>OV281355.1:0-10000000 GCA_923062675.1 Marasmarcha lunaedactyla
CAAAGTACCGTTCTGACCGGTTCAAATTGGTATTAAGTGATCGTCTTTAGTTTTTAGGTTTTTGTTGATCCGAGAAGGTTAAATAACACCTTTCGGTACATCGTTGTTGACGGAAAATTCAATTTTTCAATTGTTTTTCCAAATAAATAGTCGTTTTTTGGTAGTTTTTTATTTCAAAATTTTATAAAACACTCTGTATTGCATATCTTATTCAAATCTCTTATAACATCATCTGCGCCGTGTTCCTCCGCGTCTTTTAAGGTATTAAAGACCCCTCCGGGGGAAAACGGTGTTGGAAAAATCCGCAATACATAGTGTAAATCCGGCAAATTTTGGTTAAAATTAGTGTTTTTCTTTAATATTTTCAAAATTTTTCATTGAACCCCCCCATTTTTTAGTTTCAATAGTTTATTTTGACCGTCCGCTTCGATTGAGACATCAACCGTCCCGATCGGACGACAAAAACTTCGAAAAAATAGCAAAATAGCACCTGCCACGCCCATCAAAAAGTTTACCTAAGCGGTGCAAATTTTATAATTTTATCATACAAATATATATATTTCATTGAGTTTTTGCTGGTCGATTTTGAGTTTTTTGCATTAAAATTTTTGTTTTATTGACGCCGACCTGTTTATAAGGTTCCGGTGAAATTTTCATTTTGGAAACTCGAGAAAATCCCGGAAAACTCGATTTTGACTAATATTTTCGTAGACAAAGTACCGTTCTGACCGGTTCAGATTGGTATTAAGTGATCGTCTTTAGTTTTTAGGTTTTTGTTGATCCGAGAAGGTTAAATAACACCTTTCGGTACATCGTTGTTGACGGAAAATTCAATTTTTCAATTGTTTTTCCAAATAAATAGTCGTTTTTTGGTAGTTTTTTATTTCAAAATTTTATAAAACACTCTGTATTGCATATCTTATTCAAATCTCTTATAACATCATCTGCGCCGTGTTCCTCCGCGTCTTTTAAGGTATTAAAGACCCCTCCGGGGGAAAACGGTGTTGGAAAAATCCGCAATACATAGTGTAAATCCGGCAAATTTTGGTTAAAATTAGTGTTTTTCTTTAATATTTTCAAAATTTTTCATTGAACCCCCCCATTTTTTAGTTTCAATAGTTTTATTTTGACCGTCCGCTTCGATTGAGACATCAACCGTCCCGATCGGACGACAAAAACTTCGAAAAAATAGCAAAATAGCACCTGCCACGCCCATCAAAAAGTTTACCTAAGCGGTGCAAATTTTATAATTTTATCATACAAATATATATATTTCATTGAGTTTTTGCTGGTCGATTTTTGAGTTTTTTGCATTAAAATTTTTGTTTTATTGACGCCGACCTGTTTATAAGGTTCCGGTGAAATTTTCATTTTGGAAACTCGAGAAAATCCCGGAAAACTCGATTTTGACTAATATTTTCGTAGACAAAGTACCGTTCTGACCGGTTCAGATTGGTATTAAGTGATCGTCTTTAGTTTTTAGGTTTTTGTTGATCCGAGAAGGTTAAATAACACCTTTCGGTACATCGTTGTTGACGGAAAATTCAATTTTTCAATTGTTTTTCCAAATAAATAGTCGTTTTTTGGTAGTTTTTTATTTCAAAATTTTATAAAACACTCTGTATTGCATATCTTATTCAAATCTCTTATAACATCATCTGCGCCGTGTTCCTCCGCGTCTTTTAAGGTATTAAAGACCCCTCCGGGGGAAAACGGTGTTGGAAAAATCCGCAATACATAGTGTAAATCCGGCAAATTTTGGTTAAAATTAGTGTTTTTCTTTAATATTTTCAAAATTTTTCATTGAACCCCCCATTTTTTAGTTTCAATAGTTTTATTTTGACCGTCCGCTTCGATTGAGACATCAACCGTCCCGATCGGACGACAAAAACTTCGAAAAAATAGCAAAATAGCACCTGCCACGCCCATCAAAAAGTTTACCTAAGCGGTGCAAATTTTATAATTTTATCATACAAATATATATATTTCATTGAGTTTTTGCTGGTCGATTTTTGAGTTTTTTGCATTAAAATTTTTGTTTTATTGACGCCGACCTGTTTATAAGGTTCCGGTGAAATTTTCATTTTGGAAACTCGAGAAAATCCCGGAAAACTCGATTTTGACTAATATTTTCGTAGACAAAGTACCGTTCTGACCGGTTCAAATTGGTATTAAGTGATCGTCTTTAGTTTTTAGGTTTTTGTTGATCCGAGAAGGTTAAATAACACCTTTCGGTACATCGTTGTTGACGGAAAATTCAATTTTTCAATTGTTTTTCCAAATAAATAGTCGTTTTTTGGTAGTTTTTTATTTCAAAATTTTATAAAACACTCTGTATTGCATATCTTATTCAAATCTCTTATAACATCATCTGCGCCGTGTTCCTCCGCGTCTTTTAAGGTATTAAAGACCCCTCCGGGGGAAAACGGTGTTGGAAAAATCCGCAATACATAGTGTAAATCCGGCAAATTTTGGTTAAAATTAGTGTTTTTCTTTAATATTTTCAAAATTTTTCATTGAACCCCCCCATTTTTTAGTTTCAATAGTTTTATTTTGACCGTCCGCTTCGATTGAGACATCAACCGTCCCGATCGGACGACAAAAACTTCGAAAAAATAGCAAAATAGCACCTGCCACGCCCATCAAAAAGTTTACCTAAGCGGTGCAAATTTTATAATTTTATCATACAAATATATATATTTCATTGAGTTTTTGCTGGTCGATTTTTGAGTTTTTTGCATTAAAATTTTTGTTTTATTGACGCCGACCTGTTTATAAGGTTCCGGTGAAATTTTCATTTTGGAAACTCGAGAAAATCCCGGAAAACTCGATTTTGACTAATATTTTCGTAGACAAAGTACCGTTCTGACCGGTTCAAATTGGTATTAAGTGATCGTCTTTAGTTTTTAGGTTTTTGTTGATCCGAGAAGGTTAAATAACACCTTTCGGTACATCGTTGTTGACGGAAAATTCAATTTTTCAATTGTTTTTCCAAATAAATAGTCGTTTTTTGGTAGTTTTTTATTTCAAAATTTTATAAAACACTCTGTATTGCATATCTTATTCAAATCTCTTATAACATCATCTGCGCCGTGTTCCTCCGCGTCTTTTAAGGTATTAAAGACCCCTCCGGGGGAAAACGGTGTTGGAAAAATCCGCAATACATAGTGTAAATCCGGCAAATTTTGGTTAAAATTAGTGTTTTTCTTTAATATTTTCAAAATTTTTCATTGAACCCCCCCATTTTTTAGTTTCAATAGTTTTATTTTGACCGTCCGCTTCGATTGAGACATCAACCGTCCCGATCGGACGACAAAAACTTCGAAAAAATAGCAAAATAGCACCTGCCACGCCCATCAAAAAGTTTACCTAAGCGGTGCAAATTTTATAATTTTATCATACAAATATATATATTTCATTGAGTTTTTGCTGGTCGATTTTTGAGTTTTTTGCATTAAAATTTTTGTTTTATTGACGCCGACCTGTTTATAAGGTTCCGGTGAAATTTTCATTTTGGAAACTCGAGAAAATCCCGGAAAACTCGATTTTGACTAATATTTTCGTAGACAAAGTACCGTTCTGACCGGTTCAAATTGGTATTAAGTGATCGTCTTTAGTTTTTAGGTTTTTGTTGATCCGAGAAGGTTAAATAACACCTTTCGGTACATCGTTGTTGACGGAAAATTCAATTTTTCAATTGTTTTTCCAAATAAATAGTCGTTTTTTGGTAGTTTTTTATTTCAAAATTTTATAAAACACTCTGTATTGCATATCTTATTCAAATCTCTTATAACATCATCTGCGCCGTGTTCCTCCGCGTCTTTTAAGGTATTAAAGACCCCTCCGGGGGAAAACGGTGTTGGAAAAATCCGCAATACATAGTGTAAATCCGGCAAATTTTGGTTAAAATTAGTGTTTTTCTTTAATATTTTCAAAATTTTTCATTGAACCCCCCCATTTTTTAGTTTCAATAGTTTTATTTTGACCGTCCGCTTCGATTGAGACATCAACCGTCCCGATCGGACGACAAAAACTTCGAAAAAATAGCAAAATAGCACCTGCCACGCCCATCAAAAAGTTTACCTAAGCGGTGCAAATTTTATAATTTTATCATACAAATATATATATTTCATTGAGTTTTTGCTGGTCGATTTTTGAGTTTTTTGCATTAAAATTTTTGTTTTATTGACGCCGACCTGTTTATAAGGTTCCGGTGAAATTTTCATTTTGGAAACTCGAGAAAATCCCGGAAAACTCGATTTTGACTAATATTTTCGTAGACAAAGTACCGTTCTGACCGGTTCAAATTGGTATTAAGTGATCGTCTTTAGTTTTTAGGTTTTTGTTGATCCGAGAAGGTTAAATAACACCTTTCGGTACATCGTTGTTGACGGAAAATTCAATTTTTCAATTGTTTTTCCAAATAAATAGTCGTTTTTTGGTAGTTTTTTATTTCAAAATTTTATAAAACACTCTGTATTGCATATCTTATTCAAATCTCTTATAACATCATCTGCGCCGTGTTCCTCCGCGTCTTTTAAGGTATTAAAGACCCCTCCGGGGGAAAACGGTGTTGGAAAAATCCGCAATACATAGTGTAAATCCGGCAAATTTTGGTTAAAATTAGTGTTTTTCTTTAATATTTTCAAAATTTTTCATTGAACCCCCCCATTTTTTAGTTTCAATAGTTTTATTTTGACCGTCCGCTTCGATTGAGACATCAACCGTCCCGATCGGACGACAAAAACTTCGAAAAAATAGCAAAATAGCACCTGCCACGCCCATCAAAAAGTTTACCTAAGCGGTGCAAATTTTATAATTTTATCATACAAATATATATATTTCATTGAGTTTTTGCTGGTCGATTTTGAGTTTTTTGCATTAAAATTTTTGTTTTATTGACGCCGACCTGTTTATAAGGTTCCGGTGAAATTTTCATTTTGGAAACTCGAGAAAATCCCGGAAAACTCGATTTTGACTAATATTTTCGTAGACAAAGTACCGTTCTGACCGGTTCAGATTGGTATTAAGTGATCGTCTTTAGTTTTTAGGTTTTTGTTGATCCGAGAAGGTTAAATAACACCTTTCGGTACATCGTTGTTGACGGAAAATTCAATTTTTCAATTGTTTTTCCAAATAAATAGTCGTTTTTTGGTAGTTTTTTATTTCAAAATTTTATAAAACACTCTGTATTGCATATCTTATTCAAATCTCTTATAACATCATCTGCGCCGTGTTCCTCCGCGTCTTTTAAGGTATTAAAGACCCCTCCGGGGGAAAACGGTGTTGGAAAAATCCGCAATACATAGTGTAAATCCGGCAAATTTTGGTTAAAATTAGTGTTTTTCTTTAATATTTTCAAAATTTTCATTGAACCCCCCCATTTTTTAGTTTCAATAGTTTTATTTTGACCGTCCGCTTCGATTGAGACATCAACCGTCCCGATCGGACGACAAAAACTTCGAAAAAATAGCAAAATAGCACCTGCCACGCCCATCAAAAAGTTTACCTAAGCGGTGCAAATTTTATAATTTTATCATACAAATATATATATTTCATTGAGTTTTTGCTGGTCGATTTTTGAGTTTTTTGCATTAAAATTTTTGTTTTATTGACGCCGACCTGTTTATAAGGTTCCGGTGAAATTTTCATTTTGGAAACTCGAGAAAATCCCGGAAAACTCGATTTTGACTAATATTTTCGTAGACAAAGTACCGTTCTGACCGGTTCAAATTGGTATTAAGTGATCGTCTTTAGTTTTTAGGTTTTTGTTGATCCGAGAAGGTTAAATAACACCTTTCGGTACATCGTTGTTGACGGAAAATTCAATTTTTCAATTGTTTTTCCAAATAAATAGTCGTTTTTTGGTAGTTTTTTATTTCAAAATTTTATAAAACACTCTGTATTGCATATCTTATTCAAATCTCTTATAACATCATCTGCGCCGTGTTCCTCCGCGTCTTTTAAGGTATTAAAGACCCCTCCGGGGGAAAACGGTGTTGGAAAAATCCGCAATACATAGTGTAAATCCGGCAAATTTTGGTTAAAATTAGTGTTTTTCTTTAATATTTTCAAAATTTTTCATTGAACCCCCCCATTTTTTAGTTTCAATAGTTTTATTTTGACCGTCCGCTTCGATTGAGACATCAACCGTCCCGATCGGACGACAAAAACTTCGAAAAAATAGCAAAATAGCACCTGCCACGCCCATCAAAAAGTTTACCTAAGCGGTGCAAATTTTATAATTTTATCATACAAATATATATATTTCATTGAGTTTTTGCTGGTCGATTTTTGAGTTTTTTGCATTAAAATTTTTGTTTTATTGACGCCGACCTGTTTATAAGGTTCCGGTGAAATTTTCATTTTGGAAACTCGAGAAAATCCCGGAAAACTCGATTTTGACTAATATTTTCGTAGACAAAGTACCGTTCTGACCGGTTCAAATTGGTATTAAGTGATCGTCTTTAGTTTTTAGGTTTTTGTTGATCCGAGAAGGTTAAATAACACCTTTCGGTACATCGTTGTTGACGGAAAATTCAATTTTTCAATTGTTTTTCCAAATAAATAGTCGTTTTTTGGTAGTTTTTTATTTCAAAATTTTATAAAACACTCTGTATTGCATATCTTATTCAAATCTCTTATAACATCATCTGCGCCGTGTTCCTCCGCGTCTTTTAAGGTATTAAAGACCCCTCCGGGGGAAAACGGTGTTGGAAAAATCCGCAATACATAGTGTAAATCCGGCAAATTTTGGTTAAAATTAGTGTTTTTCTTTAATATTTTCAAAATTTTTCATTGAACCCCCCCATTTTTTAGTTTCAATAGTTTTATTTTGACCGTCCGCTTCGATTGAGACATCAACCGTCCCGATCGGACGACAAAAACTTCGAAAAAATAGCAAAATAGCACCTGCCACGCCCATCAAAAAGTTTACCTAAGCGGTGCAAATTTTATAATTTTATCATACAAATATATATATTTCATTGAGTTTTTGCTGGTCGATTTTTGAGTTTTTTGCATTAAAATTTTTGTTTTATTGACGCCGACCTGTTTATAAGGTTCCGGTGAAATTTTCATTTTGGAAACTCGAGAAAATCCCGGAAAACTCGATTTTGACTAATATTTTCGTAGACAAAGTACCGTTCTGACCGGTTCAAATTGGTATTAAGTGATCGTCTTTAGTTTTTAGGTTTTTGTTGATCCGAGAAGGTTAAATAACACCTTTCGGTACATCGTTGTTGACGGAAAATTCAATTTTTCAATTGTTTTTCCAAATAAATAGTCGTTTTTTGGTAGTTTTTTATTTCAAAATTTTATAAAACACTCTGTATTGCATATCTTATTCAAATCTCTTATAACATCATCTGCGCCGTGTTCCTCCGCGTCTTTTAAGGTATTAAAGACCCCTCCGGGGGAAAACGGTGTTGGAAAAATCCGCAATACATAGTGTAAATCCGGCAAATTTTGGTTAAAATTAGTGTTTTTCTTTAATATTTTCAAAATTTTTCATTGAACCCCCCCATTTTTTAGTTTCAATAGTTTTATTTTGACCGTCCGCTTCGATTGAGACATCAACCGTCCCGATCGGACGACAAAAACTTCGAAAAAATAGCAAAATAGCACCTGCCACGCCCATCAAAAAGTTTACCTAAGCGGTGCAAATTTTATAATTTTATCATACAAATATATATATTTCATTGAGTTTTTGCTGGTCGATTTTTGAGTTTTTTGCATTAAAATTTTTGTTTTATTGACGCCGACCTGTTTATAAGGTTCCGGTGAAATTTTCATTTTGGAAACTCGAGAAAATCCCGGAAAACTCGATTTTGACTAATATTTTCGTAGACAAAGTACCGTTCTGACCGGTTCAGATTGGTATTAAGTGATCGTCTTTAGTTTTTAGGTTTTTGTTGATCCGAGAAGGTTAAATAACACCTTTCGGTACATCGTTGTTGACGGAAAATTCAATTTTTCAATTGTTTTTCCAAATAAATAGTCGTTTTTTGGTAGTTTTTTATTTCAAAATTTTATAAAACACTCTGTATTGCATATCTTATTCAAATCTCTTATAACATCATCTGCGCCGTGTTCCTCCGCGTCTTTTAAGGTATTAAAGACCCCTCCGGGGGAAAACGGTGTTGGAAAAATCCGCAATACATAGTGTAAATCCGGCAAATTTTGGTTAAAATTAGTGTTTTTCTTTAATATTTTCAAAATTTTTCATTGAACCCCCCCATTTTTTAGTTTCAATAGTTTTATTTTGACCGTCCGCTTCGATTGAGACATCAACCGTCCCGATCGGACGACAAAAACTTCGAAAAAATAGCAAAATAGCACCTGCCACGCCCATCAAAAAGTTTACCTAAGCGGTGCAAATTTTATAATTTTATCATACAAATATATATATTTCATTGAGTTTTTGCTGGTCGATTTTTGAGTTTTTTGCATTAAAATTTTTGTTTTATTGACGCCGACCTGTTTATAAGGTTCCGGTGAAATTTTCATTTTGGAAACTCGAGAAAATCCCGGAAAACTCGATTTTGACTAATATTTTCGTAGACAAAGTACCGTTCTGACCGGTTCAGATTGGTATTAAGTGATCGTCTTTAGTTTTTAGGTTTTTGTTGATCCGAGAAGGTTAAATAACACCTTTCGGTACATCGTTGTTGACGGAAAATTCAATTTTTCAATTGTTTTTCCAAATAAATAGTCGTTTTTTGGTAGTTTTTTATTTCAAAATTTATAAAACACTCTGTATTGCATATCTTATTCAAATCTCTTATAACATCATCTGCGCCGTGTTCCTCCGCGTCTTTTAAGGTATTAAAGACCCCTCCGGGGGAAAACGGTGTTGGAAAAATCCGCAATACATAGTGTAAATCCGGCAAATTTTGGTTAAAATTAGTGTTTTTCTTTAATATTTTCAAAATTTTTCATTGAACCCCCCCATTTTTTAGTTTCAATAGTTTTATTTTGACCGTCCGCTTCGATTGAGACATCAACCGTCCCGATCGGACGACAAAAACTTCGAAAAAATAGCAAAATAGCACCTGCCACGCCCATCAAAAAGTTTACCTAAGCGGTGCAAATTTTATAATTTTATCATACAAATATATATATTTCATTGAGTTTTTGCTGGTCGATTTTTGAGTTTTTTGCATTAAAATTTTTGTTTTATTGACGCCGACCTGTTTATAAGGTTCCGGTGAAATTTTCATTTTGGAAACTCGAGAAAATCCCGGAAAACTCGATTTTGACTAATATTTTCGTAGACAAAGTACCGTTCTGACCGGTTCAGATTGGTATTAAGTGATCGTCTTTAGTTTTTAGGTTTTTGTTGATCCGAGAAGGTTAAATAACACCTTTCGGTACATCGTTGTTGACGGAAAATTCAATTTTTCAATTGTTTTTCCAAATAAATAGTCGTTTTTTGGTAGTTTTTTATTTCAAAATTTTATAAAACACTCTGTATTGCATATCTTATTCAAATCTCTTATAACATCATCTGCGCCGTGTTCCTCCGCGTCTTTTAAGGTATTAAAGACCCCTCCGGGGGAAAACGGTGTTGGAAAAATCCGCAATACATAGTGTAAATCCGGCAAATTTTGGTTAAAATTAGTGTTTTTCTTTAATATTTTCAAAATTTTTCATTGAACCCCCCCATTTTTTAGTTTCAATAGTTTTATTTTGACCGTCCGCTTCGATTGAGACATCAACCGTCCCGATCGGACGACAAAAACTTCGAAAAAATAGCAAAATAGCACCTGCCACGCCCATCAAAAAGTTTACCTAAGCGGTGCAAATTTTATAATTTTATCATACAAATATATATATTTCATTGAGTTTTTGCTGGTCGATTTTTGAGTTTTTTGCATTAAAATTTTTGTTTTATTGACGCCGACCTGTTTATAAGGTTCCGGTGAAATTTTCATTTTGGAAACTCGAGAAAATCCCGGAAAACTCGATTTTGACTAATATTTTCGTAGACAAAGTACCGTTCTGACCGGTTCAAATTGGTATTAAGTGATCGTCTTTAGTTTTTAGGTTTTTGTTGATCCGAGAAGGTTAAATAACACCTTTCGGTACATCGTTGTTGACGGAAAATTCAATTTTTCAATTGTTTTTCCAAATAAATAGTCGTTTTTTGGTAGTTTTTTATTTCAAAATTTTATAAAACACTCTGTATTGCATATCTTATTCAAATCTCTTATAACATCATCTGCGCCGTGTTCCTCCGCGTCTTTTAAGGTATTAAAGACCCCTCCGGGGGAAAACGGTGTTGGAAAAATCCGCAATACATAGTGTAAATCCGGCAAATTTTGGTTAAAATTAGTGTTTTTCTTTAATATTTTCAAAATTTTTCATTGAACCCCCCCATTTTTTAGTTTCAATAGTTTTATTTTGACCGTCCGCTTCGATTGAGACATCAACCGTCCCGATCGGACGACAAAAACTTCGAAAAAATAGCAAAATAGCACCTGCCACGCCCATCAAAAAGTTTACCTAAGCGGTGCAAATTTTATAATTTTATCATACAAATATATATATTTCATTGAGTTTTTGCTGGTCGATTTTTGAGTTTTTTGCATTAAAATTTTTGTTTTATTGACGCCGACCTGTTTATAAGGTTCCGGTGAAATTTTCATTTTGGAAACTCGAGAAAATCCCGGAAAACTCGATTTTGACTAATATTTTCGTAGACAAAGTACCGTTCTGACCGGTTCAAATTGGTATTAAGTGATCGTCTTTAGTTTTTAGGTTTTTGTTGATCCGAGAAGGTTAAATAACACCTTTCGGTACATCGTTGTTGACGGAAAATTCAATTTTTCAATTGTTTTTCCAAATAAATAGTCGTTTTTTGGTAGTTTTTTATTTCAAAATTTTATAAAACACTCTGTATTGCATATCTTATTCAAATCTCTTATAACATCATCTGCGCCGTGTTCCTCCGCGTCTTTTAAGGTATTAAAGACCCCTCCGGGGGAAAACGGTGTTGGAAAAATCCGCAATACATAGTGTAAATCCGGCAAATTTTGGTTAAAATTAGTGTTTTTCTTTAATATTTTCAAAATTTTTCATTGAACCCCCCCATTTTTTAGTTTCAATAGTTTTATTTTGACCGTCCGCTTCGATTGAGACATCAACCGTCCCGATCGGACGACAAAAACTTCGAAAAAATAGCAAAATAGCACCTGCCACGCCCATCAAAAAGTTTACCTAAGCGGTGCAAATTTTATAATTTTATCATACAAATATATATATTTCATTGAGTTTTTGCTGGTCGATTTTTGAGTTTTTTGCATTAAAATTTTTGTTTTATTGACGCCGACCTGTTTATAAGGTTCCGGTGAAATTTTCATTTTGGAAACTCGAGAAAATCCCGGAAAACTCGATTTTGACTAATATTTTCGTAGACAAAGTACCGTTCTGACCGGTTCAGATTGGTATTAAGTGATCGTCTTTAGTTTTTAGGTTTTTGTTGATCCGAGAAGGTTAAATAACACCTTTCGGTACATCGTTGTTGACGGAAAATTCAATTTTTCAATTGTTTTTCCAAATAAATAGTCGTTTTTTGGTAGTTTTTTATTTCAAAATTTTATAAAACACTCTGTATTGCATATCTTATTCAAATCTCTTATAACATCATCTGCGCCGTGTTCCTCCGCGTCTTTTAAGGTATTAAAGACCCCTCCGGGGGAAAACGGTGTTGGAAAAATCCGCAATACATAGTGTAAATCCGGCAAATTTTGGTTAAAATTAGTGTTTTTCTTTAATATTTTCAAAATTTTTCATTGAACCCCCCCATTTTTTAGTTTCAATAGTTTTATTTTGACCGTCCGCTTCGATTGAGACATCAACCGTCCCGATCGGACGACAAAAACTTCGAAAAAATAGCAAAATAGCACCTGCCACGCCCATCAAAAAGTTTACCTAAGCGGTGCAAATTTTATAATTTTATCATACAAATATATATATTTCATTGAGTTTTTGCTGGTCGATTTTTGAGTTTTTTGCATTAAAATTTTTGTTTTATTGACGCCGACCTGTTTATAAGGTTCCGGTGAAATTTTCATTTTGGAAACTCGAGAAAATCCCGGAAAACTCGATTTTGACTAATATTTTCGTAGACAAAGTACCGTTCTGACCGGTTCAGATTGGTATTAAGTGATCGTCTTTAGTTTTTAGGTTTTTGTTGATCCGAGAAGGTTAAATAACACCTTTCGGTACATCGTTGTTGACGGAAAATTCAATTTTTCAATTGTTTTTCCAAATAAATAGTCGTTTTTTGGTAGTTTTTTATTTCAAAATTTTATAAAACACTCTGTATTGCATATCTTATTCAAATCTCTTATAACATCATCTGCGCCGTGTTCCTCCGCGTCTTTTAAGGTATTAAAGACCCCTCCGGGGGAAAACGGTGTTGGAAAAATCCGCAATACATAGTGTAAATCCGGCAAATTTTGGTTAAAATTAGTGTTTTTCTTTAATATTTTCAAAATTTTTCATTGAACCCCCCCATTTTTTAGTTTCAATAGTTTTATTTTGACCGTCCGCTTCGATTGAGACATCAACCGTCCCGATCGGACGACAAAAACTTCGAAAAAATAGCAAAATAGCACCTGCCACGCCCATCAAAAAGTTTACCTAAGCGGTGCAAATTTTATAATTTTATCATACAAATATATATATTTCATTGAGTTTTTGCTGGTCGATTTTTGAGTTTTTTGCATTAAAATTTTTGTTTTATTGACGCCGACCTGTTTATAAGGTTCCGGTGAAATTTTCATTTTGGAAACTCGAGAAAATCCCGGAAAACTCGATTTTGACTAATATTTTCGTAGACAAAGTACCGTTCTGACCGGTTCAAATTGGTATTAAGTGATCGTCTTTAGTTTTTAGGTTTTTGTTGATCCGAGAAGGTTAAATAACACCTTTCGGTACATCGTTGTTGACGGAAAATTCAATTTTTCAATTGTTTTTCCAAATAAATAGTCGTTTTTTGGTAGTTTTTTATTTCAAAATTTTATAAAACACTCTGTATTGCATATCTTATTCAAATCTCTTATAACATCATCTGCGCCGTGTTCCTCCGCGTCTTTTAAGGTATTAAAGACCCCTCCGGGGGAAAACGGTGTTGGAAAAATCCGCAATACATAGTGTAAATCCGGCAAATTTTGGTTAAAATTAGTGTTTTTCTTTAATATTTTCAAAATTTTTCATTGAACCCCCCCATTTTTTAGTTTCAATAGTTTTATTTTGACCGTCCGCTTCGATTGAGACATCAACCGTCCCGATCGGACGACAAAAACTTCGAAAAAATAGCAAAATAGCACCTGCCACGCCCATCAAAAAGTTTACCTAAGCGGTGCAAATTTTATAATTTTATCATACAAATATATATATTTCATTGAGTTTTTGCTGGTCGATTTTTGAGTTTTTTGCATTAAAATTTTTGTTTTATTGACGCCGACCTGTTTATAAGGTTCCGGTGAAATTTTCATTTTGGAAACTCGAGAAAATCCCGGAAAACTCGATTTTGACTAATATTTTCGTAGACAAAGTACCGTTCTGACCGGTTCAAATTGGTATTAAGTGATCGTCTTTAGTTTTTAGGTTTTTGTTGATCCGAGAAGGTTAAATAACACCTTTCGGTACATCGTTGTTGACGGAAAATTCAATTTTTCAATTGTTTTTCCAAATAAATAGTCGTTTTTTGGTAGTTTTTTATTTCAAAATTTTATAAAACACTCTGTATTGCATATCTTATTCAAATCTCTTATAACATCATCTGCGCCGTGTTCCTCCGCGTCTTTTAAGGTATTAAAGACCCCTCCGGGGGAAAACGGTGTTGGAAAAATCCGCAATACATAGTGTAAATCCGGCAAATTTTGGTTAAAATTAGTGTTTTTCTTTAATATTTTCAAAATTTTTCATTGAACCCCCCCATTTTTTAGTTTCAATAGTTTTATTTTGACCGTCCGCTTCGATTGAGACATCAACCGTCCCGATCGGACGACAAAAACTTCGAAAAAATAGCAAAATAGCACCTGCCACGCCCATCAAAAAGTTTACCTAAGCGGTGCAAATTTTATAATTTTATCATACAAATATATATATTTCATTGAGTTTTTGCTGGTCGATTTTTGAGTTTTTTGCATTAAAATTTTTGTTTTATTGACGCCGACCTGTTTATAAGGTTCCGGTGAAATTTTCATTTTGGAAACTCGAGAAAATCCCGGAAAACTCGATTTTGACTAATATTTTCGTAGACAAAGTACCGTTCTGACCGGTTCAAATTGGTATTAAGTGATCGTCTTTAGTTTTTAGGTTTTTGTTGATCCGAGAAGGTTAAATAACACCTTTCGGTACATCGTTGTTGACGGAAAATTCAATTTTTCAATTGTTTTTCCAAATAAATAGTCGTTTTTTGGTAGTTTTTTATTTCAAAATTTTATAAAACACTCTGTATTGCATATCTTATTCAAATCTCTTATAACATCATCTGCGCCGTGTTCCTCCGCGTCTTTTAAGGTATTAAAGACCCCTCCGGGGGAAAACGGTGTTGGAAAAATCCGCAATACATAGTGTAAATCCGGCAAATTTTGGTTAAAATTAGTGTTTTTCTTTAATATTTTCAAAATTTTTCATTGAACCCCCCCATTTTTTAGTTTCAATAGTTTTATTTTGACCGTCCGCTTCGATTGAGACATCAACCGTCCCGATCGGACGACAAAAACTTCGAAAAAATAGCAAAATAGCACCTGCCACGCCCATCAAAAAGTTTACCTAAGCGGTGCAAATTTTATAATTTTATCATACAAATATATATATTTCATTGAGTTTTTGCTGGTCGATTTTTGAGTTTTTTGCATTAAAATTTTTGTTTTATTGACGCCGACCTGTTTATAAGGTTCCGGTGAAATTTTCATTTTGGAAACTCGAGAAAATCCCGGAAAACTCGATTTTGACTAATATTTTCGTAGACAAAGTACCGTTCTGACCGGTTCAAATTGGTATTAAGTGATCGTCTTTAGTTTTTAGGTTTTTGTTGATCCGAGAAGGTTAAATAACACCTTTCGGTACATCGTTGTTGACGGAAAATTCAATTTTTCAATTGTTTTTCCAAATAAATAGTCGTTTTTTGGTAGTTTTTTATTTCAAAATTTTATAAAACACTCTGTATTGCATATCTTATTCAAATCTCTTATAACATCATCTGCGCCGTGTTCCTCCGCGTCTTTTAAGGTATTAAAGACCCCTCCGGGGGAAAACGGTGTTGGAAAAATCCGCAATACATAGTGTAAATCCGGCAAATTTTGGTTAAAATTAGTGTTTTTCTTTAATATTTTCAAAATTTTTCATTGAACCCCCCCATTTTTTAGTTTCAATAGTTTTATTTTGACCGTCCGCTTCGATTGAGACATCAACCGTCCCGATCGGACGACAAAAACTTCGAAAAAATAGCAAAATAGCACCTGCCACGCCCATCAAAAAGTTTACCTAAGCGGTGCAAATTTTATAATTTTATCATACAAATATATATATTTCATTGAGTTTTTGCTGGTCGATTTTTGAGTTTTTTGCATTAAAATTTTTGTTTTATTGACGCCGACCTGTTTATAAGGTTCCGGTGAAATTTTCATTTTGGAAACTCGAGAAAATCCCGGAAAACTCGATTTTGACTAATATTTTCGTAGACAAAGTACCGTTCTGACCGGTTCAAATTGGTATTAAGTGATCGTCTTTAGTTTTTAGGTTTTTGTTGATCCGAGAAGGTTAAATAACACCTTTCGGTACATCGTTGTTGACGGAAAATTCAATTTTTCAATTGTTTTTCCAAATAAATAGTCGTTTTTTGGTAGTTTTTTATTTCAAAATTTTATAAAACACTCTGTATTGCATATCTTATTCAAATCTCTTATAACATCATCTGCGCCGTGTTCCTCCGCGTCTTTTAAGGTATTAAAGACCCCTCCGGGGGAAAACGGTGTTGGAAAAATCCGCAATACATAGTGTAAATCCGGCAAATTTTGGTTAAAATTAGTGTTTTTCTTTAATATTTTCAAAATTTTTCATTGAACCCCCCCATTTTTTAGTTTCAATAGTTTTATTTTGACCGTCCGCTTCGATTGAGACATCAACCGTCCCGATCGGACGACAAAAACTTCGAAAAAATAGCAAAATAGCACCTGCCACGCCCATCAAAAAGTTTACCTAAGCGGTGCAAATTTTATAATTTTATCATACAAATATATATATTTCATTGAGTTTTTGCTGGTCGATTTTTGAGTTTTTTGCATTAAAATTTTTGTTTTATTGACGCCGACCTGTTTATAAGGTTCCGGTGAAATTTTCATTTTGGAAACTCGAGAAAATCCCGGAAAACTCGATTTTGACTAATATTTTCGTAGACAAAGTACCGTTCTGACCGGTTCAAATTGGTATTAAGTGATCGTCTTTAGTTTTTAGGTTTTTGTTGATCCGAGAAGGTTAAATAACACCTTTCGGTACATCGTTGTTGACGGAAAATTCAATTTTTCAATTGTTTTTCCAAATAAATAGTCGTTTTTTGGTAGTTTTTTATTTCAAAATTTTATAAAACACTCTGTATTGCATATCTTATTCAAATCTCTTATAACATCATCTGCGCCGTGTTCCTCCGCGTCTTTTAAGGTATTAAAGACCCCTCCGGGGGAAAACGGTGTTGGAAAAATCCGCAATACATAGTGTAAATCCGGCAAATTTTGGTTAAAATTAGTGTTTTTCTTTAATATTTTCAAAATTTTTCATTGAACCCCCCCATTTTTTAGTTTCAATAGTTTTATTTTGACCGTCCGCTTCGATTGAGACATCAACCGTCCCGATCGGACGACAAAAACTTCGAAAAAATAGCAAAATAGCACCTGCCACGCCCATCAAAAAGTTTACCTAAGCGGTGCAAATTTTATAATTTTATCATACAAATATATATATTTCATTGAGTTTTTGCTGGTCGATTTTTGAGTTTTTTGCATTAAAATTTTTGTTTTATTGACGCCGACCTGTTTATAAGGTTCCGGTGAAATTTTCATTTTGGAAACTCGAGAAAATCCCGGAAAACTCGATTTTGACTAATATTTTCGTAGACAAAGTACCGTTCTGACCGGTTCAAATTGGTATTAAGTGATCGTCTTTAGTTTTTAGGTTTTTGTTGATCCGAGAAGGTTAAATAACACCTTTCGGTACATCGTTGTTGACGGAAAATTCAATTTTTCAATTGTTTTTCCAAATAAATAGTCGTTTTTTGGTAGTTTTTTATTTCAAAATTTTATAAAACACTCTGTATTGCATATCTTATTCAAATCTCTTATAACATCATCTGCGCCGTGTTCCTCCGCGTCTTTTAAGGTATTAAAGACCCCTCCGGGGGAAAACGGTGTTGGAAAAATCCGCAATACATAGTGTAAATCCGGCAAATTTTGGTTAAAATTAGTGTTTTTCTTTAATATTTTCAAAATTTTTCATTGAACCCCCCCATTTTTTAGTTTCAATAGTTTTATTTTGACCGTCCGCTTCGATTGAGACATCAACCGTTCCGATCGGATGACAAAAACTTCGAAAAATAGCCCGCCCCCACACCACCCATTTTCCTGGAGCTTAGGGAGAGAGGATTTGTTTCCAAAAGTGTGTGTGCGCTTTAATATACAAGTAGCGCCATCTAGTATAATATAATTTGACAGCTTTTATTGTTGGGCGTTTTGATATTTTGCTGTGATATTGACTTGTGTGATATAGTTTTAAGTTAGTTCTTAGTATTTATATTGTGTGTTGTGACGTTATATTTATTGATTAGGGACCTTATACATCCCAATCAAGTTATTTATAGAGTAAAATCTTATTGTATTGTAACAATTGTTGCTTTATTATTTACGCAAATCAAGACTGAGCATTAAGTTATTTTAGTGTGTACTTGTTCGTGACGTTATTTATTTATTTATTGGTAAGGGACTTTCTACATCCCAATCAATTAATTAGATAGTAAGAAACACTCAACAATTGTTAATTATCATTTATATACTAATCGACCGAGAGCCCATATACAGCTCTCCAGACAATCGAAATTCCTTCTACCATGGCCCTCTACCGCACACCAACAAAAATTACACAAGAAATCGAAGCGGGAAAGACCCCACCTAAAACCGTGACGCTTTCAAAAGTTAGAAGAAGTGTAGAAGCACTGGAGGCGGCCAGTATAGAAACTTTCACCATAACACCAACTACATCTAAGGCGATGCAGGCTGCCCCCGGCTATAAAGACAGATTGACGGAGGCTCGCGCATGCTTCATTAAAGCGAAGAAATTTCTCAACATGTCCCGCAACCTAAAGAGTGACATCAAGATCGGCGTCACGGAAGCATGCGAGAGGCTCTATCAAATGGTGAAGGAGATCGAGTCGGAGATAAAGGGCAAGGAAAGCGAAGGCAGTGAGGTAGAGGACAGGAAGTCGCATAAAGAAGGGGACAATGGACAGACTGAACTGATTTTGCAGTTAAGGAAAACCTCTGACGATATCCAAGACAATAATCGGAAGATGGAAGAATTAAGAAACATACTGGAAAAGAAGGACGTGACCCCGGTCGCCACCACATATGCGGGTGTAGTAGCCGGCCCGCCAAAGATAGAAACCTTTGAAAGGGTTACTCTACACTCCGTTGTGGTGGCGTCCGAGGACAAGATGGATACGGCAGACGAAGTCTTGGATAGGGTCAGAGGTGCTATGGAAGCTAAGGAGGGTTGGATCCGGGTGGAAAGGGTCCGCAAGGCGAAGGACCAAAAGGTCATAGTGAGCTGCAGGACGGAGGATGAGAGGACTCAAATAAAAGAGAAATTAGTCACATCAGGGCGAAGACTCACATGTGAGTCGATGACTAACAAAGACCCGCTCCTCATCCTAAGAAACGTTCTTGCAGCTCACTCTGACGATGAAATAATCAAAGGTTTCAAAAACCAGAACAAAAAGATTTTTGCAGACTTGGACCCTCCAGACGCCCGGATTCAGATTAAATATAGGCGGAAAGCGCGGAACCCCCAAACGAGACACGTAGTGGTGAGTGTCTCCCCTGCTGTGTGGAGAAGAGCTCTCGAAGTTGGCACCCTCCACATCGACCTTCAGCGCATCCGGGTTGAGGACCAGACACCATTAGTGCAATGCACGCGGTGTCTGGGTTATGGTCACGGCAGGCGTTTCTGCACGGAGGGAGCGGATCTCTGCAGCCACTGTGGCGGCCCGCACCTAAAGGCGGACTGCACAGAATACAACGCTGGTACGCCCCCATCGTGCAGAAACTGTAAAGCTGCAAAGCTAGAACGGCAGGACCATAACGCCCTCAGCCTAGATTGTAAAGTGCGCAAACGCTGGGATGCGCTTGCAAGAACAACAGTGGCGTATTGCTGAGGGTGTCCAACTGGAGAAGAGCGAGAAAACAAACTACGGTAACTTGGTGGGACTTAAATCTTTATACAGAGCAAAAGATAGTCTTGTGCATAATATAAACGGCAATGGGGGTAGGAACGACGGCGGGGTTGGATACTCTCCATTCTATATGGATGGAAAGCCCGGAACCATAGCCGTCGGACCTATCTTTCCATTATCATGTAAAGTCCACCAGGCAAAAATAATTGCAAGCTCGTTGCGGGGGAAGATCTTCAGGGCATCTGCGAAGAGTGAGAATAAAGGCCAGCCTATTACCACCAACCAAAAAATTAAAAGAAGTGAAGCTAACCCTAGACAAATACTGTTATTTGGAAAGGATTCAGTATCCAATAAGTTGGTAGGTAATGGGGAAAAGATAGGAAGAGGAAAGGTTCAATTGGAAGCGAGAAGGCAGTATTTGTTTAAAATAATAAATACGGTTGTGAATGTATGTTGCCAAATTATTATAAAAATACTATGGTTCAACATACACTGGAAGCATGGAAAAGGACCGAGGGAAGAAATGGAATGGGAAAAGAGAGAAATAAGTAAAAGGAACAGTATAAAGAAAAAACAGACAGAGAAGGCAAGAAGAATTATTGCAAAAATTTGATCCCCGCGATTTGGATACATATATAAATATAACTTAATGGCAGGTAACAATAAAAAGATATAAATATAGGAAATAAATGGAAGATAAGAGCGTTAGACTGAAGAAACCAAGATAAATTATGAATAAAAAAAAAAAAAGTAGACAAATTATTAACAGTAAGATCTTATAAACAAGAATAACAAAGAGCATAATATGAAAAGGGAAAAAATTTTAGGAGTAGACCGGAAAAATATAAAAAGAACGAAGTTTTAAAAAAAAGAAATGTTTTTATTTTTAGAAAAATAGCACAATAATGGTTGAATTCGATATGATTCTAGAAAAATGACGCCAAGAGAAAAGATGTAAAGGAAGAGCAGATAAGGAGAAATACTATCAATAAAACCCAATAACAATAGTACAAAACCTGTAACCGCCAGAAATAGTCAGCGACGAAATGTGCGCTGGTAGAAGGAATAAATTATTAAAAAAAAAAAAAAAAAAACCTAACCTAACCTAACCTAACCTAACCTAACCTAACCTAACCTAACCTTTTTTTTTTTTTTTTTTTTTTTTTTTTTTTTTTTTTTTTTTTTTTTTTTTTTTTTTTTTTTTTTTTTTTTTTTTTTCGGGGGGGAAAATGCATTACGCATACCACCCGGGCGCAGGGGGCACCCGAGTGGTTATGTGGGACTCCCGTATAGGCTAATGAGACCCACGGTATACCCACTAAAAACCCCCCCATCTTCCTCCTCGCCGCCCTGTGACGGGGCCACGGGAACGCTCTCGCACACATCCGCGACCCCGCCGGCGGCAGCCGCCTACAAGCAGCTCCATCAAGACAGCCCGAAGGCCCTCCACGATGGGCGCACCAGATGGTAAGGTGCGCCTCCCCCCTTGGCCTCCACCAGTACTGTAGCAGACTCCCCCTAAGTCTGCTACTAGGAGGCCATGGGTACCAGATAACTGGTACCCGGTGGCAGATCGGATCTGTGGTTCTGCCACCGACCACACCTCGGCCGCAGAGGATAGGGCAAGCGGCGCTCCGCAATACCGACATGCCTCTTCCTCTGCGGCCCCACCAGTGCCGCTTCCACGGAACGGCCCCGCCGGCTCGCAGGGGGTAGGGAGAGTGGCGCACCGTGATACCAACACGCCTCTCCCCCTGCGATCCCTCCACGGCCACAGAAGATAGGGAGAACGGCGCACCGTGATACCGGCACTCCTCTTCTTCTGCGGTCCCACCTCCAAGCGCGTCCTCAGCAGACTTCTTCAGCCCACTGGGAGCGCCCTCCTCGGGCCAGCCGGCGGCCCCAACAGGCCGGCCCTGGTTGCCTCTTAGTTCACCGTGGGTGACCAGTCCACGGTTACTAAGCCCCCCCGCCACGACAAGGCGGGCAACCATCGGGGGGGAACCTAACCTAACCTAACCTAACCTAACCTAACCTAACCTAACCTAACCTAACCTAACCTAACCTAACCTAACCTAACCTAACCTAACCTAACCTAACCTTTTTTTTTTTTTTTTTTTTTAACGCAGGAAAATCCTCATGGATACCCTACCCCAGCGGGGGCCGAGGTCGGGTTATGCCGGACTCTTACCGACTAAAAACCTGCGGCTTCCGTCTGGACGCACGGAGTCGGGTCACGAGGAGCTTGCGCATTCGTTCGCGGCCCGACAGCGTTGGCCGGCGCTCTGTGCAGCGCCGGCGACGTCCCGAGAGGGAGGGGTCCCTCTCTAGTCGTCCCTCATGAGATGGTGCGCAGGAAGCGCACGCGCCATCTCGAGCCCTGGACCGGAGGCGGATTCCCCCGAACCCGCCAACGAAGGCTCATGGGACTGCGGGAGAGGGAGGCTTTCGGCAACGAAAGCCGCCCTCCGGCGTCCCGTGCGACGGCGACGAAGCGGAAGGGAGGATGCATCATCTTCCCTCGCCCTCTCCGCCGCCTCCTTCGCGAGCATTACGGCCTCGCAGAAGGATCGCACCGCCTGCCACGATCTCTCACTCTCGACCATAGCGCGAACCACGGTCGGGAGCGAGATTTCGGCACCCAATACAGAGCCGAGCGCGCTGCGCTCCGCATCCCACGCCGGGCACACCTCCAGCGTGTGCTGGGCCGTCTCGTCGAGGCAATCGTCGCAGTGGTGGCACCTGGCAGTCGGTTCCCGACCGATCCGAAACAGGTAACTCCCGAAACAACCATGTCCCGAGAGCACCTGAGTCAGACGGTAGGTCAGGAAACCGTGTCGCCTACCCAACCACTGCTGGAAGACCGGACGAATTGCCTCGATAGTCCAGAGTCCGGCGCTCGAAAGCGCCAGCCTGGACTCCCACGCTTCGGTAGCCCGTTGGCGCAGCTCAGCTCTGTGCCCCTCCTGTTCCTGCAGTGCAGGCGGGTGACCCCTGGCCCGGAGCGCCTCCACGCGCCACTCGTAGAGCGACGCGAGGGCTCTCGCTTCCAGGTCCCAGGGAATAGTACCCGCCAGCACGCAAGATGCCTCACCCGAGATCGTGCGATAACCCCGTACCACCCTGATCGCCATCACCCGCTGGACTCGCGTCAAGCGGGCGACATTGCTGCGAGTCAGGGCGCTGCCGGCCCACACAGGGGCACCATACAGGGCCATCGATCTCACGATTCCCGCGTAGAGACGCCGACACGACGTCTCAGGTCCGCCGAGATTCGGCAGCAGCCTTCCCAGGGTCGCAGCCGCTCTCAGCAGCCGAGGCTCAAGGCACTCGAAGTGGGGGCCGAAGTTCCACCGGCTATCCAGGACGAGTCCCAGATAGCGCATCGACGGCCTCACGTCGATGCGGACTCCGGATACGACGATATGGGCACCCCGGGGCGGCGCATTCCGCGGGCCATGGAAAACCACGGCCTCGGACTTTTCGAGCGCCACCCGCAAACCCAATCGCCGTATGCGGCCCACCACGAATGCCGCGCCGGCGGTGGCGCGCAAGGAAGCATCCCTGTGGCTTTTGCCTCGGGCAGTGACCAAGGTGTCGTCCGCGTAACAGACTACGCCGACACCCGGCACTGTGGCTCCTCGCAGCACCCAGTCGTAGCCGATGTTCCAGAGGAGTGGGCCTAGTACCGACCCCTGAGGAACGCCGCACGACATCTCCCGCCGACACCACCGGTCTCGACCGGGGTATTCCACCGCACGCCCAGACAGGTAGTCCCCGACGACCCGGCGCAGGTACGGAGGAACTCCGTGGAATCGGAGCCCCTCCCTGATGCAGCTCCAGGGGAGGGAGTTAAATGCGTTGGCGATGTCCAGAGACACCGCCAACACGACCTCACCCCGGGCGATCGCGTCCTGCGCCAAGGACTTAACCCGCTGAATCGCGTCTACGGCAGACCTACCCCTGCGGAATCCAAACTGGCAGTCTGCCAGATCCGGTCCGACATCCTCTAGGTGCTCGACGATCCGGGCGGCCACAACTCTCTCAAAGAGTTTGGCGTCCTCGTCGAGCATCACTATCGGGCGGTACGCAGATGGGGATTCCGCCGGACGCCCTTCCTTTCTGAGGAGAACGAGACGACCTGTCTTCCACCGCTGTGGAACCTGGCCTAGGGCCAGACAGGCGTCAAAAAGTCTCCTCAGACGAGGCTCGAGGGCATCCATGGCCAAGACCAACACCCGGCCGGGTACGCCGTCAGGACCGGGGGCGGTGTTTTTGGCTCGCAGCCGCAACACCGCAGCTCCCAGCTCTCCCGGGGTCACTGACGGCGCCACATCCGGGCCGGGCTCCGCGGCAACCGAAGGCATCATGGGGGGACTGGGATGGTCCCCCGTCCGCGGAAACAGGGCCGCAACGACTCTGTCCAGGATTTGCGGCTGGAGACTTCGCGTGAGTGGGGGTGCCCAGGGGCGAAGTTTGCACATCGCCAACCTGTACGGCCTCCCCCACGGGTCGCGGTTCAACGTCCCCAGCAACTCCTCCCTCGCAAGAGCCTTAGCCCTGCCGATCGCTGCCTTCAGCTGCCGCCGGGACTCCTTGAAGGAAGCATGCAGGAGTGCAATCACATCCTCCTCCCGCATCCGCCGCCGCCTGTAATTGGTGTACTGGCGTCGTGCGACCACACAAGCTGCACGCAGTTGCGTGAGCTCGGCGGACCACCAGTACACCTGGGGCTTCGGGGGACGACGCCTGGCTCGGGGCATTGACGCGTCGCAAACCTGCGACAACGCGCCCCGCAACCATTCCGCCTCGTCCTCCACCACCACGGGGCCCACAGGCGCGGACACCCACGATTGCACAATTGCAGCTTCCTTCGCGAGGTCCCTGTCGAGGTGCCTCAACTGCCACCTCGGGCCGTCGTCAACCGGGGGCCGGAAGGGACCGGCTGGATCTGACGGGGATACGGCTGCGAGATCGAACCGAATGTATCGGTGATCACACAACACCGCCGTATCCACCACTCCCCAGTCCCGAACACGGCGCGCCAGGGCGGGACTCGCGAACGTGATGTCCACGATCGACTCGCCCTGGGGTCGCACGCACGTGCTCATCGATCCCCGGTTGAGAAGGGCCAACCCTTGTCCGAGGGCAAACTCCTCCAGTGCCTCGCCAAATACGTCCGTTCTGACGGAACCCCAAGCCATATTCCAGGCATTGAAGTCGCCAGCGAGGAGCACTTGGCGAGGGTGGCATTGGCCGATTAAGGCGCCCACCCGTCCGAGATAAATCTCGAACTCGGCGAGTGTGCGGTTCGGGGAAAAGTAGCCACCGACGACTACAAAATCCTCAAACCACACAGCGACGTATCCCGGACCCTTCGCTACCTTTTCGAAGGGTGGGGAGTTCGCCGCGCCCCATCGGACGATCGCGACGGAGCCGTCATTGTCCCGCACCCAGTTCTCACCTGGGGGGACGAAGTACGGCTCGCAGATCACTGCCACGTCTATCGACCACTCCGCGAAGCTCTGGAACAGGAGGTCCTGAGCTCGGGCGGAGTGCTCGATATTCGCCTGGAGGAATCGGAGCTTGTGGTCCATTACTAGGATTCCATGGCCACAAGTCCGTCCCCGGACACTCCAGCTGAGCTGCCGCTGGCCGACTGCGTTGAGGATGCAGTCGGTGGTGGTAGCCGCCTTTTAGGCCGAGGGGCATGGCACGATTTGCCCCCCAGCCTGTGATCGGCCGGCTTCTTGGCTGCCGCGCACACAGTGCAGTGTGCAGCGGCGGCGCTGCAATCGCGGGCGACGTGGCCCGGTTTTCCGCAGCGGTAGCAATTACTGCTGCGGTCAACCGGACTGCTGCACTGCTCCCGGACGTGCCCGAGTTGAAGGCACCGGAAGCAGCGCAGAGGTCTCGCTTCTAGGAGCGAGACCTTCGCCGACACCCAACCGACTAGCAGTCGCCTGCCATCAGCCACCTTGTTGGCGGCAGCCACCGGGCAGCTCAGCCAGAGCGTGCCCAGGCCCGAATTGTCTCGACGGATTTCACCAGTCTTGACGGATGCAATTGTGCATCCGCCGATCCTGGCTACGACCGCCGCGACATCTGCAGCGGAGACTGCATCGTCCAAACCGGACACTCGCAGCTCCGCGCATTTGGTGGGCCTGGACACCACCACGTCCTCCCCAAGGGCGTCACGCAGCTTGTCCGCCAATGCGTCCGCCTTGTCGGTGCTGGTAGCACCGGGCACCTCCAGGACCCTAGCCCCGGTGGCGGACACCCTAAACTTGACGGACTCTATTCCGAGGCTTTGAAGATCGACCTTCTTCTTGGCCTCGGATAGAGCTGCGGCGTAGGTGACGCCCTTCTTCACTGCCTCTGGCTGCAGTTTCAGAACCACAGCCAGAGTTCGGGGAGCACGCGGTTTGCGTGCCCGCCTCCGTCCCTTCTTCTGCGGAGCCTGCTGGGAGTCAGGCACCGCAGATTGGCCCCTCCGTGGTTGCGGCGGCAGGGCAGCACTGTTTGGTACCACCTTTGTACGCCGTCTCGCCACCACGTTCCACCCCTCGTTCATGGACGCAGGAGCCGGCGGCAGTGGCCGGGGCTCCCGTTGGGGTGGGGCTGGGGCAGGTTGTTTGGCTTTGGCCTTTCCCTTCTTTCCCTTTTGGGACTTCGGGGATGGGCCGGGGCCAGACCTGCCCTGGGACGTCGGCACCGCTGGTGCCACAGGCTTAGGCTGGGAGGCAGCCTTTGCCTTATCGGCAGCCAGCGGCGGACGGAGGCGGGGTTCGGGCGGCAGCCTCTGCTGCAGCGCCTCGAACCGCGCGTTGACCATCTTGCCCACGCTGAGCATGATGGTCCGCTCCAACATCTGCACCATATCGGAGGACGGGGTCGTAGTTGGGCATGACCCCCCGACACTGACAGGTGGCAGCTCCTCTGCCACCCTGTCCGGAGCTCGCCGCATCTCGGCACGTACTTCGGCCAGTTCGCGGCGGAGCTCCGCCAACTCCACTCGCAGCTGGGCGTTGTCCGCTTTGAAGCGGTCGTTGGCCAGCCGCAGACGTGTCAGCTCCTCCGACGCAGTGCGTTTTTGGAGCTCTCCAAGCACCTCAGCAATTGAGGAGGCAGCATCTCGCAAGGCCTTGACGTAGGTACCTTTAAGGTTTTTAGAGGTACCTGCGACCTGCGAGATTACCGCCACCGAACTGCGGACCCGCTCCTCAAGTTCCGAAGCTGGGACCTCCTCAGCTGCAGCACCAAGGTTCACCGGCGAGCTAGGCTTAGCTCGAGCCACGCGAACCTTTTGGGCTGCCTCCTCCACCTCTTGCTCAGCGCGGAGTTCCATTGCCGCGCGCTGAGCCGCCACCAACTCTGCCTTGGCCTTGGCGAGGCCGACGTATTGCCCAGTTGTGGGCGGTCGACCTCTGCCTCGGCGGGCAGTAGACACCTTCGGAGCCTTAACAGGCTCCGACGCGGAGCCACTGTCCTCATCAGACGTGGTCCCCCTCGCGGAACGGCTGCGCTTGCGCCGCCAGAACCGCCCGGCCCTTTCGGACCCTTCGTCCAAGCTCATCCCCGAGCCGGAGCTGAGCTCCTCGGGGAGAGCATTCTGCCCCCTCGAACCTAATTTGCGACCGGGTTCGCGGTCGGATACTCCGCCCGTCGCGGGCCTAACATCTTCTCCGCCCGTCTCAGGCACAACGTCTGGGTTTGGGATTAGATTCTCCATACAGTTCCCACGAGTATGGGGGAAATATTCGGTCCACCAAGGGAGTGCCCCCTGTCCCCTGGTAACTCTAATACTGTGCGGGGTCGAGTGGTCCCGCACAGGTGGCCGCTCGCGGGCAGACTTCTCCCAGTCTGCCACCTCAACGAGGCAGCCGAACGCCGTCGCAAGGCCCATGAAGGGCGCCCCAACGTTCGGCTTTTGGGGATTTTTTATAGAGGTTTACTCCTCGCGGACCGGGCGGTTAAGCCAAGTCCACCGTTCCGTCAAAGCCGCGAGACATGATCCACGACACTTTGACGGTTTACGGGCTCGGTGACGGCGACAAGTGAATGTCTACGTGACGGCAGTGTGAGTGCACGCCACGCCCGTCACCCTTGACCCGGGCAAATACCCCGACAGTCAACCCCTCCCTGGCCCGAGCAAATACTCCGACAGCCAGAACAACGAAGTACAACTGCCGCCCGATACGGAACAGACGCAGCGTACTGACGAGGTGCCACTGCCGCCCAATGTGGGACAGACGCAAGGCACCTCAAACACCAGAGAGCACCCTGCCGCCCACTATGGGTCAGACACAGGGTACCGACGAAGCACGACTGCCATCCCATTGGGGACAGACAAGTCGCACCCCAACCCCCGAAGGATACCCTGCCGCCCACTATGGGTCAGACACAGGGCACCGACGAAGCAGACTGCCGCCCGATACGGGACAGACGCAGCCCACCCCAACCACCAAAGGGCACCCTGCCGCCCACTATGGGTCAGACACAGGGCACCGACGAAGCGCGACTGCCGCCCGATACGGGACAGACGCAGCGCACCCCAGCCAGAGGAATGTTTTAGCTTCGCCCGTTGCTGGATTGCAACGGGTTACTGAGCCCCCCCGCCACGACAAGGCACATTCCAATTCGGGGGGGAACCTAACCTAACCTAACCTAACCTAACCTAACCTAACCTAACCTAACCTAACCTAACCTAACCTAACCTAACCTAACCTAACCTAACCTAACCTTTTTTTTTTTTTTATCGCAGGAAAATCCTCATGGATACCCTACCCCAGCGGGGGCCGAGGTCGGGTTATGCCGGACTCTTACCGACTAAAAACCTGCGGCTTCCGTCTGGACGCACGGAGTCGGGTCACGAGGAGCTTGCGCATTCGTTCGCGACCCGACAGCGTTGGCCGGCGCTCTGTGCAGCGCCGGCGACGTCCCGAGAGGGAGGGGTCCCTCTCTAGTCGTCCCTCATGAGATGGTGCGCAGGAAGCGCACGCGCCATCTCGAGCCCTGGACCGGAGGCGGATTCCCCCGAACCCGCCAACGAAGGCTCATGGGACTGCGGGAGAGGGAGGCTTTCGGCAACGAAAGCCGCCCTCCGGCGTCCCGTGCGACGGCGACGAAGCGGAAGGGAGGATGCATCATCTTCCCTAGCCCTCTCCGCCGCCTCCTTCGCGAGCATTACGGCCTCGCAGAAGGATCGCACCGCCTGCCACGATCTCTCACTCTCGACCATAGCGCGAACCACGGTCGGGAGCGAGATGTCGGCACCCAATACAGAGCCGAGCGCGCTGCGCTCCGCATCCCACGCCGGGCACACCTCCAGCGTGTGCTGGGCCGTCTCGTCGAGGCAATCGTCGCAGTGGTGGCACCTGGCATTCGGTTCCCGACCGATCCGAAACAGGTAACTCCCGAAACAACCATGTCCCGAGAGCACCTGAGTCAGACGGTAGGTCAGGAAACCGTGTCGCCTACCCAACCACTGCTGGAAGACCGGACGAATTGCCTCGATAGTCCAGAGTCCGGCGCTCGAAAGCGCCAGCCTGGACTCCCACGCTTCGGTAGCCCGTTGGCGCAGCTCAGCTCTGTGCCCCTCCTGTTCCTGCAGTGCAGGCGGGTGACCCCTGGCCCGGAGCGCCTCCACGCGCCACTCGTAGAGCGACGCGAGGGCTCTCGCTTCCAGGTCCCAGGGAATAGTACCCGCCAGCACGCAAGATGCCTCACCCGAGATCGTGCGATAACCCCGTACCACCCTGATCGCCATCACCCGCTGGACTCGCGTCAAGCGGGCGATATTGCTGCGACTCAGGGCGCTGCCGGCCCACACAGGGGCACCATACAGGGCCATCGACCTCACGATTCCCGCGTAGAGACGCCGACACGACGTCTCAGGTCCGCCGAGATTCGGCAGCAGCCTTCCCAGGGCCGCAGCCGCCCTCAGCAGCCGAGGCTCAAGGCACTCGAAGTGGGGGCCGAAGTTCCACCGGCTATCCAGGACGAGTCCCAGATAGCGCATCGACGGCCTCACGTCGATGCGGACTCCGGATACGACGATATGGGCACCCCGGGGCGGCGCGTTCCGCGGGCCATGGAAAACCACGGCCTCGGACTTTTCGAGCGCCACCCGCAAACCCAATCGCCGTATGCGGCCCACCACGAATGCCGCGCCGGCGGTGGCGCGCAAGGAAGCATCCCTATGGCTTTTGCCTCGGGCAGTGACCAAGGTGTCGTCCGCGTAACAGACTACGCCGACACCCGGCACTGTGGCTCCTCGCAGCACCCAGTCGTAGCCGATGTTCCAGAGGAGTGGGCCTAGTACCGACCCCTGAGGAACGCCGCACGACATCTCCCGCCGACACCACCGGTCTCGACCGGGGTATTCCACCGCACGCCCAGACAGGTAGTCCCCGACGACCCGGCGCAGGTACGGAGGAACTCCGTGGAATCGGAGCCCCTCCCTGATGCAGCTCCAGGGGAGGGAGTTAAATGCGTTGGCGATGTCCAGAGACACCGCCAACACGACCTCACCCCGGGCGATCGCGTCCTGCGCCAAGGACTTAACCCGCTGAATCGCGTCTACGGCAGACCTACCCCTGCGGAATCCAAACTGGCAGTCTGCCAGATCCGGTCCGACATCCTCTAGGTGCTCGACGATCCGGGCGGCCACAACTCTCTCAAAGAGCTTGGCGTCCTCGTCGAGCATCACTATCGGGCGGTACGCAGATGGGGATTCCGCCGGACGCCCTTCCTTTCTGAGGAGAACGAGACGGCCTGTCTTCCACCGCTGTGGAACCTGGCCTAGGGCCAGACAGGCGTCGAAGAGACTCCTCAGGCGAGGCTCGAGGGCATCCATGGCCAAGACCAACACCCGGCCGGGTACGCCGTCAGGACCGGGGGCGGTGTTTTTGGCTCGCAGCCGCAACACCGCAGCTCCCAGCTCTCCCGGGGTCACTGATGGCGCCACATCCGGGCCGGGCTCCGCGGCAACCGAAGGCATCATGGGGGGACTGGGATGGTCCCCCGTCCGCGGAAACAGGGCCGCAACGACTCTGTCCAGGATTTGCGGCTGGAGACTTCGCGTGAGTGGGGGCGCCCAGGGGCGAAGTTTGCACATCGCCAACCTGTACGGCCTCCCCCACGGGTCGCGGTTCAACGTCCCCAGCAACTCCTCCCTCGCAAGAGCCTTAGCCCTGCCGATCGCTGCCTTCAGCTGCCGCCGGGACTCCTTGAAGGAAGCATGCAGGAGTGCAATCACATCCTCCTCCCGCATCCGCCGCCGCCTGTAATTGGTGTACTGGCGTCGTGCGACCACACAAGCTGCACGCAGTTGCGTGAGCTCAGCGGACCACCAGTACACCTGGGGCTTCGGAGGACGACGCCTGGCTCGGGGCATTGACGCGTCGCAAACCTGCGACAACGCGCCCCGCAACCAATCCGCCTCGTCCTCCACCACCACGGGGCCCACAGGCGCGGACACCCACGATTGCACAATTGCAGCTTCCTTCGCGAGGTCCCTGTCGAGGTGCCTCAACTGCCACCTCGGGCCGTCGTCAACCGGGGGCCGGAAGGGACCGGCTGGATCTGACGGGGATACGGCTGCGAGATCGAACCGAATGTATCGGTGATCAGACAACACCGCCGTATCCACCACTCCCCAGTCCCGAACACGGCGCGCCAGGGCGGGACTCGCGAACGTGATGTCCACGATCGACTCGCCCTGGGGTCGCACGCACGTGCTCATCGATCCCCGGTTGAGAAGGGCCAACCCTTGTCCGAGGGCAAACTCCTCCAGTGCCTCGCCAAATACGTCCGTTCTGACGGAACCCCAAGCCGTATTCCAGGCATTGAAGTCGCCAGCGAGGAGCACTTGGCGAGGGTGGCATTGGCCGATTAAGGCGCCCACCCGTCCGAGATAAATCTCGAACTCGGCGAGTGTGCGGTTCGGGGAAAAGTAGCCACCGACGACTACAAAATCCTCAAACCACACAGCGACGTATCCCGGACCCTTCGCTACCTTTTCGAAGGGTGGGGAGTTCGCCGCGCCCCATCGGACGATCGCGACGGAGCCGTCATTGTCCCGAACCCAGTTCTCACCGGGGGGAACATAGTACGGCTCGCAGATCACGGCCACGTCTATCGACCACTCCGCGAAGCTCTGGAACAGGAGGTCCTGAGCTCTGGCGGAGTGTTCGATATTCGCCTGGAGGAATCGGAGCTTGTGGTCCATTACTAGGATTCCATGGCCACAAGTCCGTCCCCGGACACTCCAGCTGAGCTGCCGCTGGCCGACTGCGTTGAGGATGCAGTCGGTGGTGGTAGCCGCCTTTTAGGCCGAGGGGCATGGCACGATTTGCCCCCCAGCCTGTGATCGGCCGGCTTCTTGGCTGCCGCGCACACAGTGCAGTGTGCAGCGGCGGCGCTGCAGTCGCGGGCGAGGTGGCCCGGCTTTCCGCAGCGGTAGCAATTACTGCTGCGGTCAACCGGACTGCTGCACTGCTCCCGGACGTGCCCGAGTTGAAGGCACCGGAAGCAGCGCAGAGGTCTCGCTTCGAGGAGCGAGACCTTCGCCGACACCCAACCGACTAGCAGTCGCCTGCCATCAGCCACCTTGTTGGCGGCAGCCACCGGGCAGCTCAGCCAGAGCGTGCCCAGGCCCGAATTGTCTCGACGGATTTCACCAGTCTTGACGGATGCAATTGTGCATCCGCCGATCCTGGCCACGACCGCCGCGACATCTGCAGCGGAGACTGCATCGTCCAGACCGGACACTCGCAGCTCCGCGCATTTGATGGGCCTGGACACCACCACGTCCTCCCCAAGGGCGGCACGCAGCTTGTCCGCGAGTGCGTCCGCCTTATCAGTGCTGGTTGAACCAGGCACCTCCAGGACCCTGGCCCCGGTGGCGGACACCCTGAACTTCACGGACTCTATTCCGAGGCTTTGAAGATCGACCTTCTTCTTGGCCTCGGATAGAGCTGCGGCGTAGGTGACGCCCTTCTTCAACGCCTCTGGCTGCAGTTTGAGAACCACAGCCAGGGACCGGGGAGCACGTGGTTTGCGCCTCCGTCCCTTCTTCTGCGGAGCCTGCTGGGAGTCAGGCACCGCACATTGGGCCCTCCGTGGTTGAGACGGCAGGGCAGCACTCTTTGGTGCCGCCTTTGGACGCCGTCTCGCCACCACATTCCACCCCTCGTCCATGGACGCAGGAGCCGGCGGCAGTGGCCGGGGCTCCCGTTGGGGTGGGGCTAGGGCAGGTGGTTTGGCTTTGGCCTTTCCCGTCTTTCCCTTTTGGGACTTCGGGGATGGGCCAGGGCCAGACCTGCCCTGGGACGTCGGGACCGTTGGTGCCACAGGCTTAGGCTGGGGGGCAGCCTTCGCTTTGTCGGCAGCCAGCGGTGGACGGAGGCGCGGTTCGGGGAGCAGCCTCTGCTGCAGGCCCTCAAACCGAGCATCGAGCATCTTGCCAACACTGAGCAAGATGCTCCGCTCCAACTCCTGCGCCTTGTCGGAGGATGGGGTCGCCGTTGGGCACGACCTCCCGACACTGACAGGTGGCAGCTCCTCTGCCACCCTGTCTGGGGCACGCCGCATGTCGGCCCGTAATGCGGCCAACTCGCGGCGTAGCTCCGCCAACTCCGTTCGCAGCTGGTCATTGTCCGCCTTATAGCGGTCATTGGCCAGCCGCAGACGGGTCAGCTCCTCCGACGCGGTGCGCTGGTGGAGCTCACCTACCAGCTCCTTAATGGAGGAGGCAGCATCTCGAAGAGCCTTAACATACGTCCCCTTAAGGTTCTTCGAGGTGCTCGCCACTTGGGTGATGACCTCGACGGAGCTCATCACTCGAGCTTCCAAGTCCGTCGCCGAGGTCTCATTCACCGCGGTACTCGCAATCTCCGGCGAGCCGGGTTTGGCTCTAGCCGTGCGGATTTTGCGAGCCGCCTCCTCCACTTCCTGCTCAGCGCGGAGCTCCATCTCCGCGCGCTGAGCTGCCACCAATTCTGCCTTGGCTTTGGCGAGGCCGATGTATTGCCCAGTCGTGGGCGGTCGGCCTCTGCCTCGGCGTGCGGTGGAAACCTTCGGAGTATTTACAGACTCCGAAGCGGAGCCACTATCCTCATCAGAGGTCACTCCCCTGGCGGAACGGCTGCGTTTCCGCTGCCAGAGCCGCCCTCGAGTCTCTCCAACCAGAGACTCCCCAACACTCATTGCTGAGCTCGACTCTTCAGAACGAGCGTCTTCCTCCTGCGAACCCATTTTACGACCGGGTTCAGGGTCGGCTTTATTCAGTGTCCTTGTTTCGAGTGCCATGTTGTGTTTACGAGAGCCAGCGGTCTGCTGGCCCACGAAGCGGTTGTTGCCCCCCCCAGAGTACGAGGGGCGGCCCTCCACCGAGGTGGAGGGGTGGGATTTCCCGGCATCTGCCGACGTACCCACCTGGGGACCACATTCACAATCGCTTTGATCCATACCAATCTTCACCGATGACTCCACATCGTCGGCCCATTTTTTCAGGGGTTGGGCTCCCCTGTCAGGTGTCACTGCCGCCGGCTGCCGGACAGACACAGTGCACCCCAAACCCCCCAGCGAGGTATCCCTGCCGCCCATTCTGGGTCAGACGCAGGGAACCGACGAGGCGCAACTGCCGCCCGATACGGGACAGACGCAGCGCACCCCAACCACCAAAAGGTACCCCGCCGCCCATTATGGGTCAGACGCAGGGCACCGACGAAGCACGACTGCCATCCCATTGGGGACATACAAGTCGCACCCCAACCACCGAAGGATACCCTGCCGCCCACTATGGGTCAGACACAGGGCATCGACGAAGCAGACTGCCGCCCGATACGGGACAGACGCAGCCCACCCCAACCACCAAAGGGCACCCTGCCGCCCACTATGGGTCAGACACAGGGCACCGACGAAGCACGACTGCCGCCCGATACGGGACAGACGCAGCGCGCCCCAACCAGAGGAATGTTTTAGCTTCGCCCGTTGCTGGATTGCAACGGGTTACTGAGCCCCCCCGCCACGACAAGGCACATTCCAATTCGGGGGGGAACCTAACCTAACCTTTTTTTTTTTTTTTTTAACGCAGGAAAATCCTCATGGATACCCTACCCCAGCGGGGGCCGAGGTCGGGTTATGCCGGACTCTTACCGACTAAAAACCTGCGGCTTCCGTCTGGACGCACGGAGTCGGGTCACGAGGAGCTTGCGCATTCGTTCGCGGCCCGACAGCGTTGGCCGGCGCTCTGTGCAGCGCCGGCGACGTCCCGAGAGGGAGGGGTCCCTCTCTAGTCGTCCCTCTCTAGTCGTCCCTCATGAGATGGTGCGCAGGAAGCGCACGCGCCATCTCGAGCCCTGGACCGGAAGCGGATTCCCCCGAACCCGCCACCGAAGGCTCATGGGACTGCGGGAGAGGGAGGCTTTCGGCAACGAAAGCCGCCCTCCGGCGTCCCGTGCGACGGCGACGAAGCGGAAGGGAGGATGCATCATCTTCCCTCGCCCTCTCCGCCGCCTCCTTCGCGAGCATTACGGCCTCGCAGAAGGATCGCACCGCCTGCCACGATCTCTCACTCTCGACCATAGCGCGAACCACGGTCGGGAGCGAGATGTCGGCACCCAATACAGAGCCGAGCGCGCTGCGCTCCGCATCCCACGCCGGGCATACCTCCAGCGTGTGCTGGGCCGTCTCGTCGAGGCAATCGTCGCAGTGGTGGCACCTGGCAGTCGGTTCCCGACCGATCCGAAACAGGTAACTCCCGAAACAACCATGTCCCGAGAGCACCTGAGTCAGACGGTAGGTCAGGAAACCGTGTCGCCTACCCAACCACTGCTGGAAGACCGGACGAATTGCCTCGATAGTCCAGAGTCCGGCGCTCGAAAGCGCCAGCCTGGACTCCCACGCTTCGGTAGCCCGTTGGCGCAGCTCAGCTCTGTGCCCCTCCTGTTCCTGCAGTGCAGGCGGGTGACCCCTGGCCCGGAGCGCCTCCACGCGCCACTCGTAGAGCGACGCGAGGGCTCTCGCTTCCAGGTCCCAGGGAATAGTACCCGCCAGCACGCAAGATGCCTCACCCGAGATCGTGCGATAACCCCGTACCACCCTGATCGCCATCACCCGCTGGACTCGCGTCAAGCGGGCGATATTGCTGCGACTCAGGGCGCTGCCGGCCCACACAGGGGCACCATACAGGGCCATCGATCTCACGATTCCCGCGTAGAGACGCCGACACGACGTCTCAGGTCCGCCGAGATTCGGCAGCAGCCTTCCCAGGGCCGCAGCCGCCCTCAGCAGCCGAGGCTCAAGGCACTCGAAGTGGGGGCCGAAGTTCCACCGGCTATCCAGGACGAGTCCCAGATAGCGCATCGACGGCCTCACGTCGATGCGGACTCCGGATACGACGATATGGGCACCCCGGGGCGGCGCGTTCCGCGGGCCATGGAAAACCACGGCCTCGGACTTTTCGAGCGCCACCCGCAAACCCAATCGCCGTATGCGGCCCACCACGAATGCCGCGCCGGCGGTGGCGCGCAAGGAAGCATCCCTGTGGCTTTTGCCTCGGGCAGTGACCAAGGTGTCGTCCGCGTAACAGACTACGCCGACACCCGGCACTGTGGCTCCTCGCAGCACCCAGTCGTAGCCGATGTTCCAGAGGAGTGGGCCTAGTACCGACCCCTGAGGAACGCCGCACGACATCTCCCGCCGACACCACCGGTCTCGACCGGGGTATTCCACCGCACGCCCAGACAGGTAGTCCCCGACGACCCGGCGCAGGTACGGAGGAACTCCGTGGAATCGGAGCCCCTCCCTGATGCAGCTCCAGGGGAGGGAGTTAAATGCGTTGGCGATGTCCAGAGACACCGCCAACACGACCTCACCCCGGGCGATCGCGTCCTGCGCCAAGGACTTAACCCGCTGAATCGCGTCTACGGCAGACCTACCCCTGCGGAATCCAAACTGGCAGTCTGCCAGATCCGGTCCGACATCCTCTAGGTGCTCGACGATCCGGGCGGCCACAACTCTCTCAAAGAGTTTGGCGTCCTCGTCGAGCATCACTATCGGGCGGTACGCAGATGGGGATTCCGCCGGACGCCCTTCCTTTCTGAGGAGAACGAGACGGCCTGTCTTCCACCGCTGTGGAACCTGGCCTAGGGCCAGACAGGCGTCGAAGAGTCTCCTCAGACGAGGCTCGAGGGCATCCATGGCCAAGACCAACACCCGGCCGGGTACGCCGTCAGGACCGGGGGCGGTGTTTTTGGCTCGCAGCCGCAACACCGCAGCTCCCAGCTCTCCCGGGGTCACTGACGGCGCCACATCCGGGCCGGGCTCCGCGGCAACCGAAGGCATCATGGGGGGACTGGGATGGTCCCCCGTCCGCGGAAACAGGGCCGCAACGACTCTGTCCAGGATTTGCGGCTGGAGACTTCGCGTGAGTGGGGGCGCCCAGGGGCGAAGTTTGCACATCGCCAACCTGTACGGCCTCCCCCACGGGTCGCGGTTCAACGTCCCCAGCAACTCCTCCCTCGCAAGAGCCTTAGCCCTGCCGATCGCTGCCTTCAGCTGCCGCCGGGACTCCTTGAAGGAAGCATGCAGGAGTGCAATCACATTCTCCTCCCGCATCCGCCGCCGCCTGTAATTGGTGTACTGGCGTCGTGCGACCACACAAGCTGCACGCAAATTCGTGAGCTCGGCGGACCACCAGTACACCTGGGGCTTCGGGGGACGACGCCTGGCTCGGGGCATTGACGCGTCGCAAACCTGCGACAACGCGCCCCGCAACCATTCCGCCTCGTCCTCCACCACCACGGGGCCCACAGGCGCGGACACCCATGATTGCACAATTGCAGCTTCCTTCGCGAGGTCCCTGTCGAGGTGCCTCAACTGCCACCTCGGGCCGTCCTCAACCGGGGGCCGGAAGGGACCGGCTGGATCTGACGGGGATACGGCTGCGAGATCGAACCGAATGTATCGGTGATCACACAACACCGCCGTATCCACCACTCCCCAGTCCCGAACACGGCGCGCCAGGGCGGGACTCGCGAACGTGATGTCCACGATCGACTCGCCCTGGGGTCGCACGCACGTGCTCATCGATCCCCGGTTGAGAAGGGCCAACCCTTGTCCGAGGGCAAACTCCTCCAGTGCCTCGCCAAATACGTCCGTTCTGACGGAACCCCAAGCCGTATTCCAGGCATTGAAGTCGCCAGCGAGGAGTACTTGGCGAGGGTGGCATTGGCCGATTAAGGCGCCCACCCGTCCGAGATAAATCTCGAACTCGGCGAGTGTGCGGTTCGGGGAAAAGTAGCCACCGACGACTACAAAATCCTCAAACCACACAGCGACGTATCCCGGACCCTTCGCTACCTTTTCGAAGGGTGGGGAGTTCGCCGCGCCCCATCGGACGATCGCGACGGAGCCGTCATTGTCCCGAACCCAGTTCGCACCGGGGGGGACATAGTACGGCTCGCAGATCACGGCCACGTCTATCGACCACTCCGCCAAGTTCTGGAACAGGAGGTCCTGAGCTCTGGCGGCGTGTTCGATATTCGCCTGGAGGAATCGGAGCTTGTGGTCCATGACTAGGATTCCATGGCCACAAGTCCGTCCCCGGACACTCCAGCTGAGCTGCCGCTGGCCGACTGCGTTGAGGATGCAGTCGGTGGTGGTAGCCGCCTTTTAGGCCGAGGGGCATGGCACGATTTGCCCCCCAGCCTGTGATCGGCCGGCTTCTTGGCAGCCGCGCACACAGTGCAGTGTGCAGCGGCGGCGTTGCAGTCGCGGGCGACGTGGCCCGGCTTTCCGCAGCGGTAACAATTACTGCTGCGGTCAACCGGACTGCTGCACTGCTCCCGGACATGCCCGAGTTGCAGGCACCGGAAGCAGCGCAGAGGTCTCGCTTCGAGGAGCGAGACCTTCGCCGACACCCAGCCGACAAGCAAACGCCTGCCATCAGCCACCTTATTGGCGGCAGCCACCGGGCAGCTCAGCCAGAGCGTGCCCAGACCCGAATTGTCTCGGCGGATTTCGCCAGTCTTGACGGATGCAATTGGGCATCCGCCATTCTTGGCAATTACCGCCGCGACATCTGCGGCGGAGACTGCATCGTCCAACCCGGACACTCGCAGCTCCGCGCATTTGGTGGGCCTGGACACCACCACGTCCTCCCCAAGGGCGGCACGCAGCTTGTCCGCCAACGCGTCCGCCTTGTCGGTGCTAGTAGCACCGGGCACCTCCAGGACCCTAGCCCCGGTGGCGGACACCCTAAACTTGACGGACTCTATGCCGAGGCTTTGAAGATCGACCTTCTTCTTGGCCTCGGATAGAGCTGCGGCGTATGTGACGCCCTTCTTGATTGCCTCCGGCTGCAGTTTCAGGACCACAGCCAGAGACCGGGGAGCACGCGGTTTGCGCGCCCGCCTCCGTCCCTTCTTCTGCGGAGCCTGCTGGGAGTCAGGCACCGCAGATTGGCCCCTCCGTGGTTGCGGCGGCAGGGCAGCACTATTTGGTGCCGCCTTTGTACGCCGTCTCGCCACCACATTCCACCCCTCGTCCATGGACGCAGGAGCCGGCGGCAGTGGCCGGGGCTCCCGTTGGGGTGGGGCTGGGGCAGGTTGTTTGGCTTTGGCCTTTCCCTTCTTTCCCTTTTGGGACTTCGGGGATGGGCCGGGGCCAGACCTGCCCTGGGACGTCGGCACCGCTGGTGCCACAGGCTTAGGCTGGGAGGCAGCCTTTGCCTTATCTGCAGCCAGCGGCGGACGGAGGCGGGGTTCGGGCGGCAGCCTCTGCTGCAGGGCCTCGAACCGCGCGTTGACCATCTTGCCCACACTGAGCATGATGGTCCGCTCCAGCGCCTGTACGACATCGGAGGACGGGGTCGTTGTTGGGCACGACCCCCCGACATTGACAGGTGGCAGCTCCTCTGCCACCCTGTCTGGAGCTCGCCGCATGTCGGCCCGCAATGCAGCCAACTCACGGCGAAGGTCCTCCAACTCCGTCCGCAGCTGGTCATTGTCCGCCCTAAAGCGGTCATTGGCCAGCCGAAGACGGGTCATCTCCTCCGAAGCAGTACGCTTGTGGAGTTCACCCACTGCCTCCTGTATGGAAGAGGCGGCCTCCCGAAGAGCCTTTACAAAGGTGCCCTTCAGGTTTTTTGAGCTGCTGGCCACCTGAGTAATAACGCCCACAGAGCTACGGACCCGCTCCTCGAGTTCCGTAGCAGAGACCTCCTCAGGTGTAGCAGCGGATACAGCCGGCGAGCTCGGCTTGGCTCGTATCGTGCGAACCTTACGTGCCGCCTCTTCCACCTCTTGCTCGGCGCGGAGTTCTAATTCCGCGCGCTGAGCTGCCACCAGCTCCGCTTTAGCTTTGGCGAGGCCGACATACTGCCCGGTAGTGGGCGGTCGACCTCTGCCGCGGCGGGCGGTAGACACCTTCGGAGCCTTAACAGGCTCCGACGCGGAACCACTGTCCTCATCGGAAGTGGTCCCCCTCGCGGAACGGCTGCGCTTGCGCCGCCAGAACCGCCCGGCCCTTTCGGACCCCTCGTCCAAGCTCATCACCGAGCCGGAGCTGAGCTCCTCGGTGAGAGTTTCGCCGCCCGTCTCGGGCCTTTCATCTACTCCGCCCGTCTCAGGCTCAACGTCTTTGGTTGGGATTTTTGATTCAGCCATACTGTTCCCACGAGTATGGGGGATATAAAAAGTCCACCAGGGAAGTGCCCCCTGTTCCCTGGTAACTCTTATACTGTGCGGGGTCGAGTGGTCCCGCACAGGTGGCCGCTCGCGGGCAGACTTCTCCCAGCCTGCCACCTCAACGAGGCAGCCGAACGCCGTCGCAAGGCCCATAAAGGGCGCCTCAACGTTCGGCCTTTGGGGATTTTTTATAGAGGTTTACTCCTCGCGGACCGGGCGGTTAAGCCAAGTCCACCGTTCCGTCAAAGCCGCGAGACATGATCCACGACACTTTGACGGTTTACGGGTTCGGTGACGGTGACAATTTAATGTCTACGCGACGGCAGTGTTAGTGCACGCCACGCCCGTCACCCTTGACCCGGGCAAATACCCCGACAGTCAACCCCTCCCTGGCCCGAGCAAATACTCCGACAGCCAGAACAACGAAGTACAACTGCCGCCCGATACGGAACAGACGCAGTGTACTGACGAGGTGCCACTGCCGCCCAATATGGGACAGACGCAAGGCACCTCAACCACCAGAGAGCACCCTGTCGCCCACTATGGGTCAGACACAGGGTGCCGACGAGGCACGACTGCCGCCCGATACGGGACAGACGCAGCGCACCCCAACCACCAAAAGGTACCCCAACGCCCATTATGGGTCAGACGCGGGGTACCGACGAAGCAGACTGCCGCCCGATACGGGACAGACGCAGCCCGCCCCAACCAACAAAGGGCGCCCTGCCGCCCACTATGGGTCAGACACAGGGCACCGACGAAGCAGACTGCCGCCCGATACGGGACAGACGCAGCCCACCCCAACCACCAAAGGGCACCCTGCCGCCCACTATGGGTCAGACACAGGGCACCGACGAAGCGCGACTGCCGCCCGATACGGGACAGACGCAGCGCACCCCAACCAGAGGAATGTTTTAGCTTCGCCCGTTGCTGGATTGCAACGGGTTACTGAGCCCCCCCGCCACGACAAGGCACATTCCAATTCGGGGGGGAACCTAACCTAACCTAACCTAACCTAACCTAACCTAACCTAACCTAACCTAACCACAATAACAAATGTATACAAAAAAAAAAACCTGTTTTTGTAAAATAATGGATAAAAATGTAACAAAATAGGAAATATTAATACAAAACCTAACCACTAAGGACTAACATATAAGCAATAAATAGATATTAAAACAATGTAAGAATAAAATATAGGAAATGATATAAACATAAAGCAATTGTAGAGCAAACAGACTGTAAACAAAACGCTCATAACTAATTCCACCAATAAATATTAAAGATCTATGTGTTACCCCTCCCCCTGTAGTATATAAGCTGAAAAGTAGCCAGACATTTAGTGTACGTTAGACGGGAATCCCACCCGTATGAGAGTAAAAGAGACGAATGAGAGAAAGATAAAGTATGAAGGATGAAAGTGCGAGAAGAATAAATGATAGAACTGGAGTGAAAGGAATAAGCGCAAAATAAAGATAGCTTCCCTATGGAGCTAGTAGTCGCAAAAAAAAAAAAAAAAAAAAAAAAAAAAAAAAAAAAAAAAAAAAAAAAAAAAAAAAAAAAAACCTAACCTAACCTAACCTAACCTAACCTAACCTAACCTAACCTAACCTAACCTAACCTAACCTAACCTAACCTAACCTAACCTAACCTAACCTAACCTAACCTAACCTAACCTAACCTAACCAGTGCCGTGTTCACCCCCCGACCCGAGAACACGTGTACGACCCAAAACCGCGCTGCCACGCCCTAGAAAATTTCTTATAAAATCGGAAAAAGTGGTAAATTTTTCAGTTACCCACAAGTGCGATACACCAAAAGTTGCGCAAAAAGTTGCTCTACAAGCCTGTGAAAGTTTTACAGTGATCGGTGAAAGTGTCGAAGTACAATCAGCAAAAAAGTGATTTTGTGCAAAAAGTTAAAACTTTAAAAAATTACGCTGCCGAAACAAGATCGACGACCCATACCTTTTTTGGTGTCGTCAGAAGCGCCTCAGCGGGTTCTACACTTTGGGTGAAGAATTGGATTTTTTCCGCCCCCCAGGGCGGAAATAAATACAAAAAAACAAGTACCACGTGGCCACGTGCAAACACTTCTAAAAGTGTTGGACACTTCCTTGCTACCCAGTTTGGTGCTCCTCAACATAAGAAATCATCCCCCGTTTGCAGATTTGAAAAAGGTCCAGTAAATTTTTAGATATTAATTTTCAAAAATTTTGTAAAATTTCAAAAATTCCTAAGTCGAGCAAGTGATCGACGACCCCCCTTTTTTAAAATTGTTTTCTGTAGAGTTTATTAATGTCCACAATCGGTGCAAATTTCAAATTTTTTTGTTCAGTAGTTTTTAAGATATAAATTTTTAAAATTTAAGGGTTGCCACGAGGGGTGGTTAATATTTAGTATAGAAAGTTGTTAATAGCCTTAAAAAATTGAAAAAATTTTTCTTAGTATAACTAAAATTTTCCAGATTTTTAAAATTATAATCTATATTTTTAAAACAAAATTTTCAAATATTTTTTAGCAATTTAGTAAATATCAAATCCAAATTTAATAAAAATTTAAATACGTGTGAATATTCAGATTCTATTTTTAATTCCCTGTGTAACGAGCCCAAACTTGGCTGTTTTCGGTTAAGGGAAGCCGAAGAAATCGTCAAATAAAAATTTTGTCGGCCATATTGGCCGCCATCTTGTATTTTTAAGAAATTTTTAAACGAGTGTAACTTTTCAGTAAATAGTCCTAGAAAGCTGGGACTTTTTCCAGGGATATCCCTGGGGACCTCTCTACCCCCTCCACCCCCTTATTTTACCTTTTACCCCCCACCCCTACCCCCCTTCTTTTCTGATAGAGGTTGATAGAGTAGGTCTTGGGAAGAGCGGGGAGCCGTCGCACACCGTGCTGCGATATCTGGTTCCTGAGATATCGCAACTTGAAAATTGGTCGGCCATCTTGGTCCGCCATTTTGTTTTTATTAAAAGTTCGATATCTCAGCAACCAATAGTCCTAGGACGCCGGGGTTTTCGGTAGTGGCCTTCCCCTGGACCCCTCTACCCCCTCCACCCCCTCTCACCCAATTTGGGGTGATCCAAATTCCCCCCCCAGAGAACCCAGGATCTCATAGGTTAGCCCGAGGGAAGTACCTAGAGCCCTCGCACAGTATTCTGCGACGTCTGGATCCAGAGTTACGGACACTTTTGACTTTCGGCAGCCATCTTGGCCGCCATTTTGAAATATTTCGAACGTCCGTATCTCGGGCTCCAGGGGTCGTACGAGGCCGCGGTTTGGACTAATAGAATAAGTGAACGGAGCTCTACCATTAGAGCCTACTCTACATAGAGTCGCAAAAATTTTTTGTGTGTTTCAAATTTTATTTAAATTTTTAATTTTAATTAAGTTATTTTATAAGGACATTTGCTCTATTGAGCTATAGGGACACAACGCACTAAGGTGCAGATCGACTTGCATACTGGTTCTTGCGAAAACCTACCGACTAACAACAAGATAAGGTTCGGACTCTACATCCGGGTCTCTACATTGCTATAAACTTGATTTTATACTAATTGACACTTAGCACATCTGCTGGGATCAGCGTTGGTAGAGACGACTCTACAAAATAAAAAATTTTGTATTTTGTGTCTATTTATTTTCCTGTCCTTTTAATATTGTTTATTGACAAATATTGGTACAATTATTTGTACTTTATTGATATTTTAATTTACATACGCGACAAATTGGGTTTATTGACCCCCTTATTTACATTTTTATTTTATTTTGACGTGTCCCCTAGTATTAACTTATAAAAATGATCGGGTTTCATACCCCAAAGAAAAGCTTTGCAAAAGCCAACACGCCACCCGTAGACACAGAAAAGGCAGGACCTTCTATGCAATCGCAAATTAACGTGAGGCGTAGCGTGGGCGACTGGGAGGCTGGAATCACAGAAACACCAGCAACTAGTGATTCTCAGAAGGAGTCAGGAAAAACGATGTTGCAAAAGACAATAACAAAAAAGGCTCCTCTGCAACCGCGAACACACAGAAAATCTGTAGAGCCACTTGAAACCTCACCAAAGTTTAATGATAAACCAATGGATAGAGTTGCCGAGGCAAAAAGTTGTATGGTCAGAGCTAAACTACAGCTGAATGCATCCCGCAATCTTAAAACTGACATAAAGACGGAGATGTTAAATTTAGTAGACCGACTCTATCAATTGGTCAAAGATGCGGAAAAAGACCGGAGCAAAACCGCTGAACCGGCCCAGCCAATCCCCAAAGCCCCTGAGCCTATAACGGATTGTGATGAACAGAATCTCAGGAAGGTCATTGAAAACCATAGTGACCTTCTGAGAACAAATATTCAGAAAATGGAAAAATTGGCTGAGGTCTTCGAAGCAGAAAGACCAAGCTATGCAAAGGTGACAGCGAACCAACACCAGACGACGCTGCATTCATTAGTGGTCAGCTCGGCCAGTGAAACGGATACTGGAGAACAGGTATTGCAAAAAATCAGGACAGCGGTGCGTGCTAAAGAGGGTGGCGTGATGGTGGAAAAAGTGAGGAAGGCAAAAGAACGCAAGATAATCGTAGGTTGCAAAACAGACAACGACAGGAAGAACTTGCTGGAACGGCTGAGAAATTCTGGAGAAAACCTCCGCGTTGAGGAGATGAAGAATAAGGACCCACTCCTGATCCTCAAGGGAGTATTGCAATGTAACACTGATGAAGACATTGTCAAAGCCCTGAAGAACCAAAACCCTGGAGTCTTTCGTAACCTCAATGCGGAGGAAAATAGGATAAGTATCAAATATAGGAGGAAAACCAGAAACCCACATACAAGCCACATAGTAATTACCACGTCCCCTACGGTATGGACAAGAATACTTGAAATTGGAGCAGTGAATATTGATATACAGCGAGTTGCAGTAGCAGACCAGTCGCCTCTCGTGCAGTGCTCAATCTGTTTGGGCTACGGCCACGGAAGAAGATTCTGCACGGAGACGATAGTAAAGTGTAGTCACTGTGGGGGACCGCATATGAAAGCAATGTGCGAGGACTGGCTGGCGGGCGCGGCACCAAGCTGCGTAAATTGTGCTAAAGCAAAAATTGCCCAGATAGAGCACAACGCATTTAGCGAGGAATGCTCGGTACGGAGTAAGTGGGACGCCATAGCCAGATCAAAGATCGCATATTGCTAAGGGCACCCAGGGCAATTTCAGGGCAGATAAATCCACCAGAGGGATAGCTGTGGCCCAGATCAATTTGCAGAGGAGTGAACTGGCAACCTTAGAACTGATGGTGGAGGCCAGAGAGCGGAACATCGCCGTAGCGCTGATACAGGAGCCATATGTGGGGGCGGTTCGGAGGATGAAGAATTACCGTGGTGCGAGACTCTACCAGTGTGCGGATGATGGAAATGGGACTGTGAAGGCGGCAATTGCAGTATATGACAGCAAGTTGGACGTCATCCAGTACCCGAAACTCACCACGAACAATATTGTCGTGGTGGGGATCCGGTCCAGCCGCTGGGAAATCGTGATGGTTTCTTTTTACTTCGAACCGGATCAGCCCATCGGCCCTTACCTGGATCAGCTGCGATGTATAAAAAAGGAGGTAGGCCCAAGACTACAGCTATTCGGAGGTGACTCCAACGCAAAGAGCACCTGGTGGGGCAGCAAAAAAGTCGACCTCAGGGGAGATGATATGTCCGGTACCCTGGAAGAGTTGGACTTACAGGTACTCAACATCGGAGACACGCCCACCTTTGAAACGGTGAGAGGCGGAAAAACGTTCACCAGTTTTGTGGATGTGACAGCGTGCTCACTGGAAATGTTGGATCTGGTAGAGGACTGGAGGGTGAAGCGAGGCCTTATAACATCGGACCACAACTGCATTTTCATTAACGTAAAGTTGAATAGTGAGAAGGGGTTACGCGTGGAGAGGACTACAAGGATATATAACACGAAAAGAGCAAATTGGGAAAATTTTCATGAGAAAATGACCCAATTTAAAACAGAAAAAAACCTATCCTTGGACGTCGTTAGTAACATCAGCACCAAAGTAGAACTGGAGAATGCAGTTGTGGCCTTCACTGACGCTCTTTCGGAAGCCTGCAGGCTTAGCATACCTAACAAAAAGCTAAACGAACAGCTTACCGTGCCGTGGTGGTCAGAAGAGCTTGCAGAGCTGAAGAAGGACGTCACCACCAAGAAGCGCCGAATCCGATGTGCCGCGCAGATACGGAGAGAGCACGTTGTCTCAGAGTACCTGAAAGCCAAAGAAAAATATGAAACTGCTGCAAAAAAAGCCCAAATTGCATCCTGGAAAGGGTTTTGCGAGAGGCAAGATAAGGAAGGAGTTTGGCAGGGAATATATAGGGTCATTAAGGGAACCCAAGCTAGGCAGGAAGACCCGCCACTACTCAGAGGTGGTGTACACTTAAATCCCAAAGAATCGGCGGCCTTACTAGCGGAAACGTTCTACCCCGAAGATAGGCAGGAGGGAGAAGGAGAACACCACCACCGAATACGTGAATCCGCAAAAGCAGTGAACGCCGTAACCGATAATGAAATACACGATCCGCCATTCACCCTCAACGAACTTAAGACCGCGGTTAGGGGGTTCAACCCGAAGAAGGCCCCAGGAGCGGACGGTTTTACGGCGGACATCTGCAGTCGAGCCATTCTCCAGGATCCAGAATTGTTCCTTGCCCTGGCAAACAAGTGCCTACAGATAGGACACTTCCCGGACATCTGGAAGGAAGCCACAGTGGTGGCACTAAGAAAACCGGGCAAGGACAACTACGAAGACCCCAAGTCATACAGACCGATCGGTCTCCTGCCAGTCCTTGGGAAGATCCTGGAGAAAATGATTGTATCGAGACTGAAGCATCACCTTATACCACGGTTTAGTACTCGCCAGTACGGCTTTATGCCCCAGAAAAGCACCGAGGACGCCCTCTATAATCTGGTAAAACACGTACAGAGTAAGTTGCGGCTGAAAAAGCTAATTACTCTGGTGTCGCTGGATATAGAGGGAGCCTTCGACAGCGCATGGTGGCCAGCTATCAAAGTCAGACTGGCTGAGGAAAGGTGTCCCGTGAATATTCGCAGAGTGATAGACAGTTATCTCGACTGCAGAAAGGTCAGGGTAAGGTACGCCGGGGAAGAGTGTACTAGAAACACGAATAAAGGATGCGTCCAGGGATCAATCGGGGGTCCGCTCCTTTGGAACATCCTGCTGGATCCACTTCTGAAAGAGATGGAAGGAAGAAATATATTCTGCCAGGCATTTGCGGACGACGTCGTCATAGCCTTCGATGGAGACACCGGTTTGGAGGTCCAACGGCAGGCCAACAAAATCTTAGCCCGGATTCAGGAGTGGGGGGCCGAAAATAAGCTTAGGTTCGCACCGCACAAAACCTGTGCAATGGTGATGACTAATAAGCTGAAATTCGACACCCCACTTCTGAGGATGGGAGGGGTTGACATTGGTATGTCCAAGGAAATAAAAATACTCGGACTCACCCTGGACAGTAAAATGACCTTCAACACCCATGTTGCGAATGTAGCACGGAAAGCTCTAAATATTTATAAACAACTGTCCAGGGCCGCAAAGTCCACTTGGGGCCTCCATCCCGAAGTAATTAAGATTATTTACATGGCAACCGTCGAGCCAATTATCACGTACGCGTCGAGTGTTTGGGCTCCCGCCGTAACTAAAATAGGGGTGAGAAAGATACTGAACGCGATACAGAGAGGGTTCGCCCAAAAAATAACAAAATCATACTGCACAGTGTCATTACACGCTGCGCTGATACTGGCCGGGATACTTCCTCTTGATCTCCGCGTACAAGAGGCAGCCGCCCTTTACGAAGTGAGACGAGGGTCATCCCGGACGGTGACAGCTGATAGAGAGACGGAGAGGGTGATGCCCTTTACGAGACTTCCACATCCAGCCCTGGATTTGGACATGGAGTTTGTAAGCATTGACAGCCAAGAACAACTCGACACGTATAACGTGCAGGCGGTACGAATATTTACCGACGGCAGCGGGATTGACGGGAAAGTTGGAGCTGCACTATCCTTTTGGGATGGAGCAGCCGAAACTAGATTCGTCAAACTTAAGCTGTCCGACTACTGCACGGTATACCAGGCTGAACTCCTTGCCATATTCAGGGCCTCATGTGAAATTCTCAAAAGGACGGAGTTGAGTTTTGGGATCTACAGTGATTCGAGGGCTGCGTTGGAGTCGATCACTGGCCAAGGTTCAACCCATTCCCTGGCGGTGGAGGTGCGGAACAACCTGCGTAGGGCTTTCTCACAGAGCAAAACTGTGTGTTTGTTCTGGGTGAAAGCCCATGTAGGGCTGCCGGGTAATGAAAGGGCGGATGAGCTAGCAAAGGCAGCGGCACTCGGGTTAAAAAGAAAACCGGACTATGATAAATGCCCGGTTTCGTTCGCAAAACGCAGTATTCGAAGTGCATCCCTAAAAGTCTGGAGTGCACGTTATAAAGAGGGAGACTCTGCACATCTAACAAAAGTATTTTTCCCAGACCCTGTACTGTCGTACAAGGTTGTTAAAACGCTGAAACCAGCAGGTGTGCTTACCCAGATCCTCACGGGGCATGGAGGTTTCGCTCAGTATTTAAACCGATTCAAACGCCGCGAAAATCCATTCTGTGTATGTGAGCCGGATGTAGAGGAGACAGTGCCGCACATCTTGGTAGACTGCCCTGCTACAGCCAAAATCAGATTTGAGGTAGAGCAAGAACTAGGATTGCCAATCAGTATGCAGAGTCTAATAGAAAACATCACGCAAGAAAAAATTGTAGACTATATGGTCAGAATAGGCAAAATTGTGAATAAAAGGCATAGGGATAAATAAATAGTAACTAGCAAATGTAAAATAGTTTTACCTTTACCTAGTTATGTAAGATTTTTGATGGAAAATGTAAAATAGTAAGTATCATATAGAAATAAGAAATGTAAATAAAAAAGCATTTGTGTACTAATAGCAACCGTAAAAGCTTAAAATGTAAACAGCCTGTAAACTCCATGGAGTAAATAAAATAGAATAAGGAATAGTTTAATATAAAGTGTTACCTGTCTGTCTAAACTGTAGAATAACTGTATAATTATAAGCACCTTAAAGCCTCCTCATGAGGCGTAAGTAAATATAAGTAAATGTAAATAAATATAGATATTAAATATAAGGCTGTATAACAACGCAGCATGCCACTAAGTGGTTCTTTTGAAAAAAATGGAGCATAAAAAGAAATATATGCTAAAAAATGAATAAAAAAAAGAATAAAAAAGACCCTGATCCTGTTAGGGGACAAGAAAAAAAAAAAAAAAAAAAAAAAAAAAAACCTTTTTTTTTTTTTTTTTTTAACGCAGGAAAATCCTCATGGATACCCTACCCCAGCGGGGGCCGAGGTCGGGTTATGCCGGACTCTTACCGACTAAAAACCTGCGGCTTCCGTCTGGACGCACGGAGTCGGGTCACGAGAAGCTTGCGCATTCGTTCGCGGCCCGACAGCGTTGGCCGGCGCTCTGTGCAGCGCCGGCGACGTCCCGAGAGGGAGGGGTCCCTCTCTAGTCGTCCCTCATGAGATGGTGCGCAGGAAGCGCACGCGCCATCTCGAGCCCTGGACCGGAAGCGGATTCCCCCGAACCCGCCACCGAAGGCTCATGGGACTGCGGGAGAGGGAGGCTTTCGGCGACGAAAGCCGCCCTCCGGCGTCCCGTGCGACGGCGACGAAGCGGAAGGGAGGATGCATCATCTTCCCTCGCCCTCTCCGCCGCCTCCTTCGCGAGCATTACGGCCTCGCAGAAGGATCGCACCGCCTGCCACGATCTCTCACTCTCGACCATAGCGCGAACCACGGTCGGGAGCGAGATGTTGGCACCCAATACAGAGCCGAGCGCGCTGCGCTCCGCATCCCACGCCGGGCATACCTCCAGCGTGTGCTGGGCCGTCTCGTCGAGGCAATCGTCGCAGTGGTGGCACCTGGCAGTCGGTTCCCGACCGATCCGAAACAGGTAACTCCCGAAACAACCATGTCCCGAGAGCACCTGCGTCAGACGGTAGGTCAGGAAACCGTGTCGCCTACCCAACCACTGCTGGAAGACCGGACGAATTGCCTCGATAGTCCAGAGTCCGGCGCTCGAAAGCGCCAGCCTGGACTCCCACGCTTCGGTAGCCCGTTGGCGCAGCTCAGCTCTGTGCCCCTCCTGTTCCTGCAGTGCAGGCGGGTGACCCCTGGCCCGGAGCGCCTCCACGCGCCACTCGTAGAGCGACGCGAGGGCTCTCGCTTCCAGGTCCCAAGGAATAGTACCCGCCAGCACGCAAGATGCCTCACCCGAGATCGTGCGATAACCCCGTACCACCCTGATCGCCATCACCCGCTGGACTCGCGTCAAGCGGGCGATATTGCTGCGAGTCAGGGCGCTGCCGGCCCACACAGGGGCACCATACAGGGCCATCGATCTCACGATTCCCGCGTAGAGACGCCGACACGACGTCTCAGGTCCGCCGAGATTCGGCAGCAGCCTTCCCAGGGCCGCAGCCGCCCTCAGCAGCCGAGGCTCAAGGCACTCGAAGTGGGGGCCGAAGTTCCACCGGCTATCCAGGACGAGTCCCAGATAGCGCATCGACGGCCTCACGTCGATGCGGACTCCGGATACGACGATGTGGGCACCCCGGGGTGGCGCGTTCCGCGGGCCATGGAAAACCACGGCCTCGGACTTTTCGAGCGCCACCCGCAAACCCAATCGCCGTATGCGGCCCACTACGAATGCCGCGCCGGCGGTGGCGCGCAAGGAAGCATCCCTGTGGCTTTTGCCTCGGGCAGTGACCAAGGTGTCGTCCGCGTAACAGACTACGCCAACACCCGGCACTGTGGCTCCTCGCAGCACCCAGTCGTAGCCGATGTTCCAGAGGAGTGGGCCTAGTACCGACCCCTGAGGAACGCCGCACGACATCTCCCGCCGACACCACCGGTCTCGACCTGCATCAGCCGCCTGCCATCAGCCACCTTGTTGGCGGCAGCCACCGGGCAGCTCAGCCAGAGCGTGCCCAGGCCCGAATTGTCTCGACGGATTTCACCAGTCTTGACGGATGCAATTGTGCATCCGCCGATCCTGGCTACGACCGCCGCGACATCTGCAGCGGAGACTGCATCGTCCAAACCGGACACTCGCAGCTCCGCGCATTTGATGGGCCTGGACACCACCACGTCCTCCCCAAGGGCGGCACGCAGCTTGTCCGCGAGTGCATCCGCCTTATCAGTGCTGGTTGAACCAGGCACCTCCAGGACCCTGGCCCCGGTGGCGGACACCCTGAACCTCACGGACTCTATTCCGAGGCTTTGAAGGTCGACCTTCTTCTTGGCCTCGGATAGAGCTGCGGCGTAGGTGACGCCCTTCTTCAACGCCTCTGGCTGCAGTTTGAGAACCACAGCCAGAGACCGGGGAGCACGTGGTTTGCGCCTCCGTCCCTTTTTCTGCGGAGCCTGCTGGGAGTCAGGCACCGCAGATTGGGCCCTCCGTAGTTCGAGTTCGAGTAGTAGTAGTCGTTGTGATCGGACGTGCTGATTAATGAGTACAATAAACAATTAACTGAAAAATTTCTTGACCTAGTATTAGGCGGAAGCAAGCCTTTTGTGTCTGATTGAATGATATAAGTTTTTGTGTTATAATTTATAATGTATTTATAACGTTAAAAAATAAAAAGGAATAATGGAAGGTAGTCCCTTCAATAGAAGCCTGCTGACGCGCCGCAGCCCGACGCGCTCCCCGGCGCCCGTGCCTCCCTGCGTCGCCGCAGCGCCCGTCGCCCCGCCGCGGCCTGTCCCGCGGGGCGCCCCGGAAGAGGAACAAGTCCACGAGTTGTTGTCCACGCCTGAGATCCAAAACTGGATGACAACTATCGAGCAATGCCTGAACGAAGTGTGCGTCATCGCTGAAGGCGGTAAATTGAATTCCGAGCAAAAAATGAGAGTCAGTAATCTTTGCCGAAAAGTTGGGCATGGAACATCTCAGATGGCTGTGAGATACCAGTCATTAAAACAAAAAACAATTTTAGCCCATAACAACCTGCAAGCCCTTCATGAAGAAAGAGACCTCTCAAAACAAATTTGTGCCCTCAAGCAGTCGCTCGAACAGTGTCCAAAACCAGTGACGGGAACAATATCGTTCGCAGACATGTTAAAGAAAAACTCTAAGGACTTCATCCTGCCCAGGAATGTTAGCTCGGTAGCTATCTATCCAAGTGACGGAAAGAAATCGAGCGATGAAACAAAATCGCTTGTTCAAAAAATCATCTGCCCTGAAGACATGAAACTACAAGTGAGGGGATTACGCAAGACCAGAAACGGTGGAGTTATAATAAGCACAGAGAGTAAAGAGGATATAGAAAAGCTTAAGCAATCGGCACTACTGACATCTTCTGGTTTTACCGTTGATGAACCCAACAAGCGCAGGCCTAGAATTGTAGTCATCGGAGTACCGTCGGCCTTGAAAGAATCTGAAGTTTTTAGCTGCATTTACCACCAAAACTTGGCTGAAAAATCTGAGAGCATGACCATTGAAACTTTTTTAAAATCAATCAAGTTAAGTCATAAGTCAGGGAAAAAGAACACCGAGACCTGTAATTACGTTATAGAAGTTTCAGCCAATATTCGTAAAGCCCTGATATGTAAAGACCGATTGTTTGTAAATTGGTCATCGTGCCCAGTCCGAGACTATACCCTAGTAACACGTTGTTTTAAATGTCAGCAGTATGGACATGCAGCTAAGTTTTGTCGTGAAGAAAAAGACACTTGCGGTCATTGCGGAGAAAAAGGTCACACAATGAAGGAGTGTAAAAAACGAGGAGATCCACCAAAATGCGCCACATGTCTGCATTTTAAAAAGCCGTCCAACCACAAAACGGGCGATGGAGACTGTCCTGCGAAAAATATTGCAGAAAAAAGGTACATAAATTTAATTGACTATGAGGGCGCCTAAGAGCGCCATCTGTAAATATTTATCTAGATCTTTTATTAGTTAATAGAAATAATGGCTGAAAACTTAAATAATGACTTAGATAATTTCTCTGTATCTGAGTCAAAACTGTGTGAGGTTGAAAGTTGTGGTCAGTACATTTCCCGTTACAATAACCGATTTACAATAATTACACAAAATATACGCAGTATTGTTAAGAATTTTGATAATTTCAGTACTTTCCAACATAGACTTAATGTTAGCAACGATATAATTATCCTGACCGAGTGCTGGTTAGCTAAAAATTGTCATTTACCATCCATGCCAGGGTACGTTTTGTACAGCAGCAAGGAAAATTACAACCAAAACGACGGGATAGTAGTTTACGCCAGAAATGATCTAAACATATCAGTCGAGGAACCAAACATGTTAGAATGCAATCGCTTACTTATCAAAGTAGGTTCAGACACCGCAATTCTAGCCATATACAGATCTCCTTCATTTAAAAATATAAGTAATTTTATTCATTCTTTGCAAAACGTACTACAAAGTTTAAAATCATTTAAAAATATAATTTTAATAGGCGACATAAACATCAATATCATACCAGAGAATTTGGATTCCTGTGGACAGGAATATCTTAACCTATGCTCATTTCATGGACTACTTCCCGCCCATTCTTTACCTACACATCAAAGTGGCTCTTGTTTAGATCATATTATGCTTAAAACTACTTTTCCGTCACTAACCTTTGTAACTAACTCGACAATTACTGATCACAAGGCCGCCTTACTAACCTTAATTCGTAAAATGCCTAAACTAAGAAATTGCTCACTAAATAGTTCGAAAATTAATTTACATAACCTTGAAGCGGATTTAAGCAAAATCGACTTTACTACTGTTTACAATTCTGATGACGCGAATTATTGTATGACATACTTTATATCACAGGTACAAAAAGCCATATTGCAAAATACTACGTACTCTCGTCTAAGTAAAAAATTTACCAACATTAAGCCTTGGATCACCCCGGGGCTTATTCGCTGCATGAGACATAGGGATAAGTTACATATGAAGGCCAAAGCTCAGCCTGATAACTTAATATTACAAATATCGTACAAAAGATACCGAAATTTTTGTAACGCTCTTCTTAAGAAAGTAAAAAATACTTACGATAAAAATGAATTAGAAAAGGCGGGAACAAACATTAAAAAGGTCTGGAAGTTTATTAAAAATGTTACGTTTTTGTCGAAGCAGCATAAATCCGCTACAGAGTTATTGCGCGGTGGATCATCTGAATCGCATTTTGAATCTGCTAACCTAGTAAATAATTTTTTTACTAACTTTGGGAAATCATTGGCTGAAAAAATGCTTCATAAATCGCATTCGCCGTTCTTCACGTCCCATAATCAATTATCTAAATGCTCCTTTTTAAATTCATTTGTTTTATTAGATATTGACGAAACTGAGGTATCTAGAATTATCAAAGGCCTGAAGGACGATTCAGCAATAGGATGGGACAATATTTCTAACAAAATATTAAAACTCTTTCATCACATCCTTTGCACCCCACTAACCTATATCTTTCAAAAGTGCCTAAAACACGGCATTTTTCCAAAATGTCTAAAGAAAGCTGTCATTATTCCAATTCACAAAAATGGCAAGAAAGATCAAACTACTAATTATAGGCCAATTTCAATATTAACAGGCATTTCAAAGGTTTTAGAAAAAATTATAAATAACAGACTTGTTCAATACTTGGAGAAACAGTCCATCCTGTCAAATACACAATTCGGTTTTAGGCACAAGCTGTCAACTGCCGACGCGGTGCTTGATCTTACTAACCACATAGTCCAGGAACTTGACAAAGGTAATCGGACTATGGGAATTTTCTTAGACCTCTCCAAAGCTTTTGATACAGTTTCTATTCCTATCCTATTAAATAAGCTTGAAAATTTAGGTATAAGGGGAACCCAACACAAACTTTTTGCAGATTACCTACACGATCGTTCGCAATGTGTAAAAATAGGAAATATCCTAAGTTCTGACCTAGTAAACACGGAATATGGAATTCCTCAAGGAAGTGTTTTGGGTCCCACACTATTCTTAATATACATTAACGAACTTTGTAACCTGAAAATAAACGGTGGTAAAATCATATCTTTTGCTGATGACACCGCTCTTTTGTTCTCTGCAAACTCAGATACAGAATTATATGAGCTTGCACAACGAGGCTTCAATGTAGTAAACAAGTGGCTACAGCAACACTTACTCACTCTAAATTCAGATAAAACTTATTTCATCCAGTTTTCTATGCGAAAATCAATTTCAGAAAACCCTAACCTATACGCGCACTATTGTATTGATCAAATCAATCATTCGTGTTCATGTCCTCACATTACTGCTTCTAAAACAATAAAATACCTAGGTGTCATTATAGACGAAACTCTGTCTTTTAGACTACACATAGATGCGGTTAGCAACAGAATACGCAAGTTAATATTTGTTTTTAAAAAATTGCGCAGCATAGGACACTCTAAACTTATGAGGCAGGTATACTTTGCATTGTGTCAGTCGATACTAAATTACTGTATTACGTCATGGGGCGGAGCAGCTAAAACTCTTCTCCTTAACGTTGAAAGAGCCCAAAGAGCAATTTTGAAAGTTTCCCATTTCCGACCTTTCCTTTACTCCACTGAACTTCTCTATAAAGAGTGTAAAGTACTGACAGTCAGGCAGTTATTTATAATGAGCACAACTTTAAAACTTCATAGCACCCTTAACTATAGCACACAAACAGCTAACAAAAGACGGCTTGACATTGTTTGTCCACAAAGCACAAAAACGGCATTTTCTTCCAGATTTTACATTTTCCTAGGACCACTTCTATATAAAAGATTAAACACCAATCTTGGCATATATCCTCTGACCTACAACAACACTAAACGAATAATCCGAGCATCACTTTTGAGTATGTCCTACGAAGATACAGAGAAGTTATTAATAGTATTAAAATAAGATAATTAATGTCTCCAAAATGTTAATTAATTTTTTGTTGTATTTTTATTTATTTTTTCGTGTAGTATTAGTATTATTATTATTTTCTAATGTTTATAGTGGGACGAGAATTATGAAACACATTTTATGTAATATTCACTTTGCGCATTTAATTGTTAATGTACTTACTAGATTTAGAATTAATGTTTATACAGCATACTGTACTTAATTTAATAATTTGTACCTAAAAAACAGGTAATTCATAATTACTTAGTTTAGGTATTTGCCTAGTTATTGTTACCCTAGATCATGATAAACCGATATGATGACTTATCATAATTATAGTATCTATTGTAAATTTTTAGACACATATTATAATTGATATTTATGTAGTTTATCGTAGTAATAAATTTGTAAGTTCTTATTGTGTATTCCTAGATGTAAGTTTTCAGGAAATAAATTTTATTCTTCTTCTTCTTCTTCTTCTTTGGTGCCGCCTTTGGACGCCGTCTCGCCACCACATTCCACCCCTCGCCCATGGACGCAGGAGCCGGTGGCAGTGGCCGGGGCTCCCGTTGGGATGGGGCTGGGGCAGGTTGTTTGGCTTTGGCCTTTCCCGTCTTTCCCTTTTGGGACTTCGGGGATGGGCCAGGGCCAGACCTGCCCTGGGACGTCGGGACCGTTGGTGCCACAGGCTTAGGCTGGGGGGCAGCCTTGGCCTTGTCGGAAGCCAGCGGTGGGCGGAGGCGCGGTTCGGGTAGCAGCCTCTGCTGCAAGCCCTCGAACCGAGCGTCGAGCATCTTGCCCACACTGAGCAAGATGCTCCGCTCCAGCTCCTGCGCCTTGTCGGAGGACGGGGTCGGCGTTTGGCACGACCCCCCGACATTGACAGGTGGCAGCTTCTCTGCCACCCTGTCTGGGGCACGCCGCATGTCGGCCCGTAATGCGGCCAACTCGCGGCGTAGCTCCACCAACTCCGTTCGCAGCTGGTCATTGTCCGCTTTATAGCGGTCATTGGCCAGCCGCAGACGGGTCAGCTCCTCCGACGCAGTGCGCTGGTGGAGCTCACCTACAAGCTCCTTTATGGAGGAGGCAGCATCTCGAAGAGCCTTAACGTACGTCCCCTTCAGGTTCTTCGAGGTGCTCGCCACTTGAGAGATGACCTCGACGGAGCTCAACACTCGAGCTTGCAAGTCCGTCGCCAAGGTCTCCCCCACTGCGGTACTCGGAACATCCGGCGAGCCGGGTTTAGCTCTAACCGTGCGGATTTTCCGAGCCGCCTCCTCCACTTCCTGCTCAGCGCGGAGCTCCATCTCCGCGCGCTGAGCTGCAACCAATTCCGCCTTGGCTTTGGCGAGGCCGACGTATTGCCCAGTTGTGGGCGGTCGGCCTCTGCCTCGGCGTGCGGTGGAAACCTTCGGAGCCTGCAAAGGCTCCGACGCAGAGCTACTGTCTTCGTCCGACGTAGTCCTTTGTGAGCGGCTGCGTTTCCGCTGCCACAACTTCCCTCGAGTCCCCAGGGACTCCGCAACACTCATTGCTGAGCTGGAGCTTAGCTCCTCAGCATGAGTGTTCTCATCCTCTGAACCCATTTTACGACCGGGTTCACAGTCGGCGTTATCAGATTTCCTTTGTTCATTGCGTAAGTCGTGTTTACGAGGGCCAGCGGTCTGCTGGCCCACGAAGCGATTGTTGCCCCCCCCAGAGTACGAGGGGCGGCCCTCCACCAAGGCGGAGGGGTGGGATTTCCCGGCATCTGCCGACGTACCCACCTGGGGACCACATTCACAATCACTATTTTCCATCGTCCTTTTCTCCGATGACTCCACATCGTTGGCCCATTTTTTCAGGGGTTGGGCTCCCCTGTCAGGTGTCACTGCCGCCGGCTACCGGACAGACACAGTGCACCCCAAACCCCCCAGCGAGGTATCCCTGCCGCCCATTCTGGGTCAGACGCAGGGAACCGATCTCACGATTCCCGCGTAGAGACGCCGACACGACGTCTCAGGTCCGCCGAGATTCGGCAGCAGCCTTCCCAGGGCCGCAGCCGCCCTCAGCAGCCGAGGCTCGAGGCACTCGAAGTGGGGGCCGAAGTTCCACCGGCTATCCAGGACGAGTCCCAGATAGCGCATCGACGGCCTCACGTCGATGCGGACTCCGGATACGACGATATGGGCACCCCGGGGCGGCGCGTTCCGCGGGCCATGGAAAACCACGGCCTCGGACTTTTCGAGCGCCACCCGCAAACCCAATCGTCGTATGCGGCCCACCACGAATGCCGCGCCGGCGGTGGCGCGCAAGGAAGCATCCCTGTGGCTTTTGCCTCGGGCAGTGACCAAGGTGTCGTCCGCGTAACAGACTACGCCGACACCCGGCACTGTGGCTCCTCGCAGCACCCAGTCGTAGCCGATGTTCCAGAGGAGTGGGCCTAGTACCGACCCCTGAGGAACGCCGCACGACATCTCCCGCCGACACCACCGGTCTCGACCGGGGTATTCCACCGCACGCCCAGACAGGTAGTCCCCGACGACCCGGCGCAGGTACGGAGGAACTCCGTGGAATCGGAGCCCCTCCCTGATGCAGCTCCAGGGGAGGGAGTTAAATGCGTTGGCGATGTCCAGAGACACCGCCAACACGACCTCACCCCGGGCGATCGCGTCCTGCGCCAAGGACTTAACCCGCTGAATCGCGTCTACGGCGGACCTACCCCTGCGGAATCCGGTCCGACATCCTCTAGGTGCTCGACGATCCGGGCGGCCACAACTCTCTCAAAGAGTTTGGCGTCCTCGTCGAGCATCACTATCGGGCGGTACGCAGATGGGGATTCCGCCGGACGCCCTTCCTTTCTGAGGAGAACGAGACGACCTGTCTTCCACCGCTGTGGAACCTGGCCTAGGGCCAGACAGGCGTCGAAAAGTCTCCTCAGACGAGGCTCGAGGGCATCCATGGCCAAGACCAACACCCGGCCGGGTACGCCGTCGGGACCGGGGGCGGTGTTTTTGGCTCGCAGCCGCAACACCGCAGCTCCCAGCTCTCCCGGGGTCACTGACGGCGCCACATCCGGGCCGGGCTCCGCGGCAACCGAAGGCATCATGGGGGGACTGGGATGGTCCCCCGTCCGCGGAAACAGGGCCGCAACGACTCTGTCCAGGATTTGCGGCTGGAGACTTCGCGTGAGTGGGGGTGCCCAGGGGCGAAGTTTGCACATCGCCAACCTGTACGGCCTCCCCCACGGGTCGCGGTTCAACGTCCCCAGCAACTCCTCCCTCGCAAGAGCCTTAGCCCTGCCGATCGCTGCCTTCAGCTGCCGCCGGGACTCCTTGAAGGAAGCATGCAGGAGTGCAATCACATTCTCCTCCCGCATCCGCCGCCGCCTGTAATTGGTGTACTGGCGTCGTGCGACCACACAAGCTGCACGCAAATTCGTGAGCTCGGTGGACCACCAGTACACCTGGGGCTTCGGAGGACGACGCCTGGCTCGGGGCATTGACGCGTCGCAAACCTGCGACAACGCGCCCCGCAACCAATCCGCCTCGTCCTCCACCACCACGGGGCCCACAGGCGCGGACACCCACGATTGCACAATTGCAGCTTCCTTCGCGAGGTCCCTGTCGAGGTGCCTCAACTGCCACCTCGGGCCGTCGTCAACCGGGGGCCGGAAGGGACCGGCTGGATCTGACGGGGATACGGCTGCGAGATCGAACCGAATGTATCGGTGATCACACAACACCGCCGTATCCACCACTCCCCAGTCCCGAACACGGCGCGCCAGGGCGGGACTCGCGAACGTGATGTCCACGATCGACTCGCCCTGGGGTCGCACGCACGTGCTCATCGATCCCCGGTTGAGAAGGGCCAACCCTTGTCCGAGGGCAAACTCCTCCAGTGCCTCGCCAAATACGTCCGTTCTGACGGAACCCCAAGCCGTATTCCAGGCATTGAAGTCGCCAGCGAGGAGTACTTGGCGAGGGTGGCATTGGCCGATTAAGGCGCCCACCTTAATCCCAATCCCAATTGCCCACACATCGGATTGCTCTGACCGCGAGAACACGCTGCGTTGATTGCAGAACTGTTCTATTGTGGCGAGTCAGAGCGCCGACCCATATTGGTGCCCCATAGAGCGCCATCGATCTGACCACGCCGGCATAGAGCCGACGACAGGCCAGATCGGGTCCACCAACATTCGGCAAGAGCCTTCCGAGAGCAGATGCGGTCCCGATCAGCCTTGGCGCCAATCGCCGAAAGTGCTCCCGGAAGTCCCATCTACTGTCGAGTAAAAGTCCCAGATATTTTATCTGGGGCTTCAACTCGATCCTCACTCCATTGATGGAGATGTTGGCACCTGCAGGAGGCCCCCGCCGAGGACCGTGAAAACACAGAACCTCGGTTTTGTCGAGGGCAACCCTTAGGCCCAACATCTCAATGCGCCCAACGACCTGCCGCACTCCCTCTTCAGCGAGGGACGCCGCCTTCGCCAAATTTCGTCCTCGAGCCGTGACCAGAGTGTCATCCGCATAGCAGACGACACCGAGGCCAGGGCGAAGGTCACCCCGCAGAGCCCAGTCGTATCCGATGTTCCACAGAAGAGGACCCAGAACGGATCCCTGTGGAACACCGCAACGAATGCCGCGGCGATGGACTCTGCCGTCCTGTCCCTTGTACAGGACTACCCTGTTGCGCAGGTAGTCCGCGACCGTCCTCTGTAGGTAAAGAGGCACGCGGTGATACCGCAGTGCCTCCTCAATACAGCAGAAGGGCAGCGTGTTGAAGGCGTTGGCGATATCTAGCAACACCGCCAGCAACACGCCGCCCGACGCCACCGTCTCGTCCGAGAGACCCCTCAGACGAGCAACCGCGTCGATCGTCGAGCGGCCAAATCGGAAGCCGAACTGGCTTTCCGACAGGTCGGGGCCTACGCATCGCAAGTGCTGGATGATGCGGGCCGCCACGAGGTTCTCGTAAAACTTTCCAGAATCATCCAGCAGCACGATGGGACGAAATGAGGATGGAGTATCCCCTGGGCGCCCCTCCTTCTTCAGGAGAACCAATCTTCCCTCCTTCCAACAGGTCGGAAATCGACCCGACGCTAGGCATCTGTCGAGGAGCCCGGTGAAGTGGGCCCCCAACTCGCCCAGCGCCACCGCCAAGACCCGACCCGGAACACCGTCTGGTCCCGGCGCGGTGCGTTTAGCCCTCAGCTTGCGCAGAGCCAAACGCAGCTCTGCCAACTCCAGAGGAGGTGGAGGAGGAGCCTCAACCTCCTGTGCAGCCTCATCCCTCGAGGAAGGGTTCGCCATTGTCGGAGGAGCGATATCGGGCGCGTCCGGGAACAACGCCGTCACCACACTCTCCAACAGCTGAGGCTGCATGGTCTCCGTGATTGGGACCGTTCGTGGGCGAAGTTTGTTGCGCACCGCGCGATACGGACGGCCCCACGGATCCCTGTTGAGCTCCTCCAACATCTCCTGCCGAGCACTGGCCTTTGCCTGTGCAATCGCCATCTGCAGGCTCTTCTTGGCCTCCTTGTAGAGGTCGTGCAGAAGCTGCCCCGTTTCCTCGCTCTGGAACCGCCGCCTCCGGTATCTGGTGTAGCGACGCCTCGTTGCGCAACACTCGTCGCGCAACTCGGCGATCCGTTGCGACCACCAGTATACCGCCCGCCTTGGAGGTGCGCGCTTAGCCCGGGGCATGGCCGCGTCGCAGATTTGCGTCATGACCCCCCGGAGCCTAAGCGCCTCCTCGTCAACCTCCGCTGGCTCTGCCGACTGCAGGTTCCAGGACCAGACGATGGAGGCCTCCCTCAGCACTTCCTCGTCGAGCCGCGTCAGGGACCAGCGAGGAAAGATTCTTTCCCCAGCTCCCTCTCTCCGAAACGGCGTCTCGGTTGTGGACGAGGTGGAGAGGTCGAATCGGATATACCGATGGTTCGACAGGTTCTCCACCTCGGCCAGAACACGCCACCCTTGCACCCGCCAGGCTACAGCTGGGCTGGCGAACGACAGATCTATTATCGACCCGATCGTCGCCCTGCCCCGCTGCACCTCAAAAGTGTTGGTGCTGCCTCGGTTCAGCAGCACCAGGCCACACGCGGCGGCCCAGTCCTCCACAGCCAAACCCCGATCATCGGTCGCGGGGGACCCCCACGACACGCTTTTGGCGTTGAAATCCCCGAGCACGATGACGCGCCCGGAGGACGCCCGCCGAACAGCCGCACCAACTCTATCGAGGTACGCCTCGAATTCCGCGAGGGACCTGTTCGGTAAGAAATAAATCCCCACCAAGGTAAGGTCCCTCCAAGACGCCGAGACGAGACCCTCCTCCCTCACCTGTACTGAGAGAGACGAGTGAGGAGAGTCTGCCGCCACTGCGATCGCCACGGTGCCCTGTGTGTCCCTGGCCCAATACTGCGATGTTGGGACAAAGTAGGGCTCCGCGACGATCGCAACGTCAATGGACCACTGCAGCATGGATTGCACGAAGAGATCCTGTGCCGCGCTGCAGTGGTTCAAGTTCCCTTGTAGGAAGCGATGAGAGGTAGCCATTGCTAACCGGTCGTCATCGCTTCCTGTGGCGGCGCCGAGGGAGTGGGGCGCTTACCTCGCCTGGGTGGCGAACATTTCCTTCCCCCCATAGAGTGTCCGGAGGGCTTGCCGCTCTCCAGACAGACAGGGCAGGAAGGATTTGCTGCGCAATCGGCCGCCTTGTGGCCTGGCAGTCCACACCGGAAGCAGAGCTGGCTGCGATCGACGGCCGACTTGCATTGGGCCCCCGTGTGACCGATTTCGCAGCATCGGTAACACTTCAGGGGCCGCGCCTCCAGTGGTCGAACCCGGGCAGAGCTCCAGCCAACTAAAATTTTGCCCAGGTTGACCACGACCTTTGCAGCTGCGACCGGCACCTGCACCAACACACGGCCGCTGCCGTAAGGGCCGGAACGGATTTCTCCGGCCTTAATCTGCTCAGCGGGGCAGCCCCCCGCCTTGGCCAACGCCTCGGCCACATCCCGGGGCGAAACGGAGTCGTCCAGGTCAGAGACCAGGACGTCAATCCGCTTCACCGGCCTCGCCACGCGAACGCTAGGTGGGAGGGCTCGTCGGAGCTCCTCGGCCAGGCGGTCGGCCTTCTCTCCGCTGTCCCTCCCGGGGACCTCCAACATTCGGGCACCAGTCTTCGTTAGCCTAAAGGCCAACCCGCTGATACCCAAATCCTCCAGTTTTACGGCCTGTCTGGCCTGCGTCAGCACCTTCTCAAACGTGATGCCCTGCTCGGCCGCCCCAGGCTCCAAAGTCAGGACGACTGCTGACGACGTTGGCGGCCGCAGAGCAGTCCCCTTGGCTGCGCTCGTGCTCGCAGACCCCTTCTTCTTCGGTACCGACGCCGGAGCAGGGCGTGGCCCTGGGGCGTTGGTGGCCTTCTTCTTGAGGCCCTTGCGCACCACCTCAACCCAGTCATTTGGCTGGGCCGCGGGTGCGCTTGGGCGCGAGTCGGGGACAGGGTCCAGCAGCCGAGTGGGCGCCTTCGCCTTCTTCCCCCTGGCCTTCTTCTTCTTCGTTGTCGACGGTACAGAGGGCGCCGAGGAATTTGTCACCGTTCGAGTTGTAGCATCTGCCTTTAGAGGCGGGCGCAGTCTCTGCTCCGGGAGGAGCCGGCCGCCGATGCCCTCCAACATGGAGCGCATCATGGCGCTACACTCCCGGATGATTCCGGCCCTTAAATCCTCCTCCGGAGTCTTTCGCCGTGGTTCGGTGCTTGTCGGCCGGGGCATAGTCCCCGTCGGTACCACCAGTGACGAGGCGCGAGCCTCCTCCATTTGGGCGCGCCAGGTCGCCATTTCAGCGCGGAGGGTTTCTACCTCCGCGCTGAGGCGAGCGTTATTTGCCCTCAAGGCCTCCAGTTGCGCCGCGTGCTCAGCCGTGAGGCGAGCGTTCTCGGCTCGAAGAGCTGCCACTTCCTCGGACTGGCTCCTGTCATACATGGAGGCCATTTCCTCCCCAATCACGGCCGTCGCTTTCTTAAGGGCACTCACGCAAGTGCCCTTAAGATTCTTGGACTTGGCCGCCACCTCCAGTATAACGTCCAGACTGGACTGGACCCGCTCCTTGACCGTGTTAGCAGAAACCCTACTCCCCAGCTTCCTGACGGAATCAGTCAGCTCCATATCGGTCGCCAATTCCAGCTCCGCCCTCCGAGCTTCAACAAGCGCTTGCTTGGCCTTGGCTAGCCCGACATATTCGCCAGTGGTAGCTGGCCTACCACGGCCCCTCTTTTCCGCCGGTTTGCCGGAAGTTTTCGCGGCACCTCCTTCCTCCAGGTCTCCTCCAACAATGGCGACCAGAGCCGCCCGCTCCTGCGCCCACGCCGGACATGCCCCGAGCGTGTGTTCGGCAGTGTCATCTCTGTCACCACAGTGATGACACATCGCCAGGGGCTCCCTACCAACTATGTGGCACAAATATCGGCCGAAGCTGCCGTGCCCCGACAGAATCTGCACCAGCCGGTATGTGAGCGAGCCGTGACGTCTGTTCACCCACTGCTTTAGCACCGGGCGAACAGCACTCACAGTCCAGGCACCCGCGGACGGCTCTGCAAGCCGTTCCTCCCAGACACGCAGCCGCCTTTCTTGGGCCCGCCGCATCCATCTCGACCTGCCCTCGGTCTCCCGCTCCCTCCGTTGGAAGTACGCCTCCGCTAGGATCTCTGCATCGAGATCCCAGGGGGGCGTTCCTGCAAGTACGCATGCCGCCTCATGGGAGACTGTGCGGTAGCCTCGTATGGCCCTGATGGCCATGACCCGCTGCGCTGAAAATAGCTTGGCCTTATTCGGGCGAGTCAGGGCCCCGAACCACACAGGTGCCCCATACATCGCCATGGACCTCACTATGCCGGCGTACAGTCGCCGGCAAGTCCTACTTGGACCACCCACATTCGGGAGAAGCCTACCCAGGGCCGAAGCGGCCCCGTTAAGCTTAGGAGCCAGCCTGGTAAAATGCTCCCGGAAGTTCCACCGTGGATCGAGGTGAAGTCCAAGATACTTCATCTGGGACTTCACTCCGATCCGCATTCCTCCTATCGTAACGTTGGCACCTTCAGGAGGCCCCCGCCGAGGCCCATGGAAGTACAGAGCCTCGGTTTTTGCGAGGGCCACCTTCAGGCCCAACGCTTCGATCCGCCCGACGATCATTTGCGTGCCATCTGCTGCAAGCCTGGACGCCTCCTCGTATTCCCTCCCCCGGGCCGTGACCAGCGTGTCGTCCGCATAACACACGACGTTCACTCCCGGAGGTAGCTCTCCTCTAAGGGCCCAATCGAATCCTATGTTCCACAAGAGTGGCCCTAAGACCGACCCCTGCGGAACCCCACACTGGACCGATCGGCGATCGACGCTGCCATTTCTCCCTACATACATCACCACTCTGTCCCGGAGATAGTCAGTGACTAGCCTCCGCAGGTAGAGTGGCACGCGATGGTACTTAAGTGCCTCCTCGATGCAGGCAAAGGGAAGCGAATTGAAAGCGTTGGAGATATCCAACGAGACTGCCATCAAACCGTTGCCCTTGGCCACCGCCTCATCCGACAAACCTTTCACGCACAGTATAGCGTCGATCGTCGATCGCCTCTCCCTAAATCCATACTGGCAGTCCGCCAGATTTGGACCCACCTCTCGGAGATGCTTGACGACACGGGAGGCGATGACGCGCTCGAAGAGCTTTCCCGTGTCGTCCAGCAGCACAATTGGGCGGAAGGCAGAAGGGGACTCTGCCGGACGCCCATCTTTCCTCAGGAGCACGAGCCTGCCCTCCTTCCAGCAAGCCGGGAACCGACATGACGCGAGGCATGCGTCGAAAAGCCCGGTAATGTGGGCCCTCAACTCGCCCAACGCCCGTGCCAACACCCGGCCCGGAACTCCATCCGGCCCAGGAGCGGTGTTCTTCGCCCGGAGCCTACTCACTGCAATCGCAACCTCAGACAGCTCAACGGGGGGAACCTCACCAACCTGGTCGATTTCTTCTACAGGTTCCTCTGTCATCGTCGGTGGGACGATTGCCGACCCGTCTGGGAACAGGGCAGCCATCACTTCCCCCATCAGTTGGGGATGCAAGGTCCCAGGGAATAGTACCCGCCAGCACGCAAGATGCCTCACCCGAGATCGTGCGATAACCCCGTACCACCCTGATCGCCATCACCCGCTGGACTCGCGTCAAGCGGGCGATATTGCTGCGAGTCAGGGCGCTGCCGGCCCACACAGGGGCACCATACAGGGCCATCGATCTCACGATTCCCGCGTAGAGACGCCGACACGACGTCTCAGGTCCGCCGAGATTCGGCAGCAGCCTTCCCAGGGCCGCAGCCGCTCTCAGCAGCCGAGGCTCAAGGCACTCGAAGTGGGGGCCGAAGTTCCACCGGCTATCTAGGACGAGTCCCAGATAGCGCATCGACGGCCTCACGTCGATGCGGACTCCGGATACGACGATATGGGCACCCCTGGGCGGCGCGTTCCGCGGGCCATGGAAAACCACGGCCTCGGACTTTTCGAGCGCCACCCGCAAACCCAATCGCCGTATGCGGCCCACCACGAATGCCGCGCCGGCGGTGGCGCGCAAGGAAGCATCCCTGTGGCTTTTGCCTCGGGCAGTGACCAAGGTGTCGTCCGCGTAACAGACTACGCCGACACCCGGCACTGTGGCTCCTCGCAGCACCCAGTCGTAGCCAATGTTCCAGAGGAGTGGGCCTAGTACCGACCCCTGAGGAACGCCGCACGACATCTCCCGCCGACACCACCGGTCTCGACCGGGGTATTCCACCGCACGCCCAGACAGGTAGTCCCCGACGACCCGGCGCAGGTACGGAGGAACTCCGTGGAATCGGAGCCCCTCCCTGATGCAGCTCCAGGGGAGGGAGTTAAATGCGTTGGCGATGTCCAGAGACACCGCCAACACGACCTCACCCCGGGCGATCGCGTCCTGCGCCAAGGACTTAACCCGCTGAATCGCGTCTACGGCGGACCTACCCCTGCGGAATCCAAACTGGCAGTCTGCCAGATCCGGTCCGACATCCTCTAGGTGCTCGACGATCCGGGCGGCCACAACTCTCTCAAAGAGTTTGGCGTCCTCGTCGAGCATCACTATCGGGCGGTACGCAGATGGGGATTCCGCCGGACGCCCTTCCTTTCTGAGGAGAACGAGACGACCTGTCTTCCACCGCTGTGGAACCTGGCCTAGGGCCAGACAGGCGTCGAAAAGTCTCCTCAGACGAGGCTCGAGGGCATCCATGGCCAAGACCAACACCCGGCCGGGTACGCCGTCGGGACCGGGGGCGGTGTTTTTGGCTCGCAGCCGCAACACCGCAGCTCCCAGCTCTCCCGGGGTCACTGACGGCGCCACATCCGGGCCGGGCTCCGCGGCAACCGAAGGCATCATGGGGGGACTGGGATGGTCCCCCATCCGCGGAAACAGGGCCGCAACGACTCTGTCCAGGATTTGCGGCTGGAGACTTCGCGTGAGTGGGGGTGCCCAGGGGCGAAGTTTGCACATCGCCAACCTGTACGGCCTCCCCCACGGGTCGCGGTTCAACGTCCCCAGCAACTCCTCCCTCGCAAGAGCCTTAGCCCTGCCGATCGCTGCCTTCAGCTGCCGCCGGGACTCCTTGAAGGAAGCATGCAGGAGTGCAATCACATTCTCCTCCCGCATCCGCCGCCGCCTGTAATTGGTGTACTGGCGTCGTGCGACCACACAAGCTGCACGCAAATTCGTGAGCTCGGTGGACCACCAGTACACCTGGGGCTTCGGAGGACGACGCCTGGCTCGGGGCATTGACGCGTCGCAAACCTGCGACAACGCGCCCCGCAACCAATCCGCCTCGTCCTCCACCACCACGGGGCCCACAGGCGCGGACACCCACGATTGCACAATTGCAGCTTCCTTCGCGAGGTCCCTGTCGAGGTGCCTCAACTGCCACCTCGGGCCGTCGTCAACCGGGGGCCGGAAGGGACCGGCTGGATCTGACGGGGATACGGCTGCGAGATCGAACCGAATGTATCGGTGATCACACAACACCGCCGTATCCACCACTCCCCAGTCCCGAACACGGCGCGCCAGGGCGGGACTCGCGAACGTGATGTCCACGATCGACTCGCCCTGGGGTCGCACGCACGTGCTGATCGATCCCCGGTTGAGAAGGGCCAACCCTTGTCCGAGGGCAAACTCCTCCAGTGCCTCGCCAAATACGTCCGTTCTGACGGAACCCCAAGCCGTATTCCAGGCATTGAAGTCGCCAGCGAGGAGTACTTGGCGAGGGTGGCATTGGCCGATTAAGGCGCCCACCCGTCCGAGATAAATCTCGAACTCGGCGAGTGTGCGGTTCGGGGAAAAGTAGCCACCGACGACTACAAAATCCTCAAACCACACAGCGACGTATCCCGGACCCTTCGCTACCTTTTCGAAGGGTGGGGAGTTCGCCGCGCCCCATCGGACGATCGCGACGGAGCCGTCATTGTCCCGAACCCAGTTCTCACCGGGGGGGACATAGTACGGCTCGCAGATCACGGCCACGTCTATCGACCACTCCGCGAAGCTCTGGAACAGGAGGTCCTGAGCTCTGGCGGAGTGTTCGATATTCGCCTGGAGGAATCGGAGCTTGTGGTCCATTACTAGGATTCCATGGCCACAAGTCCGTCCCCGGACACTCCAGCTGAGCTGCCGCTGGCCGACTGCGTTGAGGATGCAGTCGGTGGTGGTAGCCGCCTTTTAGGCCGAGGGGCATGGCACGATTTGCCCCCCAGCCTGTGATCGGCCGGCTTCTTGGCTGCCGCGCACACAGTGCAGTGTGCAGCGGCGGCGCTGCAGTCGCGGGCGAGGTGGCCCGGTTTTCCGCAGCGGTAGCAATTACTGCTGCGGTCAACCGGACTGCTGCACTGCTCCCGGACGTGCCCGAGTTGAAGGCACCGGAAGCAGCGCAGAGGTCTCGCTTCGAGGAGCGAAACCTTCGCCGACACCCAACCGACTAGCAGTCGCCTGCCATCAGCCACCTTGTTGGCGGCAGCCACCGGGCAGCTCAGCCAGAGCGTGCCCAGGCCCGAATTGTCTCGACGGATTTCACCAGTCTTGACGGATGCAATTGTGCATCCGCCGATCCTGGCTACGACCGCCGCGACATCTGCAGCGGAGACTGCATCGTCCAAACCGGACACTCGCAGCTCCGCGCATTTGATGGGCCTGGACACCACCACGTCCTCCCCAAGGGCGGCACGCAGCTTGTCCGCGAGTGCATCCGCCTTATCAGTGCTGGTTGAACCAGGCACCTCCAGGACCCTGGCCCCGGTGGCGGACACCCTGAACCTCACGGACTCTATTCCGAGGCTTTGAAGGTCGACCTTCTTCTTGGCCTCGGATAGAGCTGCGGCGTAGGTGACGCCCTTCTTCAACGCCTCTGGCTGCAGTTTGAGAACCACAGCCAGAGACCGGGGAGCACGTGGTTTGCGCCTCCGTCCCTTTTTCTGCGGAGCCTGCTGGGAGTCAGGCACCGCAGATTGGGCCCTCCGTTGTTGAGACGGCAGGGCAGCACTCTTTGGTGCCGCCTTTGGACGCCGTCTCGCCACCACATTCCACCCCTCGTCCATGGACGCAGGAGCCGGTGGCAGTGGCCGGGGCTCCCGTTGGGGTGGGGCTGGGGCAGGTTGTTTGGCTTTGGCCTTTCCCGTCTTTCCCTTTTGGGACTTCGGGGATGGGCCAGGGCCAGACCTGCCCTGGGACGTCGGGACCGTTGGTGCCACAGGCTTAGGCTGGGGGGCAGCCTTGGCCTTGTCGGAAGCCAGCGGTGGGCGGAGGCGCGGTTCGGGTAGCAGCCTCTGCTGCAAGCCCTCGAACCGAGCGTCGAGCATCTTGCCCACACTGAGCAAGATGCTCCGCTCCAGCTCCTGCGCCTTGTCGGAGGACGGGGTCGGCGTTTGGCACGACCCCCCGACATTGACAGGTGGCAGCTTCTCTGCCACCCTGTCTGGGGCACGCCGCATGTCGGCCCGTAATGCGGCCAACTCGCGGCGTAGCTCCACCAACTCCGTTCGCAGCTGGTCATTGTCCGCTTTATAGCGGTCATTGGCCAGCCGCAGACGGGTCAGCTCCTCCGACGCAGTGCGCTGGTGGAGCTCACCTACAAGCTCCTTTATGGAGGAGGCAGCATCTCGAAGAGCCTTAACGTACGTCCCCTTCAGGTTCTTCGAGGTGCTCGCCACTTGAGAGATGACCTCGACGGAGCTCAACACTCGAGCTTGCAAGTCCGTCGCCAAGGTCTCCCCCACTGCGGTACTCGGAACATCCGGCGAGCCGGGTTTAGCTCTAACCGTGCGGATTTTCCGAGCCGCCTCCTCCACTTCCTGCTCAGCGCGGAGCTCCATCTCCGCGCGCTGAGCTGCAACCAATTCCGCCTTGGCTTTGGCGAGGCCGACGTATTGCCCAGTTGTGGGCGGTCGGCCTCTGCCTCGGCGTGCGGTGGAAACCTTCGGAGCCTGCAAAGGCTCCGACGCAGAGCTACTGTCTTCGTCCGACGTAGTCCTTTGTGAGCGGCTGCGTTTCCGCTGCCACAACTTCCCTCGAGTCCCCAGGGACTCCGCAACACTCATTGCTGAGCTGGAGCTTAGCTCCTCAGCATGAGTGTTCTCATCCTCTGAACCCATTTTACGACCGGGTTCACAGTCGGCGTTATCAGATTTCCTTTGTTCATTGCGTAAGTCGTGTTTACGAGGGCCAGCGGTCTGCTGGCCCACGAAGCGATTGTTGCCCCCCCCAGAGTACGAGGGGCGGCCCTCCACCAAGGCGGAGGGGTGGGATTTCCCGGCATCTGCCGACGTACCCACCTGGGGACCACATTCACAATCACTATTTTCCATCGTCCTTTTCTCCGATGACTCCACATCGTTGGCCCATTTTTTCAGGGGTTGGGCTCCCCTGTCAGGTGTCACTGCCGCCGGCTACCGGACAGACACAGTGCACCCCAAACCCCCCAGCGAGGTATCCCTGCCGCCCATTCTGGGTCAGACGCAGGGAACCGACGAGGCGCAACTGCCGCCCGATACGGGACAGACGCAGCGCGCCCCAACCACCAAAACGGGTACCCTGCCGCCCACTATGGGTCAGACACAGGGCACCAACGAAGTGCGACTGCCGCCCGATACGGGACAGACGCAGCGCACCCCAACCACCAAAGGTACCCCGCCACCCATTATGGGTCAGACGCAGGGCACCGACGAAGCACGACTGCCATCCCATTGGGGACAGACAAGTCGCACCCCAACCACAAAAGGGCGCCCTGCCGCCCACTATGGGTCAGACACAGGGCACCGAGGAAGCAGACTGCCGCCCGATACGGGACAGACGCAGCCCACCCCAACCACCAAAGGGCACCCTGCCGCCCACTATGGGTCAGACACAGGGCACCGACGAAGCGCGACTGCCGCCCGATACGGGACAGACGCAGCGCACCCCAACCAGAGGAATGTTTTAGCTTCGCCCGTTGCTGGATTGCAACGGGTTACTGAGCCCCCCCGCCACGACAAGGCACATTCCAATTCGGGGTGGAACCTAACCTAACCTAACCTAACCTTTTTTTTTTTTTTTTTTTTTTGGACCAGGGGAAATCCTCATGGATACCCGGCCGTCCGGAGCGGCGACCGGGTTATGCCAGACTCTTACTGGCTAAAACCCCTGGGTTTTCCTTCGGGCACCAAATTGACGGAACGCGGGTTTCCTCTCGGAACCGTCCGCGAACGCGCCGATGCCGCCGCAAGCGCAGCTCCTCCATAATCTGCGGCATGCCAGGAAAACGTGGCACGCCGCAGCTTCGTCCAGCGAAGCCCCTTGGCAGAAGACGACAGAGAGCTCCCCTTTTCCACCGCCCAGAGGCTTCACTCAGGCTCAGATCAGGTTGGCGAATGCCCTCTTTCTCCGACCGGCCCTCCTCCTGCGGATAGGATCCGAGAGAGGATCGTCCTCTCTTGCCCTTTCCGAGGTCTCTTTCTGGGACATCACCTCCTCACAGAAAGAGACCACTGCCTCCCACGACCTCTCATCACCAACCATGGCCCTTGCCAAGGCTGGCAAGGTGAGGTCACTCCCAACAACAGCCACGAGCGTCGCTCGTTCACGGGCCCACGCCTGGCACTCCTCCAGCGTGTGCTGGGCTGTGTCTTCACAGCCGCTTGGGCAGTGAAGACACATCGCCACCGGCTCCCTCCGTGCTACGTGGCACAAGTATCTGCCGAAACTACCATGTCCCGACAGTACCTGCACCAACCTGTAGGTAAGCGCCCCGTGCCGTCTGTTGACCCACTTCTTGAGGACTGGGCGAACAGCCTCAATTGTGCGCAGGCCCGCGCCGGGCTCCTCGAGCCTCTCCCTCCACCTTCGCAGCAAGGACCGTTGGGCGTCCCTCCTCCAACGCTCGACCAGTTCGGAGCCTGGCTCCCCTCCATGTGCGCGCGCCTCCGCGCGCCGCTCGTACACCTCCGCCAGAACCCCGGCATCGAGGTCCCAGGGTGGCATACCCGCGAGCACGCAAGCAGCTCCATGGGACACCGTACGGTATCCTCGGATTGCTCTGACCGCGAGAACGCGCTGCGTTGCCTGCAGCAGCGCTCTATTATGGCGAGTCAGAGCGCCGACCCATATGGGTGCCCCATAGAGCGCCATCGATCTGACCACGCCAGCATAAAGCTGACGGCAGGCCAGATCGGGTCCACCAACATTCGGCAAGAGCCTTCCGAGAGCAGATGCGGTCCCGATCAGCCTTGGTGCCAATCGCCGAAAGTGCTCCCGGAAGTCCCATCTGCCGTCGAGTAAAAGTCCCAGATATTTCATCTGGGGCTTCAACTCAATCCTCACTCCATTGATGGAGATGTTGGCACCTGCAGGAGGCCCCCGCCGAGGACCGTGAAAACACAAAACCTCGGTTTTGTCGAGGGCAACCCTAAGGCCCAACATCTCAATGCGTCCAACGACCCGCCGCACACCCTCTTCAGCGAGGGACGCCGCCTTCGCCAAATTCCGCCCTCGAGCCGTGACCAGAGTGTCGTCCGCATAGCAGACGACACTGAGGCCAGGGCGAAGGTCACCCCGCAGAGCCCAGTCGTATCCGATGTTCCACAGAAGAGGACCCAGAACGGATCCCTGTGGAACACCGCAACGAATGCCGCGGCGATGGACTCTGCCGTCCTGTCCCTTGTACAGGACCACCCTGTTGCGCAGGTAGTCCGCGACCGTCCTCCGGAGGTAAAGGGGCACGCGATGATACCGCATTGCCTCCTCAATGCAGCCGAAGGGTAGCGAGTTGAAGGCGTTGGCGATATCTAACGACACCGCCAGCAAAACGCTACCTGCCGCCACCGTCTCGTCCGAGAGACCCCTCAGACGAGCAATCGCGTCGATTGTCGAGCGGCCCAATCGGAAGCCAAACTGGCTGTCCGACAGGTCGGGGCCTACGCTGCGCAAGTGCTGGATTATGCGGGCCGCCACGAGGTTTTCGTAGAATTTGCCCGCATCATCCAGCAGTACGATGGGACGAAAAGAGGAAGGAGAATCCCCTGGGCGCCCCTCCTTCTTTAGGAGAACTAATTTCCCCTCCTTCCAACAGGTCGGGAATCGACCCGACGCTAGGCATCTGTCGAGGAGCCCGGTGAAGTGGGCCCGGAACACCGTCTGGTCCGGGCGCGGTGCGTTTAGCCCTTAGCTTGTGCAGAGCTAAACGCAGCTCTGCCAACTCCAGAGGAGGTGGAGGAGGAGCCTCAACCTCCGCTGCAGCCTCATCCCTCGAGGAAGGGTCCGCCATTGTCGGAGGAGCGATATCGGGCGCGTCCGGAAACAACGCCATCACCACACTCTCCAACAGCTGAGGCTGCATGGTCTCCGTGATTGGGGCCGTTCGTGGGCGAAGTTTGTTGCGCACCGCGCGATACGGACGGCCCCACGGATCCCTGTTGAGCTCCTCCAGCATCTCCTGCCGAGCACTGGCCTTTGCCTGCGCAATCGCCATCTGCAGGCTCTTCTTGGCCTCCTTGTAGAGGTCGTGCAGAAGCTGCCCCGTTTCCTCGCTCTGGAACCGCCGCCTCCGGTATCTGGTGTAGCGACGCCTCGTTGCGCAACACTCGTCGCGCAACTCGGCGATCCGTTGCGACCACCAGTATACCGCCCGCCTTGGAGGTGCGCGCTTGGCTCGGGGCATGGCTGCGTCGCAAATTTGCGTCATGACCCCCCGGAGCCTAAGCGCCTCCTCGTCAACCTCCGCTGGCTCTGCCGACTGCAGGTTCCAGGACCAGACGACGGAGGCCTCCCTCAGCACGTCCTCACCGAGCCGCGTCAGGGACCAGCGAGGGAAAGTTCGTTCCCCAGCTCCCTCTCTCCGAAACGGCGTCTCGGTTGTGGACGAGGTGGAGAGGTCGAATCGGATATACCGATGGTTCGACAGGTTCTCCACCTCGGCCAGAACACGCCACCCTTGCACCCGCCGGGCTACAGCTGGGCTGGCGAACGATAGGTCTATTATCGACCCGATCGTCGCCCCACCCCGCTGCACCTCAAAAGTGTTGGTGCTGCCTCTGTTTAGCAGCACCAGGCCACACGTGGCAGCCCAGTCCTCCACAGCCAAACCCCGATCATTGGTCGCGGGGGACCCCCACGACACGCTTTTGGCGTTAAAATCCCCGAGCACGATGACGCGCCCGGAGGACGCCCGCCGAACAGCCGCACCAATCCTATCGAGGAACGACTCGAATTCCGCGAGGGGCCTGTTTGGTGAGAAATAAATTCCCACCAAGGTCAGGTCCCTCCAAGACGCCGAGACGAGACCCTCCTCCCTCACCTGTACTGAGAGAGACGAGTGAGGAGAGTCTGCCGCCACTGCGATCGCCACTGTGCCCTGTGAGTCGCCGGCCCAGCACTGCGATGTTGGGACAAAGTAGGGCTCTGCGACGATCGCAAAACCTAACCTTTTTTTTTTTTTTTTTTTTGGCCAGGGGAAATCCTCATGGATACCCGGCTGTCTGGAGCGGCGACCGGGTTATGCCAGACTCTTACTGGCTAAAACCCCGGGGTTTTCCTTCGGGCACCAAATTGACGGAACGCGGGTTTCCTCTCGGAACCGTCCGCGAACACGCCAGTGCCGCCGCAAGCGCAGCTCCTCCATAATCTGCGGCATGCCAGGAAAACGTGGCACGCCGCAGCTTCGTCCAGCGAAGCCCCTTGGCAGAAGACGACAGAGAGCTCCCCTTTTCCACCGCCTAGAGGCTTCACTCAGGCTCAGATCAGGTTGGCGAATGCCCTCCTTCTCCGACCGGCCCTCCTCCTGCGGATAGGATCCGAGAGAGGATCGTCCTCTCTTGCCCTTTCCGAGGTCTCTTTCTGGGACATCACCTCCTCACAGAAAGAGACCACTGCCTCCCACGACCTCTCATCACCAACCATGGCCCTTGCCAAGGCTGGCAAGGTGAGGTCACTCCCAACAACAGCCACGAGCGTCGCCCGTTCGCGGGCCCACGCCTGGCACTCCTCCAGCGTGTGCTGGGCTGTGTCTTCACAGCCACTTGGGCAGTGAAGACACATCGCCACCGGCTCCCTCCGTGCTACGTGGCACAAGTATCTGCCGAAACTACCATGTCCCGACAGTACCTGCACCAACCTGTAGGTGAGCGCCCCGTGCCGTCTGTTCACCCACTCCTTGAGGACTGGACGAACAGCCTCAACTGTGCGCAGGCCCGCGCCGGGCACCTCGAGCCTCTCCCTCCACCTTCGCAGCAAGGTCCGTTGGGCGGCCCTCCTCCAACGCTCGACCAGTTCGGAGCTTGGCTCCCCTCCATGTGCGCGCGCCTCCGCGCGCCGCTCGTACACCTCCGCCAGAACCTCGGCATCGAGGTCCCAGGGTGGCATACCCGCGAGCACGCAAGCAGCTCCATGGGACACCGTTCGGTATCCTCGGATTGCTCTGACCGCGAGAACGCGCTGCGTTGATTGCAGCAGCGCTCTATTATGGCGAGTCAGAGCGCCGACCCATATGGGTGCCCCATAGAGCGCCATCGATCTGACCACGCCAGCATAAAGCTGGCGACAGGCCAGATCGGGTCCACCGACATTCGGCAAGAGCCTTCCGAGAGCAGATGCGGTCCCGATCAGCCTTGGTGCCAATCGCCGAAAGTGCTCCCGGAAGTCCCATCTGCCGTCGAGTAAAAGTCCCAGATATTTTATCTGGGGCTTCAACTCGATCCTCACTCCATTGATGGAGATGCTGGCACCTGCAGGAGGCCCCCGCCGAGGACCGTGAAAACACAGAACCTCGGTTTTGTCGAGGGCAACCCTTAGGCCCAACATCTCAATGCGCCCAACGACTTGCCGCACTCCCTCTTCAGCGAGAGACGCCGCCCTCGCCAAATTCCGCCCTCGAGCCGTGACCAGAGTGTCGTCTGCATAGCAGACGACACCGAGGCCAGGGCGAAGGTCACCCCGCAGAGCCCAGTCATATCCGATGTTCCACAGAAGAGGACCCAAAACGGATCCCTGTGGAACACCGCAACGAATGCCGCGGCGATGGACTCTGCCGTCCTGTCCCTTAAACAGAACCACCCTGTTTCGCAGGTAGTCCGCGACCGTCCTCTGTAGGTAAAGAGGCACGCGGTGATACCGCAGTGCCTCCTCAATACAGCAGAAGGGCAGCGTGTTGAAGGCGTTGGCGATATCTAGCGACACCGCCAGCAACACGCCGCCCGACGCCACCGTCTCGTCCGAGAGACCCCTCAGACGAGCAACCGCATCGATCGTCGAGCGGCCAAATCGGAAACCGAACTGGCTGTCCGACAGGTCGGGGCCTACGCTGCGCAAGTGCTGGATGATGCGGGCCGCCACGAGGTTCTCGTAGAACTTGCCCGCATCATCCAGCAGCACGATGGGACGAAAGGAGGACGGAGAATCCCCTAAACGCCCCTCCTTCTTCAGGAGAACCAATTTCCCCTCCTTCCAACAGGTCGGGAATCGACCCGACGCTAGGCATCTGTCGAGGAGCCCGGTGAAGTGGGCCCCCAACTCGCCCAGCGCCACCGCCAAGACCCGACCTGGAACACCGTCTGGTCCGGGCGCAGTGCGTTTAGCCCTCAGCTTGTGCAGAGCTAAACGCAGCTCTGCCAACTCCAGAGGAGGTGGAGGAGGAGCCTCAACCTCCGGTGCAGCCTCATCCCTCGAGGAAGGGTCCGCCATTGTCGGAGGAGCGATATCGGGCGCGTCCGGAAACAACGCCGTCATCACACCCTCCAACAGCTGAGGCTGCATGATCTCCGTGAGCGGGGCCGTTCGCTGGCGAAGTTTGTTGCGCACCGCGCGATACGGACGGCCCCACGGATCTCGATTGAGCTCGTCCAGCATCTCCTGCCGAGCACTGGTCTTTGCCTGCGCAATCGCGAGCTGAAGGCTCTTCTTGGCCTCCTTGTATAGGTCGTGCAGAAGCTGCCCCGTTTCCTCGCTCTGGAACCGCCGCCTCCGGTATCTGGTGTAGCGACGCCTCGTTGCGCAACACTCGTCGCGCAACTCGGCGATCCGTTGCGACCACCAGTATACCGCCCGCCTTGGAGGTGCGCGCTTGGCTCGGGGCATGGCCGCGTCGCAAATTTGCGTCATGACCCCCCGGAGCCTAAGCGCCTCCTCGTCAACCTCCGCTGGCTCTGCCGACTGCAGGTTCCAGGACCAGACGACGGAGGCCTCCCTCAGCACGTCCTCGTCGAGCCGCGTCAGGGACCAGCGAGGGAAATTTCGTTCCCCAGCTCCCTCTCTCCGAAACGGCGTCTCGGTTGTGGACGAGGTGGAGAGGTCGAATCGGATATACCGATGGTTCGACAGGTTCTCCACCTCGGCCAGAACACGCCAACCTTGCACCCGCCGGGCTACAGCTGGGCTGGCGAACGACAGATCTATAATCGATCCAATCGTCGCCCCGCCCCGCTGCACCTCGAAAGTGTTGGTGCTGCCTCTGTTCAGCAACACCAGGCCACACGTGGCGGCCCAGTCCTCCACAGCCAAACCTCGATCGTCAGTGGCAGGGGACCCCCACGACACGCTCTTTGCGTTGAAATCTCCGAGCACAATGACGCGCCCGGAAGACGCCCGCCGAACAGCCGCACCAACTCTGTCGAGAAACGCCTCGAATTCTACAAGGGACCTGTTCGGTGAGAAATAAATCCCCACCAAGGTCAGGTCCCTCCAAGACGCCGAGACGAGACCCTCCTCCCTCACCTGTACTGAGAGAGACGAGTGAGGAGAGTCTGCCGCCACTGCGATCGCCACTGTGCCCTGTGAGTCCCCGGCCCAGCACTGCGATGTTGGGACAAAGTAGGGCTCTGCGACGATCGCAACGTCTATGGACCACTGCAGCATGGATTGCACGAAGAGATCCTGTGCCCCGCTGCAGTGGTTCAAATTCCCCTGTAGGAAGCGATGAGAGGTAGCCATTGCTAACCGGTCGTCATCGCTTCCTGTGGCGGCGCCGAGGGAGTGGGGCGCTTACCCCGCCTGGGTCGCGAGCATTTCCTTCCCCCCATAGAGTGTCCGGAGGGCTTGCCGCCCTCCAAACAGACAGGGCAGGAAGGATTTGCTGCGCAATTGGCCGCCTTGTGGCCTGGCAGTCCGCACCGGAAGCAGAGCTGACTGCGATCGACGGCCGACTTGCATTGGGCCCCTGTGTGACCGATTTCGCAGCATCGGTAACATTTCAGGGGCCTTGCCTCCAGAGATCGGACCCGAGCAGAGCTCCAGCCAACTAAGACTCTACCCAGGTCGACTAACACCTTAGCAGCAGCAACTGGCACCTGCACCAATATACGGCCGCTGCCGTACGGACCAGGGCGGATCTCTCCGGCCTTGATCTGCACAGCGGGGCAGCCCCCAGCCTTGGCCAATGCCTCGGCCACATCCCGGGGCGATACGGAGTCGTCCAGGTCGGCGACCAGGACGTCGACCCGCTTCACCGGCCTCGCCACGCGTACACAAGGGGGGAGGGCCCGTCGGAGCTCCTCGGCCAGGCGGTCGGCCTTCTCTCCACTGTCCCTCCCAGGGACCTCCAACATTCGGGCACCAGTCATCGTTAGCCTAAAGGCCAACCCGCTGATGCCCAAATCTCCCAACTTGATGGCCTGCCGGGCCTGCGTCAGTACCTTTTCGAAGGTTAGACCATGCTCGGCCGCCTCAGGCTCAAGCGTCAGGACGACTGCTGACGACGTGGGCTGCCGCACCGCGGTCGCCTTGGCTGCGCTCGTGCTCGCAGACACCTTCCTCTTCGGTACCGACGCCGGAGCAGATCGTGGACCTTGGGCGTTGGTCGCCTTCTTCGTGAGGCCCTTGCGCACTACCTCAACCCAGTTATTAGGCTGGGCCCCAGGGGCGCTTGGGCGCGAGTCAGGGACAGGGTCCAGCCCCTGAGTGGGCGCCTTCGCCTTCTTTCCCCTAGCCCTCTTCTTCTTCGTCGCCGACGGTGCAGAGGGCGCCGAAGAAGCTGTCTCCATCCGAGCTGGAGCATCCGCCTTTAGAGGCGGGCGCAGTCTCTGCTCCGGCAGGAGCCGGCTGCCGATGCTCTCCAACATGGAGCGCATCATGGCGCCGCACTCCCGAATAATACTGGACCTCAAATCCTCCTCAGGCGGCGCAGTTGTCTTTCGCCGTTGAGGTGGTCCGCGCTCGGCGTCCGCCTTAGATGGCGGGAGTGGTACGGTGCTTGTCGGCTGAGTCGTAGGCACTTCCAGAGCCGAGGTACGAGCCTCTACTATTCGGGCGCGCCAGGTCGCCATTTCAGTTCGAAGGGCATCTACCTCCGCGCTGAGGCGAGCATTATTTGCCCTCATGGCCTCTATTGTTGCTGCGTGCTCCGCCGTGAGGCGAACGTTCTCAGCTCGAAGAGCTGCCACCTCCTCGGACTGGCTCCTGTCGTATATGGAGGCCATTTCCTCCCCAATCACTGCCGTCGCTTTCTTAAGGGCGCTCACGCAAGTGCCCTTAAGGTTCTTTGATTTGGCCACCACTTCCAGTATGAACTTTTCGCGGCACCTCCTCCCTTAGCAACCTTCTCGCTACTAGAGCTGGTCGTCCTGTTGCGGCGGAGGCGTTTTTTACCTTTCGCCACTATTCGACGGGTCACGCTCTCCCCCGAGCTCTCCTCCGACAGATCTGCGGACATTGCTGCCGCCTCACTGCCACTATCCGTTCGCGTGCATTCAGAATCCTTGTTGGATACAGCCAAGTCATGTGTGTCCGTCTCGGACACCTCCTCCTCGTCAACTCCGCCCTTCGCGGGCCTAACGTCGGTGGTTTTTTGTTTATTTTCCATTTTGTTTCCACGAGTATGGGGTACCTAAATTTCCACGGCGGCAGGGACCCCTGTGCCTAAAACCGTGACCACAAATACGCCAGGGGGGCGGGAAAACCCCTGGGTTGGCGCTTGCAGGTAGCTGTGCCTCAGCTACCACCCCGGAGGGCGGCCGTTACCACGTCTCCCAATAACGGCCCTTTAGGGATTTTTTAGAGAGGTTAACTCCTCGCGGTCCAGGCGATTAAGCCAAGACCCCCGTTCCGTTGAAGCCGCGAGACATGATCCACGACACTCCAACGGACTACGGTTTTGGTGATGGTGGCAATTGAATGCCAGCGCGGTGGCAGTGTGAGTGCACGCCGCGCCCACCACCCTTGACCCGGACAAAAGCCCCGGCGGTCAACACCTCCATGGTCCGGACAAAAGCCCACGCCGACCAAAACTCCCAAAATCAACGCAGAACCAACAAATGCCCCGCGTTCCGCCGATGAATTGACGAAGCAGACTGCCGCCCGATACGGGACAGACGCAGCCCGCCCCAACCACCAAAGGGTGCCCTGCCGCCCACTATGGGTCAGACGCAGGGTACCGACGAAGCAGACTGCCGCCCGATACGGGACAGACGCAGCCCACCCCAACCACCAAAGGGCGCCCTGCCGCCCACTATGGGTCAGACACAGGGCACCGACGAGGCAGGACTGCCGCCCGATACGGGACAGACGCAGCCCACCCCAACCTTACCCCCCCTCCTCAGTGTTTGGTCCGCGGGGGCCCTTTCTAATAGAAAAAGCCCCTACCACTCTGGACCACTCTTCATGAAGAAGAGTGAGAAGAGTGGCCTCCTATCCGCCACCCGGAGACGCGCCGCGTAGGGGTATCACCTCCCCTCCCACTTGGACAACCAAGCAGGTCCGCGGCGCAAAACCTAACCTAACCTAACCTTTTTTTTTTTTTTTTTTTTTTTTTTTTTTTTTTTTTTTTTTTTTTCGGGGGGAAAATGCATTACGCATACCACCCGGGCGCAGGGGGCACCCGAGTGGTTATGTGGGACTCCCGTATAGGCTAATGAGACCCACGGTATACCCACTAAAAACCCCCCCATCTTCCTCCTCGCCGCCCTGTGACGGGGCCACGGGAACGCTCTCGCACACATCCGCGACCCCGCCGGCGGCAGCCGCCTACAAGCAGCTCCATCAAGACAGCCCGAAGGCCCTCCACGATGGGCGCACCAGATGGTAAGGTGCGCCTCCCCCCTTGGCCTCCACCAGTACTGTAGCAGACTCCCCCTAAGTCTGCTACTAGGAGGCCATGGGTACCAGATAACTGGTACCCGGTGGCAGATCGGATCTGTGGTTCTGCCACCGACCACACCTCGGCCGCAGAGGATAGGGCAAGCGGCGCTCCGCAATACCGACATGCCTCTTCCTCTGCGGCCCCACCAGTGCCGCTTCCACGGAACGGCCCCGCCGGATCGCAGGGGGTAGGGAGAGTGGCGCACCGTGATACCAACACGCCTCTCCCCCTGCGATCCCTCCACGGCCACAGAAGATAGGGAGAACGGCGCACCGTGATACCGGCACTCCTCTTCTTCTGCGGTCCCACCTCCAAGCGCGTCCTCAGCAGACTTCTTCAGCCCACTGGGAGCGCCCTCCTCGGGCCAGCCGGCGGCCCCAACAGGCCGGCCCTGGTTGCCTCTTAGTTCACCGTGGGTGACCAGTCCACGGTTACTAAGCCCCCCGCCACGACAAGGCGGGCAACCATCGGGGGGAACCTTTTTTTTTTTTTTTTTTTTGACCAGGGGAAATCCTCATGGATACCAGGCCCTCCGGGGAAGCGACCTGGTTATGCCGGACTCTTACCAGCTAAAACCCCTGGGTTTTCCTCCAAGCACCGAATTGGCGGAACACGGGTTTCCTCTCGGAACCGTCCGCGAACACGCCGATGCCGCCGCAAGCGCAGCTCCTCCATAATCTGCGGCATGCCAGGAAAACGTGGCACGCCGCAGCATCATCCAGCGAAGCCCCTTGGCAGAAGACGACGGAAAGCTCCCCGTTTCCGCCGCCTAGGGGTTTCACTCAGGCCAGGTCGGCGAATGCCCTCCTTCTCCGACCGGCCCTCCTCCTCCGGATAGGATCCGAGAGAGGATCATCCTCTCTTGACCTTTCCGAGGCCTCTTTCTGGGACATTACTTCCTCACAGAAAGAGACCACGGCCTCCCACGACCTCTCATTACCAACCATGGCCCTTGCCACGGCTGGCAAGGAGAGGTCACTCCCTACAACCGCCACGAGCGTCGCCCGTTCGCGGGCCCACGCCTGGCACTCCTCCAACGTGTGCTGGGCTGTGTCTTCGCAGCCGCTAGAGCAGTGAAGACACACCACCACCGGCTCCCTCCGGGCTATGTGGCACAAGTACCTGCCGAAACTGCCATGTCCCGACAGTACCTGCACCAGCCTGAAGGTAAGCGCCCCGTGCCGTCTGTTGACCCACTCCTTTAGGACTGGGCGAACAGCCTCAATTGTGCGCAGGCCCGCGCCGGGCTCCTCGAGCCTCTCCCTCCACCTTCGCAGCAAGGTCCGTTGGGCGGCCCTCCTCCAACGCTCGACCAGTTCGGAGCTTGGCTCACCTCCATGTGCGCGCGCCTCAGCGCGCCGCTCGTACACCTCCGCCAGAACCTCGGCATCGAGGTCCCAGGGTGGCATACCCGCGAGCACGCAAGCAGCTCCATGGGACACCGTACGGTATCCTCGGATTGCTCTGACCGCGAGAACGCGCTGCGTTGACTGCAGCAGCGCTCTATTATGGCGAGTCAGAGCGCCGACCCATATAGGTGCCCCATAGAGCGCCATCGATCTGACCACGCCGGCATAGAGCCGACGACAGGCCAGATCGGGTCCACCGACATTCGGCAAGAGCCTTCCGAGAGCAGATGCGGTCCCGATCAGCCTTGGTGCCAATCGCCGAAAGTGCTCCCGGAAGTCCCATCTGCCGTCGAGTAAAAGTCCCAGATATTTTATCTGGGGCTTCAACTCGATCCTCACTCCATTGATGCAGATGTTGGCACCTGCAGGAGGCCCCCGCCGAGGACCGTGAAAACACAGAACCTCGGTTTTGTCGAGGGCAACCCTTAGGCCCAACATCTCAATGCGCCCAACGACTTGCTGCACTCCCTCTTCAGCGAGAGACGCCGCCCTCGCCAAATTCCGTCCTCGAGCCGTGACCAGAGTGTCGTCTGCATAGCAAACGACACCGAGGCCAGGGCGAAGGTCACCCCGCAGAGCCCAGTCATATCCGATGTTCCACAGAAGAGGACCCAAAACGGATCCCTGTGGAACACCGCAACGAATGCCGCGGCGATGGACTCTGCCGTCCTGTCCCTTGTACAGAACCACCCTGTTTCGCAGGTAGTCCGCGACCGTCTTCTGTAGGTAAAGAGGCACGCGGTGATACCGCAGTGCCTCCTCAATACAGCAGAAGGGCAGCGTGTTGAAGGCGTTGGCGATATCTAGCGACACCGCCAGCAACACACCGCCCGACGCCACCGTCTCTTCCGAGAGACCCCTCAGACGGGCAACCGCATCGATCGTCGAGCGGCCAAATCGGAAGCCGAACTGGCTGTCCGACAGGTCGGGGCCTACGCTGCGCAAGTGCTGGATGATGCGGGCCGCCACGAGGTTCTCGTAGAACTTTCCCGAATCATCCAGCAGCACGATGGGTCGAAAGGAGGACGGAGAATCCCCCAGACGCCCCTCCTTCTTCAGGAGAACCAATTTCCCCTCCTTCCAACAGGTCGGGAATCGACCCGACGCTAGGCATCTGTCGAGGAGCCCGGTGAAGTGGGCCCCCAACTCGCCCAGCGCCACCGCCAAGACCCGACCCGGAACACCGTCTGGTCCGGGCGCGGTGCGTTTAGCCCTCAGCTTGTGCAGAGCTAAACGCAGCTCTGCCAACTCCAGAGGAGGTGGAGGAGGAGCCTCATCCTCCGGTGCAGCCTCATCCCTCGAGGAAGGGTCCGCCATTGTCGGAGGAGCGATATCGGGCGCGTCCGGAAACAACGCCGTCACCACACCCTCCAACAGCTGAGGCTGCATGATCTCCGTGAGCGGGGCCGTCCGCTGGCGAATATTGTTGCGCACCGCGCGATACGGACGGCCCCACGGATCTCGATTGAGCTCGTCCAGCATCTCCTGCCGAGCACTGGTCTTTGCCTGCGCAATCGCGAGCTGCAGGCTCTTCTTGGCCTCCTTGTATAGGTCGTGCAGAAGCTGCCCCGTTTCCTCGCTCTGGAACCGCCGCCTCCGGTATCTGGTGTAGCGACGCCTCGTTGCGCAACACTCGTCGCGCAACTCGGCGATCCGTTGCGACCACCAGTATACCGCCCGCCTTGGAGGTGCGCGCTTAGCCCGGGGCATGGCCGCGTCGCAGATTTGCGTCATGACCCCCCGGAGCCTAAGCGCCTCCTCGTCAACCTCCGCTGGCTCTGCCGACTGCAGGTTCCAGGACCAGACGACGGAGGCCTCCCTCAGCACGTCCTCGTCGAGCCGCGTCAGGGACCAGCGAGGGAAGATTCTTTCCCCAGCTCCCTCTCTCCGAAACGGCGTCTCGGTTGTGGACGAGGTGGAGAGGTCGAATCGGATATACCGATGGTTCGACAGGTTCTCCACCTCGGCCAGAACACGCCACCCTTGCACCCGCCGGGCTACAGCTGGGCTGGCGAACGACAGATCTATTATCGACCCGATCGTCGCCCTGCCCCGCTGCACCTCAAAAGTGTTGGTGCTGCCTCGGTTCAGCAGCACCAGGCCACACGCGGCGGCCCAGTCCTCCACAGCCAAACCCCGATCAGCGGTCGCGGGGGACCCCCACGACACGCTTTTGGCGTTGAAATCCCCGAGCACGATGACGCGCCCGGAGGACGCCCGCCGAACAGCCGCACCAACTCTATCGAGGTACGCCTCGAATTCCGCGAGGGACCTGTTCGGTGAGAAATAAATCCCCACCAAGGTAAGGTCCCTCCAAGACGCCGAGACGAGACCCTCCTCCCTCACCTGTACCGAGAGAGACGAGTGAGGAGAGTCTGCCGCCACTGCGATCGCCACGGTGCCCTGTGAGTCCCCGGCCCAGCACTGCGATGTTGGGACAAAGTAGGGTTCTGCGACGATCGCTACGTCTATGGACCACTGCAGCATGGATTGCACGAAGAGATCCTGTGCTCCGCTGCAGTGGTTCAAATTCCCCTGTAGGAAGCGATGAGAGGAAGCCATTGCTAACCGGTCGTCATCGCTTCCTGTGGCGGCGCCGAGGGAGTGGGGCGCTTACCCCGCTTGGGTCGCGAACATTTCCTTCCCCCCATAGAGTGTCCGGAGGGCTTGCCGCTCTCCAGACAGACAGGGCAGGAAGGATTTGCTGTGCAATCGGCCGCCTTGTGGCCTGGAAGTCCGCACCGGAAGCAGAGCTGGCTGCGATCAACGGCCGACTTGCATTGGGCCCCCGTGTGACCGATTTCGCAGCATCGGTAACACTTCAGAGGCCGCGCCTCCAGTGGTCGAACCCGGGCAGAGCTCCAGCCAACTAGAATTTTGCCCAGGTTGACCACGACCTTTGCAGCTGCGACCGGCACCTGCACCAACACACGGCCGCTGCCGTAAGGGCCGGAACGGATTTCTCCAGCCTTAATCTGCTCAGCGGGGCAGCCCCCCGCCTTGGCCAACGCCTCGGCCACATCCCGGGGCGAAACGGAGTCGTCCAGGTCAGAGACCAGGACGTCAATCCGCTTCACCGGCCTCGCCACGCGAACGCTAGGTGGGAGGGCTCGTCGGAGCTCCTCGGCCAGGCGGTCGGCCTTCTCTCCGCTGTCCCTCCCGGGGACCTCCAACATTCGGGCACCAGTCTTCGTTAGCCTAAAGGCCAACCCGCTGATACCCAAATCCTCCAGTTTAACGGCCTGTCTGGCCTGCGTCAGTACCTTCTCAAAGGTGATGCCCTGCTCGGCCGCCCCAGGCTCCAGCGTCAGGACGACTGCTGACGACGTTGGCGGCCGCAGAGCAGTCCCCTTGGCTGCGCTCGTGCTCGCAGACCCCTTCTTCTTCGGTACCGACGCCGGAGCAGGGCGTGGCCCTGGGGCGTTGGTGGCCTTCTTCTTGAGGCCCTTGCGCACCACCTCAACCCAGTCATTTGGCTGGGCCGCGGGGGCGCTTGGGCGCGAGTCGGGGACAGGGTCCAGCAGCCGAGTGGGCGCCTTCGCCTTCTTCCCCCTCGCCCTCTTCTTCTTCGTCGCCGACGGTGCGGAGGGCGCCGAAGAAGCTGTCTCCATCCGAGCTGGAGCATCCGCCTTTAGAGGCGGGCGCAGTCTCTGCTCCGGGAGGAGCCGGCCGCCGATGCTCTCCAACATGGAGCGCATCATGGCGCTACACTCCCGGATGATTCCGGCCCTTAAATCCTCCTCCGGAGTCTTTCGCCGTGGTTCGGTGCTCGTCGGCCGGGGCATAGGCCCCATCGGCACCACCAGCGATGAGGCGCGAGCCTCCTCCATTTGGGCGCGCCAGGTCGCCATTTCAGTGCGGAGGGTTTCTACCTCCGCGCTGAGGCGAGCGTTATTTGCCCTCAAGGCCTCCAATTGCGCCGCGTGCTCAGCCGTGAGGCGAGCGTTCTCGGCTCGAAGAGCTGCCACTTCCTCGGACTGGCTCCTGTCGTATATGGACGCCATTTCCTCTCCGATTACCGTCGTGGCTTTCTTAAGGGCACTCACGCAAGTGCCCTTAAGATTCTTGGACTTGGCCGCCACCTCCAGTATGATGTCCAGACTGGACTGGACCCGTTCCTTCACCGTGTCCGCGGAGGCTCCACTCCCCAGCCTCCTGACGGACTCAGACAACTCCATGTCAGTCACCAATTCCAGCTCTGCCCTCCGAGCTTCAACAAGCGCTTGCTTGGCCTTGGCGAGCCCGACATATTCGCCAGTGGTAGCTGGCCTACCACGGCCCCTCTTTTCCGCCGGTTTGCCGGAAGTTTTCGCGGCACCTCCTCCCTCTGCGACCTTCTCGCTGCTAGAGCTGGTCGTCCTGTTGCGGCGGAGGCGTTTTTTACCCTTTGCCAGTATTTGGCGGGTCACGCTCCCCTCCGAGCTCTCCTCCGATAGATCCGCAGACATTGCTGCCGCGTCACTGCCACTGTCAATTCCTTCTAGTGTGTCCGTCCCAGACACCTCCTCTTCGTCAACTCCGCCCTTCGCGGGCCTAACGTCGGTGGTTTTGGTTGTTTTTTCCATATTGTTCCCACGAGTATGGGGTACCTAAGTTTCCACGGCGGCAGGGACCCCTGTGCCTAAAACCGTGACCGCAAATACGCCAGGGGGGCGGGAAAACCCCTGGGTTGGCGCTTGCAGGTAGCTGTGCCTCAGCTACCACCCCGGAGGGCGGCCGTTACCACGTCTCCCAATAACGGCCCTTTAGGGATTTTTAGAGAGGTTTACTCCTCGCGGTCCAGGCGGTTAAGCCAAGACCCCCGTTCCGTCAAAGCCGCGAGACATGATCCACGACACTTTGACGGTTTACGGTTTGGTGATGGTGGCAATTGAATGCCAGCGTGGTGGCAGTGTAAGTGCACGCCGCGCCCACCACCCTTGACCCGGACAAAAGCCCCGGCAGTCAACACCTCCATGGTCCGGACAAAAGCCCACGCCGACCAAAACGTTCCGCCGTAGTTTTGACGAAGCAGACTGCCGCCCGATACGGGACAGACGCAGCCCGCCCCAACCACCAAAGGGTACCCTGCCGCCCACTATGGGTCAGACGCAGGGTACCGACGAAGCAGACTGCCGCTCGATACGGGACAGACGCAGCCCGCCCCAACCGCCAAAGGGCGCCCTGCCGCCCACTATGGGTCAGACACAGGGCACCAACGAGGCAGGACTGCCGCCCGATACGGGACAGACGCAGCCCGCCCCAACCATTCCCCCCTCCCCAGTGTTTGGTCCGCGGGGGCCCTTTCAAATAGAAAAAGCCCCTACCACTCTGGACCACTCTTCATAAAGAAGAGTGAGAAGAGTGGCCTCCTATCCGCCACCTGGAGACGCGCCGCGTAGGGGTATCACCTCCCCTCCCACTTGGACAACCAAGCAGGTCCGCGGCCATCGGGGGGAACCTTTTTTTTTTTTTTTTTTTTTTTTTTTTTTTTGTCGAGGGGAAATCCATCATGGATACTCAGTCACTCGGGGATGTGGCTGAGTTATGTCAGACTCCTACTGACTAAAACCCCCCGGTTGCCATCCACAGCGCATGCAAGGTGACTCTGGGATCTCCAACGGAACGCACCAGTGTCACCCCTTGCGCAATGCTTGCGCTCATCCCTGGCTTTCAGTAGGCCATATTGCTCGTCGCTGCGATGCAGCAGTGTTACCGTGGCAACTTGGTAACACTTCCTGCTACTGGGTTGATTGAGAAGGGTGAATAGGGTCCCCGCCCTGATCACCCGTAACCCGTGGCGCCCCCACCTGGGGCATTGTGTCTCGTCCGGTAGTAGCTCTGTTTCTCGGCACGATCCGGCGGTTCCTTCTTCTGGGATCAGCTCTCTCGCGGTCCCTCTCAGCTGCCTCCTTTTTCAACATGACCTTCTCACAGAAGGAGACAGCTGCATCCCAGGAGGTACGGTTCCTCAGCATGGCCTCTATGAGAGCCGGTGGAGAAAGGTCGTGTCCCACTTCTTGGATCAAGATCTGACGCTCGGGTGCCCATGAAGGACAGTCCTCTAGCGTGTGCTGTGCAGAATCTTGATCTGCCCCGCAATGATGGCAATGTTCCGACTGCTCCCGTCCAATCCTGTGCAGATACTCCCCAAAGCAACCATGCCCGTGAAGCCGTTCGCGCCAGAGGTTAAGCGCTCGTTGATGGGCCCTCCTCCGGACAGCATCTGTATCCCTTCCTGGTGCGGATGCACCTCTCGGGCGAAGAGAGTGATAAATCTTCGCATCCATGTCAGCCAGGATGTCTAGCGGTACGAACCGTGCTAAGACAGTTGCCGCTTCTAGTGATATGGTCCTGTAACCTCGTACAATTCGGATCGCAACCTGACGCTGTACGGCGAGTATCTTTTTGGTACAGCGCTTAGCACGAGTCAGCTTATCAGACCAAACTGGTGCTCCGTAGAGTGCAATTGATCGTATTACCCCCGCATAGAGTCGACGGACACCTTCCAATGGACCTCCAAGATTAGGCAACAGGCGTTGCAGGGCCCCTGCCACTTTTTGGATACGCGGGACAAGCCGAGAGAAGTGCTCCTCAAAACTGAGGCGCCCGTCCAGCACGAGCCCCAAGTATTTCATATGGAGGCCGACTTGCACATCTACATCTCCAACCCGCACTACAGCAGGTGGGGGTTCCTGTCCTCGGGGTAGTTGGTGTAACCACATCGCCTCAGTCTTTTGGGGCGCTATGGTCAGTCCTATTTCCTGAATCTTCCTTACAATCATTGCTAGGCCCAATTCAGCGAGCCTAGTAGTCCTTTCGAAGTCCTCCCCTTCAGCAAGGACTAAGGTATCGTCAGCATAGCAGACAACACTGACGCCATTGGGAAGGCCAACGCGGAGCACTGCATCATATGCAAGGTTCCACAAGGTTGGGCCCAAAACGGAGCCCTGTGGAACCCCACATACGACTTCTCTGTGCTCTACCATACTGTCTCGTCCGGTATATTTGATGCTCCTGTTTGATAAGTAGCTTCCTATGATGGCCTGCAAGTACGGTGGCAAGCGATGATGAGCTAGAGCCTCCAGTATAGCATTCCATGGGAGGGAGTTGAAAGCGTTGACAATGTCGAGGCTAACCGCTAGCACCACCTTTCCATAGGAAACAGCCTGCTCTGTCGTATTAAGGACGCACAAGATGGCGTCAACCGTCGATCGGCCCTGTCGGAAACCATATTGGTTTTCTGACAGATCCGGTCCGTCGCCTGAGAGATGGGCATTTATTCGGTAGGCAATAACTCGCTCAAAAAGCTTGCCCACCTCATCTAGCATGCATAGAGGCCGAAAAGATGAGGGTAAGTCAGTAGGCCTTCCTTCTTTTTTAATGAGGACAAGTCTTGCCTCTTTCCAGTTCGTTGGGAAAATACTGAATTTCAGGCAGCTACTAAACAGACGCCTCAATCTGTTGCCCAACACCTCCATAGCAATTACCCAGGCCCGGCCCGGTATTCCATCAGGACCAGGAGCAGTATTGCGGGCAGCAAGCCGTCTTACTGCAGAGTTGAGCTCCGCTTCCGTCACTTGAAGATCATCCGACCATTCATTTTCCGGAAGCGAAACTCCTGCAGTTTCTACTGTAGGGAATAGATTATCTATTACTCTCCTTGTCAAGCTGCTCTGTAGTGTTTCTGATAGCGGAGGGGCCCACGGTCGCAATTTCCCCAGAACCACCCGATACGGACGACCCCATGGGTCTCTATTAAGATCCTCCAACAACTCGTTCCATGATCTTGCCTTAGCATCAGCTATGGCTCGCTGGAGTACTATCGTGGCCTCTCTGTAAAGATTGTAGGCAGAGGCTATTTCTTCTGGGGTTGACCGTCGCCGCCGCCGGGCTCTGGTGAAATTTCGCCGTGCTGTTAGGCACGTTAACCGGAGCTGCGATATCCGTTCCGACCACCAATAAACGGTTTTTCGAGCACCAGTTCTTACTCGAGGCATGGCGGCGTCACAAATTGACGTCATAGTACTTCGGAACCAGGCTGCTTCGATTTCTGGCAACGGCCACCGGTCTTCATTTGATGATGTTGCCCAGTGAGCTATATGAGCTGCACTGATGAGTTTGTCCCGGTCCAGGCACCTAAGTGCCCAGGTCGGGGAACCGTCTGTTGTGATGTCAACTGGAGGACCAATAGTTATTTTAAAAGTTATGTGGCGATGGTCAGAGAGAGTCACTATCTCTTCTGCCACTGACCACTCGGACACCATCGAGGTAGCAGCTGGCGACGCCCATGTTAGATCTACAATAGACTCTCCCTGCCAGCGAACGCATGTTGGCACTGTACCCCGGTTCAAAAGTCGGAGGTCTAGTTGCGCTGCCCACTCTAAGGTTGTTTCACCCTTCGTATCGTCCGTTCTGTTTCCCCAGGCTCTATTATGGGCATTAAAGTCTCCCAAGACAAGAACTGGGCGAGGAAGATATTGACATACGCAGCTTTCAAGTCTGGCCAAGTACAACTCATACTCCAGTTGGTGTATATTTGGAGGGATGTAACATCCAATTACAATAACGTGGCCCCACTCAACTGTCAGAATATTGGGTTCCGATGCCAGTTTTGTGCATGGTGGGTCACCACGATTGCCACGCCAATAAATGGCAACAGATCCAGAGTCATCTACAAACCAGCGAGGATGGTTTGGGACTTTGTACGGTTCTGAAGCCATAGCCAGGGCAATCGGTCTCTCTGCGAGGGTGTGTAGGAACAGGTCCTGAGACGCTCTGCAGTGGTTCAGATTGCTCTGGATGACATTTAGTTGGCGATTGAATTTTGAATCTCCATTGCCTCCTCACGGCTTGTGCCTGGTTGAGTTACTGCACTTCTCGCTAATGCGGCACTCTCATCAATTCTAGCTATGGTTGGAGCTGGTCTAGGTCTTCTTTTGCCAGTACTCTTCGGGCGGGAGCACGCTTTACTGCCCATGCGATGTTCCGCAGGGCGGCCAGCTTCTGCGCAAAGCGGGCATTTGGGTGTGAGTGCGGAGCACTGACGGACCCCATGTCCTGGTTGGCCGCACTTGAAGCAGAGGTTGCTTCTGTCCACATTATTTTGGCATTGCGCATGTACGTGTCCGAACTCGAGACAACGGTAGCACTGTAATGGTCTCGCTGCTAAAACAACGACCCGCGCCGATACCCAACCCACCCTGACTCGCTTTTCGAGTGCAATTTTGCGAACTGCTGTTAGTGGGATTTTGGCCCAAACCGAGCCAAGAGTAGACGTGTTGGAGCGTCGAATTTCACCCACTTTCACCTCTGCAATTTTGCATTCTCCCACTTGTGCAATAGCGGTGGCAACTTCCAGCGCCGTTACTGACTCGTCCAAGTCCATAATACGTATTTCACCTGTTTTGACGGGACGGGATACAGAGACCCCTAGCTCTGTGAGAGCCCCCTGCATAGCATTTGCCAGAGCATCCGCTTTAGTTGCTCCATCCTCTCCGTCCACTTCGAGCAGCAGGCCACCGTTTATGGCTCGTTTCTGTCGGACTTCGGTAATCCCGAAGTCCGTCAGTTTGACACGAGCCTTAACGGTTTCCATTGCCTTCGCGTACGTAACATCGCGTCCTGCTGGAATAGTCACCGAAATCGCCGCAGTCCGTGGGGGCTTTGGGGGCATGATCTTATTTGCCTGTCTCTTCTTGGGTTTGGTGGCTTTTACTAGCATATTTTGGTTCGCCAACTTCTTCTTCTTTCCTTTTGCCTTCCTGCCTATAACAGTGGCCCAGGTCTCAGATTGCTGAGGCTGGCTGACCGGGTTCTCAGATTGCACTACGGGAGGCAATGAGATCGGTGCTGCAGCTGGGACATTTTTGGTCGTCTTTTTGGGTTTTCTGGCTTTCTGCTTTGACGGGGTTTCTGCAGCAGTATTAATTATTGCACTGCCAGTGCCTGGTTGCTCTTTTGTAGGAGCAACGGCTTTTTTCCCAAGGGGAGGCCTTAAATATCTGTCTGGAAACAGCTCTGTGCGGAAGTGTTCCAGTTTTCCGTCTATCATTATTCGGATCTGTTCTAGCAGAACCGTATCTGGGCCATCGCGGCTTGGCACCACTGAACTTTTCTGTGAAACAGCTGTCTTGTCTTGGCGCAATTCAATCATTTCGCGTTTCAAGGAATTTATTTCCCCGATGAGACGGTCCACCTCAGTACGTAGTGTCGCGTTTTCTTGCGCCAACCGTTCCGTATTTATTCTTTGTGTCATCTCAGTAGTCGCCGCTTTTACAGTTCTTACTGCGACTCGCAATTTCTTCACCATCGTGCCTTTTAGGCTACTAGATCTATCCGACACATACTCAATATCATTGAGGCAATCAAAGACCTGAGCGGCGAGATCTGCAGACGGACGTTCTCTCATCTCCTCTATGAGATCATCAACCCTTGGCAAACTAGCTTTAGACTTAGTTTGCTTTAATACATTCTCCGGAGTTAGAAACTCATTTGCTGTATCATCAGCAATGAGGTCGCGACTTGCCTTACACCTTGGCTCTTGTAGAGAATTGGGTGCGTTAGTCCTTTTCCTTGACTTAGTCCGTGATGCCGATGACGTAATTGAAGAAATCGACATTATTGAGCAATCGGACTCGTTACCACTTTCGTGCCGGGATGCTGGGGAATTAGCTCGAGACAACCTCGACCTAGTCCTCATTCCCAAGAACTCTTCTACTTCAGGCACACCTCCAACACCTGTCTTTTGACCGGTTCCGCAGTTACCACTATGGTTCCCGTTATCTCCCTCTGAGCCCGTTTTACGACCGGGCTCACAGTCGGCGTTATCATTTAGTCCTTTTTCGTTAGCCATATTGTGTTCACGGAGGCCAGCGGTGTGCTGACCTACGAAGCATTTACTGCCCCCCCCAGAGTACGAGGGGCGGCCCTCCGCCGAGGCAGAGGGGTGGGATTTCCCGGCATCAGCCGATGTACCCACCTGGGGACCACATTTGTAAATACTTTGATCCATTTTCGCTTACTCCGATGACTCCACATCGTCGGCCCATTTTTTCAGGGGTTGGGCTCCCCTGACAGGTGTCACTGCCGCCGGTTACCGGACAGACGCAGTACACCCCAAACCATCCGATAGGACAAGTACAACTAGCCCCGAAGACCACATCGGGTACCCTGCCGCCCACTATGGGTCCGACACAGGGTACCGACGAAGCGCGATTGTCTTCCCATTGGGGACAGACGCATCGCGCCCCAACCAACAAAGGGTACCCTGCCGCCCACTATGGGTCAGACACAGGGCACCGACGAAGCAGACTGCCGCCCGATGCGGGACAGACGCAGCCCGCCCCAACCACCAAAGGGTACCCTGCCGCCCACTATGGGTCAGACACAGGGCACCGACGAAGCAGACTGCCGCCCGATACGGGACAGACGCAGCCCGCCCCAACCATTTCCCCCCCTCCCCAGTGTTTGGTCCGCGGGGGCCCTTTCTAATAGAAAAAGCCCCTACCATTCTGGACCACTCTTCTAAAAGAAGAGTGAGAAGAATGGCCTCCTATCCGCCACCCGGAGACGCGCCGCGTAGGGGTATCACCTCCCCTCCCACTTGGACAACCAAGCAGGTCCGCGGAACCTAACCTAACCTAACCTAACCTAACCTAACCTAACCTAACCTAACCTAACCGACACAGACACCACGAACAAGAAAGTAGGGCGGCTCCAGCAACTCGTACATAGCATCTCCAAAATCGTCCAGAAAAAGAAAGGTCCCGGAACATCCACAGAGGAAACAAAGGGCGCTGCGCTTAAGAAATTTCTTGCACCTAAAAAGCCCCAAGTTACTTCAAAAATCCAGCGAACAAAAGCGGACATGGGCCTAGTGACTCCGCCAAACCTACGACCAGCCACGGAACTCTTTGACCACACAGTAAACGCATTCCTTGAATTTCTAGCAATAACAAAAGCAACGAAGCAGGCACACCATCAAACATGCGAAAACATCATGCAGGCCTTCACATACGGCAACGAAAACTTGCTAGATATCAGACTAAAGGAAGCAGAAGCCGCCATTTATAACAATGACACAGCCGTAATCATCAGAGGCTCGATGTCGGGAAAATATATGGCGGCTTACAACGCGACCGAGAAGTTTGTGGTCCAAGATGAAGAAAAAACATCGCGGAGTGGCAGGCTCACTTTTAAAACTCCCCCAAATGATCCAATTGTCATAACAGCCAGTTGCACTAAGATAATGCTGGACGACAGGATTTTAGAAATGGCGACCGCCCTGACAGGAAACCTGGACGTCCATGCAGCCTGGTCGGAATGGAGTGCACCAAAAATCAACTGGATCAATGGAGTACCAGGTTGTGGAAAGACAACTTGGGTGATCTCAAACTTCGATGTAGAAAGCGACATCATAGTCACCACCACGACAGAAGCAGCCAAAGACCTGAAAGAGAAGCTATCGGAGCGAATAGGAAGCGAAGCGAAAAGGAGAGTTCGCACGATGGCTTCTGTCTTAGTAAATGGGTTCAGAGACTCGGAGAACTACATCAGAATGATGGTAGACGAGGCTCTCATGAACCACTACGGAGCCATTGTCATGGCTTGCAAACTGTCAGGATCAAAAGAAGTCCTTCTCATCGGAGACATCAACCAGCTACCATACATCGATCGGGAAAACCTCTTCAAGATGACATATTCTCGACCGACCATGGTAGCGTCAGTCACCCAAGAACTGTTGTGCACACACCGGAATCCGCAGGATGTGGCATACGCTCTCGCTGGAGTCTACTCAGGCATCTACTCAGCAAAACATCAAGTCAGATCCCTCAGTATGGAGAGATACAGTGAATCGCAAATACTGAAAGATCTACCCAACACTCTTTTCCTCGTGCACACTCAGGAGGAAAAGAAAACCCTCACCAACCAGGGTTTTGCGGTGGGCACAGGGTCGCGAATTCTCACCATACATGAGGCGCAGGGACTGACGTATGAAACTGTGAAGATCGTAAACACGAGGAAAGACATCACAAAGCTGCACGACAGCGTATCACACGCCGTCGTCGCAATATCTCGGCACACAAAAAGCTGTGTTTACTACACCGACAGAGAGAACGATGCGATCGGTAGATTTATAAGACGTGCGGTGGAAGCGTCAAGTTTTGAAGTAACCGACTACAATCTAAAAATGGCAATCGCAGACAGAAACGCAGCGGTCGTTGAGGCTTCGGTGGACCAAGTCCGGAAATACTCAAGATGGCAGGCAATGACGGAAGACACGAGACAAGACAAATAAAAAAAAAAAAAAAAAAAAAAAAAAAACAATAAGACAATAAAAAAAAAAAAATTATAATAACCCGAAAAAAAAAAAAAAAAAAAAAATTATGGTAATACTACGGACTCACTCAACCCTAGTTTTTAAGTTTTAGCATTAAAACTAAGAGTGCCTTGAGCACGAAATCTAAATGTAAAAAAAAAAAAGAAAAATAATTAATCAACATTGTAATGAATTGACAAAGGGCACGGACTAATGTCTGTGGTGCATAAATTTGACTATATAAAAAAAAAAAAAAAAACCTAACCTAACCTAACCTAACCTAACCTAACCTAACCTAACCTAACCTAACCGAGTGCCGGTGTCACCCCCCGACCCGAGAACACATGTTCAAGGCTGAACCGCGTTCCAAGTGACTAAAAAATTCCTTTAAAAATCGTAAAAAGTGGGTTTTTTATGACGTACGTATACAAGCTATACATCAAAAGTTGTGGAAAAATCAGCCCAACAAGACAGTGAAAAGTTTTTGAAAATTGGTGCACGAGAAAAAATTTTCCGAGTGAAAAAGTGTTATTTGTGAAAAATTTCAAACTTTAAAAAAATACGCTGCTCGATTAGTCGCGACGACGTATATTTTTTATAGTGCGGCTCGAAAGTGTTCGACGAGCTCTACACGTCTGGCTTGTTTTTGGATTTTTTCCGCCCACCAGGGCGGAACCAAAGCCAAAAAAACAAGTTTGGGCGTGGCCCAAACTTCTCCAGTTTTGAAGTTTGGCGGAATCTGCTGATCCAGTTTCGAAGACCCCGCCGATATAAGAACACTGCAGTTTCAAAAACGAAAAAAGGTGTTGTACTTCTAGAGATATTAAATTTTAAATTTTTAGTCAAAATTCAAAAAATCATAATTCAAAAAGTAAATCGAGGACACAAAATTTTTAAAATTGTTTTTAATAGATATTAATTAGTAGTATATTATAGCAAAAATTCAAAATTTTTCCTTCATAAATAACCGAGTTATTAAATTTTCAAATTTAGGGGTTAAAACGTGGTGGGTGAAAAACCACCCCTTTTGCCATTGTTTTTATTGTTAAAAATTGTTCTGTATATAAATAAGACATACACAAAATTTTAGAATTTTAAGTTTAGTTTTTAGATTTTTTATAGCCTATTTTGTAAAAATTTGTGTGTTTTTAGGGGTTGAAAAATCGGGGGTGTTAGATATTTAGTTTATTTTATGTGTAAAAGACAGGTCTAATCTAGACCTAAAAAACAAGCCCAAACACGGGTGCATAGGGTCCAAAGGGACCGGAATAGAACCATATTAAAAATTTTTTGTTGACAGTGCCGCCATCTTGGATTTTCCGCGCAATTTAAAAATCGATATAACTCGGCTTCTAATAACCGCACAGTTTTCGGGTTTTGAATAGGTATATTCCCCAAACCCCCCCTCCCCTCCCCACCACTTTTCAGCAGAATTGGGGTTGGTAAAAATTTTAACGCGGTTCTTGGAAGGAATGGATAGTCTGAGTTGCGCTGATTACGGGGAGCCATCGCGCAACTCTGGGAGACGTCGGGTTCCCGAGATATCGGAGTTACAAGATCTGGCCGCCATCTTGGTCCGCCATTTTGGAAAACTTTAAACGAGGATATCTCTGGAACCAAACGTCGTACGGAGTTGCGGCTTGGTATTCCAACATTCCCCCACCCTCCTCTACCCTCCCCACCACTTTTTGGGTAGTTTGAAGAGGGAAAAACTTTTACCCGTTTTTTAGCGGGAAGGGGTAGCTGGCGTCGCGCTGATCACGAAGAGCCATCGCACAGTACGGTGGGTCGTCGGGTGCCCGAGATATCCAAGTTAGAGTTTTCGGCCGCCATCTTTGGTCGCCATCTTGAAAACCTTCGAACGAGTACGGCTCAGCCGCGACCGCTACCTCAATCTCCCACTGCGCCATGGCCTGGAGGAACAAATCTTGGGCCCCGGCACAGTGGTTTAGGTTCCCCTGGAGGAAGTTGAATGACCGAACCATCATTCGTTCATTTCAACCTCCTCAATTGCCGAACGGCACCCAACAACAGGAGCGGCCCTTGTCCCTGGGGCCACTCTACCCTTGGTAGGGGGAGGGTTACAATCCCTTCCTCCCATTACGTGCCCTGAGGAGCGCCCCGCGTCTGAGCACACTGCACAGCGCAACGTGCCACTGCATAACCTAACCTAACCTAACCTAACCTAACCTAACCTAACCTAACCTAACCTAACCTAACCTAACCGAGACCGTGGTCACCCCCCGACCCGAGAACACGTGTCCGAGCTAAAACCGCGTTGCCCCGCCCTTGAAAAATCTTTTAAAATTCTGTAAAAGTGGGTTTTTTCGCATAAACCATACAGTGCGATATATCAAAACACGCGTAAAAATTGTGCCGACACGCCTGTGAAAGTGTTTTAGTGATTGGTGAAAGTGGTGAAGCGCAATCACCAAAAAAGTGAAAATTTTCAAAAAGTGAAAACTTTACAAAAATACGCTGCCTAAACGCGATCGACGACCTAGTGGTTTTTTGGTGTCGTTGGAAGCGTCTCGACGAGATCTACGCTTGGACACCGAGTTTGGATTTTTTCCGCCCACCAGGGCGGAATAAAGGCCAAAAAAACAACTACCACGTGGCCACGTGGTACTTGATCCGCAGTTTTTCTGGCCCAACCGACTACGCAGGATTGTGCTCCTCATCAGCCCCAACACTACGACACCTCAAGCAGATTTATACCATAAGTAATTTTTTAGATATTTAATTTTAAAAATTTTGCCAAATTTCAAAAAATCATAACTCCAAAAAGCTATCGATGACATATATTTTTTAAACCATAATATAATAAAGTTTATTAAGTAGTATAATATAGCCAAATTTTAAATTTTTCTGTTTAATAGTTTTTAAGTTATTAATTTTCTAAATTTAAGGGTTGACACGAGGGTAGTTAAATAACCACCCTAGGTTAAAAAATTTTGCATAGAAAAATCAAATAAATTGTAAATAGGTACCGGGAATTTTTTCTAAATTTTTGTGTAAGTTTTTATATTTTTTTCTGACATTTTTGTCAAAATTTTTGTATTTTTGTTTATTTAAAAATCGGGGGTTATTCCAAAAAGTTTCTTTTCATATCCAACTCAAAGGTCTGTAAAAGACCTTTATATCAATACCAAACACGGTATTCCTAGGTTAATTAGAGCCCGAGAAATCGCAGAAAGAAATCTTGGGCGGAATCGCTGACTAGGGCAGTATACTTTAGCCCAAGACTGCCCAAAATTTCAAACTGCGATTACTTTGCCAAAAACGGTCGTACAGACTTGGGGTTTTCTTTGCCGTGTTTCCCGTAAGGTCCTCTACCCCCCCCCCCCCCCGCCCCCCTCCAGGTCGTAGGACATATGTTGTCTGGATTCAACATCTAGCCCCAGAATCTTGTAGGGCGATACAAGGGAAGAACGAGGAGCCCTCGCACGCCCTGGTGAGACGTTTCGTTCCTGAGTTATAGCGGTTCAAACATTGACTCTACATAGAGTCAAATTTTAAAAAAATAGAGATTAAGGCTCCCTATTGAGCCGCTAACTAGATAATAAGGTTATTAGACAGTAAGGTGATAATATCACCATTATCAAACATATTTTATTTAAGATAGAGCTGACTCTACATTTTACTCGACAATACATAACTGTATGAATACTTCTTTTTGTGTAGTAGTGACGTCCTATATTTAATTTTATTTTTATTTTACTTTATATTTTTACTAAAACGTGCCTTTTTGGGCAAAATATTAAACAGTAGAGTCTTTTACAACTCTACTCACCAGTTTTCTCGCGTGTTTCTCCGTATTTTACTTCGTTGACCCTCTTTGCTCTGTCTTGATCTTTGCGCATATCTGTGTAACATACGCTTAACGATGATTCGCACGCCAAATAAACAGGTAGAGGATAAGGAGGCCACCAAATCTCCTCCTAAAACGGTTACGTTAACACACGTAAGGAAGAGTATTGGAGAATGGGAGGCGGTGACCTCAGAAGGACTCACGACAACACCGGTGTCGACAATGACGGTGCAGGCTGGTCCTGCAAAAGTAAGGAAAACTGCGTCACAAGACGTTGAAACGAGTAAACGCCTTCCAGTGACGATGGAGATTAAATCTCCAAAATCATATGCTACCAAGAGTGCAGAGGCTAAAGCCTGTGTAAATAGAGCTACGGTCACTCCAAGCGTTTTTGCAAGGAACCCGTAGACCTATGTAGTCACTGTGGTGGTCCTCACCTCAGGCATGAATGTGAGGATAGAATGGCGGACGTGCCCCCCAATTGTAAAAATTGCGTTGCAGCAAAGTGCGATCGGTCAGACCACAACGCCTTCAGCCAAGTGTGCCCAATTCGCAAGAAATGGGACACTATAGCAAGGGCAGCAGTGGCGTATTGCTGAGGGCACCCCACGAGACTTTGCAGTAAACAACACCACCAAAAAATACCGCGTGTTGCAAGCCAACCTGCAAAGGAAGGAACTTGCAACACAAGAACTAATGATGGAGGCTGTTAAAAGAAAATCGATCCTAGCATTGGTTCAAGAGCCGTACGTGGGTGGAGTAGGAAGAATGAGGAGCTACCAGGGAGTGAGGATCTTCCAGACCCCAGAACAGGGCACGGTCAAAGCAGCTATTGCTGTCTTTGACCCGGATATCAAAATCATCCAGTACCCGCAACTCACCACTCATAACATCGTTGTGGTGGGTGCCCAAACTGAGGCCTGGAAGATCACTTTCGTATCCTTCTATTTTGAAGGGGATTTACCCTTGGGCCCTTACTTGAACCATTTAAAAAGGATAGAGGAGGAGACTGGGTCTGATCGTATGGTCATTGGTGGTGATGCGAATGCAAAAAACGTCTGGTGGGGTTCGCGTAAGACCGATTCCAGGGGAGAGGAAATTTTGGGGTCACTGGACGAAATACAGCTTCACCTCCTTAACACAGGGAATAAACCCACCTTTGACACGATACGGGGCGGCAAACAGTATAGCAGCACAGTTGACATAACCGCTTGTTCCACCAATCTGCTGGACCGGATCGAAGACTGGCAGGTTGACGAGAGTTTAACCAGTTCTGACCACAACGGCATCACATTCAATATCACTCTACAGAAATCAAAAAGAAACACTATCACCAGCACCACAAGACTCTACAACACACGGAAAGCTAATTGGCCAGAATTTCGTAAGAAATTCTGCCAATTATTAAGCGATCACACATTGACACTTGAAGCTATAACAAACATAAAAGACACTACACAATTAGAACACACAGTAACACTATACACAAACACAATAACACAAGCATGCACACTAACAATACCACTTAAAAAACACCAAAAAACACTCACCCTGCCGTGGTGGTCAGAAAGACTGGAAAAGCTCAAAAAGGAAACAGTCACCCGAAAAAACAGGATCCGTTGTGCCGCTCCGGTTCGTCGTGTCAAGGTGATAGAGGAGTACCTGGAAAAGAAGGAGGAATACGAGAAAGAAGCAAAGAAAGCCCAAATAGACAGCTGGAAGGAGTTCTGCAGTAAACAAGACCGAGAAAGCCTATGGGACGGGATATATCGTGTCATAGGAAGAACTAGAAAGAGGGAAAAAGATCTGCCTCTGGAGAGAAATGGCAATAACCTCAGCGCAAGGGAGTCGGTTCAGTTGCTAGCCGAGACCTTTTATCCAGAGGACTCGGAGGAGGGAGAAATGGAGATCCACAGAAGGGTTAGAGAGAGAGCTGATGAGTTGAACGCTTGTGAGGCAGAACAAGAACTACATGACCCACCATTTACCCTCACCGAACTTCGATCTGTGGTTGAAACCTTCAACCCGAAAAAGGCTCCTGGTGCGGATGGGTTCACCGCAGACATCTGCGGCCAAGCCATTGAATGCGCTCCTCACCTGTTCCTGGCGATATTGAATAAATGCGTCGAATTGCAGTATTTTCCGACCATCTGGAAAGCAGCGGTGGTGGTGATTCTGCGCAAGCCGGGTAAAGACAGTTATAGGGCTCCCAAATCTTATCGACCCATAGGCCTGCTCTCCATGCTGGGCAAAATCTACGAGAAGCTGTTGATGACCAGAATTAAATACCATCTGATTCCCCGAATGAGTACTCGCCAGTACGGGTTCATGCCCCAGAAGAGCACCGAAGACTCCCTCTATAACCTCATGAAACACATCAGAACAAAATTACAACAGAAAAAACTTATTACTGTGATATCATTGGATATAGAGGGAGCCTTCGATAGCGCCTGGTGGCCAGCTATTAGAGCTCGACTGGCTGAGGAAAAGTGTCCGAGGAACTTAAGGATGGTCATCGACAGCTACTTGAAGGATAGGAGCGTATGCGTTAAATACGCAGGAGAACAACACCGCAGGCAAACCACAAAGGGGTGCGTACAAGGCTCGATTGGGGGCCCTATACTATGGAACCTGCTGCTTGATCCTTTGCTAAAGGGTTTGGAATCACGGGGAGATTTTGTCCAGGCGTATGCTGACGATGTCGTACTGGTGATCGACGGAGACGCAGCGCAGGAGGTAGAATGGTGCGCTAATGCTGCTCTGGAGTATGTTAGAGAATGGGGTATCGCTAACAAACTTAGGTTCGCGCCACAAAAAACTAACGCGATGATCATTACCAAGAAGTTAAAATTCGATGCCCCACGCCTACGTATGGGGGGTGTGGACATAGAATGCGTCAACGAAATAAAACTGTTAGGCATAACTATCGACAGCAAGTTGACATTTAATAAACACATCAGAAATGTTGGCGCTAGGGCGGTGGCTGCATACAGGCAATTGGTTAGAGCAGCGAAAGTTAGCTGGGGGCTTCACCCCGAAGTGATTCGGACGATATATGTCGCCACAATCGAGCCAATTATCCTGTATGCGGCCAGCGTCTGGGCCCCTACTGTGCGAAAAACAGGCACAAGAAAAATATTAAATGGTCTGCAACGGGGTTTCGTGCAGAAGATTTGTAGAGCCTATCGGACGGTCTCACTGAATTCTGCCCTGGTTCTGACTGGGATACTTCCACTCGACCTTCGCATCCGCGAAGCAGCTTCCCTATATGAGGCTAAGAGGGGAGTACCCCAGCCTGAGCTTGGAGACCGATTGGTGGAATCCAAAGCTCTTTTTATGGATAATCCGCACCCAGCCGAAAATGCAGCCATAGACTTCCTCACCTTGGTAGACCAGGAGCAGCTAGATCAAAATAGCAACTTTGACATACGGATTTTCACAGACGGCAGCAAGATTGACGGCAAGGTCGGTGCCTCGTTATCCTTGTGGAATAGCGAGACAGAGACCAAAGCCGTCAAGCTTAGTCTGCCGTCGTATTGTACCGTCTACCAGGCGGAGCTATTGGCTGTGTGCGAGGCGAGTGCGGAGATCCTGCGTCGCAGGGAGAATTCCTTCGCTGTATACAGCGACTCCAGAGCTGCGCTCCAGTCCATAATTGGTCTGAATTGCCTACACCCACTAGCAGTCAAAACAAGAGCCAATTTTAGTGAATTGGCCCGCCAAAACAAAACGGTATCTTTGTTTTGGATCAAAGCACATGCTGGGCTGGTGGGCAATGAGCGGGCAGACCACCTGGCAAAAGAGGCAGCTCTGAAGACCAAAACCAGGCCTAAGTATGATCTGTGCCCCATCTCATTCGTCAAGCGATGCATTCGCATGCGTTCGCTTGGCGAATGGAATGATAGGTACAAGAGTGAAAACACTGCCGGTGTTACGAGGATTTTTCTTCCGGACGCTGTAGAAGCGTATAAAATAACACGCAAGATCGAGATTAGTGCCATACTAACACAAACACTAACCGGCCACGGTGGATTCTCCGAGTACCTGACGCGATTCAGGCGCAAGGAGAATCCATCGTGTATCTGCGAACCTGACAGAGCGGAGACGGTCCCTCACATTCTGTTCGAATGCCCTATTTTTGCCAAACTTCGAAATGACGCACAATACAAACTAGAACAAGACATAAATGTAGAGAATGCTGCCATTTTACTCGCTAGTGAAAGTAGGAAGATTTTCCTAGATTATTGTAAAACTGTAGTTTATAAAGTAACACAAAGAAATAAAGATTAACAGTAAGGAAATTATGTTAGCAAAATATTTTGAAAATATATTGTATAACATAAAAAATATCATTGTGATGTATAAAATTTAAATAGAAAAACAATAGTCTAAGGGAAATGTAGAATTGTAAATAGAAATAAACAAATGATAAAAATGTAAACATAAACCGTAAATGTAGAGTAAGAAAATTGTAATTAGAAATAAGTGTATAAGTTAAGATAAGAGAATGTAATAGATAATAAGTAAATTTAAAATAATGTACAAAAAATTAGAAATAAGAAAAGTTGTAAAGATTTGAAGAAATAAAGAAACCTGTGTATGTGTTCCATCCCCACATAAATAAAGTAAATCTGTAAAGTAGGCGTAGGCAAAAACGAAAAAGAAAAATGGGCAATCCCACCCATAAAAGATATAAAAGAGATGTAAGATAGAAAGATATTGTATGAAGTAAGAAAGTGCGAGAGGAAAACAAGCGAGAACTGGAATGAATGATATTGTTAAAACAGACTCCACCATAAGGGGGAGGTACAGAAAAAAAAAAAAAAAAAAAAAAAAAAAAAAAAAAAAAAAAAAAAAAAAAAAAAAACCTAACCTAACCTAACCATACCGTGTTCACCCCCCGACCCGAACACGCGCGTATAACCTAAAACCACGTGCCTCCGGAGCAAAAATATCTTTTAAAAATTTGTGAAAGTGGCAGTTTTATCGTACGATAGAGTTCGATACGTCAAAAGACGCAGAAAAATCGGCTCCACACGGCTGTGAAACTTTTTTGTTTATAAGTGAAAGTGGTGAAGCACAAAAGTGAAAAAAGTGAAATTTGTGAAAAATTTGAAACTTTAAAAAATAACGCTGCGCAAACGAGATCGACGACCTATACATTTTTTAGTGTCGTCGGAAGCGCCTTAACGGGCCCTACATTTTGGGCTTCAATTTGGATTTTTTCCACCCACGAGGGCGGAAATAAGCCCAAAAAAACAACTTCCACGTGGTCGGTGAGCCACGCTCCTGGAGGAGTTGGACCAGCTATTGCAGTGTACTTCTAAAGACCTTGTCTCGGGAAGCTCAGAGACCTTACCGCATTAAAATCAGTTAAGTGGTTCACGAGATATTGATTTTCAAAAATTTCATCAATTTTCAAAAAATCGCAGCGCCGAAGAACGATCGACGACCCCCAGTTTTTATTAGTTAGTATCATAGTTATTCATTAGTTGTACAATTTGGTAGAAAATAAAAATTTTTTAACCTGTAGTTTTTAAGATATAAATTTTTGAAATTTAAGGGTTGCCACGAGGGGTGGCTAGGAACAACCCTAGATAAACCTTAATAAATTTAAAAAATTATATCAATTGTACAAAGAATATAGAAATTTTTTCAGAATTTTTTGACCAATATTTATATTTTTTATTTAGTTTTTAAGATAAAATTGTTTATTTTTCCTTTATTAAAATTCGGGGGTTGTAAATAAGGACCAGCTTGGCATCTTGTTGGATAGCTCGTTGAAAGCCCTTTACAACAATACCAAGCACGACTGGTCTACGATAAGTAGAACCACAGAAATCGCGGAAGGAAAGTTTGGGCGGAAATAGGCGCACTATTGCCCTAAGTCGCCCAAATTTTCAATTTGACATAACTTGGCTTACGAGGGTCGTACGAAGTTGCGGTTTGATTTATTGTATTTTGCCGTGACTCCTTTACCCCCCCCCACTCACTTAGAACTCTCTACGACATAGGTGCTCTGTATCCTTGTTTTGGACATCTACAATTGTAGAGCAACGCGGGGGAAGAAGATTGACACCCCACACGTGTTTTTCCGACGTTTGGTTCCGGAGATATACCGTTTTGAAAATTCGGCGGCCATTTTGGTCCGCCATTTTGATTTTCTTTAAACACGTATATCTTTGGAGCCGGAGGTCGCAGAACATTGTGGTTTTCTTTGGGGACCTTCTCTCGTGTTGCCCTACCCCCCACTACCCTATTACCCAAATTGGGGGGATTCATATCACCACCCTAGATTTCTGTAGGATAAGATAGAGACAGACGGGGGAAGGAGTTTAAGCCGTCGCTCGGGTTTCTGCGACTTCTGGAACCGAAGATATTGCTGCATTTAACTTCGGCGGCCATTTTGGTCCGCCATTTTGTAAACTTTCAATTGATCATATCTCGGATACCGGAGGTCGTAGAGAGACGGGGTTTGGGGTATATATATAAGTAAACTAAGCTCTATCTTTTGACAGTAGAAATAACTCTACATAGAGCTACAAAAAAAAAAAAAAAAAAATTTTTTTTTTTCACTTTATTTTAATTTACTATTTTATTTTATTTTATTTATCCTGTACACAAAAATTTTACTTTAAGTTGAGCACATAAAACCAACTCTACAAAGTCTCTACATAGAGTAAAGAAATAAAATTTGCTCTCTTTTTTATCTTTAATTCTATTTTATTTTATTTTATTTGTAAGTAATTAGTAAATAGTATAGCAAACTTGGATTCTCAAGTCGAAAAGACCGTCTCTATCATATAGAGTCGAACAATAACTAGAATTTTGCGTTGTGATTTGTTATTTTTGTGTTATATACAGTCTCAAGCCCCTATTGGCTAAGTAGATTTAGGATTAATTCAGCACATTGGACGGGATAGAGCACTCTGTCAAGTCAAAGTCACTCTATATTTATTTATTTGTGTTGCACCGAACCTAATAACTAACTATTAGTTATTGTCATTTTTATTATCATTTAAAAAAAAAAAAAAAAAAAAAAAACTATTTATACAACTTATACAACTTATACAAACCTCAATTTATTTTATTCTTAATTTTACACTTGACTATACTACCCCGACATGCTTCGCACTCCAAACAAACCGTCCGAAGACAAGGGATCCACCAAATCGCCTCCAGTGGTATCGAACGTGCGTAAAAGCATCGAGGTGCTGGAGGCGGCTGGTATGGACCGACCATTGTCATCACCACCAACAGTGACAACGCAGGCAGGACCTGCGAAAATTAAGGCGCGGAAAGCAATGTCGCAAGACTTAGATGTGACATACCAGAAAGCGACAACTGAAACCCTTCAGCCATCAAAAGCCTATCCAAATAGGACGATAGAAGCGAAGGTTTGTCTGACGATCGCGAAACAATATTTAACTTCTTCGCGAAACTTACGGACGGATATAAAAATCGGATTGACAACAGTCGTAGACCGTCTCTATAGGATAGTGAAAGAGATGGAAATGGACAAAGAAAAGGGAAACGAACAAAAACACAATAAGGAACTACTGAAACAAACAGATATGCAAACAGAGGCAGAAAGGAGAGAAACTGAATTGTTAGACCAACTAAAAAAGACAGACTTAAAAATTCAAGAAAATAATGAAAAAATGGAAGAGCTCCAAAAACAATTAGCAAACCATAGTCAGGTGATAACAGCAACTAACTCTAATACTTATGCTGAGGTTACAGCTGGCCGACAGAATAACGCCAAATTTGAGAGGGTAGCTCTACACTCGCTGGTAGTGGCCTCAGAAAACGAAAATGAGAACGGAGACAAAGTTCTCGAGAAGGTGCGTGAAGCCATAGATGCCAAGGGGGGGTGGGTAAAAATAGAGAGGGTTAGGAAAGCAAGAGAAAGGAAAGTAATAATGAGCTGCAGATCGAAAGAGGAAAGGGACAAAGTACGGGCTAGGCTGGAGAATGCAGGCAAACAGCTGACCTGCGAAGAGGTGAAAAACAAGGACCCTCTTCTGATATTGAGGAACGTACTATCTGTCCACTCCGACGACGAAATAAAAACAGCACTTGTCAATCAAAATAGCAAGATCTTTGCCGGACTGGACCCTCAGGAGCATAGAGTAAACGTAAAATATAGGAGAAGGACGAGAAATCCGCAAACTGGGCATGTTATAGTAAGTGTGGCCCCTGAGGTGTGGAGGAGAGCGACTGATCTGGGCACGGTACACATAGATTTGCAACGAATAAAGGTGGAGGATCAGTCGCCTCTCATCCAATGTACCAGGTGCCTAGAGTATGGTCATGGCAGGAAATACTGTAAGGAAAGCTTAGATTTATGCAGTCACTGTGGCGGACCGCACCTCCGAACTGATTGCGCAGACTGGATAGCAGGAACAACACCTTCTTGCAAAAATTGCAAGAAGGCGAAAATAGACCAAGAAGAGCACAACGCTTTTAGCGAGGTATGCCCTGTGCGGAAGCGCTGGGACATACTAGCGCGAACGTCGGTAGCATATTGCTGAGGGCACCCCTGGGGATAACGTTCCATACACTTTAATGCAAGCGAACCTGCAACGGATGAGCCTCGCGACTGATGAGGCAATGCATGAAGCGGCAAAGCGCCGTATAGCAATAGCGTTATTTCAGGAGCCGTATGTGGGCAACATCGGACGCATGAAGGCATACAGGGGTGCAAGGGTTTTCCAAAGCTCCGGGCCTGGCACGATTAAAGCGACAATAGTGGTATTCGACCCAAACATTCAAGTGACCCAATATCCTCAGCTAACCACACCAAACGTCGTAGTGATCGGTGCCAGGATCGGAGCGTGGAATATCATTTGCATCTCTTTTTACTTTGAGCTGGACCAGCCGATGGAGCCCTACGTGCGCCAACTCCAGCGCGTGAAGAATGAAACAGCCTCAAAGAAGCTCCTCGTCGCCGGAGACTCAAATTCCAAGAACCTGTGGTGGGGTTCGAAAACGACCGATAACAGAGGCGAAGAACTCATGAGTGTACTGGATGAAATGGGGCTCCAGATACTGAACACCGGAAATAAGCCGACCTTCGATACTGTCAGAGGAGGGAAAAGATACACTAGCAATGTCGACATAACAGCCTGCGCGACCGATCTGTTCGACCTGATCAGTGACTGGGAAGTTAATGAGTCCCTCACTAGCGCGGACCACAATGGTATCTTATTCAGAATAGCTGTGCAGAGATCGAGCGGTGTAAGTGTCGCCAGGACTACCAGACGTTTCAACACTAAAAATGTTGACTGGACCAGATTCTGTAGTAATCTGGCCCAGTTAAACAAAAATAAGGAAGTAACTGTCGACAAAATTAATAACATCAAAGAAGTTGAGCGTCTGGAGGAAATGGTGTCACTTTACACAACAAACATCATTGAGATTTGTGAACAAAACATCCCCAAAAAGAAGAACAGTGAACGAATAAGGATACCATGGTGGTCAGAGCAGCTGGAGAAACTGAAGAAGGAGGTCAAAACCAGGAAGAACAGAATTGGTCGTGCGGCCCCGTGTCGTAGACAGTCGGTAGTTGAGCAGTATCTGGAGTCAAAAAAGGAGTACGAAGCCCAGGCGAAGAAAGCTCAGGTCACCAGCTGGAAGGAGTTCTGTGAAAAACAAGACAGGGAAAGTGTATGGGACGGGATCTACAGGGTTATCGGCAAAACCAGGAAAAGGGACGAGGATGTACCATTGGTAAAGGAAGGGGTGGTGCTGGACGCTAAAGGTTCGGTGGAGTTGCTGTCAGAAACTTTCTATCCTGCGGATAGTGAAGTAGATGACAATGCACACCACCGACGGATAAGACTGGAAGCCAACTCCATAAACGAGGTAATGGAAGACGATGCATCCATTGATCCCCCATTTACGTTGACAGAGCTCCGCAGAGCCATAGAATCTTTCAACCCAAAAAAGGCGCCAGGGTCTGACGGATTAACAGCTGATATCTGTCAAAAAACAATCAGCAGCGACCCTAATTTATTCCTCGCACTAGCAAACAAATGCCTACAACTAACCTATTTTCCTAAACTATGGAAGGAGGCAACAGTGGTAGTCTTACGAAAACCAGGCAGGGAAAACTACCACATACCTAAATCCCACCGACCCATAGGCCTCTTATCCATACTAAGCAAGACGTACGAAAAGATGCTGGTAGCCCGACTCAAGTTCCACATAGTTCCAAAAATCAGCAATCGTCAATACGGTTTTATGCCCCAACGGAGCATCGAGGACGCCCTCTATACCCTGGTGAATCACATAAGAACAAAATTAAATCAAAGGAAACAAATAACTATGGTATCACTAGATATAGAGGGCGCCTTCGATAGCGCCTGGTGGCCGCAAATTCGGATCCGATTGGCAGAAGAGAAGTGTCCGTGGAACTTGAGAAGGGTTATCGATAGTTATCTCTGTGACAGAAGTGTGAGAGTTAGGTACGCAGGAGAAGAAGCAAGAAGAGTTACAGGAAAGGGCTGCGTACAAGGATCAATAGGTGGACCGATTCTTTGGAATCTTTTGCTAGACCCTTTGATACGACAAGTAGAGGAAAAAGGTGCCTATATCCAAGCGTTCGCTGACGACATTGTATTGGTCTTTGACGGGTGCACAGCATTAGAGATTGAGACGAAGGCCAATGCTGTTCTCGCGCATGTAATGGCGTGGGGTGTTGCGAATAAGCTCAAATTTGCACCAAATAAAACTTACGCTATGCTCCTAACAAAAAAGCTTAGATGCGACACTCCACGACTGACCATGGGTGGGATCAGCATTGGCAACGTCCAAGAAATCAAACTACTAGGGGTCATTATTGACCACAAACTCAACTTCAATGCACACGTCAGGGGCCAATGCAAGAAAGTCATAGCTGTATACAAACAGCTTACAAGGGCGGCGAAAGTCTCTTGGGGACTTCACCCAGAGGTTATCAGGGTAATTTACATGGCAGCTATAGAGCCAATCTTGCTGTATGCCGCCAGCGTGTGGGCACCGGCAGTCAGGAAAGTCTGCGTGAGGACCCAACTGAACTCGGTTCAACGTAATTTCTTATTAAAAATCTGTAAGGCATATCACACAGTCTCTACAAACTCTGCGCTGGTTTTGACAGGAGTCCTCCCTCTCGACCTCCGCGTAAAGGAGACAGCGGCACTATACGAGGCGAGAAGAGGGATACCTCAACCGGAGCTTGCAGGAAGGGAGGTAGAGCGTAGGGCGGCCCCGTCGGACTTTCCACACCCAGCGGAAGATATTGACCTGGAGTTCCGCATACTGGACAGCCAACAAGCATTAGACGCCAACAGTAACTTTGAATTGCGCATATTTACGGATGGGAGCAAGATTGACGGCCGGGTCGGTGCTGCTCTGTCTCTGTGGGACAGAGAGACCGAAACCAAGGCCGTCAAGCTTGCTCTACCACCGTACTGTTCAGTGTATCAAGCGGAGCTCCTGGCAATTCACCGAGCGACAAGGGAGGCGCTTCTAAGTAGGTTAACTACAATCGGGGTATATAGCGACTCGAGGGCAGCACTGGAGTCAGTTGTTGGTCTGCAAAACGCACACCCCCTTGCCATTAGGACTCGCCAGAACATAAAGACCTTAATCCAGCAGAGTAAAACTTTTGTCTTACACTGGATTAAGGCACACATTGGCCTAGCAGGGAACGAGCGTGCAGACCAGCTGGCAAAGGATGCTGCTCTCCTAAGTAAGAAGAGACCTGACTACGATCTTTGTCCGGTTTCATTCGTCAAGCGGAGCATTCGAATGCGATCGCTTGACGAATGGAACCTTAGGTACGGGGAGGGTGAAACAGCAGGAACTACCAAATTGTTCTTCCCGGATGCACGGTCTGCCTTCAGAGTAGTCAGAAGAATCCAACCAACTGGGGTCCTTACGCAGATGATGACTGGACATGGAGGCTTCTCCCAGTACCTAGCTAGGTTCCGGCTCAAGGGGAGCCCTTCATGCCGGTGTGATGATGGTTGCGCCGAAACGATCGAGCACATTCTGACAGAGTGCCCTATTTTTGCCGTTGATAGATTTAATACAGAGTCAAAATTAGGGGAAAGAATCACAACAGAAAATTTTCCTAAACTTATTATCAGTCAAAAAAGTAACATTTTCTTGGAATATGGTATAAAAATAGTCCTAAGTGTGATTAAAAATAATAAGGTAGATTAAGAAAATGTATGTCGTCCAAATATTATAATGATATTTGAGAAGAACATCAATAAAAATAGATTAAGTAATATAAAATAACTGTAATACTAGCTCTTAGAAGATGTATCGTTTTAAGTAATAAGATAATAATAAAGCAGAACATGTAACAATAAAAATAGATATAAGGAACTTAAATAGAAAATGTAAATCTCATGTTAATATTGTAACTTGCTGCCGACAAAATAAAGACAAACTGTGTTCATTTATGTAACCTAACACCTGAAAGAATGAAGCATAATAAAAATCTGTAAAGTAGGAATTAAAGAAGTAGTATAGTATAGATAGGGAACGGGAAATCCCACCCGTAAGGAGTGAAAGAGATGTATGAAAGAAAGACATAGTATGTAGAATGAAAGTGCGAGAAGCATTAAAGTGAGAACTGGTATGAATGGAATTTAGCTTAATATAGTCTGCGGCGACTGATGCCGGAGGTAGTAGTAACAAAAAAAAAAAAAAAAAAAAAAAAAAAAAAAAAAAAAAAAAAAAAAACCTAACCTAACCTAACCTAACCTAACCTAACCTAACCTAACCTTTTTTTTTTTTTTTTTATCGCAGGTAAAACCTCATGGATACCCTACCCCAGCGGGGGCCGAGGTCGGGTTATGCCGGACTCTTACCGACTAAAAACCTGCGGCTTCCGTCTGGACGCACGGAGTCGGGTCACGAGGAGCTTGCGCATTCGTTCGCGGCCCGACAGCGTTGGCCGGCGCTCTGTGCAGCGCCGGCGACGTCCCGAGAGGGAGGGGTCCCTCTCTAGTCGTCCCTCATGAGATGGTGCGCAGGAAGCGCACGCGCCATCTCGAGCCCTGGACCGGAGGCGGGTTCCCCCAAACCCGCCAACGAAGGCTCATGGGACTGCGGGAGAGGGAGGCTTTCGGCAACGAAAGCCGCCCTCCGGCGTCCCGTGCGACGGCGACGAAGCGGAAGGGAGGATGCATCATCTTCCCTCGCCCTCTCCGCCGCCTCCTTCGCGAGCATTACGGCCTCGCAGAAGGATCGCACCGCCTGCCACGATCTCTCACTCTCGACCATAGCGCGAACCACGGTCGGGAGCGAGATGTCGGCACCCAATACAGAGCCGAGCGCGCTGCGCTCCGCATCCCACGCCGGGCATACCTCCAGCGTGTGCTGGGCCGTCTCGTCGAGGCAATCGTCGCAGTGGTGGCACCTGGCAGTCGGTTCCCGACCGATCCGAAACAGGTAACTCCCGAAACAACCATGTCCCGAGAGCACCTGCGTCAGACGGTAGGTCAGGAAACCGTGTCGCCTACCCAACCACTGCTGGAAGACCGGACGAATTGCCTCGATAGTCCAGAGTCCGGCGCTCGAAAGCGCCAGCCTGGACTCCCACGCTTCGGTAGCCCGTTGGCGCAGCTCAGCTCTGTGCCCCTCCTGTTCCTGCAGTGCAGGCGGGTGACCCCTGGCCCGGAGCGCCTCCACGCGCCACTCGTAGAGCGACGCGAGGGCTCTCGCTTCCAGGTCCCAGGGAATAGTACCCGCCAGCACGCAAGATGCCTCACCCGAGATCGTGCGATAACCCCGTACCACCCTGATCGCCATCACCCGCTGGACTCGCGTCAAGCGGGCGATATTGCTGCGACTCAGGGCGCTGCCGGCCCACACAGGGGCACCATACAGGGCCATCGATCTCACGATTCCCGCGTAGAGACGCCGACACGACGTCTCAGGTCCGCCGAGATTCGGCAGCAGCCTTCCCAGGGCCGCAGCCGCCCTCAGCAGCCGAGGCTCAAGGCACTCGAAGTGGGGGCCGAAGTTCCACCGGCTATCCAGGACGAGACCCAGATAGCGCATCGACGGCCTCACGTCGATGCGGACTCCGGATACGACGATATGGGCACCCCGGGGCGGCGCGTTCCGCGGGCCGTGGAAAACCACGGCCTCGGACTTTTCGAGCGCCACCCGCAAACCCAATCGCCGTATGCGGCCCACCACGAATGCCGCGCCGGCGGTGGCGCGCAAGGAAGCATCCCTGTGGCTTTTGCCTCGGGCAGTGACCAAGGTGTCGTCCGCGTAACAGACTACGCCGACACCCGGCACTGTGGCTCCTCGCAGCACCCAGTCGTAGCCGATGTTCCAGAGGAGTGGGCCTAGTACCGACCCCTGAGGAACGCCGCACGCAATCTCCCGCCGACACCACCGGTCTCGACCGGGGTATTCCACCGCACGCCCAGACAGGTAGTCCCCGACGACCCGGCGCAGGTACGGAGGAACTCCGTGGAATCGGAGCCCCTCCCTGATGCAGCTCCAGGGGAGGGAGTTAAATGCGTTGGCGATGTCCAGAGACACCGCCAACACGACCTCACCCCGGGCGATCGCGTCCTGCGCCAAGGACTTAACCCGCTGAATCGCGTCTACGGCAGACCTACCCCTGCGGAATCCAAACTGGCAGTCTGCCAGATCCGGTCCGACATCCTCTAGGTGCTCGACGATCCGGGCGGCCACAACTCTCTCAAAGAGTTTGGCGTCCTCGTCGAGCATCACTATCGGGCGGTACGCAGATGGGGATTCCGCCGGACGCCCTTCCTTTCTGAGGAGAACGAGACGACCTGTCTTCCACCGCTGTGGAACCTGGCCTAGGGCCAGACAGGCGTCGAAAAGTCTCCTCAGACGAGGCTCGAGGGCATCCATGGCCAAGACCAACACCCGGCCGGGTACGCCGTCAGGACCGGGGGCGGTGTTTTTGGCTCGCAGCCGCAACACCGCAGCTCCCAGCTCTCCCGGGGTCACTGACGGCGCCACATCCGGGCCGGGCTCCGCGGCAACCGAAGGCATCATGGGGGGACTGGGATGGTCCCCCGTCCGCGGAAACAGGGCCGCAACGACTCTGTCCAGGATTTGCGGCTGGAGACTTCGCGTGAGTGGGGGCGCCCAGGGGCGAAGTTTGCACATCGCCAACCTGTACGGCCTCCCCCACGGGTCGCGGCTCAACGTCCCCAGCAACTCCTCCCTCGCAAGAGCCTTAGCCCTGCCGATCGCTGCCTTCAGCTGCCGCCGGGACTCCTTGAAGGAAGCATGCAGGAGTGCAATCACAGTCCCCTGTCGAGGTGCCTCAACTGCCACCTCGGGCCGTCGTCAACCGGGGGCCGGAAGGGACCGGCTGGATCTGACGGGGATACGGCTGCGAGATCGAACCGAATGTATCGGTGATCACACAACACCGCCGTATCCACCACTCCCCAGTCCCGAACACGGCGCGCCAGGGCGGGACTCGCGAACGTGATGTCCACGATCGACTCGCCCTGGGGTCGCACGCACGTGCTCATCGATCCCCGGTTGAGAAGGGCCAACCCTTGTCCGAGGGCAAACTCCTCCAGTGCCTCGCCAAATACGTCCGTTCTGACGGAACCCCAAGCCGTATTCCAGGCATTGAAGTCGCCAGCGAGGAGCACTTGGCGAGGGTGGCATTGGCCGATTAAGGCGCCCACCCGTCCGAGATAAATCTCGAACTCGGCGAGTGTGCGGTTCGGGGAAAAGTAGCCACCGACGACTACAAAATCCTCAAACCACACAGCGACGTATCCCGGACCCTTCGCTACCTTTTCGAAGGGTGGGGAGTTCGCCGCGCCCCATCGGACGATCGCGACGGAGCCGTCATTGTCCCGCACCCAGTTTTCACCTGGGGGGACGAAGTACGGCTCGCAGATCACTGCCACGTCTATCGACCACTCCGCGAAGCTCTGGAACAGGAGGTCCTGAGCTCGGGCGGAGTGCTCGATATTCGCCTGGAGGAATCGGAGCTTGTGGTCCATGACTAGGATTCCATGGCCACAAGTCCGTCCCCGGACACTCCAGCTGAGCTGCCGCTGGCCGACTGCGTTGAGGATGCAGTCGGTGGTGGTAGCCGCCTTTTAGGCCGAGGGGCATGGCACGATTGGCCCCCCAGCCTGTGATCGGCCGGCTTCTTGGCTGCCGCGTACACAGTGCAGTGTGCAGCGGCGGCGCTGCAATCGCGGGCGACGTGGCCCGGTTTTCCGCAGCGGTAGCAATTACTGCTGCGGTCAACCGGACTGCTGCACTGCTCCCGGACGTGCCCGAGTTGAAGGCACCGGAAGCAGCGCAGAGGTCTCGCTTCGAGGAGCGAGACCTTTGCCGACACCCAACCGACTAACAGTCGCCTGCCATCAGCCACCTTGTTGGCGGCAGCCACCGGGCAGCTCAGCCAGAGCGTGCCCAGGCCCGAATTGTCTCGACGGATTTCACCAGTCTTGACGGATGCAATTGTGCATCCGCCGATCCTGGCTACGACCGCCGCGACATCTGCAGCGGAGACTGCATCGTCCAAACCGGACACTCGCAGCTCCGCACATTTGGTGGGCCTGGACACCACCACGTCCTCCCCAAGGGCGGCACGCAGCTTGTCCGCCAACGCGTCCGCCTTGTCGGTGCTAGTAGCACCGGGCACCTCCAGGACCCTAGCCCCGGTGGCGGACACCCTAAACTTGACGGACTCTATTCCGAGGCTTTGAAGATCGACCTTCTTCTTGGCCTCGGACAGAGCTGCGGCGTATGTGACGCCCTTCTTGATTGCCTCCGGCTGCAGTTTCAGGACCACAGCCAGAGACCGGGGAGCACGCGGTTTGCGCGCCCGCCTCCGTCCCTTCTTCTGCGGAGCCTGCTGGGAGTCAGGCACCGCAGATTGGCCCCTCCGTGGTTGCGGCGGCAGGGCAGCACTATTTGGTGCCGCCTTTGTACGCCGTCTCGCCACCACATTCCACCCCTCGTCGATGGACGCAGGAGCCGGCGGCAGTGGCCGGGGCTCCCGTTGGGGTGGGGCTGGGGCAGGTTGTTTGGCTTTGGCCTTTCCCTTCTTTCCCTTTTGGGACTTCGGGGATGGGCCGGGGCCAGACCTGCCCTGGGACGTCGGCACCGCTGGTGCCACAGGCTTAGGCTGGGAGGCAGCCTTTGCCTTATCTGCAGCCAGCGGCGGACGGAGGCGGGGTTCGGGCGGCAGCCTCTGCTGCAGCGCCTCGAACCGCGCGTTGACCATCTTGCCCACGCTGAGCATGATGGTCCGCTCCATTGTCTGCACTAGGTCAGAGGGTAGGGTCAGCGTTGGGCATGACCCGCCAACATTGACAGGTGGCAGCTCTTCTGCCACCCTGTCTTGACCTCGCCGCATCTCGGCACGCACTTCGGCCAATTCGCGGCGGAGATCCGCCAACTCCGTTCGCAACTGGTCATTGTCCGCCTTATAGCGTTCATTGGCCAGTCGCAAACGGGTCTCCTCCTCTGAAGTAGTGCGCTTTTGAAGCTCACCTAGCACTTCAGTAATGCAAGAGGCAGCACCTCGCAGAGCCTTAACGTACGTTCCCTTAAGGTTTTTTGAGGTACTAGCCACCTGCGCAATAACGGCGACCGAATTACGGACCCTCTCCTCTAATTCCGTAGCCGGTACCTCCTCTGCTGCGGCCTCAAGGTTCACAGGCGAGCTAGGCTTAGCTCGAGCCGTGCGAACCTTTCGGGCTGCCTCTTCCAACTCTTGCTCAGCGCGGAGTTCCAGCTCGGCGCGCTGAGCCGCTACCAACTCCGCCTTGGCTTTGGCGAGGCCGACGTACTGCCCAGTGGTGGGCGGTCGACCTCTGCCTCGACGGGTGGAAGAAATTTTCGGGGCCTTTACAGGCTCCGACGTTGAGCCACTATCCTCGTCGGATGTGGTCCCCCTCGCGGAACGGCTGCGCTTGCGCTGCCAGAACCGCCCGGTCTCTTCGGAACCCTCTTCTAAGCTCATCACCGAGCCGGAGCTGTGCTCCTCGGTGAGAGCAGGTTCCCTCCTCGAACCTACTTTTCTTTGACCAGGTTCACGGTCGGGTACACCGCCCGTCTCAGGCCTATCATCAACTCCGTCCGTCTCAGGCACAACGTCTTTTGTTGGGATTAGTTTTTCTGCCATACAGTTCCCACGAGTATGGGGGATATAAAAAGTCCACCAGGGAAGTGCCCCCTGTTCCCTGGTAACTCTTATACTGTGCGGGGTCGAGTGGTCCCGCACAGGTGGCCGCTCGCGGGCAGACTTCTCCCAGTCTGCCACCTCAATGAGGCGACCGAACGCCGTCGCAAGGCCCATGAAGGGCGCCCCAACGTTCAGCCTTTGGGGATTTTTTAAAGAGGTTTACTCCTCGCGGACCGGGCGGTTAAGCCAAGTCCACCGTTCCGTCAAAGCCGCGAGACATGATCCACGACACTTTGACGGTTTACGGGTTCGGTGACGGTGACAAGTAAATGCCTACGCGACGGCAGTGTGAGTGCACGCCACGCCCGTCACCCTTGACCCGGGCAAATACCCCGACAGTCAACCCCTCCCTGGCCCGAGCAAATACTCCGACAGCCAGAACAACGAAGTACAACTGCCGCCCGATACGGAACAGACGCAGTGCACTGACGAGGTGCCACTGCCGCCCAATATGGGACAGACGCAAGGCACCTCAACCACCAGAGAGCACCCTGCCGCCCACTATGGGTCAGACGCAGGGCACCGACGAAGCACGACTGCCATTCCATTGGGGACAGACAAGTCGCACCCCAACCACCGAAGGATACCCTGCCGCCCACTATGGGTCAGACACAGGGCACCGACGAAGCAGACTGCCGCCCGATACGGGACAGACGCAGCCCACCCCAACCACCAAAGGGCACCCTGCCGCCCACTATGGGTCAGACACAGGGCACCGACGAAGCACGACTGCCGCCCGATACGGGACAGACGCAGCGCGCCCCAACCAGAGGAATGTTTTGGCTTCGCCAATTGCTGGATTGCAACGGGTTACTGAGCCCCCCCGCCACGACAAGGCACATTCCAATTCGGGGGGGAACCTTTTTTTTTTTTTTTTTTTTTTTGACCAGGGGTAATCCTCATGGATACCTGGCCGTCCGGGGAGGCGACCAGGTTATGCCGGACTCTTACCAGCTAAAACCCCTGGGTTTTCCTTCGAGCACCAAATTGACGGAACGCGGGTTTCCTCTCGGAACCGTCCGCGAACACGCCGGTGCGGCCGCAAGCGCAGCTCCTCCATCATCTGCGGCATGCCAGGAAAACGTGGCACGCCGCAGCTTCGTCCAGCGAAGCCCCTTGGCAGAAGACGACGGAAAGCTCCCCGTTTCCCCCAATCGTCGCAGTGGTGGCACCTGGCATTCGGTTCCCGACCGATCCGAAACAGGTAACTCCCGAAACAACCATGTCCCGAGAGCACCTGAGTCAGACGGTAGGTCAGGAAACCGTGTCGCCTACCCAACCACTGCTGGAAGACCGGACGAATTGCCTCGATAGTCCAGAGTCCGGCGCTCGAAAGCGCCAGCCTGGACTCCCACGCTTCGGTAGCCCGTTGGCGCAGCTCAGCTCTGTGCCCCTCCTGTTCCTGCAGTGCAGGCGGGTGACCCCTGGCCCGGAGCGCCTCCACGCGCCACTCGTAGAGCGACGCGAGGGCTCTCGCTTCCAGGTCCCAGGGAATAGTACCCGCCAGCACGCAAGATGCCTCACCCGAGATCGTGCGATAACCCCGTACCACCCTGATCGCCATCACCCGCTGGACTCGCGTCAAGCGGGCGATATTGCTGCGACTCAGGGCGCTGCCGGCCCACACAGGGGCACCATACAGGGCCATCGATCTCACGATTCCCGCGTAGAGACGCCGACACGACGTCTCAGGTCCGCCGAGATTCGGCAGCAGCCTTCCCAGGGCCGCAGCCGCCCTCAGCAGCCGAGGCTCAAGGCACTCGAAGTGGGGGCCGAAGTTCCACCGGCTATCCAGGACGAGTCCCAGATAGCGCATCGACGGCCTCACGTCGATGCGGACTCCGGATACGACGATATGGGCACCCCGGGGCGGCGCGTTCCGCGGGCCATGGAAAACCACGGCCTCGGACTTTTCGAGCGCCACCCGCAAACCCAATCGCCGTATGCGGCCCACCACGAATGCCGCGCCGGCGGTGGCGCGCAAGGAAGCATCCCTGTGGCTTTTGCCTCGGGCAGTGACCAAGGTGTCGTCCGCGTAACAGACTACGCCGACACCCGGCACTGTGGCTCCTCGCAGCACCCAGTCGTAGCCGATGTTCCAGAGGAGTGGGCCTAGTACCGACCCCTGAGGAACGCCGCACGACATCTCCCGCCGACACCACCGGTCTCGACCGGGGTATTCCACCGCACGCCCAGACAGGTAGTCCCCGACGACCCGGCGCAGGTACGGAGGAACTCCGTGGAATCGGAGCCCCTCCCTGATGCAGCTCCAGGGGAGGGAGTTAAATGCGTTGGCGATGTCCAGAGACACCGCCAACACGACCTCACCCCGGGCGATCGCGTCCTGCGCCAAGGACTTAACCCGCTGAATCGCGTCTACGGCAGACCTACCCCTGCGGAATCCAAACTGGCAGTCTGCCAGATCCGGTCCGACATCCTCTAGGTGCTCGACGATCCGGGCGGCCACAACTCTCTCAAAGAGTTTGGCGTCCTCGTCGAGCATCACTATCGGGCGGTACGCAGATGGGGATTCCGCCGGACGCTCTTCCTTTCTGAGGAGAACGAGACGGCCTGTCTTCCACCTCTGTGGAACCTGGCCTAGGGCCAGACAGGCGTCGAATAGTCTCCTCAGGCGAGGCTCGAGGGCATCCATGGCCAAGACCAACACCCGGCCGGGTACGCCGTCAGGACCGGGGGCGGTGTTTTTGGCTCGCAGCCGCAACACCGCAGCTCCCAGCTCTCCCGGGGTCACTGACGGCGCCACATCCGGGCCGGGCTCCGCGGCAACCGAAGGCATCATGGGGGGACTGGGATGGTCCCCCGTCCGCGGAAACAGGGCCGCAACGACTCTGTCCAGGATTTGCGGCTGGAGACTTCGCGTGAGTGGGGGTGCCCAGGGGCGAAGTTTGCACATCGCCAACCTGTACGGCCTCCCCCACGGGTCGCGGTTTAACGTCCCCAGCAACTCCTCCCTCGCTTGAGCCTTAGCCCTGCCGATCGCTGCCTTCAGCTGCCGCCGGGACTCCTTGAAGGAAGCATGCAGGAGTGCAATCACATTCTCCTCCCGCATCCGCCGCCGCCTGTAATTGGTGTACTGGCGTCGTGCGACCACACAAGCTGCACGCAAATTCGTGAGCTCGGCGGACCACCAGTACACCTGGGGCTTCGGGGGACGACGCCTGGCTCGGGGCATTGACGCGTCGCAAACCTGCGACAACGCGCCCCGCAACCATTCCGCCTCATCCTCCACCACCACGGGGCCCACAGGCGCGGACACCCACGATTGCACAATTGCAGCTTCCTTCGCGAGGTCCCTGTCGAGGTGCCTCAACTGCCACCTCGGGCCGTCGTCAACTGGGGGCCGAAAGGGACCGGCTGGATCTGACGGGGATACGGCTGCGAGATCGAACCGAATGTATCGGTGATCACACAACACCGCCGTATCCACCACTCCCCAGTCCCGAACACGGCGCGCCAGGGCGGGACTCGCGAACGTGATGTCCACGATCGACTCGCCCTGGGGTCGCACGCACGTGCTCATCGATCCCCGGTTGAGAAGGGCCAACCCTTGTCCGAGGGCAAACTCCTCCAGTGCCTCGCCAAATACGTCCGTTCTGACGGAGCCCCAAGCCATATTCCAGGCATTGAAGTCGCCAGCGAGGAGCACTTGGCGAGGGTGGCATTGGCCGATTAAGGCGCCCACCCGTCCGAGATAAATCTCGAACTCGGCGAGTGTGCGGTTCGGGGAAAAGTAGCCACCGACGACTACAATATCCTCAAACCACACAGCGACGTATCCCGGACCCTTCGCTACCTTTTCGAAGGGTGGGGAGTTCGCCGCGCCCCATCGGACGATCGCGACGGAGCCGTCATTGTCCCGCACCCAGTTCTCACCTGGGGGGACGAAGTACGGCTCGCAGATCACTGCCACGTCTATCGACCACTCCGCGAAGCTCTGGAACAGGAGGTCCTGAGCTCGGGCGGAGTGTTCGATATTCGCCTGGAGGAATCGGAGCTTGTGGTCCATAACTAGGATTCCATGGCCACAAGTCCGTCCCCGGACACACCAGCTGAGCTGCCGCTGGCCGACTGCGTTGAGGATGCAGTCGGTGGTGGTAGCCGCCTTTTAGGCCGAGGGGCATGGCACGATTTGCCCCCCAGCCTGTGATCGGCCGGCTTCTTGGCTGCCGCGCACACAGTGCAGTGTGCAGCGGCGGCGCTGCAATCGCGGGCGAGGTGGCCCGGTTTTCCGCAGCGGTAGCAATTACTGCTGCGGTCAACCGGACTGCTGCACTGCTCCCGGACGTGCCCGAGTTGCAGGCACCGGAAGCAGCGCAGAGGTCTCGCTTCAAGTAGCGAGACCTTCGCCGACACCCAACCGACCAGCAGTCGCCTGCCATCAGCCACCTTATTGGCGGCAGCCACCGGGCAGCTCAGCCAGAGCGTGCCCAGGCCCGAATTGTCTCGGCGGATTTCACCAGTCTTGACGGATGCAATTGTGCATCCGCCAATCCTGGCTACGACCGCCGCAACATCTGCAGCGGAGACTGCATCGTCCAAACCGGACACTCGCAGCTCCGCGCATTTGATGGGCCTGGACACCACCACTTCCTCCCCAAGGGCGGCACGCAGCTTGTCCGCGAGTGCGTCCGCCTTATCAGTGCTGGTTGAACCAGGCACCTCCAGGACCCTAGCCCCGGTGGCGGACACCCTGAACCTCACGGACTCTATTCCGAGGCTTTGAAGGTCGACCTTCTTCTTGGCCTCGGATAGAGCTGCGGCGTAGGTGACGCCCTTCTTCAACGCCTCTGGCTGCAGTTTGAGAACCACAGCCAGAGACCGGGGAGCACGTGGTTTGCGCCTCCGTCCCTTCTTCTGCGGAGCCTGCTGGGAGTCAGGCACCGCAGATTGGGCCCTCCGTGGTTGAGACGGCAGGGCAGCACTCTTTGGTGCCGCCTTTGGACGCCGTCTCGCCACCACATTCCACCCCTCGTCCATGGACGCAGGAGCCGGCGGCAGTGGCCGGGGCTCCCGTTGGGGTGGGGCTGGGGCAGGTTGTGTGGCTTTGGCCTTTCCCTTCTTTCCCTTTTGGGACTTCGGGGATGGGCCGGGGCCAGACCTGCCCTGGGACGTCGGGACCGCTGGTGCCACAGGTTTGGGCTGGGGGGCAGCCTTGGCCTTGTCGGCAGCCAGCGGTGGGCGGAGGCGTGGTTCGGGTAGCAGCCTCTGCTGCAAGCCCTCGAACCGAGCATCGAGCATCTTGCCCACACTGAGCAAGATGCTCCGCTCCAGCTCCTGCGCCTTGTCGGAGGACGGGGTCGGCGTTTGGCACGACCCCCCGACATTGACACGTGGCAGCTCTTCTGCCACCCTGTCTGGGGCACGCCGCATGTCGGCCCGTAATGCGGCCAACTCGCGGCGTAGCTCCACCAACTCCGTCCGCAGCTGGTCATTGTCCGCTTTGTAGCGGTCATTGGCCAGCCGCAGACGGGTCAGCTCCTCCGACGCGGTGCGCTGGTGGAGCTCACCTACCAGCTCCTTAATGGAGGAGGCAGCATCTCGAAGAGCCTTAACATACGTCCCCTTAAGGTTCTTCGAGGTGCTCGCCACTTGGGAGATGACCTCGACGGAGCTCAACACTCGAGCTTGCAAGTCCGTCGCCAAGGTCTCCTCCACTGCGGTACTCGCAACATCCGGCGAGCCGGGTTTGGCTCTAGCCGTGCGGATTTTGCGAGCCGCCTCCTCCACTTCCTGCTCAGCGCGGAGCTCCATCTCCGCGCGCTGAGCTGCCACCAATTGCGCCTTGGCTTTGGCGAGGCCGACGTATTGCCCGGTGGTGGGCGGTCGGCCTCTGCCTCGGCGTGCGGTGGAAACCTTCGGAGTATTTACAGACTCCGAAGCAGAGCCACTATCCTCATCAGAGGTCACTCCCCTGGCGGAACGGCTGCGTTTCCGCTGCCAGAGCCGCCCTCGAGTCTCTCCAACCAGAGACTCCCCAACGCTCATTGCTGAGCTCGACTCTTCAGAACGAGCGTCTTCCTCCTGCTGTTACACCTTTTTTTTTGTTAGTCAAATCCTTTAAACCGTCTTTATATCTTTTTTCATTCGTTCGAAGCTTAGTGCCGGGCTGTATAGCTTTTTCCCAATATTGTGGAAATTTAGGGATAAAAAAGTGAATGTTGAGTTGGCTGACAGTGGAAGTTTCAAGAACATTCGGCGAGAAGGAATCTGGCAGTCGACACCTTTGAGTTTTTACATTGAATTAGTAAGTGTTTTCTTGGAAAGTGGCTTATGATTGTGTGAGCGATTGAATCTTATTTGGTTTGTTCTTTTCAGAGATTTTTGACGACGGATATCGATATAGTGACGGCGTGAGGAAACTTGTTGGGGGCAAGTATGTGTTCTTTGTTCGCTACAGAGATCGCTCTGTAGAATTCCTTCTTGATGGCAATTCTAATAAATCTTTTATTACAGTGTGCGGGCGTGTAGGACTGAGGTCCGGCCCGTGGGCTACGTAGCGGCCTTCGGAGCCTAATTGTTACAGCCTCCTTGAGGTAGGTTCAGTGTTTTCTTGTTAAAATAGGTTAGCTCTTGCTCGCGTTTGCATTCCGGTGATAATCCGATTAAAATATGTTGAGATAATATGTTTTCTTAGGTGTGGGCCTCGTGGAGGGATTTGTACTGTTGGCGGGCCACACCCTTATTGTATGTTGCTGCTAGGGAGCTTAACTCCTAAAATACAATTTAAGGACAGGATAGTGTCTTACTGTATCCTATTATTGTGTATTTTTGTTTAAAATGAATCTTTTCATACTTTGTCTTGAAACTTAACCTTGTACTAAGTAATTTATTGATAAAACTATGCTCATCTGGGTGAAATACTATGATAATTGTGTTGTTTTGCTTGCTTAAAGTAATCCTAATCACAGAGAGATGTTGCACAGTGTAAAATATTACCATGTGGCAGTCCACATGGTACAAATATTTGTAATTCTTTGTTTGACTGTGCCACTTACTTATTTAAAGTGATTTTAACCACCCAGAGGTGTTAAATTATGTGAATTATTGCTCAGTGGCACCCCACATGGTGCAGATAGTTATAAATAATTGTCTTTTCTTTTGGTATTACCTTTTAAACATAGTAGTGAGTTCTTTGTAGTTATTCTGGTGTTGTAAAAAGTAAATCTTATAAGACTTTAAGTGGTTCTCCTAAAGCAGAGAGTTACCAAGTAATGTAACGTTTTGAATTCTTAGATTCTAACTAAGCCTTCAGCTTTCATTTAAACTGAGTGATTTGTTTTGTGAGCCTTTAGGGACCCAAGCATGTTCTCTGAAGACAATGCTAATTATGGTTTAATGTGGTTTTCAGAAAGGAGGCTGTTTTCATACTACCAGCCTCATCGGCTGCTTTTGTTGCACCGTGTTTTTTTGGACGCCAGCGATGCGGAGGTTTGGCTGAAGCATCGAACCCCGATCTCCTTACTTTCCAAGTAATATCCAATATTTTTATGGGGCCATAAAATGGACCACCCTTGATTTTTGTCATTTAATATTAATTATTTTAAAGGAAAGCTCCTTCGGAGTACCCCTTTGTTTAAGATTTTTGTTCTTTACTGTGGATGTGGGAAACGATTGCCCCTTCAGAAAACTTCAGTTCGCGGACGGAGTATTACAAATAATTTAAATATAAAGTAATTTTATAGATTAAACTAAGGATCAGCCAAGCGACCGCAAGGTTCCCTAATTTAATTTTAATACCTTTTTATATTATAATACAATGCTTTTGTGTACAATACCATATTTTTGTGTACAATAAACGACCGGTGTCAACATTTCACTTTCGTTTAATTTGGCCGTGGTCTAAACCCCACGCAAACCTTTTATAGGGGAAAACTCCCCAAACAGCGGCGCCCGAACAGGCACGTTGCGGTCGTTATTCTCGCCACTGGTCTTTCGCTCAGCGACGGTTGGCTGATCCATTTGACTACTTTTTATTTATTTTTACTGTAAACTGTTGAACTTTTATTTTAATTTAAACTATTTTATTATGATGAAATTGTGAGTGCATAGTGTATAACTATAAATTTTACCATGTGTGAAGAACGGCCTATCCGTTTTCACCTTCTTAATAAAGATGAACTTGTATATGAAGTGGCTATTCGGGATTGTATACCCGAGTCAACAGTGGATAAATTGCGTGCCCAAATGCGGCAGCTAGCAGTGCAAATACCCACCGACGAGGTACATTCTTATGAGGGCGAAATTAAACCGGAATTGAATACCATAGACTCGAAGTTAATCGAATTAGAGACATTGTGTGATACAAAACCGCTTTTATTGAAAAAATTATTAAGGATACAATCCTTGGGTAACCACCTTTTCCACCGTTTGAGTAGGATTGAACCGGTAGAGGATCAGGATGTTTTGTTGAAGACCGATTTGGATAGCCGCCTTTTAACTATTGTACAGCGTATGGATAGGATGGTACAAACCTTCCGTAGTAGTTATGAGTTTGTTCCCGAAGTAGAGCCAGGCCCTTCAGGTGTAGGTGTTAATGAGGTTGCCTCTCCAGTGAGACAAGTGGTGACGTGCGACCGGTCCTCGAGTGTTCATTCTCTCAATATTAAATATAATGGAAAGGGTAGTGTTATTTCTTTCATTCAGCGGTTGGAGGAATTATGTCTGTCGCGTAACATCTCTGATGAGAAGTTACTGAATTCTGCGGTGGAACTCTTTGCTGATGAAGTCCTGTTGTGGTATAGGGGTGTAAAGAATGAGATCTCGAGTTGGAAGCAGTTGAAGGATTGTCTTTTGGAAGAATACCTTCCGGTGGACTATGACCATCGCTTGCTGGAGGAAATTCGCAGTAGGACTCAGGGAGCGGAAGAGTCTATTTCGCAATATTTCAGCGTTATGCAGAATTATTTTATTTTGTTAAGGCGTCCCTTGTCTGATACGGAGAAGCTGGAGATTCTCCAATTTAACATTAGACCATTTTATTCCACTAAGTTGGCGTTGGAAAACATTAGTACATTGAGTGAGTTGAAGCAGCGTTGTCGACAACTGGAGGCGGCGAAGCAGAGAGCGGAAAGTTTCCGTGAGCCGGTGCGGAACTCCCCATCGTCTGTGGCCCCCGATTTAGGATATAAAGGTCGTAGCAAAACTTCTCAGCCACGTTGCGAGGTCGTCTCTGCGCCGAGGAATAAATTTTGTGTTAGGTGTCGCGTGGAGGATCACACGCTTTTAGATTGTACTGCCCCGAGAGTTATTGTTTGTTATCGGTGTGGAGAGAAGGGAGTTACGTCGCGTAACTGCCCTAAGTGTTCACCTAAGGTTGAGGAATCACCTCAGTCAAAAAACGCGTAGCTGACCATCGCTATGATGCTGCAGATTGGAGTTCGTGGTGCGAGAGGGTGCGTGACGCCTTTGAGACGTATAATTCTAATGTAGCGATGGTCTGTTCGGATCGTAAAAATTCCTGTCCTTATTTAGACGTTAAAATTGGTGATCTGCCTAGTTCTGGGCTTTTGGATTCGGGATCGGAGATTTCTATCGTGGGGGGTCCCGCGATCGAGCGTTATTCCAGCGTAGCAGATTTGCATCGGGTGAAGCCTGGAGAAGACATAACTTCAGTAGTTACCGCCAACGGCTCGACTTCTCCTGTCACTGGCTATGTGTATCTGCCAGTCACAGTTAATGAAGTGTTCCGTGTGGTGAAGTTTTTTTGTATCCCGGGAGTGTCCACGCCTTTAATCTTTGGCATTAACTTTTGGAAGGAATTTAATATTGCACCGGACGTGCTAGGTTTGATATCCCACAAGAAAGCCCCGCCGCAGACCCCTGTTGAGACCGTTACCCTGCAGATTAACAAATTACATTCTTTTGACGTTTTGACTGAGGAGCAGCAGAGGAAGGCTGACGCGGTGTGTGGCAAGTTCTGTGAAATTTCGGCTGGAGAGAAAGGGTTGGGTAGGACCCACCTGATTTCCCATCATATTGAAACGGGAGATGCCCCACCAATTAAGCAGCGTTATTATCCGCTTTCCCCTGATAAACTCCGGGAACTTAATAAACAGTTGGACGTGATGATAAAGTTGGACGTAGTGGAGCCCAGTTGTAGCCCCTGGAATAATCCCATCACGATGGCCCCGAAGGCGAATGGAGAGTTGCGGTTCTGTTTGGACAGCCGGAAACTAAATGCGGTGTCGAAACATGATGCGTACCCTCTTCCGTACATCCATAGCATCTTGGATCAACTTAGGGATGCGTGTTTCCTCTCGTCCATTGATTTAAAATCCGCGTTTTGGCAGATTCCCTTGACAGACTCTTCTAAAGAGAAGACAGCGTTCACCGTGCCGTTGCGCGGTTTGTTTCAGTTTAAAGTGATGTGTTTTGGGTTGACCTCAGCGCCTGCTACCCAGCAGCGACTGATGGATCAGATGTTTGGGCCCGAGTTTGGCGGGCGTGTTTTTATTTATTTGGATGATATTGTCGTGGTTAGCCGGACGTTTGACGAGCATCTGGAGCTCCTGTTGAAGGTTCGGGAACGGTTGCGTTCCGCTAACCTTACTATTAACCTACCTAAATGTAGTTTTTTTCGGAGACAGCTGAGATATCTTGGCTATGTGGTGGATGAGTTAGGTCTAAGGACGGATCCCGAGAAGATCCAGGCCATTTCCGATTTTCCGACCCCAGCGAGTCCGAAGGACGTCAAGCGTTTCCTTGGGACAGCGTCGTATTACCGAAGGTTTATCCGAGGATTTAGTACGATCGCTGCACCTTTAAGTGCTCTTACTTCTACGCGCAAAAACAGACCCCCGTTTGAGTGGTCAGAGGAAGCTGAGGCCGCGTTTGTGGGTTTGAAAAGTGCCTTAACATCTGCACCTATCTTAGCGTGTCCAGACTTCTCCCTTCCGTTTGTAGTACACACTGATGCGTCCGAAGTGGGAGTGGGCGGAATGCTAACGCAATTCTTTGACGGAGAAGAACATCCGATAGCTTACTATAGTCGCTCCCTTAGCCGACCAGAGCGAAACTATTCTGCCACGGAGAGGGAAGCGCTGGCTGTGGTGTGTGTGGTGGAACATTTCCGACCCTATTTGGAGGGCCATAAGCCTTTTAGGATCATAACTGATCATGCCAGTTTAAAGTGGTTCCTTAATCTTAAGAACCCTACCGGACGTTTGGAGCGTTGGGGATGTCGGCTTTCCCCGTACAACTTTGTGATAGAGCATCGGCGCGGCTCGGAAAATGTGGTACCAGATGCACTTTCCCGTTCCGCACCAGTGTTTGCTGTAGGTGAATCCGTACAAGATCCTTGGTTTCGAAACATTTATTCTCGTTGCGTGGAGAGACCACAGACGTGCCCGAATTACCAAATTATCGATGGGAAGCTTTACCGTTTTACCAAAAGTAAGTCTTCGTTGACAGGCGATTTTGATTGGAAGGAGGTTGTTCCAGCGGAGATGAGACAGCAGCTTATATCGGAGAACCACGACTCTCCCTTGGGAGCCCATCTCGGGATCGAAAAAACTTACAAGCGGCTGCGCCTTCGTTTCTTCTGGCCCAGTATGTATACCGACGTGGAAACCTTTGTTTCAGGTTGCCCGACTTGCAAAGCGTACAAACACCCGAACAGACCCACCCCAGGATTGATAGGTAATCCGAAGGCTTGTCGTAGGCCGTTCCAGTGCATCAGCATCGATTTGGTTGGTCCACTGCCGAGGTCTAGGCAACTGAACGAGTACCTTCTTGTTGTGGTGTGTTGTTTTTCCAAGTACTGCTTGTTGTTTCCCTTGAGGCGAGCTACTAGCCAAGCAGTGGCGCAGCGCCTAGAGGAGAAGGTTTTCTTAGTCCATGGTGTCCCGCAAACAGTTATCGCAGACAATGGTCCCCAGTTCATAGGACGCGAGGTGAAAGCATTGTTTGACAAATATAAAATACCTCAAGTACATTATACCCCTACGTACTGCCCTCAAGTGAACACGGTGGAACGATATAATCGAACCCTCGTCACGGCTGTGGCCGCGCTTGTTGGTGAAGACCAGCGTAGATGGGACATGAACCTTTGTCAAATACAATTTGCTTTGAATACCGCTGTCAATGACTCGACTACTTATACTCCATTTTTAATTGTGCATGGCCGTGAAGCTGTGGTAGATGGCCGCATTTATGGTGGTAGTGAGGAATTGGATGAGATCGCGGTGAGTTCCCGAAAGGACTATGTAAATGTGCTGGGAGAATTAAAGGATGTATTCCTCAAGGTAGATCAGGAGTTAAAGAAGTCTCATGCCAGAAGTGCGAAATATTATAATCATCATCGCAGAGATGTAGAATTTGAAAAAGGGGATGTAGTTTGGCGTCGCACCCACATTCGAAGTGATGCATCGAAGTACTTTTCGTATAAGCTGGCGCCTCGCTTTGAAAAGTGTCTGGTGGTGGATAAGTTGTCAAAGCTTGTGTATCTTCTGGAAGACGAGCAAGGTCGGAGGACCGAATGCCACGTCAAAGATATCAAATGTTCTGATTGATGGATTCGCTTATCGTGTAGCTTCATTGCGTGGTATGTAAGTGGGGTAGTTTCTTCTTTCGTTGTGATGCTGGAGGGCCAGCGCGAATTTTGTTCGTTACCCTCGCAAAATTCTGGCGAGGAGGGGGATACTGTTACACCTTTTTTTTTGTTAGTCAAATCCTTTAAACCGTCTTTATATCTTTTTTCATTCGTTCGAAGCTTAGTGCCGGGCTGTATAGCTTTTTCCCAATATTGTGGAAATTTAGGGATAAAAAAGTGAATGTTGAGTTGGCTGACAGTGGAAGTTTCAAGAACATTCGGCGAGAAGGAATCTGGCAGTCGACACCTTTGAGTTTTTACATTGAATTAGTAAGTGTTTTCTTGGAAAGTGGCTTATGATTGTGTGAGCGATTGAATCTTATTTGGTTTGTTCTTTTCAGAGATTTTTGACGACGGATATCGATATAGTGACGGCGTGAGGAAACTTGTTGGGGGCAAGTATGTGTTCTTTGTTCGCTACAGAGATCGCTCTGTAGAATTCCTTCTTGATGGCAATTCTAATAAATCTTTTATTACAGTGTGCGGGCGTGTAGGACTGAGGTCCGGCCCGTGGGCTACGTAGCGGCCTTCGGAGCCTAATTGTTACAGCCTCCTTGAGGTAGGTTCAGTGTTTTCTTGTTAAAATAGGTTAGCTCTTGCTCGCGTTTGCATTCCGGTGATAATCCGATTAAAATATGTTGAGATAATATGTTTTCTTAGGTGTGGGCCTCGTGGAGGGATTTGTACTGTTGGCGGGCCACACCCTTATTGTATGTTGCTGCTAGGGAGCTTAACTCCTAAAATACAATTTAAGGACAGGATAGTGTCTTACTGTATCCTATTATTGTGTATTTTTGTTTAAAATGAATCTTTTCATACTTTGTCTTGAAACTTAACCTTGTACTAAGTAATTTATTGATAAAACTATGCTCATCTGGGTGAAATACTATGATAATTGTGTTGTTTTGCTTGCTTAAAGTAATCCTAATCACAGAGAGATGTTGCACAGTGTAAAATATTACCATGTGGCAGTCCACATGGTACAAATATTTGTAATTCTTTGTTTGACTGTGCCACTTACTTATTTAAAGTGATTTTAACCACCCAGAGGTGTTAAATTATGTGAATTATTGCTCAGTGGCACCCCACATGGTGCAGATAGTTATAAATAATTGTCTTTTCTTTTGGTATTACCTTTTAAACATAGTAGTGAGTTCTTTGTAGTTATTCTGGTGTTGTAAAAAGTAAATCTTATAAGACTTTAAGTGGTTCTCCTAAAGCAGAGAGTTACCAAGTAATGTAACGTTTTGAATTCTTAGATTCTAACTAAGCCTTCAGCTTTCATTTAAACTGAGTGATTTGTTTTGTGAGCCTTTAGGGACCCAAGCATGTTCTCTGAAGACAATGCTAATTATGGTTTAATGTGGTTTTCAGAAAGGAGGCTGTTTTCATACTACCAGCCTCATCGGCTGCTTTTGTTGCACCGTGTTTTTTTGGACGCCAGCGATGCGGAGGTTTGGCTGAAGCATCGAACCCCGATCTCCTTACTTTCCAAGTAATATCCAATATTTTTATGGGGCCATAAAATGGACCACCCTTGATTTTTGTCATTTAATATTAATTATTTTAAAGGAAAGCTCCTTCGGAGTACCCCTTTGTTTAAGATTTTTGTTCTTTACTGTGGATGTGGGAAACGATTGCCCCTTCAGAAAACTTCAGTTCGCGGACGGAGTATTACAAATAATTTAAATATAAAGTAATTTTATAGATTAAACTAAGGATCAGCCAAGCGACCGCAAGGTTCCCTAATTTAATTTTAATACCTTTTTATATTATAATACAATGCTTTTGTGTACAATACCATATTTTTGTGTACAATAAACGACCGGTGTCAACATTTCACTTTCGTTTAATTTGGCCGTGGTCTAAACCCCACGCAAACCTTTTATAGGGGAAAACTCCCCTAACACTGCGAACCCATTTTACGACCGGGTTCAGGGTCGGCTTTATTCAGTGTCCTTGTTTCGAGTGCCATGTTGTGTTTACGAGAGCCAGCGGTCTGCTGGCCCACGAAGCGGTTGTTGCCCCCCCCAGAGTACGAGGGGCGGCCCTCCACCGAGGTGGAGGGGTGGGATTTCCCGGCATCTGCCGACGTACCCACCTGGGGACCACATTCACAATCGCTTTGATCCATACCAATCTTCACCGATGACTCCACATCGTCGGCCCATTTTTTCAGGGGTTGGGCTCCCCTGTCAGGTGTCACTGCCGCCGGCTACCGGACAGACACAGTGCACCCCAAACCCCCCAGCGAGGTATCCCTGCCGCCCATTATGGGTCAGACGCAGGGAACCGATGAGGCGCAACTGCCGCCCGATACGGGACAGACGCAGCGCGCCCCAACCACCAAAACGGGTACCCTGCCGCCCACTATGGGTCAGACACAGGGCACCAACGAAGTGCGACTGCCGCCCGATACGGGACAGACGCAGCGCACCCCAACCACCGAAGGTACCTCGCCGCCCATTATGGGTCAGACGCGGGGTACCGACGAAGCAGACTGCCGCCCGATACGGGACAGACGCAGCCCGCCCCAACCACCAAAGGGCGCCCTGCCGCCCACTATGGGTCAGACACAGGGCACCGACGAAGCAGACTGCCGCCCGATACGGGACCGACGCAGCCCACCCCAACCACCAAAGGGCACCCTGCCGCCCACTATGGGTCAGACACAGGGCACCGACGAAGCGCGACTGCCGCCCGATACGGGACAGACGCAGCGCACCCCAACCAGAGGAATGTTTTAGCTTCGCCCGTTGCTGGATTGCAACGGGTTACTGAGCCCCCCCGCCACGACAAGGCACATTCCAATTCGGGGGGGAATTTTTTTTTTTTTTATCGCAGGAAAATCCTCATGGATACCCTACCCCAGCGGGGGCCGAGGTCGGGTTATGCCGGACTCTTACCGACTAAAAACCTGCGGCTTCCGTCTGGACGCACGGAGTCGGGTCACGAGGAGCTTGCGCATTCGTTCGCGGCCCGACAGCGTTGGCCGGCGCTCTGTGCAGCGCCGGCGACGTCCCGAGAGGGAGGGGTCCCTCTCTAGTCGTCCCTCATGAGATGGTGCGCAAGAAGCGCACGCGCCATCTCGAGCCCTGGACCGGAAGCGGATTCCCCCGAACCCGCCACCGAAGGCTCATTGGACTGCGGGAGAGGGAGGCTTTCGGCGACGAAAGCCGCCCTCCGGCGTCCCGTGCGACGGCGGCGAAGCGGAAGGGAGGATGCATCATCTTCCCTCGCCCTCTCCGCCGCCTCCTTCGCGAGCATTACGGCCTCGCAGAAGGATCGCACCGCCTGCCACGATCTCTCACTCTCGACCATAGCGCGAACCACGGTCGGGAGCGAGATGTCGGCACCCAATACAGAGCCGAGCGCACTGCGCTCCGCATCCCACGCCGGGCATACCTCCAGCGTGTGCTGGGCCGTCTCGTCGAGGCAATCGTCGCAGTGGTGGCACCTGGCAGTCGGTTCCCGACCGATCCGAAACAGGTAACTCCCGAAACAACCATGTCCCGAGAGCACCTGCGTCAGACGGTAGGTCAGGAAACCGTGTCGCCTACCCAACCACTGCTGGAAGACCGGACGAATTGCCTCGATAGTCCAGAGTCCGGCGCTCGAAAGCGCCAGCCTGGACTCCCACGCTTCGGTAGCCCGTTGGCGCAGCTCAGCTCTGTGCCCCTCCTGTTCCTGCAGTGCAGGCGGGTGACCCCTGGCCCGGAGCGCCTCCACGCGCCACTCGTAGAGCGACGCGAGGGCTCTCGCTTCCAGGTCCCAGGGAATAGTACCCGCCAGCACGCAAGATGCCTCACCCGAGATCGTGCGATAACCCCGTACCACCCTGATCGCCATCACCCGCTGGACTCGCGTCAAGCGGGCGATATTGCTGCGACTCAGGGCGCTGCCGGCCCACACAGGGGCACCATACAGGGCCATCGATCTCACGATTCCCGCGTAGAGACGCCGACATGACGTCTCAGGTCCGCCGAGATTCGGCAGCAGCCTTCCCAGGGCCGCAGCCGCCCCCAGCAGCCGAGGCTCAAGGCACTCGAAGTGGGAACCTAACCTAACCTAACCTAACCTAACCTAACCTAACCTAACCTAACCTTTTTTTTTTTTTTTTTTTTTTTTTGGTTTCGCGGGGAAAAGGTGCATCACCTACCTGACACCCAAGGGGGAGTGCCAGGTTATGTGGGACTCTTACCCACTAAAAACCACCGCGGTATACCTCTGCCGCCTTTGCTGAGGCTCACGGTATCGCCATTGGCATTACCCGCGAGCCCCGGCGACTACACCCGGCCGCAGGAGCCCAGCTCCTCAATCAGGGGATGGTCCGGTATACGGGACCATCCCCCCAGCCACAGCCATCGTAGTCGCAGCAGGTCCCCTCACCTGCTGCGATTGGCTAACAAGAGGAAGAAGGTGGGCGTACCTCCTTCTCCGCGCCATGCGCCCAACCGCCGCTAAGAGGGAATCCAAATAGGGTTCGTATTCCGCAAGCGGCCTATTCGGGGAGAAGTATACACCGATGATGGTGTACTCCCCCCACCTGGCCGCCACGAATCCTGGACCCCTCTCCCTGACAGATAGGTTGTGACACCCCCCGGTCGAACGGCAATGACCACGTCGCCATTCGTGGATCCAACCCATTGCAGTCTCGGAGCCACAAAGTATGGCTCAGCCATGACCGCTATCTCTATCTCCCACTGTGCCATAGCCTGGAGGAATAAATCCTGGGCCCCGGCGCAGTGGTTAAGATTACCCTGGAGGAAGTTGATTGACCGCACCATTATTCGGTCATCTCAACTTCCTCCATTGCCGAGCGGCGCGAAACGATGGGAGCGGCCCTTGTCCCTGGGGCCGTTTTCTTCTTGGTGGGGGGAGGATTACAGTTCCTGCCACCCATCACATGTCCGGATGGCCGACCTGCGTCTGCACACACTGCGCATCGCAGGGCGCCACTACAGGTGGAGAGTTTGTGTCCCGGCTTTCCACACCGGAAGCACAGCTCCCCACGTTCTGCCTCAGAGGTGCACATCTGACGCGTGTGCCCCAATCGCATGCATTTATAACAGCGCATGGGGCGTGCCTCCAATATGCCAATAGAGGCAGAGCTCCAGCCCACCAGGAGCCGGCCCCCCGCCGTTAGCTTTTTAGCCGCTGCCACAGGGCAGCGGACAAACAAAGAGGACACCCCGTATGAGGCAGGCCGCATGTTGCCGGGCTTAATCTGGGAGGGCAAACAACCCCCCCTGGCTGCCACTGCTTCCACTACCTCCTCAATAGTGACGGAGTCGTCTAGCCCGCTAAGGCGTAAATCTGCCAGTTTTTCTGGCCGATCCACCCGAGCCACTTCAGCAAGAGTGACTCGCAGCTTTTCAGCCAGCTGGTCTGCCTTCTCACGACTTTGAGAGCCAGGCAGCTCCAGCATTCGAGCCCCTGTGGCCGTTTGCCGGACTTTAATCTGGCTGATTCCGATTTCAGCCAGATTTATTCCTTGGCGCGCCTTCGATAGTGCCGCCTTATAATCCACCCCGTTTCGGATGGCCTCCGGCTGCAGCGTTATCACCACAGCTGAAGACTTGGGTGGGGTGAGCTTAGCTTTGGGCGCCTTTGAAGGCGTGGCGACAGTTGCAGCCTGTGTCGCAGTACTGGCAACCGATTTAGCTACCGCACGAGTTGCAGTCTTTGTCGTCACTTGACCTTGACCTCGACCAGTCGAACTTGTGCGTTGCAATGCAGTTTCGGCTGTAGGCTGGGAGGACTTTTGCCTTTCCCCTTGCCTTTTCGTGCCACGGTGGCCCAGGATTCCTCTGGACGTTCCTTGGAGGCCGAAGACATACACGGTCGAGCCAGGGTGGCTGTTACCGGGGCTCCTGCGTTTGGCATGGAACCAGATGGGCCTGGCTTATCCCTGCACTCATGCGCCAGCATTGGTCGGACGACAGGAGGAGGCAAGAGTCGGTCCTTGATGCCGGCAAGCTTGGCGTCCATCATTTCCCCTACCGACCTTAAGAGGCGACCCTGCAGTTCCTCTAGCAGAGTTGCCTTAATTTGACCCACCAAGTCACTGGGCGTAGCGTCTTCATAGGGAGGACTCCGAGGAGATTTCCGCTCGGAGTAGTCCCTACGCAGGGCCGCAACCTCAGTCTTGAGATCGTCGAGATGCCGCTTCAGACGCGTGTTTTCCCGTCGAAGCATTCGGATTTCATCCGCTTCCGTCCGACGGGATAGACAGTCCACAATTTCCTGCAGGTCTTTCGCACAGGCCCGGAAATCTCTGACATAGTCACCCTTTAAATTGTTCGAAGTGGTGGCCAGATTAAGAATCCTGGCGACACGTTGACCTGCACGAGCCCTCATTTCTTCAACACCAAGATCCTCGACGTCGAGAGCAACCTCTTCTAAATGAGCTGGTGACGATGACTCTTTCCGGAAAGAATGACGAATGTCCTTAGAAAGGACCTCATCCACCACCCTTTGTTGCCTCCTAGCTTTGGGAGAACCGCCCAGGACTGGCGATCCCACCTTCTTGGATTTCGAAGGAGGCGATGACGTTCCTTCTTTCTTTCTCGTAACGGTCTCCATCTCGGATCCCGTATCCTCAGCCGTAGAGAATGCCCAGTAGGCGCGCTTACGGCGTAATAAAGCAGCGGTTTTGGAACCACTGCGTTTGCTTCTCCCGGTACTTTCGGACCCCTCTTTTAGGCTCATCACCGACCCGGAGCTAAGCTCCTCGGTGAGAGCACTTTCGTTTCCTAGACCTGATTTAAAACCAGGTCCACAGTCAGTTTCTCCGCCCATCTCAGGCCTTAAGTCAACTCCGCCCGTCTCAGGCCTTACATCAACTCCGCCCTTCTCAGGCCTTACATCGTCTCCGCCCGTCTCAGGCACTCCGTCAATTTTTGGGTTTTGTTTAACTTCCATACTTAATCCCACGAGTACGGGGTAACTGAATGGTCCACGAGCACGGCAGGGACCCCAATGCCGCGGTAACCCTATTACACCAGGAGGGCGGGCGGTATCCTGGGTTGGTCGCTTGCGGGCAGACTTTACCTAGTCTGCCACCTCAAGAGGCGACCGTCGCCACGTTTCCCAGCGACGGTCCTTTTAGGGATTTTTGAAGAGGTTGTCTCCTCGCGGTCCAGGTGTTTAAGCCCAGACCCCCGTTCCGTCAAAGCCGCGAGACGTGATCCACGACACTCCAACAGATTACGGTTTTGGTGACGGTGGCAAATGAATGCCAGCGCGGTGGCAGTGTAAGTGCACGCCGCGCCCATCACCCTTGACCCGGACAAAAGCCCCGACAGTCAACACCTCCCTGGCCCGAGCAAATACTCCGACAACCAGAACAACGAAGTACAACTGCCGCCCGATACGGAACAGACGCAGTGTACTAACGAGGCGCGACTGCCGCCCGATACGGGACAGACGCAGCGCGCCCCAACCACCAAACGGCGCCCTGCCGCCCATTATGGGTCAGACACAGGGCACCGACGAGGCACGACTGCCGCCCGATACGGGACAGACGCAGCCCGCCCCAACCGCCAGAGGGTGCCCTGCCGCCCACTATGGGTCAGACACAGGGCACCGACGAAGCAAGACTGCCGCCCGATACGGGACAGACGCAGCGCGCCCCAACCAGAGGAATGTTTTGGCTTCGCCCGTTGCTGGATTGCAACGGGTTACTGAGCCCCCCCGCCACGACAAGGCACATTCCAATTCGGGGGGGAACCTAACCTAACCTAACCTAACCTAACCTAACCTAGGTTGCGAGAAAAAAAAAATATAATTACATATATAAATATAATAACACGTTTGCAACATAACCTCGCGCTCGCTCCGCTCGAAAAAATCCTTTAAAAATTCGTAAAAGTGGCAATTTTTTACTTACAATCAAGTGCAATACACCAAAAGTTGCGGAAAAATCCGCCCTACCATCTAGTGAAAGTGCCACCTAAATCAGTGAAGTGAGTGAAGTAGGGTTGCGAAAAAAAAGTGAAATTTTGAAAATTTTAAAACTTTGAAACATTACGCCGCGAGTTTAAGATCGACGACCTACCTGTTTTTTGGTGCCTCTGGAAGCGCCTTGGTGAGCTCTACATCCCAGACAAAAATTCGGATTTTTTCCGCCCACCAGGGCGGAATAATCATCAAAAAAACAAGTACCACGTGGCCACGTGCTTCACCTTGCGGAGGAGACCGGGCCAAACTTACAGCTGTTCTTCGTGCTGCCCATCGAGAGCAACCCATCACCGTTTGAAGCAAAGAAAAATCTCTTCTACTTCCGGAGATATAGAGTTAGTAAATTTTTGTTAATTTTCAAAAAATCATATCTCTGAAAAGCGATCGAGGACCCCCCCTTTTTAAAATTGCTTTTTGTGGGCCTTGGTACCCTTTACAACTGTGCCAAATTTCAATCATTTTTGACCAACCGTTTCGGAGATAGGATTTTTTGAAAAATAGGGGTTGACACGAGGGTGTAGAAGTTATCACCCCCCATATATGCTAGTTATTTTAAAAAATTCTATAATTTTGACCTAGTCTTTTAAAGCTTTTTGTAGATTTTTAAATTTAAATCCAATATTTTTTAGGCTAGTTTTTGTTTAAAAATAATAGTTTTTTGTAAATATAAAATAAGGGGTAGTTTTTAAATTTAAAATTTTAACGTAGTTTTGTAGGTCTAACAAAGACCTTTTAAATAAGCCCAAACTCGGCGTGATTAGGTTAATTATTACTGTATATATTGTAGTTTACATTTTTAGGCCGCCATATTGGCCGCCATTTTGAAATTTTTAATTGTAAATATCTTCGTTATTAGTGGTCGTAGAGAGTTGCGATTTTCTTTGTACGTATTATTTTAGGTACCTTGATCTGCCCTACCACCTTTTTGCTCGATCGGAGGGTAGACTTTTTCACCCCAATTTTCCGCCTGAAACCGTTAGTCCAGACTGTGGGAAGAACGGGGAGCCCTCGCGCGTGCTCATACGACGTCTGGTTCTTGTGCAATAAGGATTTTAAGTTTTGGTGGCCATCTTGGTCCGCCATCTTGTTTTTCTTAAAACTTTAATATCTTCGGAACCCAGCGTCGTAGAGGGACAGGGTTTTCGGTGTTAGTGTTGTGCCGGCACAAGCTTTACATTTGACATAAAATTGACTCTACATAGAGACAATTTTGACATAGGCTTTTTACCTATTAAGTTGGTAGGGCCGGTCTCGCTGATACTGTGGAGGGTTTTCCCGGCTCTCTACGATAAAAATTGACGCTTTTAGAGCGTTTTTTTGTCTTTTTGGACGCCATATTGGACGCCATATTGGAAAATTTCAACTTGGATTTACTCGGGTTGTAGTTGACGTATCGCGACGCGGTTTTCTATATAGACTTTAGCTCTGCCAGAGCTATAAGATCATACTAACATTTGACTCTACTTGTAGAGACAAAATTTATTTTAATTTTATTTTTATCGTAAAATTTCATTTTATTTTAAATTATACATTTGGATATAAGAATTGACATTTATTTACAACTTTTACAAATTTACATTTTATTTACATTCTACACATTTGACGACTTACCTCCGCCATGTACCGAACACCTATAAAAATGACTGGTGATGAAGGAGACTCTCAAGAGTCCCAAAAATCACCACCAAAGACTGTGACTTTATCTTCTAAAGTCAAACATAGCATAGGGGAATGGGAGGCTGTGGGAGCAGAGCCGACCATCATCTCACCCATCTCTACAAAAATGACGCAGGCAGGTCCTGTGAAACCAAAAATTAGGAAGGCGCTGTCACAGGATGGAGGGTCGGACAAAACCTCTGCGACGGGTACGAGCTCATCACCAAAGAAATACCTCAATAAAACATCTGAGGCAAAGGCATATCTATGTAGGGCCAAGTTGCACCTCAGCAACTCGGGCAACTTAAGAAAGGACATAAAGACAGCTGTTACTGAATCTTTGGATAGACTTTACAACATAGTCAAAGAGTTAGAAAGTGCACTAAACGGAAAGGATGGGAACGGCAGTGTTCCAAAATCATTGGAAACGCCTACAGAAAACCCCCAACCAATAACAGGACACATAACGGCCCAACAAAGTACAAACCTTCTCTCCCAGTTAGAAGAAGCTAATAAAAGAATGCTTCAAAACCAAACCAAAATGGAGGAGCTTAGAGAAACAATAGAGAGACACCACGAATATCTGAATAATGCGCCCCAGACGACCTATGCGAGTGTGACTGCAACCCAACGGAACTCACAACCAGTCACAAGAACAGCTCTACACTCCATAGTAATTGCGTCTAGAGATGACACAGAAAGCGGCGAACAAGTACTAAACAAAGTTAGAGAAGCCATAGATGCCAAGGAGGGTTGGGTCAAGGTTGAAAAAGTACGCAAAGCAAAAGACAGAAAGATTGTTATGAGCTGTAGGACAAAGGAAGATAGGAGCAAGATAAAAGAAAGACTGGAAGGTTCTGATAAGCAACTAGTCTGCGAGGAGGTGCAGAATAAGGACCCGCTCCTGGTCCTAAAGGATGTACTTCAAATACATAATGATGCAGACGTACTTAAAGCTATCAGAAACCAGAACCAGAACACCTTCAGAGACATTGATCCAAAAGAAAACCGAATGGAAGTCAAATATAGAAAAAGAGCGAGAAACCCCCTTACTTGCCACATTGTACTGTGTGCTTCTCCAACTATCTGGAAAAGGGTGACTGAATCGGGAACGTTACACATCGATCTTCAGCGTATACGAGTAGAGGACCAGTCACCCTTAGTACAGTGTACGAGGTGTTTAGGCTATGGGCATGGGAAGCGCTTCTGTAAAGAAGCAGCTGACTTATGCAGCCACTGTGGAGGCCCGCACCTAAGAGATCAATGCCAAGAATGGCTTACGAAGATTCCCCCCTCATGTAGGAACTGCACGATAGCCAAATATGATCAGAATGATCACAATGCCTTCAGCCAGGTATGCCCGGTACGAAAGAGGTGGGACTCTCTGGCCAGGGCAACTGTGGCATACTGCTAAGGGCGCCTTCGATGTACAACGACGATACAGAGTGTTGCAAGCCAACCTGCAGAGGAAGCAACTTGCAACACAAGAAATCTTACTTGAAGCGGTAAAGAGGGGAGCGTGTCTGGCACTACTTCAGGAGCCTTATGTAGGTGGCATCGGTAGGTTAAGAGGCTACCAGGGTGTACGCATCTTCCAGGCCACAGACGAAGGCACGGTCAAATCAGCCATTGCCGTTTTTGACCCTAACATAAATGTCATACAATACCCGCAACTGTCGACACATAACATCGTTGTGATTGGCGCACAAACTGTGGCATGGAAGATTGCGTTCGTATCTTTCTATTTTGAACCGGACCAGCCCATTGACCCCTACCTGGACCATTTAAAGAAGATCAGACAGGTGATGGGAGCTGACTGGTTGATTATGGGTGGCGATGGAAATGCGAAAAGCGTATGGTGGGGAGAGTCAAAAAACGATTCTAGAGGTGATCAACTGTTGGGTTTTCTCGACGAATCGGAGCTCCAAATTCTTAATACAGGGAACAAACCTACCTTCGACACGATTAGGGGCGGTAAGCGATATTGCAGCAAAGTCGATATAACGGCCTGTTCGACTAACTTGCTGGACCGGGTTGATGACTGGCAGGTGGATGAAAGTCTGACGAGCGCAGACCATAATGGTATAAGTTTCACAATCTGCTTACAAAAATCTAAAAGTAACACAATCACAAACACTACAAGAATTTTTAACACAAAGAAAGCCAATTGGCATGAATTTCATAAGAAATTTAACCAATTAAAAGGCGAACACTCACTTACCTTACACACAATAGAACATATAGAAAATACCACAGAATTAGAACAAGCAGTAACACTATACACTAACATAATAGCAAAAGCATGTACACACACAATACCACACAAAAGAAACAACAAAAAACTTACCTTACCATGGTGGTCCGAAAAGCTCGAAAAACTGAAGAAAGAAGTCGTAACCTGGAAAAACAGGATCAAACGCGCTGCACCGCCCCGTCGGTCGAGGGTAGTCGAGGAGTACCTGCAAAAGAAAGAAGAGTATGAAAGGGAAGCTAAAAACGCCCAAGTAAAAAGCTGGAAAGAGTTCTGCGAGAAACAAGATGGGGAAAGTGTCTGGGATGGCATTTACAGGGTAATTGGTAGGACCAGAAAACGGGAAGAGGACCTTCCGTTGGAACAAAATGGAAAATCTCTTGACCCTGCAGAATCGGTTAAGCTGTTGGCTGAGACCTTTTACCCTGCAGATGACCGGATGGCAGATGACACTGGGCATCGTAATATCAGAGAAATGGCGGACCACATCAATAAAACAAATAGAGAGGGAGATAGCGTTGACCCCCCATTTACGATGGTAGAACTGAACTCAGTAGTTTCATCATTAAATCCTAAGAAGGCACCAGGTTCGGACGGATTGACAGCGGACATATGTCAACACGCAATCAACAGCGACCCTTGCTTGTTCTTGGCCCTGATTAACAAATGTTTAGCGCTACACTACTTCCCGGCAGTATGGAAGGAGGCTACAGTCGTAGTACTTCGGAAACCTGGGAAGGATAATTACAGAACACCCAAAGCCTACAGACCCATTGGCCTTCTCTCTATATTAGGCAAAACATACCAGAAGCTGTTGATGACCAGACTTAAATATCATCTAGTACCAAGGACTAGTACTCGCCAGTACGGATTCATGCCCCAGAGGAGCACCGAGGACGCCCTCTATGTCCTAATGAAGCATATAACATCCAAGCTAAAACAAAAAAGAATAGTTTCTTTGGTATCACTGGACATAGAGGGCGCCTTCGATAGCGCGTGGTGGCCGATGATCAGAGTCCGTCTGGCTGAGGAAAAGTGCCCTTGGAATCTTAGGAAGGTCATCGACAGCTATCTCAGCCAAAGGAAAGTCAGGGTGAGATATGCAGGTGAGGAACATACCAAAATGACAAATAAAGGATGCGTTCAAGGATCCATCGGGGGTCCAACCCTGTGGAACTTGTTGCTAGATCCCCTGCTTAAGAAAGTCACAGATAAAGGCGAATATATACAAGCGTTTGCAGATGACGTGGTTCTGGTCTTCGACGGTGAGACTGCTTTGGACATGGAGCTTAGAGCTAATGCGGTTCTCGAACATGTTCGGGCGTGGGGTGTAGTTAATAAACTTAAGTTTGCACCTCACAAAACCAGCGCCATGATCATCACTCGAAAGCTGAAGTACGACACCCCGCGCCTCAGCATGGGAGGGATAAATATAGCTCTGAGCACCGAAATCAAACTACTTGGAGTTACAATTGACAACAAGCTAACATTTAACTCTCACGTCGGAGGCCAGTGCAAGAAAGCGGTTGCGGCATATAAGCAGCTAACTAGAGCGGCCAGAGCAAGCTGGGGATTGCACCCCGAAGTAATTAGGATTATATATAATGCTACAATTGAGCCTATTATTCTATACGCCGCCAGTGTCTGGGCTCCCGCTGCGAGCAAACTTTGTGTCAGGAAAAAATTCAATTCAATTCAACGGGGATTCTTGCAAAAAATCTGCAAGTCTTATCACACAGTTTCCCTAAACTCCGCCCTAATATTAACAGGGATATTGCCTCTCGACTTACGAGTTAGGGAGACCGCCTCCCTTTACGAAGCTAAGAGAGGCGAACCACAGCCTGAGCTAGCGGACAGGGAAATTGAACAAAGGACATATTACATAGATACACCACACCCGTCTGAACACACACGCTTGGAGTTCCGCACTTTGGAAGATCAAGATCAATTAGACGCCAATAGTTGCTTTGATATCCGCGTATTTACAGATGGGAGCAAGATTGGCGGCAGGGTTGGGGCTTCTCTTTCCTTTTGGAAGGGGGAGTCCGAAATCAGGGCCGTCAAACTTAGTCTCCCATCTTTCTGCACAGTATACCAGGCGGAACTCCTGGCGATATCTAGGGCTTGCTCAGAAATTACAAAAAGGAAGGAAACCACCTTCGCCATATACAGCGATTCTAGGGCAGCTCTCGAAAGTATCACTGGCCTGCAAAATATGCACCCGCTCGCTACAAACACGAGGAAAGATATATTAGCTTTATCCAGACAGAACAAATCATTAGATTTGTTCTGGATCAAAGCACACGTAGGTCTAGCTGGCAACGAGCGCGCAGACTGTTTGGCCAAAGAAGCTGCCCTAGGATCGAAAAAACAGCCGGACTATGATAAGTGCCCAGTTTCATTCATCAAGCGAGCGATCCGTATGCGCTCGCTTGATGAATGGAACAATAGATACAAAACTGACACCACAGCAGGAACCACAAAAATATTTTTTCCTGATGCCGTGGCGGCGTATAGAATTGTAGGAAAAATAAAAACGTCCAGTTTATTAACCCAAATACTGACAGGTCACGGAGGGTTTTCGGAGTATTTGACTAGATTCAAACGCAAAGAAGACCCCTCCTGTCCTTGTGAACCTGGTAGAGCCGAAACTGTCCCCCACGTGTTGTTTGACTGCCCAATATCCGAAAAGTTCCGATATGACGTCCAACAAAAAATAGGCATGGATATTACAATTGAAAACGCGTCTTCTATAATGACCAGTAAGAAAAGAAATGAATTCTTGGATTTCTGTATATACATTGTAAAGGTAGTAATAGAACGTAATAAAGACTAAGCAAGTTATGTTGACAAAATATTATGATAATATTTGGTACAACATAAAATATAATAGTAAATAACATAAATATAAGTTTTATAACATAAATCTAAGTACTATGGTATATAACACATGTTAAATATAAGCAAATAATTGTAATAACCATGTAGAACCATAAGTAAGTATAGGTAAAAATGTAATAATGTAAGAAGATAACATAATGTAAGAAATAGTATATAAGAAAGTTTGTATAAGAATGTTACTTATAAGAAGCACTGTTATGTACATAATAAAAACGCAGCGTTGTTGTCCTTGTACCCTAATAAAGAAATAAAAATAAAAATATCAATAAATCTGCCTCGTAATAAACTGCTGTTCTCAAACCATTTTGATGAATACAGTCTGCGCCATTACCGGCGGAGGTACAAGAAAAAAAAAATACAAAAAAAAAAAACCTAGGTTGCGAGCATGTTTAACGTAGTCTATTAGAACTCCCATCACCATGATTCTGATTGCGGAGTAGCGGTGAAAATATGTTTCCGCGTTCCACTTTGACCCGAATATACTTGGTTTTACTAGGGTTGAGAACGAGGCAATTATTGGCTGACCAATTTGAAACTCGTTGAAGGTCTTGGTTAAGCTTGGCGATAACGTCTGGTATTTCATTTGGCTTGGCCCATATAAATTACTGTAGACCGTCAGCGTGTAAATGGAGTCTTGTGTACTGAAGTGTGTTTGTAAGATCTGCAGTGTATGTAATAAAAAGTACTGGTCCCAGAATTGAGCCTTGAGGAACTCCTCTGTTAACAGAGGACGGTAATATTTAATACTGCCATCCTCCGCCCTTACAGCCACTCTCTGAGACCTATCGGACAATTAATTGTTAAACCAAGCAATAACCGAGCAGTGGGACCCGTAATATGAGAGCTTTGAGAGCAGCAAGGAAAAGTTGATACAATCGAAAGCTCTGGAATAGTCAAGGAGAGTTAGAAAAGCATTTCACCACTATATCGAGCTCCCATTATATGGTCCACAACGTCCAATAGAGCAGTACATGTGATACGACCCTGCCGAAATCCAGATTATATATCCGGTAGAATACAGTGTTGTTCACAGTACGCTGACACCTGGTTATACACAACCTCTCAAGCAATTTCGATATAAAACATAGAATACTCTAGGTTATCTTAGGCACAGGTTTCACGATAGCCGTTTTCCATAATGAGGGGAATGTGCATGTGACTAAATTATTAGTATTATTTATTATTGATATTATTACATCAAGGTTATGAGGTAAAACTAGGAGTATTAGATCTAGAGATAGATTATCAACACCTTGAGCATTAGATTTAAAATCCAGAATTATATTTGTTATTAACGATAAGAAAATTGTGTGTAGTTTAAAATTATTTTTGGGACGGTCGTTAAACTCAAAACTAGTCAATGTTGATATCCAAACTGTATTACTACCAGGACTTTCCAAGAAATGAGTGTTAATATCATCTGGATCACTTAGATGGGGTGGGATCTCAAAATTAGTCTTAGGGTCAACCAAAATATTATCTTTTAAGTTCTTCCATAGAACTTTTGGATGGTTTAAATTTGAATTAATGGTCGTATTGAAGAATGGTTTTTTTTGCCCTCATATTTACGCTTACTAGAGATTTAAGAGGTTTATACTCTCGTTTATGCGAGTCGTTGTGTATTTTATGAAATTTCTTATAGGCGTCATCCCGCAGCTTCATTAGAAGTCGAAGGTTAGATTGAGAGATGTCGCTAAAGGGAGACGTATTGAAACAACGAAAGACGAGTAAATACTGATTTATTATAATCTAAATGTAACCTATATGTATTACATATGTAGGTCGTGCGTACATCCTTACACCTCCCTACCAAAAAATAAAATAAAAAAGAATAACATTTTTATTTTTATTTTTATTACACAAATTAACATTAAACATCACAAAAGATTCGTAAACAATTTGCTATCAAGAAAAATACGACATCGATTAATGCAACTATCAAATTACTTATACATACCTAGTTTGATTATTCATCTTTGAACACAAAGCAATTTAAGTTTTACAATAATTATTGTTATAGTATAAAACTTACAGTAAGAATATAATATAATATAGTATAGTATCCACTATGACTAAGTTGATACATGATATAACTTTGTTCTGTTTTTATGTACTAGATAAGGCTTACAATTCTTTATAACTTCTACGTTAGGCGATAGGTCTCTGATAACTCTATATGGACCTGAAAATACATCACTTAGCTTACTAGTTTGTTCATTTTTTATTAAAATTAAATCATTAGGTTTATACGATATACATTTCGTGTTTTGGTCAAACATTTCTTTTCTCTTTATTTTACTCTTAAACAAGTTACCTCGAGCTTCTTTTTGAGAAGTTTGAATACGATATTTTAATTCAGATGCGTAATTATCATGATTGTATAAAGGATCAACGTAATAACCTAACAAGTTACTAGGAAGTTGACATTTTCTACCAAAAACTAACTCAAAAGGTGTAAACTTACTTTCAGAATGAACCGATGTGTTATAACAAAAACACCAGAATGGCAACCAAGAGCTCCATGTCTCGGGGTGGTTGTCAGTCTGAATGCGAAGGAAACTTGCAAGATGTTTATGCATGTTTTCCAAGGCTCCGATGCTTTGATGGTGATAAGCTGTGGAGTTAATCTGGATTACCTTTAAAAGTGAACTTACATCCTTGAAAAAATAAACATCCATCCAACATCCAACCATATCACAACTAAAAAAAATAAACTGAATATAAAACACATCATATAACCTTAATAAAATAGCACTGCACAAACACTTTTGTTACACAATTTCTGGACTCATTCTTGGCGCCGCCGGACTCGACTGTGGCGCTCTGGTAAACTGCTTCTGCCAAAATGATCTTCTTAAATCATTCCGATTAAACTCCTGGAGTATCCAACGTCTGTGACACTTTTTGTAAGCCCGGAAAATGACGAAGAAACCCGCGAGCAAGAGCACTGTAGTAATTACTGCCAGCAATATCGAAGTTAAAGACAAGTGGAAATGAAGTTGGTCCACTGTAGCGCCATTTGTTCCTCCAGCTGCATTTTGAACTATAACAGTCTCCTCTTTAGACATCTGTTTGCCCATTTTGTAGAAAATGAAATTCTTTCAGAAGTTGAATAAAAATAATCAGTACGACTGTATTTAAAAATTTACGATCGACAATTAAAATTATGGAATACATGATTTATCTTCACAGTCAATTCATATCCATTCGTATATGGTGTGGCGTTAGGTTACCGACACCGCCTGGCAGGGTCGCCATGAGAGATGTCGCTAAAGGGAGACGTATTGAAACAACGAAAGACGAGTAAATACTGATTTATTATAATCTAAATGTAACCTATATGTATTACATATGTAGGTCGTGCGTACATCCTTACAAGATGTAATCCAAGGCAATTTACGATCACGTATTTGCGATTTTTTTTCCGGAACATGTTTGTCAAACAGTTGCAATATCTCATGGGATTTACCATTTTGTCAACGTTCGGAAGTTGTGCAATCTGAGTAAAGTTAATAAATTTAAGATCTGAATCAAAGCTTTCCACGTCGATATATTTTAAGGCCCTATAAGTAACAGTTCTGACCAAACGCTTCGGTTTTTTAATATTTACATGGGCAGTTACAAAGCCATGTCTTCCTAAGTCTTCAACATGATGTACACTGATTGCTGATATAGGAGCATTAGTACAGATAAGATCCATTGCAGATTGACTGTTTGAAGTAAAATGTGTGGGTTGGTTGATATAATTGGTTAAGTTAAAACTATTCAAAAACTCTTACAATATATGGTAGTTATTGTCATTTTGATTCAGAATGTTTATATTAATGTCACCCGTGAGTATCAGATAGTCATAGTCTTTGAAAGATGCAACTGAGTCTGTTAGAGCATTGAAAAAGGTGTTACAATTTTGCCCCGGTGGTCTGTATGCTGTACCTATAATCAAACTTTTACTATTTAACACTATTTTGATCCACATTTGTTCGACATCAACAGAAGTTACAGTATGGGGACAGTTACGTGCACCGATACCCAGCCTGATGTAAAAGCCAACCCCTCCACCAAGGGTCGGGAGCTATTTGCTCGACTGCGACTTTCGATTCCTCATGACCAGTACCTAGCGATCCTGCATTAGACATGCTAATGTTAAGACAGTTTTTCTTAACCATGGGTGAAACTCATAATATTAGTTATGTTTTGTATCGTTTTGGGAACGGTTGTAGTGGTCCTAGATAGAGCAGCAAACCATATTTTAAAAATTATGCAGGTGAGTGTTATTATGTACGTAAATAAAAAATAATTAACTAATAAAATACATACTGCGTCATTATAAAACAGGTCTTAAATTTCAATATATAAATAAACAGAGCATGCACTATAAAGGAAGCAATTGAATACATTGAACTGGTTTGAAAGTATAAAAAGCCTGAGTATAAAATTCGTATACACGTTTCAAATACTCCATTGGAAATGTTGAATTACTCCATCCATCTCAGATTTTAAAAAGCTGTTGAAAATACTGTTCCAAGTAAATAAATAATTTGTCTTAAACGAAACACTTATTAATGTTACAATCCTATGAAAGCAATAGTATCCCAAAACAAGCAAATGAAAGTAATAAATAACTCTAATATGTTACTTACGATAATGGAATATCCTTCAACTTTACCTTCATTCGAATAACGTTTAAAATATTCAAAGTCAATTTCAAAGTCAGAATAACGGTTGACAGACCTAATCAATTAAAACTATTTAATTTAGAATATAAATGTGCATTAAATATTTCTCTGAACTAATTCTATCTTTCTCTAGGCTAACGTTTAGTGCATGTTTTAGAACATTTATTATGAGATGTAACAACATACTTACCAATTACGAACCAATGTATCACTACTAGAAACACGAACAAAGTCTTCATCTCCCCTCAGACGGTGAATAGGTGAGTTCATCTTTGCGAGCAAATATTTTGCCGTATCGCGTCCAAGCAAACCTCCATTTTAGCTGACAAGCTTTTTCTCGCACTTTTAAGAACAATTTACGATTTATACCTGTTAATGGCTCGTTTATGTATATGCGCTGTGAATCTCCCGTTATATCGATACCAGAAGAAGTAACACTACGTCGTACTCTAGCACACTTTATCAGCTCATTACGCGTGGTGCGACGAGTAAGCCTCACCGTAATCGTTCGCGGTCTTTCCTTGTTTTCTATGTGGTTGCGGAGAATCATGCCGTTTCGACGAATGTACACAATGTCCCTTTCTTCAACATAGGCCCCAAGTTTTTTCGACAATGTTAAAAATAAGTGGTTTAAATTTTCACCCAGTCTTTCGGGGCCTCCAGATATATCCAGGTTATTAATTAACATGTCTTGCTCTCGATTATTCTGCACATTTTTTAGCTCCGTTATAGTGTTACGCAACGTAGCTATTTCGTCAGAGTCACAGAGAGCTTACTTTCGTACCCTGTTTCCAAATTACTCACTCTGTCCTCCAAATTATCTATTCTGTGGTTACATTGATTTATAATGTCGTGTATATTGGCTAGTTGTTGTCTAAAGTCTTGCAATTCGTCTTTTGTTTCTTTTAACTCTCTAGTAAATAACTTTAGTTTAGAAAATAGGGTGGTTATATCAACATGATCCTTAGCCGTAAGCGATGTTGGTGATTCAATGTCGGTTGTGGTTTCGTCGCTAACCTTGCTTCTAACTGGAGTCTCAGAGTTATTTCCCTGTCTTGGCAGTTTGACTTTGCACGCAGGACATAGCCACTCCCTGGGTACACTAACTGACGCAGGCATGTTAACACAGCTTTTGTGATAGGTAGTGTTGTGATTCCTGACCCGACCACGACATGGAACGGAGTTTTTACTTTGGCACAAAATTGTAATTTTAATTGTGTTTAATTGTGCCACTTATCCCAAGAATTTGTGCCTTGTACTTTTTGAGGATTAAGAGTACGATTGTGGTCGGGCTGGGGATCGCGGTTCCTGACCCGACCACAACCAGATCTAATTAAATATCAATAGTGTATTAGAATCAAGAAAAGTATTTACACTTTTCACCTTAAATTTGATACTTCATGTGTTTTAAAACTGGCAAATATAAATAAAAGATGTAGGAGCCATTGAATTACGTATTCACGCTAGTGAAGCGGAACTACCTCCTCAACATTATACACTTCAGGTTTCTCTAGTGGTAAACGATCCTTTGGTAACGCAGGCATTGTACAATCATCTGAAGCGGAGTGAAAATGGTGTCTACGGGATAGCCGTGTAGTAGGTATTCTACCTAGGTCTGTTTTAGGTTACTCCTTCTAGGTATGCTAAATAGGGGGGCTGGATGGTTTTCTGTTTAGCTTTTTATTTAAATTTACCTCTTCTTTCCTCGCGTTAGTAGAAAAGGAGAACGTAGACTAAGTGCGTGAAGTTAAGTTCTGTGTGAACGAAGACTAAGTACAACGTCGCTGAAGTTACGTCCAAAATCAACAAGCTGTGAAAAGTCGAGCGGCTTTAAAAAGGTTGACCAAAACTGTCGTAAGAAGGCCATTGGTTGAAAATAAAGCATCATCTTTTAGTCTTGTAGTGTTTGCTTCCGTGGCGCACGCGCCGTGGGTGGAAGGCGCACGCGCCGTGGTTGGGTGGGGCACGCGCCGCGGTGGGGAGCCGCTCGCGCCGTGGTTGGGTGGGGCACGCGCCGCGGTGGGGAGCCGCTCGCGCCGTGGTTGGGTGGGGCACGCGCCGCGGTGGGGAGCCGCTCGCGCCGTGGTTGGGTGGGGCACGCGCCGCGGTGGGGAGCCGCTCGCGCCGTGGTTGGGTGGGGCACGCGCCGCGGTGGGGAGCCGCTCGCGCCGTGGTTGGGTGGGGCACGCGCCGCGGTGGGGAGCCGCTCGCGCCGTGGTTGGGTGGGGCACGCGCCGCGGTGGGGAGCCGCTCGCGCCGTGGTTGGGTGGGGCACGCGCCGCGGTGGGGAGCCGCTCGCGCCGTGGTTGGGTGGGGCACGCGCCGCGGTGGGGAGCCGCTCGCGCCGTGGTTGGGTGGGGCACGCGCCGCGGTGGGGAGCCGCTCGCGCCGTGGTTGGGTGGGGCACGCGCCGCGGTGGGGAGCCGCTCGCGCCGTGGTTGGGTGGGGCACGCGCCGCGGTGGGGAGCCGCTCGCGCCGTGGTTGGGTGGGGCACGCGCCGCGGTGGGGAGCCGCTCGCGCCGTGGTTGGGTGGGGCACGCGCCGCGGTGGGGAGCCGCTCGCGCCGTGGTTGGGTGGGGCACGCGCCGCGGTGGGGAGCCGCTCGCGCCGTGGTTGGGTGGGGCACGCGCCGCGGTGGGGAGCCGCTCGCGCCGTGGTTGGGTGGGGCACGCGCCGCGGTGGGGAGCCGCTCGCGCCGTGGTTGGGTGGGGCACGCGCCGCGGTGGGGAGCCGCTCGCGCCGTGGTTGGGTGGGGCACGCGCCGCGGTGGGGAGCCGCTCGCGCCGTGGTTGGGTGGGGCACGCGCCGCGGTGGGGAGCCGCTCGCGCCGTGGTTGGGTGGGGCACGCGCCGCGGTGGGGAGCCGCTCGCGCCGTGGTTGGGTGGGGCACGCGCCGCGGTGGGGAGCCGCTCGCGCCGTGGTTGGGTGGGGCACGCGCCGCGGTGGGGAGCCGCTCGCGCCGTGGTTGGGTGGGGCACGCGCCGCGGTGGGGAGCCGCTCGCGCCGTGGTTGGGTGGGGCACGCGCCGCGGTGGGGAGCCGCTCGCGCCGTGGTTGGGTGGGGCACGCGCCGCGGTGGGGAGCCGCTCGCGCCGTGGTTGGGTGGGGCACGCGCCGCGGTGGGGAGCCGCTCGCGCCGTGGTTGGGTGGGGCACGCGCCGCGGTGGGGAGCCGCTCGCGCCGTGGTTGGGTGGGGCACGCGCCGCGGTGGGGAGCCGCTCGCGGGTCAGCAGCCCCACAGTGGTTGTTGGTTTCGTTGTTTTTGATAAACAAACGTTAAAGATATACGTACCAAATAGATATACATGAGAAAGGGAATTAGGAAAAACAGTATTTATGTTCTTACATTATATATTTATTATTTTTAAAACTTGGGGATTTTATTTAGGGCATTTGATTGACATTCTTTAAGCAACAAAAGTTATGTACAAAAAGTACAATGAAATACATTAATTGTACTTTAAAGTCAGTCCTATCAGCAGTTGCAAGTTTTGTACTGAGCCTCCTATATGCTCAACTCTTTGTTGCTCACAAAAAATATAAATAACAATAAAAACATTTGCAGTAAATGACTTAAATCTAATGTGTGCAAGTCGATAATATCACTAGTAGCGATTTCTTCAGACAACCTTTGTGTCAATGTAAATCTAGTAAGTGTAAATCTAGTGAATATAAGATTTTTATCTAAACCTATAGATTTTTTCATCAGTTTATGTTAATGAAAACTCTTAAGCTTCAGGTGCAAGTGACCTATATTCAGTCTAGTAGCAAACAAGGTAAGTGAACATTTTACTTTTTGGTATATTTTGCATAAGACTTTTGTCTACGAGACATGCTAGTTTTATTTGATCTTTAAGGACCATACTTTAATTATGGCACACTAAAGGTAGACCTTTCCCCTGTTGTAATATCCGTAATTAGTTATTCTGCTTAGTCGTATCCATTTTACATCGAAAAGCCTTTTTTGAGATGCATTAAAGATGAACTTAATAGTTAATTCCTAGACTGGGATGGTCAGTGAGGTTCATGGCGGGCTGGCTTGGTTGGGTGGATATCTCAAGAACCTGCAGTCGGTTGGCGGTTGGCGCGGCTTGCAACCACACCCCCGGCACGAACAGCGTCTGTTGCGGGCCCAACCGCCAGTAGCGACCAAGGTTGTGTCCGTTTATCCAGATAACGCCCTGCAAAATGAGTTAGCCTTAGATCGGTTCCGTGTTATGTGGTACTAAGGCCTATAAACATTACTAGCAGTTACAAGTTAATGCCCGTGAGTTTCACGAGATCTACCCGAGTAGCCAATAATGTAAGATCATTATTAAAAACTGTTCAGTACGAGTACAAACGCGTAAAAACATGTTTAACATTTAATAGATATTAATGAGGATTAACGATCCTATAAACTAGGAGTTGGCTCTCACGTTGCTACTTGTGTACCTTTACAGGTGTTCAGATCTTCATACAGGGTTACCTTTATGGTGGAGTTATAAAAAATTGTCGTCTTACAGGGTGCTCTTACTACATTTATAGTTTTATTAATTTAATTTATAGTTTTACCATGTATAAATAAAATCCTAAAGTTTGCCCAGCGTTGCGTTTAAAATTTTATGTGAGTAGAACTGATCCAATACATTCTCAAAATTTTATTTATTTATCAGTTCTCAGAAACCGCACAAAAAGGTGGGTTCCCAAACTTTATCTCACTGGGTGAAATCAGTTCAAATAAATAATGGTATTGACATAAGCGCGTATGGTGCCCACAGGACAAGACACGCGTCCACCTCTGCCGCCCAGGGCGGGAGTCAATCTTGAAGTTATAAGAAAACACGTTGGCTGGTCTGATTACTCAAACGTTTTTCTTAAATATTAAAACTGTAATTAGACCCCAGAATAATTTTGCTAATTCAGTACTTCGAAATGAATGTATTCTTGAAATAAAATTAGGCAGATACACTATTTTATGTGAATTTTGCACGAGTATAACAAATTAAACAAATGAGAAAGAATGCTTATCGTTGTGTTATGTTGTTTGATTATTTCGATAATCTAAATATCTGCATGCAAATCATCGTCGCGAGAGGTGCGAAGTATTATTGACAACCAAACGAACCTTGTGATGTTGATATGCAATTATACTAGTGTCTTACTGAAGATGATGTAAAAAAGAAATATCATTATTTTTGGAAAATAAAACTATACACTGCCATAACACCGCGTCAAGTTAGATACAGTTTGACGGGATCCAAGCGTCAGTATTTAAACGTATCGGTGAATGAGCCATCAATTTTAACAGGGATCTAAATCTGCTCTTATATAATATTCAGAACCATTTATATATAATAACCAACTCAGAGTAATTATTAATAAAATTCAACTGTTTGACGTAGTTGATTCACAAGTTTTATTTTTAAAATGTTTAAAGGTTTATCTAGTTGTCTAGATCGAGAAGTCAGTCATAGGACATATACCTTGGTCCACCCAGCAGTATTGATAAAGGTGTCCATCGGAGCCCCTCCATGCGGCAGTACAAAACTACCTTCATAAAGCACAGGGCTGTCACTTGTGTTATCAATGACGTCACTGTTCGCCTCGGTGCCATTCGCAGGCGGTACCACGTCCAAGTCCTGCAGAGGGAACCCTGTCACGTTCCACGGACCCGTGAGCGCCTTGGTTCCAAGTACTACGTCTGATAAAATACCCTGGAACGTAAAGTAATTTTGTACTTAATACTAGGTACGGCTTTAATTTTTGTTATAAGACTAAAATGTGTCAACGTGTTGTCGTAGATACGCACTCACACAGACATACTTGGTTAATTAAATGTGAAGCAGTCCAATTAAGGCACCTTTTTTCTATGTATCCTAGGTTGTGACAAGAAAAAGTGAAATTGTTCAAAATACAAATTCAAATATTTATTTCTCAACATTGACAATTACTTGTTCTTATTGGCGTCAAATAAAACATGAGTTCACCACCAGTCGGAAAAACCTTCGTGAAGAAGAATTGGCAAGAAACTTCATATTATAATGAATATAATTTTTACAAAATAAATTTACTGGTCTCTTTATTTCTATACAAAATTATTGTTATCTGCGTCTGGTAGCTCGGCAAGTCACCCTCAAACGCTTTACATTAGAAACACCTAATGAAAGTCAGGCGAATACGTACAATTGAGAACTCTGGCTTTTAAAGCTGAGAGGAAAAAGGGCCTACGATATTAAATAAAAAACCTACGTCTTTACCTTATTTTAAATATCCCTGTTTGTAAAGGAGTACCTGTTTTTACTTACACGTACTTTCATATTATTACCTATAACAATTACTCAAACATATTTACGAAGCTTTTATACGGTATTTCATAAAGAGTTAGACAAGTAAGTTAATTTAAATACTTTTTACTTGATTTTTAATAACCATTACCAGTGCGTAAACTATTACATGGTCTTTATTCATGTATCAAATTAAAAATCCCCAGAAGCAAATCAACTTACGCCATTGTTTTAGGGAGTTTTATAGCAACATTAGCGTGGAACTTGCTGTGTCTCGTTCTTGTACGCAACGAATTCAGAATTCCGCGACGTAAATATATTTACTGACTTTTTATGTGGAGCTTAAGATCATATTGAATTCGTAATCTATTTCAAGACTTTATTCTCATAAGATTTTAAAGTCTAACCCAACGTAATCGTACTTACAAATATAGTTGTTTGAGTTTAGCCTTCGGAAATATAGTTGCGTCCGCGCGGATCGGAGAGGTGTACCTGTGCAGGCAGGGTAATGCACTCGCTCGCTTGACGGTTCACCCCAAGTAGCAAATATTTATTGTCAAGCTTAGTTTCTAGGCCAGAATCATTTAAAGAACCTCTTATGTCTATTCAAAATCAAGCAGTAACATCTGATAAAAATAATCCTGTAATGATAGCATCGGTTTCCACAATTTACCTCATGATGACCGTTTCAGAAACATGTATGATGTTGTTTCACTGCAGGACAGTATTCAAACTAATAATCGCTACATTGATAATTATAGCGCAACAAATAAACTTATAGATCAGCCCAATTCTGATTTTGTTTTATACAAAACTGTTTAAGAAGTTGCACCTACACCTGAACTACACATTATCGCCATTGAATACAGCCCCGTAGTTGAAAGAAAAATTAACCAGACTGCTCCTGCACCCGAAATAATGCGCCACCCAGAGCCCGAAATCATTCAAGATCACTTTCCTGTAACTGAACATAACGCCTTAGTTAAAACAGAAAGTAACCCTGTATCTGATACAGAGTACGGCTCCATACCTCACAGAAAGCATATTCCTTTTTCTGCAATGTCCTCCAGCACTACTTTAGAACCCGAAGTTCCGAAACTATCCATTAATACAAACCCGGTACGTTTTGTGGCCTCTATAACTACGGTTTTTATAAATTATGAAAATTAAGTAGAAGCGACCAAAAATAACCGAGGAAGTCGGAAAAGATTGTGAGACGAAATGAATTAGAAATTCAACAAAACTAAAGTTAAAAAAAAATTCTGGAAAAGAATATGCAAGCATCAAAACTAAAACTAACAGACCTACTAAGAAAATGGGAGATTCGTGTTCGTGTAGAAAAATTGTTCTGAAAAAATTAATGATTCATAATGTTTGGCTATATTTAAATATTTCTAGAACTACTACTACTAACTCGGACGTGGTTTGCGATGGATCCGCTTCCACAATAGCCTTCAATTCTTCATTATCAACTTTGGTATCCGGCCGTCCACGGGGCTTGCAGGTCCTTTTGCGACACCGCCGCCTTACACAGCATTAACACTTCGAGTCGTTTCTGCAGCACTGCTGCCACGGTGGATTTCGTACTCGTAAATAATACGATATTTTAAGTTTTCCATTTTTTAAACTAAGTGACGCAAAGAAAAAACCAAAAGAGGAAAAAACAAATGAATTACCGTTTTCGAAACAAAAATGCGTGAGTAAATAGCTGTATAAATTCGAAATTGGAATTCTAAAACAGGAGCTAATAATACAGATATATAGAGATAATACAGATCAAAAATTTCAAATGTAAGGACCTAATATTTAAAACTCAATTTAATTTGGGCTTTTTCCACCCTAGAAAGGATATGTGTGAAATTTATAGCCTATATGCACAAGCCGATACTGAGAGAAAAGGTCAACTGAAAGAAGAATATGATTTGTATATACTCGTAAAAAATAAGGAACGCGTAAGGGCGATCATAAATTAAGAAAAAGAAAATTCTGGTGAAGCCATCAATACTGTCGCATGCTATGATCTAGAGAAGGTGTTAAGCATACCCCAATCTTATGTCGGGGTTTTTCATTATAAGGGAAAATATCCTATCCATAATGTAACATATATATAATATATAAAAAAAGAAGGTCATTGCTTTGTTTAGCATGCTTAACTTGGTCAACGAGGAGCCAATGAAATTGCAGGTTGTCTTTGGATATTCATAAATAATGAAACTGCGAGAGGCATTACAGCGATTTCATTTTATTTCGATAACTGTACAGGGCAAAAACACAATCGATTTGTATTTGCTCTGTATTTATTTGCGTGCCAACAATTAAATATAAAAATAGTGCATAGCTTTCTACAAAAAGGACATACACTAAACAAGGGCGACTCAATGCATTCATGCATAGAGCGAGCAAAAAAAGAACAGAGTTCTATTTGTCCCCGATCAAGTCTACTCAGTCATAAGAAACACCAAAGTACAGGGCCATTTATATTCATGAAATGACCCAGGCTGATTGTTTTGATTGGAATAGGCTCAAAAAATTGGGAAAAAGATATCACGGGGAAAAAGTGTCAAGGAAAAAAATAAAAGAAATAGCAGTTCATCCGGAATCCCCTACAAAGGTTTTTTCAAATACGCTTTCGACGATGAGCCAAATGTCCTTGATACTTTAAAAAAGACTAGAAATAAGCGGGACAAAAATTCAGACAATATGTCATTGGTATTGGTATGGCCCATTACCAATTTCAAAGAATTTAAGAAGGATTTAATGAGCCTTAGTGACTCCTTAAACATTCCCGCTCACTATCACAACTTCTATAGGGGATTGGTCTCCACAAACAATGGAGATCAGTTAGAAAGTGAGGATTGAAGTTATTTCACTTTCAATTTTTATTACTATTTTTATTTGGCTAGCAATCACTGTGCAATTTCAATAATTTTTTTAAAAGCTTAAACCATTTTTTTATTTATGTATATTATTTTTACCGCTAGTAATCCTATAAGCACTTTTTACATTGTACAATATATGTTTTGTAATATTATGTATTTGAAAACTTAGTAGTGCAATTATAACTATTTACTTTAAAATGTACATACATACAATCCATAAGTATTTCTACATAACATATATAAATGGCCTGTATAGTAACTTACTATTGTAAATAACAATAAAATTGTATTACAACAGTGCCGCATATTGAATTGCCTTATAGGTACTTTGCTTATTGATACGTAGAATAAAGGAGTAAGTGGTTTTACTAGAATAAACTTTTTCCTATAAACCAGTGTAGAAACTTGTAAGTTGATTTACTACCCAGTAAATTCTCTAAAATTGGTATTAAAAAAAGAATAAGTCTACTTACTAACAAAAATATAATTTTTGGCCCCTAAAAGAAATGCTTAAGTAGGTTATTACAATATATCTTGGAAACTACTGGGATTATTTCATTATTATCTAAATCATCGAAAAGCTAGACTTTTCTGCTATTTTTGGTATTTTTTTGAAAAATTTGACATTTATTGTTGGAGTATAAATCAGTTTTAACCCTCTCCTGAAAAGTTAGTCGTTTCAAGTTACGCCATTATTTTACGAATGGTGCGAAGTGATCATGAAATCGCGATGCGTTACCTCTGGAATGAATTAATAATTCACAAATTGCGTACATGTTACCTGGTTTCTGCTCGGTCTCACTTCTAATGAGATAGGTTATTTATATATTATAGGTGGCAGTGTCACACTTATACAGTAGATAGTTCAATTATATTTCAAGAAGTAGTTAGAGCCATACGTAAGTAAAACGAGGTTATCATAAACCAGTAGGTTACCTTAAAATCGCGGATGCCCCCTCCATAGTTGACGCGTCCTTGATTCTCAACTAGCAAGGACAACTTCGACACGCCGCCGGCGCCCACGATTGTTGTGTTGGTCGAGGTGTCCTTAAAGCGCCTTATTGTTCCTTGCTTTTTCTGGAAACAGGAGTAATCACTCGATGAGAACTTTTCCTGTTGAATTGATCCTAAGTTCATACAAAATTAGAGATATGGTAATAATACACTTCATGTGAGTTTTGGCTTGCAGTCGTGAGTCAACTCGCAATGGCGTTACTTCGCGTTATTTTTCTAAATTGACGAATTGTTTAGTGATTTTTTGCAAAAAGACCACATTTTTTCCTGTCATTCTATCTGTTACCTTTTTACACCTAAACCGCTAAACCGATTTAGATTAAATTTGATATGAAGTTTATTTATTAATAAACCAGCAGTCGATATTTCACTTACCCTTATAATTTTTGACTTACTAATACAAAAGAAAATGTTTGACTAAACCTCTGTTTATGGTAGCCACTTACTCGTTAGATTGGTAATTTGATGCAAATATTCATAGGTATGATTCAAATAAATGATGGCTGGTATGAAAATATACTTAGGAGAGTTACAATACAAAAACTCAAGTAGTCTTAGAGAAAAGTTTGGGAAAAAATTATTTATTCCAAAATATTGAGGATATTGATAATTTTATTTTATTTATTTATTTTATTTATTTCATTATTACATAATCCACAGCTCTTAGCTAAATGTAAACATTATATTATTTTGCACTGACAGCCAATTAAGGACTAACAATTTATAGATGAAACATATATAAGCTTATGAATAGGGAGAGATGAATCACTAAGTTACAAAATCAACATCATGGATTAATATCAAAACAAAACTTAATTATGCAATAAAAAAGTAAGAATATAATTATTATAAAAACTGAAAAACTAATTGAATTTTTTTTTTGTTTCTTTTTCTTTTTCTTTTTTTGTTCTTTTTTTTTGTGCCAAATTACATTAAAATCTTACTCGTTTTTTTAGTCTTGTGTGATTTGTGTATATTATGTGTGTGTGTGTGTTTGTGTATGTATGTGCGTGTATGGATGTTGAAGATGGTATGTGTTTATAAGTTGTTTATCCTGTCATTAGTATTTTTATTATGTTGTGTCTAAAGTTCTCTTTGCTGTCATGGAACAGATCCAAATCCAAATTATGTGAAAAGTTCTTATTATAGGTGTTTTGTATTCTATTGATTATTGAGTTTTCTGTGTAGTTTGTTTTTGAGTGCTGTGAGTAAAATAACTGGGTGTGGCGGGTTCTTGTGGAGGGTGTGTGGAAACTTAGAACAAGGTGCGTTAACTCAGGACAGTCAATATAACCATTACAAGTGTTGTATAAAAATAGCATATCTAATAAGCAACGTCGGTGTTCTAAACTTAGAAGATGGTGATTTTTGTAGGCTTCTGGGTATCGGGCATGGGTCTGTTGTCTATAGTTTAAGTGTTTTAAAAACTTTCGCTGAATAGATTCTATATTTTGTTTATATACAACATACTGAGTATTCCAGATTGAACTACAGTACTCTAGTGTACTGCGAACAAAAGAGTAGTAAAGAACTTTCAAACAAATTTAATCAGTGAATGGTGCACTAGTTCTTAAAACAAAACCTAAATTTTTATAGGACCTTGTTGTGATGTATGATATGTGTTCCCTGAAATTCAATTTTGCATCAAGGAGCACACCTAAATCCCGAACGATATTACAATTCAAAATTTCGACACCATTAAAAGAATAATGGGTCAGTAATGGTCTAAGCTTGCGGGTGAACGCTACATGTGTACACTTATTGACATTAATAGTGATGCGGTTGTCAAGGTAATAATTATTTAATCTGTGCAAGTCATCTTGTAACCTGAGGCTATCCGATGGGCTTCTCATTTTCATATAAATTTTAGTGTCGTCCGCATACATTAAAAACTTTGCATAATGTATGTGTTGTCCTATGTCATATACGTATACACAGTAGAGCAAAGGTCCCAAGATTGAGCCCTGAGGGACTCCAGATAGTATGGAGACATAATCAGAGCGAAACCCACCCAGTTCAACTGCCTGACTACGATTACGAAGATATGATTCATGCCATCGCAACAAATCTCCACAAATCCCTACTTCCTGAAGCTTGCGCAAGAGAATGACGTGATCCACACGATCGAATGCTTTTTCGAAGTCAGTGTAGATCACGTCAACCTGTCCCCCACATTCCATGTCATGGAGAACTTCGTTCGTGAAAATTGCAAGATTAGTGCAGGTCGAGCGGTTCCTCATGAAGCCATGTGGTTGAGGGGGGATCATTTTTCTTATGATGGGATATATGTGGTTGTATACAACTTTTTCTTACTTAAAACATTTAATTTAGAGATTGGGCGGTAATTTTCTATTGACGTCTTAGGCCCTTTTTTGTGCATAGGAGTGATGTGCGCTATTTTCCATTATAGTGGAAAATACCCTTCTGCAAAACATCGATTAAATATATAAGTCACAGCATATGATAGAGCTTTCGCGCATTTCGCGAATAAAATTGGTGGCAAACCGTCACTGCCCGGGCCTTTGCTAATATCCAGTCCCTTCAATAACACTTCACAGTATTCCGGGTTAACTGAGATGGTACCCACACTGTCAGTGTTTAAGGACAATGGTAAGGTTTGAGCATCATTATAAACAGCGAGTGGGGCACTAAAGTTATTATAGAAAAAATCATTAAATGCCCCACAAATATGCAAACCTCCAGAGACACTCGTAGCCCCATAGTCCATGTACCCCGGGTAAGTCGACTTACATTTCTTCTTTGACTTCACATATTTCCAGAAAAAAATACAAGACTGTTTAATTATGTTCTGTGACCAGGCAATAATACTATTATAACAATATCTTTGCAATTGCTTTTGGCGAGCTCTTAACGTCGAAAAAGAAAGATAATCATTAGGATTGTTGTAACGCTTCCACAGTGAATGAAACTTAGCTTTCTCCTTCGTGACACGAATAAGCGCTCTGCTGTACCAAACCGGATAATTATATGTACCCGATACTAGAGACTGAGGGACATATTTGTCGATTAAGTTGTACAGAAAATCATAAAAAACATTGAGAGCCACATCAATATCAACATCCTCAAATAAAGAAAACCAGTTAAGTCTTGTTATTTCTTCACTGATTGCGTCAAAATCAGCTTTTCTAAAAATATACTTTCCATGGGACTTGAGCTTTAAGGATGGTACCATAATATCTGAGACATAAGATTCAATGGAGGGATGATATTTATCTTCAGGCACTAAAGGGCTTTCAGAACGCCAGATACTAACCAGACTTATATTATAAAAACCAAACTTACATTATCAAGGTAAACCAAAACATCGTCCCTCGGCTTGGCAATGCTAAGCAATGCCTCGGTCACGTTGATATAAGTCTCATACAGCATCAGGCCAGCTCGTTGCCGCAGCGCTTCGAAGGTTGGCAGCTTGGGCCCGCTGACGGCGGAGTGTTGTTTCCCAAGGCTTGCGATACCATGTGGTGAGAGTAGTTGGGTTGATGGATGAAGTGTCACCAGCCCGTAAGCGCCTTTCTTGGAGACGGTAGGCTCTGGGATGTAAGACACGCGTGGGTCGAACTGAAATTGAATAAATCGTTCTAAACAACTTACAGGCAAAATTGACGCTCGACGGTACAGATCTAGGTCTAGATCTAGAACTAGATCGGCAATGAGTTGGATACAGGTATTTATATCCAATCTGAGTATTTAGTTTTATCTATTTACAGGTTTCTCTTAATTCTCTCAAGTTCATTCTGGATGTTTCACGTAGCTTTACTTACTAAGTCACAAAACGGAAAGCTCCTTCATTAATTACCTCAATCAGCAGCTTTCTGATGGCGTCATACTTGTGGGTGACGTCACCCGCCTCACTGATTGGCGCGTCGTAGTCGTATGACGTCACGTGTGGCAGAAACGGCCCATCGAGAGCCCCTGCAACCACATTTATAAGGATTATTAACCAAATGGTTGATAATAACCTTTCTTAATCAAAGTGGCACAACAGCACTCCAGGGCCTCCCTTCGCAGCAGACTGACATCAGAAAGCTATGAATTAGAATTTTAGTTTAAGAGGTTATAATTTAATGTTGTGTACACGAATTGGTACATTAATTACTTTCATTAGTTTTCCTTTACTCATTTTTCAGAGAGTTGTAACTTAGTGCCTTGACGGAGGTGACGTTGCTGGTTGCAATCCAACTAGATTGTAGTCATTTTCTAATTTCTGGTTTGACCGTCCACAACTTTCATACGCTCCTTTTTTTGTAATAAAATTTTGTACTCTTTGTTGACAGCATGCTCGGAATGGCGCTTAAAACTAAAATCTAATATTGCGTGGGAAACGACCGCAAAACACTCTCAAAATAGTTTCTTATATCAGTAAGTACATATCATATAAAACTGGCTTATGAACTTTCAAATAATTCTTTATTGAATTAAGAATAAGAATAAGAATAAAATTTATTTCCGGAAAACTTACATCTAGGAATACACAATAAGAACTTACAAATTTATTACTACGATAAACTACATAAATATCAATTATAATATGTGTCTAAAAATTTACAATAGATACTATAATTATGATAAGTCATCATATCGGTTTATCATGATCTAGGGTAACAATAACTAGGCAAATACCTAAACTAAGTAATTATGAATTACCTGTTTTTTAGGTACAAATTATTAAATTAAGTACAGTATGCTGTATAAACATTAATTCTAAATCTAGTAAGTACATTAACAATTAAATGCGCAAAGTGAATATTACATAAAATGTGTTTCATAATTCTCGTCCCACTATAAACATTAGAAAATAATAATAATACTAATACTACACTTTCGCTTTCGTTACCGTATAAAGTGCTAAATAGATATTTGTTAGGCAAAATAGTCGACGGAAGAACATTCTGTGCGTGATTGTACGCACCAAAAGTCCACCGGACTTGACTCTTAGTTAAAGACATTCTCAAACAACTTTTCTAGACAGAGAAACACAATTTAAACTTGAAAACTCATAGCCTAGTTTTGTGTATCGGATTCAAAATAGTTTATTGCTGATTTGGAAGAAGCGTTTTTTTCGATAAGAGCCATTCAAAAACGGCTCTCTATTCCTCCCTGTTTTAACCACCATAACATTTCTCCGTTTTTTATATTAATAGTAAGGCCAATGAATTTACAGGAATAAAATAATTCCATTCATAGCCAACGGTCGGCAACGCATCATTCATCAACATTCCAATTTAATAGTGAAATTCAGTATCATGAAGCTAGCCTTCCAAGCCAAAGAAGGGTGTGCTTACCAACCTGAGCTGAATCCGAAGTTAGTTCCCCCAAACACCATGTACAAGTTGAAGTTGACATGGTTCCGCAGCAAATAGCGCAGGGAGCTGACTACGGCCTGGGTGGGAACGGATGCGCGCGCGCCGCCCCATAGCGTGAGCCACCCTGTGTAAAACTCCGAGTTCATCACTGGCCCTGATGGCATAACGTCGCGTAGTATCTTGATCGCTTTTTTAATCGCCTCGTCTGTAACGAAAATAAATGCAGGTTTTCTCATTCAGTACCTTCGTATTCGAGATGCAAGTCTATAGACAGTTTCATCTGTACCGCTGACAAGCAAAATTTCGATTTCGAAATTAGTTAAATGTTTCCTGTCCCCAGAATATCATCTCGACCTTTGAATAAGTTAAATCAGTGGAAGTTAGTTGACGTTCTTATCTGATGTATCTGATAGTCACACAAAACTCAAGTATATTGGGGTTATGAAACTTTACATAAATGAAACTGAGAAAGAGACAGAACGGCGCAAGGATATGGCGCGAGCAGGACGGATGGCGTGACGTTTACCTCGGATCATTTCGCGTAGTGTCAGGCGGATTGCAAGTGAGGCCAGGCTTAGCAACTTCAGTATCTTACTCCTTAACGAAATTAAATAAATGAGTTAAGTTTGCAATGCCGAATGATCTATCCAAACCTAGGTATTTTATTTTTTCAACGCATTCTATTTTGTAATGATTAATCGTTATATTAATATCTATTTTCTCACGGCCTATACCAAACATACGTATTTTGATGTTACTAGGAGAAATATTCAACCCAATTTTATTTATTTTCCCAGATACACACTTCAGAGTATTTTGTAAAACAGTCAGTTTCATGTTAATATTTTATAGACTTACATAAAAAAACAAAATCGTGTGCACATTGAGGAGCTATGACGCTGCTGATTCCATTATACGGGTTGCAATTATGCTGCGTTCCGTTTGCCGATTACAGCGCTCACAGCGCTAAAAGTGCTCAAAACCGTTCCGATTCGTTTGAGCGCGCTAAAAGTGTTATTAGTGCTATTGCAATCGGAACGGTAAATATCGCGCTAGCATTCTGATTGTTCGTCGCTTAAGTCTAAAGTTACAATATCATTAAGATCTTTGACTCTGAATGAATCAGGAGCCATTTTTTTATATTATTACAAAAGAAAATTAATGAGCAAGCTTTTAAAATCTTTAATCGACTAATAAAAACATCAACAAAGTTAACGTCATGTGTCAGTTTTGACAGGCCGCTCACAGCGACCATGCTCCGTAGCGTTGGCACTGTGAGCGGGAAGATGGCGACGTTTATGACGTCATTGATGACGTATCGATATCGCTGTGAGCGCGCTCACGGGCTTTTTTTTTTTTTTTTTGTTCCCCTCCGCGGGAAGGGCAGGAGGATAAAAATGCTCTGACGCATACTCTGGCGCGATTCCAAAGTTATGTGGGACTCGTCCCGACGCCTACCAGAACCATACCCACTAAAAACCCCCTGTCGGCTCGTGCATTTTTGCCACTCAGCCTTCATCTGAGCGACGGCCAATTGGAGAAAGAGGCCGCGCTAGCGGGGCCCTTAAGGGGTCACCCGCTGGGTTTTACATAGCACTGAAGGTGCTCAAAAAAATGAAAAGTAAATAATAAACATTAAAAATTGACAATTAAATTAAATTTGCATTAATTCAGATTTACGTTAGAATTAGAATTTACGTTAGAATTAGAATTTGCGGCCTGAAGGGCCTCGAGATCTAAAGTTAATTGCGTACGTTCGCTTGTGTGCGCGTTTCTCGGTCTAGCGACTTTGTATACCGAATCTAAGACAGGAGCAGTATAAGAGACTGAATTTCGAACTAGTGGATTGGGATGGGATTCGGCGCGTTTGAAGAACGATTCTGAGAGTGTTTTTAGGTACTGTTGAACTGTAGGTAGTTCAAGATCTCTGTGCAGGTCCGCATTGCGTACGTACCAAGGTGCGTTTGTGGCCCTGCTACAGAAGAGGTTTTGAACTACCTGCAGCTTGTGCAGGACGGAGGGTTTGGCGTGGGCAAAGACTGGCGAAGCATATGACATGACTGGTCTAACGCAGACCTTGTAAAGCGTACGTTTATTTCTGAAGGACATTTTACTTTTTCTACCTAACATACTGTAAAGCCGGCCTAGGTAAAAACGTGCGAGTTTCGTTACTCTATCGACGTGAGGGTTGAAAGAAAGCGTCTGGTCTAATATGACGCCTAAATATTTGGTACTGCGCTTCCAGGGGATGGGAGTGCCTTGCATTCTCACTTGAAGATTGTCGGGGATACGACTGCGTCTGTAGTCGAAGTAAACCGCAGAGCTCTTCTCTGGGTTCACATCGATACGCCATTTTTTAAACCATGCACCGAGGGCGTTTACAGCCTTTTGAAGTCTGGTGACGAGACCCGAGGCTCTGCGGCCTTTGGTGTAAAGGGCGGTGTCGTCGGCAAAGAGAGCGAGTTCGACGACTTTCGATGGAATGGGAATGTCGTTAGTGTATACGGAATACAAAAGAGGGGCGAGGACTGAGCCTTGAGGGACTCCAGCCTTTATGGGACGAGGCGCGGAGAGCGTGCCTTCATGTTTGAAACGAAACGTGCGGTCTTTGAGAAACGACGCGATTATCCTAACTAGGCGAGCCGGTAAGCCTATTTTATAGAGTTTATAAACGAGACCGCTGTGCCAGACTTTGTCGAAAGCCTTGGCTACGTCAAAGAAAACTGCGATCGTTTTCTTTCGTTTCGGATAGAAGCCGTCGAGTATGTACTCGACGATTCGATGGACTTGCTGAGGGCAGGAGTGCTTAGCGCGAAAGCCGAACTGGTGGGGAATTATGAGAGGATCGCCGTCCGTTGGAAACAGATGGTTCCGCATTCGAGAGAGTATGACTCTCTCGAGAAGTTTAGACATTGCCTTGAGGAGGCTGATGGGTCTGTGATTAGCCGGGATATTAAGAGGTTTACCCGGCTTGGGAATGCCTATGACTGTCGCTTCTTTCCAAGCTTTTGAAAAGTAGCTAAGGTCGAAGCAGGCATTGAAAATGATAGCTAACAAGGTAAGCACCTGTTGAGGCAGGTGCTTAAGTGCGTGGTTGGAAATACCATCCGCACCCGGAGCCTTTCTGGACTTTTGACTTTTGATGAGAAGCGAGATTTCATCATTAGAGACTGTGACGGGGTCGGCGGTGATGGGGAGAGAGTTTCTACGGAGAACTTCATCCTCCACCGCTTTGATGTGAGTGGGATTCGCGGGTTGCGTGCTGGGCGAGCATTGAGACGCAACGCTGTCAGCGAAGCATTCGGCTTTCTCTTCGTCTTCGAAGGCGATAGAGCCATCGGGACGAGTGAGAGGAGGGACGTGAGAGGCGGCGTCTACGCGTAAGGCTCGGGCCATTCGATCATACGCTTGGTGGGACGGGGAGATATTCGCCATGAGATCGTTCATCTGGGCGTCTCGGAGTTCCGCGAGGCGAGATCTAACTTTGCGTTGTAGCTGATTCGCAGCGTGGGATATTTCTTGGCTCTCCGGAGAGCCGCGTTCTTAGCTTTAATAAGATTGCTAATGTCTAAGGGAAGCGTGGGTTTGCCTTTCTTAGCAACCTTTTCGTTTACACTGATGGCCGAGTTGATAGCATCAGTGAGAGAATTTACTAACGAATCTATTTTATCTGGGCTATCTAATTGATCAGGCGAGATCGCGAGCGGAGAGTTTGGGGCCTCTAAGGCAGAAACTATCGTATTTTTAAAACCTTTCCAGTCGGTAGAGGTCTTAGGAAAAGTGACGTTAACGTTAGGCGGTCCTAGCACGAGGGAGACGGGGCGGTGGTCAGAACCTAGGTCATCGAGCGGTTCGATAGACCTGAGGTCGAGGTTGATATGCTTGACGATTGCAAAGTCGAGGATGTCAGGAGAGTGGTTCGGGTTGTCGGGATAGTGAGTGGGAGTGATAGGGGAGACGACGTCTAAGTCGAGTAAGTTGGTGATGTCGAGGAGAGCTATACCGCTTTGGTTGGTTGATAGGCACGTCCAGTCAGTATGTTTGGAGTTAAAGTCTCCGAACATAATGACTGAACGGCCGAGGGCGAGAATGGTCTCAAAGTCGCTGCGGATAGGTTTGGTGCCACAAGGTATGTAGACTGAAGCTATGATGATGGTCGGATGACCAGTCATAGCCAATCTACATACGGTGGCTTCCATGTTGAGGAGAGGAGGGGTAGGGAGAGGACAGCAATGGAATCCTCTTTTGTAGTAGATAGCGGTGCCGCCGAAACCGTCGCAGTTAGGCCTATCGTTACGTGTAAACGCGTACTTAGGAATAGCGAATCCCCTGGAGCGATTAGGAGTGAGCCATGTCTCCTGGAGAAGTAAAAGATCTGGGTCGTTGTTCTGAAGGAACAGTTTGAGCTCGGGAAGGTTGGTGCTTAGGCTACGAACGTTAAAAGATATTAGGGATAAGCCCTTGGGTTTGATACGACAGGACGCGGGATTCGCGGGTCTAGACATTATAATTTACTTATTTATGAATTTATACAAAAATAAAGAATTTACAACGAACTTAGGAGCGAGTGATGCTCGGCTAACGCGAATAAACGCTCTTGAGGAGAGCGGGCGGCTCGCAGTTTGCGTGCGAGTATGGAAATTTCATTAATGTCTACGTTTTGGATGACGTCGAACACGGTCTTCATGTCCTCAGCCAACGATGACTGAGGTGCGGATGGCGGAGCGGGACGCGGCCCTACGGAAGCTATGGGAGCTGGAATGGGTCGGGAAGGTGCAGGCGGGACGGCCGGACGCTGCCTCCAAGACAGAGCCGGAGTAGGCGTCGGCTGGACGGGCTTTGCTTCCGGGGGACCCCGGTTGCGCAGCGGCGGGAAGTTAGTAGGAGTGAGCGGCGGCGCCGGTTTAGGCGCGACCCTCTTGGTGGTGCGCTCACGGGCAATCGGAACGGGTATATGAGCGCTGTGAGCACTGTAATCAGCAAACGGAACGCAGCATTAGACTAAACAGTAAAGGAGATAGGTCTCCTTGAACTAGAGCTCTGCCCGAACACCTGGCATCAAAGCTTTGAATTATTTAAAGTCACAGGATAAACTTTTGACTGTATAGATTTTTGAACAAAAATGGCCACACCCTTGCGGCCCATATCCATTGTGCTCGTGTTTTCTATAAATATTGTAATCTTTTACCCTTAAATCTTTATTAATATCAAGTCATGTTTGTCACGTTAAAATCATGTCATGTTAATTATTGCTAGGTAAATGTTTTTTTAAATTAACAATGCGTCGAAAGAAATTAGTTTCTTATTCTTTCGACGAATGAATCAACTTTTGTGGATGACCAAATCCACATGGGTATAATAAAATATTGTCTAAAGCGTTACGTCGGGTCGCTCACTTCCCTCTAATATGGTTGTGGGGGGTGAGGGTTGGTTCCAACGTTACAACTTTAAACGGGTGCCCTTCGCAGTAGTTCGTCGTTTGGATAGTTTGGGGGACTCAGTTTTGCCGAACTGGCAGATAGTACAGAGCTAGATACGATTAAGAATTAATTAGTAAAAATATACGTATAAGTAGTATAAGATATAATATCAGTAGAGCTAACAAACGCAGATTAATTACGTATAAACATAGAGACATAGTGAATTTATTTTGAAAAATGTATCCCCGTGAACTTTCTTGCCAGTTTTATTTGAAGTTAAAAAGAACAAGTAACTGTCAATGTTGAGAAATAAATATTTGAATTTGCCATCGTAAAATTTACTCTCGTACGTATTTTTTATGAGTTTTTCTTCACGAAGATCTTTCGGAACTGGTGGTTGCGCCATGCTTTAGCAAGGAGCAGCAACTGCCTACGTTGGAGCAAGGTATTTTACTCACGGGAACCAGGTGTCCGAGGTCCGCGCGTCAGCGGCGGGCCCCTAGTTACCGATACTTTACTTTAATCAGACTTTACTTTAAAAGAGATTTTGATCAAAAAACTCTTTTCTTTAATTTTGGCATTATTTTGGATTAAGCGTTTATCCTTTTTATGAACTAACGGGCATTTTCGATAGACCCTGGGCCCTAAGCCGTTTCGCTTATTCCTAACAAAACTGTACATTTTGTTTTCTACTTATACTTTGAAGTTTCAACTGAGATTCCTTGATAAAATTGTTTCGTATTTAAAAAGTTATAAAACTGTTCGTGATAGCATTTCTCTCTTAAGTATTAGAGCTTAAGTTTGTGTTCAAGAACTGCTAAGCACATACACCTACCTTAAAATGAAAAATCTAGCTAACTACTTGGTAATTTTCGATCTAAAAAGGTAGTTCTGAAATCTTTATTTACTGGATATGCATGGAACATACTCTTGCTTTCCATCAGATGAGATGTAAGTCAAACGTAAACCCAGTTCAAAATTAAATAATGTTTATACCATACCTACTCTAAAAAGCTTATTTTATTCACGCAAAACAGTGAATAAAAAGGCCTTTTATTCACTGTTTTGTTTTTATTCACTGTTTTGGTGTTTGAATTTGGAACACAAAATATATCCGATCTCTATTTCAATGCTTACACAGACTCCTTGCGCTAAGATTCGAAATTCAAACTCTTTGGTGCAAATAAATTCTCGAGATTTGATTGGTCGATATTTGCGACAAGAAGTTTGGCATTAGATTAAAAACTGTTTTGTGTTCTTTGCTGTCATTATAGAAAAAAAAAATAGTGAATTGGCGCCATTTCAAATACTTACTGTGAACTGTACGGACACAAAATTTAGTGTTACTTTATAATAAATCGATTGAATTATAATAAATCGATTATGCATTCAAGTGACGAAGAAGATATTGTGTTAACACCTGAATTTATGAAAGAGAAGGCGGCCGATATTGTAGAAAACTTGCTACCCAACAAATCACGGCTGGTTTACATCAAAACCTACGATGAGTTTTGTAAATGGAAAAATGAAAATAAAGCTACGGGCACATTATCTGAGTCTGTTTTCTTAACTTATTTTAATGAACTGTCGAAGAAAAGGAAGTCATCGACATTATGGAGTATATATTCTATGTTGCGGTTTACTGTAAAAACAAGGCATAACATTGATATAAATAAATATTGTTTCACAAGTTGACCACCCTAATGATAATAATAAGAAAATTACGCTTAATTTCAGTCATTGCTCTAATTTTAATGTCCATTTCAATTAATGTAACATTTATTATTTCTTGATTAAATTTCTATTTTCGCTTAAATTATGTCTTTTTCTCGTAGTCATGGTATAAAGTATAGTATGCAACTTCTGAATAAAGTACGAATTTATATCGAGGGCCATGAATCACTCGCGTCGCTCAGGATTCTAACAGTCATCTTAAATCACTCGTGATTCAATCGTTAGAATCCTTCACTTGCTCGTGACTCATCTACGGCCCTCGCTTTAAATCCGTCCTTTATTCACTAGTGCATAATATACTATTTGACAGGCTGGAATGAAACGTACATTCACATTCGAATTTTTTCAATGTTTAGCTACCCTTCCTACCTGAAGTAGCTCCAAAGTCGATGGTAGTAAGAGTGCCGTCTATCCTGCCGTCGACCACCATGGGTTTCGTCGATCCGTCCGTGGTGTATAGGAGAGCATTGCTTCCCACATGATTCAGAATCAAGTCCTTGAGCTGGCCCATGTATACTTTGTCTGCTCCAAAACTTCCGTATTCGTTCTCAACCTGCAGGTATAATACAGGTTGTAATGAAATGAAATGAAATGAAATCAAATGAAATATTTATTTCTCAACATTGACAATTACTTGTTCTTATTGACGTCAAATAAAACATGATTCTACCACCAGTTCGAAAAAAACCTTCGTGAAGAAGAACAGGCAAGAAACTTCACGGGTATATTTTTTTTTTCAAAATAAATTTACAAAGTCTCTTTATGTCTATACAAAAATTATTCTTTTCTGCATCTGTTAGCTCGGCAAGTCTCCCTCCCCCCAAGTATCCAAACGACGAACACCCTCAAACGGCACCCGTTCACGAGTTAACGCGGGATCCAGCCATCGCCCTCCTCAACCATATTAGAGGGAAGTGAGCGACCCGTCACCCGACGCTACCATAAGAAGACGTACTTTAGTGACAATGACGCTTTAGATATTCATCGGGACGAAGAACTCATCGCACATACAGACACATTACACATGCTTTGTTACAAATACTAGTACAATCCTGTTAATGAGGGGATTATACCCAAGGGCTTTTATCATCCAAATAATCGGATAGTTTATAATATGTTCTACACACAACTTCTCCTTTATAGTTTCTTTGAATTTGTCAATAGGAAGACCTTGGATATCCTCAGGAACCTTATTATAAAAGCGTATACATTGACCCATGAATGAGTTAGTGACTTTATGAAGCCTACTATTATGAGCTGCCAGCATATTGCTTCCTCTTGTGTTAACATTGTGGAGATCTTTTTTTCTTTTGAACAAGGTTATGTTCTTTTTAACATACATTAAATTTTCTAAAATTTATTGTGAATGGAAGGTAAGAATATTTATTTCCTTAAATTTACTTCTAAGTGACACCCTTGGACCGAGCTGATAGATTGCGCGAACAGCCCTTTTCTGCAGAATAAATATAGCATCGATGTCGGCAGCACTCCCCCACAACAGAATACCATATGTCATGAGGCTGTGGAAATAACCAAAATAGACTAATCGAGCAGTTGTTTCATTTGAAATTTGTCTAATTTTTTTAACAGCATATGCGGCAGAGCCAAGCCTTTTTGCTAAACCATCAACATGCGGTCCCCACTGGAGTTTGGCGTCTAAGGTTATGCCCAGAAATACAGTTGAGTTTACAGGAGTCAGTTCCTGGCTCTTAACTACAATGTTTGTGTTTACCTGTTTGACATTTGGCAATGTAAATTTAACACATTTCGTTTTTTTTTTTCATTGAGGAGCAAATTACTAGCTGAGAACCACTGCTCTGTGTTGGAGATGCATTTGTTCACCGCTCGATAGTCAATTTCTTGTCTTTTGATTTTAAACAAGAAGGAAGTATCGTCAGCAAACAATATGACCTCGCATTGATTCTTAACGGCCGATGGCAGATCATTAATATAAACTAAAAATAGGAAAGGACCAAGAACTGAGCCCTGGGGCACACCCATTGTCACTGCCGATCCTGATGATTTTTCTCCATTTATTGCAACTTTCTGTTTTCTATTAGAAATATATGATTTAATCAAGGCAAGCGCTCGGTTTTTAATGCCGTAATGGTGCAGTTTCATGAGTAGAGTAGTATGATCCACACAGTCGAACGCCTTGGACAAGTCACAAAAGACACCAATAGCATCACACGACTCCTCCCAGGCGCTGAATACGTGTTTTATGAGCTCAACACCGGCATCGGTTGTTCACAGACAGAAGAAGCACAGTTGGATAGTTCATACGGAAAATAATTACTGTTTATTATATAACGTTCGTACACCTCAAAGGGGTTCGTCGACTACAGTAATCTCGTCAGTAAAAGCAAAATGGGCAGCGAGCGAGAAGCGTGCGCTCCGCAGCAAAAGCAAGATCTGACCGCCGGTTCCCGGTACTCGCGATGCGCGTGCGACGCCGGTGGCCGAGTACCGTTAGGCTCCTTCTTCGCTTGCGTGGGGAAAAGTCGATGATCGCGACGATAAATTACCGGATCAATCGACCAACCGGTAACTTATGAAATATAATAAATTTAATCATATGAGTTTATTTTGTATATTAATATAGCTGTAATGTGTAAAACATATGTTAGTATAATATATAATAAATACGAATTGCAAAATATATAAATGTTACAGAAATAAAAATATGTGAGTGTAGGAAGGTTCCTACATATTTAAATCAATAAACTGAAACTTTTCACTATGACGACATGTCATATTTTGTACATCTATATTTAGTCGATGCTTCATATTATTTTCTGAGGGGTTCTGGGTAAATGGAAATGCAAACAAAATAATTTTACTAATATTCTGCCTGCAGTTCAATCTAGCAAAACATGCTGTCATTGTTTTCCTACTTAGTTGCTTACATCTGCCTACTAATATAATCAATATTGTATTAGGGTTAAATGTACGGGATGTAATTTTATCAACTATGTCATAATATGAAGCACCGGGGTAACAATAATTAGTTATTGGCCCCCCAACACACCGAGTAAGTTGCAATCCCATGTTCCTACCAAGTTCATCGCTATACATAATTATATTTAATTCACTTTTATTTGACTTATTATCTAAGCTACTACCTGAGTTTGATACTACATGCTCAGTGACATATGGCTCCTCAGGTTGACTGGATATTGGCAGAGGGCAATCTGATGTAGTATTATTTGAATTACTTTCATAATAATTGGTAAGGGACTCAAAGCGGTCATGATTATATTTAGACAGTTCAATCAAATAATAAGATAATCAATCAACTGCATAATACAAATCTAACAAAGGGAAAAAGACAATAGTAGTACTATACAAGTGAAATACTACTGGTGGCTTCCATGGTTTCAAAATTTGTGCGACTGGAAAGCTCCGAGTTTGGTCGCTGGTGACAATGGCATTTGAATCTGATTTTATCTCGTTGAATTATATTTTGACTCAACGTTTCGTTGCCATCACAGACATAACACGGTTGCCACTTGACAATCATGAAAACATTTAATCATCGCCATCTGTTTTCAGTCTGCGAGCGAAGCGCTCCAGTTTATTACAGAAAATTCTGACAGTGTATTGAGCTTTAAACCATGCAGCTTGTTGAATGTTGGACTTTATATTTTTGTACTGTAGGATCCTTGTTGAAAAAATCTTTCAACCATCTCCTCGATTTAAATTGGGGTGTTTTTTATTGCATTAGCTTCTCTGACCACCCTAGGTATGAATTGTATTTCCTTTAGTATAATTCTTATACGAAACCTTAAATAAGCGTTGGGCGTATTAAACGAAATTTCCTAAACTGCAGACCTTGTGGCTCATCTGTTTTTAATATCAGCTATGTATTCTTTAACGTGTGTCGGCATATTTAGTTCAGTTTGGCCAATAAAGGAAAGTCCACTGGAAAACTCCTGGTTCTTGTAAAGGTATGCTTGATGTAACTGAACAACATTTTGACTAAGTAAGCGGCTTAAATATTGTTTTGATTGAGGCGATGTTACACGTCAATCCAAGAGGTGCTCTGAGATAGAAGTATAAGATCCTAGTCCTCATCATCACTTTCCATCAGGTGAGATGTAGGACAAACGGAAATCCAATTCAGAAATAAAGTAGCGTTTTCTTTATCCGCACTCACAACTCTTCTTTGGTCTATAAGGCTTTTAATGTTTGACGTTCTTCTCTAGGAAGATTCGATTTCGGTAATTGACAACACTTCAACGCGTCGCAAATATCTTGCCGAATAGTTTCTGAGTCTAACTTGGATAACTTGTTTTGATAGAGACAGTACTCAACTTGGCAGATAATCTCCTCTACTGGTATTGTAAATGGAGTTGGTGCAAAATTTAGGCTTTTGTGTGCTTAACACGGCGGATCGTTAAAATTTAAGGACATATACCGATTTAAATTGAAACAGATATAAAGAATTACTCACTTGCACTAAGATGATGGGCCCACCGTTGCCAAACAGCAAGGGTGTGATCTGCTCAAACAACTTGTTGAACCAGATGGTCGTCTCCGCTATGAAGTCTGCGAGTAATGTAACAGTCTATTTAATTCATGAACCATGAACAGGGCACCTAGTACTTAGATTATTTCTCAATGATTCGGTGACGTCTAGTGTGGAAGTTCTATATATGTATAAATACTTTTTGTAGATCTCGAAATAAAAATAAGCAAATGCGAAAAAGAGGTTTTAATAACTTAACAGAGTTTTTCTGGAAAATGAATTATACTTTAACATTTTATGTCAAAGAATTAATTTGGCTAAAACTTCGACATACTATATTTTGCCAAGGAGAATTCGTATATCGCATGTTGTCAGGCAAATACTTGCAACTATGAACTTTGGCTTTTTAAACGCGTACAGGTAGACTAAGAGGTAAACATTAAACATTAGCCGGCGGAAAATAAAACCCCTCGGCACTGTTATAAAAATAATGCATGGAACAGAATGTACGACGCATGGAACAGAAGGTACACAATTTACCGATGACATGAAAAAAACAAACATATGAAAAAAAAATACCTTGAACATCTAAAATTACATCTGTAAATGTTTGTTTTTTAAATATAAAAAAATAAATATTTATTTCCTCTATGTCACGAGTATGTGTACAAATCTGAAGATAAGAGTGTGGAAAAACGGACTTGAAACAAACTTACTTGTGCATTATTATACTAGAAATTAAACACAATATTCATTGCGTATTAGAATCCTGAAATATTAAATACGTGCGGTTAAAATACATACTAAGTTTAAAATCAAAATACCTTAAATGAAAACGAAATACGAAACGCTCAAATTTACATACCGAATATGTAAAACAGCTCAAAATACCTACAGCCATGACACCTAAGTAAGATTGAAACCCCTACATTGATTATCTTCTGGTGAAAAGACCTCAAATTATAACAAAAATTGTCATTAGTACAGTGGTTTATTTTAAATATCGTCTTTATTTATTGACAGTTACGGCTCAACTTTAAATATTTACCAACGAAATTTTGAACGTTGATCTAACAACTATGACAACTCGACAATATCCTGCTATTTGCGCGAACCAAGCGAACGCCGTGAGCGCGACGCGGCTGCAGCCGGCAAGAACCGAGGTACAAAACAGAAATTTAAAGTACGCAAAGATGTTTACTTTTGAAAATATTTTTTGAATTTATATTTATGCGTAATGAATTGCGGTGTTGTGTACATTCGGCATTTAAAACCTTTGGTATTTCGAATTTAGTTCAAACAACCTATAAGTATTCTAATTTTAGAGGCTTTAAGAGACTTAGAAATTTTCGTAGTTATTTAATTTTTCGGGATTCAAATAATATTATTATGTATCCATGATATTTTTCATTATTCATATTACTATCATGGTTGTAATAAAATTTACTAGCTTAGTCAGGGCTTTAATTACGTACTATCTTTTAATTTGCATTGTATATAATTAATAATCAATATTTGAAAAATGTTGGTGCATATCTATACAGGAAGTGATACAAGATAATTTGCTTAATTATTTACCTTTGTCTTTAGTGCGCAGTTGAATATTGGGGTACTTGCTCAACAGCCAATACGGCAGACCTCCCTGAAGAAAAATAAACAAAGTTAGAAACCGTAAAATATACTCTTTCAAATCAGTAAGATTTACTGTGTGTATAAATAATAAAGTATCCATCATCTATATTTTATTAATTGACTGTATCGGCCAATTCAAGGAACTTCATATACCTGCAATAATTAGCAATATCCGCAAAAGCACAACCTTTTGCTAGATCAACTTTATTTTTGCTTTTGACTGCTTTGTAATAAAAAAAAATAAAATAGCTTTATTGCATAAACATTTATTAACAATACCCTAAGGATCTCTGTCTTCCAAACTAGGAAAACCTGATTTCCCGATTTATTTGATACAAACTCATATTCACTAATGAAATAATAAAGTTAATAGCACGAAGCGCCATGCGGCAGTTCCCGCGGTGTTGTTCCGCAAGTTCCGTGTCGAGAGCCTTATTAGGTAAAGTACGCAGTAATGAAACAATAAAGTTAATAGCACGAGGCACCATGCGGCAGTTCCCGCGGTGTTGTTCCGCAAGTTCCGTGTCGAGAGCCTTCATAGGTAAAGTACGCAGTAATGAAACAATAAAGTTAATACCACGAGGCACCATGCGGCAGTTCCCGCGGTGTTGTTCCGCAAGTTCCGTGTCGAGAGCCTTATTAGGTAAATTACGCAGTAATGAAACAATAAAGTTAATACCACGAGGCACCATGCGGCAGTTCCCGCGGTGTTGTTCCGCAAGTTCCGTGTCGAGAGCCTTCATAGGTAAAGTACGCAGTAATGAAACAATAAAGTTAATACCACGAGGCACCATGCGGCAGTTCCCGCGGTGTTGTTCCGCAAGTTCCGTGTCGAGAGCCTTATTAGGTAAATTACGCAGTAATGAAACAATAAAGTTAATAGCACGAGGCACCATGCGGCAGTTCCCGCGGTGTTGTTCCGCAAGTTCCGTGTCGAGAGCCTTATTAGGTAAAGTACGCAGTAATGAAACAATAAAGTTAATAGCACGAGGCACCATGCGGCAGTTCCCGCGGTCTTGTTCCGCAAGTTCCGTGTCGAGAGCCTTCATAGGTAAAGTACGCAGTAATGAAACAATAAAGTTAATAGTACGAGGCGCCATGCGGCAGTTCCCGCGGTGTTGTTCCGCAAGTTCCGTGTCGAGAGCCTTATTAGGTAAAGTACGCAGTAATGAAACAATAAAGTTAATAGCACGAGGCGCCATGCGGCAGTTCCCGCGGTGTTGTTCCGCAAGTTCCGTGTCGAGAGCCTTATTAGGTAAAGTACGCAGTAATGAAACAATAAAGTTAATAGCACGAGGCACCATGCGGCAGTTCCCGCGGTGTTGTTCCGCAAGTTCCGTGTCGAGAGCCTTCATAGGTAAAGTACGCAGTAATGAAACAATAAAGTTAATAGCACGAGGCGCCATGCGGCAGTTCCCGCGGTATTGTTCCGCAAGTTCCGTGTCGAGAGCCTTCATAGGTAAAGTACGCAGTAATGAAACAATAAAGTTAATAGCACGAGGCACCATGCGGCAGTTCCCGCGGTGTCGTTCCGCAAGTTCCGTGTCGAGAGCCTTCATAGGTAAAGTACGCAGTAATGAAACAATAAAGTTAATAGCACGAGGCGCCATGCGGCAGTTCCCGCGGTGTTGTTCCGCAAGTTCCGTGTCGAGAGCCTTCATAGGTAAAGTACGCAGTAATGAAACAATAAAGTTAATAGCACGAGGCGCCATGCGGCACTTCCCGCGGTGTTGTTCCGCAAGTTCCGTGTCGAGAGCCTTCATAGGTAAAGTACGCAGTAACGAAACAATAAAGTTAATAGTACGAGGCGCCATGCGGCAGTTCCCGCGGTGTTGTTCCGCAAGTTCCGTGTCGAGAGCCTTCATAGGTAAAGTACGCAGTAATGAAACAATAAAGTTAATAGCACGAGGCACCATGCGGCAGTTCCCGCGGTGTTGTTCCGCAAGTTCCGTGTCGACAATATTTTAGAGAAACGACGAAGCCCTACATAATTGCTATTGTAAAAAGTTAGGCGCATTCCACTTAGTTTTGTATGATTTTATAACTGTAGTTGATTCCAAAGGTGGGCAGCTTTCACAGTAAAGGACTCATGATAGTATCTAACCGAGCCAGAGTAGTCTCCAGCAAGTTATCTGTTCCTGATTGGAGGCAGATGCTACGGCTTGAGCCAAGTAATTAAAGCGCTCTTTAAGATAAATAGGGGTACGAGGGTCATAAAGTATTTTATAAAGATGAGTGCGAAAGTGCTCCTCGCAGCGCAGCTTAATTGGAAGCCAGTTACGCTTGCGTCGGCATTAAGACACATGATCAAACTTGCACAGGCCGAAAATCAACCGAATGCAAAGATTCTGTATACGTTGGAGTTTTCTGAGCAAATCTTCATTGAGGTCAATCAGTCAAGAGTTTATTCTCTCAATTAGGTCATCAACCTCATCGACGGTGCCTTGGGTATAAATTCTGGCCATCGACATACAAATGGTATTTACAAGAGAGTACGGGTGTCAGGAAGTTAATTAATATTAAGAAAAGGAGAGGCGAAAGGAGACCAGCCTGGGGCACACCAGTTGTGACGTCTACCGTCTACCGTTAGCACGAACACACTGCTGACGTCCGACCAGGTAACCACGAAACCATCCCGTTTCATTGCTGAACCGAATACATTTCGTAGCATTCTCAACCAGATATCGCTATCGATGGTGCCAAACGCATTACTAAAGTCAAGGAGTACCATAGCAGTCAGTTGTTGGTTGCACATCCCCAAGCGAACGTCATCCGTCACTTCAATCAGTGCAGTAGTAGTGCTATGCCCAGGAAAGAATCCAGATTGAAAGGAACTTTAGAAGTTTATGGAGTTTATGAATGAACTGACTCGTTTGAAGAGAAGTCGTTCAAAGACTTTGGACAGGTAAGGAAGAACGGAAATAGACCTAAAATGGGAGGGAAGTGACGGATTACTAGTTTTAGGAACGGGAATAACCACTGCTTTTCGCCAGCAGTTCGGAAAAGTTCCGGTACTGAGCGAGAAGTTGAAAATGTGGCAGAGTACAAGGATGAGGACCTTGGAGCCAAGCTCAATCATCCGGCGGCTTATGCCATCAATACCTTCTGCGATTGATTTGAGAACGGAGATGTTTGTTTCCATTTCACGTTCAGATACTGTCCCAAAGGAAAAAGCAGATTTATGTGGATCATAAATGGTAGTTAAGGAACTTATCACTTGTCCGAAAATATATCCGAATCTATCTTGTATCCGAAAATATATATTTTATCTACCTACTTTTTAGTTTGCTATATGCGAAACTTCAATTCACTTCTCTTTGCATTTTGCTCGACTTTAGGCATTTGCGTGGCTTTTTTTTAAAGATTTATTTTATTTCAGTTCACCGCTGATCTTAAAGACGTGCGGGCGGAGTGCAAGTGTCTTGTTGTACTTTATGAATTTTGCTGCTTTAGGTGTTTTTGTGTGCAGTGGTAATCTAGTGCCTATGTTTTAGTTGTGTGTGTGAACGTGTTAATAAACGCACTAATGTGGGTGCTTGCATATTAAGAACTTCCGAACTTCGAAAGAGAGGTAAGTACCTACATACTTACTTAGGAAAAAATGTGATTTACGTATCCAAACAAAATAGGGACTAATATTATTTGTACTAATATTACACCAACATACCTACGTGTGAAAGTTTGTGAGGTTGAGCGAATGTTTGTTAAGTGATTTTATCTCTTGCGCGCGATAACTTCTAAATGGTTTAAGAAGCAATTTGGAATTTAGGTAAACCAGTTGCTTTCTTTCACTTAGTAATATTAATTGTTAAGTTATTTATTATTGTTCCTTCGTATCTTTTGTGAACGTTAGTCGCTAAGGTAGGCAGCTATTTTATTAAAATTAAATTGTCTGAAAGGAGGATATTAATGTAATGATACTTACTATGAGTAGAAGCCGCCCATGTCGTAGATAATCCGAGTACCAGCACACGACGAGCTGGCACTCTTTTGGACGTCAATCACATAGTGAAATGCCGCCTCAGATAGGAGGGTATCTGTATAAGATTCACGCTACGTTACGAAAGCTAACATACTAAAGTACCAATTCCGTTGGACCCAAGCTACCTAAGCCTACCTAGCGCCGCGCCGCCTTGCGTGCTCCATGCATAAGTAGGTATGAAAACCAATTAGGGCTGTCAAAGATGTTGAAGACCAGCCCCAATAACTCCAATTCTTTTACAGTATATTCTAACAATGGTATATTTACTGACCCTTAAGCATTATGCTTCCTTTATGTTCAACCCTATATACATATATACACTATTAAGACTCTTATTGCACGCTATACGACAGTACAATATGAGATCCTGTTTTATGTTAAGAACGTGACTTGTACCGTATTTTTTGCAATAAAGGATTTTGATTTTTGATTCGGAGAACATAATTTGTCAGAAATAAATACAAATAGGTTACTTTACAGGAGCTGAATGGAAGTAGTTACCAAGTCTCTTTCAGCGCAGATGTACGGTCCAGGTCTCAGCAGTACGTGTAGCCCCTCCTCGGCCGCGATGCGTATGAAGGCTGCTACGTCTTGGTCGCCGGAGAACCTGTATTGCCGCTCTTCTGGCTCATGAAAACTCCATTCCACGTAGCTGGGGACAGAAATTCGGGGTAAGGACGTCGAAAATAGCGAAATTCACCTTTTGTTAAATTAAAAGCCACATATTATAGTTACTTGCTAGTTTTTCTTCACAAAGGTTTTATAGACTAGTGTTAGACCTTAAATTTTCATTATATAACTTTGTCTTCCCCAAGAACAAATATTGTTTCTATTGAATAAACGTTTTGATTGATATGTGGAAACAAATTTCCTCATTCCATTACAGTTTATTTATTTATTTATTTATTTATTTATTGAATTGCCAACAGATAATACACTTTACAAATTAAATTACTTATAACAGAAACATGGTAGGGTGTACACCCAATTACAGGCAATAACTTCTTAATTTTAACTAACAAACTTTTTTTTTTGCAAACCAAGTTGTGCAAAATTTCTATCTAACCTCAAATATATAAAATTTACTTTACAAACCCAATAAAAACAACCTCTTATAAACCAAAGTTAAGGCATTAAACAAAAAAAAAAAAAAGGACCAAAAAGTATGTAAACTTTTTTTTACAACCAGTCAATATTGTTACTATTCCTATATCACAAAGCCTGACTTCTTGTTATATAAATAGTCGTACAGCTGTTTCTTATAGTTATACAAAGAGCCACTTAAAATGTCAATTTTTGTATCCGTGAACAATTTATTGTGATCGCGACATATTCGAGGGATTGAGCTGTGGAAACCAACGTTAGTTTTAAATCTACTGACGGCAAACGGGTGAACACTGTCTAGTCTTCTGTTTGATCTAGGGACCAGGAAACCTATTTGATACAGCAACTGGGAACAATTTATGAAGCCTCGAACAATTTTAAATAGAAGGACTTGATCAGCTATCCAGCGTCTCTGAGTTAAGGATATGAATTTAAAATGAACTAATCGCGATTGGTAGCTATCTAACTGTCGAAGCCTTCTCTGATGAACTGAGGCAAGAAACAGAAAACGTTTTTGGACGCGCTCTAATCTGTTAATATCGCATTTAAAGTGAGGATTCCATACACTGGAACAGTATTCCAAATTGCTCCGAACTAAAGAAATATATAGGATTTTGAATGCAGTGATATTTTTGAACTGTCTGCAGTTCCTCCAAATAAAACCCAACATTTTAAAAGACTTGTTGACAATTTGATCAAGATGAGGTTTAAATGTCAGTTTCGAGTCCAAAATAACCCCCAGGTCTCTGACTGTCGAAACCTCTTCCAGAGCAGCACCATCAATGTTGTATGCAGTAGCCAAAGAAATCCTTTTTTTTGTAAATTTTATATGTTTGCATTTACTTATGTTTAACGGTAATCTATTCTTTAAAGTCCATTTTGATATACGCGCTAAGTCTTCTTGCAGAAGTTGGGAATCTTTTTCATTTTTAATAATCTTGGAAATTTTTAGATCGTCAGCAAAGAAATGAAACTGCGAATGGTGGATTTCTTTAGCTAAATCATTTATGAAAGCTAGAAACAACAGTGGTCCAAGGTGAGAACCTTGTGGAACACCGGATGTTGCCTCATAAGTGTAAGATTCATGTCCACACACAACTACCTTTTGAAATCTTGGGCTTAGGTAAGAACGCAGCCAGGAAAGCAGTTTGCCATGAATTCCATAATACCCCAATTTTGATATTAGCAATTCGTGGTCAACTCGGTCGAAAGCTTTACTAATATCTGTATAAATTGTATCAACTTGTTGTCTATTATCAATAGCTACCGAGATTTCATTCAGATGGCAAATAAGGTTGGTTGTTGTGGACATACTGGACCGAAAACCGTGCTGCTGGTCTATTAAAGTAGACTTTAGATGAGTCGTGAGTACAGAGCAAACTATAGATTCGAATACTTTTCCCAAAGTAGATAATTTGGAAATAGGTCGGTAAGACGATATGTCATTGATTCCAGAGCCACTCTTTGGAATAGGAACAACATTAGCCACTTTCCAGACGCTAGGAAAAGTGCCTTCACATAAAGATGCATTAAAAAGGACACCTAGGGGACGCACAAGGCTGCCAATACAGTTAATTACAAATACTGCTGGAATCTGATCAGGACCAGCACTTTGGTCTTTTTTAAGTTTTTTAATAACCTGAGCAATCCTAGCATCTGTAATGTGTAGACTACCGAAATCAATAGCGTTTTGAGTAAATCCGTTTGGGGAATCAGAGATAGGCGCTGAACTATTGGAGTAAACAGAGGAAAACTGGTGAGCAAAAGCATTACAAATATCGACAGGAGTTGAGTAGTGATTAGTTCCCAAATACATATCATGGGGTATTGACGATTTGTTTTTTCTTTTTGATGCGATGAATGACCAGAATAGTTTCATATTATTATTAGCAATAGAGAGTTCGATGTTATTGAGATATTGCTTAAAGCAGGCTTTAATTTTAGCATGACATCTACTACGAGCTTCATTAAATTCGAATTGGTCTAGAGGATTGCCATACTTTTTAAATTTAAAGCGATACCTATCTTTCTCTTTTAACATTTTAATTAACTCATTTGAATACCAGACTGGGTAGTTTTTTCGAGAAGTTTTACATTTCGGAACAAATCTATCAACTATTTTATTAATAACAGCATAAAAATTTTTGACCATAGTGTTGACATCTGACGCATCTTTAAAAACAGTAGGCCAATCAATTGCACCCAGATAATCGTTAATTTTAGTGTAATCTGCTGCAAAAAAATTTGCTCTACTGGTAATATTCTTTGTAAGTAATTTGAAAGAAGGGAAGCTAATATTTATATTTAAAGCAGGGTGGTGAGGATCCAACTTTGTAAGGGGATTATGATAACGCTCATTATCATAGTATCTTATACAATCCAAGGCCATAAATCAGTTCGATTCCGGGGCACTTCTAGACAAAAGGACTTACGTGGAGACAGCGTTCAAGCCAGCAGCCTTGACTTTCCTGAGACGATCGCGCCAGTACTGCCAGGGCACCCTGAAGTAGTGCAGCGACCCTGACTTGATGTACAGGCTCTCTCCGTCCAGTTTGAACTCGTCGCCTTCGATGTAGATCCTGTGAGTTGTGTTGTCGCTCTGTAAAGAAATATTTTGGCTGTAAGAAATTATTGAATGCAGAGAATGCAGTCCCGTCATTAAAAGGTCTATTCTTTGGTTTATGGCCCTGACGGCACTACTGGTTAGAGGAGCAAGATGGCGGCCCAGCGGCGACAGCTTTGAGCCCTCGTCTTGAAAGGAGCTTCTTATTGACAGTGCATTACTTAGACTTAGGATAAATGTATGCAATATTTGGTCTAGTTACGCCTGGTCATAAAAAGTTTCGCATTTCTAAACTTTCAAAAGTTTGATTTCTTTTTATTTCAAGAAATTTAAATTTAAAAATCATCCAGTTTACCACAGGCTAAACCCAACCAAATTCGAGTTTACATATCAACAAACCCACTAAATAACAAAGAAGCTACTTATTTTTCCTGCGGATTAATTAATTATTAAATAATTGATTACATATCTCTTGTCTATTTAATATTTGTATTTTTTTTTCTTGACATTTGTATGAATTTAAATTAAAATTGGTATTTACTAATTATTATCTACTAACAATTATGGACCTAAATCAGAATTAAATAAATGAATTTGAATTTGAAAGTACTGCTCCGCAAATGTATTATGACTAACTAATTTTTTTTAATTTATAATAAGTAACTGTCTTCTACTAACAGATACACATATGTGTTGAATTTGTCAAACAGTTCCCATATTCTCAAATGTCGAGTGTTCACTGCTTTTCGACTTATACGGCAATCAAAGTGTCTGCATTCCTACTGAACATACGCTCAAACGAAAGCATACATTTTTATTTTGAGAAGAATTGAAAGTTTACGAGTTTGTTATTTCTTATCTGTGCCTTGTACAAATTTTGTTCTAATATTTTACCTTTTTGTTTGCGAACTTTGGTTTTATGTAAGTGTTTCAGGAAAACGATACGATTTGAATCATCTGATTTCCCCTTTTCTTCCCTAATTTGGGTAGATCCCAAGAAGCTATATGCCTCAGGAGAAAGAAAAAGGCGAGTCGTCATAGACTTTTTGCTCAGCGAAGCAGATAAAACAAAAATACTTTCATTATTTGTTTAATAATGTCTAAATAAAAGGTAAGTAATAAAATAAAAAACAAAAAATACGTATAATATGGTTACTCTACTTCATAAAAAAATCACAAAAATGCGAAAATATATTAAACAAATGTATTTGTTTTATCTAATGAGTATAAGTTGCAAAACATAGGTTAGTTAAAAGTAAGTTATTAAATAATTAGAAATTATTAAAAAGGTTACGCTAAGTGAGTCAATTAAGGTAGGTGTTAAGCATAGATTTAGAATAAAGTGGTAAGCCAATTTCAGTTATAATGTCTCTTTTTAGTAATATGAAATTAAATGAAATATTTATTTCTCAACATTGACAATTACTTGTTCTTATTGATGTCAAATAAAACATGACTCTACCACCAGTTCGAAAAAACCGTCGTGAAGAAGAACTGGCAAGAAACTTCACGGGTATATTTTTGTCAAAATAAATTTACAGAGTCTTTTTATGTCTATACAAAGTTATTCTTATCTGCATCCGTTAGCTCAGCAAGTCTCCCTCTCCCCGAGTATCCCAACGACGAACGTTCAGGAGTTTACGCGGGATCCAGCCATTGCGCTCCTCAACCATATTAGAGGGAAGTGAGCTACCCGTCACCCGACGCTACCATAAGAAGACGTACTTTAGTGACAATGACGCTTTAGATACTTATCGGGACGAAGGACTCATCGCACATACAGACACATTACACATGCTTTGTTACAAATACTAGTACAATCCTGTTAATGAGGGGATTATACCCAAGGGCTTTTATCATCCAAATAATCGGATAGTTTATAATATGTTCTAGCACACAACTTCTCCTTTATAGTTTCTTTGAATTTGTCAATAGGAAGACCTTGGATATCCTCAGGAACCTTATTATAACTCAAACTATTTATTGCTTCATAGTACGGTACAAATAGGATGTTACACAGAAATATAGTTCCAGATACTATGCTGTACAACAACATGCAATAGGTATTATACTTAGGTAAGTGACTAAATCTATTAACATTGCTTTTTTTTAACTATAATGTCATTATTAATTTACACCCCACCACTAATACATTTTATTATTTATATTACTATTTTGAAATTATTACAATTAAATATTCCATTATACAATTAAAGAAATTCTACCTCTTATTTTTGTATATATATATATATATATATATATATATATATATATATATATATATAAATATATATATAAATATATATATATATATAAAAGCGTATACCCATGAATGAGTTAGTGACTTTATGAAGCCTACTATTATGACCTGCCGGATATTTTTTCCTTTTGTGTTAACATTGTGCAGATCTTTTTTTCTTTTGAACAAGGTTATGTTCTTTTTGACATACATTACATTTTCTAAAATATATTGTGAATGGAAGGTAAGAATATTTATTTCCTTAAATTTACTTCTAAGTGACACCCTTGGGCCGAGCAGATAGATTGCGCGAACAGCCCTTTTCTGCAGAACAAATATAGTATCGATGTCGGCAGCACTCCCCCACAACAGAATGCCATATGTCATGAGGCTGTGGAAATAACCAAAATAAACTAAACGAGCAGTTAATTCATTTGAAATTTGTTTCATTTTTTAATAATAATAATCTTTATTTGCCAATACATGCGTACATGGTGGAAAGTTTTATTTTTTGTGGCGATACATGTACTGCTGCAAGGCAGCGTGCAGATATTATAGTCAAGTTAATGAACTGAAGTGAATTAAAATTTAATACACAGTAAATAAAATCCTCATAATTTGTTACAATATGTCATATCTAAGTCATTATTATTTCACATTGCATGTCTTTATCCGTCATATAGTCATTAGTGTTATAATAAAAATTTTCTATAAAAAAATTTAACAATTTATTTTTAAATTTATTGTAAGGCAAACTTTTAAAATGAAATGGTAATTTATTATAGATTTTTATAGCCATGCAGTATACTCACAGTTTGCCTTTTTCCTTATGACGGCGTCCAATAATCATCACTACTTTTAAAAAGATAAACATTTCTTTTAACAAAACAACAAACTTCGAAAATGTATAGCGATGGAAGTAGCAGTACTTTTAGCTTTTTAAATAGAGGCTTACAGCTATCCAAGTAATGGGCTCGAAAACTGGACCATATTCATATTTTTTGTATAATAAATATATCATTAGCCTCTACCGAGTTACCCCACAGTAAAAGACCGTAGCGTATGTTTGAGGCAACGTACCCATGATAGGCCAATGTTGCAGCCTGAGGCGATATTAGGTTATCCGTTTCAACACATAAATGAATTTGTCAATTTTTATACGTAACTTCTTTACATGGTCTTTCCAGTTACAGTATTTGTCAATTGTTATGCCAAGAAAGGTTGTAGTGTCAACTATATCTAATTTATTATATTGTTAATAAATGTTTTTGTCAGGGATTTTACTGTTGTATGTCTGAAATAGTATTATTTTAGTCTAATCAATATTAATAGATAAATTATTCATGTCCAAGCACTGAATAACCTTAGTCAAAGCAATATTTGTTTCTTTCTCAGCGTCAATTTTATTCCTACATTTAATTGTGATCGTTGTATCGTCAGCAAAAAGAATACAATCATGGTCAATACTATTCGGGAGATCATTGATATAAATTAGAAAGAGCAATGACCCTAAAACGCTTCCTTGTGGGACACCCCTTTCGTTTACTTCATAGGCAGATTGGTGGTAATTTAAAGTGTTGTTAGATAAACTACCTATTTCAACGCACTGTTGTCTATTTTGCAGATAACTCTCTATCCAGTATAGAGCTGTGCCTCCAATACCGTAGCATTGAATCCTATATAATAATATGTCAAATGAAACACGATCGAAAGCTTTCAACATATCTAAGAAAATTGACACTGGATAGATACCTCGGTTCAATCATTCAGTTACGTTTTTGATCAGTGAGTAGCAGGCTAGTGTGGTCGAGCTACTTTTCATAAAACCGTATTGTTCTGTTATAAGTAAATTATATTTAATAAGAAAGCTGTATAGCTTATCATGTACCACTTTTTCAAATATTTTTGATAATATGCAACAGCATATGCGGCAGAGCCAAGCCTTTCGCTAAACCATCAACATGCGGTCCCCACTGGAGTTTGGCGTCAAAGGTTATGCCCAGATATACAGTTGAGTTTACAGGAGTCAGTTCCTGGCTCTTAACTACAATGTTTGTGTTTACCTGTTTGACATTTAGCAATGAAAACTTAACACATTTAGTTTTTTTTCATTGAGGAGCAAATTATTAGCTGAGAACCACTTCTCTGTGTTGGAGATACATTGGTTTACTGCTCGATAGTCAGTTTCTTGATAGTAGTCTGGCTCAAAATCAGCAGGAATATGTCCAACCTGTCCACTTAAGTCCCGGTATATACTATGACCTTATTGATAAACTAAGAATAAGCTCTAAGTATTTAGAAAAAATGTAACTCCGTTTGACAGTTTCCATATATACCCTCACATTCAGAACATTCACTCTGTTATCGGCACATTGAGATTCCTTTCCAAACGAGTCGAAATTGAAACTTCAAATAATTAAGAATATCATAACACTTTAAAACTACTTACGGGACGATATACTGACATAGTGAACGAATACAATACGATATTCCACTTGATTGATAAATGATTACGCCGAGATGCCTGGTTTGGTGGCTTGGGAAAACCAATTACATATTACACATAGACAAGTCATACCCAAACATTACCGCACAAAAAAAGGCGTCAACGTAACTATAGATACCTACCCGATATATATTTTTTTTTAATCTTTATTTAAAGAGCTTAGTCGTGCAACGACTATGACGCTCTGATAGGTAACAATATTTTTAGAGTAGAGTAGTAGAGTATAAGACGTTATAAAAAAATATAAAAAAACTCAGGGAACATCTCTCCGCTCATCAGGTACAAAGACAAAGTCGATTGTGAGCTCCGGCCTTTTTTGCCTGCTAGACTCAGAACCGAGAGATTCGTTCCTGTTTGGTGAGCCTGTTCCATTTTCTTACTTTATTATTTGTGTTCAGTGTTTTATCTTAGTTGGTGCATCTCGATGTTTGTGTGATGACTAGGGTTTCATTTAGGTATAATTATTGTTAAATCCGCTCTTTCTGTTTTTCTTTAAGCATTCATCGTGTTATAAATAAAACAAATTATGTGTTTTGCTGTTGTGATCAAGTTTATGTTAAAGTTTAGTTTAGTTTAGTTCATGATTAAAAGTTATATATAGATTAGAATTTCGTTGTTTTCCTTTGTCTTATCTAAAAAATCTACTTCCGGTTCCTAAAATTATGATTAAAAGTTAATCATAGGTTAAAAGTTGGTTGTTTTCCTTTGTCTTATTTAAAAAATTAACTTCCGGTTCCTAAAAATATATTATAATTACAAAAGAAAGAAACACTTTGAGTTTTACATACAATAAAACATAAAAGCAGCACCAAAGACGCAGATGAACACCTAATCCTAAACCCAGATCAAGTGCTGCTCCTCGTCCTTAGAGCCATCTTAACTACACTGTACAGAGGTTTGGCTTCACGATATGTTGGAAACGATCATATAGAGTTACAGCCCCCAAGCAACGATAGATTCTCGTCAATATTAAGGAAATCCATCCTCCGCGCTTCGTTCCTGTCACACTCCATTATAAAGTGGTATACGTCCTCAATTTTCCCGCAAACGGAACATTGAGGAGAGGTTATCTTTTTCATTAAGAATGCGAATTTATTTAGTGGCATGTGTCCGGAACGAAGTCGGAAAGCTATTACGCGTTCGTGTCTTGTCAGATTACACTCAAACCAGGGTCTTTGGCAGACTTCAGGCTGAATAGTCTTATACCAGATGCCTTTTTCAACTGATCTTAGATCGAAATACTCCTTCCATGTTTTATACGCATCTTCTTTAATAGATGTTATATAGTAACGGTAAAAAGGCATTATATTGAAACATACATACACAGGCTTCTTTCCCTAGATTATCCGCCCTTTCATTATGCTCTATGCCAACTTGAGATGGTATCCACTGCAATATTACTTTTTTATCGGAGTTCATCCTACTCACTGACTCCAAGATACGATAGGCATTCGGGGTGCCTCGATAAGTCGAGGTGCACCGAGCCAAGTGTTGCAAACTGCTTTTGGAGTCCGTTAGTATGACGAACTTCTGGAAGTTTAAGCTAGAGATATATGACAGAGCTTCTAATATTGCCAGCAATTCTAATTCCATAATACATAGATTATTTTCTACTTTTATTTTAATATAGCTATCATTTTGTGAATCATATAACGCCACTCCCCGGCCTAAATCTTTAGAAGCATTACCCGATATATAAAGATATATAATTTGTGGGAAAAGGAAAGAATAATACGGTTCACTTATTGTATGAAAGATATAGACATGTACTTCGTCACGTTGCTTCGCACTAATTAGTCGCGAGCATACGGAACGTAGTACGTAAATTGTCGCAACTCTATAGCATTGTCTCTTTTACTCCCACATACAAAATCATATTACATCTCGCTCTTCGAGTTTGTTGAAATGAATAACCATGTCAATTTTAAAACGTCATTTTAAATAACAAAATACTAAATAAGATAGTTATACAAAATAGTACTTACGCATGAAAAGAAACTTTTATTCTTTCTTCAACAGTAACAGTGTAATTAGTACACTGTCTAAACACTCAAGAAGGCATTGTGCGGTATTAAAGACACAGAATCGGGAATAAGTTTTATTCGACGTTTAGCCGTGAAACTGGTTTGCACAAGACTAAGTGAAATAGCGGGTAAATGCCTTGCATTTGCGATGCCATTATTGATAGTGGATAACCTGTCATTGGGAAAAACAATTTTTGGGGCCTTAGACCATGACGACGCCATAAAATATTATAACGCTATCCAAACCGTACAAAGTAATGAAAAGGGAGTAATGGTTGAGGAGGGTGATGGCTGGATCCCGCGTTAACTAGTGAACGGGTGCCGTTTGAGGGTGTCGTTTGGATACTTGGGGGAGGGAGACTTGCCGAGCTAACGGATGCAGATAAGAATAACTTTGTATAGACATAAAGAGACTCTGTCAATTTATTTTGAAAAAAATATACCCGTGAAGTTTCTTGCCAGTTCTTCTTCACGACGGTTTTTTCGAACTGGTGGTAGAGTCATGTTTTATTGACATCAATAAGAACAAGTCATTGTCAATGTTGAGAAAAATAAATATGTCATTTCGTTTCATTTCATTTCATTTCAGGGCTAGCTTCGTTAATGAAAGAGTAAAAAGTTAAATACATCTTCCACCTTATCTTTATTTAATAAAACTTCACATAAGATTAATATTCTCGAAGCCAACCTTTATCAAGCTATCGACAACCTCTCTTTAAAGTTAAGAAACATAAAAATGTTGCAAACATTATACCAGTTAAAACAAACATGTCGCTCATTTGCGACGACAGTGTGACGTCAAAACTGCAATTTTACAAAAAACGACTTTTAAACATTTGAGTGAGCTTAACTCTTAAATAGTTAATTAAATAGTTGTCAGGGTAACTTAATTGTGTATGAAATGATTATAATGGAACTATAAATGAATTAGAATATTGAGAAGAAACAACAAGTTTGCAACTGAGTTTTGTTAAATATAATGCTTTAGGAACAAGGGAAAACTTATCTAGTATAAACACATTTTACAATATGGCTGGTTATCACGTAGAAGATGATGTAAAAAATGTATTTAAACCACGATTTAACTAGGATATATTAAAATAAAACGGTAAAAGTCGGAGGCGGCGACGCGTCGCGTCAGCTCCCGTTCGGAAATAGATTTAAAAAAGGAAAGTGCTATAAATAGTCAGTCAGCAATAAAATTACGTTTAGTATATCCTAAATTATCTGTGACAATGTTTGTGGAATTCAGTGATTAATACAAGGTGATTAAAAACGAACTTAAATATTTGTGAACAAGAACTTGAGGTAAACAATACAAGTTGTACGTCGCGATTGCTAAAAAGTCGACAAACTATATCGTCATCGAATATACTACGTGAAACTTCCAACAACAACGAAAGGAAAACATTAAGGCGTCACAAAACTATTTTACGGATCAGTGTCGGTACAAACGAAAGTGCAATACCTGCGTCATACAGATTTAAAACAGAAACAGTGCAACGGTCATTTACGCAAATGAACATTACTTTAATTTCAGGGCTTACGTCATACGCTCACAGGTCATGAGTATGAAGGTGCTGGGCAAATAATCATACTGAACTGAGTGACCCGGGTTCGATCCCAAAGAAGGCTTGTAAAAATTTATGTATTTTTAATCTTTTTTAATTTTCTTTTATATATATATATATATATATATATATATACATACATATATATATATATTTTTTTTTTTTTTTTAAATAAAACAAAATGTTGTGTGCGTGATGTCTGAGTGCAGCTTCGAAAAATGACTCTATAGTATGTGTATCGTACAAGTCGGGAATCGGTAAACCGCGACACAAACCCACTAAGTTGACAATGGTCACTCACTCCTTATAACTAATTAATCAATAATTATGTACTGACCTGTAACTTCCCGTAGGTATTTCCTCTTAGTACATAGGTGTTAGTCCGTCAGTTAATGTAAGGGCGTGGGGGCTCCCCTTGGAGGACAAAAATCTTACTATTTGACTACAATCGATGGTTATTACGAGATTAGAATATATGGTCCACGTTACACCTAGCTTCCCGAAGCTTCTCACACTCAATGTCAAAACACAAATGTTTTTCACCTTCGTTTAAGCACAACTATAACTCGCGTTTTAAAATCACTTAAAAACCAGCGCGGGCGCTATAGATATTAACTATCAAATTATAACAAGGCGTCCTACCACGCGGCGATCCTAGCTCAGTCTCTAGAACTATCTAAACATTATTTCATGGAAAAATTCCTCCGGCAACGAAGCAGGCGACAGCCCGGCCGTTCCAACATTTCGCGACAAGTGCGGGTAGGTCCTAACATTTTTGTGTTCAATTTATAAATTACCTACATAAAACCTATGGATGCGTTCTATTCCGAACAATCCCCCGCCCCAGTCAGACGTCACCTGACTGAGTCCAAAACCAACTAGAGGATCCGGCCTTATTAAAACATTATGCAACCGGTAGCCGCGACAAAGTTGCGACAGCTCTTTTAAGTACAGAATCGCCAACCATGACCTCGGCAACTCGTGGAGTACCATCTGCACCTAGGAACAGCCTCAAGATTCTACCACGTCTCCACGACAGTGGGGGCATGTTCATCTCCTTAACTAGGACGAGGTCACCAACCTTAGGTGGTTCTGTCTTAGCTGACCAACGAACACGCTGCTGCAACAAATGAAGATATTCTAAGTTGAACCTCTTCCAAAAACTCTGCGAAAGCTGCTGCAGCAGTTCAAAACGTGACAGACGATTGACTGGAACATCTACAAATGGATATTCAGGAAGTGCAGTCAAGGGGCCACCAATCAAAAAATGACCTGGAGTCAAAACTTCTAGGTCATTTGGATCCGATGATACAGGACAAAGTGGTCGTGAATTCAATACTGCTTCAATTTTACAAAAGACCGTGGCTAATTCTTCAAATGTTAAAATTGTTTCACCTATGACACGACGGAGATGCGTCTTAGCCACCTTCACAGCCGCTTCAAATATACCTCCCCACGAGGGATAAGCGGGTGGACTAAATTGCCATTTAATACCCCGACGACTAAGAGAAGTGTTAATGGAAACTTGGTTCTCATTTAGAAACTTATAAACATCTGAAAGATAACGATCGCTTCCCTTGTAGTTTGTCCCGCAGTCGGACCGAATTAAAGACGGTAACCCGCGACGACTGACAAATCGAGACAAACAAGCAATAAAGGCCTCAGTGCTAAGAGATGACACTACTTCCAAATGTACGGCCTTCGTGACTAGGCAAACAAAAACGCACAAGTAGGCTTTAACAACCTTAGCATTCCGCAACGATGAGACCTTAATGGAAAATGGACCTGCAAAATCCGTACCAACACCTGAAAAGGGTCGAGCAGCTGTAATTCTGTCTGGTGGCAGGTCTCCCATCTGTGGTTGAATCATCGCAGCCCTCAACCGATAACAAGGAATACAACGAAATATTACGTTTCGTATAGCCCTCCTAGCGGATAAAATCCAAAACTCCCGAGATAGGATTGCTAGAAGAGTATTTAATCCAGCATGAGAATTCCTTTCATGTCTATCTGATATTATCAACGTACAAAGGGGACCTTGTCTAGGAAGGAGTAAAGGATGGCGTGTCTCATAAGACAAATTAGCATGACGTAGCCTTCCTCCCACTCGAATCAAGCCTGCTTCATCAATGAAAGGATTCAAGCGACCAACAGCTCCCTTCAACTTACGATGTCCACCTTTTAGATTATTAAAAACCGTTTCAAAGTGCTTGGCCTGTACATACCGTACCCAAAATAATAAAGATTCCTGCCTTTCGTCTGGACACAACACCATAGATATTTTTTTATTAGAGGGATGCCTAACATTGTGAACAAATCTTCTAATCCATCCTGTGACACCTAACAACTTATCGAGAGAGCTGAATTTATTTAACAAGAAATCCAAATCTTTCATGGGCTCCTTAACACAAGCAAGAACCTTTAACCCTGGCAAAGGCTCAATCAGTTCAACCGTTGATTGCGGCCACCTATCTTCTGGAAGGAACAGCCAACCAGGACCCCACCACAACGAATGATCTAACAGATCTGGAGCCCCGCAGCCCCGTGACGCACAATCCGCAGGATTCAGTTCTCCTGGAACATGTCTCCAATCCAAAACTGCAGCCGACTGCTGAATTTGACACACTCTATTAGCTACAAACACTTCTAATACGTGGACAGACGCTCGCAACCAAGAGAGAACAATCTGACTGTCAGTCCAAGCGTATACCTTATTGATATTAACCTTCTGGCCCAAACTCGATACTAAATGGTTAAGAAGGCGAGTCAAGAGAGCAGCTCCTGATAATTCTAATTTAGGTATCGTTAATCTAGTTCTAACAGGCGCAACCTTGCTTTTTGCCATGATAAGCTTAACTGCTACAACTCCTGCACTATCAACAGTACGAATATAAACTGCAGCTGCATAACCGCACTCAGAAGCGTCACAAAACCCGTGAATATCAGCCCGACATTTACCTGGCGGCAAGAATGGCCTATCTATTTTAACTAATTCTATATCAGGAAGGGACGACACAAACCTAACCCAAACACTTAATAAATTACCAATTAATGGGGCATCCCACGTCAAACCTTGTAACCAAAGCTTCTGCAAAAAGCATTTTGCCCAAAATACGACCGGTGTTAACCAACCGTTGGGGTCGAATATCCTTGCTACGGTTGAAAGTACTAAACGCTTGGTCCAAGTCTTCCAGGTATCTAGATCCTGCACTCGAAATGTGAAGACGTCCGCAATGGGCTGGTACTGAACGCCTAACACTGCCACAGCATCAGGATTGTCCACATTCTGGAAAATATAAGGATCCTGTTGGTGATCCTCGGGTAGACCGGCAAGAACAGCTTGCGAGTTAGACAACCACTTCCTCAATTCATAGCCACCAGCCTGCAGGATTCCTATTAACTCATTACGCAGTACCAATGCTTCTGCTTCATTCGCCGCACCTGTGCAGATATCATCTACGAATACATCGCTAGATAAAACCTCAGATGCTCTAGGAAACCTCAATCGTTCACGCTCTGCCAACTCTAATAAAGAACGAATTGCAATAAAAGGACTAGACCTAAGTCCATAGGTATTAGTGTTCAATTCAAAGACAGTAACAGGACTTGATTCATTTTCTCGCCAAAGTATGAGCTGAAATCTACGATCATCTGGATGTATAATAGTCTGTCTAAACATCATTTTAATATCCGCAACGAAAACGACCTGGTGTCGGCGGAAGTTAGTCAAGATTTCACCGATATCTCTGTGTAATTTAGGTCCAGAATGTAAGCACTGGTTTAAGGAAACACCGTTAGAAGTTGGCGCGGACCCATCAAAAACAACTCTAATTTTCCCTGCCTTGAACACCGCATGGTGTGGGATAAAATAATGCTCCTGCGAACGCCAATCAAAATTAGAAACAGACATGTGACCAAGCTCCACGTACTCACGCATAAATTCAATGTACTTAAGACAAAATGTTTCATCTCGCTTCATACGTCGCTCCATAGAAGCTAGCCTTTTTTCAGCTAGCATCCTAGAAAGACCAAGGGAGGGGCGAGAAGGTAAGAAAGGTAACCTAGTGACGAACCTACCTGAACAGAGACGACCTGTATTATTCTGGAAGAATAATTCACATTCCAGGTGTTCTGGGTTGTCACGAGATGCAGTAGGAGGCTCTTCAACTTCCCAAAAGCGCTGAATAGCTTCAGCGAGCGAGAGTCCTACGTGCACGTCACCATATTCTTCCTGGAATTGGCGAACAGAAAATACTGGGCCCATTATGACGTCACCGAGGTCAGTCGAGACTGCAACCAAACCTCCAGGCTGCAGAAGCATGCTGTTATTCAATTGCAGCATTCCCAATACATCTGCACCAAGCAGCAGATCAACCGGTCCTGGAACATGAAATTCAGGATCTGCTAATGAAAGTCTCGATGTCAAACCAACGACCTCTGGCGGTAATTTAACAAGGGGATGTCTACCCATAATATTATTTAAAACAACAGCCGACGTGGTAACCTGTGGATGCCGACAATGAAGAGGAGAAAAGGACAGTGAAACCTGACCCACTAAGCCTGACACCTTAACCCCGCCAACTCCTCGAATATTCTCTCCAGCAGGCATCTTAAGAAGCTGCAACCTCTCCACTAACTGCTTCGACGCGATACTCCCCTGTGCACCCGAATCCAAAATCGCACGCGCGGTTATCTGCTCGCCCGAAGGGGAACCGACGCAAACCTGAGCGGTGGGCAACAAGACAGTTAAAGGACAGAGGGAAGACGCGGGTGGAGAGTGCATTTGTGGGAGTCAATTCTTCCGTTGAGTAGGATGACCCCTTAGCGATGCAGTGGAATAGCCCTGCCTGGCATATGGAGTCCATTGCTGATAAGGTGAATACCCTCCTGTGGGTACATACATCTGCTTAGTATCGTAATTATTAAACTGCTGTCCTAAACGAGGCCGCTCTGAATAATGTAAGGGCACACCGAAACTACAACGTTGTTGCTCAGCTACTTGAACGCGGCTCGGCGCTGAATTACCCCCGCCCGTGCAGGGTTGTGGCTGACCTCGAGCATAACTCCTTTTACCTGAAACGTGACGTCCAGCACGAGGTTGACCTACTTGAACACCCCCAGCCCATTGGTCACCAGCCTCCATCCTAACCTGCGAGGCACTGGCCTCCGGTCCCGGTGCGATCGGTGGAGGCGATCCGTTTCGATTACCACAAAGAAGAATGTGGTGATTACCACCACACTGCTTGCAAGGTTGAGATGACCGACATTGGGCTGCAAAGTGATTACTAAGGCAGCTATAACACCAATTGCGTTGCCTTACAATATTGCGACGAGCCTGCCAACGCAAATCCTTAAATTTAAAACACGACAATATGGTATGCCCTACATCCCTACAATACGCACAACGGGAATCTGTCCTCTGCGCCGCGACTACATTATACACACGTGGTGGGTGGGAGCGGCGTGGGGAACGCGGTGTTGGCGGTGCTGGCGGTGCCGGCCGAACCTGCCGCGCACCGACGTCTCCGCTACCGGGGGCCGTGACGTTGTCCACACGACGACACTCATCCTCTAAGAACGACACTAAATTTTTAAATAGTGGGAGATGAGTGGCGGAGTCCCCACCATACTCCTGCTCGAATCTGTTCCGCAAATCAACAGACAGCTTACCTAAAACAATATGCAATAATATGAATGACCAATGATCAACCGGTAAGTCCAACCCTCTTAACCCGTTAACTGCGACCAACAAAGGGTTAAGTAAACCAGTCCGTAAATTATGCGGTCCCGGATTCCTAGGTAAACCTAAAATATTAAAAACATGATTATCCGCTAATCTCCGAACGTTTTGATACCTACGCATAAGTAGGTCACGAGCGATTTCATAATTGTTATCGTCAAGTTGTAAATGTTGGACCAAACCTCTAGCCTCCCCTGTGAGGCTAGCCAACAAATAGGCTAGTTTCTGGGCCGGAGTCAAATCTCGCCGCGAGTGGACCAAACTATCAAATAAATTACTAAAAGCTACCCAATGTCCTAAATCACCATTAAAATGAGGCAAATCTAATTTCGGCAACCTACCTATTAACTCAGGCGAAGTACCTAAATCCAGTTTTGGCCGAGTCTCACACTGAGAAGACAAGTTTAAAACCCCTACAGCTTGCCGGATCTGGTCTGCCAAATCATCCGCCTGATCAATATCCGAATTGACCCTTTCCATCACCTCTGCTTCTGGACTCAATTCAAGTACGGCCTGATATGCATCATACAATTCCGACATTTTACTATTTAAAGATTCATATCGCGATAATAAGGCTTGAACCCGATCTTTTCGAGAAACATTCAAAACGGCCGAACCCAACCACCGCAGAACTGCAGCTATACGTGCCGTATGTTTACTAGCCATCATTAAACAATATTATTAACAAGAACAAAAAAAACCCAAATTTTAAAGCAAAATTATTTTTAAAACAAAAGTTAAATTTCAAACTACTTTAAACCAAGACTTTAAACCAAAACGTTTTTACCGAAAGTCGAAAGCAAAATCAATTTCAACTCAAAAGTTAAAACGAAAATTATTTTTAAACTTTTAGTTTAAACCAAACATTATTCAAAACCATAGTTTAAACAAAACTGTTTCTGAAGCAAAATGCCCTTACTTACGCAAATATCATACAAAAAACAACGAAAGATTGAACAAGCACGCCGCTTACGTAACGAAACACGCCGAATGAAACCAAAATATTTTAAAATAACGTTCACTTTAAGTCCGGTTAACTAAACAAATAGAATTTAACTAATAAGATTTGAGTAAATTTACACACACAAGTTAAATTAACCAGCTATTTGAACCGAGATAAAAACGAACAGCAGTACAATCATCGACCAATCAGCCCAAGAAGGGCGACCATTACCAACCTTACTAACCGATATTTAACTTCAACGGAGTGAACCACGCTCTGCTACCAAAATTTTGTATCGTACAAGTCGGGAATCGGTAAACCGCGACACAAACCCACTAAGTTGACAATGGTCACTCACTCCTTATAACTAATTAATCAATAATTATGTACTGACCTGTAACTTCCCGTAGGTATTTCCTCTTAGTACATAGGTGTTAGTCCGTCAGTTAATGTAAGGGCGTGGGGGCTCCCCTTGGAGGACAAAAATCTTACTATTTGACTACAATCGATGGTTATTACGAGATTAGAATATATGGTCCACGTTACACCTAGCTTCCCGAAGCTTCTCACACTCAATGTCAAAACACAAATGTTTTTCACCTTCGTTTAAGCACAACTATAACTCGCGTTTTAAAATCACTTAAAAACCAGCGCGGGCGCTATAGATATTAACTATCAAATTATAACAAGGCGTCCTACCACGCGGCGATCCTAGCTCAGTCTCTAGAACTATCTAAACATTATTTCATGGAAAAATTCCTCCGGCAACGAAGCAGGCGACAGCCCGGCCGTTCCAACATTTCGCGACAAGTGCGGGTAGGTCCTAACATTTTTGTGTTCAATTTATAAATTACCTACATAAAACCTATGGATGCGTTCTATTCCGAACAGTATGCTCAATGAAAACTTGTAAGAAGTCTTTTCACTTATTGTGTACCAATTCAGAACATTTAACAAATTCTCAAATAAAAAATTGGTCGTGTCCTGATTGTCGCTCAGCTGCTAAAAAAGGAGGAGATAACTCTCACACGCCGGTTAAGGCTACTGATAATGTCACTATTCGCAACAAAAACAATCTATCAAAGTGTTCTCCGTCAAATGCAACATTCACCAAGGAAGATTTAAGAGAGGTGATCCAAGAAGAAATGCATAATCTAAAAAAGTCCATAATTACTGAATTAGAAGACAGTTTACGCCGTATGGTTAGTGTCGAAATAAAACAGTTAACTGAGCATATTACCTGCGTAGAGAACTCCTTAACATTTATTACTGCAGAATATGATAGTATAAAACAAGACTTAAGTTCTAAAACACAATCAATACAACAGCTTCTTAAAGAAAACATCACACTTACTGAAACTATTAGGAACTTAAATACAAGACTTGAGGGGATGGAACAACATAACAGAGCCTGCAATTTATAAATACAATGTGTTCCAGAACACAGGAATGAAAATTTGCCGTCCATAATAAAGCAACTATCAAAAACTATATCTATATCTTGCGACCTTAACGAACCTGATATACACCAGTACACTCGCATTGCCAAGAGCAACAAAAGCGATTCAAGACCGAGATCCATAATAGTCAAACTGGCTACACCCCGATTAAGAGACAAATTTCTAGCAAGTACAATAACTTTCAACAAGAATCATGCGCACGACAAGCTAAACACGAGTCACATTGGTATGGGGGGAAACAAGACGCCAATCTTCATAGCAGAGCACCTCTCCCCTGCAAACCGAATCCTGCATGCTACAGCCCGCCAGAAAGCCAAAGAAAAGGGATATAAGTTTGTATGGGTCAAACAAGGAAAAATTTTTATGAGAAAAACTGAGAATTCTGAATTCATTCTAATAAGAAGTATAGATAGTTTGAATAAACGTCCATAACTTAATAGTTTAATGTTGCAACTAACCTACTATTTGTCTCTTTTTATTTATTATAAAAATTTTTTTTCCAAGTTTTGCTATATACTATTTCAAAATTCAATAATTTACTCATTTACTATCAGAACGTAAGAGGTTTACGTTTAAAAACCCATGAATTTTATTGTAATGTTACTTGCTCTAACTATGATATAATTGTATTGACTGAGACCTGGTTGAATGATAGCATTTACGATTCAGAACTGTTCGATAACCGCTATATTGCATGCAGGCGGGATAGAGATATTGTAAATAGTAAAAGGAAAACAAAAATTGGCGGTGGAGTACTTATAGCGGTGTCCAAAAAATACAGCAGCAGTTTGTAAAATTATGTTATACTAAAATAGAAGAGCTGTGGATTAAATTAGAAATAGATTTTAGATGTTACACCATCTGCGCAATGTATCTACCTCCTCCGGTCAACAAAAACGACATAATCTCCTTTGTAAATAATTTTATAATATATCTGAGCGCTTAGATAATGTGATATTGGTGGGCGATTTTAATTTAAGTTGTATAACTTGGCCCAATGCCTCTATAGATTCCGACGTAACACCTAAGCATAATGGTTCTAGTGCTGCTCAGATTTTGATAGATTTTGCATCACTGAACAACTTAACTCAATATAATAATACAGTAAACTCTAAGAACAAAATTCTGGATTTAGTATTTTGTAACTCTTCTAATATTACTGTTAATAGAGCAATAGACGAACTGGTAAAAATAGAACCATATCATCCACCCATCTCTTTAAATTATATTTTAAAATCAAAACAAAACAACCTTAAGAGAAAGGGTAAGGAATTGAAACTAAATTATCACAGGACCGACTATAACTTGGTTATGAGTGATTTGGATAACATTGACTGGATCAAGGAACTTGGTGATTGTGACGATGTTAACATCATGACCGAAGTATTTTATAATCATTTAAGTATTATTATAAATAGACACGTACCCAAAACACGAAGAACAAACACAAAATATCCCATATGGTATCCTAAAATATTAATTCAACTATTGAAGGAAAAACGTAAATTAATCAATAAATTTCGAATACATAAAAATTCTTTGGATAAAATTTCTTTGAACATTTTATCAAAACGTTGTGCTGCTCTAACTACCCGCAGTTACAAAATATACATAGGCAATCTGGAGCAAAATATTAAGAGCAACCCAAAACATTTTGGGCATATATCAAAAATAAAAAATCCTCAGAGTCTCATTTTTCAACTAAAATGTTTTACAAAGATCATATCTCTAAAAGCGGTCAAGAAACCTGCAATTATTTTGGGCAGCATTTTTCTAATGTATTTGATAGCTCAAGTAGTAGTATTGCAGCCAGTAACTCTTTTCCTAAAAGTAACTCATTTTCTAGTAGCTTTACCAATATTCACCTCTCTGTGGAATCTGTATTAACCAAATTAAAAAAACTTGACCTTACAAAAGGCGCAGGCCCAGATGAGCTTCCTCCTTATTTTATATCTAAATGTGCTAATTTTCTCGCTCTACCATTAAGCTTAATCTATAACAGGTCCCTTAGCTCTGGCATCTTCCCAAATATCTGGAAATCAGCAAAGGTTGTTCCTATATATAAAAATGGTGACAGGAAAAATATAGCAAATTACAGACCAATCTCCATCCTCTCAGTGTTCCCAAAAGTCTTCGAAGCTCTCATCTATCCATATATTCATAATCATATGAAACATCACTTCACTGACAGTCAGCATGGATTTATAAGAGCTAGGTCCACAAACACAAACCTTATAGCATTCACTAATATCATCGTCGAAGCCATGGATTCTAAATTGCAAACTGATGCTATCTACACAGATCTCTCCAAAGCATTTGATAAAGTTTGCCACCGCACGTTAATTAACAAAATGTCAAAGTATGGATTTGATGGACCTTTGTTATTCTGGTTTCAATCCTACATAACCAATCGTGCTCAATTTGTAGTAGTCAAAGGCTATAGATCTGAACCCTATAAAGTCTCTTCAGGTATTCCCCAAGGTTCCCACTTAGGGCCTTTACTTTTTAATATCTTTATTAATGACATAGTCGACACAGTTAAGCACAGTAGTGTTTTTCTGTACGCAGATGATCTTAAGCTTGTCAAAACTATCAATAGTATCGAGGACGCGACTTTGCTGCAGCAGGATCTTGACTGCTTGGAGAGATGGTGCATAAATAATAAAATGACATTCAACGTTGACAAATGTTATCACATTAAAATTACTCGTAAAGCTCATAGAATTAAAACACGTCATAGCCTCTATGACACTGTCTTGCAGGAAGCTGAAACAATTAAAGATTTGGGACTTATCATTGACTCAAAATTAACTTTTATTCCGCATATGGATGAAATCATCACTAGAGCCTCCAGGGCACTTGGTTTCGTCATAAGGAACAGTAAAGTTTTTAAAGATCCAAGGACTAAGTTAATTATTTACAACAGCTTCGTGCGCAGTATACTTGAATACGGCTGTGTAGTGTGGTCTCCTCAATACAAGGCACACCAACTTCGCATTGAACGAATTCAAAAACGCTTTACACGTCATCTTTCATTTTGTAGCGGCATAAAAACAAAAATTCCGTATGATGATCGATTGCGTCACTATGAAATGAACAGCCTTGTTATGAGAAGATTCATGCTGGATATGCTTTTTCTTTTCAAAGTTTTCAGAAACGAAATAGATTGCCCTGAAATATTAAGCATGTTCAGTATAAGAGTCCCTCGCAAACCACCGCGCAAATCATTACCTTTGTTCCACAAGCCACGTGCTCGAACTAATGCCCGCATGCATGCAGCTTCTTACCGCCTGCCTGATGCCTTCAATAGAATTTCAAATAATGTAGATATTTTTCATGATTCCCTCAATGAGTTCAGAAAAGAAATTAGTAAAGTTTTTCAGTGATGCATCGCTTAGTATTTAATGCTGTCTTTCAAACTTCACTTTCGAACAATTTTGTATTTAATTTTGTATTTAACTTAATTTGATTTTATTGTGCTAGACGTTTTCTAATTGTTATTATTTCGCTTTTGTTTTAACTAACTGATATTTTAATTTTAATTTTATGTTTTGTTTGAACGATGTGGCTACCTTAATAAGAATTGCATTTATGTTATATAGTTGTAAGCAAGTTATGTTAAATTTATGAAATAATGTAATGTCTACTGGTGGTCCTTAAATATATAAATAAATAAATAAATATATTTCTATAAAAATACAATCAGTCTAAATCGTGATAACTATGATAACAGGTGGACGTTTTGCTTCGTTACGTTAAATTACACTTAATCAAAAAATATATTATTTTAGGGACTTCCGAATCAAGATCGTAGTAAAAGTATCAAAATCAACAACTTATCAAACTTTAAAAATAACAAAATGTACATAAAATATATTTGATATATATAGATATACGCTCGGACGTGTTCGCGGTCGCACCAGCTGTTGAGTCACGATTGTCGTCTCCCGACGACAACTTGTAGCAATACTCATACGCTGAGATTCGTACAAATCTCGCTTCGACCTCGACGACTTGAGATAAGCCTCTGTAGGACTTACGCTGTGGCCGGTTTCGATCAGCTGCAACTAAGTCAGTCTCGCAGCAACAACAGAGCTGAGCTTACTACGGTCGATTAAATTCGATAGTAGTTCGCAAGGCTCGGGCTGTTTTTCTGGCTGCGTACTTGACGCTTGGCGCCTGCTACGTACTCAGAGACTCGCTCTGCGGCCGGCCCCGGCCGGTCGTAACGTAGTCGATCCCGCACTCTGTGCACCCCTCGAATTGATACCTCACCTCGGTGGGAGCAGCAACAACAGAGTTGAGCTTACTACGGTCGATCAAATTCGATAGTAGTTCGCAAGGCTCGGGCTGATTTTCTGGCTGCGTACTTGACGCTTGGCGCCTGTTACGTAGTCGGAGACTCGCTCAGTGGCCGGCCCCACCCAGTCGTAACGTAGTCAATCCCGCACTTCTGTGCAACCCAACCTCATCAGGTCTACGGCCGGTTTTTGTTGTCAATTTATTGGCAACACACTCCGTAGTAGACTCGCGTTTGATCAGGTGGATACTTAATAACTAAGCCTGATAGCGTTGCCCCAGTGCGCTTCCGAGGCCCTTTAGGCCAAGGAAAAACCGGCTGACCCGATCCCATTGCACTTGGGCCTTTTCCAGGGTTTAAGGGTACAATGCTGTCCGAATTTCCCTCTTTCTCCACCGGTCAACCAGACGCAGACAGAAGTTTCACCCGTTTGTGGTTAGCGTGCCGATGAGCCGAACTAAACGGTTCGATAGCTCATTTTTGGTTCGTGTTGCCAAAGAGTGGAACGATTTGCCTGCGTCTGTTTTTCCAGACAAATATAACCCTGGAGCTTTCAAGTGTAGAGTGAATAGGTACCTCTTAGACAGGCGTGTACTACCCTCGTCTTCATCGTCACTTTCCATCAGGTGAGATGGAAGACAAACGCCTGCTAATTATTAATGAAAAAAAAATAAGGGGCACCACTTCGCGTCGTCCCCAGCCCCCCTACCTACAAGTAGGGAGGTTTAGGTGCTAGGTTTGCTAGGGAACCTAGGCATTATTATTTATTTATATATTATATATAGTAGTACCAAGCCCTCCAATGGACCAGCAAAGCTTGGTAAACTTTGCTAGGTCGTTCGCCCAGGCGCTCGTTGCATCCGGCGCCAACATATCCGATGACGTACTAACGCAGGTCTACAGCTCTCCCGCGTCGCCCGTCCCGTCCGAGATGGACTGTGAATCGGTCACATCCTCTCGCGCGTCGCTAATACGTCATCAGATGCCGTCACCCTAACCGGCTCTCCTGAGCCCGCGTTTCAACTAGTCGCCGAAGCGCTCGAATAAAGCCTCGGTATCCTCCATACCCGAGCCCTCCCCGGTGTCTTCAACACCCGCTCCCGCGCCATTAACGTCGCTCGAAGTAACCGCGTCTCCGTCGGTCCCATCGAAGCCAGCGACGCACTGCGCTCCCGTCCCACCGAAGCCTCAGCTCCCTCCGCCCGTCTTTCTCCGCGAAAAAGCGCGATGGATCGCGGTATCTAATCTTTGCAAAGAGCAAAAAATTAATTATCTTAAAGCAACCAACGCAGGCGATACAATCAAAATTCAGGTCGCGACCGTCGACGACTTCCGCGCGTTCACCAGGTTACTTTCTTTAAAACAAATTGCATATCACACCTACGCCCTCCCGGAGGAGCGTAAGATCCGCGCAGTACAACGGGGCGTCCCGTTCGAGCTCGCGAATGAAGAAATCCTCGAGGACCTTAAGTCCCAGGGTTTCCCGGCCGAAGCAGTGCATAAGATGCACTCTAACCGCAGTAGGCGCTTTCCGTTAGCTTTAGTTATCTTGTCTAATACTCCCAACTCGAGGGAGATCTTTAGAGAGGCTCGCACAATTTGCGGGCTCTCGAATATCTCCGTCGAGCGGCCCAACCCCCGCGGTCTCCCTGGGCTGAGACACCGCTGCCAGCTCTATGGCCACGCAGCGGCCAACTGCTCAGCTCCCCCCAGGTGCGTTAAGTGCCTGGATCCTCACATCACTAAGGAGTGCACTCGCACTCCCCAATCCACTTCCCCCCCTGCCTGTGTGCTTTGCGGCCAGTCCGGCCACACAGCTAACTACAGGGGTTGCCCGCGCGTTCCGCGCTCCACCGCTAAGAGGCCCGCGTCCCGCTCCGTCGTTTTCACCTCAGTCGTCGTTGGCTGAGGACATGAAGACCGTGTTCGACGTCATTCAAAACGTCGACATTAACGAAATTTCCGTACTCGCACGTAAACTGCGAGCCGCCCGCTCTCCTCAAGAGCGTTTATTTGCGTTAGCCGAGCATCACTCGCTTCTAAGTTCGTTATAAATTTTATTTTTTTTATAAATTCGTAAATAAGCAAATATAATGTCTAGACCCGCAAATCCCGCGTCCGGTCGTATAAAACCTAAGGGCTTATACCTAATATCTTTTAACGTTCGTAGACTTAGCACCAACCTTGTGAGCTCAAACTGTTCCTTCAGAACAAAGAGCCAGACTGCTTCTCCAGGAGACATGGCTTACTCCGAACCGCTCCAGGGGATTCGCTATTCCCAAGTACGCGTTTACTCGCAACGATAGGCCCAACTCCGACGGTTTCGGCGGCACCATTATATATTACAAAAGAGGCTTCCATTGCTGTCCTTTCCCTACCCCTCCTCTCCTCAACATGGAAGCCACTGTGTGTAGATTGGCTAGGACTGGTCAACCGACCATCATCATAGCTTCAATCTACATACCGTGCGGCTCCAGACCAACCCGCATCGACTTTGAGGCCATTCTCGCCCTCAGCCATTCAGTCATTAGTTCGGAGACTTTAATTCCAAACATACTGACTGGACGTACCTATCGACCAACACCAGCGGTATCGCTCTCCTCGACATCACTAACTCACTTGACTTAGACGTCATATCTCCCATCACTCCCACTCACTATCCCAACAATCCGAACTATTCTCCTGACATCCTCGACTTTGCAATTGTCAAGCGAATCAATCTCGATCTAAGGTCTATCGAACCGCTCGATGACCTAGGCTCTGACCACCGCCCCGTCTCCCTCGTGCTAGGTGCACCTAACGATAACGTCACATCTCCTAAGACTTTTACCAACTCTAAAGGCTTTAAAAATACGTTAGTTTCAGCCTTAGAGTCCCCGAACTCTCCGCTCGCGATTTCGCTCGACCAATTAGATAGCCTGGATAAAATAAATTCATTAGTCAACACTCTCACTGATGCTATCAACTCAGCCATCAGCGATAACGAAAAGGTTGCTAAGCAAGGCAAACCCACGCTTCCCCTAGCCTTTAGTAATCTCATTAAAGCTAAGAACGCGGCTCTCCGGAGAGCCAAGACATATCCCACGCCCGCATACAGAACAGCTGAGAATCAGCTTCAACGTAAAGTTAGGTCTCGCCTCGCGGAACTCCGCGACACTCAGTTTAACGATCTCATGGAGAATATCTCCCCGTCCCACCAAGCGTATTATCGAATGGCCCGAGCCTTACGCGTAGACACCGTCTCTCACGTTCCTCCTCTCACTCGTCCCGACGGCACTATTGCCTTTGAAGTCTAAGAGAAAGCCGAATGCTTCGCCGACAGCATAGCGGTACAATGTTCGCCCAGCTCGCAACCCGCGGGTCCCTCCCACATCCAGGCGGTGGAGGACGAAGTTCTCCGCAGAGAATCTCTCCCTATCACCGACGACCCCGTCACAGTCTCTAATGATGAAATCTTGCTTCTCATTAGAAAGCAAAAGTCCAAAAAGGCTCCGGGTGCGGATGGAATTTCCAACCACGCACTTAAGCACTTGCCCCAGCAGGTGCTTACCTTGTTAGCTATTTTCTTCAATGCCTGCTTCGATCATAGCTACTTTCCAAAAGCCTGGAAAGAAGCGATTGTCATAGGTATTCCCAAGCCGGGTAAACCTCTGAATATCCCGGCTAATCACAGACCCATCAGCCGCCTCAAGGCCATGTCAAAACTTCTCGAAAGAGTCATACCTTCTCGAATGCGGAACCATCTGTTTCCAACGGATGGCGATCCTCTCATTATTCCCCACCAGTTCGGCTTTCGCGCTAAGCACTCCTGCCCTCAGCAAGTCCATTTAATCGTCGAGTACATACTCGTAGGATTCTATCCGCGTCGTAATAAAACAGTCGCAGTTCTCTTTGACGTAGCCAAGGCTTTCGACAAATCTGGCACAGCGGTCTCGTTTATAAACTTTACAAAATAGGCTTACCGGATCGCCTAGTCAGATTAATCGCGTCGTTTCTCAAAGACCGTACGTTTCGATTCAAACATGAAGGCACGCTCTCCGCGCCTCGTCCCAGAAAGGCTGGAGTCCCGCAAGGCTCAGTCCTCGCCCCTCTGCTGTACACCGTGTACACTAACGACATCCCCATCCCACCGAAAGGCGTCGAACTCGCCCTCTTTGCAGACGACACCGCCCTTTACACTTAAGGTCACGCGGTCCCGTATAACATCACCAGACTCCAAAAGGCCGTAAACGCCCTCGGTTGTTGGTTTCAAAAATGGCGTATCGATGTCAACCCAGAAAAGAGTTCTGCTATTCAATTCGACCACAAACTCCATAATAGTTACAACGATCCCCACATTCGAATGTTAGGTATTCCCATCCCCTGGAAGCGCAGTATTAAATACTTAGGCGTCACCTTAGATCAGACGCTTTCTTTCAAGCCACACGTCGATAGAGTAACGAAACTCGCGCGTTTTTACTTAAGCCGCCTATATAGTATGATAAGAAGAAAAAGTAAAATGTCTTTCAGAAATATACGTACGCTTTATAAGGTCTGCGTTAGACCCGTCATGTCATATGTCTCTCCAGTCTTTGCCCACGCCCAACCCGCCGTCCTGTATAAACTGCAGGTAGTTCAAAATCTCTTCTGCCGCAGGGCCACGAACGCACCTTGGTACGTGCGTAACGCGGACCTGCACAGAGATCTTGAACTACCTACAGTGCAACAGCACCTCAAACACTCTCAGAATCGTTCTTCAAACGCGCCGAAACCCATCCCAATCATCTTGTTCGAGATTCAGTTTCTGTCTTAGATTCGAAATTCAAAGTCGCTAGACCGAGAAACGCGCACACTGGCGAACCCACGCAATTAACTTTAGATCTCGAAGCCCTTCAGGCAGCAAATTCTAATTCTAACGTAAATTCTAATTCTAACGTAAATCCGAATTAATGCAACTTTATTTTTCAATTTTAATGTTTTTAATTAGTTACTTTTCATGTTGAGCACCTTCAGTGCTATGTATTCACCTTCAGTGCTTTGAGCACCTTCAGTGCTATGTAAATCCCAGTGGGTGAACCCTTCTGGGCCCGGCTAGGGCGGCCTCTTTCTCCAATTGGCCGTCGCTCAGATGAAGGCTGAGTGGCAAAAATGCACGAGCCGAAAGGGGGTTATTTTTAGTGGTTAGAGGTTCTGATAGGCGTCGGGACGAGTCCCACATAACTCTGGATCGCGCGCGCCAGAGTATGCGTCAGAGCATTTTTTATCCTCCTGCCCTTCCCGTGGAGGGGAACAAAAATAAAAAAAAGCGTAACCGAGCGCCGAAAACTGGTGTATGAGTAAAACATGAATATGTTAATAAAGCAACTTACCCATTGTTTCTGTATCAGTTACAGGAAGTAAATCCGGGTTTTCAGGAGCGACTTGGTTGCCACTGACAAAATTCTCATTCATGCTGCTTTCCGCTGCTTAATCTTTATTCAAAGTTAACAAATCTGGGTTTTCACGAGTAACTAAATCAGTATTGCTAAACGAATGGTTGACTATTTTGCTTTGTGCCAATTGTAACATTGGTTGAGACCGTTTAGACCTTGCATATATCCTTCCCACCTGAAAACAATGTGACAAGTAAATATACCATTAAATTTAACATACAATCTACTCGGCTACAAAAGAATATCAAAATATGACACACTAGATATTAGGTATTTATGAAAAGTATTCATCATCTACAACGTTACTATATAGATATCACGAGGGTAGTTTGATTTTTTTACGAGAATAACGTGACATAAAAAATATATCTTCGTATTTGTGGCTCATATTTTACAAGAATATTGTAATAATTACGATATGCCACATTGTCGTATAAATAAAAATATTGTAAAATACTTACTTTTCTCACTTTATCCTTTAGATGTCACGTTTTTCTTGAAAATCGAGAGCACTTCACACGTCAAAACACATAGGGCAACTGATCTGTCGCAGTGTAGAAGACAGCCAGATCGTCAAATGAGACAGCGCTATAAAGTAATATTTTGTCTATTTTTCTCACAGTGTTGTTGTTTTTGAAGAAAAAATACCGTGTTTTAACAGTTAATAGAACACGAAATCGCGAATCAGAATTTCATTAAATCGAAAAATCGTTTAACTTCACACAGGTGTCACATTGTCGTCGCAAATGGACGATTAGTATTATTTTAAACAATTTAGAATCAGCTATTCTTATTTTGTCATTCCAGCTATAGGACATCGCAGACGCAAAATTGAGTCAAAATCAAAATCATGTGTCAAAACAACCTGCATCCGTCAAAATTATCACCGACGCAACTTTATGCCGAGCTTAACGATGACTACCATTACTTACCTGCTGATACAGAACTACCCTTAAGTTTCGAGTTAAACAATATTCACAGCTTTTTAAATACATCCAATGTCGTTTGTTTCTTTGTAAACAATAAAATTATTTTGTACCGAAACTACCTTTAGTATCACCAAAGGAATATAACCACAGTATAGCTCCGCCAACCCCTCATGAAAGCATTAAGCAAAACTCTTTTAGTTTAATCATAATGGCAGTAAGTATACAGCAATGACCAAGGATATATCTATCGTAAGGTAGGCTCGCTACAGGAATGCCTAAGGAAAGAGATAAGCTCGCGTGATTACATTTGCGACGTAATTAGTGTGTTCAAATTCAAATTCAAATATTTATTTCTTAACATTGAGAATTGCTTGTTCTTATTGACGTCAAATAAGCTTGACTCTACCACCAGTTTGGAAAAACCTTCGTGAAGAAGAACTGGCAAGCAACTTCACGGGAATTTAGTTATTTATTTATTACAAAAGCAACAGCGATATACATAACAATAACAACACAAGAGATATTTACTTAGAGCATGGCTAATAACAGGTTTTCCTTAGTATACAATAGGTATAAGGTTATTGAAGCAATTACATAAAACAAAAAAGTTACATCAAACAGAAAACGTTTATATAAAAAAATATTTAAAAAATCAAAAAAGAAACGAAACAAAAAATAATATGTCCATGAAATTAATAAACGTTAAGCTAACTATAAATTTATATTTCAACCTACAAGCTTAAATATTTATGAATCCTATATATTGAATTGCAAATTCCAGACTAAAAAAAGAGAAAAGAGAATATTGATCTAAGCATAATATAAATCTAAGATTCCATTAACTTTAAAATTTTAAATTATTGACTCAATTACCAGTCATCTCCATTAATGCACTCACGACATCTGCTTTGAACCTAAACTTAGAGCATATAAACGGATCAATATGATCAAAGTATTTATTGTATGTGCGTGTGATTCGAGTGATTACTGCGTTACTGGCGTAGTTGGTGCAGTGTGAAGGCATGTGGAATAGTGAGGTGTGACGTGTGCGGGTGGAGGGTGTTCGGTATCCAATTTGCGCGACTAGTTCTGGGGAGTCTACCTTACCATTAACTATGTCGTATAATGTGCACATGTCTACGAGTACGCGCCTTTTCTCTAACGTCAAGAGACCATAGTTACAGCATAGTTACTGCAGCTATCCTCGTAAGAAACATCAGTATTATCATTTCGGAAATTTAAATGTTTAATAAAGATTTTCTGAATACGTTCCAGGGTGTCTTTGTAAATGTTATATTGCGGAGACCATACAGGGCAAGCATATTCTAAAATACATTCTAACTAAGGCTAAATACACTATTTTTATTGGAGTGATATCTTTAAAAGGCTTGCAAACCCGCAACACAAAACCAAGTTTCTGAAATGCCTTGTTTACTACGAGGCTAATATGATCCGATAACAACATTATGCTATCAAAGTGTACTCCCAGGTCCCTAACTAGACTAGTTCTATAAATCCTAACGTTATCAAATGAATAAATATAAATTATGGGTTTAATTTTACGAGAGAATGTGATACATTCGCATTTTTTTATATTTACAGGTATATCATTCTTGGTGTAATATCTATGTAATCGAGCGACATCTTGCTGCATTAGAATACAGTCGTTATGGGTTTTTACATTTGTGTAAATCTTCGTATCATCAGCATAGATAAGAAATTTGGAATTTTTGAAACAAGTGACTATATCGTGCAGATAATCGTTGTAGAAAAGAGGCCCTAAATGTGATCCCTGGGGAACTCCGGTAGGTATGCTAATGAAGTCTGGTCGGTAACCACCTATAACGACCGCTTGAGAACAATTAGTTAGATACGATTCTACCCAGCGCAACAAGTTTCCGTGTAAATATAATTAATTATGTGATCGATTCGATCGAAAGCTTTTTTATATCTGTATAAATTGCGTCCACCTGCCCAGCCCGATCCATATTGGTTAACACATAATTAGAAAAGTAACTTTAGTTAGTGATAGTAGAGCGTCTTGTCATAAAACCGTGCTGGTAATTAGGTATTGCATATAATATCATTATATATATTTCGTCATAAACTATGAGTTCAAGCAATTTACCTAAAAGGTTAAGTTTTGAAATACCTCTGTAATTCTAGATCAATATTTTAAGGCCCCTATATTGTGAATTGGAACAATTAGCGCCGATTTCCATTTGGCTGGAAATACTCCTACGTGTAAAGAACGATTAAATAGTATGGTTATAGGAACTGCGAGTACCTGAGCACACGAAGACCAAAAGATCGCAGGAATACCGTCACTACCTGACCTATTATTTTAGAGGATAATTTTTCAAAATAAATGTATAAATGTCTCTTTATTTCCATACAAAATTATTCTTATCTGCATGTGTTAGTTCGGCAAGTCTCCCTCCTCCCATGTATCAAAACGACAAATACCCTGAAACGGCACCCGTTCACGAGTTCAAGCGGGATCCAGCCATCGCCCTCCTCAACCATATTAGAGGGAAGTGAGCGACCCGTCACCCGACGCTACCATAAGAAGATGTACTTTAGTGACAATGACGCTTTACACATCTTCGTCGTCCCATGTTGATGCATGTTCCCATCCAGCGCTAACCCCAGTTGCGATAGTGAACTATTATGTAGTTAACTAAGAAATGAGTGTTCTACGCGCGCCGTGTCAAACGGCATTAATTCACGGTAACATTCTAATAATAAGTAAATTTTTCTTCATTCATAAATAAATAAACTGTCAGTCGATTTTAAAGAATCGACTATCAAAAGTTACATGATATAAATGTTTTAGGTACTGGAATATTGGCTTTACCCAAAAAGTATATCGCATATGAATCTACAAAATTGATGTATACATTAATTGATACAAAACTAAATGTATGTCTTGCGTTTTCTGATTAAAATATTATTGATGACTCACGTTGTAGCAGAAAAAGATTTAAAAACGAATTAAATAACAAATCACCATTGAATTTACAAAACCTTAAACCTGTTTTTCTCAGATGCAACAAAGGAAATTATCAATCAATACCCGATTTTGAAATTTGATACTTATTATTCTATATTTTGTTTTTATATTTTGTATGTATTGTTTTAAGCTGTATTGTATACAGATGTTTTATTTTAATAAAGTCAGGCAACCGTCTCTCCCGTGGATTCCTGCCATTCCGCCAGTCCGTCTCGTTAACTTTTCCATCAGATCCAACTCTACCTCCAGTCTTAGCTCCATCTCTGTCTCTTGCTTCAACTCCTATTACCAGCCAACCTAACAGATCCCATAGACAATTTGTTGTGGCAGAAAACTATCTTACTCCTTTGATTAGGAGCAACGTCTAATCCTTTTATCCCTTTTCCTAAACTCCGTCATTCCAAACCCGAAGTTTAGTCTACCCCAGGGAGGTGTTATAGATTTTATCTGATTTTATCTGTCTAATACATTCTAAACACTTCAGCCGAGACAGCAAACTGATATTAAAAAGTTTTTATTTAGTTGAGTGTCAAAACATACCTGGATAAGTTCAGTGATATTCGTTTCAACATCATCCAGCTGCTGTATGATCACGTCGTCTTGGATCTTGGCTGTAACGTACGGAACCACCAGAATGCTGCCTACCATCCACAGGCAGAATGAAAACGCACATGTCAGCCATGGTAACATCTTTGACTGCTAGCACTTCTAGGCAATCTGCAAATGCAACATCAATATATGTTAACATGACTAAAAAGGAAAAACAACTTGAAGTTCATTAAAGCTAAATCAAGGTCTATTCTGTATTTAATATGTTTATAGTTAAGTATAAAATTATTATATTCAACAATGAAAATAATTTACTTGTTCAAGTAAATGTAGTTGATACCGACTTAATGCCGATTTAACCGAATTCAATAATAATAATAATCTGAATAAATACCCGGACAAACACACCAACTGTATGGCCCCAGAGTAAGCAGAGCTTATAGTATGGATGCACGCAGTCTGGTGGGGAGGAAGTTTCAGGAGTGCGACTGCACTCCTCGGAGAAATGGGGGACCAAGCACTTTACGCACCTGGCTGAGGCGACGGGGTTGGCCGCCGCATGCCTGTATAATTGGCAGTAGTGGCACTGCCCAGAGTGACCGCGGCGATGAGGCGCCTCGGTCGATTGCCTCGGCCGCATATGGTGGCAGCGCCTTTGAAAATCTCCCTGGATTTGAGAACGTTGGCGAGAACCACCAAGGCGAGAGGGTGACGCTTTCCATACCTGCTGTGCATTTTATGCACCGCAAGTGCCGGGAAGCCTTGGGACTGCAGATCCTCGTAGGTGTCCTAATTTACTAATTCGAATGGGACCCCCCGAAGTACTGCTCTAACCTTACGCTCTTCGGAACCTCCGGCGTATGAGGCAGGCCTATCCACCGCGCCACGAGGCCGTCCTCTACTTGACCAGACGACCGCGTGGCGCAGCCGCAGTGACGGCAACACTATACTCGAATAACAGGCCTTGCAGAAAGACATTGGCAAGCACTTTTGCACTCACGTAGTTTGCATGTAAAGGCTGTTAAATGCGCATTATTTTGAAAGGCATTGACAATGAGCATCTAATTAACGCGGATCCTGTATATTTTCTAAACAAAAAAAAAATATTGCATTATATCTGATTGCAACATGATTAAAGTCTTAGTAGTAACAAGTTAACCAACACTTAACAGAATAAAAACTACTCCTTCTTTAAATCTTGAAAACTTGAACCTCTTTCTTGGTTATGTCGCGTAAAAGGTCTTCTTTGTGCACTTACACATTAATAAAGTTTCCAACCAGTTCTAGTCACTATTTCACACACAACAACTCATGTGTTGATTGTTACGGTTTTTATATTCCGTATACATATTAACTAAAATGTTTAAATGCACTACTAAGTAATAAAAACATATTTATATTTAACATTTTATTGATAAAGATTATGGAGAGCAATTACTTCTACATTATTCCCGGTTTATCATTGGTGTTACTCTGTTACTGAGCTGCGACGTTGTCATTGTGGCAATAAGTTGCGTATTTACTTAGGTGCACACTGATTATGCCCACTTTATTAGCAAATAAGTCAAACACGCGACCAACTAACAAATGCCTACGCATCAGGTACATCCAGAGACGACGCCTAGTATACCTGGTTTGTGTGTACATTAAAATTTGTACAACTAGTTCTTTGGGAACGTACCACGAGTGCTATATTTTCGTTAATTATACATATAAATAACCTGTTCAATCGTTAAATAGACTTCTTTTTTCAATTCAATTTGTTCTTGCATTCAAAAGTTTGCGTGGTCTTTACTCCTAATACTCGTAGGTACATCAGGTTTCCAGCGCCAGTGATTATACTGATTTAATTTCAAAATCTCCTAAAAAGCCTTAATGTTAAAGTTATCAAGTACCCAGGTCCAGGACATTTGTCATTACACGGTGTGTCCCAGAACATGGCGACCCAGCTAATGCCAGACTGTGGTGATAAGTATGATCATTAACTACCTGCCTATTTGTAAACTTATTATTATACTTTTTTTGTTTATTTATATATTCGTATTTTTTGCATTATCTTATCAAATACATACACTATTATTTCTTGTATTTCTGAATAACTTTTAATTTGGAAGTATATTTTATGTATGTACGATAAAAAATAATAATATTAAAATACTTTTTAACCGGATTTCATGGCATTTAATTGTATTTTTACATTTAAGCTCGTCGTTTCGACGTCTTCTCATTGTCTGAGCTGACAAGCGTCTTGACAGTCATCAAAACATCTGTTTCTCAGGCTGCGAGCGCAGCGTTCAGGGTTAACACAGAAAGGGCGGGCAGTGTCTCGAGCTTGGATGTTGGATTTTAGATTGTGTAGTACAGGCTCGCATTCTGGAGGAAGCTTACAACCATCTTATGAAATTGGTGTGTTTTTTTAATTTCAATTGCTCCACTTATCTACCTATGTATGAAATATTTTTCCTTTGATACAATTTTTACAGTCAAACCTTAAATAATGATTGGGCTTGTCCATGGAATTGCTGAAAATGGAATACCTTTGTCAGCTTTGTTCATTTCTTTTCTGTGTATTTTGAGTTGAATAAAGAAAAATATCTTCGTATTAGATTTTTCCATGCAACAAAGTTCATGTGACAGTAAAATAATTATAAGCAATTAATTTATTAATAGCAAGGCCCATAATTCCAGAACAAGGGGTTGATAAAATGTAATTTTTACCAGACTTCTCGGTAAGTATTAAACTTCCATACAGTTGTAATGTTTTTTTCTAACGTGATGTAACAGTTTAAATTAAAAATAAAGGAGGAGTCGACCTGGCACCTGGTCGTTTCATTGTAAGACTCCTAAGATTAGAATACCCTTTGCTTGCCACTGCTTACCTGGTATATCAGGTAATTACGTAGTCACGGAGTGTTGGGAAACTTCAAGAGTAGTCAGGCAAAAGGATTTTTTGTAATCACGAAAATCTATTCGATATTTTTGTTTACTATATTTTTTTATATTTTTACTTACAAATGGAGCGAACATAGCAAGCGCCTACGATGTTTTCATAGAAGTTTGCACTTTAGATTCTTCTTAGGTATTTATATGTAGGTTTGCTTTTCTCGTATAAGGTGGTTCGCAATATTACTTACCGTAACCAACAGCTAGAGCAACCGGCGCGGCGCGGCGTGTCACCAATGTACAGCAGGCTCAACTGACGGCAATGACCTCCGACGAGCGGGACGTGACCTGCGCGTGCGGCGCTGTCTCAAGTCACCGAGCGGTCTGCGCGGGCAGTCCACGTGTACTGTACTGACGAACCTGAGTAGCTTTTAAATACGTGAGCAATGATACGATGACCTGTAGACGGCACCCGATAGGACAGCGCATAAATATGTAATGGGCATTTTTCATTTGGGAATAAATTTCTCAGATATTTTTGTGTGATGAAGGCCTGAATTTATTATAGATATATTTATTAGATCATAATATTTGTAATATGAGTGCTATCCAATATTTACAGTTAAAATAAGTCCTTAATTGATCTTCCTGAAAACATTTGGTTCCCTGAGTGAAATTTGTCGAAGATATTTGCATATAGATATTTTGATAGATAATAAGGAGAATTGTATGAATGCACCTATATCTAAAAAGAATCAATGTTGATTCGGCCCTATTTATATGATAATAATATATCCCCAGACAAACACACCAACAGTGTTACCACACAGTGAACTGGGGGGGGAACCCAGAATAAACATTCATATATAAATATTAACGACCATGACCCGAAAACAATCATCTGCGTTCAGCAGTGGACCTCCGGCGTAGGAGTCAGGGCCACTATCGCCACTCTCATAAGATAGATTTTGAACCTATTTGAGATTGTACACGAAGTTGAACGTACCGATATCTACCGAGTGTGCGAGCGTCGGACGAGTTCGCAGTCAACAACAATACCTACTTTTAAACACGCGTGATAAACTCTTTGTTTACAAATAGAAAGTGATACAACTATACTCGAGAGCAGGACAGATGCGTGTCTTGTTCTATTGTGTTTGACCTTGTCAGTGTCAGGCCAAATTAGCTAACTCTCAGAGTACATTTGATTAAATACCTTATCAAAATTGTTATACGAGAAGTTGAGCTTGAAACTTGCAAATAAACTTGATAATGTTTTAAACGAAGTCTACGTCAAAACCCGTTTTAAAATTAATGGTTGCGCTAATAGTTCTTCTTATTAGGTGTTTCAATGTTTCTACAGTGTTGTCTGCAACAAAGCACATACGGGTTTTGTTCATGTTTACGGATTCATAGCAATCATTGGCGTATAACCAAATAAACTGCGTGTATAATATTTGATTTGAAAACGTTCTAATTTGAATCTTATATAAGCATTAATATAGATAGATAAGCTTAGATAAGATTAAAGCACCTTACGTCGCTTCATTTTCATACTCTTTTTGTATACCTATATACCTTTTTGGTTCAGTCACTTTTGAACGCAGATCCATTTTCTTTTTACTCCAATAATTCTAATCTTTCAATTTTATACATTATGGTTTCATTTAAAAGCGAGCAAAAAAGGAACCTTTTAAACCGAGTTAGTTAACTTGGATTAAAAATCTGTAGGTATCCAACACAGCGGTAAACTCTGGGCTTAATGTTTAACTCAGGTTTGCGTTACTGTCAAGTACCTCACTTAATTATTGCGCATGTTAAAACAAAAAAAACTAGTAGCCTGTTATGGACAACCTGCACACTTTGTGTTCCTGCATATTTAGAAAAGTATTCGGAAGGGACCTGGAGCGACCCTCCCAGAAAATAGTAAAATAGTAATTTTAATATTTGGAAAAACTTATAATAAGACATAAACTTAAATATCTATGTAAACCGCCCGAAAGCGCTCCACTTTTGCCAGTGGCATGATCGACACTAAACTTGCCTTTACTTAACTGCATTCAGTGTATGTACTCATAGCTTACATGCAGAAAATACAAACGAACCCACCAGTTAGCACCATACACATTTCTGTTATGAAAACCAAATACAAACAGGCTTTTAAGTGACGTAGCCGTCACAGCAGACGTGGCGCAGCGTTATATTTATGAAATTAGTCAGCATCATGATCATAATTATACGTAACATTAGTTATATTTGTAGAACAAACAGATCCTGAAAACTATTTCTAAATCAGATCCCGAAGTGGGGCGATTATATTAGGTCCTTACATATGAAATTGGCGTTTTGTCGTACTGGCCATTTTGATCTGTATTATCTCCTCTTTGATTAAGAATTCCAATTTCAAATTTATACAGCTATTTACTCATGCATTTGCAAAGCTAGCTGCTAAACAACCAAGGCTGGTCAATTGCTCTAGGCCACAGCTTCTTCACGACAACGCTAGACCACACACTGCACATCAGACAGCTACCAAATTAGAGGAGCTTTAATTGGAATGTCTTAAGACATCCACCACACTTCCCGGACCTTGCTCCAACAGATTACCATTTTTTTTTATTTGGATAATTTCTTGCGAGGGCAAAAATACAACTCCGATGGGGCAGTCTAAAGCGCCTTCAAAGGTTTTATTGAACCCCGTCCACACGGTTTTTTTAGTAAAGGGATCAATGAACTACCTGTGAGATGGCATAAGTGCATCGAGAGCAATGGTACATACGTTGATTAAATAAATTTATTATATTTGAAAAAAATTATTTTATGTTCCTCCCTTACAAAACGCCAATTTTAATATGACCTAATATTATTTACCGAAAATCTGACCAGCCAGCTGTTTTTCTTATTATGTCAGTAGAGACGCCGGCGCTGGAGCACCCCTACCTACACCCCGCTCTCCACAAGTATCTGCTTCAGCCATCGAGGGATCGGCTGGGTAGCCTTTGAAATAAAGAAGGAAAAATTAAGTTTGCTGCGTACCAACAGCAGACGTAAAATTTCATTTTATTTCAAATTACAGATATCATAATATCTGCAATTGAAATTTTTCTTTTTTTTTAAGTCTTCAAGACACATTAATACTCGTCGTAGAATAGGTATTCGTGGGCGTCGTCATGACGAGTCTTGATTAATAAAAATTACTTCTTGTTCAAGATTGGATTAACTATAATGACAAACTGATGTAATGCGGTGAATTCGATACGGGGGCTTACTTCAGAAAATGTTCCAACAACTCCTGCTCCTCCAAACTATCCCAGTTTCACACATGTGGCACACTATGACCGTTGCCTAACTTGATTATTCACGCTATTGGTTACATACTCCATTATTACCAAGTCACATCATTGGTTCATCATCCCAAGAATTCCAACATACCAAAGACAATTGTGGTATTCTCTGTAAGATGCTAACTTGACGGGTTTCACCATTGGTCGGTAACTCTATTACTACATTTAAAAGACAAACCAGTATTGCCATTTCTAAGCCCCGTATCGACTACACCCAAGTTTAAAAACTTAACATTACATTGTCTATGATATTATGAGCGAATGAATTTAAAAACGATTTATCTAATCTTCAAACAACCAAACAAGCGTGGCGCCACTATCGCGTGTTTCGAGATATATTATATTATTGTAATACTATTTGAAGGTCCCAAGCACTTGTCTACTGTGGGCAAGGTGGTTTAGCTTTATTAATACTTTTTAGTACAGGTAAATTAGTTTCGAGACGTTTTTGTCAGTAAAAAGAGGTTCATTACATTTTGAAGAAGACGATATAATGACAATCAACAGTCAGTGGTGAATGTCAAATAAAAAATAATCATATTACATTACATTGCTAATTGTTGTGAGTTTTGACTGTTTGGTTTTAGTTAATAAATGAATGAATTGATTTTATTTGTGGTTTATACTTATGGTTTATAAGATTTATTGTTCAGTGTTATTATTGTACAGTCGCCAATTAAAAATGATTCCGATGTTGAAACATAGCCGAGGTAAGGCTTTGACTTCCCAAACTAAAGACGTTTTGTATAATTTGTACAAATATTTTGAAAACGAATGTAATAGCAATCCCAGCAGTATTGTGACTTCCGTCAATTAGTTGCTATAGCAACCGGAATATCATTGACTTCCGACAGAAAGGTCCTATCAGAAAGCAAATGTCATTCTTCGAAACAGGGAAAACAGGAAACCTTTAAATGGCCTAAAAAGAAATCAAATCGGAAGCCTACGATTACAATACATGATTTTGATCAACAAGTAATCCGGAGAACGATTCACAACTTTCACATTACAAATAAAGAAATTCCGAAGATGAAAATACTACACTCAAAATTTAAAGAACAAATAGATTGTAAAAGTCAGCACGTTACGAAAACAGGTCATCTCATAAGGTTTTAAATAGAAACCAACGAAAGATAACCGCAAACTGCTAATGGCACGAAATTCGATACTTGCGTTAATACGCAAGTATAAAAATTGCAGAATATCGTGAACAAAATCGACCAATTGTTTTTACCAACGAAACTTATATACATACATCATATACCCTCTCAAAGTCTTGATCAAATGGAAACACTTCTGGTGTAAGGCAACATGCATTGGGCAACCGCTTGATTATCGCCGATGCCGGCGGAATGGATGGTTTTGTACCGAATGCCTTGGTCATGTTTAAAGCCAAACAAAAAAGTGGTGATTACCATGATAATATGAATTAATAATAATAATAATAATAAATCCCCAGACAAACACACCAACTGTTTGGCCCCAAAGTAAGCAGAGCTTGTGTTATGGATGACCATACAGCGAACTGGGGGGAACCCAGAATAAACATACATATATAAATACAAACAACAATTATTATAATTACTCGAAGTGGATCCAAACGCAATACCCAACCTTAAACCAAATAGTGTTGTTGTTGTTGATAATGCACTCTATCATAATTCAATTCAAAACCATGCACCGAATTCTTATTCTAAAATACAGCAAATGATTGACTAGCTGACGTTTAGAAATATTGAACATTCATCGAACATGCTTCAGCCTCAGTTATATGAACTGTTTCTAAAAAATAAGGCGAGATTTGTAGAGTACAAGATAGACAAAATATTACGACAGCACGGTCATACTGTGCTCCGTTTAACGCCATATCACGCTCAGTTTAATCCATTTGAAAATATATGAGGGATAGTAAAAATTTACGTCGAAAAAAAATCACAATGAACATGAGTGTTATAAAGACATTAGCTGAGGAAAAATTTAATAGCATAACTGTAGAGGAATGGAAAATGTTTGTTTACATGCTGCTAAAGTGGAAAGGAAACTTCAAGGCACGGATGAGGCTTTAGATATAATATCAGAACAAATTATAGCTAACACAAATGATGAACAGCCGTCCCTGTTAGATCTAGCTATCGTTTCGTTGGGACCCAATGCCAACTTTCTTCCTATCCTAACAAGTTCGATGTCCTAGACCCAAGACTCGTGTTATTTTACAACGCAATTTTAACGGCACTGACAAACAAAAGTTTATGACTGACCTTCGCAATTCTGACTGGGACTCGGTGTTTAGTGCTCCTGCAATAGACTCGAAGTTGGAGATCTTTAATAACATTTTATTGCAACTGTTTGACGTTCATGCACTGCTTCGGCCAGTCCGGCTTAAATACCTTCCTGCCCCTTGGCTAACAAGCGACATTACAGTCATGATGGCTAAACGTAATTCCGCAAAGGTAAAATATAAACATAATCCTTGCGAAGAGCACTGAAGTCGTTATAAGGACTTACGTAATCGTTGTAGAAGGATTTGCAGAGATGCCCATCGCCTCCATATACATCGTTTTGTGGCAAACAGCGACCCTAGCAAAAATTGGTCATTCTTAAAAACTCCTGGGAATCGGTAAATCCAGGTCTGCTCTTTCGCTCAGGCTTGATCTTGATTCACAAATTCAAATTCAACAAACCATCATCATTTTACTACTCTTCTCCCTATATCGAATACCTTAAAACAAGCAACACTGCACTCTTTTTACTCAAAGAACGATTCCCAAAAACCTATTTTCTCGTTTAGGTCTATATCGGAGCGTGAAGTTGAAAAAAACATTTCAGCTATTAAATCTATGTCTGAATCGATGAATGAACTCGGCTCGGACGTCGTCATTACTATACTTTGCCATATTTTCAACTTCTCGCTCATTACTGGAACTTTTTTAGTTGTAATTCCTCTTCCTAAAACCACCAATCCTACATTACCTTCCCACTTTAGACCCATTTCCACTCTTCCGTTTCTTTCCAAGGTGCTGGAACGACTTGTCTTCAACCAACTAAGTTCATTTATAAACTCCTTAGGCGTTTTAAACAAATATAGACTTGGGTGTTACTTTCGACTCAAACTGTTGTGCAACTCGCATATTGACAACATAGTGAAAAGAGCATCTAAAGCTTTAGGTTTTGTATTAAGACTATCGTCTGAATTCAATGACATTAACACCCTGAAAATACTCTACTGCAGTTTTGTCCGCAGTCACCTTGAATATGCTTCATCTATCTGGAACCCTAGGCATGATCTATATACAGGGTGTTTGGTAGACGATCCCTCAAAATTGGCAGGGAGGTAGAAAGGATCATTTTTTAGGCGTTCAGGAAATATGCCTTCGCTAAAAGACAGATTAATAATATATGTTAGGGGTTTCATTATAGCCTTAGCACATTTTTTTTATTATATATGTAGTAAGATCGTCATATCCCACTGAATTAGTATTTTTTAGATTTAATCATAACATCAACTTCGTGTTCATCAGTAGGTAAAAGGAATAACGAATGATCAGTCGTTGTTGAATTAGTCAGTGGTTTATACTTAAAAACGGCAGAATTAGATTTATTTGTCAACTTTATATAAAAATTACTGAATTTTCACATATATTTTGAGAGTCTGTGTAGATAATGTCATTAAATTTAATTATGTCAATGTTTTGATGTCGAGTTATATTAGTTTGAATTTTTCAATTTTTCAAGCTCGTTTAAAAATATATTTACTGAAGAGGATGGTGTTCTATAAATGCAAACTAAGATTATAATGTAAATAATAATTTCAATATCACAACATTCAAACACATCCCTTAAAGGTTGAATGGTTTGAATGACTTTATATTGTAACTGTTTTTAAATTAAATAAATATAGAAAAGAAATTGTTAATATCCTAAAAAATAGAAATAAACAATGGTGAGCTTTACATTGTATTATATTTATATTTTATTAGGGCATAATCCTTAAAGGGCTTGTATATAGTACAGGTCATTTGCAACATTTTTTTGTATGGACACTCATATGCGAAAGTGAACCATTATTGAGATACTTTAATTATAGTGTTTATTTGAAAAAATCGCAGGTGGTAACTTAAAATTTAAGGAAAAGAATAAAAATTCAAAAGATATTTAATTAATATCTTAATGTTATTTATTTATGACGATCTAGCATAAAATGTACAATTACCACTCCGACTTTAAGCAATGACAATAATTACATATCCACATGCCGCTCTTTGGATATCTCTACAACAAATATATCAATTGCTACTTTAAAAAAACACCTTAAACTACTTGATATTCGCATGACTGCAGGGCCTGACGATATACCTCCTGTATTTTTAAAATAATGTTATCTTAGTCACGCTCAGCCTTTGCATATACTTTTTAATTTGTCATTAAAATTGGGATTCATGCCTGTAATGTGAAAAAAATCCTTTGTAGTTCCGATTTACAAAAATGAAAACAAGCATGATATTTCTAATAATCGACCAATTTATAAATTGAGTGTGATCCTTAAACTATTTGAACTCCTTATTTATAATATTATATGTCCGGTGCTGAGGCCGATAATTACAGAAGAACATGGATTTATTACTAAAAAGTCAACTGTGAGTAATTTGTGTGAATTTTCGTTAGTTATTTTTATTATGTACTAAATGCTTTGGATGGTGGTGGACGAGTAGATGTAGTCTACACAGATTACACAAAAGCCTTTGACAAAATTTCTGATAACATCTTAATCCACAAACTCTAAAACATTGGAATTCATGGAGATCTTTTACGTTGGCTGACATCATATCTGCGTGACAGAAGTCAAGCAGCTACAGTTAAGGGACACTGTTCCACGTTTATTCCTGTTCCTTCGGAAGTTCCTCAGGGATCCCATCTTGTCCCGTTACTGTTCAATATTTATATTAACGACATCAGCAATGTATTTAGAGAAACAAAGTTTTTTTTTTCGGCTGTCTGGAACCCTTTGTATGGCAAAAATATTGATGAGATTAACAGAATCCAAAAGAAATTTCAAAAACTCCTTGATTACCGCCGTTATATATCACGTTCTTCGGATGAGCAAGTTAGCCTTCCATGCCTTACTGTTAAGCGAAGTGTGCAAGATCAGATGTTTGTTTATAAAATTAACGTAGTGTTTTTGACTCTCTGAGTATTGTTGAGCAGAATAAGATTTCTCTGCCCCCGTCTAAATGCGAGCAATAAAAGTACTTTTGCACTGAATCCTTCAAGAACAAGTTATGCTACTAATTGCTTCATTAATAGAGTATATAAAATTTACGTAACAAACTATTAAATGATGTTGATATTTTTCACCTCTCTTCCTGTAAATTTAGAAATAGTATAGGTAAAATACTGCTCTCTCATTTGTGTTAAAATAAAAAGTGGGAATATATATGTGTATCTAAATTAATTACACCATTGATTGTGATATACAATTGATGATGTGTAATTTTTGTTATATACATGTATCTGTACTTAAATAGTTTAAGAGTTTGACTTGTGTTATTGTTTTTTGTTTTTCTTTCCACCGACTGTAAATGTAAAACTTTATCAGCTATACAAAACTATATCGAGCTGTAAACCAAAGCATCTCCAACACAGAGAAGTGCTTCTCAGCTTATAATTTGCTCCTCAATGAGAACAAAACTAAATGTGTTAAGTTTATGTTGCCAAATGTCAAACAGGTAAACACAAACATTGTAGTTAAGAGCCAGGAACTGACTCTTATAAACTCAACTGTTTTTCTGGGCGTAACCTTAGACGCCAAACTCCAGTGGGGACCGCATGTTGATAGTTTAGCGAAAAGGCTTGGCTCTGCTGCACATGCTGTTAAAAAAATAAGACTAATTTCAAATGAAACAACTGCTCGTTTAGTCTATTTCGGTTACTTCTACAGCCTCATGATATATGGCATTCTGTTGTGGGGGAGTGCTGCCGACATCGATACTATATTTGTTCCGCAGAAAAGGGCTGTTTGCGCAATCTATCAGCTCGGTCCAAGGATGTCACTTAGAAGTAAATTTAAGGAAATAAATATTCTTACTTTCCATTCACAATATATTTTAGAAATTTTAATGTATGTCAAAACGAACATAACCTTGTTCAAAAGAAAAAAAGATATGCCCAATGTTAAAACAAGAGGAAAAAATATGCTGGCAGATCATAATAGTAGGCTTCATGAGTTCACTAACTCATCCATGGGTCAATGTATACGCTTTTATTATAAGGTTCCTGAGGATATCCAAGGTCTTCCTATTGACAAATTCAAAGAAACTATAAAGCAGAAGTTGTGTGCTAAAGCATATTTTAAACTTTCCGATTATTTGGATGATAAAAACCCTAGGGTATCATCCCCTCAATAACAGGATTTTACTAGTATTTGTAACAAAACATGTGTAATGTGTCTGTTTGCTCGTTGAGTCCTTCGTCCCGATAAATATCTAAAGCGTCATTGTCACTAGTGTTCGTCTTCTTATGGTAGCGTCGTGTGACGGGTCGCTCACTTCCCTCTAATATGAGGAGAGCGATGGCTGGATCCCGCGTTAACTCGTGAACGGGTGCCGTTTGAGGGTGTTCATCGTTTGGATACTGGGGGGAGGAAGACTTGCCGAGCTAACGGATGCAGATAAGAATAACTTTGTATAGACATAAAGAGACTCTGTAAATTTATTTTGAAAAAAATATACCCGTGAAGTTTCTTGCCAGTTCTTCTTCACAAAGGTTTTTTCGAACTGGTGGTATGTTTTATTTGACATCAATAAGAACAAGTAATTGTCAATGTTGAGAAATAAATATTTCATTTTATTTCATTTCATATCTATGGAAACTTTGCTGGTTCATGTTAAAATAATATTAATTATAGTATTGTGTTTTATAGTAACTGTTTGTTTCCGAAATAAATAAATAAATAAACAATAACAACGTTTTTTTAAACACAATGTGGGAACACAATTTGGGAAAATTCAAGAACAAAAGAAAAACTTTGTTAGTATTTCACGCAAATTTGCCCCTTTAACATAAAAAGTCACTATGACATTAGTTGTGCATATTGTAAAAAAAAACATCTTCTAAGCTTTCTAATGAGGTATACAACTTTTACAAAAGTGTTCAAACACTAAATATATCACACAAACAATGCAGCAGAGAGCAGGTAGAGAAAATAAAAGAAATGCCAATGGTGTGTCATTTCTTCAAAACAAAAGGGTCAGCTAGCAAAATAGGTAAATTCTTGTAATTCCTTGCGTTCGGATGCTACTCGTGTGCTATCTGCAGATTTGTTTTTCTTCTTACGGCTGGTTAACTGGTTACCGTGTATGCTCATCCAAAGATTTGGCGTGTATTAAGGACTATGACTGGAAGACAACAACGAGATTTCACCAATGAAGAATATGCTGATATTCTGTTTACGTATGGCGTAGCTAGAGGCAATGCTGTAGCTGACCAACACGAATATCACTTGCAATACCCCAATCGTCGCTTACCCGATGTTGGCGCCTTCTCTCGAGTTTATCGAAGAGCACGTGAGACTGGAAGCTTTCAAAGACGACGAGGTATGTCATCTTTAATTTATTTCAACTGGACGGGTTTTATAAATAGCCGTACTGTTAAAATGCTACATTATTAACAAAAAGTAATAAACTCAGTAAGGCTTCATAAACTTCAAAGTTTATTCTAGAATCGATAGCTGAAGGATAACAAAGCATTTAAAATTATGTGTTCAAGCTAGATGCAAAGTTTTTATTAATTTGTAGTTTTATAATTATTTTAGTCGGCAACACTTAGTGTTGGTTTTTTTGTGTGTTGCAATCGGCAATACTACTTCCTCTTGTCGTGGGGAATTCGAATCGCGAACAACCCTTTTTCGTCGCTCTCGTAATTTTGATTTAAGTTAAATAATTGTCGTGTTGTTATATTCGCTTTGGTGTTGTGAATGATTAGAAGCAAAGTCAGTGCCTGAACTTCATCGCTGCATCATCACCAACCACAGTCCTACACCAGGTATTTGAGGAGAGATCGCGGTAAGTCGAGATTAACCAACATCAATCCAAGGATACCGTGGTTCCTGGAGGTGCCAGGTGACATCGATACCAGAGGTGAGTTCTTGCGCTTGCTTGGTTCTAATTTCACAACGAATAATTGTTATTTTGATAATTTGATTTGTTTGATTTGATTTCGATTTATTATATAATTTTGCACGTTAGCTATTTTAAATACAGTCCACTTAGCACTTGGTAAACCCCACATTTTGGTCCTTCGAGCCGGATATTTAGTACAGTACCTGTTAATTTTGTTGATTTCGTATTCGTTATTTGTATTTCCTTTGTCTTAGCTTAACCGTTACGCTTAATAAAATTACTTGGGGGTATTTTGGAAACCGCGTTATTTTGTACCTTTTCGTATTATTAGGTTGGCACTTGGCATCTGTAGTTGGCACTACATTAATCGAACTTCGTTCTAGGTCATTCAATCGCCTGTACAATCTGTCACTTTCAAATTTTGTCATCAATCTGATCTGTCATTTTGAACATAACCTCAATTAATTTTGTTTTGTTGTTATTGTCGTTTGTAATATTTTTAGATTTGTTTTAGGTTTTCGTTTGTTTTAGATTTTTAAAATGACAGAAAGGAATGTTGACAAGAAAGGGGGGGATTCTTCAGGTGATATAAATAGGATTGCTCGTGATTACGCTATTATGCGTATTGAGTATATAGAGTCATCTGATTTGGTAGGTTACATAGAAGAAGATCTTAAACAAATAGAAGCTGAGTTTCATGACGCTCAGCGGAAACTACTAATGACGTGTAGCAAAGCAGAACAAAGAGCGGAATGTGGTGTGTCGATTACTTTTGATCAAAAATTTAGAAAATTGTTACATTCTTTGAGGTCTCAAAACACTACTCAAAACACAAGTCTGGAAAGTAAAGTAGTCGAGTCTATGCGTGCTAAGTTGCCAAAAATAAGCATCAAGCCATTTGATGGCAAGTTAGAAAACTGGGTATCAATTAAACAACTTTTTGACTCTCTTATACACCAGAGAGATATACCCAATGTAGAAAAGCTGCATTACTTGTTATCTAGTGTAGAAAACAATGCTTATGCTTTAGTCAAAAACTTTCCGCTTACCGATGAAAGTTACTTGGATGCCTATAATACACTAGCCAAATATTATGATAAGAAGCGACAGATTGCAGTAAACTATTATGAAAAGTTAGTGTTCTGTGAACCCATTAAAGTAAAATCGGGTACTGAGTTAGAGCGGGTTAACAGAACTTTTACTGAAACTTTGTCGGTGTTGGAAAAATATAATTTACCTGATAAAAATTTTATGTTATTTTATTTGTTGTGGTCAAAACTGGATAGGTTAACGCAAGAGGCTTTCTTGTTAGAATTTAACTCGGATGACATTCCAGATTTTGAACATTTGCAAGCTTTTATAGAAAAGCATGTTCGGGCTTTAGATTTAACTCGCATATGTAAAACTCAAAGCCAGTCTACTCCTAAGCAAATCAAGTCAAATATAAAGCCAGCTCTGATTGTTACACCAACCTGTGTTTATTGCGATGGCCAGCACCCATTAGTCAAGTGTTCCCGCTTTCACAAGTTAAAAGTAAATGACAGATTTAAGTTTGTAAAGTTGAAGGGACTTTGTATTTGTTGCCTTTCTGGGTCACACCATGTCAAGGCATGTACCACTGACATTCTTTGCAAAGTGTGTAAGTTTTCCCACCATACACTGCTGCATTTTGATAGACCTAAAAACATTATTGTGCAACCCAAGGAGCCTACAAGTGAACCTGCTACTATTGATAAGCAGGCATTAACAACAATGTCGATTAAAAATAATATCATATTTGCAACAGCTAAGGTATTAATTAAAGATTGTTTTGGTAGGCAGCACAAGGTCAGGGCCCTGTTAGATTCTGCAAGTGCTTGCAATTTTATATCTGAGCCTTGCGTTAAATTACTGGGACTAGATTTAAAAAATAATATGCAACAGGTTAGCGGCATAGGACATGCTCGGGCTGAACCCCATAGTTTAGTGTCGTGTGAAATATTTTCTAGGCAGCATGACAAATATAAATTTAGTTTTGAGGCCTTAGTGTTACCCTCAATATGTGCTGATCAACCATCTCAGCACATAGATAGTTCAAATTGGTCACACCTGACAAATCTGGTTTTGGCCGACCCAGAGTTTGAGACCCCTGGCCCGGTAGATTTGTTGCTAAGTGCAGAAGTTTTCGCATCCTCCCTTTTGTCAGGACTTAGACAAGGTGGTCAGGGTCAACCAAGGGCTCTGAACAAAGTTTTCGGCTGGATCGTCATGGCGTGTGATGTTTCTCCTGCTAACCGTAGTGAGAATAATAAAGAAAATTGTCTTTTTGTATCAAATCCTTCACACCCTATGTCGAACTCATCCTTGGAATTGTCCATTAAAAGGTTTTGGGAGTTAGACAATGTCCATTCTCAAAAGGTTCATTTGTCGAAGGATGAGCAAAGATGTGAGGATTATTTTGTCGAACATCATCAGCGTCATAGCGATGGAAGATTTGTCGTTCCGCTTCCATTCAAGGATCCGTTAGATAAGCCTGTCTTCACGGGTTCTCGCAACATTGCGCGCAAGCGATTTGCGTCATTAGAAAGGAAACTGAATTCCAACCCTGACTTTCGTAAAGCATATGTCGCATTCATGACTGATTATGAAGCGTGTGGGCATATGGAAGAAGTTGAACCCCATGCTTCTGATATAGGTAGGTTTTATTATAATCCACATCATGGCATCTTGCGTCCTGAGTCAATTAGTACTCCCCTTCGTGTCGTTTTTGACGCAAGTGCCACGGATACGTGTGGTAAATCATTAAATGATACTTTGTTTGCTGGTCAAAAACTTCAAACAAATATTTTTGATCTTCTTGTTCGCTTTCGTTGGCATGCTATCGTGTTCACTGGGGACGTCAAACAGATGTATCGGCAAATCTGGGTACCCAATGAGGATGCAGAATATCAGCGAATCCTGTGGCGATCGTCGCCTGACATACCTGTGCGTGAATATCGTCTCCGCACAGTCACTTATGGCGTATCATCGGCACCATACATGGCTCTCCGCACAATTGCTCAACTGGCGAGTGATTCAGTTGAATCATTTCCGTCGGGTTCTCAAGTCTTATCGCGTGATATCTACGTTGATGACCTGGCCTCTGGTGCTGACTCTATCGAGCAAGCGTTGTTATTGCGAGATGAGCTGGCTCAAATATTTTCGTCTGGTGGCTTCCATCTCAGAAAATGGACGTCGAACAACCAGTCTTTTTTTGATGGCCTGCCTTCATCAGATGTTTACTCAGGAGAGTTAATAGACTTTGAAACGACTGAGGATACATGTCTCAAAATTTTAGGGCTATTATGGCGACCTCGATCTGACTGTTTCCAGTTCAGAGTTTCATCCAGTGAAGGTTCTCGATGCACTAAGCGTGTCATCCTCTCACATATCGCTCGCATCTACGACCCCTTAGGATTCCTTGCCCCAGTAACATTTTATGCAAAATACTTACTGCAGTTACTGTGGACATCCGGTGTATCATGGGATGATGATGTGCCTGAAGCTATCGCTTCGGAGTGGATGACCTTCAGAGAGCAGTTATCATGTTTGTCATCTCTTTCAATTCCTCGGCGTATACCCTGTAAGGCATTTGTTGAAACGCAATTACATGGGTTTTGCGATGCTTCCGAGCGTGGCTATTGTGCCACAGTATATTGTAGAACCGTAGATTCGAAGGGCAACATTTATGTGCAATTAATTTGCTCAAAATCGAAAGTTGCTCCTCTACGTACCTTGTCGATACCCAGATTGGAGCTGCAAGCAGCTGTGTTACTGGCTGATCTCTTTACTTCTGTCCTAGTGTCGTTAGAGCCAATTCATAACACATTTAAAGTAATATGTTGGTCGGACTCCACTGTGGCGTTGTCGTGGATCAAGTCGTGTCCATCTAAATGGAAAACTTTTGTAGCCAACAGAGTAAGCCACATACAAGAAAAATTTTCACCAGAAAGCTGGCGCCATGTTAGCACATTTGATAACCCTGCTGATTACGGGTCACGTGGCACACTACCAAGTGAATTTTTGAAGCGTGACTTGTGGTGGAGCGGTCCTTCTTGGCTGTCGGAGCCTGAAGAAAGGTGGCCTTTGTCGAAAGTTGCATTACTTCCCAATAGCCTGCAGGAAGAACTAAAATGTACGACCCTCTTGGCAATCGAGCAAGAGGTGAGCTTGGTCGAGGTTGTACTAAATAGATACTCTTCGCTGTCAAAACTACTAAGAATCTTGTCGTATTGCTTTCGTTTTCGTCGTAATTGTTCATGTAAATGTCGCAAAGAAAAGGTTTATGGTTTTGTTCAGCCTAATGAGATAGAAAGTGCACGCACATTTCTAATAAAACATGTGCAAAATATGGTTTTATCCCAAGAAATATCGTCCCTGGAAAAGGGCAATCTCAACTCGCTGCCTAAAGGACTCCGCAAATTGTCACCTTTTATGGACAAGGCGGGTGTTTTGAGGGTGGGCGGCCGCTTGTCAAACGCTCATATAGGTTTTAGCGCAAAGCATCCGATCCTACTGCCTCGAGATCATCGCTTCACATTCCTTCTTATTGATGAATATCACAAGAAGTACATGCACCCTGGAGCTCAAACTTTACAAAATTTGATTTGTCAATCCTTTTGGATTTTATCAGCTAAACGGGCAATACGGTCAGTAGTTTCAGGTTGCGTAAAGTGTTTTCGTGCTAATCCAAGACCGGCTCAACCACCCTTGATGGGCGACCTTCCTTCCTACCGTGTCAGTGAAGTGAAACCTTTTTCTAGTGTCGTAGTTGACTACGGCGGTCCTTTTGACATAGCCCTTGGTCGTGGTCGAGGTGTCAGAACCTTTAAGGGGTATATCTGCGTGTTTGTTTGCACAAGCACCAAGGCTGTTCATATTGAGCTCGCCTCTGAGCTCAGTACTGATGCATTCTTGGCTGCATTAAAGCGCTTTATTGCACGACGTGGTCGCTGCTCTCATATTGTCTCCAATCAAGGCAGGAATTTTATAGGTGCCGCTAATTATCTCGGAAACATTATGCAGAGCGCAGCGGATACACAATCAATAAAATTTTCGTTCAGTCCACCAGGGAGTCCTCATTTCAACGGTTTGGCTGAAGCTGGTATTAAATCCGTTAAGACACATTTGTCACGTGATGTTTGTCATGTGATCGTGTTTGATCGTAATTGTGTAAATTAGAGATTACCTTTGAAAATTGTTTTTGTTAAAGTTCAGCTAGGAATATTCCTTATTTCAATACTTCTGCTCGCTGTTAATCTATTTATTAAGATAAGATGTTTTATTTTTCATTAGATGACGTGGGCAGACCACGTTTGTACCTTGCCGATGCCGAAGAAGAAATCCTCCTTTTCTCCAACGAAATCCCACTGCCTCTACAAGAATTGTTGCTAATTGCTTTGGCGTGTCCCATTTTTAAAGTACGGCAGGTTTTACATGAATCTGGACGTCATCCCTACCACTACACTCCAGCCCAAGTACTCGAGGAAGGCGATCCTATGAGAAGAATACAATTTTGCAGATTTCTTCTAAATTGTGACATTGAAGACCCAAATTATTTTAAAAATATTTTATGAACGGACGAGTCTAAATTTGATCAAAATGGAATAACCAACTACCATAATGCTCACTATTGGGAAGAAAAAGTAGTCGAAACCCAAAATTAAAGCGGCCTTAAGGGTGTCAGAGAAGGATATCAGTGAATGTCTGGATGGGAATCATTAATAACAATTTGATTGGTCCTCATTTCCTGCCCCAGACTTTGAATGGGGAACATTATAAAGATTTTTTACGAAATACTTTATTTGATTAATTACAAGACATATCATTGGCGACCTTGCGAGCAATGACATTCCAACACAATGGATGCCCAGCACATTACAGGCACCAAATCAGAAATTGGTTAGATGAAAATTTACCCAATAACTGGATCGGCCGAGGAGGACCAATACCATGGCCAGCAAGAAGCCTAGATTTGACCCCCATTGATTATTACGTATGGATATGAAATCTTTAGTTTACCAAATAAATCAGCTGTTTTCAGATGTGGAAGTAATAAAAAGAAAAACAATTACAGCAGCAGACCAAATTAAACTAAATTTAAGCTCAGGAGTGTTAAAATCGGAATAAAGGTAAAGGTGCGAGTTTGTGAGAGAAACCAAGGTAGTCATTTTGAAAATGAGTTATGATATATACAACGTGTAAATGAATTAATCCAAAACCTGGTACACCTCATTTAAAAAAATAAGTAATAATCTGATTAAAATATAAATTGCGCCGCAATATATAATATTGTAAAAGTTATTCAACATTAGATCGCAGGTGACCTTTCTATGAAGTTTCGAGCTCTACGGTGTAGGTACTCCGCGTCTCGTCGCACAGCGCAGCGCCGGTACAGCTGACTACTATTCAGCAGTTTAACATACGTTCACTTTACACCGGCCAAGTTATTTTCAGTGAACTGTAAGAACTAAACCTTGGCCTAACTATGGCCCGAAAAAAACTTCAAAAGCAATATCAAAACTTTCCATCACACTTTCCCAGGCTTTGGACTGGCAACCTATTTGTAATAGTATGTCACATAATACCGATTTAAATTATTAGGTACTGCATACTCGGTCATATTAAACATGACACCTGGTTCAAATGACGCTTGTTGAGTGTGCTAAAAAGTTTTTTAGTAGGTACCTAATTTATTTTAATTACGAAAATTATAATTTTTACTGTTTAAGCATGTTTAAAGTGATATTATTAAATCGGTTACATAATTAGTAGTTATTAAGTACCTCGTAACTGATAGGTATTTTTTTGCATATCAAGCTTTAAAATTCTCATTTTTCAAACCATTTTGTTAAATGTTAAAAAATCCAATAGTTTGAAGAAAACCTCTAAATGTAACAATAATAACAAGAACTCAAAAAAATCCAATAACCGCCGTTGCGCCGCCGCAGCGACCGTTGCGCCGCCGCAGCCGCCGCTTACAAATTTGACCAAGTAGTACGTTTGTAAAGAAACAAATGTTTAACTTGTAATAAAAAAAAATATTACAGGTACAAACAAGTTGGCGTATTTAAAAGTTTTGAATCAAATTATTTACACTGATTGTTATGTACACTTATAACTACTTACAAAATTAATTATTAGAAGTCCAATTTTGGCGGCTAGTTAAAAGTTGTTCAAAATGTCCACAACTTTGTCGCAAGCACAGTCTCGCGCGCTTTCTTTGGTGTCTTTTTAGTTTGTTTAGCACTGAAGTGTCTATTTTCACTATTTCAAAAGAACTCACAATGGCCTTGCGTAATTCACTAACGTTTCTGGCAATATGTCCACTGTCATAAACAATTGTTTTGACTCTACCCACACAAAATAGTCTAGTGGAGTTAAATCCGGCGACCTGGCAGGCCACTGCACAGGTCCACCACGTCCGATCCAGTTTTCCCCGTATTCCGCGTCGAGGTACCTACGAACAGTACACTGGAAGTGCGCTGGAGCTCCGTCGTGCTGATACATCAGGTCTCGTAACAGATACAGATGCACGTCGTCAAGTAACTGACTCCATGTTTCTCTGAGGAAACTTAAGTACGTTTCTCTATTTAAACGTTCTAAGAATACGGGGCCGACTATGTATGGTCCCAACACCTGCCCATACATTTAGAGAAAACCTATGTTGGTAGGAATTCTCTACTGATGCGTAGGTGTTAACATGACTCCATATGTTGATTGAACATACCGGCGCGCGTAAAAGTGCACTCATCAGTAAAAAGAATGTTCTTATGTTCATTCGCTAAATACCACTCGCAGAATGCAACACGCGGAGCCAGATCCTGAGAGTTCAATTCTTGACAGCGACGAAAGTGGTAAGGGTGCTGTCCGTCGTCTTGTAAAACTCTCCAAACGTAGGCGTGACTACAGCCGATAATTCTCGCTGCTTCACGTGTACTGGATTCTGGGTTCTCATGGAAATACTACAAAATCCTTTCTTGAATCCGTAAGTCAAAGGGGTCGTCGCCTCTGTCCATTCCGGTAGGAGGAAAAAAAGTTCCACTGTCTCTAAGCCTTTGAGTGGCTGCTAACATTGTCTCGTTGGAGACGGAAACACCGAATTGTTCACGAAATTGTCGCACTGCCAAACTCACGTTCTCGTTACATCGCGCGAGCGTTCTCACCATTTCAGTGTATTGCACACTTGAGTACCGAAAAGGCATTGTGAAAGCGGTGGCGCCTGCAGCCGCGCGTCGATCGGAACCGAAAGGACGATACCTTCCAAGACGAAGTTCGCGCGTAGACTGACCGGCGCCGGCGGCGCCTCGCTCTCGGAGTTGCGAACACAGGCGATCGGCGTGGGGTGCGCGGACGCGGGCGGCTTGTTCTTTAACTTTATGATAATAAGGTTTATTTTTAGCATGGCGGTCGGTAATCACTCGGTGCGTGCCGGATTGTTTTGTCGGTCGGTGTCGTTCGTTCGATGCTAACTAGTTATGGGCGGCCGGGCGCTAGCAAGAAATGTTGTAGTATAAATAGTTTAGACATGGGCCAATAAATATGGAAAAATATAACCTATATTAAAACATGGTGCGATCGATTCGCAATACGATTCTGAGCAAACTACTTTCTGGTTTTGGGTTAATTCATTTACACGTTGTATATATTATATTATACTATTATATACTATTGATACATTTAGATACTTAAAATTTACAAATAAACCAGAAATTAATGATGTCAGTTCTGTCATAGAACTTCCCGAAGAGCAATCCCGTCTAAGGGTTAATTAAAGTGTATATTCATTTAATTTTTAATTTTAATTGTAATTTTGAAGGGTATGTTTATTCTTAAGGAGGGGGATGTTATATACTATCTAATGTATACAATAATGCTTGGTCAAGACTGCTGACACAACATCCCTAAGTTCCCATGTAATATCTTTGTATCCCAGCCCAGGCAGTTCTAACTCAGTACTCGTGTTGAACACACTTACTAAATCTTGTAATTTTCTATTTCATTCTATTTCAATTGTTTAGTGTTAAGAAAACCCGTTATTTTAAATATACCATTTCAGGGTAAATAAGTCTTTTTTTTAAAGTGATTTACAAAGTCCCTTATAACAGTACGAAGAAACCCGAGTGAAGTTGACATGACGGTTTGCGCTCGATGCAAACGTACCCTCAATGCTTATGAAAAATTAATCTGCAGCAATTCTTTATGCTCCAAGCCCTATCACCTATTATATGTAAATTTTACATCGTCTTACCTTAAGAAACAGGGAAAATGGGTATGTCTAGCACGTTCGTTCAAGTTGCCAAAAGGTGACAATAACAATACTCCTGTGAAGCCTAGTGAACAGCAAAACACAGTTCACTCCCAGGACCTGCACGCTGGATGCGAGAGTCGTTCAAACGTCACTGTGAGACGCCATGAATCACCATCTTATGAAATATCTTAACAAACGAATTGCAGCCAGTCAAAGAGCAAATGAGTAATTTAGAGGCTTCTATTAAATTTATTAGTGCTCAGTACGACGACATCCTGTCGCGCTATGAAAAGACGTCATCTGAAGTAAAATCACTACGTTAAGAAAATAATGCTCTCCGCCGCGATATTGGCACCTACGAGGCTCGCATAAACCACATCGAGGCCGACATGGCGCAACAGCAGCAATGGTCTCGGCTACAGAATGTCGAGATCGTTGGCGTTCCCGAGTCGAAAGAAGAGGCTACTGTTGATATCGTTCTCAAGGTTGCTAAGCATTTGGGTGTCACTATAACTCCGGAGGAGATGGGGTTCACGCACAGAGTGCAGCCGCGTCGAGCCACCGCAGCGACCAAGAACTGTCGAGCTCTCGTCGCCAGTTTTAGGAACCGATCTACCAAGGACGTCGTGATCGCTGCAGCTTGGAGGATCCATGGTTTCGCAACTGAAAATATAGGTATAGGAGGCGAAGTTAGCAATAATAATAACAAAATGTATATCAATGAGCACCTAACATCAGCCAACAAAAAATTACTTAAAGAATGCAAATAATTTAAACTATACTTGGACAAAAAATTGCAGTATCTTTGTTAGAAAGAACGAGACTTCGCTTCCTATACTTTTTTTAATCATGATTAGTCGTTCTCACCGTATACGTGTAACGCTAGTAAAAACCTAGTTATTAGTCAACTATCACACTTTCATTAAAAGTTACCTAAAATAATATCTATATTTAGCTATCGAGTTTCGTATAAACATTTCAGATCTCACTATGGCAGTTGACAAACGATTGCACTTATTTTATCAAAACGTGCGCGGACTACGAACAAAAACAAATACTTTTTACAATAATTTACTAATGCACGATTTTAACTAGAGATAAAACGGGTAGTGGTTTGGCCGGATAACGGATACCGAATATCCGGCAAGCTACGAGGCCGGAGTGCCAGATATCCGGCTACCGGATATTCGGCCCTTTATCACATTACATGGCGCGACCATTTTTATGTGCATTAAAAAAATATTTGGACAAAAATGAGACTGCACAAGGAACACCGGACTTAGCACGTCTGAGAGCTTCTTTGAAAGCTGAATTGGAAAGTTGGTCCTTAGAAGAGAATGCAAACTACCTAATTGCTACTTTTCTAGACCCAAGGTTTAAGTCAGATTATTTAGGAGTTCTTGAAACTGAGAAAGCCCGACAGAAAATCATGATAGATTTTTTTTAAATCTCTTAGGACGAATCTTCTTCTGACAGTAACGTATCATCACCGTCTGTAACACCTGCTAAACGAATGAAAGAAGATGAAACTGGATCCAACTTCACACGTGAAGCTCATGACACTTTTTGGGAATGTTTCAATGAAGTGACAAAGGATAATAATAGTAGTGGTTGTCGCGATCAAGAAAAACAAAATCTAATTGCGAACAAGATTGAATTTTTCTTAAAGACGTCTCGAATAGATCGCAATCACGACCCATACATTTGGCGGTCAGTTAATTCTGTTCAGTATCCTCAGTTGTCTAAGTTTGCCGCAATTTATCATCAGCACCTGGCAGTAGCGTTTACAGTGAAAGGCTATTTTCAGAAGCTGGTTTGGTATACAAAGCCAAGCGGAGTCGCTTTTTTTGGTATTCATTCACCACATTTCATTTGCCACTCGTTAATTTTGAGTACTAAATTAATTAATGAAACAAACATTATCTGTGATTATTTTAATAAACGGTGTCCATAACCTATTGCAGTATGATTTTCCTATTGTAAAATAATGATAGTTTTTTTTTGTAATTTGCTATTCGGTATCTGACCGGATAGTGCGCTACTATCCGGTATCCGACCGGATAGTGAAAACAAGGCCGGATACCGGATAGTTACCGGATATCCGTTTCACCTCTAATTTTAACATAGCACTGATCACTGAAACTTGGTTATGTGATAGTATTCTAAACACTGAGATCTGCAATGCTCGATACGATATGTTCCGGAGGGACCGCTCTGGCGATGGCGCGGTGCTTGGCGGCTGCGTCGTGGCGATCTCTGACATACAGCCCGCAGCCCCTCTCACCCCGCGCCCCCGCTCAGCCGGACCTACACATTGGTGTTGCTTACATCCCGCCGAATCGATGCATTGCGGAGCGTATACGTCCTTTTATAGATTTATTTAACGAAATCACTAATATGCATCCACTCGGCCTGTGAGGTGGGTTGTAGTTGCTAGGTAGGCTTGCTTGCTTGCAAATGCGACCTAATCGCACTAGGGGGCAACTCTCATGCAACCGAGCGGGTGGGCAGGTTGTGGATAGCCCACCCCCCCGGATGCATGCGAGCGCTTTTGAGCTTTGCTTGGGCGCCTGCATGCAGTCGGAGGGGAAAGCTGCCTTTGCGCAGTCCCGAACAGGAGAGCTGTCTCTACTGAAGTCAAACAATAGAGATATGTCCCAAACCCAAATTCCGGTGTTCCTGCTCCCATCATATATATAACATAAGCAATATCTATTATAACTCTTCCCTCCTTATCCTTAAACTCCCTATCGGTCCTGAGTTAATATTATTTGACCCAAAAAAAAAAATGTATTTGTTCATGTCTATGGATTATATATATTATAATGGAACTATGTATAGTATTTATATTAGTATGTATGTCTACACAATATAACGTATATATATATTGAAGATATTTATATATACCCGAACCTACGGCGTCATGCGTACCGTGCCTATGGGTTGCGAGGCCAACGGGGTAAAAGGTTGGTCGCAAACGGTGCCTGCAAGAAAACGGGCGAAATCGTGCCAGTAATTAGCCTTACCCCTGCAAGCGGGGCACTGCAGGGGTGGACTTATTATTTCCCTAGCTACTCGTGGGAACTGTTATGGAGGAATCAAATTCAAAGAAAATGGAAAAAAGAACACTAGACGAAGAGATGGAGGAGCTGGAGCGGTTTTCCGCTCTAGACCTGACCTACCTAAGAGGCGGTCCTTCTTAGGACAGAGGCGGATTCGTCCATGGACGTACAAATGCCTGAACCTCAAGACAAGGATCCTGCACTGGTGTCGGACCCTTGCCAGAAAGTGGCCCCCAAAGGCCACCAGAAGGTAAGGGTTCGCAAAACCAAGCGGCTCTCTGGAGCTGGCAGGATAAGACAACGAATTTTGGAGGCAAGAGGGATTCCTAGAAAGGAGTCCTTTGAGCTGGCCAAAAAGCCGATGTGGGACTTGGCTAATGACATGCGGCTGGGCGGTGCAAAAAGGCGAGTCTCCGCATCTACACCGAATAAAGGCGGCCACTGCTAAGGGCGCCTTCGATGTACAACGACGATACAGAGTGTTGCAAGCCAACCTGCAGAGGAAGCAACTTGCAACACAAGAAATCTTACTTGAAGCGGTAAAGAGGGGAGCGTGTCTGGCACTACTTCAGGAGCCTTATGTAGGTGGCATCGGTAGGTTAAGAGGCTACCAGGGTGTACGCATCTTCCAGGCCACAGACGAAGGCACGGTCAAATCAGCCATTGCCGTTTTTGACCCTAACATAAATGTCATACAATACCCGCAACTGTCGACACATAACATCGTTGTGATTGGCGCACAAACTGTGGCATGGAAGATTGCGTTCGTATCTTTCTATTTTGAACCGGACCAGCCCATTGACCCCTACCTGGACCATTTAAAGAAGATCAGACAGGTGATGGGAGCTGACTGGTTGATTATGGGTGGCGATGGAAATGCGAAAAGCGTATGGTGGGGAGAGTCAAAAAACGATTCTAGAGGTGATCAACTGTTGGGTTTTCTCGACGAATCGGAGCTCCAAATTCTTAATACAGGGAACAAACCTACCTTCGACACGATTAGGGGCGGTAAGCGATATTGCAGCAAAGTCGATATAACGGCCTGTTCGACTAACTTGCTGGACCGGGTTGATGACTGGCAGGTGGATGAAAGTGGCAGGTGACGAGCGCAGACCATAATGGTATAAGTTTCACAATCTGCTTACAAAAATCTAAAAGTAACACAATCACAAACACTACAAGAATTTTTAACACAAAGAAAGCCAATTGGCATGAATTTCATAAGAAATTTAACCAATTAAAAGGCGAACACTCACTTACCTTACACACAATAGAACATATAGAAAATACCACAGAATTAGAACAAGCAGTAACACTATACACTAACATAATAGCAAAAGCATGTACACACACAATACCACACAAAAGAAACAACAAAAAACTTACCTTACCATGGTGGTCCGAAAAGCTCGAAAAACTGAAGAAAGAAGTCGTAACCTGGAAAAACAGGATCAAACGCGCTGCACCGCCCCGTCGGTAGAGGGTGGTCGAGGAGTACCTGCAAAAGAAAGAAGAGTATGAAAGGGAAGCTAAAAACGCCCAAGTAAAAAGCTGGAAAGAGTTCTGCGAGAAACAAGATGGGGAAAGTGTCTGGGATGGCATTTACAGGGTGATTGGTAGGACCAGAAAACGGGAAGAGGACCTTCCGTTGGAACAAAATGGAAAATCTCTTGACCCTGCAGAATCGGTTAAGCTGTTGGCTGAGACCTTTTACCCTGCAGATGACCGGATGGCAGATGACACTGGGCATCGTAATATCAGAGAAATGGCGGACCACATCAATAAAACAAATAGAGAGGGAGATAGCGTTGACCCCCCATTTACGATGGTAGAACTGAACTCAGTAGTTTCATCATTAAATCCTAAGAAGGCACCAGGTTCGGACGGATTGACAGCGGACATATGTCAACACGCAATCAACAGCGACCCTTGCTTGTTCTTGGCCCTGATTAACAAATGTTTAGCGCTACACTACTTCCCGGCAGTATGGAAGGAGGCTACAGTCGTAGTACTTCGGAAACCTGGGAAGGATAATTACAGAACACCCAAAGCCTACAGACCCATTGGCCTTCTCTCTATATTAGGCAAAACATACGAGAAGCTGTTGATGACCAGACTTAAATATCATCTAGTACCAAGGACTAGTACTCGCCAGTACGGATTCATGCCCCAGAGGAGCACCGAGGACGCCCTCTATGTCCTAATGAAGCATATAACATCCAAGCTAAAACAAAAAAGAATAGTTTCTTTGGTATCACTGGACATAGAGGGCGCCTTCGATAGCGCGTGGTGGCCGATGATCAGAGTCCGTCTGGCTGAGGAAAAGTGCCCTTGGAATCTTAGGAAGGTCATCGACAGCTATCTCAGCCAAAGGAAAGTTAGGGTGAGATATGCAGGTGAGGAACATACCAAAATGACAAATAAAGGATGCGTTCAAGGATCCATCGGGGGTCCAACCCTGTGGAACTTGTTGCTAGATCCCCTGCTTAAGCAAGTCACAGATAAAGGCGAATATATACAAGCGTTTGCAGATGACGTGGTTCTGGTCTTCGACGGTGAGACTGCTTTGGACATGGAGCTTAGAGCTAATGCGGTTCTCGAACATGTTCGGGCGTGGGGTGTAGTTAATAAACTTAAGTTTGCACCTCACAAAACCAGCGCCATGATCATCACTCGAAAGCTGAAGTACGACACCCCGCGCCTCAGCATGGGAGGGATAAATATAGCTCTGAGCACCGAAATCAAACTACTTGGAGTTACAATTGACAACAAGCTAACATTTAACTCTCACGTCGGAGGCCAGTGCAAGAAAGTGGTTGCGGCATATAAGCAGCTAACTAGAGCGGCCAGAGCAAGCTGGGGATTGCACCCCGAAGTAATTAGGATTATATATAATGCTACAATTGAGCCTATTATTCTATACGCCGCCAGTGTCTGGGCTCCCGCTGCGAGCAAACTTTGTGTCAGGAAAAAATTCAATTCAATTCAACGGGGATTCTTGCAAAAAATCTGCAAGTCTTATCACACAGTTTCCCTAAACTCCGCCCTAATATTAACAGGGATATTGCCTCTCGACTTCCGAGTTAGGGAGACCGCCTCCCTTTACGAAGCTAAGAGAGGCGAACCACAGCCGGAGCTAGCGGACAGGGAAATTGAACAAAGGACATATTACATAGATACACCACACCCGTCTGAACACACACGCTTGGAGTTCCGCACTTTGGAAGATCAAGATCAATTAGACGCCAATAGTTGCTTTGATATCCGCGTATTTACAGATGGGAGCAAGATTGGCGGCAGGGTTGGGGCTTCTCTTTCCTTTTGGAAGGGGGAGTCCGAAATCAGGGCCGTCAAACTTAGTCTCCCATCTTTCTGCACAGTATACCAGGCGGAACTCCTGGCAATATCTAGGGCTTGCTCAGAAATTACAAAAAGGAAGGAAACCACCTTCACCATATACAGCGATTCTAGGGCAGCTCTCGAAAGTATCACTGGCCTGCAAAATATGCACCCGCTCGCTACAAACACGAGGAAAGATATATTAGCTTTATCCAGACAGAACAAATCATTAGATTTGTTCTGGATCAAAGCACACGTAGGTCTAGCTGGCAACGAGCGCGCAGACTGTTTGGCCAAAGAAGCTGCCCTAGGATCGAAAAAACAGCCGGACTATGATAAGTGCCCAGTTTCATTCATCAAGCGAGCGATCCGTATGCGCTCGCTTGATGAATGGAACAATAGATACAAAACTGACACCACAGCAGGAACCACAAAAATATTTTTTCCTGATGCCGTGGCGGCGTATAGAATTGTAGGAAAAATAAAAACGTCCAGTTTATTAACCCAAATACTGACAGGTCACGGAGGGTTTTCGGAGTATTTGACTAGATTCAAACGCAAAGAAGACCCCTCCTGTCCTTGTGAACCTGGTAGAGCCGAAACTGTCCCCCACGTGTTGTTTGACTGCCCAATATCCGAAAAGTTCCGATATGACGTCCAACAAAAAATAGGCATGGATATTACAATTGAAAACGCGTCTTCTATAATGACCAGTAAGAAAAGAAATGAATTCTTGGATTTCTGTATATACATTGTAAAGGTAGTAATAGAACGTAATAAAGACTAAGCAAGTTATGTTGACAAAATATTATGATAATATTTGGTACAACATAAAATATAATAGTAAATAACATAAATATAAGTTTTATAACATAAATCTAAGTACTATGGTATATAACACATGTTAAATATAAGCAAATAATTGTAATAACCATGTAGAACCATAAGTAAGTATAGGTAAAAATGTAATAATGTAAGAAGATAACATAATGTAAGAAATAGTATATAAGAAAGTTTGTATAAAAATGTTACTTATAAGAAGCACTGTTATGTACATAATAAAAACGCAGCATTGTTGTCCTTGTACCCTAATAAAGAAATAAAAATAAAAATATCAATAAATCAGCCTCGTAATAAACTGCTGTTCTCAAACCATTTTGATGAATACAGTCTGCGCCATTACCGGCGGAGGTACAAGAAAAAAAAAAATAAAAAAAAAAAATAAAAAAAAAATAAAAGCGGCCAGAGTGTCTGAAACAGTCACAACGGGGGCAAAGCTCTGAGAACGCCGTACCGACGGAGGAGGATGCGGTGCGGCTGACTTACAGCGAAGCAACCAGCTACTGCAAAATAGGCATACTCAACAGTGTGCCTATGACACAGGAGCAGATGTCACTGGTGTGCCACACTTTGCAGGTGGAGATACCAAAGGTACCGCCGGTTAGCAGCGAACACCTTCAGTACGGAGGTGTCTACACCAAAGCAGGCTGGCTGTTGGTGTTATGCAAGAACGATAGGAGTAGGAACTGGATGAAGGCGGAGATTGGTAAGTTTAAGCCTTGGAGGGAAGCTAATCTCACCGTCGTCGACGAGGCTGACCTTCCAAAGCCCAGTCTCCGCCTTCATCCCCAAACAGATGTTCATATCTGTGGAGAACACCGTTCTCCTACTAAAGAGCCAGAATGAGGGTCTGAAGGCGGACGTCTGGAAGGTTCTGGGCTCCAAGCCGGTCGAGCGGGGTCAACTATTGACCTTCGCCGTCGACGAGGAAGCCGTGGAGGCCTTGCGGGCGTGCAATTTCAACCCGTTCATGGCTCTTTCCAGGGTGAAGGTTTGGCTCCAGTCGGAACCCAAACAAAAGGGGAACAAGGCCGCGGGAATGGAACTGGCAAGGTCCTCAAAGCACTCCAAACCTGCTCCAGCCCAAACGCCTGAAGAGCAACCTGCTCCAAAGGCGACCAGGCAGGAACAACCCAGGACTGTGGAGAGGAGACCTCCACCAACCCTAGAACCAAGACCTAGCCCCTCAGGCGTCGGCAATGGACTGATCCCCAAGCCCATACAGGCCACGGAGTTCAGTTACGACCCTGAATTGGCCGTGGCGAACTCCGACAGGAATATCGACACAGGGTCGACTTCCTGTGTTGACCTCACCGGGCCGGACAGTAAAAGCCACCTAAATGAGCCCACCGAAAAGAGCGAGTGGAGGGAGAGCCCTTAACCCCCCTTGAGCTGCCCGGCAGCCACTAAAACACTCAAGCCGGCTCCGATCGGATCGGGGCTTGCTGCAAACCGGCCTACTTGCGGTGTCCGTCAGACACTAGCACCTAAAGGCCGAGGAGCAGGCAAAGGTTCGCCGCACAGCGCAAGGGTTAGTGACATTCAAACCGGCTCCACGTGGGCCTGCAACTGGACCCCAGCCGAGAAGACCCCGAGGTCGACCTGGCAGGGGGAAGGATCGCGGGCCCCAAAGGGCCGGATACATGTAACCGGCAAATGGCGCTGTCACGGTGCCAAGTGAAGGTCGTGCAGGCCAATCTCCAACACGCCACTGCTGCTACGGCAGTGATGGAGCAGATTTTTAAATCCGATGGCCTCGACCTTGCACTCATCCAAGAGCCGTGGATAAACAGCCGAACAATCCTGGGCCTGGATACATCAGGTAATATCTCATATAACATCAATGGAAATAGGCCCAGAGCTTGTATCCTCTTCAGGAAAAGTCTAAACTTTCTACCAGTTACAGATCTGTGCACCGATGACCTAGCAGCAGCCATAATAAACCTGGAGGGGCAAAGAGCAGTTGTATGCTCAGCGTACCTCGCAGGCGACAAAAAGGATCCGTCGGAAGAGCTGGCGCGTGTGGCAGAATATGCCAGGAAGATACGCGCAGAGCTCCTTATAGGATGCGACGCAAATGCCGATCACACCTGCTGGGGAAGCACAGGTATCAACAAAAGGGAAGAGTTACTTCTAGACTTTCTCACTACTAACAATCTAAACATAAGTAATATAGGCCACAAACCCACCTTTGAAACCAAAGCGCGAAAGGAAGTCCTGGACATCACAATAGCGTCAAAGGGACTTATAGGTAAGGTGCTAAGATGGCACGTCAGTGATACAATTTCAGTGTCGGACCATAAGCATATTCGTTTCAAATTAGAAACAACCCAAAAGGCAGCGGGGAACACTTTCCGGAACCCAAGATGCACCAACTGGGAAACCTACAGGGAAGTACTAGCTGACAAGCTCAAGGCTATGCCTAAAGCCATAAAATCAAATGAGATAATGAACATAGCGGCAGCAAATGTGGTAGAAAGCATTACGCAAGCATACCATTAAAGCTGCCCACCCAAAACGCAGAACTCAAACAGGAAAATACCATGGTGGAATGAAAAGCTGAATAACCTAAGGAAAATGGCACGGAAGCTATTCAACAACGCCAAAAACGCAAAAACAGAACATACATGGAACAAATACAGAAGCGCCCTCACAGAATATAATAAGGAAATAAGAAAGGCCAAACGCAACTCGTGGCGTAAATTCTGTGACGAATTGGATTCGACACCACAAGTTGCCAGGGTTCAAAAGCTCCTAGCAAAAACCCCAACCAAAAACCTAGGCCTACTTACAGATCAAGAGGGTAACTTCACCACAAATGAAGAAGAAACCCTAGAACTCCTAGCACGCACACACTTCCCAGGCTCAGTGCTTGTACCAGAGAACGCCGCATCTGACCCGATATACGGACAAACACGGCGACCACACAGTGAAGACTGGCGACAGGCCGCCAATGTTTTCAGGCCGGGGAAGGTTAAATGGGCTATAAGGAGTTTCTCACGATACAAAAGTGGAGGGGAGGATGGTATCTTCCCTGCTCTGCTACAAGAAGGTCTCCAGATTCTCCTTACACATCTTATAAAAATATATAGAGCAAGTTATGCCTTAGGCAGCATACCGGACTCATGGAAAAAAGTAAAGGTTATCTTCATCCCAAAGGCGGGAAAAAAGGATCCTTCATTACCAAAATCATTTAGACCCATCAGTCTATCATCTTTCCTCCTAAAAGCGATGGAAAAAGTAGTTGACCTTTGGATCAGGAATGAAATCCTGATACAAAAACCGGTACAACCATCGCAACACGCCTACCGAAAGGGCAGATCCACAGAAACGGCTCTACTAGACCTGACCGACAAAGTGGAAAAGGGGTTGGAGGAAAAACAGATTGCTTTATGCGTATTCATGGACATTGAGGGGGCATTTGATAACACTCCCACGGAATCCATCTTACGTGGACTGGAACACAAGTCTGTAGACCTCACCACGAAAAGATGGATCGAATCAATGCTCAGATCGCGAACAAAACTAGAACTTAATGGGACATACCGCACAGTTCTTACCACACGAGGGTGTCCACAAGGAGGAGTATTCTCCCCCCTACTGTGGACACTGACAGTGGAATCACTCCTGGAGAAACTAAGCCTTAAAGGCTATGACGTGATTGGATACGCGGACCACATCTCTATAATCGTTAGAGGATCATGTCAGGAGGTCCTATCATACCTCATTCAAGGAGCGCTGAATATTACAACAAAATGGTGCAAAGATAACGAATTGACTATCAACGCCACCAAAACTGTTATAGTGCCATTCACCAAAAAAAGAAAACTTGACTAGCTCAAACCTCCTTAGATTGATGGAACCACTATAGCATTCTCTAAAGAGGTAAAATATCTAGGCATCACACTAGACGATAAACTTATTACAAAAAACACGTAGAAAACGCTACACAGAAAGCAAAAATCTCCCTCTATCTGTGTAGCAGAATGGTTGGATCAAGATGGGGACTAAAGCCCAAAATGGTCATGTGGATTCTTGACGCCATCGTCAGACCGATCGTGACATACGGCTGTGTAGTATGGCACAAGAAGCTCACGCAAGCAACTACCATTACTGAACTAGGGAAGATACAAAGAACAGCATGCATTCTGGCCACTGGCGCCATGACAACTACGCCAAACCTGGCATTAAATGCACTCTTAGGGCTCCCGCCCCTGCATCTCACAGCCTTAAAAGAGGCTGGAGGGAGCATGATTAGAGCCATAGCCCAAAGAGGAAATGCGTGGCTTTCAAAATATACGGGCTACCTGGAGAAACTCATCCACAAATACCCAATTATAAACATGCCAACGGATTACATGACACCATAGCTACAATTCAAAAAACTCTACCAGATTGAATTTTCAAACAGAGAAGAATGGACTAAGGGCAACATTCACTGGGAAGGACATAGCCTTATCTGGTTCACTGACGGCTCTAAAATGGACAATAAGGTAGGATATGGGGTACACGGCGTAAAACTTAGGTTTAGCGAATGCTCAAGCCTAGGAGCCTATGCCTCAATATTCCAAGCTGAAATTTATGCAATCCTGAGATGTGCGGAAATCAACATCAGCAAATCCTACAAAGGCCAGACTATTCACATATTCTCAGACAGCAAAGCAGCACTAATGGCACTAAACTCATCCAGAGTTGACTCCAAATTAGTAATGCATTGCCAAAAGACTCTAAATAAACTTGGGGAACAAAACACAGTACACCTAAAATGGGTCCCAGGACACTCAAACATCGAAGGAAATGACAAGGCTGATGAACTGGCGAGAAAAGGCGCAAAGCAGGAACTGATAGGTCCAGAACCCTTCTGCGGTATCCCAAGGAGCCTAACACGACAAATACTAAAAAGCCTGTGCCTAAAAGAAAGCAAACGTCTTTGGACCGAAACAGAAGGCATGAAACACTCCAAGGCGCTAATAGAGGGATACTCAAAACCCTACACAAGGGAACTATTATCTCTCAATAGGACCCAACTTAGAACAGTAGTGCGCGCACTGACAGGTCACTGCAAGCTGAATAAGCACATGTACAATCTTGGCGCAGCGGTCTCTACGTGCTGCAGATTCTGTAGCACGGAAGAAGAAACGCCCCTTCATTTACTGTGTCAGTGTGCCACACTAGTACAGAAGCGATCATTACACTTGGACAAACATGAACTGGACACAAGGGAGATTGGATACATTGCCGTCAGGAAGGTGATTCGCTTCCTGGACTCGATTGGAGTAAGCGGCGAGCTCTAGAAAGGTGGACTCACACAATAGATCTGATAGGTCGAAGTGTGACAGGGCGCAGTTCATGTGACCACATAGTCCCGTGAAACCAATAAATAATAATAAATATGCATCCAGGTGACAACTTTTTAATCGCCGGAGACTTTAATTTGCCTTGTTTAGAATGGAGTTCGTATGACCCGATATTTCTACAGAAGGGTTCGGTTGAAGTTCAGACAGTAGCTGCTGAAATGATTAAATCGTTATACTACAACTGATTAAAACAATCCAATTCAATTTTAAACTAGAACCTGAATTTTTTCTAACTTTGAATTAAATATATGCAGGTCTCATAGCCCGCTTGTTCCTGAGGATAATTATCATCCTTCAATTGAGTTCGACATTTGTGATATATTGGTCCCGCATATGAAAAACAAATGTCATACAATATATATGTTAAAGAAAGCAAATTATGACGCCATTAATACAGAATTAAATAAATATGATTGGTTATAATTATTCGACAAATCTGAAATTGAAAACATAATACATATTTTTATGACATTTTATATAAATTAATAGATAAGTACGTCCCTCGTTCGGAAGTCTCAGGAGCACACCAGTACCCGGTGTGGTACAGACAAGCACTTATTCGACTCACCAAGGAAAAAGCTAAATATCATTCGTTGTGGAAACGTTTTAATAATCCGACTGATTACTCTTCCTTTTCAATGCTTAGGACGCGCCAGCCAAAACTACAAGCAGAATGTTATAAAAACTATACTGAATGGTCACGAAGTATGATAAAAACATCGACAAAGTACTGCTTTCAAGAAAGAAATTCAAGAAGGAAATGTAATTCATCGTACCCGGGACTTACCTTGATTTATGTTTCAGCGGTGGGTCGAATATTTGCGCGGCTTTTAATGACTTTTTAAAGAATAGCTTTAGTTTGCCTCTGGACAAATATGGTACCCTTGCTTCACCGTGGTTCCTTGATACAGAATCGATAGGTACACTAAGAGTCTACGCGGACCGTTGTGAAAAATTGTTGTAGGGACTGGATATCACAAAGGGCTCGGGTAGTGACAACTTAACACCAATTTTATTTAAATGCGCGACTGCCTTGTGATTACCGATTACTTTAATTTTTAATCGCTGTTTTGCTGAAGGTTATGTTCCTTTACTGTGGAAAATAGCGCACATCACACCTGAACACAAAAAAGGGCATAAGACATCATGTGAAAACTATCGTCCGATTTCCAAGCTAAATGTTCTTAGTGAAGTTGCTGAGAGAATTGTGTACAATCATATATATCCTACAGCCTGTAAATTGATTCGCAATGAACAGCATGGAGTTATGAGAAATCCTTCCACTTGCACTACCCTCGCTATTTTCACTAATGATGTTCTGTCAGATATGAAGGGTGGGGGTCAGGTTGATGTGATCTACACTGATTTCGAAAAAGCATTCGACCGTATGGATCATGTCATCCTGCTGCGCAAGCTCTACGAAATAGGAATATGCGGTGCTTTTCTAAGATGGGTGGAATCTTATTTGCGTAATCGAAGTCAGACTTGTACTGAGTGGTTTTTGTTCAAATTACGTTTCTGTCCCCTCTGGAGTCCTACAGGGATCTATACTAGGACCGTTATTATATTTTGTCTACTTTAAGATGTGAGACAATCTATCCAGTATGCTAAATTTATTATGTATGCAGATGATACCAAAATCTACATGAAAGTTAGGGACCTCTCTGACAGCCTTAAATTACAGGAAGACCTAAATCGCTTATCACGGTACTATTCACTAAATAGAATAAACATCAACGTCAGTAAGTGTCTACATTATTACTTTTTCCCGTAAGGGCATCGTTTGTTAACGAACTATTATTTCAATAATACAGAAATTTCCAAAACCGACCTTGTTCGTGACCTTGTTTGACGTGACTTGTCGTGACCCTTGTTCTTGATGCAAAGCTTAGTTTCAATGACTATGTCACGCATATAGTTACCAAAGCATACAAGAATCTGGGTTTTGTATCAAGAACCACTGCTCCTTTTACAGATACTATGTGTCTGAGAATTCTGTATTATTCTTTGGTTTACAGCACACTGGAGTATTGCAGTTCTGTATGGAGTACGCAGTATATCGTTTATAATCATGCTATAAAGTCTATTCAAAGAAAATTTCTAAAGCACCTAAATTATCGACAATCGCAGACTCATATACCTTACCCAGAAGCAAGTAAACAGCACCGCATGCTAACACTACAGAGCAGAAGTACTCTTCTTGATATGTTGTTCTTATATAATAGTTGTAATAATAATATAGACTACAGTGAACTAACATCTCTCACTCTTAATCTGCGCAATCTTTCCACTAGAACTAGACATACAAATCTTTTCTATCCACAACACACAAAAACCAATTATACACGAAACTCAACCATAAACAGACTCATACATATTTTGTAAAATTTTTGGATTATGTAATAAATAAATAAAATAAAATAAATAAAATATAAAAAATATAAAAAAATGAGAAAGTAATTGATTTTAAATTAATTTTTCAAAAATCTTACTGAGCGTTGGTAGTGGTCCGACATACTACCAGCTTTGAATTTCGGAATGACCTTACTCAACTTCATTTAATCAGGAAATACACCATTATCAACACAGTCATTAAATATACTGGCTAAGTGCGGGGCTATCCCATCAATGACAGATTGAATAATTTTAACAGAAATTCCATCTAAATCGGCAGTATTTTTTACTTTAATGCATTTAAACTTGTGGAACAGTAACACGATTAAAGATGAAATCAATATCGCATGAATTTACATTTTCCATTAGCAGTGACTGTGCAAGAGTGAAACATTAATTAATAATCGAAGGAGTTGACACAGGGATGGCAGCAAAAAAAAAATCAAATGCTGACAACAATTTATCATTAATTCATTCAATTAATCATTAAATTATATTTGGCTTTCATTTTCCAGTTTCCTGATTAATTATATTCCATGAAGTTTTTGAAATGTTAGTACTATATTTAATTGTATTATTAATGTAATTAGATTTAGCTACACTGCATACTCGTTTAAATAATTTTAAATACTTTTTGAGATATTCATAAAATATCTTGTTATGATTATAAGTTCTTTTACTGTACAATTCATATAATCTATTTCTACTTCTGCATATTTCCACTGTTGCCCAGTCACTAAACCTAAATAAATTTATATACACATATTTTCTTTCTTCTTGTACACATATTTGTGAAAACAGAGACCAAAAGTGGCCAACTGCCCATTATGATCTGATCTGATATAATAAATATTTCATTTCATTTCATTTCAATAGGAAAAAGATCCAAAAAGGACAAAGTGGTGCGTTATGAACACAAGAAGTGGAAGCACTGAAAACTTATAAATTTTCCTTGCCAATATCAGAGGCAAAAAAGAAAGACATATCAGTTTACGCGCAAACGCCGTCTGTAGCGGTCGACGTAATCGGTGTAATCATGTGTACGAGTACGTTGAAATGTTCAAATTGCAATATCGTAATCTCGGAAGCTCTAGCATTTATCCGAGAAAAGCACGATGTTATGAGTAATGAAAGTTTGTTACGCATTTGTGAGACGGCCTTTACCGAAGAGGAGATTGATGAAGCTAAGAAATTATTGTTTACGTGTTTAAAAAATAATCAAAAATGTATATCCCGACGTAAGGAAAAGAAACAAAAAGACTTGGAAGATATTATATCTGTGTTTAAAACAACGCATCCTGAAAATTTACCTATTTTTGTTGCCTACAATTTGAATAAACTGCCACCAATGACAAACAAAATGAAAACGACGGAGAGTGACCTTTGTGAATACATAAAAAATAAGACTCAGGAAATTTTTAAATTAGAAAAAATATATATGAAAAATGAGAGGAACTACAATGCATTTAAAGTTTATGTATCAAAACATAAAATTAGTACATTTTTAGACGATAAACTGTGGCCCGAGGGAACAACATTTCGGCGTTTTATATTTTTCAAAAAGATAGACAGAGGACCACCTCTGATATCGACGGGAACACAATTATAATATGGATAGTAACTTTCATCGGAATGTAAAATTGGCTACGTTTAATTGCAAAGGCGTGAAAAGGTCTACTGAATGCATATGGAGGTTATGTCAGTCTACAGATGTCCTCGCCCTGCAAGAGGCTTGGGTGTGGCCGCACGACTTGACCTGCCTTGGCAGTTTAGATGACCGATTCGCATACACGGGGAAATTAGCAATTGATACTTCGGCGGAAATGGTGCTAGGAAGACCCTATGGCGGAGTGGCATTGTTATGGAAAAATTCGGCTTTTCCGGCAGTGTCTGTGATACAGTGTAATAATAACCGTATAGTAGGCATAAAAATTGTGTATGAAAACCGGTATATATTAATTTTTTCGGTTTATATGCCGTTCGATAGTAATAAAAGTGACAGTTTAATAGAATTTACACATTATCTTTGTGAAATAAATGCGATCATAGAAAGTTCAAATGTGGAGACCGTCGTAATTCTAGGAGACTTTACCGCGCATCCCGGCGAACGGTTTTTCCGGGAATTACAGTTAATTTGTGCGGGAGCGGAGCAGTGGCCGTGTATTGACTATGATCTTTTACCTAAAGATACTTTTACATATGTGTGTCAGGCTAGAGGTTCGCGCCGGTGGTGGTACCACTGTGTGGTAAGCGCAGCTTACTTATTAATTAAGAAAGCATGTGTATCATACGACGTTTATGCTGCCGACCACCTTCCTGTAGTTTTTGAGTGCAATATTGAGTTAATTTGTCCTAAGATAACGAACACACCTTCATTATGTAACAAGGTAAGATGGGGTGAAAGAGATCAGCAACAAGTAAATATATATTCAAAGTATTGTCATAGTAAACTTTGATTGACTTTCCATACGAATGTACTAATTGTGTAGAAAAAATATGTAATAATAAAAACCATTTGTTAATCGTAGATGACATGTATAATAATATAATACGTATTTAACGGATAGAACCATGTTATCATTTGTAAGTAATGTTCAATCTAAAAGGCTCATCGTGTCTTGGGGTGGAACAGGCACGTCAGTGATGCTCACAGAGAGTCTCGGCTTTGCTATCAAATGAGTTGGGAGAACCACCCATCAGGTTCTCTGCTAACGAAGTAGCGGGTGTGATCAGTAGGATGGTAAGGGGGAAGTCCCCGGGACACGATGGCGTTAGCATCGAACACCTGAAGCACGCGGGCCCTCACACAGCTAGAACTTTAGCGTTGTTTTTTAACTTGTGTCTTGTTCACCGATATTTACCCCAGGAACTTATGTATACAATTGTTGCACCTATTATTAAAAATAAAACCGGGGACGCCTTTGACTTGTCCAATTGCAGGCCAATCTTGCTGGCCACTGTTATTGCTAAGGTGCTTGATAGTCTGCTTGAGAAACAACTTGCTAATCACCTGCAATTACATGACGCCCAATTTGGCTTTCGCTCTGGACTTTCCACTGAAACTACTATCTTGTGTCTCAAGCAAACTATACAGTGTTACACTGACAGACAAACGCCAGTGTTCGTGTGTTTCTTGGACTTGTCAAGAGCCTTTGATCTCATTTCTTACGATATATTGTGGCAAAAGCTTCGTGAGCAGACTACTTTACCTATTGAAATTATTGAAATGTTTCGCTTTTGGTATTGTAATCAAACAATAGTGTAACGTAGGCGGGAGTGCACTCAGATATGTACAGGTTGGGATGCGGGCTGAGGCTTAGCTCGCCCCACATCTTGTATATGAATAAGCTGATCGGTGAACTCAGCAGCACCCGGGTGGGATGTCACATAGATGACGTATGTTTAAATAATATTAGCTACGCTGATGATATGGTGCTGCTGAGTCCATCAATCGGTGCCATAATAAAGCTCTTGGCTAAATAGAATAAGAATAAAACTTATTCCTGGAAAACTTACATCCAGGAATACGCAATAAGAACTTACAAATTTATTACTACGATAAACTACATAAATATCAATTATAATAGATATCTAAACATTTACAATAGTTACTATAATTATGATAAGTCATACTATCGGTTTATCACGATCTAGGGTAACGATAACTAGGGAAATACCTAAACTAAGTAATTATGAATTACCTGTTTTTTAGGTACAAATTATTAAATTAAGTACAGTATGCTGCATAAACATTAATTCTAAATCTAGTAAGTACATTAACAATTAAATGCGCAAAGTCAATATTGCATAAAATGTGTTTCATAATTCTCGTCCCACTAGATACATTAGAAAATAATAATAATACTAATACGACACGAAATTATTTTTTCTTATATTTTTATATATATATAAATAATTTATTATATATATAAATATATTATATATTAAAAATACAACAAAAAATTAATTAACATTTTGGAGACATTAATTATCTTATTACTTCTCTGTATCTTCGTAGGACATACTCAAAAGTGATGCTCGGATTATTCGTTTAGTGTTGTTGTAGGTCAGAGGATATATGCCAAGATTGGTGTTTAATCTTTTATATAGAAGTGGTCCTAGGAAAATGTAAAATCTGGAAGAAAATGCCGTTTTTGTGCTTTGTGGACAACCAATGTCAAGCCGTCTTTTGTTAGCTGTTTGTGTGCTATAGTTAAGGGTGCTATGGAGTTTTAAAGTTGTTCTCTATAAAAATACTGCCTGACTGTCAGCACTTTACACTCTTTATAGAGAAGTTCAGTGGAGTAAAGGAAAGGTCGGAAATTGGAAACTTTCAAAATTGCTCTTTGGGCTCTTGCAACGTTAAGGAGAAGAGTTTTAGCTGCTCCGCCCCATGACGTAATACAGTAATTTAGTATCGACTGACACAATGCAAAGTATACCTGCCTCATGAGTTTAGAGTGTCCTATGCTGCGCAATTTTTTAAAAACAAATATTAACTTGCGTATTCTGTTGCTAACCGCATCTATGTGTAGTCTAAAAGACAGAGTTTCGTCTATAATGACACCTAGGTACTTTATTGTTTTAGTAGCAGTAATGTGAGGACATGAACACGAATGATTGATTTGATCAATACAATAGTGCGCGTATAGGTTAGGGTTTTCTGCAATTGATTTTCGCATAGAAAACTGGATAAAATAAGTTTTATCTGAATTCAGAGTGAGTAAGTGTTGCTGTAGCCACTTGTTTACTACATTGAAGCCTCGTTGTGCAAGCTCATATAATTCTGTATCTGAGTTTGCAGAGAACAAAAGAGCGGTGTCATCAGCAAAAGATATGATTTTACCACCGTTTATTCTCAGGTTACTTCGTTAATGTATATTAAGAATAGTGTGGGACCCAAAACACTTCCTTGAGGAATTCCATATTCCGTGTTTACTAGGTCAGAACTTAGGATATTTCCTATTTTTACACATTGCGAACGATCGTGTAAATTTTCAAGCTTATTTAATAGGATAGGAATAGAAACTGTATCAAAAGCTTTGGAGAGGTCTAAGAAAATTCCCATAGTCCGATTACCTTTGTCAAGTTCCTGGACTATGTGGTTAGTAAGATCAAGCACCGCGTCGGCAGTTGACAGCTTGTGCCTAAAACCGAATTGTGTATTTGACAGGATGGGCTGTTTCTCCAAGTATTGAACAAGTCTGTTATTTATAATTTTTTCTAAAACCTTTGAAATGCCTGTTAATAGTGAAATTGGCCTATAATTGGTAGTTTGATCTTTCTTGCCATTTTTGTGAATTGGAATAATGACAGCTTTCTTTAGACATTTTGGAAAAATGCCGTCTTTTATGCACTTTTGAAAGATATAGGTTAGTGGGGTGCAAAGGATGTGATGAAAGAGTTTTAATATTTTGTTAGAAATATTGTCCCATCCCACTGCTGAATCGTCCTTCAGGCCTTTGATAATTCTAGATACCTCAGTTTCGTCAATATCTAATAAAACAAATGAATTTAAAAAGGAGCATTTAGGTAATTGATTGTGGGACGTGAAGGACGGCGAATGCGATTTATGAAGCATTTTTTCAGCCAATGATTTCCCAAAGTTAGTAAAAAATTATTTACTAGGTTAGCAGATTCAAAATGCGATTCAGGTGATCCACCGCGCAATAACTCTGTAGCGGATTTATGCTGCTTCGACAAAAACGTAACATTTTTAATAAACTTCCAGACCCTTTTAATGTTTGTTCCCGCCTTTTCTAATTCATTTTTATCGTAAGTATTTTTTACTTTCTTAAGAAGAGCGTTACAAAAATTTCGGTATCTTTTGTACGATATTTGTAATATTAAGTTATCAGGCTGAGCTATGTAACTTATCCCTATGTCTCATGCAGCGAATAAGCCCCGGGGTGATCCAAGGCTTAATGTTGGTAAATTTTTTACTTAGACGAGAGTACGTAGTATTTTGCAATATGGCTTTTTGTACCTGTGATATACAGTATGTCATACAATAATTCGCGTCATCAGAATTGTAAACAGTAGTAAAGTCGATTTTGCTTAAATCCGCTTCAAGGTTATGTAAATTAATTTTAGAACCATTTAGTGAGCAATTTGTTAGTTTAGGCATTTTACGAATTAAGGTTAGTAAGGCGGCCTTGTGATCAGTAATTGTCGAGTTAGTTAAAAAGGCTAGTGACGGAAAAGTAGTTTTAAGCATAATATGATCTAAACAAGAGCCACTTTGATGTGTAGGTAAAGAATGGGCGGGAAGTAGTCCATGAAATGAGCATAGGTTAAGATATTCCTGTCCACAGGAATCCAAATTCTCTGGTATGATATTGATGTTTATGTCGCCTATTAAAATTATATTTTTAAATGATTTTAAACTTTGTAGTACGTTTTGCAAAGAATGAATAAAATTACTAATATTTTTAAATGAAGGAGATCTGTTTATGGCTAGAATTGCGGTGTCTGAACCTACTTTGATAAGTAAGCGATTGCATTCTAACATGTTTGGTTCCTCGACTGATATGTTTAGGTCATTTCTGGCGTAAACTACTATCCCGTCGTTTTGGTTGTAATTTTCCTTGCTGCTGTACAAAACGTACCCTAGCATGGATGGTAAATGACAATTTTTAGCTAACCAGCACTCGGTCAGGATAATTATATCGTTGCTAACATTAAGTCTATGTTGGAAAGTACTGAAATTATCAAAATTCTTAACAATACTGCGTATATTTTGTGTAATTATTGTAAATCGGTTATTGTAACGGGAAATGTACTGACCACAACTTTCAACCTCACACAGTTTTGACTCAGATACAGAGAAAGTCATTATTTAAGTTTTCAGCCATTATTTCTATTAACCAATAAAAGATCTAGATAAATATTTACAGATGGCGCTCTTAGGCGCCCTCATAGTCAATTAAATTTATGTACCTTTTTTCTGCAATATTTTTCGCAGGACAGTCACCATCGCCCGTTTTGTGGTTAGACGGCTTTTTAAAATGCAGACATGTAGCGCATTTTGGTGGATCTCCTCGTTTTTTACAGTCCTTCATTGTGTGACCTTTTTCTCCGCAAGTGTCTTTTTCTTCACGACAAAACTTAGCTGCATGTCCATACTGTTGACATTTAAAACAATGTGTTACTAGGGTATAGTCTCGGACTGGGCACGACCAATTTACAAACAATCGGTCTTTACATATCAGGGCTTTACGAATATTGGCTGAAACTTCTATAACGTAATTACAGGTCTCTGTGTTCTTTTTCCCTGACTTATGACTTACCTTGATTTATTTAAAAAAAGTTTCAATTGTCATGCTCTCAGATTTTTCAGCCAAGCTTTGGTGGTAAATGCAGCTAAAAACTTCAGATTCTTTCAAAGCCGACGGTACTCCGATGACTACAATTCTAGGCCTGCGCTTGTTGGGTTCATCAACGGTAAAACCAGAAGATGTCAGTTGTGCCGATTGCTTAAGCTTTTCTATATCCTCTTTACTCTCCGTGCTTATTATAACTCCACCGTTTCTGGTCTTGCGTAATCCCCTCACTTGTAGTTTCATGTCTTCAGGGCAGATGATTTTTTGGACAAGCGATTTTGTTTCATCGCTCGATTTCTTTCCGTCACTTGGATAGATAGCTACCGAGCTAACATTCCTGGGCAGGATGAAGTCCTTAGAGCTTTTCTTTAACATGTCTGCGAACGATATTGTTCCCGTCACTGGTTTCGGACACTGTTCGAGCGACTGCTTGAGGGCACAAATTTGTTTTGAGAGGTCTCTTTCTTCATGAAGGGCTTGCAGGTTGTTATGGGTTAAAATTGTTTTTTGTTTTAATGACTGGTATCTCACAGCCATCTGAGATGTTCCATGCCCAACTTTTCGGCAAAGATTACTGACTCTCATTTTTTGCTCGGAATTCAATTTACCGCCTTCATTCAGGCATTGCTCGATAGTTGTCATCCAGTTTTGGATCTCAGGCGTGGACAACAACTCGTGGACTTGTTCCTCTTCCGGGGCGCCCCGCGGGACAGGCCGCGGCGGGGCGAGGGGCGCTGCGGCGACGCAGGGAGGCACTGGCGCCGGGGAGCGCGTCGGCCTGCGGCGCGTCAACAGGCTTCCATTGAAGGGACTACCTTCCATTATTCCTTATTATTTTTAACGTTATAAATATATTATAAATTATAACACAAAAACTTATATCATTCAATCAGACACAAAAGGCTTGCTTCCGCCTAATACTAGGTCAAGAAATTTTTCAATTAATTGTTTATTGTACTCATTAATCGGCACGTCCGATCACTTCGATGTTTGACTGTGAAATGCGAGGCCTAAGTGGAAGCCCATGGGCTCAGGTACAATGCCAGTAAAAGTGAAATAATGCTTTTTAAATCGGGCACTAAAACATATAGCTATGTACCTGAAGTATCGATGTGTGGCAAACCACTTCGAAGGGGGCACAAATTTAAATATCTGGGTCACTGTGTCACCGAAGACCTGTGTGACAACTGAGATGTGGAGAGGGAGCGTAGGTCCGCTGCAACATGCTGGCACGGAGGTTTGCTTGGTGTACGAAGTTGGTAAAAAATTTCTTGTTCAAGGCCTTTTGTCAGTCATTTTACACCTGCGGTCTCTGGGTCAGATATACTAAGCGAACAGGCATATAATAATGCCTTCAGGATTCTGTTGGAGCTGTCGCGACGTTTCAGGTATGTTTGCTGAGGCACACACGGATGATTTTTACGCTATTGTGAGGAAACGGTGTGCTCCCTCTCAGTGCGGCTGCACGCACGCCACAATACTCTTCTGAAGGTTTTAGTTGATCGTTGGGACTCCCCGACGCTGCGTCATTGGGAGAGCCTACATCTATCTCAAAAAAATCAATTTGCTTACTAACAATAGTGTTAAGTCATTGTTTTACTAACCACTCTATGGGCTTTTATGTCTGAAATAAATATTTGTATTATTATTATTATTATATCAGAAGCACTCTATTCGCGTCCCAACTGTGCGTACGCAATGCACAGGCAGAAACGGCGGCCAGTCGTCATGGAAGACGTAGAAGAAGATAAAGACTTTTTTTTAATTATTTAATTTGTAAAAAATATTTTTTATATTTTTTAAAGATTGAATTTAATTTTTCTGAACTATGCATGTTTTGTTCTGGTAACTGCAATGTCATTTTAATATGTTTTAATAGCGTTTTCTTTTGTATTTTTTATTTGAATATTTAGTGTTTGTATTTCTACTCAAAAGCGTTTAATTATAAGGTAGATCATATTTTTATAATTTTTCATTGCTGAACCAAAAACAATAATTTATAATCAGTTTGAGTTTTTCCTTTCGTAAACCTCATTTCCAATACAGTTTTACCGAAATCAAAATAATTTCGTAATATTTCACTAACTTCACTCAAAAATTAAATAACTTTACACTAAATACAGAAATTCAAGAGGATAATGAATAAATTATATTATTATTTTTTATTTCTAATTAAGCAACCACTATATCTAAGAACACTTATATCAATGGAAACTTTATTATATTACCTTTGAAGTGAGACATGATTTAACATAATATACGAAAGCTATGGAAAGTTGTGGCGGTTTTAGTTATGACAATCTTTGAGTGCCATGATTTATCCTGTTTTTCTATTTAAACACATCAAAAGTATCTTGGGATCAAGTAAACTTTTTGCAAATATTTACCAAATCTACACAAAACTACAAACTACCAGATTTTTTTTCGAAATGGACCATTCATTTATGGCCGTATGGGCCTTTTAAATTTCACCGGACTTTGTAGCTTAGCGCTGACGGCGCTTAGCTGGAACTTACTACTCCTACATACCATACCCGAGAGGGTACGAACCTCGGCTTAGGAAGTCGTATATTGAAACTACCACTGGTTTGGAAGGGTCATCTACTGTCAAAGAACCAGCAAGAAACTCAGTAGGAATGCGTACGCCGTGTTAGCCTAGCCCACCGGTGGCGATTCGATTCTTTTCTTCTTTCTTTCGAAGCCAGCATTCCTTGTTATAGTAGCGTCGTCGGGATCTGTCAAGACGTTACGCGGACGCCTATAACGAACCGCCGCGTCTGGGGTGGCTTTGTATTTAGCTCACTTATTGACCAGCAGGTTGGGATGGTGGGGAGCATTGTCGAAGTGGCGCCCAGACGCCAACCTCATGAATGCGGCAATGGTGGGCAGCTCGAGATTCTTGTGCAGATCTAGGCTGCGGACATAGGGCGGGGTCCCGAGGCATTTGCGTAAGAACCTTTTGAATAACCTGCAAGTGATTGAGGTTCGACTTGCTGGCGTGGGCGATAGCCACGCTGGCATATGTCTTGATGGGCCCGACGCAAGTTTTGTAAAGTATAAGCTTATTTCGAAGCGACATTTTACTCTTCTTGCAGATTCGATAGTGCAGCCTACCAATGACGAAGGCGGCTCGGTCCCGGACGCGTTTTATGTGATCCGCGAATGCGAGTCCACTATCTAAAGTGACTCCTAAATATTTTACATTTTTAGCCCATCGGATCGCAGTACTAAAGAGAGAGATCTGATCTTTTGGAAGGTTTTGCAGAGGTTGTCCTAGAGCAGGACGAGAGAGAAAAGTACACTGCTGCACTTTTTTCTGGGTTGACTTCTATTCTCCATTTCCTTAACCAAGGGCCTAATGCGTTGACTGCGGATTGGAGCATTCTACTTAACCTACGTAGATTTCTATCAGATGCGTATAGCGCGCTGTCTACGGTAAGTTCTACTGTCTCCGTCCTTGGCATGTCACTAGTGTATAGTGAACACAAAGTCGGAGAAAGCACCGAGCCTTGAGGGACACCGGCTAATACAGGACGGGGATTGGAAAGTGCACATTCCAATCAGTAGTGAAAGTTTCGACAATGTAGAAAGTCTCGTATGATGTGCACGAGGCTGTCTGGTACGTCTAGTTCCAAGAGCCTTGACGAAGGCTTAGCCACGTCAAATAAAAGCGCACCTGTGCCCTATCGGTTTTTGGACTATGTTCCTTTATTCCAAGATGTGCTCCATGATGCGGTGCACCTGTTGGACGCAGGAGCGACAGGTCCTAAAGCCGAACTGTTCATGCCGTAAGAGGTGCTTCGAATTGATGACCTCTCGGAGCCTATTCTTGCCTATCGCGCTAAGCAAGCTAAAATGACGGTAGCTTGAAGGTAGATTAGCCGGTTTTCCGGGTTTCCTTATACCTATGACAATCGCTTCCTTCTATGTTTGCGGAAAGGAGCAGAGGAGAAAGGTTTATTAGTAAGTTTAAATTAGGGTGTAAGGGGGAGTCGCCTACAAGACTCTCCAAATGCCAACCTCACCTGCCCGTGGTGCACCCTGCCGGACAGCGGACGAGGCTCTGGCGACCGATGAATGGCGGGATAACCATTTTGCAGGTGGTAGGTTTCGACCGTGGCTTGCAACCACCCTCAAGACAAAGCCATGCCGCCAAGTGACCTAGTCACGTTCCGGCATGATGTCTTGAGTAGCCATTGGAGGAGAATAGGTCCGAGTAATTGCGCAGCGTATGAGAGCCGTTTGAACTCGATGGGTTATGATGCACCGGGTGGCTCATTCTGGAGGGCAGCGGGATCCAAAGAAACGGTGCACCGCTGGCCGACCGCAGGTTGTAGGGGGCCCAACTAGCGTCCTAGCCATTCGTGAAAGGCTGCCCCACCGCCTGTGTAAAATCCCGGGATTGCTCCATCGTGCCGGTTGGCGACCGGATGGAGAGGGCCCGATGGCGATCCCCGGGGGGTTTTGGGCGTCCCCGCGGTCTCCATGTGAGTCCCCCACCAGTGGGTCTAACCACTCGAGTTGCTTGGTTCCAAACGTTGCGCTTCACTCAACTTCTATTCCTCTCCCCTATTCACCCTAACAACAACATAATGGAAAAGTCCAAAAAGAAAAATAAGTGCCGACAGCGGATGCACTCCCTCTCCCTAAAAGTACACTTCTCTAACATCCGAGGAGTGCACTCAAATCTCCACGATGTCCACCACCACCTTGAGACAGAGAGACCGCACTTATTCTTTCTGACAGAGACGCAGATCTGTGATCGTTCGGATCTGGCATACCTGCATTACCCAGGCTATATCCTGGAGACCAAATTTCACCCCAATGCGGGCGTGTGCGTGTATGTCAGAGACGAGATCTGTTGTCGGCGTCTCCGATACTTGGAAGTTCCGGATTTTTCTGTCTTATGGGTCTATGTAGATACTGGCCTGGACCGAATTGTATACGCCAGTATTTACCGATCACACACGGGAGCTCAGGAGACAACTCGACTCATTGAATATCTCAGTGATACTGCAGATAAGGTCCAACGACGCTATCCCTCTGCGCAGTTGGTGTTCCTTGGGGACTTTAATGCCCACCATGGAGAGTGGCTGTACCCGTTCAAGGACACCGACCACGCTGGCAGAGAAACCTATCGGCTCGCAGTAACTCATGGTCTCTCCCAGCTCATCCACGAACCTACGCGCATTCCTGACGTTGTTGACCATACTGCGTATTGCTTGGACCTTCTGCTGACAACCGATCCAGACAGATACTCGGTGTCCGTATCTCCACCATTAGGGACATCCGACCACTGTCTGGTGAAATCTGTGTCGCAATACTCGCCAACCGATACCAGCCCAAAAGGCAAAAGGCGAGTATGGCGGTACAAGTCAGCAGATTGGGATGAGATGCGTCACTTTTTCGCCTCTTATCCTTGGCGGCAAGCTTGCTTTACTTCTGATGATCCATCATGCTGTGCTGATGCTGTCTCCAGTGTGATATGTCAAGGTATGGAATACTTTATACCGTTCTCTGATGTATCCCTGGAGTCCAAAGCCCGCCCATGGTTTAATGCTGATTGCCTCCTAGCTGAAAAGCGAAAGCATGTAGCATACCAAGCCTGGGCTAGCGCTCGCAGAAGCAAAGCTATGGATCTCCCAGCTAAGAAGCAGGCGTACAATGCTGCTGCCAAGTCCTGCAAAAAGGTGATCAGAAGCGCTCGTTTCGACCACATTGGCCGTATCGGGGACAAGTTAGCATCCTATCCCACGGGGAGTAAAGCTTTCTGGTCCCTTGCCAAGTCGGTTGAGATGAACTTCTGTCGCCCATCACTGCCACCACTGCAAAGGCCTGACGGGTCTTTGGCCCACAGCGCAAAAGAGAAGGCAGACTTGTTCGCAAATCTCTTCGCGGAATGTTCACGTCTAGATTCCAAAGGTAAAAGCCCACCCACGTTACCTCCATTCGGCCCCAAGATGGAGGCCGTCCAAATTCACCAGAAACAGGTACTCAAATGCTTACAAAATCTAGACGTGAATAAGGCCAGTGGTCCGGATGGCATTCCCGCAGTGGTATTAAAGCACTGTGCCGCCGAGTTGTCTCCTGTTTTGACACGCCTATATCGACTCTCTCTAAGGACTGGAAAAGTTCCAAAATCATGGAAGTTTGCAAACGTACAGCCCGTACCAAAAAAGGGCAGTCGAGCCGACCCAGTCAACTATAGACCTATTGCAATCACTTCCATAATTTGCAAAATTATGGAACGTGTATTGAACCATCGTCTCCTGACGTACCTAGAGACCAATGAGCTCCTCAGTGACAACCAATATGGTTTCCGCGGAGGACGCTCAACAGGAGACCTTCTAGTGTACGTCACGCATCTATGGAGCATGGCCTTGGAAGGGCATGGAGAGGCAATAGCCGTATCCTTGGATATCTCCAAGGCCTTTGACCGGGTATGGCACGAAGCCCTTTTGAGCAAGCTTCCTGCGTATGGCATACCATCTGGACTCTGCGACTGGATGTCTGATTTCCTGAGGGAACGGTCAATTCGAGTTGTCGTCGATGGCTTCTCATCGGACCTAATGGCGATCAACGCCGGCGTACCTCAGGGATCTGTTCTCTCTGCAACATTATTCCTGCTGCACATTAATGACCTTCTTTTATCGGATGGCATTATTGGTTACGCCGATGACAGCACTGTTGTAGAGAGATATGTCTCCAATGCGCGAGCGAGTCCAAACCAGATCCAATTTCAGAGAGAGTCGATGATCGAACGGGTTGATTTGACACTTTGTAGGGTTTCCGATTGGGGTGAAGCCAATCTTGTCAAATTCAACCCTTCCAAAACCCAGGCGTGTCTCTTCTCCGCTAAAAAGAGCACATTCAACTTGACGCCCACTTTCCAAAGTGTATCTGTACCGATCACAAACCAACTAGGGCTTCTAGGCATGACCATCACGTCGAAACTTAATTTCGGTCAACAGATTGAAACCATGGCACAGTCAGCTTCCAAAAAATTGGGAGTCATCGCAAAGGTCCGGCGGTACTTCAACTCCGAACAGCTGCTCAACCTGTACACAGCCCAGGTTCGATCTTGTATGGAGTACTGCAGCCATCTTTGGCATGATTCCGCAAAATACCATCTTGAAGCGTTGGATTCTGTCGACCGAAGGGCCCGTAGACTCATAAGTGACGACAAACTTACTTCTTCGAGACTGCAAAGTCTCGAGCATCGTCGAAAAGTTGCTAGTCTATCGGTTTTTTACAGATTGCACTTTGGAGAGTGTGCGAATGCTCTTTTTCAGTTGATCGAACCTTCCCCCTTTCTCCACCGGTCAACCAGGCGCAGACAGAAGTTTCACCCGTTTGTGGTTAGCGTGCCGATGAGCCGAACTAAACGGTTCGATAGCTCATTTTTGGTTCGTGTTGCCAAAGAGTGGAACGATTTGCCTGCGTCTGTTTTTCCAGACAAATATAACCCTGGAGCTTTCAAGTGTAGAGTGAATAGGTACCTCTTAGACAGGCGTGTACGATCCTCGTCTTCATCGTCACTTTCCATCAGGTGAGATGGAAGACAAACGCCTGCTAATTATTAATAAAAAAAAATAAAAAAAAAAAGTTATTGAATGTAACTACTAACAGTTGTGAGTGCGAGTGGGAGGGCTTTCAAAACCCTGTTTGGTATTTCCTCTAACCGGTTCGTAGATGGTTTTTTTTTTTAGTGTTTCGTAGGTGGTTAGTGAAAGCACCGATCGCAGCATTGGTTTCCTCGATGGATGACAACGAATCGGGAATGGTGTTGAGGTCGGCGCTGTCGGTTGCCATCAGGGCTTCCGTTAGTTTGACCCAATCAACCTAGTTTGAGGAACGAGGTCACTATACCTATAGGGATACCTAGCTGCATGACTAGCGGTCGGTGATCCGAAGTAAGCTTGTGGATGACTTCTACTGAGTGTACCGTTAACACTTTGTAGGACTGCTATATCGAGAACATCGGGGCGATGATTTGTGTTATAATGGAAGTGATTTGAAGATTTGGAAGTGATGATTTTTATTGTTGTATATAAGATATATTATTATAAGGAACGGGAATGTGATTTGTAAAACAATAGCAAAAATAAATGACAGAAATTAATATGGACTTTCAAAGTTTAACGAGTTAACGTAGGTTGTGTACGTCTAGAACTTTGTAAGAGGCAGTGTTATGCCATGTGTGTAAAGATATATAACGCTGTACCTAAAGAATATAAATTGTTGCCACATATAAAATTTAAAAAAATGATTTTAAAATGGTTAGTTGAAAAACATTTTTACAGTGTAAAAGAATTTCTCAGTGTCAATAATAGATAATGTCTTAAATAAATTGTTAGTTATAAATAAGTATGTTGTATTAGGGAATAGGATACATTACTAAAAAAAAAAAAAAATTTGCATGCCCTAAAATTTTAAGTTATATACGTTGAAATATAAAAAGTAAAACTATAGTAAAAATATAGAGATAGTGTAATTTTACTTAGGCGGCAATGAATTGAAACCCCGCTGGCGGACGAATTAAATTTATTTAGGACTTGGTATATAAAAGTTACAATTTTCGTACTATCTACCGTAAACAATACTACAAGTAATAGGTCTTTACCTATGAAACTGCCGTTTTGCCGTACTGGCCATTTCAAATGAAAATATTTTTTTTTTTTTGACTGATAATTCTAATTTCAAATTAATTTTATTTGACAAACCTGGAATTCTTTTTCTAAAATCGTCATTTGTTTAATAGTTAGTGTTTTGTTTTCAACGCATTCGAACATTTTTACAATAGCGTTTATGTAATATACAGGGTCATTCAGAAATGTGAACTTGGTAGTTTACTTTATAAATATAATATATAGACTTAATTAGAGATGTGAAAAATAAAATTCAAATATTTTCGCAGTATATAGGCATTTTTTGTAATAAACCACTTTTTATACAACTTTTTCCCAACTTAAACAACTTACTCGAAATGATCCCCTCTATTACGAAGACAAAAATCAGTACTTACCCGTTTTTTTTGTAATAAACCGGCATAAACACAATTGAATCTCTGCGCGTGCGGTCCTCCTTTCTCAGCTACAGATCCGACCAACGAATACTATACTGGATCCGACACTAAATTGTTCGTTGTATCGCGGAAACCGAGACGCGGCACTCGGGAATGTGAAAGAGACACAATCTAGGCTCCACAGTGTGCTCTGACTCTTTCTGTCAAGAGCATCATGTAGAACTATTGATTTTATGCCCATTTGTTGCAAAAACTCGAAATCATAAAATTTTGAATTGTGCCCCTATGTTACGAAAGGTGCGATATGTCTATGGTTAGAACTTTTTGATGCTGACATCTCTTGCTACTTTTCGAGCGAACAATTGTCATACGTCACTTCAATGTGAATGATGAATTAACACTAAGTTCAATCAATGATGTACGGTTTTAGGTTATGTTTCAATGTTTTAATTATCTTAAAACTACTTTTATTATATTAATACTTGAAAGTATTTTAGTTATTGTGTAGTAACTACAGCTGATTGCCATAAAACGCAAAATTTAATTTAATTTTCAATCAATCAGCTCTATCTGCCATTACGGTTTCAATGTTTGACGAGTGAAGAGTTTGCATTGATCAATTTCCGAAACATAACCTCTCATTTACCAAATATAGTAATTAATATGCGTTTATTCGGTGCTTCACAATGTACAACAAGTGCTGTGTAGTGAATGAGAAAGTAGCCGAAAGGACGTTATTTTCCATCACTTTCCAAGAACTGAGATAGGACTTAACAATGGTTACCGTGTCTTTGTGCTAATAGTGCTTTGTGCTTACAAGGTTTAAGTGTATATTGTTTGTGAGCCACACAAGAAATTTTTTCTGGGTTACTCAATATGAATAACGGTGTTTAATTGGTGTAACATAATTAACAGAATATGAATAAAAGGTACTGATGTCTCGCTTTTAGAAAATAAAAATTTGCCTCCCGTGCAATACAAACAAAGCATATAAATATATAAAACAAAATTTAGAAATTAAAAAAAAAACATAAATATACACGTCTTTTATTTATTTTACCTTCTTTATCTTTTAGATTGTTAAAATATCTTGTAGAAAAGGAGAGGGGATTTCGCCTGCCACAATGGCATTACGCAAAAATCCAATGCCATCATTTTAAAATTAAGAAACGAAGGACAATCTAATTTTTTTTTAAATAGTTGTCAAATTGAAAAGTTCCTCAAGTTCCTAGTGTTGTAGTTAGGAAGACGTTCGTCTGATGCGTAGCATCACTAGTTAGTTTGTGGTTCTAACCAACAAGTGGCGACATCTTCATCATCATCATCAATCAGTATCCAGTTCTTGCCATCGGGTGATGTCGGAAGTGGCCCAAATAGATCAAAAGAAAGTACTTCAAATCGTTGTGATAGAGCCGTAGTTTGTAGGAGACCAGCAGGCTTCATATTAGAAGGCTTATAACGCTGGCAGGGTAGGCAATTTTTTACGTAGCTCTCAATGTACTTTCTCATGCCAACCCAATAGTATCTTCTTGCTATTCGATGAAACTTTTTTTCAGCTCCGTAGTGTCCAGCCAGGGGATCATCATGGTAAGCCTTTAGAATGTTGCTCCATTCGTGATCAGGAATGACTAACTGAGCATCATCATTATCAATGTCCGAATTATATCTATATAGGAGGCCATTATTAAGTAAATATCCTTTATTACTCCAGTAAAGAGCATTCTCGTTGGTGCAACTGTCTTCCAAGCCCGTATTATTTTGGAAATTCTATGGTCTTTCATTTGTTCTGTACGTATGTGTGAATTTGTGATTTTAAATACGTATTAGTATATTAAAACTAGAGTTCGATATGCTCAAATGCTCGATTGTGTGGCGTGGTGCGAAGAAGGACGATGAAAACCCTGAATTGACTCTCCATAGGTTGTTTTAACTTACTTACTTATAATTACTACTACATTATCTTGTTTTGAGTCTTTTCAGGCGTTTTATTGCAATATATCTTAGTAAATTAGTACATGTTGTAGTTTCCACTAACCATAAGTCCTATTTATTAATAGTTTTTAAGTGAACTAACAAGTTTTGGTTGTTTAAGTGAGTCTGGTGTGTCCTGCTCTGAGGAACTCATCGTCATTCAATAACCGTGGCTCTGCCAATACCTGACACTGGCAGTAATAGTCTGTCGAGTCGTAACGACGGCTGACTGCCATATATTAAAAGAATAGAATAGAATAGGGCTTACTAAAATAAACTGCGTAGTTTTTTATATTTTATATTCAAAGAATTATAATAAAAGTAGATAAATAATTACTGTGATTATTTCATCTACGTCAACTCTTACAAAAGTTCATTATATAATATTTAGTTCTAAAACATCGATAGTAGATTCGATACTCTCTGTGCAACACTAAAAATGGACGCCATTTTATGTTACATTTCAAGTTTAGGTATGCACGTTTTTTTCGTACTTAGGGCTTGTCCATTGGTTGAGGTCAATGAGTTATCCTAAGAATACCACGTTGTAAAATTTGAAGAGTGAAAAATGAATCTCTAAATACTTTGTGAAAATCAATCGTTGTTTTCCTACTTTCTGGATCAATCTTTTAGTTTTAATTGTATTATTCAATTAATTTAATTGTATTATTCAATATTTTAGTTATAATTGTATTATTGTTTATTATTGTTATTATTGTTCTATTATTGTAGTATAGTACCTAATTGGTGATTCTTATTTAATTAGGAAGTCCTCCTTAGAGTAGGATTATTTCATCAAGGGTCCCGGATCGCTTGAGTACCTAATGAATTGAGTGCAGCAAACTTACTCAAAAAATTACTCAACCGGCACAATAATAAAAGGATTTTAAATCGAATCATTAACTGTGATGAAAAATGGATCCTGTACGCCAATCGGAAACGCTCATCGCAATGGTTGAACCCTGGCGAACCAGCCAAATCCTGCCCCAACTGAAAATTGACTCAAAACCAGTTACTTGTGGGACTAGTGCCGGTGTCGCTCACTGCAGCTTTCTGTAATTTGGCCAGACGATTACGGCAGATGTGTATTGCCAGCAACTGCAAACCATGATGGAAAAGCTAGCCGCTAAACAACCGAGGCTGGTGAATCGCTCTGCATTAGAAGATAATTTCTTACGTGTAGATTGTGCATTTCTGTGGGAGGGGGGCATTTTGAAAACCTATTGTAAACAAATTAATAAATAATATTACCATTATCTTTGTTTTATTTTATGAATTCGTCCAATGTACCAAAGCTCATAAGCTATTTTTTTTTGTAATTTTACGAAATTTCATGAATAATTGAATTCAGCTGATTTCTAATTAAGCCAATTAAGAACTAAGAAATTGCCTGCTTAGATTTCCAATTTTAAGTTAACTTAAATGATAACTCACATAACGTAAGTTGTCAACTGAGGGTATTTTTTGGTAACTTTCATTAAAGTTATGAGGCTGTTTATTTTATACAGTTCACAGGGATTTAGAAGCAAAAGTAGAAATGTGAAGAAACCTACTTTTTTTTTTAATTTTTGAAATTGATTCGGTCGCAATTTTGCAGATATTCATTAAAAAAATCTTATAACATACATAGGGGCGATTCAGATACCTCTCAACACGAGGCACCTAAAAAAAATTGTACGTCCCTTTTCTGGCCACCCTGTATTTATTGGAGCTCAAACTCAAAACGTATATTCGCCAAACAGCTACAGCACAGTACAACTCAACAAACTTACTTCTTCGAGACTGCAAAGTCTGGAGCATCATCGAAAAGTTGCTCGTCTATCGGTTTTTTACAGATTGCACTTTGGAGAGTGTGCGAATGCTCTTTTTCAGTTGATCGAACCTTCCCCCTTTCTCCACCGGTCAACCAGACGCAGACAGAAGTTTCACCCGTTTGTGGTTAGCGTGCCGATGAGCCGAACTAAACGGTTCGATAGCTCATTTTTGGTTCGTGTTGCCAAAGAGTGGAACGATTTGCCTGCGTCTGTTTTTCCAGACAAATATAACCCTGGAGCTTTCAAGTGTAGAGTGAATAGGTACCTCTTAGACAGGCGTGTACGATCCTCGTCTTCATCGTCACTTTCCATCAGGTGAGATGGAAGACAAACGCCTGCTAATTATTAATAAAAAAAAACTCAACAGTTAACAAAACACAAATACAACAAATATAAAACAAAAGCATTGCAAGTGCATTGCAACACAAAACAAAAGAAAATAATTAAAAAGAAATAAGGTAAAATGATCAAATCAACAAAAAACAGACAACTACATAGATAAAAACATTGCGCCGCAGCATGCCTGCCGAATAGGGCACATCTCAGCATGATGCTTTTTTTTTTATTGAAAAAGGATAAGACGTTTGTCTTCTATCTCACCTGATGGAAAGTGACGATGAAGACGAAGGAGTACGTCTATCCACGAGATACCTATTCACTCGACGCTTGAAAGAAAACTACAGTTTCTGGAAAAACAGACGCAGGCAGTTCATTCCACACCTTGGCGACCCGCACCAATAAGGAACTATCGAAGCTTTTGGTTCGACTTCTTGGGATATCTACCATGAAGGGATGGAAAGTCTGTCTGCGTCTAGTAGTCCGATGCAAGAAGGGTGTGGGTTCAACCTGATCAAAAAGAGCATTCGCGCACTCTCACGTGACATGCGACCCGTGCCCACAGGTTGCGAGACCAACAGGTTAAAGGTCGGTCACAAACGGTGTCTACTACAAACGGGCGAAATCTTGTAAGCATTTAGCATAACTTCTGCTAGCAGAGCTCTGCGGGGTACTCAATGTTTCCCTAGCTACTCATGGAACAAGAATACAACACAACAAACGAACTAAGAATAAAACACGAGACAAAGAACTGGAGGAGCTGAAGCAGATTTCCGCTCTGGATCTGACAGCTCTGGAAGAGGCGGTCCAACTTAGGACAGAGGCGGACTCGTCCATAGACGTCGAAACGCCAACCTCACAGGTGTGCAAGAGTCCTGCAAGGGCGTCGGACCTTTGCCAGATGGTGGCCCAGAATTATTTTTTTAGGTAATGAATAATGAATTTATTATTTTATGAAATATTGCAATTCAATGATGCTTTCAAAGTAAACAATATACTAAAAAAACTCTACTTCGTATATTGCGTTGTCAGAGTCGGTACACAGATTCAAGTAGATACATCCAATACTGCGCAGTGATATCTTACTCTACAAGTACATGTCAAACTAAATTCATATTACATTCTTTCAAAGAATATTCAATACACATTTTGTTTGGATTATACTCCTATTGTTTAGAAAGAAGCAATGTCAACATGGAACAGTTACTTAGAATATGTGACATCATTAACCTTCTGTTTAAAAACATTGCCATGACACTTAGTATGGCACATTCATACACTATTTTTTAATAAAAACAAACTATCTACATTAATAAGCTAACCAGAGATATTAACCTCTATACTGGACTACAATTAAAATACATATCACATTTTATTTAATTACATGCACATAACTTTTGAAACTATTTATGAATTAGATATATTGTAGTCAGAGCATTATTTTCGAAAATTGTGCGTTTTTAACTTTAAACAGTAGTCAAAAATCTTTTGTAACCTAATTTATTAGCATCATACTACAATTGCATTGTAAAAATGCATTTGATCTTAAATTATTTTTCACCCCAACACATTAATCTCAAAATGGTCCCTTATTGATAGCTCACAATTGAAGGGATGGTTAGGGTATGTATATAATTGTATAACAAATAATAGTACATGGTGAAAATGAACATGTCCAAGACAAGCACATTACATGTGCAGGATAACAGAGAGAAATACAAATTAAATTGGACTAGATATGCATACAAATAATAATTGTAACATTTGATCTATTACATTACACATTAAACTAAGCAGCCTCCTGGTTATTTACTAGTGTCAGCAGATCACCTAACTTAGGTAGAACCACATCAGGCAGTGGTTCTTTTTTCTCCGTTCTAATTTTCTCCAATAATTGTTTTGAGGTGACTCCGGATAGCACTAGAAGTGTTTGGAAGCCACAACGGACCCCAAGCTCAATATCAGTATTTAATCTATAAATAAAATAAAAATTTTTGGTTATTTGGAAGTAGTTAACAGTAACAATTTGAGGTGCTGTAAATTTATAGTAAATATATATATATATAAAATAAAGCAGATAATTTTGTTTGTATCATTTCTAATCTGTGAAAGAATGGCAGATAAACACACTTACAAGACTCTATAGAAAATAGTGTAAAATTTTTCTCCTTCCTAATATAAGAGTGTGAGGTGGTCTGTGTTGAGGCTCATGTGTAATCAGATTAAGTCAATTCTTATTCTTGGACAGATTATTTATTGAGGAACATTACAGTCAAAGAACTTTCATGTACAAACAGAAACAGTAATAAAGTAGTTACATACCTATCTCCAATCATTAGGGTCCTTGCAGGATTTAATCCACAGGATTCTAGGAACTTCCTCACATATTCATGTGGTTTGCCCAAAACCAAAGCTTTTCTCTCGGAGCAGGTTTCTACAGCTCGCACCAATGTGCCAGTGCCCGGGACTACAATGGATCCTGATTTGGGGAACCTCTCATCAGTATTTGTGGCTACAAAGAGGCACTCTTCATTTGCGAGATATGATGCAGCCTTCATAAGTTTAGGATAGCTTATATGCTCATCAAACCCAACTATAACAGCTTCGACTTCTGGATCTAAGTCAGTTGGTTTCAAATCTTTAAAATTTTGCTGAACAGGGTCAGGCTAAAAAGTATTAGTAAAGGTATTTACACTTTCAAATAATGATTTATTGATTTATAAACATCTGAAGACTGGCGAATAAGCTAGATCTAAGATCCATATTTCAGGTCAATAAATTTATCTATTTTTATTTTCTATAAATATGCACTGATAGTCATGTAGTCATCAATCATGTAATTGACTTAATGAATAAGTATATAAGTAAAGAGAATAAGTAAATAAATAAATAAAAATAAAATAAGTAAAGTAAAGTAAATAAGAATCAGTCACTAAAACTACAAATCTAACTGAAACAGAATTATCATTAGTTAATAATCACAAGGTTAAAAGGTCATTTATGAATGAACACATCTCTTATCTCAGACTCTTTTACTAAAGATCATTAAACAACTTACCCCAACACCAACATGTCGAATTCCAACGGCTTTTAATTCATCACCAATACCATTGGAACCTACTACATAAACTTTTTTTGTGAATCCAATTCCTTTCAAATAGTGAGCAGCTAAATATGATGTAGACAAAATTTCTTCCTGTAAATATTTTTAACACTATTTTTAAAAGAAATTCTTTAAGAAATATGAAATAACAGCAATTTTTAGAAAATTACCGGATTAGCAATAAATCCCAATTGTTGGGCTTTTGCAGCAAAATCACCCCGAATCTTTGTAGAGTTGTTAGTCACATAGTAAATCTTTTTGCCTATTTTACGGAGGTGATTCATGGCTTCTGCTGATCCAGCTATCACATGATTATCAATCCAGAGCACACCTAGAGGGGAATTATCAACATTAAACATTTATGTAAAAAAAAATTAAAAAATAATAATAATATAACCTTTGCATTGTATATAAGTTACATATACGATAAATCTTTATTTACCATCGCAATCAGTCAACACTGTGTCAAACGAATCCAGGAATTCCTTTAACTGATCTTTGGAAACTTCTTGTAAGTTTAACACTTGTGATTTGAACATTTTAACTGAAGATGAAAACGTTCGAAGCGTAATTATTGGCCAACTTGTTCCAGGACTTTTAGAGATTCTCGATGAGATATTTTGTAATATACAGATTTTCAACATGCCATCAAATTATCGCTAGGCAATGACAGGTTTATCTAACTAATGTGCAAGAATCTCCACTTTAATGAAGAGCCGGAGAACCGAGAAAATGAGAAAAAAAAGGTGCGATTTGACAACCAATCAATGTCAGTGTCAAAATGTGGCATTGACATTTGTTTGTTTTTTTTTAAATTCTGTACCCTTAAGGAAAGGTAAAGGAATCTAGCCCATGCAGCCTGTTCTTATGTTATCTTTAATACATTTTCTTGTAGTATAACGTCAGTTAACTTTGAGAACCATGGTTTCTTGTTTACTGCACTTGTACCGTCTATACCTGCATACCAAAGACCTTTCTGTTTTACAGTAGTTATATGATCCCAATTTTGTTTCAGATCTTCATTATTTTTGTTTTTCAGCTCAGAAATAATATCTGTGACCGGTAGGGCAACATTAGTGACAGTGACAGGAGCTGTGCTGTATTAGCAATAGAGGTTATTGATCTTGCCAAGAAATCTGCATTTTCATTTCCTTGTTTTGTTTGAAATGCTACTATTTGTTAAGAAACACATGACATATTTTGAGGTAGTAGGTGATTATATGAATCTTAGGACAAGAAATGAAGATACTCTTGGTAAGAAACTGTACATGCCACTTAGAAATTTAAGTGTGTTTAGTAATAATGTATATGTATGGCAATTGACATTTTTAATCACCTACCTATACAATATAAAAATTTACATTTCATGGAATACAGAAGGAAATTACTTGACTTGTTTTAAATTAAAGGATATTATTCAATTAATGAATATTGTGAAGACACCGAATTATAATTTTTAGACATTATATAATCTGAGAGTGATAACTTATTTGAAACTAATTTGACATTTAACTTCACAATTTTTTTACATTAACTTAGAAATATTTTTTGTTTAATTTAATAAACATTTGATTTAATAAACATTTGCACACTGACTTTCAGAAGAAAGTGTTGATCTGAATGACATGTTAAACCAACTTATGTACTCATTTTCAAGCAAATAAATATATAACAATAACAATAAATCGTATTAGTAGTTATTCCTTTTTTTTTTAACAGATGTAATGAAGCCGTTAATATTGCAATTAAATATATCTATCATATGGTAACGTTGATTATGTGTGCTGCAAGCTCTGACTAAAAATCTATTTTTGGAATAATTTGTTTTACAAACAGGAACAGAAAACACCGCATTGGAGCGGATACTTGACTTAGGACATCTTAGTGAAACACGACTCAAGAGGAAAGGAGAATCAACATGATTATTGATAATTTTATACAAATATATCTGATCCCTATGTTCACGACGCATTTGTAAAGTTTCTAATTCAGGAGGAGAATTTTTTTAAAAGCGGTAACCTAATCTTTTGATGAATTTATTCTGAATTCTCTCAACTTGATCAATATATGTAGTGTATACAGGGTTCCATGCAATAGACGCGTATTCCAGATGGCTTCTTACTAAGCAGTTATATAAAGTAATATAGGTGTTTATATTTTTGAAATCGTTGCACTGGCGAAAGACAAACCCCAGCATTTTGTATGCTTTTGAGGTGATATTATTTATATGAGAAGCAAAATCTAGTTCACTATCAAGGTGCACACCCAGGTCTCTCACCTCGTTCACTCTTTCAATCGTAGTGGTACAAAAATTATAATTATATTTTATTGGAAATCTTTTTCTGGAATAAGTAATCAAATGTCATTTAGTAATATTTAGTTTTAGATCATTTAGTGCACAATACTCATAAAATTTATTTAATTCGTCCTGAAAAAGTTGACAATCTTCTATTGTTTTTACAAAGGTAAATATTTTTGTATCATCAGCATATAATAATGCTTTAGAATGTTTAAAATGGCTCATAATGCCATTGATAAATATGTTTAAAAGAAGAGGACCAAGGTGGGAACCCTGAGGCACACCTGGGATGATAGGGATGAAACTAGATCTATAGCCCTTTACAGCTACCGCCTGAGACCTATCCCGCAAATACGATGATAACCATCTCAGAAGATCACCGTGTATACCGATGTTTTCCAGTTTAGTTATTAACAAATTATGTGAGATTTTGTCAAATGCTTTGGAAAAATCGGTATACACGGTATCCACTTGATACCCGTGCTCCATGGCCTCTAAAGTTAAATCTAGAGACTCACAGAGATTTGATTCAGATCTCCCACTAATAAAACCGTGTTGATTTGGGATTATGTAGGGTCTAATTGTAGGAAACAGAGAATCGTAAATAATCTTTTCAAAAAGCTTGGGCACAACTGACAACTTAGAAATACCACGGTAGTTACAAATGTTGTGTTTGTCACCGTTTTTAAAAATGGGAACAATAATTGATCTCTTCCAAGCTGTAGGCATGATGCCTGTTTTTAAAGAAATATTGAAAAGTGTTGCAAGAGGATTAGCAATTTGTTTGTGACAGAGTTTAGGAAAACTGGGTGAACACCATCGGGGCCCATTCCTTTGTTGACATCAAGTCGTTTTAGATATCAATGAAAATCGATTTTATCAAACAATCATTATTTATTATGTCATTGAATACGTTCATATTTGACGAAGGCTCAAAAACAGACTGGAATAAATGACCAGAAATGTTTGGTATTATACTGTATATTACTTTCCGTGTTGCTAATAAATTGACCATAACACAAAATCTCAATTTTTTTGGCTTCACGTCGCGCAAAAGAAAAATTGTCATAATCGTTTTGTCTGCCGTATATTTTCCATTTTTTATGGAGTTTACGTTTTTTATTGATTAGTTTAATTAAATGTTTATTATACCAAACCAGATATTTAATTTTATTTCTATTTACTTTTGAGGAATGAATTTATATATAATGTTGTTGATAATTCTTTAAAAAATCGCTACAGCAAGTTCAATATCATTCGGATCAAGATTATTTTCCCAATCAACATTTGACAAAGCAAGATTTATTTGTTCATAGTCAGCAGCATGAAAGTGGCGAACTACTCGAGACGCAGGACATAAGTTTGAGGTGTGACTAATATTAATGTTGATACTGAGAGAAGGATGATGTCCATCTTCAGGCAATGACATTGGTGTAGTTCTTTCGACTGAACGCTCAATGTCTGAAATAACTAGATCTAAATGTCTGTTATTTATGTTATAAATATGATTATATTGAGACAAGTCATTAAAACTCAGAAACGCTAATAGTTGGAATCTTAGTATATTTTCTTATGGATTTACGAGGCGCAATTTAGAGGAAGAGTTGCAGTATGAAATCCATCTAGCAAGTCATATGTTGAAGTCGCCAACTAATAAAAAATTGTCGTTTGGATATTCAATTTTAAGGTCAGAAATATATTCATAAAAAACCAATTCTGCTGCCGATTGGTTATTATTTTGTGAAAATAACAGCAAAATAAATGTAACCTTTTCATAGTTGGTGCAGAATTTAACAAGATATTGACACAGGTAACATCAGCCCCATACATGTATGGTAATATTCGCATTCCTTGCATACTAACACTTACCTCGCGGCGAACTGCAATGAGGGTACCACCACCTTTTCAACTGATAATTTAGCATAACATCTATCGGTGCGGTATACATTGTACCGCCAGTCAAATAACTCTGCGTCGTATATTCCTGGTAAAAGCTCACTCAAGCATATCACGTCAAAATCAGAATTTAGCATATTACTATAAAATATTTTATCTTTGGTCCGAAGACCTCTCACGTTTTGGTAAAAAACGTTAAGTCCCATTATAAATATTATAATAATAATAATAAATCCGTTTATTTCAGGTTGCATAGACCCATAGTAATAATCATATTTTACAATGTCATTTTATGTCTTATGTCATATAATAAGATAAAACAAAATGAATTGAAATGAAACTAACACAAATACAATAATCAAAATAGTATGTTAGTAAGAACGTACAAAAATAACTTATATACTAGTGTTAGTAAAACGTTAACGGCGAGGCCAACTATGTGGTTTGTGCATCGCCATCCACCTTTGAAGAAGGGGGGAATCCCATCTATCTGAAAATACTTTCAAGATACTGTTTGGGGCGGTTTGAGTTCTATTTAGTAGTGACGCACAGTGTTTTCGCATGATTGCCGCGAAACCATCTATGTGCGCCTCCGCAAACATGCCAGAAGCACTAGAATATCGCGGCAGCCCCAACAATATCCTGAAAACATTATTGTACTGGACGCGCAGGTCACCGTAAGCCCGACGCGTGTAGTCCACCCACAGCCCGCACGTGTAGAAGGACTGGCAATAGGCTCTGAAGAGCGTCACCTTCACCTGTTCCGTACATCGTGCAAATCTACGGGCAAGCATATTACATCGGACAGCCAGAGACCTGCACTCCCTCTCTATATCTTCACAATCCCTGAGGTCATCACGAACCCAGTGCCCCAAGTATTTGAATCGCGTGACCCTGGATAACACGGTTCCGCCGATTGTGACTTCAGGTACCTGTGCGAATGTTTTTGAACCTGCCTTAAATAATAAAAATTCACTTTTCTTAGCGTTATATCCAAGGCCATGCGACACTGCATATGACTGACATATGGAGAGAAGCTTCCTCAGCGCGCCCACCGATGGGCTCAGCAGCACCATATCATCAGCATAGCTGATGTTATTCACAGACACGCCGTCCACATGGCAACTAATGCCGGTGCTGCTGAGCTCATCGAGAAGTTTATTCACGTACAGGTTAAAAAGACGGGGTGATGTTAACCCCCCTGTCGCACCCCACACTCTAACCCATACTCATCGGTGAAAGCTCGTCCCCATCTAACTTTGTTACTCTGGTTGCTGTACCAGTGTTTCAACAGAGATGTTATTTCATTAGGTACAGTGGTTTCTCTTCTTAGCTTATCCCATAACACATCATAAGCTACCAGATCAAACGCTTTAGAGAGATCTAAAAAACAGGCAAACACGGGGGTCTTCCTGGCAGTATAGTACTGTACAGTCTGCTTGAGACAAAAGATAGCATACTCTGTGGAGAGACCTGATCGAAATCCAAACTGTGCGTCATTAAGATTAATATGCTCATTTAAATGTTTATCAAGCAGACCGTCCAGCACTTTAGCTATTACAGAAGCGAGAGATATTGGTCTATAGTTGTCCAACTCAGCAGGATCCCCTGTTTTATTTTTAATGAATTACTAGTAAATTATATATTTATGAATTACTAGTAAATTTTCGTGAAAGTGTTAATATGTTAAACTATATTGAGTCGTGTTGATCAAAGTATGATTAGAGAACAATAATATGCAGCAAGAAATTTTGATCAGCTCCAAAGCTAGTGTGTCAAGTTCCACATTTGTAAAAGCCACGTAAATGCAATAAAACGATTTATCTCGAAAATATGTTATATTAAAAACAGGAATAAATACAATCAGAACGGTACTTAAATTGTACAAATCGAATAAAGAAATAAAATAAAGTAATTGTAAAACCGAAATAACGCTTATACTATTTTTTTTAAAGCTTCATCAGACGTGAAATGTAAAATCGGAGACTGATCGCTGCGACGCACCATGATAGTACAGTTCCGAACCCAACAGTACGCATAGCCTTTTGCTTTTGCCAACCGCTTAGCTTCCCGGAGTAGGAATTTATTCTTAGCAGAAAGGTGGTCGTTGAAAAATATTTACTTTTCGCCCTGGGCACCCGTAAAACCGATATCATTCGCAGTAAATTTTTAAAATCTGCGTAAGGCAGATAGGAAATCGTCTTTTTTATACCTTGAGTGCATTTTCAAGATAATCGGCTTCGGAGTCTTGTTATCAGAGTCATTCTTGACAGCTACTCGAGTGATAATGTCAACATCTGTGTCAACGTTGAACTGTGTCAAACTTGCATTTTTGTGCTAGGCATTTTACAAAATCCAAAAGGTTCTCATTTTTTTTCTCGGGTACACCATTAATTTGAATATTTGAGCGGCGAACCCACTGCTCATTACGTTGGTGGCTATCAGAGATGTCCTTTAAGTTGGAACGCAGAATATCAAGCTCCTGCTTCAGCTTCTTATTGTCATCTTTGATATTCGACATTTGGACATTTATTGAAGCGATCGTAGTAGCAAAATTGTTCATTTTGTTTTCCCATGTACTTACGGTCACTGAGAGCTTAGTTAACTGCTCATTAACGTTGGATTTCATTGATTCAATAGTTAATTGTAACGTGCAACTTTGCATCAAAGTGTTCCATAATAGCGTTGGCGTCGATATTGATCATAGAATGGGATGAGCTCGAGGATTCCGGACGAGGAACTGAAGGACTAGCATTATTTTTCTTTCCAGTTTTACACGTTGGACATTTCCATTTTAATTTATTCATCGGTAAAATTTTACGGAAATCCAACTCATTCATACCCACGCATATGTAAGGAATAACCCGTGACATGTCACGCATTTAATTACATCTTCAGTTTTTAAAATATCGGTGCGATTCTTGCATTCCATTGTTGTATTGTTAATAATGCAAATTACTAAACAAGGTGGGTAGACTAACCCATGTAAAGAAGTTAAAACGTTATGTTAGATGCTATTCACTGAGTCCGTAAACTTCGCGTCCAAAAGAGCTTAACCGCCGTGCAAAAGGCGTCGCTCACGCGATTTAACAAACTGTATCGACCGTTCACTGATAATTCTTAATAAAAAATGGTTTTTAAGTATTTTTAGTATTTATAGACGAAAATCTTTAAAGTTTAATATGTCACTGTAAAATACAATTGTTAAAGTAACTATTGCTATAGTTCCCGCACTTTAAAAGCACTTATCACACAGTTTTTCAATAAAAAATATAGCACAGCTGTTATTGTCACTGTAAACGTTGGTGAACTACGTGATCATCAAGCTAAAAAAGGAGCTTTTCATAATTTAGAGCTGACATAGGCATAGTCATTCACATTGAAAAATAGCTGGGACTAGTGTGAAGCCCCATGTAGCATGATTTCATCTGATATTGCTTGCATGCGGTGAAATCACTACATTTTCGGGAACTTCATCCAAATTCAGTTGAAAATAAGTCAAGCTTAGAAAAATGAATCTACCAAACAAGGAATCCAAAATGTCCGTTATCACAGGGTAGAGGAAACTTATCATCCTGAATTGTTTTATGTAACTACGACAACTCTCCATTTCTTATCATTTGAATTATCATATTTTTTCGGCACTAATAAGACCGGACTAGATGATTCTGAAACGGTTTCCTCTATGACTTCATTTCCCAGCAATTTCTGGATCTGTCTGTTAACTTCCTAACCTAATCAGGATTGAGGGAGGAGGTGGGATTGTGGTTGGTATTCATCGTGAACTGTGCCCGACGGAACACCAAGACCGGTGCGCTCGGCCGCCGGCCGATGAGTTGTGGCTGACTGCACCTCTGCGCCCATGTATGCGCACCCATACTAGTCGCTCAGGTTACTCTTCATTGCATATTACTTGTACTTATGTTCCACACGGTAACAGGCATGAATCAGACTTAAACTATTTTATAATAGAGTAACTAATTTAATTCATTATAACCCTGACGATAAATTTCTTGTTTCAGGCGAGTTTAATGTGACAAATGGTAGCTGGCACTTTGATACTGATTCTAATAGAATGATCTTTGTTACCTGTAGTGACTCATTCTCTTTTCTAACCTCAGTTTTATGAATTGAGTACTATTAAATCAAAGTAATAAAGAATTTGATATAAATAATCGATTACTGGACTTGGTATTTTGCACAGAATATTGTAAAGTACTTGCATCTGAACTACCATTGGTCACTGAGGACCTCTATCATAAAGCCTTAGATATTGAATTGCAAATTGATTATTTTAAGCCGCTCCCAGAAAATGTCAAAGAGAAAAATGTGTATTTTAAATCAGATTTCGAGTCCATCAAAAGAAATTTACTATCACACAGTTGGAGCAATCTCTTCTCAACCCTGCCAGATGTCGATTCACAGGTGACATTATTTTATGAAATTTGGAATATTATAATAGATAAATTTGTTCCTAAAAACTTTACCAATAACCACAACAACTCATATCCTCCCTGGTACACTCGGCCACTAGTACAGCTTAGTCAGGAAAAGCGTAAGTTTCATAAGCAATAGGAAATTTATAATAACCCAGCTGACTACAGAGTCTTCTCACTTTTAAGAAAAAGATTACGTTAAATGGAAAGTGAGAGCTTCCAGTATTATATATCTTTGTCTGAGGATTAAATTATGCAAAATCCGAACTTTTTCTGGTCTTACGTCAAATCTAAAACAAACTCAGGTCGAATTCCACTAAACATGACTTATAATGGACAAACATTGACTGACGGTAGCGATATTTGTGAAACCTTTAATGAGCATTTTCACTCAGTTTTTGCTAACCCTGTTGCAGTCCTTCTAATTGTTCTAACACATACACCTATGACAATGAATCTTCAGTTGATATTAACACTGTGTATTTAAATAAAGAACTAATCTTAAAAGAACTTTTACACGTTGATATTCGTAAAGGCGCTGGCCCTGATGGGATACATCCTATTTTAATTTCAAAATGTGCCCGAGAGTTCCTCGAGCCAATATTCATCATTTATACATCATCATTTATCGCTTAGTACAGAAGTTTTTCCAAGTATTTGGAAAAAGGCACTTATTACTCCTATCCCGAAAAACTGTCTGAAGGAACAAACTATACTTCCTTTCAAAACTATGCATCCTTGGAAAGATATTAGAGAAAATAGTCACCAAACAGTTGTCTTTTGCAGCTAGCCATCATATAACAGATAAGCAGCATGGTTTTATAAAATCTCGGAACGTGGAAACAAATTTACTCACTTTCACTGATCATGTATTAAACGCTATGAACTCTGGCCTTCAGGTGGATGTCGTGTACATAGGCTTTTCAAAAGCCTTCGACAAAATTAATTACGATATTCTTATTGACAAGTTAGAAAAGCTCGGTGTCCACGGAAATCTTCTCAGGTGGCTGAGTTCTTATATCCGCAATCGTAGCCAAGCAGTATGCCTGAAAGGTCACTGGTCTAGTTACCTACCTATCCCATCTGGCGTGCCTCAGGGCTCACATCTAGGCCCAGTACTTTTTTATTTATATATAAATGATATCGGGGCAGCGCTTAATGAAACACATTATTTACTTTATGCTGACGACACTAAACTGTTTAGGATTATACATGAAATATCTGATTGTCACAAATTACATGAAGCTATACTATCGTTATCTAAGTTTGCTCAGAAAATCAATTATTTTTAAATGCAGATAAATGCAACATAATGACTTACACTCGTACGAATGTGCCAATTTCCTTTCCTTATACTCTTGATAACAAACTATTAATACGTTGACTTTAAAATAGTGGTTGTAGGCAATGAGAGAAATATAAAAATAATGACCAGAGGGATAGAAAACTTATTTTTGAGCCAAAGCCAATCTATTTAGGCACTCTCCTCGGAGAGGGAGGTGGGTAAAGCCACTGGTACGCATGCCACGCCGCTGGCTGTGCGGTTATGTGGGACTCACTCTTAACCTAGAGTTTTCAACCCAATAGAAACCATCTGTATGGCTCTAATAATCTTTGCCTCACAGCCTTTATCGGACCCGACAGCCAGCTGTGGAAAAGGCTGCGCTAACAAGTCATCCGCTAAGAATAGCATAGCGCTTAAGGCGCTTGGGGAGCATGGGAGTTAGGCTCAACCTGGGCAGCCAGAAAGCTGTCCAGATCGGCCGAAAGCTGGTTAAGGGTGTCCCAGAGTGCTTTTCTCCGTCTAGGGTAGTTGTCAGAAGAATTCAGGGACGGGGCAGTGTATGAGACAGTCTCGCGAATGAAATTATTGAAGAAAGTGGCCGAGAAGTTTTTAAGGTGTTATTGATCTGTAGGTAGTTCAAGATCTTTTTGCACATCCGTGTTAGGCACGTAAGCAGCAGGGTACATTCGTGGCCCTGCGATAGAAGAGATCCTGCAGCTTGTACAGAAGAGAACTGTCAGCGTGGTTCTAAGATTAGGAAAGCATAAATCATGACAGTAATCATCATGAATCATGAACCCGTAATGCAGCTCTTGAACGCATTTTCGGACATTCTACGATTAACTCAATCAATGTTACTAATTAGCATGTATGATCATTTTATATATTGCTTTTATTTTATAATTTAAGTATTTACTATTATGTTATTTCTTGTGTAACTTTGTCTATGTGGCTTAAACTAAATTGCTGTATTTCAGTTCGGCATGATGTATTTGATGTACTTTTTGGTTTGTACAATTTAAATCTATATATGCTTCCGCTTTATGTTATAATGATTAAGATTTCTTCATCGGTGCTTTCAGTACTCAATTATTGCATTTGTGAAATAATAATTTTATTAACACATGGCTTATTTATTAAGAAGATATACCGTCTTCATGCAGTGCTTAAGATGTCTCTAAATATGTATATATTTATGTTTAAACATGTTGCGAAACTGACTATTACAAATTTTTTTACTTGTATAAACAAGCTCCGTATTAAAAAATTCACTAAAATTACAATTTTAGTTTTTAAAGTGCGCTGTCAAAAAAAGCCTAGAGTATACATATTTTCAAAATATTCAATGATATTGTTTTTAAATATATGCATCATATGTGAAGTAATGTAGACATTCATTGTACGTCAATCCCAGTGTCATAGTTGTGCATTTATAACAAAAATATCTAGTGTGATTTGTACCTCATTACCAATAAGACAGTTAATTTACCAAGTCAAGTTTAAAAAGGCATATTCTATAAAGTAGAAAAGTGTATAAGTGTTGTGCTAACAAAGTGTAGTATGATAGTACGAACAACAAAGAAATCACCAACCGTCAAAAATATATGAGTCACCTGTATCGCTACTGAACTGTTATTTCTGTTCATGCGCTGAGGTCCCAGTAGACGAGTGGTCGCGCGAGTCGCCTTCGAAAACTACGTGAATAAATAAGTCCCGAGTTCGAGACCCACATCGGACTTGGCATTTAATATTTTTGTTTTGTTTGATTTAATATACTGTTTTTTCAGTGTCCCGTGTTTCAAGGATTTTATATTATATGACTTTTGACTGGGCACAATATTTTATAGTTTTAACGATTTTTAATATCAGGGACTATTATAAACTATATAAAAATGAATTAGGTTACATTTAGACGTCCTTTGAGAAAATGTACGTCTGAAACATCACTACAAAATCTCTCCAATGAAAGTTGCATTGTAAACTCGACTCTGCTAGATTTTACTAGGGTGGGCATTAGAAATACGCATCCGAAATTTTGGATTGGTAAGGGTTGATTGATTGAAACATGAATCTAATAAAACTCTCGGATTCGTCTTAAGGAATTGTAAAGAATTTAAAAACCCTAAAACAAAAATAATATTATATAGCGCCCTCAACCGGAGTGGATTGGAATACTGTAGTGTGGTATGGAATCCACACTATGACGTTTATATCAAAAAGCTTGAGCGTGTTCAAAAAAGATTTCTGTGGCACTTAACATACAACCACAATTTAGCAAAAAAGCTACCTCACTACAATGACAGGTTGAGTTATTTTAAAATGAACTCCCTAAAAAGTCGACGTAACATGCTAGACTCGGTATTTCTCCACAAACTTATAAATGGCTTCATTGACAGTCCACAATTACTATCACGGATAAACATTAACGTACCTTTTAAACTGCCTCGAATTTCTCGTTAGTATTTAATAACACCTTGGAGTTCCAAAACAAACTTAGGCTCATTCTCTCCCCTAAACAGAATGTCTTCTTATTATAATTCAATGTCTAAATCTGGTATTATTAATATTGATATTTTCTGTAACTCAATAAATCAGTTTAAGTCCTTGATCCTTGGTCAAATGCACGAGTGACTGTTTATATTTGTACGATCTATCTAGGAATTGTATAAGTAGGTATAAGTAAAAAGAAAAGTCTCATTCATTTTTTTTTTTAACATAATGTAATTAACTGCAAAAAAAAAGAAACAATTTCTTCTTTATATACTTAAATATGTTGATTGTTGTGATAACATTGCATGCTGTTGTCACCTATAATTGAGTCTACGACTTGCAATAACTTGTTAAAACTATGGTCCAAATGTGCATTATTTGTTGTAAACTTGTTGGTGATCTAATAAATAAATAAATAAATAAAGCACTCACCTCTATTACTAATTATTTGAATCAAAATAATTTAGTCATTTATATGAATAATACAAATTTTATGCAATACCAGACATACAGAAGTAAAGCTGATGTAATTCGGTTAACATCTCGAGACACGGAAATAGAGCAGGTAGATAGTACCAAGTTTTTAGGAATAACTCTAGATAAGTATTGTGACTGGATACCACAAATAAGTAATTTATGTAAAAAACTAAATAATTTTGTTTTCGTCATAGGTTATCAAGAACTGTAAGTCAACAAGCAGCGAAATTAGCTTATCATGGTTATCTTTCATCTATCTTGCACTATGGTTTAATTTTATGGGGTAATTCTGTAGACATTCAGAAAGTATTTTTTGTCAGAAGAAATGTGTTAGAGCACTTTGTAGAGCAGATTCCAGAGATCCGTGCAGGCCTCTTTTTGCTCTTTCACTTTGCCGAGTTTGTACATATTCGAAATGTTATTGTTTGTAAAAAAACAAAAGGAATATTTTAAGGAACTAGGTAATGTCACGATTTTAAGAACTAGAAATAAAGATATTTTGAGTCAAAAACTGCATATGCTGCCTAGAGAATTAACATTTTTAGTAGAAATGTTTATTGTATGGCTATCGATATACATAATAAGTTGCCCTTTATTTATTAAAACTTACATTTTAATGACTATAAACGAAAAATATATGACTTATTGATACAAAAATGGTACTACACAATTTATGAATATTTTAAAGACACTGAATTGTAATTAAATGAATCTGTATGTATAAGTTTAGGAATCATAATGTTTTGATATATATATTCATATTTGTAAATACTATTTTGATATTATTTAATAGGTTTTTAGTTAGTAAATCATTCTTTAATAAACTTCTTATAAATATTTGCACGCTGTTTAACTGTAAAAAATGTAGAACTGTAAATTTTTATTAAGAACTATTTGTACACATTTTTTCGCAAATAAATTCATTTGATTTGATTTGATTTAAACCATCCTTTGCACAGTGATATAGGCATTACCGTTTCAATCTACCAAATTACAACCAGAGCACTGCAAACACGCGTAACATTTTAATTTTGTATTAATTTATCAAAATATTTATTACATGTATTCTATTTTAATATGACTAATATTTCATTAACATAAAATATCTTAAATTAACTGTTTACAATGCAGGATCGTTACATACAGGACATGACGACTTTGTAGTCGCAATGGATCGTTGTAGTCCGGATATTGTTGCAATAAATGAGACCTGGATATAATCTGGTCGAGAAGCTTTAGCTCCTGTAATTTCTAATTATCGATTTCACCGTCCTTTCCGCGTCCTCTGCACATGCACCGAGGAAGAGGTGGCGGTGTCGCATTTTACATCAGAAGAGACATCCGAATACGCTACGAAAAACATCCTGATGCCGGCATTGAGCAATTATGGCTATCGGTACAAACCATCGGCTCTAAAGTCCTTATAGGGACTGCGTATAGACCACACTGGATGAATGTAGAGTTTTTCTTTGATGCATTATTCGACACTGTTACAAGTTTTACAAAATTTGATCATATTGTTCTGATAATGGCATTACTAAAATAACTTATCTTTCGCAGTTTTTTGGCCTACAACAGATTGTATCAGAACCTGCCCATTTATCCTCAAATTCTCATACACGAAATGCAAAATAAAAGAGGTTTCAGACACAAATATTACCGGCTCACTCGGCCACGCTATGATTAATGTCACTGTCTTATTTAAGAAAGTCAAGGTACGTTCCACGGTATTAGAATATAGAGCTTTAAATTGTATTGATATGCTACTTTCAATACAGACCTCTCAACTGTGAATTGGGAATCTTTAATTGATTTATCCAATTTAGAACATACGGTAAATAAGTATAATAGTGCCCTAATTGATCTAGTAGACAAACACGCTCCAGTTAAGATAGTAAAAGTAAAGCAAAATAAAACTATTGGATAACAGACACTATCAAACATATGATTAATTTAAGAAATAAGGCACACTCACGCTACCTTCGCTCAAAGTCGGAAATCCACAATAAATTTTACAAAGACTTGAAGAAATTAGTAAAACGTATAACGGAAAACGCGCTTACTTTGACCATTTGGTTAGTTCGAATATTTCTAACAAAAAAAATGTTTTGGAAAAACCTAACGAAGAATATATTACCAGATTCTTTTATTATCAAATGTCTTCCGGATAGCTTTGATGATCCTAACTAAATCAATGGTAATTTTCTAACATTGCCTGAGGCAGAAAACATGTCAATTTCACAGCTAACGTATTTTGAGTATAACAGATTTAATCCTGCAGCAACCTTATTTAAACTAAAGCCGGTCTCTGAGATAGATGTTGCTAAATATATTTGGTCAATGAAATCTAGGGCAGTAGGTTGTGACTCTACTAGTAGTGACATGGTGTTACTTACTTTGCCACAATCCTTGACTACAATTACTGCGATTGTTAACCAATCTTTAATTAGTGGGAAAGTGCCCTCTCAGTGGAAGACAGCTTAGTTACTCCATTACCAAAAAGTGAGGACCCGAGTGATTTCAAGGATATTAGGCTCATTATTATATCACCGTACATGTCAATAATACTTGAAAACGCTGTATATACTCAAGTTGTAGAATATGTGGAAGCTAATGGCTTGCTGCCAATCTTTCAGTCTGGGTTTCGCAAAGGTCGAGGCACAGTCACTGCGTTGCTTGACGTAACCGACAATATACTTGCTGATCAGGATGCTGGGTGCGGTACGTTACTGGCTCTGCTTGATTTCTCTCGCGCCTTCGACAGTTTAAGCATCCCGTTACTATTTTCAAAGTTGTCTTTCTACGGATTTGATAGTACCTCAATTGCGTGGCTATCATAGCTATCTGACAGATCGTTATCAATTAGTTAAGCTGCGAAAACAAGGCGGTTCGCACTTATTGTCGATTCCTAAATCTTTATTGCGTGGAGTTCCCCAGGGATCTATATTAGGGCCTCTTCTTTTTATTATCTTCTGTGTGGATTTACCTAACATCATCAAACATTGCAAATACTATTGCTACGCGGATGATATTCAACTTTATATCCCACTATATCGTAACCGAGTGTCTGAAGCAATAATAACTTTAAACGAGGATTTGAACAACGTCGCTTCGTGGGCTGTAAATAACTCTCTTAGCCTTAACCCGTACAAATCCAAGTTAATGGTTTTAGGGTCAAAAATGCAGACTGACCGGATACTAAATAGCAATCCGGCTGTTGCAATTAGGGGCGTTACATTAGTGTGTTAGCGAAACACGAAACTTAGGTATAACCTTTGACAGCCACTTACGCTTCGAAAGTCACGTGGCCAGTCTCGTAAGGCATTGTTTTTACAGGCTTAGAATTCTGTATAAAATACGCGATTATTTATCTGTAAGTGCGCGTATAGTTCTCTGTGAATCCCTAGTTTTGTCAAAGCTCAACTATTGTGATATGGTGTACGGACCTCGCCTTCTTTATAAAATGACCAGCAAAATGCCTTTGAAGAATTTGTTGCCTCCCGTCCAGCTGATTTCTTCAAGAAAGGCATCAATAAGCTACCAATGCGTTGGCAAAGATGCATTGATTGCATGGGTGATTATTTTGATTAATAGAAATAAAAAATATATAAAAAAAATTCGCTTCATTTATTTCGTGAAAAACGGCAATTTCATAGGTAAAGACCTAATATTACATTACTAATTTCTTATTTTAGAATAGAATCAAGTTGAATTAAATTGTGGGATCAGATTTCCTTAAACATAGAATTAAAGTTGAATTAAAATGCAAAATTGGATAACGTTACAAAATTTTCTATATTTAACTGGATTACAATGTGAAGGGTGGACACTCAGTTGAGAATTTGTTTGACCTGGCGTTTAAACGACCTGTAACTGTCGCAAAATACATCAAGCTCTTGAGAGGATGTTACTAGATCGTTGTACAGCCTACACATTCTTACAACGGGGTTGAAAAATGAGGTATTGTTTTTTTAGATTTGAAGAGTAAAAACCTTATGTTTCCGGATCCTTTTTAACAACCTAGTGTTGAGGTTGAGGTGTGAGAGTAGGATAGTTGAGTCAATTCTAGTGTGAAGTAATTTGTGCAAATGGAGAAGATCCTGCTGCTTACGACGAATTTCCAGAGAAGGTTTTTCGAAGTGAAGCAATCTGTCACTATAAGATGGTATCTTTCGGGCGAGGCCGCATCGGTAACTTAATGTTTTTAAGCACCTTTTCTGCACACTTTCTAAGCGTGAGGAATGCACTTCAAAATAAGGTGACCAGATTACAGATGCATACTCAATTGTACTCCTTACCAAACTAAAATAAAGATAGAGATAACTATCATGTCGTTTAAATTGTTGTGTCGATCTTGTTATGAAACCAAGAGTTTTAAAGCTTTTATTTATTACTGTGTCATAATGGTTAGTGATTGACAAACCTGTAACAAAAGTTACGCCTTAATCCTTGACAACTGAAACACAGCTAAGGGGCTGGTTTTGGAGGTGGTAGTTAAAGGTCACCTTATGTTTTTTCTTTGTAAAAGATATGACTTGACATTTGCTAATGGACAGGTGCATATTGTTTTTTGTGCACCAATCAGAAATTTTGTCAAGATCATGCTAGAGAGAAACGCAGTCTTCGATATTGTTTATGGCAGAAAATACTTGTAAGTCGTCGGCATACAGAAGACATGGGTTCAATAAGGAACTTGCCAGATCATTAATGAAGATGAGGAAAAGCAACGGTCCTAAATGCGATCCCTGGGGCAAGCCTGACTTTATCAATACGGGTGTTAATGTAAAGCCCCTAAGCGCCACTACCTGGTTTCTTCTCTGTAGGTAAGACTCGAGCCACCTGAGCATATTACCGTGAAAGCCAAATAGGTAATTGAGTTTATGACAGAGTAGCGCATGACTAACCTTGTCAAAAGCCTTTTGGAAGTCGGTGTACACCGAGTCTAGCTGGCCCCCAGTCGCAAATACCCTACACAGATAGTGTTTGTACTCGAGAAGATTTGATACAGTCGATTTATTTTTAACGAAACCATGCTGAGATTGAGATAAGCCCGGCTGAATGTGGTGGTAAATATGATCATAGACGACACTTTCAAATAATTTATCCATACTGGATAAAATACTTATAGGCCTATAATTTTTACAATCCGTTTTATCCCCAGATTTGTAGATCGGTACGATATGTGCAGATTTCCATTCGGAAGGGAAAACGCCCAAACGTAATGACAAATTAAATATATTTAATAGTGGCTCGCAAAGTTCCACCCCACATTCCCTCAAAAACTTGGGGGGTATTCCATCCGGCCCAGCACCCTTGTTCGGATCTAATTTTTTAAGTTTTGAAAGAACCGAGTCTTTTGTCTTAGCTAAGTTAGAAAAGGAATTCTGAACAAGGGCGTCGAGCTCAGAATATGGTCCAGATGCTATATTAGAACCATTCTCAAAGACAGAGCTAAAAAACTCTGAAAATAATTCACAAACGTTCTGGCCAGTAGATGCAGTTCTGTCGTTGAGACGCATCACTTCGGGTATACTATTGGAATATTTGGAAGAGTTAACAAATTGCCAAAAAGATTTTATGTTAGTATCTAAGGATTCATCTACAGAGGAGACATTTATAGCATGTTGTTATTAATTTTTTGCAAAGACTTCTTAAGGAAGCGAAACTATCATAGTCTTGGGGATTTTTATATTTCATATACTTTTTGTGTAATTTGTCCTTTTTTTTAAATAATGTTTCAGTTCAGGCGAATACCAACACGGATAAATACTTTCTCTTTTAGTATATGTAGGTGTATATTTCTTTATTAAATTGTTAAGAAGTTCATAACATTTTGTAACCGCCAGATCAACGTCATCATCAGGTAATATGGACAACCAGTCAATATTGCTCAAATCGGCCCTGATTTGGGGGTAGTCACATTTGTTGAAGTTATGGATTAGTTTTTCCTTGCATTTCATTGTTTTGTTTTGTAGTGCCACCTCGAAGTCACGTTTCACCTTTTATTAATAATGATTCGATGCTTAATATGGAGGCTCGCCCTCGATCTCATCTGGCTACCCTATTGTTCGACCTCATGAACACGAAGCAACCAGAATATCTTTACAACAAGTTAAAATTTCCCAATCCTCAACATTGATATGGTTCAGGGGTTCCGAGAGCGTTACGGGCACCGCTGGCTCTCCACGCTCACAAAACAATTGCATTTACGGGACGCTTTAGATTTTAAAAACTTTAGATTATAACATCAAGCAACTAAGTGCTGGAATGATTTACCGCCTCCTATATGAACAATAAAAAATAAATCACATTTTAAGAAATGGCCAAAGCGAAATTTTTGGTTCAACAAAAAATCGTATGACGCACGGTTGCTTTGGTGTCTAATTACAGTGGGTTTTACGAGTTGCATTTTTATTTATAGTTATTATATTTATGTAATATTATTATTTACACTGTAAGCCATTTTATATATATACGATATGCATTACAATGTTTTAAACGTTTCTTTTATATAAGTTTATATGTGGATTTAATTTATATTGTGGACATTGTGGTTTAACTTGTAACATTTTATAATTTCATCGTCTGGTATTGTAGCATGTGTCTCGTTAATCACTTCAGGTGACAACTGAAAATCAGTAGTCTGCCTAATCTGCAGACATCACACTGAGGTGTTACCTTTTAGCATTCAACTGTGTTTACGTCACTGTGGTAAAATCCTAGTAATTATATGTTCACTTTCTAAAATAATTTTTTTGTTGTTTAGTTTTAATTTAAATAGGTATAGGTATTCTTTTTAATGTAGTATTTCTTTTTTTGGTGTGTCTTGTAATTCTTATATTTATGTGTTTTGGATGCAAATAAATCTATTCTATTCTATTCTATTCTATTCTATTCTATTCTATTCTAGTCTATTCTATTCTATTCTATTCTATTCTATTCTATTCTATTCTATTCTATTCTATTCTATTCTATTCTATTCTATTCTATTCTATTCTATTCTATTCTATTCTATTCTATTCTATTCTATTCTATTCTATTCTATTCTATTCTATTCTATTCTATTCTATTCTATTCTATTCTATTCTATTCTATTCTATTCTATTCTATTCTATTCTATTCTATTCTATTCTATTCTATTCTATTCTATTCTATTCTATTCTATTCTATTCTATTCTATTCTATTCTATTCTATTCTATTCTATTCTATTCTATTCTATTCTATTCTATTCTATTCTATTCTACACATTCTCTACTCTTACACATACACTTATGACATTTATTTCTTCTATACTTAACCTAACTTTAGTATTCAGTAATAACCTACTATATAATAATACTCCAAAATTATATTTTAAGATCAAGTAAATTAGAAATAGTTTCGTTAAGTCAATCAAATCAAATCAATCAAATCATTTATTCATAATCACAGGAAGATTTTACAGGTGGTGAGACGTTATTATTTGTACAGCCATGATTCGCCTTAATGGCATATGAATTCTAATAGTTATAAAAAATTAAATGTATTACAATGTCATTAATGAATAAGAATATCAATAATAATAATATAAAACATTAGGAATAAAAGACAGTAACGATGATAACAATTAATGTATAAATTATGTCAAAAAATGAGATCATTAATGTCAAATAACAGTCAACTTATTATGAATTTCAAATGTAATACAATGTCATTATTTAGAATGAAAAGAGAATAAAAACTTAATATCGATTTTTAGAAAAAAGATGGTATTTAGTTTTATATAGTTTTCGTTACCATATACTCTTCATAGAGCCGTCTCCTGTGAAAGGGGTCTTCCTAGCTCAGCAGACGTGGATCATTTATAGTTGTTCTAAAGATTATCAACATTAATGGCGAGTGTTTCACCTCGGATCACTTACTTTCGATTCGCTGACGACATCCCTGGAAGACTTAAGTAACAGTGCTCGATGACCTCTACAGAGCCTCACAGCTTGGCCATACGATGAACATGGAAAAGACGAAGGTTATTTCTAACGTCCATGTCGTACGTACTCCCGTAAAAGTTGGGAACTCTTCTCTCGAAGTTGCTGATGAGTAAGTATACCTAGGACAAACTATCCAGTTAGGTACGTCTAACTTCGAGAAGGAGGACAATCGTTGAATCCAACTCAGCTGGGCAGCCTTCGGGACTCTACGAAACATGTTCTCGTTCTAAATACCGCAATGTTTAAAGACGAAAGTCTTCGACCAATATGTGTTGCCAGGGATGGCATACGGCAAAAAGACGTGGTCACTAACTAAGGGCGTCATAAGGAAGTAAACGAGTCACTCAGAGAACAGTAGAGAGGGCTATGCTCGGAGTTTCGTTGCGGGGTCGAATCAGGAATGAAGAAATCCGCAGGCGAACCAAAGTGTGACATAGCCCTAGTAATTGCGAGACTGAAGTGGCAATGGGCAGGGCACGAGGCAGTAAAGTTCTCGAGTGGCGACCACGACCCCAAAGAAAAATTCGCTGGAAAACATGTGGGCTATACAAGATCGAGCGGTGTAGAGATCCTTGGGGGGGGCCGTTGTCCAGCAGAGGATTTCTTTCGGCTGAATAGAAGTGAGAAGAAAAAGGTTTAGATGCAACTTTGATAACGATAGAAATTGAAGGTGATCTAGTTAAAACCTACCCTGGGGGGTAAGTCGATTTCTGACAATGCTAAATATGTATAAGATTGTTAGAATATAGATTACATTATGTGTGGATATTATTTTGGAACGTTATTGAGCCAGTGCTTACGTTTGGAAAGCCCTTGTGTTAAACTTAAAATAAGGTTTAAGTGTACCTAGTTATGCAACGGCTACCGGGACGCTTGATAACTGTTTCGCATGAAAATGCTAACGTAGCGTAACGTGCGGTGCAGACGCTGACGTCCGGTACGTTGCGAGTTTAGAGATAAGCATTAGTTAGCCACTGTGAGATCTAGCTTTAAGATCCATTCATGTTAGTTGTACAACTCTGCCTACATGTCTCATTAAAGTAATGTTTAAGATTAAATTTAGTTTTTAAAAACATATTTCCCGCTCCCGAGATCTTGACTACCTATTAAAGTTTAATTATTACTTATGTTTATATTTTGAATATTTTTTGTTTTCTGCAATCTGTTGAAAAATGCGCCCTAATGACACTGTGTATGTCAAGATTTAACGAGCTGGGCAGAAGGAGTTTTCAAAGCAGACGTACGAACTACTATACTATCGTATATCGTCTATCTACACACGTAGATAACTGCTCTTGTTGGTTGGTACACCAAGAGCAGAATTGGTACACATACAAGAATTTACATGAAACTTAGGTAGTTGGAGTTCCATTGCGTTCACAACGCTTAAATAGAACTACTTAAGTAGATGAGGTTAAAAAAGTGCAAAACATCGTTTTCTATCTCTCTAATAAGCAACATAAAAACCGTGCAAGTTTTCTAAATAGATCACCTATAAAACTATTGCATCCAACATATGTACGTTCATACTATACAATAAAACCTGGGACGTCTGCTCGATACGCAATAATTGCTTTATCATTTCGGTGAGTTGAGATGTTTGGAAAATGGCGGCGGACGAGCCGTGCGCATGCGCGCTGGTTGGGCGCGTTCTATCTCGCGCTCGTCAAAAGCGGCGCGGCGCGTTTACTTTTCGCGCCAGTTTCCTCGCGAACGCAAAGCCGCGCACTTCTCGGCGTAGATTAGTGTCGCGTATTTTCGGTCATCTATTGTGTTTGATACATTTTGCATATTAAAAGTGAGTATGTTGAAATCACAGTTCTTCTTGGCTGAAGCTGTGAGTTTAAAAGGTTCCGTTGATTTCGTGTGAATAGTGAATAAGATCGTAAAATCAAGAGATTTTCGCCAACACGATTTCCTCTCGTAGTCACCCCATTGTTGTAGCAGCGTAGGCTAGCCTCGAATGTCAGTAATTTTTGTTTTTTACGCTTTCTTCCGTGCATACGAAAAAAAAATGAATACTGAGTTAAACATATTCATTTCGAACATTGTATACAACTAAATAATCCAGCACTACAAGGCAAAATTCACATAAACTTACCAATATGTTTAGCGATAAAAATATTGATACGGTTAGCACGGCGATTACCGCTACCTAACATTGGTACACAAATAATGGGTATTTGTTAATTATGTTTATCTGATAATTACGTACAGGCAGGCAGGTGGGCTTCAGACAGGCCCCGAGCTCCCTGCTCGCTTGTTACACTTACATACGACTACTTCGTTTTATTTCAATTGAATTGGTTTAAATAGAACAAAGAAACTTTGAAAGAACACAGACGCGCTTATTGCTCGAGAATGCCGTCGTCCAGGCAACCCTAACTTGTTGATAAAAACAATATTGTTACAACTGTAAAAAATTAATTAATCAAGAAATCCGACTTGGCATAACAAAATAAGAACGACATTTAAAATGCTTCCGAAGACTCTAGTGAGAACTAGATATAACAACGATCTAAATTGTATTCAGAACAATGCTCGTAGATGTTTCCTATAAAACTTAGCTAAAGCAAACACAATTTGTGATACAAAGAAGAAGTCTATATCCTACCAACATTTCTGATTTACCTAAATTCAAGACAATGCTAATGAAAATTATCTAATCAGTCGCGTGCGTACAAGGTCGCTGCTTTCCAGCAACAAACCAACAACGATCAACAAGTTTATTTAGGAATATGCGAGTGTACGTTGTATCTAAGCATATATAACATATGCAACATGCGTTCGATATGACTGTTTAAAGGTAAACTACGCTTTAAATTTATTTTGCCTCTTAAACCGATGTAAACATTTTCCTGCACAGTTAGGTAGTCGTAACGTATGTAGGTAAAGTTAGTAAGAGATTGCTCGAAGCCACACAGATCGAAGATATTTAAAAGGTCAAACAGATATAAACATACAGTACTTAAATGGAATATTTACCTTTATGTTTATATTTAGCAAAAACCTGCCAGCAGCGGCGGTCGGAAGGCACACGCCGGGTTCCGTTGCGTCGTAGCTGTGGGGAAAGGTGAAACTTACTGTTTACAAAAATAGAAATAGTTCAATGAAATCAGTTCCTGTGTAAAAAAAATTACTACTACCAAAAGAATGTATAAAAAGTGATTAAAGTGATATTATAATAATATGATTAGGTGCAAATAGTCATACAAGAGTACCTACCGTTATGGGCAGTAAAATTGACAGTCTTCACTTTTTGAATTGCAAAATTTTGTTTTATTAAAGCATCCCTAAGGAATGGATGCAAGTATGAAACGAAAACAAAAGTTTCAAGACACAAATACATTTCTTTACAATTAAACAACAGGAAAAAGAAAAACCAGTAAAGAAAATGGGGCCGAGGGGCTGGCAGGACACGCGCTGCGCAAAACTAGTCCAGCCCTAGGGCGACGAGCGGTCGTCGTAATGTAATGTTCTACCGCGACTGACTGGCTGTGATGACGTCACCGGGACAAACGTGGGCCACGGACATGCAAGTAGTGTACATCCACAAAAGGGTCTAAAAGGCCTACAATATACGTAACACCAAATTATTTTAAGGTCGACCTCGGAGATTCCTTGTCTGTGCACATCTCCGCATCGTTTTTGAACTGAGGTTCTGCGTGCAAGTTTAGCAGTATTCAATAACCGCCGATGAACAATGTATCATAACCAGCGACGCAGGACCTCCACATAGGCCGCCTCTCATTGTATTCAACTACTAGAGATAACAACGGCATGAGTGTTTGCTGCTTGTTGGCGTGAAGCTGACATTGTAATACATTGTATTGAAAATACGTGTAAGACAAGATTTTATTCTATTTGTTTACCGCGTATACGTACGCTTATTGGCATAGTTACATTGTGTGAATGTGTCGCGGCCTGGACTCGAACTGTCGATCACGTAGGTAACCTACTTGCTATCTCATACGCTCGGAGGCCAGCTGATTATGCCACATGTACCCGTGGCTCGGCGCGAGTTTCCCCAGTTTCTAGGTTTCTGTGTTTGTTATGATGACGTACGTGATACGTAGAAAATCGTATGGCACTCGTCCAGATCACAACGAAAGAAAACGGACATCAAATATCTACATATAGAGGATGGGCGTATCTGCTCACGGCGAGTTTTGATTATATTGGTTAATGGCAGTGTCATTTGCGCGTTTCATTACGTTCCTAGTGATTTTCGTACTTAATTTAGATTTCGGTCGAGGCTTCGCGCGAGTTCTGATAGGGAGTTTGGTAATTTCCCGTTGTTAAATAGTCCAACAACCACTTGAGCGGTAGTTGTATGCCCGCTCGACTCCAACGGAATCGTTTAACTTTATCGCCTCACACCGAGCACACTTGCCGCAGCACGAGTCGAGTCAACAGAGGTTTAGACAAGCGATATGTTTCTCTTTCTCTTCGTAATGAGTTTATCGCGTGCTATGTGGCTCATTCCTTACCCTGCCGGTTTCTAGGTTACCTGGACCGGCGCGTGGTTTGTTTAATTTTAAACCTTGTTTTTGTACTTGGATCGCCGCACCTCGATTTGCAGTATTACTGAGAAGAAGCATTAAGTTTGAAATACTTTGCACATAAAATACGGCATCCAACATTTTTGGCAACATTTCCATTAAATACGAAGTTTAGTCTATGAAAGATTGACTTCATAGAAAAGTAAGAAAAAAACTTCATAAACTATACTTTGTAAACCTTCGATTTTGGATTAGGTCGATATCTCGTCACACAGGTCCTGGAGCAGGCAGGACGCTAAGCTTCAGAACTTGTCTGTCAATGTCAGCTGTCATAGACATTGAACTATTTACGTACTACTGTAATGTTAGAAATTTATAGAAAGTAACAAACCGCAATATCAAACTTTTCCTACCGAAAAACCTTCACAATGAAGCGATAGTTCGTGACTCCACCTAGGAACGAAGCGACGCGCCACAGTCAGCCGTGGCAGCGAAAGTTATCTATTTCACCTCAGTCATTAAACTCTAATATAGAAACTTGCAAGGCCGTGCACACTCGTGTACAACAGGCGGTCGCACGCTAACTCGCCCATTTTCACATTTTCCCGCCTTCTAAAGACAATACTTTTATGGAAGCTACAGAAAATCTGGCTTTGATAGGAATGCTGCGGAAGCTAAGTAGCGGTGGTCATCAATAGATAGATGTATTATTTTTGTGGGCTACTTTTCTGATATCTATTACTAATTAACGACTTATAAAATATACTGCGTAATAATGCACCCAAATAATCTATCTGTATACTTACACTGCTATATTACTTATGAACACTATCTACCTGATTGGTGAAAACCTCATCAGTAACAAACAACGCCTGCTTCCTGTCTATACAATTATGTGGATGTTCGACGGATTCAATACATTGGTTAAATGGGCCTCCGAAAAAGCCTTATATTTGAACACTAACCCTGAAATTATCATTGCAAATATTGTGAGACCTTGAGACCTAGCCTTCACCTATTCACTTCTCTCTATTGTCTGTATTGACTGAGCATCGCCAATACGACAAAACTGCACAATAATGGTCAGGTGAGAATCGGACTTGCTTACGAAGGGTTCCGTTCTTACCGTCTTGTTAGAACTTTAGTCGCAGTTTCTTATTGATGCATGTTGTGGCGGCCTTACATAGAGTGTACATTCATCTCTTTGTTACTATATGAATATTTAGTTGTAAGCCTTAATGTATTACTCACTGGTTGTCCTATTATATAATAAATAAATAAATAAATCTTGTAAGAAAGCATTTGAATTTATTTAAATTATTTGTTGTTGTAGGTCTGTGAGAATTTCAACTTTTTATCTATTTATTGTTCATGAGATACAGCCCATTATCACAGACAGTCGGAAGGACAGCGAAAGCCAATTAATATGGTTCCCGACCACGCTAATGGTACGAAACCCTAAAAACTAGGAAATAATATGTTACAATTGCAAAGAAGAATATAATAATATCTATTTCTGCGTTTTGGCAAAAAGCGTGAGTCATTCGAGGGCGAGCGGCGGGGGTGACGTCACGCGCTGACGTCATCACGGAATACTCCTCCTTTTTGTGTACAAAACGAGTAATTGCAAATGAATTTTATGAAATATTTTTGTGAGGGTTATTCGGTATAGTGTATTTGTTATATGACCTCTAGAACTAGTAAGTCAATAACATAATGTTTGAGTTTCACATACATTGGGTAAATCAAATAAAATACTTTTATTTTGTATTTATTTGAAGTAAAGGAAATAAACCAATACATAGTACTTAAAAAATAAAATACAAATTAATAACACAAAAGCCATTTATTTGCATTTAATTTTTAAATAAATAAGAGAATACGCAAAAACAATTCTGTAGATTTGTGGAGGCCCCGCATTTTTGACCTCCCTAAGTCTATATAGTTAGCGAGGTCCACCAGCGCACTGCAGCACCGTGTGACATGGCCGGCTCCTGGACAGCGGACACCCTGAAGGTGCTCGCAGTTTTCAATCGGTTCACTAGTTATACGGTTTATTAACATACAAATCTTTTCTCGGCATAATACTCATGTATTACAAGGAATAGTTGTATATATATATATATATGCCATATGTACCAAGGCCGTTGTAATATTTATGTACCCATGTAGTAAATATGCAAGTATTCAATTCTTAATAGTTAAATATTACCAAAAGGGTTATCAACATTTCCGAAGTCGTTCATCTACTAACAGTTCGGTACTGAATTGTGTAGAGTTACAAATTAGGGCGCGAGTCCTGAATTCTTAAGTAAATAAATACGAACATTGTCCATAGAACGAAGAACTAAGATATATAGCGCTAAAAATCGTCACATTTTTGCTATCAAATAATTGTTGAATTTGAATTGTAAAATATTATACAGGTACAGGCATAGTTCATAACCGTCACAAAAACTCTGAAAATTCTAAGTTTTGATGCAAAATCCGTTTATACAGGTGTACCTTAGTAACGGTGAGCCGCAAAGTCTAGGAAATTGGGTCACGCCACCGCCCGGGATGTACCTTAGCACGCAACCCTGCTGCCGCTCGCCACCCTTAATAACCAACTTACCCCTACAACGTGCCAATCTTAACTTAATACGTAGGTACATCCAAATTAGATAAGGAAAAAAATTTTACGTTTCTAATGTAACGCATCATTAAATGTCCGACGTTGTTTCCGTTTACAGGAATACGTTTTACACTGGCCCTACATATCTTTAAATTAACTATTATAGGACAACTAAGATATCATTTGACTATTTTAAACATGCACGTGTATGGAACTGCATTTTTTGTATTGGAAACTTTAATACTTTAAATAGGATAGGATCGTCGTGTATTTGCTCGCTTTTCTTCTTATCATAGTTCCTTTTAGATCATCAAAAAAGAATGGCCGAGTTCTGCACATTTTGAATATCGAATAAAGAGTCAAAAAGAAAAGAGCTCACAGATGAAAGTTTTACCTACTAACTGATTGAATAAAACGTTGTTTGCGAATTAAATATCGCAATCACGTTGACAACCACAACGGCGCGGCGCTACATCCAAGTACTACATTATTATTTCATGTCAGTCCCCATTGACAACAACCTTTCTTTGGCGTGCAATGGCGCCCATAACAGTCATTAAATACAAATAAACATATTTTTTTCAAACATAGTTATAACAATTATATCAAACTTTGTACTGTTGTAGGTAAATCTAAAATGTAGAGGTGTATCTCGCAAATGAAACCGAGACTTAATGGCTTCTTGTTTAGCTTGGATATACATGTATGGATTGTTTTACGTCAATGCGAGTACTGTTTCCAAGCAGTGCGAAGGGCAAAGAGACTCGACAAACAATAGTCCTTTATGTCGGTGGCGCCAAGGACCGCGCAATGCGTCGTGTGGCGGGTATTAATTATCATTAAACCGTGGCGTCGCTCGAGGTACCACCAGTAAAGCTGGTCATTGAATTTAAACTACGTTAATTAGTTCGTTTGGAGTTGCCGTGATCGAACATGGAGCCATGTCCCTGTTTACAAATACCCAACTAAAGCAATGAGGTCGAATCATTTTATTCAGACTAGTTGTGCTGCGGCACCCACAACCACACCGCTGAGGGAGTAATCGCATATCGTTACGGCCCACTCTTGCCGCCAAATACCAGGATACTCATTATTTCCAGTTTAGAGTTAATAATAATCTTTATATGCAGTGGGAGGGAGATCAAATAAATTCCGATACTAGTCAGTACCTGGTTGCCTTAAGTTGCTGTCGATTAACATTTATACGATGAAAGACATAAAAATCATGTCTAAAAAGTGGTAAATAGTGGTTTCAAATAGTCTCAATCAATCATTGGACCGTACTACCGGGTGACCGAAACAAGAATTACTGCGATGATATCAACCTAAGGGAGGTGAACACGGTGCTACAGCGTCAGCGACTTCCTTCGTCCGCGTCAATGATTCCGTGATCATTTCTCGACAAAAAATCACATAGTTAAAACAGTTCAGTAGTATGTTAGGTTCATTGATTAAAGAAACGAATATAACGTGGTACTGTATACCTAGACTCTTCCTAGATCTGCAAGGGATTCGGGAAATGAATTGCCTAATGTGGCCATTTTAGACCTACTGGTTTACTGCCGATACTCATCATTAGCTGCCTAAGCTGTGCGTACGTGGGGCCTAATAAGTTTGAATCTGCAAAAAAATACCAGGGTGTGTTCCTAATGATTTTAATTTCGATATTCACGTGCATTTTGTTCTTGAACGATTCGATAAAGAAAAATTCGCAAATAAAGTGTAGTACTTATAGTGTCATAAAAAGACCATTCGAAGTTTGAGACCTTTTTTTGTTATCTTCTACTATGCCAACTTTATATTTACTCTCTTCGCGCCTTCGCTAGGATATACTTTGAACCGAAATTTTTAGTGCATAGATTTTATATGTAAAATTAACTTTTTTATTTAGTTAATCTTAACAAGTAGCGTATGAAAATTTTGAGCCATCTTTTGGCAGCAGGGCTGGATACTCCGGGGTGCATTTTCACGGAGATGAGTTATATGCATTTCGAAACTGCTGTTTTGTCAGGGCTGAACAGTGCAATCCTTGGCGTTTCTTATAGATACCATGTATATAGTATATAGTTTTGATTAGCACTTCTCTAATAGGTAAGTGTGTGGCAGCTGTTTGAATCAGTGAATTTTAAATCTATATAGTTACTTGTACTTTTTTTTCAACCAAAATTCAAGCCTGACATTGACATAGCCTGACGTACGTTTTCAATAATATTTTCGTTTTTGATAGGTACATTTTATTATGTTTGGGACTTTTTGAATCGTTTTTTTTTTTTACTATATTTTATTCAAAGTTATATTTATTTTATTGCGGTATTGTAAAGGGACTAGTGACAGCACATATAAATATTGTACAAAGCGTCTGTGTATCCGGGTGTGCGATAGATTTCCTGCCGAGCCCTAGAGAATCAGTGATGGCTGACCGTAAGAAAACTGCAATAAAAGACCGCGGATTTGCGCCTAGAAAAATTATAATCAATTTGAGGGTGAGTTTGTAATATTTTTTGAATGGTGTTTTTTTGATAAGGCTACGGTAATGTTTATTCTTGGAGACAACTTAGATTTTTCTGTCATCATAATAGTTCATAAAATTAGGTGTTATTTATTAGTAATTAGTAACCTATTACTAACTATCAAACAACGTAGAGGAACTGTGATGCTATCTCCCCAGCAGAACTTTATTAGAAACTCCGTTTTTCGCTCGGAAAGTAAAATTGTAAAGCCAGGCAAGCCAAGCAATCTTTGCTGTTGAAGAGCGGCCAACTCCCCAACCTGTCGATTGCTGAAGCCTTAAGAACATATCACTTTCGAACATTTCATTTCTAGACATAAGCAGGTATTTAACTATATAAGTAGGTATTACAAACTTTCAGTAGGTATAGGTACTCCGCATCTACGTATTCAATCGGCCAACAACATTAGAATGACGTGGCCCCGAAACCAATGACAATTCGGAACAAACATCGTTAGCTAGCTACAAAACCGGTATCGCTGCAGCATCCGTCCAACAACATCTCGGATATTGAGTGTTCGGCGGCGAGGTCGGTGATGTAATTGCCTGTTTTAGAACACTCGCGCGGCTGGACTGTTAGCTAGTGTTGCTGCTATCCGCCATGGGATGACATCATCTTCGTGTTCGCTATACTAGATAACGCAGCAAATCTAATTGTTATGTAAGTAGTAATAAATAAGTAATGTATACCTACCCTGAGTATTGTACAATCAAAGAACCATTACATATTAATTTTATCTTTTAGGTAGGAAGGAAGGATTTCCGTATTTTCCGGTAGATAATAATTACAGGATATTTTCTGTCTTGGATCCTGTATTGACATGCACCTCTCAATGCCTCCCTGACATCTAGCTGTTGGTGATAAGTATGTGCAAGGGTGTTCATTTTACTACAGTGTGGGCACTACATTTGTTTACTACTTACTGTTTTAGTTTAATATTTTACTACATGTAACTAGGATTACAAGTGATCCAGGAAGGAGCGAACGGGTCACGAGGAAGCTCTAGGATAATTATTTTGTTACACGCGTACAGTAACAGAATGATAACAGTAACATTGTACTGTACACTATACATTTCATTAAAATTAAATTGAATGACTTACTTTAAAGATTAACTTATTGATAATCTTAGGTAAGTTTAAGGAGCCCTAGATTTTCTTCCCAATTGGTACCCATGGAATAAGGCTCCGCGGTCCGCCCCACAGCAGGGCGAGTCACATGAGCCGCGTCATAAGTGCCTCGACGCTCGATATGTTACAAAGTCATTTCTGCCGGTTTTCTAATAAATAACTATTAAATGTACCTAACGATACGGAATTCTTTGGCGTTATCCCTATAATATCTACAGCGAACTGTCAGCAAACAAAACCCACTACCAACAATTGCCAAGTGGTTGAGCCAAGATCCCGAGCAGCAACCCCAAAACATCGTAACCGAACCTAATATGTAACCCATCTGTTTCAGTCCATCATGTCGGACGCGACGCAGCCAGCGGACTCCGTGGAGCAGGTGGCGCAGGAGCTGAAGGCTGCTAAGTTGGAGAACGGGGCGGCGCCAGGGGCCACCAATGGAGCCGCCGCGCCGTCTGAAGGCGCCATGTCTTTTAAGGTGCGCCACGCTTTATTACGCAGTGCAGTTTCTTTTGTTATGATCTCGTCCGGGGCGGCGCTGCAGTCCTTCCTGTTCTGACCGCCGTGACAACCACGTCCACGTCCACGTGCTTGTGTTCCCGTCGGAGGGCAGGACCAGCCGTGGCAATTTCTTCAACAAAATACTGCGGCAGGCAAAGTATCTTTAATCAGTAGTCAATCAACGACTATATCAATAATTAATGAAGTCTATGGGCAAGGATGCTATTCACCATCACATGGATCCGCGCTCGGACGCCGCCGACGATAAAGATAAATAAGTTTAAAATGTTAGGTTTTCCATAAAATGCCTGAACGTCGATTGAACTAAGTCGTCTTTGTAACTTAAAACGAAAGCAAAGTGTTTTATAATAAGTGCTGCTTATGAGAATAATTTAGGTTTTAATTTGGAATTGGATATCCTACTATAATAATATTATAAACGCGAAAGTTTGTATATGGATGGATGTTTGTTACTCTTTGACGTAAAAACTACTAAATGGATCAATATGAAATTTGGCACAGTGATAGTTTATAGTCTGGAATAACACATAGGATACTTTTTATCCCGATATTCCCAAGGAATTTAGAATAACACGGGTGAAAGCGCGTGTAACAGCTAGTATTATAATAGATTCGAGCAATCAAATATCTACAATCGCATTATCAGTTCCTGTGTCTGCAGTTTATTCCTGCGTAGGCTTACACTGTCTAATTATAGCCTGTACATACAAACTAAATCGTCCGCGATATGCTATAAGGCAGTAAAGGCAATTAACCTGGCTAAACATAATAGAGTTAGATGTCTTGGTACACTTACTCAAAGCTCTTATCCTTCACATTCCAGGACGCCTTTAAAGCTTTCTCCAAATTCGGTGATCCCAAATCAGACGGCAGGCAGATCACACTGTCACAGAGCGACAAGTGGATGAAACAAGCCAAGGTCATCGACGGCAAGAAGGTCACGACCACAGATACTGCCATCCACTTTAAGAAACTGAAGTCGTTGAAAGTTGGCATCGAGGACTACCAGAAGTTCTTGGATGACTTGGCGAAGAGCAAGAAGGTTGAGCTGGACGATATAAAGAAGAAGTTGACGAGTTGCGGCCAGCCTGGGATATCGTCACATGTGAGTGGTTCTCTTTCATACCTCAACTCGGTTGAAACACTTGTTGTAATAGTTAGGTTCCTACGAAGCTTTATATTTGGGGATATTTAATTAAGTGAATCAATAAACTTAGGACATGATAACGGGGTGAATAGATTTTAGGGGTTAATAAGGACGAAACCAAAAATTTCTTATTTAATTTTACATTTGCGTGCAACATGTTAAGTAACTTTTTTAAACATTAGGTATTTAATGGACAAAATGGATTACTGCCAATGCCTCCCGCAAATACCCAACCATGCCCGTGGGCGCCGGAGCTCGCAACGTTGTTTACCTATGATTTAACATTTATTTAAAAAGGGTTTAGACAAAGCTTGTGTAATCTGTTAGTGTTTCTGTAAAAAGGTAAATTATCCAAGAAGCTGTATTTGCTAAAGTTAAAGGAACATTCTGTGTTTTCTGTATACACTTAGCAGTTTTTTATCACCATGTCAGATAGGTATATTTTTTAGGGTGAATAGGAACGGACGTTGTGTGGAAATTATACTCAACAGGGGTGAATAAGTATGAATTGTTACCTACTAAATAGGGATGAGCGTTTGTTGTATTGATACATTTTTGGTGAACTTAATTTGTTTAGTTCTTAAACAGTTTTGCAATGTTTTGTAGTAAAGGTTGGATATTGAGAAGAGACAGTATCTATGTATTAACATTATAGTAGCTTTGACTTGCAACGTTGTTAAACTCTGGTTTCAAGTTCAATTTAAATTCCTATTCATCGTGTATTACTGTATATAAAACAAACATTCTAGTTTGTAGGTAACTCCACTTTTCTTTCCTTTATATTGTCTTCTATATTCTTAACTTGCAATGAAATGAGAACCAAGTGTCTCCATCTTCAGGTGACCAAATCCCAGACGGCCGCGGCCGCTGTGGACCGCCTCACCGACACCAGCAAGTACACCGGCTCGCACAAACAGCGCTTCGACGACAGCGGCAAGGGCAAGGGCATCTCTGGACGCAAAGACCTGGTCGACGCGTCTGGCTACGTCACCGGCTACCAGCACAAAGACTCTTATAACAAGTCGCATTAGGTTCACTTTTCGATGTGTCGACGATTATGTTGCTGCTTTTTGTACGTTCATGGAAGCGTTTACGAAACAGCGCTTGTTTTTGTAACTGTTAATGATTTACGTGTCTGGAGATGTCAATGGTTCTTATTTTAACCGCTTTCCTTTTGTGAAACGGAGCACGCAAATATGGCAGCAATGTGTTTAAATAACTATTTTTAAAAAGCTTTTTAAGAAACAGTTCCCGTTGTGACACTACTAGGAAAATGGTACATATACCTACCTGCTTGGTTTTGAACCTACGTAATTTAGATCTGCTAAAGATAGTCGGAATATTCAAATTCAGTTGATAAGCACTAATTAAGTAGGTATATCCTGCACTTGTCTGTTACTATCATTCCTATCACACAGCCCTAACGCCCGCTCTGAGTCTTGCCGGCTCGGCGCCCCTGAGTTTAGTTTTTGCTTAGCAAATGAATATTTTTCTTTTCTTAAGTCTACAATTGCTAAACAAAATCTAAATTAAGTACGCCCTAGGCAACCGCCCAGGGAGGTGTCTGAGTGCGAGCTTTTCATTTATGGTTTTCGAGTCTTTTTGCCTTATGTTTAGTTAATAACTATATATTTAACGAGAAAGGGGTACAGAGCACAGTTTATGTAACGTACGCACTCTATAATAGTACATTAAATTCGTTACACAGCTTTTGTAGTTTAAAACGCTTTTGTATTTAAATTTAATTTTTGTATATGAGAACATTAACATTCCTTATGCGTAATTAATGTCCAAAATAAAATACGTATTTAATAACACATATTTAAAGTTCGTCTAAATTGAAAGTGGTGGTTATTAATTTGGCTTATAATTTTAAATTAAAGTGATACTGCATACATTTTTAGTTTAGACGAACTATGATTCAAAAAATTTTATTAAGGTATCATCATTTTTAAAGTTCTGTCGGATCCGAATAAGATTTTATGTCTAGTCGTGGTTAGGAAATAGAAAACTCGTTCAATAAATGAACTTATATCAGCGTCTGTGATTGGCTACTTTGCTATTGAGTTGTTTGATAGCAGTACCTACTGAGTAGAACTAAACTTTTATTGCTCACGTGTCCCTAGGTATACACATAGTAGACGTGCAATTGAAACCTTCGCCTTTGTCGCGCGAGTCGCTAACTGGTCGTTTCGGCAGGTACATGGGGCATGCTGGGCAATGCGAGTCGCCGGGTTGGTGTCGTGCTTACCTATATTGGAACCAGTACTTGTTCCTGGTTTAATGAAATCGATAAAAGTCATTTGTATTTCAAGGTCCGTGTGACAAACAGAAACAAGGATGTGCGTATGACCTAGCGGGTATCTTCTTGTGAGGCCGGTTGAGACAGGTGTAGCAACGATTATAATTTAGCCAAGTAGTCGAGTACACTGTAAAACTGAAACCGGCAAGGTTAGAGCACCACCAGTTGTGACGTTTCATTGAAGCGAACTGCGGTTTGCGAAAAGTCGGTTTACAAATCGGTTGAATCCTCGCCGCACGGTGAATAATGGATTTATAAGTAGAAAACGATAATTCAGACATGAGCAAGACGAGTCATTTCAAAATACCTGTATTATAAAAACTTATTCGTTGGACAATTAAATAATATATGTTTGTAAGTATAAAATATTAAAATAATAAAGTACATATGTTCTAATTTTATGATGTGGTTTCATTTCTGATGAAAACCTTTTGATTTAGATGTAGGGAAACTGGGGTATAGTTAAGATATTCATGTTGCAGAATATCTTTAGCGGTTTTTCAATTCGTGCGTGTACTCCTGCGCTAAATGTCATTGTAATATAATTAGAGCTCAGCACGCGACTTCTAAATTGGTGCGCCGTCGTTGTTGAAATATATGCAAAAGTTCAAGAACTTCACAAAGTCTTCTGACTGGCCCTTATCAATATCGGTTATGTACCACTTCTTTGAATAAGACACCCACCTTGCGGTGTGCCACAACGAGCCCGCGGGTGTTCCGTGCCTAAGTTTTTGCTGGTTCTTTGGAGGTATATGAACCTTCCGAACCAATCGTTCTCGGCTTAGGACGTCTTATATTGTAACTACCTCTCAATATACGACGTCCTAAGCCGAGGTGCGTGCCCTCTCGGGTGCTCTTAGGCGTTTCGTATGTATGAGTAGTTTTCAGTTCCGGCTAAGCGCCGTCAGCGCTAAGCTACAAAGTCATTCAAAGCCATAAATAAAAAACACACTGAACTACGTGTAGTGACGGAATTTCAAATTCTAAAGTTTAGTTTATGGCGTTACGGGTAAGTTTGTAGGTATGGGATATCAACAAGAACCTCATGCACACTTACTCTGAATGAGAGAGTAGGTAGGTACTTCTCTGCACGCGGTGGAGCGCTGGGCAAGCCGAGCGGCAGACGGGTAATCTGCATAAATACATATACCTACTTACGACTATGGAAAAAATGACATGTCTATGTGTGTAAGTAAGCCCAGGAGCTCCACGCTCTTGGGCTTTAAAATGAATTTCTGCATCAGCAAATTGTCAATTAGTGTAAAAATTTTAACAAATTGCGAAGTCGAGAAGTCCGAGTGCTAATTAAGAGTGTATTTGGTTCTGCTGATCTGACGTCCCCGCGGCTGGAACCGGTGCAGTTTGAGCTAACTTCGAAAAACTATCTAGCTTATAATAAACTCATCAATTTTTTCGGTCCAGGACACAGCGGCGATAAACCGCAAAAGTAAGTATTTTTAGATATATATGAAAGTTGGTGGCGCTGCTAGATTCACGTCAGGCCAGTAGCGCCGCGACTGTCGTAGGTACGCTGTATCTCATATAAGATGGAATTATACTTTAAATACCTATTTGCTACGGCAGGGTACAATTAATTAATTAAGTAAGACGACTTAGACATAACGCTTTATCTATAAAACTACTGATTGTAAACATACGAAGGGTGATCCCTCTGAAAAATAAAATAAGGGTATTTTAGTTTAAAAAAAATATTATTTCTATACATAGTCTCTTAGCAAGTCTATCTTTTTTATTAACCCATAATTCCCTTTGCAAAAATTATTTGCCTTAACCAATGACATATTACATATAGACAAGTCTTACCCAAACATTACCGCACAAAAAAACGGCGTCAACGTAACCATAGATACCTGCCCAATATATTAGGTCTTTACCTATGAAATTGCCGTTTTTCACGAAATAAATGAAGCGTAATTTTTTTATATATTTTTTATTTCTATTAATCAAAATAATCACCCATGCAATCAATGCATCTTTGCCAACGCATTGGTAGCTTATTGATGCCTTTCTTGAAGAAATCAGCTGGACGGGAGGCAACAAATTCTTCAAAGGCATTTTGTACTGCCTCTCGGGTATTGAATTTTTTTCCCGCCAAGAAGTTATCCAAATTCTGGAAAAAGTAGAAGTCTGTAGGCGCAAGGTCTGGTGAGTACGGCGGATGACGGAGAACTTCCAACCCCAACTCTTGTAGAGACCGTCTGCTGTGCAGTATGAGGTCGCGCGTTGTCGTGCAGGAGCAGTGGAGCCGAACGATTGACCAAAGCTGGTTGGAGACGTGCGAGCTTCTCCATCATTGTGTTCAGTTCCTCACAGTACACATCTGCAGTAATGCTTGTCCCGTTTGGCAAGAAGCTGTGATGAATTACACCCGCGTTAGACCACCAAACAGTGACCATCACTTTTCTAGGGGTAAGTTTTCGTTTAGGGCATTGTTTGGGTGCTGAACCAGGGTCCAACCAACTTGCTGAGCGCTTACGATTGTCAAACAGGATCCATTTCTCGTCACAAGTAACAATGCGGTTCAGAATTCCTTCATTTGTATGCCTGCTGAGCAGTGCAAGGCACGTCTCCACGCGTACTTCGCGCTGGCGGTCATTGAGTTCGTGGGGTACCCATTTGTCAAGCTTTTTTACCTTGCCAATTTGACGCAAATGGACCAATATTGTTTTGATGCTAACGTCGAAAGCTGCTGCTAATTCAGCCGTGGATTGAGTTTCATCAGCTTCCACAATTGCCTTTAATTCGTCATTGTCGACCAAAGTTTTCGGACGACCACAGGGGTTCATTTTTCAGGTCAAAATTTCCAGAACGGAAGCGGGTAAACCAATAACGGGTGGTGCGTTCGTTTGTAGTTTTCGCTCCGTAAACGTCGTTGATGTTGCGTGCCGCTTGTGCCGCTTTGCTGCCACGACGGTACTCATACTCCATAATTACTCGAATTTTTAACTTATCCATGATGACGAAAAATGTTCGAATGCGTTGAAAACAAAACACTAACTATTAAACAAATGACGATTTTAGAAAAAGAATTCCATGTTTGTCAAATAAAATTAATTTGAAATTAGAATTATCAGTCAAAAAAAATATTTTTAATTGAAATGGCCAGTACGGCAAAACGGCAGTTTCATAGGTAAAGACCTATTATAGAGTAATATAATTTGTGGGAGAAGGAAAGAATACGGTTCACTTGTTGTAAGACAGAGATACCCATGTACTTCGTGATGTTGCTTCGCACTAATTGGTCGCGAGCGTACGTGACTTAGTACGTAAATTGTCAAAACTCTATAGCGTTGGCTCTTTCACTCCCACATACAAAATCTTCGAGTTTGTTGAAACTAATAGCCATGTCAATTTTAAAACGTCTTTTTAAAATAGCAAAATAAAAATAAATAAGATAGTTATAAAAAAATAGTACTTACGCGTGAAAATAAACGTTTATTCTATCTTTAACAGTAACAGTGTAATTAGTACACTGTCTAAACACAAGAAGGCATTGTACGGTATTAAAAACACAGAATAGGGAATACGTTTTGTTTGATGTTTAGCCGTGGCACTGGGTTGCACAAGACTGAGGCAAATAGCCGGCAACTGCCTAGCATTTGCGTTGCCATTTCTGAGAGCGGATAACGTAATATGTATTATACTATATGTAATATGTCATTGGCCTTAACCCTCCAAAAACGCCTCTACAGCAGTCATCACTCGCTATCGTCGTAATTGTTAGCCTCGGAGGGGATCCTTGAGCCGAGCCAGGTCTGGCGAAAGGGGTGGGTGTTCGAACAATTCGAACCCGTTTCTTGAATGGCAGCCATCGCGACGGCGGTTTTGTGAGCCGGTTCGTTGTCTTGGTGAAACAACACTCCAGCTCGCAGTTTGCCTCGTCTTTTTTTCCATGATGGCCCACCGCAATCTTCTTATTAGGTCTGCGTAGTAGTAGTAGAGCCCGTAATAGTGGCTCCCTTGTCCAAGTATTCCACCATAATAATTCCTTCAGCATCCCAAAAAACGGACGCCATAACCTTTCCTAACGAACTTGACACCTTGAAATTCTTCGTTCCCAAGGTGTCCACTGCTGTTTGGTTTCCGAATCAAAATGGTGGATCCAGGTCTCGTCCATGCACAGGAAACGAGACAAAAAGTTTTCCTAATTCGCATGGAACTTTTTGAGATTCACCTCCTCAAAATGTCGATTTGTTTTTCTTTTACTCATCGGTTAACATTCTCGGCACGGTGCCGACGGCACCCTAAGCGCAGAGACCATTTTCATATGCAGTTCGTTCGCAAAGATTCTTTGAACACTGCCATATGAGATCCCTGTAACCTCAGCTACATGCCTTTTAGTCACTCTTCGATCTGCTAACACGATGTCTTCGATTTTATCAGGTTTTCTGCAGTGAGGGACGTGGAGGGGCGTCCCTCGCGATGTTCAGACTTCTGTGGATGCCCTACCCAGCTTAGTTTAAGCTGCCCAGCGCGCAACTGTGTAATATAGAGGAGCAAAGTCCCCAAACGTTTCCACTAGGTCGCAGTGTATATCTTTGGTAGACACTTTTTCCGAGTCGATATTGTTCTTAAAAATGTAACATAATACAATAAAACTACGTAAATATATTATATCACTTTATTCTATGATTTATATATGTACATAAACAATATTAACACAAAAAGAATAGTTTTACGATAAAAGCTACAACGGAGATTACCAATAAACACAATCTTTAGGTTCAGGCTGTCGTGCGTGTCTTGGCCCTCCTGAGAAACAATACCTGGTAGTGGGACCGATATATGACACGGTCAAACATTTACTCGGTCGTTTTATACAATATGGAGTCCTAAGTATATCGAATATCTAGTTGAGTTGCAAAAGAATTATTAATGTAAAATAATAGCAAACAAGGTACATACTTAAAGCACTTTTAATTGGTATAGTTCTGTTACTGCTACAACTGCAGAGGATTTTATAACGCTTCGCCGGACACAACAGGACTAAATGCATGTTTAATATTCAACAATTATTCAAATTTACCAAACTTTTTCAAAGTTACTATATATTTAGTTTTCACGCAATTTTCAAGTATTATTTCAGTTTCAAATGAAATTATACATTTATATCCACGCAAATCACAGATGTTTCTCAGTTAAAATCAATAATTTTTAATTTAAATACAATAATTACTGCTGTGACCAAAACTAATAGGTTCAAAACAAGGTTCCATTGTTCATTAAGACTGTAAGAAAATGTATTCCGCACATGTGTCTAAGAATTAACATATTGTGTCACACAATTTGACAGATACATACACATCTTGCACAAAACTCCTCACTACACAACTATATTTTTTAAATAACTATAAATAATCTGAAATTGTTAGACTATGAAATGGTATTAGTTCTTATCCAAAAAGATTATAAAAATAAACAACAACCGGATAAAGATTAAAATAAAATTGAATAGAAACCCTGCTTATAATAAGGTTCATGTGTATAAAAGACATAAATTGACATAACAACCGAAGGACTAAAGTAATCTCACGAACTTGGAGGCTCAAACTCACAGTTGAATCATATCACTAGAAAAAAGACCCCTATTGTAATGAGACAGAACACATTTGACATAAATACTGTCATGGCCTTAGTCCGCAATACATTCTGCACTTAATTCCAACTTGAGACGTGCATTCCGAAGTGGTTGGAATTATTTGCATAGTTAGAATTGTTTGCTGATTGTGTTGAGGACTTTGTAATTGTGTGATCAAGAACACAATGCCAAACGCGTCACAGGGACATCTTGACGAGGACAATAGCAGGTAGTTCGAAAAGCAATAACTTAAATCAGTCCCAGTTTTTAGATCAATGTTAAACCACAGATTTAAAATTAACAGTATAAAACTGTTTAGAAACCTGTGGAACCAAGAATTGGAGTGGGGACGAAATATTGGAAAAATGAAAAATAAAGCTGCACATTTTACTGCTACTCTACCAGTCCCAATGTTATGTGTAGTGGTCATTATTATTGTGTATGTGGTTTGGTACAAGGGTCGCATACAGGTGGGAATGCATCAATTTACTTATTGATTGAGTATTTCATGTGTAAAGACTTTTTAGATACTAAGCTCAAATAAGCTGTACTTATAAGTGCTGATATAGCAAACAACATATTTTACGTTGTAGCAGAATAAACTTTTGATATTTATACTGCCTCCGCACCAGGGATTCATACAATAAGATGATTTTGCAGTCCATTTTTTGTATATAAACTCAATTTCACATAAACAAAACCCAATTTAATAATATTTTATATGTGTACAATACTAAAACAATACTCTAAATTATTGATAAAGACACACAAACCATAGCTCCACATTGGAATGAAGCAACGAAAACAGTCGTGGAATAAATAGAACTAGCTCACATAACTTTGCTTTTACAGCTTGGTTACAGGAGCAGATACTATCAACACATTGAAAAATATGAAGATGCCCATGTAGCAATAGTAGCAGACATTCCTAACATACAGTAAAAGGATTTCTGCTAGTATGGGTTATGTTATTATGCATTTTTGTGAGCTCTTAATATGTGCAGATACAGGGCAATACTCGACACAGAGTAGAATTTCAAGGAAATAAAATGTTAATTAAAAACTCATTAGACAGTTATAAACAGCAAGAGTCTAACAGTAAACATTATCTGCCTTCAAGTTATATATAGAAACAATTAATTACCATTCAATCAATGTGCAATATTGTTCTTATTTAGTATTTTAGTTTATGCTAAAAAAGAAACTTCCTGCTGCCCCATAGTCCAAAAATCTTTGCTATATAATTATTTTTATGTAAAAAATGATCATATAAAATTCTGCTATGAATGTTCATATGTTACCACAATCTTTCCACTATCTACCTAGTACTAGTTTACATTATATAAAACATTTATTCATTCCATATAATTTTGACTTACATTTTAATTTACAAATGAAGTCAAGAATGGTTTATGAAACATATTCAGTTTTATGCAGTTTGTGGTATAATAAGCATATTCCTTAGAAAACTATTGATTACATAATATTAAAGTAATGCTATTGGAATTGAGAACTCTATTTCCTAGTCATTTTATCACAAGAATGAGTGCCTTCCATGCTTACATGGGTCCGTCAACCACACTTACTTTCATGGCGAAGTAGTATACAGCTCGGCTAGCAAGGATTAGGGAAACAAGAAATGCTCCGACATAGGCAACATAGATGCCTCCTCCATGTGACTTAGCAGCAGATAGTGTGCCCAGGGTCACACCCAAGGCGATTGCAAAGAAGATCAGAGCCAGCACTGCAAACACTGTTCCTCTGACGCGAGCCATGCGAGCTCCAACTGAGGATACTTTGCGGCAATGTGGGCATCTCACCGGAGAATTTTTCAATAATTGATACTGGAAAAAGGTTATTTGGAGTTTATTCAGTGGTTTAATTATTGGTATGGAATAGAAAGTTTTACTTTAATGATTAACTATTGGTATAATCTTATAGCACTGAAACTGCTAACTGTGTAGCCTCTATTAAGTTAACTAACAATAACTCTTTTGTACATAGCAAACATAACATTATAATTATGAATAAGTGGGTTCCAATTAAATGTAAAAAATTTTAAATGAAAGATTTATAAGAATCAAAATAATTTACAACAAAACCATGCAACATTAACACAACATACTTAATGCAAATAATCCTATTTAATCTAATTACTAAGAGTGCCCTAGTTTACAGGTTACCATGACCCTTACCAAAAATGTGTCATGGCAATGTGCACAGATCACCCTGCACATGCCAGGCATGGTTGGCACCGGTGGAGTGACCGGGGATGGTGCCAGATTAATGATCCTCTTGCAATCAGCTCGAGGGCAAGCAATACGCTGTGATGATGTCTTGCAAATAAGCAAGCAGTTACATGGACAGCGCACATATTTCTTTCCAGGTGGGGCATTTCGGATGGGCTGAAATTTGTGATCGTTTTGTTAAAAATATACTTATAATAAATTTAATGTTTGTGTAATTAGTTTTTGACAGTCTATTGAAAAACTTTTATCAAATGTAACAATCATACAAACACTCTAAGTGTCCCTGATGTCATCTGATGAACTGGAACTGAGTGCTTACCGTAGCTTCATTACATGCAGAACATTTGACAACATGCTGGTCTCTACGGCCAGATATATCTATCATAGCCTGACATACTCGACATGTCACCATGGGCATGCCTGCTTGTTGATACGGTGGAGGCAGCTCGTCAGGCCCAATTGGAGATATTGTGCTGACATTTACTTCTTCTGTCAAACGAAAATATAAGTTAGCCACGAACTACGTAATATCCAGCCACACGTAATTATTGTAAAAAGCTAATACTTGCATAATAGCAAGTTTTCGGTTCAGTAAGTATTATGCATTATTATCTTTTAATGTTCTTTGTTTAGAAACAAACATTAAATAAATACTATTTGACCGATTGAATCATCAGCTGTCAAACAATAACAATGATTGTGCTTACCATCTCGTAAAAGGGGTTGATTTTCATTTTGGCCGTCACCCATTTTAACCTTTTACTTTATTGAATCACTAATACACTGATATTCGTAAATTACAACTTATATCACAAATGTATTCACTCCCGATGAAAAACGAGAAATTCAACTTTTTACTTCATAATTTAATCATGTCAAGTATAAAGCAGTAGGCAATGGTTTTGATGCTATTCTGCCTGTTCCCTTTTTGCAATACTACGAGCCCCAATGCAAAAGCGTTCGTCTTGTGCCAAATATTACAAGTATATTCTAATATTCGAAGTAAAACTGAGATAAATAAATTTAACTTTATAAGTTCAATAAATACACAGTGGTTTTCAACACTTAATTAAGTTTATTTTCAATCAAAAAAGTAACAAAATATTTCTTTATAAAATATAATAAATTCTTGGGTCCCCATCCATGCGATAAACTTCCTCCATCGCATTCAAAGACGCAAAATAGTTCGTCCGTCCGTCCGTTTCAGTGGCGTCACCTTTAGCATCGATCACAGCTTTTATTCTTCGTGGCATCGTAGCTACCAATTCTTCATAATGTTACGTAGTTATCGAGTCGAATATAGGTAGAATTGAGAAATGGACGAACTCTTTTGCAATGATTAAGAACTAGTCGAACTATTTGAGTTAGCCGTAGCAAATTAAAGTGCCCATGAAAACACATTGTTGTAAAAGAAGTTTGTCTTTAAATTGCCTGATTAATAACAATAACATGGAGAATTAAATAAATATTACCCTCTACAATTTTTTTTCAAAGGCATGTTTTATGAAAATATTGTTACGTTGAAAACAGGCAACTTTTGCAATATATGACTGGAAGAACTCTTTTGCATTTTCGTAATATAAAAACTATTTATTTTTTTATAATTAAAAATGAATTTTTATTTATGTTGTTTTATTTATCTATAGCATACATTTTTTTTCGGTGTTTTAATATATTATTTTTGAATAGTATATTTATTTTTCATCTTCTAACAATGAAACCTTATAGATGTGACTTCACATCGCTGTTCAGTGTTTGTATAGCTTTTCGCCTTTGTCAGCTTATATTCGTGTTGATTGAGTGTTATTGTGTGTTGAAAAACCTTCTACATGCAATATGTAGAGTCCTGGTTAACCGCAGATAAACTTAAACTAATGCAACTCAACAACTATAGTACCGCAGCATCCTTCTGTAGGGAAAAACACGCATTAGGCGGAGTATGCATTATAACAAGAAAATACCTAAATTGTGAAGAAATAGAATGTGTAAAAGAAATGTAAGTGGAATATATAATAGAAGTATGTGCCATTTATATTATAAATTTAAATATTATATTAGTAAGTTTATATTGGAATGGTAAAGAGACCGATTTTTTTTTCGAAATGAATGAAATGAAATCGTTTTTGTAATGCCTGAACAAAAAACACAAATAATATTGTGTGGCGATTTTAATAATATAGATATTTTAGTTAACTCGAAACAAACAAACGAACTGATAAATTTTACGCTACAATATAACTTCTTTCAGCATATAAAAAAACCAACAAAAATTACTAAAACGTCGGCATCTTGTCTCGACCTCATCTTTACAAACTTTTTGGATATAAATGTAATTATAACAGTACAAGAAGTTGGCTTTTCTGATCACAAAAACTCAATGATTTCACATACGCAAAGTAAACCGATTGTTTGGAAGATGACGAAACGTTTATACAACAAAAATGACATAGAACGATTTTAAAACGAATTAAAACGTATAGATTGGAATAATGTTACAAAAAACAGAAACGATATACACACAAAATACGAATTAGTACATAACATTTTACAAAATATATAAAATAAATGCATACCAAAAAAGTTATTAAATTACCTAAATAAGTATACAAAAATTGGCTAACTAAAGGTTTAAAAATATCTTATAAAATAAAAGACTGCTAAATATCCATTCTTCACATTCCAAAAACCCTATACTAATAAAACATTTCAAACAATTAGTATATAAAACAAAAAGGCTAGAATATATAAAACGAGTAAAAAATTCTAATAATAAAATAAAATGTATATGAAAAATTATAGCAGAACAAATAAAACAACAAAAAAAGAAAAGCAAATTATTTACTTAAACAAAATAACATTAAACAACAAGATCCGAAGGTTGTGGCAAACATATTTAATAAGTATTTCGCTAATGTAGGGAAAGTAAAATGAAGGTGCTAAAACTAAAGATCGATTGAAACTCTCAGAATCATTAGTTGAAAATAGTACATACTTAAGTCCTGTAACACTAAATGAAATAAATAAAATAATAAAAACTTAAAAAAAAATAGTAGTGGCATAAACGATATACCGCAGAAACTATAAAAAATATGCGCTGATGAACTTACTGTCCCCTTCTACCTCTTAGTAAACTATTTTCTTACAGACGGCATATTTCCGGATAAAATAAAAATATCTGTTACTAAACCGATACACAAAAAAGGCTCAAAGAGCGACACTTGTAATTTGCACCCAACATCTTTATTACCTTCTCCTGCAAAAATATTAAACATTATAAACAATGATCAATATGCAATTGGACTTTTTCTTGATATGTCAAAAGCCTATAATAAAGTACAATATGATATTTTGCTTAAAAAAATTACTTAACTTAGGTATTCGTGGAACAACTCATACATGGTTCTCATCCTATTTACAAATCGAACGCAATCCGCAGAGTTAGAACTCTTTAACTATAAAACAGGCGAAATTACAAATGTCAAGTCAGATATTTATTTATTTATTTATTTACTACGCACAAAAGAATTCAACTTTAATAAAATTAATTAAAACAAAACTTTAAACATACTTAAGTCTAGGTTGCATTTCACAAGAATGTGTACATAAAAAAATACATCAAGTAAGACTGATAAAGACAAAATGATGTACAATTCATGACAGGATAGTGGATAGGATAGGACAAGGTAGTGTCCTCGGGTGTTTATTATTCCTAGTGTACATGAAAGAAAAACTTAAATACATCCTGTCCCTTATTTGCAGATGACATCTCAATTGTAAATCCTTGTGATAAATATGACAACTAAAATAATAAAATTCAAACTGCTTTATTACAAGTTACCAATTGGATGTTAAATCATAACCTAGAATTAATGTTAGAAAAAACTAAAATCATGCAATTCCGACCCCACCAAAAACAAGCTCTACTACTATAACCAATTTTAAACTACTTGGAATTAATATTGATACCTCTAGGGAACTTAACCACGCGTTCCCACCGATAGAAAAGGGTGTGCAGGTGGGCCCACGGCCCGACAATCGTTGTCGACTACGCCTACACCCACTCGCGACTTATTTATTTATTTATTTATTATATAACTTATATAACTTAGGTATGTTGTGACCTTATGGGGAAACAGCACCGATGCTCAAGAGCTTTTTGTACTTCAAAAAAGATCTGTCAGAATCTTATTAACATAAAACAAACTGAAAGCTGTAAGCCATATTTCCAAAAATTTCGAATTCTAACTTTGACTGGTATTAACATATTGGAATGGTGCAAATTTGTGAGAAGACATGCCAACCTAAACACTATTTTAATTTATATGAAATTGACAATATTCACTAAGACCTAGCAGAGAAGCAAGATTAGTATGTCCATTTTCAAAACTAATAATGCATGGTGCAAGCCCTTTTATAATGTCTATAAAAATCTATAATCAAACTCCGTCCTACATAAAAAACGAAAAAAAACTATATAAATTCCTAAAGTAACTAAAAACATTTTTGATAAATAAATCCTATTATAATCTTAACGAATTGTTTAATGACAAACACGCAATGACATATTATAATACATAATATAACAATATTAAAAATAACACATTTAAAAATATATGACATTAATTATTATGACTTCATACTTTTTTAAGAAAATGATATTATTGAATTAATTTTAATATTTTTTATGGTATTGTGTATTATGTATATTTTTTGTATTTTATTTTTAGTATGTCAGCCTCTCTATTGCTACAACCTAAGGGGTACACATGTGATCATAAAATAATCAATACCATTGTAAATTACCATGTGAATGCAATAAATATATTGAGTATTGGGTATTGAGTATTGAAAAAGGACATTGTTAGGAATAGGGACTGCATCTTTAATCACCCCAACTATTACATATGAGGCAATGTCGACCGCATATCGAAGGATGAGCTGACAGACCTATCCAAATCCGAAATGTTAATTTACATAAAAGAGAGCTTAAGACTGAGCCCTGCCAAACAGAGTGGATAGCGTGTTCATGTTGGATCTGCAGACAAGAATACTCCCTGCAGACAAGAACACTCCCTGCAGGCAAGAACACTATACCGTCCAGACTGATACCTAATTAAAATTCAAATATTTATTTCTCAATTCTCATTGACAATTACCTTGTTCTTATTGACTTCAAATAAAACATGTCTCTACCATCAGTTCGGAAAAACCTTCGTGAAGAAGAACTGGCAAGAAACTTTACGGGTTTATTTTTTCAAAATATAAATACAAAATTATCCTTATCTGTATCTGTGAGCTCCGCAAGTCTCCCTCCCCCTAAGTATCCAAACTACGAACACCTTCAAACGGCACACATTCACGAGTTAACGCGGTATCCAGCCATCGCCCTCCTCAACCATATAAGAGGGAAGTGAGTAACCAGTCACCCGACGCTACCATAAGATGACGTACTTTCAAATCAAATCAAATCATTTATTTATTTATAATCATATGTAATACAAAGGTGGTAGACAATTTAATAATGAGTACAGCTATGATTCAATAAAGAAGCATATTAAATTATATATTGAAATTGAAATTATAATTATGTCAGTTAAATGTATCAAAATTTTATGCAATACATATTATTATTGCTCATGAGACAAAAACAATAAAGGAATAAACATCAATTTCGATCACAAACCATCTAGGGCTTCTAGGCATGACCATCACGTCGTAACTTAATTTCGGTCAACAGATTGAAACCATGGCACAGTCATCTTCCGAGAAATTGGGAGTAATCGCAAAGCTCCGGCGGTACTTCAACTCCGAACAGTTGCTCAACCTGTACACAGCCCAGGTTCGATCCTGTATGGAGTACTGCAGCCATCTTTGGCATGATTCCGCCATTCCATCTTGAAGCGTTGGATTCTGTCGACCAAAGGGCCCGTAGACTCATAAGTGACGACAAACTTACTTCTTCGAGACTGCAAAGTCTCGAACATCGTCGAAAAGTTCCTAGTCTATCGGTTTTTTACAGATTGCACTTTGAAGAGTGTGTGAATACTCTTTTTCAGCTGATCGAACCTTCCCCCTTTCACCACCGGTCAACCAGACGCAGACAGAAGTTTCACCCGTTTGTGGTTAGCGTACCGAAGAGCCGAACTAAACGGTTCGATAGCTCATTTTTGGTTCGTGTTGCCAAAGAGTGGAACGATTTGCCTGCGTCTGTTTTTCCAGACAAATATAACCCTAGAGCTTTCAAGTGTAGAGTGAATAGGTACCTTTTGGACAGGCGTGTATGATCCTCGTCTTCACCGTCAGTTTCCATCAGGTGAGATGGAAGACAAACGCCTGCTTATTATTAATAAAAAAAAATCAATTAGTAATCAAATTTAAAAAATACAACAATAATAGAGCAACAATTACATAATTCACATAAAATATCAAAAAAAAAACATATTATTTGAAAATAAAATAATACAACATTGTTTACTTGTCATGGCTTGAAAAAAATCATTTAAATTATAATATGCCTTTTCAGCAAGGAAACCATGAATGCAGATTTAAATAAGTTGTCATTTGGGGGAGTGCTGCCGACATCGATGCTATATTTATTCTGCAGAAAAGGGCTGTTCGCGCAATCTATCAGCTCGGTCCAAGGGTGTCACTTAGAAGTAAATTTAAGGAAATAAATATTCTTACCTTCCAGTCACAATATATTTTAGAAAATTTAATGTATGTTAAAAAGAACATAACCTTGTTCAAAAGAAAAAAAGATCTGCACAATGTTAACACAAGAGGAAGAAATATGCTGGCAGCTCATAATAGCAGGCTTCATAAAGTCACTAACTCATTCATGGGTCAATGTATACGCTTTTATAATAAGGTTCCTGAGGATATCCAAGGTCTTCCTATTGACAAATTCAAAGAAACTATAAAGGAGAAGTTGTGTGCTAGAGCATATTATAAACTATCCGATTATTTGGATGATAAAAGCCCTTGGGTATAATCCCCTCATTAACAGGATTGTACTAGTATTTGTAACAAAGCATGTGTAATGTGTCTGTTTGTGCGATGAGTTCTTCGTCCCGATGAATATCTAAAGCGTCATTGTCACTAAAGTACGTCTTCTTATGGTAGCGTCGGGTGACGGGTCGCTCACTTCCCTCTAATATGGTTGAGGAGGGCGATGGCTGGATCCCGCGTTAACTCGTGAACGGGTGCCGTTTGAGGGTGTTCGTCGTTTGGATACTTGGGGGGAGGGAGACTTGCCGAGCTAACAGATGCAGAAAAGAATAATTTTGTATAGACATAAAGAGACTCTGTAAATTTAATTTGAAAAAAAAAAATATACCCCTGAAGTTTCTTGCCAGTTCTTCTTCACGAAGGTTTTTTTTCGAACTGGTGGTAGAATCATGTTTTATTTGACGTCAATAAGAACAAGTAATTGTCAATGTTGAGAAATAAATATTTGAATTTGAATTTGAATTTTGTTATTGATCTAATGGACTCAGGAATGTTATTGTAAACCTTTGGTGCCATGCTGCTGATGCTAACTCTTACGTGTGTGAGTAACCTTTAGAGCGCCTTAACGACGACTATCTATTGAGTTTGCCTCAAAGCAGTGGGAGGTTTTCCTAACAAAATTAGCAATTTCGCTTAAATAAATTTAAGGTAATGTCAAAATTTTGTACTTTCTAAAATACGGCTTACAGGAGTCATCCTTCTTTAAGCCAAACATTGACTTAAGACATCGCTTTTGGGTTTTAAAAACGCTCTCTCTTTCTGTTGTGTTGCCCCAGAACATTATACCGTATTTTAATACTGATGCAACGTATCCATGATACGCTTTTAAAAGTATGTTAATATTTGCAACATTTCAATTTGTAGAGTGCGAATGAAAATTTAAATAAAACACTTTTTACCGGATATTATCGCGTATATTTTAGTTAATTTTAAAATTATTTCGACGTTTCGGCATCTTTGCAGTTGCCGTCGAAATAATTTTAAAATTAACTAAAATATACGCGATAATATCCGGTAAAAAGTGTTTTATTTAAAGTATGAATCGTGAAAATTTAAGAAAATATAGAATGAAAATTTTTTGAGTGTTACAAATAGATGTCAACTTGTAACTTAAAGCCAAACCCAAAAATTTTGTGACACTTTAGTGATAATGACGCTTTAGATATTCATCGGGACGAAGAACTCAACGAACAAACAGACACATTTCACATGTTTTATTACAAATAAAACACTAACAGATATATCAAAACACGTGTCGAAACCACAAACGCTTACTTGACAGTCCGTTAGGTCCAGAGATTGTTATCATAATTTTTTTGTGTTTTATGGCAATCTGCTCTTGTTACTACACAATAACAATTTCTGCCAATTTCAAGTATTAGTATAATAAAAGTATTGATAAAATAAAACATTACTTTTAAAACATGTGTCCAAAAGACCATATCCAGAGATTGTTATTACTATTATTATTATTATTTTGTGTTTTATGGCAATCAGCTGTTGTTACTACACAATAATTATTTCTGCCAGTTTCAAGTATTAGTATACACACGTACTACACGAGGTTAATAATTTTGTAGCGATCAGCTGAGTAGAACTTGCAGTATCGCGAGCATTGAATTACTTTGAACAATACAAAAACAGCGGGATGAAATAAGTTTTTACAGATCTTTTTAACACAGAAGAGTATGTGGCGAACTTTGCCACATATCTTAATTATATAATGGTATAAATTTATTAACTTTAAATAAATGTATTATTTCTTATTTATGATAACTTCTATAAATATCTATGTATTTTTTACCGTCAGAAAATATCTAAACCTTACGTATTTATTACAATAATATAAATATTCAAAATCTCTATTCACATTTATATATTATCAAAATATAATTTACGCATACAAAATGTTCATATTTATTATATTATATCCGCGCGGTTTAGTGCAGACCTGGTCTAATTCATTAGGTATTCATCGCGACCGGTTTGGTTGCCTACCGGCCGCGCGCTGTGGCCTTGAAAATAAGAGGATTTTGAGAGGAGAGCAGAGTTTTGATACGTTAGTATCAAGTAGGTTTGGGGAACTGGAGTGGGAGATGGTCATATAAGGAAGAGAGGGCAATTAAAGAGGAGATGATCAGTAGTTCTATCCCCCAGACCACAATCACAGATTGAAGACCTTCTTATACCCAGTTTATGAAGAAATACTGCAGTACAACAATGACCCAATCTGAGCCTGCAGATGACAGATGTTGTTTTCTTACCCATATATTTAAATTTACAGAACCAAGGTTTAGATGGGATGGATGGTTGGATGTCTCCACAGTAGTTTCCTGTTATTAAACTTGAATTGCACCATATAGAGGCCCATGCCATACATAATCGCGTCTGCGCCAGAAGTTTCAAATCCTGGCCAAAACACATAAAGTGTTCTAGCGTACCCATATTGATAGATGCTTTAGCAAAACTAACCACTGTGCAATACCAGAATGCCCCGGTATCCCGGTAAGCTAGTGTAATGTTTAGGGATTTAAGATAGCAGGAGAACAGTACATTTCTAATTTGTAAGATAATTGGGAATCTAGAGCCTAATTTAAAAGGGTTGTTACCCTTTAAGGCCTGTAAGGAGCTGAGGCAATCTGTCAAAATAAGGGAGTTAGACAAATTATTATCCAAAAAATATTTTATGGCCTCTAGGATGGCTATGGCTTCACCAGTAAAAACCGTTGTTTGCGGTGGGCATTTATAGGACAGCAAGACGGAGTACTTAGGGATCCATACTGCAACCCCTACACACCCCGAGGGAGAAATTTTTGAGGCATCAGTGAAGATTAAGGTCCAATCCCGCCATTTTTCGTTGACAATCCTTTGAAATTCAATATTAGTATTTGGCATGTTTTTAGCTGAACCTAGGCTCATTATAACATTGGGGGAATATACAACGGATTTATAGGGAAGAGTATAGGGAATTGGACGATCCATGCTGAATGTGGGAATAGGGAAAGTGTCTAAATTAGAGAGACTGTTAACCAAACAAGAAATATCCTTGTTGGACCAGAATGTAGAGGAAGAAGTTAATAATTTTAGATAGTTAAGTTTAGTGTGAAGAGGATGAGAATGAACCTGTTGGATGTTGGCAAGGAATCTATCTGCCCGAAATTGTCTTCGAAGATGTAAAGGAGGTTCTGCACATTCCACCTGCATAGCATTAATAGGCGAGGGTTTCATGGCACCTAGAATGATCCGAAGCGCCTTACTTTGTAACTTATCCAGTAAATGTAACACTGATTTGTTACATGGGACAAGGCAAAAAGAGCCATAATCTATAATGCTCCTGATTAATGCGTTATAGTGAGTGTAAGGGTGGGATCCCCACCAAACCCCAGAGAGTGCGCGCAGTAAATTTATATTTTTTTCACACTTTTGAACTACATAATTTATGTGGGCTGAGAAAGACAGACTTGAATCTAGTATAATTCCTAAAAATTGCACCTCATTGCAAATTGGAATGGGAACACCTTGAAAAGAGATAGCTGTTGGGGGGAATCGTCTCATCCTCGTAAAGATAAGAGCTTTACTCTTAGAAGGAGAGAGGGAGAGGCCATGGGATTCCAGCCAGTTGCCTAGGTAGTAGAGAGCAGTGATAAGACGATCCGAAGTTATCTCTGCTGTGGCTACCTTCGAGTAGAGAGTGATATCATCTGCATATTGCAGGATATTGCAAAAGGAAGACACAGATGTGTCCAAATCAGAAGTGTAGATGTTGTACAGCAGAGGGCTTAAGACAGAACCTTGAGGAACACCCTGCCAAACTAAACGTGGAGATAGAATAGAGTGCTGATGTCTGATTTGGACAGATCTAGACACGAGAAGGTTGAAGATGAAATAAGTCAACCTCACAAACTCATTTTCTGTTTAAGTATAGGAAGTTGAACACTGTCATAAGCAGAATAGACATCCAAGAACACCGCCACCACCGATTCTTTATTAGACAGGGCTAACCTTAAATCAGTGGTGAAGATGCTCAGGCTGTCCATGGTGCTCATGCCTTTCCTACACCAAATTGTGTTGAACTTAGCAGATTTTGACTCTCTACATACCATTCAAGGCGATTCTCAATAAGGTGTTCAGTGACTTTTAAAGGAGTTGGGGCTAGTGCAACTGGTCTATAGGAATTATGGTCATCAGGGTCGTTGCCTGGTATTACGATGGGAATTACTAAATAGAGTTTCCACAGAGCTGGTATCTCACCAGATATGAAAATGATGTTAATTATTTTAAGTAAGGATTCCTCAAAGAAGATACCTGTCCTGGATAAGAAAGAATAAGGAATACTATCATGGCCCGGGTTCGAGTCATGAAGGTTATTGAGGACAAGATTGAATTCGTCCATGGTGAAGGGAGCATTGAGGGGACTAGATTAGGTGAGAGTAGAATAGGTGGAAGGTAGTAAAACAGAAATCGGGACATAAGGGGGAGCAATTTTATCAAGGAATTTATCAAGCCAAAGGGATGGGTTGTAAGAGAGCCCCGGTGGAGCCTTCGTGTAGTTGTACCAGTCGGCCTTATCAATCAGGAGGTGTGGTAACTTAGGAGGAATATGACAAGAAGAAGGGAGGGTTATAATATAGAGTAGTCGTCACTACCATATAGGGAATTAAGCCTTCTCCAACTAATAGACGCACCATCAGCAGCCGAGCACATGGAAATGTCCTCAGCACTAGGGTTCAGATGAGGGCCAGAAAAACGAGTAGGACAACCATCATTCAGGTCATGTAAATTTTGCTCATCAATTATGTCTGCCAAACGCTGACCAGGACCATCACAAGCCTGTGAACATTGGCTTCCCCATAAAACGTGGTGACAGTTGAAGTCACCTAGAATAAGAGGGTTACTGGGCAAACGGAAAATGAGGGAGTGGAATTCATCTATAAGGGAAATAGTGGGGTTGGATATATAGACCGAAACAACAACAAATTGAAGAATTATGACAGCGAGTATAGTCATTTCAAATGAGTGGGGGGGGGGGGGAATTTGGATAGTTGCGTATGGAAGAGAAACCTTTACGAAGAGAGCTGCACCACCATGACCATCTGCTCTGTAATCTCTTAGACAGACAAACCCAGGCAATTTGAATCGACTGCCTGGGGATAGCCAAGTCTCAGAGACAGCAATAGCCAAAGGGTTTTGCTGATGAACCAAGTGAGAAATTTCATGCTGTTTATTGCATTCAACTATTTCATTGCAGGAGTCTGGCCATTGTTAAGAAGAAGATTAGCAAAAAGATTAAAAAATTTTATCAACGGAGGAGGGTAGTGGGATGTCTTCAAATTTTGAAAGAATGTTCAAAACACATTTTTTAACTGAAGGGAAGAGGGATGATGCTTCCTTGAATGATATGTTCTTTTGGGACATGGTGATTTTAATATTCTTTTGCCGGGAATGTTCCGGGCAAGATTTGTCAGTTGCTAAATGAGGGCCTGAGCATTGCAGGCAGGAAACTTCAAAGGATAGGACAAGAGTCATCTGAGTGAGACTGTGCACATCTGAAGCAACGAGCACTGGATTGGCATTTGACTTTCACATGGCCAAATCTACAACAGTTTAAGCATTGAATGGAAGGCAAAATGTATGGATCAACGGTAAGTGATGAGTTAAATATAAACACTTTATAAGGTAAGCATTGTCCAGAGAAAGTGATCACCACAGAACCCGAGGGGGTCCAAGTGGAACCAGACTCCATGGACACTTTTCTGTTTAAACGACGCGCCTTCAAAATTGTTATATCACCTTGGCTTGTGGAGATTGCTGATACAACTTCCTACATTGACCAAGAAGTTGAGATCCCGCGGATCAGCCCCATTCTTGTTATGTTATATGTAGGAATTAAAGCTATATAGTTATGAGATTTAAGACTCGGGTTTCTGAGAAACTCGTTTACTGCACATGCAGACGAGAATTCCACAGACACCCGATTTCTGCCATTACTCTTTATACCATCCTTTTTAATATTTTTAATGTTCGATGTAAATTAAAATTTTCCAAAATTTTGATGATTAAATGTACTGCCTGACTTCACCCACTTTCTGACCTGGACACATGAACAATGAAAGGACCTTTGTCAGAACGATGATAAGATTTTTCTTCAAAAAGCTTGGGTGAGTGTGAATAAGGTTATTGATTTGGGATGGAAGAGCATTTGAAACAGATTTTTTAGAAGTAGGAGATGAATCCCGATTTATACTCGGACGTTTTCTTGTTTGCACATGTTGAGAGAAAGGGTCGGGGGAGTTGTTGAAGTCAGGAAACGGGGTATGGTCTGGGAGTTTAGGAGGAATTGGAACACAATCCATGCTCATTAAGAGCTAAATAATTCATACAACTACTTACCCGACGAGGAAAACACTTAAAATAACTTAATGTAGAAAACGAAATCGCCAAACAAGCCGACAAATAACGAAAACCGTGTGTACACCGCAAACGACAAAATTTACAGTCCCTCCAGAGATTGTTTAGAAGTTGAATACTTCCTGAAGTCAATGTCAGTCATCCATCAGTGTCAATTTTGTCAATTTGTCAAAGTCACTTGCGCATGGTTTGGGTTAGGGTGTCAGCGGTGGAAGTTGTTTTCTAAACAAGATGTATTAAAAAAATTCTACGATATAGTGACTATTTTCTCTAAAATGACTACTAAAGTACATCGAGTGCGTTTTTATAATCCAAAACCAGAGTCTGTGAACTGTATTTCATACAATAAAAAGTCGAAACAGCTTGCTCTTGCCAGGTAAGAAGCGCATGTGTGTAGGTTATGTTGAAAATACGAAAAATATCTTCGATTTAATTCGTTGCAATAATCGTTATTACAGGTCAGATGCATCTATTGAGATATGGGATTTGAGTCACGCTCCATTTTTTATAAAGTTTATACCAGGCGTCGAAAATGGATCGGTGGAAGCTCTAGCATGGTCCAACCAACGATTACTGTCCACAGGATTGGGTGGAGCGTTAGTTGAATGGGACTTAGATAATTTGGCACTCAAAACTACTGTTCTATTGACTGGCTACGCCGCCTGGTGCTTGGATGTCAATTCTGAGAATACTCTGGTAGCTGTTGGAACTGAACAAGGCTATTTGAATCTGTTTAGTCTTGAAAATGATGACATAGTGTATCAAAAACTTTTTGATAAGCAAGAAGGTAGAATTATGTGTTGTAAATTCAATACAACGGGGAATATCTTGGTGACAGGTAAGTTGGAAATCAGTAATTTTGCAATCAATTTCGAACTAGGTTAGTTTTGCATGCAGCTTCTCTCATGTTGTACATTGATTATTTTTTAGATGAAAGGTACCTTAGTTAAATCTTGACCATTTGGATGAAACACTTTATGATGGCTTGACTAGTTGAAGTTTGAAAATTCAGGGTGACAATAATGTCAAATTTATTTTAAAAGGGAGTTAGGGTATCATCTAAACATCCCTAAAAATAGGTCAAGCTTCATTATTGGAAAAAAATTTTATGAACTTTTTAGTTTTTATTTTTAATTTCATTTATTTAGTTATAATGGCAACAAACAGTGATATTAAGAAAAACTACTATTTTATTGTAGTCCTGGATCCAAGCTCAAGACAAAGCCAACTAGAGGGCTTTCACATGTGGCATCAGGTGGCATAAACATAAACGTTGTGGATGTCAGTTTTTCATATTGTTTAAAATGTTTCTGATGTTTTCGATTTTGCAGTTATGATTTTCTATGTCTTAAATGGCAACAAAATAGGTTGTTGTGTGTGTGCTTAAAGTATTATTCTCATGTTTATTAGCCTGGTACTGTATAAAATAGTCAAGAATGTTTTAGATTTGTGACTTGAATAATTTCAGTTACTAAAAATGTCATTTATTTGTATTGTCAAGAAGAACTATTGTTCTGAAGTGATTTTATGACTTAAACTGAACCAGGTTTAAGTCATAAAATGACAAACTATGAATAAAAGCATACAATAAAAACCAAAAATTCATAAGAATCTAGACCTGTCATTTTGGATCTTAAGATGGTACCCTAACTGCCCTTAAAAATACATTCACCATCATAGTATAAACTGTATAATAAATGAGCTCATGGGCATTTAATATTAGTAAAAATAATATAAAATATCACTGAGAAATTTTCACAATAATTCCAGGCTCAGTCGATACTATCCGAGTATGGAATGTCGAGACTGGTCATGCCACCACCAGGATATCAGTGAGACGAAGAGGTCACGAAACCATTGTCTGGTCTCTTGCAGTACTCTCTGACAACACGATTGTGTCTGGCGACAGTTACGGACGTCTCACTTTTTGGGATGCTCTTATGGGAGATCAGGTATCAGGCTGATTTTGATTTTAATTTTTAATTTATCAAACAAAAAACATTTTAAAATATTCTGATTGATTTTACTCTTAAATATTAAAAAGCTCAAATAGTAAATGATACTCTGACAAACAACTTAATCTAGGTTTATTGTAAAAGTTTTGTGATCTGTATTTGTAATGAAAACATTCTTTAACTGTGTGCCATAGATATAATATACCTAAATTATTAACTAACTGCAGCAGTGTCACAAACTGGTTTTTTACAATTACATTTACACAATTACACACCTTTTGTAACAGTATACAGTTTAAGATATTGTGTCAGCATTTCAAATGTCAATGAATCTTCCTATTTTATAAAATTTTAATGATTTTTGAATTTTTGCTATAGTGAAACATATTTTTATGCAAATTACTTTTTTTATTACAGCATATCTTTGTTTAGAAGAGAAGCAAAAATATGTGTTTTGTTAATAAAATATTTTGACCTAAACACAATTATTTTTTCAGTCAAGGTGCTTTATGGTTATAAAGTACAAATTATACTAAGAAACTTCAATAAAAATAAAAAATAATAATAATAGGCACATAGTATTATTGCCTGTGTTGAGCCGGTCAAAAGGTCACTGTTTGTTTCTAAATATGAAAATAAAAAAAAAAAAACAATTAAATTTACAATTTTGTACCAAAGTAAAAATTCCGTTCCATGTCGTGGTCGGGTCGGGACTCACAACACCATTTCTATGGATATACAGTTGCGTACAAAATTTGCTATACACACGTACTGAAGAAGGGGCGGGCGGCCCTCAAAATAAAAAGGTTGTTTGCTTTTTTGAGTGTGGTGTATTCACGTATTATGCTATTGTTAGAAAACTAACAAGTAAGTACATACTTTCACAAGGGCGTACCCAGGATTTCAGCTAGGGGGAGGGGGCAGCTCATACCTGTTTCGAGAAGGTCGGTCGGGTATATTGAAACAAAAAATCATGAAAATTGACTTTTATTAATTAGTTTGATTATGACACAAAACAAAATATTAATCTTCTTCTAATAGTAATCTTCTCAGATTTCAGTCTGACAGTCTTTTCAATAAACTCACTGTTTTCTTTTAAATAATTGCGACGTACGCTCATCAGACATAAACCTGTAAGCCTTTCTTCACCCATGGTGCTTCTAAGCCACGTTTTAACTCTTCGCAGCGTACTGAAGGACCGTTCTACGGTCGCCGTGGTGCATGGGATAGTGCTTAAAATAATCAGTGCCTTTCTGACAGCAATGTAAAAAATGTTGGCTTCGTTGAACAGATCAACTACTTCTATGTCCCTTAATTGATCATCTGATAAAGCCTTCTTCACCCATAAACTATGCCAGTTCCCCGGTGATATCCAGGTTATAAAATTATTGGAATGATTCTGCGTTCTTGTGTAAGTCTGTAATGCTGGTTTTGGTCATATACAAGGGATGTAGCTTACTTAAATTATATATTTTCTTAAATTTTCACGATTCATACTTTAAATAAAACACTTTTTACCGGATATTATCGCGTATATTTTAGTTAATTTTAAAATTATTTCGACGTTTCGGCATCTTTGCAGTTGCCGTGGTCACGATAGACACGAGAGGTCAGTCTATCGTGACCACGGCAACTGCAAAGATGCCGAAACGTCGAAATAATTTTAAAATTAACTAAAATATACGCGATAATATCCGGTAAAAAGTGTTTTATTTAAAGCTTACTTAAAGCAAACGCCGGAGTATTTTCTTGGGAGAATCGAATATTCAACGGTGAAATGAGTGAATCAATGTATGGTATTATCAGGGAACGCCGCCAATATTCGTTATCATTGTCTGATGGCAGATTACTTCTAGTGAGCAAGACGTGGAACCGAAATTTCTATGTTCAAATCCATTGCAACAGCTCGCGCTTTTTGAAGCATTTCATTATTTATTCTATCAGGAAACTCGCGGTCATTTCTGAAAATGTCACTGATATTTTTGATGTGTTCCCCCACCGAGATCATGTCGATCGATGCTTTTTGTCGATCGATTTAGCTTACAGTGCGTTAACTACTGGTTCTAAAACTGCTGAATATTTGGCTATTGTTTGTAGAGCAACAATAAACACTGGTTTTGTAACGGCTGAATGCAACTGATATGCAGATTTTCTGGTGGCATAATTTCCCTCTACGGATAACGTTTCTAGAGATTTCACAAGCTCTGGGAAATGTTGAGAAAACTTTCTGATTGATTTATATTTTTCGGACCATCTCGTCTCACACAATCGTGATAGGTTTGGAGCGTAGTTTCGACGTGTAGTCGATTCTATGAAAAACGTTATAACATCCTTTACAGTGGCGACAGTATTTCTAATTTTTGGCACTGCGTTCGCATCATTCACAACAAGGTTGAGTTTGTGACTTGAGCAATGAAAATATAGAGCACGTTTTTCTCAAAATGGCTTGTACGCCACCCTCTTTCCCTGCCATTGTAGAACAGCCATCGAATCCAAACCCTACGCAATCTTCGGTTGGGAGGTTAGAACTAATCAAGAAATTGTCAATTGCTTCGGCAATTGCTGAAGCATTTTGTGCTTTTAGTTCAACGAACCCTACAAATTCTTCTCTGATTTATCTTTTGCTTTCGGCGTAGAACCGCACGCCTATTGACAGCTGTTCTTTCCCAGCTACGACTGCTGTTCTGCTGGTCTTCTGAACCTCACTTATTATATTCTCCTTAATAACTTCGCCACATAAATTTATCAATTCGTTTTGTATTTTTGGCGATGTGTAAACTGCATTGCGACGGCACTTTTCCAGGAGACTCTTTAATTTGTCGTCCCCTGAATTGATTCTCAACTTCAATAAATCTAATAAAACATCCTCATCTGCTTGTTTTCCCCTAACAGGCATATCCTGTGTACCGTAAAATACTATACAATAAATAATTGATGACAATATTTGTCTGTTTTCATCGATTGCTTCATACTTTTGAACTTTATATATGGCCTGACCATAAATGATCCCAAAATTCCTCTCACAGTGCTGATGGGCGGAGGGAACAAAACACAATGCCTACAAAGAGCGCCTTTTAGTCGCTTGGAATGTACTAGTCATGGTGCATATTGATCCAACCAAGCATGATTAAATTTTCTTTTCAAATGGCTTGCATCACTTTCAAAATCGTAATTTCTGGGCGGAATCCAAGGATTTTGTAACAACTCCCTCTTCTTTTCCGTCGAAAGCTGGGTAGCCAACCCAACATAACGACCCAGATCATTTTCATGATAGCCATCGTCCACTATAATTTCAGGATCGAAGTTGACGTCATAAGTTTGTTGGGATGTCGATGGAGAAGAATAGTCGGCAACAGATATATTTACAGGTTCTGCTGGAGAATGTGACGCTTGTCCAATGTTAGCATGCAGTGATCATGAGTAGTTTTATCATGGTTGTCATTTTCATCGCTTCCACTGCTACTTTCCCGACCTATTTTTCTTTTTTCGCGTGTTGTCCCTAAAAATGGATACACAAAATTACTCTTACGGTGTTTAAGCATAGGACGAAAATAAAGATCAAGATACCTATAAAAGCATCACATTCAAATATCATTTACTTCCTATCGTTTGAACGCCAAATAATCAAAACTAGGTAATTTGAAATAATACATTTGTTGTGACGTTTCTAGAGAAAAGGGACTTTGTTTTCGGTATGGAGTTATTAACAAATCCAAAATAAACATAAAAACACATAAAGTACTAATATCATATCTGATGGTGAAATAGATATTTTTTTTAATGTTGCTCTTTCTTGGACAATAAAATGCGATTGCGAGAAAACTGTGTTTAAAGTTTAAAATTTGAAAAAGCTAAGTTTTCTTTGGAAGTTATTTAAAGAGGTGATTCAATTAAAAACACTTTTAGATGTTTGCTGGTTACTACAAAGTCATAAAAAAATTGTACTTTTATTATTATTTCATAAAACTGTCTGTGAACATCTCGAAAACTAAAACCGACCATAAGGTCCCTTTTCCCAAATAACGTCACATTTGTAGAATAACATGTCAGTTTCATTTCTACTAATAGTATAAATTTGAAAGTTTTGTTTGTGTGTTTGGACGTTTACTTCTCTATCACGCTGTATCGGCTGGAGGCGATTTGATTAATTTTGGATCTGGATAAATAATACCCTAGAACATAGGATCATTTTTATTCCTGTTATATTATTATACAGGTTGCTACCCTGCCCCGAACATGACCACCCCCACCAAACAAAACTACTTTTAAATGTTTTCCTTCCAGCTAAAAATATACGTACCTACAAGTATTGAAATGATACATCTATTTTCTATGTTTGATTCATGTTTGATAAATGAAAGAGCATAGAACATAGATACAATTATAACAATACCACGTCTTGTAATTAATAAATTTAAATATTGTAAGTAATATGCTAAAGATATACACTTAATACAAGAGAGCCCCCCTTAAACAAATCAAATAATCATGTTGGGTACATATGTGTTTTGTTTTGACTCACCTCTTTCAAAGAATTTCCTGATATCCATTTGACGGAGTAATATTTCCAGTTGTTGCGCAGTAAACGTAAATCTCGTGTCGCCGCAACTAAACTATAAGACAATATGGCGCATGAAATATTCGCTTGTATTGAACTCCGAACTAAACTGAATTGTATTCGAACTAAATTGCCTTGCTCTGCCTCACGATCCCGCTTATATATTCAAATATTAGAAGATCTCCCGAAATACCTAGAAAATACTCGACTCTAATTCCATCCTTGTCTCATACTTGCTATCACTGTCTTTCCTTTCCAGAATAGTCCATGCTAGAACGTTCTTCATGGTATTGCTATTCAATACAAGATGTCGCTACTGACCGTATAAATTGATGCTATATCTCTTTACTGGAAAAAGTACTGTCATCCGTAACTAGATAGCGCTAGATGTTGTTTTCTCCAAATTATATTCGGCTTTAATCCTAGATGGCTCTGATTGTCTTGTCGGGAGCGGAAACTACGAGATGCGATGGTTTCGCGGGAGATTAAAATTATATTGCGTCGCTAACAGTATACTATATCGAATGTTGTAGAATATTTAATTATAGCAGCGACTAGTAAATAACTATAGACTGACCATCTCCATAAAATAAATCGTGACTCGGAAAAAGCTCAAAATCCAAGCTATTACTAGATGTCACTCTCAAATAGCTTGGACCAACCTTGTAGTCTTTAATTTTTATATGAATTATTGACAAGAAAGGTAATGCAAAATATTTGTATTAATAATGGGTCTTTACCTATGAAACTGCCGTTTTGCCGTACTGGCCATTTCAAATGAAAATATTTTTTTTTTGACTGATAATTCTAATTTCAAATTATTTTATTTGACAAACATGGAATTCTTTTTCTAAAATCGTCATTTGTTTAATAGTTAGTGTTTTGTTTTCAACGCATTCGAACATTTTTCGTCATCATGGATAAGTTAAAAATTCGAGTAATTATGGAGTATGAGTACCGTCGTGGCAGCAAAGCGGCACAAGCGGCACGCAACATCAACGACGTTTACGGAGCGAACACTACAAACGAACGCACCACCCGTTATTGGTTTACCCGCTTCCGTTCTGGAAATTTTGACCTGAAAAATGAACCCCGTGGTCGTCCGAAAACTTTGGTCGACAATGACGAATTAAAGGCAATTGTGGAAGTTATTTAGTTAGTTATACAATATTGGATCAAAATAATATTGGTCCATTTGCGTCAAATTGGCAAGGTAAAAAAGCTTGACAAATGGGTACCCCACGAACTCAATGACTGCCAGCGCGAAGTACGCGTGGAGACGTGCCTTGCACTGCTCAGCAGGCATACAAATGAAGGAATTCTGAACCGCATTGTTACTTGTGACGAGAAATGGATTCTGTTTGACAATCGTAAGCGCTCAGCAAGTTGGTTGGACCCTGGTTCAGCACCCAAACAATGCCCTAAACGAAAACTTACCCCTAGAAAAGTGATGGTCACTGTTTGGTGGTCTAACGCGGGTGTAAATCATCACAGCTTCTTGCCAAACGGGACAAGAATTACTGCAGATGTGTACTGTGAAGAACTGAACACAATGATGGAGAAGCTCGCACGTCTCCAACCAGCTTTGGTCAATCGTTCGGCTCCACTGCTCCTGCACGACAACGCGCGACCTCATACTGCACAGCAGACGGTCTCCAAGCTACAAGAGTTGGGGTTGGAAGTTCTCCGTCATCCGCCGTACTCACCAGACCTTGCGCCTACAGACTTCTACTTTTTCCAGAATTTGGATAACTTCTTGGCGGGAAAAAAATTCAATACCCGAGAGGCAGTACAAAATGCCTTTGAAGAATTTGTTGCCTCCCGTCCAGCTGATTTCTTCAAGAAAGGCATCAATAAGCTACCAATGCGTTGGCAAAGATGCATTGATTGCATGGGTGATTATTTTGATTAATAGAAATTTGGTTTAAAAAATATATAAAAAAATTACGCTTCATTTATTTCGTGAAAAACGGCAATTTCATAGGTAAAGACCTAATACGAACTAAAACTTCTAGATGGCGTTGTCAAATAACCTGAAACCTTAGCCAGTAGGATTTATTCCTTTCCTGAAATTGGAAAATGTCCTCATTTTATAACATTGATTTTATTGATTTATTGTAGTAATTTATTCTTACTTTATAGATGATAAAATAACAACTACAAAGGACCATAAACATACTGGTATAGGTTTATTTTGTTCAGAGACGCCTGGGCACTACCATCCTTCTTATTTTAATTTCCATAATAACCTATTTTCAAAAGCTTTTACTATCACAGTTGTGATAAACGCACATGTTAAACGATATATGTTAATCAAGGTATATCAATAAGCTTAATCAAGGTCCATAAAATTTGCAAGAGTCACAGTAGGTGAGCAGAAATATTTTGAATTCAAAGAAATGCAGGCAAAAGTTCCAAAACAAACACACACCCATAGCAACAGCAACAAACGACAAAGATGATGTTGATGGCAACATTTTATTTGTAAAAAGAACAAAAAAAAGTTGATGGATAAAGAACAGTTTTTTTAATAAGTGTCTAAAAACAATATTTACAAAATATTTCAAATTTTTGTACATCCAGCAAGAAAATATTTTTTTAACTACTGCAAAATAGTTATGAGTTATATGCATTATAAATAAAAATTATGCACTTCTTATGACATAATTTTTATCGATATCAAGAAATAAAGTAAAATATAGAAGACCTATTAATTAAATGCACTGAAATTCGTTTTATTATGTTAAGGCAGATAAGAATAAACTGTGTATATGAATGCTATATTTTTGTGGGAAAAATTATATACTGGCAATACAGTAACCCCGTAACACTACAAATAATATCCGGGGTGGTATAAAGCTTCTGTTACTGAATTATAAGAGCGGCAACATAGCATCAAATAATATAATGCACTAGCTGACAACGTCTGTTGTCGCCTGATACCTACTGATCTACTGATAGTCACTTGCAATGAAATATGAAATGATTTTGTAAATAGCGCCATCTTAAGTTTTTTTACTTATTATTTTACCTAAATTTAAATAAATTGTAAATCTAATACAACTAACGCCATCTCTCTATCTTAAACACAACTATTTTTCAAATCACAAAATTTTGCTACACATGGTTAGTCTATAGCTATTTACTAGTCTCTGATTATAGATAAAAAAATATTAAATCAAAATATCTGACTGAAAGATATTTCGTTTCCAACACTTCATTTTGCGCAAAGTAGGTAGCACGTTTTTAATTTCCACTTGCCAGGAAAATTGATGATTATTTTATCTTCTAGGGGGGGGGGAGCTGCCCCCCTGCCCCTACCTGGGTACGCCCTTGTCATTTCATTTATGGATTTCGTCAAGTTGTATTGTTGATTGTGCTCAAAACAAAGATACGCTACGTAGCAAATACTTACATAAACATACATAACAAATAAATTCATGCTTCCCTTATACTTCACTCAGTTTTGTTAAACTTGTATCATTTGTAACATGAATTTAAGTGTGATACAGTACAGTTGATGTGCCTATTCATTATTTACTTAAAAGTAAATATTATTACTGTCGCACTTATTACGACGCAAATTATGCGTCGTAAATAATCTCGGTGGCGAGTGAACGATAGTAGCGCACTTTGTTTCTCGGAATTGGACAAACAGCGCTAGGCTTGTCTCCACTCAAATGCATCGTATTTGCAAGCTTTCAATTGTAATAAATAAGAATAATTGTAAACGTTTGTTTTTTTTGTTTAAGTATATTGTATTACATACTACATTTGTGTGGTTTCGCGGGTAAAGTTACCTCAGGTATTAACTTAGTAGTAGCTTTAACTTACTAGTAACCTAAGGTAGTAACGACTTTTATTGCACCAATGAATACCACAGTCTATTGATGATTACAAAAAAAACGTGTAACTCATAATCAACGTAAGGTACTTACTTTCCTTTACCCGTAGAATGACACATTTATTCATACTTAAAACCAGGCCACGGAAACCCGTTTTAAAAATCCAAATCGTTGTCGCATACCTACAACAAATCGCCTTTTCATTTCCGGTCTTTAACCGGTAAATTAGAGTTAATAAGTTCTACCTATTAAAAACCGATTTAAGAGCCCTGTAAAGAATTTACAGTACAAACCAATGACATATTACATATAGACAGGTTATCCGCTCTAAAAAATGGAAACGCAAATGCAAGGCAGTTGCCGGCGATTTGACTCAGTCTTGTGCAACCCAGTGTCACGGCTAAACATCAAACAAAACTTATTCCCTATTCTGTGTTTTTAATACCGTACAATGCCTTCTTGTGTTTAGACAGTGTACTAATTACACTGTTACTGTTAAAGATAGAATAAATGTTTCTTTTCATGCGTAAGTACTATTTTTTTATAACTATCTTATTATTTTATTTTGCTTCTTAAAGTGACGTTTAAAAATTGACATGGCTATTCGTTTCAACAAACTCGAAGAGCCAGATGTAATATGATTTTGTATGTGGGAGTAAAAGAGACAACGCTATAGAGTTTCGACAATATACGTACGTCGTCACGTACGCTCGCGACCAATTAGTGCGAAGCAACGTCACGAAGTACATGGGTATCTCTTTCTTACAACAAGTGAACCGTATTATTCATTCCTGCTCCCACAAATTATATAACTCTATATATCTGGTAGGTATCTATAGTTACGTTGACGCCGTTTTTTTGTGCGGTAATGTTTGGGTATGACTTGTCTATATGTAATATGTGATCAGTACAAACCAAAAGAGTGCTATTTTTTTACTAAGTAAAGAGAAATAATGACTTTGTACGCGACTGTACATCCATAGAAATGTAGGGAAAATAAAAAGTTTTTATTTTCAAATTAAATCAGCTCAAAATTATTTTGGTTTCGTACGACTATTTCATCACTATTTTTTGGCACAAATTTTAAACTGAAAGTCGTAGGCGTTCCGGAGAAATTTGAAGTTTTCAAATGTTCAAGCCATAATCCTCACCAGGGTACCTTATCTCTGGAATCTTTCATCTACTATTTCTGTGATTTGGCATGTCGTTATCACTATTTCATGACTATTTTTTGGAACCTAAACCAAGTCGACAGACCTTACAGTTTGCTTGCATTGCTTGCACGAGAGGTGAGGATTACAGCTTGATTTCAAGCTCCTTACCAACCTATAGCTATGAAGCCGAAACTATAATACGACTATTTTTTTACACGTATGACTATTTATCACTATTTCAAGGCTGCACTTTTTGTATGTGGTAAGGATGATACTGCTCTGCTCGCAGTATGCGATGTACCTGGGATTTTGGTATCCCAGTTCGGCGCTCAACGACTCTGACACTAACTGAGACTCTTTCAACTTCTTCAAGTACAGATTCCACTTGATCTGGGTCATGCATTTGAGATGGACGTCCAGGCCTAGTTCCAGGTATATGACCATCCATGTAAGAGTTATAAACTCTCAGAACCATGCGGTGGTCCGAAAACCTGGTTGAGGCTCACCGCTTCGTTCTACATGTTCTGTACAACCGAGCTGCTCCAGAAGCATTCCCTTGCGCACATCCATAATAATAAAACATGGTTGCAGAAAACGGCATCGTTAAGTCCGTAGGAATAGCCAAGTCGTCAGAAAACAGGAACAACACCAGTCTAAACCGATAGCACTCAAAGTCCGTAAGGAAAGCCAAATTTCGATTATGCGTGATCTTAATAGTCCGTAAAGAAAGCCAAATTGTCAAAATAATTCACCAAACAAGAGCGTACCGTACTGAAGGCGCAAAGACAGACACACGACTGAATAAAGACAACGAAAGCAACCTATGCAATGACGCATTTTTAAAAGACTTAAAAACAATATCATAGCTGTCTCTTTCCAACATTTTTTACTCCGTTAGCGTTAGCTCTTTTTGTTGTCGCTCAGGTAAAAACCGGTTTTGAAGAATGCGGAATGGTTTTTAGCAAGAAATAGGGTCTTTTTTAACAATTGTTTAATTTATAGAATTTGTTAACGTTTATTATTGCGGCACTGACAAGCATTCTGCTGTCAGCACTATAAAATTAGTTTTTGTTACCATTGAAAATCACATCGCTAATTTCTAGAAATCTCTGCCTCTTGTCTGTGAAGGCCGATTGCAGCCAAAGTAGTCCCATTAAGTACTACTTTTTTTTAATGATTATGAAAGCTGAGAGTCTGAAGAAGTTTTTAGGGCTACTTAGAAATCATAAAGTCACCTGTTTAGATTTTAATTGCGAGTCGAATATTTAAGTCATAATTAACAGAATGTAAAATTTTTACTTAACACTAAAATTTTCATGACTTTCATCAAAGTTACGAAGCCGATTATTTTAAGCATAAACAGTAAATTCTTGAAGATTAATTAACAAAAAAGTCTTTTAGTTTTTTTATTGGAAAACTTTTATGTTGTCGAGATAGAGAATTCTTTAAAATTCAGAAAAAAAATTAATAACTCGAAAACTACAAAAAATCATAGAACATACATGGGGGTGTTTCGGGTGCCCCTAAGGGTGCTCTCTCCATGGACTTCTGCTTGACACTATTTTTTGGGACACCCTGTATAATACGTTGTATCTATACATAATAGTATTGAACACAGTGACATAGTAAACAGTGAATTTTCCAGTGTATTGATTGCATAAAACTAACAATGGAAGGCTTAAAATCGCTTTAAAGGTTAATATTGTGAAACACAGTGATAGTTCTAAATGGTTATAGTGCAGATAATTAGTGTTATCAAATTAAACTATTAAAGCGTAAACACCCGCAAACAACCATAAAAACAAGAAAAATAAAGTTTGGAGTAAAGCTTAATTTCTGAGTCACAAGTGTGTGAGCTGATGGTCGATTGGTATAAGCGTCTGCGTTAGATCTTTGACGCCTGAGATCGAATCCTCTTCAAGTTTTTGACTTCAAAATATTTGCTTTTTTGTTTTATTTTATTTTGAAAAATGCCGATTTCGCCAGATTTCGTCACACAAAGAAAACAAAAAACATATTTAGAAAATGTTCTGGATCTTTCAGAAATTTCCGTATCGAATCAAAGTATGCCAAACTTGGGTGAATGTAATACAGAGGTATCCGAATTAAAGGAGGAAATATTTACCTTAAAATTACAGATGGAAGCTGCAGATAAAGAAATAGAAAAATTTTGTGTGGAAAATAAGTCTCTTCGTGCGAAATTACTAGAATATGAACATAAAATCAAATTATATCGCACAGTTGGTATTGATATCGAAAAAAGACAAGAACATTTTTCTAAGGTACAGTTTTATTCTCCAAAGTATCGCAACCTCGATTTGAGTCAGACCAAGATTGGTTACCCGAGGACCTCCCTGAATCAGTTAACAGAAAACGTTGTGCGGCACTTAAATTCAACATTTCTTACCAGCTCAATTGAGACCGAGCCGACTGAAAATAACAAACAACCATTAGAAGTTGAAAAGTTCTACGAGCCGAAGGAACCGCAAATTGCTGAAGTGAAAAGTCTGTCTACTAAAGTCACAACACAGAAAATTTCATCACGAAGTAAAACTACAACTAAACAACATAAAGTTTTAATTTTTTCTGATGTTCGTAGTATTAGTCTTAGTGTTCATCTTCAAAAGATTTTAGGTAACAGCTATTTGGTCTCATGTTTATCAAAACCTAATGCAACTACTAGTGAAGTACTAAAGTATTCGTCCAAATTATCCGAAAGCTATTCCAAGGATGACTTTGTTATAGTACTGACGGGCAGTAATGATAGCAATCCACTTGAATATCAGTCTTGTCTTTATTATTATATAAACCAATTGTCACATACCAATGTGTTACTAGGTCATATTTATAAAAATAGATATTTAAATGTCCAACTACTAAATGAAGTTAATAGATTAATTTGTACCAATCTCAACCATGCAGAGTTTATTGAAATCCAGTATGATGACAGAAAATTAGATTCACTAAACAGATGTGTGAGTTGTAGAACTTTTGCTAGAGAGATATTGAGATTAAATTATAAAAATAATTTTCATAGATACATAAATGAATGCAAATGTACATTAGACTCCGATATGAAATCTGTAGGTACTCAAACAGAAGATAATAGACACTCAGAAAATAATTCAATGCTTTTTCGAGGTTAGTGCATTAGATGAGTCTTCACCAAAAAACAAAAACATAAGTATTAATGTATTCTTTCAAAATGTCTGTGGTATTAGTACTAAAAAAGATGAATTAGAATTATATTTGAACAGTACCAGCGAATCTCCAAATTTTGTTTGTATTGGTGAACATTTTTTAAATAATGCCTCAGCTGTACATTTTACCCTAGAGAACTACAAATTAACTTCCTTATATGTAAGAAAAACTAAAAAAAGAGGTGGCACAATGATAATGGTTAAAAATGATAGTAATATACAAATTTTGACTGAATGTAAGCGATTTTGTAAGCAGGATAATTTTGAAGTTTGTGGTATAAAGGATCTCGAATCAAATATAAATATTTTTTGTTGTTATCAGAATGGATCGAATTTCGAATTGTTCATGGAAAGATTTGAATATTTTTTACAACATTTTTGCAACAAAATCTGTGTTATTACAGGTGATTTTAATGTAAATTTACTTTGTGAAGATCATAAAAAGTTAGAGTTTTTAAACTTGTTGAAGTCTTATAATTTTAGATGCCTAATTAATTCGCCAACTTTTAGGAGGAACGGGTCAGAGTCTTGTATTGACAATATAATTACAAATCTTCCTCAGCATAATATTGTTTTAAGTCACGTTGATCATAACGGTTTATCGGATGGACATGCCGCTTTAATGAGTAAAATTAGTATTGATAATTTAAAACATGAAAAATGGAAGGACACAGGTATTTATGTTAAAAAAAGAATTTACAGCAAAATAAATCAAGCTAAATTTGTAGAAAGTTTTAAGCAAGTAGATTGGTTGGTGCTAGGTCCTAATAGTTTTTTAAGAAAATTTAAAGAAGTTTTTGAAAATAGCTTCAAGAAAATTAAAAAGAAAATTAACATCAAACGGGAAAATAAACTTAATTGGATAACAAAAGGTATTAAAATTTCAAGTAAGATGAAAAGGGTTCTAATAAATCTTGATAATGAACATAATCATCACACTTTATATAAATTCAGAGAAAAATACATTAGATTATACAAAAAAGTACTTAGGAGAGCGAAACAGATAACGGTCCAAAAAGTGATAGAGCGCTCAGAAAATTCTACCAAAGCTATATGGCAATGCGTCAATAAATGTACAAAAAGAGCTAAATCTCATCATGAAGCAATAACATTAAAGGTAGAAAATCGTCTTGTGAGTGATCCGAAAGAAGTTGCAGAAATTTTTTCAGATGTGTTTAACTACTGCAACGCTCCCAATAAAAATAATGCAGACAAAGCTATTGACATTCTTATAAATTGTGTAGACTCTGTAGGGATAAATTTCGAATTTAGTCCAATATCGGTGGTTGAAATTATTAAAATTATCAAGGAAATGGAAAATAAAAAATCCAGCGGGTATGATGACATACCGATCGCAATTATCAAAGACAATATACGTATGCTAGCGGAACCACTTAAACACTTTTTCACATCTTGCGTACAAGATAGCGTATTCCCGGAACAACTAAAAATAGCAAAAATAATACCGCTGCATAAAAAAAGCTCTAGATTAGACCCTTTAAATTATAGACCGATAGCAAAGTTATCAGTATTATCTAAAATTTTTGAAAACTTGATTAAAACACGGCTTATGAATCATTTTCGTCGCTTTAGTTTACTAAATTTAAAGCAATTCGGGTACCAGAAGGGCACAGGAACTGGGGATGCCATTGACAACCTGTTGGACGCGATTATAAGTAGATTAAATGACAAAATGAAGGTGGCTGGTTTATTTCTTGACCTGAGTTCTGCATTTGACACGGTAGACCATGACATTTTAATCAGAAAGTTAGAATATTATTCAATTAATGGCAGTTTTTTAAATTTAATTATATCCTATCTCGATAATAGACAACAATTTGTAGAAGTAAATGATACGACTAATAAAAAAATCCAAACTACACAAAGATCTAAACTTGTGAAATCTGCAAGAGGGGTGCCACAAGGTTCAGTGCTTGGTCCTGTATTGTTTATAATATTTATCAATGATCTCGTAACTTATATAAATAGTAAATTCCCTAGTATGAACCTTGTCATTTTTGCTGATGATACAAATGCCATATCATCTAGTAGAAGATTAAACGAACTAAATCAGGAAATCAATTTAGCGTTGAGGGAATTCAAAATGTGGTTTTCGGTTAACAACCTTGAGTTGAATCATGCTAAAACACAAATTATGCTATTTAATGCCACCTCAAGAAATGAAGACAAATTAGAAATATATTCAAGTCCGAAAAATTTAGAAACTGTTACTGAAACTAAGTTCCTCGGTATACATATAGACGCAAATTTAAATTGGAAAGCGGAGCTTAAGGCAATAGAAAGTGCCATTAGCTCATCATGTTATGCGTTGCGTAGCTTACGGGATAAACTAACAACTTCGCAATTGAAAATGGTCTACTTTGCATTAGTCGAGTCTAAGTTGCGTTATAGCATTAAATATTGGGGTAACAGCTATAAATACAATAGTCAAAAAGCTTTCAGACTTCAAAAAAGGGCAGTGCGTACAATGACTGGACTAGCACCATGGGAATCTTGCCGCGAATATTTTAAAAAACTAGAGATACTAACAGTGCCCAGCCTATATATTTTAAAACTTTTGACGGATTTTATGAGAAATGTGATTTTAAATGAAACCAAACTGGAAAGAGTGGCGCGATTAAACACAAGGCGAAAAGACTTTAAGGCTATGATCGAACCCAAACTGACAATAGTGAGGCATTGTCCTGTATACCAGGCGGTACTACTATTTAACAATTTGCCGATGGAATTAAAGACGACGCATAGTTTTCCAATTTTCAAAAAAAAGCTTAGAGCCATCTTGTTGGAAAAATGTTGTTATTCTTTAGATGATTTTAAATAATTATGATTGATTAGGAAATTATATTTATTGTAATCTCATTTATTGTAAATAGTAATTTTAGATAATGAAATCAAATATGTATTGTAACTTATTTTATACATTCGCATACAATGAAAATTGTTTTTTGAATAAAATAAACTTGAAACTTGAAACTTGAAACTTAAAGGGGGAAAAAGGAGATGAGAGTTCATCTCATGTAGCTTTGACTTTCATACCATTTTGCAACTCCATTTGCTTTTAAGTCAACGGACAAGAAAGACAGTTATGATCTAATAATCTGTAAATGATTTCCAGATTGAATCATTCGTGACACACAGAGCTGACATTCTGGCAATAACGGTAGATGACGACGAGAAGAGGCTGTACTGCAGCGGCGTGGACCCCGTGGTGGTGAGCTTCATCCAGGTCAACAAGTCGGCGAAGCGCTGCGGCTGGATGAAGCACGTGCAGCGCAAAATGCACGAGCATGACGTCAGGTAGCGTGTTGTTACTCCTTCAACTAGTCGTTCCTAACGTTATAAAGGGGGTTGATGTGCCCGGAACTACTGAACTAGTTTTGTACCATTAGATAGCTGCATTTGCTTCATTCGTAACGTTAAAAAGATAACATTTCATATTAATAAACTGTCCCAAGATGTACCTAATCACTCTTCGTTTGAAAGTTTCAAGGTTACTTTTATTTAAAAAACCAGACGCTGGTAGAGCCCGCCACTCTGGCGACAACGAACCAATAACGAGCTATCGAAACGCTTCATTGGACTGTGCTGCTCAGCAAGTTTGGTGTCCGGCGGGTGGACGGGTTCGATCAGCGGGGATGTATCGCACATCCCTGCTGATCGAATAAGAATTTGGGTCCACCCAAAAAGAAACTATTTAGTAGTTTTATTAAAATATGTTTCAGTAAATGTGAGAGTTCATCTTCCTGGGACGAGCATTTCTTGTACTATTTTGAGGATATTTTATTTGGTGAATTTAAAATCTGTGTTCTGAGTATTTTGTTAATATGTAAGTTCGAAGCATCGAACAATATTTAAAATTTGGTATTTCACGAATCCAGGTCGTAATTATGGTGATTTGTCTAATCGGCGAATTAGCCAGCGCGATGCGGTCGTTACCCCGCCGCTCCACGTCAGTCGATTCAAAGCAGCGCCCGGGTGCTCTTAGCTCTAATATTCATTTAATTTAATATAATTTAGCGTTTATTAATTAATGTAAAATATCCGTAAAGTTCCGTGGTTTGTTATCAGCAGCAGCGGGACCTAATACACTCGATAAGTTAGTGCGTAATTCGTACAGCGATGACAATCGCGGGCGGCCAGCCGCTTCGTTTAAATGATCTCCTATTGTGTACTTCACGTGTCCAATAATCAAATTATAACAAAATACTAAATAGAAACAGACAGAAGAAACGACGTAGAAAAATCTTACCAAGATGTAACAATTAAATATTGTCCGTTTTTTACAAAAAAATATGAAAAAGTATAAGGCTCGCATTTGATGTAATGTTCGAAACGGTTTCGTCGTAAATACTTAAGGGACGCTTTGTGTCGGTCACGTTCGAACTGAACGTTATAAAGAACGTTTTTGTAGAAGAACAAAAATCTCGCTCTCGATTTATAAAACGGTTTTAACCGTTTTATATTTATTTTATAACGATATTTAGTAACGATACTCCGAGCATCACGAAGTTCGTTCCGTTGGTATTTCGCATCGATAAGATGCGCTTGTAAGCCGCTGACTGTGACGGACGGACGGACTGCCTTAGCAATGAGTGCCCCAGAACTTTAAGGTCGTTCAAGATTGTATTACTCTAACTTAGTAAATGCTTTACTTCCAGAGCGCTCGCAATGAAAGGCAAGACATTGATATCCGTCGGCGTGGACGGCTACATAACGCTGTCAAGCTACGCGCCCAAGTGGGTGATGCGCATCCCGGCGCTGGTTCCCGCGCCGCGCTCGTCCGTGAGCGCGAGCAAGAGGCTGCTCCTGTTGCGGTAAGTTTGAAGGAGCACTTTCAACATGTTTTTGTTTGAAGTAGAATTGTGATCCACACTGGCCGTACTGATAACAGATATGTGAGCAGAAGAATGTATATTTATACATGGGTGCTAATTAAACCGACCTCTTTTAAATAGCACTATTAGCCTGTAAAAATCTGCATTGCCTTCTAAATTACTAAGTCAGCCACAGTTTGTGAGCGTCTGAACGATACTATCTTCGCCACTGAAAATATGTTGTCGTATGATGTTTTTGCTAGAAAATTTTGAATTATCATCCAATTTCGATTATATTTAGTCGGCGTTGCAAAAAAGACGAATTAGTTTATTAGAGGCTATCTCATTTTCCCGTGGCTTCGTTATTAAATTAGAAGTTTGATCACGTTGAAATCGAACGCTCTTATTCATCAATACACGTACAAGTAATATTATATTATAATCAGTAGACGCAAAACTATTTAAAAAAAAAAACAGCGATTTATCCAATTTTCGATTTAATTACAAAACTAAAATTTATAAATCACTCCTTGAAAATCTAACACTTAGATTATTAATAATTAACAATTTAAAACACTTAAATCACACCAAAAATATGTTAAAGCAAAATACAATTTAAAAGACACGTTTGATGGTTACAACCGTCCGATTCTAGATCCGAGAGCAAAGTGTTCGTCCACCTCATTATTTTCTTCCTTCCCTGGCTCGAGTGGCGTGATGTCTGACGTCACTAGCCCCACCATCTCGGATGACGCTTTGTGGCTTGGGTGGCGTGATGTTTTACGTCACAAGTCCCGCCTCCTCGGATGACACTTTATTTTTTTTTTATCACATTTTACAACACGGCCAATCCTGCAAGCGGTGCGTCCTCGCCCGCGGCGCGGTCTGGGTGTTGGTGCACTGGTTGTGAGTGGACCTCTGCTTCAACGACAATGTCTTGGTTGGATCCCGAAGGATCTGTGCCAACTTTCTCAGTTAGATCTTCGTTATCACCTTTAAAAGAAAAAAAGAGTAATAAAACATTTTGAGATTATCAAATATCGAACCAGTCGAAACCAAAAATTTATTTGTGTTGTAGTTAGTTTGCAAAAACAAAAATATAAGATCAAAGATGTTCCATTAGATTAAAACACCATCAAGTCTTGGGTAGTGACCGCAGTTTACCCTGAGTACAGAGCCCTCCTTGGGATGTTCTCGTGCTCAGTGACCGCAGTGTGGGCTGAGTAGTGACCGCAGTATACTCTCAGTGCACAGTGACCGCAGTATGTGCATAACCACCTCATGTTCTCAGTGACCGCAGTATGAGCTGAGCAGTGACCACAGTATGCTCTCAGTGCACAGTGACCGCAGTATGTGCGTGAACAGTGACCGCAGTATGTTCGAGGTGCTTACTTGTATATGTAACAAAATATTTATGTACTTTGATACATTAAAACAGACTCACTTGCAAAAAATACAGAACACACATCAGGGGTCCACTCTCCATGCCACGGTACCATGTATTCAGCAGCAGCCTGAGTTATCTTTCCGTATGAGCCAGATACTAATTTTAATTCGTACCGATTATGTGGAAGCACTTGTGTTACGACATAAGGCCCTCGCATACTCGAATCCATCTTGCTCGTTGCCTGACTTGACTTACGAACAAAAACAAAGTCGCCCTTTTGAAAGATACGAGGCATTTGGCGTCGTTTGTTAACATAGGCGTCTTGTCGCTCTCGGTTTTTATCTAGCAGTAATGAAGCGCGTTGCCGAGCCAGTTCACGCAGTGCGACACGGTTCGGGCTTGCGTTGTCTATTGCTACATCGCGGACTAATGATCGGACTACTGGGGTTGTACCATCTGTGCCTATTAACAAATTCATGGGTGAATATTGAGTTGATTTTTGTTTAGTAATGTTCAAAGTGAGCTGTAATTTCCATAAAATTTCAGACCACTGTTGCTGTCTGTAATTGCTTTCCACACGAATCATATTTAAAACAGTTCGACAGTACCGCTCAACTTGACCATTGCTTTGATGCATTTCAGGAGTAATAAAATACAGTTCAGTCCCTAGTTCATTAATCCAATTACTAAATAAGGAGCTTTCGTACATTCTACCATGATCAACAACTAACAGTTTAGGTGTTCCAAAAAGAGAAATTACATTTTCAAACACACGTTTGAGTTCATTAGCGTCCTGCCTATGCATAGGGTAAAGTAAACAATATTTGCTGAAAGCATCAACAACAAGAATAACATATTTGAAACCATTCGAATCTGGAAGGGGGCCTAAAACATCACTGTGGAGAGTATTAAAAGGAATTTCAGGCTTGCTCCATGATTCAATTGGTTGAAATGGCTGACGTGGGACTTTTTTTTGAGACAAACATACAACACAATGTTGAATGTATTTCTTTACAAATTGTCTAAGTTTGGGAAACCAAAAATGCTTTAAAATTAGTTCAACAGTCTTATCAAATCCAATATGTTGATGCTCATCATGGAATACTCTCAATAGACTTAACCTATGGCCTTTCGGTACGTAGCATAGTAAACGCGAGTTTTCACCGGTAGCCTTATATTTGTAGAACAAAATGTCGTTTTGTTTTATATATTGCGATGGATCTAGTTCACCATTGTTTAGTTTTTGTAACAAGACTTCGGTTTCATCGTCCGCGGCCTGCGCTATCTGTGCCCAATTGCGAGGCCGTCGTATTTCACACAGATTAACGGCATTTCGACTTAAATAATCTGCATGTGACAGCGCAGACCCCTTACGATACTCTAATTCAAAATCGAAGTCCTGTAAATACATCCACCACCTAGCTATACGCGGTAGTAAATCCTTTTAACGCTGGGTTTGTTTAAGAGCGTTGCAGTCTGTTACGACTTTAAAGCGAATACCTATGAGGTAATGACGAAAGTGTTGTAAAGCTCGTAAAACAGCCAACGTCTCCAACTCATAAGAGTGGTAACGCGACTCTGCTCCTTGTGTCAATTTACTGAAATAAGCTATTGGCTTCTTATGACTATTTTCATGTGTTTGAAGCAAAACCGCGCCATAACCCAACGATGAGGCATCGGTATGCAATTCCGTAGGGAGAGAAGGGTCAAAAATAGTTAAAATAGGTTCAGTGGTTAAAAGATTGACTATTTCTTTCCTCACGTTCTCCTGTTCTTCTCCCCAATAGAATGGCACACCCTTGCGTAATAATTTAGAGATGCAAGCCGTTTTAAGTGAATATCCCGGTATGTATCTCCTAAAATAACCCGCGAGACCTAAAAATTGCCTAACCTGTTTAACATTTACCGGAACACGTGCGTTAACCAAACACGCAATTTTACTTTCGCTCGGCCTAACCTGACCGTTACTTATTGTTCGCCCAAGGTACTCAACCTTATCAACCAAAAAGGCACATTTTTTGAGATTTATAGAGAAACCCGCTTCAGTCAAAGTTTTGAGTACTTCACGCAAAATTCGCAAGCCCTCATCGACAGTCTTGCTAGGCAATAAAACGTCATCAATATAGATTAGAGCCCTGCCAGCGTCTATAAAAGATCGCAACGTGTTACATATAATACGTTGGTAAACGACCGGAGCATTTGCTAAACCGTAAGGCATCTTGAGGAATTCATAATGCCCCTCGGGTGTTACAAAACCAGTGCGGTGTACAGAATCACTATCCAAAATAATTTGGTGAAAACCAGTCGCCATGTCCAAACTGGTGAAGAATTTAGCGTTACCTAATCGATCAATGTGATCTTCAATTAGAGGGAGGGGGTAATGATCCTTGATTGTCTTAGCATTGAGTGCCCGAAAATCAACGCACATTCGATCACTTCCGTCTTTCTTCTTTACTAGTAATATAGGACTTGAAAACTCGGATTCAGATTCCCTAATAATACCTTTCGATAAGAGATCCTTTATGATCACCCGTACGCGTAACTTTTGGTCATGTGACATTTTATAAGGCCTATAGACTACAGGTGTTTCATTGTGCAAACGTATTTGCATTTTACCGGTAGTTACAGTAGTAGTTGCAGTTCCTGTTACTAAGTATTTCGAAAACTCATTAATTGTTGATAACAATCGTTGCTTTTCAATACCAACTAAATTGGTTTTAATTTCGTTTAAATTAACAGCTTGTACATTGAACACCCGTTCCACCTTAGTAAGCCTTTGAAATCCACGAGTACGAGTATAAACCAAGCCGTCTTTATTTAATACATCAGTGCCTACTATTACCAGCGTATTCATATAACGATTGGGAACGACATGAAAATCTATTTCTATTGTTACTTCAGGAAACTCGACCATCAAAGTTGTAAAATAATTTGAATCAACATCTTTATCTCCAATCCCACGCAATATACAAAAAGAAGGCGTCAGTTTACATTGTAAGTGTTTAACTACCGATTCACAAATCAACGAAGTAGTGGACCCACTATCTATCAATATGTCTACCGCTATACCTTGTATTACGGCTGTCATAATATCGCACTTTTCAAAATTATTAACTAATTCATTACAAAAATTAACGTTTAACTTGCCTCGGGACTCAGTGCGTTGTTTAGCAAAACAGTCATCAACTACATGACCCCTCTTCTTACAAAAAGAACAGATACTACCCGGGGTCTGTCCATTTCTTACAGGTAAATTATTTGTAACTGAGCGAGACCCGGTATCAGTTTGTGCATTACCACGCTTTGGACATTTAAATTGTAAATGGCCCCGACTGCCACAGTGAAAACATTCTTTTCTATTCAGGTCAATATGTGAACGTTTTCTAAGATTATTATGCCGTGGGGTGTTAGGTGATGGTTTTAAATACACAGATAAAAAATTTACTAAATCCTCTGGCATCAAATTGGCATTAGTAGCCGTTGCCCGGATTTGAGGGTCAACTATCCCGCGAATAATTATAGCCGTTATCAACGAATCACTTAAACCGCTTACAATCCTTAATCTAAGCAATGATCGCCTCGCGTATTCTGCATAAGTGGGATAGTTATTCGAATTAGTTTGCATAACCTCGAACAGTATGTTCGCAACATCAATCCTGCCTGAACACAAACAACGGAATTCACGTTTAAAATTAGACCAACTTCTGTCATTCGTATACCATTCATTAATCCAAATACGTGAATCCCCCTTTAGGCAGTTTCCCACACGCGCTAAGCATTCGCGGTCATCCCACTTATTCAGAACTCGCACACGATCAACCTCTTGGCACCAAATAGAAAAGTCGTTAATAGACGGATCAAAATTAGAAATAAAAATGTTTTGAGACCTTACCGGATTCAGGGTTGTAATAGCACTAACAAGCCTATCGGCTACCTCTCCCATGAACGTGTCTGCATCACGCGTCAGCATGCTCGATGTCTCTTCAACTGCTCTGTGGACGCTAGTAGAACGTGGAGGCGTTTGCGTAGTGCTACAACTTGAAGGCGCTGGTTGACACGACTCCATAGTTCCCCGTACCACCGCATGCGTCGTTTCATTAGTCCTGGAACACTTATTATTTCTCTCTAAGGAACTCAGTCGATCTAAAATTGTCTGAAATTGCTGCTCGATTCCAGAAACGGGGGAATCAGCACGTCTATTACGTTTTCTTTTACGAGATTCCGACATAATGAATACTAGTTGTACACTAACAAAATAAAACAATTTCTTTTTACAAAAATCTAAAAGTAATTAAATGTCAAGAAAAACCGAACCAGAAAGCAGGTGAGCAATCCCACTTCTGATATAATCAGTAGACGCAAAACTATTTAAAAAAAAAAACAGCGATTTATCCAATTTTCGATTTAATTACAAAACTAAAATTTATAAATCACTCCTTGAAAATCTAACACTTAGATTATTAATAATTAACAATTTAAAACACTTAAATCACACCAAAAATATGTTAAAGCAAAATACAATTTAAAAGACACGTTTGATGGTTACAACCGTCCGATTCTAGATCCGAGAGCAAAGTGTTCGTCCACCTCATTATTTTCTTCCTTCCCTGGCTCGAGTGGCGTGATGTCTGACGTCACTAGCCCCACCATCTCGGATGACGCTTTGTGGCTTGGGTGGCGTGATGTTTTACGTCACAAGTCCCGCCTCCTCGGATGACACTTTATTTTTTTTTTATCACATTTTACAACAATATTGTTATTGGCCAATAAAGTAATCTGTGGCTTGACTTATAATTTCCCTTTGTAAATGAGGTGATAATGTGAATGTACACTTGCGTTGATATCGACCGGTCTTAGTCATCAAAACACGTACAAGTTTTATTATATTGTTATGAGAAAGTTCTCTAAAAAAGTTATACGTTAACACTGCTTACTGTTAAAATTCTTCAATGCTAGCTCTCTACGTTATATAATCACGAAGCCTTCTGTCTGTAGTGACGAACAAGCTCGACGCTGGCTGCGGTCAGTCGCCGGCTGTTTGAAGTGAGGTTGTCGTTTTTATTGATAAACATTGTACTGAGGTAAACTTATAATTTTATTATTAGGCTAGCGGCTGGAAACTAGCTGCGGTGGTGCCTCGGTGAATGCGAACAATGTTTTCAATGCTCGTTGTGTAAAGTCACAGTTCACAAGGTTGCCTGGAAGAGATCACTCTATCTTTATTTTTGTAACTTGTTTGGCAATACAGTGTGTTTTGATTTTCACAAGCACAATATAAAGCCTGGCTCTTGCAAAACAAATACAAAAACAATCCAAACTTGTATCACAAAGACTACCTGCGCTCGAGCAGCTCGAGCTCTCCCGAATCAGAATTTCTTGATTTCTTTTTTTCATTCTGCACCTAAAGCAGACGCAGTTGTTTGTCACAAAAATCAAGGTTCGCTTTAAAATTGTAAGTCGATCGATATAACTGTGAGGTCTCGATGGCTACAGAGCACTGACACACATGAGCCCCACCTGCATGCTCATAAACACTTGTATTTTCCTTGTTCAAATTATTTTTTCCCACACTTTTTTCTTTGATTGATTGCTTGAAAGATATCTCACCTAAAATAACAATACTTGTCGAAACCAATTCATTTGCATAAAAAATAAAATTTAAACGAGTATGAATGGAATCATACTTCTTGTATAACCAAAATATCTTCATAGTACTTCATTTGATTACTTTAATGAGGTTACACTGTTTGTTCTCAGGGGTCAGGGGTCAGGGGGCTCATGGACCCCGGCCTCTGGTGGAACTTAGTACACGACTTCATGTTTTATTGTTCATATTGTTAATTTGTAAATATATTTGACTGTCATTAGTCGTGCTCAGCACTATGCGGAAGTGTTATATCCAGACTTGACTGTCAATATCTCCATGTTCAGTAATACTTAACACCCCGTAGTGTAGCCAGGTGCTCTAATGATAAACGTTTGACAAATAGGTGTTTTGCGAAATCAATTAATGCGTTGTCAATAAAAATTATTCTCATAATAATCAAAAGTATATAAAGGCTATCTGGGCGACGGCTCTACGTACTTTGAGGGCTAGATCGATAAAAATACGTACATGACACGTGGCGTCAAAACTCATGCACCTGCACAGTGCAGCCGTTACGAGTTTTTATTTTTTTTAAACGAGGTGCACTTAACCAAACTGCAACAATTTTCAAAATAACTGCATTTTATTTATGAAAACAAAAAATATTTGACACTTAGAAGTATTGCCCAAAGCATGTGTCTAAATTAGTCGCATAAGTTCTACCACTTTCAAATAAATAAAGGTCAAAACCTAGTTTTACATAAACTACCTCATGAACGTGCTGTTTTACTACTGTAACAGAAAGTAGATAGGCTAACCTGTAACGCCGTGCCAATAACTTGTCTGCGCTCTGAGCATGTGTTGCGTTATGAATGCAGTTTCGTGATTCCCCATTAGAATGGTACCCGCGGGAGGCTTGCTCAACTCCCTCTACACATTCTGTTGAAACTGCTTACTACTTACTTGCTCTCTTTGAGATGCTGTTGTTCTCTCTAACAAACCAACTAACCTGAAGAGCTTACTGTAGAAATGATCGAAGTAATTAAGGCATCGTGACAATTCATGTATAGTCCACACAGTGACGGAGAAACTAACGTATTAGCGGCAGTTTAGCTGTCACAGGGTTGTTGATCATAGTGCAAACAGAAAGATATGATAATAGCCTACTGCAGGTTGACAGACACACTTTAGAGGGCGCCCCTGTGGACTCCTTTCTGTCTCAGGATTGAACTGATTATCTGTTTTGCTTATATTAATAAAGAAAGTAAAGAACACAACATTTATTCATAGCCATGGGACTTGAAACTATCACTTGTTGTTAAGGACAAAATTTTAACTGGTTCAACATCCACCAATTTATAATTCAACTTCTTATTAGAATTTCCGCGAGATCGCAACGAGCGTACGATATCCAAAACAACATTTCCATTTAACAATTTCAGATACAAAAACCACATAGAAATATGGAAACTCGGGGAGTACACCTCAAACAATGGCCAACTAGTATTCGCCGATGCACAAGACCACTTGCAAGTTGAGGAGCAGAACTCCAACGTGGAACAAGATACAATCCTGGCTGTTGTAAGTAACGCCAAGCAGAGCGAGCTCAATCCGAGCTTGAAGATCCGTGAGACCCCGGTGAAACTGGTGTCCATTCGGACTAAACATCGCAAGCAAGTTGTGTGCTGCGAGATATCTCCGTGCGGAGAGTTCGTCGCGTATGCTACCGACGAGTGTCTGAGGATTCTAAGGTTGGAGTTTGTAAGTATTGGCGGTTTACATTATATTGTTATTGTAGAGGCTAATTATTTATTTTAATCAGTTAATTGGAGTGAAGGATTGCTACTACACCATCGAAAAACTTAATATGCTTAGTGAAATAGCTTTGTTGGTTGCCAGTGACCACTGTGGAAGTGGGTCTAGGGGTCTTGTCATGAACACTGACAGGTTCAAAGTAAAAGATTTTTGTATTGATTGTGTGCATTCAGCTTGCAAGAGTTGAGAAAATGTTCTCAATAATTCAATTCTTGAAAGGTTCTGCTGCGCGAGCGATCGCCTAGCCGTAGCCGGATACATAATACCTAGGGAGAGTTGGAGCCCAACTGGTGCTCTGGAAGTAAAACGTTGAGCCTACTGAAATTTCTGAGATTATTGACTTTTGACGACTGCCGTAAACAAAAGATGGCTGGACGCAGATTCATGATTTTTAATATAATAGATTGAATTTGAGACTGTTAGTTTACCTCTTTTTCCTATTTACTTTATATATAGTTAAACCTAGCTTCTTAAAAGATGTAACAAATAAATAAGTTCCGTCAAAATGATAAGCGGAGTTAAGGAGCTATAATGTGTTACCGAATCAGCTTCTAGCTCTCGATGGAACGTATAATGTATGCGCCAGTACACCACAGATAAAGAATATTCTGCTACGGCAAGGTTCGCCTCGCAGGATTTGGTTTTCTTAAAAAACTCAAAAACGACTGGAGGCACTAACTTGAAATTAGGGGCACATTCGCACGAGACAAATTTAATGTAAAGATCAATTCTTGTAAAGATGCAACTTTATGCTAGGCAAACGCATACATGTTGACTCGGTCTACTGTCTACATCTGGTGTGTTTGTTCGCAGGTTTCATAACCTTGTTTATAATACAGTAGAATTCCGCCTATATTAACCAACCGCTTATTATGAAGTAATTACACAGCGAAGTTTGATCATATAAAATTCTTTATAACTAAGTTGGATATAATGACTTCGCTTATAGTGACATGTCGCTTATTGTGACCAACTTTTAATAAATTACGTCCAGTTATAGTGACCGACATGATTCCTAACACCTTCAGCAGTGTTCGGGAGAGTCACGTGATACCGGGCGACGTTCGGCGCGTGCGTGGCTTTTTATGTTTTGAGTCTCAGTGGGTAATTGATAGTTACAGATCACGCATTGTTCTTTGTGATTTGTGAAAAAACTGACATTTCAACCTCGTCGTAAAGCATTTATGATTGAACAGATAGGTGCAATAATATGCAGATTAGAAAACGGAGAATCCAACTCATCTCTCGCAAAGGAATTTTATTTCTCAGTATTAAAATAACATTAAAATAACATACTAACAAAAACAGGAGATTGTTTATTTTTTACAAAATAAACTTTAAAAAACCTGAACGTACGAATTTTGAACGGCTCAAGATTCTAAAATCATTACCCGATCCATTTAAGTCTTCAATTTCGCTGAATCACCCAAATACACAGTGCTCCACGATCACACTTTGGCTGAACTAAAACTGCAATTCACATATCTTTCTTCCAGGATGAGCAGTACAACACGTCGCTATCAAAGGTGCTCGTGTCGGGAGGCACGGCCGGCTGCACGCACGTGCGCTGGGCGCGCGACTCGCGGGCGCTCGCCACGGCGGCCGCGGGCAGACTGAGCGTGTGGCGCGTCGACGCCAGCGCCGCCAGCGTCGCGATCTCCCTCAGCACCGACAAGTGTAAGGAGAAGCTTCGGTGTAATCCAGACCAGTACAACGAACCGGGCCGGGCGCCGCGATGACGAACTTGCGCTAGAATTATATTGAGAAATTATGAATGAATAATTCAATAACGATAGTCGTTAAAAGTGCATTACTGAACTATTTATTCCGAGATGTACATTTTTGTGAAATAATTGAATTATAAGTTAGGTAAATTGGAAACAGCAATCGGCGCAAAGTGACGTCACTCCATCAGTCAGGTCAGCTGCTCAACAAAGTAACCAGGAAAGTCGACTCGCGACCTCCCTTAGCAATCTCAATTGTTCAAGTGTACAGATACAAGGACAAAAGTTTATTCGGTGAGAGAAGTTGAATGAAACCTGATTCCTTAGTCAGGAAAACATTAATTTACCATACAAAGATCTAGGATTTGATGTCTGCGTTCTTCATTACCTTAAATTAAATTGCCTCCTACAAGTTTATAACGAATCCAGTATTCCACATGATTCTCTACCAGCTGCGTGAATGTTCAGCCGAGAAGGTACCTCCTTGGAGGAGTCTCAAAGAAACGCCTGTCTTGTTTAAACACTTAGCAGATGCAAGTCTAGGCTCTCGAGGCGCGGTATATCGGCAATATCAGGAGACTTTGTGAAAATTGTGTTCTATTTTATTACATAAAACTGAATATACTCATATAAAAAATAATATTTGACGTGCGAACTGCGGAATGTCAATTTTTGATTTGCAATAAATAAATAATTTGTGCATATTCTAACTTTCTCGTTTTTGATGTCATCGTTAAATCTTTAAGATAGATTTAAAAACTTGAATTATGCCTGTTGGCTGGCGTGCGCGCGGTGGCGACGGCCGCTGCACGCGCTGTGGCCGAGCGACTGTAGGCACTGAGCGAGCTAGAACGCGTGCGCGCGGTGGCGACGGCCGCTGCACGCGCTGTGGCCGAGCGACTGTAGGCACTGAGCGAGCTAGAACGCGTGCGCGCGGTGGCGACGGCCGCTGCACGCGCTGTGGCCGAGCGACTGTAGGCACTGAGCGAGCTAGAACGCGTGCGCGCGGTGGCGACGGCCGCTGCACGCGCTGTGGCCGAGCGACTGTAGGCACTGAGCGAGCTAGAACGCGTGCGCGCGGTGGCGACGGCCGCTGCACGCGCTGTGGCCGAGCGACTGTAGGCACTGAGCGAGCTAGAACGCGTGCGCGCGGTGGCGACGGCCGCTGCACGCGCTGTGGCCGAGCGACTGTAGGCACTGAGCGAGCTAGAACGCGTGCGCGCGGTGGCGACGGCCGCTGCACGCGCTGTGGCCGAGCGACTGTAGGCACTGAGCGAGCTAGAACGCGTGCGCGCGGTGGCGACGGCCGCTGCACGCGCTGTGGCCGAGCGACTGTAGGCACTGAGCGAGCTAGAACGCGTGCGCGCGGTGGCGACGGCCGCTGCACGCGCTGTGGCCGAGCGACTGTAGGCACTGAGCGAGCTAGAACGCGTGCGAGAGTTTTTTGATTTCTTTTCCTACCGACAGGTGAGCACCGTCGCTTAGTGAGGCGCCAGCTCGAGAAGTCGTGTTGACGACCAAGTCGGTAGTATTATTTAATGAAACATAGTCCATTCCCTGCGACTTTCTCTCCCTATTTAAATGCGTTGCGAACTATTTTCCTTTTGGGCCTTTAAATTATTATTATTACGAGCCCGTAGAGTCCCACTGCTGGGCAAAAGCCTCCCTGTGGGGTATTCATTTGTGTCATGAACGTAAATGTTTGTTTGTTTTCGCTGTAAGGTCATCCATAACACAAATTCTGCGTACTTCGGGCCCACTCGCCACTTGTCATCTGGCATGCGACAGGCGCGTCCGGCGTGGGCCCATTTTTTTATTTCGGTTACTGCACGTTTCGTCTGAAAATATGACGATGCCTGGCTGCCAGTCTGTCAACGACCTGCGTCCCACCTGCCGTCGCCGGAGCAACGAATAATAACAATGACCCGGCGACCCGTCACGTGCCACACTCTTAGCAAGCTATAATTCAAGGCGTTTCCAAATTTTTCCATTATTTAGAAATTAAGATTGATACCAAACCATACAGCAATAGACCTGTTCTACGTACCAAACCATTTCATAACAAATAATAACAACATTAATTCTCCATTTCCAGATTTAAAATCAAAATCAATTCTCCACCTGCACTACACGACGGCCAAAGACGACACATATCTCGTAGCGGGCGACACCGCGGGCGGCGTGGCGGTGTGGCGGCGCGCCGGCCGGAAGCTGGAGCACCTCGCCAGCCTGCCCACGCACCGCTGCCTGCCCAGCGCCGTCGCCGTGGACTGCGCGCGCGCCGTGCTCGCCGTGGTCTACGTCGACCAGAAGGTAGGGCCGCTGTGTGCAAGCTGCTGGTTAACAATGTTTTGTACAAATTGTTTGTCATTTTATTTTAATTAATATAAAGAGTGGTTGTTTTTTTAGTCCTTACCCAGTTTTGAATAATTTCCACGATTTACGTCATATTGTAAATGATTTCTCAATTTGCATTTCAGATTTAAGTCAGTCAACTTTACCTCTTTAATATTCCTGGAATGGAATCGCTTTAACCCTCCATTACGCATTCAGTTTTGAGAAGGCAAGATCGACTTTAACAAGTACTTGAGCCTTGTTTATCAACATTTTTGGTCATTTATAACTGAACAGAGATACCCTGAGTGAGATCGCGTGCGTGGACGCGAGTGGACTGAGTGCGATCAACGTGATGAGATGTAACAACACAACATCCTGGCGCGTAACTTGGTTACTTGCTGTGTTGGCCCTTTGTGTCCACAAACCCAGCGATCTCACCCGAACTCTGCAATACTTCATTTTAGAACGACATTTACTCTTATTACATTTCAGCTAATAGAATACGATTTGACCCATCGCCGGCTGACAGACTTGACCCCGACTCTGCCGAGCGACTGGTTGTCGCGGAGGACCGCGCTGACGGAGATGACGGTGCTGGCGAGCGGCGAACGCGCGCTGGCCGACCACACCGGCATCTGGGTGCTGGGCAAACCTGGCAAGGTAGGCGCGGCTTGGGTATTCAGAAAGAAGTGTGGAGACGGCTGTACGGCTGGAGAGTTAGAGGTTATCTAGTTCCCACGGGAAACACGTGAAGCGCGCGTCGCGACATGCCCGTCGTCGCACTGCGCGGGCAGCAGCTGCGTTAACCCTTCCTTTGCCGAACCCCCGTCTTGTACCCGTACTTGTACCCGTCGGCGGCCGCGAAGTTTTGGCGCTTTCAAACACGTTCGTAAGAGTTCAGAACTTTGGACAAAAATACATATTATTACTTGAGTTATAATAGTTTAACTATTATAATGGATAGTCAGATAGTTAAAGATTTATTTTTAATATATTTTATTGACAATAAATATTTCGTTTATTTATATCACGCCCTCAAAAATAAAACTTGGTATAAAAAGCCACTCCATTGAGAAATATACTTGTTTTAATGTTTATATTAGTTTATTTTTTCATTTCATTATTTATTTGACATTTAAGAATAACATAAGAATTAAGTTACATAAAAATAATGACAAGTTATAAAAATAAAAGAAATTATTTTTCAGTTTGAAAACCGATAATCAGATCTACAAATGCGCCATTTTACATGGATTTGTACCTTGATATTACAACGCTCTAGAAACGTAATTATTTTGCTCACAAAATATTGAAATCACTTTTTTGCAAAGGCAGGATGTCCTTTTTCATAAAAACCAAGTAAATATATATTATTTATGGACATAGCATCGAATTTAGGAGAAATAATGTCGAAGCATCACCTATTTCACCTTTGTTCATAGTCTTTTGTTTGCATTCATTATTGAACACTTTGTCTTTGTCACATGCTACAAAAATGGTATTGCCAGAAAGAGAAAAAAGTATAGTATCTTATAAATCCGAATACTTATTTGTTGTCATAGAGAATATTTTTGTAAATTATGGTCAAAATTACGTTTTCTTTTGAGACGTTTTCTATCTTTTTGTGTATGTGTGTGTATTTTATTCGGTCACTTGTATGCCTAGGGACGGATCCGGGCCGATGTTAAGAGTCATCGTATGGTTAGGGACGGATCCGGGCCGGTATAAAGAATCGCCGTGTGCTTTGTGACGGATCCGTCCCATGATACAGTATGATACATTTTTACGAAAGCATATTTCCCCATCTAACTATACTAGTTAATATATCGGCTTTATTACGAAAAACGGACTAATCTTGTTACATTGCGTTTCGTCGTGGTTCTAAATCTGATAATCTATGTTTCTTAATAAGTCACCAAGGTTTATTTAGCAAACAGGAAAATTAAGTGAACATAAATGAAAAATTTAATTTAGTAGTTTGACTCAATCAGATTGTATTCCAAAGCAATTCATACTCTATTTCGTCGGTTAACAGTTCAAAATTAAAGAAATAGTAAAAATTTTTTCTTGGGACGGATCCGGGCCTAGGCATACGACTAGGGTTGGGACGGATACGGTACAAGGCATACGAAAGGGGCGCACATTACCCGGGCGTCGGCTTCAGTCATCCGGATCAGATATGTGACAGCCACTAGAATTATACATAAACACGCGTTTTGTTTGCAAACGGCAGTTTATGTGTCGATGGAAATAATAAGATGTCAATCTTGAAATGGTTTTATTTTTATATTAAAAATGTATTATTTTTCATTATAGAATTGGTATTGTTCGATTTCAGAAGGATGAAGAAGAGCCACAAAGTAAGAAAATGCACTCCAGCAACGGCGTTGAAGACACTGCCCTCAGGATAGTGCCCATCAAGGTAGGTTCTATACGGTCCGCGACGGTACGAGGCAGGCGACGACTCCTCCAGCCTCAGCGGCGACAAGCCACTCCCTGGCATCAGTACGAGGGTCAAACTGAAAGTTCTCAGAAAATCAAAAACTGATTAAACTAGCTAGTTATTCTTTTTATTATGTCTTTTCAAAATAGTGTTCATTCAGTCAACACATCGCTGCATCCGATGGAACCACTGAGAAAAGCGCTTTCCCCTCTCGTCCTTAGGGGTCTCTTCGACGGCCTTTTGAAACGCAGATATAGCTTCCGCGGCGTTCATAAAACGTTTTCCCCAAAATCGTTCTTTTATTTACGAGAATAATTAAATATCGCAAGGTGCGAGGTCGGGGCTACACGGCGGGTGACCTAAGAACTCCACGTTTGACGTCACCAAATAGTCGATCGTTCGCCTGGCGGTGTGCGACGCGGCGTTGTCGTGGTGAAGAAGGATCCGAGGTCTGCGAGGTTGTTTTTGACGAACTTTTTCCAAGACAAGTGGCAAGCAATTGTTAGTGTACCACTCCGCAGAAACCGTTTTTCGATCCTCTAAAACAAATGTCGCGAAATGACCTGCCCTTCCGAAGAACGAGGTCACCATCTTTTTTCCCACGCTTCGACCTCTCTTCACCATTTGAGTCACCTCCGTTAAGTCTTATTTATTTATTTGTAATAAGAGTAGCAACAGCATATCTTAGTGGTAAGTAGCCTTGCCTCATACGCCGAAGGTCCCAGGTTCGAGTCCTGGCCGGGGCATTCATTTGTGTGATGAACACAGATGTTTGTTCTCGGGTCATGGTTGTTTGTATTTATATATGTATTTTTGTTCTGGGTTCCCCCCCAGTTCACTGTATGGTCATCCATAGCACAAGCTCTGCTTACTTTGGGGCCATACAGTTGGTGTGTTTGTCTGGGGATTTATTAAAAAAAAAAAATTTATACAATATAATAATGCCAATGACAGGTTTCCCTAAAATTTACATATAATACTAAATAAAAAATAAATAAAATATAATGTTTTATTACTTCCTCAAAATAATATAAATACAATTTGCAAGTCTTGCAACCATGTCACGGCACCAATGAACACGACGGAGTTTTTGGCCCTCGGTCAAATTATGAGCTGTCCACCGGGCACAAAGCTTCCTGACTGCTAAATGTTCATGGAGGATTTTGTGCACTTGACTCATACGGATGCCTTAGCTTGTCCATATCTGCTGATAGGTCACTCTTTTGTAAGTCTCCATCATACGTCGCACAACACAGACGTTATCTTCAGTCGTCGCCGTAGAAGGCCGTCCCTCCTCGTTTAAACTCATTAAACCATTTGTAAACAGTGGCACGAGATGGGGTTTTATCGTGAAATGTCAACCGTAGTCAATCATATCATATCATAAAATCATTGCATGAAAATTTTCTCGCGTTATATTCCTGCTGACGTGACACAGACAATTTTCAATTTGCCGCCAAATCGTGAAACAAATGACAAATGAATGAAGTACATACACAATAATATTGACAAAGAGATCCATTTTCAAAATTTAAAAATTATTATTTTATTATATTGTTTGCAAGTGGCCACTTCTAAGAACTTTCAGTTTGACCCTCGTGGCGTCAAACCAACCGCTCCCCGTGGCAACCATCTTTAGGCGCAGTTACTTAATTGGCTATATTTTTTTAATTGAAGCGTCTTAACGGAAACAGTTTTTGAATACCTTAAAGCATGGCCTACAAGTATTATTTTTTCTGATCGTTTTTATTGTGCGGGATTAATTTTACCAGACAGGACACATTCGATATTATTTTTTAATACACTCGGTTGCAACACAATCGAGTTTAGGTCGGATTCGTATATTACCCGACTGGTTTGGTTATGAATGTTATTTTATTTATAAATATACTTATGAAGTGTACATTCCCGCTTCCTGTTCCGGGAACTCACACAGCCGTCACTGGCGCTAGTGACGCTCCCATCGAGACAGAACGTTCAAGTCGGTGTAATGGATGCAGAGCTTTCGAACAAACAAATAAGTCTCTCAGCGTCGTCTAAACTTTCATAACACAATCTCTACAAACTCTTGGTCTACTTACAGCGTAGATTTTATTCGTTATTTCTTAAGTAAAGAGTTATCAGCCAGCAACATTTCTCTATCCGCAGTACCTGTGCGGCGTGCACTGGCTGGGCGCGCGCGAGGCGGTGGCCGTGGAGCTGCCCGCGCAGCACATAGTGCGCCAGCTGCCGCCGCCCTGCGCCCGAGCGAAGTGGATGTAATGCGGACACGCAGCGGAAACTCAAATTAGCTTGCAAACGATAGTGCGTTTGTAGCGAGAATTATTGTTAATAACTATGAAAGATACATGTAGATACACCGATACGTGCTAGAAATAGTGTCTACAAGAAAGATAACAAGAAGAAATAAAATGGTAGTGTGACAAATTAATTTAAATGTCTGGATTGTTTCAGATTTAATAACAATGTTTATAATACTAGCACACATTACTGATAAGTGGAAATGAAATATGTTGTCATGGAATCTTTTTTTGTTTTATTTATGTGTCTGACAGCTGATTGAAAGTCACGAGTGACGTACCCAGTGTAAATATTTTTAAGTTCATTAACCCGTAAGAGTTTGGCGAGTGCCCATCATGTTCAAACTGTGTACGTGTCGTAAATGGATGTAAGTTAATCAATATATCTACACCTAACATAATAAAAATCGCACCTTTGAAAATGTTGCCTCGATAGACCTATGACCCTGTTTTTGTCAAAGTAAGATCATTTTCATTAGGTATGGTTTGAAAGCTTTTTTAAACTTTGAATATCATAAAACTATAAAAAACGGGGTTTTAATGCAGCTGGGCTTACAAAATGAAAATCAAAAGAAAGTGAATAAAATATGGGTTGAGATTCTTAGTTTGTGACAAAAAATAAATGCAAAACAATAATGGAAACACAAATTGAATACCTACTGCTACGTCCTCTCGCCCTGATCACGGCTTCCATGCGATCTTTCATTGACATTAGCGATCTTGAGGAATGTTATCCCCCACTGCAACAACGGCAACTTCCAAGTCTTTTCAGAGTAGCTGGGACAAGAGCACGCAATCCTATTTGACGTTGATAGTCTCATAAGGGCTTTATCGGATTTAAGTCCATTCTTTCTTGCAGGCCATTGCCAAAACAAGCCGTCGGGGGTTGGCGTTGTCGAGCCCACGAGACTTCATGTTCCTCCAGGAGCTCTGGAATGTACCGCTGCGCAGTCAATGATCCCTTACCGCGAGCACCTCCAGTCCGAGAAAAGCACCGAAGTTCTGTCTTGCCATCCATTGAGATTCCGCTCAGAACATGAAACCTTCGTATTCCACTATTTGCTGATACAAGCTTCTGCACACCGTTCTCCCTGTTTTCTGTAAACTCTTCTCTGTCTGTCATTGCAGTAAAGGAATACCCATCTCTAGCCCGAGAAGAGGCCAGGTCTCCATTGCTCAACGGTCATTTTCAACCGACATTATCGCGAACAACTGTAAGCGGTTAGCGCGGTGCCGTGCAGTCAGTTGAGCGCCTGAAGCAGCTCTACAGGCAGTAACTTTCTGTTCACGTGACCTTCTCTTATGTAGCTAACAGGAACTGTTGCAGCTCTGAAGCCGGTGTTGCAGCTCAACAGCATTATAAAATCGGTAACGCTTTGACGACGTCACAATATAGCGGTGGCCAGTTACAGACGTGCAGCGTTTCGTCCAGGACTACGTTTTCCACGCTTTGTTGAAGTCGCTGGACCACGTGGCGGACAGAAGAGCGGCTTAAGTTCAGTGGCCGAGCAAAATCACTGCCGCATTCCGGTTGCAGCAGGCAACCACTCGAGCGGCGGTGCTGCCCAGCGGCCAGCGGATCTGTGTTCTCTTCAAAGAGTGGAAGAGAATGACTCCCTTTTAACCTGTAATTACCTTATCTAGGGGGTACAACGATGGGGTCTCAACAGAGCTTTTTGTCTGCATTTTAACTAGTGTGTATCGGTAACTACCTCATGTTTTGTCAAGTCAACAATTGTGTATAAAAATGATATTAAATAAACTCAAAAATAATAGTTCTATTGTTAGGGTTAAAAGTAGTTAATAAGGCTAGGTTCATTTGAAATTCATTTTCACCGAGCTGTGTATTATCGCAACATGAAATTTAAGTTCCTTTATTTAACAGAATATTGGATAATTGCCTTGTCACAACTTCCCACCTGAAGCCGGTAAAATAGCATGTGGCAGTGAGCCCTCCCGTGTCGTGCACAGTTGATCCACTGACACGGTGAAACGTGTCGTGCTCTGAGGCACTAGTAGGAAGGTTTTTAGCTCGGCAGAACTTAGCTGTCGCGTCAATGTGGTGTTGTAGTATACAGAGTGATATATATATATATATATTCAACATCGCAGTTATTTGTTTATTGATCGCATCCCTTGACATAACTTTTTTTATCTGTATGTTTATAATGCTATGTTTGACAATGCTTACATAGTATTTGTTACCGCCATATTTAAGATTATAAATTCGCGATATTGTCAGAGTTCATTCCCGCCGCGTATTAGCCAATCGCATTGCTCGATGTAGGGAACTACCTTCAGTCTTCAAATATCACGCACCTTCAGCCAACGGAAGGAATCAAGATGGAGAGAGTCTGCAGCTACCATCGCTCGCGCAAGGACGTTCGCTCGCAGCCCTTGTATCCGCCACACCCGACTTGTTGGCAATTATCAAGATTTTATTGTTATATCGTTGGACGTTGCGACAGCCTGGCCAGTGCTTTAGACATTTTCAACGAACTGTTTGTGTAGTGCAGCGAAACCCAACTGAAAGCCGCTAAGAAGATATCAAGGTGCGTGCTAGTTTTATTTGGTTTAACATTATATTTGCATTCGAATATTCGCGAATGATAACATCTTTTGTTTACCAGCTATCCTGTGATCAGTCCACTTTCCGAAGATACTTTTAACCCATAAATACTCTTTCCCTTAGGGATTAGGGTGCCGCGCCGCCAAATACAGTCCATTTCAATATTAAACTTTATATTTCTTTCCCGCGCCGCTACAGTATTATAAATCAAGAAATCAAAATAAAACACAATTTTCCACACCGAAGTAATCAAATTTAATTCAAAAACGGCAAAAAAAGCAAATTTTAATGTTTCGTCACAAAAAATCCTGGTCAAAGCAGTTGTTAGCCGTGAAATAATGCTCACAGAATGTAGTGGAAGCAAGGTACAATGGTTCAACAAAGACAGGCCAGGACTATTATATTCTTCTTATTATTGAATACATTTTATTTACATTTTAGGTCCATTCATTGTAGTGTGTAGTGCATCAAGGTAGACGGCACGGCCTACATGTGGCACAAATCCTACGTAACGTTCCACTGTATTCTTCTTCTATGTCATCTTTAGTAGCATGTACTGAATCTTTCTTAAGTTTAGTCAACTTCCGTGCAGGCGTGCAACGGTGCGACGGCTAGCTGCTGCGTGCGCGACCACACGTCGGCGCTTACCTCGGCCGCCTCGCGAGGCAGCTTGTACGAGATCGGGTCGCCTACGTCGATCCTGGAAATGTACAATGTGATTTTATTATTCACAAGGTATTGCCAAAAGCTATTAAAAACAGGCTAAATATACATCACTGCATGTCATGTTCTATCCGGGCATATAGTGGGCGCCGTCGCCATATATGCATCGACATGTGTGACCGTAGACCAAACAAGTCGTGGGCGCGTCCTTACGATCAGTACTTACTATAGGAACTTTCACATTTATAATATTATTTGTTAGTCGGATTACATCCAAATCATAACAAAGTAACAAACATCCAGACATACAAACCAGTATTGCTAGGAACGTAGGATTGGTTCGCAGACAGAAAGAGTGCAAGATGGTAAATGGTATGCCTATGGACATCAGCAATAGTTGAAATTAAATGGAAAAATGAAAATACCTTTGTTGCCAAACCAGTTACAAACATTAAAATACACAAGAACAAAAAAAGAAATTAATCTATATAAAAAATGATAATAGAGGCGACTTTATCACCAAAAAATTGATATCTTCCAGGCAACCTTGAAGTTCATCATTTGAAAGTAGTGACGGCACTAGGATAGTATGTTTTTGTGTCAATATACGTTCCAATAAATGTTTGTTCTAGGGTCATGGCTGTTAATATTTATACCAACATGTTTACTTTAGGTTCCCTCCAGTTCGCTGTATGGTCATCCATAACACAAGCTCTGCTTACTTTGGGGCCATACAGTTGGTGTGATTGTCTGGGGAATTATTATTATTATACATTTACAGAACCCAGAATAAACATACATATCGTCGCTTATACTTATGACAACACCGCGAATATGCATTTTCCTAACTTTACAGGATGAACAAAAAACTGTATAATTCTGATAAAAACTTAAATAAAAACCAATTATTTTTTCAATAATAACTTAGAAATCATACAACTACTAAGTGCTCTAACTAACCTTTATCCTTATTAGTTAAATGAAAATATCACATCGGCGCTGTTATCTTGTTAAGTATGGCACAAGCTAGCACTTTGGCGGTGTTTACTTTTAAGAACTTTTATTAGGTATCAGTTTTCACTGTAAAATAATTACTATACTTATCACTATTATTATAAAGTGTAACAAATGTTTACATTATACAGACATTCTGAACTTGGAAGTAATAAAAAAGAAACTAAAATTATTCTCTCTAAAACTTCCATGCCTCTTCTGTTACGTTTCCCACTTTGTAAGGGCAACAAAAGTCACACTGGTCTTTTTTTGGTACGAACAAGCTCAGGTTACTCTTAAGGAATTCAATGTCGAATGTGCGACGACATTAAAGCGGTTCGTCTTGTTCTAGGCAGTATTTTTGTAGGCTTCATAAAGTTCAGAAATATTTGTTACTGTGGGTTCTAGATAAAGCCTACTGGATGGTAACTTCGGTAGTTTATCCAAGAAAGTAGTCATGGTTCCACACGGCACTTTATTTATTGGAGAAGTTCGCCTTTTCAGTGAACTTCTGTTTTCGGTGGTATGCTGTTTCTATCTTTTGTTATATTCAGCCAATATCTAAGAAACCACTCCGATATTCCCAAAGTGCGTAGAAACATACCTACCTCGACAAACTTGTATTCTGGTTACATTAGAATTTCTAGACACCAACCAGTAATAACACTTGGTCTCACTTTTGCTAGAGGTCTTACTCTTGGTACCTAATCGTACGCCTGCTTGGCGCTACAGAAACATCTGAAGACACAAACTGCGGCCTCTGTTCCCAGCTCATATTCTTCCAGAAATTATGGAAACTGCTTTGCCTTTCCACTTCAGTAACTTCATGGCATCCACATAAGATTTTTGTCAGACAGCGGATCACAGCGAGGGCCCATGCATTTAGCCGGTTCCAGAGTGCCGTGTAAAACTTTGAAATCGGGATTGTACTCGTCAACTTTCCAATCGCGCCTGTAGCCTCGATACGACTTTCCTCCTTCTCTAATTTTTTAATTAGTTCTCTTTGCCACTTCTCTGAATTTTAGTAGCTTCATTTTGTTTCTTCCTTCCACTTCGGGTTTCACCCTGAAGTATGTGATTTGTTGGTAATATAATATTTTCTAGTATGATTATTTTTGGTTTTTCTGTTTCGTTCATATTGCTCGACTAAGAAACAGGATGTTCTTCCTCTGTAGGCTGAGCTACATTACAATCACCTGTAATTGGTATTTTATCCCAGCTCACAGACCTACTACGAAGTGTATCGTTTGTCATCACTTGGTCACTGACTTCTGGCGGGTCTGGCGGTCGTTTGCTGCTTGCAGTCGGCGCACCATCTTGCCTAGGACTCAAAGGGACGGTAGGTTGTTTATTGATATGGCTTTGTGGAGGCATTGTATATTTGATTTTAGCAAATTTACGCAATTTTTCAATCTCAGGATCGTCTTCGCCGTCTGTAGAAGATGTTTCGAAATCACTATCCATGTTTAGTACGTTGCTACTTTGCTGTTTATTGTACCTGAAGACACCGCGAAAAAGTTGCATTGTAGCACCGTGAATGAATAAGCGCAATTTTAAATTATTTCAAACCCTTCAAAATTATGGTGTATTTAAAAAATTTAACTTTAGTAACTATTCATATAAGTTGTCAATAACTTTAAATGAAACACCCGAAAAATATAAAACAATTTCAAAATGCTCACCGAAACATACGCCGCAACAATTGTATAGCGACTAATGCAGATTCGCGGTGTTTATGCCAAAATAACCAATGAGCGTCATTCGCGGTGATACAATTGTTGGATTTACGAGTCTGATTGGTGCGTTACCTGGCACACGATTGGTGCAATAGAAGCGGGATTTTTTTTCTCTATCCAATGACATTCAAGTGTTATAAACCGAAAATGCATATTCGCGGTGTTGTAGTATAAACGACGATATATGAGTATCAACAACCATGACCCCAGAACAAACATTTATGTTCATCACACAAATGAGTGCCCGGCCAGGACTCGAACCTGGGACCTCCGGCGTATGAGGCAGGGCTACTAACTACGACGCCACTCGGTCGTATATTATAAAGGCATTCCAATAAAAACACTAGACCACAGTACAAAGTAGTTACCAAAAAGGGAGGCAGAATGTTACCCAACTGAATGTGGAGGGTAAGGACAGTTTTTTACGGATGTCTGTGAAGAATTTACATTAAAACTACCTATATCCTCATCCCAATTTTTATTACGCAAATGTGATTTAATTAATGGCAGTTCCGTAAATATTTACCGAACGCACCCTAAGAATATGATGGTCTGTTTGTAGGGGTCGTAGATTTGCCCGGGCGGCAGCGGAGGCCGCAGCGGCAGGTCCGCGCCCGTCGGTACTAGGCGCCCGTAGCGCTCCAGCGGGCACAGCGCGCGGCGCCCGATCGTTCCTGGCAACATGCACGCTATAAATGAAAACAAATAAAAGGACTGCGGAGACAAGCTCGCACAGCCGTTGAATGACTTACCAACTTACAACAAACGTGGCATGAACTTTCTCGATGAATTCTCCTCTAAACAAAAACCTTCCAACTTGGTCAGCTCGCAGGGCGATAGACACACACGTTATACCTACCTTCTTATAGCACTCTTTTTTTCGTCGTGGGATCATCGACTCAAATAGGAAATGTATTTTAAATATGTAGATTTTGATGTAGTACCTAGGTTTTGAAGATGTCACGGAGACCTTAGCCCTTTAGTTACGAACTTCATTAAAACATATAAAAATAAACCATTCTATCTAGCAGCAAGTAAAGCTATTTATGATGAAGACACCACGGTCTAGTGAATGTGTTTAGCTTGGTAGCCTGGATATGAACCCGTGTTCGCTGTTCATGACGTCCACGGGAATAAGGATAACCGGAATTTGGATCTATATTTAAAAATAACTTTAATCATTTAAATATCCAAGACGTTCTTAGATGTTACGACCAACGTACTTGTTGGTCAAAATCCGGCCAGTTCGAAAAAACCATTTAACGTAAGAAAATGTAACATAAATTTTTTTTTTTTTTCAGATTACCGGTTGCTTTAGGAAACAGATATCATATCATACAATCTGGGCCACGCTGTTCTATGTGAAATATAATCATAACTCTTCACCGAAAATGTCAATACATTTCTCTGTCTGGGAGTTTTTTTTTTTTTTTTTTTTTTTTGTTACCCGCCGCGGGAAGGGCAGGAGGATAAAAATGCCCTGACGCATACTCTGGCGCGATTCCAAAGTTATGTGGGACTCGTCCCGACGCCTACCAGGACCATACCCACTAAAAACCCCCTGTCGGCTCGTGCATTTTTGCCACTCAGCCTTCATCTGAGCGACGGCCAATTGGAGAAAGAGGCCGCGCTAGCGGGGCCCAGAAGGGGTCACCCGCTGGGATTACTTAGCACTAAAGGTGCTCAAAAATTAAAAGTAAAATAAAAACATTAAAAATGAAAAGTAAATAATGAAAACATTAAAAATTGAAAAATTAAATTTGCATTAATTCGGATTTACGTTAGAATTAGGATTTACGTTAGAATTAGAATTTACGTTAGAATTAGAATTTGCGGCCAGAAGGGCCTCGAGATCGCGTGACAGTCTGGTGGATGAGTACGTTTGCGCATTTCTAGGCCTAGCGACTTTGAACTTCGAGTCTAACACAGGAGTAGCATATGAGACAGAATCACGAACTAGAGGATTGGGATGGGTTTCGGAGCGTTTGAAGAACGCTTCAGAGAGTGTTTTGAGATATTGTTGTACTGTAGGCAGTTCAAGATCTCTATGCAAGTCCGCGTTACGCACGTACCACGGTGCGCCTGTGGCCCGGCGGCAAAAGAGGTTTTGAACTACCTGCAGTTTGTGCAGGAGGGAGGGTTTGGCGTGGGCAAAGATTGGCGAGGCATACGTCATGACGGGTCTAACGCAGACCTTGTAAAGTGTACGTTTGTTTCTGAAGGACATTTTACTTTTTCTACCTAACATGCTATTTAGGCGGACTAAATAGTGACGAGCGAGTTTCGAAACTCTTTCAACGTGTGGCTTGAAAGAAAGCGTCGGATCTAATGTGACGCCTAAGTATTTAGTACTGCGCTTCCAGGGGATGGGAATGCCTAACATTCGAACGTGGGGATCGCCATCGGGACGACGGCGTTTGTGGTCGAAGCGCATCGCAGAACTCTTTTCAGGGTTCACATCGATGCGCCATTCTTGAAACCATGCACCAAGGGCGTTTACGGCCTTTTGGAGTCTGGTTACAAGGCGCCGAACACCGTGGCCTTTGGTATAGAGTGCGGTGTCGTCAGCGAAGAGGGCGAGTTCGACGCCTTTCGGCGGGATGGGAATGTCGTTGGTGTACACGGTGTACAGCAGAGGGGCGAGGACTGAGCCTTGAGGGACTCCAGCCTTTATGGGACGAGGTGCAGAAAGCGTGCCTTCGTGTTTAAATCGAAACGTACGGTCTTTGAGAAACGACGCTATTAACCTGACTAGGCGATCCGGTAAGCCTATCTTGTAGAGTTTATAAACGAGACCGCTGTGCCAGACTTTATCGAAAGCCTTGGCTACGTCAAAGAAAACCGCGACTGTTTTATAACGACGCGGATAGAAACCGTCAAGTATATACTCGACGATTCGGTGGACTTGCTGAGGGCAGGAGTGTTTAGCGCGAAAGCCGAACTGATGGGGAATAATGAGAGGATCGCCATCCGTTGGAAACAGATGGTTCCGCGTTCGAGAAAGTATGACTCTCTCGAGAAGTTTAGACATTGCCTTGAGGAGGCTGATGGGTCTGTGATTAGCCGGGACGTTCAGAGGTTTGCCCGGCTTGGGAATGCCTATGACTGTCGCTTCTTTCCAAGCTTTAGGAAAGTAGCTATGGTCGAAGCAGGCATTGAAAATGATAGCTAACAAGGTAAGCATCTGTTGCGGTAGGTGCTTAAGTGCGTGGTTGGAAATTCCATCCGCACCCGGAGCCTTTTTGGACTTTTGATTTCTAATGAGAAGCAAGATTTCGTCATTAGAGACTGTGACAGGGTCGGCGGTGATGGGGAGAGAGTCTCTACGAAGGACTTCGTCCTCCACCGCTTTGATGTGAGTGGGATTCGCGGGTTGCGTGCTGGGCGAGCATTGTGCGGCAATGCTGTCGGCGAAGCATTCGGCTTTCTCTTCGACTTCGAAGGCAGTAGTGCCATCGGGACGAGTGAGAGGAGGAACGTGAGAGACGGTGTCTACGCGTAAGGCTCGGGCCATGCTATAGTACGCTTGGTGGGACGGAGAGATATTCGCCATGAGATCGTTCATCTGAGCGTCTCGGAGTTCCGCGAGGCAAGACCTAACTTTACGTTGAAGCTGATTCGCAGCTGTTCTATAGGCGGGCGTGGGATATTTCTTGGCTCTCCGGAGAGCCGCGTTTTTAGCTTTAATAAGATTGCTAACGGCTAAGGGAAGCGTGGGTTTGCCTTGCTTAGCAACCTTTTCGTTGTCACTGATTGCTGAGTTGATAGCATCAGTGAGAGAATTTACTAATGAATCGATTTTATCCGGGCTATCTAATTGCTCGGGAGAGATCGCGAGTGGAGAGTTCGGGGCCTCTAAGGCTGAAACTAACGTATTTTTAAAACCTTTCCAATTGGTAAAGGTCTTAGGAGATGAGACGTTATCGTTCGGCGGTCCTAGCACGAGGGAAACGGGGCGATGGTCGGAGCCTAGGTCATCGAGCGGTTCGATAGACCTTAGGTCAAGATTGATTCGCTTGATAATTGCAAAGTCGAGGATGTCAGGAGAGTAGGACGGGTTGTTGGGATAGTGAGTGGGAGTGACGGGGGATATGACATCTAGGTCAAGGGAGTTAGTGATGTCGAGGAGAGCGATACCGCTGGTGTTAGTCGATAGGCACGTCCAGTCAGTATGTTTGGAGTTAAAGTCTCCGAACATAATGACTGAATGGTCGAGGGCGAGAATGGCCTCAAAGTCGCTGCGGACTGGTCTGGTACCACTAGGTATGTAGATTGAAGCTATGATGATGGTCGGATGACCAGTCATAGCCAATCTACACACAGTGGCTTCCATGTTGAGGAGAGGAGGGGTAGGGAGAGGACAGCAGTGGAAGCCTCTTTTGTAATATATAGCGGTGCCGCCGAAACCGTCAGAGTTGGGCCTATCGTTACGAATAAACGCGTACTTAGGTATAGCGAATCCCCTGGAGCGGTTTGGAGTAAGCCATGTCTCCTGGAGAAGGAATAAGTCAGGTTCTTTGTTCTGAAGGAACAGTTTAATCTCGGGAAGGTTGGTATTAAGGCTACGAGCGTTAAAAGATACTAGGGATAAGCCCTTGGGTTTAATACGACTGGACGCGGGATTCGCGGGTCTAGACATTATAATTTATTATTTACGAATTTATAAATTATAAAAGAATTTACAACGAACTTAGGAGCGAGTGATGCTCGGCTAAAGCAAATAAACGCTCTTGAGGAGAGCGGGCGGCTCGCAGTTTGCGTGCGAGCACGGAAATTTCGTTAATATCGACGTTTTGAATAACGTCGAATACGGTCTTCATGTCCTCAGCCAACGACGACTGAGGTGCGGAAGACGGAGAAGGACGCGGCCCTACGGGAGCTACGGGAGCTGGGATAGGTCGGGAAGGTGCAGGCGGAACGGCCGGACGCTGCCTCCAAGACAGAGCCGGAGTAGGTGTCGGCTGAACGGGCTTTGCTTCCGGGGGAGCCCGGTTGCGCAGCGGCGGGAAGTTAGCGTGAGTGAGCGGCGGCGCCGGTTTAGGCGCGACCCTCTTGGCGGTGGAACGCGGAGCACGCGGGCAGCCCCTGTAGTTAGCTGTGTGACCAGACTGGCCGCACAGCACACAGGCAGGGGGGGAAGTAGATTCGGGAGTGCGAGTGCACTCCTTTGTGAAATGTGGATCCAGGCACTTAACGCACCTGGGGGGAGCTGAGCAGTTAGCCGCTGCGTGGCCGTAGAGCTGGCAGCGGTGGCACTGCCCAGGGTGACCGCGGGGGTTGGGACGCTCAACAGAGATATTTGAGAGTCCGCAAATTGTGCGAGCCTCTCTAAAGATCTCCCTCGAGTTGGGAGTATTCGACAAGATTACCAACGCTAAGGGAAAACGCCTACCGCGGTTGGAGTGCATCTTGTGCACTGCTGTGACCGGGAAACCCTGAGACTTAAGGTCATCGAGAATGTCTTCGTTACTGAGTTCGAACGGGACGCCCCGTAGTACAGCGCGGATCTTACGCTCCTCCGGGAGGGCGTAGGTGTGATACGCGATTTGGTTTAGTCCGAGTAACCTGGTAAACGCGCGGAAGTCGTCGACGGTCGCTATTTGAATCTTGATTGTATCGCCAGCGTTGGCGGCTTTTAAGTAATTAATTTTGTGCACTTTGCACAAGTTTGAAACCGCGGTCCAGCGCGCTTTTTCACGCAGGAAGACGGGCGGAGGGAGCTGAGGTTTCGGCGGGACGGGAGCGCAGCGCGTCGCTGGCTTCGATGTGACCGACGGAGGCGCGGTTACTACGAGCGATTTTATCGGCGCGGGGGCTGGTGTTGAAGACACCGGGGAGGGCTCGGGTATTGAAGATACCGAAGCTTTCTTAGAGCGCTTCTTGGAGCGCTTGGCGACGAGTTGAAACGCGGGCTCAGGAGAGCCGGTTAAGGTGACGGCATCTGACGACGTATCAGACGCGGGTTCGGAGTCGCTCCCGGGAGCGGTACGCTTACGACGCGACGCGTGAGAGGATGCGACCGATTCGCAGTCCATCTCGGACGAGGCGGGAGACGCGGGAGAGCTGAAGACCTGAGGGGTCTGGACGTCGGAGGCCTGAGGGGCCGGGGTTGAGGCCTGAGGGGCCGGGGACGCGATAGATGCCTGTAAGGCCTGCGTTAGTATGTCATCGGGTATGCTGACGCCGGACGCGGCGAGCACCTGGGCGAACGACCTAAGAGCGTTTACAAGGTCCATTGGAGGGCTTGGGATAATATGAAATGAATAAATATATAATGTATGCCTAGGTTCCCTAGCAAACCTAGCGCCTATTTATATAACAAATGCCTAGAATTCCTAAATAAAAATCTAGCGAACCCTAGCGGCAAACCTCCCTACCAGCGGTAGGGGGGCTGGGGAGAATAAATTAAAACTAACAATAGTACGCCGAAGGCCGCTACCTAGAAACCTAAAAAAAGGGTGCGCAGGTAAAGAGTTGACCGCGTTAGGGTCAACCTTTACCGACAGAAAGGACAAATACACACGAAAACACACAAATATGATAAAAATAAATATGAAAATAAAAAAATAAATAAAATAGAGAAGAGAAATAAATAAAAATAAAAAGGACTGGTTCAGTACAAATTCGTTGTCACCGTTAAGTATCCTTTGCACTGAAACCAGACTACTTACGCCGGGCACAACACTGCACTCAGCACAAGCACAACACAACTTAGCACAGCACTTTGAAGACTAAGAGGCTTAGTCGCAAAGAAAAATCGCACTTCGAAAGCACTCAGACGGAGTAGAAAGACTTAGAAAACCGTAGCACGGAGCCAACACGCTAGACTGTGACGTCAGTAAACTGAGCGCCGCGGAATGGCGGGAAGGGACCGATCAACGGAGAGCTGGGTCTTGCACGTCCGCACCGCGTGGCGATCGGAGCGAGAATGTGCTGTCTGGGAGTTGAGATATAAACTATTTATACCTATTGAGGCAAAAGTCATTTTTCCGGGGCTTATATAAACGTATTATAATTGTTCATAGCAGAAAATAATGCAGGTATAGTAAATGTTGTTTTTTCTAGGCATCTGCATACCAGAGTATCTAAGCAAAGCAGTATTTTTGTGATTTTTCTAAACATAGAACAGACTCACAGTTCCGATTAGTAAAATCTTTGGTTTGTAGTTTGAACGTCGTTTCAAAGTAAAAGTAAAAAAAAAGTAAAAACAAATTTATTGTTCTCACACAGTACACACTATGACACATAGTAAAATTACATAAAAAAAAGAAAAAAAAAAACAAGTTGAATAGAAAAAAACTAAAAGAACATTATGTATTTAAAATCCAATGTGCACTGCAGTAACAAAAGGTCACACAACTCAGCTGGTGCTTTGTAGCTAGGGGCAACAAAGCGCTGATTTTCAGTTGTGGCCTAAACAAAGTGCGCTGAAACTATGCACACAATATTATTTTGGTGCTACTTAATTAATATGAAGGTACTTAAGATAAGGAAATACATATTATATAAATAAAAATAAGTAAATAGTATAATATGAAATACATGCTATTGAAATAAAAGTATAGCATGTAAAAAATGATATTGAGAAAGTAATTCTTAATATTTTGACAATTTAGTTCTAAAACTACTTGTTGAGCTACAGAATGTCTTTTTTACCAAACAAAAAATATTTATATCGTTTTATAAATGTGACTTTTAATAATTGCCGTTGTAAAGGATTGGGTAGGTTGTTCCAACAAAAAGTAGCTCGATAACGAAAACTACCCTTAAATGCAGCTGTGTGGTGTTTATAGTTTTGCAGTAAATATTTGGAAGCCCTGGTATTATATCGATTGTCAGAGGAAGACCAGCGCAATTTATCAAATAAGTACTTAGGCATCTCAGTTGTCACAATATGGTGTACAAGAACGGCAAAATGGAGTTCTCGCCGTGACTCAGTATTTAGCATTTTGGATGTATGTAAGTAAGGTGTTATGTGGGCGCGAGGAGGAATATTAAAACTGTATCTGCAACAAGCATTCTGTACTCTTTGGAGACGCCTCCTAGACGCTGATGTTGCCAAGGGCACGTATACTGAGTCTGCATAATTCAGTCTGGACAAAACCAGAGCTTCACACAGGAGAACACGTGTTTCCATACTGAGCAGGTCTCTAATGTTATACAGTACCTTCAAACGGAAGAAACAAGATTTAACAAGGTCCTGAATATGCTTTTCAAATTTTAATCTGCCGTCAAATAAGATGCCTAAATTGCGTGCTTCACTTACTTTTGGTACTATTTGGTCTGAAATAAAAATTTTAGGATCTCTACGACTGATTTCATCAATTTGTATTTTGGAGCCTAAAACTAATAATTTTGATTTACTTGGATTTAGTACCAAAGAATTTCGTTCAGCCCACGAAGCAATCCGAGCGAGATCATCATTTAAAAGATTGGCGGCAAAATCAGTGTCATTTGGATGAAAAGGTGTGTAAATTTGAGTGTCGTCCGCATAAAGGTGGTAATTACAATACTGTATTTGAGAGGTGATGTCAGACGTGTATATTATAAAAAGTAAAGGACCCAAAATAGATCCTTGTGGCACGCCTCTTTGGACTGGAAGTATATCAGAAAAGAAGGGTGGTCCAAATTCGTTGTGAATCTTAACACACTGAAATCGCTCAGAAAGATAACTGTTAAACCATGCAACGGTTCGGTGGCTTAAGCCATAATATGATAGTTTGGAAAGAAGAATAGGTAAATTAATTGTATCAAAAGCTCGCGAAAAGTCCAGAAGCGTAAGCAAAGTACCGCGACCCAAGTCCTGTTCAGCCAAAATGTTATCAATAATGTCTAACATAGCAGTGGTTGTACTACGGCCACTTATAAAACCTGACTGCTTATCGGGCAAAATGTTATTAGATTCGAGATATTCTCTAAGTTGAACATAAACCACTCTTTCCAACAGTTTGGACATGTAAGTCAAGATACTTATAGGTCTAATATCTTTTGGAAGCAGAGGATTACTAATTTTAGGGATTGGTGTAATTATTGAGGTTTTCCATGCTGTAGGAAACGTGGAAGAGACTATAGATTGATTAATGATATTTGTTATTATTTTTAAATTGTGAGGTAAAGTTAAAAGAATCATATCTCTGTTTATTCCATCATAACCAAGGCAGTTCGACTTTATGGACAGTATAACTTTAGCAATTTCGTGTTCCAACACTGGTTTTAGCTCAAACACAGAATTAGTAAAACGGTGAAACTCAAAATATGAGATTTGTGACAAAGGTACGTTAATGGGGCCAGGAATATCTAGAAAATGTCGATTAATGATGTTAGGATCTTTTAAATTATCTGGTAAAGTAATATTTTTACTGTCGAAACTAATATTATTTTTCAAATTCCTCCATAACATCTTTGAATTAGTTTTATAACAGTTTACTTTTTGATTAAAATATGCTTTTTTCTCATTTTTAATGGCTGCAGCTACAGTTTTTTTTATTTCCTTGTAATGTTCTAATTGCTGTTCTCCTCTAAACTTGCGATACCTATTGAATGCTACTTTACGCAATTTAATCATTGACTTAATAGTCTGTGTAATCCAAGGCAATGACCTATACTTTAAAACAAATGATTTGACTGGCGCATGTTTGTTAAATAGTTCAAGGGTATAAAAGTTGTAAGACTCAACCATATCATTGACATTTTCAAGATTTAAAATTGACTCCCACGGTAAAGAAATTAAGTCATTTTCAAAAAATTCTAAATTAATATCTTTGATTGGTCTGTAAGTGATTGTTCTTGGTATAGGTTTTTCCTTTTTAAATGCTAGAGTGAAGTTTATCATAACATGACCCAAGGATGATGAAATATTGTCTAGTGAAATATCCCTAACCTTCACATTTGTGCAAACTAAATCGATAAGAGTTTCACTGCCACTGCTTGTAAAATGAGTTGGCTCAGTAATTATTTGATTCAAAGCTAGTGAAGTAATAAATTGTATAATTTTTTTTGTAGAACAACAATTTGCATCCATAATATTGATATTGAAATCACCCATCAATACTATATGTTTATAACTACCAAAAGCCAAAATAGAATCTGTAAGAGCATCCAGAAATACATCTACATTTACCCATTGCGGCCTATACGCAGTTCCAATTAGAACCTTCGTGCCGTTAATAGATAAGGACAGCCACATTTGCTCAACAGAAGCTGGCGGATGGGACAAGACTCGAACTTTTAAATTATTGTTTATATAGAATCCCACTCCACCACCCCTGCCATTGCACATGGTACTTGGTCGAGGAAGGTGACGTAATCTGTACCCAGGAATTGATGGAGCTAATGCATCCTCTCCTGGCCTCATCCAGGATTCATTAATGGCAAGTATGTCTGGGCTGTGCGAGTCAACAGCCAAAACCAAATCATCTTGGAATGTTCGTAAGGAACCGGCATTATAAAGTGCTAATTTTAAAAATTTATTCTTATTAGCCATTTTTGATTTGTAAAATACTTATTAAAATATTTGTGTAGGATTCCTTCGCAATTAAAAGTAAAAATAAAAATTCTAAATATTCAATATAATAACTGTATAATAAAATGCATTCAAATAAATAAAACATCACACAAAATTCATAAAAAAATATTGATGTCCTTATCCTTATTAATATGATTATGTAATTAAAACTGTTAATTAAAAAAGTCAACCTCAGTGTAAATAAAAAATCTTCAAGGGCAAATAATTCTTTTGTTACTGCAGCACGAACATTAGGAGCAAACTCATGTGTATTTTTATGTGCAGGTTTACCATACACCTTATACCCACAATAGATTGAAACCATAACCATACGTTTTACAAAACATGAAATCAGTTTAAAGAATAAAAATTGGATTGCCATTTCAAAACAATAGCAGAATATCAAAAGAAGTAGAAACCATGACAATAATTTAAACTGCAAACCAAGTACCTTAAAAATCTGAGCTACAAAAAACAATTTAATCAAAAAAGGTAGTTTTATCATGAAAAACATTAAAAATAGCGCTGCTATCTCGCCAAAAATAAGAATAAAAATTTGGTTTGAGTTTTTTTTTAATAAGCTAATTGTAATATAAGAAAGATTATGTACGCACTGTATTACATGAATGTTCACTAGGTAATTAAAATTGGTATATAAGCAATGCAAAAGCCTGAACTTAAATTTAGTTATTAAATTATGAAACAAAAACCTATTTTTATTTATCTGATCCAACCGACACAATACCAAAAACTCGTTTTAAGTCATTCACAGATCGTATGCGATGGGCTTCGCTGTCAGAAGTTTTTCGTGCAAAAATACGGCCTTCCTTAGACCAAACATACTTCCATTCTGCACGCCGACCTGATTCGCGAGTCTGATAGAAAAGGTGTCTGTTTTCTTTAGATAGCCTCTCGTTGATATAAAACCTTCGTACAGGTGTAAGTACTCCAAGGTCAGAGGTATCAGCGCCGCGGCGCACGCGCGCGGCCTGCAGGATGCGGTCGCGCAGCGCGCGGCGCACAAGGCGCACGGCAACCGCGCGCGGCCGCGGCGCTAGCACCCCCGCGCCGGCGCCGGCGTCTCCGTTGACAGCGATGTGGGCGCGCGGAGGCCCCACGCGGGTCACACTCACCACATCATGATCTTCTATCGTGATGCCTATTTCATTGCCAATGAGTTTCACTAATTGGTGCAAACTTTCAGACCGACTCTCAGGAATGTTGGATATCTCAATATCGTTTGCAAGTTCAGCCTGTTTACATTCGTTCAAATCATCCTGCAGCCCAATAATGGTCTTTTGAAGCTCCGCTACCTCCGGTGAAGAATTATTTCTGCTATTTTCTAGTAGTTCAACCCTTGACGATAAGTCATTTATTCGTGAGTTGCACGACTTAATTGACTCCGATATTTCTATTCGGAATTCATGCATTTCTTTCCTCATTGAAGAAACCTCAAGTCTAAGCAGACGTAATTGATCGACCAGATCCTGCGAGCCTGAAGGAGATGCTTCAGTTTCAGTAATGAAATCCTCAGCTATTGATTTAACTGGAGTTTCAGCGTTGTCTTTAGCTTTAGGTGCCTTTAACTTGCAGCTGGGGCACGACCACGACGAAACTGTTTTTGCCGAATCGGGAATCCCAACACAGGACCGATGGTATAGACCCGAACATTTATTGCACTTAGCTGACTCGGCAGCATTTAGGAAACGTCCGCAAGCTCCACAATTAGTTTTAGGTGCCATTTTTATTAAAACTGTATATGTACCAGCACAAAAAACGAACACGAAAAAAGTTATACTATGTTATAGATATTTTACTTTTATACACAAAGTCAAATCTAAAAGATTTTGAGACTAACGATTAGGTAGTCAACTAAATCACTGTTACTTTTTATTCAACAAGAAACAAACTTGAACGCAGTCTGTAGGTATATTCTTAAAATATTAGCCACTGTTCGTATCAACCGTTCGCAACATACCCACTTGTTAATTTGTTAGTCCACGATATATATTAAATAGTTTTGATACCGTTTCAAATAATAATGTAATATTTTACTGTTTGGTTTACTCACACAAACAAAATATAGGTCCAGTTTGATTAACAATAAGAATGTAAGTAATCAGGTGATGTTTCCACTGTTATAAATTTAATTGGCAAGAGCACTTCACAATACGTATGCACAGTAGCAGCACACTTCCGAATGGTGAAATCAAAGCGAATTGTTGTCTGCAGCGTTTTACTTAATTTTGCGTAGTGTTTGTTCTATTGATTGATTGTAAATGGAATAAAATGGAGCATTATAAAAACGTAGAAAATGATTTCATAAATGATAAAGTATTTTCAAGAACTCCGTGCCAGCAAGTAATGTACGTTCTGCAGTGAACAGCCCCGTTGTGGCATACTAACTGGGACATGTCCTCACTTGAGGATGAAGGGGCTGCGATCGGATGTATTACACTGTAATACTATACGGACACAGTATACTATTCTGTAAAGTGTTATAATAAGATGCCTGTAGAAAACTGTTTTGAAATCTGGCATTTAGTTAAAAGAAATAAATTTAAATCCAAATGTTTTATCTCAATTTTGCTAACTACTTGGCACCTTGCTTTCTCGACTGGACAACATTCGAAGATTGCGATCTACAGGTTAGAGCATTTCAAAATCGCCGGGACACGACTGATGTTTGCTTTTATATAAAATAATTAACAATAAGATAGATTGTCCAGACTTGCTGGAAAAAATTTAAATAAATTGTGCCCTACCCGTGGGTGCGCCACGACAGCGAGCAACGCCTGTCTGCGTGTTCGGTAGGTCCTCGGCTGCAACTCCCCGGTGCTTCGCATTGTTCATTGCAGAATTAACATTGTTCCGTGGACATTTATGGCGATTTCTTTCACCAAATTAAGATGAAGCTAACAAGAAAATATGTACAAATATGATTGATACATATTGTTATTACTCAATTTAATAATTTTTTGTGTAAACACAATTTTGTCCGCGCAATTTTATAATTATTTTAGTATCAATATTATAAATTATTCTTATTACTTTTTCTATTAATTGTATACTTATATATTAAAATTTTATTTCCATTAAATTTTAATATATATTTAATATAAAATTTTATCTCGTATTTCTCTTTGGTCCGCACAAAATTGTTTAGTTTTAAATCCTACTAAAACGAAGTAGGTACATGATTCTGGGATCAAAAAGTAAAGTAGCGAAAATAGGACAAACAAACCCGCCCAGTATCCAACTATTAGGATGGGGAGAGTACGTACTCGAAGCCCGTAACCTCGCCGTTGTCTTCGACGTGAGTCTTCACTTCGACAACTATATACCTACTGAAATGTGCACGCGTCTGGTTTTATCGCCTTAAGGTACTTTACAGAATGAGGGACCATATCTCCGTTGATGTAAGAGTCTGACGTTGTGACACTCTGTTGTTATCACAGTGAAACTACTGCATCGCGGTGTATGGTTCCTGTCTTTTGCAGAGACCGCAATTCTTGATACAACGGATTCAAAACGCGTGTGCACGTTTTTGTTTAAAAATTTTCCCAAGAACCCATATAACTCAGTACATAAAGCCAAAATATTACGGATAAAAGAACAGCAAAAACTCTATTTAGCCTCCCTTCCTTTTGAAGTCATCAAGACCCAGCAACCTACCTATCTATTTAAGAAACAAGCGCTCTGACTGTCCAATCAGAGCATGTAGTCTCCTTCTGTCAAGCCCTGAACACAAGCCCGCAGATTCCGTGGGAACTTGCAATTTTGTGCCACAAAATGTTGACCCGATGTTCCTTCTCCTATTTGCAAAGTTAATTCAAAACCAATATTTAAATCCAAATGAAATCTTTTTTACGAAGCAAACAAAAAAAGGAACGCATTCAGTGGCACAATACAATAATATAAATTATATAAATGAATATAGCAATCCATCAAAATATTTTTAAAACCTACCTACTTAATACACTTATTTATCTTTTTTTTTATCTTTATTTATTATAGAGAGTTTGGTCAAATATAGACCATGCCACTCTCATTGTAACCTTTTTTAACATCTTACAGACTTGATGATACACTTACGCTCGATATAAAGCTAAACTTAATTGCAATAATATACCTATACTACTTATGCCCTTCGTTTCAAACCTATATTTACCACTTTAACTAGAGACTTGGCTTCATGAGATAGAGGATGTGCTAATAAGGAGTTACATAGACCAACGTTATTTAAATCTAAATCATATTTTTGAAGGAATTCTTGTCTCTCTGCTTCGTTCCGGACACATTCCATGGCGATGTGTGTTACATCTTCTATAACCTTGCACTCTGCGTAGTTAGGTGAATCTCTTTGATGCATCATGTATGCAAAAGCATTTAGTGGAATATGTCCTGAACGCAGCCGTAACATTATTACTATTTCACTTCTAGTAAGGTTTCCCTCCTCAAACCATGGTTTTGATCGGAGTGTTGGGCAGATCACTTTATGCCAAATACCTTTACTTGCATAACTATTGTAACGCGTTGTTTGCGGAGTGGTAATTGAGGGTCCAGAAAGGAAATACCAAAGCTCTCTTCTATGTTTATTTTGCAGTAAAATTAAAAATATACAAAAATGCCTGTAAATACAAACAAAAAATAAAAAAAAATTGAAATAAAAAATAGTCACACAAAATAAAACAGAAACATTAATACAATTAAATTTGATCTGAAAAGAAAAAGTAACAACAAAATAAAATTTTAATGAATGAGAATCCTTACCAAAAATTTTGGCTACGCACACTCGTGTACGTAAAAATAAATTATTGATTTCATGAAAACTTTGATTGTAGATAATAAAAAATTGATAAACATGTAATTTTGAATAATAAACTCGGAAACAATAATAAATAAATAGATTCTAGTTGTTATGATGGATAATTTTTCGTGACTGGCTTGTCAAATCAAAACATTGCCGTTCTCCGACACTACGTAATTCGTAGTTTAAAATTACGTCGGGAACGACAAAAAAATAAAATTTACTGACAAAAAGAGGTCGAAATAGACAACCGTCACACTATTATCCGACGATTCTTTCCACTTTATCCCGCACTGTTTTTTGACTAAATATATCAGTTCTGAATAGACCGGAAGGCATTGGTATTCCATACCTCCGATACAAGCTTCTTTTGCTAATCGATCGACCGTCTCATTGCCTTCTATACCTACGTGCGATGGGAGCCACTGGAGCACAACTTTTTTATTAGTTTAGCCTATCTTTATAAAAGAGTTTAAAATACTGTAGGCTATCGGTGTTCCTCGAAAAGTCGAGGTACACCGAGCCACGTGCTGGAGAGAACTTTTTGAGTCAGTTACCACAACGAAGTGTTTATGGTGCATATTCTCTATGTACACCAGTGCCTCTGCTATCGCAATTAGTTCAGCATGCATTATTGAAATATTACTAATTATCTTAAAACAAAAATTTTCTCCTTTTTGTTGGTCATAAAATGCTGCCCCAACACCCCTCTCACTTTTAGATCCATCAGTAAAAATCTTATAATATCTCTTATACTCCCTGTCAATATACGCTTTACAAATATAATTTAAACAAACATTACTTAAGGATTTTTTAGATTTATCTATACGATCTATCTCTATCTTAATATTATCTTTAATGTTGATTGCACTGGTCCAGGTGTTCATAGAATACATTTCTAACTGATTGCTAGAATGAAGTGGAAATGTTTCAAGGTGTGTGTGAACTAATACAAGTAATGGTTGTTTTTTGTTCCTCCAAAAACGACATCCTGTTAAATTACATAAATCTTTAATTGTTAATACAATATGGTTATTACTTTTGAGGGATTTCAGACGTAACCAAAATTTACCTGCTAGATACAACCTTCTTATGTAAAGGGGAGGCACGCAAAGCTCCCTCTCCGTAACATGTACAGCTGTACTACGAATGAAGCTTCCTATTATTCTTAAAAATTGATTTTGAATACGATCTAATTTTATAACATGAGTTTTTGCACTGTTATCTATAAAGAAACTTGCATAGTCTAATTTACCCCCCATCCGGGTCCGGTTAAAACTTTAAAGATGTTAATACATTTAGCTGTCTCATTCCGTAATTCATTTATGTGTTTCGACCATCTCAAAGACCTATCTAACCACAGACCAAGGTATTTTATTTTATCAATATTTTCTAACATTATCTTATTTACGGTTAAGTTTACTGGAATACTCTTAAATTTATTGGTGAAAGTACACACTTTAGTCTTCAACGATGAGATTTCCAGTCCAACACATCTAAGTAATCTTACAAGTATATCTAAAGCTTTCTGTAACGTATATATAGCGTTTAAATGTTCCGGAACTGTCACATACAAAATAAAATCATCCGCGTATTGGGAAACTTTAATAGAATCTACCTTGTCTATTATTGTTTTACAAACCTTGCTTGTTACGATATTAAATAACAGCGGTGACAGCGGGTCTCCTTGTGCCAAACCTAATCCAGTGGTACGACATATCTTACCTGATTCTGTATTTATTGTTAAGTGCCTTTCGTTTAAGAAGTTTCCTATGTACGTGCATATTGATTTTCCTACATTAATTTCATTTAAAATTTGTAACAAACTTATCACATCTACATTATTATACGCGCTGTCTATATCGATGAAACAGGCTATAGTTGGTATATTTTTTGAGAAACCGATTTGTATGTTTGTTACTAAGCTAGTCAGATTTTCTAATGTAGATCTACATCTTCTAAACCCCGTTGTATAATAACTTAAAATTTGGTTTCGTTCTACGTGCCATTCAATTCTGTACTTTAATATATTATGAAATATTTTACACAAACAACTCATCATTGAGATAGGCCGAAGCGCCGTAGGGGATGTTATAGCTCTACCTGGTTTAGGTATAGGCACAATAGTTATCTTGCGCCACTGTTGTGGAATCGAACCTGTGGACAGTATAGTATTAAACAGCTGTATTAAAATGCTTTTGGCAATTTCTGGGAGATTTTTTATCATTGAGTACGAAATATTGTCGTCTCCAGGTGAAGTATTTTTCCTACTAATACACACATCTAGTTCATCAATTGATATAGGGCCTTCTAAGATTAAGTTAGAATTACAAAAATTTGGAATTTTAGGGTTAACGTAATCGGGAGTTAATGATTTAAGCAGTTCAAAAGATACTGCACCGTCCACATGGCTAGAGGATGACTTTCTGAGACCTTTTACCCATTTCATCTTTTGCCAGACTTCATGTTGTGAGGTTGTACTAGATACTGAATCGCAAAATTTTTGCCAGTATTCTTTAGCCGCTAAACGAATGAGCCTTTGCGCGTTGCGTATTTTTTCTTGTAACATATTGTAGTTATCTAGGATAGGGTTTTTTCTAAATTTCGTCAGAGCTAATCTACGTTCGGCTACCGCTTTTGACAACGTGGGGTTCCAATATGGTTTCGGAGAAAAACTATTAGAAGGGTTATGGTTTATTCTGTATTTAGGGATGTGTACATCAGTAGCCCTATTAATGATATTTATTAATTCATCATACGATTGTTGCAAATTTTCAGACATTTGAAACGATAACAGTTCCTCATTCAAGAGCTTTTTATATGCCACCCAATCAGCTAGTTTTAAAATCCTAAGTGTAGAGTCCAACGAATTACTGTTCGAATTTACTGTAGATATTTTGATTATAAGGTGGTCGCTACCTAAACTTTCGTTTAATACTATCCACTCAGATTTCAAACCCATGTTTGAACTAACTATAGATATATCAGGTGCAGATTTCTGTAAAACATTATCTACCAATTTTATTCGTGTAGGTTGACCTGTGTTTAGTGAAATTAGATTAGTATCAACCATAACGTCGCTAACTTGCACACCCCTAGTATCAGTTCTTGTTGACCAATTTGTATGGTGGCCGTTGAAATCCCCCAAAAATAAAGTATTTTTTCCACCTAAATTAAATAATTGTGTAAAGTCTCTTTGTAAAGTACGAACATTTGATGGGCAATAAATTGAATATCTGAACAATTGAACACCTTTATCATAGCCACTTCAATCGCAGTATTGGTAAAATTTACATTAAGTTTTTGAGCTTTAATTGATTTATGCGAACATATCATTACACCACAATAGCCATCCTCTCTATCTTTACGAAAAATGTTGTAATCTTTTAATTTAAATTCAGTATCTGAAGAGAGCCAAGTTTCACTTATACATGCTATATGAATTTTTTCTCTAGACAGTACGTTTTGAAATTCTAAATATTTAGGTTTTATGCTTTGTGCATTCCATTGTAGAATGTTAACTTTTATCTGTTTTGAACTACTATCCATTAAAATAATCAAACACTATTTTAAGTACTGGCCAATCATTTACATTGTCTACGACTACTAAAATTAACCATTGAATACAACATTTAAATACCTTATTAATCTTGGTTGAGATAGAGTCTTTGCTTAAAAATATAATTTCTAAAAAAAAAAACTAAAATTACCAATTCGCTTATTTTGCTCAGTATCCTCCTTTTGATAGACTTTTTGTACATTTTCAAACTCGCTAGTCTCCTGATTTTTCTCCTCGTTTCTGCATATTCTTCGTTTCTCTACTTTATTGTTACTGACCTGCATGTCTTTAGTTGTATGCACGATAGCCTTGGTTTGAACAACTTCTGCATAGGTTGGTACATTTTCTCCTGATCTCTCCTGGGTAAGTAAATTGTAGAAGTTCTTTGTGACTTGTGAAGTTGAGTACTGATTCTTATTTGTTTGCGTGTAATCGTTGTTGATTGGAGTATATGGCGGGCTAGGGGGAACATAAATAGTTAGAGCTTTTCTGTAAGTACAGTTGTATTTGGCCATTATTTCTCGAAGCCGTTTTTCTTTTATGTAAGCTGGACAGCTTTTCATGAGAGCCATATGATTTTGCGAACAGTTAACGCATTTGAAAGTTTTAGTATCACAGTTCTCATGGTTTTGTGCACACTTGGGACAGACTATCTTATTCGCTGGACATCTCTTATATGTGTGACCTAACTTCCAACACCGAGAGCATTGAGATACTGGAAATATATATGGCTCAACTTTAATTTTTATTCCTTCTACCCATACATAGCCAGGTAGTGAAGCTTCTTTGAAGCATAGCTTTACCGCTTCACTTGCAATCCATCCCTTAGCCTCTTCGTGACTTCTTCTTTGCAGACGCTGCACCGATAGTAACTGTATATGTTCAGGGCACTCGATACTCTGAATTATGTCATCGTCTGTTATGGTTAAGTCCACGTTTTTTATTACGCCAAGTGAAGTATTTCTAGTCATAGCTCTATATAATTTCCACCCTTTTTCTGTGAGATCAGCTGATTTCTCACACTTTTCTGCATGGTACTCATCTTTAAAATCCAATCGTAATTTGTACGGATTCAAATACTTAACGCGTTCTATTCCTGTTATCGCCAAGGATTTCAATAATTTAGCTAATTCAAATTGCTTTGGTAGTTTGTCTTTACTTGAGATGTATATTTCCGCTTCATAAGAATTTTGTATAGATTTTTTCTCTTTATTTTTTACCACTTTCCATTAACCACCCTCACTATCCTCCGGAGGCGACTCCCGTAATCTTTTCTTCATGTTTTGTCTATTTTCTTCTTCAAAATTGTGTGAAGACAACCTCTCCATATTGTTGTCTATTAAATCCATGTTCAATTCAATCCATCATCTTCATCACTGTTACTATGAATGCTCACGTTAAACACATTAGTTTCATTCATTGTGCACGGCGCGACGGCCGGCGATAACTCGTCGATAAACCGGTTTTGAACTAGCGACGGCGGGTTTCACTACAAGACGGAACACGACACACGACTGGCTCGAGCGAATGCCGACACGAGACTGACTTATTTCTCTTTTTCCCCCTCTATTATAATATGCATAGATACTACGTAATTAATATTATTGACATTATATGCCACTCATAGTATTAATTTATTAGAGTTTATTACCTAATACCTACTTTTAATATAAAACGGGCGTCTATCCCGGGGTTACGACAGAATAGCAACATTATGATGAGTCGTCACCTTTTGTACTTTGTACTTTGACTGTGTACTTTTGACCGGCTCAACACACGCAATACTATGTAGGTACTTTGACCGGCTCCACACAGGCAATACTATGTAGGTACTTAGACCGGCTCAACACAGGCAATACTATGTAGGTACTTTGACCGGCTCAACACAGGCAATACTATGTAGGTACTTTGACCGGCTCCACACAGGCAATACTATGTAGGTACTTTGACCGGCTCAACACAGGCAATACTATGTAGGTACTTTGACCGGCTCCACACAGGCAATACTATGTAGGTACTTTGACCGGCTCAACACAGGCAATACTATGTAGGTACTTTGACCGGCTCCACACAGGCAATACTATGTAGGTACTTTGACCGGCTCAACACAGGCAATACTATGTAGGTACTTTGACCGGCTCCACACAGGCAATACTATGTTGGTAGTTTGACCGGCTCAACACAGGCAATACTATGTAGGTACTTTGACCGGCTCAACACAGGCAATACTATGTAGGTAGTTTGACCGGCTCAACACAGGCAATACTATGTAGGTACTTTGACCGGCTCCACACAGGCAATACTATGTAGGTACTTTGACCGGCTCAACACAGGCAATACTATGTAGGTACTTTGACCGGCTCAACACAGGCAATACTATGTAGGTACTTTGACCGGCTCCACACAGGCAATACTATGTAGGTACTTTGACCGGCTCCACACAGGCAATACTATGTAGGTACTTTGACCGGCTCAACACAGGCAATACTATGTAGGTACTTTGACCGGCTCCACACAGGCAATACTATGTTGGTAGTTTGACCGGCTCAACACAGGCAATACTATGTAGGTACTTTGACCGGCTCAACACAGGCAATACTATGTAGGTAGTTTGACCGGCTCAACACAGGCAATACTATGTAGGTACTTTGACCGGCTCCACACAGGCAATACTATGTAGGTACTTTGACCGGCTCAACACAGGCAATACTATGTAGGTACTTTGACCGGCTCAACACAGGCAATACTATGTAGGTACTTTGACCGGCTCAACACAGGCAATACTATGTAGGTAGTTTGACCGGCTCAACACAGGCAATACTATGTAGGTACTTTGACCGGCTCCACACAGGCAATACTATGTAGGTAGTTTGACCGGCTCCACACAGGCAATACTATGTAGGTACTTTGACCGGCTCCACACAGGCAATACTATGTAGGTACTTTGACCGGCTCCACACAGGCAATACTATGTAGGTACTTTGACCGGCTCCACACAGGCAATGCTATGTAGGTACTTTGACCGGCTCAACACAGGCAATACTATGTAGGTACTTTGACCGGCTCAACACAGGCAATACTATGTAGGTACTTTGACCGGCTCAACACAGGCAATACTATGTAGGTAGTTTGACCGGCTCAACACAGGCAATACTATGAGGTACTTTGACCGGCTCAACACAGGCAATACTATGTAGGTACTTTGACCGGCTCAACACAGGCAATACTATGTAGGTACTTTGACCGGCTCAACACAGGCAATACTATGTAGGTACTTTGACCGGCTCAACACAGGCAATACTATGTAGGTACTTTGACCGGCTCAACACAGGCAATACTATGTAGGTACTTTGACCGGCTCAACACAGGCAATACTATGTAGGTACTTTGACCGGCTCAACACAGGCAATACTATGTAGGTACTTTGACCGGCTCAACACAGGCAATACTATGTAGGTACTTTGACCGGCTCAACACAGGCAATACTATGTAGGTACCTCGACCGGCTCCACACAGGCAATACTATGTAGGTACTTTGACCGGCTCAACACAGGCAATACTATGTAGGTACTTTGACCGGCTCAACACAGGCAATACTATGTAGGTAGTTTGACCGGCTCAACACAGGCAATACTATGTAGGTACTTTGACCGGCTCAACACAGGCAATACTATGTAGGTACTTTGACCGGCTCAACACAGGCAATACTATGTAGGTACTTTGACCGGCTCAACACAGGCAATACTATGTAGGTACTTTGACCGGCTCAACACAGGCAATACTATGTAGGTAGTTTGACCGGCTCAACACAGGCAATACTATGTAGGTACTTTGACCGGCTCCACACAGGCAATACTATGTAGGTACTTTGACCGGCTCAACACAGGCAATACTATGTAGGTAGTTTGACCGGCTCAACACAGGCAATACTATGTAGGTACTTTGACCGGCTCATCACAGGCAATACTATGTAGGTACTTTGACCGGCTCAACACAGGCAATACTATGTAGGTACGTTGACCGGCTCAACACAGGCAATACTATGTAGGTACTTTGACCGGCTCAACACAGGCAATACTATGTAGGTACTTTGACCGGCTCAACACAGGCAATACTATGTAGGTACTTTGACCGGCTCAACACAGGCAATACTATGTAGGTACTTTGACCGGCTCAACACAGGCAATACTATGTAGGTACTTTGACCGGCTCAACACAGGCAATACTATGTAGGTAGTTTGACCGGCTCAACACAGGCAATACTATGTAGGTACTTTGACCGGCTCAACACAGGCAATACTATGTAGGTAGTTTGACCGGCTCAACACAGGCAATACTATGTAGGTACTTTGACCGGCTCCACACAGGCAATACTATGTAGGTACTTTGACCGGCTCAACACAGGCAATACTATGTAGGTACTTTGACCGGCTCAACACAGGCAATACTATGTAGGTACTTTGACCGGCTCAACACAGGCAATACTATGTAGGTACTTTGACCGGCTCAACACAGGCAATACTATGTAGGTACTTTGACCGGCTCAACACTGGCAATACTATGTAGGTAACTATTTTTATTTCTTTTTATTTTCCTAATATACAGTACCTGAAACTGTGTGTCTTTATTCAGCGGGAACACTGGAGAATTTTTGAAAAAATTATATAACTCTGAAAATAATACGGAACAAATTCCAGTTGTTTAACCAGTGATAGCCCTAATTATATAGATCTATATCACGGTAAGACTTATATCAAATTACATAGTGTATATAGACCGCTGAATATAGACACACCTTTATTTTGTTCCATTGTTTTGCACCAATGTTTTGTTCGTATATTATTTTATTTTTTGTTTTTAGTCATTGTCCAATTATTTTTATTTTTTAACGTGTGTTGCACTTTGTGTTCATTATTTTTGTCTTTATCTAACCTGTATGTTTCAACCTATTGTTATGTGTTGTGGCTGTCAATGGGTGTTACCACACCAATCGATCGATGGTAGAATGAAACATTTGACGTCATGGATCGACGATCGATCGGTTGATGTGGTAACACCCAAATCATTTTCAATCATTATCTCAAATTATTTACCTTTTTTTATTATAATTAGTGTTTTCCATTTTATTGTACTTTCTATTGTAACTTAACGTTCAGTATGTTTAGTATCGCTCAGCATGTTTTTATTATTATTTTTAAGTGAAATCTTATTTTTGCCTAGCTTTGGATATAGCGAAAGAAAATCGAATTTGATAATGATAATGTTTTATTGACAGTGTTTCTGTTTCATATTAGATGTGGTGCAAACCTATCTAAGTTGCACTTTTATTCATTTTGTAAACTATTTTATAGAATATGTGTTAATGTTGTAACTGTTGGTTTGTCTTAATAAATGACGCAAACTGTACAAAACATGACTCTACCACCACTTCGGAAAACCTTCGTGAAGAAGAACTGGCAAGTTACGCGGACTGTTAATTATGCTGTCTTTATCGTTCACTGTAGTGAAGTCGACAGTCCCACTATTGACGCAATTACCACATTCATTGCTAGAAAGACACAATCTTACAGCAATTAAGGTGAGTCAGGGTTTTGCCAAAAGTGGTGGACCAGTTTCTTCGGCGCCTGTACCTGAGCTGGTCTGCGGAAGTGGGCCGGGCGACGCGCGCAGTTCGCCGGCGTAAAGCTGCGGCGCTGGCTGGCTGCTCACCGACCACACCGCCGCGCGGTACGCCTCCACCGACATTCCTGCAATTTAGACGCTCCGCCTGTAGTTTAAGCTTACAACGCAAGACTCGTCGGTCGCGAGCGTTGCTCTACGTAGCGCCACAGAGTGACATAACTGCGGCTACTGTTAGTATTAATAGAATGTTAAGGTCGACAAACGTTTAAGCAGATATTCCATTTAATGTCACCATTTAAGATAAGTGAGCAAGTTACTAAATGAACACAGTTAGGAGTTATATAAAAATTTTTTCGGTTGCTTCGAAAGCCAAGTTGCTACTTAATAGCTAGATCTTCTATTCAAGTGCTCCACTACGTACGACTCATACATAAATTAATACAAGAACGAACTCTGCGCTAGCTCATAAAAAATAATTGGCTGATTTCTAGATGTGTCTCAGGTTTACGAGCTGCGCCCGGTCGGAGCTGGGCTTAACGAGCGCACTCGTGCGCGCTGGACTCATAAACAGGCGACGAGACTCATCATTAGTTCAAAAAGTTTTTATGAAAGTAATTTATTGACGTGGGACTCGATAAGTATCGTTTTTTTTTGTTTTATAGAGCGTCTTAACTTTTACCGTGATGGATATTTATTCCAGTCTGGAACTACCCAGTTGGAAGCATTATTCGTGATGAGAAACCACCTTAAATACCTGGTATCGATACATGCACCTGTTTTATTAGTGTACGTACTAAAATTACCTACTTATTAATATTGTGATGCTAATACGTACCCAACTTTTGGGCTTCCTCTTCCTGTATCTCGCGCACGTGCGTGTAGAAGCTCCACTTCTCCTGCCACTGCTTTGCCGCTGCTCTCTCTTTCTGTACAACCGATCTCCTGGAATGGTTCATAAACAATGTAAAGATAAGTTTTCTTCCGCATTTTTTTTAATACTGTCATAATCCGAAATAAGCTTTCACTTTATTTTTCCTTTTTTAGATTCATGTTTCCAAATGGACGAAAATCAATTATACAGTTTAATTAAAATACCTACGTTAACTTTATTTTTCGAAATGGACAGTTTATTTATGGCACGTAACTCGGCTTAGCACGTCGTATATTGAAACTACCACTATTTTGAATAACCTTCAAGTGATTGATATTCGAATTGCTGGCGTGAGCGAAAACCACACTGGCATATGTCATGATGGGGCGGATGCAAGTTTTGTAAAGTGTAAGCTTATTTCTAAGCGACATTTTACTTTTCTTGCAGATTAGGGGGTGCAGCCTACCCATGACGAAGGCGGCTCGGTCCCAAAATACGTTAACATAAATGAGTAATTACATACAAAATGCCTTGTGCCTTGACGGGGTCGGCGGCCAAGTCCCGCCGCCCCCCGAGCCCGTGCGCTGGGCCCGGCGTGCTCTCCATGGCTTTCCTCACGTCACAATACGGTAGCCTGTTTATTCACTTCCATGTCCTGTGTCAGCGTGCCGCTGTGTTGTAGTCAACGCCATTATTGACTTAAGGATTGCCATGACGATAACAACAACCCTGCCGTCCATGGCAACAGCGAGGGTTTATTTAGGGGCGATAGTGTCAGAGCGGCAGGTTTTCTATGAGCTTAGATGTTATTTAAACTTTCCTTTAATTTATATACTTGGTATCGAGCCTTAAAGACTGGAGACTGACTTGGAGTATAAATTCAAAGTGGCGACCAAATTGACGGCGGGCTATGGCGGGATGGCGGCTACCATCTTGATTTTAAGGTTCCCATCTTACTTTTGTGTTTCCTGAATGTCTCATACGTTTTCAACTTTTAGAAACATTACAGGGTCATTTATTTTTCAATTGTCTACATTTTATTTTTGCGCAATCAAGATTTTCTGAACGAAGTGGGACAAACAGGGGAAATTTGACTGTTGAATTTTTTCATTTTTTTTTTTTATTAGGATATGCCAACAATATAACTACATAAACTTAAAATAAACATTTAAAGATGTCCTAAAACTAGTACAAATATCTCTAACAGGCATATACAGCATTCTATAAGTCAAAGCGTATCTATTACAATTATTAATATAATGGACTGACTTAAAACATAGCAAACTTTCTCGCACAGACCTCTTACCGATCAATGCGCTTAGCGCCAGCCATTACAAACTATCCACAAACTATCACGAATAAGAGGTATTTGACATCGTGGTTTCCTTTATGAAAGTACGTCCGGTTAATAGTAATATTTTTAAAAAAGCTAACTTTGATGCCATAAGTTTTGAGCTACATGAATACGACTGGTCAAATCTTTTTAAGGATTTGGATATTGATTATCTGATGATTGACTTAAACACGCACGCACATTCAAATTTCATAAGGTAATTTTTAAGCTATAAATAATTATTTTTTCTTAATCTTAATTTGTCTCTTTGTCCCATAATTATAAAAATACCATGTTTCAATATTTTAAATTTCTGTTAATTTTTAGTCTGCTATGTATCATTAACAAAATGTAGATCCTTAACTGGCTGTCAGTAAAACTTAAGTATTTGTAACATAGTTAAGAGCTGTGGATTTTGTGATAAATAAACAAATAAAATAAATCAACCTGTATGCTTGAATAAACTTACGTAACAACTTAACTACCGAAGCTACTCCGCATAAACTCATTAATCAAAGGCAACCCTTTTCCGGCTAATTAGCTTGAACCAGCACCGGAATATCGATCAACATTACGGCGTACCACCTCTAGGCGACCCTGAAACTTTTCACTGCTCGTCCTTCAAGTTGGCGGCGTGCATTTATTCGGCGGCTTAATGCGTCTCGCGTCAGAAGGGCGCGTAAGGGCGGAGAGGGCACTCCGGGCAGACGCGTGCCCTCCGTACGGCAGAGTCACCGCTGCGCCATGCACTAGACGGACCGAAATATCAAAGGTGCTGCTGAGTGTCGGTCAAGGTTGATGTGGCTTTTTGATCACTCAGCGGCCGTTTTGAGACGATGGGGTTGTTATCATGATCTTTATACGTATCAAAATTGTGTTATGGTATTTATATTGTGAATGGAATCTGCACTTAAATGTTAGCGAGTCGTGTCGGGACTGGGGGTGCCCTCTGAATGACAAATGGAATGCCAGTCTATTGCACCTTGTAGTACTAAATTAACGAGATTTCTTATATGTGGTATAGTAGGTAGCTGCTGGGATTTTTCATAATCAAAATCAGAAATAAGTAATTTATTTGCAAGACAAGAGAAATGACCTAGGCTAGATTTTATAATTGATATGTACGACATAACTCTAGCGGTGCGCAAATTTTAACAAAAAATGCATTTAATTACAAGGCATTAAAGAACTTTTTAACTTCCGGATATACTCAAACAGTTTATAAGTTGGAATAAGCTACGATGGGGCGAACACATCATATTGTAGTAAAAGTCCCTACATAAAAAAAAAGCAAACTTAGGTAAATCTAAAGTGACAATTGAATGCTTTCTGTAACTTACGTAGAAAATAACAATAAATCTCCTATCAATATATCCTATGGATGGAACAGTACTACCTATGTATCGATTTATATAATAACAAATTTAAGCTACAAATCAATAAATTAAAGCTACAAATGAATTTCGACCAAATTGGTTCACGTTTCCAACGTTTCGATCATTGGAACCTTGGAACCTTCCGAGTACAAACCTTACACCCTTTATTTATTCATACAGCAATATTTACCAGACCCAAACAACTCCAGTGGTGACCTCAAAGGTCCTTCGTCCGTATGGAGGTCAGCGTTGACCTACATGCGAGTGCGTGCAGGGTGGGACTCGGCGGCGCGCCTTGCTTCAACTCGCCCCCCCCCTCGCCCCGCGGCGAGACGGCCGCCCAGAGCAGACGGCGTTGCAGACTCAGATATTGCTATATAAAGGTGACTGGAAAATGAACTTGTATTTAAAATTCACTAAGGTACGTTGGATAACCTTGTGGAACGTCTGAAAGGTTAAGACTGCAGTTACGTTTTCAAGTCTTATATCACGTTTGTGAGGGTATTGCTTTGGTGGCGTGAACTTCTCCATTGAGCCTGAAATCAATAGGAGAGTAATAGGCTATATTTTAATGCATGTCCAATTTAGTTCAGCTGGTTCACTATTAGGAAGTCCTCAAGAATGTGGTTATGAAGATTATTTGATATTTTTCTAATTATACATGTCATTGTAGTTTCACAGCTAATTTATTCAAACTAAAGACATACTCTTCAGTATTGGTGATTGAAGTCAGTTATTTGTATGCCACGGTGTGTTGCAAAGTGCGTTGTATTCTTTTCAATGTCATAGACCTTTTCTTAATTTAGACAAACGCACCTACCCACACTAAAGATACATTAAAAACGAAGTCTTTAAATAACCGATGAGGCACGGCCCATTAAGTTTATGATTCCCTCCGAGTCTAAGGTTCAATAAATCTTAATTTGGGAGCGACGAGTGTTGCCAACTCTTTTATAAGTGAGTACTTTATCGGTGAGGTTGTCCTACTTCTGCCAAGTATTTCTTGTAGCGTGGAGTGATCAATTACGTTAAATAAACGAGGGGAGTATAGTCATAGGATGTTTGTGTGATTTTGTTCCACTAAATGAAGTTGTCTGCTCTGATTCTCCATTTAGGTAAACCTAGATCCTCCTGGGGGAGTCGTCAGGTTGCTACCTTCCTCTTCAGCGTTACTTTTGTTTAGGTGAAACGATACAGCTTTGTCTAAATAATAATACAGTATGTAACGATTTACACTTTAAGATGATAGATGATATAAATGATATAGATGATAGTTGCTGCTGCTGCTACTGATGCTGATAGATGCTTCTGATATATGGTGATAGATTCCTTATGATGCTTGTACCGTTTATACAGTTACAAGGAATGTTAGGATTATAGTTAAACTACAATGTTAAGAGTAAAATAACTAAACCCGACGAGTGCAGTTTTGACACTAAAATTTATTTGCATTAAAAGTAAAATGATGAGTCACACGTTAACCTAGATAAATCCTTTGTACTTTGTACATCCTGCGACTCCAAAAGGAATGTAATCAGAGAGGTAAAATATAATATTACTAAACTAACGCAATACAAGTTGAAATTAAATATAAAACAAATAAGTAAAAATTAAAAAAGTAGAGTCAGCCTTCACGTTGAGTCAAATGTTGTTTATAAATTGGTTTTGGTAGGTATTTAACGCACGAATTGTTAGAGTTAATTGTTTATTTTATTCACTGTCACTGACCTCGGGAATTTTCAACCTTACCGACCGAGGCTGAGACCTGTGATAGAGTACCACGTCATCGCACTTAACACTATTAACACTACTGTGTCCACTGTGTGTGGAGCATGGTGCGCCCACGCCGGGCGCGCTTCGCTCCACTGGACGCCGCTGGGACGGTGGCTCCACCTGGGCCGCCTGGGCCGCCGCCGTCGCCGCTGGTGCCGCCTGGAAGACCACCGGCATTGCCGCCTGCAGTGCTGGTGCCACGTTCGCGCGTTGTCTCGCTGTGCGGCAGCGATATATCATATAGCCGCATACTAGTATAAGCAGTGCTAGTGTGACGTAGAGTACGGTGTACTGGTGTAGGTCGTGTACGCTGAGTGACGTGTAAGTCAAGTCAGACTGTTGTTTAATGACCTTTATCTGATCCTTTATACCATTCCAAGTTCCATTATGATCCTCTGGTATAAATAATTCAGGCATGGTAGTGTTAAAAATTTGATTTAAAATTGATGTGTCAGCTCCAGTCGGTACCATTGCTTGTGTGTTTACCTTGCTAAGATAGTTAGTATGTCCGTAAACTCGAGTACCCTTAGTTTTAAGAATGCAGCCCTGACCGATGTCAATAAGTCCATTCCCCATCAATGTTATCAGCTCCGTCTTGTCTGGACAAAATAAGCGAGCTAGGCAATTATTACAACACGTGAATAACCACCTGTTAAAAGCACGTAATTTGATCCACTGCTCTTCGCACTGAATTGGTTTCGTATTGCACAACGCCTTATTGTTAATAGTTATATTACACAGGGTGTGACTTATTTGTTGTTCATAGACTGGTTTATCGAAGGAGCATAATACTTTTCCTGATGTTAAGTGAATGCAATAGGAAGTATCTTCTTCTGTTATTAATAAAAGTAAATCCTTCTGAAAGTTAAAAGCGATATAAGGGGTATTCGTTTCCACAGTGTATCCTTTGCCAGGAATGCTATAAATTTGATCGACCTCAAATATTTCTTTAGCAACCAATGGGATTTTAATTTCGATTATCATGAACGATCTACCTACTTTTGAATTAATTTTCAGCAGCTTATAAAAATCATAAATGTTTTCTGCATTTATCGGCAACGTTAGATCACCCTGTAGTTGACTTGTAATGAGATGTATTTGCTCATGTAATTGCTCCACAGGTAATAAGTGAGCATTTAGGTGGCCATGTGATAAATCAGTGACAGTGTCAATCAGGTCGTTTTGGATTTGTCTTAAACTTGAAATTAAAATCTGAGCTGACAAAAATGATGACATAAGGTATAATGAACGTTGGTCGTCTGTTTGTACTCTATTTAATGTTGAAGTTATATTTTGTAAATGCAACTGTACGATGCCGAATTGTTTATTCATTATAACTTCATTTCTTTTTAAGATATTAGATTGAGCCTCTATTACGCTGGTCTGATTTTTAAGTAAGGTCCGAAGATGATTTTCATTATAAGATATTTTTTCGATGTCCTTTTCATATTGCCTCAAAAATCTATCATCCAGAACGCCAAACAAGGAGTTAGCCAAATAACCCACGCCATTGATTAGGCCCCTCTTCTGCCTTTTTTGGTCTGGGAATTTAATTAATTCATTATAGTGCTCGATTTCTGATAGCTCATGCTGTAATTGGTACATTATACTGTGATATTGTGGTGGAAGATCTGAAATGTAAGTATCCTTCTGTAATCGATGCACGTATTTTTGTAAATATGATAGTCCTGCCCAGTATGTTGTCATGTTAAAGTACACTAACAACTTCCATTCATCTCTGATAAGGTTCATCTCGTACTGTTTATCAAAATAGAGTCTTTGATCGGAGTTGAAATAAGATACGTTGTAGGTACAACGAACAGGAGCAATTGTAAGTAAAAATACAAGCAGTGTCGTTAAAATAGAGTATGAAAATCTGCTGGTTTTGTGACGAGTTCTTGTCGTTTTTTCATTACTCTGATTGGTATTGATGGTTGATGGAGGATCACTTGTCTGTTTATTGCAGTCTGAGCTATTTTTGTTTCGAGTACTATCTTCGTTGATAGGAAGAAGTGATAGTTTTAATATAGGCCTTTTAATGATGCCGTTTTTCGTTTTTACAGAGACCACCCTGACATATCCATCTTTCCCGGGGTGGACCTGAACGATTCTTCCCAATGCCCATTTTCCGGGGGGTAGGTTCTCTTCCTTGACTAATACGATGTTATCTAGCTCTATATTTTTGGTAGGATGTTTCCACTTGGATCTTGTTTGTAGCTGTTGTAGGTATTCCGAGGACCAAGTCTTCCAGAAGCTCTTGTTCATCGTTTGAACCATATGCCACCTGGTGCTCATGTTTATTTGATTGGGATCTGTCTGCGGGCGAGACAATAAGGGTCCTCCAATCAGGAAGTGCCCTGGTGTGAGGTAATCATCATCGGGATCTTCTGTTAATGCGACCAGGGGCCTTGAGTTAAGGCACGCCTCTATTTGATGTAGAAGAGTCACGAATTCCTCATAGGTAAGTTTCTGCTCCCCTATGACTCTACGAAGATGATATTTAAGTGATTTTACGGCAGCTTCCCATAAACCACCTGCTGAAGGGAACGCTGGTGCATTGAAGATCCACTGTATGTTAAAATCTCTGATGTTATTAAAAAAGTTGCTATCGATGGTTTTGATGATTTCTTTGTACTCCTTTAGTAGTAGTCGACTCGCACCTTTAAAGTTTGTCCCATTATCACTATACATGTGACTGGGGGTACCGCGACGAGCACAAAAACGTCGAAATGCCGCTAAAAATCCAGGGGTGCTTAAGTCCGACACCAGCTCTAAATGGACGGCCTTAGTGGATAAACATACGAATACCGCGACATATCCTTTAAGCGTTTTTATGCCACGGCCTTTATTCGCCTTGATATCAAAATGTCCGGTGAAATCCACGCCTGTATGGCTAAAAGGACGAGAAGGTGTAACCCGAGCCGCTGGGAGATCAGCCATGATCTGATGTTGATTTTGGTTACTGTAGCGCCTGCATTTTACGCACTTACGTAGCTCTCTCTTTACCGTGCGGAGGCCGCTGACAATCCAATACTTTTCTCTTACATATGTCAAAGTAAGCCGGGGCCCACCGTGGAGTGTCACCGAGTGAGCTTGATGAATGATTAGTTCAGTGAGACGACTATGGCTAGCTAATATGATCGGATTTTTAGCTAAACTACTCAATGTCGATTTATTTAGTCGCCCTCCGACTTTCAATAATCGGTCGTTTTCATCAATGTAAGGATTCAAGCATAAAAGTTTACTATGGACTGGCAATCGTTTACCTAGTTTTAGGCATTCAATCTCGTTTTCAAATTCTATCGCTTGCATTGCTTTAATTATAATGTTGTAGGAGTGTTGTATTTCAGATGCCGACAAGTGTGACTCACGTGAGGTGGTTTGCTTATTATGTAACCATCGAGTGTAACGTGAGAACCAGCCTACTGTTGCAACAACTTGTCTTATAGAGCTATAATCATTTATTAATTGTAATATTAATGTTCTATTTTTAGTTTCAGATAAGGTTGAGTATACATTGAACCTTTGTTTTTCTTCGCACGATGTTTTATAAGTATTAGTTCTGGATACGAGTAAGGTGTTTTTGTCAATTTTATTTAACCATTCCGGGCTCCACCATAAGGGATGTGAGTTCAGCTGGTCTACTGTTAATCCTCTTGTGGCACAGTCTGCTGCGTTTTGTTCTGAACTGACGTGGTGCCAACAAGCTGGAGGAGTGACGTCAACTATCTTCTGTACTCTGGTTGCCACGAATCGTTGCCATCTGTTAATGTCACCATGGATCCAGGACAGTGCTATCATGGAGTCACTCCAGCAATATATCTCATACTGTGTATTTGTAAATATATTTAAAACCTTTTGAAGAAGTTGAGATAGAAGAAAAGCGCTGCATAATTCCAGCTTTGGGAGTGTTAATTTATTTTTCAAGGGTGCTAATTTTGTTTTTGCGGTTAGTAGTCTCGTTGTGCACCCGGCCTTATCGTTTATAGTTGTAATGTAAATAACGCAAGCGTAAGCTTTTTCGGATGCGTCGCAAAAACCGTGAATAATGTATTTACCATTATTACCTAAGTATCTTGGTATTTCAATTAAATTAAGTTTTTGAAAATCTAGTTTTAACAAATTCCATTCGTTTTTGATCTGATCCGTTAGCTCTTCATCCCAGCTTTTTTGTTGTTCTGACCAAGTCTTCTGGAATAATATCTTTGCTCTGATGGTAAGAGGTGAGAGCCAGCCTAGCGGATCAAATATCTTTGAAATATTAGATAGCAGCTGTCTTTTAGTAAGGTGATCGTCATTATTATTATCTGTGAATTTGTTTTGAAATGAAAATGTGTCTGTTTTTGGGTTCCAGCGAAGACCTAATGTTTTTCTTGAATCACTTTTAAAATCTAGGGGTGCGTCTGCTTGACCAGGGGATAAATTTTGGATTAGCTCTGTGCGATTGCTGGACCACTTCCGAATATTCATACCAGCCTCCTTCAAGATGTCGATTAACTGTTGCTGTAACTTTTGGGCTTCTTGTACTGAACCCCCTCCTGTCAGGAGATCATCAGTGTAGAAGGATGACTGTAGAACTCTTGAGGCTAGAGGATACTTATCCTTCTCATCCAAGGCTAGCTGTTTTAGGGTCCGCATGGCTAAGTACGGAGCGGCCCTGGTTCCGTAGGTAACTGTTGTTAGCTGGAACTCCCTTAGCATTTCGTGTGGTGCACTTCTCCAGATGATGCGCTGTAGGTGCTGATCAGCTTCTCTTACAAATGTCTGTCTAAACATCTTCTCAATGTCCGCTGTTATTACGACTTTATGTAGTCGCCATGCTAAAATAAGGCTGTGAAGGTCTTTTTGTAAGTTAGGGCCTTGGAGCATTAAATCATTCAGGCTGTTACCTGTAGATGTTTTGGAAGATGCATTGAATACGGTTCTCAACTTTGTAGTAGTAGAGTCTGCTTTCAATACTCCATGATGCGGGAGATAGCATGATGGCTCTATCTTATTTGTTACAGGTTTCATGTGGCCTAAACATAAGTATTCTGACATAAATTGCTTATAACTATCTGAAAAGTCCTTATTTTTAGACATTTTGTTCTCTAAATTGTGTAGTTGAGCGATCGCTTTAGATTTAGACAAACCAAGATGTTGTTCATAGTTTTCTTTCATGGGAAGCGCAACTTCATACTGACCGCTCTCTAGGCGCCTCGTAGTAGCTTGATATAGCTTTTCACAGAGTTCTTCTTCTTCAGACAGCTTATTAGAGGTGTTGTTCACTTCTTCCAGTTCCCAGTATTGTGATATATCGGCTAAGTTGTTAAGTACTACATTACAGTTGAAGGTTTTGACATTACCCGATAATATCCAACCTAAGCGCGTCTGTTGAGCTATAGGTGCTTTGTTAGGGCCCTTAATTAAGCCATCCATTATGATTTCCGAATACACACTTGCATCCAATAGTAGGTCAATGGGCCGAGAGATGTTATAGTCAGGATCAGCAAGTTGTAGGTGTTGTAAATGTGACCACGGTTGTTTGTTGAAAGTCCCGTTAGGTAAATCGTTAATTACACGGTTAATGACTAGAGCGTCTGTTGAGAATTTAAAGTCATCGTAAATAGATGAGCAGTTCAGTGAGATAACACCTTTGCTCTGTTTCGAACCATACCCAATCCCGGAAACTGAGGCGTGATAACTTTTTCTAGGGAGGCCTAGTAGTTGTGCGGCATGTTCAGAAATTAAAGTTATTTGTGATCCTTGATCTAATAATGCCCTTAAGACGACACTGGTACCATCATATGTTTGTATTTTTAATAAAATTGTAGTCAGCAAAATTTCCTCATTATCTGTAGCGACGTAATTAACATTATGATTTTTATTTGAATTAGTTGCATAATCTGTCGATGTAGGAAGTATGCCACTCGGTCGATAGGTAACTGACTTTGCATTTGTAATAGTCTTTAAAAATGCATCGTGAAGCATCGTATTATGATCGCCTTGACATTGTTTACACCTATTTGTTGAAATACAGGGCAGGTCATGTTTGAATAGGCAATTTTGACAGATTTTTAATTTTGAGATCGTGTTCATTTTATCTTCAGCTGACAATTTAGCAAATTTGTTGCATTTGTAAAGTACGTGATTTTTTTGACAAAATGGGCAGCCCGACGTACGTGCTGCTGAGGCTTGGTAACTGGACTTTGAAATTAATTTTTCTTTGTATTGATTTCTATTATAAGCTGACGTATTCTGATGGCTTTGAGATGACTTAGTTATGTGAGGCGGGGTATTTCTTTTATGAATAGGCTCTAGTGCTGTAAATTTGCTCTCCAGGAAATTCATGAGCTCATCAAGGGATGGCAAGTCCCGTGGATGTGTGCGAGCTTCTTTGTACTGATTATATGTTTCTACATCTAATTTTTTCGTTAATAGGTGAACCAGTAATGGGTCCCAGGTAGTGGTATTAATACCCAAATTTTGAATGGCGTATAAGCATTCTCTTGAGGTGTCATAGAGACGTTTAATTTCATAGGCAGACTGTTTGTGTGCCGCAGGTAGATTTAAAAATGTTTCTATTTGGTTTGTAAAGAGAAGCTGTGGATTGTTGTACCTGTGTATCAGCAGCTCCCATGCAGTGTCGTAGTTGTCAGCTGAGATATGTAGATGCTGTACGATTCGCTCTGCTTCTCCCTTCAGCTTGCCCTTCAAATGTTGCATCTTCTGGCTTTTAGTCAGCAAGTTGTTGTTGTGGATGGTCTCATAAAATAAATCGTAAAAGGTAGGCCATTGCGTGTACTTGCCTGTGAACACTGGAATGTCGATTTGAGGGGTCGCTTGCTGAAGATGTGCTGTGGAAGCTAATTTCATATTGAGAGATCTTTTGAGAGCTTTGTAGCGTTGTTCATATTCATTAAATTCTTGGTCGTAACATAAATTTGAACCCTGCAATATGTTATCAATCTGTAGATGTAATGAATCTATAGCATTCCAGCGTAACTGTACGTTGCGTAATTCATCTTCTAACTCCCATTTATCGCTTAATTTATCTACATCTAAGCTATTTACCAACCTTCCAAATGCTCTGAAATTGGTGCGTTGCAGAGACAAAAGGCTGTCAACCTCTGTGTGTGGTTGCGCTGGCGGGGCCTGTGTTGGCCGTGCGTGTGCTGGCGATGCCTGTGCTGGCGGTGCCTGTGCTGTATGCAGGTGTGCCGCGCCTGGTGATGCCCCGCGGTTGTGGCCGCTAGGGGAAGGGGATGGAACGGACATACCTGTGCTTGATGCCTGATACGAGGATATCTTAAATCGTACATCACTGTAGAACTGTCGTGCAGCCTCATATTGATTGTCGCAAAAATATGGAATGGTTTCATTTCTAAACTGAGCTAACTTCGCGTTGTTACTATTGAAGTCAGCCCAGAGCTTGTCCAAGCTCTCGAGTCTCTCCTCTATGTACTCACGCGTCTTACGAATAGACGAGTCTTTCTTAAAATTGCGTTCAATACGTTTAATTTCCTCCAAAATCGACTCTTGGCGTTGAAGAAGGCTGTCTACGAGCTCCATTTTGTAAAGTTAGTTACAGGTAAATGGAAAGATCTTACTTGGTATTTGCTGCTTACTCTCCTGCTGTAGCGTTCTCAGTTTGTTCTAGCGATCCTCACAGAGTACACCGTAATTTAGAATGTTCGAACGCGAACACTGCACTCAATAGTCCGATAAAAATGTGTAAAACAAAATAAAATTCTTAGTTTACTACGATTAACTTTTCTGTCACTGCACGTACCAAGATTCAAAGTTCACTGTGACTGTTCGCCACGTACGGTTAAGTATTTGTAATAAAGACTGTACGTCTTACTAAACTATAATTTAAAATTTCTGGTTACACTCGCGAAACTGTTTCGAACGCGAGATGAAACTCGAAGGACCAAAAAATAACTGTACCGTTTATACAGTTACAAGGAATGTTAGGATTATAGTTAAACTACAATGTTAAGAGTAAAATAACTAAACCCGACGAGTGCAGTTTTGACACTAAAATTTATTTGCATTAAAAGTAAAATGATGAGTCACACGTTAACCTAGATAAATCCTTTGTACTTTGTACAATGCTGATACTGATAGGCGATGATAATAGGGATGTCAAATGAAACCCGTTGAGTGCGTAATGATCACTGTTTTTATTGTAATAATGTCAAATTTATATACAGCTAATATTGCTTACTCAGGTAAACGCGGTGAACGAGTGCAATGACACATTGGCTCGTACATCTTGCGAGTCTCAAAAAGAATACAAAACAAAATTAAATTAAATTAACTTGTAAAAATGTATAAATCTATATCTTAATATAATATAATCAAAATCAGTCTATTCGTGGGATTTTTTGAAAAGAGCGCAGAGTGGACGGGAATTCATACATGCTTCTATTTGGTGAAGTAAGGTAGTCAGCTCTTCGTATGTGAGTTTCTGTTCTCCCATCACTCGTTTCAGGTGTTGTTTGAGGCTCTTGACGGCTGCTTCCCACAGCCCCCCTGCAGAAGGCCAGGACGGGGCGTTAAAATGCCATGTTACGCCCATCTCACTGACATGGTCGATGACGTCATGATTGATGGTGTTGATGATTTCTTTATACTCCTCTTTCAGGAACTTCGACGCACCCACAAAGTTGGTACCGTTGTCGCTGTATATATGTTTAGGGGTGCCGCGGCGGGAGCACAGGCGCCGAAATGCTGCTAGGAAAGCGTCAGTGCTCAAGTCGGAGACCAGTTCCAAGTGTACAGCCTTGGTCGCCATACACACGAAGACAGCGATGTATCCTTTGGTCGTACGGACACCTTTTCCCTTGTTTAGTCTCATGTCTACATGTCCAGTGAAATCCACCCCCACGTTGATGAAGGGTCGTGCAGATGTTACTCGGGAGGGAGGTAGGTCCGCCATGATCTGATTTTTGTTCGTCTGGCTAAAGCGTCGACACCGGATACAGTTGCGTAATTGTTTTTTCACGGTACGCACACCACCAACGATCCAGTAGGTATCTCTGATATATGATAAGGTAAGTTTGGGTCCACCGTGTAGAGTCGTTAGGTGTGCTTGTTCTACAATAAGTTCGGTGAGTCTGCTTGAAGTAGGTAGGATGATAGGATGCTTCGCAGAGTATCGTAAAATGGAGTTCTCAAGCCTTCCACCCACCCTTAGTATGGCATTTTCATCCAGATAAGGATTTAAGTTCAAAATTTTGCTGTTTGATTTCAATATTGCATTTTTCTTCAAAGTTAAGATTTCTTCATAAAATTCTATGTTCTGTACTGTTTTGATAATTAAATTGGATGCGTTTTTTAATTCACTTGATAATAAAATGCTTGTATTGCAATTTGCTTTATTGCGCGCTCTGTTTATGAAACGCAACACCCATGCAGTTGTTTTGATAATACGAGTAATAGAACTCATTTCATTTAATAGTTTATAAATTATAAGTTCAGAACTTGATTGTAAGGCTGCATGCACACTGTGGATTTTTTTATATTCGATTAATGGTTCTTGATATGTCTCAGACTTTGAAAGGTGATAATCTTCGAGAATGAATTTAGGGCCTTCCCACCATAGAGTATGGGTTGATAGACTACTGCTGCTTAGACCTCTAGTCGCGCAGTCTGCGGCGTTTTCTTCGGACTTCACATGCTTCCAATATTTAGCAGGAATAATATTTATGATTTGGTGTACCCTGTTTGCAACAAATTGTTTCCATTTTGTTATATCTCCGTGTAACCATCCCAACACAATCATGGAGTCAGTCCACGCATGAATGCTGATGTCTTGAGATAAAAACATGGTGTCTAGAATTTTCTTCATAAGTTGAGATAACAATAATGCTCCTAGTAGTTCCAATCTTGGTAGTGATATTTGTTTTTTAGTTGGCACTACTTTCCTTTTTGCAGTGATAAGCCTCGGTGTGCGCTCGCCTTTATCGTTTTCTGTCACTAAGTATATTGCGCACGCGTAAGCTTTTTCAGACGCATCGCAAAATCCATGTAGTTGAAGTGAATGTCCGCTGTGACTTAGATAGCGCGGGATTTCAAAAATATGTAATTTTAAGAGGTCCTTTTTTAATTCATTCCACTCATTTTGGATTGATTCTGATAATAAGTTATCCCATGATAGCTCTGACAGCCATGTTTGTTGAAAAAGGATTTTTCCTCTGATTGTGAGTGGTGAAAGCCAGCCAAGTGGGTCATAGATTTTTGAAACTTCTGATAAGAGCTGTCTTTTAGTTATTTTATCTTGCTGACTTTCAGTTAGTTTGCAATGATAAGAAAATGTGTCAGTGGCAGGATTCCATCGCAAGCCCAGAGTATTTCTGTTTTCGGCGTCCTTGAACTCGAAAATACGGTTTAACTCCTCAGATGATAAATCTTTCGTGAGTTCAGGAGTGTTGCTGGACCATTTTCTTAGATTCATTCCCGCGCCCTTCAGGACTTCGATTAATTCCACTTGTAACTGTTTTGCTTCAAGGATACTGTCGCTCCCGCACATTAGGTCATCAGTGTAAAGGGAATTATTTAATGCTTGCGCAGCCAAATGATATTTTTCTTTGCTATCGGAGGCAATCTGACGTAATGTTCGCATGGCTAGGAACGGTGCGGCCTTGGTGCCATACGTCACAGTAGTGAGATGATATTTCTTGATGCGATCATGGGGTGAGTTTCTCCAGAGGATAGTTTGTAAGGGTTGATCGGATGGTCTAATCCGGATTTGTCTGAAAAATTTTTCTATGTCTGCTGTCATCACATATCTTGGCTCCCGCCATTTCAATATCAATCCCTGGAGGTCCTGCTGTAGGTTGGGTCCACTCTCCATAAGATCATTAAGGCTGTGGCCCGATGACGATTTGGCGGAAGCGTTAAAAACAACACGTAATTTGGTCGTCGTAGAGTCTGATTTTACAACGCCGTGGTGAGGTAGATAGCATGCTGTCTCCCTCGCACTTATGGTGTTGTTTACTTCGATCATATGACCCAGTGACTCATATTCATGCATAAACTGTTTATAGCTGTCTGATAATATTTGATTGTTAGCCATTTTTTTCTCTGTTTGTGCAAATCTGGCCAAAGCAACTGATTTTGAAAAACCCAAATCTTTCAAAAAATTTTGTTTCATGGGGATGGCCACCTCGTATCTACCATCCTGTAGCCTTCTTGTAGTAGATTGATATAGGTCTTCACAGTACTGCTCTTCCTCTGTTAAAGGTGAGTTAACATGGGAATCGTTGATGTCTTCGGTCTCCCAGTATTTTGATAAGTCTTCTAATTGATGTACGACAACATTGCATTGGAATGTCTTCACATTCCCTGATAGGATCCATCCCAGTTTAGTATGTTGAGCGATAGGGGCTCGTGGGGGGCCCCTTATTAGACCATCCATGATAATGTCTGAATATATACTGGCATCCAACAATATATCAACTGGTTTTGAAATATTATATTCTGGATCAGCGAGGTTGAGGTGTTGAATATGAGGCCAGGACTCATTCTTAAATGATAAATTAGGCAGGTTATTGATGATGCGTGATATTACGAGTGCTTGGGTACTAAATTGATAGTCACCGTATAATGATTCGCAGACTAGTGTAACCATGCTTTTACTTTGCTTTGAACTGGGACCAATGCCAGCCACAGATGCGTGATAGCGTTGGCGTTTTAGTCCTAGAAGTTGAGCTGCATTTTCTGATATAAGAGTTACTTGAGACCCTTGGTCTAGGAGCGCCCTTAGAGTTATGTAGGTACCATCCGCCGACTGTATTTTAATAGATATTGTCGTAAGTAGTATCTCTTCGTCATCCGATGCGACATAGTTAGCATAATGTTGCTTAGGTTGCTTATTCGAAACTGGAGCGCTTACTGCTGAGTGCGATGTACTCGGAGTGGGTGGTGGCGCCTGCACGTTTTGCGTTGCTTGCAGTTTACTGTACGTGGACTTTGATTTTGATTGCATTATTGAGTCATGAATTTTGGTGTTATGTGGTTCATTGCACTCCTTACAACGTCGAATTGAAGTGCATGGTTTATCGTAATGCGTGTAGAGACAATTAGGACAGATGTTATGTTTTGATATCGTTTCTATTTGCTCCTTGGCAGGTAGATTGAGGAAAGTTTGACACATAAATAGGTCATGGAATGCATTGCACACAACGCAGGACTTGCGTGTGTATGTTGGTGCGGCTTGATAAAATCCTCTGCGCTTGTTCTGATATTGCGGCGGCGGTGGCGGCGGGCCGGCCTTGTTATAATATGGAACATTCTGTGCTTGATAGACACATTTTTTGGTACTATGATTATCCTTTTCTCTACATTGTATAGGTTCCAGCGCCGTAAATTTACTTTCAATAAACGTCATAAATTCTTCAAGTGTAGGTAGTGAGCGCGGCGCCTTGCGGGACTCCTTGTAGTCGCTGTAGGTATCAATGTCTAGCTTTTTCGATAAAATGTGTACTATTAAAGGATCCCAGCTGTTGGTGTCCACCCCCAGGTTATGTACGGCATGGATGCATTCAGTTGTAGTGTCGTAGAGCTTCTTCAATTCATGTGAGGTTTGTTTGTGAATATTGGGCTGATTGAGAAGGATTTCGACTTGCTTGGTGAATAGGAGCTGCGGGTTATTGTAGCGATGATCTAATATTTCCCAGGCAGTGCCGTAGTTCTCGGCTGATATATGAAGGTGTTGAATAATGCGCTCTGCTTCTCCCTTGACCTTACATTTTAAATATTGCATTTTCTGCGCGTTTGTTAGATACTTATTGTTATGTATCGCTTCGGTGTATAAATCGCAAAATGTAGGCCACTGTGTGTACTTTCCCGTAAATATGGGAATATCAATCTGAGGTAGTGAATGTTGTAGGTGTGCGCTTGACCCTAGTTTTTGATTCAGGGTCCGCTTTGAGGTAAGGTACTGGCCCTCGATGTCAGCGAATTTTCTTTCATATTTATTGTCTGATCCTGTTGATAAAATATCGATGCGCAGATGTAGATCATCGATGTTTCGCCAGCGCTGTTGTAGGTTCCGCAGTTCGTCTTCAATCTCCCATTTTTCTTCGAGTTTCTCGATATTGATGCGATTTATCTGTCGCTTCAATGCCCGGAAATTAGCGTATTGTTGTACTAAAAGATCTTGCAGCCCTTGGCGCGTGTCGGATTTTTCCAAATGAATGCTTGGGATGTGAAAGTTTGTTTTCGATGTTGTTGGTTGGGAGAGTTTGGGAGTTGAAGGCCGCTCGGAGTCCGATGTCATGGTCGCTCTGGCTGTTGTATAGAAGCTCATAACTTCATGATAAATGTTTTTTGTAAAATAATCGGATGTTTTGTCTTCTGCTGATTCCAATTTCTCATTATTGAGGTCAAATTCACCCCACAGGCTGTCGATTGCTTCTAGACGTTTTACATAGTATTCCGGTGTTTTTCGATCCGCAGAATCCTTCTTATAATTGATGTAGATCCTTTCGATCTCCCGCATGATAGTGCTCTGACGTTCCAGTAGATCTTGCATGTCGATAGGTGATATTGAGGTATTGATTGATTGGATCCTGTCTACCCAATGTCTTCGCAGACCAAGTACAACCTTATGCGCCTTCTCAATCTGAGCTGGGGGATCCCGCTTGTGGGAAGCCAGCCAAACCGATTCGCAGTTATACCAAATCCACTCCGATCAAAGGATAGCAATGGCGTAGGATCCTTATGTTCGCTGTTTTCCTTCGACGAAGGTCCAAACAATAAAATGCTCGAAGGACCAAAAAAATGTAACGATTTACACTTTAAGATGATAGATGATATAAATGATATAGATGATAGTTGCTGCTGCTGCTACTGATGCTGATAGATGCTTCTGACATATGGTGATAGATTCCTTATGATGCTGATACTGATAGGCGATGATAATAGGGATGTCAAATGAAACCCGTTGAGTGCGTAATGATCACTGTTTTTATTGTAATAATGTCAAATTTATATACAGCTAATATTGCTTACTCAGGTAAACGCGGTGAACGAGTGCAATGACACATTGGCTCGTACACAGTAAAAAGAAAATGCGAAACAGTATCTGTGTGTAATGTCTTGACCTGTCATTTCTTCTGTTTTTTTACAATTTAATTATAAGATTTGCTTTTGGTTTTTATGTGAGAATGAGAACCACCACGAGTTGGTAAGCAGCAAGTAGCAGATGCTTTGGAAAAAAGCGTTTTGAGAAGACGCGTCTTTAACAAATTCATCGTCTACTTGCTAAATGAATGAAAGTTTCCACTTTAACAAAGTAAGAACATGTAATCAGTTGTCTTCATAAATTGTTCACAATGTTTTACTTGTTTATAGAAATATTAGACTTATTTATTTACCATCCACAACCATCTTAAACTGCAAAACACTATTACAAAAACACATTTTCCAGAATCCAAAAAAACAGAGTATCCATATAGTTCCGGCTCACATCGGCTTTGCACTTGAGACATCGATTAAAAACCGACCATTTAAGTTCGGCAACGCAGGGGTGGTCGCGGGGTGGGTCTAGACGACTCACCCCGACCAGCCACTCGCTAATTAACACTCTACCCTGTACTGAACGCTACGACACCAACAGTATTAAAAACAATAGTTCTAGATGATATTTTCTTTACTTGCTAAGAAAGGGGAGTTCGTTATTCATGTTTATTTGACGGTTTACTATTGTTTGACAAAAAACGTATGACAAAATGTCAGTTTACAAAAAACGTTTGAAAATCTAATCATTTGTAAAACTTTCATTTTGCAAACATATTCCTTTAAAAATAATCATTTGGCAAAATACAGGTTTCGCAACTGTTTTACTTAGAAAACAATTAAATTGTTAAAATATTAATGATAAAACAACTTGTGTTGAACCAAAGTATCTTTTCGTGAAAGCTCGAAATCTTACTTAGGCAGTTGTCCCACCGCCGGCGAGAAAACGACTAACTATTGGCTATTTTCTGCTCAAGAAACGTACAAAAAGATACATTCCGTGTAAACAAAAGAGATCTATATACACATAGTTGATCGCTGACTGTTCACACTGCCGGCGAGGACTCGCTTTAATAGTTTGACGCTGAGCGACAAGAGCTGTGAAAGATAATACTCGATCAGAACTCACGCCGAGAGAGCAACCAGCGGTCATTTCTCTACAGTGCGAATCTGAAAGTACACGTATTTTTATTTATTCTGAATATCGAGCAATCATTTGAACTATCATTGTTATCTATTCTATTTCCATTTCTTTATTTTCTCGATGACAGCTCCTGTGAAAACTTTTGCGAGCGTTTTTTTTACTTTATGTATGCGTTATTTTATAAAAATATGACGTTTACACACCTACGAAGTTATATAATACCAGAGTCGGAGAAACTGATAGGGATGGAGCTATATCGATAAACGTAACACGATAACAGACCCGATATTTTTTTACTAAATGTAAGAAACTAAACTACTGCCGGATACTTTTGTACGAATTTATTAACTAATATTATATTTCATTCCAAGATGTTACACGTATTAATTCTTGATTGATAATGCTAACTTCTTTAAAATTTTCGAAGCTGTTGTCAAATAAGTAGGTATAGGTAGGTACTCGACAATGAAACGAAATAATTATAACGACAGGTAATCTTTATTTATTTATTTTAATCAAAATCTGATGAATCGTCACTGTCACTCGATGAGCTCTCCCCAACATTTATTATAAGTTCCTGTACTTGTATATTATCGAATCCCACATGAACTTCCCAACCGACGCTATAATGTTTTGAGTTCTTCTCACAATTTTTTCCCAGTTTTCGGCAGCTACTTCCGCACATGCGTTTTTTAATAAATCTAACATCTTGTTTGCTGTAAAAGGTTTGCTGCTCGAAACAATACCCATCCCGGGTATTGTTTCGAGCAGCGTGTCCTTTAATTTGTTTTATTTTATTTTTTATTTATTTATTATCACAAAATCCACAGCTCTTAGTAATGTTAATATAAATATAAAATATTTGAAACCGACACCATTTATGGAATTACATTTTTTCCCCTAACATTAAGCAGACTTATACAAGGTTTTGATACTTAAATTACATAATTATAACTAGATAAAATTGTGAACGTTCTAAATTTAATACAGGCAAATGGAATTAAATAATAATAATAATGATAACAAACAGAACCAATACCAATCAAATAATAAATTTCAAATTTATAACATCATTAAACTGCATTGAATAATAAGACATACCCAAACATCGAAAAAAAGAGAGGCAATACAAAATATGTTTAATCAAAATACAAAGACATATTATTGACTCTGGTGTAGTGTGTAATGTATGGATGTATATAATTGTAAGTAAGTGCGTGTTTGTGTGTTCCAAGAGTAACTGAAAATTGTAAAAGTACTAACTTGTGAAGTAAGTTATAATTTCTTTTCTAAACTTGTCCCTACTTCCATGGAATATATCTGAGTTTTGTGCAAATGTTTTATAGTACGTGTTATGCATTCTAGTGATAATTGAGTTTTGTGTATAATTGGTTTTTGAGTGTTGTGGATGAAATATGTGTGTGTGTCTTGTTCTGGTAGAGGGAGCGCGCAAGGTAAGGGCGAGGCAAGTAAGTTCGCTGCAATCTACGACATTATTGCAGATACCATGCAGAAAGAGCATGTCCAGTAAGCAACGACGGTTTTCCAGTGAGAGCAGATGGTGATGCTGACAAGCTTCAGGATATTTCATACGTGTCACCTGTTGTCTATAGTTCGAGTGTTTAAGAAATTTCTTTTGAATTGTTTCGATTGTGTTCTTATAGACAACGTATTGAGGATTCCATATCGAACTACAGTACTCTAATGCTTCGAACGAATGAATAATAGAGTATTTTTAAACAAATAATATCGGAAAAAGAAGCTGCAGTCCTCAACACGAATCGTAGGTTTTTGTAAGCGTTTGTTACAATACTTGCAATATGTTCATTGTAATTTAGTTCCGTGTCAAGGACCACCCCCAAGTCACGAACAAGAGTCACTTTAATAACTTCTAGTCCATTGAAGGAATATGTAGTCTGAACCTTTTTGAAACCCTTTTTGAAAACCCATATTAGTTCTATAGCATTGTACTGGCAATGATACGGCGGAAGTCAAGAACCCAATGACCACATTCGGCAGCTATTTCGTCGATAACATATCCTTTAGGGAGGCTTTTTTTCGATTTTAAAATATTCACTAATTGTACTTTTAATAAAGTACTATCCACATTTTCGTTTGAGTTGACGTTGGAGCCAGTCAATTATCTCTTGCTTTTTATTGGCCTGCGTCGGCATTTTATCAACTTGTCTGGAGTGATATGTAGCGTTGTCCATAATAATTATGAACAGTCCTTCCAGAGATTGCACCATTTCTTTAAACCATCCTTCGTAAATCTCCGCGTTCATTTCTTCGTGGTAGTCCACTGTTTTCTTGGATTTATAGGCCAGTAAAGCATCTGACACGAATCCTTTCGTAGACCCTGCATGGCATATGATAAGGCGTTCACCTTTTCCCATTGGCACTAAACTGGTGGAAGCGGCGGTGTCGTCAGTCCAGTTCTTAGATACTGTGTGATTTGCATTTAACCAAGTCTCGTCAGTGAAAATAACATTTGACCAATCTGATATCTTTTTGGCTTCGCTCAGAAATTCGCAGTGAGCCATAGCAACGTCGTGACGCTCCATCAATATTTTACATTTGTCCGATTTTTTATAAGAAAATCCAATATCTTTCAAAACTAAGCTAAATGAAGATTTTTGGCCATGGAACAAACCACATTCACGTAAAGAAACAACAAGTTTTTTAAGTGTTGGAATTTCTTTGCGCAAGTAATGGTCATATATATGACGGCGAATGAGTTTTTTCTTCGGCGTACGAAGCTTATTTTCCTGCATGCCGCTTGTACCGTAAGCTTCGGTAGTAATTTTTGAAACAGTAGGTCCACTGATTCCTAATGCGGCCGCAACACGCTCTCGCACTTGCGGCAGTGGTAATAGCGGGCCACCATTTTGATACTCTGCTTCAAAGTAATTACGAACCTTGATCACCAGTTCTCTCACCTGCCTTTTCAGAACAGATCCTTTCGGCATTTTGATATTTGACAGCTGGCAGCAATCAACACGGAGGAACACAAAATACACAACGTAACGTATGGATAATGTGAAAAAACTCAGCGAACAGAAATGGAGTGACTAGCACGACCGTCTTCTTGCGAGTGACAGACTAAAACAAACACAAAATGGCGGTAAACCATTGAGTGTTCCCACCTTGAAAAAATATAACTGAATGTTTTTGTTGTATCTGTCTTTGTTCAAAATAGAATAAATATATGCGATCCATATAAATACCTATTTGGTCACTACATTATATCAAATTAGAACTGTCATCGAGAAAATGGAAATAGTATAGTCAGACGACGATGATGATGTATTATATGATGGGCTTCGTGTAGGGCCAGCGGCCATTTTGAAAAAACGAAAGACAATAAGGAGGATAAAAGGAAGAATATGGATGGAAATATTAATTATTTCAGAAAATAATACAGTGAGTTCAAACTATTCTACGAATTAACAAATTCGCATTTTAGAATGACAAGAGATGAGTTTGAATATTTGCATAGTTTAACAGAATATTATGACATTTAAAAAAATAATACAAATTATAGAGAAGCTGTTAGTATAAGAGAAGGTCTCGTCATTACACTAAGGTAAGACTTGATGTCAGACTCCATCGCTTGGAGTGATTTGGACGGCAGGCATTGAATCTTGGGTCTCTTTTGTTTCGGCTACGAGTAGTATGTTCTCCAATTCCATATATAATTAATATATTGAATATGAATAGTTTGTATTGACAATATTTTCTTCAGCATCATTTACCAATTAAAACAACTATCTTTATATTGTTCTTTTTTAAAAATCCGGTATCTGCTTTGTACTCTGGTACATTGATCAATTAGTCAGCGACAAATAGTGCTGCCGTATCAAAAAAAATGCAGTGACTCCCCGCGGCTCGCCAACTCGTTTCTACATTCTAGCTCTACTCGCTACTCGTTCATCGTTGCCGGTGGGACAACTGCCTTAATTTGGTCCTGGCGCTTCGCACCTTGCTCGCATCGCTCGCTCGGCTCGCGCGTGTATTAAAGACTAACCTAACCCAATTGAACCTGTATTGTGACCAGGCAGAGAACAAGGGGAGCGAGCGTCAAATGCATGCATGTAGTTTCAAAAAACTAATCAATTTGTAAAATCATGTTTTGGCAAAATGAAATGTTTTCTAGTAAATATTTTGTCCAATGAGTAGTTTATTAAACAATTGTTTGTAAAGTGATAAATTTATCTACTAAAATTTTGTCCAGCGTTGTTTTTCAAATGAAAATATGTAATTTGTTTTTTGTCAAATATATATAATAATACCTTATTTGACAGTTTACGTGTACCCGTGGATAGTACTATTCAAGTATTCAAGGTAATATTACCTTTTTTCTGAATGCAAGAAACCCTCTTATGTACCCCTAATAACGTGAAATGAAAATTTCATGTAGATATTACATTCAAAAATTTTTATGATTTATTTTATTAAAAAAAACCCTTTTTAGCTGGATCAAAAACAGAAGAGCAATGAGGTATGCACAGGCTTTAAACATTCCATGGACAAGCCAATATTTTTGAAGGTTTTACTCTGTAAAAATTGTATCAAAGGAAAAACACTTCATACCTACAGAATAAGAGAAGTCATTGAAATTAAAAAACCCACCAGTTTCAATAACGAAGATGGTTATGAGCTTTCTCCGACATGAAAAACAAGAAATTCTATACTGAAAATCCAACATCCAACAAACTGCAAGACCTTAAGCTCAACACAATGTCAGCACTTTCCGTGTTACTCCTGAGCGCTACACTCGCAGCCTGAGCAATAGCTGGAGAGGATTGAATCCCTGCGTGACTGCCAAGACGCCTGTCATCTCAATCACCCGTGATCGTGGGCTCTGTAAAGCCACTGAAACCTCAACTAAGATGCGATAAAATCCGGTTCAAAAGTGTTTTATTTATGGAGATAAATCGATTTGTAATATGTATAAACTTGAAGGCCAAACACTTGTTTGACGTGAACATATTTATTCGTTTAGCAGGAATACATCTCTAAATGTAGGATAATCACTTATTCCGTGTCCCCATTTCGATGCTTCCGCAAAACTGAGGACATACAGTTAGTTCATCCATGAATTTTATTTATATAATTTTATGTATTATCCTACTGTTATAATAACACAACAATTCGGCTTAGGACTCTCTTTTGCCTCCAGTAGACAGCCGCAGCAGGTGCCGCAGGTTGCTTGCAGAGTTTAAAATTGGCAGAACAGCATTAAATCAACCCTTTGTTCCCCTGTACTACTTACTTGTTATAACCTGTGAGTTTTACGGAAATAAATAAATAACCTGATCTGTGCCTATTTTCCGCGGGTCGAGTCTTGTTGTGTTTAGACCTCGTCTGGGGCGGCACTACAGTCTCTCTGAGCCTCTCAAACTATAAGAGCTTGGAGAATGAAATTTTGCTCGGTAGTTTAGGACCTAGGCGCTAACTAAGAGAGCATTTGGCCGATGTCTAAGACCAAAAGATAAGTTATAAGTTTTATTTTCATACAAAATTCATCTCGAAACCTCTTTAACTACAAAAGAAGGAAATTTTACATTTTTCACGACAGTTCCTTTTGGAAAGTCGACGTTCACGAAGCTGGCACTTTTTTTAACTTCCAGGTCTAAGAAGTAAACCGCTTTTAGTTGTTTAGACGAACTACACCCAAAACTCAGTCATAAATAGGCTGAAAAACACATATAATAAGAATTTCTTACAATACTGTGACATCTTTAATGACAGCAAGCTGAAATTCAGAAATAAAATCATAAGTATTTTAACAAATGGCAATAAACACCAACATACATACAAATAAAAATAAAAAATGATAACTTCTGCACACTTTTTTCACACATCTTTCATACTTACACAAATCCCCCCTTCGTGTATGGGCAAGTTTAAAATTCATTAACACACACAAACACACACACGCACACACATGCATATACAAACTCATAGGCATTTGTAGCTGGAAGCAGTTTTATTACTAATATATTTTTATCTCTTAATATTCCTCATATCTGTATTATTATTATTATTTTATTTTTTCTCTTAATGTATAAGTCTGCATCTAAGTTAATTCTGTACAATGTAACTCCATAATTGGCCTTCAGTCATATTTTTAATTAATTCACTTGTATTTAGTGTAAGGGCTGTGAATTTTGAGATTAATAAATAAATAAAGCTTTCTCTGTAAAGGTTTTTTTGTTCCCCTCCACGGAGAGGGCAGACACGCGCGATCGGAGTTATGTGGGACTCGTCACTCCGAGCCTACACCCACTAAAAAACCCCCTGAATGACTCGTGCAGGTTTTAGCCACACAGCCTTCATCTGAACGACGGCCAATTGGCGAAAGGGGCCGCGCTAGCGGGGCCCAGAAGGGGTCACCCGCTGGGATTTACATAGCACTGAAGGTGCTCAAAAATGAAAAATGAAAATTAAGAAAATATTTTAAAAAAATTGAAAAATTAGAGTGAATTAATTCGAATTTACGTTAGAATTAGAATTTGCGGCCATAAGGGCTTCGAGATCGGATGTCAGTCTGGTGGAAGGGTACGCTTCCGCATTCCTAGACCTAGCGACTTTGAACTTCGAATCTAAGACAGGAGTAGTATATGAGACTGAATCTCGAACTAGAGGATTGGGATGGGTTTCGGAGCGATTGAAGAACGCTTCAGGGAGTGTTTTGAGGTGTCGTTGTACTGTAGGCAGTTCAAGATCTCTGTGCAAGTCCGCGTTACGCACGTACCACGGTGCGTTTGTGGCCCTGCGGCAAAAGAGATTTTGAAATACCTGCAAAGATTGGAAAGGCAGTTCACACTCCTAATACGCCTAATAGGCATAAATCTTCGTAATCGATGTAATCGTAATCGTAATCGCCTGCGTCGTGATTCCAAGAAACGCTACTTCCACGAGTCCCTCGTCAACCATAGCTCTGCAGAAGTTTGGAAATTTCTGAAGTCTGTAGGTATCGGTAAATTTCCGACAAATTCTAGTAATAATTTTGACTTGAATGCGCTGAACTTACAATTTTCACACCCGCCAGTTACTTTGCATCCAAATATTAAAACCGACACCTTAAATTCGTTATTAAATGTTCCAACAGTACAACATCCTCCATTTTCTTTCATTGCCATTTCCGAAGACGCGGTCAGGGAGTCTGTTCTCTCAATCTCATCGGTCGCAGTTGGTAATGACAACTTGTGCTCAAAAATGATCACTATGATCCTACCTCATTTGTTGCCTATCCTCACACACATTTTTAATTATTCCCTCTCCACAAGTACTTTTCCAACTTCCTGGAAACTTGCACACGTGATCCCTTTGCCTAAAATTCCAAATCCTAGCTCTCTCACACATTTTCGACCCATATCAATTCTGTCCTACCTGTCAAAAGTTCTTGAGCACGTTGTGCACAAACAACTAATGTCATTTCTAACTACCAATAATCTTCATAGTCATTACCAATCTGGTTTTCGACCAGGTCATAGTACCGTAACTGCCCTCATCAACGTGACTGATGATATCCGATGGGCCATGGAGAATAGATCCCTTACCTTGCTTGTACTGCTGGACTTCAGCAGCGCTTTTAATTCTGTAGATTTCGATATCCTGCTTGGAATATTGAAATCACTTCATGTCTCTTCTTCTGCATTAGCTTGGTTTAATTCCTATCTTCGGGGACGGTCTCAGCGGGTCCGCCTCGATGAGTCTTACTCAAACTGGTGTGCTCTAGCTGCAGGCGTACCTCAGGGTGGCGTTCTCTCTCCTTTACTTTTCTCTATATTTATTAATTGTATCACTCAAGTTCTTTCATGTAAATACCACCTTTATGCCGATGACTTGCAGATTTACCGGCATTTCGCAGTAGACAATGTTGACTCAGCTATCTCAGCTATTAACGATGACCTAGTTTGTATCAGTAACTGGGCCAAATCATTTGGATTACTTGTGAACCCCGGTAAATATCAAGCCATGATACTGGGAAGTCGATACATGCGCGGGTGCCTCGATTTCGCTAATCTCCCTCCTGTAGTTTTGGATAACACACAGATTGCTATTACCGACACTGCCAAAAACTTAGGAGTTATTATGGACTCAAATTTAACTTGGCGTGCTAACGTAAATGAAGTCAGTCGTAAGGTACACCACTCCTTTCACACATTAAAGTGCCTTCAAAGCTTTTTACCACTTCAAACGAAAATATCCCTTGCGCAAACAATTATTCAACCCATAATTGATTATGCCGACGTCTGTTACTTGGACGCCACTGAGGAGCTTTTGAGTAAGCTAGAACGCTTACAAAATATCTGCATCCGCTTTATTTTTAACCTCAAGAAGTACGACCATGTCTCAGAACATCGCAAAAAACTAAAGTGGCTTCCGATCCGTCTCCATAGAAATACTCGCATTCTTTGTGTTCTATTTAACGTTCTCTATAACCCAAATTCTCCAAAATACTTGAGCGAGCGTTTTTCCTTTACTCATTCTGAAGATACGCCATGCCGAGCACATAAGCGTACTCTCTTGTACTTAAAACCCCATAAATCCGATTTCTTCTCCTATTACTTTTCTATACATGCTGTCAGATTGTGGAATTCATTACCTTTCAAAATACGCGAGTCAAAATCTCTAACAATATTTAGGAAAAGAGTTAGGGAATACTACTTATCTTAAATATATTTTAGCTTTCATAAACATTTTTTTTTCATGCAAATTAAATGATGTTAATTATATAGATTTATATATTTATTGTATATATGATATTATATGTATTTTATGTATAAGTATTTAAGTATATTTTATAATATTATACTTGAAAATAAGTTTTTAATATTTTTATTAGTAGTACGCACGCACTAACTTTGCATTGTATTATTTCTCCAGTCTCAGGTCTGCTGGCAGAAATTTCTTTAAGAAATAAGCTGACCTTTGTACATTTTTAGTCTCTAAGTCTCATTCATTGTATTTTTATTCTTGTGTGTACATAAAATATAAAATAAATAAATAAATAAATAAAATAGAAGAAAAGAATAAAATAAAAATAAAAGGACTGGATCTGTACAAATTCGTTGTCACCGTTAAGTATCCTTTGTACTGAAACCAGACTACTCACGCTGGGCACAACACTGCAATCAGCACAAGCAACTCAGCACAGCATTTTGAAGACTAAGATACTTAGTCGCAAAGAAAAATAATCACTTCGACTGCGCTCGGAGGGAGTAAGAAAACACAGAAAGTCACGGAACCAACTCGCTATACTGTGACGTCAGGAAACTGAGCGCCACTGAATAACGGGAAGAGACCGATCGAGCGGAGTCGTCTTGCACGTCCGTACCGGGCGACGATCTAAGCGAGAATGATGTGTCAAAGTTTCAAGGAAATCCTCTAAAATCGACATGGCTGTCAGCGGCCAGTTGGTCTCGGTTTTCGTTCCGTGCGATAGCTCCGTGGTTCGAGCGCACGGTTTTCTTTGTTCGTGATTTTTTCACGTTTTTCATTTTTCTAGTCTTTGTTTTGTATCGAGATGAATTAGGAAACAGAACTAGTTTTACGTATTGCCTGCCGAATCAATGTTGGGATGGACATTTTTCACATAACTGCAAACATTTTTTTTTTTCAATAAATACTTGGTTAATAATTGTTATTTGTGTTTGTAATAATACCGTAAAAATCTGTGCCAACTTTCAGCCTTAAGCGAATCATTGAAATTAAATATTCGTTTTGACCGAAATAACGTCGACCTCTAAACGCCCGAGAAACAATCAAATACGTTTACATGATCTGTACTTTGAAACATTGCACAGTCATGCCCTGCAGAGCCCTACATGAACCAGGCTCTGCACAGTCCGCACGAGCCCTACATGAACTAGGCTCTGCATAGTCCGCACGAGCCCTACATGAACCAGGCTCTGCACAGTCCGCACGAGCCCTACATGAACCAGGCTCTGCACAGTCCGCACGAGCCCTACATGAACCAGGCTCTGCACAGTCCGCACGAGCCCTACATGAACCAGGCTCTGCACAGTCCGCACAAGCCCTACATGAACCAGGCTCTGCACAGTCCGCACGAGCCCTACATGAACCAGGCTCTGCACAATCCGCACGAGCCCTACATGAACCAGGCTCTGCACAGACCGCACGAGCCCTACATGAACCAGGCTCTGCACAGTCCGCACAAGCCCTACATGAACTAGGCTCTGCATAGTCCGCACGAGCCCTACATGAACCAGGCTCTGCACAGTCCGCACGAGCCCTACATGAACCAGGCTCTGCACAATCCGCACGAGCCCTACATGAACCAGGCTCTGCACAGACCGCACGAGCCCTACATGAACCAGGCTCTGCACAGTCCGCACAAGCCCTACATGAACCAGGCTCTGCACAGTCCGCACGAGCCCTACATGAACTAGGCTCTGCACAGTCCGCACGAGCCCTACATGAACCAGGCTCTGCACAGTCCGCACGAGCCCTACATGAACCAGGCTCTGCACAGACCGCACGAGCCCTACATGAACCAGGCTCTGCACAGTCCGCACGAGCCCTACATGAACCAGGCTCTGCACAGTCCGCACGAGCCCTACATGAACCAGGCTCTGCACAGTCCGCACGAGCCCTACATGAACCAGGCTCTGCACAGTCCGCACGAGCCCTACATGAACCAGGCTCTGCACAGTCCGCACGAGCCCTACATGAACCAGGCTCTGCATAGTCCGCACGAGCCCTACATGAACCAGGCTCTGCACAGTCCGCACGAGCCCTACATGAACCAGGCTCTGCACAGTCCGCACGAGCCCTACATGAACCAGGCTCTGCACAGTCCGCACGAGCCCTACATGAACCAGGCTCTGCATAGTCCGCACGAGCCCTACATGAACCAGGCTCTGCACAGTCCGCACGAGCCCTACATGAACCAGGCTCTGCACAGTCCGCACGAGCCCTACATGAACCAGGCTCTGCACAGTCCGCACGAGCCCTACATGAACCAGGCTCTGCACAGTCCGCACGAGCCCTACATGAACCAGGCTCTGCATAGTCCGCACGAGCCCTACATGAACCAGGCTCTGCACAGTCCGCACGAGCCCTACATGAACCAGGCTCTGCACAGTCCGCACGAGCCCTACATGAACCAGGCTCTGCACAGTCCGCACGAGCCCTACATGAACCAGGCTCTGCATAGTCCGCACGAGCCCTACATGAACCAGGCTCTGCACAGTCCGCACGAGCCCTACATGAACCAGGCTCTGGCGTTGGTAGTCCGCCCGTTCAGTAAATAAGTACAACGCTCACTCACCGGACTCCTGTCCTGAATGTTACTGCGTATACGTATACATGCACTATTAGATAATTTAAGGATATTTTAACTTTATATGCTGGAGATATTTTTCAAATATTAAGGAAAAACGCTTCATTTACTGATTTTGGTTACAACATTTAAGCATTAAAAATCTGTTGAACAATTAACTCCTGAGATGATATTTGTGTGAACGGAAGCGATTTTCTGAAATTGGTTTTCAACATTACGTTTAAGACATTGTAGTTTCACACTCTATGAATGACTTAATCAGCCTATAAGTTGCTTCTAACTAACCGTAGGCCATCCATCATTGGAAACTACAACGTAGGTACCGTCACGGATAAGCCTTAGGAAGCACGTCAGTATGCCGCGACATTTCATTAAAGAGGTTAATATGAATTATTATGAATTAAGAAGAAAATATATTTAAATATACGTTTGACATAACAGAAATAAAAGAAGCAAAACATTCTGACTTGCTCCGTCAGATGAGCAAGATGTATTAAATTGAAACTTAAATAAATAAATATAAAATTTATATTATTCTTTTCAATTACCACGAGTTGGTGGTAATCCCGAGTGTACCCAAAATTAGTGTACCCATAAAAACAAACTCACAAAACTTCCAATTACTACTGTTTTGGGTTGAATATACTCTGTGTAAAAGTTTGTCCGAAGTATTTTCCATGAACAGTTTTCGATCAATTACAGTTTTATAATAGGTCTTTACCTATGAAACTACCGTTTTGCCGTACTGGCCATTTCAAATAAAAATATTTTTTTTTTTGACTTATAATTCTAATTTCAAATTAATTTTATTTGACAAACATGGAATTCTTTTTCTAAAATCGTCATTTGTTTAATAGTTAGTGTTTTGTTTTCAACGCATTCGAACATTTTTCGTCATCATGGATAATTTAAAAATTCGAGTAATTATGGAGTATGAGTACCGTCGTGGCAGCAAAGCGGCACAAGCGGCACGCAACATCAACGACGTTTACGGAGCGAACACTACAAACGAACGCACCACCCGTTATTGGTTTACCCGCTTCCGTTCTGGAAATTTTGACCTGAAAAATGTACCCCGTGGTCGTCCAAAAACTTTGGTCGACAATGACGAATTAAAGGCAATTGTGGAAGCTGATGAAACTCAACCCACGGCTGAATTAGCAGCAGCTTTCGACGTTAGCATCAAAACAATATTGGTCCATTTGCGTCAAATTGGCAAGGTAAAAAAGCTTGACAGATGGGTACCCCACGAACTCAATGACCGCCAGCGCGAAGTACGCGTGGAGACGTGCCTTGCACTGCTCAGCAGACATACAAATGAAGGAATCCTGAACAGCATTGTTACTTGTGACGAGAAATGGATCCTGTTTGACAATCGTAAGCGCTCAGCAAGTTGGTTGGACCCTGGTTCAGCACCCAAACAATGCCCAAAACGAAAACTTACCCCTAGAAAAGTGATGGTCATTGTTTGGTGGTCTAACGCGGGTGTAATTCATCACAGCTTCTTTCCAAACGGGACAAGCATTACTGCAGATGTGTACTGTGAAGAACTGAACACAATGATGGAGAAGCTCGCACGTCTCCAACCAGCTTTGGTCAATCGTTCGGCTCCACTGCTCCTGCACGACAACGCGCGACCTCATACTGCACAGCAGACGGTCTCCAAGCTACAAGAGTTGGGGTTGGAAGTTCTCCGTCATCCGCCGTACTCACCAGACCTTGCGCCTACAGACTTCTACTTTTTCGAGAATTTGGATAACTTCTTGGCGGGAAAAAAATTCAATACCCGAGAGGCAGTACAAAATGCCTTTGAAGAATTTGTTGCCTCCCGTCCAGCTGATTTCTTCAAGAAAGGCATCAATAAGCTACCAATGCGTTGGCAAAGATGCATTGATTGCATGGGTGATTATTTTGATTATTAGAAATAAAAAATATATAAAAAAATTACGCTTCATTTATTTCGTGAAAAACGGCAATTTTATAGGTAAAGACCTAATATCTACGAATGGTGTGGTTAGACAGATTACATGCGAGCGAAGCCGCGGACAAAGACTATATCAACAACAGGAGGAGGCTCGGAGATCTCACTGACGGCACCTTGACATACAATACGATGCCTTATTAAATTTGATAGCAATAATTGATTACGTAAAATGAGTAATAGGCATTTTGCGCGGGAACAATAGTCTGATGAGTTCCACACTTCAATGTTTGCTTCTTTTGCCTATTGGTTAACGTAGTTTCGGTTCCATTATCTCTGTTATCAGAATCAGAATGGAAAAAATAAAATCAGAGGGAATTGCGCCCTCGCTATCTCATGGAACGATTTTTTTGTGTATTTAAGTGACGTCCTACAAATGTTCACTTGAGCCCTTATTTGACGTGCGCGAAACCGAATTTATTTTGGGTTCAATCCCGTACTTGTTTAAATAAACTTAGCTTACCCAGGTTAATTACTTAAACCATACTGAAGTTATAGCTCTGCCCAGTTCAAACTAAAACTACTAAGAAAATAATTACGTGAATTCACCGTTCACAACTAAACTTACGACAGGTTGTAAGAAACTACGTGAAAGCAATCCACTGTTGACTCCGAGGCATCAATGGAACAGATGCCCCGCTCGGAGCACCTCTGCGACCCCGAGCTTCGAGGACGCGCGACGCGGGCTCGCCGCAGGCGCGTTAAGGCTGCTCGTAAACTGTCGCACGTATCAGCTTGTTGGGTAAATTGTTTTATTGTTAAGGATGATTTCAAATAAAGAGAGAAAGCTAGTGTAACGACTACCTGTGACGTTTGCCTCAAGTACCTCTTAGGCGGGCGTGTACCGAACTGGTCCCATCACTTTCCACCAGGTGAGCCTCAGGACAAACGCTATCTAAAGATATCTGCTTATTTATCATTCATAATTGTCAATGTTTAAAAATGCTGCATACTTATGTAATCGTATATATTTATTTTGATTTGATTACAGTGATGTTGTATTACAAGAATATCTATTATAGTAATGGTGCCTTGGTACTTTACATACAGTTCAGTTTTAGTATCTATTAAAGACTACCTAATAAAACAGGTGTAATATTTGGAACCATCGCAGAGGTCCGCAGTACTTAACCTTTACTCAACCCAAGTTCAATATTGAATGGAGTACTACATTCATTTCTGGGATGATTTCGAGAAGTACCAACTGGAAGATTTGAACTGTGTGCCGAAAAACCGAACAAAGCGTTTCGACAGCGTACCTCTTGGACAGGCATGTTCTGTCCTAGTCATGTTCTGTCAACATCACTTTCCACTAGGTCATATGGGAGACAAACGCCCGATAATGTTAAAAGAAAAAGTGGTAAATCGTCTGCATAGGTAAATAAACCCTTCCAAACGAGTAAGTGGGGGAGCTAATGAAAGTATGCTGACAGAAGAAAGGAAGAAGTTGGCGCAGCGAAAAGCTATGCCAAGTCGACATATGGGAAGTCAAGGTCTGTGTGGAAGAGAACCACATCATCAAAGCCTTGCCATGTAAATGAAGTTGTTAACTGGACCCTGTCACCGTTGGATGAAAACAAAGCTCTATCTCTCTGATCCTGTCGCACTCACTTCCAACGCTGTAACCCACTTCCGTGAACATTCTTTGTGATCCTGTCGCATTCACTTTCAACGCTGTAACCCATTTACCCGTAAACATTCTGTTCACGCCGTTTCTCCACATCGGGAACATCCCATCGCGTCACTCAATAAAACCACGAGCGCCGGCGCGCTCCATCTTTGTTCTCGACGGTTCGTGCAGCGAGCAACACTTTGTTTAATTGACTAATCTCATTAGCTGCGTGCACTCCCTATAAATGAAAAGGATCAGGTCGCTGCGCATTCTATCTGATCCTATCGCACTCACTTCCAACGCTGTAACCCACTTCCGTGAACATTCTATGTGATCCTGTCGCACTCACTTCCAACGCTGTAACCCACTTCCGTGAACATTCTATGTGATCCTGTCGCACTCACTTCCAACGCTGTAACCCACTTCCGTGAACATTCTATGTGATCCTGTCGCACTCACTTCCAACGCTGTAACCCACTTCCGTGAACATTCTATGTGATCCTGTCGCACTCACTTCCAACGCTGTAACCCACTTCCGTGAACATTCTATGTGATCCTGTCGCGTTCACTTTCAACACTGTAACCCATTTACCCCTAAACATTCTGTTCACGCCGTTTCTCCACATCGGGAACATCCCATCGCGTCACTCAATAAAACCACGAGCGCCGGCGCGCTCCATCTTTGTTCTCGACGGTTCGTGCAGCGAGCAACACTTTGTTTAATTGACTAATCTCATTAGCTGCGTGCACTCCCTATAAATGAAAAGGATCAGGTCGCTGCGCATTCTATCTGATCCTATCGCACTCACTTCCAACGCTGTAACCCACTTCCGTGAACATTCTATGTGATCCAGTCGCACTCACTTCCAACGCTGTAACCCACTTCCGTGAACATTCTATGTGATCCTGTCGCACTCACTTCCAACGCTGTAACCCACTTCCGTGAACATTCTATGTGATCCTGTCGCACTCACTTCCAACGCTGTAACCCACTTCCGTGAACATTCTATGTGATCCTGTCGCACTCACTTCCAACGCTGTAACCCACTTCCGTGAACATTCTATGTGATCCTGTCGCGTTCACTTTCAACACTGTAACCCATTTACCCCTAAATATTCTGTTCACGCCGTTTCTCCACATCGGGAACATCCCATCGCGTCACTCTATAAAACCACGAGCGCCGGCGCGCTCCATCTTTGTTCTCGACGGTTCGTGCAGCGAGCAACACTTTGTTTAATTGACTAATCTTATTAGCTGCGTGCACTCCCTATAAATGAAAAGGATCAGGTTACTGCGCAATTCTATCTGATCCTGTCGCACTCACTTCCAACGCTATAACCCACTTCCGTGAACATTCTATGTGATCCTGTCGCGTTCACTTTCAACGCTGTAACCCACTTCCGTGAACATTCTATGTGATCCTGTCGCGTTAACTTTCAACGCTGTAACCCATTTACCCCTAAACATTCTGTTCACGCCGTTTCTCCACATCGGGAACAGCCCATCGCGTCACTCAATAAAACCACGAGCGCCGGCGCGCTCCATCTTTGTTCTCGACGGTTCGTGCAGCGAGCAACACTTTGTTTAATTGACTAATCTTATTAGCTGCGTGCACTCCCTATAAATGAAAAGGATCAGGTCACTGCGCAATTCTATCTGATCCTGTCGCACTCACTTCCAACGCTGTAACCCACTTCCGTAAACATTCTATGTGATCCTGTCGCACTCACTTCTAACGCTGTAACCCATTTCCGTGAGCACTCTATCTGATCCGGTCGCATTTACTTCCAACGCTGTGACCCACATCCGTAAACATTCTATCTGGTCCTCTCATAGTATCGATAAAACCCACTGTCCAGTATCAGAGACAGACTGCAAGAAGGCTGCATGCAGCCATAGAAGACACTGCAAGCAAACTAATATACCTAAAACTGATTTAAAAAGTTAATGGTTCATTTAACAACTCTATTTCTGAATGGTCCGATTCGTGTTTGGCTGTAATGTAAACGCTCACAGCGGAATGACCTGCTGTTATGATCTTGATCCTTAGAAATCGCTTACTTGTTCAATTTGTTTTACATCTTCACTAGCATTTGACCGAGGGTATCCTCTTTTACGATGTTCTGGTAGTCGTAATGTAATCATCCACCGCCGTATTACTAATTTAATTACTTACTTGGTTATGATTTCATGCACAAAACACACAAACAGTTTAGAAGGGTATCAAATCAATGCGGTATTGTACGGAAAGTCGGGAACCGATGTCACCGGTGTTCTCCCACTTTGATCTTGCGCTCACAAATACATACGCACATTGCATTTCTCATTTACAATAGTAATTGACACAAAATTTTATTGATATCGACAAAAGTAAACTTTTATGACTTATCACTAAGCAAACTTTTTTTAAATTTCAACTGGAAAACAGTTTATTCAAAGGACCACGCTTGACATTAAACTTCTTGCACTGCAACTAATAATTGCACAAGAAGGCTCTGTTTAATAGTTTTAGCATTGCGTTTCACAACACTCACAGTGCTCGAGATGATGAATCACTACGCGACGGGATAGCGCGTTTTCGTGTACTAGGGGCGCCTGCTCCAGGTTATGCCAACGCTGCCACTCACAAGGAAATTCTAACCTTTTTCCTTGTACTGTGGTTTCACACCTTTCCTGCGTGCAAAAAGAGTTCCTACTTTTTATTATTCTATTTCTTATGAAAGATTTGAAAATCTTCGTGCCTATTAAACTAACATAGTTTTAACTGAGGAATATCTATAAATGAATAAAGTACTTATAATGTAGGTATTTACTAGAGCTAAACATGATCGATCGATGATATCTTGACACTATCGGAGTGCCCGGTACGCTCGAATAAAAACGCATCCCCAGACTCTGCAATGCGTGGCGATATGACGCAACGCGACGTGGTTTGATACGATGCACCTTCACAGCCTTCAGTTAACCTTCAGACGACTGCCCGCGTGCGTTCATTCCACGCCAGACTTTACACAAACAAATCTAACTGGTTCTCTGAGCGTCTCGTACGCCTGCATTATTTATCACACGAATTGGACTCGTCCTTGTTTGTTAAACCATAAATAAATTACACATAATATCCACGTTTCATTTTATCGTTTGTTTTTAGCTATAAATCTGTTGTTTCTTTCCTGGTCTGGAGAGACACAATGGAGGCATTCTTTTTTCGGCGACACCACTTGCATCGAAATTTGGGTTTAATTCGGTTAAGCTTTCTAAACTCTAGCGAGTTGAATGTTAAACAGGATAGGTTCTGGGTGTGGAGTAACCGTTGGCGTTATGGAAAGTATACATCAAAATCCTGACTGACATTTCCCTGGACTCCGCCCAGACCTACACCCTGCACTAAGACAGCAGTAGGTAGTTTTTCTCTAGGATTCATTCACACATGGAATAAGGATGGATAGTTCGCAGTCCAAACTCTCAGGAAGTGAAAGAGAAGTGTTCTGCGCACGAATCAAGTCGCACATTAATAGAGTTTATTTGGAAGTCAATTGTCTTCTTTAAACATTTCACTCCCTTCAAAAGAGAGCAGTAGATGCCTACAAGTGATGGTGATGTTATGTTACTTTACAGTTTGACGGACAGAATATATCGTATTACATTATGTTTGGGTATATATTTAAAAGATGCGTTTTTAAATCGCAATGACTAGGTATCCCCACTTACTTGTATAATGAAAACAAATAAACCTATTTAAAAACGCAGAGTTTGCCTGTAGATTTCTTGAGCATTACGTAAAACTTGCAAAGCGAATCAGAATAATGTATACAGTATTCGATAGCCTCTCAAATTTAAAACTGCGACCAGTTTCATTAAAATTGATTCAGTAGAATATAAATCATAGCTTGATTTGTGAGAAATTTTACCTAAATTGATGAAACGAGATCAGGCGTCTTAGATTCAAATCTCAAAAACCTTATAGACTTTTTATTTTCACTTTTTACTTTCTCGTTTTGTTGACTAAAGTTTCTAAATATTTGATATGATAAATGTTGTGAGTAAACCTTCCAATGTTCAGTTAATAAAACAATTTCTAGGTTATATTAACATTGTGTTAGGTTGTAAATAAATTCGGGTAGAGATAAATGTTAGCGTCCGTGGAATAATGGGTAAAGTGTATTCAAAAGTGTATTAAAATACTAAAACGGGTTGACAATGGCGTTTTGATCTGAGTTTCCGGTTTGGATGACTTGATAAAAAAATACGATGATCTAACCATTTTCCTGGTTGTATACAAGGTAATATTAGTTGCGTACAAATAAAAGTTCAACTCTCACTGGGTTGTTTATTTATTTTCTAGAAGTTTGAAAGCACACAATTCCTAGAGATCGACATCGCGCTTCAAGTTTTTTTAGGTTTCACACAAGATTGCTGAACTTGAATATGGTCTAGGCTAGATGTTACAATTAGTGTGTACAGCATATCCAGCGTTGTGACGGTGTGCAAATGTTCAACTTTACTTTATTTGGAATAGAATAGATAATTGACGATGCGTAAGACGTCATAATATAAATATTAAAACACACAATTTTTTCATTCTCATAGTACCAAAATAAGTGAAATACATAATTAAACTGTGTCTGCAATTTATAAATTTAATGTCAAAAAAATCATCGTAAATTACTAACTAAATTATTTTCAACAACATTCAAATTACTACATTCATTCATATAAATATGAAGGTAAAGTGATGTGATTCATCAAACATCATATCATTATATATTATCATTGATAATAATTTTCCAATGCAAATATTGATTAAAAAATTATAAAAACAAATTCTATTTAATAATTATTGTAATATTAGATCCAATCAAAAGGAAAGGTTTAGATGGATAAAGTAAAGATGTATTGACATCTTACTATAAATAAATTAAATTTTTTAATTGTTAAAAATTCATTCACACCATTAAAGTTTTTATCTAATAAAAAATTTACAATTCGTTCTTAAATTTCGTAATGGGCATCGCTTTTAAAATATTTGGCAATTTATTATAAATACGAATTGCCATGCAGACAACCTTTTTAGTATAGTCCCAATCTTTGTGTAGGTACATAAAGTTAATTTTTATGTCACCTGTATATGTACGTCTACCAGTGCCCTGAATCATGCTTTCGTTCGTTTTGAAAAAACTTGCGTGTTTTCGGACAAAAATGTAAATGCATGGTACCGGTAAAATTTTGAATTTTTTAAAATAAAGTTTTTCATGTGTCCCAGTATCATTGTTTAGTTTCCCAGAATTATTCCATAGCTCAAAATGAATGAAACATATCCCTGATAAGCTAAAGTCCACTTACAGCCCGTATTCGTCTGAGCACATGTAAATATTTCTTTGATCGTAAAATTGTTACATGTGCTGTCCAATCACACGATTTATCAATTCTGACCCTAAAAATGTTGTTGAGTCTACATTTTTAATTGGTTCATCATTATAGTTAATGTTTATATCCGAACATTTCATATTCTTTGTTTTATATTGAATTTGTTTAGTTTTATAAATATTTGTTTTTAAATTATTTAATTCAAGCCAGACTATTACTTTTGTCAATGTACCTTGTATTCATTTCATCTTTACTTAGGTCGGAGGAGGTCAATAAAGTAGTGTCATCAGCAAATAATATAGAGTCACGTGTTGTATACTTTGGTAAGTCATTTATATATAAAATAAAAAGTAGAGGACCCAGTACGCTACCTTGTTCGCTACCTTGTACGCCAATGTTCGTCTTACGATATTGAGACCTATAGCTATTCCTACATTTATTATTCAATCGCCTGCTCGGTGGCAATTAAAGTTTTCTGGAGACTAAGCTTTTAAAAAAATACTTGATATCGCTCCTCTAGCATGTAGGTAGTATGCGTATGATTTGGCTTCCACTGTGGCAGAGACAAAGATATTGTAGTTAGGTGACTGTTAGTTTTGATTACTGGACAATTTGGTAAAGATTTGTAAAATGCATCAATTTAATTTTAACCCTTTAGTAATTTTACGTGAGTGAAACCACGGGCAAAACCTAGTATACAAATAAAAAATACATTGTTTGAACAATAGTAAAATAGTTAACTTTACTATTTTAAGTTAAAGAGAGAAAAGTCAACAAGACTAATATACTCGAAACAGTTAAGTACTTAAAAGTATCAGCGATAATGTCGAGTTTATATCTTACTTTATCTAATTATTGTGTTAGCTCAGTTAAGTGATACTAGAAACAGTGCTAATCCTGTTAAAAAAATTGCAGTAAATAAAACATTGGGGAAGGTTTTCCATCCGAGGTATTAGAAATAATTGTGGCGGAATGCAGTCGGCTTCACCGCCAGCCGGGCTCGCGTCGCGTCGCGCCGCCGTCTAGCCGTGTGGCGCTGCGGCAGTCACGTGGGCAGGCTGCGCTGCAGCATGAGAACGAGCAGTAAGTAATACGGCTGCACTAACAACGCCATAATACCGAACTGCGTCGGTGTTGATTCGGTCCATGTTTATAACAAGGCGTACTGATATCGCGTGTTTATCACCTTAAGAAAATTCAAAGAGAGTAAAAAAAATATTTTTTGATTATACTTTGCGGCTTTTACCCAAAACGCACTCCTAAAGATTTTCATCGAGCGACCATGACCCGATCGCAGGTCCATGTGGCCGAGGGCCTGAATACACTGCATCTTCACGTCATGCCTGTTGTTCCAGAACTCTACCGCCACCTATACAAATGATATAGATAGATATGAACCAGCGACGTTTGGAGTAGCATCACTACCCAAACTTACGTAATTAGCCTTTCGACAATAATAGGAATTTTATTTCTAGTTTCATTAATTTATTTTTGTGTTCCACAGATGGTGCGCAAAATACGAAGAGCAAAATGGACTCCAGCAGAGGAGGCTGCTGTGCCAGCCTCGCCGCGGCAGGGCGGCAGCGAGCGCCAGGCTTCCCGCGCACTTCCTCGGCCCGCGCACGCCCTCTACGCTTCGCCGACGAAGGGTGCTCCGCCCCGGCCGCACGACATCCAACTCTACGAACTGAAGACTCCTGTTGTCGAGAGGCGCCAAGATGTTCACGCGAGTGAACAGGCGTCTTAGTCAGCAGCACGTTGACCTACCAAAAACTTAGCAGTTTTTGTGCAGAACTTGTAAATTCATAAATTGACGTATGTTACATGTACACACACTAATGTAGTAAACTTTGATATAAATAGCTGTAAATTTTGTAAATAAAGTCTCTTTGGATTTGGACTCAACGCTGTTTCAATTGGGCACCCCTTGACACGACGACCACCAAGCTGAGCTAGCCACGACGACGCCCTGAAGGAATACTACTACGTGACTGGGCTTACCGGACGACTACTGGACGAGACCTGGACGACGCCGTTCCGTCTATGACTTGCAGCTTCCTCTCACTGTGGCCAAGATACCTTTAGCCATCCAACGATCGGTCTTGTGAGTCTGCTTGACCGGCAGTGAGAAAACCTTTCCAAACCTTTCATCCCTTTCTCCTCCGCCTATTGCCTTAGGTCTCACGGCAATAGGTATCCCGCATCTATTTATATATTTATATATACGTAGTGTATGGATAGGTTAGGTGGTTAGGTAGGAAATTAGGGTTATTTGTAGGTTACAGATTTAACCTCACCCTTTCTTGTACAGTCGGCTAACTATTACAGCACATTACAGTTCTATACAGTCACACTAAAGTTAATAATTTATACAGTTTTATTGATTACCCGACATACACATAACACAATACAATAGACACGTGAATGTAGTTAGCTGACCGTACACTGCTATTAGAATTTCGCACGTTGATATATTTTTTAGGAATCGTCAATGAAAAACAAGGTTACCTGGGTAACTGAACAACGGTAACCAGTGGACGGACGGTACAAAGCTATCAAGTTGCGTGGGCAGTGACCTCACGGACAGTGCAGTCACGATACTGCTTATTCCACTGCTGTGGCTACAGGTACACAGTCTGTAGGTACATTCGGTGGGGGACGTCGACACTGTAGGAGATTCGGAAGTGAATTTGAGCCTGCGTCAAATCACCCAATTATACATGCACGGCGGCGCGGCTTCGAGAGATCCAACATCAATCTAGTGGCCTCTCGCAGTCGGATGTCGCCATCTGTTGGACGGTTCCATTTCAGATTTGAATTTAATTTACTGTCGTGTGATTTTGTATCTGATCATATTTACAGTAACTACGTACAGTAAGTAAGTATTACCTTTGTTCTAGCGTCTTGGTGGAGGCGCTCCTGTGTCCGTGGACTGCAACACTGCCACGTTGCTAAATAGTATATAATTGATCATATTTACAGTAACTACGTACAGTAAGTAAGTATTACCTTTGTTCTAGCGTCTTGGTGGAGGCGCTCCTGTGTCCGCGGACTGCAACACTGCCACATTGCTAAATAGTATATAATTGATCATATTTACAGTAACTACGTACAGTAAGTAAGTATTACCTTTGTTCTAGCGTCTTGGTGGAGGCGCTCTGTGTCCGTGGACTGCAACACTGCCACGTTGCTAAATAGTATATAATTGATCATATTTACAGTAACTACGTACAGTAAGTAAGTATTACCTTTGTTCTAGCGTCTTGGTGGAGGCGCTCCTGTGTCCGTGGACTGCAACACTGCCACGTTGCTAAATAGTATATAATTGATCATATTTACAGTAACTACGTACAGTAAGTAAGTATTACCTTTGTTCTAGCGTCTTGGTGGAGGCGCTCCTGTGTCCGCGGACTGCAACACTGCCACGTTGCTAAATAGTATATAATTGATCATATTTACAGTAACTACGTACAGTAAGTAAGTATTACCTTTGTTCTAGCGTCTTGGTGGAGGCGCTCCTGTGTCCGCGGACTGCAACACTGCCACGTTGCTAAATAGTATATAATTGATCATATTTACAGTAACTACGTACAGTAAGTAAGGATTACCTTTGTTCTAGCGTCTTGGTGGAGGCGCTCCTGTGTCCGCGGACTGCAACACTGCCACGTTGCTAAATAGTATATAATTGATCATATTTACAGTAACTACGTACAGTAAGTAAGTATTACCTTTGTTCTAGCGTCTTGGTGGAGGCGCTCCTGTGTCCGTGGACTGCAACACTGCCACGTTGCTAAATAGTATATAATTGATCATATTTACAGTAACTACGTACAGTAAGTAAGTATTACCTTTGTTCTAGCGTCTTGGTGGAGGCGCTCCTGTGTCCGCGGACTGCAACACTGCCACGTTGCTAAATAGTATATAATTGATCATATTTACAGTAACTACGTACAGTAAGTAAGTATTACCTTTGTTCTAGCGTCTTGTTGGAGGCGCTCCTGTGTCCGTGGACTGCAACACTGCCACGTTGCTAAATAGTATATAATTGATCATATTTACAGTAACTACGTACAGTAAGTAAGTATTACCTTTGTTCTAGCGTCTTGGTGGAGGCGCTCCTGTGTCCGCGGACTGCAACACTGCCGCGTTGCTAAATAGTATATAATTGATCATATTTACAGTAACTACGTACAGTAAGTAAGTATTACCTTTGTTCTAGCGTCTTGGTGGAGGCGCTCCTGTGTCCGCGGACTGCAACACTGCCACGTTGCTAAATAGTATATAATTGATCATATTTACAGTAACTACGTACAGTAAGTAAGTATTACCTTTGTTCTAGCGTCTTGGTGGAGGCGCTCCTGTGTCCGTGGACTGCAACACTGCCACGTTGCTAAATAGTATATAATTGATCATATTTACAGTAACTACGTACAGTAAGTAAGTATTACCTTTGTTCTAGCGTCTTGGTGGAGGCGCTCCTGTGTCCGTGGACTGCAACACTGCCACGTTGCTAAATAGTATATAATTGATCATATTTACAGTAACTACGTACAGTAAGTAAGTATTACCTTTGTTCTAGCGTCTTGGTGGAGGCGCTCCTGTGTCCGTGGACTGCAACACTGCCACGTTGCTAAATAGTATATAATTGATCATATTTACAGTAACTACGTACAGTAAGTAAGTATTACCTTTGTTCTAGCGTCTTGGTGGAGGCGCTCCTGTGTCCGTGGACTGCAACACTGCCACGTTGCTAAATAGTATATAATTGATCATATTTACAGTAACTACGTACAGTAAGTAAGTATTACCTTTGTTCTAGCGTCTTGGTGGAGGCGCTCCTGTGTCCGCGGACTGCAACACTGCCACGTTGCTAAATAGTATATAATTGATCATATTTACAGTAACTACGTACAGTAAGTAAGTATTACCTTTGTTCTAGCGTCTTGGTGGAGGCGCTCCTGTGTCCGTGGACTGCAACACTGCCACGTTGCTAAATAGTATATAATTGATCATATTTACAGTAACTACGTACAGTAAGTAAGTATTACCTTTGTTCTAGCGTCTTGGTGGAGGCGCTCCTGTGTCCGTGGACTGCAACACTGCCACGTTGCTAAATAGTATATAATTGATCATATTTACAGTAACTACGTACAGTAAGTAAGTATTACCTTTGTTCTAGCGTCTTGGTGGAGGCGCTCCTGTGTCCGCGGACTGCAACACTGCCACGTTGCTAAATAGTATATAATTGATCATATTTACAGTAACTACGTACAGTAAGTAAGTATTACCTTTGTTCTAGCGTCTTGGTGGAGGCGCTCCTGTGTCCGCGGACTGCAACACTGCCGCGTTGCTAAATAGTATATAATTGATCATATTTACAGTAACTACGTACAGTAAGTAAGTATTACCTTTGTTCTAGCGTCTTGGTGGAGGCGCTCCTGTGTCCGCGGACTGCAACACTGCCACGTTGCTAAATAGTATATAATTGATCATATTTACAGTAACTACGTACAGTAAGTAAGTATTACCTTTGTTCTAGCGTCTTGGTGGAGGCGCTCCTGTGTCCGTGGACTGCAACACTGCCACGTTGCTAAATAGTATATAATTGATCATATTTACAGTAACTACGTACAGTAAGTAAGTATTACCTTTGTTCTAGCGTCTTGGTGGAGGCGCTCCTGTGTCCGTGGACTGCAACACTGCCACGTTGCTAAATAGTATATAATTGATCATATTTACAGTAACTACGTACAGTAAGTAAGTATTACCTTTGTTCTAGCGTCTTGGTGGAGGCGCTCCTGTGTCCGTGGACTGCAACACTGCCACGTTGCTAAATAGTATATAATTGATCATATTTACAGTAACTACGTACAGTAAGTAAGTATTACCTTTGTTCTAGCGTCTTGGTGGAGGCGCTCCTGTGTCCGTGGACTGCAACACTGCCACGTTGCTAAATAGTATATAATTGATCATATTTACAGTAACTACGTACAGTAAGTAAGTATTACCTTTGTTCTAGCGTCTTGGTGGAGGCGCTCCTGTGTCCGCGGACTGCAACACTGCCACGTTGCTAAATAGTATATAATTGATCATATTTACAGTAACTACGTACAGTAAGTAAGTATTACCTTTGTTCTAGCGTCTTGGTGGAGGCGCTCCTGTGTCCGTGGACTGCAACACTGCCACGTTGCTAAATAGTATATAATTGATCATATTTACAGTAACTACGTACAGTAAGTAAGTATTACCTTTGTTCTAGCGTCTTGGTGGAGGCGCTCCTGTGTCCGTGGACTGCAACACTGCCACGTTGCTAAATAGTATATAATTGATCATATTTACAGTAACTACGTACAGTAAGTAAGTATTACCTTTGTTCTAGCGTCTTGGTGGAGGCGCTCCTGTGTCCGCGGACTGCAACACTGCCACGTTGCTAAATAGTATATAATTGATCATATTTACAGTAACTACGTACAGTAAGTAAGTATTACCTTTGTTCTAGCGTCTTGTTGGAGGCGCTCCTGTGTCCGTGGACTGCAACACTGCCACGTTGCTAAATAGTATATAATTGATCATATTTACAGTAACTACGTACAGTAAGTAAGTATTACCTTTGTTCTAGCGTCTTGGTGGAGGCGCTCCTGTGTCCGCGGACTGCAACACTGCCACGTTGCTAAATAGTATATAATTGATCATATTTACAGTAACTACGTACAGTAAGTAAGTATTACCTTTGTTCTAGCGTCTTGGTGGAGGCGCTCCTGTGTCCGTGGACTGCAACACTGCCACGTTGCTAAATAGTATATAATTGATCATATTTACAGTAACTACCTACAGTAAGTAAATATTACCTTTGTTCTAGCGTCTTGGTGGAGGCGCTCCTGTGTCCGTGGACTGCAACACTGCCACGTTGCTAAATAGTATATAATTGATCATATTTACAGTAACTACGTACAGTAAGTAAGTATTACCTTTGTTCTAGCGTCTTGGTGGAGGCGCTCCTGTGTCCGTGGACTGCAACACTGCCACGTTGCTAAATAGTATATAATTGATCATATTTACAGTAACTACGTACAGTAAGTAAGTATTACCTTTGTTCTAGCGTCTTGGTGGAGGCGCTCCTGTGTCCGCGGACTGCAACACTGCCACGTTGCCAAATAGTATATAATTGATCATATTTACAGTAACTACGTACAGTAAGTAAGTATTACCTTTGTTCTAGCGTCTTGGTGGAGGCGCTCCTGTGTCCGTGGACTGCAACACTGCCACGTTGCTAAATAGTATATAATTGATCATATTTACAGTAACTACGTACAGTAAGTAAGTATTACCTTTGTTCTAGCGTCTTGGTGGAGGCGCTCCTGTGTCCGCGGACTGCAACACTGCCGCGTTGCTAAATAGTATATAATTGATCATATTTACAGTAACTACGTACAGTAAGTAAGTATTACCTTTGTTCTAGCGTCTTGGTGGAGGCGCTCCTGTGTCCGCGGACTGCAACACTGCCACGTTGCTAAATAGTATATAATTGATCATATTTACAGTAACTACGTACAGTAAGTAAGTATTACCTTTGTTCTAGCGTCTTGGTGGAGGCGCTCCTGTGTCCGCGGACTGCAACACTGCCACGTTGCCAAATAGTATATAATTGATCATATTTACAGTAACTACGTACAGTAAGTAAGTATTACCTTTGTTCTAGCGTCTTGGTGGAGGCGCTCCTGTGTCCGCGGACTGCAACACTGCCACGTTGCCAAATAGTATATAATTGATCATATTTACAGTAACTACGTACAGTAAGTAAGTATTACCTTTGTTCTAGCGTCTTGGTGGAGGCGCTCTGTGTCCGTGGACTGCAACACTGCGACGTTGCTAAATAGTATATAATTGATCATATTTACAGTAACTACGTACAGTAAGTAAGTATTACCTTTGTTCTAGCGTCTTGGTGGAGGCGCTCCTGTGTCCGCGGACTGCAACACTGCCACGTTGCTAAATAGTATATAATTGATCATATTTACAGTAACTACGTACAGTAAGTAAGTATTACCTTTGTTCTAGCGTCTTGGTGGAGGCGCTCCTGTGTCCGCGGACTGCAACACTGCCACGTTGCTAAATAGTATATAATTGATCATATTTACAGTAACTACGTACAGTAAGTAAGTATTACCTTTGTTCTAGCGTCTTGGTGGAGGCGCTCCTGTGTCCGCGGACTGCAACACTGCCACGTTGCTAAATAGTATATAATTGATCATATTTACAGTAACTACGTACAGTAAGTAAGTATTACCTTTGTTCTAGCGTCTTGGTGGAGGCGCTCCTGTGTCCGCGGACTGCAACACTGCCACGTTGCTAAATAGTATATAATTGATCATATTTACAGTAACTACGTACAGTAAGTAAGTATTACCTTTGTTCTAGCGTCTTGGTGGAGGCGCTCCTGTGTCCGCGGACTGCAACACTGCCACGTTGCTAAATAGTATATAATTGATCATATTTACAGTAACTACGTACAGTAAGTAAGTATTACCTTTGTTATAGCGTCTTGGTGGAGGCGCTCCTGTGTCCGCGGACTGCAACACTGCCACGTTGCTAAATAGTATATAATTGATCATATTTACAGTAACTACGTACAGTAAGTAAGTATTACCTTTGTTCTAGCGTCTTGGTGGAGGCGCTCCTGTGTCCGCGGACTGCAACACTGCCACGTTGCTAAATAGTATATAATGATCATATTTACAGTAACTACGTACAGTAAGTAAGTATTACCTTTGTTCTAGCGTCTTGGTGGAGGCGCTCCTGTGTCCGCGGACTGCAACACTGCCACGTTGCTAAATAGTATATAATTGATCATATTTACAGTAACTACGTACAGTAAGTAAGTATTACCTTTGTTCTAGCGTCTTGGTGGAGGCGCTCCTGTGTCCGTGGACTGCAACACTGCCACGTTGCTAAATAGTATATAATTGATCATATTTACAGTAACTACGTACAGTAAGTAAGTATTACCTTTGTTCTAGCGTCTTGGTGGAGGCGCTCCTGTGTCCGTGGACTGCAACACTGCCACGTTGCTAAATAGTATATAATTGATCATATTTACAGTAACTACGTACAGTAAGTAAGTATTACCTTTGTTCTAGCGTCTTGGTGGAGGCGCTCCTGTGTCCGTGGACTGCAACACTGCCACGTTGCTAAATAGTATATAATTGATCATATTTACAGTAACTACGTACAGTAAGTAAGTATTACCTTTGTTCTAGCGTCTTGGTGGAGGCGCTCTGTGTCCGTGGACTGCAACACTGCCACGTTGCTAAATAGTATATAATTGATCATATTTACAGTAACTACGTACAGTAAGTAAGTATTACCTTTGTTCTAGCGTCTTGGTGGAGGCGCTCTGTGTCCGTGGACTGCAACACTGCGACGTTGCTAAATAGTATATAATTGATCATATTTACAGTAACTACGTACAGTAAGTAAGTATTACCTTTGTTCTAGCGTCTTGGTGGAGGCGCTCCTGTGTCCGTGGACTGCAACACTGCCACGTTGCTAAATAGTATATAATTGATCATATTTACAGTAACTACGTACAGTAAGTAAGTATTACCTTTGTTCTAGCGTCTTGGTGGAGGCGCTCCTGTGTCCGTGGACTGCAACACTGCCACGTTGCTAAATAGTATATAATTGATCATATTTACAGTAACTACGTACAGTAAGTAAGTATTACCTTTGTTCTAGCGTCTTGGTGGAGGCGCTCCTGTGTCCGCGGACTGCAACACTGCCACGTTGCCAAATAGTATATAATTGATCATATTTACAGTAACTACGTACAGTAAGTAAGTATTACCTTTGTTCTAGCGTCTTGGTGGAGGCGCTCTGTGTCCGTGGACTGCAACACTGCCACGTTGCTAAATAGTATATAATTGATCATATTTACAGTAACTACGTACAGTAAGTAAGTATTACCTTTGTTCTAGCGTCTTGGTGGAGGCGCTCCTGTGTCCGCGGACTGCAACACTGCCACGTTGCTAAATAGTATATAATTGATCATATTTACAGTAACTACGTACAGTAAGTAAGTATTACCTTTGTTCTAGCGTCTTGGTGGAGGCGCTCCTGTGTCCGTGCACTGCAACACTGCCACGTTGCTAAATAGTATATAATTGATCATATTTACAGTAACTACGTACAGTAAGTAAGTATTACCTTTGTTCTAGCGTCTTGGTGGAGGCGCTCCTGTGTCCGCGGACTGCAACACTGCCACGTTGCTAAATAGTATATAATTGATCATATTTACAGTAACTACGTACAGTAAGTAAGTATTACCTTTGTTCTAGCGTCTTGGTGGAGGCGCTCCTGTGTCCGCGGACTGCAACACTGCCACGTTGCTAAATAGTATATAATTGATCATATTTACAGTAACTACGTACAGTAAGTAAGTATTACCTTTGTTCTAGCGTCTTGGTGGAGGCGCTCCTGTGTCCGTGCACTGCAACACTGCCACGTTGCTAAATAGTATATAATTGATCATATTTACAGTAACTACGTACAGTAAGTAAGTATTACCTTTGTTCTAGCGTCTTGGTGGAGGCGCTCCTGTGTCCGCGGACTGCAACACTGCCACGTTGCTAAATAGTATATAATTGATCATATTTACAGTAACTACGTACAGTAAGTAAGTATTACCTTTGTTCTAGCGTCTTGGTGGAGGCGCTCCTGTGTCCGCGGACTGCAACACTGCCACGTTGCTAAATAGTATATAATTGATCATATTTACAGTAACTACGTACAGTAAGTAAGTATTACCTTTGTTCTAGCGTCTTGGTGGAGGCGCTCCTGTGTCCGTGGACTGCAACACTGCCACGTTGCTAAATAGTATATAATTGATCATATTTACAGTAACTACGTACAGTAAGTAAGTATTACCTTTGTTCTAGCGTCTTGGTGGAGGCGCTCCTGTGTCCGCGGACTGCAACACTGCCACGTTGCTAAATAGTATATAATTGATCATATTTACAGTAACTACGTACAGTAAGTAAGTATTACCTTTGTTCTAGAGTCTTGGTGGAGGCGCTCCTGTGTCCGTGGACTGCAACACTGCCACGTTGCTAAATAGTATATAATTGATCATATTTACAGTAACTACGTACAGTAAGTAAGTATTACCTTTGTTCTAGCGTCTTGGTGGAGGCGCTCCTGTGTCCGCGGACTGCAACACTGCCACGTTGCTAAATAGTATATAATTGATCATATTTACAGTAACTACGTACAGTAAGTAAGTATTACCTTTGTTCTAGCGTCTTGGTGGAGGCGCTCCTGTGTCCGTGGACTGCAACACTGCCACGTTGCTAAATAGTATATAATTGATCATATTTACAGTAACTACGTACAGTAAGTAAGTATTACCTTTGTTCTAGCGTCTTGGTGGAGGCGCTCTGTGTCCGTGGACTGCAACACTGCCACGTTGCTAAATAGTATATAATTGATCATATTTACAGTAACTACGTACAGTAAGTAAGTATTACCTTTGTTCTAGCGTCTTGGTGGAGGCGCTCTGTGTCCGTGGACTGCAACACTGCCACGTTGCTAAATAGTATATAATTGATCATATTTACAGTAACTACGTACAGTAAGTAAGTATTACCTTTGTTCTAGCGTCTTGGTGGAGGCGCTCCTGTGTCCGCGGACTGCAACACTGCCACGTTGCTAAATAGTATATAATTGATCATATTTACAGTAACTACGTACAGTAAGTAAGTATTACCTTTGTTCTAGCGTCTTGGTGGAGGCGCTCCTGTGTCCGCGGACTGCAACACTGCCACGTTGCTAAATAGTATATAATTGATCATATTTACAGTAACTACGTACAGTAAGTAAGTATTACCTTTGTTCTAGCGTCTTGGTGGAGGCGCTCCTGTGTCCGTGGACTGCAACACTGCCACGTTGCTAAATAGTATATAATTGATCATATTTACAGTAACTACGTACAGTAAGTAAGTATTACCTTTGTTCTAGCGTCTTGTTGGAGGCGCTCCTGTGTCCGTGGACTGCAACACTGCCACGTTGCTAAATAGTATATAATTGATCATATTTACAGTAACTACGTACAGTAAGTAAGTATTACCTTTGTTCTAGCGTCTTGTTGGAGGCGCTCCTGTGTCCGTGGACTGCAACACTGCCACGTTGCTAAATAGTATATAATTGATCATATTTACAGTAACTACGTACAGTAAGTAAGTATTACCTTTGTTCTAGCGTCTTGGTGGAGGCGCTCCTGTGTCCGTGCACTGCAACACTGCCACGTTGCTAAATAGTATATAATTGATCATATTTACAGTAACTACGTACAGTAAGTAAGTATTACCTTTGTTCTAGCGTCTTGGTGGAGGCGCTCCTGTGTCCGTGGACTGCAACACTGCCACGTTGCTAAATAGTATATAATTGATCATATTTACAGTAACTACGTACAGTAAGTAAGTATTACCTTTGTTCTAGCGTCTTGGTGGAGGCGCTCCTGTGTCCGTGGACTGCAACACTGCCACGTTGCTAAATAGTATATAATTGATCATATTTACAGTAACTACGTACAGTAAGTAAGTATTACCTTTGTTCTAGCGTCTTGGTGGAGGCGCTCCTGTGTCCGCGGACTGCAACACTGCCACGTTGCTAAATAGTATATAATTGATCATATTTACAGTAACTACGTACAGTAAGTAAGTATTACCTTTGTTCTAGCGTCTTGGTGGAGGCGCTCCTGTGTCCGTGGACTGCAACACTGCCACGTTGCTAAATAGTATATAATTGATCATATTTACAGTAACTACGTACAGTAAGTAAGTATTACCTTTGTTCTAGCGTCTTGGTGGAGGCGCTCCTGTGTCCGTGGACTGCAACACTGCCACGTTGCTAAATAGTATATAATTGATCATATTTACAGTAACTACGTACAGTAAGTAAGTATTACCTTTGTTCTAGCGTCTTGGTGGAGGCGCTCCTGTGTCCGCGGACTGCAACACTGCCACGTTGCTAAATAGTATATAATTGATCATATTTACAGTAACTACGTACAGTAAGTAAGTATTACCTTTGTTCTAGCGTCTTGGTGGAGGCGCTCCTGTGTCCGTGGACTGCAACACTGCCACGTTGCTAAATAGTATATAATTGATCATATTTACAGTAACTACGTACAGTAAGTAAGTATTACCTTTGTTCTAGCGTCTTGGTGGAGGCGCTCCTGTGTCCGCGGACTGCAACACTGCCACGTTGCTAAATAGTATATAATTGATCATATTTACAGTAACTACGTACAGTAAGTAAGTATTACCTTTGTTCTAGCGTCTTGGTGGAGGCGCTCCTGTGTCCGCGGACTGCAACACTGCCACGTTGCTAAATAGTATATAATTGATCATATTTACAGTAACTACGTACAGTAAGTAAGTATTACCTTTGTTCTAGCGTCTTGGTGGAGGCGCTCCTGTGTCCGTGGACTGCAACACTGCCACGTTGCTAAATAGTATATAATTGATCATATTTACAGTAACTACGTACAGTAAGTAAGTATTACCTTTGTTCTAGCGTCTTGGTGGAGGCGCTCCTGTGTCCGCGGACTGCAACACTGCCACGTTGCCAAATAGTATATAATTGATCATATTTACAGTAACTACGTACAGTAAGTAAGTATTACCTTTGTTCTAGCGTCTTGGTGGAGGCGCTCCTGTGTCCGTGGACTGCAACACTGCCACGTTGCTAAATAGTATATAATTGATCATATTTACAGTAACTACGTACAGTAAGTAAGTATTACCTTTGTTCTAGCGTCTTGGTGGAGGCGCTCCTGTGTCCGCGGACTGCAACACTGCCACGTTGCTAAATAGTATATAATTGATCATATTTACAGTAACTACGTACAGTAAGTAAGTATTACCTTTGTTCTAGCGTCTTGGTGGAGGCGCTCCTGTGTCCGTGGACTGCAACACTGCCACGTTGCTAAATAGTATATAATTGATCATATTTACAGTAACTACGTACAGTAAGTAAGTATTACCTTTGTTCTAGCGTCTTGGTGGAGGCGCTCCTGTGTCCGTGGACTGCAACACTGCCACGTTGCTAAATAGTATATAATTGATCATATTTACAGTAACTACGTACAGTAAGTAAGTATTACCTTTGTTCTAGCGTCTTGGTGGAGGCGCTCCTGTGTCCGTGGACTGCAACACTGCCACGTTGCTAAATAGTATATAATTGATCATATTTACAGTAACTACGTACAGTAAGTAAGTATTACCTTTGTTCTAGCGTCTTGGTGGAGGCGCTCCTGTGTCCGTGGACTGCAACACTGCCACGTTGCTAAATAGTATATAATTGATCATATTTACAGTAACTACGTACAGTAAGTAAGTATTACCTTTGTTCTAGCGTCTTGGTGGAGGCGCTCTGTGTCCGTGGACTGCAACACTGCCACGTTGCTAAATAGTATATAATTGATCATATTTACAGTAACTACGTACAGTAAGTAAGTATTACCTTTGTTCTAGCGTCTTGGTGGAGGCGCTCTGTGTCCGTGGACTGCAACACTGCCACGTTGCTAAATAGTATATAATTGATCATATTTACAGTAACTACCTACAGTAAGTAAGTATTACCTTTGTTCTAGCGTCTTGGTGGAGGCGCTCCTGTGTCCGTGGACTGCAACACTGCCACGTTGCTAAATAGTATATAATTGATCATATTTACAGTAACTACGTACAGTAAGTAAGTATTACCTTTGTTCTAGCGTCTTGGTGGAGGCGCTCCTGTGTCCGTGGACTGCAACACTGCGACGTTGCTAAATAGTATATAATTGATCATATTTACAGTAACTACGTACAGTAAGTAAGTATTACCTTTGTTCTAGCGTCTTGGTGGAGGCGCTCCTGTGTCCGCGGACTGCAACACTGCCACGTTGCTAAATAGTATATAATTGATCATATTTACAGTAACTACCTACAGTAAGTAAGTATTACCTTTGTTCTAGCGTCTTGGTGGAGGCGCTCCTGTGTCCGTGGACTGCAACACTGCCACGTTGCTAAATAGTATATAATTGATCATATTTACAGTAACTACGTACAGTAAGTAAGTATTACCTTTGTTCTAGCGTCTTGGTGGAGGCGCTCCTGTGTCCGCGGACTGCAACACTGCCACGTTGCCAAATAGTATATAATTGATCATATTTACAGTAACTACGTACAGTAAGTAAGTATTACCTTTGTTCTAGCGTCTTGGTGGAGGCGCTCTGTGTCCGTGCACTGCAACACTGCCACGTTGCTAAATAGTATATAATTGATCATATTTACAGTAACTACGTACAGTAAGTAAGTATTACCTTTGTTCTAGCGTCTTGGTGGAGGCGCTCTGTGTCCGTGCACTGCAACACTGCCACGTTGCTAAATAGTATATAATTGATCATATTTACAGTAACTACCTACAGTAAGTAAGTATTACCTTTGTTCTAGCGTCTTGGTGGAGGCGCTCCTGTGTCCGTGGACTGCAACACTGCCACGTTGCTAAATAGTATATAATTGATCATATTTACAGTAACTACGTACAGTAAGTAAGTATTACCTTTGTTCTAGCGTCTTGGTGGAGGCGCTCCTGTGTCCGTGGACTGCAACACTGCCACGTTGCTAAATAGTATATAATTGATCATATTTACAGTAACTACGTACAGTAAGTAAGTATTACCTTTGTTCTAGCGTCTTGTTGGAGGCGCTCCTGTGTCCGTGGACTGCAACACTGCCACGTTGCTAAATAGTATATAATTGATCATATTTACAGTAACTACGTACAGTAAGTAAGTATTACCTTTGTTCTAGCGTCTTGGTGGAGGCGCTCCTGTGTCCGCGGACTGCAACACTGCCACGTTGCTAAATAGTATATAATTGATCATATTTACAGTAACTACGTACAGTAAGTAAGTATTACCTTTGTTCTAGCGTCTTGGTGGAGGCGCTCCTGTGTCCGCGGACTGCAACACTGCCACGTTGCTAAATAGTATATAATTGATCATATTTACAGTAACTACGTACAGTAAGTAAGTATTACCTTTGTTCTAGCGTCTTGGTGGAGGCGCTCCTGTGTCCGTGGACTGCAACACTGCCACGTTGCTAAATAGTATATAATTGATCATATTTACAGTAACTACGTACAGTAAGTAAGTATTACCTTTGTTCTAGCGTCTTGTTGGAGGCGCTCCTGTGTCCGTGGACTGCAACACTGCCACGTTGCTAAATAGTATATAATTGATCATATTTACAGTAACTACGTACAGTAAGTAAGTATAACCTTTGTTCTAGCGTCTTGGTGGAGGCGCTCCTGTGTCCGCGGACTGCAACACTGCCACGTTGCTAAATAGTATATAATTGATCATATTTACAGTAACTACGTACAGTAAGTAAGTATTACCTTTGTTCTAGCGTCTTGGTGGAGGCGCTCCTGTGTCCGTGGACTGCAACACTGCCACGTTGCTAAATAGTATATAATTGATCATATTTACAGTAACTACGTACAGTAAGTAAGTATTACCTTTGTTCTAGCGTCTTGGTGGAGGCGCTCCTGTGTCCGTGGACTGCAACACTGCCACGTTGCTAAATAGTATATAATTGATCATATTTACAGTAACTACGTACAGTAAGTAAGTATTACCTTTGTTCTAGCGTCTTGGTGGAGGCGCTCCTGTGTCCGTGGACTGCAACACTGCCACGTTGCTAAATAGTATATAATTGATCATATTTACAGTAACTACGTACAGTAAGTAAGTATTACCTTTGTTCTAGCGTCTTGGTGGAGGCGCTCCTGTGTCCGTGGACTGCAACACTGCCACGTTGCTAAATAGTATATAATTGATCATATTTACAGTAACTACGTACAGTAAGTAAGTATTACCTTTGTTCTAGCGTCTTGGTGGAGGCGCTCCTGTGTCCGTGGACTGCAACACTGCCACGTTGCTAAATAGTATATAATTGATCATATTTACAGTAACTACGTACAGTAAGTAAGTATTACCTTTGTTCTAGCGTCTTGGTGGAGGCGCTCCTGTGTCCGCGGACTGCAACACTGCCACGTTGCTAAATAGTATATAATTGATCATATTTACAGTAACTACGTACAGTAAGTAAGTATTACCTTTGTTCTAGCGTCTTGGTGGAGGCGCTCCTGTGTCCGTGGACTGCAACACTGCCACGTTGCTAAATAGTATATAATTGATCATATTTACAGTAACTACGTACAGTAAGTAAGTATTACCTTTGTTCTAGCGTCTTGGTGGAGGCGCTCCTGTGTCCGTGGACTGCAACACTGCCACGTTGCTAAATAGTATATAATTGATCATATTTACAGTAACTACGTACAGTAAGTAAGTATTACCTTTGTTCTAGCGTCTTGGTGGAGGCGCTCCTGTGTCCGCGGACTGCAACACTGCCACGTTGCCAAATAGTATATAATTGATCATATTTACAGTAACTACGTACAGTAAGTAAGTATTACCTTTGTTCTAGCGTCTTGGTGGAGGCGCTCCTGTGTCCGTGCACTGCAACACTGCCACGTTGCTAAATAGTATATAATTGATCATATTTACAGTAACTACGTACAGTAAGTAAGTATTACCTTTGTTCTAGCGTCTTGGTGGAGGCGCTCCTGTGTCCGCGGACTGCAACCCTGCCACGTTGCTAAATAGTATATAATTGATCATATTTACAGTAACTACGTACAGTAAGTAAGTATTACCTTTGTTCTAGCGTCTTGGTGGAGGCGCTCCTGTGTCCGTGCACTGCAACACTGCCACGTTGCTAAATAGTATATAATTGATCATATTTACAGTAACTACGTACAGTAAGTAAGTATTACCTTTGTTCTAGCGTCTTGGTGGAGGCGCTCTGTGTCCGTGGACTGCAACACTGCCACGTTGCTAAATAGTATATAATTGATCATATTTACAGTAACTACGTACAGTAAGTAAGTATTACCTTTGTTCTAGCGTCTTGGTGGAGGCGCTCTGTGTCCGTGGACTGCAACACTGCGACGTTGCTAAATAGTATATAATTGATCATATTTACAGTAACTACGTACAGTAAGTAAGTATTACCTTTGTTCTAGCGTCTTGGTGGAGGCGCTCCTGTGTCCGTGGACTGCAACACTGCCACGTTGCTAAATAGTATATAATTGATCATATTTACAGTAACTACGTACAGTAAGTAAGTATTACCTTTGTTCTAGCGTCTTGGTGGAGGCGCTCCTGTGTCCGTGGACTGCAACACTGCCACGTTGCTAAATAGTATATAATTGATCATATTTACAGTAACTACGTACAGTAAGTAAGTATTACCTTTGTTCTAGCGTCTTGGTGGAGGCGCTCCTGTGTCCGTGGACTGCAACACTGCCACGTTGCTAAATAGTATATAATTGATCATATTTACAGTAACTACGTACAGTAAGTAAGTATTACCTTTGTTCTAGCGTCTTGGTGGAGGCGCTCCTGTGTCCGCGGACTGCAACACTGCCACGTTGCCAAATAGTATATAATTGATCATATTTACAGTAACTACGTACAGTAAGTAAGTATTACCTTTGTTCTAGCGTCTTGGTGGAGGCGCTCCTGTGTCCGTGCACTGCAACACTGCCACGTTGCTAAATAGTATATAATTGATCATATTTACAGTAACTACGTACAGTAAGTAAGTATTACCTTTGTTCTAGCGTCTTGGTGGAGGCGCTCCTGTGTCCGCGGACTGCAACACTGCCACGTTGCTAAATAGTATATAATTGATCATATTTACAGTAACTACGTACAGTAAGTAAGTATTACCTTTGTTCTAGCGTCTTGGTGGAGGCGCTCCTGTGTCCGTGCACTGCAACACTGCCACGTTGCTAAATAGTATATAATTGATCATATTTACAGTAACTACGTACAGTAAGTAAGTATTACCTTTGTTCTAGCGTCTTGGTGGAGGCGCTCTGTGTCCGTGGACTGCAACACTGCCACGTTGCTAAATAGTATATAATTGATCATATTTACAGTAACTACGTACAGTAAGTAAGTATTACCTTTGTTCTAGCGTCTTGGTGGAGGCGCTCCTGTGTCCGCGGACTGCAACACTGCCACGTTGCCAAATAGTATATAATTGATCATATTTACAGTAACTACGTACAGTAAGTAAGTATTACCTTTGTTCTAGCGTCTTGGTGGAGGCGCTCTGTGTCCGTGGACTGCAACACTGCCACGTTGCTAAATAGTATATAATTGATCATATTTACAGTAACTACGTACAGTAAGTAAGTATTACCTTTGTTCTAGCGTCTTGGTGGAGGCGCTCCTGTGTCCGCGGACTGCAACACTGCCACGTTGCTAAATAGTATATAATTGATCATATTTACAGTAACTACGTACAGTAAGTAAGTATTACCTTTGTTCTAGCGTCTTGGTGGAGGCGCTCCTGTGTCCGTGCACTGCAACACTGCCACGTTGCTAAATAGTATATAATTGATCATATTTACAGTAACTACGTACAGTAAGTAAGTATTACCTTTGTTCTAGCGTCTTGGTGGAGGCGCTCCTGTGTCCGCGGACTGCAACACTGCCACGTTGCTAAATAGTATATAATTGATCATATTTACAGTAACTACGTACAGTAAGTAAGTATTACCTTTGTTCTAGCGTCTTGGTGGAGGCGCTCCTGTGTCCGCGGACTGCAACACTGCCACGTTGCTAAATAGTATATAATTGATCATATTTACAGTAACTACGTACAGTAAGTAAGTATTACCTTTGTTCTAGCGTCTTGGTGGAGGCGCTCCTGTGTCCGTGCACTGCAACACTGCCACGTTGCTAAATAGTATATAATTGATCATATTTACAGTAACTACGTACAGTAAGTAAGTATTACCTTTGTTCTAGCGTCTTGGTGGAGGCGCTCCTGTGTCCGCGGACTGCAACACTGCCACGTTGCTAAATAGTATATAATTGATCATATTTACAGTAACTACGTACAGTAAGTAAGTATTACCTTTGTTCTAGCGTCTTGGTGGAGGCGCTCCTGTGTCCGCGGACTGCAACACTGCCACGTTGCTAAATAGTATATAATTGATCATATTTACAGTAACTACGTACAGTAAGTAAGTATTACCTTTGTTCTAGCGTCTTGGTGGAGGCGCTCCTGTGTCCGTGGACTGCAACACTGCCACGTTGCTAAATAGTATATAATTGATCATATTTACAGTAACTACGTACAGTAAGTAAGTATTACCTTTGTTCTAGCGTCTTGGTGGAGGCGCTCCTGTGTCCGCGGACTGCAACACTGCCACGTTGCTAAATAGTATATAATTGATCATATTTACAGTAACTACGTACAGTAAGTAAGTATTACCTTTGTTCTAGAGTCTTGGTGGAGGCGCTCCTGTGTCCGTGGACTGCAACACTGCCACGTTGCTAAATAGTATATAATTGATCATATTTACAGTAACTACGTACAGTAAGTAAGTATTACCTTTGTTCTAGCGTCTTGGTGGAGGCGCTCCTGTGTCCGCGGACTGCAACACTGCCACGTTGCTAAATAGTATATAATTGATCATATTTACAGTAACTACGTACAGTAAGTAAGTATTACCTTTGTTCTAGCGTCTTGGTGGAGGCGCTCCTGTGTCCGTGGACTGCAACACTGCCACGTTGCTAAATAGTATATAATTGATCATATTTACAGTAACTACGTACAGTAAGTAAGTATTACCTTTGTTCTAGCGTCTTGGTGGAGGCGCTCTGTGTCCGTGGACTGCAACACTGCCACGTTGCTAAATAGTATATAATTGATCATATTTACAGTAACTACGTACAGTAAGTAAGTATTACCTTTGTTCTAGCGTCTTGGTGGAGGCGCTCTGTGTCCGTGGACTGCAACACTGCCACGTTGCTAAATAGTATATAATTGATCATATTTACAGTAACTACGTACAGTAAGTAAGTATTACCTTTGTTCTAGCGTCTTGGTGGAGGCGCTCCTGTGTCCGCGGACTGCAACACTGCCACGTTGCTAAATAGTATATAATTGATCATATTTACAGTAACTACGTACAGTAAGTAAGTATTACCTTTGTTCTAGCGTCTTGGTGGAGGCGCTCCTGTGTCCGCGGACTGCAACACTGCCACGTTGCTAAATAGTATATAATTGATCATATTTACAGTAACTACGTACAGTAAGTAAGTATTACCTTTGTTCTAGCGTCTTGGTGGAGGCGCTCCTGTGTCCGTGGACTGCAACACTGCCACGTTGCTAAATAGTATATAATTGATCATATTTACAGTAACTACGTACAGTAAGTAAGTATTACCTTTGTTCTAGCGTCTTGTTGGAGGCGCTCCTGTGTCCGTGGACTGCAACACTGCCACGTTGCTAAATAGTATATAATTGATCATATTTACAGTAACTACGTACAGTAAGTAAGTATTACCTTTGTTCTAGCGTCTGTTGGAGGCGCTCCTGTGTCCGTGGACTGCAACACTGCCACGTTGCTAAATAGTATATAATTGATCATATTTACAGTAACTACGTACAGTAAGTAAGTATTACCTTTGTTCTAGCGTCTTGGTGGAGGCGCTCCTGTGTCCGTGCACTGCAACACTGCCACGTTGCTAAATAGTATATAATTGATCATATTTACAGTAACTACGTACAGTAAGTAAGTATTACCTTTGTTCTAGCGTCTTGGTGGAGGCGCTCCTGTGTCCGTGGACTGCAACACTGCCACGTTGCTAAATAGTATATAATTGATCATATTTACAGTAACTACGTACAGTAAGTAAGTATTACCTTTGTTCTAGCGTCTTGGTGGAGGCGCTCCTGTGTCCGTGGACTGCAACACTGCCACGTTGCTAAATAGTATATAATTGATCATATTTACAGTAACTACGTACAGTAAGTAAGTATTACCTTTGTTCTAGCGTCTTGGTGGAGGCGCTCCTGTGTCCGCGGACTGCAACACTGCCACGTTGCTAAATAGTATATAATTGATCATATTTACAGTAACTACGTACAGTAAGTAAGTATTACCTTTGTTCTAGCGTCTTGGTGGAGGCGCTCCTGTGTCCGTGGACTGCAACACTGCCACGTTGCTAAATAGTATATAATTGATCATATTTACAGTAACTACGTACAGTAAGTAAGTATTACCTTTGTTCTAGCGTCTTGGTGGAGGCGCTCCTGTGTCCGTGGACTGCAACACTGCCACGTTGCTAAATAGTATATAATTGATCATATTTACAGTAACTACGTACAGTAAGTAAGTATTACCTTTGTTCTAGCGTCTTGGTGGAGGCGCTCCTGTGTCCGCGGACTGCAACACTGCCACGTTGCTAAATAGTATATAATTGATCATATTTACAGTAACTACGTACAGTAAGTAAGTATTACCTTTGTTCTAGCGTCTTGGTGGAGGCGCTCCTGTGTCCGTGGACTGCAACACTGCCACGTTGCTAAATAGTATATAATTGATCATATTTACAGTAACTACGTACAGTAAGTAAGTATTACCTTTGTTCTAGCGTCTTGGTGGAGGCGCTCCTGTGTCCGCGGACTGCAACACTGCCACGTTGCTAAATAGTATATAATTGATCATATTTACAGTAACTACGTACAGTAAGTAAGTATTACCTTTGTTCTAGCGTCTTGGTGGAGGCGCTCCTGTGTCCGCGGACTGCAACACTGCCACGTTGCTAAATAGTATATAATTGATCATATTTACAGTAACTACGTACAGTAAGTAAGTATTACCTTTGTTCTAGCGTCTTGGTGGAGGCGCTCCTGTGTCCGTGGACTGCAACACTGCCACGTTGCTAAATAGTATATAATTGATCATATTTACAGTAACTACGTACAGTAAGTAAGTATTACCTTTGTTCTAGCGTCTTGGTGGAGGCGCTCCTGTGTCCGCGGACTGCAACACTGCCACGTTGCCAAATAGTATATAATTGATCATATTTACAGTAACTACGTACAGTAAGTAAGTATTACCTTTGTTCTAGCGTCTTGGTGGAGGCGCTCCTGTGTCCGTGGACTGCAACACTGCCACGTTGCTAAATAGTATATAATTGATCATATTTACAGTAACTACGTACAGTAAGTAAGTATTACCTTTGTTCTAGCGTCTTGGTGGAGGCGCTCCTGTGTCCGTGGACTGCAACACTGCCACGTTGCTAAATAGTATATAATTGATCATATTTACAGTAACTACGTACAGTAAGTAAGTATTACCTTTGTTCTAGCGTCTTGGTGGAGGCGCTCCTGTGTCCGCGGACTGCAACACTGCCACGTTGCTAAATAGTATATAATTGATCATATTTACAGTAACTACGTACAGTAAGTAAGTATTACCTTTGTTCTAGCGTCTTGGTGGAGGCGCTCCTGTGTCCGTGGACTGCAACACTGCCACGTTGCTAAATAGTATATAATTGATCATATTTACAGTAACTACGTACAGTAAGTAAGTATTACCTTTGTTCTAGCGTCTTGGTGGAGGCGCTCCTGTGTCCGTGGACTGCAACACTGCCACGTTGCTAAATAGTATATAATTGATCATATTTACAGTAACTACGTACAGTAAGTAAGTATTACCTTTGTTCTAGCGTCTTGGTGGAGGCGCTCCTGTGTCCGTGGACTGCAACACTGCCACGTTGCTAAATAGTATATAATTGATCATATTTACAGTAACTACGTACAGTAAGTAAGTATTACCTTTGTTCTAGCGTCTTGGTGGAGGCGCTCTGTGTCCGTGGACTGCAACACTGCCACGTTGCTAAATAGTATATAATTGATCATATTTACAGTAACTACGTACAGTAAGTAAGTATTACCTTTGTTCTAGCGTCTTGGTGGAGGCGCTCTGTGTCCGTGGACTGCAACACTGCCACGTTGCTAAATAGTATATAATTGATCATATTTACAGTAACTACCTACAGTAAGTAAGTATTACCTTTGTTCTAGCGTCTTGGTGGAGGCGCTCCTGTGTCCGTGGACTGCAACACTGCCACGTTGCTAAATAGTATATAATTGATCATATTTACAGTAACTACGTACAGTAAGTAAGTATTACCTTTGTTCTAGCGTCTTGGTGGAGGCGCTCCTGTGTCCGTGGACTGCAACACTGCGACGTTGCTAAATAGTATATAATTGATCATATTTACAGTAACTACGTACAGTAAGTAAGTATTACCTTTGTTCTAGCGTCTTGGTGGAGGCGCTCCTGTGTCCGCGGACTGCAACACTGCCACGTTGCTAAATAGTATATAATTGATCATATTTACAGTAACTACCTACAGTAAGTAAGTATTACCTTTGTTCTAGCGTCTTGGTGGAGGCGCTCCTGTGTCCGTGGACTGCAACACTGCCACGTTGCTAAATAGTATATAATTGATCATATTTACAGTAACTACGTACAGTAAGTAAGTATTACCTTTGTTCTAGCGTCTTGGTGGAGGCGCTCCTGTGTCCGCGGACTGCAACACTGCCACGTTGCCAAATAGTATATAATTGATCATATTTACAGTAACTACGTACAGTAAGTAAGTATTACCTTTGTTCTAGCGTCTTGGTGGAGGCGCTCTGTGTCCGTGCACTGCAACACTGCCACGTTGCTAAATAGTATATAATTGATCATATTTACAGTAACTACGTACAGTAAGTAAGTATTACCTTTGTTCTAGCGTCTTGGTGGAGGCGCTCTGTGTCCGTGCACTGCAACACTGCCACGTTGCTAAATAGTATATAATTGATCATATTTACAGTAACTACCTACAGTAAGTAAGTATTACCTTTGTTCTAGCGTCTTGGTGGAGGCGCTCCTGTGTCCGTGGACTGCAACACTGCCACGTTGCTAAATAGTATATAATTGATCATATTTACAGTAACTACGTACAGTAAGTAAGTATTACCTTTGTTCTAGCGTCTTGGTGGAGGCGCTCCTGTGTCCGTGGACTGCAACACTGCCACGTTGCTAAATAGTATATAATTGATCATATTTACAGTAACTACGTACAGTAAGTAAGTATTACCTTTGTTCTAGCGTCTTGTTGGAGGCGCTCCTGTGTCCGTGGACTGCAACACTGCCACGTTGCTAAATAGTATATAATTGATCATATTTACAGTAACTACGTACAGTAAGTAAGTATTACCTTTGTTCTAGCGTCTTGGTGGAGGCGCTCCTGTGTCCGCGGACTGCAACACTGCCACGTTGCTAAATAGTATGTAATTGATCATATTTACAGTAACTACGTACAGTAAGTAAGTATTACCTTTGTTCTAGCGTCTTGGTGGAGGCGCTCCTGTGTCCGCGGACTGCAACACTGCCACGTTGCTAAATAGTATATAATTGATCATATTTACAGTAACTACGTACAGTAAGTAAGTATTACCTTTGTTCTAGCGTCTTGGTGGAGGCGCTCCTGTGTCCGTGGACTGCAACACTGCCACGTTGCTAAATAGTATATAATTGATCATATTTACAGTAACTACGTACAGTAAGTAAGTATTACCTTTGTTCTAGCGTCTTGTTGGAGGCGCTCCTGTGTCCGTGGACTGCAACACTGCCACGTTGCTAAATAGTATATAATTGATCATATTTACAGTAACTACGTACAGTAAGTAAGTATAACCTTTGTTCTAGCGTCTTGGTGGAGGCGCTCCTGTGTCCGCGGACTGCAACACTGCCACGTTGCTAAATAGTATATAATTGATCATATTTACAGTAACTACGTACAGTAAGTAAGTATTACCTTTGTTCTAGCGTCTTGGTGGAGGCGCTCCTGTGTCCGTGGACTGCAACCACTGCCACGTTGCTAAATAGTATATAATTGATCATATTTACAGTAACTACGTACAGTAAGTAAGTATTACCTTTGTTCTAGCGTCTTGGTGGAGGCGCTCCTGTGTCCGTGGACTGCAACACTGCCACGTTGCTAAATAGTATATAATTGATCATATTTACAGTAACTACGTACAGTAAGTAAGTATTACCTTTGTTCTAGCGTCTTGGTGGAGGCGCTCCTGTGTCCGTGGACTGCAACACTCGCCACGTTGCTAAATAGTATATAATTGATCATATTTACAGTAACTACGTACAGTAAGTAAGTATTACCTTTGTTCTAGCGTCTTGGTGGAGGCGCTCCTGTGTCCGTGGACTGCAACACTGCCACGTTGCTAAATAGTATATAATTGATCATATTTACAGTAACTACGTACAGTAAGTAAGTATTACCTTTGTTCTAGCGTCTTGGTGGAGGCGCTCCTGTGTCCGTGGACTGCAACACTGCCACGTTGCTAAATAGTATATAATTGATCATATTTACAGTAACTACGTACAGTAAGTAAGTATTACCTTTGTTCTAGCGTCTTGGTGGAGGCGCTCCTGTGTCCGCGGACTGCAACACTGCCACGTTGCTAAATAGTATATAATTGATCATATTTACAGTAACTACGTACAGTAAGTAAGTATTACCTTTGTTCTAGCGTCTTGGTGGAGGCGCTCCTGTGTCCGTGGACTGCAACACTGCCACGTTGCTAAATAGTATATAAATGATCATATTTACAGTAACTACGTACAGTAAGTAAGTATTACCTTTGTTCTAGCGTCTTGGTGGAGGCGCTCCTGTGTCCGTGGACTGCAACACTGCCACGTTGCTAAATAGTATATAATTGATCATATTTACAGTAACTACGTACAGTAAGTAAGTATTACCTTTGTTCTAGCGTCTTGGTGGAGGCGCTCCTGTGTCCGTGGACTGCAACACTGCCACGTTGCTAAATAGTATATAATTGATCATATTTACAGTAACTACGTACAGTAAGTAAGTATTACCTTTGTTCTAGCGTCTTGGTGGAGGCGCTCCTGTGTCCGCGGACTGCAACACTGCCACGTTGCTAAATAGTATATAATTGATCATATTTACAGTAACTACGTACAGTAAGTAAGTATTATCTTTGTTCTAGCGTCTTGGTGGAGGCGCTCCTGTGTCCGTGGACTGCAACACTGCCACGTTGCTAAATAGTATATAATTGATCATATTTACAGTAACTACGTACAGTAAGTAAGTATTACCTTTGTTCTAGCGTCTTGGTGGAGGCGCTCTGTGTCCGTGGACTGCAACACTGCCACGTTGCTAAATAGTATATAATTGATCATATTTACAGTAACTACGTACAGTAAGTAAGTATTACCTTTGTTCTAGCGTCTTGGTGGAGGCGCTCCTGTGTCCGTGGACTGCAACACTGCCACGTTGCTAAATAGTATATAATTGATCATATTTACAGTAACTACGTACAGTAAGTAAGTATTACCTTTGTTCTAGCGTCTGGTGGAGGCGCTCCTGTGTCCGTGGACTGCAACACTGCCACGTTGCTAAATAGTATATAATTGATCATATTTACAGTAACTACCTACAGTAAGTAAGTATTACCTTTGTTCTAGCGTCTTGGTGGAGGCGCTCCTGTGTCCGTGGACTGCAACACTGCCACGTTGCTAAATAGTATATAATTGATCATATTTACAGTAACTACGTACAGTAAGTAAGTATTACCTTTGTTCTAGCGTCTTGGTGGAGGCGCTCCTGTGTCCGTGGACTGCAACACTGCCACGTTGCTAAATAGTATATAATTGATCATATTAACAGTAACTACGTACAGTAAGTAAGTATTACCTTTGTTCTAGCGTCTTGGTGGAGGCGCTCCTGTGTCCGTGGACTGCAACACTGCCACGTTGCTAAATAGTATATAATTGATCATATTTACAGTAACTACGTACAGTAAGTAAGTATTACCTTTGTTCTAGCGTCTTGGTGGAGGCGCTCCTGTGTCCGCGGACTGCAACACTGCCACGTTGCTAAATAGTATATAATTGATCATATTTACAGTAACTACGTACAGTAAGTAAGTATTACCTTTGTTCTAGCGTCTTGGTGGAGGCGCTCCTGTGTCCGTGGACTGCAACACTGCCACGTTGCTAAATAGTATATAATTGATCATATTTACAGTAACTACGTACAGTAAGTAAGTATTACCTTTGTTCTAGCGTCTTGGTGGAGGCGCTCCTGTGTCCGTGGACTGCAACACTGCCACGTTGCTAAATAGTATATAATTGATCATATTTACAGTAACTACGTACAGTAAGTAAGTATTACCTTTGTTCTAGCGTCTTGGTGGAGGCGCTCCTGTGTCCGTGGACTGCAACACTGCCACGTTGCTAAATAGTATATAATTGATCATATTTACAGTAACTACCTACAGTAAGTAAGTATTACCTTTGTTCTAGCGTCTTGGTGGAGGCGCTCCTGTGTCCGTGGACTGCAACACTGCCACGTTGCTAAATAGTATATAATTGATCATATTTACAGTAACTACGTACAGTAAGTAAGTATTACCTTTGTTCTAGCGTCTTGGTGGAGGCGCTCCTGTGTCCGTGGACTGCAACACTGCCACGTTGCTAAATAGTATATAATTGATCATATTTACAGTAACTACCTACAGTAAGTAAGTATTACCTTTGTTCTAGCGTCTTGGTGGAGGCGCTCCTGTGTCCGTGGACTGCAACACTGCCACGTTGCTAAATAGTATATAATTGATCATATTTACAGTAACTACGTACAGTAAGTAAGTATTATCTTTGTTCTAGCGTCTTGGTGGAGGCGCTCCTGTGTCCGCGGACTGCAACACTGCCACGTTGCTAAATAGTATATAATTGATCATATTTACAGTAACTACGTACAGTAAGTAAGTATTACCTTTGTTCTAGCGTCTTGGTGGAGGCGCTCCTGTGTCCGTGGACTGCAACACTGCCACGTTGCTAAATAGTATATAATTGATCATATTTACAGTAACTACGTACAGTAAGTAAGTATTACCTTTGTTCTAGCGTCTTGGTGGAGGCGCTCCTGTGTCCGTGGACTGCAACACTGCCACGTTGCTAAATAGTATATAATTGATCATATTTACAGTAACTACGTACAGTAAGTAAGTATTACCTTTGTTCTAGCGTCTTGGTGGAGGCGCTCCTGTGTCCGCGGACTGCAACACTGCCACGTTGCTAAATAGTATATAATTGATCATATTTACAGTAACTACGTACAGTAAGTAAGTATTACCTTTGTTCTAGCGTCTTGGTGGAGGCGCTCCTGTGTCCGCGGACTGCAACACTGCCACGTTGCTAAATAGTATATAATTGATCATATTACAGTAACTACGTACAGTAAGTAAGTATTACCTTTGTTCTAGCGTCTTGGTGGAGGCGCTCCTGTGTCCGTGGACTGCAACACTGCCACGTTGCTAAATAGTATATAATTGATCATATTTACAGTAACTACGTACAGTAAGTAAGTATTACCTTTGTTCTAGCGTCTTGGTGGAGGCGCTCCTGTGTCCGTGGACTGCAACACTGCCACGTTGCTAAATAGTATATAATTGATCATATTTACAGTAACTACCTACAGTAAGTAAGTATTACCTTTGTTCTAGCGTCCTTGGTGGAGGCGCTCCTGTGTCCGTGGACTGCAACACTGCCACGTTGCTAAATAGTATATAATTGATCATATTTACAGTAACTACCTACAGTAAGTAAGTATTACCTTTGTTCTAGCGTCTTGGTGGAGGCGCTCCTGTGTCCGTGGACTGCAGCACTGCCACGTTGCTAAATAGTATATAATTGATCATATTTACAGTAACTACCTACAGTAAGTAAGTATTACCTTTGTTCTAGCGTCTTGGTGGAGGCGCTCCTGTGTCCGTGGACTGCAACACTGCCACGTTGCTAAATAGTATATAATTGATCATATTTACAGTAACTACGTACAGTAAGTAAGTATTACCTTTGTTCTAGCGTCTTGGTGGAGGCGCTCCTGTGTCCGTGGACTGCAACACTGCCACGTTGCTAAATAGTATATAATTGATCATATTAACAGTAACTACGTACAGTAAGTAAGTATTACCTTTGTTCTAGCGTCTTGGTGGAGGCGCTCCTGTGTCCGTGGACTGCAACACTGCCACGTTGCTAAATAGTATATAATTGATCATATTTACAGTAACTACGTACAGTAAGTAAGTATTACCTTTGTTCTAGCGTCTTGGTGGAGGCGCTCCTGTGTCCGCGGACTGCAACACTGCCACGTTGCTAAATAGTATATAATTGATCATATTTACAGTAACTACGTACAGTAAGTAAGTATTACCTTTGTTCTAGCGTCTTGGTGGAGGCGCTCCTGTGTCCGTGGACTGCAACACTGCCACGTTGCTAAATAGTATATAATTGATCATATTTACAGTAACTACGTACAGTAAGTAAGTATTACCTTTGTTCTAGCGTCTTGGTGGAGGCGCTCCTGTGTCCGCGGACTGCAACACTGCCACGTTGCTAAATAGTATATAATTGATCATATTTACAGTAACTACGTACAGTAAGTAAGTATTACCTTTGTTCTAGCGTCTTGGTGGAGGCGCTCTGTGTCCGTGGACTGCAACACTGCCACGTTGCTAAATAGTATATAATTGATCATATTTACAGTAACTACGTACAGTAAGTAAGTATTACCTTTGTTCTAGCGTCTTGGTGGAGGCGCTCCTGTGTCCGTGGACTGCAACACTGCCACGTTGCTAAATAGTATATAATTGATCATATTTACAGTAACTACGTACAGTAAGTAAGTATTACCTTTGTTCTAGCGTCTTGGTGGAGGCGCTCCTGTGTCCGTGGACTGCAACACTGCCACGTTGCTAAATAGTATATAATTGATCATATTTACAGTAACTACGTACAGTAAGTAAGTATTACCTTTGTTCTAGCGTCTTGGTGGAGGCGCTCCTGTGTCCGTGGACTGCAACACTGCCACGTTGCTAAATAGTATTTAATTGATCATATTTACAGTAACTACGTACAGTAAGTAAGTATTACCTTTGTTCTAGCGTCTTGTTGGAGGCGCTCCTGTGTCCGTGGACTGCAACACTGCCACGTTGCTAAATAGTATGTAATTGATCATATTTACAGTAACTACGTACAGTAAGTAAGTATTACCTTTGTTCTAGCGTCTTGGTGGAGGCGCTCCTGTGTCCGCGGACTGCAACACTGCCACGTTGCTAAATAGTATATAATTGATCATATTTACAGTAACTACGTACAGTAAGTAAGTATTACCTTTGTTCTAGCGTCTTGGTGGAGGCGCTCCTGTGTCCGCGGACTGCAACACTGCCACGTTGCTAAATAGTATATAATTGATCATATTTACAGTAACTACGTACAGTAAGTAAGTATTACCTTTGTTCTAGCGTCTTGGTGGAGGCGCTCCTGTGTCCGTGGACTGCAACACTGCCACGTTGCTAAATAGTATATAATTGATCATATTTACAGTAACTACGTACAGTAAGTAAGTATTACCTTTGTTCTAGCGTCTTGGTGGAGGCGCTCCTGTGTCCGTGGACTGCAACACTGCCACGTTGCTAAATAGTATATAATTGATCATATTTACAGTAACTACGTACAGTAAGTAAGTATTACCTTTGTTCTAGCGTCTTGGTGGAGGCGCTCCTGTGTCCGTGGACTGCAACACTGCCACGTTGCTAAATAGTATATAATTGATCATATTTACAGTAACTACGTACAGTAAGTAAGTATTACCTTTGTTCTAGCGTCTTGGTGGAGGCGCTCTGTGTCCGTGGACTGCAACACTGCCACGTTGCTAAATAGTATATAATTGATCATATTTACAGTAACTACGTACAGTAAGTAAGTATTACCTTTGTTCTAGCGTCTTGGTGGAGGCGCTCCTGTGTCCGTGGACTGCAACACTGCCACGTTGCTAAATAGTATATAATTGATCATATTTACAGTAACTACGTACAGTAAGTAAGTATTACCTTTGTTCTAGCGTCTGGTGGAGGCGCTCCTGTGTCCGTGGACTGCAAACACTGCCACGTTGCTAAATAGTATATAATTGATCATATTTACAGTAACTACGTACAGTAAGTAAGTATTACCTTTGTTCTAGCGTCTTGGTGGAGGCGCTCCTGTGTCCGTGGACTGCAACACTGCCACGTTGCTAAATAGTATATAATTGATCATATTTACAGTAACTACGTACAGTAAGTAAGTATTACCTTTGTTCTAGCGTCTTGGTGGAGGCGCTCCTGTGTCCGCGGACTGCAACACTGCCACGTTGCTAAATAGTATATAATTGATCATATTTACAGTAACTACGTACAGTAAGTAAGTATTACCTTTGTTCTAGCGTCTTGGTGGAGGCGCTCCTGTGTCCGTGGACTGCAACACTGCCACGTTCCTAAATAGTATATAATTGATCATATTTACAGTAACTACGTACAGTAAGTAAGTATTACCTTTGTTCTAGCGTCTTGTTGGAGGCGCTCCTGTGTCCGCGGACTGCAACACTGCCACGTTGCTAAATAGTATATAATTGATCATATTTACAGTAACTACGTACAGTAAGTAAGTATTACCTTTGTTCTAGCGTCTTGGTGGAGGCGCTCCTGTGTCCGTGGACTGCAACACTGCCACGTTGCTAAATAGTATATAATTGATCATATTTACAGTAACTACGTACAGTAAGTAAGTATTACCTTTGTTCTAGCGTCTTGGTGGAGGCGCTCCTGTGTCCGCGGACTGCAACACTGCCACGTTGCTAAATAGTATATAATTGATCATATTTACAGTAACTACGTACAGTAAGTAAGTATTACCTTTGTTCTAGCGTCTTGGTGGAGGCGCTCCTGTGTCCGTGGACTGCAACACTGCCACGTTGCTAAATAGTATATAATTGATCATATTTACAGTAACTACGTACAGTAAGTAAGTATTACCTTTGTTCTAGCGTCTTGGTGGAGGCGCTCCTGTGTCCGAGGACTGCAACACTGCCACGTTGCTAAATAGTATATAATTGATCATATTTACAGTAACTACGTACAGTAAGTAAGTATTACCTTTGTTCTAGCGTCTTGGTGGAGGCGCTCCTGTGTCCGTGGACTGCAACACTGCCACGTTGCTAAATAGTATATAATTGATCATATTTACAGTAACTACGTACAGTAAGTAAGTATTACCTTTGTTCTAGCGTCTTGTTGGAGGCGCTCCTGTGTCCGTGGACTGCAACACTGCCACGTTCCTAAATAGTATATAATTGATCATATTTACAGTAACTACGTACAGTAAGTAAGTATTACCTTTGTTCTAGCGTCTTGGTGGAGGCGCTCCTGTGTCCGTGCACTGCAACACTGCCACGTTGCTAAATAGTATATAATTGATCATATTTACAGTAACTACGTACAGTAAGTAAGTATTACCTTTGTTCTAGCGTCTTGGTGGAGGCGCTCCTGTGTCCGCGGACTGCAACACTGCCACGTTGCTAAATAGTATATAATTGATCATATTTACAGTAACTACGTACAGTAAGTAAGTATTACCTTTGTTCTAGCGTCTTGGTGGAGGCGCTCCTGTGTCCGTGGACTGCAACACTGCCACGTTGCTAAATAGTATATAATTGATCATATTTACAGTAACTACGTACAGTAAGTAAGTATTACCTTTGTTCTAGCGTCTTGGTGGAGGCGCTCCTGTGTCCGTGGACTGCAACACTGCCACGTTGCTAAATAGTATATAATTGATCATATTTACAGTTACTACGTACAGTAAGTAAGTATTACCTTTGTTCTAGCGTCTTGGTGGAGGCGCTCCTGTGTCCGTGGACTGCAACACTGCCATGTTGCTAAATAGTATATAATTGATCATATTTACAGTAACTACGTACAGTAAGTAAGTATTACCTTTGTTCTAGCGTCTTGGTGGAGGCGCTCCTGTGTCCGTGGACTGCAACACTGCCACGTTGCTAAATAGTATATAATTGATCATATTTACAGTAACTACGTACAGTAAGTAAGTATTACCTTTGTTCTAGCGTCTTGGTGGAGGCGCTCCTGTGTCCGTGGACTGCAACACTGCCACGTTGCTAAATAGTATATAATTGATCATATTTACAGTAACTACGTACAGTAAGTAAGTATTACCTTTGTTCTAGCGTCTTGGTGGAGGCGCTCCTGTGTCCGCGGACTGCAACACTGCCACGTTGCTAAATAGTATATAATTGATCATATTTACAGTAACTACGTACAGTAAGTAAGTATTACCTTTGTTCTAGCGTCTTGGTGGAGGCGCTCCTGTGTCCGTGGACTGCAACACTGCCACGTTCCTAAATAGTATATAATTGATCATATTTACAGTAACTACGTACAGTAAGTAAGTATTACCTTTGTTCTAGCGTCTTGTTGGAGGCGCTCCTGTGTCCGCGGACTGCAACACTGCCACGTTGCTAAATAGTATATAATTGATCATATTTACAGTAACTACGTACAGTAAGTAAGTATTACCTTTGTTCTAGCGTCTTGGTGGAGGCGCTCCTGTGTCCGTGGACTGCAACACTGCCACGTTGCTAAATAGTATATAATTGATCATATTTACAGTAACTACGTACAGTAAGTAAGTATTACCTTTGTTCTAGCGTCTTGGTGGAGGCGCTCCTGTGTCCGCGGACTGCAACACTGCCACGTTGCTAAATAGTATATAATTGATCATATTTACAGTAACTACGTACAGTAAGTAAGTATTACCTTTGTTCTAGCGTCTTGGTGGAGGCGCTCCTGTGTCCGTGGACTGCAACACTGCCACGTTGCTAAATAGTATATAATTGATCATATTTACAGTAACTACGTACAGTAAGTAAGTATTACCTTTGTTCTAGCGTCTTGGTGGAGGCGCTCCTGTGTCCGAGGACTGCAACACTGCCACGTTGCTAAATAGTATATAATTGATCATATTTACAGTAACTACGTACAGTAAGTAAGTATTACCTTTGTTCTAGCGTCTTGGTGGAGGCGCTCCTGTGTCCGTGGACTGCAACACTGCCACGTTGCTAAATAGTATATAATTGATCATATTTACAGTAACTACGTACAGTAAGTAAGTATTACCTTTGTTCTAGCGTCTTGTTGGAGGCGCTCCTGTGTCCGTGGACTGCAACACTGCCACGTTCCTAAATAGTATATAATTGATCATATTTACAGTAACTACGTACAGTAAGTAAGTATTACCTTTGTTCTAGCGTCTTGGTGGAGGCGCTCCTGTGTCCGTGCACTGCAACACTGCCACGTTGCTAAATAGTATATAATTGATCATATTTACAGTAACTACGTACAGTAAGTAAGTATTACCTTTGTTCTAGCGTCTTGGTGGAGGCGCTCCTGTGTCCGCGGACTGCAACACTGCCACGTTGCTAAATAGTATATAATTGATCATATTTACAGTAACTACGTACAGTAAGTAAGTATTACCTTTGTTCTAGCGTCTTGGTGGAGGCGCTCCTGTGTCCGTGGACTGCAACACTGCCACGTTGCTAAATAGTATATAATTGATCATATTTACAGTAACTACGTACAGTAAGTAAGTATTACCTTTGTTCTAGCGTCTTGGTGGAGGCGCTCCTGTGTCCGTGGACTGCAACACTGCCACGTTGCTAAATAGTATATAATTGATCATATTTACAGTTACTACGTACAGTAAGTAAGTATTACCTTTGTTCTAGCGTCTTGGTGGAGGCGCTCCTGTGTCCGTGGACTGCAACACTGCCATGTTGCTAAATAGTATATAATTGATCATATTTACAGTAACTACGTACAGTAAGTAAGTATTACCTTTGTTCTAGCGTCTTGGTGGAGGCGCTCCTGTGTCCGTGGACTGCAACACTGCCACGTTCCTAAATAGTATATAATTGATCATATTTACAGTAACTACGTACAGTAAGTAAGTATTACCTTTGTTCTAGCGTCTTGGTGGAGGCGCTCCTGTGTCCGTGGACTGCAACACTGCCACGTTGCTAAATAGTATATAATTGATCATATTTACAGTAACTACGTACAGTAAGTAAGTATTACCTTTGTTCTAGCGTCTTGGTGGAGGCGCTCCTGTGTCCGCGGACTGCAACACTGCCACGTTCCTAAATAGTATATAATTGATCATATTTACAGTAACTACGTACAGTAAGTAAGTATTACCTTTGTTCTAGCGTCTTGGTGGAGGCGCTCCTGTGTCCGCGGACTGCAACACTGCCACGTTGCTAAATAGTATATAATTGATCATATTTACAGTAACTACGTACAGTAAGTAAGTATTACCTTTGTTCTAGCGTCTTGGTGGAGGCGCTCCTGTGTCCGCGGACTGCAACACTGCCACGTTGCTAAATAGTATATAATTGATCATATTTACAGTAACTACGTACAGTAAGTAAGTATTACCTTTGTTCTAGCGTCTTGGTGGAGGCGCTCCTGTGTCCGTGGACTGCAACACTGCCACGTTGCTAAATAGTATATAATTGATCATATTTACAGTAACTACGTACAGTAAGTAAGTATTACCTTTGTTCTAGCGTCTTGGTGGAGGCGCTCCTGTGTCCGCGGACTGCAACACTGCCACGTTGCTAAATAGTATATAATTGATCATATTTACAGTAACTACGTACAGTAAGTAAGTATTACCTTTGTTCTAGCGTCTTGGTGGAGGCGCTCCTGTGTCCGTGCACTGCAACACTGCCACGTTGCTAAATAGTATATAATTGATCATATTTACAGTAACTACGTACAGTAAGTAAGTATTATCTTTGTTCTAGCGTCTTGGTGGAGGCGCTCCTGTGCTCGTGGGTTGCAACACTAACACGGTTCCTAAATAGTATATAATAATAGTATATAAATGACGTAGGTGTATTTGAGATGAGCATATGATCTACTAGAATAATGTAGGAAGTGAATATTCACATAATAGTGTGTCTTATTAAACTTAATTAGTGTTTCATTTGCTTGCATTTTTACAAGTTCAATATGGAGACTGTGTGGATGTCAGTCTTCTTTTTAGTTTATAATGAATGAATGTTGCGGCCACAAAAAACACAAGAATTTAAATTCTATTTTTTAAATTTAGACATTTATTTTTAGAAACCATGAGTGAGTTCGTTTATTCTCAGATCATGTAATTTTTATAATTTTGCAATGAAAGTTGAATGAAACTGATTATAAACCACTACATATTATAAACTGATTTCCCCACCCTATTTGTCTGTCTGTCTGAACGTGATACTAAAAAGTAACTACTAACTCTTAAACTACCCGATTTATTTTCATATTGTTTTCACGAATGAGGAGATCCAAGAGGCAGGCTTACATGTATAATTCTTTATTATTTTGTGTAAATTCGCTAAAATGGGATGATAATTGTGGAAGAATTCGGGAAAACTCAGCCGACTGGGAGCTCTCAACGAAAACGATGTCTGATCCCTTTGAGATATAAAATATTTCCAACGATGTATGGTGGAAATGTTTTTCTCTTGTAGACTATCGGAAAATCCGCGAAGGCATTTGTCGACCTCTAGCGGAGAGTTCCCTAAAACAATATTAATGTTTAAAACATACGAGTGAATGGATGATGTGTTGATTATTACACCAGTATCTACAACATTTACATTTCACCAAACACGGTGACTGCTCAGACCTATACGATATCAATCCTTACAAACAAGTACGTTGACTATGTAGTTATCTTCATGCTCACCATCATTGTTCTTTACACTACGCAGCTTGACATCGTACCTTACAACCATTCACCCACTGTCGCTATGTGAGCCGAGCGATGACTCGTCGTTGGGCTTCCACAGATTGTAATGACTGCATTGGTTGTCCACAACGTGAGGTCTGTGGTGCCGCGATCAGGTACGAACCTCCCTATTATAAAATAAAATTGATAGTCTTAAACGTACTTTTGTTTGAGTGAATGTTATTCCTTATTTAATTTAAAATATGTAGTGATAATTAACATTTTCAAACGCTTGCAGAATAGGAAACAAAATAATTTGAAAAATCACCAAGTAGGATAAACATAGGTACGATTGATTTAAATATAATACACATTTATGCTCAGCGTTACAAGCTGGTGCGCCACTGCGCCAGTACAGACCAAGTAGGATAAACATAGGTACGATTGATTTGAATATAATACACATTTATGCTCAGCGTTACAAGCTGGTGCGCCACTGCGCCAGTGCTGACCAAGTAGGATAAACATAGGTACGATTGATTTGAATATAATACACATTTATGCTCAGCGTTACAAGCTGGTGCGCCACTGCGCTAGTACAGACCAAGTAGGATAAACATAGGTACGATTGATTTGAATATAATACACATTTATGCTCAGCGTAACAAGCCGGTGCGCCACTGCGCCAGTGCTGACCAAGTAGGATAAACAAAGGTACGATTGATTTGAATATAATACACATTTATGCTCAGCGTAACAAGCTGGTGCGCCACTGCGCCAGTGCTGACCAAGTAGGATAAACAAAGGTACGATTGATTTAAATATAATACACATTTATGCTCAGCGTTACAAGCTGGTGCGCCACTGCGCCAGTACAGACCAAGTAGGATAAACATAGGTACGATTGATTTGAATATAATACACATTTATGCTCAGCGTAACAAGCCGGTGCGCCACTGCGCCAGTGCTGACCAAGTAGGATAAACAAAGGTACGATTGATTTGAATATAATACACATTTATGCTCAGCGTAACAAGCTGGTGCGCCACTGCGCCAGTGCAGACCAAGTAGGATAAACATAGGTACGATTGATTTGAATATAATACACATTTATGCTCAGCGTAACAAGCCGGTGCGCCACTGCGCCAGTGCTGACCAAGTAGGATAAACAAAGGTACGATTGATTTGAATATAATACACATTTATGCTCAGCGTAACAAGCTGGTGCACCACTGCGCCAGTGCAGACCAAGTAGGATAAACATAGGTACGATTGATTTGAATATAATACACATTTATGCTCAGCGTAACAAGCCGGTGCGTCACTGCGCCAGTGCTGACCAAGTAGGATAAACAAAGGTACGATTGATTTGAATATAATACACATTTATGCTCAGCGTAACAAGCTGGTGCGCCACTGCGCTAGTGCAGACCAAGTAGGATAAACATAGGTACGATTGATTTGAATATAATACACATTTATGCTCAGCGTAACAAGCCAGTGTGCCACTGCGCCAGTGCTGACCAAGTAGGATAAACAAAGGTACGATTGATTTGAATATAATACACATTTATGCTCAGCGTAACAAGCTGGTGCGCCACTGCGCCAGTGCAGACCAAGTAGGATAAACATAGGTACGATTGATTTGAATATAATACACATTTATGCTCAGCGTAACAAGCCGGTGCGCCACTGCGCCAGTGCTGACCAAGTAGGATAAACAAAGGTACGATTGATTTGAATATAATACACATTTATGCTCAGCGTAACAAGCCGGTGCGCCACTGCGCTAGTGCAGACCAAGTAGGATAAACATAGGTACGATTGATTTGAATATAATACACATTTATGCTCAGCGTAACAAGCCGGTGCGCCACTGCGCCAGTGCTGACCAAGTAGGATAAACAAAGGTACGATTGATTTGAATATAATACACATTTATGCTCAGCGTAACAAGCTGGTGCACCACTGCGCCAGTGCAGACCAAGTAGGATAAACAAAGGTACGATTGATTTGAATATAATACACATTTATGCTCAGCGTAACAAGCCGGTGCGTCACTGCGCCAGTGCTGACCAAGTAGGATAAACAAAGGTACGATTGATTTGAATATAATACACATTTATGCTCAGCGTAACAAGCCGGTGCGCCACTGCGCCAGTGCAGACCAAGTAGGATAAACATAGGTACGATTGATTTGAATATAATACACATTTATGCTCAGCGTAACAAGCCGGTGTGCCACTGCGCCAGTGCCGACCAAGTAGGATAAACAAAGGTACGATTGATTTGAATATAATACACATTTATGCTCAGCGTAACAAGCTGGTGCGCCACTGCGCCAGTGCAGACCAAGTAGGATAAACATAGGTACGATTGATTTAAATATAATACACATTTATGCTCAGCGTAACAAGCCGGTGCGCCACTGCGCCAGTGCTGACCAAGTAGGATAAACAAAGGTACGATTGATTTGAATATAATACACATTTATGCTCAGCGTAACAAGCCGGTGCGCCACTGCGCTAGTGCAGACCAAGTAGGATAAACATAGGTACGATTGATTTGAATATAATACACATTTATGCTCAGCGTAACAAGCTGGTGCGCCACTGCGCTAGTGCAGACCAAGTAGGATAAACATAGGTACGATTGATTTGAATATAATACACATTTATGCTCAGCGTAACAAGCCGGTGCGCCACTGCGCCAGTGCTGACCAAGTAGGATAAACAAAGGTACGATTGATTTAAATATAATACACATTTATGCTCAGCGTAACAAGCTGGTGCGCCACTGCGCCAGTGCAGACCAAGTAGGATAAACATAGGTACGATTGATTTGAATATAATACACATTTATGCTCAGCGTAACAAGCTGGTGCACCACTGCGCTAGTGCAGACCAAGTAGGATAAACATAGGTACGATTGATTTGAATATAATACACATTTATGCTCAGCGTAACAAGCCGGTGCGCCACTGCGCCAGTGCAGACCAAGTAGGATAAACATAGGTACGATTGATTTGAATATAATACACATTTATGCTCAGCGTAACAAGCCGGTGCGCCACTGCGCCAGTGCTGACCAAGTAGGATAAACATAGGTACGATTGATTTAAATATAATACACATTTATGCTCAGCGTAACAAGCTGGTGCGCCACTGCGCCAGTGCAGGCCAAGTAGGATAAACATAGGTACGATTGATTTGAATATAAGACACATTTATGCTCAGCGTAACAAGCCGGTGCGCCACTGCGCCAGTACAGACCAAGTAGGATAAACATAGGTAAGATTGATTTAAATATAATACACATTTATGCTCAGCGTAACAAGCTGGTGCGCCACTGCGCCAGTGCTGACCAAGTAGGATAAACAAAGGTACGATTGATTTAAATATAATACACATTTATGCTCAGCGTAACAAGCCGGTGCGCCACTGCGCCAGTGCAGACCAAGTAGGATAAACAAAGGTACGATTGATTTAAATATAATACACATTTATGCTCAGCGTAACAAGCTGGTGCGCCACTGCGCCAGTGCAGACCAAGTAGGATAAACATAGGTACGATTGATTTGAATATAATACACATTTATTTATTTTATTTTATTTTACACTGCGTATTACACTGGCGTACAATGGCGTATTACACTGCGCCAGTGTAATACGCTCTGCTACCCGTGCGGAGCCGGGGCGCGTGGCAAGTTAGATAATAGTTCTCTCTGAAAATGTATTGCTTTGACTTTTAAGCGCTTACATGTGCTGAGCTGAAATTCAGTTTTCAAATAATATCTTCCATTGTAATGTTTATTGTTATTTGGTACCTTTAAAAACAATGAAGCCATATTCATAATGATATTCTAAATGTTATTCTGCTTACATAAGTAATGTTGGCGGTAGATAGTGGAAAATGACGGTTTTCGTATTAGTCTTTTAACTGTAATTGTAAATTTTATCGTTAACTGACAGTTTCCATAAAATAAAAATATATTTGGAAAACCCCACCTGTGACATTCACAGTTACGTGCTTGTTTCCCAACGAAAATGTAATATTTGTAGATTTACCGATGCCACTGCTTCTAGCTCGAAATGTTCAATGGCTTCTAGCTGAGCTACCTCCGAAACGCATGGATCCAGTTTAGGGTTCAGTAGATTGCTATTTTGTCATGGTTTGACCTGAAAGAGCTGCTTGTCACGTTCACCCGTCGCCAGCTGTCAGCGGGGACGACCTCTGTCAGTCCCAGACAGTTTTTATTTCAGACTGACCTTCGTAGGACGGCGTCATATAAGTTTGTTGTCCAATTTTTACTCAACGTGTCCATCTTATTTGTTTATCGATTGGGCATGTTGTCTGCAGTTGGTTTACTTTGATTATTTCGACTGCATCTCGTCTGCCGTCGCCTCCAGGGCGGCGCGCGTCGTAAACTGGATGCTACGGACGGTTCTCTGATTGTTTCATTATTTTAAAAAGGTTTAGTGTTGTAGGTTACGTCTTTGTTAGTATGCTTGGATACTGATCTCCGAATTGAGGACGCGTACGTACCTAAGTATATTACGTAGAAAAAATAATATGTGGTCTTGAGATAACAAGTTTTTTATATTAGGTCTTTACCTATGAAATTGCCGTTTTTCACGAAATAAATGAAGCGTAATTTTTTTATATATTTTTTATTTCTATTAATCAAAATAATCACCCATGCAATCAATGCATCTTTGCCAACGCATTGGTAGCTTATTGATGCCTTTCTTGAAGAAATCAGCTGGACGGGAGGCAACAAATTCTTCAAAGGCATTTTGTACTGCCTCTCGGGTATTGAATTTTTTTCCCGCCAAGAAACTTCTGGCGGGAAAAAATGGATAACTATCCAAATTCTGGAAAAAGTAGAAGTCTGTAGGCGCAAGGTCTGGTGAGTACGGCGGATGACGGAGAACTTCCAACCCCAACTCTTGTAGCTTGGAGACCGTCTGCTGTGCAGTATGAGGTCGCGCGTTGTCGTGCAGGAGCAGTGGAGCCGAACGATTGCCCAAAGCTGGTTGGAGACGTGCGAGCTTCTCCATCATTGTGTTCAGTTCTTCACAGTAAACATCTGCAGTAATGCTTGTCCCGTTTGGCAAGAAGCTGTGATGAATTACACCCGCGTTAGACCACCAAACAGTGACCATCACTTTTCTAGGGGTAAGTTTTCGTTTAGGTCATTGTTTGGGTGCTGAACCAGGGTCCAACCAACTTGCTGAGCGCTTACGACTGTCAAACAGGATCCATTTCTCGTCACAAGTAACAATGCGGTTCAGAATTCCTTCATTTGTATCCCTGCTGAGCAGTGCAAGGCACGTCTCCACGCGTACTTCGCGCTGGCGGTCATTGAGTTCGTGGGGTACCCATTTGTCAAGCTTTTTTACCTTGCCAATTTGACTCATTTAATTCGTCATTGTCAACCAAAGTTTTCGGACGACCACGGGGTTCATTTTTCAGGTCAAAATTTCCAGAACGGAAGCGGGTAAACCAATAACGGGTGGTGCGTTTGTTTGTAGTGTTCGCTCCGTAAACGTCGTTGATGTTGCGTGCCGCTTGTGCCACTTTGCTGCCACGACGGTACTCATACTCCATAATTACTCGAATTTTTAACTTATCCATGATGACGAAAAATTTTCGAATGCGTTGAAAACAAAACACTAACTATTAAACAAATGACGATTTTAGAAAAAGAATTCCATGTTTGTCAATAGAAATTAATTTGAAATTAGAATTATTAGTCAAAAAAATATATATTTCATTTGAAATGGCCAGTACGGCAAAACGGCAGTTTCATAGGTCAAGACCTATTATTTTGATATATAAATTATTAAAACAGCCAAGTGGTAATTATAACAGTAGTGGGTAGTAGCACTGCTCATACGCCGGAGGTCCCAGGTTTGAGCCCTGATCGGGGCATTCATTCCTGGGTTCCCAGTTCGCTGTATGGTCATCTACAACATCAGCTCTGCTTGCTTTGGGGCCGTAAAGTAGCTGCGTTTGTCTGGGGATTTATTACTTATTATTATTACCTACATGTGTAAGGCCAGCACAATACAATTTCTTGCGTTGGTTATCGGCGTTTGTCACGTCTTAGCATTAACTTATGTGTATTGGGTATTGAGACCATTTGAAAACGTAAGTTTCTATCGTTTATTTAGAAAATATAAGTTATTTTTACACAAAAAAGGTTTTGAAAAAGAATAAAGTATCGTAGTTATAAATAATTGGAAAACTTATAAGAGAAACAAAAAACTTATTTCAAAACATGTTAAACTTTTTAATATTATAAACTTACTGACATTAAATCTAAAAATGTTTATTATGGCAGTATGCATGTACATTGTACACGTATAATCTACGCAGCTATTATACATGTTATCCAGGCGCCCGTACAATTTTTAGTATGATTTACAGGTTGTGTCGTCGCAACTCGGCGACTTGCAGCTCCTCAAATATGTTCTCTATTCTGTGTCTAGGAAACGATTGATCGTAAACATACTGTTACTTTTGCAATATTTCTTCACTGCTGATAAACTATATGAAAAGTTAATAAAATTTATTATATAGCTGTAAAAAAGCTCATTAAAATAGCTATTTAAATTATTTCTCAGGTCCGTGCCCTCTCGGGTGCCCTTAGGCGTACCGTATGTAGGAGTAGTTTAAGTTCCGGCTAAGCGCCCTCAGCGCTAGGCCACAAAGTCCGGTGAAATTTAAAAGGCTAATAGGGCCATAAATAAATAGTCCATTGCGAAAAAAAAAAGAAAAAAAAATTGTTTCTCATATACCCAATTATTTAAACAAGTACCTCCATCTTATATCGTATCTAACTATATCTGGACGCGGACATGCTCCAGTGTCAACTTGAGTAAACGCAACAGCGACACAGCAGATGTCCCGCGTCGGAGGTCGGACATTGGCTGCCTCCGAGTGTGCAATGGTGGGACTAACAAGTCATAAAGGACCCAGGGTAGTGCGGTTTATTTATCTATTATTACGACAATAACAATAATTTATAGTTCGACTTTGTACTATGTAAAATCTAACTTAATGTTAATTGTTGCTATCTTTTCCACTCAAACACTTAATTAAATTGCCACATCGCCTGTCTGTACCTGCAGCACGGACTGACGTCACCTGACCTTTTCCCGCCCTTCGTCCCACAGCGTCACCTCAGTAAATCAATCACAAGCCAACAAGCGTCACCCGAGGCAAGGTAGAGCGGGATCCCGCAGCATTCAGTAATTGCCGGAGTGGCCGGTTGATGCGCGCGTAAGTGGCAGCATGCGTTTTTGATGGAGGTAATTTGGCTCAAGTGGAGTCGGCGATGATTTGGTCAATATTGTTTAATCTGTGCCCGGAGTGTCGGCGGGACGAGTGCCGACTCGCTCGTTCTACTTTATGAATTGAATGTGTCGAATGAGGAGAATGTCTTTGAATTTGCGGATGCGGCGTTTTCTGGTAACTGAGCAATAGCTAACTTAATTTGATATCATATTTTTAATTGAAAGTCATACACAGTACATCACTATTAACTCAGTAATTTATTGCAAGATAGAATTTATGATATTGCAAGTAAGTTTATCAATGTTTTATGATTAGATACTATTGAAATCTTTCTTAAGTACTTCCAGGCAATCACACACTCTCTACATAGCTTCAACACAATTCCTTACGTATGTTGGTTTTGCTGACGTTGCTTCACTGCAGAGCTCAGTTCCTTTACGGGTACAGAAGGTATGCCAGATGGGGTACGTATTACTAGTAATTGTTTAGAGGGAATGTACTTGTCTCGAAACAATGCAAAATATCCGTAAAAACATTGCACAGATTCCTCCATTGATGAAGCGGTTATTTCATACTTTTTTTTGTTCCCCTCCACGGAGAGGGCAGGAGGATAAAAAATGCATGCATACTCCGCGCGGGCGGTCGAAGTTATGTGGGACTCGCTCCGAGCCTACCAGAGCCCCACCCACTAAAAAACCCCCTGAATGACTCGTGCAATTTTTTTGCCACACAGCCTTCATCTGAGCGACGACCAATTGGAGAAAGAGGCCACGCTAGCGGGGCCCAGAAGGGGTCACCCGCTGGGAATTACATAGCACTGAAGGTGCTCAAAGCACTGAAGGTGAATACATAGCACCGAAGGTGCTCAAAACTAAACTAAAAATTGAATTAATTCGAATTTAGAATTAGAAGTTGCGGCCTGAAGGGCTTCGAGATCTAGTGTTAGTTGCGTGGGTTCGCTCGTTTGCGCGTTTTTCGGTCTAGCGACTTTGAACTTCAAATCTAAGATAGGGGTAGTATACGAGACTTAATCTCGAACTAAGGGATTGGGGTGGGTTTCGGAGCGTTTGAAGAACAATTTTGAGAGTGTTTTGAGGTGCTGTTGCACTGTAGGTAGTTCAAGATCGCTGTGCAGGTCCGCGTTGCGCACGTACCAAGGTGCGTTTGTGGCCCTGCGGCAGAAGAGATTTTGAACTACTGCAGTTTGTGCAGGACGGAGGGTTTGGCGTGGGCAAAGATTGCCGAGGCATATGTCATGACGGGTCTGACGCAGGTCTTATTCTACCTAACATACTATGTAGGCGGCCTAAGTAAAAACGTGTGAGTTTCGTTACTCTATCGACGTGAGATTTGAAAGAAAGCGTCTGGTCTAAGGTCTAATGCGCTTCTAGGGGATGGAAATGCCTAGCATTCTAACGTGGAGATTGTCGGCGATACGACGACGTTTGCAGTCGAAGTAAACCGCTGAGCTCTTCTCTGGGTTCACATCGATACGCCATTTTTGAAACCTGCACCGAGGGTATTTACAGCCTTTTGCAGTATGGTGGTGAGACCCGGGACACGAGGCCTTTAGTGTAAAGGACGGTGTCGTCGGCAAAGAGGGCGAGTTCTGCCTTTCGGCGGAATGGGAATGTCGTTTGTGTACACGTTATACAATAGAGGCGCGAGGACTGAGCCTTGAGGGACTCCAGCCTTTATGGGACGAGGCGCGGAAAGCGTGCCTGCATGTTTAAAACGAAACGTACGATCTTTGAGAAAGGACGCTATTATTCTAACTAGGCAATCCGGTAAGCCTATTTTGTAGAGTTTATAAACGAGACCGCTGGGCCAGACTTTATCGAAAGCTTTGGCTACATCAAAGAAAACTGCATTTTCTTACGCCACGGATAAAAGCCGTCGAATATGTACTAGACGATTCGATTGACTTGCTGAGGGCAGGAGTGCTTAGCACGAAAGCCGAACTGCTGGGGAATGATGAGGGGATCGCCATCCGTTGGAAACAGATGGTTCCGCATTCGAGAGCGTATGACTCTCTCGAGAAGTTTAGAAATGGCCTTGAGGAGGCTGATGGGTCTGTGATTAGCCGGGACATTCAGAGTTTACCCGGCTTGGGAATGCCTATGACTGTCGCTTCTTTCCAGGCTTTTGGAAAGTAGCTATGGTCGAAGCAGGTATTGAATATAACAGCTAACAAGGTGAGCACTTGTTGAGGCAGGTGCTTAAGTGCGTGGTTTGAAATACTATCCGCACCTAGAGCCTTTTTGGACTTTTGACTTCTAATGAGAAGCGAGATTTCATCATTAGAGACTGTGACGGGGTCGGCGGTGATGGGGACAGAGTCTCTGCGGAGGACTTCGTCCTCCACCGCCTGGATGTGGGAGGGATCCGCGGGTTGCGTACTGGGCGAACATTGTGCCGCTATGCTGTCGGCGAAGCATTCGGCTTTCTCTTCGTTGGTAAAGGTCATAGGAGAGGTGACGTTATCGTTAGGTGGTCCTAGCACGAGGGAGATGGGACGGTGGTCAGAGCCTAGATCATCGAGCGGTTCGATAGACCTGAGATCGAAGTTGATTCGCTTGACAATTGCAAAATCGAGGATGTCAGGAGAGTGGTTCGGGTTGTCGGGATAGTGAGTGGGAGTGGTGGGAGAGATGACGTCTAAGTCGAGTGAGTTAGTGATGTTAAGGAGATTGATACCACTGGTGTTGGTTGATAGGCACGTCCAGTCAATATGTTTGGAGTTAAAGTCTCCGAACATAATGACTGAATGGCCGAGGGCGAGAATGGCCTCAAAGTTGCTGCGGATTGGTCTGGTGCCACTAGGTATGTAGACTGAAGCAATGATGATGGTCAGATGATCAATCTACACACAGTGGCTTCCATGTTGAGAAGAGGAGAGGTAGGGAGAGGACAGCAATGGAATCCTCTTTTGTAATAAATAGCAGTGCCGCCGAAACCGTCGCAATTGGGCCTATCGTTACGGGTGAACGCGTACTTGGGAATAGCGGATCTCTTGGTACGGTATGGAGTAAGCCATGTATCTTGGAGAAGCAATAAGTATGGCTCGTTGTTCTGAAGGAACAGTTTGAGCTCAGGGAGATTAGTACTAAGGCTACGAGCGTTGAACGAAACTAGGGATAAGCCCTTGGGTTTAATACGACTGGACGCGAGATTAGCAGGTCTAGACAGTATGTTTTTATTTAAAGAATTTATACTTAATAAATAATTTACAACGAAAGTAAGTAAAGTTAGTTAAGTTAGTTAAGTAGCGAGTGATGCCCGCCTAACGCGAAGAGACGCTCTTGAGGAGAGCGGGCGGCTCGCAGTGTACGTGCGAGTAAGGAGATTTCCCGAACACGGTCTTGTCCTCAGCCAACGACGACTGAGGTTGAGACGACGGAGTGGGACGCGGGCTTACGGGAGCTACGGGAGCTGGGATATGACGGGAAGGTGGAGCTGGAGTGGCCGGACGCTGTCTTCAAGATAGAGCTGGAATCGGCGTCGGCTGTACGGGCTTTGCTTCCGGGGGAGCCCGGTTGCGCAGTGGCGGGAAGTTAGCGGGAGTGGGCGGCGGTGCCGGTTTAGGCGCGGCCCTCTTAGATGAGGAGCGCGGAACGCGCGGGGACACCCCTGCAGTTAGTAGGGAAGTGGATTCGGGCGTGCGAGTGCACTCAATTGTTATGTGTGGATCCAGGCACTTAACGCACCTGGGGGGAGCTGAGCAGTTAGCCGCTGCGTGCCCATTGAGCTGGCAACGGTGGCACTGCCCAGGGTGTCCGCGGGTATTTGATACTCCACTGGTGTCCCTATTTATAGATATGTAAGGGACATAATGTTCAGACATTTTAATGTCGTCAGCAGTTCGCATAGTGAGTGGCCGTAGTCTGCTTACCCCCGTAATGTATACACGCAACAGTAATAAACCCAGTGATTATAAAATACCTATGTTTTATTAAAAGTCACCGTCACCTTAACAAGGAGGCTACTCAACAGATTCGTATCGTATCGAATAATACACATTTATGCTCAGCGTAACAAGCCGGTGCGCCACTGCGCTAGTGCAGACCAAGTAGGATAAACATAGGTACGATTGATTTGAATATAATACACATTTATGCTCAGCGTAACAAGCTGGTGCGCCACTGCGCTAGTGCAGACCAAGTAGGATAAACATAGGTACGATTGATTTGAATATAATACACATTTATGCTCAGCGTAACAAGCTGGTGCGCCACTGCGCCAGTGCTGACCAAGTAGGATAAACAAAGGTACGATTGATTTAAATATAATACACATTTATGCTCAGCGTTACAAGCTGGTGCGCCACTGCGCCAGTACAGACCAAGTAGGATAAACATAGGTACGATTGATTTGAATATAATACACATTTATGCTCAGCGTAACAAGCCGGTGCGCCACTGCGCCAGTGCTGACCAAGTAGGATAAACAAAGGTACGATTGATTTGAATATAATACACATTTATGCTCAGCGTAACAAGCTGGTGCGCCACTGCGCCAGTGCAGACCAAGTAGGATAAACATAGGTACGATTGATTTGAATATAATACACATTTATGCTCAGCGTAACAAGCCGGTGCGCCACTGCGCCAGTGCTGACCAAGTAGGATAAACAAAGGTACGATTGATTTGAATATAAAACACATTTATGCTCAGCGTAACAAGCTGGTGCACCACTGCGCCAGTGCAGACCAAGTAGGATAAACATAGGTACGATTGATTTGAATATAATACACATTTATGCTCAGCGTAACAAGCCGGTGCGTCACTGCGCCAGTGCTGACCAAGTAGGATAAACAAAGGTACGATTGATTTGAATATAATACACATTTATGCTCAGCGTAACAAGCCGGTGCGCCACTGCGCCAGTGCAGACCAAGTAGGATAAACATAGGTACGATTGATTTGAATATAATACACATTTATGCTCAGCGTAACAAGCCGGTGTGCCACTGCGCCAGTGCCGACCAAGTAGGATAAACAAAGGTACGATTGATTTGAATATAATACACATTTATGCTCAGCGTAACAAGCTTGTGCGCCACTGCGCCAGTGCAGACCAAGTAGGATAAACATAGGTACGATTGATTTAAATATAATACACATTTATGCTCAGCGTAACAAGCCGGTGCGCCACTGCGCCAGTGCTGACCAAGTAGGATAAACAAAGGTACGATTGATTTGAATATAATACACATTTATGCTCAGCGTAACAAGCCGGTGCGCCACTGCGCTAGTGCAGACCAAGTAGGATAAACATAGGTACGATTGATTTGAATATAATACACATTTATGCTCAGCGTAACAAGCTGGTGCGCCACTGCGCTAGTGCAGACCAAGTAGGATAAACATAGGTACGATTGATTTGAATATAATACACATTTATGCTCAGCGTAACAAGCCGGTGCGCCACTGCGCCAGTGCTGACCAAGTAGGATAAACAAAGGTACGATTGATTTAAATATAATACACATTTATGCTCAGCGTAACAAGCTGGTGCGCCACTGCGCCAGTGCAGACCAAGTAGGATAAACATAGGTACGATTGATTTGAATATAATACACATTTATGCTCAGCGTAACAAGCTGGTGCACCACTGCGCTAGTGCAGACCAAGTAGGATAAACATAGGTACGATTGATTTGAATATAATACACATTTATGCTCAGCGTAACAAGCCGGTGCGCCACTGCGCCAGTGCAGACCAAGTAGGATAAACATAGGTACGATTGATTTGAATATAATACACATTTATGCTCAGCGTAACAAGCCGGTGCGCCACTGCGCCAGTGCTGACCAAGTAGGATAAACATAGGTACGATTGATTTAAATATAATACACATTTATGCTCAGCGTAACAAGCTGGTGCGCCACTGCGCCAGTGCAGGCCAAGTAGGATAAACATAGGTACGATTGATTTGAATATAAGACACATTTATGCTCAGCGTAACAAGCCGGTGCGCCACTGCGCCAGTACAGACCAAGTAGGATAAACATAGGTAAGATTGATTTAAATATAATACACATTTATGCTCAGCGTAACAAGCTGGTGCGCCACTGCGCCAGTGCTGACCAAGTAGGATAAACAAAGGTACGATTGATTTAAATATAATACACATTTATGCTCAGCGTAACAAGCCGGTGCGCCACTGCGCCAGTGCAGACCAAGTAGGATAAACAAAGGTACGATTGATTTAAATATAATACACATTTATGCTCAGCGTAACAAGCTGGTGCGCCACTGCGCCAGTGCAGACCAAGTAGGATAAACATAGGTACGATTGATTTGAATATAATACACATTTATTTATTTTATTTTATTTTACACTGCGTATTACACTGGCGTACAATGGCGTATTACACTGCGCCAGTGTAATACGCTCTGCTACCCGTGCGGAGCCGGGGCGCGTGGCAAGTTAGATAATAGTTCTCTCTGAAAATGTATTGCTTTGACTTTTAAGCGCTTACATGTGCTGAGCTGAAATTCAGTTTTCAAATAATATCTTCCATTGTAATGTTTATTGTTATTTGGTACCTTTAAAAACAATGAAGCCATATTCATAATGATATTCTAAATGTTATTCTGCTTACATAAGTAATGTTGGCGGTAGATAGTGGAAAATGACGGTTTTCGTATTAGTCTTTTAACTGTAATTGTAAATTTTATCGTTAACTGACAGTTTCCATAAAATAAAAATATATTTGGAAAACCCCACCTGTGACATTCACAGTTACGTGCTTGTTTCCCAACGAAAATGTAATATTTGTAGATTTACCGATGCCACTGCTTCTAGCTCGAAATGTTCAATGGCTTCTAGCTGAGCTACCTCCGAAACGCATGGATCCAGTTTAGGGTTCAGTAGATTGCTATTTTGTCATGGTTTGACCTGAAAGAGCTGCTTGTCACGTTCACCCGTCGCCAGCTGTCAGCGGGGACGACCTCTGTCAGTCCCAGACAGTTTTTATTTCAGACTGACCTTCGTAGGACGGCGTCATATAAGTTTGTTGTCCAATTTTTACTCAACGTGTCCATCTTATTTGTTTATCGATTGGGCATGTTGTCTGCAGTTGGTTTACTTTGATTATTTCGACTGCATCTCGTCTGCCGTCGCCTCCAGGGCGGCGCGCGTCGTAAACTGGATGCTACGGACGGTTCTCTGATTGTTTCATTATTTTAAAAAGGTTTAGTGTTGTAGGTTACGTCTTTGTTAGTATGCTTGGATACTGATCTCCGAATTGAGGACGCGTACGTACCTAAGTATATTACGTAGAAAAAATAATATGTGGTCTTGAGATAACAAGTTTTTTATATTAGGTCTTTACCTATGAAATTGCCGTTTTTCACGAAATAAATGAAGCGTAATTTTTTTATATATTTTTTATTTCTATTAATCAAAATAATCACCCATGCAATCAATGCATCTTTGCCAACGCATTGGTAGCTTATTGATGCCTTTCTTGAAGAAATCAGCTGGACGGGAGGCAACAAATTCTTCAAAGGCATTTTGTACTGCCTCTCGGGTATTGAATTTTTTTCCCGCCAAGAAACTTCTGGCGGGAAAAAATGGATAACTATCCAAATTCTGGAAAAAGTAGAAGTCTGTAGGCGCAAGGTCTGGTGAGTACGGCGGATGACGGAGAACTTCCAACCCCAACTCTTGTAGCTTGGAGACCGTCTGCTGTGCAGTATGAGGTCGCGCGTTGTCGTGCAGGAGCAGTGGAGCCGAACGATTGCCCAAAGCTGGTTGGAGACGTGCGAGCTTCTCCATCATTGTGTTCAGTTCTTCACAGTAAACATCTGCAGTAATGCTTGTCCCGTTTGGCAAGAAGCTGTGATGAATTACACCCGCGTTAGACCACCAAACAGTGACCATCACTTTTCTAGGGGTAAGTTTTCGTTTAGGTCATTGTTTGGGTGCTGAACCAGGGTCCAACCAACTTGCTGAGCGCTTACGACTGTCAAACAGGATCCATTTCTCGTCACAAGTAACAATGCGGTTCAGAATTCCTTCATTTGTATGCCTGCTGAGCAGTGCAAGGCACGTCTCCACGCGTACTTCGCGCTGGCGGTCATTGAGTTCGTGGGGTACCCATTTGTCAAGCTTTTTTACCTTGCCAATTTGACTCATTTAATTCGTCATTGTCAACCAAAGTTTTCGGACGACCACGGGGTTCATTTTTCAGGTCAAAATTTCCAGAACGGAAGCGGGTAAACCAATAACGGGTGGTGCGTTTGTTTGTAGTGTTCGCTCCGTAAACGTCGTTGATGTTGCGTGCCGCTTGTGCCACTTTGCTGCCACGACGGTACTCATACTCCATAATTACTCGAATTTTTAACTTATCCATGATGACGAAAAATTTTCGAATGCGTTGAAAACAAAACACTAACTATTAAACAAATGACGATTTTAGAAAAAGAATTCCATGTTTGTCAATAGAAATTAATTTGAAATTAGAATTATTAGTCAAAAAAATATATATTTCATTTGAAATGGCCAGTACGGCAAAACGGCAGTTTCATAGGTCAAGACCTATTATTTTGATATATAAATTATTAAAACAGCCAAGTGGTAATTATAACAGTAGTGGGTAGTAGCACTGCTCATACGCCGGAGGTCCCAGGTTTGAGCCCTGATCGGGGCATTCATTCCTGGGTTCCCAGTTCGCTGTATGGTCATCTACAACATCAGCTCTGCTTGCTTTGGGGCCGTAAAGTAGCTGCGTTTGTCTGGGGATTTATTACTTATTATTATTACCTACATGTGTAAGGCCAGCACAATACAATTTCTTGCGTTGGTTATCGGCGTTTGTCACGTCTTAGCATTAACTTATGTGTATTGGGTATTGAGACCATTTGAAAACGTAAGTTTCTATCGTTTATTTAGAAAATATAAGTTATTTTTACACAAAAAAGGTTTTGAAAAAGAATAAAGTATCGTAGTTATAAATAATTGGAAAACTTATAAGAGAAACAAAAAACTTATTTCAAAACATGTTAAACTTTTTAATATTATAAACTTACTGACATTAAATCTAAAAATGTTTATTATGGCAGTATGCATGTACATTGTACACGTATAATCTACGCAGCTATTATACATGTTATCCAGGCGCCCGTACAATTTTTAGTATGATTTACAGGTTGTGTCGTCGCAACTCGGCGACTTGCAGCTCCTCAAATATGTTCTCTATTCTGTGTCTAGGAAACGATTGATCGTAAACATACTGTTACTTTTGCAATATTTCTTCACTGCTGATAAACTATATGAAAAGTTAATAAAATTTATTATATAGCTGTAAAAAAGCTCATTAAAATAGCTATTTAAATTATTTCTCAGGTCCGTGCCCTCTCGGGTGCCCTTAGGCGTACCGTATGTAGGAGTAGTTTAAGTTCCGGCTAAGCGCCCTCAGCGCTAGGCCACAAAGTCCGGTGAAATTTAAAAGGCTAATAGGGCCATAAATAAATAGTCCATTGCGAAAAAAAAAAGAAAAAAAAATTGTTTCTCATATACCCAATTATTTAAACAAGTACCTCCATCTTATATCGTATCTAACTATATCTGGACGCGGACATGCTCCAGTGTCAACTTGAGTAAACGCAACAGCGACACAGCAGATGTCCCGCGTCGGAGGTCGGACATTGGCTGCCTCCGAGTGTGCAATGGTGGGACTAACAAGTCATAAAGGACCCAGGGTAGTGCGGTTTATTTATCTATTATTACGACAATAACAATAATTTATAGTTCGACTTTGTACTATGTAAAATCTAACTTAATGTTAATTGTTGCTATCTTTTCCACTCAAACACTTAATTAAATTGCCACATCGCCTGTCTGTACCTGCAGCACGGACTGACGTCACCTGACCTTTTCCCGCCCTTCGTCCCACAGCGTCACCTCAGTAAATCAATCACAAGCCAACAAGCGTCACCCGAGGCAAGGTAGAGCGGGATCCCGCAGCATTCAGTAATTGCCGGAGTGGCCGGTTGATGCGCGCGTAAGTGGCAGCATGCGTTTTTGATGGAGGTAATTTGGCTCAAGTGGAGTCGGCGATGATTTGGTCAATATTGTTTAATCTGTGCCCGGAGTGTCGGCGGGACGAGTGCCGACTCGCTCGTTCTACTTTATGAATTGAATGTGTCGAATGAGGAGAATGTCTTTGAATTTGCGGATGCGGCGTTTTCTGGTAACTGAGCAATAGCTAACTTAATTTGATATCATATTTTTAATTGAAAGTCATACACAGTACATCACTATTAACTCAGTAATTTATTGCAAGATAGAATTTATGATATTGCAAGTAAGTTTATCAATGTTTTATGATTAGATACTATTGAAATCTTTCTTAAGTACTTCCAGGCAATCACACACTCTCTACATAGCTTCAACACAATTCCTTACGTATGTTGGTTTTGCTGACGTTGCTTCACTGCAGAGCTCAGTTCCTTTACGGGTACAGAAGGTATGCCAGATGGGGTACGTATTACTAGTAATTGTTTAGAGGGAATGTACTTGTCTCGAAACAATGCAAAATATCCGTAAAAACATTGCACAGATTCCTCCATTGATGAAGCGGTTATTTCATACTTTTTTTTGTTCCCCTCCACGGAGAGGGCAGGAGGATAAAAAATGCATGCATACTCCGCGCGGGCGGTCGAAGTTATGTGGGACTCGCTCCGAGCCTACCAGAGCCCCACCCACTAAAAAACCCCCTGAATGACTCGTGCAATTTTTTTGCCACACAGCCTTCATCTGAGCGACGACCAATTGGAGAAAGAGGCCACGCTAGCGGGGCCCAGAAGGGGTCACCCGCTGGGAATTACATAGCACTGAAGGTGCTCAAAGCACTGAAGGTGAATACATAGCACCGAAGGTGCTCAAAACTAAACTAAAAATTGAATTAATTCGAATTTAGAATTAGAAGTTGCGGCCTGAAGGGCTTCGAGATCTAGTGTTAGTTGCGTGGGTTCGCTCGTTTGCGCGTTTTTCGGTCTAGCGACTTTGAACTTCAAATCTAAGATAGGGGTAGTATACGAGACTTAATCTCGAACTAAGGGATTGGGGTGGGTTTCGGAGCGTTTGAAGAACAATTTTGAGAGTGTTTTGAGGTGCTGTTGCACTGTAGGTAGTTCAAGATCGCTGTGCAGGTCCGCGTTGCGCACGTACCAAGGTGCGTTTGTGGCCCTGCGGCAGAAGAGATTTTGAACTACTGCAGTTTGTGCAGGACGGAGGGTTTGGCGTGGGCAAAGATTGCCGAGGCATATGTCATGACGGGTCTGACGCAGGTCTTATTCTACCTAACATACTATGTAGGCGGCCTAAGTAAAAACGTGTGAGTTTCGTTACTCTATCGACGTGAGATTTGAAAGAAAGCGTCTGGTCTAAGGTCTAATGCGCTTCTAGGGGATGGAAATGCCTAGCATTCTAACGTGGAGATTGTCGGCGATACGACGACGTTTGCAGTCGAAGTAAACCGCTGAGCTCTTCTCTGGGTTCACATCGATACGCCATTTTTGAAACCTGCACCGAGGGTATTTACAGCCTTTTGCAGTATGGTGGTGAGACCCGGGACACGAGGCCTTTAGTGTAAAGGACGGTGTCGTCGGCAAAGAGGGCGAGTTGTGCCTTTCGGCGGAATGGGAATGTCGTTTGTGTACACGTTATACAATAGAGGCGCGAGGACTGAGCCTTGAGGGACTCCAGCCTTTATGGGACGAGGCGCGGAAAGCGTGCCTGCATGTTTAAAACGAAACGTACGATCTTTGAGAAAGGACGCTATTATTCTAACTAGGCAATCCGGTAAGCCTATTTTGTAGAGTTTATAAACGAGACCGCTGGGCCAGACTTTATCGAAAGCTTTGGCTACATCAAAGAAAACTGCATTTTCTTACGCCACGGATAAAAGCCGTCGAATATGTACTAGACGATTCGATTGACTTGCTGAGGGCAGGAGTGCTTAGCACGAAAGCCGAACTGCTGGGGAATGATGAGGGGATCGCCATCCGTTGGAAACAGATGGTTCCGCATTCGAGAGCGTATGACTCTCTCGAGAAGTTTAGAAATGGCCTTGAGGAGGCTGATGGGTCTGTGATTAGCCGGGACATTCAGAGTTTACCCGGCTTGGGAATGCCTATGACTGTCGCTTCTTTCCAGGCTTTTGGAAAGTAGCTATGGTCGAAGCAGGTATTGAATATAACAGCTAACAAGGTGAGCACTTGTTGAGGCAGGTGCTTAAGTGCGTGGTTTGAAATACTATCCGCACTTAGAGCCTTTTTGGACTTTTGACTTCTAATGAGAAGCGAGATTTCATCATTAGAGACTGTGACGGGGTCGGCGGTGATGGGGACAGAGTCTCTGCGGAGGACTTCGTCCTCCACCGCCTGGATGTGGGAGGGATCCGCGGGTTGCGTACTGGGCGAACATTGTGCCGCTATGCTGTCGGCGAAGCATTCGGCTTTCTCTTCGTTGGTAAAGGTCATAGGAGAGGTGACGTTATCGTTAGGTGGTCCTAGCACGAGGGAGATGGGACGGTGGTCAGAGCCTAGATCATCGAGCGGTTCGATAGACCTGAGATCGAAGTTGATTCGCTTGACAATTGCAAAATCGAGGATGTCAGGAGAGTGGTTCGGGTTGTCGGGATAGTGAGTGGGAGTGGTGGGAGAGATGACGTCTAAGTCGAGTGAGTTAGTGATGTTAAGGAGATTGATACCACTGGTGTTGGTTGATAGGCACGTCCAGTCAATATGTTTGGAGTTAAAGTCTCCGAACATAATGACTGAATGGCCGAGGGCGAGAATGGCCTCAAAGTTGCTGCGGATTGGTCTGGTGCCACTAGGTATGTAGACTGAAGCAATGATGATGGTCAGATGATCAATCTACACACAGTGGCTTCCATGTTGAGAAGAGGAGAGGTAGGGAGAGGACAGCAATGGAATCCTCTTTTGTAATAAATAGCAGTGCCGCCGAAACCGTCGCAATTGGGCCTATCGTTACGGGTGAACGCGTACTTGGGAATAGCGGATCTCTTGGTACGGTATGGAGTAAGCCATGTATCTTGGAGAAGCAATAAGTATGGCTCGTTGTTCTGAAGGAACAGTTTGAGCTCAGGGAGATTAGTACTAAGGCTACGAGCGTTGAACGAAACTAGGGATAAGCCCTTGGGTTTAATACGACTGGACGCGAGATTAGCAGGTCTAGACAGTATGTTTTTATTTAAAGAATTTATACTTAATAAATAATTTACAACGAAAGTAAGTAAAGTTAGTTAAGTTAGTTAAGTAGCGAGTGATGCCCGCCTAACGCGAAGAGACGCTCTTGAGGAGAGCGGGCGGCTCGCAGTGTACGTGCGAGTAAGGAGATTTCCCGAACACGGTCTTGTCCTCAGCCAACGACGACTGAGGTTGAGACGACGGAGTGGGACGCGGGCTTACGGGAGCTACGGGAGCTGGGATATGACGGGAAGGTGGAGCTGGAGTGGCCGGACGCTGTCTTCAAGATAGAGCTGGAATCGGCGTCGGCTGTACGGGCTTTGCTTCCGGGGGAGCCCGGTTGCGCAGTGGCGGGAAGTTAGCGGGAGTGGGCGGCGGTGCCGGTTTAGGCGCGGCCCTCTTAGATGAGGAGCGCGGAACGCGCGGGGACACCCCTGCAGTTAGTAGGGAAGTGGATTCGGGCGTGCGAGTGCACTCAATTGTTATGTGTGGATCCAGGCACTTAACGCACCTGGGGGGAGCTGAGCAGTTAGCCGCTGCGTGCCCATTGAGCTGGCAACGGTGGCACTGCCCAGGGTGTCCGCGGGTATTTGATACTCCACTGGTGTCCCTATTTATAGATATGTAAGGGACATAATGTTCAGACATTTTAATGTCGTCAGCAGTTCGCATAGTGAGTGGCCGTAGTCTGCTTACCCCCGTAATGTATACACGCAACAGTAATAAACCCAGTGATTATAAAATACCTATGTTTTATTAAAAGTCACCGTCACCTTAACAAGGAGGCTACTCAACAGATTCGTGGTCACCTTTTTGATACAAACATTTTGTAGTGAAGTTGGGTTTCAAGGAATCAGAGTCTACAAATGTTCATGACATAACACAGCACCGCGATAGGAGTCATCACTCGCATCATACACTGTTCCACTAACATTAGAAAAAACTAAATCCAGAATTTTATTATAAGCATTATTAATGCTGTAAAACTGTTTTAAACTAAGAGAAATTAATATTCTATGAAAGTAACGTCTCTATATATTATAGAACCCCATTGCATATATACACGAATACATATATACCTACCTAGCGAGCTACCAACCTATGTACCTACACACACACATACATTCACACATACACACTTCAAGTACGAAATTCAAACAGAAATTTGAGACTGGCCCATCTTGTACCTACACACCCTCAAGGCCTATGAATGCGTCACAAATGATAAGTTTCCTTACTCTCTCAAACCTTAAACGATCCGATGAAGCTTCTTTCATCATCATCATCATCATCAGCCCATATTCTTCCACTGCTGGACATAGGCCTCCCCAATTGCACGCCATCGAGGTCTATCCTCGGCTACTCGCATCCAGCTCCTGCCAGCCATCCTGCGCAAATCATCACTCCACCGTGTCGGAGGACGTCCTACACTGCGTTAAAGCTTCTTTAGCAGTCTCCAAATAAATTTTACGACAGTAATGCAATCAAATAGGTATCTAATGAAATGTAGGTTGTTAAATATTTTTTGTAACAAAATTTAAATATTCTTTTAACAAGTTCCATCGTGTGATTTATTGCTTTTTAGGTCCCTACGTATATTTTTGTGCCGTTTTTCTCCTGAGCAAAAACGTGAACCCGCCGCCTGTGCCACATAGGCGGCGTTAACTACTCCGGCGTTGCTACCTTGGTAAGTGCCGCGTCTTGGCAGTACGCAATAGTGCCGCAGCACGCAGTGCGTAGACGCTACATTGTCGGACATTGAAGGGGCGTGTCGATTGCTCAACACCATCGGTGACCTGCAGCCTCTTAACGTGCTTAAGTTAGTGAGTGTCATCCGAGAAGTCACGCCCTGTATCCGTAGCAGTCGACCGCAGGACAATGAGAAGTGGGCCGTAGCCCCGCGGGTGACACTCACTGTATATTCAGTAGCCAGCGGGATCAGAGTCAAGTCTTTAAGATTGAAAAACCAGCGCCTTAATCACTCCCTGTGGAATGAGCTGAGTAGAAGTATCCAAATACTGGATTTTTTTATTTTATTTTCACTTTGTCTTAGCCGGCAAAGGAGCATGCGATCCACCAGACAGCGAGGCTCTTCCGTGCCCACGGACAAGATTCATCGTAGGTTTACGAATAATATCGATATAGATTGCTCTATGAAAGGACACGCAACCAGCCACGCTATAGTTAGAAATGCCTTTGTTCCTGCAGGTTCTCTCTTTATTCTCTTTCATCTGGAACAGAACCACGTAAACGTGGCGGTAAACAGGCGAGATCTTTATTTCCAAGAAAACGGACGTAAGAAATATTCTGTTAGGTTATATATTTACTAATGTACTGATACGTGACGGTCTGCCAAGTCAGCTGTTGATGGCGACATCAAGGATGCTAGAACAGGATGAGGTGAGGTCTGGGTACTTTTTATGATTATAGCATTGAATAATTAGTCTTGCTATTTATAACTAACTTCAGTTTTGAAAGTAGGTAATAGGTTTAGATCATGGACATTTAAACTTACAATTCTGTTCATGTATATTAAAGTGAGGATTCGAGGGTAATCTCTGGAATTGCTTCTATTTGAGATGATATTTCACTGTTTGGAATGAGCACTAAGTACTTGAGAGGATATTGACAATATGCCTTTATCATGGATCATTCATAGAGAATATCAGATCCATAAACAAATAGCGTAAGTATTAAAGTATTCATAAGGACGCGCCCCACCCCAAAGGAAACAGACTTTTGCTTTGAGAACAAGAACACACCATTGAAATTATTTTATTTCAGTATTGATTCGCTGGCAGTAATTGGTTACCGAAGGCTTCTGAAGGAAACTGTTCATCACATACCTAATAATAATGAATAGAAGCAATCCATGCTGGTAAACAAGCTGCTGAATATGTGAGTGCTGCTGTCGAGGCGTATCACTATAACACACTTAGTATCAGCTAGCTACGTGTGAACCCCACTCATGAGGAATGTTAGTTAGTAGTCAGTTCTCAATTTAGAGTTAAAATGTAGAAATATGACGCCATATACATAATTAACGCGATAACATCCTGTTAAAAGTGTTTTATTTTATCATTTTCACGTTTCTGCAATCACTGTTATGAATACATTTATATTTGTAATTCTTAGTGCGTGTGTTAATTAGTTAAATTAATCTTCATTTTATTTACATCATAATTAAATTAATTATAGGTTATTTTTCATGCAAACGGACAATAGTGTTTACCTGTTCACTTGGCGTTAGTTGTGTGGTCATGTATAACACTTTACGTTAGTTCAGCGTTGGTTTGGGGAGTTTATTACATTCATTTGAAACGAAATATGGGCGGTATCTTGTCAGCCTCCGTACAGTACAACAAAATAAGAAAAATGGGGAAATAGTAGTTTCACTAGTCTTTATGATAATTAAAATCTACCACTTCATCCATTGAGATAATTAAATTTTGTTTACTTTTTTTTTTAATTTTTATTTCTAACAATCACACCACATTATCTGGCCCAAATTAAGTGTATCATTAAGAACTTGTGTTGTGGAAACTAGATAACGGAAAAATAAACTTAAGAAATATATAAACACACATGGATATTTTTTTTTCATATATAAATATTAGAAATAAACTTAAATAAACATACATACACTGCATGACTAGAAAGCAAATATGATAAAATATCTGCCTCTACCAGGATTTGAACCCGGGACCTCTGGCATGAAAGGCCGGGGTACTAACCTCCACATCAAACTGGCCGTCATAAGTTCGTATATAATTACAAGATAATATTAATGCTACGATAGTACTAAGGCCTGATTAAGAGCGGGGTCATAATGAACTCAATAACGTTGAAGGAATGTAGCGCGGTACGCTTGATCTCAAATATAAAGACCTTAGTTATTATGCAAAATCTTTCACAGGCCGAACAGCGAGGCGAAAGAATTTGTTTTGAAAATATCTTCACTCCTTCAGGGCAACTAATATTTGTTTAGGCTCCACCTGCTCGGCTGTTCACAGATCAGGTCGCAAGCGTTTGAACGAGTGAAGGCTTACTGTTGTTCCACTCTATCCACTGAAATTCTAAGGTCGGACACGCTGTGTATGTATATGCGTATATTCAGCAGACACTCGCTCCTAAAGGCACCCTACCTTGCACCTGTGAGGTGGGGCGGGCGGTGGCGGCTGGGGGCAGAACAGGGTAGGTTGCCCTTGACCTTGGCGCGTCTAACCTCCGTGACCTCTGCCGGTGACGTACAGACGCGCCGGCAGACGACTCATCATAAAGAAATGCTTTCAATGTAATGATACTTTCTTAACTACGCTCGAGGTAAACGGTTTTGTGTTATTGTTTAATAGTTGACATATTCAGACTGTGTTGTGTGACTATGAGACACATTGATACAAGTTGTGTAGACCAATAAAGATAGTTGAGTAGCGAGTGAGAGGTAAGCGGGCTTCTGTTATTGTTTAATAGTTGACATATTCAGACTGTGTTGTGTGACTATGAGACACATTGATACAAGTTGTGTAGACCAATAAAGATAGTTGAGTAGCGAGTGAGAGGTAAGCGGGCTTGTGTTATTGTTTAATAGTTGACATATTCAGACTGTGTTGTGTGAGTATGAGACGCATTGATACAAGTTGTGTAGACCAATAAAGATAGTTTAGTAGCGAGTGAGAGGTAAGCGGGCTTGTGTTATTGTTTAATAGTTGAAATATTCAGACTGTGTTGTGTGACTATGAGACGCATTGATATAAGTTTTGTAGACCAATAAAGATAGTTTAGTAGCAAGTGAGAGGTACGCGGTCTTGTGTTATTGTTTTAATAGTTGACATATTCAGACTGTGTTGTGTGAGTATGAGACGCATTGATACAAGTTGTGTAGACCAATAAAGATAGTTTAGTAGCGAGTGAGAGGTAAGCGGGCTTGTGTTATTGTTTAATAGTTGAAATATTCAGACTGTGTTGTGTGACTATGAGACGCATTGATATAAGTTTTGTAGACCAATAAAGATAGTTTAGTAGCAGTAAAGATACCAATAAAGATAGTGTCTCTTCTCCGCTAAAAAGAGCACATTCAACTTGACGCCCACTTTCCAAAGTGTATCTGTACCGATCACAAACCAACTAGGGCTTCTAGGCATGACCATCACGTCGAAACTTAATTTCGGTCAACAGATTGAAACCATGGCACAGTCAGCTTCCAAAAAATTGGGAGTCATCGCAAAGGTCCGGCGGTACTTCAACTCCGAACAGCTGCTCAACCTGTACACAGCCCAGGTTCGATCTTGTATGGAGTACTGCAGCCATCTTTGGCATGATTCCGCAAAATACCATCTTGAAGCGTTGGATTCTGTCGACCGAAGGGCCCGTAGACTCATAAGTGACGACAAACTTACTTCTTCGAGACTGCAAAGTCTCGAGCATCGTCGAAAAGTTGCTAGTCTATCGGTTTTTTACAGATTGCACTTTGGAGAGTGTGCGAATGCTCTTTTTCAGTTGATCGAACCTTCCCCCTTTCTCTACCGGTCAACCAGGCGCAGACAGAAGTTTCACCCGTTTGTGGTTAGCGTGCCGATGAGCCGAACTAAACGGTTCGATAGCTCATTTTTGGTTCGTGTTGCCAAAGAGTGGAACGATTTGCCTGCGTCTGTTTTTCCAGACAAATATAACCCTGGAGCTTTCAAGTGTAGAATGAATAGGTACCTCTTAGACAGGCGTGTACGATCCTCGTCTTCATCGTCACTTTCCATCAGGTGAGATGGAAGACAAACGCCTGCTAATTATTAATAAAAAAAAAAAAAAAAAAAAAACCAATAAAGATAGTTTAGTAGCGAGTGAGAGGTACGCGGTCTTGTGTTATTGTTTTAATAGTTGACATATTCAGACTGTGTTGTGTGACTATGAGACGCATTGATATAAGTTTTGTAGACCAATAAAGATAGTTTAGTAGCGAGTGAGAGGTACGCGGTCTTGTGTTATTGTTTTAATAGTTGACATATTCAGACTGTGTTGTGTGACTATGAGACGCATTGATATAAGTTTTGTAGACCAATAAAGATAGTTTAGTAGCGAGTGAGAGGTACGCGGTCTTGTGTTATTGTTTAATAGTTGACATATTCAGACTGTGTTGTGTGACTATGAGACGCATTGATATAAGTTTTGTAGACCAATAAAGATAGTTTAGTAGCGAGTGAGAGGTACGCGGTCTTGTGTTATTGTTTTAATAGTTGACATATTCAGACTGTGTTGTGTGACTATGAGACGCATTGATATAAGTTTTGTAGACCAATAAAGATAGTTTAGTAGCGAGTGAGAGGTACGCGGTCTTGTGTTATTGTTTTAATAGTTGACATATTCAGACTGTGTTGTGTGACTATGTGACGCATTGATATAAGTTTTGTAGACCAATAAAGATAGTTTAGTAGCGAGTGAGAGGTACGCGGTCTTGTGTTATTGTTTTAATAGTTGACATATTCAGACTGTGTTGTGTGACTATGTGACGCATTGATATAAGTTTTGTAGACCAATAAAGATAGTTTAGTAGCGAGTGAGAGGTACGCGGTCTTGTGTTATTGTTTTAATAGTTGACATATTCAGACTGTGTTGTGTGACTATGAGACGCATTGATATAAGTTTTGTAGACCAATAAAGATAGTTTAGTAGCGAGTGAGAGGTACGCGGTCTTGTGTTATTGTTTTAATAGTTGACATATTCAGACTGTGTTGTGTGACTATGAGACGCATTGATATAAGTTTTGTAGACCAATAAAGATAGTTTAGTAGCGAGTGAGAGGTACGCGGTCTTGTGTTATTGTTTTAATAGTTGACATATTCAGACTGTGTTGTGTGACTATGAGACGCATTGATATAATTTTTGTAGACCAATAAAGATAGTTTAGTAGCGAGTGAGAGGTACGCGGTCTTGTGTTATTGTTTTAATAGTTGACATATTCAGACTGTGTTGTGTGACTATGAGACGCATTGATATAAGTTTTGTAGACCAATAAAGATAGTTTAGTAGCGAGTGAGAGGTACGCGGTCTTGTGTTATTGTTTTAATAGTTGACATATTCAGACTGTGTTGTGTGACTATGAGACGCATTGATATAAGTTTTGTAGACCAATAAAGATAGTTTAGTAGCGAGTGAGAGGTACGCGGTCTTGTGTTATTGTTTTAATAGTTGACATATTCAGACTGTGTTGTGTGACTATGAGACGCATTGATATAAGTTTTGTAGACCAATAAAGATAGTTTAGTAGCGAGTGAGAGGTACGCAGTCTTGTGTTATTGTTTTAATAGTTGACATATTCAGACTGTGTTGTGTGAGTATGAGACGCATTGATATAAGTTTTGTAGACCAATAAAGATAGTTTAGTAGCGAGTGAGAGGTACGCGGTCTTGTGTTATTGTTTTAATAGTTGACATATTCAGACTGTGTTGTGTGACTATGAGACGCATTGATATAAGTTTTGTAGACCAATAAAGATAGTTTAGTAGCGAGTGAGAGGTACGCGGTCTTGTGTTATTGTTTTAATAGTTGACATATTCAGACTGTGTTGTGTGACTATGAGACGCATTGATATAAGTTTTGTAGACCAATAAAGATAGTTTAGTAGCGAGTGAGAGGTACGCGGTCTTGTGTTATTGTTTTAATAGTTGACATATTCAGACTGTGTTGTGTGACTATGAGACGCATTGATATAAGTTTTGTAGACCAATAAAGATAGTTTAGTAGCGAGTGAGAGGTACGCGGTCTTGTGTTATTGTTTTAATAGTTGACATATTCAGACTGTGTTGTGTGACTATGTGACGCATTGATATAAGTTTTGTAGACCAATAAAGATAGTTTAGTAGCGAGTGAGAGGTACGCGGTCTTGTGTTATTGTTTAATAGTTGACATATTCAGACTGTGTTGTGTGACTATGAGACGCATTGATATAAGTTTTGTAGACCAATAAAGATAGTTTAGTAGCGAGTGAGAGGTACGCGGTCTTGTGTTATTGTTTTAATAGTTGACATATTCAGACTGTGTTGTGTGACTATGAGACGCATTGATATAAGTTTTGTAGACCAATAAAGATAGTTTAGTAGCGAGTGAGAGGTACGCGGTCTTGTGTTATTGTTTTAATAGTTGACATATTCAGACTGTGTTGTGTGACTATGTGACGCATTGATATAAGTTTTGTAGACCAATAAAGATAGTTTAGTAGCGAGTGAGAGGTACGCGGTCTTGTGTTATTGTTTTAATAGTTGACATATTCAGACTGTGTTGTGTGACTATGTGACGCATTGATATAAGTTTTGTAGACCAATAAAGATAGTTTAGTAGCGAGTGAGAGGTACGCGGTCTTGTGTTATTGTTTTAATAGTTGACATATTCAGACTGTGTTGTGTGACTATGAGACGCATTGATATAAGTTTTGTAGACCAATAAAGATAGTTTAGTAGCGAGTGAGAGGTACGCGGTCTTGTGTTATTGTTTTAATAGTTGACATATTCAGACTGTGTTGTGTGACTATGAGACGCATTGATATAAGTTTTGTAGACCAATAAAGATAGTTTAGTAGCGAGTGAGAGGTACGCGGTCTTGTGTTATTGTTTTAATAGTTGACATATTCAGACTGTGTTGTGTGAGTATGAGACGCATTGATATAAGTTTTGTAGACCAATAAAGATAGTTTAGTAGCGAGTGAGAGGTACGCGGTCTTGTGTTATTGTTTAATAGTTGACATATTCAGACTGTGTTGTGTGACTATGAGACGCATTGTTATAAGTTTTGTAGACCAATAAAGATAGTTTAGTAGCGAGTGAGAGGTACGCGGTCTTGTGTTATTGTTTTAATAGTTGACATATTCAGACTGTGTTGTGTGACTATGAGACGCATTGATATAAGTTTTGTAGACCAATAAAGATAGTTTAGTAGCGAGTGAGAGGTACGCGGTCTTGTGTTATTGTTTTAATAGTTGACATATTCAGACTGTGTTGTGTGACTATGAGACGCATTGATATAAGTTTTGTAGACCAATAAAGATAGTTTAGTAGCGAGTGAGAGGTACGCGGTCTTGTGTTATTGTTTTAATAGTTGACATATTCAGACTGTGTTGTGTGACTATGAGACGCATTGATATAAGTTTTGTAGACCAATAAAGATAGTTTAGTAGCGAGTGAGAGGTACGCGGTCTTGTGTTATTGTTTTAATAGTTGACATATTCAGACTGTGTTGTGTGACTATGAGACGCATTGATATAAGTTTTGTAGACCAATAAAGATAGTTTAGTAGCGAGTGAGAGGTACGCGGTCTTGTGTTATTGTTTTAATAGTTGACATATTCAGACTGTGTTGTGTGACTATGAGACGCATTGATATAAGTTTTGTAGACCAATAAAGATAGTTTAGTGGCGAGTGAGAGGTACGCGGTCTTGTGTTATTGTTTTAATAGTTGACATATTCAGACTGTGTTGTGTGACTATGAGACGCATTGATATAAGTTTTGTAGACCAATAAAGATAGTTTAGTAGCGAGTGAGAGGTACGCGGTCTTGTGTTATTGTTTTAATAGTTGACATATTCAGACTGTGTTGTGTGACTATGAGACGCATTTGTAACGTAGTACCAGTAAAACACCAAAACTCTCTTCTATGTTTATTTTTTCGGTAAAATTTAAAATATACAAAAATGCCTGTAAATACAAACAGAAAAATATAAACAAAATTGAAATAAAAAAATAGTCACACAAAATAGAACAGAAATATTAATACAATTAAATTTGATCTGAAAAGAAAAAATAACAATAAAATAAAATTTTAATGAATGAGAATCCTTACCAAAAATTTTGGCTACGCACACTCGTGAACGTAAAAATAAATTATAGGTTTCTTAAAAAAAACTTTGATTGTAGATAATAAAATATCTTAACTATGTAATTTTGAATAATAAACTCGGAAACAATAATAAATAAATAGATTTAAGTTGCTTTGATGGATAATATTTCGTGACTGACTTGTCAAATCAAAACATTGCCGTTCTCCGACACTACGTAATTCCTAGTTTAAAATTACGTCGGGAACGACAAAAAAAATTAAATTTACTGACAAAAAGAGGTCGAAATAGACAACCGTCACAATACCCCGGGGGCCGGGAAAAAAAAAAAATCTGAAAGATTTTTTTTAGTAAAATTTCAAATTCAAACCAAATTAAAATAAACCGCATATACATATCGAATTTTAATATTTAATCTGCTAAATGAAAGAACAATCAAAAAAAAAATAATAATTAAAAGCAAAATGAAAATTAATATTAACATCCTATAGAAGAATTTTTCTGAAAAAACATCCTGTATATATGAAAAAAAAAAAATAATACTGATATATTGCATATCAACAAGTTATTTAATAGAAAAAAAAAAACAAAACAGACGAGAGAGAGAAAAAAAAAATCCTAAATAATTATCTTAAATTACATGGTTCATGAATGATAAAATTTTAAACATGTTCCTGGAATATACAATGTTAATATACATCGTTCAACTCCATCAACGTACATTATAATTACAACATACATTCACTTTCATACTAGTCTTATTCCAACTACTGGAAATAAAACATCATGCAGTTAGAGTTGCTTATGAGGAATCGTATCCTAAATAAGTCAACTCAACAGAGTTGAACTCAACGGCAAAAGGCTTTAATAGTTGCCATCCGCTGAAAATATTAATAGCTTATGGCTTCTTTAACGTGTCGCTAACTCCCGCACGGTGATTACTATAAACAAGTTTCAGTTAAAGACTGAAATAAATATGCCGGAAAGAAAAGAAAATCATAGCCAGTCGTGAAATATTGACTTTTAAATAAAATCCAAGGGTCTTTTGTGAAGTAATTAAAATATTTATGTAATAAACATATGAAAATAATTCTCACAGGAAAGTGATTCAAGCGTATAAATAATACACATAGGTATGGTTTAGTTTAACGAGTTACCTTAATAAACACTCGTGCAGAAGGCTTAATTTTACAAGTTGCAAACCGCTTGAAAAAAAAAAAAAAATTGAGAAGAAAAAATTAGAATTGCAAATATTAAATAAATTACACAAAAAGTTAACCTAATACTACGATGATGATAATTAATTATAAGTTTTGACCAACGTCAATGTTAATGGTATAGCCAAACGATAATGAGGTGCATAGAGAAAAAAAAATAAGACAAAAAGAATCGGCTTATGCTCGCCGTGAGATAATTAGCAATAATTATATATGAATTCATATAAAGTAATTGGTAACAACCAATCTAGTCACTCAAAGAAGAAGTTAAACGCGGTAGAGGTTTAATGTCTCTGATATGCCAACGACCTAATGGGTTATTATTCATATCCACTAAATCGTAAATTAATGGTGAAACTTTATTTGAAACTTTACATTTAATAAATTTGGGTGCAAACTTAGCACAAAAATGTTTTTAGAGGAACTTATTACATGGTTTCGCCTCCAAACAATATCACCGTTATTAAATTCTAAATTCTGATGATGTTTGTTATAATAAGTTGCATTATATTGATGTGCATTAAATAACCGCTTCTGTACTTCGGAAAAGATAGGTATTAATTGTCCTATGTTTTCAGCATATACATCCCTAGGACTGAAAATTAGTTCATCTCTGGAATCTTTATTTTTGTAGATAGATCCACATGTAACAGCTTCTCTACCAAATACTAAAAATGATGGAGTGAATTTTGTGGTTTCATTAACCGCAGTATTAATAGCAAACTGTATTTTGTTTATATAGGTATCCCAAGTTCTGTGATCTTTATCTATAAAAGCTGCAATCGCCGTTACAATAGTTTTATTGTAACGCTCAACGGTGTTAACCTGTGGACAGTAACGTGGGGTGTAATGTATTTTTGGTATGTTGTAAAATTTAAATAATTCAGATAATTCTGTACTTATCATTTGAGGACCATTATCTAATATAATAGTTTCTGGAACTCCATAAACCATAAAAACTAAATTGTCCAATATATGGCGAATAATAGAAGCGGTTGCATGTTTTATTGGAAATAACAAACAATATTTGGAAAAACAACAAGTAACTACAAATAGAAATCTATTCTGCTTACGTGAAGTAGGAAGTGGACCTATCAAATCTATGGATAAACATTGGAAAGGGCGTGAACAATGTTTGGGTTTGCCCATTAAACCAATTAAGTTTTGATTTTGGTGCTTGGTAGCTAAACAAGTCTCGCACTTAGCAATAAACATGGCTACGTCTTTATACATGCCAAGCCAAAAATAGAGATTTTTAATTCTATGGTATGTTTTAAAAGTACCAAAATGTGCCGTTTGGGGAGTAGAATGATTTTGTGTAATCACAGATTCCCTAAATTCTAATGGTATTACTTGTTTCCAATTAAATTCAGAGTTAAATAATGTGTTAGATCTACAAAATCTAAACAATTTATTATTATGAATCATGTAATCCGGAGTACTAGAAGGAAATGATAAACATTTATTATAAATTGCTAAATACCAAGTGTCTTTAGTTTGAGAAGTAGAAAAATTAATTAAATCAATTGGTTTTATCCGTGATAAAGTATCTGGTACGACATGATCTGAGCCTTTTTTGTGTTTAATTACGAAATTAAACATAGATAAACGAATACTCCACCGAGCTAATCTGCCAGTAGGATTATTTAAATGCATAAACCACTGAAGGGCTGCGTGATCAGTATAAATTGTAAATTGTAATCCATTATCTAAATAACAACGCCAATGCTCTAGTGCCGTAATAACACTTAAAAGTTCACGTTCAGTGACTGAATAATTCTTTTGAGCGCCTGTAAGTGATTTACTCATATAAGCAATAGGTTTATCAATATTATCGACTTCCTGAGTTAACATTGCGCCAATGCCATAGGAAGAGGCATCACAATGAACAGCAAATGGTTTAGAGAAATCTGGACATGCCAGAACTGGTGTACTAATTAAAGCTTGCTTAATAGCCTTGAAAGCAATTTCAGCTTCATCAGACCACTTAAATGGAGGTGATTTTTTGCTTGTAGAAGTTAATTTAGTTAACGGTGCTGCAAGGGTGCTTAAATTAGGTACAAAACGTCTGTACCAGCTGGCAGTACCCAAAAAACGTTTGACCTCCTTAGCAGATTTTGGAGTTTGTATATCAAGAATAGCTTGAACTTTTTTAGGATCCGTTTTTAAACCATTTTCATTAACTACATAGCCTAAGTACTTTAATTCTTTCCGGAAAAATGAACATTTTGGAAAATTGACTGTGAGATTGGCATCTGAAAGTTTTTTAAGAATTTTAGTAAGTATATCGACATGTTGTTCAAAGGTTTGAGAGATACAGACTATATCGTCGATAAAATAGAAAACATTATTATCATTTGTAAGGTCATTTAGTAGATTTTCAATGAATCTTTGTTGGGTAGCAGGTGCATTAGTTAAACCAAATGGCATAACTTTAAATTGAAACATTCCTCGGCCTGGAACATGGAATGCAGTTTTGAGTTTATCCTCTTTTTTTAAGGGAATATTCCAAAACGCTTTAGCAATGTCAATAGATGATATAAATTTAGCATCTTTAAGGTTATCTAATATATCAGAAATGAAAGGAAGTTTGTAAGCATCTTTTTTTGTGATATCGTTTAATTTACGACTATCAATACAAAATCGCCAAGTACCATCTTTTTTAGGTGTAATAATAATTGGGTTCAGCCATGGGCTGTCACTGGGTTCAATGACATCTAATTGTAACATATCATCAACTTCTTTACAAAGAGCTTTTTGTTTCTCAGGAGAAAGTCTGTAACAGCGTTGACGAATAGGTGGATGGTCTCCAGTGTCGATGAAATGTTCGACTAAATGAGTACGACCTAAAGGTTTACATTCAGTTGAAATCAACCTAAACTTTTCCATAATTGCATCTGCAATAATTTTCTGTGTGTCTGTTAAAGAATGGTATTCATGTAAATGAAAGTTAGAATCTGTATTAATGAGAAAAGATGAGTTTAAATTTGAAGGTTGTAATGTGATATTACTAAGAATATCCGGAGCAAGATTAAAAGTTTTCCAAAAATCAATACCCAAAATGAGTGATTCAGTGATTTCTGGGATCACATGAGCTGTAATTAACGCAAATTTATTGTTATAAAAAGTAGGAAGAGTAATAATGCCGATAGAAGAAATAGTTTGTCCGTAGAAATAGTTTGATCAACTTCTTTACAAAGAGCTTTTTGTTTCTCAGGAGAAAGTCTGTAACAGCGTTGACGAATAGGTGGATGGTATGTTACAATTAGATGTCATTGAACCCAGTGACAGCCCATGGCTGAACCCAATTATTATTACACCTAAAGGTTTACATTCAGTTGAAATCAACTTTTTTTTTTCCCGGCCCCCGGGGTATTGTGACGGTTGTCTATTTCGACCTCTTTTTGTCAGTAAATTTAATTTTTTTTGTCGTTCCCGACGTAATTTTAAACTAGGAATTACGTAGTGTCGGAGAACGGCAATGTTTTGATTTGACAAGTCAGTCACGAAATATTATCCATCAAAGCAACTTGAATCTATTTATTTATTATTGTTTCCGAGTTTATTATTCAAAATTACATAGTTAAGATATTTTATTATCTACAATCAAAGTTTTTTTTAAGAAACCTATAATTTATTTTTACGTTCACGAGTGTGCGTAGCCAAAATTTTTGGTAAGGATTCTCATTCATTAAAATTTTATTTTATTGTTATTTTTTCTTTTCAGATCAAATTTAATTGTATTAATATTTCTGTTCTATTTTGTGTGACTATTTTTTTATTTCAATTTTGTTTATATTTTTCTGTTTGTATTTACAGGCATTTTTGTATATTTTAAATTTTACCGAAAAAATAAACATAGAAGAGAGTTTTGGTGTTTTACTGGTACTACGTTACACATTGATATAAGTTTTGTAGACCAATAAAGATAGTTTAGTAGCGAGTGAGAGGTACGCGGTCTTGTGTTATTGTTTTAATAGTTGACATATTCAGACTGTGTTGTGTGACTATGAGACGCATTGATATAAGTTTTGTAGACCAATAAAGATAGTTTAGTAGCGAGTGAGAGGTACGCGGTCTTGTGTTATTGTTTTAATAGTTGACATATTCAGACTGTGTTGTGTGACTATGAGACGCATTGATATAAGTTTTGTAGACCAATAAAGATAGTTTAGTAGCGAGTGAGAGGTACGCGGTCTTGTGTTATTGTTTTAATAGTTGACATATTCAGACTGTGTTGTGTGACTATGAGACGCATTGATATAAGTTTTGTAGACCAATAAAGATAGTTTAGTAGCGAGTGAGAGGTACGCGGTCTTGTGTTATTGTTTTAATAGTTGACATATTCAGACTGTGTTGTGTGACTATGAGACGCATTGATATAAGTTTTGTAGACCAATAAAGATAGTTTAGTAGCGAGTGAGAGGTACGCGGTCTTGTGTTATTGTTTTAATAGTTGACATATTCAGACTGTGTTGTGTGACTATGAGACGCATTGATATAAGTTTTGTAGACCAATAAAGATAGTTTAGTAGCGAGTGAGAGGTACGCGGTCTTGTGTTATTGTTTTAATAGTTGACATATTCAGACTGTGTTGTGTGACTATGAGACGCATTGATATAAGTTTTGTAGACCAATAAAGATAGTTTAGTAGCGAGTGAGAGGTACGCGGTCTTGTGTTATTGTTTTAATAGTTGACATATTCAGACTGTGTTGTGTGACTATGAGACGCATTGATATAAGTTTTGTAGACCAATAAAGATAGTTTAGTAGCGAGTGAGAGGTACGCGGTCTTGTGTTATTGTTTTAATAGTTGACATATTCAGACTGTGTTGTGTGACTATGAGACGCATTGATATAAGTTTTGTAGACCAATAAAGATAGTTTAGTAGCGAGTGAGAGGTACGCGGTCTTGTGTTATTGTTTTAATAGTTGACATATTCAGACTGTGTTGTGTGACTATGAGACGCATTGTTATAAGTTTTGTAGACCAATAAAGATAGTTTAGTAGCGAGTGAGAGGTACGCGGTCTTGTGTTATTGTTTTAATAGTTGACATATTCAGACTGTGTTGTGTGACTATGTGACGCATTGATATAAGTTTTGTAGACCAATAAAGATAGTTTAGTAGCGAGTGAGAGGTACGCGGTCTTGTGTTATTGTTTTAATAGTTGACATATTCAGACTGTGTTGTGTGACTATGTGACGCATTGATATAAGTTTTGTAGACCAATAAAGATAGTTTAGTAGCGAGTGAGAGGTACGCGGTCTTGTGTTATTGTTTTAATAGTTGACATATTCAGACTGTGTTGTGTGACTATGAGACGCATTGATATAAGTTTTGTAGACCAATAAAGATAGTTTAGTAGCGAGTGAGAGGTACGCGGTCTTGTGTTATTGTTTTAATAGTTGACATATTCAGACTGTGTTGTGTGACTATGAGACGCATTGATATAAGTTTTGTAGACCAATAAAGATAGTTTAGTAGCGAGTGAGAGGTACGCGGTCTTGTGTTATTGTTTTAATAGTTGACATATTCAGACTGTGTTGTGTGACTTTGAGACGCATTGATATAAGTTTTGTAGACCAATAAAGATAGTTTAGTAGCGAGTGAGAGGTACGCGGTCTTGTGTTATTGTTTTAATAGTTGACATATTCAGACTGTGTTGTGTGACTATGAGACGCATTGTTATAAGTTTTGTAGACCAATAAAGATAGTTTAGTAGCGAGTGAGAGGTACGCGGTCTTGTGTTATTGTTTTAATAGTTGACATATTCAGACTGTGTTGTGTGACTATGTGACGCATTGATATAAGTTTTGTAGACCAATAAAGATAGTTTAGTAGCGAGTGAGAGGTACGCGGTCTTGTGTTATTGTTTTAATAGTTGACATATTCAGACTGTGTTGTGTGACTATGTGACGCATTGATATAAGTTTTGTAGACCAATAAAGATAGTTTAGTAGCGAGTGAGAGGTACGCGGTCTTGTGTTATTGTTTTAATAGTTGACATATTCAGACTGTGTTGTGTGAGTATGAGACGCATTGTTATAAGTTTTGTAGACCAATAAAGATAGTTTAGTAGCGAGTGAGAGGTACGCGGTCTTGTGTTATTGTTTTAATAGTTGACATATTCAGACTGTGTTGTGTGACTATGAGACGCATTGATATAAGTTTTGTAGACCAATAAAGATAGTTTAGTAGCGAGTGAGAGGTACGCGGTCTTCTGTTATTGTTTTAATAGTTGACATATTCAGACTGTGTTGTGTGACTATGTGACGCATTGATATAAGTTTTGTAGACCAATAAAGATAGTTTAGTAGCGAGTGAGAGGTACGCGGTCTTGTGTTATTGTTTTAATAGTTGACATATTCAGACTGTGTTGTGTGACTATGAGACGCATTGATATAAGTTTTGTAGACCAATAAAGATAGTTTAGTAGCGAGTGAGAGGTACGCGGTCTTGTGTTATTGTTTTAATAGTTGACATATTCAGACTGTGTTGTGTGACTATGAGACGCATTGATATAAGTTTTGTAGACCAATAAAGATAGTTTAGTAGCGAGTGAGAGGTACGCGGTCTTGTGTTATTGTTTTAATAGTTGACATATTCAGACTGTGTTGTGTGACTATGTGACGCATTGATATAAGTTTTGTAGACCAATAAAGATAGTTTAGTAGCGAGTGAGAGGTACGCGGTCTTGTGTTATTGTTTTAATAGTTGACATATTCAGACTGTGTTGTGTGACTATGAGACGCATTGATATAAGTTTTGTAGACCAATAAAGATAGTTTAGTAGCGAGTGAGAGGTACGCGGTCTTGTGTTATTGTTTAATAGTTGACATATTCAGACTGTGTTGTGTGACTATGAGACGCATTGATATAAGTTTTGTAGACCAATAAAGATAGTTTAGTAGCGAGTGAGAGGTACGCGGTCTTGTGTTATTGTTTTAATAGTTGACATATTCAGACTGTGTTGTGTGACTATGAGACGCATTGATATAAGTTTTGTAGACCAATAAAGATAGTTTAGTAGCGAGTGAGAGGTACGCGGTCTTGTGTTATTGTTTTAATAGTTGACATATTCAGACTGTGTTGTGTGACTATGAGACGCATTGATATAAGTTTTGTAGACCAATAAAGATAGTTTAGTAGCGAGTGAGAGGTACGCGGTCTTGTGTTATTGTTTTAATAGTTGACATATTCAGACTGTGTTGTGTGACTATGAGACGCATTGATATAAGTTTTGTAGACCAATAAAGATAGTTTAGTAGCGAGTGAGAGGTACGCGGTCTTGTGTTATTGTTTTAATAGTTGACATATTCAGACTGTGTTGTGTGACTATGAGACGCATTGATATAAGTTTTGTAGACCAATAAAGATAGTTTAGTAGCGAGTGAGAGGTACGCGGTCTTGTGTTATTGTTTTAATAGTTGACATATTCAGACTGTGTTGTGTGACTATGAGACGCATTGATATAAGTTTTGTAGACCAATAAAGATAGTTTAGTAGCGAGTGAGAGGTAAGCGGGCTTGTGTTATTGTTTAATAGTTGACATATTCAGACTGTGTTGTGTGACTATGAGACGCATTGTTATAAGTTTTGTAGACCAATAAAAATAGTTTAGTAGCGAGTGAGAGGTAAATGGTTCGCCCACTTGCGTTCAGTATCAACAAATAGTGGAGCCACAGGTCACCATTGCTACGTAGTTACTTAACATGAGACAGGCTCCCGCGCGCAGTCTGCCTGCACCTTCCGCAGGACCTGTAGGGTAGTAGGTCCTGGTTACTTTTGTAAAACCCCGTCTAGATCGGTACTACTCTACTATAAATTTATTAAAGGAACAGCCAGTAAAATGAGAGGAACAAAAGCAATCCAACGGAAGCCTCCAGGCTATCGATGCATCGTTCATTTATAAAGCCGCGCGCGGAGTACTCGCACACCTACGATAAACAGTGTCCAGGGGCACAGATACTCCTTACTGCCAGGTGGATCGGGTTTTTTTGTTGCAAAAATGTAAAGTAAAGTCTGTACATAGTCGCACGCCCCGCCCCGCGGCGGCGCGCCGACGCCAGCTAGAAGTGCATTCAAAATTACACAAAAACTAAACGAACTAACACAGTGAAGGATGTAATATATATTTCATTAAGTAAATAATTTAAATATATATTTAATACTCATTCTCTGCTAGTCCATAAATTTGTTTTGTAAGCGTTTACCAATAATTCGGTGTACATATGAACCCAAACTGGTTTTCATCACGTCCCTAGTAAATAGTTTTAATGTATTATGAAAGTGAATGATTAACCCGTTCAATGCGAAGCATTAGAAACTCAATAAGCTCTCACATACTGGCTCATTGAAACAAAATCTACATTCATGTACAGCTGCCGAGATAACTCGTCAAAAAATATCTTACTCTAGAAACTGCTGACGAGTTAATTCGTTGGACAAAATCGCTCTTATGAAGCTACTGTCAAGTTAACTCGTCATAAAAATGTATAGCTAATATTAAATATTTGAGGGTGGTATTGCCATAATTGAAATGGTCAACTGTACTTCGTAAATAACATGCGGGTTCCGTCTATGATGGAAGCTAATCTTATTTGGACTTTATTCTAATAATTCATCAACTCCAATTAACTATTATACCTATGCAAATGTACATTTTTGGGAACTTCCTGGCATGCCCATAATAAACAAATCACAAGATAGAGCTAGGATGAAGCTTGCTGAAAGCGAACATGTAATGCACGAAAAATGTTAAAATCTCATACGAATAGTCAAACGATAGGCATGTAATTGACTCAAAACTAATAAACAATCATACATTTTACTACCACGGTAATAAAATAATTTCGCAGGCTTAGTTTCCTTCATAAACATAGACACCTACTTTAAAAATATAACTACGGGTGAACTCGTCACCAGTACTGGAATATATTTTTAGGCGTCGAGTTATCTCGTCGATAGTATATGACATACGTACATCTAAAACGAAATATTGTTACTTATATAATTATAAGTCTCGGTAGGTATTCGGAAAAAGTACGGCACTGTTCGGACCACCCCAGTATGACGGATCACATTTTGTTTTATGGCGTCAGTATGTCAGTAGATTTTGTTCAACGAGATAACTCGTCACTAGTATATGATTACAGTTTATGGCGAACGAGATATCTCGACGTCAGCATTGAAAGGGTTAACAAAGAATAATTAAATTATAAGTGTGACCTGGAAATACAACATTCATCACAACTCAGCTCGGTCCGCTGAACGTGTCGCGATTCGCAGCAGTGTACTGACAACAGAACATCACTTTCAAGTGGTCAGCTCCGATGTACCTAAAGATCCAAACTCTATGGTTGTGATGGAACGATTGAAACAACTTTGGAATCAGTCTAAAAAGCCGTTGTGTCTACCCCCACTGCAACTGCGGTGAAGGTGCAAGGCGAGCTCAGACGACGGTCAGAAGGAGGGATTGCTGTTAAGGAAGTTAAATATAATTAAACAGCCATGTTGGCAAGTGCGCGGCGTGACAGCGTAAGCCGCGACTGCCGAGCCACGGGGTGCTGTAAGCTATTACACAAAATAACTGCCAGTAAGGCGTAGGAATGACATTAAACAATCGGTAAATTATCTAGTAGTTTATGCAGTAATTCATGTGTTCACTTCGAAGTTTTACGAGTAAGTCAAATACCTTTGAAATTCCTTACTTATCGCTAGTCCGCACGTGTGGACCTACGGCGGGGACTCTATAGTCCATTGCCAGTCGGAATTTTGTTTATACCCATTTGAAAACCATCCAAATGAAAGTAATGTGGTAGCGAGGTGGTCGTTATCTTCTTTAATATCTTAGGAACGTTAAAAAAATCTTCAAATAATACGCATCAAAGTAAAAATAAAGAATGGAGTGTCGTCTTGTGAACTAAGGTTTCTATATAAGTAGTCATCACAATACATACTATGTTGTAAACAAAACACTCGCAAAGACTTGAGGAGCGATCTTTCGAAAGGCCTCAGCCTCATTTGTGCCTGGCTGTAGACGTCGCCGGGGCGCGGAGGCTAGTCCAGGTCGCGTCTGAAACTGTTTAGTGCAGAACCTCTTATCTTACTGCATATAATATGAAAAAGCACAACCTGTATTATTTCAATATACAATTGTTGTTATTTAAAATTTCATGATAAATAATTAAAATACATCGTGAATTCCTGCAGGTTGGTATTAAAGACAAACAATTTTAATGGCGTAACTTGTTTTTTAACCAACACGCAAGATTATATCGCCTGCGAAAAATGTTAATTTTAAACACATGTCCGTTAATATTATTTTTGTGCCTCGTGTCATTACAAAAGGGTACGTTTAATATGTGTAATATTTAGTACAGTAATATATTCTTGATATAAATGAAAATCCGGTTTGGTTTAGATCCGAATCAGAACGGTTTGTTTGTGATCGTATTTTAAAAATAATTTGGATGATTTTCAGCAGGTGTAAATCATGCGTCAACAAGAAGTGCTCTAGTGAGCACGCTTGTATCCATTGAAATTTGGTTTTTTCGAAATTGGATATTACATATTCAATAGATATTAAAGTTTTTGTGTTTTAAACGGATACTTTCGCAAGTTTTCTCAGCTCACACAATCAGTTTTTAATATGTAAGGTAAATAAATAAATAAATAAAATAAATAAAAGGTACCTTAAGTACTTCATAACTTACTATTGCATATTTTTCCTTCTAATACAATCGAAAGTTAAATAATGTAATACATTACCGGATCTTATCAAGACTTATTTTTTTGGGCAGTTTCGTTATGAAGCTATTTAAAAATGTATGTATGTATCAGTTTATATAGTGTCTTTTTGTAAATTGGCCATTAGATTCCCCTTAGTAATATCTAAATTCATGTGCTTTCCTACATTGGTTTAGTAGCTAGATGCGGCTGGACAGGTCTATTAATGACACGGCAAACTAATTAAATAAATTTTTTAATTTAACTATTTGAACGGAACAAAAAGAAAAGTGCTTTTTATTTTCCCGTCACCTTAAGATGATTGGTTATTAAAGTTTCGTGTTAAGTTTTTAGAACTTATAGATAGCTCTATTAAAAAACAAAATAAAATTTAGATAAAAACCTCTTCTCGGACCAAATTCTGACCAGTTCTGACCAATCTGACAGGTTAGAATGATTGCAGGCTTTTAATTAATTTCACCTGTCCTGACAACACTCGCGGGGTTTCCAAATGAGCTGATATTTTACTTGTACACATTGTATATTTGGTAACCAAAGAAAATACCAGATTGGACGGACCCACTGACATATAATAAAGCGCGAAGAAGAGCGGACACGAAATAGACATTGGCCATAATTGGCCAGATGCCAGCAACCCACGCCCAAGTTTTACAAAAGATTTTTCCGCAAATCTCTCACGCTTCTCAAAGTTCTGAACAGATGTTTTGGTTCCTACCTCATACGCCGGAGGTCCTATGCTCGAGTTCTGGTCGGTACGTCGCAAAAAAAATTGACACAGATGTTTGTTCTCGGGTCATGGTTGAAGATATTTATGTATCTATGTTTATTCTGCCCCCTCCCTCTTTGTATAGAGTTGTTTAAGTCTAAATGACATTAGAAGGAAACCATCTCATCTGATGTAAGTGACGATGAAGCCGAGGGCGTCACGCGCCGGTGCAAGAGCAGCCTATTCACTCTACTTTTGAAAACCTCGGGGTTGTATTTATCTGGTAAAGCAAACAGAGGCAGTTCGTTCCATACCTTAGCGATTCGAACCAAAAATGAACTATCGAACCTTTTCGTTCTAATTTTCGGGATCTCAACTACAAAAGATTGGAAACTCAGATCTATTGGTCCATAAAGAGCATTTTCCTCTCCAAAATGTATTCTGTAAAAGATCGATAGACTTGCCTTGAATTGATTGCACTGGCCGGACTCAAGATTATTTGCTATAAAATATATTTGAATATTTTGTGCATTCCAAAAGGGCATTATACCTTAGTGGTAGCCCTAGTCCATGATGCCTTAATACAACACTGGACCAGTTCTGTGTTTTCTGGCTTGATTATGGCAAAAACTAAAAAACAAAATAACGTTTCCAGGCCAAACGGACACCTCGCCGAAGAAGCACACATCGTCGACGAAGGACACAGGTCAGCTGTACTCTTTTTTAATTGACAAATTAGGGTTTCCAACAGTGAGCACAATTAAATAAAAGCATTTTTAAAACACACACAGTTGGATGAAATTGCCACTACGTACAGGAAAACTCAGTACGCAACTAAAAAGGTTTAAAAACTACAATCCAGTAGAAACATCAATTAGCAAAGAAAAATAATGCAATAACAAACAAAAAAGAAAAAAAAAATCTTATTGATGTTATTACACGGAGGCCGTGGCGATTGGACCTTTGTTATGTTATAAAAGTGTTTGAAAATGAACGATGTGATGTAAAGTTAATCCAAATAAAATAAGTTAAAACTTAGCTTCATTCTTTAGGGAAACTTATGTGCAGTTTTATATACCTTTCCTATCTGTTATCTGTAAAGCTACCATGATCCAAACTTCAAAGTCGGAGATCGTTCTTGCCTGTGATGGGGACATACACAGAGAAACTTTCAGCTTTATATCGATCTGATCGTTGTAGGCTCTATCACGATACACATAGAATTTGGATCATACTGAAAATTAAATTTTTTAATAAAAATTTATTATTCCTTCTTAAAGCTTGTAGATTTTTTTGTGTCAATCACAAAATGAGGTGGGCTTTTGAATGTAGGTTCGGTGAGACTCTTTTCCTTAAAACGACCAGTAGTAGACCAGTAGTAGACCAGGAAGTACAAGAAACGTACACATTTTATTTAGATTTTCCTGTTGTTCGGACTCTCTGATCCTCACGCAGTAGGCCTGCAGTGCTTCCAGTGTAGCCAGCGAACGTTAGCTCGCAATACACCTTCGACGAACCATGGTATAAAATATACTAGGTAGGAGTTAGTAAATAAGTAAATTAATTGGTATGAAGTGAACATATTTTTATTTCATAAGTTTTCTAATTTGTACATGTAGGTATACTTAGGGTGTTACCGCACCAATCGATCGACGTCGATCGACGTTCCCTGTTCCACGCTACCATCGATCGACGTCGATCGATTTGGTGCGGTAAAACTTAAACAAGTATACTTTGTAATGATAAGTATCTATAATTGTTTATACTTGATTTACAATAAATTGTTTGATGACATTACGTCAGACACCATAATAATGACATAACAATGACACGTTACCCTCAGGCCCGGCAACCCTCCGGTGGAATTGTTTATGAAAACGAAGTACGACAAAAGTGCACAAATTTAAAATCTTACTCAAAATAAAAGTAATACCGAAGAAGAGACCGCGCATTTCATGTTTTTAACCGACTTCAAAAAAGGAGGAGGAGGAGAACGTTAAAAAAATGTTATGTTTACAAATATTTGTTAATTTGCTTTTTGGTGGTCCCGTGTAATTTGAAAATGATATAGATCTAGGAGACAAAGCTGTATCGAGCACTATAGGGGCCGTCTACGTGAACATCACTAACAGGGAACCGTACTTCATGCGGCGTTCCGCGATATCTTTTTCTTTTCTCAATCGTTTTATCAGCAGCTGCTGCCACGGAATAGCTTGTAATATTTTCCCGTCTTTGAAAAATGTTGGCATAAAATCATAAAATACAAATATTTATTTTTCAACATTGACCATAACTTGCTATCATTGACATTAAATAATGCAGGACTCTGCAGTTCGGAAAAACCTTCGTAAAGATGACTGGCAAGAAGCTTCACGGGTATCTTTATTTTAAAATAAATGTACAGAGTCTCTTAACGTTTTTACAAAAATATTCTTATCTGCATCTGTTAGCTCGGTTAACTAGTCATAATTATTTCTACATCAAGACATAATTCCTCAAAATAAAAATATCCAAAGCCAGGCGGAAGGATTTCATAGTCCTATCAAAACAGAAATGTTGCATCAATTCGCACAGAGCTATGATCTTGTACTGACCTTTAGGATCTTATTAAAATACTAAAAGCCCCCATCGAACGGTCATACGAGTGTCAAAATTACCAGTTTTTTTCATATTTTATAGTAAAAAAATGTTCTGATAAAGAAGTAGATCATAACGGTCATATTGACAATCAATAACTGTTCTGCTGGTGGACGACGACAAGCAGCGTGACGGAGTTCTCGTTGAATTTTACGTTTCAATTTAGTATTTCCCCGTTTATTTAAAAATTGTATATATTTAGTGTTTGTCATGTTAACAGCAAGATTATCAGACTTCAACCAGTTGATAATGTCACTGAATGTTGTTTTTGATTTGTCTGGAATTATAATAGAAATGTCATCTGTATCATCCGTCATGTGGAATTAGTCGTTAGAGGTAAGTCAGTTATACGAGTACCTATATAAAAGGAAGAGTAGGGGTCCTAATAAGCTACAATTTGCAATTGCAGTAGATTACCAAACAGCCGGGAGCTGGATATGCAACTCTTGATAGGCTACTAGTACCACCAAGAAATGAAACATAATGGCTAGAAATGAACGGAACCTGATATGCGGAATTCTTCACGATGTTTCGCTCACCGCAGGAGCAGTCGGCCTGTAAATTCGTTATATAGAGTGTAGCGAAAGTCACTGAGATGAAACCAGCACATCGAGAACCCGGCGCCACAAACTGAACGCTCGCTTTCCTCAGGTTTACAGAATATATTCCAATTTCGTTCAATTCTAACAATATAATTATAGTCAGGCCATTTTAATAGGTAACATTTGACAATTCATCAAAATTATACAACGTAACCTTGTAACGGCGGGCATAAAATAATATATTTTTTTGTTTTGTTAGAACTGCACCATTGCTTAACTTTTTTCAATTATGATTACACATTTATAGTAATAATGACCTAAACATAAAAAAACAATTTCTAATCTAAAGAACTGAACGTCCTTACAATGTTGCGTCAGTTAAATCTTTTTCTTTTCAAACACTAGGGATTTTACTCTAAAAATCGAAAGCTGATAATTTGAATCGAATACAATGATAGCCACGTGTTGATTATAATAAAACATAATTATATTTATTATTCTTATAACTGTGTTTACAAATACAAAAAATAAATAGAAAAATCATTGAAGTTAGGTACAATTTATTTAATAATATCTCCGAGTGCTGACAGCAGTGATGAAGATAACAATACTAATGACAGTTCTGATCGGCTGATTCAACGGAATAAATGCATCTTTTTTGTTATATTATGTAGGTACTTGTCTTATTTTGATCCATAAATTTACGAAATAAAAAATAATAGGACAGGGATAAACCTGATGATTTTTAAAATTTACATATGTTTCAAGTCCGTATCAATTCATTCACTTTAATCGATGTTTTTAAGCAGGTCACCTCATTATGAAGATGAAACTGACAGACGTCAAATGTTACCTATTAAAATGGCCTGACTCTAATGTGACAGTCTATTACATAATTACGATTCAAAGCCTGAAATGATTTGGACGAAATTGAGTGTAGACTAGGTAAGAATTCGTAGTAGTATTCGCAGTAGTATATATTCTTATCTAAAGAAGCACCATTATCACCACAGGCCAATGCTTTCCAAACTATTTCTACGAGTAATTTTGTGTCCCGTGGTTTTTCTCGAATGGCTATGCCTGGTTTTATTATAAATAAAAATAAATATAAAAGGAAAAAGCGATAAAAATCTCAAAAAAATTTATTCATTTCGTAACATTGACAATTTTTTGTTCTTGTCGGCGTTGCATGAAGCGCGACTCTACCACCCGTTCGGAAAACCTTCGCCAACAAACATAGTACAGAGAGTAAAAGACAAGCGCCATTTACTATAACATTTTGTAATGTCCCTATTTAAGCGTCACCATTCTAAAAAAGGTACAATTTAATTTATACATTACAATAGGCACAATGTCAACAAATTAAAAGTACATGTCAATTACAATAGTATCAAATTAATCAATGTCAAATTACACATTTACAATTCAGATTTGTTTGATGTCAAAATATTATTTCATATTATAAAATAAAAACAGTTTTCACATAACCACGTCTTAAGCCTGCGTTTGAATATTTGTAATGTTAATTTTCGATACAATATAATACAATAAAAGTTTTGCAAAATAAATAAACTAGAAACATTTCTGTATTTTAAGATATAAACATAACAACGATAATCCAGAACGCCTAAATACAAAAATAAACAGATGAAACTATAGCAACATCCAATAATCTACGCGACTCAACAAGAATGCATTCGAATTTAAACGAGAAGTTAAGTGCAAATAAATATTTACTTTTTAAAGGATTTTTTTTTTCTTTTGGTGAGATTTTATTGGCCTGGATGTTAATTACAAGTTTACCAGGGCGAAAATCTACTAAATACAAAAATAGTGATAATTTTGAATGAGATGAATTAAACATAAAAGCCGGATAGTTATTATATTGTAATCTCTTTAAAATCAGTTCATATATTTTTTACAAGGTATGAGAACTCCACTGTATTTTTATACGAGAATATGAAATGCATTACTTTTGTCACAAAATTTTTAAGTATATATATATATTTTTTTTTAATTTTCAGAACTAGCACTTTTACCTAGAAATAAAATAAGTAAACTTTTATCAAGCGCTAACGGTTTTTATATACAGTTACCAGTAATTGAAATATTTATTCTCACGGTTTGTATATACAATCACCAGTAATTGAAATATTTATTCTTACGGTTTGTATCTACAATAACCAGTAACTGAAATATTTATTTTAACGGTTTGTATGTACAATCACCAGTAATTGAAATATTTATTCTTACGGTTTGTATATACAATCACCAGTAATTGAAATATTTATTCTAACGGTTTGTATATACAATCACCAGTAATTGAAATATTTATTCTAACGGTTTGTATATACAATCACCAGTAATTGAAATATTTATTCTAACGGTTTGAATATACAATCACCAGTAATTGAAATATTAATTCTAACGGTTTGTGTATACAATCACCAGTAATTGAAATATTTATTCTAATGGTTTGTGTATACAATCACCAGTAATTGAAATATTTATTCTAATGGTTTGTGTATACAATCACCAGTAATTGAAATATTTATTCTAACGGTTTGTATATACAATCACCAGTAATTGCAATATTTATTTTGACGGTTTGTATATACAATTACCAGTAATTGAAATATTTATTCTAACGGTTTGTATAAACAATCACCAGTAATTGAAATATTTATTCTAACGGTTTGTATATACAATCACCAGTAATTGAAATATTTATTCTAACGGTTTGTATATACAATCACCAGTAATTGAAATATTTATTCTAACGGTTTGTATATACAATCACCAGTAATTGAAATATTTATTCTAATGGTTTGTGTATACAATCACCAGTAATTGAAATATTTATTCTAATGGTTTGTGTATACAATCACCAGTAATTGAAATATTTATTCTAACGGTTTGTATATACAATCACCAGTAATTGAAATATTTATTTTGACGGTTTGTATATACAATTACCAGTAATTGAAATATTTATTCTAACGGTTTGTATAAACAATCACCAGTAATTGAAATATTTATTCTAACGGTTTGTATATACAATCACCAGTAATTGAAATATTTATTCTAACGGTTTGTATATACAATCACCAGTAATTGAAATATTTATTCTTACGGTTTGTATATACAATCACCAGTAATTGAAATATTTATTCTAACGGTTTGTCTATACAATCACCAGTAATTGAAATATTTATTCTAACGGTTTGTATATACAATCACCAGTAATTGAAATATTTATTCTAACGGTTTGTATATACAATCACCAGTAATTGAAATATTAATTCTAACGGTTTGTGTAAACAATCACCAGTAATTGAAATATTTATTCTAATGGTTTGTGTATACAATCACCAGTAATTGAAATATTTATTCTAATGGTTTGTATATACAATCACCAGTAATTGAAATATTTATTTTGACGGTTTGTATATACAATCACCAGTAATTGAAATATTTATTCTAACGGTTTGTATATACAATCACCAGTAATTGAAATATGTATTCTAACGGTTTGTATATACAATCACCAGTAATTGAAATATTTATTCTAACGGTTTGTATATACAATCACCAGTAATTGAAATATTTATTCTAACGGTTTGTATATACAATCACCAGTAATTGAAATATTTATTCTAATGGTTTGTGTATACAATCACCAGTAATTGAAATATTTATTCTAATGGTTTGTGTATACAATCACCAGTAATTGAAATATTTATTCTAACGGTTTGTATATACAATCACCAGTAATTGAAATATTTATTTTGACGGTTTGTATATACAATTACCAGTAATTGAAATATTTATTCTAACGGTTTGTATAAACAATCACCAGTAATTGAAATATTTATTCTAACGGTTTGTATATACAATCACCAGTAATTGAAATATTTATTCTAACGGTTTGTATAAACAATCACCAGTAATTGAAATATTTATTCTAACGGTTTGTATATACAATCACCAGTAATTGAAATATTTATTCTAACGGTTTGTATATACAATCACCAGTAATTGAAATATTTATTCTAACGGTTTGTGTATACAATCACCAGTAATTGAAATATTTATTCTAATGGTTTGTGTATACAATCACCAGTAATTGAAATATTTATTCTAACGGTTTGTATATACAATCACCAGTAATTGAAATATTTAATCTAATGGTTTATATATACAATCACCAGTAATTAAAACTAACACTAATGAGCTGTTTTTACCGGACAAGTCTGGGTTCACCTCAGTCGGAAACTCCAGCAGAGTCAAATCAACCCCTCCAATTGTGCACTTAAGCGGTCAAAGAATGTGTAGCTCTAACGAGGATATTATTGTGAAAGATAAAAATGTTTAATCCACCCTCGTAGTTTACTGGTACCAAGAGCCAAATTCAAAACCCTTATCACCATTTTTCAGAACCTATTAATTTTTGGCAATGCGTCGTGAACTGGTTTCGAAGTTTATTCAAACGTAGTAATGTTGACGAAGGTAATCTTTGTTCTTAGTAAGTATATTTTTTATGACTGCGAAGTAAAATCAAACATTTGTTATACAATTTTTAGCAGGTGAGTATCATGTGGAGGCGCCTCAAGTCAGGGGTAACTATCAGGATTTGGCAGCTGAAGTAATGTTTGAAGCCGGTATGTTTGAGACGACTTTAAAATTTTAGCTTAGCTCTACTAGAACAGGCTTTGAGCTAAGCTAAAATTTGATACCAAATTTACGGCTGTATGTCTATTAGTGTAAGACTTATTATTGTTAGAAAAGTGCGTATGCGCAAGCACAAAGGGCTATTGTAATGTGAGTTCACGAGGGCTGGCATTACAAACCACTGAAATGTTCATCTCTGGTGCGCCGTAACCCGGATGCGGTGCGCCCAAGTCCATTTCAACATGCATTTTCAGTGAACGTTTGGGCAGCTATAATCAACGATCGTTTGATAGGACTTTTCAAACAACAATAAATTTTTAAGTAATGGGCATACAACTGTAAAATCAGTATCGAATTATAGTTTAGCTTAAAATCTATTATTCTAGTAGAAAAAAAGAAGTGGTCATACTAGCTGTTTTCACAGTAATTTACTATAATTTACTGAATTGGAACTTTTTTTGAGTATTTCTTTGAGATATTTTTATTTAACTTTAACAGTTTCGTTAAAGTTAAACTTTTTCTTATACAGTTAAACGACAGTCAATATTGTTGCGCTTTGAATGAGCCTATTTTATTTCAGTGAGGCTAACATTATGAGAGATATGTCGTTTTCTGTACACGCACAAAGAAGTTTTTAACAAAAAAAAACAGAATGTTTCCCGCTCAGAGAGAGAAGGGGTTGGACCCCACTTAGTAGTGTATCTGTGTATAAAAATAGTGGTATAAAACGTACCTAGTCCCCGCAACATTCTCGCTCCGATCGCCACGCGGTGCGGACGTGCAAGACCCAGTTCTCCGTTGGTCGGTTCCCTCCCGATATTCCGTGGCGCTCAGTCTACTGACGTCACAGTATAGCGTGTTGGTTCCGTGCTACGGTTTTCAAGGTTTTTCTACTCCGTCTGAGTGCTTTCGAAGTGCGATTTTTCTTTGCGACTAAGCCCCTTAGTCTTCAAAGTGCTGTGCTAAGTAGTGTTGTGCTTGTGCTGAGTGCAGTGTTGTGCCCAGCGTAAGTAGTCTGGTTTCAGTGCAAAGGATACTTAACGGTGACAACGAATTTGTACTGAACCAGTCCTTTTTATTTTTATTTATTTCTCTTCTCTATTTTATTTATTTTTCTCCTATTTTCATATTTATTTTTATCATATTTGTGTGGTTTCGTGTGTATTTGTCCTTTCTGTCGGTAAAGGTTGACCCTAACGCGGTCAACTCTTTACCCGCGTACCCTTTTTTAGGTTTCTAGGTAGCGGCCTTCGGCGTACTACGGTTAGTTTTAAGTTATTCTCCCCAGCCCCCCTACCGCTGGTAGGGAGGTTTGCCGCTAGGATTTTGCTAGGTTTTTAGGATCTAGGCATCTTTTATTATACTTATATTTTTACATATTATTGTCCCAACCCCTTCCCAAATGGATAAGCAAATCGTCATTAACATTGCGAAGGCGTTCGCCCAAGCACTCGCCGCGTCGGGTGTTTCAATTTCTGACGACATATTTACGCAAGCTGTACTAGCGCTTAACGCGTCCCCGGCCCCTCAGGCCCCAACCCCAGCCCCTCAGGCCTCCAACATCCAGACCCCTCAGGTCTATAGCTCTCCCGCGTCTCCCGTTCCATCCGATATGGACTGCGCGTCGGTCTCATCCTCGCGCTCATCTCGCAGGAAGCGTACCGCTCCCGGGAGCGATTCAGACTCCGCCGCGTCCGAAGCTTCGTCGGTCGCCGCCACCTTAACCGGATCTCCTGAGCCCGCCTTCCAATTAGTTACCAAACGCTCCAAGAAGCGTTCGAAAAAAGCCGCGGTGTCTTCAACACCCGAGCCAACCCCGGTGTCTTCTACACCCGCCCCGCGCCGCTCATGTCACTCGAAGTGACCGCATCTCCGTCGGTCCCATCGAAGCCAGCGACGCGCTGCGCTCCCGTCCCGCCGAAACCTCAGCTCCCTCCGCCCGTCTTCCTGCGTGAAAAAACGCGCTGGACCGCGGTTTCTAACTTGTGCAAAGAGCACAAAATTAATTACTTAAAAGCCGCCAACGCTGGCGATACAATCAAAATTCAAGTAGCGACCGTCGACGACTTCCGCGCGCTTACCAGGTTGCTCGGGTTAAATCAAATCGCGTACCACACCTACGCCCTCCCGGAGGAGCGTAAGATCCGCGCAGTACTACGGGGCGTCCCGTTCGAGCTCGCGAATGAAGAAATCCTCGAGGACCTTAAGTCCCAGGGTTTCCCGGCCGAAGCAGTGCACAAGATGCACTCTAACCGCGGTAGGCGCTTTCCGTTAGCTTTAGTTATCTTGTCGAATACTCCCAACTCGAGGGAGATCTTTAGAGAGGCTCGCACAATTTGCGGACTCTCAAATATCTCTGTTGAGCGTCCCAACCCCCGCGGTCACCCTGGGCAGTGCCACCGCTGCCAGCTCTACGGCTACGCAGCGGCTAACTGCTCAGCTCCCCCCAGGTGCGTTAAGTGCCTGGATCCACATTTTACGAAGGAGTGCACTCGCACTCCCGAATCCACTTCCCCCCCTGCCTGTGTGCTGTGCGGCCAGTCTGGTCATACAGCTAACTACAGGGGCTGCCCGCGTGCTCCGCGCTCCACCGCCAAGAGGGTCGCGCCTAAACCGGCGCCGCCGCTCACTCCCGCTAACTTCCCGCCGCTGCGCAACCGGGGTCCCCCGGAAGCAAAGCCCGTTCAGCCGACGCCTACTCCGGCTCTGTCTTGGAGGCAGCGTCCGGCCGTTCCGCCTGCACCTTCCCGACCCATCCCAGCTCCCGTAGCTTCCGTAGGGCCGCGTCCTTCTCCGTCATCCGCACCTCAGTCGTCGTTGGCTGAGGACATGAAGACCGTGTTCGACGTTTTTCAAAACGTCGATATTAACGAAATTTCCGTGCTCGCACGCAAACTGCGAGCCGCCCGCTCTCCTCAAGAGCGTTTATTTGCTTTAGCCGAGCATCACTCGCTCCTAAGTTCGTTGTAAATTCTTTTATATTTGTATAAATTCGTAAATAATAAATTATAATGTCTAGACCCGCGAATCCCGCGTCCAGTCGTATTAAACCCAAGGGCTTATTCCTAGTATCTTTTAACGCTCGTAGCCTTAATACCAACCTTCCCGAGATTAAACTGTTCCTTCAGAACAAAGAACCTGACTTATTCCTTCTCCAGGAGACATGGCTTACTCCAAACCGCTCCAGGGGATTCGCTATACCTAAGTACGCGTTTATTCGTAACGATAGGCCCAACTCTGACGGTTTCGGCGGCACCGCTATATATTACAAAAGAGGCTTCCACTGCTGTCCTCTCCCTACCCCTCCTCTCCTCAACATGGAAGCCACTGTGTGTAGATTGGCTATGACTGGTCATCCGACCATCATCATAGCTTCAATCTACATACCTAGTGGTACCAGACCAATCCGCAGCGACTTTGAGGCCATTCTCGCCCTCGGCCATTCAGTCATTATGTTCGGAGACTTTAACTCCAAACATACTGACTGGACGTGCCTATCGACTAACACCAGCGGTATCGCTCTCCTCGACATCACTAACTCCCTTGACCTAGACGTCATATCCCCCATCACTCCCACTCACTATCCCAACAACCCGTCCTACTCTCCTGACATCCTCGACTTTGCAATTATCAAGCGAATCAATCTTGATCTAAGGTCTATCGAACCGCTCGATGACCTAGGCTCCGACCATCGCCCCGTTTCCCTCGTGCTAGGACCGCCGAACGATAACATCTCATCTCCTAAGACCTTTACCAACTGGAAGTTGTTTCAGCCTTAGAGGCTCCGAATCTCCACTCGCGATCTCTCCCGAACAATTAGATAGCCCGGATAAAATCGATTCATTAGTAAATTCTCTCACTGATGCTATCAACTCAGCCATCAGTGACAACGAAAAGGTTGCTAAGCAAGGCAAACCCACGCTTCCCTTAGCCGTTAGCAATCTTATGAAAGCTAAAAACGCGGCTCTCCGGAGAGCCAAGAAATATCCCAAGCCCGCCTATAGAACAGCTGCGAATCAGCTTCAACGTAAAGTTAGGTCTTGCCTCGCGGATCTCCGAGACGCTCAGATGAACGATCTCATGGCGAATATCTCTCCGTCCCACCAAGCGTACTATAGCATGGCCCGAGCCTTACGCGTAGACACCGTCTCTTACGTTCCTCCTCTCACTCGTCCCGATGGCACTACTGCCTTCGAAGTCGAAGAGAAAGCCGAATGCTTCGCCGACAGCATTGCCGCACAATGCTCGCCCAGCACGCAACCTGCTGATCCCTCACACATCCAGGCGGTGGAGGACGAAGTCCTTCGCAGAGACTCTCTCCCCATCACCGCCGACCCTGTCACAGTCTCTAATGACGAAATCTTGCTTCTCATTAGAAATCAAAAGTCCAAAAAGCTCCGGGTGCGGATGGAATTTCCAACCACGCACTTAAGCACCTACCTCAACAGATGCTTACCTTGTTAGCTATCATTTTCAATGCCTGCTTCGACCATAGCTACTTTCCAAAAGCTTGGAAAGAAGCGACAGTCATAGGCATTCCCAAGCCGGGCAAACCTCTGAACGTCCCGGCTAATCACAGACCCATCAGCCTGCTCAAGGCAATGTCTAAACTTCTCGAGAGAGTCATACTCTCTCGAATGCGGAACCATCTGTTTCCAACGGATGGCGATCCTCTCATTATTCCCCATCAGTTCGGCTTTCGCGCTAAACACTCCTGCCCTCAGCAAGTCCACCGAATCGTCGAGTATATACTTGACGGTTTCTATCCGCGTCGTTATAAAACAGTCGCGGTTTTCTTTGACGTAGCCAAGGCTTTCGATAAAGTCTGGCACAGCGGTCTCATTTATAAACTCTACAAAATAGGCTTACCGGATCGCCTAGTCAGGTTAATAGCGTCGTTTCTCAAAGACCATACGTTTCGATTTAAACACGAAGGCACGCTTTCTGCACCTCGTCCCATAAAGGCTGGAGTCCCTCAAGGCTCAGTCCTCGCCCCTCTGCTGTACACCGTGTACACCAACGACATTCCCATCCCGCCGAAAGGCGTCGAACTCGCCCTCTTTGCTGACGACACCGCACTCTATACCAAAGGCCACAGTGTTCGGCACCTTGTAACCACACTCCAAAAGGCCGTAAACGCCCTTGGTGTATGGTTTCAAAAATGGCGCATCGATGTGAACCCTGAAAAGAGTTCTGCGATGCGCTTCGACCACAAACGCCGTCGTCCCGATGGCGATCCTCACGTTCGAATGTTCCCCTCATCATTCCCCAGCAGTTCGGCTTTCGTGCTAAGCACTCCTGCCCTCAGCAAGTCAATCGAATCGTCTAGTACATATTCGACGGCTTTTATCCGTGGCGTAAGAAAATGCAGTTTTACTCCAAAAGGCTGTAAATGCCCTCGGTGCATGGTTTCAAAAATGGCGTATCGATGTGAACCCAGAGAAGAGCTCAGCGGTTTACTTCGACTGCAAACGCCGTCGTATCGCCGACAATCTCCACGTTAGAATGCTAGGCATTCCCATCCCCTGGAAGCGCAGTACTAAATACTTAGGCGTCACATTAGATCCGACGCTTTCTTTCAAGCCACACGTCGAAAGAGTTTCGAAACTCGCTCGTCACTATTTAGTCCGCCTAAATAGCATGTTAGGTAGAAAAAGTAAAATGTCCTTCAGAAACAAACGTACACTTTACAAGGTCTGCGTTAGACCCGTCATGACGTATGCCTCGCCAATCTTTGCCCACGCCAAACCCTCCCTCCTGCACAAACTGCAGGTAGTACAAAACCTCTTTTGCCGCCGGGCCACAAACGCACCGTGGTACGTGCGTAACGCGGACCTGCATAGAGATCTTGAACTGCCTACAGTACAACAACATCTCAAAACACTCTCTGAAGCGTTCTTCAAACGCTCCGAAACCCATCCCAATCCTCTAGTTCGTGATTCAGTCTCATATACTACTCCTGTGTTAGACTCGAAGTTCAAAGTCGCTAGGCCTAGAAATGCGCAAGCGTACTCATCCACCAGACTGTCACGCGATCTCGAGGCCCTTCTGGCCGCAAATTCTAATTCTAACGTAAATTCTAATTCTAACGTAAATCCTAATTCTAACGTAAATGCGAATTAATTCAATTTTATTTTGCAATTTTTAATTTTTGTTTTAATTATTGATTTTCATTTTGAGCACCTTCAGTGCTATGTATTCACCTTCAGTGCTTTGAGCACCTTCAGTGCTATGTAATCCCAGCGGGTGACCCCTTCTGGGCCCCGCTAGCGCGGCCTGTTTCTCCAATTGGCTGTCGCTCAGATGAAGGCTGAGGTTTTTCCTTAATTTCAGGAATAGCGCTAGACCTTATGTCTGTGCTCTGACAATTTTTCTGCTTCCAAGATTGATTCGTTTGACAAGCGCTTCGTAAGCGTTGTGATCTTTCTAAAGTTTGGCGATGACTTGCGGTAAACCTACGCGAGCGCCTGCGAAAGCAGTGCCGCTCGGTACGATCATGAGTACTTTCGTATCAAAAGTGTGGTGCACAAAGTTTCATCCCCTATTTCACCTCTCAAAAACAGAATTTCGAATAACCCTTTTTATGAATTTTATGAAATAAAAGTTTCATGACTTTAAAAAAAACTTAAAAAAAAAGTCCTATCACTATTTTCGTCCCGAATTTAACCTCTTTAGGGATGAAAGAATATTGACAAACTCACATACATTGTCAGTACCGCTTTTATTTTCTCAGAGCATTCACGTATCTCAAATTGAATATGTGGGTTTGACTGTAAAATGCAATGATAAGATTTATATAGAAGTTGGGAATAAAAAGTAGAAATTATAATCTAATCTCAAAAAAACACGTGAACACGTTGTTTACTCAATAGGACGAATACGGTTAGAGGTAATAAGTTCATAGGATGACCAGATGAAACTATTGAAATTAAAAGAACACCCTTATTTCAATTGTGAAGATGGCTGGATGCTTTCTTCAACATGGGATCTAAAGATTAATTTAAACCGTGACAAGACAATTGACATACGAGCTTATTGAAATGGCGGCTTTGAAGTTTGACAAGTTTGACAGATTGACAGAATATACTTTTTCTGATGTTGATGAAAAAATAAATGACGTTGTTACGGGAATAATTGGATTTTATTATATTTCTAATTATCCCCAACAACTATCTCAATATTTAAGCTTGGTAAATATGAGTCTAATATTGACATATGAACTAGATATAGCTCGGTTTTGATATGATTACAATTTATAAATATTACAGGGCACCCAGTCTGTCATTCTCTTTTCTCAAATTGTATAATTTTTCATTATTTATATTTTATGAAAACCTTCCTATGTTCTTTCCGGGCTCTCCATACCAAACAAAATAATTCATGGCTCTTGCTTTAGAAGTAAAAGATCCCATCACGATCTTTATCCCCCTTTGAACCTCTTTAATTTAGAAACTTTTATTTCTAATGTTTTATGTTTCATGAAGAACCTAAAATATAAATTTCATGCCTATGGCTTCCAAAATAATAAAAGTCCCATACATACCTTCAACCCCCATTTCACCCTTCTATGTTTCTTATGTTTTCCGGGATAAAAACTATTCTATGTCTTTTTCGGGGTTTCAAACTAACTCAACACCAAATTTCATGTACCGTATATGTTCAGCGGTTTGGTCGTGACAAGGCAACGGACGGACAGACAGAGTTACTTTCGCATTTATAATATTAGTATGGATTTAATAAGTACAATATGAAACAGGACCTCTTATATTGAATGATTGTTGAGTGGGAGGTAATAATAATAGGGGTGGCCATGGCCTGGGACAGGTACTGCAACTTGACGGCACCTCAAGAAGCAGAAACTGGTTCATTAGGAATACCAAGGCCACTAGACATGTAATCTTCACTTTCGTTATAGTTATGTAATACATACCGGGTGCAACAAACGTCGTCAACAGAAACATGTGTTTCTTACTGTTTAACTTTAGTTTACACACGTGCACGTGACGACAGTATGCAAACGTTGCTGATTATTCGCTAATCAAAAATTGTTTTATATTTACTGAGTCTCATGGTCGTTCTAAGCGTGTTTCTAAGTTAAGGTTATAGGAACATAGGGTGCCCATAAGGTTGGTGTTTTCGCTATTTAAAATTATTATCAATAAAGTTTAATTGTTTGCTTGTTAAGTTAATGCAATGAATTTGTCTTAAAATACTGCTGTGGAAACAAACATTTTTGTTTACGACTTATGTTAAAAGTTCCTGTATAGTTCATTAAATTATGTACTTGGTTGTTTGTAGGTAATATAGATAATTAAACCCCTGTCGCTGGCAGTAAACGAGAGCTGCTAGAACAATAAAATAGTTTATAGTACATCCTTTTATACTTATCACCCACCGAAGTAAATTGTAACAAAAATATTTTCTTGTTCCTGTTCGAGGTCGGAAACACATAATTTCATAATTTTCTATATCGGTCTATACCTAATTACATAATTGCGAAGGCGCTTGCTAATTGCGAAGTTGGGCGTGCAGCTATATGATTTATATACAAATGTTAGTTACAGACGCATCCGCAGGCAGAAGCTATATCATCGTTTTATTTTGATTGTAATCTTTACCAAATAAAAAAAACGCGGCCAAGTCCGAGTCGGGCTCGCCCATGAAGGGTTCCGAAGCAGCAAGTAACATAACATAAAAGTTCTTAATCAATTGTATGAAAGGTAAATTGCGGTTTACGATTTATGACTTATTGGCAAACTATTCAGTTAAGAAAAAAATTATATTAGAAACCTAAATATAATTTTTGAAAAGCTATCCTTAGATACTAGATACCAAATCACGTATGGGTTTGATGGAAAAAAATTTTTTTTTTCAGTTCTAAATATGGGGAACCCCCAAAATTTATTGCTTCTATTTTTGTGTAAAATCTTAATGCGATTCATAGAATACATCTACTTACCAAGTTTCAACAGTATAGTTCTTTAAATTTCGGTTAAAGTGGCTGTGACATACGGACGGACAGACAGACATGACGAATCTATAAGGGTTCCGTTTTTTGCCATTTGGCTTATTTGGCAATTGGGTTATTTTACAATTAGTTCAATATAATAGCGTATTTTCTTTCAAGTTACTTTTCATAAGTCTATCAATTGTTTAGTAAAAACATTCTTAATGCCCCTTACAGGTTTCATAGATATGCACTTGCACTTTGAACATATGTGATACGTTGTGGTATTTCTGGAGTTGGTACTAGAAATTTGAGTTTACTAAAGGCTCTTAATTTCATTGCAGTGAAAGACTTACAAAAACTTCTAGAAACTTTTGAACACGGTAAAAATAAAATGGAAAACAAAAACCCTGAAACACAGAAAAAACAAAATTATGGTAAGTAACAGTAAGAGACTTAGCGAGCTCTGTACAGGTACTCATTCTCATCACAATTAAAAGAATGTATACTGACCCGGAAATGAAACACTCTCAACGTCCTCTGGTTGCAGGCGTCACTAACGACGAAACTACTGACACTTCGGGATAATGTGCCAGTCCTACACGGAGAATATTTAAATTGGTTCTCTAGTTTATCCATTAGCTAGAAACAAAGAAATTAATAAATCTCGCCTTACAATATTGGCACAGAATAAGAAATTGTATTTTTGTACGTAATTACTTATATCAATTTATAGAGTAGGTACAGTGAAATACATTTGCGGTGTTGTGTTTTCAAGACCCTCTGCCTACATCAAAACTTTGCTGCGCCTACTCGACTCAACAAATTAGAATGTAGACTCACAAGTTATACCACGTTTTCTTTATTTTATTATAACTACGTAAGATTCGTTATTATTTAAATATATTTTTCATTGAAACCAGGCTGTCATATGGAGATGCGCTGCGATTGTGGACTGGTTTGTGTACATTAAACCGTTGCATATTTTTACAGAAGTCAGGCCGTCGGATCATCACGAATGTTTACTGACGTTGTTCTCTGAACAAGACATAAGGACTGTTGTAGAATTCGTTTACAACCAATCTCAGGGAGACATTCTGTATCGGGAATTTTTCGACTCTGTCCATGACATGACTGATGGATATATCAGCGAACTCGACAGGTTCTTTACCATATTCTTAGAGAAGCCTCACCACTTGGAGCAGATCCTTGATAAATCTAGAAGAGAAAGGTGGGCCTTGGAGAATGTTCTGGAAGAGGTGACGGAGTTGGTCAAGTTGTACGCTGATTTAAAGTCCGAGTATAGGGACCTCCAGCGCAGTTTCGAGGAACAGCGGATGGCGTTCCAGTTGGCCGCGGCGGAATGCGAGAGGAAACGCTGCTCTCTGCCCGTACGGCCCCTTGCTGAGAGACCCAGTGAGTACAGGTCCTAGTTTGCAAAAAAAAGCTAGGACGATGATATTCGATGATTATGTTCAACCTTTCAACGAGGTTCGACGGCCTTCCATGCCAGAGGTCCCGGGTTCGAATCCTGGTAGAGGCAGATATTTTATTATATTTGCCTTCTAGTCATGGATGTGTATGTATGTTTATTTAATTTATTTCTAATATTTATAAATGAATAAAAAATATCTATGTGTGTTTACATATTTCTTAAGTTTATTTATCCGTTATCTGGTATCAATAACACAAGTTCTTAATGATACTTAATTTGGGCTAGATAATGTGGTGTGATTGTTAGAAATATTTATTTATGTAACCTTGCAAATCTCCGTAACAGGAAATGGTTAACCGGAAGAAATTGTTTAGTAGCAAGGAGGCCGCCTCGTGTTTGTAACTTTGTTTGGCCGTCGACCTCGCGACCCCCCCGATGTCACATGGGACTGCACCCATGCGGCCAGGTGTTTTATTTATTGATAGTTATTGTGACTTTTGTAGCGATGAAGGGTGCGTTCCCAAGGGGAGGTTGCATAGCCGTTGTCCCAGTCATCGCGCGGGCTGGTCCTTCCCTCTAACCGGAACACAGCCTCGTGAACGTGATAATACAGCAGCTGTAATAGGTAGCACTGAAGTCAGCTCCAGGTCCAGCCGAGACCTTGACTAAGACACTCTAGTTCCACTCCGGTATTTTCCTTGGTAATAGATGCTGCGCAATTATGTGTCATGAATGATTGAGAAGCTAGAGTAGATAATATGTGCGTGATGTGTACAGTCAGGGCAAGAACTAAGTAAATATAGATACTTATGTACGTCAAATGTGCCTTGCTGCATTTTTTTGCATTGTAGAGAAAATTTGTGAAAATTTAATAAATAATAAAAAGAGTTTCAGGTTCAAACAATTTGCAGCTAGGATGTGAATCTTAACAAGTTTCCTAAAGATAGCTGCAGCGGACATTACAAGAAAACCGGAATCGAATCGCTCAGTTTTGTATCAGAGACGGAGCGCGCGGTGACTAGCTACAGCCAAGGTCGTTAGTCACGATGTCGATTTTCTCCAATGAGTTTTAGTTTTATCAAATATTATGTATCTATGCTCGATATAGAAAAACGTATAATTTATTTCTCATACGAATCATATAAGATATTGTCTGATTCAGCAAATATGCATGCATGTGCTACTAAGACGAAACGAAACACGGAATTACACTTGCGGAGCGGAAATGCTCAAAGGAATTAACAACATTAGCAATGACGTCATCTCTACAATCTTGAACTTTTAACTTAAAATTATTTTGTTGAATATCTGTTATATTGTTATCTCACGGCATTGTTCAAAACGAGCGTTGATTTAACTTCCAGGAGCAAAGAGACAAATACCCAAAGTTTGTACTTCTCTTCAAGAACTGTATTCAGAAGTCGCTTCTTGGATTGAAATGTTCAATGAACAAATGATCCAAAGAGCGCAGACGCAGCTGGAGGCAGACACACAGGCGTACGCAGAAAGGATCGACCAAGTTAAAGAAGAATTCAAGGAAAAGGGAATCGAAGTGTTTGGAGAAACGATGTACGAAGTGCTGCACTTGCAGGGGGAACTGATCTTTGCGGAAGACAAAATGTACGAGGTTTACAACAGCGTGAAACAAAATAATCTTGATACGTTGGGGGAGGACCTCAACGCGATGCGATCTGACATGGACGCCATGTCGGAGGCTCGGAGGGACATCGAACGACATTGCAGACACTGTCGTAGACGACAGAACTTACAAACATGTGAGTTTATATTATATCTACTAAACTAAAAATAATATACTAAACGGGCAAAACATAAACCGCATATCAAACATTCTACACATCCTCCTCCAGAAACCTCCAGTGTCAACCTCCAGAGCACAAAAATACTTATAGAAATATAACATTGACATAACAAATAAATAATAAAACTAATTTAAATTCTAAACAGTCATTTTAGGACATAGCGCGGCCACTAAGAATACACAGACTGCAAACGTTCGACCTCCTGCAGCCCGGCGCACCGGTCGGGGCACGAGTCGCGAAACTCGTCATCTGTGCTAGATTATACTAGTATTTTACATTATAATAAAATAACCCAGGATCAATTTTGATTTAGAAAGTAAATTATTCGTTGAATCTAGATACTCGCACTTCAATTAGGACATTTTATATCGACATAGCTGACATCTGTTTTTATAATCATGTACTATTATCAAACAACTGGAAAACGGTTACTTATGGTATCTTCGTGGTATCTAGTCCTAATTTATTTATGGAGTCTCGGATTTATTGTCCAACCCTGCAAAACTGCTTGACTACGAAATCGGAATAGTTCGGAACAGCTTCTACAATATGTTATGCTGTCTGTACTAACCGCTGCAAATGCTTTTAATCTAAAAGCATTTTAATGTTTTCAGAAAAATAAAAATAATTTGACCTGTAACATTTTAAGAAAATATTTTTTACGAATAATATACCATATTTGGGCTTTACTTGATTGTACATAGTTCATTTATTTATTTAGTTTAATATTACGGCTAATACCAGCGTGGGTAATCTGAGTTCTTAGAGCAATGCCTGTCCCTGTCAGGATGCAGGCGGGGGCAGCACAACCAGGGCTCCTTACGACTACACCACGGTAATGGCTAGCTTATAATCTAACATTAGCTAAAGAAGTTAATTAATCTTCATACAATTAATGCATTGTTGTTGTTGTTTTTCAATGATAAAGACTATGACGAAGATACAGACTCGCTCGTGGCAGACGTCTCAGCGAGGAGTGTTGGCACTGGACAAGTAGAACAGCCGGAGGAAGAGCAGAGTGTGGTGTATCTACTAGTGCAGGACGTTTACGAGCAGTTCTATGACGTCCTTCAGGATGAGTACGTGTCTGCCATTTCCGAGCTCGAAGACAAATTGTCTCAGGCCTGGGACGTGTACCTCGAAGACCTGGAGCCATTCCAAAGAGAAATCTTGGATCAAGTTTACGAAGAGACCCAGTACGTGCGGAGCGTCGCGGCAGCCATCCCCTCCATCCATGAATTGCAAGATCTAGCGTACGATGTGAGGTACTTGAAGAACCAAATGGATAATGTAAAGAATCAATACATATAACAGCTCGTCACTTGATCGTTTCCTCATTGGCTGGAGTTCCTGTCGAGCCTGCTCATAAATTACTAAATGTTAACTGTATCAAATGTATGTTGAAATTACTTCGAATTTTGACAATGGTTGAGGGTTTACATATACTCGTAAATAAGATTTCGATAAGCTGCAACTTAACTAGTAAGCCGGGCGCGGCGCGGCGCGGCGTAGGGTTAGCGTAGTAATTCCGAGTATTGTTTCATGCTTATAAACACGTTCCATAACACGTCCATCTTTCGAAAGCCGGAACGGGACTAAACAAGGAATAATGCACTTATCACTACAATAAGTATTTTAGTTAGCGTATTAATGTACATCGGGTAATTTAAGTTGCATTCGGTGATGGGATGTATTTTACATTAAGTTTTTTACTGGCAAAGTTCAATAAGTCATATTCATTTAATTCACTTTGTATATATGGACTATAAATAAAATGTGCCTTTTGCTCCTTAACCATTTGCATTATTTATCTTCATTGAGTAGACTTGTGCCAACAACACTCTGGTCCGGCTGAACATGTGGATTGTGAAAGGCAGTTGTTTGATAACCTAAACCTCACGCATAAAGTTATTCTGTACTTCAACACGAACTTTTGTTATTGCAAAGTTATCGTCTAGAAAGTGTATTTATTATACAATGAGTAAATGACATTTCGCAAGGTTTTTGTGCAAGTAATTTTCAAATCTAATCATTCTGTATGACAACATAAAACGACGAAAACAAATTAAAGTGACTTTGAATCAAATCAAAAACTTTTTCAAATAAAATGTTCCCTAAATCAATTTTAATTATTAAATCAATTTTACGACTTAGTAATTGTGGTGACTAATAAACGAAGCCTTCCTTTGTCCGGGGCAGCCTCTGCAACCTGATTGTCCTTCAGACGGACGGGCAAGGTACATTGTACATCAAGTGATTCATATGTTAAACAAGGGCAATATGCTTAGTAACTGTGTGTGTGTAAATTAATGACTGTTTGGGATCACGAGGTACCCGCGCACTGTAGAGCGGGGACAGAGACTGCACTAGTCTTGCGGCCGAGACCAGACAGAGCAGCGCGCGTATATGCATAACTCAGTCATTTAAAAGTGTTAATTCATTTTCACATATTTAAATTTAAGTTTCAGTATTAACAAGTTACTAAAAACATTCAGGTTTTACCAAGTTGGCACGAAAATATAGTTAATATATACAAAACACCCATTGTGAGCCATTAAAGCCTTTAGATGAAAACCACGAATTAATTGAATTGTTGATATTGTTGTCCCTACACTACGCGCTTGCGTGGAGCGGTCGGAGGAGACGGTCTCCGGACAACGCTCTATTTAAATCAGAGTTCTTGCTGCACAGGTTTCATTAACAGTATTCTACTAGTATTAACGGAAAAGGTAGATTGCTCTATATTAAAACATTGCAATAGTTGCCACCTACAATGTAATGTAAAATAAAATAAAAAAGTTGTTACTAACTCTTTATATGGATCAAGTGTCCGAAATAAATTATTATTATTATTTATTATTACCAACAATAAACACTGAATCTCAGTGCATTAGGGTGCATTACAAGCAACGTACCAAGCGACGCGGTCGTTGACACAGAGCCCAGTTAGTGTTGCTGAGGCGGCTTGCTGCAGCAGCGGAACTTGGGGAGCTATCCCCCTTAACTCGTGCGTGACGACGGCAACAACGTGTGAGCGAGAGATAAAAGAAAGAGCCTTCCCCTTACAGGGTTGATATATTTATCTTCAAGTCGTAACTTTAGGTGAACATGGCGCTACTCGGTGCGTAGCTACTGAAGTAGCATTCGTCATTACAATCACCACGTCATGTAGTTTACACAGCAAAAAAAACAAATATTAAGAACAACACTATAACTTAGTATATTAAAGTTGAGAAAGCATTATCAATGCAGAACCAATTGGCTCAGCTTCTTTGCTAATTCTGAGCCTGGTTCTGAAAGGATTGTCCGAATCAGACCACGTCCATTACGTTTAAATTGTATTCTGCAAATTACAATGCTCTCTCAACTTTATTTCTGACGCAATCCATCAGCAAATGGTCCTCCTCCTCAATTTTATCACAAATTAAACATTTATCTGTTTGTGTGTTTTTCATGAGGAATGTAAACTTCGCCTATGGATACTGTCCCGATCTAAGTCTTAGGAGTAGTTTGTAATGAAGTTCTTTTGAATAATGAAGCCGAGCGACATCTGTCTGCAGCCGGACACAGACCGCCATCGCTGTGTCGTGCGCGTGTGTGCATTGCCTGCCAATGAGTGTGGCCAGTAGTCCGGCATTTATATAGAATCATTTTATATTAATGACTGACTGAAAGAGTGTGTAATATTTCCACTACACAAAAAACACACGTAAACTATCTGCGTTGAACAAATATATAGATTGTGTGAGTGTGCGTCCGCGCATCGAATTGTCTCGAAGAAGAATGAGCAAGGCGATGGCTTGCGCCGGCCGTCGCCCGCCAATCTACAGTTTATATTTATTTATAAGCTTGTACTGGTTTATGTAAACGTATTATTTGATTACTTCGACCTTTTGATAAAACACTACACGCAACCAATTGTTAAATAACATGTTGGAGTTAAATTGCTCTGAGTTATGAATATTACATTTGGAAATACGGATTTACACAAAAATTAAAATACGCTCCATTTCAGAATTAATAGAGTCCGTTCCGTTGCAACACTTTAGATAGAAACAACATGATTTTAATTTATTTATGTTTCAATGATCGAGAACGAATATAGAAACTGAAATAAAACTGAATCCCAATAACACCGCTCAGCCCAGCAGTCATTCTTAGTATTGAATTCCTACACTTTGGTGGGATCAACAATATGCACACCAAACAATATCTTCACAATTATTAACAACTATGACTTCACCACCAAAAAACTGCAAAGCCTCGACCATCGTCGGAAAGTTGCCAGTTTAGCAGTCTTCTACAGATTACATTTTGGAGAGTGCGCGAATGCTCTTTTTGATCAAGTTGAACCCACACCCTTCTTGCATCGGACTACTAGACGCAGACAGGCCTTCCATCCCTTCATGGTGGATGCTCCAAGAAGTCGAACCAAACGCTTCGATAGTTCCTTTTTGGTGCGGGTCGCCAAGGTGTGGAATGAACTGCCTGCGTCTGTTTTTCCAGAAAACTACAGTCCTAGTTCTTTCAAGCGTCGAGTGAATAGGTATCTCGTGGATAGACGCGTAACACCTTCGTCTTCATCGTCACTTTCCATCAGGTGAGATAGAAGACAAACGTCTAATCCTTTTTCAATAAAAAAAAACATGCGACATGAAGCACAACCATGAATCTCCAAAATAAAATGTTGGAAAAATGACGTTGATCTGGTTGGTGTTCGTTTGTCGGGATTTTAGTAGCTTTCGCTCTGTATAGCAAACAAAGGTATCAGCTGACGAATAAACAAATCTGACGGTAATACCCTGCTCTAGTCCTGGTTAGATACAGCCATAAATTGGCGACTCTCTGTATCATTAATTTATTTATCGGTGAACGAAGCAGCACCGCGTTGACGCGAAGTGGTAACCCGTTAGCGGGAGGTCTGAGTTCGCAGACTTATTTGTGGAGGTTGGCGGTGAGCGTGCACAAGCTGAAGCGGGGTTCGACAGGTATTTTAAACATGACTTTTCTTGTAGGATTCCCTGTGTGATTAAGAGACGGTAAAGGTTGTTAATAATGGTCAACGGAAGCTATGTTCTGGTTTTTTAAATTTTAATTTTAATTCCCCCAGACAAACACACCAACTGTATGGCCCCAAAGTAAGCAGAGCTTGTGTTATGGATGACCATACAGCGAACTGGGGGGGAACCCAGAATAAACAAACATATACAAATATCAACAAACATCTGTGTGCATCACACAAATGAATGCCCCGGCCAGGACTCGAACCTGGGACCTCCGGCGCATGAGGCAGTGCTACTTACCACTGCGCGACTCGGTCGTCTCATAGTTTGTATAACCTTTCGAAGTAAAAAAGATTTATAACATTACAAACGTAATCCTGGACTTAAAACACACGGTTCAATAATTAGCCTATTAAAACCTCCTTTTGCAAAGTGAACAGTATTAGTACAAAGTTATAATTGTTTTGAAATAGCCGAATATGCAGTGCCTGTTTTTCCCGCTGCCGCCTGCGCCGCGCGCGCACCCGCGCCCTGCCGTCAACACGAGGACAAAGGTCATGTCTCCTGCACCGCCCGCTCCGCGCCGGAATATTCACGACCTGCCTCGCTTGTTGACATGCTTACTGGAATAAGCTGACCGTTTGAGAAGTTCGTTTTGAGATAAAAGATGAAAGATATGTAAATTGATTATTATCAAATAGTATGTTATAATGACGAAGTTAGTTTTGAAAGTTAGTTCGTTCATATTATATTACGTTTAAGTGGATAAACAACAAGATGCCCAGGATTAATTTGGACTTAAATGAGGCAAGGAAATGGGAAGCAACTTTGTGTAAGTCGCCGTGCATCGAACGAGGCAGGACTGCGACAGAACAGGTATCTGCGGAAACGTACAGTATAACGAATATCTTTTGTTTGTAACAGGTCCGTGCAGATCACAGCGGAGAAATAATTCATTCTTGCAAATTACATAAACACATAAACAAGTAACTTCTTTAAAAAATATGTCGTTAAATATGTTGCAGCCACCTAGTTACAAAATGGACGCCAACGTTAGTGAATAGGCGTCCGAGGCCAGACGGATTCTGTCTTTTTATGCACAGCGCAGACTTCAATAAACTTTTAATTAGAGGGAATGTATTTAGCCTTCTATTAGATTATTTATTATATGAATTAATAGTGAGTTCAAGAAACATAAATGATACACAAATACTAAGCAAGTGATTGAGTTTTGCGTTACTGTGGGTACCTCAGCAACAAAGCGATGTCTGCTCAGACGATGACTTCCGAAGCAGCCTCCGCGCGAGGGGCTCGCGGCGCGGCTACGCAGCTCTGCATCGCTGTGAAGTACGTCGCAAGCAGAGGCTAAAGAGCTTTAATACTTATAAATTAACAAAAGAACCAGACATCTTCTTGCCTTTGTCTTCCTAGAATCTCACTAAACGAGCCCAGTGGTATTTGTGCTCATGGTTCTGTAACGTGTGAGTGAAATTAGAATGTTGTACACGCGCTTATAGGTGCTAAGAAACAAACACCGCGAGGTGGACGTTCGAGGCAAATGGGATCGTGAGTTTGAGGTTATCGTTCGCGGTTAAGATAATTCGCTCACTGACTGATGTACATGCAGCCAGGATGGTACATTTTAGCAACTCCCATAGCCTAATGGGTTATGTACCCTACTGTGGGGAAATGCCGCAAACATCGAAACTGTCACTAACACCCTGCAGAAAAGGGCTATTCCTGGAATATATAAACAAAGACATAGAGAATCTCTGAGAGAAGCGTTTAAAGAGATTGTTATACTAACCCTTGCAGCACGATATATTTTGTAAATTCACAAAAATATTAATACATTTAAAACTAAGAAAGATAACCGTTTTCTGATAACAAAAGTTAGAGTTACTGAAAACATTTTAGCTGACCAAATGCAGCAAATCTTTTATCGGAATGTCAATACGTTGTCATAAAAATATTCCCCGAATCAGTTCAATCTATGCCCTTCAATAAATTCGAGAAAACTATCAAGGAAACTTTATGTCAAAAACCTTATTATAAAATCAAAGGTGACTAGGATGACAAAATACAGGCTTCGCAGACTGTAACTGAAAATGAATGTGTAAATACAGCTCGGCGTCACGCACGTGGCACGCACGCCAGCTGGCTCGTGGTCGTGTCTTTCATGTCGCAGTCAAGCTGCGAAAAACTTAATTTAGCGCAGGTATTCGTAAATGAATGTCCGAAAGGCCCGCAGAATGTGCGCTTCGCAAAGGAAGTAAAACATATAATGCGCTATGCAGCCGCTGCTGGCAAGAAATGCTGCGTCAGAGTCGGAGGGCCAGCGACGGAGACGCTAGCGGCGGGCGCGCGTTGATCCCGGCGCGAGGACGAGGGCCGCCTAGATGTTGCGCTACAGCAGTATTCATGTAGAATTGGTTTGAATACTGCCGTAGAGCGGAGTAGCAACATTGAGTTACTTTTTATTTACGTAGCGCAGAACAAGGCACAAGCTAGGACTGAGATCGACAAATGAGCCAAACCCAGCCAGCTCGAAGCGACCCCTCACGAGAAGGTAGCAGTCACAACGACAACCGCTAACTAGTTGATACACTTTTGCCGGCGGCTTCGCTCGAATAAACAGTTACTTTTCTATCCTTGTAAAAGTAAGTACCCTTCTCGGTCCCCGAACTCGCTTCCTCAGGGCGGCAGATGTGCTCATGTTTGGGTAGAAACTTTTCGAAACAAAACAAATATATCAAATGAAACAATAACAAATGACCTAACTTGTATTTATTATATTTTTTTTTTTTTTTTTTTTTTTGCTGCCGAGGCACCCTCACGGGAGGGAGGTGGAAGATGCATCATGCATACCCGCCCGCAGGTAAATTCCTCTGCGGGGGGGTTATGTGGGACTCACCAGAATGGCACCTACCCACTAAAAACCACCTGTTGGCTGTGGTAAGCGTATACCTTTAGCCTTCATCGGAAGCGACACCCGTCGGGAAGTTGGGCGCGCTGGCGGAGACCCGCTAGCGGGTCTTCCGCCTGTAGTGAAAGTTGCACTGAAGGTGCTCAAAGGGACATGAGTTGGTGGCCGTTCTGGGCAGCCTCCGGTGAAGCCGGGGCTGGGCAGAGGTCGGCCGAAGCATGATTTAGGGATCAATTCATTTAAATGAACCTACAATGAATTGAGAAGGGAACTATGCTCCGCCAGAGCTAGCAAACGCTCTGTCGGAGTACGTGAAGCCCTAAGTTTACGGGCTAAGACTGCGATTTCACTAACATCGACATTTTTAATAGCGTCGCAGACGATACGCATATCGTCTGCTACGGAGGATTGAGGAGTGGGTTTGTATGGGCGAGGAGCCTGGATGGGATTTGATGCGGGACGCTGCCTCCAGTTTTCTGGAGCAGGCTTGGGCTGAGTAGGCTTTGCAGCCGGAGGAACCCGGCTACGCAGCGGCGGAAAGTTTTCTTGAGAAAGGCGCGGGGCCTGTTTGGGAGCCGCCCTTTTGAAATTGGAGCGCATACAACGGGGTGCACGAGGGCAGCCCCTGTAGTTTGCGGTGTGGCCGGACTGGCCACAAAGCACGCAATCGGGAGGAGAGGGAGTTTCAGGAGTGCGATTGCACTCCTTAGTGAAGTGCGGGACCAGGCACTTGACGCACCTGGGCGGTGCGCGGCAGTTGGCTGCCGCGTGCCCGTACAACTGGCACCGATGGCACTGGCCGGGATGACCGCGGCGATGAGGCGCCTCGATTGAGATCCCAGAGAGGCCGCAAATAGAGCTAACCCCTTTCAGGATCTCTCTGGACTTGGGGACGTTGGCGAGAATCACCAAAGCGAGAGGGTGTTGCCTCCCGTACTTGCTGTGCATTTTATGCACCGCGAGTGCCGGGAAGCCTTGGGACTGCAGATCCTCCAGGATGGCCTCGTTCGATAATTCGAACGGGATTCCCCTGAGTACCGCTCTGATCTTACGCTCTTCTGACAGAGCATAAGTGTGATAAGCATATTGCTTATCGGTGAGGAGCTTTGTTAAAGCTCGAAAGTCGTCTATCGACGAGACTAAGATTTTAATAGATTCACCCGAGTTGGCTGCTCGGATGTAATGGATTTTGTGCTCATTGCACAATGTCGAGACCTCGGTCCATTTACCCTTTTCCCGAAGGAAAACGGGTGGTGGGACCTTGGCCTTGACAGAAGTTGGGGCCGGAGCGGGTGTTGAAGACACCGGGGCAGCTGGCGTTGAAGACGCCGCAGGAAGTATAGGGACGGGCGTCGAGGGCGCCGGGTCTTGTTTAGAACGCTTCTTAGAGCGCTTCTTAACAAGCGTAAAAGAGGGAGACTCAGGGCCAGTTGGGGTGGCGTCCGAGGATGACTCGGTCGCGGGTGCGCGTTTGCGTCGCGGAGGGGCGTCTACTTCGCACTCCATGTCACTGGAGGAAGGGGACGCGGGAGGGCCTAAGACCTGAGGGGTCTGGGGAACTGGGGTGGCCTGAGGGGCCATTGTGGACATTATCGTCATGACATGAGGGATGAGAGAATCTAGGAAACGGAACTTGTCAGCATTTATATGTATGCCTTCAGCACCGATACTATCAGCTAACTTCTTCCTAATCTCAACAGAGCTTAGGGAAGCCATTGCGGAGGGGTTGGGGAGGGACAATATATGAACCTAACAACGATGACTAACTCCCTAAAACCACCCTACACGCAGTAGGGCGGTTGAGAACGACGCGGATAACTTACTCGAACACAGCACTTGAAGTCCTGGAACAACGAATTCCCGTCGACGAAGCTCACGTTCCACGAGGTACGGTTACAAGCCACTATTCGCCGTGAAAACGGCGTTAGAAACTTATTAGAAGTACGGTTAACGAGCCACTGACCGCCGTGAAAACGGCGTTAGAAACTTAATACGGTAAACAAATATGAAATTTGGGTGCTCAATTAGCGCGGGGGCTAAAAGAGCGGGAAGGCGTCTGCGATCGACGTGCGCTCGAGAACGCACGCAGACCGAGACTGATGATGATTTATTATATTACATAGTAAGGACTTATGTCTTTCTAGACAGTGCGCAGAGTAGTGGCAGGCGGCGCGGGCGCCGTGTCCGCGTTGCTACCGGTTCATGTGCGTTGCGTTTGTTTCATAATTCAACTGGATTATTATTATTTAATTACCAAGAGCCTCCTTTTGACGCTCCCTTTTGCAGCGTCAGCAGTTCAGGCTGGGTTCTGCTGCCCAGTTTACAGAAGTTCCTCGCTTCTCTGTTGCTTTTATTTAACACTAGCATTGTCACGTGGTTTTACGTGTGTGTTTTTAATGGTGAAATAATTTATTGAAATCGATTCGTAAGTTCCGATGAGACAAACAAACTATTATGTTTTGTCTTTTTTCCACTTTTCTTCTTACTCTTTTAAAGAAAATATAGATCGAAGTTAGATTGAACCGAGGTTAAGTTACTTCATAAAGCATTTTATTACAGAAATGACTAACTAATATGTGCATGTCAACGATCAACAATAAAAAACTCTAACTGCGTTTTGGCGGGTAGATTTGGCGGGTAGATTTGGCGGGTAGATTTGGCAGGCAGAATTGCGTCATGTGTAATTTGGACTGGGGACTGCTCGCGCGACTGATGGAAAGTCTATGAATACACAGGTGACACGTGTTACCTACAGACTGTGGCTTGTGTGTTGATGGCCGGTTGGTTCACAGCGATCAATGTGTGCTTATACGACTTCGTTAAGGCACCTTTACAAGTATGCTCCAGTTCGGTAGATCATTTACATGGAACAACAATTTTGATAAAAATATCAATATTAGTATGCGTGATTAAACTCACTTGTGAACGGCATTAATTAAAAGATATTATGCTATAAATGTCACAAAATAATACACTTATACAAATAATGTTGTCTGTATTGGATATACCTCAAAGGTTATGGCAAGGAGTGGGCTGCAGCTTCTATGACCCGTGTACACCCATGTCTGTACAAATAGTATAATTTCATTTCTATGGAGATACGAGTGTCCTATTATTTTTTATGTCGACTATATTGATTTCTAATTTATCTAAGGTATCCAAAAACATGTTCCACGATGAATTGACGGCATTAATTACCTAACTGAGGTCGTTTGCAGTGGAGTGCACACAGTGAATGCCACCTGACCGTTTGATTCCCCGTGACTCCTAGTCATTTTTCAACGAACGAGCTGTTGATGCAGATACCCCTAGATCAACATAATGTGAAATAAATTATTTTCAAAATAATTACCCACGTGTCTTGTCAGTTCTTCTTCGCACATGCCTTTTGAACTGTTGGTCAAATACACAGGAGCGAAGCGAACGTCGCTCGCCCCAGGTTGTACTCAATTTTAACTTAATCAAGACCGTAACGTTAAATGACGTACGACTACGAATCTACGACTCTAACTTGACAAACATGCAACCTAGCCAAGAGACCGGCCACGCCCCGCGCCGCGCCATCGCGCACAAAGCGATATTCCTTGCTGAGCTGCAGTGCACGGCGATAAGGCAAATTGCATCAGTTCGCAGTTGCAGACGTTGTTTATATGCACATGAATATAGAAGACAAGTCGACGAGCTCAGCGACATTGTTTATGCAACATGTCAATGGACGGATTGCGGCGGCGGCGCGGCGGGGGGCGGGGCACCGTCCACACGATCAACTCGTATTTTATCCAACAATTATCGATACACAGAAAATAGAGATTTCGTGTCTTATAAAGCCGAAGTAGAAATTCTATGAATTTTTAAACAAATTGGCGATTTCTTGTAGGTCATCCAACAAGACGATGAAAACTTGAACTTTTTGAATGAATTATTTATATTTAATCAGTACGAATTATTTAAATGTTCATTATACTTTAAACATCTCAAGTTTTATTTCTTTTTTTTAATTTGTTCTCAAAACTAACAGTCGCATTCACGAGCCTTAGACGTTGATGTCTACGTTCATTTAAATACATCCTAGAATTATTTTATTACCTATTTCGATGCATCGTTAAGAACAATAAATTAAAATTTTTCGATCTGTGTATACTACTCAAGCGAGCCTTTTCATTGTCCCACACAATAAAACCTTGCGTCCAACTGTACGCTGTCAAGCGGTACACCACCCAACAGGTAACGAGTCAGAGGACATGCGGTTGCAACTAAAGGTAAATAAATTTGCCCCTATCTACTCCTTAACTACGTCGCGTCTCGGAATCCCAGTTTCTGTTGAAGTGTTCCTTCCAGCGAGTTCGCGAGTCTCACCTGAGTGCAAGACGCAGCACAATGCACTCCCCCTTCCCTATGCTTCTCCCTCCCCCCTACTGCCCATAGACCACTGAGCTCACAAACCATACAGTACCTTGATATGTAAATAAAACAAGACTTTTAGACAAAGGCCCCAACGATAACCTACAAATCCAAGTAAGTAGCCGTCGCGGGATTCCCCCGTAAGGAAGAACTTTTAACTCTTATCCTGATTGACATTAGAAACAAATCACTTAGAAGCAACAATTCTAATGACAATTAGAATAAGCGTGCTAAAACAAATTACACAGTTTAAGTGCTGAAAATTTTGTAAATAAAATAAATAAGACAAATTTTGCAAACTTTGTAGGGTGGCGAGTAAACTTAGTGCTTAGTGGATGCAAGCTTGTTGTGCGGAGCAACGCCCACGAGGGCTGGAATCTACATGTTCCGTGGCTTACGTGTGGCAACAAGTAGCATCATTTATAACAAAGCTTTATGATCCTTCGGTACAAGCGGTTCCGTTTTGATTTATCAAATAAAAATTACAATTCTAGGAAGTGAACCTTTCGATGGCCAATCTTATAATAACAGCAACATGGCCGAAGGTTTTCACCGACGCTTGACGATTGTCGAACTAAGCACCATTCTGTGCGGCCTAGGACGGGTGAGCTCGATCTGCAACTCCTCGTATGAACCGGCAAGCCGCTGAGACTCCACGCGCTACTAGACGCCTGTCGCAGACGTACTAAATCTTCACATTAGAGCAGCTCACGGCGCCGCACGACGCCGGCCAGCGACCGCCCAGACGCCACGAAAATGCACCCAGTCCAATGTGAATTGAAAATGTAGCCGCAACTTGCAATCCACCCGCTTGCTTATTGTTTTAAAGTCTTACTTCGTCGTAATGAAAACCTTGTTTTGTTAGTGTTTAGTGAGTTTTGTGTGAAGGTGACGGACCTCAGGGAGCTAGGAGTATGTCTGCAGTGACTCGAGGTGCTTACTAGCCTGAGTCCCCTGGCCGGCATGCAAGGGTACCACCAGTTATACCCGTTATCGTTAACTAAGCGGTTTTTTATTTATTTTTATTTTATTCTTGTTTATATAAGCCTTACAATCATATGATTAAGCCGGCTTAAATAGGTACTAAACAGAAGAATTTACAATATAATCTAATCTTACAGCTAGGGAGTGTATGACAAAACTAAGAAGTCTGTCGCTGTGTCCTTGAGTGAAGTTAGAACTTAGTATGTTATGGAACTTAAACAGTAAGTCTTTCATAGAGCACTGAGTATCCCGGTTAAGTTAACTAATTGTAAGCGGTTTTAATACACATGAATTATCTATTCTCTAATAATCTATTTCAAAAAAATTGTGTTTGTATGTTTACTTATTTATTTTACCTGTGTAGGAAGATTTACAGCTCCATAACATTAATGTAATAAGCCTATATATAAACATGTGGCAATTGTAAATCTCCGCTTACACAGAGTGACTTGTAATTCGACGTATTTCTCTTAGGATGTGATAATACAACTGATTTCCAACAAAATTAACTATAATGTCCCTAATACCAAGGAGGCTCGTTATCGAGGTATTCAATATTTTCGCAACGTCACGATTGTTGTCTCACTACTTCTCTCGTAGCAATACTCAAACGCCATTCCTGCCGCACTCTCGAGTGTAGCCCCAGACCCGTTCTGCTTCCGGCCCCGCTCGGACGTGTTCGCGGTCGCACCAGCCGCTAAGTCACGATTGTCGTCTCACGAGGACAACTCGTAGCAATACTCAAACGCTGAGATCGAATCAATATCTCGCTTCGTCAGCCTCTTTGTGACTTACGCTGCGGCCGGTTTCGACCGGTCGTAACATAGGCAGTCTCGCACTTTCGTGCAAACTTCGACTAGATTCCTCACTTCGGTGGGAAGCAGCAACAACAGGGTTGAGCTTACTTACGTCGGTATCCGACGATTGTTCGCGAGGCTCGGGCTGATTTCCTGGCTACGTACTAGACGCTGGGCGCTTGTTACGTTAGTTAGATACTCGCTCTGCGGCCGGCTTCGGCCGGTCGTAACGTAGTCAATCCCACACTTTCAGTGCAACCCAACTTCGCCACTGGTTCACGTCGCGAAGCCGTCAGGTCTACGGCCGGATTTTATTGACAACACACGCCGTAGTAGACCCCCGCGTTGATCAGGTGGATACTTAACGCTGACAACTAAGCCTGATAGCGTTGACCCGGTGCGCTTCCAAGACCCTTCAGGCCTTAGAGAAACCGGCAGACCAGATCCCGGTACGGGGGCCTTTCTTCCCAGGGTGAAGGTACAGTGCTTGTCCAATAGGGGCAACACTTCGCGTTCGTCCCCAGCCCCCCTACCGCTGGTACGGAGGTTAGCCGCTAGGGTTGCTAGGTTTGATACGAAATCTAGGCATCTTTATTTATTCATATATTTAATATAATAATAATAATATAATTAATAATAATACATTTAAAATAGTTTCGGAGTCCAAAAATTGTTAATTGTATAGCTTTAAGCTTGTTCTATATGACTGACTTAATTATTTGTGTGGGTTATGAATGAATGATGATAATAATTATTATTATTTATATCTTACCAAGCCCTCCCATGGATTCGCAAAGCTTGGTAAACTTTGCGAAGTCCTTCACCGAGGCACTCGCCAGCGCCCCCGGTGTCCAACTAAGCAATGATGTGTTAATGCAGGCCTTACAGGCAACAGTCACGTTCCCGGCCCCTCAGGCCCCAAACCTGGCCCCTCGGGCCACCAACGCCCAGACCCCTATAGCTCTCCCGCGTCTCCCGCGCTATCCGAGATGGACTGTGTATCGGACACATCGTCTTGCACGTCGCGCCGTAACGTAATGTATTATTTACATTAATACCTGTATCACTATTGTTTGTACAGAAGTGATCGAATAAATAAACAATAAAGCAATTGACTTCTGGCAGTTCGACTGCCACAGCTCTACCACGTGCTGCTGCTGCCGCGCCCGCCTGGAGCCCGAGCTCTGCAGCCAGCTGCAGCTGACCGCTCCTAGCTCGACATACAACGAGTATCTACATTACAAACCTATTACGTTACTTTACACATTTACAGCCATAGATGTTCTTTCTTATTGCTTTTATTTATACATTTTAAAATTTTTGCTGTATTTTGTTATATTTAACAAAGGTCATTATCCAATAATTATGTATTCACAACTTTAGTAGCTATATTATTAAATTGCTATTGAAATGATAAAAGACATAATACTTAAGTTAAATCACACATCAGCTGAAATTTAGAAAAATAAAATTGATAACTAAAGGTGCTATACCTTCCAGGAGTAAACGTCCAACGTCGTTATTTCTTTGTGAAAACTGAAACTGCAACATGTTGCGTCGCGCCCAATGGCTTACTTACCTACAACTGTCGTTTACTCCATACCACTGGGCCATGGAGTTGACGACAGTTGTAATCAAATTGTTTGTTTATATCCTTGTACGTATGTTGCACGTGAAGTAGGTACTCTAAAGTGTATGTTACACTCGACTTACTAAAATCATCACACGATGTCTTTAATCATCATGACATTGACGTTTCAATACACCACTTCCTAAGGCGAGGTCCATGCCCTCTCGGGTGCCTGTAGGAGTAATTTTGAGTCCCGGATAAGCGTCAACGCTAAGCTACAAAGTTCGGTGACATTTAGAAATAAGTAAACACCCCATTCGAGAGAGACAGACAATGTGTTACTGGGCAACTTCTACATTTATACGTTTTGCGGCGTTTGGTTTGTCTTTTTTTGCCAAGATGTGAAGATGTTCATCTGGTTTACCAAAAACTATAAACACCATCTTCCAAAGCAGGGTGCAAACACATTGCCTCGCGGTGGAACATTACAACGATCGTCCATCAATTATCAACAAAACTAGTGATAAATAGTTGACCGAAGAGCCCGAAAAATTATTAACAACTATGACCTCACCACCAAAAAACTGCAAAGCCTCGACCATCGTCGGAAAGTTGCCAGTTTAGCAGTCTTCTACAGATTACATTTTGGAGAGTGCGCGAATGCTCTTTTTGATCAAGTTGAACCCACACCCTTCTTGCATCGGACTACTAGACGCAGACAGGCCTTTTATCCCTTTACGGTGGATGCTCCAAGAAGTCGAACCAAACGCTTCGATAGTTCCTTGTTGGTGCGGGTCGCCTAGGAATGAACTGCCTGCGTCTGTTTTTCCAGAAAACTATAGTCCTAGTTCTTTCTAGCGTCGAGTGAATAGGTATCTCGTGGATAGACGCGTAACACCTTCGTCTTCATCGTCACTTTCCATCAGGTGAGATAGAAGACAAACGTCTAATCCTTTTTCAATAAAAAAAAAAATTCGTTCAACTTAAGAAATCTTTACCAGTTCCATAAACAGCTCAAATAATTTCTCTCACAACATATAGTTCCCAGCGCGTCGATTCCAGCTACCCTTATTAACAGAACGTAGAACTTCCGCCTACTCATCCGCCTACTCATCAGCAGCGCAAGTAGACTGTCGCGGCCACCCACTGGGGTGGTTTTATTGCAAGGCTTCCGCGGCCGCCGCCGCGCAGCGCAGTCTAGACGCCGTACTGGTGTGCTGCGCCCGGTGCGGCACGACGCGGCTTACGGCGCTCAGCTCACACGTCATTGATTAGAATTAGATCTGGCTCTCACATTTGCTAGCCTTTGTAACTTACTCCGTGGTACGTTACGTCGGTCTGGTCTCGACCTGTTCAGCCACCAAAAGCGATGTCTTAGAGACGTTGACCCGTAAATTGTCTGCAGAGACGCCACGGCCACATGAACGCAAGAGCTGAGCCGTTGGTGCGACGCGAACTGCGCAGACGCAGCTGATGGACTATCAGCGCGGGGGACACAACACTGGTCACACTCGTGTTAGCAAGATTCATGAATGAGATACTTTGAGGTTTCTAACAGCCATCTAACAGCGACAGCGGTAATAAGTTGTGTGATACATTATGAAAATCTTGTACAATAAAATTTGATATTTATCTGCATAGTAAGTGTATGAGATTTACACGCGATTTACGGTAAAACTTTATTAAGTTTATTTTAAATTGTTTTGAACATAGTAATAAGTAGTTGATTTTATAATAAATTGATTAAATAAATAAATCTAGGAATATTTAGTTATTATTCAAATTTCCAAAGTTGAGGTCATTAATGTTGAAACAATATTAGGAGAAAGTAACAGTCGAGTAGTAAACTTCACGGTGGTGAAATGGTTACAATGCCATGTCGATCTTGCCTGTCATCTTAGATGTAAGATTTTTGTTACAAATAAATAAATATTTAACAGTTACAATGATGACTTTGTTTCATTGCAGTGCCCAGTCAAACACAGCTACGTTTGGGGTTTATTTGTGTGGGTTATGAACATAGGGCATCTCACATTACGCAGCGAACTGAATGCGCCTAGAATAAACATACATATATGTTAGAGTGTCGATAGGATTGGGTTTTAATAAAACTACTATTTCATTTGATGTGCACTCAGTGAAATTTCAACACAGACTGACCCTTTCCGTCAACAAAACTCATTACGAAAAGTGGATCACGGACAATATGACGTCAGTCTAATTTGCAACTACTTTGTGCCTTTTAATAATCCAATAACTGTTAACAATAATTCATTACACCTGTTTTTACGTAAGAAGTGAGTCAATCTTAAACAATTAAAATACTGGGCAGTTATTTATTTGATTGTGCCTCAAGTTACCTACAGTCATCGTTGATATCATATATAGAAACAAAACAAAGCTAATTCGTCTGTTTTCTTTACACAAATGTCGGTCACTAGCAGGAGGGCAGGAGGGAGCTCTGCTGTTTGTATTACGAGTCGGCACAGAGCCCCACTCAGTTCCCATCCATACAAACTTCGGTTCTCAATGACATTAACTTGCAATACCTACCCTGATTATTGACTATCTGTATTTTGTAAAACAGAATTGTTGTAGACATAGTATTTTTTGCAGAAGCAGAAGAAAAATCAGCAGAAAGCGCTGAAAGAAAGCTGCGAACCTGCAAATATGTGTCGAAGAGAGCAGCTTGTTGCTGACTGCAAGCTTCAGTGACGCGCATTGCCTTTGTCCCTTGTGATTCTACTTGCTCTTCCTTGTGGTTCAGTTTGCCAGTCAATACATTAAATCCAGTAGCACCGCCTTAGGACTTCTCTGAACAAAATAAACTTTTATTACTAACCACTAAATAAATCACATACTTATTATTTTGTATTAAACTTTATGAACCTAACCTGCAACTACCTGACATATAATAAACGTAACAGGGATCGCCTCCGGCGAGCTCCGAGCGTTATTTAATGACAATTCGATTAGTCGGGCAGCCGCGTGACGCGCCGCATCCGGGCGCCGCAAGGTCGCACGGGCGCGCCACAGCCTAGCTGCCGGTGCAGTCGGAGGACAGCTAGGAATAAGGCCGGAGTGAAGGTTAAAGTCACTGTGATGTGGAAATGATTATTTTCGGTATTGTTTGGTGTTGCACGATAAAATTCAGTTTATACATTCAATCATTTATTTTATTTAGTTTAGCATTTTCCAAGAAACCTGGGCTATTGTTATATGACGTACCAATATATTTCTTACATAAAGGTGGTTTGACTAAAAATGTAAGATTCCTTGTTTCAGATTTCATTCAGGGCCGAATTTGCATCCTTACTATCATAATAAAGAGCGAAGACTTGCTCGTTGACTTTATACTCGATAAACTTTTGAACTTTTGAAAAGATATTTAATTATTTTTACACAGTAACAGAAATTTCTAACTATCAATAATTTATGAAAGAATTGTTTCACTCATTACCCACCAATGTGTGACCGTGACCCAGTTCTTATGGAGTGCGATTATTGAGTATTATATGCTTTAAAATGCACGAAGCCCTGTAAGATCCATAATGTGCTGAGTTATAAAAGCCACAGGTTGATTTGTTTGTGTTTGGTTACTTGTTACTTTACTTAGACAAGGCGTTTGATGGCGCCCGGCATAACACCTTAATCAGGACACTGGTCTAAAGCTTCTGACTTCATGTCTGAGTAGTAGAAATCAGATAGTTGAGGTTAATCAAAAGATCATCTGCGTGTGGGTACAATTCTGGGCCCAATTCTTTTACTAGTCTATAAAAATGATCAACCCTTTATAGTAAAGAAGAGTCACGAGATCGTATTGTTTGCTGATGATACATTATCATTATTATTTTTAATCGATAGACATATTCCCAATTTTGACGATGAAAACAATGCTCTAATTATAATAGAGAAAATGAAGAATAAAACAAAAATAAAAATATGTATATTTATAATAACATTTCGAAATTAGTTCAGTGCGACAGGCACTTTCAAGCAGTTCAAGAAAACTTAAAAGGGATCATTATTATAATACCAAGGTTATTTGAATGACAAAAAGCGTAGGACTGAGGTTGCCACAGGCCGTTTCTGTTTCTGTACCTGAAAACGAAATATAAATATTGTATTACTTACTTGGTTGCGGACCTCGCGCACCCCTTTCCCTAATCGGGTGTCGCTCCAATGAAGTTTGGTTGCGGACCTCGCGCACCCCTTTCCCTAATCGGGTGTCGCTCCAATGAAGTTTGGTTGCGGACCTCGCCCACCCCTTTCCCTAATCGGGTGTCGCTCCAATGAAGGCTGCCACAGCCGTCAAGGTAGTTTTAGCGACTGGCTGCGTATGGTACGCATGATGCATTTACCACCTCCCTCCCCGCAGAGGTGGCCTGCTTAGGCGCAACACAAAAATAAACTTGGCTGCGGCTTGATATTAGCACACACGACTAGCGGTGTTGTGTTTGTTTCTTTTGTGCCGTAGTCTGGAATTATACTGGAAATTAATTTCTAAAAACATACGGTATGTATTTTTTATTTTTTCGTTTCGTTGGAATAAAATATTATCACTACTAGGCCAGTGTACCTTGGAAACTAAAAAAAATTTAATGCGTGTAAATGGTTTGTCAAAATGTATATAACTGTTTGCCGCAGACTACATCTCACCAAGTTGCGCAAAGTCGCCGCGCCTCACTAGCGACGTGTGGCAGACGCCGTGACTCACTGTTTGCTTCGGTGGCGGCGCGCGCGCGCAGGTAGGTAAACATGCAGCTAGGTCACGCACCTTGCTGTACCTTCAATGTGTAGATTCAATTGTAAAAGAGATTGAACTTTTTTAATTACGTAGAGTAGCGACTATGTTGGTTATGCCATTTTAGAAATGGCTGAAAGATCCAATGCGGCCATAAGCACAGGTGTGACATGAGACTTCGTGACTGTGGTATATCTTTTCTTCAAGAGATATAACAATTCTCAAGCAGAACATATGTCTTTCTTCCTAGTATGAGACGCGATGATTGAACGAATCACAAGAAGACAACATAAAATCAAGAAAACAACATAAAATTGTTGTTATATTAATTTATGAATAAAAGTCATTCACGAGAAATAAATATTTTTAGTTTTATAAAATGCAGAAATCGAATGACAACGTAATAAAAATACAAGCCCAAAATATTGTTGCCCTCGCTACGCCTCAACCAATCTTGACGAATTTGAAGTCTTCGAGGAATTGAAATCCAAACTTCTTTGCCTCGCCCGAGGTTGGAGCAAGACGACGTGAAGTCTCATTTGTTCTGCCAACACTGGTGGATGTAGAGACAGGACTGTGCCCGGGGTGTCATGATGGAAGAAAGGGCTTGTCACGCGATCCTAGACAAGTTGGCTTTTTTTCTTTTTTACATCATTAATCGTTGGTATTTTATGGTATTTTGTTTATAAATAGTAATTGTGACACTCTTATATCGACTTCAGTTGAAATTGCCATTGTTCCAGTAATTGCACTGACTGTTCCCTTCGCATGAAATGAAATGAAATATGAAATATGATAATAAAACATGAAACATTCGTGAAGAAGAACTGGCAAGAAATTTTTTTCAAAATAAATTTACAGAGTCTCTTTATGTCTATACAAAATTATTCTTATCTGCATCTGTTTGCTCGGCAAGTCTCCCTCCCCCCCAAGTATCCAAACGACGAACACCCTCAAACGGCACCCGTTCACGAGTTAACGCGGGATCCAGCCATCGCTGTAATCGGAACACAACCATTGAAACGTGATATTACGGCGGTCTAAACAGGGAGTCTGTAGTCCCGCCCCAAACGAGATCAGAGACTACAGAACAAAGAAAACTCAACAAATAAACGTGCAAAATATATTCAGGTATTCTGCCATGTACCTCATTTAGCCTGCCGCGTGCCCTACACAAGTGACTCATTTCATCGTTACCTCATCCCCAAGATGAAACCTAAACAACAGCATCCCGGACAACGTCAACAGCAATGTTCTACGATGCCCGTGGCGCCGCGCCACGTGCACGCATGGCGACACGAGTGGGTCGCCGCGACCTCTCCGCGCGACCGAGTTATTGCGACTATATTTCTTTCCCTCCTCGGTGCGGATTACAAACAAATGGCACTAGAAAATCGTTTGCCAAATTTATGGCGTCTCATTGCCCGAAATAAGAAATACTTGGGGTTCGGAGGGCGCGTGCTTGCCCTGTTGGCCTCGTTTATCCTTCTAACTGTTTAAATAAATAAATCTGCTGTAGGATTAAGAGTAAGAAATGCTAAGCTTGGTGAGGGTTAATGGGTTGAGGCTTGTTTACTGAGCTAGCAAATTATAAAATAAAAGGAAATACGAGTATAAATTAAGCCTCGAGCGGACAAACAATTATCGCGGCTTTAATAAAATACATCTTATTTTTAACGACGCTTTGAATCTTATCAGCTTTTGTTTTATTTGTGAATCGATAGTATAAAAATTATCAAATTTAATTTAATTTATAGTAATGAGTTATTTATCTACATAATTCTCCGCCTGAAGACCACGTGTGGCGCCACAGTTTGGTCGGTCTAATGAGTGTCTGTACGCACTGTGTGAGCACCCTGTACTTGCGGCGCCGCAGGATCACCGGGGCGCAAAGCGTTGCGTAACGTTCTCAAGATTAATTTGTTTTAATATAAACTCAACATTGCTTGTTACGTTCATTACGTGAGAATTGAATTAGCAACAAGCTGAATAGCATTTTTTGTCGGTCGCATTGTATGCTAATATCTAGTGCTGCCAGGGCAGTCGTGTATTATATAGTTGAACGCTTTAGCAGCCTCTAGTAGATATACATAGTTACACTTTAAAGCAGGTTCACATTTTTTGTACTTCATGTCATCCTAGTACTGCATACTGAAGTAAGTCAGCAGGGTCTACCTAGTTTACTGTGCGTACTTTAATAGTTGTTGATACAGTTTTCTTTAAGAACATAATCATTATAATTACTGTAACGAAATCCATCCCAACCATCACAGTTGTCATCTTAACAAGTGAACAGGGTAAGTGATCGTAGTCCAGCGAGCCGCCCGCGCCCACCCGCGCCCACCCGCGGGCAGGACGAGGCCTCCGTGAGAAGAGCTTGTCTAAGTTTACAGTAACTGTGTATTTAAATTACGTTTCCAATAGCTTTGTAGATGTTCGACCAAATCTAATCAGAAATGAGTGTCGGCGTCCTGACACCGGCCCGCGTGGCCGTGTCGGTGCCCCGACAAGCGCGGACACCACCAGGCGCAGCGCACGGCACTCGACTCTGTTGGCGCAGCCGGCGGCCAGGGGACGCGCGACTCGGTCGGCACTACATCTTCCAGCTAATAAATTATGTTTTCCTGCTTTTTACGATGTTATTTTCATAATCTGAGTTATGGATGTTATACTTTTGGATGTAATTTGATATCGCGGCTGTTTTATGGTTTGACTGAACTTTGTTACCGGGCGGTTGGGGGCGTCTGGGCTTGGGGGAAGGTTCGTTGTTCTATATTTGTTAGATTTAGGGGAGGGGACATATATTTGGTTTAATTAGTTGTAAAGTTATGACACGATTTATAATATTTTGGTATATTTGGTTTTACGATATTAAAAAGGTTATCCATTCCAAAAAGGGTTTTACGTATAAATGATACACGGATTAAACGACTATTGGTTTAATAATAGAGAATTTATACTCTCTACGTTTCTGTTGGGGCTTAAACAACATTTAAAGATAAATTTGATTCGTCTTTTTACTGCTATAAGGAGATACGGAGATTTTTCTTTTTTAAAAAGATGTATAACAGGTGCCCCCCCCCTTCCGCCGTCGCCAAGGTCGAACCAATGGCGCATTGTGATTGTTACAAAGTTTGTTTCGTACGTACGTTAACGTGATGTTGTTCCACGTAGACGGCTCTTGAACCAATGGCGCGTTGTGATTGTTACAAAGTTTGTTTCGTACGTACGTTAACGTGATGTTGTTCCACGTAGACGGCTCTTGAACCAATGGCGCGTTGTGATTGTTACAAAGTTTGTTTCGTACGTACGTTAACGTGATGTTGTTCCACGTAGACGGCTCTTGAACCAATGGCGCGTTGTGATTGTTACAAAGTTTGTTTCGTACGTACGTTAACGTGATGTTGTTCCACGTAGACGGCTCTTGAACCAATGGCGCGTTGTGATTGTTACAAAGTTTGTTTCGTACGTATGTTAACGTGATGTTGTTCCACGTAGACGGCTCTTGAACCAATGGCGCGTTGTGATTGTTACAAAGTTTGTTTCGTACGTACGTTAACGTGATGTTGTTCCACGTAGACGGCTCTTGAACCAATGGCGCGTTGTGATTGTTACAAAGTTTGTTTCGTACGTATGTTAACGTGATGTTGTTCCACGTAGACGGCTCTTGAACCAATGGCGCATTGTGATTGTTACAAAGTTTGTTTCGTACGTACGTTAACGTGATGTTGTTCCACGTAGACGGCTCTTGAACCAATGGCGCGTTGTGATTGTTACAAAGTTTGTTTCGTACGTACGTTAACGTGATGTTGTTCCACGTAGACGGCTCTTGAACCAATGGCGCATTGTGATTGTTACAAAGTTTGTTTCGTACGTACGTTAACGTGAGGTTGTTCCACGTAGACGGCTCTTGAACCAATGGCGCGTTGTGATTGTTACAAAGTTTGTTTCGTACGTACGTTAACGTGATGTTGTTCCACGTAGACGGCTCTTGAACCAATGGCGCATTGTGATTGTTACAAAGTTTGTTTCGTACGTACGTTAACGTGATGTTGTTCCACGTAGACGGCTCTTGAACCAATGGCGCATTGTGATTGTTACAAAGTTTGTTTCGTACGTACGTTAACGTGATGTTGTTCCACGTAGACAGCTCTTGAACCAATGGCGCGTTGTGATTGTTACAAAGTTTGTTTCGTACGTACGTTAACGTGATGTTGTTCCACGTAGACGGCTCTTGAACCAATGGCGCGTTGTGATTGTTACAAAGTTTGTTTCGTACGTACGTTAACGTGATGTTGTTCCACGTAGACGGCTCTTGAACCAATGGCGCGTTGTGATTGTTACAAAGTTTGTTTCGTACGTACGTTAACGTGATGTTGTTCCACGTAGACGGCTCTTGAACCAATGGCGCGTTGTGATTGTTACAAAGTTTGTTTCGTACGTACGTTAACGTGATGTTGTTCCACGTAGACGGCTCTTGAACCAATGGCGCGTTGTGATTGTTACAAAGTTTGTTTCGTACGTACGTTAACGTGATGTTGTTCCACGTAGACGGCTCTTGAACCAATGGCGCGTTGTGATTGTTACAAAGTTTGTTTCGTACGTACGTTAACGTGATGTTGTTCCACGTAGACGGCTCTTGAACCAATGGCGCGTTGTGATTGTTACAAAGTTTGTTTCGTACGTATGTTAACGTGATGTTGTTCCACGTAGACGGCTCTTGAACCAATGGCGCGTTGTGATTGTTACAAAGTTTGTTTCGTACGTACGTTAACGTGATGTTGTTCCACGTAGACGGCTCTTGAACCAATGGCGCGTTGTGATTGTTACAAAGTTTGTTTCGTACGTACGTTAACGTGATGTTGTTCCACGTAGACGGCTCTTGAACCAATGGCGCATTGTGATTGTTACAAAGTTTGTTTCGTACGTACGTTAACGTGATGTTGTTCCACGTAGACGGCTCTTGGGAGCAACTCTTACCAGGGCCGGATTTAGAGGTCTGGAGGTCCTGGGGCAATAATGGAGTGGAGGTTCCAAATTAATTTCCGAATAAAATAAAAAATAAATCAAGTAATGCGAAACAAACTCAAATAATTAGAATCAACACGTTAATAAACAACGGCCTGTTTGGTGTGGAGGTAAGCCTTGCCTTCCATGCCAGAGGTCCCGGGTTTGAATCCTGGTAGGGGCAGATGTTTTATTATATTTGCTTTCTAGTCATGGATGTGTATGTATATTTATTTAAGTTTATTTCTAATATTTATACATGAAAAAAAAATATCTATGTGTGTTTCTATATTTCTTAAGTTTATGTATCCGTTATGTAGTATCCATAACACAAGTTTTTAATGATACTTAATTTGGGCTAGATAATGTGGTGTGATTGTTAGAAATATTATTATTATTATTATAAATAATTTGTGGACATATTGGTGTAAGTTTTTACTTTGAAGAAGTGTTAATGGTTAAAAAAAACACAGGTTTTTTTATAAAAACAGAAAACCTTTTTTAAATCAATTTTCTTATTAATCTGTATTGTACAGACAATCAGTTCCCACTTTGAATAAATCGCGTGACTTTAACGGAAAAAACACCGGATGAATCATTTCTGCATTTAGAAATTCTAGCTATAAACACTTCAGGCTATCGCATTTAGGAACTTGCGCAAGCGCTGGCGACGCGTGTGCGGCGTCTAGACACTTGCGTGCACGTAGGTGGGAAACCCCCGGCGCACTAACCTCCGCGAGGTGACTCCGTCTGCTGGGAATGTGCCTTATCAGTTCTGTTGCTAAACATACAATAAGTCATGGGACGATCGTACGAATGGTATTATTTTTTATTTTAGGAAACCTATTTGGAGTTCAAATTATACTAAAATATCCAGACATTAATAGTGGGACCACTGAAGTAGCTAAAACTTCTGTTGCAGTGAACTGTGTAAATCTATTTTGTAGATATTAGGCATTTGCATTAAAAAAAAACATGAGATTATTTATCATACCCTAGTGGTGAAATAAAGGCCTGCAACGCTCGCGCGACGAGCCCGACTAATACACGAACTAGATTTGTGTACACGTAGCAGGCTGCAGTAGCGCTTGCGGGCTTCATTCATTGAAAGTACGCATACTGAAACTATTGGAGAGTCAGGATACAATGTTTCGGATTATTTGACAGGTGGACTGTGGATATAATAACGATATCTTTGTCTTACCAAATCTACTTTATTTTTGGGTCTACACTCAGTTCACACAATCTTTAAGGTACAACATATTTGCCGACAGCTGCCGAAAGCCGGTTCGTTGTCTGCCGTCTGTACTGATGGGCAGCGCAGACGCAGACCACGGCGGTGCGCGCCCGGACGTGCCAAGAGGAACGCCGCTTTATGATTGACATATTCTATCTCTAAATTATGACGACTGCTCTGTCATATTGGTAAGTTTTCTTGCACGGTGCGTTCTTTACATTACTTATAAATAAATAAATATTTCTAACAAGCACACCACATTATCTAGCCCAAATTAAGTATCATTAAGAACTTGTGTTATGGATACTAGATAACGGATAAATAAACTTAATAAATATATAAGCACAAATAGATTTTTTTTTCATATATAAATATTAGAAATAAACTTAAATAAACAAACATACACATCCATGACTAGAAAGCAAATGTAATAAAATATCTGCCTCTACCAGGATTCGAACCCGGGACCTCTGGCATGGAAGGCAAGGGTACTTACTCCACACCAAACAGGCCGTCATTACTTAGAGTGAAACTTCCAAGAATTCGTTCTAACCGAATGAATTCGTACCTACGGTAGCATATCCTTATACTTGTATTTCTTTTGAACATAGAACCGATCGTAGTTCCAAACCGCATCCATTGCTGCGTAGCAAAATGTAGATCAGTGTTTTGCGCTATAAAATAAACAATGAAACATTTATATTTTTTTTATTATTTATAAATAAATGTTTAAGTTTACATTGAGGCGTCCTCTTTAAGTCTTCTACTCAGTACAACGTTGGTCACTCGACGTGTCTGATTAGTAAGTTTAAAAGATGCATTTATACACTCAGTCAGTGATACGTTGACACGTCGGTATCTCTACTAACATTGACCACTAAGCAGTGTACAAATAAAATTATTATAAAACAAATGAACTTTAAATATTCCAACTGAACTAGCAACTTGCCTAATGAGACTAATCAATCTGTCTGCGTTAGCTACCAGTTTAACGACGAGTCAGCGTTACAGCGACCTTCTGATCGGCATACAGAATGAACCTAACGACACCACACCGCCCTTGGCCCCCTCGGGAGTCGAACCGGCGATGGCCTACATTTGGGGCCATGTTACCTACCTACTTTGCGTTCAGTTTTGCTTAAAGTTGATTGCGTAACTTGATAAGTACTCCTACAGTAGAATGTGAATGTTGCCACCTGTAGTTGGTTATTACAACATTCCCTCCTATGAAGATAGGAAGAACAATAGTAATCCGTCGCAAGTTGTAAGGCACCCAGTTTAGTAAACCAGTTTTTAAAAACCTTTCGCTATTATCTGTAGTACGGTTACAGTTATATTGAATGTGTGAAAGTAAATTATGGCTTTTTTTGAACTCTCCAAGATCAAAAATGTCTACATTTCCTTACATACATATGCAACACCTGGCTTGGATCGCTGGCGCGGCGCGCACTCCCCCACGGGACTCCCCGCTGCACCCCGCGCAGTCTAGACCGGCTGCAAATTGTAACTTATCTCCCCTCCACTATTTGTTCTTATTTAAATCCTGTAAACGACTACTCCTATCCTCGCCAGTTCATTCCACGCTAGACAGGTCAGCATCGAGAACCAGTATATTAATTTGAAAGAAGTGTTTCTAGCAGATATTTGTGGAATTGCAGTTTTTGGAACCTTCTGTTTTTTTTTTGTTCCCCTCCACGGGAAGGGCAGGAGAGTAAAAAATGCTCTGACGCATACTCTGCGCGCGCGATCGGAGTTATGTGGGACTCGCTCCGAGCCTACCAGAACCTCTACCCACTAAAAAAACCCCCTGTCAGCTCGTGCAATTTTTTTGCCACACAGCCTTCATCTGAGCGACGGCCAATTGGAGAAAGAGGCCGCGCTAGCTGGGCCCAGAAAGGGTCACCCGCTGGGATTTACATAGCACTGAAGGTGCCCAAAATGAAAAGTAAATAATTTAAAATTTAAAAATAAAATTGAATTAATTCGGATTCACGTTAGAATTAGGATTTACGTTAGAATTTGAATTTACGTTAGAATTAGAATTTGCGGCCAGAAGGGCTTCGAGATCGGCTGACAGTCTGGTGAATGAGTACGCTTGCGCATTCCTAGGCCTAGCGACTTTGAACTTCGAATCTAAGACAGGAGTAGTATATGAGACTGAATCACGAACTAGAGGGTTGGAATGGGTTTCAGAGCATTTGAAAAACGTTTCAGAGAGTGTTTTGAGGTGTTGTTGTACTGTAGGCAGTTCAAGATCTCTGTGCAAGTCCGCGTTACGTACGTAACATGGTGCGTTTATGGCCCTGCGGTAAAAGAGGTTTTGAACTACCTGCAGTTTGTACAGGAGGGAGCGAGTTTCGAAACTCTTTCGACGTGTGACTTGAAAGAAAGCGTCGGATCTAACGTGACGCCTAAGTATTTAGTACTGCGCTTCCAGGGGAAAATTCGAACGTGGGGATCGCCAGCGGGACGAAGGCTTTTAGGGTCGAAGCGCATCGCAGAACTCTTGTCTGGATTCACATCGATGCGCTATTTTTGAAACCATACACCAACTGGAGACTGGTTACAAGGTGCGGAACACTGTGGCCTTTGGTATAGAGTGCAGTGTCGTCGGCAAAGAGGGCGAGTTCGACGCCTTTCGGCGGGATGGGAATGTCGTTGGTGTACACGGTGTACAGCAGAGGGGCGAGGACTGAGCCTTGAGGGAATCCAGCCTTTATGGGACGAGGCGCGGAAAGCGTGCCTTTATGTTTAAATCGAAACGTACGGTCTTTGAGAAACGACGCTATTAACCTGACTAGGCGATCCGGTAAGCCTTTCTTGTAGAGTTTATAAACGAGACCGCTGTGCCAGACTTTATCGAAAGCCTTGGCTACGTCGAAGAAAACCACGACTGTTTTATACGACACGGATAGAAACCGTCAAGTGTGTACTCGACGATTCGATGGACTTGCTGAGGGCAGGAGTGCTTAGCGCGAAAGCCGAACTGATGGGGAATTATGAGAGGATCGCCATCCGTTGGAAACAGATGGTTCCGTATTCGAGAGAGTATGACTCTCTCGAGAAGTTTAGACATTGCCTTGAGGAGGCTGATGGGTCTGTGATTAGCCGGGATATTAAGAGGTTTACCCAGCTTGGGTATGCCTATGACTGTCGCTTCTTTCCAAGCTTTTGGAAAGTAGCTAAGGTCGAAGCAGGCATTGAAAATGATAGCTAACAAGGTAAGCAACTGTTGAGGCAGGTGCTTAAGTGCGTGGTTGGAAATACCATCCGCACCCGGAGCCTTTCTGGACTTTGACTTTTAATGAGAAGCGAGATTTCATCATTAGAGACTGTGACGGGGTCAGCGGTGATGGGGAGAGAGTCTCTACGGAGAACTTCGTCCTCCACCGCTTTGATGTGAGTGGGATTCGCGGGTTGTGTGCTGGGCGAGCATTGAGACGCAACGCTGTCAGTGAAGCATTCGGCTTTCTCTTCGTCTTCGAAGGCGATAGAGCCATCGGGACGAGGAGAAAGCCGAGAGGAGGGACGTGAGAGGCGGCGTCTACGCGTAAGGCTCGGGCCATACTATAATACGCTTGGTGGGACGGGGAGATGCCATGAGATCGTTCATCTGGGCGTCTCAGAGTTCCGCGAGGCGAGATCTAACTTTGCGTTGTAGCTGATTCGCAGCTGTTCTATAGGCGGGCGTGGGATATTTCTTGGCTCTCCGGAGAGCCGCGTTCTTAGCTTTAATAAGATTGCTAATGGCTAAGGGAAGCGTGGGTTTGCCTTTCTTAGCAACCTTTTCGTTTACACTGATGGCTGAGTTGATAGCATTAGTGAGAAAATTTACTAACGAATCTATTTTATCCGGGCTATCTAATTGATCGGGCGGGATCGCGAGCGGAGAGTTCGGGGCCTCTAAGGCTGAAACTATCGTATTTTTAAAACCTTTCCACTTGGTAAAAGTCTTAGGTGAAGTGACGTTAACGTTAGGCGGTCCTAGCACGAGGGAGACGGGGCGGTGGTCAGAACCTAGGTCATCGAGCGGTTCGATAGACCTGAGGTCGAGGTTGATTTGCTTGACGATTGCAAAGTCGAGGATGTCAGGAGAGTGGTTCGGGTTGTCGGGGTAGTGAGTGGGAGTGATGGGAGAGTTGACATCAAAGTCAAGTGAGTTTGTGATATCGAGGAGAGCAATACCGCTGGTGTTGGTTGATAGGCACGTCCAGTCAGTATGTTTGGAGTTAAAGTCTCCGAACATTATGACTGAATGGCCGAGGGCGAGAATGGCCTCAAAGTCGCTGCGGATTGGTCTGGTGCCACTAGGTATGTAGATTGAAGCTATGATGATGGTCGGATGACCAGTCATAAGAGGAGCCAGAAGAGGAAGGGTAGGGAGAGGACAACAATGGAATCCTCTTTTGTAATAAATGACAGTGCCACCGTCCAGTGAAACCGTCGGAGTTGGGCCTGTCGTTACGAATAAACGCTTACTTGGGTATAGCGAATCCCCTGGAGCGGTTTGGAGTTAGCCACGTCTCTTGAAAGAGCAATAAGTCTGGCTCGTTGTTCTGAAGGAACATTTTGAGCTCAGGAAGGTTAGTGTTAAGGCTACGAACGTTAAAAGAAACTAGGGATAAGCCCTTGGGTTTGATACGACCGGACGCGGGTTTTGCGGGGCTAGACATTATATTGCTTATTTATGAATTTCAACAAAAAATTAAATTTATAACGAACTTAGAAGCGAGTGATGCTCGGCTAACGCATATAAACGCTCTTGAGGAGAGCGGGCGGCTCGTAGTTTGCGTGCGAGTACGGAAATTTCCTTAATGTCGACATTTTGAATGACGTCGAACACGGTCTTCATGTCCTCAGCCAACGACGACTGAGGTTAAACGACGGAGCGGGACGCGGGCCTACGGGAGCTACGGGAGCTGGGATAGCACAGTAAGGTGCAGGTGGAGCGGCCGGACGCTGTCTCCAGGACAGAGCCGGAGTAGGCGACGGATGCACGGGCTTTGCTTCCGGGGGACCCCGGTTGCGCAGCGGCGGGAAGTTAGCGGGAGTGAGCGGCGGCGCCGGCTTAGGCGCAGCCCTCTTAGCTGAAGAGCGCGGAGCGCGCTGGCAACCCCTGTAGTTCGCTGTGTGGCCAGACTGGCCGCACAGCACACAGGCAGGGGGGGAAGTGGATTCGGGTGTGCGAGTGCACTCCTTGGTAATATGTGGGTCCAGGCACTTAACGCACCTGGGGGGAGCTGAACAATTAGCCGCTGCGTGGCCATAGAGCTGGCAGAGGTGGCACTGCCCAGGGTGGCCGCGAGGGTTGGGACGCTCGACGGAGATATTCGAAAGTCCGCAGATTGTGCGAGCCTCTCTGAAGATCTCCCTCGAGTTGGGAGTGTTTGTGAGGATAACTAAAGCTAGTGGAAAACGCCTACCGCGGTTAGAGTGCATCATGTGCACTACTTCAGCCGGGAAACCCTGAGACTTAAGGTCCTCGAGAATTTCGTCATTACTGAGTTCAAACGGGACGCCCCGTAGTACTGCGCGGATCTTACGCTCCTATGGGAGGGCGTAGGTGTGATACGCTGGGCAGAATAACTTAAAACTAACCGTAGTACGCCAAAGGCCGCTATCTAGAAACCAAAAAAGCATACGCAGGTAAAGAGTTGACCGCGTTAGGGTCAACCTTTACCGACAGAAAGGACAAATATGCACGAAAACACACAGATATGATAAAAATAAATATGAAAATAGGAGAAAAATAAATAAAATAGAGAAGAGAAATAAAATTAAAATAAAAGGACTGGTTCAGTACAAATTCATTGTCACCTTTAAGTATCCTTTGTACTGAGACCAGACTACTTACGCTGGGCACAACACTGCACTCAGCACAAGCACAACATAACTTAGCACAGCACTTTGAAGACTAAGGGGCTTAGTCACAAAGAAAAATCACACTTCGATAGCACTCAGAGGGAGTAGAAAAACCTTGAAAACCGTAGCACGGAACCAACACGCTAAACTGTGATGTCAGTAGACTGAGCGCCACGGAATATCGGGAAGGGACCGGTCAACGGAAAACGGGGTCTTGCATGTCCGTACCGGGCGGCGATCGGAGCGGGAATGAACCTTCTGGATCAACACGTCAAAAAGTACAACTTAAGTCTATTTAGCAGTAACGGCCAAAATATTAAACATAAGTATAATTAGAGTCTCACCACCTTGCATCAACCAACTGTACGGTGTGAAGGTCCGTTTAAGGGTTTGACATAGGGAGTATCTTGTAAAAGGGCTCCATTAGTGAACTCTCGCGCGCAGTCCCGCGGCTGCCGGGAACCCTCACGATATGCGGTCCATTTGGACAGGTAGAGCACCTGCGTGATTGATTCTTTCGACCGCCGCCAGGTCGCAGCATTGTATGCAAATGTCCCGGCAAAATAGCCATTAGGTAACTAGTCGGAGCGCGTAGTTCACGGTCGCCGCTGCCCATGTTGTTACGCTGGCGGTGTGGGGCGCCGGCCAGCGGTACCCACTCAAGTTATAAGATATAAACAAATCTTCTGTTTCGTTTACGGAAACAGACCCGATCTGCGTCCGGACCCGTTCGGACGTGTTGAAGGTCACTCCCGGCTGCCGAGTCACGATTGTTGTCTCACGACTTCTCTCGTATCAATACTCAAACGCAACTCTCAGATCCGTTCTGCGTCCGGCCCCGCTCGGACGCGTTCGCGGTCGCTCCAGCTGTTGAGTCACTATTGTCGTCTCACGACGACAACTCGTTCGCAATACTCATACGCCGGATTCGTACAAATCTCGCTTCGTCCTCGACGAATTGAGATAGCCTCTTTAGGGCTTACGCTGCGGCCGGTTTTGATCGGCTGCAAGTAAGTCGGTCTCGCACAGCAACAACAGAGCTGAGCTTACCGCGGTCGATTAAATTCTATAGTGGTTCGCGAGGCTCGGGCTGTTTTTCTGGCTGCGTACTTGACGCTTGGCGCCTGCTACGCAGTCAGAGACTCGCTCTGTGGCCAGCCCCGGCCGGTCGTAACGTAGTCAATCCCGCACTCTGTGCACCCCTCGAATTAAAAACCTCACCTCGGTGAGTGCAGCAACAACAGGGTTGAGCTTACCACGGTCGATTAAATTCGATAGTGGTTCGCAAGACTCGGGCTCTCTTTCTGGCTGCGTACTTGACGCTTGGCGCCTGTACGTAGTCAGAGACTCGCTCTGCGGCCGGCTCCGGCCGGTCGTAACGTAGTCAATCCCGCATTTTTAGTGCAACCCAACCTCGTCAGGTCTACGACCGGTTTTTGTTGTCAATTTATTGGCAACACACTCCGTAGTAGACTCGCGTTTGATCAGGTGGATACTTAACGGTGACAACTAAGCCTGATAGCGTTGCCCCGGTGCGCTTCCAAGGCTCTTCAGGCCAAGGAGAAACCGGCTGACCCGATCCCATTGCACTTGGGCCTTTCCCAGGGTGACGGTACAGTGCTGTCCGAATTAGGGGCACCACTTCGCGTCGTCCCCAGCCCCCCTACCGCGGGGAGGTTTAGGTGCTAGGTTTGCTAGGGAACCTAGGCATTTTTATATATTTATATATTAAATATTGTAGGACCAAGCCCTCCAGTGGACCAGCAAAGCTTGGTAAACTTTGCTAGATCGCTCGTCCGGGCGCTCGCTGCCTCCGGCATCCCCGTCCCAGATGACGTACTAACGCAGGCCTTACAGGCAACTATCGCGTCCCCGGCCCCTCAGGCCTCAACCCCGGCCCCTCAAGCCTCCAACGTCCAGACCCCTCTGGTCTATAGCTCTCCCGCGTCTCCCACTTTGTCCGAGATGGACTGCGAATCGGTCGCATCCTCTCACGCGTCGCGTCGCAAGCGTACCGCTCCCGGGAGTGACTCCGAACCCGCGTCTGATTCGTCATCAGATGCCGTCACCTTAACCGGCTCTCCTGAGCCCGCGTTCCAATTAGTCGCTAAGCGCTCCAAGAAGCGTTCGAAGAAATCCTCGGTATCCTCAATACCCAAGCCCTCCCCGGTGTCTTCAACACCAGCCCCCACGCCATTAAAATCGCTCGAAGTAACCGCGTCTCCGTCGGTCCCATCGAAGCCAGCGACGTGCTGCGAACCCGTCCCGCCGAAGCCTCAGCTCCCTCCGCCCGTCTTTCGCCGCGAAAAAGCGCGATGGACCGTAGTATCAAATCTTTGCAAAGAGCAAAAAATTAATTAATCTAAAAGCAACCAACGCAGGCGAACCAATTAAAATTCAGGTCGCGACTATCGACGACTTCCACGCGTTCACCAGGTTACTTTCTTTAAAACAAATCGCTTATCACACCTACGCCCTCCCGGAGGAGCGTAAGATCCGCGCAGTACTACGGGGCGTCCTGTTCGAGCTCGCGAACGAAGAAATCCTCGAGGACCTTAAGTCCCAGGGTTTCCCGGCCGAAGCAGTGCAAAAGATGCACTCCAATCGCGGTAGGCGTTTTCCGTTAGCGCTAGTAATCCTGTCCCACACTCCCAACTCGAAGGAGATTTTCAGAGAGGCTCGCACAATTTGCGGACTCTCGAACATCTCCGTCGAGCGTCCCAACCCCCGCAGTCACCCTGGGCAGTGCCACCGCTGCCAGCTCTATGGCCACGCAGCGGCTAACTGCTCAGCTCCCCCCAGGTGCGTTAAGTGCCTGGATACACACATAACGAAGGAGTGCACTCGCACTCCCGAATCCACTTCCCCCCTGCCTGTGTGCTGTGCGGCCAGTCCGGCCACACAGCTAACTACAGGGGTTGCCCGCGCGCTCCGCGCTCCACCGTCAAGAGGGTCGCGCCTAAACCGGCGCTAACTTCCCGCCGCTGCGCAACCGGGGTCCCCCGGAAGCAAAGCCCGTTCAGCCGACGCCTACTCCGGGCTCTGTCTTGGAGGCAGCGTCCGGCCATCCCGCCTGCACCTTCCCGACCTATCCCAGCTCTCGTAGCTTCCGTAGGGCCGCGTCCCGCTTTGTCATCTTCACCTCAGTCGTCGTTAGCTGAGGACATGAAGACCGTGTTCGACGTCATCCAAAACGTCGACATTAACGAAATTTCCGTACTCGCACGCAAACTGCGAGCCGCCCGCTCTCCTCAAGAGCGTTTATTTGCGTTAGCTGAGCATCACTCACTTTTAAGTTCGTTATGAATTTTATTTTTTGTATAAATTCGTAAATAAGTAAATTATAATGTCTAGACCCGCAAATCCCGCGTCCGGTCGTATCAAACCCAAGGGCTTATCCCTAGTATCTTTTAACATTCATAGCCTTAGCACCAATCTTCCCGAGCTCAAACTGTTACTTCAGAACTACAACCCAGACCTAACACTTCTCCAGGAGACATGGCTCACTCCTAATCGCTCCAGGGGATTCGCTATTCCTAAATACGCGTTTACACGTAATGATAGGCCTAACTCCGATGGTTTCGGCGGCACTGCCATATACTACAATAGAGGATTCCATTGCTGTCCTCTCCCTACCCCTCCTCTCCTCAACATGGAAGCCACTGTATGTAGATTGGCTATGACTGGTCATCCGACCATCATCATAGCTTCAGTCTACATACCTTGTGGCACCAAACCTATCCGCAGCGACTTTGAGACCATTCTCGCCCTCGGCCGTTTAGTCAATATGTTCGGAGACTTTAACTCCAAACATACTGACTGGACGTGCCTTTCAACCAACCTATGCGGTATCGCTCTCCTCGACATCACCAACTCACTCGACTTAGACGTCGTCTCCCCCATCACTCCCACTCACTATCCCGACAACCCGAACCACTCTCCTGACATCCTCGACTTTGCAATCGTCAAGCAAATCAACCTCGACCTCAGGTCTATCGAACCGCTCGATGACCTAGGTTCTGACCACCGCCCCGTCTCCCTCGTGCTAGGACCGCCTAACGTTAACGTCACTTCACCTAAGACCTTTATCAACTGGAAAGGTTTTAAAAATACGATAGTTTCAGCCTTAGAGGACCCGAACTCTCCACTCGCGATCTCGCTTCAATTAGATAGCCCGGATAAAATAGATTCGTTAGTAAATTCTCTCACTGATGCTATCAACTCAGCCGTCAATGTAAACGAAAAGGTTGCTAAGAAAGGCAAACCCACGCTTTCCTTAGCCATTAGCAATGTTATTAAAGCTAAGAACGCGGCTCTCCGGAGAACCAATAAATATCCCACGCCCGCCTATAGAACAGCTGCGAATCAGCTACAACGCAAAGTTAGATCTCGCCTCGCGGAACTCTGAACGATCTCATGGCGAATATCTCCCCGTCCCACCAAGCGTATTATAGTATGGCCCGAGCCTTACGCGTAGACGCCGCCTCTCACGTCCCTCCTCTCACTCGTTCCGATGGCTCTATCGCCTTCGAAGACGAAGAGAAAGCCGAAGCTTCGCTGACAGCGTTGCGTCTCAATGCTCGCCCAGCACGCAACCCGCGAATCCCACTCACATCAAAGCGGTGGAGGACGAAGTTCTCCGTAGAGACTCTCTCCGCATCACCGCTGACCCCGTCACAGTCTCTAATGATGAAATCTCGCTTCTCATTAAAAGTCAAAAGTCCAGAAAGGCTCCGGGTGCGGATGGTATTTCCAACCACTCACTTAAACACCTGCCTCAACAGGTGCTTACCTTGTTTGCTATCATTTTCAATGCCTGCTTCGACCTTAGCTACTTTCCAAAAGCTTGGAAAGAAGCGACAGTCATAGGCATACCCAAGCCGGGTAAACCTCTTAATATCCCGGCTAATCACAGACCCATCAGCCTCCTCAAGGCAATGTCTAAACTTCTCGAGAGAGTCATACTCTCTCGAATACGGAACCATCTGTTTCCAACGGATGGTGATCCTCTCATAATTCCCCATCAGGTCGGCTTTCGCGCTAAGCACTCCTGCCCTCAGCAAGTCCATCGAATCGTCGAGTACATACTCGAAGGTTTCCACCCGCGGCGTTTTAAAACGATCGCAGTTTTCTTTGACGTAGCCAAGGCTTTCGATAAAGTCTGGCACAGCGGCCTCGTTTATAAACTATACAAAATAGGCCTACCGGATCGACTAGTTAGAATAATCGCGCCATTTCTTAAAGACCGTACGTTTCGATTTAAACATGAAGGCACGATTTCCGCGCCCCGTCACATAAAGGCTGGAGTCCCTCAAGGCTCAGTCCTCGCCCCTCTATTGTACACCGTGTACACTAACGATATCCCCGTCCCGTCGAAAGGCGTCGAACTCGCCCTCTTTGCCGACGACACTGCCCTTTACACCAAAGGTCGCAGAGTCCCGGGTCTCATCACCAGACTCCAAAAGGCTGTAAACGCCCTCAGTGCTTGGTTTCAAAAATGGCGTATCGATGTGAACCCAGAGAAGAGCTCTGCGGTTTACTTCGACTACAGACGTAGTCGTATCGCCGACAATCTCCAAGTGAGAATGTAAAGCACTCCCATCCCCTGGAAGCGCAGTACCAAATATTTAGGCGTCATCTTAGACCAGACGCTTTCTTTCAACCCTCACGTCGAAAGAGTAACGAAACTCGCACGTTTTTACCTAGGCCGGCTTTACAGTATGTTAGGTAGAAAAATAAAATGTCCTTCAGAAACAAACGTACGCTTTATAAGGTCTGCGTTAGACCAGTCATGTCATATGCCTCGCCAGTCTTTGCCCACGCCAAACCCTCCGTCCTGCACAAACTGCAGGTAGTTCAAAAGCTCTTCTGCCGCAGGGCCACAAACGCACCTTGGTACGTGCGCAACGCGGACCTGCACAGAGATCTTGAACTACCTACAGTACAACAGCACCTAAAAACACTCTCAGAATCGTTCTTCAAACGCGCCGAATCCCATCCCAATCCACTAGTTCGAGATTCAGTCTCATATACTGCTCCTGTCTTAGATTCGGTATACAAAGTCGCTAGACCGAGAAACGCGCACACGAGCGAACGCACGCAATTAACTTTAGATCTCGAGGCCCTTCAGGCCGCAAATTCTAATTCTAACGTAAATTCTAATTCTAATGTAAATCCGAATTAATGCAATTTTAATTTTCAATTTTTAATGTTTTTTATTATTTACTTTTCATTTTTGAGCACCTTCAGTGCTATGTAAATCCAAGCGGGTGACCCCTTAAGGGCCCCGCTAGCGCGGCCTCTTTCTCCGATTGGCTGTCGTTCAGATGAAGGCTGAGTGGCAAAAATGCACGAGCCGACAGGGGGTTTTTAGTGGGTATGGTTCTGGTAGGCGTCGGGACGAGTCCCACATAACTCTGGAATCGCGCCAGAGTATGCGTCAGGGCATTTTTATCCTCCCGCCCTTCCCGCGGAGGGGAAAAAAAATTCGTTTACGTCTTCATTTAATGGGTAACAAATAGACGGAGTAATTTGTGACAGTGTTATATGGAATTAAAAAATCTTCGATATTAATGTTACCGACTCTTAGGTTATCTACTGTTAATTTACTCGCACCAATATTATTCGTATTTAAAATTAAAGTTTCTTCAGTCATACCATTAGTTTTCACGTATCATAGCTTTTTTGTATTTTAACAATAAATTAGTAGATAACAAAATAAAGACTGCAGCAAGCACTCCACAGGGTACAACGCACCTCACAAACATTGAATCTCAGGTAATTTCGATTGTTCAATATTCCCTGTCTGCACGACACGCAGAACCTATAGACAGCCAATTCAAATAGCTAGTCTGTAAGAATGGTAGTTTATTTTTCTCTGTCTTATATAATCTAATACAATCGGCGAAGAAGCCTTCCCCGACGGTCCCTTAATATTTTTAATTGAAAGGTCTAACCGGCGGCAACCCGGCACTTAATCGTATTTATCTATTTATAAAGCGAGCCGCTTCGCCGTCGGTTCTAACTAATGAACATATTCAGGATTGAACGTGTATGTAATGAAGGTTTGCGCAGATTGCTTATATAGAAGCACTAAATCTTGTAATAGATTCGTTATAATGATTACATGCAAATACCCAGCTTAGCAACACGACCCAGGCTCCTCTTGGTTTCCGGTCATTGTATTGTCAAGTTGTCACTCTAACTATATTTTCCTTAAACAACTTGACAAATTCAATGCATTACCATCGCCAGACAGCACAGCGACAGCACTGCCGGCTGTGACTGTGCCACCACTAGACAGATCTAGTACTAGCATAGGTATCAGATAATAAAATATCGGAGCTTATAGAAGCTGAGCGACTAAATGATACCTCTTGAATTGACCGCGTGTCGAAATTCTAAATATATTTCTAATAGAAAACAGAAAGTTGAAATTAATGGAGAAAAATGATCAGGATTGGCAGTGGCGCAGGGCCCCAGGACGCAGTTCTTGGTGCTTTCCTATTATAAGTATATGTCAACGATCTGTTATCCGTGGTTGAGAATCGATGCGAGGTCATGCTAGATGCTGATGAACGTATGATATACGCTTCCTTCTTTTTTTTTAATTCAAAGACAAGAAACTGACTATCGAGCAGTAAACAAATGTATCTCTATGGCAGAGAAATGTTGGTTCTCAGTTAATAATTTTCTCCTCAATGAAAACAAAACTAAATGTGTGAATGTGTAACACAAACATTGTAGTTAAGGGCCAGGAACTGGCCCAGTAAACTCAACTGTATAAAGACACGTTGTAAATTTATTTTTGTAATTCTTGCCAGTTCTTCTTCACGAAGGTTTCTCCGAACTGGTGGTAGAGTCATGCTTTGTTTGACGTTAATAAGAACAAGTAATTGTCAAATCCTAGTCTTCGTCGTCACTTTCCACCGGGTGAGATGTCAAGCCGACGCCCCAAGGCGCTTGCTTTTATATTGTCGTTATAAGTAAGCCATCAACCTTGATCGGTTTAGATCTAGCAGTGCTTCTGTATGATCGGATCTCGTCTCGTGGCAGCTTGCATCGGAAACTCTGAAACTCACGGGAGACAAAGGCTTTCGTCAATTAAATTTACTAAATAATTTATTGTTTAATATGCATCAGAACTTCTTTAGCCATAAATGAATTGCACCAGATAAAATATCAAGATACAGATAGCCTCTACCTTAACACTTTGAAGAAGCGTGAGGCACCCAGGCGTCTACGGCCGCTGCGGTGCGCGGGCGACTCTCTGTATTTCGGCGGGCTAGTGGCTGGTATCTCGCGCGCATTTTTCCCGCGCGGTCGAGCGTGGAGTCTAGACTGGCGGAAACCAGGCGAGCGCGGGCCGGGCGCGGGAATCATTACGGGATTTTCTAGGTTACAATCCAATGTTGATTTATGGATAGTCTTTTTGTATTGCCTTTTATTTGATGGAAAATGAAACAGAAAATTAACGAATAAATTTAAATTCATAGTTTCGCGGGCGCCTGGTATATAAAAAATATCGAAAGCATTATGTACAGAAAATATAATATATTTTTTACACACTCCTGTCAGTTCTGTGTCATATTCTGTGTCATGTATTTTTTTATATTTGTATTTCTTTAACACGCTAATTTATGAAAGATGAGTTATCGCTTCAAACCTACAACACATTTATACAAATTATTTGAAACAGTTTTCAGTTCCAACGTAGTTGATGAGCGTCGTCATGCGAACAAAAATATTTTATAAACGCCGCTTGAGGAATTATGTTCCGACTCGCTAATAGAACTTCACGGTAGTTCAGATTGGCTACTGTCGTTCTATTATATAATAGGTCTTTACCTATGAAACTGCCGTTTTGCCGTACTGGCCATTTCAAATGAAAATATTTTTTTTTTGACTGATAATTCTAATTTCAAATTAATTTTATTTGACAAACATGGAATTCTTTTTCTAAAATCGTCATTTGTTTAATAGTTAGTGTTTTGTTTTCAACGCATTCGAACATTTTTCGACATTATGGATAAGTTAAAACTTCGAGTAATTATGGAGTATGAGGACCGTCGTGGCAGCAAAGCGGCACAAGCGGCACGCAACATCAACGACGTTTACGGAGCGAACACTACTAACCAACGCACCACCCGTTATTGGCTTACCCGCTTCCGTTCTGGAAATTTTGACCTGAAAAATGAACCCCGTGGTCGTCCAAAAACTTTGGTCGACAATGACGAATTAAAGGCAATTGTGTTCACCATCATTGTGTTCAGTTCTTCACAGTACACATCTGCAGTAATGCTTGTCCCGTTTGGCAAGAAGCTGTGATGAATTACACCCGCGTTAGACCACCAAACAGTGACCATCACTTTTCTAGGGGTAAGTTTTCGTTTAGGGCATTGTTTGGGTGCTGAACCAGGGTCCAACCAACTTGCTGAGCGCTTACGATTGTCAAACAGGATCCATTTCTCGTCACAAGTAACAATGCGGTTCAGAATTCCTTCATTTGTATGCCTGCTGAGCAGTGCAAGGCACGTCTCCACGCGTACTTCGCGCTGGCGGTCATTGAGTTCGTGGGGTACCCATTTGTCTAGCTTTTTTACCTTGCCAATTTGACGCAAATGGACCAATATTGTTTTGATGCTAACGTCGAAAGCTGCTGCTAATTCAGCCGTGGATTGAGTTTCATCAGCTTCCACAATTGCCTTTAATTCGTCATTGTCGACCAAAGTTTTTGGACGACCACGGGGTTCATTTTTCAGGTCAAAATTTCCAGAACGGAAGCGGGTAAACCAATAACGGGTGGTTCGTTCGTTTGTAGTGTTCGCTCCGTAAACGTCGTTGATGTTGCGTGCCGCTTGTGCCGCTTTGCTGCCACGACGGTACTCATACTCCATAATTACTCGAAGTTTTAACTTATCCATGATGTCGAAAAATGTTCGATTGCGTTGAAACCAAAACACTAACTATTAAACAAATGACGATTTTAGAAAAAGAATTCCATGTTTGTCAAATAAAATTAATTTGAAATTAGAATTATCAGTCAAAAAAAAATATTTTCATTTGAAATGGCCAGTACGGCAAAACGGCAGTTTCATAGGTAAAGACCTATTATATAATAGAACGACAGTAGCCAATCTGAACTACCGTGAAGTTCTATTAGCGAGTCGGAACATAATTCCTCAAGCGGCGTTTATAAAATATTTTTGTTCGCATGACGACGCTCATCAACTACGTTGGAACTGAAAACTGTTTCAAATAATTTGTATAAATGTGTTGTAGGTTTGAAGCGATAACTCATCTTTCATAAATTACCGTGTTAAAGAAATACAAATATAAAAAAATACATGACACAGAATATGACACAGAACTGACAGGAATGTGTAAAAAATATATCCTAAAGAGGTGTGATTTAAAATATCTAGAAAGTGTATAGTACCAGAAAATAAGGCCAACGTTACAATATTAAGAGGTGGAAATTTCCAGTAAAATTCTAAGAATGGAATTAACATATTTGTTAAATTACTTTTTGCAAACGATTAACGCCATGACTCCACCTCACGTCAGCTCTGCGCCGGGAAGTCGGCGTTATCATTATTTTTCGAGCTCAAATGCAAGATATTTATTTGCTAATAAACCAAGTGCTAAATGTGATTATTTGTTGACTTGATATACGTAGTCTTGATCCTTTGCCTGCGGCGGCAAACATTACAATTTAAATTGATCTATTTTCATGCATCAACAATGGGGTCCTGCATCTATAGTGGATTCCCGGATCGCTAGTAAAGCTGAGCTACGACGTGACCCGGGGGGCTTGCGGGAGGAATGCAGCGTCACTGCACTAGGCATCACACCCGCGACGCGCCGGGCCTGTGGTGCGTGGCGCAGGGTTCAGACTACAGGCTCGCCACTACCTTGTTGATCAACTCGCGTGTATTTACTGACGCGACAAACGGTGTACCTGCAACACTTTTTCTTTTACGATTACCTTTTGCAAGGTTGCTGTTATCTACCGGAATCTGGCCTATAAAATAATGAAGCAAATCTGTGGAATTTAATCATATTACTTATTACTTCTTTTTCTATTATGATAGAACAACAAATATTTGATTTTGATTAAAAAGGCGACTTACTTTAAACATAGGTACACTCCTAGTAATGTACATGTACTTACAAGCAGTGTATCACGAATGTGTGCCGCCATGCCCCGGGTCGAGCGCGCGTCGCGGCAATCGGTCCCCCGCCAATGGCGCACAATGGCCGCCGTCATTATGTCATGTTTACTAGGCTTCACAACACTCTTTGTTTATATTTCAACTAAACTTGTTTAGATACAGTCTACGTACTAATGTAGATACAAAAGTCGACGAGTTCTCAAAACCTGTTTGATTGTACGATACGAACAACAGATCTCCTGACTTTTTTGGATTTAGTCCAGCTTTTAAAGTTGTTTTATTTCTGGTGTTTTTTCAGGTAAATTACCCCTTTGGTATTTTACCTGAAATTTTATTTTTTATGCAATCTGCTCCTGCACAAAGCTTCCCTTAATATCTGCTCGCCGAAATTGTTAAAGTGTAGAATAAGTAGGTGCAGTGCGCACTAAGCCGTCAAGTTTGATCGAACTTATAACGTCCTAGAACCTTACTTACTCACAAGTTGAAAACACATATCATTTATAAGTTATTGTATATGCGCTTTCGAGCTTCTTGACATAAACATAACATACAGTTGTCTTGCGTAGTTCAAAGGGCGGCAGGTACCTGGAGGGCAATGCAACGAGCAAGTCTGAACCTGGGACGAAAAGATATGGTGCACATCTAGAGAGGTCAACTTTCATCTTAATACATTCAAACTGTCAAGATATTTACCCGCTTAATTAAAATCTGATTTCTTTGAACCAGACAGTAAAATACCAACATGAGCCTCGTGGCCTCGCGCCGTCGCCTGTGCAGCTTCCAGTTAATAGCCTTTTAATAAGATTTTTTCCTTTTGAGGTAAAAGTCGGCCTAGAGAGCCGAGGCGCCAAGTGAACTGACGTCATCACCGCAGTTGTCAACGTCGTTAACTGTCTGCAGCGGTTATAGGAATTATTGACAACAAGATGGCAGGCGTTCTAGACTATTCGAATGTAAATATATTAATTTAATCGCTGCGAATGTTTGGTCTGCTTAATATTCAACCCGTGATGTTAAGTGTTTGATCGTAAACGTTGTTTATCGCGATGTCTGGGTCGCCCGCAAGGCCGCGTGCGCGCAGTTCGCCCTGCGCCTGCGTCCCTTCCCCCCGCGCCGCGTCTAGACGCGCGCCGACTTTCCACAGACTCTAGGTCTGTTGCAAGCTGATATCATAATCTTAATTACGCTAAATTGACGTTAAAACTCGAGGTTCCACTTTCCAACAGCACGCCTGCAAAGCCCCGTCAGCTGTCTGCCCGCAGAAAACTTGCTTTAATGGTGGAGCGGCAATTTTGTACCAAATTATAGTTTCCAAAATAGAACCGTGACATGGTAGTGGCTGTGGTATTTCACCGAGTAAATCTAACGTTTCCTGTATTTACGTGTTGATATTGTAGGTATCTTCAGATAATTTAATTTTGGCAAGTAATTACACTACCATTAAATTAACCTGATGATGGCTGCTCAAGTGATCTGCAGAACTAGACCACGCTGCATGATGTTCCCGTAGACACACCGCCCAGGTGCGCACACATGCAAGTACCTACACGTGTGTGTCGGCGCTGTACCTACGCAGTAATACAGATATTGATTGTCACTGTGTGCAGCGATAGCGATACATTGTGAAATTTATCGCTTTGTGTGGTCTACATACCGACTAACGTAAATTTACTTTTAATACGTTTGATGATACAATTTTTGGTATATTTATTTATCAGCTCGGTGTTTGTCTTCCATCTTGCTTTTCGTGTTTGATTGGAAAGTCGAGCTGGACACGAACTTGCGCGGGTTCAAAAACCGCTGCCTGAGTTAAAAATGCATTCATTACTACTTACTGCGTATCATTAAAGATTAGAACAAATCAACTCTCACTTGGAGGCAGACAGCGAACGTACACTGTCGATGTTTCATGAAGTACATGGAATTACTCACACAGGTTCACCTGTGACTGGAGCGGAGAGGGACGCTAACTAAATAATTAATGTTTTCATTTTATAATGATAGGCCAGGGGCAAGGCTTTTCGCATTATATATATAACATTTTGAAGAAACTCAATAAACCGTAAACTCATACGTGAATCTCTACTAAAACGTAATGAAACTGAACCATTTTTGAAGAGCATCGTCACTGATCACAAAGAGTGGGTCACCTACGACAAGCAGGTCACGGTCAAACACCACTCACTGCGGCGAGCCCCAGGTTATCCCGCAATAAGGTGTTGTATTTGTATTCTGTCAATTATAACATTTGAAACTAAAAACTATATACTCTGTAACAGAAACATAAAGGACTTGACCAACCAGTTCAGTGAGTCGGCGGGCGCACCCCCTTCACCCCGTACACCCTAGTGAACTTCCAGCTGGAGCGTGCAAGCGCACTCGTGTTCACTCAATCATACAGTGGCTCCCCTTTGATGTCCCGCGCCTGTCTCTCCTTCGTTCAAACGTTCACTTGTTTGATAATTATTCATTAGTATCTGTATTGACTGGCTGCTGAATTGCTTAAAACATCTGTGGTAAGATAAATTATGAACTTAAAATTCTAATAAACCAATAATCAACAAAGCGAAGTAACGAATTAATGTCTAAGAAACTTTTGCCGCGTGGTTCGTAAAATTTTTCATGTCAATCAACCATCTTATGGTTGTACATAAGTGGTGAGTACATAAGTTGAATTTTATAAATGGAAAAGTAATTGAATACTAGTGCCGCTGTCGGCAAACTAGCACGCGATTCGCCTGATGCTGAGTGGCATCTTCGTAAACATCACTTACCATACGTGCTTACATCACGAATGTTGCCTGTGACTATGTATCCTTGTATCTGTGTGACCCGGGTATCCAGCTATTCCGTTTGACCGGAACACAACCACATAAGCGTGACTATTACGGCGGTCTACACAGGGAGGATTGTGGCACCGCCCCATGCTAGATCTTAACAAAACTAACTCTACTAGCATTTACTTATTTCTGTAGCGTCTTCGTAAACATCACTTACCATACATGCTTACATCACGAATGTTGCTTGTGACTATGTATCCTTGTATCTGTGTGACCCGGGTATCCAGCTATTCCGTTTGACCGGAACACAACCACGTAAGCGTGACTATTACGGCGGTCTACACAGGGAGGATTGTGGCACCGCCCCATGCTAGATCTTAACAAAACTAACTCTACTAGCATTTACTTATTTCTGTAGCGTCTTGGTAAACATCACTTACCATACATGCTTACATCACGAATGTTGCTTGTGACTATGTATCCTTGTATCTGTGTGACCCGGGTATCCAGCTATTCCGTTTGACCGGAACACAACCACGTAAGCGTGACTATTACGGCGGTCTACACAGGGAGGATTGTGGCACCGCCCCATGCTAGATCTTAACAAAACTAACTCTACTAGCATTTACTTATTTCTGTAGCGTCTTCGTAAACATCACTTACCATACATGCTTACATCACGAATGTTGCCTGTGACTATGTATCCTTGTATCTGTGTGACCCGGGTATCCAGCTATTCCGTTTCACCGGAACACAACCACATAAGCGTGACTATTACGGCGGTCTACACAGGGAGGATTGTGGCACCGCCCCATGCTAGATGTTAACAAAACTAACTCTACTAGCATTTACTTATTTCTGTAGCGTCTTCGTAAACATCACTTACCATACATGCTTACATCACGAATGTTGCCTGTGACTATGTATCCTTGTATCTGTGTGACCCGGGTATCCAGCTATTCCGTTTGACCGGAACACAACCACATAAGCGTGACTATTACGGCGGTCTACACAGGGAGGATTGTGGCACCGCCCCATGCTAGATCTTAACAAAACTAACTCTACTAGCATTTACTTATTTCTGTAGCGTCTTCGTAAACATCACTTACCATACATGCTTACATCACGAATGTTGCCTGTGACTATGTATCCTTGTATCTGTGTGACCCGGGTATCCAGCTATTCCGTTTCACCGGAACACAACCACATAAGCGTGACTATTACGGCGGTCTACACAGGGAGGATTGTGGCACCGCCCCATGCTAGATCTTAACAAAACTAACTCTACTAGCATTTACTTATTTCTCTAGCGTCTTCGTAAACATCACTTACCATACATGCTTACATCACGAATGTTGCCTGTGACTATGTATCCTTGTATCTGTGTGACCCGGGTATCCAGCTATTCCGTTTCACCGGAACACAACCACATAAGCGTGACTATTACGGCGGTCTACACAGGGAGGATTGTGGTACCGCCCCATGCTAGATGTTAACAAAACTAACTCTACTAGCATTTACTTATTTCTGTAGCGTCTTCGTAAACATCACTTACCATACATGCTTACATCACGAATGTTGCCTGTGACTATGTATCCTTGTATCTGTGTGACCCGGGTATCCAGCTATTCCGTTTGACCGGAACACAACCACATAAGCGTGACTATTACGGCGGTCTACACAGGGAGGACTGTGGCACCGCCCCATGCTAGATCTTAACAAAACTAACTCTACTAGCATTTACTTATTTCTCTAGCGTCTTCGTAAACATCACTTACCATACATGCTTACATCACGAATGTTGCCTGTGACTATGTATCCTTGTATCTGTGTGACCCGGGTATCCAGCTATTCCGTTTGACCGGAACACAACCACATAAGCGTGACTATTACGGCGGTCTACACAGGGAGGATTGTGGCACCGCCCCATGCTAGATCTTAACAAAACTAACTCTACTAGCATTTACTTATTTCTGTAGCGTCTTCGTAAACATCACTTACCATACATGCTTACATCACGAATGTTGCCTGTGACTATGTATCCTTGTATCTGTGTGACCCGGGTATCCAGCTATTCCGTTTGACCGGAACACAACCACATAAGCGTGACTATTACGGCGGTCTACACAGGGAGGATTGTGGCACCGCCCCATGCTAGATCTTAACAAAACTAACTCTACTAGCATTTACTTATTTCTGTAGCGTCTTCGTAAACATCACTTACCATACATGCTTACATCACGAATGTTGCCTGTGACTATGTATCCTTGTATCTGTGTGACCCGGGTATCCAGCTATTCCGTTTGACCGGAACACAACCACGTAAGCGTGACTATTACGGCGGTCTACACAGGGAGGATTGTGGCACCACCCCATGCTAGATCTTAACAAAACTAACTCTACTAGCATTTACTTATTTCTGTAGCGTCTTCGTAAACATCACTTACCATACATGCTTACATCACGAATGTTGCCTGTGACTATGTATCCTTGTATCTATGTGACCCGGGTATCCAGCTATTCCGTTTTACCGGAACACAACCACATAAGCGTGACTATTACGGCGGTCTACACAGGGAGGATTGTGGCACCGCCCCATGCTAGATCTTAACAAAACTAACTCTACTAGCATTTACTTATTTCTCTAGCGTCTTCGTAAACATCACTTACCATACATGCTTACATCACGAATGTTGCCTGTGACTATGTATCCTTGTATCTGTGTGACCCGGGTATCCAGCTATTCCGTTTTACCGGAACACAACCACATAAGCGTGACTATTACGGCGGTCTACACAGGGAGGATTGTGGCACCACCCCATGCTAGATCTTAACAAAACTAACTCTACTAGCATTTACTTATTTCTCTAGCGTCTTCGTAAACATCACTTACCATACATGCTTACATCACGAATGTTGCCTGTGACTATGTATCCTTGTATCTGTGTGACCCGGGTATCCAGTTATTCCGTTTGACCGGAACACAACCACATAAGCGTGACTATTACGGCGGTCTACACAGGGAGGATTGTGGCACCGCCCCATGCTAGATCTTAACAAAACTAACTCTACTAGCATTTACTTATTTCTGTAATAAGCAAATGCGGGTATTATCGCGGTAGTCAAATATATCCAGGTATTACTGAGGTATGTCGTATAATTGAATTTTTAAGTAATTATAAGCGTACCATACATTTACATGAAAGTTTAGTTTATGTTCTAAGATATGTATTTATTACTCAATGTATACAAAGATATCAAAAAAGGTAAATATGTAAAAAAGATTTTTTCGTGTCGAGGCGGCGCCGGAGCTCTGAGTCCGTGAAAACGCGAGTCGCCTAATGAAAATAAGCTGAGTAATTCAATTTATATAAGTGCATAAAATAACATTTTAGTCTGTAGATTACATTGCAGCATTGTTTAAAATGTTATCCCTCGCAATTTGATAATTTACACAGTTAACTATGAAGCTATCTTCAATGGAGCATGTCATTGTCACTAAAGTACGTCTTCTTATGGTAGCGTCGGGTGACGGGTCGCTCACTTCCCTCTAATATGGTTGAGGAGGGCGATTGCTGGATCCCGCGTAAACTCGTGAACGGGTGCCGTTTGAGGGTGTTCGTCGTTTGGATAGTTGGGGGAATGAAGTGTTGCCGAGTTAACAGATGCAGATAAGAATTATTTTGTATACACATTAAGAGACACTGTAAATTTATTTTCAAAAAAAATTTAGCCGTTAAGTTTCTTGCCAGTTCTTCACAGTTCTTCACGAAAGTTACCGAACTAGTGGTAGAGTCATGTTTTATTTGACTTCAGTAAGAACATGTAATTGTCATGTTGAGAAATAAATAATTGAATTTGAAAAGCTATTACCGAGTGTGTCCCCAAGTACATAACTTAAATGCATGTTGTGCACTGACCCACATTGCCTATCATTTTTCACATACATACATACAAGCATACCTTAGTAATAGCTTAATCAGACTTTTTATTTATAAAACGTTTAATCTTAACATTTTTACTAGATGTCTATCTAGGTCACTACAGATTTGGTAAGTTCAAACCTTAAAGTCTACGAAGTTTCAACAGTTTTTATTATTGGAAGTTCTTATTTTGAAGACTCAAACATTGAAGGTCCTAAGTACACCGCGGTAATACCTGCATTTACTTTCTATTCTACTTCTATCACCAAAGTATAACCTCAGATTATCATTTTAAATCGATAATATTTATTGTTGGGTCACTAACCGTTACCGCCGTTCCGTTGATGTGAAGCATATGCATCTTTATAAGGAAAGTTTCCTTTTCAGACCAATATGGACCTTACTTAAATTGTCTATTATATATTTGTATACTTAAAGTCATACAATGTCTAATTATCTTGTCTTAAATTTATTTTCTACATTCCTTGATCTATGAAATGTTCCTGCAGTGATTCAGTAATCATCACCCGTATTCAAACACAACATGCAATTTATTTAAAGACACACTGATTTGTTATTTATATGTCAATGTCAACACGCTAGGCGTAATGCTGCGATCCTATCACTAGAGCCATAAGAGCTAAAAGTAATCTGTCTGTTGATTACAACCAGTAGCTGTCTGTACCAAATGATTATTAAACAACCACTAGACACCGAAGAAAGGTTCGTTTGTGAAGAAAGGTCAGATGTGGTTCACATCTGTGGCTGTGACTAGACGTAGTGGCGGCCAGCGGGCGTTGCCGTGGTGGGGCGGGTCGCGCGTGTCTACGCACTGATGGGCCGGTGGTCGCGAGCCTGCGCGTGCAATAGGCGTAGTGGTGGCCAGCGGGAGTCGCCGTGGTGGGGTGGGCCGCGCGTGTCTACGCACTGATGGGCCGGTGGTCGCGAGCCTGCGCGTGCAATAGGCGTAGTGGTGGCCAGCGGGAGTCGCCGTGGTGGGGTGGGCCGCGCGTGTCTACGCACTGATGGGCCGGTGGTCGCGAGCCTGCGCGTGCAATAGGCGTAGTGGTGGCCAGCGGGAGTCGCCGTGGTGGGGTGGGCCGCGCGTGTCTACGCACTGATGGGCCGGTGGTCGCGAGCCTGCGCGTGCAATAGGCGTAGTGGTGGCCAGCGGGAGTCGCCGTGGTGGGGTGGGCCGCGCGTGTCTACGCACTGATGGGCCGGTGTTCGCGAGCCTGCGCGTGCAATAGGCGTAGTGGCGTCCAGCGGGAGTTGCCGTGGTGGGGCGGGTCGCGCGTGTCTACGCACTGATGGGCCGGTGGTCGCGAGCCTGCGCGTGCAATAGGCGTAGTGGTGGTCAGCGGGAGTCGCCGTGGTGGGGTGGGCCGCGCGTGTCTACGCACTGATGGGCCGGTGGTCGCGAGCCTGCGCGTGCAATAGGCGTAGTGGCGTCAAGCGGGAGTTGCCGTGGTGGGGCGGGTCGCGCGTGTCTACGCACTGATGGGCCGGTGGTCGCGAGCCTGCGCGTGCAATAGGCGTAGTGGTGGCCAGCGGGAGTTGCCGTGGTGGGGTGGGCCGCGCGTGTCTACGCACTGATGGGCCGGTGGTCGCGAGCCTGCGCGTGCACTAGGCGTAGTGGCGGGCAGCGGGAGTTGCCGTGGTGGGGTGGGCCGCGCGTGTCTACGCTCTGATGGGCCGGTGGGTCGCGAGCCTGCGCGTGCAATAGGCGTAGTGGTGGCCAGCGGGAGTCGCCGTGACGGAGCGGGTGGCGCATGTCTGCGGACTGATGGGCCGGTGGACGCGAGCCTGTGGCGTGCACTAGGCGTAAAAAGGCGTTAAATATCTGCTCGGGTCCAAATTCCATTAGAAAAGCTTTGCCCCAAATATGAGCTACTGTTAAAGTTGTACCTACCCGTTCAAACTATGTCCACGCAACAGGTAGCTGCAGGCACAGCATGACAAGCCGGGACAAAACTTACATCTCGGATTAGAACACGATTGTGGCGATCTAAACGCCATTACATTCGACCTACACACGCATACGAGTGATCTGCTTGACTGATCAAGTCGCGCGAGACCTGCAACTTGCATACAAATCATTCGATTCACGGACGAACGAGCACAAGGCAACGTCGTCGCGTCACATTTCAATAAATTATGCAATAAAGTATCGCACGGGTCAGGCCGCCGCAGGTACACATAACGTGAATATTGTCGCTGAGATGTCTTCCCCATACAACCAACGTTATTTTTGTTACTGCACAGTTTTAGCAAGCAGGAACGCAGAATCATTATAATCCTTATCGTTCTTGACACTGTGATCTTTTGTTACAACGTTATTTATCATACTAAGTCAAATGTAAGTGACTGAGTTTGCGCAGACTTCGTGCACTACGTAGGTACGTGTCGGCCCCGCGGCCCCGCTTAGACACGTCACACGGCAACTTAGCGTGCTTTAATTACAGTTTTTGCTAAGCAAATATAGACTTAGATGAAGTATTAATTCGCATAGTAACAGCTACACTCAGGAGCATTAAGTAACCCTTAGCCGTAAGTGAGTAATCAATTTTGAAAATCACCCACTCAACTATACTAATCAAATTTTTAAGCTCTGATCAAACACTTAAACATCTGTACCCTTAAACACCTTTATTATATAATCTATGATTTATATTATCCAATTTGTAAAAATTATTTAATATTTAAGTTAACTTTTGTCGCAATTTCTTATTTATGCATGTTGTGGCAGCCTTAAATAGAGTGTACATTTATCTCTTTTTTACTATATGAATATTTAGTTGTAAGTCTTAATGTATTACTCACTGGTTGTCCTATTATATAATAAATAATAAATAAAAAGTGAGTGCGGCAGTAAGCGCGTGTCAAGTTAGAGTTGTTCCAGGGGGCTGTACTTTATACCGCGAATGTAATGGGTCTGTGAAATTAATATAAATAGATATTGAATGTGATATGAAACATTGCACACATGGTGTATAATAATTCCTATAATATTTATTTTATTCACGTATTTATTTATTTATTCAGGAACATAACAGTCACATTCAAATATATTATATAAGTAGCGTGCATATAAATAATCAGACCTTTCGTTTGACAGATGAATGTTTATCGCAACGAAGGACTCCATCCCAGCGTCTACAAAGCATTTCAGTAACGACATTTTAGTTTTGTTTTGTCGAAACGAAACGAGTAACAAAATCTAAGTAAATCTCACGTTTATCCAGAAAACAGAAATACAAACCTCACCGTCAGAGTGATGTTATTTTTATTTTACTTTATTAACTTTAGTCCAAACCGGAAGGACTTTCATTTCATTTCACGTTTGCAACATTGTAGATAACTTTGCCGCATCAAACAAACATGTAATGCTGTCGAATGCGTGTGACGTCACAGTGACACCTTGTTATCACGTATATCGAACAATTTGCGACGTTCTTTTATCTTCTTATAATGGTGGTCCGTGTGTTCATTAGACACATAGACACTAAACCAGTGAGAACTGGAATACGCGTACAAGCCAACGTCTCTATGGCGTTCGTGTTCGTTGACGGGTCCACATTACAGGAAGCCATTTAGGATAAAATGTATCTACTGGATAAAAGAAAAACTCAAACTACAAATTCTATTTTTAATTCACTCAGTCGTTTAAGAAGAAAGAGGTTAAGACTATCCAAGGAACAATCAATGTAATATGACGTCTTACTCTTTGACAATGTGTCATTGTAGGTGTTACTAGAATACACACTGTGGAAGAATCGAACAACATGGACACCAGATATGATTAAACATACAGAAGATAATAACAATAATAATAAACTCCCAGACGATGGCACCAAGTGTGCGGCCCCAAAGTAAGCAGAGCTTGTGTTATGGATGACCACACAGCGAACTGGGGGGGACCCAGAATAAACATACATAATATATAAATACAAACAACCATGACCCGAGAACAAACATCTGTGTACATCACACAAATGAATGCCCCGGCCAGGACTCGAACCTCCGGCGTATGAGGCAGGGCTACTTACCACTACACCACTCGGTCGTCAAAACTAAAAATACCTAAAAAAACTCTATTTAAGGAAATAAATTCCTCACTTTCACAAACAGTTTGTGCTCGCGATCTGTTTCCTGTAATGTCAAACTGAAGTAGACTCTAGACATGTATCTGTAGGTGTGCGTTTATTCTGTCATTGGTAACAAAATCTAACCAAACTAGCAGGAATTCCGAAATCTCTTCAGCACGTCCCCTGCGCCTGGAGCGATGTCATTTGGTCTTTCTTTGATTTGAATACTGGCGCCTGGAGACAACGCTGTCTCGTCGAGTGCGTATGCTGTGTGACAACAGTGACGTCATTGAATATCCACAATTTCTCGAAGTAAAAGAGAAACTACGACAGAAGTTTTTGGATGTTAGTTTGTCTGGAGAGGTTCGTGATCTGTAACGCCTTATACAGTCGCAACATTGGTACCCTTGCGAAGAAGGTGACAAGTGGAGGTCGCCGGTCGCAGCTCGGCAGCTTCCCAGAAAGTATGCCGCAGTTGATACTGACAGCTCTATTGCAATAGATCTATCATTTATTAGATTACGTCTGTTTTGTTACTTGACCGGCGTGTGTGACAACAACCATGTGTACGACGAGAACAATGCATTACTTACACCAATGCTCTCGCCAGCAGGAGTGTGCTTCATGGTAGACTCCAAGCTGCCAGGCAGGGTCGGCACGAGCAGCTCGTCTGATACAAAGGTACAGGTTAGTAGTAAATGAAGCTACAACTAGAGAACTGCGTGAACTTGTCTCGAAAACTACACACGGACTTGTTCATTGGTGTGGCAGACCAGCATCTTGACGGGCATCTTGTGCAGTAGCCAAATAGTATTTGATTTCTTCAAGGCGCTCTATTAATATAACTTATAATAGTCACATCGCAAACGGTATGCGCGGTAACTTGCTAGTGGTTCGGTATAGCGGCACACGTGTGTTGGCGAGATACCCTGTTCGAATCTTTCGCGGAACCAACATTTTGTGCTACCTGTAACAAGTGTTGCCAGATCGACTAATTTCTCTTATTGTTTGTCGGGGAGGCTGCATTCTAGCTCGTAACACGACTCTTGCTTTGTTTGAAGTTGGTCTGTTTATTTTGATTATTGAAAAAGATACTTTAAGATCCTAAACCTTTGCAATAGTCTCAAATTATATACCCTCCGAACATTATCCAACAAAACAAAATGGTCGACAGCCTCATGTCGCTCCGTGTACGTGGCCTGCGCCCGGCGAAGCGAGCGAGCGGCGCGACTACAGGTAGGTGCGCAAACGGGTTTGAGGCATAAAGCATGCGGTCGCAGCAGTTCACGTAGCGCGGTAGCCGCCGTAATCTACTAAGTGTTGCGTTTATTGGAGTAGGGAGGCTCCACTCGTAAACCAATCAATAATTGCCGGCTGGCTTCCGTGACAAGGAAATAACTTTTTTTAAGCTGTCATGCTGTAGGTAGGTTATAAAAGCTCTTTAAAAGATGTTTTTTTTAAGCACAGGTCCGTGCGTAGCGGCTAATGTAGGTTTTCGCAAAGATTTAAATCAATAGATGTTCCCCTTCGGTACAAAGAACGTACGAAATTATGTTTCCACTCAAAGTTGTGCATGCACAAGTGTTGTCTCAGTATCCAACGAGCGCTTGTCGTGAGTGGTACAGTGCAACGACTTAATGTGCACAGTGTTTTTTCTTAAAATTTATTGTTTAAGATTGAATTATGCCGTCGTGTTCATTTCGGGGGTGTAAAAATATAAGCCGAAACACAAACAAGGGTAAAGGTGTTACTTTTCATGCATAAGTAAATAATTACAAATTATTTTATGATTTATTGGCGTTACTAGTCTGTGTCGCACGGCAGTATGGCCGCGAGACGCGGAGGGGGCGGAGAAGCGTCCGGCTGCCAAAGAATAAGGAATTAGATACAAATAGAAAGGCCAACTCATTAGCTACTTTTACTTATAGGTAACAAAATAGAAAGATTGTTGGAACTGAATATTTTTTGTGAACCTTGGGCTTTTTAGTTGTTTTTTGGCAAGGCAGTTTTGCTTTTTATGTTGTTTCATTTTCTTTTTATGTTGTTTAATTTTCTTTAACTTCTTCCTGTTTGTAGTAAAAAAATACACTGATATATTAACTAAATCAATTGTTTAAAACTATCACGGTTGTTTCACAGTTTTAAAATTTATAAGATCCCACATAAATGAAAAATGAACTCACTACTTCAATATCGAAAAACAGCCACCACTTTTAACCATAGGGTTTTAATTATAAAGGTGATAATGTAGGACTACACTACTTAAAAAACACATATAACAAAACGCCAAAAATTTTATAAGTTGGTGTTTTTTGCAGGCAATTGACGTGTAAGTTATAAAGCTATTATCTGTATGTTAAAATAAATGATTTTTAAATGTTTACTTGTATTTATTTCTGTGTCTATAAACCTGTAAAACTTTTTAGGCGTATTTTCCAGCGTAAGATCTTTGTCACATCTGATTTATATTCTTTGACGATTGATGACGTGAACTTGCTGTGTTTGTGTAAATGAGCATGACAACTCCATGACACGTGCGGGCAAATCTATTGATTTAAATCTATGGGTTTTCGTATATTTTCAAAATACATTTAAGTACCTTTTTGGGTGCACGTACCTTAAAGTAATAGGAATCGTCGGTCCTTATTAATGGTTACTTATAAATATGATTGACGAGGAAAAAATACATACCTGTATGAATACCTCCATACGTGCTAACGCGGATGAAACTCAGGTCCGGTTTCATAATAATTATATCGTATACTTTAGGTTTACGAAATACCAACTTTGAGTATAAAAGTTAGCTTTAGATTTCGATTGAACACACACAGACACAATACATTTTAATAACAGGTTACATTTGTTAAAATATAATTAGTTGATAAAAACAGCTAATTTACAAGATTTAAGATATACATCGTTAATATTTTATGATTTACGGAAATTCCCTGTGACTTGTCTACAGCTCAGCTGATAGCGGTCGCTGACGTCATACAGTCGCAGAGAACATAATGTTACGACATTTTATAACTTGTTGATGTTTACATCCATGAGTTTAGATTAGCTCAATATATAAGTAAAAGAAAGCCTAGGATCGAATTTGCGCAGCCTAGTACTTAAGGCATCAATCAATTAAAAAAAAATCGTTTGGTGCGTATTGGCTGGCGGGTGGCTGCACGGGCGCGGGCAGTGGTCGAGAGCTATAGAGCCGGTGCGGCGTCGGCCGCGTTGTTTACACGGCGCACGAGGCCGCGGCCGCGTGACGTAGCGTCTAGACGGCCCGCCGCCGCCCGCGCCCCGCAGCTTCGCCCGCACATTGTTTCGATCGCGCCCTATCTCGCCGGCCACGCCGCGCTGCCACGCTGCACCGATGCATCTACAGATTGCCTCTATGTATCATAATTGACACGGTTCGTCTTTCCATGATTTGCGCCCAGAGTTATGTTTAATATAGTTGAGTCGTGTTTCATACATACCTAAGTAGTTACCTACGTCCTTCAGTACCGGCTCGAGCGTAGCAGGCTCGTATTGGTAGGTAGGTGTGCCTACCTGTTAGCGAAAACAAAGCGAGCGTCATATAACAACGAGATCAGTTACCTTCAGAGTTTACTAGCGAGAGTTCGTTCTCAGTTCGCACATTCAAAGTTCACAAGCCGCAGGCGGCCGCCTAGATCTGAGATGGAATCTCGACTTTGTTACGCATGGACTGTATTGTTGAACAAGTAAACATTGATCAATGTAGAAAGCAGACAGACGCGCGCGCGCAGCGGTATGCACTACAAACACTGACCAAGGTAATCAGGTCTACAGTATGACTGTCGCATTATGCATTATGTACCTAAGTAGTGCACCCACAGATTTGCCAGTCCCTGCCTTCCAAGTCTCTTCGTCAAGGAAAATCTTCACCTAGATATAAAGATTTACTATTCATAAAATACCTTAGTAAATTGTTTACATATCGTGACTGGAAGTATCTGGAAGTGACACATTGATTGATTGGTTGATTGAACAAGTAATTGTCAATATTGAGAAATAAATATTTGAATTTTTTGATTGTGATAACTGCGAACGAACAATGGTATGGCTTGGTAACTTATTTCTAGACCTGATCCGTCCTTGAACCATTTCAAGCAGACTGACGCAGCAGAGCAGCAACCCCACGAACCACGTAGCTCGTCTTGGACGTTAATGCTTTTTTACTTCGAAAAGGCCACAACACATATTCCAACACATACTAAACACTTATACTAATACTTATATTGTGGAGGATAATTTATTTGTATCCTTGTATTGTAACTTTGATACTTCTGGAACCATCTTAGGTTGTTTGACAATTAGCGATGGAAGAGGTAGGTATCGCAAGTGACGAAATGACGGGGTACCTGCCGGCTACCCGGGTGAAGCCGGACGCATTGCTAGTTTGCAGTAAGCAAGTGTAAGGTTTAGTTTCAGAAACATTTTGATTCCTCAAAGTATTCCTCCGTGAATAAAGATATTAGATGGACATCTTAATCGAGATGTTTAGAAAGGAATGTTCCATTCTGTTTATCCACCTCGGTCCCTCTTTGGAAAGCTCAGCTTCGATAGTTCGTGAACATTTCCTCGTTTTATTGTAGGTACTTTAAGTATATATAAGTCATAATGTTGGTACCCACGGTAGATATTTGAACTTTTCTGTTATTAATGTAAATGTATTGTGGACGGCGCGCTGCATTAATGCAGTTCAGTTGTAGAGTTGCTGATGCAAGCCGGGACCTGCGCCGGCGTCGCCCCGCGTCCTCACTAACATAAACTTGAAAATTCAGTATGTTGCACGTGTGCGACGACAACTCGTCTGATAGACAACTGTAGTCGATGTAGTTGGCCAACAGGAAATAATAAATTTAAGGATAGTTAAAAATTCAACTTATCTTACAAAGTATTTTGTATCTCGGACATAATTATAGTAGTCCTGTCACCTGCGCCAGAGGTTCCGATGTAAAATCCTGCCAGAGACAGGAATTTTATTGATAAACAAAGAGTTTTGTCCTTCAGTAATTATGTTCACATATGTGTATGTTTTATTAGGAGGTCCTGTGTACGGATATCCATAAATTCTTTGCTGACGACTAAGTTCATGAGTTAGCCGAGGATGACGCCACGTGCGCTGGCGGTGTCGTCGAGGCTGTCTGCATCTTTCAGTGAACTCGGCCCGGCAGAGGTGACTCTGTCAGGTAGAAAGTCACGGAATGCTAACGAGGGCAACAGCCGCCGCGCAGGAAAAATGAGCTGCACAAGCATAATGCGGACAATATGCATTATTTGTGATATTGTTCTTGCGGAGACATTGAGGTAACTGTCATTAGGTTACTTGGTAGTTTGCTGTCATGCAGCTGGTAGTCAACGCATAGTCCCTTTGCCTATAAAAGCTGTGGAAGGCTAAACTGGCTCGTCACGGTGCGGCGCGCGGGGCGGAGCGCGGGCACGACGCGAGGCGCTGGTACCAACTTGATAAGATAAAAATTAAAGATAAATTCTTTATTTGCCAATACATGATACAGTTAGGTCTTAAATATAAATTAGTTCCATCGTATACTGCTGATTATTCAGCGTGCAAAATTATAAAATTGGAAATATATATCTAAATCACTAAAGCAATCGAATTAAATATACATAAATTACATTAAATAAACATAAATTACATTCACAATTAAAATAAAACCAAATTAAATAAGTTATGTCTCAAGGTGAAGCGAATAAAAATAACAAACAATAGTAAATAGTTTTAAATGTCAAAATTAAGGTTAAACGAAGCCAATGCATATCAAAAATATCAATATGTCAAAAGTAAACAATAATTATAAATAAGTCAAATTTACAATTAAATAAAAGAAATAAATATTCAGCTAGCAAATTACAATTCCTATTTTATCATTTAAATAGAGATTTATGTCATAGTTCATTTTGTCTAGTAGTAAATTACACAATGCTCATTAAACATTTTTTTTTAGGAACATCTCTACATGTCCTAGGTAATTTATCATACAGTCTGACAGCCGCACAGTGCACGTTTCTGCTATACAGAGTCAGCTTTTGGCGTGGTACATATAGTGTACCACACCAAAAGCTGTTTGTCTCCACCACGCCGTCTAATCACGTCCTTATTTTTCCCAAATAAATGTTTATTCCGATTGACGAAACAACATAGTTCAGATATGTACAGTGACGAATGTGGCAATATTATTAGTTTCACGAATAACGGTTTACAGCTGTCTATTAAATCTGCTCTACAAATGGCCCGTATATTTTTTTTTGTAGAATAAACACTCTGTCGGCCTCAACCGAGTTTCCCCATAAAATTAGGCCATACCTGATAACGGACGCAACCCGTGATAGGCAAGAAGCGCCGCCTGAAATCATACTAATTGCACTATTTGCCTTAGAACGTAAATAAATCTGTCGATTACCATATCGTTATATCATATTCTCCATCTGTTGAGACACGAGTTATACGGACTTCTATTGAATTTGAATTGACCTTGGGTCATGACGCTCTGTTCGTGCCGGAAAAATGCATTTACGAAATGGTGTTATGACCGCAATAACGACTACTCCAAGTTAGACACGTGTAGTTAATACTTTGCGATGAGAATAATAATATAAACAGGTATATTTTGTTAGCATAGATTGTTGGCATACAACTGCATTTATTTGATTCTTAACCGCTACAGCCACTCAAGTATTACCTCTGTGAATATTCAAACAAAAGGTTATTCCGAAAGTGTGCATCCTTAAGAGAGTGTCAACTAAGACCAGCCCGATCGTAAAACTTGCGAAATGTTTGGCGCCGATAAAGTCTTTATGTGCGCAAGCGCCGCCCGGCCCGTCTGGGCCACTGACTCAATGCAAACAACCTGAATTTAAGTAAATTCGATTATTTGTCAGATTCAATATTTGTGGAGAGGAGTGCACAGTGACAGTCGCTATAGGGGGGGGGGGCTGGCGGAGGATAACAAGTGGCGGCCAGTAGTTAATGTCTGGAACATTAAGTAGGGTTGTTAAAACATAGAGTAAATGTGAATACGCGATATTTATGTGTATGCTCGTAGTTGTATTGACACAACACAATTAGCCTCGCTCTGCATGCGGATTAGCACATGAGTTTGGAAATAGATAAATTTATTGCAGGCTTAGCGATACTAGCGCTAACTGTTAATCTCCGAGCAACGCGTCGCTCACGACTGGCTGAAACCTTTAAGAAAAGCAATATGTCTGTCGCTAATAAATGGCCCCATCTATTTGACTGTTTGTTTACCATTCCGGCGGCCGAGCGAGCGCGAGCTCATTAGTCGCAACACGAGGTATTCTAATGGTGTAAAACAACGCTTCAAAAACGAAGACTTCAAATAGCAAAACTACCAAAATCTTCCATTCGGATTCTATTTACAATCAAACAACAGCGTGATGGCGGATTGTGAGGCGCGGAAATAGATGCGATATTAAAAATAGTGGAGAGTAGCACCGCGGTGCGGCGACGGCGCGGCGCCGGCATCGAGGAACCACTAATGTGGTCTAAGAGATATTTCCTCACGCCTCCCAGAACGCAATGAAACCCTTCACGAGAAATATTAATTTACAAACTGGTTCTTTACGAACACTCTGAAGCAAGTGGGTACTGGTAAGTGGTACTGTACGGATATACAGATATGGACACAATACATGTACCTAGTATTGGAATGACTGCAGAAACGCTCCCCACCAGGCGCACTACAGGACCCCCTCGTTTGTTACAGAACCGCTCCCCGCCAGGCGCACTACAGGACCCCTTCGCATTGTAACACTTACTTTTTAACGAATGATCTTTCCTTATTATTTGTATTTATATTTTCTTTATCTTAAATTTTGCTAAATATATATATTTTATTGTTTACTTTCATTGACAATCATGTCAACACATTTTTTTTTAATGACAGCCATAGAAGCTGCCGAACGGGCTATATAAGCCTATATAATACTACGCACTATATAATACTAAAAACAATTCTCTCAACCATATTTTATGAAAATATGATTCCTGGCTGGCAAGACTAATTTGGAAAGTTCAAATTGCGGTTCCAATAGAATGCGAGCCCGGCTATATAAGCTGAGGGCTGGCCTTAGAACGGCTCCCAGCGGACGGTGACCCCCATCAATTCGGGTTTCGTGCCAAGCACTCCTGCCCTCAGCAAGTCCACCGAATCGTCGAGTACAATCTCGCCGGCTTCAACCCCAAGTGGCTCAAAACAGTCGTGGTATTCTTTGACATAGCCAAGGCGTTCGACAAAGTCTGGCGCGCGGGCCTCACTTACAAGCTGTACAACACAGACTTGCCCGTCCGACTAGTCAAACTAGTCGGCTCCTACCTTAAAGATCGCACCTTTCGTTGTAAGCACGAAGGTACTCTCACGAAGGGCTCTCCACCTCCCGCCCCCTCAAGGCGGGCGTCCCTCAGCGCTCGGTACTTGCCCCTCTATTATACACCACCTACACCAATGACATACCTATTCCGTCTAAAGGTGTTCAACTCTCCCTCTTTGCCGACGATACTGCCCTATACGTCAAGGGCGTGCACGTAGACACCCTCATCACCAAACTCTAGAAGGCCGTAAATGACCTCGGAGCCTGGTTTAAAAAATGGCGTATCGATGTGAATCCAGAGAAAAGCTCTGCGATGCGCTTCGATCACAAACGCCGTCGTCCCTACGACACCTGTATCCGAATGCTAGGTACGCCCATCCCGTGGGCACTAACGACCAAGTACCTAGGCGTAACGCTCGATCGTACGCTATCATTCCGAGCTCACATACTCAGAGTTACCAAACTCGCCCGTATGTACATGGCCCGCCTAAACAGTATGTTAGGCAGGCACAGCAAAATGTCTCTTTGGAACAAGCGAACGCTTTTTAAGGTTTGCGTCAGATCAGTCATGACGTATGCCGCCGCAATTTTTGCACATGCCAAACCCTCCGTTCTGTATAATCTGCAGGTAGTCCAGAATCTCTTCTGCCGCAGGGCCACGGATGCTCCGTGGTACGTGCGTAACGCAGACCTGCACAGGGATCTCGACTTACCTACTATACAACAACACCTTAGGACGCTCTCCACCGCTCACTTCAAGCGATCCGAAGAGCATCCTAACCCCCTCATTCACGAGGCAGTAAATTACACAGCTCCGTCCATGCCATCGAGGTACAAAGTCCGTAGACCGAGAAATCGGATAACTCGGATCTCCCCGATCAGCTCTCGGCGAATCTGGACCAGCTTAAGGCTGCCCAGGCCGAATAACCATCAACCAAACTGTCTTTTGAAACTTATGTGATTTTTATTCTCAGCGGGTGACCCTCTAGCGGGTCCCTGCTTGCGCACCCACCTCCCGACCCGGGTGTCGCTCCGATGAAGGCTGTACAGCATTCCCATGTTACAGCCGGCAAGGTGGTTTTTAGTGGGTAGGTGCCACTCTGGTGAGTCCCACATCATGTTGTTCACCATCGTGGAATCGGTTGCCTGCGGCGGTATGCATGACGCATCTTCCACCTCCCTCCAGTGAGGGTGTTGCTTCGGCGGCAAAAAAAAACTTAGAACGAAAACATCTAATCAAGAAAGAAAGTCTACTACAAGAGTCAAGTAACAATACCAGTCTATTGCAAGAAGTCCTCATGATGATGTTGCCTGCGACTGATGCTGCCTGATACTGAAGCTGCCTGATACTGAAGCTGCCTGATATTGGAGCAGCCTGATACTGATGCTGCCTGCGACAGATGCTGTCTGCTGCAGATGCTGCCTGCTACCGATGACTACGGATGCTGCCTGTGCTGATGGTGCCTGCGCCAAAGCACCAGCCGGCGCCTGAGCGTTCTCGTCGTCGAACCCTTCGCGGCGACCTGTTTAAGTCCGTTAATAAACTATTAAGTGACAGCATGTTGCAGAACCACTCACCTACACTACAGGACCCCCTGGTTCGTTGCAGAACCGCTTCTCGCCAAGCGCACTATAGGACCCTCATATGTAGCAGAACCGCTCCCCGCCAGGCGCACTACAGGACCCCTCGTATGTAGCAGAACCACTCCCCGCCAGGTGCACTACAGGACCCCTCGTATGTAGCAGAACCGCTCTACGCCAGGCGCACTACAGGATCCCCTCGCACGTAGCAGACCCGCTACCCGCCAGGCGCACTACAGAACCCCCTCGCATTACACTTAGATTACCTTCACAGTGCAGGCCCCTTGATAGCTTTATGAAGATAGAAAACTTAATAAGTATTACCGGGAATATGAGTAGCACACCTTTTTATAATCTTTCGTCCTTTTGTAAAACGGAGGCGTCCGATGTTAGCGTGCATTTTTAGAATCAACAAAATTGCCAGATGCTTTAAAATGCAATGTCATTATTATCATCCGGGCTTGTCTAAATTACAAATTACACAAATAAATCCGATTGCATTTCCAAACAAAGAAGCCGGCTGAGAGACGCCACGTCGGCAACTGAGACTAGTATTGTTGGAAGGACACAAGCAACTTACCGACAAAAACAAACGTAACGACTAAGTAAGCAAGCCTCGTGTTATAGACGATTCTATGCAGAATCCTGGACAAACACCTGTGACCACCACACGCGCGCTTAACTAACCTTATAGAAAATTAAGACATGGTAGTTTATTAAATTATATCCTGAATATGAAACCTTAGTTTGTACTCAGGTTCGGAACACAACAGCATTAAGTCAAATGAGTTTAGCTAATCTTCTCAGACGCCACTACATGTTGGAGAGACTGTTTAGAATTAGTATGCCGAGGTGTTTGTGTTCCGCCGCCCACGGCCGTCTGGCGCGGGCCTATCTTGATTTCAACAGCGTACCGACTACCGACCGACAGGGCGTACCGCCTGTTCATAATACAAATATAAATAAAATTAATGCCTTTCAGGATTTTGATAATAAGGAATTAACGAGTAGAAAAAAATACTTGTGATACTTAAAAATACTTCGTAATTGTTATTTTAGTTGTTTTGTATTTGATATTTTCTCACCTGTGTGTTGTGCTATAATAGTATTTTTAATACATACTTTTGTTCTCTAATTTACCTTACAAATATTCTCGTTTTGTCATTTGAAACAGTAACCAATGCAATTTTTTTTTATTAACCTAACCAGCCAGTGATAGCAACATGTAAAAGGTGAAACAAAGATACAAATCAATTTTGTTGTCCTATTATAGCGGCTCAGATAAGCCTCAGCACGCAAAATTCTGATAATTACGTGTCTCCCCTCTACAGTTTTGAATTTAGAACGACTTTGAATAACCGACAATTGCCGCTCGGATCGATCGTAGTCGCTAACTCCGAGACAATTTGCTGTTCAATTAGAATTTACGCGCTTCCGAAGTTTTAATGAAGCGCCGCCGCCGCCTGACTCTAGGCAATCAGGCGTCTATCAAATACTTAGTCTACGCATCTTCCAGAGCCTCGACTGCCAAGCTGTAAGTACTGGCACAAGAAGTCAATATTTACAGCGGTCGGGTCAAGGCCTGCCCGCCACCGACTGCCGCTACGCCACACAATGCCATTGTTGACCCGCCTCCGGACATTCATTGTCTGTGAAACCGACATTATATTCAATTATCGTCAATCTTTCATTATTCCTTTATTATTCAAATAAAGAATTACGCTCATTATCTGATAATTACGAAAGCAACAACCGTTTATGTTGAACATCAGCTGATTACTCTGCAAACATGAATGCAGGTAGGTACTAAACACTTGCGCACTGATAGCGGCGGCGAGCGCTGCGCCTTTACAATAACTCGGCGTCACAGTGGGCTGGTGAAAGCGATGATATCCGAATCCGCCGTGGCTGCAGCGGTGCTGGGATAGTTCGCGCCAGACGACTACCGAAATTGGGGTTACGTTTTGTCGCGGTGCGCGGGCGCCGCGGCCGGTCGATATCCGCGAGGTCGATGATTCCTGCCTCCCCTGCCCGCGCCCCGCGCCCCGCAACCAGTCGCCACAAGGTGCACGACCATCCCTACATACCTATCACCTGCCAGACGGGTAGGTATACTCGTAGCAGGCAGACTCATACTTTCGAAACTGTACTGGAGAACATTACGACAAGCGAGCAAAGGACGCCACCACAACCTGGCTCTTTCTTTGTGACAATAGCCTGCTTGTACTCAAGTCTACGGTACGACCGACTGCTCAGAGAGCGGCGCGGACAGCGGCACACACGACTTCTGCCTCGGTACAGTGGTATATCTCGGAGATAATTGCGGTACTCGCCGCGCGCCGCGACCTCTCCCTCTGCGGCAATGATACACCGCAGCGTATCTGATTTCATAACTGCAAACTCGGTGAAAGTCGAAAGCAGACAGACTATATTTTGGATTCTTTAAAGAATAATAATAGTAAATACCGACACGAAGTGGCACTGAAACCGTCGTAAACCCGGTTGCTGTCGACCTTGCAGGGCGCCGGCGCACTCCGCCCGCACTCCGAGGAGGAGCGCATTTGTATTCACTTCAAACATTCACTAAATTCAATCCAAAATAGAAACGTTTTTTTTTTATTGAAAACAAGCGTTTGATTGAAACCTATAAGCGCTTGTTATTTGTTGAAAATGACAATCACATCCAACGTAGTATAATTTGGATAAAGTTATTAGCCATATGTCCTTAGACCGTAAGGATTGTGATCGTGCGTACTATACAATATCAGTAAATAGAAAACAAACAAAGGTTATTTTCGGTAAAAACGTGTGAGTATACTGCCGTTACCACTTATATAAATGGCAATAACAAGTAACCATGCAACACGCCTTGGACAATACTCATCTACCCTCAAGCCGTCTAGAGACATTTCAATCTCCTTCGAGATAGTTCTGCAGAAGAGGCTCTCCGCAGAGAGCACAGCCCACCTGTAAGATGCAATAGGGTACGAGTAACAAAGAATAGCCATCTAATTCGTAGAGCAGTGCCACACACACACAACGGAAAGGGTTAGAAAGGCTATCGATGCAGTACTGTACGGGAACCGATGTCGCCAGTGTTCTCCGTCATTTCGCCACCACTACTATTGCATATTATACAACAAGCTTACGACACGAAAAGAGCCAATCATAGCTCGTTGCCATCACGCGATATAATTCAGAAGAGTCGTGCGCTCACACCTACATACGCACATCGTACTCTCATTTACACTAGTGATTGACGCAAAATTTTATCAATATCGACAAATATAAGTACCAAGTTTTAAAAATTTCTCAGAAAGTTTTAATTTATACATTTAAACCTGATTTATAAATTCACTTAGCATGCACTTAATTAAAAATGCTATGTTAATCTATTGTAACACAATAATATACCCATATAACATAGAATCAATAGCGTTCCAAAAAAGTTTGTATTATAAACCTCATTGCAGAATTACTGTAAGACGCACTTACTTGATCCCAGGACACTTTGATGTGGGTACATCGTCAACTCCGCTTGGTAACCGTGCGATTAACTGGGCAAGTAGATTATCAAACAAAACATAATTTTAACTGTTAATATTTAGATCTTTTGAGTTTTTTAATTTCAAAACTGCCCATTGGAAATGAAGTGGTATTCTATGAATAATGTGATAATTTTTCAAGCATAAAAGTACCTAGTCTGTTATGTGGTTGTAATCCGTTATATGGTCCCACAATTCGTATATTATTTAATAAATAGTTGTAAAAACAAATATAAATTTTAATCGTTAAATTTCATATTGAAATTTAAAAAAAGAAACTTCTCAAACCTATCGCCATGAGAAACTTCAAACGATTTATCAAATGACGCTGGATTTATATTATATCTGATTACAAAATCTGATAAATTTGATGGATCGATGCAAACGCAACATACTTGCCTACTTTTTATCCTTTCAGTTAGTTCGAATGGCTGACGCCGCGGACACAGGGCTGTCTATCCACCAGCTACACAGATAGTGCTGATGACGCAACAGTCAGGGTCGGTACCGCGTTAGCTTCCTGTCTGGGTTCGAGTGTGTTCGACTAAGTCACGGTGACTAACATTGCCGAACCGTACAAGTTCTGACTGTACGATACCGAACTAACCGATCGACCACTTCCTATGCCCGATGCGTTAGCGGCGCGCTTGCATTCCGGCTAGAATTACAGACGGCTAATTATAATGCAACGCTTCATTGGTGTTACCAGGTCCAGTTAGGCATACAAAACGTATAATTACATATACAGGGTGTTTTGTGGAGGGTTGTAGGGATTATAGAAAGTGATAGTCAAGGTCCCTATGAGTAGTTTGACTGCATTTAGTAGGTAATAATTTACTGAGTCTTAAAGTTTTTGAGTTATTTGAATTTTAAGGGTTTTGAGAAAAAACATTATTTCATGGCAAAAACTAAATAATTTTATATCTCAATTTGCTTGAGTGTGGAAGACCTTCAAGCATTTAGTAATAGAACCGCTCCCCCATTCAGCCATGTGGTTTTACTGGCAGAAAGGACGTAAACACACGAAAGTACTTCAGCGGTGGGAGTATACACTCAATGGTTGAAATGAAATGAAATGAAATATTTATTTCTCAACATTGACAATTACTTGTTCTTATTGACGTCAAAAATTGCCGCAGTAGTCCAATAATTTCATAATATTTGCAAGTGATTTCCGCAAATTAACGCATGATTCTATCCAGTACAAACAAATAAAACTCCACGTGGCATAAAAAGACATTTGTTTTTAATGTTGTGTCATTCTGGCGAGATAGACTGTCCAAAAACTTATCCATTACAAAAAATTATGAAACAAGATCGCATTTGAACACTGTGCAATTTTTTTATAGTTTGGATTCTAATTTGAAGGCTTATAATATTGCTACAAAAACTGCTTGATTAATATTCTTCTAATGTCACTGACAATTTTTTTGGATTGAACAATATTTTAACCCAATTTAGCTTAAATGCTTAAGTCAGTATGCGCAATACGACCTTGGGAGTGCTAGGTGCCACCTCCAGCATGCCCTGCACCCCCCGCTTCGTCCCTCCCAGCAATAGTCATGTTTCCTTGTTCAACGCGCCCCTTCTGTTTGCCTATATCCTTCTCTATCGTAAAATCTTACAATAGTCAGTCGAGAGAGTGACAAACAAATGAATGGCCGGCCGACGTACGCTTTACCTCTGGACGTAATTAATTACACGAGTCCCCAACTATCCTCCCCATAATTTACCCTCACATCCAGATCCAAGGGACGACGATGGCTTTGGCATTATCTGTAATAACTTTTGAAGTCGTACACCAAAGACGGCCAAGTAGCATGAGTGGCCCAGGATCGAGTCCTGATCGCGACTCATTTGTATCATTAACACAGATGTTTGTTCTCAGGTCATGGTTGTTTTTATATATGTATGTCTGAAAGTTTACTCAGAACCCCCCCCCCCCCCCAGGTTTACTGTACTGGTTTATCTGTATTTGAAGTACGACATATACGATAAGCCTCTCAATTAATTGTAAGTTGGCACATCTAAAATACACTCCCATGAACGTTATTCACAAGGTCAGTGTCATTAATAGAATCATAAATGATAAGTCGAAATATTTAAGCTTACGAAAAAGGCGATCACTTATATAAAGGCGATACTATAGATAATATAAGGCGCAGGCTGGCGCAGGCTGGCGCAGGCTGGCGCAGGCTGGCAAAGTGGCACGTAGTTACATTGAATGCTAAGTCTGTGAAGGCAGCGAACCTGACCAGCCTAGACCGGTCGGCGGCGCGTCTAGACGACCATTCACATAGTCTTATCTAGAGACTCCATCTCAGCAACACACACAAAAACCTAATACATAGTTGCGCACCAGCGCGGACTGCGAGTGCGCAGAAAATCTGCGTCGCCAATTAAAGCACGGATGGTGATGCGTTCCCATTGATTTTAGATACAAAAGTAGCTATTACTGATATATGATATTTAAATTATAATACAACAATTTTTAAACAATATGCTTTTTAATAATATTATCAGTTTCGTGGACATAGTGAAGGTATGTGTGAAGTACACCGCATTTTTGCATATTTTTTGGAATTAAGTAAGCTAATTAACGATTACTAAACTGTGGTCCGCTCACTTCTGCTTTGGACATTTACAGCCATGGTAAGCAGTTGGCAAAGGCGAACTTGAGGTGAAGTCTGTGGTCAATCGGATCATTTCGGATGATACATCTCGCTGCGAACGGCCCGTTAAATAGCTTGGGATATCGGTCACAGTGGCATTGGACACGCGTGTAGCAGCTGCGGAATTCATCGCCGGGCAACCTAGAGCGCTGGTTCAAAATTATTGTTAAGTAACATGTACAAAATACTTACAAGTTCTTAATGAAGGTCAAAGCTGCGAGCCACGTGTGCGAGCTCGGCGAAGTTCAGACTTTCTTAGGGCCACTGATGCGTAACACCTGAGGAGCCACAGTTAAGTTAGAAGTATTTATTATTTAATGAGCAATAAAATGTTTGTTTAGTTAATTTATTCCAAAATCATATTCATTATTCCTGAAGTCCATTACCTAACTACTTAGTGATATTTAATTTGGACTAGGCACTCACAGAGTAAACAAGGTAATAAAATCAGATACCGTGTAGTACAGAGGTCCTACAACGATAAATAACCAGCGAATGCTACAAATTGAGCCCAGACAGGCAAGCCATTTGGCACTTCAGTGTGTTCCAAAACAGGCATCAGACATCGCTCCTAGGCTAGCAGATAGAGATTCCCAAACTTTATTATGAAGAAATTCCAAGTTTGAACGACAGACTTTATGCGTACCATGCAGATATCTGTTTTCGAGAGACGGCTGCTTGAAAGGTAAAAGAAAATGTTTTAAACCTACACCAAACGCCATTGCTTGTGTATCGACTATTGCACTCGAACATGAATTTTAAATTTAAATTAAAGAAGATACCCACAAAGAAAGAGCTCAGTAGCCTGCATTAAAAAGCAGGAGGATCAAATAATTTAAAAAAAAGGTTGTTACATAAACGTTTCGTTCCATAATTTGGGAACCGCTGTCCCAACTTAATCTTTACCGCTGGTCGTAAACTCATGCGCCGTTATTAGAGTCCGAAAGAAGTAGCTCTCGGCCTAGACAGCCGCAAGTAATGAAACTAGTAATTACCTCTGGACGGCGTGCTGGACACCCGAACAACACACACCGGACTTCTAATACAGCTTGAGCCCGCGACTTCACGTAAGGTACAAACATACAGCACTATGTATGTTTTTTTAAAATCCATTCTCATCATTAATTGTTTCGGCGAAAAAAATAATTCCATCTCACATCTCACTAATCAATATGCTATGTCGTCAAACTAAATGATATATTTTTTTTAATCAATACGGTACCCCTTTTGCGGCAGGTCATGCCACACTTTATATTAGCTGAACCAGGCAGTCCTGGGTCTCCCGCCACCTGCCAGGCAGACCTGGGTCTCCCGCCACCCGCCAGGCAGACCTGGGTCTCCCGCTACCCGCCAAGGACTCGGAGACGAGACAGGCTGACTATTGCGCTACGACTATGTTTATAAATGCCAAAGTTAGATTTCCTGCAAGTAGCTTTGAAACCTAGTCAGGGTTAATAATGGTAGAATCACATACAATTCAATTATGTCTGAAACGTGTTGGGAATCCATCTGCACAAATAACTTACGACGCTCCTCTATCCGACGCGGTAATTCGGTTTTTGTGAAGGGAAAACAATCCGACGCCATTAAACATATCTATGTAAAGACTGCGCAAAATCAGAAACTGTAAACAGGAGGTGCGGCGTCGAATGTGTTCGGTAAAGCATGTCTAAAAAACCGTGTATGGTTGACATGGCTTTTATCAATGTTTTTAAAAACTACTTTTCATTACTCTGACGTTAACTTGCTTGAACGCTAACTTGAGTATTAATATTGATTACTCATAGCTTTGCTACAATGGTATAAGCATCCCTCGCCTAGCACTACACAGTTTGTGTTAGAGAACCCAAACTGTATCTAAAAGTCATCTAATTTCTGTGAGTTCAGGGTCGGCGCGGCGCGGCGACGAGCCGGCGACGGCGCGGTCTAGACGGCGGCCAGACGCCGTGACACGGCCGCGCCGCCGCCGCGTTGAGCAACTGTTTGCAGCGCGCGGAATGTTTCGATACGTGAGTAATGTGCCAGCTTCGATTGAATCGAATTGGTTTTTAAATTTTTATGATATTTGTAAGTGTTTACAAAGATAGGAGTTTTGGTGCGCCTACTTTGTTTTATGTGTTCAATACTTCGTTTACTTCGTTATCTAAACACCTAGTTTAGATAACATTACATTTAAGACATAGGTTAAACCCAAGTGCCCTTACACCTCGTTTCCGCCGGAAAACACACCTTTGTAAGGTTTTGTAATTTATCAACACTGAGTGCGTTAAGACTAGGTTACAAGTATGTTAATGAGGTCGGTTTGAAGCTGAGATTGAAGCTGGTCCCACAGGCTGCAAAAGAAGCCTTTCTGTTATATTGTCCCAAGCGGCCAACAAGCAGGCGAGCGTTATCTTTTCCAGTTTGTGTCGCCTCATTGGTACCCGACGTGTCATGACAGCTGGTGGACATAACAGCATCAGCCGCCAGTCTCGCCGCCACCGCCATCTAGACTCCACACGCTCTCGTTGTTGAGGAATGCATATTTGTTCTACAGGTCAATGTACAGCATAGAGTTGTGTGAATTATAGATTTGGAGTTGTGGAGGTGATACTTTAAGATTAAGTAAGCGCTACACTCGGGCGAATGCGTGAATTGTTTATGTACTTGCAGCTTGCACTTATCTTAAGCCACTTAGCAAATAGCTATTACGGTTTGATCACTTTGATTGTGATTCATAATAAATAAAATAAAAAATTGTATCCAAGCAAAACCAATGAAAGCATAATATTGGAAATAAACGTATTATCAGCAGATAGAACAGTCGTCCGTGCGGTTCTTCTTGGATTGGTTCTACGTGGATCTGTCACTTCTACGTGGATCCGTCACAGTACCTACTCGATAAATACACATTAGTTGAATACCTACTGAGCAAAACTATAAATAGAAATAAACGTAACATCAGCAGAAAGAACAATCGTCCGTGCGGTCCTTTCACGTAGATTCGTCACTTCTACGTGGATCCGTCACTTCTCCGTGGATCCGTCACAGCACCTACTCGAACATAACACTTATGTTGCAGACCTACTGAGCAATACTATAAATAGAAATAAACGTTGTATTATACTTTATTGAGTATAATGTTATTTTAAAGCACAAAGCAATATTAAATAAAACACCGAGTAACTTGTACATTAGCACGAAGCCATATTGAATCTTTTATTTCTTATAAATCATCCTGTAGTCCATGGCGAGGGTTGCCAACTAACATTTTAGTATCAATATACAACATCCCCCTTTTTAAACTTATCTTACATTTACTCAAAGTGCAGTACTTACAGCGAAATACAAATTAAGTGCTAATACAATTATTTACTTAAATATCATACTTTACTTAAATGATGTGCGAAATACAATTTTCTTATATATCAAACCTAAAGACAAGATTATAGAAAGAAATTAATCTTCTTTTACTAAAAATAGTCCCTAAATCTAATAGGTGGCTTCACACTCCTACCATACCTAGTACACCTAACAGCAGAATTACTTTGTTCCCCAATCTCTTGTCTTGGTACATCCTGTTCTTCTTTGTTAACCTGTCTATTAAGAAACACAGTATTATTTCTGTCCTGAAAACTATTCCTACTTTTATTAATATGTTTACTATTTCTCCTTACAATGTTACCATTTTCTGTTTGAACGATAAATGATATACCTTCTCCGTTTACAATCTTTCCTGGATGCCAAACTTTATCCGGTCTATTTTGTATTCTTACATTTTCCCCTTTCTTAAAACATCTTTTAAATTTTTATCATAAATTACTATACTCTTTTCTTTAACTTTAATCATAACATTATGTAAGTCTGATCTCACTATTTTAGGTTTAAGATTTTTCTCCAAACAAGGTAAGTTAGTACGTAATTTTCTAGACACAAGTATTTCAGACGGGTTGTATTCTAACTCTGAAACTGGTGTAGTGCGATAATACAACATAGCTAAATTAAAATCTGTACTATCTACTCTATACTATCTTTACACTTCCTCATCATTTGCTTTACAATTCCTACTGCTTTTTCAGTTAAGTCATTTGATTGAGGATATCTAGGACTTGAATGTACTAAGATTATATCTAAAGATTTAGAAAATTTTTGAAATTCATAGCTACCAAATGGCATATTGTCACAAACTACATACTTTGGTATGCCATGTACAGCAAATATAACTCCTAAACATTGTAAAACACATTTCGTGCATTCTTATTTTTTAATTTTTGAACTTCTATCCATCTAGAATAGTAATCTACTACAACTAAATAGTCCTCTCCTGAGTAGGACCATATACCATTCCTATTTTGTAAAATGGTATGTCGGTAATATCATGTGAAATAAGTGTTACATTACACCTATATATAACGTTACAGTTGTACCTACACCCCAGTTCCCCAGACCCCTCAGGTCTTAGGCCCTCCCGCGTCCCCTTCCTCCAGTGACATGGAGTGCGAAGTAGACGCCCCTCTGCGCTGCAAGCGCGCACCCGCGACTGAGTCATCCTCGGACGCCACCCCAACTGGCCCTGAGCCTTCCTCTTTCACCCTTATTAAGAAACGCTCTAAAAAGCGCTCGAAACAAGACCCGGCGTCCTCGACGCCCGTCCCTACACCCCCTGCGGCGTCTTCAACGCCAGCTGCCCCGGTGTCTTCAACACCCGCTCCGGCCCCAACTTCTGTCAAGGCCAAGGTCCCACCACCCGTTTTCCTTCGGGAAAAGGGTAAATGGACTGAGGTCTCGACATTGTGCAATGAGCACAAGATCCATTACACCCGAGCAGTAAACTCGGGTGAATCTATTAAAATCACTGTCTCGTCGATAGACGATTTCCGAGCTTTGACTAAGCTCCTCACCGATAAGCAATATGCTTATCACACTTATGCTCTGTCAGAAGAGCGTAAGATCAGAGCGGTACTCAGGGGAGTCCCGTTCGAATTATCGAACGAGGCTATCCTGGAGGATCTGCAGTCCCAAGGCTTCCCGGCACTCGCGGTGCATAAAATGCACAGCAAGTACGGGAGGCAACACCCTCTCGCTTTGGTGATTCTCGCCAACGTCCCCAAGTCCAGAGAGATCCTGAAAGGGGTTAGCTCTATTTGCAGCCTCTCTGGGATCTCAATCTGCAAAGCCTGCTCAGCCAAAGCCTGCTCCAGAAAACTGGAGGCAGCGCCCCGCTTCGAATCCCATCCCGGCTCCTCGCCCATACAAACCCACTCCTCAACCCTCCGTAGCAGATGATATGCGTATCGTCTGCGACGCTATGAAAACTATCAATGTTAGTGAAATCGCAGTCTTAGCCCGTAAACTTAGGGCTTCACGTTCTCCGACAGAGCGACTGCTCGCTCTGGCGGAGCATAGTTCCCTTCTCAATTCATTATAGGTTCATTTAAATGAATTGATCCCTAAGTCAAGTTTCGGCCGACCTCTGCGCAGCCCCGGCTTCACCGGAGGCTGCCCAGAACGGCCACCAACTCATGTCCCTTTGAGCACCTTCAGTGCAACTTTCACTCCAGGCGGAAGGCCCGCTAGCGGGCCTCCGCAGCGCGCCCAACTTCCCGACGGGTGTCGCTTCCGATGAAGGCTAACGGTAATAACTACAGCCAACAGGTGGTTTTTAGTGGGTAGGTGCCATTCTGGTGAGTCCCACATAACCCCCCGCAGAGGACTTTACCTGCGGGCGGTATGCATGACGCATCTTCCACCTCCCTCCCTCCCGCCGGTGCCTCGGCGGCAAAAAAAAAAACTTATTGAACTGTGAGTAAGTATCATGAACAGTAATATCACGAGAGAGCTGTGTTTTCAATTGATAAATCCTGAAACTCAGACTCAATTGAACACCAGCTACGTCGTACATTGGTAACACAGGATTCAGGAGCTTTGTTTGTAAACATTGTTCTATAATTGTTACAATCATCATTGTTCCTACTCCGTACAATTATTACAGGTTGTACTTTAGGATCACACGAACCGATGACGCAATCGGGGGCGCTTCTCTGATCTGATGCTGCGTCTCAGGTTCTGGTTGTCATATATTTGCCAGGTTCATGTATGATTGTTTGGTCGTTAACACGAAAATAACCGTAAATATATGTAAGTGTGTATCAAATAAACATATATTAAATTAATATAAAAACAAAGCAGTCTTTTGTGATTTCGTGACAACTGACACATGACAGCTGGCAGTCGTGGAGGTAATTCGGAAAAGAAAATATAAATTATTCATGTATGCACTTTTTAATTTTTCTTTTCGAATATTAACTGCAAAAAAATTGATTGACAATTTGTATTTTTTATGGCAGCTGTAGCAGTCTTGTTTGTAGCGAGGTCCCATTGCAGACGACACTGGGTGGGGAAACGATATTTCTAAACTTTGTTTAAGATTATTTTTGAAATAAGTTGTGTCTTTCTAAAGATTTGTGTTTCTCAGTTAACTCATCAAAGACTTGAGACTTGTTTCTTAAACATTGAATGATATCAACGATTCTATTTAGTTTGCTGCGTAGAACCCTCTCTATCAATCGTCTTATTTAATCGAATAAACATTATCTTAACAGCCAAAGTAAAGTATCCATTGCATTACCATATTGTTCCAAGTTGTACCACGTAGTTTGCATCGTACGTAATTCATTATAGTTAGTTAGGAACATTGCAATATTGTAATCATTATTAAAAAGTCCACAAATACTATCATTAAGTGTTACCAAGAACAAAGGAACTTGGGGAGCAAAGGTAAAAGGTATTAAATCCCTGTGTACATACACCATTCGTTATGTAACGTGCAAACAAAGTATCAACGTATCCATGGATCTAACTGCGAGCTGGAGCCTGTGCTGGACTGGGCAGCTGGAACACGTGGCAGCTTCCGGATCTTGCTAATTTAAGAAATGTGAAAGTCGGTAGGTTCTTCGCTGCTTAAGCACGCAATCACGTCTGAATCTTTGTTGTTACTGTTTGTTCAAGAGCTGTGCACTTGTCTTAATGTATATGGGTGAAATTTAACATTCAGATAAAAGCCTGGATGAACATACCTACACGCAAACTCTTATCTCATTAATGCCAATGTAAATTTTACCCACCAGCTGTACCTGCAGAGGTAAAACCGTTTATTGACGTGTGTGAGTGTTTCGTTATTTTTATATTTCTCAGTCACTAGTATGAACTTGCATAATATAGACAGATACTAGAGTCGCTACTGATCCCGCGGGGAGTTCGGGGTGTAAAGCCCATGCTAAGTCTAGATCGTACACCTTTCCGATGGTGAACGGCAATTTTAAAAATCAATTCTGCAGTTCCACATTGTATCTGTTATAAACAAACAAACAAACCTTCCCTCTTTATTTGTATAGCGAAGTGCCTCGACTGTTTGGCTGGGCGCTTCCGTCCAACGTTCCTATTCTCAATGTATTATTGACTGTAAACATTTTACTTTGTATTTAAATCTGTTATTATTAATTTTATTTTTATTTTAACACTAATCCATATTGTTTCTTTCGTGTCCTAAAGGTAACACAAATATACCAAAGCAGAGCTGCATGCAGAGAAAGGTGTGAACGCAGCGAGGTCTGCGTCTGAGCATTCATCTTTCTCGCCTCACAGGGTTGACACGCGGCTCTATGGAGGCGTTTATATATATGGAGCGATTGCTGCTGAAAAAGTTTTACTTTATTCTTCATACATTTAGTGAACATGGTTGTATTTATTGATATTACCAGTTACAGTAACATTTCTATTTGTTTTATTGGGAAGTTGAAATGAACTGGTCTTTGTCTTGCCCGATGGTAGCGACAATGAAGTCGAGAATGTTCCATGCATATCAGAGAAATGCCTATTTTCTATTCTCTACTCTACTTAAAAAGAGCTGTCCAGAAGTTTGGTTCGGCTTTCCCTGCTATGAGGATGACCGATGGAACCGCTGTCTGCGCCTGAAACGTTTTACGATAACATGTACACCATAGACACATGTTCGCTTATGTTTCAGCCCTACTCCTAATGTCGTCGGAGCGACGCACTGCGCCTTGCACTGGCTGCCTGTCTGTCTGTCTGTCTGTCGCAGGACTTAGTCGACTGTTGTCTTGTAAAAGTGTATTTATGGAAACGCTGTTTACGTAAACCAAATAAAAATTACATATAAAAAACATTAGAGGCGATCCCTCTACGACAACGTTTAAAGAAAATCTTGTGACATTCAAACTACTGAATTGTTTCCAGTTTGAGAACTATAGGGTATACTTTGTCAAGCCCGTGTGTCTGTCGGCACGCGCACCCCCCCCCCCCGCACCCCTGCACTCTGAAACACTTATAAACAAAAAAGTTAATAATTACTTGGTCAATTGCATTGCTATATACAAAGGTAACTTTTAGACTGAATTATTAAAAATATATTTAAAAAACGTTATATTTTTTTTAATAAAAAAGCTTCTTTATATAAACAGATATGTATTTTTCATTAATATTCCGACACCCGGTAGGTTACTAAATCCTTTAGTAAATCATAAATCCCCACACAAACACACTAACTGTATAGCCTTAAAATAAGCACAGCTTGTGTAATAATTATGCATGGCCTCAATGCGGACTGGGGAAACCCAGAACAGACATACATATATATAGAGATAAATAACCATGACCTGAGAACAAACATCAATGTTTACCACACAATGAATGCCCCGGCCGGGAGCTCGGGCGTATGACGCAGGGCCACTAGCCAGTGAGCCACTCGGCCGTCAAGGATCGCAACAGCCGGTAAACTTCATTTGATTTGCTGATAGAGTTTAGAAGTGATTTTTATACATTTTCTTGTTAATGAGAATAAATATTTATTTAGGATTTAAATTTTTAGAACCTGTTATATAATGGGTATTCCTTTAATGACAAGTATTAATTCGAATCTTACATCGGAATGATTACACACTGGTGTTTTTAAACAAAAACCCGGTCGTGGTCGCACGGCCGGGCGGTCAGGCCGGCGCCGGCCTGCAGCGCGCGCTGCAGGTTTCTGCGTCTATTGATCACCGTCAACGGCCGCCACACACTGCTGTTGCCAGTTCGCTATAAACTAGTTTACAAACTGTTTAACTTTCATGTGGTATAATGGACAAGCAACGGAATGGTAGAAAGGAAGATTGTACCTGACAAAGAGGTAGAGATTAATACGAAACATTGCCGCCCTAGAAATCCCCTTTACACCCCGATCGCCCGCGCTTTCAAAACGCCCCGGACTTGACTTATTCAACAGTAAGCCTATCTGTATAACTAAATATTTAGCCAACATTTACTTTCCTCAGCGTGTCATATATTGTAATCAATGTCACAGCTATTTAGTTAATGTCATTTATCTTCGTATTTTGTTACATTTTTAGTTTTCTCTTAGTATTTAGTTGCTTTTTTAGATCATCACTGTATGTGGAGGTTTGTTCTTAGCCTCAAACGATTAAATTGTTAGTTTATTTTGTGTACGCGGCTGTAAGCCCCCAAACAAAAGTAAATAAATACACACTTCTAAACACAATATTTAAGGAAGACAACATTAACTTACTTCGTACAATATAAACATTAAATTATACATTTTGAAACAGTACGTCGGGTCAGTAGCAGGGAATCCTTTTGCATTAATGTTATTGTTATATTTTTCATTCGAACTGGGAGCTGGCCATGAGGTGTGGCAGCCTGCGAAGCCGGAATGGGTCTTTCTGCCTGTCTGCGCCAGTGCCGCCGCCGCGCGCCTGGCACTGTCTAATGCAGTAATTAGCCTCGTGTACCGTAGTACTTTATAATTAGTGAAAATCTGTAGAAGAAATACACTTTAGATTTTATAAATATTGCAAAGCATTTGCGTTGGCGAGAAATATTGATATTATAGATTATAAATTAAATTGTTGTTTAATACATCAACTTAAATCGCAATGAAACTTCACAGGACAAAGTCGACATTCGTCGAAGCTCACCGCACGATGCTTGTGGGTTAGACGTCTCGCGCTCCGATGTCGGGCCGCCGGTTCGATGCCAGTTACAGGCTCATTATCCGTCGAAGTGGGTAATCAAGTATGGTCTCGTAAAAAAGAGCCGTTTTGTTGTACTGTTCGGCACGTTGATTATGTACATGAAATATCTGTCTGTGTCATATTAGCCGGTGGATACATGGTGAGGCTTCTATTAGTTCTCCAAAGTGCATTCTGCAACGTACCGACAAACGTGCTACTTGTCCGCGATGTTCAAGACCTTGCAATCTTGTGGTTGTGAATCTCTCATTGTCAGTCTAAGGGCGCGTCGGATACTGAACAGAATCATCCCCAAGATGAATGTAGGACTCCATACAAGATCGAACCTGGACTGTGTAAATGTTAAGCAGCCGTTAAGAGCTGGAGTTCTGCCAGATATTCGAGATAATAATAATAATAATAAAATGTATTTCTGAAAAACATACATCTAAGAATATACAATATGAATTTACAAATTTATTACTACGATAAACTACATAATGATCAATTCTAATTAGATGTCTAAAAATTTACAATAAATACTATAATTATGACTCGATTACATGGATTCGATCTGCCTAAATTAACCGAAGTTAAAGTATACTTGACAATCTTTCCCAGAAGCCCTAGCTAGTCGGAGTCGACACAAATAATATGTTGGAAAGTGGGTTCAATGTAATGAGCAGCTTTTGCGGAGGACAGATACGCCTGGGTTTTGAACGGGTTGAACTCGCTTGGAAGTCAATCGCCCCTTATCGGAAACCCCTCGCTGTGTAAAATAAACCTTTACCATCGACTTTCTCAAACTGAAAGTTGTTTTTGACTCCATTACGCATTGAAACATATGTTTTACGATGGATTTTTTTTTTCGAAATGGGCAGTTTATTTATGGCCTTTTAAATTTCACCGGACATAGCGCTGACGGCGCTTAGCTGGAAGTGAAACTACTCCTACATACGATATGCCTTAGGGCACCCGAGAGGGCACGGACCTCGGCTTAGGTCTTACGTCGTATATTAAAACTACCACTGGTTCGGAAGGGTCAATTTTACAACGGTGCTGTCATCAGCACAATCCAATAATGTTCTCCTGACGAAGATTGTCATTTATGTTCAGCAAGAGTAATATTTCAGAGAGGAGAGTATCCCTGAAGTGAGCCGGCGTTAATCGCCAAAAGGTGAGAAGACATCAGCGAATACTCGAATGAACCGCTGCCTCGGGGAGTAAGATATCAAATTGCAGAGTCCAGATCCGAGATGCCGTACCCCAGAAGCTTGACAATTTGGCTCAACAGTACTTAATACCACTGTTAGAATGCCATCTGGAGCCCTAATTTTATTCACGTGTAGTTTTTGTGTATGTGTCATAACCTCTTTTTGGTGTAAAAGGTATGGTGTGGTGTATGGTTCTGTGAGCCAAGGGAATGTCAGGCTTGTGCAGTGGTGGTAGTGATGGGTGACAGAAGTCCATCTCAACAGACTGGTGAATAGACTAGAAAGCTTTACTTCCTGCTGGATAGGAAACAAACTTGTTCCCGTTACGGCACTAGAGACCATCATAGACGGAGCAGACATGCTGCCAAGGATCTGCTGACTTTTATCGCCATACTCTTCTTTAGCCTTATGTTTAGTCTCCATACTCTTAGCGCGAACGATAGGTAATGGTGCATACAATTCAGTCCAGGCCAGTTACTACACGCATCCATAAAACAGAAAAATACGGAACTTTCAAGTCTCGGAGTGCCGACAACAAATCACGTGCGGGACATGCAAGCACACGCCCGCTTTGGGGTAACATTTGGACTTCAGGGTGTGTCCCGCATGATGCGGGGATGTCAGGTCCGTACGTGAACATGTGTAATGTGTCTGTTTGCTCGTTGAGTTCTTCGTCCCGGTGAATATCTAAAGCGTCATTGTCACTAAAGTACATCTTCCTACGGTAGCGTCGGGTGACGGGTCGCTCACTTCCCTCGAATATGGTTGAGGACGGCGATGGCTGGATCCGCGTTAACTCGTGAACGGGTGCCGTTTGAGGGTGTTCGTCGTTTAGATACTTGGGGCAGGACTTGCCGAGCTAACAGATGCAGATAAGAATAATTTTGTATAGACATAAAAACACTCTGTAAATTTGTTTTGAAAAAATGTACCCGTGAAGTTTCTTGCCAGTTCTTGTTCACGAAGGTTTTTCCGAACTGGTGGTAGAGTCATGTTTTATTTGACGTCAATTAGAACAAGTAATTTTCAATGTTAAGGAATAAATATTTGAATTGGAATTTATGATCACAGATCTGCGTCCCCGTGAGAAGGAATAAGTACAGCCTCTCTGTCTCGAGATGGTAGTGGACATTGCAGAGATTGCAGTGCACTTCTCTAATGTAGCAGAAGTGTGGTATAAAGCAGAGGGAGACAAGTGTAGGTACAGATGTTACCTTTTGGAAATTCATTTTTTTCACAAACTATGGTGAATAGGAGATTAGAAAGAAGTTGAGTGAAAGAGTGCCGGGAGGTTTTACTCCACTGGCAATGTTCCCTCACGGTCTACCGCGGATACCTTTTAAAAGCCGAAGTGAAGGTGTGTTTACGCAATTACAATTAATATGAAGAAAAAGAAGACATTCATCACCAGTTTTTTACCTATGATAAAATAAAATTATTTGATTTGCTTCATATTGGGATCACCATCGAGCCCTCTCCATTCGGTTGCCAACCTGTAATCCCGAGATTTCGACGTTCACAGTCGGCGGGGCAGCCTTTTGCAAGTGACGGGAATGCTAATTGAGCTCCCTACAAACTGCTGTCAGCCAGCGGAGCACCGTTTCTTTGGATAACGCTACATTTCAAAATGACCCATCCACTGCGTTACGCAATAACTCACACCTATGCCTCTTCAAGTAGCTAGGAGCTATTCTAGACATCATGCCCAAAATTGACTAGTGCATTTAGCAATTTTTTTTTCTAAAATTAGATTGTTATTTCGCCATTCGCCCGGCACCAGAGCCTCATCCGTAGATCAGCAGGGCTCACCACGAGGTGACATCTGCTCACACCCCGACTGCCCGCTTGACAACATACATTGCACAACGATAGATATTGAAGACAGTTTAACAGACAAACCTTATACCCACGTAACCACGTTTTTTTAAATAAAACTTAACTAATTAATGCAAACAAGAAGTATTCGAATAAGACGATTGTATTGCGTCACGCACCGATCCCAGAGCAGTGGCAAGTGAGCTCTAATCATTGCCATTGAATTGTTTAGTTGGTAATAAGAACTTAAGAAAAATAATACTACTAATTTTTATTTTTCTACTTATAAACAAAGTTAAAATAGGTACATACAAAGTATCTAGCCAGACGGTTCAAACCCGCAACACTTGCACCTGGTGGCTGGCGAGTGACCCGAGCGCGCTGGCGGCGACTAAACCTGTCTGCAGCAGTCCGGGTTCCAGCCACGGGACGAGTTCTTTAACGATTTCTTGCGACGAGCGGCTCAGGAGTACAGCTGAGGTGTTCGTAAGTGGAGGTCGCTTAACTGTGTTTGTATTTGTAAGGTTTATAGTTCAAGTAATACTTCAAGTTTAAACTGTTGCTGTTTTATCAATGTTGTTACTACTTTCCACCAACAACCGACCATTTTAAAATCGACACATATTTGACTTACGTATATTCTTAAGAAAATGCAAAGAAGTGCAAAATAACCACAGCTACGGACGGATTTTGTAATCGTCTCACTTTAGTGAATCTAGTTTAATTATTTTCCTGGTAAATAAGTGAGATTAGTAAAGCTAAGTACGGGAAGTATCAAAAGATTGGATCATATACAATCACATTTTCTCTACTCACTGAGTTATAAATATATTAATGTTATAGTTCTTTAACTTCTTCTTTATCAAAAAAATATATTCGTGTACATGATCTGTCCAGGCGCTAGGGACCTTGTTTGCAAATTACACGAGCAATCAACATACGTGTATTCTTTCCTTTAGGACGTTCATGGAGTTTTACGAAAGTCGAAGATATGAAGCTGGTACTTGCTGAATGCAGAGGTTCTTCTTGTCTCACTTTAAACAATGCGACTTCAATCCTTTCTTTTTGTTTGTAACTCGGACGCAACCAGCTTTTAAAGTCACCTTGACTAAAGTTCTTCTGAAAACGTTTTATTTCCTTTTAATGGTTTCAAAAACAAACTAAACTAAAGAATTATTAATTTTACTGTATGAATTAAATAACATTAATGAGTTTGAACCCGGTTCTCTGGCTGCAGGATGCAGTCGCGCAGTCTTGTGCACCCAGCGACTCAACCGACACAGCTACAGAAGGTGTTCTTTGTACATTGCGTAGTTTCCTCAATACAACCGAATCTGAACAGAAAAGGTGATATGACGTGGTAATGTGTTGAAGATCAATAAACTGTGTTTATTAAACTGTTTCTCTCTAAAAAGACTTCGCCTGTAATTATAATTTCACTTATTGTTGGCCACGTACCATTTGTCTTTATATTTTTGTAGTATTCATGTCGGTGAATTTATTAATAAATAAATAAAAAAGACTGATTTTAAAGTATTTGAGTACTATGAGTCTGTATTGAAAACATGGCTTTCTGTTCGATCCACCACTAAGACTGTAGCAAAGTATGGGCGATCACATTACATCAAGGTCTGTTTCAGTGTCTCCACCGCCGCGTGGGTGTTACATGTAACGCTACGTAGGTGCGGCCGGGCGTTGCGCTGTGATGCGCGGGGGCTTTGCGCGGGGTTCTTTCTGGTTTCCACTTTTTCGATTTGCAAAATGGAAAGAAGAAAAATGGAAATTCGTAGCTCAGACAATACACTACTTAATTTTTTTAGAAATTAATCATCCTACCTTTGGTCTAAAGAGAACCTTCAAGAGCTTTTTTAAAAAGTTATGATCCCCGAAAGCTCTCATAATTCTCCATGAGTTTTATAATTTGTGAAATTAATTCATGAAGAGTACTTGCCGAGTGGAGATAAAGCCGAGCGTCGGGAACAACTGCCTCGGAGACAAAAGCTCGAGATAAGCTGGAATAAGCTCCAGCAGACAACTCGAGGCAAACACACAGCGGATCATGAAGCTTTTATTAACTGCAGATTTTATCTAAAACTGAGCTTTAACATTTACAAATTATGCTTTTTGTTAATAGAATTTGGTATTTTAGCGCTTTCTTTAGAAGCTCTTTTGGGATATTTTTGGTGAATAAAAAGAATATGGCATCATGGACTTTATAGTAAATTATGTTTATTTCTCTCAAACATTTTTTTTAAAGGTCACGTCAAAAATGTGCACCTATAAATATGCCACCAACGCCTCTATAGGATTAGTGTAGGATTAGCGTCTTTCATTGTCTTATATAGTTACCTACGTCATCCAAAACAAACAGTTGGTACCCCACCACCCGCACCCGGCATCGCACCTTTGTATTACCTTCGTTTACTTCCTTTTTTTCTTTGTCCTACTATTTCCAATTATATTTAATCTAAAAATGCCCAAATGATACCAGCGCACTGATCCACGACGCGACACCTCGAAAACAAACAAAAAAGAAGTAACTGAATCTCGAAAAAGGTCGCAACACCATCAAGAATGCACCAAGGCTAACAGCCGTGCAGCCGAGTGCAGCGCGCGCGGGTGTGTGTGGCCGCAGGTGTGTGTGTGCGGCTGTCTGCGGCCTGTCTAGACGCCCCCCGCCGCCGCCGCCGCACCCCGCGGGGCTTTCCACCTTGCTCCGTAGAGGGCAACACCGGTAGCGGAAGGCTTACAGCGACGTGCGTGCTGTCTCGCAAGTTCTGGCAATATGCATAGATACTGTACCCTGCTACCCGATGATACTGATAAATCAAAGGGGTAAGGAATTTCGTATTGAAGACATGTCTGTCAGATTGCGAACATGTATGCTTGTATACTAACTTTAATAATACTTTCAACATTGAATTACTTTAAGAGCTGGAAGTAACAAGATTACACTTGACGCGGGCCGTGAACGAGTCAGCTAAAAAGGTATTGAATATAACGTACATTCAATACCATTGATATAAATCACGTATATCATAAAGAAGTATGTTTAAATTGTTATTATCATTAGAATTATTAACGCTCATATGCTTTCCTAATCGATTCATTACACGAAAGTCACTATATTTAATATTATAATTGCGAAAACTTCACACCCTAACGACATAACCGATCCGCACCAAATGTGGCATATACAGTTTTAACATAAACAGAAATACACATAAAGTTCCTCTGTTCAAGAAAGTAGGGTTCCCAAGGTATGTCGTGCACAAACCACGCTATTCGCACAGATGTTTGATCCAGCCGCTTGCTGTCAAGGTGCGAAAAGGTTCCATTGTTGTTTTTACTGAACCGCTAAGGTACACTGGCTAATGGAACAAACTGTCACAGTCTGTTTTTCCGGAAAAGCACAATCACTCTTTTCGCATTGCCATTCTCCTTCTTTTTGTAGTTTTAATCGAAATGTATTTTAATTTTGTAACTGGTTTGGCTGAAAGTGTATTATTATTATTATTCCGGGGTTGTTTTCAAAGGTGCGATTTCAACGTGGAGTGCACAGGCTCCTCTTGCACCGCTGCGTGACCTCCTCGTGTCCATCGTCACTTGCAGCAGGTGAGATGGAAGACAAACGCCTGCCAATAGTTAATTTAAAAAAGCTAACACGGGCGGTATTACCGGTACTACGCGCTCGGTACTGAGCCTCTCGAGCCCGATGCGGCGGAGCGCCCGTGGCGCAGGCGCAGGCGTCACCGCAAAGTAGCTCTGCGTCCGATCAGAACCTTCATTGTTATCCAAATATGCCACAATAAATTTATATTTGCATATATTTTTAAAATAGTTAATAATGCATAATTGAAATAACGAGTAAACTAAATAATTATTCTTCTGATCAAAACTTTTTTTAGTTTTCATCTTTAGTTCAAATATATTCTTTCAATATCATACTAATTAAAAAATATATACATATATATATGAAAATTGACTTCAAGATCAAGAAAAATCATCTTTGAGATCAAAACACGGCAACGAGAGGTAAGAAAGTGTGAATTGAATAAATATCTCACCCCTCCCCTTCGCCTCCCCGCGGCGCTATCACGCATTACGATAATAAGGTGTTGCTGAATGCGATCTACATCTCACAGTGTGACATATATGCTGTTTATTTAGAATGTAGTAAACGTGACAATAAATCTATACCAATATTGTAAGCAGACATTATTTGTTTTGATTGTTCGTGTGAAATAAACATTGCTCTTAAACGACTGAATCGATTTTAGAAATAATTTCACAGTTAGAAAGGTACATACAGGCCACGAGGGACGAAGAGGCCGCGGGTGCACCCGGGCACGGCCGCTTGTCAGTTCATAATGCAATGCGTCCGACCCCCACTCACAAAACTAAGAATATTGCAGCACTCAGATTAGTCGACCCAGTGGGCTGGGAACCTTTCCCGCAGTACTTCTCGTCCTTACCCTGGCCCAGCTGCCAGCCGGCCGGCGCTGGGTGCCGCCTTGGTTTGAATGCACTCGTGATTAGGTAGTAATAGAATAATTATTAGCGCCAGTAGAGTTGTTGGTTGAGATCTCGTCTGGAGCGCTGCTACAGTCCTTCGAGTTGTATCCTCCGCAATAACCACCTTCACGCGGTCGTTTCGCAGTTCAAGAGAAGGAGCAGCCAGTGCAGTGACAGGAGACGAAAGCAACCCTCAAGGTCACGTGGCGGACACTCGAACGTCGATCGAAACATACACAAGTATGTCCACGAATAGGGCAGAGGGCTTTAGTTGGCTGAGACCCGCGGCCATCTTGATCTCAAGTTAGGGCTAAAAATATATCCCATGTTACTCCGAGAGTTTTGAAATCGGTTCTGTTGTTGTGTGAACACAAACCTCTCCTTTTCTGAGTGGTCCACGAGCAGAAACCAAACGAATACTGGCTGTAGTTGCATTGTGACAGTGAGTCTATGTAGAGGAGTTGGCGGACACACATTTATACAAGCCCAAGCCTGTATACAAACTCCTGCATTCTGACATGAATGTCTGTTCCTGCACGGATTTGAACTCAGGTTCTCCGTACGCCCGACGCCGTCGGCCAACGTATTTCAGTGTTTGCCTGAAATACGTTGGGTAAATAAATGTCAATTTCAATTGTGTGATTGTGACGATTTTTAAGGGCTCTTTAAGGTGCAATGAGGCGCATCCAATTATAGCCTACAGCTTTTGAACACCGAACGTCGCGTTACTTTTCTGTATTCATACCATTTTGAACGTGCAACGTTCTTGACGCATATCTGGGACAGCCGAAAGGTTACCAACGAAATTCCACGACGTGTTCAACATCCATATAGAGACAAGAGAACGCCGTGACGTCACGCGTGTCACACCAGCTGGCGCGCACGTACCAGTAAACAGATTTAATTTCCCGCCAAATATGGTCAGTAATTTGTGCACATAACGACACATGAACCTGCGACCTCCGCTGTAACTAGACGCTGCGGTCTTCCAAGGATTAAAACAAATGTGAAATGTAATGTTCTTAAGTTACAAATAATGGGACTGCAAAAATAATATAATTTGAAAACAAAACTATATTCATGAATACTAATTAATTAGGTTAGGTTCGGTAAACATATCTAAACTAAACCGTGACAGCGGTCGATTGGAAATGTCCTCATTACAGGAGTTACAGGATTGTGGGTGGGAAGGATACTGTACAGGTAATAATGGAACAATAAGTAACCAAGGTCCGCACAGAGATGGAGGGAAGTAAAAGTAGGACAACCAGCTACGCATACAAAGCTTGCCCGTCCGTGTAGCAACTGTGCTGTCACCGTTGTAGATGCTGGTCGTTGCTCAAATCAATTCATAGCGCCATCGAATGCGATTGTCGGCAACGGCCACGGAGACCACGGTCGGTGCTCGAGAGTCCCCGCGGCATGCTACCCGCCGGGGCCCGCGCGGGCGTCGCCCAGTGAGAGTGAGAGTGCGCGGCGCCGCGCCTGCAAAAGAGTTCAACGCGCCTGCTCGCGCGTGCCGACGTGGAGCCACACGGTGCTCTACGGTGCTCGTGCAACAGCCGCTGAGTAAATAACATTTTTTTTTATTTGCCCTAACTGAGTTAGTTCTTGTAAATAGTAAACTTTCGAACGTTCGGTGGAAGATCGGTCCCGCGAGATGTACTTAGGAGTACATAACGCGGGCGTCCTCAGAGCCATGTATGGCGTATATATTCCAGCGAGTTTTCAAAGTATAAAAGTTATAAAAGTTGAAAGCGCCACATTGGCAGCTGTGCGCGGCGCCTCGTGTACTCTGACTGCCTACAGGCTGTGTGTTATTATTATTTTAATTTTGAACTCTGGCTTATTTTGTGTCCAACAATGACAACTTTTTTGAAAAATCATAGCATTTAAAAGGAAAACCTTTTTCTGTGAAATCCCGTCAAGCTGCAGTGCTGCGGCACTGACCGAGTGAGCGGCGCCCGCGCATCCTCTGCCGTCCTCTGCCGTGGCCAATTATTTATGCGAATGTTCTGTGTTCCTGGGGGAACATTCTTTAGTTTCACGTAAAAGTGCACTGCGGGAATTTTTTTAAGTCAGAGTAATTTAATTATTGCTACTACAATATCAAAAAACTTAAACTATAATTTACAAAATATCTGGGGTATATATAAAAAAATTATTAATTTTTAAAAACGACGCCTAAACTGAAAGCTACTGGACTCAACGTGGCCAAACGGCCGGCAGAGTTGCGAAGCTGGATGGCAATACAAATTCATTATTATTTTAACTTTTTTTACACTATTAATCGCCATATGAAAAGACTCCAAAGAACTGTAATAACTAATAAGCTGCGTGTTGACGCGCGCGGTCTTCGAGCAGCATCGAGCAGCATCGAGCAGCGTCGAGCAGCATCGAGCGCTATCTTCAACTCCCTCCAACAACGCGGCGGGCCGGCGCGCTGCACCGCCACCCGCCGCGGCCTAAACCAAATGCTGACTACTGCCGCATGGTTTGATTCTTCTGATGGCAGTAAGCAAACGTGGTCTGAAGTGGGTGCTTCTGCCTCCGAAGGTCAGTAACATTTGGTTAACAAGTAACACAACTACTTCTTACTTATTGAAAAATATGAATCATTTTATATATTGAAAACGAGGAATTTTTATTCGAAGCAGATGAATATTAATCGTATAATCCTCAAAAATATTAAAACAAATTACAGTATTCATCACGATATAAATGTAGTTCATTTAAATTTTAAATTGGATCGCTTTCAGTCCAAGACGTTATTAGATGCTCATTGATCACCCGCCGCGGCATAGCAATGCGTCTATCTAATATTTAGCATTCTGTTCCGATGGTTGGCTCATCTCCTAACAACAAACACACAGCAGCTGAGGAACGCGCTCGACGCTCGCCGCAGTTTACTTATTGCCGACACACCAACGAACAATTCACAATCAATGTACACGAAATGAGCTTTGTGTATATGAATTTGTTCCATTCACATGTATACCTATACTATATATATTAACCATTATATCAAGCATTATAACATTCAGATTAACCCACTGGAACATCGCAACACTGCACGAGCTGCTGGACAATGATGCAGTCGGATGGGGTTCATCGATTTCAAATCGCCAACCAAACAAATTACTGATCTATATAGGTATATTCATTTTGTATACTTTCGTTGTCAAAACAGAAAATAGCGCACGAATAACGAGAGTACTCGTGTAATGCGATCATTCAACCGTGTCGCGGTAATAATTATTACGTCACAGTCGTTTTGTAACATACTTGACGAGAATGAGTCTGTTTAGTTCTTCAACCCCTGGTAATATAATCTGGTAATATATTCTGGTAACTACGCCATTGACCCCTTACATGATGCAAAGATTCTCCCTAACAAAGGCTATTGTGAGCCGTCCACATTCCTTTGAAAGGTACAAGTTTGTAGGGATCCCGGTAAATATAAGACAACTTGCGAATTGCGATACATGTATAACTGCGGGTGAACCAGCGCGATAGTGACGGTCCGCCTGGCAGGCGGCGATGCTCCAGCTTGCAGACGACGGTTGTCCAGCTTGCAGTTGTTTTTTTTTGGCCGCCTAAGCAGCGGTAACAAGAGGAGGTGGAAGGTGCGTCTTGCATACCTCCGCAGCCGGTCTGCGGGGTGATGTAGGACTCAACAAAATGGCACCCACCCACTAAAAACCACCTACACGGCTGTGGCATGGGAGTGCGGTGCGACATCCGGTTAGGGAAGGGGGTGCGCAAGTGGGGCCCCCTAGCGGATCAGCCACTGAGGATTAACGACTGAGGACAAGTTGGAGATTAATTTGGCCTGGGCAGCCATAAGCTGGTCCAGATTTGCGGAGAGCTGATCGGGGGGATCCGAGAGAGCCTTCTCGGAGCATTCTAAGAGCATTCAGAGACTTCATGAAGAGCTAATAATTCTAACCAATAAGTATGAAATTTCTCAAAAAGAAATTAAGGAACACACTCTGGCTATGGACAATTTGATTGTACTGTCGAAATATAATCGTGACTGGTTTGAGTCTCTTACCAATTATTATAAAAGTAAATCAAATAGTACTACATCAGATTGACCAACTTGATAACAGATAATACATCTAACACCAGTATTCTAAGCAGTAATTTAAGTAATAAAAATCTAAAAAATAATTTTATGAACATAGTCCATCAAAATATGCAGGGCATTGATGGTAAGGAATTACAGATCGAGCTATTTATAAACTGTGAAAGTATTCATGTACTATGTAATAGAGAACACTCGCTCAAACAGTGTCAAATTATGTCTTCATATAAAAATCATGTAATTGCTAGTTCATTCAGCAGAGAAAAAACTACTTGTGGTGGCTCAATGATCATCACTCATAAGAGCCTTACATTTAAAGAACGCTCTGATATTGTAAGTCTGTCTGTTGAGCGATCAGTTGAAATAGCCTGTACTGAGATAGGGAATATGGATGAGGTATTACATAGAGTAAATAACAAAAACAAAGAAATAATTATTTGTGGTGAATGTAATATTGGTTTATTAGTAGAGACGTCACAAAGTAAACAATTCTTGAATCTTTTTAATTGTTACAACCTAAAAAATCTCTTCTATGCGAATCACAGCTAAAATGTCTTGTTATGATTATAAGTTCTTTCACTGTACAATTCATATAATCTATTTCTACTTCTGCATATTTCCACTGTTGCCCCGTCACTAAACCTAAATAAATTATTATATACACATATTTTCTTTTTTTTTTTTAAACAGGGTCATATTCATTTTTAATTATGTTATGAAAAGTAATAGTAGTCTAATTTAAATATTTTTCAAAAACATTCTTCCTAAATGTTTTAAGCCGTCTCATGGGTAATTTCTCTTTTTAGAGTCTTTTTAGCCCAATATCAAAAGTGAATGAGAGATGGCAGGAGAACCCTGTGTTCAAGGGTTTTTCCCGTGTTAGGAATGCTTAAGGTCGAAGCAGGCATTGAAAATGATCGCGAGCAAGGTAAGCACCTGTTGAGGCAGGTGCTTAAGTCCAAAGGTTGGAAATACCATCCGTACCCGGAGCCTTCTTGGATTTCTGTCTTCTAATGAGGAAAATAATCTCATCGTTACATACTGTGACGGAGTCGGCGGTGACTAGACGACCTCGACTGGTCCTTGAGGAGGACTTCCTGGATGTGCGAAGGGTCTGTGGGTTGGGTACTCGGGGAGCATGTGAAGCAATGCTGTCCTCGAAGCATTCAGCTTTCTCGTCGTCCTCGAAGGCGATAGAGCCATCGGGACGAGACAACGGAGCCATATGCCAATATCTTAATGGCTTGTGGAGCCGCTAATGGTGTTTCTCGTGCAGCGCAACGTATTTACCACAAGTGATTTCCTGGTAGACGATTACCTCATCGTAGCGTCTTCCAAGAGACTTTGCGACGCATACGTGAGTCTGGCAGTGTCAGTTTAAATGAACCAAGGGGCCATATTGTGCGACATCACGTCGAAGTTGACGATAGAATACTGGCGCTTTTAGAGGAAGATCCCACAACAAGTATTAGAAATGTGGCAGCAGAGCTTAATATTTCCATTTGTAAGGTGTGGAAGGTGCCACGCTGAAATGAATAACATGCTTTAATTACACTGCAGTGCAAGATAAGTTATTTTTAACAGACTTTGACACCCGTAAACGCATTGTATGTCACCTTTGTTTATCTAGTATGTAATTTCCAGTTAGTAATTCTGTTAACCTTTATACCCTGCCTTTTTAATAAATTACGGCTATCTAGGTTATTTGTGGATAACAATATGCCTCGTCTATAGGTAACGGAAGGAAGACGACATAACGCGTCGGCAAATAACCTTGATCATCGTAACTAAATATAAATAAATAAATAATAGGACGGGACTAGTTATTTTTTTTTTAAGTTAGAAGGAAGCCATGTAGCGACGTCGCGGGAAACTAGAGTATGAATAGATATAAACCCAGACACGGATTTATATTTGTTCCGTGCGGGAATCGAACCCACTACCTCCTGCATCTGATAAATTTAAAGATATGCAACTGAAAAAAATCCTTTTGCAGTACACTCAGTTCTTATGCGATTTTTATTTGTTGTAGGTTTCGAAGATACTGATTATGGTAGAAGAATGCAATTTTGTCGCCATTTACTCACACTGATGTGGACGATCCAATTGGACAGATGAGTCAAAGTTTAGAAGGGAAGGAGTTTTAAATTTACATAATTTACATTACTGGTCACCAAAGCATGAAATTCCACGAAAAAAAAGGCAAAAATCCTTTCAAACAAAATTTTGTGTCAACGTTTACGCGAGAGTAATTGGTGATCAGTTGATAGGACCGCACTACCTGCCTGATCTGAATGGGGCCCTGAATGGGGACAACTATTTAGAATTCTTAGAAAACCACCAGAATTATTGAATGAGGTGCCATTTACAGCGAAGAATCATCAATAGTTTTCCAACAAGACGGCTGTCCTGCGCACTGGCATCTATCCGTCAGGGAATATTTGGACGATGTGTTCCCCAACTCTTGGATTAGAAGACATGGTCCGATTCTCTGGCCTCCACGTTCCCCAGACCTTACTCCCTTAGATTTTGATGTCTGGGGATGGGCTAAAGAACTCGTCTATGCCACGAATGTTACGACTAGAGAGGAATTAATACAATGAATCGAAACAGCTTTTGGCACTATCCGAGAAGGTATGAGTATGCGAACAACGACTGTTGAAATAAGAAACCGATGCCGGGCATGTATTGCTAATGGAGGACGAAAATTTGAGTAAATTTACTGTCTACACTTAATGCTTTGTTTTATTTTTTGTGATAATTTATGGGTGATAAATAAAAAAAAATTAAAAATCTTATTAAAAAACACATGGCTTTTGAAGTTTTAATGGGCATTTATGCAAAAAGAATGTTTTTAACAGAATTTTGAATTTAGAATTACAATTTCATTATTATAGAAAATGTCCCGATGTTTTAAATGATTTTTATAACGTGTGGTATAATAATTAAAAAGAGAAAAGACTAGAGAATTGTTCAAGGACTTGGAACAACCTCGTCTTTAAAAAAAAAAATTTTATATGCATGTAAAGCCAAAGATTGAATTAAATTTTTTTTTGATTCCGAGATTTTGTTAGTAAATTAAAAAAATTATTTAACTAATGATATTGGTTTAGGGGTTAAAAGAAGCCTAAAACAGTACAATATAAACAAAATTAAAATTAGCTGTCAATTACACTTAATACTTTTTTTACTTTTTTATGAAAATTTCGGGGTGGTAAACAAAAAAGGTTTAAAATCATTTTAGAATAAACCACACGGCTTTTGAAGTTTTAATGGCCATTTAGGCATAGGATTTATTCTACGAACCTATCAATTTGGCGCGTGAGGGACCAAACACCCTGTAAAATACTTTTATGTATTCTGAAAAAGTTTTGGGTCTGTGTAATTGAAGGTACAATGGATTAGTAACTTTGAATACAAAAAACCTGTTGAATACAAAAAAACAAAGATTAATTTACGTTTTATGAAATTTATTTATTTATTTATTTATTTACGTATTAGGGAAACAAACAGCATAACAATATCTCTTAAACATTAAACAAATAAATATTACATAGGCCAGTAAAGTTTCCACTGTTAAAAAGACATACAAAGTTTTGCTGTTTCTATTTCGACCCGTCATTAGCTGTTTACTTGTTGACGTCATCCGTGGACTGAGTTACGTCACGAACTTGAGATTGTCGAATAAAAATAAACTTGCAAAAGAAAAGATCTAGGAACAGGTGAAATCTAACTCAACTACCCTACCCAAGGTACGGAATTATCGACAACTACAGGACACCTGAGTGAGGCCCAAGCGGCCAGCGAGGCACAGCGGCGCCGGCTGCCGCGACCCGCCGCGCCGCCGCACACGTGTCGGCCGCGACCCGCCGCCCGCCGCACACGTGTCGGCCTCGCTGGCCGTACCGACACAACGGAGCTCTATTTACATTAATATCGCATTAAATTTTCGACCACCATTAATTTGATGAACTATGAATTAATTACGAACTATTTTAGTAAATATCACTAATCGCGAGTTTTTGTAGCCGGTCTTTTTATGCATAAGCGAATACTGGTTAACTTTTTAAGGATAAGGTTTAATTGAAAGAATTCAGAGTTTCTCTTTAAGGAACGAAGAGGAGCTCAAAGACACATGCTTCCTCTGCGAGAATGGTGGCGACCGCCCCCCCCCCCCCACACCCACTTCGAACGGGTCAATTGGAACTAAATGTACAACTACACAAATTGTTACATAAATTGTGTTTTGGCAAATACCTTATTTCACTGATTTGATTGATTTGTAGTTTTAATGTATATATAAAAGTAAGTAGGTAGTTGTTCTCTCAATCTTCTTTAATAGAATTCTGTTTTAAAAGGATTCTTTTAAAGAAGATTGTGATTGATAGAGGAAGGTATGCGGGTAAGAAATCACTTCACAATGTCAATCTCGTCAGCCTCTCGTCGGCCCTTCATTAAAGTAAATACCTCGTTTCAAGTTATAAGCCCTTCAGAGGATCTATTCTCAGCCAACAACATTTACATAATATACACATTATCTCAAACACTTCTCATGGACAATTGCTGGTCCGGATTCCATGAATAGTTACTTTAATAAGTACACACGATTTTATTAAGAATGTTAATTTTATAAGTATCAACCTCACCTCGTGTATAGTTGCGTCACGAAGACTAACGGCCCACGCAGTTTTCGTGTAAACTTTCCGCTGACAGAGAGGAATATAAAAGCTCGTAGCCAACCTTCAGTACCTACACAGACAGTACCTATCTCCTAGAGCTCTAGAGTTCCTAACATCTAGAGTTCGGCTCGCTGTACCCCGCGCCGTTAGCGGTAACACAAAGCTTGTGTTAGATCTGGATAATGTACGTTTCTGGTTTGTGGAGAATTTTTATTTTTAGCTCAGTGGCTTCAGGGTTTATCGCTTACAAATGGATCAAACAACAAGTCAATAGTCTTTCTTTCTTGAAAGATTCTTGAAAGGCTTATTCATGAACAGCTCAGCACCGCGGCGCGCTGAAGCATTCCAATGTTTCTCAACAACATGGGTTTTTGAGAGTGAGGTCAATAGTAACCAACCTTGTGACCTTCGAAACTACAGTATAACAGCAGGTATGGACTTCAATGCAAATTGCACAATTGACCAAAATCCAATACTTCTTGCGAAGCTTTACGTTGCCGGGTTACTTGGTGATCTACATGGAGGTGCACCTCCTGCGTACACAGTCGCTGTCAGGCTGCAGTCTGAAACGATTTTACGTCTATAAGTGTACCCCGTCCGGTGTCCCACAGATTAACACAGGAAGAAAGGGCACAGGGGTCGATTCTCGTTGCTCTTTATCATTTTTATTTATGATAAAGTGGAGTGTTGTAAATATTCAAATTTTCTTTTCATTGCCGATGATTTGAAAGTAAAATCTGTTGGATAAAATAAAGTGAACAGTCAGCCACTATTGCGATCCGATGCAGTCGTTGATGTTGGAGTCACTCTCGAGGCATCATTGTTGTTCAGGGCCATTGAGACTCTGGGCTGCGTACACAAGGGTAACACAGGATTTCGTATCAGTAAAATCATTAAAAATTCATTACTGTGCGTTAGTTTACTTAGACGCAAATACGCCTCCCAAGTTTAAAACCCCTTGTATGAGAAGTATAAAAATGTTATTTAAAAACCCCAAAAAACTATACAAATATGTTAATTTTAAATTTAAAGTCATATGCTATGATTACGCTGACTCCATGTATTGCCTCCACACAATAGAAGAGCAGCGGCTGATCTTACATTCAAGCACAACATCCGACGTTATGTTAGAATCTGCAGTTCTACAGAATCTGCAGTTCTACAATCGGCAATAAAGCTTAGTGTTCCCAAGCGCTCAACTTGACCAAGGAACGTTTTAACTAATTAATAATCTGTCATTTCTTTTTATAATCTTCATATAGCATTTGACAAAACAGACTTTTCTTTGTACTTTTAATTATATAAGTTTGATTGAATTGCTAAAATATTTTGTACGGCATTTGAGAGTTCTTCGGACATTCAACAGTCAATGTGATCAAATCAATTATTTATTTTACATACACTTTTTTGTAATAAACTTTGTATTGCATTATTTAGATTTTTTTATTTAGGTATTTAAATGGTAACGTTAGTAATTAACTTCTACCAGTGAAAACTTATTAAAGCTAATTGCATTATAATAATTTGTTTGTTACCTTATTCAATGGCTATTTGTTTTCCATGTATGTAAATATAAATAAAATAAAATACAATAAACATTTTAGTTTGACTAGAACATACCATGTTATAGGTCAGTTTTCATCAATCGGTCAAAAACTCAAAGCGCAACAAATGTTTATGAGTAGACGTGAACTTCCCATACACAGAGATTTGATTCTTCATTACATCAACAATATAGTAATATTATAAAGGCGCGTCTCCGCAACTTCACAAAAAAAGAACCTGGTTAATGCTTTTCGTGAGTGTTTCGTTTAATTATACACTTGATAATGTTTTTTTTGCAACTTCTTAAAAATATACAAGTTATGCGTCGATGAACATTCTATTTTTAGTTAACGCAAAAATTAATATTAATAAGGGATTTAAGGCGGCTGCGGGCGGTCTAAGCCGGTACTTACAATTGCTGATTAGACGCAGCCAGCGGGCGGCACTGGCGAGCTTTTGTAGTTATGGCGTGTTGGCTCTGGATGGCGACGCATCCACTGTAAGCAGCTCTGTACAACAACCGACTTATGGACCAGGAGATTCTCCGAGGACCCCGCGCACAGCTTACAGGCCTTTAACTTATACTGTTACATAATAGTATGTACGAGGGCGGATTGAAAAGTTCGCGGCCTAAATAAGAAAACACAGCAATAATACAATTTTTTGTATTTTTTTTCTACATACTTTCCTCCTAGGTCACAGCACTTAGTCCAGCGGTCTTCCAAAGCCTTGATCCTATTTAAATAAAAGGTCTCTTCAAGGTCTTCAGAAAAGGCATCTACGGCCACCACCTATTGACTTCCTCATTGGTAGAAAATTTCATTCCACCTAAGTGTTTTTTTAGTTTTGGAAATAGGTGGAAGTCAGATGGTGCCAAGTCAGGTGAATAAGGGGGATGAGGAGGCAATTCGAAACCACAATTCACTATTTGAGCCATCGATTCTGCAGATGTGTGAACACGAGCATTGTCCTGATGAAACAAAACTTTCTTGGTCAATAAATCTAGTTTTTTAGTCTTTATTTCTTCGCGTGAACGACGTAACAGTGTGCAGCAGTCTGCAGCAGTGTGCAGAATTTATAGTTTGACCTCTTTTTAAGTAATCAACCAAGATGACACCCTTAGAATCCCAGAAAACCGATGCCATTACCTTGTTTATTGAAAAACGAACCTTGGCTTTCTTGGGGGTTGGAGATCCGGGTCTCTTCCATTGTTTGGATTCAGGAGTATAGTGATGAACCCATGTTGTGTCCATAGTAACAAACCTTACCGTAAATTCGATTGGATCAGCTTGAAAAAGCTCTAAACAGTCTCTAGAAATCGTGAGCCGAGTTCGTATCTGTTCAACTGAAAGGAGCCGCGGAACCCATCTTGCAGACACCTTGTGGAACCCTAATTCGTGAATGATCATGTTTTGTTTACGTTCCTATGAAATTCCTAGAGCTTCAGCTGTCTCAGATACCATATTTTTTCGATGTTTTCCGAATTCGTAGCTGTAAAAGGCCGTCCAGAGCGGGGGTCATCCTTGATGCTCTCTCCTCCACGTTTAAATTCAGCTGTCCACTTTTTTATCATTGTGTACAACGAAAGAGATGTTCCTAAAGTAGCCACCATATCTTCATGAATCTGCTTTGGAGTTAAGTGTTTCTTGTGGAGGTATTTAACCATTTTCAAAACTAATGAAACTTACTCTAACTTAATGTTCAATAAAATAAATAATTACGCATGTATCTGAGAGAAAAATTGCACAGAGACTGACAAAGAGTCTAAGTTTCATATGAGGATAGTTTTATAATAATATGACAACACTATCTATGTTAAGCCGCGAACTTTTCAATCCACCCTGGTTATAATTTATTTTAAGTAATACAATTTTATCTTATCTTATCATACAATTTTTTTCAATATGACAGGTTGAATCATTGTGTCTGAAGAATTCATTAAATAAAAATATTCTGAGCACAAATACAACTAATGAAATAGTAAAACATATACTAATACGTGGTACTAGAGTTAACAGCTCGTTTCACGAGTACCAAGTACATCTTGAAAGTATTTAAACGAAAGATTTTATTACCATCCTGTAGAACGTGCGTTCCGCTGTGTGAGTAGAAACTATGCACGCTGTGCTAACACCGGTAACTTAATTAAATAAATTAAGTTTTATAATTTCATAAATATCGAGTCAGAGTGACGAGTAGCGACAGACTCGTACTTTACCAAGAACTTTCCGCTTTCTGGAAATAATAGGTCTTTACCTCTGAAACTGAAACTCAAATTATTTTTATTTGAGAAACATGGAATTCTTTTTCTAAAATCGTCATTTGTTTAATAGTTAGTGATTTGTTTTCAACGCATTCGAACATTTTTCGTCATCATGGATAAGTTAAAAATTCGAGTAATTATGGAGTACGAGTACCGTCGTGGCAGCAAAGCGGCACAAGCGGCAAGCAAAATCAACGACGTTTACGGAGCGAACACTACAAACGAACGCACCACCCGTTATAGGTTTACCCGCTTCCGTTCTGGAAATTTTGACCTGAAAAATGAACCCCGTGGTCGTCCGAAAACTTTGGTCGACAATGACGAATTAAAGGCAATTGTGGAAGCTGATGAAACTCAATCCACGGCTGAATTAGCAGCAGCTTTCGACGTTAGCATCAAAACAATATTGGTCCATTTGCGTCAAATTGGCAAGGTAAAAAAGCTTGACAAATGGGTAACCCACGAACTCAATGACCGCCAGCGCGAAGTACGCGTGGAGACGTGCCTTGCACTGCTCAGTAGGCATACAAATGAAGGAATTCTGAACCGCATTGTTACTTGTGACGAGAAATGGATCCTGTTTGACAATCGTAAGCGCTCAGCAAGTTGGTTGGACCCTGGTTCAGCACCCAAACAATGCCCTAAACGAAAACTTACCCCCAGAAAAGTGATGGTCACTGTTTGGTGGTCTAACGCGGGTGTAATTCATCACAGCTTCTTGCCAAACGGGACAAGCATTACTGCAGATGTGTACTGTGAAGAACTGAACACAATGATGGAGAAGCTCGCACGTCTCCAACCAGCTTTGGTCAATCGTTCGGCTCCACTGCTCCTGCACGACAACGCGCGACCTCATACTGCACAGCAGACGGTCTCCAAGCTACAAGAGTTGGGGTTGGAAGTTCTCCGTCATCCGCCGTACTCACCAGACCTTGCGCCTACAGACTTCTACCTTTTCTAGAATTTGGATAACTTCTTGGCGGGAAAAAAATTCAAAACCCAAGAGGCAGTACAAAATGCCTTTGAAGAATTTGTTGCCGCCCGTCCAGCTGATTTCTTCAAGAAAGGCATCAATAAGCTACCAATGCGTTGGCAAAGATGCATTGATTGCATGGGTGATTATTTTGATTAATAGAAATAAAAAATATATAAAAAAATTACGCTTCATTTATTTCGTGAAAAACGGCAATTTCATAAGTAAAGACCTAATATAACTCGGTGTAAGCTACCTGAATGACCCTTAATCTGGAATGGTCAGAGCTTACAGATCTTAACACTTTCATTCAGTCTTTCAAATATGGAATCAATACAAGTCTACTGGAAGGTTTACTTACATTAAGTAGGCGAGTCGAAAGAGAGGTTCTGGTAATAAGTATTCTAAGGGATACTATGGAAGGGTGTCACGGCGCGAAATTAGACTACGATTCCATGGCTAGTGGTGCTGCAACGAAACACTGGAAACGTGCACGCAGAAACAATTTGATAAATTTAGCCAATCGTTAGGTGTAATCTAAGTTAAACTTTAGATCAAGAAAATTTATAAAACGTCCTCTTATTCTCTTGAATTTGATTTATGTATATAAACCACACTAGTCCATTTCGGTTACTTCCACAGCCTGATGACATATGACATTATTTTGTGGGGGACTGCTGCCGCCATCGATACTATATTTATTCTGCAGAAAAGGGCCGTTCGCGCAATCTATCAGCTCGGTTCAAGGACATCCTTAAATTTATTTCTAAGTGACATCACTTAGAAATAAATTTAAGGAAATAAATATTCTTACTTTCCATTCACAATCAATTTTAGAAAATGTAATGTATGTAAAAAAGAACATAACCTTGTTCAAAAGAAAAAAAGACCTGCACAATGTTAACACAAGAGGAAGAAATATGCTGGCAGCTCATAATGTATAGATACGCTTTTATTTTTACGCAATTAAACTATGGACAGTTCACTGTTCCAGCTCATGCACATGCAAGAAGAATGCCGATTATTCTTCCGGAACACCTGTACAGACGGGTCAGAACTTCTCTAACAGGAACCCACAAGCGAGCACAAGACAAGCAGCCAGACGCTTTCGTGTAAGCGAAATGTACGTGGCGTTTGGTTAATGCGTCTGGCCAACATCCGTTTCATTTTCAACCCGTACAGGATCTTGTGTTAGCAAATTACGCGATAAGGGTTGAATTTTGTCGGTGGCTGTAGCAACCCCAAGATACAAACATCCTTTGGACCGACGAAGCGACATTCACTAGGATCGGAATTTTCAAGCACACAACGAACATTGGTGGAGCGAACAAAACCCACACGTTGTGCCAAAGAATGCATATCACGTGAGGTTCAGCGTGAATGTTTGGACGGGTATCGTCAATAATACAGTGATTGTGCCTCACTTTATTGAAGGGCGTCAGAATGGGCTGCACTATCTCCATTTCCTATGTCATGTCTTCCCCGGATTGCTAGAAGGAGTGCCCGAGAGGGATTTAGTGGACTTACATTATCAGCAGGACGGCTCCAGCTCATTTTCACCGTGACGACCATGATTATTTGGATAATGAAAACCCTGAACGCATGATAGGTCGAAATGGACCCATACAGTAGCCACCGCGTAGTCCTGACCTAACGCCTTTGGACTTTTACCTATGGGGTAAAATCAAGAGCTATGTTTTATGAGCAGGTACCCGACACAATGGCAGAGCTTCGTCTTAAAATTCGTACTAAAGAAAGCCAAAGTTGTTTGAGCCAAAGTAGAGACGCGCACAGTTGTGTGATGAATTAGGAGATTTTGAACATTTATTAAAGTATTTGTGAGACTTGCGTTATTTTTTTTAAATAAACTACGATTAAAAACTAATACGCGTTTTTGCATTAAATGTACAATGTAGGTTTCTGAAATAACCATGATGTTCTTGTTTGATAACCTAATTGGGTACTCGAATGACAAGATAAAATAATTATATATAGCAAGTGGTACTTTAAGCTACAGAGCAAGTCGTGTCGAATAGGATGACCATAAGGTTGGTGGTTTTGCTATTTCAAATTATTATCAATAAAGTTTAATTGTTTGCTTCTAGAGCTAATGCAATGAATTTGCCTTAAAATACTGCTATAGAAACAAACATTTCTGTTTACGACTTATGTTTCACCCTGTACATATTTTGATAAGTCAAAGCAATAAAAAATACACACACACAGACAATGGCAGAGAGATAAATAAATATAAATATATAGAAATATACAAAGCCAACCAAAAAATAAACTGAAGTTAAATATATACCAAACCGTAGGTAAGATTATGAGAACATTTGTTCACTGATTATTGATTTAAAGTTATTTCTTTCTGATTTAAATAAGTCCACTGAATTGGAAAACTGTTAATTAAATGGCTTTACAGCGCTCAGAACGTATCCAAATGCTCAAAGCAATGATGTGTAACATTAAGAAATCAAAAATAGCATACGTCCCAAAATTGAGCTCTATGGTACCTCAGATGAGATGGGAATAGTGGCTGACTCATATCCATTTAGGACAACAGTTTGATAACGGCTTTATAAACTTAGGAAGGCGTTTACTTTTTTTCATTCCAAATCTTCAGCAGTAAGAAGAGTGCCATGCTGGATATTGATTTGGACAAACGATTTGAAACGGAACACACTTGTTCAGAAGTTTATGCAGAATTTGAGTAAATATATCCACAGCGTCGTCATTACTGTGACATGGAAGAAGATCATCCACCCCGTATGTACTTACTTAGTTTTTGACACAGAGCGTCAAAGGCTTCCTTAAGCTTATAAATATATCGAGATTCTTTTATGTATTGAACTGTTTAGATCCGCAAGATCCAACCTGTAGTTGAGAGCTGGGTGCAGTCTTCATTTTTGTTAGTATATTTAAAACAATATATATATATATATATATATATATATAAATTTCGAGTTAATGCTATTTATCAAACAATGAATCTTGTATCCTCAACAAGCAAAGGTTGAGGATAAAAGAAATGTAGGTCATCTTTATACAATACTAAATCGAGAATATTACCTAGCTTAGGTGGTTCAATACTCCACTTCAAAACACGATTGAACTGCCCCAAGTTGCTAAAATAATCATTTCAATTCCAAAGAATCAAGAGAGCTGAACAGAATGAAATACAAGCAAACTGCTCTAAAACATATACGGATATTTGTGATCATAGAGTATTTATAAATATTAGATTACAAGCTAGCCATAAAATCAGAACAACGTTCGTTGTAAATAAATGACAAAGAAGAATATGTATCCAGGTGGAAGCTGCCGACGAATGAGAGTTCAACGTAATGTCAAACACCTACCTATGTCAGAAATAATTGTACAGCTAAATATAACGCGGCCGCAAGAATTCACAACAACAAGCGGCCGGCAGCGAGCAGGGGCTGCCGGTCAGGGCGGCCGCCGCGCCGGCCAGGTGTCCCCCGGCGCGGCTCTGGCCGCGTGTGGCCGTAGCGGCGGCGGCGGCGGACAGAAATAGTGCCGGCGCGGCGCGGGCGCGGGCCGCGGCAGTCGCTTCTAAGCCGCGCGCGCCGCCGGTGCGCCCCCGTCCTACCGCGCCGCGCGCTGGCCGCCGTGCTCTGCTGCTGCGTGGCGCTGCTGCGGCTGGTCGCGCTGTGTGCCCCGCCCGCCGGCCCGCCGGCCCCCGGCGTGGACGATGCCGCCCCGGCCGCGCCGCTCAACTGCACCGCCGCGCCACCGCCGCCGCCCGCCGCCGGTCAGTACCACGTGCCACTCCACCTGCTTCTGTGTCGCTCTGTAGGAGATCGATATATTTTTATAAACACACTTCCTCGTGGCCGCCGGGCGAAGAGCTGCGCGCGCGCACATGGCCTGCTGCTCCGCATACCGCCGCCTCCGCTGCCTCCCACCAGTGTTATCGCTTAACCACAGTTTACAAGTTTAACGCAACAATACCGTCCGGGGAATGAACAGACATGCTGTATTCAATATCGCAGAGCGCCCAGCGGCAATTCTAATATTATGCCAAACTGTTTAATCAAACAGTTTGGAATAAAAATAGGTAGGTCATTTTATGCAAACGCTACACTTCATTGTGCAGACGCAATGTTGGTAGCAACCGGCAGTGAGGAAAACATAAATGACGTATTTTTCATCTTCGCACGATATACATTAGCTTATTCCAAAAAACCTAGTAAAAAAAGGCTGTAGAGCGGGTTATCACTGGCGGTACAGCGTAGGCAGGCGGCACCAGGAGCGGCGGCATGTGGGTTACGAGGGCGAAGGCTCGGGAACGAGCCCCACCACCTCACACACGCGCCCCGCCGCACCCGACCTGGCCCGCCACACCACTTTGAACCGCACTATCTTGAGTGGCTGAAGATACTTATTGATTCCAGGAATCCCGTCTCTGTTTATCAATTTAGGTATTCAGATAAGTTTAAACTGTACGCCTCTACGGTCTCCTTAAAGTTATCTTCTCCTCTGTCACAAACACGAACGTTCAAGTGTTCTACATTATATCACCTTGTTACATGACTACGATCGCAACAGAGCAGGTGCGGTGGTGGTCCGCTGCTGCCAGCGATTAGCAGATATCTACATCTGCGCTAACCCAACAAGCACGACCGGTGATCATCAAGATGCCTAACTCTTATTTATTTAGTGTTTCCGTATCAAAGCTATAATCTTACTATTACGACCAGGAAAAGGCTTGTGAAATATGACACGGTTACATGTTGAGTGACAATTTATGTGTTATAATAATGTGCTTATATACTAGATATAAACGTGTGAAATAGAGTATTATTTAATCATCTCATGATCTTATTTTTATCACATAAGCTTACTGGACAGATAGACTCATCTCTGTAGGTCACGTCTGGGGACGCCACACTTACTTCAACATTGTTCCAGTCAGCCACTGACATTAGTATGTTACTTTGTGCACCGACATGCACTCTCTGGCGTGTCTGCATTAAAAAGAACACTACACTTATGATATAATACTCGTGCAAAGCAAACCATTCGAGCTTCAATAGTTGAATCTGATCAGCGACTTGCTACAAATACACAGCCAGTAGTCTCCAACGGAGTTCGTTCGTCAATATTTAATAAATTAATGACAACTCGCCTAAGCAGCAGTATGTCGACATGTCGCAGAGAGACGCCATTATTACCAACTTGACGTTAAGAACACATTGCTGCATCTTTATATGAAATATTAACTTATTAAATATCCAACCGGCGAGGCACTTCGCAGTGAATCAGAATTTATTTATTTATTAGATCACCAACAAGTTTACAACAAATAATGCACATTTGGACCATAGTTTTAACAAGTTATTGCAAGTCGTAGACTCAATCATAGGTGACAACAGCATGCAATGTTATGACAACAATCAACATATTTAAGTATATAAAGAAGAAATAGTTTCTTTTTTTTTGGTAGTTAATTACATTATGTTAAAAAAAAATGAATGAGACTTTTCTTATTACTTATACTTATACCTACTTATACAATTTCTAGATAGATCGTACAAATATAAACAGTCACTCGTGCATTTGACCAAGGACCAAGGACTTAAACTGATTTATTGAGTTACAGAAAATATCAATATTAATAATACCAGATTTAGACATTGAATTATAATAAGAAAACATTCTGTTTAGGGGAGAGAATGAGCCTAAGTTTGTTTTGGAACTCCAAGGTGTTATTAAATTGTAACGAGAAATTCGAGGCAGTTTAAAAGGAACGTTAATGTTTATCCGTGATAGTAATTGTGGACTGTCAATGAAGCCATTTATAAGTTTGTGGAGAAACACCGAGTCTAGCATGTTACGTCGACTTTTTAGGGAGTTCATTTTAAAATAACTCAACCTGTCATTGTAGTGAGGTAGCTTTTTTGCTAAATTGTGGTTGTACGTTAAGTGCCACAGAAATCTTTTTTGAACACGCTCAAGCTTTTTGATATAAACGTCATAGTGAAATATCATAGAATTGAAAATATCAAAAATGTGCTCGCGAGCCCGCTGCTCTGAAGTGAACAGGCAGTCTTAGGATATTACGACGTCGATCGATTGGTCGATTCTGTCTGTCGATTGACGTCGACTGTTCCATTCTACCAAAGATCGATGTCGTCGATCGACGAGTGATCGATTGGTGTGGTAACACCCTTAGTAAAGTGGAGAGCGTGCAGCTACAAGACACAAGCAATCCGGACCAAGTACACATTCTATACACATTCGAAGTAATGAATTAATTATTTCACTCCCTGAGTATGTTTAAATATGCAGCTATATAAACTGCATCCATTAAAATTGCTAAGCCACATAAACACTTTAAATGAATATTTACAAACATGCCGAGCTATGCACAGAATGACGGGCACAATAAACATTTAAATATGGAATGGCCGACAGATAACTCGATGAAATGCACTCGACAGGGTCAGACAGCACGCACACGCAGACAAACGGGTGAAATGTGTGTAAACCTACGAATAAAATGTTGTGATAATATTCAATTAGTTAAATGAGGGCATTCGGACGACGCCGACGCCGACGTCACACGAACTGCGCTGATATTCTCCGCAAAACGGTTTCCTTTTGTCTAAAACTAATGCGCGGGTTACATGTGTTAAGTAGTTAAGTTGGTGACTAAATATTAAGTTACTAGATGTCACTTGTGTGTCCAAACAGATTAAGTAGTTAAGTTCATAAGTTCAACGAAGATGAGCAGTGATGAATGTCAAGGAATTCGTCAGTTCTGTACTTAGATATGTGGTGAACGAGATTTTAGACAAATTCAAACAAGAATTTGTTTCGCAAATTAAAATCTCTATTAGAATAATTTTTTTCTAAATTATTTATCTTTAAATCCACAAGCATTCCTATTTTAAATAATAGGTCTTTACCTATGAAACTGCCGTTTTGCCGTACTGGCCATTTCAAATAAAAATATTTTTTTTTTGACTGATAATTCTAATTTCAAATTAATTTTATTTTACAAACATGGAATTCTTTTTCTAAAATCGTCATTTGTTTAATAGTTAGTGTTTTGTTTTCAACGCATTCGAACATTTTTCGTCATCATGGATAAGTTAAAAATTCGAGTAATTATGGAGTACGAGTACCGTCGTGGCAGCAAAGCGGCACAAGCGGCACGCAACATCAACGACGTTTACGGAGCGAACACTACAAACGAACGCACCACCCGTTATTGGTTTACCCGCTTCCGTTCTGGAAATTTTGACCTGAAAAATGAACCCCGTGGTCGTCCGAAAACTTTGGTCGACAATGACGAATTAAAGGCAATTGTGGAAGCTGATGAAACTCAATCCATGGCTGAATTAGCAGCAGCTTTCGACGTTAGCATCAAAACAATATTGGTCCATTTGCGTCAAATTGGCAAGGTAAAAAAGCTTGACAAATGGGTACCCCACGAACTCAATGACCGCCAGCGCGAAGTACGCATGGAGACGTGACTTGCACTGCTCAGTAGGCATACAAATGAAGGAATTCTGAACCGCATTGTTACTTGTGACGAGAAATGGATCCTGTTTGACAATCGTAAGCGCTCAGCTAGTTGGTTGGACCCTGGTTCAGCACCCAAACAATGCTCTAAACGAAAACTTACCCCTAGAAAAGTGATGGTCACTGTTAGGTGGTCTAACGCGGGTGTAATTCATCACAGCTTCTTGCCAAACGGGACAAGCATTACTGCAGATGTGAACTGTGAAGAACTGAACACAATGATGGAGAAGCTCGCACGTCTCCAACCAGCTTTGGTCAATCGTTCGGCTCCACTGCTCCTGCACGACAACGCGTGACCTCATACTGCACAGCAGACGGTCTCCAAGCTACAAGAGTTGGGGTTGGAAGTTCTCCGTCATCCGCCGTACTCACCAGACCTTGCGCCTACAGACTTCTACTTTTTCCAGAATTTGGATAACTTCTTGGCGGGAAAAAAATTCAATACCCGAGAGGCAGTACAAAATGCCTTTGAAGAATTTGTTGCCTCCCGTCCAGCTGATTTCTTCAAGAAAGGCATCAATAAGCTACCAATGCGTTGGCAAAGATGCATTGATTGCATGGGTGATTATTTTGATTAATAGAAATAAAAAATATATTAAAAAATTACGCTTCATTTATATCGTGAAAAACGGCAATTTCATAGGTAAAGACCTAATATTCTTCAACAAATTTTAAACTTAAAACAAAACTCCACTCCGATATTTTGAAAAAAAAGACAAAATGCGAAATAAATACGAACTCGTGCCGCCACCCGCTTTATCAACTTATGCACCTAACTAAAAAATCACGTCCAAACGTGTTAAGTGAGAAGCCCCGCCCACCTACTTATACGAAAAATAGACCGAATCCTAATCTATTTAATCACTTGCGTACTAAATTTTAAGTTCGCGGTTCTCCGGAGAGCCAAGAAATATCCCACGCGAGCATACAGAACAGCTGCGAATCAGCTTCAACGTAAAGTTAGGTCTCGCCTCGCGGAACTCCGTGACACTCAGTTTAACGATCTCATGGAGAATATCTCCCCATCCCACCAAGCGTATTATCGAATGGCCCGAGCCTTACGCGCAGACACCGCCTCTCACGTTCCTCCTCTCACTCGTCCCGACGGCACTATTGCCTTCGAAGTCGAAGAGAAAGCCGAATGCTTCGCCGACAGCATAGCGGCACAATGTTCGCCCAGCACGCAACCCGCGGATCCCTCCCACATCCAGGCGGTGGAGGACGAAGTTCTCCGCAGAGAATCTCTCCCTATCACCGACGACCCCGTCACAGTCTCTAATGATGAAATCTTGCTTCTCATTAGAAAGCAAAAGTCCAAAAAGGCTCCGGGTGCGGATGGAATTTCTAACCACTCACTTAAGCACCTGCCACAGCAGGTGCTTACCTTGTTAGCTGTCATCTTCAATGCCTGCTTCGACCATAGCTACTTTCCAAAAGCCTGGAAAGAAGCGACAGTCATAGGCATTCCCAAGCCGGGTAAACCTCTGAACGTCCCGGCTAATCACAGACCCATCAGCCTCCTCAAGGCAATGTCTAAACTTCTCGAGAGAGTCATACTTTCTCGAACGCGGAACCATCTGTTTCCAACGGATGGCGATCCTCTCATTATTCCCCATCAGTTCGGCTTTCGCGCTAAACACTCCTGCCCTCAGCAAGTCCACCGAATCGTCGAGTACATTCTCGAAGGATTCTATCCGCATCGTAAAAAATCAATCGCGGTTCTCTTTGACGTAGCCAAGGCATTCGACAAAGTCTGGCACAGCGGTCTCGTTTTTAAACTCTATAAAATAGGCTTACCGGTTCGCCGAGTCAGATTAATCGCGTCGTTTCTTAAAGACCGTACGTTTCGATTCAAACATGAAGGCACGCTCTCCGCGCCTCGTCCCATAAAGGCTGGAGTCCCGCAAGGCTCAGTCCTCGCCCCTCTGCTGTACACCGTGTACACTAACGACATCCCCATCCCGCCGAAAGGCGTCGAACTCGCCCTCTTTGCAGACGATACCGCCCTTTACACTAAAAGTCAAGCGATCCCGTATAACATCACCAGACTCCAAAAGGCCGTAAACGCCCTCGGTGTTTGGTTTCAAAAATGGCGTATCGATGTCAACCCAGAAAAGAGTTCTGCTATTCAATTCGACCACAAACGTCGTAATCGCCACAACGATCCGCACATTCGTATGTTAGGTATTCCCATCCCCTGGAAGCGCTGTATCAACTACTTAGGCGTCACCTTAGATCAGACGCTTTCTTTCAAGCCACACGTCGATAGAGTAACGAAACTCGCGCGTTTTTACTTAATCCGTCTATATAGTATGATAGGAAGAAAAAGTAAAATATCTTTTAGAAATAAACGTACGCTTTATAAGGTCTGCGTTAGACCCGTCATGTCATATGCTTCGCCAGTCTTTGCCCACGCCAAACCCTCCGTCCTGTATAAACTGCAGGTAGTTCAAAATCTCTTCTGCCGCAGGGCCACAAACGCACCTTGGTACGTGCGTAACGCGGACCTGCACAGAGATCTTGAACTACCTACAGTGCAACAGCACCTCAAAACTCTCTCAGAATCGTTCTTCAAACGCGCCGAATCCCATCCCAATCATCTTGTTCGAGATTCAGTCTCATATACTGCTCCTGTGTTAGATTCGAAATTCAAAGTCGCTTGGCCGAGAAACGCGCTCACTGGCGAACCCACGCAGTTAACTTTAGATCTCGAGGCCCTTCAGGCCGCAAATCCTAATTGTTGTTTTTTATTTATTTTTCATTTTTGAGCACCTTCAGTGCTATGTAATCTCAGCGGGTGACCCCTTAAAGGCCCCGCTAGCGCGGCCTCTGTCTCCAATTGGCCGTCGCTCAGATGAAGGCTGAGTGGCAAAAATGCACGAGCCGACAGGGGGTTTTTTAGTGGGTATGGTTCTGGTAGGCGTCGGGACGAGTCCCACATAACTCCGATCGCGCGCGCGGGGTATGCGTCAGAGCATTTTTTATATCCTCCTGCCCTTCCCGTGGAGGGGAAGCAAAAAAAAAATTTTTAGTTACCACTTGTCACTTAATTGACTGTTTACACGCAACTTTTAACTTAAAATTTAGTTACCAACTTAACCACTTAACGCGTGTAAACCAGCCATAACGGCTTTTATTGGTTCAAATAAACAATCTAACAAATAAGATATCTATCAATCTAACAATAACTGTGCCCCGCTGAACGCGTTGCTCCACCAACGTCAGATACATTTCTCTTGTCAAAGATTCGCACAACGCGTCGGGATGTCAATTGTGCTATCTAATAATCTGTATCTGAATGTAATACACTTTTAAATGTAGTATCGTTCTTTACTCACTGAACGATTGTCGTTGCAACAATTACCTAGACTTTCAGTCATTTGTTCGTTCTTTCTTTCTTACACTCGACTCAGATAATTTTGCCAACCTTTTGGCTATTTTGCAAAATGAAACCAATGACTTATTATTGTAAAGAGACGATATATATCTTTATTAGTTTCCATTAGCATGCGATCCACCTAGTGGTAGGTACCCGGTGGTGGTAACACCATCAGCCGCACAGGTTATTGATTAGGTTTGTTATTATTTATTGATAACAGATAACCAGCGTGTTGTCGACCGCAGGCTTCAGCTGGGATCGCCGTTGTTGCAGTAATTACACCACCTGTAGTGGCGGTTGCAGTAGGACCATACCCTTTCCGCAGAGCCACGACATCCACGAGAAGATTCGTGTAACCTATATGAAGATAAGAACCCAGCTTAGGTCTTATTGTCTGAACCACCACTGACTTAACAGCTTCCACGCAGCTTACCAGTGATTCGACTTATTTGTCTGTAGACTGACGCGGTGACGTCATCAATTGACTCGGCGGTGGTCGTTGTTGCTGCTTTTGTTGACCTCTGTGCTAATGGCTCCAGCACGATTCCGCCAGTTACCTCGTAACAACGCAATCCTAACGTTTGGTGTCACGCGCCCCAGCAACCGACAAATGATGTCTCATCCTGCAGCAGAGCGCTCGGCCAATGAAGGGAGTAAGTAGTTTTACGTTTACTTTAAAATAAATAATAAAGAAAGCCTCCCAAAGATGAAGACAAACAAGACATAAAGCTCTGAATGCAGTAACTGTTTGCAAGGTACGTTATAAACATTTTTTTTTAAATGTTGGCGATACATCTGGCCTATTGTAGAATACAGCTCCTGTCCGGTCGCTGGAATCTGGAACACCTGCAGGCAGAAAGGGCGTCGTACGTTACTAACTATAAATTACTGAAAACTTCGTGGATTCCTTCCGGCGCGCTATCGATCGCCGCTCGCAGCACCCCCCCCCCCCCCACCGGGTTTGCTTCCAACAAGTAACAGAAAACTACTCTCGCAGAGCTCAGAACTTCCTTCCAGGGATTCTTACTCGACGCCTTTACAATTTATTGAATAGTTTATTTAATCGTAAGGATAAAAATATTTAAATTAAACTTTACACGAATCACAAACTTCAATCAAAAGCCGTCACTTTGTTTCAAAAACTCCGACTTCTTATACTCGTGCTACTTTTACTTTTAATACCATTAGATTGTGCTCAATTGAATATGGATTACGATTGTAAAACGAATATTGAGTCTAGTTATCTCAAAACATCTTTGTAGGTAGCAACAGCAAAAGCCCTCATCAGCAATTCGCCACAAACCAGCTCCGCAGAATGCAATTACATAAACTACATAACTGCTGCACGCTCCAGCTGAGCACTGTGGTAATTCCTGAATATTCTGGTTTGCTGAGATGTGGCTTTATCCGATGACAGCACTCACTTGATGCGAAGTGAATTTGTTTAGTTCGCTTGTTTGGAACGGCATTTGGTCGATTTAGCGCGATCGGCGGATGCTCCCTCAAAAGTAATTTAAGAAGAATGCGATGGGGCTGCGAGGGGCTGCGCGGAGCGGGCGGGGGTTTGTTATGGCGGCGGCGGGAAGCGGCACGTGCCGCGCGGCCTTGAGCCCCGGTCGTCGCCCGCGCCGCACCGCCGCCGCTTCCCTTCCTCTATCGATTACAAATTACGTCTCGCCACTCCTGCTCGCGATCATTCATTCGCAGTCGGTCAAAGGTCACGCCTAGTTACCCGCTGGGTTCGTTCACATTACCGACATTATGCCGGCGCCGAATCGCGGCGTAACATAGCGCTGAATTTTAAAGCGCTATGCAAATATCGTCGCTTGATGCTCGGCACGAGCCACCCAAACAAACATCGGGGTCACGCAACAATGCACGGCGCGTGACGTCACCGCATTCTTGCCTCGGATCTATCCGGTTTGAATTTGGAGACAGACGACGCATGGCTCACCCCGCTGGGGACGGCTGTCGGGGCTTCTATATCTACGATGTAGGTAGACAACTCAACAGTAATACGAAGCCTGAACGTAGACCTAGACCAGACGAGGAAGCCGGCGACGCCTCGCCGGAATGACAGGGAGTCGCGGCCCCTTCCTCGCGATCTACGACAACACATGGATTTACATCATCAGGCCTGTCATGGCGCAAGACTCAAGACACAAGACAAGAAATCGACCAATCACAGTCTTGGGATGAGTCATAAGTAATATTCGGCTGTCTGGGCGTGATCTTAAAAATGTTCTAATGAGTTCGATTATGAGGGAGCAATAGTAATATATTCCGTGACATAACTCTTGCCTCGGCACGCTATGCTACGCATAGTGGACTTAACAAAAGCAACTGCGTGCGTTGGCCAGCGAAGTGACTCCGCGAGCTGCGAACTGGAGCCACTGTCACGGCACTTTCACAGTAATGACCTGCGAAACTGTTCCAATAATAATTCCAATCAATAACCAAGAAACACAGTGTACCTGACATTTGATATTACAATTCTACAAAATACTCGCTGGCGCGCAAATATAATTAAGAATTTAAATTAATATTATTAATATTTGGGTTTTGTTATAATCCGAGTCGATTTTATGCCTTCCGATATCTCTCTGATTGATTGCAATAACGTATGTGTCAGCCATGACTGCTGGGTGCCTATGTTCCTTCAGTACAGCCTGCCCGGCGACGGCTCCTGTACCGACACGGTGTCGCAGTGCTAGCCATAACAACAACTACGCGTATAAGCTATATAGGTATCCACATTTCACACGTTCCTACTATACGAATTCCTACTATTCATTTAATTCTATTCACAAACTTTACATTTATAGAACTTGAACACATCGCGAACATCCAACTCAATAATTAGGGTTTAGTCGAACAAAGACGTTTATTTATTTAAACTATGTGTGAAATTCAATTATCGTCTTCTCTCGAAAACTCAACAAAAGATACAAAACAGTCTCTTCGCCGTGCAAGAATGCCAACAAACAAATAACACTATTTTCGGCGCGAGTGTAACATTCTAATAAAGCCATTTCTAAAACGGCCATAAAATCCAAAAAAATTGTTTTGATGCCCGTCACCGCACTCGATTGCCTGCGCGTGGTAACCAACCAGTTCAAGAGATTCAGCGACAATTCATATTTTTTTATACCAACTTCCCGTGCATACTAGTGTGTTTATCGACACCTTCATACTTTGCTTCAAGATTATTTAGATGATTCAATGATATATTCGCACTGTTCTAGTTGCTGTTGCTGGGTCGAGAACAAGAGTCAAGCTGTATAAATGTCAGACACTTTAGTTTGGGTGTAATCGTATCAAGCCGAATCGTCAGGGGTATAAAAGCGAGACCCACAATAGGTAACACAGACTATAGATTGCCTAAATCCAGAGCGCGGGGTCGTCGCCCGCCGCCCGCCGCCCGCCGCCCGCCCGGCGTTCAAGGCTGTTCGTAGGAAACTACCCAGAATTAGGAATTAGGATATAAGATGTTTGCTCAGTTTCAAGGTACAATAATACGGATTAAATTTAGGTATTACAGTTATAAGAAAAAGTAAAGGTTGTTGACTTGTGTAATATAACCGAGTGGGTATTATTTTCCTGTTTCTCAAAACTGGCAGGCTTGTTGATCGTATAATTTACGTTAAATATATATTTACAGTTGCGGAAAATGGTGTGATTGAGGCTTCGCGGTACATGTAAGCTGAAGGATTTGTGAATGAAAATCGTGTTACGAACAAAATTTCTGGAACTCGATGGCTAACTTCTTCGGTTCAAATGTTGTTAGTTTAGAAAATTCTTAATAGCTCACACGTATACGAATACATCATGGCTAGACGTAGAGTGGGACAGACAATCATTTATTTATCGAACACAGGTTCGTCTGCGCCAGTCAGGGGGTTTTTGTTGCAGAACTACAGCACACAACTATCAGTCCAAATCAAAGTTCTTTCAAAGTGTTCGTTTGTAGCCAAGTCGGGATAGCATTTAACCTCGGAATAACCTCCTTGACCACTACTTTATTTCTCCAGTCTTTAAGTGGTATCACTGGGAGTGAAAATTCAATATCGTGGCCAAATTCGACCCCCCCCCCCCCCCCGTTAGCCGCCATTTCCATTTGAAGTCGGGAACGTTATCCTCAATATCTTAGTCATTTTACTCTTTACGAAAAACATTATAAGAGCTAGAGTACTTCATTACCCTATTCTCTACATTTTATTTCAAGTAAATGTTTTTGTGTGAACGGTTTTTTCCGAGACAAGAAGGAAAATTGAATTTAAAAAAATCAGGGAGAAATGTAATTATTGAATTATTCAGACCTAAAAGCCCAAATGAGCTGAAATTTAAATCCCTACAACTTTAATCTCGACCGTTGTTTCCTAGACGTACCTATAGCAACCCAGGCGGAACTTGACGATCTAACCTGGCACAGTTCCATAGACTTTAAAACGGTCAAAGAGAAAGATGAATATACACATTTCCTCTTCTAATAAATTTTCCCCCAGGTCCCCAGACAAATACACCAAATGTATGGCCCCAGAGTAAGCGGTGCTTGTGTCATGGATGACACAATCGACTCAGAATAAACATACATGTATAAATTTTAATAACGATTACCCGAGAACAAGCATCAGACAAATAAATGCTCCAACCAGGACTCGAACATGGCACAACACGCCGTGAGGGGTGCTGCCCGTCTTGGTTCGGCAGTATTCTTGATCGGCAAGGCCGGCCGGCTCCAGCCACTGCCCATGTGCGCCCATGTGGACTCGCGCTCCTCCACCATTTAGCAACATTCACTTGTTTCATCTGAATTAACTAAGCACCATCTCAGTATTTCTAAAGCATCAATAAATTGGCTTCTCTCAGCAAAACCTGGACCGCATTGGCCGCGCGGTGTTCCCGCAAGTTCCTCCACACATGTTGGCGCTTGCCGCGCGGCGGTGTTCCCGCAAGTTCCTCCACACATGTTGGCGCTTGCCGCGCGGCGGTGTTCCCGCAAGTTCCTCCACACATGTTGGCGCTTGCCGCGCGGCGGTGTTCCCGCAAGTTCCTCCACACATGTTGGCGCTTGCCGCGCGGCGGTGTTCCCGCAAGTTCCTCCACACATGTTGGCGCTTGCCGCGCGGTGGTGTTCCTGCAAGTTCCTCCACACATGTTGGCGCTTGCCGCGCGGCGGTGTTCCCGCAAGTTCCTCCACACATGTTGGCGCTTGCCGCGCGGCGGTGTTCCCGCAAGTTCCTCCACACATGTTGGCGCTTGCCGCGCGGTGGTGTTCCTGCAAGTTCCTCCACACATGTTGGCGCTTGCCGCGCGGCGGTGCCAGCTAATGCCGCCCCGAATACACGAGTAGGGTTTACATAGTTGGGAATTCTAAACTCCGGGTCTACGAAACAATTTTACCAACAGGACATATTTTTTTTTTTTTTTGCTGCCGAGGCACCCTCGCGGTAGGGAGGTGGAAGATGCGTCATGCATACCCGCCCGCAGGTAAATTCCTCTGCGGGGGGGTTATGTGGGACTCACCAGAATGGCACCTACCCACTAAAAACCACCTGTTGGCTGTAGTTATTACCGTTAGCCTTCATCGGAAGCGACACCCGTCGGGAAGTTGGGCGCGCTGGCGGAGACCCGCTAGCGGATCTTCCGCCTGTAGTGAAAGTTGCACTGAAGGTGCTCAAAGGGACATGAGTTGGTGGCCGTTCTGGGCAGCCTCCGGTGAAGCCGGGGCTGGGCAGAGGTCGGCCTAAGCATGATTTAGGGATCAATTCATTTAAATGAACCTACAATGAATTGAGAAGGGAACTATGCTCCGCCAGAGCTAGCAAACGCATGTCGGAGTACGTGAAGCCCTAAGTTTACGGGCTAAGACTGCACATCGTCTGCTACGGAGGATTGAGGAGTGGGTTTGAATGGGCGAGGAGCCGGGATGGGACTCGATGCGGGGCGCTGCCTCCAGTTTTGTGGGGCAGGCCTAGACTGTGTAGGCTTTGTAGCCGGAGGAACCCGGCTACGCAGCGGCGGAAAGTTTTCTTGAGAAAGGCGCGGGGCCTGTTTGGGTGCCGCCCTCTTGGAATTCGAGCGCATACAACGGGGTGCACGAGGGCAGCCCCTGTAATTTGCGGTGTGGCCGGACTGGCCACAAAGCACGCAATCGGGAGGAGAGGGAGTTTCAGGAGTGCGATTGCACTCCTTAGTGAGATGAGGGACCAGGCACTTGACGCACCTGGGCGGTGCGCGGCAGTTGGCCGCCGCGTGCCCGTACAACTGGCACCGATGGCACTGGCCGGGATGACCGCGGCGATGAGGCGCCTCGATTGAGATCCCAGAGAGGCCGCAAATAGAGCTAACCCCTTTCAGGATCTCTCTGGACTTGGGGACGTTGGCGAGAATCACCAAAGCGAGAGGGTGTTGCCTCCCGTACTTGCTGTGCATTTTATGCACCGCGAGTGCCGGGAAGCCTTGGGACTGCAGATCCTCCAGGATAGCCTCGTTCGATAATTCAAACGGGACTCCCCTGAGTACCGCTCTGATCTTACGCTCTTTTGACAGAGCATAAGTGTGATAAGCATATTGCTTATCGGTGAGGAGCTTAGTCAAAGCTCGGAAATCGTCTATCGACGAGACAGTGATTTTAATAGATTCACCCGAGTTTACCGCTCGGGTGTAATGGATCTTGTGCTCATTGCACAATGTCGAGACCTCAGTCCATTTACCCTTTTCCCGAAGGAAAACGGGTGGTGGGACCTTGGCCTTGACAGAAGTTGGGGCCGGAGCGGGTGTTGAAGACACCGGGGCAGCTGGCGTTGAAGACGCCGCAGGGGGTGTAGGGACCGGCGTCGAGGGCGCCGAACAGGACATAACTAAAGGTTACTTAATATCCAAAAGACAAACGGAACTAACATAATTAGATACGACAGTGAAACGAAACAAAAAGTCGTCTTTCTCTGTCTCTTGGAGTCATTAATGATGTGTCGTTTTTATGAAACGTGTTTCCATGACGCACGTTTAATCCCGTACCTGCCCTGTCTGCCAGGAGTGTACCGGGATAGCAAGATTCTGGGAGTTTCGCTACAGGTGCCTACGCTGAGAAGAACACGATCTCTGCGCCTTGAGCGAAGTGACCGCGGGCCGCGTCGTTTACACCGCGCCCAGACACGCGCAGCGAACGTTACCGGATTTTGACTAGAATCGTTCAACAATAGCGTCAACGTGAATGTCCGTGAAGTTATGTATTTTCTACCGATTAGCACTAATCAATTGACGGCCTGTTTGGGGTGGAGGTAAGTACCCTTGCCTTACATGCCAGAGGTCCCGGGTTCGAATCCTGGTAGGGGCAGATGTTTTATTATATTTGCTTTCTAGTCATGGATGTGTATGTATATTTATTTAAGTTTATTTCTAATATTTATACATGAAAAAAAAATATCTATGTGTACTTATATATTTCTTAAGTTTATTTATCCGTTATCTAGTATCCATAACACAAGTTCTTAATGATACTTAATTTGGGCTAGATAATGCGGTGTGATTGTTTAGAAAACAAAAAAAAACAACAAAAAACAAATGAGAACAACCAATATGATGCATTTATACTTGAGTTCTAGGCGCAGGTCCTCCCGCCGAACTTGTGACAGACAAAGCGCCACCATCTTGTTGCCACCTACTATATGTATAGTTGGATATAAGGTGAATGTATGTTGTTTTTCTACAAGTAACAAGTTTTGGCAATTATTTATTCATTTTATTTGTGAGACAAACAAAACCATAGACATCTACTTATATAAAAGAATTCACTCAATCAGTCTACAAGCTGGTATAATATAATTCTCTTTTAAAATTTGAATTGTTTGAATTGATCTACCAGGCACCGACAAAGACCTGGTGATGGATGCTGAGTGATTGCGCGAGTGAAGGACCCTCGCCGCTTTCATTTATATGTAAAGTGCGCTCCGAAGCGTGCTCCCTCGCGCAGCTGTCGCTCATGCTAGTCGCGCGCATTTGACTTTAAAATAGTCGCAGTTATCTTGGCGACGACACAGGTCAAGTGTTATCGCAACAACGCGCGAACTTCCTCGGCGGAACGAGAAATATCTATCAATTTTCGTAAGTTCACCGACCCCGCTACATTATCGACATATTCCTACATGAATTAGTCATTGATCAATTCAAACCAGCATTTTCATGGAGACCGGCGCGCGCGCCTCCGCCGTTTATATTTGCAGCTCTATTTAGAACGCGATTTTTAAAATAGAACAGTAGTAAGCGCGGTGTGAGGAATAAGGTCACGTTTTGCCAGATCCCAGGATATTCAGTGGCAGTTCCTGAGTCGCTCGATCGCTGGGGATTCGGGGGCAATAAGGATACGGCCACGTGCGCGGGGCGCTGTGCGCGGGTGCCGGTAGTACACGCGCTGCAACCACCAACATTCAACACGTTTTGTGTTCAGAGCTTCTCAGATCAACGAGCTAGCTATGAATTCTCCCAATCGTACGACGCCGTTTAGCCGTCGATCCGGCGTATTGTGACCTGGATGTTGCGCGTAGTTTCCAAGCCGTGTAGCCGCCGTAACCCACTTACACTGACGGCGCCTGCAAATATTATGCTTATGCTTAATCTACTATTCTAGATTAAAAAATAAGTGTCACAAGACTTCGCTCTTGTGTGCCACAAATCAAAGTCAGGCCAAATCCGCGTGTGTAAAATTAGTTTTCCTCCAAAACATCCGTAAACACAACCCACGTAACGTGTTGTTGTAATGGTGGAAACGTGTTCATCCAAGTAGAGGTAGGATTGACTTTCCTGGGTGCTGTGGCAGCGCCGCGTCGCTGCAAGCCCCCGTGTGAGTTGCAGCTGCACAGCCACAGAGGTGCGGGATTACATGAATTCTGTACTAGAAATTGTTGACGAGCACCTACACCTGAAATAACTTTGGAAAATAAAGTATTTGACATTAAAACTGTAATCTCAAAGCTGACTCGGGCAACGCAGCATCTCATCCGAAGCGAATCTGCGGCGTTCGTACTCTTAGCTTACAATAATGTTTTACTGCAACAATTACAGCAAAAAATATATTTTTTAATATCAATTATTAATATTTATCTCAATGTAACTAAACAACGTGCAGGTTTTTGAGTTCATACAGTTTCGATCAGTTCATGGAGCGTATTCCATCAAACCCACAATTTAAGTAGAAACATCAGAAAAGAGCGGGATTCTCCTTTAGATTCTAAAACAGCTAAAAGGTCAGTCGTAGGTGGCGCCGGTGTAACGTAAGTTTGGAGTCTCTGCCGGAACCCTCGAGGAACACGCGCAATAGACACCACACAATAGTGCAACTTAGAGAAGGATGGTGAGGCTGAAACACGCTTCAGAGCAGAGATCAGAACCGGTCCACAAATAATAGTGACAACAAATAATAAAGCATTGGCGCGTGAGTCAATGTCCACACGCAACATAGTAAGCGGTAGATGGACGTGCGCGCGCAGCAGCCACGTCGCGCCGCGCCGCGCCATTCGAAATAACCGCGGGACTAGTTCCCCTTCATAGATTTGTTTAAAACACAAATAAGCCACTCTCCTCTTCTTGATGACACATATAGACAAATCATTTGTTATTTGCATTTGATTAGATGAAGCGTAAAGCCTGAAATGCAAGATCTAATTTAATCCTTTTAAGCAATTGACCTACTTAATGTGAATTATGTACATTTTTAAAGTAAAGTTTATAAATTGCGGTTTAATTAGTGCAAACTTTAAATTATTTTAATATGTTTTTAAGTATAAAAATAACTTACCAGTAGCTGTCACACGGTATTGTGTATTATCCAGATGTCCATGGAACTAGATTACGGATTGGTTCACAAATGACTACGTCGTTCTTGGCTGGACCTCCAGTGGGTACATAAAACCCAAACACATGTCTGTCCGACTCGAGTCCCTCCAGAGGGAACACGAGCTGGACGCTCAGGTCACACTGAGGGAAGAACTCAGTCTGTCAACTGCAACTATACAATGATATACAATAAACCACATGACCACTTTTATGTTGTTGAACATATTGAAAAAATATATTTGCACAACTATCTTCATGTTGGAAAAAAATCATCAACTCGTCCATTTTGAAAGAAAAAACGGATTCGTTCAATAAACAATAAAATAAAACGTCAATCACAACCTTGGCGATTGATGAATCATTCAGCGCCTCACATTCATTGGCCACTAGTTAAGTTTAAATATCATTTTATCAAATGGATACGAGACTATCGCTGTGTCTACCTCGACGGTACGAAGCCATAAAGCACTTCAGAGCGAGCATTCTGAATTTAAATGAAGTTATAACTCAGTTGCTCAATAAAGAAACCGTTCACTAGATCCATATTGATCAAGTCTCGTAAACTTCTACGTATTGATATATATTTATGTCGCCGGCGCCAGTCTACATCTGACCTGGAGGCGCAGGCGCCGACTACTCTTTTGTACGACTTCGCGTTCAGCACAGCTTTTGGTATGTATATGAGCATAATCCTAAGTAGGCAATATAATAAAAGCAAAAGTGTATTTGCTTGTTTTTCTTACATCTAACCATGGAGCTTAAAATTGCTACACAAATGTTCGATTGAATACGGAGAACCGTTCTAGAAACAGACACAGTATGGTGATGTAAGAAAAGAATCAGAGCTGACGCTGTGGGCCACGTGGCCCGCTACATGAACTATTCCTGCGCAAACTGTAAAGTGCTGTACCAACTGCGAAACCTGTCAAATTTTATAAATGTTTCCCAGCTGTTTATAAAAACTTACAATTTTAATATTTTTTAATATTTCATTGCTTGAGTTAATATTTCAAATTTATAAAAGATTACAATTATTAAAATATATTAAGTGCCTATATCTAGTAAAGATAAGGTTTAATGTCGTAGACGCCAACCAAACACGAGCATAGTTTAATAAACCCGTACATACGCCTATAAAGGAACTGGGAAATTATGCAACGATGGCTTCTTAGAATCTGTCAGGTTTCAAAGTCCGTTGTCCGTCTGACGCAGCGTCTGGGCGCGTTGCCTAGCAACGGCCGCCATTGTTGTTGTTTACGAGGTCCGCCTCGCTGCGCTTGCACCGAACCAAAACATCAACAGAGGCAGAAAAATAACCTATTTGTAAACACTCCGATTGTTTTCGAGACAAAACAATAGCGAGTTCAAAAATAATGGTCGCACACGGCGTTCAGCGGATCGGTAAAGTGATATTGACGAGATAAATAAGGTAGGCGTAAGCTGACGTCGCGTCGCGAGCCGCGGTGGACACTCATAATGTCTCTAATCAAACGATTTATTTTTGACCTATCACTTATTTTTTACCATTTGTCGACCGTAGAAGCTAGAGACTTTACCACCAGATCGGGGAAACTTCCGGTCAACTGAAATGAAACTTCAAAGAAATTATTTATTATAATTTGTTGAAAAATACCTACAAGGATTCTTCATATATCTACGTTCGTCAGTTCGTCACGACTAATAAGAAGGCAGGACGCCACGCAGCGAACCCGTGAAAAGGACCGCCGTCGCCCATTCTACGTACCTCACTGCATCTACCACGCACTCGTGCCGCCCCAATTTCATAATTATGCAACGAACTTTGCCACGCGAACACGCGCCTGACGCGCCTTGAGCGAACTTTCAACTTGGATTTAGTTTTACTACTCTACCGAGCCAACACTGTCAAACGTGGCTCACATTTCATTCGGACACTGACATTATTTTTTTATTATTATTTATTTATTTATTTTGGTATTTATCTGACTAGACCGTATTGCACCAAACTTCCGGAATAACTATTCCAAAGTATGGAGCGACACTTATTTTGATCGTTCGTTCGTCTAGATTAGATCGCTTGGTCGAGTGTTAAACTTCCGACCTGGGGCCCGGTCGGAAGTTTAGCACAGTACCAGCACTCGTCAATGTGACAGATGACATACGCTGGGCCATTGATTTAAATCTTTGCGCTGGGCTATGGAAAATGGATCTCTCACACCACTGATTCTGCTAGATTTCAGTAGTGTAGTAGTAGTAGTTTTAATAATAATACAAAATAAAAATAAAATCATGTATTTTTCAGAACAATTTTAACTCTGTGGATTTCGATATCCTTCTCGGTATGTTGCAATCGCTTAACGTTTCTCCTTTTGCGGTGGCTGGGTTCAATTCCTATCTTCGAGGCAGGTCTCAGCGTGTCCGCCTCGATGAGTCCTACTCTGACTGGTGTGATCTCGTTGCGGGCGTGCCTCAGGGTGGCGTTCTCTCTCCATTACTCTTCTCTATTTTTATTAACTTTCTCACTAGTGTCCTGTGATGTAACTTTTATCTTTACGCTGACGACTTGCAGATATACCATCATTTTCCTGTTAGCGATGTTGGCTCAGCCATTTCCGCTCTTAAGGACGATCTCAGCCGCGTAAGTGACTGGGCTAAGTCTTTTGGAATACGTGTAAATCCTAGCAAGTCTCGAGCCACGATCCTGGGTAGTCGATACAAGCGCGGTTGCATTACTTTATTTGATCTTCCTCCTATTGTGTTTGACTCGAATTGATTTCACTGACACAGCCAAAAACTTGGGTATAATATTTGATTCTTATCTCTCTTGGCGACCTAATATTAGTGAAATCAGTGAAATCAGAGTTCATCATTCAATACATACCTTAAAAAGACTTCAAGTTTTCCTTCCCTTTTCGACTATAATCTCCCTTGCTCGAAGTCTCATCCAACCCATCATCGATTATGCAGACGTCTGCTACTTAGATGTCTCTGACGAGCTTGTAAATAAACTGAAACTTTTACAATCTCTCCATACGTTGTACATTCGGTCTAAAAAAGCTTAATCATGTGTCGGAGTTCCGTAACCAACTTCTATGGCTTCCTATCCGACTTCTTAGAAACATGCGAATCCTCTGCCTCCTTTTTAATGTTCTGTATAATCCAAACTCCCCGCAATATCTCCGCGAACGATTTTCTTTTACCCATTCGAAAGAGGCGCCATGCAGAGCACATAAGCGTACTCTCCTTCACATACATCCACATAAAACAGACTTTTTCTCCTATTCATTTACCGTTCATGCAGTCAGATTGTGGAATTCATTCCCTTATAAAATCTGCCAGTCAGAAACACTACTTATCTTTTAAGGGTTATAGACCACTTTTCCCTTATTAAGTAAGTTATTTATTGTTTTGGCATTTATAAGTCTTCCTTTACACAATTTTAGACTGTATGTATTTTATTGTATCTTATTTTATTTATTTTTATATTTAAAAAAAGTATATTGTTTATTAAGTATATTAAGTATGTATGTTTAAAGTAGGTACACACTACTTTGTTATAAACCAATCTCTCCCCTCACAGGTCGGCTGGAAGAGATTCTTTTAAAAATAAGCCGTACCTTTGTACATATATAGTATTTAAGGTATTTTATATTGTTTTCATATGTGTGTACAAAAACTGTTAAATAAATAAAATAACCTAGTTTAATGGGGTTATTTACAAAAACATTTATTGCCAAGTAGGTTTAAAATACCTTCTCTTTCAAAAGGGCTCCTTGGTTGCGTGAATACTGAATGTTTGTCGTTGACTAACGACACAAAATAACCAAGTAAGTCCAATCCGCTCAAGTCGTAGGTACAGAAATTAACAAACTGCGCAGCAGACGACGGAGCACCGAGTTGCGGCTGCGCCGTACTCGCCAGGTTAGACCTCGCTCGTTGTTGCGGTATATTCAAACAACATCAATCAATTACAAAATATTTAGTTATATGTGTTGCCATGTTGCATCGCAGCGCTACAAGCAACGCTGCATCCTGTTCGGATGTGGCAATGGTGGAGGAATACACACCCACGAGACAGTAAACACGGTGCGCAGCTAACACCAGCCTCGATTTACTACTGAGTAAATCGAACATCGCTAACTAATGTTTCACTTCTATTACGTTCAAAAACATTATCACAAAACCCACAATAAGGTTAATGTGACAAATGAGTGTTCACCAGGCGGGTGTACGGCCAACACCCGTGAGGATGAAGTACATCAGTTCGCCCAATTCTTACCATCGTTATTCATATTCTAGAAATACAGCCAACACCAACTGCACAGGGCGTTGCAGTCTGCCAGCCTTCGCGGCTCGTCGGCTCATTAGAGACGAGTAGTGTCTAGACCGCGCCCCGAGGCTCAGCCACCCCGCGACCCTGCCACCCGCCGGGGGCTAATCACCCTGCGATGAGCAGTCCTTCAATATGCTAATGTTGATAGAAACACTTGCGAGCGTTCTCGCTTTGTGTGCAGGGTTAGTAAGTTAGTTATAATTAAGTCTTCTTTACGTTTATATTTCATCACATTGCACAACTCCTTCGCTTAACATTATAATTTACAACGTTGTGACTATATTGTGCACTGTGCTAAAAACTAGGTCATATATTATTCAAAGGTTCTTAAGTATTTTCACAAGTATGTGTACAAAACTTTATTTGATTCTGTTCAATCATTTCACCGACATTGAGTAAAAATGAAGGTTGCGAGAACGTCTTTTCAAAAAACAATCGTTTTAATAACAGAAGGTAAAACGTTGAATTGCCCAACGTCCAGGTCTATCTTACACATGTACAGAATTATCTTGAGAGATTTATATCTATGATTTACTACTCGTAACTTTAAGATTTTGAAATTTCGAAACCGCATGAAACCTCCTTCTCCAGCCCGCAAGTCATTGAACAGCATAACAATAATGTAGCTTGTAGCTGGTTGCAATATTCGCGTTAGCTTAGCCAATGTCATTCTTCTGAGAATCACATGTTGGTCACACCAACGTCATTTATAAATGACACACAAAGAAAATCTGGCTATAAGTAACATATTTGTCTGCCATCTCAATGTGACATTGTGATGAAGACTGGACATTGACGTGAATTCATGAATATTTACATCACCTTGTTCAGCTGAATGACTAACACATTAGGTATTCGTTTTATGATCCGTGCGTATAAGCAGGTACAAGTACTGAAATAGAAAGTGGCGGCAGTGCAGCGGCGGCGTCAGCATGGTGTGACGTCAGCGCCGGCATTCCGCAGGCCCTTCCGACATAACAGTGTTATGTGAAGGTTTCCGCAATCGTCAGCTTGCGATTGATGACGCTGACCTAAAATAAATTAATGAATTGAAAAATTAAAGCGAAATACCAAGCCATGCAATACCTATTTATCTAATTTTATACACTTTTTTATTCTTTTACATATGCTATATACATTTTGCTAGGACTTTTTATTTTATCTGCAATTATTTCATAAATGCATGTAAGAGTGACACCTCCGTGAGATTCTTAACAAAACTATCCAGCTAGCGCGAGTTACAAGTAGTGTCAGTAATTTACTAATTAGTATTACTATAAAATAGTGAAGCTTACGCAGTGAAAGCCTAAAACGAAGGACGACTTTATTCTCTAAGTTATTTAATTCATGCTTGGGCTCTCGTTCGAAAATCTGTAAACGATACTTACTAAATATAAAAATATATTAGCTTTAATATTGGCTTCGCATAAGTTGTATACTTTTAAACTTATTTTACATTCAGCTTTTGTGCCAGTTAGTCCACAAGTTACAACAAATATACGACATAAATTGAGATCTATCGCTACACTTACACATTTATTTTGATAACTTTGACTTCAATTGAAAAATACAAAAAGCATTTAACACACTAACGTACGCTATCGCGAAGGAATATACAAAAATGATCATAATGTTTAAAGACCGCAGCGCCAAAATCCACTCGTGTTAAAAATAAGAAATTGCAGAGAACAGCGGGGTATTGCACTACAGACTGCCGCACGAAGTGTCATTGTGTCAATGCGGGTCTCACAGCGTGTTGCAGTACAGACTGCCGCACGAAGTGTCATTGTGTCAATGCGGGTCTCACAGCGTGTTGCAGTACAGACTGCCGCACGAAGTGTCATTGTGTCAATGCGGGTCTCACAGCGTGTTGCAGTACAGACTGCCGCACGAAGTGTCATTGTGTCAATGCGGGTCTCATAGCGTGTTGCAGTACAGACTGCCGCACGAAGTGTCATTGTGTCAATGCGGGTCTCACAGCGTGTTGTAGTACAGACTGCCGCACGAAGTGTCATTGTGTCAATGCGGGTCTCACAGCGTGTTGCAGTACAGACTGCCGCACGAAGTGTCATTGTGTCAATGCGGGTCTCACAGCGTGTTGCAGTACAGACTGCCGCACGAAGTGTCATTGTGTCAATGCGGGTCTCACAGCGTGTTGTAGTACAGACTGCCGCACGAAGTGTCATTGTGTCAATGCGGGTCTCACAGCGTGTTGCAGTACAGACTGCCGCACGAAGTGTCATTGTGTCAATGCGGGTCTCACAGCGTGTTGCTCTACAGACTGCCGCACGAAGTGTCATTGTGTCAATGCGGGTCTCACAGCGTGTTGTAGTACAGACTGCCGCACGAAGTGTTATTGTGTCAATGCGGGTCTCACAGCGTGTTGCAGTACAGACTGCCGCACGAAGTGTCATTGTGTCAATGCGGGTCTCACAGCGTGTTGTAGTACAGACTGCCGCACGAAGTGTCATTGTGTCAATGCGGGTCTCACAGCGTGTTGCAGTACAGACTGCCGCACGAAGTGTCATTGTGTTAATGCGGGTCTCACAGCGTGTTGCAGTACAGACTGCCGCACGAAGTGTCATTGTGTTAATGCGGGTCTCACAGCGTGTTGCAGTACAGACTGCCGCACGAAGTGTCATTGTGTTAATGCGGATCTCACAGCGTGTTGCAGTACAGACTGCCGCACGAAGTGTCATTGTGTCAATGCGGGTCTCACAGCGTGTTGCAGTACAGACTGCCGCACGAAGTGTCATTGTGTCAATGCGGGTCTCACAGCGTGTTGCAGTACAGACTGCCGCACGAAGTGTCATTGTGTCATTGCGGGTCTCACAGCGTGTTGCAGTACAGACTGCCGCACGAAGTGTCATTGTGTCAATGCGGGTCTCACAGCGTGTTGTAGTACAGACTGCCGCACGAAGTGTCATTGTGTCAATGCGGGTCTCACAGCGTGTTGCTCTACAGACTGCCGCACGAAGTATCATTGTGTCAATGCGGGTCTCAAAGCGTGTTGTAGGACAGACTGCCGCACGAAGTGTCATTGTGTCAATGCGGGTCTCACAGCGTGTTGCTCTACAGACTGCCGCACGAAGTGTCATTGTGTCAATGCGGGTCTCACAGCGTGTTGTAGTACAAACCGCCGCACGAAGTGTCATTGTGTCAATGCGGGTCTCACAGCGTGTTGTAGTACAGACTGCCGCACGAAGTGTCATTGTGTCAATGCGGGTCTCACAGCGTGTTGCTCTACAGACTGACGCGTGAAGTGTCATTGTGTCAATGCGGGTCTCACAGCGTGTTGCAGTACAGACTGCCGCACGAAGTGTCATTGTGTCAATGCGGGTCTCACAGCGTGTTGTAGTACAGACTGCCGCACGAAGTGTCATTGTGTCAATGCGGGTCTCACAGCGTGTTGCTCTACAGACTGCCGCACGAAGTATCATTGTGTCAATGCGGGTCTCAAAGCGTGTTGTAGGACAGACTGCCGCACGAAGTGTCATCGTGTCAATGCGGGTCTCACAGCGTGTTGCTCTACAGACTGCCGCACGAAGTGTCATTGTGTCAATGCGGGTCTCACAGCGTGTTGTAGTACAGACCGCCGCACGAAGTGTCATTGTGTCAATGCGGGTCTCACAGCGTGTTGTAGTACAGACTGCCGCACGAAGTGTCATTGTGTCAATGCGGGTCTCACAGCGTGTTGCTCTACAGACTGACGCACGAAGTGTCATTGTGTCAATGCGGGTCTCACAGCGTGTTGCAGTACAGACTGCCGCACGAAGTGTCATTGTGTCAATGCGGGTCTCACAGCGTGTTGCTCTACAGACTGCCGCACGAAGTGTCATTGTGTCAATGCGGGTCTCACAGCGTGTTGTAGTACAGACTGCCGCACGAAGTGTCATTGTGTCAATGCGGGTCTCACAGCATGTTGCTCTACAGACTGCCGCACGAAGTGTCATTGTGTCAATGCGGGTCTCACAGCGTGTTGTAGTACAGACTGCCGCACGAAGTGTCATTGTGTCAATGCGGGTCTCACAGCGTGTTGCTCTACAGACTGACGCACGAAGTGTCATTGTGTCAATGCGGGTCTCACAGCGTGTTGTAGTACAGACTGCCGCACGAAGTGTCATTGTGTCAATGCGGGTCTCAGAGCGTGTTGCAGTACAGACTGCCGCACGAAGTGTCATTGTGTCAATGCGGGTCTCACAGCGTTTTGCAGTACAGACTGCCGCACGAAGTGTCATTGTGTCAATGCGGGTCCCACAGCGTGTTGCAGTACAGACTGCCGCACGAAGTGTCATTGTGTCAATGCGGGTCTCACAGCGTGTTGCTCTACAGACTGCCGCACGAAGTGTCATTGTGTCAATGCGGGTCTTACAGCGTGTTGTAGTACAGACTGCCGCACGAAGTGTCATTGTGTCAATGCGGGTCACACAGCGTGTTGCTCTACAGACTGCCGCACGAAGTGTCATTGTGTCAATGCGGGTCTCACAGCGTGTTGTAGTACAGACCGCCGCACGAAGTGTCATTGTGTCAATGCGGGTCTCACAGCGTGTTGTAGTACAGACTGCCGCACGAAGTGTCATTGTGTCAATGCGGGTCTCACAGCGTGTTGCTCTACAGACTGACGCACGAAGTGTCATTGTGTCAATGCGGGTCTCACAGCGTGTTGCAGTACAGACTGCCGCACGAAGTGTCATTGTGTCAATGCGGGTCTCACAGCGTGTTGCTCTACAGACTGCCGCACGAAGTGTCATTGTGTCAATGCGGGTCTCACAGCGTGTTGTAGTACAGACTGCCGCACGAAGTGTCATTGTGTCAATGCGGGTCTCACAGCGTGTTGCAGTACAGACTGCCGCACGAAGTGTCATTGTGTCAATGCGGGTCTCAGAGCGTGTTGCAGTACAGACTGCCGCACGAAGTGTCATTGTGTCAATGCGGGTCTCACAGCGTGTTGCAGTACAGACTGCCGCACGAAGTGTCATTGTGTCAATGCGGGTCTCACAGCGTGTTGCAGTACAGACTGCCGCACGAAGTGTCATTGTGTCAATGCGGGTCTCACAGCGTGTTGCAGTACAGACTGCCGCACGAAGTGTCATTGTGTCAATGCGGGTCTCACAGCGTGTTGCAGTACAGACTGCCGCACGAAGTCGGGTCACGCTGCACGAAGTTTTGATAATTTTTTTTATTCAATTAGTATAGAAATGCAGATTGATGATTAACTAAAAATACATACTCTGGAATCAAGTAATGCAAGAAATAGCCTGTGTCTGTTTCCTGGCAAATGTAGTCCCAGGCCTTTAAAAGTAGAGCGGCAAGTGAGTCTTGTCTCCTCGTGAACATTGTCACTTTGTACAGCACGAGGACATACCAACATTAATAAAACTTAGGCATCACCTCATCCATGGTAAGCGTACCTACTGCAGTGGCAGATATTAGACAAACAAGTCGTACACTAAAATGTATAAATTTTTTTTTTTATTTGAATATGAATCCTGAACTCCAGCAAGCAAAGTCATTGTTATAAATAGCGCTGTCGTTGCACGTCACCGCATCCTCGGCTCTAAAAAGGGAATCCCGAAGTTCACGCGTGATCCATCAGCACCCCTCCCGCGACCCGCCCCGCGTCATCCTGTCCAAAAACTAAAAATAGTAAATAATGTTACCAGCGAACACACCGACGGCATGGCTCCAGAGTTATACTTCTGTTATAGTCAATCACAAACGTAAACCGAGAATAGCCTTAGGTACTAGATCAGTCGATTATAATAATCAGCTCTCTTAATAGGCAGCTCCGTCGGACAAAAACCATGTAACTGTACTGTACATGTCGACATGGTAGCGTAATCTCGAGGATAGTTTCCTTCCAGACACGTATTTATTAAATGTTCACGAAGCCAAGGAAGGCCGTGTGGAAGAATGCGAGCCAGGTCATGTAACGGTAGAAGAGTGTCTACTGGAACATCGGCCCTGCTTCCTTTTGAACTATGCTGGTGCTGCGACATGGATACTCTAACTCCACACTAAGACACCAGTGTTGAGACACCGGCCGACCATGCTCCCGAGGGGTTATCTCCTCATTATTATAAATATAATCTTACATTAATTATCCACCCACGTTACGATAAAACTTTATTATTTACGAGTATTCTCACATTGTTCATGTTTTTTTTTCTATTTAGAGGAAATGAATTGGATTAGTTTAATTACATACTCGTTAAGATATCTAGCTCTATAATGCAATTAATTTTAATTAACATTTCATAGTTCTATTTACTTTTCATCAAATTTATTTATAATAACTTTCCAACCTTAATATAGGCATTCAATCAAAAACGAGCTTTATCATCGACACTTTCAGTGCGTAAAGATATTTACGAGTATTACACATGAACCAATTTAGAGTACCGTCTCGAAATAGAAGTCCCTTTGATGACTGGCGCCGCAGCAGGCGTGGCGCTCGGCAGCGCGGTGGCGGCAGGCCAGGCGCAGGCGGCGCAGGTGCCGCAGCAGGTACGCGCTGGAAGGCTATTTCCGTGGCGCAGACCGCCACCAGACGCCGCCGCCGCCCGCCGCCCCGCTCCCCTTCACACCACTAAAAATAACCGCGGCCAGCATTCTTGGCCAGACTCTCTCAAATTTTCGGCAAATACGCGTTTGTTTTGGCCGCAGCCCGCCAACCTTCAGCGTCTGCTATGGCTCCCTACCGGCCCTCACACTGCGGCCGCAGTCCCGCTAGCTCTACAATATAAAATTGTCGGCGTTTTACGCGAACCGCCTGTGAGGAGTGACTGCTGCGGTCACGTTGCGGGAATCACACTTGAATTAACATTCCGGGGTTGCGTTCAAATCTATATGTCATTTGCTGCAATGTAATGAAAGATATAAATAAACGGAATACAGATGCGGGCCGGCAGCCGGAAGCACGCAACAACAAACAATTCAACTTAATTCTATACTTGTCCCTACAAAAAAATAACGAAACGCCTGACAAACGTTAAGTTAATTTTATGATTTAAAAAATGACATACTAAATAAGGTATTCTGCAAACAAAATCCACATCTTCACATCACAAAATACTTGTACCTATACAATTTATAAGCAACGAGACCTGGCCGGAGGTTAGCGCGCCGCTCCAGCTGCACAGCTGTACTACTTGGTACTTATGTCTTTGTTCGCCTTTCAGACGCCCTCGGGTGACCTAGAAAAGTGAAACTTTGCAGCGCGCACAGCGGGCGCCCGACAGCCATTTGATTTCATGAACGCAGGGACACTAAATGAAATTTTGAAGTCCGGCCGTCGGATCGCAAGACTTCGAAAGGATGGGTTGACAGCGTCGATCGGTTCGGCTTGATTCAATTTGCATAATACAATTTGTTTATATTTACGTTTCCCATTATGTGGATGCCTGTCTACTGCCATGTTAGCTCACAAACGTTAGCCTCGTAGATAGTTGAAGCGTTTATACCACTTCGCACGCGTAAGCCAGCGTAACTAATCAAAATGTTGTGTTATAGGTACTGTATGTCAAGTTTACGTTGTCTGTGCATATTTAGACCACACTTGTATATGGTTTTATAACTCTACTGTGTCATGTCTGCCATTTGTTGATAATTTAATCGTTCGTTACTAAATTGTTTGTACAGACTGGCTTAATGCCTTGCTCTGCATTGCTCAAGTATGGATTGTCATCGTGACTTTCAGCCACGCAGGTTTAATGGACGCCAAGCCAGTTCCATTACAAACGCTCTCTAGAGCGGTAGACGTGGTTAATAAGAAATATGAGGAACTTCGCGTTCCATTCAAGCTAAGAAGACTTCAGTTTTTCAGCCTGAGAATGACAGCTCCTTGCCCGATGCACATATCATTTATTTATATAAAACACCAAACCAGCAACATTCCTCTTCAAGACTTTAATGACCACATTCCTTAATATCTGAACGAAAACACCAAACTGGCATGGTATTAATACCAATGTAAGCATCGTAGCCTTTCCTCGCGACGGGCGCGGCGGGTGTACGCCGTCCACGCCGCGTATTTATAGTCGGCGCGCAAACAAACCGCGCGGAAATAGGCGCACAATGCAGCGCGCGCCGCGCCGACCGCCCGCGCCGCTAGCTCGCACGCCGTCGCCGCCGCCGCAGTTTATACAGATTTGTAATGTGTTTTCACTGTGGACGTGACCGCGCCATGGGAGTCGGTCACTTATTGTGGCGGGCCTATTGAACTGGTAGCAATCTGCTCTATATACTGGAGGTAACTAATTTCAATCCTGATTGGGTTACATTATCTGCACAGAGAAAACGCGTGTTTGTTTTAGAATAATGTTTTGCGTGATTAATGTTCAAGCTCGGCGCACTTGCGAGCCTCGCGGTGTCGAGATTTTATCTCCGTGAACGGGTTCACCCTGTAGGTGGACTTACCTGCCTTATAAATGACAACTATATTATACGTTTGCAGCATTATTGGTTATTTAATAGTTCTCGATGCAACAGTTGTAAAATAGAGTATAAAATACTTATGTTTAGTAAAATTCAAAAAAGAGCGCGCGTATGTTCAAGCAGTTTGCTTAGAAATCCCGAATGCTTCGACATTAATTATCTTTCTATCTGAGCGGTATTATTGGCACACCCGGAACCACGTTGCTGAGACCACGTGAGTTATATACGTGGTCTGTCTTAGCTACGTTGACGGCGGCACCCAGCGATTTCGTTAAGCAAATCGAGGCTCAGAAGCCGCACGCGTATAATATTAGGTCCTTACATATGAAATTGGCGTTTTGTCGTACTGGCCACTTTGATCTGTATTATCTCCTCTTTGGTTAAGAATTCCAATTTCAAATTTATACAGCTATTTACTCACGCATTTGTGTTTCGAAAACCGTAGTTCATTTGTACACGTCCGAGTCAGCTGTAGGCTGCGGTGTTAGTGACAAACTGTTTTAATCCACTTGAAGCAAATTGGGAAGGTGTAAAAGCTTAAGAGGTGGGTACCTCCCCAACTAGCACATTAGTAATAATTGTAGCTAAGTTTATGACTCAAAGTTGTATATCGGTGCTATTTGGGTAAAAATTACAACTTCTTACTGCATAGGAGTGGTAAATATAAATAAAGTCTATAAAATGGACTATGGGTTCCAAATTTTCAATTATTACCACCTACAGTTTAAAGTTGAACACCTTACCACTGTTGTACCACTCTAAGCTACAGTGCGAGTGTGAATTGCTACTTTAAGTAGTAATTTATACCTGTAGTGCGTCTTATAGCTAAAAACGAGAAGCAATAACCACCATTACGCCCAACATTTCTAAAAGGAAGCAAAATCAACTCTTAAACCACTGGAATATCTAGAAGGATGATAAAATGAGCCTTAATAGCATGATTGGTTCTTATTATTTTCTTCTGAAGTTTTAGGGGAGGGTTCCGTAGAAAGTTCAATATTTGTTATTGTGGAATTTACCAAAAGTTTAACTTGTGAAGGTTTACGATGTGTTAATTACCTCCCTTTGTTATAAAAACAAAAGATACATTAATATTTTATTGATATTATTATATTACTTTAATTATTCTAAATTCATTTTCATGTGATAATCAACATTTAGAACACAATTTGCTTTTTTTTTATTTGATATGCTTGTACCCTAATGACATGTTAGCCAAAATCAATATTTTACAATGCGCATTCAACTTTTGGAATCAATATGAAAATAAAAGTAATTAGAACTCTGAATAATTAGATTCATATAAATTGTTTTCTGATTGCTGAACGACAAAGGGAAATAAAATACATTTTTAACAGCTATCTGACTTTTATTTAAAATTAAATAATTAGGTTATTACTTTTACAAGGAAACAACTATATTTGTATAATGTTGATCTAAAATAATATTTCACTTATAAAATTCTTATAAGAAAAGTGCTTCTGTAGTTTTTGTGCCTTTTGGATTTTAACGAATTATTATATAATTTTCGGTGCTTGGCTCTATGACAGTGTTTGGTTTTCATGGCAAAATATTGTATGCTGCATCTGTAGTTCCGTTCAATTACTGAAATGAAAATATAATTGTATTAAAATACATAATACTTAATCAATATTGAGTGTATTACATTATGTTTATCCAAAAAAAGGTTTTTGTATTGTCAATTGAGCCCTAAACTATTTTCCCTACTAAAACAAAAGAATCATATATAAAGTAAATAAAATTCACTCCTATAGCCCTTCTCTAGACCACTTAGTAATAAGAAAGGTGAATTTTAGCACTTTGAACAGCAAAAATTGAAGTAAGCGGGTGAAAATTATTACCTATAGTAACAAAACGATTCGCCATTTTTAATGGAATGTTTTTATGAAAATCTAACCTCTAATTTACATTATTTGTACTAAACATGTCTTTGTTATAACAAAAGAAGTGATTTTACAACTTTACTACGTAAATTCACTATAAATGCTTGTTATACCAATTATATTCTTGGTCATTTTTATTAAAACTACTATAACCATATTTTATTTACACTGTTTTTTGTTGAAATTCTCATGAAATCAATATGGCGTGTAAATTTACTTAATAAACATATACGCATTTTGCAGTAAAGTTGAGATCCCACTTGATTTTTCAGCACAGATAAAGCAAATAGTTGAATAAAAGTATTTTATTAATAATTAAATATATAAATAAATAAAGTAGAAGCACTTTTCTTATAAGAATTTTATAAGTGAAATATTATTTTAGATCAACATTATTATGATACAAATATAGTTGTTTCCTTGTAAAAGTAATAACCTAATTATTTAATTTTAAATAAAAGTCAGATAGCTGTTAAACATGTATTTTATTTCCCTTTGTCGTTCAGCAATCAGAAAACAATTTACATGAATCTAATTATTCTGAGTTCTAATTACTTTTATTTTCATATTGATTCCAAAAGTTGAATGCGCATTGTAAAATATTGATTTTGGCTAACATGTCATTAGGGTACAAGCATATCAAATTTAAAAAAAGCAAATTGTGTTCTAAAATTATCAGATGAAAAGGAATTTAGAATAATTAAAGAAATATAATAATAATATCAATAAAATATTAATGTATCCCGTAGTAATATCTTTTGTTTTTATAACAAAGGGAGGTAAATAACACATCGTAAACCTTCACAAGTTAAACTTTGGGTAAATTCCACAATAACAAATATTGAACTTTCTACGGAACCCTCCTCTAAAACTTCAGAAGAAAATAATAAGAACCAATCATGCCATTAAGGCTCATTTTATCATCCTTCTAGATATTCCAGTGGTTTAAGAGTTGATTTTGCTTCCTTTTAGAAATGTTGGGCGTAATGGTGGTTATTGCTTCTCGTTTGTAGCTATAAGACGTACTACAGGTATAATTACCACTTAAAGTAGCAATTCACACTCGCACTGTAGCTTGGAGTGGTACAACAGTGGTAAGGTGCTCAACTTTAACCTGTAGGTGGCATTAATGGGAAATTTGAAACCCATAGTCCATTTTATAGACTTTATTTATATTTACCACTCCTATGCAGTAAGAAGTTGTAATTTTTACCCAAATAGCACCGATATACAACTTTGAGTCATAAACTTAGCTATAATTATTACGAATGTGCTAGTTGGGTGGGTCATGAATTAAATTGTGTGCAGCAAACCGACAAACGCGCGTCGACTGCTGCGTTACATTCAACCGGCACAATAATGAAAGGATTTTAAATCATTCAGTACCTGTGATGAAAAAATTATACCTCATCGCAAAGGTTGAACTCTAAATCCGCAGCCCCAAGCGAAAATCGACTCAAAAAAAGTTACTTGTGAGCGTTTCGTATACTAGTGCCGGTGTCGTTCACTACAGCTCTCTGTAAACTGGCCAGACGATTACGGCAGATGTCTATTGTCAATAACTGCAAACCATGATGGAAAAGCTAGCTGCTAAACAGCCAAGGCTCGCACAATCGCTCTAGGCCACTGCTGCTTCAGGACAACGCTAGACCACACACTGCACAACAGACGGCTACCAAATTCGAGAAGCTTCAATTGGAATGTCTAAGACATCTACCTTACTCCCCGGACCTTGCTCCAAAAGATTACCATTTTTTTCGAAATTTAGATAACTTATGCAAGGGAAAAAATCCAACTCAGAAAGGCCTTCAAAGATTTTATTGAAACCCGTCCGAATGGTTTCTTTAGTAAAGGGATCAATGAACTACCTATGAAATGGCACAAGTGCATAGATAGCAATGGTACATACTTTGATTAAATACATATATTACTTTTTTTTTAATGTACTTTATGTTCCTCCCCTACAAAACGCTTATTTATTTATTATTATGGCATACACAACAGGTTACTATCATATCTTAACCTTAATTAAAACTATATATAAACCCAAAAGTGTGTAAACACAGCATGTTAACAGTTATCACGTAAATAAGTAGACTGAGAATCAAGAATAGATAATAAACAATGTCTTAAATTACCTTAAACACTATAAAACATAAAATTAAAATTAAGTGAGCTAGTGGGTTATTTCAGCTGAGTATTTACAGTATTTCATATGTAATGACCTAATAGTACAGATTCGCTTACCAAAATCTATACTTAAGTTTTCTCCTTAATGAAACATTCGAGGCGCCTGAGTACGGGCCGTCCGGCAATCAGAGTTCCGGACACAACTTCGAGCTATGTTCATAACATTAGGCACGGCATGTTTTCATAAGAAGATAATAAATCCCAGACGCGCACACCAAGGGGATGGCCCCAAAGTCAGCAGAACTTGTGTCATGGTGACCATACAGTGAACTGGGGGGGATCCAGAATAAACATACTTATATAAATATCAACAACCATGACCCGATAACAGACATCTGTGTTCATCACACAAATAAATGCTCCGGCCAGGACTCGAACCTGGGGCCTCCGGCGTACGCGGATGCTGTAGTCCCGCTTTAGAGCGTGAACGTAACGCAGGTTACAGTATATCTAAAAAAACCGCATTCGAAACTCCTCGGTACTTCATTGATCACTACACAAAGGTACATCGCTTCATACCTAATATTAAATATAGCCAAAATATTCTTGACAGTAGATCACGTGGGGTGTGCGGGGGGTGGAGTGGACGGTGCGTGTCCGGTGGGGTGGGTGGACAGCCATATCCGACTTACAATAAAGCACTTACGCCACGATCAGAAAGCTTGACATACGTAACGATATCAATAGTTTCATCAATAATATCAGTTTTATTTCATTTAGCATTTTCGGTAGCATTAACCTTCGCTATTAAAAACTTTATTTACACACACTCATTTTGTCCATAATACTCGAACATTAATGAGTTATCACGTCTGTAACTTTTTTATAACTAGGCCGATCTCTACGAAAACTGATGAAGTACTTTCATTCTTAACACCAATAGGAGTGCACTCCTAATCCGACACCGAGACACCAAGACACGCCGCGCCGACAAGCCAGCAGCGGCTAGACGCGCCGTGACCTTAGCGGACGTATAACAATGTATTTGCCTTATTGTCTGTCAGTCTGGCTGCGCAAACACTCCAAACATTTGTTATCTATTCTCGGGCTTTCGTTTGTTAAATTTGGTTGGCCTTGAAAGGTAATTGCATTTACAGTTCGGAGACAGCAACTAGACATGTTTAATTGCAGATATTATTACAGCATGCTGTTCTTTGTTGTTGTGTTTTACATTAAATTTCTCGGAGAAGCCAAATATCTATTCTATTCAATGTTACGCTATCTTAAAGATTATCGCAATTTTAAATCATATTTTATGGAGACTCGTTGCCAATGTTAACTAATTATATGTCATTGGAACAAACTCACAACTGTGCAATATTGAAAATAAATTAAGAAATTTTAGTATTCAAGTGAGATAACAAAACTTGTATTATGCAGTTGGAGTCGTGTCGACAATTCCAGACGTGCGGCTCTAGCGGACTCCAGCGAGCACAGTGCTCATCCTGTAGCGATGCGACACTAAACTCACTCACATAAGATTCAATCAAACAATGATATTCAGCCGATCAATCGATGCCTGCCTAGCTCAACTGCCTGGTGGCGTCTCTGGTGGCAGCTCGGCTTTACAACGTATAGCTCCCAATAGAAACAAGCATGCAAACAGTAAACAAATAACCGTGGTACCCTCTTGGCCTGGCGAGTAGCATTCGAACTGGCGTTCGGACGAAGCCGGCAAATAGAAGAACGTATAAGTGTGCTCTTGCGTACCTCCATCATGTCGCAACGCGGATATTTTCGAAGCAATAAATTATGGAGCAAGGATGAAACAAGAATCTAAATTATCTGACAAATAATGGACGCTTACTTTCACTTGTAACTTTATTTTTATGTTATAGTCGTTAAATACACCAAACAACGCCCGTGGGGTAAACAAACAGAAACAAATTGTATTTAACGTTCCCATTTTACTTTTTCCGTAAATACCTGAACAAAACGTCTGTAGTAGACTGATTTGTAAGCTACGATGTGACAAACATTGGGATTTTGATTATTTCATTCCATCAAAGTTTCACCTAACGCTAAAGAAGTGTATCACAAGATGATAATGTTTGATATCATTTTCAAAATGTCATTTTTATGAGATTATGCTGGTTACTGAACAGTACCTGTTTCAAGAAGCTACTGGTATGAAATTAAATCAAAATAATGATATAATTATAATGTTTAAACACAATATCAGCACTTTTCACATAATGTCACTGGCGAGTATTAAATTTACTGAATAGCAAATTGTTTGACCAAGGCCTTCGAGGCCAAGGCAGCCTCAACGCGAGCAACGGGCATCACCACATTCCACTTCGCGGAGCATACGTGGTGTTTCACAGCATCTTGCTTGTATTGACTACCTATTGAAGAAGAAGATAAATCCCAGATATAATGCAATGGGATATTTTGCCATAGTGTTGTTGGTTGGCTATCGATTAGGGATGTGTATCTGGCCGTAGGTTTCAGTTGAAATTGAACGTGGATGTGATTATGATGGCGCTTGAAATGAGATAGAAGGTTTATTTTTAGGGTCCAGCTTAGCGCCCTCGGTGCTAGGCCACAAAGTCCGGTGATTTAAAAGCCAATATACCATAAACAAACCCTCAATTTCCAAAAAAAAAGTGTGTAATTAACCCCCTTGCAAAGAGTTTTACATGTGTATACGTGTGTGGCACCGTACCTTCCCTGCGTGCGGACGGAGTATGATGCGGTTTTATGTTTTGTTTAAAAGCTGAATGAATCGAGAGTGCTCTCGGCCATGGTTGAAAACAGTCGGTACAGCTGCTGCTTTGCAGTCCGTCGAGAGTATTTTAGAATGTGCTAGCCAATAACTTGTGCCTTAAGGGTTAGTCCATCTTTTTCTTTCAATTTCTTCCTTCTTGGTTCCCTCATTAGGTTTTACAAAAATCTAGACATACTTTCCTATTCACCTATCCGTTAATTTACCATTTACCATCGCTTATTCGTATATTTATGAAACATGCGGGACTACGGCGGGTCGACTGCGGTGGCTGCGGAAGTATCCACGTATTAAATAACTGGCCTTAAACCTGACCAGTTTTCTATACATTTTCTAATGCTTTCCTGACTCAAACTTTTTTTCGGTATCTTTTTACAATGAGACACATACGTATTCATGCATAGGTAATAACAGCTATTCCGATAACAAGCCGTAGTTTGACAACTCACTGTTGGCTGTACTGAGTCCACCATACAAACCGTCCAATCGAAATCAATGGATGTCACTTGAAATCAATAATTACATGTTCTTTATACGAGTAATTGAGCTATTTCAATCGAAAGCTACATTTGGATTCTGCATTCATGCTCTCCAAGGCCGTAGACGGTTCATATTGTAGGCAACATTTGTGTTTAACCCACTTGCGTAAAAATGAATTTTAAATAGCGTGATGTTTTGAACCTTTCACTGTTTAATGTGCGTGCAATTCGTTACACCACTCGTGTCAAGTTTTCCGTGCTGTAGAATTAAATCACAGAACTGTCATCCTAACTATGTATGTAACCTAGCCTGGTGTACGGCGTCAGCAGCCTTGTTTCTTAGAGGTCCAGATGTCTTAGCCCAGTGAGGACAGGCTGGATGTGTGGTGAGCAGAGGGTCTGTCAAGTGATGTCACAAGTCATGTACAAGACTGCGCTGTAGCAAGGACCAGGTGACACAGGTGACCGTAGTCACATTCACATACAAAACATAAACTACAAGTCTATGACGTTCCGTTACACGCATGTAATTTAATTCAAATTAATTTTGTTTACGAATAATTCTTTAGGAGGGATATCTATATTTTTTTTTGTTTTTGACATTTACCTATTATTATTATTATTATTTTGTTTTATGGCAATCAGCTGTTGTTACGACACAATAACTATTTCTGCCAATTTCAAGTATTAGTATACACACGTACTACTCGAGGTTAATAATTTTGTAGCGATCAGTTTAGTAGAACTTGCAGTAAGTATCTCGAGCATTGAGTTACCTTGAACAATACAAAAACAGGGGGATGAAATAAGTTTTTACAGATATTTTTAATATTTTTAACATAGAAGAGTATAATTTATAAAGGTGTCTGGCCATTGTTAAGAAGAAGATTAGCAATAGGGGATAACTTTTTAGCAACGGAGGACGGTAGTGGGATGTCTTCAAATTTTGAAAGAATGTTCAAAACTAGGGAAATCAGGAGTTCTAAAAAATTGTCATTTGGGGAGCAGGAAGAAGTAGGGGGGAAGGCATTATCAGATTTAGTAGATGGAGGGTTAGCAATAATAGCATTATGGGCAATTTTGTCATAGCCTGGAGATAAAGACGGACTGGGTTTTGATGGTTTGTATATTGTTTTTTTGTAAGAAAGATTCAGTGAAGGAGAACTTTTAGAAGCATCTGCGTACGATTTTTTAACTGAAGGGAAGAGGGATGATGCTTCCTTGAATGATATGTTCTTTTGGGACATGGTGATTTTAATATTCTTTTGCCGGGAATGTTCCGGGCAAGATTTGTCAGTTGCTAAATGAAAATTATTCAGGCAGTACATTTAATAATTTAAATTTTGGAAAATTTTTATTTACATCAAACATTAAAAATATTAACAATGATGGTATAAAGAGTGTTGGCAGATATCGGGTCTCTGTGGAATTCTCATCTGCATGTGCAGCAAACGAGTTTCTCAGAAACCCGAGTCTTAAATCTCATAACTATATAGCTTTAATTCCTACATATAATATAACAAGAATGGGGCTGATCCGCGGGATCCCAACTTCATGGTCTATGGAGGAAGTTGTATCAACAATCTCCACAAGCCAAGGTGATATAACAATTTTGAAGGCGCGTCGCTTAAACAGAAAAGTGTCCATGGAGTCTGGTTCCACTTGGACCCCCACAGGTTCTGTAGTGATCACTTTCTCTGGACAATGCTTACCTGATAAAGTGTTTATTTTTAACTCATCATTAACCGTTGATCCATACATTTTGCCTTCCATACAATGCTTAAACTGTTGTAGATTTGGCCATGTGAAAGCCCAATGCCGATCCAGTGCTCGTTGCTTCAGATGTGCACAAACTCACTCAGGTGACTCTTGTCCTGCATCCTCTGAAGTTTCCTGCCTGCAATGCTCAGGCCCTCATTTAGCAACTGACAAATCTTGCCCGGAACATTCCCGACAAAAGAATATTAAAATCACAATGTCCCAAAAGAACATATCATTCAAGGAAGCATCATCCCTCTTCCCTTCAGTTAAAAAATCGTACGCAGATGCTTCTAAAAGTTCTCCTTCACTGAATCTTTCTTACAAAAAAATAATATACAAACCATCAAAACCCAGTCCGTCTTTATCTCCAGGCTATGACAAAATTGCCCATAATGCCATTATTGCTAACCCTCCATCTACTAAATCTGATAATGCCTTCCCCCCTACTTCTTCCTGCTCCCCCAAATGACAATTTTTTAGAACTCCTGATTTCCCTAGTTTTGAACATTCTTTAAAATTTGAAGACATCCCACTACCGTCCTCCGTTGCTAAAAAGTTATCCCCTATTGCTAATCTTCTTCTTAACAATGGCCAGACGCCTTAATAAATTAAACTCTTCTATGTTAAAAATATCTGTAAAAACTTATTTCATCCCCCTGTTTTTGTATTTTTCAATGTAACTCAATGCTCGAGATACTTACTGCAAGTTCTACTAAACTGATCGCTACAAAATTATTAACCTCGTGTAGTACGTGTGTATACTAATACTTGAAATTGGCAGAAATAGTTATTGTGTCGTAACAACAGCTGATTGCCATAAAACAAAATAATAATAATAACTATTCCTTGTATGCCTTATTTCAATTGTTGGTTTATATTCATATTAAACACTATTTTACTAAATTTTTTATGCTTATTTTTGTCTGTATAGCTTTGAAAAAAAAATGTAAATCCATAATTGGCTTTAAGCATTAATAATTAATTTATAAATATCCTATGTATTTTTGAGAGCTGTGGGTTTTGTAATAAATATATATAATTTTTATTTGTTACATTGATTAACAGTTCTGTATGTACTATTGCGCTATTCAAGGTGTAGCTGAAGTATACGACGCGATTGTAAATCACTGAGAATTTCTAAAGTAAAAAGAAAAGAATCGACTCATGTCCCACGCATCGTGCTATCGACGCACGCAATATGATCTACGAGAAGTGTTCTAGACGGGTCGTGGTGTGGTCGTCCGTAACACAAACTTTGCGCCTACCATCAGGGTATTTTAACGTTTCGATGATAGTGTTTCTTTTTATAACGTTGTTCCTTACTTTAACTTGAAACAGGGGTTGCAGCAAGGACATGTGTAAGTACCATCAATATAGTTGTAGTCAAGCTTCTAATCTTCAATGTTTGAAAAGATTCATGCTCGAGTCCACGGCGGCCTTCGGTTCACTCAAACTATTATACGACTATTGCACCTTCCTGACAAGTTATTTTAGAGCTTATTGCTGTAAATAATCAAGGCGTATACCTGCACCACAACATTTAATTCTTTTCTTATCAAAGAGCGAGCGAGACAGATTGATGGAAAGATTCCAGTTACTCTATTAACCATCCACCTTATCAAGCGCTCAGTTCTCTTGCAATTCGTAACTGAAATGCTTTACAAAATAATCAGTGAACAATATGCTAAGTTAACATTTGCGCGAGAGCTTACAGCGACCCGCCGAAGCTCTGTACTGTAGTTTGCAAGTGTAGTGCGTTTACTAACAACAGATCTCATTGGACTCTGGAGTCCACGCTCCACGCTCCAGTACGCGTACTCGCACCGATTCGTGATCTCAAGAGCCAACCCAAAGACCCAATGACGCGTATTGCTATCCGTGTTCTCAGGAGGTTCCTTGAGGAAAGATCTTGGATGCTACTGCTTCTTTAGCACTGTATTTTAAGGATAAAATCAAACCAATTACTTTGGAACAATAGAAATGGACAAAACTAGAGTGAAGAGACCCATAGCTTGACCTGTTCATGTTCGGTATAAGGCAGCAGGTCATCAGAACTAAACTGAACAGAATGCAGCGAGGATCTGGATCCGAAACCAGCCTGAAAAATATGGCTTTTCTGTCTGTAGTCGACGCGAAGAATTCCTCTTCGTGACAATTCGGCGATCTGCTCGCAGCAGCGGCCGAGTGCCCAGGACTCTACAAACAGGTTGCATGTTTGATTTACATTTCAGATAAACGTCTATGACCGAGTCTCGGTCTGCGTGCGTTCTCGAGCGCACGTCGATCGCAGACGCCTTCCCGCTCTTTTAGCCCCCGCGCTAATTGAGCACCCAAATTTCATTGGTTGTTGTCGTAATATATAATTTCATAGTTGTATGCCGTATTAAGTTTCTAACGCCGTTTTCACGGCGGACAGTGGCTCGTTAACCGTACCTCTAATAAGTTTCTAACGCCGTTTTCACGGCGAATAGTGGCTTGTTAACCGTACTTCGTGGAACGTGAGCTTCGTCGACGGGAATTCGTTGTTCCAGGACTTCAAGTGCCGTGTTCGAGTAAGTTATCCGCGTCGTTCTCAACCGCCCTACTGCGTGTAGGGTGGTTTTAGGAAGTTAGTCATCGTTGTTAGGTTCATATATTGTCCCTCCCCAACCCCTCCGCAATGGCTTCCCTAAGCTCTGATGAGATTAGGAAGAAGTTAGTTGATAGTACCGGTGCTGAAGGCATATATATAAATGCTGACAAGTTCCGTTTCCTTGATTCTCTTATCCCGCATATCATGGCGTTAATTCCACCAATGGCCCCTCAGGCCACCCCAGTCCCCCAGACCCCTCTGGTCTTAGGCTCTCCAGCGTCCCCTTCCTCCAGTGACATGGAGTGCGAAGTAGACGCCCTTCTGCGCCGCAAGCGCGCACCCGCGACTGAGTCTTCCTCGGACGCCACCCCAACTGGCCCTGAGCCTCCCTCTTTCACCCTTGTTAAGAAGCGCTGTAAAAAGCGCTCGAAACAAGACCCGGCGCCCTCCACGCCCGTCCCTACACCCCCTGCGGCGTCTTCAACGCCAGCTGCCCCGGTGTCTTCAACACCCGCTCCGGCCCCAACTTCTGTCAAGGCCAAGGTCCCACCACCCGTTTTCCTTCGGGAAAAGGGTAAATGGACTGAGGTCTCGACACTGTGCAATGAGCACAAGATCCTTTACACCCGAGCGGTAAACTCGGGTGAATCTATTAAAATCACTGTCTCGTCGATAGACGGGTTCCGAGCTTTGACTAAGCTCCTCACCGATAAGCAATATGCTTACCACACTTATGCTCTGTCAGAAGAGCGTAAGATCAGAGCGGTACTCAGGGGAATCCCGTTCGAATTATCGAACGAGGCCATCCTGGAGGATCTGCAGTCCCAAGGCTTCCCGGCACTCGCGGTGCATAAAATGCACAGCAAGTACGGGAGGCAACACTCTCTCGCTTTGGTGATTCTCGCCAACGTCCCCAAGTCCAGAGAGATCCTGAAAGGGGTTAGCTCTATTTGCGGCCTCTCTGGGATCTCAATCGAGGCGCCTCATCGCCGCGGTCATCCCGGCCAGTGCCATCGGTGCCAATTGTACGGGCACGCGGCAGCCAACTGCCGCGCACCGCCCAGGTGCGTCAAGGCCTGGTCCCGCACTTCACTAAGGAGTGCAATCGCACTCCTGAAACTCCCTCTCCTCCCGATTGCGTGCTTTGTGGCCAGTCCGGCCACACCGCAAATTACAAGGGCTGCCCTCGTGCACCCCGTTGTATGCGCTCCAATTTCAAAAGGGCGGCGCCCAAACAGGCCCCGCGCCTTTCTCAAGAAAACTTTCCGCCGCTGCGTAGCCGGGTTCCTCCGGCTTCTAAGCCTACACAGCCCAGGCCTGCCCCAGAAAACTGGAGGCAGCGCCCCACATCGAATCCCATCCCGGCTCCTCGCCCATACAAACCCACTCCTCAATCCTCCGTAGCAGACGATATGCGTATCGTCTGCGACGCTATAAAAAATGTCGATGTTAGTGAAATCGCAGTCTTAGCCCGTAAACTTAGGGCTTCACGTACTCCGACAGAGCGTTTGCTAGCTCTGGCGGAGCATAGTTCCCTTCTCAATTCATTGTAGGTTTATTTAAATGAATTGATCCCTAAATCATGCTTCGGCCGACCTCTGCCCAGCCCCGGCTTCACCGGAGGCTGCCCAGAACGGCCACCAACTCATGTCCCTTTGAGCACCTTCAGTGCAACTTTCACTACAGGCGGAAGACCCGCTAGCGGGTCTCCGCCAGCGCGCCCAACTTCCCGACGGGTGTCGCTTCCGATGAAGGCTAACGGTAATAACTACAGCCAACAGGTGGTTTTTAGTGGGTAGGTGCCATTCTGGTGAGTCCCACATAACCCCCCCGCAGAGGAATTTACCTGCGGGCGGGTATGCATGACGCATCTTCCACCTCCCTCCCGCGAGGGTGCCTCGGCAGCAAAAAACAAAAAAAAAAGTCTATGACCTGCAAATATTTTTCATGTTGCTCTATATTCGATTGTTATGTTATCTTAGACTTACTTACAACTACCTACAACTATAGGCATCAATTAAAAACGTGGTCCCGTTATTACGGAGGAACCGATTTAAAACCTTTACCTACGTCGAAAGTTTATTTTATTAAGAAAAGCTTTTATATATAATAATGAATGGTGTTAATTTGGTGTGTGTTGTTTGTTGCAGAGTGGTGGTGGGTGGGCGCGTGCGCCGCCGCGGGCGTGCTGCTATGCGCGGCCGGCGCGCTGGCCCGGCCCGTGCTGCGTCGCCGCAGGCCCGCCGCCCACCTCCCCGTGAGTATGCTCCGCTGCGCTGGGGCTCCTCCAGGCCTCAGCGCTGCTCTACACGAACGCTTGCCAGAAGTCGACCTGTCTTATAGCGACTAGACACGGCCTATGGAGGTCAAATTTAGAACGACTCAAAACAGTGATAAGAAAAAAGGGATTTAAATTAGATATAAAATATAATAAGATAAAAACGGAGGAAGGAGTGGCGTGCATATGCGAGTAGGGCTGCACAGCGAGCCTACGAGGCTGTCTGGGTCATCGTCACTGGCACTGGCAGGTGTCCACGGCAGCCAGCTGCTCTATGCCCTAAAATGTATATTAATCGAAATTAAAATGGCGATATCTAACTATTTCAATAAACTATGAATCTGCAACCCCAGCCCCGAAATAAATAAATTTTGAAATTAGTAATTTTCATAATGGTTACAATTTTGGGGCATACAATACACATACAAAGCCGAGAGATGTACATAAATTGAACTTCATTCGAATCCAAACATGGAACAATACTAAGCGACTGTTTGAAAATAGCAAATCGTCAAGAAAATCCCTTAGCAGAGCGAGCTGAGGTGCGATTTTAGTCTTGCCTATTCAAACAAAATTTACAGCCCAAGGATCAAGCCCATGGATCAATGTTATAGAAATTGTGAAAATTTATTTTACATTTCTAAAGAAACAATACATAGATTGGAGACAGAAGGGACATGCTGGCCATGCTTATGTTGCCCATGTCCAGTGCGCAGTGGCCGCTCATAGGTTACTTAGCTATAACCTGTGCAGCCTACCTACTTACTGCTGTTGCAACCGCGTTCGAAGCTAGGTACGTTTTTGTTACTCGCACAGATTTTCCACGTGGCAGAGAGGCGCAGCGACACGCAGCGAAAGTAGACTTTTAACAGAATAATACTATGTGAAGTAGTAAAGAATAAGTTGGTTTGCTAAAAGATATTCGAAAATGACTTGACGACTCATGTCTTGCTCTTGAACTTATCAACCTGACGGTTATTAAATAAGTATGAGTTCCTGACATATTTGTTTCAAGTTATCCACAAAACTCTACAAAATAGAATATTGCATGTTTACTGTCTATATTAAAGAACGACAATAAATCAACCCTGGTTATATGAGTGCATTATATTTACCAACAATATATTTTCATAAATTTGTAACTAAAATATCAGACATAAACGAATATTACTATCTTTTCTCCTAGTACCTCGTGTTCATTTCCAATGCCCTAAAATGTATATTAATCATCACGAATCTAATAGATAACTTCTGCCTAAATCTTTCAAATGTAATGTAAATAAATGTGTAATGTAAACCTACCTATGTGAGAAGCGTCCACGGCAAACACGGGCGCACTCGCGTGTCGAACTTAGTTTATCAACCAGGATACGTCGTGTCATAATACGAAATCATTAAGATTAAATCCCTTGTCGATGAGTATATCAAAAACATCCTTAAAAATCTATTCTTAAATTTTCGCGATGCATACTTTAAATAAAACACTTTTTACCGGATATTATCGCGTATATTTTAGTTAATTTTAAAATTATTTCGACGTTTCGGCATCTTTGCAGTTGCCGTGGTCACGATAGACTGGCAACCGCAAAGATGCCGAAACGTCGAAATAATTTTAAAATTAACTAAAATATACGCGATAATATCCGGTAAAAAGTGTTTTATTTAAAATCCTTAAAAATATTTCCTTTAATTTACACTAATGCATTTCCAAATTAACCTATCAGTCAGAAAATGTTTGATTCATTGAATTTAAGGAAAACGTGACATAAAAAATACCACAAGTGCTCAGTTTTACTAAAGTTCTTAAAAATGAAATAAAGTACTTAACACGAAATTGCAACACCATTTCTGTAACGAAGTAGATCAAAAACAAACGAACTAAATTGTTTATTTTAGGTACCTACCCCATCGTACTTGCAAATAACTAAAGGCTTTTCGCTAATTCTAAAATGAAAGTAAACATGTAGCGTAGCGCTGACGATGTTCAAATTTTAATGTCAACGTAGGAAGATGGCGTAGACAGGACCGGAATGATTAATCCAAAAGCCAGGGAATTAGGGCATAGCCAAAAAAAGGCCTGTAAGTAATTATTACCGAAGATAAACAAAAAGAACATAGTGAGTAAATAAATTAATCTAACCTAATCTAATATATATATAATATAATATAAATATAATATAAATCTAAGATCTAACCTTACACATAACTTATATTACACATTTAAGATTTACCCCCTATTCATATACACTTAACATTTATTGGAAATACAATAATTAAATATTAATTAACATAAGTATTGTTTATCCGATAAAATAATAAATATAACCTATGTCTGTGCCTACAAAAATGATGTCTAGCCACATCGTTTTCTGACTCTGACGTTCTACGTCCAAGTTTAAAAGAATACAATAAAGAGTATTCGTTGCAAAGAAGGTTTTAGTTTTCCGAAGACCTTAACCGATGTTTGTAACGCCGTTAGAAACATACCTACCTCAACTCGGGCAGTTGAGGTAGTTGGTTGTTGACAACTGTCTTATTCCGTATTCTTAACGCTGCGATGATGTTCAACGTAGGTACGACTTGTTTACTTTCTCTACTCTACGCGCATTATGATTTACATGTAGATTTCCTCATTTTTTAAATACCTATACGATCTAATAACGCGCTTTACACAATCACTCGTTGCATTATATCATGACGAAGTCTGAAATGAAGGAAAGGAATGGCCGCAAAGGCCGTCGGCATTATTTATTGGCTTTGTGCAGACAACAAATTACAGGTGTGACGTTGACTTGGACCGAAATAGCGTTTACGAGGATGGCTGGAACGTCGGGTCGGGTATAGTTTACATTCGTGTTGATTCCTTCAGTGAGTTAGGTACGTTTGACTAACCAGCTCAATCATTGAGCAATGCTAGCCGACCGTCTCGTCTCGCGGGCCGACAAACGCGTCATCGCTTACTATTACAATTATAGGCATACATAAGCGAAGACGGTGGCAGCAATCGAGCTCCACTTGCATGTGTGCTGACTCATATGAATGCGTACACGGCGCGCACTACTCGACGCACACAGCGCCGCACACTGTAGCGGCGAGGCGACTCAGCCAGACTTGCCGCTCGGTGTGTGCCGGGTCGCTTCTACACACCACGAGCGCGCGAGTGTGCGGCGACAGCGGGGCAGCCGGTGCACCTCGCCGCCCGCACTGTCTCCCCGCTACGCGGCTGCGAACACCGCTCCGCGTCCGCGTCATTGAACAACAAGACTCGCTCGATGGCAGTCGTGCTTCTGCCAATATGAAAAAAATAATTTTTAACGACTCTAACACAAAAAACGCGATAGTGGATTTTATACGTTATCTTTATTTTACAAATAATTTATTTTTATAGTGTTATTGTAATGAAAACAAGTTTATTTATTAGTGAATAATAGTTAATTATTGAAAAGCGCTTAACGGGTGTTGTAATCTCCTGGTAGTGCACTGTGATTGTTTTGTTTTGAATAATATAAGCAGAAAAACAACAAGTTCGCAAATGTCAGTGCCAGTGTGGTTTAAAGCTACCAAGCTTTGTTTTATACGTGAACAAGTGATCGATTTAACTACTAGTGTGGCGACTAGTGTGCCAGCGAATCTGCAAGCACATCAGTATTAGCTGTCATCAATAGGCGAACCTACAAAAATTATCGTGGACGACACTGTCCCAAATAGTAAGTAGAACAAATAAAATAAATACGATAACATTGCTCGAAAATGTGGTTTATGTTCTAGTAGTACAGTCTTTTGCATTGACATTGTGTCTATTGTGAGAATGTCTAGAAGGGATCGAAACGAGGTCCATTTAAATATATATTTCATGAGTAAAACTGGGCGACGAGAATGATTGTAGCAGACCCGAGTGAGGCCCGAGGCGGTGTCGCGCACGGCCGAGAGACGGCGGCGGCGGGAGCGTGCCAAGTGATAAGAGGCGCGCCGATACCGACGTCACTCACACCCAGACGATGTTTGTGTGAATTTAAATAAATTTTCATGACAGACAGTTCCGTAATCACCTCTCGCGATAGACACGACATGCCAACTTGATAAGACTCTTCTACTTGAACATACAGAATAATTGTAATGTTTTTGCAAGATGTAATAAGAACATCAGTGTATTTTACTATTGAAAAACAAAACAATTGACTGAATGATATCATGATAGCAAGTCACATCTTTTTAACTGTTTCAAGTTGTTATATTACCAACCGAGATTTCAATAAACTGCATAATTCATCAATTTAAAAATTTATTAAAGGTAAAGAACATCTCAAATAACAATTTAATTAAACAGACTAGACAAAGAATAGATAATAATACTTTTTCATACATTGATCTACCTACCGACTGACAAAATGAAGATTCCTTTATCAGTGATAATACAAATTGCACAGTACATTTTATCTTGCTATGTGCTGGCCTTCCAGTTTTGTGAACTATTGTTATTGAGACACCCAGACATCCAGAGATGTTCAAGTCCAATTGATTGTCAAATAATTGAGTTCATTTCAGGCCCTTAATAAGCTTTTGATTTCAGTACTTTATGCAAAAAATGACTATACCTTAATTTTTATAACATTTTATAATAATTACTAAAAGAAAGTCAGAACCAAATTATGTATATAAATATATAAAAGACATAAAAGCAAATCAAAGAATATGTATCTGCATGCATCTTTACCGATACAGACAAGGTTCTCAAACCATAGGTTAATAATTATGCAAAAAGAAATACTTGAGGTAATCTTTATCATTTAAAATAGATGACATAGATATTCAGTTGAATTAATTACTTAAAAAAATTTATTTTTATTTTATTTATTTATTTTATTAAAACTCAGGAGATCACAAACAGTAATGTACAAAGCAGTTTACAAATATGATATTTTAAAATATGTTTCTGTACATCCCAACAACATGATCCACAAATAAATTATACAAGTTACAAGTTCACGGCTGTCACTTTTGTATTAAATTAGGCTTAATTGTTACAAAAAATCAAGTAAATAAATATATAAGTACATACATACACATTTAAATACATACATATAATATATAAATACATAATAATATACGGTGAAAAATGAAAATGAGAATGACTTTATTTCAATTATACATCTATATTTTTTTTAAGATATTAACAATTTCTTTTCTATATATATTTATGTTTGTGTGAAATATATCTAGATCAGTAAACAGCTCATTATATCCATTGCACATTCTGGTAATAGGTAAAATGTCGAAATCATAACGCATTAAATAATATCACTAAAAATATATTTATGTCAGCTTTATAGCCAAATATTTTAATTTTGTGCTTTTTATTTGTTTGGGTTTATGTGCGAAATTATTTTCTTTGATCGGAAACCCTCAATAAAAAAAAGAACACTCGCTCTGTTTTTGCAACAAGTGATTGCAGCCTGCTTACTAATGAGATAGCAAACTAACACAATAAATAATTAATTAGTAGTTAATTGTTTATTTTTCCTTTTTTCCATATTAAATGAAGTAACAAATATTTTTATATTAAAGAATTTGTGGTACAATACAATATAGTTATTATAAGTTTACTCTAATGATGGCTATTTTAACACTAATCATAAAAAAAGTAATTAGTATTTAGCTCAGGTGATTATAAAATAAGGTATTATTAATAAGGTATAATTATAACTGTATATTTTACTGAAAAGTAAGTGGCCGACGGCACAAACATTTTGAACTCAACCCTTTGTTACTTATAAAACTGGCTTTATGATAAACATTGTACTATTAAGGATGAATTCATCTGATAATAGTCTCTTGTTTTGTTTAACTTGCATAAAAATATGTTTGTTTTGTTGCAAGCAAAATTAGCATTAAATTATAATTGTAGCGGGAGAATTAATTAGCATTTGCATATAATTAAAGTAGTTTTTGTTATAAATAAATTTGTTGCCAAAATATAGCTTGAGGTAAGTCTCCTCGTGAATAATCATTTGAGTTTTTTTTATTTATGATTTAAATAGACCATTAAATCAAATGTAGTGTCGCCTTTTCCTCTGAAATCCTTAAACATTGAATAAACTGACAAGCCTACCTACTTATTTCTATGAAGATCAACATTTTCTTATTGTTTAGATTTCTTTCATAAAATATAGGGAATCAGTTATATAAAAATGTTCAATGTTTTTAATGAAATACTAAATTTAAGTGCCTTGTTTACATTATACACAATGGACATAGGATGTAGTACAACCAATACTTTAAAACAAATATTTTATAATTTTAAGTGAAGGCAAATCACAACAAGGTGCATGTTTAAATTTAAAATTAAATGTCCTCAATCTCAAATCAGATTATCTTTCAGTTATTTTGAATGGATATTTAATGACAAATAAAAAAAATTTCTGGCTATCACTTCAGTTGATTATGCAGTATAATTCATCACTTTTTTATCTTTTATCTGTTTGTACTCTAAATTATTTGTATTTTTACTATTTGACTGTATTACTGTTTTTGGTATGAGTAATGCAATGTATCCATAATTTGGATCATGTGTTTTTCTCAAGGCTTAACCAACAATATATATGTAAAAGATCAAATTGCTTTATTAGCTCACAAGCCAGTATACCAGTTACCAGTCAATAAAAATGCTGCTGTGATCTGTTAAAGTTCAAGGTCGTTCTAGGCCATAAATAATTGAGGCTTTCTCAGAATAGGTACAAAAAACAAAGGATTATTTTTGTTTTCAATTGATTAATGTAGGATATATCAATTTAAAACTAAGTTTGATGTCTATAAAGAGTTTTTATGACTCAATATAAAAATAGGCACCTCTTATCAACACTCTGTTAAAAATGTACTTATTCACCATGATTTCATAAACTCTTAAGTAGTATCTTTTATCTTATTTGATTGAAGAAATAAGTGAAAGATGTTGGCTATTCTTGGTAGTGCTATGTAAACAAAACATAATAAAATGTATACTTACAGGATTAATTAAAATTAATAATAATCAATTTGAATTAAACAATTAATGGTCCTCTTTAAAATAGATTATATTAACAGACATAGTAAATAGGGGTTTTAAACTCTACCTCCTTAAAAAATCTTTCTAATTTAGTTATCAATCTAATTCACTAATAATCAAATCTATAGTCCTAAAATATATATAGTATATCATAACTAAACCAGTAACCCAAATTTCATCAAACACATGTTGGTTTAGCATTTAAGTGTTGTGGTGGTTTGTTTCCTCCTGTTTGTTGCTTCTTCAGTTGATAGCTCACTCTGGCGAGGAAATGCTTGTTGTATTTATGCCAACCTATATATATATATATATATATATATATGCACTGTGCCGCAATGTAGTTTTTATTCTATAAATTTAATATATTGAAATTAAGTACTGCTTAAGATTTTTATTAATTTCTGTGGTTCTTCAATACAATATTGTGCATTAAGTAAATAAACCTATGTCCTTTAGGGTGTGCCTAACAATGTGAATGCAAATTTTCATGATAATTGGTGTGGCTATTAAAGTGTGACAGTGAAACAAATGAACAAACAAGCTTACTTTCCCATTTATAACATTAGTTAGTGTGATTCTAGTTGGCCAGTCTTCTTCACCTTTAAATAATAGTTTGTTTTGTTCCTATGTAATGAACTTAAATATTATATTTAACTCAGTCATTGTTATGAATACTTATATTCATTGCACTTTGTGCCCCTGCAGAGTTACAGTTTAACTATTGTATATTGGATTTTGGGCTTTCAATGTGTATGTATCAAGCAATTTAAGTTTTACAACTAATAATTACTTAAGACGATTAAGTAATACAATTTTTGTTTTTTTTTAGACCTGCTACAACTAGACTAACTATTTGTTGATTATTTTGTAGTATTATTTAATAATTTTGGCAAATAATCCCCCTAGACTTTCAATGATAGTATAGAAAAATGAACTGGTTGCCAAATGATTTCAATAATAAAAATTTGCCATCTGCAAAAAATACACTAGTGAAAATCTAATTGAAATTCTTAGTAGGATTATATATTTTCAATATCTCTTACCATTTTACTTTGATATATATATGTATGTATGTATATATATATATATATATATATATATATAATATTTCTGTTGTACTGTGTTGTGAACATAATACACTCCCACGAGTCAACCCAGCCCAAGACTTGGACACATGTGACATATTTATTTTAGATATGGACTGTAGCCATATTGTTATTTATTTTGGTATCTTAGGACTACCTTAGACTACCACATTATTCAGTGGTAACTACTCCGCTGCACTTGGTGTATTTATTGGTAGTAAAGGATCCCATTTGTCCACATCACATGGTGTATATCTATAGTTTTGTGTACATTTTTGAGTATGGTAGAATGTGTATGGATATTATCTAAAGCAACTTAGCTTGCCCTTACTACTGGCAGAATAGTATCATGAAGTTTCATTTCTGTTTTTACAAACATTACATTTTAAAAATCACAAGAGAGTCAGTTACTTAGGAGTTGAAGTACCTATTCAGTCAGTGTTTGTTGTTGGTGGGCCGTTAGAACAAGATTGTTGTTTCAAGGGTGTCCTTAAAATCAGAATAAGACTGCCTTAGTTAACATACACTGACATTGATATTATGGGGTATTATTTTATAAAATACGATATAATAAATAACATAATCATGTGTTCGATAAAATTGCTAGAGTGGAGTTATCCATTCGGACTGATATCAAAAAGTGAAATTTACTTTGTTTAACACATTTTCATAGCAAAATTACTATAACTATATTGAGAATATGGTGCCATCTACTATATAATAATAATAATAAATCCCCGCACAATACACCGACTGTAGGGCCCCGAAGTAAGCAGAGCTTGCATAATGGATGACCATACAGTGAACTGGGGAACCCAGAAAAAACATACATAAAAATATTAACAACCATGACCCGCGAACAAACATTTGCATTCATCACACAAATTAATGCCCCGACCAGGACTCGAACCTGGGACCTCCGGCGTATGAGGCAACGCTTCTGCCCACTACGCTAATTAGCCGTGAACATGTAGTGGACAATAATAAGAAATATACCTAAAAGAAACATAGGCTGACCACTGTTGTTTTACTTAACACCATCATCTACCATTCCTTGCTCAGTTCTTTAGAGTGGTTTGAAGAAGTGAGGAGTCACATAAGTGAGAGCAGTGTGTTGTGACTTGCAGATGCTCTCGGTGCAGGCCCCAGGCTGCGCCGGCATGGAGCGGCTGGGCGCAGGCGGCCCGCCGCGCCTGCGCCACGACCTCAGGCATCACTCCACCTTGTGAGTATACCATTACCTGTTCACCGGTACCAGGTCGGAGCACCGGTCGAGAACCGAAGCCATGACACCAAGTGCAGCAAAGACTTGGCCGATTTATTGTCCAACTAGCGAGAACCACATTGCACGAATATAATATATTTTTATTAGTCTAGTAAATCAATTCTATGTCTATCATTTCGTGTCATAGTTTAAATAGTTTGGACGTCTTTACTTAAAATACGTAGATAGCAATCACGCGATATCATACATAAATAAATCCCCAGACAACACCAACTGTCTGGTAAACAGAGCCCCAAAGTGAGCAGAGCTGGTGTCACGGATGGCCACACAGTGCACTGCGGGAACCCAGAATAAACATACATATATAAATACAAACGACCGTGACCCGAGAACAACCATCTGTGTTCATCACACAAATGAATGCCCCGGCTAGGAGTCGAACCTTGGGACCTTCGGCTTATGAGGCAGGGCTACTTACCACTACACCACTCGGTCGTCAAGTATCATATCATAGCTTATATCGTACTTGAAACATTGTTGACATACTTAAAAGTCTACCGACATAAAATAATAACCAAGGTACCCTTCATGTCGTTGCGTCATTGTGCGTAATGTTATAAAATTAATTATGCCCTAATTACACGTGCGCGTACGCAACACTCTCGGTGTCATTCTCATAACAGACAACGACGTCACTTCACTGAGCCATACACTCATACCTATAGTTACACAAGGATATGAACCCGGTACCGCTGGTGCCCGGGACTGCGACAACACACCATGAGGACGTCTCCGTAATAACAACTTTCGGTACGCAGCATTTCAGCCGCGGCGTCAGTCCAAAATACATTTAGACTACAACGGTTGTCGCGAGCAGGGGAGTGTCGCCGGCACGCTTCCTGCTATTACAGGTCCATTATTCGGTTACTGTGCGGCACCTCCTCGCCGCGGGCGGAGCATCATCACATTGATGACCCCTGGTGACGGTGTTAGCTTGCTTGTAGGTCACAGCAGAGGCTTGCCAGAATTTTCGTCGGGTCTCGTGTTCAGTTACAAGACTCACGTGTTAAAGTTCTGGGATAGTCAAAAACCCATAATGATTAAATTTTTGTTATATTCATACAAACAACATATCTAATAAAGCAGTTAGTGAGGCCGAGTCGAACATTTGCATTTCCATAAATAATAATAAAAATTACTAAAATATTTGTGAGCGCGGATGTAGTAAGTGTTACGCAGATTAATTAAGTATCGATTCTTATTGTGGTGTTTAAACCTGCTTCTGCGTTTATACATTTTAGAAAAAAGTAAAAAATTAGTTAAGAGTTTAGTTTCAGCGAATTTTATTCTTTAGGTATTATCCAATTTCCTTCATGCAACATTTCTTTGACTGAAAGGCACAATAAATAACTAATCCACGATACTTAGCAATTTTTTTTGTAAGATATCTCCTTAGTTGTCTTCTGCAGCTCTGTAAATAGCCTGCGGGGGCTATTGTGGAACTTGTTTATATTTAGACCTGAATAAATCCACTGCTGTGTATACTACACAAGTCTCCACCTCAAGCGGACATCACGCGGCCGTACGCGTCCCACCGCTCAGAACCTAATTAATACTTAAATCTATTCTCGTATTGAAGGTATTGTACTTATGTAAAATATGTGATTGCGTCACTGTCACTGCGAGTTGGTATTTAACTTTACGTTATTGGACTGTGATTAGCGCTACAGAAATGAGCGCATAATTTACCTTTTTATTAAGTTATCCAAATTAGTCAACATTTTAATACTCGGGGGCGATAGTTGTGTGCCGTTCGATACACCCTACATAGACACATAAAGTCAATGACGTAAGTTCTGCTTGGGGCCACGCCGTCTGCCAGTATAATGCATTAATGTCATCACATTTATAATTGCATATTATATTGCACTGACACATAAACCATAAGTCACTTTAGTTATAAAAACTGCAGTTGAGGTGAAACATTAGCCAGCTAGACTGCAGCTGTCCGCGGAATCGAAGCGCGGTCGCCGGGATCGAACCTCTGGCGGGAGCGCACGTAGGTATCACGCACATCGCTGCTGGAGACCAGCTGCAAGCGGACGCGCACAGTGGCTGCGCGGTCTACTGGGATAAGGTCCTTCAGGCGGCTGGCAGCATGAATTGTTGCTGGCTTTTATTTGAAATTTTGGAAGTGCATTCTGAAGTTTGCGCTACCATTTTATCGCAATTATTATCAGCTGGCCTGCGAAGTTTTACGATTGCACGTGAGAAAGGTAGTCTCTAAGTTTTCAAGCTCATTAAAATGTTTCCAAGAGCATTGAAGTAAAAAACCCAAACACACACATAAAGTGACGACTCACTAGGTGTAGGGAGTCAGCTCGGCGAAGCGCGTCTTCATTAGACATTACACATGTTGACCTGCTGTCACTCACTGACATCAAACATGTTCAGATCTCTGTCCAAACTTGTGTCACGCACTTTCCAAATTACGTCTTTGTATCACATCGTGAAGACGGTAATCATTCACCCAAGTTTTTATCTGGCTCCATTTGTTCAACAGGCATGGGAAGCTTCACTGCTATTTCTAAATTCGCCGCTATGGTGTTCCAGGGAATGGGAGAAGCAGCAGCGGCTGCAGGCGATGGTGGGGCGGCTCCAGGAGATGGTGGAGCAAGAGACGCGCGCGCGCTCGGCCGCGGCGGCCGCGCGCCTCGGCCTGCCGCCCAGCATCGCGCTGCCCGACGGAGAGTTCGGCGCAGACCACCACTTGCAGCTGCGCGTGCCTTACCAGGTATACACCACATGCAACCAAACACACACACTGGCCGTAATGTCAACTCTTTCTTCTAAATAAAAAAGGAAACCTGAACATCAAATAATTCCCAAGTCAAGTGATATACTGAAAGGAAACGTTGCCAGTTTGTTGGTGGTAATCATCAGGACTGTTCTCGAGCCGGCATGCTTTGTATTTACCGCGAACGTGCGAACGTGCAGCTGGAAGGCGCGCACGAACCCACCGCAACCCTGCTAGTGTCACGGCTGCGAGCGGCGAGGACGCTGTTAGTTTGTTCTGGGGCCAGAACTTGATGTGATGATTGAGAAATATTTATTTATAATTCGCACAAAGCACTCGCGATATCAGACCGCGCTATTCTCTAAGTTTTCAAGACATATTGAAATTGCGTGGTTCGACTACGACTTCCTACAGCCTGTTGCAATGCGTGCATAGTTAGTCACAGAGGTCAACACAGCGGCGCGTCAGCCGTGTGTGGTTCTCTCAGGAGAGTCGCAGCGGCGCCGACGGTCGCCGCCATTTGCAAACATTCACGACTGCTGTACGTACGTCACTGAATGAGATCAGCGCCGACATATCATGATCGGATTATGCAAGAGTAGCTGAACATCATGCACTCCAAAAGTCTCTCAAGATTTTAGCTGTCATTATCTGAAATAAGGGTGTTACCACACCAATCGATCGACCATCGATGGACGTCGACTGGTCGAATTCGTTTGATGGCAGAATAGAACAGTCAACGTCGATCGACGGTTACTACCACACCAATTGATCGATGGACTATCGATTGGTGTGGTAACACCCTAATATTAGGTCTTTACCTATGAAATTGCCGTTTTTCACGAAATAAATGAAGCGTAATTTTTTTATATATTTTTTATTTCTATTAATCAAAATAATCACCCATGCAATCAATGCATCTTTGCCAACGCATTGGTAGCTTATTGATGCCTTTCTTGTAGAAATCAGCTGGACGGGAGGCAACAAATTCTTCAAAGGCATTTTGTACTGCCTCTCGGGTATTGAATTTTTTTCCCGCCAAGAAGTTATCCAAATTCTGGAAAAAGTAGAAGTCTGTAGGCGCAAGGTCTGGTGAGTACGGCGGATGACGGATAACTTGCAACCCCAACTCTTGTAGCTTGGAGACCGTCTGCTGTCCAGTATGAGGTCGCACGTTGTCGTGCAGGAGCAGTGGAGCCGAACGATTGACCAAAGCTGGTTGGAGACGTGCGAGCTTCTCCATAATTGTGTTCAGTTCTTCACAGTACACATCTGCAGTAATGCTTGTCCCGTTTGGCAAGAAGCTGTGATGAATTACACCCGCGTTAGACCACCAAACAGTGACCATCACTTATCTAGGGGTAAGTTTTCGTTTAGGGCATTGTTTGGGTGCTGAACCAGGGTCCAACCAACTTGCTGAGCGCTTACGATTGTCAAACAGGATCCATTTCTCGTCACAAGTAACAATGCGGTTCAGAATTCCTTCATTTGTATGCCTATTGAGCAGTGCAAGGCACGTCTCCACGCTGGCGGTCATTGAGTTCGTGGGGTACCCATTTGTCAAGCTTTTTGACCTTGCCAATTTGACGCAAATGGACCAATATTGTTTTGATGCTAACGTCGAAAGCTGCTGCTAATTCAGCCGTGGATTGAGTTTCATCAGCTTCCACAATTGCCTTTAATTCGTCATTGTCGACCAAAGTTTTCGGACGACCACGGGGTTCATTTTTCAGGTCAAAATTTCCAGAACGGAAGCGGGTAAACCAATAACGGGTGGTGCGTTCGTTTGTAGTGTTCGCTCCGTAAACGTCGTTGATGTTGCGTGCCGCTTGTGCCGCTTTGCTGCCACGATGGTACTCATACTCCATAATTACTCGAATTTTTAACTTATCCATGATGTCGAAAAATGTTCGAATGCGTTGAAAACAAAACACTAACTATTAAACAAATGACGATTTTAGAAAAAGAATTCCATGTTTGTCAAATAAAATTAATTTGAAATTAGAATTATCAGTCAAAAAAAAAATATTTTCATTTGAAATGGCCAGTACGGCAAAACGGCAGTTTCATAGGTAAAGACCTATTAAAATCATTTATATTTTTTGTAACTAGACTACTTTAATGAAGTAATTTCCGTGCTTTTAAATTTTAGTTGAAGTGTTTGAATGAATACATTTCAATTAGTGGTTGAATAGTTATATTTTATATTTTTATTAACGTTTTATTTCGAATCTTTATTTAAACTTGATCGCCTGTCTTATCTGTTCGTGTTATATTGGTTGGTCGTGTAAAAAATTTACAAATTTAGGTTTTTATTAAAGAATATGATTACAACGCCTTCTCTAAATACTAGATATAATTAACTTAACTTTTCTGTTTTTCATCTAACTATTGAAATTTCTATTCAATAGCAAAAATACAAACGATGACAAATATTGCCGTCCACGGGAGGACTGGAACCTGACGTGCGACCCGCTCACTGCGCCGAATCAGGAAGCTTTTGTGAATTTGGTTATTGCTTGATTTATTTCCAAATTATTTATAATTGCTTGCGCAGCAGCGCGGTGCGACCTCAAACGGGCGTTAAGTTGAAAGGCTCGTTAACTGACGTCTTATTACTTGCATGTTGGACCCGGGTTCGAATGCAGTCTCATATTTTTCTATAGTGTTAAAAATTATTTTATTTCTTTAATTGCATTAGGTATTTTATTTATTTTATGCATTATTTGTTCACGTTTTTGTAGAGGCTGTTTTTACTGTACCTACAGTTTTACAAATAAGTATACAGAACTAAAAAGCAGAAATGAATAGACTTATCTAGTGTCATCTAGTGTGTCAAGTTATTGTGAATAAATTGATGTTCAGCTACTTTTACAGTATAAGATATTTAGCTAATTTTGGAATGTTATTTTGATCATCAAGTTATGGCGCTGATCTTGTTCAGCAACTCGTGCACGCTGCCGTGTGTAGCGGTGTTCGGGGGTTTCGAGTGATCATGGATGGATAGTGCTGGTCACGAGATGCTTGACATGTAAACGTTGGTCCGCAGCGGGAAGTCTTTCCACGAAGTACAACAAAGAAACCCGACATAAGCAACATTATCAGCAGGCTGGCGGCTCGGCCTGCGCAGTGCAGCGCAGTGCAGCGCGCGTATTCTTTGCGTTATTAGCATCGGTATAACCGCCGATAAATGAAGAGTTTTGAAGATTCCTTCGCCGCGTATGTAACTGCTGGTTTTCGCAAATCTGGAAATGTCGGGATACATTACATAACGTTACTTATGGACAAACAATTTTCAAAATCGGGCCAGTAGTTCCAGAGTCCGGCGGTGTCGTACCAACAAACACACACAGCTGTCCTCTTGATAACAACAGTATGGATATGTGAATGGAGAGAATCTCGGATACATTATTTTCCTCAAGCATTGCTAACGGTCTAGATTGTTTGTTAGTACTTGCTGACCTGGAGACGCGGCAGACAGAACTCGCGGCGCGTCCCTGGCGCTCGCACGCCCACGTCCACACGGATGTCAACCTTGCAGTCGCAGAACAGTTATTCTAACCACAGAGACAATCTCCTAGCGATTCTTTGAAGACATTTAATCAAATACAATCATGAGGTCTGGCGCGCGGAGTCAACGAACAAAAATAAATAAATAAAACGTGAATCAACATGTATACTCGTATTTATCGATATAGTTTTCCATCGCTACCTCCAGCTTCAGCTACGATCCAAGGGCCTTAGTCAAGTTGCAATCTAAGATCGCGAACGCTATAGAAAACGCTTAAACTGTATGGAGCGTATAATATCAGGCCCCAGGGACCTCTTGTACACCTGATTATACTTCCGCTGATGAATATAAAAATGTTCAAGTGCGAATTCATTTTCATAATGTAAATCGATTGTAGTTTGCTCGGCTGGGGCGTGGGTCCACAACTCATCTTGCAGTACGTCTGGCGCATGGCGCGCAGGCGTGGTGAAGGCGCACCTTGGCCAAGAACGCCGCCGCGCTCTGTAAATAGAAACACGTTTTGGTTCTTTAGTACAACATGGAACTATGTGTTATGTACACCAGTATAATGGAATTTACGTCACAATCTGCCGAAGTACTGGATGGCTCAACGTTTTATTGATAAGATCGAAATGTTTTGAGTTATGTAATCAAATCTGCTGTTATGTTAGGTTGACCATCCCGTAAACTGCCAACCCTAAATAACATACATACACACACTCATACATCTTAGACACACACTCCCAGGTTCCAATCTTGACCGGGGCGAGCATTTGTGTGATTTGTATGTACTTCGCTTCACTTTGAGGCCATACCGTTGGTGTGTTTGTCTGGGGCTTTATTTTGACCAACATTACAGCTAACCACAAAAGCCTCTAGGTACCTCTGACGTGTGAAGCTAGGCGCGTTCCACTTTTATTAAATAACAATGTTTAACAGAACTCACGACATTGATGGCAGCCGTCTACGAGAAAGCCGCCAGTTTTTGTTCTATTCTTCGTAGTGTGAGAACAAAGATCAAATAAGTAGTGGGCCGTGTCATCGCGGCTGGTAGAGTTTCTTTTGTGGAGTCGTCCTCCGAACCGGTGCGCTTTACTTGTATCCCACGCCTCGACTCGGCTGCGTTCCGGTTTAGTGTTACATATAAGGACTGCTTTATTTCTATCTAATATCATTTATATCTCTACATAATATATCTATTCTACATAATATCATCTATTAGTTACTCCTAGGAACAGATCTCTATCGGGCTATACTGTGCACCGAGCGCCCTCGCGCCGTGTCCGCTGCGAGCGGCGTGCGCGTGTGGCGTTTTGCGCTGAAATGCGCTGGTTCTGTGATACATGGATAAAAGATCTATACTGCCTTCGAAAGAAAATAAATGTACGAGTATATAAAAAAATGTATTCGGCCTTATTACTGTGAACAGCATGTGCGATCTAACGAAGCCACAGAATGGAACATGCAACTTTGTGGAACTACGTGCTTCTGTTGCGCGTCCCCAGGTCGCCAGGTCGTCCGCAGTCATTTAAACACGGAAAGTTACTAAGTCTATTACTACCGGAAACTAAACATAGATCGCATAAGGGTATGTCTTTTTAAAGTATTTTTAAAGATTATTACAGGTGCATCATCAAATAGAATTCCAATATTAGTTGCATAGTATTCAGTATACACTATTCATGTGTTCTACTGTCACGCTCGATTAGAACACCATTAGCTGTGTATGTCGGTACGTCGGAGGCAGGTACGTTGCTGGCAGCTGACGCGCGCGGCGCCCGGGCCGCTCGACAGACTCCTCGCGAGCCAGCTTAGTTATCTGGGAAATATCAGACATTACGATATTTATACTATCTTGCTTCTTATCTAAACGGTGGGTTTGATGCGTATTGTGTTCGGTCCTGGTTATTAGGCATTTCGCAAAAATATAAATAAATCTGATCGCCGACACTCGTGTCCATGAGCCGGCACGAATAACAACAAGTGATCGCGGTCGCGATAGCGCCTGTCGCGAATGTCGGCGAGACGCCGCTATCTTAACTAATATACAGTTGGTTTGTGTGCGTCTTTTGACGCGACGCTCTACATCACGTTGATTTGTACCATAGCTGAAGGTCATGGATATTTTCATCTATATAGGTATGTTTATTTCGGTAGCCCCGAGTCCACTGCAGTCGGTGCATGCAGTTGTGTTATTTCTCTGGGAGTTAATTGAATTATTGGGATTATGCGCACGCTGACAGATGGCATGTATAAGTCTAAGTATAGCCCGAATGATAATCGAGTTTCGACGCAGTAAGCCGTACTTAATGAGCGTCGTCGGCACGCGGCGCTGTGTGGCGCGCCGAGCAGCGGCTTGCTTCCCTCGCTTACTCGCGGATTCACTTCGTCATCGATTGTGGAGTAGCTTGGATGACACGTCCTCAGGGCCAAGGTCACGTGTTGATCAGCGCGTACCTGATATAATGATATAAACACACTGACTAGATCTAACTTTAATATTCACACAAAAGTCCTCAATGTTTGCAGATTACACACCTGAACTCATCACACCGATGCCCGTCCTTAACTCAAGGGCCTTGCTGTCACACTTCATATCTGTCTTGGTTGCAATAAAGAGTAGAGAGAACCACGTGTTAACGTACGACCTGTCATTGTTTCAGCAAGCCGAGCTGACGAGAAGCTCGTTTCAGCCGCCGCCAAACAAGTGCGTGAGCGACGTGCCGGCGTGGGCGGGCGGCGGTGGCGGCGGCGGTGGCGGCGGCGGCGGCGGTGGGGCGGGCGGCGGCGAGCGGCGCGGCAAGAAGGACGGCCTGCTGCAGAAGGCCACGCGCTGGTGGGTGCGCATGGGCCGCGCGCCGCCGCCACCGCCGCCGCCGTGCGTCATGGTGCCGCGCGCGCGCCCCGCGCCGCCGCAGCAGCCCTGACCCCACCGCACTCCATATCACGCTTACATTCCATTGCCGCGGCGCCCGCGCCCGCGCCCGCGCCCGCGCCTCCCAGAGTATTATAGACAAGCTATTTATTTATTCGGAGTGACAACAAGTGAAGTGTGCAAAGACTGATACGTGAACAGTGAACTTACGTCTTAGGTAAAATTAATTCAAATAGAAACAATTTAAACAAAAAGTATATATTATTATTATTATTATAATATTTAATGAATCTTTGGATTGTAACCTTCGATGATATTGTATATTGTGCAAGGGTCAGCAACAGTGAGCTGCAATGTCTGCAGCGTACAGCGGCGTGTTCACAGACGGTCAAGGCGTCTTCTGTCCGACGCGATCTGTGCTTAAACAACTTTTATATTGAACTGCCATTTCCTGTAACCATGCATAGCAGAGCGCAAGCTACGATACTTCTGTTACTGTTCATATTGCCACTATTATTGTTTAGATTGTATGACGTCCGAGGGTCTTGTTCAATTGAGTGTTTGCTACATTCCATATTTATGTTGAAATAATTCACTACCCAAGATAGTAATTGCTTCTGAGCCGTGCCTACGTCCTCTGTCCTGGCGAAGTGACCCGTGCGTAGTGTCGTTCTGACCCTAAATTGATATTGAAGTTGCAGTACATTAAGGAAATAGTCACTTTTATTGTAACAATTGTTGGATTCCCTTTAAACAAAGTAATTTATTTCTTGACATCTGCTGAACATTGCGAGCTGCTCCATTTTTGCTTACTTTCATTATTGGTTGCAACTTGGATGTTTGAATAATGTAATTAGTAAGAAACACGACTGAATCCATGTCTCGCCTGTAACTGTTGTAAACTATGTGTGCAGTGTGACTTGTGTGCGTGGGTGTGAGAATGCTCAAATCGACTGATAAACTACTAAATGAAATCTTCTTAATCTGAGTTATTACAGTATATAAATTTAAATACACAGGGATCATTTTCACACTAATGAAATTCATTTGTGTTTCAAATTGAAGAATGCCAACAAGAGCAGAATATCTAGATTTCCTTTAAAAAAGCTGAATATTTAGTTTTACATAGTGTCGACCAGTGTTGACCTTGTAGCACTCGATTATACCTGTGACAATTCCCGCCGATGTGCGCGACGCGCTTCAGCAGCTGTGTCTATCATGTCCACCCTACGATTGTTGTTGAAACATTGGAAATACCTGACTCTTGTAATATATTCTAATTATGATTAGAGAGTGTCTGCGTCTGACAAGCTAGTCATACGATTATAGAGCACATCATTATGTATGCTGTGTAGGCTGTACAGGAAATTTATGCAAAAAAAACGTTAGATAGCTTCAATACATGCAAGTCCACGATACCACCAGGCCATTGTGACTAATTGTGGACACGCTACAGGATTCACTACAAATTTTAGCTGATGTAATTGGTTTGAAGGTCAATTGATTTTATCAATGCTATTGACATAATCTAAAAAAACTACGTAAATTTCTTTAGTTTCGACATGTACCTACGTATTTTAAAGTATTGTTAAATTTCGAAAAAGTAACATAAGAATGTAAGACAATACTTAATTTGACAGTGAGATAAAAAACATTTGTACTTTCAAGATGGTGGACATGAAATGCAAATAAAAAATCAGACTGCTGCTGGTATTGTTCCTATTTAGTGCAATTTTTGCTGAACACCTGATAAGTAAATTGTTGGTTAACCTTAGCAGCAACCTTGCAGCAGCTATTTAGACAAGTAGCAAATTATATTCCAAACTACAAGGAGAGTCATGAAGTACCTGGTTGATTCAGGCAGGTGATTTGCTGAGCTGCCATGTTACTCTGAGAATCAATATTAACTAGAATATAACTTCTGTCAACTGATGTCCTGAGTTTATTGAGTTGCATCACATTATATTGTTTCTCGGGGTGGTCAGCTATTTCTATAACTTTGACAACTTTTGTTGGGTGCCATACCATTGATTTGCGTCAATTAAAATTGTTATAAAAATGTATTGGCTAGAAAAATGGCACCTAGGTGATTATTAAATTTAGTTATTTTGTTCCTGTGTATGGATATGTTCCAGTGTCATTAAGTGTTAAATACATTACCTATAGTGAATATTGTTGGGATGTAAATGTTTAATTACCATCCCTTATTACATACTTATATCATAATTATTTATTTTGAACTGCATCCTTCCACACTTCACAGTGGATTCCACAACTGTATAAAAATATAAAAGTTGTTTAAGTTAGTTCCACAGATTAGGTATTTAATCTAGATATTGAACAATATTCCATTTGTCATATTAATAAGTAAAAAGCAGAAGCAAATGTTTAAAAAAAACCTGCATTAAATTATGACCTACCAATAATGAAATACGATTTTTATTTATTGATCCTCAGAAAGTGTTGTCTAGTAATCTGGGTGGTCCACGTGTCCGTGAAGATTTCTCAAATGCTATTGTAACAAATGGGTTGAAATAACTTTCGTTGCATTAACATATGTTAGTGCCGTTTGCACTACAATGGCCCATACGTTCTTGTGCTGAGATCTGATGTGCTTGAAAAGCTGTAGTTGGCTGGCTGAAGCACATTTGTTCACTTTTTCAGACACCACTGCGTCATTCATACACCCTGTGGTTTTAATTCATTTCCTGTCCTGCAAAAGTCACTGGGTTTGTTATTCAACTTTAGGATGGAAATGATGAACTTTAGGATTAGGATGCTAAGCATTTTTTTTTTCTACTAATGTGATCAAAAATTTTCATATTAACCCTTTCAATGCTGACGTCAAAATATCTCGTTCGCCATAAACTGTAATCATATACTATATAGTGACGAGTTATCTCGTTGAACAAATTCTACTGACATACTGACGCCATAAAACAAAATGTGATCCGTCATACTGAGGTGGTCCGAACAGTGCCGTACATTTTCCAAATACCTACCGATACTTATATATATATATATATATATATAACACGTGTTGCCAGCAATAATATTTCGTTTTAGATGTACGTATCTCAATTACTATCGACGAGATAACTCAACACCTAAAAATCTATTCCAGTACTGGTGACGAGTTCACCCGTAGTTATATTTTAAAAGAAGGCGTCTATATTTATGAAGGAAACTAAGCCTGCGAAATTATTTCATTCTTCGTACGACCTTGGTAGTTACATTACTAATAATTGTTTATTAGTGTGGAGTCAATTACATGCCTATCGTTTGACACGAGAGTACCAAGATTTTAACATTTTTCGTGCATTACATGTTCGCTTTCAGCAAGCTTCATCCTAGCTCTATCTTGTGATTTGTTGATTATGGGCATGCCAGGAAGTTCCCAAAAATGACATTTGTATAGGTATAATATTTAATTTGAATTGATGAACTATTAGAATAAAGTCCAAATAAGATTAGCTTCCATCATAGACGGAACCCGCATGTTATTTACGATGTACAGTTGACCATTTCGATTATGGCAATACCACCCTCAAATATTTAATATTGACTATACATTTTTATGGCGAGTTAACTCGACAGTAGCTTCGTAAGAGCGATTTTGTCCAACGAATTAACTCGTCAGCAGTTTCTAGAGTAAGATTTTTTTTGACGAGTTATCTCGGCAGCTGTACATGAATGTAGATTTTGTTTCGATGAGCCAGTATGTCAGAGCGTATTGAGTTTCTAATGCTTCGCATTGAAAGGGTTAAAATCACTATATGGCGTGAGCTGCGAAAATATAAATGATACATAAAATAATGTACATGTTTATAGGACTTGTTATCCCACACAAAAATATGCGTGAGGTCGTATGTGTAACTGTTACAATTGTTACGCTTTACGTTAAATAAGTTAGAACCGCCGGTGAGCTGATTCTACAAAAAATTGCAATCGGAACATTCGGAACAAATCGGATTCATTACGATCTTTGACCCTGGATGAAACAGGAGCCATTTTTGAACATTATTTCAAAAGAAAATGAATAAGCAAGCTTTTATTTAAAATCTTTAATCGACTAATTATTATTATTATTTTGTGTATAATGGCAATCAGCTGTTGTTACTACACAATAACTATTTCTGCCAATTTCAAGTATTAGTATACACACGTACTACACGAGGTTAATAATTTTGTAGCGAACAGCTGAGTAGAACTTGCAGTATCTCGAACATTGAGTTACCTTGAACAATACAAAAACAGGGGGATGATATAAGTTTTTACAGATCTTTAGAAGAGTATAATTACATATTTATAATTTGATATTAAACAAATGGATAAATCTTCCAAGAACCTTAAAGATAAGAGGATTTTGAGAGGAGAGCAGAGTTTTGATACTTGTAGGTTTAGGGAACTGGAGTGGGAGATGGTCATATAAGGAAGCTGGTGAGAGAGGGCAATTAAAGAGGAGATGGTCAGTGGTTCCATCCCCCAAACCACAATCACAGACTGAAGTCCTTCTTATGCCAAGTTTATGAAGAAATACTGGAGTACAACAATGACCCAATCTGAGCCTGCAGATGACAGATGTTGTTTTCTTATCCATATATTTATATTTACAGAACCAAGGTTTAGTTGGGATGGATAGTTGGATGTCTCCATAGTACTTTCCTGTTGTTAGCCTTGAATTGCACCATAAAGAGGCCCATGCCATACTTAGGCGTGTCTGCGCCAGAAGCTTCAAATCTTGGCCAAAACACATAAAGTGTTCTAGCGTACCCATATTGATAGATGCTTTAGCAAAACTAACCACTGTGCAATACCAGAATGCCCCGGTATCCCGGTAAGCTCTAGGATGGCTATGGCTTCACCAGTAAAAACCGTTGTTTGCGGTGGGCATTTATAGGACAGCAAGACGGAGTACTTAGGGATCCATACTGCCACCCCGACACACCCCGAGGGAGAAATTTTTGAGGCATCAGTGAAGATTAAGGTCCAATCCCTCCATTTTTCATTGACAATCCTTAGAAATTCAGTATTAGCATTTGGCATGTTTTTAGCTAAACCTAGGCTCAATATAACATTGGGGGAATAGGGGAAGAGTCTAAATTAGAGAGACTGTTAACCAAACAAGGAATATCCTTATTGGACCAGAATATAGAGGAAGAAGTTAAAAATTTTAAATAGTTAAGTTTAGTGTGAAGAGGATGAGAATGAACCTGTTGGATGTTGGCAAGGAATCTATCTGCCAAAAATTGTCTTCGAAGATGTAAAGGGGGTTCTGCACATTCCACCTGCATAGCATTAATGGGCGAGGATTTCATGGCACCTAAGATGATCCGAAGGGCCTTACTTTGTATCTTATCCAGTAAATGTAACACCGATTTGTTACATGGGATAAGGCAAAAAGAGCCATAATCCATAATGCTCCTGATTAATGCATTATATAATAGTCTCTTGTGTAAGGGTGAGATCCCCACCAAACCCCAGAGAGTGAGCGCAACAAATTGATATTTTTTTCACACTTTTGAACTATATAATTTATGTGGGATGAGAAAGACAGACTAGAATTTAGTATAATACCTAAAAATTTCACCTCATTGTACATTGGAATGGGAACACCTTGAAAAGAGATAGCTATTGGGGGAAATTGTCTCTTCCTCGTAAAGATAAGAGCCTTACTCTTAGAGGGAGAGAGAGAGAGGCCATGGGATTCCAGCCAGTTGCCTAGGTAGAAAAGAGCAGTGTTGAGGCAACCTGAAGTAATCTCTGCTGTGGCTACCTTGGAGTAGAGAGTGATATCATCTGCATATTGCAGGATAATACAAAAGGAAGACACAGATGTGTCCAAATCAGAAGTATAGATGTTATATAGCAGTGGGCTTAAGACAGAACCTTGAGGAAGACCCTGCCAAACTAAACGAGGAGATAGATTAGAGTACTGATGTCTGATTTGGACAGATCTAGACACAAGAAGATTGTAGATGAAGTAGGTCAACCTCACCGGTAAACCTAATCGCAGCATTTTCTGTTTAAGTATGGGAAGTTGAACGTTGTCATAAGCAGAACAGACATCCAAGAACACCGCCATCACTGATTCTTTATTAGACAAAGCTAACCTTAAATCAGTGGTGAAGATGCTCAGGCTGTCCATGGTGCTCATGCCTTTCCGAAAACCAAATTGTGTTGAACTTAGTAGATTATGACTCTCAACATACCATTCAAGGCGATTCTTAATAAGGTGTTCAGTGACTTTTAATGGAGTTGGAGCTAGCGCAACTGGCCGATAGGAATTATGAACATCTGGGTCTTTGCCTGGTTTTAGGATGGGAATTACTAAATAGAGTTTCCAGGGAGCTGGTATCTCACCAGATATGAAAATGATGTTAATAATTTTAAGTAAGGATTCCTTAAGGAGGATACCAGCCCTGGATAAGAAAGAATAAGGAATACTATCATGACCCGGGGTTGAGTCATGAAGGTTATTGAGGACAAGATTTAATTCGTCCATGGTGAAGGGAGCATCGAGGGGACTAGATGATCACCTCATAGTAGAATAATTGCAAGGTTGTAAAACAGAAATCGGGACATAAGGGGGAGCAATTTTATCCAGAAATTTATCAAGCCAAAGGGATGGGTTGTAAGAGAGCGCCGGTGGAGTGTATGACATGGAGCCGCGGAAGCGTCGAATAGCGCTCCCGACATGGGAAGAGGGGGAACGAGGAGCCAAATTCTCGCAGAACTTACGCCACGCCTCTTTCTTCTTTTTTTAAATAGTCTCCTGGTCTTAACTTGAATGTAATTAAACATTGACATAGTGGCCGCATATTTGCGGATAGCAGACCTAAGCATTCTGATCATGTCAGAACAGTCCGAGTCCCACCATGGGGGAGATGATCGAAGTCTTTTATCTGGGTTCTTCTTTGGAATATGTAAGTCTGCCGCAGATTGAATGCAAGAGATTAGGCTCTCATAGCACTCTTGGATATTATACAAGGACGGGGAGAGAATGTGGGAGGACAAGTCATTAGTAGCTTTAGTGTAGTTGTACCAGTCGGCCTTATGAATTTTATGCTGCAGAAGGGGTGGTAACTTAGGAGGAATATGACAAGAAGAAGGTATGGTTATAATTATAGGGTAGTGGTCACTGCCATATAGGGAATTAAGCCTTCTCCAACTAATCGACGCACCATCAGCAGCAGAGCACATGGAAATTACCACAGCACTAGGGTTCTGATGAGGGCCAGAAAAACGAGTAGGACAACCATCATTCAGGACATATAAATTTTGCTCATCAATTATGTTTGCTAAACGCTGACCAGGACCGTCACAAGCCTGTGAACATTGGCTACCCCATAGGACATGGTGACAGTTGAAGTCACCTAGAATAATAGGGTTACTCGGCAAACTGGAAATGAGTGAATGAAATTCATCTATAAGTGAAATAGTGGGGTCAGATATATAGACTGAAACAAGAACAAATTGAAGAATTTTGACAGCAAGTATACTAATTTCAAATGAGTGGGGGGGAATTTGGATAGTTGTGTATGGAAGAGAAACCTTCACGAAGCGAGCTGCACCACCATGCCCATCTGCTCTGTCATCTCTAAGACAGACAAACCCAGGCAATTTGAATCGACTGCCTGGGGATAGCCAAGTCTCAGAGACAGCAATAGCCAAAGGGTCATGCTGATGAGCCAAATGAGAAATTTCATGCTGTTTATTTCGGATGCTTCTACTATTCCATTGCAGGAGTCTGGCCATTGTTAAGAAGAAGATTAGCAATAGGGGATAACTTTTTAGCAAAGGAGGACGGTAGTGGGATGTCTTCAAATTTTGAAAGAATGTTCAAAACTAGGGAAATCAGGAGTTCTAAAAAATTGTCATTAGGGGAGCAGGAAGAGGTAGGGAGGAAGGCGTTACCCGATTTAGAAGATGGAGGATTAGAAATAATAGCATTATGGGCAATTTTGTCATAGCCCGGAGATAAAGACGGACTGGGTTTTGATGGTTTATATATTGTTTTTTTGTAAGAAAGATTTAGTGAAGGAGAACTTTTAGAAGCATCTCCATACGATTTTTTAACTGAAGGGAAGAGGGGTGATGCTTTCTTGAATGATATGTTCTTTTGGGACATGGTGATTTTAATATTCTTTTGCCGGGAATGTTCCGGGCAAGATTTGTCAGTTGCTAAATGAGGGCCTGAGCATTGCAGGCAGGAAACTTCAGAGGATGCAGGGCAAGAGTCACCTGAGTGAGACTGTGCACATTTGAAGCAACGAGCACTGGATCGGCATTGGGCTTTCACATGGCCAAATCTACAACAGTTTAAGCATTGTATGGAAGGCAAAATGTATGGATCAACGGTTAATGATGAGTTAAAAATAAACACTTTATCAGGTAAGCATTGTCCAGAGAAAGTGATCACTACAGAACCTGTGGGGGTCCAAGTGGAACCAGACTCCATGGACACTTTTCTGTTTAAGCGACGCGCCTTCAAAATTGTTATATCACCTTGGCTTGTGGAGATTGCTGATACAACTTCCTCCATTGACCAAGAAGTTGGGATCCCGCGAATCAGCCCCATTCTTGTTATATTATATGTAGGAATTAAAGCTATATAGTTATGAGATTTAAGGCTCGGGTTTCTGAGAAACTCGTTTGCTGCACATGCAGATGAGAATTCCACAGAGACTCGATTTCTGCCAACACTCTTTATACCATCATTTTTAATATTTTTAATGTTTGATGTAAATAAAAATTTTCCAAAATTTAGATGATTAAATGTACTGCCTGACTTAGGGTGATTTTCTGACCTGGACACATGAACAATGAAAGGACCTTTGTCAGAAGGATGGTAAGATTTTTCTTCTAAAAGACTTGGATGAGTGTAAATAAGGTTATTGGCTTGAGATGGAAGAGCATTCGAAACAGATTTTTTAGGAGTAGGGGACGAATCCCGATTTATACTCGGACGTTTTCTTATTTGCACATGTTGAGAGAAAGGGTCAGGGGAGTTGTTGACATCAGGAAACGGGATTGGGTCTGGGGGCTTAGGAGGGATTGGAACACAATCCATGCTCATTAAGAGCTAGATAATTCATACAACCACTTACCAGGCGAGGAAGAGAAAAGCAGAAACACTTAAAATAACTCAATGTTGATAACAAAATCACCAAAAAAACCGACAAATGACGAAAACCGTGTGTACACCGCAAACGAAAAATTGACAGTCCTAATCGACTAATAAAAACATCAACAAAGAAACGTCACGTGTCAGTTTTGACAAGCTGCTCAGAGGTAGCTTGGGCACTGTGAGCGGGAAGATGGCGGAGTATATGACGTATCGATATCGCTGTGAGCGCGCTCACGGGCAATTGGGACGGGGATATGAGCGCTGTGAGCGATATTATCGGTATCGGAACGCAGCAATAGTAGGTTCTAATTGTGGTTAAAGATTTATCTTTCTATTTCTCCGCCCGTGCGAAAGCGGGGCCGCAGCGGACGCGCAGCATGTGTGCGTGACCACTGGCCGCTTGTCGCGTACGCGGCGATACAGGTCAAAAGACCTTGTCAAAAGGCACAGCCAGTTGACAATCTCAGGGTCATTGCGACGTACGTTGTTTGTTTTGTTAGTTGCAAGTTTGATTATTTTAATGTAAAAACGTTGTATTTTGTATTAATAATGGTTGTTTATTGTACTGTGTGTATGAATAATTCTAGAAAAAATAAAATTGAATTGCTCGAGCCAAAGTTTTGCGAATATTTCGATCTTGAAATAAATATTGTCTATATTGGCAACGAAATACTTAAGCGTATTAAAGATTGTAAATTTGATATGCCATGTGAGTGTTTCCCGTTAGATTACTTAAAAAAACTATATGTTAAATTCAGAATTTACCACACCGTAAAAAGAAACAATAAATTATTAAAAAACAAAAAGTATTAAAGAAAATTATTAGAGTAAGTAATTTGTTAAAGTAAGTAAAGTATTCTATCACACTAAATAATTAAACGAAATAACAAATGTTTTGTTTAATTTGTCTTAACCTATTGTGACAACCCTACCAAAATAGGTAACAATTTTTCACGTTCTTAAGAAGCTTTGTCTCTGTTCCGTTTATCTACTCATGTGTTCGCACGATGCCCCTTAGTTATTGCCAATAGCTAACGCGCGACAAAAACTTCATCCAATCACGTCATTTTACAACGTGTACCACATAGTACGCTTCAAGATTCGTTGCGGGTTAAGCCCATGAGACCTACGCTTGACATTGGCTTACACATTATTTTTCCGATTATCCGTTTTTTTTAATGAGTTATGTAGGTATAGCAACTCGCGAAAACATTTCCATCCACATTATATTTTATATACAATACAAGTCGATAAATATGTCGACGATCTCTTGCATTGCATAGTTTCAAAGGTATGGAATATATCTATGGCCCAAATACAAATACTGTTACAGCTGAACCCGGCGACGCTCGCTACAAAAATACCACGGTGTACCTGAACAGCATTGTTTCTATCTTTCTTCCCCTAGAGCCCTTGAAATAATATGTCCTATAATTATTATAGCAACGTCAGAGGGCCTAGACAAGTGGCACTTACGATGTCATAGAAATTGAATAGACTGGTAAATGTACGAAATTGACACAAGCCTTTGTTTGAACGCTTCGTATGCTTAAGTCAATTTCATACATTTAGCATACTATTCACTCTTATATTCCATCGTTGAATGCCAGATGTGTAGCGCGGCAGGCCCTTTCTCGCTGACACGGCTGCCCCGGCTGGACAAGCGGGGCAGATGGCGCCAGCTAACGTACTCGTCAACATTAGACGACCGAGTGGTGTAGTGGTAAGTAGCCTTGCTTCATACGCCAAAAGTCCCAGGTTCAAGTCCAGGCCGGGGCATTCATTTGTGTGGTGAACACAGATGGTTGTTCTCAGGTCATGGTTGTGTGTATTTATATATGTATGATTTTTCTGGGTTCTCCCCCCCCCCCGTTCGCTGTATGATCATCCATAACAAAAACTCTGCTTACTTTGGGGCCATATAGTTGATGTATTTGTCTGAGGATTTGTTATTATTATTAACATTGTGAATTATTAAAATAAACGAAGTGAAATAGTGTTAACAAAATAAGAATGTCAGAAAACAGTGACGCAGAAAGTGACCTCCGAGCTCCGAGCTTGAAAACCAATATGAGACCATTATGCACGAAGAAAAGAAATTTATTTCTCTGTCCGAAAAAAATATATATGCATACAAAATAGGGCGCGATTTTTTATCATACTTATTTTTTCCTTACAAGTCCACAAAATTCTATAATTATATTCTTAAGTCTGAGCTCGTAATGTGTTGAAAGTTGTATGAGCCTTGTGCCCCCGTATGGAGTCGCGGACTTGCGGCCATACGAGGGATGACCCCATAAGGGGGCACTGGACTGTGAACGTGTTAATACTCCACGATACCTGAAAACAGAAATGAAGCTGGAAACCACCCACCTGGTCACGAGGCTCTATCAGCTGGTAAACGAAGCCGAGGCTGATACAACAGCCCAATTCCAGCCCGTGACATGGGAATATCCCGAGATTGATACTGTCAATAAACCAAGACAAAAAATCCTAGACGACCACAGTCAGCTTTTAAAAGAAAACGTTGCGAAAATGGAACGTGTAGCTAAGATGTTCAGTATTGGTGAGGCAACCTACGCAAGAGTACTAGCCAGTGCTCTGAAAAGCCAATTCCCTCCCTCGTCATCCCGCACTGCGCTCCATAATCAGCTCAAAAGGTGGCTAAGAAACTAGTGAACAAGTCGTTGAACACCTGAGGACAGCACTTCAGGCTTAAAACGGGGGCGCCACCATTGACAAAGTGAGAAAGGTGATAAAAGGATGCAAACAAAAGAGCAAAGGCAAAAAAGAAAGAAAAGAATGCTCGGGCAGCCTTCTCCTTCTTGTGGAGAAACTGAAACGTAAGGACCCTTTATGATTTTGAAGGGAGTACTGTGGTGTTACAGTGATGAAGATGTACTTTGACCCCTGAAGAACCCCAACGGAAGCGTCTTTCGTGGCCTCTACAAGGAGGAAGAAGGAACTTTTTTCTTAAATAGCGGTTAAGTTCAGACGCAGGACCAAAAATCTCCAACCTGCCACGTAGTAATCACGGCATCCACCAAGTTGTGAACTAGATTTCTGGATATGGAGACGGTCCACATAGATATTCAGCGGGTGAGAGTGGAGGATCAGTCTTCGGTAATGCAGTGTTGTATTTGCCTTGGCTATAACGAAGATTGAAAATTACAGTCACTGTGGGGGGGCGCACATGAAAGCCAAATGTGGGACTGCATAACTGGCATATCACCGAACTGTTTCAACTGCATAAATGCGAAACGAACATCGGCTGACCCCAACGCTTTCAGTGGTAAATTCCCAGTACGTAGCAAGTGTGAAGTCATCGGCAGGTCCAAAATGGCGTACAGCTAAAGTCCCAAAGGACATGGACAGTGGATAATCCCACCAGGGGCGATGCCACTGCCCAAATGAACCTTCAGAGATGCGCAATTCCAACTCTTGACCATGGTTAAGGCCAAAAAAAAACTGTTTTATTTTATACAAAACAATACAACATTATACTTGCTGCACATTAATGACCTCCTGTCATTGGCGGCCATCATTATCTTACGTGGAATGCTAACGTCAGTGGAATGTGTAGGAATGTGCTCTATTCATCCACCAACTAAAAAGTCTTCGGAGTTTCCTGCCCTTCCGGACCAGGAATCGCTCTTGCTCAAACACTCATTCAGTTACTTGAACATAACTGAAGAGCTATTAAATAAACTGGAACTATTACAGAATCTGTGTATTGGATTCATCTTCGGTCATAAAAAGTTTGTTCATGTTTCTGAATACCGCGGACAAAAAAGAGGAGTAACTACTTTTTATACTTTTATTAAAACCATTAATTTCAAATTCAAATAATTTATTAATACTTAGTTAGAATGTCTTAATATTCAATTAAATGTTTTACAAAATGAATCAAAAGGGTGCTTTCAGCAATCATGTTGCTGATGAAAAACGCTGGTTTTCGAAGCACCCTTTGACTCCAAGGATGATTTAAAGTTTGCTAAATGTGAGTAATGACACTAATGACAAAACCCATGGCTAATTAATAAATTATAAAATAAAACAATAGAACAATAGAATAATAGAAAAATCTTAATTAGTTATTAATGCTAAGTATATGTTCAAAGTATAAACATTTGATTATTATTATTATTGATTATTATTATATTATTATTATTATTATTAAAACATTGTGTTATGAAAATGTAATTAAAAAAATATATAATTGGAACTAACAATACAGAATCTAGCTACCTAAGGTTCCGGCAGCAGCTGACCTTGTCTTTTGATCATGTAAAACATTTAACCTACGTTTTTTTAGAATGATGACTGGGACTACGTAGGTAGTGGAAGGCCGTTTCAAATTTTTACAGAGCGAAATCTAAAACTGCCTCTTTAAATGTCCTTTTCCTTCTCCCTGTCCCATTCCAAATTCAAATATTTATTTCTCAACATCGACAATTACTTGAATGAACTTTACGCACAATGACGATGAGCATTGCAGAGTAAATAAGCGCACTTTATTAAAATTAAAACTACATAAAACAGACTTTTTCTCCTACTCCTTCACAAGACATGCGGTACGGTTCTGGAATTAATTACCCTGCGAAATCCGGGAATCTAAAACTCTATCCTCGTAAGTAGTAAGAGAACATTACTTGTCTAATATTTAAGTCTCTATAATAATTTCACTAGTTTATTTATTTACTAGTTATTGATGTAGGTATGTATGTTTATTATATTTTACATGGATTTATTTATTATGTGTATGTATTTTTTGTTTTACATGTGTATATTTATTTAGTGCACACTAAATTTGCTCTTGTTACACACTCTCCGGTCTCAGTTCTGCTGGAAGAGATTTTTATTATAAATTAGCAGTACCTTTGTGTTTATTTTATTTAGTTACAGCTAGGTTAAAAACTTACTTAAAGGAAAACTTACAGCTAGGTTTAATTATATATAAAGTAAATAGGAAAAGGAGGGCCAATAACAAGTTTCCACATGTAGCACTAACAATAGCAAGGTAAACGTCACACGATATTATCTAGTAGGTACTACTACCTATATACTACTTCATACATGCACAAGTTTCACATTATTAAAGAAATAAACAAACTGCATTCTAAAATACAATGACAAATCCATTAGAAGGGCAGACAATTAAATATTAACAAACTGAGTGTTGAAAATCAATTAAATTATCGTGCGCTTAGGAGTTTAAAAAGAAGTATCGAGCGAGGGCCGCCTTAACACCCCGGATACTGCTCTGAAGTAAATCACAGTTGTCCAGTCTGCGCGCTACTTTGTTCACAAGGTTGCATGCGCGAGTAATCAATGAGTTTTGTCTGTAATTGGTACTTGCGGTAGGTGCGTGTAGAAGTGTTGGATTTCTATATAACTTAGAGTGCGCGCAAATACCAATTACAGCCAAAAGCTCCGGGACATCCATTTCACAATTTGCTATTTTGATAACTTTACAGACATCTGCTATGTCTCTACGAGTTTGGAGAGGAAGAATATCGTCTAAATCGGGAGAAATAATCAATGTCGGTCTGTTTACATCTGTAGGTATTTCTTCAATGCGTTCAATATAAATCCCCATACTGGATGATGCGTATTCGAGGTGACTTCGAACAAAAGCGCAATAAAGGATTTTAAAGGTTTTGATATAACTGAATTCAGATGATACTCTTAACACGAAGCCTTATGCCCTAGAAGGCTTTTTAGCTATCTTATTGATGTTTTTTTTTTTCGAAATGGACAGTTTATGTATGGCCCTATTAGCCTTTTAAATTTCACCGGACTTTGTGGCCTAGCGCTGAGGGCGCTGAGCCAGAACTTAAACTACTCCTACATACGATACGCCTAAGGGCACCCGAGAGGGCACGGACCTGGGCTTAGGACGTCATATATTGAAACTACCACTGGTTCGGAAGTGTCATCTACTGCCAAAAAACCAGCAAGAAACTCAGTAGGAATGCGTACGCCGCGTTAGCCTGGCCCACCGGTGGGTTAGGCCAGTGGCGGATTTACCAGCAGGCTGAGCAGGCTGGAGCCTAGGGCGGCAGATTTTAGGGGGCGGCAAATTAAACCCAAAAAAATTTTGTTGTCTTATAGAAATGAAAAAAAAAGCATTATTATATACCCGGAGGAAATGAGTCGAGAATTTAACAAAAATTACAATATTTTAGTACTGTACAGTAAATTGATTACTCCGTCATCCGTTTATGAAAAAATACTGAAAGTAGCCAGTGGGGGAACAAAAAATCAGCAGGAGTGGCAAAATTTGAATGGCCTACTGGCGACAAATGTGTACCGCCACTGGGTTAGGCGATTCTAATGCCGTGTTGCCCTATTTCTGACTGGAACGCCGGCGTTCCTTGTTGTAATAGTGTCGTCGGGATCTGTTAAGACGTTACGCGGACGTCCGTAACGGACCGGCGCGTCTGGGTTGGCTGTGTAGTCAGCTGACTTATTGACCAGCGGGTTGGGATGGTGGGGAGCGTTGTCGAAGTAGCGTCTACACACCAACTTCATCAACGTGGCAATAGTAGGCGGCTCGAGATCTTTATGCAGATCTAAATTGCGGACATTAGGGCGGGGCCCCGACGCATTTGCGTAAGAACCTATTTTGAATAACCTGCAAGTGATTGATATTCGACTTGCTGGCATGAGCGAAAACCACACTGGCATATGTCATGATGGGGCGGATGCAAGTTTTGTAAAGTGTAAGCTTATTTCTAAGCGACATTTTACTTTTCTTGCAGATTATGGGATGCAGCCTACCCATGACGAAGGTGGCTCAGTCCCGGACTCATTTTATGTGATCCGCGAATGTTAGTTCACTATCTAAAGTGACTCCTAAATATTTGACTTTTTTAACCCAGGGGATCGGAGTACCAAGCAGAGAGATCTGACCTAATCTTTTGGAGGGTTTCCTAGAGGTTGTCCTAGAGCTGGTTGAAAGAGAGAAGTACACTGCTGCACTTATTTCTGGATTGACTTCTATTCTCCATTTCCCAAACCAAGCACCTAATGCGTTGTCTGCGGATTGGAGTACTCCAGTTAACCTACGTAGTTTCCTATTAGATGTGTATAGCGCAGTGTCGTCTGCGAAGAGCGTGAGTTCTACTTTCTCCGTCTTCGGCATGTCACTAGTGTATAGTGAAAACAAAGTCGGAGAAAGCACCGAGCCTTGAGCGACACCGGCTAATACAGGGCGGGGATTAGAGAGTGCACCATACAATCTGTAACGAAAGGTTCGACACTGTAAAAGTCTCGTATAATGTGCACGAGGCTGTCTGGCACGCCTACTTCGAAGAGCTTGAATAACAAGCCGTTGTGCCAGACCTTGTCGAAGGCTTTCGCCACGTCACAGAAAAGCGCAACCGTGCCTGTCGGTTTTCGACCTACGTTCTTTTACTCCAAGATGTGCTCCTGTTGGACGCAGGAGCGACGGGACCTAAAGCCGAACTGTTCGTACGGTAACAGGTGCTTAGAGTGGATGACCTCTCGAAGCCTGTTCAAATGGTCCTTTCGTATAATTTGCCTATCGCACTAAGCAGACTAACAGGACGGTAGCTTGTAGGTAAATTAGCCGGTTTTCCGGGTTTCCTAATACCGATGACGATCGCTTCCTTCCATGTTTGCGGAAAGGAGAAGTTTGTTAGTAAGTTATTGAATATAACTACTAACAGTTGTATGAGTGCGAGTGGGGGAGCTTTCAGAACCCTGTTTGGTATTTCGTCTGGACCTGGGGCTTTCCGCGGTTTTAGGTTTTTAATTATTATCTGTACCTCTTCCACCGTTACCGGTTGGAGGGTGTCAGTCGATGGGTTGCCGCATTTAGTGTCGGCTGTGCTATTCACAGTTTCTATGTGGAGGGAGTTAGTGCTTACACTGATTTAGTTTTGTTTTATCTGCATTATCCATCCATTGCATCTCCTTTTTGGTGATGCTGATTGGATTGAGTTTGCAGGATATGTCATCTCGGAACATTGTGTTGTGAGGTGTACATAGAGTTTATGAAAAAAAATATTAGTTTCTTATATTATTCTAAAACCCCAACGAAATTCTAACCGTTGTATATCTACAAATGAACGATATATGTACTTGTACACCTAAATGTGTACTTTTACTGTATTAACTCTAAGAATAAAGAAATTACAATAATATTATAATATTTCAAGAAATAAATGTATATACAAAAATTTTATTTTATATATATAAATATAGACATAATTTTATCATCAGTTTTATTTTATCGAATATTATATGGTTTTAATCTATTCACATGTACAATTAATTCTTGGTTATTTTGTATTTTTCTTACAAGATAATTGTCACATCCTATGTATCGTAATACTCGAAATAAACCTTTATATGGTCGACTAAGTTTTCGACTTTTACCTGATATTCTTTTTGGACAATGTAACAAAATTAATTGTCCTACACGAAGTTTAATATTAGAAGCTTTTTTATCATACGATCTTTTTTGTACTAAACGAGCTTTCCTTAAATTTTCTCTCGCTTGATTTACTGCACTTATATAAGCATCTTTTTTTGTTGAACGGTAAAATCACAATTAGGATTTAGCCTTTCATCAAATGGAACTTCAGGTTCTCTACCAAACATTAAATAATAAGGAGAAAATTTTGTCGAAGCTTGTTTTGAACAGTTATAAGCATATATTACAAAAGGTAAAATTTGACACCAATCCCTTTGACTTTGGTTTACATATTTAGCTAATGAATATGAAATGGTTTGATTCAATTTTTCTAGTAAACCTAAAGTTTGATGGTGCCTAGTGGTAGCAAAGGAATGTTTTATATTATATTGTCTTAATAAAGACTTAATTAACCTAGACGTAAACATGGAACCTTTATCTGACAATACTTCACATACCGTCCCGAACTTTGTCAAAATTTCATTAATAAAGAAATTGTATATTATTTGAACTGTCACTTGTGGGACTGCTTGCAAATAGTGTATTTTGAAAAACAAGCTATACACGTTATTTATATTTATTACCATCTACTGAACGATCAAAAGGACCTAGTACATCGATCTCTATCTTTTGAAATAAACGATCCGTTACCATAGGGCGTGATGGCACTATCTTATTGTATATTTTCTTTTATTCAAGGTATACAACTTTTAATATATTTTTCGATTTCATTAGATGTGTTCGGCATAAAATATTTTGCCCTGAACTTTATCATATCTTTTTTCATAAAGTTTTTATCATACCGAAATGGCCTCCCGTACGTGCGTCATCGTGTATGTGTCTCATGACTTCACTAAATAACGACTTAGGTAAAACAATCAAATTTTTTATTACACTTCCACTTCTAATACATTTATATAACACATTATTTGATATCATAAAACCTTTATATACACTTCGTCGACTGATCGATACAGTTTCGCGCCACCTTCGGCAAAAACTATCTTCCTCTTGATGTCGTGATAAAATATCCACCTTGATTGAGAACACTTGTAGACCATCTTCTACCTCTTTTCCTGTACTAGTTTCATCCTCTATTAGGGGGTTTCGGCTTAAGAAATCCGCTACAAAGTTCTGTTTTCCGGAACAATGTACAATCTCCAAGTCGTGTGCTTGAATCGCCAAGGCCCATCTGGCTAATCTTCCAGACATGTCTCGTCTTGTCCTTAACCAACATAATGCCTTACGGTCCGTTACTAACTGAAATTATAATCCCCATAAATAATGTTTAAAATAGTTTAATGCCCACACTAAACTTAAACACTCCTTTTCAGTTATCGAATATTTTTTTTCTGCTTCTGTTAGTTTTCGTGATGCGAAGCATATCGGTAACAATCTTTCGAGTTGACCTTGCATCAAACATGCTCCCAGAGCTAAATCACTCGCGTCTACATACAATCTTGTACATATTTCTTTGTCATTAACAAAATGTCGTTATAATAGTGGTTCAACCATTAATGATATCATTTTATCGAATACCTTTTGTTGTGCTTGTGACCAAATGAATTTCGTATTCTTCTTTAGTAGATCTGTTAAAGAAAGATTTAATAAAGAGAAATTCTTTATAAATTTTCTATAATATGAAAATAAACCTAATATTGATTTCAATTCTTTAATATTTCTTGGTATTTTTACTTTTATTATTTTTTAAATATTTTTTTGGGTCTGGTAAAATACCTTCTCTAGAAATAGTGTGTCCCAACACGGTTATTTCTTTATATCCAAAATTACATTTTGATGGTTTGAGTGTCAAGTTTGCCCCACTCAACCGTTGAAACACTTCTTCTAAAGCACTCATGAATTCACTAAACGAATCACCATACACAATCACATTATCAAGAAAAATTATCACATTTTTATATTTAAGACCTGCTAAAACTTCATCCATTGTCCTTTGAAAAAAAACTCCGCTAGTTTTTGATCCAAATGGTAATACGTTAAACTCGTATAATCCAGACGGTGTGATGAATGCTGTTTTGTGTTTATCCTTCTCCGCTATCGATAATTGCCAATAGGCAGAGTTTAAATCTAAATCGGCGTAGAATTTCGCCCCATTCACCTGTGTGATAATATCTTCGATGATAGGTAAAGGATACGAATCTGTAATCACCTTCTTATTCAGCTATCTATAATCCACACAAAATCTCCATGTATTATCCGGGTTTTTCACTAGTACTACCGGTGATGCATACGCACTTCTAGATTTTCTAATCACATTGTTTTCAAGCATATCATCAATTTGCTCACGTATAATTTTTTGTTGTTCATTAGATATTCTATAAGGTGCTCTATGTACTGGAGTTTCATCTGTTGTGTCGATTGTGACTTCGACGATATTACACTTTCCTAAATCTTTTTTTTCGAACGCGAACGTCGATCGATATTTTTTTAATATTTTTAACAATTCGATTCGTTCTTTTATCGACAAATTCGAAGATAAATTAAATTCTTTTTCATTTGGTTTAGCTACCACTACTTCCCACAATCTACAATCATTTTTATCTACTAAGTCGGAAAAATAAATATATTCATCCTTACTTAATTCACGTGAAACCTGTATTACCTGAAGGGTATTTCGGTTCACATCTTTAACACTAATAACATTAATTTCATTATTTCTAATAAATTTACAAATATTATTAACAAATTGAACATGGCCTTTTTTAAAGTCTAATATTGCACCAAACTTCTGAAAGAAGTCTTGTCCGAGAATTAAATTTCTTTCAATATTGTCGTCTACATAACAATTCTGTACATACACAACATGTTCAATTTCCAAACATAGTTGTATTTTACCAATTATATCCATTTGATTACCATTAACGGCTCGGATTTTTACATCTTCAACCTTATGTATTATAATATTTAATTGATTACATAATAGTTGAGATATTACAGACACTGAAGCGCCTGTGTCAAGTAAAGCTGAGATAAATTTTTTCCTAATTTTAACCTTAATATTGGGACTAAACTTACATGTAATATTTTCTTGATTAATCGGCATCAATGGTGTCCCAAGCTGTCTCACTGACGCCGGTTGGAATTTGGGAAATTCATTCCTTGCCTGTTGGATGAATCACCTCGATCCTGTGTTCTTCTTAAATTATATGGAGATCGATTGTTATTATTTGTGAATCTCCCTCTCGCGTTCCCGTAGATCTCGTTGGTTGACATTTGTGAGTTTTCATTCCCACTCCTTGGTGATGTCGCAGAACATAATGGCGTTTCTTGTGGCATTCGAGAGTTTATTGGGAGTTTTAAATTCACTTGGCGGTTATTACCAAAAATTTCTTGGATCTGTATAATTATTTCTTTCAGTGCATTTTTATTTGCGTAAACTTGGGAAGCTAATCTGCATTTTTGTACGTAAGTACAATTATGTAGGAAATGCTTGATAAAAATCTGTTCTGTTATGACTGCACCGGCTTTATTTGCACACATGTCCAAGGCGTAAAAATACGTTAACAGATCTTCACTGGGCTGTTGCTTCCTCGAGTAGAAATTTGCAACGTGACCAACTTTTTTCCCAAACTCAGATATAAGTTTTCTTTTGACGTCTTCGAATGTCCCGCATGAATTAATAATCGTCTTATAAAAGAATAACGCCGGTCCCTCCAAATATGTTCCCAAAATGAGTTTCTTAGTCTCATCGTCATACTTATTTATCGCTGATACAATATCAAATTGCATCAAAAACTCGCTGACCAAAATTGACGACATGCCATCATACCTCGTCGTAATATGTGCCATCTTATTTCGATCTTCTTTGTTTTGAAATATTCAATATTAACCATAAATATTCACCACACTAATATTCACACGATTACTTGCACTTTATTTGCAGATCACTTACACACTTTACTTGCAGATTACTTGCACTTTACTTGCAGATTACCCGGCGCCTCCACCATCTACCGGTCCGGGACCAGCAGATGGTATTATACTATAATAACGTGTATATGCTAGGGAGGACTTCCTAACTTACAAGGAAAACACTAGGTTTGTTGAATGCTTGCTTTTAATAAAGGATAAAGACTCATAAATATACATTTCGTTTTTTATCCTGCACATAAATTTACAAATTTAAAATTTACAATTTACAAATAAATTAAAATAATGACAGGCTTATAAGTTGCCAGTCATAATTGTCGGCAAGTTTGTTTGTGCGATAACCTCTTTTATTAGATACGGCACAAGCAAACGTTGCAATAGGGATAGTGTGTCGGTTCCCGAGGACCCACTACATCACAATTTAGCGCCTCTAACATGTGATGAAGCCGACGACCGTTTGGGTTGGTAACTACGGAATTCCAACATGAATGTTTCGAGTTGAAGTCGCCAGCTAGTATTACGGAGGGACTCATATCGAGTAGCGACTGAAGGTCGCTTTGAAGTATAGCTTTGTCTAGTGGTTGATAGATGGATGCTAGCGTGATTGGCTGATGACCGCTCATCGCTATTATCGCATCACTACAACAGGAAACTTCGATATTCTCGAGCTGTGGGGGATTGACAGGTATACAATGCAGTGACCTTTGGTAATAGATGAGGGTACCGCCTTTATCTGCGGTAAGCCTATCGTTGCGAACGATTTTGTAGTTCGCTATTTTAAGGTCCTTGTGACTAGGTTTCAAAAATGTTTCCTGTAAGATGTCAAGTAAGATGTCAATTTGAAATTCTCGAACGAATTCGTGAATTTCATTGCGCTGATGTTTAAGACCATCGGCGTTGAAGTAGCCGATAGTGACGGACCGCGGTTTTATCCTAAAAGACGCCATTTAAAAGTTTAATTTATTAAATTTCTGGACGTTGGCGATAAGTCCTTGATGTTCGAGTGCTACTAAGCACGTCGCCTGAAAGTCACCTTTTGCGGCTCGTAGTTTGCGTGCCAGAGTTGTTATTGCACCCAAGTCGAAGCTTGAGGTGAATTTTGTCTAATCAGCGCGAAGTCCGAAAGTGGCTCCGAACGGCCATTAACTGGGAGACGAGAAGGGAAGCAAGTAGGTGCTAACCTGACCTGCTGTACCTGAAAAGGCGGAGAATCGAGGGAAGCGATGGGTTTCCTCACCATGGTAGGCGGGGTCACCCATGCGTTCTTGGGTGGCGGGGAAGGATCGGTTAATTGTGGCTGCGGTTTTAAGGGTGGGCTGGGCTTGGCAGGAGCAGAGGCTAAAGATCTCTGCTTCGCCTTGTGGGCCTTTTGAGGGTTTGGTTTTGGAGCCCTAGGGCAACCTAAATAGTTGGCTGTATGGCCGCCCGTCTTGCATAATACGCATGCGGACTGCGGACTGTGGACTGCGGAGTTCTCACGCACTCCGCAGTGCCATGATCGCCCAGGCACTTAACGCACCTAGGTTTGGCGTGACAGTTTCTTGCCGTATGGCCATATACTTGGCATCTATGGCATTGGCTCGGAATGTGACCTCCACTGTGATCCCTGACAGACTGGCAATGGTTTTTAAATTAAAAATCTTCTTGCCTTCTAATGAGCGATCTAGTGTTACTAACACTAGATTGTACGGCAACCTATCTTTGCCATACATGCGGTGGACAGACTGCACGGGGAACTCCTGGATTTTAAGGTGCTGTAATAACAGCTTAGTGTCGAGCTCTTTTGGTACGCCTTTAAGGAAGACGCGTTAAACGCGTTCTTCCTCGAGTGCGTAGGTATGACACTCGATGGATTTCTCCATCAAGTACCTTGTGAGGGCGTAGTGGTCGGCGGGCGAGACGGTTACCACGTGAATACCGAACGCAGTATTTTTCGCGTGTGTATACGTGATTTTGAAATTGGACCTGTCTGTGGACACAGACGTCTATGCCGCTTTATCGCGGATGAAAATAGGAGGCGGATGCCATGGACTGCGGGGCCCGCTTTTTAGGGGTTTTGGACTCATCGCTAGATGAGTCCGAGGGCTCAGCCCTATTTTGTCACTTAGCGACAACAGTGAAGCCCTCGTTGGATTCGAGGGCTTGGACGGGAGCCGGGATATCGCAATCCATCGACGATGCATTGCTGGTGGACGAAGCCACAGACGAGCGCGAGCTAGAGCGCTCTCGCGAGAGGTTGGTGGACACGGGCTGGGGTGCCCGTCTTTCCTTTTTAGAAGGAGATTTGATTGTGGATTTGAGCCCACTTTCGAACTGTGTCCAGATGTCTGGACACTGCGCGCGAACGAAAGCCATGAAGACCTTCGAAATATCTGCTTCCGCGGTAGCCATAGCTACCGAGGCCTGAAAATAACTTAAAAACTAACCGTAGTTCGCCGAAGGCCGCTACCTGAAATCCTATAAAGGGTACGCAGGTAAAGAGTTGACCAAAGGGGCAAATGTACACGAAAAGACACAAATATGATAAAAGATAATAGAAAATAGAAGAGTAAATAAATAAAATGGAAGAAACGAAATAATATATAAAATAAAAGGACTGGATCAGTATAAATTAGTTGCCACCTTACTAAAACCAGAATACTTGATGCTGGGCACACACAGCACTCAGCACAACACAGCACGGCACTTTGAAAACTAAGAGAATTAGTCGCAAAGAAAAAAATCTATTTGAGAGCGCTCGGAGGGAGTAAAAAACTCAGAAAAACTGTATCACGGAACCAACACGCTAGACTGTGACGTCAGTAAACTGAGCGCCACTGAATATCGGGAAGGGACCGATCAATCGGAGTGGTCTTGGAACGTCCATACCGAGCGGCGGTCGCAGCGCAGCCTTATTGATGTGTTGATCGTATTCGTATAGGATCTTAGAGTGGAAGGTTACTCCTAGGTCGGTGATATAGTCTCGATATAGTTGTGTTATTAAAAGTGTATTGGCATGTTAGTGTGACCGTGCATACATTACACTTATTTATGTTTAAGTCAAATTTATTAATGAAGCAGTAAGTACTTATAGATATTATCGATTAAACGAGTCATTTAAGTCATTAATAGTGTAAATTATCTTCATGTCGTCAGCATATAAAATTACATTTTGGAAAAAGTAAAACAATTGCGTATGCCTTCAATAAATATTGGGAATATTAGCGGTCCTAGTAAGGATCCCTGTGGTAAATCTGACGGAATCGGCTCCAGTTTTAAACGAGACATGAATCCATTTAAAGCTTGAGAACGATTTTCAAAGTACGAGGCAAACCATCGGAATAAGTTCCCTCTTATACCCATACGTTGTAGTTTCAAAAGTTTGACGTCAATACGGTCAAAACATTTCGAGTAATCTGTATACACCACATCCACTTGTGAAGGTCTGGATATTTGAGCAGTTAGGTATTCAGTTAACACTAAAAGATTGGTTTCCGTCTATCTGCCTCTAATAAAACCGTGCCATTCACTAATGACATTGTGTTTGAGGGCTGAATATAGTTGGTGGTATATTAATATATTTAAAAAAAATGGTAAAATATATTAAAGCTGGTATAATAAAAATGTCACATTTGGCTCCTTTTTATGGATAGGGATTATGAATGCCGTCTTCCACAGAGTTGGTAGATAACCAAGTTTCAATGATCTAGTATACAGAAGAGTTAAGGTTTCAGCAAGACTATCAGCACGGCTTAAAATTGGTGGAATATAGTCGGGGCCAGTCGCTTTATTACAGGCGAGGGATTTAAGCAAATGAACGTTACGATCTTTTATTACCTCAACGTCACATGGGCAGGTCGACAGCGCTATGGTCGACAGCGCTGTAGCGTAGTTTCAATAAAACACAAAATTCTCTTCTGTGTTTATTTTTCGGTAAAATTTAAAATATACAAAGATGCCAACAATTTTGGCTACGCACACTCGTGAACGTAAAAAATAGGTTTCTTAAAAAGAACTTTGATTATCGATAATAAAATATCTTAACTATATAATTTTGAATGATAAACTCGGAAAAAATAATAAATAAATAGATTCAAGTTGCTTTGATGAATAATTTTTCGTGACTGACTTGTCAAATCAAAACATTGCCGTTCTCCGACACTACGTAATTCCTAGTTTAAAATTACGTCGGGAACAACAAAAAAAATAAAATTAACTGACAAAAAGAGGTCGAAATAGACAACCGTCACAATACCCCGGGGGCCGGGAAAAAAAAAAATCTGAAAGATTTTTTTTAATAAAATTTCAAATTCAAGCCAAATCAAAATAAACTGCATATACATATCGAATTATAATATTTAATCTGCTAAATGAAAGAACAATCAAAAAAAAATAATAATTAAAAGCAAAATGAAAATTAATATTAACATCCTATAGAAGAATTTTTTTGAAAAAACATCCTGTATATATGAAAAAAAAAAAATAATACTGATATAATGCTTATCAACAAGTTATTTAATAGAAAAAGAAAACAAAACAGACGAGAGAGAGAAAAAAAATCCTAAATAATTATCTTAAATTACATGGTTCATGAATGATAAAATTTTAAACATGTTCCTGGAATATACAATGTTAATATACATCGTTCAACTCCATCAACGTACATTATAATTACAACATACATTCTCTTTCATACTAGTCTTATTCCAACTACTGGAAATAAAACATCATTCAGTTAGAGTTGCTTATGAGGAATCGTATCCTAAAAAAGTCAACTCAACAGAGTTGAACGCAACGGCAAAAGGCTTTAATAGTTGCCATCCGCTGAAAATATTAATAGCTTATGGCTTCTTTAACGTGTCGCTAACTCCCGCACGGTGATTACTATAAACAAGTTTCAGTTAAAGACTGAAATAAATATGCCGGAAAGAAAAGAAAATCATAGCCAGTCGTGAAACATCATATGAAAATAATTCTCACAGGAAAGTGATTCAAGTGTATAAATAATACACATAGGTATGGTTTAGTTTAACGAGTTACCATAATAAACGCTCGTGCAGAAGGCTTAATTTTACAAGTTGCAAACCGCTTGAAAAAAAAATTGAGAAAAAAAAAATTGATAACATTTAACAAATTATACTATAAAGTATAATACAGATATTGAAAATAAGAGTTTACACTCCTAGAATTGCAAATATTAAATAAATTACACAATAAGTTAACCTAATACTACGATGATGATAATTAATTATAAGTTTTGACCAACGTCAATGTTAATGGTATAGCCAAACGATAATGAGGTGCATAGAAAAGAAAATAATACAAAAAGAATCGGCTTATGCTCGCCGTGAGATAATTAGCAATAATTCTGTTTTGTCTTCTTTTAATAATAATGATCGTAGTTCGTCTACAGATTGCGTCGAAGAAAAATTTATATTTCTGATTTTTAATTCATAAATTATTTCAGGTTTATTTAATTGTGAAAAATTCATTGCAAAATCAAAAAAAAAAATGTTAAAGTGAAACAAATTTGTTAATAGTCGTTATGCAGAATAGAGCCTTAAAAATATACGTATTTTCAAGTGATGAAAATGAATAGAAAATGTTATTTAAATAGTGAAATTACTGGGTTATAGAATGTTGTGTCTTCAGAAAATTTCTTCAAGGATATTATAACGAAAGAAACTAAAGAAACTTAAATGTCTGAATAATTTAGCAGTATTTTGATATATAATAGTAGATATATTATAGTAGATACATATATAAATATATTATAGTGAATGTTAATGATTGAAAATGGTAACAAATAAAGTTTTATGCCTGACCTCAATAATAATTATAAAAAAATTATTTTTAATGTTGCAATTCTTCTGTTCCTTTTGTTCCTTCTGTTCCTTCTGTTGCAATTTCTCCTCTCATCTCAATAAGCTACGTTTGAATATTCGGGCGCCAGTATGTAGCGTAGTTTCAATAAAACACAAAATTCTCTTCTGTGTTTATTTTTCGGTAAAATTTAAAATATACAAAGATGCCAACAATTTTGGCTACGCACACTCGTGAACGTAAAAAATAGGTTTCTTAAAAAGAACTTTGATTATCGATAATAAAATATCTTAACTATATAATTTTGAATGATAAACTCGGAAAAAATAATAAATAAATAGATTCAAGTTGCTTTGATGAATAATTTTTCGTGACTGACTTGTCAAATCAAAACATTGCCGTTCTCCGACACTACGTAATTCCTAGTTTAAAATTACGTCGGGAACAACAAAAAAAATAAAATTAACTGACAAAAAGAGGTCGAAATAGACAACCGTCACAGCGCTGTAGTCGACAGCGCTGTAGTCGACAGCGCTATGGTCGACAGCGCTATGGTCGACAGCGCTATGGTCGACAGCGCTATGGTCGACAGCGCTATGGTCGACAGCGCTATGGTCGACAGCGCTATGGTCGACAGCGCTATGGTCGACAGCGCTATGGTCGACAGCGCTATGGTCGACAGCGCTGTAGTCGACAGCGCTATGGTCGACAGCGCTATGGTCGACAGCGCTATGGTCGACAGCGCTATGGTCGACAGCGCTATGGTCGACAGCGCTATGGTCGACAGCGCTGTAGTCGACAGCGCTATGGTCGACAGCGCTATGGTCGTAAGCTGTTTCAGTAAAATATGCGGTGCTCGGTGAGGCAGAGTCCAAAAAAGTAGAGTGGACGTAGTCACTGAACATGTTACAGATATCACATGCACTATCCATAAGCTTTATTATGTATTTTATACTGTAGTTACAAAAACGGTAAAATAAATAAATGACGTCGAAAAGTCCCCAGCCTATCGGTCTTTTACAAATTCATTTTTAGGAGTGTACGAATGCTCTTTATGAACTTGTAGAACCCTCACCAATACTCCATTGATCAACTAGACGCTGACAGATATTCCATCCGTTTGTAGTCAAGGTGCCAAAAAGTAGATAGTTCATTTTTGGTTCAAATCGCTTAGGTATGGAACGAACTGCCTCCGTCTTCTTTTCCAGATAAATACAACCCAGGGGTTTCCAAAAGTAGAGTGAATAGGCTACTCTTGGACAGGCGGGTGACACCCTCAGCTTCATCGTCATTTCCGAACAGGTGAGATGAAAGACAACCCCCTGCCAATTGTTAATAAAACAAATAAAAATTATTTTCTATCTAGCATGGTCTCTCTTCATTACGCTCTGCTATTAGCTGGGATACATCCTCTTGACCTCCGTAACCAAGAGGCAGCTGACTTTACAAGGTATGCATAAGGTCATCCCAACCGATTCCAGATAACAAGCGATTGCATTTGTAGACCTTCCCCAGCCAGCTTTGAATATGAAACTGGGGTTCTATGTCTGCGGGACCAGAGCCTGGTGGACATGACAACATGAAGACTATAGCAGGCACGATGGAAAAGCAGCGCTATCTGTCTGGGACAGTGAGAAAGAAATAAAAACCATGAAACTCAACCTTTTACACAGTTTGCCAGGCTCAACTTCTGGTTATATCTAAAGCCAGTAAGATCATGAAGAGAAAAAAAACAGAGCACCACCTACCCTCTGGCAGTGGCACCGAGAAGTAACTTGCCTAGAGCAAAGCTCTATCTTTGTTCTACGGAAAAGCTCACATGGGGTTGCCAGGGAATGAGCGCGCAGACCACCTTGCGAACAACTTATTTACTTACCAGAAAAATACTAGGACTCCTAATACACTTATTCACGAGCGTAATAAATTTTAACTTACCACTTCTCACTTAATTGACTGTTTACACGAAATGTTTAGTTACCAACTTAACTACACACATCAAAAAAGTCTAAGCAACACACGTTATTTCAAATTTATTAATCAATTATTATATCTTTACTCACCAAGTAGGTAGTAATAAAGTAAACTTTTTTGTTCTAAGTGACATACTGGCTGGTTGTAAGAAAAAAATTTCGACTATCATTTGTTTTTTCACAAAATTTGGAGCGAATGAATGTTTTCGAATTTTAATGCGTTTTCTTTGTGCGGCGTGAGTGTTGGAAATCATTTATTATTATTAATTTTTATTGACTAATTGTGAAAATTTTAATTGTAAGACATTGTTTACGACATGGAGCGACGTCATTTGACCTCACACGAAATGCTATGAGCCGTAGGGATGTTGAAAGCGGGAAGCGATCAAACCGAGGTATCACGATATTTTGGTGTCAACAGAAGCGTTATTTGGCGTCTTTATCAGCGTTACACTAACACGGGAAATCCTGCCGAGCTGCACCCAGGCCGCAGAAGGAGTACAACCATTTGGCAAGACCGATACATTCAACTGACCGCAAGACGTCAGCCGATGTTAACCGCCCAAAGATAGGTTTAAGGCTACAAAATACAAGTGGTGTTGTTAGCACCCAAACCGTGAAAAATCGACTGCATGAGTACGGCCTAAATGCACGACGACCAAATAGGTGCCCACCTATACGTCATAGGAATCGCGCTCGTCGAAATGAATGGTGTAGATAACACATAACATGGACGCAGGAGCAATAGGTTTAAATTTTATTTTGCGATGAGTCTCGATTTGGGTTTAGGCCTGATACTAGAAGGGTAAGAGTGTACCGTTGTCCTGGAAATACTGAGAGGCTGAGGTGCGTTCAAAAAGTTCATCCATACAACGGTTCAACAGTTATCGTATGGGCAGGTATTATGAAGACAGACGAACTCGTTTTCGTAAATGGAAACATGAACGCTGCAAAATACGTTGAGCATGTTCTAAGGCCTTATGTCCGTCCATTTGCACAAACCCTTGGCTTCGATTTTACGTTGATGCAAGATAATGCGCGTTACACACCAGGGAGTAGGTACTTGGCAAGGGAAAACACCCGGGTATTGCCACAATCGCCAGACCTCAACCCCGTCGAGCACGCATGGGACATGCTCCAGGAACGTGTTTTAGAGGAGTTGGACGGAGTGACCAAATCCCGACAACTGATGGATTTACAAAAATTTCATTGGGAGCAATTGCCGCAGGATAACATAAACAGTCTCATCGCTTCTAAGAATAATCGGTGTCAGCAAGTTCTCAACAACAGAGGCGGCCACTCTTTGTGTTAAGTTATCCAATTTCTTTTACAATAAATTAATTTTGTTTAACAATTTCATTAAGTTTGTAAAAAGTTCAGATGCTTAGGATCTTAGTTTGTACTACGTATGATACAGAACTCGCAATATTGTTAATTTATGTTAAATTAAAAATTATAAAAAAAACAATTGATTTTTTACTTTGACACTAAAGAATAATATAAATAATAACATACTAACGATTTAATGTGAAAATACGTTGTAAAATTCAAATTTGTATATGTTGCTTAGATTTTCTGATGTGTGTACACTCGTGATTACCACCGGTTCGTGGTAAAATCAAATTATATGACAAACTTTATATGCTTTTATTTTAATAATTTTAATCCAATACATCTTGCTCCGATGACGGAGCAATTCAGAATGTATTGCTTCTTTTATTTCTGTTATGTATGTATGTGTAAACGTATATTTAAATATATTTTCTTCTTAATTCATAATAATTCCGGAATTCTAGCTACCTGCCTGAACGAGGATGTATTTGTACGACGGCCTCAGGAGAGACTACCCCTGTCGATTAGGTCATTCCTTGGTGGTTGGTGTGAATACTTTACGTAAAAAGAGTAAATATAATATTAAAATAGCAATGGCTTTACCATGATCCAAGGAACAGCCTAAGCTTCTTTCAATATAATGTTTCCTAATCACACGTCTAATATTCTTACGGAACGTTGAGATGCGAGCCAGAACCGGTATAGAGATGTTGTTTCGTTGTTTCACGTCCCTGGCAGATAACTTTAGCTTATTGCGCGCAACGATAACCAGCATGTCACTTGCAGCCAGCAAAGCATGCCACCTATACTTTAAGAGAATTTATGGTGCTGGTGACCGCCTGATTACGAATGAACGCACATCGGTTCCATCACCAGATAAGGACATAGTGAAACACAACGAAAAAAAAATCTTTAATGATTCAACTTTTAAGACAACATAAAATTAATTTCATAATTTTTGTATCGCCGAGGGAGGGTTGTCATCATTCCTCATGCGTCAGTGGCTGCCATCTCATCAACTAGTGTCTGCCATCTCATCTGCTAGTGACTGCCATCTCATTTCCGTTGTAATTCACAATATGAAAAAGAAAGAGCATATTAGTATATTAAAATATAAAATAAACACATATATGCCAAAACACATTCTTAATGATAACATATAATAATATTTACTACGATATTATCAACATATTCACATTAATCATATATCTTTCAGATTGATAAATGTCAGGCCAATGTCACCTCATTTTAGCCTAAAAACCAGAAAGCATGCCATTCCACGCTTCCGCGGCTCCATGTCATACACTCCACCGGGGCTCTCTTACAACCCATCTCTTTGGCTTGATAAATTCCTAGATAAAATTGTTCCCCCTTATGTCCCGATTTCAGTTTTACTACCTTCCACCTATTCTACTCTCACCTCATCTAGTCCCCTCGACGCTCCCTTCACCATGGATGAATTAAATCTTGTCCGCAATAACCTTCATGACTCGACCCCGGGCCATGATAGTATTCGTTACTCTTTCTTATCCAGGGCAGGTATCCTACTTAGGGAATCCTTACTTAAAATAATAAACATCATATTCATATCTGGTGAGATACCAGCTCCGTGGAAACTCTATTTAGTGATTCCCATAGTAAAACCAGGCAAAGACCCCGATGATCATAATTCCTATCGGCCAGTTGCGCTGGAGCTAACGCAACTGGCCGACTCCTTTAAAAGTCACTGAACACCTTATTAAGAATTGCCTTGAATGGTATGTGGAGAGTCAAAACTCTGCTCTCCTCTCAAAATCCTCTTATTATTAAGGTTCTCGGAAGATTTATGCATTTGTTCAATATCAAAATATAAATAAGTAATTATACTCTTCTGTGTAAAAAAAATCTGTAAAACTTAGGTCGTCCCCCTGTTTTTGTATTGTTCAATTTTCGAGATCCTACTGCACGTTCTACTCAGTTGATCGCTACAAAATTATTGTGTGTACTAATACTTGAAATTGGCAGAAAAAGTTGTTGTGTAGTTACAGCAGCTGGTTGCCATAAAACAAAATAATAATAATAATAATAATAACCAGAAAGCAACAATTATTTACTCCTGACACTTTACAACATTTACAATTATGATTTAGATACATTTTTATTATTATAAACTCAATTTTTATCGCATGATAAAAGGCTTCAACCGATTGACATGGACAGTTATTTCTCGACCTCCATTCACCGCCTTTATGAAATAATTGTTGTTACTTAAACCTCTACATATTCAATGTAGACCTTTAAATGGTCGGCTAAGTGTGTGACTCTTTCCAGACACTCTTTTAGGGTTATGCAACAATACAAATTGACCTGTCTGAAAATTGATATGTGAAGCTTTTTTATCATATAGCCTTTTCTGCGCCAAATGAGACTCAGACTGACTCTTTCTGCCAACATAACTCATTACGAAAAGTGGATCATGGACAATATGACGTCAGTCTAATTTTCAACTACTTTGTGCCTTTGAATAATCCAATAACTGTTAACAATAATTCATAACACCAATTCAAACACCTGCTGCTATATAAAAACAAAGCAATGTATCTAATTTACCTCAAACAATTAGAATAACAATCAATCACTCATTTAACGAGTCCTTTTACTACCTATTAAACCATCACCAAAACTTCTTAAAGAAACGGAAAAACCTTTCAAAATATCATGTTTACGGCAACGCTTCAGATTATGCTTGTTTTTCCTTGCTACGAAAAAGAGCTAAAGTTTTAGAACAAAAAAATTATCAATCCTATATCCAGAAAGTTGAAAGCTCAATTATAGATAATCCAAAATTATTTTGGTCATTTATAAAATCGAATAAGAAAGGTTTTAATTCCCTCCCTTCAATAATATTATACGAGGGCGAAACTGCCAGCTCTGGAGAAAGTATATGCAACCTCTTTGCGAATTACTTTCAAACAACTTTTCTCTCCACAACAACCCAGTGCGTCCAGAACTGAACCGTCGAATTTTAAACAAACGATATCTAATATTAATGTTGAAAAAGATGAGGTTTTCAAGTTGCTGAAATCACTAGACTTAACTAAGGAAGCTGGTCCAGATGACATACCTGCCATATTTATAACTAAATGTGCCAAAGTTTTAACCAAGCCTCTCTTCATATTATTTCAACGCTCACTAAATGAAGGAATTGTACCCGGAGTATGGAAGTGTGCATTTATCACTCCCGTTCACAAAAACGGTAACAAAGACGAGGTCAAAAATTATAGGCCAATCTCAAAACTATCCCTTTTCGCAAAAATATTTGAGAGAATTATTTTTAATCAAGTCTATAGCTCCTTGTCATGTTCATTTATCGCTGAACAACATGGATTCCTATTTTATATTATATTTGTCAATGATGTTACATCCTCTATGGACTCTGGTGCACAGGTCGATTGTATTTATACCGATTTTAGTAAGGTATTTGACCGTATAGATCATAAAATCTTGCTTGAAAAACTATCGTTAGACGGTAACCATGGTAATCTTTTTAGATGGTTTGCGTCGTATATAGACAATCGATCCCAATCTGTTGCACTAAATGGGTATCAATCTTCGTGGCGCTCGATCCCCTCTGGAGTCCCACAGGGATCATTACTCGGCCTGTTATTATTTAATATCTTCATTAATGATGTCATTTCTTATTTCCGTAATTCAAAATTTCTTCTATATGCTGATGACATGAAAATTTATCGAAAAATAAGATCAGTGGACGATTGCATGCGCCTTCAAGAAGATTTAACAAGATTTCAGAAATACTGTTTCCAAAATAATTATGATTTAAATGTTTCGAAATGTCACTTAATAACTTTTTCTCGCAAATTACAGTCTATTTTATTTTGCTACAATATCAAAGAACAGAATCTTCAACGAGTCAATGATATAATGGATCTCGGCATAATTCTTGACTCTAAATTAACATTTGAAAAACATATAGACCATGTTGCCAGGAAAGCCAATAAATCTATGGGATTCGTAATAAGAACGTGTTCGCAGTTCAAAAGTGTCAAAATTGTTAAAATACTATTTTGTAGTTTAGTGCGTAGCACTCTCGAGTATTGTTCTCAGATCTGGAATCCACAATATGACGTATACGTCAGCAGACTCGAAACAATCCAGCGAAAGTTCTTAAGGTACTTACAGTTTAAGAACAAAACCTATGATAAACTGTATGAGTCGAGATGTAAGAGACATCATATTTTGCAGAAAGCCGTAAGATAGCAGATGTTTCGTCCTTAGTTAAAATAGCGCAGTCAAAAGTAGATTCGCCATATCTTCTTTCTAACATCAATCTTCGTGTACCCGCAAAATTCGTTAGACTTCCAATATTTTTGCACGTACAGTACAGTAATACCAATTATAGGATATTTTCTTTTTTTGTCAGAGCGAGTAATTACCTAAATGCACTCGCGGGTTCTGTGGATTTGGATTTATTCAATTCCAGTCCATTAACATTTAAACGGGTATTATCCTCCAAATGGTTCGACTCCAAATAATATACATTGTTTTCTGTTTTCTCGAAGCGTTTTTGGGTGATTCCTGAAATAACATTTCCTGTGTTTGTATTCTACTGGCTTAATTAATATTGTGAGCTTCTTTATCGTTCTGTTTTCGATATTAAGCTCTCGTTTGAAGAACTGACCACGAAAGTTATGCATACACCCGGCTAGTTATAATCCGGATTTGTGCATTGTCATATTCAATGTTCTTGCTTTTTTCTTGTATATTTATAAATGTATGTTTTTTTTTTTTGGGATTTGGTATTCTCCTCTATTGTTTGTGACATAAAACAAGCGCTTTATTTACTTATATGTGATAGCATGTAAATGGTGTAAAGTTAACTATGTCTTCTTTAGTAAAACTGTATAATTATGTACACTGTTTGTTATCCAATGAAAATAAAATAAAATAAAAATAACACCTGTTTTTACCTGAGAAGTAATACAATGTACCGAATCAATCTTAAACAATTAAAATACTGGACATTTATTTATTTGATTGTGCCTTAAGTTACCTACAGTACATCGTTGATCTAACAATGCGCTATCAAAACGAAATGTTCAATGTTCAAGTTGGATTTCATCTTTCATCGGACGGAACTTCGGGCTCCCTAGCGAACATTAAATAATATGGCGAAAACTTAGTGGAAGCTCGTTTGGCACAGTTATAAGCATACACTACTAATGGCAAAAATTTACACCGATCACGTTGTGTTGAGTTTACATAATATATTTAGCTGACATGTGGTAAATACTTTGATTAAATCTTTCGACAAGACCTAACGTTTGATGGTGCATAGTGGTCGCAAGACGTTGTTGCACACCAAACTCTCTCAGCGTATTCTTAACTAATCTTGACTAAAAAAATCGAGCCTCTATCGGATAGCAATTCTCGCACCCTACAGAATTTGGTAAAAATTTCTTGTACGAGAAAATCACTTACTGCTTGAGCCGTAGCTCTGGGAATTGCTCTACATAAAGCGTATTTCGATAAACATTCAACGCAAACTATGACATACCTATTACCATTTTCCGAACGGTTAAACGGACCTAAAATATCAATTTCGACCCAATCAAATAAACGTTCGACTATCATAGGTTGCAACGGCACAACCTTAATATATGGTTTTTTTTTCTTGACAATAAACACAACTCTTCACGTACCTTTCTACTTCAGAAATTACATTAGGCATAAAATATCGAGAACGGAACTTCGCCAATGTTTTCATTAGGCCGAAATGTCCTCCTGTACATGGATCGTCATGTAGTTCAAACATTACATTATTAAACAATGACTTAGGCAAAACGAGTAACTATCCCTCTACATTATTTATTCTAATATTTTTATACAATAAATTATTATATTATAAGGGAACACCATCTATACAAACATGACAGCTCGCTGCGTGCCTATATAATGGGTGTGCTCCTTTATAATGGGGTATAATGGGGTCCTCTTTTCTGCTGGTCGTCGATCCGAACGGGTGCATTCACGTCGGTATAATTTTTCTTTTATTTAAATTTCGCTTTTGTTTAAATTCATCAATTTGTTGTTAAAATCGTTGTAAATTGTACATTAATAATAATGTTGTGATAATTGTGTTTTTTTTTGGCATAATTCTATTCCTACTCCTACAAGCAGAAGTGGGATAGGCCTTCAGCCCACTATGAGTAATTTGCTTAGTTTTTGTATTGTTATTCACTGAACGTTTCTTTTTTCGTTGTGCTATTTTGAGTGTTTTTTTTTAATAAAGTGTTTACGTTAGGATTACGTTTTGGGTTTTCAATAAGAGTGCCGTTATTTGGTGTTTATGTTGAAACGGTGCAACGTGTTATAGTGAATAAGCTTCCTTTGTAGCTACTAGTGGCGAATTTTAAGTGCGTGATCATCCAATTTTACTACCGGCTTTCGATTAGTTAGTCAACTACGTAATGGCGGGTAGATCTCGTTACCGTTCTCGCAGGCATTTGCATCGGAGCAGAAGTCGTAGTCGTTCGCGTCGGGACAAAAATCGGCGTCGTTCACATGGTAGCAAAAGTAGGCGTCACTCGCGCTACTTTTCAAAATCGTGAAGCAAGAATCATGCGCGTGACGAATCGTTCCGCGTGATTGTACACGTTCACCGGATGGGCGTCGCAGTGGAAAGGTCTCGGTGAATGAATCTTTAAGCTCCATAATGTCGCGGTTAAAGGCCCTTGAAAAAAGTAACGTACGTGCGATAGTTTGTAACAACCCCAGTGTCCGAACGCTTTCCGACCAAATCGCGGCAGAGCCCCCTAGTCGCGAATGATAACACCACAATTGCCCCGTTTGCACTCTAATAGTGCGTACGTGTGCCCTGACAGTTCTAATAACTCACGTACGATGGCTGCCAGTGGCGGATTTACCAGCAGGCTGAGTAGAGAAGCGGCAAATTGAACCCAAAAAAAATTTTTTGTCTTATAGAAATGAAAAATAGCATTATTATATACACGGAGAAAATGAGTCGAGAATTTAACAAAAATTACAATATTTTAGTACTGTACAGTAAATTGATTACTCCAACGTCCGTTTATGAAAAAATACTGAAAGTAGCCAGTAGGGGAACAAAAAATCAGCAGGAGCGGCAAAATTTGAATGGCCTACTGGCGACAAATGTGTAAATCCGCCACTGATGGCTGCACAAGCTTTGGCAGACGCAATCAAATCGATAGTACCATCGCCGTGGACACCGTATTTTGTATCCAATTTTGATCCGGCTATTGACGATATTGACGCATGGTGCGCCAAAGTAGACCGCGCCATGATAGCAAATCATTGGGACGAATTAGAATGTTTGTCGCGGGTTTCAAATTGCTTAAAAGTTGACGCCAGAGTGTGGTTAAATGAGTTGGGCTAGTAACCATCGCTCCTGGTCAAACTTTAAAACGGAATTTAAACCCTTATGCCCTAAAAAGTTATATTGCGCGACTATTTTATATGTCACCATATAAACTACATCGGATAAATATAGTTCGTATACAGAGTACGCGTGACGTACGTTACTTCGTCTGAGGATCGTTTAAGGTTTAGATGAGGAACTTATGACTCAAATAACAATTAGAGGTATAACGGACGCACAAGTTCAAGCTGCCGCAGCTAACGCTAATTTAACGCCGCATTTCATCGTTTCATTCCTATCTATTAACGTACAACCAAATCGTAGTAAACCGGTCGAACGTAAGTCATCCCAAAAAAATAGTAAGACATCGACGAATAAGTGTTCTATGTGGCGGTTTACAAACAAGTTGTCGCTGTGCGAATCAACATACGGTTATGCGAATAACAATCAAAAGGCGATTATTGTATTTTGTAGGCGAATTTTGTAAGAAACCATACGCAAGATAACTGCTTTTTCAAAGAGAGGTTGGGAGAGTGTAACAAACAAAATATTCGCAGATCGCTCTAGTGACTTAACTACCGCGGTGGTCCGAGGAATCACTGTACTCATAGACAGTGGCTCAATCAATGTTTCGCTTATCTCGTCTGATGCGGTGAAATATTTTTCTTGCGGTTTAAAATCAACGTATTGCGTTCTAAAAGGCATTAGTCATGAGGAAATAATCGCACATACTTACGTGGCATTGATAGTTGAGTTTAACGATATCACATCGATTCAGATTTTATCGTTGTTCCGTCGTCGTGTATGAGCACACCAATTATTGTAGGTGTTGTGGCTTCGGAACAGTCCCTAATGTTTCCTAGTCCTAATATCAATTCCATCCTTACAATTTAAATCTCCCACTCCTTGCACACTTCCGTCTGTGCGCCCTCTAGCGGCGCAAAAGAAAAAAAAGGCTTCTCGAAAGACCGTGGACACGTTCGCATGCGGCTAAGCAAAAATATTCTATAAAAGTAGTTAAACCTTATAATTGTGCCTTAATAAGTGTTCAGTGTACGTATGCAGACCAAGTGCACCGTGACAATAAAATAAGTCTGCTGAAAACTTAGTGGATTAAGTGAAATACATCTACGCCCCACGCGCTGGGAAGTGTTCCCGCCTTGTGAGTACTCCCCTTCCTTATATCTCCAGTTTCGGGCTGTTAGCGTTTGTCTCTGCTTGAGATTACTAGGTTTAGGTAACTGCTGCTCGATATCCTAGGTATCCTAGACCTTAACATTCCCTATGCAAAGTACGACGAAGCGCTCACGCGCAGCCATAAATCTGGTCCAATCGAACCGGATAGTAAAAACCTTAAATCTCGTTAATTAGTTTATCGTTTTATACTAAAATACAGTCCATTCGCTAGTTTTATTTATTTATTTATTTATTTATTAGATCACCAACAAGTTTACAACAAATAATGCACATTTGGACCATAGTTTTAACAAGTTATTGCAAGTCGTAGACTCAATTATAGGTGACAACAGCATGCAATGTTATGACAACAATCAAAATATTTAAGTATATAAAGAAGAAATAGTTTCTTTTTTTTTTTGCAGTTAATTACATTATGTTAAAAAAAGATGAATGAGACTTTTCTTATTACTTATACTTATACCTACTTATACAATTCCTAGATAGATCGTACAAATATAAACAGTCACTCGTGCATTTGACCAAGGATCAAGGACTTAAACTGATTTATTGAGTTACAGAAAATATCAATATTAATAATACCAGATTTAGACATTGAATTATAATAAGAAGACATTCTGTTTAGGGGAGAGAATGAGCCTAAGTTTGTTTTGGAACTCCAAGGTGTTATTAAATTGTAACGAGAAATTCGAGGCAGTTTAAAAGGAACGTTAATGTTTATCCGTGATAGTAATTGTGGACTGTCAATGAAGCCATTTATAAGTTTGTGGAGAAATACCGAGTCTAGCATGTTACGTCGACTTTTTAGGGAGTTCATTTTAAAATAACTCAACCTGTCATTGTAGTGAGGTAGCTTTTTTGCTAAATTGTGGTTGTACGTTAAGTGCCACAGAAATCTTTTTTGGACACGCTCAAGCTTTTTTATATAAACGTCATAGTGTGGATTCCATACCACACTACAGTATTCCAATCCACTCCGGACGAGGGCGCTATATAATATTATTTTTGTTTTAGGGTTTTTAAATTCTTTACAATTCCTTAGGACGAATCCGAGAGTTTTAAAACCTTGTGTGACTATATTTTCTATATGTGTATTAAAACGTAATTTAGTATCTAAGGTAACTCCCAGATCGCGAATATATTTTAAATTTTTTAGTTTTTCATGTCCAATAGTGTATTTTCTACTAGAGGTTATCCTGCTGCGAGCAAAATTGACAACAAAACATTTATTTGTATTTAGAGACATGTTATTCTGTTCACACCATTTAACTAAGTTATTCAAATCACTTTGTAGGAGTAGATTATCGTTTGGCAAGTCAATTTGTTTAAGGATTTTGAGATCGTCAGCAAATAAATAAAATTTAGAATAATTGAAGCATTGGTAAATGTCATTGATGAAAATGTTAAAGAAGACTGGTCCGAGAATTGAACCCTGAGGAATTCCAGAAAAAGCATGAATAGGGTCCGATTTGTAACCGTTCACCACCACCATAGACCTACGATCGTACAAATAGGATTCACACCATTTCAGCAAGTTACCAGTTATACCAATAGAAGATAATTTCTTGATTAATAGTTTATGGTTGACTTTATCAAACGCTTTGCTGAAATCGGTGTAAATAACGTCCACCACTTTTCTTTGGTCGACTGCTCTTGAAAGATCCTCCATCAGAGCAACTAGGTTTGTGGAAGTTGATCTTGTGTTTACAAAGCCATGCTGATGTGGCGACACCATCTGCCGAAAATGCCAAGTAATTATAGGCCGTAACAATGCCTCAAAAACTTTTGCAAATGTAGAAAGAATAGATATGGGTCTATAATTTTCAATACTACCGACGCGACCTGTTTTGTGTAATGGTATTATTAACGCGGTTTTCCAACTTGAAGGAAATATACCTGTGCTTAGGGATTTATTGAAGATGCGCGAAAGTGGATATGCAATAACTCCAGCACATTTGATAACAAAAACTGACGGTAAACCGTCTGCACCTGCCCCTTTGCGTAAATCAAGTCTTTTTAAAGCTTTATAGACCTGATCCCTAGTGAAAGAAATAGAAGCAAGATAAGTAGTTCCAACATTTTCGGTATAAGTGGGTAAGTCATTGGTACGTTCTGGAGAATCGTTACAATACACGGATGAAAAATGAGATGCGAAGAAATTACAAATATCAGAGCCATTCGAAGCAACCCTTTCTCCAAGAGTCATTTCCGCGGGGAAAGCACTTTTGTTTTTTCGTTTACGTTTTATATAGGACCATAAAAGTTTGGGGTTACTAGTTATGGATTGTTCTAAGGAACTTATATACCTATTATATGAGACTTTCTGTAATTTTTTAACTCTACGTTTTAATAAGTCATATGCTAAGACGTCTCGTGGGTTATTATTATGTTTCTTAATCTTCATTCTGTATTTATATTTTTCTTTGATTAATTTTATCATACCCGAAGAATACCACGGAGGAAAGTTATTGTTGGGGGGGGTGGATTTGGGTATATGTTTATCTATTACTGAATGAAGTATACTATTCAGCTCATATGTCATCAAATCAACGTTTAAACTATCTGGTAATACGTCATCCCAAGATATTTTTTGTAATTCGTCAATAATTTTGTCATAGTTCGCTTTAAAAAAACAATACCTGACTATGTTATTTTGAGTGAGAGTAATGGGGGTCACAGCAGATATGAAGAATTGAAGCGGTGGATGTAACTGGTCAATTAAAGACAAGGGATTCACGTCTAAATCCAAGTCATTTATGTCTATATTACTAAGTACTAAATCTAATATTTTTCCTTTATTATTTAAAATAAAATTATATTGTTTTAGTGAATTTAAGGCCATAAAATTTAATAGATCTTCCCCGAATTTACCACCATTATTACAACCTTTTAAATAGTTCGATTGTTCGCATTGGCTCCAAATAATATTACTAACATTGAAATCGCCTAGTATTATCGTTTTACCTTGGTTTCTCTCCATGGATCGGTTTGAGTTTTCAATAAAATGCTCCAATATGTGAGATTGCAAAGGTGGAGGTAAGTAAACACAACAAATGTATATTTTCTCAATCTCATTTTGAGAGTTTACTACATTTATGGAAATCCAAAGATCCTCGCACTTCGACTCTAAGTTATCCAGTCTCATAGAATTCAATTGGACAGAGACTGCTATGAGAACTCCACCACCGTCTTTATGAGAGTGGAAACCAGTGCTTTCTCGGTCTCTCCTATACACTATATAACGATCATCGAAGAGCTCGGTATCATAGACACTAGAGTTCAACCAAGTTTCGGTGAAAATTACAACGTCATAATTGTTACAGACTACATTATTAAACAAATCCACGGTCTTAGTTCTTAAACCTCTTACATTTTGATAATATATTTTAAGATTATTGAATTTTGAAGAAAGATATTCCAACTCATTTTAAGAAAAGTTAACTAGTGTATCAATTTAGTTTATTAAGAGTTTCCAAGTTACGTATAAAAATGTAGTTCGATTCTTCATTTTTTCTCATAAAAATTTTACCATCCCTAACCCATACGAATTTATAATGTAGTTCTTTTGATTTACGACGAGCAGCAGCGTGAAGTTCCTTATTTTCTAGGGTTAAATGTTCCATAACGTATACTGGTTTCTTTTTCTTGCAACCTAAGCCGAGGTGACTTGTGTTTAGCTTGTCAGTTGGGTGATTTTTGTTAAACGTTGATGTTGCTGCTAGGAAAGTATCTCTAAGCCGTGGGCTTTTAAATTTGACTAGTATGGACCGCGGTCGCGGATTATTAACGTTTAACTTAGCTACGCGAGAACAGAAGTGTATGTCGCTATCGTTAATGGGGCACTTGATCACTTTTCCTAATTGTATGACCGTGCTAACTAAATTCTCTTGCTTATACTCTGGTACGCACTGAATTTCAATATTCGAGGCACGACTTTGTTGATCAAGTTGTCGAAGTTTAAGTGACAAATCTTGTGTAGTATTGCGAAGCAATTCATTTTCTTTACGGAGGTCATCAATCACTTTAGACTGAGCAGAGGCTGTGGTACGTATTTTTTCAAATTCTTCATTAAAAAAAGACATTGTTGACTCGAACGACGACACGCTCTTTCTAATTTCTTGCAACTCAGAGTTAATTTCAGATCTAATGATTAGGCGCAATTCATCTTTTAGTATAGCGCGGATGTCGGCTGCCGTCAAGCAGGAACAGCCTTTCGTCTCAGATGGTGAAGATATTTTTTTGGCGCGTAAGGTAACATTATCGCAGTGCGAGTCAGAGGCATTCGGGTTCGCTGTTTGTGTAAAAGACGCTGGACGTACTGGAGTGTTACAGTTACTACCAGTTTTCGGCTCTTTGCATCGACAGGCTGGACATATCCATGTAGACTTAAATTCAGAGGTGAATCCCCTAAAATCATCAGCCAAAAAGTTCATGCAGGTATAATGATATTGCTCTCTACAGCGATAACAACGTAAAAAACCGATATTCTTTAGAGTATTTGGGCAAGCCGAGCAAATGTTGTTCTTATTAGGCATTTTAAATGTTATTGATAAATTAAATAATAATAATAATTCTACATAAACTGTTTACTACCTATGAAATAAATTAATTCAAAAAATTAAAATACTGCATTAAAATAGGTAATGTATTCTTAAATTACCAATAAAAATAATAATAGTTATCAACAAAAATGTCAAAGTTCAGTTATTATGTGTTTAGAAATAAATAAGAAACAAATAACATCAAAATTTAAAAATGTTTATATAAAAGAGTCCTGAGTCCCTATCTATAACAAAATGTCTAAAATAATGTCAAATTCAGTGGTTATATAGTAAATATATACAATATAAATTTGATAAAAGAGAGTCCTGAATCCTTGTCAAAAATAATATTATTATAGTACAAGGTTTAGCAAAAACTGCAATCTCACTATACAAAATTATAAAATTAATGCCCTTGAAATAAGTTACAAATTACTAATAAAAAATAATAATGATAAAATGTCTAAATTCACTAATTACGTGGAAAAAATTGACAGACAAACAATTTGATAAGGGTCCTGCCTGAGAACTAACCCAAAAATAAGATGTCAGTATTTAAAATTTACAGCAAATTTCCAACAACAAGAATTCCTTTAAGATCGATTAACCATAATATTGTAAAAAAAAAATTAAATAAAATAAAAGACAAACTAAAAGGGCAGTCACAAAAATCATAAAATATAACAATGTTCATAAAAGGTTTAAATTCATTACAATTATATCCAAAAAATCATAAAGCGTTAAATGTCGATACTAGGATTAATTATCAAATCAAAATATAAAAACTGCCAGTAATTAATTAAAATTGTAAATAAGTATGTATAAATGTAATCACAGTTTGGTATCTATTAAGCTTCACAAAATCAAATTAAGTTTTTTTGATCATTTCGATGAATTAAGTTTGAAGCGCAATAAAAATATTATTAACGAAAAATAAATAAAAGTATGAAAATTTATAAAATCCACAAATAATAAAAACCAAAATAAGTGATAGGATAATCTGGCCTCGATCCGCCGCCGACCGAATGGACTTGTTTGAGAACGACGCCTTAGCCGCTGCGCTATGCTGCTTCACATTGCCGTGGTGAAATAAGTAGATAGTGTTTGCATAGATGTTTTAACAAATTCTTATCGAGGTGGGTAATCGGGTTTCCGTTGGAGAGACAAAGGTGTTCTCACTGTAACTTTTACACTTTCGATTTGATGTAAACATCACCAAATGTAATTCAATTCGCTGTTTCTATCACTTTTTCACTAATATGTGTTAGAAAGATGCACAATAACAAGATTAGAATACCACTAATCCACACAATTAGCCGCCGCAGTCGTCGCGCATGAAAAACGTTTCTTTCTTCCAGAAAACTCACAGCTGACCCTCGTCCACAATATCAACGCACATCCAGGTCACGTATAGCATTTATAATCACTTAAATTAGTCGAAATATGAATTTTTCTATTTTTAATTAAATAATATTTACGGAGCTGATGTTGACATGTCACTAGCGCCACCTATACCCTTATATTTACAAATATTAATTTCGATTTCGTGTGAAATATTTGTTATTTCTACTTATTCATAGTAATGGAAAGTAACTCATTTATTTCAATTATAAGTAGTTAAAAAGTGAATGCTTCGTTTTACTTGCATAGTGCTCAGACAACGCGTTCTATCTTATTTCGTTTGGTTATACTTGCTACGTTGACTTTGTATGTGCATTGAACATTTTATCAGCTAACTTATATTTTGTATTATTTCTTGAGGGTAATTGTAAAACGTATTTGTTTGAAGAAATATTTCTTTGTTCTTGTTGGAATTGTCAATTCGCAGTTATGATGGTACACATAAGTAACTATGGTTAAATTAAATTTAAAGTGTAACTAGAAACTTTAGAATACTAGGTATTTAGGTTTTAATTTTGGTTTGCTATTTACCTTGTACTTATTTTACTTTAATATAAATACGTGATCGTAAGTACCTAGGTAATTAAAGGTTTTTGATTGTGAAATAGTATCGCGAAAATCTGTTACTAACTTCTATTGTTTGCAAACAAACATCTTGATTGTTTAGTTTGACTATTTTATTTATTTGGTTTTCGTAAACTATTCAGTGGTTATTTTATTCGGTAATCATGTCGAAAGAAGAAAGTTTATTGAAAGTTTATACGTCACAACGCGAATATGTTTTTCGTGCGATACAAATTATCTTAGACTTATCTGTTAAAATACGGGAGAACCCTAACCCTTCTATTATCAGTCAATTTAAAGCTAGATATTCTAAATTAGAAAGTATTCGAGAGGAATATATAACTTTAACGGAGAAAATTAACAGTTTGAAATTAGTTTTGAATCCTAAAGACAGTATTGACATGCAGGCGATGTCTGCATTCGATGATATGTACTATGAGGTGTTAGGTACCGCGTCGGAACTGTGTCCGGTAACCGCGGCGGCGCGCGTGTGCGCGGCGGACGGCGCGGTAACACCGTCGGAACAAGTTGTTCATGCTAGATTACCACAAATCGAACTTCCGAAGTTTGATAGTAGGGTTGAAAATTGGCAAACATTTTACGATACGTTTTTGACATTGATTCATAACAATAATTCGATTTCTCCAATTACTAAATTTCACTATTTATTATCTTGTTTGTCGGGATCCGCTCTTGGAATTGCTAAACAAGTTAAACTTACGTCGGATAATTACGAAATAGTTTTTAACGAACTTGTAAAGCGATATGAAAATAAACGAATTTTAGCTGTGACGTATTTAGACCAAATAAATAACTATCCTATGTTAAAAAATCCTACGTTTCATGATTTACAAACCTATACCAATATTCTTTGTGAGTCGGTCAATGCCCTCAAGGCCTTAAAGCTAGAGAACTTAGGCGATTTTATTTTATTTAACTCAGCGTTTCGCGCGCTTGATAACAATACGCGACACCGCTTCGAGTTACAGAATAAATCTGATTTTCCTTCTTTTCAAAATCTTATGCAGTTTCTTCAGGACTATGTTAAAGTTTTAGAAACTACCTATCACTCGTCGCATGTGAATGAAGCTAGTGTCAGTTCGCGGTCTTTGCAATCTTATGGCGGGAAACAAATAAAAAATGTTTCCTCGCGCCAGCAGAAGTTGAATCATTCTGCGCTTACTGCTCAAGAAAATAATCATTCTAAAGGCTTGATATCATTAGAATGTTACCATTGTGGTGCAGCGCACAGTATTTATAAGTGCCCCACTTTTCAATCATTAGGTTCACAAGCTAGGCTGAACTTTGTCAAACAAAATAAGTTGTGCATTAATTGTTTACGTAAACATTCTGTCAATAAATGCGTTTCAAAAATGAAGTGTTACTTGTGGACGTAATCATCACACGTTGGTTCATAGCGACACCCAGCCTTCACCTACCACGGCGGCCACCGGTCCGAGCAGCTCCCACGCCAGCACTAGTTCATTGGTCGGGCGTGCTCGGTACTTGCGTGGTGCTGCTCGGTACTTGCGTGGTGCGCGTGCAGGACGCTAGCGGCACGTTGCAGCCGGTCCGGGCGCTCATCGATAGCGGCGCTCAGGATTGCTTTATGACTATGAAGTGCGCAAAGAAACTCGGGTTTCAATTACGTCGGTGTAACACAACTGTGGCCGGACTTGGACAACATCCAGTGTGTCAAGTTAGAGGAGTGACTCAATGCTCCATCCGCCCGGGTGATTCAAATGATCCGCAGCTCCATATCAAACCTATTGTTATCGACAGTATTACTTCAAAAATGCCAACTAGCAAAATACCCCAAGCGGTTCGAAATTATTATAAACATTTAGTTTTAGCTGATCGTAACTTCGACACACCGTCTGATGTTGAATTGTTGCTCGGCGCTGAAGTGTTTCATCACATCTATGACGGCCAAGTGCTGAAGCCGGAGCCCGGCTATCCAGCCGCTTTGCACAGTATTTTTGGGTGGATCCTTTCTGGTCCAACACATGTTGCCACTTTACAGGACTCGTGTGCCACTTCTTTAGTCGCAACCACTTTTGCTATAGATGAAATGGTCAAGCGATTTTGGGAAGTGGAGGAACCTCCTCTCAAGCCTATTCCCGTTCCAGAAGACTTAGAAGTCGAATGCTTGTACTCTAGCCTTACTTATAGGGAATCAGATGGTCGCTACGTTGTACCGCTTTTATTAAAAGATCCTAATTCTCAATTGGGGGATACTTATGCTAGTTCTTTGTCGCAGTTCATTAATCTGGAAAAACGTCTAAGTCGACAAGAAAAACTTATGTGCGACTATCGCGAGCTCATGCGCGAATATGAAGAACTCAATCATATGCAAGTTACGGGATATAACCAACCGAAAGGTCGCTATTTCATCCCACACCATTGCGTGCTTCGTCCAGAAAGTACAACCACGAAACTTCGTGTTGTATTTAATGCGAGCCACAAATCAACCAATGGTTTATCTTTAAATGACATTGTTTTTACCGGTCCAAAATTACAATCAGAAATCGTAGATGTTATAACTGGGTTTAGAATGCATAACGATGTATTTACTTGTGACATTTCAAAAATGTATAGACAAATCTTGATTAGGCCTGAAGATCGAGCTTGGCAGCACGTGCTCTGGCGTGAGTCACCGTCTTCACCTGTTCAAGAATTTGAACTTTCAACTATCACTTACGGCGTTAAGAGCTCTCCCTATTTAGCAATCCGCACCTTACATCAATTAGCCTCGGATCACGGCGATCAATACCCTCGGGCTGCGGACGCTCTTCGGCATCATACTTATATGGATGACATAAATTCAGGCGCTTCCTCGGTTGAGGCAGCTCTTCAAATCAAGGATGAGCTGATCAATCTTCTCAACTGTGCTAAACTAGAATTGCGTAAGTGGAGCAGCAATAGTTCTAAATTCTTACAAGAAGTTCCTGTCGAACATTGTCAGACCCCAAAGTCATTTTGCGATGATGGTTATTTAACACTTAAGATTTTGGGAGTCCAGTGGGACCCTGCTAGTGATTACTTTACATATTCCGTCACACCTGTGGACGTTGAGTGTACGAAACGTTCAATCCTGTCGAACGTTGCTCGTATTTATGATCCGTTGGGTTGGCTGGCACCATTCATTCTTATAGCTAAATTACTTCTTCAAAACTTATGGCGTGTCCAGTTATCTTGGGATGAACTCATTCCCGAGGAACTGTCCAAAAGCTGGGCCAACTTTGTGGCTGATTTAGCTAATTTAATACATATTAAAATACCACGCAAAATTGTAACTCATTTAAAGGCTGACCATCAACTTATAGGCTTTTGTGACGGGTCTACAAAAGCTTATGGATGTTGTGTGTACTTACGGTCTAGTTTTGGTGATCACGTTGAGGTTAGTCTTATAATTGCAAAATCAAAAGTTGTCCCGATAAAACCTCTTACAGTTAATCGATTAGAGCTGTGCGGCGCAGTTTTGTTGTCACGCGTCCTTAAACATATGCAAACATTACTAAGTTCAAAATTAAATTTATCTCTAGTTTTAGCATTCACGGACAGCACAACAGCCCTGGCTTGGATAAATAATGAACCTTATAAACTTAAAACTTTCGTCGCGAATCGTGCAGTTCAAATTACTGACGCCTTTCCGCCATCCATCTGGCGTCATGTCAGCACTGAGGACAACCCCGCTGACTACGCGAGCCGAAGTATGTCTTGCGCCGAGCTAGTCAGTTGCGATAAATGGTGGACAGGACCGGAGTGGCTGCGCAGAAGTCCAAGCTTCTGGCCAGCTCCATTCCGAGCTGACGAACAAATGGAAGTTTCCGAGTTGAAAACAACTCATTTGGTTATATCTTATACTCTAGATGCTAATATTTACCAATTATTATTAGATCGCTGTTCCTCTCTTTCTAACTTGCAGCGAATTCTAGCCTGGGTTTTTCGATTCACTTCTAATGTTCGACGAGAACCTATGAATCGCATCAGAGGTGCTCTTACTGCTGATGAGTTAGAGCACGCTTTGCTCGCTGTTATTAAGAACGTTCAGCAAACTAGTTTCTGTGAAGAAATTTTAAAATTGGAATCTCTAAATTCCCTTCCAAAACATTTACAAAAATTATCTCCGTTTCTTGATAACTCGGGTCTAATCCGAGTGGGGGGAGGTCTCCAAAATTCAGATTTACCTGATCACACTAAACATCCGTATTTATTGCCAAAGGAATCTAATTTATCAAACCTTATCATCAATTTTCATCATAAACATTATTTGCATTGTGGACCTCGCACTTTGCAATCGTTAGTTCAACGAAAATTTTGGATATTAGGTATAAGAAACCTTATCCGCTCACACTTATCAAAATGTGTGACTTGTTTTAAGTTTAAACCTGTACCATTTCACCCTATTATGGGAAACTTGCCCCCTGTTAGAACGCAGCCTGGGTTTTGTTTTCAAAATGTTGGAATTGACTTTGGTGGTCCTTTCTTAGTCAAAGAGAGTAGACGGCGTAACGCACGAGTTAGTAAAGCGTACATATGCTTATTTGTCTGTCTTTCAGTGAAGGCCATTCACTTAGAACTCGTGTCTGAATTGTCCACTGAAGCCTTTTTAGCGGCTCTGGATAGATTTGTATCTAGACGAGGAATTTGCCATCAGATCGTGACAGATTGCGGTACAAATTTCATAGGCGCTAAGCGTTATCTTAATGAAATGTTTCAACTTCTGTTAGATAATAAAATTGACATGTCATCTCAATTAACTTCTCGAGGCATTTCATGGAAATTGAACCCTCCGTCTAGTCCCCACTTTGGTGGAATTTTTGAAAGTGGTATCAAATCAACAAAATACCATTTGAAAAGGGTTGTGGGCTCTCAAGTCCTTACCTTTGAAGAACTAGGAACTGTTTTAACTAAAGTTGAGGCTATGCTTAACTCCAGACCCTTGTGTCAATTATCTTCAGATCCCGGTGAGGTAGACGTTCTCACCGCTGGGCATTTTATAATAGGACGGCCACTGGTGGCTATTCCAGAACCAACTCTCGAAGAGGTAAATCCTCGAACTCGTTGGCAATTACTTCAAAAACTAACACAAAGCTTTTGGCGAGTGTGGCTAAAGGATTATCTGCACACCCTACAACAAAAGGGGAAGTGGTTCAACGACGATCAACGTCGACCTGAGATCGGACAACTTGTATCAGTACAGGAACCTAACTTACCTCCAAACGAATGGCGTTTAGGTCGAATTGTTAATGTTTATCCTGGAAACGATAACATTATTCGTGTTGTGACGGTAAAGACCCAAAAGGGCCTAATTAAAAGACCAGTAGTCCAGATTTGTCCTCTGCCACTTAATTAAAAATTAAAAATTGCTTTATAAAAATTAAAAATATATATATATATAATAAAAATATTCCTTTATGTACAAATAAAAAATTAGGTTACTTAAGCAATCTTGTCTTAAAAATATAAGTAAACTTAACACTGTTCTACTCGTAGTATGAAATACCTAAGCAACCTTGTCTTATGTAATTACTCATATTTGAAATCAAAATAGTTTTATCAATGCACATATATTGGTAGTTGGTATAACTTGCATGTTCGATTTCCTGTTATATTATTTCTGTCTGAGCAATAATAATCCTAGATATTGTCGGGCAGTAGTTGTCTTGTGAAATCCCTGGGTGATTTCAAGTGGGGGGAAATGTTGTGGCTTCGGAACAGTCTCTAATGTTTCCTAGTCCTAATATCAATTCCATCCTTACAATTTAAATCTCCCACTCCTTGCACACTTCCGTCTGTGCGCCCTCTAGCGGCGCAAAAGAAAAAAAAGGCTTCTCGAAAGACCGTGGACCGAAGGAAAGAAGTTCGCATGCGGCTAAGCAAAAATATTCTATAAAAGTAGTTAAACCTTATAATTGTGCCTTAATAAGTGTTCAGTGTACGTATGCAGACCAAGTGCACCATGACAATAAAATAAGTCTGCTGAAAACTTAGTGGATTAAGTGAAATACATCTACGCCCCACGCGCTGGGAAGTGTTCCCGCCTTGTGAGTACTCCCCTTCCTTATATCTCCAGTTTCGGGCTGTTAGCGTTTGTCTCTGCTTGAGATTACTAGGTTTAGGTAACTGCTGCTCGATATCCTAGGTATCCTAGACCTTAACATTCCCTTTGCAAAGTACGACGAAGAACTCACGCGCAACCAGTAGGTACGGACATTTTGAACTGCGATGGCATTACGTACATGAGAACCAAAGACAAGCAGGATCTGAAGGCCTACCATCAACTTTTAGTTTGCCATTCAATTCCGATGCAATCCAGTTTAGGTACCTAAACTGAATCGCTAAGATTCGTACCATGAAGTGCCTTTAGCTAACTGGCGTTTGAATCGCTCACGGAGGAATGAAAGACCGAAATTTGTCTGTGGCCGCGTGTGAGAAAGAGATGACGCTATACACTCGTTGCATAAGTCTGTCTCTTTTACTCGAACCATATGCATTGCGTTTCGAAATCTAGTTGATATGATTTTAGCGGTTTTTTTTGTGTAAAAATAACAACAAATATATTTTAAAATTGCGCTTTTTAGTGTCAAATTATATACCATAAGCCCGTACTAGTACTCATTAAATAATAGAAATTTATATAATTCTTTAAATTACAAATAATTAAAGGTTTCCTTAGTGTTGTCGTAAAAATAAATTGATTATGACGAGTTTAGAACGCACCCAATTTGACTTCTACCTTTGTCTCTACTGATATATTAGTTGATTTTGTTGGATTTTTCAACATTGGGCTCAGCTCATCGCACATTTCTAATACCAATCGTTTAGACAACCGATATATTCTTCATCTTCCAAATAAAAGGGGTCCGATTGTTTCCGTGTTGTGTTTATTTCATTTTCATTTTCCAAGAAAATAAAAAAGTCTAATTCGTCAGACATCTACAATAAAAAATAGCTCTAGAAATCACTTTTTTACATTAACACATAAGAAACACTAAATATCCAACTGAAATACCTTAAAATATCTATATTTTCAACAATTTTTTTAAAGATAAACCGAAACGATTCACTTCACGCCAAGAAAGTAGCAACTTTTTTTGAATTGCTTACTTTGACATTTAAGTCATCCAATATAGGTTGAAATATCACCTCATGGTACGAAAAATGAACGAACTAAAACAGTTTGCGATCCAATTGCCGACTTGATTTGGCGTCAACCTAGACTGGATCGCTTTAATGACGTCGTGATATGAAATAGCAAAGCAGTTTATTTTAGGTCGTCAATTGAATCGCAATAATAGTTCATAGTAGGCCTTCTGTTAGCACGGCTGAAACGTCGGCTCAGTTCGCGACTGTTTCAAATTATTTACATTAAAACTCCCCTTCAGGACGCACAGCATGATTATCTAAAGACCATTGTTAACGTTGACCGGACTTTTTCATTTCGGTGACCGCTACCACTACCGTATCCACCAGAGAAATGAGAATCGAACTCACCAGCGCCAACCCCGTCACGTATAGACCCTGTAAGCTTTCTTACCAAGAAAAAACTTAGAGAACGTGAAGTCATCAAGGACTTTTTAGCCAAGGGGGTCATCCGTGAATCTCAATCTGAATACGCGAGTCCCATCATTGTTGTCAAAAATAACGATGGTACGGACCGTATTTGTGTTGATCACCGTGCGCTGAACCAAATTACTGTTAATAACCTCCGAAGGTCACTTTGAATATGTAAAGATGCCATTCGGTTTATAGAATTCTCCCGTAGTTTATCAGCGCATTATAACCAATAAACTGCGTCATCTCGTCGATTCAGGCAATGTCTTGGTTAACGTTAATGACGTCATAATTATGAGCAGTTCAGTTACGAAAGGAATAAACCTGCTAGGCGCCGTTTGAAAACAATTACAGAGGCTGGATTTCGATTAATTAACAAAAAAATGCTCGTTTTTGATGACCGAGGTTGAATATTTGGGGCGTGTAGTTACTAACGGTCACGTAAAGCCGAACACCTATAAATACCCAAGCCCTAGTTAAATCTTCCATCCCCAAAAAACGTCAAACAATTACGACAGTGCCTAGGATTATCTCTGGTTACTTTGGGCGGTATATACCTAACTACGCAACTAAAATCGCGTGCATAGCTAAACTAACAAAAAATGGGGTTCCGTTTTTATGGGGTGCAAAATAGGAACGAGTTCGTATAGCGCTAATAGAACATCTTACTAGTGAAACTATTCTATAAATTTTCAATCCTCCACCGACGGAAATACACAACGACGCGAGTAGTGCAGGACCCATAAGGATGATACGAAATCTGTCGTTGCATACTTTGGTAAGGTGCTACTGCTCAAGGTGCATAGACCATTCTTATCAGCTCGAAACTATAGTAGTTGTGAAAGCTTTTAAACATTTACGTCACTACCTTATCGGGATAGATTTTAAACTCGTTGCGGACTAATACCCTTAAGTCCACTCAGCATAAGGATCTGCTGCCCCGCGGCGCGCGTTGGTATACCCATACCTTCAAGATTTTCACTTTTAATCGACTATCGCAAATGCTCACTGATGTCACATTGGGACTATTTAAGTCGTCATCCCGTTCGTGTGAATGTCATATCTAAACCTCGCTATTGGGCTCAAGTTGTACAAGCTGCGTACGCTGAGACCCAGGATCTATTATAAAAAGTTCAAAATAACCAGTTAGATAATAATCGGTGCGTTAATCGTAACTGTCTGCTGTACTATCGGTATACTTCAGTAGGTGAAGAATAGAGACTTTCGTGTTATATCCCCAAGGGATTTTACTAATTTTGCTAAGAGCATTTTCACGACGAGCATCACGATTACTTGACCAAAATAGTCAATCAAAAGATTTGTACGTTAATCAAAGTAGACAATTTGTCGTTAAATATTCGAACTACAGCTATTAGCAGATGCCTATAGAAAACTACGCAAGCTGCTATTGAGTTTTTGGTACCTTGGCGCGGGGAATGGTGAGCTGAGTCATGTGCTATACTTTTTGAAAAATCACACGGATCCTCATGAGCGGGTAGGATCCTGCCTACTATTTTCCAGTACTATTGGTAACCGTGTAATTTTCAATGGTAAGTTTGTGATCGACGTAGGAGATACGTGATCTTTATTTGTATGACTCGATGCAATCGGACAGTTGCTGTCGCGAATGCGAATGTAGGTTGGTACAAATGTTCATTTTATTTCTCTAAGTTTCGAAAATGTTTGTGAGTAGGTACAAATTATTCATAGTGAGAACGGATTGAGAGAGGGGAAGCAGCGTGCCGCGAGCAGGACTTGATCCCCGACCGGCGAAAGGTAAAGAGCTGCCAATTGGTAAGTGTTTTTTTATTTCACTCTCAGCTTTATTTGATCATTTTATAATGTTGTGTTTATTATATTGTGTGTATTATGTGTGTGTAACCGGCGGCGTGCGGGACTGCTTGCGAGCAGTGATCAGCTGAAATGAAATGAAATGAAATGAAATGAAATGAAATGAAATATTTATTTCTCAACATTGACAATTACTTGTTCTTATTGACGTCAAATAAAACATGATTCTACCACCAGTTCAAAAAAAACCTTCGTGAAGAAGAACTGGCAAGAAACTTCACGGGTATATTTTTTTTCAAAATAAATTTACAGAGTCTCTTTATGTCTATACAAAATTATTCTTTTCTGCATCTGTTAGCTCGGCAAGTCTCCCTCCCACCAAGTATCCAAACGACGAACACCCTCAAGCTCAGACCACAATGAGATTTACCAGTATCAGAATCTAAGCGAGGCATGGGGTGGCTATAGGGGAGGTTGGAGGCCACTAGGTGTGCATCCCCAAATCGTATCAGCTCAGGTACCTATATCTTCAACCAGGAAGATTAAGTACAGGCTATAACCAGATAGTCAATACTTACATACTTAGAGATTCGTCCGATACCGTTTAGGATGTATTTGACGACAGCGTGTGTGTATCCATTAGATCAGATAACTGTCGTGTCAGTTAGTAAGTATCAGGTTCAGATCAGATTGTGTGGACAGGTGTGGCTGTAAGAGATATGCCACTGAAGGAGTGTGTACCACTTATTAGTGGTCACGACGAGTGTTTACTCGATCCAGATTCAGGGAGTGAAGATACGTGTGCACTTAAGGTGCAGGTACGTATATTTGGTGTGCAACCATTCGCAGCTATAGATATCAGGTGGTTGGCAACATAGTGGAGGTGCTGGGATTCAAAGGAATGCCCATAAAGTACCTACCTAGTTGTTTAAAAGTGCGAAGCATAGATTTTTATAACTCGTGCTTTCAACAGACGATTTAAAGTTCTGAATTTGAAATATCACGTTTATTTTTTAGTATTATGTGGATAACTTTTAATGAGGGTATTTTTATTTTCTTTCCAACGAAAAAATATGTGATAACTATGTTTAGAGTAAAACATACTTTAAGCACATTAGGTTACGTTCTATATTGCCATTTCACATTTAAAACTTGTTATTATTATAAATTGTTACCAGGTGCATTAAATTCCAGGAACTAACTTGTGCTCGCGTATGTAACTATACCTTTTTAAAAAGTTTTTTTGTTTTTCCTAACAGCAGTGGTGAAGATTGAGGAAATTAATTTATGCGTCATTGTGGATTGAAGATGGTTCTTTATTTATTTTCTATTTAAAACTTATACAAGGAGTGTAACTCCTATTCAGGACCACTTATTAGTGGTCACGACGAGTGTTTACTCGATCCAGATTCAGAGAGTTAAAATACGTGTGCCTAAGGTGCAGGTAGGTACGTATATATGGTGTGTAATAATTCGCAACTACAGATATCAGGTGGTGTGCGACAGTTGTAGATAAATACAAGGTCCAATCGTGTTGAACTATGTGTACCTACTGCGTCAGGTGTAGCTAGATACGCAGATCAGTAGATTTGTTTCCTAACCCTAGAGACATGAAAACATTACGGACGTTGCAGATACGTGGTTGGTTGTTATCCTCTAGCAGACGTAGCCAGATACGTGGCCTGTGGATAGTGTGAACAGTAGGGATGCCTTTGTTCACTGGGATGTATGGTTGGTTCAAGTATGTTCGAAGAAATGTTGTTAAAGAGGTTTAGAATATTTAAGAATAAACATCTGGTACAGCTATGTCACTTATTTCAGGCAGTCTCCATGAGAAATACCGCTGCTGGCCCTTTATCAGCTCAGGACGCACCGCGCCGTGATGATATTTGTACCGAAGAGCTCGAGGACGATCTCCGTCAGGAGAAGCCGTATAAGGGAACACCATCTATACAAACATGACAGCTCGCTGCGTGCCTTTATAATGGGTGTGCTCCTTTATAATGGGGCAATAGGGGCCTCTTTTCTGCTGGTCGTCGATCCGAACGGGTGCATTCACGTCGGTATAATTTTTCTTTTATTTAAATTTCGCTTTTGTTTAAATTCATCAATTTGCTGTCAAAATCGTTGTAAATTGTGAATTAAAAATAATGTTGTGATCATTTTGTATTTCTTGGCATAATTCTATTCCTGCTCCTAAAAATATATTCTAAAGCCTTTAAAAGAACCCTGATATTTTCTCGCCACTACATTTCACCATCTACGACAATAATCATCTGATTCCTGCTCGCGAAAAACCTGAATTACCGAAATTTTATACCGTCGTCCACCAGTTCACTCGGAGGAAGCTCTTGTTCAATTAGCGGATTCCGACTCAAAAAATCAGCTACGACGTTCTGCTTTCCTGAGCAATGTATAACGTCAAAGTCGTGCGCTTGTATTACTAGAGCCCACCTAGCTAACCTACGGGACATATCTTTCTGTTCTCTAAGCCAGCATAATGCCTTATGGTCTGTCACTATTTGAAATTTAAGACCCCATAAATAATGTTCGAAATAATTCAAAGCCCATACTAACCCTAAACATTATTTTTCTGTTAAGTATAGCATACTTTTTTTCCGCATCGGTTAATTTTCGTGAAGCGAAATATACCGGCAATATCTCATTATTATACACAACAAGCACCTATTGCGTCATCACTGCTTATCACTTGCATCAACATAAAGCCTAGTGCAAATACCTTCGTTACTAAAATGACGTAAAAGTGACGCCTTTTGAATTAATAATAAAATTTTACGGATATCCTTTTCTTGACATTTAATCCAAACAAATTGTTTCGCTTTTTTTAAAGTTTTGTTAATGGTAAAGCTAGAGATTAAATTTTCTTAATAAATTTTCTATAGTCAGAGAATAAACCTAATACTGATTTTAACTCTAACATTTTTGGGTTTTCATATTCTTAATCTTTTCAATTTTACTTTGATCAGCCAATATGCCTTGACCTGTAATAGTATGCTCTAATTCAATTTGTTTATACCAAAAACTACACTTTGATGGTTTTAAAGTTAAATTTGCACCCCTTAACCTTTCTAACACCTGTTTGAGTGCTTTCATAAACTCCTCAAAAGTCTTCCCATAGATAATCACATTGTCTACGAAGACTATTACATTCCTATATTTAAGCCCAGCCAACACTTCCTCCATCGTTCTTTGAAAAATAGCTCCACTAGTTTTAGGCCAAAAGGTAATACATTAAATTCATGTAACCCTGATGGGGTAATTAACGAAGTTTTGTGTTTGTCCTGCTATCCTTTATGGCACATTGCCAGTAACCAGAATTCAAATCGAGGTCGGCGTAATAATTAGCACCATTTAAAAGAGAAATAATATCATCAATTATTAGCAATGGATATGTATCAGTAATAACTTTTTTATTAAGTTTTCTAAAGTCAACACAAAATCTCCACGCGTCGTGGGGTTTTTTAGCCAACACGACCGGCGATGCATATAGGCTTCTTGATTTACGAATTCTGCAACATGTCTGACACTTGTTCGCGTATGATTCCATGTTAAACCTATATGGAGCTTTATGAATAGGAGCTTCGTCCGTAGTCTCTATCGTTACTTCGACAATATTGCACCGACCTAAACTCTTTTTATCGAAAGCAAACGTGGACCTATATTTTTTTAACAATAACGACAAAGAATTACGTTCACTACCAGATAATTCCGACGATAAATTGAAATCATCGTTTTGTCTTGCCACCACCTCACTCCATAAGTTATCTTTAAAATTATCTACAAGGTTACTGAAATAAACATATTCACTTTCACACATCTTAGGTAATTGCTGAATCAGCTGTAAAGAATTATAATTATTACATACACTTTTCACACTATCTTGACATAGAAAATTACAAAGACATTTGCCGAATCTTACGTTATTATTCTTAAATAATACTATGGTCTACTATGGCTTCTGCCTTTCGTAGGAAATCCTATTCGAGGATTAAATCTTGCTAAACATCCTTCAGGACGACGCATTCCTGAATATGTAATATATTATCTATCGTTATAAATGTACTTCGTGTTTCCCGAGCAATTTAATTTATTGCCATTTACGGCTTTAATGAACAGATCGTCCGCTTTTTGCATTGTTATGTTTTTTGCAAAGTCGGTCAGACACCACCGACAAGGATGCCCCTGCATCTAATAATGCAATAGTGTCACAGTCGCGCATCTGAACGCAAATAAATGGAACGAACTTACTTGATATAGGGGCCCGATCAGCTCTCGGCGAATCTGGACCAGCTTAAGGCTGCCCAGGCCGATTAAGCATCACTCAAACTGTTACTTGCACCTTATGTGGTTTTTTGTTTTCAGCGGGTGACCCACTAGCGGGTCCCCGCTTGCGCCCCCACCTCCCAACCGGGTGTCGCTCCGATGAAGGCTGCTCAGCATTCCCATGCCACAGCTAACAAGGTGGTTTTTAGTGGGTAGGTGCCACTCTGGTGAGTCCCACATCACCCCGCAGTAGCCGGTATGCCTGCGGTAGCATGCATGACGTATCTTCCACCTCCCTCCCGTAAGGGTGTTGCTTCGGTGGCAAAAAAAAAGTTGAGATAGGGTTTTTTTCTTTCGTCGGCGTCTGTACAAACCTATTACTGACGCGTTTGGGTAATGCTTTTGTCTTGGCATTCCCTGGCTCTGATTGGTTGCACGGTCTCTAAAATTGTAACGGGGAGTATTAGGTCTTGTAGATGTGGTTTGTTTGGGTATGAATTTTACATTTTGCCTGTGTGTGTGACTTGGATCGATATTGCCTGCGTCCCTCGAAGCTGTATGTGTAGACGCCGCCGTCGACCCACTTTATTGTGGGTGCGTCATGAAATATTTCATGCATTTGCATGATTGCTCGTTTTAGCGCTTCCTTGCTATCGAACATTTGTGAAGCTAATCGGCATTTATTAGTATATGAACATGTGCGTAGGAATTGTAGTATAAAATGTGCTCTCTGAAATCGCTGGACCAGCCTTGGCCGCAAGGGCGTAATGCATAATATTAAATTAAAATATCTTTTTCAGTCTTTTGTTTCCTTTCGTAAAACTTCGCCAAGTGATCGACATCTGTGTTAAATTCTTTAATCATTTCGTCTTTTAATACATCAAAATTGGAGAATTGTCAGAAAAAATTTAGTGCTGGCGCTTCAAGATAAGCGGCGATAACTACTTTTTTTCCTTCCTCGCTGTAGCGATTCAACGTTGCGACGATGTTAAAACTATTTAGAAATTCGTTTCCATTACCATATTTACCAGATCCAGTAAATTTCTGCATTACAATATCGTATTTTTTTTTCTAAAAAAAATCCTTTGTTTATAACTCGTCTTAGGTAGCCTACTTGAACCCTACCCGGCGACTCCACCAACTCGCGATTACCACCGGTTCGTGGTAAAATCAAATTATATGACAAATTTTATATGCTTTTATTTTAATAACTTTAATCTAATACATCTTGCTCCGATGACGGCACGACTTGCAAACGTATATTTAAATATATTTTCTTCTTAATTCATAATAATTAATATTAACCTCTTTACTGAAATGTCGCGGCATTTGACGTGCTTCCTAAGGCGTAGCCGTGACGGTACCTACTTAGAATCATTCGGGTCAAGTGGGCGAACTTTTACCTTTGAGTCCCATTGTGCTATGAAATAGTGCAATTTTTCATTTCACTAGGCATAACAATGTAGAAGTGTAAACAATGTGACTAAGGAAAGTGCAACCAGAAGCTTATAATTAGCTTCCTGGGCAACTAAAAGCCTTCAATCTTTGTAATTATGTCTAATGTGCCTAGTACACTTGAGCTAGTAGGTTTCTTTTGAAATAATTACGCTACTTATTGATTCAGTATTTTACAAATCAACCAAGACAGACTGAAGACGTCAGTCAGTCAGTGCAAACACTCAATTCACTCGCTTGTTTGATAATATTTGTTTATTGTTTTGTCTTGGTTGTGATTATCTAACTAAACAGTCCTTTTCAGTTGAGCCAGTCAGTAGAAATGTATTGTTAAGATATCCTGAACACAATGCAGATTTATGTGAATTGGTGAGTGTTGCGTAGGATTGGCAACGCAATTTTAAGGTTATGTTTATGTTTAATACTTCGGTGTTCCTTACACACGATTACTTAATACATGCTTAATAATAAGGAGTTTTACAGGTATTATGAATCAATTTAAATAAAATTTATATCAGTATAGTTAAAAAGCAGTTTTTTGTAGTTAAATTGCATTTGGACTCCGTATTTTTTGTGTTCTTTTAAGAAAGGTATTTGCTATTATTACTGATTAAGACTTGCAATATCAATGCAAGCGCTGAAAGAGAAAATTAAGACGTTGAAGTGATGAAATAAAATGATGATAATTTTTTTAAGACAACTAACAATGATTGAATTATTTTTATCAATCAATATACCGGTCACCCAGTCGCCATAGAGTTGATCACTGCAGTGCTGACAGATCGGGGGATTTCACCCTAGATTTAGGGGAAATTTTAAAAACACTTCAAATACAGTTTTTTTTGCCATATTTCACGTTTTGTGATGTAGAATTTATGTCGGAACTAATATATAACCAAAGTCTTCTGTATGTAACCATAAAGCTAATTAAACTTGCAGCTGTCAATCAATTTTCTATTACAAATACTTTTTGCAATACGCCTTTTTAAAAAATCGCGGCCTGCCACCATCCACTTGGATCACTACAGTATCCACCAGGGATTTCTATTTGGAGAAATCGAATTAGTCTAGGGGTACGTCGCTGAGATCATATGGCAACACTGGATCACTGTCAGTCAGTCAGACAGGTGTTTCTAATTTCAAATACAAAACATTTGTTGTGCGTGCCGCTTGTATTAATTAAGTACCTTGAATAGAAGTATTTTGCTTCTAATCTCTTCTTAAGATTATTCAGCAAAATATTAATTTTTCTTTTAAGCTTATATCTTATATATTTTATATAAAAAATAGTGCTTAACCTATAAACTTATGATGTAAACATAATACAGTGAGTTATATTTACTTAAAGACTTGAGAAGAACTTTATTGGTTTACGTGTCGAATTGAGATCACAATGGGTCCTCCAAAAAAGTTCAAAAAATATGATTCGAAGTCAGGAGGAGAAAAATCCAGTAAGTACGCAATTAAAAATTTTGGTTCCACATTTACAAAAAATAATTAGTTCTACTACTATAAACATATACTTAAGTGAATTGAACATCAGGCAGGAAGAATGTTTTTTTTATTTACAATTATGATCAAATTTTAGGCAAAAAGAAGAAAGTTGATGAGGACATTACTATAGACTTGGTTGAAGATGATAATACAGAAAATGTTGGTGTTCCGGGGGCAGCTATGGCTGATGCTGAAAAGAATGACCAAGTGCCTGAAGATGAGTTTGGAGCCAAAGACTACAGGTAAGTGTATTTATATTAATGCAGTTTATAATTACTGATTAAGATAATAAATTAAAACAGATGTTACTCAAAAGTAGGTACAAAGAACACAATATTTTCTAATGATGATGATAAATAAATTTTATGTAATACTCTCTAATCTTCTAAGCTGAAATCTTTAAAGTGTTCTAAGACAAATCTCTGCTAAATGGTCAAATAAGAAGCAACTTTATTTAATATTGTGAAGCATACACATTCTGCAAATCTTGTTAAAATGAAAGCCATTATTTTAGGGCTCTTTTTCAAACATACATCATTTGTTCAAACTTCGGATTCATCAGAGCTGACCATTCATTGTGATGACTTTCTCAGTTTTTTGTACATTCATATTATAACTGTCCAGAGTCACAATATTAAATTGAAAAGAACAAATTAAATCATAAATATATTTTATGTTCATTTCATAACAGCCCTTATAATTCCACTGAACTACTGTCACCACTGAACAACAATAATCTGAACCAACTAAGGCTTGGTATTAGATAATTTATAATCTACCACACTCTTCACATCAATCTTTGATAGATCTTCATAATTATGTAGGTTTTCTTGCAACATTTCTTGAAAACCTACATATATATTATATATACATCTCTATATACTATATACATATCGATTACATGTATTACATACATATTATTGCAACCTAAAAGTAAATCGAAATGTACAGTGTTACATCTTACTCACTTCGTCTCATACACATCACTTTTTATTTGACCATTTAGCTGACATAAGTCTATGCATCATCATCTATTTCACCCTCATACCTACCTAGTGTTATTACTAAAAAGAAAAACTAACTGCTGTACTTACACTTAAAATTTCACAATTAAAAAGCTACACTAATTAGAAGTGTTTTATCAGAAAAATACTAACAGAATCACTAGCTGTGAAGATAGAACTTGTTAACCAGAAGTTTCATATTTGAAAATGTTGAATATCAGATTACAAATTAATGTAATCTTTTCCAGGAGTCAAATGGCCTTGAAGCCCGACAACGCTAGCAGGCCACTGTGGGTCGCACCCAACGGACACATCTTCTTAGAAGCATTTTCACCAGTTTATAAACATGCTCATGATTTCCTCATTGCCATTGCTGAGCCAGTTTGCAGGTAGTGGTTTAATTTTATATGAGTTATGTTACAAATAATATGAATGAAGTGAATACACACAATATAGGTAGTTTCAATAATTAATATTTGTTTTAAGTCAATATACAGGGTGGAATTTTGTAACACAGCCTAAAAGGAAAGTACTCCGAATACTGGAGGTAGCTAGTTTACAGATAACATTCCCTGATTTTTAAAAAGAAGCAATACTGCATTCAAAGATATTTGAAAATATGCCTGCCTAATCTGGGAATGGAAGCCCTTGATGAAACCCAAAAATCTGGTATGTAGTTTATGGTACCAATTGATGGGGTCAATTATAAGGATTAAATCTCTTTAGATATTAATTAGATATGAATAAACAAACTAATTAGTTGCTGGAGATAAGCTCTCACTTTATTGCCTACCCAAACTAATTCTTATAAAGAATTGCGTTTTAATGACTGTTACTTGGCAGTTGATGTGAACTTTCAAAATGTTATAATAACCCTCATTCTTAGTTCCTGGGTTAACTAAATTTATTTTTAATAAAGAAGTAAATTTCATTTTTGATCCAGGTTGCCATTTTTTCGGATCCTAGCCAGTTCCCGTACATCCCCAGGCCTCCTTCAGATACATTTGAATGCAGTTTTGCTTCTTTTTAAAAACACAGGAATGTTTCCTTGGATTAAACTTGCCGTCTCCCAGTGTCTAGAGTAGATAACGTTTCCTGGAGTAAACTGTTAAGTAGCATTCGTTGTGCAGGCCTCAGCACATCCACGAGTACAAGCTGACCGCGTACAGCCTGTACGCCGCGGTGTCGGTGGGCCTGCAGACCGGCGACATCGTCGAGTACCTGCAGCGGCTGAGCAAGTGCGCCGTGCCCGCCGGGATCATGGAGTTCATTAAACTTTGCACCCTTTCTTATGGAAAAGTCAAATTGGTTCTGAAACACAACAGGTGAAGTGTTTACATTGTTGTATTACGAAACTACCATTGTTTCATTATTGTCACTAAAGTCCTGTGATATGAATAAATGTTGTAGATACTTAGTAGAAAGCAAACACGTGGAAGTTCTCCAGAAGCTACTGAAGGACCCCATCATCCAGCAGTGCAGGCTGCGGCGCGACGGAGATGACGAGTTCCTGTCGTCAGCGCCGCCCGGCCACAGCGCTGCTGGCGCCGCTCCTAAACCAGGTTGCTATTATGAAAATGCTTGAAAGATATAAAAAGGAAGATATTAAGAGTATAACGTATGCAGTGCAGTGTTGTTTTGTTGGGTGTTTTGTTTAAAAGGCAACTGATCATTAGTGTTATGGCTATAATTGATTAGAACTTATTTGGTTATCTCTTCCATCCGTTTCTAAATTGAAATGATATAGTATAAATATATATATAACGTGTTGAGGCGAGGACAAGCTGGCCGCCAACGGCGCGGTGCCGGAGGACATCAGCCAGTTCTACCAGCAGCTGGACAAGGAGGACGACGACGACGACGTCGCCGCGACCGCCGACGCTGCGGTGGCGTTCGAGGTCGATCCGGACAAGATTGAGGTGAGAGGTAGAACACGTACACCTGGAACGGTTAGGGGCCAGCGGTATTGTATAAGTTTCTAAGAATATGTCTGCGAGATGTTAAATTTTTTTTCTCCTGACTTGTTCTTGGTACGAATATTAAATTATAAAGTAATGAGTTCCTGAATAAAATACACTGAGAAGTTATCATTACTTCAGCCACGTTTGAGCAGCACGCCGCTATACCAGCAGCCAGTAGTTGTCCAAGGGTCCCCAAGTTGTGAGGCTACCTTGGAACATACTTTCACTTTCTTTTTGTAAAACTTAAGATGTTTTTAAAGTTTTGTCCTGATTTAAAATTAAAGAGTTATTAATCTATTATTTATTAATCTTTAGCTAGTTATGCAAGAGTATGTAATCTTAAACGAATTCTTAAACAACAAGCACCGCTGTTGCCTCACCCCAGGTTATCCAAAAGCGCTGCATCGAGCTGGAGCACCCGCTGCTGGCGGAGTACGACTTCCGCAACGACAGCGTGAACCCCGACATCAACATCGACCTGAAGCCCACCGCCGTGCTGCGGCCCTACCAGGAGAAGTCGCTCCGGAAGATGTTCGGCAACGGACGCGCCAGGTACGAGGGCGTGCGCAACATTTATCTAAGCCAACCCTGTATGGTTGAGGAGGGCGTTGGCTGGACCCGCGTTAACCCGTGAACGCGTACCATTTGAGGATGTTCGTCGTTTGGATACCTGGGGGAGGACTTGCCGAGCTAACGGATGCAGATAACAATAATTTTGTATAGACATAAAGAGACTCTGTAAATTTATTTTGAAAAAATATACCCGTGAAGTTTCTTGCCAGTTCTTGTTCACGAAGGTTTTACCGAACTGGTGGTAGAGTCATGCTTCATTTGACGTCAATAAGAACAAGTCATTGTCAACGTTAAGTTTTATATATTTGAATTTGAATTGAATTTGTGCTGTTCTTGTCATAAGTTTTCGCACATGTTTGGTTAAAAAAGGGATAATGTATAAGGTTGGGGAGCTTCACTATTTTGGCCAACTGGCAGATTTATTCGAATCCAGCAAAAAGATTGAGGGTAATAAAAACAAATCTGTTTCCGTGTAGCTTGTACAGCTCGGTGTGTGGTCAGGTCGGGCGTGATCGTGCTGCCGTGCGGCGCGGGCAAGTCGCTGGTGGGCGTGACGGCCGTGTGCACGGTGCGCAAGCGCGCGCTCGTGCTGTGCAACTCCGGCGTCTCCGTCGAGCAGTGGAAGCAGCAGTTCAAGTGCTGGGCCACCGCCGACGACAGCATGATCTGCAGGTGCGTGTACTCCGGTGGCTCGAGCATGCTGGGCCACTACCGACCACAGCCGGTGCCCACGGGTGATCTGCAGGTTTGTGGCGCGTGGAAGATCTCTCGGGCTTAGTTTGTCGCGGGAGGATCTGACTAACAAGCACTATTAACCATGTCTTGGTGGAATATAATTGGCTCGCTAAATATTGCAATGAGTGCTATATTTCAGCGCCATATCATATCACTATAATATCATAAGTGTGACAGTGCGTTTGTTTGTCCCGCGTGGAGGCGTGGCGCGGTCGCCGGCGGACACCTCGCCAGCGACTAGAATCAGGAGCCGCGCTGGTCTCTTAAAAGTTTATAAAGGTTTTATAGCGCAGTGTGACCTAAACCCGCAATTTACGCACGCTTTTCACTCATGTAGAAAAAGTAAAAGAAAATATTTTTAAATGCCATGTGAAGCTTGAATGGCCCCGGCGGCAATGTTGTCTTGAATAATTGCACCGTCACCCAAACGTCCGCCACCGAAACAAAAGTGTGCTGGCTGAGGAAGCGATTGCTGAACTAGTGCGGGAGCGGGGTTCTTGTTTCAATTATATGAGTATAAGAAATAAAGCTCATTTCCGTTGTCTAATCTATTGTTATGCCAATCAACAAATAAACATTCATGGATACTTTGAACATTTTATTCTGTTCTAATAGTATTTGATTTTTTCTTTTTAAATACACTTTCAAAATAGTAATCTGAACCCCTCGTGCCCGGGGCGGGTATATGTCACACTTGCTGTACAATAGTACACGATACTTAGGTCACGCGTATCGTAATGTACTATTATTTCTATGAAGGTTATTGTAACTGACATTTTGACTAACAAAACATTTAAATATAATTAACAGAATTTTCCATGAACTACTCACTATAACGCCCACTTTTCCACGTCCAAACTGCACAGATTTACCTCCGAGGCCAAGGACAAGCCCATGGGCGCCGGCATCCTCATCACCACGTACTCCATGATCACGCACGGGCAGCGGCGCTCGTGGGAGGCCGAGCAGACCATGAAGTGGCTGCAGCAGCAGGAGTGGGGCCTGCTGGTGCTGGACGAGGTGCACACCATCCCCGCCAAGATGTTCCGACGAGTGCTCACCATTGTACACTCGCACGCCAAGTTGGGTGGGTAGTGGGTCTTTACACGGCACAAATAAAAACTAGACGCAGTTTATACAATAATATGACACTTTAAACTGTCCACGATGGCTTACACGTGCGTCACGAAATGCCAATTGCTACACAACAACCTGCGTCATTGTAAATACAACCCTACGCGCATGATATACAATATAATTTAGAAAGCCGATGAAAAATATCGAATCTTTTTATGAACTAAACTAGGCTGTTAATTTTTAGCTTAAATTCATGTTTTTGTGCTGATTCCCTGACTAAATTCGTAAGTATTCATCATTCATGATTACAAATATACTTCCCGAATATATGATCATTCATGCTTTTTTAGAAAACTGCACGTGTAGTTTTTTAAATGTTAAATGTTTTTCTGCCACCTCAAGTGTCGGGTTAGAGCAGCGACGACTGGGATCCCTGTGTGAGCAGCGGTTCATTTGTTATTTAAAATAATATACGTTGTTGAGTGATCGATATTTTCTTATGTAAGAAGGACAAGCGGGAACCGATGTAAATAGAATATCTCAGTTGTCCGAACCGTAAACGTAAAGGAATAATGTTGTGTGGAATTAAAATCCTACATGTTTGGTCTCAACCATGTTTTTTGTAGAGCCAGTATTCAGGGTCTTGCGCCTATGCGTCGACGTCCCGACTGAGCTTCTTGAATTTTCTCGAAGAAAACATACGTAATCTTGCCGTTTGTATTTCTGCGTTCCAATAAGGCCATCAATGAAAGAAATAACTGTCAACTTTGAGTGACTGCTGACTCTTGTCGACGTCACAGATTCTATAAAAAGCCAGAAACATTTTCCCTACATAGGAAACTCTTTTCTCGAACAAGGATTGTCACAAAACTTTACGAATGTTTAAGAATGAAACGTGAAATGGTCCGTCCCTCCAGGTCTGACGGCCACCTTGCTGCGCGAGGACGACAAGATCGCGGACCTGAACTTCCTGATCGGGCCGAAGCTGTACGAAGCCAACTGGCTGGAGCTGCAGGCCAACGGCTACATCGCGCGCGTGCAGTGCGCCGAGGTGTGGTGCCCCATGACGCCGCCCTTCTACCGCGAGTACCTCGTGCAGAAGTGAGTCCGACGTATTGCTGCCTGTGCTCGCTGCCGCACCCCCGTCGTGCCGCACGAGCTCTCTGTGTGCAGGACTACTTGTCCAACTTGCTGAACAACAGAGAACGGTCATCATTTTTTCATGTCTTTGCTCAAAATATAGTGTTTTACTTTTTGCTACGACGCAAGCAAGCTATGTACTGCTAAATCGCGCCTCCTCCATCCCTTCTTGACAAAGCTTTGCACATAACCACAGGAAATAAAACATAGGAAAGAAATACTGTATGCTTACCTTACCCTCCCCTCCCCGCCCCTCCGCTGCGTTATATGTTTAACGTAATTTGTCAAATACTTTCGTTCCATATGTCTAAAGAGCAGCGCGCCCGCAGGATTAACAAGAAGATGCTGCTGTACGTGATGAACCCGTCGAAGTTCCGCGCGTGCCAGTTCCTGGTGCGCTACCACGAGCGGCGCGGCGACAAGACCATCGTGTTCTCGGACAACGTGTTCGCGCTGCGCCACTACGCCGTGGCGCTGGCGCGGCCCTACATCTACGGGCCCACCTCGCAGGCCGAGCGCATCCACATCCTGCAGAACTTCAAGTTCAACCCCAAGGTGAATGGTAACTGCTGGTGTCAGAACCAGCCTCGTGCCGCGCGACCGGTGGGTTGTGGTGACGCGGCAACTTGCTCGCGAGCTCTGCTGCGCCTCGACGTCGGCCTGGTCCTAGCCAAGTTGTGTTCCGAGGCGCAGCGAGGGGACTGGCGCCGAGTTGCTTTTTGTCTATATTCGTGTGTTTTGGTTACATACATTGAACTTACACCTTATACAATAATATATTTTATTAAAATATTCAAGAATATATAAAAACCAACTCGGAGTACGCACTAAGACAGCCGAAGTGTCGCCGGACGCTGAGGCGGGATATACGAGTGCATCTACCCGTGAAGTGCCAGTGCTTCTTCACGAAGGTTTTTGCGAGCTGGTGGTAGAGCCATGTTTTATTTGACGTCAATAAGTCTAATTGTCAATGTTGAGCAATAAAAAAAATGTACTTCCTGTGGAACACGTGGCGACATCTGCCGGCGGTGCGCGAACCCTACGTCGCAACAAAATGTCGAGTATACATTCCATCTCTTTGTTCATAGAAATAACAACATTAAGGTTCAACGAATGTCCTGAGTCATTTAAAGCTCGGCGATTATAATTAATAATTATTCAGGTAAAGGTTTGAAATCGCATTAAGGATATGAATACTTTCTGCAATGTTGGCTAGTAACCGTTTATGTAAAATGCATTAAAACAAGATCGATTCTAACCGAACGACGCCCCTCCAGGTGAACACCATCTTCGTGAGCAAGGTGGCGGACACGAGCTTCGACCTGCCCGAGGCCAACGTGCTCATCCAGATCTCGTCGCACGGCGGCTCGCGGCGCCAGGAGGCGCAGCGGCTAGGTAACGCCTGCACCGCGCTATGTGGGGGGGGGGGGCGACTCAAACAGACGTTCCAGTATCTTGTATTGCGATACTTGCTTGAATCCGAATAAATATTTTCGTCCGAACCTGTTGAGGAGTTTCACGATTGCTACCGATAGTTTGTTTTTGGAGAAGATACTTAAGTAACGATTAATATCAATTATTGTCCACACCCTGCCCAGCAACACCCGTCTCTGTGGCTGCGACGCAGCTCCCGTTACAATACAGGAATTGCCGACTATACCCGTTGGAGGGTGTTCGTCGTTTGGATACTCGGGGGGGGGAGACTTGCCGAGCTAACAGATGCAGATAAGAATAATTTTGTATAGACATAAAGAGACATTGACCATTATTATAATAATAATTATTTCTAACAATGACACCACATTATCTAGCCCAAATGAAGTATCATTAAGGACCTGCGTTGTGGACACGCAGCACTCAGCGGCTCACGTTACGGTATTGCTCCCCGACCGCGGAGAGAGCCGGTGCGGTTTATTCTACGTAACGGTTAAATAAACTCATATAGGCTCATTGCTTTGATCGCAGCAGCCCGCATTCCCAAAACTGCAAGGTTGCAAACTGCAACTCGTGACGCCGCCGGCTGCCGTCTACCCGGAGACGCTAGCAACAACGGCAGTGAGCCGTGACGCTCGCAATTATAAAACACAATATTCACCCACTATTTAATCCAGGTCGCATCCTCCGCGCCAAGAAAGGCGCCATCGCCGAAGAATACAACGCGTTCTTCTACACGCTCGTGTCTCAAGACACCCTCGAGATGGCCTACAGCCGCAAGCGACAGCGCTTCCTGGTCAACCAGGGCTACAGCTACAAGGTACGTAGTGTACTCGGTACAGCAGTACCCCGCGTCGTTCACTCGCCGATGTCCACACGAGACACTTTCGCAGCGCCTCCAGCACGGTCGCACTCACGGCTGGTTTAGCTTTGAGGAATCAGTGACAAAGAGAGCGCAGGCCGACGCGAGCGAGCGACGCGAGTTTCTAACTTGTTAATTGAATCATTCAGTGTAAAGTTTAATAAACCAATAAAATTGTATGAAGATAATTCAGGTGCAGTTTCGATTGCTAAGTATGGCAATTTTACCAAAAATTCAAAGCACATTATATAAATGAAAATTTCAAAATTTAACTTGACAGAATTTAATTTAACAGACATGTTAACTAAAAGTTTAGATAAAAGTAATTTTCTGAGAAATAGGGTAGCGGTAAGATTATCTTAGTCTTAATGTTTTGTTAATGGAAGATTAGTTCTTTTAATTTTGTTTTCTTATTGTTTATGTAAATGTACTAAAATATAAGTTCTATATATGTCTGTCATGGCTGCCTTACGAGCTTACGAGTGTTACTGTGCGAAGCTTATAAAAAGTATTTTAATAAATGTGCGTGTTTAAATTATATTTGATTAACTTAATTAACTTCACCAAAAGTGCCACCACTCCAACAGAACTATTTAGCATAAAGTGCACACTTTCATTGTTAACATTATTCTTAAATTCTAAAAGAGAATTCAGAGCAAAACGTTAAAACATGGATAAAACAAAAAAAAAACGGCTGTTTTGCAAATTTTTGTTTATAATCATGTTTTGCACTTCGTATATCTTGAGATGTATCGCAGAGAAACAAATTTAACTTATGAAATAATCAGCTGAGCTAAGCTATTAAAAAATAGTTTGCTTATGATGACATATCAAGGTCGACAGCTGCATCAAGTTTGTGAAGTCTAAACGAGTTATTTCAGAGCCATGTGTGAATGCCGAGCTGCAGTTGGCCAAGTGCGGCGTAGAACTCGAACCACGGGCCGCGGTTGGGCAAGGCTCAAGTCCACGCGATGGGGTTCCCAATCACTCCAACTATAATCTATAATCTTTAATATTTTCTTTAATCTTAACTATAATCTTTTTAAGATACTCTGGATAAAATGTTTGCCAGGTGATCACAGAGCTGAAGGGGATGGAGCAGGAGCCCGACCTGCTGTACGGCACCAAGGACGAACAAGGCTTACTTCTGCAACAGGTGAGCTGTATATTTGTCTATGAATACATTTATTTATGTGACAAAATATTTCAATAACATTATAGTTCTAAAGAATAGAGATAGTGAATACAAAATTACAGGCAGAATATTTTTTGCTAAATGTATTAGAGTAAGTAGTTAAATTGTAGTTTTTGAGTTTCTACAAGGTGTCAATATGATTGCGAATTTATATTTAAGGAGAGTGAGGGGAGTAATAAGATGTACAAGTTGTTTGGGATCTTTAGGTGATACCAACTCCCCTTAAAAATAACACCCACGAACAGTGAGTGACGAGGAAGTGAGTTCGCAGTCCACGAACAGTGAGTGACGAGGAAGTGAGTTCGCAGTCCACGAACAGTAAGTGACGAGGAAGTGAGTTCGCAGTCTACGAACAGTGAGTGACGAGGAAGTGAGTTCGCAGTCCACGAACAGTAAGTGACGAGGAAGTGAGTTCGCAGTCCACGAACAGCGAGTGACGAGGAAGTGAGTTCGCAGTCCACGAACAGTAAGTGACGAGGAAGTGAGTTCGCAGTCTACGAACAGTAAGTGACGAGGAAGTGAGTTCGCAGTCCACGAACAGTAAGTGACGAGGAAGTGAGTTCGCAGTCCACGAACAGTAAGTGACGAGGAAGTGAGTTCGCAGTCCACGAACAGCGAGTGACGAGGAAGTGAGTTCGCAGTCCACGAACAGCGAGTGACGAGGAAGTGAGTTCGCAGTCCACGAACAGTGAGTGACGAGGAAGTGAGTTCGCAGTCCACGAACAGTAAGTGACGAGGAAGTGAGTTCGCAGTCCACGAACAGTGAGTGACGAGGAAGTGAGTTCGCAGTCCACGAACAGTAAGTGACGAGGAAGTGAGTTCGCAGTCCACGAACAGCGAGTGACGAGGAAGTGAGTTCGCAGTCCACGAACAGCGAGTGACGAGGAAGTGAGTTCGCAGTCCACGAACAGCGAGTGACGAGGACGTGAGTTCGCAGTCCACGAACAGCGAGTGACGAGGAAGTGAGTTCGCAGTCCACGAACAGTGAGTGACGAGGAAGTGAGTTCGCAGTCCACGAACAGTAAGTGACGAGGAAGTGAGTTCGCAGTCCACGAACAGTGAGTGACGAGGAAGTGAGTTCGCAGTCCACGAACAGTAAGTGACGAGGAAGTGAGTTCGCAGTCCACGAACAGCGAGTGACGAGGAAGTGAGTTCGCAGTCCACGAACAGCGAGTGACGAGGAAGTGAGTTCGCAGTCCACGAACAGCGAGTGACGAGGAAGTGAGTTCGCAGTCCACGAACAGCGAGTGACGAGGAAGTGAGTTCGCAGTCCACGAACAGTGAGTGACGAGGAAGTGAGTTCGCAGTCCACGAACAGTAAGTGACGAGGAAGTGAGTTCGCAGTCTACGAACAGTAAGTGACGAGGAAGTGAGTTCGCAGTCCACGAACAGTAAGTGACGAGGAAGTGAGTTCGCAGTCCACGAACAGTAAGTGACGAGGAAGTGAGTTCGCAGTCCACGAACAGTGAGTGACGAGGAAGTGAGTTCGCAGTCCACGAACAGTAAGTGACGAGGAAGTGAGTTCGCAGTCCACGAACAGTAAGTGACGAGGAAGTGAGTTCGCAGTCCACGAACAGTAAGTGACGAGGAAGTGAGTTCGCAGTCCACGAACAGTGAGTGACGAGGAAGTGAGTTCGCAGTCCACGAACAGTAAGTGACGAGGAAGTGAGTTCGCAGTCCACGAACAGTAAGTGACGAGGAAGTGAGTTCGCAGTCTACGAACAGTAAGTGACGAGGAAGTGAGTTCGCAGTCCACGAAATTGACGACATACCAGCTTACGTATCCTAAAAAGATATTTATATCGCGTGCGACGTAAGTTTTAGTAAAGTACAAAAAACAGATTACCGAAGTCTAAATGAGGTTGAAGTCCCCGAGATCTTGGCGGACAAATTTCTAGTGTGCGATGATGGCGTAGACAACAATAAGATATTGATATTCGCAACCCCATTTAGTATGAAAAGCCTGAAAAAGAAGCTGTCATCGGCACTTCAATATTCTGGGGGTGGTACTTTATATACACCATCCCCATTCTATCAATTGTACACAGTACATGCAGATATTGACAGTTGCGATGAAGCCACAAATGTTGTGCGCATGACCTACGCACTCTTATTCAGTATAACTCAAGATACCTACGAAAGATTATCTGATAAAACTACATTTTTCTGTTGAAATTAATCATTTTAAATGTGATTTTGAGAAAGCTCAAATGAATGCCTTTTTAACAGTTTTCCTATTTCACAAGTGCCGATGCTACTACCATCTGAATAAAGCTATTTGGCGCAAAGCTGGACAAATCAAAACACAAAATAATGAGATCGACAAGGAGATTAAATTAACAGATATTAATATAGGCAGAATGATAAGGCTACGTTCACCTTTGCCTCTACTTCCACCAGAACTCATAGAAGAGGCCTGGCATGATATTAAACTGATAAATACATTTGCTTGCTACATTGAAAAGCAGTGGATGACAGTAAATGTAATTAGTTGTGCAGGTAAACGGCACCGAACGAACAACGCACTTGAAGGGTGGAATCGTCGCTTCAATGCGCGGATGAGACCAAAGCCTACATTTCCATTTCTTATTAAAGCACTTCGAAAATAAGCTAGGTGGCAAGATTTAAGAATCAAAAGAGCTTTATTCAAAATTTAAACACGGCGAAAACATCAAATTCTATTTGAAAATAAATATAAAAGAGAAATATACAATCACGAGAAAAGCTAATTACCACAATTGATTTTTTTAAGAAAGATGACGAACTTAAAAATAGTATTATTTGATACATACTAAGTGAATTAATTTTTTTATGGCAAGTGCAATATTTTAATTTAAACTACCACTTCGAAGAGTAAATGCTTTATTTCCTTAAAAATGTTTTTGTCTCCAACTGTACTTTCATTATAGGTCGTTTTACTTTTAGGACCATTTGCTATTAGGTCATTTTGAAAATAGGACTTTTGCGAATAAGCCTCTGTTATATTATCTCTATCTGAGATGCAGGACATTTTGCTTAAATGTCCTTCCGATACGAAAGGTTCTATGTTTATTTGTATTCTCTCATTAAACTATTATATTAACTTCCTATTAAATATTATCTATACAGGGTGTAAAAGGCGGGGTGGATCAATCGGACTCTGAGGGGACCTCGTCAACTTTCAGGGGTCTAAGATAAAAAAATCATATAAAATTTTTTCCAAAACCTATCTTAAAAACTACTAGTGGTAATGTAGAATAATGTCTCAAAATTTCGTTGAACTAGTATCAGGGCAACACGTACAAAAACATTCTTGAGTGTAAAAGCAGCCATTTTGAGAATTGCATACATGAAAAGTGTCATCTGATTCCGAGAATTACAAACTCAATAAGTGTTTTGTTCAGGTAATAAGCGATATTTGCTTTAATTGAACAAAAGTCGGTTTATGTTTAAAGAAGGGTAATAAACTAAATAATGTCGTAGTGCGGTAAACCGCCGAGGTAGGTTCTACAAAGCTATTTTGTAGGTGTTGAACTAATTTTTAACATAATAAAAAAGAAAGGAAGAATTGAATAAAAAGTTGGTTAAATTAGATTATGTTATTCTGCAGCAAATTTTCGAAATGACCTCCATTATTGGAGATGCACAATCTACATCGGTTTAAGAAATTTTCTTTCAGTCTTCTAAATGCGTCTTCTTTTTCTCTAATCTTCATTTGAGCCTGGGCCAGTTTCGACGTAATTCGCCAATGGTAGTGTAATCAGTTTTGTACACCAGTTCTTTGTAATATCCCCAAATGAAAAAATCTACTGGTTTAAGATCTGGTGACCGCGGAGGCCAGGCTACAGGCCCTCCACGGCCAATCCCACGCCGCGGAAAATAAACATTCAAATATTCTCTTACATTTCGAGCGTAGTGGCATGGTACTCCATCACATTGAAAGAACATGTGGCGGCGAACTGCTAAATTAATGTCTTCCAATACTTGGTATAAATTATTTTGTAAGAATGCTAAATATATTTCTCCATTTAATCTTGCTGGCAACTCCATAGGTCCAACCATAGTTATGAATATTGAAAATCCCACTCCGGCTAAAAGTTGATTCATCTCTCCACATAATATTATCAAAAAATTCTTCGTCCATTTCACATCGGTTGATCATTTCTTGACAGAAAGCTAAACGTCGTGGATAGTCCGCTGGTGCCAAATCTTGCACTTTTTTACGTGGTAATGATGCATGCCTTCTGCTTGCAACATTCTATGCACAGACATGTGAGACAGGCCTGTGCGATAGCCAATTACTCTCGTACTTTTTGAAGGATCTCTTTGCACTTCTTCCAAAACTTGTTCTGCTCGATCTGGATTGATCCTCGGCACACTTTCTTGCTGAGCGGTACCAGGTATGCGACCTTCCATGTACGCGTTTCTAACATGCAAAATAACACGGTAGTCTGGGTAGACCTCGGGTTGAGGACCACCTCTTCTAATTATTTGCTCCCGGTACATTCTAGCAGTTTCCTTGGGCTGCTCCGTAACAATTATACATTTCTGCATAATCACGCGGAGATTACGGCATGGTACGTAAACTTGACAGTTTCTGTGGCAGCTATGCAAGATACTTATCAAGTATCGTCTTCGTTCCGAGATAATCACAATCCAAATCACTTAGTTAGTATCGAGGTCCGTTTAAATTGCCAAATTTGTAGGATTGAGTAAAACAGTAGTAGACAGAGGGAGCACGTGTAGACACAGAAGGGTAAAGAGTTATGCAAAAGTTACAAATTAAGCAACGCCTGAAACAATAGCCACGTTTTTTACGTGGTGCAATAAAAAAACCTACTGCATGTAACATAATAACATAACCATAGTGAAATCATTACCCTTCTTTAAACATAAACCGACTTTGTTCATAAATAAAAACGCAAATATAGCTAATTACCTGAACAAAACACTTTAGAAATATGCAATTCTCGGATGTAGATAACGGTGCATAGTATTAAAAAATGGCGGCTTTTGGACTCAATTATGTTTTTGAACATGTTGCTGTATTGCTAGTCAAAAGAAATTTTGAGACATTATTCTACATTAACACTAGTAGTTTTAAGATAGGTTTTGGAAAAATATTTTATATGATTTTTTTATCTTAGACCCCTGAAAGTTGACGTTCACATTTCACATTTCAAAAACAATTTAATAGTTTCAATTTTATTTCGATTTATTATAAAAAGCAACGATTATCGGCGGTTAGATGATACAAAAGGCCTACTATTAAGCTATTTTGAGGCAAAAATTCATGAGCGTAGATGTGAAAGTTAGGTTATTTTTTCAAGTTTTCTCCGAGAATCTGATTTTTTCGAAAAAAATCAATAAATCCCAAATATCTCAAGAACTACTAAATATTGCTGAACATACACGGGGGTAAATTGGTAGGTATTGAGGTCCCCCACCCCTCAGATTGCGTTGATCCACCCCACCTGTTACACCGTGTATATTTAAAAACAAAATGATGAATTAAAAAAAACCCTTTCAAATCTCATATTTCCATTTATTTTGGTTACTAACAAATCCCCACCAACTCCCTCTAGGTGCTCGCAGCGACCGAGACGGAATGCGAAGAGGAGCGGGAGGGCGGCGTGGGGGGCGCGACGCGGCGCGCGGGCTCGCTGGCGTCCGCGGCCGGCGGCGACGACGCGCTGTACGTCGAGCGCCGCAGCGGCAACAAGCATCCGCTCTTCAAGAAATTCCGCTATTGATCACAGGTGGCCGCAAACTTGTCACAGGAGCCTTGATATCCCACTGCAGGTGTATCAGCCCCACCCACTATGGGGTAGTGTCACACGCTCGCCTACTGGCAGTTGGTAAACTTGATACATAACTTGGAAATAATTTCTTAGGTACATGCATGGGTTTTTCCCACGATGTTTTCTTTCACCATGAACTATAGGAAGCTCATTCCTTACGCATATTTTAAATTCAAATTATTGATGTCATCCTAACTACAATACTATAAATTAAAAAATAATTTGTTTGTAATTGTTTCCATGCATTATTTGATAAGAAACAAATAATATTTGGTAAAATATTTATCAAAGATCTATTTAATATAAGAAATGCGGGAACATCTTCTACCTTCCTATTTTGATTTTTTAACTACTCCACAAAAAATTTCTTTCATTTGCAGGTGTCTGATATTGATTTCAGTAATAAGTATGCCTCGGAATAAGTCTACTAACTAATTAAACTACACATGAGCTAAGAACAATAAATTAATTAATAAAACTGAGAACCTTTTTTTTTTAAATCCCTTTAAAATATCCCTCTCGTTTAGTTAGTTGATTTGAAATATTATTTGAATGTTATTGACAGTAAGACTGAAAGTGCGAGCGGCATCCCGGAGTGGGCGGTGGTGGAGTTGCAGGGACTTGTGCAGACCAAGTCTGAAGCCCTGGCTGAGCCTACCATCATCGGGGACTTGCAGTACTTCAGCAAGAACCGACACCCCGTACTCATCCTTGGCCATCATGTACTCAATGGAAAAGAAGTCAAACTGGAGCAGCCTATGGCGGTCATAGAGAAGATTACAAACAATGACACCACTCAATATAATGTAAAAGCTATTGTTAAGAAAAAACTGTTATTCAAATCTAGACCTAAACCAATAATTTCTAATGTTTCAGAAAGATTTTAAATTAAAGTTTTAAATTAATAATAAAATGTTTTATTTTTATCCCCAGCTATTTCATAACTAGATAATTCTTAAAATAATAATTAACAAAACCTAGGAATCAAGCACTTTCACTGATGTTGATGATGACAGGCTCCACTCCTCCGAAGGGATGCAGATCTTTTACATGTCTTTTTAAATTGTAAGATTGAATTGTAGCAAAGGAGCAATATTCACATTTATACATTTTCTTTCCCTGAAACAAAAAGGTCACAGTTATTGATTGATGTCGCAAAGTAGTTGTGTGCCAGCCAGTTAACTAAAGGCAGGTCAACAAATGCCATATCTATCTAATGGTAGCCTCGACTAATTTTACTTTGTATTTTGCAAATCTATAACATACATTGTATAAAATTTGGTACAAAATTGAGATTTAAATGAATACTGCTAGTCAAACAATGTATACAAAAAAAATTGTCATTATTTTTAACATTATGGTTAATTTAGGATCCAAGTGCATAAGAGGATAATTTACTTTTAACCAGCTTGTTAAAACTAGCACCTGCCTAAGTATCAAATTCAATCATAATATATTGAATTCAGATCCAAGATGCAGAACGGACCTCGGGTAGGTCTGTGCGGTACCTAGAGGTAGTCTAGGAAAAAGTAACTACTTATGCAAAAGTTATTATTTTATGGATTGCATTTTACTTGAGCTTATTTATGGTGGCTGTGGTTTTACTAGCCAGCCTAATACAGAAATGTACTTTAAAAAAAGTATATTATAGACATTAATTACCTCATGGAGCAATTGGTGCCTCTTAAATGTAGACATGTGAACTGTTTTATAGTGACACACATCACACAGATATTTTTTTGCATAAACTCTATTCTGGAACAATAAAGAAGAGGTTTAGACATACATCTGCTGTTTTGTAACAAACCAGAGAGAGAAACAAATGGCTTACAGACTATCAACCTTTTGACTTGCAATGAGAATAAGACTAGTACCTTCTTAACCGTTGAGCTACCCTTTCCAATATGATCTAACTTTGATAACGTCTTCTTATTGTTTGATGCCCCTTTTCTTCTCCTGAAAAAGACAAGGTTTACTTATTCAATCGCCCTGGGCTATTAATAATCAAATGTTGAAAATATCTTACTTGGCAGTAGACAGTCTTTTGCTCTTTATGTGTAGCTTTTTTATTGCAGGTTCATTATTGTGAATACTCATCATATGCCGAATTATTGCAGTTTTGCTTTGAAAGCTTTCCGTGCATAAACTGCAAATAAATACTTCCTCTTCCCGCATCGTGGACATTAGTGCTAATTTACTGTTAGATTCAAACCCGGATGCATCAAATTCTTAGTAGACTAGAATAAAATAAATGCTTTCATTGCTCTGCTATAATAAACAATAACATAACCTAAAACAACACCCAACTGACAATTGACTGACTGACTAGTGTAATGTTTGTAATTATCAGGCTGTGTGGTGTTCTAGAGCAGCATTTCTTAATTAACCCATCTATGGTCTCGTAATCGCTCTGCGCTTTGAGGTATTCATTTTGGGATTATTTTCCAGTACCCGACCAAACAAAATTTAATACTAGACCCTATGAACATAAACACATCAAAAAAGTCCGTGTTCACGTAAAAAAGGTCAAATATTTTTTAATTGCTAAAAATGTTTTAAATTTATTTTTTACAAATGTGTTCTTTATTAAAGAATATATAATTAAAATGTAGAAATCATAAAATCTTCTTTTGTTTTTTTATATAAAAACGAAGTTAATGATAGATGACTCTCATTCTTGTTTTTGCTTTAAAACTGGTTTGATCAATTTTTAAACTGGTTTGATCAATTTTTAAAAAATTTGAAAATTGTTGATTTTAAAAATGCCAGGTGGACTTGTCCTGAAGTCTTGCGAGAAAGAATAATGTTATTGCATGAAGAAGGATATTCTACAAGGCAAATCGCAGCGCGAATCTTAGTTTCTCAAACCTGCCTCGTTACTACCCTGCAGAGGTAGGGAAGACCGGGGGCAATATGATCAATTTTTAAAACAACGGGCGATTACAATAGTTTCGTTGACGAATTCGGTTTTTATTTTTAATAGTTTAATTAAAGCCTTTGTCTCTTATTCACCAAAGGGTTCTCAATTTGATACAGATTTTACAAAACTTGGTAAAAACGCATCTGAATCAAAAGATAACCTGTGGTACAACTAACAAAGGGTACAAAAGTCACATTAAGTTATTTAATCACATTTTCTCAGTCCTTTGTTTGAAGTCTTATCAGCTTATAATCAACCTACTGGCTGATCGATCTCGCAGTCCCTGCCCGGCTGTCCTTAGTGATGTTCAAAAGAGCTACTTCAAACTTCTTGCCGCTCTAAATAATCTAAGAATCAACGCTACTAAACAGATTAGAGCTGCGAGCTGCTACTGGTCTGGATATTAGCACTCAGACCATTCGTAATTATCTACACCACTTTGGATTACGATCACGGACATCCTGGCGAGCACCTTTGAATACACGGGATTGACAGCGACGCAGATTGCAGTCAAATGTTTTAAATTCAAATATTTATTTTTCAGCATTGACAATTACTTGTTCTTATTGACGACAAGTAAAACATGGCTCTACCACCAGCGGAAAAACCTTCGTGAGTTCAAAATTATTCCTTTCTGCATAATATGTTATTTTGGCAAATCTCCCTCCCCCCAAGTATCCAAACGACGAACACTCTCAAACGGCACTCGTTCACCAGTTAACGTCGGTTGGTAACCGACGTATCCGTGTCTGGAGAAGGGCTTTCTGGGAATCCCAAAAAATGGGAACCTTTCCGAGAGGCAAAGAACTGCCACTGGAACCGTTCAGCAAGGCGGGAAATCAGTATCTCTTTGGGACGGAATAAAGATTGGAGCTCGAACGCATTTGCTCCCGTGCCAAGGCTCAACGACAGCTAATTTGCACAAGACAGCTGTTATCGATGGAATCATTAGACTTCATTCATTCAGACAACATTCAGGGTTAACCATGGTAACCAAAAAGCCAGGGGAGGAGTTATTTTGTATTACCTGAGTAACTTAATAAAACTATTTACTTTAATTAAATAATCGCATTTCTTTAAATTACAATTTCACAGATTGAAAAACTTTAAAAAAAATAGAAAGAATATTTATTTTCTTAAATGTTACAGCACATGTTGCAGTAGCATGTTACAATAATCCATTCATAAATTCTATTTTAACACGACAATAATATCTCAAGTATTCCAAGTGAGAGCGGACTTTTAGTGATGTGTTTATGTTGAAGTCCGATACCACTGCGCACTGGCTGGACAACGGTACAGGAAAATCAATTAGAAAATAGAAATAATATAAATGGTAAAACTGTAAACTGACATTAATATTTATGACGAAAAACGAATTTCAAAATTCTTCTATTTTTGTCTGTACCTATTAACAATGTACGAATACTTATTTAAGCCCTTCCAATATACAAGGGGAAGTACAAATTAACTTTTTTGATATTATAGACCTATTTAGTCTTAAGCAATTTAATAGGGCTTTAAATATTAACAATCGCATACTTGATTTAGTCTTTTCCAACTGTGACCTTGTCTTGCAGGCGTGTGATGATCCGTTAGTCCCTGAGGACCCCCACCACAAAGCATTAAAAATTAGTCTACTTTTACAAACATCCTATAAAGTCATGGCTAGCAACACATTACACAAATATTTTTATGATCGTGGTGATTATACTGCAATATGCGCTGAACTTGTTAAAGTACGATGGTATGAACTATTTCTAAACAAAAATGTAAATGAATGCGTTAATATCTTTAATGACACCATAACAAAATTAAGAGATAGTTACATACCCAATAAGTATTTGGTACAACAGTCTTATCCCCCATGGTACACTACATCTCTTAAAAAGATGCTCAGGGAAAAGAAAAAACTTCATCGCAAGTATAAAATCTATGGGAGGCCTGTAGACTACGAATCCTTTTCATTTCTCAGGCAACAAGTTAAAGAGGCTGAAAGGGATTGTTACTTTGATTATATTAAACGTATTGAAAATTCTATTACCCATAACCCTAAAATATTCTGGAATTACATAAAGACATCCAAAGGCAATAATGGCTTGTATCCTGCCACAATGCATTATCGTAATAATCAAGCTAGCACTGGTAATGAGATATGTGATTTGTTTGCGTCTTATTTTCAAACTACATTTCAGAACGGATCTCATATCAACAATAACTCTGATAGTAATTACACATCGATCAACCACTCAGTTTCGATTGGTAATATTTACATAGACCCATCGACAGTTCTTCGACTATTGAAAGGCGTGGATGTAAACAAAGGTGCAGGACCAGATGGTATTCATCCGATATTAACTGTGAATAGTGCCACTAGTCTGGTCAAGCTATTGTGTCTTCTTTTCATCAAATCACTTCAAGAAGGTGTTATGCCTGACATATGGAAAAGTGCATTTATAACACCTTTCCATAAAAAAGGTAGGAAAAGTGATGTATGCAATTATCGTCCAATCTCTAATTGTATTTTTTCTAAAATAATGGAAAGAACAGTACATCAACAACTTTACGAAGCTGTCAGCCCTACATTAGTATCATCTCAGCATGGGTTTGTTAAGAAAAGATCCACAACCTCAAATTTAATTTTGTTTAACGATTTTTTAACAAGTAAAATGAATGACGGACAGCGCGTTGATGTGATTGTCACAGATTATTGCAAGTGCTTTGACCGAATTGACCACTCTATCCTACTTCAGATACTAAATTTCTCAGGAGTACACGGCAACTTATTTCGGTGGCTTACCTCATATATACAAAATAGATCTCAAGCTGTCGCCTTGAATGGATACGTATCCGCATGGTGCACCATACCATCTGGGGTACCACAAGGTTCAATATTAGGTCCTTTACTATTTGTACTGTTTATCAACAACGTTGCTGCTAGTCTTAAGTATTCGAAAGTGCTATTATTTGCAGACGATATGAAGATTTTCAAAGAAATTACCTGCGACAATGACTGTCTATTGCTACAGGAAGACCTTAACAGCTTTGAGGCCTATTGTGATGCGAACAAACTTGATTTAAATACGAGTAAATGTTATTCAATGAGTTTTTCGCGAAAGCGTATCCTGTTACCTTACCATTATCGTTTGAAAAACCAAGTGCTTACACAAGTTGAACACATAAAAAACCTTGGTGTTTTCCAAGATTCCAAATTACTCTATGACAAGCATATAAAGCATGTAGTTAATAAGGCGTCCAGGGCACTGGGATTCTTGATGAGGACCTGTACACCTTTCAAAAATGTAAAACCTATAAAGATTTTATACTGTTCACTTGTGAGGTCTATTTTGGAATTTAACTCTCAGGTCTGGAATTTGCGGTATTCTGTCTACATTAACCGTTTAGAATCGATTCAAAGACGGTTTCTTAGATATTTAGAGTTTAAAACTGCAGTCCATGACAGCACTTACAAAGAGCGATGCTCGCGACACCATCTCCTCCCTCTAGAAGTCCGCAGAGACGTAGCAGATCTCACATATCTATGTAAAATATTGAACGGCAATGTAGACTCAGCTGAATTACTAGAGCATGTTAGATTTGCTGTGCCGCGCGGCTTTGCTACCCGTAGTAAGAAGACGAAGTTGCACATTCCATTTGTTCGCACAAATTACCGACAAAACAGTTATTTTGTCCGCACTTGTCGTTTATACAACTCGCTACGCGACGATACCGATGAGGATTTGTTTTCTAGCAGTATTGCATCTTTGAGACGATCATTCGCTGCCGAATTATTCAATCTGTTTTAACGGTAACTTGAAACTTTAGCTTCTCTATTGTTATAATATTGAAATTCACATTTAATCTACCAGACATTTGAAGTTCCTTATATATTTCAAATATAAATTTTTCGATAACGAACAACTAGCGATCTTTAAACTTGATTATTAATTTAACTTAACACGTGTGAAAACTTGTTAGTAGCTAATATGTAACCGTTGTTTAATTTTATATAGTTATAATAGCTGTAAGTTTTCCTTTAAAATAAAATAAAAATACCTATGCATCACGGTGGTTGCTGTCCTTCTTCTCGCGAGAGGAACATTACTTACATTACAACTTTAGCGGAATAATTCTGTTTTGTCCCAGGCAGGCGGCCCAGGTTAAGTCCAGGAAGTTTATGCAAATGAAGAGTTATCTTCGTGATACGATTTAAACTACTGAGACATCGTTCTCTGACATAAGTATTTTGGCGGCTGTTAAAGTAACCCCAAAATCATTCTTAGTTGCCCTTTAGTCAAAATAACACTGTTTTCTCGGCACATTATTTCAAAGCCTAATACAATTATATGATAAATTATATTTTCTTCAAGTTCATTTCCATTTAGATAGGGTTTAGGTTATGCGAATGCTAGCTACATTAGGGTAAATATTGCTTTATGTCTCTATCTGATCAATACAAATAAAAACTGATAGAGGCACAGTCTAACATACTAGTCTCAGAATTTTATTTCAAAATGTAAGCGATGTCATTAGGTCATCCATATCAATCAAAAGCATTTTGATGTCTTTTGTGGTTACTGTGTAATCCTGTGCATGAGGAGGTATAACCTTTACACCATGTATAGGTAGATACCTAGATACCTGATAAATAAAGTAGCGTGTTGGTGCAGTAGTTTACATCAAATTGACGCTCTTATACCGACAGATTACTAAATAGTTAATAGGAAAAAGTTTACATTGATTTAAAATAAACTTTGACTCTTTAGTCAACTTTTGCTACTTTTAGCGTTAGACGGTACTCACACAAACTCACGTGTATTACATTTATAAAATTTTACATTAATGTAACTGAGAAAGGTACAGAATGATGCATGGACGTGGCACGTGAGCAAGACGAGTGTCGTGTCGTATCGTCTCGATTTTACTGGTGGAGAAAAAGTAAGAAGGCTTCGTAGCAATCTTATGCGTGACAAAACCACCATCGAGTAGCGTGGATGCACCAATAGTTGACCATTTAAGCGGTTTTATGGTTAGCAACATAGAAAAAATCGGATATTTGTTTCACTTTCAATGTATTTGTTTGTACTCAGTTAACTGAAAACTTACTCCAACAATCAAGCTATGTGTCACTTTGATTACCTTAACCGTTTTTTTAAAAATCACCCTGGAAATAAAATTTTCCCAATACACCATTACGTGACCACTGTTCACCAATAATTGACCACCTTTACTCTAATAGTTGACCAATTTCTTCTTGAAACATTAGCTCCTTTACCAAGTACAAAAATAAAAAAACATTTTATTTAAATTGTATAAAAGTAACAGGTAAGTACTCACAATAGTCCTACCAATACCAATTTATAATAAATAGAATAGAAATAAATATATTGACAGACAACAAATAACAATGAGAGTACATGAAATAAAGAAAAACACAATTAACGTACAACGCAGGTGAAAAATTCACAAAAAAGAAAGAAGACAAAATACACCGTCGAAATTCATAAGCAAATTACGCAAATTGCCAGTATTGAGCCAGCCAAAAAATTAATTAAGACTCACAAGAATCATACCTATTCCAATTTACAATAAAATTAAACAAGTCAAATTCAAATTCAAATATTTATTTCTCAACATTGACAATTACTTGTTCTTATTGACGTCAAATAAAACATGATTCTACCACCAGTTCGAAAAAACCTTCGTGAAGAAGAACTGGCAAGAAACTTCACGGGTATATTTTTTTTCAACATAAATTTACAGAGTCTCTTTATGTCTATACAAAAATTATTCTTTTCTGCATCTGTTAGCTCGGCAAGTCTCCCTCCCCCCAAGTATCCAAACGACGAACACCCTCAAACGGCACCCGTTCACGAGTTAACGCGGGATCCAGCCATCGCCCTCCTCAACCATATTAGAGGGAAGTGAGCGACCCGTCACCCGACGCTACCATAAGAAGACGTACTTTAGTGACAATGACGCTTTAGATATTCATCGGGACGAAGAACTCATCGCACATACAGACACATTACACATGCTTTGTTACAAATACTAGTACAATCCTGTTAATGAGGGGATTATACCCAAGGGCTTTTATCATCCAAATAATCGGATAGTTTATAATATGCTCTAGCACACAACTTCTCCTTTATAGTTTCTTTGAATTTGTCAATAGGAAGACCTTGGATATCCTCAGGAACCTTATTATAAAAGCGTATACATTGACCCATGAATGAGTTAGTGACTTTATGAAGCCTGCTATTATGACCTGCCAGCATATTTCTTCCTCTTGTGTTAACATTGTGCAGATCTTTTTTTCTTTTGAACAAGGTTATGTTATTTTTAACATACATTAAATTTTCAAAAATATATTGTGAATGGAAGGTAAGAATATTTATTTCCTTAAATTTACTTCTAAGTGACACCCTTGGACCGAGCTGATAGATTGCGCGAACAGCCCTTTTCTGCAGAATAAATATAGCATCGATGTCGGCAGCACTCCCCCACAACAGAATACCATATGTCATGAGGCTGTGGAAGTAACCAAAATAGATTAATCGACAGTTGTTTCATTTGAAATTTGTCTAATTTTTTTAACAGCATATGCGGCAGAACCAAGCCTTTTCGCTAAACCATCAACATGCGGTCCCCACTGGAGTTTGGCGTCTAAGGTTATGCCCAGAAATACAGTTGAGTTTACAGGAATCAGTTCCTGGCTCTTAACTACAATGTTTGTGTTTACCTGTTTGACATTTGGCAATGTAAATTTAACACATTTCGTTTTTTTTTTCATTGAGGAGCAAATTATTAGCTGAGAACCACTGCTCTGTGTTGGAGATGCATTTGTTCACCGCTCGATAGTCAATTTCTTGTCTTTTGATTTTAAACAAGAAGGAAGTATCGTCAGCAAACAATATGACCTTGCATTGATTCTTAACGACCGATGGCAGATCATTAATATAAACTAAAAATAGGAAAGGACCGAGAACTGAGCCCTGGGGCACACCCATTGTCACTGCCGATCCTGATGATTTTTCTCCATTTATTGCAACTTTCTGTTTTCTATTAGAAATATATGATTTAATCAAGGCAAGCGCTCGGTTTTTAATGCCGTAATGGTGCAGTTTCATGAGTAGAGTAGTATGATCCACACAGTCGAACGCCTTGGACAAGTCACAAAAGACACCAATAGCATCACACGACTCCTCCCAGGCGCTGAATACATGTTTTATGAGCTCAACACCGGTATCGGTTGTTAAGCGACCCCGCGTGAAACCAAACTGCTTAAAATTCATTAAACTATTACCGTAAAAATGAGAGAGTAATTGATTTAAAATTAATTTTTCAAAAATCTTACTGAGCGTTGGTAGTATAGATATAGGTCTAAAATTATTAGGGTCAGACATACTACCTGCTTTGAATATTGGAATGACCTTACTCAATTTCATTAAATCAGGAAAAACACCATTATCTTATATAGTCATTAAATATACTGGCTAAGTACGGGGCTATACCATCAATGACAGATTCAATAATTTTAACAGAAATCCCATCTAAATCGGCAGTATTTTTTACTTTAATGCTTTTAGATGCATTTAAAACTTGTGGAACAGTAACATGTTTAAAAATAAAATCAATATCGCATGAATTTACATTTTCCGTTAGCAGAGTCAGACTTATAATTTGCACGTGAAACTAAAACGTGGCAACCAATTACGTTCCTCTCGGTTGGGACGTTATATGGGTCGCCACGGATTAACAAGGCAACATAAACCAATATTAAAAATTAACAACAGGCGTAGTCATTAGCAAACTTTGGAAAGACGTATCTGCCTCTTGCAACAGTTAGAGTGTATTTTCAACACCACGTTCTCTGGCCTTATTGATTGTTTGTCATCCACTTGAGGGAACACGAAAGTATTTTCTACCTTAGTAGATTTTCTCATACATTTGACTAACACATGATAGTCTTCAAGAGCACCAATTACTTGACTTATGAACAACTTTTCTGCGGTTTTCTTAGAATATGCATTGTATAGAAACTTAACGATAACAAAGTCACCTTGTTCAACTTTTATTAGTTTTATGTCCTCCTTTGCCTGTGTATTTTGCACAAAATTATTTTCTTTTTCGTTGCAACTATATGTTTTGAATCATTTTGTTGCCCTTCTACTCCGATATCAACATCTGTTACACTGCTATCACTAGTATCAGTTATTGCTCTTTTCTTAGTTGGTTTTATATTTTTTTGTACTTTCTTATCTACTGCCATCTTTTTCTGTCTTCAGCATTTTTCATTTTTTTTTCTTTCTTTTGACGACATTTTTTTGAAGTGGTCGCATATGGCAATCTTTCGGTTTTCCTTTTTTTAACGGGGAGTCCAATGGCCACAATAAATGCTTACCGAAAGCAGGACTGATAATTTTAGTTTTTCAGCTTGTCCGGTCATAACTTTAATGTTTGGGTACTCTAGGAGATCTAAAGTTTTCCTTGGTGGTGTTTTTTATTCAGATGCGCATACTCATGGCGTTCTTTCTAAATTTTCTGCGTAATTGGGTTGTCTTCTTTATTATATACCTGTACTGTCACTGACGTTTCTAAAATGTAAGGAGAAGAAATGGTTCCGTGATTTATTACTGACGATGAAGCCTTCTGTGTCTCAGATTCTGTACATTCTCGTGTAGGTAAGTATTAGATAAACAACGCTAGCAAATTTTTTTCCAAACATATAACAGTTGCTTTGCGCATTCGTCTCCTTCCCATTGTTCATGGCTTTAATAAAAAATCCTAAGTTTGACCGCACTGGTCAACAATAGGGGATAGATGCTTCTTGATGTTCCTAAACATAACCCCCATGTTAAAAACATGTATTGCATAGATCAGCAAAAATTATCAACACAAAATAATAAAAACAAATAGCACTTTATTCCCCAAAGCATAAAAAATAAATATCTTAAAAAATTCCTAAGATGCATTCCGATAGATAAACCAGTGCCAATTAAAGACTTAGTAAACTTTAAGACTACTTACGAGGCGCCATCTTCACAGCAGAAACCAATAAGAGTTGATGTCATACGTCGTTTGTTACGTGGGATGTTGCCCAAATATAAAAACCTACCATCTTGTGTTGCCGTAATTTTTTAAAATCTTTAAAACGGTCAATTTTGTTCAGATTTAGGTGACTGGTCAGCTAGTGGTGCATCCACCCTATGTACCGACGGGAGAACCAAGGAGACCGTTACTCTCCCGGCAGAAAGAGAATAGAGTAGGTCCGACTCAATAGAAATCCGAACAACCTATGTTTGCGAATGTCTTCAAGGTGAAGGGGTTTTTTGTCATAAATTGAGGAGTTTTCTGATACTGGAAATAGGGAAAGAATATTAATTTTCACCTTCAGCAAAACAAATATAGCTATTTTTGGCGATATAATTTAGTTGCATCTAAAACAACGGTCAAAGCTCATTGCTTTGGTAAAATTAACTGCGCCTCTATTTGATTTCTGTGAATTACCACAAAATCTGAGACAAGGACTAGCATCTTTGGGTATATATTTTAACAATCTTAGAGTCGGATTACTTACATTCAATGTGTAACTATGTGGAGAACTAACGAATAGACGTAAACGATCTCTACGAAATTATCAAAGTTTTTCAAGCATTGAAAAAGCCCACTATATTACATGCAGTAAACGTATGAGCACAGTCGAAGACAGGTGCAGTTAAAGCCGAAAGCTTTATATGTTTCTGATTACTTCATTGGCGTACGTGCCTAACTCAGGGTGTCTGGCCCACTATATGATTTATTATACTACTATTCAAACATAATCTCCCCAATTCTCGTTCGGTATCCGTCACAATCGTATGTAACGATGTTTAACTTACAAGAATACTTCCGTAGCGAGGGTTGAGACCTCGGCATGGCACCGGTTTAAGCTGGTTCTTTACAGTACCGATCGATTTTCATAGAAGTGTAGCTTGGCCGCCACATCTTACGGAGTACTTATGTGTTATTCAAATTCAAATATTTATTTCTCAAAATTGACATCACTTGTTCTTATTGACTTCAAATAAAACATGAATCTACCACCAGTTCGGAAAAACCTTCGTTAGCAGGTGTTGGGGTAAAAATAAATGGACGTAAATTCAAAAAAGTCTAATACCTATACATATTTTTAAATTATAAGGCTATAGCTAATTCCTTATATCTCGGATATATAAATTGAACATCTGAATTTGAATCATGAGCAATTTATATGTAAGTACTGCTAATTTTTGCTTAATAGGCACAGTTTTTACTGTAAGAAGTTTCGACTAGAAGGTGCATTAAAAGGTCACCCTACTCAGGTTCGCCATTTTCAGCATCTTAAAACCAAGATGGCTGCTAACGCAGCATTCGAATCAACATTTTTTTCTTTTACCTTTTCTGAGTCTGTGGATTGTCTGGCGGTTTAGGTTGCTATTTGCGTAGGACCCTTATTATTGGTCTACAAAAGAAGTGGTGGAGAAAGTGGTAGCGATTATAAGCCCGCACTACTTACTCGTTTCCTACATGCTCGTACAGTCCCTAAAGTCAGTAATAACTGAGTTAATTTAATAATTATATTTCCCCGCTTCCCCCCCCCCAACTCGGAACCTGCAAGACACCAAGTTATATGGAATTAAAATTCCTACAAAAAAATATTGGATATAAAAGTTGTAGCGACGAAATCCGCGCTGTTCTCCAGGTCATTTAGTCCCTAAAGTTAGTTACGATGAAGGTTATTTAATTACCACATTTCTCCCCGTTTCTCCATAGCTCGGAAATTACGACCGCACAAAAAATGTTACATGAAAAACTGTTCCCCGAGATGGGGAAGATTAAGATGGATGCTTAGGCAGCGGTTGAATTGGATCGCAATTTTTAATTAACCCCCCCCCCCCCCTAAGGCTGGTGACATACAATTTTGGTTTAGAATTATTCCGAGGGTAGTCTCTTTTGTTCAACATCTCGACTGGACATTTGCCAGTGGCCGGGTTGAAATGATACGAACAAGTAATTTACTTAACATTTATTACATACACCTTACTCAGTAGTACACAGATGTTCTCTTATTAAAGATATGGTACTAACGCCGACAGCGCTGTGCTCGCACCTGGGAATTCTTCTAACAGAAAATACAATGTATTCCACGATGTCTCTAGTGCAGTTATATCAATTAAAAATGTAAACATAACTATATAATATGAACAAGAAGGTCAGGTGAAGGTCACAAGTTACCGATGCAAATAAATAAATGTAAATAAACTGTATATGTCATTGCACCAGTGGCCAGATCAGCAGTCAGTATGGTACAGACGCGCCGCGCCCACGGAACACCTGCTCTACCATTCAATACTATCATTAAAGATTACATAGAGTAATATATTCTGAAAGGCACTTCATTACACATATATAATGTTAACAATTTAAATATCTGAAAACTAAATTGTTTGCAAATGTTTGCTAGAGGTAAGGTAAATCTAGAGCGGCTGTTATTGCATACCAAGGAGACTTTGGTTGTGGAACTAAACTAATTAAATATACTCCATAAACTTTGAACCTCCGAACTAAGATCCAGTGTGTATCGTATTATTCAACGCAACACAATGTGATCTTATTTCGACACATTCCCCAAATAACTTATACTCTATAGTTCTTACACTAAAATATTGAAAAACACAACAATTATTTTAAAATCCCAGATTGTTATGAAATTATTAACTTGATTTCGTTTGACGCGTACTCCTGCTTAAAATACTTTATTTAGTCATTATTGATGTGTCCCTTCTATATACTATATTACGTCTACATTACAAACTAAAAAAAATAGTTAGTTCCGCTTCAAACTTCAACTTGTATTTTTTCGCAAACTTCACGTACAGTGTACTAAATACTTTGTCTGAATATTGTTGCACACAACATTGCACGCGAGTCCACGACCGGCCGCGGACCAGCGTGGGACAGTCCACTGCGAGAGGCCGCGGGGCGTGGGCCCGGCCGGCCGCGAGCGCCAGCCGCGCTGATAAGCGGCTATAAAAAGACCGAAATAATATTTACATTTCATCAAATTGACCTAATTTGTAATTTCTTTACGTCATCTTAACTCACAATCATACGTTTTTAAAAACTTCACAATATTGGATTTCTTAAACACTAGTCGTGAACACTCATGACAGCATCTGGGTGGTGGGGGGTGGTGGTGCTGCTAATGGTGGTGCTGGCGGATGGCTTCCTGGCCCTCGAGCGAAGTCCAGTGCGTGACGACGGCGTCGCGCTCGGCCTCCAGCGCCGCGTGGAACGCCGCCTCCGCCGCCGCGTGGCGCAGGCGCAGCAGCCGCTTCTTTAGTGCCAGCGTCTGGAAGTTGACACGGTTACATGAATATTGTAATGAACACAGGTTAACACGTGGCGGACCTAGAGGTGACTGTGCGTATATCTGAGAAATCTTACAGTAATATTCCTGAACACAATGCTGGCGGCCTCCCACTACGCCAAGTGGCATCGTGCTGCGCTCGCACATGAGTCGCGGAGAGCCAGTCAAGTATAAGATCTAGCAAATAATTGTCCAAACATTATAGAAAGTATTTTTAAAAGTAGGTGACCTGTAAACAAAGGAGCACAATAAGTATCGCACGAGGGTATCTTATCTCCGAGGTCGCGACCTGGCCGGCGGCGACGCTACATAGAGAGCATCATTTAGTGGACATTCACCATGTGGGCAATACTAAACGCTGCCCTCGTAGCGAGCGTCTGTTGCTTGGCCAACTCGAGCTTGGAGGAGCAAGAGCCGATCCTGTATTACTACGGCATAGTAAGCACATCTCATGTATGTTTATGATAACGTCGTAGGAACCGGTGTTGCGTGATAGAACGCCTGCGCTGGTTCTGTGTCAGTGGTTTATAAATTGAAGCCGAAATGCTTGTCGCGACGTGTTGGAACGGGGAGTTAGGAACTAAATATTAAGTCCTAACCTTGCGAGCTTTAAATCGGAATCACCTCATCGCGGGTTGCTCAAGACAAAGTTTTACCATTTAACAACTATGTTACAACATTTTCAATGTTCAAAATTTGAAAGGCGGAGGCGAAGGTACGAGTTCTTGCGGAACTTCCGCAGTAACGGAGGCGGAGGCGAAGCTCCGTTACAACCCTAGTTCAAATGTTGTAACACAAGCTATAGTTTATTGCATTTAAATAGTCTACTTAATCACCTAATCTACTTAATCACTTGCGTACTCAATGTTAACTTAGCACTTGTCACTTAACTGACTTAGCTCGTGTAACCCAGCCATTAGAGACTCAGTTCCATCGAAGCGTGGTAGAACGCTATTTGGAGTCCATACAGTTTGATAGACACTGTGAATGTGTGTGTGAGGAGCTTCTGGAAGCTTGGTCAAACGTGACTACACACAATTATCTTTTGACAATGTCCCTGCTCGGTACAATACCAAGATTGTCTTCGTCCAAGCGCAGCCCCACGCCTTCACTGTGACACCACGTGCGTAGAAGCGACATCCGCGTGATATATCTATCAGCTCAGTACATAATCATGATTTAGTGAGCTGTGAGCAGTGAGGGGCCGGCGGCAGCTTGGCGGGTTGGTTTCGCGACCCAGATTATCCTAGATTAGAATTCCTCGTGTCCGCGGTATTTGTCGCTAGCAGAGCTTCTATCGAATATATAACTAGATACAGTCAGGGTCAGAGCAACGTCCTCGTCAACAGAGTGCCCACATGCGTGTTAGGATTCTCTTTCTATTTATTATTCGGTCACTTCGACAGTAAACATGTTAAACAATTTTATTGTAAAAAATACACGTCGTTTTTAAAAAAATAATGAATTATCATATATTTAAGAAGTATATTTGTAATCATGAATAATGAATACTTACGAATTTAGTCAGGGAATCAGCATAAAAACCTGAATTTAAGCTAAAAATTAACAGCCTAGTTTAGTTCATAAAAAGATTCGATATTTTTCATCGGCTTTCTAAATTCTATTGTATATCATGCGCGTAGGGTTGTATTTACAATGACGCAGGTTGTTGTGTAGCAATTGGCATTTCGTGGCGAACGTGTAAGCCATCGTGGACAGTTTAAAGTGTCATATTATTGTATAAACTGCGTCTAGTTTTTCATTGTGTTCGAAGTTACAGAGTGACGTACAATGACGGTGTTGATACTAAACTTAGTCCTATCAATTATCATTGCGAATTGCCAATTCTTTCGAATATACAACGTTGATAAAAGCGAGAGGCATTAAATGAAACCACATATTTTGTGTATCATTATCAGGCTACACAACAAAAATCAGATCAATGTAAGCCATAGTTTAGTCACAGGAATGTTTTTTAGTTTTTACTTAGTCTCATTTAAACACTCTGTATCTTCCCGATCACCTGATCGTAAGTTTGTACTATAGGCATACGTAGTTATCAAAACGACAAAATTCACGCGAGCGATGCGACGTTGCCAGTTCGCATCGCAAGTTTGCAGTACAAACAAGGAAGTACTTGTACTAAATCTTTCCTTAAAAGAAAGTACAGATCACGGTTATCTCACTCTAATGTAATGAGCGTAACAGAAATAGATGTATGTTGCTATTGCGCCGGCGGCGGCTCAGCTAATTAGGTCAAGGGCACAATTTTTACTTTGTTTAGTGCGAAGACGCGTTGCGCAACTCAGCACAGATTATTGTCGCTCACGCGTCCCATTTACTAATGTTGTTGTTTTTATTGTGATAGGGCACCAAACTTCTTATTAGTGATAGTGCATTTTTATGCTGTGACAGGACACGGAATTTATTGGGTTGGTTTTCTTTTGTGACATGACATGTAACTAAGTGTTTTAGGTTTAGTTTTGTGAGTAGTTTTTAATTATTTTGTAAGTACGTAATACATCCACAATGCCTCGTGCTACATACACGGCGTCAGAATAAATTAGTCAGAATAAGTTTAGGATTAACAGAAGGCACGTATAGTATATGTCGTTTCATTTAATGCCTCTCGATTTTATCAACGTTGTATATTTCGGACGCACATGTCGGAAGTATGCACTAGCAGGACACCGAGAGTTGTTCAACTCCGCTCATTAAATGTGCGAGGAAGCTGCGCTGGGAAACCTTTACCAATAGGACAACTTCATTTCATACTGGGATCAGGTCATCTCGGATGGAAATGGGCTAAGCACAAAGATCTGTGCACAGAAGCGAATCCAGCATGGCTCGGCGCTGCGCCTGACGATATCCCCTACTGCCGGGTTTCTTCATGCTCCTCATCAAATCGGACAGAATAAATGAAGTATCTAACCCTCTTGGTCGATTTTCTCTTCGCCATCACCGAGCTTCCTTTTAAGTGTAAAACTCTTTATTTGCTAGAATGGATATATTTTGTTTAGGACGTTACTTAATATTCAAATTGATACATTCCGACCGGTCACACTTTGCCAGACATAAAGCGTGCACATATATATATTGTACAAAATGTATAATTAAATAAAAAATTGATTTTTTTAATTATATTGCTCGCTGTATCAGCTTTGGTGTCTGCTGTCTCAGGCTCACACGCTTGTTTGATGGCAGGAGGAGAGCGAGCGCGGGCTGCGCGCGTGCGCGGCTCAGCAGGCGTGCGGCGTGCTCCTGCAGCGTTACTGGCGCGCGCCGGCCGCGCTGCGCCTGTGCGCATGCCCGCGCCGCGCGCGCTGCCCCGCGCCCCTCCCCGCGGCCACCGTGCCGCTCAACAACCGCGCGCACTTCCAGGTCAGATTTTGAACGGACACACGTCTCTGCAGTCTTCATCTTCATCTCACAGACAAAGTAGTCTTTCAGTTTGTATTTAACACGGAGTTTGGCGACTTGTTCGCTTTTTATAACACTTTCAAAACGAGCCATATCCATCTTAGGTTTTGATGCGAGACATTCTCTGCACGGGTCCGACCTTCTATTAAACATATTGTTTCCCTATATTTTCTATACAAAATAGACTCTGCTCACGGACCAGGCGTCTCGCAACTGCTCATTGTTCTATAATTCCAGTTCTGCGAGGACGTCTCAGCCTGGGAACTATGCTCACCAGGACAAGTGGCGGTGAGCGTCGCACCAGCCCTGCCACTCACGGACCCCGACGGCATCGAGGCGGCGCACCACCGCGGCGTGGCGCTGCAGCCGCCCGCCATCACCTTCAGCTGCCGCTGCCGGGAGCCGAACTACTGGCGGCGGCTGCGCGACGGCGCGTACACGTGCGAGGCCCCAGCGCCATGCCGGAGCGGCGACCGCTGCGGCGCTGTGGGCGGCCAGCTGGCGCTGCACCAGGCCTGCCTGTGCCCGCGCCGGCACTGGTGCGTGCACGCGGGCGGCCGGCCGCGGGAGAGCGTGCAGGAGCTGCTGGACAGCGGCGCGGGGTACGCGGCCTACTGCCAGCCGGCCCTCGCGGGAGACGCGGCTGATGATTATGACTGAGTATATATTTCCAATGTGGATCAATACGATCTATTGAATACCCCCCTAAAGTATATGTAAAGAAAAACAACATTTAAATAAAAATGAACATTGAATAGTAATGTTTTTTTAAATCTGCATTGTGCATTCCGACCGACTTGTCCGCTCTACTCTGGGAGAACAAAAGGAGGAGAAACTTATGGATAAGAAGAGTATGTTTATTTGATTGTTTATTGATTATTTGCTTATTAAAAATCCACACCTCTCAAGAATACAGTTACATAAGTTACAAAGTAAATAAGATACATATAGCCATTTTTGGATTTCCATAATTTTTTCTTCAAGATTTTTAATTAATTCGGATTACTTGATAAATATAATGAAATTTAAACTAGTAATTACAGAGTCTAATAACATATAAAAAAGAGAACAAATTTATGTCGAAAAGTCAAATTTTAATTCAAATGATAAGTATTATTAATCCATAATGAAAAACTTAAAAATTCAAATTTATGTTTAAATATAAAATCTAAAAACACTTTTAAAACAAAAATTAAAATAAATATTAAGGCCAAATTTTTTTGACCTTGATGACAATAATTGTATTATGTAATTATGTCAAAATATTAAAATTTTTCAACTTAGCTAGAACATTAAAAATAAAACTTATTTCAAATTGTCAAAACGGTAAACAAAATGACAATTTATAGAATATCAAATGAAGTTAATGTCAAACAGTTCATTGATAAGAATTAACATACAACAAGTAAAATGCAAGAAACAACAGATAAAATCCCAGCGAGGCTCTACATTAAAAAAAACATGTGTGGCTATAAGAGTGTGTGTAAGTGAATCTGTGTGTGTAAGTGTGTACACAATATTAAACTTATTGGTCATTGATAGCTTTAGTGATGTGCAACTTAATGATCCTTTTACAGTCATGAAATAAGTCTGTGAAGGGAGCAAACCTAGTATTGCAGGTTTTTTGCATTCTCTTTAGAACGGCATTCCGCGTATAATTAGTTTTTGACGGCTGAGTGTTAAAAAGATTGGTGTCCAATAATCGAGAGTACACTTAACATATGTGAAATATAAAACCTTTAGACAATTTATATCTGAAAAGGGAGCTCTCAGGATAAAACCTACATTTTTATAGGCTCTAATCAACACCTGGATGGCGGATGGCGGTGGAGGTCTGTTTTAGGCATTAAGTCCTTGTTTATATTGTAAGTAGTTAAGATTAGTCTTCGCTTTCGAATGCAATTTATGTGAGCGCACTTACTCACATTTATGCTGATACGATTGCTACAACAATAATCATGGTCGAGATCTATTAATTGCCAGTCATTGCTGTCTGTCAAATTATTAATTTTATTGTAGATTTCAATGTCGTCGGCCAATATGATAACAGTCAGAATCAATATATTTTCCTATGTCATATAAGTAAACTGAATACAGCAATAGTCCTGCGGGACCCCGGAGGCACCGAACAATACCCGCCCACCACAACTGCCCGACATCCATTTCCTAGGTTTGATTCTAGCCATCTCAGTAAATTACCTGACATACCAGCTTCTTGGAGCTTTTTGAGCAAATTCTCAGTATTTGACGAAGAAACACTCATGTTTTATAAAGCTATACTATTTCCATTTCTTTATTTTCTCGATGACAGCTCCTGTGAAAACTTGTGCGTTTAGGTACATTATTATGTATGCATTATTTTATAAAAATATGACGTTTATACACGTACAAGTTTATATAATACCAGAGTCGGAGAAACTGATAGGGATGGAGCTATATCGATAAACGTAACACGATAACAGACCCGATATTTTTTTGCAAAATGTAAGAAACTAAACTACTGCCGGATACTTTTGTACAAATTTATTAACTAATATTATATTTCATTACAAGATATTACACGTATTAATTCTTGATTGATAATGCCAACTTCTTTGAAATTTTCGAAGCTGTTGTAAAATAAGTAGGTATAGGTAGGTACTCGACAATGAAACGAAATAATTATAACGACAGGTAATCTTTATTATTTATTTTAATCAAATCTGATGAATCGTCACTGTCACTCGATGAGCTCTCCCCAACATTTATTATAAGTTCCTGTACTTGTATATTATCGAATGCCACATGAATTTCCCAACCGACGCTATAATGTTTTGGGTTCTTCTCACAATTTTTCCCAGTTTTCGGCAGTTACTTCCGCACATGCATTTTGTAATAAATCTAAAATCTTGTTTGCCGCAAAAGGGGGATGGGTATTGTTTCGAGCGGCGTGTCCTTTGATTTGTGCCAAATTAGTTCTATAGCATTGTACTGGCAATGATACGGCGGAAGTCGAAGAACCCAATGACCACATTCGGCAGCTATTTCGTCGATAACATATCTTTTAGGGACGCTTTTTTTATTTTAAAATATTCACTAATTGTACTTTTAATTAAGTACCATCCAAATTTTCGCCATGACGTTGGAGCCAGTCAATTATCTCTTGTTTTTGGCATTTTATCAATTTGTCTGGAGTGATATGTAGCGTTGTCCATAATCATTAGGGACGGTTCTTTCAGAGATTGCACAATTTCTCTAAGTCATCCTTCGTAAATCTCCGCGTTCATGTCTTCGTGGTAGTCCACTGTTTTCTTGGATTTAAAGGCCAGTAAAGCATCTGACACGAATCCTTTCGTAGACCCTGCATGGCTTATGATAAGGCGTTCACCTTTTCCCATTGGCACTGAACTAGTGGAAGCGGCAGTGTCGTCAGTCCAGATATTGTGTGGTTTGCATTTAACCAAGTCTCGTCAGTGAAAATAACATTTGACCCATCTGATATCATTTTGGCTTCGCTCAAAAATTCGCAGCGAGCCATAGCAACGTCGTGATCCGATTTTTTGTAAGAAAATCCAATTTCTTTCAAAACTAAGCTTAATGACGATTTTTGGCCACGGAACAAACCACATTCACGTAAAGAAACAACAAGTTTTTTAAGTGTTGGAATTTCTTAGCGCAAGTAATAGTCATATGTCGAGAGAGTATTCGAAGCTATCGAATATATTCTCGGTCGATTATTTGACGTGAACCTACACTTTGAAAATTATATTCTGGAATGTGCTCGTGTCTGTTTCTGCCGCCTCAAGATTCTGTATAGAGTAAGGGAGCATGTATCAGTCGATGTTAGAGTTAGACTTGGCGACACACTATCGCGGTGTATGGTCCATGTTCTTTACAGAGGTCACAATGCCTTATTCAACGAGTCCAAAACGCATGTGCTCGCTATTGTTTTAAAATCCCCCCAAGAGCACATGTAACGCCATACTTAATTAAAGCAAAAATATTAAATATGAAAGAACGGTAAAAACTCTATTTAACTTCTCTACTCTTTGCAGTTATTAAAACACAGCAACCTAAATATTTATTTAAATAACTAAAATGGCGTTCGCAACATCGAGTTAGACCTTCTGTCAGTCCCTGAACACAGGAGCGCAGCTTTCCGGGGGAGTTCCGGGGGAGTAAATTTTGTGCTACTAAACGTTGGAACGATGTTCCCCTGCCCTTGCGAAGAATTAACTCAAAGGCTGTATTTAAATCCACGCTTAAATCATTTTTATTAACTAATGACAAAAATCAACACATTTAGTGGCACAATGTAGGTTGTAATGTGATGTTATTAATTATATTTCAAGATGTTTCATATTCTATTAATTAATTATATTGTTATGTCTATTCTGTGTATAAACTAATTACGGAAGTATATATGTATTAAGTAGTTTAGTAGTTAATATATATATAAATTCGTATTATAACTCGCTTTAAATTGTATTTATACATTTTATAATATTCCGAACGAAGTAATATATAAAACGGGCGTGCATCCGGCGCGGCTGCGGCAGAACTGCACCGCGACGCGTCGGAGGCTCAGCGCTGGCAACCTGCGTGATTTGCTTATGAATTTCGACGGTGCATTTTATGTCTTCTTTCTTTTTTTGTAAATTTTTAACCTGCGTTGTACGTTACTTGTATTTTTGATTTCATCTACTCTCATTGTTATATGTTGTGTCTGTCAATAAATGTATTTCTATTCTATTCTATTATATATATATGACGGCGAATAGCATCTGCGTTGTTGTCAACCGATGTCACAAGACGTGGTTGGCGTTTTTTCTTCGGCGTACGAAGCTTATTTTCCTGCATGCCGCAAGTACCGTAAGCTTCGGTAGTAATTTTTGAAACAGTAGGTCCACTGATTCCTAATGCGGTCGCAACACGCTCTCGCACTTGCGACAGTGGTAATAGCGGGCCACCATTCTGATACTCTGCTTCAAAGTAATTACGAACCTTGATCACCAGTTCTCTCGCCTGCCTTTTCAGAACTGATCCTTTCGGCATTTTGATATTTGACAGCCGGGCAGCAATCAACACGGAGGAACACAAAATACACAACGTAACGTATGGATAATGTGAAAAAACTCAGCGAACAGAAATGTAGCGACTAGCGCGACCATCCTGTTGCGAGTGACAGATTAAAACAAACACAAGATGGCGGTGGGCCATCGAGTGTTCCCACCTTGAAAAAATATATTTGAATGTTTTTGTTGTATTTGCATTTGTCTTTGTATATATGCGATCGATATCATTACTTATTGGTCACAACACTACATTATATCAAATCAGAACTGTCACCGAGAAAATAAAGAAATGGAATAAGTATAAGTAAAGCGAATTTGAGTAAACATTCGCGAACGTAGGCGCAATGCCGGCGAGCGCTTTCGTATCTTTGGTGATTGGAAGTTTTACTAACAATATCCACGTTCTAAATTCAAATCACCTTTAGTCCCTAGAGATTAAAGAGCCGTATCCCTGTTTACGAAGAATAAACTAGCTCTTGTTGAATAGACGGGATAACGACACATGCCTCGTGCTTCTATGCAATCCTATCAGTCGCAATGTGCTCACGATGGGAGGAGTGAGATGGAACAATTATATTTACGCTCGTCACCGCAGCAAATCTTTTTTAACGGAACGTAGTATAACAGCACAAGGCAGGTAATTTTAATGCTGTGTCAGCATCAACAGCCTCGCTCACTGGGCGGGGGCTCGCCGCGCTACACAACCGGCCAGTGCACTGATGCCCGGCTAGGGTTATAGTTTGCCGGCTATTTCAAGTCACCTGGTAGAAAGCAACTATGCACATACGTGTTTTTGAAATCTCCGGAGTACATTGCTAGGATGCAGCTGGCTACTCACGTGGTGCTGGTCGGCGGCGAGGCGCAGCGCCAGCGCGCGGGCGGCGCCGAGCGCGTCGGCACACGCGCGCGTCACCAGCCCGCCGGCCGCCGCCTCCCGCGCCGACAGCCGGCGCTCCAGCAGCACCAGCTCCGTGACCTGGAGTGGAAGTGGGGAGGAGGTTGATTGGAAGATTTTTTTAGATATTCAGGTTGCAGTAGCTTGTTAGGGTCAATATGTGCAGATTTCTAAATAAAAAGCTAGGTTGCGGAGATAACAGGCCTATGCAAAGTAATTTACTTTTGTAATGCAATTTTTGAACATTATTCCATTTACCTTAATACGCTTATTGCCTTAGGCAACTTCTCAAAATCGAGACAAATGTTAATATTTTTCTAGCCTTCAAATCACTATTGAAAAAATAACAAAAAGCAACTCTTTTTTTAAATGAATTTACCACGAGAGCGCACACACACGGCACACGGGCGGCGCGGGCGCAGTACACGGGCGACCGCACGTACACATGAGACGCCGAATCTGTGAAGTAAACAACGCGCCCGACTCACCAGGCCAGGCTGCAGCGGCACGAGCCCCGCCGCGAACAGCGCGGCGCCGGGCTGCGGGCCATCGGGCCCCGCCAGGCTGAACACGGCGCCGTCCCCCGCCAGCCCCGCATCGCTCAGCGCCAGCAGCGCCGCCGCCGGGCCCGACACCACCCCGTCCCCGCTCGCGCAGCTGATCAGCACCTTGCTATGCTGACGCACTGATATCAGCAGCTGTCTGAAAGTATAGAATTGAACAATTAAATCATAAAGAAATGTATAAGGAACAGGCTGCGTGGCCATCGTAAGCCCTCCTCTCCGGAGCCTGAGACCACTAGGAACGCATTAACTGGTAGATAGCCAGCCCCTTTATAAACTAAGAAAATGTATCAGACCAGCATGTAGTGCACAAGTAGACAAACTAGCTAACTCATTTGTTCCTCCGAACTGGCAAATCTATGTTATCAGGTGACTGTCTGCAAACCCAAATCCTGAATGCTTCGTATTATTGAATAAGATCACCACTTTTACAAGAGAGTAGTAATGTCATTACATTGTAATAATGTCATGTCATTACATTGTAGTAATGTCATGTCATTACATTAATAACTTATTCTATATTTAAGTGATAAAAGTACTTTTAGATTTGATCTTAGCTAAAATATCTAAGATCTTAGTAAATAGAACAATCCAGAAGCAAATGGTCAGTTCAACAAAAGCAAAATGTAACAGTACGAATTTGCTAGCTTTAGATTAATATAAAACTAATGTACAACAGTCCAGTTGTAACCTGTAGAATACATCTATCGAACTCGGTGGGTGCTCTGATCAAACCTGTTTTGGTGAGTTGAAGGCAAGCTGGCTTCTACATCATACATAAGTGATAAACTTTCCAAACAGCTACCTGACAGATTCAGCCAGTTCATGAGCTGCATTAGTCCTCGTCTCAATGTTGTTGTCCAGCAGGGGCTGGAGGTTCAAGCTCGGAAGCAGAGTGCCGCATGCTGATGTCAGCAACGTCACATTCACTTCACTCTTGCTGTCAACATACAGCAGAGCTCTCTCTAACTCCTTTAACAACTGAAATTAAAGAAAATGTCTTAAAATAAATGCCACATCATTGAAAGAACTTGGGAGAAAATCTGATTTGTTGTAGTACACTGTTAAAATTGGTATAGTATATTTAATTTTGAAATTAAAGCTTGTTTTTTATCGAAGATGCCTGAACCATAATGTCTTTATTTTTATACCTAATTTATATTAATAATTATTATTTACAACAACAAACAATTATTAAAATTCAGCGATTACAATTAAAGTACATTTGCAGTAAAAAATAATAAATTAAACATACTCACAGCAACAGATTTCTTTCCAGCATGTGTAATTGTAATCTCAGCAAGTCGGTGCTCAATCTTCAAATTCAAACACCTAAAGCCTACAAAGTCCAGAGGCTTGCTCTTACTGGGAGGTTCTTTTAGCTTCTGAAGCTTGGCTGGTTTATCAGTCTTGGCATTCTCTCTTTTTCTCTTGTTTAACGCTAAAGATAATTTTGAATTGAGTTTCTGTTTTATAGAAAGACAGTCCTCTCTGTCAATCATATCAGTTTTGACTGGAGTTCCAGCAATAAACACTTCAATACATTTCTCTGGGGCAGCAGTTGAGTCTTGGTTGGCAGGCACACTTTCACTGACAGCCTTAAGTCCAGCTGATGCTACACCAACACTGCCTTCAACATCACTCATCCGCCGCGGACTCATGCAGCTGCTAGAGTAAGAACTGGAGGAATGTCTTCGATAAATAATTGAGTCCTCAGCACTGTTGGTTTCAAAATCTTCACATACAGACATGGATTTCACTGATCCACTCAGTGATGTTCTCAGTTTTCCTCCAAGAATCTTTTTAGCCTCTTCCTCTTTAATCTCTTTTTTCCTTTCTCTGAATTTCATTTCTGATGTTTCTGGAGTGGAACTCTGCAGTTTCTTTATGAACTCGGCCTTAGTTCTAACATTTTTCTTACCCTTGGCAGCCTCCGGGGTCAGTTGGTATATCATGTTGACAGCCCCCTCGTCCATAAGCAACTTGTCTACTTCAGTCAGCCTTTTGTTCTGCTTGTTACCTTTAGGAGTTGGTTTTTTCCACTGCATCTTAGCCACAGGAGATTTTGACTTAGGCCGGACAGGAGTGTCAACTTTATTTTTCTTTACTTGTGGTTCTTGTTGAGGAGATTTGGCAGCTGCCTTACCCTTGGTGAATGTGTCAGGGTTATCTGGATCGAAGATCACTTTCTTCTTTATAACTCTACCTAACCTTCTTTGAGGTTGGCCATCATCTCCACTCCTGCCTGCTTCTTGACTTTGGTTCTCATTACCTGGTACATCAGCAGTAATTTTTCCATCTGCTTCTGTTTTTACTTCAACTGATTGATCAAGTGCTATTTGATTTTCATCAGGAGTAATTTCTGTAGTGCTGTCTGCAAGTGTCTCTCCTTGATCTATCTCTTCAGTGCCAGCCTCATCTTCATCCCAATCCTTAACTAACTTTGTCACTATGCAATCTTTCTCAGTAGCTTTATTGGCAGTACATTCTTTGTTAGATTGATTGATTGATGTATCATTTGATAGCATTTTCTTCCTGGGCTTGGAAACCGCAACATTCTTCAATTTGTTGGTTTTAGCTTGAGGTAATTTTTCTCTATCAAGTTTTATAAAATTCTTCACAACCTTTCCAGCTTTCAATTCAGCAGAAGATCTGACTTTTTTCTTTTTTTCTTGCTGTAACCTTGACAGTTGTTGTAATGCAATTTGAACTTCGTCTTGTTGGTTCCGTACAGTGTTCTCTGACTTCACTGCAGGTTCTTCATCATTCCCTTCTAAAATGTCTAATAATTCTTCTTTATTGAACACTTCCTTCTTGTCACAATTATTATTTTCTATATTACCAGAGATATTTGATGACTGTAAAACTTCATTTAACTCAATATTTTGATCTAAATCTTTTAAAAGATTGTTAGTGTCATCCTGTTCCATGTCAGCTGTCTTGTCTTCATCTTGTCCCATAGCATCATCCAGGATACTGCCATTTTCTTCAACAACAATTTCGGTTTCAAAAGCTACAGTACTTTCCATTTTTGCTAGTTGTTCATCAGTACTTGCAACAGACTCGTAATTTTCGACAGTATTTGAGATACCAACACTTTGCGAAGTCTCAACTCTAATAGTTTCAGGTATAGGTTTCTGCAGGCTTGGAACGTGTTGACTCCGATTTTGCTCATGCTTAGCCGCCGCCTCAATGTCATTAGAGGCCGGGTCAGATACATTCGCCGATTCTACAGTTTTTCCATCCACAGTCAAAATTTCAGTCGCCGAATCAGTGACGTTACTTTTCTCTATCCCTACATCACCTGAAGAAGAGATTTCTGTGGAATCGGAACTTTCGGGAATTGTTTCTACAGTACCGTTCGACTTTTGACACACTTGCGGTACCACAGCATCAACAACCTTTTCGTCAAGGGATAAAACATCTTTTACATTTTCGACTGACTGCTCTGTATGTGAAACTTCTTCTGGAGATTCCATTGTATTCCTAAATAATGTGTCCGAGAAATTTTATCAACAAAATTAAGTGATCGTTGGCATAAATACACTCTGCTTACAGATAACCTTAATCGCATAAACAAACATAAGTTACAAAGATAAACCTCTCATTACACATTAAGTCTATTCAATACACTCTTACTGCTTCTTATTCGTAACACAAAAATAAACTTTTAATAATTTTCATTAAAATCTACATCATATTATACAAATTACGCAGCGTCCATATTTGATTTGATATGACTGCCCACAGACTTGGAAATACTACGTGTTTGACTGAATGACTGAAATAATTCAATCGATTCAATAGTACTTCAACGTCAAAGAAGCTTAGGCCTGTCGGCTTTAAATTAATCCCGTCACTCTTGCGACCAACAGGTGCACCGCATCTCAGAGCAAATCTTGAAGCTAAGGAACGTACGTCGAAAACTTATAGGCACGGCTGCGCTTTTCTTTTCACTACAGATTGGAAGGTGCACTCCCCAATCCCCATACTGTATTAGCCGGTGTCGCTCATGGCTGGTTTACACGCGTTAAGTGGTTAAGTTGGTAACTAAATTTTAACTAAATTTAAAGTTAAAAGTTGCGTGTAAACAGTCAATTAAGTGACAAGTGGTAACTTAAAATTTAGTACGCAAGTGATTAAGTAGATTAGGATTCGTTCTATTTTTCGTATAAGTAGGTGGGCCGGGCTTCTGACCTAACACGTTCGGACGTGATTTTTTAGTTAAGTGCATAAGTTGACAAAGCGGGTGGCAGCAAGAGCTCTTTATGTCGCATTTTCTCTTTTTTTTTAAATGTCGGAGTAGAGTTTGGTTTCTACTTTAAAATTTGTGGAAGAATATTTAAGGGTGTTACCACACCAATCGATCGCCCGTCGATCGACGTCGACGTCGCAGTAGGTGTGATGGCCTATAATTGTCTGACACCACCCCAGAGTTGGTAAGTCTGCCAACCCGCAGTTGGCGTGATGGCCTACAATTGTCTGACACCAACCCTGAGTTGGTAAGCCTGCCAACCCGCAGTTGGCGTGATGGCCTACAATTGTCTGACACCACCCCTGAGTAGGTAAGTCTGTTATCCCGCAGTTGGCGTGATGGCCTGCAACTGTCGGACGCCACCCCTGAGTTGGGAGAGGCAGATATCCCTCCAGTGGTTATTAAGGGTACCTAATTAGTAAAGGTACCACACCAATCGATCGTCCGTCGATCGATGTCGACCCGTCGACGTAAAAAATTTAGAAAAATACATAATCTTGCAAAGATTTTTATTTCCGAAACAAATTCTTTTCTGAATTTGACCAAAATCACGTTTACCACATATCTAAGTACAGAATTGACGAAATGCTTGACATTCATCACTGCTCATCTTCATTGAACTTATGAACTTAACTACTTAATCCGTTTGGACACACAAGTGACATGTAGTAACTTAAGATTTAGTTACCAACTTAACTTAACTCGGTGCTTTTTCCGACTTTGTTTTCACTATACACTAGTGACATGCCAAGGACGGAGAAATTAGAGCTAGAGTCATTTTAGACCATACTATTATAATGAGTACTGCATACAGTATGGCCACTCCCTGCCTCCCGCTGAATGCTTTCCTACCCGCGTTCAGTTACCTCACAGTTACCCACTGCCAAAGCGGCGCGCAGTGAATGACATCGAGAATATTTTTTCAAATATGTTTGTATGGGCATATGCTATGCTATTCAAATTTTGTTCGCCCTTTCCCATTTTGTTACACATTGTTGTACATTTCGTTCGTAAAAAATAAACAATAAAATTACAAGCATGAAATTTCATTTTCCTTCGATTCTCCTTTTAGTATAAGAGGCTATTGCAAATATTCAGTTTTCCGTTGGCTATACTACTCCTATACTTAATACTTTATGTTATTGAAACTGATTTATTTATGTTTCTATCTACTATTATAATAATAATGTCAGAAAATAGAGTTTAAAACGTTTTTGTTCATAATACATAATTTTAAGCACTCAAAATTAACTCGATGCCGCTATTACTAGGTCATCTCATATTGCCGTCTCATGCGTTCCCGAACACACTACGATTAAAACAAAATAGAGCCAACCCTAGCATGTCTTTTCTCACTCACACAAACATGGCAAGCATTCACCTGCACGAACTTATGACTGTGCGTAATAGGTTATTAGAATGCGTTTGTGTGCTTTAGACGGTGGATTCACATTCACGGATCACATAAAACGCATCCGGGACCAAGCCGCCTTCGTCATGGGTAGGCTGCACACTCTAATCTGCAAGAACTGTAAAATGTCACTTAGAAGTAAGGTTATACTTACTTCTAAGCAGTATAACCTTACTTCTAAGGATGGGCACTTCTAAGGGCGGATGCAAGTTTTGTAATGATCGGCTTTACAAAACTTGCATCCGCCCCATCATGAAATATGCCAGCGTGGATTTCGCTCACGCCAGCAAGTCGAAACTCAATCACTTGAAGATTATTCAAAATAGGTTCTTAAGCAAACGCTTATAGGCAACCGCGTATCGTCTTGACAGATCCCGACGACGCTATTACAACAAGGAACGCCGGCGTTGGGCCAGGCTAACGCATAATACGCATTCCTAATGAGTTTTTAGCTGGTTCTTTGGCAGTAGATGACCCGAACCAGTGGTAGTTTCAATATATGACGTCCTAAGCCGAGGTCTATGCCATCTCGGCTGTCCCTAAAGGCACCGTATTGTATGTAGGAGTAGTTTAAATTCCGGCTAAAAAAAATGTATTAATTCCCGTGTTAAATTTTCGGGATAAAAGTAATTTACACCATCTATATGCCCAAAAATTTGCAAATCATACAATCTTTCACATTTGTAATATTAGTAGGACTAGTAGGATTAGATTCTAGAAACAAATATTGTTTATTAGTGCTATTCGTGAAACGAATAATCTGTTCGGTCCACGAACATTATGTATGTCTAAGCATCAGCACTTTAGGTACCACGGCGGTCCTGCTTATCGATTTATTAACTAGTATACAAGTAAGTGTCGTCCACGTCGCGTGTAGTCATATCGTATTAATCTAACTTATTCATAAACATTATATTTCCTAAGTATTATAAGGACTAAACCTATTTTCATTAATCTTTAACTCAACTACTATATCCTACATGGTCCTTCGAGCCGGATTAAGATTTTATACCTTGCTAGTCGATTTTACAGATTGCTTACATTTCTGTTGCTATACTTATTACAAAATTTTTATTTGTTTCAGGCAAGTACTATAGCAAAGTTTGGAATTCCTATATCGTGCTTTTTTTTGTTTTGAACCAAAGTCGCATTTCGTGAAAAGCTGGAATTGAACCTCGCTACAGTGAACTTTCAAACTAATGTACATCGTAGTTCTATACTTTTGAACTAACAGACATCGCTATTTCGTAATTCGAAGTACAGTAGCGGAGTGTAACCTAACATTACATAATATTATCATATTCTTTAGGACCCTTTTTATAAAGTCCTTTTATTTCTTTTTTTTAGGAGTTATTTATTTTATTTGGTACTTAGGCTTAGGGTCTTAAAATAATTTTTGGTGACCGTTTAAATTATACCCAATAAAAAATGCACGTAACATTCGTTTATTTATTTATCATTATATCAATGTATGAAAAGGGTTACACTGACGAAGTTTTGTGTTTTTTTTTTGTTGTTTGGCCTAGTGAATGATTTGGCAGATGATAAATGCCCCAAACGTTTTGTGTCATTATAATAATGAGCTGAACAATAATTCTACTAAATGAAACGTTGTCATACAATTTGATAATCGTTAGTTGTCAAAGTGAAAAATAGGTGCAACGTTGGTTGGCAAGTGATCATCGGCCAAACAATTTTCGGCGAAATGGCAGGATACCCTTGTGCTAATAGGACCTGAGATTCATCCCTATGCGATACATGCGAGTTGGTGGACAAGTGTTTAGGTATTTCCACACCACCGGATATCGATGGTTGACCTAGTAGGCATGCTTCATGCAGTAACGTATGATATTTGCCATTGCAATTGCGACATGTTTTTGTAGAAAAGCAATTTTTTCCATTGTGGTCAAATAAGCAATTTTTGAATAGTTTTGCACTGATAGAGCAAATGACCGGCTTTGCAACCAAACATTCGATCCCAAGTTCATTGGCATTCGATTTTGCAATAGGTTTTGTGATATTGTTATATGTGGAATAAACATTTTTGCGATTTGTCTAATTAAAAGTTTTAAAATAGGCTTTATACGAGCTTTATTTCTTAATATTTATCAATGCCCATCGTCTTGTATCATCTTCGTTCTCACTTTTATACTTCATATACCTAAAATATGCTAACTATTGTTTTTTTGTTGCCCCGGGAGGATGTTCGGTCCACGAACATTATGTATTTCTAAACATCGGCACTTTAGGTACCACGATGGTCGTAATTATCGATTTATTAACTAGTATACAATTAAGTGTCGTTAATTTATTAACATTATATTTCCTAAGTATTTTAAGAAATAGACCTATTTACCTATCTTTAAATTTTAACTTAACTATGTACTAAATCCTACATAATCTAAGAAATAGAGGATATCCGAGAGAAACTTTTAATTGGTATATTAACCCTTGCATCACAATATATTTATGAAAATATTTGGTATGTTCACAAGAATATTCAAAACTGAAAAAGATAACTATGACGACGATTACTTTGTAAGAACTAGAAAGTTCATATCATTTCTTCGTATCATAATATCATAAGTTAGCGTTTCCAAAATGTAGACTGGCTAAAATCAGCAAATAATTTATTGGAACGTTGTTATGATAAAATACCGAAATCAATTAATACCTGCCCCTCAATTAGTTCAAGAAGACTATTAGCTTATAATGAGATCAAAAATTATTTGGATGACAAAAAGGCGTGGGATTAAAGTCACCACAGGCTGTTTTCTTTTAACATTTCTTTTAAATATCATATTAGCAAATTAAAAGAAGTTGATCGATGATCGCTTTTAATTTTCATAGTTCATGTTGATGTAACAGTGGAAAATATTGAAATAGTTAATATTGAGGGATTTCTTTATCGTTGCAAAATTTTTCTCTTCTATAACGCAAGAATAGGCAGGCATTCATGCAAGCATCCGTACATATATAAGCATTATGCAGGCTTGTAAGCATGAAGTTATGCAAATAAACATACAGTTGTGCATGTAGTTGTGCATTAAGGCAAACAAACATAAATTCATGCAAGCAAGAAAGTAGAGTTTTTGAGTTTGCTCCGCCAGAAGACTCGCTAATTCAGTCTTCGGGGCTTCCTTCGCGACTTTCTGAGACCCCGCTTTTGAATTGCACTTTAAGGTCGAACCAATTTGGACCACAACAAAGTTGTTTCATTTCCTTGTATTACGTCTCAAGTGTTTGCTTAATTTGGTAAGCTGCTGTTCTAAAGATATGAAAATGTTTTTTTTTATATCAATAAAAGGACCCATGTAAGGGATTTACATTTTTCTTATGAGCTTGAAATATAAGTCAAAGGTCAAAGGACAAAGGAAATTTTAGCGGTATACATATTTTTCTGTTGCATTAGCAGTCACTCTGATTGATATCTTTATCAAAGCTCGATAGAGCTAGAATGGGGACAATCATGTTTACATATTTACTGGCAGCTGAACAGATTTTTTTACTTTTTCCTATCAATTAGAATTCGCTTAGAATATAAAGTTTTTCGTTCGATCATTATGCTAAAAACAGGTTAAAAGTTTTTGAATTCCCATATTAAAGCATTTCCAACGGCAGGTTGAGATTTCTTAATTTATGACTTCTCAAATTCTGATTAATGTAACTAAGTACACATAAGAAACATTCAACAACCGAGTTATTTAGTGATATGTATATACAGTTCGATAGAATAAGGATTAGTTAATTGGCAGATAGTAATTAGTTCATAGAAAAATGGAAATCAGCCGTCGATCGGAAGCAGCGGGCTATTTCTGCCAGCATCGTGTATTAACTGACTGTAGGAACACAGTACAAAAACAAAAAAGATGACAAAAATTAAAATTCGCTGCGCATTGAGATAATTCAAATTCAAATCCAAATATTTATTTCTCAACATTGACAACTACTTGTTATTATTGACGTCAAATAAAACATGACTACCACCAGTTCGGAAAAACCTTCGTGAAGAAGAACTGGCAAGAAACTTTTATTTTTATTTATTTATTTGGATATCCAACAGCAATACAATTAAAATAACTATGCTAACCATCACGAATAATTTATATAAGCTAATGACAGGATATCACATCATGGTAAAAATTACAAACAAAATCGTGAAGTGATCAGTGTTAATTGCCAGACTATGTGTGTGCAGTTGCTTCATTAAATGTAAAGTCGGATATTTACAATTGAGTAAAAGGGATTATACGAAGATTATGACATCTATGTATAATTTTAGTATGATAATAGAGTTAAATGATAAATAATGGATTACTTAGTTTACAAATTTTATGTGTTAATTATATAAATATTGTATCTTGTCTATGTGTTAATAATTTTTTGTATAATATTTTGTTTATTTCATTTTTAGTTAGGGATAATATGTCTATATTTTAAAATAAAGTATGGTAATTGTTTTGGGTTCTCGAGAAATATTCATTTCGACTGTAGTTAGTGTTACTTGATGGAATATAAAATAGATTATTTTTCGATGGATGGGTGTGTCGGGGTACATGTATATTAAGCAAAGAAATCAAATCATGTAGGAACAGCATGTCTAATAAGTTTTTTCTATCTTCCAGTTCAACGAAACTGTAATCTTTGCATGACTCATTGTAATGTTTGATCTGCTTTTTAAATTTATAATTTTAATGTTTTATAAAAAGTTTCTGAATATGTTCGATGTGATCAATATATTTTTGGTATTATGGGTTCCAAATACCGTTAGCAAATTCTAAGTGGCTTCTTACCTAGGCATAAAACACCTTCTGAGACACTTAATATCCTGAAAAGGCTTGCACACCCGCATTAAGAATCCAAGATTATAAGCTGCCAGTTTAGTAGTCTTCTACAGATTACATTTTGGAGAGTGCGCGAATGCTCTTTTTGATCAGGTTGAATCCACACCCTTCTTATATTGGACTACTAGACGCAGACAGGCCTTCCATCCCTTTATTGTAGATATCCCAAGAAGTCGATCCAAACGCTTCGACAGTTCCTTTTTGGTGCGGGTCACCAAGGTGTGAAATGAACTGCCTGCGTCTGTTTTTCCAGAAAACTATAGTCCTAGATCTTTCAAGTGCCGAGTGAATAGATATCTCGTGGATAGACGTGTAACACCTTCGTCTTCATCGTCACTTTCCATCAGGTGAGATAGAAGACAAACGTCTAATCCTTTTTCAATAAAAAAAAAGCTTTATCAACGGCAGCGTTAACGTGCGTAGCAAATGATAGTTGGTTGTCTAACGTAACACCCTAATCGCGGACTTCTTGGACACGCTGAATATTCTGTCCATTAATGCTATAGTTATAAATTATTGGTTTAGATTTCCTAGTAAATGTTATTTGGACACATTTTTTGGTAAAAACTGTAATTCTATTTTTAACATAAGATTCGGTTAGGTTATTTAAATCTTCTTGTATGTTTTTGCAGTCTTCCAATGAGTTAATGATTAAGAATTTTTTTTATCATCAGTATACAGGAGGTATTTTGAGTTCTTAAAGCAAGCACTAACATCATAAAGAAAGGTATTATGATGTAACGGTCCAAGATGTGATCCCTGAGGAACACCTGAGGGAATTTGGATATAATTAGATCTGTGACCTCCAATGGTTACAGCTTGCCACCTGTTATTATAGGAACATATCCACCTGAACAAACCACGTATACCCAGCGTGTGCAACTTACTTAACAGGATGATGTTTTCTTTTCGAAATCTGTGTAGATCACGACAACGTGAGAGCGCTGATCTATATGACGCAAAGTATAGTTAAAAAACTCAGCTAAGTTCGTATTTACCGATCATCTTTTTAAGCAGCCATGCTGATAGTTAGGGAGATTGTTTGAAATTGTTATATATATTGCATCGTAAACTAGTTTTTCAAATAATTTGGAAATTATATTAAGTTTTATATATGCCTATAATTGGAAATAAATGTTTTTGAGCCTTTTTTGTGGATCGGAACTGAATTGTTCTTTCCAAATATTTGGAAAAGTTCCTTCCCTTAGAGATCTTTGGAATAGGATGGATATTGCTAAAGAAATTGTATTAACGCAATTAGTAAGGAATTAGTAAGGTAAATTATCACTTCCTGTCCCTTTATTGATGTTTAATTTTTTTATATACGTCTTTACACATTCCTCCAGTACGCGGGAGATCGTGGGTGAAACTAACATTTGCAGGCTGAAACATATCACTAAAAAAACGATTTTAGCCTTCACAAATACCTGCACCATTGGTAAAACACTCAGTTTCATTGTTCATAGTGCTAGGGTACCCAGTATTACCACGTGTACCACGCAAAGTTCTTACGTAATTCCATAGCGTTTTTGGATCCCTCGTGATAGTGTCCTGTGTTGACTTAAGATATTCATTATAACATTGTGCCTCTTAAGCTTTTGTTCTAGATCTTAAGAGTGAAAAGCTATCATAATCTCTAGGATTCTTAAATCGCTTCCCTTTAAAGTATGCCTTTGACTTTTATTCAATGAATTTTATTAAAGCTGGTGTGTACCATACCGGATAGGCCGATGTCGCTTTACAGTTTTTAATAAGAGGAACAAATTTATTAATTATGTAATATATTATTATAAAAGCACTCAGTGGCACTATCTACACTAACTTCACAAAGCAGTTGGAATCAATCAACCTCTTAAATTGCTTTATTAATAGCCATATAAATTCCTTGGTACAAATTATATTTAGAAGAGCTGTGGGAAATCAAAGGTGGGCTTAGAATATCTCGCGTTTCTAATTCTAAGGCCGGATGAAATGTGTCCTCTTTAACGAGTGGATCGCAAGATGTCTTGATATGCACATGAAAAATGGACTACACAAGATCCAAGATGTTACCCTGCATGTTTGGGAATGTATTGTATTGTTGTAGGCCTGACACGTTAAATTCATCTATCATATGTCGGGATACCTCTTGAGTGCGTGTATATCCCTCGCGTTTCACAGAAGGGGAGCACATACCTGTCCAGTCTATACAAGGCAAATTAAAATCCCCTATCACCATGACCAAAAACATCTGAATTTTCATTTATTACTTTATTAACGGAGTTGATAAGGTTAGTAATGTTTATATGCTGGTCAGACCTACCACCTGGAATATAAGTAACACAGATATGGACATTATGGTTTGTTGCATTTACGCGAGGTATCGTGATCCGCAAGAGCTCTGTGGAGCCGATGTGGTGAGAGGCATTGAACTTTTTTTTATGCATATCATTACTCCACCACCCGTCGTGTTAGTGGGTCTATCATTTCTAAAGATGAGAAAACTATTGTCACATAACTCTTGGGTATATTGTTTTCAAAATAAACACACAGTGTCTGTTTATGTCTATACAAATATTCTTATCTGCATCTGTAAGCTCTGCAAGCCCCCTCCCCCCAAGTATCCAAACTATGAACACCCTCAAAGGGCAACCGTTCACGAGTTAACGTGGGATCCAAAGGGGAGTCATAGCAGCATTCCATTTAAAGGTGCCTCCTCTCGATCCCTAGTCGTCCGTATATCGTACGCGGATGTTAAAATCTTCCTTACCTTTCAACTAACTCCTCAGTTCCGCTCCACCTAATTCATCTGTGATTTCATAGAGAAAAACTGTTTTCTCCCCCACTTTGGGAGTAACAAAGCTCTTCGTTATCAATATGCGTACCACATATAATAATGTACTGACTGATTAAGAAAGAACTTATTTGTGAAGCATTAGTCATTCGATTCAGTCATGGGAAAAATATATCACTGAAAAGAAAAGATTGATATGTATCTTTCGATCACTGTGATTTGTATCACTCTTTTGTATCTTTATCACAAATGTATCAGTTGCTCACGCTACTCAGTAGGTTTGCTCTGCTCAACTCGATCAAATATATCAATGAAAGATACAAAAGATATGATGAAATGAAAGATTACTGATTGATTTGGTCAAGTTTATAGTTATTGAATCTGACAATTGAAAATCTATAATTTCTTAGGACCATGGCAATTCTAATCCATTATTTCAATTTAACAGCTTGTAGAAAATAAATAAAACATCTTATAATAATAAAGTTTGTTTTATTACAGAGCTAATTTATCTGGCTTTTGATAATATGTAATATCATAATGTACAACAAAGTGGTATGTGCAAACTTTCGTAAAAATTTGAATCACGTCGAACGCGCTCAGTGCTTGAATAATTCGTGGCAGACCCGCGTTTACATCTGGCAGCACTGTCGACGTACTAAAGCGGTTTTGCGGTAACGAAACGAAAATATTAATCGGTACCCAATAACGGGTTCTGAAAACTATTTGTTGCGAGTTGCGAGACTTCTTTTCCTAGCATTGTGCGAGTGAGATAATCATACGACGCATACGTGAGCGAGTGAGTTGTAAAGAATCAGTGATACACATTTGTATATGAACGGATATAAAGAGTGATTGTTTCAAACGGAGTGATGCATATCTTTTATATCTATCAGTCATATAGTATCAGTTATCTATATCCTGAGTTACCCATCGCTGATTCGATCACCACTAGAGAGCATTATGCACCAGTTATGCATGCACCCAGAGCAACATATTTCACTCTAGGGGTGTCCACTTAAAACATATGTCGATATTTATATTCGATGTAAAACATCAGATCCCAGTATCGATGTTTAACGATATATCTCTAGAAAACATCGATATTTTTTTTAATATCGAATACTTTCCACAAAATATTACCTTTTTCCAATGAAACGTGCAATATTTGTGGTCCTTGATTTCGTATGTGTGAGTGTAAAATCAGAGACCAGAGTACCTAAAATACCTAAACTAGTAGTGTAATAATAGTGATTTTCTATGAGTGTTACTTGCATAAAATTATACTACTAAGATAGTGGTGAGATGACTGAAATGAGTTATACCTACATGCGTTACCGCCAAATAGCAGAAGACAGCGCAATAAGAGTGAGAGTAAAAATGAATATGAACCTATAGAATCCGGTAAACGGTCGATCGATCTGTCAGGATAGACTAGGTAACTAAGCTGGTCACTCACAGATGTTACTATCTTAATAAACCTCATATAAAATTGAAATCATCAAGTAGATTTTAATAGATTCGACAAAAACCATAAAAAAGCAAATATTCGATGTTTTTATAAATAAAACAATCGATATATCCACTACAATAAATGTTTGTGAAAATATCGAACCAATCCGACCGTATGGAAAAAATCGAATAAATTGGATATATCGATGTTAACTGAATATCCCTACTTCACTCACTATGGCTGGTTTACGCGCGTTAAATGGTTAAGTTGGTAACTAAATTTTATGTTAAAAGTTGCGTGTGAATAGTCAATTAAGTGACAAGTGGTAACTTAAAATTTAGTACGCAAGTAATTAAGTACATTAGGATTCGTTCTATTTTTCGTATAAGTAGGTGGGCGGGGCTTCTCACTTAGCACGTTTAAACGTGATTTTTTAGCTAAGTGCATAAGTTGACAAAGCGGGTGGCGTCAAGAACTCGTATTTATGTCGCAATTTCTCTTTTTTTTAATGTCTGAGCGGAGTTTAGTTTTAATTTTCAAGTAAAACATCGATCAATGGCAGAATAGAACAGTCGACGTCGCAGTAGGCGTGATGGCCTATAATTGTCTGACACCACCCCTGAGTTGGTAAGTCTGCCAACCCGCAGTTGGCGTGATGGCCTATAATAGTCTGACACCACCCCTGAGTTGGTAAGTCTGCCAACCCGCAGTAGGCGTGATGGCCTATAATTGTTTGACACCACCCCTGAGTTGGTAAGTCTGCCAACCCGCAGTTGGCGTGATGGCCTACAATAGTCTGACACCAACCCTGAGTTGGTAAGTCTGCCAACCCACAGTTGGCGTGATGGCCTACAATTGTCTGACGCCACCCCTGAGTTATGAGAGGCTGATATCCCTCCAGTTAAGGGTACCTAATTAGTGAAGGCACCACACCAATCGATCGTCCGTCGACGTAAAAAATTTAGAAAAATACATAATTTTGAAAATCAAATTCTTCTCTGAATTTGTCCGAAATCCCGTTTACCACATATCTAAGTACAGAATTGACGAATTCCTTGACATTCATCACTGCTCATATTCATTGAACTTATGAACTTAACTACTAATCCGTTTGGACACACAAGTGACATGTAGTAACTTAAAATTTAGTTAAAATTTAGTTACCGAGTTAACTACTTAATACATGTAAACCGCGCATATGCGATACTAGAGCCACGTGCAACGCGTGGTTCAACTGTTAACAACTCGAACTGCCTGTGGTAGATGTCAATTGTCAACTAGTAAATTAGTAATGCGCGATTTCGAGATGTTGGAGCAATCGAAACAATCGCAGTCGTCATCAATTCTCATCGAGTCTACGATTATCTCGGTCTGTCATCGAACAATCGAGATGTTTTTCGATTGTTTCGAGTCAACATCATCGGCTCGTACCCGATTCAAACGATGGCGTTGATTCGGCCGTTTTATATTTTTATTCAAACGATTGACGTATTACTTATTATGTACACTGTAGCAATATAGGCAAACTAACAAATCAACTATCATTAAAAAATCGATATTGGACGCTTCAGTATTTATTTACCATATGTGAAATAATTTTGATATAGGTAAATAATCTGCAAAAAAAAAATGTAAATAGAGCTACCTAGTATTTTTTTCTTAAACTATTTATCAAAGAAGAGAAAATCAAAGTTTATTTTATTCTCTCACATTTTATTGCTGTGCATTAAGAGAGATGGCGTGATTAGTCATTGAACAATCAATTATTTTTTATAACAAATAAAAGTATTATAATTATGTATTTGTGATAAAACAAAAACTACGGTTTTAAAATGGATTATACTTTAAATATCAATATATATTTTAATTATTTCAAAAACAAATTAGTTATCAATAAAAAAACTGGACGAACTTTTATTTCTTAGTGAAAATATACAGTTAGTTTAAAGTTTTTTAATAATTAATATATGTATACCTTACTTCGTTGAATTTTGAATTCTTATTGAATATTTAGTTAATTTAAATTTGTTTGTTACCAATAGGTAATACATAGTTCATTATTTGTATTTTTTTAAATGTTAAATTGATAATGCAGCGACTACCTACCTAGACAAATTCTTACTTGATATACTTACCTAAGTACTTGTTTAATTTTCGATTCGAATCTATCACTTATTAATAATATTATTGAGTACCTACCTATGTATAACTACATGTTTAGGTATTAATTTTTTTCTGAATTTGAATTTAAATAACTTCAGCGGTTCAACAAACTAATCTGTTTTATATGTATTAAGTATTGAAAATAAACAATTAAAGAATAAGACTGATTAACTAAATGTGTAATTAATTAAACTCCCAACGACCTACAACACCTCGACTCAACTCGATTTATATTTTAGACAAGAGTCGTGTCAACGAGTCAATCGAACGAACTGAGTGAACGTACGCATACGATTCCAGTTGAATCAATCGACGCGATTGCGAATTACGATTGCAGGCAAACATCGCATCGCATCGTCGACGATGGCAAATCGCTTAGTCGTACCGAACGTTGACTCGAAACCATCGACTGTACGATGAAAACAATCACGAGTCATCGAGTTGTTTGAACAATCGAAACAATCGACTTCAACATCTCGTCATCGCGCATCGTTATAGTAAATAGTTATCTGTGCTCGAAAACAAAAATAATTGTGCCACTTGTGGGTTTTGTTGAAAATTACTAAGTTATTATGCTATAAATAAATAATAATAAAATGAATATTTTGCCTAAAAAGAGGTAATTTTCTTCTGGAGGTCCCTTATGTTAATATAATTATGCTATTTTTTTATTAAAATTTTCTGATATTACCTATTCCTTTTTCATTTATAGATGGCATGTTAGAACTAAGGAAAATATTGCAAGAGTTAGAAGAGATGAAGCAGAGGCTGCGGAAAAAGATAAACAAGAAAAACTAAGAATTGAACAGGCCGACCGTGAAGCACGTTTAAAATTACTCAAACAACAAAGCAAAAATAAACTTTTAGAAGCAGGATTTACCGAGCCAGAAATTAATGACCAACCAAAATCTTCTCAGGCACACATAAACCTCTTTGAAGACTTAGACCATGCTGTGAAAACATCAAACATAGAACATGACAAAGAGGTTAAAGAAAAAACTGAAGAATATGAGAAAAAAATTGGATATTTAACATATCTTGGACAAGATACTAATGAAGCTTTAAAAAAGAAAAATTGGTATGACGTTTTGCCAGAATCATCGCGTTCCACACGTTCAAATGATATAAAGGATACATATGATAAATTAGTTTTAAAAGACAAAGATGGAAAAATTAAAGAAAAGGACTTGGATGAAAAAGATGGAGAAGTTTCTTGGAAAGCAAAACAAAGGTTAGACCCTATAAATGCTTTCAAAAAGTATTGCAAGCCTAATAAACATATATTAAAGGATTCTCGACATAAAGAACAAAGGGAGGATTACACTTGTTTAAACAGTGATACAAAAAAGGCTAAGCATAAAATACCCAGTAAAAAAGAAGACAAACTGGAAAAGTTGAAGAAATTGAGAGAAGCAAGATTACAACGAGAAGAACACGAGAAACAGAGAACACACTTATTTTTGGCGGGTCGGTACAACACTGGCTCCTCACAAGCAGACGGGGATGTTAGAAAGAGCCTTCAGCGAATTAAACCAAAGTACAATTCACAGTTCAATCCAGAGTTAGCCAGGCAGAATTACAGATAGAACTATTCTAAAGAAGTTGAGTTGATTGTTTAACAAGTCAATGGAATGAAATAAGTGAACACTTTATGTGTTTTTGAGTGTGAAGTAGAGATCAAAGCAATTATTAGCAGTCATTATAGTATTCTCTAGTATTTTACCCATATTGTCTAATACCCAACTTTTTGATGGAGTTCAAATAGAGAATTTTAGATTTGGTTGCTTTAACCAATTAATTGCTGATGGTATGACAGACGTGTCATAAATTTTTTTAACTTGTGGCTTATGGCACTATCAGTGTGTCATTTTTATATCGATTGTAACTCAACTATCATGATTTTCTATGTAGATCTAGCTGGTTGTGTTAGTTTCTGGATATTGTGTGAATTCAAAAATTGCAGGGGTTGACAACCTTTAAAATATGCATTGAATTTTTATGTGTGGCGCATGACACAATAGGCATGTCTTTTTGAATAGATTGTAACAACCTCAAAGAAAGCTTTTAAGGGTCTCTAAAACAAAACTATCATGATTTCGAAAGTGGTATTTTACATTTTTAGATAACTAATACAATGTGTGTGACGATAATTGCTATATATGTTTGACATAACTGAAATAAAAGAAGCAATACATTCTGACTTGCTCCATCAGATGAGCAAGATGTATTAGATTAAAATTTCTAAAATAAAAGTATATAAAATTTATAGCATTCTTTTCAATTACCACGAGTTGGTGGTAATCTCGAGTTGGTGGAGGCGCCGTGTACTTTTCAAATAGGACCAAGGCTACCTGAGACACATTATAAACAAATATATTTTTCAGAAAACAAATACAAAATGATGCGCGTCACCCCGAGCATTCGAAGGGCTATGTTTGGTTCCCTTCAACAACTGAACCTAAAACAATTATGAATTAAGAAGAAAATATATTTAAATATACGTTTGACATAACTGAAATAATAGAAGGAATACATTCTGACTTGCTCCGTCAGATGAGCAAGATGTATTAGATTAAAATTTCTAAAATAAATGTTTTATTATAACATTCTTTTCAATTACCACGAGTTGGTGGTAATACCGAGTGTACCTATTCCTTGAATACAACAAAAAGTTAAACAACATCACAAAAGGTTTGAAACTGAAAATGCATAAAGCCACTTACCTTCCATATCCGGAAAAACACGTAGTTGAACTCTTAAAATCAGTTAAAATAACGTTTCGTGCCTTACACTACCGTAGTTTGATGTCAACTAGTCTTCAATCAAGTCTAAACCAGGGAAAAGCATGTGTTTTTATATACATGGCTGATGGCACAATAGGCGTGCCATCAACTTCTACGGCGCTTGACACGCCAGTCGTGTTATAGAAAATTTCTTCATAGCCATGGCGAAAAGTTTTCGAAAATGGGCGCTGCAACGAATCGGTTAAAAATAATAAATTTCTTTATTTCAGCCCTGTTGTATTGCAATTTTGGCAATCTGTTAAAACATACTGAACTCTACTTGAGCTGCGTGGGATATACAATTAGACAGTGTCTAAAAGTAAACAAGTGTATTACTTTTTTTATTAAGACCGAAAATGTTTGAGACATGCTTACACGCTAATCATTATAAGTTTTGGAATGAGGTTGGACAACACAAGGATTGCATATATTTTTTTTATTTATTTTCACAGAACCAACAGCACTTAAAACATATTACACTGATAATAAATTTAAATAAACATACTGCCAATAATAGGTTCACTTTCCAAAGTGTATCTGTACCGATCACAAACCAACTAGGGCTTCTAGGCATTGAGATTGAACACAACAGATTGAGACCATGGCACAGTCAGCTTCCAAAAAATTGGGAGTCATCGCAAAGGTCCGGCGGTACTTCAACTCGAACAGCTGCTCAACCTGTACACAGCCCAGGTTAGATCCTGTATGGAGTACTGCAGCCATCTTTGGCATGATTCCGCAAAATACCATCTTGAAGCGTTGGATTCTGTCGACCGAAGGGCCCGTAGACTCATAAGTGACGACAAACTTACTTCTTTTTCGACTTCGACTTTGCAGTCTCGAGCATCGTCGAAAAGTTGCTAGTCTATCGGTTTTTTACAGATTGCCTTTGGAGAGTGTGCGAATGCTCTTTTTCAGCTGATCGAACCTTCCCCCTTTCTCCACGAAACGTGGAACGAAAGTGGAACGATTTGCCTGCGTTTGTTTTTCCAGACAAATATAACCCTGGAGCTTTCAAGTGTAGAGTGAATAGGTACCTCTCAGACAGGCGTGTACGATCCTCGTCTTCATCGTCACTTTCCATCAGGTGAGATGGAAGACAAAACGCCTGCTAATTATTATTAATAAAAAAAAAGGTTCACAATTTTTTAATTCAACAGTAACGAGCAGAATAATTATACAAAATTATTTAAGTTATTATTAAATTAACAAAGTAACATAATATTTTAAGTAAGTAAGACAAAGAATAATTTAACTTGTTTTAACATGAATACCTTTATTAATTCTATAACTTTTTATTCAAGTGATTTTTATTTACATTATTCTAAACATAAATAATCTATTTTAAAGTAAAAGTTAATAAGGCCAATGGAAGTTTATCCTCTATTTTATTGAATGAGTAATTGAATATTTCACAAAACAGCTCCAGAATTCTGACTATATTTGCACTTATGTCATTGGACACCTCCAATGTCTTTGATCTGTAACAATAATAAAATAAACATTGATTATAGCTCACTTCGGGCTTGCAAAGCCATCGCTTGATTACGACTTCCTACACGCAAAGTTAATGATCTTTTATTTACTTACTTTGCTAGGAAACTGCTCTTGATGTGGTCACACAGGAAGGTAATGAAGCTGTCTACGTTGGCTGTCCTGCCTTGATGCATGACTGTGTATATACCGACTAGTAATGGATAACCATCTACATTATCACCAGCTTTTTTTGTTATCAAATCACCTGTAATGAGACAGTTTTACCTTAGTAGACTGTAATTTCTCATGTTGTGCAATAACTTCAATATAATATTTGAAATGTATCATAGCTTTTTTATTTAAACACTAGGTTCATATTTAAACCTGACCAAAAGTTCAAGTGGCTGAGATTATTCTAATGAGCCATTGCATATCACATTTACAAACAGACATCATTGCATTAAAAAATTACAGAAGTGTAGCAGACAAAATTATGATTGTGAATTACCAGTATTATGGCAAATTTGCAGTTTCTGTAGTTGGGAGAGAAGGAGCAACGCCATTACTCGCCCTAACTTTATGTTCATAAACTCTGGGACGTTCCTAATGTAAATTTTTTCAAATGGTTCTGATATGCCACATCTTACTAGATATTCATCAAGGTTCTTCAGCAGGGCAGTGGACACTTTGGGTTTCGTTGTATCTCTATGAGAAAGTTTCACTTCATTGAGGACTGATCTGAAATAAGGTGAGACGAGACAGTTACCTAGGATATAAAACGAAAGGCACATGGGGCTAGCACGCGGCTATGTCTACTTACTCGTTCAAGGTTCGCAGAGAAGAGTCCAACTGCGCCGAGTCAAACTTACATGTCGTGTTTAGTTGATACGCAATATGTTTTCTCAGAATTTGCAAAGTTCCAATTTGGACTAAAACATCAGATATTTGTTGGAAATATTTTTGATTCTTGATTAATAATGCGTCTATATCGTTAGGGTCCATTTTGCTTTCTAATATAGGTTTCTCTGGAGCGTTTCTAAATATTTGTTGAATGGCCTGAAGCTGATTTTTGATCATAAACGCATACAAAGTGTCTAGCCCGTTCAAGCCCCCTGCCCCGATGGCTTCGTTTAACTTACTGAAAGTTTTTGTGTTAATCACTTCTGTTTGAGTTTTTATATCAAACCACGCTGTGCACATGCTGATGTATGCGCACAACCTGAAAAATTTTACTTCTAGTTAGTAGCTGGACACCTCTTTGAGGAAGCGGTTGACTGTATGTATGTGACTATAAATGCATAAAAGACTCAAAAAATTGCGACACAATTATCTCACAGACCTGGCGTCAGTGAGCTGCACAATTTGCCGCGCCAGGCTGCCCATGAATCCGGCTGATGGAGAACATAGAGTCACTCCTTTCCTCTGGCTGATCTCTTTCGTGACACTTTCATTTACAATAACAGACACCTGCAAAATGGCCATATTTCAATATAAAACACATGGACACATGATAGCAACTATTTCAAAAAAATCTATCCAACCTGTTTCTGCCATATTCTTAATCCATGTATGTTGATGTAATCCTGAATGTACTCAAGCGACCTCTTGTAGCCATCCATGCTTTCCGCTAACTTCTGCAGGCGCTGCAGCAAGTTGCTCGCCGGAGTACCAGACCGCTTGCCGTGGGTCTCGAGGCACTCTTCGAACTTCTTGCTGATATGTCTATCTAGCTCCTTGAGCAAACCTTCCTCCAGTAGCTCTGCAGGGTCGACTTGAATTACGCCGACTAAGGTGGACCTCATGTCTAAAATACCTATATGAGGAACAATAAACATGAATAATTCTAAGTAAGGACTTACTTAAGTTGGTGCTGCAAAACTTCATTGTTACCTGTAGTAAATGTGGATGCGGTATGAGTCAGCTTGGCCACTTCCATCCGGTGCTCCAACTGTGCATATTCTCGCAGCTTTTCTTTGTCGAGTCGAGTCGGCACTTCTCTGAGGGTCCATGTTTGGAGGTCAATTATCTTTTCTACAATTTGAAACACCATTTCTGGAATTACTTGCAGGACTTTCTGAATGTACTTGATCAGCTCATTGCTGTAGTACTGGGACACTGAAATGAGATCGTCGCTGTGGGCTTGGTTAATTCGTAGAAGAGGAATCTCCATGGCGCTGGCTAATTTTAAAAACAGCGCTCGAAGCCGACTGGTCACTGATGGGTTTTCTTTAATGCTTTCTTGCATGTACTTGGTGTACAGGTCGATGGTGCACCACGCGTAGCTCACGTCTGCGATGGTCTCCAACGTTACGAGGGAATCCTCCTTCAACGCGGCCGCTCGGAGCACGTTTCCCAGGGCGTCTTTAGCTTCGGTCAGGAGTTGCATCACGGTAGATGCACTCTTGATTCCATGAAAATCTTCGACTTCGTTTAAGGCTTGAATGAGTTGTGTTACTTTTTTTATAAATTTATTAGTTATAGGACCACTTAGGGATTTTATTTGTTTTCCGATATTATCAAACCATACTTTTAGCCTTTCATTTTCTGGGATTTTTGTTATAGGTTTAGCACCGCCAGCGAACAGTTCAGATAAGTCCGTGATTGCCTCCAAGGCAGCAGTTTTGTTCTCTTTCCAAGAGTCCTCCCTGGAATGCAACAGCTGTTTAAGCAGTTCTCGGACTTTGAGCTCCAGCTCGGCCGTGCTGATGAGGAGCTCCAAAAGCTTAACTGGATCATAGTTAGATTCTTTACTGACAAGTTCTCTCAACTGTTTGCTTTTCTTATTGTTGTCGAAAAATATGACATCGCTATTATGTAACAGCAGCCACCTAATAACCAGATTCGTATTTAACAGCAGATTTAATATTTTATTAATATTATCCAACAGAAAATCGTCGGTCACGGTGCCTTCCTTCAACAACTGCTGAATTTTGTTGACTAGAGCGGGAACTGCAGCGCCTCTCTTGGAAAATATTTCCTTCACCATTTTACTGTTGCAGGTATTGCTCAGCGCTGACTTTGCAGCTTTGAAGTTTTCCCAGTAATCAATAACATTTATTGTCACACCCATATACATTGGTACAATCCAATTACTAGGAAAGAATTTGTCCACAATTTCTCTCATTCTAGAAGTATCAGAATGTAGGTAGATTGGAGCAAAAAATAAACATATAACAAGCATACTGGCTTGTGTGGCGAGAGCTGACGCCTGATGTTCCGGCATGGTGTATACAGCAAGCTGGTTGTAGATATCTTCAGATCTCAATTTTCCAATAATTTTTTCAATAAAATCATTAGGTATATTTACTCGGCTGTAACAAAAACTACAAATTAAATAAAAAGTCAAGTGTATTAATAAACAAATAACGTTATTAGTCAAAAACCTATCAACTGAAACTGATCTTAAATTGTTGTAAACATTAAGTTTTAAAAACAGTTTTTGTTTTGCGGTTTTGTGTTAATAACAAATTATAGGTATGAATAATGGCTAAACTTTTTATTACATATTAGTAATCCTCATCCTTCTTATCTGATGGAAAGGATGATGAAGATGTTACACACCTACTCAATAGGCACAAGCACCAGTTAGCTCTACTTTTATAAGTCTGTAACTAATGTTGTTTATGAAACAGCAGCAGATATTTTATTTTGACGTTTAAACTCTCACCAACATGAACTCGTCAAGTTGTTTAGTATTTACGGCTTTCTCTGGAGTATAATAACAAATGAGAAAATAATGAAACGATTGAGAACTTAACCACGCGTTCCCACCGTTGGAAATGGGTGAGCAGTCAATCGTTGTTGGAAAGTCGTATATATTCTAATCGCTTAAGTAAAGGTTGCCTTGGCTTGCGCCTAGTAGTTTGATGAATGAAAGGAGAGAGTTCTATGAGTACAAAAATACTATTCACACATGTATCTTCATATGCTTTATTTTCTGTTTTACACCCCAGCAGTGACATTATACAGTCATTTTATGTACCTATAGTATCAACTTTAACTACTGAGGTGGGGGCCTCCCAAGCCTTAGTAAAGTAAAACTTTTGAATTACTCTCTTCCCTCGCGCAAGACACGCGCCTATCTTCTAGTACCTTCGAGTTTAGTTGCGCCAAGGCAGTCAACGGCTGGGCACGTGTTTGTGCGCGCGAATTCGGTAAGTAAATTCATTTTGAAATTGCTCGCAGGCCTCTCAGCCTCTTACGTAACTTTTTTGTAATTCATCTTAATTTAGATATTATCTTTTTTTTGAAGTAGTTAGAAATCTTTTACAAATATGGAGCTCAGTACGTCATCCGCTGGAAAACGGTCTCTCGGTAATAATAATAATCAACATGCAGTGAAAAATAGACGTACTGTGGTGGCAGGGGGCAACAATTTTGAGACCGCCGGACGTCGTGGATAGATCGTTAAGACTCTAGCGGTTCAGAGGCTGAAGAAATTGATGACACATTTACACCGGAGCTTCCCGAGCATAACTCGGATACGTGCAGTGAGTCGGAACCCGAAGAACAGGTTGACAATGTTTCCGAAGAACAGACGATCTCCGATCACGATGTTCCTCTGTCATCAATTGGATTTTTTTATGAGAAAAATCGCTACAAATGTGCGCGTCACCCACCATCTAGAGCCGTTCGAGGTCCTCAACACAAATAATGAAAGAGTTAGCTCGCAGTGTAGTGCTACCACAGTTGAAAAGGCGAGTGTTAAACGAAAGATTGCCACGTGAGCTACATTTTAGTTTGGCACACGTGCTAGGTATAAGGATATGCCGGTACCTGACTGTCAAGAAGTTGATGAGGAAGCTGCTAAAAAAAGAAAAAGGTGCCACACATGTCCTTTGAAGCTTCAAAGGAAATCTACACACACATGTTATGCATGTTATGAACATGTATGCCTTCAGTGTGCAAAGCAAGTTTGCCCAGATTGTGTCTAATTGGTGTCTGTAATTTATTTTTGTTCCTACTATAATATTATAAGAACTAACATGCCATTTGCTAAAAGGACTATTTAAAATTAAGATCATAAGTTAATTTGTTGATTTTTTTAATTAATACTAAGTGAATTATGATCTCATGTAATTTTTGCCAAAAAATGCTAAGTGTATTCAAAACTTTAAAACAATACTAAATTATGAACAAATAAATCATACAAAAACAATTCTTTTTATTCAAATATATCCACTATAACAAATTATTAAACATTAACCCTAAAAAACCTTAAGGTTTAGAGGTATAAGCTCATATGTATATGGGACTCTGAGGCCCCAACGTCAGTGCTTACATGAAATTAATTCCACCTCAGTAGCTAAAGGATAACTTTTTGCTTTTTTGCTACCCACATTTTCTGTCTATGATGTAAAAGTTACTTGAGCTGATAAGATTCTCTAAATCTCAATTTTTTTTTCTTTATTGAAGCTGATGACCACTGGATATTTAATAATATACTTAATACCTGAAGTATTCAACAGGGTAATCGGCAGGTCGTTTGCAGTGCAGCTGATCATATCCGGTGTCTCTTAGCAACTTGCAGACATCATCAACATTAGACTGTGACTGACTGGTGCTGTACCTGTAGAATGCTACCAGCAACCTTTCCCTGACAGCTCCAGGAACAAACAAATCGCATAGAAGCAGCATTGCACCATACAGGTAAAGCGATTCACACTAAAAAGTAAATATACAAAGTATAAATTAAAGTAATTTAAAATGAGCATTTAAAAACTGATGATGAAATAGACAAACTTACAAGAAGCTGTTTGCCTTCAACATCTCTCAACACTGTTTCCACATTCTGTTGTATGAATGCTCCTTCATTAAGTTGTTCAATAAAGGAGTTCAAGTCGATTACATACTGGTAAATATTTTCAAACAATAAGTAAAAGCGGTTGATAAGTTCTAAGTATTTCTCTTTTAAGTCATCATCAAGATCTAACAATTTCTGAAATTTAAAATATAATATATATTATATTAATATATAGTATATATAATATTTGTTGAGCGTATTTCAGACATTAGAGTGAAAATAATTATTCTCACTGTATTTGAATTGATTTTTCTATCTTGTGCATCAGCTATTTTAAAATAACTGAAATCCATTATTACATCTTGATATTTCTGATGGAGATCCTTCGTATTTAACCTGAAAAAAGATAAAAAAATATTGTTTTGTAAATAAAAATGTTTATTAAAAGCGCTATTTTATTGTAACAGCACATTTCAGTACCTACGACGTGAAATGAATAATTTGAGATTGAGTGAATGAAATGTTAAACATTATTATTCGGTTTAGATTTTTATAAACAAATGCATTAGATTAGTAATGTTTATTCTAATACCACATAGAAACTTACGTATACTCAACTGGAACATGGTCTTTTAATCTTAAAATTTCTGCCAGAATAGCATTGCCATGAGATACTAATTTTAGTACATTTTGCGCACAAAGATTATCTTCTGCCACAAAGACCTTCATGCTTAAAGCAGCAAATCCATAAAGTTAGAGATACTGATGCAAAAGTTTTTTTTTTTTTTTTTTCCAGTTTATGGCAATTGCAGTAGCATATTTGCCAGTGTCACGTCTTATTTACATAACAAATACTTAACGAAGCGGAAAACTGATGGGGTCAACGACCTGAAAATAAAAAATAAAAAACTAATTCTAATTAAACACAACTACAGACTACTTATAAGATACTTATAATCTAATTTTATTTACAGAAATAAAAGTAGAAAGAATTGAAGCAACAAAAGGTGAAAGGTTAGCTAACAAAAATGAAACATTAACAGGTAAAATGAAATGACTAGCTAATGAATGAAGAAATGAGGCATGATCATAAAGAGGACAGGAAAAGAAAATGTGATCCAAGTGGCCCTCCTCCAAGCCGCAGTCACACAAGGAGGAGTCCTTTACTCTTAATTTATTTAAAAAAACAGGAGAGCAACAGAAACCCAAACGCAAACGAATAATGATGGAAGAAGGAATTTTGTCAATTTTAAATTTGAAAAACCAGGGCTTTTTTGGAATGAAGGGTTGATGTTTAAATAAAGTTCTTCGAACACCATGTTCCTGCCAAAGCTCATTCCAGGTCTTGTACAAAGACATACCAGGAAGAGCTAACAGGTCATTGGTATATATCTTAAAATTATCATAATCACCATGCAAAATAGCAGATTTGGCCAACTCATCTGCTTTTTCATTGCCTTTAATACCACAGTGACTAGGAATCCAAGCTAAAGTAATTTCAATGTTTTTATTTTTACAGACTAATAATAAATCTTTAATTTTAGATATTAATGGACTATATGATTTAGATTTAAAGGGGTTACATAAAATAGCCTGAAGACAAGAACGAGCATCAGAGAAAATTACAGAATGTTTTAAATTAAACAGAAGAATGAGACGGAGAGCTTCAAGAATGCCCACACATTCACCCGTGAAAACGGAAGTTTGAGGAGGGCATTTTTTCTTCATACAAATTTTAGATTGAGAGTGATAAACTCCAACACCCACACAACCCAAAGAATCTAATTTGGAAGCATCAGAGAAAAGAGTGGACCAATCAGGAAATTTAGAATGGATAATGTGATTAAAATGAGAATCAGCAAACATGTCGTTTTTATCAATATCTAAATCCAGAAAAACATTAGGGGTAGATAAAATGGAAGCTAAAGAAGATTCATAAAGAGGAAGAATGGGAGAGTGGAATTTAGGGACAGATATTTTGTTGTATTTTTGGAAACTATTAACCAAAAGAGGAATATCTTTATTTTTCCAAAAACAGTTAAACTGAATAAGGTTATTAAGATTAAGGAGCTTAAAGATAAGGGGGTGAAAAGAAAATTGAAAACACCGAAACAAGAAACGATCAGCCAAATATTGAGCACGAAGAGGAATAGGAGGCTCAACACATTCTACCTGTAGGGAGTCTTTAGGGCTATTCTTCATAGCTCCAGTAACAACCCTTAAAGCTTTATATTGAATTTTTCCTAATTTGGCTAGGTCCTTTTTTTTAAGAGGAAAAAGCAAAAACAAACCATAATCTATTAAACTTCTAATAATGGCATTATATAGAAGTTTAAGAGAGTAAGGATGAGCACCCCACCAGCACCCCGATAGACATCTGATTATATTTAAGTTTTTCTCACATCTAGAAATTATATAATCAACATGGAGAGATCCTACCAATTTTGAATCTAGAATCACACCCAAAAATTTTGCATGATTTTTAATAGGGGTAATATCATTACCATAATGAAATGTTAAATCTGGTAGGGACCTTTTTCTTGTAAATACAACTGCTACACTTTTGGATGCAGATAATTCTAACCCATTTTCAAAAAGCCAAATCCCTAGGGACATTATAGCTTTGTTTAAGGATTCTGAAGCCACAGAAATATTTTCATTGACTGAATATAATAAAATGTCATCAGCATATTGGAGAATTTTACTTGAGGTGCCACACTTAATATCATGAGCATAAATATTAAAAAGAAGAGGGCTCAACACAGAACCCTGAGGAAGTCCTTTATAAACAAATCTTGAAGCTTTTATTCCTTGACAATCAGTTTTCAGTCGGATCTCTCTTTCACACAATAAATTTTTAATAAATAGTACAAATCTAGGAGAAACCCCAACAGAAGTTAACTTTTTAACAAGAAGGGGAATTTGAACATTATCATAGGCACCAGTGATATCCAAGAAAACACTAGACACAGAATAATTTTTACTAAATGCTGTCCGAATATCTGATGAGAAAATCGCTATGCTGTCCAGAGTACTTCTACCCTTCCGAAACCCATATTGGAAATCTGGAAGGATATTAGTACTTTCAATTAGCCAGTCAAGGCGATTCTTCACAAGATGTTCCCCAATCTTGGTCAAACAAGAAGACATAGCTATAGGTCGAAAAGAAGAAATTAAATTTGGATCCTTATTAGGCTTAGGAATAGGAATGACATATTGAGATTTCCAAGAATATGGAATTATACCAGAATCAATAATGCAATTAAAAAGGCAGAGGAAGTAAGAAAGGATAGAGTCTGGGGCATGTTGCATAAAAGAATATGGGATACCATCCGGGCCAGGAGAGGAGTCATGTAATGATGATAGAACTAGTCTGAGTTCAGATAATGTGAAAGGAGAATCAATAGAATTAGAGGAGGGGAGAGGAGCTGAGTTAAAAGAGGGAATTTCAGATAAAGAGGGACAAAAGGGTGGAGCTAAATTATCAATGAATTTATCAGCCCATGCCTGATCCGGGACAGAAAAGTGATTGGAGTTGGAGAAACTACCTCTAAATCTTTTAATATTTCGCCAAACTTCTGAAACCTGGATATCTGGAGAAACTGAAGAACAAAATCTTCTCCAGCCCTCTCTTTTCTTTTCTCTCAATAATTTTTTAGTTTCTTGCATAATGTCTTTTAAAGACTGGTAATTTTGCGAGGAAATATCATTTGCAAAAGTTAATTCAGCATGTTTTCTTTTTTTAACAGCCTCAGTGCATTCCTTGTCCCACCAAGGTGGGGGAGGGAGCTTGGTTGAAATAGGCTTTTTAAGCGGAAATGATTTGTCTGCACAAGAAACCAAAAGATCAGAAAGAGCTAAGGAACATTCTGAGATATTTTCAGAAGAAATAGGAGGAAGTGATCCAGAAGCCTCAGACAAAAAAATACTAAAAGAGTCCCAGGACACATTGTTCAGGTTGTACTTTAACAAGGGCCACCTGGAAACAGGAGGAGGAGAGTTAACGGAAGAGTTGGAAATAAGTACAGGAAAATGTCTACTTCCATAAGTAGACTTTAGAACAGACCATGAGAAGTCAGGAGAGATTGAAGGAGAACAGAATGAAAGGTCTATACAACTTATATTATCACCAGGACGGGAACGGAAAGTAGGAGATCCACCATTCAAAATACATAAATTAAGGTTATCAAGTAAACCAACCAAAGCCTGGCCGTTACGATCATTAAAAGAAGATCCCCATAAAGTATGGTGACAATTAAAATCACCTATAACCATGATAGGGGAAGGAAGAGAGGATAGTATGTTATAAAGTTCATAAATCAAGGCTGGAGAAGGATGAGGAATATATTTAGAGCAAAAAGTTATGTTAAAGAGACTGATAGCAGAAATTTGAAAACCATCATCATGAGGAGGAATTATGATACAAGAATATTTTAAATGGTTCCGGACCAAAATGGCCGAACCAGCACATCCATCAGAGCGGTCTTCTCTGAGGCATGTAAAGCCTGGTAGAGAAAAGTTAGACTCAGGCTTTAACCATGTCTCAGAAAGAGCAAAAAGGGATATTTTAAATTTATTAGCAAGAAAAATGAGTTCAGATTTCTTGCTAATAATTGATTGACAATTCCATTGTAAAATAGAAAACTTATTTTTCTTTATTAGCAGATTTGGCTCCATTATTGGAGTTTAAGTTTTGTAAAATAGAAGAGAGTAATGGTGCAACGTGGTCAGGTATAGTAGACATAATAGTAGAAATAAAAGAAGTAAGGGCAGTAAGAAGAGGTTCAATAGAAGAATATGTAGATTTAAGATCTGAAGGGATAAGGTACGCCATCCCATTACCTGAAGTAGGTTTGGGATCTGAAATAATTTTACTATATGCCTTCCTATCATATCCAGAGTAATGGATGGTAGGGGGAGGCTTCGATTTTGCGAAAACAGTTTTTTTATATGATGTTGTAGTTTTAGAGTAAGATTTTCCAGGCAAACTAATAGCAGCAGAGGCCTCAGCATAAGCGACTGAGTTCTCTGCCATGAACCCTTTGATTTCTTTTTGCCTTGACAACTCAACACAAGATTTGTCATTGGCAAAGTGCGATTCACCACAATTTATGCATTTTGTTTGATCATTAGAGCATGAGTCTCCTAAGTGATCGCCTCCACATTTAAAGCAGCGGGGCTTTGATCTACACTTAGTTTTTGTATGGCCATAACGGCAACATGCAAAACAAAGAATTGTTGGGAATTTATATAGTTCTACGGGAAAACTGTTATAGCATGCAAAAACTTTATCTGGAAGTATCTGACCATCAAAGGTTAGGACGACAGATTGACTTTTGCGCCAAGTGCCATCTGGATTCTTATAATTGAGGCGACGGGCTTTAATGACTCTACCTGATTTGGAAGAGGAGGACACAGAGAAAAGGTCAATAATTTCTTCCTCTGACCATTCAATAGGTTTCAGTTTCAGTAGCTTTCACCCCCTGACAAAACCCATTTTGCAAATTGCAAATTGGGGGATTTGGCAAGAGTATCCTTGTGAACCTAGGAAAGAATTAGACAGGAAATTATTAGCAGAAGAGAAGGTTGAAAATGAAAGGGAAATTCTATTTCGACCAATTTTTTTAATACTTCCCATGACAATATTAGGAATATTCAACTTAAAAAGGAATCGACCAAAGGAAACGGGATGAATAGAAGTTGATAAGGAATCGGAAATTTTCTCTACATGAACTATAAATGGACCAATGTCATGTTCATTGTAAAGATTTCTATAAAAAGAAGTTGGGGAAGATTGGGATAGAACTGAGTCATTTGTTGGAGTAATTTGGGTAGGAGAGAGAGAGGAGGGCACTTGAGGAGGGGATAGTGGAGAGGAATGCGATTTCTGAGCCAAGGGGAGATCAACTTCGCTAGATGACGAGGAATCTCTAGACGCCTTTTGTTTTTTTGATTCGTTTTTTTTTGAAATTTTGTTTCTTTTCCGAGGAACTCTAGAATTAAATAATGAACTCGTGAAGTCGCTAAATTCTACATCCACGGCATCCACGAACGCCGCAGGTGAAGGAGGGCACGTATTAGAATCCCGGGGTTGGTCCCCGGGATCGGGCGGTTCTTTCATTGTGTACAACTATAAACTATTACAAATTAATTACTTACCAACTCCAAGATAAACTAACTAATTTAACACGACACTATACAAAAATGATGAAATTAATACGATTTTAGGCCTTTGACCACAATAAATATTTAGATTGAAAAAATTTGCAAAAAATTAAACCGACGCGTAAGACGATCGCTGACAGTTGTTCCGATGCAGTTTTGTTCTGAACCATAGACGATACACTTATTATTTGACATTCTGAACTAATAGCAATCCACCGAAACCCACCCTCCCAGCGCACTGTCCTGGACACTAGATTGACACTTTGACAGTGACAACAATTACGAACGTTATCCAATGCTGCGTTCCGTTTACCGCTCACAGCGCTACAAGTGCTCAAAACCGTTCCGATTCGTTTTAATTGTGGAATGGTAAAAAGCGCGCTAACATTCTGATTGTTAATCGATGAAGTCTAAAGTTATAATTTCATTAAGATCTTTGACCTTGAATGAAGCAGGAGCCATTTTTAAACATTATTACAAAAGAAAATTAATAAGCAAGCTCTAAAAATCTATAATCGACTAATAAAAACATCAACAAAGTAACGTCATGTGTCAGTTTTGACAGGCCGCTCAGAGCGACCATCGATATCTGGTTAAATAATCAAAGCTCCGGGCATCACTTTTGACAGAAATTTAACAATAAATGGCGATTTGTGGCACACTAGCCACATGCGCACCCACCTCCGGGTGTCGCTCCTATGAAGGCTGACAGCATTTCCATGCTACAGCCAGCAAGGTGGTTTTTAGTGGGTAGGTGCCACTTTGGTGAGTCCCACATCACCGTCGCGGAAATCGGTTGCCTGCGGCAGTATGCATGACGCATCTTCCACCTCCCTCCCGTAAGGGTGCCGTTTAGGCAACATAAAAAAAAACGCTAGCCACCTGCTAGGACGTCACTGCACGATTGATATTTTAGTGACAACATTCAAAAATAGTACTGCCTCTTTCTTTTATTCGTATTTTTGTATAAGTAGAGGGAGACAACCAAGTTCTTCCTCTTCTATGATTACTTATTTACTACTATAACTACTTATTTATATAGGACATTACGTAACAAAACACATGTGTATTTATTTATGTATATACCTTTTTTAGGAATTGAGTATTTTTGACAATTAGGGTTTTAAGGTAACTATAAATTGTACTTATATTACTAATCCTGACATCTATCTTACTATTCGGTAAACAATACACAAACATCCAAAAGTTACTTCGTGCTCGAAAAAAGAGGGCTCTGAACAAAATTAAAATAGAGCCAAAGCCTGTTCCTGCGCTGGTTTGTCACCATAGATAATACATAAATAAATACATAATAAACTGGAATAGATAGGCAACTGAAGATTTTGCTGGAAAAAGTTGGCAAGCATCATTCTGTAGATCTAACATCTGTGAATATTTGGCACTACTTAGTACAACAAAAATGAAGTAGATGACACTTTAAAAAAAATACTTCATCGATATTTGGCATAACTAGTACAACGAATTGAAACTAGATGGTACTGTTGTGTAATACCCACAATGGTGGTAGGTTCTCATACTTTTTTCAAGTAAAATCGCACAATGATCCAAGAACATTTTGTTAATCAGTGACAGTCACTGATTAACAAAATGTGCACAAGTCTGAAAACAGATTGACAAAATTAATTTGTAAGTCTATGACAGAAGTGGCATCGAATCACTGTACAATTTTATACTGTATAGATGCAGACTCGTACCGTCCTGTTGCCGTGGCGTCTTGTCTATTGAAAATTACAGAACACCTTGTCAAAAATAGGCTGGAATGGTACGTAGAATACCATAATATTCTTAGCAACACGCAATTCGGCTTTCGTAAGGGTTTAAGCACGATGGACAGCTTGAGCATTTTCACGGCCGATTTAAGGTTAGCCCTATCTAGCAATGAATCGGTCGTGGGGGTGTTCTTGGATGTTTCTTCTGCTTACGACCATGTCCAGCTTCCATTGCTTAGGCTTAAGATGCTTTCTTTAGGTATTCCTACAAGGCTTTCAACTTTTATTTTTAATCTATTAGTAGAACGCTCTATAAAAATCAGACACTCCCACGCCAACTTCCAGCCCCGAAAAGTTTGGCGAGGTCACCCACAGGGGTCCGTTTTAAGTCCCCTGTTATATAACATCTATACGTATGATTTGGATAGACCTGTGTCTTCCTTCTGCGACGTCTTACAATATGCGGACGACATTACTTTATATTTGCGCGTTATGAAAATAGAGGAGGCTCGTTTGAATAATGCCCTAAATTATTTAGGCATTTGGCTAGGTAATCACGGTTTGTCCCTATAAAAAGTAAGGCTGTAATTTTTACTAGGAAAAGGGTTTATCCTCCCATTTCAATTGTTTTCCAAAGTCAACCAATTCCGTTTTCCAATGAGGTAAGGTTTCTTGGTGTAGTTTTGGTTTCAAAACTTTCCGGTACACCACACCTTCACTATGTTTCCAAAAAATGCGAGGCCAACATCAACGCCATTCGGGCTCTGTCTGGCGTATGGTGGGGTTCTCACCCCTATACCCAGAAGCTAATATACAACGCATTGATACGGAGTCTAATAGACTACGGCTCTTTCTTATTGGCCATAAACCAGGTTTAGACGCTATTACTAAAATTCAAAGTAAATCACTTCGCATAGTTTTAGGTGCAATGAAGAGAAGCATAGTTTTAGGTGTATAAACCTAGTTAAAATAGTACAGGGCAAGCTTGATGTACCTGAACTTCTGGCCGAGATCATTGTGAGTGCGCACACGAAACTTTTGAGAAACCCAACCCTATTACACACTCCCACTGCAAGCAGTAATTACCGACAAAATTCGTTTCTATATAGATCTAGTTTTCTGGTGAACAAATGGAATCGGGAGCTAGATGGCTTCGATTTGTTTTGCACCAGTGTCCCTTGTATCAGGGCATCTATAGCAAAAACTTTTTTTAGCGCTCCTTAACATGCCTCTTTGTTTTTTTCTATAGACGTATTATTATTATATATCTACTTATCTTTGTATTAATGCGTTAGTTTTATTTTTTCTCTTGTTTCTAAATTTCTCTATTATTATTCTATTTTCAAACATTGCATAATCAGTTAAATTTAACTTTCTTCCGACTTTTACTTTTGTATTCAGTTATCTATTTGTGAAAACTTCTAAATGGCCTTCTTTTATGTTTAAGTGATCTGTATAATTATAATAGCTGTAAGTTTTCCGAATACTGTAAAATAAAATAAGTCTTCCCTAATTAATGCCATGCAGGTCGAATGTGCAGATTCTCCCCTGCATCTTCGACGTCATAACCTCTCGGATCGCTTTCTAGCTAAGTCGTTACAACTTTCATCTCATCCCCTTCATCTTAAACTCATTTTACTAAAACGGTCCATCGAAAACTCTAGGTATTGGTTAAATAAAATTCCGCCCTGTCTCATAAAAAGTTGTGCTAATCTGGACATCTCCCGTACTCCAGTTTTTAAAAGCGCCCGTCCTTTTCTTTTTACTTTCCCTTATAATTCGCTGATTTTTACCCCGACTATAGACACAAGTTTTGCCATTGCCAAGAACGATCCAAACGCTAATTCTGCATTCTTGTGTGCTGTAGACAGAAATTATAGGGACTGGCTTCAGGTCTATACGGACGCCTCTAAACTCTCCTCTACGGGAGACGTAGGGTCAGCCGTGTGGATTCCACGATTCTCGGCTCTGTTGTCCTTCAAGTCTCCTCCTCAATCTACGGTCTTCACAGGTGAGGCTATTGCGTTTTTAGAAGCAGTTAAGTATATAGCTGAAAACAACTTAAATAATTCCAATCTAAGCTGTCTTCAAGCTTTGGAAGGCAACCCGTTTAAATTAGGCTCAAAATTCCCTATAATAAACAAAATTAGACATGTCCTATTCTGTTGCAGTTCCCGGGCTATAAATATTGTGTTAGCCTGGATTCCTAGTCACTCTGGTATCACAGGTAACGTTATAGCTGATGGCTTTGCGAAAGATTCCATCCAAATCGGTTCCGCAGATTACTACATGTGCTTCGCTCAGGATTTGTGTCTCCTAGATAAATCCCACCTACAGGCCACGTGGACTTCCGAATGGGAGGCGTCGCGGAAAGTTAAAGGTAAGCACTACGGTGACATCCAACCTTTCATTCCCGATAGACCTTGGTTTTTCAAATTTAGAAAGGTAGATAAAAGGACAACATCAGTTATCTCTAGACTTCGCTGTTCCCCAATTTTCCTCAACAGGATTGGAATTCGCTCTTCCCCGTTCTGTGACTGTGGTCAGGATTTAGAAACAGTGGACCATATATTTTTTAATTGCCTGCTCGTTCCGGTATCACTATTTGATTTCCATCCCCCTAAGATTCAGCGCCCAACTAATATCAAGACTCTCCTCTCTACTTACAGCCCCAAGATTTTAATTATATTATGTAAATTCATTCATCGATTTAATATTAGCCTTTGATTGTACATTGTTAGTAAGTATTTTGTTTAATATATAATAGGTCTTTACCTATGAAACTGCCGTTTTGCCGTAATGGCCATTTCTAATGAAAATATTTTTTTTTTGACTGATAATTCTAATTTCAAATTAATTTTATTTGACAAACATGGAATTCTTTTTCTAAAATCGTCATTTGTTTAATAGTTAGTGTTTTGTTTTCAACGCATTCGAACATTTTTCGTCATCATGGATAAATTAAAATTCGAGTAATTATGGATTATGAGTACCGTCATGGCAGCAAAGCGGCACAAGCGGCACGCAACATCAACGACGTTTACGGAGCGATCACTACAAACGAACGCACCACCCGTTATTGGTTTACCCGCTTCCGTTCTGGAAATTTTGACCTGAAAAATGAACCCCGTGGTCGTCCGAAAACTTTGGTCGACAATGACGAATTAAAGGCAATTGTGGAAGCTGATGAAACCCAATCCACGGCTGAATTAGCAGCAGCTTTCGACGTTAGCACCAAAACAATATTGGTCCATTTGCGTCAAATTGGCAAGGTAAAAAAGCTTGACAAATGAGTACCCCACGAACTCAATGACCGCCAGCGCGAAGTACGCGTGGAGACGTGCCTTGCACTGCTCAGCAGGCATACAAATGAAGGAATTCTGAACCGCATTGTTACTTGTGACGAGAAATGGATCCTGTTTGACAATCGTAAGCGCTCAGCAAGTTGGTTGGACCCTGGTTCAGCACCCAAACAATGCCCTAAACGAAAACTTACCCCTAGAAAAGTGATGGTCACTGTTTGGTGGTCTAACGCGGGTGTAATTCATCACAGCTTCTTGCCAAACGGGACAAGCATTACTGCAGATGTGTACTGTGAAGAACTGAACACAATGATGGAGAAGCTCGCACGTCTCCAACCAGCTTTGGTCAATCGTTCGGCTCCACTGCTCCTGCACGACAACGCGCGACCTCATACTGCACAGCAGACGGTCTCCAAGCTACAAGAGTTGGGGTTGGAAGTTCTCCGTCATCCGCCGTACTCACCAGAGCTTGCGCCTACAGACTTCTACTTTTTCCAGAATTTGGATAACTTCTTGGCGGGAAAAAAATTCAATACCCGAGAGGCAGTACAAAATGCCTTTGAAGAATTTGTTGCCTCCCGTCCAGCTGATTTCTTCAAGAAAGGCATCAATAAGCTACCAATGCGTTGGCAAAGATGCATTGATTGCACGGGTGATTATTTTGATTAATAGAAATAAAAAATATATAAAAAAATTACGCTTCATTTATTTCGTGAAAAACGGCAATTTCATAGGTAAAGACCTAATATTATTAATATGATTAGTTTAAGTAATTGTACTTGTGTTTTATTTTGTTTTAGCCTATAATATATCCCAATGCAAAACGGAATTTATTTTTTGGCAATTTTTATTTTATTTTTTATAGTTTGTCCCACCAATACGCGACACTGGCAGAAATAGCCCGCCCCACCAATCGCGGCTGATTGCCATTTTTCAATTTCTAACTAACTAACTAACTAACTAACTAGATGTGAAAAAAATAGGAAGGTAGCATTTAAATAGAAAATATGGTATTTACTTTTTTTTAGCAAGCAAAGTCGTTTTCCAGATAAAATAATAACAAAAGAAACACATGTTACATGTTTTTATTTCTTACAGTATGTTTTTTTATAATAGTTAAATGCTTGTAGTTTAATTACATCATTTTGATCAAATTTACTTATTTTGCCACTCAATATCTTGTTAATTCCCGTACACCAACTACTAACAATCAACTTAATTGATAAATTAATTATAAAATCACATCCACAACTAATAAAGAAAATAACTTTATCTTTTAGATTGTGTATTTCTGGAGAATTTATTAAGCAGCTAATAATCATATAATATACATCATTTAACAAATTGATGAAAGCGACACATGCATGCAATAAAGTTTATTAAGGTAATCAATTTCATAATTAAATGATTGAGAATCAACTTCTGATTGCACCATATCGGTGGAGCACTGTATGCAAATTTAACATATCAATGATTTACATTTGTTTATTATATAACCCGCCACATACTTTTTTGATTCAACATGTACTATATTACTAATATCACATGATTTGATTTCATTCATTGTTATTACTATATCATCAATGTTACATGCAAAATCATCAACAGTAGAAGGACTATGTTCATAAGCTAATAGAAATTTTAATGATTGCATAGACTGATTGTTATCATGTTCACAATTAGCATTAATTGAATGATGCGAATCAAAATTATTAATCAACAATGTTTTAAAAGCATTAACAAATTGTAAGCACGTGGGATTAACATTACGAATACCATTGCTTCTGATACAGCAAAAAATATTCTCAAGGAGATCTTGGTTAAAATTTCTAGTAATAATAATTTTTTATTTTGTACATTTCATTTAAGGATGTATGTGAAATATATCTACTTGTCTAACTTTCGATAAATTTGGAATATATAATAGAGTTGAATACACTGCATCGATTGGAAAAAAGAAAAAGGGACTTAGCCGATGATTTGAAAGAAATATTTGAGAAATAAAGGCCTCATTTAACTCCGTGTTATTCATACCGGAAGTTGACGAAATCGAACTAAAATGACAAAAAAGTACATGTATCGTAGTCAATGCACGGCCACAAAAATGATTTTTAGAAACTTCATACATTTTTACGGAAAAAAAAACCACTGTTGCCGACGTCGTTATGGAGATATTCGTGGTTAATTTTTGACGTTTCAGTAGCGTTCTGTGAACTGGTGTTCAACTCAGTACGTCCGCCATATTGGAAACGTAAATGCGGCAACGCAGCACTTGACAATATATATTAGGTCTTTACCTATGAAATTGCCGTTTTTCACGAAATAAATGAAGCGTAATTTTTTTATATATTTTTTATTTCTATTAATCAAAATAATCACCCATGCAATCAATGCATCTTTGCCAACGCATTGATAGCTTATTGATGCCTTTCTTGAAGAAATTAGCTGGACGGGAGGCAACAAATTCTTCAAAGGCATTTTGTACTGCCTCTCGGGTATTGAATTTTTTTCCCGCCAAGAAGTTATCCAAATTCTGGAAAAAGTAGAAGTCTGTAGGCGCAAGGTCTGGTGAGTACGGCGGATGACGGAGAACTTCCAACCCCAACTCTTGTAGCTTGGAGTCCGTCTGCTGTGCAGTATGAGGTCGCGCGTTGTCGTGCAGGAGCAGTGGAGCCGAACGATTGACCAAAGCTGGTTGGAGTCGTGCGAGCTTCTCCATCATTGTGCTCAGTTCTTCACAGTGCACATCTGCAGTAATGCTTGTCCCGTTTGGCAAGAAGCTGTGATGAATTACGCCCGCGTTAGACCACCAAACAGTGACCATCACTTTTCTAGGGGTAAGTTTTCGTTTAGGGCATTGTTTGGGTGCTGAACCAGGGTCCAACCAACTTTAATTCGTCATTGTCGACCAAAGTTTTCGGACGACCACGGGGTTCATTTTTCAGGTCAAAATTTCCAGAACGGAAGCGGGTAAACCAATAACGGGTGGTGCGTTCGTTTGTAGTGTTCGCTCCGTAAACGTCGTTGATGTTGCGTGCCGCTTGTGCCGCTTTGCTGCCACGACGGTACTCATACTCCATAATTACTCGAATTGTTAACTCATCCATGATGACGAAAAATGTTCGAATGCGTTGAAAACAAAACACTAACTATTAAACAAATGACGATTTTAGAAAAAGAATTCCATGTTTGTGAAATAAAATTAACTTGAAATTAGAATTATCAGTCAAAAAAAAAATATTTTCATTTGAAATGGCCAGTACGGCAAAACGGCAGTTTCATAGGTAAAGACCTATTATATAGGTATATAACGACGTAATATGCGTTATCGTTGATGATAGATGCAGTCACGTTTTCATTGAAGTATTCATGCATAATTCAATACAATAAAAATTTTAAACAAATATCAAATTACGTATTATTATTATTATTATTATTTTGTTTTATGGCAATCAGCTATTGTTACGACACAATAACTATTTCTGCCAATTTCAAGTATTAGTATACACACGTACTACACGAGGTTAATAATTTTGTAGCGATCAGCTGAGTAGAACTTGCAGTATCTCGAGCATTGAGTTACCTTGAACAATACAAAAACAGGGGGATGAAATAAGTTTTTACATATATTTTTAACATAGAAGAGTATAATTTATAAAGGCGTCTGGCCATTGTTAAGAAGAAGATTAGCAATAGGGGATAACTTTTTAGCAACGGAGGACGGTAGTGGGATGTCTTCAAATTTTGAAAGAATGTTCAAAACTAGGGAAATCAGGAGTTCTAAAAAATTGTCATTAGGGGAGCAGGAAGAAGTAGGGGGGAAGGCATTATCAGATTTAGTAGATGGAGGGTTAGCAATAATAGCATTATGGGGAATTTTGTCATAGCCTGGAGATAAAGACGGACTGGGTTTTGATGGTTTGTATATTGTTTTTTTGTAAGAAAGATTCAGTGAAGGAGAACTTTTAGAAGCATCTGCGTACGATTTTTTAACTGAAGGGAAGAGGGATGATGCTTCCTTGAATGATATGTTCTTTTGGGACATGGTGATTTTAATATTCTTTTGCCGGGAATATTCCGGGCAAGATTTGTCAGTTGCTAAATGAGGGCCTGAGCATTGCAGGCAGGAAACTTCAGAGGATGCAGGACAAGAGTCACCTGAGTGAGTTTGTGCACATCTGAAGCAACGAGCACTGGATTGGCATTGGGCTTTCACATGGCCAAATCTACAACAGTTTAAGCATTGTATGGAAGGCAAAATGTATGGATCAACGGTTAATGATGAGTTAAAAATAAACACTTTATCAGGTCAGCATTGTCCAGAGAAAGTGATCACTACAGATCCTGTGGGGGTCCAAGTGGAACCATACTCCATGGACACTTTTCTGTTTAAGCGACACGCCTTCAAAATTGTTATATCACCTTGGCTTGTGGAGATTGTTGATACAACTTCCTCCATAGACCATGAAGTTGGGATCCCACGGATTAGCTCCATTCTTGTTATATTATATGTAGGAATTAAAGCTATATAGTTAAGAGATTTAAGACTCGGGTTTCTGAGAAACTCGTTTGCTGCACATGCAGATGAGAATTCCACAGAGACCCGATTTCTGCCAACACTCTTTATACCATCATTTTTAATATTTTTAATGTTGGATGTAAATAAAAATTTTCCAAAATTTAAATGATTAAATGTACTGCCTTAGTTATGTACTGACTTAGGGTGAGTTTCTGACCTGGACACATGAACAATGAAAGGACCTTTGTCAGAAGGATGGTAAGATTTTTCTTCTAAAAGACTTGGATGAGTGTAAATAAGGTTATTGGTTTGAGATGGAAGAGCATTCGAAACAGATTTTTTAGGAGTAGGGGACGAATCCCGATTTATACTTGGACGTTTTCTTGTTTGCACATGTTGAGAGAAAGGGTCAGGGGAGTTGTTGACATCAGAAAACGGGATTGGGTCTGGGGGCTTAGGAGGGATTGGAACACAATCCATGCTCATTAAGAGCTAGATAATTCGTACAACCACTTACCAGGCGAGGAAGAGAAAAACAGAAACACTTAAAATAACTCAATGATGATAACAAAATCACCAAAATAACCGACAAATAACGAAAACCGTGTGTACACCGCAAACGAAAAATTTACAGTCAAAATTACGTATTAATTTCATTAAAAATCTTAATGATTAATCAAGATGACATCATTTTTTCATGACAAATTATAAAATGCGAATAGAAATGATTGGGCATTGACATTTCCACATGAAAATGAACCTTAAAAAATAAATAGATGTACTGTGGATTTGACCTCACATACATCCTTAAGTGTTTCCACATTTCCATAAAAGTTTTAATATCAAGTTTTTAATTGATGGGATCTTCTCCAATTTTATTTTGTCTATGCCATCACATTTTTTTCTAGTTTCAAATACCATTGACTCTAAAACTGGCAAAACTTCATTCCAAAACTGGAAATGTGGAGAATTGTTTTTGAGACACCCCTTGAGAACTTTCGTTGTATCGTGATATGAGTAAAGATGGGTAGTGGGTTAAATCCCAATCATTCCAATCGGGTTAAAAGTGGGTGATTTAGGTTATACCCATAAACACCCATTTTGCTGGGTGATAATCAAAATTGTATTATAACATAGTTTTTTATAACGAATTAATAGGAATCAGCAATAAAAAGGATTAAAATCTATAAAATATTAGTTAGAACGTTTAAAACAGAGCAATATTAATAATGTACTTTGACTCGATACTATACTTGTCTCTGTCGCTCATCCTTTGCTAAAATATGGCGTTTCAATTGCACAGTACGGCGACACAGCGAAAAGGTAGCTGTTGTATATGGGTGAGCAAGAGAGACAAGTAGAATTACTTTTTTTTCGATTTGACCAATACATTTTACAAGCTATAAGCTCTAAGGACTATTAAAAAATTTAAAGAGATCTTTGCATAGCCTTGCAAAAACATATTAAGTAGAGAGATGGTGGAGGGACATTGTACATTTTTTTGTGCTATAATGGTGAAAATCACGTTGAATATAACGTTCATTTGATTAATGTTTTTTTAATTATGTTTTTGTATTTGTGGTCTCATAAAGGCAAATTAAATAAAAAATCTAATAAAACGGCTTATTTATAACTAAACACACTGTTTAACAGCAAAACAAACTAAAAAATAAGAATTAAAATCTAAATATAAGGTATAATTTTATTTACTTTTTAGTCCGGATTGATATAGAAATGCTTGTGATTTAATTTATTTTTTTATATTTTTGGTCTTGCTAAGGTAAACAATTAGGTAATATATTTTATTTTTCCAACTGGATTAAAATGGGAATTCTACATAAGTAAATATTTATCTTAAAAAACTATTAAATAAAGGGAAAATTAAAATGAAACATACTGTTTAAATATGGTTCAGCAATTGAAAGAGTAGCGGACTGTATTTTTTAGAGTTTAATGATTGACTGTAAAGTACAAAGAACAAATATATATATGCGCGTGCGCGGAAGAGTAGTCGCAGAGGCGATCGAAAGCTGACTGCTCGGCGCACGGCGAGACGTCACGGCGACGGAGCGGGGCGGCGAGGGGGGTCGGCAGGAGGAGCGCGGGGCACCTGAGCCCGCGGGCGCCCGCACCGATGATGATGCGTCAACATACTCCCCCGGTTGAAGTATTTTCAACTGCTGCAGTGACAGGCAGAGGACAGATGGTATTGTAAGCCCGCCGAATGACACCCCTTCTGGTTTGGATGTCGGCGACTCGTGCAATCCCATCACTGCCTGGTAGAGTCTTCATTATGCGTCCCAAAAGCCACATCAGAGGGGGTGACGTCTTGTCCTTAATGACGACTAAAGTGCCATCTTTGAGCTCTCCCGAAGATCGACTCCATTTGGTTTTCTTCTGAAGCCACATAATATATTCGTTCGAAAATCTGCTCCAAAAATGTTGTTTAAGACATTCAACTCGGCGAAATCTCTGTAGGCTAGTGATGTTAGTAGTTTGTATCTGTGGGTGTGGTAACATGATCAGTGAGCGTCCAATAAGAAGGTGAGCTGGAGTGAGAGGAATAAGGTCTGAAGGATCGTCGGATTTAGGAGTTAAGGGTCTGGAGTTAAGGATGGCTTCGATCTGTTTCAAGCATGTTGCCATCTCCTCGAATGTCAAATGGGTTAATGTTAAGATCCGCCGTAGGTGATGTTTAGTCGATTTGACGGCGGACTCCCATAAACCTCCAAAATGCGGCGTGTACGCCGGTATAAAAGAGAATTTAATTCCTGAGTCTAAGCTGTGCAGTTTTAAATCTTGTGCGAGAAGTTTAGATAACTCGTTAAAGGCACCAACAAAAGTTGTGCCATTGTCGGAAAAGATATTGCGTGGTTTACCCCTCCGAGCAATAAACCGATTTAAGGCAGCTAAAAATGCTTCCTTTGTGAGGTCAGAAACCAATTCGAGGTGTACGGCTCGTGAAGCCAAACACACAAATACCGCGATGAAACTTTTGATGAGTCTGCATCCCCTACCTTTTCGGTCGGCTATCATAATTGGCCCGGCATAGTCGATACCGGTATCAAGGAACGGGAACTCGAGATGTAGACGCTGTTTCGGGAGGTTACCCATGATGGGTTGGACCGTGTTTGCCTTAATCCTGCAACACTTGACACATTGATAGGAGATTTTCTTTGCAAGATTTCTTCCACCAATAGGCCAGTACTTATGATGAATGGTAGCAAGCAACAACTGGGGTCCAGCATGCTTAAGACTATGATGAAAATTATTGAATATTAATTTACAGAGATTGTGAGAACTTGATAGTAATATAGGGTGTTTAACGTTATAATCGTAAAATGAGTTTTTAAGTCTGCCTCCTACTCGAATTACCTTATCTGAATCAAGAAAGGGAGACAACGATAAAAGTTTGTGTTTTGCAGGTAATGTATTTCCGGTCTGAAGTAAACGATATTCTTCAGGGAAGGATTCCTGTTGACTGAATCTAAGTAAGACTGTTAATGCGTTGTCCATCTTTACCACTGAGACTACTTTTAAATCGTAATGAAAATGCTAGAACGCGTTGTAATTTGTTTAAATTTGAAAATTTAGAAATCAAATAAGATAAAGTATTTTCAGGATTATCACTGTTGATGTTGACGTGAAATGATCTAACCATTTCCGGTAATTCAGATGGTACTTGCTGAGCCGCATTAGGAAACTCCGGCCAAGATGCTGGGCCATTGCGCAGGAAAGATGGGCCTGATAGCCAAAGCGATGAACATGACAATTTGTCGGCACTTAGTCCGCGTGAAGCGAGGTCTGCGGGGTTTTCGCTTGAAGGCACGTAGCGCCAGTCACTACCAACAGTTTCTTGAATTTCCGAGACTCTATGGCGAACGAACGTTTTTAACATTGTAGGGGGTGTAGAGAGCCAACCTAAAACGACCGTAGAGTCACACCAGAATATTGATTCGTCAACGTGCAAAGTAAGAGACTCGCATACCTTTGAGTACAACCGACTGGCGGTCAACGCTGCACATAGTTCGAGGCGCGGTATTGTTGTAGCCTGGATAGGGGCGACTTTACTCTTTGCACTAAGCAGATGCGTGTGAACTTCACCGTTCGTGGTGACGCTACACACATAAATACATGCCCCGTAGCTCTTTTCCGAAGCATCTGTAAATACATGCAATTATGTCAAGATAGGAGAGTCACACATCGTTCGCCGTGGAATTTCAAATTGATTAAGGAAAGGTAGAGTCCTATGAAAGTCATTCCAGGCTATTGAAATATGTTCGGGAATAGGGTCATCCCAGGAACATTTAGAAAGCCATAACTGTTGCATCAATATTTTAGCTTCGACAATGCAAGGAGTGACGAGGCCGAGTGGATCAAAAATTTGTGATATAACTGACAAAATCACGCGATTTGTCACCTTTTCAACAGTAGGTACGTTTATAGAGAAAGAAAACGTATCATCAAGGCAGTTCCAATTGAGCCCTAACGTTTTTGACATCTCCTCCTCACTAAGATTGACATGTTCTAAGCTAACCGAGTCCCCACATAAAGCCTGAAGTACTTCTCGTGAGTTAGAACGACATTTTCTAAGGTTATATTGAGCTGTCTGAAGCGAAGCGACAACCTTACGGCATTGATTGACAGTTTCCTCTACGCTTCTACCACCATTAAGATAGTCGTCGACATAGAAAGAGTGGACGATTGCAAACCGCGTGGATGGTTCGGGACACTCCTTTGCCAGTTGTATTAAACATCTGGTAGCTAAGAATGAAGCTGAAGCGGTACCGTATGTTACGGTGTTTAAAGTGTATGTTTTGAGTGGTTGCGTAGGCTCCTCCCGCCAAAATACTTGTTGTAGAGAACGCTGGTTCTGATCTAAGAGAGTTTGCAGATACATTTTTTCAATGTCAGCAGTGACTACAATTTTGTGCTGTCGAAAGCGAAGCAAAATTGACAACAAGTCATCTTGTAACGTAGGTCCAACCATTTGTATGTCATTCAATGACTTACCATTCGATGTACTGGCGGAGGCATCGAACACCACACGAAGCTTAGTTGTGGAGCTCGACTCCTTCAGGACGCCGTGATGAGGTATATAGTATGACAGTTTGGAAGGTCCGTCATTGGAAAAGCCTGTACTTTCAGACATGTGACCTAACTGAATATATTCTCTCATGAAGTTGACGTAGAGTTCCTTGTATCGAGGATCTCGGGCAAGACGGTTTTCTAATGATAGAAATCTGCGTTTCGCCATTATGTAAGAGTCACCTGATATGCTGGTTGATTCTTTAAAGGGAATTTTCACTACGAACCGTCCGTCTGGATTGCGATAGGTAGATTCATTAAAATGTTGTTCGCAGGATCTCTCCTCAGCTGTAAGCTTATGCTTCGGAGCTATCGAATCCAACTCCCAAGAACGTGTTAAGTCCGGCTGTGTGTTATTAACAAACATACAAACTTGAGAATGTTTATTGTATTCATGAACCCTGCCCGATACTATCCAACCTAATTTTGAATCGCATAGAATCGGCAAGTTTTTACCCAATTGGATACGATTAATGCCTATGATACCCCAAAATGCTTCCGCGCCGACAAAAATGTCGATGGCCGACGGAATATTGAAGTTGGGGTCGGCAAGGTGAATGTCTGGAGGTATAGGTATGTTTGATATGTTTATATAATTATTAGGTACGAATGAAGAAATCTTTGGTAAGACATAGCATTCGAGTTTGATTTTAAAGCTATTATAAGTTGACTTAATTGAAATAGAGCAAGCTCGTGAACAAAGAGACGACTGTTGATTGATACCCATAACTTTAGACTGAGCTTTATAAAAATGAATGTTTAGCTTACGAGCAAAGTCTTCAGATATGAAGTGCCCTGTGCTCCCATTATCCAACAACAGGCGTGCAGTGTGAAGGTTGCCTTCACCATCCTCCACCCTCACAAGCGCTGTGGATAGTAAAATTTTACGAGTATCAGTTGATTGACTGATTGAATGTGTAATATTCGGTGTGATAGACGACGACGAATCAGTATCAGTATGTAGCAAGGTGTTATGTTTTAATTTACAATATTTGCAAGATCCTAATTTACACTTGCCAACATTGTGACCTGGGCGAAGACAGTTCAAACAAACATTGCAATTATTAGCTTTTTTAATACGCAACTCTACAGAAAGCTTACGAAACTCAACACAAGAAAAAAGAAAATGTTGTTGTTTACACATTGGACATGAAATATTTTTATATTTTTGTTCAATACTTTTAGATAATACAAAGCTTTTAGTTTTATTAATGTTAACAGGATTGTAGCAAATTTGTTTTGAGCTAGATTCCTCGAGCGTCTCTAGTAAGTCAGACCTATTACTAAGAAAATTAATGAAGATCAAGAGCGTCGGAGGTACAGATAAGGTATTTCGATGCTCCTCCCATTGGCGGTTAGTTACCTGGTCCAGCTTGCTTGTCATCATATGTATGATAAGTGTGTCCCAGTGTTGGACAGGCTGGTCTAAGGTCGATAGGGCTCTCAGGTTTTTATTGGTAACATCGATGATATTACGCAATGCCTTGCTAGACCCTGTGAATGGGTTCAACATTAAATAAGGCTTGTACATGGTTGTTGACTAAGAGCCTTTTATTATCGTACCTATCACAAAGTAACCTCCAGGCAGCGTCATAGTTGTCCGATTTGAAATCGAGATTATCAATCGCAAGTAACGCACTGCCACATAAGGATGCACGTAGGTAATGTAATTTATTAATTTTGTTTATGTTCTCATTATTATGTATGATTGATTTATAAGTGTCTCGAAATTCGAGCCAATCATGATAATTACCGGAAAATTTAATTAAATCTATTTTAGGCAAACGAATTGAACAATCATTTTTGTGTGTTTGACTACAAGGGCCACCTGGGATTCGCAGTCAGAAAGAAACTTTCGAGCTCTATCTACAATCTGGCGGGCTGAAGCCACCAAAGCGTAGAACTGCTTCTCAAAATCCTCGCGTTCGGTATATTGCTCCTCGGGGTCATCCACTAAAGCCTCCAAATCGTTCTGTAAAGCATCATAATTTTCATATAAATTTTCAAATGTTGTATATCTGCATTCTACTTCTATAAGTTGTAGTTCACTTAACTTATCGCAAGATTTTATGAGATTTATGTATGAAGCGAACTGCGTAAGCTTAGCCTTGATAGAAGCTCGCTTTTTGATAAGGCCTTTTAAATCGCTCATTTTAAAAAATAAGCTTTAATTATTTAGTTTTCTTTGAAATAACGCTAGAAGTATGCAAAGCGAACAGCGATAGTAATTGCTATTGAAAATAATAAGGGGCAAAGTTTTCACTACAAAATAACCGGCGTTATGTATCAAGTGCCTAGTAACAAAAAAAAAACATACAAAAACCACAAATATAACTTGAAATTATGAAATTATGTACAAATGTAAATATGGTGCTATTGAAATAATATTGAAAAATTAATGAAATGATTATTAAGTATGAATCTTGAAAATCTTAAATTAGTATGACTTAATGAGAACTTAAATGATTCATTTACTATCGTAAGAATCAGGCAAATGATTTGATATTAGAATGAAGCTGAATATGAATTGATGGGATTATAGTGAAATGAATATGTAATGGATGAGGGATGACAATGAGTGTAAAATTATGATAAAGAAAAAATTGGAACAATCTCACGGTTTTATGGCACCATCCACTGATAATCACTACCACATTTCAGTTCATGAAGATGTCGTTAGTTGCTGTCTTGCTCGATGAATCCTGCTGAATAACTTGATGACGACGATTCCTTGCGTGTCCACTGGTTTTGTAGATTTAAACCGTTGTTTATTTCCACAAAAGCCCTGTAGGATGCACGAAGACAAGGATGAAGTCGTACTATGTAGACAAAGGCAACTTGTACACGACGATCAGCTGCAAGCTTGAAAACCGTTACTTGGCCAACGGTTTATTCTTTTCTTTGTTCTTTCGAGGTCGTTGAATTCCTTAATCCGGCTCGAAGGACCATGTTTAAATATGGTTCAGCAATTGAAAGAGTAGCGGACTGTATTTTTTAGAGTTTAATGATTGACTGTAAAGTACAAAGAACAAATATATATATGCGCGTGCGCGGAAGAGTAGTCGCAGAGGCGATCGACAGCTGACTGCTCGGCGCACTGCGAGACGTCACGGCGACGGAGCGGGGCGGCGAGGGGGGTCGGCAGGAGGAGCGTGGGGCACCTGAGCCCGCGGGCTCAGGTGCCCCACGCTTATGATTTATGATGCGATTATGATGCGTCAACAAATACAAGCCTCAGAAGTCACATCACCCGGGTGCACTAGCAGACAAAGTAAGAGTGCTCGAGTTAGTTACCAATGAGGGTGAGTCATCATCCATCGAGGAGACTGATGCTGCTATCGGCGCTTTCACCAACCACCTTCGAACTGCTATCAGGGCATCTTCCAGGCGGGTGCCGGTGGCGAATGATCGCCGCTGGATCCTGCCTGAAGATGTGAGGGAGTTGTTGAGAGCAAAGAACGCAGCTATCCGGGCGTAGGACTACGCTCCGACCGAGGCAAACCGCATCCGTATGAGGGCCCTACAACGAGATGTTAAATCTCGCATACGCGAACTGCGGTCTAACAACTAGGACGCGCTTCTTGAAGAGATTTCGCCTTCACATCTGACTGGAGCTTGGCAGTCTCTCAAGTGCACCGCATCACGGAATATATCTTGGAGCAAAGGAACATAGGTCGAAAACCGATAGGCACGGGTGCGCTTTTCTTTGACGTGACTAAAGCCTTCGACAAATGCTGCGTTCCGTTTGCCAATTATAGCGCTCACAACGCTAAAAGTGCTCACAATTACAATTTCATTAAGATCTTTGACCCTGAATGAAGCAGGAGCCATTTTTTATATTATTACAAAAGAAAATTAATAAGCAAGCTTTCAAAATCTGTGAGCACTGTGAGCGGGAAGATGGCTGTGTTTATGACATCATTGATGACGTATCGATATCGCTGTGAGCGCGCTCACGGGCAATCGGAACGGGTATATGAGCGCTGTGAGCGCTGTAATCAGCAAACGGAACACAGCAAAAGTCTGGCACAACGGCTTGTTATATAAGCTGTTTAAACTAGGCGTGCCAGACAGCCTCGTGCACATCATACGAGACTTTCTCCACTGTCGAACCTTTCACTATACACTAGTGACATACCAAGGACGGAGAAAGTAGATCTAGCGAGCGCTCTTTGCAGACGTCACCGCGCTATAAACATCTGATAGGAATCTACGTAGGTTAACTAGAATACTTCAATCCGCAGCCAACGCATTAGGCGCTTGGTTTAGGAAATGGAGAATAGAAGTCAACCCAGAAAAAAGTGCAGCAGTATACTTCTCTCTCTCAACCTGCTCTAGGACAACCCTTCAAAAGATTAGGTCAGATCACCCTGTTTGGTACTCCGCTCCCATGGGCTAAAAAAGTCAAATATTTAGGAGTCACTTTAGATAGTGGACTAACATTTGCGGATCACATAAAACGCATCCTGGACTGAGCCGCCTTCGTCATGGGTAGGTTGCACTCTCTAATTTGCAAGAAGAGTAAAATATCGCTGAGAAATAAGCTTACACTTTACAAAACTTGCATCCGCCCCATTATGGCAAATGCCAGAGTAGTTCACGCCAGCAAGTCGAACTTCAGTCACTTGCACGTTATTCAAAATAGGTTGTTAAGCAAATGCGTCGGGCCCCGCCCTATGTCCACAACCTAGCGCGACGCGGTGGTTCGTTACAGGCGTCCGCGTAACGTCTTAACAGATCCCGACGACGTTATAACAAGAAACGCCGGTGTTCCAGTTGGAAATAGGGCAACACGGCATCCGCATCGCCGGTGGGCCAGGTAACGCGGCGTACGCATTCCTACTGTAGTACTAAAAAACATGTTGCACTGTTGGTTTTTGGAAAATTGTGATTTTGGGAATGAAAAGGAAATACGAGCAAACCAATATTTAAATCTTCGACAGACAAGTATCGTTTTTTTCAACATTGTGAAACCTGAGTAGCTACGTAACAACACTTACCTTCGTTAATACATCCAAAATAACACTTAAAGCGAGAAATGGGAGCCATATTAAGATATTTTAATACATAAAACTGTGAAGTCTCTGTCTCAGTTTGAAAAAAACAGTCAAATCACAATTAACTAACACTAAAAAATACACTTAACTAATTGAGTCTATGTCTCTTATATATGTAACATAAACAAAGTTAATCTTACTTAACGGAGTTTATAACGCACATAACACGAGTTTATAACGGTGTTTTTACAAGAAAAAACAAAAATTCGCATGTGAACCGGGAAAACCAGGGGAAAACCGAAGCAAGCGGACATTTTGTTTTAAATTTTGAGTCAGTCATTCAACCAACGCAACGCTGCAATCAATCAATAAAAGTTCAATAAAATTGAAATGACTGACCGATCTTTATTTAAATCATATAATATAATATATTATAATACTAAGTAAAAATTAATAAAATCTAAATAGTTTTTTTAACAATAATAAAATTATCTGATTCTCAGTCTAGACATCTAGCGATGTGCTGAGTTATCATACACGCTAGTTGACTAGCATTAATCACTAGATGTCGCTAGTTTCTTCGATACTTTTTTTATTTTATAGTAAAGGGAGTTACATAGCCCTGTTTGTGACCTCTGTCCTCTGCTACTTATTATATTCTCTAACCTCTATCCAACCAACCAATATTTATTTAGTCCGTTGTAAAAGTGGAAAGGGGGAAGTGTTTCGCTCGAAACACTTATAAAATCTAAACTGTAAAGTTAAAACATAACACGTCCTATCCTATCTATACTGATTTTTAGTACCATAAACCGGTTATGTGATAGTTTTAGCTATGGCTTCATCCTTATTTACGTATGAAACACTTGTCCATGCTCTCGCAGGAGCCGCTGTAAGTACTTAGTACTTAAATTAATGTAATTCATGTATGTTTGGAAATTGTTTCATGTTCTTATACTGAGTGACTCATGTCATTATAATAAATATGCTCCATTTGCAGGGAAGTATGGTTGGCATGACGGCATTTTATCCTCTTGACACCCTGCGACACAAATTACAAGGTAATTATCATTAAGGTTTTAAGACCTTTCGTATGATAATCGAAATGTGCAGACATTACTAAATCATTTCCCTTGTTACAGTTGAAGATAAAACTAAATTTAAAGGCTCTACTTGGGATGCTTTGGCTCAGATAGCTAATGAAGAAGGATTTGAAGCTTGGTACAGAGGGCTAGCACCAGTTCTACAGTCATTATCTGTATCAAATTTTGTTTACTTCTACACATTCCATGCTTTACGAAAGAAATCTAGGGCACCTTCATCTTTGCAGGACTTAATGTTTGGTATAACTGCAGGCAGTATTAATGTTTTATTAACATCACCTTTGTGGGTTGTCAATACTAGAATGAAGTTAAAAAATAACTCGTATAGCAGTCTTATACATGGGTTAATGGAACTAGCAAGAACAGAAGGGCTTAAAGGGTTATGGTCGGGTACTTTACCATCTCTGCTACTTGTTTCCAATCCTGCAATACAATTCATGGTGTATGAATATTTAAAGAGAACATTTGCCAAGGGTAAGTTCGACAGCTACACAGCATTTCTTTCCGGTGCAATAGCTAAAGCAGTAGCTACTACAATGACATATCCACTGCAGTTAGTTCAGTCTAGATTGAGGGCAGGAACTAGTCTGAAGCCCTTGTATGAAGATGCCAAGACAAAACCTTCAAGCTTGTTTCGTGGGCTAGAAGCTAAATTATTACAAACTGTTATGACAGCTGCTTTAATGTTCCTCATTTACGAAAAGCTTGTTAGTTTTGTCCTGACTACAATGCGAGTGAGGCATGCTCATCGGAAGTAAATTCATATGAGGGAAGGCAAATTTTATACCTTTATAAAGCCTAGTGCTGGTTTTGGTTTAAATAATTTGGTTGTGGTGAGATAATAATTCCATTACTATATTATAATAACATAATACTAAACATTCTAGTCAAACATTTAATGTTTTTATAATGCTCTCTTAAGGCAGACCATGATGTTGACAGTTAAAATTGGTATTGATAATTCCCTGGTACAAGTATTTCATGCTTATGTGAGCTGACTGATCATTATAACCTAATGCGAGCTTTTAATTGGAATTACTTCATAGCGGGTTGCTCAAGTCAAAGTTCTACTATTTAAATGCAATAAACTTTAGCTTGTGTTACAACATTTGAAAGGTAATTTTGTTAGCTTTCCAATGATATTAAATAATTTAAAATTGATGCCAATTTCCTATAAAAAATCAGGAATTAATTGCAATAGGTGGAACTGATGACATCTAAATAAAACGAAAATCAAAGAATGAAAATTTATTTAAATATTTCCTTTAGTATTTTGTGTTACCCCCTCGCACCCTAATTACTGCTGTCCTGATGGAATAATGTAGGATTAAATCAAAGCAAATCATTTATTTATTTCAATCAATTATAAGATCATACAAATTCAAATTTATATTTATTTTATACTTACAAGGTTTTAAAATACATATTAAAATAGTTATTATACAAAAATTACAAATTACAAAAAAAATTACAATATATAAATATCAAAAATTGTTAGAATATTAGAAATGTCTAAACAATATATAAATTTAAACAAAGAAATTAAGATTGTGTACTGTCAGTATTATGCAATATAAGATTCATAGTATAGGTATAATATTATTCAACCCAAAAATAATTACAAAAATACGATAATATAATAATACCCATACATGTAATTACTTATATAAGATTAAAAATTATTTAGTACTAGACCATACATGAATCATATGGCAATGGTTCATGTACTGACAGTCTTACCTGTCAGCAAACGCCCTCAGGATGCTGCTAGAGCTGGCCCGCACCCGCCGCACCATTAAACCTCTTTTGAGTTCTTCTGGAGCTGGACTTTTCCTCATACGTACCTTTTCAGCTTGTCCCACAAATGTTCTATAAGATTCAGTCGGGACTGCGGGCTGGCCAGTCTATTGTGGCAATTCCAACTTGTTCCATGTAATGTCCAGTGACGTCAGCGGTGTGGCAGCCAATAAATCCGGCGTAGGGGAGCGCATGGGTTTGCAGAATGTCGTTAAAGTATCTTTCTGCGATGAGCCCCCCTCTCCGACCTCCACCAGGTATGAATACCAGCTCCGTTTTAGCTAGCAATAGAAATGCCCGCCCACATCATACAGGATCCACCCCCGTATGACACTGTTTCTGTAATACAACAGTTATTAGTGCAATTATTTGTAGTAGTGCAAATCCCTCCCCCGGTCTTCTGTAGACTCTTCGTCGACGGTCGCTACCATGCAGGCACATTCTGGTTTCGTCTGAGAACAAGATTTGGCTCCATTGCTCCATACATATCCCAATTTAAGTGGTCGCGAGCAAACTGTAACCGGGCTTGTCGGTGAGCTGGGGACAATTTGGGTCCAGTGGCTGGCCTTTATGGAGTCAAGTTTGCTTCTTTAAGTCTACGTCTCACTGTCCACTCGTCAGCAGCCCTCCCCCGAACTTCTCCGAGCTGTTTCTGGACGTCCACACCGGCCAGGAATGCATCGTTGTCGTCCTGATCCTGGTCTTCGGACTAAGTTACCAGTCTCTCTAAACCACTTGTACACCTTGGTGACTGGCTCAAATAACGATCGAACGGCTCGATGGTACGCTGAGACAAGCCGTGCCAGATAAGGACAATAGTTTGAGCTGCTTCTGCAGGTGTGGTTTCCTAGGAAGGTGGGTCATTTAGGACTGAATACCAATTTCGTAAAAGTTCGCTTTTTATAGGGTTTTTAGGACTCTTGAACGATATGGCTTTTTATTTATGAAAATTGATGTCTTTTATTGATGTCTTTGATGTATTTTATAAAATTGATGTTTTTTACGTTTTATGATATAGAATGAAATTTTTTTCCTCTATCTATTATATTGAAACAGGTTGAAAGCTATCAAAATTCCCTTTCTAGTGGTAAAACTTTGTCTTGAGCAACCCGCGATGAAGTGATTCCAATTAAAAGCTCGAAAGTGTATTAAAATTAAAATATTAAAATATTTACTTTTTAATTGTGCCAAAGAAAATGTACAGATCCACATCTGTGTTGCAAATTATAATTATATTAAGTGAAAACTGACATAGACTAAGTGCAAGTGCAATGTAATATTATTTATCTAGTATGTATGGTGACTGCAATATAACATGGTATCACTATCTAATGCATTTTATTTGAAATATTATCAGAATTTTGTGTTTGAAGAGCTGACTGACCACTGCCCGATCCTTCTGCAACTGCTCTGGAAACATAAATATGAAGAGAGCCATTTTAGAATTCAACAAAGTTAGTATAGATTTTGACAAACTTGACTAATCATTGCAGTTAATCCCCTTGTCGGAGTACTACTACTATGACTGTTGAAATGGCAAACTTCATAGTATCCAAGCTGCAGAGTTGTATAGCCTACAGCAAGACAGAAAAAAGAGTCGCTAAGAAGTACACGCCTTTATAACCCTGGCTGAACCCGGGTATTATTAGATGTATTCGCAAGAGAGCTAGACTACATAGAAATCTTAAGAATTCACAGGGTGATGACTCTCTTAGAGATAAGTGCATTTCCTATAGAAACATTTGTAATAAAACATAAAAAACTTTAAATCGAAATTATTACCAATCGTAACGTGCTAAATCTGCCGGCAACCCTCAAAAGACCTGGCAACTGATAAAGAAATTAGTAACCTTAAACACAGTAAGCAAGCAATCTTCGGAATTGTTACACATAAAAGAAAATCCTTGCTCATCACTAAATAGTGTCAACAATTACTTTACGTCCATCGGTTCTAAATTAGCAAATGTTGTTTTGGTAAAAAATCTGAAAATGAACCTTCATTAGCGCTTCAAAGCTACTGAGATTTGTGGTCCGTCTCAATCAATGTCATTTAATCCAGTCGAGCCTGACGAAATTCAGACGATCATAAATAATTTCAAAGTCGCAGTGCTTTAGGCTGGGATGGCATCCCTACTGAAGGAATAGAACATTCTCATCGGATTTCAGCCGAACCAATAGCGCATCTTTGTAATTCTGGTTTTGTAACAGATACCTTTTCAGATATTTTTAAAAAGGCAATTGTAATCCCAATTCATAAATCAGGCGACAAATCTTCAACATTCAATAAAATTATTGACCAATTTCTCTGTTCTGTCAAAAATTCTAAAAGGTAAAGGACGCTAATAAAAGACTTAAATTATTTAGACATTTAACACAGGAATTAATATGAAAACATCAGTTCGGGTTTAGACCAAATAAATCAACAGAAGACTCCGTTTTAAACCTAACGCAATAACAGATAAGAGTGAAAAATGTATTGGTATTTTCATTGATTTACAGAAAGCTTTTGACATCGTTTTAATTACAATACTGCTGAGTCGTTTACAGAACACCGGTATCCGAGGTACGGTTCAAAATTTACCTCACCAATAGGACTAAATGTGTTAGGGTTGATAAATATGTTAGTCAATACTTATCTGCTCCTTTGGTGTCCCTAAGCGCAGTACACTGGGACCAACTTTATTTTTAGCATATATTAACCAACTATGTGAACTAGACCTCCATGGAGCTGACATAACCATGTACGCCGATGATACAGCAATTCTATTCCAGGGCAAAACTTAGGATGAAACCTAGTTCTTAGCTGAAAAAGGCCTGAGTAATTTAGCAGAGTTGCTAGAAAATAGAGCTTCTATCACTGAATGATGATAAAACTACCGACATCTGCTTTAGTAAGACAAACGTCTCGAGACCTTTGAGTGATATGAGTCTACATGTTCCTGCGCATGTACATGCAGTGCAAACACCCAATCAAAACACTTAAGAAATCCAAAACTGTCAAATACTTGGAAATTATTGTCGTCAAGAAATTGCAGTAGGCTCCGCATATAAAAATGTTGTCCAGTAGAATAAGAAAGTTTATACGTTTTTTTTTAAAACATTGCGACAGATAGCCGATACTAAACTATTGTTACAAAAGTTTAACGCTCTGTCAGCCTGTAATTATCTATGGGATATGTGCCTGGGGTGGCGCAGCTAAATCGTACTTGATCGATGCTGAAAGAGCTCAGCGTGTGGTCCTTAAGGTACTGCTTTTTCTGCCATTTAGAGAGCCTACCACATGGGTATATGAGAGAGCACAGGTTCTGTGTCCGTAAATTGATATATGATAATGTGTTAGACGATATCGCGAAATCTCTGCTGGCTTTTTAAATGGAACGACAAATTATAAAAAGGAAAAATAAAATGAATAGGTTCTTAATTCATAAAACACATAGTGCTTTCACCAGCAGACAGTACTATTTCACTGCTCCATTTTTATATAATAAATTAAATACATTTTGCCAAACAAAAAATTACACAAGCTATCAAATTAAAAGTAAATTATTAGACTGGCTAAAAGGTTATGATTGTGAAGCTACCGATTCCTTGTTGAGTAACTGACCTACTGAGTTACTTCTAATTAAAAACTTATTAATTCGACTAAACTAGTGTACTTCAAGCTGTAAACCTCATATTTGAAATCTCAATGAAAACAAATTTTAACAATGCTAAAAATTTGAATTGAAATAGTGATAAACAAAGTGAGGATTACGGGCTGTATGTAATTCTCACCTCTCGTGCAAGCAAACGGGTTTCTTGGTTTAGGTTCCAAAAAATAGTCGATGAAAGATTCCAGAGATAAGGTACCCTGGTGAGGATTATGGCTTGAACATTTGAAAACTTCAAATTTCTCCGGAACGCCTACGACTTTCAGTTTAAAGTTTGTGCCAAAAAATAGTGATGAAATAGTCGTACGAAACCTAAATAATTTTGAGCTGATTTAATTTGAAAATAAAAGCTTTTTAATTTTCTTACATTTCTATGGATGTACAGTCGCGTACAAAATGTGCTGTACACACGTACTGAAGTAGGGGCGGGCGGCCCTCAAAATAAAAAGGTTGTTTGCTTTTTTGAGTGTGGTGTATTCACGTATTATGATATTGTTAGAAAACTAACAAGTAAGTATGTCATTTCATTTTGGATTTCGTCAAGTTGTATTGTTGATTGTGCTCAAAACAAAGATACGCTACGTAGCAATTACTTACTTAAACATACATAACAAATAAATTCATGCTTCCCTTATACTTCACTCAGTTTTGTTAAACTTGTATCATTTGTAATTTGAATTTAAGTGTGATACAGTACAGTTGATGTGCCTATTCATTATTTACTTAAAAGTAAATATTATTGTCGCACTTATTACCACGCAAATTATGCGTCGTAAATAATCTCGGTGGCGAGTGAACGATAGTAGCGCGCTTTTGTTTTTCGGAATTGTTTTTTGTTTTGTTTAGGTATTTTGTATTACCTACTACATTTGTGTCGTTTCACGGGTAAAGGTACCTCAGGTATTAACGACTTTTATTGCACCAATGAATTCAACATTCTATTGCTGATTAGGCTATCCACACTCACACTTTTCATACACACATGTATTCCGCATGTAACGCGTACCTAGTTCCAACCTCACCTGAGTAGTGACAGTAGACACAATGTTGAGTATTTTATTTTGCTATGTACTGCATCTCAACTCCAACAGTATTGTCAAGGATAGGAAGGTACTCGTTTCTGTATCACAGGTACTCGCATTTCAGAAGCCAGGGCTACGTTTGTCTTTTTATTGGTGATTTTTACAATAAAGATATTTTTATTTAAGTATTTTATTTATTTATTTAAACAAACAAATTAGGCTTATAAAAAAACATTTATTCATATTTTAGTTATGACTGTGTTGTCGGATCAGTAAGTAGCTTGTGCTTTCATGTCACCTGAGGCTCGCTCCACTAGTTGTAGGTATTCTGTCACGGCCATCTCAAGGTCTTCATGGGCCTGTGGAACAAACAGTACAATGTACTCGGACTTTGATACTGAGGTTTATCGTGAAGATTATAATACAAATTTTCAGGTGATAAGATATGGCCGTTAGGTTTGTTTAGGAAGGATTAATAGGAGCATTCCTTTGTTTCAACAAACAAAAGACAAGCAGAGTGGTCACAGGCACTAAAAAGAACAATGCATTGTTCAACTATTTGTTTAAAATTTGTAAATTATTGTCATGCGATTTATACTTTATTCAATAAGAATAGAAAAGAATATTTATTTATTGCAATGAGCATAACTATTTCAATGAAAATAAATGTCGTGCAATGAAAATAAAAATCCAGCGTCGTGACTTGGTCGCGGCACTAAGTTGAGCGGAGGCCTTTTTGATATAATATTTCTGTTGAATATTAACTCTTAAATAATGTATTGATTGAATATATCAAATATACGTTCAAAAAAAAAACCCAGATAACCTTGAAACTATTTATCTTCATAGATCTTTAAAATATTTTATTATGTTGTTACTTATGCACGACCGGTTTCGGGAAAAATCATGAAAAAATTCTAAATTTCCTGGGAAAGCCGGAAAATGGGCGGTGTTGTAACACCTGGCAGGGGAATGTACTACTATGCAGTACTTAGGGGTGTAGTTAAGGTTGAAATTGAGAAAATTAAAAAGGATGAAATGTTATTTATTTTATCTGTAATAAAAGCTTAAAGATCAATTGGAAGTCTGTATCTGAGGACCTTTCCCAAAACATTGTCTTACGGGCCACCACAAATATCCACTTAACAACATAATACTAAGAACAAATTTTAAGAAAACATTTCATCTCTGCTTGAGTTGTGTTAACCTGCCTTATACATTTCGTGTGCATAAATATTCGTGTAATGCGCCAACAAATCAACATCTCATTGTTTATCAAAGCATTGTAATAGCGCATAGGTGAATATAAATATTTATGGGTCTGATAATTTTGCTACTGAGGATATGCTTTCTCAGTTTGCCGATGTCACCAAGGATACTATTGATTGTCTGACACAAATGATTTACAAGCTACAGGAGAATCGGTGACGTTGGTTTCTTGCGTGACCTCCTCGCTGCATCTTATTTTAGCTAATTGAGACAATGGCGTATTGTCTTCATCATCCGAAAAAGACTGGGTCTAGAAAATCTCGACCGTGCAAAGTATCTTGAGGAACAAATGTTTAAAACATATATAATGAATATTGAAAATAATATTAATAGCAATCCAAGAGCGTTTTGGGCGTACGTTAAGAGTAGAAAATCGTGTAATTTGTTCCCAGCTGTTATGACATACAATAATATAAGTTCAGACTCGGGTAGTGTCATCGCTAATATGTTTAGTGACTATTTCTTTTCCACCTTCCAGAATCCTTCCTTACTAGACAACCGTACTAACCATCAGTCCACCACTAACACTGTATCCGACATACATAGCATCGAAACTAATGAATCTGAAGTTTATAATTTATTAAAATCTGTAGATATGACAAAATCGGCTGGCCCGGATTGCATTCCACCCTTGTCTATCTCAAACTGTGCTAAAAGCCTCACTTTACCCTTGACTTTGTTATTCAGGCTTTCACTTCAACTTGGACAATTTCCCTCTTTGTGGAAAACTGCACACATAACGCCTATACATAAAAAAGGCGCCAAGAATGAGGTTACTTACTATCGTCCTATCTCTAAATTATGTATTTTATCCAAACTTTTAGAAAAAATTGCATATAATCAGACATACAATGCTCTCAGGTTGAGTTTTGTAGAGCAGCAACATGGCTTTCTCAAGGGTAGGTCTACCGAGTCTAATCTTTTGATACGTAGTGAATACCTCACTAAACATATGTCGAACCGATCCCAGGTAGACGTTATATACACAGACTTCACCAAATGTTTTGACCGGATTGATCATGCTACTCTACTGCGTAAGTTTCAGACTACAGGTATAAAGGGAAACCTATTTTGTTGGTACGCCTCATACATCAACAACAGGAGCCAAATAGTTGTACTTAATGGTTTCAATTCTCAAGTGAAACTAGTTCCTTCGGGAATCCCTCAAGGATCTTTGCTCGGACCTTTATTATTTATAATTTTTATTAATTACATTGTTTCCTATATTAAGACATCAAAAATTTTATTGTATACGGACGATATGAAGATCTTATATCCAATTAATAATATGAATGACTGCATCAAACTTCAATCTGACTTAAATAACCTCTACAACTATTGTATCTCAAACAAACTTGAACTAAATGTTGCTAAATGTTGCGTATGCTCGTTTATCCGGAAAGCCTCCCCAATTACATTTGATTATGCTATAAATAATATAAATTTGCAGCGAGTAACTACTGTGGTGGATTTGGGGGTTTCTTTCGATTCCAAGCTTCTATTTGACACCCATGTCAATAAGATAGTTAGCAAAGCTTCAAAAGCTCTAGGATTCATAATACGTATATCCTCAGACTTCACCAATGTAAAAACTCTTAAAATTTTGTATTGTACTTACGTCCGAAGTCACCTCGAATACGCTTCGTCTGTATGGAACCCTAAATATGACGTTTACGTTCAACGAATTGAGAGCATACAAAGACGCTTTAAAAAAAATATTCAGTACAGGTGTAGAACCTACGACAACAACTGCATTTAAAGGTGTAAACGACACCATATATTACCTCTGAGTAAGCGAAGGCAAATATCCGATGTCGTTAATTTAATAAAAATTGCGAATAATAGATTAGATGTTCCGAGCTTCTGTCTGGAATTAATTTTTGCGCGCACACAAAGTTATATCGCAACCCTAGTTTACTGCACGCACCTACCGCAATGACCAATTACAGACAGAACTCATTTATGTGCAGAACACCAACTTTAATAAATGAGTTAAACAACGAGCTCGAGAACTCTGACCTATTCTGTACCAGCATGCCAAGTGTTAAGGCAGCCATGGCCAAAGCATTCTTTTCTTAAAAACATTTATTGTTAGTATTTATATATATATATTCTATTCTATTCTTATATTCAATTTAAATCTTCTTCTTGTGTCTGCATCAAATAAAATATTATGTTTGTATTTATGCATATATCTACTTATACTAGTGACTTATTTATATTATAACGTGATTTCACAATGTGAGAACTTTGTAAATGGCCTTCTTTATAATTATAATTTTTAACTTAATCAATTGTACTTAACTGTAAGTTTTCCAAGAATTAGAAAATAAATAAATAATAAACATACATTTTTACATGGACGATTGTCCAAATTCACGACGTTTGCGTCACAATCATCATTAGTAACATCTGTATTTGCAGAACCCGGGGGCAAAGTAGTGACACCTGGCAAGGTTGTGTCAACATTCGCTCTCTCCAAGTCTTTTATAATTTCAGTAAGCTGTAATGCTTTCCGTGGTTTTACCCTAAAATTTCGTTCGATCCTACCTTGAATGTTTTAGACGTGGATACAACTACTAGGTGTTATAACACCTGTGACAATTCAACAGCCAAAACATTATATAATAAGTCATTACCATTTTTATTTTTTCTATTTCAAGTCACTAACAGTCATGTTATAAATAATAAATCACAAAAAGAGATAAAAAATACTAATTTGTAGTATTTATAGCGTATCTTTTACCAGACATAATATTAAAAATAACTCTGCCGCCAAATAACATAATTTACACTTAAAAATAACATTTTTTGTTTATTTCCGCTGCACGTAATGAAAACTTCATAAACACTGAATGAAATATTCGAAGAAATACAATAAGAATATCACTTTTTAAAATCAAAATGTTATGGTAGATTTAAGTACATTTGAGCGGTGTTATACCACCTGGTCAGGTTAAGTGGGTTAATTTCTTATTTATTTCAGACAAACCAACAAACAGTTCTACTCGGTCACGAAAATTAGTCTCTCGCGTGTGAAAAATCGAAGAGAATTAAAGGCATTGTGAATAATTTTATTGTACTTTAAATGTCGTCTATGGCTAGGCCCTCAACGATTATGCCAACGCTAATATTCTATAATGCTGTAGGCCACAAGTTTTTAGCTGCAAGCGCTCGGTGATCTCGGATCGACGTATACGCGTTCTTAGTAACGAAAAAAAATCTTAAAAATGCCTACTTGTGCCCTTTTGACTTGTACGAACAACTCCTAAAACAAGAAAAAAGATTGTGGAGTGTCTTTCCGCCGGTAAATAGCTAAACAATTAACTGAGAAATATTATTTTCAATATTTACAAAAACTGACAAATTAGATGAAACACTGCGCCGCCGCCACTTTCTGTGCCGGGCATGGTACGGGTTTAGAGTGCCTGTCCAAATCGATTTTTTCATCTTACAAAGGTAGACTTCGAATCTTTTTTTTTAAGAGCAAGCTTTCCTGTAACTTGCTTAACATTTTAACCTCCAAAGTCGGATTTATCGGGTAAACATTTCCGGCTCTTTCCACCTGAGTCGTATATAAACGACCGAAAACCCTTTGTACTGTGTATTGAACTTCCATGATAATTGCGCGGTTTGTTCTCAAAAAATAGAATTTTTCGGATATATCGTCTATCGAACCTTATTTACAGTCTGATATGCACACTTCCAATGACTATAAACAAAAAGTAAATACTATTTCAATAATGATTAATATCCTATTATGATCCTTGAGAAAATCTATTGACTTGAAACGTCCCTATCGTAAATATTTCGTATATAATACGAGAAAATAAAGGATATTACAAAGAGAGGCGCGAGAAACTCTCTTAGCATTCGGGTAAAATAATACATCCACGCGCATGCTCACACACAGCGGCGCGTAGGGACTGACTAATCTAAAAGCTACTTGTATATAACACCAATTTGTATATAAATAAAGTAAATGAAGTAAAAATAATCTTTTTTATCAATTACGTCTACGCTATCTTAATTAAAGTGGTTCTATATCCATTTTAATTTTCATTTACTAGTATAAAAATATATATAAATTTTTTATGAAGTTAGGTAGAATTTTATATCTTGTCCATTCTGTACCACTCACATGATCTACTGCTATGACACATTACACTTCGTTGATTGGTCGACAGATGTTACACTCTATTGTAGCAATCCAAGCGCTGCATGTTTTAATCGTTTGACTAGACAACTTAAAGCGCTGCATCTAATAACAAACGAAGGTTTCTACGGCGAGCACGCTCAGGCGCCGGCTGGCGCTCTGGCGCATGCAGGATCAGCAACAGACTACATCGATAGTAGGCTCCGTCGTAGATGTCAGGCTCCTTCAGTTGCAGGCAGGGTCAGGAGTAGGTTCCATCGTAGGTAGTAGGAGGCTCCAGCAAGATCTGCAGCAGACAGGGCCAGGAGTAGATTACGTCGGTAGCAGGTTTCCTCGTAGGTATCAGCAAGGTCTGCAGCAGGCAGGTAGGGTCTTGAGTAGGCCGCATCCAGGGCAAGCAGCGGTGGTGGCAGGTTTCTTCAGTTGCAGGATCCAGAGGCAGTAGGCAGCATCATATTGCGGCAGCTTCAGTATCAGGATCAGCATGAGTTCGAGGACTTCGAGAGTTGCTCGCAGTAGGCTGGTTTGTTAGACTTTTGATGTTTCCAATAGACTGGCCTGTAATAGACTGCCGTTCTAAGGCCAGCAATCGGCCTATACAGGGTATAACGTAAAGGAAGCATAATACTTAAGGGTCAGTAGATATCCCATTGTTCGAATATACTGTAAAAGAATTGGAGTTATTGGGGCTGGTTAAGGCTTCCATAATTTTTTAGTACTTTTCATACCTACCAATGCATGGAGCGCGGCGCTCGCTCCGTGTTAGGTAACTTGGGTCCAACGGAATTGGTACTTTAGTATGTTGGCCTTCATAACGTAGCGTGAATCATACACAGATAACCCCCTATCTGAGGCGCCATTTCACCATGTGATTGACATCCATAAGAGCGCCAGCTCGTCGTGCTACCGGAACACCTCGGATTATCTACGACGTGAGCAACTTCTACTCATAGTAAGTATCATTACATAAGACTCGCTGCTTGAATACACGTGCCGTTAATATCCTCCTTTAAGACATTTTAACTTTACTTTAATAAAATAGCTACCTACCTTAGCGACTAACGTTCACAAAAGATACGAAGGAACAATAATAAATAACTTAATTACTAATCGAACGAAAGCAAACCCCTTTCTTTAAAATTCGTGTTCATTCAGCAACTGGTTTACCTGAATTCCATATTGCTTCCTAACCCATTTAGAAGTTATCGCGCGCAAGAGATAAAATCACTTAACAAACTTTCGCTCAACCTCACAAACTTTCACACGTAGGTATGTTGGTACAATATTAGTACAAATAGTATTATACCCTATTGTGTTTGGATCCGTAAAATGACATTTTCTACTAAGTAAGTACGTAGGTACCTACTGACCTCTGTTTCGAAGTTCGGAAGTTCGTCATATGCATGCACCCACGTTAGTGCGTTTATTAACACGTTCACACACACAACTAGATTACCACTGCACACAAAACACCTAAATTGAAAATTAATAAAGTACAACAAGATACTTGCACTCCGCCCGCACGTCTTTAAGATCAGCGGTGACCTTATATAAAATAAATCTTTACAAAAGGCCGCGCAAATGCCGGAAGTCGAGAGAAATGCATACAGCAGTGCATTGAAGTTTCGCACATAGCAAACTAAAGAGAAGGTAGATACAATTTCGGAATTATCTAAATGATATTATAGCTTAACTGTACTTATACGTGTGTACATACTTATGCCATGGTAAGGTGAGTTATTTACTTCAGCAAAAAAATATTAAATAACTTTTAAATAGTTGTCTATTACGACATTTTAACATGGAAAACGAAATAAAACTGATTCATGACAAACTAAGGCATGTGCGGTTGACTCAGGCGCGGACGCCCAAACCTGGGAAAACCTAAACATCTCGTCTTTTAACATTTTTGATTGACTTGTTTCTTATCTCAACATGTCCAACTCACCTTAAACTCAAATGGATGATGACTAGATTTCAAAGTTAATGTTTAATGCACAAAGAACGCGTTGTCTTGTCTACTACAGAAAACTTTGAAAGACAGAGCACAAGTCGCTAGTCATGTGCAGAATGTGCAGGCAACAGGTAGGTACTAAGCATTGGATCAAAGTATGGTTCACGAACCTCAGCGCAGTGCGGGTGTGCTTGCGCGCGCAGCTCGTGCAGCAGCAGGTCGGCGAGCGCCAGCGGGGCGGCGGCGGGGCGCGGGGGCAGCGGGGCGGGGCGCGCGGCGCGGACTGCGCGCGCGCACACTGCGGCGGCCTCCGCCAGCCGCCCGCCGTCCAGCAGCGCGCGGATCAGGCTACTCACGTCCACCTCCTGAGGGTTATAATAAATTGATAAGCACTCTATGGTACTTGGTATAAAAGTGAGTGAATAATGGAATGACGGTCGATCAGGGTTGTCCATGGTTAACATCAGAACCTAGGGCCTCATTTGTGACTGACTTCAAAGATATCTCATCTTTCAGTACTTCAAATGTGACGCTCATTGCGGCCTTACTTGAAATTTGTGACGCTTTGGTTTCGGAGATATTAGTGGTTGAATGGAACTGATTATGAACCTAGGGCTTACCAGTTTTCATCAAATTACTCGTAAATTATTGCATTTCGGTTTGATGTAAGTCGTCACGATAGCGTCACATTTGCGTCACTAATTAATGACGCAGGTGTGAATTTCGTAACTCGAGCTACGTCGAAATACAGAGAAGCCCTAGGTTCATAATTATAGACCTAGGGCTTCTCTGCATCTTGGCACCGGATGCTCCTAGGAACTAAGAACTTGAATTAATCGTTAGAGACGAAGAGTTTAAGAAATGTTGACAATCGTTTTTGTTTCAAACTAGTCATGGAGGATAGTTACATGCAAATGAATATTTCTGATGATTAGGGTGGCAATGATAATTGTCAAACACTTATTAATGATAGTTTTCCTTTGCTTACTTTCGATCATGGGATAAATTTCTTGGTATACATAAACGACCTGCCTGAAGTAATAAAAGAACACTGCATTTTGTTTGCTGACGGCGTTTCCATACTCTTCTCAACAATAAGAAATACAAATCTAAATATAAAACTTAGAAAAATTTTTGATAAAACTACGAAATGGTTAAAAGAACATAATTTAGAGATTAACTATAACAAAACTAAATTAATAACTTTTCACCCACACCAACAAATCTCTTTATATATAGATTTTGCATATAATAATAATAAAATTGATGATACAAAACTGTTAAATCTTCTCGGTATTAACATAGATACACATATAAATTGGATCTCTCACATACAAAAACTACGAACTAAACTCAATTCTTTTTCATACGCCCTCCGTGAAGTGAAAAAGGCCACAAATCTGCAGACCGCCCTTATAACATATTATGCCTATGCCTACGCTTGGTTAAACTATGATGTTATGCTTTGGGGGAACAGCACAGAGGCACCGGCACTCTTCATAGTTCAAAAAAAACTGATGCGTATTTTAGTTAACATAGACCCAACCAGTAGTTGTAGACCACATTTCCGTCATCATAAAATATTAACACTGCCATGTCTCTATATTCTAGAAAATTGTAAATTTGTCCGTAAATACCCAGAGCTATACACAAAACGCACCTTACGACAGCACAACAAGTTAACGCTACCTAGATCCAGACTTGAGTTACACGCAAAGAGCCCCTATGTGATGTCTATCAAAATATATAACAAGCTCCCCGATTGTCTGAGAAATACTACGGATTATAAGCAGTTTATTAAAAAATTAAAACAATCACTTACAGAAAAATGTTATTACTCAGTTCATGAATATTTGGAAGATAATAAATTAAATAAGTAACAAATAAACCATAAAATAACTTAAAGTAAAATAAAAATTTTATTTTCGAAACTTACAAATCAGGTAAAATATCATTTCTCAAATAATAACATACAAGATAACATATTATACACAAATATTAATTTATTATTAAATAATTGATATAAGCCCCTCTATCCCCTTTCAAATTGTTGTACCCAACAGGGTCCATGATGTATGTACCTACTATAATATTTTGTCACATGAATTTACCATTGTGGAACGCAATAAAGATTTGAATTTGAATTTGAAAATGAAGACATATAAGAGTTTCTTAAATTTTTGTGTCGCGTCACGAAAAAACATTTAAAACAAATACGTCACTTGCTCTTCAGAGTTTAGAGAGAACTTAGATAAGCTTAGCAAACGAGAATTATTTTTGGGTGCAAACTCGGACATAAAGTCAGAGCAAGACAGGGATTATTGCCATCTCCCTCCCACTTGAGTGCAGGATACAACTCGCTATACCTGGCCTATTGATGCGTCGTGGGAACATTTAGTTAAAAGGTCCCGACAAATAACATTTCTAAGAATTTTAAAACTGCCGACAAATTACACAAAACAAAACAATAGAACAAAACAAATAGACGCCGAAAGACATAGACAAGAATACAACCAGAACAGGTAAGGTATTCTCAAGGTCACATTTACGTGACATATGCACCCTACTGCAATTTTATATGAAAATTCCAGTTCAAATTATCTCATTTACTGCTATAATAAACTCAAAAAAACATATCGTCACATTTAAAGGCACTAACGAGCTAACAAATGCAATAATTAGACGGACTAATTAAGGTTCAGTTTCCCTATACCAGCGAAGCCCTAGGTTCATAATAGGTATTTGTTTGAAAGTTAGTAAATTTTTCAAATGACAATTGGGTACATGACAAATTTTTTTAAATTTCATATTTAAATAGTTTATCAACGGTAAATAAATATTGCAAATGTAACAGTATGTTTACAATCAATAGTTTTCTAGATAGAGCGATGTGTTTGAGGAGCCGCTGCGAGTCGCCGAAAAACGCTCCATACAAAACGGTACTGAGCTGTGACGTCACGACTTGTGAATCATACTAAAATTGTATGGGCGTTTAGATAAAATATATATTAGCTACGTAGATAATGCGTTTACATACATACTGTCATAGTAAAAATTGTCATATTTAATGTCAGTAAGCTAATGATATTTAAAAAATTAACATATACTATAATAAGTTTTTGCTTCTTTTTTTAAGTTTTCAAATCTATATAATTACGATATTAAATTCAAAACTATATTTTTCAAAACATTGTACCTGTCAAAATAACTAATATTTTATAAATAAATTACAAACACTTGCATTTTTAAATTGTGTCATCTACCCAATTACAAAGTCAAAATGATTGTCAATTTTGCGTAATTTCTTCGTCACTAATGTTTAATACAAGTTCGGAGCTCCTAGGACCATCCGTTGCCAAGATACAGAGAAGAACCTAGGGCTTCTCTGTATCTCGATGATGGCTCGTGTTACGAAATTCACACCTGCGTCATTAATTAGTGACGCAAATGTGACGCTATCGTGACGACTTACATCAAACCGAAATTCAGTAATTTACGAGTAATTTGATGAAAACTAATAAACCCTAGGTTCATAATCAGTTACATTCAACCGAAACGAAATCTCCGTAACGAAAGCGTCACAAATTTTAAGTAAGGCAGCAATGAGCGTTACATTTGAAGTACTAAAAGATAAGATATCTTTGAAGTCAGTCACAAATGAGGCCCTAGGTTCTGATGTCAACTGTCCATGAGGCGCAACACTACATGGTATATTTGTTAGTGTGCAGGTGGTTTAGGTACACAGACATACACTACAAGAAGAGCTACGTCGCTTAGTTACAGAAAAGGTCGACAATATGTATTTTGGGGTGTAAGGGGGAGTCGCCTACCATCAAGACTCTTCAAATGCCAACCTCACCTGCCCGTGGTGCACCCTGCCGGACAGCGGACAAGGGTCTGGCGACCGATGAATGGCGGGATAACCATTTTGCAGGTGGTAGGTTTCGACCGCGGCTTGCAACCACCCTCTAGACAAAGCCATGCCACCAAGTGACCTAGTCACGTTCCGGCATGATGTCTTGAGTAGCCATTGGAGGAGAATAGGTCCGAGTAATTGCGCAACGTATGAGAGCCGTTTGAACTCAAAGGGTTATGATGCACCAGGTGGCTATTCTGGAGGGCAGCGGGATCCAAAGAAACGGTGCACCGCTGGCCGACCGCAGGTTGTAGGGGCTCAACTAGCGTTCTAGCCATTCGTGAAAGGCTGCCCCACCCATGTTGCTCCATTGTCCCCCATTGCTCCATCGTGCCGGTTGGCGAGCGGATGGAGAGGGCCCGATGGCGATCCCCGGGGGGCTTTGGGCGTCCCCGCGGTCTCCATGTGAGTCCACCACCAGTGGGTCTGACCACTCGAGTTGCTTAGTTCCAAACGTTGCGCTTCACTCAACTTCTATTCTTCTCCCCTATTCACCCTACCAACAACATAATGGAAAAGCCCAAAAAGAAAAATAAGTGCCGAAAGCGGATGCACTCTACCTAAAAGTACACTTCTCTAACATCCGGGGAGCGCACTCAAATCAGAGACGCAGAGACGCAGATCTGTGATCGTTCGGATCTGGCATACCTGCATTACCCAGGCTATATCCTGGAGACCAAATTTCACCCCAATGCGGGCGTGTGCGTGTATGATGAGACGAGATCTGTTGTTGGCGTCTCCGATACTTGGAAGTTCCGGATTTTTCTGTTTTATGTAGATACTGGCCTGGACCGAATTGTATACGCCAGTATTTACCAGTATTTATCACACACGGGAGCTCAGGAGACAACTCGACTTATTGAATATCTTAGTGATACTGCAGGTAAGGTATCCCTCAACGCTATCCCTCTGCGCAGTTGGTGTTCCTTGGGGACTTTAAGGCCCACCATGGAGAGTGGCTGTACCCGTTCAAGGACACCGACCACGTTGGCAGAGAAACCTATCGGTTCGCAGTAACTCATGGTCTCTCCCAGCTCGTCCACGAACCTACGCGCATTCCTGACGTTGTTGACCATACTGCGTATTGCTTGGACCTTCTGCTCACAACCGATCCAGACAGATACTCGGTGTCCGTATCTCCGCCATTAGGGACATCCGACCACTGTCTGGTGAAATCTGTGCCGCAATACTCGCCAACCGATACCAGCCCAAAAGGCAATAGGCGAGTATGGCGAGTATGGCGGTTCAAGTCAGCAGAGATTGGGATGAGATGCGTCACTTTTGCGCCTCTTATCCTTGGCGGCAAGCTTGCTTTACTTCCGATGATCCATCATGCTGTGCTGATGCTGTCTCCAGCGTGATATGTCAAGGTATGGAGTACTTTGTATCGTTCTCTGATTTATCCCTGGAGTCCAAAGCCCGCCCATGGTTTAATGCTGATTGCTTCCTAGCTGAAACGCGTAAGCATGCAGCATACCAAGCCTGGGCTAGCGCTCGCAGAAGCAAAAAGCTATGGATCTCCCAGCTAAGAAGCAGGCGTACAATGCTGCCGCTAAGTCCTGCAAAAAGGTGATCAGAAGCGCTCGGTTCGACCACATTGGCCGTATCGGGGACAAGTGAGCATCCTATCCCACGGGGAGTGAAGCTTTCTGGTCCCTTGCCAAGTCGGTTGAGATGAACTTCTGTCGCCCATCACTGCCACCAATGCAAAGGCCTGACGGGTCTTTGGCCCACAGCACAAAAGAGAAGGCAGACTTGTTCGCAAATCTCTTCGCAGAATGTTCACGTCTAGATTCCAAAGGTAAAAGCCCACCCACGTTACCCCCATTCGGCCCCAAGATGGAGGCCGTCCAAATTCACCAGAAAGAGGTACTCAAATGCTTACTAAATCTAGACGTGAACAAAGCCAGTGGTCCGGATGGCCAGTCAACTATAGACCTATTGCAATCACTTCCATAATTTGTAAAATTATGGAACGGAAATTTGGATACTTGGGGGGAGGGAGACTTGCCGAGCTAACAGATGCAGAAAAGAATAATTTTGTATAGACATAAAGAGACTCTGTAAATTTATTTTGAAAAAAAATATACCCGTGAAGTTTCTTGCCAGTTCTTCTTCACGAAGGTTCTTTTCGAACTGGTGGTAGAATCATGTTTTATTTGACGTCAATAAGAACAAGTAATTGTCAATGTTGAGAAATAAATATTTGAATTTGAATTTGAACGTGTATTGAACCATCGTCTCCTGACGTACCTAGAGACCAATGAGCTCCTCAGTGACAACCAATATGGTTTCCACGGAGGACGCTCAACAGGAGACCTTCTAGTGTACGTCACGCATCTATGGAGCATGGCCTTGGAAGGGCACGGAAAGGCAACAGCCGTATCCTTGGATATTTCCAAGGCCTTTGACCGGGTATGGCCCGAAGCCCTCTTAAGCAAGCTTCCTGCGTATGGCATACCATCTGGACTCTGCGACTGGATTTCTGGTTTCCTGAGGGACCGGCAATTCGAGTTGTCGTCGATGGCTTCTCATCGGACCTAATGGCGATCAACGCCAGCGTACCTCAGGGATCTGTTCTCTCTGCAACATTATTCCTGCTGCACATTAATGACCTTCTTTTATCGGAAGGCATTATTGGTTACGCTGGTGGCAGCACTGTTGTAGAGAGATATGTGTCCAATGCGCGAGCGAGTCCAAACCAGATCCAATTTCAGAGAGAGTCGATGATCGAACGGATTGATTTGATACAATGTAGGGTTTCCGATTGGGGTAAAGCCAATCTTGTCAAGTTCAACCCTTCCCAAACCCAGGCGTGTCTCTTCTCCGGTAAAAAGAGCACATTCAACTTGATTGCCCACTTTCCAAGGAATCTGTACCGATCACAAACCATCTAGGGCTTCTAGGCATGACCATCAAGCCGAAACTTAATTTCGGTCAACAGATTGAAACCATGGCACAGTCAGCTTCCAAAAAATTGGGAGTCATCGTAAAGGTCCGGCGGTACTTCAACTCCGAACAGTTGCTCAACCTGTACACAGCCCAGGTTCGATCCTGTATGGAGTACTGCAGCCATCTTTGGCATGATTCCGCTAAGTACCATCTTGAAGCGTTGGATTCTGTCGACCGAAGGGCCCGTAGACTCATAAGTGACGACAAACTTACTTCTTCGAGACTGCAAAGTCTCGAGCATCGTCGAAAAGTTGCTAGTCTATCGGTTTTTTACAGATTGCACTTTGGAGAGTGTGCAAATGCTCTTTTTCAGCTGATCGAACCTTCCCCCTTTCTCCACCGGTCAACCAGACGCAGACAGAAGTTTCACCCGTTTGTAGTTAGCGTGCCGAAGAGCCGAACTAAACGGTTCGATAGCTCATTTTTGGTTCGTGTTGCCAAAGAGTGGAACGATTTGCTTGCGTCTGTTTTTCCAGACAAATATAACCCTGAAGCTTTCAAGTGTAGAGTGAATAGGTACCTATTGGACAGGCGTGTATGATCCTCGTCTTCATCGTCACTTTCCATCAGGTGAGATGGAAGACAAACGCCTGCTAATATGCAAGAGCAATGCCTCGTTCCGAAATGCAGTACACAGTATTTAGGAGCAGTAGTGTAACTCCATACAAATCCTCGATATTGTGATGTAATAGCGTGGGCCGCAAGTGAGAGCCCTGAGCAGACCTCGCAGTCCTGACAGTGTCGTTACGGTTGAAAATTACACTTAAAATATTTAAGTATTTTTACGTTTGTTTAATATTTTCCGTAAAAATATTTCAATAAAATACGTTTTCTTCGTTAAATTACGATTTCTGATGTATTTTTTGTCACTGATATGAACAATAAGTTATGCTCGGGATAGTAGTAATAATGAATACGAGTAGTTTAATATCTACATACTTCGTGAATACATCGCGTGACTCAATACGTGGCCTCCTGCTGATCCAGAAGCAGCGGGGTGGGCCAAAATGTGTGCACATGAGCAATGAATATGTGTTTATTAGCTCATGTGACGAGGATGAAGCTTAGGTCGATGACAGCGACAGGACATCGAGTTGTACACCCAGGCGGTATTTTTTGCAATTATTAAAGTTCGTTTTCTGATTGCTATATTATAAAAATAAGGCTAAGATTTTGTTAAAACATTCTGCAACCTTCTGAGGAGACTTCTTTGGACTGTATCCAAAAACGAAGGACAATGCCTTCTTAGAATGTTGATGTTGTTTCAATCGCCCGAATTTATTTGTAAAGTAGATAGTCCTGTTTCCATTTATATGTATCCATATCAATTTATATAACCAAATAACAAAGTTTACAGTTTTACACAAATCAAGAGTGACAACTCGCATGCGTCACGCTGACATAACGACAGTTTGAACCATACAAAAAAATAAATCAGTTTCACAAAAAGAAGGATGGAGCATAGAACGCGCCATTGATTGATAGTCACCGGACGCATCTGATTCGTGGTACGCAGCAGATTTATTGGTCATTTACAAGCATTTAATAAAATATTAAGACCTGATCTGAACAAAAAAGTATAAAACTTTCTGACTTTTATTAAAAATATTTTTATGAACGCAGCCATAACCTTAATGTTTTTAAACAACGTCATCCAAATACAACGGCGACGCAATACATACATTATATTGTCTGTTATATATTTTTGTTTGGGACGAATTTTAAAAATTTTTAATGTATGTGAATACGTCGTGCAGTGAACATTAATTTGAAAACATAGTGAGTTTCAGACGCGGTTTTTGAATGCATAGCAAGTGGCTTCATTCTTTAAGGGAAAACGTCACCTCTCGAACAGAGCGAATGTTTTTATTTAAAAACGTAGACCAAGTTTCAGTACTACATTCTTAAGTAGCTTATTATGTTCTGTGGCGTAATCACAGTAAGTCATGGAAGGTTCTTATGGATAAGGGGTAAATGCTGGTCATCAAATGCAAGACTGAGTCTGTGATGAATAATTTCTACAGAATTACTGTTAGAATGGAGACGGCGTCAAGGCAGAAGTAACGAAGCTGGAAATGGATGGATGCGTGAGTGGGGCCTCACCAGACAGCGCGCCACGAACCAGGCGGGCAGGAACTGCGCAGCGGAGACGGCGCGGCGCGCCACGCGGCCCAGCGCCTCGGCCGGGGCCGCCACCAGGTGCGGCTGCAGCTGAGCGAAGTCCACGCCTTCCGACCCTGCGCACAATCACGAACATTCTACATCAGATCGCTGTGATGCAGATTTAATAAACACGCAAAATTGAGCTTTGTGAATGTAAATGGGCACGTACACTTGTTGAGTAAGCTCTTCTCGATGGGATCCACGGCGTCGGGGCCCTCGTCACGCAGTTCCGCCGCCAGCTCCTCGGGACCTATGACCTGAGGAATTCACGGGTTTCTTGTATTGTAGCTTTTCTTTTATTAAAAACATTGAATCTACATAGCACACGTTATTTGCAACATAAACACCCGACGCACTTATTTACTGCGACGTAGAAATAAAACTACTTCCTACCTCGCTAAGTTTGAGTTTGTATACAACATCTGCAGGCAGTTTATTTGACATAATTGTATAAAATAATACATTAAAAAATAAATACATTATATCCTGTACAACTAACAAAACATGGATGGAAATATGAAATAAAGCTTATTTTATAATTATTTAAGAAAAAGTTCATTTGGAAATCATCAGAACATTACAATAACAAATTGATAAATAGAAGAAAATGAATAAATACACATTAACATTTATATATAAAAGGATATATTTCAAATAGATTAGATCGCAAGCGTTTGAAACAAGGATTATAAAACTGGAAACTGAAATAATAACATATCTATATCTTTTTTGGACCCACGGAGTTTCTAGTCGAATTGTTGCAAATTGCTGATCCTTAAGTCATATTATTCAGATATTCATATAGGAGCAAATATCGAGGTGCGTACAGCTTTCGTTACATTAAATTAGCGGTAGGTAGGTAGGTAGGTGACTATCGCAGAACTTCTAATAGAGATAAACAGAAATGGTGTGCGTCGGGCAGCGCGCGCCAAGCAGCCTACAGGCCTCATTCTTGTGGCTCATTGGCGTGACTCGGTCCGCAGCGCAATGTCACGCGGCTAGGTAAGGCGTGAGTTGCGTTGTCACGTTTCAAACTGTCAAACTGTTCAGGAATGGGTGGTTGTTCTTTATGAGTATAACATTTCACTTGTGATTGAAACAGTACACTTTTAAATTGACTTTACAAATAAAAACTACAACTATTGATGACGTTCTTATAGTATGTTGTGGTGTACAATGCTTGTTGGTCTCCAATACAAAGCAAGCGTTATTGTTTAGACACCGCAATGGACATCTTAACAAGCGACGCTTCCTTCCGCAGACGCATCGCAGTGCGGCCGCAGCGCGTAGATGCGAGTTAGGATGTTACCACACCAATCGATCGACATTCTACCATCGATCGACGTCAATCTATTGGTGTGCAAACAACCTTATAGCTGGTTTATATGCGTTAAATGGTTAAGTTGGTAACTAAATTTTAAGTTAAAAGTTGCGTGTAAACAGTCAATTCAGTGACAAGTGGTAACTTAAAATTTAGTACGCAAGTGATTAAGTAGATTAGGATTCGTTCTATTTTTCGTATAAGTAGGTGGGCGGGGCTTCTCACTTAACGCGTTAAGGACGTGATTTTTTAGTTAAGTGCATAAGTTGACAAAGCGGATGGCGCCAACAGCTCGCATTTATGTCACATTTTCTCTTTTTTTTTAAAAGTCGGAGTGGAGTTTAGTTTCAACTTTAAAATTTGTCGAAGAATATTTAAGGGTGATACCACACCACCCCTGAGTTGGTAAGTCTACCAACCCGCAGTAGGCGTGATGGCCTTCAATTGTCTGACGCCACCACTGTGTTGGGAGAGGCTGATATCCCTCCAGTGATTATTAAGGGTACCTAATTAGTAAAGGTACCACACCAATCGATCGTCCGTCGATCGAAGTCGACCCGTCGACGTAAAAAATTTAGAAAAATACATAATCTTGCAAAGATTTTTATTTCCGAAACAAATTCTTCTCTGAGTTTGTCCAAAATCTCGTTCACCACATATCTAGGTACAGAACTGACGAATTCCTTGACATTCATCACTGCTCGTCTTCGTTGAACTTATGCGCTTAACTACTTAATCCGTTTAGACAAGTGGCATGTAGTAACTTCAAATTTAGTTACCAATTTAACTACTTATACATGTAAACCGCTCATTACGGATATGCGTAGATTTTGTATCTACACTTTCGATATCTAACGCCTTGTTCCATGTCAAGTTAAGCAATTTATTTCTTTGACTCCTGTTATTGTGACATATTGAAAAAAACATTTTCATTTACCTAAAGACTCACACGTCCACGACAAATGGGTTTTAGCAAAACGTCAGCTTGGACGATCACCAATAGAGTAGAGTTAGTTTAATATTTATTGATTCGATAAAATAAAAATATAAGATTGCAATCGTAGTACTATTTGTTATACCTTAGTGTTCATTACTATATACTTTGTGAAATTACCCTTTCTTTCTGGCTTTAAAAGTGCTATAATGTCATCAAATTTCACTGCCTGTAGAGTTTCTTATTCTGGGGCGGTACTACTGGCTCACGACCGGCCGTTTCCAACGCTGTGTAAAGTAATAAGGTTCATAGTTCCTTGTTAAGAAGTGCGCGGGGGGGCGGGGGGGAGCAACGTGGCATCATTGCCACTGCAAGTAAATTCAAACAACGGCATTTCTATTTATCTGTATAATAAGTTCTGTGGTGGCGATCCTACGTGGCGATTGTATAATGGTACGGATGGTTGTCGTACAGTACCTGCATGTCGGGCCGCACGAGGAAGGCGTGGCGCGGCGCGGCCAGGCGCAGCGCGGTGAGCGCGGCCGCGAGGTAGCGGCGCCGCGGGCCCGCGCCCTCAGCCGCACAGCGCGTGGCGCGCTCGTACGCCACCGCCGCCGCTGCCGGACCAATCACGGTTTACTTACTGTTGCAGAGATTAGCACTAGTATTCACAGTGCGTTTAGAAATTGGCTGAAGTAACATTTGTCAAAAAGTCAGAATTCTCGGCCAAAAAATTGTTCTCATTTTCTTTACAAAATAAACGTTACGCAGTGACTACAGTGAAACAATATTTTGTTACTTAAGACTTCCAGTCCCAAGCGATGTAAAGTATGATTCGTATGTAAAGAAAAAATATCAGATTCTGATTTGAAAAGCATTTGGAAATATTACTTTTCTACAATACATTTTGTCAGTCAATACTTCAAAATGACTCTAAATACCGAATTACTTGTTTACTGTTACAGCTGTTAAAATCTGCCTCAAAATTAATTAATACTTCAAATACAGACATAATATAATATAAAATACTTTTAAATACACATTCAACGGCTCAGTATCGAGAAGACTTTACATAGATGTACTATGCGATTCAAATCGCAATAGGAACTCCAATCGACCAGTCGACCTCTATCTGTCAAATGTCACTTGAAAATTACGGTCTGCAAAGTAAACTTCTTTGCATATAAATAACGATTTATTTTTATTTATCAGATCGAAAATAAATAAAAATTTAAAGTATTCGTTCGTATTTCTCTCTTATTTTCATTGTTTCTACCAATATGTACGAAAGTAAAGAGGATGCATCGTGAAAAGGCCCAGAAGCCACGCCAACATTATAAAAAATAAGAAAGAGTACGCCAGCCGCCATCTTGTAGTTGTTAGTGTGCTTTTGTATTGCGACGGAGAGCATTTGCTCGTGGACTAAAACTGTTTCTGTTGAAAATTCTGCTTTTGGCATTATTAACTAGCTGTAGCAAGGCATTAATGCCAAAAAATAAAGCTCGTAGTCAGTCAGTAGTTTGCGAGAGTTTCGACATTGCTACACTGCATACTATTACCAATTCTATTTACACGGCCAGAAAAGAAATTCCGACTTAAAATAAAATATTCGATGCTTCAAAGGAGGACTTAGAATTCCCAGGTAGCAAAGCTACATTAAGACGGATAATGGTGGACACTCGGGGGTATAGGAGCAATAGGTTGGCACTTATACAAAGGCCTAACATTAAAGCATGGCGAGCTAAATATTTGCGACGTAATCGTCAAAGTGGCGCGCTGGGGGGCGCGCTGGGGGCTAATGTATTTAGATGAAGCTTGGACCCTTGCTCACTATACAGTGAACAAATGTCAGCAGCCAAACACATTATCTTGCGTTCAAAAAAATGATAGCGCACAACGTCGATGGATAATCACTCACGCAGGGGGTGAGCACGGTTTCGTAGACGGAGCACTTTTGATGTTTAAGTCCAAATAAAAAACGGGTGATTATCACGATGAAATGAATGGGGCCAACTTTACCAAATGGATAAATAAAAAGTTAATACCTATCTCCCAAAAATGCAATAAAAGTAATGGGTAATGCCCCTTACCACAGCATGGAAACATCGAAGCCCCCAAATATGACAACAAAAATGTCAGTAATGCAGTCGTGGCTATCAGGACATAATCATTTGATGAGTGCTACACAAAAGCTATTCAAGGTGTTCCCATTGACAAAGTCAAAGAAACTATAAAGCAGAAGTTGTGTGCTAACTATCCGATTATAATCCCTTCATTAACAGGATGTTACTAGTATTTGTAATGTAACAAAGCATGTGTAATGTGTCTGTATGTGCGATGAGTTCTTCGTCCCGATGAATATCTAAAGCGTCATTGTCACTAAAGTACGTCTTCTTATGGTAGCGTCGGGTGACGGGTCGCTCACTTCCCTCTAATATGGTTGAGGAGGGCGATGGCTGGATCCCGCGTTAACTCGTGAACGGGTGGCGTTTGAGGGTGTTCGTCGTTTGGATACTTGGGGGGAGGGAGACTTGCCGAGCTAACAGATGCAGATAAGAATAATTTTGTATAGATTGTATATTCATAAATTTATTTTGAAAAAAATATACTCGTGAAGTTTCTTGCCAGTTCCTCTTCAAGAAGGTTTTTCCGCACTTGTGGTAGAGCCATGTTTTATTTGACGTCAATAAGAACAAGTAATTGTCAATGTTGAGAAATAAATATTAGAATTTGAACTTCGTAACGACACTCGAATACACAAGCAGCTATTTCAACGGCATGCAGTCTGCCCCCCCGCAACGGGCGAGCGTGGTGCGTCGGCCGCGATGGAACTGACCTCGGCGGTAGTGGTGTGTGGGCACGTGCGCGGCGTACAGCAGGTCGTAGTAGGGGTTGTGCGCGTGCGCGTCCGCCAGCGCCGCACGCGACGCCGCCACGCGCTCCGCCTCCGGCCACAGCGACCCGTGCGCCAACAGCAGGTGCAGCTGCTTCTTCTCAACTGTTGACAGTTGACAAGCGCATTATAACAACATCTAAAACGAGATTATGAGGGTCATGACTGGCTCAGGTCAGATTTACTACTAAACATTTCTTATTACATACTATTTCTTTTTAAATTAATTTATTAATTGCAACAAATCTGATTCTCCGATTAGGCCACAATTATATTATTTAATTTTGACATTTTCTAGCCCTGAAACAAACCCAAATCCAGAAACAGCTTAGAAATTGGCGGAGCCTATCATTCCATCAAGCTGTATGAGTCTCGTCCCGTCCCCAGGGCTCGCGCCGGCTAGTTAGTTGTAGAGTTAGTTCTTGTCAGCTTTATTACATTATTTATTCCAGGCAAACGAACAATGCACTTCACTTTAAATAGGTACCACAACAAAATAAACTTAGAATTTAACAACCTGGTGAGTGCATCAATTACAGGTTTGCACAACATTTCTCAACTTGTACAAGAAGGAAGTTAGAAAACACAAATAAAGTATTAAAAGTAACAATTATACAATTATCTTAAATTTTTTTTATAGATTAACTTAAATGAAAAGATTAAATAAGATAAAATAATAATAGTAATAGTAATAACACAAATTGATTGAATTTGATTGAAATAATAGCACAATATAATACTTAATAACAACATGAGTCGTTCAAGACTTTTAGGGACAAAAAAAATTTAACAATAATCGCATTAAGTATTATAAAATAAATAACGTTAAAAATGTCATAAATGGCATATTTTGCATTGCATTCTGTACAGGACAAATGTCAATAGTTTTATTGAATGAATGCGCGTCTACGAGTGTCGAGTGATCTGATGTTCCAATAAACCGACTCGGGCTCGAAGAGCTCAAACTCAAACTCAAACTCAAACTTTATTGCTTCTCAAGAATCATACATTTGATTATTAAAAGCACAATCAAAAAATGAAAATTAAGGACCCTGCTGGGCGCTGCAATTTTGGGGGAGAGGAGGAATCGCATGTTAATATTAACTTTGAACTTATGATAATTTAAGTTTTCATTTGGGTGTTTCGGTAACATTATTTTTTTATAATTTATCAATAAGGTACTCGTTCACATGATAATAACATTTTGTTAGTAAGATTTGCTTTATTTCCATTATGAATATTTTATTATTAGTTATTAACTTAATATTTTTTGGCAAATTATTATATATCCTTACTGACATTGCTAGGGGACTCGTGGAGTGCAATGTTAGTTTGGAATTTGGAAATTGCAATTTGTTTTTATGCCTTAATTCATATTTAGAAGTGTTTTGTTCCCTTTTTTCATAAAATTCTGGTTGTGTATGTACCGATTTACATACTTCCAATATATATATACAAGGTAATGGTAATATTTTAAACTTTTGAAAATATGATTTGCAACTTTCTCTATTACTAATGTTTGCTATTATCTTTATCAATTTCTTTTGACAGACAAATAAAGAATTTAAGTCAGTGCTATTTCCCCACAATGTTATGCCATAACTTAGCCATGCATTAGCATATGCGTAGTACATAGAAACAGCAGTTTCTAAGTCGGTGTTTTTTTTTATTTTTCGGAGCGCATAAGTAAAGCTAGATATTTTGCATCGTATTTTATTTAAATGTATTTTCCAATTTAAATTTGAGTCTATTTCTAAACCAAGCAATTTAAAATTGTTTACCAATTCCATTTCAGTACTATTAAATTTAATTTTTATATTTGGTGGTTTTCTTTGGGGAGGGTGAAAAGTAATAATTTTTGTCTTCTGTAAATTTATCTCCAGGCTATGTTCCGCCATCCAGTTTTGTACTGTGTCTAAACAAGAAATGATTTTATCGTGTAGTGTTATGGTATCCAGTGACGAGACAAGAATAGAGACATCGTCAGCAAACAAAACGCAATATTCTTGTATAGTTTTAGGTAGCTCATTAATATAAATTAAAAACAATAAACAACCTAGAACACTGCCCTGCGGAATTGAACTATTGATTATTTTCCTAGATGATCGGACACTTTCTATTTGCTTTTTATCATAGTTAAAGTATTCTATTTCTACGTATTGCTCTCTGTCTTTTAGATACGAGGTTAACCAATTATGAGCTAGTCCACGGATTCCTGCTTTATATAGTTTAGATAGTAGTACTTTATGTTGAACTTTATCGTAGGCTTTTGTCATATCTAACATTATTCCTATAGCATGTTTCTTTTCATTAAGTGCGTCGAGTGCTTTTTGGATAAATTTATATACAGCTAAAATCGTTGACCTATTTTTACGGAAACCGTTCTGACAATCGTCGAAGATGTCGTATTTTTCACAAAAACTATAAATTCGGTTACACATAGCTTTTTCAAATATTTTTGAATCGGTTGGTAACATTGCGATTGGTCGATAGTTATCGGGATCATCTTTTTTATTTTTCTTATAAATTGGTTTAATTGCAGCCTTTTTTAGAATACATGGGAATACTCCTTCATTAAATGACTGATTAATTAAAACGGTCAATGGCAAGGTTAGTTCTTCCTCTTCGCTCTACAATCCTTCATGTTTTAACCGACGTAACAGGCTATTTGACAAATTTTGAAAAACTATTTAAAATTATTTGTTTTTACATAATAAGCACACCATATTGACATTTTAGGGAAAAAGGCTATGTATTTCAAAAAAATTCATTTTTAAATTTTCAAACAGCGCGAAAAACGCCGTTGCTTGAATGGCGCTGCTCACGTGATACGTGTGACGTCACACGCTAATAAACATTGTATTAAACTTATTAAAACAGACCAGCTTAAATAAATTTAATACATTTTTTATTGGATAAAATGGTGTTTAGTGCCACAGAGTACTAATACGTCAATAAATAATCCACAGACCAAAGAGAACGAGCAGGAAACTACGTATTTACATACATAACGAATTATAAAATAACATTTTATGATCCCACATAAAGGATTTTTTTTAAATAACTCCTACGTGGCACTTGCATTAATGTATTTACATTTTTAAGTTCCACAGCGTTTACACAAATGCATCTATTTTAGGTACATTAGGTGTGAGGTTGAGATTTCGTTTGCAGTGAAGCGGAGCTATACGACTTTGGATACATTTCACGCTTGTGCTAGTATGAGCTGAGCAAATCTAGGGTCAGCTAATGTAGTTTAGTTAGCGTACCGAGCTTGGTGAGCAGCAGAGCAGCGGCGGCGTGGCGCGCGTGCGGCGCCACCTGCGCGCGGGCCGCGTGCGCGCAGCGCGCCAGCTGCCCCGTGGCCGCCAGCCACGACACCACCACCCACTGGAACACCGCCTGCATCACACAGAACAATACTACAATTAACTTAAACATCTCGCATTTTGTTCAGTTGTTTTCATTTTTTCTATATTTTATAACAAAATAATATAATGTTTGTATTTGTAGAAAAATCTAAAATTAGATATAATAATACAACTAAGTATATTAAAATTGAGAAAGCATTATCATTGCAGAACCAATTGGCTCAGCTTCTTTGCTAATTCTGAGCCTGGTTCTGAAAGGATTGTCCGAATCAGACCACGTCCATTACGTTTAAATTGTATTCTGCAAATTACAATGCTCTCTCAACTTTATTTCTGACGCAATCCATCAGCAAATGTTGTACCTCCTCAATTTTATCCTAAATTAAACATTTATCTATTAGAGTCTCTTTCATGAAGAATGTAAAAAGAAACTGCAAGAACACGAAGTGACAGCGTTCACAACAAGTCGATGAGATCGCACTACAAACGCAGCCACTAGTCTACTCTATGTAGCACAACGCCCGGCGACTGAAATCCAGACGCTTTTTTTTTCGAAATGGACAGTTTATTTATGGCCCTATTAGCCTTTTAAATTTCACCGGACTTTGTGGCCTAGCGCTGAGGGCGTTTAGCCGGAACTCAAACTACTACTACATACGATACGCCTAAGGTCACCCGAGAGGGCACGGGCCTCGGCTTAGGACGTCGTAAATTCGTAAATCCACTGGTTCGGAACGGTCATCTACTACCAAAGAACCAGCAAGAAACGCAGTAGGAATGCGTACGCCGCGTTAGCCTGGCCCATCGGTGGGTTAGGCGATTCCAATGCCGTGTTGCCCTATTTCTAACTGGAACGCCGGCGATCCTTGTTGTAATAGCGTCGTCGGGATCTGTTAAGACATTACGCGGACGCCTGTAACGGACCGGCGCGTCTGGGTTGGCTGTGTAGTCAGCTGACTTATTGACCAGCGGGTTGGGATGGTGGGGAGCGTTGTCGAAGTAGCGTCTAGACACCAACTTCATCAACGTGACAATAGTGGGCAGCTCGAAATCTTTATGCAGATCTAAATTGGGGACATAGGGCGGGATCCCGACGCATTTGCGTAAGAACCTATTTTGAATAACCTGCAAGTGATTAATTTTCCACTTACAGGCGTGAGCGAAAACTACAATGGCGTATGTCATGATGGGCGGATGTAAGTTTTGTAAAGTGTAAGCTTATTTCCAAGCAACATTTTACTCTTCTTGCAGATTAGAGGGTGCAGCTTACCCATGACGAAGGCGGCTCTGTCCCGGACTCTTTTTTTGTGATCCGCGAATGTGAGTCCACTATCGAAGGCGACTTCCAAATATTTGACTTTGACGACCCAGGGGATCGGACGAGGCTGTCTGGCACGCCTCGTTCGAAGAGCTCGAATAACAAGCCGTTGTGCCAGACCTTGTCGAAGGCTTTTACCACGTCAAAGAAAAGCGCACCCGTCCCTATCGGTTTTCGGCTTACATTCCTTTGCTCCAAGATGTGATCCGTGATGCGGTGCACCTGTTGGACGCAGGAGCGACGGGACCTAAAGCCGAACTGTTCGTACGGTAACAGGTGCTTGGAGTAGATGACCTCTCGAAGCCTGTTCAAATGGTCCTTTCGTATAATTTGCCTATCGCACTAAGCAGACTAATAGGACGGTAGCTTGTAGGTAAATTAGCCGGTTTTGCGGGTTTCCTAATACAGATGACGATCGCTTCCTTCCATGTTTGCGGAAAGGAGAAGTTTGTTAGTAAGTTATTGAATATAACTACTAACAGTTGTATGAGTGCGAGTGGGGGAGCTTTCAGAACCCTGTTTGGTATTTCGTCTGGACCTGGGGCTTTCCGCGGTTTTAGGTTTTTAATTATTATCTGTACCTCTTCCACCGTTACCGGTTGGAGGGTGTCAGTCGGTGGGTTGCCGCATTTAGTGTCGACTGTGCTATTCACAGTTTCTATGTGGAGGGAGTTAGTTAGTGCTTTCTGTACTCGGTGTACATTGTTGGGCTAAGCAATCGGCTAGGGTTTCAGCTTTCTCGGAGTCATCAAAGGCGGGAGTCATGGGTGGTGGCCTAAGAAGCGGAGGCATCGATGACGCAGTAAAGTCCATCTTGAGAGATTTCGCTAAGCTCCAGTAAGCCAGATGCGAAGGCGAAATCTCTTCAAAAAGCGCGTCCCTGTTGTTAGACCGCAATTCGCGTATGCGAGATTTGACATCTCGCTGTAGAGCCCTCATACGGTTTGCCTCGGTCGGAGCGTAATCGTACGCCCGGGTAGCTGCGTTTTTTGCTCTCAACAACTCCCTCACATCCTCAGGCAGGACCCAGCGTCGATCATTCGCCGCCGGAACCTGCACTAGAGGACGCACTGATAGCAGTTCGAAGGTGGTTGGTGAAAGCAATGATGACAGCATTGGTCTCCTCGAACGATGACAACGAATCGGGAATGGTGTTTAGGTCGGGGCTGTCGATTGCCTTAAGGGCTTCTGTTAGTTTGACCCAATCGATGTGTGACCTCGTTTGAGGAATGGGGTCAATACCTAGCTGCATGACTACCGGTCGGTGATCCGAAGTAAGCTGGTGGATGAGTTCTACTGAGGGAACCGTTAACACTTTGGAGGATTGCTATATCGAGAATATCGGGGCGATGATTTGTGTTATAAGGATAGTGTCGGTTCCCGAGGACCTACATCACAGTTTAGCGACTCTAACATGTGATGAAGCCGATGACCGTTTGGGTTGGTAACTACGGAATACCAACATGAATGTTTCGAGTTGAAGTCGCCAGCTAATATTACGGAGGGATTCATATCGATTAGCGACTGAAGGTCGCTTTGAAGTATAGCTTTGTCTGGTGATTGATAGATGGATGCTAGCGTGATTGGCTGATGGCCGCTCATCGCTATTCTACAACAGGAAACTTCGATATTCTCGAGCTGTGGGGGATCGACAGGTATACAATGCAGTGACCTTTGGTATATATTGATAATAGATGAGGGTACCGCCTTTATCAGCGGTAAGCCTATCGTTGCGAACGATGTTGTAGTTCGCTATTTTAGGGTCCTTGTGACTAGGTTTCAAAAATGTTTCCCGCACAAGTAAGATGTCGATTTGAAATTCTCGAACGAATTCGTGAATTTCATTGCGCTGATGTTTAAGACCATCGACGTTAAAGTAGATGTGTAGGTTAGTGAAGGACCGCGGTTTTATCCCAGAGGACGCAATTTATAAGTTGAATTTATTAAATTTCTGGACGTTGGCAATAAGTGCCTGGTGTTCGAGTGCTACTAAGCACGTCGCCTGAAAGTCGCCTTTTGCGGCTCGTACTTTGCGTGCCAGAGTTGTTATTGCACCCAAGTCGAAGCTTGAGGTGAATTCGCTAATCAGCGCGAAGTCCGAAAGTGGCTCCACACGGCCATTGACTGGGGGATGAGAAGGCAAACAAAACAGAGGCTCCTGCTTCGCCTTGTGAGCCTTTTGGAGGCTTGGTTTTGGAGCCCTAGGGCAACCTAAATAGTTGGCTGTATGACTGACTGTCTTGCATAATACGCATGCAGGGGTTCTGTGGACTGCGGAATTCTCGCGCACTCCGCAGTGCCATGTTCGCCCAGGCATTGAACGCACCTAGGTTTACACCTAGGACACAAAATTTTTTACATGTTTGATGTCATGTTGTATCTCATGAAATGTGTAAGAAACAACTTTAAAACATGTAATTGCATTTTTGACAATAAACTTGCGAAATGGTCACATGTAAAAGACTTGTATTATCAAGATAAACAAAGACAAATAAGATTAGCACCAAAACTGACTGATGTTCATATCAACCCCAATAATTTTCAGAGAATGCAGGTGAAACTACCTACTCAGATCTTAAGTCGAACTGTCGCATCAGCTATGGATACATACGTAGACTTAAATCTTATTGACGTTGCCGCAAGAGATACCGCTGTTTTTATAAATAAATTTAATAACTTGTTTGATATATTAAACTCGAGTACATTGCGATCTCCTAATAAATTAAAGAGCGTTCCGCGGAGATAATTATCATGTTGACTTCTTACAGGGAATGTTGTCATTTTTTAAGAACCTAAACTTAATAAGAACCGATGTGCAGAAGGACGTTACGAGTATTATGAATTTTATCAACGGGTTTCAAGTATCCATAAAATCTTTATTAGGAATTACATTTATATTAACTAGACGCCTAAATCAAGACGCAATTGAACATGTCTTCGGGAAAGTTAGACGGGCGGGTAGTAACTGTCAACAACTCAGTAATGTCTTCAAAAAGATATTTATTACCAAAATCCTAAAGAAACCTCAAAATACTAATTGCGATCAAGATTTCGATAGCTTACTTATGAAACCAGAGGACTGTCGTATTTTGAATCCCCCCTCACAAGTTTCGCTAAATCCGCAACCAGACGACATTATCGCCCCTGAGTTAACAGTAGGAACTAGTGCCTATCGGTTTGATTTACCGGAAAAAAATGCTTTTTTTGTACAGAAAATGCCTCGAACAACACAACAAATGCGAATAATTTAAACTGTACGTTAAGAGATCTGAACAACCTGTAGACATGGGCGAAGATTCTCTATTCAGCCATTACAAGGATTTTAATGATGGAAATGTACAATTGGGTTTTTTAATTATACCTCCTAATAACTTTATCGCATTTGTTAAATTGCTCGAGCAAAAGTTTTTCTTTTTCTACTTTTTCTTGAAATAATAATTGTCAATATTGGCAATGAAATGCTTAAACGAATTAATGATTGTCAATTTGATATGCCATGTGAGAGTTTCCCGTTAGATTACTTGAAAAAACTATATGTTAGATTCCGAATTTACCACACCATCAAAAGAAACATTAAATTATTAAAAAACAAAAATTATAAAAAGAAAACTATTAGAGTAAGTAATTTGTAAAGTATTCTATCATACTGAATAATAAAACTACATATTTAACAGAATGTTTTGTTTAATTTGTCTTAACCTATTGTGACAACCCTACCAAAATATGTAACAATTTTTCACGTTCTTAAGAAGTTTTGTCTGACATGAGTAGATAAACGGAACGTTTATCATGTGGTCCCATTGTAGCACGGGCTCACCGCCCGATAGAAGTTATGATTGTTTTATAGTAAGCGTTAATATATTTACTATTTATTAAAGATACAAAAACAGAATTTAGACTACTAGATGGCGCTACCTGTACATTAAATCGCGCATGAAAAGTTTTCAATGTAAAACCTACATAGCACTTATAGAAATAATATACAACGCATAATAATAGCATATTAGTTCTTTGTTTAGTATTTTTGGCATCCACCTGGCAAATGAAGGTCAGTGCGGATTAATTAAATTGTACTGCTGTAAGCGATGTGTCGTTATCGATTTTTGAAATCACGAATAGGCATGGGTCATTAACGGTTTTTTGATTAATGAAATTTAACTGTTAATCCCCAATGGTCAACAGGTTAAAAAAGCTGATATTTAAATAACAGGTTTTGAAGGTTGAAAGCGAAAATGTTTTTTTTACGATTGTGATTCCTATTTATATTGACTTATGGATCGCTATTCTACACAAATATTTTATGACTGGCGTCTCATCCCAAGAAACTAAGCCACGCGGACGACACGTGCCTGGTCGTAGACGCGGTGGCCAGAGAAAATACTTGCATAGGATTTTGAATCATATCAAACGTTGTCCTGCGATAAATAAGGCGCTAAATTGTATTTAAAAAAATGATTAAGATCGAAGTATTTTTTTCATAAATAGCATTGTGTTTCTTATTTATATCGCGTTATGGTTTACTTTTCTATGCATTTTTTCGTTCGAAAGTGTTATTTTAAGAAACCAGTTGATTCTCAGAAATTAATGAAGTATTGAAATTATCCGTTGAGCAGAAACTGTTGAGAAATTAACAGTTAATATTTTCAACCGCTTTTTTGGAATTGAATAAATTAATGTCTATTGAACTTAATGCGTGTCATGTTCGTTGACGCAAATTAACAGATAATATTTATTTCATCAATGAATAACAGTTAAATCGCTGACGAATGAAAAGCTGTTAAAAAAAACTGTTGATTGATTCAACGGCCACCTCTAATCACGAAAAGAAAACGTTATCCGTTCATGAATAACGTTGTAATATCTATTTTTGACAACTATCTATTTCTACACCGTCGAATAATCAAGATTAAAAGTAGGCATGGGTCGTACTTGCAAAATCCAGTACCAGGGCTACCTGGTATATAAGGCAACGAAAACCAGGGCTAAAAACCAGGTTTCTAAATACTTGCAAGTATTTTCTAAGGGAGTTGGAAAATAGACCTTAAGATGTTACCATAAGAAATATAATCGTTTATCGTAATATAACGAAATGTGTTAGAGCAATTTATTAATTAGTTTGTAGTTGGTAGTTTATAATTATTTATTATATATCATTATATTCTTAAATGAACTGAAGCCCTTCCTTCTTACTTACAACATACTTAGCACTACATCTAGTAAAATAATAATTAAATAAAATTCATAAGTAATTTTTATTTTTGTTAAACCAGCTGGCTAGTTAAAAGGCTCAATTAATTGTATTTTTACATTTTCATTTTTGTATACATATACACTGGACGATATCTTTTTTATACTTTTTTTGTATTATCTCAATGTAATAAGTTCACAACGAAACAATCAAAGTAACACAACCAAAACAAAAACTTCATGAAAACTTCATCGCGCGTGCATCATCATCAAAAGAAAAACAATTATATTACACTATTTTAAAGTCACTTGCAAACGCAATAATGAACTTTATTTACCTTGTAATAAAACAGTTCAGTTACGTTAAGAACGCAAACAAAATATTGTTTCAAATACACTTGGCGCGCAAACGTTTCAAACCGAGTTCAAAGGTCATAAGTGCATAATAATTGGTTCATTATAGCGCAAACTTTAGTCCGAATTCGTATAAAACGATTTAGAGCGAGAAGTCTCTATCTCTCTCTCTCTCGAGTCCGATGACGCGAAACGGGTCAGCCGACCTATTAAAAACCTACAAAGTATTTTATTGCAAATTAATCCCAACACAGTTTGCAAGTTTTTAACTAAGCTTATTCTTTCAGTAGTAAATTTTGAATTCCTACTTCATGTTTAAAGGGCTCAAAGTACTAGATACTTGTTAGAAAGGAAATGTCCGCGCGGGCCGGAGTGCGTTCGCGTATTGCAATACCTTAAAGTATTGAAAGTATTCAGGCTGAAACCTGGTTTACGTACATGGAAACAGAAACCTGGTCGCGTAAATGCATGTGGCGTATCCACGAATTACATTGTACATAGTTACGAACGTAGCCTTTTAACTGTCAAACTATCAATCAAGAGAATGATACAATTAGAATTAGATTTATACATGAGACAGGTTTATAATTGTGACGAGGATAATGTATTTTGTACTGTCCAACTAAGTAATTCGCTTTCGAAACGATGTCACCTAGACCAAACAATTACGCTAACAAACGCATTTCCAAACAGCTGTATATTCATTTTGTACACCTTTTTTGTGTCGGTATTCTCGTAGTAATGTTGTCACGTATTAAAGGTTTTTATTCCAAAAACTGTCACGGACATGAATTATGGGGTCACCGCGAAGGCTTCCACGGTGAAGGCGCTCAGGCGCGTGCAGGATCAATGAGAGCAGGAACAGGTGGTGCAGGTTGGGTCAGCAGGCAGGAGGAGGTGGTAGGCAGGATCATCAGGCAAAAGGAGGTGGCAGGCAGGATCATCAGGGTCAGCAGTAGGAGCAGGATCAGGTGTCAATGTCAGGGTTTTCAACATGAGGCAGCTTATACATGAGGCAGCTTCAGCGTCAGGTAGCTTCAGAGTCAGGTAGCTTCAATAGGAGGCAGCTTCAGAGTTACTTGCAGAAGACTGGAGATGTTATCGGTAGGATAGCTTGAAATAGACTGGACATGTGATCGGCAGGACGGCTTGAAATAAACCGGAGATGTTATCGGTAGGATGGCTTGAAATAGACTGGAGATGTTAACGGCGGGATGGCTTGAAATAGACTGGAAATGTGATCGGCAGGACGGCTTCAAATAGACCGGAGATGTTATCGGTAGGATGGCTTGAAATAGACTGGAGATGTTAACGGTAGGACGGCTTGACAAAGGCAAATTAGGCATATTGACAAAAACGGCTTGATCATGACAAAGCACAATATATTAAAGCACCGTTACCAAACAAAAAAGTCTCACCTACCAGTATATTAATAAGAAAAAGGGACTTTAGCATGGAAAATATTTCCAAATTTAATAATTACTTAGAGAGTTTAACCTGGTGCGACTTATTCAATGAATCTGATACTAATTTAGCTTTTAATGACTTTTTTGACATGTTTTTATCACTATTTAATCAATGCTTTCCAGAATATAAGATAAAAAAAACAAATAGGCTTACAAAACCACGATGGATGTCGAAGGGTTTAAAAATATCTTCGGAAACAAAACGCAAACTTAGATTTAAATATTACAGAACCAAAAAAATACAGGATAAAGAAATTTACTTAAATTATAATAAACTGTTTAAAAAATGTATAACTATTGCCAGCAAAAACTGTAACATAGCTTTTATGAATCAGTCTTCAAATATTTCAAAAGCTTCATGGAAAGTAATAAAAAGCAATGTCACGGCACAAGAAACCATACAAGTAAGAAATGAGTTAAGAGTTAATAATAAAATATACAACAACCCCCCCGATATATGCAACGCGATGAATGACCACTTTACTACAAGCACAAACGCCCAAAACAAAACTCAGATACGAAATGTAATTAAACCAAACAAGGCTACTATGTTTCTATTTCCAACTCATGCTGAAGAAGTTTTGAGTATCATTAGCTCATTAAAAGATACCAACTCAGTAGGTAGCGATGGCGTACCAACAAAAATAATAAAAAAATGTAAAAAAGCAATAGCACCGGTTATTGCACACATCATAAACCTATCGTTCACACAGGGAACTTATCCAGAAAAACTGAAAACGACCGTTATAAAACCAATGTACAAAAAAGGGCCCAGAGACAACCCTGAAAATTACCGTCCTATTGCAAACATAACTAACCTAGCAAAGGTATTTGAAAAATGCATGCAGCTTCGTTTGACAAAATTTTTTGATAAGCATGACATACTTGACCACAGACAATATGGTTTTCAAAAAGGAAAATCAACGGGCCTCGCGGCATTTAATTTAATAACTGAAATTATAAAGTACGTAAACAATAAGAAAAAAATATGCGTTATATTTTTTGACATGACCCGCGCGTTTGACTGCGTGTCGCACTCATTACTCTTAGACAAATGTGAACAGTATGGTATACGAGGCACTGCACAATACTGGATCAAGAGCTACTTAGAAAATAGAATGCAGTACGTAGAAATAAAGGATGTTATTACAAATTCCACACATCAAGGTGAAGTTGAAACATTTTCATCTTCGATAAAATATAATAGGGTAGGCGTGCCCCAAGGTAGCATATTAGGTCCGCTCTTATTTCTTTTATATATTAATGACTTACCACAAATAACAGATTATCACATGACATTATATGCTGATGACATATCAATTTTAATTCCTGAGGATACAAATAAAAATATTAATGACATTATAAATTCTACTGTAGCGGACATAATTCATTGGCTTGGCGTAAATAATTTGACTGTTAATACTAATAAAACAAAATACATCCAATTTTCTAACAAAGGAGCAATGGATATGGACTTAAACGTTACATATGAGAATAAAAAGATTCAAGAAACTGAACTTCATACATTCCTTGGCATAGTATTGGACAAACATTTTACCTGGAATGACCACATAGAAAAAGTGTCCTCAAAAATAAACAGATTCGCTTATGCACTGTGGCGGCTAACAAAACTAACCAATCCAGAAACTGCTCTGAAAGCATATCACGGTTATGTAGCCTCAGTATTGAGATATGGTATTCTTTTGTGGGGAAACTGTGTAAAATTGAATAGGGCCTTCGTAGCACAAAAACAATGTATCAGAGCTATTGCAAATATTAATTCTTGGGAATCATGTAGGCCTTTATTCAAATCTATGAGACTATTGACACTACCTAGTCTGTATTTATATGAAACTTGTTTATTCGTAAAAACAAATCCTAATTGTTTTCAAAGAAAAAAAAATTATGTCAATTTTAATACAAGGTTCCCTGATAGACTATGCCTTCCAAACATAAAAACAGACATATGTAAACGCAGTATTATATCTATGGCTGTAAAAATTTATAATAATTTACCAAATAATTTTAAATGTTTGACGATTAATAAATTTAAATCCGCCTTGAGCCACTTTCTAATCGATAAATGTTTTTATAGTACTGATGAATATTTGAATACTAATTGGAACTCTGTAAAGTATAAAAATATATAAACTATTAAGATTGCATGCTGCACGACAGTAAAATATGAGATCCTATTTGATATTAAGAACTTGACCTGTACCGTATTTTTTGCAATAAAGAATTTGAATTTGAATTTGAATTTGAATTTGAATTTGAATTTGAAATAGACTGGAGATGTTAACGGCAGGACGGCTTGAAATAGACTGGAGATGTGATCGGCAGGACGGCTTGAAATAGACTGGAGATGTTATCGGTAGGATGGCTTGAAATAGACTGCCATTCTAAGTTTTTTTTTGCCGCTGAAGCAACACCCTCACAGTAGGGAGGTGGAAGATGCGTCATGCACACCGCCGCAGGAAAATACCGACCTCTGCGGGGGTGATGTGGGACTCACCAGAATGGCACCTACCCACTAAAAACCACCTTGATGGCTGTGGCAATATTTTACCGTTAGCCTTCATCGGAAGAACACCCGTTGGGAAGTGGGTGCGCTGGCGGAGACCCGCTAGTGGGTCGTCCGCCGGATGTGAAAGACAGAGCTAGCAATCGCTCTGTAGGAGAACGTGAAGCCTTAAGTTTACGGGCTAAAACTGAAATTTCCCTAACATCAACATGTTTAGTAGCTTCGCAGACGATACGCATATCGTCTGCTAAGAAGGGTTGAGGAGTGGAATTGAATGGGCGAGGAGCCGGGATTCGGTGGTGCAACGGGGCGCTGCCTCCAGTTTTCTGGAGTAGGCTTGCGCTGTGTAGGCTTTGCAGCCGGAGGAACCCGGCTACGAAGCGGCGGAAAGTTTGCCTGAGAAAGAGGCGGGGCCTGTTTGGGTGCCGCCCTCTTAGAATTGGAACGTATGGAACGGGGTGCACAAGGGCAGCCCCTGCAATTTGCAGTGTGGCCGGACTGGCCACAAAGCACGCAATCAGGTGGAGAGGGAGTTTCAGGAGTGCGATTGCACTCCTTAGTAAAGTGAGGTACCAGGCACTTTAGGCACCTGGGCGGGGCGGCGCAGTTTGCCACCGCGTGCCCGTACAACTGGCACCGGTGGCACTGGCCGGGGTGACCGCGGCGATGAGGCGCCTCGATCGAGATTCCAGAGAGGCCGTATATAGTGCTAACCCCTTTGAGGATCTCCCTGGACTTGGGGACGTTGGCGAGAACCACCAAAGCGAGAGGGTGACTTGTATCGTACTTGCTGTGCATTTTATGCACCGCGAGTGCCGGGAAGCCTTGGGACTGCAGATCCTCTAGGCTATCTCGTTCGATAATTCGAACGGGACTCCCCTGAGTACCGCTCTTCTGGGAGAGCGTAAGTGTGGTAAGCATATTGCTTACCGGTGAGGAGCTTTGTCAAAGCGCGGAAATCGTCTAACGACGAGACAGTGATTTTAATGGATTCACTCGAGTTGGTCGCTCGGGTGTAGAGGATCTTGTGCTCTTTGCACAAGTTCGAAACCTCGGTCCATTTTTCCTTATTCCGAAGGAATACGGGTGGTGGGACCTGAGGCTTGACAGAAGTTGGGGGTGGAGTCACTTTGAGTGACATCAGAGGGGCCGGGGCGGGTGTTGTGGGCACCGGGACGGGCGCAGGCTTTGGAGGCGCCGCGGAGAGTGTTGAGACATCGTGACGGGCGTTGAGGACGCCGGGGCTTGTTTCGAGCGCTTCTTAACGAGGGTGAATGAGAGTGGCTCAGAGCCAGTTGGGGTGGCGTCCGAGGATGACTCGGTCACTGGTGCGCTCTTGGGAGCGGTGCGCTTGCGGCGCGAAGAGGCGTCTACTTCACACTCCATATCACTGGAGGAGGAAGACGCGGGAGGGCCTACGACCAGAGGGGTCTGAGGGACGGGGGTGGCCTGATAGGCCTGTAGTAGCACTGCGGCGAGATGGGGGTAAACGAGGATAAGTGCCTGGAGAAGCACATTAATGTCAGGGGTGGAGCCTTCGGTGGACCGGCGAAGCCATCAGTGAGTTTCTTCACAAGGTCTTGAACTTGTGAAGCCATAGCGGAGGGGTTGGGGAGGGACAAAATATATTAATATATATACTATGAACCTACCAACGAAGACTAACTTCCTAAACCACCCTACCCGAGGTAGGGGGGTTGGGGACGACGCGGAGAACTTACTCGAACTCGAAGACCTGGAACGCAGAGCTTGCCGGAGCGGCGACGACGAGCTGCAGGCGACGATGTTGAGAAGACGGTCCTATGAGTATAGGAAGCTACGGTACGAGACTACACGTCGTGAAAACGACGGTATGAAAATGAGGGCGCTTAACTAGTGCGGGAACTAGATAGGGGCGGAAGGCAGTCAACAATCGGCTTATATAATCGGCTAGCAATCGGTCGGGTTCGCATTCCTTTGGAACCGCAATTTGAAATTTTGAATTTAATCTTATTAGCCAGGAATCAAGTATATTTTCATACAAAAGTTTTGTAAGAATCCGTGTGTAAGGGGCTTAGCTTGTTTGGCAGCCTCTATTGCTGTCATAAAAAATTTAGATGACATGATTTGTCAAAAAAGTAAACAATTTTAGAAAAATCAAATGAAAATACAAAATGAAAGTATAAAAAAACACAAAATGGAGATTTAAAGATCGCTTATAAAATCAAGATTAATAACAAAAAGGAGATTATAAAAAATGTAAGTATATTACAATGTGTTATTTTGAATTTTTGTGTAGTGTAATTTTTTTTTTGTTTGTCCTCCTGGTCTCCCGGAGGCATAGAAATGCTTGCGTTAAGTATGTTGGCGAGCGCTCATAATGACGTTTATTGCTTGGCTAGAGCCTGTTTAGAAAAATATCTGTTGTTTGGAAAGAAACTGCAAGTAGTTCAGAACTTCAATCTTTCATAATCCAGGGTTTTCTAAATGTTTTGTGATTTTGATTTAGGTACCTTTGAACTGAATTAAACTATTACGGTTTCAATTGAAAACAAACATGATAATACGGCAGCTTCAAAAGCTGCGCTCGTTATCAGGCAATGTTCGCGAACTCGGTGCCTGGAACTTGAAATGCCTGACACGAAGTCCCGTGGAACTTGCGAAATGTAAATCATTCAAGAAACTCGCTTGAAGGAACATTTGTTTTTGCAAACCGTCAAATAAAGATCGGTCAAAGTAACATTTACTTAACAATCGATCTAATTACACAAAAATCTTTCCCAACCATGTTTGTTGAAAACAGTTTTATTTCCTGAATGCTCACAGAGGGAAAAAACCTATTTATAAAGTAACGGAAGATAAATGCATTTGAAAGTCTTTAAAGAACCATTATTACAATAGAAAAAACTAGAGTCCCTATTTGTAAGTCCTAATTTAATGTGAAATAAAAACATGTAAATCAGCAATCGAAGCTAACAGCTACAAGGGGCATGAAGCGGTAACGTCGCGTGCTCGCTCCATGCGTCGGACGTGTTTGTTCTCAGGTAACGGTTGTTTGTCTATAGCGTAGACTGGCAACTTGGCGTATTTAGTTCTAGTTTTAAAATGTCAGGGATAAATAAAAAGGGGTTGAAGGTTCATGTGTGTTCCCAGTCCCGGGAGCACTCACCAAGTTGGGGTCGTCGTGGTCGGCGATGCTGATGGCGGTCTCGGCTAGGCGCAGCACGCACGCGCCTGCCTCGTGCAGCTCGAACAACTTGATCACCTGCAGGACCAAACCAAACAGTTCAATGCCTTCAGAAATATCATCATTATTATTTTATGAAAAGTTGGTCACCGCGCACTGCGCTTTAGGATCTTCATTAAGTTATACAAATTTTGCCGTTTTTAGACCCTAATTGTATTGCTTAATTAATGGATTGTCTTAAAATTGAAATTGAAAAGCCTAAAAAATAAAATATCTCAGAAAGCATCCACCTCCGACCAGGTGGTCACGTCAACTCTACTGGTAGTTACTGACCTTCAGGTAGTAGAGCACCTGCGCCTGGTGATGCGTGGCGGGAACCCCCACCAGGCGCCGCAGGAACGGCTCGTTGGACACGCCCTTCGCCGCGCGGCAAAATGCGGCGTACGCAGCCTCGTGCTGCTCCGTGTCGAGCAGCGCCAGCCCGAGGATGAACTGACCTGCAAGGAGTTACATTCGATCAGCTCTCGCGGGTGGTTAACACGAAGACGCTGTCAGCAGACTGCGTACTCACGCGAGCAGGCGTTCCACTCGCACCAGGGCTCCAGCGCCTCCACGTAGCCCTGCACGAGCTCGGGCTGCTGCAGCCCCGCCAGCCACCAGCCGAAGCGGAACCCGCCGCTCACCGGCCACCTGACCACCGCTCAGGAAACTGTTGTACACAATCACCGGCATGTTCACAGACAAGCAGCGGAGCAGTTCGATGTAGAAGCACAGTCATATAATATAACAGCTCAACACGAGTTGCACCGGTTCGACATTCTAACTCAATTATAGCTGAAACTATTGTATACTTTAAAAATATAACTTACACATTTCCATAGAACTAATGCACAAAATCATTAACTGGAAAGCGGGTTCACTACAATGTACTATCGGAACAAGCAGTACAGATGCTCGGCCGCTGGCTGCACTTGCGATGGCTCCCGATATGCAGGCGGGCCACGGAAACACGCCTATTTGCCTAACCTAACCTAGCAAAATACCTATTTTTGCCATCAAGTGCAGAGCGTGTTAAGCAGCAAGTTACACTTAAAACGGTCTTAAACGGATTATCTTCTCGATCTTTCAAGATAAAATGTCTATCAAATATTAATTCTATACATTATTTCTGAAACACTCCTGTACGGTTTATGCAAACCGTACAACTTATTATGTTCAGCAATTCAGCATTTACCTAACTTTACCTTTTATTTTAATTTTATAATTGTATAGTAATTAAGTCAGTCACAAGACTTCACTACGCTCGCACGCTTATATTTCGCTCGTTCTCATCTGCCAGTGCTTCCCAACCTTACAGTTTTTTGTATCTATAACGCAACTCCATTATATTTAACAACAAGATGAAATCGTGTTCGCGCTGCACCAATGAAGTTAATGATGGAGTAAACTGCAGCTCATGCAAACTATTTTTTGATTTTGCGTGTGCCGGTATGACGGAATCTGGCTTCAGAAAGCTGGGAGACAGGAAAGCTACGTGGAGGTGCGCATCGTGCAAAACTAGTAAAACTCCAAGTCCTGCCTGCAGCCCAAAGCCCGTGGATTTCGATAGCATCATGGTGGAACTTAAAAAGTTATCCATTCAAACATCTATGCCGCCATCATTAAGAGACGACATTCGAAGCATAAAAGAAGAGCTAACGGAGGTTAGAACAACTATCGAATTTTCACATGCTTCTATAGATGCGTTGAATGAAAAAATCGCCGTTCTCGAGACAGCGGTTAAATCCTTTGAGGATGCCAGGGGTAAGGTTCAGAAACTTGAGGAGGAATTTTATAAAATGGAGGCCACGATTAATGAAAACGAGCAGAGGTCAAGACTGAATAATGTGGAGATAAAGGGTATCCCTAGCACGAACCAGGAAAATCTTTTTAATATAGCTGCTGCTATTGGAGACACAATAGGCTGCAAAACCCTTAAGGAACACATAAACTATATCGCTAGAGTGCCAACACGGAATGACAAAGAAGCAAAAAATATAATTGTCTCCTTTATTAAAAAATACCAAAGGGATGATTTTGTCGCGGCCACCCGAATTAAAAAGTGTCTCAAAACAAAAGACATCGGATTAAGTGGCGAATCCCGGATCTACGTGAACGATCATCTTACTGTACAAAACTAAGGCGCTAGCGAATGAAAAGGGGTTTCTCTACGTGTGGGTAAAAAATTGCAGAATATTTACTCGAAAAAATCCTACGTCACCAGTCTACGTTATAAAATCAGAAGAAGATACTCGCAAAATATTCTCTATATAAATTTTCCTTCAACATTTACTTACATGTCATGATACATAGCGAATGCCGATCTAAAACTTTGGGAACCACTCTCGGTAAGGCCATCTATTCAACCTTTTCGCTCGTACCGTTAACCGGGACCGTTAACCAGCTGTTCAACATGCTATCTCGTTTGCCCTCGCGCATCTATTTAGGCGCGCGAGCACCTCTCGCTCGATCGTGGGGTCAACGCACTGGAAGGCTACGCGCTGCTTCTACTGCTTTGCATAGTTTTAGTCAAAATTGTTATAATGATATTTTAAACCGATGCTACATGCGCATACTCATATACGCTTACTGTACTCTTCTATCATTTTATAAGCTTCTTAATTTTTGTACGATATTTTTGTCTATTCTGTTGGTAATTTCAGTTAATTTAAATGAGTATGTAAATTCGATATTCTTAAATTTATATTTTAATAACCACGTAATTCATGTTTTTTATAACATTACCATAAATTCTACCTTTTCATTTAGTATTATTCTAATTAAATTATTTAGTAATATTGACCGAAACTGCTACATATGTAATTCGATATATCTTATATATGTAGTTTCTATCATATTGTATATATATCGTAAAGGGTTCCTTACTTTATTTTTATCCTATCACCATCCTAGTTATATCCAATTATATATTATAATATACATATTTTACTTATCTGTTAATTTATTTATTTTTCCTTAATAATGGTTAGCATATATTATCAAAATGTCAGGGGGCTTCGAACTAAAACCTCGTTGTTTTTGGGGGCGGTATTGTTGAACAACTATGACATAATTTGCTTAACTGAAACATGGCTAATAGATAGCATTAATGATAACGAGGTATTTGACGACCGCTACCTTGTGTGGAGGCGTGACAGGGACTACTCCCGCACTGGCCAAAAGCTGGGTGGCGGAGTGCTGATCGCCGCGCGGCGCGAGCTGGCTGCGACTCCACGCTCCGAGTGGTGTACTTCCGCGGAGGATATGTGGATCACGGTAAGGTTACGTAAGAACTGTATTTTTTATAATATTCATATTGGAGTCGTTTATGTATGTGATCAGCATTTAGGTCTATCACAAAATTCACAGCTTACAAACTTTTCAGCGAACCTGACAGATATTGTTATAAAACACCCCGATGATAAATACATTGTCCTCGGAGACTTTAATATGCCTAACATTCGTTGGATTAAATCTCCTGACTCAGCGTATCTCGTGCCGACTAATATTAATGGCGATTCTCAAACTAGCTTAATTGACAACCTTATTTTTTCAAATGACGACGTATCTGTTACCGATTGGGACTGTCCGCTTGTACCTCTTGACCCCCACCATAAAGCGCTCGTTGTAAACATTAGTCTCGCGAAGTTTACCAAGCTTCCTTCAAAGCCCCGAACAATTTATCTATTCAGTCGTAAGGATTACGAAGTTATCATGAATAAATTAGACAAAATTGACTGGGCTTCGAATTTTAAATCCTTGACCATGGAACAATCTATTGCATTTTTTTATGATTGTTTATACAAACTTATAGATTCTCATATACCCAGTAAAACTATAACCTGTAGCAATAAATACCCCCCTGGTTCAAGACCCCGTTGATTAAAATTCTTAAAGAAAAAAACAAATATCATGAAAAATATAAAAAGTATAAAAACCTTTCAGATTATCATAGTTTTACCGTTTTGCGCAATCGTGTTAAATTAATAGAAAGGGAAATGTATAAACATTATTTAGTATCTGTTGAAAATAAAATTACCACGAACCCGCAAGAGTTCTGGGGGTACGTTAAACATAAGAGACAGTCTCACTCGATTCCGTCAGTGATGAAGTATGCTGACAAGTCTTCTAACTCAGGCGAGGAAATTTGCGATATGTTTTCCGAGTTTTTTCACTCTATCTTTTTAAACCCACGACAGCACCTACCGTTACATTGACTTCAGAGCACCCCGATACAGTCGCCGACTTGTGTGACATCGAAATAAAAGCTGACCAAGTTTACAACTTATTACGTAATATCGACATTAAAAAAACTGCTGGACCTGATCGTATACCTCCAACCTTCATAGTTCGATGTGCAAAAAGCCTTGCCGAACCATTGTGCTTATTATATAAGCGCACTTGCCAGGAGGGCTATGTACCAGCATTATGGAAAACTGCCTTCATCACGCCCATTCACAAAAAGGGTCCTAAAAACGATGTGACAAATTATCGTCCCGTATCAAAACTTTGTTGTTTCTTTAAAATATTAGAAAAACTTATTTATATGCAGGTGTATCCATCGCTAAAGAGCTCGTTTATGCATCAGCAGCATGGTTTCATGAGAGGAAAATCAACAGAGTCGAATCTTCTCGAGTGCTCTGAATACCTGACTGCACAGATGTCCAAGCCATCCCAGGTTGGCATTGTTTATACAGACTACTCGAAATGTTTCGATCGTTTAGACAGTGTCATCCTTCTCCGAAAACTTCTACATATTGGGATCAGAAGTAACTTGTATCGTTGGTTTGCCTCTTACGACAATAATCGCAGCCAGATCTGGCCTTAAATGGATACACTTCGCAGTCAAAAATTGGGCCATCGGGAGTCCCTCAGGGATCCTTGCTAGCGCCGTTGTTATTCTCTATTTTTATTAATGACATACATAAAGTTTTTATCTACTCTGATATTTTATTATACGCTGATGATATGAAGATCCTATGTACAATTAATAATTTAAATGACTCATATAAACTGCAACTCGACCTCAACAATTTCTATAACTATTGTCTTATAAATAAATTAGATTTAAATATTGCTAAGTGTTTTGTTTGCTCCTTCACTAGAAAGAAAAACATAATAAATTACGCGTACTATATAAATCACATTCCCATTGTCAGGGTAAACTCTATGACTGATCTGGGGGTTATTTTTGACTCCAAACTTATCTTTGATAAACATATGGATCACGTTATAAAAAAAGCTACGAAAGCTCTAGGATTTGTATTACGATTATCGTCGGAGTTCAATAATGTCAAAACCCTAAAAATATTATATTGCGCTTATGTTCGAAGCCACCTTGAATACGCATCATCTGTTTGGAACCCTTCATATAATATTTATACAAAAAGAATTGAAATGATACAAAGTAAATTTTTGAAATTTTTACAGTATAAGTGTAAAGCAGTTGACCGCGACTATTTATCGCGTTGTAGGCGTCATCACATGCTTCCCCTTATTACACGGAGAGAGATAGCAGACATTTGCAATGTAATAAAAATATTAAATAACAAAATTGATGTGCCTGAGCTTCTGTCTTTAGTTGGTATCTGTGCGCACAAAAACTCATATAGAAATCCAACTTTACTCCACGTCCCTTACGCCAGTACCAGCTACTGACAGAACTCATTTATTACACGAGCATGTAAGCTGGTTAATGGGTTAATTCGTGATTGTCAAAACATCGATATCTTTTCCAACAGTATCTCAAGTTTTAGAGCGGCTCTAACGAAAAAATTTTTTTTGCCCACTTGTAAATTACAAAAATAATTTATTCCTATCTATGTTTCTAGTATCTATGTGAATTTATTTTTGTTGTGTTTGTAAATGTTGGGACATTTTTGTACCTATTTATAAATAATCTACACCTCCATTTCGTTTTCATATTTATTTCTTAATGTTTTGTGACTGTTTATGTATGTATTTACTCTTTGAACTGTATGTAAAAACTTTATTTGGCCTTCTTCCTCTAAACATCTATGTTATTCTATCTCCTAGCTGTAAGTTTTTCATGTATTGTAAAATAAAATAAAATAAAATAAAATAGCTTCAGTACATTTAACGCCACTGCGGCAAACACTTGTCAACCTTTTAACTTGTGCTCAATAAACGGAAATCTAATTGAACTTGGTGTTTCTACTGATCAACTCCATCTTCAAGAACCTAACATCAACAACTAACAGCAACCTTGTGCCTCTCGGACCATACATCTTTATGGTCCTTCGAACCTTCAGGCAGCCAGGCATCAAGCATTTGATACTGTGACCCCGCACTTCCGGTGTGACGAAACTGGAAGCATACTGTAACCACGTGACTCCTGCAAAACCAACTAGCAAACCTGTGGAAGAGAATCTAACTAAATTATTAGTGTGCGAGTGTGATTTGTATTTTTTTTACGGTAGCAAATCGGTTTGACTGGCTTTCCACCAGCGGGATCCCCCAGTTGGATTGCAGAGTGCACATACCGAAGGGAGAGTATAGATCGCACGAACCAATACCTACTAGTCTTCAAAATGAGCAACATCGAAGATATTTTAGCAACTCAAAACCAATTGAAGGAAGCTATCGAGCAGCTGCTTCGAAACTTTAAAAGGGATGGAGCATCACGCAAAACTACATCTTATATCAAGAAACGATTGGAAACTCTGGACTCCTACTGGACAGAATTTCAAGCAAACCATACAAATTTATACCAATTCGAAGATCAAAACTACGACTATTTTTATGACAACCATTTTCAACAAACGAAATCTTTCTACAATGACGCTCGCACTTTCATCAAACAATGCGAGATCTCCGTGGAAACTCCTGTAAGAAGAGAAAAGTCTGATATGCATCATCGTGAAACTGAACCATCAACTTCTAACGAACAAAAATGTATACCAACAAACGACAAGCCAACATTGAATATTATTTCACAAGGAAACCCTAGTAAATCAGAAAAAATGCTTCGCAAACAAAAAAGTAATTACAAGGCTTTTTCACGCACGCTAAGTTCTATTAACATCGAACAAATAAATGAAAAGTGGGAATTTGAAGACTTGCTGAAAAACCTTGAGTCACGATGGAAGATGATCGACATCCTACACTGGGAGATCGTTAGTGAAAGCATAATTGAAGAAAATGAATACGAAGAAATATTTGACATATACGAACGTCAATATGTCGAAATGAAAAAATGTATAAACACTAAACTGTGGTCCGTCTCGCACAAAGACAAGTCAACACCTCAAATGGAATAACCTACATTCAGCGGCGCTTATCAACACTGGATCAGCTTCAAGGACTTATTTACAGAAACAATACATACAAACCCATCACTATCCAACGCTCAGCGCATGCAGTTCTTGAAGGCCAAGGTAAAGGGAGAAGCTGAAAAACTGATACAACACTTATCAATCAGTTCAGATAATTATCTTGTGTGTTGGGAGATCCTAAATAACAGATACAATAATAAAAAACTAATATTTACAACCCATCTTAATAATATCTTAAACCTACCTACTTTACAACATCAAACCACTGGAGCTATCAAAAGAATACATGACACAGCAAACGAATTTCTTAACGCCATCAAAACCTAGGAGTTGACATATCTACTTGGGACCCAATTCTTGTGCATCTACTTTCACAGGAATTGGATAACGATACCTACCATGACTATGTGGAATCCCTCAAGGATCCTAGGGAGCTACCAACTTTATCTGATTTTGTGAAATACCTAGAAACCCAATTTACATCTCTAGAAACTGCACGTCGCAAACAAGAGCGTTCTACATCTGACCATCAGCATCAACAGCAGCGTGCAACATCAAATACAAGATTTCAACCAACATATAAAACATTCAGCGCCAAACAAAATTTTAACTCGAAACCAAGAACGAATAATTTAAATAATTATTCAACAATCAACAATAAAACGAACAAAAGCGTACCGAGTCGCGTAAAGTGCCCACTATGCAATTATGAACATGGGTTATTCCATTGTAATCGGTTTATTAAATTACAATTAAACGAGCGGCGGAAATTGGTTTCCAAATACAACGTATGTAAAAATTGTTTATTTGATCACAAGAGCAAGTAATGCAATTTTGAGAAAAGATGTCGCCAATGCAATGAACGGCATCATACTCTGCTTCACGCCGACAGAAATATAACTTCAACATCTAGCAGCAACACCGATAATAATATCAACTCTGGCCCTTCCACGCCAAGCACAAACGTTTCTCTGGAAGACATCTCCGAAACTCTTTTGGCGACTGCCATGGTCAAGGTCAAAGCCCATGATGGATCAGAAGTAATCTTACGAGGCCTGATCGATCAAGGATCCCAAGTATCCCTTATAACTGAGAACGCCGCCCAGATGCTCAAGCTACCTCGTCAGAAATGTAAGGGCGTATTTTTTGGCGTAGGGGCGCGAGAAATCAACTGCAAGGGTGCGATAGCTATAACATGTTCATCTTTGAACGATAACTACATCTTTGAAACCGCAATCTACGTAATGCCAGAGACTAGTAAATAACTATAGACTGCCCATCTCCATACAAAAATTCATGACTCGAAAAACGCTCAAAATCCAAGCTATTTTTTTTATCTATTACTAAATGTCGCTCTCAAATAGCTTGGACCAACCTTGTCGTCTTTAATTTTTATATGAATTATTGACAAGAAACCTTAGCAAGTAGGATTTATTCCTTTCCTGAAATTGGAAAATGTCATCGTTTAATATCATTGATTTTGATAATTTTACTCAATAAGAATAGTTAGATAGTAATTTATTCTTACTTTATAGATGATAAAATAACAACTACAAAAGACCATAAACATACTGGTATAAGTTTATTTTGTTCAGAGACGCCTGGGCACTACCATCCTCTTTATTTTAATTGCCATAATAACCTATTTTTAAAAGCTTTTATTATCACAGTTGTGATAAACGCACATGTTATACGACATATGTAGCAGCCAAAACGTAAACTTAATCAAGGTCCATACAATTTGTACGAGTCACAGTAGGCGAGCAGAAATATTGTAAATTCAAAGAAACGCAAAGGAACGCAAAGTTTCAAAACAAACACACACCCATAACAACAACAATAAACGACAAAGAATTCAAATTGTCAAACAAATAAAATGTTGTCATAAAAAGAACAAAAAAAGTTGATGGATAAAGAACATTTTTTTAAATAATAATCCAGCAGGAAAAAAATTTTTTCACTACTGCAAAATAGTTATGAGTTATATGCATTATAAATAAAAATTATGCACTTATTAAGACATAATTTTTATCGATATCAAGAAATAAAGTAAAATATTATATACCTGTTAATTAAATGCACTGAAATTCGTTTTATTATGTTAAGGCAGATAAGAACAAACTGTGTAGATGAATGCTATATTTTTGTGGGAAAAATTATATACTGGCAATACAGTAACCCAGTAACACTACAAATAATATCCGGGGTGGTGTAAAGTTTTCTGTTACTGAATTATAAGAGCGGCAACATAGCATCAAATATTATAATGCACTAGCTGGCAAAGTCTGTTGTCGCCTGATACCTACGGATAGTACTTGCAATGAAATATCAAATGATTTTGTAAACAGCGCCATCTTAAGTTTTTTTACGTATTATTTTTACTAAATTTAAATGACTTGTAAATCTAATACAACTAACGCCATCTCTCTATCTTAAAAACAACTTTTTTCAAGTCACAAAATTTTGTTAGACATGGTTAGTCTATAGTTATTTACTAGTCTCTGGTACCTAATGCGTAACTTAATTAACAACCTGCCGAACAGATCGTTTACAAAACCAAACTGGAAGTACCTGGAAGGAATTCAATTGGCTGACCCTGATTTTCATATTAGCCGACCAGTTGATATACTATTTGGAGCCGACGTATTCTCAAAAATTATACTCGGCGGTATAATAAAAGGAGAAGAAATGCAGCCGATTGCACAACAGTCATTACTCGGTTGGATTCTGTGTGGTAATATGAAATCCTTCCAATGCAATGTCATACTTAACAACTTGGAAGATATAAGTAGATTTTCGACTACAGAAGATATAACAGAGAACTCCGAACTATCTTCGAACGACCTACATTGCTTACAACAATACAAGACTGAGACCAAACGCCAATCGGACGGCCGATACGTCGTCAGGCTGCCCTTACATCCCGATATTGGAGAGAAGCTGGGAGAATCAAAACCAAGAGCCACTGCACAACTATTTCAATTGGAAAAGAGATTTGACAGATTAGAAAAATTATCGAAAGATTACAAATTATTTATGTTGGAATACGAACAATTAAATCACATGAGGTTATGCAAAAGTAAGACGAAACCTAGCTATTATTTTACACACCACGCCGTCGCACGAGCTGAATCACTGACAACATCCTTACGCGTTGTCTTCAACAGTGCGGCAAAAACTACCTCGGGCTTTAGTTTAAATGATTTGATGTTTAGAGGTCCAAATTTACAAGCAGATTTACAATCATTAATTTTGCATTTACTGCTGATATTGAAAAAATGTTTCGGCAGATCTTATGTCATGAACATGACCAAAAGTACCAAAAACTTTTATGGAGAGCTTCACCTAACCAGCCGATTCGTGACTAAGTTCTAGCCACAGTAACGTACGGAACCAAAGCCGCACCATTCCTGGCTATGATGACCTTAAAGCAATTAGCAAATGACGAATGGCACAACTACCCGGAGGCTGCTGCTATCTTAGAGACTTCATTCTACACGGATGATCTTCTCTGCTCTACAGATGACCTAGACAGCAATTAAGATTAAAAATGATCTTATAAACTTATTCAAGTCTGGCGGATTTAATTTACGAAAATGGTCGTCGAATAAGTGTGAACTATTAAATGAGAACCCTATTAACAAACAAGAAACATTCGAATTTTATCACCAAGAGTCAACGAAGACCTTAGGCCTGAAATGGGATCCTAAAGAAGACATTTTAACATTTAAATTAACTATTAACGTTAACTCGACAAAACCTGTAACCAAACGTTTGCTGCTGTCCGAAATATCGAAAGTATTTGATCGAGAAGGGTGGTTAAGCCCGGTTACTACAAAACTAAAACTAATATTTCAACATGAATGGGTGGAAAACCTACGATGGGATGATACAGTACCAGAGTCTATAAACAAGGAATGGTTAAAAATTAAAACTCAACTTTCCACAATAAATTACATTAAAATACCAAGATGGTTACAAATCAAACGAAATGATCCAATCCAGCTACACGGGTTCTTTGACTCATCTGAAAAGGCTTATGCAGGCGTAATATATTGCAAGGTTAAAGAAAACTCAGTTATCTTAGTAGCTGCCAAATCAAGATTGGTACCATCCAAGAAAACAATCTCCGTACCTAGGCTGGAACTATGCGCAGCACTCCTGCTATCAGCACTAATGAATAAAGTTCAAGAAACACTTAACGGGGATCACGAAGTTACCGAGTACGGATGGTCCGACTCCACTGCTGTACTTGGATGGCTATGTGGCGACTGCAATCGCTGGAAACCATTCGTCTCAAACAGAGTACAAACAATAACACCTATAATGCCTCCAAACTGATGGAACTACGTAAACACTTCTGAAAACCCAGCTGACTGTGCCAGCCGCGGTATTACTCCTGATCAGCTAAAAGAACATACCCTGTGGTGGCATGGTCTCCACTGGCTTCGTATTTTCCAACCTGAAACAGTAAGAAATTAAAGCTAAGAAACAATTACAAACAAACGTCACAGTACGTCATAGATCTGACGTCATCGATGAGATCCTTACAAGAAACAGCTGTTTGAATCGAGTTACACGTGTTATTGCATGGATACTGCGCGCAATGTCACGTAACAATAAACAACGCCCGAACGATCTTACTGCACCTGAAATAACATAGTTATTGAACACATTCAACTTACCTCGTTCAAAGAGGAGATCTTGAGCCTGGAACAAAACAAAGAACTAAGCCGAAAAAGCAATATTTTACCCCTCAATCCCTATCTGGATCGAGACGGACTTCTCCGAGTAGGAGGACGCATTAAAAATGCATATATTGACGAAGATCAAAGGCATCCCTTCATCATACCACATTCAGGACATTTCACCGAGATGTTGATCGATCAAGCCCACAAACTAGTATTTCATGGTGGCGCGAGACTTACATCAGCGAACCTAAGAAAACAATACTGGAGTGTTGGCGGCAATAGGGCTGTCAAAAAGCGAGTTTACCACTGTGTGAGATGTAGAAAACACAATCCTATTCTACAAGGCCAATTAATGGGAGACTTACCGGCGGCTCGATGTAATCCGACCCGGCCATTCTATCATACGGGCGTTGACTACACGGGTTACGTCGACGTGAAAACAAACAAAGGCCGAGGGGTGAAGACAACCAAAGGCTACATCGCGGTGTTCGTTTGCATGGTGACGAAAGCAGTCCACCTGGAACTAGTCTCAGACTTAAGCTCAACAGCATTCGATATAGCATACAATATTCAATAAATATTTAACGACACCTGGAACCGATGGCAGTAGGAATATCTTACCATGTTGTCTACACGAAGCAAATGGCAACAAAAACGCGAAAATCTAAAGATCGGCGACATCGTGGTTATTCATGAAGTGAACTTACCTCCTGTAAAATGGGCTCTAGGTCGTATAATCGACCTTCATCCTGGCAACGACGGACATGTTCGCGTGGTCACCTTAAAAACTAAAAACGGAGTTATAAAACGTCCGATCATAAAACTATCCAAACTTCCTGTAGAAGAAAAATCTGAAAATATAGAACCAAACCAACCAGCAAATTCCGAACAACCTAACATTACAATGAAAACTACAAAACGGTCACGAAAATGGCAATGCAATCTTATTTTTACACTTATCTCTCTAATCTCATTATTTGCACCCGCCGAGACTACCCACAGCCTAATGAACATAAATGCTAGTCTAAGTATTTATTTTGACAAGGTTACAGACTGTAGTTCCGAAATATATTATGCCGCTATATTGCATTTGGACGTACGTTTAATAAATCATGTGTTATTATAACCGGACAAGTTGACAAGTATAACATTATTTATATCTAAACTCTATGCAAAATCAACTTCTTAGAACCAATTTCAAAAACTCAGTGTAATCGAACTCAAAGTAATTGTAAGTATAAATCATGGATTGCTGGTTCGTTGCCCCGAGCTCCCGAGGGAGCCCGGCGCGCGGCACGCTGTACTGCTGCACGGCGCCGCGCGCGGTGCGCCGGTTGCTACCTTCGTTTTTATTTCGACTTCAAACATATTATGGCATACGTGTGCTATTCGCAAACATGAAAAATGTGACGTCTAACTGCCGCAGATCGGTAAAGTTCCAATCAGAACAATAGCCGTGTTTTGACAAGTTCTCTACTGAGCATCATACTCTACTACTTCTTTCATCATCAAATCATTAAACATGACTTGTTTTTCACGTCACTGTTGATACAAAGTACACTTCACTCTGACGTTGGAATGTTGAATTACAAACGACTCGCGATGTACACGTCACAAAAGGATACAGCTGGCACGCGACGTGGTAGGTGTAGAGCGGCAGCGCGCTGGGCCAGTGCGCGGCGGCCGCGGCAGCGCACAGCTCCCGGCGCGCACTGGCCCCGCCCGCGCCGCGCACGAACGCCGCCAGCACGCCCGCGCGCGCCGCGTCCCCCGCCTCGTACTCCGTCGCCGCGCCCTCCACGCCCAGCACCGCCAGCTTCAGCTTGAACAGCTCCGTGGAAGCGGGCGATCTGTGGTGACATGCAGGTTACACAATACGATGTCAGTATTGTTCAGACAACATTTCGTTCATTGCCTTGAAGCAGAAGTAAGAGTGTTTGAAGTAGTTGATTTGAATAAAGAAAAATGCAATGTAAAGGTGAAAAGTATAATTTATCGATAAAAAGGGAACAATGGTGGATTACCTGGAGAGCACTATAGGCGCGCGAGGCAGCAGCGCGCGGTAGGCCTGCCAGTGCACGGCGCAGTGGCCGGCGCCCGGCACGCCGCCCGCGCCGCGCCACCACGCCACGCAGCACACCACGCCGCGCACCACGCGCGCCCTGCCCGGACACACACAACACAGGTTATTTTCACATTTGAAACATTTTCAGATTCTGATTCGAAAACCATTTGGAGATGTCACTTCTCTATTTTATATTTTGTCAGTAACAATTTATTATAACGCTAGTGAGCAAAACAAACCGACTCTCGTTCCACCTGTATATGACGTCACCGAGTAGCGTCAACTAGTAAATACTGTTAGCTGAAGCTGTCATGTCGATGTCTGCAATAAATAACGTGTCACAGGAATGCATAGGGAATCGTAGATTTGTTCATTACAGATATAATAATGAAAAAAAAATGAAGAAGCAACCATCTCCGGTATTTAACCTGCCTTTTTATAAGAAAAGTACACTACAATAAACTGTGTCATGCGATTTCAAAAAGATAACGACTACCCGTGTGATGTGAGCAGACGAAATCGTTTGAATATTGATTTAAAATTAAATACTGCACAGAAATCAGAAACATCAAAATTTATTTTTTTAGACACTACTATTAACTTAAAATTATTTAGATTACTTTTTATCTTAATTCGGAACTAAACGATTGAATAACAATGATTAGAGCTCAAGTAACTGTGTGTGCGTGTGTTGGCGAGCGGCAAGAGCTCGCATTTTCTCTTTTTTTTTCTAAATGTTGCATTGCTGTTTAGTTTAACTTTAAAATTTGGAAAAAGAATATTTAAAATAGGAATGTTTTTGGAATAAACAAAGTAAAAAATTTAGAAAAAAGATATTCTGGAGATTTTAATTTCCGAAACAAATTATTCTCTGAATTTGTCCAAAATCTCGTTTACCACATATCTAAGTACAGAATTGACGAATTCCTTGACATTCATCACTGTTCATCTTCATTGATCTTATGAACTTAACTACTTAATCCGTTAACTACACACATGTGACATGCAGTAACTTAAAATGTAGTACGAACTTAAGTGAACTGGTGTAACCGAGCCATTACACTCAGCTCCATCGATGTTGGAGTTCATACAGAGTTTAACTTACTGTAGGCGCGATTCAAAGTTGCGCTTGTACGAGTTGAGTTTGATAGACCTCTCACAATGAAACAGCAAGCGTCCTGTGCGCAGGGCGTGACAATTGTAATTTGCAGCATTAGCATCGTTTGTAAACTTAACAATGCCAGCAGTCGAAGCTAGTGTCTGCGAATCAAGCATCCTGCTTTGTGCAGCTACTGTTGTATTCCAATTTTGTTAATTTTGACGCAATACATGATTGTGATTAAAAATCATACATCTAACAAAGATATAAGAAATACTGATGACTGGTAAACTCAAACATCAATGTACATAACAAAAACTCCACGCACAACTAAAGAAGCGCCCGCAGCGGTGGTTCGGCGGTGGAAACGGATTCCATTCAAAATTACAAAACACGGCGGTTCCTTGAATCAATCCCCATACAAAACAATCCGCGTCCAAATCCGTTGTCATTTGAAAAAATACGATGACATATAGATACGTAGTACTTTCAGGACTGTATTTTCCAGAAAGTTTTTCAAAAACACGCTATCCGGCTCGAAGGACCATGAACAACTTTAGCTCAGGTTTCCGAGGGGAGGCGAAATGAGAGCCATAAAACAGAAACGATATATTGTATTGCACCTTAAACAAATAATCATCACTACATACTTACAAAATGTCACTAACAGAACGATATTCGCCGTGATTGTGTTGATTCCGTCCTATTATACAAAATAGTAAATAGCTATGTTAATGTCCCCTCACTATTAAATAGGATACATTTTAGAGTACCTCGCAGGCGTGAACGTCAATGTCGTACTAAACATTTGTTTTATACACCGCGGAGTAGAACACTTTATGGTGCAAATCCTTTTATTAAGCGAGCTTGTAAACTTTTTAATGCTAACGAAAAATTACTTGACACCGATATATTCTTTGACAAATTGTCGAACTTAAAAAAATGTTTCAAATAGATTTTTTCTTTATTTGTTAATTTAATGTTATGATCGAATTATATCTTTTTTATATTCTCTGTCTTTATATATATTTGATTGTACTATTTCATTTTTATATTAAATATTGCTTTTTGTTTGGAGTACTATGTAGTGCAAATGTAGTTGAGTATGTAAAAATAAGGAAACTATAGGTTTTTATTTTAATCTTAAGTATGAGTTGTTAAAAATCTTGTATAACCGTTTGTTTCTAAAAAATAAATAAATAAATAGATATTCGAACATTTAAAACTTTACATGTGCGATTTAATATACTCCATCTAGTTTAGACTGATGGAACTACACCTTACAATACATGTAAAAAGAACAATGCTTAAACTAAATTATACACACGTAAAACTTTTTTTTAATGGGTCGCAGATTCAAAAAGTGACCGAAACTGATAACATCGACACTTCTTAAAGCGAACTATTCAGCGTTGGCATTAGAGAGCTCACCGGATGTCGGCCATGTCGCGCACGCAGTCTGCGACCACACCCACGCCCAGCTCGCTCGCAAACAGCGTGTCCAGCTCGCTACAGCCCTCCTCTTCCTCTTCCGCTGCTGCCAAATACATTAAGCCAAAATAATTATGCCCTGGATATTTATTTAAAACTTTATTGCACAATATAAAATCAGTGTACAAACGGCGGTGTTCATGCCATTTGGCATTCTCTGCTCGTCTGCCGCGGCAAAAGAGATGTTTTCTAAGGATCTTAGTACAGAGGTACTCGCCGGAGCTTGAAAGCCAACCTATAATACAATGTTGATAAAAGCGAGAGGCATTTAATGAAACCACATATACTATAAGTGCCTACTGTTTATCCGAAACTAGTTATTAAAAAAAAGTTTACGAGAAGTATACGAAAAAACGTTTTTCAAAGAACTGAAATAGCTTAATAATTAAGCTAAAATGTAAACATTGTTTGTTGAGTAGCCTGCCGCCACCTGCGTAACAAATTGGCAACGTAGCATTTGAGTAGCATAGCGCGTGCGGCGGCGGGCTCACCGGCTCGCACACCTACCTACACAGCGGAGCGCCCGGGTTTGATGTGGATGATAATGTAAACATGTGTTGTAGGAAACGTTGCACGGTATGATCAATGAACATAATAAACAATAATTCATTGTAACACTTACACATTAAATCTTCAATTGTTCGAAATGTCCACCGTTAGCAATGGTACACAAATTATAACGACGTATAATATTGTTATTTAATCGTGCAATAAGGTCATTGTTTGTTGTTAAACTTTTTATTTTATTAAACGCTAAAATAATCCGATTCTTAAGTTCCTCTACGGTATTCACGTCTGTCACGTACACTTCACCTTTAATGGATAAAAAAGTCCATTGCAGTGAGATCCGGGGACCGTGGTGGCCATCGTACTGGTCCAAATCGACCAATCCACTGCTGTCCAAACATTTCGGTGAGTCGCTCTCTGAAAGACATCACTGAATATGGAGGAGCTCCGTCCAATTGGTACCATAAATGCCGATGATTGGCTAAGGGTAGTTCTTCGGTATATTCAGCAACGGGACCGGATAATATCTCGAAAAATTTTGCCGCGTTAAGGGTGCCGTCAATAAAAACAGGGCCAATAATCTGGTCCCTGTGTATACCAGCCCACACATTAACAGAGAAGCGGTACTGATGCTCCGACCCCCGAATCATGCGTGGATTTTCAATACTCCAGTATCTGAGATTTTGTTGGTTCCATATGCCATTGCGTGTAAATGTGCTCTCGTCGGTCCACATGACATTTAATAAAAAGTTCGGGTCGTCAGTAACTTTGTCAAGTATCCACTGGCAGTGAGTACGCCTGACTGGCAAATCCCTTCTTAAAAGGGCTTGAACTTTTTTAAATTTGTACTGTTTGCGTTTATTCCTTTTCAAAATGTTATGCACGGTTCTATGGCAAACTCTAAACTGGCGTGCGGCTCTATGCAGACTCGATGTGGGGTTGCGGTCAAAATAGTCAAGAATCTGTTGCTCGCGCGCAGTAGGTATCTGCTGCGGTGGGACTCCCTCCTGATGCGCTGCTAATGGTTTGTTTTCCCGTGCCCGTTGCACTGCCAATACTATGGTGCGAGCGTTCCTAGGGCACGCGCGGATGTCTCCATACCTTTCTCGGTAAGTTCGCAGAGCTAGAGCTGCGTTTTCGTGGGATTTCCCATAGATTAAAATCATGTCAGTAATAAAAACATAACAACATTAGTAAATGGGACGCGTGAGCGACAATAATCTGTGCTGAATTGCGCAACGTGCACCCCGGATGCAACGCTTCTTCGCACTAAACAAAGTAAAAATTGTGCCCTTGACCTAATTAGCCGAGCCGCCACCGGCGCAATAGCAACATACTGATCTATTTCTATTTCTGTTACGGTTATTACATTAGAGGGAGATAACCGTGATCTGTACTTTCTTTTAAGGAAAGATTTAGTAGCAGTGTACTTCCTTGTTTGTATTGCAAACTTACGATACCAAGCGGCAACGTCGTATCGCTCGCGTGAATTTTGTCGTTTCGCGGTGACCCTTAGATAACTATGTATGCCTATAGTACAAACTTACGATCAGGTGATCGGGAAGATACAGAGTGTTTAAGTAAAACTAAGAAAAAACTAAAAAACATTCCTGTGACTAAACTATGGCTTACATTGATCTGATTTTTGTTGTGTAGCCTGATAATGATACACAGAATATGCGGTTTAATTTAATGCCTCTCGCTTTTATCAACGTTGTATATAGACGAAATAAACCACATTTATAAAAATATAAATCATAAGATAAATGATAATATTGTAACTGGTGTCAGTAAGTCATTGACGGCGTAGACGGTGTGAAAAATACAATTCTGTGCTTCACAATGCGACTGTTAGTTCAACAATTCCGACGTGTATAACCCTATTATTAAAGACAAGGCTGGAAAACCAGCGTACTCATGCGTACGCGCTCGGAAGGACGGCAACAACAAACAATCATTCATGGTTTCCATCACAGGTTTAGCCTCATAATGGTTTATATGGGCAACAATGTACAATTCTAATTCACTAAAGGTACAATAGCTACAACACAAACTAGTGAAGTTATACACTTATTAACAATAGTTTGACAGCCTGTGAGGTCCCAGGTTCGAGTCCTGGTAGGGGCAGATATTTTATCATATTTGCTTTTTAGTCATGGATGTTTATTTAAGTTTATTTCTAATATTTATATATGAAACAAAAGTATCTATGTGTGTTTATATATTTCTTAAGTTTATTTATCCGTTACCTAGTATCCATAACACAAGTTCTTTAATGATACTTAATTTGGTCTAGATAATGTGGTGTGATTGTAAGAAATATTTATTTATTTATAGTTTTGTACCAAAATGATAAAACTTGATAGTTTTCAGTAGAGCTGAGTACACGTCACGCGTGGTTGCGTGTTAATAGTATGACTTCAAATTATATATCTGAATGACAGAGTAAGACAACCCAAACTCGAGGTCCCACCCTGACCATGCCTTGGAAGTATATTTCTCCCTTAACTAGATTTTCGAAATCCTGATTCATTACGCCTCGAGTCCACCTGTACTTACAGGTGCTGGTATCATGCTGCATAGCGTCCAGGCGCAGCGCGTCGTTGAGTTCCAGCACGGCGCTCTGCAGGTCTCTGATCGGTTCCAGGATTGAAGTCAGTTCGTCCACTTGTTGTTGCGTCAGCGCCTGGAAACACAAGGCGTTATTATCGGTGCTTTCCATGATCAAACATTTTATTTGATCCACAACTCTTGATTCGGCCGGTGACGTTGAATGCACAGGGGAAAAACGCTCAAGCAGCTCAGTATTTGGTATAAACGAGCGCCTGCATCTACATGTTCCCTCCTTTTGACCGAGCAAACCGCTGCCATCCTTAGCTGCCACTGTGCCTCAGTGCTGGTTCCGAACCTACCTCGTGCTGCGTCTGCAGCAGCGCCAGCACGCGCGGCAACAGGCGATGCTGCAGCAGCGGGCCGGCCAGCAGCCGCGCCTCCAACTGTGCCGGCGCCACCAGCTGCTCCCACCGTGCGCCCGCCGCCACCAGCCGCACCGCGTCCCCCGACAGCTGCAGGCCGGGGTCCGCTGTATACAGATGTACACGTGAACACAGAGTTTTGCTTTAGTAAAGTACATACTTCTTTGGAGCGTATCCAGCAATTACTTCCAACATAAAGAGGGATAGAAATAACATTATAGGTATTTCATAAAAATTCGTAAATTGCTTTAACTGTTGCTCTCTGCACTCGCCAACACGGTTCGCTTTCGTACTTGTGTTTACGCAGTGCGGCAAAGAGAGTTGTTACATTGTATTGTTTTATTAAAATGTAAAGTTCAAATGTAAATAACATAAAAATAATGGAATAATAAAAAAAAACATTGTAATTATAAAAATAACTGGCAACAAAGACAAATATAACCCTGGAGCTTTCAAGTGTTGAGTGTCTTCACCTCCTCGTCTTCATCGTCACTTTCCATCAGGTGAGATGGAAGACAAACGCCTGCTAATTATTAATAATAAAAAAAAACAAGAATTCATTAAAATAACTTCGACGGAGTGAGTTTAGGGTCTCAAAAACTATACTTGACGTTCTTGAGTAACAAACCGCAGCGGCTGTGCACTGCGCCCCGGACGTACCGGGTGCCACGGATGGTTCACGCGAGAGATAAGACCCGTTAGTACACGTAGCGCATACCGTAGGCGCGATGCTGACCGAGCTCGCGGTCGGCGGCCAGCAGCAGCCGCGCCAGGGGACACAGCGGCACCAGCAGCGCCACGCCCGCGCCGCGCACCACGCCCAGCCAGCGCCCCGCCCCGCCGCAGTCCGCGCTCTGCGACACAAAGGCATACTTTATTGCGACGCTTTAAACAAATCGATCTCACTTGAGATATTCCTGCGGTTGTCTAATTAACGCAGTGACTAAAAAGGGGACACAAGGGGACAGAAACGAGCAGGACACGCCCCACGTGGGACTACTTCACGTCCACGTGGGGCGTGGTACTGCGAGCCGCCACTGTATTTGACAGTGCTGCAGGGGCCTCCTCATATTGACAAACATTGTTTGTTCGTTGTCTGACCAATTTGAATGTAACTTTTCAGTAATTTATTTTTCTGTGAAATATCCTCGTTCATTTCATTTTTATACAATTCACACTGAATCCTTTCTGTCCATGACGGCTCTTGTTAGCAATGATTCTAGAGCATCTACTCAGCTATAAAGGGTTATCAAACGTTACAAGGGTTACTTGACATGAGCCCTTGCAACAACACGGCTGATTCGTAGAACTACCAGGTACCGGAAGTGGACTCACCGCGGCAGGCGCGAACACGCCGAGCGGCTTCTGCAGGCTCTGCATGTACTGCATGCACCAGCTGTGCAGCTCCGACCAGCACCTGGCGAACGAGCCGTTCGTTATTTATTTATTTCATCTAAAACTTCGAAGTATACATTACATGAACCACAGCAGAAAGCCAAATGTCACTGACCTTCACAAATACCAATTTGATATTTGTCAATATTGGTCAATAATCGTTTGAATTTTTCCCACCATACAACACAGGACACTATTGCCACAATGCTTTGCTTCATTGTATGAACGAGATATAAGAATTTGTAAATAAGTAAAATAAAGAGTCTTCTATGTTTCTCCAGTGATGTACTTTAGTGAATTTATTTGCAAATGACAGTGACGAATTACTCTGCACGGTCGTCTGAAACAATATAATATCCGATCTTCTTAGGGTTCTTGCATATGAAATTACTGATACTCAATGTAGGTGAACATCAAATTCAAATATTTCGACGGTCCAGCCCTACGTACATAGACATGTCAAAAATGGCCTTTTTTTATGGCTTAATTGATTTCAGATTTTCGATATGAACATACCTATATACAATTTTTTTTTAATATTAAGTATTAAACGCCATTTGCAAATCGTATATGAGAACAAGTATTATATTTACAACGAATATGTGTCGTAGAAGCGGATATCTAATCGTATCGTTTTGTACGATGTTTAAAATTGTGCGCCACTCTGTGCAAGCGCGGTGTTGTCTGACATAACGTCATTCACGCCGGGGGCTTCCTAATAAGACGTGTCGATGCGTGTTCGCGTGCTCAAATAATAAGGTTTTGATAAAGTTTAGATTTAGAAGTGCTTTTTAGTTAAAGGTATTCATAATATTAACCTGCAACCATACTGTGAAACATGAATAACAGTAGATCAAAGTTATTTGTCGGTATCGCAAACTCCAGAAATAACATTTTATGCGTTTCTGAAGCACAAGATTTAATTAATTATATAGATGCAACTAATGAGGGTAAGTAGTAATTCAAGTACATAACTCAATGATAGACAAAACCTATATTAATATTTCAATTGTTTTTTTAACCTAAAGCAGGAGAATATCAGTGTAAAAGCAGTCATGTCAGAGATATCCGCTTATACTATGATATAGTCTTATTGATATCGAAGTGTATAAAGCCATGTCCTACATGTTTGTTAATACGTGTAACTATTAAATTTATTCATGGATTTGTTTTCATTTACAATTGCTAAAGTATTCTTTATTTTTCTTTTAGAGACACGTTTACGTACCGAAAAAGATAATTCGGTGGATCATTACGAAAGACCGAAGCACATAATGATATCGATTTAAATCATACATCCACTAATTTACTATCGCAAAGTGATTTAAATTATATAATTGATACAGTAGGGGAAATTTCGAATGATGGAATTGAGCTTAACATGCCAATTTTTGAAAATGAAATACCACATCCAATACCTGAAAGTGATACTAATGAAGAACCTTTGGTTTTCACACCAATGCCAAGTCCATGCATGAACTTTGGTGATACTGTAAATGAATGTAACTATTTAAGCGAAAGTTCCGTTATCTTATCTGATCAAACCTATAGATCAAGCCCGTTAGGATCCAGTGGAATGTCTGGTTCATCAACACCGCACCAACGAAAAAAAAAACGTCAATATGTAAAAAAAGCCATAACAAGAAACAGAATCACTAATCAATCTAACTGGCTGGATGAACAAAGGAAGGTCCTTGTCAATTTAGGCGAAGCTCATAAATCTCGATCCGGAAAACAACAAATGGCAAAACAAATTAAGGGTCCATGTTCATCTACTTGTCGATTGAAATGTTTTGAAAAGCTTGATGTGGAAGCTCGCCAAAATATATTCAAAACCTTTTGGAATCTAGTTGACCATTCTCATCAGTGGTCGTTTATTGCAACTCACGTAAAAGAAATAAGAAAAAAACAATGGACACAAGATTCCAAAAGGTTAAATGTTTATAAGTTTTATTGGCCGCTTTTGTCTGGCATTGGCCATAAAGAGAAGATTATGGTATGCAAAACTATGTTCAAAAATACATTTTCCATAAGTAACACTTTCATACAATCTGCCATTGAAAAGCATGATAAAAATGTGGGTATTTGTGCTAAAGACATGAGGGGCTTTCATTCAAATCATCCTACTATTATAAATACGGCAATGAAAGAAAGTGTAATTCGACATGTACAATGTTTTGCGCCCATTGAAAGTCATTATACGCGTAAAGACTCAAATAAACAATATTTAGATAGTGATTTGACGTTTAAAAAAATGTACGACCTGTATACTGTATGGTGTAAAGAGCTGAATATAACTGAAAATAAAGCTACTTCTGTAAGACAATACAAAGATATAATTAACAAAGAACTAAATATAGCTTTTCACATACCTAAAAAGGACCAATGTGACCTGTGTCATGCAATGAAAAGCAACACCTCGCCAACCACAAATGATAATCTAAAGCATAAGTCACACATAGAGAACAAAAAACTAGCGAGAGAATTGAAAAACATTGATAAAATTGAAGCTCAATCGAACCCTTCGGATATTTGCGCAGTGATGTTTGACTTCCAAAAAATAAATAACACTCCCCATGGCAAAATTAGTGTGCTTTATTACAAACGGAAGCTATCGGTTTATAACTTTACCGTTTTCGATGCTGGTTTAAAAGAGGCTACGTGTTACATGTGGGACGAAACAGTTGCCAAACGTGGTGCCAATGAAGTGGCTAGTTGTTTGTTCTCTTTCGTTAAAACAAAGGTTAATGCTGGCGTAAAAGATTTCAGATTCTGGTCGGACAACTGCGCCGGCCAGAATCGTAATCGAATTGTTTTTTTTATGTATTTGTACGTAAGCCATACATTTCAGGTAGATGTGTGCCATAAATTCTTCGAAAAAGGCCACACGCAAAATGAGGCAGATAGCGTTCACGCATTAATAGAGCGTGCTTCAAAAAATAAACTAATTTACATTCCAGATGAATGGTACACACTGGTTCGCTGGGCGAAACAGAATAGTCCATCGTATACAGTCGTAGAAGTGAACCAAGACTTAGTCCTGGATTTCAAAGCGTGGCTACATACTAAAAATTGGACAAAAGATACGAATTCAGAGAAAATTTCTTGGAATAAGATAAGGGAAGTAAAAGCGCAAAGGAATAATCCAGACATTATTGAATTTAAGTACGATTTTTTTGAAGAAAATTTTAGAAAACTAAACTGTGGTAATAATATGAAACTGACGAGAGGGAGAAAAAAGAAGGGAAAAGAAGTAATACTAGAGAAAGCATACAATTATCCTATTCCTATCACTGAAGTGAAATATAGAGACTTGAATAATTTATGCGAAACGATGATTATCCCAAAAAAGTATCATACATTCTATAATAACATTAAGCATAGCAAGGAAGAACAAGGTGATGATGAAGAGGATTGTTAATTTTTTTTATACTTTATTTCTTTATAAATTTTATTTTGTTATATTACTATAATGAACCAGTTTGAGTTAAGCTGTGATGATTATTAAATATTGCCAATTAGGTGTGAATGATGAATGATTGTTAAAAAACTTTAATACTAATAAGATGAATCAGTCTGAGAAAGCTGTGATGATTACTTAATATTGCCAATAAGATAAGATACACACTTAAATAATACTATGATTAAAATATACTAAATACTATTATGATGAGGCTCCTGCTTAAATAAAAGTTGTTAATTATCAATATTATAAAACTGTGATTTTTTATGTTAAGTTCCTACTCCAATAAGACCAAAAGTAGCTATTGTTTAAATGCTAAAAATAATGTTAATTTACAATAAATATTTTTTCAATTATAAACGTTGTTGATTTGATAATCCAGAATCCTGATAATTTTATTTAAAGACATAGTTTTATTTACATTACAAGAAATATAGTCTTACCCGAATAAATGAAACCGCGTATAAAGCGATATGTCTACATTGATGTATTTTTTATATCCTTAGGTAACGATCTTAAGATTTTTAACATATCCGTTTGAAAACAATTACATAATTGTACGTTTTCATAAAACATTTTATTCAAATTCTATTTAATAAACTGTTTTCTTCTTTCCTGCGTACAAAAAGGTATCTTAGACATGTCTGACATGCTTTTATTTTATTATCGGCGTAGAAACAGTCATCTATCAGTTTATCCAGGAAAAATTAAAAGTAGAAAATACGTACTAACACAATTATAAAGTTCCTAAAGCTATTAAACATTACAGAAAAAAAAAATCAATAATTAAACACAGAGTTATTTTAAGATTGGTTTGAACATAAATAACGCTCTCCTGTAAACCTCGGTTTTGACATGTCTTTATGTACGTAGGGACCGTCGATTTATTTCTCAACATTGACAACGACTTGTTCTTGTTGAAGTCAAATAAAACATGACTCTACCACCAGTTCGGAGAAACCTTCGTGAACAAGAACTGGCAAGAAACTTCACAGGTATATCAATTTTTTTAATAAATTTACAGAGTCTCTATATGTCTAAATTTTATTACAAAATTATTCTTATCTGCATCTGTTAGCTCGGCAAGTCTTCCACCTCCTGTGGCGGCCACTTCTTCGATAGCGAAACCACCCTACGATCGCATGGGATACGCACCCGTGTGGTATGCGGGTTAGGTTATAGGCGGTTTGTAGGATCTAATACCTATTGTATAAGGGGACTACACTAAACTAACCTAGAAGGAGGCGCCTTGCTCTCACCCAAACACACGACCTGGAGCGGCGGTACTTAGACCTTTTCTTCTTCCGGGCCCGGGTTATTCCAAATGTTTTCTTTCAATAGGTATATCACTGCAGTCCAGTGGGCGGGTGTGGGTCGCTAGTAAGCGAGCAGCCACGAGCGGTGCGGCCAGGGAGCTCAGATGAAACTTCCCTTCTACAAGTAGGCGGTACACAGCGCCCGACGCGCGGGAGGGTTCGCGTGCGGGGCGTATCGAGAGCGGCTGTGTACTATTAGGTAGCGAATGACGCGGCGCGTTTGACAGCTAATGTCAAAGAAATATTAAAAATATGCGGGTAGCCTAAACTAGCCACATTGGCGCGAACACCTCTCAAGTATCCAAACGACGACCACCCTCAAACGGCACCCGTTCACGAGTTAACGCGGGATCCATATATCTGGCATTCCAAAAATGTACTTCTTGCATGTTTCTTAACTTAGGATATTATTTGAGAACAATTAATAAATGTTTTGCACGGTAAACATCAGTTCACCACGGACTTGGCGGCATGAGAGCGGCTGCCATGAGTGCACAGGACGTCGGCGGGCGCGTAGATTGCAGATGCAAGCTTGACACTGTGTGTGTTCCACTAGCGCACTACCTACTTGTGCATGAGCGCGTGCTGCTGCTGCGGCACGCCGCGCGCCGCCATGTGCGCCAGGCGCGCCGACACGGCGGCCACGGCGGCGGCGGCCAGGTCGCCTCCCGCGCCCCCCGCCGCGCCCTCGGCGCCGCCCCACGAGCGCCGGTAGATCTGCGGGGGAGGACACATTTAATTACCTAATATCAACAATAAGGCAAGGTGACGGCGCCGGGCGCTGGACCTACGATCTTCACGAGCGAACGCCCTTTGGAAATCAGTGACTTGCACTTGACAGGGCGACGTCAAAATTACTCAGATGGAGAGGAGGGGAAAAGAATGTAGCCATTTTCGCACATAATGGTAAAGAATTCACAAAATCAGTTAAATCAAAAACGCCGTTAAATGTCGATACATTTAATCTGAAACCTCACAAATACATATCTACCATCAAGCAGCTTAAATAAAAATGGCTTTAAAACTGTATATTAACTTCTCCTTAATGTATTATAACTTTAAATTGTAACTGAACTTCTGTTGAATCTACCCAATATTTATTATAATTAACAGTGAAAACTTAATTGGCTTGTGAACCAGCGCTTGTAATATTTTTCTATGTATTTATATAATGCTGTATGTTTTCCTAAATAAATAAAATAAAAAATAATAAAAGTTGTTCAGTGGCTAGTGGCCGGTACACACACACGAACACGCACACACGCACACACACATTCGTTCTCGTATTGTAGAATCAGCACTTTGTATTGTTAATCAATTTAAACATCGACATGTCTAGCCAGCCGTCTCCACGCGGTATTATCATCCAGCTCAAATTCAATTATTTATTTCTCAACATTGACAATTACTGGTTCTTATTGCCGTTAATGCTGTATCGTGTAGCCGCAGTGCGTCCTGATTAGCAGACCCTCAGCACCTCTCAGCACAATCTGCGTGCGTAGGTAGTAGTCATTATTATATAGTAGGAAATTATTGCTATTTACAAATAATAAACATATGACAAAATGATTTCTTTTGTCACAGTGAAATCACCTGCTCTTTTTCACTCCTGCTGTTTGTGGTTGGGTATGATTTATCATGACATATCATGTGGGAGTGATTTGTCACCGTGATAAATTTGAATGATTTTTATAGCAAATATTGTTGCTTTCACGTGCTTATATGTAACTTGCAATGTATGTATGTAACTACATAGGTCACTTTGTTCCGGTGTAATCTTGAAACTCAATTTTTAATGCTTGTTTTTTATACAAATAACATGATAAAAAAATCTAAGACCTGTATTATTTGGATCAATTTTTTAGAAATAAGCAATAAAATTCCCTTCATACTTTAGCAGGCTTAGGACCGACAATGTAAAATCCGTTAATATATAGATTCAGAAAATACCTACAATGTTTTAAAATCTGATGTCAAATATCGATATATACTTTGGATTCCGTATCCAAAAAAAGCTATAATACCCACTCCTAATTCCTAATGAGTGGCCGACAAAAAATATTGTAATAATGCAAAAATGACCTTATCCTCATAACCTTAAAGTATAATTTAGAATGTAAACATTGACTGAGACGGCGAGTCATAGTGCGATCCAATGCGCTACTCGCACTCTTAGCGCTGTAAGTAAGTGCGTCTCGCTCGATCCTGCCGCTCGCACTATCGCCGTGCTACTCTCACCAAAATCACACCACCAACAGAAATCATTATCACTGTGATTCTAAAGCTGGATAGCAGATATGATATATGAAAAAAAAGTCATATGATTTTCACTGTTACTAATGATTTGTTCCATGTCTAGTGCGTAGTGACTCACAACGAGCGCCTTCTCCATGACGGCGGGGTGCACGCGCGGCAGCAGCTGGCGCGCGTACTGCTCGTGGCTGGCCAGCGCGGGCAGCGGCGGCGGGGGCTCGCGCCGCGCCACGCCCGCCCAGCCCGCCTCCGTGCCGGCCCCGCAGCACTGCGCCGCTGTGGGGACGACCACGATACAACATTTGTGTGGAATGACACTATATTATAATTAATTATCAGCCCAACGCGAGTCGAGGCAATCAAACACACAATATAATTATTTTAAGTCGCTCCGAAGCATAATAGGTTTTTGACCATGAGATGTAAGTAGTGAAGCACATTGAAGGTTGTGCTCTGCGTAGTGAGACATCTCCCCGGGTCGGTCAGCCTTCAGCCGGAACGCCCCGGACTAGCAGGTTCCGATTGAAACTCCGCACAAGTGCTGACGTACAGGAGGGCTGGATGCCGTCGCCATTCTCTACCACACACTTTAGGTAGTAGATAAATGTGGATGAGCAGTCGTTTAAATTGCACGGAAGCATACGTACAAATAGTCATGTACCGTACGCTGTATACCTGCTGTAATTTTCGTAGCCGGCAAACTACGATGTGAACACATATGAATGATTGATTGGGGTTTAAACCAACATATCGAAATGTAAAGTAAAGATGGTGAAAGAAACTGGAAGGATGATTTTAAGTAGGTAATAATGTAAAGAAAGGCGAGTGCACGTTTGTAAGTAGTAAGATGTAATGCAAAATAAGATCGTACTCTATACTTAAAACTAGGAAATTAAAACGCATATGACCGACAAATCTACATCTGATTGCTATAGCTGCGAATTAATCGATGACAAGTAAATGTACTTTGTACAATGATAATGGTATCGAACGCATCGAAGGATGCGTTGTCGACCGCAGGCTGCAAGGCAAGTTGCCTTTGTTCCAGTTACTGAGCTGGCCGTTACTTCGCTTCACCCAGAACACAACCTTGTAGTTGTGATTATTGCGGCGGGCTAGAGCGCCGCCCACCGAACATCAAACTACGCAAACAGGAACAGGTAAAGTTAAACGAATAAGTAACGATGCATCATCAGGACAAACTCACTCGTGATGACGTTCTCGCCGTCGGGCTGGCTCCACAGCGCCCACAGCGCGTGCCCGCCCTCCGAGCTGCCCACCGCGAAGTCTATGAGGTCCAGCTGCAATGTACGTCACTTGTCACTGTCATCTGTCACTCGGTGTCACTCTATACTCCATGACCAGAACTTAATTACTACCCGTCTTAACACAGGTGCCGAGTTGTGTTTGATCAACACCTTCAATAAGTTTCACAGAGTTCAAGGACAAAATATGGAGTAAGAGAAATTGTTCGAAACTGCGTTTGTTTGAAAAAAAAATTTTTTGCGCCCTATCTAAGAAATAATGTGGTAAGTGCTACATCATTTTAAAATCGTTATTAAGTGCGCTACTTTCTCAAGTTACTTGCCGAAATGGCCAAGTACATTTTTTCAGTACAAGCAGTTAAATTAGGGCGAAACATTAACGTTGAACACTTGGCTCGGCGTAACATCACATCCTGTCTCAAGCTGGAGCAGTTTTAATGTGACAGATTACAGAAGCACTATTCGGGAGGCCGCAACAAAAAAATTGGCAATACGTAAACATTTGTAGCACCAGCAGTTAAAAGACTGACACAGCGTTTACATTATTTCGAAAAAACAAAAATGAACTATAATTTGAAAAATACATGAATTACATTTTTTTTTAAATATTTTTCTGATAACTATTATGACCTAGCCTATAACCCGGTTTCGGGATGACGTCGACTTTTGGGACACCCTGTATATAACCGGTAGTACTTACTTACTACAGATACTTGAAGTAGAAAGTAGCAGAATTACCTGGGGCCCAAACATCCGGCTGACTTGTGAGAACTTGATGCAGCCGGCTCCGTCGTGCACTCTGAGCACCACGAACTCGCTCTCCTCGGGGAAGGACAGGTACGCCACGAGGATGGTGCCGCCGTGCGGGGTCGCAGCCTTCTGCAGCATGTGCCCGTGCGCTGGACACCCAACCACGTCAACTGAGCATTAGGTTCTCCTGTGGCTTTGAGTATAGTATTGAAGAGGAGTAAATCATCATGCAATGGCAAACGCGATAGCAGAGAAAAAAGTCTCAAGTCAAAGGACACCTTGGTGCTGGCATCCAGTTCAATGTTTCACCGCAATGAACGAACAAACCTTCATACACTCAAAACTTTTCAGCTTTTATATAGCTAACCCACATCACACATTTGTTAGCTACAATATGAGTATACTAAAAAAGTTACCGTTTGTAACACGTTAACCAAGTGTTGATGTCTTAATGTGCATATGCCATAGACGAAGTTAGTCACGACTCACGCGCAGGTCTGGGGCGGGCCGCGGTCTGCGTGAGCGGCTGCGACACGGCCACGGGCGCCCCGCCCTCGTCCAGCCCCCACGCGCGCAGGCAGCCGTCGCCGCATATGGCCACGGTGATCCCGTTGAGGATCACTACACCGTAGGTCTCCACACCGTCAGATTTGCCCCTGAAAAGATGTATTTAAGAAAAAAATTTAGTTATGCATTTTTTTTAATGTGTTTTATTGGATGAAGTATTATCATATTTGCTTTCTAGTCATGAATGTGTATGTATGATTATTTAAGTATATTTCTAATATTTATATACAAATAAACATATCTATATGTGTTTATATATTTCTTAAGTTTATTTATCCGCTATCTAGTATCCATAAGACAAGTTCTTAATGATACTTAACTTGGGCTAGATAATGTGGTGTGATTGTTAGAAATATTTATTTATTTATAATAATAAAGATTTTCACTACACCCAACAGACTGTTGTAAAAACTCGAATCTCGTAAGTCAGTAACATATGCATGAGTCAAGTCCATGACAAAACATGTGCTGAAGTTAGTGTAATCATTTAGATTGGTACTTTTTGTTGACTTGATTGAAGAAATCCTTAGGCTTAGATGCATGTTCACGAGGTGGTCTGAGTCAAACCATCTTTTATGTTTCGTTTAAGTAACTCGTGGTAGTTTCTGCTTTTAATGCTTTAAACAAACCTGAGCGCTCCAGTGATGCCAGACAGGAACCTCGGCACAGTGGACTCCCTCTTCAGCAGGGTGGTGACAGCGGTGCCCGTGACGGGCAGCTTCACCAGCACGAGGCCGCTGTCCCCTCCTTGCCCGAAAGCCAGAGTGAATACAGCCTCTCCGTTGTCTCGCAGCAGAGATGCGCATGTGTGAGCTACCCCAGTTGCTAGTAAATTCAGGTTGGTTGTTGAAATATATTTGGCATGGATTAGAATCAGAAATCATTTATTTACAAGAATATGGTCTGTGCTGGATCTTAAAAACAAAAAGGTAGAGCATATTCTCCAGTTTTAACAGTGTGCAAATGGTAACAAAATCATTTGCTGTAACATCAATCAGTTTATTTCAATTACAATTCAGAAGAGACTGTAATTATTAGTTTGATTTAAAGTAGCTATTCATTCATAAATGTATTAGTAAGGTTTTAGCTGCCAGATACGAAATTCAACTTATTCCATTTCATTTCAGATTTCAGCAACCAGATGTCTGCTAACAGATGACAATGATGATGAACTACAATACTAAAGTATTAAAAAATTAATTCAAAATAATAAGGAATTTTTTTTTAATTAAAATATTGAATACTCACTAGAATTGGAATACTGGTTGAGAATGTAATAATTACTAGGATTATTGACAGCTGATGTATCTTGGAATATTGAAGGTGATGAAGTGGTCATGGAACCAAATGTAGACTGAAACAAATCATTCATAAAAAAAAATTATTGAGAAAAGAAAAAAAGCATGATGTACCTACTATTCTACAATTCTTCAGAACATTTGTCACATCTGATAGTAAAAATATTAAGAAAGGTGTAAAAGTGATTATATTTATTTATAAGATACATTTAAAAGTATAGGTTCACAGATAAATCTAATATTTTGAGGTAAGTATTTGTTTACTGAGTTATCAAATGTAAAAAAAAATATTTCAACAATGTGAAGTGTACCTTTGTCATGAAATTTCACAAAACTTCCTCAGGCATTCAAATAAAAATTCAAAGCCATAAATGTATCCTGATGACAGTGACAGTCACCACAACTTTTTTATTCCACATTCTATATATTTTCATTAAATTAATTATTTCAAAAAAACAAAAAAAAACAAGAGTTTATAATGTATTAAAATATTTTTTGTAATAATCTGACAGATCAGATTTTATTTGTATATATATATAGGGTGTCCCTAAGGTCAACCTTAGCTTTCCGTTTCGGCTTGACATCAACCTCAAGCAGAAACCGGGTGATAGGCTAGGTCTTAATAATTAAACCTTTTCTTTCACTTAATGCACTATTATTTCAAAAATACATGACTTACTTGATGGCTTGCCGACCTTTGGGACACCCATATATTAAAAACATCCAACACTCATTCATTAGAGCAAAAGAAATGTCCCAAAATGCAAAGAGTCTGGCCTAGGTCTTTGTACACTTTATCAAAAAATAGTTTAAGATGCTTAGAACACTTTTTGATTGTTAAATTGTTATTAAAACACTTTGTTTATTGGTAGGAAATGAAATTGTGCATTATCAGTGTGCAACACAAACAAAAAACATCATAGTGGAAAAAATGTCATTTTGACAGCTAAGGTTTACGTACATCTTTTTGTTTTGTGTATCGAGTAGTATCGATGGCTGGCACTAAAGTCCAAAGAATTGAATTGTTTTGTGTATTTTTAGCCTTTTTAATAGTTGTAAAGTTATAAAGAAACCGAAAAAAAAACTCAAGCGCAACGACCAATCAAACACGCAGACAGACAACTATCAATGTGATGTGAGTGAAGTGTGCTGTAAGTGAGGTGGCTGTCCCCTCTGCTTAGTGAACTAACTTCACTTGACAATTCCACCATAGAAAAGTCTCATTGTCAATGTTGCCCGCTAAAATGAACACAAATAATGTTGAATTTTAAATTTTCTTACAATCTAACTACTAATTAAATCAAATTATTTGTATTATTCCTATAATAACCATTTATTTGTCAATTTTTTTTAGATGGTGTACAAAGACCTAGCCCAGGCTGTGACATTTCTTTTAGAAATGCAAATTACCCTTTTATCCAATGCAGTTGGATGTGGAAACACTAATCTATGCACAGATGACACTGTGGCAGCTAAAATCACAACTTCTTTGGAATGTGGCCTCTCATAGACTGTCATATTATTTAATGGTGGAGTGCCTGGAGCAACCTTACAGCGCAGGCTACATGATGATAAGTTCAAGTCCAGTGAGGCTTCAGAGAGCTCTATGGAGTCTGGTGTGGTTTGCCTGCAAAGGACATGACTGTTATTTTTGGATCACTTTCTATTGATATAGTTTCTGTAAATAAAATAGGTTATTCTTTAAGTTAATCCAAAGGTCAGCTCTTTTAGACAAAGCTTAGTGTCCTTTTATTAGGGTTAAATATCCTCACAAACTTCAAAGAAGTAATAACAATAAGATGTTATTAAATGTATATTATGCTTAACTATATATTTTTAACAATGAAATTATACAGGTTTTAGAACAAGCGAACATAGGTTACTGTAATTCTAAAACAATTATTGTAAAGGGTCATAGGTCAAAAAACTGTTAGGGTCATAGGTTTTCAATATTGTCTTAATACTTTACCAGTATATGAAACGATTTCTTGTGCATTGTTTGATATTATCTTGATACCAATAACCACCTGCTTTTTGTGGTAACTTTATGTCTTGCAACGTACTATGAGTACCGCCTGAAAAAGTAAAACAATATTCTTTTATATTATTCTGGCCTACAAACTATCGTTTGGATCTCAAACAAATTTGGTAAACATACCGGTATTCAAAACAATTTCTTTCCATTTATCTGAAATATTGTAATTCGGAGCTATTTCTCTAAACGCTATTGGTATGGAGTCTACAAATTCCATTTCTAAAGGCCTAAATATTAATAGTTAAACTTTTCAAAGGAAAATTTGAATTTTAATACTAATATATCAAACTCGTATTTAACTTTTGCTTAGTTGTTTGTTTGTTGAATCAGGCGCGCACGTTTTCTGACCACCGGCTTCAAGAAATGCTTCAAGAGGTCAAAGAATGATTGACAACAATGGTGCGTTCTGATTGCCGCTCACAGCGATATCAGCGCTAAACATGCCCATAACTTACTGCTAATAAAGTTCCGAATCGTTTAGCGCACTAAAAGTGATATTTTCTATTGCAATCGGAACGTTAAATATCGCGCTAACATTCTGAAATAAAACATTTATTTCTCAACATTGACAATTACTTGTTCTTATTGACGTCAAATAAAATATGATTTTACCACCAGTTCGAAAAAACCTTCGTGAAGAAGAACTGGCAAGAAACTTCACGGGTAAGTATATTTTTTTCAAAATTAATATACAGAAAAAACCTTCGTGAAGAAGAACTGGCAAGAAACTTCACGGGTAAGTATATTTTTTTCAAAATTAATTTACAGAGTCTATATATGTCTATACAAAATTATTCTTTTCTGCATCTGGTAGCTTGGCAAGTCTTCCTCCCCCAAGTATCCAAACGACGAACACCCTCAAACGGCACCCGTTCACGAGTTAACGCGGGATCCAGCCATCGCCCTCCATATTAGAGGGAAGTGAGCGACCCATCACCCGACGCTACCATAAGAAGACGTACTTTATTGACAATGACGCTTTAGATATTCATCAGGACGAAGAACTCAACGAACAAACAGACACATTACACATGTTTTGTTACAAATACTAGTACAATCCTGTTAATGAGGGGATTATTCCCAAGGGCTTTTATCATCCAAATAATCGGATAGTTTATAATATGCTTTAGTACACAACTTTTGCTTTATAGTTTCTTTGAATTTATCAATAGGAAGACCTTGGATATCCTCAGGAACCTTATTATAAAGCCGTATACATTGACCCATGAATGAGTTAGTGACTTTATGAAGCCACCTATTATAAGCTGCCAGCATATTTCTTCCTCTTATGTTAACATTGTGCAGATCTTTTTTTCTTTTGAACAAGGTTATGTTCTTTTTTACATACATTAAATTTTCTAAAATATATTGTGTGTGGAAAGTAAGAATATTTATTTCGCTGTGATTCGCGTAGGCTCTAAGAAGAGATTTTTTTGGTTGTAACAATTAAAAAGATTCAAGAATCGTTTAAATGAATATTATACATACAGGGTATTTCAACTAATCGCTCAACAGACAGACTTACAATATCAGATCGTTCTTTAAATGTTAGGCTCTTATGAGTGATGATCATTGAGCCACCGCAAGTTGTTTGTTCTCTGCTGAATGAACTAGCAATTACATGATTCTTATATGAAGACATAATTTGACACTGTCTGAGCCAGTGTTCTGTGATACACAGTACATGAATATTTTCAGTTTATGCATAGCTCAATCTGTAATTCCTTACCATCAATGCCCTGCATATTTTGACGGACTATGTTTTATTGCTTAAATTACTACTTAGAATACTGGTTCTAGATGTATTAACTGTTGTCACTAATCTATCTGTCACTGATTATAGATTTAAAAAAATTAAAGATTTTAAAAGCTTGCTTATTTATTTTCTTTTGTAATAATGTTAAATAATGGCTCCTGCTTCATTCAGGGTCAAAGATCTTAATGAAATTGTAATTCTAGACTTAAGCGATGAACAATCAGAATGTTAGCGCGATATTTACCGTTTCGATTGCATTAGCAATCATAACACTTTTATAGCGCTAAAACGAATCGGAACGGTTTTGAGCAATTTTAGCATTAATAGCGCTGTGAGCGGCAAACGGAACGCACTATAATAAAAACCTCAACAAAGAAACGTCATGAGTCAGTTCTGACAGGTCATTCAGAGTGACCATTCTCCACAAACTAGTGATGCTACGCATCAGACGAACGTCTTCCTAACTACAACACTAGGAACGAACTTTGTCAATATGACAACTATTTTTTTTATTGTGGCAACATTGTAGCAGCGCGAAAGCCCCTTTTCTATTCAACAACATATTTTGACAATCTAAGAGATAAAGAAGGTAAAATAAATAAAAGACTTGTGTATTGTATAAATAGAAGACTTATATAAATAGAAGACTACCTGCTATGCCATGCTCCCTAGCTTGGGCTAGTGCTGCTAAATTAAAGCCTTTATGGCCTTTTAAATGTTTGATTTGATTTGATTTGAAACAGGACTGAAGAGGGTTGGTAGTCCTAAAAGCCTAAAGCCTTTAAGCTTTTTTTAGGACGTAGTGTGGTGTTTGAGCCCTGCGAGTCTCAGTTCAATCGTTCGTTCGTCAGTAATAAACCAGCATTCACACAGATACAAGGAACCTATACTACGATACGTCATTTCATTCTTAACACTGTATGTTCCCGATGGCTATATAAAACCTTATGGAAACGCTTAATTCCGAATATAATTGCCGTCGCTTCTTTATGAATTTGGCTACAATTCTTTTCGCTAGCCTATACCGATCGCGACGCAAAAGCAAGTGGCCGCTTCGAGCCGTCGTCTTCGCACCAGGACGCTACCTAGGCCAGACGGGCTGGCGTCTACTGATAAGAAAAGTTGCGCGTGCGGCGAAAAATGAGCTATGACCCTATCTGACGAGAGTTCACTTTTAATTGTTTCAAAAGCCTTATTTTCACGTTCATTCCATATCCAAGACACGCCTGCCTTTAACAATTCATGCAAAGGGTGCATAATGGATGAAGCATTTGGAATAAAATTACGATAGTAATTAACTACCCCTAAAGATCTTTTGAACTCCGAAACGCTAGTAGGCTTAGGTGCATTCTTTTTAGCTTCAACCTTCTTAAGACACTTATTTTTTCTGACAGAGATGCAGATCTGTGATTGTTCGGATCTAGCATACCTGCATTACCCAGGCTATATCCTGGAGACCAAATTTCACCCCAATGCGGGCGTGTGCGTGTATGTCAGAGACGAGATCTGTTGTCGACGTCTCCGATACTTGGAAGTTCCGGATTTTTCTGTTTTATGGGTCTATGTAGATACTGGCCTGGACCGAATTATATACTCCAGGATTGGATTTACCGATCACACACGGGAGCTCAGGAGACAACTCGACTTATCGAATATCTCAGTGATACTGCAGATAAGGTCCAACGACGCTATCCCTCTGCGCAGTTGGTGTTCCTTGGGGACTTTAATGCCTACCATGAAGAGAGGCTGTACCCGTTCAAGGACACCGGCCATGCTGGCAGAGAAACTTATCGGTTCGCAGTAATCGTCTCCTGGTCTCTTCCAGCTCATCCACGAACCTACGTGCATTCCTGACGTTGTTGACCATACTGCGTATTGCTTGGGCCTTCTGCTGACAATCGATCCAGACAGATACTCGGTGTCCGTATCTCCGCCATTAGGGACATCCGACCACTGTCTCGTGAAATCCGTGTCGCAATACTCGCCAACCGATACCAGCCCAAAAGGCAAATATGGCGGTACAAGTCAGCAGATTGGGATGAGATGCGTCAGTTTTTCGTCTCTTATCCTTGGTGGCAAGCTTGTTTTACTTCTGTTGATCCATCACGCTGTGCTGATGCTGTCTCCAGTGTGATATGTCAAGGTATGGAGTACTTTATACCGTTCTCTGATGTATCCCTGGAGTCCAAAGCCCGCCCATGGTTTAATGCTGATTGCCTCCTAGCTGAAAAGCGAAAGCATGTAGCATACCAAGCCTGGGCTAGCGGTCGCAGAAGCAAAGCTATGGATCTCCCAGGATCAGAAACGCTCGTTTCGACCACATTGGCCGTATCGGGGACAAGTTAGTATCCTATCCCACAGGGAGTAAAGCTTTCTAGTCCCTTACCAAGTCGGTTGAGATGAACTTCTGTCGCCCGTCACTGCTACCAGTGCAAAGGCCTGACGGGTCTTCGGCCCACGGCGGAAAAGAGAAGGCAGACTTGTTCGCAAATCTCTTCGCGAAATGTTCACGTCTAGATTCCAAAGGTAAAAGCCCACCCATGTTACCCCCTTTCGGCCCCAAGATGGAGGCCTTCCAAATTCACCAAAAACAGGTAAGTACTCAAATGCTTACAAAATCTAGACGTGAATAAGGCTAGTGGTCCGGATGGCATTCCCGCAGTGGTTTTAAAGCACTGTGCAGCCGAGTTGTCTCCTGTTTTGACACGCCTATATCGACTCTCTCTAAGGACTGGAAAAGTTCCAAAATCATGGAAGTTTACAAACGTACAGCCCGTACCAAAAAAGGGCAGTCGAGCCGACCCAGTCAACTATAGACCTATTGCAATCACTTCCATAATTTGCAAAATTATGGAACGTGTATTGAACCATCGTCTCCTGACGTACCTAGTGATCCTAGATACCTCCTCAGTGACAACCAATATGGTTTCCACGGAGGACGCTCAACAGGAGACCTTCTAGTGTACGCCACGCATCTATGGAGCATGGCCTTGGAAAGGCACGGAGAGGCAATAGCCGTATCCTTGGATATCTCCAAGACCTTTGACCGGGTGTGGCACGAAGCCCTTTTGAGCAAGCTTCCTGCGTATGGCATACCATCTGGACTCTGCGACTGGATTTCTGATTTCCTCAGGGAACGGTCAATTCGAGTTGTCGTCGATGGCTTCTCATCGGACCTAATGGCGATCAACGCCAGCGTACCTCAGGGATCTGTTCTCTCTGCAACATTATTCCTGCTGCACATTAATGAACTTCTTTTATTGGAAGGCATTATTGGTTACGCCGATGACAGCACTGTTGTAGAGACATATGTGTCTAATGCGCGAGCGAGTCCAAACCAGATCCAATTTCAGAGATAGTTGATGATCGAACGGGTTGATTTGACACTATGTAGGGTTTCCGATTGGGGTGAAGCCAACCTTGTCAAGTTCAACCCTTCCAAAACCCAGACGTGTCTCATCTCCGGTAAAAAGAGCACATTCAACTTGACGCCCACTTTCCAAAGTGTATCTGTACCGATCACAAACCAACTAGGGCTTCTAGGCACGACCATCACGTCGAAACTTAATTTCGGTCAACAGATTGAAACCATGGCACAGTCAGCTTCCAAAAAATTGGGAGTCATCGCAAAAGTCCGGCGGTACTTCAACTCCGAACATGCTCAACCTGTACACAGCCCAGGTTCGATCTTGTATGGAGTACTGAAGCCATCTTTGGCATGATTCCGCAAAATACCATCTTGAAGCGTTGGACGTCCGTAGACTCATAAGTGACGACAAACTTACTTCTTCGAGACTGCAAAGTCTCGAGCATCGTCGAAAAGTTGCTAGTAGGAGAGTGTGCGAATGCTCTTTTTCAGCTGAGCGAACCATCCCCCTTTCTCCACCGGTCAACCAGACGCAGACAGAAGTTTCACCCGTTTGTGGTTAGCGTGCCGAAGAGCCGAACTTAACTATCCGATAGCTCATTTTTGGTTCGTGTTGCCAAAGAGTGGAACGATTTTCCTGCGTCTATTTTTCCAGACAAATATAACCCTGGAGCTTTCAAATGTAGAGTGAATAGGTACCTCTTGGACAGGCGTGTACGATCCTCGTCTTCATCGTCACTTTCCATCAGGTGAGATGGAAGACAAATGCCTGCTAATTATTAATAAAAAAATAAAAAAAATTTGTCCTTTTGTAATTTAAGCCTTGAATCCCGTAACCTACGCAAAACCTCACGCAACTGTTCGAGATGAATCTTCGTTGTTGGCCCTGTGACGCAAAGATCATCATACCAGCAACTTACGCCCTCAATGCCTGCTAAAAGGGTTTCCTTGGCACAATGGAAAATCGCCAGTGCGTTTGCCAATCCGTAAACGAGGCGCGTAAATTTGTATAACCCTATGCTCGCATTAATTGTTGTAAGTTCCTGTGAGGCTTCAGCAAGCTTAAATTGGTTGTAAGAGTTGCTAAGATCTATTTTACTGTAATGTGTGCCGCCTCCTAACTCGCAAACACATCCTCAATGTGTGGCAGTGAGTATTTGTCAATAAACAAATCTTTATTCAGCGTAATGGAATAGTCACCCGTGATTTTTACACTACCGATATCTTTCAAAATGGGTACAATAGCTGTCGCGTAATTTGAAAAATTAACAGGCACAAGGATACCTAACCGTACCAAACGTTTAATTTATTTCTCTACCAGGACCGTCAGAGCAGAAGGCACTGAACGAAGTTTAAAAAATTTTGACTGTGCCCCTTTTTTCTTGAATTGTGCCTCCTTTAATCACAATTTCATTTTAAACTTTTTAAAACGCCCTAATATTCATCAAAAAGTTCCTTAAATTCTTCGAATATAATTTGAATTTTTTTTGAACTGTGTAAATATAATTATTTTCTTTACAGTTACAGGTAAGGCATAGTTGGAATTCAAACATAAAATCACGCCCCAACAGTGGAGGGCCGCTTGATGAAATTACGTAAATTTGTAAGAGCTTAGTTTCATTAAAACAAGTAGCCTAGTGGCATAATTTTAATATTTTAATATTAATTTTAATAGAGGCACATTCTCATATCACTTTTATAAAGCTTGCAGGTAGAAAAATATTTCATATACAAAAAAATCTGAGATATCGGTAGATCCGGAACCCGAATCTAATCCCATCCTCGTCGCCAGTGTTAGGAATGAAACGACGTATCTCTATGAATGCTGGTTTATTCCTGACGATCGAACGAATGAACCGAGACACGCAGTACTCCAACACCACACGTAGTCTTTATTCAAGTTTTATTCTTATTTAAGGCCTTAAGCCTTGTGTCAGCCTATCAGATAAATATATGAAACAACAGACTTTTTAACATTATATTGTTTTATTATATACCCAAATAATTACTATTAATTTACTAGTAGTATGCACATTATTTCATGATTCATTACTTAGTCATGACCTACATTAATAAATTAAAGTGTCACTTAGGTTAAGTTTCTATACAGAAAATGAATTGTTATTATTTTATAAATTTTTATTATTAGGGTTATTATGATAATTAAAGTACACACCACACATATGTACATGGTGTTAGTAAAAGCATTATAGGACCTATTACCCACGTAGAAATAAATCTATTTTAACATTTTTAACAAACTTCAAAAACAGGAGGTTATCATTCGACACGTATATATATTGTTAGCGTTAAATGTTATTAAGATGTAATTGTTATTTTTTAATAAATCAAATATGTTTTAGTTTCTGTTTATTGTTGTACCTTTTATGGTATAAACATAAATTTATAAACGGAAGCACGTTGTTTTAGTTCAATTTTAGTTTATTGTCAATAACGTATATTGGCTATTTTTGCAATCAATGGCGATCGAGTATTTTGGCGGGAGTAAAGTGGTAACGCCAATTTTATGGGTATATACATTGTTAGATTATTGGCCTGCGCAGACGACAGACTTTTGTCCGCGGACTTTTTTGTCCGCTGAAATAGATCGCTTACAACTGTATCGAGTAACGCAAACGAGGGATTAAAAATACTACGTACAAAAAGTCCCCCGAAAAACCGAGGACATGCCGAGAGCGGACCGAACAAAAGTACGGGATAGTCCCCGAAAAAAATAGAACTCGTGTGACTATGCGAAGCAACGCACATGACGGACTTTAGTCCGCGTTTATTTCTACATTTCCGGGCAACAAATGATCGCACACCATGTGCGTCGCGGTAAATTCGCGGCGGACTTCTTATTCGCGGAGCGTACTTTTTTGTCCGCCGCGGTCCGTCGTCTGCGCAGGCCCTATTCGTTGTTAAGTTTTCGAACTGTTTCGAACTAATAACATCGTTTGTTAAAGATACGAAAAGTTGTAGAAAGTTATTGGGATATTACTATACCTACTGGGTTTGGATTGAAATGTATAAAGAATTATTGTACCTAAATATATAAGTTGAGCATGTAAGAGTGCGCCACACCCTTTTTATTTACAAGTTCCTGACTCCGAATTATGTAAATACGAGGTGACTTGTTATAGAAAGGGTAAGGAAGAGGTAAATTCCAGTCGATATCGCTATTTAGTGTATTATCCAAAAAAAACCTTTCCAAGAGATTTCAAATGTTAAATGTTTTATTTTAAATCATAAAGGTCATCTTAAAATATTAATTTAAAAAAACAATTAAATATTTTTTAAACAATATTTTTTTGCAATAAAAATATTCCCATAACTCACTAATATCAATTAAGTCGACATAATTAACATAAACTTCGGCACTGTGATCGAAAACACTTGAAAATTCACATTTTCTTCTCAGTAATTTACACAAAAGAGTGATTTTAAATCAAAAACTCACAAACAGAAATGTCGTGCAGATCATTTTAAAAATATCTGTGTTTTGCTAGCTTTCGCAAAGAGCTTTTAGTTCGAGTAGTAGAGTTTAGTTCGTTCTTGCGATGTATTGCGTGCGTTCGGATTGTTCACTTGCCCTTATTTCGGTTTTTTTTCTTACGATTTGTATTGTACTGGACCTTTGGTATATGATATTGTTTATAATTATAGGGCTACCAGAAAGAGTGCCGATGAGGCCCCTCGTTTGTATGTAGAAAGCTTACAAAATCACCGAATTCCCGACGTGTGGAACGTGGACGTTTGGTGGAAGGTAATTTTTTTTTGTTTTTCAACTCATATTCCTATGGGAAAGCTGACTGTTATCATGATTATAAGCGCTTCTAAAAAAATCACTTATATATGGGTAGAAAAAATCTAAAAAATGTTAACTCACCTACATATATTAAGAAAGCCTTCGTACTTAGCTTATAGGTAAATACCGTTTCCTACAGTAACGTTTGGTAGCCTATGGAGTTACGGAGGGCTTAAAACTCTAACCTACGTATATACTCGGTAAATTGACTAAAGGTCTAAAAGCCTCATAGACTCATTTACCATTATAACCTTTTTGAGAATAAATGTCTTAATTTTTTAAAGGACTAATAGGCTAAATAGGCTTTTAGCCCACTGAGTCCTTTAATAATTTTTTTTATGCACATTTTAGGCATTTTTATTGAAACTTGTACCAAATTGAAAAATACTTATTATTTAACTTTGCCATATTAATCATATACTTAAACTAATAATCATGAGTAGTCTTTGGTGAACATTGGTCAACATTATTTAACAAAACTGTAAAATAATTAACATATTTAACAAACAAACTGGAAAATCAACAAAATTAAAATATTTTTTACGGGACAGTAACGTAACCTGACCGATATACAACAAACAGGACACAGTAAAAACGAGGGCACACTGATCCAACCCAATAGAGTTTTGAATAGACAAACTTAAAACAAAATCTGAAACTCTTATTGAGATCTTTCACGCTACTCTTATTAGTAACTGTTATTTATTAGTGATCCAGAGCATGGATCAAAACTTTTTTCAAATCACCCTTGAAGCCACGTATCACATATGTAATCGCTTACGATTTGTATACCGCAACAGTTCCAACAAAGCCATTTTTTACAGCACATACAAACGAAAATCTGACAAAGCATCATATTCTAAAGAAAAATGTTTGCAAGCTAAACGTCTGTTGGAACTTAATTTTTAAAGATTATTCTCTGCTTTTGTTTGCATTTATAGCAATAATGCTTATGTTTCGAATGCTAACTGATTATCTGATTGAATACATAAATAAATTGAGTTCATAATATTTCTGATTTACACCTGTTTCATTACAACTAGCCAGGGGGATGGTGTTTTTTGACCCTTATTTACTGGTTTACACAAACACAAAAATGTTGAGAGCCTCTGGCTTTTTACATATGTTTCACTTGCCCTGAATTTAAGTTTTTGCTTTTCTATACAAAACTAAGTTCTATTTCAACGGAGAAAGCATAGAAATACAATGCCAAACTAACTTAACTAATATTTTAGGAGCAAATCATTACCTATGCATTTTTTCTATGAAAATCTCGTGTTTCAGTTGCCTCACCAGAGGAGTAAGTGAAACAGTGTGTAAGGTCTTACTTTAATTTGCTTTTTATCGACTACGAACGCATATAAGATAATATTGTGTTTCTTTAAGTATCTTTATGCTTTTGTCGTATAACATACTATTGTGGCATAATCATAAAGCAATTTTTTTTTGTCAAAATATTCAATTGAAGCGAGAATAAAATAAAGTATGTTTCACTTGCCCCCGCTCGACCTTACCTGAGATACCAAAATTGTTTGTTAAGCGTAATGATAATAATACAACTTTTTTATTAGAAAAGCCCCACTGTCTGAAGTCCTACAAACAAAAGTGTTTAGATATTATGATTTAGCAAAAGGAACATATACTACGGCGAGATTTAGCTTTATCTCAGTCCAATCAATCTGCATTAGCAACACCGCATTGACAGTGGGGTGAAACGACAAAAATCTGTTGATCCTTCTTTAACATATGTAGAAGAAGGAACAAGCAAGCCAAATAAAACATCGTTCAATGGTTCATTCACGTTTTTGTGACTGACAAACTAGAAAAAAAAAAGCTGCTAGCAAGCAAGCAAAGCAAATTCTTCAAATCAAAGCTTTGTGGCTGGATTTTATTTTTATGGTTTTTTACACAAAAGTTACATCAAATATTTTATTACCTAGTGAATAAGAAAACTGAAGTGTTTATGTAATAATAAGTGAATTTTGCTAATGATTCTATGTGCTGTGAAGTGTCTATAGGTTGGTGGAATATTGCATTGATTTTTTGTTTTGCTAAGTTTTGACGTCAGTATATTTGCAAAGGAGCATTTTCGTTAAATAATTAAATTTAACTATATTTTTAGTTAAACTTGTGTTTGAATTATCATTATTTACAGATATTTAATTTTATTAGAAAATATAATATGCAATGTTATATTTTTATTAAAAAAATATATTTTATATATTTACCTTCTGTTATTATCTCTGACTACCTATATTATTTAAAGTTTAACGAGAACAAATCACTAAAGTCTTTCGAAATTGCAACCACAAAGTAACAATGATACTTATGAGGCAGGTTTATTACAAAAATGGTTTTATATAGCTTTTGATTTTTCTTTTAGAAGTTCTCATTGGAATCTCATTATGTCTATGAAAATATTTGTGTAGTTTATTATAGATTTCTTGTTAAAATTTTTGCTTTAAAAAAGAACACAAATTTATCAACTGTTTTTAATTTTAGTACATTTTAATAAGCTGTATTTTGTTAAGTATTTTAAAATTTGTGCTTTATATTCGTTGGAAATTAAATATATTGTTCATGTCGTTAACAAGATTTTAATGCTGAATCAAAGAAACCATAATAATAAATAATGTCACAGATTTAGATGATTGTTCAATACTTTTCTCCAGGAAACACAATAAAAGTATCATAAGTGCATCCTTATTGCACCCAACTGTAATATTAAAGTGAACTAAGAGCGGTTACATAAGCCTAACTTTAGTCGTGTTTGTTGTACAGGAACCATGGTCTCTGATACCTGAGGGACATAGGTATGAAAGCATCTTTTTTAAAGCCTCTCACATTTTTGCATGTGACCATGGCTTCAATAAAGTTTGAGATGTAATTTAAATACCTATTATATATTTTTTTTAATGTACATAGTTCATGCTTAGAAACATCAAATCAGAGTTTACATTAACAAAAACTATAATGACTATGGAAAAGCAATATATATCTGCCAACATGCTAAAGTCTGTCCAAAAGGAGATAACCAACATTATTTCTAACCAGTTGAATGTTAATAAATAATCATAGATAGCTTTGGTAAATTTAAATATTTTCATAATTATTTCCAAAAACCACTGTCCTTCGTAAGATTATAATTGACTTGTATATGTTTTGATGGTTTGTTATTTAACAATTGTTATAAAGATTTATAAATACTATTTTTTGAATTGCAACACTTTTGCCAAGGGCCTTTTGCACCAATTAATATAAGATTTATTACACAATGCCACTATTTTAAATCTGTCATTAAAACTTGAAAATCTTAAGAGCTCTCACCAGACAATATTATTGCTAGAATTATGTGTCACATCAATTGAAAACAATATATGTTTTATGATGTATCCTTGTGTAACCCAGCCTCAGGTAAAGGAAACCATTCTTTTTGTTAGATAATAAGCTTTGAAAGATTTTTTTATGTTGATCAAAATAGTTCCTAATAAGTATCCTCATAAGTAAATAATATATTTGAAACAAAGTTCCTCAAGTCACATAATGTCGTAATAGTGATCTCTTGTTGGACAGGCCCAACATGTACTATTTGTTAGGTGATAATTTATTTATCTTCATCAGAATGTTTGTCCTTCCAGAGTAAATTCATTTTATTTTTTGAAAGATCAATTCAGAGTATAATAAAAATAATGTCATAAATTGAAAAAAAACATTATTTGAAGTTTAAAAGATGTCTCTGCTTGATATGAGGGTGGATTGAAAGTTGAAGTTTGCGGGCAAACATACAAATATTTATTTTATTATATTACCTTTATTAGGTATATTCATTCTTTGCCTGTCATAGTATAACTTTTGGTTGCTGTGGAATTTGCGATTTTTATATTATAGCAAGGTAAACAAGACTAACTAAATGGTTTAAAAAAATATATATAATTGAACAATGTGCCATGGTTAAATACCTGTTTCAAAAAGGCTAAACATCTGAGAAGATCAATGATGATATGGCGACACTGTATAGGAAATCTGCTCAATCATATACCACAGTGAAAAATGGATTGCAGAATTTAAATATGTATGAGAGAATATTGAACATGATCCATGCTCTGGCCCACCTACCAGGACTATAACAAAAAAAACATTACCAAATTTTGTAAACACATGTTATAAAACAGCAGGCTGACAATAAGTGAGATTGCAGACACTACAACCATTCCATATGGCTGTTTCCATTATTCCACGGTATGGTTTCCATTAGGTTTCCTCACAATTTTGTGGTGTTTTAAGCTGACCACAGGATTTTGGGCCGGCGGAGGTGGGAGGGGAAACCACTGGCAAACCTTCTGCATGCGACATATAATACTGTCCCAGCCAGTTTATTCTTTTCATTTGGCACCAACTGTCTGAATGAAGAAGTAGAAACCGCAATTTATCAGAATTTTTGAGACCTTAAAGAGTTATTTCTTAAAACCGGTATAAAAGTAAATGAAGTACCTAAGTTTAAGCCGTGAACTTTTCAATCCACCTGTGTATTTTACATTGTGTTTTATGTAAAAATTCATCTCATCTCTTTGTAAGAAATTTTAACAACTGGTTTAGGGCATGTTCCCACTTTAAAGCATTTATATATAATATACTAAACACTGCTGAGTAATCGTACTGATATGACCTAAAATCTAAATTCTCACATTTTAATTCCAGTTTGCTACTCTGCTATAAAAGTTTTTTGTCCTTTCTTGTTTCTTTGGCGTTTACATAATGTTAACTAACCATCAGTCTGTTTATTTATTTTTGTGCACCTTTGCAGTATGTACTTAATTTTGAATAGTACCATTATTTCTACATTTTCATCTACATTATCTTAACGTTTCAATTACACGTTTACGGATTGTTTAATCTCATCATAACCTCATTTAAATAGAAACATACAATATATTTTGTGTGAAGCTAAGTGTTAATGTGTGTGTGTTAGCGCGGTGGCGGGCATCGAGGGCGGGGGCAGTGGCGCGCGCGGTGCTGCGGACACCCTGCGCCGCGTCAAGGTCAAGATGTCCTCCGTGTCCGCGCAGGGCGTCGTCGAGCGGGCCTCGGCTGAGCTCTCCCGCAGGATTACAGGTCTCAGCTGACTACTTTTGCCCCTTGTTCTTTTTCATAGCCACTCAAACACGGTTCCATAGTTTGTGTCAGTTTGTTGGTATCATCGGGCACGTGCAACAATTCGTGACTTTGATTATCGTTTTCACTTTCTCTGACTACATCAAAGAGAGTTGCAATCTCCAGCCTCCAGCTCTGATAAAGCCCCACCTATACAAACACTTATCAAACTTCCGCAGCTCATACAGGTACTTAATACCTTCATTTGTTTCCAAAACTGATTTGCCACAACTGCACGACCTGAACCAGGACAAGAGGCGGACGCTGCGAGCATCAGTTGAAATGGTAGGCAACAAAGCCGCGACGCTCTGCTCTGTCTCGTGTCTGACCTCTGCAGAGCAAAGCGAATTCATTCGGAGCGTCTCGGCTTGTTGCCCTTGCTAGGTAACTGTCAGAAGCAGTGCATGGCAATATAGCGCCTGTCTCCTGCAGCTCCTCACACGTCGACTCCGGGATCAAGTGTTAGGTTACTTTTAACTTTGGTTACATTTGGTTATTCGTTCATCCTAACTGTTTATGTCACCCTACTTCCCGCTACCCCTAAGCCCTCCTAATGATATACTTAATGTGACAGTTGTAGGTATGTTTGTTACTCAATCACAAATGGCTGAACGGAATTGCATGAAATTTAACATATTTAGGTACTTACGAAAAGAATATGGTCAGGAATAACATAAAGGCTAATTTTTATCCCTAAATTTTAACAATTCAGATCAAAAATAAACAGGATATCAGCTACCTTATGCGAGCGGATCCGCAGAAAAAACCTAGTGTAACATAATTGTTCTCACGCCAGTTTCATCAAATAATTTAATTACCTGTACCGGATATTACTGAGCACTTTATTTACTGCAGGACTACAATATAGATTATAATTCAGACATATAGAATAAATTGAGTTTTCTCAATACTAAGTGGTGTTTATGGTGCAGGGTTAGCGCTGCGTGGACGGCGGCGCTCGCCGGGCGTGGTGGAGCGCGTGGCGTCGGCGCTGTGCGGGCCGGGAGCGGGGGGCGCGGGGGGTGGCACGCCGGCCGTGCCGCCCCCGCGCCGCCGCCGCCGCCCGCCGCCGCGCTCCCTCGCCTGGCCTCAGCTCATCATGGACGAGCGCTTTCTGGAGAAGTTCTTCTTGTATTTCACGCCGATGGAAAGGAGGGTGCTAGCGCAGGTAAGCTCGCATCTTTAGATATAAATTGTGTATTGTTGGGAGTTCGACGGGAAAAGTGAAAAGTTCGAACGCCGGAAAAATGCTGTTTTGTTATGAAATAAAAAATAACTATACATGTTTTGTACAGGTACGTTATAGTAAAGACGACAGTCATATCGACTTGTAGGTAGTCGACAGCCTCGGTGGCTACTCAATCGCTGTTGTGTCTCGTGCCAGAGGGTCGGAAGCACAGACTTACAAATGGAGGCAGACACAACATAATATTGTACACACATATGCTCGTGTAAAGCATTGTCACTACCCTTGTTCCTCCACTTAGAATTGGATACACCGAGTCCTTTCTTTCCTTGGTGTTGCAACAGTGACACACATGTATATACAACGTGTAAATGAATTAGCCCAAAACCTGATACACATCGTTTAAAAAAATAAGTAATAATATGATTGAAATATAAATTGCGCCGAATCATATAATACTTTAAAAGTTATTCAACATTAGATCGGAGGTGACCTTTCTATGAAATTTCGAGCTCTACGGCGTAGGTACTCCGCGTCTCGTCGCACTCGGCCTCTGAGTCGCACAGCGCAGCACCGGTACAGCTGACTACTATTCAGCAGTTTAACAGACGTCCACTTTACACCGGCCAATTTTTTTGAGTGAACTGTAAGAACTAAACCTTGGCCTACCTATGGCCCGAAAAAAACTTCAAAAACAATTTCAAAACTTTCCATCACACTTTCCCAGGCTTTGGACTGGCAACCTATTTGTAATAGTATGTCACATAATATCGATTTAAATTATTAGGTCCTGCATACTCGGTCATATTAAACATGACACCTGGTTCAAATGACGCTTGTTGAGTGTGCTAAAAAGTTTTTTAGTAGGTACCTAATTTATTTTAATTACGAAAATTATAATTTTTACTGTTTAAAGTGATATTATTAAATCGGTTACGTAATTGGTAGTTATTAAGTACCTCGTAACTGATAGGTATTTTTTTGCATATCAAGCTTTTCAAGAATAATTCTCATTTTTCAAACCATTTTATTAAATGTTAAAAAATCCAATAGTTTGAAGAAAACCTCTAAATGTAAAATAATAACAAGAACTCAAAAAAATTCAATAACAATAACAACAAGAGAAAGGTGTTACCACCCGATGCAATGCCGCGTTGCAAAGACTCACCGCCGCCGCAGCCGCCGCCGGCATAGCCACCGCCGCCGCCGCTTACAAATCCAGGGGAGCCTTATGCATCGGCCGCGGCATTATATCAAAACACCTTAACTCGAAAGTTTTAAAGCGCAGACACGCTATCGCTACTTCGCAGATGCCATGTTAATTTGACCAAGTAGTACGTTTATAAAGAAACAAATCTTTAACTTGTAATAAAAAAAATATTACAGGCACAAACAAGTTGGCGTATTCAAAAGTTTTGAATCAAATTATTTACACTGATTGTTATGTACACTTATAACTACTTACTTACAAAATTAATTATTAGAAGTCCAATTTTGGCGGCTAGTTAAAAGTTGTTCAAAATGTCCACCACTTTGCTGCAAGCACAGTCTCGCGCGCTTTCTTTGGTGTCTTTTTAGTTTGTTTAGCACTGAAGTGTCTGTTTTCACTATTTCAAAAGCACTGACAATGGCCTCGCGTAATTCACCAACGTTTCTGGCACTATGTCCACTGTCATAAACAATTGTTTTGACTCTACCCCACACAAAATAGTCTAGTGGAGTTAAATCCGGCGACCTGGCAGGCCACTGCACAGGTCCACCACGTCCGATCCAGTTTTCCCCGTATTCCGCGTCGAGGTACCTACGAACAGTCCACTGGAAGTGCGCTGGAGCTCCGTCGTGATGAAACATCAGGTCTCGTAACAGATACAGTGGCACGTCGTTAAGTAACTCACTCAATGTTTCTCTGAGGAAACTTAAGTACGTTTCTCCATTTAAACGTTCTAAGAAAACGGGGCCGACTATGTATGGTCCCAGAACACCTGCCCATACATTTAGAGAAAACCTATGTTGGTAGGAATTCTCTACTGATGCGTAGGTGTTAACATTACTCCACATGTGCGTGTTATGCTGATTGAACATACCGGCGCGCGTAAACGTGCACTCATCAGTAAAAAGAATGTTCTTATGTTCATTCGCTAAATACCACTCGCAGAATGCAACACGCGGAGCCAGATCCTGAAAGTTCAATTCTTGACAGCGACGAAAATGGTAAGGGTGCTGTCCGTCATCTTGTAAAACTCTCCAAACGTAGGCGTGACTACAGCCGATAATTCTCGCTGCTTCACGTGTACTGGATTCTGGGTTCTCATGGAAATACTCCAATATCCTTTCTTGAATCCGTACGTCAAAGGGCTCGTCGCCTCTGTCCATTCCGGTAGGAGGAAAAAAAGTTCCACTGTCTCTAAGCCTTTGAGTGGCTGCTAACATTGTCTCGTTGGAGACGGAAACACCGAATTGCCCACGAAATGTCGCAGTGCCAAACTCACGTTGTCGTTACATCGCGCGAGCGTTCTCACCATTTCAGTGTATTGCACACTTGTGTACCGAAAAGGCATTGTGAAAGCGGTGGCGCCTGCAGCCGCGTGTCAATCGGAACCGAAAGGACGATACCTTCCGAGGCGAAGTTCGCGCGGAGACTGACCGGCGCCGGCGACGCCTCGCTCTCGGAGGTGCGAACACAAGGGTTCGGCGTGGGGTGCGCGGACGCGGGCGGCTTGTTCTTTAACTTTATGATAATAAGGTTTATTTTTAGCATGGCGGTCGGTAATCACTCGGTGCGTGCCGGATTGTTTTCTCGCGCGGTGTCGTTCGTTCGATGCTAACTAGTTATGGGCGGCCGGGCGCTAGCAAGAAATGTTGTAGTATAAATAGTTTAGACATGGGCCAATAAAATTTATTGATATGGAAAAATATAACTTATATTAAAACATGGTGCGATCGATTTGCAATACGATTCTGAGCAAACTACTTTCTGGTTTTGGGTTAATTCATTTACACGTTGTATATGACAGACCTGATCGTGGCAGCCACAAATCTGATAACCTAACGGTGTCGCCAATTTCGGAGAAAATCTACTAAAATTATTTTATTGTCCACTCTCATCAGTGAACAAGTATGTATATTATTTTATTCCTTATATGTTGTTATTAGTTTTAATTATTGTAATTTCATGTTCATGTTTCATGTGTTATAGTTATATATTAGTTAATAAAGCGCTTTCTTTCTTTGTGACATGGATATACAATTGTTCTCCTCTTACGTATAAAAATTATCTATAGAACTTTGAAACCACAGTGAGTGTCTAGGGTCTAGCGATCTTCGTTGAAACATGCACAGAAACAAATTATTTTTGCATCTAAAATCATTTTTAAATCTTCCTTTTCAATTAACATAATTTCTTTAATGAAATTATTATAGCATATTTTGGGACACAAATATTTTAAAAGAGGCCTCACGAAAATATTGTTTACGTTTTCACAACATATTGCATCCCTGATTGTGGCAAATTGTTTGCGTAATTTTCAATTATTTTTGAGGCGACTATACGATACAATCATGGTGAAGTGTTGTGCTCTGTAATCTGAAAATGCATGAGCACAGAAAGTTTAAGCCTTAATTGACATTTCAATTACTTATAAAGAAGGGTGGACTTGGTAAAATGGTAAAATATAGTTTTTTAAGTTTTCCATTTGACCTAAATCATACGAGAAGTTTGTAAGCATGTATTTCTCTGTTTTAATGTTACCAAGCCATTTGTCTATTATCTTTGTTTTCAAACATAAATTGCATTCGTGAAATTATCCAGATTAAATTTATATTTTAGACTATGCCCTTGTTAACAACTTGGAATACTATCTAATTTCAGAGGTACTGTTCTCGGAAACCTAATACCTACTCCAAATAAAATAATTTTATAGTTAATCAAAAAATTAAAATTTTAGAAAGGCCTGGATTCAACATAAATGAAAAAGATTGGCAGCCTAATTCAACGAGTGTTTTGTGCTCCAAGCATTTGCCGACCATTATATAATATATAAAAAATGAGCACAGAAGTAGGTATCTATGGAAGCAACTGTTATATTGCTATAACCTTTAACCGCCAAACTATCAGAATGGTCTACTATGCCCTGTGTCAGCCTCTCTTGGATTATTGTATTTCAGCGTGGGGTGGTATTGCCAAGACTACCCTTCTAGAAGTGGAGCGAGCTCAACGTGCAATACTCAAGGTTGCTGCTGGTCTCCCGTTTCGTTACCCTACGGTTAAATTGTATAGTGAATGGAACGTACTTACAGTTAGACAGTGCTATATTCTTAAAACCATTTTAACTAAGCACTCGCAACCTTACGACCCGGAGCTACTTAAGGGGAAACGTAGAAAGGGGTCAGTTTTTCCTTTGTTACCCTTAAAAACAGCTACTTCGCACAAATTTTTTTGTTTTATGGGTGGCTATCTGTATAATAAGCTAAATCGTTTCCTTAATATGTATCCACTTCCCAGATCCAGTTGCAAAACTGTTGTTACTGGGTATCTTAAGGGACTGGACTACCACTGTACTGAAAATCTTCTAATTGTACAGAAGTAAAATAAATATACAGGCATATAATAATTATAATTTGCATACTATCTAATAAAAATAAGCAAATAATAGAAATTTATAAATGCTCAGCTTACTACCCTTCAGAGCGAATTAGCGTACGTACTATCATCTCACAAACACAACATTCACACACACACATATTTACACACAAATGCAGACACACACACACCCACACACGTTCACTCACATACTGATACATACGTGTAAGCACACACAATAAAACAGTCACCATCCGTCAACAATTTTATGTCATAGTTAAATTTATTTTATTTTTTTCCTGTTTTTTGTCTATTTGCTATTGTTTATCTACATCGATGTACCTTCATACATGGAGGGGGGACTGGTGACCTGTAACACAGGTTTTATAAACCTATCATAGGCACCAGAATCTCACACAAAGGAACATTTGTGATTAACCTTAACTCTAGATTTAATTAATTTTCCTATTGTGAATGTTGAGAAATAAATTATTATTATTATTATTATTGCAATATCTAGCAGCAAAGCCAGTGACTGTACTAAACCAGCTTCCTGTTATTTAGTTATTGAATTAATTTATGTACAGTAAAAGTAAGATTATGTTCAAGTATATTAGAAAATTTTGAAATTATTTGCGTGCCACCAATAAGAACTATCCAATTTCGATATCACATTTTACTATGTTTTTTGCAATGACAATTTACATATAGACAAGTTGTCCACTCTCAATACTGGCAACGCAAATGCAAGGCAATTCGCCGCATTTCACTTAGTCTTGCGCAACCCAGTGTCACGGCTGAACGTCAAACAAAACTTATTCCCAATTCTGTGTTTCTAATTCTGTACAATGCCTTCTTATGTGTTTAGTCAATGTACTAATTACACTCTTACTGTTAAAGACGGAAAAATACGTTTCCTTTCATGCGTGAGGACTATTTTTTATTTATTTATTTAAATAGCTACACCAACGACAATATCAATATACAATTTCACAAAGATAAACAATATTATAGTATAACAGATACGTCTGTACAGGTGTATACAACAATAACAAAAATTGTAAACAATACAGAACCTAACCAAAAACTAAGAGCAAGTAACAATCATAAAAAATATATATTATTATTTTTAATTTTCTTTGAACTAGTAATCGTAATAACTAGTAATTTTTACAGCTATCTTATTTATTATTTTATTTTGCTATTTAAATGACGTTTTAAAATTGACATGGCTATACATTTCGACAAACTCAAAGAGCGAGATGTAATAGGGTTTTGTATGTGGGAGTAAAAAAGACAACGCTATATACTGCGACAATTTACGCGCGAAACAATGTCACGAAGTATGTACATAGATATCTCTTTCTTACAACAAGCGCACCGTCTTGTTCTTTCCGTCTCCCACATATTTATATTACTGTATCGGGTAGGTATGGATAGTTAAGTTGACGCCGTTTTTTTTGTGCGGTAATGTATGGACATGACTGTCTATATGTAATATGTCATTGGGTTCTTGACTAATAAATTATTTAAATTTTTTGGACTCCACACTAGAGTACCTATTTCGTATTACACGCCATAATAACCATGTGCATTCTGGTCAAAGAGAGGAGCAGCCAGTAAAGTTACAGGAACACGCTGGCCTCCAGTTATTGCTTCAGTAACCTTCGATTTATGATTTCCATGGACGCGGATGCCACATACCTTGCTTGCTTGTTTAACGGAAATGATATACTAACTAAAAAATATTTTATCGTCTTAGCTGAACCTGGATTAAACGTTTTTTTCCCTAGAGCAAATAGATTTTTTGGCTAGTTAAAAAATATACTAGTATGCCTTAGAATTGCTTGATCAAAAATACAAGCCTATAATCCACCCAGTTGATCGTTTTACCAACTAACCACAACAAAAAATAATTAACTTGTCAGTGTGTGAAAAAATTTGACATGTGTGGGTAATTGCCACGCAACATGGTCGCTTACGTTAGGTCTGCTTTCATTTATAAGTCATTTATAAGTATTAATATTATTGCATGGATAGATTTATCATTTACAAGTTACCTACAATCTTAAGTTTTGACAGTCTCGCAGTCCCTATGTATGTCTGGGTATAAACAAAGTCGTCGGGACGCAGGTGTGCAGCAGATGGCGCGACGTGCTGTACAGCAACGCGCGGTGGTGGGTGGGGCTGCGACTGGCGCTGGAGTGCCGTGAGCTGCGCTCGGCGGGTGGCGCGGGAGCGGCAGCGGCGCGCGCGCTGTACGCGTCGCTAGTGCGGCGTGGCATGCGCGCGCTGCTCCTGCGCGGCGCCACGGACGCCGACGTGCGCGAGCTGGTGGCGGGCTGCCCGCTGACCGCGCACCACGTGCACGCGCTCAGCCTGCGCGACAGCCCCGTCTCCGACGCCGGCCTCGAGGCGCTATTGGACCACTTGCAGGTGAAGTTACGTTTAGATGTACATTAGTTGTTGTCATGTCGTCATTTGCCAATTGCGTAGCCAAGCCGCCCGGGTGATAGTAGATTTTCCTGTCCTCTTATTTAGGTATTTCAATTTAAAAGACAAAAATATACAGTAATTGTAAAGAACTTTTTAGCAAGAACAGTCAACACTACTGTGTATAGTACAGGTCACAAATAAAAGGCGGTTCTTTTTCAAACGGCAATAGAAGCGCAAGTTCTATACTATGAGGAATAGCGAAAATCGCCTCCACTACGCTACGCCACTGTCATCTGCGGATTAGATTTTTAAATTCCTACAAGCGTTGACACTTGACAAGAAATTAAGACGTTAGTGCAGCTCGCTTCAAAATTGTCATAACGGTATTTTGTAATAATAAGATTTCGTTTACTTCCGTCCCGCCTAGAGAAAGTGTGAATGAAGAATGCTATTCGACGATTGTAGTTAAAAGGTTCGGAGACATAAAGTAGACGTAACTATAATTACGGAAAACTATAATTAATATCAATAAGGTATGTTGTATATAAGGTTTATAAGATGTAATTTATAAGGTAAAGCTACAAAATGCAAACTATTTTCTTATTTTAATTGAATGACACATTAAACTTATGTTTTTTTGGATAAGTTCGCCCTCGCGCGACAGTACATACGGCATTTACTAGTTTGTTAAGCTACACTGGTTTCATTTAAAAATAAACCTCAGACACTTAGAACATATTACATATAACAAAGCTAGGGTATATATTATTAATTTATAATGTAAAATTATAATATTTAAATTTTACACTTTTTGAATGATATATAATTATGATAAAGGTCTTTTTTAGAAATATAATATCAAGTTCCTCTACAATGTTGGTTGTAAAGTCTGCATTAACGATTCATGGGGGCGTAGTCTGTAACCGTATTTGGAGTCGGCGTTGGAAATAGTTGTTGAAATCTAAATGACAAATGTTTTATGAGTTTCCTACAGTCCATGGCAGACTTTATTAACTTGTGCTTGTTGGCATTCTGTGCGACGAGACCGAAGAGTGCTCATTTTTATATAAAACTCAAAATAAATACACAAAAACTGTGATGTGGTTGCCCGCGCAGCCCATTTCGCAAATAAACATATATGTATGAGTCAATCGTAGGTACAAATGTTAGCGCGCGGGAGGTGAATACTCCACATAAGCGACCCAGTTAAGACGTCTTGTCTTTAGTCCGCATCACGCAGCGAGACAAATATGCTGTGTAAAAAAAAAAGACATATAAAAATACTATTAAGTGTTTAAAAGGTGGAGAAATTATGATTCTGAAGTTCACAAAACCTAAACGAGTTCATTGTACACATAAGTATGCAAAATACTCCGTTTTGCTGGTAAAATTTATACTTTAAAAAAATTTAATTTTTGGTGTCATTTGTGAATCAGATAAAAAGGAAAGAGACAGCAAGTGAATTTGACACGAGGACGATAAAGACGGTTGCAATCAAACGTGCCTTGATTAGTTGCCACAGTGACGTTTGTTTACATAAACGCGTAACAAAAGCCTTCTTTCTTTTTTCTTAGTATAAAAAAAATTACCAACTTTTTTACATTGTGAAAACTGATATGAAAGAAATGCGTGTGAATGTGTAGCTGTCATAATTTTTTCGATGATTTTGTAAGCCGTATTATGTCTACTATAATATCATTGGTATAAGTAGAAAAAATGAACAAACATGGCTGCAGTGTATACTCACGCCGCGTCATGTTGTCGGCAGGTGCTGTTCGAGCTGGAACTGACGGGGTGCAACGAGATCACGGAGGCGGGGCTGTGGGCGTGCCTCACGCCGCGCATCGTCAGCCTCACGCTCGCAGACTGCATCAACGTGGCCGACGAGGCGGTCAGTCACCTCAACTACACAATAGTAATAATAATAAATCCCCAGACAAACACACCAACTGTACGGCTCAAAGTGAGCAGGGCTTGTGTTGTGGATAACCACACAGTGAACTGGGGGGACTAAAAATACAAATTCACACATGAAAAAAAGTCTGCGTTCACGGAAAAAAGGTTAATATTTTTTAATTGCTTAAAATATTCAAAAATATATTATTACGTATTTATTTTTTATTTAAGAATGCATCATTTAAATGTAGAAATCATAAAATCTTCTTTTTTTTTATATACAAAAACGAAATCGATGATAGATAACCTTTTTTTTGCCAAAGAACCAGCAAGAAACTCAGTAGGAATGCGTACGCCGCGTTAGCCTGGCCCACCGGTGGGTTAGGCGATTCGAATGCCGTGTTGCCCTATTTCTAACTGGAACGCCGGCGATCCTTGTTGTAATAGCGTCGTCGGGATCTGTTAAGACAATACGCGGGCGCTTGTAACGGACCGGCGCGTCTGGGTTGGCTGTCTAGTCAGCTGACTTATTCACCAGCGGGTCCCCCACCATCCCAGGTGGGGAGCGTTGTCGTTGTCGCCAACTTCAAGTACAACTTTAATCTGTACAAGTTCGAGTTCTTGTACAGATTAAAATTGCGGACATAGGGCGGGGCCCCGGCGCATTTGCGTAAGAACCTATTTTGAATAACTTGCAAATGATTGAGATTCGACTTACTGGCCCCCCTTTCTTGTTTCTGACTTGAAATAGTTACTTTGAAAATGCCAGGTCTGTTTGAGGTCTTGCGAGCAAGAATAGTTTTATTGCGTAAAGAAGGATATCCTACAAGGCAAATTGCAGCCAGAGTCTTCGTTTCTCAAACCCGTCGTTACTAACCTGCAGAGGTACTGGAGTGTGGGCAACCTGACTGATCGATCTCGCAGTGGCCGCCCGGATGTCCTTAGTGATGTTCAGAAGCGCTACATCAGAGTTCTGCCGCTTGTGATCCAAAAATCAATACTACACTAAAATGAGATTAGAGCTGCGGGCTGCCACTGGACTGGATATTAGCGCTCAGACCAGTCGTAATTGCTTACAGCACTTTGGCGTACGATCAAAGAGATCCTGGCGAGCAACTTTGAATGCACGGGAACGTCAGCAACGCAGATGGCAGGAGCCCAGTCAGCTTCAAAACGATGAAAACGAAGAGGAAGATCTGGCTTGATTGTCTTTTCGTTGAAGAAAGACGGATTAGTGCACACCCTGATATCTGACGTGTCCGTGTTTGGAGAAGGCCTGGGAATTCCGAAAGGCTGAAAACAGCCACTGGAACCCTTCAGCAAGGTGGCAAATCGGTATCTTTTCGGGGTGGAATAATGATTGGAGCTCGAACACCTTTGATCCCGTACCAAAGCTGTAAGACAACTAATTTGTTCAGCTGCTATCGATGGAATCGTGAGACCATTCAGTATAAGTTTTTTTTGGTCCACCCAGTTGGTCGACACCTCCAAGATCTCTGTCAGAGATCAAAGAAGCCGCCATTCAAGAATGGGACAGGTCACCACAAGAACTATTGGATAACTTTAACAGCATGCCCAGAAGGATTTCCGCGTACCTTCGAGCCAGGGGAGGAGTTATTTTGAATTAAATTTGTAATTAAAAGCATGTAACCTTTAATAACATTATTAAGTTTCATTTTCGCATTTATTTAAAATAAAATTTCACATAGATTGAAAAACTATTTTTTCTTACAAAAATAAAAAGAATATTGAGATTTTTCATATGAAAATTATGTTTTTTTTTAAATAATAATTCATTCTTTATAATTTAACACAAATATCTCACAAATATATCACGAATTTAACATCAAATATAATTTAACACGAGAAAAAAAATCTTTTCTTTTCCAAGTGAACGCGGATTCTTATGATGTGTGAAAATATACATCGTGAAGTTGTTGATTTCTGTGACTTTAGTCAATTCACGAGACCACTTGTACAAATCGTTTAGCACTAGTACTTCTTTATGGATTTTTTTATATGTCGCATTAAGGTTCTGCCATTCCTTTTTGCGATATTAAAATTTGTAACTACCCATAAACATTTTCACTCACATAAAAAAAAAATATTTTATTTAGAATTTAAAAGTGTTTTTACATAATTATTGATTGTCCCACACACAATGTCTCGCCGCAGGTGGGCGCGGTGGCGCAGCTGCTGCCGTCTCTGTACGAGTTCTCGCTGCAGGCGTACCACGTGACGGACGCGGCGCTCGGCTACTTCTCCCCCAAGCAGAGCGCGTCGCTGGCCGTGCTGCGCCTGCACAGCTGCTGGGAGCTCACCAACCACTCCGTCGTCAACATAGGTGAGTAGCGCGTACCCCGTGATGGACGCGGCGCTCGGCTACTCTGTATACTATGTATATATTAGCATTTCATTGTACATACAGCATTTCACAATACTAATGATTTGACATTTTTTGTCATTCGTAAGGTACTTCTATCAGTACCAGCTGCAGGCACCGCGCGGTGGAAACACCGAGATAGCTCTACTTGCTTACATGCGTGAACTTGGATTTACTTTTACAGAATGACGTGAACAGCTCATAGCCACTGCTACTAAAATAAATCAAACATTTTTACCAATATACAGGGTGTCCCATAGGTCGACGTCAAGCCGAAACTGGGTGATAGGCTAGGTCATAACAGTTATCAGAAAAATATGAAAAAAAAAATTCAGTCATGTATTTTTCAAATTATAGTGCTCTTTTGTTTTTTTTTTAAATGTACAAGACAATTTCAACATCTTCTGTAAAAATATTTAAAATGCACGAAAATGAATTTTATAATAAAAACGAAACTGATTTTCTTAAAAAAAACCTATTATTTAATGATTTAGGATTCCTACTGATCTCACTCACACTTCATGGAATGACTCACACTATCTCATTCAAGCCAGAATCTAAAAGTTAAGGTCGCTTGGAATAATTTTTAGTAAGTTAAGAGAAATAGCTCGAAACTGAGATTTTTTGAAAAAATATTTTTCGCGCCAAGTCTAAGAAATAATGTAGGAAGTGTTACACCTTTTAGAGTTGTTATTAAATGTGCCACTTTTTTAAGTTACTTGCCAAAATAGCGTAGTACATTTTTTTTTCAGTACAGGCAGTTAAAGTAGGCCGAAAAATTAATTTTGAATAGTTGGTTCGGCAGAACATGACATCCTCTTTCAAGCTGGAGCAGTTGGTTTAAAATTTAATATTACAGATTGCAGAAACACTATTCAGAAACTAGTTAAAAAAGAAACTTTGGTAAAAAAATCAATATTTGTAGCAACAGCAGTTAAAGGACTGACACAGGGTGTAAATTTAAAAAATAAAACAAAAAAGCACTGTAATTTGAAAAATACATGACTGAAATGTTTTTTCATATTTTTCTGATAACTGTTATGACCTAGATCTAGCCTATCACCCGGTTTCGGCTTGACGTCGACCTTTGGGACTCCCTGTATGTATTAAGTATTTACTTTTTGCTAAGCTTACATAATATAAAATATTACATATGAAATTGATGTTTTGTAAGGGAGGAACATAAAGTAATTTTTTTTTAACGTAATATATTTATTTAATCAAAGTATGTACCATTGCTATCTATGCACTTTTGCCATCTCATAGGTAGTTCAATGATCCCTTTACTAAAGAAACCATTCGGACGGGAATCAATAAAATCTTTGAAGGCACTTTGGACTGCCCCATTCAAGTTGGAGCTCCGGGGAGTATGGCGATGTCTTAGACATTCCAATTGAAGCTCCTCTAATTTGGTAGCCGTCTGTTGTGCAGTGTGTGGTCTAGCGTTGTCCCGAAGCAGCAGTGGCCTAGAGCGATTGACCAGCCTCGGTTGTTTAGCAGCTAGCTTTTCCATCATGGTTTGCAGTTGCTGGCAATACACATCTGCCGTAATCGTCTGGCCAGATTACAGAAAGCTGTAATGAGCGACACCGGCACTAGTCCCACCAGTAACTTGTTTTGAGTCAATGTTCGCTTGGGGTCAACCATTGCGATGAGCGTTTCCGATTGTCGTACAGGATTCACTTTTCCATCACAGGTAATGTTTCGATTTAAAATCCTTTTATTATTGTGCCGGTTGAGTAATTTTTTGAGTAAGTTAGCTGCACTCAATTCATGAGGTACCCACGTCTCAACTTTTCACCTTCCCAATTTGCTTCACTTGAATTAAAACAGTTTTGTCACTAACACCGCAGCCTACAGCTAACTCGGACGTGGTTTGCGATGGATCCGCTTCCACAATAGCCTTCAATTCTACATTATCAATTTTGGTCTCCGGCCGTCCACGGGGCTTGTTCTGCAGGTCGAAATTTCAAGAACGAAAACGTTGGAATCAAAAACGAACTGTGTTTTCTTTTGCGACACCGCCGCCATACACACGTTTCTGCAGCTCTGGTGCCACGGTGGAAACCGTACTCGTAAATAACGCGATATTTCAAGTTTTCCATTTTGTAAACTAAGTGACGCAAAGAAAAAACAAAAAGAGAAAAAAACAAATGAATTATGGTTTTGCGAAACACAAATGCTTGAATCAATAGCTGTATAAATCTGAAATTGGAGTTCTTAACCAAAGAGGAGATAATACATATCAAACAGGCCAGTACGACAAAACGCCAATTTCATATGTAAGGTCCTAATATTATTTGTTCAACTTGTTTTTTTTTTTGCGAATGAAAAATAAATCTCTAGAATGTCGTCTGTTTTTCAATCAAAAATTCAATTTGCTCTCAGACAGAGATTTTCAATTAAGAAAGAAACTATGTTCGAGTAATTTCCTGGCGTTAGCTCAGGGTGGCTCCAGCGGAAGCACAAAGGAATTACGCGACGCGGGGAAGTAGGTCAGCGGAGCCGGGCCGGCTTTTCTATTGTGTTCGTGTATCTCTCACAGACGAGGCCGCTGTAGTTGTAAAGCTTACAAATCGTTGACTTTACTTCCTCCAGTGCCTTATTGCATGACCCGGATTTCAAAATAAGTAGTTAACGCCTTCAGATCTGATAAATTAAGTATTTATTGTGACATAATATTCGGGCTCCTGCTCATTGCGGTTGGCAGTAGTCGTTGAACGATTTAGCCGGCCCGAAGCAACCACTACATATATTCGGCTAGAAACGATAAGCCGAACGGCATCTTTCTCGAACGTTCATCTATACATATTCGAGTTTGTCGCTAATTAAATAGATTTAATTGTTAGTTTCCCAGCTATTCGAATAAAAATTGCCTGGCTTCTGTTGTGCCGATTGGTAGTTTGTGCGTGCTGATGAAATATTCATGTTTTAAAATTGTTCACTTGGTTCGGTTCAAATTGTTCACGCAAGTTTTATGAAAACAAGTCGAAAGATATTTCTTTGTGGCTTGTGCTAGGAGTGTGTTGGGCAGCGAGCCAAACCGTACGATTTATTCCCATTGCAACGAAGGAAATGTTACTTGACTGCGGTTGTTATTTGTTTAAAGTTGTGCTTTTTATGTTACATGTTACCGTAAATATAGTGAGTGTACCAAATCCAAACAGTCTGAGATTGTATGGGGAGTGTGACGTTACTCAGTCAGCAAACCACTTGATATCTGGATTTTTAATACGAAATTTAAAATTTATTGCATTTTTATTGTTTCATTTAAATAAACAATATTTCCGTTAATTTCCGCGTCGTCATCGTCGTGTGGTCATCTTCACGTCCAATGTTATTTTGGAAATAAATGTTGGGAAAAAATTATCTTACCGTGCACACGTCCTAGTGTATTTTTATCTACAACAAGCTAAGTTGAACCTTAATTCTAAAGTTCAAGACTCAATACAACAAAATAAGTATATCGAACAATATACAGTGCCGAACTCGTGTCCGCCAGCACTGCGGCTGCCGGAGCACGCAGCCGCTGCCAGCTTGAGCTTGGGCGCCAACAGCCCTTCGACAAATGATACCTTCCTACTGACATTTCTGGTTGTTCATTTTGGTTAATTATTATATACGTTACAGTTCAGTACATTGGCCAAGACAGTACTATTAGAATTGCTACATAGATTTTCAATGCAAAAATGAAATCTTTAATTGTTTTAGACTGTCGCGGTTAGAGTCTCTTGAATTCGTCCGAATTATCGTATTTCATAACATTACTAATCAGATCATCAAAAATGTGTGACTTTCGGTGTCCTGGAATATGTTTGGTGATGAACCGAAACGTTAATTTGCAGTAGGTATTTATGGTATAACATAGCGTTGGCAAACTTTCAGCTTATTGTCAACTAGCGCAGCACTCGGGTGGTTTCACAACATACAACATTTTCATTAACATTTATGCATAGTTCAAATATATTAGTAACGTAAACATGTAAACAGTTGTGTAACATTGAATCTCTGCAATACTCGCCCCGTACGCGGCCTCTGTGTCTGCAGTGCACTCGCTGCCGAACCTGACGGTGCTGTCGCTGAGCGGCTGCAGCAAGGTGTCGGACGAGGGCGTGGAGCTGCTGGCGGAGAACCTGCCGCGCCTGCGCACGCTGGACCTCAGCTGGTGCGCGCGCCTCACCGACGCCGCGCTCGAGTACATCGCCTGCGACCTGCCGCAGCTGCAGCATCTCACGCTGGACAGGTGATGCTCGCTGTCTCCGTATCACCATGTACATTATGTCACCTTTATCAAATATGTAAGCAAGATGCTCGTTGTGGCTTTCATGTAAGGAACACTATTACATAAAAATTGGAATAGTTGTCATTAAAAAAACAAATTAAGTTTAAAAAATCATCTCAACTAATTGAGCTATGACGTTATTCCTAACATATAACGGCTTAGACCTAGGTACGGTGTGACATAAGATTAAATCCTGATTTAATTGGAAAAATAGTACGGATAAACTATTTTATATATTCAAATTACACGAATGTTACATTGACCCAAACCTTGCCTCGCAGATGCGTGCACATCACGGACATCGGCGTGGGCTACTTGTCGACCATGGCGTCGCTGGTGGCGCTGTACCTGCGCTGGTGCTGCCAGCTGCGGGACCCCAGCGCGCAGCACCTGGCCGCCATGCGCGCGCTGCAGGCCGTGTCGCTCGCAGGTGAGATCAGGGTCACAAAAACGTACCAGCGGAACAGTGCCCAAACGTGTATTTGGCTTCTTTTTAAATTGAGAAGCATTCGGTCACATCCACAGCAAACATTCGGTCACATCCACAGCAAACATTCGGTCACATCCACAGCAAATATCTAATTTACTTTTTTACTACACGACTAGTTCTTTAAGAAGGAATTAATTGTCATATTTTGCAGATAAGAATAATTTTGTATAGACATAAAGAGACTGTAAATTTATTTTGAAAATAATATACCCGTGAAGTTTCTTGCCAGTTCTTCTTCACGAAGGATCTTCCGAGGTGGTAGAGTCATGTTTTATTTGACTTCAACAAGAACAAGTAATTGTCAATGTTGAGAAATAAATATTTGAATTTGAATTTGTTAAGAAGAAAGTTTTTGGTTCAGTAAACCTGAAGCCGAGGCTCGTCAGCTGACATCACGCTCGCTGCAGAAGTGCTCGTGACTGTCAGCTTTCCAGCTCAAATACTTTGACGCATCAAACGATCGTGAAATCTACTCACCCCCTGCGCAGGCTGCCCGCTGCTGACGTCCGCCGGGCTGTCGAGCCTCATCCAGCTGCGGCAGCTCCGCGAGCTGGAGCTCACCAACTGCCCCGGCGCCTCGCCCGAGCTGCTGGACTACCTGCACGAGCACCTGCCGCACTGCCTCATCGTCGAGTAGCTGCGGCCGCTGGTGTCACCGTCTGAGCCGGCGCCCGCCTGAGCTGCCAATCATCTCATTTTTAATTCATTAATTGAAATCATTGAAAATTAATGCCTAATATTGCATTATTTTGTAAAGAGTTGTAAAAGTACCATCACGGTAGTTTATGTTTTATTTAAATATAAATATTTTACATGGTACATTAAGTTACTATGTCGCGTCCAGACAAAGAGATGTGATGCATGCATTTTACAAGTACATCATTCCTAGTTTTATTCATGTTTAGACCGAATCAGAGTTTCACCTTCTGTAAGCTCGACCTATGCAAGGTCTGGTTGTGTTTGACCCTGTTCTATAAAGTTAGAGTTAAATCAAATTAACAGCCACCAATTGCTCAATGTATTCTTTTAATTTTATAATCTTAAGTTTGAAGAAATATTTGTCCATTATAAATATTGATAGCGTACAGCCTAACACCCTATTGAAATCCTCCAGCTGTACATGTGGCAGTGCTCGAGTCTTCTCGAACTGTGTGTAATGTACACTGTTAGTGACTGAGTTGGTTGTGTGCGGTAAATGTCACCGTGACGTTTAGTGTCTAGTGACAGTGACAGTGACGCGTCGGTAACGAATGCAGTCAGCCAGAACACCAGTCCATTACATCGAGCTACGTTCAGCCGACGGTCGCTGTGGAGTTGCCTTGAAATCACTTTTGAACTGGTAAAAGTTTATATTATTAAAAATTAATTAATAATACATTAGTATGTTTTGACTGAGTTCAGAGCGTCCATCGGAATATTATTTAGACTGCTTTTGTTACATATCAGTAAATTAATTTGTAACTCTCTAGTCACAACGACTGACGTATGCGTAATAATGGCATTTTGTATTCTTCTTTTTTTTATCTTAAGTGTTAATTTTATATTTACTGAGTGATCTATGGAGTTAACCACACATACCTGTTCGTAATGAAGAACTAGTTTAGTCCTCGCGCTCTGTAAGTCGGGAACACCCAAAAATTCCGAATTTGAATATTCCGATTTTTAAAATCCGAATTTTACAATCCCGAAGGGTCTATGAAACACCGAATTTTCATTTTCGGAATTATAAACTATTCGGTGTTATAAAATTCGGAATTTTGAAATTCGTGATTATGACTTTCGGAATTAAGTTTTTCGCATTTATGTAGTGTAAGTCCCCCAATTCGTAAACAAGGAGAATGCTCAGCTCGTACACTGTATTGTCACCCCCGCCCCACGCACTCGCGAGCCGCCGCTGTCCGCTGAGAGTTGTTCTCGCTGACAATAGCGTCTAATCATGTAGCATAAAACTCGTAGGATTCACTATTTCAAAATAAAACTGCTCTTAATCGGATGGCCATAGAGTTTCTCTATAATGATTTTATTTTAACAAAGAAACTACTCAATTTACCTTAATAAATATTTGACATAAAGCCTCAACTCGGCATCGACCTCTGGCTTACACAGCCATGTTTGTGAGACGACATCTCACAACACTGCAGACATAGTTTGACTTTGTACTTTAGATTTAATTTGTTAACTCTCCGGTTTAAAGCAGTTTGTTCATTGGACTAGTATGTACGTATTATGTCAAATGTCTGAAAAGAGTCGGCAGAGTGAAACTAAGGTTCATCGTCCTAACACTTAGATGAAAGCCTTACTTCGTGTAGGTACTTAGTACACGAACATCTTCTCTTTAATGTTCCATATTGATTGTATTGACTCTTCCCAGATTGCGATTATTCTTATAGAAGTTATGACAATATAAATAGTCTATCTTTTCAATATGTAATTCTGGCGCCGATGCTTAAAGGTGCATCGTCTAAAATCTATTATATATTTTTAAATTTAGTGATTCGGATTATCAGTTGAATTTTTTATTGGAATAATAGAAAAATAAAACAGTTTCCTTTCTTGGTAAATAATTATAGTTAAATTTTTATCTGATACTTCCGGAATTTCTTCTCATTTGAAGTTACTCCGTTTGACGTGTTTACGTCGTCGGGTCGAGTCGGCGCGCTGACGGCGCTGCGAGCGTCGGCGCCGCACGCTGAGCTGGGTTCTATTAGCTCGTAGTTAGACAATTCACGTAAACCTAGAGTATTAACTTAGACTGTAGCCACTAGCCGTAGCCTTCGCCGCGAAGGGGCCCGCTCGCCGGGCACTTACTCTCAGACTGGTTTATTTCTGGTATGCCGTCCGTACGTGTGCGTGTGTGTGTCGTTGTATGTTTCAGTTCTTGAATCTATCATTCAAATCTCAATTTTATACCATTTTCTTTAACCTGTCTCAATTTAGTTAGTATTTTACACCGTATTGTGTTTTAGTAACTGTAAGCACAGTCGTGACATACGTTGTGATGCTCAGCAAGAAATCAATGGTAAAGCCGCTTAATTGAAGACTTGTAAATGTTACTATATTAAATGTACACAATATTGTCAATTTTTATGTAAAACAGAATTAAATATCGAGTCTTGGAAAGTCTGTTATAAATGCATTACTATGATAGATGTATAAAATAATTATATCCACTAAAAGTTGCCTTGCTCTCCTGTGAATGTCGCGACGCAGATGGCGCCACTTGTGTGCTTGGCGCATATTTGGCGTGACCACTGAGCAGGGAGCGTAATCTAGTGTACAACTATATTGTAAATTAAATGTTATTAAATAAATACTTGTACATGAAGCCGTGGTTGTAATGAAACAAGCAATAGTTAGACTTACCACGTCCTGAACATTACATTTAAGTGAAGATGTATTTACTTGACACTTATATTTTTTCGGTAAGAATGAGTTGGCTTGCACGATGCTAAGCTTTATATATTTTATATAACAAATCATGGAGATATTTTTATACAGTGTCTTGCTATTTGCGGTTGTAATTGTTTCTTCTGCCTTGCTTGTGAAAGAATTCAAGTAATGTTTGTCATTTCAAGCGAGGTACTAAATACCTCAATCGCGCTTTTCAATGTTTTCTTAAACTAAACATGAAGCATTCTTTATTTGTATTAATGCACGACGGAGTCTTCATTCTTTGGAAGTTATTTTTCTTAATATTATAATAATAATATGTGTTCGTGATCCTTACGGTACGTCCGATGTGTAAACCCCCCCCCCCCCCTCCCCCGCCGCCCCGCACCGCTAGGCAGTTGATTGGCGTGTATTTGTGTAATTTTGTGCAAGTTTGAGTTACGTACGATAGCAACTAGTCCCTGCGTGACGACACCCGATTTGTACAATATTAAGTGAGATGTTATTAGTGCAATATAGATGTACTGTTTTACATGTGTGTTTCAATTTATATACTACTCATCCACTGCCTTCCACTCGGACAGATAGTAGTCCGCAAGTTCACTTCTAATATACCTCTGGAAAACCCTTTCTTAATGGATTTTCATTTGGTAGTAGAAGGTGGACACCTAGAGTCCCCTGTTAATAAAAGTGCTCGTAGTCCTGAAGAAACATATGCTTAATAGTATTAAATCAATAAGCCTTATAGCAACCATTTACGCAGTTCACTAGCCGCCGTGATGAACACCTGTAAGAAACTATGCTAATAGACACAGAAACATTCTTAGGGGGATTACATAGGCAAAACAAGTTGGTCCGTGGGCGTGGCTTAGTCTTTCGCGCGGAGGGATTGCGGAGCTCCTCGCGCCTGCCGCACCGCATTTGCAAATTTACGTAGACTTATACAGCGAACAGAAAAGACATGTGAAAAACATGACATAGAAAATAGATTAAGTGACTCACATAGGTGTCTTGATATTTTCAAGTAAATAAACTATTTAAGTACTCTAATATTGCTTTTGTATTTATTTTTTTGACACATACACACTTCTACTTCTTGGAGGGTAAGCCGAAAAATTGTCAACTGCGTAAAATTGTCGACTACAAATAAATTACCTTTGATTTATTTTTAATGCGGATGGACTTACTTTAATTAAAGGATCGTTTTTGTATGGGTTGAAAGATAAAGTAATAAATAAATAAATAAAAAATCTTTTATTTATTTATTTATTGTATTGTATAGGAATAATAGGTAGGTATATAGCGCAATCTCTTCTAGGTAACCATATGAATATATATGAATTTCATTCCACACGGATATCCTTTCTTGGCTACCATAGGCAACCATCAGGTGAAAGGATTTCATTGTGAAGAATTAATTGATTGCGGAATAGGGCTATTATCAATAAAAGATTTACTATATATGTAAATCTAATCTGAACAATGTAAATCTCTTATAAATAGCGTAATAATTATCAATAAAAGATTTACATACACATAATAAACCTTTTATTGATTCTTCAGAATGAAATCCTTAAACGTGATATTTGCCTGTAGTTGCCAAGAAAGGATTGTCGTGTGAAATGAAATCCAAAACCGTCAGCTTCGAAGTCGGCCACCAGATCACAAACTCTACCAGGTAACAGGTTACTATAATGCTATGCTTGTATGAGAAAAACACTTTGTTGGCAATATTTTACTTGTTTATTGGTATTATTTTGATTTAGTACAGCTTTAAAATTCGCTATAATCTAATTCCCGTTCGCGATCAGTCTTAGACATATCTAATTGCTCATAATCAACACTCTCGTCATCTGACATCATGGGCTCATTCTCTTTGTCAGCATCGTTATCAATTTCCATTAGCTCGTTACAATTATGATCGTCATCATTTCCTTGCAGCTGATTCTCATTATCAGTCCTATACTTTTTTTATCATTGTTATCTAAAGTGTTTTGATTTTTTTTCTCTGGTTCTCGGATTGCCATGTATTTTCTTAATCGTGAATCAACAATTCCCGGCAACAAGCAGTCTAAATAAAACCATCATCACGATCGATGGATTCGGTTTGGAGTGGGGCATTTCCCCCACTTCAACGACATATAAAAAGTGTTTGTGCAGTATCTGTGCGAAGTACAATAGTGAAAAAAACTCAAATAAAGTGTAATTTCAGACAGTTTTCGTGAGTTTTACCAACATTTCTATCGTGAACCCACCAAGTGTTACACACCATCAGGTGCACAAGCGCCGCCCGCACATCCGGGCCAAATTTCAGGTCCCGGCAATAAAGGCTTGGGCACAATCCTCAACTGTTTCCACGTCGTGGCCGTGGCAAAAATTTTTCTCTGAAAATATACTTTCAGTGCACCAGTGTTATACATCAAAAGACGCGCCGTTTGCCAACAAAAAAATAGACACTTTGACCTTGGCGATCGGCGCATTCTACGAGGCACCATCACCGAAAAACTCCAAATTTGAAAAGCCGCGTAAAATTTTTATACAGTTTTTTACAATTTCTATCCCAACAAAATCGACGACCCCCCCTTAAGATCACCCGATCTGTGCGGAATCGCCTGACGCAGCCCCGGACCAAATTTCAAAATTTTCTGCTAGAAAACAAGCCAGCAGCAAGGAAAATACCGTTTGCGCCACGTGGCTGACGCAACAGCCTATCTTTGGAACGGCACCTTCTAGCCTCGATCTGACAACGGATTTGAGGTCGTTGGGGTGCCCGGACTACAACACTACTCCGGCACTGGACCTGGAGCCTCCAGGTGCTGCTGCAGCTCCCATATGCAGAAATTGGTTTTCGTGAGGTGAATATATGCCCATAAACTTTAAACTTTCAACCCCTCCCAGTGCTAAACTACCGTAAACAATAGACAATAACATCCCACCTCATAACATCAGTGCCAAACTTTAGAATTTTAACTTTAACCATCCCTGTGAAAAGTAATTATAAGTGAAAATACACCCCCGGATGCCATTAAGAAATAAGTTTGCGGAGCTCGTAGCGTGCGTCGATTCGCCGAACTTTGGGCAACACACCCAAGTAGCTGCCCATCAGCCCCGAAATCTAGAATTCTGACCTTCCCGGGTGAATAACTCCTCAGAGAAGGCTCAGACAGGAGCAGGAGTCACTTCAATTGAAAGAATTCACAACAACCCACAACCCCCCCAATTTTCAGAAATTCTTTCTCTTTTTTTTACTTTTTAAATCCCCACACCGCCGAGATGTCCTCAGAGGCAGCCACCACCGCCCTGCTGATCACCCCGGCCAACCCCGACTCCGAACCCCTCACAACCACCAGCGCCGATACCGCTCAGACCGGCAATCGTGGTCACCGCCGCGAACCCCGGGACGAGGGAAGAAACCATAAGTGCGTGGCGCCAAAGCATCAGCTTCCGCCAGGCGGGATACGCCCCCCTCCGAAAAACAAGCTGCGAATTGAATTCGACCGGCCGGAGCAAAGGGACGACGCACTCAGACGAACCTCTCAGAGTACACTCATCAAGGCGGAGCCCGCCAGGACCATTAAGCCTTTGGTAATCCTGAAAGGGATAACCAAAGACGTCGATGCAGCGGACATCCCGGAAATTATTAAGACCCAAAACCCCTCCCTAGCCGCACTCATGGGAGACAACAGCAGCGCCAATAAAGCCCTAAGATTTAAAAGAAATAACCGTAATGAAAAATTATACAATTGTGTTTTCAGTGTAGACCCCAAACTCCACAGGGCTATGTTTGAAGCCTCCTGAGTCGCCATAGACCATCAACGCATACATGTGAGTCATTTCAGCCCTTTCTTACAGTGCCACAAGTGCCTCCAGTTTGGTCACACCCAAAACAAATGCTCAGCCACAATACACCCATGCTCTCACTGCGCCTCAACCACTCACAACATCACCGCATGCCCTAACACCAAGACACCCAACAAAGCCAACTGCTACAATTGCACCTCACACAATCGCAACCGTCAAACCACCCTAGACACCAATCACACCGCTACCTCTCCACAATGCACACGCCTTAACTACATGCGAACCAAGATCGAGCAACGCACGGATTATGGTTATTAACACCAACTTCCGCATAATTCAGTGCAACACCGATAGATCCAGACACAGTTTCGAGGAGCTAATTAACTCGTTTCTGGCGGGAGGCTACGACTTGGCCTTAGTGTCGGAACCGTACACCGGAGCCGGCACTGAGGTCAAGAAATGGGCGGGAATCTCCATCTTCCAGTTCCCGAAAGGAAGCGAAGTTAAGGCTTGCATACTGGCAAAACCCGGACGGGGTACTATCATGGGCCTTACACAATACTCTTCATCCAACCTGGCAGTAGTGAAGCTCACAGACCCACACAACAGACACACGCTCATAGCCTCTGCATATATAGAACCCCGAGAAGACAAGCACAACACACTACAAAAACTTGACCACTTCCTCGCCTCAACAAATGACACTAACAAAGTTGTAGGGGGAGACCTCAACGGGTGGCACGCCTGGGGTAGCCCCTCCAACAACAGACGTGGCACTGACATATACGACCTAATCTCTAGCAACGACATGTTCATCTGCAACGTTGGCAACACACCGACATTTGAAACCATCACACACGGACGCTTACGCACATCCATCATCGACATCACAATCGCCTCACATCGCATCTTCAATAACATCAGACACTGGGCAGTAAAGCCAGAACTTTGCATAACGTCCCAACACAACGCAGTAGAGTTCACCATACAGCACACATCCATATCAACCACCACAACTAACACTTCTACATTCAAATACAAATCACACAAAGCCTGCTGGCCTGCTTTCACACATACTTCACAACCACAGATATCCTCGACAGTGATATCTCCACACTTAACACCGAACAACTCGACTCCACAATACACGATATCAACGTCGCAATTGAACGTGCCTGCGGGAGATCCATGCACACGAACAGAAACGGACAGAAACACAGACCACCCTGGTGGGACCACACCCTCGAGGAACTAAAGGCAGAGATTATACACTTACACCGCGCAATTCACAGGGCGAGTGCAGCTGGGACCCCGCTTGACGAGCTTCTTACCACCAGAGCGGAAAAAAGAGATCTATACGCCAAACTCCTTCGCGACAAGTCCACAAAGGACTTCAAAAACTTTTGCGAGACTCAAACGAAGGAGAACTTATGGTCCCTCACCAACCGCCTGCTTAAGCAAGCGGCTCCCAGGTGCCCACCCAGCACACTCAAAGTAAAAAACACCTACACCAAAGACAACAACGAGACTGCCACAGCACTCCTAAACCACTTCTACCCAAACGACACAGCAAACACACACCCAAAACATCACTCACTTTCCGCTCACTACACAGACACACCAAACACCCAGAACGATCTTCCCTTCACCGAGGATGAGGTGCTGGAGGTTCTCAAAAACATGAACCCCAAAAAGGCCCCTGGTCTCGACCACTTCACATAAGACATCTGCCTACAGTTCGCCAAAAACTATCCCTCCCTTACTACAGCAATAATGAACCGATGCCTCAGCCTCCAATACTTTCCCAAAGATTGGAAGATCGCCTACGTTAAGGTCATTCCCAAACCAGGGAAAACCGACTACACATTACTGACCTCATTCCGCCCCATTGGCCTGATTCCGGTGTTCGGAAAGGCTCTAGAAAAACTGTTCATCAAGAGGGCTACACACAAAGCACGCACACTACACAAACTCCACCCTCTGCAGTTCGGTTTCAGAGAACAAAAGAACACAACCCAAGCTATAGACACCGCACTCAACATCATCACAACAGCCAAACTCACACACCAACAAGTGCTGGCCGTCTCACTAGACATCAAGGGCGCATTTGACAACGCCTGGTGGCCCGCACTCCTCAACAGATTACGCGTCATAGACTGCCCACGCAATATATACAACCTCATACACAACTACTTACAAGACCGCAGGGTGATTCTCGACTACGCTAACACTAGAGCTAACACAAGTGGACCCGAGATGTGGAACCTTATCTTGGACGAACTACTTGAGCTCCCACTACCGAAAGGATGCCATCTACAGGCCTTTGCAGATGATGTGCTCCTGATCGCAACCGCAGCGAACACGACCTCTTTAGAAAACAACACCAACACAGCACTCCAATTAATCGCCGAATGGGGAGAAGGTGTCAAACTCACCTTCAGCCCGGACAAAACTCACCTCATCGCATTCACACAAAAAGCACAAAACACCCACATCTCATTCCAACACCAAACACTACATCACACGCACCAAATCAAACTACTAGGAATCATACTAGACAGAAAACTCACATTCAGACCACACATTGAGTATGTCATAGGGAAGGCCACCAGACTATTCAACAGACTCTGCCTATTTTTTAGACCCACGTGGGGAGCCCACCCCGACAACGTTGCCACCATCTATAAACAGGTCGTCCAGCCAATTATTACCTATGCTGCTGGCATCTGGGGACACGCCACGGAAAGAAAGTACGCAAAACGCAAACTCACCTATCTTCAAAGAGGCTTTGCCATTAGAGCAATAAGAGGGTTCCGAACTACGTCTGCAAACGCAGCCATAGCTCTGGCGGGATTCGACCCGATAGACCTCAAAATCCGTGAAGCACACGACACCGAACGCACAAAACTGAGCGACCGCACTGAACACCTCCCTAGTGACATACTTCTAGAATCACCCACAACATACCATTTACTCCTCCATCCAGCGCAAAGAATACAGATCACCTACACCAAAACAACTCAACAACATGACATTGACTCATTATGCAGGGAGTCCACAGCCATAGTCTACACCGACGGCAGCAAGCAGGATGACGGCTCGGTCGGAGCAGTCTTTATATGTTGCAGCCCACATCAAACTAGCCATACTAAAAAATTCAAACTACACAACTGCTGTTCAGTATTTCAGGCTGAACTTCTTGCCATCTCTAAGGCCTGCGAGTGGACTCTCTCGCAAGACCACAAACACACACTCATCCTCACCGACTCACTCTCCTCCCTACAGGCACTTCAAATCAGAAGCAACACACATCCCATAGTCACGAACATACATCGCACCCTACACCAAGCACAACTAAACAATACAGAAATTCAATTCGCATGGGTGAAATCACACATTGGCATCACGGGCAACGAGTTTGCCGATGTCGCCGCCAAACACGCATGCAAATTGCACAAAGCACCAGACTACGATAAATTCTCCATCACATTCACTAAATCATTCACGAAGAAAGCACACCGGAACACGTGGCAACGCAGGTGCGAGAGCTGCGAACAAGGAAAGCACACTACTCAACTACTCCCCACACTCACACTCATACATAAACTACGCACACTTATCGACACAAACTTCTTCTTCACCCAGATATTAACAGGTCACGGATTCTTCAAATCTTACCTACACCGTTTCAAAATCACTGACAATGACCACTGCCCATGCGACAACACCACTTCACAAACACCTGACCACCTCATAAAAACATGCCCAGCTTTCGGAGCAAGACGCACAGAACATTCAATCCTATGCACAATATACAATGTCGACCCATACGACATTACACAACTTATCACCAAACACACCACCCTCAAATCATACTTCACTTACACCACACACATTATTAAATCACTGAAATCATTCAACGGAACATAAACACACAACTCCTTTAAACAAACCCACACGCCCAACACGACTCTGGCGGGCACACCAACACTCTGTGGATAATTAACAACAATTTCTTGTGTATAATTAACAATTAATTCCCTTACCAACTCTTACCCGTCTGTCCTTTTCACAAAACGGGACTTTCTTTTGTATTGCTTTGTTTTTGCTTTATGTATACACAAATTGTTTTTCTTTTTTTTCTTCGTTCTTTCTCTTTTCTTTTTTCTGTAAAATTTTTCTGTAAATTTATTTTATTGTTAGCATTATGATGGAAATGCTTTTCATTTTCACTTTTATTTCCTTTGTATTTTGTAAACTTATCTCTGATTGTTCTTCTCAAATCAATCTCACCTCTCGAAACATCACAATATGTACTTAAAATGAATGTATCGAATAGCATAAGTTTTAAGGAAATGTAACTGTAATATAACTATATCATGACATGTACACATATTATATAAATTGAATAAACTCCTGCCCCTGGCGGATTTACCCAGGAGATGAAACAAAAAAAAAACCATGATGCTGTTAGCATCTTCCGTCGCAACTCCATCCATCTTGTATCTTCTCTTTGTAAAACTGTTACTTCTTGAATTTTTCCTCTAATAAGGCTGTTCTCTTTCAAGTTTTCTAAAATAAGTTTCTTTGATTTCTCAAAAGATATTTCGTCCATATCTGGAAGGGTTGCAGTTGGACCGTAATCTTTTTGCGGGTTCAGTGCTGAAAACTCGACGAAGGCGTACGATTCAGCACTGAACGTTGAAGCTTCGTAATTGGCTCTCTCGAATTGTGCATCAAAACAGCTGCATAACATCTGGCTTTGTATGAACCACGACTCGTGAAATTAATTCGTTTTCCACCGATGAATTTATTTATTTATTTATTTATTTACGTATTAGGGAAACAAACAGCATAACAATATCTCTTAAACATTAAACAAATAAATATTACATAGGCCAGTAAAGTTTCCACTGTTAAATTACAAATTTAAGAGCAGGTTATATTCTTGTTACAAATGACAGAAAAATAAAATGGTATTCTATATAATTACAATTCGAACTTAAAATATATAATATAAAAATAGGAATATCTAAGACAAGTGGATTAATTCAACTTTTTTAAGGTTTCAATTATTTTTCTTAAAAATTGGGGAAGGGTTAATGCAAAAATATCATTATTTGCACAAAGTCGGTTATAGCTATTACATGACCTGGGAATAAACGAGTTCATGGCATAATTTGTTTTATAAGGAGGGCACACAAAAATCTTCTGTTTACGAGAGCTAAGGCGAGGACAACCGATACTTATTTTACTCAACAAATATGCCGATTCAACATAGCTATTAATTATTTTGTACAGAAATATTTGGTCTTTTACATCGCGGCGAAATTGGAGGGAATTCATGTTTTCTAAATTATAGTGCGGCCATCTAAAGCTAATATATTTAATAAATTTATTTTGAATACTTTCAATATTATTCTTGTAAATTTGGTATTGAGGGTTCCACAAAGTTGACGCGTATTCTAATATGGGACGGACGAAACTATTGTACAGTAATAAGATGGTTTGATATTTAATAAAATTACTTCCCGTGCGTCTTATAAAACCTAACATACGAAAGGCTTTATTCACTATGTAGTCTATATGCAGAGTAAAGTTTAGTTGATTGTCAAGTATAACGCCGAGATCTTTAACTTGATTTTTCCGTGGGATCTTATTGTTATTTTTTATTTTATTTTTTATTGCCGTCTTTTTCCGCGAGAACGTAATAATGTTACATTTATCGGTGTTAATGTAGAGGCCGTTTCTCTTACAATACTCTTGCAGAGCAACGAGATCGTTCTGAAGAAGTAGACAATCAGAAGCAGACTTGATTTCCCGAAAGATTTTATTATCATCGGCGTATAGTAGAAAATTTGAATTTTTAAAAACAGTTACTATATCATTTATAAAAATATTAAACAATAGCGGTCCCAAATGTCCCAAAAATTTGGCAATAGTGGAGTTGAAACTTTCAACTATGTTACTGTGGCTGTCTTGTATAAGACTTCTGGCATGAGCTGCAACTGCTGACGTTATCACGGTCAACCTGAGCCAGAGTCCACTACTCCTTAAGTGGTTGATAAGGTCTATGTCTCCGGGTTTTATTTCTAAACAATAACATTCTTTGCAGTTGCTGTGGGAATGAAAAACATGAAATAGGTAATAGGTTATTAATTTCGGAACGTAATCCATTTATTTTTTGGGTTTGTGACATTGCTGAATTTTTGTAGTGTTGAACAGCTTGATGTTACGTCGTAGTGACATTATTCGTTGTGAAGTAACGAGTTTCCTTAATTTTACAGGGTATCTCGTATAGGTGCTTGCTGCTCGCATTTTGTTGCAAACATTGCGCAATAAATGATTCGTGCATTCAATTTTCTCTACTGTTACGTTTTGGTAAGGTCGCGCTTCCAATATTTTACAGTAAGTACTCGAATCACCATTTGATGTCACGCGGTCTTAAATAATGTTATACATTAAAACTGACGTTCTAAAACCTTCCATAAAAATATTTGCTTCCATACTAGTCGAGGACCCTTCAAAATTTTTAAAGCACTTATGATCAATGTTGACATTTTTGCTTTTAGCGTGATCACAGATGGAAAAATATTTATTACGTACTGCTAAGAAAAGAACTTGACCAAAGCGTTTTCCAATTATTGCAGCCACTCCTGACAATGAAGAGTAGTTAGTACGGTAAGAGCGTTTTGCCCAACATCCATCTGCAACAACGTCTATGATTGGTGTTACTTTCTCATCAAGTCTCCCTTCCGCCAGAGCTGCTTCTCTTTCTTTTGCTGCTGCTTCGGCCATAGACTCCTCTGCAGTTTCTTGCCACGTCTCAGATAAATGTGCATGTATTTATTGATAGTATTTCTCTGACATAGATGGGACGTCCATCGCTGACATGATCTGCTCTAAAGCAGAACAACCTCCTCCATGGTTGTGTCCTGATTTATTTGTATCAAAAACATTTTTTTCTTTTGAATCCGTATTAATAACTTGGTGATAGTTACAAAAATTACACATGACAGTTAGTTTTGAAGATAATCCTGAGCGCTTTTCTCCTACACAAATCATGATATCTAAAGAACAAACGTATTGTATTCAGGGACAAATCACACGCTGCAATTTGGCTCCAAATTGAAAAACTCCAGAAGTGTTCCCGTTAACTGCCCCCCCCCTCGTTCGTGCGACTTAGAGCCTCTTGATTACTTTTTATGGGGCTATGTTAAGTCATTGGTTTATGCCGACAAACCAGCATCTCTTGAAGCAATATTCAAGCCACCATTGAGGCCATACGGCCAGATTTATTGGAAAGGTAGTGAAAAATTGGACTGATCGAATAGACCATGTAACTCGTAGCCGCGGCGGGCATATGCCGGAAATCATATTTACAAAATAAATGCCATAAAATTATCTACCAGATTATGACAGTAAAAAATTCAATTCAACAATATTTTTTAAATAAAACACTTTTTACCGGATATTATCGCGTATATTTTAGTTAATTTTAAAATTATTTCGACGTTTCGGCATCTTTGCAGTTGCCGTGGTCACGATAGACTAAGGTGTTGTTCATCTATTGCCAGTAATAAAAACTACATGATTGTCAATACATATTAACGCCATCTGTTTCTCAGTCTTCTCGCATAACGTCCCGGATTGACACAAAAGGCACTGACTGTGTCCTGAGTTTGCAGTCTAACAGTTTGCTGGTTTTTCATTTTGATGTTTTTAAGTATTGGATCCCATGTTGATGAAAGTTTCCAACCATCTTCTCTATTGAAATTTGGATGCTTTTTAATTTCAATAGTTTCTCTGACCATCCTAGGTATAAAATGTTTCTCTTTTGCTAGGATCTTCACGGTATCAAATCTTAAATAATGGTTGGGCTTGTCTATGGAATGTTCACAAACTGCAGATTTTGAGGTTCGTTTATTTTTAACATCAGAGATGTGTTCTTTAATGCGAGTTGACACATTTCGTTTGGTTTGACCGATATAAGAGAGCCCGCAGTCACAGTCGATTTTATAAACGCCTGGATCTTGTAAAGGGATGCTTGATTTTATTGGACGAAGATGCTGGCTTATCTTTGAGTGCGTCTAAATGGGAAATCCCATCACCACCCGAGCCAATTATCTGCCGTAGGCAACTCTTTGTTTCAGAGAGCACATGGAATCTGCGATCCCCAACACATTAATGAGGAACTCAACCACCTGGTTAAAGTGCTGCGGGATGACGATTTAAAAACACCGCGTCGCCGTCGCAGAAACCGCGTAAAGCCACTCACAGTTGAACGAAGACCAGCATTCCTGCCTTATATAAAGGGTGTTACTGACAAGATAGGAGGCATTCTTCGGCGAGCTTCAATCAAAACTATCTACAAGGCGCACTCAAAGATAAGCCAGCATCTTCGTCCAATAAAATCAAGCATCCCTTTACAAGATCCAGGCGTTTATAAAATCGACTGTGACTGCGGGCTCTCTTATATCGGTCAAACCAAACGAAATGTGTCAACTCGCATTAAAGAACACATCTCTGATGTTAAAAATAAACGAACCTCAAAATCTGCAGTTTGTGAACATTCCATAGACAAGCCCAACCATTATTTAAGATTTGATACCGTGAAGATCCTAGCAAAAGAGAAACATTTTATACCTAGGATGGTCAGAGAAACTATTGAAATTAAAAAACATCCAAATTTCAATAGAGAAGATGGTTGGAAACTTTCATCAACATGGGATCCAATACTTAAAAACATCAAAATGAAAAACCAGCAAACTGTTAGACTGCAAACTCAGGACACAGTCAGTGCCTTTTGTGTCAATCCGGGACGTTATGCGAGAAGACTGAGAAACAGATGGCGTTAATATGTATTGACAATCATGTAGTTTTTATTACTGGCAATAGATGAACAACACCTTAGTCTATCGTGACCACGGCAACTGCAAAGATGCCGAAACGTCGAAATAATTTTAAAATTAACTAAAATATACGCGATAATATCCGGTAAAAAGTGTTTTATTTAAATTATGGATCGTGAAAATTTAAGAAAATATATAACAATATTTTTGTCTTGTATTATTATTTAAAGTTCTCAAGCTCTTAAAAAAACACCCGTTACTATGGGAACCCGAGAAAAATAAATACTCTTTAATTAAGTACACAAATGAGTATCACAGGTCAGAAGGTACCATGCAGTAATGTCCGGTGCACTTGTAACCTCGTGAGAGAGGAATAAATTACATTTTATACAGGTGCCAAAAAGATGTGGTAACATTTTCATAAAACTGCTATGCAATTTGCATTTGCAGTTTGTAAATACCTTACAAACTAAATAAAGCGTCTTACTGTACCTGCTGAATTTCAATGTTGTCATCGCCAGCGTTAATATTGGTACTTGTTGCAAGATCGTTCTGTATGACACGAGTATCATCACTATCGTTCATAACAAATTCCTCCAAAAAATTAGTTTGGTCTTCTTTCATTTGAACTGCAATTTCTGCCTGAAAATAAATAAAAGAAAATAGTTTTTAGGGCTTAATCTTGTAATAGGTATTTAAAATGTATATGTTAGTAATATTAAGCAAACTAGATAAATTTGCCTCCGCTGAAGGTTACGTACTCTTAATAGAAGATAGAAAACTTCGCTCTAAGGAATCAATCCTTTTTTTAGAAAAAAGCAAACAAGGCATGGCATCAAGGAATTCCACCATCCATTCCATCATTATTATTTTGACAGAAGCTAGTTTTAACAAAAGTTGTAATTTAAAAAAATGCATTTTTTTACTTACCCGCTGTAGTGTTTTAATGTTACAGTCGTTTGTACTCTCCCGCATGACAATACCTTGTACAGATTCCACAGCTGATTCACATTTATTAGCATTTCTAAAAAATAAATTGTGAGCTTGGCCTGCACTACAATGTAACGTGTTAAATACGTAATAGTTAGGTATCAATATTTATAAATAAGTAGGAAGGTAACTTACGTCATTAGATTATATTTTTCATAATATTTTCTATCTTAGTTTCGTTATAGTTTCTTTTTTCTTGTAGGACGTTTTTTAAAACCTACTTTGTATTTATTCTTATTCCCCATCTTAGTACCTACTAACCTAAAAGTACAATAAAAAATCAAGATAGGAGGATGTCAAACAGGGTACATATCATTCAATTGCCGGTAAGTGCGTGCGGTTTGCAGGCGGATAGCGCGCCGACGCCCATCCCACCCCAGTCCGCCGCGCCCCGGCCAGCCGGTGGCGACGGGCTGCGGCGGCGCACAGTTGGGTAAAAAGGGTTTCATAGACATTTTCGTATAATTTTTTAAGTGGCATCTATTTTGCTTGAATCTGACTTGGTCATAGTTTAGGTATTCACATTATGCCAACTTTGATATACAATTGAAATAAAGTAAAAAATTTCCTAACTTAAGCAATATATATAAATCATCAATTCACAAAAAATAAATCAAAGAAAATTATGAAGGAAATAACGCGCAATTGTGCGATAGCACAGTAATCACCGGATTTAACCATACCTAACTCAATATATTCTTTTTATTTTTTTATTCTGATTGAGGCGTTTGGACCTCAGATTCAAGCAAAAAAACACCACTTAAAAAATAATATGAAAATGTCTATGAAACCCGATTTCACTGTGTGGCGTGTCGTCGTCAGTCGTCACCCTCGTGGGCCTCCCAGCCGCCACCTCGCAGCGAACGGGCGCGCGCCCTTTGAGTCCGCTCAGAAATTTTTTTTTTTGCCGCCGAAGCAGCACCCTCACGGGAGGGAGGTGGAACATGCGTCATGCATACCGCCGCAGGAAAATACCGTCCTCTGCGGAGGTTATGTGGGACTCACCAGAATGGCACCTACCCACTAAAAACGGCCTATTTGGCTGTGGTCAAATTTTACCCTTAGCCTTCATCGGAAGCGACACCCGTTGGGAAGTGGGCGCGCTGGAGGAGACCCACTAGCGGGTCTTCCGCCGGATGTGAAAGTTGCACTGAAGGTGCTCAAAGGGACATGAGTTGGTGGCCGTTCTGGGCAGCCTCCGGTGAAGCCGGGGCTGCGCAGAGGTCGGCAGAAGCTTGACTGAGGGATCAATTCATTTAAATGAACCTATAATGAATTGAGAAGGGAACTATGCTCCGCCAGAGCTAGCAGTCGCTCTGTCGGAGAACGTGAAGCCCTAAGTTTACGGGCTAAGACTGAAATTTCCCTAACATCAAAATCTTTGATAACGTCGCAGACGATACGCATGTCGTCTGCTAAGAAGGGTTGAGGAGTGGAATTGAAAAAGGCGAGGAGCCGGGATTCGGTGGTGCAGCGGGGCGCTGCCTCCAGTTTTCTGGAGCAGGCTTGCGCTGTGTAGGCTTTGCAGCCGGAGGAACCCGGCTACGAAGCGGCGGAAAGTTTGCCTGCGAAAGGGACGGGGCCTGTTTGGGTGCCGCCCTCTTGGAGTTGGGACGCATACAACGGGGTGCACGAGGGCAGCCCCTGTAATTTGCGGTGTGGCCGGACTGGCCACAAAGCACGCAATCGGGAGGAGAGGGAGTTTCAGGAGTGCGATTGCACTCCTTAGTGAAGTGAGGGACCACACACTTGACGCACCTGGGCGGGGCGGCGCAGTTGGCCGCCGCATGCCCGTACAACTGGCACCGGTGACACTAGCCGGGATGACCGCGGCGATGAGGCGCCTCGATCGAGATCCCAGAGAGGCCGCATATATTGCTGACCTCTTTGAAGATCTCCCTGGACTTGGGTACATTGGTGAGAACCACTAAGGCGAGAGGGTGACGCCTCCCGTACCTGCTGTGCATTTTATGCACCGCGAGTGCCGGGAAGCCTTGGGACTGCAGGTCCTCCAGGATAGCCTCGTTCGATAATTCGAACGGGACTCCCCTGAGTACCGCTCTGAACTTACGCTCTTCTGGGAGAGCATAAGTGTGATAAGCATATCGATAAGCTTATCGGCGAGTAGCTTTGCCAAAGCTCGGAAATCGTCTAACGACGAGACTGTAATTTTAATGGATCTTGTGCTCTTTGCACAATGTCGAAACCTCAGTGCATTTACCCTTTTTCCGAAGGAAAACGGGTGGTGGGACCTTAGCCTTGACAGAAGTTGGGGCCGGAGCGGGTGTTGAAGGCACCGGGGCAGCTGGCTTTGGAGACGCCGTGGAGGGTGTTTTAGACACCGGGACAGGCGTTGAGGACGCCGGGGCTTGTTTCGAACGCTTCTTAACAAGGGTGAAATTGGAAGGCTCAGAGCCAGTTGGGGTGGCGTCCGAGGAAGACTCGGTCGTGGGTGCGCGCTTGCGGCGCGAAGGGACGTCTACTTCGCACTCCATGTCACTGTAGGAAGGGGAATCGGGAGGGCCTAAGACCAGAGGGGTCTGGGGAACTGGAGTGGCCTGAGGGGGAATCAATGCCATAGTATGAGGGATAAAAGTGTCTAGGTTACGAACCATTCCACCGTTCATGTGCATGCCTTGAGCATAGATACTATCTATTAACTTTGTCCTAATTTCCTCATAGCTTAGGGAAGCCATTGCGGAGGGGTTGGGGACGGACAACAATATATAAATATATATTCTATGAACCTACCAACGATGACTAACTTCCTAAAACCACCCTACACGCGGTAGGGGGGTTGGGGATGACGCGGATAACTTACTCGAACACGAAGACTCGATGTCCTAGAACGCAGAGCTTGCCGGAGTGGCGACGGCGACGCAGGTCGGCGACGACGGGCTGCAGGCGGCGGTGGCGAAGATGCGTCGTGAAAACGACGGTCCTATGAAGCTTAGGAAGATACGGTACGAAAACCTGAGTCGTGGAAAAGACCCGTGAAATTTGGAGGGCTCAACTAGTGCGGGGACTAGAGAGCGGAATAGCGTCTGCCATCGACGTGCGAACGAATCCGCACGCAAACCGAGACTTCGAAAAAAATGGTATAAATTTTATTATTTAGCTTAGGAGGCCTGCGTATTATTTATTTAATTAGCGCGGGGATGACCGCTAGAGGCTTTGGTTGCCAACAAGCAACAACTCCGTTTATGTGTATGGCGTGCATAAAACATATATTACGCTCGAAAACCAATACCTTACTTTAATAGCCCGGAAAAAAATAAATAAAAAGTTATTCAAGCCATTCTTAGCTGAACCCTAGACAAATGATTTCTAATGCGAAAGGTTCAACTAAAAACTGGATAGGTACCTACTATGATTTTATTATTGTCTTAGACGAGTTGTCAACTGATTCTTAGGTCTATGGTTAAGCTATCAATTACGAAGTACTTACCAGATATTGATTCCTAGGCAGAAACTGTATTTGTCCTGGCCAAATAGTTACGTGTAAGTCACGAAAATAAACTTAGACGCTAAATAACTTCGGTAAATTGAGCGCGAGCGCAACGACACAGAATCCACGTCTGAACGGCAGCAACAAGCGGTCGCCGTAGTATATGTTCCTTGCAAGCGGTGCAGACTAAACAGAAATCTAGCGTAATCGCGGATTTGGGGTAAAAAAATCGTATATAATATACTTTATTTTCCAAAACATTTAATATTACTAATAACTCTTCAAATCACAAATACCTATTTTAGTAAAAAGATTGAAGGTTATTAGATTCTCACATAACTTCTGAGATACTTGCTTTAAATACTTAAAAATTGTTCTTAGTGTATATTTTTTTATAAGTTACTAATTGTTATTTAAATGTAAAACTTCTAATGCCTCGTTGTAAAAGATACTTACATAAATAATTTTTTTTTTGAAGCTATTAGCTTGTCAAGTTTCATAGAAAACTACATCGAAAAACAGTAAGTTTTTCCTGTTGATTTCTTTCCAGGGTTAGTATTTCTCTTAATCAAAATTTGACACACACCGCTTACCTAGTTTCTGTCTGTAAGTGGCGTTAACACTTTGTATCTTTCAATTTCCTTTACTTGGTAAGTAAACAAAAAATGTAATGGCTTCGAACCTCTTTGGCTAAACTAGCGAGTACTAAAGATATCCCTTTTCAAGCGTAAGTATACACCTATGAAACGGTAATCAAGAGAGAAAGCAATTACAAACAACAATCAATACGCTAACAAAGTGTCGTAAGTACATTTTATAGTATTTGGATTTAAAAATCAAAATAAAAATATATTTATTCAAAATCTAAATATTAGAGCACACATGTTGTAATTACAAAAATTGCGATTTTACTTTTTGATGGACAACTGTATTAATTGACGTGCTCTACCGCTTTCACTTACTCACGTGTCGACATTCCATCTCTCTCTATCAAAAAACCAATGTCACGGTTGTATTAAGTAAGCTTCGGTTATGTCCAAAAGTATTAAAGTCCTTTATTTTTACAAATCTGCTACGAAAACTCCATAAGTGATTTAAAAATTCTCTCCTGCGGTATAACGCAAAATAACATTAAACATATTTACGACACGTAATCTCTCAACAATTCAAAATGTTCTAAGTGCAGTTAATACAAAAGCAAATCTTATCTTGCAACAATTTTTACGTGCACAAATGTGCTAAGTCGCTGTGATACAAAAAATAACTATGTTTACAAAATTATCGATAATCCCAAATGTAATAAATACACTTAATTCATTTTTGTTTTATTTCTTGAAATGCTCTAGTATACTAATGTCATTTTAAGTTAAGTGTGCTTTCAATAATGTTTTTTTTTGTTCCCCTCCAAGGGGAGGGAATGAGGATCAAAAAACATGCTCTTATGCATACCCCGCTGCGCGCGATCGAGGTTATGTGGGACTCGTTCCAAGCCTACCAGAGCCACTACCTACCCACTAAAAATCCCCTGAATGACTCTGGCAATCTTGCCTCACAGCCTTCATCTGAATTGGAGAAAAAGACCGCGCAAGCGGGGCCCTTAAGGGGCCACCCAAGGTGAGTTCATAGCACTGAAGGTGTTCAAAATGAAAAAGAATTTAATTAATTCGAATCAAGATTAGAATTAGAATTTGCGGCCAGAAGGGCTTCGAGAGCTAGTGACAGTTGCGTGACTACGTTCGTGTGCGCGTTTCTCGGTCTAGCGACCTTAAACTTCGAATCTACGGACTCTCGAACCAAAGGATTCGAATGGGCTTCGGAGCGTTTGAAGAACGCTTCCGAGAGTGTTTTGAGGTGCTGTTGCACTGTAGGTAGTTCAAGATCTCTGCAGGTCCGCGTTACGCACGTACCAAGAGATTTTGAACCACCTGCAGTTTGTGCAGGAGGGAGGGTTGGGCGTGGGCAAATATTGGCGAGGCATGTCATGACGGGTCCAACGCAGGTCTTATAAAGCGTTCTTTTGTTTCTAAAAGACATTTTACTATGTCTACCTAACATACTATATAGGCGACCTGAGTAAAGACGGGCGAGTTTCGTTACTATATCGACGTGTGGTTTGAAAAAAAGCTAACGCTAAAGCTAAAAGTCTAAGGTGACGCGTAAGTATTTGGTACTGCGCTTCCAGAGGATGGGAATACCTAACTTTCGAACGTGGAGATAGTCGGCGACGCGACGTTGTTTAAAGTCGAAGTAAATCGCAGAACTCTTGTCCGGGTTCACATCGATACGCCATTTTTGAAACCATACACCGAGGGCGTTTACGGCCTTTTGGAGTCTGGTGACGTTCTTCGGGACCTCGTGGCCTTTGGTGTAAAGGGCGGTGTCGTCGGCAAAGAGGGCGAGTTCGCCGCCTTTAGGCGGAATGGGAATGTCGTTAGTGTGCAGAGTCCTTTAGGTACTCCAGCCTTTATGAGACGAGGCGCGGAAAGCGTGCCTTCATGTCTAAAACAAAAGTACTATCTTTGAGAAAGGATGCCATTATAAGGAAGCCGCCGAGTATATACTCGACGATACGATGTACTTGCTGAGGGCAAGAGTGCTTAGCGCGAAAGCCAAACTGATGGGGAATGATGAGGGAATTGTCATCCGTTGGAAACAGATGGTTCCGCATTCGAGAGAGTATGACTGTTTCGAGAAGTTTAGCCATAGCCTCGGAGTCTCGGAGATCCCCGAGGCAAGACCTAACTTTACGTTGTAGCTGATTCGCAGCTCATCTAAAGGCGGGCGTGGGATAGAGCTTGGCTCTCCGGAGAGCCGCGTTCTTAGCTTTAATAAGATTGCTAACGGCTAAGGGAAGCGTGGGTTTTTGCAATCTTTTCGTTATCACTGATGGCTGAGTTGGTAGCAACAGTGCGGGAATTGACTTATGAGTCTATTTTGTCCGGGCTATCGAGAGAGTCGGGTGAGGTCGCGAATGGAGAGTTCGGGGCCTCTAAGGCTGAAACTAATGTATTTTTAAAGCCTTTCCAGTTGGTAAACGTCTTAGGAGATGTATCGTTGTCGTTAGGCGGTTCGATTACGAGGGAAATGGCGCAGTGATCGTAGCCTAGGTCATCGAGCGGTTCGATAGATTTGTTCGCTTTAGATACTATCGCAAAATCGAGGATGTCAGGAGAAGAGTGGTACGGGTTGATGGGATAATGAGTGGGAGTGACGGGAGAAATGACGTCTAAGTCGAGTGACTCAGTGATGTTAAGGAGCGCGACACCACTGGTGTTGGTCGATAGGCATGTCCAGTCAGTATGCTTGGAGTTGAAATTCCCGAACATAATGACTGAATGGCCGAGGGCGAGAATGGCCTCGAAGTCGCTACGGGTAGGTCTGGTGCCACTAGGTATGTAGATTGAAGCTATGATGACGGTCGGATGACCAGTCATAGCCAACCTACACACAGTGGCCTCCATGTTGAGGAGAGGAGGGGTCCCTACCTACAGAGGAGAGCAATGGAAACCTCTTTTATAGTAAATAGCTGTGCCGCCGTGACCGTCGGCGTTGGGCTTGTCGTTACGAGTAAACACGTATTTAGGAATAGCGAATCCCCTGGAGCGAGATGGAGTGAGCCACGTCTCTTGGAGGAGCAGTAAATCTAGCTCATTGTTCTGAAGAAACAGTTTGGAGCTCAGGAAAGTTAGAATTAAGATTGCGGGCTTTAAATATACTAGGGATAAGCCCTTCGGTTTAATACGACCGGTATTTAAAGGTCTAATCATTGTATGAACTAAAGAATTTAAACTATTTAAAGAATTAATAAAAATTTACTAAGAAGCGAGTGATGCTCGGCTAACGCTAAGAGACGCTCTTGAGGAGAGCGGGCGGATCGCAGTTTGCGTGCGAGTACGGCGATTTCCCTAATATCTACGTTTTGGATGACGTCGAACACGGTCTTCATGTCCTCAGCCAACGACGACTGAGGTGAAGACGACGGAGCGGGGCGCGGGCCTACGGGAGCTGGAATAGAAAGGGAAGGTGGAGCGGCCGACCGCTGTCTCCATTAAGCTTTATTTGACTAGATATTATATTAGGTATTATTATTTTATGTTCTAACCTGCACAAATTATTTTGAATCAGTATTCTGTGGTATTTAATAAATATCTAATATAGTACCTGTTTCTCTACTAGAATACTAATAACCGCTCACTTAGTACATTAGTGCATTCAAATATCTAAATTTTAAGGTTCAAATATACTAAGTGAATTGTTAGCTAGGAATTCAGCTGATTTTGTTATGAAGTTAAAGTATTTTTCTTATAAAATTTGCTTATTTGTAGAACCCAGGGACAAATCTTATGAATAAACGTAATATGAATTCCATATCATAGATAGTTTTTGTATGAATAATGCTTCAACTTTAAATTGCTCTCCTCAAAAATCAACTTTTTGTAATTAGAACAATGTGTGTTCTAAGCCATCGATATAATTTGCGAATGTAGGTAAAATATTGAGAAGTACAGACCAAAATGTCCATCAATTAAAATCATAATATATCAGCCTCATCTTGATCTAAATCGTAATTCAAAAAGTATATAATAATAATAATAAGGAATTTATTTCAGACCACAAGTAATCCATATATCGGTTAGTAAAAATTTTAAACTTACAGACTAGATGTTAGTATGGAAACACAAGAAAAATCACAATAAACAATAAATATAAACATTAATTAATTCCCAACTATGCTTTTGTGCCTTTCTAACCAGCAGGCTCACACTGGCGCATATGTTTAAGGGCAAATTTTTCAATGCTCGGAAATTTTTAATTCAATTCATTTTGGCAATCAGCTGTTATTACTACTCAAGAACTATTTCTGCCAAATTCAGTTTTTAATACAGACACGTACCTACTCGCAAGGTTAATCATTTTCAGCGATCTGACACGTGGAACTAACACGCAGTCTCTCGAGCATTGAGTTGCCTTTAACAAATCATAGGGACAAACAAAACAGGGATCTGACTTAAAAATCGTGAATGTTTCGACATCGCGACGAGTTATATATCAATGGTATGATATAAGTGTTATTTTCAGTACTGCCTATATCTCAATGTATGGAGTAAAGTTGCGTAAAAGGTGCTGTACCTACAGCATTTGAATGTTCCATCGCAAGTATTTTTTTCAAAATAATATACCTACCCACATAAATAAATAAGGTTTTGGAATGAATGCAGTAGCTTAACTAGTACTTCGTGTTTGTGTAGATAGTACTAATTAGACATTATAAGGAAAGCATGTCAATAAAATGTCCACAAAACTAATTAGTGATCCTCACTTAGTGTCAATCAAATCATGTCCTGAAAATATACGTAAATACAAATACAATACAATTTTCATAAAATTAATAGATATTGAAGCCTTTTACCCATGTTGATAATATGATTAGACTATCAACTTAATTTTTGTGATAATTATTTACACCTAAATCCAGCAGGGGTGGACATTGAGAATGTCTTTTAAGTAGTGGCATTGTTTGCTGGGTAACGGAAATAAGGTAACATTCTCATTGTCCCCCAGAGGTGGACATCAAGGATTTTTTTAAACATTTGTGTCACTGTCCACCCGCGGGTGACAAGCAGGGGGTGGCCACTGAGAATAAAGGCCATCTCGAAAGGGCGTGTATCAGTCTCGTCTTTATCAGTCACTTTCCACCAAGTGAGCTGGAAGACAAGAAACTGCCAATTTATAAAAAAGAGGCTAATGTCCAAGCTGGTTCTCCTTTCTGATTGCATCCACATACATACATTAGGCATGAGGGTTGTTGTAAATAATATTCCTCAACCTCGTGAATAATCAGATGCAAATGAAACAGAAAAGTAAATAATTTGACATCTTATTTATTAAAACTTAATCACTTCATCACTCACACAGTTTATTGAACTAAGCACACAAAATGTCACTTTATGTTTTTATAGTAGAAAATGTTGTCATATTGGCTGATGTCTATACTTAAGCTACATAATAATGTAGTAAGCAAAATCAATGAAATCTTTTTTTTATATTTAATCAATAAAGCAAAGATGCATCAAATTCATATACTTAATATGTTTACATTTTCGTCATAATGAGTTATCCAATTATTAACATCTGCCACTTTCTATCTATAAGAGATAAAAAATTTAAATAATGTAAAACTATTGATTGTATCAGAGTAAATAAACCAAGGGACCATTATATGTAGTTAGATCAAATAAAAAGCAAGAATCTAAATCAGCCAAAATAACACATTTAATACAAAGCATGCCCTCATTTCGGCTTTGTTTCTTGGTCCGTCACATATCTAATATAAATTGTATCTTCTGGTTTTGGTTCTTCTATTTGAGTTTCATCCAATTGTGAACAAGCAATAGCTAAAGCCGATCCATCATGAGAGAAGCTTAGGGAAGATACAGCAGTGTTGTATCGATGAAACTGGCAAAGACGTTTCTTGTTAAAACCGTCCCAGATGTTAACATAGCCATCTGAGCCACCAGTAGCAAATGTGTTGTAGACTGAATGGAAGCTGATAGCATTTACTGGATAAATTTTTTCTAAGCCTGTAAGGAAAACATAGTTTTAAAGAAAGCTGCATCAAAGTGAATGTAAATATTATTGTTTTCATAAAGTTTACTTTATTGATAGATTTGCATAGCTAATGGCTCTGTAAAATTGATAATAATGGACAATTTAATCAACTCAAAATATGTACTATATAATTAGAATAACAAATTCAAACATAATGCTTTTTAACATTTGATGATTTGATGACTTAATTATTAAAGGTTGTTTATAATTAGTATTGTAGTACAAATATAGTGAAGTTTAACATTTGCACATTGATTGGACATGCTGTCAACACTAATTATAGCCATAGACCATATTCTGCAAATAAATTATTTCTTTCTATTGCTCTTGCAGTCAAGAAACAGAACAAAAAGATAAAGGGCTAGTTAATTTATTAAACTTAACATTCTCAAAAACAATATAGTTAAACACACCTCCATCTTTAATCCTGTGGCATTTAAATGCATATTTCTTTTTCTGCACTTCAGGGTTACTATCCAAGTATTCTACTGCAACTCTTCCTTCAATTGAACTTAGAACATAACCTTGTTTATTTGGGAATACTCTAATGCAGCGAGTTTGATACTTTAGAGAGGATTCTCTTCTCTGATTGACATGTCCCATGTTACGTACATCCCAGACAAAAATCTTACGCCCTGAAGTTCCAACAACAAACTTTTCACCAACTATACTCATTGTGTAGACCTGAAATTATAAATTTAGTATATGTTAAAATAAATCATGATATGAAATTTGTCATGATATACAAATGACAGCATTAAAATATTACCCTTTCATTTCCTTGGTTGTATGTTCCAACACAGTTAGGAACTCTACTATCCCACATTTTTACTGTGCCATCCCAGCTTCCAGTGAGAACTGCATTTACTTCTGTAGCAAACTCGACGCAGCGAATAGCTCCTTTATGCTCACCGAGCACAGTTTCGGAACCTGCATTCAAGTCATACATCTTTAACATTTGGTCCAGCCCACCACTGTATGAGTGAACGGCATCCTGAAATGTTCCATTATATTTTAACAGAAAATTCAATGTAAAAAAATTAAGTAAACCCTTTAAGTAAAACTAAATTAAGTAAAACTTTACGACGATACTTACACGAAAACAAACATCGAGGACCGGCAATTCATGATGATATTTATGTCTTTCTACATTTGCTGAAACATCATACAACCTCACAGAAGTATCCCAAGAAGATACAAGCAAAAATTGACTTGATTTAGGTGCAAATTTTACGCTTGATATTGCATCCTCAGGAAGACTTTTCAATTTGAATTCGGTGCGGGACTCTGCTACCCGCGTTACAGTCATTGTTGAAGCAATTTTGATAAGTTATAAAACTAAAGCTTTAGGGACAAAGGAGGCGTATATATTAAGCAAGCCTCCACAACAATAATGTACAACTGAGAGGAAAACCCTGCACTAACACAAAACGCCTGCTATGCAAGCAAGCATGCAAACTACAGTACGGTACAGTCCAATTCATTCGCCGACTGATTGTCAACTGTTTGAATTGATTGAGATTGACACTGAACTACTATTAACAACCGTGACAGTAGCTAGAATGACATCATCTTTCATAAATGTGTTCATAGATGAAAATTGCTTACTCCATTTTATATTTTTTTTGTACGTATATAAATCATTGCATCTATTTCGACTGCATGTATTTTGCTATATTTCAACATCCTTCTGAATGTAACAATACAAAATTTTAAAAAGTTTTGAGCGACATCACTTAAAAAGTATTATTACTTAAAACTTGCGTATGAATGAATGCAGCTGTCACTTCAGCTGACATGTTTTGTGATGAGGTGTGAATCGAAACGCGAAATCCCATTTTCTTTGAAATGATTTCATATAAATTGTCCGTTGTGTAATGTTCTGTGATGTATTTTTGGTGTAATTTCCTAAATCTATGCAATAAGAATTACAGCACGGCTGGCTCTCGATAAAAAGTGTGATCAATGACTATATTATCACCGCGCAGTTAAGTCTATTCCAATAGGAATAAATGGAGTGAAAAACCCTTGTAACGATGCAAACCAATCTGAAAACTAAAGAAATGTTTATAGTCCGGGCTTTGGAAAAAATATTGGCAGATAAGGACATAAAGAGGTCCTATCATAGCCAATTGAAGAAATCCTGTGAGGTTGCACTAGGTAAGAAAATTATATCTCGGTGTCTTAACTTGTCGATAACGCAACAGCGTACCCTAGATATGCGCTAGAATATGACTAATTAGATTTATAATAGACTAATACGACTGTATAATTTTTATATTTTTTTAGCTATTCCTTCAACAAGGTAGACAGTAATATAAAAGTGACAGTGTTGTGACCTTGGGCTTGAAAGTAAAAATGGCTTGGTAGTTTGTCATTTAGCATCTGACTATTCAAATTGCTTAATATTTTATGGTAATTATAATGATGCTTGCTATTGTGCTTTAATGCAAATTATCTATGGATAAATATTTGCTTTATCTGCTGAGTTGAATCAATTTATAAAAGTGCTGTACAAAATCTAGTATCCAACTATATAAACTTGAACATTAAATAGAAATTAAAATGACTTTTTTATAGATATAGTCATTTGAATTACAACATCCCTACTTACCCTTTCACTTATTAATTAGATGAACATTATTTTTTATTAACAAGTATGAAGTTCACTTACATGGTTATGTTTTTGCCAATTCTTAGTTTTGAAACATAATATGATTAAAGTATGTAAAGATCAACTAAGATCTATAAACTAACCAACCTTAATACTTAATAGTGATTTTGGTACCCATATAATGTTGGTATACAAATTGTTTGTGTTTTTAAAAATTTGAACCTGAAACTTCTGCAGTTTGAGCCAGGTCTTAGGATACAAAGCTTGTAGTTCTAAGTTCCTATAAAAGATACTTTAAATTATTGGGATGCATTTTTACTAAGTTGCTTTCCTGGACTTGTTATCACACTACATATCACTGCTATTTTTTAGCTATATGTGATCAAATTTCTAAAAGAGGTAGTACATTTAATTTCTTTTAGCTTTTAAAATGTTTTAATTGTCCTGAATTACTTGTATGTTATAATCATGGACTATGATAAGTTAAAACTGATATATTAAAGCACTTAATCATTGTATGAAATAACACTTTATTTCATTTTCTTTTTTATATCTTCAGGGAAGAAATATGAAATATATCTAAGGATTGTTCTTTAAACAATTTTTACGAAAACTTAGTAGCATTGATAACCCTCAAACTCAACTAGACAAGATATATCTGTTTATCTTAATAATCAGAGACTTATATAATGTAAATCTAATGTTCAAAGTTAAACAAAAATATTTTTTATTTACTACAGTCATGCATTACCTATACATAGTAAGCACAAAATGTTATATTTAAGAATCTTCGTTTTCTGAGGATATTGTTAATGGAGATGGATATTGTTTGAAAAACATTTAATGATTCAACTATTGCTTAATCAGATGTTTTTACTCAAGTAAAATAAGTCTTTCTGTACTGTCTCTATACAATGAAAAAATTTTATAACTTATAACTGTTCATATTTGATAATATAATTGGACTTGTTAAATATATCTGTAACAAACAATCTTCTGAAGGGAAAAACTAATCTTTTGATACAATTCAAAAGTAATTTGGCATTTACATCATTGTTATGAAGTACAAATAAACATTAAATTAAATATAAACAAAGATTTTATCTTGAAAAATCAAGTAACAATCACACAGCTAAATATATTCATAAAACAGAAGGAATTTTTTGTAATAAAATTTTTCATTGTAATATGTATTTTTTGAAATCAACTTATACTGTTTATGTATAATAATGCGTAGTGAATTTAGATAATATTAATAATATGTAGATTACAACTTGGTTTAACATGCAAGCTGCTTTTAACATCCTGCTCCTAAATATAGTCAAACAATAAAAAAAAACAAATAACTAGGCAGTAATCAGTAATTAAAATTTAATTTTCTTCTTTTTATTACAGAGGAAATCAAAACTGAACTCAAAAATGGTGGTCAACCAGAAACTCCAGAAAACCCAGTTTCTGGTACTTTGCCTTTGCCCAAGAATGATTCATCAAATATTATCACAGCAGAGAAATATTTCCTACCTTTTGAACTGGCCTGTCAGAGTAAAGCCTCCCGAATTGTGGTCACAGCTCTTGATTGCTTGCAGAAACTGATTGCCTATGGCCATCTCACAGGAAACATTCCAGATTCTACTACACCCAGAAAGCTTTTAATTGATAGAATAGTAGAGACAATTTGCAGTTGTTTCACTGGCCCACAAACAGATGAAGGAGTTCAGCTGCAAATTATCAAAGCTCTTCTTACAGTCATCACTAGTCAACATGTTGAAGTCCATGAAGGTACAGTCCTTCTTGCGGTCCGAACTTGCTATAACATCTATTTGGCGAGCAAGAACCTTATCAACCAAACAACAGCTCGTGCCACACTCACTCAGATGCTAAATGTTATATTTACCAAAATGGAAAACCAAGCATTGGAAACAGAGCCTGTGTCTATGAACTCACCTTCTGAAATTCCACATAAAATCTCAAATGGTAGTGCAGTTTCTGAGGCAACCAGCCATGAACCTAATAATGTATCAGAAAAACACAAAGAATCCAAGCAAAACGATGTAGAGCATAGTTCTGAAATGCTTGAAGCACAATTAATTGCAAGACAAATTGTAGATTCAGTCATAGACAATGCCCTATCCATCGCTTCCAAGAAAACAACTGAGACCCCTACTGAACATGGACCAGAAAATAATGAAAATCCTACAGATTCATTAGATAGTGTGATTGTTTCCCAAGATAGCAATGGCCATCTTGCAGGTGAAAGTACAATACAGAGAATCCCATCTCAAGAAAGTGTCGATGCTGCATCAGAAAATGATAACTCTGTGACTGCTAAGTTTACACATGTGTTACAGAAAGATGCCTTCCTAGTCTTTCGAGCACTTTGCAAGCTATCAATGAAGCCGTTACCTGAAGGAACTCCAGATCCCAAGTCACATGAATTACGCTCGAAAATTCTTTCTTTACATCTGTTACTGTCCATTTTACAAAATGCTGGGCCTGTATTTAGAAATAATGAAATGTTCATTACAGCAATAAAACAGTATCTTTGTGTTGCATTGTCTAAAAACGGTGTCAGCTCCGTACCTGAAGTTTTTGAACTGTCACTTGCTATCTTTTTAGCATTGTTACAAAACTTCAAAGTACATCTAAAGAAGCAAATCGAAGTATTTTTCAAAGAGATTTTCATGAACATTTTAGAGACTTCAAGTTCTTCATTTGAACACAAATGGATGGTGATCCAAGCTCTAACAAGAATATGTGGTGATGCTCAAAGTGTTGTTGACATCTATGTTAATTATGACTGTGATTTATCAGCAGCCAATTTATTCCAGAGGTTGGTAAATGATGTATCTAAGATTGCGCAAGGTAGACAAGCTCTGGAACTAGGAGCGACACCTAATCAAGAAAAGTCAATGCGTATTAGAGGACTTGAATGTCTCGTTTCTATCCTGAAGTGCATGGTAGAGTGGAGTAAAGAATTATATATCAATCCAAACCTACAGTCAACTCTTGGAGAGAGAACTAAAGAAGAGATAGACCATCAAAGTATGAAATCGCATGGCGGCTCTAGTTTAAGCCTTGTTTCAACAGGATCTAGCAATGTAGGAAATAGAGAAACATTAGATTCCCCTGAACAGTTTGAGGTTCTCAAGCAACAGAAGGAAGTTTGGGAAACCGGCATTGACCTTTTTAACAGAAAACCAAAGAAGGGGGTTGCATTCCTGCAGGAACAAAGTTTACTGGGAACGTCAACTAAAGAGATCGCAGAGTGGCTACTTACTGATGAACGACTTGACAAAACGTTTGTTGGTGAATATTTAGGTGAAAATGACGACCACTCAAAAGAAGTTATGTATGCTTACGTTGACTCGATGGACTTCTCCAGATTCGACATAGTGGGCGCACTACGACACTTTTTAGAAGGATTTAGACTCCCAGGCGAAGCACAGAAAATTGATAGGCTGATGGAGAAATTCGCTTCTAGATATTGTGAATGTAACCCAAACAACGCATTGTTTACTAGTGCAGACACTGTTTACGTGTTAGCGTTTTCGATAATCATGTTAACCACCGACCTGCACTCGCCGCAAGTAAAGAATAAAATGACTAAAGAACAATATATTAAGTTGAATAGTGGCATCAGCGACAACAACGACCTACCTCGCGAATATTTGTCCCAGATCTATGATGAAATCGCCGGTCATGAAATCAAAATGAAGAACACTTCGAAGCCTGGGAAGCACATGATTGCCAATGAAAAGAAACGAAAGTTAGTATGGAACATGGAGATGGAACAGATTTCTGCAACAGCTAAAAACTTGATGGAATCAGTTTCTCACGTACAAACTCCATTTACAACAGCAAAACATGTTGAACATGTGCGCCCAATGTTCAAAATGGCGTGGACTCCATTCCTAGCAGCATTTTCCGTCGGCCTACAAGATTGTGACGACCCCGAAATAGCTTCTCTTTGCTTGGATGGTATTAGATGTGCAATAAGGATTGCTTGCATTTTCCACATGTCTCTTGAAAGAGATGCCTATGTACAAGCCCTTGCGCGATTTACACTACTTACTGCTAACTCGCCAATTACTGAAATGAAAGCAAAGAATATTGATACGATCAAGACTCTCATTACAGTCGCGCACACAGATGGCAATTATTTAGGATCAAGTTGGTTAGATGTCGTAAAGTGCATATCGCAATTAGAACTTGCGCAACTCATCGGCACCGGTGTAAGACCCCAGTTCTTGTCGAGCTCGGGAATAAAGCCACAACCAGATTCGTTGAAGTTCAGTCTCATGGCCTTAGATCCAAGTGTTAAGGAACATATCGGAGAAACCAGCTCTCAAAGTGTAGTGGTAGCTGTAGATAGAATATTTACTGGCTCTACAAGACTTGACGGTAATGCCATTGTAGATTTTGTGAAGGCTTTATGTCAAGTCTCTCTGGATGAACTGAATCATCCAACAAACCCAAGAATGTTCTCTCTGCAGAAAATTGTGGAAATTTCCTATTACAATATGGGACGAATTAGATTGCAGTGGTCTCGTATATGGCAGGTACTTGGTGAGCATTTCAACAAAGTCGGCTGCAGCAGTAATGAAGACATAGCATTCTTTGCCGTAGATTCTTTACGTCAACTTTCCATGAAGTTTATCGAAAAGGGAGAGTTTGCTAACTTCAAATTCCAAAAAGACTTCTTGCGTCCATTTGAACATATAATGAAGAAAAACAGCTCACCAACCATTCGCGACATGGTAGTGCGATGTATAGCGCAGATGGTGAACTCGCAAGCCCCCAACATCAAGTCCGGGTGGAAAAACATATTCTCTGTGTTTCATTTAGCGGCAAGCGATCAAGACGAGGCCATCGTCGACCTAGCGTTCCAAACTACTGGCAAAATCATATCGGAACTGTATGAGAAGCAGTTCCCAGCCATGATAGATTCATTCCAAGATGCAGTTAAATGTTTGTCGGAATTCGCATGTAACGCGAAGTTCCCCGACACGTCCATGGAAGCGATACGACTGGTGCGGTCGAGTGCCGCGGCCGTGGGCGCTGCGCCGCAGCTGTTCGCGGAGCACGCGGGGCTGGAGGGCGAACAAGGGGCTCCCGAGGTCGACCGAGTGTGGCTGCGAGGATGGTTCCCTCTGCTATTCTCCCTCTCTTGCGTCGTCAGTCGCTGCAAGTTAGATGTGCGCACGCGAGGTCTAACAGTATTATTTGAAATTATCAAAACCCACGGGGAATCATTCCGTCCACACTGGTGGAGAGATTTATTTAATATTTTATTCAGAATATTCGACAATATGAAGTTACCAGAACACCAACTGGAGAAGAACGAATGGATGACTACAACATGCAATCACGCGTTGTATGCAATTGTGGATGTTTTCACGCAATATTTTGACATTCTCGGTTCTCTTTTATTGGAACAGTTGTACGCACAGTTGCACTGGTGCGTGCAACAAGACAATGAACAGTTAGCCAGGTCCGGAACTAACTGTTTAGAAAATCTAGTCATATCGAACGGAACTAAGTTCACCGAAGATACGTGGAGTAAGACGTGTCAGATCATGTTGGATATATTCAACAGCACGTTGCCGACCACGCTGTTGACGTGGAAGCCCGAAGACAACGACGACGGCGAGGCCCAGCACGTACGACACGGGATTTTGAAAAAGCCTCAAGGGAACGATGAGGCGAAGTCCTCCAACAGAGTGTTTAACAGCCTTCTCATTAAATGTGTCGTACAGCTTGAGTTGATACAAACGATCGACAATATCGTTTTCTTCCCGGCGACTTCCCGGAAAGAGGACGCTGAAACTCTTGCGTTAGCTGCGGCCGAGTTGACCGGCGGCACGCCGGGCATGGAACAGGAATGTCAGCGTGAAGAACAAGGCATGTACCGGCTACTGAGCTCCCCTCACCTGCTGCGGCTCGTGGAGTGCCTAATGTGCAGTCATCGATTCGCCAAGACATTCAACACGAACAACGCGCAGCGTAACGTGCTGTGGAAGGCGAACTTCAAAGGGTCTGTGAAGCCTAACATGCTGAAGCAAGAGACGCAGTCGTTGGCTTGTGTGATGAGGATACTGTTCAAGATGTACAGCGACGAGTCGCGAAGGGCCCACTGGCCCGCGGTGCAGTCGAGCCTGATCGCGATCTGCTGTGAGGCGCTGGAGTACTTCGCCGGCGTGTCCAGCGAGGCGCACAGAGACGCTTGGACCTCCATCCTCTTGCTGATCCTAACGAGGATATTAAAGATGCCCGATGAAAGGGTGAGTATTATATATACTGTTATTATCAAGAGCTTTATTAATCATAAGCACTTAAACTACGAAATCGATTCTAATAATCTTTCGGCATTAGAAAGCTACATTGCCCCATATGCAGGGTGGCCAGAAAAGTGCCGTCCAAAAATTTTTTTTAGGTGCCTCGTGTAGCGAGGTATCTGAATCACCCCTATGTAGGTCATACGATTTTTCATATTTTTCGAGTTACGATTTTTTTAATGAATTTCCGCAAAATTGGAACGAATCAGTTTAAAAAATTTATAAAAACAAAGTAGACGGTTTCTTCGGATTTCTATTTTTGCTACTAAATCTATATGAACTGTGTGTTAATGCATATAATAAACAGCCTCATAACTTTAATGAAAGTTACTAAAAAAAATTCCTAAAGTTGAGAATTTATGTTAAGTGATTTATCATTTAAAGGCTTTTAAGTCCATAATGTTTGAGCCGTCGGCCGATGATGTTTCGGCATATAATACCGTCATGATTATTTTTAATAGATTGACTATACAGTCATAACCCATATTTAAAAGGTTATTGAACTAACTTTTTTGTTTTTGGTAGTTTAATTAAATAATGAAGTCAAAGGAAATCTTACGTACAGCACTAGAGTCACGTGACCAAAATCTTAACTAGAATATAGAAAGAAAACACATATATACATTAGACTAATCTAAAAGCTTTTATAGGAAGAGGTCTGTACCCGCGACATGTCGAGGAGGTCTCAAAATGCGAGAAACTGACGCTACTGAGCCATATTATCTCTCGACCCGAAGCGAGTGTTTGTCGCGTTTAGACACCTTCTCGGCTAATTATATGCTAGCCCCGTGCACCTTTAATGGACGCAAACAAGTTTATGTGTATGATCAAGATACACACTAAGATGATACCTACGCTTATGAAGCTTGTTTTCAGCTTGAGTTCTAATTGTCTAACACATCGAGTTCTTTTGGATAATTTAGTTTATTTTATGATAAAATACGTTGGGAAGAAAAAAAAGTCAAAAAAAGGAAAACCGAAATAGCACATCCACTTGTTGTAATATAACAGAGCGAATATATGATTGACGTATTTGAATTTTGAAGTTTAGTGTTAGGGATCCCGAACTAAAGGAAAACAAAACTCACAAAAAGTTATAGTTGCAATCGAAAAATGCTTTTTTAAATTAACATAATTAAGTTTGTAATATGTTTTTGATATTATTTATTTAGTTTTAAATGTATACTTTATATGTTTACTTTATTGTTTATGAAAAGCTTTGTGCCTTTATCTTTAAAATAATCCACCAGCAAAACTTCTTTTGCATTGAATCAGTAACCCCAACGTTGCGCAGCTATTGGATGGAGACTCCTCACGTTTAGTTTCTTATTAATTGAGAAACATTTTAGTTCTGATACTTTTTTAAATATTCATTTACATAAATGATACAAATTATCGTGCATTCCATTCATCCATTAAGTGCTGAAACAAAAAGCTTACTGATGGCCTAAAATAGACTTAACCCTTTTCAACTTAAAATTTAAAATCTAAGCTGGTAGTTTCTTCGTTTCTAAGTAGCTTTAGAGAATGCGTTAGACTCTAAGCTCTAATAATAATAATAATAAAGTAGTGCTTCATAGGCTACTAATTGCTGAAATCAGCCTTCAAAGACAGTGAGGTGGAAAATTTGAAAAAAACGAATTCCTTTTTTTATCTATTGTGTGATTGATTAATTTGTTAACTAACCAAAAATAACTCTAGAAAAGTTAAAATCTAACATAATTTGAAAAAGTTTACTTAATTCGCAATTTTGCGAAAATTCATTAAAAAAATTGTAACTCGAAAACTATGAAAAATCGTATAACATACATAGGGGTGATTCAGATACCTCTCAACATGAGGCACCCACAAAAAGTTTTTGGACGTCACTTTTCTGGGCACCCTGTATATGGGGCAATGTACTTTTCTTATGCCAAAAGATTATTAGAATCGGTTTCGTAGTAAACTACGAGCTATAATCCGCACGCTGAATGATGATCCCTATGACAGTTCGTTAGCGCTTAACATTGTACTGACGTCCTATCACATCAAATCCTTTAGAGGTCCATTAAAAAGACGAAAAAATCATGATTGTGTACAATTGTAAATTATAAAAATGAATATTAAGAAATTATTACGTAATGTTCGGAAATAATAGAAAAAAACTCAATGCAAATGTACATGGTACGTGCTGCAAAAGTTACGTCGTCAAGCTGTTATCGACTAAGAAGGGACACATCGATAAACAAAATATCGATAATTTGTTGGAAATATAAAACAAATGCTTTGAGTTTGTATTTTATTTATATCAATCTGAATCTGATACAGGGTCAATCGGATTTTCAAAATCTGAGTCTGAACTGCAGCATCCAAAACAGACTGACAAGACATGACATGACTGAATTAAAAAAATACGGTAGGTCTATGGCCTCCTTTTAAATACTTTTCCATGTAATCCATAATTGCCAGCTAATTATGAATTCTTTAAAATTCAATTCAAAAAGAATTTTAAATTCTTTAAATTGTGCAATTTGAATAAAAATTAAAGTATAGTTAAATAAAATATAATAAGGCTGTTACTTTTTTATCTAGTGTTTTATGTCCATCAATGCGCGTAGTCTTTTTTTCAAAATAAATAAATATTGCTTATTATGTTGAATGACCTGGCTGAATGACATGACATTTGCCTGAAAAAACAGTATTTTATCGAAATTGTTTCGCATAACTAATACAACTGTCAGTTGAAACGTCATAGGGATCATCATTCGGCGTGCGGAGTATAGTGCTTATGATTAATAAAGTAATATAAATTGTGAAAATATTAATAATAAAATTGTGCTTTGAAAAGATGTAAAATGCAGTATAAATAACCTATAGAACATTTTTATAATTTTTTCGAAACTTTCTGAGTGTTCCTCTTATATCCAGGATTGAGGCCAGAAAATTGTGTACTAAGTCCTAACTGGCTGGCCTGGTTTTTTGATTTTGTTGCTAAACAGCTATCAGTATCTTATATGTATTTAAATGTCTGCCACACTTTTACATGACGACGTTTAACACACACGAAGATGTCAAGCACACTTAGGTTGTAGAGATTAAGACCCCACATCACATCTTACGGAGTCTAAGCTTACTTAATTAGGATGAGAGATTTAGATAGCACTGTAAAACTAATAAAACTTCTACATATTTTAGCTTACAATTACAATACTCATTTCAGGATTCTATCTGATGTGCTATCAAGCTATTTATTTAATTACAAAGGGAATACCAATACTGTACAAAACCATATTGAAAACTCCATGGCCCTATGCAAAATAAACAAGTTAACCAAACTGCTTGTGAGCCAAAGATAGAAATTTTATTTTCGCAATTTTTCAATTAATTAGTCATAATATTATTTTAATTAGTGTACTACAACATTTAAACAGGCAAAAATGTGTCTGAGGAAATGTCTCATTAGTTAAAATTTCATTTTAGTAGTAGTAAATTTCAATACTAGCTATTCAGGTTCACATTTGAGTTTGTTTGATTAGAAAATTTTTTCATTAAATTTTATTTTTTAATTGTTTCAGTTTGCGGCGCACGTGTCCAGCTATTACCCGCTTCTCTGTGAGATCACCTGCTTCGACTTAAAGCCAGAACTTAGATCAGTCCTCCGAAGAGTATTTATTCGCATTGGACCAGTCTTTAACATTGTCTCGAATGCTACTTAGTGCAACAACTAACCTTTGTCATGCAGATGTTATGATTGGCTGTTTAATAACTTTGTGAAAATGTTGATAAAAAATCTTGTTAGAAAATCTAATTCATCTGCATACATCAAACATCATCAAATTCGAATAAAAATGAGTTGTACTTGTACTCCAGTACCTCAGAGTTTAAGTACTAAGTTTGGATTTGATGAAGTTTTTACCTGCAATGGCCTTATAGTTTCATAGGTTAATTAAAATTATGACTATTAATAATTGAAATAAAATACATTTAGTTAATTCCTGAAATTTTAATATAGTATTTGACAGCAATCAAAAGTACTTCAGTAGTATTTAAAGTGATCTATTATAAATAGGGTGTAGTTGTGTATGTCTAATTATTAATTTATATAAATTATTATTTGATTGATAGTTAAAAAATTTTTTTGATTGTATAGTATACTATTCTTAGAAGTTGTAACTAAAATATAAAATATTGTTTATTATGTATATTTGATAGTTTTACTGTTTGAGATCTGAATTCACTCAATTTAGCTGTTGTTTTGTTTGTAGCTAAGACTGGCAGAATGTAATTTTCCCAACTTTTCCATGTTTTTGTCCATTGGAGTGACTTCAGAACTCGCACACAAATATTATTCCTTACAATAAAAATGATTACTTATGAATTAAAGTATTTCATTTATACAATCTTAAGGCCTTCAATTTGTCTCTCGAGAGTGTCCAAGTCCCAGATGACTAGTTGTCCATCCAGTCCAGAAGTGCTGAATTTTGCAGCATGGTCCTTACTGCCCTGATACAGGTTAACACTAGTAATGGCATTCTGATGGATGGAGTCAAGGTAGGTATCGTTGGTCTCTACGCGGGCTTGCCTATCAAGGGACTGGAACTTTTTCATAGCAGACAAACCTCCAGACTCCTTTCTTTGTGTATTGTCCAGTTTAGCAATGAACATCAGCTCATTGCCCTCAATGCTGTAGAGCAATGGAATGCAGCTGTGCCCTGCCACCACGAGAGAATTGAGGGTAACCCAGTTTACTCCAAGGAAGGGCAAGTATTCAGTCTTTTGCTTAATGACAGACTTTCCTTGTGTAGCATCAGCAACATTAATGGAGCTGTCATGTCCCACCCATGCTATTTTATTGCCATCTCCAGAGAATGACACACTGTGCACCCATCCACCACCACACACAGAATTAGGAAACTCGGCTAAGAGTTGACCAAGAGGCAACTTTGATCCCCATACATTGGGTCCAGGTTGATCTTCAATGTCTTTGATGTAAGCTGAATACACTCTTACTTTAAAGTCAGCAGATCCAGCTACAAGGAGAATATTGTTGGGATGCCAATCTAGAGAAGTAACAGTCGATCTAATAGGCTTTTTAATATGTTTAGACACCCACCAGTTATTCTCTTTCTCAAAGTAGCAAATGGAAATGAGTCTTGCACCTGAACCTACAGCAAACTTGTTTTCAAAGGGGGACCATTTAACACAAGTTGCTGCTCGGTTAATACGCAGCAATACTAGTGTTGTGGTCCATTTCCCATCAGGACCTTGAGTCCAAACATAGGCATTACGATCAACAGAACATGTCACTATGCGGTTTGTATTTGGGGCCCAATCAATGCCCATGACTCTCAAGTCATGTTCTACCAAGTTATTAGTTTGCTTCCAATCACTACCTTCTTTTTCATAAATGTGCACTTCATTATTATTAGGTGAGAAGGCAATTTCTGAAAAATAAAAATACGATAGTTTTATTTTGTATCACTAGAAATTGATTCTGACAAATATATCGAAAGCATCGCTATATTCTTATCTGGTTTACCAAAACTTACGTGTTCTATCTTTATTCCAAGCGTGACAAGTTATGGGGGCGCATGAATCACCGAAAGTTAATGTTTGAGCCATTTCTTGGATCTAGAATTCAAAAATAGTAGAAATTAAGTATTATAAAAGCAACATTCCAATTATATATTAATAATCATAATAATATATGCTTTGTTAGTCATAATATACCGACGTGTTTATTTTTCCGTCACACCCACAGAGAATTTGACAATAGTGTGAAGAATTTCGCGGACTCTGGGCAGTCAACACGAGTTCTCCAACGTTACAGTAGAGCTTTAAAAATGTGATTATTTTTTGTATGAAATTTCAATATGAAAAATTATATTCAAACTTAATCACGACAACAACTTTATCCTACTACACCATAGAATAATATTACTCCTAACGGAGTACTACACGTCCAATCAGAAATCCAAGGCAAAAAAAAATCAAGTTATTGAATGAAATGAAATGCTTGAATGAATGATATTAGGCGATGGATATACTACACGGCACATTAATAGCAACCTTTTTTTTTCAATATGTTAAAGTACAAACAGTTTTCAACAATACTAATTGTAATTAGCCAATTAAGTCATCTTTTAAATGGGTTAACCAACTAAAATCATCGGTATTTTTGTACATATATCGTTTGAGTATGTCAAGCCCGAAATTGAGTGAGTCCTTACACAAAAATGGCTATTTCATTTTTATCATAATTTCTTAAGAGCTTATCTATCTAATAGCTAAAAAGCGACATTTTAAGCAATAACAGAAGTGAGGTAGTTAATTCTGCAACCTAGACTACTTTACATGTATACCGTGTTTTAGTTACAATACAGATTGATTTCTGAATAAATTGAAACATTAATAAAACATATATATACACTTTTATATTAAAATAATAGGTCTTTACCTATGAAACTGCCGTTTTGCCGTACTGGCCATTTCAAATGAAAATATTTTTTTTTTGACTGATAATACTAATTTCAAATTAATTTTATTTGACAAACATGGAATTCTTTTTCTAAAATCGTCATTTGTTTAATAGTTAGTGTTTTGTTTTCAACGCATTCGAACATTTTTCGTCATCATGGATAAGTTAAAAATTCGAGTAATTATGGAGTATGAGTACCGTCGTGGCAGCAAAGCGGCACAAGCGGCACGCAACATCAACGACGTTTACGGAGCGAACACTACAAACGAACGCACCACCCGTTATTGGTTTACCCGCTTCCGTTCTGGAAATTTTGACCTGAAAAATGAACCCCGTGGTCGTCCGAAAACTTTGGTCGACAATGACGAATTAAAGGCAATTGTGGAAGCTGCTGAAACTCAATCCACGGCTGAATTAGCAGCAGCTTTCGACGTTAGGATCAAAACAATATTGGTCCATTTGCGTCAAATTGGCAAGGTAAAAAAGCTTGACAAATGGGTACCCCACGAACTCAATGACCGCCAGCGCGAAGTACGCGTGGAGACGTGCCTTGCACTGCTCAGCAGGCATACAAATGATGGAATTCTGAACCGCATTGTTACTTGTGACGAGAAATGGATCCTGTTTGACAATCGTAAGCGCCCAGCAAGTTGGTTGGACGCTGGTTCAGCACCCAAACAATGCCCTAAACGAAAACATACCCCTAGAAAAGTGATGGTCACTGTTTGGTGGTCTAACGCGGGTGTAATTCATCACAGCTTCTTGCCAAACGGGACAAGCATTACTGCAGATGTGTACTGTGAAGAACTGAACACAATGATGGAGAAGCTCGCACGTCTCCAACCAGCTTTGGTCAATCGTTCGGCTCCACTGCTCCTGCACGACAACGCGCGACCTCATACTGCACAGCAGACGGTCTCCAAGCTACAAGAGTTGGGGTTGGAAGTTCTCCGTCATCCGCCGTACTCACCAGACCTTGCGCCTACAGACTTCTACTTTTTCCAGAATTTGGATAACTTCTTGGCGGGAAAAAAATGCAATACCCGAGAGGCAGTACAAAATGCCTTTGAAGAATTTGTTGCCTCCCGTCCAGCTGATTTCTTCAAGAAAGGCATCAATAAGCTACCAATGCGTTGGCAAAGATGCATTGATTGCATGGGTGATTATTTTGATTAATAGAAATAAAAAATATATAAAAAAATTACGCTTCCATTTATTTCGTGAAAAACGGCAATTTCATAGGTAAAGACCTAATATATGTTTAGCAATTTTAAAATTTATAATACATTGATATATTTATAAAATTACAAATATCAGTAAAATGGTCTGCATTAATCACAATTTTATTCCAAACTAGAGTGAGGAAGATTCATATCTTTTACAAATCATTAACAAGAGTTAATGATTTGTAAAAGGTGATAAAGATATCACCGAACTATTCAATTTACAGGTGTCTTTACATTAAACGAACAGAAACATATTTAAGTTATGTTCAGGGTGTATTAAAAAAAAAACAGAAAATACATAAATCGTTGCACAGATTTTAATTATTGGTTAAAATGCTCATTTTATATATCTTGTTAAATGATTTTGCTCTTTTACTTAGGAATGCTGTATTACTAATGTTACAAATATGATGATAATAATAATTATCGTTTATATAAAACGATTACATAATGCCAAACATTGATATGGTTAGTACACTTTTATTACTTGACACGTTACTCGATTAAAAGTATAAAAATTCCCTAATTGTTTTCCCAAAATTCTATAAAAAAAACAACAAATATATACCTAAAAATTTACTTTGCATATCGAACTACTGACATTACAATTATAACATGTAAACTCTAATGAATAATATTTAACGGAAATGGACTTTTTGTAATATTTTATATAGATTCTTCCTATGAATTTAATTTCATACGACTCAACTTTAATTCCGAAAATTTTATTTTATAAAATTCAAAACAGCACAAAATATAAAAATTTTAAGTTAGTTAAAAATAATTAGTTAAGTACAATAACGAAATAAAGTTAACATAAGAAAAATAACGATTAATTCTATTACAACGTGATAATAGGTCTTTACCTATGAAACTGCCGTTTTGCCGTACTGGCCATTTCAAATGAAAACATTTTTTTTTTGACTGATAATTCTAATTTCAAATTAATTTTATTTGACAAACATGGTATTCTTTTTCTAAAATCGTCATTTGTTTAATAGTTAGTGTTTTGTTTTCAACGCATTCAAAAATTTTTCGTCATCATGGATAAGTTCAAAATTCGAGTAATTATGGAGTATGAGTACCGTCGTGGTAGCAAAGCGGCACAAGCGGCACGCAATATCAACGACGTTTACGGAGCGAACACTACAAACGAACGCACCGCCCGTTATTGGTTTACCCGCTTCCGTTCTGGAAATATTGACCTGAAAAATGAACCCCGTGGTCGTCCGAAAACTTTGGTCGACAATGACGAATTAAAAGCAATTGTGGAAGCTGATGAAACTCAATCCACGGCTGAATTACCAGCAGCTTTCGACGTTAGCATCAAAACAATATTGGTCCATTTGCGTCAAATTGGCAAGGTAAAAAAGCTTGACAAATGGGTACCCCACGAACTCAATGACCGCCAGCGCGAAGTACGCGAAGTACGCCTTGCACTGCTCAGCAGGCATACAAATGAAGGAATTCTGAACCGCATTGTTACTTGTGACGAGAAATGGATCCTGTTTGACAATCGTAAGCGCTCAGCAAGTTGGTTGGACCCTGGTTCAGCACCCAAACAATGCCCTAAACGAAAACTTACCCCTAGAAAAGTGATGGTCACTGTTTGGTGGTCTAACGCGGGTGTAATTCATCACAGCTTCTTGCCAAACGGGACAAGCATTACTGCAGATGTGTACTGTGAAGAACTGAACACAATGACGGAGAAGCTCGCTCGTCTCCAACCAGCTTTGGTCAATCGTTCGGCTCCACTGCTCCTGCACGACAACGCGCGACCTCATACTGCACAGCAGAAGGTCTCCAAGCTACAAGAGTTGGGGTTGGAAGTTCTCCGTCATCCGCCGTACTCACCAGACCTTGGGCCTACAGACTTCTACTGTTTCCAGAATTTGGATAACTTCTAGGCGGGAAAAAAATTCAATACCCGAGAGGCAGTACAAAATGCCTTTGAAGAATTTGTTGCCTCCCGTCCAGCTGATTTCTTCAAGAAAGGCATCAATAAGCTACCAATGCGTTGGCAAAGATGCATTGATTGCATGGGTGATTATTTTGATTAATAGAAATAAAAAATATATAAAAAAAATTACGCTTCATTTATTTCGTGAAAAACGGCAATTTCATAGGTAAAGACCTAATATTAATACAAAGTATCGTTTACCAAATTGATAATTTATTTATTGAGGACAGCAACAGTCAACTAGTAAGAATGACAGTTAAAAGTTAAACGATCTAAAAATTTTACGAAAACTAAACAAAACTTATGATTGTATAAATATGTAGGTATATTGTAGGTATATGTTAAAAATATATCAATTTTTTAAAAACAAAACTTAATTAGCTTTAGTTTACAAACCCATCGAGCCAAACAACATCCGTTTCCATATTCACTTTAAATAAGTATTATTTTGTAGGTTACTGAATATATTTATTCAGGATATTCAAAACATATTATAAAGATACATTTACTTCATATAAATATAAAGATAAACATGAGATACACCTACATTCTTACAAGAACAAGCTCTGTGGCTGCTCCTACCCAGCTTTTGAACCAGAACTAATGAGGCAAAAAATTAAGATATAACAATTAGTATCAATGCATAATTAACTAAAAATGTAATAATGACAATTATTTATTAACTCTGAAAATAACACATAATAAGAGGGGATGTTTTTAATTATATTTTTTTATGTATAGTATATAATATAGTACAACACATTTCTTACACATCTTTACTTTCTTCTATATTGCCATGTTTCAAAGCCCAACATACTTATTTACTTAGCCATCATCCCCATTATGTCCAATTCAGGGACTTTTTTATTGGTACTCTTTATTTTCACTTTTGTGTATGCGATTGCTTTTTAGGCCGGCCGGTCCTTTATTATTCTTTTGTATGAATAAGTAGCATTTTACGAGTCGCGACTCCTTATTTTAGTTTTTATCATAACCTATATACAATGCTTATTTATGTGCACTTCATAATATTTAAACAAAAGGGATAGATTTTATTTAAGACTTTAAAGTCCCCAACGTTTCTCACGGGGAAATCTCGTTTCGGCCATGATCGAAATGAAGGACATGTCCCTGTGCACTAGGGTCTAGTTTTAAAGACTTTTCTAAAGAGTCTCCAACGTGCTATTTTACAACGAAGGATCCATCACCCTGCGTACACTGGTGTTCTATGCCCACTCGCGACTGACAACCCTTGTGGTATAAATTAATACGAATCAAATCAATTTAATAAATTAATTTTTTTAATATATATATAATTTTATTGGTACATCTTGCTCCGATGACGGAGCAAGTCAGAATGTATCGCTTCATTTCTTTCTGTTCTGTCAACAGTATATTTAAATATCCTTTATTCTTAATTCATAATAATTCATATTAACCTCTTTACTCAAATGTCGCGGCATTCTGACGTACTCTCTAAGGCTTAGCCGTGACGATCGGCCGCCCGCATGAAATTTATTCACACAAACAAGGTTGGGTGGATAAATTTCTTACAAAAATTATTCTAACTACCTGCCTGAACGAGGATGTGTTTTTACGACAGCCTCAGGAGAGACTACCCCTGTCGATTAGGTTTTTCCTGGTGGTTGGTGTGAATACTTTACGTACAAATAGTAAATATAACGTTACAAAAACAATACCTTCAGCATGATCCAATGAATAACTGCTTCGAGACGAATGCCCGCCAGTAAAACCTCGCAAAAATCAAGCGAACGTCGCCTAAGCTACTTTCCATATAATGTTTCCTAATCACATGTCAAATATTCTTACGGAATGTTGAGATGCGAGCCAGAACCGTTATAGAGATGTTATTTCATTGTTTCACGTCCCTGACAGATAACTTCACCTTATTGCGCACATCGATAACCAGCTTGTCACCTGCAGCCAGCAAAGCATGCCACCTATTCTTTACGAGAATGTATGGTGTTGGTGACCGCCTGATTACAAATGAACGCCCCTCGGTTCCATCACCAGATAAGGACATAGTGAAACACAACGCAAAAAAAATCTTTATTGATCATTACACATAACAACTTTTAAGACAAGATAAAATTAATTTCATATTTTTTCGTATCGCCAAGGGAGGGTTGTGATCAATCCTCATCCCTCAGTGGCTGCCATCTCATCTGCTAGTTGCTGCCATCTCATTTCCGTTATAATTCACAATATGAAAAGTAAAGAACTTATTAGTACATTAAAATATAACACTAACACATATATGCCAACACACATTCTTAATGATAACATATAATAACATTTACTACGTTATTATCAACATATTCACATTAGTCATATATCTTTCAGATTGATATATGTCAGGCTAATGTCACCTCATTTTTGCCTAAAAACCAGAAAATAACAATTATTTACTCTTGACACTTTACAACATTTACATATTTACAATGATAATTTAGATAGATTTTTTTTATTATAATGAACTCAACAAAATTATCGCAAGTTAAAAGGTTTCAGCCGATTGACATGGACAGTTATGTCTCGACCTCCATTCACCGCCTTTATTAGATAATTGTTGTTTCTTAAACCTCTACATATTTGATATACACCTTTAAATGGTCGGCTAAGTTTTTTACTCTTTCCAGACACTCTTTTTGGGTTATGCAACAATACAAATTGACCTGTCTGAAGATTAATAGATAAAGCTTTTTAATCATATAGCCTTTTCTGCGCCAAATGAGCTTTACGAGAGTTCTCTCGTGCCAAATTCACATTATTTCTATATCTATTCCTCCTGACTTCGAAATTTTCAATATTTCAGTTAGGATTTAATCTTTCATCGGACGGAACTTCAGGTTCCCTAGCGAACATTAAATAATATGGTGAAAACTTCGTGGAAGCTTGTTTGGAACAGTTATAAGCATACACTACTAATGCAAAAATTTACACCAATTACGTTGTGTTGAGTTAACATATTTCGCTAACATGTGAGAAATTGTTTGATTAAACCTTTCTACAAGACCTAACGTTTGATGGTGCATAGTGGGCGCAAGACATTGTTGCACACCAAACTCTCTCAGTGTATTCTTAACTAACCTCGACGTAAAAATCGAGCCTCTATCTGATAGCAATTCTCCCACCCTACCGAATTTCGTGCAAATTTCCTGTACGAGAAAATCACTTACTGCTTGAGCCGTAGCTCTAGGAATTGCTCTACATACAGCGTATTTCGAAAAACATTCAACGCAAGCTATGACATACCTATTACGATTTTCCGAACGGTTAAAAGGACCTAAAATATCAATTTCGACCCTATCAAATAAACGTTCGACTATCATAGGTTGCAACGGCACAACCTTATTATATGGGTTTTTTTCTTGACAATAAACACAATTCTTGACGTACCTTTCTACTTCATAAATTACATTAGGCATAAAATATCGAGAACGGAACTTCGCCAATGTTTTCATAAGCCGAAATGTCCTCCTGTACATGGATTGTCATGTAGTTCAAACATTACATTATTAAACAATGACATAGGTAAAACGAGTAACTTTTTTTCTACATAATTTATTCTAATATTTTTGTACAATAAATTATTATATACTACAAATCCTTTAAAAGAACCCTGATTATTTCTCGCCACTGCATTTCACCCTCTACGACAATAATCACCTAATCCCTGCTCGCGAGATACCTGGATTACCGAAATTTTACACACTTGTAAACCGTCGTCCACCGGTTCACTTGGAGGAAGCTCTTGTTCAATTAGCGGATTCCGACTCAAAAAATCAGCTACGACATTCTGCTTTCCTGAGCAATGTATAACGTCAAAGTCGTGCACTTGTATTACTAGAGCCCACCTAGCTAACCTACCGGACATATCCTTACTTTCTCTAAGACTGCATAATGCCTTATGGTTTGTCACTATTTGAAATTTAAGACCCCATATATAATGTTTGAAATAGTTCAAAGCCCATACTAACCCTAAACATTCTTTTTCTGTTATAGCATATTCCTTTTCCGCATCGGTTAATTTTCGTGAAGCGAAATATACCGGCAACATCTCATTATTATACCCCTGCATTAAACACGCACCTATTGCTAGATCACTTGCATCAATATAAAGAGGCTAGTGCAAATACCTTCTTCGTTACTAAAATGACGTAAAATTGGTGCCTTTTGAATTAATGATAAAATTTTATCAAAAACCTTTTGTTGGCATTTAGTCCAAACATATTTTTTTGTCTTTTTTAAAAGTTTTGTTAATGGTAAAGCTAGTGATGAAAATTTTTTTATAAATTTTCTATAGTAAGAGAATAAACCTAATACTGTTTTTAACTCTTTAACATTTTTGGGAATTTTCATATTCCTAATCTTTTCTATTTTATTTTGACCAGGCAATATGCCTTGACCTGAAATAGTATGCCCCAATACAGTTATTTGTTTATACCCAAAACTACATTTTGATGGTTTTAAAGTTAAATTTGCACCCCTTAATCTTTCAGCACCTGACTGAGTGCTTTCATAAACTCTTCAAAAGTCTTCCCTTAAATAATTACATTGTCTACGAAGACTATTACATTCCTATACTTAAGCCCAGCCAACACTTAATAGCCTTAACAAAATAGCCCCACTAGTTTTTAAGCCAAAAGGTAATCCAATAAATTCATACAACCCTGATGGGGTAATAAATGCAGTTTTGTGTTTGTCCTGCTCCTTTATGGCACATTGCCAGTAACCAGAATTCAAATCGAGGTCGGCATAATAATTAGCACCGTTTAAATGAGAAATAATATCATCAATTATTGGTAATGGATATGCATCGGTGATAACTTTTTTTTTAAGTTGTCTAAAGTCATCACAAAATCTCCACGTGTCGTCGAGTTTCTTAACCAACACGACCGGGGATGCATATGGGCTTCTTGATTTACGAATTATGTTATTTTGTAACATGTCTGATACTTGTTCGCGTATGATTCTATGTTGTTCAGCAGAAACCTTATAAAGCGCTTTATGAACAGGAGCTTCGTCCGTAGTCTCTATCGTACTTCGACAATATTGCACCGACCTAAGCTATTTTTATCGAAATCAAACGTGGGCCTATATTTATTTAACAATCGATAAATCGAAATCATTGTTTTGTCTTGCCACCACCTCACTCCATAAGTTATCTTTAAAATTATCTACAAGATTACTAAAATAAACATATTCACTTTCACACATCTTAGATAATTGCTGAATCAGCTGTAAAGAATTATAATTATTACATATACTTTTTACACTATCTTTACATAGAAAATTACAAAGACATTTCTTAAAGTCTACTTTGGCTTCTGCCTTTCGTAGGAAATCCTGTCCGAGGATTAAATCTTGCTCAAAATCCTTCAGGACGACGCATTCCTGAATATGTAATTTATTATCTATCGTTATAAATGTCTTCGTGCTTCCCAAGCAATTTAATTTATTGCCATTTACGGCTTTGATGAACAGATCGTCCGCTTTTTGCATTGTTAAGTTATGTTTTTTGCAAAGTCGGTCAGATACCACCGACACGGATGCCCCTGTATCTAATAAAGCAATAGTGTCACAGCCGCGTATCTGAACGTAAATAAATGGAACGAACTTACTTGAGATAGGGTTTTTTTCTTTCGTCGGCGTCTGTACATACCCTATTACTGACGCCAATAGGTGTTTGGGTAATGCTTTTGTAGTGGCATTCCCTGGCTTTGATTGGATGCACGGTCTCTAAAATTGTAATGTGGAGTATTAGGTTTTGTAGATGTGTTTTGTTTGGGTATGAATTTTATATGTTGCCTGTTTATGTGACTCGGATCCATATCGCCTGCTTCCCTCGGAGCTGTATGTGTAGACGCCGCCGTTGACGTGACGTGCGTTGGTAAATCCCACTTTATTTCGGGTGCGTCATGAAATATTTAATGCATTTGCATGATTGTTCGTTTCAGCGCTTCCTTGCTATCGAACACTTGTGAAGCTAATGGGCATTTATTAGCGTATTAACAGGTGCGTAAGCATTGTCGTATAAATGTGCTCTCTGAGATTGCTGAACCAGCCTTGGCTGCAAGTGCGTCTAATGCATAATAGTAGACTAGAATATCTTCTTCAGTCTTTTGTTTCCTTTCGTAAAACTTCGCTAAGTGATCGACGTCTGTATGAAATTCTTTGATCAATTCGTTTTTTAACTCTTTAAATGTATTGCAGTTATTGGAGACTTGCGAGAAAAAACTTAGTGCTGGCCCTTCAAGATAAGCGGCGATAACTACTTTTTTTTTTCCTCGCTGTAGCGATTCAACGTTGCGACGATGTTAAAACTATTTAGAAACTCTTTTACGTTCCCCTGCAATCCGGTGAACTGACGCATTTCCATGTTGTTTTTCTTTTTCTGAAAAAAAAAATTCGTTTATAACGTGTCTCAGGTAGCCAAGGTCCTATTTGACCGAACACAGCGCCGACTCCACCAACTGGTGCACTACGCCCACACACGACTGACCACCCTTGTGGTATAAATTAATACGAATCAAATCAATTTAATAAATTTATTTTTTTAATATATATAATTTTATTGGTACATCTTGCTCCGATGACGGAGCAAGTCAGAATGTATCGCTTCATTTCTTTCTGTTCTGTCAACAGTATATTTAAATATCCTTTATTCTTAATTCATAATAATTCATATTAACCTCTTTACTCAAATGTCGCGGCATTCTGACGTGCTCTCTAAGGCCGTGTTATAGTGGTACCATGATGACTTATTTATTGATAACATTTTCATAAACAATCCAAAACATTTCACAAACTCTCAAGCATTGAACGACCAAAACATTTCTTCCACAAACTCTTAATCATTTAACGACCAAATTGAATCCCTGGGTGATTAAGGTATCTTTAGTTCCTAGTTGATCAGGCTAGTCACATGAAGGATAACTTAATAGCCAAAGTATTCATGACCATCTTAACACGCCGTTAGCATTTCACCCCATCTCTTAAATATCTATATATTAAACTCATCGTTGTTTAGTTTCCCTGTACTTTCATTACTTCCTATAAGATCTATCAATTCTTTCAGTCATAACCGGTCTAAACCATGATTTTAATTTCTTCTGATCTACAACATCGGATCTTTATAAGATCTGTCGTACGTTTTTACTTAGCTACAAACAAAAAAAAAATATAATTCCTTGTTTAATTCATTAAAAAAAATAAATATCATTTCTTTATAACTCACGATACTTACGTTCATCAGAATGTCAAACAAACAGCTTAGTCCATATTTTTAAGACATATACCTTATAATAATAAGTACGTTATATGAGTACCTTTATAATTAGTAAGAGTTTTTCTTAAAAATAGTTCACAATCGGTACTTACTTACTAAATAAAATAGTCCAATAATAAGCCTTACAATGTATACGAAAATAAAAATAAAATTATAATTATACTATAAAAATAAAATAAACACTTTATATAAGTGTTTATTTTATTATTTCTTTTTTTTATACGATAATACCTACTCGTAGTAGAAAATATAACATTATCATCAAGCTAAGTGGGACCTATCAAATAGTTTAATAGTATTCTTAATTATATTACTTAATAAAATATGTAATAATTGCCACTTGATATAGAAAGTGTACGAAAATAGGGGGAAACACATGCGATACCACTGCTAGGTATCTTGCTGACAAAAAAGAAAACAGTTCAAAAACTTCTTGATGAAAGCTAAAAAAAAAATAACTAAAAAATAACTAAAAAGTAATTTATTTCAATGATACTGAACAATGGAATAATATGCGTACTTAAACTCGAATAGAAACCTTAAGTTGAACGATTAATATCTGTTATAACTATACTTTTTAATTAATATGATGTAAACTATTCTTGTGAAAATTTTCTATAAATAATTTAAGTTAGCAACTAATAAATCATAGCCTTTTGAAGAAACGTAACCTAACACGCATACAGTGGAGAAGTTTGAAACTGCAAACGACAAACTGCTGACTCTACTTCTAAAGAAACTCGTGGTTTCTGTTGCTGAGCAAATTCTGATGATTAGAATGTCAAGTAATTTATATTTTAAATAAACTTAAACTTAACAAAAAATGGTAAAATCACTAGGTACCTATTTAAAAAAAAAGCTTTTTTTGAAGTTATTGTTATTGTTATATTGTTATATGAAGATAATCGCATTAAAAAATCCTGATTTCGAAATAAAATGTTAAATAGTAGCAATTTCATAACTGGTATGACCGTACATGCCAACGAGTACATTTTTTAATAATGAATACATGAAAAATTTTAAAGTTGTTTTGATACTATCATAATCAATACAATCAAATTTAAATAAAAGTATTAACTTAAAGAAATTAATTGTAATATTATAAAATATAAAATATTACTCCAGCAAATAAAATTTATAAGCATAGTTAAACTCATTGTAATGAGCTCTTATAATAGATATAATTCTGTAATTTTTACCTTTGTACCTAACCCTTGAAATAAGCATATAACTTTTTATTGAAAGGTCCCAGATATTAATTTATACTGCTTAAAATTTCTTGTTTATAACTAAAAGCTTTATCATCAATTTCGATATGCAAGTAAAGTTAAGAAACTTTTTCAAGAAATTGAAAATAGGACTGCATTTCATGGACTAGTAAAAATATTTTAATTGAAAATTTTAAAATATTGAGTAATCTTATCTTTTTCAAAAACTACTTATTTTTATCAAAAATACATATTATGTTTAAAACGAAATGACCTTAATGGCAGTATAGCATTGGTTAAACAATACACTAACAGCATTTATCACACAAACTCTGGAGTCTTGGGGATCCAAGAGGCTCCTGTAGCCGTAGTTTGGGTGCTAGGAGCTCCTGCAGCTTTGATAGCCTTTCTGCGCATCAGCCATCTGTATCACCCAGGAGACTGGTCAAGTCGTGAGGTTGGTCCTCCAGCAGCTACCATCAGCACTAGCCAAGAGGCTCCGTGCGAGCCACCAATCTGGCACTAGTAGGTAGATCTTTTTAGCACTATTTTTCACAGAATCCTTTGAATTTATTTCTCCAATCTTGCACTAGTAGTACATTATTTGGTCTCTTTTTAGTTTAATTTTTTTTTAATTGTCTTAAAACTTCACAAATGTTTATTATTTTAACTATTATTTCACATCTAAAATTTCATAATATTTTAAACATGTTCCCGTGCTGACTGGCAGGGTCGCCATGCAATGATGGCCGATTGGGTGTATAACTTATAATAAAAGGAAGCGTGTTTTATGCGCAACGATCGTTTATTGACTGCCTTCTATGGACTGCCTGATTATTACATTATATTGATACATATAGGTAATGTAGGTACACACTACAATATTAACAGTTAGAAAAATAAATGCAAAGCAGTATGGGAAATCATACGTCAAAACGCCGGAGTTGACAAGAATCAGACAAATACATATAACATTCTTCACAATAATAAACTATATTCAAATTTAGATGACATAAGTGATATATTTAATGAATATTACATAAATCTGACTAATTTTCATGATTTTAAATTTAAAATTGACGCTGTAAATGAGACTATAAAGACGAATAATTCTAATACAATATTTTTAAAACCAACGGACCCGACTGAAATATATGAATTAAACATGAATCTCAATAACACTAATTCAGTAGGTGTTGATGGAGTTGACACAAAAATAATTAAACTTTGTGCAAAATTAATATGCCTTTAAATTACATTATTAGTATATCTCTTGAAAATGGAGTCTTTCCAAATGCATTAAAATACTCTATTGTTAAGCCATTGTTCAAAAAAGGAAACAATACAGATATGTCCAATTTTCGCCCCGTCACTCAAATACCTGTATTATCAAAAATTTTCGAGAAGGCAATATTAAAACGGCTGTATGATTTTGTATTGGAGCAAAATTTACTTAAAGGTGAGCCATTTGGTTTCCGGAAAAATAGAAGTACGTCGTTAGCGTGCTTTGATGTGATTAACCATATTACTGAGGGTCTTAACGGCAGAATACCAGTAACGTCTTTATTTCTCGATATAAGCAAAGCGTTCGATTTTGTAGATCACAGCTTACTATTGTATAAGCTTGAAAACTATGGAATTTGAGGAGTAGCTAATGATTTGATAAAAAGCTCCTTAATAGATCGTTACCAAGGTGTGGAGATATCCAAGATTCAAAATAATGTAAAAGAAACCAGCAGATTGGACTTTAAAGCGAACAGATTTGGTGTCCCACAACATGCGTGCTTGGACCGTTTTTATTCTTCATGTTTGTTAAGGACCATGTAGCTTCAGTTTGCAACAGACTCGAGAGTTTTGTATATGCTATATACGGTTACGACAAACCATGTCAACGGAAGCGGCACTGTGCGTACCACGGTTATGTTTCTCCAGTTTTATCGTATGGTCACATATTGTGGGGAAACTCGGTGGTTATTGGTAAAGCATTTCGGGTGCAAAAATAGTGCGTGAGAGCGATTTGTGGTGCCTGGTTCACGGATAGCTGCAAACCACTCTTTAGGAAATTCAATATACTGCCTCTGGCCAGTATGAACATTAGGGATCTCTGCGTTTTTGTTAAGCAGCATCCACATTACTTTAAGAAACACTCAGTGGTTAGCGGTAGGAACTGTAGGAACCAAAATTAAGCTGTACCGACCCAGATCTCATTTAGTTATATTTGAAAAAAATTTTTATATTAAAGCAATTGACGTATTCAATAAATTACCAATTAGTTTTAAATAATTACTTTATAAATGTTTAAAAAGAAAAATAACAATTTGGCTTAGAGATGTTGGCTTAGAAATGTTTCTATTCTCTACACTGTAAGAACTTTATTTGGTAAATGAGAGGTTATGTTTCGGAAATTGATCAATGCAAACTGTTCACTCATCAAACATTGAAACCGTAATGGCAGATCGAGCTGATTGATTGAAAATTAAATTTTGCGTTTTATGGCAATCAGCTGTAGTTACTACACAATAACTATTTCTGCCAATTTCAAGTATTAATATAATAAAAGTAGTTTTACCATTATTAAAACATTGAAACATAACCTAAAACCGTACATCATTGATTGAACATAGTTTTATCATTCATCATTCACATTGAAGTGACGTATGACAATTGTTCGTTCGAAAAGTAGCAAGAGATGTCAGCATCAAAAAGTTCTAACCATAGACATAATTCCTAGTTTTTTTTTGTATGAAGACTACCTGCTATGCTTAGGAACGTAGTTCCTTTGAAAAAAGTCACAGTGATATCCATAGACCACGGATCACAGTGATTGTCAGTGATATTTTCACCGTGACGTTACTTATCAACCACCTCTACTTCCGTATGCTACCTTGTTTATTTATATTTAAATGCATACTCGAATAGTTTTTGAGTAAACAGTTATAAACAGAGGGACCCATCAACAGCAATAAGTTATTCACACAAACAAATATAATGTCGGGAAGAGGTTTGTACATTATTTTGATCTGTTGAAGTCCGAAATTTTAGGTTACAAAAACGCATTTTACTTCTCAGATTTGTCAATTTTAAAAGCTATTTTCTCTATAATCCTTAGCTCTACATATATATCTACTTAAAGATTTGTACAAAATCACTTATATTATTTTACAGGTAGATATCGTCAAAATCGGAATAGACAGACCTTGTCATCTGTAGCACGGGAGACTGCTTACTCGCTGCCTGCTGATAGCCCTATTCTTGCTTTGTTCAAGTCTGCTGCTCGGAAGCTAAATGAACGACAGGACCGCCATGAACGCCTTGTCAAGTTATCAAGAGATATTACAATAGAAAGCAAAAGGATTATATTTCTATTACATTCTGCTATCACGTGAGTCTTACGTGAATAGTTATGTGAATTTTATGCTGCAATTAAATTTTAATACAAAAGTTTCATATATTTTTTAGAAAAGAAACAACTATGGCTGCTGTTAAGGAAGCATCAGAACGGCTTCAACTACTGATTAATGATCCAATTAAAAAGATTGGCCTAGAACTAGAAAACTGCCCTGCTTACCTACATTCAAGAGCAGTAACTGCAGGTTTCCAGGAGTTTATAGAAGCAAGGACACTCTGCTCTATAATGGAGGAAAAGAACATTATTTCTTACTCTGAAACTCAGAAAGAATTTACCTACACTATTAAAGCCATAACTGAAGGTGATAGTGACACTGAAAGGGTTGTCATAACTCTCTTGCCTCATATGGACTACATGTTGGGATTAGCAGACTTGACGGGAGAATTAATGAGGCGAGCAATAAACAGTATCTCAAGTGGGGACAGTGAGGAATGTTTCCAGTCTTGTCAGATTGTCAGGGATCTATACACTGGCTACTTAGGTAAGTTTGAAATTCTGAGGAATATAGTTTCTTTGTAATAAATTTGAATCAAAGTATTTACTGTATTTTGTTGTCTGTAATATTTTCAGGCTTATTTGGTGCCGGTCGAGAATTGGCACGTAAAACTTCAACTACTCGCAGTAATGTAGCAAAAGTTGAAGCTGCAGTTTATGCTCTTAAAGTGAGGGGTGGTGAAGCTCCACCCACTCTTCTCATACCTGCTCCCAACCAATGGGAAGAGAGGGAACATCACCAAGAAGAAGATGACGAGGGTTTCTTTTGATTTTGAGTTGAATTAATAAGATCAGTTACATTTAATAAATAGAAAAACTCTAAATACTACTATACTAATGCCTAATTATAGTAATAAAAAAGTTTGTAAAAATACTAATTCTAAATAACTCTCAATATTGGTGTTGGATATAAGAGTTTAAGTGTTACGATTTATTACAAGATAATGCAAAATGTATGATCTCATTTAACTAAACATATTTAAGAAATTAAAAAGTTTATCTATCTAGACAATGTTTTAATTACATTTTATCTACAGGGAGGCCCTTTCTATCCATCTTAGTATTTCTAAAGCATCAATAAATTGTTAATCTTAAAGTCCGAGTTTGACTTCTACCAGCAGCAGCAACTTGCAATAATTGATTCAAAGCCCCATTTTAAGCCGTTTTGTAGATAAATCTCTTCAAATGTCTGCAAAGCATCTCGGAAGTAGTAATAAACGTTTTGATGAAATTTAATTTCGATTCACAACGGGAACATTTAATGACAGATTAACCAAGTTCCACTAAGATTTATGAGGCTTGTTATACCAATATATAGTGTAATGTAATACCTTTGAGTATTTGACAACATTTGAAAACGCATGTTTTTAGGGTGTATAAAAAATATATATGGTATTTTGATATATATGGTAAATGAAGATTTGTATTTAATATTGAAATTAATTAGATCTTCTTATTTAACATGTTAAATAGTTTAATATTATTTATTAGCTTACAGAAATTAAATATAAGAATATTGTAAATATATAATCTATGTTAGTATAATAAATTTTATCCAAACTCCCGTAGAATTTAGTAGGATTTACATGTTTCGCCGTCACACACAACTCAGCACCGTTTTAAGGGTGTTACCATTTGGATACTTGGGGGGAGGGAGACTTGCCGAGCTAACAGATGCAGATAAGAATAATTTTGTAGAGACATAAGGAGACAATTTATTTTGAAAAAAATATACCCGTGAATTTTCTTGCCAGTTCTTCACGAAGGTTTTTTCGAACTGGTGGTAGAGTAATGTTTTATTTGACATCAATTAGAACAAGTAATTGTCAATGTTGAGAAATCAATATTTCATTTCATTTCATTACCACACCAATCGATCGATCGTCGATCGATTGACGTCGACTGTTCCATTCTACCATCGATCGACGTCGATCGAATGGTGTGGTAAAACCCTAAATGGAGCGTTTTTCAGCGACTCGCATCGCATCAGTTCTTCAAACATATCGCTGTATCTAGAAACTATTGATTGTAAACATACACTGCAATATTTCTTAACTGTTTATAAACTTTTTCAATATCTAATAAAAAATTAGTCAAATACCCTAGTATGCACCCGAAAAATTTCCATACTGTGTACCATAATAAAATGCAGCCCAATCTAATCAAATACTTACAAAAAAGCGTCTGTACAGTACATTTACCAGGGTTTTAAAATTTGTAGGATAATATTTACATATTATGTATATGTTAGGTTTACTCTCGAATACTAACCCCATAACTTAAAATAACTTGAAGTGTAAAGGTTGACTACGGATCGGCAAATTTCCTATAGTACGCTAGAAAAACTGTTGCTTTTTGGGAAAAATTATGGCGGATTCTACAAACAAGGTCGTCCTCAAGCGTTTGTTTCGTACTCAGCCGCGCGTAAGCAATTTGATACTCCGTGCAACCACATCATCGGCTCTTGCTGAAGAGAGAGGGAGAGAAATGTTGACGTGTCCTAATGATGGGGCAGGGCGGCGGGGGGACAGGAGTATCTAATTACTTTAGCAGCTAAATAGTCAAGTAATTTGCTTGTTCGTGTGTGTACGCGCTTCTGCCGTCAAAATTCGCTAAAATTTCAAAATTAATGGTAATCGCTTTTGTGTGGATTACAAGATATTTATATATAACAACAATATTGTTATTATAAGGTACCTTTATCATGCTAAAGAGGCACTTAGGTTTGTTTCCACTTGCTCCAACTCTGCTTTTTTAAATAATTTTAACTCGGCACTACAGACCTTCCTCTTGGGACCGCCATAGTTACGTTTACGAGGTTGTGTTCCGGTCACGGGAAAGGAACAGCGACCAAGCCTACGATCAGCAACAGATCTGCACGGGCCGTACTTAGTATCACGCGCACCTTTCAAGTTGAAGTTAAAGTAGTCTTCCTGGCCGGTGGCAGTAGTTAGTTGGAGTTGAGACCGTTGAATAGAAAGACCGCACAGTAATATTCAAAAGAAATGTCCCAAAATGCAAAGAGTCTGGGCCAGGTCTTTGTACACTTTATCAAAAAATAGTTTAAGATGCTTAAAACACTTTTCGATTGTTAAATTGTTATTAAAACACTTTATTTATACGTAAGAAATGAAATTGTGCATTATTAGTGTGCAACACAAACAAAAAACATCATGGCGGAAAAAAATGTCATTTTGACAGTTAAGGTTTACTTACATCTTTTTTTGTGTTTCGAGTAGTATCGATGGCTGGTTGCCATTACGTCCACAGAGTTGAATTGAATTGTTTTGTGTATTTTTAGCTTATTTAACAGTTGTAAAGTTAAAAAGAAACCGAAAGAAAGTACTCAAGCGCAACGTACAATCAAACACACAGACAGATAACTATCAATGTGATGTGAGTGAAGTGTGCCGTGAGTGAGGTGGCTGTACCCTCCATTGTGTATTTATCACCTCGCTGGTACCCTCTGCTAAGTGAACTAACTTCACTTGACAACTTCTGCCATAGAAAAGACTCATTGTCAATGTTGCCCGCTAAAACGAATACAAATAATGTTGACTTTCTTATTTTCTTACCATCTAACTACTGATTAAATCAAATTATTTGTAATTTTCCTATAATTACCATTAATTTGTCTATTTTTTTAGATGGTGTACAAAGACCTAGCCCAGGTTGTGACATTTCTTTTATATTGTAGAAGCAGTACAAGTAGCATAGTTTGGCAGTTCTTTCCTTGAGTAGTTAACAGAAAGGTGGTTATCAACGATCTGTCCGATAGTTAAACATTACTCAATAAGGTAAATTAAATGTGTAAACGAAACTAAAATGTGCAGCCTGATTAAGTAGGCTGCAGCGTGAGCGAAATGTACCTACCTATGTATGATAGTGAGACCATACATCTTGGCAACCCCGAAAGGAAAGATAGTTAACTATCAAGATAAAGAAATGCCATAACAAAGCAAAGGATTAAAAATAAAGTTTATTCTTCAAAGACGAATGCTACGTTGGTGTTGGTCGCTGACGTCCTCAACCGCGGTGGCTTTGGTGGCGCTGCTGGCTGCTGCAGGGCTCTGGCCTCTCGTGCTGCTCTGGCGTTGGGGCACCCCCGGTGCTGGAGTGCAATATCCACGTTGATATGATCCTCTTGAAACCGGGTTAACCGGGTTTCAAGAGGATCCCCGGATTTCAAGAGGATTTAACCCGGTTATAACCCATAAACACCCTGTGTGATGTGGAATGCCAATACCGATTTATACAATCCAACCTGCAGAGAAAGAGACTGGCAACAGACGAGGTGATGTTAGAAGGCGCGAAACGAGGTGCATCGATCGCACTTCTCCAGGAACCATATGTTTGAGGAGGACATAGCCTAAAAGAATACCGGGGAATTAGGATCTTCCAGGATAGCAGCGGGGGTACTGTAAAGGCTGCTATAGCCGTCTTCGATCCAAAGATCGACATAATACAGTACCCACAACTTAGTACTTACTACAAACTTGTTGGTAGTTGGAGCGCAAACAAAATCCTGGAAGATCCCTAGTATCATATTACTTCGAGCCAGATGCACAAATAGAGCCTCAACTAGAACAGCTTTACAAGATATCGGAAGCCACAGAATCAAGAAAGCTTGTAATCGGTGGCGATGTCAACGCAAAAAGTATCTGGTGGGGTGAGCATAAAACGGATGCAAGAGGGGAGGCGATGTTGAGTGCTCTGGACAAAATGAAGCTGCACATTCTTAACCAGGGAAATATGCCAACTTTTGATACAGTAAGAGGCGGCAAAAGGTACACAAGCAAGGTGGACGTTACGGCGTGTGCGAGGGATCTGCTTGACAGAGTGAACGACTGGACAGTTGACGAAGGTATGACGAGCTCGCTCGGATCACAATGCTATACACTTCACAATAAATCTACACAAATCACAAGGCACTAACATCGCAAGAACAACAAGACTCTACAATACGAAAAAAGCTAACTGGCCTGAATTTCGTAAGAAATTAAACCAGTTAACCGGAGAACACAACATCACAAAACAAGCAATAGAAAACATCACAACTACAGAACAACTAGACCAAACACTAAAACAATACACAAATATAATCACTATAGCATGCACACAACACATACCTAAAAAGAAAAACACAAGTACACTTACCATACCATGGTGGTCCGAGAAACTGGGTCAGCTGAAGAAGGAAGTCGCCACTCTGAAGAACAGGGTCAGACGTGCCGCGCCTGTATGCCGCTCCATAGTGGTTCAAAAGTACCTGGAGAAAAGAGAAAATTTTGAAAAAGAAGTGAAAAAAGCACAAATAGAGAGCTGGAAGCAGTTTTGCGAAAAGCAAGACCGTGAGAGTGTGTGGGATGGTGTCTATAGGGTGTTGAGCAGAACGAGTAGACAAACAGAGGCCCAACCCCTAATGGAGAACGGTCAAATTCTGGATAACAGTGACTCAGCACGACTTTTAGCAGAGACTTTCTAACCCGAGGACAACACAGAGACGGATACGGCAGAGCATCGCTCAGTTAGGATTAAAGCAGAGAAGGTAAATGCCATGGGCCAAGAAACCGAGAACTGCAAAGACCCACCCTTCACTCTAACTGAGCTGCATGTGGCCGCAAGATTCTTTAACCCGAAAAAAGCACCGGGGCTGGATGGTTATACCGCGGACATGTGTGATCACGTTATCTAGAATGACCCTGAGCTTTCTTAATAAGTGTTTAGAATTGCAATACTTCCCGATAGAATGGAAAGAGGCAGTGGTAATTATTCTAAGAAAGCCAGGAAGAGACGATTACTCCATACCGAAATCCTATCGACCAATAGGCCTTCGTCCTCTGTTCGGAAAAATACACGAGAAGATGTTGATGGCGCGAATAAAATACTAGATCATACCTCGCTTGAGCACATGCCAATACGGATTCATGCCCCAGAGAAGCACCGAAGACTCCCTTTACGTCCTTACAAATTGTCACAATAGTATCATTGGACATAGAGGAAGCCTTCGACAGCGCCTGGAGGCCAAAAATTCGAGTCTGAAGAACAGTGCCCTGTCAACTTACGTCGCGTCATCGACAGTTACAGTACAGTACAGTTACAGTACTGATAGGTATGTCAGGGTGAGGTATGCTGGAGCTGAACAGAGGAAGACCACACAAAAAGGCTGCGCTCAAGGATCAATTGGTGGTCCCATACTCTGGAACCTACTATTAAATCCGCTGCTTAAGAATCTAGTGGACAGGGGAGATTACGTGCAAGCCTTTGCAGACGATGTTGTGCTGGTTTTCGATGCAGATACGGCTTTAGAGACAGAGGTGCGTGCCAATGCCACTCTTGAATGTGTTCGCCAGTGGGGTGTCGCTAACAAACTGAAGTTTGCACCTCATAAAACTAACGCGATGGTGTTAACGCGGAAGCTGAAGTACGACACCCCGCGACTGAAAATGGGTGGAGTTAACGTTGGCATGAAGAGCGAAGTCAAGATCCTAGGCCTTATTATTGACAACAAACTAACATTCAACACACACGTTGGAAACCAGTGCAGCAAAGTCATTGCAGCATACAAGCAGCTGTGTAGGGCTGCAAAAATAAATTGGGGTTTGCACTCAGAGGTGGTCTGCATAATATACACGGCAACAATTGAACGAATACTTCTATACGCTTCCAGTGCGTGGGCACCTGCTGTATCTAAGCTGTGTGTAAAAAATAAACTGCTCGCCATCCAACGAGACTTTTTACAGAAGATCTGTAAAGCGTACCGTACTGTGTCACTCCACTCAGCACTTGCCCTCACCGGAATTCTACCGCTGGATCTCCGCGTTCAGGAAATGGCTTTACTGTACGAATCCAAGAGAGGTGTCTATCAACCAGAGCTCGGGGATAGGGAGGTCGAACAGAGGAGCTCGACAATGGAGGCCCCTCATCCCGCAGAACAGGTCGGCTTGGAGTTCAAAATCCTGGTAGACCAGGATTAACTTAATAGTAACAGCGACTACTCTGTTCGCATTTTCACGGATGGCAGTAAGATTGACGGTCGGGTCGGAGCCTCGGTATCCTTATGGAATAACGAGACCGAAACCAAGGCCGTCAAACTTACGTTGCCATCCCACTGTACCGTCTACCAGGCCGAACTCCTAGCAATACACAGAGCAAGTGAAGAAATCCTGCGGAGGAAAGAGTCTTCCTTTGCTATTTACAGTGACTCGATGGCCGCACTCCAAACAGTTACAAACTTGCGGAGCTCTCATTCCCTAGCGGTAAATACTAGAAAGAACCTAAAAACCCTTGCTCAGCAAAATAAATCTGTGTGTTTATTCTGGGTTAAGGCTCATGCGGGTCTAGCAGGGAATGAGAAAGCAGACGAACTCGCGAAGGAGCAGCTGTGAATAGCAAACGAAGGCCGAATTATGACAAATGCCCCGTTTCATTCGTCAACCGATGCATTCGGATGCGATCGATTGACGAGTGGAACGGTAGGTATAAATCGAGTGATACAGCGGCCATTACGAAAATCTTCTTTCCGGACGTAACATCAGCCTATAGATTCATAAGAAAAATAAAACCAACAGGAATACTCACTCAGGTCATGACGGGGCACAGTGGCTTCTCCCAGTATTTAGCACGGTTTAAATGCAAGGAGAACCCATCGTGTATCTGCAAGCCTGGAGTGGAGGAGAGGCCCCACATACTGCTGGAATGCCCAATCTTCGCCTCATCCAGATATAATGTAGAGCAGAAACTTGAAACAAAATTAGAAATAGATAAGATTAGTACATTGTTACAAGGAAAATTCAGAAACGAGTTCCTAGAATATTGTATCAACATAGCCAGTTCTGTAATAAATAGAAATAAAACACGCTAGAAAAATATGTCAAAAGATATAATAAGTATATTTTTTAAATTGACATATAACAAAAATAGAAAAGAAAGTAAATATAATAAAAGAATAACAATATTCCTACGATACAGTAGAGTTAACAAAGACTGCGCCACTGCCGGCGGAGGTATTTGATATATATATATATATTTTATAAAAATAAAAAAACCCATAAACACCCATTTTGCTGGGTGATAATGAAAATTGTATTGTAACATAGTTTTCTATAACGAATTAATAGGAATCAGCAATAAAAAGGATTAAAATCTATAAAATATTAGTTAGAACGTTTAAAACAGAGCAATATTAATAATGTACTTTGACTCGATACTATACTTGTCTCTGTCGCTCATCCTTTGCTAAAATATGGCGTTTCAATTGCACAGTACGGCGACACAACGAAAAGGTAGCTGTTGTATATGGGTGAGCAAGAGAGACAAGTAGAATTACTTTTTTTTAGATTTGACCAATACATTTTACAAGCTATAAGCTCTAAGGACTATTAAAAAATTTAAAGAGATCTTTGCATAGCCTTGCAAAAACATATTAAGTAGAGAGATGGTGGAGGGACATTGTACATTTTTTTGTGCTATAATGGTGAAAATCACGTTGAATATAACGTTCATTTGATTAATGTTTTTTTAATTATGTTTTTGTATTTGTGGTCTCATAAAGGCAAATTAAATAAAAAGTCTGATAAAAAGGCTTATTTATAACTAAACACACTGTTTAACAGCAAAACAAACTAAACAATAAGAATTAAAATCTAAATATAAGGTATAATTTTATTTACTTTTTAGTCCGGATTGATATAGAAATGCTTCTTTTGATTTAATTTATTTTTTATATTTTTGGTCTCGCTAAGGTAAACAATTAGGTAATATATTTTATTTTTCCAACTGGATTAAAATGGGGATTCTACATAAGTAAATATATATCTTAAAAAACTATTAAATAAAGGGAAAATTAAAATGAAACACATAAGCCTCAGAAGTCACATCACCCGGGTGCACTAGCAGACGAAGTAAGAGTGCTCGAGTTAGTTACCAATGCGGGTGAGTCATCATCCATCGAGGAGACTGATGCTGCTATCGGCGCTTTCACCAACCACCTTCGAACTGCTATCAGGGCATCTTCCAGGCGGGTGCCGGTGGCGAATGATCGCCGCTGGATCCTGCCTGAGGATGTGAGGGAGTTGTTGACAGCAAAGAACGCAGCTATCCGGGCGTAGGACTACGCTCCGACCGAGGCAAACCGCATCCATATGAGGGCCCTACAACGAGATGTTAAATCTCGCATACGCGAACTGCGGTCTAACAACTAGGACGCGCTTCTTGAAGAGATTTCGCCTTCACATCTGACTTACTGGAGCTTGGCAAAGTCTCTCAAGTGCACCGCATCACGGAGCATATCTTGGAGCTAAAGAACATAGGTCGAAACCGATAGGCACGGGTGCGCTTTTCTTTGACGTGGCTAAACAAAGTCAAAGTCTGGCACAACGGCTTGTTATATAAGCTGTTTAAACTAGGCGTGCCAGACAGCCTCTAGCACATCATACGAGACTTTCTCCACTGTCGAACCTATACACTATACACTAGTGACATACCAAGGACGGAGAAAGTAGATCTAGCGAGCGCTCTTTGCAGACGTCACCGCGCTATAAACATCTGATAGGAATCTACGTAGGTTAACTAGAATACTTTAGTCCACAGCCAACGCATTAGGCGCTTGGTTTAGGAAATGGAGAATAGAAGTCAACCCAGAAAAAAGTGCAGCAGTGTACTTCTCTCTCTCAACCTGCTCTAAGACAACCTCTAGAAAACCCTTCAAAAGATTAGGTCAGATCACCCTGTTTGGTGTTCCGATCCCATGGGCTAAAAATGTCAAATATTTAGGAGTCACTTTAGCCTTCATCATGGGTAGGCTCCACCCTCTAATTTGCAAGAAGAGTAAAATGTCGCTGAGAAATAAGCTTACACTTTACAAATCATGACATATGCCAGTGTAGCTCAGGCCAGCAAGTCGAACTTCAGTCACTTGCACGTTATTCAAAATAGGTTGTTAAGCAAATGCGTCGGGCCCCGCCCTATGTCCACAACCTAGATTTGCACAATGATCTCGAGCTGCCCACCATTGCCGCATTCATGAAGTTGGCGTCTAGACGCCACTTCGACAATACTCCCCACCATCCCAAGCCGCTGATCAATACGTCAGGTGACTACACAGCCAACCCCGACGCGGTGGTTCGTTACAGGTGTCTGTGTAACGTCTTAACAGATCCCGACGACGTTATAACAACAAGGAACGCCGGTGTTCCAGTTGGAAATTGGGCAACACGGCATTAGCATCGCCGGTGGGCCAGGTAACGCGGGGTAGGCATTCCTACTGAATTTCTTGCTGGCTCTTTGGCAGTAGATGACCCTTCCAAACCAATGGTAGTTTCAACATACGACGTCCTAAGCCGAGGTCCGTGCTCTCTTGGGTGCCCTAAGGCATATCGTATGTAGGAGTAGTTTAAGTTCCGGCTAAGTGCCGTCAGCGCTACAAAGCTACAAAGGCCATAAATAAACTGTCCATTTTGAAAAAAAAAGCGTCCTTCGTCTGTCACCCTCACCCGCTTAACTCAGCCATATCACTGACACCACGTGATTTCGTCAAACATAGTAACATTATAAACGTAGTGTATCATTAATTACTTTTCTTTTTTTTCTTTCTTTTTATTAATTATTTTTTTAATGTATGTATAAATTTCAATAAACATTTATTTCCGAATCTCGTTAAGTTCAATAAACTACAATATTTAGTTATCACCCGCTCAAATGGGTTATAACTAGGTGTTAAATTGATAATAAAGGCATCATAACTTATTTTTCTTATGTTTTAATGATTTTTTCTTTGCAAATATACATTCCAATTCCTATTTCTATCTATAACTCTTCCTAAAACTCAATAAACTACAATATTTAGTTATCACCCGCTCAAATGGGTTATAACTGGGTGATAACTAGGTGATAATGGGTTTTAACCCAGCCCTGGGTTTTAACCCGGGTGATTACCCATCACAAGTCCGAGCACGAGTCGTAATTATCAGCGCTGATACTGAGATGTGGCACCAGTCGCTCTGCCGCCCCTCTTAACTTGGTTTTCAAATGTTGCATTTTTTGTTCCAGTTTTCAAACCTGATTTTCTCAGCCAAATTGCTGTAAAAATCGCTAAGATTTTTTTAAATGCTCAATAATACAATAATCTATCCAACTCCTAAACGACCTGGGGATTCAATGATAAGACTTATGTTTAAAAATGCGTCTTCGTTTTGAAGTCAGAGTTCAACAAACTTTTTATGCATGCAGGAGAAAATGGGTCATATGTTTAAACTAAATTTTAGGTTTTGTATTTGCTACCTACTAATTGTTTTGCTGTTTGTTTTATTATCAAAAATGTTATTGCCAGATTAATAAAGAGTTAAATTCATTGAGAAATAAACACATTGTTGTAATGTTGTGTGTGAGTGAAGCTGACCTCAAAATGGTTTAACAGTCATTGTTTTAGATAATTAGTTCTGTTTTCCGCTTCTGATGTTAATTTTGCACTAATTTAAATTATCACAAAGGATCCATAGTGAAGATTTGTAAATAGCATTAGTTTACACCAATTAGCTAATATTTAGTGATTTCCGCTGTAAATCTTACAAAAATATATTTAAAAAATATACAAATAAATATACCGCTTTGGCCTTATCTCCACACCCAAAAATTATATCATGGCATCGCTCCGGTGTGACGTGAAAGAAGGACAAACAAACCAACAAATATAGTTTTTGATTTATTAAATTAGTATGGATTCTTTACAAGCCATAGAATTTGATTTATGAACCTGATATTGAAATACTTTAAATCTATATAAAAAAACCGAAGTTAACAAAAAAGGTTGGTGACCTCTGACTTTTTAAAAAAAGATTAAAGTTTATGTGGTTTATTGTGTATTTAAGCACATGAATCGTGCTTAAGTTGGATATATGGCTATGTTACTAGGTACCATTAATAGGTCCCTTTTAATTAAGTTACACTCACTCTCGCAAAAGATCTCTATTTCGGTTTCAACCGATTAATTTGTTTTGCCAAACCTTAGGGAACACAGATCAACTATTTAAAAACCTAAGTGCTTGTTTTGTTTATAAAAACAAACTTTTTTACGAAATCTAGAGGCTCACGCCGAGGACGTTAATGTTCTCTAACGTATGGCGGCGTACGGGTAATTTCACACTTTTCTGTGCCGCCAGTGAATGGGTTAAATGCGATATGAACATTTTATGAATACGTTCTAATCTTTTGGACTGTATGGAGTACAAAGGTTTCCATATCACGGATGCATATTCTAAAATTGACCCAATGTACGCGTAATATATTATTATTATATATCCTTAGTTTTTAAAAAGAGGTTTACAATTTTCAATATACCCAGCACTACACAGTATTCTAATACATTTTTTTTGTGCACGAAATACTTTATTTATATCAACGCAATTTCCCCATAAAACAATCCCATACCTTAAAATAGATGATATATATCCATGATAGGCGAGGAGGGCTGCTCTTGTACCGGATACATCTTTGATACGTGTTAATACATATACATATTTGTCAATCTTATTTTTGACATCCATTACATGAGCTTTCCAATTGCAGGCAGTATTTGTCTAAGTTAAAACCTAAAAACTTTGTAGCATTTACACTGTCAATTTTAAAACCATTACAGTTTACACATAATTCGGGATCTTTCATATTGATTGTGTTAAATTGAATTATGTTTGTTTTCGATAAATTAATATTTAAATTTTTCGCATTAAGCCAGCCTTTGTCAGAGCTAATTCAATTTCATTTTTGAGGTCACGGGCATTTACAGTATTAATTAAAATTGTTATGCCATCAGCAAATAAAAAACATTCATTGGTCATGTGTTTAGGTAAATCATTGATATTCTAAATAGCTGGAAAAGTGCACACCTTCAAAGAACGTTGAAATAAAATAGTGATAGGTAGAGCAAGGCTGTCAGCACATGAGGAGATGAATACTGCAGGAACTTCATCACAACCCTTAGACTTGTCCAGTGATTTTAAAACTGCAGTTATATGATCAACGGAAATATCAATACTAGATATGAAATCGTTAGAGTTAATCTCAGGATATTTATGAACAGGAGATGAAGATGCGAGGGCTGGGAAAAAATACTCTGAAAGAAATTACTAAAGACATTGCAAATACTGACCCCATCACTGTGCGTTCGTGGTCCGAGCATGAAACTGTTTGGATAATTTGACCCTCCCCTTCTTGATTCTACATTCTGCCAAAAGAGTTTGTGGGAAGATCGAATAAGACTTTCAGTGTTGCTTGTAAAACGGTTATAACATTCTTTTAAAATCTTATTGTGTCTATTCCTGAAAACCATAAACTCATCTCCGTCACGCGAATTATGCTGTTTTTGCCATCTGCGATGGATGTGATTTTTTTCTTTGTTAATTTTGATTAATGCGGGACTGTACCATTCAGGAAACTTATTGATTTTACAGGAAGTCTCCGGAACAAAAACTTTAAAACGCTCGTATATTTTTTTATAAAACATACATATCTACAGCCGAATAAACACAGTCTACATTTAATGCATCGTGCCAGTCTATTGACTTTAAAATTCGTAAGTCGTAATTGCAATCTTAAAATTTATATATTGTTGTAAATCCGAAACTGTAACATTCAGAAGTGGACGGAAAGGATCAATTTTCGTTGAAGGCGATGGACTAGAATATAAATGGAGAAAGAGATTTGAAAAGCTCAAGTCAAGTACTTATGTTATTAGAGGTATTGGGTATAGTGTTAAGCTGAGTTAAGCCACAACAAGTAAGTTCATCGATCAGAGCAAGTGAACTTTCCTGTGACTCTGTGCTCCCAACGTGTACCAGTGAGTAACCTTCGTCGTGCCAACTTAAACAAGGTAGGTTAAAATCTTCTCATATTTGGTATGTATTAAGTGTATGACATTTTTCAAAATAAGTAAGAAAACTATATTTAAAATTATTTAAACGAAGACCTTTGTTTTGTTCTTGCAATTATATGTAAATTAGCGCACAGTCTCGCTCCGATCGCTGCTCGGTACGGACGTTCCAAGACCACTCCGATTGATCGGTCCCTTCCCGATATTCCGTGGCGCTCAGTTTACTGACGTCACAGTATAGCGTGTTGGTTCCGTGATGCGGTATTTCTGGGTTTCCTTACTCCCTCCGAGCGCTATCGTAGGGTATTTCTTTGCGACTAAGCCCCTTAGTCTTCAAAGTGCTGTGCTGAGTTGTGTTGTGCTTGTGCTGAGTGCTGTGTTGTGAGTAGTCTAGTTTCAGTACAAAGGATAATTAACGGTGACAACGAATTTGTACTGATCCAGTTCTTTTATTTTTATTTATTCCTTCTTCTATTTTTATTTATTTTTCCTATATCTCCTATTTATTTTTTATCATATTTGTGTGTTTTCATGTGCATTCAGTCGGTAAAGGTTGACCCTAACGCGGTCAACTCTTTACCTGCGTACCCTTTTTTTTAGGTTTCTAGGTAGCGGCCTTCGGCGAACTACGGTTAGTTTTGAGTCATTCTCCCCAGCCGCTGGTAGGGAGGTTAACCGCTAGGGTTCGCTAGGTTTTTTTTTTAGGAACTCTAGGCATCTTTTATACAGTATGGATACCACTTATGGGCAATAAATGAAACCTCATACTTGTTATCGCCTTTTCTAACAGTATACAAAAAATGAAAGAAATCGGTCCAGTAATTAGGTCCAAAACCAGAGTTTTAATTTTGAGCAAATTCGTAGAGACACACTCTGTAGATTTGCTGCACTAGGTCAATGAGTCAATGAACTTGAATTAACATTATTTAGGTACTTAGTTGGAGAAATGCGACGTTGCCACGTAGTGCGTTATTTGCCGAGCGCGGGAATTCCCCTGAGCGGGGCGCGTGCAGGGTGGACTCACCTGTTCTGCCGCCCTACCGTAAAAGGATGCTAAGTGCAAAATCATATTTTTGAGAAAAATGACAAAAGCCCGCCAAACTTGTTTTCTAAAGTTGTATGTAAGATAGCATGTTATAATCAGTTAGTTACCACTGTTTTGTAAAGGGAATAATAATCGGTTAATAAATAAGTTGAAAGAGAAAATGATTCGAGATTATGTTTATAATGTTTAGCTTTAATCACTCAGTACATAGTGTTTTAAAATTATTATAACGGTACTTAAAAGCGTTCTTATTAAAAATGATTATGTGTAATTAGAGATAAAATAAATAAAGAAGTAGACAGTGAAATCTTATGAATTGTTTTTACGTGTTACGCCTAGACTGGACGAGTCGAATCGCTCCTGTTAAAATTCATAAATTCAATCGTAAAAACAAAAAATAAACATTTATTATAATAGGTACATAGTCCATTCCTTAAAGTAATCTGTTAATTGTTAATAACAATAATAATAAAGACTCTAATAAAGCAAACATACTCTTATTTTAGTGCATTGATCATTATCATAGTTCCTTTTCTTAGGTACGTAATTGTAAATAAGTATTGAATACTAACAATTGCACCAATTGCACTATTTGTGACTTATGTTTTTTGCCAACTGGGAAGTTATGTTTCGTCACTCACTCGCACTCGTCAGTTCACCGCTAGACTCGGGGCCACTGCGCATGTGCTTATTGCAGAGATTTTGATACTCGGCTCGCGCTCGCGCATTGTGCAGTAATTATTGTAAACTGTGGTTATTAGGTAGTTTAATTTATTCAGTATTTATTTGTTATGGTGAAATTGACACTAGGTACTTGACTTTTGTGTGTGTGTGTGTGTGTTTTTTAACAAAATGCCGTGACAACAGCATTTTTACAGTGCTGCAGAGTATACATACATGATTTTAATGTATGGCGAATGTCGCCCGAGTGCAGTGTTAACTTTACGTATGTATCGGGAGAGATTTGGTGTAACTCGCAATATAGGATAGTGCGCCATGATTGGGTTTATTTTCAGTTCAGTTAAATCGTGACGAAATAAAAAAGCTCAGATAAAAAATGAAAGTAAGTGATTTTTTCTCATTACGTCGCAAACCGTAAAACAACAATCGAAGATGGCGGCGCCGTGCTTCCTATCGCGCCATGCGTGTGCATCGTTGCCACTCTTCTGCTGAGGCTAAGGTACGTTGTCTAAACAGAGTGTTATACTGATACTGCATTTATTTCGCTATTTATTTTGTTTGAAAATGAAAGTTATTTAATTTGCGGGTTTTCGTGTAATATTCGATTGTGTTATACTTCTGTGGACTATTATTACTTGTGGTTTCATTTTTTGCCCATGAGTGGTATCCACACTGTATACTTCTATATACATACCTTAGTCCCAACCCCTCCCATGGATTCGCAAAGCATAATAAACTTCGCGAAAGCGTTCACCCAGGCGCTCGCCGCGTCGGGCAACCCGATATCAGATGAGGTCTTCTCGCAGGCCTTATTAGCGCTTAACGCGTCCCCGGACCCTCAGGCCACCAACTCCCAGACCCCTCAGGTCTTAACCAGCTCTCCCGCGTCTCCCGTTCTCTCTCCAACCGCGGTAAACGCTTTCGCATTACTTATGTTATCTAATAATTCCAACTGCGGACTCTCGAATATCTCCATCGAGCGTCCTAAGCGTCGTGGACACCCTGGGCAATGCCATCGGTGCCAGCTGAACGGCCACGCAGCGGCTAATTGTTCAGCTCCCCCCAGGTGCGTTAAGTGCCTCGATCCGCATATCACAAAGGAGTGCACTCGCACTCCCGACTCCACCCCCCCTGCATGACTGCTGTGCGGCCAGTCCGGCCACACAGCAAACTACAGGGGTTGTCCGCGTGCACCACGCTCTTACGCTCTCCGCGACTAAACCGGCGCCGCCGCTCACTCCCGCTAACTTCCCGCTGCTGCGCAACCGGAGTCCCCCGGAAGCAAAGCCCGAGCAGCCGATGCCGACTCCGGCTCTTTCAGATAGCGTCCGGCCGCTCCTACACTGCCTTCCCATCCTATCCCAGCTCCCGTAGCTCCCGTAGGCCCGCGTCCCGCTCCGTCGTCCTCGCCTCAGTCGTTGGCTGAGGACATGAAGACCGTGTTCGACGTCATCCAAAACGTGGACACTAACGAAATCGCCGTACTCGCACGCAAACTGCGAGCCGCCCGCTCTCCTCAAGAGGGTCTATTTGCGTAAGCCGAGCATCACTCGCTACTCAGCTCTTTATAAATTCTATTTTTCGTTTAAATTCGTTAATAAATAAATATAGTGTCTAGACCCGCAAATCCCGCGTCCTGTCGTATCAAACCCAAGGGCTTATCCCTAGTTTCTTTTAACGTTCGTAGTCTTAGTACTAAGCTCCCTGAGCTCAAACTATTCCATCAGAACAACGAGCCAGACTTATTGCTTCTCCAAGAGACATGGCTCTTATAAATACGCGTTCACTTGTAACGATAGGCCCAACTCCGACGGTTACGGCGGCACAGCTATTTACTACAAAAGAGGTTTCCATTGCGCTCCTCTCCCTACCCCTCCTCTCCTCAACATGGAAGCCACTGTGGGTAGATTGGCTACGACTGGTCATCCGACCGGCATCATAGCTTCAATCTACATACCTAGTGGCACCAGACCTATCCGTAGCGACGTTGAGGCCATTCTCGCCCTCGGCCATTCAGTCATTCTGTTCGGAGATTTTAACTCCAAACATACTGACTGGACGTGCCTATCTACTAACACCAGCGGTATCGCTCTCCTTAACATCACTGAGCAACTCGACTTAGACGTCATCTCTCCCGTCACTCCCACTATATTCCATTCTCCTGATATCCTCGATTTTGCGATCGTCAAACGAATCAACCTCGATCTCAGGTCTATCGAACCGCTCGATGACCTAGGTTCTGATCACCACCCCGTCTCCCTCGTGCTAGGACCGCCTAACGATAACGTCACCTCTCCAAAGACCTTTACAAACTGGAAAGGCTTTAAAAATACGTTAGTTTCAGCCTTAGAGGCCCCGAACTCTCCGCTCGCGATCTCGCACGACCAATTAGATAGCCCGGATAAAATAGACTCGATAGTCGATTCCCTCACTGATGCTATCAACTCAGCCATCAGTGTTAACGAAAAGGTTGCTAAGCAAGGCAAACCCACGCTTCCCTTAGATGTTAGCAATCTTATTAAAGCTAAGAACGCGGCTCTCCGGAGAGCCAAGAAATATCCCACGCCCGCCTATAGATTAGCTGCGAACCAGCTACAACGTAAAGTTAGGTCTTGCCTCGCGGAACTCCGAGACGCTCAGATGAACGATCTCATGGAGAATATCTCTCCGTCCCACCAAGCGAACTATAGTATGGCCCGAGCCTTACGCGTAGACACCGCCTCTTACGTTCCTCCTCTCAATCGTCCCGATGGCACTACTGCCTTCGAAGTCGAAGAGAAAGCCGAATACTTCGCTGACAGCATTGCTGCACAATGCTCGCCAAACACGCAACTGCCCTCTCACATCCAGGCGGTGTAGGACGAAGTCCTTCGCATAGACTCTCTCCCCATCACCGCCGACCCCGTCACAGTCTCTAATGACGAAATCTCGCTTCGCATTAGAAATCAAAAGTCCAAAAAAGCTCCGGGTGCGGGTGGATTTTCAAACCACGCACTTAAGCACCTGCCTCAACAGGTGCTTACCTTGTCAACTATCATTTTCAACGCCTGCTTCGACCATAGCTACTTTCCAAAAGCTTGGAAAGAAGCGACAGTCGTAGGCATTCCCAAGCTGGGTAACCTTCTGAATATCCCGGCTAATCACAGACCCATCAGCCTCCTCAAGGCCATGTCTAAACTTCTCGAGAGAGTCATACTTTCTCAAATGCGGAACCATCTGTTTCCAACGGATGGTGATCCCCTCATTATTCCCCATCAGTTCGGCTTTCGCGCTAAGCACTCTTGCCCACAGAAAGTCCATTGAATCGTCGAGTACATACTTGACGGCTTCTATCCGCGTCGTTATAAAACAGTCGCGGTTTTCTATGACGTAGCCAAGGCTTTCGATAAAGTCTGGCTCAGCGGTCTCGTTTAGAAACTCTACAAAATAGGCTTACCGGATCGCCTAGTCAGGTTAATCGCGTCGTTTCTCAAAGACCGTACGTCTCGATTTAAACATTAAGGCACGCTTTCCGCGCCTCGTCCCATAAAGGCTGGAGTCCCTCAAGGCTCAGTCCTCGCCCCTCTGTTGTACACCGTGTACACCAATGACATTCCCATCCCGCCGAAAGGCGTCGATCTCGCCCTCTTTGCCGACGACACCGCACTCTAGACCAAAGGTCACAGTGTCCCGCGGCTTGTAACCAGACTCCAAAAGGCCGTAAACGCCCTCGGTGTGTGGTTTCAAAAATGGCGCATCGATGTGAATCCAGACAAGAGTTCTGCGATTCGCTTCGACCCCAAACGCCGTCGTCCCGCTGGCGATCCCCACGTTCGAATGTTAGGCATTCCCATCCCCTGGAAGCGCAGTACTAAATACTTAGGCGTAACCTTAGATCCGACGCTTTCTTTCAAGCCACACATTGACAGAGTTTCGAAACTCGCCCGTCACTACTTAGGTCGCCTAAATAGCATGTTAGGTAGAAAAAGTAAAATGTTTTTCAGAAACAAACGTACACTTTACAAAGTCTGCGTTAGACCCGTCATGACATATGCCTCGCCAATCCTTGCCCACGCCAAACCCTCCGTCCTGCACAAACTGCAGATAGTTCAAAATCTGTTTTGCCGCAGGGCCACAAATCCACCGTGGTACGTGCGTTACGCGGACTTGCACAGAGATCTTGAACTGCCTACAGTACAACAACACCTCAAAACACTCTCTGAAGCGTTCTTCAAACGCTCCGAAACCCATCCCAATCATCTAGTTCAAGATTCAGTCTCATGTACTACTCCTATCTTAGATTCGAAGTCGCTAGGCCTAGGAATGCGCAAGCTTACTCTTCCACCAGACTGACATCGGATCTTGAAGCCCTTCTGGCCGCAAATTGTAATCTTAACTCGAGTTAATTTAACTTCTTTACTATTGATTTATTTTTATTTTAAATTTCTATTTTCATTTTTGAGCACCTTCAGTGCTATGAATTCACCTTCAGTGCTATGTGAATCCCAGCGGGTGACCCCTTCTGGGCCCCGCTAACGCGGCCTCTTTCTCCAATTGGCCGTCGTTTAGATAAAGGCTGTGTGGCAAAAAATTGCACGAGCCATTTAGGGGGTTTTTTGTGGGTACAGACTCTGGTAGGCTCGGAGTGACGAGTCCCACATAACTCCGATCGCGCGCGCGGAGTATGCGTAAGAGCATTTTTTTATTCCTCCTGCACCCTCCGTGGAGTGGAACAAAAAGAAAAAAAAATTTAAAACTATTCCACCTTGAACCTGTTTCGATACACATCTACTGAAAACCTTCTGCTAAACTTACTTTATAAAAAAGCTAGAACAAAGCCATGCGTAAAAGTTAGTTATGTTATTCGGGTGATTAAATGATCTGCTACTTATACTTGAAATTATAAAAATATAACAGGAATTACTGCCACTTCGTAAAACGTAAAGGAATAAATATAAAAACAAATACAAATTATATATGGGGTTCTTTAACACATTCAGTTCCACTGTGATTTTGATCATGATTAAGCGACGCCGCCTGAAAATGTTAGGCGCGTTGCCGGCACTGCTGGAGGAAATAAACGAACGCGCCGTGCGCGGTCGATGGCATTCTCAGAGTGGCAATAAGCAGTTTGTTTCATATTTTTTAGTCATAAACAGTGTTGTAACATTACAAGGTGTGATTTAATTAATATTCAGTGACATTTTAAGCTCAAACACATGTCAAACAACTCAAGAAATAACATAAAAGGTGAGTGTGTTTCGTAATTTATACAGATATTCTCAATCTTTTTAAAAATAGATTAATGTATACATAAGGTTTTGTACGTTAACTTTTCCAACAGTAATTCCAGCTGGCACAATTAATGTTTGCTACCGATTATAGTTCGTAACGATATTAATTCATAAATAATTTTGCACCTTATTACTGTATATGGAAAATAATTAAATATACCATATTAAAGGTACACTATGTACGTTATATTTGATTATACGTTTCTAATGGTGATTTTGTAGCAGAATAAGACTAAAGATCTGTAAGATGCAAAAAACATGACGTATTTTTGAATTTTGGTAATTATTCCCTTTTTTTATAAATAGTAAATCGATAAAGGTCCTTGGCTGACATGCTAACAACAAAGTGATCCTATAAAGGTACCGTTTTCGTTTTAAGTTACGGAACCCTAAAAAATAAGCAATACTTTCATATTTTGTTTGTAAGTATATTATAACGTGAAAACGGTACATACCTACTACTAGCAGTTGATTCATAAACTTAGAATTTTAAGTATAAAGATTGCCTGAAAATTAACATAAATACAAAAAAAATACAAATAAAAGTGTTGAAAAAAGTTTATATAATATCAAAACCATACAAATTTACAAGTAATTGTCAATGTTGAGAAAAAAATAAATATTTCATTTCAATATATTAATGGCTGGATTCCGCGTTAACTCGTGAACGGGTGCCGTTTGAGGGTGTTCGTCGTTTGGATACTTGGGGCAGACTTGCCGAGCTAACAGATGCAGATAAGAATAATTTTGTATAGACATAAAGAGACTCTGTAAATTTATTTTGAAAAAATATAACCGTGAAGTTTCTTGCCAGTTCTTCTTTCCGAAGGTTTTTTCGAACTGATGGTAGAGTCATGTTTTATTTGACGTAAATAAGAACAAGTAATTTTCAATGTTGAGAAATAAATATTTCTTTTCATTTCAATACTATAATTTGACAAAAATAAATGGACTATAAAATTAATAACCATACCATTAATCCAAAATAACGACGAATCGTGGCATACCCGATTTTTACATTTTGTGGGTCAGCATCACAAAAAATTGTTCAAGAAATAATACACCAAACTGCAGAAATTGACAAGTTTTTAGTTGGAGCACCGCCACCAGCAAAGAAAAAGATGAATGTAGAAAAGACGACTCGAATAAATAATATTTAAAAAATAAATCACAGTATTCATCAAGAAATGTTCTTTTACGGGCTATTGCCGTTAATTTGAAATAATAATTATTATATTACTTTTTTATTATTATAATTTTAATAATAATAAAAATTATTGCTTTCTATTTTGATTATAGTGAGATAATTATTTACAATTGTATGTCTTATCATTATCGTTCGGTTCAAGCATGCATGCAAGCAGGCAAGCATGCATGTAAGCAAGCAAGCAAGCAGGCATGCATGCAAGCAAAACAGCATGCATCCGTGCAAGTATTTCTGGGAACTTATAGACATGTGACGTCTCCGGTGCAACGGGATGTGCAGCCCCTTCGCCCTTACGTAACAAAGCGCAGGTAATCGTCTACGCTTCGTTACAGCGGGTGGGGACAGCCCTGCCTCCACGCCCCCGGTTTTTATAAAAACACTCTAGGGCAGGACAGAAAAGTACTGCGTTGATTCGGGGTTGGCCAATTCGGTTCTATATTATTAATAATAATAATAATAATAATCTTGGTCAAATATTATTATTTATTATTCAGGTGTAAGTCGCTTTTTGGCATGACCTACATACTGACTAACCTGCTCCTCCTCGCTGCTCGACGTCGCACCTAATATTATTTATTGTTACTTTCAAGACTCAACATAAAGTACATATGATCTGTACTTGATAAATTAGGCACCAAAAGTTTTTTATTACTTTACATTTATGACTTTAGAGGTTATGAATACTTCCATTATGTGTTTTGTATTTTATGATAATTTATCTTTAGACGTTATGTCCTTTACATTTATGCTGTATAAGATTATGATAAAGAAAATAATAGTAAGTGAAACTTATGGCAATGAAACCATTCTGCGTACATAATATTCTGCTTATCTCAATTTATGCGAAAAAACTTTACGCTGAAACTGTTATACCAAACTTCATTATGATAAAAAAAATTATGCGGCCGAAAGGGCTCCCCAAAATGTGATGTTTGTGGTGTTCTTGTTCAACTCTATGATTTTGAAGTCACAATACTTATTTGTTACTTTTACGAAAACATTCAAAACGCGCTGAGCATCCTACAGTATACAGGGTGTTTGGTGCAGGGTTAGCCAAACCCTATGGGTGTGTAGGTGGTACTAATTGTAAAATAAAAATTGAAGTAAAAGACCCTAACTGTTATAATTTTTTTTTTATGACTTTTTTTGTATTTTTTTAAGTTTTTCCGAAATCTTACCTTCCCAACCGTACAACTTTTTTTGGAACATGTTTTTGCTACGAATTTTTATGTAAATTTGGTCTCAGATGTACCCTTCGTCTTTCAAAGACGTTATTGGTTCAAAATAACTAGCAAAAAAAATTTTAAAGGCCCTAAAGTTAAAAAAATAAAAAACATTAGTTAAAAAAGGCAACTTTATATCTTTTTTTAAAAATAACCATTAACGATCGAGGAGTTCAAGTACTTGTAAAAAAATCTCTAGTCATCCCTCTTTACATCGGTATACTACATGTAGCAAAAAAATGTATGAATTTGTCAAAAATACAACTTTAAGGGAAAACGTAGTAAAAACACAAAAGTAAATGTTTACATTTTTATTCTTTAAAACTACAAATTTTGTTCAAATACCCCTCCCCTACTTCTAATACACGCTCGATATCTTCGCCGAATTTCAACAGTAGTAGTACGGAGCGTCATCTCGACTTTCATTTTTGCAAATGCTGCGTCAATTCTTTCAATTAATTGTTGTTTTGTTTGTATTTCAACTTCATATACAAGCTCTTTTGCACGTCCCCATATACAGTAGTCAAGAGGGGTCAAATCTGGGGATCGTGGAGGCCATGAGATGGGGCCAAGTCGCCCAATCCACGCATTGGGGAACGAGTTATCTAGGAACTCTCGAACTGTTAGCCGATAGTGTGCCGGACAACCATCATTTTGAAATACTATCGGTCGATCTTCTCGATATATCGGCACATTGCTCATCAGTTCAGGGAGATCATTTTCTAAAAATTCTAAATAATTGTCCCCGTCAAGAGTGTCTGGTAAGTAGTGAGGTCCAATCAGTTGTTTGCCAATTATACCTGCCCAGACATTGACAGAAAATCGTGTTTGATGCGATGCCTGCCTTGTAACACGGGGATTTTGTCCTTTTTTTGCCCAGTGGTGTAAATTGTGTTGATTGAAAATCCCTTCACGTGTGAATTTCGACTCATCCGTCCATAGAATGCTTTTTAAAATGTTTCCGTCCTCTATGTCCATATTTAGTATAAAACGACAGAATTGCATTCGTCGCGCGTTATCACCTTGCACTAAACCTAAAACAAGAAAGAAAAAACCGTTAAAAAAATCTTAACGATTATGTAACAGTGCAGTTTCGACTGTAATGAGGCACCCATGAGATAAAACAAAAAAATACAAGTGCAATACCAATAATCTTTCTAACTAAGTTTATCAGTTCAATTCCAGTCCAAGGATACTCCACCTTGAGCCGCAGACTCGCTTGAGTGTGTAAATTCACATCAGACGATCACGGTCGACAGTGGTCAAATGCCTGACTGTCAACCATTAAAAAAAATTATTCACCTCAAACGTCTTGTCTAATTAAACTAAAACAAAGATAAGCTACATTAAATTAGGCACTTCAAAGTAATTTACCTTGCACCGGAGTGTAGTGGAAAGGATGCCTTCCATCTGCATTGACGACAGACCATACTTTCCATATGGAAACACCCAGATCTCTGGCGACTTTTCGAGTACTGTTAGTGGGGTCATCATTGAACGCTTGGAGTATGGCTTCGTCTATAGCAACTGGATGCTGTGTTGCGCTGACTCGTGGTTCTCGAAAGGTTAAGTTTCCTGTTTCACGAAGTCGTCGAAATGTACTTGAAAAAGTGTTATGATGTGGTACACGTCTGTTGGGATGCAACTCTCTGTACAGTCTTTGAGCTGCGCGTGTATTGCCATCGCATCGACCATACGCATAAATAATATCAGCGTATTCTTCATTGGAGAATTCCGCCATTTTGTGACAAAAACAACGATAACAAAAACTTAACTACAAACAGCAAAACAACAAAACGTAACAAATAACAAAAATATTAACGAAAGCTAAGATACGTCTCACAGTAATCATAGTCAAACCACGACTAAAGACAAACATCTAAACATACTGTAGCTTAAAGCGATTCCACTTCACAGGTAAGGATTGAAGGTCTGGTATTCGATGATAGAAAGAGATAGAAATATGCAACACAATGAACATAGCGAAACAAAAGCTTTTTACCTGCTTTTGACATGTTTGCCTCGCACTAATTACAATAACTATTGAATTGCTGTTTTCTTGCAATGCAGTGTTTACTAGTTTAACGTTTCTACGAATATTCCTATTAAATAATTAACTAATTTGGAGGTAAATTATTCTAAATTATTTGTTATTTGAACGAAATTTGTAAAGTAATAAATTAAAAATGTAAACATTTACTTTTGTGTTTTTACTCCGTTTTCCCTTAAAGTGGTATTTTTGACAAATTCATAAATTTTTTTGCTACATGTAGTATACCGATGTAAAGAGGGATGACTAAAGAATTTTTTACAAGTACTTGAACTCCTCGATCGTTAATGGTTTTTTTTTAAAAAAGATATAAAGTTGACTTTTGTTACGAATGTTTTTTATTTTTTTAACTATAAGAGCCTGTAAAAGTTTTTGCTCGTTATTTTGAACAAATAACGTCTTTGACAGACGAAGGGTACATCTGAGACCAAATTTACATAAAAAATTGTATTGAAAACATGTTCCAAAAAAAGTTGTACGGTTGGAATGGCAAGATTTCGGAAAAACTTAAAAAAATAAAAAAAATAATCATTAAAAAAATGTATAACAGTTAGGGTCTTTTACTTCAATTTGTATTTTACAATTAGTACCACCTACACACCCATAGGGTTTGGCTAACCCTGCACCAAACACCCTGTATACAGGGTGTCCAGTAATGAATGGATAACGTTGAAACGTCTAATAGTACAACTTATAGCCTTTCTGCTTGAAACAGATATTATATTAAAATAATTGGCCACCCATGTATTCATAAATTTTTTTCATACCCAAGAGTTTTGAAATTTGCTTAAAAAATATTTTATGCTATAGCGTCTACGTCCTTGTGTGTCTTTCCTCACTTCCCGCTCGTACGATACCCCGCCGTCGCCTGCGCCGCTCCGTGCCACAGGCTTTAGCCGCCCGTATCCCTCGCGGTCCACGGACCACGGCCCCGGCCGGCCAGTCGGATGGATGTCTTGACGCGGAGCTCACGTCGCTCTGTGCTCCGAACGTATGTCACGCGAGCCCTAACTTTACGTTATTTCTTTCATTCGTTGATGTTATATGATTACTATAAACTAAGTCGTTAAGTTAAGACCGTTTGTATTGTGACTTTGAACGATAGCCGTGTTTGGTGCTATAATTAAACGGTGGAACTTTAAACGTGTTGTTTTCATTAACTTTCTAGAACATAACGAGGTTTCACAACGTTAAAATGCATATTTTTCAAAAATAAGTTATTTTTCGTATTTCTAAAAAAAACTGCATAAGCTTTTCATTCTTTTAATCTATCAGCACAGTTACAGCTTTACTTATAAAAATCACCTAATCATCTTTTAGCAATGAATTAACTAATTACTGCTTAGCTCCTTAAGTAATGATTAAATATTTTGTACTCTTAAACGTTGTTTAGGCGCAACTTAGTTAATGAACGATTAATGAAGCAAAATATATTTTACTCTGTCAATACTGACAAATGTTGACAGCGTAAAATATTTTTAAAACGTTTTTAATGGCAATATTCTGTCGCTTGACGTCCGCGATGTGTTTTGTTGAACTTTTTGAATTTGTGATTGTTTAAGACTTGGAATTTTGGGCTTAAAATGGAAAATTCTACGAAAAAACGAGTGCGATCTGCTAACTGGGACGAACAAGAAAAGGTATTTGTAATTAAAACTATTGCAGTACAGACACTAGCCTACTTGCGTAGACTGCAGCGTGTTATTTTATTCGTGCGACCAAATAAAAATACTTTGAAGTATGTCGGTACCTAGCCTTTTTAACTAGATACATACTTTGTTGCAGAGATTATTAACGCAGCTGGTCACAGAAAGAGTGCATATAATTGAAAATAAAGACACTTCAACTAATACCAACAGTATGAAGAAAGCTGCTTGGCAAGATGTCTTAACTTGGCAAGTTGATGAATTTTGTTAAATTATCAAAGATTATATACGTATTTATTACAATTATAATATTATATTAATTTATTAAATAACTTTTACAGTTTCAACAGTCTAAATAATCAAAACCGGGATCTGACTCAAATTATGACACAGTGGAGAAATACTAAGGGAAAAGTTAAAAGTCGAGAGTCTGAATATAGACGTGCTAGATTAATGACAGGCGGAGGGCCTCCACCACCAAGCCCATCAGCAGAAGATTTAATTATCATAGAGGCATTGCCAAATGAATTTATAGTTGATAGCAATAATTTTGATAGTGACAGTCTATACATGAAAACCATAAAACAGGTATTTCTTTTACTTTTGCATACAGCCTGTAATGGTCCACTATTGGACATGGGCCTCTCCGTTTAAATGATCTCCACACTGGGCAGGCGGTTTGAGAATTGCAGTAAGGTGGCTGATGTATCACATTTACAAGTGGATGCTATGGCGCAACGGCCAGATTTTTTATTCCCTTCAACCACAGGTTGAGATGAGAGTATTGACTATGCTTTCTTAATCTGGAATTGCCTTTTAAAATACTACTTTTATAATCAAATATTTAAATATTACAGTCACAGACAACGGAAAGTCAGAGTGATACGACTGACTGTAAAATTGAGCCCAAGACACCATCACTGCCCGCAAGTGAATCCGAGAAAATTATTCAGGTATAATATTCATAATGTATTCAATAAAATTACAATACATACAATATTATAGTGGTGTGGTAGAGATTTCAATTGTGTATTACTTTATTCATTTTATAGACACTGGAGGAATCAAAACAGCCCGAGCCTGATGGACAATTTGCAACACCAGTGTCTGCACTAAGAAAAAGATGCAGACCTGTAAAAAAACTAAAAAAAAGGGTAAACTATCCTGTTTTCTTTCTATTTTGAGAGGAAAACTAATAACTTTGAATACATTACATACTTGATTTTATGACATTGTTACACATGGATTTACTGGATTCTCAATTTTAGCTTTTCTTTCAGACTAAAGATGATGACTATGAATACCATTTATTTTTATTGGCCAAAATGTCAAAAGAAAGAGACAATGAACGGGCAGAAGAAATACATCAAAAAAGAATGCTAATTTTAAATTATGAGGCAGAATATTGGAAGAAGAAATTAAATAACATGTAATTAATAGTTATCTTATATTTATAATTAAAAATAATTTTCAATAAATATATTTCTGGCTATGTTTGTCAAATTATTTAAATCCTGCTCAATGTTTTCAATATCTTCTGCTTCGCTGTCCCCATTGCTGTATTCCTCATCTGAAAAATAAAGCATGGGGGTTATCAATTATCATCCCTGACAATAATCATGATCACTGAAGAAATATACAGTTACATGTTGCAATATATTGTGTCGAGTTATGTATATATATATATATATATATATTTCATAGTTTTACTATTAATACAAAGTGTTATTAGGAATGACACCTATCTAGAAAAACTTGGAACATAAAACTTCTGAATGTAAAATTTCATCTAAATCATTAAGAGTCGTTTCCGAGAAACCTTAAACAAGAATTGATTTCTTAAAGTAATGATACATACCATAATCTAAAGCATCATTAAATTCAATAGCCAAATTGTGTAATACTGCACATGCTACAATTGTAGTTTTTATGGTGTCATAAGATCCTCGCATAACCTCGAGCAATATTCTAAATCTTTGTTTTAATAGGCCAAAACATCTCTCTATGGCATTCCGTGTTCGGATATGCCTGAAATTATACTGCCTCTCAGCTTCAGTCCTTGGCCTAAGAACAGGGGTAAATAAATATGGGGTGCATGGGTAACCACTGTCCCCTATAAGTTTCCCCTTAAATTCATTTTCTTCAAACCTCCGTCTAATAGAGCTTTCCCGAAATATCCTAGCATCGTGAGTGCTGCCTCTCCAATGGCAAACTATGTCACATATTTTTAAGTCAGCATTACAAACAACCTGTAAGCAAAGAAGTGTTGTATTCAAAATTAATTTATAAAGAACAATTTCAAAATAAAGTAGATAGGATTGATAAGAGTATGACAAAGTAAGATTTTCTTTGGAACAATTTTGTCACTAATGTTCATTATTTTTATTCTAAGAAAATGACTGAAAATAAAATTAGTTCTATCCAATCTACTAGAATATAATTAAAAATAGTTACATACTTGAGTGTTTATGGAATGTCTGCTGGCTTATGCCATGGATATCACCACAGTCTTGTTGAATCTAAAAGATAAAAATTGATAGTAAAGAGCAATGATATATAAGTTGTACCTATCTATAGGTATAAGTAACCAATAATAGGGAACAAAGTTCAGGTCATTATTACAACCACCATGGTACAGATCAAAGGATATAGGTACTTAGATATAATGATAAATATGTTATAGATGCCTACCTCGTGTCTGCCCCAGTATCTAATAACAGCCATGACTTGTAGTTCCACAGGTATACTTCCACCTCGGTTGTCTACATGCAAATCAGCCCTTAAAATATCAATTATTCTCAGCATGTTTTCCTTGCTAAATCTATACCTTTGTTTGAATTCTTTTTCGCTCAAATCTTGCATCGGATCCTTTCTCACATTATATACTTTTGATCTTCTAACCGACCGTCTTATTAGTGCTAAATCATTGCGAAACGTGCTTAATACATTAACTTCTCCAAAAATATCCATTACACAACCTAAACAAACAAACTACACAACCGCCATTTTGTTACTTAGCGTCTTAAACAAGGGATCACTGTTGTTTAATTTGACAGCTATTTAAATACGTTACTAAGCAACTGATTAAAGTTAAATAACGTTTATGAGTAAGAAATATTCCTAAATAGCTACTAAGTAATCGTTAAATTTTAAGTAACGTTTATAAGTAAGGCTGTTAGTCTTTAATATTAAAACAACAAAATACTAATAGAAATCATTCATTTCTGGTCATAGCTTTTAAGACAGTAAAATAATATTGAAAAAAAAAGACTTGTCTTTAAAAAAGAAATATCAGAGGTACTACTTATGATAAATTATTTTTCGTACTTTTTTCAGAACGGCCATAAGTTGTACTATTAGACAGGCTGCATGGGCTAGATACCTTTGCCTTCCCCTAAGTGTAAAGAATTAAACAAAAAGTTGTAACCGGACACCCTGTATACGAAAATTGCCGGCCTTGAACGTAACGTAACATAAGCAATGATATAAGCAACCAAGCAGCAATGTAAATTTTTTATTCGTGTGTTATTAGTATCACTGTGCACATTAAATTAATTAAGAAATTTGGAATATTAAAATAACAAGAGTTAGAGTTTTTATGAAACGTTATAGATATAGAAAATATAATGTTCGAAGTAAATAGTCATTTGATTGTTACTTAACTGTGGTGTTCTTAATATAAATATGTCTATCACCCATCACGAACCCAAGCGAATTGGTACTTCGCTTTAATAGCACGTTCACGGACACTTTTGTATAAGAGTTTATTAAATGCTATTAAATGAATTTTTATTGACGTAGACACTTCTAGTTGCAACTGGGACATTAATATTCGTGGTAGTTAAGCCCTTCTTCGAGCGGACGCTGGATAAAATTGAGTCGCGAACGGACCGCAACGTCAATGATAAGCTTAAACTTCCCCACCAACCCAACCAGCTGGTCAATAAGTCAGCTGACTACACAGCCAAGCCAGCGCAGACGCGGCGGTTCGTTAAGGCGTCCGTAAACGTATTACAATAACGAACGCCGGCGTTCCAGTTAGAAGTAGGGCAACACGGCATTCAAATCGCCTATCCCACCGGTGGGCCAGGCCAAGGCGACGTACGCATTCCTGCTGAGTTTTTGCTGGTTCTTTGGCAGCAGATGACCCCTCCTAATCAGTGGTAGTTTCAATATACGACGTCCTAAGCCAAGGTCCGTGCCCTTAGGCGTATCGTATGTAGGAGTAGTTTAAGTTCCGTCTAAGCGCCCTCAGCGCTAGGCGACAAGTCCGGTGAAATTCAAAAGGCCAATAAGGCCATAAATAAACTGTCCAGTTCAAAGTCGTTTGACAGAGTCGTTTCGTCCTATTAGAACTAGTTTTATCTTATTACTGATATACAAAGACTTTGTCACTGTGCAAGCTTTTTTTTATGAAAAGTTTTTAATATAATTGCAAAAACTGACGTTTTGCTGTATGATCTGTGATGATATATAGATCGTACAAATGGTTTTTACTAGTCTAATAGGATCTAATACAATAACCATGTCGAGATATCACTGTACGTAATATTATTTTTTAAGTAAGTTCGCATTATTTTGAGCTTATTTTGTAAGAAGCTGCTCAGAAATCAGACAGGTTTTCTCAAAATAGCCTATCTCATTGTTTCTGACACAATATGATAAAAGATTCCTCAAATTTCTTGTTTTTCTGAATTGTCAAAATTAAAAGTTTTGACTATTTATCACTATTTTTAAGAAATATAACTCTAATAGAGGCATTTTTACAATACAAAAAAACAATAAAATGTCTTGGATAAGTCCACCATTAAACCAATCATCAATGTTTTCAATCACCAAATGAGATCGGAGCATGAAACGAAACGTACCTTTTAATTCAAATCTGACGTAACCAAAGTTAAAAACGGTTTTGTTTATTTTGTTTTGTATTAATTTGTGAGATTTTACAAAAAACAAAGCTATGTCTTTTTAAATAAAATCAGCTATATTCTCGTTCGTGAAGTATTTCTCTTCTTTACGACATCGAGTGGTATAATATTTAATTGAATAAAACGTAAATTGTATGCAAAACGAAAGCGTTTCTTAAATGAGGGCCTTGTTCACAATACTATCACATAATACATAATGTCGTCAACACGGAATACTTCTACGTTATCCCAAATTGATAATGTACTAACACCCCGTCGATTAAGATCAAGAAAAACAACAAGCTTGGGCTCTCCGGCTCTATCCAATGTATCTGGAAGACAAGCTTCGGTTGCTGAAGACACTAAGAAGAATCAGGGCTCTTTTGTCCTTTCACCTTTAGCAAACAAAAAATCTATTCTTACCGACAATACGTGTATTGATCATCCTGGCCGTAAGTAAATATTTGTAAATAGTCACGTCACGAAAGATTAAACTTGAAAATAGTAAACTAAAGTAATATAGTACGTACTAAACCCTACTTATTTAGGGCCATAGATTTGGTGTGTTTTCGTCTGGGGATTTATTATTATTATTATAGAGTGGTGGTCACATAATTAAAGACACTTCTTGGCTACATGCCATTTCATTGGTACTGTTTTGAATAGTGAAAATATGTATTTAATTCTACTTTAATCACGAACTGAAGACAACTTAAAATTATTATTCCTGTTTTAAATAAATCATAGACTTTTAAATGTACTTTCTGCTGGCCACCTAATTAAAACAGTTTATATTTTATATTCTTAATTTAAAATTTAAAAAAGACAGCTCACTTATTTTTTTAATTTTGCTGGCAATTTTTGAAGCAACATGTTAAATAATTGTAAATATTACAAGGAAGATCATTCTAAATATTTTTTACAAAGTTTTGTCATATAGAAAAATTGCTTACAATGCTCTAAAGATATTATGTTAATGAATGCTATCAAGCATTTCAAAAAGTTTAATACAACTGAAACAGTGTAATAAACCAAGAGCCAGAAAAAAACCTACATAAACATTCCAGGTGATAATGCTAGCTAAAAAGAACTGTTCAAAGGATCCCTTTGAAAAATGCTGTATGATATTCCTTGTAGGAGAATTGCTACCACTCAGAGCTTATTCTTTGCCTAGTATTTAGTGCAGAAGGTTCGAGAGGTATGTCAACAAGCACAATTAGAAGGTGATTATGCGAAGCAAGCTTATTTGGAAGAAGAGCTCTTAAGGTACCACTTTAAGAAAAAAGCAAAAATCAAAGCTAGATTACATTTTGCAAAAATCTATGGGCACTGGACTGAATGTGGGTGAAAAAATGTGCTATTTTTGGATGAAACAAAATTTAATATGATAAATTCAGAAGGGAAACAGTATGTGATACACCATACAAAAAAAAAATGGATCCAAACTATACCAAGACAACAGTCAAACATGGAGGAGGGGCTGTTTTTCTGAACATGGTGTTGGACCTATCAGAAAAATTTAGGCTATATATATATATATATATATATTATTAAATGAAAGTATGTTGTATTTTTACTCATGGCAAAGAATGTTTGCTGGTGATTTGGCCTTTCCAAAATGACAATTATCCATAACACAAATGGTTTCAGAATTTCTTCAAAGCCAGTAAATAACGGTATTAGATTGGCCACTGTACAGCCCTGACACCAATCCTATTGAAAATTTGTGGTATCATGTGAAGATGTTGTGGCCCATTTGTGGCCACAAAACATAAGGCAAACATTCATCAACTTTATGAGACTTTTAAAGAGACATGGAAGCAAATTCCAATATCAACTTGCAACAAACTGATATCTTCAATTACAAAGTGATGTCAGGCTGTTGTTGCTGTTAAAGAAAATGCAACAAAATGTTGATAACTTTACTTATTATTTTTCAAAATAATAGTAAGTTATCTAATATAAGTAATAGTAAGAGTGTCTTTATTTAGTTGCCCATACCTTTGTTCAATTCAGGCTGCTTAAATTTTAGTTAAATATCATAATTATTTAGAATGCCTTAACTTTATCCAAAATATTTTGTTTTTATATTTCACACTATATCAGTGATTTATATATTGCTGCTAGTTACAATTGTACAAAAAAAAAATAATCAAAAATTGAATTTAACGTAATATCCACTGAGCATCTTAAGTTATGTGACCACCACTGTATATGTATAAGGAACTGTACTTATGACAACATGGGCCTGAAGTTATTGTGCAACCGAGAACAATCCAATTCCCATAGTTTTAGTGTTTTACTTAGTGCCATCCGCCCGGGTTTCCCCAGATTATTCCTAGCTTGGAAGACGTCCGGGGAGCGTCCGGGCGGGGTTTAATTATAGTCCGGGTGCAACCGGTGTTAAAAGCCCAGATTTTCGATCCGATCCCGTTCCCATAATTTATGTAAAAGCTATGGATTAGGTATTTCACCGCACACGCTGCCGACGCTATTTTACTACGCGAGCGTCGAGCGTGGGAGGGGCGCTCTTGACCGGATGACTAGGTAGCCAGAAATGTGACGTTCAAAAATATTTTTTTGGTGCTTCGTGTTAAGAGGTATCTAAATCACCCCTATGTACTTTATACGATTTTTCATAGTTTTTGAGTACAATTATTTTTATGAATTATTGCAAAATTGCAACTGAATCAGTTTCAAAAATTTTTTGAAAAAAAAGTAGCAGGTTTCTTCGGATTTCTAAGTTAAGTTAAATTTTCCACTCAAAATTTAAAATCTAAGCTGGTAGTTTCTTTGTTTCTAAGTAGCTTTAGAGAATGTGTTAGACTCTAAGCTTTCATAAAAGTAATAATTAAATAGTACTTCGTAGGCTACTAACCGCTGAAATCAGCCATCAAAGACTTTTATTACTTTACCAAATACCATACAACGTTTCATTTGTTTGCAAAGGTTCAAAAAAAGAACAGTCAGTTTAGATGTGCATAATGTTATATACATCAAATAGACAAAAAGATTAAAATTCCTGATTCCAGGTCAAAGTTGGTGGAAACAACTGGGAGAGAATTCCAGAGATGTTATAGAAGTTCTAAATACAGATGCACCAGCTGACACTAAGAATGTTGTAGATGATTATGATGTTTTAAGGTAAATATTCATTGTGTTGATTTGGGAAACAAATCTTACAAGCAGTATTCTTTCTTTCTATTTACAAATATTTATATTTCGACAACTAAGTACAAGTACATAACAGATGTATAAAACAACATTTGTGATTGAAATTTTAAGAACTATTCTTCTAAGAAGATCTACTACACAGCGGATTACTTTTACAGGTTTTTCGGCGGAAAATTGTCCGCTTGTAACAGTAATAGTAACAGCTGATTTGATGTTCATGGTTGAGATTTATAAAAAGAAGCATATTACTATAATATTAATTCAATACAAAATATATTTAAATATAACCTCATTAATCAAACATGATTATAATCATAAATATAATCAAACTGTGTATATCTGTTTATAACTTCTGTAGTGTTTTTGCTTAAACTTATTTTTTCAGCCAAGAAAAGAAGAGTTACACCATTGACTTACCTGAAAGCAGTGACAATGAATCTATAAATAGTATTGTTGTTCCACAAAGAAGGCTATTTATACAACAACCTACCCAAAGTCATAACAATTTTCATAAAATAATTGGGAACAGGGATTCTTTAGCAAAGATTAATAAAACCAACAATGAGCTACAAGACAAAACTCTTAAAGTCAAAACAAAAAACCTGTTTAATTTTGCACCGAAAAGAACAAGACCTGCTTTTCCTGAAGCTTTACTCAAAATTACTCCGAACAAAACAGCAAATAAAACCAAAGAGATGGTGCAAACTGAAGTAAAAGGACAGGTACGAACACTTTTTGGTAATAAACCGGGAATTAAAAGAAAAAACATGTTCATTGATTTTATCATGTCAGAAAGTGAAGATGAAATACCTGACATTCAGCCGAGAGTATTCGGATTTCCAAAGAAAACGGATGCAAGACGAGCTAGCTCTGCATCTCGGGGAACTAGAGACCCATCCCCAACATCTAGTATCACCACTGACATTGAAATGGATGATTGGAAACTACTTCCGTCTTCTACTATGGTTGAAAATCAAATTGAAGAAACAATAGCAGATGGTAAACCTGTTAAAAAGGCTAGACTTAGCAAACTTCCTGAGGCAAATAAAGACTCAAATGTAACAAATAATAAATCAAGGATTTCCAATAAATCAAAGGTTGCTTCAGATGAAAATTCTGCAAAACAATTTGCGCCTTCTTCTAAGATTGACAATGTTATTGACGAAATGATGGCTGATACTACACCTGCAAGAAATACAAGGTCAAGTAAAATCCCTGAAGCTGAAACTAGTAAAAATTTAACTTTCGATAAAATCAAATCTTTGATCTCCAATAAATCTCTGGTTAATCAAGTAAATAAATCCAATACTGTTTTGGAGAATCAAACCGATGTTGTACAGAAAGATTATAGTGTCCAGCAAAAAGAAATAAATGAAATAGATAATATAGGTGGAGAACAAAGTATTGCAGAATTAGAAAATAGGGAAAAACAAAATAACGTGTCTGAAAAAAGCATACAACCTGAAAGTCGACCCAGTCTAGAAAAAGGTAATAATTGCCAAAATGATTTGGAAATAGGAAATAACGAGTATCCAGAGATAAGCCATTCGAAAGATACGACCAAGGAAGCTGAGGATGAACAAACGGAAATAGAAAATATTGAACTAATTTTAAAACACGATGGAGATAAAACCAAGGATAAAAATAAATCGTTGACCTCCAATAAATCTCTAGTAAAGGTAACTTTCGTTACTGCATTAAAGAAATCCAATAATGTTTTGGAGAATCAAACCGATGCTACACAGAAAGACCATAGTGTCCTGCAAACAGAAATAAATAAAATAGATAAAAAAGGAAGAGAACAAAGTGTTGCAGAATTAGAAAATAGCGAGAAACAAAATAACATGTCTGCAAAAAGTGTTCAACGAGAAAATCAACCAAGTCTGGAAAAAGATAATGATAGCCAAAATGATATGGAAATAGGAAACAACAAAGATCCGGAGGTAGGCCGTACGGAAGCGACTATCAAAGAAGCTGAGGATGAACAAAGTGAAAATGAAAATAATGAACTAAGTTTAAAGTACGATGAGTATGAACAGAGTGGCGAGGAGGATAATGAACAAGATGAAGATGACAATGTTATGGTAGAGAACAATGAAAGCGAACAAAGTCATGAGGAAGAAAATGAAGATGAACAGGAAGTTAGTATTGTAGAAAGTAATCGAAGTGAAGATGTTGAGCAGGAGAGTGAAATAAATGAAAAAATTAATGAAAGTACTGTTGAACAAAGCATAGAAGAAGAAGAAGATTTCAATCAAAATGTTAGTGAAGAAGTTAATCAAACTGGTGAGGATCTAAACGAGCAAAGCGTTGCAGAAGATGTAGTAGAAAATGATAACGATCGAAGTGTTGCAGAAGATGAAGTAGAATATGATAACGATCGAAGTGTTGCAGAAGATGAAGTAGAAAATGATAACGATCGAAGTGTTGCAGAAGATGAAGTAGAAAATGATAACGATCGAAGTGTTGCAGAAGATGAAGTAGAAGATGATAACGAACAAAATAGCAGCCAAGAAGAAGAAGTACAAGAATCAGAACCGAATTTCGCAACGACACAGAATAAAACTCATGACACAACAGGCCGTTATCGAAACAAAAAGGATTACGAACAATCACCAGAAGTAATTTTACAAAACCGTGCAGACAAAGAAAATTCATTCACAGTGAAAGGAAGAAACACTAGTATCAGAAAAACTAAGAGTATGATCAAACAACTCAGTATTAAGGCAAGCCTAGCCCCTGCTCGGGACAGCACAGGGTTCAACGATGGGACTACAAACTCGAGCGCAGAAGGCTCGGGCTGGGACTCTCACAGGACCACCAGAAAAACTATTAGGCAAACTATGGGCAAAGACTTTAGTATTCGCAAGTCTTTACGCGCTTTAGTTATGGAGAAATCAGCGAAAAGGCATACAGCTGTCGGCGATTTGAATGAAGATCATGCCAGAATTCCGCTGGCTAATTCCACGCAGTATCATGAAGCACCGCCGGTGAATGAAGATGAGGACGAAGAATTTGATAGCACGGAAACACCTGTTCATGAAATGTCCACAAGAACCAGACAAGCGACTCTGGAGACGCACTTGCAGTCTATCCAAAAGAAAAATCATCAGAAAAGGCTGCAAATTGTAAGTAACATTGCTTTGCAATTTATATTTATTTTGTCCGTTAGACTTGTATAACCTATCATTTACTTATTTGCAGGAAGCGGAAGTTAAAAACGCCCTCACAAACCCATCCAATGAAAATATGAACTACTTCAAAGTGCCATTAAAACCAGGCTTTTCATTGAAACATAAGCTGAATGGCAAGACACAGCATAATAAGCCTAAAGCTAAAGTAATAAAGTCTAATATCATACCATTAGAAAATCTACCAGTTAATTTATTAGAGGACATGAAATATAAACCACCAAAGAGATATAAGCCTGGTAATGCGTCATGGATCACAAAACGATTATATCACTTTTTGGAGAGCAAATTGGAAGCTAAGTAAGTATATTTATAAAATTATTTTCCAGATAATGCATCTGGATAACAATGCATCTATTCTCTCATATTTCATAAAGTGCAATATCCACCTGCAATCACATAGTAATAAATTTCAATTTACCTATTCCAGGTACGACTACAAAGCCAGGGTCCGCGCAGAAAAGCTGGTGGAGACGCTGTACACGTTCACGAAGGACCTGCGCAGACACCCGGTCGCTCCGAAAAGTGCCACAGATGTCTTGAAGCAGGAGATGGCGCGGCTGAACATTGTCCAGACACACTTTGACTTTTATAACTTTTTCCATGAGTATATGCCTAGAGAAGTCAGAGTAAAGGTGAGTTCTAAATATATAATGGTCTGGTTAGCCCCTCCTTAAGCACTGACAAATTTTGTAGTTATTTTGGATTTGTGTAAAACTATACAATGTTTTTGTTATGAAATTACTTTGCCGTTCCCGCGACGGTTGTATGTGCAAGACTCTCAAGCACCATCAGGGCATAACGACCGAAACATCGCGGGAGTAGCGAACTAATTTGGTACCGCCTGATTCTATCAATTGTTCAATGTGGAAGTTATGAGATGAGCAGTTATTAGCTGAGTTGAGTGTAATTATTATCAATTGTAAATTAAGATAACCAAGTAGTTGTACCTCATTGTGTTTACGAGATAGGAATGTTTGCAATTGGATACAATAAGATATGGCTAATGTGTTTCATATCAAAGTGTCTTCAGAAATCTTGGTGAAAAAATAAAATTAGCGTGTAAAGCCTGGATTTGAAGAATAAATAAACAAAATTTAAACAAAAGACAAAAATAATTGTTTTTATTGCATGAGAAGTATTTTTTTCCAAATAATTGTACAAAAAGCTATTGATTTATTAATTTCATATTACGAGGAATATTATCAGCTCAAAAATGGGCCCACTTTGATTCGTTTATATCTCATTATCGTGTTCAGATAGATCTGTGGACCAAAGAATATTGGCAAACTCACATACATTGTCAGTACCGCTTTTATTTTCGCAGACCACTCACGTATCTCAAATTTAATATGTGGGTTTGACTATTTGAATGAATACAACGAAATAGATACAACAGCGAACCGTGACAAGAAAATTGACATAAGGGCTCATTGCAATGGCGGCTCAATGTCTTTGAAGTTTGACAGATTGACAGTATATAATTTTTCTAGATGTCGATGAAAAATAAATGGCGTTGTTACGGGAATAATTGGATTTTATTGTGTTTCTAAGTATCCCCAACAACTAACTCTATATTTGAGCTTGGTACATACATGTCTAATATTGACCTATAAACTAAATATAGCCCGGTTTTGATATGATTACAATTTATAAATATTACAGGGTACCCAGTTTGCCATTCTCTTTTCTCAAAATTTCTTTTTTTTGAGTTTATTCAAAGATTGTCCTCTTATTTCTAAACAAAACCTAATTGTAAGAATTTAAAGAAATTTAATAATTAAATATGTTTTTCTTTTTAGGTGGTACCAGATTTAGCTAACAAACTTTCAGTACCCAAACATGGCGTTTTTATGGATATTCTCAAATAACATGAGGTACTTTCAGATGCCATGGAACTCCAATCAAGCAGTTGTAATTTAAGATATTGAACTTAATTTTATGACTTACTTAAAATAAATGAATTTCAAGTGTCACTTTTGTTCGAGTCTTTCATTTATTAAAAAATCTAAATACTCTTAATGAGCGTCTTTACACCTTCGGCTTTTTTAAATGTATTGTAGCGGCAGTCGTGTGCCGCTCGGTGTACAGGACGTGAAAGTGAAAAGAACCGAGGCGATACGACACGACGTCTAACTAGATAGTCGTATGTCATGTCGTATCGCCTCCGTTCTTGTACAACGTGTAAATGAATAAGCCCGAAACCAGAAAGTAGTTTGCTCAGAATCGTATTGCGAATCGATCGCACCATGTTTTAATAAGGCGCTGCAAGGGAGGGCGCGAGAGGCAGTGAAGAGCCTCTAATTTACGGCGGAGCATCCCAGCGAGGTCATGAGGGGGCTACAGTTGAGGTTCGGAAGACCCGAAGCTCTGGCAACTGCGGAGCTGGAGAAGCTGGAGAACCTGTCACGCGTCACGGAGGATCCGAACGACGTGAGCACATTCTTCAGCCATGTGAGGAACGCTGTGGCCACAATCAAGGCAATGAGGGCAAGGAAGTACCTGGATTCGCTTAGAAACACGAGGGCCCTCATTGCGAAGATGCCGACTACGATGAACCACCGGTGGATAGCATACAAGAGGATGAATCCTGACGACGACCTTCGGGACCTGGAAGTCATGAACGCATTCCTGGAGGCTGAAAGCGAATGGTACATGGAAATTGCCGACCCTGAAGTGTCATGGAAGAAAGAAGACTGTTTGCGCCACCGAAGACATCATGGGGCCAAGACCAGTGAAGAAAGTTCACTACGTGCAGGTGAATGAAGAGCACTCCCGCAAGAATCGGTATCTAGTGTGTAACGGCGAGCACTGGATTTACGAATGCAGGAAGTTCAAAGAAGCAAACGTTAGTCAAAAATACGATATGGCTAAAAAGGAAAATTTATGCTTCAGGTGTCTCTGAGGAAGGCATTCGAAGAAGACCTGCAGGGCAGCAGATTGCAAGAAGTGCGGAAGATAGCACCACACCAGTTTTCACGATGAAAGCTGTCCACTAGCAGCCGTTGGGGATAGAGAAGAATCCCGCTGCAATGTCTCCAGTCGCAGAGAAGAGCCCAAGGAAGTCGTCACCTCCGTGCACACTGCCAGTGATGGGCAGGTGTATTTGAAGGTGATCCCAGTGGACCTGTATCGACCGAAGGGCGCAGCACGCGTACTGGCCCTTGTGGATGAGGGATCGACGTTCACCTTACTGGACGCTGGGGTGGCGAAGATGATTGGGGCTGAAGGCAAGGCGAGTCCGATAACTATCGGGACAATTGGAGAACATGGAATCAAGAGATGCGACTCGCAGAAGACGTCAAGAATCGTCAAGAAGCGTCAAGATCAAGGGAGCTCATCGTAAGAAGAAAGAAACGATTGAAGTGGGAACAATCGACAGTTTGAGGCTCTCAAGATAAGGTGTGGATCGAGGTATCATCCAAGGATGCTCGCACCTGCAAGGCATCCAAGGTCAACTGCTGTATGAAGATGAAGAGCCAAAACTTCTCATCGGGCAAGACAACTGGGGTCTCATCGTCACAAGAAGACTTAAGAAAGGGAAAAGGTCCGATCCATGCGTCACGAACGAGCTTGGGATGGGTCATCCATGGGCGTCACAACGGGAAGACGTCACCAGTACAGTTTGTCAACCACAGCAGACTCATCGAAGAAGATGAGACAGACGCCTTGGTGCGGCGATACTTCGAGTTAGAATCGATCGGTGTGCAGCCTCGCCGCCCGAGCAACGGCGCAGACCAACGAGCGCTTGAGGTCCTGCAATCGACGACGAAGCGCCTTCCAGAAGGGAGGTTTGAATCTGGGCTGCTGTGGAAGAGTGAAGACGCAACCCTCCCAAACAACTACGTGCAAGCTCATCGACGTCTTATTGGGATTGAAAGGAAATTAGACAAGGATGTAACCCTAAAGACGTCATACGAAGACCAGATGAAGAAGCTTATAGAAAATGGTTATGCAGAGAAGGCTCCTGTATCAACGACCGCTGGAAGAATATTTTATTTGCCGCATTTGGCGGTAATGCATCCCGTGAAGAAAAAGCCAAGGATGGTCCTGGATGCTGCTGCCAAATTTGACGGGAAGTGCCTGAACGACGCACTCCTGCCGGGACCAGATCTTCTGCAATCGCTATTTGGGGTGCTTGTGAGATTAAGGGAGAAGCCGGTCGCCGTCGTCGCCAACATTTAAGACATGTTCCTGAGGGTGCAAATGCGTGAAGAGGACCGCGACAGCCTGAGGTTCCTGTGGCGCGGCGACACAAGAAATGGGACACCAGAAGAATACCGAATGTGCTCAGTGGTGTTTAGTGCGGCTTCATCACCATCTACGGCAATATTCGTCATGAATAAGAACGCAGAAGATTTCAGAGAAGGTTACCCGGCGGCAGTGGAAGCCATTAAGAAGAATCATTATATGGATGATTATTTGCAGAGGAAGATGCAAGAAGGATCGCGCGTCAGGTGCAGAGAATTCACGCAAAGGCAGGCTTCCACTTAAGGGGATGGAGCAGCAACCGGCCGAAGATCCTCGACGGGATAGGAGATCAGCTCAAAGAAGACAGCACAGAACTGGTTGCTGAAGAGAAGACACTTGGGCTGAGATGGCTGATGGCAAAAGACTTGCTGGCCTTCAACGTCGGGTTTTCGGAATACCACCCCGGACATACTCGAAGGCAAGAAGACGCCGACGAAGAGAGATGTCACCAGCGCCGTGATGTCCACCTTCGACCCCCGGGGCTTTGCTACCCCAGTTTTAATTCAGGGAATGAAGCTAATTCAGGACATATAGTGCACTAAGATCGGCTGGGACGATGAGGTTCTGGAAGACCAGCGAGCAGCCTGGGCCAAATACGTGAAGGAAGTGTCCGTATTAAGAGACCTCCGAATACCCAGGTGCATCTCACCGCAGCAAGAAGAGGGCGAGCTGCATACTTTTTGCGATGCGAGCGAAGAAGCGTTCGCCACTGCTATCTATTGGAGGACGACGGATGCAGATGAAAGAGTCCAAGTCGCGCTAATCGCCGGTAAAGCGCGAGTCACACCAGTGAAGTCTATATCGGTCCCGCGGCTAGAACTCCAAGCCGCTGTTTTGGGAAGCAGATTAGCGACGACAAGGCAGATTAGCAAGAGATATGGGACTCAAGATCACCCGGCGGCTATTCTGGTCAGATTCAAGCACTGTCCTGCAGTGGATCAAATCAGACCCCCGCAAATTCAAGACGTTTGTGGCACATCCTCTCGCAGAAGTAGAAGAGCTGACGAATCCTCGAGACTGGCGTTGGGTCCCAACCAAGGAGAACCCGGCAGACGACGCTACCAAAGGGACTCCGAGGGAATTCGACCCCCACGCAAGATGGTTCCTCTTTCTGCGGGGCTTTCTTCTTCTTTCCACGAAGAAAACTGGCCAAAGAGAAGGTTTGAGGGGAGTGAAGAAGTCACCGGGGAAGAGAAGAACCTCCAAGTGGTTGGCGCGATGCGGGTCATGGTTGATATGCTACCAGGCCCAGAACGGTTCTCAAGGTGGACGCGATTTTTGAGAACTATGGCACGCGTGTTCCAGTTCATAGAGATCATGAAGAAGCTCGCTCAAAATGGGTCAACAAAAGAGGCGGCAAAAGTGAACGTGGCAAGAAGAAAAGAAAAGGACGTGCCTTGGAAGCCACAGATGAAACGAAGCCAGCACGAGAGCTTCGCCAACGAGATTACCTGTTTGAAGAACGGAAGAAACCTAGAGAAGTTAAGCCCACTGCAAAAATACGACGTGTACTTGAATGACGATGGCATCCTAAGGCTGAGAAGTCGGGCAAGGAAGATCCACATCGAGGGCAAAAGGGTCAACCCGATCATCCCACATGGCAAACAGAGGATAAGCCGACTGATCATTGAACATTATCATCGGAAGTTCTATCATGGGAATACAATGACAGTCATCAATGAGATACGACAGAGGTATTGGATATTGAGCCTTAGGACTACGACAAAGAGGATCGTTCATGAGTGCCAGTGGTGCAAGGTCCACAGAGGCGCACCCATCATCCCACCCGTTGGAGACCTGGCCGTCGAGCGCTTACGGCATCATCAACCTCCGTTTAGCTGCTCGGCTGTGGATTATTTTGGGCCCATGAATGTCACCGTCGGGAGAAGAACAGAGAAGAGATGGGGCGTCCTGTTCACATGCCTTACGACGCGAGCGGTGCACCTTGAGTTGGCGAATACGTTAAGCACCGACTCCATGATTATGGCCTTGCAAAGAATGGCTTTAAGAAGAGGAATGCCGAAGATTATCTTCAGCGACAATGGGACCAACTTTGTCGGAGCGCACCGAGAATTGAAAAAGGCAGTGAGTCAAGAGAGAACCCGGTAGAAGTTCATACCACCTGGCTGTTCAAACATGGGCGGCGCTTGGGAAAGGCTCGTACGATTTGTGAAGACGGCTCTGACGACGGTGCTGCAGTCCAGGACACCACGAGAGGAAGTCCTGTACACGCTGAGGCCACTCACCCACGTTAGCGTAGACGATGAGGAAGCTCTAACGCCGAACCACTTTTTACTTGGCAGATCTTGTGGAACACCAGCGCCTGGGGAGTTTGCAGACGTCGAGCTCGTCGGGAGGGCAACGTGGAAGACGGCACAACGGCTGACGGATCATTTCTGGAACAGGTGGATCAAAGAGTATCTGCCTACCCTGCTGCCAACCAAAGAAGGTCAACGGAGCAGCAACGCTGATCCGCGAGTTGGCGACATCGTCATGGTCGTCGACACGGCACTGCCGAGGAACACCTGGCCGAGAGGAAGAGTCACCGAGTCTACCCTGGACCTGATGGGAGAGTTCGAGTTCTGGACGTGCAGACACCATGGGGGATGCTGAGGCGGCCAACGAGACGGGTCGTCATCCTGGTTCCAGCTGCAGCGTCGCAACCGAAGGATGGAGTGCTACGCACTGCGGGGGAGACTGTTAGCGACGCAACATGAACCGGATTCGGCATAATAGGGACATAGTCATATAAGTAATTTTGTAAATAACGCTAGTCCACGCCCTCAATACTTGCGCCACATTCGAGCACCGGGTCGTTCAAATTGTTAGTAAGTTATATATTCAATGGTAATATTTGCTTGTCAGCGCTATCGCTACTTGTGCCCGTCCTCGTATGGGTGGTCATTTTCACGAGTGTGGCGTAAGCAAGATAAATAATAAGATTCTTATCGGAAATTAGGAATGTTATAGGAGGCGGCACTTAGGTATAGGTATACTTTGAATGTTATTTTAATAATATTGATATATGGTTGAATTGATGATACATGTGTTTAATAAAGTTCTATGAGATTTCGTTGATAGACAAGCATAATATGAGAAGCTATATGTATGTCTTAGATAGAAATTAGACCTAGGTTATTTATCAAATACTGATTTGTTTAGATTTGTCATAATTGTTGTAATTTTATGGTTTTTTTATGTCAGATTAAGTAGATAATGATAGATATAACAATATTGTGTATAGGTTCATATAATAAAGTGTAATTCTACTTAGGCGGCAATGTATTAAAACCCCTCTGGCGGACGAATTTTTATTTAGGACTTGGTATATAAAATTTACAGTTTTCGTATTAACTACCGTAAACAATGGTACAAGTATATCCACTGCGTGAAGTAAACCTATGCGTATTGATGAGTGCGGGTAGTGTCTCGAGCCGTCCCTAGTAGGAAGCGGTCCGAAAGCGCTAGCCGAACTAAACTGAGTCGTTTTTTTTTTATGCCGCCTAAGCAACACCACCACGGGAGGGAGGTTGAAGATGCGTCATGCATACCGCCGCAGGCAACCGACTTCCGCGACGGTGATGTGGGACTCACCAGAGTGGCACCTACCCACTAAAAACCACCTTGCCGGCTGTAGCATGGGAATGCTGTCAGCCTTCATCGGAGCGACACCCGGGTAGGGAGGTGGATGCGCAAGCGGGGACCCGCTAGAGGGTCACCCGCTGAGAATAAAAATCACATAAGGTGCAAATGACATTTGGATGATAGTTAATCGGCCTGGGCAGCCTTAAGCTGGTCCAGATTAGTCGAGAGCTGATCGTGGGGATCCGAGAGTGCATTTCTCGGTCTACAGACTTTGTACCTCGACGGCATGGATGGAGCAATATAAGCTACTGACTCGCGTATGAGGGGGTAAGGATGCTCTTCGGATCGCTTGAAAAAAGCAGTGGAGAGCGTCCTAAGGTGTTTTTGTACTGTAGGTAAGTCGAGATCCCTGTGCAGATCTGCGTTTCGCACGTAACACGGAGCATCCGTGGCCCGGCGGCAGAAGATATTCTGTACTACCTGCAGATTATACAAATCGGAGGGTTTGGCATGGGCAAAGATTGGGGCGGCATACGTCATGACTGGTCTGACGTAAACCTTAAAAAGCGGGGGGTGGAGAGTGTACTGTTACGGGGCGGGTCAGGTGAGAGTTTTTTAAAAAGACTATTTTACTTTTCACTAATACTAGTTTATTAAGACTTTGAAAAAATTACGATAGATACAGTGTAGACACAGAGAAAGATGTTTTCAGGATGGCGACTGATCGAGACTAAAATAATATTCGTCATAAATTACTAAAGAAATCTAATTCGAAAAACAAAGCTATCAAATAACCGCACCTGCATCCTATTTACTAGAAACAGAATGCAAGGTAAGCGGGTTTGTATGCATGAGACTGTAGGGTTGATGCTATCGTAACACCTCCCCTTTTAAGATTGAGCATTACGGAAGGAAGTAATGAGAAATCAGAAAAAACCGCATCCTGTCAACATTTACAATAACATTAGAGTAAAGTTTAAGAGATACTTAATGATAATTATATTTAATTACATGTACTAGTAACTTTCAACAAGAACCAAAATTAACTAAACAAAGGATTTGAATATGAATTATAACACTCTAAAAATATGACAATAACTCAATTGCGTCAATGTTATTTTAGCATTTGTTACATAAAAGAGATTGAGAATTATAAAATCTCTTGTTTCTACAAAATTTCTAAAAGCTTCTATTTCATTACAGCTTTTGACAAAACTAATCTAAATTGGTATTGAAAACATTTGAAATATTGTTAAAATATATTCGACAAACATTCACGAAACAGCGGTACAACTAACACATTTACTTATTTATACAATTTTAAATTTAATTATTAACTTATTCAGAGGTTTATATAAACAATAGACTTAGAATAAATTAGCGTTTATTTCTATTTTAAATACAGAAACATGACATTAAATCTCATGTGAAATTGTAAATCTATATTATCCAAATCCAAAGTACAAGACTTCACAAAGTTTATTCAAAAACAAAAATACATTATACAGGGAGAATTAGAGTAGTAAACATTATTTTATATATATATTTTTTTTATTTATTTATTTATTTTTTATTTTTATTTTTAATTTTTTATTATTAGTATCATTTACTTCATTTTAGTCCTAGAAACATATCTTATCAAAATTAAATTATAAATACCTATGAACTAGTAGCATTCAAACATTACGTTGAAATAGGTTAGCTAGAGTATAAAATTTCTCTTTTGAGGTACAGGTAATGACTTAATTGACATATCTTCTTTATCAGAAGAGTCTGAGGTAATATTAGCATTATGCTGTGAAATTACATATGTTGACTTATGTCTCTTTAGTTTTCTGTTGTGACAATTGTTATAAACATTAATACAACATCCAGATTCTTTTGAAAATATATATTTCTTACTTTTGAAAAGGATGTAACACAGAGCAAGAACTGATAAAACATAGGTAATGGAAAGATAATGAATGCTATATTTATGTAAATGAGAAGGTTCTTCGCCTATTTTGTTTAACTCTTTTTCCAACATATCTAAGTGTGAACTGGCATGAATTAAGGAGTCTAAATTATTTACTTCGTTAAGCTTTACAAATGGCAAATTGGACAGAGACTTATTAATTTTTTCGTGATCACAACAATCATCATTTAGTATATTGAAATTAGAAACAGAAATAGAAACATTTGAAACATAATTATCGGCGGCAGTAAATGTAAGAGTTTTATAGAAAGCTGTACAAGATTTTGGTAAAAATAAAATGCCTGTGCCGAATAAGACTTCATCATTGTTCGACGAATCAGAGTCACAAGTAATGTGGCATTTTCCCGCCTCGGATTGTACGAAAAGCCAGCGGTTATGCCTAAGTTTTTGAAAAAAGTCAATAGTTCCACGAATAAACTTAGTTTGACATGAACTAGGTATTCTATTTACTATCTCTGTAAGAAGCACAGTTTCACACGTTGGGTTCGCAATTGACGAATAAACGTTTGTCAACGGACACACATAACACTGGTTTTGTAGCACTTTGCAACCATTTACACTTTCGAGCGGAGAGTAGAATAAACGATCCGTCGTTATTGCCATATATGGTTTATTAGGAGCGATAAGAACATAAGTGTTAGGAGTCGTAACATCGTAAGGAACTGGCAAAGGTATATTGTGATATAAATTATATACTTGAGATAATACGAGCGGAATCTTTAGAACGATTACAAGTTTATTATTACAATAATAGCATAACAATTGAGATATATTTATTAAGTCATGAACATTAAATAAAGATAAAGGTAACTTAGAATGTCTCGGCATGTTATTAATATGTAACTGGAGTTCTGTAAACAACTGGTGTGGCCCCAGTACAGTCGGGTGCAACACATTTATTTTACAAAATAAAATGGTATTATTTATATCGTCTATGTCAAAAGATAGAGTCATAATTATACTTTGAATAGTATTCAATAACAAGGAAAGCTGTGAACGAATTTCTAGTTTGTCATTGGAATTAATTAAATTTCCGAACGCTTTTTCAATTAAATTCAAATTATAATTAAGTTTTAATTCATTTTGTTTTACCTTAGAAATAGTATTATTAAAATTGGAGATAGTCGATTTAACTACGTGAATATTTTCCCGCATTAGATTTGATAACTGTTTTTCGTCTGACTGTACTTTGTTTATAGCTTCGTCATATTGGATTGCGTCATCATCGTCTAAAGTGCCAAAGAGACTTTTTAATAAGGAACCACCTGCATTGAATAAGCCTCTCTTGACACGATTTTGTGATTGAATTTTAACTAAATAAGAAAGGGAAGAAAACTTTCGTAAATTACTTTCGTGTTGAGATTGTAACGAATTAAGGGAGTTTAAGCATTCTTCTTTAACCTTTGACGACAAATTGGAATTACAGTACTTAGAAACTCTTGAAAATAGCAACTCTAAATTATCCAAATGGGGTTGTATATGGCTTAAATCTATGTAGGTAACAACGTCCCAAGTATCGTGCGTAAACTTGACATCTAAAAGTTGTTCGAAATGAATGCCGGGACTATCGGTAATCTGTTGTATGAATTGACTGGCGAATATTGATGTTGGTAATCTGTAAAGATAAGTTGAACTAGTAAATAATTTATTAGTTTGAAGTGTCGAGTTTGACCTCGTCGTAATGATAACGCACGTGCTTTCGGTTCATTAAAATAGTAAGCGTAGGTTGCCGTTTATTTTTATAATTTTGTATGGGCCTTTCCACGTAGGTGATAAGGCTTTGTTTTGTTTATGGTGACATCGGACAAACACCATATCACCGGCTTTGTACGTCACGGGTTTAGTATGAACATCGTAGTATTTTTTCGACCTTTCTTTTGAATTTTGAATATTTTCTAAGGCCTTTTGCCTACTATAATATAATCTGTGATTTAAAGCCCTTATGTAATCGGTATAAGTGTTATTTTCGAGGTGATCTATGGAGCTTGGAATATAAGGCTTAAAACCGAATAGGAGTTCGAACGGAGAAAAACCAGTGGTTGAATGGATGTTAGTATTATAAGCTAGCATTGCTGTTTCTAAGTAAAACGACCAAGTATGGGAGTTCTCGTCAACGTATGACCTTAAGTATTCTTTTAAGGTTGAGTGGCTCCGTTCTAAGGCGCCACAAGTTTGCGGATGGTATGGAGCAGCGAAAATATGTTTGATGCCGAAAAGACTTTCGAGTTGTTTGAAAACGTCAGAGCAGAAGTTAGTCCCTTGGTCAGTTACTATAGTCTTAGGTATACCTATGTGAGAGATAAAATGCACAAGATTCTGTGCAGTTTCCTGTGCGGAGCAAGTTTGCATGGGATAGGCTTGTGAGTACTTCGTCAAGTCGTCTTGGAGGGTTAGAATAAATTTGTAACCGTTGTTCGCGGTTTCTGGTAACGGTCCTACAATGTCGAGAAATAGTTTTTCATTGGGTCTAGTAGCAGTCGAAGTTATTATCATTGGAGCTTTGTTAATTTGGCGCAGAGGTTTGTTAACTTGGCAGGATTTGCAGTTTTTAACGTAAGTTTCAATGTCTGATCGCATATTTTTCCACCAGTACATAGTTTTAAGTCGGTCATACATCCTAGTAATTCCGGGATGTCCTGCGGTCGGTGAGTCATGATTATCTTTAAGAATAGTAGGTATTTCCATCCATATAAGTACAAGCATGGAGACCTTGGACACCAGAAAGTACAATATTCATAAGCCTTTGGAACGTGGAAGGCGCGTTTTTAAGTCCAAAAGGCATTCTGTTAAATTGGTAATGACCTGAGAGGTTGGAAGGACCAGGGATACTGAAAGCTGTCTTTTCGGCGTCATCTTTCGACATTGAAATTTGGTGAAAAGAGGAAGCCAGGTCCAGGAGAACTGGAGTCTCGGAAGTAGTACGGATTTGGTGTTGGATAGTGTTTGTTGCAGTTAACCGGTCTCCTTCAAGGTAGAATATGTCATTGTATTCGGAACAGAGTTTTCGGAGGATATCTTCTTCTTCATTATTTAAATGATCGCATCTTAAAATATTTTGAACTAACCGATCTCTATCTAAATTAGACCGATGGCTTACTGAGTTAATAATTTCGCAAGGATTAGTAGGACTCGAGGGGCTGGAGGAGATATCGTGAATGAAAGCGAAGGATTCAAGAGTAAATTTCACTGGCTGTAGTAGGACCTCGTAGTTTGACGTATTTAGAACAGATACGGTGATTTTTCCATTTTTTCCCACTTTGGTAAGGCATTTTGAAAAATATAATTTAGGATATTGTTCTAAAGTAGTAGTTAACATAAGGCCTTCATTAATCTCGGGGTTTGTAACTAGACACTCGATAAACATTTCGCTACGTGCGGGAATAAGATAGGTTTCATCTGCAATTTTTAAGTTAAATAACGCATCTATATCATGTGAAAGTTTTAGCTTTAAGGTAGAATAAGAAATTTCGGCTTTATAGACGGTCAATAAATTCGAACCGATTATGCCGTCGTAATCTAGATTTACACCGTTTACGACGTGGAAAGTAAAAGGAAAGGAAATGGAGTCTGTGTTAGATATTGTCATTAGAAAATTGCCTTTAGTTTCGGAAAATGAATTTACATCGTTAATGCCTTTGAATTTAATAGTTTTATTTTGTAATTTTGGAACGAACGATAAGCTTGTTTCCTTTACAAGGCAAATCGAGCTTCCTGAGTCGACTAAAAGTTTGAGAGGTTTTTCCGAGTGTGATGTAATGACTTCTATATAAGGAAGAGGCGACTTTTTACATTGTGAAACGTCATAGATCGTTGGAAATTCGATTGCTTCTTTCGATTGACTTTCAGGTATGTCTTTTTGAATTTCAGGAGATTGTTTAAGAGACTGGTTAACTGAATTAAACTGGGAAATAAATGATTCAGAGTTATTACGCGGCACAGAAGAAATATTTAGACCTGTAGAAAAATGTTCAGAACATTGCAAGTTTGCGTAAGAATTAGAAAGAGATTTAGAAATATTAGAATCAGGTATTTGTATTGTTACGTTGTTCGATTTAGTATTAGGTTCCTTTTTTTTTCTTTTCAATTTTTAGAACCCGTGGGAATTGGAAATTCTTTGGCAGTAGAAGGTTCAATGGAAATAGCATTTTTCTTTGGAATAGTAGATTCAGTGGAAATAGTATTTTTCTTTGAGATAGTAGATTCAGTGGAAATAGTATTTTTCTTTGAGATAGTAGGCTCAGTGGACGTAGTAGGTTCAATAGCATTGTTAGATTTAGTAAGACCATTAGACTTTGTGATTCTCGACATAGTAACGGGCTTTGTTAGCCTCTTCGATTCAGTGGAAATAGTAGAAATTGACTTATTTTTATTATTGACCCCAGAGAAAGAGTTTGTTAGCTTTTTAGGCTTTAGGGGAATAACTTTATCACTAGACTTGGTATGAAAAAACTTAGAGTTACAATCAAACTTATCATCAAAACATGAACTAGTAAAATAGAGAGCCTTATCGAACGGCTCAATGATAGGTTTAAAATTAGGGTTCATTTTAGTAACACTAGCATAAGTAGGTTTCTTAAAATTAAAATTTTTAAACTTAGAATTATAAAACGAAATAGAGCTTACGTCGAAAGTAGAATCAGCGGGGAAATTGGAAATTGTATGCTTATAATTATTCTTATGATATACCGATTCAGCGGGAGTGCCTTTCATTTCTGGTTGCGAACGGCACTTACTAAGCAACCATTTGTTTAGTTTAAATGATTAATTTCACAGGCGTTATCATTACTCGAGCTTGAACTATCATCTGTTTGTACGAGATACTGGGGTTTGTTACCCATGATTTGTCTCTGTTTAAACTTATTATTATTATTATATTGCCTTTTCCTACACTGTGAAATGTCATGACCGATGTTTTTACAGTAACGGCATACGATTGGTCCGGTACGATTATTTTGTGACGTAGAAGGAAACTGGACAGGAGTTCGGGGCTGAAAATTATTAAATTTGATTGGAGTCGGTTGGCTTCGCTCTAACCGAAATCTCCTTTGTGCACATTCGGACGTAGAATGCCCATAGTTTTTACAAATTTTGCAACTTATTTCGGGGTCAATATTTAAAATCTTTTCTTCTTCTACTGCGATGTTAACTGCCGAATTTAAGTTTTTAGGATCTTTACAGCGCACGATAGTTTTTAATCTTGGATTAAGCCCCATACAAAAAGTATACAACGCGAGATCTTCAGTCATGGCAATTCGTCCCGTTATTTCCTTTTTTAGACTGTCCGAATTGTGAATTTCAGCCTGTAAATCTGTTAGACAAGCTTCGACCCTGAGAGCATATTCTGTGACTGATTCACGAGGTTGTTGTCTACAGCTTTGAAGTTCTAATAGTAAATGATTATAGTGTTTCTTCTGACCAAAATTTTGTTTTAAAAAAAATTTGAATTCATCAAAACGTTCAAATATTCGATTGGCACATGCGATTTGAGCTTTGCCTTCGAGTCGAGAAATCATAAATTTTAGTAACAACGGTTTTTGACTTTCGGATGCTAATTCCAATGCATTTTGGCAATTTGTTAGAAAGGCAGCTAAGACCTCATGGTCACCTTTATAAGTTCCAATGAAACTACACAGAACTTGAATAGGAAACTGTTCGGATAAGACGGGGACTCTATTTTCTGGCTTCGACATTTTGCTATCGTAACTTATAGATAACTTGAGAATTTAAACAAAAAGGAATTAGTAAAAATATTATAAGAGTTCAATAAATCCACGAACCAACTTATGTCCTTACGAATTTGATATAGGAATAAACTGATTGTAATTGTAAAATTGGCAAAATAAAAAAGAAAACAGGTATATGGCAACAGCGAAATAGTAAATTCACTCACAGCAACACGGCGAGACTTGGCAGGAACATCCTAGAACTCCTCTGGTTTTAGGTTCGGATCAGTGGCAGCTAGTTGGCAGGCCTGTGGCAGGTCCTACTGAACCTGGTGGCCTGGAGACAGCGGCAGAGATAGCGGCAGAGAGGTAGTGGCAGGATTTTGTAGGCTCTGCTTAGCAGCTTCAGTCCAGCAGCGGTATTGAGGGTGATGGCTTCACCATCAACGAGACAGCAGCGAGAAGTTTGGCCCTTTCAGAGCTTATGGAGTAGATATTCTTCTAGACTTAGGTCAGGAACTCCGAGTGTAGCTATGGTAATATTTCACACACAGCATAAACACAATTTTGTAAAAAGTAATTTCTCTCACAACTTTATTTCACTTTAACTTGGTTTTTTATTGTAACTGTATGAGATGCCTGCTATACGTTTTATGCAGAAATCCCACTTCTGACACCACTGTTACGGGGCGGGTCAGGTGAGAGTTTTTTAAAAAGACTATTTTACTTTTCACTCATACTAGTTTATTAAGACTTTGAAAAAAATACGATAGATACAGTGTAGACACAGAGAAAGATGTTTTCAGGATGGCGACTGATCGAGACTAAAATAATATTCGTCATAAATTACTAAAGAAATCTAATTCGAAAAACAAAGCTATCAAATAACCGCACCTGCATCCTATTTACTAGAAACAGAATGCAAGGTAAGCGGGTTTGTATGCATGAGACTGTAGGGTTGATGCTATCGTAACAGTACCTTCGTGTCTAAAACGAAAGGTGCGATCTTTAAGGTAGGAGCCGACTAGTTTGACTAGTCGGGCAAGCCTGTGTTGTACAGCTTGTAACTAAGGCCCGCGTGCCAGACTTTATCGAAAGCCTTGGCTATGTCAAAGAAAACCGCGACAGTTTTAAGTCGTCTAGGGTAGAAGCCGTCGAGTATGTACTTCGTCTTCCACCGCCTGTATGTGCATAGGGTCTGTGCGTTGGGTACTCGGGGAGCATTGCGAAGCATTCAGCTTTCTCGTCGTCCTCGAAGGCGATAGTGCCATCGGGGCGAGACAACGGTGGGGTGTAAGTTCGGGCGTCTAGTCGGAGGGCTTTCGCTATCCTATAGTATGCCACGTGGGACGGGGAGATATTAATCATGAGATCGTTCCTTTGAACGTCTGTGTATTCCGCGATGGTGGATTTGACCTTACGTTGTAGCCGGTTAGCGGCTAGCCTGTAGGCGGGTGTAGGGTAACGCCTGGCTCTGCGGAGGTCGGCGTTTTTAGCTTTGATTAGGTTGCTAATGTCCAAGGGAAGCTTGGGCTTGCCATGCTTAGATACCTTTTCATTCTCACTGATGGCCGAGTTAATGGCGGCAGTGAGCAAATCGACTATCGAGTGGATTTTATCCCTGCTATCGAGATAGTCAGATAAAATCGCGAGGAGGCAGTCTGGGGCTTCCAAGGCCGAAGACAGGGTGTGCTTTAAACCTTCCCAGTTGGTGTAGGTTTTCGGAGCAGGAGGGTCGTTTTGGGGTCCTAGTATTAAAGAGACCGGGCGTTGGACGGAGCCTAAGTAGTCTAGAAGCTGTATGGTCTTAAGGTCGAGGTTGATTCCTTTGACTATGGCAAAGTCAAAAATGAGTCGTCGCATGGCGGCCTTATATACGAATTGTCGACGGCGGTCGGAAATATTCGGTGAGGCTCGGCGACACTCGTAGGTAGGTAGCGGACGATGAGTCTCGGCCGAATGATGCGTCACGGAACCATGCGCTAGTGTATCGAGTTGTTTGTTTACAATTTCCCCCTCTGGCTCTGAAGTCGTCCCGACGATGAGGCAGCGCTATCAGGAACGGTGGGAGTCTTGCGAGGACGTCCACGTCGCTTTTCAGACTCTTGAGGAGGCAGAGCGAAGGCGCCGTTTGCATCTTCTTGGGTCGTCCTCACCTTCGCAAAGGACGAATTGGCTGGGGAGCATCATCTGTTGTACAAAGGCAAGGGCTTTAACAGCAGAAGAATGATAAACACCCAGAGGCAAGTCTGGCTGTCCAGGTTGTATTAATACATATGAAGCGGGTCCACATCTTTCCTTGATTGCGTAAGGACCATCTCGGCGTGGAGCAAATTTGGCGCTAATCCCCTTCTTGGCTGTGCTAATTGGATATACTTTAGCGAGTACTAGGTCACCAGGTTTGTATTCCGGAGAAGGTCGCCTTTTTAGGTCAACATATTTCTTACGTTTCTCTTCCTTGAATTCCTGAACTTCTCGGGCTCTCTCTAAATCTATAGCAATAGCTAGTAGGTTTGGAGTAATTTTAGGGATGAAGTTTTCTGAGAGAACGATTTGTCGTTAGTCCTGAGAAGTGTTGTCAGGGCTTCTCAGTTCACGTGAGGTATGCTGGTGAATAGTTTGTCGACGAGCAAATGACGCTATTCATAGCAAATCTGATGCTTGGTAATCGACAAGGCCAATTCCTATGGTTGTCATCCAAGTACATGGCAAGTTGAGTCTTAAGGTCTCGATTCCGTCGTTCGACAGGGTCGCTCTCGGGGTGATAGACAGGGGTGAATGCGTGCTTGATGTTTAGGCAAAAGGAAACCGTTGTCGCTAATCATTCGGCGGGGGATCCCATAGCGCAGAAAAACCTCGTCTACGAGAGTTAAAGCGCATCGTTCTGCCGTAGCATCTTTTAATGCAAATAGTTCTACCCAACGAGTGTTGACATCTTCAGCAATCAGTATCCAGTTCATGCCATCAGGTGATGTCGGAAGTGGCCCAAATTTAACCTCCCCCTGCATCAGAACTGCTCCGATAGCATAATTACTGGCATCAGTTTTTATTATGTAGGACTTTGTCTCTTCAGCTTGTCAGCTTGTCTTAGGATAGGGGCTACGTTAAACATCGCTTGAGTTGAAGGTGTGCATTTTCTTGTTCAGGCCCCCAATTCCATGCCGCACGCTTTTTGGTAAGGCGAGTAAGAGGTTCGGCGATCCTCGAGAAATCTTTAACGAATCGTCTATACCACGAGCAAGTTTGCAAAAAGGTTAGCAAATGCTTTAAATTTGTTGGTCTAGGCATATTGGAGATAGCTGCAGTTTTGTCAGGGTCTACTTGCAATCCTTGCGGGGTAATATAATGCCTAATGTATTTTACTGAAGAACACATCAATTTGCATTTCTTTATGTTGACAGTCATGTTACATTCTCTCATTTTCTTGAAAATTTCCTCCAGGTCTTTGATGTGGCTGGTTTCCTGGGATGAGAACGCGATAAGGTCATCTAAATAAGCCAATATTCTTTGCATCTGGCATTCGCAAGATGTGATAGATACCAAGAGGTGTTATAAACGCAGTTTTCTCTTGGTCTTTATCTCTGACCTTCACTTGCCAGTAACCGGATTTCAGATCGAGGGTACTCATTACAGGCATCGGTTTGGCGCCGTGCAGTAAGTCGTCCAATCTAGGTATTGGATATGTGTCTGGCACGGTGATGAGTTTAATCTCCTGTAATCTACGCATATTCGGAACTCTCCATTGGGTTTGGGAATCATGACCACTGGGGCAGCCCATGGCGAAGAGCTGGGTACTATGATGCCATCATCCAGCATTTTTTTGATTTCTCTCTCGAGCACTAATCTTAGAGGAGGAGATAAACGATATGGAGTAACTGATATCGGGGGATGATCTCCCGTATCTATACAATGTTCTACTTCTTTAACTGTTTATCAAAAATTGTATTCATACAGACTGAGTTGCAAGATAAAGGTGAGTTTACATCTAGAGAAAGTATTGAGATGTCCTTTTCCTCTCCGTCCTCGGTCCTAGCATCGTACAGGCTTTTTGAGTGTGGAGACAGGTCCACTTCTTTCCGATGAATGCTAAACTGTGCATCTCGCAGTATATAATTGAGCCGTGGGGAATAGCCGTCGAACAAGACTTCATCTCTACGACGTTTCAGATACGGTGGTGTACACATCTCAATGGGGGTAACCTGATATTCCCGGGGAGGTGTCAGAATACCTAGCGGTAGATCAACTTTTATAGGATCTTCTCTGTCTAGTGAAATATCAGATATCTTACCCACGTTTGTCAGAGTATTTGAAGGCGACCCCATGGCTGTTGTTGGTGAGATACTAATCGGCGAAATCATCGGGGGTATCTTCATAGACTAAACCAACCCAAATGGCGCCAGGTCATGCGAGTCTTCAAAAACAACAAAGTCCTCTTTATACAGTTCATGCTCTACTTCTGATTGGTTGTTGAAAGTTCACGTGAACTGAGGCTAATTCAGGACAATGCCAGCCTTTTGCAGGAAGCTAATGCCTAACAGTGTTTTTTTTTTCCATTTATTGAGGTCAACAAACAGTATCACAATAAAGGTTACAATATTATAGTACAAACATGCCATGCACCGTAAATGGATGCAACACTGAACGAGACATTGCGGAGATGTTTAAGGACTACTTTCAAGTTGCGCCACGAACAGGTCTGTCACGGCGAGCGTGCCCAGCTGGGAGAGTCCTTGGGCGGCAGCTGCTCCGTTTTTCTGCTAAGCAGGTGGCAGCTACAGTTAAAAACATGAAAAAAGGTAAGTCCGCCGGGCACGATGGCTTGAGTGTGGAACACCTGAAGTACGCGGGCGTGCACCTGCCGCGGGTCTTAGCAATGTTCTACTCCTTGTGTATCGGCCACTCCTACCTTCCACAAGAAATGCTAAGAACTATAGTTGTGCCTATTGTTAAAAATAAAACAGGTGACTTAGCCGACCACACCAACTATAGGCCCATATCATTAGCAACAGTAATAGCGAAGGTATTGGACAGGCTGATGGACAGAGAGCTTGACAGGTGTGTGCAACTCCATGACGCACAGTTTGGTTTCCGACCCCAGTTGTCAACTGAAACTGCTATCCTTTGTTTAAAACAGACTGTGCGATATTATACTAATAGGCACACTCCTGTGTATGCCTGCTTCCTCGACCTCTCAAAGGCTTTTGATCTCGTGGTCTATGATGTCCTTTGGGAAAAGCTGGAGAAGGCGGGCGTGTCATGGGAGATCATACAACTTTTTAAACACTGGTATGACAATCAGCCAAACTGGGTGAAATGGGGTAATGCCTCCTCCAGTGTGTATGGACTGGAGTGTGGTGTACGGCAGGGGGGTGTAGCGTCACCTAGACTATTTAATATTTATGTCAATGAATTAATCGCTGAGCTCAGTAACAAACCTGTGGGATGTGCAATAGATGGTCTGTCTATAAATAACCTTAGTTACGCGGACGATATGGTACTGTTGGGTCCATCGGCTGGATCAATTCGTTCTCTTCTCCAGACGTGTGAGGAGTATGCAAAATTGCATGGGCTGGTCTATAACAGCAATAAGAGTGAGTATATGGTCTTCCAATCACAGCACAGAACTCTAAAATATGAACCTGTTATTTGCCTAAGCGGAACAAGACTTAACAGAGTCAACAAATTCAAATACCTTGGCCACTTTTTAACTGAGGACCTTACTGATCAAGCGGATATTGAAAGAGAAAGAAGAGCCCTTGCGGCCAGGTGTAATATGCTAGCACATAGGTTTAATCATTGCAGTGTAGAAGCTAAAATCACGCTTTTCAAGGCATTCTGCCAATCTTTTTACTCGGCAGCCCTTTGGTCACATGAGCGGGGCTCGAAAACAGCTTTAAACGCGCTTAGGGTTCAATATAATAACGGTCTCAGAGTAGTGCTGGGCCTGCCGCGGTACTGTAGTGCGTCAACTATGTTTGCTGTTGCGGGACTGGATGACTTCTACGCTGTTATCCGTAAGAAGAACGCCTCACTAATGTACAGACTGCGCTCCAGCTCCAACACTATTCTGCGACTGTTAGCAAATAAGCTAGAACTACCAATTTGGCAACAATTTATGAATGTTTTAGTAAACAAATAAAAAAAAAATTTTTTTGAGTGGCCAGTTGGTAAAGTAAGAAGAAATATTTGACATAATTTGACACAATACTTGATCTTTTGGCATATTATATTTAATCATTTTGCTGTAATTTGACATCCCAATTTAATTGTATTTTAATGACTGATTTTAATTTTATTGTATTGTAATGAAATGTGTTTTTTGTTGTATAATTAATTACTTAAATTTATTTTTTGAGTATTTATGACATCTTAAGATTTTTTATGACATCACCAAAACAATTTATATATTGATTGAGATTTGAATTAATTGACATTATGTAACTAAATTTTTAATTGTTTTTGTACTAACATAGATATATAAGGTTGCATTAACATTGTATACTAACAAGTGGGCCAAGTTGCTACAATAAAGAAATTTATTATTTATTTATTTATTATTTATATATAATCGTGACACCAATACCGTTAACCACGGGTTGAATAAACAAAATTTATTTAGTATCGGTACAAGTAGGAAGAGAGCAGTACATATTAATTACATTTTTCAGTTACTGAGTATGTGTATTTATGGAGACACATATATATACACACACATATAATTACAAATAAGTATTTAAATATATATAAATATTTACAAATAAATAAAAATAAATAAATACATAGATAAAGTGGGTGAACAGTGAGAATAGTACGAGTGAAAAGATTGATTGGCAGTCTTACTAAATATTTGTAAATTGGCGTAGTTTTTAATTGCTTGTATAATAATAATATAATAATCCCCAGACAAACACACCAACTGTATGGCCCCAAAGTAAGCAGAGCTTGTGTTATGGATGACCATACAGCGAACTGGGGGGGAACCCAGAATAAACATACATATATAAATATCAACAACCATGACCCGAGAACAAACATCTGTGTTCATCACACAAATGAATGCCCCGGCCAGGACTCGAACCTGGGTTCTCCGGCGTATGAGACAGGGCCACTGACCACTACGCTACTCGGCCGTCTAATCCGTATATTAGGGACTTTTTATATATTTGAGAATAATAAAGTTTTATGAGTTTACGTTAGGTCCATTTAATTTACGAATAACAGATAATCTAAATTCACTAGGCAGAGTCGCAAAAATGTCTATCTCATTAAAATACTTGTTGTATGTGTCAGTAAGGCGATGTAGTGGTGAGCGCTTTCCTGCATTTGTCCGGCACAAAGGAAGAGAAAATAATTGATTTACACGGCAAGATCTAGTATGAGATCTGACTGGTACACGATAACAAATATTACTAATAATTTCATACAAAAACATTGCTTCAAGTTGTAATCGTCTGGATTTGAGGTCTATTAAATTATATTTTTCAAGTAACTGTATATATGATGATTGAATGTGGTAACATTTAAAGTGTATACGTTTCAAAAACTTTTTTTGTATCTTTTCTATTTTATCTACGTATTTGGAATAGAAAGGGGACCATACTATCGTGGCATATTCGAGTTGTGATCGAATTAGTGATTTATATAAATGAATATATGTAGATGGGAACTTAAAATTATAACTATAGCGCATTACAAAGTTTTACATCCTAGATACACATGTTGAATATATTTGCAATAAGGCATCTAGGATGTAAAACTTTGTAATGCGCTCTAGTTATAATTTTAAGTTCCCATCTACATATATTCATTTATATAAATCACTAATTCGATCACAACTCGAATATGCCACGATAGTATGGTCCCCTTTCTATTCCAAATACGTAGATAAAATAGAAAAGATACAAAAAAAGTTTTTGAAACGTATACACTTTAAATGTTACCACATTCAATCATCATATATACAGTTACTTGAAAAATATAATTTAATAGACCTCAAATCCAGACGATTACAACTTGAAGCAATGTTTTTGTATGAAATTATTAGTAATATTTGTTATCGTGTACCAGTCAGATCTCATACTAGATCTTGCCGTGTAAATCAATTATTTTCTCTTCCTTTGTGCCGGACAAATGCAGGAAAGCGCTCACCACTACATCGCCTTACTGACACATACAACAAGTATTTTAATGAGATAGACATTTTTGCGACTCTGCCTAGTGAATTTAGATTATCTGTTATTCGTAAATTAAATGGACCTAACGTAAACTCATAAAACTTTATTATTCTCAAATATATAAAAAGTCCCTAATATACGGATTAGACGGCCGAGTAGCGTAGTGGTCAGTGGCCCTGTCTCATACGCCGGAGAACCCAGGTTCGAGTCCTGGCCGGGGCATTCATTTGTGTGATGAACACAGATGTTTGTTCTCGGGTCATGGTTGTTGATATTTATATATGTATGTTTATTCTGGGTTCCCCCCCAGTTCGCTGTATGGTCATCCATAACACAAGCTCTGCTTACTTTGGGGCCATACAGTTGGTGTGTTTGTCTGGGGATTATTATATTATTATTATACAAGCAATTAAAAACTACGCCAATTTACAAATATTTAGTAAGACTGCCAATCAATCTTTTCACTCGTACTATTCTCACTGTTCACCCACTTTATCTATGTATTTATTTATTTTTATTTATTTGTAAATATTTATATATATTTAAATACTTATTTGTAATTATATGTGTGTGTATATATATGTGTCTCCATAAATACACATACTCAGTAACTGAAAAATGTAATTAATATGTACTGCTCTCTTCCTACTTGTACCGATACTAAATAAATTTTGTTTATTCAACCCGTGGTTAACGGTATTGGTGTCACGATTATATATAAATAATAAATAAATAAATAATAAATTTCTTTATTGTAGCAACTTGGCCCACTTGTTAGTATACAATGTTAATGCAACCTTATATATCTATGTTAGTACAAAAACAATTAAAAATTTAGTTACATAATGTCAATTAATTCAAATCTCAATCAATATATAAATTGTTTTGGTGATGTCATAAAAAATCTTAAGATGTCATAAATACTCAAAAAATAAATTTAAGTAATTAATTATACAACAAAAAACACATTTCATTACAATACAATAAAATTAAAATCAGTCATTAAAATACAATTAAATTGGGATGTCAAATTACAGCAAAATGATTAAATATAATATGCCAAAAGATCAAGTATTGTGTCAAATTATGTCAAATATTTCTTCTTACTTTACCAACTGGCCACTCAAAAAAATTTTTTTTTTATTTGTTTACTAAAACATTCATAAATTGTTGCCAAATTGGTAGTTCTAGCTTATTTGCTAACAGTCGCAGAATAGTGTTGGAGCTGGAGCGCAGTCTGTACATTAGTGAGGCGTTCTTCTTACGGATAACAGCGTAGAAGTCATCCAGTCCCGCAACAGCAAACATAGTTGACGCACTACAGTACCGCGGCAGGCCCAGCACTACTCTGAGACCGTTATTATATTGAACCCTAAGCGCGTTTAAAGCTGTTTTCGAGCCCCGCTCATGTGACCAAAGGGCTGCCGAGTAAAAAGATTGGCAGAATGCCTTGAAAAGCGTGATTTTAGCTTCTACACTGCAATGATTAAACCTATGTGCTAGCATATTACACCTGGCCGCAAGGGCTCTTCTTTCTCTTTCAATATCCGCTTGATCAGTAAGGTCCTCAGTTAAAAAGTGGCCAAGGTATTTGAATTTGTTGACTCTGTTAAGTCTTGTTCCGCTTAGGCAAATAACAGGTTCATATTTTAGAGTTCTGTGCTGTGATTGGAAGACCATATACTCACTCTTATTGCTGTTATAGACCAGCCCATGCAATTTTGCATACTCCTCACACGTCTGGAGAAGAGAACGAATTGATCCAGCCGATGGACCCAACAGTACCATATCGTCCGCGTAACTAAGGTTATTTATAGACAGACCATCTATTGCACATCCCACAGGTTTGTTACTGAGCTCAGCGATTAATTCATTGACATAAATATTAAATAGTCTAGGTGACGCTACACCCCCCTGCCGTACACCACACTCCAGTCCATACACACTGGAGGAGGCATTACCCCATTTCACCCAGTTTGGCTGATTGTCATACCAGTGTTTAAAAAGTTGTATGATCTCCCATGACACGCCCGCCTTCTCCAGCTTTTCCCAAAGGACATCATAGACCACGAGATCAAAAGCCTTTGAGAGGTCGAGGAAGCAGGCATACACAGGAGTGTGCCTATTAGTATAATATCGCACAGTCTGTTTTAAACAAAGGATAGCAGTTTCAGTTGACAACTGGGGTCGGAAACCAAACTGTGCGTCATGGAGTTGCACACACCTGTCAAGCTCTCTGTCCATCAGCCTGTCCAATACCTTCGCTATTACTGTTGCTAATGATATGGGCCTATAGTTGGTGTGGTCGGCTAAGTCACCTGTTTTATTTTTAACAATAGGCACAACTATAGTTCTTAGCATTTCTTGTGGAAGGTAGGAGTGGCCGATACACAAGGAGTAGAACATTGCTAAGACCCGCGGCAGGTGCACGCCCGCGTACTTCAGGTGTTCCACACTCAAGCCATCGTGCCCGGCGGACTTACCTTTTTTCATGTTTTTAACTGTAGCTGCCACCTGCTTAGCAGAAAAACGGAGCAGCTGCCGCCCAAGGACTCTCCCAGCTGGGCACGCTCGCCGTGACAGACCTGTTCGTGGCGCAACTTGAAAGTAGTCCTTAAACATCTCCGCAATGTCTCGTTCAGTGTTGCATCCATTTACGGTGCATGGCATGTTTGTACTATAATATTGTAACCTTTATTGTGATACTGTTTGTTGACCTCAATAAATGGAAAAAAAAAACACTGTTAGGCATTAGCTTCCTGCAAAAGGCTGGCATTGTCCTGAATTAGCCTCAGTTCACGTGAACTTTCAACAACCAATCAGAAGTAGAGCATGAACTGTATAAAGAGGACTTTGTTGTTTTTGAAGACTCGCATGACCTGGCGCCATTTGGGTTGGTTTAGTCTATGAAGATACCCCCGATGATTTCGCCGATTAGTATCTCACCAACAACAGCCATGGGGTCGCCTTCAAATACTCTGACAAACGTGGGTAAGATATCTGATATTTCACTAGACAGAGAAGATCCTATAAAAGTTGATCTACCGCTAGGTATTCTGACACCTCCCCGGGAATATCAGGTTACCCCCATTGAGATGTGTACACCACCGTATCTGAAACGTCGTAGAGATGAAGTCTTGTTCGACGGCTATTCCCCACGGCTCAATTATATACTGCGAGATGCACAGTTTAGCATTCATCGGAAAGAAGTGGACCTGTCTCCACACTCAAAAAGCCTGTACGATGCTAGGACCGAGGACGGAGAGGAAAAGGACATCTCAATACTTTCTCTAGATGTAAACTCACCTTTATCTTGCAACTCAGTCTGTATGAATACAATTTTTGATAAACAGTTAAAGAAGTAGAACATTGTATAGATACGGGAGATCATCCCCCGATATCAGTTACTCCATATCGTTTATCTCCTCCTCTAAGATTAGTGCTCGAGAGAGAAATCAAAAAAATGCTGGATGATGGCATCATAGTACCCAGCTCTTCGCCATGGGCTGCCCCAGTGGTCATGATTCCCAAACCCAATGGAGAGTTCCGAATATGCGTAGATTACAGGAGATTAAACTCATCACCGTGCCAGACACATATCCAATACCTAGATTGGACGACTTACTGCACGGCGCCAAACCGATGCCTGTAATGAGTACCCTCGATCTGAAATCCGGTTACTGGCAAGTGAAGGTCAGAGATAAAGACCAAGAGAAAACTGCGTTTATAACACCTCTTGGTATCTATCACATCTTGCGAATGCCAGATGCAAAGAATATTGGCTTATTTAGATGACCTTATCGCGTTCTCATCCCAGGAAACCAGCCACATCAAAGACCTGGAGGAAATTTTCAAGAAAATGAGAGAATGTAACATGACTGTCAACATAAAGAAATGCAAATTGATGTGTTCTTCAGTAAAATACATTAGGCATTATATTACCCCGCAAGGATTGCAAGTAGACCCTGACAAAACTGCAGCTATCTCCAATATGCCTAGACCAACAAATTTAAAGCATTTGCTAACCTTTTTGCAAACTTGCTCGTGGTATAGACGATTCGTTAAAGATTTCTCGAGGATCGCCGAACCTCTTACTCGCCTTACCAAAAAGCGTGCGGCATGGAATTGGGGGCCTGAACAAGAAAATGCACACCTTCAACTCAAGCGATGTTTAACGTAGCCCCTATCCTAAGACAAGCTGACAAGCTGAAGAGACAAAGTCCTACATAATAAAAACTGATGCCAGTAATTATGCTATCGGAGCAGTTCTGATGCAGGGGGAGGTTAAATTTGGGCCACTTCCGACATCACCTGATGGCATGAACTGGATACTGATTGCTGAAGATGTCAACACTCGTTGGGTAGAACTATTTGCATTAAAAGATGCTACGGCAGAACGATGCGCTTTAACTCTCGTAGACGAGGTTTTTCTGCGCTATGGGATCCCCCGCCGAATGATTAGCGACAACGGTTTCCTTTTGCCTAAACATCAAGCACGCATTCACCCCTGTCTATCACCCCGAGAGCGACCCTGTCGAACGACGGAATCGAGACCTTAAGACTCAACTTGCCATGTACTTGGATGACAACCATAGGAATTGGCCTTGTCGATTACCAAGCATCAGATTTGCTATGAATAGCGTCATTTGCTCGTCGACAAACTATTCACCAGCATACCTCACGTGAACTGAGAAGCCCTGACAACACTTCTCAGGACTAACGACAAATCGTTCTCTCAGAAAACTTCATCCCTAAAATTACTCCAAACCTACTAGCTATTGCTATAGATTTAGAGAGAGCCCGAGAAGTTCAGGAATTCAAGGAAGAGAAACGTAAGAAATATGTTGACCTAAAAAGGCGACCTTCTCCGGAATACAAACCTGGTGACCTAGTACTCGCTAAAGTATATCCAATTAGCACAGCCAAGAAGGGGATTAGCGCCAAATTTGCTCCACGCCGAGATGGTCCTTACGCAATCAAGGAAAGATGTGGACCCGCTTCATATGTATTAATACAACCTGGACAGCCAGACTTGCCTCTGGGTGTTTACCCTTCAGGCTTTTGCAGTGGTGGCAGTGATGGACGACAGAAGTTCATCTCAACCGACTTGGCAAGGGACCAGAAAGCTCTACTCCCCGTGGGATAGGATGCTAACTTGTCCCCGATAACAGAATCAGCCCGAGTCCGACTTCGCGAAAGACCAGGAGACTGTTAAGACCCAACTCGAAGGAACCAACAAGGACCTAACTCGAAGCAGGACCAGGTTAGGATCCCGGACACAGTCTATACCAATTTTATTTGCGCCGGCTGGGAAGATGTCGTAGTACCCTTCATAGCCCCGAAGACACCATGACCTGACGGACCACGGAGTGACACCCGACTTGATCGAGTGCAGGTTGGAGCGTAGTGAAAACAACACGTCTTCAAAGGAACGTTTATTGCGGTTACAAGTAAACCTTATAAATAACCGTGTGAACCGCAATTGTTCCTGGAGTTCAGCTTTTTCCTTCAGACCTCTTCACTGGCCTCTAAATTCACTGAACAGAACTTTCTTCTTGTGGGTTGTTTCTTCTTAGTACTTATTTCTTCACTTGTGGGCACCGAACTGACTTCGTGAACTGACGTCATGCATACCACCGCAGGAAAATACCGACCTCTGCGGGGGTTATGTGGGACTCACCAGACTGGCACCTTCCCACTAAAAACCACCTTGATGGCTGTGGCAATATTTTACCGATAGCCTTCATCGGAAGCGACACCCGTTGGGAAGTGGGTGCGCTGGCGGAGACCCGCTAGCGGGTCGTCCGCCGGATGTGAAAGTTGCACTGAAGGTGCTCAAAGGGACATGAGTTGGTGGCCGTTCTGGGCAGCCTCCGGTGAAGCCGGGGCTGCGCAGAGGTCGGCCGAAGCTTAACTTAGGGATCAATTCATTTAAATGAACCTATAATGAATTGAGAAGGAAACTATGCTCCGCCAGAGCAGAGTGCGCTTGCGGCGCGAAGGGGCGTCTACTTCACACTCCATGTCACTGGAGGAGGGGGACGCGGGAGGGCCTAAGACCAGAGGGTCTGGGGTGGCTTGAACGGCCTGAAGGTTTAGTGGAACGAGTTGAGGGAAAATAATGCAGAGTGTCTGCAACAGTACATTTAGGTCAGAGATAGGGCCTAAAACGGCAAGGCCACCAGAGAGTTTCTTCGCAAGGTCTTGAACTTGCGAAGCCAGTGCGGAGGGGTTGGGGAGGGACAACAATATATAAATGTATATACCACCCTACCAGCGAAGACTAACTTCCTAAACCACCCTAGCTTGCCGGAGCGGCGACGGCGACGACGGGCTGCAGACGACGATGTCGAAGATCGTCGTAAAAACGACGGTCCTATGAAATTTAGGAAGCTAGGGTACGAGACTACACGTCGTGAAAACGACGGTATGAAAATGGGGGCGCTCAAGTAGTGCGGGGACTAGATAGAGGGCGGAATAGCGTCTGCTATCGACGTGCGAATGAATCCGCACGCAAACTGAGACTGACTTCCGTAGCTTGGCGTGCGTCTTATATACGAATTTCACCCTAAATAATTCCAGCGCTCTGATTGGCTGGCGCGTTTGTGCATTTTGCACCTAATTACACTTAGGTTTTACTTTGATTTTAACTTTTTCTTCGAATTACCTTTTAAACTATTTATCAAAACTATAACAATATTATATTCAAATAATAGAGCGAAACGATTCCTATATGTTCACATAAATATCAATTTGATAAAATTAAACACAAAAAACTTTCTAGAACAAAGACTATCTCAAAACACCGTTTGCGCCGGCAGACTACTTACTTAGCCTAACATTGTACCTAAGGCGAAACGGTTACAAACATAATTTTATCATTCTACATTATTAAAATATGCAATTACAATTAGTTTTTAACATAATCAAACAAGATATAACTACCAATTAGGAACATATACAACAACAAAGGTTTTCTCGTTATTCTCTTCAAATACGTAAAACACCATGAAAATAACTATTACATTTCAATAAAAGAAAACAATTTACACATTAAAATCAAAAAACCATAACAATAAACCCTATAATTATGTAGTTATTTAACCGGCATATCTCCTCTACCAGGAGATCGTCGGCGACAAACAAGGACCAGATGAGACTATGGACTCCTACGTAACTAGGAAACGAGCATTGGACAATCAAAAGAGCAATGGACAAATCAAAATAGAAATTCGTTCCCGCATCCCACACGAATCCGTCCGAACCTTCAATCAGCAACTGTCCAATATGCAGCAACGAAGTAAAGGCAGAGGAAATAGGATTCTGCGCTGTTAACGTCCAATTAGAAACGCAAGCCAGACCTACAGTATTTATAAAAATAGAGGGGATCACCGGCTCTGCACATATAGATACTGGAGCCAGAACGAACGTGGCCACATCGACTCTGTACAAGATGCTGAGGCCAAAGGGTACAGATTTAACCAAGAAATGGTCAATGTGACCCTCGCAGACGGTGCGCCTCGTGGCCAAAAGGTCCAGACGTTCAAGGCAAATGTTGATTTGGCAGGACGGACCATTTTGACCAGTTTCATGGTGTTTGTTACCTAACAGTAAAAACAACAAAACTTTTTTTGCGTCGTACGAGTCTGTTGAGAGCGGACGTGTTTATCATTTTTCATATAACGTTTTTGTAATAAACTCTAAACCTTTGAATTAAGTGTTATTATCGAGTGAACAAGAGTGTTTATAAAAATACAACGTCAGTAATTGCTATCACTGTCGCGCATCGCCTGTGGTCGCTGTGCTGGCGCGGGGGCAGTCCTCATCCCCTGGAGACTAAGAGACAGCCTCTTGTGTTGTGTTTTTTGTCTTGCTTTAACCACGCGCCGCTCCACCGCCGCCCGCCGGTGCCATTGCTTACTAAAAATGCGACGATCGCCGACAACTAAGTTTCCGTCGAATCCTGATATACAGACCTTATCTACTGCAGCCGATGATGTACATATAAATGTGCGTAAGCGAAAACAGTTCGAGAGCTATGATGTTGATCAACAAATGGAAATATTCCAGGAGAAATTTGATCGCCAACTGAACTCATGGAATAGCAAGATTGAAAAATCAATCACCGATATAATTTCAACATCCCTAAAATCTATGATTTCCAGCGAATTCTCAAAAATAAGTGACTCATTAAACACAATTAATGAAGCCATTGCCAGCCTACGTCAGGACAATACAATCCTGAAGGATTCAGTTAAGGCCCTAAATATTCGCTCGGATGAAATGGAGAAGTCACTCATAGCTTCCGACGAGCGTCAAGATTCCTTTGATAAGCAATTGAAGTCATTTGCTAGTAAAATGTCTCCTATGTATGGCCTTCCGGAGAAGCTGGAGAAGTTCGAGAGTAAATTGGCTATCATAGAACAGCACGCGAGGGATTCTAATATTGAAGTAGCCAACCTTCCGGAACGGCGTAATGAAGACCTTATGAGTATTGTGATGCGTCTCGGCTCAAAAATCAATCAACAGATATTGTCGTCGGACATTGTGTCTGTACATCGAGTGCCACATGCAAACCGGAACGATACGCGCCCCAAAAACATCGTAGTGAAGTTTACAACTAGGGTACTGCGCGATAACGTCCTAGCTGCATGCCGTGCTCTAAAGAACCTTGACACTGACCTCGTAGGTATATCAGGAAGCCTATAAAAAATATACGTAAACGAGCATCTTACGCTGAAAAATAAATTATTATACCGCGAGTGTCGGAATAAAGCCAAACAACACGAATACAAATATACTTGGATCAAGCACGGAGTAATTCTCGCTCGAAGAACAGACACATCACCCGTCATTGCTGTTCGTTGTGATTTGGATGTCAGTAAGATTAAGTGACTTTATCATATAACTATGCATAAAAATCAGTTTTTGTATTTATCGACTAATATACAATCATTCAGGATAACATTTTTATACAGGTACCCCTGGCGGTACTTACAAAATAGGTTACAAATATTTTGTATTATATTATTATATATATATTACATTTTACATTATATATTATATTTGCATTTTAATAATTCTTGTTACGTAAGTACTTTAAAATATCAGTTTCTTAAAAGTTTAAGTTATATAGGGAGTCCCATTCTGGTGTATTTTTGTAATGTGTGCCTTAATTTATTAAATATTAAAAAAAACAACCTATGTTACAACTTTATGGTAACATGCCCACCGTTTTTAGGAAATCATTTCATTTTACATTATTACACAATATTGGCATATACAGGTGCTTACTACCTGTGTCCATTACAAATAGTAAAAATTAACAATTATTTTAAAACTTTAACTCAAAACTTCTGTGTTGTTTTACTTAATGCATTAATATATTCGACATGTGTACGTTTAATTTGCCTTAATAATCTAACTTCAGTAAAATTGTTTATCGTATGTTGCAAAATTCGCAAACCCTAATCCCGACTTATTATCAGTCTACTATCAAAACTGTAGGGGATTACGAACAAAATTACATACCGTCTATATTAATATTCTTATGCATTCTTACGACATAGTTATATTGACGGAGACATGGCTGCATGCAGATATATCGAATATGAATTCATAGATTTGCGGTATTATGTATACCGTAGCGATCGCGACCGCGCGAGCACGGGACGGGAGGATGGCGGTAGCGTGTTGATAGCTGTGCGGCGCTCGCTGGCTGCCACTGAGCCAGCGGCGCCCACTATCGATACCTATTCGCGCCGTTGTTGCGTACCTGCAATTATCGACCACATTATTTTGGAGGTACGTGTAGGTAAAAATAAATATGTTTTTGCTGCTGCGTATATCCCACCTCGAGTAGAGGCCCAGGTTTACATGGCGTATTTCGAGTACCTGCAAGACTACTTATTACAATCTGATATCACAAACCTTTTCATTATTGGAGATTTTAATCTGTCCAATATTCAATGGCAACAAGTAGATACTTATATGACACTATCACATTCGAACGACTTACGTGCACCGCATAATTATTTGTTCAATTTTTTGTATATTATTGGTGGGTTTCAAATAAATATACATAAAAATTGTATGAACCGCTTACTTGATTTATGTATTACAAATATTCTCGATTGTAAAGTTTTGCCAGCACCGATAACCCTAGTTCCACAGGATAAATACCATCCACCATTTTATATTTTAATACCTACTCCATATGTTGACAAAAACCTACCTAGTAACTATACTGTAATTAATAATGAAATTCTTAATTACAACTGGAAGGAACTATTTTAAAATAAATCAACAGAGGAAAGTATAGATATATTTTATGAATGTATCTATAGTACTATACGCAAACATATCCCTACCAAATATGTCTTTAAATCTAATTTCCCAGTATGGTTTACTCCGTCGCCAATTCACATGTTTAAAAATAAAGAAGCTGCATGGATAAAACGGAAAAAAAGTAAAAATAAATCAGATTATTCTACGTTTTCTATGTATAGGGCAAGGTTCAAGATGAATTCCAATATTTGCTACAAAAATTATTTAAAGTTAGTTGAGTACAGTATTAAGCATAATATAAAATATTTTTGGACTTACATCAGTAACAGGAAAGGTAAGTCTGATATTCCTCACAAAATGTCTTATATGAACGACAAAGCCGACACTCCCGAGGCTATATGCAACTTATTCTCGAACTTTTTTGAATCTGTTTTCCAGCCTACTGACCTTCATGAGACATTTTCTATTGAGGACATAAGTAACTTAGGTTTAAAAACGCGTACGGACTTTACTATTAGTGATATCACTCTTTCAACTAGCGACGTTTTAAAAGAACTTAAAGCACTAGACGTCTAAGGGCCCTGGAGTTGATAACATACCTTCGATCTTTTTAAAAAATGCAGCTGATTCTCTTTCCGAACCCCTACAACTTATTTTTAATATGTGTCTGAATGATGGCTTCTGCCCGATTATTTGGAAGTCTGCAAGAATAGTCCCAGTTCATAAAGGAGGCTCAAAGAAAGATGTTACCAACTTTAGGCCAATTTCTGTTTTACCTGCTCTGTCGAAGCTTTTCAAAAGGCTAGTATATAACTTTATATATCCAATTATCCATAAAACAATTAGTCAAAAACAACACGGATTTGTCCAAAAGCGGTCAAGTTACAAATCTTTTTATCTATTTGACTAATCTTTTTGAAAATATCGATACAAACAAACAGACTGACAGTATCTATACGGACTTCCGGAAAGCATTCGACAGGGTAGACCACAAAATTTTACTGGCGAAGTTGGCCTTTAATGGTATACGTGGTAATCTCTGGAGATGGTTTAAATCATATATAACTAGCAGAACCCAAAAAACGGTTATTAATGGTTATGAATCACATTCCATTCCTATTACGTCAGGCATTCCACAAGGATCTATCCTTGGACCGCTCCTTTTTGTCTTATTTATCAATGATATTGATAATTGTTTTGAATACTGTCAATACATTTTATACGCAGATGACTTGAAGATATACCTTACTATTGATAATGAATATGACCAACAGAAACTGCAAAGTGATTTGAACCGTTTCAGTGATTACTGTAACACTAACAAACTAGAACTTAGTTTGAACAAATGTAAATGTATCACCTTTTCAAGAAAAAGAACACCTCGTAAATATACTCACTTTTTATGCAATGTCCCACTTGAAAGAGTTACTTCCATCAAAGACCTTGGAGTCATTCTAGACTGTAAACTGACCTCCATATAGACTCCAAGGTCTTTGATGGAAGTAACTCTTTCAAGTGGGACATTGCATAAAAAGTGAGTATATTTACGAGGTGTTCTTTTTCTTGAAAAGGTGATACATTTACATTTGTTCAAACTAAGTTCTAGTTTGTTAGTGTTACAGTAATCACTGAAACGGTTCAAATCACTTTGCAGTTTCTGTTGGTCATATTCATTATCAATAGTAAGGTATATCTTCAAGTCATCTGCGTATAAAATGTATTGACAGTATTCAAAACAATTATCAATATCATTGATAAATAAGACAAAAAGGAGCGGTCCAAGGATAGATCCTTGTGGAATGCCTGACGTAATAGGAATGGAATGTGATTCATAACCATTAATAACCGTTTTTTGGGTTCTGCTAGTTATATATGATTTAAACCATCTCCAGAGATTACCACGTATACCATTAAAGGCCAACTTCGCCAGTAAAATTTTGTGGTCTACCCTGTCGAATGCTTTCCGGAAGTCCGTATAGATACTGTCAGTCTGTTTGTTTGTATCGATATTTTCAAAAAGATTAGTCAAATAGATAAAAAGATTTGTAACTTGACCGCTTTTGGACAAATCCGTGTTGTTTTTGACTAATTGTTTTATGGATAATTGGATATATAAAGTTATATACTAGCCTTTTGAAAAGCTTCGACAGAGCAGGTAAAACAGAAATTGGCCTAAAGTTGGTAACATCTTTCTTTGAGCCTCCTTTATGAACTGGGACTATTCTTGCAGACTTCCAAATAATCGGGCAGAAGCCATCATTCAGACACATATTAAAAATAAGTTGTAGGGGTTCGGAAAGAGAATCAGCTGCATTTTTTAAAAAGATCGAAGGTATGTTATCAACTCCAGGGCCCTTAGACGTCTAGTGCTTTAAGTTCTTTTAAAACGTCGCTAGTTGAAAGAGTGATATCACTAATAGTAAAGTCCGTACGCGTTTTTAAACCTAAGTTACTTATGTCCTCAATAGAAAATGTCTCATGAAGGTCAGTAGGCTGGAAAACAGATTCAAAAAAGTTCGAGAATAAGTTGCATATAGCCTCGGGAGTGTCGGCTTTGTCGTTCATATAAGACATTTTGTGAGGAATATCAGACTTACCTTTCCTGTTACTGATGTAAGTCCAAAAATATTTTATATTATGCTTAATACTGTACTCAACTAACTTTAAATAATTTTTGTAGCAAATATTGGAATTCATCTTGAACCTTGCCCTATACATAGAAAACGTAGAATAATCTGATTTATTTTTACTTTTTTTCCGTTTTATCCATGCAGCTTCTTTATTTTTAAACATGTGAATTGGCGACGGAGTAAACCATACTGGGAAATTAGATTTAAAGACATATTTGGTAGGGATATGTTTGCGTATAGTACTATAGATACATTCATAAAATATATCTATACTTTCCTCTGTTGATTTATTTTAAAATAGTTCCTTCCAGTTGTAATTAAGAATTTCATTATTAATTACAGTATAGTTACTAGGTAGGTTTTTGTCAACATATGGAGTAGGTATTAAAATATAAAATGGTGGATGGTATTTATCCTGTGGAACTAGGGTTATCGGTGCTGGCAAAACTTTACAATCGAGAATATTTGTAATACATAAATCAAGTAAGCGGTTCATACAATTTTTATGTATATTTATTTGAAACCCACCAATAATATACAAAAAATTGAACAAATAATTATGCGGTGCACGTAAGTCGTTCGAATGTGATAGTGTCATATAAGTATCTACTTGTTGCCATTGAATATTGGACAGATTAAAATCTCCAATAATGAAAAGGTTTGTGATATCAGATTGTAATAAGTAGTCTTGCAGGTACTCGAAATACGCCATGTAAACCTGGGCCTCTACTCGAGGTGGGATATACGCAGCAGCAAAAACATATTTATTTTTACCTACACTTACCTCCAAAATAATGTGGTCGATAATTGCAGGTACGCAACAACGGCGCGAATAGGTATCGATAGTGGGCGCCGCTGGCTCAGTGGCAGCCAGCGAGCGCCGCACAGCTATCAACACGCTACCGCCATCCTCCCGTCCCGTGCTCGCGCGGTCGCGATCGCTACGGTATACATAATACCGCAAATCTATGAATTCATATTCGATATATCTGCATGCAGCCATGTCTCCGTCAATATAACTATGTCGTAAGAATGCATAAGAATATTAATATAGACGGTATGTAATTTTGTTCGTAATCCCCTACAGTTTTGATAGTAGACTGATAATAAGTCGGGATTAGGGTTTGCGAATTTTGCAACATACGATAAACAATTTTACTGAAGTTAGATTATTAAGGCAAATTAAACGTACACATGTCGAATATATTAATGCATTAAGTAAAACAACACAGAAGTTTTGAGTTAAAGTTTTAAAATAATTGTTAATTTTTACTATTTGTAATGGACACAGGTAGTAAGCACCTGTATATGCCAATATTGTGTAATAATGTAAAATGAAATGATTTCCTAAAAACGGTGGGCATGTTACCATAAAGTTGTAACATAGGTTGTTTTTTTTAATATTTAATAAATTAAGGCACACATTACAAAAATACACCAGAATGGGACTCCCTATATAACTTAAACTTTTAAGAAACTGATATTTTAAAGTACTTACGTAACAAGAATTATTAAAATGCAAATATAATATATAATGTAAAATGTAATATATATATAATAATATAATACAAAATATTTGTAACCTATTTTGTAAGTACCGCCAGGGGTACCTGTATAAAAATGTTATCCTGAATGATTGTATATTAGTCGATAAATACAAAAACTGATTTTTATGCATAGTTATATGATAAAGTCACTTAATCTTACTGACATCCAAATCACAACGAACAGCAATGACGGGTGATGTGTCTGTTCTTCGAGCGAGAATTACTCCGTGCTTGATCCAAGTATATTTGTATTCGTGTTGTTTGGCTTTATTCCGACACTCGCGGTATAATAATTTATTTTTCAGCGTAAGATGCTCGTTTACGTATATTTTTTATAGGCTTCCTGATATACCTACGAGGTCAGTGTCAAGGTTCTTTAGAGCACGGCATGCAGCTAGGACGTTATCGCGCAGTACCCTAGTTGTAAACTTCACTACGATGTTTTTGGGGCGCGTATCGTTCCGGTTTGCATGTGGCACTCGATGTACAGACACAATGTCCGACGACAATATCTGTTGATTGATTTTTGAGCCGAGACGCATCACAATACTCATAAGGTCTTCATTACGCCGTTCCGGAAGGTTGGCTACTTCAATATTAGAATCCCTCGCGTGCTGTTCTATGATAGCCAATTTACTCTCGAACTTCTCCAGCTTCTCCGGAAGGCCATACATAGGAGACATTTTACTAGCAAATGACTTCAATTGCTTATCAAAGGAATCTTGACGCTCGTCGGAAGCTATGAGTGACTTCTCCATTTCATCCGAGCGAATATTTAGGGCCTTAACTGAATCCTTCAGGATTGTATTGTCCTGACGTAGGCTGGCAATGGCTTCATTAATTGTGTTTAATGAGTCACTTATTTTTGAGAATTCGCTGGAAATCATAGATTTTAGGGATGTTGAAATTATATCGGTGATTGATTTTTCAATCTTGCTATTCCATGAGTTCAGTTGGCGATCAAATTTCTCCTGGAATATTTCCATTTGTTGATCAACATCATAGCTCTCGAACTGTTTTCGCTTACGCACATTTATATGTACATCATCGGCTGCAGTAGATAAGGTCTGTATATCAGGATTCGACGGAAACTTAGTTGTCGGCGATCGTCGCATTTTTAGTAAGCAATGGCACCGGCGGGCGGCGGTGGAGCGGCGCGTGGTTAAAGCAAGACAAAAAACACAACACAAGAGGCTGTCTCTTAGTCTCCAGGGGATGAGGACTGCCCCCGCGCCAGCACAGCGACCACAGGCGATGCGCGACAGTGATAGCAATTACTGACGTTGTATTTTTATAAACACTCTTGTTCACTCGATAATAACACTTAATTCAAAGGTTTAGAGTTTATTACAAAAACGTTATATGAAAAATGATAAACACGTCCGCTCTCAACAGACTCGTACGACGCAAAAAAAGTTTTGTTGTTTTTACTGTTAGGTAACAAACACCATGAAACTGGTCAAAATGGTCCGTCCTGCCAAATCAACATTTGCCTTGAACGTCTGGACCTTTTGGCCACGAGGCGCACCGTCTGCGAGGGTCACATTGACCATTTCTTGGTTAAATCTGTACCCTTTGGCCTCAGCATCTTGTACAGAGTCGATGTGGCCACGTTCGTTCTGGCTCCAGTATCTATATGTGCAGAGCCGGTGATCCCCTCTATTTTTATAAATACTGTAGGTCTGGCTTGCGTTTCTAATTGGACGTTAACAGCGCAGAATCCTATTTCCTCTGCCTTTACTTCGTTGCTGCATATTGGACAGTTGCTGATTGAAGGTTCGGACGGATTCGTGTGGGATGCGGGAACGAATTTCTATTTTGATTTGTCCATTGCTCTTTTGATTGTCCAATGCTCGTTTCCTAGTTACGTAGGAGTCCATAGTCTCATCTGGTCCTTGTTTGTCGCCGACGATCTCCTGGTAGAGGAGATATGCCGGTTAAATAACTACATAATTATAGGGTTTATTGTTATGGTTTTTTGATTTTAATGTGTAAATTGTTTTCTTTTATTGAAATGTAATAGTTATTTTCATGGTGTTTTACGTATTTGAAGAGAATAACGAGAAAACCTTTGTTGTTGTATATGTTCCTAATTGGTAGTTATATCTTGTTTGATTATGTTAAAAACTAATTGTAATTGCATATTTTAATAATGTAGAATGATAAAATTATGTTTGTAACCGTTTCGCCTTAGGTACAATGTTAGGCTAAGTAAGTAGTCTGCCGGCGCAAACGGTGTTTTGAGATAGTCTTTGTTCTAGAAAGTTTTTTGTGTTTAATTTTATCAAATTGATATTTATGTGAACATATAGGAATCGTTTCGCTCTATTATTTGAATATAATATTGTTATAGTTTTGATAAATAGTTTAAAAGGTAATTCGAAGAAAAAGTTAAAATCAAAGTAAAACCTAAGTGTAATTAGGTGCAAAATGCACAAACGCGCCAGCCAATCAGAGCGCTGGAATTATTTAGGGTGAAATTCGTATATAAGACGCACGCCAAGCTACGGAAGTCAGTCTCAGTTTGCGTGCGGATTCATTCGCACGTCGATAGCAGACGCTATTCCGCCCTCTATCTAGTCCCCGCACTACTTGAGCGCCCCCATTTTCATACCGTCGTTTTCACGACGTGTAGTCTCGTACCCTAGCTTCCTAAATTTCATAGGACCGTCGTTTTTACGACGATCTTCGACATCGTCGTCTGCAGCCCGTCGTCGCCGTCGCCGCTCCGGCAAGCTAGGGTGGTTTAGGAAGTTAGTCTTCGCTGGTAGGGTGGTATATACATTTATATATTGTTGTCCCTCCCCAACCCCTCCGCACTGGCTTCGCAAGTTCAAGACCTTGCGAAGAAACTCTCTGGTGGCCTTGCCGTTTTAGGCCCTATCTCTGACCTAAATGTACTGTTGCAGACACTCTGCATTATTTTCCCTCAACTCGTTCCACTAAACCTTCAGGCCGTTCAAGCCACCCCAGACCCTCTGGTCTTAGGCCCTCCCGCGTCCCCCTCCTCCAGTGACATGGAGTGTGAAGTAGACGCCCCTTCGCGCCGCAAGCGCACTCTGCTCTGGCGGAGCATAGTTTCCTTCTCAATTCATTATAGGTTCATTTAAATGAATTGATCCCTAAGTTAAGCTTCGGCCGACCTCTGCGCAGCCCCGGCTTCACCGGAGGCTGCCCAGAACGGCCACCAACTCATGTCCCTTTGAGCACCTTCAGTGCAACTTTCACATCCGGCGGACGACCCGCTAGCGGGTCTCCGCCAGCGCACCCACTTCCCAACGGGTGTCGCTTCCGATGAAGGCTATCGGTAAAATATTGCCACAGCCATCAAGGTGGTTTTTAGTGGGAAGGTGCCAGTCTGGTGAGTCCCACATAACCCCCGCAGAGGTCGGTATTTTCCTGCGGTGGTATGCATGACGTCAGTTCACGAAGTCAGTTCGGTGCCCACAAGTGAAGAAATAAGTACTAAGAAGAAACAACCCACAAGAAGAAAGTTCTGTTCAGTGAATTTAGAGGCCAGTGAAGAGGTCTGAAGGAAAAAGCTGAACTCCAGGAACAATTGCGGTTCACACGGTTATTTATAAGGTTTACTTGTAACCGCAATAAACGTTCCTTTGAAGACGTGTTGTTTTCACTACGCTCCAACCTGCACTCGATCAAGTCGGGTGTCACTCCGTGGTCCGTCAGGTCATGGTGTCTTCGGGGCTATGAAGGGTACTACGACATCTTCCCAGCCGGCGCAAATAAAATTGGTATAGACTGTGTCCGGGATCCTAACCTGGTCCTGCTTCGAGTTAGGTCCTTGTTGGTTCCTTCGAGTTGGGTCTTAACAGTCTCCTGGTCTTTCGCGAAGTCGGACTCGGGCTGATTCTGTTATCGGGGACAAGTTAGCATCCTATCCCACGGGGAGTAGAGCTTTCTGGTCCCTTGCCAAGTCGGTTGAGATGAACTTCTGTCGTCCATCACTGCCACCACTGCAAAAGCCTGAAGGGTAGACAGAAGAAGGCAGACTTGTTCGCAAATCTCTTGGCGGAATGTTCACGTCTAGATTCCAAAGGTACAAGCCCACCCACGTTACCCCTATTCGGCCCCAAGATGGAGGCCGTCCAAATTCACCAGAAAGAGGTACTCAAATGCTTACTAAATCTAGACGTGAACAAAGCCAGTGGTCATGATGGCATTCCCGCAGTTCAGAGAGTCGATGATCGAACGGGTTGATTTAACACTATGTAGGGTTTCCGATTGGGGTGAAGCCAATCTTGTCAAGTTCAACCCTTCCAAAACCCAGGCATGTCTCTTCTCCGGTAAAAAGAGCACATTCAACTTAACGCCCACTTTCCAAGGTGTATCTGTACCGATCACAAACCATCTAGGGCTTCTAGGCATGACCATCATGTCGAAACTTAATTTCGGTCAACAGATTGAAACCATGGCACAGTCAGCTTCCAAAAAATTGGGAGTCATCGCAAAGGTCCGGTACTTCAACTCCGAACAGTTGCTCAACCTGTACACAGCCCAGGTTGGATCCTGTATGGAGTACTGCAGCCATCTTTATCATGATTCCGTTAAGTACCATCTTGAAGCGTTGGATTCTGTCGACCGAAGGGCCCGTAGACTCATAAGCGACGACTAACTTACTTCTTCGAGACTGCAAAGTCTCGAACATCGTCGAAAAGTTGCTAGTCTATCGGTGTTAGCGACGCAACATGAAACGGATTCGGCATAGTCATATAAGTAGTTTTGTAAATAACGCTAGTCCAAGCTATATGATAGTAAGTTATATGATTTAATGGTAATATTTGCTTGTCAGCGCTATCGCTACTTGTGCCCGTCCTCGGATGGGTAGTCATTTTCGAGTGTGACGTAAGCAAGGTCTAATAAGATTCTTATAAGAAATTAGGATGTTATAGGAACCTAGGTATAGGTATATTTTGAGTGCTATTTTGATAACATTGATTTATGGTTGAATTGATGATATTTGTGTTTAATAAAGTTCTTAGAGATTTCATTGATAGAAAACGTAATATGAGAAGCTATATGTATGTCTTAGATAGAAATTAGACCTAGGTTATTTGTCAAATACTGATTTGTTTAGATTTGTCATAATCGTGGTAATTTTATGGTTATTTCGTATCAGATTAGGTAGATAATGGTAGATATAACGTTATTGTATATAGGTTCATATAATAAAGTACTTAATATATTTGAAGTAATAAATGACGTAATATGGTTAGATATTTTCTCGTTGAATAACTACGTAATTATAGGGTTTATTGTTATGGTTTATTGATTATAATGTGTAAATTGCTTTCTTTTATTGAAATGTAATAGTTATTTTCATGGTGTTTTACGTATTTGAAGAGAATAACGAGAAAACCGTGGTTGTTTATGTTCCTAATTGGTAGTTATATCTTGTTTGATTACGTTAAAATCTAATTGTAATTAGAATGTTTGCATATTTTAATAATGTAAAATGATAAAATTATGTTTGTACACGTTTCGCCTTAGGTACAACATTAGGCTAAGTAAGTAGTCTGCCGGCGCAAACGGTGTTATGAGATAGTCTTTGTTCTAGAAAGTTTTTTGTATTTAATTTTATCAAATTGATATTTATGTAAACATGTAGGAATCGTTTCGTTCTATTATTTGAATATAATATTGTAATAGTTTTGATTAATAGTTTGAAAAATAATTCGATGTAAAGTTAGAATCCAAGTAAAACTTAAGTGTAATTAGGTGCAAATTGCACAAACGCGCCAGCCAATCAGAGTGCTGGAATTATTTATGGCGAAATTTGTATAAAAGGCGCACGCCGAGCTACGGAAGCGTTGGCTGAGGACATGAAGACCGTGTTTGACGTCATTCAAAACGTCGACATTAAGGAAATCTCCGTACTCGCACGAAAACTGCGAGCCGCCCGCTCTCCTCAAGAGCGTCTATTTGCGTTAGCCGAGCATCACTCGCTACTAAGCTCTTTATAAATTCAATTTTTCGTATAAACTTAATAAATAATTATAATGTCTAGACCTGCAAATCCCGCGTCCTATCGTATCAAACCCAAGGGCTTATCCCTAGTTTCCTTTAACATTCGTAGCCTTAATACTAACCTTCCTGAGCTCAAACTGTTCCTTCAGAACAACGAGCCAGACTTATTGCTTCTTCAAGAGACGTGGCTAACGTCAAACCGCTCCAGGGGATTCGCTATTCCCAAGTACGCGTTTATTCGTAACGACAGGCCCAACTCCGACGGTTTCGGTGGCACTGCTATTTATTACAAAAGAGGATTCCATTGCTGTCCTCTCCCTACCCCTCCTCTCCTCAACATGGAAGCCACTGTGTGTAGATTGGCTATGACTGGTCATCCGACCATCATCATAGCTTCAATCTATATACCTAGTGGCACCAGACCAATCCGCAGTGACTTTGAGGCCATTCTCGCCCTCGGCCATTCAGTCATTATGTTCGGAGACTTTAACTCCAAACATACTGACTGGACGTGCCTATCAACCAACACCAGCGGTATCGCTCGACTTAGATGTCATCTCTCCCATCACTCCCACTCACTATCCCGACAACCCAAACCACTCTCCTGACATCCTCGATTTTGCAATTGTCAAGCGAATCAACCTCGACCTCAGGTCTATCGAACCGCTCGATGACCTAGGCTCTGACCACCGCCCCATCTCCCTCGTGCTAGGACCGCCTAACGATAACGTTACCTCTCCTAAGACCTTTACCGATTGGAAAGACTTTAAAAATACGTTAGTTTCAGCCTTAGAGGCCCCAAACTCTCCGCTCGCGATCACGCCCGATCAAATAGATAGTCCGGATAAAATAAATTCATTAGTCAATTCTCTCACTGATGCTATCAACTCAGCCATCAGTGACAACGAAAAGATTGCTAAGCAAGGTAAATCCACGCTTCCCTTAGCCGTTAGCAATCTTATTAAAGCTAAGAACGCGGCTCTCCGGAGAGCCAAGAAATATCCCAAGCCCGCCTATAGATTAGCTGCGAATCAGCTACAACGTAAAGTTAGGTCTTGCCTCGCAGAACTCCGAGACGCTCAGATGAACGATCTCATGGCGAATATCTCTCCGTCCCACCAAGCGTACTATAGTATGGCCCGAGCCTTACGCGTAGACACCGCCTCTCACGTTCCTCCTCTCACTCGTCCCGATGGCACTGCTGCCTTCGAAGTCGAAGAGAAAGCCGAATGCTTCGCAGACAGCATTGCCGCACAATGCTCGCCCAGCACGCAACCTGCTGATCCCTCACACATCCCGGCGGTGGAGGACGAAGTCCTTCGCAGAGACTCTCTCCCTATCACCGCCGACCCCGCCACAGTCTCGAATGACGAAATCTCGTTTCTCATTACAAATCAAAAGTCTAAAAAGGCTCCGGGTGCGGATGGAATTTCCAACTACGCACCTAAGCACCTGCCTCAACAGGTGCTTACCTTGTTAGCTATCATTTTCAATGCCTGCTTCGACCATAGCTACTTTCCAAAAGCTTGGAAAGAAGCAACAGTCATAGGCATTCCCAAGCCGGGTAAACCTCTGAATATCCCGGCTAATCACAGACCCATCAGCCTCCTCAAGGCAATGTCTAAACTTCTCGAGAGAGTCATACTCTCTCGAATGCGGAACCATCTGTTTCCAACGGATGGCGATCCTCTCATTATTCCCCATCAGTTCGGCTTTCGCGCTAAGCACTCCTGCCCTCAGCAAGTCCATCGAATCGTCGAGTACATACTTGACGGTTTCTATCCGCGTCGTTATAAAACAGTCGCGGTTTTCTTTGACGTAGCCAAGGCTTTCGATAAAGTCTGGCACAGCGGTCTCGTTTATAAACTCTACAAAATAGGCTTACCGGATCGCCTAGTCAGTTTAATAGCGTCGTTTCTCAAAGACCGTACGTTTCGACTTAAACATGAAGGCACGCTTTCCGCGCCTCGTCCCATAAAGGCTGGAGTCCCTCAAGGCTCAGTTCTCGCCCCTCTGTTGTACACCGTGTACACCAACAACATTCCCATTCCGCCGAAAGGCGTCGAACTCGCCCTCTTTGCTGACGATACCGCACTCTATACCAAAGGCCACAGAGTTCCTCACCTTGTAACCAGACTCCAAAAGGCCGTAAACGCCCTTGGTGTATGGTTTCAAAAAAGGTGCATCGATGTGAACCCTGAAAAGAGTTCTGCGATGCGCTTCGACCACAAGCACCGTCGTCTCGCTGGCGATCCCCACGTTCGAATGTTAGGCATTCCCATCCCCTGGAAGCGCAGTACTAAATACTTGGCATCACATTAGATCCGACGCGTTCTTTTAAGCCACACGTCGATAGAGTTTCGAAACTCGCCCGTCACTACTTAGGCCGCCTAAATAGCATGTTAGGTAGAAAAAGTAAAATGTCTTTCAGAAACAAACGTACACTTTACAAGGTCTGCGTTAGACCGGTCATGACATATGCCTCGCCAATCTTTGCTCACGCCAAACCCTCCCTCCTACACAAACTGCAGGTAGTTCAAAACCTCTTTTGCCGCAGGGCCACAAACGCACCGTGGTACGTGCGTAACGCGGACTTGCATAGAGATCTTGAACTGCCTACAGTACAACAACACCTCAAAACACTCTCTGAAGCGTTCTTCAAACGTTCTGAAACCCATCCCAATCCTCTAGTTCGTGATTCAGTTTCATATACTACTCCTGTCTTAGATCCGAAGTTCAAAGTCGCTAGGCCTAGGAATGCGCAAGCGTACTCTTCCACCAGACTGTCAGCCGATCTCGAAGCCCTTCTGGCCGCAAATTCTAATTCTAACGTAAATTCTAATTCTAACGTAAATCCGAATTAATTCAATTTTATTTTGCAATTTTTAATTTTTTTTTTAAATTATATACTTTTCATTTTGAGCACCTTCAGTGCTATGTATTCACCTTCAGTGCTATGTAATCCCAGCGGGTGACCCCTTCTGGGCCCCGCCAATTGGCCGTCGCTCAGATGAAGGCTGAGTGGCAAAAAATTGCACGAGCCAACAGGGGGTTTTTTAGTGGGTAGTGCTCATTAGGAGCTAGTCCCGGACGCCTTGTAACGCGCGCGAGAGGCATGCGGAAAAGCATTTTTTGCCTCCTGCCCAAACGAAGAACAAAAAAAAAAAACTACGGAAGTCAGTTCGGTGCCTGCAGCGAAGAAAACAACATCAAATAAGAAGAAAGAAGCAGTCTATTAAGAAGAAAAGTTCAGAAGATTCCAGTTAGAAGAAAGAAAGTGCTGTTCGATGAATCCGGAGGCCAGTGAAGACCTAAGAAGACGTAAGCACTGTTCGGTGAATCCGGAGGCCAGTGAAGAGGTCCGAAGAAAGAGGCTGAACTCCAGGAACCATTGCGGTTCACAGGGTTACTTATAAGGTTTTATTTGTAACCGCAATAAACGTTCCTGCTTTGAAGACGTGTTGTTTTCACTACGCTCCAACCTGCACTCGATCAAGTCTGGTGTCACTCCGTGGTTCGTCAGGTCGTGGTGTCTTCGGGGCTTCGAAGGGTACTACGACATCTTCCCAGCCGGCGCAAATAAAATTGGTATAGACTGTGTCCGGGATCCTAACCTGGTCCTACTTCGAGTTAGACTTTGGGTCCTAACAGTCTCCGTCTTTCGCGAAGTCGGACTCGGTTTCCCCCAAAAATCGGTTTTTTACAGATTGCACTTTGGAGAGTGTGCAAATGCTCTTTTTCAGCTGATCGAACCTTCCCCCTTTCTCCACCGATCAACCAGACGCAGACAGAAGTTTCACCCGTTTGTGGTTAGCGTGCCGAAGATCCGAACGGTTCGATAGCTCGTTTTTGGTTCGTGTTGCCAAAGAGTGGAATGATTTGCCTGCGTCTGTTTTTCCAGACAAATATAACCCTGGAGCTTTTAAGTGTAGAGTGAATAGGTACCTCTTGGACAGGCGTGTATGAACCTCGTCTTCATCGTCACTTTCCATCAGGTGAGATGGAAGACAAACGCCTGCTAATTATTAATTTAAAAAAAAACAGTTGACGCGGTACCGAGTACTCGGCCTAGGGCCTAGAGCTTGAAACTTCATAGAAAGGTCACCTCCGATCTAATGTTGAATAACTTTTTAAATATTATTTTTTTCGACGCAATTTATATTTTAATCATATTATTGCTTATTTTTTAAATGGGGTGTATCAGGTTTTGGGGTAATTCATTTACAAGTTGTACAAAATTCGCGTGCCACGTGATTGTTTCTCAGTCAGTCATCTCATACTCTTTTTGTTTAATTTCTGTAAACATAAAGGTAATGTAATGAAGGGTTTGTGAGTGCCAGCTCCACGACTGAACAGTGCTCAGCTCGCCGTAGTATATGTTCCTTGGTGCTCAGTCGCGACTGTCCATCGTACACAACTCAGAACGCAGCCACAGCTAGCCCCAGCCAACAATTCTGTGGTGTAAACTTGTGACGCCGTGCATTGGTAAAGCTGTATTGTTTGGCACGACACGCGTCTATAACAAAATCTTATACTTTTATGATATAAGTTTTTAACTGTATGATTTGTATGGTATTTGTATGTTTGTATCCTTATAAATATGTAGGTACCCAGTCATATATTCAGTGACGACTGGTGGCAGCGCCATTCGCGGGCTACAAGTGATAGCATATATTAGATAGAGTTTATGGGTAAGGAGAGCCCTCTCAAACTATGCAAGAATTGTGCGTACTGTTCGTATATAGTTTGTGATCAGCGCGCGATTTTTCGTTTCAAATTATACTGCGCCAGTTACACAAAAGAAGAATTTTAAAAATATAGTTTGTAAAATATGTTGGTAGTTCAGTGTGTGATCAGTTTTAAACATACTTGGAAGACATACATTTTATATTAACGTGCATTGTGCAACACAATTTAATTTGTTTTAAAAAGTGAAGATTTTTCTAGCAATTCTTATCGGCTTCTCAATTAGCGGGTAATTCATTTAGTTAGAGGTACATTTTTGTCTATGGATTTTTTGACAGATTAAGCGTGAGCCGTGAAAACATTTTATGTTATTTTTGTTCTGTATAGTTTGACATTTCATCCTGGAAAGACTTAGCCCTGGAAAGTGTCTACAAATTATTCAGCTGTATTAAGCAAGGTTGCACATCTGCACGCATCTGGTTGGACATCTGCAACCATTATGTTGTTTTTGGCCCGATTTAGATTTGGTGTAGATTTATCAAAATAAAATGATAACTTAGCTCAGTGACTGTTGCTTAACATAAAGTTACTCTGTAATAAATAAATCGCTCCGTAAAAATAATGTTCCCGCCAACTTTACCTGCTGTCACCGCGCGCTGGTGCCTGCGTGCTGCGATGGTCTCACCGCCGACACGACGCGGCAATCGACCTTGCCAAGGGCCGCCGGCGACCCATCGGCCGGTGCGTGTTGAGCGCTCACAAGTACATCGACTGACAAGGCCTCACACTACTTATAACTAGAAGCAACTCCTTTTTGCAACCCTTCTAGTGCTAGTGGCTACTAGTGGAACAGCTTGTAGTGCGCTAAGAAGCTCGGGAAAGTGCTCGGAAACCCAACAGGGTCATTACGTTTAGTTTTCCATGTAAGATTAGGGGGACGAAGAAATCCCATTTGTGACTTTTACAACACTTTCTAGCTTTCCATACAACCTTTTTTTGTTTTGTGTGAAGAAAACCACTAACCAGCGTGGACCTGAGTTTCAGAGTCATATATCGAAATTCTAAGGTCTACGCAAGTGAGGGCGCCACCATGAGTTACAATTCAACTCGGAGCTGACGGTCAGTGAAACGTGCCTCCATCGCTGTCAACTTGTCAACTTGACACCGCAATCTTTTAACCCGAGTTAGTTTAAGAAAACAACTCGGTTCCGGCCTTAAATAGGGAAATAAAAGCAACAAAATACTAATATATAAATTGTATTTTAAATTTAATTAAAATTTACCATTTGCGCAATAATAGTCATCAATAACTTAGTTATTTACATACCCAACACGATAAATACTTACATTCTTGAGATCACATTCATGGACTTTGCGATTTCCGACTTACCCACGTAAACAGAATTAATTTACAATAAATGCTTTTAAATAATACTTCATCTAACAAAAAATACTACCTTTCATCTTTTCTTATCTGCATGTGTCACGCTCTGAAGAGATCGAATGTGATGGACCGCGGTCAGATCTGAAGGTCGTTTATTAGCCAAAGCCACGTCACCTAAATCTACTTTCGGCAATATTTGTTCGCCTTGTTTCGTTTTAATGTTATCTTCATTATTTAATATTTTTTTGACATCACAATTTTCGTCTATTTCTCTTTTACTTATTTTATGAGTTAAAAGATCTTTTGGTTCATTTGCGATGGCTATATTATTGCTCGTTTTTTGATTCGAAGCCCGTTCAATGTTACTTTCAAGAGCGTAAGACTTTACGGGAGCTTCAGCTTTTTGGCCAAATGATTGCGAGTTGTCGATCATAGCCACAGGTAAGGGTACTTTGAGAAGATCGTTGTTAGTTTTATTTTCCTTGTTGGCTTTTTGTGAGTCTTCTCCTTGTTTATAAGACTGTGGTTCGTCTGGGCTGTGAGAATGAGCTTGTACGGCTTGATAATGTAATTGCAAACTTTGAGCTTTATTACCAAGTTGGTTCGCTATGGGAATCGACCCGGAGAACTTATTTATAACTTGACTCTGAATATTTTGATTCTCGGCTTGATCGGCTTTTAGATATTGTTGTTCGGGTTGAATCTTTTGATTTGCGTTTGAGGGAAGCTGGTGGGCAGGAACATTGGGCGCGTTGTTTCCGTTTTGCACAATGCGCGGTGCGCTGTTTCCGCGTTGTACATTTTGATTTACCGCTTCCTGTAGTTTATCTGGTTGTTGAGGTATATTGTGATTGTTAGGTGCATTTATAGGTGGCACCGAATTCTGCACTGGAAGGGCATTAGCTGGCTGTGGTTCGTTTTTCGCCGGAACAATGCCAGGTTGTGGTACATGTATCGAGGGTACTTGCGCCGTTTGCTCTACATTTGCAGACGGCGCCACAAGGCCATTATTAGCAACTGGTTTATTTTTCGACTTCGCCTTCTCTAACAAAGAAGGATTTGCAGACGCAACGGGCTGGATAAGCGGAACAGATGGGGCTTCGACGATCTTTTCTTGTTGCTCTTTGATAGCTTCAATAGTTTCGACAGCCTTTTTAGCGATCTGCTGAACAGCCTCATTGGCTAACTTTTGTAACGGTTCATCTTTCTTCTCACTGTTGACTTTGACAGCCGGCAAATCTGTGACTCCGTTGAGACTTTCAATAGCTTTGTTTGCTATCTGTTTAATACTCTCTACGGCAATTTTCTTTGCTTCGTTGCTGGCTACTTCATGTTTGATTTCATTTAAGATTTCGTTTTGTTCTTTCATTAATTCTCTTTGTTCTTTATTATTCTGTATAATTGTTTCTATGAGCTGTTTTTGTTTCATAACGATTTCATTGCTTTCTGCCTTGGCGTCAAGCTTCTCGTTTACTTTCTTTACGTCTTCATCCGCCCTATGGATGTTTCCGGACACAGCATTTGCCTTTATGATTGCATCTTCAATTCGAGGCAACTCGTTGCCTAGATCTGGATTAACTTTGTTTTCAATTACATTATTGTTTTGTATATTAACGTTAGATATCATAGTTTTTAGAGCACCGTTATTTATTTCTTTATTGAGGTTGGTGGCAGACTTTTCCTCCAGCGAATGAGATTCTGGCGGCACTGGGTTCGGTGGCTGTATTTCTGAATCTTTCTCTATCTGACTAGCGGCGAGTTCCATTGGTTTGATTAAATCATTCTTTGGACTGATTGGCTTGAGCAGAGATGCTAAAAATGAAAATCAGATTAGGATATTTTCACGTCACTAGCTAACATGTCTAATTAATGAAATCTACCTTCATGTCTATCATTAGTTTGAAAGAAGTCTTCGACGATCTTATCGATGCGTTCCTTCGTGATGTACCTGTCGTCGTACCGCTCGATGTTATCGGCCGCTTGCAGGTTGGCGTACGTGCCGAGCACCATAATGACTAGCCCTAGGATTACAATACCCTGAAATATAATACAATAATTAGTAATTAAGTAACGTTTGGAAGTATCAACGTGAAAGTGAACAAATAAAACATTTACAACTAAAGTACGCATCCATGAACCACGTTTATTGAGATGCCACTCTTGAGAGTTCTACACTAACCTGAAATGTTCTCAGTGGATTGCCAACATGTTAATGTCGAGGTATTTTGAAGTACTGATTGCATTTTATTTAAGCATACAATATGTTGAAAATTTAAAATAAATATATTTTTACTTCTGATTTTATTATGTACTTAAAATTCTTTGTGCACAAATTTTGAAAAAAAATTGAAAAAAAAAGCATTTCAAACACAGCGCAAACGTGGATATTTTTACAATAAATCTTTTCTAGGTGACTTGACGATATAATGTTATAAAAAGCAAAATTTACATATATACAAAATGTAAAATAAATCTATATTTTATACCGAGTGGCATAATTTTCATATATTTTAAATTATTTATGTGGCGTCCCCAGACGTGACTTAACATACGTGATAAAAGTAAGATCATGAGATGATTAAATATTTCTGTATTTCACACGTTTATATCTAGTATATGAGCTCATTATTTTAACAAATACATTGTCACTCAACATGTAATCGTGTATTGATTTACAAGCCTTTTCCTGGTCGTAATAATTTACATACTGGGATTTCCCGAAGAACTATGCCTTCTCAATAAAAATAAACTACAAATTGTTCTACCATAGAATTTAGCTACATAATTTTCCATTTTATCACAAGTCTTAGCCAGCCAAGCATTTTAAATAGAAAAATATATAAACCTTATTTTTGTGTGTTTCATTATTGAATAGTGCGGCACAGTTTGCATATCTATAACAAGAAAGGATTAGTTGGGATCGGTGACCTGAACGGAATTTGTTTTAAACCATTTATATTTGGCTTGGCTGGGCTTGGCTGGGCTTGGCTGGGCTGGGCTGGGGCACTCTTAGGCAAAGGTTTTGGTCACAAATGTAATTAACAACTTAGGTCCCACATAATTAAACAAGCTTTTTAGAACACGTTATTTGCGCTGTCAAAATGAAAGTGTTATCAGGACACGCCATTTCTTTGAATTGTTTAATAATGTTGAAATTGTGTTGTTCTGCAGTTATAGTTTTAACAATAACGTTTGTAGACTAAGAAGGTGATCTGATATCTATCACACTTTTTTTAAATCCTGTTTATTGTAATCAAACCAGATCAATCTACGCTTTATAATTTTATTATATACTTAGATGAAGTATGAAGAAGATAAATTAAAATCTAGCAAATCTAACATTTTTATGAGTGTGATACTAATCTGCACATTAAAGAATATATATTTGCAAGCTGTATTGCACATTCTAGATGCCTTTTTTTTTCATAAACGCAGGATGTACGTAATAAGAATCGGAGTTGTTCCGGTCAGAACCAAGTTATTGCTCGAAAGTTTCTTGTACAAAAACGGCAACATCATTTATAACTTTAAATATAATATATATTTAAAGTTATACAATTTTATATAATAACTATTAAATAAATTAAATTAAATTAAACCCGCGCGTGTCGGACTTATAACGGTTCATTGGACGCTGGCGGTGGTCACAAAGACATACGTGAGGCTAGTGAGATGTACAACCCCCACTGCTTCCGTCACAATTGAACGAATCTGAACTGCGCTCAATCATATTTTTTTGTAACCTATATTATTTTACACTTTATCTTAGTGTGACCATTTCTTTTTCTTTCTTATTTTTATCTGACATTCGTATTTGAAACAATTAGGCAGATTTGACAATATAATGTCAATGTTCTTTGGGCTCATTGATTATAATTAGTTTTAATGATGTCTGTATTATACAATTTGTTAAATAAAAATGTACATTATATTTACAAATCTGCACGTTGTGTGTACGATGTTTTAGATTAAGAACCATTTAAATTTGGTTCTTAAACTGAACGTGAATGCAAGTTGTTCGCACGCCGAGAGAAATAAATAAAACTGCGTGAGGAAGCTAGGCGGACTACAAAGTTTAATTCAAAATAATTTAAGTATATGTAATTAGTTTATTTTATATTTCATTAGCATAATATTTTCATCACAGGTAAAACGCTTAAAATACGTATTCCCTTGAAGGGCGTGTAGTTTACATCGTTGCTGATTTGACTACGAAACCTTGTGTCCTAAATGTAACCCCGTTTTCGAGATATTTGATCGTTTTTTATAAAAGTTTCCGGGTTTTTGGCTGTCAGCTTAGATATTTTGAAATGTGTAAGTCTTTTTAGATGCAGCGCTTGTGTCGTGGATGACCATACGGCGAACTGGGGGGGAACCCAAAATAAACGTACATATATAAATACAAACAACCATGACCCGAGAACAAACATCTGTGTTCATCACACATATGAATGCCGCAGCCAGGACTCCAACCTGGGACCTTCGGCGTATAAGGCAAGGCTACTTACAACTAGACCACTAGAATGTTTGTTTTTCTTTAAAATCTCAACATTTCATCAGCTATCCAACGAAATATAACAATCTAGGGTTTTAATATAATTCATAGAAAAACTTAGTTGCGAGGCCCCGGTGGCAGTTCTAACAGTCCCTCACCAATTGTCCTTTAAGGTTAGTGCATGCAATGAATGCGTGGGTGGACATTATGCCTAATCATTTGATTGGGCCTTACTTTCTCGCCGACAATTTAAATGGGAAACACTACGAAAATTTCCAGCGAGGAGACCCAAGTGACCTGCTAGATGACTTGCCACTCATCTGATGCGAGGCATGATGGCTGCCCTGCACATTGCAGGAGATGTGTGAGAACGGCTGGACGCAAATAGATTGGACGAGGCGGGCCTTTACCCTGGCCAGCCAGAAGTCCGGACCTGACCGCTATGGATTGTCATCGTGTACAGTGAACCCAACTCAATTCCGTTAGTTGAAGTATTGAGAGACAGGATAATTATTGCGGCGAATGGAATGAGAAGGACTAACTACTGGTGTAGTAAAAAATGGACTTTGTAAAAGAATGCGAGGATGTGTGCAAGACAGAGGCGGACATGTTGAACATGAAATTTAGACTTAAAGATGTTTTGTTGGAACTTCAAAGTTTAGTAAATTTAGAGTCTTGTATTCATTCATTGTTTTATCTAGCTTTTTTGCTTCCCCTGTAGCCTATGAAACCTAGTTTTTAATTTCGCCCTTTACGTGAGAGGTAAAAAAGACGGCGGAGTAAGAACCTCCTTTGTCAAAATTGTTAAATTCATGAAACAGTAGGTATATAATGTGATTACGACATGCAAACAACAAGGAATAAGTCGAGCTATAACTTTATTTATTGTTCCCTATTTTGATTGAAAAGTGAAAAGTGGGATAACCAATTAATTGGAAATTGGCTTCCATGTTCAGCTTTGGTGCAAGAAAAGTGCAGCCTAAAAGTCTAAAACAAGACGTATTGAAAAAGAAATAAATTATAACACCATACCTTGGCCAAGATCCTTTCATTTGTATTCTTAAAGGTGACATTTACGAAGCAAGCTGCCGGAAAAGTGATGCAAATCAGGACTCCAATAGTGGACCCGACGAATCCGAGCACTAATTCAATATTGGGTATCATCAAGCTAATGAACAAAGCCACGCCGACTATGCAGACGGTGATGGCGCGGAAGCTTGTCTCTGGTATGGAATGGTTTATTATATGGTCGTGATGGACTGAATGTACCTAAAATAAATTAGAAAGTTAAGATTGTTTGTGATGTACGGTATCTTATTATTATATTTATTTAATGTGTATCAACAGTAAATAATGTCATGGAATAACATATTACAATTTTAATGTATATTTACGGAGCTGTAATTTTCAACAAAATTCAAGTCACAGCGAATAATGCGATGACATCGGCCAAATTGTGACATAAGTCTTGTTCTGGCACGCCATACTACGGCTGCCGATCGATTCGCGTGATTCAAAACAAGAACTCTCCCGTCTAGGCATATGTTTAAGCACGTATATTGAAATGATTTCAAAGATAATTTAAATTATCAGCTCGTAATATCATATTAAATATTTATAGACGTTAAAAAACGTGTAAATGTCCGTAATATTGCAAAAACCGTAAAATTGTAATATACTCAGAGTTCAATCAAGCGTTCTTTGAATTGCAAGCTAACATAACCTATATTTCTATAATTTCACGTTTTTGACAATATTCCGGCGGCAAAACTTCTTCAATCTCACCTTTTTAAATAACAAAGAGTATAAACTCGCTCGACACGGAAATATGATGAGCGGGAAACTGAACGCGACCGACATTACGAACCCTAGCTTGATGACGTCACTCGTCATTGTAGGGCTTAAGCTCATCAAAATGTTACCTGAAAATTAATAAAGCCTGCGCTTAATGGCTTCCTCGTTGAATAGCATACCATGAACTAGGAGTTGTTCATCAAATGTAATGTAAGAAGGAATTGCGGTTTGTTTTTTTGTATTGAGAGGTTTTCAAAATGTCTACAAAAGACAATAGATGGCCTGACTGTAACTAATACGGCAATGTCAATGAATATCAGGGCTCATATTTATAACAAGCGAATAAGAAATTATGGAAATATAATTTAAAAACTCTTGCTATTTATTAAAAAATTTAGGATGCAATGAGTGACAGTTGTCTTTACATGACATTGAAATAGTAGTTTACAACAGGTCCAGTACAGCGCCCACTGTTGAGATTAATTGGAAACTTTTTTTTTTTACTAAAACCTCTTATTGAATAATTTAATTCGGTATAATAATTTTACTATTTGGATACACTTGAATATGACATTTGTAAAATTTTATTGATATTCATACACCAGTATTGCTCTACCATGTACCTAGGATCACAGATCTGAGTCTTGTTTATTCGACATGCAATATGACCTATGATGAAGTATTAAGATGATTAATACGGTGCACGCGACGGTGGTAAATGACGTCGGTAGCTATGGACAATACTGGTCCTGGTGTTTAATCAATTAATTTTATAACGAATGTTGTTGTAATGATCCATGACGCGTCGCTGACCGGAGGCATCACTTGGGGTTGCTCCTGTTACTTCACTAGCCGACCCATCCCTTTAACCGGTTACAACCTGTTATGTTTCGCTATAATACGTAACACCTATTATTTTTATATGTCTAAAAAATGTATTTAGTGTGCCAAAAACGGAGTTTCTTTGCAAAAGAAACTCTTTTCTAATTTATGTAGGTCCAAATTGTTTCATTTTACGTTAGTGAGCTTATATTCATTAAATAACAACTCACCACTGATGGTTTGAGCACCGAAGGCGATGTATCCAAACACACCGAGCGTGAGGTAAACGCCTGTGCAAATGTTTATCGCGTTTTTGGCCACAACATTCATTTTTTCCAATGAAAGCGTCGGCATTGACTCGAACACTTCAAACAGCTGCCTGAAATTTCGGACAAATGAGTTCCATTCAACTAATACACCCTATTTGACAACGCGGCTGGCCCGCGCGGTTTCACCCGAGCTTTAGAGATAACGTACAGACAGCGATTCACCTTTACCTTACAGTCGCTTTAAAATTGTGAAACAATTTCAAGACTCTGTCCAGTAGCTACAGATCTTATTAATTACACGTACACAAGTAATGTTTCCTTTTTATAATAAGAAGAAGATCGTGTAAACTAGAAATTATATCCAAGAATAAAATCTATTGCTTATTGAAGAAGGCCGTTTATTGCATAAACCTGCTTCCTAGTACACAGCTGGAGCGACGCGGCAGTGTCGACCAACTAGCGGCCGCGTCGCGTGGTTGTCAGTAGCCCTGTCTCATGCGCCGGAGTCATCCATTTGTGTGATGAACATAACCGTTTGTTCTCGAGTTATGGTTGTCGATATGTATGTTTATTCTGGTTTCCCTCCAGTCCGCTGTATGGTCATCCACAACACAAGCTCTGCTTACTTTGGGGACATACAGTTGGTGTGATTGTGCGGGGATTTATTTATCATTTATATAATTAATTATCAAAAACAGAATAATTTTCAATTTGAAATTTAACATATTTTTACTTAGAACTTTCAATATTTTTAACGCCCTAATATTACAAGTATTTTACTAACACAAGATATGGACTGTTGACTGATTTAATTATTATCAGCATTAGATAAATAGTAGGTGACACTCTTTTTTATTTTCCAAAGCCATTAAGCTCCAAATATTTTCCAACCTATTGTTCAAGTTATACTTACGTCTGACAAAAGAGTGCCATTGAGAATATCGGAACACACTGTAAGACTCCGGAAGGTTTCCACATATCGAGTTGCGTGTGCCACTCTCCAACTAATAGTTGTGAAGCAGCCTCACATATTACCTGAAATCAAATAGCTTAGGTTTGGTCTGTATAATAATATCGTTGACTTACGACCAACAGCAATTGAATAAGAATCCCTAAAAACACGGATGTATAAGTTTCCCACCGTAACGGCGAGCTACAAATAATTTATGCATCTGAAAGTCTGATTAGACCTTTAGAAGCTGGCTTAGCTTGGCTCGCACACGTACACTTTATGTACATGGTTAGTGTATCTTTAATGTAAAAAAAACTAAAAAGCTTGTAACTATTAAATGTCATTCTAAATGCAAAAAAAAAAGGTAATAAATGGTTAGGAAAACCTTTATAACGAGACAGAAGTAAAATCCGATAGTTGCAGCTGCGACGTTGCCGAGACTGTCGACGTGCCGCAGCAAGCCCAGCGGCAGCACGCACACTGCCGAGACTATCACCATTGTTGCAGTTCTGAGGAGAAAACAGGAACATTCGAAGAACTCTTTGTATAAGGTATGATCTATATGTCGCAATGGGATTAGTTTCCGCGACATCAGACTGCATTTTCAATGGCGGCTCCCTTTTGTGGGCGAATGTGGGGATAAGCCGGTTTCAAAATAATACTGCGAATCAGGATTGATTTACAGTTTTCTTGTGTTTCTGGCACTATTAATTAACAACACGTATCCCACTGAATAATTGTAATGGAAGCGAGACAGTTCCTACGTTCACATCCTCACGGTCCCGCCCTGTAGTCAAGTGTGTGACGACCGCACCCGAGGACAACCACGTGACGTAGACTCTGTCAAGCACCAATCAGATGCTGGCGTCCGAGGTTTCTCAATACGAAACTAGATGCAGCTAGTTAAATTTTTTGAATTATTTACAATTTAGGTGTAGAGTCAAAGATGATGATTATTCTTCACGATGTCAACGGCATCACATCCTTCCTCTATACAGACGCAGAGAAATAGCGGACATTTGCAGTTTAATAAAGATCGCGAATGGTGCAATAGACGCGCCCGAGTTACTGGTTATGGTTGGTATTTGCGCGCACACAAAAGCTTACAGAAACTCATCGCTTCTGCACATTCCTACCGCGAGCACCAACTACAGGCAGAACTCCTTCTTAGTGCGGTCGTGCGCGCTGGTGAACAAAGCCAATCTACAGTTAGAAGACTTTGACCTGTTTAACACTAGTGTCTCGAGTGTCAGGGCGGCTTTGGCCAAACAATTCTTTTGTAATTGATAAAACTAAATACGAGCTTTAAATCTCCAATTGTGTATGTTTTTTTTTTGTGTCTATATATTATTTACTTATTTTGTTTATATACATTATTTACATATCTGTGATTTTTGATATTTCTTTGTTATTATTTCTATTTTATTACCTGTCTATGTACCTGTAAGTTATTGTAATCTTTTTATCTCTCTGTGTCCTATGTGTGAAAACTTATAATTGGCCTTTTCCTTTTATGTGTGATGTTATACTATTTGTAGCTGTTAGTTTTCCGAAAATGTGAAAATAAAATAAATAAGTAAGTAAATAAAATAATAAATTTTATTAATTAATGTGATATTACACTTTACTTCTATGCTATGGGTGGATAGCATTTTACTCTACTACAGATTGCAAAATAAAGTGATACCTACAGCTATCTCTAGAACACTACAGCTATCTCTAGAACACTACAGCTATCTCTAGAACACTACATAGGTTTCACAGCGACCCACGAACAACTTTGATTGAAATAAAATGTCGGTTACAATCCCTCCACTCGCGCGTGTGTCTGCGTAATCAGCAACTGTGTGTACTGCACAAAAATGTGCTAACCGCACAAGCCCACTACATCGCTTGCCCGCGGCCTCGCTCGCGTTTGATAAAACGAGTGGTAAATTTAATTTTGTTGCATAAACTGATTATCAAGTAAAGTAAAACAACATCGTTAACACAAAAAAGGAAATAAAAATAAAAATTAAATGAAACAGAATTGATAAGTAGACAGTGAGCTTTTTGCTTTGCTACTTAAAGCTTATTTAAGAAAATCAGAACGTGAATCACATTTTAATTCCAATATTAAAAATCCCGATTTTCTGAAAAAGTAAATTAATTGATATTAATCATTTCGATGATTAAAAATTCTATTGACTGTATTGTTTACTTAAAGTTACCTACTCAGAATCAATTAACTAGTTACAAAATAAACTTTGAAAAAATCTAAACACGTACTTACCTCCTGTTAGGTCCAGGAGGTAAGTACGTGTTTAGATTAACATAACATTAGAATAATTCAGTCCTTTGAAATGTTTATCCTACCGACATCAAAATAAGAAATTAAAATTAAAAACAAAGTAACTTCTAATCAGTAACTATTAACCACAAAAAAAACTTTCAGTACCTACCTAATACAATAACATATTCAGTGCGTTTTTAACAATATAACTAGTGCTTTCGATAGTTGACCACGGAAATCCCCTACAATATCGATAGGCCTATCGATAGTATGGACACTATCGATTGTTATTGCAATATTCAGCAGCAATAGTATTGATACTATCAATAGAACATTCGATATTATGCTTCGATACTATGGATATGATCGATAGTATCGACACTATCGATACTATTGCTTTTACTCAACTATTAATTGATTATAGTGAACACAGTAAATAGTAATGAATCACGTAGTGCTATTATACTTTCGGAAATGTTTACTCAATGTACACATTTTACAAATTACAAAGGAGAAAAATTATATTACCTAATTTCTATAATAAGCGGATTAAAGGAAATGACTACGCTACTTTAAGGTATGCCAAGGGTTCATGTCTTAGCTAACGTCCAGTCCTCAAGTTCGACCGCACCTGCCCCTCAGGAATCAGGTGGGTGACCATGGTTACAAGTTATTTCTGAATCATAATTGTACACCTACTAATTTCTGGCTTAACATTGACTTACACTTGATAACGGTTCTTGCCCTATGAGTTACGAGTAGTACAAGGAGGCAGCAGGTCAAATAAAATGAAACTACAGCTTTGAATAAAAAATATTTTAAAACTTTGAAATAAAGAATTACGAAGTGTAAATTAAAAAGAATTACGGGTGAGGATAACAACTATCGAGGCACAGGCAGGCACATCAAACCAGATAGGTAGGTTCCAGGGAGGTAGCATCGAAAAATTCGCAGCTGTGTTATAGTAATTTTAAACTCAAATATGTCGAAAAGTATATCATTTACGCTGTTCACTATCGTCATAATGCATACTATCTATGGCTGTTACCCACATCGTCGATACCCACATTGTCGACGTCGATCGACTATCGATCAATTGGTGTGGTAACACCCTATAACTACCTAATTTCAACACTGGCCGCTAAACTCAAGATTTTTCAAAAAGGCGAAAGGTTAGGTATGCCAAAGAGGTTGTGTACGTTATATTTTCAAGACACTAGCAATTTGTTAATAAACGCACTGAATATGTCATGCAAGTACTGAAAGGTTTTTTTGTGATTATTAGCTATTTAAAAGTTCCTTAGTTTTTATTTTAATTTCAGATTATTTTTCTATAGGTACAGATAATTAGTACCATACTATATTAATTTCTGTAATGTTTTTATTATTTTTTTCTTTTAATTGTGTAATTACCTATATATATTACCTAATAAATAAAAGTGAACTTGTCTAGCTTCTTTTCTTTTTAGTACACACTACGTAGTTTTTCTAAAATATTTTTAAAAGTGAGAACCTTTAATTGGCTCTCCATGGTAAATCGATTGTACATTCCTGTGTTACAAAGCTGTTGGTTTTCCAAATAATACATAAATATTTTAATGTTGGTAGGATATACATTTTAAAGAGGATTAAATGATTGGAATGTTATTTAAAGTAGGTAAGTATGCATCTTTCATTTGATTAAAAATAATCAATATTCATATCAAATCATTTCTCTATTATTTACTAATCATTATCATAACTAAATGTGTATGTAAACATAATACCTTTTTGATTTAAAACATTCTTCTAATAAGTAAACTACTTTGTTCTTTATATTAAAAACAAATTTAAACAATCACTATAATATTATCACTCAATAAGTTCCACACTGGTTTATTAATATCCAATAAAACAAATTAGACTTACCTTAAAATATCACTTTGGTTGATATTAAACATTTTAGATATTATTTGTGGTCCTAAATCTCCCACAACTACAAAATATGCAATGCAAGTTCCCATAAGGAATCCAATGATTCCAACTTCAACTGCAAGCTTTCCTGCAGAACCAAATACTTGAAATGCTGAAATTTAAACAAAAAAATTATATAATTTAATAAATTTACAGGATCCTTATCACGATTTTTAATTTTATAGTTTAAAATAGTTTTTAAAAAATTATAGGATAAAACTGCAAGTATATGATGTGTGCATTACTATAGGAAAATGTCCAGTTTTAGAGAGATGAGAGTAACATAAATAATTAGTTTGTCATGAGGTTAAATTGGTTTACTATTAGCCAAATGTATATAAATATTCTTTATAAAGTTATTGACGAAAACCAGATTTTCCTGCAGTAACAGTTCAATGAAATATTTTTTTTATTTTTACTAAGAAACCAAGTTGTTCTACAGTAAATTTTTTGGCTCATAAGAAAAATTCTGTGTTTTTACATTATTCAGGATTTGCTGGGGTGTTAAAGTTTTAGGATTTGCCATATCTCAATGATGACTTGACACTCAAGTATGTGAAAATATCAAAACTAGACCTTCATTTGTTTATATTTGTTTATTAGTTGGATTTTGATTTGGGTCATGCATACCAATTTAAAAACGTGTTTTTATATTTCAGGAAATTCACATTTACCTACAGGTAAACTAGGTGTAGGTAATATAAACCCCTGATATACACTTATGATGTCAGTAAATTTGGTTGTTCTGCCTTTATGCAATATGAATATAAGGCATTTTATCCCTTTAAAACAAAACATTTTTATGCGGTAACACACTTATATATAACAAGCATACAGGTATATGGGGCAGATAATAAAATATCAACTTTAAGGTCAGATTTCAAAACCTTTTCAGGTATGTTTTTGTAATCCAGTAAATGATATATGTATAAATTTATAATGTTATTGACAATAAGATAATAATAGAACAACAATAATAGATGTACTACTGTAATATTGGCTCATAAGGTTAGTTAGGTGCATGGGAAATATAAGAGAGATATTTTAAAATTGTATCTATTTTTTTTAAATATGTTAACAAGAGGTTGCAGTTAAAAATTAAATTGTTTATCAAAAGGCCAATTTTTTTAAAAATAATTAGCTTACCTAAAAATTCAAAATTTCTTCTTCTTGCTAGAAGGGCTGATTTTAATAAGAAGTAACAACACAGTCTTGATACAAGACCCATCAGTATTAAAATAAGAGTAGCTAGCAATATGCCGCACTGAAAAATCACAAAACCATTAAAATTCTTTACATATGAGCATAACATCCTTATTATAATTTATTGAATTTAAGGGATGGGAGGGACCATGTTGTCAGATTTTTAAGAATCCCGTATATTCATGAAATTATAGTGAAAATAACTGCGATAGTTTAAAACAGTTATTCATATCCTTATGTCTAAATTACGACGTATGTTTTTGTAAGCGTGTGTGAGAAAGTTACAGTATCAAGTTTAAACTAATTGCTAAGAACAGTTTAGTTCTAAGTCGATTTAAATGTGTATAAATTTTCTTTTTGTATACTTAATAGTACAACGAAGTTTTATTAGTAACAAAGATAAATTCCTTACAGTAAAAATAAGACTTACTTGTTGAAAACAAAAGGGCATAGCTAATATCCCGACCCCAATAATGCTATTAGCTAAAGTTAAAGATAAACCCGTAGTCCCCATCTTGAATTTGAATATTTTCAATATCAAAACATATTTTTTATAAAGTTTGTGAGTAACAGTTTAACACGACATCAAAAAGCAATGTTTTGAATCGTTCTTTGACAACAATGACATTGACTAACACATGTTTTTGACATTTCAACAGCGAAGCTGCGTTCTTGTGCGTTCACATGGTAATTATATACCTTCTACAGGTAACTGAAAGTTCCACTCGATTTTATCATAAAAGTAATTCTAAGCCTTACATAAGTGCGTAAAGTCTGCTAGTTTAAAACTAAGGAAAAATGCGATCAGGGAAGAACCAACAATATGCACATGCACACCTTCACTGTCGCGAAGCTGATATCGTCATGGAGCTGATACGGTACTACTGGAAGTCCACTTCTGTTATGCCATGCCAACCTGACATGCTAGTTTGATTTGCACTTTTAAACTTTGATAATTTAGGCAATCATTATTTTAAGGTCTAAACATTAAGACATCAATAAAAATTATGATATTATGTTCGCTACGTCTCTTTAACTCGATTTTTGTATACCACAGTGATCACCCTAGACAGTGTGAAAAATAGTGTATTTATTTGAAACATTCCAAATTAGTGTTATACGACTGTGTAGGATTCGCAATTTAATTCCAAACTACCCACTAGATTAGCACGCATTATAAAAAGTAAAATGTTAAATATCCACTAAGATAACAACATTAATAATAATAAGTTGAATCCCCCACACAAAAGAATTTAAGTTAGAGCAATTTTCTTACAGACTTGTGTGTGAGGAGCTGGTGTCTGGAGAAAATATTGCGGTTGTATTACAATTATAAAAAAAAATATCAAATCAAATGTAATGTACCTATTTCACAAAAAAACAGGTGAATAATGGCTTCTTCAGATATAAATTAATATATACATATATACGTATATTTCCATCAGTTATAAATTATATTTCTTTGTTGAGTTACAAGATTTTTACCAACCAAACATTTTGCAATTTCCAGAACTAATAATCTTTCAAAAAACATCAGTAACTAATCAAGAATCTTATAAAATTTTCTATATCAACCTATTTTTCTTAAATAATACTATATGTACAAAACATATTTAACAAGTAAGATTAAATAAACACTATGACTATAAAGTAAAAATTGGCATAGTTTCATGAATATTAACTGTGCAAAGCAACATCTTCAAATCAAGATACTCTAAGCAAAAACCATACTAAACTATGTGAAATGTATACCAATGTGGGTACAAATAAAGACACCACACAATGATTGCATAGTTGAAAGAAAATATAAATAAAGTAATACACAATTTATACAAACTTTTACAGTTTGAATTGGCGCAATATGTTTTCTTCAGATTTTTTTTACATTCTCGCGTTTTTTAAATTTTTATAAAAAATCGATACCATTCGAATGGAGGCCGATGACGAGCAAGATGGTCTACGTGACTGTTGTGTTTTCCTGGAATGAGCTAAGCTTCTAAATGGATCTGCAGTAGATTAAACATCTTCTTTGTTGACTCCATTAGAAGCGGAAATTTTGTGCCTCCTCCTCTTCGGAGAAATGCTACTACAGACTTATTGTCACATTGGACTAAAGCTGTTGAATTACTCAATATTGGGTGGTGATTCTCTAATATTCTCAAAATAGCAATCATTTCTTTTTGATATCAATGCAGGTTCCTTTCCTGTTTCATCCATTGACATGAGAACATGTTTCCTTCGAGCTGAGCTCCACAAGCTACGTCCGAGGCGAGTCTGAACCTTTTTTCCGACTGTTTTCTAATCACCATCCCAGTTCCTTTAGTAATTCCGTCGGCAATACTATGATATCTGTGCCACTGATAAGACTTTGTTGAGGTATAAATAGGTCTCTCGAAAGTAGGGTCTCTCGGTCTGCCGTAGAGAACTACGAAGCTCGTGAAGTTTAAGTGGCATATTAGACTTGGAAAGCTTTTGGAAGTTACTGTCACTTTCTGCCGTCATTTCTTCCAAAGTGATTGCAGGCGTGTTTTTTTGTCAAATAGCAGTAATTTTCTGTTCGACCAAGGGTCCCAAAGAATGCCCAAGAAATCCACATTCTTTTGGGGACGAATAATTGACGTTTGATAATTTATCTGCCATCCTAGGAAGCTTAATCAGTCTACCAGGTACTACCAGGTAATCGTCTAATTAGACCAGAACCCTGATGCTTTCGTTTCTTAATGTTTGGGCCACCCTATAGGAAAGCGCTGCGAAGATCTTTGGTGCCGTTCTGAGACCAAACGGGAGACAGGTAATTTTCAGCAACTGCCCTTTGTTTGTATATCAGCCGGAAAAAGCGTCTGTGAGAGTTTGGCACATTGAAATAAGCTTGCGAGAGGTCAATTCAAGATATTGAATAGCCAGTCATTTGGCTAAAGAAAACTAAGCACACGAAACATGTAAAGCAGTTTGAAGGGTTGGATTTTGAAAAGGTTTAATTGTTGGAGATCGTTACGTACCAGTTTATGTTGTTTTAATATTGAATACTGCCGAATGGTGCCATCCTCTTTGGGAACTAAGAACATTGTTGAAACGAAGCTGAGAGGGTAAGAAGCTTTCTCCCAAAATCCTGTGAAAGCATTTTTGAAAATTGCTTCTCATTCTGTAGTGACTAAGGGTCCTTGGTAAATGGGGAGATAAAGTGGAGCTTTGTTTCGAAAGTGTATGCTGTAAGTGTAAAAGGGTACTGGGTGCACCCAGATTTTCGCAACGGTACGAAAAATATATTAATTTCGCCCACTTTGAAAGCAGCAGACTGAAGACTGAGGGTCTTGGGGACCGGGAGCACGTCTCCCATTTCTTGCTGGTGGTTCTTGTCTGTTGTACCTTTGTAAAACCCACGGGTCCGGAAGGACCCACATGCATTATTATTGATATTAGTTCTATTGGTTTCAAGCGTACCTTGTGAGAGACAGTTGTTTAAGTAATCCTGCGAGGGTTGAGTATTGTACTGTAGGTAGTAGTATAGTACTGCGAGGCATATTTTCGCTACTTTTTGTCGGTGGTAAAAAGACTTTTACTTAAGACTTTTTGAACTTCGGCATACCTAACATCAAACCACTCACTTTTATCAAAGTTTTAGGGTTTAACATTTTAAGGTAATTCTCCTGAGTTTTTGGAGTAGCTGGTTCCTTTAATTTAAATTTTAGTTCAAAATTAAATTGATTGCTATCAACCGACTTTTCGTCACATATTTCACATCATTGGGGACTTCATAGTAATTTTTATCCATGAATGAGATATGATCATCATCATTTCGAAAATAAACTTCAGAGGTTAATGTGTTTGCAAAGTTTGCTAACTTCTTTCGATATCATATTTATTAGAGAAATTAGAATATTTTGCCCTCCCCTCTTTTTTTCGATGACTATTATACGAAAGTTTATTTTTGCGACGCACTTCTAGAAGAAGAAGATTGACTGTAATCGAGTTCACTACGTCGCTTTTTGGTCTGTTGTACGCCAGACGGACCCGCAACTGGTATGTATTTTGACGTCAATAAGAACAAGTAATTGTCAATGTTGAGAAATAAATATTTGAATTTGAATTTGAATTATGTTGGTATTTGTAGATGTCACATTCATTTTAACTAAAAGAGAGCAGATACAATGCACATGACCACTGACCCGCAAATTAAAAGAAAAATACTTATTCTTCTTGACCAGTAACAAAAAAGAAACAAAAAAATGTTTAATTTCCTAGCTCATGGATGAACTGAAGACTATTCTACAGTATATTATATAGTAAAAAGAACACTATAGCATGATTTAAAAAAAGCACGTATCCACAACAATAAAGTAAAAAGAACTAGCAAGATAATATCACACAGATAAGGGACAATTTTATTTATAAAAAAAGCACCTACTTACATGTTATCCGATGGTAGTGCAGGATAATATCAGTTGTAGTACTAGGTATTATATATACCAAAACGAAAATTTTACAAAAGTACAACATTCGCAACGGGAAACTAGACGCCAATGATAAGAAGTCGAAGCTCATCCGCCAGCTCGCCTACCTGGAGGGAGTTGTGCGAGCAAGATAGAGCGATATCACACAGGTATATGAAGGAAAGGAGCTAAGATGTGATGGCAAGTACTAGCGCCAATCTCAGTTATGTAAGCTTCAAATAACGGTGAAATATTTAATAAAACAATAATAATAACAATTTTACTGATTTGTTTACATAAAAATATGTTAGTAGCAGTTTATGAAACTTTTACAGTAGCACCAAATAATTGATAAATTATACAACCTTTACAAATTAAAAACCTTTTTAAAAAGTTATTACTTAACTCCCTACTGATTAGACTGATTGATCTCTTTAACACGTCAACATCGTCAATATCGAACTCACTACTGGTATCATTAAAGCACCTGCTCGCTCTAATAAGAAGAGTATTTTGTCTATATTTAGTTTTTGAAACTGGTACATACAGTAAGACGGGCCTACTGTGCGACCATGTTCTAGTACGTAGACCAAATTAATTCAGTAGCCCCGTACAATCAACGAAACCTTTCGCAATGAGCAAGAGGAATGTTAGTTCTGCTATTATTTAATGGGTGCTAATTAAACAGACTTCTTTTTAATAGCATTATTCGCCTCTAAAAATCTACATTGGCTTCTAAATTACTAAGTCAGCCACAATTTACGAGCGTCTGAACTATACTATCTTAGTCACTAAAAATATGTTGTTAAATGATGTTTGCTATACAATTTTTAATTATCATCCAATTTCGATTATGGCGCTTCGCCGGGTGCTCCCGCACCACGCTCAGCAACGCCAATGCAGCCTAACATTAACCTTACCCAAATTTAAATACTACGTTTTCTATAGAATATTTACTAGGCGTTGCAAAAAAGACGAATTAGTATATAAGCGGCTATCTCATTTTCCCGTGGCTTAGTTGTAAAATTAGAAGTTTGATCACGTGGCCAATAAAGAAATTTGTGGCATGACTTTTAAGTTCGTCGTTCGGATACTTGGGGGGATACTCGGCAAGGCTCCCACTTGTCGATCTAACAGATGCAGATAAGAATAATTTTGTATAGTTAACAGTACCTAAGTAAATTCTTCTTGCACTTACAATAATCGTCAAACCTGTCGAGAGCTGCTTGTAAAGGCAATGCATCACTACGACTTTTACTTGGACATAAAATCTTATGTCAAACATGAGGAAATATTGTTAATTAAAATTATAAACAAAAGTGGCCCCAATAAAGAAGCCTTGGGGACCTACTCCGGATGGGGTATATTGCGAAACAGATGTATACTCATTCAAAACGACAGTTTGGTAGCGGTTTCGAGAAGACGCGCTATAGCGTTATAGTAAATTTCATAGTGCTTTAAATATAGTAATTTTCAGGATTATATTAAATTTCGTTAAGTTGAAGTGCTAAGTTGTTATGTGGCCATTGCGACGACTGTTCAAGTACAAGGATAGACCTCAATAGCAACCCAGCTGCCTCGTGGTGTGAGACGACGTGGAAAAGCCAATACTTATATTTCACCTCTCCGTTTTGAAAATCTGCTAGAGCTGTGAGCATTGTTGAACCACTACAGCGAGTCTTCCCTTCGAGTGTTTTCAGGATTAATTTGCCTACCTCGGATCTACACCCGTAGACGAAGCCACTCTTGAAACTGTGCAAAATAGGTGTTATTTTGGCTAAATTATTGACGTAGGCAAGCACAGTGTCAAGAGGAATGCCAATGAGGAATGGAAATGAGGAATTATTCGTTTCGTGAGAAATGTTGAAATCGATTATCCTAGAGAGCCGGACACTTAAAGTGGTTCAGCGAGCTATTAAGCTTGCTACGTAATATAGGAACGAAAAAGCTAGTTCTTCTAGCTAGGAGAGCTAGGAGATATTAGGTCGATGAAGTAAGCACCAGTTACTCCTTACTTCCTTCATGACCTTTTGTGCGCAAACAGGAAAAGATTAAGTCCAGCAATGGAGATTAATTGGTAAATTATAATGAAATATAATATCATGGCAGAATACTGTTATGTTACCCTCGGTGGTCCTAATATGATCTACTTCTTTTCGGAAATAGATCAACATTGTTTATTTATATATAACATAATATAAAGGTAATTACATATTATATTATACATGTGCATGTATTGGTCGATTTTGAGTACATTGAGACAATAGCCGATTTAATTATCAAAAGTTTTGTTGCAGAAACAATGAGAGTATTCAAAAATACGTACAATAAAATAAAAAAATACTAAATGTGAAAAAACTTGGAAATTATTCAACAATAATTTTTCTGGTGCATTTTCTGTTCGGGTCTCAGAAAGCATTGCAATTTGGTTTTGATAATAGTTGTTGTGTTGGTCCTTGCAATTGCAACAAAGAACAAAACAAAATTGTTTAAAAATAAATATTCTTCATGTTGGATTATACAGTTCGTTCATATTTCAAAATTTTTACAATTCTATTATAGATGTACCTCATGTGAGTGAAGGAGGCGAGATTTAGTACTCTTGGTTTTCTTAGGCAGGGCGGCTGAGGGCGGGCGGTTTATGATGTTTGTTGATTTATAGATTATTTTGCTGTATTCTTGGTTAAAAGTTATTGAACAATTCAAGTATTTCAAGTTATCTTCCTATTTGTTTAACTATAAACTGTCGACGTTTTGAAAATGATTTGTCATCGTATGTTAATGTAAAATTGTGTATATTAACAACATGTACTCCTTGATGCATGTTTTGCTGGTTGGCGCAGGTAATTAAGTAAACGTAAATCGTTTCAGTTTAAAATATTTTAAATCTTTTATTATTACTTACGAATAAATAAAACTTATCTGTGTTTTAGATTTACCTAAACTATATTTGTTTCAGTTGTCTCTGGTGTATTTTCATCTAGAGTTTTAGAGTTGAGTGATAAATTTATAGAAGTAAGCAATGAAGGCTTGTGGTTTGTTAAATTCTACGCTCCATGGTGCGCACACTGTCGCCGTTTGGATCCAATATGGGCACATGTAGCCCAATCATTGTACAGCTCTCCTATAAAAGTGGCCAAGGTAGACTGCACTCGATTTTCTGCTGTTGCTACACACTTCAAAGTTCGTGCATACCCTACAATTATGTTGTAAGTAATAAATAAATGAGGCTCTATACTAGGTTAGTATCAAATTAACATGCACAGAATTATTAATTTTGCAGCATTAAAGGAGCTTATCGTCATGAATATGTGGGTGAAAGAACTAGAGATGATATGGTGAACTATGCACTCCGTATGTCCCAGCCGGCTGTACAGCGACTTTCCCAAGCTGAAAGTATTGATTACTTAAAAGAATCACATCCAGTGTTCTTTGCTTATGTTGGGAAACATGAGGGACCATTATGGGTAATTATTTTGTTATTGTAAAAGTTTGTTTTGCATCAAGTCTGGTGACAATTTTTTTTCATAATTATTAGTTTGTTAGACACCTGCATCCAAATCAGACATTGCAAGTATAATTAAATTTGAGTTAGAATAAAAACTTAGTAACATCAATTTGAGCAATTAAGCTTTCGATCAGAAAACTATTAAGCCTCTATGTTTTAAGGAAATGTATGCTGTCCATGCAGAGAAATATCAGCCTCACTCCTGGTTCTACTCAATGTCCCATGAGATAATCAGAGATGACATTCGTCTGCCAAATGAAACTGCCATATTTGCATACAAGGAAGAAGAGGCTCATTTCTTTGAAGGTATATTATTTTGTGCTAAAATATTTGTTTCATATTTCACATTGTCATAAAAATGTTTCAGTTAAGTATTTTATTTAAAAGATTGGGAGTTTACAATTTACTAGAGGTAAAAATTTTGTTGTTAATTCAGAAGCTGGTATACTGTGCATTCTGGGTGCACCCTAGTTTTCTTCACCAACTACCATAACTCCAGCTCTACTTTCGCTGGGGTTAAAACAATTTGCTACCCTTATCTAATTATATATTTTTTAAATAAATTATTGAATTATTATAAGTTAATTCTATTTAACTTTTTACAGCACATCCAACAATGATAGATGACAGTGAAACCTTAAATGTCACACTCAATAAATGGATTAACACGGAGCGGTTTGGTTTCTTTCCAAAGATAACAAGATCAAACATCAATGAATTAATGGACACGGAAAAATATATAGTTATAGTGGTTGTATCTGAGAATAAACTGGGTGAAATTACTCAGACTGAAAGAGATTTCAAGGATATGGTTGAGGGAATTATTAAGTTAGTATTATTTTACAGAACATACGAAAACTGTCAATATAAAGTCTATTATTTGTATATGTCATAAATTATTTTTGAATAATTTATTAAAAGCCCATCTTCACTTTGTCATGTTTTTAAGAAATTTGATGTAAAAGACCACATTATTGAATTTTAGAGTAAGGGAAAACAGCATTCATAGATGTTTTAAAAACTTGTGATATAAAAAAAAATGTTATTATTTTATTACAAAAAATGATTATATTTTTTTCTATGGATGTTTATACATATGTTGTATGAGTTCTTTACACATCATTGCAATGGGAGGGAATTAAATATTATTGGTTTCACGGGACTATGTGGTCACATAAACTGCGCCCTGTCACACTGCAACCTAGCAGATCTATTGTGTGAGTCCACCTTTCTAGAGCTCGCCGCTTACTCCAATCGAGTCCAGGAAGCGAATCACCTTCCTGACGGCAATGTATCCAATCTCCCTTGTGTCCAGTTCATGTTTGTCCAAGTTTAATGATCGCTTCTGTACTAGTGTGGCACACTGACACAGTAAATGAAGGTGCGTTTCTTCTTCCGTGCTACAGAATCTGCAGCACGTAGAGACCGCTGTGCCAAGATTGTGCATGTGCTTATTCAGCTTTCAGTGAGTATCCCTCTATTAGCGCCTTGGAGTGTTTCATGCCTTCTGCTTCGGTCCAAAGGCGTTTGCTTTCTTTTAGGCACAGGCTTTTTAGTATTTGTCGTGTTAGGCTCCTTGGGATACCGCAGAAGGGTTCTGGACCTATCAGTTCCTGCTTTGCGCCTTTTCTCGCCAGTTCATCAGCCTTGTCATTTCCTTCGATGTTTGAGTGTCCTGGGACCCATTTTAGGTGTACTGTGTTTTGTTCTCCAAGTTTATTTAGAGTCTTTTGGCAATGCATTACTAATTTGGAGTCAACTCTGGATGAGTTTAGTGCTGCTTTGCTGTCTGAGAATATGTGAATAGTCTGGCCTTTGTAGGTTTTGCTGATGTTGATTTCCGCACATCTCAGGATTGCATAAATTTCAGCTTGGAATATTGAGGCATAGGCTCCTAGGCTTGAGCATTCGCTAAACCTAGGTTTTACGCCGTGTACCCCATATGCTACCTTATTGTCCATTTAAGAGCCGTCAGTGAACCAGATAAGGCTATGTCCTTCCCAGTGAATGTTGCCCTTAGTCCATTCTTCTCTATTTGGAAATTCTATCTGGTAGAGTTTTTTGAATTGTAGCTCTGGTGTCATGTAATCCGTGGGCATGTTTATAATTGGGTATTTGTGGATGAGTTTCTCCAGGTAGCCCGTATTTTTTGAAAGCCACGCATTTCCTCTTTGGGCTTTGGCTCTAATCATGCTCCCTCCAGCCTCTTTTAAGGCTGTGAGATGAAGGGGCGGGAGCCCTAAGAGTGCATTTAATGCCAGGTTTGGCGTAGTTGTCATGGCGCCAGTGACCAGAATGCATGCTGTTCTTTATATCTTCCCTAGTTCAGTAATGGTAGTTCCTTGCGTGAGCTTCTTGTGCCATACTACACAGCCGTATGTCACGATCGGTCTGACGATGGCGTCAAGAATCCACATGACCATTTTGGGCTTTAGTCCCCATCTTGATCCAACCATTCTGCTACACAGATAGAGGGAGATTTTTGCTTTCTGTGTAGCGTTTTCTACGTGTTTTTTGTAGGTAAGTTTATCGTCTAGGGTGATGCCTAGATATTTTACCTCTTTAGAGAATGCTATAGTGGTTCCATCAATCTTAGGAGGTTTGAGCTTATCAAGTTTCCTTTTTTTGGTGAATGGCACTATAACAGTTTTGGTGGCGTTGATTATCAATTCATTATCTTTGCACCATTTTGTTGTAATATTCAGCGCTCCTTGAATAAGGTATGATAGGACCTCCTGACATGATCCTCTAACGATTATAGAGATGTCGTCCGCGTATCCAATCACGTCATAGCCTTTAAGGCTTAGTTTCTCCAGGAGTGAATCCACCGTCAGTGTCCACAGTAGGGGGGAGAGTACTCCTCCTTGTGGACACCCTCGTGTGGTAAGAACTGTGCGGTATGTCCCATTAAGTTCTAGTTTTGCTGTTCGCGATCTGAGCATTGATTCGATCCATCTTTTCGTGGTGAGGTCTACAGACTTGTGTTCCAGTCCACGTAAGATGGATTCCGTGGGAGTGTTATCAAATGCCCCCTCAATGTCCATGAATACGCATAAAGCAATCTGATTTTCCTCCAACGCCTTTTCCACTTTGTCGGTCAGGTCTAGTAGAGCCGTTTCTGTGGATCTGCCCTTTCGGTAGGCGTGTTGCGATGGTTGTAGCGGTTTTTGTATCAGGATTTCATTCCTGATCCAAAGGTCAACTACTTTTTCCATCGCTTTTAGGAGGAAAGATGATAGACTGATGGGTCTAAATGATTTTGGTAATGAAGGATCCTTTTTTCCCGCCTTTGGGATGAAGATAACCTTTACTTTTTTCCATGAGTCCGGTATGCTGCCTAAGGCATAACTTGCTCTATATATTTTTATAAGATGTGTAAGGAGAATCTGGAGACCTTCTTGTAGCAGAGCAGGGAAGATACCATCCTCCCCTCCACTTTTGTAACGTGAGAAACTCCTTATAGCCCATTCAACCTTCCCCGGCCTGAAAACATAGGCGGCCTGTCGCCAGTCGTCACTGTGTGGTCGCCGTGTTTGTCCGTATATCGGGTCAGATGCGGCGTTTTCTGGTACAAGCACTGAGCCTGGGAAGTGTGTGCGTGCTAGGAGTTCTAGGGCTTCTTCTTCATTTGTGGTGAAGTTACCCTCTTGATCTTTAAGTAGGCCTAGGTTTTTGGTTGGGGTTTTTGCTAGGAGCTTTTGAACCCTGGCAACTTGTGGTGTCGAATCCAATTTGTCACAGAAATTGCGCCACGAGTTGCGTTTGGCCTTTCTTATTTCCTTATTATATTCTGTGAGGGCGCTTCTGTATTTGTTCCATGTATGTTCTTTTTTCGCGTTTTAGTCTAAATTAAATATAACATTTAATTTTGTTTGAAACTTGTAAATAACACTGGCCTAGAATTCCCTCCACGGTTGTGGGTAAGTGGTTCTTGCTGAAATTCACGAAACTGCTGATTTTTACGGTCCGCAACCATTGCGGGAGGAGAGATCGCAAGTCGGTGTCATACAGAATACATGGTTCTACTTGTCACCCACCTGCGCTCGAAACTACCGCAAGTGAAAAACGCGTCGTAAAAATAGCTTAAAAATATTTTTGCATTTGACTTCTGCGCTAATGTGATTTAAAACTTGATAAGTTGTGTTTTAAAAAATGTTACAGCGGCTATGAGAGGTACACAACCAAATGAAAGGGACATCTTGCTAAATAACATAACCACATCGACATTAAGAGGTTTACGAAGACATAACACAATTAGTAAAGTTTAAAATTTAAAACTACTTGTCACAGAAACCGCAAAAAGGAACTACATCCATATTTCCAATTTGGATGGATGGGGTCTCCGGAGTTGGCCAACACGATTGCTATGTCAGAGCTGACAGTTCCACACCTACTAGTCCTGAACTCTACCACCAGCCACCACCACGTTCCAAATGATGATCCCGTGCTGATGACCCCAGAGGCTGTTTCATTATTTTTGGATGAAATTCACAGGCAGACTGCTCCGGTAATAATTATTCAACTAATATTTTTCTGTTTTATTGGTGTTTTAGTAAAATATGTGAAATACATCTTAATTACGTTTTATTATATTGAACATAATGTTTAAGCATTCAATTCTCACCAATGTTACGCCTATGTTATAAAGAATATAGGCAAACGTGGTATCCATTAAAGTGGGACATGTAGAATGTTGACTTTTTTATATTTTGTGCTTAATACTTGGCTACATCTTTTCTACATATGTATCATTTTCTACAACTATTATGAGTAAAGAAATATCAATATTTCATTTCCCGTTTAATACTGATAACAAAACGCATAAGTAACTGATTTGCAGTAACCAAACGCAACAGGCAGTACTGTTAGTGCTGACTGTAGCTTAAAACAAACAATGTAATGGCAGATCGAGCTGATTGATTGAAAATTAAATTAAATTTTGCGTTTTATGGCAATTAGCTGTAGTTACTACACAATTACTATTTCTGCCAATTTCAAGTATTAATATAATAAAAGTAGTTTTAACATAATTAAAACATTGAAAGATAACGGAAAACCGTACATCATTGATTGAACATTGTGTTATCATTCAACATTCACATAGAAGTGACATTTGTTATTACATAAGAAAAACATAAGCAATTCGTGACGTGACAATGACATTCGCTGAATGTGAGTGAGTGAGGTTAGGTATGTCAATCAAAAATGACAATCGACGTTCCTTACGTTTCGTTATCCTCCATTTTTGCGTTTAGTAACTTTATCCCTTGCTCCATACTAACTTCAAACACATGTATCTTTTTACTGAAAAGTTGTAGAAATGTGATATATTTAATATTTTTTAAATAATTCATGACAAATAAATTGATAATACTTTCATGATCCTACACTTCGTCCTTAGTGTATAAAAGACGATACCAGCGATACATAGATGTTTGCCATTGTTCTTTGAGTAATAAAGACAATACAACGCAGAGATGATCTAAGCCAATGTAGCAGTCTTTCTCTATGTAGACTGACGTGACACGTTCTGTAGTTGAAGTCTGTCCCCGCTAGAGGCGCTGGCGTCAGTGCCGCTCATAGTTAGGAGGCGGGCGCTCGGAACTAGTTTTAATGTGTTGCTCAGTACAAATAATGTGTTGCATCATTTAATTTCAAAGTTACATGGAATATCAAAATTGAAATTAAAGGAAGAGAATGTATTTTTTCAGTCGTAAGAATTAATAAAGCCGTCTTGTAAATAAGAAAAATGTCTGAAAGAAAAACTGAGGCCATCTAGTAAACTAGGCCTGAACTTTTTCAAGAATCAATCAAAATTTTCATATATTAGCCACTTCTGATTGGCGCTGGCTTCCCGCGCGTCGGCTTCACCTGACTCCGTGTATTGAGTTTTTTGAAATGGGTCATATTACACTGCTTTATTCCCATAATATTAGTCAGAACATCCTTGATAAAACACAGTAAGCCTTTTACAACCTTTAATAACCTAACAATTGCTCCCAGGCATACGGCGGCAACCATTGGCCGGTCAGGGTCTACAGATTCCTGTTCGAAGCTCGGACCACATTGAGTAACATGTGGCGAGGAAACCCCGTACTGACCACACTAGTGTTCGGCCTGCCACTTGGGTTCCTGTCGCTTATTATGTACTCCGTCTGCTGTGCTGACATCTTGGATGCGGAGGAAGAAGAGACACCAGGTTATTTATTTATTATTTAAACTGTGGTTGTTTGAAGTGTAATTTAACCCTCTGCGGCTGACGTGGTTGTGTGACAGTCACCAAATAGACAAATCGTCGTGATTACCGCTACTTTTAGTATATACTTTTTAGTGTGTGTATTGAAATCATGTAGTGGCGCTTCTTCGTTATTGGCACTCGCTGTAACTTCGAAGCGCGCTCAGTTTTAGGTACCTGGGCGGAGTAATACTAAATATCTAATTTTTAATAAAATTATGGTAAAATACCTGAAACCTCCTTCTTTACTTGAAACCTCCGACTTTAAATGCTATTTGACCAAAGGCAAGCTTATGAGTGAGAGGTATCAATTGAAAGGTAATCTTTTTTAGAAAAACAAAAAATAATAGACTTTTTATTTGGTCAAAAATTAAAGAACAAACATGATGGTCAGTTGAAAGAAGTTTATTGAAACTTAACATCGAAACAATAAATGGATAATAAAAATTTACAAAAAGTGCTTAAATTAACTTAAACTTAACTAAACCCCTCTAGCCCTTATCACAGCCTCTAAACGTCCCTTCATCGATCGCACCAACCTAACAATGGTTTCTTGTGGAATGTTGCCCCATTCTTCAATGACCGCATCCTGAAGGTCTTGTAGAGTGGTAGGGTGGGCATCTCGTGACCGAACCCGTCGCTTCAGCTCGTCCCAAAGGTGTTTGATCGGGTTCAAGTCAGGACTCCTGGCTGGCCACGGCAAAACAGGGATCGCAACTTCCTCCAGATAATCTCGAACAATCAATGCAGTGTGGGAGTGAGCGTTGTCGTGCATTTACATGAATCCAGGGCCAACGTATCCTGCATATGGCACCACATGTTCTTCCAGGATCTCGGCAATGTATCGTTGAGCAGTCAGGGACCCTTGGCTGCGAGTACCGTCAGTTCAGGAAACGCAGACAAGGTCGGTTTTCCCGTCCATGCTAATACCGTCCCAGGCATACACGAGCCGCCTCCGTAGCCAACTGTTTCTTTGATACAGGCTGAGAAAATCGTTCTTCAGGTCTTCTGTACACTATCGCACGTCCGTCGTTGCAATAAAGACAGACTCTGGTCTCATCGGAGAAGAGAACCCGCGTCCCTTGCTCAAATGTCCAATCGACGTGGTCACGGGCAAATTGCAAGCGATCTCTGCGATGATGTGCGGTCAACACGGCGGCCAGTACGCAGGCCTACGAGTCACAATATTGTTCTCCCGTAGTCTTCTTCTAATCGTAGAGACGGTAACAGCTGTGGTCCGAGCTTCCCTGAGGCGTTGTTGAACCTGAAAGACGAACTGATGGGGAATGATGAGGAGATCGCCATCCGTTGGAAACAGATGGTTCCGCATTCGAGAGAGTGTGACTCTTTCGAGAAGATTAGCCGGGATATTAAGAGGTTTACCGGGCTTGGGAATGCCTATGAATGTCGCTTCTTTCCAAGCTTTTGGAGAGTAGGACTTTTTGGACTTTTGACGTCTAATGAGAAGCGAGATTTCATCGTTAGAGACTGTGACGGGGTCGGCGATGATGGGGAGAGAGTTTCTGCAGAGGACTTCGTCCTCCACCGCCTGGATGTGGGAGAGATCCGCGGGTTGCGTGCCGGGCGAGCATTGTGAGGCAACGCTGTCAGCCAAGCATTCGGCTTTCTCTTCGACTTCGAAGGCAGTAGTGCCATCGGGTCGAGTGAGAGGAGGGACGTGAAAGGCGGCGTCTACGCGTAAGCTCGGGCCATACTATAATACGCTTGGTGGGACGCCGGACGGGGAGATATTCTCCATGAGATCCTAACTTTACGTTGTAGCTGATTCGCAGCTAATCTATAGGCGGGCGTGGGATAGAGCTTGGTTCTCTGGATAGCCGTGTTCTTAGCTTTAATGAGATTCCTAACGGCTAGGGGAAGCGTGGGTTTGCCTTGCTTAGCAACCTTTTCGTTATCGCTGATGGCTGAGTTGATAGCATCAGTGAGAGAGTCGATTAACGAGTCTATTTTGTCAGGGCTATTTAGAGAGTCAGGTGAGATCGCGAGTGGAGAGTTCGGGGCCTCTAAGGCTGAAACGAATGTATTTTTAAAGCCTTTCCAGTTGGTAAAGGTTAGGAGAGGAGAAGCTAACGTTGGGCGATGCTAGCACGAGGGAGACGGGGCGGTGATCAGAGCCAAGGTCATCGAGCGGTTCGATAGACCTATAAACATTATTGCAAAATCGAGGATGTCGGGAGAATGGTTCCGGTTGTCGGGATAATGAGTGGTAGTGACGAGAGAAATGACGCCTAAGTCGAGTTGCTCAGTGATGTCAAGGAGAGCGATACCGCTGGTGTTAGTCGATAGGCACGTCCAGTCAGTATGCTTGGAGTTGAAATCCCCGAACATAATGACTGAACCGCCGAGGGCGAGAATGACCTTAAAGACCTATAGGTCTGGTGCCACTAGGTATGTAGATTGAAGCTATGATGACGGTCGGATGACCTGTCATAACCAACCTACACACAGTGGCCTCCATGTTGAGGAGAGGGAAGTTGGGAGAGGAGAGCAATGGAAACCTCTTTTATAGTAAATAGCTGTGCCGCTGTGACCGTCGGCGGGCCTATCGTTACGAATGAACGCGTATTTGGGAATAGCGAATCCCCTCGAGCGGTTTGGAGTGAGCCACGTCTCTTGGAGAAGCAGTAAGTCTGGTTCGTTGATCTGAGCGAACAGTTTGAGCTCAGGAAGGTTAGTACTAAGGCTACGAGCGTTAAATGAAACTAGGGATAAGCCCTTGGGTTTGATCAGGTCCTACATTATAGACATTATATTTACTATTTAGAGAATTTATAATATGGAATTTACAAGGAACTAAGTAGCGAGTGATGCTCAGCTAACGCCAATAGACGCTCTTGAGGAGAGCGGACGGCTCGCAGTTTGCGTGCGAGTACGGCGATTTCCCTAATGTCGATGTTTTGATTAACGTCGAAAACGGCCGTCCTCGTCCTTAGCCAACGACGACTGAGGTGAAGATGACGAAGTGGGGCGCGGGCCTACGGGAGCTGGGATAGGACGGGATTGTGGAGCGGCCGGGACCAAGCCAACTGGAACGGCTTTGGCGGCATGGGCTTTGCTACCGGGGGACCCCGGTGGCGCAGCGGTGGAAAGTTGGCGGGAGTGAGCGAGCGGCGGCGCCAGTTTAGGCGCGGTCGTCTTAGCGAAAGAGCGCGGAGCACGCGGACAACCCCTCTCTGAAGATCTCACTCGAGTTGTGAGTGTTGGACAGGATGACTAACGCGAGCGGGAAACGTCTACCGCGGTTGGTGTGCATATTGTGGCTTGGAGGCTTTCACGTAATTAATGTTGTGCTCTTTGCACAAGTTAGAGACCGCGGTCCATCGCGCTTTTTCGCGGAGGAAGACGGGTGGAGGGAGCTTAGCCTTAGCTGGGACGGGAGCGCAGCACGTTGCTGGTTTCGACGGAACCGACGGGGACGCGGTCACTTGGAGTGACATAAGCGCCGCAGGGGCGGGTGTTGAAGACACCGCGATTTTCTTTGAACGCTTCTTGGAGCGTTTGGCGAAGGAAATGGGGGCTCAAGAGAGCCGGTTAAAGTGGCGGCGACCGACGAAGCTTCGGACACGGAGTCTGAATCATTCCCGGGAGCGGTACGTTTCCTATGCGATGTGCGCGAGGACGTGTCCGACACACAGTCCATGTCGGAGGGCCGGGGAGACGTGGGAGAGCTAAAGACCTGAGGGGTCTGGGTTTGGTGGACTGAGGGGCCGGGGACGCATTAAAAGTAATTAAGGCCTGCGTTATGACCTCATCTTTGATGGGGACACCCGACGTGGCGTGTGCCTGGGCGAAGGTCTTCGCAAAGTTTAGTAAACTGCGAATCCATTAGGGAGGGGTTGGGACTAATTAAAAGAATGTATGAATATATAAAGGATGCCTAGAATTCCTAATAACCTAGCGTACCCTAGCGGCTAACCTCCCTACCAGCGGTAGGGGGGCTGGGGAAAATAACTTAAAACTAACCGTAGTACGCCGAAGGCCGCTACCTAGAATCCTAAAAAGGTACGCAGGTAAAGAGTTGACCGCGTTAGGGTCAAACTTTACCGACAAAAAGGGCAAACGTAGGTACACGGAAAGGCACAAATATGATAAAGATAAATGAAAATATATATAAAAGAGTAAATAAATAAAATAGTAGACAGGAATAATATATAAAATAAAATGGACTGGATCAGTACAAATTCAGTTCTCACCGTTAGGTAATCCTTTGTACTTAAACCAGAATACTTTACGCTGCGCACACACAGCACTCAGCAAAAGCACAACACAGCACAGCACTTTGAAAACTAAGAGACTTAGTCGCAAAGAAAACATCACTTTTAGAGCGCTCGGAGGGAGTAAGAAAACTCAGAAAAACCTTATGACGGAACCAACACGCTATACTGTGACGTCACTAAACTGAGCGCCACTGATGGGAAGGGACCGATCAATCGGAGTGGTCTTGGAACGTCCGTACCGGGCGGCGATCGGAGCGAGAATGATGTTGATTAGTGTTGAGTAACACATACATGAGGCACCTCAAATGTCCCATACAAAGTTGTCTATTGTCCCGTCACTTCAAACTGAACTTTTGTACCACCTCATTTGAGGAAGTAGCGTAGCTGTACGTATTACTCTTTGTCTCGGTCACTGGCGACGACGAGTAGTGGCGAAGCTAGGCGAGTTGAGGCGACTCAATGCTCGCTCGCTCGCTCGCACTTATACGAGAACGGCTTGCGAGAAAGAGAGAGCGACACCTCACTTCATGACATGGGATGGAATGAAATGAACTTCAAATTGAAGCATTACACGAATGAGTGGGCGTAAAAAGAATATGTTATTTAAAAAAACGGTTATAATTACAAAATTGTTTTACTCTGAGTGTACTCTTCTTTGTTTGCTTTTTTTGTTCATCTATCTAACGTTTTGTTTGTTTTTATTGAAGTTTTAATTTAATGTAATAATAATTTTAATACATTTAATAAACTAAATACGAATTTTTCAAATATTTTTATACTCATCTTTCGATTTCGTTCGTTTCCTTCCTGTGTTCTACACGTAAGTAAAATAATGTTTTGCTTTTGTTTTACTTTTGTTAAAAGTTATACAGTTAAATTAAACATATATAATTAAAACTTTATATTAAAACAGTTACATCAAACGACTCTGCAATTTTTTTATAAGATGGTGCGTTATTGTAATATCACTGCCATCTTTCTTAATTTTGATAAATTAATTAAAATAGGTCAATGTTTACTGTCTTGAAACTAGATGGAGCATGACAATCAACGTCGGCAGCTCTACATTTGCACTTCTAGCATTACGTGAAAAACTAGAATTTTATTTGAATTAAAAATTAGCATACACCATTTATCAGTCGTACACTTTTGTTTAGGAAATAAATAACATAAGGACTAAGTTGAAGGAATATAACCTGTAGTTATTCTTGCTCTAAGCTTGTTTTATTTTTTTTGGAGTTGATGTAATATATCATTTTGATACAGTTGAGTATGAGTTTATAAAATTAATGTAAATAAAATATTACAGTGTTTAACTTAATAGTTATAGCAGAATGATAACTAAAAATATAAAATAAGCAAAAAAATATTACATTTTGTTATATATAACGTGCATTTTAGCATTGGGTTTATAAAAGCATAATAAGAATAAGAAGAAGCATTAGCATTTAACTGATTAGAAAAGAAATAACTTTTAACCCCACTCCTACACTAAACGGACGTTATTTAAGTACGTAAAAAAAATTAACTATATTTTATGAGCTATACTAATTATGTAATATATATCATTTGTATTGACTTAGTAGTTTTTTTATGCTTTTATATACATTATACGTTTATATATTTTTACATTACATTGCCGCATGAGCTACATATTTTGAATATTGGTGCTGGTTTTTTAAACTTTGTATTTTTTGTCATGCAGCGATATGGCTGAATGTGGTGATAAGAAGTCTTCTAAAGCTTGGCAATATTTTACTGATATGGGAAACTGTAAAGCTAAATGTAATATATGCGCTAAAGTTATGTCGTACAAAGGTGGTGGTCCCTACAATTTGCTTCGACACACTAAATCACAGCATGCTAGTGTATTTCTTGCATCGCAACATAATTTTTGTGAAAATGATCAGCCTTCAACTTCAAACGCCTCTCATCCTGCACGGCTTTTTACTTCTCTGCCTAGTACATCCCTCGCTGAAACCCAAACTGCATCTGCCATTGAAAACCAAACTGCATCTGTCACCGAAACCCAGCTCACTAAAACATTCAATACGAAACTGACTCACTTTTTTAAACCACTGTCTGCCAAGAAAACAGAGCAATCAAACAGGAATTTAGTGGAAATGATAGCTAAAAATTGTTTGCCTTTTAGTATAGTTGAAAATAGCTCATTCCGTAAGTTTATTAAAGAATTAAATCCAAACTATACCATACCGTACTATAGAAGAAATAGATGGCGTTGTAGTCACGTAAACATCAGCTCCAACTAGAATAATTGATATAAATTCAACAAAGTCTTTTTTTCAATCATTAATACATAATAATAACTCTATAAGGTGTTGTTAATCACTGATATTGTTTGTAACGAGAAATCATTAAAGTTCCTGCAGAAAAAGCCATATAAGATCTTGCAAGCGTCTAAGTGTTTTGGTGAAATTCCTTCAGCGCAGTGGTACAATTTCTATTGTGCGCTATATAATAAAAAAGTGTTTCAGCCTTTCCAAGCAAATTAGTGATCTGTTATCAGTGTATTATAATCAGAAAGTGTTAAAAATTAAAGTGGCAGTTATAAAAGTTAAATTGCCAAAGTACCCACCTCAATCTTTAACCGAAAAAAAAAATATTGTCAGATGGTATTAATATACTATTTCATATCTGAGAACAATTATCGTGGCGGCCCAGCGGTCGAGACTTCAAGTATCCTCGTGGTGATTGCTGTGAATGAGAGTTCAAATCCTGTAAAGAACGTACTTTTTTGACTTTTAGACAATTGTAGATTTTACTTTGTTTTTTACTTTGGACAATTTTAGAATACAGTAATTTGTTTTTACTTAATTTATTGTGTTTTGTTTTTGTATAAATTTCTGAATTATAATTTTTTGGAAAATAACTAAAGTAATATTTTTGACATTTTTGTTCATACTATTTTATATTATTCTTGAATGTGTAAAATTATTTGTTAGTTGACATTGTGTTCATATCATTCTTTAAAGGTTTTTGTTTTAGATTATTTTGTAAAGTTTTTGTATTTTTTGCTTGTTTGTTATTGAAAAAGCAATTTCAGCATAATCATGGATAATACTCAAATTGAAAATATAACCCATAGAAGAAAAATTAGAAGATCTAACTCAGTAGATGCCTCAAGATTTTTAAATAGCACTTTTGATTATAGTAATGTGTCCATACTAGACAACACCATGAAAAGCCTACAAAATTCACATTGTTTGAATGACAGCGAGATCAATGAAATTAAAATCCAAGTTGATGAACTCAATACAAAATTGATGTCTGCAAATATGGAAATAGAAAACTTAACGTCTGAAAAGAAGTCACTACAAAGTGAATTGAATAAATGTTATAGAGTGATTGAAACTTACAAACGATTTTTACCAACTGTTACCCTAGCTACTAGCTCACCCAAGTGTAACTCTCAGAAAAAAGAAAAAAACATCAATTTAACCAATATTTCATTACAGAAAGAAATTAAAAGACATTCTTCTAGCACTACTTCGAAATCAAGTCATGACACTACACCGAAAAATGAAATGGACGTGTTAAAAACAACACTATTGAAAACAACACTATTGAAACCAGCAGCAATGGACTCCATTACACCGCCCCACCAGACCAAGCCTAAGCAGTACAAACAGATACCGGACCAGTATTCACACAAAACTATGAAGCCTCGCAAACCAGAACCTACTGTAACCTGTAATTATAAAACAACCGAAGTATTCATTTTGGGTGACCAACAAGCTGTGGGTATTTCTAGCGCTTTAAATACTCTATTCCTTAGCTCACCTTATAAATGTAACATTAACTCCTTTGTTAAGCCCGGCGCGGATTGTTCCACTGTTCTAAATACAAACTATTTGCATCTAGGTCCAAATGACATATTGATATTATTCATAGGTTCAAATGACAAAAATCCAACCAAATTGCTATGTGAACTTAGCGTTGCACTGAAAAATATGGCAAATACTCAAGTTTTCCTAATTTCTAACCTTCACAATCCCTATTTAAATTCATCGACTATAAATCACCATTTAAAAACAATAAGCTCCCTTTTCACAAATTGTAAATTTATAAATTTAACATCAAATGGAGATTATAATATAACCTTCCAATCAATATGCGATAAATTAAAAATTGAAATTGAATCTCAAGAATACTCCAAAAAATTCATAAAAAATTTTGGGAAAATCTGGCAAGAACATAAGCACATGAATACATTAAATAAAATTGTAAGTCAGCGTCCCCAGATAACCAAAGGCACAATCCCATATTACTTTAAAAAATGTCACAATACTACAACCTTCAAACATCAAAACATAATTAACACAAAAGAGGAAACGAAAGGTACCATTCTACATTACTTTAAAAAATTAAATAAAGATCATATATGTCTTTTTCGAAACTAACACAAATCATAATTTCCGACTACTCCACCAAAATATCGCGAGTATTTTAAAGAAAAAAGATGACCTAGAACTATTGCTAAACGATCTTAAACGAAAAAAAACTAACATTGATGTTATTTGTCTGAGTGAAACTTTTGTAAAACGCGGAAACGAAATAAATATTGTTCTCGACAACTACAAGTTGGCAGCGCATTGGTCAAGATTTGACAAAAAAAAAGGAGGTTCGTGCATTTTAATCAATAATCTATATAAATATAAGACATTAGCAATCACGGAAAGCCTCTCAGAAAAAGAAAACTTTGAATGTTGTGGTATCGAAATTCTTAGTCCGAAAATATTAATTGTATGCATTTATCGCACCCCAACGTCCAAAGTATCTATATTTTTTGAAAAAATTAATACACTTTTAACAAAAATAAACAAAAAAGGTCGAAAAATAATACTTTGCGGTGACTGGAATATAAACATGATGACAAAAAATAAAAATAGCTGTACCTTACACAGCATTTTAGAAAACCACAATATTGACATAAATATATGCACACCTACAAGAAAGAAAGCATGTTTAGACCTTTTTGTTTGCAACATTCACAACGCACGAGGATGCACTAAGCCTGTGTCGTTTTCCGATCACGACACATGCCAAATACTGTCTATCTATGCAGGTGAATTTAACAATCTTAAATATTGGTTTGAATACAAACGCGATTTTAGCAATGAAAATAAAAATAAATTTTGTAATTATATAAAAAGCTTGTCATTTAACGAAGTACTGACTAATCCTAATTGCGACAAGGCATTTGATGAGTTTCATAATTTATTCACTATGCTCTTTAATCAGTGCTTTCCAAAGTTAAAAGTAAAGGTTAGTGTACAAAAGAAAAAAATGACATGGATTTCCAAAGGCATAAGGAAATGTAGTACCACTAAACGAAAATTATATTACAAATATCTCACTTCTACTAAAATCAATAAAATGAAATATCATCAAGATTACCTAACTTACTCAAAAACTTTACAGAAATGTGTTTTCACATCTAGAAAATTACAACATGCAAAAACGTTGGCAAAATCAACTAATAAATGCAGAGCTGCATGGAAAATAATTCAGCACAACATCAATAAATTACCGGTTCATAGCGAAATCAAATTTGTTAAATCTAAAAATGCAGTTATTAATAATTTAAATGACATAGCACAAACATTTAATGAATACTTCATTGACATTACAAAAAATGATGACTCAAATCTTATTAACACAAATACTTACAAATTGACAAAGAGCATATTCTTGACACCTGTTACACCAGACGAAGTCAAACAAACAATAATGTCTTTAAATAACACAAGTTCAGTAGGCTATGACGAAATTACCACAGAATTACTTAAGCTATGCTCTCAAGAATTGTCTGTTCCTCTTTGTCATATTTTAAATCTCTCATTCGAACAAGGTAAATTTCCAACGAAGCTAAAACAGTCTGTTGTTAAGCCATTATTTAAAACCGGCGATCCCTTAGAACTTAACAATTATAGACCCATCACGCTTATACCGGTTATATCAAAAGTATTTGAAAAAATTATGGCGAAAAAGCTAATTCATTTCATGAATGAAAATAAAATTATTAAACGAGAGCAGTACGGCTTTCAGCGAGGTAAGTCCAGGACCTTAGCAAGTTTCTCACTCATTAAGTATGTAACTGAATGCCTTAATGAAAAACTGCAAGTAGTAGCTCTATTCCTCGATATGTCAAGGGCGTTTGACTTCGTTAATCATTCTCTTCTTCTGTCAAAATTGTACAATTATGGTATTAGAGGAATAGCATATGATTGGTTTGAGAGCTACTTAGAAAATCGTGAACAAAGTACCCAAATATCTAGAATAGACCCGAAAACTAAAACAAGAACAACTGCATGCTCACCTTATTCCAAAATCGAAAACGGAGTCCCACAGGGAAGTATATTAGGACCTATCCTATTTTTATTATACATAAATGACTTACCGGACATCACTAAAAATAAATGTTTTCTTTTTGCCGACGACACAACTATCATATTTAAGGGTGACAAAAATAAAAATAATAACGAATTACAAGACGAAATCAATAATACAATAATAACGATAATCAAATGGATGAACAATAATAACCTTAAAATAAATATAAATAAAACGAAGGCTATACATTTTCGGACATCAAATGCATTAAAGACAAGTATACAGATTAAGTATGACAACGATAATATCGATTTGGTGGACAGTGCAAAGTTCCTAGGTATTACCTTAGATGAACACATAAATTGGAAAATACATGTTGACAGTGTTTGCAAAAAAATTAACAAATTTGTATTTGCTCTGTACAGACTGAGGAAAATAGCTTCTGTCGAACAAGCTTTAACTGCGTATCATGGGTACATTGGATCAATCCTTCGCTACGGTTTGATAAACTGGGGCAATAGTGTAGAGGTTGAAAGAGTATTTAAAGCACAAAAACAGTGCATTAGAGCCATTGCTGGGATTAAATATGATGAGTCATGTAAAGCGTATTTTAAAAAATTTAAAATACTTCCACTACCTTGTCTTTATATAACAGAGATGTGTAACTTTGTTAGAAATAATAAGAACTTTTTCACAAGCTACGAGGACATAAGACAAGGAGTAAGGAATACCCGCAAAACTAAATTAATTATTCCAAAATGTAAATTAACGCTTTTTCAAAGAAATGCTTTTTACATGTGTATAAAAATATATAATAAATTGCCATACAATATACGAGACTTACCAAACTATCAAAATAAGTTTAAAAACGAATTGCTGAAATGGTTACATGAAATGAATTTCTACTCTGTCTCAGAATTTTTAGGCTATAAAATATGATTGCTGTAATTACTACTTATTTTACTAATATTATTATCAAGACATCGCAAATGTACAATTAATTAAGGAATATGTATTATCTCTCAATTTGACATGATTATTATATTGGATATTTGCATTGTAAAAAATCGACACAAACATAATTAGCATTATAAAAATATGTTTTAAATATATTGTAATTTTTTATTATTATCTACTTAGTTTAAGAAAAATTTGCACACCCACTTAAAAAGGGTAGATACAGTTGAGACTTAATGTTAACTCCTACTACGCTAAAACCTGTAACATACACTGTATTTTTTGGTAAATAAATGACTTTGATTTGATTTGATTTGATTACCATCTAGAAAAACACTTTCAAATGCCCTTTTAATTAATTATTATAAAATAGAAAAAGAAAAAATTCAGCAGTACCTTGAAAACGTAGATTTTATTTCACAAACTACAGATGGTTGGACGTCAAAGTCCAACGAACATTATATTTCCCTAACAGCACATTTTGTAACCGAAAATACAGAATTGCGCTCGTGCATGTTAGAGTGCTACCAATATTCTGACAGGCAAACAGCAGAAAATTTAAGAACAGAAATAATTCGAATGTGCGATGAGTGGAAAATAAGTAGCAAAATAATAGCCGCAACGACCGACAATGCAAACAACATAAAAGCAGCAATACGGCTATTAAACTGGAAGCAGGTCCCATGTTTTGCTCATACTATAAATATAATTGTGCAATCTGCGCTTAAAGAGATTAAATCGACGCAAACCAAAATTAAAAGCATCGTTGAACACTTCCGACGTAGTCCACTTGCTTCACACAGACTTTGCAATATGCAGAAGCAACTGTCAGAAAAAGAATTGAAATTGAAGCAGGACGTGGTGACCAGGTGGAATTCCACTCTGGATATGTTTAGTAGAGTACTTGAGATCAAAAAAAGCCTAATGGCAGTACTTACACTGGACTATCCAGAAATCACAAATATAAACAACGAAGACCTGGAGATAATGGAGACGTCCTGTCAAATCTTATCGGTTTTCAAAGATGTCACGGAGGAAATGAGCTCATCAAAAAATGTGACAATATCTTGTGTCATTTTACTTTCAAATGCCCTAAAAAGTGAGTGTAGGGCAGTTTTATCAAACGCTACACTCGCACAAGCCACCAGGAAGATGACTGAGGTGTTATTGAACGAATTAACAGTTCGTTTCAATAACATCGAAGATAATAATATTTTTGCCCTATATTGCCTAATATTGGACCCTCGATTTAAAAAATACGGGTTTTCAAAAGTTCATTGTTACGCTCGAGCTTGCTTGAATTTGAAACAAACGGTTGCGGGAATCATTTCCCGTACCCAAACTATTCAGCAAGAAGAAACATCACCAATTGAGGCAGAGCCAGTTTCAAAGAAAAGTCGTAGCATATGGACAAACTTCGATAGGGATGTCGGCGATGTAATAAAAAATACCAACCCCACTGCGGGTGGCATCATCGAGGTTGATAAATATCTGGAGGAGCCCCTTTTGCCTCGTCACAGGGATCCTTTCCAATGGTGGCAAGAAAAGAAAGGAGCCTACCCAAGGTTATATGAAATAGTCAAGAAAAGACTTTGCATAAGCGCCTCGTCTGTCCCATCGGAAAGGGTATTTTCTAAATCGGGCCAAATAATATCCGAAAATAGAAACCGGCTCAAAGGAAAAAAAGTTTCAAATAACAAAAATAACAATTTTTAAATTATAACATGTAAAACTTAATATTTTAAATAAACGCGTAGTTTTGACATCATCTTTTGTATATTTCAATTTTTTTATGTCATTCATGACCTTTCCAGATTTCAATTACACAAAAACACTCACATAACATTTATCAAATTGAATAAATTCAAATAATGCAATGTGAGGCCTTTAAACACATACTTCATAAAATAATACAAAACTGACTGGCTCATTTGAGGTCCTCGGTTTATTTGTCGTTGCCTTAGTTAGACACCTCAACCGTTAATTTCCATACAATAGAGGTCCTCAAATGAGGTGGTACAATCATGTGACAATTTGAGGTGCTCATACAAACTCAAAAAAAATCCTTGTCCTACTCATCACTAATGTTGATGGAACAGTGAAAGGAACAGGCACAACTCGCGACCCTTTTAGCGAGATTTTTGACACATTTTTTTAACGCTTTGACCTGGAAACCACGTGGCTTTTTATTCAAATTAACGTACTGTGATTGAAAGGTTATTAAACGTGCTTTTATTTGATATCACTATTCATAATATTAATTGATTATTATGAAGTCTTGTTAGCTTAAAACAGATTTTCGACGAGAGGCGATATTTTTGACGCCTAATTTTGATCCTATTGAATTTATTGTTAATTTGTTGACTGCAATATGCTATTGTTCTAAATTCTTATCACTCTCATGTTGATTGGTTGATGCGCTTTTGGAGGCGGCTTGGTCTACTGGCATCGTCACGTATCTGGAGACGTCACCATATTTATTTATTTTATTTATTTATTTCTTGGCAATCTTATGGACAATGAAGTTACAATAGGTATTACAAGTTAGTTAACAAGTTCGCACTTATAGCTAAAGAGTAAATAATATCTGAACATAAAATTTACATTAATTTATACCACTTACTACCATATTTGGTTTATAATAACAACGACCAGTCATCCTGTATAAAAGTAAGACATCGCTAAAGGTTCTGATACACATGCTTATATAAACTAGGACGCTCAGCAGCTGTTCCATCTGGTAGCCATAAGCCTGCTATGTGAGCGGTTACAAGCGGGCTACACCTGTTCCGACGTGCGCAGAGCGCCCACACCTCGGGCACAGATGAGAATGCTCATTACTAGCATTGTCTGGATACACGCGACACGAGACACTAGCAATGGCTCCTCAGTGGCGTGCAAGTGATGAGCGTATGTCTGTTGAGCGTCTGTAAGTTGGCAATGCTGCAAGTCACGTACAAAACCAAAGCATGGTCCAGTTCTTTGGAGTGACTGTGCCGTCGTACTCCATACAGCGGAATTCTTCAATTACAACTATAATTTAATTTTTTAAATCAATTAATTTCATAAAACTTACGTGAGACATTTTCAATTAGGAGTCCGGAGTCCATATTCAGGGATGAGTGTAGTCGCGGCTACACGCCTCGCCTCGCACTGCACTCACCCCTGAAGATAACTCCAGACGAGTCCGAAACTATTCGGACCTATCCGACCGTGTGCCGTGAGTAAGCCGCGTTACTAAATACCACTTATGCTTAAGATTTTATAATTTTGCTCACGTGAAATTTTGTATTAGGTGCGTTGCAGTGCCTACATTAGGCCTTTAGTGTTACTCGTTTTATGTGTTCATACGTACGCTCCTCCATTGTACAAATAGATTTATGAACTTTGTAACATTATGGAAGCAATCAATAATTGGGATTGAGTATTACAAATAACGACCGTGTGCCTGAGGAAGCCGCGTTACTAAATACCTAATTTTTAAATCAAAGTAATAAATGAACATTGTTTCAGAAACGCACGAGAAAGAAGACTGAGAGTACAGCTGCAGTATCCTGATAATAAAATGAACAAGTCGAACCAAATCAGAGTTTACAATAATTATGTTAAGTATTTATGCATTTTTATGTGATATTTTTAATTCATAAAAATAAGTAAGTAGTTATTTGACTACACACAGATTTCCAGAGCTAGGTGAAGCGACCTGTATTGACTAATATTTTTGTTTGTTCTTGTTTAGTATATATTCATGCGATAACTCCTAACTTATTGTATATGTATATTTTATGGATCGTGAATGTAAGTCTCGGCAAACATCTTGAGTAAAAAGTCTAGGGAATTTCGTGCAAGAGAAGAATACAATTAACTACTAATTAGTTTGTTAAATATTTCAATTCGATTTCTAATCCCAGTCGGATTCCATGTTCAATTCCTAATGTACTATTTGAAGTGAATTATTATCTGCAACTTACTAAGAATGCAGTGAACAACAACTATACAACAAAAGCAAAACGAAATTTTCTTAATATATTGTGTGCTGCTTTATAAATGATTTATTTAAAAAAAAAAACTAAAATGAGTGTCGTATGTTTCTTATGTTACGGTCCCGTCTGGGGCGACACTCCAGCCCTTACTGTTGCAAGCGTCACCACAACCGCGTAGACGAGGTCCTGTGTCGGATGGAAGCAAGAAACACCAGTTGCAATATGTGAATGCAACAACGGGAATCGAACGCGTCATTAGTCGATAACCAATCAATAACAATACAATTATTCAATAACATCCATGATTAATGTTGGCTGCAGCCACGGACGCCACTCGCGTGCAGCCGGGTCGAGGCTCGCTTGCTGGCGATGACTAAGTTGAAAAAAAAACTTTAAAAAGAAATGGAAAAGTGTCCAACTTTAGACATGCTAAGGATGTTTCCCAGAACTTGCAGACAATGGTTTAAACACTAAATAATATTACCTAAATAACTATCATAATACATGGTATTATTTAAAAATGTTTTCTATGTGTGTATAGTTAATTTTAGTCGATATAAGTTGAAAAAAAAATTGTTTGTTGTGTGTAATTTAGAATATCCTTAAATACCTCGAATCATGTATGTACTTAAGTTATACTTTATACAAGTTTTTATACATATGTATCAATGCACATTTCTGTACATGCTGCGTTCACCTTAGACCTAAGTAAAATAGCGGGAGATGGCGGCATATCGAACACGTTGTTTCCAGCGCCACTCGCAATGTGACCGTCACTACGCGAAAAGAACCGAGGCGCTACAAGACTCGAAAATGAAAGAACTTTATTCCGTCTTGCTCGCGCGCCTCGCCATTGCATCGTGCTGTCTCTTTCTCAGTTTTACTAATACAAATTTTCATATGTGAAATGTTATTGAGTCTGTGAGTACTAGACCTCGACGTCTTCCGCTGTTTTAATTGAATCCAAGGTTTTTTAAATTATATTATTTATCAATTGTTTTATATTTTAGTTAATTATAAAAAATCATGCATAATAATGAAGTCTAATGAGGGATTCTCTTCAATCAAATTAAGAAAAAGAAATAGCTCCAATTATCTCTATAGAGAGCGCTAAGAAAAGCTGGTACGGATAATAAAGACAGGCAGGCTGAAAAGAAGACGGAAATTCTAAAATAGCACAGTACGCTTGTTCAGTGCTCAAACAATTAAAGAAACCTAAAATTAATAAATATTGCCGACTCGCCAGGCCGTAAGGCGCAGTCCTTGCCTTTCTTCTTCAAACGTTCAGTAAAGTAGGAGCGACTTTTACTAGCGCCACCTATCCTATTATTTATTTACAATTTCTTCGATCCGTCAGAAAATCCCTCAATGCAGGACAAAAGCTCTCTTTGCTCTTGTACAAATTACATTTCAAGATTATGCATGATTGATAAAATTGTAAAATTTGGCGGTAACAAAAGGTTCCCATATAGTCAATATTAATATTATACGACCAGTTTTCTGTTGTACATTAAATTAACTGTGAGAAATAAATGTGATTTGTAAAGTAAAGTTTGTAGATCCAATTTTTTTTTAAGTTGGGAAATAAAATTCTTTACATAAAATATTCGCTTACTGCTCTTAGGTAATGCTCATTACTTTCGGCACGTCACAGGAATAATGTGACCTTCACATTCTTCCTGTGACGTGCCATTTTAACCGGTTACTTACGCACCTACAATAGATGTAATTTTCTTTTTCGAAATTGATTCTAAATCGGGAATGGGCCAGCGTTACCGGCCGACTTTTAACCCAAACTAAAAGGTCTTGGGACAGCCGCAAATACATTTTCATTAAATAAAAATCAAATAATAAAATTTTAAACGAAGCGGGCCCGTATTTTATCGAGTTTATTTCGTCTCGTTTTTTCACTTAAATATTCTAAATATCATATAAACTTAAAAAATAATGAAACGCGGGTTGATCAGACATTGAGTTAGTTTAGCTCGAATCGTAGCACCCGACCGTGTTACATTAGTACCTATGTACGTGGGACACTCGGAAAGTTTTGAGAAAAAAATTACATTTTTATGTCTAAAGCGCGATAGACACTGAGCCCGCCGGACCGCCGACACAACCCGACGGCCTATATGCAAAGGATCATGCCAGCAACATGCGCCCGCGCGTGCTGCCCATCGACATGTCGGCGGCTTGCGTGCGCCAACGCTCAGTTTTCCGGGGACAGTCCCTTTGCAGGGATCCAGCAATAATAATTCCACAAGCTGCTATCAACAGATCACTCCATGTTTAATGGTTATTTCTATTAAGATACAAATTATATGACAGAACGTATATCGATACGTGGCAATCACTAACTGCTAAATAATATCCTCATTTTAAGCTGCCAACATGCTGCCGACAAACTTTTCTGACTTGCAATGCAAGAAGCCGCCAACTAACCCGCCGGCAAACAGTTGCTGACAGGTCGGCGGCCCAGCGGGCCCAGTGTGTATTACGCTTAAAGCAGGGGTTCTCAAACTTATGGCTCCATGTACCTTTGTTAAAGTTTTCATATGACAGCGAACCCCTAACCCTTATCCCTAAACAAAATAATAAACATGTCTGTTGAAAAAAATTAAGTTTTTTATTTCAATAAAAGGTAACAAATACACAGTATAGCAAAAAGAAATAGGTTTTTGAGTTAATGTGACGGGTGAGCTAGTTTCATTGCGTAAATTGAGTCGATTGAGGAGTATTTTTAGCCTTAAGTCGTCTAGCCACCATTACGTAAGTGATGTCGCGAACCCCTGCCGTCGAATGGCGATCCCCTGGTGGTATTACATCTATTATTACATCTTTTCAAAGAACTCTCCACAAGCGTCTATACAAAGTTTTGTGCGTATGAACCAATATTCAAAGCACATTTTCCAGCCTGCAACAGGTGCCTACTTCCTCAACGGCCTTCTCGAGGGCATCTTCTGGCGATGAAAACTGTATCCTCTTGAGCTAGTTTTTAATTTAAGACGAACAACAAGAAGAGGTCACACGGTGCTGCGTCCGGGCTGTGAGGTGGATGACCCAAAAGTTTTACCGGTGTGGTGTTTAGGAACTCCCTCGTTTTGATCGCTTAGAGCGCGGGCGCGCTGCCGTGGTGGAGCAAAAAGCCTCCGAGTCCCGTGTCCGTCGCTCGCTGCTCGCAGCAGCAGGAACTTTTGGCAAGCATTTGGTAGTGTACCACTCTACAGTGATGCTACTTTGGTTTCTTAAGGGAATTGATACTAAATACCCCGTACAGGAGACAAAAACGATCGTTCCACTTTAGTAGATTTTACAGATTATTTATGTGTATGATCACTAAGGCTGCTTACCTGAGTGCGGCATACACGCTAGTGTGGTGCAGCGCCTGGGGGCTTTGACCCCGGACTTATTTTATAGCGAATGAATTCATGTAGCCTAAGAGCGATTTTATTTTTATTTATTTGCTACCAGCCAATAGAATAATGTTTTGTCACGTCACCTCTTGTGTTTGTATGTTGCTCTCTTCCTACTTATTCATATTTAAATCTTAAACCTATATGGTTTGTCACACTTCTGTTAGATCTTATTGTTCCGAGTAGTGATTCAAATAACATGTTTTTAAAATTACAAGAATATATTGTAATGTATAAGAAGCCACGCGAAGCTTTATATTCGCCTCCAAGAGAGGCTCGGTAGGCTACGTAAGGGTGTTATCACACCAATAGATAATTCGTCGATCGATGGCGTCTATCCATTCTACCATCGATCGACGATCGGTACCACCCCAAGAAGCCTTATGGGCAAGAAGCTGACAAAGAGAAGCAAAATTGAAAGTAAATGAATGAGGAAAAAATTTTGTCTAGTGTAGTAAAAACACTTGTTTTAAAGTACGTGTGCAAGACTCGACAACCTATTCGGACACAAGAAGTCGAAGAAAGCATAATTTGAAATAAACAAATATTTTGTTAATAATGATCATTCGTTTACTTCTTTCTCCCGGTTACTATCTGCAAGTAAATAGATAAGTTAACTTAGTAGTGGAATACTAAAATATTCTTCAGAACAATTGCACAATAGAGGTGTTAATACTAGGATTATTTGAATTGTTGCAATTATGGTTTTGTCTCAATAGGAATATTCCTTTGTTTCAACAAACAAAAGACAAGCAGAGTGGTCACAGGCACAAGTTAATTAATATATAAAATTATCCAATATTTAAATAATTTACAGTTCACTGTATGTAACTGAAATCTCAGGTTTTTATGTTAGTCTAGCTCTAAGTGTTTCACTAATATGCTATTAATGGTGTTAATACATTGCAAGCATCTGCACTAGTGAAAGATAGAAAATACTTTTTTTGCATTTGATGGGGAAGTGCAATATAAAACATGAAAAATCAGTTAAGAATAGTTTTATTGCATATTTTATTTTATGGAATTGTTGCACGATAAATATATAATAAAACTTGAGTTCGGAAGTTGTTGTTTTCTTTATAATTTAGTTATTTCATCCATGTACACCATCATCTCTATTTGTTTTACTCGTAACTTCAATTGATTATACCAACTAGTAAACTTCTGATCTCGGCTGTGTGTTGCATGGCATCTGCTTTGCATGTTAAATCTTGGGTTATTTTTATAAGATGAAGTGCTGGAAAACTCAGTTCTAGTTGATTCTTCTAAACTACTGTCAGAGCTGGTTTCGTATGATTGATTTCTATTTTTACTCTTACAATTAACTTTTATCTCACCTTGTAAATTATGATTGGCCAAGTGATTCTTTGTAAGAGTATTTGATTTATGCTTATTATTTATTTTCTGATCATTTGTGTTTGATTTCTCTTCCTGCCTGTGACTGGAGAATTCGGTGGGTAACCCAGCTTTTAATAATTCCTCCCGACAATCAATGTTATAGTCATAATAGCCATGTTCTAATTCATTTGATTTGTGATTATTGCTAATTTTTTGTTCTTTGTTTGATTTCACACTCTGATTCTGACTGGAAAAATTTGTTGATAAACCAGTTTTTAATTCTTCCTGACAATCTTTATTATACTCAGAACAGTTTTCCAATTTATTTCCTCGGGAAATGTTTGATATTTTATTTACATTACTTGCATTTTGCTCTATACAAGTGTAACTAGATTGTTCAAAATTTGATTCTACAAGTGAGTTGAAGTATGTCTTATCATTTTTTGTGTCCTTAATATCTATGAAATACTCTTTTATTTGTGGGATCATATCTAATTTTATGTGCTTGTAACATGTTTTTTGTTCAGGAGTATTTACACTGTCAGAGAATGATTGCATTAAATCAGAAAATGACTCAAGGGCATTGTTAGTATCAGCCTTTTGAAATGACTCGCATAACTTTTCAAAACTTTCTGTTATAGTTGTGATATTACCATTTCTTTTGGTGAGAGTGTGCCACAGTACTTCATATGACTTCTTGGGGTTGATATCAACATTCAATGGCTGACAGAGAGATGATGCTGATGAATTTTGACTATTTTCTGAAACATGTAGTTCTTCTCTAGTATCATGATCCCATAATTTAGTTACATTTATTTTCATTGAGTTTACCATACTATCGAACTTGGCAAATTCTTTACCTTCAACAAGAATACTAATAGCAATACCATAAGAGCCAAACCTGCCAGCTCTTCCTATTCTATGTAGGTATGTTTGCCAATCATAAGGTGGTTCAAAGTTTATGACTAGATCAACATTGGAAGCATCAATTCCTCTAGCAGCTAAATCAGTGGATATTAATATTCTACATTTGTATTCCTGCAGAGTTTTGAGACTGTCCAGGCGTTCAGTTTGCTCTTGCTGTCCATACAGCTGTTCAGCTGGCCAATTTTCCCTGGCGAGCAATTTATGCAGTTCTGAAACTCTAGCTTGATAATTACAAAATATAATACACTGTTTAAAACTTTTCCTGCTGAGGATAGTTACAAGTTCTGCAAATCTTATTTGTGTTTGCCTCACAATGTTGCTGTTGCTTTTAACAACTGTGAATTTTTGAACTAAACCCAATAAGATACTTGTGCTATCTGGACATATGTGTTGGGCATTCTGAACATATCTGTTGATCACATTTTTTGAATCTTCATCATATGTTGCACTGCTTAATATTATTTGTTTTTGTTTTGGCAGTGATTTGAAAATGAAGTCTATATCTTTGAGAAAACTCTTCTGTATCAACTTATCAGCTTCATCCAGTACCAGCAGTCGCACAGCAGAGGTGTTGATATACTTGTCTTGAATTAAATGTTTTATTCGACCTGGACTACCCACAACAATGTGCACAGGTTTTCTGAATTTTTCAATATCATCTGCTAAGGGCAGTCCACCCATTACAACTTCAACTTCTAAACCTGAAAAAAGGAAAGTTTTTTAGTTGACTACGAAAATTTTATTCTAACAATAATAACTATTGCAAAGATCAGAAATGGAATATTGCCTTAATTTTCACAAGATGGCATGGCATTACCAAATGCTTTGTTTAGTTACACCATTCAGAAATATTTACCTTTGAAGTTTGATCCAATTTGTCTAATAACATCACAAATCTGAGCAGCGATTTCTCTTGTTGGAGCTAATATCAATGTTTGTAAACCTATACTTAGATCAAGTTTCTCCAAAGCTATTACAGAGAATACAGCTGTTTTTCCTGTACCAGATTTTGCTTCCAATAAAAGGTCTGAAATATGATTTTACAATACTTTTTATTTATCTAATAAAAAAGATGATATTGGAATGTTAAGTATATCTAATTAATTATACTTATTGCATCTACCTTAAAACAAAATAACATTTAAAAACTGAATATTCCTTTCATGTACAAAAAATTTGAGAATTATACCAACCAAATCCACATTTTCCTAATGGTATACCGTGAAGCTGTATTGGAGAAGGTTTATAAAAACCGGAACATATAAGTCCTCCCAATGTGTTTGTTCTCAGAAGCATAGAATCAAATGTAACATCTTGCGATATACGGATGTCCTGAGTACGCAGTTCTTGGTGTATATTGTGCGCTAACATTTCAACTAAACTAATTAATGAGAAATTAACTTTAAAAAATGTTATGTTTTGTAAATGAGGAAAACCTCACTCAATCAAATTTTGTAATTCGCTGTGTGCCGGCCGGGGGTGCGGGCGTCGACTTTTGTTTGGCAGTTCGTCGAGCTACAAATATTGACAGTGACGGCTACAGTATCGATTGTTAAATAAATGTACGTCTAGCGCGTGTAGCCCTATAAAAATATTTCTTTTTAACGAATTAATTGTGTATTCTTTCATACACACAAATATATATATATATCTATGCATATTGCATACTAATATGGCATACCAACATTGAAAGAAATAATTGTAGTAAATAAAAAGAAAACAAACAAAGTAACCATAAACGGCCATTATGATCAAACGTCACTCACTCACTCCTCCTCCAACTGATATTTTTAGATTCGTTCCAAAATACGATACTGGAATACGCTATTTTTATATCTTCGTTATTATATCTAACAACACAGCATCAATTGATTTTGGATAAAAAAATATATTTTTTTCAATGTAAATAAAGTTCACAATGATTAACTTTATAATTGCTTTCGAAAGTGAAAGTAATATTTTAACGTCTACTACTTGTCAAAATTTTAAACGAAATTTGTGAAATGGCGAATTGTTGGATTTGTGATTCTTGAATTTCACTTCGATTTTCATTTTACAGAATAAAATGCATCGTGTCGTTAATGATCTTGTTTAGTTGTATGTATGACCCCTCTCATTTTTTATTTGATAAACCCGTTTGTAATAAAGTGTCCTATTTATTAACTATGGTGTATGTTTTCTACTGAAAACAAATTTGGATGTGTTGATTTTTGATGCTCCGTTAATTTTTAGAAGTAATTTAACGGTTAGTATTTTATAGTGTATTTAATTTAATCACTTATTTGACCTGGCATACTCAAACACTTTGTTAAATCAAAACATACTCCACCCCTTAAGTCCAATTTGTTTGAAATAGGTCAAATCTTCTATTGTATCTTCAGAGAAACTAATAATTTGTTTGTTGGTACGTATGGTTTTAGAATGATGAATAACGGTGAATCAGGAGTTGCAGCGGTCGGTATGAGTGCTGGAGGTGCAGTATACGATACGAAAATAGCTGGACTCTATGACTTGTTAGACACTCTAGGATCTGGACACTTTGCAGTGGTGAAACTTGCTCGTCATGTATTCACTGGGGAAAAAGTTGCAGTGAAAGTGATAGACAAAAGTAAATTAGACGAAGTTTCAAAATCTCATTTATTTCAAGAGGTATGAAGTACAGACAAAATAAGAAAATAAATGATTGATGACAAATATATAAATTAAAATCAATAATAACTTATTGTTTCTAGGTTCGATGTATGAAACTAGTGCAGCATCCTAATGTTGTTCGACTGTATGAAGTTATAGACACACAAACCAAACTATATCTAATATTAGAGTTGGGTGATGGAGGAGATTTGTATGACTACATCATGAGACATGAATCAGGCCTATCAGAATCTTTGGCACGGGATTACTTCCGACAAATTGTTCGAGCTATTTCATACTGTCACAGGTAAAAAACAACTATGTTAAGATGTGATTTTTTACTTGTACCTATTTGTATTTCAAAAATGACTAGCTAGAACAGAATATATAAAATATTAAGTTATTAGAATTTAGTTTTGTAAAGTAGAAATATTTCTTTATATGTTTATTTTTAATTGATAATCTAGTATTAATGGGTAAGAGTCATCAATCAGAAGTAACAATGGCTGCATTTTATCCTGAAATCCCCATAGGCATCAGGAGTAAACTTAGTAAACTTAACTTTCTACCAATTGTTACAGGTTACATGTGGTGCATCGTGATTTGAAGCCAGAAAATGTTGTGTTTTTTGAAAAGCTTGGTATAGTGAAATTGACTGATTTTGGTTTTAGTAATAAGTTCTGTCCAGGCCAAAAGTTAGAGACATCTTGTGGTTCTTTAGCTTACTCAGCACCAGAGATTTTGCTTGGTGATTCATATGACGCTCCGGCAGTGGATGTGTGGTCGCTCGGAGTTATTCTTTACATGCTGGTATGTGGGCAGGCTCCATTTCAAGAAGCGAATGACAGTGAAACTTTGACTATGATTATGGATTGTAAATACACTATGCCAGGACATGTTTCTATTTCTTGTAAACGGTATGTATTATTATAAAATTTTATTAATATAGTAAAAAGACAAAATATTGTGTAATACAGTATTTTATTAATAATAATTCACATTATTTTCATTTGCAGATTAATAGGCAGAATGTTAGTAAGAGATCCAGATAAGAGAGCATCTTTAGCAGAAATTGCATCAGATCCATGGATTGCGAACAATGAAGGTTATACTGTAGAAGATTTTGACACTCCTCTTGTAGCTAAGGAACAGCTTTGTGAAGAAGACCATACAGCAATAATACAGAAAATGGTGAATGGTTCCATAGCTACTAAAGAACAAATAAGTGAAGCATTGGAAAAAAATGAATATAACCATATTACAGCAACATATTACTTACTAGCTGAAAGGAAATTAAGATCTAAAAGGTATATATCTCCAATCATACCAACACATACTCTTGTGTTGATTACCTTTATCTATAATTAACTTTGACCTTGTCAACAAGAATGTTAATGTCTTTTTATCATAGTATATGGAAAATACAAGCATGGCTGACGCTTGTTTAGTATTGAGTTTAAGAGATTTTTATATCTATACTGAATTGCAGATTGATTCAAACCCTTAAACAATAGTTTTATTTAGGTTCATACACACTTTTAGTTTTGTAGTATTGAATTCAATTGCAAGCATATAGGTAGGTAACTTTCAAGCTTTGAACTTCGTAAATAAAAAATAAAATAAATCAATAACCTTCCAATAAAAATTAAATAAATATTCACCTCTGGTAGGCAAGAAGAACGCCGCAGTGCCAAGCGTCCAGAAGCGCTGCTAGTGACGCGCGCGCCGCGCAACGCGCTACTGCCGCCCGCGCCGCCCGCGCCCCCCGCGCCGCGCACGCCCAACGCGCTGCCGCCGGTGAGGGAGCTGCCGTTTTGTTGCGTTTGTTTTCATTTGGGACCACCAGCCATTAGCGAGAGTACCGAGGCAGAACAAACACCAGTGAATAAGTTTAACGTGTCTTATCTGTCGGTCTGTCCGCGGCTTTGTGTGGGCCGATTTCGAAGCTCGGTTTATTAAAAACAATAATAATAATGGTGATATGTAAAAAATGTAGGGCCTTAGCAGACCTGTTTCAGACCTTTTTTGATAATACCGATAACTTAAAAATAGTTAAAGGCAATAATATTAGTCTAACCAAAGTAGTCTTAAATAAAATATATAACAGTGGCAGATGACAAAAACATATTTGGAAGGTATATAGTCTGCCAAATCCAGGCTGGCATACTGTTGGACTATACAAAGCCTGAATCCCTTAGATGTGTGAGGCTCCAGTGGATAATGCAGAGGCATTATCAAGGGTGTCGGTAGTTAAATTCCCATCATATTTATTTAAGAATCAATCAAAAAAAGATTTCCGATTGGCAAGAGGCTAATCTTGTTCATCTAAAACGCAGGCAGGTCTCTTCTTCGGTAAAAAGCGCTCATTGAACTTGACACCAACTTTTCAAGGTATATCTGTCCCGATTACGAATTATCTGAGGCTCTGGGCGTGACCATCATGTCGAAACTTAATATCGACAGTTAGAAATCATCGCTGGGGTATGCGGTACTTAAACTCTGTACAGCCGCTTGACTTGTACACAGCCCAGGGTCGATCTTGTTGGACTACTGCAGCGATCTTTGGGACGGTTCAGCGAAATCTTACCTATACTATTTCCATTTCTTTACTTTCTCGTTGACAGCTCCTGTGAAAACTTGAGCGTTTAGGTACATTATTATGTATGCATTATTTTATAAAAATATGACGTTTACACACGTACAAGGTTATATAATACCAGAGTCGGAGAAACTGATAGGGATGGAGCTATATCGATAAACGTAACACGATAACAGACCCGATATTTTTTTACAAAATGTAAGAAACTAAACTACTGCCGGATACTTTTGTACAAATTTATTAACTAATATTATATTTCATTCCAAGATAAGAAGTAGGTGCAGGTAGATACTCGACAATGAAACGAAATAATTATAACGACAGGTAATCTTTATTTATTTATTTTAATCAAAATCTGATGAATCGTCACTGTCACTCGATGAGCTCTCCCCAACATTTATTATAAGTTCCTGTACTTGTATATTATCGAATGCCACATGAATTTCCCAATCCGACGCTATAGTGTTTTGGGTTCATAGTAATTATGGACGGTTCTTCCAGAGATTGCATCATTTCTCTAAGTCATCCTTCGTAAATCTCCGCATTCATATCTTCGTGGTAGTCCACTGTTTTCTTGGATTTAAAGGCCAGTAAAGCATCTGACACGAATCCTTTCGTAGACCCTGCATGGCGTATGATAAGGCGTTCGCCTTTTCTCATTGGCACTGAACTAGTGGAAGCGGCGGTGTCGACATTCCAGTTCTTAGATACTGTGTGGTTTGCATTTAATCAAGTCTCGTCAGTAAAAATAACATTTGACCAATCTGCTATCATTTTGGCTTCGCTCAAACATTCGCAGCGAGCCATAGCAACGTCGTGATCCGATTTTGTATAAGAAAATCCAATTTCTTTCAAAACTAAGTTTAATGACGATTTTTGGACATGGAACAAACCACATTCACGGTCCGACGATATCTATATGTATGTGTTCGAATCTGCTGGAAACTGTGCAAGTGGCGTTACAGTGTGACGATGAGTTTTCGAGCGCTGACAGGCTAAACAGGCTTGCGTCCATTTTGACATATCTTTGTTCATGCTTGGCCAGAAGTATTTTTCGGTTATTAATTTTCTTGTTGTACGAACGCCTGGATGATTAATTCCGTGTAATGCATTGTATGCAGTTAGACGAAAAGCTTGAGGTAAGTATGGACGTGGGTTGCTTGTTGAACTTTCACATTGTATCGGATGCGTCGAGCCTGGCAGAGATATTTGACTGAAACGAAGATTTGGTTTTTGTTTCAGTAATTTTAACTCTTCATCTTTTGCTTGTTTTTGAGATAATTCTTCGAAGTTAATCATTGAAGGACAGTCGATAGCTGATATACGAGAAAGTGCGTCAGCTACTATGTTTTCTTTGCCGTGTATATATGCAATTTTTGTGCAAAATTGACTAATATAGTGCAATTGTCTCTCTCTTCTTGGTGTGTCGCTCGATGTAGCTGATTTTTGCATGGCGTATGTAAGTGGCTTGTGATCGGTTAGTACGATGACGTCATTGCCTTCGATTAATCTTCTGAAGTGTTTGACAGCCATGTAGATCGCTAATAGTTCACGATCGTACACGCTGTACCGCTTCTGTGTATCGCTTAACTTTTTTGAAAAAAACGATAATGGCTTCCAGGAATTATCTATCTTTTGGTGCAGTGCGGCGCCCACGCTGACATCAGATGCGTCGGTCATGATAGATAGTGTAGCGCCTGGTACAGGATGCGTAAGCATGGTGACATTCGAGATGCTTTGACGGCATTTCTCAAATGCTTCGGTTGCGGCTTCTGTCCATATAATCGGCGTCATTCTTCTTTTTATTGTGAAGCATTTTGTTAAGTTCGATTTGAAGTTTTGCTTGATTAGGGAGACAGTCATGATAGAACTTAAGCATGCCGAGAAATCGACGAAGATCTTGGATATTCACTGGCTTCGGATAGTTAAGTATAGCTTGTACTTTTTCTACTGTTGGTTTGATTCCGTCGCTTGTGACTTCATAGCCGAGAAAATCGAGTTTGCTCTCGCCAAATATGCATTTTTCAATGTTGATTCCAATGCCGTAGTCGCTGAGTCGCTTAAGTACGACACGGAGTTGCTCGGCGTGTTTCTTTTCGTCTTCCGAATACAAAATAACGTCATCTGCGAAGCAGAAGCAGCAGTAATCGAGGCCTAGGAGTACCTCATGCATAAATCTTTGAAATGTTTGCGGCGCGTTCCTTAGCCCGAAAGGCATTCGTTTAAATTCGAATAAACCGAAGGGAGTTGTTATAGCGGTCTTCTCTACGTCTTCTTTTCTCATAGGGACCCAGAAGAACGCTTTCTTCAAATCAATTTTTGTAAATACCTTCTTGCCGTGTATCTGATAGGTAAAATCTTGAATGCGCGGAAGTGGGTAGCGATCCGGCAAGGTAACTGCGTTTAAACGGCGATAGTCTCCGCACACTCTTAATGCTCCGGCTTTCTTTTTAATAATGTGCATGGGACTCGCCCATGGGCTTTTTGAAGGCTGACAGATGCCCATCTCCATCATGGCTTGAAATTCTGCTTTAGCGGCTTTGAATTTGTCAGACGGCAACGGGCGAGGGCGGGCAAACAGCGGCGGTCCGGTTGTATCAATGTGATGCTGTACATTGTGTTTGATAGGTGTTTTCGGCGTTAGTGGTTTCAGTAACTCGGAGAATTCTTGCAGTATGTTGTAGTATTTGTGGTTGTGATCAAGAACAGATATTGTTGTAAGTTGATCTGTTAAGAAATCTGTTGTGTTGATTGATAGTTCAGTTAGGTTATCAACCAGTCGCTTGCGGTGTAGGTCTACCAATAGTTGGTGGTAGCGAAGAAAGTCGGCGCCTAATATCGAAGTCTTGACGTCGGCTACGATGAAATTCCACTTAAAGTCTCTTCTAAGGCCTAAGTTCAACTTCAGCGTCTTCTCACCGTAGGTTTTGATCGGTGTATTATTTGCGGCGAACAGTTGATAAGTCGAAGTAGTCGGTATTCGCTTGTGTTTTACGGCTAGTACCGATACGTCTGCGCCGGTATCGACCAGAAAAAGTTCTTGAGTGTTGAAATCTCTAACGCATAGGTGGTTACTTCGCTTCGTTACACCGACTTCCGTCACAGTCGATGTAGTCTTTAGTTTCCCTGTCTCATTGTGCTTTTCATGCATTGGGGTTCACACCTCTTCGCTCTGGTTTCTGGTTTTTTTCCATCGTATGTTCTTGATCTCGATCTTGCTCTTGCGCGATCGTAATATTGACGACGGTAAGGACGGCGATGCACGTGTGTCGTGGCTTGTCGAAGTTCTGCGATTTCAATTGAAAGTTTCTCCATTTGCTTCGTTAGTGTTTGAAAAAACACGTCTTGAGCTGATGTTGATGATGATGAGGGTGCTTCGATGCTGACTGCCGCGATAGATCTGCCCGTGTGCTCCATCATCTTATCTGCCATGTTTGCCAGAGTATCTAAACTTGATTCCGTGCTTACAGATAGCACAGCTCTTACTTGCGGTGGTAGGTGTCCCATCCATAGTACCTTGAGTGCGTCATCCCGCACATTGTCTCCAGCCAGGTCTCGCATGACTCTAAGCAACTGTGACGGTTTCTGATCACCCAGCTCAAGTCCACTGAGTAACTTTTGAAATTGTTGCGACTCTGATTCTTCATACACCGAAAGTAATCTATTTTTCCAGTGCTAGGTACTTCCCCGTTGTCGGCGGTTTGCAGATAATATCACTTATTTGTTCGATGTATATTCTTTCTAATACTGAAATCACGAGGTTAAACTTCTGTTCGTCGCCTGTTTTGTATGGTGTTACGACGGCTTCAAATTGTGCAAACCAAAGCTTGGGTTGCGCGCGCCAATAGGGTGGTATTCTGGCTTGCAGCGAAATAGTTGCGACTTCAGGTTTGGTAATAGGGCTTGCTGCTGCGTCTTCGAATTGCTCCATATTTGTATCGGGGTCACCACTGTTAGGTCTGTTAGTTGGAGATAATTAAAACTCAAATATTAATTGCATTAATTCGGATTTACGTTAGAATTAGGATTTGCGGCCTGAAGGGCCTCGAGATCTAAAGTTAACTGCGTTGGTTCGCCAGTGTGCGCGTTTCTCGGCCTAGCGACTTTGAATTTCGAATCTAACACAGGAGCAGTGTATGAGACTGAATCTCGAACAAGATGATTGGGATGGGATTCGGCGCGTTTGAAGAACGATTATGAGAGTGTTTTGAGGTGCTGTTGCACTGTAGGTAGTTCAAGATCTCTGTGCAGGTCCGCGTTGCGCACGTACCAAGGTGCGTTTGTGGCCCTGCGGCAGAAGAGATTTTGAACTACCTGCAGCTTATACAGGACGGAGGGATTGGCGTGGGCAAAGACTGGCGATGCATATGACATGACGGGTCTAACGCAGACCTTATAAAGCGTACGTTTATTTCTAAAAGACATTTTACTTTTTCTACCTATCATACTATTTAAGTGGCTTAAGTAGAAACGCGCGAGTTTCGTTACTCTATCGACGTGTGGCTTGAAAGAAAGCGTCTGATCTAAGGTGACGCCTAAGTATTTAATACTGCGCTTCCAGGGGATGGGAATACCTAACATTCGAATGTGGGGATCGTTGCGGCGATTACGACGTTTGTGGTCGAATTGTATGGCAGAACTCTTTTCTGGGTTGACATCGATACGCCATTTTTGAAACCAAACACCGAGGGCGTTTACGGCCTTTTGGAGTCTGGTGATGTTATACGGGATCGATTGACCTTTAGTGTAAAGGGCGGTATCATCTGCAAAGAGGGCGAGTTCGACGCCTTTCCGCGGGATGGGGATGTCGTTAGTGTACACGGTGTACAGCAGAGGGGCGAGGACTGAGCCTTGCGGGACTCCAGCCTTTATGGGACGAGGCGCGGAGAGCGTGTCTTCATGTTTGAATCGAAACGTACGGTCTTTAAGAAACGACGCGATTAATCTGACTAGGCGAACCGGTAGTCCTATTTTATAGAGTTTAAAAACCAGACCGCTGTGCCAGACTTTATCGAAAGCCTTGGCTACGTCAAAGAGAACCGCGATTGTTTTTTTACGACGTGGAAAGAATCCTTCGAGTGTGTACTCGACGATTCGATGGACTTGCTGAGGGCAGGAGTGCTTAGCGCGAAAGCCGAACTGGTGGGGAATAATGAGAGGGTCGCCATCCGTTGGAAACAGATGGTTCCGCATTCGAGAGAGTATGACTTTTTCGAGAAGTTTAGACATTGCCTTGAGGAGGCTGATGGGTCTGTGATTAGCTGGGACGTTCAGAGGTTTACCCGGCTTGGGAATGCCTATGACTGTCGCTTCTTTCCAGGCTTTTGGAAAGTAGCTATGGTCGAAGCAGGCATTGAAGATGACAGCTAACAAGGTAAGCACCTGCTGTGGCAGGTGCTTAAGTGCGTGGTTGGAAATTCCATCCGCACCCGGAGCCTTTTTGGACTTCTGCTTTCTAATGAGAAGCAAGATTTCATCATTAGAGACTGTGACGGGGTCGTCGGTGATAGGGAGAGATTCTCTGCGGAGAACTTCGTCCTCCACCGCCTGGATGTGGGAGGGATCCGCGGTTTGCGTGCTGGGCGAACATTGTGCCGCTATGCTGTCGGCGAAGCATTCGGCTTTCTCTTCGACTTCGAAGGCAATGGTGCCGTCGGGACGAGTGAGAGGAGGAACGTGAGAGGCGGTGTCTACGCGTAAGGCTCGGGCCATTCGATAATACGCTTGGTGGGACGGGGAGATATTCTCCATGAGATCGTTAAACTGAGTGTCACGGAGTTCCGCGAGGCGAGACCTAACTTTACGTTGAAGCTGATTCGCAGCTGTTCTATATGCGGGCGTGGGATATTTCTTGGCTCTCCGGAGAGCCGCGTTCTTAGCTTTAATGAGATTGCTAACGGCTAAGGGAAGCGCGGGTTTGCCTTGCTTAGCAATGATTACGTTGTCGCTGATGGCTGAGTTGATAGCATCAGTGAGAGTATCGACTACTGAATCTATTTTAATCGGGCTATCTAATTGGTCGGGCGAAATCGCGAGCGGAGAGTTCGGTGCCTCAAAGGCTGAAACTAACGTATTTTTAAAGCCTTTCCAGTTGGTAAAGGTCTTAGGAGATGTGACGTTATCGTTAGGCGCACCTAGCACGAGGGAGACGGGGCGATGGTCGGAGCCTTGGTCATCGAGCGGTTCGATGGACCTGAGATCAAGATTGATTCGCTTGATAATTGCAAAGTCGAGGATGTCAGGAGAATAGGTCGGGTTGTTGGGATAGTGAGTGGGAGTGATGACGTCTAAGTCAAGGGAGTTAGTGATGTCGAGGAGAGCGATACCGCTGGTGTTGGTCGATGGGCACGTCCAGTCAGTATGTTTGGAGTTAAAGTCTCCGAACATAATGACTGAATGGCCGAGGGCGAGAATGGCCTCAAAGTCGCTGCGGATTGGTCTGGAGCCGCACGGTATGTAGACTGAAGCTATGATGATGGTTGGATGACCAGTTATAGCCAATCTACACACAGTGGCCTCCATGTTGAGGAGAGGAGGGGTAGGGAGAGGACAGCAATGGAAGCCTCTTTTGTAATATATAGCGGTGCCGCCGAAACCGTCGGCGTTGGGCCTATCGTTGCGAGTAAACGCTTACTTAGGAATTGCGTATCCCCTGGAGCGGTTTGGAGTAAGCCATGTCTCCTGGAGAAGGAATAAGTCAGGTTCTTTGTTCTGAAGGAACAGTTTAATCTCGGGAAGGTTGGTGCTAAGGCTACGAGCGTTAAAAGATATTAGGGATAAGCCCTTGGGTTTAATACGACTGGACGCGGTATTCGCGGGTTATATTATAAATTACTTATTTACGACATTATACAAAAAAAAAAAAATTATAATGAACCTTAGAAGCGAGTGATGCTCGGCTAACGCGAATAAACGCTCTTGAGGAGAGCGGGCGGCTCGCAGTTTGCGTGCGAGTATGGAAATTTCGTTAATGTCTACGTTTTGGATGACGTTGAACACGGTCTTCATGTCCTCAGCCAACGACGACTGAGGTGCAGATGACGGAGCGGGACGCGGCCCTACGGAAGCTACGGGAGCTGGGATAGGTAGGGAAGGTGCAGGTGGGACGGCCGGACGCTGCCTCCAAGACAGAGCCGGAGTAGGCGTCGGCTGGACGGGCTTTGCTTCCGGGGGACCCCGGTTGCGCAGCGGCGGGAAGTTAGTGGGAGTGAGCGGCGGCGCTGGTTTAGGCGCGACCCTCTTGGCGGTGGAGCGCGCGGGCAACCCCTGTAGTTAGCTGTGTGGCCGGACTGGCCGCAAAGCACACAGGCAGGGCGGGAAGTGGATTCGGGAGTGCGAGTGCACTCCTTCGTTATGTGTGGATCCAGGCACTTGACGCACGTGGGGGGAGCTGAGCAGTTAGCCGCTGCGTGGCCATAGAGCTGGCAGCGGTGGCACTGCCCAGGGTGACCGCGGGGGTTGGGACGCTCGACGGAGATGTTCGAGAGTCCGCAAATTGTGCGAGCCTCTCTGAAAATCTCCTTCGAGTTGGGAGTGTTGGACAGGATTACTAAAGCTAAGGGAAAGCGCCTACCGCGGTTGGAGTGCATCTTGTGCACTGCTACAGCCGGGAAGCCCTGGGACTTGAGGTCCTCGAGAATGTCTTCATTACTGAGTTCAAACGCCCCGTACTACTAGTACTGCGCGGATCTTACGCTCCTCCGGGAGGGCGTAGGTGTGATACGCGATTTGATTGATCGACAGAAGCCTAGTGAATGACCGGAAGTCGTCGACGGTCGCTACCTGAATTTTGATTGATTCGCCAGCGTTGGCGGCTTTTAAGTAATTAATTTTGTGCTCTTTGCACAAGTTAGAAACCGCGGTCCAGCGCGCTTTTTCACGCAGGAAGACGGGCGGAGGGAGCTGAGTCTTCGGCGGGACGGGAGCGCAGCGCGTCGCTGGCTTCGATGGGACCGACGGAGACGCGGTTATTTCGAGCGATTTTAACGGCGCGGGGGCTGGTGTTGATGACACCGGGGAGGGCTCGGGTATTGATGATACCGAAGCTTTCTTCGAGCGCTTCTTGGAGCGCTTGGCGACAAGTTGAAACGCGGGCTCAGGAGAGCCGGTTAAGGTGACGGCATCTGACGACGTATCAGACGCGGGTTCGGAGTCGCTCCTGGGAGCGGTACGCTTGCGACGCGACGCGTGAGAGGATGCGACCGATTCGCAGTCCATTTAGGACGAGGCGGGAGCTTACGCCGGACGCAGCGAGCACCTGGGCGAACAACCTAAGGATGTTAACAAGGTCCATTGGAGGGTTTGGTCCTACGATATATGATATATAAGTATATAAAAATGCCTAGGTTCCCTAGCAAACCTAGCACCTAAACCTCCCTACCCGCGGTAGGGGGGCTGGGGAGAATAACTTAGAACTAACCGTAGTACGCTGAAGGCCGCTACCTAGAAACCTAAAAAGGGTGCGCAGGTAAAGAGTTGACCGCGTTAGGGTCAACCTTTACCGACAGAAAGGACAAATACACACGAAAACACACATATATGATAAAAATAAATATGAGAATTGGAGAAAATAAATAAAATGTAGAAGAGAAACAAAATAAAAATATAAGGACTGGTTCAGTACAAATTCGTTATCACCGTTAAGTATCCTTTGTACTGAAACCAGACTACTTACGCTGGGCACAACACTGCACTCAGCACAAGCACAACACAACTTAGCACAGCACTTTGAAGACTAAGGGGCTTAGTCGCAAAGAAAAATCGCACTTCGATAGCACTCAGAGGGAGTAGAAAAACCTTGAAAACCGTAGCATGGAACCAACACGCTAAACTGTGAGGTCAGTAGACTGAGCGCCACGGAATATCGGGAAGGGACCAAACAACGGAGAACGGGGTCTTGCACGTCCGTACTGGGCGGCGATCGGAGAGAGAATGAAATTTATTATGCTTATTTACATATAATATACAATTTAACTGCATACTGGTAGTATAAGGTCAAAATAGTGTATGTCTTACTTCGCTGGCCAATCACAACACGGGAGAAATGTTCATACTAAAATAATCACCCATGCAATCAATGCATCTTTGCCAACGCATTGGTAGCTTATTGATGCCTTTCTTGAAGAAATCAGCTGGACGGGAGGCAACAAATTCTTCAAAGGCATTTTGTACTGCCTCTCGGGTATTGAATTTTTTTCCCGCCAAGAAGTTATCCAAATTCTGGAAAAAGTAGAAGTCTGTAGGTGCAAGGTCTGGTGAGTACGGCGGATGACGGAGAACTTCCAACCCCAACTCTTGTAGCTTGGAGACTGTCTGCTGTGCAGTATGAGGTCGCGCGTTGTCGTGCAGGAGCAGTGGAGCCGAACGATTGACCAAAGCTGGTTGAAGACGTGCGAGCTTCTCCATCATTGTGTTCAGTTCTTCACAGTACACATCTGCAGTAATGCTTGTCCCGTTTGGCAAGAAGCTGTGATGAATAACACCCGCGTTAGACCACCAAACAGTGACTATCACTTTTCTAGGGGTAAGTTTACGTTTAGGGCATTGTTTCGGTGCTGAACCAGGGTCCAACCAACTTGCTGAGCGCTTACGATTGTCAAACAGGATCCATTTCTCGTCACAAGTAACAATGCGGTTCAGAATTCCTTCATTTGTATGCCTGCTGAGCAGTGCAAGGCACGTCTCCACGCGTACTTCGCGCTGGCGGTCATTGAGTTCGTGGGGTACCCATTTGTCAAGCTTTTTTACCTTGCCAATTTGACGCAAATGGACCAATACTGTTTTGATGCTAACGTCGAAAGCTGCTGCTAATTCAGCCGTGGATTGAGTTTCATCAGCTTCCACAATTGCCTTTAATTCGTCATTGTCGACCAAAGTTTTCGGACGACCACGGGGTTCATTTTTCAGGTCAACATTTCCAGAACGGAAGCGGGTAAACCAATAACGGGTGGTGCGTTCGTTTGTAGTGTTCGCTCCGTAAACGTCGTTGATGTTGCGTGCCGCTTGTGCCGCTTTGCTGCCACGACGGTACTCATACTCCAAAATTACTCGAATTTTTAACTTAACCATGACCACAAAAAATTTTCGAATGCGTTGAAAACAAAACACTAACTATTAAACAAATGACGATTTTAGAAAAAGGATTCCATATTTGTCAAATAAAATTAATTTGAAATTAGAATTATCAGTCAAAAAAAAAAATATTTTCATTTGAAATGGCCAGTACGGCAAAACGGCAGTTTCATAGGTAAAGACCTATTATAATAAATATATGCGATCGATATCATTACTTATTGGTCACAACACTACATTATATCAAATTAGAACTGTCATCGAGAAAATAAAGAAATGGAAATAGTATAGAAGCGTTGGACTCTGTCGAGATTGCACAGTCTCTAACATCGTCAGACATTCGCTAGTCTTTACAGATTATACTTTGGAGAGGCGCGAATGCTCGTCTTTATGTTGATACCGTCCCCCTTTCTCCACCAGTCCACCAAGCGCAGACAGCATGCCCTCGTTTACGGTTGCCGTGCCGAAAATTCTAACGAAGCGATTCGATAACTCGATAAGCTTTCAAGCGTAGAGTGAATATGTTCATGTTAAATAATATCACTGTATACCAGCTACCCTTAATAATCATGGAATCCAAAACACTAAGAACTTTCAAAAAATACTAAAATCGCAAATCTTCAAAATACCTATTTAGCCATAATAATTAACAAATATCATCCAATAAATAATAATTGTTATGAACTAAGATATACTTCAAAAAAGTAGTTTAATAATCAATGAAGCCTCATATCCTTAAATGCCTAGTAAAAATAATATAGTATTAATATAAAATGCTGGAATTGTCGAAACATCAATGCCACATCCAGTGACTCTGACTGTGTCGTTGGTTTGTGTCGGGACGATTCCTGCACATAGCTTGGGACTTTGGTTTTATCTACCTATGTGTTTCGGGTGTGGTTTTACATTCACCCGCACCCGCAGTTTTTTGTTGTTTTGTGTTTTGTCGATGATGGGTTTTTTAATTATTGATAAGTGTGTTTGTTTGGCGCTCGTTCATAGTTATTCTCATTTAAGTGAAATGTAAAATTTCTTCTATGGGAAATGGTGCCGCACCAGAATAGCTCCACCCCATCTCTTCCCGTGGGTGTCGTAAGAGACGACTGAGAGACTCAAGGGATTATTACATAGTTATTACTAGATTAGTACTAAAGGGACATTATGTAGATTTCAAAAATTTATACCATTTTGAAATGACATAAATTGCGCCAACTTTTGAATGTAGTTGCCAGGTCCATGTGGGTACATTTTTTAAAGGTGAAGGGTCCAACTTGCTCCATAAAACTTTAATGTTACATTTTTACACTTTTACGAATTATTATGTATTTATTTCTACCACACCTTAATAGGTACTGAAAAATTGAATAAAAGATGTAGGACTGTAGAAAGAAAGACTGTATGTAGAAAGATGCCAGGATAGTAGGCATATACAAAACAGAAAAAAAACCGGTCCACATTTGCTGCTGTAGCATCAAAAACATTGACGCAAAGGGTGATTTTCTGGAAAATTTATGAATCACCCTGTATCTTTTAAACCACGCAACTTGGGTATAAGACTTAATTTCTTTTTGAACAGTCATTCCATGGTGTACAGCCCACTTTCGTTTGATCGTTACGTTCTGGGACACCCTGTATTAATATCAACAACCACGACCCGAGAACAAACATGTATGTTCATCACAAAAATGAATGCCCCGGCCAGACTCGAACCTGGGCCTTCGGCGTATAGCTACTAACCATTACGCTACTCGGTCGTCTAAATTAAACAATCAAAAAAATCTTTACTTTATTTCTGTTAAAATATATGTACACAATTATTATTGTTATTTAAAAGCTTTTGGATGTGAACTAAATAATTATAAAGTATATTTCCCGTACTTTCAGCGTTCACGTAAATGCAGCATAGTTCGCGAAGAGGAAGACGACGAGGAATGTTCTAGGCACGAGCCGGGTCGCGGGTCGCGGCGCCCTTCGCGCTCCGAAGGCCGCCTGCAGAGCCATGTCACGCCGCATTTGACTAAGGTAACGCGATGTGCCAAAAACTTGGTGAAAGTCATTTTGAAAGAAGAATTATACAAGGTCTTAAGTAGTTTAAATAAAATTATAAAAAATAACAATACTAAATGACAAGTATTTTTGCACTTTTACAGATCATTCTTAATCTTTAGTGGCGTCTCAAAAGCAATAGAAGATTGTAAATTAGGTTTTTTCTTGAATGCCATGATGAAGCAAGCGTTAGCGTACATAATACTACAAACTCAAATAATTTATTTGCCAAGAAACATGGTACCAAATGTGATGTGCCAAGTTAAACAACCCAAATAATGACTTCAAAATTGTACTAATCTATTCAAATACATTTTGCCAATTGATGGTATTGCTACACTAGAGTGCACTAGAAGAGTTTATTTGCGAATTGTAGACTTTAGTTAATATTCAAATTTTATTCCTCGGTGGCGCTGAGGTGAAGGCGCCGGTTGGTCACATTTTCCTTCCCGAACTCCCCAGGTGACAGTTACTCCCGAAACTCCCGCCTCAGGCGAGACTGAGCGACCGATCTGTCGGCGGCGCGCCGGCTCTTCTTCCTCCGAAGTCTCAGACGAGGACTCGGAGAAAAAGCAGCGGGACACGGAACCTCCCGCGCCCCGCGCCCGCCGGGATTCACATGACGACTCCAGTGACAGTCAAGAACGCGGCGCTGGTAGTGGCCGCGGCAGTATAACCACCACGACCTTCGTCACCACGAGTAACCAAGCGGCTCCCAGTGGGACGAGAGCCGCTGGTGATGCCAGGGGCGGTAACAACACTACGGGAGGACGAAGAAGACGCGCTGCGAGGAAAGAGAGTCGTTTGCGGGAGTCGCGGTCTTTAAATCGAATTGCGGAAGTTGAAGAAGGGGCCAGGTGGGCCGGAGGGGCTTTAGCAGCACTATGCTCGAGGCCCCTGCTTCGCCTTCTGCACGCGGCACGGCCCAGCCCCCGCGCGCGCCTCCCCGCGCTCTGCTAACTACGCCGTCTGTTGGCGAGTCAGAGCTGCTCTCGTAAAGAGTTGTTATTTGAGGATTTCGTATTGATTGTGGAGCTTCTTTGGAGCTTTTATGGCATCGCTCTATACGGATTTAATATTCTGTTGTAACTTGGCCAGAAAACATAATGTTTGAATCGTGGTGAAGTTTGTGTGTTTCTGGTCAGGACTTAATATAATTTTAACATTATCTTATGTTTCTAAATACTGTGGAGTACAAAATTTGCTAATGTGATTTCTTTTGTCAAGAAGTATCTGGAATACAGTTGTTTGAATTATATCCCGATTAGATTCAACCTAAGAAGCTCCAAAATGCTTAAACTCGAATTACAGTTAGAATTTTGAAACCAATCTGTTTCTCCCACATTTATCGCACTCTGAGTTTCAACCATAATTAGATCACTTGATCGATCAACGTCGATCGCCATATTAATTGTTACAAATCGGTTCCTTGACAACTTTACAGGAAAACAGGGTTACTACAAAATTTTAAAGATTTACCAGTCATTTATTAAATGCATTTCGATAAGAACTGATAATTAATTCTAATCTAACCGAATCACTCCATTCATGCAGATGTCATAACAGTGTGTTGATTGATTTTGATTGACAGTTGTTTTTTTAATTGAATGTTGTGTCCTCAGAATGATAGCAGGAGGTATCTGTTGTGACTACACCTTGTAAACGCGTATTATTGACATGAATTATGGTTAATATCTTTATTATATTTCGCAGTTACAGGGTGTTTCCACAAATTTACTGAGCTTGCCATTTATCAATGAAAAGAAAACTTGATAGCAAATCTATAAAGAGATATTTAAAATTGAAAATGTTAAGTTTGGTCACTATGTTTATAACTGATTTCTGTACATTATTTCGAGTCCCAAATGTATATCAAGTGATATCAAAGTTGTGTTGAAGTCACCACGATCAAATGTTACTGTTCAATGTTGCACTTAGGATTTATGTATGTGAAATTTAAATATATCAATTTTAGTTTTCCTTTCTAATTATCGCGGGATTGTTGTGTAAGCTAATTAATTTTAAATTGATATACCTACTTATGTACATAATACAAATTTTTGTAAATAGAAAGTCTATCTCGAGAAATGTATCTAAAGAAGAAAGAGATAACTATATAAGTGACAGCTTGTAATTTTCTGACAAAGTAGAGGCGTTGGACACGCTTCGTTCGAAGTGAATTATTAGATAATTGTATACAAGGTACACTATTGTTTTTTCTATATAATATACAGTTTTGATGGATGGTTTGTATGTTGCACAGATGGTGCTTTCTTCTTGCAATAACAAAACAAGACCAAAGATAAAGTAATTGTATTCATGCATTTTAAATATCTACGATTACATGAGGCTGGTTCTATCGGGGTTGTATCAAAACGTTACCTCTGCGAGCCCCATCGTTGTAGATTGTTCGGTGCAAGTCCGGGGCACGTGGACTCGAACCATGCTTCATGCCAAGAAGGAGACAGGTCTTATTTCCTACGATGAACCTTATTCGTGTTTAACTGGTGCGTACCAAAGTGAGATTTATGAGTACAGGCCTTTGTTTGGATCAGCCTCGTTTCTCCAGATTGTCTTGTGTATGGTGCCAACATAAGTAAGCTTTATAATTTGGGAGATTGTTGGATGAATCTTCAGGATGCTGCATGGTGCTGGTTCGTGCGTGTGTGTGTGTATGTGTGTTTGTTGTCGTCACTTTGACCGAACCTCATTGACATAGTTAAATTATAGTATAATATTTCACGGAATGTATTTATTTACCAAGTGTGATCTGGCAACATTGGTAGAAGGTATTGTTTATTTGTGCAATTATTAAATTATGAAATAGAGAATATATTTATTTACAAATGGTTTATTTATGATACATTCAGGAAGATTAATTGTACTTGTCTGTGTGCTAATGAGTTTGGTGACCCTTTTAAAAATATTTCGATGTTGCCATCATACTTGCTATGTATAATTTTAATATTATTTAATGTTTTGATCTTCTTTGTGTACGCAATGTAAGGATTCAATGACTATTGTTTTGTTAAGATTTCGTTGTTACTTCCCGGGACAATCCCGATCTCGTCTCCATCCATTAGTCGGCACTTCTCGTAGCTTAGAAGTTAATTTGATTGATCAATCAATCCGCTAGATCTAATGTATGTAATGTCTTGTAGTGTTAAAGTTTATTATCTGTAGCGTCGCATGAATATCGGTAATCTGCTACAATTTTTCAAATATTTTTCTACGTTAGTAAATGTCGTCCAGTAGATATTAGGTTTTGTTTTCATCCCGACAAATATCCGGTTGGATGAATCACCAAGTGATTGTGTTGTTGCACTTCTTAGATATCGTTGATTTATATTTTAGCGGTAGTTGGCAGATGACGGAATAAAAACTATCTTAGTCACCTGTCTATTTGTTTCAAATATTTATTCGATTCTGAAATCTCGATAGTAAGATTAGTTTTCTTTTGCTGATTGAAAAATAGATATATGTTCTGTAAATACTTCGCTTTCTCTTTGTTTGTTGCATTTCAAAGACATACACAAAATTTACTTTATAAATGAACTTCGTGAATTAGACAGTCTGCTTCAGGGTTGTAGTTTTGTAGCATTTTATTACTTTCTTCTTTATTCTGGCACTTTCTTTGATGGCATTATTTCTCCACGTGGCAAATCTAACATATTCATAGACATAGACAAATCTAACATTTGCAACTTTTTTACAATATTTCTACACGTGGTTACATGTTATGTTACATTTGTGACGTTTTACAATATTTTTTGGACAAATTGCTTAAAATGGAATGATAGCTGTTGGATTTGTTTTTTATTTTTTTGTTTGTAATACATATTCTTGGTCAATAACTTAACATTGATCGCGTTCAAGAAAGAATCTTCCACTAACGAGGAACATAAGACAATAGCTATTATGCCACATTAAGTAAATGCAATATTATAATTAATCCTATTTGAGCTTTGTAATTTTTATATTTACATATTTATAAAATCAAAGTACATGAAACTATAATGAATAGTAGCGTTATAACTGATATTCTAATAAATGTGTACCTGGTAGCCATCTGTATTGGCGTTAAAATAAGCTTTTGTCCGGAGCTGTAGGACACGGAGCGCGCGCCGGCCGCGGCGCGACTGGCTGAATATCTGAAGGCTACGATCTTGCAGCTCAAACTTATTCCTTAAATTTAAATATATCAGTCAATATGTGATTATTTTGAGCGCCGGTTCTACAATATCCAATTAAAATTGATTATAGAAAGAATTTGTCTCTCCAATAATTGGCGTTACTTTGTAAATGCATATTAGTGTTATCTGTACGATGTACCTATGAGATTATATAATTCAAATCAAAATATTTTTTTTCATAATAGGTAAAAAGGTCTTCTTTTTCTCCATCGTGGTCGTGATTGCGTAGACACACCTTAGCTTCGGGTCTTTAAAGGTATTAATTACACTCGACGGCAGACCGAACACAAGCCGGCGGAAACACTCCTCTCGGCACTCTTATATTAAAAATTGTGAAATATATGAAATAGGTAACACGTGACAGCTAATTGTGTGTGCTATTGCCACACTGCATTCTGCAGTCGGAAATGTTATTTCTTTTATTGGTTCCAGATACCTATTGTACTTATTGATGTTTGAATACATGAGGGTTAATATAAATCCTGCTCGTATATTATTAAATTTCTTGTAATTAAAGATAACGCTATTTTAAATTTGTCTTTTAGGACCATTTCAATTATTTTTGTATTAGTTTTTGTGTTTGCTTTGAACCGGCGGCATGGCAGTATATCTACATACAGCTGCAGTCAAGGCTGTGTCAGACAAATTTAAAAAAATATAAAATATACGTGTTCCAAAAAATGTTTATGCACTCCATTAACTCTTCGTTCCATAGATGAAAAAATAAATTTTGACTTTTTAAAAAGGTTTTTACAAACTTCAGTATCAATAATATTTATTTTAAATATAAAATAAAATGCTCATAGGTATAATACAAAGAAAGTTTAGATATGTTACCCGCCTCTGTTTTGTGGGAACGCAAAATTAGGGTAATTACCAATTTAGCCTCACCAAGAGTTAAATTGCAGTTACTAAGGAACGAAAAGATATTTTATTTCACTCCGAAGTTCAATATTTCATTTATTTGATAGCATAGATTAATAGGGATTTATTACTAAGAGAAAGTAAATTTAAGAAATAAAACTGAAAGACGAGAAAATTTCCATGTTGCTAGGTTTGCTCGACATTGTAAAAATTTGAAAGTTATTAAGTATAACTGCATTTTAAAAACTTGTCTTAATGGTTGCCGCCGCAGAGAGCAAGCATTGCCTGCCTGTTGCAATTCACCCCGCCTGGTGTGGATTTAGAAACACCGGCTTCAACTTTATTCTAATTTGATTTTATTCCAAGCGGGCTATCATTGATGCATTTATCAATATCCGCATACATTTTGATTTAAAAAAACCAATACAGAAATAAAAGAGAAATAAACTTAATTTATTTGAAGACATTTCTTATTAGTCTGTTATTGATTTTGCACAATGTTGATCGCACGCCTCCGAGCGCGGCCGCCTGCCGGCCTGCCTGCGCCGTTTGTTTCTGTGTTTGTTCTTGTTTGTAAAAAGATCTTAAATTTTTAAATAAATTTGATCAATGGCAGTAACTTTATTTGATAATCCTTATCAAATAAATGCAATTATTGTGTAACAACAAAAAATTTTCTAATGCCTATTTTTATATTTACCAGTGTTTTAAAGTACCTTATTATTTTCTTTTCCTCAAAATACTTGTAAATCAATAATTCAAGGAAATCTAAAATTAGCGGGTTTTATTGTCAATATTTTCCTTACATGCATAACTAATTTAGGCGCAAGAAACTTGTCAGCTATACCAGAAATAAAATATAACTATATTTACAAAACGTTTTCATATAAAAAATCTTATGTTATTATACACAATTTTACTGATAACATCTTTTCCGAGTCTCCTCTTGAGCTGTCGAACTTATAGATGTACAATTCAGCAGCTCACATGTTGAAATGATAACGTATGCAAGCAACGTCTCTGTATTATAGACCCTCATTGGAAATGCGCATTCCAATATTCAGCCAGTTCGCGCCGGGGACGCTGCACTAATGTAAGCAACTTATTTTTAATTTTACATTTACTGAATGATTTGAGATTTTTATCATTTTTGTTTTTTTTTAGATTACGATCTTGCCAACAGAACTAAATTAGTAATTATTGATTTTCAGTATTGAGTGTAATTTATTTACCTTATCATTACGTGAAGAATTATTGTTATTTTATATTTAAATAAAACATAGAATATTTTTTTTAGATTTGATTGTGTCCTTACAATATTTGTGTCTCAAATAAACGTAAATATGCTACTTCATTGTTTTAAATATTCACTTTTATTTTCTCTTGAATTAGATAAAAATCGGCCGTGTGCGAATGAGGGTGTTACCACCCCAATCGATCGGCAGAATAGAACAGTCGACGTCGCAGTAGGCGTGATGGCCTATAATTGTCTGACACCACCCCTGAGTTGGTAATTTAGTAGTAAAATAATCCCATGCACCTATACATTTATATGAAGGTATCTGTACTCTGCCAACCCGCAGTGGGCGTGGTGGCCTATAATTGTCTGACGCCATCCCTGAGTTGGTAATTTAGTAGTAAAATAATCCCATGCACCTATACATTTATATGAAGGTATCTGTACTCTGCCAATCCGCAGTGGGCGTGGTGGCCTACAATTGTCTGACGTCACCCCTGAGTTGGTAATTTAGTAGTAAAATAATCCCATGCACCTATACATTTATATGAAGGTATCTGTACTCTGCCAATCCGCAGTAGGCGTGATGGCCTATAATTGTCTGACGCCATCCCTGAGTTGGTAATTTAGTAGTAAAATAATCCCATGCACCTATACATTTATATGAAGGTATCTGTACTCTGCCAACCCGCAGTAGGCGTGGTGGCCTACAATTGTCTGACGCCATCCCTGAGTTGGTAATTTAGTAGTAAAATAATCCCATGCACCTATACATTTATATGAAGGTATCTGTACTCTGCCAACCCGCAGTAGGCGTGATGGCCTATAATTGTCTGACGCCATCCCTGAGTTGGTAATTTAGTAGTAAAATAATCCCATGCACCTATACATTTATATGAAGGTATCTGTACTCTGCCAATCCGCAGTGGGCGTGGTGGCCTACAATTGTCTGACGTCACCCCTGAGTTGGTAATTTAGTAGTAAAATAATCCCATGCACCTATACATTTATATGAAGGTATCTGTACTCTGCCAACCCGCAGTAGGCGTGATGGCCTATAATTGTCTGACGCCATCCCTGAGTTGGTAATTTAGTAGTAAAATAATCCCATGCACCTATACATTTATATGAAGGTATCTGTACTCTGCAAACCCGCAGTAGGCGTGATGGCCTATAATTGTCTGACGCCACCCCTGAGTTGGTAATTTAGTAGTAAAATAATCCCATGCACCTATACATTTATATGAAGGTATCTGTACTCTGCCAACCCGCAGTGGGCGTGGTGGCCTACAATTGTCTGACGCCACCCCTGAGTTGCGAGAGGCTGATATCCCTCCAGTGATTATTAAGGGTATTATACCACAGCGACCCGTCGACGTCGATCGAACACAGGCTGGCCTGTCTGATGGTGTACTACCTGCAGTACTTCAGCATGTAGTGACAGTGATTTAGGTGCGCTTCCCTTTAACTGGAACACAGAGATCACGCAACAACGTAGGTTGTTATTGTGTTGATGGCTGATTTCAGCGATTAGTAGCCTATGAAGTACTACTTTATTATTATTATTGTTAAAGCTTAAGAGTCTAACGCATTCTCTTTTTTAAGCTGACAATTTAAATGTAACTCACATAACATAAATTCTCAACTTGAGGTAATTTTTTTTAGTAACTTTCGTTATAGTAATGAGGCTGTTTATTTTATGCATAAACACACAGTTCATAGAGATTTAGTAGCAAAAACAGAAGTCCGAATAAACCTTCTACTATTTTTTTTTTTTAATTTTTGAAACTGATTCGGTGGCAATTTTGCGAAATTTCATTAAAAAAATCGTAGCTCGAAATCTATTAAAAATCGTATAACATACATAGGGGTAATTCAGATAGCTCTCATCACGAGGCACCTAAAAAATTTTTTGGACGTCACTTTTCTGGCCACCCTGTACTTACCCGTGAAGTTTCTTGGCAGTTCTTCTTCACGAAGATTTTTCCGAACTGGTGGTAGAATCATGTTTTGTTTGACGTCAATAAGAACAAGTAATTGTCAATGTTGAGAAATAAGTATTTGTATTTGAATCATTTGACTTTATGGTCTCAAACTCAAATTAACGAAAGTAATAAAAATAAAACATAAAAATGTATCATAAAACACGATTCCCTACAAGACATTTTTTTGTCTTAAGGCCTAACATTCAAATGTATATGTATTTTTATCCTATACTTAATTCATCTCTAATTTATTTAAAATTAGACATTTACATTTGGATAAATGATCGGATAAAAATGGATATGTAGGTACTCGAGCTCGATGTCTATCTAGGACACATTGTAAAGGTCCTTTTATCCACAACTCTACCTCTGCTTAATTTATTTTGTAACGCCCTGGAAGGAAAGTATTGTAAATACTACAGATGGCAAGTTTAACTTTAAGCATTCCTCAGTAAAACTGTCGATCAACGTCGACTATTCCATTCTACCATCGATCGATTTGTGTGGTAACACCCTTAAAGGGCATTAACACAGGTTAATATTTTTAGCTTCTACCGACGCAAGCAGTAGTTAGGGAATGTCGCGACCGAGCCGAGCCGGCATTACCGACACAGCCGAGCGGCAACTTAGAATATATTATGTAGGTAGACGAATGTTCGGGAACAAAGCCGCCAGCTTAGAACGGTCAGATTTTAGCGTTCAATATTAGTCCGAATGGACAGCCCAATAAAATACAATATATTTGTGTAGCACTTGCTTCAGGCCAGCGTTGTTGAAGATAAACAAATCCGCCGAACCGAACAAGTGGGGACCAGTCCCTTACACGTTTTAATTAGGTGAAAGACCATACCTACTGCAACTTTAGGGTGTTACCACACCAATCGATCGACGTCGATCGATGGTGGAATGGAACAGGCAACGTCAATTGATTGGTGTGGTAACACCCTAAGGGAGATGACAGCTGCACATGTAGGTAGTTAGATAAAAACATTAATTTTTACAAAATCTATACTATTTCCATTTCATTATTTTCTCGATTACAGCTTCTGTGAAAACTTGTGCGAGCGTATACATTATTTTATAAAAAATGACGTTTACACACGTACAAGGTTATATAATACTAGAGTCGGAGAAACTGATAGGGATGGAGCTATATCGATAAACGTAACACGATAACAGACCCGATAATTTTTTACAAAATGTAAGAAACTAAACTACTGCCGGATACTTTTGTACAAATGTATTAACTAATATTATATTTCATTACAAGATGTTACACGTAATAATTCTTGATTGATAATGCCAACTTCTTTAAAATTTTCGAAGCTGTTGTAAAATAAGTAGGTATAGACAATGAAACGAAATAATTATAACGACAGGTCTCACTTCAGGTCAATCTTTATTTATTTATTTTAATCAAAATCTGATGAATCGTCACTGTCACTCGATGAGCTCTCCCCAACACCTATTATAAGTTCCTGTACTTGTATATTATCGAATGCCGCATGAATTTCCCAATCCGACGCTATTGTGTTTTGAGTTCTTCTCACAAGTTTTTCCCAGTTTTCGGCAGTTACTTCCGCAAATACATTTTTTAATAAATCTAACATCTTGTTTGCCGTAAAAGGGGGATGGGTATTGTTTCGAGCGGCGTGTCCTTTGATTTGTGCCCATATTAGTTCTATAGCATTGTACTGGCAGTGATACGGCGGAAGTAGAAGAACCCAATGACCACATTCGGCAGCTATTTCGTCGATAACATATCCTTTAGGGAGGCTTTTTTTCGACTTTAAAATATTCACTAATTGTATTTTTAATTAAGTACTATCCACATTTTTGCCATGACGTTGGAGCCAGTCAATTATCTCTTGTTTTTTATTGGCCTGCGTCGGCATTTTATCAAATTGTCTGGAGTGATATGTAGCGTTGTCCGTAATAATTATGGACGGTTCTTCCAGAGATTGCACCATTTCTTTAAACCATCCTTCGTAAATCTCCGCGTTCATGTCTTCGTGGTAGTCCACTGTTTTCTTGGATTTAAAGGCCAGTAAAGCATCTGACACGAATCCTTTCGTAGACCCTGCATGGCATATGATAAGGCGTTTACCTTTTCCCATTGGCACTGAACTAGTGGAAGCGGCGGTGTCGTCAGTCCAGTTCTTAGATACTGTGTGGTTTGCATTTAACCAAGTCTCGTCAGTGAAAATAACATTTGACCAATCTGATATCTTTTCGGGTTCGCTCAAAAATTCGCAGCGAGCCATAGCACCGTCGTGACGCTCCATCAATATTTCACGTTTGTCCAATGACATATTACATATAGAAAAGTCATACCCGAACATTACTGCACAAAAAAAACGGCGTCAACGTAACTATAGATACCTACCAGATATATAGAGTAATATAATTTGTGGGAGAAGGAAACAATAATACGATTCACTTGTTGTAAGAAAGAGATATCTATGTACTTCGTGACGTTGCTTCGCACTAATTGGTCGCCAGCGTTTGTGACGTAGTACGTAAATTGTCGAAACTCTATAGCGTTGTTTCATTTACTCCCACATTCAAAATCATATTACATCTCGCTCTTCGAGTTTGTTGAAACGAATAGCCATGTCAATTTTAAAACGTCATTTTAAATAGCAATATAAAATAATAAATAAGATAGTTATAAAAAAATAGCCCTCACGCATGAAAAGAAACGTTTGTTCTTTCATTAACAGTAACAGCGTTATTAGTACACTGTCTAAACACACAGGAAGGCATTGTACTGTATTAAAAACACAGAATAGGGAATAAGTTTTGTTTGGTGTTAGAGCCGTGGCACTGGGTTGCACAAGACTGAGTCAAATAGCCGGCAACTGCCTTGCATTTGCGTTACCATTTTTGAGAGCGGATAACCTGTCTATATACAATATGTCAATGCGTTTGTCTGATTTTTTATAAGAAAATCCAATTTTTCAAAACTAAGCTTAATGACGATTTTTGGCCATGGAACAAACCACATTCACGTAAAGAAACAACAAGTTTTTTTAGTAATGGAATTTCTTAGCGCAATTAATAGTCATATATATGACGGCCAATAGCATCTGCGTTGAAGTTGTCAACCGATGTCACACGACGTGGTTGGCGTTTTTTCTTCGGCGTACGAAGCTTATTTTCCTGCATCCCGCTTGTACCGTAAGCTTCGGTAGTAATTTTTGAAACAGTAGGTCCACTAATTCCTAATGCGGCCGCAACACGTTCTCGCACTTGCGACAGTGGTAATAGCGGGCCACCATGTTGATACTCTGCTTCAAAGTAATTACGAACCTTGACTTCTGAAGCGAGAGAACCACCAGTTCCTTTCGGCATTTTGATATTTGACAGCTGGGCAGCAATCAACACGGAGGAACACAAAATACACAACGTAACGTATGAATAATGTGAAAAAATTCAGCAAACAGAAATGTAGTGACTAGCACGACCGTCTTGTTGCGAGTGACAGATTAAAACAAACACAAAATGGCAGTGGGCCATTGAGTGTTCCCACCTTGAAAAAATATATTTCAATGTTTTTCTTGTATTTGTCTTTGTTCAAAATATAATAAATATATGCAATCGATATCATTACTTATTTGGTCACAACACTACATTATATCAAATTAGAACTGTCAGCGAGAAAATACAGAAATGGAAAATGATAATTGCTTCTATAAAAAATAATGAATTAATTTGATAAAATGATATTCTAAGCAGCAGGCTAGTGTAATATTGCAAAGGGTGGCGCACTATATATCATATTTATCATTAAAGCTAATATTATTATGAGTGCTTAGAATGTTAAATGAGAATTGTTAAATAAATAAAATCTGACTTTACTACCAAACTTCTACTTATGTTCAGCTGAAATCATCTCCAACTATACCATACAGGTGTTGTTGTTGTAACGCTGTGGATTCAAGGAAACACACAATTATGACAGTATTATTTGATTTATTTACCTTTGCTAGATATACATTGGTAAAAATATTAATGCTATGAAACAATTTGACTTAGCATTTGGTTTATAACGCTGAATTCACGCGAAGTGTTTAAAAGGGAGCTAATGAGACATGTGGGCAGTATGCAGATCTCCTCCACAGACATTACAAGTAAAGTGTCGGTAGCAAGGAGACCAGCTCAGCAACATATGCATCATTCCTTTAATGTGCTTAAATGATAAAATGATGCAAGCATTATTAAGAAACAGTAGAACTTTATCTTATGTGCCTAAGAAATAAAAATTTCCTAAAATATTATACAATTGATCAAGCTGAAGTCTGTTCGCTTTCTTACAATCAAAAGTTAATCAATCATTAATGGTACTAAACTTACAGCAGGAGAAGTGTCAATTACAGTTATGCCCATAGCAACAACCAACATAAAAATGGATCTTCTAAAAAAGAAAAATAAATTTATATTTAAACATTAGTTGTTTATTAGAACAGGCATAAGACCTGTCTAAAGATGTTGGGGTAACATAGCTTTAGCAAACCAAAAACAAGTTGAACTTTCATAAAGGCCACAATAATTTAGGTATTTATTATAAATAAATGGGTATCACCGGCTACATGGGTACAACTGCTCGATATTGACTGCTGCAATCTACCCAATCTACTGAAACAATCATGTAAATAACTTGATATTCTAAATAAATGCATTAAACAGTACATACACAATGTTTTTAATCTTAACTTAACATTTGTCACAAAAAACTACATACAAAAATCTGATACCATAGTTGTTATAGAGAAAATTAACAGAAATATATTAAATATATAGAGATTTCAAAGTGATAGTAGATTGGGCTGCTGGAGGGTTGGGGAGTAACTAGAAGGTGCTACCTTCTGGTGGCTGGGACAGCTTCATGTTCTCCTTTAGAGTCATCAGACGCCTGAGTTCTTGCAGTACGGTCTTAATGGTGTAATCACGTTGCCACCGTGCAAGAATTGGTACTTGCCTATTATCAACCTAAAAATTCAATATTTTTTTACTTAATTATTCAAAGAATACAACAAACATAGTAGTTTGGAATTTATACTTACAAGACCAGTCTGACTGTTCACACAGTTCATGTTGATCCTAGAAATGAATCTAGCTGTAGGAGGGTCGTCTGGGTAACGAGTCCCACACTCAATTTTTAATGAATACATCCTATTTTCATAAGGTGTCTGGAAAGAAATAATGTGGTATAAATAGATAGAACACAATCACAAAGGTTAGTTAGCAATTAAAAATCTTCTAATTACCCTAGGGGGTCCAATTATCATCCCAGTCCAATGAGTCAGGGTCATGTCATCATCACTCTCAAGCCCCCATGATATAGTTCCATCACCCACACCCTTTTGGCCTTGCTCAAGCTCCTCCAACAGACGAAAGTTCCGCGGTACAACTGAAAACAAAACAAGTATTATTATAAGCCGCAAAGAAAGTTATAAAAAATAAGTAGTCATTTATTTTTACCGAAGAATAATATTCTTACCAACGCCTGATGACGGATTCGCCATTATCAGTCCAACCGGTGCGCACTTTTGAATACGAATCTACAAGCAGAAAATCTACACTAATGAGTAAACATTTACCGTAACACCTACAAATACGCGTGGCTTAATTTAAACTACAAGTAATAGTAATCTAAACCAAGCAAAATTATTTCTATTAAGAATTGTCACTCTCGCAGAGCAAGCAATTTTGATGACTTTGACATTTGACTGTGACAGCTGGTACAAAGAATTTAGTCGGCCATATTGAATTTTTTTTTTGATTGATTGAATGGTAAGGTAAGGATGGTGAATAGGTCAATGTGGTGAATACACACTAACATTATATTAATGGACTGGCTATTGACAAATACTGATTGTGCCTATTTGGTTTTCGACATTTTGAGCCTGTTAGCATACAAAATGTAATCTCAAATTAAAATTGACTGATTACAAAACATATAGGACCTGACCCAGTGTCCGTACAATTGTGGACCTAGCATTACAAGCAGAAACTAGTTTATTTATTTATGATGTTTTTCTAAAGATTACTTAGGGGTTTTACGAGGGGTTAACCCCTTAATGCATACGATGCCATATCTGCCGTTTTTGGTTTTTGTAATGTCATTTGAATTTAGTTAATTTTTTTTTACCCTGGCAACCCAAAAATGAAAGATCAAAAATTTATTTTGGAATTTGCAAACCGGAGTCGGGAACAGCACTATCAGAAAAAAAAAAAAGTTATATCACTTTGTCAACATTAGAGAAGAGGTAAATTGCTCTGTTTTGTTGGTGAATTTAGCCTAGATTTACGTTATATTTGGCAGTTCGTAGTATAAGAAATTTAAGTTCAGTCTCTTGAAGTCTCAACAAGCAAATAAATTCTAACATTTATCCAAATAATTGTGACGATATGTGTTAGCGATGCAACTTGAAACGGATTCGGCATAATAGGAACATAGTCATATAAGTAGTTTTGTAAATAAAGCTAGTCCACGCCCTCACTACTTGCGCCCACACTCGAGCACCGGGTCGTTCAAATTGTTAGTAAGTTATATGATTTAATGGTAATATTTGCTTGTCAGCGCTATCGCTACTTGTGCCCGTCCTCGGATGGTCATTTTCGAGTGTGACGTAAGCAAGATCTACATCACAGTCTCGGTTTGCGTGCGTTCTCGAGCGCACGTCAATCGCAGACGCCTCCCCGCTCCCTTAGCCCCCGCGCTAATCGAGCAATCAAATTTCATAAGGTCGTTACCGTATTATTGTTTCATAGTCGTTTCCGTTTTAAATTTCAAACGCCGTTTTCACGGCGATTAGTGGCTTGCAAACCGTCTTCGTGTTTCGTCGAACGTGAGCTACGTCGACGGGCTTCGACGTTCCAGGTGTTCTTCGTGGAGTAAGTTCGCCGAGTTCAAGACTTCGTGGGCTGGTGGATACGCGTAACGATGCCAACGAAACCAGTCGGCGTTGCCCCGGTGCGCACAGTTTAGCCCTTCAGGCAAAGTCCCGATCCCATTTGCACTGGGCCTTACCCAGGGTGACGGAACCAGCGCTGTCCGAGTTAGGGGCACCGCTGCGGCCGTCCCGACCCCCCCTACCGCCGGTAGGGAGGCTTAGTTAGGTTTTTTGCTAGGTTGCTCATAAAGTATATATTTATCATATTTAATATCTCGATAGCTCCCCTTCCCTCCCCCGCCGTACGCAATGGCTGCGCAAGCTCACGCTGAGCTTGCGAAGCAATTCGTCGACGGCGTCGCCGCTTCAGGCGCCCCATTCGACCCGCATGCATTTCTTCGAATGCTTAGCGATCTCTCGCCCATGTTCGCCACCCTGTTGGCTCCACTGGCCCTTCAGGCCCCGGCTTTTCAGGCCACGACGACATCGCTGCCTCACAGCGCTCCCCCCTCCTCCGCCTCCAGTGAAATGGAGTGCGAGTTCTCGGACGCCACCTCGACGGCGACCTCAACCTCGGCCTCATCCGCCGCCCGCCCCTCCAAGCGCACTGCGTCTAGCAGCAGCGCTGAGTCCGTATCCCAAGCGGACACCCTCACCGGCTCACCCGAGCCCACCGTCACCTTTACGCTCGTAGAGCGCCGCTCCAAGCGGAATAAGAAATCCCGGGTGTCTCCGACACCCAACTCCAGGCCGGTGTCGCCGACACCAACCGCCTGCCCGGCGACACAGTCGCCCCCCTCCCCCGTCCCCCTCATGTCACTCAACGTGACTCCCCCAGTCGGCTCTACCGCCGCTCCCACCAAGCCAGCAACGCGCTGCGCGCCTGTTTTAGCTACGGCTAAGACCCCTCCCCCCGTGTTCCTACGGGATAAGGCCAACTGGCCTCTAGTTTCAAACCTTTGCCGCGAGCAAAAAATCAACTATGTACAGGCCACTAACATGAACGTGGCCGTCAAAATCACTGTTCCCACAGTAACCGACTTCAGAAGTCTGACACAGCTCCTCACCCAAAGGCAGATCGCCTATCACACGTACGCTCTCCCAGAAGAGCGTAAAATAAAATCCATCCTACGGGGAGTCCCGTTCGAATTCTCGAACGAGATCATCCTTGAGGATATCAAAGCTCAAGGCTTTCCCGCCGAGGCTGTGCACAAGATGCACAGCAAAAACGGCCGCCGTTTTCCCTTAGCCTTGGTCATACTGACCAACACACCTAAATCCCGAGAGTTCTTCCGCGAGGCCCGCACTATCTGCGGCCTCTCCGGAATCTCCGTAGAAACGCCACATCGCCGTGGCTATCCAGGACAGTGCCACCGTTGCCAACTTTACGGGCACGCGGCGCGTAATTGTCTCGCTAGTCCCAGGTGCGTTAAGTGCCTGGAGCCACACTTCACGAAGGAGTGCAACCGCACTCCGGAGTGGACCTCTCCCCCATCCTGTGTGCTGTGTGGCCAGTCCGGCCACACCGCCAACTACAGGGGCTGCCCCCGCGCACCCCGCACTTCCCGACCTGTTGCAAGGAGGGCGGCGCCCAGACAGGCCCCGCCCCTCATTAGTACCGCTAATTTCCCGCCGCTGCGCCACCGGGATTCCCCGGCAGCAAAGCCCGCCCAGCCCACGCCCACTCCAGTGCTTGCCTGGAGACAGCGTCCGGCTGTACCCACCCGCCCTGCTCCACAAGCAGGGCCCCAGAATTCTCCTCAGCCTTCTATGGTTGAGGATCTTAAACTAATCTTCAACACCATAAGAGGTGTTGATATGAACCAAGTAGCGCAGTGCGCTAGTAAACTACGCGCAGCCCGCGACTCGTACGAACGATTACTCGTAGTCGCCGAGTACCAATCCCTAATTAATTCATTATAGGTACATCTATAATGAATAATACACCAAGCGCCACGACTGGTCGCATCAAACCTAGGGGTTTATCCCTGATCTCCTTCAACACCCGAGGTCTAATCAACCAACTTCCGGAGCTCAAACTGTTCATTAAGAACATTGAGCCCGAGTTAATCCTTGTTCAAGAGACATTTTTAAAACCCCAGCACACCAGGGGTCTTAACATTCCTAAATACTCTCTTGTGCGTGGTGACAGGCCCGCCTCGGTCCAACGAGGCGGCACTGCCATTTACTACAAGAGAAGTATCCACTGTTCTCCAATTCCCACGCCTCCGCTCACCAACATGGAGGCCACAATATGTAGGCTGGCTATGACAGGTCACAGGACCATAGTCTTGGCCTCGGTCTACATACCTAGTGGTACAGCGCCCCTTCGATGTGACTTCGAGGCCTTACTCGAACTGGGGCAATCCGTCATTATGTTCGGCGATTTTAATTGCAAACATACTGACTGGACGTGCTTGTCAACCAACACCAGTGGTGTTAAATTACTAGACATCACGAAGTCACTCGATCTTGACGTCATTTCACCGGTCACGCCGACACATTACCCGGACAACCCGCGTCATTCACCTGATATCCTTGACTTTGCCATCGTCAAGGATATCAATCTCGACCTTAAGACAATACAGCCGCTAGACGACTTAGGCTCTGACCACCGTCCGGTGTCCCTAATATTAGGACCCCAAAACGACCCTCCTGCTCCGAAAACCTATACCAATTGGGAAGGTTTCAAGCACACCCTGTCTTCGGCCTTGGAAGCCCCAGACTGCCCACTCGCGATTTCATCCGACTATCTCGATAGCACGGATAAAATCGACTCGATAGTCGATTCTCTCACTACCGCCATCAACTCGGCCATCAGTGAGAACCTAAAGGTTGCTAAGCATGGCAAGCCCAAGCTTCCCTTGGACATTAGCAACCTAATTAAAGCTAAAAACGCCGCTCTCCGCAGAGCCAGAAAATACCCCACACCCGCCTACAGGCAAATCGCTAACCAACTTCAACGTAAAGTCAAACGTACCGTCGCGGAATACAGAGACGTTCAAAGGAACGATCTTATGATTAATATTTCCCCGTCCCACACGGCGTACTATAGGATGGCGAGAGCCCTCCGACTAGACGCTCGTACCTACACCCCTCCGTTATCTCGTCCCGATGGCACTACCGCCTTCGAGGACGACGAAAAAGCTGAATGCTTCGCCGATAGCATTGCTTCACAATGCTCCCCGAGTACCCAACCCACAGACCCAGCTCACATCCAGGTGGTGGAAGACGAAGTCGTTTGCAAAGACTCCCGTCCAGTCACCGCTGACCCCATTACAGTTTCTAACGATGAAATCCTACTCATCATTAGGAAACAGGAATCCAAGAAGGCCCCGGGTGCGGATGGAATTTCCAACCAAGCACTTAAGCAGCTGCCTCGGCAGGTGCTTACCTTACTTGCGATTATCTTCAATGCTTGCTTTGACCTAAGCTACTTTCCAAAAGCTTGGAAAGAAGCTATAGTCATAGGCATTCCCAAGCCGGGTAAACCCTTGAATAACCCGGCTAATCACAGACCCATCAGTCTACTCAAGGCAATGGCCAAACTTCTCGAAAGAGTCATACTCGCTCGAATGAAGGACCACCTGTTCCCAGCGGACGGTGACCCCCTTATTATCCCCCATCAATTCGGCTTTCGAGCCAAACACTCGTGCCCTCAGCAAGTCCATCGAATCGTCGAGTACATACTCGACGGCTTCTACCCCAGACGACTGAAAACAGTCGCGGTCTTCTTTGACGTAGCCAAGGCTTTTGACAAAGTCTGGCACGCAGGGCTCATTTACAAGCTTCACAACACAGGCTTGCCCGACCGTCTAGTCAAACTAGTCGGCTCCTACCTTAAAGATCGCACCTTTCGTTTCAAACACGAAGGTACGCTCTCCACCCCCCGCCCCCTCAAGGCGGGCGTCCCTCAGGGCTCGGTACTCGCCCCGTTACTATACACAATATACACCAATGACATACCCATCCCGTCTAAAGGTGTTCAACTCTCCCTCTTTGCTGACGACACTGCCCTATACGTCAAGGGCGTGCACGTCGACACACTCATCACCAAACTCCAGAAGGCCGTAAATGACCTCGGAGCTTGGTTTAAAAAATGGCGTATCGATGTAAATCCAGAGAAAAGCTCTGCGATGCGCTTCGATCATAAACGCCGTCGTCCCTACGACCCCCACATCCGAATGCTAGGTACGGCCATCCCGTGGGCACTCACCACCAAGTACCTAGGCGTAACGCTCGATCGTACGCTTTCATTCCGTCCACACATTCTCCGAGTTACCAAACTCGCCCGTCTGTACATGGGTCGACTTAACAGTATGTTAGGCCGGCACAGTAAAATGTCTGTTAGGAACAAGCGAACGCTTTTTAAGGTTTGCGTGAGACCAGTCATGACGTACGCCGCCCCAATATTTGCACATGCTAAACCCTCCGATATGTATAAACTACAGGTAGTCCAGAATCTCTTCTGCCGCCGGGCCACGGATGCTCCGTGGTACGTGCGAAACGCAGACTTGCACAGAGATCTCGAACTGCCTACCATACAACAACACCTTAGGACGCTCTCCACCGCTTACTTTAAGCGATCCGAAGAGCACCCTAACCCCCTTATACGCGAGACAGTAGCTTATACTGCTCCGTCCATGCCGTCGAGGTACAAAGTCCGTAGACCGAGAAATGCACTCTCGGATCCCCCCGATCAACTTTCGGCCAATCTGGACCAGCTTAAGGCTGCCCAGGCCGTTTAATCAACAATATATAAATGTCATTTGCACCTTAAGTGATTAAGTATTCCCAGCGGGTGACCCGCTAGCGGGTCCCTGCTTGCGCGCCCACCTCCCAACCCGGGTGTCGCTCCGATGAAGGCTGACAGCATTCCCATGCTACAGCCACTTGGGTGGTTTTTAGTGGGTAGGTGCCACTTTGGTGAGTCCCACATAACCCCGCAGACGGCTGCGGAGGTATTCATGACGAATCTTCCACCTCCCTCCCGAGAGAGGGTGCTTCGGCAGCAAAAAAAAAAAAAAAAAAAGCAAGATCTAATAAGATTCTTATAGGAAATTTGGATGTTATAGGAACCTAGGTATAGGTATATTTTGAATGCTATTTTGATAACATTGATTTATGGTTGAATTGTTGATATTTGTGTTTAATAAAGTTACTAGAGATTTCATTGATAAAAAATGTAATATGAGAAGCTTTATGTATGTCTTAGATAGAAATTAGACCTAGGTTATATGTCAAATACTGATTTGTTTAGATTTGTCATAATTGTGGCAATTTTGTGGTTATTTCATATCAGATTAGGTAGCTAATGGTAGATATAACGTTATTGTATATAGGTTCATATAATAAAGTACTCATTTGAAGTAATAAATGACGTAATATGGTCAGAGATTTTCTCGTTGAATAAGTACGTAATTATAGGGTTTATTGTTATGGTTTTTTGGTTATAATGTGTAAATTGTTTCCTTTTATTTAAATATAATAGTTATTTTCATGGTGTTTTACTTATTTGAAGAGAATAACGAGAAAACCTTTGTTGTTGTATATGTTCCTAGTTGGTAATTATGTCTTGTTTGATTATGTTAAAAACTAATCGTAATTAAAATGTTTGCATATTCTAATAATGTAAAATGATAAAATTATGTTTGTAACTGTTTCGCCTTAGGTACAATATTAGGCTAAGTAAGTAGTCTGCCGGCGCAAACGGTGTTTTGAGATAGTCTTTGTTCTAGAAAGTTTTTTGTATTTAATTTTATCAAATTCATATTTATGTAAACAGATAGGAATCGTTTTGCTCTATAATTTGAGTATAATATTGTAATACTTTGAAAGATAATTCGATGTAAATTTAGAATCCAAGTAAAACTTAAGTGTAATTAGGTGCAAATTCACAAATGCGCCAGCCAATCAGAGCGCTGGAATTATTAAGGGCGAAATTTGTATAAAAAGCGCACGCCGAACTACGGAAGTCAGTTCGGTGCCCACGAGCGAAGAAAACAACATCTAATAAGAAGAAAGAAGCAGTCTAATAAGAAGAAAAGTTCAGAAGATTCCAGTTAGAAGAAAGAAAGTGCTGTTCGGTGAATCCGGAGGCCAGTGAAGACCCAAGTAGACGTAAGCGCTGTTCGGTGTATCCGGAGGCCAGTGAAGAGGTCTGAAGAAAGAAGCTGAACTCCAGGAACAATTGCGGTTCACAGGGTTATTTATAAGGTTTATTTGTAACTGCAATAAACGTTCCTACTTTGAAGACGTGTTGTTTTCACTACGCTCCAACCTGCACTCGATCAAGTCGGGTGTCACTCCGTGGTTCGTCCGGTCGTGGTGTCTTCGGGGCTTCGAAGGGTACTACGACATCTTCCCAGCCGGCGCAAATAAAATTGGTATAGACTGTGTCCGGGATCCTAACCTGGTCCTGCTTCCAGTTAGACCTTGGGTTCTAACAGTCTCCTGGTCTTTCGCGAAGTTGAACTTGGGGCTGATTCTGTATATCGGTTTCCCCCAACAATATGACTCGTCAAACAGAGGTTACAAATATGGGACTCTATGCAGTTGTAGAAAAAATGGTGTACCAGATGTGACTTTACATGCAGTATGCGGGAAAAAACACCATTTAGCATATTATGCAAAAGTGCACAAATTTCTATCGAATTATTTTTTTAATAATAATAACTAGCTTTCCCTACGGTTTCACCCGCGAAAATTTAAAATTTTATGAAAATCGGCCTAATTGTAAATCTAAATCATTCTCGAATCCAAATAAACACACAAAAAAAATTACTCTAGCCGTTTATGAGATGTTCAATTAGAAACACACGCTCAGAAGATTATGTAAAGATATATATAAATAGATATATGTAAAGATTATTTTGTGTGCAAATAAAATTTCTGTAATTTAGGAAGGAATAAAGGAATTTTCAGGCGTTGGGCCTCATTTATATTTTATCTTTTGTTTCAACCATCCTCAAGTCTAGTAACTAGTAAATAAATATGATTCATAATAAATATCGTATGTATTATTTTCAACCCCAGTGTGACTTAATTTGTACTTGCTGTAGTTTTCCCTAATAATAAATAGATAAATACATAAATAAACGGACATAACTAGTTGCAACTGCATATAATGCCATATTTGAAATAGTCCATTATACAACCATCACTGCATATGATGCCAATTATTGAATTTTCAGGTTTTTTAAATATTTCTGAAAATGTTGTAAATAGATATTTTTCAAATTTTTTTAAGGGCTATATTTAGATAAAGCTACAACATGTCCAAATTTCATGCAAATCGGAGGTTCAATATGCACGGCACTGCAAATGATTTCTTAAGTACAGAGAAATGGGGGAGTAGGGATTGCGTTGACAAAAATACTCATAAAAACTCAGTGTTTATGTATACATATAATACATATCCAAGCTTTTTAGTGTTTATTAACAAACACCTAAGCAATTCTACATGTCATCTTCTAGCTTATGTCACTGTGTCAGTTAGGATATTACTCAGACGAGACTTGTGTCATATTTTTCCTTTTTTGCAATATTAATTTATTTATCTAATTTCTTATTTAGACTCGCTAACTTTATTGAATAGAAAAACGGTTAAAAAATTGACGGTAAACAGTTTTTTTGAGTTGCTGTGTAGTGACGGCATAGAATTTCACTACCCCTCTCATCCCGAGATGGGCAGCAGCGTCTCCTTGAGTGGGCCGCAGAATTGGTCCATACTGCGATCGCCAACCCGCCTGCCCAAGTTGGCGATTATGGGCATATCCCCAATGAAGAGGCACAGTAGGCCACGGCCCCCAGTTCCCAGCGGCCCCGCTATTCCTGGTCATGGTGGCGACCATGGTAACGGCGGGGCAGGGGGTGCGAAGAATCACCGGGCTACGGGAGGCCACCGCAACAAACTGACCCTGGCGACGTACAACGGACGCACGTTACGGCTTGACTCGCATCTGGCGCAACTGGAGGTGGAACTTGGGAAGATAAGGTGGCACATATTAGGATTGTGTGAAGTCCAAAGAGAGGGGGAGGACACCATAACCCTCGAATCAGGCCACCTAATGTACTTCCGAGAGGGAGACCAACAATCCCAAGGTGGCGTGGGGTTTCTGGTCAATAAGTCCATTTGTGACAGCGTTGTGGAGGTTTCCAGTGTGTTGAAAAGGGTAGCGTACCTAATTATAAAACTCACCGATAGGTACAGCCTAAAAGAGGTGCAAGCGTACGCACCGACCTCGACACACTCGGACGATGAAGTGGAGGATATGTTCGATGACATATCGAGGGCCCTCCACTACACTACTAAGACTCACTACAGCGTTGTCATGGGGGACTTTAACGCTAAAGTGGGAGTACAGAATTGCGGCGAATCGGTAGTAGGATCCCATGGATTTGGAAGCAGAAATTACAGGGGGCAAATGCTCGTCAACTTCCTCGAACGGGAGGGGCTGTTCCTGATGAATTCTTTCTTCAAAAAACAGCCCCAAAGGAAGTGCAAAGCCCCGTCACTGTGACAAAAAATGAGATCGACTTCATCATGACGGACAAAAAGCACATATTGAGAGATGTCTCCGTGATCAACAGGTTTAACACCGGTAGCGATCACCGACTTGTCCGAGGCTCTCTGAATATCGACTTCAAAGCTGAACGTGTCCGCTTGATGAAGGCCAGGCTCCGACCTACTCCGCTCCAAACCATGGCGGGATCTGAAACGTTCCAGTCAAATCTGGAGAACCGATTCGCTGCCGTGGAAACCACAATGGGCGTTGACCAGAACCTTGAAAATGTGGTTCGAATCCTCAGGGAAGAAGGTACGAGATTTTGTAAGATGCAGCGTAAGGGCAGGAAGTCTAAGCTTTTGGATAGGACTTTAGGGCTAATGAAGGAACTACGTGAGAACCCACCCGTCACTTCGTCAGGAAAACGAGCTATAAACCAAGAGATCAGCAAGCGCGTACGACACGATGCTCCAATACTCTCGCTATTGAAAGAGCGATCGAGCAAAACCGGGGGTCAAAGGTTTTCGTACAATCTCTTGGAAGAAGCCACTTGACAAAGTTGACCACAGCAAGTGGAGAAGTCGTTGCTTCGAAGCCGGCAGTCCTTTCAGAAGTGGAAAACTTCTATGGCCGGTTATACGCTTCGCATGCATCTCGATCTGATCCCGAAAATGATGATCCTAGAGCCACATTAACTCGCCATTACACCGAGGACCTGCCAGAAGTCAGCATTGGCGAAATCGAGATCGCTCTTGGGCAGCTTAAAAATGGAAAAGCCCCTGGAGAGGACGGCATTACGACAGAATTATTAAAAGCAGGAGGTAGATCCGTACTGAGGGAGCTCCAAAAGCTTTTCAACGCTGTCCTCTTCGAAGGGAGAACTCCGCAGGCCTGGAGTGAGAGTGTAGTCGTCCTGTTCTTCAAAAAGGGAGACAAAACCCTGTTGAAGAACTATCGACCCATTTCCCTCCTAAGCCACGTCTATAAGCTGTTTTCAAGAGTGATCACGAACCGTCTTGCGCGGAGACTTGACGAGTTCCAACCACCGGAACAGGCTGGGTTTTGGAGCGGATACGTCACCATAGACCACATCCACACAGTGCGCCAGATTATACAGAAGACCGAAGAGTATAATCAGCCCCTGTGTCTAGCATTTGTGGACTATGAGAAGGCCTTTGACTCGATTGAGATCTGGTCCGTTCTGGAGTCCCTGCAGCGATGCCAAGTAGATTGGCGATACATCCAAGTGATGAGATGCATTTACGAGGCCGCCACCATGTCCGTCCACATACAGGATCAGCAGACGAATCCCATAGCATTGCATCGAGGAGTGAGACAAGGAGACGTAATATCTCCCAAATTGTTCACTGATACAATGGAGGATATGTTTAAGACGCTGAACTGGAAAGGACGTGGCATAAATATCAATGGCGAGCATATCTCTCACTTGCAATTTGCTGATGACATCGTCATCATAGCAGAAACGCTGCAGGACCTACAACAGATGCTGAATGACCTGGCTGACTCTTGTATACGCATCGGCCTACGGATGAACTTGGATAAAACCAAGGTCATGTTCAACGAACATGTACTACCGGAACCGATTACAGTGCACGGAGCCGTTCTCGAAGTTGTTCAAAAATATGTTTACCTCGGGCAGACATTGCAGTTAGGTAGAAACAACTTCGAGAACGAGGTGAATAGAAGAATTCAGCTAGGTTGGGCAGCGTTTCGGAAACTACGTCAAGTCTTCACATCCACGATTCCACAGTGCCTAAAGACGAAAGTCTTCAATCAGTGCGTCCTACCCGTCATGACATACGGAGCCGAAACTTGGACACTAACGGCACGGCTGGTCCACAAGCTGAAGGTCGCTCAGCGTGCTATGGAAAGAGCTATGCTCGGTGTTTCTCTGCGGGACAAAATCAGAAATGAAGTGATCCGGCAGAGAACCAGGGTCATCGACATAGTGCACCGGATTAGCAAACTGAAGTGGCAGTGGGCTGGCCATATTAGCCGCAGAACCAATAACCGTTGGGGTAAACGAGTTCTTGAGTGGAGACCGCGTCTCGGCAAACGTAGTGTAGGACGTCCTCAGACACGGTGGAGTGAAGATTTGCGCAGGATGGCTGGCAGGAGCTGGATGCGAGTAGCCGAGGATAGACCTCGATGGCGTGCAATTGGGGGGCCTATGTCCAGCAGTGGACGAATATGGGCTGATGATGATGATGATGATGAGTTTTTTTGAATGTAGCTTTTTCATTGTATCAAAATCAGCGAGAAAAATATACAAAATATTCCATAAAAGATACGAAAAGCCCTTTCCTCAAATTCAAATTCAAATTCAAATATTTATTTCTTAACATTGACAATTACTTGTTCTTATTAACGTCAAATAAAACATGATTCTACCACCAGTTCGAAAAAAACCTTCGTGAAGAAGAACTGGCAAGAAACTTCACGGGTATATTTTTTTTTCAAAATAAATTTACAGAGTCTCTTTATGTCTATACAAAAAATATTCTTTTCTGCATCTGTTAGCTCGGCAAGTCTCCCTCCCCCCAAGTATCCAAACGACGAACACCCTCAAACGGCACCCGTTCACGAGTTAACGCGGGATCCAGCCATCGCCCTCCTCAATCATATTAGAGGGAAGTGAGCGACCCGTCACCCGACGCTACCATAAGAAGACGTACTTTAGTGACAATGACGCTTTAGATATTCATCGGGACGAAGAACTCATCGCACATACAGACACATTACACATGCTTTGTTACAAATACTAGTACAATCCTGTTAATGAGGGGATTATACCCAAGGGCTTTTATCATCCAAATAATCGGATAGTTTATAATATGCTCTAGCACACAACTTCTCCTTTATAGTTTCTTTGAATTTGTCAATAGGAAGACCTTGGATATCCTCAGGAACCTTATTATAAAAGCGTATACATTGACCCATGAATGAGTTAGTGACTTTATGAAGCCTGCTATTATGACCTGCCAGCATATTTCTTCCTCTTGTGTTAACATTGTGAAGATCTTTTTTTCTTTTGAACAAGGTTATCAGGTTATATATACGAGTAGTACTCTAATTAAGTGACTAATGAAGTTGGGTGTGTGTGTGTACAAATTTAGTGCCAGCCAAAGAACATATAAACTTTTTACCGCCGTGCAACGCAATATCTACCAGCCTGTGACTTTCCAGGCTTCGGCTGCATCAGGTCAGTGTTGTGCGTTTCCTTGTTTATTCCCTTCCCTTCCAATACCAATTCATCGCCCGCCATACAGTCCATTTAATTTCGTAAAATAATCTAAATCCAGCGACCGAAAATACATAACATTTAATGGTTCGACTTCGAGCCGGATGAACCTCTTTAATTGTATCACCGCGTATTGTATAGATTTAAAATCATAATTAATTTAAATTCATTGCTTTGTGTGATACGTATTCTGTAGGTAGATAAATAAATACTTTTTCCGTTAATAATAAACCTACCACCCGCCCGCGCGCGTTCGCAGAGTTGCTAACTCTCGAACAACCTACCTACTAACGTAATCCCATGCTTCTTTCTTTCTGTGATACCTTTGCATATACCTTTGAGCATTGAGCTTTGATAATATTTACATTGATATCTACATAAATAAATTAATAAAAGCCGCTTTCATAACTTCGGAATAAGTAACTTACTTAGTTGTACGAAGTTTCCTAATACAGACATCGTTGGTACTTATCTACTGTGACCTACGCAGTTATTTTAAAATTTGTATAAGTTGTACTTTCTTGCCTATCTACCTTCCTAATTGCCATTTCTAAGTATGGAATCAAAAATTAAAATATTACAAGCTAAAAATAAAATCATTTTTGAAAATATTACTAGGTTACAGGATTCGTCAAAAAATTTGTCTTTTGCAACTTTAGAGTTACGCTCGTCAGAGGCATTTATGACAGAGAGTGAGACAATAGATACGTTGCGTCAAGAATTTACTAATAATTTAGACTTAATTAACGAGTTAAAGATGAAATTAGATCCTGACTTTGAACCAGAGTATCAGCCACTTTTAACTTTTGAAAATATATTCACTCGCTTAAAGCGATGCCGAACAAAATTGATTGAAGCTAGTTTTCAGTACACTCTGAGCCTAAATCCCAGGCCCTGATTAAATTACCACCAATAAACATACCTTCGTTTGATGGTAAAATTGAAAACTGGTCGGTATTCTATGAATCGTTTAAGGCGAATATTCACTCTAATCGCGATTTAACAGACTCACAGCGAATTCAATATTTAATTGGAAAACTTACTGGAAATGCATTAAAGATTACTTCGGGGGTGATCCCTTCTGGTGATAATTATATTTCGATTTGGGATAATTTAGTAAAAAAGTATCAGGATCAAAGAGCATTAGGGTCATATTATATGTCTACATTGTTAAATATTAAAAATGCTACTAATAATTCCGCGTCTATAAATATTTTCGTTGAAACTTTCGATGCCGCAGTATGTGCACTTCAACAATTAAAAATTGACAACGTGCAAGATTTCATCCTTTTATGCTTAGCCTTGAGAAAGGTTGACACAAGTACCGCTCAATCATTTGAGATGTCTGTAAGAGATAAGGATATACCGAGCTATAAAGGTTTTATTGAATTTGTCAAAAGTCAAGTAAAAATTCTAGATCGAACAAATACTAATATTAATTCTCAGGGACGCATCGCCTTAAATAGCAATATGAAAAATATTAGTAACTCGCGCCCGCAAACTACTGTTCACTCCTTTGTTACTCGAAATAATAATAGCAACGGGTCCGCGTGTTCACTATGTAATTCTCCTGAACATTATCAACTTTATAGCTGTCCGGAATTTAAATCAATGCTGCCGAAAATTCGATTAGATTTTATTAAATCGAAACGTGAATATGTGAATTGTTTGAGTACTACACATACTGTTTCGAGTTGTAATTCTAAGTACACGTGTAAAGTTTGTAGTAAATGACACCATTCTTTATTACATTTAAATACTTTTAGAAATAATAATGAATCCACATCCACGGCGCAGCCGCCGCCGTGTGCACCCTCGCACGGCACCCTGACGAACTTCTCGCGTAGAAACGATACGCAGAGTTCGGCCGCTAACGCGATATCCGCGCCTTTATCGCTTTGCGCTCGCGCTAACGCAAAGCCCGGTACCACGTTAACGTGTACGGATTTACTTAATGAAATTATTCTTTCCACCGCCTCTGTTTATGCGTATAACATTCCTAAAAATATAAGGCGTACTGTAAGGTGCCTTCTGGACTGCGCTTCTCAGAACAATATAATAACTACTAGTTGTTGTAAACAGTTAAACTTAAACATCATACCGCTTACTAATTCCTTTTTAAAAGGTGTTGGTTTGACTTCTCGGCCCATTAAGGGCTATGTCCATTTGACGATTACCGCGAAGAGTAATACACATAGTTTTTCTATAACTGCATTGGTTATCGATTGTATTACTGATCGATTGCCTGTTGAATATATAGATACGTCGATTATTCGTAATTTAATAAATGTACCGCTAGCAGATCCTCTCTGGCACGTGCCAGGAAATATCGAGCTTGTGTTAGGAGCCAAGCTGTTTCCGTTTTTAATTTTAGGCGGAAAAATCATGGCTCCTCCCGCACCGCCGGCTATAGAAACCATATTTGGTTACGTTCTTATGGGGGATAATTCCGGTAATTCTTGGCCTGAAGTAGACCAAACCACATTTTTGCGCTTTTCTACCTCTTCGTTCTTTACGTGTGTTGAGAATAATATTCACGACTCCCTCTCTAAGTTTTGGGAGTTAGAGGAGGTCCCGGTAAATAAATATTTAAGCCCAGCGGAGATGGAATGCGAACAAATATACGCATCCACTGTAACCCGCGACTCAACGGGACGTTATTGTACCACTTTACTCTTTTGTAAAGATCCTAGGGAGTTAGGTATTCGCGTGCAATGGCGGTCCGTCGTCTGCTGGCATTAGAGTGCAAGTTACAAGAACCTGAATTGCGTATTAGTTATAACGCCGTGATTAGAGACTATTTAGACAAGCAATATTTATCTGAAGTGTTGCCCGAACTGGATAAATGTGAGGAAGGCTACTTCATACCGCATCATCCTGTAATTAGGCAGGATAAACTGACCACAAAGGTCAGAATAGTCCTTGATGCAAGCGCTAAATGTGATAACGGTGTATCTCATAATGATCTTTTACATGCCGGGCCAAATCTACAAGCCGACTTGTTTTTACTTTTGCTAAATTTCCGCCTGTTTCCAGTAGCTTTAACAGCGGATATAAGAGAAATGTATTTACAATTATTAGTTACTAACGAGCACGGTAAAAATCAAAAAATTCTTTTCCGCTTCGACACATCAGAACCAATTCGTGCGTTCTGTTTTAATCGAGTTGCGTTTGGCCTGAAATCCAGTCCTTTCGTTGTGATGCGCTCGGTACGCCAGCTGTGCAACGATGAACGCGACAACTTCCCGCTAGCCGCGTCCATCGCTAAAAGGGATTTATATATGGACGATCTGGGTACTTCGGTTCTTAATGAAGATGAAGCCATAGCTGCTTCCAGCCAATTAATTAATATGTTCAAATCCGGTAGCTTTGACTTGGTTAAATGGTCAAGTAACTCGGAAAGAGTTCTTCAGACCATCCCTGAACCACTTAGGCTTACACAGCAAGTACAGTTTGACAAGCGTAATTCTCATAAAATACTGGGGCTTGAATGGAACCCGAATGAAGACAAATTTATTTTTAAAATTAATACTGATGAACGCGCCTGTACAAAACGTACAATACTTTCAATAATTGCCCGATTATGGGATGTACTAGGTGTCGAAGCTTTTTGCGAAGCTTCTTATAAAAGAGCTTTGGCTTCTAAAGGTCGGATGGGACGATACACCCCCGACAAATATAACCGCTTTGTTTAATAATTTTAAAGAACAGTTACCGCTTCTTGGCTATTTGAAAATACCGCGTCATTTAGCAGTCACAAAAAACTATACAGTAAATATTGTGGCCTTTGCTGACGCCAGCCTGAAAGCTTACGGCTGCGTAGTGTACTTACATGTGACAGACCCCGAGAGAAATATTCACGTACGATTGGTCTGTGCTAAATCTAAGGTAGCTCCTGTAAAGGTTGTCTCACTTGCCCGCTTAGAGCTTTGTGCCGCTGTTTTAATGGCCAAATTAACTAAACTAGTGCACGATACTTATTCCGCACGCACCCCTATACAAAACGTTTATGCATTCTCAGATTCTGAAATCGCGCTCTCTTGGATTCACTCGTCTCCTCATCGTTGGAATGTTTTTGTCAGCAACCGTGTCGCTAAATGTCAGAAAAACTTAGACTCCAAAAACTTCTATCATATCGCTGGTGTCCAAAATCCAAGCGATTGTTTATCCAGAGGCTTATTACCTGAGCAATTATTGACTCACCCGCTATGGCAAAATGGTCCTCATTGGCTGAGTGATACTGTGTCCTCTTGGCCCATAGAATCATTCAAACCGGGAAAGGGAGAAAATTTGCCTGAATATAAAAGCAAGACGTTTGTTACTACAGAGCCACAGATCGTTCACTCATTGCTCTGTGACTTAGCGCGAAGTCTCATCTTGGAACCGACTGCTGAGAATAATAGTTTATGTCCTGAGATTTTTACGTATCGTGCCCCGTGCTAATTATATAGAAGCTGCTCATTTAAATACCGCCGAAAAATATTAACTTCGCGCAGTTCAAGCTGCTCATTTCTCACATATTACAAAAGAGCTTAATAAGGGTATTTTACCTACAGGAACATTAAGAAAATTGGATTTGTTCATTGATCAAGATGGCCTAATCCGAATAGGAGGTAGATTGGCCAATGCAAACTTGCCATTTGAATCTAAACACCCCGCCTTATTGCCAAAACGCGATCAAGTCACTTACCTATTAATACACCATTTTCACCGCGTTAATTGTCATGCTGGTGCCACTCTACTTAATTCTTTAATCCGCCAAAAATATTGGATAATATCCTCTAGATCAATTGGGTAGATGACACAATTTAAAAATGCAAGTTTTTATAATTTATTTATAAAATATTAGTTATTTTGACAGGTACAATTTTAAAAAAATATAGTTTTGAATTTAATATCGAAATTATATAGATTTGAAAACTTAAAAAAAGAAGCAAAAACTTATTACAGTATATGTTAAATTTTTTAATATCATTAGCTTACTGACATTAAATATAACAATTTTTACTATGACAGTATGCATGTAAACGCATTATCTACGTAGCTATTATATATTTTATCCAAACGCCCATACAATTTTAGGATGATTCACAAGTCGTGACGTCACAGCTCAGTACCGTTTTGTATGGAGCGTTTTTCGGCGACTCGCAGCGGCTCCTCGAACACATCGCTGTATCTAGAAAACTATTGATTATAAACATACTGTTAGTTTTGCAATATTTATTTACTGTTGATAAACTATTTAAATATGAAATAAAAAAAAAATTGTCATGAACCCAATTGTAAGACACCGTGTACACGCTTGCAATTCTTGTTTTAAAAATTCACCGACACATCCTAGCCCTAAAATGGCTGATCTTCCCGCTTTTAGAGTCCAGGAGACTAAGGCCTTCGTACACACGGGAGTAGACTACGCCGGCCCTATTAAAATTACACTGAGTAGACGCCGCGGTCAGCGTAGCCAGAAAGCTTATATCTGTTTGTTCATTTGTCTAGTCACCAAAGCGGTTCACATAGAATTGGTTTCAGACCTGTCATCGGAAGCATTTCTTTCAGCCTTTAAGAGATTCATATCGTGACGAGTTACAGTTTCTTGCCTGTACTCAGACAATGGAACTAATTTTGTGGGGGCTAAGTCTCAACTAGATGAACTTTACTTATTTTTAGAATCGAAATCTTACAACGACACGATCTTAAACGAACTTTCCAACCACCGCATAGACTGGCACATGATACCGCCTCGTGCGCCCCACTTTGGGGGAGCATGGGAATCAAATATAAAATCATTAAAATTACACTTGTACCGTGTGATAGGCAATCAACTTCTTACGTATGAGGAACTATTAACTGTTTTAACCCAAATAGAAACTATGTTAAACTCGCGACCGCTCTGTACTTTACAGGAAGAGCCTTATCCAGAGCCGTTAACACCAGCCCATTTCATAATGGCCTCACCTCTGCAATACTTGCCTCTGGCGCCACTTTCTGACACCCCCTTACACACCCGCAAGACTCTACTTGACCAAATGATTCGCTCTTACTGGAAAAGATGGCACTTAGAGTATTTAAATAATTTGCGGGTTCGACAAAAGTGGTGTACTGATGTTGAAAATGTTAAAGTTGGTGGTGAAACAGCGTGTAAATAGCCACTTCACCGCGTTTCGCGTAACTCGGGCGTGGGCGTCTAAACAAATAATTTGTGTTCAGATGGTTGTGTTTCGATGTTTGTGGGCGTCAGAATCATTCACTTAGCCTAATCACTAACCTGGTGGATCCAGGGTGTCTCTCAAATGAGGACACGCGTTTGGTCGGCTTGCAGAACCTTCTAGGCGTCACTGCAGCTATTGCTTGGTACAGCTTCTCCAAAAGAACCTTGCACTTATTGTACAATGTTTACATTATACTTAATCTTTAACCACGAATATCGTTCACACAACATAGAAATAGCGGAGTGAGGGGGCGAAGGTCGGCGTCCTTGACCAGCGCTCAACCTCACGGACGAAATCATGAATTATGAATGTCCTTCAAAGATGTGACTCGCAAAAAGTTCACACAAGCAAGAGCAGCGCGTGTATGCCGAGACACACATTGTTCTTCCAGCGAACTATGTAACGCCATCTAGCGTCCCGAACGCAAACTGAGTCCTTACAGATCAGTGAATTCGGCAAGAGAACAACTTGACGGCGCCACAAACATATGAACTGTGTTAATTAACAAATTTATTAATTTTATATTTATAAGCGGCTCAACCAGTTGGTACTGTGGTTTTAATACACGAGGACAATGCGCCGCCACTGCGTTGGCCAATAGGTATCATTGTAAAAATTTATCTGGGCTCGGATGGTATCGCGCGAGTAGCATTAGTCAGATCTCCAAATGGTGAACTTAAGCGACCCATTGTTAAATTGATCAAATATAAGTAAAATAAAATAAGTAAAAAGCTATAACACAAAAAAAAGTATATATATATATATAAATATATATATATATATATATATATATATATATATATACTTTAAAGTATATATATATATATAAATATATATATATATATATATATATATATATACTTTTTTTTGTGTTATAGCTTTTTACTTATTTTATTTTACTTATATTTGATCAATTTAACAATGGGTCGCTTAAGTTCACCATTTGGAGATCTGACTAATGCTACTTTACTGATATTGAACGCATTTCTGCTTAAATATTAATTCTCAATCTTTTGAGAAACCCTCAGTTTCTCAAGGCGGGGGAGGATGTTCTCGCCACTTTTCAAAAATAATACCGATTTCTATAGAACCCTTCCATTTCCTATATATATCCCTTTCCCACGCACAACACTTCTGCATGACGGAAAGAGAAGGAGCCAGGTTCGTGAGAGATCTTCGCTCGGCACGCCGAAGACACCCGAACGAGCAAGCAGTTCATTAGTGACTGGCAGGAAGGAACCGCGTAAATCTCCCGCATCGCTTTGATATCTGTCGATATATTAATATAGAATTGGTACTGTAATTAAGTGACTAATGAAGTTGGGTGTGTGTGTACAAATTTAGTGCCAGCCAAAGATCATATAAACTTTTTACCGCCGTGCAACGCAAGATCTACCAGCCTGTGACTTTCCAGGCTTCAGCTGCATCAGGTCAGTGTTGTGCGTTTCCTTGTTTATTCCCTTCCCTTCCAATACCAATTCATCGCCCGCCATACAGTCCATTTAATTTCGTAAAATAATCTAAATCCAGCGACCGAAAATATATAACAGTGACTATACTTTTGTTGTTGTAAACAACCTACCAAATGAAACATTCGGAAAACAGCCGTGGCCACATCTTCAGAATATTAAACTGGCGGACCCTGACTACAACGTATCTCAGCCAATAGACATTCTCCTGGACGCCAGTGTGTATTCAAATATAATAATGGACGGATTGCTTAAGGGCCCAAACAAGGCACCTATAGCACAACAAACTAGACTAGGTAGGATTCTGTCAGGATACGTTAAACATGTATACAGCTGTAACGTAGTTTTAAACAAGTTATCCGACACTGCTAGGTACTGGGAATCTGAAGAAATAAATGACGTCACGTCTGAACTCACGCCTGATGAACAGTATTGTGAGCAACTGTATCAAAGTACCACCAGACGACTTGTGAGCGGTAGATATGAAGTAGCAATACCTATGAAACCGAACTTTGAACGGAACTTAGGGTCATCAAAACACAAAGCGATAGCACAATTTCACCAGTTAGAACGCAAAATGAATAACAATCACGAGTTTTCTAAGAGCTATATTCATTTTATGAATGAATATGAAAGTTTAGGTCACATGAAACCTGTCATAGGATATCACGAACCATCATGCTATCTTCCGCATCACGGCGTCATGAAAGCTGAATCCAGTACTACTAAACTTAGGACCGTTTTCAATGCTTCGTCAAAGACGTCTTCCGGCTACAGCCTTAATGATCTCATGGAGCGCGGCCCTAACCTACAAAGGGACTTACATAGTCTTATATTAATCTGGCGGCAACATAGGTATGTAATAACTGCTGATATTGAGAAAATGTTCAGAATTTTTTTTGTAAAAGAATCTGATCAACACCTTCAACAAGTCATATGGCGAGCCTCAAACCTAGAAAATTTAAGGGCGTATCAACTCACAACTATTACCTACGGAACCAAAGCGGCCCCTTACCTAGCAATGCGTACTCTGAAACAGTTAGCCATCGACGACGGGCATAAATATCCTCTAGCAGCCGAAGCATTAAAGAAATCTTTCTTTATGGATGACGTGCTGGAAGGTAGCAGCTCCCTGGAACAAACAAAAGAGCTACAGCAACAGCTGATTAATATTTTAAAGGGAGCAGGTATGAACATCCGAAAGGGGTCCAGTAACAACAAGGAACTCGTAAGCAACTTGTCGGCAGATCAGGTAGACACAGCTCTAGATTTCTGTTCACGCCGTTTCTCCTCATCGGGAACATTCCATCGCCGCGGACGCCGCGTCTGCCCCGCGCGCCCCGCGCCCCACGCATCATTTCAATAAAACCACGAGCGCCGGCGCGCTCGTCCTCTTTCCTCGGCGGTTCCTGCAGCGAACAACACTCTGAAGACCATCTCGTTCATTCACTCATTACTTATTTAATTATCATGACGCTGCGCAATCATCTGGCGCCCCCGGGTGGGCCCCACCTCGCCGAATACGCCGTCGAGACCACGTGCACTGGGTGCGCGTCTCCGCCGCCATTACCGGAAGTGCGCTGGCACCGCCACCCTAGACGCGCTTGCGTCCTGCCACGCTGCGCCCGCGACGTGCCTTGCATGCATTGGCGTGCTCCCTCGCCGGTGCCACCACGCCACCACTTGCCTTGCACGCATTGGCGTGCTCCCTCGCCGGTGCCACCACGCCGCCACTTGCCATCCATGCGCGTGCCACCACGCCACCACGTGCCGTCCATGCGCGTGTTCCACCACGCCGCGTGGCCTTGCTGAGCCGCCGCCACCGTGGCTTAAGCCGCCGCCTTTTGCACCGCTACTTGCACGTGTCTCGCTTGCCAAGGGGAGTGTCGTTTTCCATATTCCTATTATTCCAAATCATTTCCCGCCTAATCAGTGCGTTCCTACGGGGCCTACCTCATTCACCTACGTTTTCAAATTCTTATTTCAAATTGCATTCTATTCAATTGTAATACAATCAAATGTGCTAATCTTACTAATAACTGCCGTCGGGGAGAAGCCTAGTTTAATTCAATTTCGTTAAACCTCTTCTGTTTATAGGGTTTCTTGTATTAAACTAGTTTTTTAGGCAGCCTCTTCTTTATTAGGCTGTTCTAACAACAATAGTCTAAAGGGCCTAGTTTGATACACTGCAATAATTCTCTTCTGTTTATAGGGTTTCTTGTATTAAACTAGTTTTTTAGGCAGCCTTTTCTTTATTAGGCTGTTCTAACAACAATAGTCTAAAGGGCCTAGTTTGATACACTGCAATAAACCTCTTCTGTTTATAGGGTTTCTTGTGTTAAACTAGTTTTTAGACAGCCTCTTCTTTATTAGGCTGTTCTAACAACAATAGTCTAAAGGGCCTAGTTTGATACACTGCAATAAACCTCTTCTGTTTATAGGGTTTCTTGTGTTAAACTAGTTTTTTAGGCAGCCTCTTCTTTATTAGGCTGTTCTAACAACAATAGTCTAAAGGGCCTAGTTTGATACACTGCAATAAACCTCTTCTGTTTATAGGGTTTCTTGTATTAAACTAGTTTTTTAGGCAGCCTCTTCTTTATTAGGCTGTTCTAACAACAATAGTCTAAAGGGCCTAGTTTGATACACTGCAATAAACCTCTTCTGTTTATAGGGTTTCTTGTGTTAAACTAGTTTTTTAGGCAGCCTCTTCTTTATTAGGCTGTTCTAACAACAATAGTCTAAAGGGCCTAGTTTGATACACTGCAATAAACCTCTTCTGCTTATAGGGTTTCTTGTGTTGAACTAGTTTTTTAGGCAGCCTCTTCTTTATTAGGCTGTTCTAACAACAATAGTCTAAAGGGCCTAGTTTGATACACTGCAATAAACCTCTTCTGCTTATAGGGTTTCTTGTGTTAAACTAGTTTTTTAGGCAGCCTCTTCTTTATTAGGCTGTTCTAACAACAATAGTCTAAAGGGCCTAGTTTGATACACTGCAATAAACCTCTTCTGCTTATAGGGTTTCTTGTGTTAAACTAGTTTTTTAGGCAGCCTCTTCTTTATTAGGCTGTTCTAACAATAATCGTATTTAATTACTCAAACATTAGGACACCTCTTCGCTTATAAGGTGCCCTCTAATTGCAATATTCTAGGCAACCCTTCGTTTAATTGGTTGTTCTAGCAATTTTGTCTAAGTTTTACAATTCATAACCTCTTCCTTTTATAGGGTTATATTATTGAGTTCAATAGGCAACTCTTCATTTTAATTGGTTGTCCTAGCAAAGTTATTTATGTTGTACACTCGTGGAAGCCTCTTCTGTTTACAAGGTTCCAGTACTAAATATTCAATTATCGTGTTTAATAGGCAACTCTTCATTTTAATTGGTTGTCCTAGCAAAGTTATTTATGTTGTACACTCGGGGAAGCCTCTTCTGTTTACAAGGTTCCAGTACTAAATATTCAATTATTGCAATATTTTAGGCAACTCTTCATTTTAATTGGTTGTCCTAACAAAGTTATTTTTGTTGTACACTCGTGGAAGCCTCTTCTGTTTACAAGGTTTCTAGTACTTAATATTCAATTTTCATTCAAGAATTTTACTGTTTCAAACAATCTAACAATATAAATTTGTTTTCTTAGGTTCCAAGGTTGCATTTAAGTTTTGTTTGCCCTAATTTCTATTCAATTAAGTTAATTTGCACTGTGCTTTCTTGTCTAATTTAAATGATATAAATAAGTTTGGATTCTGCTTGAGTCTTGTTTGTCAACAAATTAATTTTCTTTGCCTAGCTGTGCATCATTTTATTTTGCCGTTTGCTCATACATTTTTGCTTTACATTTCAGCCTAAAACACCTTGCCGGTGAAACCTGCTTCCTTCTCTGCTTGCAATCTTCGCCTCTGCACAGCCTGCTTCTAGCTACAAGATCCTATACAAGGGGCGTAAGAGTTTTTATTTTACTCAGTGAAACAGTGTTGTGATTTGCAGGGTGTTAGTTCCAAGACTTTCTAAGTGTTACCTTTAAACTTTGAACAATAAACAAACAGTAGTAAATTGCAAATTTCTATTAACTTGAAACTTAATAATTTTAATATGAGTAAAATGGGGTCTGATAGTGAAGAATTTCTTGCATTAAGAGCTAAGCGTAGCTCAATTAAAGGCCAAGTGATAAATTTCAAAAACTATTTGAGTCGCTTGAGTGCTAAATTAACAGATCAAGTTGAAATTAATAAATTAAATTTGAAGCTTACAAGGTTCTTGGAACTGACAACTACATTTGAACAGCTGCAGACTCAAATAGAGGTGCTCAATGAAGATTCACTCTCCGATGAACTTCAGGAGAGGGAATTTATAGAGGACTCTCTTCACACTGCTATAGCGACAGCTCAGCAGATTCTAGAATTATCTAAGCCTGTCAGTCAAGCCTGTGATGACCTAGACAGGTCAAATTATTGTAGTGGAAGTGACCACAATTTAATGGGATTCAAATTGCCCCAAATTAAAATTAATAAATTTGATGGTTCATATCTCAAATGGTTGGAATTTCACGACACCTTTGTATCTTTAATTCACAATAATCCTAACATAAAGCCAGTGCATAAGTTTTACTATTTAAATTCTTATTTGGAGGGTGAGTCTGCCCGCATAATTCAAAATCTTGAAGTTTCTGAAAATAATTATGCAGGTGCGTGGCAGCTTCTCTGTGAACGCTACAACAATAAGCGTCAATTAACTTTTTATCACCTGAACTCTTTGCTAAACATAGCACCCATGCAGCGTGAATCTGATAAATCATTGAGACACTTGAGTGACCATATCTCTAAAAACTTAAGAGCGCTCAAGACTTTAGGCCAGCCTACTGAGCATTGGGATAGTCTCATAATTCACATTGCAGCTCAAAGGCTTGATCAATCCACCCGTGTTAAGTGGGAAGAACATCTTAATATTTTGCCTGAGCTGCCCTCGCTTATTGAATTTAGAGAGTTTTTAAGTTCACGCGCTGATGTTTTAGAAGTAATTTGCAGGTCAAAATGGGATAGGCCATCGCCACCCAGAACTAATGAAAATTTCAAATCTAAGTGGCATAATCAATTACCATCCAAGGGTAGTAACTCCTTTGTAAAAAACAATTCTAATTATACCAGTCAACCTGGAACCTCAAGTCAAATTAAATCATTCTCAGTTTCAGTACAAAACTGCGGCCTTGCGTGGTTTGCCAAGGCCATCACCCAATATTCCGGTGCAAGGCATTTGGAGCACTGAGTACCGAGGAGCGATGGGCTCAAGTTCATAAACATAAGCTGTGCCATAATTGCCTGCGCACAGGTCACATCACATCAAAATGCCGTCTGTTGGGTGGCTGCAAGGTATGTAAGAGGCGACACAACACCTCACTACACACCAACACCACAAACACACCCCCGCCTCCCTCTTCTTTGGGTCAAACTGACCACAGGGACGGTGCAGAGGGACCTCAACCACAGCCATGTCGTCACTGTCTAATAGCGAGACACTTCTGTCCACTGCAGTGATAGACATTGTGGATCCTAAATTTAACAAGGCATTTTCAGTCAGGGCACTGCTAGACAGCGGAAGTCAGTCTTCTTTTATTACCGAAGAGCTAAAATCGCGTCTTCAACTGACTTCTCAGCATTCAGGTGCCTCTAAAATAATAGGTATAGGAGATACAAAGCTTGATCTCATACCAGAGCGATGCTCTGCCATCATTCAATCTAAGAATAGCAATTATAATCGTAAAGTAAACTTCTTAGTATTACCTAAGATATCAAGTCAAATTCCCAAGTCTCGTATAAATACTAGTTCTTTTATAATTCCGCCTTCATTCAAATTAGCGGATCCTAATTTCCACAATCCATCAACTGTTGATATTCTTTTAGGTGCTGATGTCTTCTGGGAATTAATCAATCCTGAGCAGTACCAACTCATTCCTAATGGCATGTTATTGCAAAATACTAAGCTAGGTTGGTTGATTGCTGGTTCTGTTCCACGCAACCAACCCCTAAATAAAATACAATGTAATTTTTCCACAAATTCAGATAATTCAGAAATTACTCGCTCAAATCAGAATCTAGATATTCAGAAGTTGGATAATAAAAATAATGTTTCCATGCCATTGTTAGGTGGTTGTTTCATTTTGAAAAGGTATAGTCCAAACTCTGAGGTTGTTATAAATACTGAATTACCCTCCTCGGAGTTCAATAATCTAATCTTAAATCAATCTTTTCAAACTTTAGGTCTTGGCTGCAATCCCACTCAAGACACTCTTCATTTCAATATTAATACTGATTCAAATACTGTAGTCACCAAGCGTTCAATTTTGTCATTGTCTTCTCAAATATTTGATTCACTGTGTTTACTAATACACCAAACAATCATACAATCAAACCAAAAAGCCTCAAGCAATATTTGTGGATTCTCCAATCTGACTGGGACAACCCAGTGCCCCCAGATGTTCTTCAGATCTGGGGCTATTTGTTAATAATTTTATTGTCTTAAATCTTTAAGCATCTCTCGTGTTGTTTACTATTGTATGTTTCTTATTTGGAATTGCACATATTTTGTTACGCTGCGCACAGCAGTTCATAATGAAATCAGAAACGGTTCATAATCAAATAAATTTGCTAAGTAAAAAAGTTATAAGTCCAAGGTCTTCTCTATCTTCCTTGACACCATTTATTGACTCTCAGGGAATCCTGAGAGTAGGGCGGAGGTTACGCAAGTGTAATTTCGACTACGATAGATAACATCCAGCTTTACTTTCATCATCAAAACACTATCTTTCAAAACTCATATTCATACATGAACACACTCGCCTCTTACATGCAGGTCCACAATTGCTATTGTCATCTGTGCGCGAGCAATTTTGGGTACCAGGAGCTCGCAACTTCGCTCGACGTACGGCCCGCGCTTGCACCACTTGTCGCAGATACAATGCTAAAACTATGTCTAACATTATCTGCTGGGTGATCTGCCACCACAAAGGCTGATACTAGATTTTCCATTTCTTAGTATTTCATTAGATTTTGCTAAACCGTTTCAAATTACTGATCGTAGAGGCAGAGGTTGTAAATTCACTAAATGCTATTTGTCTATTTTTATGTTTTCGATACAAATGTGTTCACTTGGAGGCTGTAAGTGAACTATCTAAAGATTCCTTTGTTCCTAACTTTCAAAAGATATATTTCTAGAAGGGGTAAATAATTTTCCTAAGCACTCTGCACCAATATTGGAGTTTGCATCTGATCACGACATAGCCTTTAAATTCTCTCCAGCTTACGCCCCTTCACTTTAACGGCTTTGCAGAGGCTGGCATTAAGTCTGCCAAATTTAACATTAAGAGAATTATGGGTACTTAACTTTTGAGGAACTCTCCTCACTATTCGCTCAGGTAGAGGCCATCCTTAACAGCCGTCCCATCCTACCCCTTTCCTCATCTCCTGGTGATTGTTTGGTACTCACCCCGGGACATTTCCTCCTTGGCAGGTCGCTGATGTCGCTTCCGGGACCAGATCTACTCCCAGAGAACCCAGGAAGACTCAACCGCTTCAAGCTCATCGAACAAATAAGGCAAAACTTTTGGAAAAGATGGCAAGCGGACTACGTTTCTGAATTGATGCATAGGCATCAATGGAAAACAAGGAGGGCAGATTTGAAACTGGGGGACCTTGTGCTGATTCAGGAGTTGGGCCTGCCTCCAATGCTATGGCCACTGGGCCGTGTTATACACTTGCATCCCGGAGCAGATGGTGTGCCTAGAGTTGCTGACATCCGCACTCAAAGGGTAGTCATGCGCCGAGCCCTCAATCGCATATGCCCCCTACTGGATCAGGAAGAAAGTTGAAAGGCAAGGCAGCCTTTCAAGGCCCCGGAGTATGTTCACGCCGTTTCTCCTCATCGGGAACATTCCATCGCCGCGGACGCTGCGTCTGCCCCGAACGCCCCGCGCCCCACGCGTCATTTCAATAAAACCACGAGCGCCGGCGCGCTCGTCCTCTTTCCTCGGCGGTTCCTGCAGCGAACAACACTCTGAAGACCGTCTCGTTCATTCACTCATTACTTATTTAATTATCATGTAACTTACCAGTATTAACGTAAACTATAAAGCTTTGTTTATATTCTAAATTTGTGTTAATCTTTCCATATAATACAATTGTGACCCCACAAACAAAGGGAATTGTAGCGGCGTACCCTATAATAAACGTGTGTATTTAAAATCGCATTTTATTCATTCTCCAGGACGCTGCGCAATCAATTTCAAATGTTCTGAAACTAGGAAAACGCTGGGATTACGCTGGAACCCTGAGTCAGATACATTATTTATTATTATTATTTTGTGTATAATGGCAATCAGCTGTTGTTACTACACAATAACTATTTCTGCCAATTTCAAGTATTAGTATACACACGTACTACACGAGGTTAATAATTTTGTAGCGAACAGCTGAGTAGAACTTGCAGTATCTCGAACATTGAGTTACCTTGAACAATACAAAAACAGGGGGATGATATAAGTTTTTACAGATCTTTAGAAGAGTATAATTACATATTTATAATTTGATATTAAACAAATGGATAAATCTTCCAAGAACCTTAAAGATAAGAGGATTTTGAGAGGAGAGCAGAGTTTTGATACTTGTAGGTTTAGGGAACTGTAGTGGGAGATGGTCATATAAGGAAGCTGGTGAGAGAGGGCAATTAAAGAGGAGATGGTCAGTGGTTCCATCCCCCAAACCACAATCACAGACTGAAGTCCTTCTTATGCCAAGTTTATGAAGAAATACTGGAGTACAACAATGACCCAATCTGAGCCTGCAGATGACAGATGTTGTTTTCTTATCCATATATTTAAATTTACAGAACCAAGGTTTAGTTGGGATGGATGGTTGGATGTCTCCATAGTACTTTCCTGTTGTTAGCCTTGAATTGCACCATATAGAGGCCCATGCCATACTTAGGCGTGTCTGCGCCAGAAGCTTCAAATCTTGGCCAAAACACATAAAGTGTTCTAGCGTACCCATATTGATAGATGCTTTAGCAAAACTATCCACTGTACAATTATCTGCAATACCAGAGTGCCCCGGTATCCAAGCTAGTGTAATGTTTAGGGATTTAAGATAACAAGAGAACAGAATATTTCTAATTTGTAAGATAACTGGGAATTTAGAGCCTAATTTGAAAGGGTTACCCTTTAAGGCCTGTAAGGAGCTAAGGCAATCTGTCAAAATAAGGGAGTTTGACAAATTATTATCCGAAACGTATTTTATGGCCTCAAGGATGGCTATGGCTTCACCAGTAAATACCGTTGTTTGCGGTGGACATTTGTAGGATAGCAAGATAGAGTACTTAGGGATCCATACTGCCACCCCGACACACCCCGAGGTAGAAATTTTTGAGGCATCAGTGAAGATTAAGGTCCAATCCCTCCATTTTTCATTGACAATCCTTAGAAATTCAGTATTAGCATTTGGCATGTTTTTAGCTAAACCTAGGCTCAATATAACATTGGGGGAATATACAAGGGCTTCATAAGGAATGGTATAGAGAATTTGACGATCCATCCTGAACATAGGAATAGGGGAAGAGTCTAAATTAGAGAGACTGTTAACCAAACAAGGAATATCCTTATTGGACCAGAATGTAGAGGAAGAAGTTAAAAATTTTAAATAGTTAAGTTTAGTGTGAAGAGGATGAGAATGAACCTGTTGGATGTTGGCAAGGAATCTATCTGCCAGAAATTGTCTTCGAAGATGTAAAGGGGGTTCTGCACATTCCACCTGCATAGCATTAATGGGCGAGGATTTCATGGCACCTAAGATGATCCGAAGGGCCTTACTTTGTATCTTATCCAGTAAATGTAACACCGATTTGTTACATGGGATAAGGCAAAAAGAGCCATAATCCATAATGCTCCTGATTAATGCATTATATAATAGTCTCTGAGTGTAAGGGTGAGATCCCCACCAAACCCCAGAGAGTGAGCGCAACAAATTGATATTTTTTTCACACTTTTGAACTATATAATTTATGTGGGATGAGAAAGACAGACTAGAATTTAGTATAATACCTAAAAATTTCACCTCATTGTACATTGGAATGGGAACACCTTGAAAAGAGATAGCTATTGGGGGAAATTGTCTCTTCCTCGTAAAGATAAGAGCCTTACTCTTAGAGGGAGAGAGAGAGAGGCCATGAGATTCCAGCCAGTTGCCTAGGTAGAAAAGAGCAGTGTTGAGGCAACCTGCAGTAATCTCTGCTGTGGCTACCTTGGAGTAGAGAGTGATATCATCTGCATATTGCAGGATATTACAAAAGGAAGACACAGATGTGTCCAAATCAGAAGCATAGATGTTATATAGCAGTGGGCTTAAGACAGAACCTTGAGGAAGACCCTGCCAAACTAAACGAGGAGATAGATTAGAGTGCTGATGTCTGATTTGGACAGATCTAGACACAAGAAGATTGTAGATGAAGTAGGTCAACCTCACTGGTAAACCTAATCGCAGCATTTTCTGTTTAAGTATGGGAAGTTGAACGTTGTCATAAGCAGAACAGACATCCAAGAACACCGCCATCACTGATTCTTTATTAGACAAAGCTAACCTTAAATCAGTGGTGAAGATGCTCAGGCTGTCCATGGTGCTCATGCCTTTCCGAAAACCAAATTGTGTTGAACTTAGCAGATTATGACTCTCAACATACCATTCAAGGCGATTCTTAATAAGGTGTTCAGTGACTTTTAATGGAGTTGGAGCTAGCGCAACTGGCCGATAGGAATTATGAACATCTGGGTCTTTGCCTGGTTTTAGGATGGGAATTACTAAATAGAGTTTCCAGGGAGCTGGTATCTCACCAGATATGAAAATGATGTTAATAATTTTAAGTAAGGATTCCTTAAGGAGGATACCAGCCCTGGATAAGAAAGAATAAGGAATACTATCATGCCCCGGGGTTGAGTCATGAAGGTTATTGAGGACAAGATTTAATTCGTCCATGGTGAAGGGAGCATCGAGGGGACTAGATGAGGTGAGAGTAGAATAATTGCAAGATTGTAAAACAGAAAACGGGACATAAGGGGGAGCAATTTTATCCAGAAATTTATCAAGCCAAAGGGATGGGTTGTAAGAGAGCCCCGGTGGAGTGTATGACATGGAGCCGCGGAAGCGTCGAATAGCGCTCCAGACATGGGAAGAGGGGGAACGAGGAGCCAAATTCTCGCAGAACTTACGCCACGCCTCTTTCTTCTTTTTTTTAAATAGTCTCCTGGTCTGGGCTGACACTTTTTTAACTTGAATGTAATTAAACATTGACATAGTGGTTACATATTTGCGGATAGCAGACCTACGCATTCTGATCATGTCAGAGCAGTCTGAGTCCCACCATGGGGGAGATGATCGAAGTCTTTTATCTGGGTTCTTCTTTGGAATATGTAAGTCTGCCGCAGATTGAATGCAAGAGATTAGGCTCTCATAGCACTCTTGGATATTATACAAGGACGGGGAGAGAATGTGGGAGGACAAGTCATTAGTAGCTTTAGTGTAGTTGTGCCAGTCGGCCTTATCAATTTTATGTTGCAGAAGGGGTGGTAACTTAGGAGGAATATGACAAGAAGAAGGTATGGTTATAATTATAGGGTAGTGGTCACTGCCATATAGGGAATTAAGCCTTCTCCAACTAATCGACGCACCATCAGCAGCAGAGCACATGGAAATGTCCACAGCACTAGGGTTCTGATGAGGGCCAGAAAAACGAGTAGGACAACCATCATTCAGGACATATAAATTTTGCTCATCAATTATGTCTGCTAAACGCTGACCAGGACCGTCACAAGCCTGTGAACATTGGCTACCCCATAGGACATGGTGACAGTTGAAGTCACCTAGAATAATAGGGTTACTCGGCAAACGGGAAATGAGTGAATGAAATTCATCTATAAGTGAAATAGTGGGGTCAGATATATAGACTGAAACAAGAACAAATTGAAGAATTTTGACAGCAAGTATACTAATTTCAAATGAGTGGGGGGGAATTTGGATAGTTGAGTATGGAAGAGAAACCTTCACGAAGAGAGCTGCACCACCATGCCCATCTGCTCTGTCATCTCTAAGACAGACAAACCCAGGCAATTTGAATCGACTGCCTGGGGATAGCCAAGTCTCAGAGACAGCAATAGCCAAAGGGTCATGCTGATGAGCCAAATGAGAAATTTCATGCTGTTTATTTCGGATGCTTCTACTATTCCATTGCAGGAGTCTGGCCATTGTTAAGAAGAAGATTAGCAATAGGGGATAACTTTTTAGCAACGGAGGACGGTAGTGGGATGTCTTCAAATTTTGAAAGAATGTTCAAAACTAGGGAAATCAGGAGTTCTAAAAAATTGTCATTAGGGGAGCAGGAAGAGGTAGGGAGGAAGGCGTTACCCGATTTAGAAGATGGAGGATTAGAAATAATAGCATTATGGGCAATTTTGTCATATCCTGGAGATAAAGACGGACTGGGTTTTGAGTGTTTATATATTGTTTTTTTGTAAGAAAGATTTAGTGAAGGAGAACTTTTAGAAGCGTCTGCATACGATTTTTTAACTGAAGGGAAGAGGGATGATGCTTCCTTGAATGATATGTTCTTTTGGGACATGGTGATTTTAATATTCTTTTGCCGGGAATGTTCCGGGCAAGATTTGTCAGTTGCTAAATGAGGGCCTGAGCATTGCAGGCAGGAAACTTCAGAGGATGCAGGGCAAGAGTCACCTGAGTGAGACTGTGCACATTTGAAGCAACGAGCACTGGATCGGCATTGGGCTTTCACATGGCCAAATCTACAACAGTTTAAGCATTGTATGGAAGGTAAAATGTATGGGTCAACGGTTATTGATGAATTAAATATAAACACTTTATCAGGTAAGCATTGTCCAGAGAAAGTGATCACTACAGAACCCGTGGGGGTCCAAGTGGAACCAGACTCCATGGACACTTTTCTGTTTAAGCGACGAGCCTTCAAGATTATTATATCACCTTGGCTTGTGGAGATTGCTGATACAACTTCCTCCATTGACCAAGAAGTTGGGATCCCGCGAATCAGCCCCATTCTTGTTATATTATATGTAGGAATTAAAGCTATATAGTTATGGGATTTAAGACTTGGGTTTCTGAGAAACTCGTTTGCTGCACATGCAGATGAGAATTCCACAGAGACCCGATTTCTGCCAACACTCTTTATACCATCATTTTTAATATTTTTAATGTTTGATGTGAATAAAAATTTTCCAAAATTTAGATGATTAAATGTACTGCCTGACTTAGGGTGATTTTCTGACCTGGACACATGAACAATGAAAGGACCTTTGTCAGAAGGATGGTAAGATTTTTCTTCTAAAAGACTTGGATGAGTGTAAATAAGGTTATTGGCTTGAGATGGAAGAGCATTCGAAACAGATTTTTTAGGAGTAGGGGACGAATCACGATTTATACTCGGACGTTTTCTTGTTTGCACATGTTGAGAGAAAGGGTCAGGGGAGTTGTTGACATCAGGAAACGGGATTGGGTCTGGGGGCTTAGGAGGGATTTGAACAAAATCCATGCTCATTAAGAGCTAGATAATTCATACAACCACTTACCAGGCGAGGAAGAGAAAAGCAGAAACACTTAAAATAACTCAATGTTGAAAACAAAATCACCAAAAAAACCGACAAATGACGAAAACCGTGTGTACACCGCAAACGAAAAATTGACAGTCCAGTCAGATACATTTACATTCCAAAACAAGTTTGACAATGATCCTGAAAAACAACTCACGAAGCGGTAACTACTGTCAAATATTTCAAATATTTTTGATCCTCTTGGCTGGATATCTCCGATTACCATCAAAGCTAAACTCCTTTTTCAAAAAAACATGGACTGACAAGAAACTCACATGGGATCAAGAAGTATCAGTAGAAATAAAGCTAAACTGGATAGATTTAAAACAAGATTTTCAGCATTTAAATACTTTTGTAATACCTAGTTATTTAGGAGATAAAACAACATACGGAATTTACGGATTCTGCGATGCTTCTGAAAAGGCTTACGCTTGCTGTATATTTATAAGGGCAATCGATCATAAAGGAGCTTACACATGTAACATTAACAGCAAAAACTAAATTAGCACCCATTAAAAATAAACTGACTTTGCCTAGGTTAGAACTGTGTAGTGTACTATTGTTATCGAGACTGATGGGGAAAGCTAAGGCCTCCCTTGCAGAAGTCGAGGTAAACATCTATGCTTGGACTGATTCGATGATAGTACTCGGTTGGCTTCACGGAGACAGTAATCGATGGAAACAGTACGTAGCAACAAAGGTACGCAAAATAACCGAGATTATTCCAGCTACTTTTTGGCAGCATGTCCGATTGGAACACAATCCAGCAGATTTCGCAACGCGTGGAGTTACAGCATCACAACTATTAGACCATCCTTTCTGGTGGAAAGGCCCACAATGGCTTCTTCATCCATACAATAGCCAAAACATTTATCCTTCTCCTACCTTAGAATTAAAAAAGGCAAGTGTAAATGATTGATGGCATTCTGACAGGGCAGGACATAGGGGAAATCAAATCAAATCAAATCAATTTATTTGCACAAATATGGGTTTTTACAAATGTTGGATTATAATAGGTAGTTCAAACCATATCTAACCTAGGAGGTATGTACAATACTTGTATAAAATGTTGCTACTAAATTTAAAATATTAATTTACCAAATAAACGTCATTTACATGTCATATCTAACATTTTACAATATCATTACCATCTTAAATTATAACAATTATAATTACATGCGTACCAACTTGTCATTGAAGTATTCAAAAATAGTGTAGTAAGCCTTATCTGCTAAAAACATTTTTAGTTTCTTTTTAAACTCAGTAACATTATTAATATTTTTAATACAATTCGGCAATTTATTGAAAATTTTGGAAGCCATACCAAAGAAACTCTCAGAATATATGAAATGAAATGAAATGAAATGAAATGAAATGAAATGAAATATTTATTTCTCAACATTGACAATTACTTGTTCTTATTGACGTCAAATAAAACATGATTCTACCACCAGTTCGAAAAAAACCTTCGTGAAGAAGAACTGGCAAGAAACTTCACGGGTATATTTTTTTCAAAATAAATTTACAGAGTCTCTTTATGTCTATACAAAATTATTCTTTTCTGCATCTGTTAGCCCGGCAAGTCTCCCTCCCCCCAAGTATCCAAACGACGAACACCCTCAAACGGCACCCGTTCACGAGTTAACGCGGGATCCAGCCATCGCCCTCCTCAACCATATTAGAGGGAAGTGAGCGACCCGTCACCCGACGCTACCATAAGAAGACGTACTTTAGTGACAATGACGCTTTAGATATTCATCGGGACGAAGAACTCATCGCACAAACAGACACATTACACATGCTTTGTTACAAATACTAGTACAATCCTGTTAATGAGGGAATTATACCCAAGGGCTTTTATCATCCAAATAATCGGATAGTTTATAATATGCTCTAGCACACAACTTCTCCTTTATAGTTTCTTTGAATTTGTCAACAGGAAGACCTTGGATATCCTCAGGAACCTTATTATAAAAGCGTATACATTGACCCATGAATGAGTTAGTGACTTTATGAAGCCTGCTATTATGAGCTGCCAGCATATTTCTTCCTCTTGTGTTAACATTGTGCAGATCTTTTTTTCTTTTGAACAAGGTTATGTTCTTTTTAACATACATTAAATTTTCTAAAATATATTGTGAATGGAAGGTAAGAATATTTATTTCCTTAAATTTACTTCTAAGTGACACCCTTGGACCGAGCTGATAGATTGCGCGAACAGCCCTTTTCTGCAGAATAAATATAGCATCGATGTCGGCAGCACTCCCCCACAGCAGAATACCATCTACCATATAGAGTAGTTTTACGAGGTTGAGACCGGATTTTGCCTTTAAGCCTTCAAACAGGTTCATGTTCTTTTAAACAAACAATACTGTTTCTAGAATGTATAAACAGGGAAAAGTCAGAATACCTAACTTTTTGAAAAAGGGCTTACAAGATTGTCTGCTTTTCAGGTGACAAATCGATCTAATACAGCGCTTTTGAGCTTTGAAAATGTTTAATCTGTCAGTAGAGTTCCCCCAAAATATGACACCATAGCGTAGAATCGACTCAATGTAGGCATAATATTATTAATATTAGGCAAGATATTATTGCTGATTCGTTGACTAAGTTTGATAACATGCGTAAGGCGTAGGAATATTTACTTATTTTATTACAAGTGATATTTATGTGTTCCTTCCAGTTGAGGTTGGAGTCCAGTGTTAAACCTAAAAATTTTGTTGTAATTACTTCACTAATTTTATGTCCATTACAATCAATATTACCGAAAGTCAAGTCCCCATATCTATTCCTAAAATTCATAATGTTAGTTTTATTTAAATTTATTTTTAGATAATTATTTGTCAGCCAGTCCATAATATTACCTAATGTAGATTTAATGTCAGATTTTAATATGTCAATGTCTTTATTGCTACAGATCAATGTACTGTCATCTGCAAATAGAATCAGTGAATGCGAAGTTATGTCTGGAAAGTCATTAATATAAATTAAAAATAATAATGGCTCTAAGATACTACCTTGCGGTACCCCGCACTTGACTGCCCTGAATCGTGAAAGGTAGTTTTTCTCTGTAGAGGATTGGGGACATAATCTAGATATTTGAGTGGCTTATAATCTATTATCGAGATATGATTTTATGAGATCAAGTGCCACTCCTCGCACTCCGTATATGTTTAATTTGTCAAATAATGAAATGTCAGATCCATGAAAAGAGCACAAACAGGTACTTTGTTATCGACATTACTTAATACTTCTTTAAGGAGATTGTATATAGCTAAATTTATTCCCTTATTTTTTCTGAATCCAACTTGTTCGACAGCCAATAGTTGATATTTTTCAAAGTAAACACTAAGAGAATTATAGGAGGGAGCATTTTTGGTTTTAAATACCACGTTGCTAATGGCTAAACGTACGTACTATGGTTTTGATAGTACTACCTTGAAATGCTTCTCTAGCTACCTAACTGGGCGGACGCAATTTGTAGAGATTGTCCGTAGCGATGGTACAAGGAAAGTTTCAGCAAATTTACCGGTGAGAAAAGGCGTGCCACAAGGTTCGATATACTTTACATCTTATATACGGCAGATCTTCCTAAAGTTATTGTTAACACCGAATATCACCTTTACGCTGATGATCTCCAGATATACCATACATTCAAGCCATCTCAAACAGACACTGCTGTAAACAAAGTAAATGAAGATCTAAAGCGCATATCTGAGTGGTCGAAATCTAATGGCTTGGTTTTGAATCCGTCAAAGTGTAATTTTATCGTACTTGGTAGCAAAAATGTCATAAATCAAATAAATAATTATTCACTTCATATAAATATAGAAGACAAACCTGTTAAAAAAGTGACTACAGCAAGAAATCTTGGGGTTTTAATGGACGAGAATTTAAAATTCGAAAAACATGTGCCTGATACAATAAAAAAATGTTATTATCGGCTCAAAGTATTATACCAAATACGACAGCACTTAAGTACGGAACTTAGAATACATCTTTGTGAAACTCTTATCGTGTCAAAGTTAAGTTACGCCGATACTGTGACAGGATCGTGACTGTTGGCTCGTACAAAAAAACTAATGCAACGCATGCAAAACTCTTGCGCGAGATTTTGCCTCCCTATCCCACCCAGAGCCCACATTACGCCTTACTTAAATAATAGCAATCTAATGAACATGGAATCGCGACGTAAACTTCACTTTGCGGCCCTACTCTTTGGTATCGTAAAGCACAGAAGTCCCCCGTATCTATTTGATAAGTTAAAGTTCACACAACAAACAGCTAGAAGATGTAACCGCCTAATATGTCCACCGCACAAAACAGTTGCTTTCCGCGGCAGCTTTAAGTTCACAGCCACGAAGTGCTGGATCGACATACCCCCCCCCCCCCAATCAAAAATTCTAGCTCAGTTCACAACTTCAAAATTAAGTACAAAGATTATATTTAAAAATGCAAAAAAAAAATAAATACGTAGTTCAGGAAAATTGTATATTTAGATGTTTACTGACTGTTCATGTTCATATATTTGTATTTGGATGTTGTTTGGGTTGTTTTAGATAAAGCATACTTTGTTGTCTTGATGTGCCTATCACTGTTTTGATTGCTCTACTTTAAATAACTATTAAATAAGATTAAAGATCTCATAAATACGTATAACTTAAAATGTATATATTAAGATTTAATAATAAATACCTATGTATAGTGAATTTAAATTGCAAAGAAATGCAATATTGATGATAGAATAAATTATGTTAATTGGAATAAGCACAAACTAACTAGTGATGCTACGCATCAGACCATCATCAGACGAACGTCTTCCTAACTACAACACTAGGAACTAGGAACTTGAGGAACTTTTCAATTTGACAACTATTTTTTTTTAACTTAGATTGTCCTTCGTTTCTTAATTTTAAAATGACGGCATGGATTTTGGCGTAATGCCATTGTGGCAGCGCGAAAGCTCCTCTCCTTTTCCACAAGATATTTTAACAATCGAAAAGATAATGAAGGTAAAATAAATAAAAGACTTGTATATTTATGGTTTCTTTTTCAATTTCTAAATTTTGTTTTATATTTTTATATGCTTTGTTTGTATTGCACGGGAGGCAAATTTTTATTTTCTAGAAACGAGACATTAGTACCTTTTATTCATATTCTGTTAATTATGTTAGTCCAATTAAACACCGTTATTCATATATTGAGTAACCCAGAAACTATTACTAGAAACTAGAATAAACCAGAAACTATAGAAAACTATTTATCGGTACCCAATAACGGGTTCTGAAACTATGTATTTTGAAAACTATTTGTTGCGAGTTGCGATACTTCTTTTTATAGCATCGTGCGAGCGAGATAATCATACGACGCGTGCGTGAGCGAGTGAGTTGTAAAGATACATATCTTTTTTAGGGAGTGATGCATATCTTTTTTATCTATCACTCCTGAGTTACCCATCGCTAACTTATTGTAATTGAATGCTTTGTTGTCAAGTGATGTTAATATTTTGTTTTGATTTATTTGCTATGATATGAAATGTACTTGATTAGAATTGAATCTTTAAATTTAAGTATGACTCGGATGGGACTATATAAATATGTAAAAATTATAATAAATTGGATAGATGAATATGTATAAAATATGTAATTTGAATTCAATAATATTTAAGATATTTTTTTTTTTTTAGAGTTAAGGTGTTTTTATTATATTGGTAAAATAGCAAACATAACTAACCTTAAAGATTAAATTAAATAAATAATTATACGTTAAAATTATACTACAAATAAAACACTAAATCTAAACTTGAATGCATTGAGGGCAACGTAGCCAAAAGGCTGGCTGAATTACCACGCTGGATCGCAATAGAAATTCGTTGTGCGAGGTAGGTGCCAGCTTTCGGGTCACGAGTTTCACTCACCAATCGCCTCGCTAGGTCCGAAAAAAGACGATGAGCCCCTTGTCCCCAGGACCCCATGGTTTCAACACCAAAGGCCTCAAAAATATACCCGCTACCCAAATTCTGATATTTTCTATGTTTAAGGCTTTCAGCGTTATTAGCAGCAGAGCCAGATTGTATACTAGTTGTGGAAAGATGGGAAGCCGCGAGAGTGTCTACGCAGGTTGCATCCCACACCAGCGGCCTACCCATCCTCCACGGGACCAGAGTCATACCATCAGGTCGCTTGCCATCATCACGCAACAATCCTGACGGTTCAAGAACCGAGGGAGTGTTGAAGGTAACAAGAGCCCGATGGATGATGTCATTTAAACTGGCATGGCGACCCACCGCTAGCAGACGAGCGCGCTCTGTTAAATTAGGCGTATTTAATTGTTGGTTCCGCTCTAAAATACAAAGCACGTCGTCCCACTGACGCTGTGACGCGGGATTTTGTGGAACTGCTGAACTGTTTGATACAATATTCCAGTGCATTTCGGCATCCGAAAGATGAGAAATCTCGCCCGTAAAAGAAGAGGAAATAATGTTATTGATAATATCTTTATTACCGTAAATCGAAGATAAAAAGGCTGGCAAAGCTAGAGAAGAAATTTTTCGAGTTCCTAAACCACCGAAGCGCACTGGTAAACTGGCTTGATCCCAGGAATTATTATCTAAACTTATGTTCAGAATATTCGAAAGAGTTGATTTCATTTTTTCATCGAGAACCGAAAGTAAATTTTGGTGTTTCCAAAATTGTGAGCAGCGAAGATAATAGATTAATTTTGGCACGAATAAGCAATGACTTAAAATGTAAAAGGCCATATGTGTATTAATTTGTGAAAGCCGGGAATAACTTTCTGAAAATTTTGAAATTTTGTCAATTATAAAGTTATGAAAGGAGTCATCAAAAATTGGTGAACCTAGGAGCCGAAGGGAAGATTTCTCTATTACAGTGATGCCGGGGGCAATTGATTGAAAGGTCTGAATAATGCTTTCTTTATTCTTACAAGAGTCGGTACTAAATAGCTCACATTTACCAAAGTTTAATGTGAGGCCAATTTTGGCGAACTTATCAATCAAAAGCTTCAGGTCATCGAGAACGACACTTGCATCTCCCCCTAAGGTTCCGTCGTCAAGATACCAAACATTCAATTTCGAATTTAGTTGTTCAATGATAGGATGAATACCTAAACTAAAAATAGCAGAGCCTAACGGGTCACCTTGTTGACAGCCCACCTCTGATGCTATGTGATGGTCTCCGTACACCAATAATAATAAAAATAAATAATAATAAAAAATAATAAATGTAAACAAATAAATAATTGCTTCTTAAATATAAATAAATAAAATATTAAAATTTATAAATACGTATATAACAATGTATAAATTGAAATTAAATAATAATTATGTTTAAGTAAATAAAGGCATCCGCTGAAAACCAGCGTCGTGACTTCGTCGCGGCACTAAGCTGAGCGGAGGCCTTTTTGATATTATGTTTCTAAATATTAAAGTTAACTCTTAAATAATGTATTGATTGAATATATCAAATAAACGTTTTCTTTCTTTCTTTCTTCTTTCTTTCTTTCTAAATGCTACTTTATGTTATAGCAAACATAAAGAGTTTGTTATAAAACTATTAAATAATTATAGCTCATCACGACGAGTAGTGGTAACAATAGCATGGCTCTCACGTTACATTGATTGGCTCAAACAAAAACAAACTGTGTCGTTGGTCAAACACCTTACTGGGCCAGAAATTATAATTATAACAGCTGTTCAAATGACCGAGTTTAAAGACGATTATGAAGACCTAAAACGGGAAAAATCAGTACGTAAAAATGGCAAACTGGCATCTTTAAACCCATTTATTGATGAGAGTGCTATAATGAGAGTAGGTGGACGGCTTAATCAATCATGTTTAAGCCCATCTGCAAAAAATCCCATTATTTTACCGAATCACAGTCGGTTAACGGAACTAATAATACAGGATGCTCACAAACTCACTCTACATGGCGGACCACGACTTACCCTATCCTACATTCGAGACAGGTACTGGATTATTAGCGGGTTACGCACAGTTAAAACACAGCTAAGGAAATGTGTAAAATGCAGACGATTCAGCGAGGAAAAGAAACATCAAATAATGGCCGATCTACCCCCACCTAGAGTCACCCCTTCTAGACCATTTACCCATACAGGTGTAGACTTTACCGGTCATTTTGACATAAAAATGAATAAGGGACGCGGAGTGCGGGCTTCCAAGGGGTATGTAGCTGTATTTGTTTGCCTAGCCACAAAGGCCGTCCACCTAGAGCTCGTCTCCGACTTGAGTACGCAAGGGTTCTTAGCAGCTTTTAGAAGGTTCTGTTCCCGCCGAGGGACACCAAGCTGTATGTACAGCGATAATGGCACAAACTTTGTAGGAGCCAACAGACTTCTCAAAAGGGAGTATCAACAGATACTATGTACTATCGACCGAGATTTAATCACAAAAACGCTTGATTTCAACATACAGTGGAAGTTTAATGCACCCTCCTTCCCTTCAGCTGGAGGTTTATGGGAAGCAGCCGTTAAGCGGTTTAAGTACCGTTTGAAAAAGGAAATGAAGAAATGGGCCCTGGGTAAGATCACAGAAGTACACCCTGGAAAGGACGGTTTCGTACGAGTAGTGTCTGTAAAAACAAAAACCAATGACCGATTATAAAACTGGCATATCATCCCACTAAGGATGAACCGAGCTCGGATAAAACTTCTGCACCCAACTATAACAACGGAACTCCTATAACTGTAAATAATACCACACAACAAAATATTCAAAAGGATCGCAGACAGCGTAAACCTAGAAGCTTCCTGAATTTTATGATAACAATAATTTTATTTATGTTTTGCATACCATCATCACATTGCAAATACAACATTTCAACATTTAACAACCAAAGCTTATATTTCGATAAACTATATAACATGGATCTTATTCGTGATGAATGGAAGTTGGTGGTATATTACAACATGACTACTTATTGGACAGGACTACGTCACATACAAAAATACGTCACCCACTTACAAGATAACATGCATACGTCAGAGCTGTCGTTACAATACAAAAGTTTTAAATTCCAATTAGAGCATGAATTATATGAGATCGAGCATTACAACAACATACTTATGACTCATAATGGCAAAACAAAACAAAAAAGAGGTCTAGTTAACGGCGTTGGTTACTTGGCTAATACATTGTTTGGTGTGCTTGATGATAGATTTCTACAACAATACGAAAAGGACATTGAAAAAATATCTTTCAACGAAAACCACATACAGCGATTACTAAAAAGGCAGACTAGCGTTATCGAGGATCAGAATAATATATTGCACAGGAATGAAGACATTATGAACAAACAGTTCTCCTTAATTCGTGACCATTTTCAAAACATGTCCCGGACTGTAAACCAGGTCCAAACGGCAACTAACGAAGGTCTGTATTTCCTATCATCGTCGGTTAGCGCCTATATTGTTATTTCTAACTTAAAAAACGTACAAAAGGACCTAATTGATACAATAACAGACATATGGCAAGGACACATGGATTCAGACTTATTACCACCGGAGCAATTAGAGGAACAGGTAAATATGATATCCAGACATTTACTGAACGATCTCTTATTACCTGCTCATAAAAATGATATTAAAGAATTATATAAACTCATGAAAGTCAATGCAAAGATAAGCAACAAATTTCTTATTATTGAGGTGAGATTGCCTTTAGTTTACAAAGAATCTTTCGAAGTAGACATAATTATTAGCTTACCACGTAATGGCTACATCGCAGAGTTTGTAACTCCATATCTGGCATTTAATCTACGGAAGGATTTGTTTCTACTTTTAGAAGAAGATGACTGATGAAGAAACCATACCAGTGCGAAGAGCGATGGAACGAGTTACATAACGATAACATATGGTTATTCTCTTGCTGCGATAAATGCCCACTACGCATATTTTGCCCAGATGGATTAGAAATGACTACAGTAACCGGAAACGGACTTATTACTATAGGTCAAGGATGCGTCGTTAGGGGCAAGACATTTTCAAGTTATGTAAATATTAACAGCGATATTCCAAAAGCTGCGGAAGCCTCTATACTTAACAGCATAGTTAACTTGACCTCACCTAAGGCTTTCACCCCAGAAGATCACGACCACATGTGGAATGATACGGAGAGGAGTATCCATGATCTCAAACTAGAGACAGTCGCGCCGCTCAGTGTACATGATATTCACCAGTACTCTGTGCTTTACGGTATTTTGATCATACTGATTATTTTGACATGTGTATACGTCGTCCTACGGATTCGAAAGAGAAGATTGAATTGGCATGTAGCAGCAGCAGCAGGGAGCGTCGTATACACCTGGCTGCACCTACACCCACGCCCCACGTACCCAGTGTCAGTGCTGTGAAAGATGAGTGTGCGAAAAGTGCAAACAGAAAATTGGTTCCACCGCGAACAACCACCCCGAGGTCGGTTAAACTCACTATTCCTACCTTGAGTGACAGTGATTAAACTGTAGGCATAAGCATAAACACTGAACTTTTATATTTAAAATAAATAATATGTCGCCGATAGATGTCGCTACCGTACAACGTACAGCGCCATCTATCAATTCAAGTCACAACTAAACATCATGTGATTAGAAACGCAAGCGCGCCCCACCGCTTGGACACGATCGTCGGTAGAGGGGATGCAGCGAAGACGCACAGAGACCGAGCGTCAGCTCAGTCTAGTTCGGACAGTCTTGGCAGACGCTCAGTACCAACGCACGTGTCTGTTTCTGTTTTAATAATAAATCGTTACTTTAAATAAAGTCAGTGAAAGTTAAAACCGTATTTCGTTCGAGTACCCACACAGTGCCCACGTTCATCAAAAATTATGTCGGATCGTGAGGAAGACCCAATGCTTCGCACCTCGGCCACCCTCGATGCGACATCAGAACTGGGATACACTCGAGCTGAAGAAAATATGGAGAATGGAGCGATGACGTCACGCTGTGACGAGAATTTGCTTCGTACGTTGTTGGCGGCCCAAAACCAGAACATGATGTCCCTCATAGAAGCCGTCAGGGGTCCAGCAGGTACCAAGCATATTTCTTTGCCTGAATTCGACCCAGATAAGCCGGATGTAGACGCACGTGCTTGGTGCACTACAGCGGATCTGTGCTTATCGGAAGTTCCGCTTCAGGGAAGTGCGCTTATCATCACCTTAAGCAAGGCCCTGAAAGGAAGTGCTTCACGTTGGCTGGCGCAAGTGTCGTTTGCGGGGATGACATGGTGTGACTTTAAAAGCCTGTTTTTATCCCGTTACGACTGCGTGGACACACCAGCCGCTACGCTTGTCAAACTGATGAGTAGAAAGCCTAAGGAAGGTGAATGCTATGCTGCTTACGCTGCCCGTTTGCTTTCTACACTCACGTGACGCTGGCAAAATATGAGCGCCGAGCAGATTGCCATATCCACAGTGCTGGCTCACATGGCACAATTTGATGGACGCATTCAAAGACTGGCTTTTACTACCGATGTCAGCAACAGGAGCAAGCTTCAGTGTGAACTTCAAGCGTTCTCATTTTTAAAAAGGAAAGCTTCCATTGGTAACACAACCGAGGCTGCACGGTATCAAGCGACCGAAGTTTCAGCCGTCAACTTTGAAGTGTCACAACTGTGGTAAACCAGGTCACAGAGCGGCTGACTGTCGATCAAGGGGTGAAGTGAAGGGCAAGGCAGCCTATTCTGCGACCTCTGCATCAACTTCTACGGGATCGAAGCAGCGTCCAGATGTCATCTGTTTTCGATGCGGCAACGGCGGACATTTTGCTTCTAAATGTCCACGAAGCAATGGAGGAGGCAACGGCACAGGTGGTTCGAGCAGTTCAGCGGCAGCGACTGCACCAGCAGCGAGCAGCGAGCGACGCGTTGACGTTTGCTACGTCAGCAATCCTAGTGGTGTGTTGATGAACTCTGGTGAGTCATTTCCATTTTATTATGATTCTGGTGCCGAATGCTCTCTAGCGAAGGATAATGTTGCGTCAAAGTTTAGTGGCAAACGTGTAAACAACATAGTAAATTTAACGGGAATCGGTCACGGTAGTGTGCAAAGTACCCTACAAATTTTATCTGAGGTTATGATAAACAATTTACGATTAGAGATTTTATTTCATGTTGTACCGGATATTTGTCTTAAAAATGATAATTTAATTGGTCGTGAGATTTTAAATTTATTTATTTATTTATTTATTTATTTATTAGATCACCAACAAGTTTACAACAAATAATGCACATTTGGACCATAGTTTTAACAAGTTATTGCAAGTCGTAGACTCAATTATAGGTGACAACAGCATGCAATGTTATGACAACAATCAACATATTTAAGTATATAAAGAAGAAATAGTTTCTTTTTTTTTTTGCAGTTAATTACACAAATCAGGGGTTTAACGTTAGTATGACGTCTGATAGCGTTGTTTTGTGTCGTGAAAAAATCGTTAAATTATGTGACGTTTCAAGTAAGCTCAAAAGTGGTTCTTCTTTTCAAATTGATTTCGATAATGTTAATACCGACATTCCGACGGAATTTCATTCCCAATTGAGTGCTCTTCTGTCAGAATATTCATCGTCATTTTCTAGTGGTGTTTCTGGATCCCGCGTTACAACAGGACAGTTGCAAATTCGACTAATAGACCCTAATCGTACAGTCAATCGTCGCCCTTATAGGCTAAGCGCTAGTGAACGCGAAGTTGTTACTACTAAAGTTCGGGAATTAGAGGAAGCCGGTATAATTAGGCCAAGTTGTTCGCCTTTTTCCAGTCCAGTGTTGCTCGTTAAAAAGAAGGATGGTTCAGATCGCATGTGTGTCGACTATAGGGAACTGAATGACAACACTGTATCGGATAGGTTTCCACTGCCGTTGATAGAGGATCTTGTCTCTAGGCTAGGCGGTGCTACATGGTTCACGTCTCTTGACATGTTATCAGGCTATCATCAGATCCCAGTCCATCCTGAATCAATAGAGCGAACTGCATTCGTCACACCTGATGGTCAGTGGGAATATTTGACCATGCCGTTCGGTTTGAAGAATGCAAGCTCAGTATATCAGCGGGCTGTTATGAAAGCACTAGGTGACATTGCATATGCTGTAACAACGTTGATGACATTTTGGTGATAGGGTCATCTGTAGAAGAGAGTTTAGTGCGTCTGCGTACTGTACTCGATAAATTAACAAAGGCTGGTTTTTCCTTGAATTTCGCTAAGTGTTCATTCCTTAAACGCCGCGTTGAATATTTAGGGTTTGTTGTAGAAAATGGCCAAATTAGACCCAACCCAAATAAAATTCTAGCTTTGTCCAAACTTCCGCCACCTAAAACCATCACTCAGCTGAAGGTCTGGCCACTTATTTTAGACAATTTGTGCCACAATTTTCAAAAATAATGGCTCCTTTGTTTCGTTTAACGAGTAGTAAGAATAGGTCCATTGGCTGGGAACCCAGTCATGAGGCCATTCGTCAAAAAATAATTTCTCATTTAACCAGTGAGCCAGTTCTAAGAATTTTTGACCCTGCTCATGCTATCGAGTTACATACCGATGCTAGTGCTGAAGGATATGGTGCAATTTTTATTCAAAAGATTAATGGGAAACAACACGTGGTTGCTTATTACAGTCGTCGTACGTCCCCAGCCGAATCGAAGTATCATTCATTCGAGTTGGAGACTTTAGCTGTCTTTAACGCAATAAAGCATTTCAGGCATTATTTGCTAGGTCGTAAGTTTACGGTGGTGACAGACTGCAGTGCTGTCAAAGCTTCCAAAAATAAAACTGACTTGTCTCCAAGAGTTCATCGTTGGTAGGCTTACATGCAGTCATTTGAGTTCGACATTGTTTATCGCGAAGGCAGTAGGATGGGTCACGTAGATTTCCTTTCTAGAAATCCTCTTCCTACTTCTAATGAAGCTATCTCTCGTGTGGAACAGAAGCGTGTCGATTTAGCTGAGCTTTCTAGTAACTGGTTGCAAGCTGAACAGGAAAAGGACAAAGAGATCAGCAAGATTGTGTCTGATCTTCGTAACGAAGTTTTTCCTGAGGAAACTCGCAAAACCTACGAAATACGCAAAAACATTCTGTTTCGTAAGATTCAGCGTAACGGTCGTACCAGATGTCTGCCTATCGTACCAAGAGCGCTCAGGTGGTCCGTGATCAATAATGTCCATGAGTCAGTTATGCATTTGGGATGGGAGAAAACTCTCGAAAAGATCTATGAGCACTACTGGTTTGAAGGCATGTCCAAATACGTGAGGAAATTTGTGGATAATTGTGTCACTTGTAAGGTAGCCAAGCCTCACTCGGGCAAAGTTCAGGCAGAACTTCACCCAATTCCCAAATTTAATATCCCATGGCATACCATCCATGTGGATGCTTCTGGTAAACTGTCGGGCAAGAACGACATCAAAGAATACGTGTTCGTCATCATAGATGCATTCACCAAATTTGTTTTACTTCGTCACTCACTCAATATTGACGCGAACAGCAGTATTTGTGCTATTAAGTTTTGTGTAGCTTTGTTTGGTGCTCCAAAACGCATAATAGCAGACCAGGGTCGTTGTTTCGCGAGCAAAGACTTCTCTAGCTTCTGCGCTACTAACAACATCGAATTGCACTTAATAGCTACTGGAGGCAGTCGTGCAAACGGTCAAGTCGAGAGAGTAATGAGTACCCTCAAGAGCATGTTGACAGCTGTAGAGACTAGTCGTGATCACTCTTGGCAGGATGCATTAGGAGAAGTTCAGCTGGCCATGAACTCTACTATCAATAGGGTGACTAAATCCAGCCCTCTCGAGTTGATGATAGGAAGGGTAGCACGTCCGCTTAGTTTAGTGACCGCTGATGATGATGAGGTTGACATTAATTTAGACGAGACTAGAGAGCACGCGACACATAACATTGAGAAAATGTCAAAGTACGATAAGAATCGTTTTGACCAAAATAAGGCCAAAGTGTCTAAGTTAGCCATTAATGATTATGTTCTGATTGAAAATGAGGAAAGGAATCAAAATAAATTAGATCCCAAATTCAAAGGCCCATTTAAGATTATTGAGGTATTAGACGGGGATAGATACCTACTTAAGGCGCTTGACTCTAAGCGAACGTACAAGTACCCCCATGACCGTGTGAGAAAGATCCCCGATCACCAAGTGCCTCGAGAGTTAGATGTCATAGTTGATGACAGTGGTAGTGAAACCAAATCCGATTAAGAATGGCGTGTGTACTCATACTCGAAACTCTTGACCGCACCTCATGAGTAACATGTGGCGATGGGTCTATTAACTTTTGACCGCACCTCATGAGTGCCATGTGGCGATGGGTCTATTAACTTTTGACCGCACCTCATGAGTAACATGTGGCGATGGGTCTATTAACTTTTGACCGCACCTCATGAGTGCCATGTGGCAATGGGTCTATTAACTTTTGACCGCACCTCATGAGTAACATGTGGCGATGGGTCTATTAACTTTTGACCGCACCTCATGAGTAACATGTGGCGATGGGTCTATTAACTTTTGACCGCACCTCATGAGTGACATGTGGCGATGGGTCTATGAGAATCGTTGGTGCGATTCTGGTCTGTGTTGGGGCACAGAGCGCTTTATGTGTTGTAGCACATTTTGCGCAAGATGTTTTGAGAATCGTTGGTGCGATTCTGGCCTGTGTTGGTGCACAGAGTGTCTCATGTGTTGTAGCACGTGTGACAGTGAGTATGAAAAGAATCGTTGGTGCGATTCTAATCTGTGTCGGTGCACAGATTGTGACGAAATTTTTTGATGAGTTGAGTACGCATTGCCTTTGAAGTTAGATTCAGATTTGTGGAAATAGTTTTCCGTTGATTACCTTGTTGATCGGATCTCTTCCAATTACTCGTTGTGCAGGAAGCACTGTGTAGAAAACCCTTATGACAGGGCATTGTAAATAATGACAGTTGGTTATTGTATGTGCGTAGATTTAGTGGAAATAAACTGCAGTGACAATGAGTCACTTAGTCTTATTGGCAGGATAGCCGAGCAATTTTTACTCTCGGAGTGTATTTTGTCCACAGGTACTACACCCGAGGACGGGTGCTAGTCAGGGATGGCCGTGTCGCCGATAGATGTCGCTACCGTACAACGTACAGCGCCATCTATCAATTCAAGTCACAACTAAACATCATGTGATTAGAAACGCAAGCGCGCCCCACCGCTTGGACACGATCGTAGGTAGAGGGGATGCAGCGAAGACGCACAGAGACCGAGCGTCAGCTCAGTCTAGTTCGGACAGTCTTGGCAGACGCTCAGTACCAACGCACGTGTCTGTTTCTGTTTTAATAATAAATCGTTACTTTAAATAAAGTCAGTGAAAGATATAACCGTATTTCGTTCGAGTACCCACACAGTGCCCACGTTCATCAAAAATTATGTCGGATCGTGAGGAAGACCCAATGCTTCGCACCTCGGCCACCCTCGATGCGACAAATATATATTTTATTTAGAATTTTTCCTTTGATTTACATTGTTGTCTAACTTTACAAAATTTTTACATTAATATAACTTTCTTTTACGATTTGATATTTTTTATAATATCTTGTTTTTATTCTTGCAAAAATATTTTTTTTTCACTTCTAACATTAATTTTATCGTGCAATCTTTGTTATTTTTTTATTCTTTGTTATTTTTTTGAGTGGGCAGAATGTACGGAGCAATGACCGCACATGCAATACCTACATCATATAACCTACATTTTTGTACACCAATATTGTCAAATTAACAGAATTAAATCAGTGACTAAACAGCACTCTTTGGGTTCGGTTATTTTATTAACATATAATTAACTAACGTGCCCAACATTTAAAAACTGTTAGAATACACTACATAAAGACTTTAGTGAAGTGTGAAGCGGAAGAACTTCTAAACAGATACCTATTACGCAAACTAATTATGTTAAATGTTGGGACTTGTTAAAAAATAGATATGATAATAAACGTTTTCTGTCAAATTCTATACTTAAAAGATTTTTTAGTCAGCGTGCTATTTGCTAGTCAGCTATGAATTGTGAATCTGCTCAAAATTAAAAAGATCTTTTGGATAATACTTGTACCTGTATGCATGAACTGTCTAACTTAGGTATTAATATAAATTCTTGGGATGTAATTATTATTTACACTATAAGCCAGAAATTGGACGCGGAAACACGAAAGCAATGAGAATTACACGTTAATAATTTAGATGATAATTTACCTTCCTATACAAATTTTAAAGATTTTCTAGAGTCTCGTTTTCGCGCATTATAGTTTATAGAACCAATTAAAAATAAAACTAAGTCGTATCAAAGTCCAGTAACTAAAGCCATGCATGCCACTGCTAGTTTTAACTGTCCCCACTGTCGCGGAAACCACAAAATTTACTCGTGTGATAATTTTGCCAAGGAGGATGCTTCCAGTCGTCGAGAAATTGTAGGGAAACTTGGTCCTTATTTCAACTGTCTTGGTAGCAGTCGAATAAGTAGCAGCGGGTAAGAATTGTCGAGTACCTATCAAATGTCGTATCTGTAAAAACAGGCACCACACACTTCTACACGGGAGAACAAATTTAGTAACCGCCGTAGCAACGATAGCCGAAGTATCACCAGATACAGATCTTACACATGGAGCATGGTTACCACATCACGCAGTTATAAGGTTGGACAAGAGTACTTCACGAACCCGAGTAGTATTTAATGCTTCAGATAGAAGTGCTAATGGAGTTTCATTAAACGACAATCTCAAGGTGAGCCCAACTTTACAACCGAAATTGAGACTTACAATCTTGCGATGGCGATTGCCAATAATCTGTCTGACAGCTGACATCATCAAAATGTACAAGCAAGTAAAAGTCGCTGAAAACATCGTAATTATCAGTGTATTGCATGGAGGTCAGATCCAGATTCAGAAATTAAATATTATTGTTTATTAACTGTTACATTCGGCACGGCGTACGCTCCGTATCTAGCAGTTAAGGTGTTGCTGCAAATTGCAATCGATGAAGGCTAAAATTACCCTCTTGCTGCAAGCAAAGTTCCAACGGATTATTATATGGATGATCTTTTAACCGGTTGTGACACTGTAGACGAAGCGGTAAGACTCTATCATGAAATGAATGAGTTGTTAGAGGCGGATTTAAGCCGCAGAAGTGGAGCAGTAATAAAACAGAAGTGCTAGAAAAGATAAAAGAAAGTGAAGGAATTGATCGGAATATTAAAGAGGATGATGTATTTAAGGTGGTTGGTCTTATTTGGAATCGTCATACTGATGAGTTTGACTACAAGGTTCAGTTCTCATCAGAGTTGAAATTATCTCAAACAAAAAGAGGTATTATTTCTGAATTATGTCGCTTGTATGACCCTTTTGGATGGATAGCACCCTGTGTTATCATTGCAAAGATATTTATCCAAAGGTTATGGCTGACAGGTCTTGATTGGGACGAACGATTCCCAGATGATTTGCTACACGAATGGTATTTATTTCGGAATAAATTACCCGAGTTGAGTAATTTTCTTATTCCTAGGTGGGTTCATACATCAAAAAATGATTTGATCGAACTTCAAGGCTTCAGTGATGCATCGAATTCAGCGTATGCTGCAGTTGTTTATGTACGATGCGTAGCCATGGATGGTTCAGTCAAATTTCACCTTGTCACGGCCAAAACAAAAGTTAGTCCGATCAAACAAATATCCATCCCTCGCTTGGAACTTTGCGGAGCAGTACTTGTTGCAAAGTTGTTGAAAGAAGTTTCCGAGATATGGAATATTCCCAAAAGCCAAATACATGCTTGGACGGATTCCACAGTGGTATTGGCCTGGCTGAGTGATCATCCCAGCCGTTGGAAACGTTCGTAGCTAATTGCACCTCGGAGGTACTAAGCCTTTTAGATTCCCCACAATGGTTGTACGTAGCGTCAAGGGAGAAACCTGCTGATCCTGCATCTCGAGGATTGGTTCCAGGGGACTTAATTCAAAACTGTTTGTGGAAGAATGGACCATCTTGGTTGTGTTGTAGTAGCATACCATATGGTAAACCAAAATCGAATTTTTCTAAAATGGATTCTGAAATTAAATTGATTAAGGTACACGCAGCTGCCGTTTTAGAAGAATCGGAGATGCTGCTAAGATTTTCATCCTTTCAGAAATATATAAGAGTGGTTGCTTTTTGTGGACGATTTTTACTACTTAGAAACGCTACTACGAGTAGAATAAAACCACCATCTTATCTTACAGCTAATGAAATTCAAGATGCTATCCTTGCCTTGATTCGAGTTCATCAGAATCAATATTTTCATGATGAAGTTAGTGCCTTGTCAGAAACCTTACCAATAAAAAAAAGAGCAAAGTATCTACACTAAGGGAGTTATGAGAGTAGGTGGCAGAATAGAACAATCCGATCTGACTTATAATAGTAAATACCCTATTATATTAGCTGGGGAATCCCATTTCTCGAAACTCATCGTGGCTGATGCTCACGAAAAAATACTACATGGTGGTCAACAACTTACATGTTGCTATGTAAGATCTAAATATTGGATCACCAATTTGAAAAACATTGTTCGTGCCCATATTCATGGATGCTTGTCTTGCATTCGCCATGCAGCTGGAACAAAAACCCCAACTTATGGGACAATTCCCATCATGTCGTCTTACCTAACAAAAACCTTTTTCTCACGCTGGGGTGGATTATGCAGGACCAATTAATATAAGGTTGTCTAAAGGTCGAGGTCAAAAATCTTATAAGGGGTACATTTGCCTTTTCATATGTATGGCTACCCGAGCGACCCACCTCGAGGCGGTATCTGATCACCTAACAGCAGAAGGATTTTTAGCGGCCTTCAAGCTTCGGACTTTGCATTGAACACATACTACCGCCTCCGCTGACACCAACACATTGTCTTCTAGTTTAAGCTCCGCCCACCTTGGTTCGCAATAAGGCAACTCTTCAATTTTTTGGGATCCTAGTGGTATTGATCATATAAAAAGTTTACTTATCAGACAAATCAAATGTCTGTGAAAAGATCACCTGTTAAAACAACAAAACCCAAATTGCGGCAACAAACTTCTTCTAACTTCGGATCAGATCCTCAATTATCAACAAGTAAAACAATGGATCTTCAAGATAGCGATCTTTCACCACCTATCTTTCATCGTAGTAAAAGGCCCCGGGAAACTAACATCTCACCATCGCAGTTGCAAAGTTTTAAGGAGGATATGAAAGAGTTCATGTCATCATTAATTAATGAACAGAAAAAGGAGTTGTGTGAAATCACAAAAAGCATAAGGGAAATTCACACAACTAACACAAATATAGAGCAGTCAGTATCTCTGCTAGCTTCTCAAAATGAAGAATTTCGAAAAAAGATAGAGCTACTGGAGTCCCAGGCAAAAAAGGACCGCGAACATATTTCGCTCCTTGAGACTTACAGAGGGTTGCCCGTAAAACTAGTGTTGAAATAGAAAATGTTCCTCGTAAAAATCCCGAGAAAAGAAACGATTTAGTCAAACTAGTTATGAGCCTATCGGAAACAATTAATCTTGAAATTAACCCCCGAGATATTAAAGATCAAGGGAAGGAACGAAAAGGAAAATAATCCTCCGATTATAGTAGAATTTGGGTCAGCAATCATAAGAACAGATCTTTTAAAAAAGACAAAGGAACTTAATATTAAAAACAAAAGTAAACTCCAGGCAAAGCACCTAGGTGTCACTTTTATTGGAGACAGCCCTATTTACATATCGGAGCAGCTGACTGCAAAGGGAGCCCGCCTGCACTTCTTGGCTCGAGACCTAGTAAAGACCATGCAGTATAAGTATTGTTGAACTGCTTTTGGAAAAGTTTTTGTACGCAAAGATGATACATCCAGGATAACATAAATTCAAAATGAAGCCCAAGTTCATGAACTTATGCACAAATCATGACTTCTTATTCTTAATTATGTACTACATTTTTGTTCTTTAACATACATTTACTATTTAGTTATACTTTATAAAACTAATAAACTTTTCAAATTAAAATCTGTAGAACATGCTGAAAATCACAAACAACTCACATACAACATCTCTACATAACATAACAAATCTGAAATAATACACATACACATACATGCCTACACTGTTTGCTTATATACAACCGCAAATCAATTACATAATATGTGCTTAATATATAAATTTATTTTAGTTAGTACTATTAACCTACACCATTTTCTGAGACTTAATGTAATAATACAACTTGCTTTCGAACATAAACTAGCTTCAACCTATGAATATTGTATAAAATGCTTCAATGGATAATAATATTTACTCAATTCAGGAATTAGATTCTTTGAATGTTAACTATTAATTTAACTGCAATATACAAGACTTACACGAGCATATTGCTAGTACTACTTATGATAATTTAACGGTGATTACCCAAAACATTAGGAGCATTTATAAGAACATTGATGACCTGCAGGTTTCTCTATCACAGTTAAACTTTGAAGTTGACATTTTGATACTGACTGAATGTAGATTGGTTTCAACTAAAAATATACCACTACTAAAAAACTATACCTCCTCTTAGACATGTAATGTGCTGAACCAAAATGATGGTGTTGTTGTGTATATTAAAAATCATATACAAGCCAAAATAACGGAACTCTCCCTTGCCGATGCTACTGGACTACAGATTGTGACTGCGAATCACGTACTTCTTGCAATTTATCGTTCTCCATCACACCTCAATGCTGAAAGTTTCATAAATTCCCTTAATGCACACCTCGAAACCCTTTCGCAATTTAAAAATATTTTAATTATTGGAGACATTAACATCGACTTAATAACTTCAGTAACTGAAAAGTCACACGAACGCTACAATCGGCTCAGTTACCTTAACCTTCTATCTCTGCATGGTCTTTTGCCTGGCCACACCTTTCCTACAAGAGGAGACTCTTGTCTTGATCACGCTATTCTAAAACTGCATTCCAGTTCTAATTCCGCTTCTATTGGTGTTTTAAATACCACTGTCACGGATCATAAACTAGTTTTAGTGAAATTCCTAAATTTACATAAAAAGACCTGAGAACGCTTACAAAACTCTTATAACTTCTGACGTGTCGTTCCTTAATACATGCGATAATCCTGAAACTTTTGCCAACTCGGGCAAATTCGGGCAGCTATCCAAGCCAACTCTACGTCCATTAATGTATCAAGTAGCAAAAGAATTCTGAAGCCGTGGATAACTCCAGGAGTCTTAAAATGTATTAAAGTTAGAAATAGCATGCAACTTAAGCTTAACAAGGAGCCCCACAACACCACTTTAAAAATAACCTATAACCGATATCGTACTTTTTGTTCAAATCTTATCAACAAACTCAAACGTAGATACAATAGTGAACATATTAAAAAATCAGTAAATAATCCTAAAAAGCTATGCTAGTTCGCTCCGAAAACGACAAATACCGATCTTCTTAACTTGAAATCGCAACCACAAGATTCTGTTAACCATGTAAATAAATACTTTGTCAAAGTCGGTGTGAATCTAGCAGACCTTATAACCAAACAGTCAGGTTCGAATGCCCCCACTCCTAGCGACCCACTGATTCAGTGTTCTCATCCTAACTCATTTGTTCTGCTAGAGGCAGATCCCGCGGAGGTTAATAGAGTACTCATGAGCCTGGACTTTGGCAGTGCACCTGGCTGGGATGGCATAAGCACTGCATTCTTGAAACGGGCTAGAGTCTTTGTTGTACCTTATATTTGCAAGTTGGCTAACCTTTGTTTTTGAACTGGAGTTTTTCCCAGTGCTCTAAAACGATCTGTGGTGACACCTGTTTACAAGAGCGGAGACAAAAGTGATTTTAATAATTATAGGCCAATCTCTGTATTGACGACCATTTGCAAAATAATTGAAAAGCTCACAAGTAATAGACTGATTAATTACCTTGAAAAATATAAAATCCTATCTAAATTCCAATATGGCTTTCGCAGAGGAGTATCGACTCAAGATGCAATCTTAGATCTTATTACTTACATAACTAAAGAAGTTGACAGTGGTAACAAATGCCTAACTGTATTTCTAGACCTTAAAAAGGCGTTTGACACAGTTTCTGTCTCGGTTCTTGTAAACAGACTAGAGAGTTTAGGGATTAGAGGGCAAGCTCTCTCACTGTTCGCTAGCTACCTTCATGACAGAACCCAATCGGTGAAAATAGGCAACTTCATCAGTGAAGAAGAAGCATTGAAATTTGGAGTACCGCAGGGGAGCGTTCTGGGCCCAACTCTATTTCTTACCTACATCAATAATCTATGTAACTTAAATGGCGTTGGGGGCAGGATACTTTCCTATGCGGATGATACTGCTATTGTCTTTTCAGCCAAATCTTGGAGTTCTGCTCATGAAATGGCTATGCTTGGTTTAGCTCGTATATCGGTCTGGCTAAGGAAGAACCTTCTAACCTTAAATATTCAAAAGACCAACTATGTATGCTTTGCTCCCTACACATCATCACAGCCTGCGAACACTTTACACATAAAAATCCACAGCTGCTCAGGTTCTCATAACTATCCGTGTCTTTGTCCGGTTATAAGCAAAGTGAGTCACACTAAATATCTTGGCATTTGTGTTGACCAGAGGCTTAATTGGCACCCACAGTTAGAATCTGTCTCTAATCGGATAAGAAAACTAAATTGGGTCTTTAAAACATTAAGGTCGATAATGTATAGCTTTCTTTGAAATAAAATATACATAGCCCTAGCTCAATCCATTATAGCTTATTGTATCCCAATATGGGGTCGTGCCAATAAAAGTGTGTTTCTAAATCTGGAAAGGGCACAAAGATCGCTGATAAAAATAATTTATTTCAAACCATACAGATTCTCTACACAAGCTCTGTATAACATAAGCAATCTCTTATCAGTTCGAAGTTATACATACTCAACTTGACCCTACAATGTCATAAATCCTTACCATTTAAACCATCACGTCAAAGGAAAAGAAGAAACGACATTGTTGCTCATTCGCCACTTGTGCGTACCGTATTTGCTAGAAGACAGTATCAATCTCAGTCTGCATATATTTATAATAAAGTTAATAAATTACTTCAAATTTATCCGATGCGGTTACGTATGTGCAAAATAACATTAAAGCAATGGTTGGTTTCATTAAGTTATGACGAAGTAGAAGATCTGTTAACTAGAATTTCTTAACCATAAAATAGACCTCAACCACATGCACGCTCATACAGACGCAATGAACACACACACATACACACATTTTTACACTTACACACACACACAGGCACACACTACACTATCTTAACCTACATTGCTACACCTGCAACAACATGCTTTCTTGTATTATTAACATTGTTTTTATATTGTAATCTTATATAGTCCATAAGGGGAGTAGTGGGTCATTCCCAACACAAGTATCTCATGATTACTTAATGGGAAGGCTCAGTAATGTTATGTTAAAAAAGATTACTTAATAAATATTTTTTCATTTCAAAAAAAAAAAAAATTCAAGTGGTTTGTTGCTGACGCGGTCGCTGTTCAAGTTTATGGAGCGACAATGGAACCAATTTTGTGGGTGCTTCCAAGGAGTTAAAACAAATGCTGTCTAACGAACGTTCTTCATTTTCTATAGACGTAGCGTCTTCGTTGGCTAATAATGGGACTGAATGGCACGTTATTCCTCCCCATACTCCGAGTTTCGGCGGATTATGGGAAGCAGGAATCAAAAGTACCAAACATCATCTGCGCAGAGTTGTCGGTGATGCAACTCTGACGTATGAAGAACTTGCCACAGTGTTGGCTCAAATAGAGTCATGTCTTAACTCACGTCCACTGTCACAAGTTAGTGCGGATCCAGATGATTCCATGCCTTTCACTCCAGGTCATTTTTTGGTCGGAGAGCCTGACGGTAATTACGAGATTGCAAAAGAATACACCCTTCGTCGTTGGTAAGTCACCCAGAGAATGGTCCAACATTTCTGGAAACGTTGGTCCAAAGAATACCTTAGCCATTTTTTCCAACGTTATAAATGGAGAACTGCCTCTCCAAATTTACGACGGGTGACTTAGTGTTAGTTAAAGAGGATAACTTACCTCCTGCTAAGTGGCTGCATGGTATAGTAGAAAATATACATACAGGTAAAGATAATTTAACTCGGGTTGTAACCTTGCGATATAAAAATTCTACTATTCAGCGTCCAATTTCTAAATTATGTCCGATTCCCATCAGTTCAAATTCTGACTAAATTATCGCATATTTGTTATCCTTAAGATACTAAGAATTGAACTTAAGTTATTTTAAAAATGTTTTACGTTCTTTTGTTGTAGTTAGTTTTCAAAAAAAAAACTTTCTATTTTGTTTTATGATTGGAGATTGTTTAGATTAATGTAGTCAGTTCTTTGTACTTTAAATACAGTCCATGATATCGAATGTTAAGCAATTTGTCTTATTTTTGTATCTACTACGTTGTACCCTACCTTGTAAGGACTATTCGTCCTTGGTAGGTGGTATGTCTAATTTCTAAATGTCCATCATAAAAATGTAAGCTAGATTAGTTTGCCAAAGTTATGATAGATGGCTCTAGTAGTATAATAAATCGCGCATGTAACTTTAAAAATGTTTCCACACGGTATTATCCTTTTTTTTTAATTTTCCGTATGCTCCAGATTAATGGTTTTATCTTAACTCTGACATCCCTGACTTGGTAATCCTTAACTTTTATTTTATTTTGTTATTTAAGTTTCACCAACAATAATTGTTCACACTGTTCCTTAGTACATAAAATTGCTTACATTCTTAACAATCATTAGTAACAGTGAAAATCATATGATTTTTTTTTCATATATCATATCTGCTATCCAGCTTTAGAATCACAGTGATAATGATTTCTGTTGGTGGTGTGATTTTGGTGAGAGAATTAGCACGGCGATAATGCGAGCGGCAGGATCGAGCGAGACGCACTTACTTACAGCGCTATGAGTGCGAGTAGCGCATTCGATCGCACTATGGCTCGCCGTTTCAGTCAATGTTTACATTCTAAATTAAACTTTAAGGCCATAAGAAAAAGGCTTACTCTAAAGATCTGCTATGGTGCTAAAGATGCATTAGTTTCACTAGAAAGTTTTTGTAAAGTAAACTAGATGGCGATTTATTACCTAATTAGCGAGCGAGTTGATATCAATTACTGCAAATTATTTTACTTTTCATTATTTAATAAAAATAAATAATACAGGTCTCAGATTTTTTTATCATGTTATTTCTATAAAAAACAACCTTTAAAAATTTAGTTTCATTCAAGATTACACCCGAACAAAGTGAACTATGTAGCTAAATACATACATTGCAAGTTAAATAAAAGCACGTAAAAGCAACAATAATTGCTATAAAAATCATTCAAATTAATTACGGTGAGAAATCACGGCTAATGAAAAATCACTCCCACATGATATGTCATGATAAATCATACCCAATTAAAAATAGCAGGAGTGAAAAATAGCAGGTGTGAAAAGTAGCAGGTGATTTCACTGTGACAAAAAAAATCATTTTATCATATGATTGTTATTTGTAAATAGCAATCATTTCCATGCCTAGTAACCATCACTTACAGGTAAACACTGCACGCTTCTATTACAGAAGCATGTGGTGTTGCATGTGCTGACCAGAACAAACACAATAGTTATAGAGAAGAGAAGTTCTCTATAACTATTGTGTTTGTTCTGGTCAGTGATACAATTACTAAGACAAAAACCAAATGTACAAAAAAAATTTTTGTATTGTAGAGGAGGTTTTATACTGTACAGATTTATATAATATGGTAATAGCCAATTTTACAATCATTAATTTAATGTTCAATATTAATGGACATTATGTGCCAACAGACTGGTATTACATTATTTGATTAGATACATACTATAATCAAAGTATGTACCAATGCCATCTACGCACTTTTGCCATCTCATAGGAGGTTAATTGATCCCTTTACTAAAAAAGTCATTCGGACGGGAATCAATAAAATCTTTGAAGGCGCTTTGGACTGCCCCATCGGAGTTATCCAAATTTCGAAAATATTGGTAATCTGTCGGAACCAGGTCCTGGGAGTACGGTGAATGTCTTAGACATTCCAATTGAAGCTCTTCTTATTTGGTAGCCATATGGCGGTGCAGTGTGTGGCCTACCGTTATCCTTAAGCAGCAGTGGCCTAGAGCGGTTGACCAGCCTCGGTTGTTTAGCAGCTAGCTTTTCCATCATGGTTTGCAGTTGCTGACAATAGACATCCGCCGTAATCGTCTGGCCAGATTTAAGAAAGCTGTAGTGAACGACACTGGCAGTCCGCCAAACGCGCCCAAGTAACATTTTTTGAGTCAATTTTCGCTTGGGTCAGGATTTGGCTGGTTCGCCAGGATTCAACCATTGCGATGAGAATTTCCGATTGTCGAACAGGATCTTTTTTTCTTCACAGGTAATGATTTGATTTAAAACCCTCTCATTATTGTGCCGGTTGAGTAATGTAATGCAGCAGTCGAAGCGTGTTTGTCTATTTGCTGCACTCAATTCATGAGGTACCCACATCTCAAGCTTTTTACGTTCCCAATTTGCTTCAAGTGGATTAAAACAGTTTTGTCACTAACACCGCAGCCTACAGCTAACTCGGACGTGGTTTGCGATTGATCCGCTTCCACAATATCGATAAATATCTAAAGCATCATTGTCACTAAAGTACGTCTTCTTATAGTAGCGTCGGGTGACGGGTCGCTCACTTCCCTCTAATATGCTTGAGGAGGGCGATGGCTGGATCCCGTGTTAACTCGTGAACGGGTGCCGTTTGAGGGTGTTCGTCGTTTGGATACTTGGGGGGAGGGAGACTTGCCGAGCTAACCGATGCAGATAAGAATAATTTTGTATAGACATAAAGAGACTCTGTAAATTTATTTTGAAAAAAATATACCAGTGAAGTTTCTTGCCAGTTCTTCTTCACGAAGGTTTTTTCCAACTGGTGGTAGAGTCATGTTTAATGTGACATCAATAAGAACAAGTAATTGTCAATGCTGAGAAATAAATAAACATTTCGTTTCATTTCAATAGCTTTCAATTCTTCATTATCAACTTTGGTCTCCGGCCGCCCACGGAGCTTGTTCTGCAGTTCGAAATTTCCAGAAAGAAAACGTTGGAACCAAAAACGCACTGTGTTTTCTTTTTCATCGCCACCATACACCCCATTAATACTTCGAGCCGTTTCTGCAGCACTGGTGCCACGGTGTAACCCGTACTCGTAAATAACGCGATATTTCAAGTTTTCCATTTTGACGCAAAGAAAAAACCAAGAGGAAAAAACAAATGAATTACGGTTTTCGAAACACAAATGCGTGAGTAAATAGCTGTATGTATATATTTGAAATTTGAATTCTTAACCAAAGAGGAGATAATATAGATCAAATTAGCCAGTACAACAAAACGCCAATTTCATATTATGTAAGGACCTAATATTAGGTAAGTGCATAATGCATTTACTAACATTTTTTATTGATCGTTCTGGATACAAGCAAAAAAAAAATACAAATTAGATGTCTTTATATTAAATATTAAATGACCTTATATAAATAAATGTCCTAAGCAATAAAATCAGTAAACAATACAATTTAAATTGTCAACATAAAAAAGGCTTATTACATGATTGAATTCATTCAATTACATTAAATCTTTTTAATGACTAAATATATTATAAAAAAAATAATCCAATTTCTCTAATATACTTAATTAAATGTCCGTATAGAATAAAATTATAAAATGTCAATATGGATATAAGATAAACTGGATTCTCAAAAACTCATTTATGCAGTTTTTATAGATAGTAATTATTTTTCAGTAGAAAACTATGCAATCTTTTTTAAGTACATGTAATGGCAATGTTTTCAAGTCACTTTGTATTTTTTTAAATATACAGATTGCTATACAGACAATTTTTTTCGAATACAGTTTCCAATCTTTGCATTGGTATCTATAATTTATGTTTATGTCTCCCTGTGCCATTTAACATATCGTCATTAGTTTTGAATAACCTGTGTATGACCTCGCACTAATACATGAATTTTATAAATTTACATGAAGGGAACAGTTAGAATGTTTTGTTTTTGAAACAGTGGTCTGCAGCTGTCTAAAAATCCAGCACCACAAATTGGGCGTTTACATTTATTTGTGCACGAAATATGTTAATTGTGTCCACAGAGTTGCTCTATAATATTATGCCATATCTTCAGCTTGAGAAAACAAATCCATGGTAAGATAGAAGCGATGTATTTATTCCTGCAACTTCTCTGAATCTTTTTAATACATACACATATTTTTCGATCCTAGCCCGTAAATTAAGTATTTTATTATGTGTGGTTTCTAAACCTAAAAACTTTGTCGATTCTACATTTTCAATTGGTATTCCATTGTAATTAATATAAGACACATTTTTCTAAAACTATTCCAATTTAGCCAGTCTATCACTGTTGTAAATGTAAGTTCAACTTTATCTTTAAGGTCAGACGCATTTGAAGTACTTATTATTATTGTTCTATCGTTATAAAGTTGTAATAATAAGTATGATGCGTCCATTAGGTGGGTTTGAATAAATATGATTTAGGTATGAAATGTTCACGAGGTTCACTTAATTTTATCTTCTCTATTCTCACACTACTGGTGTGCGTGCCCTTCACTCAATTATTTACTTTGGCAATGTCATTCATTCTCGTTCTTCTTGCTCATGTCGTGTCGTGTGGTCGCCGTTTGGTTGTCGATTTCTTTTCGCAATTTTACTTAACGTGATGTACACATGGAGTTGTACGTAGCGTTTTTAAATAGTAGCGTAGTCTAAATTAACATTAAATACTTTTAATAAATTTGCCCATTATAATGATATTACGAGTGCTTTAATGTGTTGCTAGTGATATAGCAGTTTTGGAGGTAAAAAATGCCCGCTTCCATTTGTGACTCCGTATCAAGCGCATTGCGTTTATCATTAACTGCTGATGAATCCCAAAGTTCTTCAAGACTGGATAGTCGACTTTATTCCTCAACCAAAAACGTATTGTTATCTAAGATTGAATTTGAAGAATCAGGCGATTATCAAAGTAATGTTCTTGACGGGCTAAAATCGAAATACGTGGTGATCCGACCTAAAAAACAAGTGCTTGAAAGTAAACTGCTTAAAAAAGAAAATTCGTCTGGATTACAATCTTCAGGTAAAATATTTTCAGTATTTTATTCTTAGCATATCTTATCTAGAAGTCGAATCAAACCTAGAAAGTAAGAATTTTATTTAGAGGTTATATTTTTCTAATAGCTGTCAATATTTATCACTACTTACGTCACAGTCACTGTGTATGTTTTGTTATTTACGATTTATCACTGATGTAAAATGTTAACTTTTATAAAATGTTTTGATTAATACCAATTCGCATATTATTACGATTGAATTTCAGAACCCAAAAACAAAGATGAAGGCTTACCAAAGCCCAAACGTGTGTTGTTTCCTGTTGAGAAACTCCAACTAGGGTGGCAAACTGCATGGTCTGTTGGTGCTGGCATGCAGAACATTGGCAATACCTGCTACTTGAACTCCACGTTACAGGCTTTATTCCATGTTCCTGCATTTGCCAATTGGCTGGTCTCTGAGAGTATTCATGCAGAGAAATGTAACCAAAATGGTAAGTTAATGTGTGTATACAGTTAAATTGATAATAATTATCATACAAAAGAAGTTGTGATTTTAAACAAATTTCAATTTCAAAAACAGGGTCAATTTCACCCTGTATATAGAGAGATTTTAGTACTTTATATAAAAAAATCAAGTACTCATTTAAAGTAACAACATTCCAGATGGTTGCGTGATATGTGGGATGAGACAAACCCTCATGTCAACACAGAAAAATGGCTGCCCACCTATTAAGCCTTGGCAGGTTTACTCCAAGCTACGCCTCATCTGCCGCCACTTGACTCCTGGAAGACAGGAAGATGCTCATGAGTTCCTACGGTGAATAGAATTTTCTTTATTTTAGAACTTCTTCTGTTTAAAGAAACAAAATATTATTTTCCATTATAGGTACAAAAAAAAATAGGTGATGAATGTCTTGTTTTTCTTCATCTTCATAGTGATTGCATGAATACACCTTAACTTTGGCTTTTAAAAGATATTATAGGTAGACAAATAGAAAAAAATCAAATGGAAAATAACCTCTCGGCACTCTTGTCAGCATTGTAACATACATGAAGTGGGTAATTAGATATACAGCTTGAAGTTATTTCTACACAAGGTATATAAGTTTATATATACATAAAGGAACAATGATGGTGGTGCTTATTTATTGTTTAATGCTAAAAAAGGATAGAGGCTTGGGCTTTGTTTAACAAATATATTTCCATATCATAACTCAGCATAATAAATACAGTGTTAAGGTACTAAGTTCATCAACTAAAGTTTATGAACTAGCAACCTGCTAATGTAAAAAAAAAATTAGGGTCAAACTGTTTAATACTTTAAATATATTGATGACAGTTAATCTCAGATAGATCTCCTAGGTAGCAGTGTGACAGGGTGGAGTTCAAGTGACCACATAGTCCCGTAAAACAAATAATAATAATCTGAAATTCATGCAAATACTGTTACTTTGTCCAACCTGTAATTATCAGTCTTCAGAAATAAACATTGCCAATATCACTTTCAGTCAAAGATTGAAGTCTCTCAAAACCACTATTATCTCTATTCAGATACCTAGTCGAAGCTATGGAGAAATGCTACTTGTCAAGGTTCCTCAACTCTGACAAGTTAGACCAGTACAGCAAAGAGACCACACCCCTCAACCAGATCCTGGGGGGGTACCTACGGTCGACCGTTAGCTGCTTGGCTTGTCACCACCTCTCAACTACCTACCAACATTTCCAGGTATCTTTCTAAAAATAAAATAAAAAATTGCATTGGATTTAACTTTTGACTCGATTCCCACTAGTCATTTGCAGTAATTTCAGTACAGTACCATTCAAGCATGCTGGCTAAACAAGGTTATGTCAAAAAATCATGTTCTGCTACTTTTTACAGTTTAAATAAATTGTGATTGAATTTGTAAGTGAAAAACTGGTTGACCAATTCAAACAAATTATTTTTATGATAACCAACAACTGCCAGTATCATTTATGGTCAACATATTATTTTTAAAGGTCTGCCTAAAGTCATTTACTGCCTAAAGTATGCATATAATATAAAGCTTATTTATATGAATTTCAGGATCTACTTCTAGATATAAGAAAGCACTCAACTTTAGATGAAGCTCTGGATTCATTTTTCGCAAGGGAGAGGCTTGAAGATTTAGGCTACAAGTGTGAAGCTTGTAACAAAAAGGTATGCACAAAAAATATATAGATATTTATAGTAAAATGTATTCAAGGTAAAGTCATATGTTAACACTAGAGGTCCACATGGCTTTTCCTGTGCAAAAGCGATGGGTGTTGATGAACAAACTAGTTAATTCGATGGTCAATGAGCAGTAAATGAATGAACGGTTCATCGCCTGTCAATGAACTAGTTGAATCCGTAGAAGGCTAAACTACAACATCCACAACATTCTTATCGACTGGCAATGCAACGACACCTCAACGTCGTTGGTTGATACAAGTTAAAATTCGTTGAAATAAAACTGTCGAGGCAAACAAATTTAGGCTGCAATTCAAGGTATATAGAGTTGATTTTTGTATGAGTTGAATGACAATCAACTAGTTGAACGGTGGACGGGGAATAAGTTCAAGTTTGTGTTCATTTACTTACATTTCTTTTGAATTTCGATTCTAAGTAGTTTGTTTGAGTAACGACATGCGTGCGTTATTCATAATATTAAAGTGTTTAAAGAATAGATAATGAAATAAATGCTAAATAGATAAGAAGCTTTTTTAAGAGAAAAATAACTTTTCATTACTATTCAGCCAGTCCTAAGCCTGGAAAAGTATGAAGGGAAGTTTGATTTGATTATAAATAAACAACCATTCACATGTCAAAGCACAAAAAAAAATCATGTAATGTTAATTTATAGTGGAATCTATTAAAATACATATGTATGTACACAAGATTTATTTTTGAACTTATAAAATATGATAAAATATAAAATACAAATATTCTACTAATAAACACTTGTATTTTAAACTACTCATAACGAAGTTTACATAGAATGTACCCAAACAACTTATAAGTTATCATACATAATGGACTAGTCGACGAAATCAACTAGTTGATCGACCGGTTGATCGACGCAAATAAACCGTTTAGTTTCGTTAACGCCAAAAAAGTCGACGACCCATCGCTAGTATGCAACTCCTGATTTCACAATAAACATACTACTTGGTTATTTATATACAGTATAATGTAACTTACTACTTAGGATTAAATGATTTTAGAAATCTATACAGTACTTTTAGAGTTTAAAAAAAGAACTCAAAAATACAAACAAAAATGTTCTTTTTATAATAGTAGTTTAAATATAATGTGAAAATAGTTTATTGAATCTGGTAGTTGAAATGAATATTCTTATAATAATTTATAAGTTTTAATATTGTTCATTCAGTGTATGTGGCACTTGATATAAATTTAATACATAATAAAATAATGTAATATTTTATAATACATTTCAGGTGTCAGCAACCAAACAGTTTTTTGTGGAAAGAGCTCCTGTAGTGTTGTGTATAGCTTTGAAGAGGTTCTCCCTGGCCGGAGGCAAGCTGTCCAAACATGTGCAATTCAGGAAAAAAATCAACTTGAATAAGTACATGTACAATAAGAATAACCCTCAGAATTTGGTAAGTGTATTGATGTGAAACTTATGAATTGACTAATGTTTTCTTCCTTTTTGAAATAACATTTTACTGTATCATATATCCAATATCCATATTATCTAGGATTATGTTTGCAAAATTTTTTACACGACTCCTTTAAGAAGATACCTACATTGAAATTGTTATTGTGTATGATAAAATGTCCTCTTTTCTTGCAGTCCTACAAATTAGTGAGTCTTGTAACACATTTGGGCCCGTCACAGAACTGTGGACACTACACTGCAATTGGACAAGCGCCCAACAGCAATTACTACCAATTTGACGACAGCTGCGTCAGACCCCTTCCATTGTCTGCAGTTTTGGGCACAAACGCATATATCATGTTCTTTGAAAAGGATAATACTCCTGAAGACCCATCAGGCCCCACCACTTCTACCTCAAATACAGTTTACGGTCCGCAATTACCTGATAACCTTAACAGAGAAAAGAGTCCCTTGAAACTGACTTTCTACAGAAACGATGAAAGAAAACCTTTAAGTTTAAACAGCCTGTCGAGTGAAACAACTAAACCCGAACCTAAACCAATTATTCTGAACAGCACCCTCAGCAAGTCAACAGATCTTCACAAGTCTAACTCAGAACCGTGGGTTGTTAAACAAAATGGTGAAGTTGAAAAAGTAAACACAACAAAAACTATCAACTCCAAGGATAAGGCACCCAATGCTGTAGAAGAAGACAAAAAGATCAGTTTCATTGTCAGAAAAACTGACGAAACTAACTTAAAACCGAAGCTTTCGAAAAGCGACTCGGATATAAGAGCAAGCAGCAATAGCTTGAAGCTGTCAGACAAGTCGGCCTCTACTGGCAAGTTGGTGAGGATAACAAAATCACCCTTAGAGAAACTTGAAGAGCAAATGAATAATGGTGATAGTTCTAACCATAACAATCACATGCAGAAAAATGGAAACACATTCAGTGCCTCTAAATTAGTTCCTTATGACTCTGAATCCAGTAGTGATGAAAAAATAAATGAGGAAAGATTAAAAAGGGAAACTCCTAGAGACAGCAAACCTAAGTCTAGGAGTATTACGCCGCAGGCTCTGGTCGTCACAACTAAAGGAGTTCACTCGTGGACGGTGTCAACTGAAAAGAGCGGCCCGCTGTTGAGCCCCAGCTTGAATGGCGACACCATTAAAAAGTAAGTATTATATTTTTGAACTTTATTTTCTCTATGTATTTATATAATCAAAATAATAAAAATTATATAATGGAAATATATTCTTAAATCTAACTTTAAAGCAATGTAAATTTATGCTGTATTTTGTTGATCAACATTTGTTTTACAAAGATATAAATAATACTGTAAAACTATCCTTTACTAGATTGTTCAGTATTATAACAGCTTTAAGATACTATATTAACTTTATTTTGTAATGTTATGTTATTTGTATGGTTTTTTGAACTTCACTGTTTTGTGTTCACTTGAACTTTATTACACATCAAAATTTATACTCCATCTATGACCATCTCCCCTGCTGGCGACCGCACTGCATACCTAACCAATTTAAAAAGTCTTGTCATCCTCAGAATTAAAGACAAAGATGAAAAAGCAGAAGCATCTGGTGGTAGCGCTAACACGAGTCTCAGTAGCATGTCCCCGCTGTCTGACCAAAGCGAGACCGCCGGGGCCACCGGACCCAGTGCACCCAGTCGACCTCCCCAGGCCGAACAGAAGCCGCTGGCAGCGGCTGAGACTGTGAGACACCTCAACTCGCTGTCTCATCAGGGCTACGGCGCTCCGGTCGCTTCGTGGAATGGAACTCATAGCAATTTGTCTAGACAGGTTTGTCTGAGGTTTTATTAATAAAATTCTAAAGTTCTGAAAGAAATTGCTGAGAATATTCATCCTTTTGTAATCTTTATTTACAAAGCAGAATTTTAACAATAGCCAATGAGGAAAAATAACATATATAAGTTAATCATTCAATACATAAAACAAGTGTCATAAATCCCTCCACGCAGTGTACAAGAACAGAAACTGATGTTTTATTTAAATGTTTATATATGTTGAATTGAAAGCGAGTAGCACCTCTTCAGTATACACAGGAACTATGTTAACTATCTCCAGCACTACCTGGAGTCTAGACAGAGTGTTGAGTCTGGTCATCCACAAAAATTGTATTATTTCTTATCTTGACAATGACAATCTTAATTGTATATTTAAAACTCAAATCACTAAATTTGCCTAGATATTTTACTATGTGATGCCTATGCAGTACCCATGGTGGCAAGCAAATAGATTCAAAATTAGTTAGCAATAATCCCGCAAAGTTACTTTAATGGTTCTACCCCCACTGTATTCTCGAACCCATTATAAATATTTTGATGGAATAACTAACAAGAAGACCGCTCCACCTCAGCTGCAGTAGATAGTTGTGAAAAGATATATTTATATTGGTTGATTTTGTTCAAAGTACACAGCTGAGCTTTGTGGCAAGCGGCAAGTCCGCTACTTACAATACACAATTTGTAATTGATAATAAAATTGTATAATTTTGTTTCTGTTTCGACTGAACCAGGTGTTCGAAGAGCGGCGCGAGGAACGCAAGCGCGCGCTGGAGGCGGCCGACGACATGGACCGCGGCCGCAGCAAGAGGGTCAAGAAGTTCCACCACTACAACCGCTTCAACAACAATAGGAATTACAATCCTTTCCAGGTAAATGACATAGACATTAGTTTATTTACACTTCACACAATACAATAGGTACAGAAACATTTTTAACATAATACACATATAAAAGATCACATTATAATGATAAAAATTCCAAGAAAAAGAGAAAAAATATATGTATATACCGGGTGTACAATCCAAATGGGTCTAAGAGATAATGAAATCTGTTCTTAGGAATCATGGCGTCGATTTTAGATTTATTAATAATCACATTCAAACTTTTTTTTTTAACTCTCATACATAACCGGGAATCGAACCTGGTCAATACTCTTGTAATCGCGTCAAGTATTGGTCCGTAAGTATAAGGACCAAAGAATGATGGCAAATTCAATACATATTCTGCCTTACATAAAAAAAAGCCTGAGAAACAGCATGCATTAATGAAACGTGCGTCTTGAAAGAGCGAATTAAATATGTCAAATTATCTTCAAATATCATTGAAAGATGGGAGAAAAAAGATAATATACTTTAAACAAATTCATAATTTTAGGTTAGGTTTTTACTTATTCAACTGGTTGGCACTAATTTTATCACTACTCCAACAAATCACTATTAGGATTATAATTATTTACAATTACAAGTACCTATAACTTTTTATCTGCAAGCAGTACAAAAGTAAAAACGATTGTTATTCATCAATACTTTTTCATTGAGTTTATGAAACATTCATGTTCACGTTCAGTAGTATGCTTTTTTGTTTAATTGCTACTTTTCTTTCTCTTTCTGTCAATATTTTAACTTAAGCCTGTACTCTAGGTATACACCGTTTTATTCATAATCCTATTATAAGACTAACTGCAACTAAAATATGTTTTGTCTCTTTTTGACTTATATATATGACAATGTAGTAGATAGAATGAAATAAAATATGATGTAAATAAAGGATTATGAATAAGTAAAATGTTAATCAATGCATAATGATAGCTATGGACTCAGGTGCCATTTACCAGTTGATCACATGGATGTAACGATTAGTGGATTGTAGAAACCAGTTATTTAAAAAGGGTCAGTATAATAAAATAAAAAACACTTAATTATATTTTTTCTTTATTCAATTATAACATTGTCGAGAAATGGCGCTGGTGCTCCGAGTTATCCCAAATGGCTTGCATAACCCATATACCATAATATACACTAATACATGGGAGCAACATCCCACAGTCCTATTTCCAGCGGCACAATTCCAATAATAATATTATTATGTATATAATAACAATATAATTGCTCTGCGAATATATATTTTTTTTGATTCTTTAATTGTTTATCCCATTCATATTTATTCCTTCTAGATAGGCAAAGGACTTTACTTATATGGTTACGTCGTACGTTTGAAATTTTTATTTTATTATTAAAAAGTAGCTTAATTTAGCTTGTTTTATTTTTATTTGTTCGCTTGCAACGTTCTTGTATTGATCAATTAATTACGTGCATTCAAAAAGCGTGTAGTCAAAAAGAAAATGAAATCAAATAATGACATATTTATTTATGACAAGGCTGTATGTTTTAGCTACTTGCCTGCTCTTACGAGCAAATAGAATAAACAACAACAAAAAGAAAATGTTTCTGTAATCAACAATTTAAATCCGAAAAATTAAATTTTTTACTTTTTATGCCGTTCTTTTAAAAATGTAATGAATTTTGAAAAAGTAGGGGATTTTTTTTAATTGAATTGTGTTATACTGTCGAGTGTGAACGCTTTGTCGTTTTGTTTTTAGCTATAAGGCGAATCTCGCCATCGTTCTTTGGCTATGAAATCTTGTGTAAACAAGACTGACAGTAAATTAGACTGAAATGGCCACAATTTAATTAATTTGCAAAATATCGTGAATAATATGAATCGATCATGAATTATCTGAAGAGACCACTTATGCATATCTTATCTGTATCTATATTATGTATTATAAATAGCATTTATTTAAAATTAGAACGCATTTGTTCAGCGGGCGTGCCGAATCATTTAAAATTTGAAAATGGAATACTTCTTTTGGAATGAAAGTCTTATTTTAAATAAAACGAGCCTTTTCATAACCTCTTCGTTTTGATTTTAGATAGATTAATATTGTGTTATGTGTTGTGTACTGTTTGTATAATGCGTTTAACAAATGAAGAACAGTTAGATCTATTGAAAGCCTATTTTAAAAGTGATAAAAATTGCACACGAGCTTTAGATTGGTACCGAAATAGGCACCCGTTACGTAATGTACCCACACGAAAAATATTTAATAAACTTATTTACAATTTGCATTCAGCAGAAAGGCTACCATTATGAACATTTACTGAAATAAAATAGTTATGTTATTGTTGGGTTTTTCTTTCAATTATTTTTTCAATTATTCGGTAGAATTTTTGCTTCTTACGACTTGCAGAATTTATACCACTTTGTTTACAGAGATTTTCACCAGGTTCGATTCCCGGTTACGTATGAAAGTTAAGAAAAAAGTTTGAATGTAATTTATTATTATATCTAAAATCGACGCAATGGTTCCTAAGAACAGATTTCGCTATCTCATAGTTTCTGACTTCTCGATACTGACCCATTTGGATTGTACACCCTGTATAGGAAACAAAAAAAAAACAAAAACAAGAACAAACAAAACTGTGCAAAATGTAAAAAGGTGGTGCCACTGTGTGTGTACTCCTTGCATTGACATGCAAATCACTGATTTTCAGTCACCACCTTGATGAAATTATAAAGATTTGTCAACATATAGTACGTGACGTGTAAAAACAAATGTCAATTTAAAAATGATTTTCAATGTACCTATAATTCTCGACGCTGCGGCGTGTACAATAAACATGTGTGCTAAGGAGCTCCTAGTTCAGAAGTTGTTCCAATATCAGTGACCGCGCCCGCGCACGCCGCGGCTGCTCGGCGCGATTTCAAAATGGTCGTTGAACAAATAACATGCTTTTACTACCGAAAAGAAATAGACGTTTCTCGAAATTAGTTTATTTTCTGGTTAGTTATACCTGTAGTAGACACGAGCACTAAGTAAAATTATTTTTGTTGTGTGACGCTTGATGAAATAAAACAAGAATAATTTTTAAAATGTTTATTCTGTAAACTGTTTACGTTTAGAAATATTCAAATTGCGACTTCACATGATTTTCGCTTTACGTGACGTCCAGAAATGGAAAGTTAAGTTTTTATTCGCCTATTATTATCTCACTTTTTCAGTGCAAGTTGCACATTAATTTTATGTAAAAGCAGGCGAGCTTGGAGTCGCGGCCTCGACTGTGGGTTTTATTTAAACTAGCTGTTTCACCCGCGTTATTCTAAATTTCGTGGGAACATCGGGATAAAAGTATCCTACGTGTTATTCCAGACTATAAACTATCACTGTGCCAAATTTCATATTGATCAATTCAGTAGTTTTTACGTGAAAGAGTAACAAACATCCGTCCATACAAACTTTCGCGTTTATAATATTAGTAGGAGGCTTGCTTCAATGAATAACACCAGCGGGTCGCTCAGTGGAACATATTACAAAATAGATCTCGGATGTAAGCTATGCAAGATGACATCTTGCAACAATAATATTAATGCCACCCGTTACTGTTCATTATAATAGGTCTTTACCTATGAAACTGCCGTTTTGCCGTACTGGCCATTTCAAATGAAAATATTTTTTTTTTTGACTGATAATTCTAATTTCAAATTAATTTTATTTGACAAACATGGAATTCTTTTTCTAAAATCGTCATTTGTTTAATAGTTAGTGTTTTGTTTTCAACGCATTCGAACATTTTTCGTCATCATGGATAAGTCAAAAACTCGAGTAATTATGGAGTATGAGTACCGTCGTGGCAGCAAAGCGGCACAAGCGGCACGCAACATCAACGACGTTTACGGAGCGAACACTACAAACGAACGCACCACCCATTATTGGTTTACCCGCTTCCGTTTTGGAAATTTTGACCTGAAAAATGAACCCCGTGGTCGTCCGAAAACTTTGGTCGACAATGACGAATTAAAGGCAATTGTGGAAGCTGATGAAACTCAATCCACGGCTGAATTAGCAGCAGCTTTCGACGTTAGCATCAAAACAGTATTGGTCCATTTGCGTCAAATTGGCAAGGTAAAAAAGCTTGACAAATGGGTACCCCACGAACTCAATGACCGCCAGCGCGAAGTACGCGTGGAGACGTGCCTTGCACTGCTCAGCAGGCATACAAATGAAGGAATTCTGAACCGCATTGTTACTTGTGACAAGAAATGGATCCTGTTTGACAATCGTAAGCACTCAGCAAGTTGGTTGGACCCTGGTTCAGCACCCAAACAATGCCCTAAACGAAAACTTACCCCTAGAAAAGTGATGGTCACTGTTTGGTGGTCTAACGCGGGTGTAATTCATCACAGCTTCTTGCCAAACGGGACAAGCATTACTGCAGATGTGTACTGTGAAGAACTGAACACAATGATGGAGAAGCTCGCACGTCTCCAACCAGCTTTGGTCAATCGTTCGGCTCCACTGCTCCTGCACGACAACGCGCGACCTCATACTGCACAGCAGACGGTCTCCAAGCTACAAGAGTTGGGGTTGGAAGTTCTCCGTCATCCGCCGTACTCACCAGACCTTACGCCTACAGACTTCTACTTTTTTCAGAATTTGGATAACTTCTTGGCGGGAAAAAAATTCAATACCCGAGAGGCAGTACAAAATGCCTTTGAAGAATTTGTTGCCTCCCGTCCAGCTGATTTCTTCAGGAAAGGCATCAATAAGCTACCAATGCGTTGGCAAAGATGCATTGATTGCATGGGTGATTATTTTGGTTATAGAAATAAAAAATATATAAAAAAATTACGTTTCATTTATTTCGTGCAAAACGGCAATTTCATAGGTAAAGACCTAATATCAATCTTATTTTATTTTAGTTGTATCATTCTTATTGAGTAATGTGATGCACATTGTGTTAGAACTAATTTATCTCAAGTTATTTACACATTAGTAATATATTTATTATAGGTGAAGTTTTTTGTTAAAAACATATAATTTCATTCGTTTGACATTTTTGACATTCATTTATGTATTTTCCTATTGAACCAATAGCAATCTGATTGCTAGAAAATTGTGAACGAGCATACGTTTATACATTAGCTTAGAAGCGCACAATTCTTGAGATTATACCAATTACATGCAATTCGAATATTACAGTACAATAAATAAAACATACTATCGAAATTTTATATTGAAGACAATGTCCTCTGTGAAGAATGTGAAGTCAATGCCACGAGCATGTTCCAGGAGAAGCAGAACAAGCCGCACTGGAGCGGGAGCTTCAAGCAGCGCGGCGAGCGCCGGCCGCAGCACCACCACAAGCACCACAGCCAGAAGTACAAGCGGTTCAACAGGTGCGCTCGCTTCTGACTCGTTTGTTCTTTGTTGCAAGCGCTTCTAGTAATGCTAACTTTGATTTGTATTTTCTTTGGTTAAGACTAGTTTGGGGAGATACGGCCGGGGATGCGGGGTGGGGGTGCAGTGCACTCGCCCTTTAGAACGAACGGTTCCCGCCTTCACCTGACTGCTCCGACCGAAACACAGCGCTGCTTCCTATTTTAAACTCAACTGTTGTGTAGGAAACATTATAGGAACTTATAGGAACATTAAATTATAGGAAGTTATAGGAACAAAATTGGAGTAGTTTTAACTGAAACCTGCAATTAAAAGAAAAATAATATTTTGACAATATAAGTAATAAATAAATATATAGGACAGTTGTAATTTGATGTAGTTGTATAAGTAAACTTTAGTCTAGCCAAGATTATATCCAGGTGAAAGTCGATCGACGGGCGACCAGCGTACTGGCTAGTACACATCACGCCTCATACACATAGGGCCAAGGTTTGAGTCCGGAACACAGATGTTTGTTCTCGGGTCATGCTTGTTTATATTTATATAACATATGTATGTTTGTTCTGGTTCCCCCCAGTCCGCCGTATGGTCACCCACAACACCAGCTCTGCTCACTTTGGGGCCGTGCAGTTGGTGTGATTGTCTGGGCAGTTATTGTTATTTAAGGCAGCTGGCCCTACAATGAATAATGTTCTCTATTCGCAGATACGGCAGCAACCACCACTACCCGAGACACCATTGACACTGGAGGAACCTTCTGACCGAGGTGTACATAGACTCTGTGGACTCGTGGTTCAAATAAATCCAACTAGTTAATCCGGTAATATACTTAACTCTCTTCGCAATAATGACATAGTAAAAGGCAAAATTATGAAAATATATTATTGAAATTATGTATAGAAAATTATGAAGTCTATCCTTGTTATAAAACTGCCAGCTTACAATTAATATTCGATGAAAATAATAACATTTCTATAGCAATTCAACTGAGGGTAGTTTGGATAAGGCTAATTTTTATGTTACAAGTTCTTGATATAAACAATTTGTCATTGAAGCTCAATGAGAAACGGTCAAAGTTGCATCATTTGACTGTTGGATAATCCCTGCTGCTGTTTGTGATTTAAATTAAGGATTAAATAAAAAAGCATACTTTTAGCGTGATAAGCAATGTAAAGTTCTAGTTACTATAAGCCCTGTGGATACCTTGTAAGTCTAGCACTCGAAGTAAGCACGGCCTGCGCGGTCATTTCGTTCATTTCATCATTTTTGAGTTAAAACTAGATAGTGCATTTACGTCCTTCGTAGTTACGTGCTAAGGTTACTTTTTAAATGTAAATACAAAATCGCTTCGTCTTGATCTTATATTATTATGATACATAATTATGATTTTATTTTATGTCTCAATTTAAAGAGTTCTTTGGTTTTTTGCCCATGGAACAAATATGGCTGTATTATTTTTTTTGCTTTTAAAATGCGTTTAAATGTTATCAGTTTTGGAAATCGACTTTGACATAATTGAATATTAGTTACTGTAGATTGACTTATTTTTTACTTTCTATTTTTCAAAATGTCAGCATGTAATAGCTTTGTAAATAAGTAATAATGTTTATTAACGTTTTAATTAGCTTTGTTTATGGAAGTAATGTAAAAATGAACTATCTTGGTTTTCTGTAGCCTTTTGGATTTCAAACGTGATGGAAGCTTCGTTGGTTAATTCTTGCAAAGATTTAGATGTATGTAGAAACTAAAGGATTAATTAATTTCTTTATTGTAACATAGTTTGTTGCGTCGTCGTCCGGCCGGCACGTCGTCGTGTCCCACGCAGCTCCGACTAGACGTAATTACGTTAAGTTACCCTGTTTCTAACAATTCATTTCTAAGATAGTTGCAGATTAGGGTGAGATGAGATGGGTTAATGTAGTTGATAAGTTGGTAAGGCTTTGTAAGCCAGACATTTTGTACCCATAGCCATTAAATTCCTGTGTGCCTGTTTAGGGAGCCCTTTCGGACGCATAATTTTTTTTATCATAATGTAGTTTGGCATAACAGTTTCAGCATAAAGTTTTTTCGCATAAATTGAGATAAGCAGAATGGTTTCATTGCCATAAGTTTCACTTACTCTAATTTTCTTTATCATAATTTTATACAGCATAAATGTAAAGGACATAACTGTTATACGTCTAAAGATAAATTATCATAAAATACAAAACGCATAATAGAAGTATCCATAACCTCTAAAGTCGAAAACGTAAAGTAAGAAAAAAACTTTTGGTGCCTAATTTATCAAATATAAATCATATGTTGAGTCTTGAAAGTAAAAATAAATAATACTAGGTGCGACGTCGAGCGCAGCGAGGAGGAGGTTAGTCAGTATATAGGTCATGCCGAAAAGTGACTTGCACGTGAATAATAAATAATGCCATTTGACCAAGATTATTTAAGAAATGATGATGAATTGTAAATAATCATCTCACTATAATCAAAATATATAACACAATAATACAGAACCGAATTGGAACCACGCAACTTTTCTGTCCCGTCCTAGTGTTTTTATAAACCCGGGGGCGTGGAGGGAGAGAAACTACGGTTAGGTTAGGTTTTTATGTAGTTAATACACGCGCGAGCCGAGCGAGCGAAGCGAGCGTGGTGCGGCAGCACCCGTGAAAATTTTACTTCGGTTCAATTTGGTTCAAACAAACGTCACGTCTGTCCCTTCAGAAGTTGTCATTGTGAGAAGTTGGCATTTTGTGAAGTTGGCATTGTGAGATGAGAGAGTTTTCTTCATCTAATTCGAATGTACTCAAAACTTTAGGTGTAAAAATAGGTGGCGATGTTGCATTTACCCATACGTAATTCTGACTAAACCGCGTTGCTATATCGTCTGTAACAACCAAAGAAGTGTAAAATTTTTGTAGGTTATTCATTTTACAGTCCATTTATTTTTGTCAAATTATGGTATTCTATATGTATGACTTGTCAACTTTATGCCATAGCGTATATGGCAATAAATGTTATGATAAGTAATCGTTATTGTAAATCCATTTATGCATGAACATTTTATGCTAATATATTATTATTATAAATGAAGTTATGGGGAAATAAAGTATGCCCTATGATTTATTTTATATGAACGTTATGCGAAACAAACAGTATGCCAAAAAAAGTTATGCGGCCTTATAATATGCCAATTAAATTTATGCATCCCAATACGGACCCGCCTGTTTATAACATTTATCTGTGATGAGTCCATTGATCTGTGTTCTTTCACTTTAATATATTTGTGGCTACTGCACATCTAATAATTAGGCATTTGCGTGCCGTAGCTCCAATTTCAAACTGGATTTTGCTTTCAAAAATTGACTATGTTAATGACACGTTCACGGAATTCATGACACAGACAGTACATGAGTCATGTCGATGTCTACAATTAATAACGTGTCAGAAGAATGCACAGCGAGTCGTAGGCTGTGAAATGCGATTTGAAAAAGATAACTACTCTGACGTCACAATACAAAGTTGCTATACTTTACAAATTAAATACTGCACAGTAATCACAAATAGTCAAATGATATTCTCAAAACATCACGTTCTTTAAAAATATATAAAAAGTATTTAAAATTACTTTACGTACCGAATTCAGGCAACATCAAAAGTCGCTGCCAAAACTAATGTTATCTTTTGTCTGAAATACAACGTCATCCATAAACACTCAATTTCAAAACTTCTTGACATATGATTTGTGATAATATCACAGCACTTAATGTGTATTACTTTTTCTTGTTGTATTTCAAATACATAGTTTGAGGTATACTTAATTTATCATGTGCATAAAGGAGTAAATTCTTGAGTATGTAAAAAAATAATAAGTTAACAAAAAACTTGATTCTATTATTTGCTACTTTTGAAGTTACTTCTACCAAAAATAAACAAAACACGCTTCGATTGACTCATCACAGCAAAGACTGCAGTGCGTCAACGAGCTGACATGGCCCAATTGTACCTATATTTCGTAGGAAATTATTTTATCTTAAGGAAATTGTAAAATATTATTTTATATTTTAACTATTATGTGGATATTAATATTTGTTTTAACATATATCCACGGCATACACAGTAAAGAACATCTTACAAATTATGACGTGTTTTATTCCTAATCTTGTTTTGTATTGAACTGACACAAAACGAGTATTTGTGCTGTGTCGTACTTGCGCCAGGAAGCGTGCCTTCGTGACAGTTTGTCTTCTTTTTGTTTTATTAAAGCTTTTCTTTACAACTGTGTTTGGAGGATTAATGTAATGTCCTAAGCACAATTAAACATCATTGTAAATTTTGAGCTGAAGGCACAATTAAACCAAGATTTTGGATAACTATCAAGAAATGAGTGCACAATTTAAATTTTACTTTCTCGTATTCGGGCCAGGAATCGTGACTTGAATCCAGTTCAAGGGTAATCAAGAGTATCGTTCAGCCTCATAGCGAAGCGCAGTGCGAGATAAAACTTTACAAATTAATATAATAATTATATTTAATGTTATTGGACGGTCTCTCTTTAGGCATCGCATGACTCTCCATATTTTTGGTAACTTCTCGATGCCTTCCTTCCCTAAACTCATTGGTGCACCTGGGGCCAGTCTAGGAACGAAGCCAGCGCCTTATGAAGCTCTCCGCGCAGTACTCTGTTCTGTAGAAGCTACCTTTTTTACTGTTTCCTAGCTTGCAAACAGATCGCGACTCTCCTGCTGGTGAATGGTGTCTGAAATCAACCTATTCACTTCATTAATCTGTGATGTTTTATATATCATCAGCAATGGGCCATCCACAAATTACGTCACAGGAATTTCATGATCTTTTGATCTCGCTCGGCCCCTCACAGCTGGTTACATTTGTGAGAGACCTCCCCTCTCTAGTGTGACGTCACAATTTTTACAATCTTGTACAAATTATTAAATTAAAACAGCAGTTCCGGAAGTAAGTTTTAATTCTGTTTGACGCTGAGTGACAAGAGCTATGAAAGATAATACTCGCTCAGCGATACTCGATCAGAACTCACGTCGAGAGGGCAACCAGCGGTCATTTCTCTACAGTGAATATCGAACAATCATTTGAATTATCATAGTTATCTAGTTCAGACGACGATGATGATGTATTATTTGATAGGCTTCGTGTAGTGGCAGCGGCAATTTTGAAAAAACGAAGGAAAATAACCTCAACTCGACGTCACACGCTTACACAAAGGAAAAAGCTATAAATAATATTTAAATTAACGAAATAGCGAAAATGCCCGTCTCAAACTAAAGTATTAGACGCCATTTCTCGCCATATTTTTTTCTACACGTAGTGCTGCCGTATCAAAAAAAAATTAATAATTAATCGATGTTACCATTTGTAAAAATCATGGCGTTTTTTCCAACATAGGTATTTAACATCTTCTAAGAACAGTCGACCCCCCCCCCCCCCCCGTGTAGGTCTGTTTGTACGCTTGGCCGCCGCGAGCGAGTGATGCGAGTAATCGCTCGTCTCACTCGCTTATAGCCCAGCTACACAACTATCGGAACTACGCAGTCGCTCCCAGCGGCTCGCCAACTGGTTTCTACATTCTAGCTCTACTCGCTACTCGTTCATCGTTGCCGGTGGGACAACTGCCTTACAGCGTAGGTTAAAATTTAAATTAGGCGACAACGTTGCGGGGGATTCGGGTGCGACTCTGACCCTGAGCCGAGCTTCCCGATAGTACTTTGCGGGACACTCAGAACATTTTGAGACAAAAAAAGTTCTATTGGTTGTGTTTTTCTTATTACATATTTTCGAAGAACTCTTCTCCAGCATTTATATAAAGTTTCATGCGTCTGAACCAATTTTTAAACCACATTTATCGGTCTGCAACAGGTACTGGTAGCGTCGGGTGACGGGTCGCTCACTTCACTCTGATATGGTTGAGGAGGTCGATGGCTGGATCCCGCGTTAACTCGTGAACGGGTGCCGTTTGAGGGTGTCGTCTCAATACTTGGGGGGAGGGAGACTTGCCGAGCTAACAGAAGAATAATTTTGTATAGACATAAAGAGACTGTAATTTATTTTGAAAAAAATATACCCGTGAAGTTTCTTGCCAAATCTTCTTCACGAAGGTTTTTTTTCGAACTGGTGGTAGAATCATGTTTTATTTGACGTCAATAAGAACAAGAAATTGTCAATGTTGAGAAAAAAAAAATAGTTTATTTCATTTAATTTTACTTCCTTAAGGGACTTTTCTTAAGCAGAGAGCGTATCTTCTGGCGATGAAAACTATGCCTTGGGCTGGTTGTTAATTTTAGGGGACAAGAAGATGTCACATGGTGTCAAATCAGGGCTGTAAGGTTGATGACCCAAGTTTTACCGGTGTAGTATTAAGGAAATCCCTCATCTTGATCGCGTAGTGCGCAGGTGCGTTTTCGTGGTGGAGCAAAAGGAGTCCCGTGTTCGGTTGCTTGTTGCTTTGCAGCAGCAGAAACTTCTGTCAAGCATTTGTAGTGTACCACTCTGCATTGATGGTACTTTGGTTTTTTAAGGGAATTGATACTAAAGACCCCGTTAAGAAGAAAATACTGGCGAGCAACATTTTTCCAGCGCTTGTCGATCGTTTCACTTTCGTATGCGTTGGATCGTTTTGAAAGAGCCATATTGTTGACTGGCGCGTTGTTTCTGGATATTATTGATAAATCCAAGATTCGTCACCTGTTATGATATCGTAAACACGAGGGAAGAACCTGCTTGGAACTTGTCAATCATTTCATGGCACCGTACCATGTGTGTGAGTGGCCCGGTATACAGTATGCTTACAGCGTTAAGGCCTCTATTTAAAATGTCAGCAGATAACACAGTGTAGATCAGCCATCATTATTATAAGTACCAATTGAGCTTACATTTGTTCATTTATTGATTCTATAATTTGGTTTTTATGTAGGGTTTTATTATTTTGTTCATATCAAACTTGCAGATGAAGTGATTAGAACTTAGTAGACACCTACCTGACCTGTCTGTCTCACTAGAAGGTTTGTGTGAATGCTATAGTAAGAAAAAAGAGATGTTTTGGTAATATGTATAATTAATTTCAATTGAATATTTACAAATACATTTATATTTCCATTTTAAAAACAACACTTAATGGAATGTTAGAGATTCAGTAAAAGATTCTTAGTAATAATCACATCATCCTTAAAAATGGTTTAGAAGTGTGGTAAGCACACTTTTCCCGCAAAAAGTTCAGATATCACTGTGATCCAAAGAGACAGAACGAACAAGATGTAAGATATTCCGACTTGATGGCTGTTGGGTAGCTGATATGGTTGACCTCCAATCTCATCCACATGGAAACCCAAGGGAAATATTACTGCAGCTAGACAGAATACCACCACTGTAAATTGAAAAATAAATTTAAATTGTTTTTGTCACAAATATTTTTATAAGTATATAGTATGTTATACATATGGCAATCATAAAAATACCCTAGCTCCTATTGCTAGCCTTTAAGTGCAAGTATTTTTAGCTTATCCTTGATTGTAGATCCAGTTGATTTCGAGATTAAAGTTAAATACACCTTAAAGATTTGGCTTTGTTTGTTAAACTGTTTGTATCTTCACTTGGTTAAACCAATACAAAACAAAACTTAACTATAGCAAGAAAATAATTTAGAAATTACCAACAATAAATATGTGTAAACACTATCTTTGGCTTAAAACAGCATGATTGTTTCTTATATAGTACACTAATTAATAGACAGATAATTCTAGGAGATTTACATAGTGTGGCAAGGTCAATGTGACATCCTACATTATTCACATAATTCCACTTACTTGCAGCAAAACCAACCCATCGGGCATAAGGAATAACATTTCGGTCGAAGTGGCTCGATGCCAGCAGTATAACTGTGGTTGTTATACAGATGCAACCAATAAATATACAGATTAAAGCCAGCAACCATTCAGGCTGCAAATCTGGTGTAAAACATACTTGAGGTCTATTGTACAGGGTAATACAAGACCACATAAGTCCAAGACGAGTATCACCTGTAAATTGAGATATCTTAAGGTCATTATATTATGCAAAACTTATAGAAGTCGTTGATGATTTAATTACTTTCCTCCAACGTCTGTAATTATCCAATCAGGCATTGCAAGGCTGACAATAGCGAATACGTCTGCAGCCATGAAGAGAGTTCCCGATATCACAGTAAGCTTATCCATTTTGATTTTTGTATCTTATTCAATTTCACGAATTCACATATTTGTTTAGTTGAATTTTAATTGGAAAACAACCAAGTAGTTTTATGAATTGATTTTGACATTTGTTGATTTTTTTAGGTAACGTTTATCGTATAAGAAAGGCAAGGAGCTATACTATGCAGCCCAGTCTGTTGTAAATATATATTTTCTTAATGATAATATTATGAATGAAGGATAATGAAGACGATGAAGTCAAAGCAAAGTAATAGCGTGACTTTACTATCAACATGCAGAGTTCTTGAAACGAAGCTGTCGACATTCCTAATTAGGTTTTCTATTTAATGCACATGTCTATGACTGCACAATAAACTGTTATCATTAAACTTTAATTAAACAATAAGACACACGAAAGAAAAAAATCCACGAAGAATCTCTTGCCTCGTTAATTTCCCGTCAAAAGTCTGACATTTGATGATTGTCCCGTGTCACCAGCTAACAAAAAATGTCTGTGTCACCGCTGTCTGCTGTCTTCAATGTGACATTTTCTCTGCAGCTTGTATGGTCATCTCAAGTCGTACGAACTTAAGTTTTTTTGTACACAAGAGGACCAGCTATACTGCAACTATGCGTCTGTGAAACAGAGTTGTCATTTTGAAAATTTCTGGCCATTTGTATGAAAGCTTTGGGCGTTATAGTTTTACCAGTTTAGTTTTTAAACTAGTGACGCTATGATGGTTGCACTGTACAACGAATTTGTTAAGTATGAACACTGCAAGAGCACATAAATAAGTTATACAGTGCTCTTGCAGTTGGTTACCATGATGAAATTTTACATGATGATACCAGGATGGAACCCAATTAAATATTAATCGTAAATATTATAGTCATACTCATAAATATACTTCTACTCTCTGCTTGCAGTCAGTCCATCAATGTTAAAAAGGGATTTCTGCTAATGGAAAAAATTAAGAATAATAAGGATTCGTTTTTATCTCTTTTTTTATTGTAAAGGATTAGGCGTTTGTCTTCTATCTCACGTGACTATAGTTTTCTGGAAAAACAGACGCAGGCAGTTCATTCCACACCTTGGCGACCCGCACCAAAAAGGAACTATCGGAGCGTTTGGTTCGACTTCTTGCGATGTCTACTATAAACGGATGGAAGGCCTGTCTGAGTATTGGTATTATATCTATTAGTATTTTATTATTTGACATATGCACGGGAATCAATATTCGCACCAGCACTGTTCCATCTCGGTCATCGTTTTCAATAGTTTCTGATGCCATCTATCACTGCAAGCCAACAACAGCTTGTTGTTAAATTGTAGTTTTGAGTTAGTAGACACCAATATTTAACGTTTTAAAACTTTTCCCGTAGTGGTGTGATGGAACTTCTGGCAAACGTTTGGTAGTGTACCACGCTGCATTGTTGCTACTTTGGTTTCTAGTAAGGAAAAAAACTGGCGATCAAAATTTTTCCAGCGCTTCTCGATCGTTTCATTTTTGTGATTTAATTATTTATTATAAATATTATATTATATTGTAAATAAATAAATAATTTAAAGAACAGGATTAGGAACTAGGATTCAACTATAAGAAATACTATAAGTCTAAATGAAAAACGGTTTTTTTAGTCGAATGGAGAAGACTTACTCAATCTGGAATATTGTTTTCCAAAATACTTTTTTGAACACCCTGTATATAAGAAGTAAGTATTGAAAACTTTGGTGGTCAACGCAATATGCCATCATGCGTATTCTGTTTATGCTAATATTTAATTAATAGAGAGTGATCTTAAGCCGTTTGTAATAAAAAAACGGCTCAACCCTTTAAAAGTCCCGTCAGTCGCGACTTTCTAAAATTGAATTTACCAAATATTGAGCAAGACTGTAAAGTTAGTAATGTAACTACAGAAATAGAGTAGAAAGACATTTAGCTAGAAGGATTTACATTAAACGAGAACCTTTTTTAATTCACATGTTAACTAAGTGTAGCACTTGCTACTATTGCTAGACCAAGTTATAGAAGTTGGAGTGTAGTGTGGCTAACCTAACCCACATACACATTTGAAGCACAGTATCGCATAGAACCTGTCAAGAAGCACATCTACACTTTGTATTTACTAATCTGACTACGCATTAGAAACTTAAGCATTGCACATGCTAAGCCTTGCCGGGATAGACATCGATACTTTCATGCATGATAGAATATTTACTTTATACAATACCAAAGAAGTCGAGTAAAATGTAAAGGTTTAATTAAACTCTATAGAATCCGGTTACAAGTGTTTTATTTAATACCTACATTCATCGGTAGACGATCATGAAATTAGGATAAATAGAGCTCTGAAAAGAAATGTGTTAAGTACAAGCCTGTTTAAGTATTCTTGAAAAGACTAGCCATGCTCGCATCGCAACGAGTACGCAGCGAAGCGAAGCGACCCTCCCATAGCTGTGTTCCCCTTACTTAACTTGCTGTCCTTTGTTTGTTCTCTCAAGTTCAATTTTCAAATTCAAATTGACGGCCGAGTAGCGTAATGGTAAGTAGCCCTGTCTCATACGTTGGAGGTCCTGGTCGGGGCATTCATTTATGTGATGAACACAGATTTTTCTTCTCAGTTCATGGTTGTTTATATATAAATATACAGGGTTGAACTTTTACAGATTTTAGTCGGTTCGATTCTCGGGTGAAGCAAGCGAATTTTTGAAAAACTTAGAATGCGGTTTTATTTCTTTTCAAAAATAAAGGAATGTTTCTTTGGAGTAAAATTTGCTATCTCTATTATTTAGAGTACTTTCCCTCCAGGTGGCATTAAAAAATTCCACCCTGTATATGTATGTTTATTATGGGTTCGCCCACAATTCACTGTATGGTCATAACAGAAGCTCTGCTTACTGGGGGGATTTATTATTATTATTTACACCGCACACTGGCTTAACATAATAAAGAACATCGATCATGATATTGTCCACAGCAATGCATACGTTAATTTCGAATGTCATTTACAAAGTGAAATGAGCTGATATCAAAATACTTTATTTCACTATTGGTTTACATTAGAAACATTCAATTAAAGTTTGGTAAATACGTACGACTTTTAAAAAACAAAAAAGCGTTAAATACATGGGATAAAAGGTATACAATTTGACGACGCCATGAAATAAACTTAACGGATACGTTCATGAACCTCAAAGTTCGAAGACCCAAATTAGTTAAAACGAACGAGTAGCGCACTGAAATGTAAGTGGAGTAGATGTGTTCTGTCTACTGGAAGATGTCAGGCTGGAGTACGCTGGAACGGAGAGCTCAGCGAGGCGAGGAAGTCGAAGCAAACTGAGCTACGATACACTGACGCAAAAAGAAGTAGTTGTTTTGGTGGTAGGTAGTAGAGTTTCTTTGTCACGATATCTGGGGTGCTATTACTGGAACTGTTCTTCCTAATGTGACCATAATATCGTGTTACGGTCAGGAGGAAGAAACAGCCCCTCAAATTAATCGAATAAAGGGATTTCAACACAACCCTACGGTCGGCATCGCCTCGTTAGTCGATGTAACCATCTCGATCACGAGTAATAAATAAAACAGCTACGATCAATGATTTCCGTGGGTTAAAGATGCCTTTAATTATTTCTAACCGCACGCGTTGTTATCCTCGTTTCTGGATAGGTTTCTATTCCTTTAATGAAACTGACTGCGCTTTATTAGACTGTAGCGTGACGCGCTACGCCGCCGACCAATCACAACGCGTGTTCTACATCGCAATATCAACTTTACTTAAGCGATTAGGATATATATGACTTTCCGACGATGATCGTCGGGCCGTGGGCCGCGGCCTGCTCACCCTTTTCAATCGGTGGGAACGCGTGGTTAAGTTCCCTTAAAGATAAAGAACTGTTTACCACTGTTGTTGCTGCCAGATTTTTCTTCAGTGGTTTGTTTCATTTTGTTTTATGTCTTGATAGAACCCCATTTTTGTATATTATAGGGGGAAGCTAAATCTAAATTAAAGCTTAAAGTAGGAGTAACTTCGCACTCCCATATTCAAACAAATTTATTAAACTATGTTTAGGTAAGTAGCATCCATACTCATGGACATAATTAGTCATTTTTGTTTTTACTGATTAATAGTGATCGTGATTATTATATCGACTAACGATGCGATGCCGGCCGAAGGCTTCAGTCGAAATGCCTTTATTCAAGTAATTTCGCTTTCCACTAGGCTTGTTCTTCACTGTGACCGGAGTACAACCTGTAGCACCGCTCTAGACGAGATCTTAACAAAGAAACTCTACGACCGCTGCGGGGGGTCGTCGGACATTGTTCACAGTTAACATTTCTGTCTGCGGGGTGTCGTCGGACATTGTTCACAGTTAACATTTCTGTAGGTAATATTTTGTAAAAGACAGAAGCCTCATCTAATCTTAAGATTGAGCTTAGATTTCTTCTCCTCTTTTTTCACGAAACGAAAATTAGATACTTCAAGGTTTCTTTATAAGAAGTTTCCTAGAGATGAGAGCGTAAATACGTTATGTCACTAGTATTCGCACTTCGCTACTTCTATCTGAATATTTTTTATTTTTTTTATTTTTATTTATTTGGAAACCTTTACAGTAACTTTAACTCGCATAGAACAAACATCAATAACACAGTACACATTTACACAGTTTTCGCATTTAGTTAACTATTGTACCTTCAGTGTATGAACGATACCCACGTGCCCATTTAGTACAAAAGTTTAAGCAACACTACTATAATCAAAATAAACGTAAGTAGAAGGAATAAAGACTCCACAGAAAAGCGTTAGCAAGGAATCGCGTCAAACCAATTCTTAGCCAATGTGATGGTTTTCTGGTTTAGTGTTGAAAATGTCTAACTCGTGCTCATCTACTAACTTGTTGATGGAGTTTGCACTTCGAACGAAGTATGCGTTTTGCCTATCGTTAGTTACATAACGAGGGATGTGTAGCAGCTTGCACTTTCTATAATTTGGGGTACGGATATTAATTGAGGCTAAAAGATCAGATGAGTCTATTTTAGATTGTGCTACTTTGAAAAGCAATGTAGCATCGGATATGTTTCTTCTCACAGTAAGAGGTAATATATGGTGCTTTTTGCATCTTGCTTCATAGTTGTTTTGATAACTTTTACACTTATATTGGATAACTCTAAGAAATTTTCTTTGAATATTTTCAAGTCGTTTAACATAAACTTTATACTGAGGGTTCCATATTGGAGAACAGTATTCCAGGATGCTACGCATGTAAGAACAGTATAGTATTACTTTGATATTAGAAAATTGAGAACATGATCTTATTACAAAACCTAAAGCTTTTATTGCCTTTTAGGATATGTAATCAATACGTTTGTCATATTTCATCTTGGCATTATGTACTATACCCAAGTCTTTGATCTCGTTAACTCTATTGATGTGGATGCCTCTTAACGTATATGTATAATCTATTTTGTTTTTAGATTTTCGTGTAAAAGTTACGCTGTAGCATTTACTAATATTGAGGTCCAGTCTGTTGTCACTAAAATATTGTTGAAATCTATCTAAATCCTGTTGTAGATTGTGACTGTCACTGAGACTTTTTATTTGATGAAATATTTTCACATCGTCCGCATAAAGTAAGAATTTGCTATATTTAAAACAGTTACCTATATCGTTGATAAAGATGTTAAAAAGTAACGGCGCTAGCAAACTTCCTTGTGGAATGCCTGAGGGAAGTGTAAACCAGTCAGATATGTATCCATTCACAGCTACAGCTTGAGATCGATTCTCTATATACGAGCTGAACCAACGGAATAGATTGCCGTGTATTCCTGCTGATAAAAGCTTTTTTAACAGCAGCATGTGGTCAATCCGATCAAATGCTTTGCTGTAGTCAGTGAAAATACAATCCACCTGGGCTCCAGCGTCGATGTTTGATGTGGTGTATTCACAGAATAATAGTAAATTCGACGTAGTAGACCTATTCTGGAGAAACCCGTGTTGTTCTTCGATAAAAAAGGATGATAGTGTACTTTGGACTTGTTTATGAATGATATACTCTAATACTTTAGCAAAAATACTGATTTTTGATATGGGCCTGTAATTACTTACTTCAGTTTTACAACCATTTTTATGTATTGGTGTTATGAACGCTGATTTCCATTGATGAGGTACGTACCCTTCATGAATGGAACGTCTATGTCTAAGTACAGCCTATAGCATCTTCAGTAATTGCTTTTTACTTTAATAAATCATCACGACAGACACTGGCAGGCGACAGCTCCTGCCGGGTCAGCTAGTAGGTATTTCATGCGCATGTTTTCTATAGGTAGCTACGGATGGCTATAAAAACACGCAAAATATTACTCATGTAATTTTTTATTTGCTTCTCACATATATTGATATACGTCCGTACCTTTATTTATATATACAAAGGCACTTTGCTAAAATCAAGTCCAAAAACATTGCCGAGGTCGTGTAAAAAAGATGCCGAAAATTATATCGATGGTAAGGAATTCAGATGTTATTATTCCTTTGAAGTAATACTTGAAACCTAATATCTACTTAATTTTTTTGTATTTTTTGTGATTGCTGGATAAAGATTATCAACATGATCAAGATCCGTTATAAGGTCGCGATTGGTCAATTTGTAGTTTACGAGTGTCGCTGAGCGTTGTCGCCGGAGGTTCAAGCCGGCTTGTCACGACAACATTTGACTGACAGGTGTCAGTGGTTCAGGCGGGAGCCGGGGCCGGCTGACTGCCTGTGTTGGTGGTGGCAGTGGACGCCGTGTCATCCGGCTCGTCGATCTGTAGCCAAGGCATTCGCTTCTGCAACTCTTGCCTGTGAAATGTTTACGAATTGGTCGTGAGACCTCCAATAACAACTACTGCATTATAGTGGTATTTTGTGATATTAAGTTATGATTTAAGGAATCTGTGGAATTAAAAAATAATGTACCTATATTTAGGATGGCTGATGGCGTATACCCATGGGTCTATGCAGGCCACCGTCTTGCAGGCCACTGCGGGGATCATTGTCACCTGAAATTAATTGAAAAGAAATCGTATACAAGGTTATAAGAATCCAAAATAATTACTTAATGAATAAGAACGCTAACTCACTAAATTAAACAAGCATGGCTATGGTGTGTTTTAGCAAATTTTGTCATAACGCGCAGAGTTTGAAACTAGACGTCACATGTGAACGCGTAGACAGACCACCAACACTTTACTGGCAGGCGAGTTTCTATTCAAATTGCCATAAAAACTACGTTATGGTGGTCGTGTTCCGGTCAAACTGATGGGACACCAGCGAAATAACAGTGACGCCGGCGATTGCCCATGTTCCCAGTAACATCATTTTTCCCCTTAGGGGTACTAGGGCGGGTACAATACGCAGTAATAAGGTATTCTATTCTCTGAAACCTCACTCACTGGCCACAAATACTTGGCCTTAAAGGGTCCTTCCGCCCGTGCTATGTGCTTCTCAAGACAGCTTTAATCATTTAAATGCAGCCCCGCATCCCCACCCAACTAAGGGGGATGGCAGACTGTGCATATACTGTGGAAACATTGTCCATGGTGTGTGGGTTTTCTTAAAATATTGTGCTTCATCGATAGGCAGTCTTATGTACAGTCGCAGAACTTGCTGCAAGCTCAGATTCGCATCGAATCCCCTGCAGTGTCGTCGTCCCGTTGTATTCGGGTGTCCTACAAATGACTGAACAACGCTTAAGCGATTCTCGTCCTTAGAGGGGGCCTCCGCCGAATTCTCCTACGGTACCGCAACGTTTGGTTGTGCTTTATATAATACAAGACATTATCGCACAAACAAACTTGCTGGCAACTTAGAATTCTGACGTAATTTTACTGAAAGAATTTTCACATAAAGAATTTTCTAGCATTCTATTGTTGCCAGTGGCCACAATAGCATTAATATAATAAAAATGTATTATTTCCTATAAATATATTTAAAATAATATACAGTTATACTGAAAGAAAATATAAAAGTAAAATTAGACCACAGAATAGGTGTCAGAATCTCGTCTATGGTTGCCAGAAAAAATTGTCCAACGCAACTACAAATAATGCAACTCACCCCAGGGGTCAACAGCGCTTGGTTACCAAACGCTCCAATGAGCGCCATGACGCCATAGGGAGTCCAGGAGGCCACAAAGAGGAAGCATACGGTGAGAGCGGCCTTTGCGATGCGGATCTCTGCAGACTGCCCCGCTGGCTGGTTGGAGCGGAGAGATTCCACGTTCATCTTCTTGGCTTGCTCTCTGCGGGGAGTTTTAATTTTACAGATAATATAAGTTAGTTTGGTGTTTTTGTGTAGTAAAGAACTTGAAAATGTAAATATAAATAAATAGTACACATTTATGTTTCGCCTTCACTTAAGCTACTGCTTCGATGATTGTTTAACTTTGCAACATTTCCAGGTGTACAGTAAAGGACAACCCTTTTATTGAAAGGGTTGTCCTTTTTATATAATAAGTACCTAGAGTTCCTGAGGGTTTCATGAGCTCACGATACAAAGTAAATTTTCCTATAAAATTGAAAGGGAAAGTGGAAGGGGAAGTTAAAATTTGCTAATTAATATATTGGGCTATTTACACATTGGATCTACCTAGATCTGAGCTGGATAATACCGGATAAAAGTAGTAGAAATGTGTTTATACTGGGTTTACTTCGACTACACTGAAAGCTCATTTTAATAATTTTTTTTACTATCATATAGCCGGCAAACAAGCACACTTTTGGGTTTTACTGTATACCGTCAGCTTGGCCGTAGTTGCAATGCATTTTATTGTGTCGCTTTGAAACTTTAAAATCTATGGATTTGATTTTGTAGGGATTTTAATCGCGTTTACTTACTTACACTCACTATCATATAGCCGGCAAACAAGCACACGATTGATGGCTATTGGTAAGTGTACCCGTGTCTTTGAACATAATTCCCAGATGAAGTAGAAATCCTCACCTAAGCGCGGCTTCGTGCGCGAACACCTGCTTCACGATCCCGCTGTAGAAGTAGACGATCATGCTCATGGGGAACACGTAGCTGCACAGGAAGATGCACGCCACGAACAGCCTCGTGTCGAACGTGTTCGTCAGGTAGTCGAACGTGCAGGACGTCAGGTAGCCCTCTGTCGGGAAGATGTGCTGACTTCAGATAACTTTATTCATTTGTTTGATTCAATGGGAGACTCAAACAGCAAGGCTGCTTTCATTGGTTATCGTTTAATCTGTTATCGTCATTTTTTAAAACCTACTGACACACTGTGTAGGATCTGTGAGTCTGTGTGTGGAATTGCATCTATTGTTTTTTTTTTGTTTAAAACGAGAGAGTTTTCAGCCATATTTAGAAAACATTGGCTAAGTCGTTCAAAAGTATGCGCGCTTTTTGCGGTCGGGATTTGTAAATTTGTGTTAGGCACTCTTATACTCATGCTGTTAATACATGGTACCTAAATGCCTACGGAATCGGCAGCGCGTGTGCATTATAAAACATAAAACTACAAAACAGAGTATTTTCAATGGGTAAAATAATACAATTGTATATAAATAACGGCAGAATCTGACGTAAAATTACACGCTTGATTTAGTAGTACAGTTTTTAAATTATTATCTAAGTTCTGTGGCCTATATTAAACGCAAAAAAGACCATAAAATACTCAAGTTCAGGTAATGTTCCTACGGAGAAACACAACGCGTCACGGTTTCAATGGCACTTTCGTTTAGATACTTGTAGTATTTGTTGAATATCTTTTTTAAACTAGAAAACATAATTTGATTCTTTAAAATTGATTAATAATTTGTAAGTAAATTGAGACCGTAGCCGCAAGCGTCTGTGTAGTTTCGCTAGATTTTAACTCTTATTTTTAACTTCAGTCATACTGGAAGAAATACACAAGACGAATAAAAGTAAAATAAATACACATTTAATTCAGGAAATCCCTTACTGCTATGGACGCAAGGTTGGTAACTTGATTGATTTCCTTTACTCACCAGGGACGAATCTACCCCACACCTTCAGCAGCGGCATGAAGGCCCACGGCGTGGCGTACACCCAGGTGAAGGCAATCATCAGCAGCACCTTGCCGCGCGACAGGCGCCCGTCCAGCGGTCGTGTGATAGTGGAATGTCTGCCGGCATTTATATACTTAGATCACTTTCATCGGGCTGCTGGAGGAACTAACCTTGCAGCTAGAACATTGAAATTGTCAACAATGAGGGGTATAATTCCCACGTCACGGGGAAACTTATGTAGGTGTTATGTAGAGCCACGACAATAAACAAAATTTGGAAATAAAGCTTTTTTCGCCCCGGAAAGTGATTCCTGAACTGAATGTTTCGAAGTTGTCGAAATCGTGTAAGCCATGCAGAGCGGGGCTGAGCGGACTTTCATATTCTGTGTATATTTCATATTCAGTACAGGAACCCAAATGGGATGCAACCGAGATGTTGATTTGCTGAAAATTACTCATGCGTGATCGTATTAATTTTATGTTTCATTAAAATTATATAATGCATATCAGTGAATGCACTTTCTTGTTTTTCTCTTAATCATTCTCGAAATTTCGAAATTTTGGGTTTTACTGTATACCGTCAGCTTACCTTTGAAACTTTAAAATCTATGGATTTGATTTTGTAGGGATTTTAATCGCGTTTAGGTACTTACTTACATACAATACGACCAGCAAAAAGTTTGATTGGCAATTCACTTAGTTGTTTTCTAGTATTCGTTGTATAGGTTCTATTTCATATTTTTTTACTATAATATTGCTTGTTTGTTCATAATTTTGAAACTACTGAACTGATAAAAAATATTTTATACTCATTGAAAAACACGTTGCGCAGAAAAAATGTTAGCGTTTATGAGAAGAACCTCACAAGGATCAGTAGTATTTATTAAAATATTTAATAACCAGCATTTATCAACAAGGAGTTACGGAGTACCGCGGATCCATCACGTGGGACGCTTGTGCTAAAAAACGCGCGGACCGCTTTTTTTACTATTATTAATTTAACTAATTATAAATATAAAATAGGAAAGATATTCATTTTGAATGTCGACTTTCCAATATTCCGGCAATGTTGCAAGCGCCATTTTTTTTCAATAATTTTCATTTATAGCGATTTTCATTTGGGTGGGTATAACAAAAAAAATCCAATCAATTGACATAAAACAAATAACAAATTTTCATTTGCAAAACAACGTTTGACAAAATTATACTTGATAAATTTATCATTTTACAAACTATTGTTTAATAAACTACTCATTAGACAACATATTTACTAGAAAACACTTAGTTATGCATTTCATTATGCCAAAACATTATTTCACAAATTGATTATTTTTTTAAACTACATGGATGCTCCGCTTGCTTTCTGCCTGATCACAATACGAAATGCGAGTTTGGGTCAATTTGGGTCAAACAAACATCACGACACGAGGTGTTTTACAATTAATATTTTAACAATTGAAATATTTCCTGAGTAAAACATTAGCAAAACCTGTATTTTGTCAAATAATTCTTTGAAAAGTAATAGGTATGTTGCAAAATTAAAGTTTGTCAAATGATTAGTTTTCAAATGTTGTTTGTAAAATGATCTTTTGTCATACGTTTTTTGTTAAACAATAGTACACCAAAAAAAGATCATGCAGTCTCCTTAATTTGTGAAATTGTGATGGTTTAAATAACCGCTGCCTATTCACCTATCATATGCGATGCAAGCGTTGGTCATGCTAGCTCCGATGCCGCTGTAGGCGCCGACGAAGGAGAATATCTGACAGCCCAAGTCGCCGAGAGCGAAGCCGCGCATGGCGCTGTTGTAGATGAAGATGGGGGCTTTGGCCATCATCAAGAAATCAAAGATCGCCAGCTGCAGGATCAGCAGGTTGCTGGATGTCCGCAGGCTCTTGGTTCTGAGGGGGGAAATATTAGATTTTAGATTTTTTAAGGTTAAATGGCTTTAAATAATAATAATAAACATTGATAAATCCTCAGACAAATACACCATGCATGGTCCCAAAGTAAGCAAAGCCTGTCATTGGGTCCTAGGTTGTAGATAAGAGAGAGATTCGAAGAATCATTTGTCAACAAATTTTTTAATTTTTGTTAATTGATGAGCTTAAGGGGAAAAACAAGTATCAATTATGGAGATACTCAAATAAAGAATATAAACTAAATTTGGAAACAAACTAAAATAAACCAAAACTTTTAAAGTAAATAAGTTACTTGTATAGTTACAAACAGTGTGTGTGTGTGTGTGAGCTACGTTACAGGCTTTAATTTTTAATATAATAGGTCTTTACCTATGAAACTGCCGTTTTGCCGTACTGGCCATTTCAAATGAAAATATATTTTTTTTTGACTGATAATTCTAATTTCAAATTAATTTTATTTGACAAACATGGAATTCTTTTTCTAAAATCGTCTTTTGTTTAATAGTTAGTGTTTTGTTTTCAACGCATTCGAACATTTTTCGTCATCATGGATAAGTTAAAAATTCGAGTAATTATGGAGTATGAGTACCGTCGTGGCAGCAAAGCGGCACAAGCGGCACGCAACATCAACGACGTTTACGGAGCGCACACTACAAACGAACGCACCACCCGTTATTGGTTTACCCGCTTCCGTTCTGGAAATTTTGACCTGAAAAATGAACCCCGTGATCGTCCGAAAACTTTGGTCGACAATGACGAATTAAAGGCAATTGTGGAAGCTGATGAAACTCAATCCACGGCTGAATTAGCAGCAGCTTTCGACGTTAGCATCAAAACAATATTGGTCCATTTGCGTCAAATTGGCAAGGTAAAAAAGCTTGACAAATGGGTACCCCACGAACTCAATGACCGCCAGCGCGAAATACGCGTGGAGACGTGCCTTGCACTGCTCAGTAGGCATACAAATGAAGGAATTCTGAACCGCATTGTTACTTGTGACGAGAAATGGATCCTGTTTGACAATCGTAAGCGCTCAGCAAGTTGGTTGGACCCTGGTTCAGCACCCAAACAATGCCCTAAACGAAAACTTACCCCTAGAAAAGTGATGGTCACTGTTTGGTGGTCTAACGCGGGTGTAATTCATCACAGCTTCTTGCCAAACGGGACAAGCATTACTGCAGATGTGTACTGTGAAGAACTGAACACAATGATGGAGAAGCTCGCACGTCTCCAACCAGCTTTGGTCAATCGTTCGGCTCCACTGCTCCTGCACGACAACGCGCGACCTCATACTGCACAGCAGACGGTCTCCAAGCTACAAGAGTTGGGGTTGGAAGTTCTCCGTCATCCGCCGTACTCACCAGACCTTGCGCCTACAGACTTCTACTTTTTCCAGAATTTGGATAACTTCTTGGCGGGAAAAAAATTCAATACCCGAGAGGCAGTACAAAATGCCTTTGAAGAATTTGTTGCCTCCCGTCCAGCTGATTTCTTCAAGAAAGGCATCAATAAGCTACCAATGCGTTGGCAAAGATGCATTGATTGCATGGGTGATTATTTTGATTAATAGAAATAAAAAATATATAGAAAAATTACGCTTCATTTATTTCGTGAAAAACGGCAATTTCATAGGTAAAGACCTAATATTTCTTTCTTTAAAGTGTCTGTCTTTAAAAAGATATTGAACAAATCAATCCCATAAACACTTTGTCATATAAATTGAAACCATGGCGCGCGCAACTGTCGCGCGTGCCGTTGCTGTGAATAACCTGGGAGGTTCAAAAATATCAAGTTTTCTTGAGGGGCGAACAGGAAGGAATAAAGTTAATTTTGGATAATAATAATGGTGCATCCAGACGATTACTCAGTAATTTATGAAGGTAATATCGAATTGTGTACGTCGATTGTGTAGGGATTGCATTTTATATTGCAAGATTAATTAATTGTACGATTGACCTGTGCTGTTATTTCGATAATTCAATATTCTAATGAATTTCTTATGGAACTCCATTTCAATTTCGTCAATATAATATTGATAAAAGGGTTGGCATATTACACACCCATAATCCAAAATAGAGTGTACTAAACTAGAGTATACAAGTTTTATAACTATATAATTCTTAAAAGGTTTTGTAATCCTATCCACGGATGTTGTCGACTCTAATTAATGTGCCATTTATAGTATAGTTGTATAAAATAAGAAGGAGTAGAGGTTATGATGCTACATTTCTCTATTAAGGAAGAGTTGATTTCTAAAACAGTATAGATACAATGCTTCAGGAAGCGGGTCCAGGGATCTTGTGAGGATCAGTAATGTGTGCAACAGCCAAGCCTTTTATCAGCTCCCATTTTTCGAGAGCGGATCTCATCTCTGCTTAGCACAGGAGTAATGATAACGACCGCTGCGTTGATTACAAGACTGCAAGTCCGTGACGGGCTGGAGACACTTTTGACATGACATTGACTTTTCTACTAACAAATACCTTTATTGTATTTGTAGTGTGTACTTATATAACGAACACAATATGTGACAGTGACGGCTCGGTGCGCGCTCGCTCAAGTCACATATTGAAATGAAATGAAAATGGAAATACACTTTATTGCCAAACCAATTACAAAAATTAAAATACACAAACAATAAATTGAAATTAACCTACAAAAAGAGAATGACAATCTATACGGCCTTTTCACTAAAAGAGTGATCTCTTCCAGGCAACCTTGAAATTCATAATTTGCAAATATTGACTCGGAACTACTGTAGGGCAGTGCATTTTGTATAAATATATTTACCAATAAAGACACACATATAAGAATATATACACATACATAAATATATAAATAAATACATATAAACATACATAACATATTTAGACATTCAAATAGACATATTATTGGATATAATGGTAATGCAATTCAAAAAAAAGCTTTATTTAAAAAATAACGTTTTGTAGATAACGCACTGAGTTTCTTTTTGACCAGCTTTGTTTTCGCCCATGTTCACTTTCATTAGCAATTTTGTTTTATGTAAATATTAATGTAGGTCTGTGGTATAGTACCACATATTAAAATTTTGTTCGTGAAATCAATGTTTAGTCAGTTTTTTTATTTTTGTCTGTTGAGTTGTTTAGTATTATATAATACGTGGGATATAAGGTTACATGGGGTAGGACTACCAACAGAGCAAGACTAACACTTTCAATTATCTCCTTAAGTATAGCTTTCTTTTTCTATTTACTATATTGGTAAAATTGTAAAGATGTGATAGTTCTCGGTTCAAGATACAGATGTCACTGTTACTTATTAGTCTCACCAACATAACGAAATGAAATCTGCCAGTGTTGCAAAAAAAAAACGATTGGTTGTTTGGTCCTTGTATTTAGTTATCAAAACAAAATAAAAAAAAAATAAAGGTTAAATTGGAGTGCTCTGAACATAAGAAGCGTTACATTAATACTAGCTTTCAATTCATTATATCAATATAAAGTAAAATTCACGATTTTCACAATATTCAACTACACAAAGTATCACCCAGGGATATCAAAGTGGGGTAACACTATCAGTTTTTTTGGGGCAAGACAACGTATTCTTTCCCCAAGTCAGATCTTGTAAACATTTTTCTATTGTTTATATACTTACTATGCACGTAAGAGGGATAAATCGGATTTTAGTACCTACGTATATTTTTTCCGATTTGTAATAAGGTATTTTAGTGGAAGAATTGCTTGATGAAACATTTTTATTTATAAAATGCAGCCGAAACTCATTTTTTATACAGTGTCATGTAAGATGGTCAGAAATCACGTACGAAAAACAGATTGTGCAACTGCCTATACCAGAGAACAGTTGCTGGCTAAAAAAAGTAAAAAATGACGAACTGTCAGCATACAGAGCCTCTCTGGCATACAAAATTCCACGTCCAAGCATAGTAGCCAGAGTCTATGTAATATAATTACATATAATACTGAGTGCTATATTTTAAGGCTGAAATATTAAAGCGTGCTTAGCTCTATCTCAGACTTTACTCAGCTAAATGATAAAATGAAAAGCGACTTTGTCTTAAAGTAGATACATAGTGATGAAAATTCAGTCAAAAATAATGGCTGCCATTATAAAATAAAGTCGCGTTTGTTTGACCGTTTAGCTCAGATAGCTCGGAAATAAATGTAAGTTAACTTTATAGCATTCAGCCTAAATTGCGTACATCGTACATTATAATAAATTGTATTGAAATATATTTAAGTCATAATTTTAAGTAAGTTCAATAAAGTTTCCTGTGATATTTTCTATAGTCTGGTGTTTGTTTTAATCTTAAGACTTAAAGTTAAATTACCTACATCGTAATATCAATATATTAATATTAAATTTGAATTCTATTCCACAGTAGTAAGGTTCATTTTTGGGTTATTTTTTAATGTAATGATTTGGGACAAGACTAACTAAAAGTGTAATGAAAGGTTCTATACCTCTGAAAACGATTGTATGTTAAATTATTAAATATGAAAATTACTACAACAATTAACTTTATAGCTCTGGGATGGAGTTCAAATAACATTTTAATAAACTCTTAAATTTATTATTTTATGCAAATACTATACACTTTTTTGTTTTACTTTAAAATTCGTTATTGTTAGTCTTACCCCGCTTGGTGGGGGAAGACTAGCAGGTTTACTAGTCTACTATTTTATTTACTATAACCACCCTGAATACATTTACGGATATATCGTCATATTTTTACAAATATTTATAATTTCTTTGTATCAGGGTCATTGTTAACTCAAGGGTAGGATAAACAACATAGTCATAAAATTCAATCTTAATCGCCTAACAGACAAGTATGTTAGTGTTACCCCATCTCACCTTACTCATTTTTTTAGAACTGTCCACTAACAGCATAAACTATACAAAACGAATTTAAAAAAATGGTCTTAAACTATTTTTTAACATGCTACCAAAGGTCAGTCTTGGGTGATCAACATTTATTTCAATTAGACCCATTTTCCTGTATCTGAGTTACAAAAATCCGAAGTTAGCCGGTCAATTAGTTAAAAGTCACTCCATCACTGTCTATTTCTCTTGGGCTGACAGAGATTGCTGTTATCAGCAACCGAGTTAGTAAGTGGACCTTAAACAACATTTTACTCACGTAGAAAATATAAAAATGACCAGTCCATTCCCGATCAAGGCGGCGGCAGTGAAGAAGGCGTAGAGCAACGCGAGCGCCGTGTGCGCGGCGGCGGGCGGCGCGGGGTGCGACAGCCAGTGCTCGGGGATGGCAGCCAGGTCCACGCCCGTGAGCCCCTCGCCGAGCAGCTCCACGCCACCGCCGGACCTGGGGAAGGAACAGTTGAGTTTATGTCCGTGGGACGGTGGTTCCCCAAATTGGATTGCGACGATTTAACAAAACCTTCTGATTCCCTGATCCGCTTCTTCGTTGTGATGAAGAATACAGGGCATAATTTTATGAATGAATTGCAAGATAAATAAAATACATTTTAAACCAGAATTATTTCTTTATCCAAGACATTTATGTGTCATTAAATAACTATATTTACGTGAGCGATGGATTTATTATTGCTCCTTAAATATTGCCTTAAATATTGAAAATATTGCCCCTTCTCATTATATTTTAGAGGAAGCTTATCGTGTGTAACATGTATAATTAAATTAGACTCCAACACGATCAACTACAAGATAACAATTTTAATGATTTATTATGGAAAATGGATTATTTAAATATTTCCACTTGCCTGAAACACTGGACCTGTTCTCGAAGAGCTAAGAAGAGGAACTCAGGTAAAGGCAAATGACGTAGACCAGTCAAATCCGTAACAAACTAAATTACGATAAAATTAACCCAAGAAACATAATCGAGAAAAATGGCACATGAATATAAGCTTTAAAAACTTGATCGAACCCACACTAGGAACCCTCTCCTGTCGTGTTACGTCACGCCATTTGTAAAGGGCTAGTATTGCTTAAGCACAATACTCCATATAGTGCCTTACCTAAGCGCATTGAAGTGCGGTTCGAACCCGTAGCTGTGGTTGTCCATGGCTGGGGATTCCATCGAGCAGTCCTCCGGAGCCCACGATGCCCTCTGACTGACTGCTGACCAGCTCCACGTCTCCACCCGTCTTATACCCCCAAAGTAACCTTTAACGCGATTCCCGGGATTATCCCCTGATCGGATTACGAGGCGTTTGTGCTCGCGATACTGGCACAGATTTCTGTCATTTAGCCGTTTGATAGGTATGATATGGTATAGGTATATAGGTATCCGTATCTATAATTGTTCTTGGCGGAAACCGTAGAAAGTACGGGGTTTTGTTAAATGAATTAGGTGGGTACGTCGAATTCAAATTAAAAAATGCGTAGTTTTATTTGGAGTTTTTGAGGGTGTGACTAAAACGTAATTAGAACTTTATGTTAATATCATTTAAGGAATTGGGGCTCTAAGAGTATATTGTATGAATATGATATGTTAATGACATAAAGTTTTTGTACAAAATATGTTATTTTAATTAACTTCATAGATTTCATGACCAAATAAGGTTGGTAAACCATTACAAATGCGGCGATATCCAACATCAAAATAGATAATCTCGAATAATAATCTAGAATAATCTCGTAGTAAAAACTGATAGAGATAGTACACGGGTTTTGGAACCACACGTGAAATGAATTTTTCAATTAAAAGAGAACCTCTTGTTTAATTAAAAGGGACCCAGGACTAGCGTTTACGCAGAGTTAGATAAACTTGGTAACAACTTAATATGTAAAATAAAACGAAAACATGCCTATATGGAATAAACATCTTCGTTATATTTCGGAGTAAAATTTTGATACTAAGTAGGTTGTACTTAAATGGTTTTATTTCAAAATAAAATTTAAAGTTCTGGCGCTACTTTTAATGTCGATTTCAGCAATAGTAGGAATATAAAGCAAAATACATTTATCAAATGTTCTTGCAACATATATAATAAGAAAATTCAGTAAAATCGATATTTTCCAATCGAGTTTAAGTAATTACAAGCAAGCAATCACTGATCTGTAGCTTGCCCCAGTGCGACGGCGCCATCTTAGATAAAACCATTACCAGGCCACGCAGAAAGGTTTGCAAAAAGTGTATGTATGGAACACTGGCGAGTTATAATTTTTTCTGAAAATTCGATAAATTAAAATTTAAAATTTATCCCAAATTTTTTTCCCAGCATTATAAAACTACTACGAGTGTGTGTCATAGAAAAATGGATCTGCGTCGGGAACATTTTCGTGCAATAATTTTTTACGACTTCAAGTCCATCTGGAAAATAATCGTTCCTTATGAATCGTTTTATCGATTTCAATTAGCTTTTACAAACAAGGCGCCTTCTAAAGCAACTGTGTGTAGCTGGTCTAACGAGTTTAAGTGCGATCGCTTAAAGAAGGATGAAGAAGGAAGTGTCGTAGTTTGACTGCTGTTACGGAAGAAATCGTGTAACAAGTGAAAATTTTGATTCAACTAAACTGGCGAATCATATCGAAGGAGATTTAGCATAATCAGATTCGATCGGGAAGTGTTCATGATATTGTACACAACCACAACACAACCTCATCGATGCTAAAACGCAAGCGCATGTGGAATGGTGCCATGATATGATTAATAAATTCAAAGCAGGTTCTTCCCGCAGCGTTCATCCTTCCAGAAGCTCCTTTCATCCTTGCCAGAAAGTTTGGCTGCTGCGAGCAACAAGCGACCGAACATCACACTGGTAAGACTTTTGGGTCATCCGCCTTAAAGCCCTGATTTGCTACCGTTTGACTTTTTCTGGATCCCTAAAATCACAAACCAGCTCAAGAGGATACAGTTTTCATCGCCAGAAGATGCCCTCGAGAAGGCCGTTGGGGAAGTAGGCACCTGTTGCGGACTGGAAAATGTGCTTTGAATATTGGTTCATACGCACAAAACTTTGTATAGACGCTTGTGGAGAGTTCTTTGAAAAGACGTATAAAAAGAGAACTGAGAAAAAAATTTTACTATAGAACATTTAAATTTTTTCTAAACCTTCTGAGTGTCCTACGTAAATAATCTAAAGATACTTTGCACATATTACTTGTGTATCTTAAAGTAGCTTTAAGTTATCAGTTTTCTTAATAAGAGGCTTTGCTTTTGTTTTTTTCCCGAATAATATTAATATTGATTGTCGTGTGTCAGTGGCTCTATGTAGGTACTTTTCATAAAATTGTCAATTTATAAATCAGTCGAAATGAGTATAAGACTGTATGTGTCCTTTACAAATAAATAAAATAACCGGTATTCGACAGATGGCTCACCTTTAATGTTAAATAATAGTTTCACACTCTACTTACAAAGTTTTTATTACTTAAGAATATTCTATTTAGAGGAGTCACGAGTTGAACAATTATTTCTGAAAAAGTTCTATGTATTATCAGACGCGTCTTTTGTTTTATAGAATATTCTTGGGGAGGTACAAAACTAAATAAAATGAAACAATTAAAATTCATTGTCAACAATTTAATAGACACCACAACAACCATTTGGAATGAATACACTTTAGCCTACGAACAGGGTCAACAAGTCATTGTCTAGGTACAGGTGGAAGGTCATTACGTCTACAGACTGTGTTACCAACGCTACTCCGTCAAAACCAGTCGCAGTCTAATACAAGTGGAGCAGAAATCTGGAATTACCAGTACTTAATTATTACTACCTAACACCAATGACGTATTACATATAGACAGGTTATTCGCTCTCAAAAATGGCAACGCTAATGCATGGCAGTTGCCCAGTGTCACGGCTAAACATCAAACAAAACTTATTCCCTATTCTGTGTTTTTAATACCGTACAATGCCTTCTTGTGTGTTTAGACAGTGTACTAATTACCCTGTTACTGTTAAAGATAGAATAAAAGTTTATTTTCATGCGTAAGTACTATTTTTATATAACTATCATATTTATTATTTTATTTTACTATTTAAAATGACGTTTTAAATTGACATGGCTATCCGTTTCAACAAACACGAAGAGCGAGATGTAATATGATTTTGTATGTGGGAGTAAAAGAGACAACGCTATAGAGTTTCGTTAATTTACGTACGACGTCACCTACGCTCGCGACCAATTAGTGCAAAGCAACGTCACGAAGTACATAGGTATCTCTTTCTAACAACAAGTGAACCGTATTATTCTTTCCCTCTCCCACAAATTATATTACTGTATATATATATATATATATATCGGTTTTTTTGTGCGGTAATGTTTGGGTATGACTTGTCTATATGTAATATGTCATTGTGTTTCCCATCATATTTTGATTATCGTTCAAGTAATTGTGAAGTTGTTTTTGTATTACAAGGGTATCTGCAGCCGCACAGTTAATGCCTCTATTATCTCAAAAATATCTGCAACAATGTAATATTGCTAGAACTTAAAGAATAAAACTTTTTGTTAGTAAAAATTTTTTAATTTTTAACCGTGTTGAATATCTGTAATGGTTACACATATAAACTAATATGGGTTATACATAAACTAAAGATAGATAACCGTGAAAATTATACATTTTATCTGATCCACGTCACGAGCTAATGTCACCATGAACTACTTTCATCTCACATTATTTCCAAAAAAGCTTTTTGCGCCTAATTGCTTTGTCGAATCAAGACGATTAAGGTGAAAGTTACTAGTAAACTATACGATAAGTAAAAATAGCGTAACTTCACTATCGACTAACGTATTTCTTCGAACGAAACAAAAAGCTCTGCCTACGGTCCTCATTGGGTTTTTATTTAAAGCTCACGGTGTATGTATTTACTGCACAATTCACTATTGTCATCAAACACAAACTAGGGTACACTTGTTTCGTCGAATTGCCTCCAAAAAGTCCCTTCACAGATCAGTCTGTCACATTTCCTTTTCATATATTAAAGATAAAGTGAACGAATTCGAGAGGAAATTGACTAAATAGGTGTCGTTAAATATTGCTCGATGTTAAATTTTCTATCTATTGTCATACACACAATAAGAGCAAAGAGTCGTGAACTGCACGGAGCATCACGTGATATAACGATCCGCTTATAGATTGGCAACTTGGCCCCAAGTGATGCACTTACATTTTTATAAGAAAATGATACCAGTGTCTCTTTACTGTAAATCACAGTTGGTATTACAAATTATTCACGAAGAAATATCTTGTAGGTTTATGTTTTAAAAGAATACTTATTTCAAACATAAACCTACACTTATTTCGGTCTACCTTATAACCTTTTTTAACTTAATGGCTGAGTACATAAAGTAGGCACTTGCTTATATGTTATATTGTTTTACAATTCTTAGGCCACAACTATTAACCAATTCGCATTCAAATTACAAATTATTATAAAGGTTTTCTATTAATCAGTCGACGGGGAAACATTAAAGACAGATATCGTTGACTAGATACGTTTTCATAAGTCCATTAAAAATAATACCGGTCAAATGTACCTACGAGTCTTGCGGCACGGCGTGGGGCCTGGACGTCTGTTTAAAAGTACTTTCTTTTTATCCACATATGAAAACCTCGGCCTCTGATACAATCAGAGCATTACTTATATAACATTTAATATATCAAACAATAGAATAATAAGTAAGTACCTTTATACTGCCTTAGATAACTACTTAAAGAAAGCAAATTGTTTGGCACTTCGTTTCTTTTTTACAAGTGGTAACACAGGACATAGTAAGTGTAAGATTTAAACGCTTTTAATATTATAATACGTTTAGGATTGAACGTAAAAAAAAAGAAAACTTGGAACTCTACGACAACAAACTTCAAGATGTGAAATGATTAATACGATTTAATACATTTGATTATTTTTTAACTAATTTGATTTATTAAAGCAACTGACCAGTCCAAGTTGGAATAATAAATTATACTGAATGTCGTCCACGAATTATACACGAAAATATCGTATATAGACCTGAAAATTAGAGGGGTGAGACTCACTATATAATTTTAATCCTAAGATTATTATTTATTTGCAAACGATCGCCTTGTACACATGTGAGTACAGGAAGTCTGTTTTTCTTTAAAGTATAACATTTTATTAGTTTGATAATATTAAACTTACAGGTACCTACCTCCTGGAAGTTACTTATTTATGACACTTATAAAATCGTATATGATACAATAGACACACGACATCTACGCTATGATTTACAATTGTAGTTATAATTTATTATTAGAAATGAGAATCAATTTTTTTACGCTTTTTTTTAATAAAATTCGCTTTTATCAGTCTTTTTACATTGAAATTGGAAAGTATTTATTTTGAATTACAACAGCTTAGGATTATGAATAAACAAAAAAAAACTTGAAACCTTCTTATTGGGAAGGTAGGTAAAAAATATAACTATATGCGTGTACACTCATGCGCTAAAGATGAACTCCATCGAGCTGGAAACTACAGACATCAAAATAAGTTAGCGGTCGGTTTGAAAAATCGAAACCTCTTTCGTTACATATATACTTAACATATGTATATTTTTTCCATATTATTTTCTTTAAAATGTAAACAATGAATATAAAATGGTATAACAATGAAATTGTGTTTCCAACTCAAAAGCAATACAACCCTTGCTCAGCTCGTTCAAATATATGACCGAAAAATTGCCCAGAAGAAGTATTGCCTGCAAGAACTCAGAGAAGACGGATATATTTCAATAGAAACAGCACACAGAGTTCCTGTATCCCAATCCTGTGCCGTGACTACGTTGCGAAGGATACGGCGTAGATAATTATACAATGTTGATAAAAGCTAGAGGCATTAAATGAAACCACATATTTTGTTTATCATTATCAGGCTACACAACAAAAATCAGATCAATGTAAGCAATAGTTTAGTCACAGGAATGCTTTTTAGTTTTTACTTAGTTTCATTTAAACACTCTGTATTTTCCCGATCACTTGATCGTAAGTTTGTACTATAGGCATACATAGTTATCTAAACGACAAAATTCACGCGAGCGACGCGACGTTGCCAGTTCGCATCGTAAGTTTGCAATACAAACAAGGAAGTACACTGTTACTAAATCTTTCCTTAAAAGAAAGTACAGATCACGGTTATCTCACTCTAATGTAATAAGCGTAACAGAAATAGAAATAGATCAATATGTTGCTATTGCGCCGGCGGCGGCTCGGCTAATTAGGTCAAGGGCACAATTTTTACTCTGTTTAGTGCGAAGACGCGTCGCATCCGGGGTGCACGTTGCGCAATTCAGCACAGATAATTGGGTACATGACAAATTTTTTTTATTTCATCTTTAAAAAGTTTATCAACAGTAAATAAATATTGCAAAAGTAACAGTATGTTTACAATCAATAGTTTTCTAGATACAGCGATGTGTTCGAGGAGCCGCTGCGAGTCGCTCCATACAAAACGGTACTGAGCTGTGACGTCACGACTTGTGAATCATACTAAAATTGTATGGGCGTTTGGATAAAATATATAATAGCTACGTAGATAATGCGTTTACATGCATACTGCCATAGTAAAAATTGTTATATTTAATGTCAGTAAGCTAATGATATTTAAAAATTTAACATATACTATAATAAGTTTTTGCTTCTTTTTTTAAGTTTTCAAATCTATATAATTTCGATATTGAATTCAAAACTATATTTTTCAAAACATTGTACCTGTCAAAATACCTAATATTTTATAAATAAATCATAAAAACTTGCATTTTTAAATGGTGTCATCTACCCAATTGTCGCTCACGCGTCCCATTTACTAATGTTAAGTTTTTATTGTGATAGGACACGTAACTGAGTATTTTAGGTTTAGTTTTGTGAGTAGTTTTTAATTATTTTGTAAGTACGTAAGACATCCACAATGCCTCGTGCTGTAATATGGCGTCAGAATACACTGACATGATTTTAATCTACGGGGAATCCCACGGAAACGCAGCTCTAGCTCTGCAAACTTACCGAGAAAGGTATGGAGACAGCCGCGCGTGCATAACATTTTAAAAAGGAATAACCGTACAAATTAAAAAAAGTTCAAGCCCTTTTAAGAAGGGATTTGCCAGTCAGGCGTACTCACTGCCAGTGACTGCCACAGTTACTGACGACCCGAATTTTTTATTAAATGTCATGTGGACCGACGAGAGCACATTTACACGCAATGGCATACGGAACCAACAAAATCTCAGATACTGGAGTATTGAAAATCCACGCATGATTCGGGAGTCACAGCATCAATACCGCTTCTCTGTTAATGTGTGGGCTGGTATACACAGGGACCAGATTATTGGCCCTGTTTTTATTGACGGCACCCTTAACGTGGCAAAATTTTTGGAGATATTATCCAGTCCCGTTGCTGAATATACCGAAGAATTACCCTTAGCCGATTATCGGCATTTATGGTACCAATTGGACGCAGCTCCTCCACATTCAGTGATGTCTTCCAGAGAACTACTCACTGAAATGTTTGGACAGCAGTGGATTGGTCAATTTGGACCAGTACGATGGCCACCACGGTCCCCGGACCTCACTCCAATGGATTTTTTTATCTGGGGGTTTGTGAAAAGTTAAGTGTACCTACGCGACAGACGTGAATACCGTAGAGGAACTTAAAAACCGGATTCTTTTAGCGTTTAATAAATTAAAAAGTTTAACAATAACAGTGACCTTATTGCACGGTTAAATAACAATATTATACGTCGTTATAATTTGGGTACCATTGCAAACGGCGGACATTTCAAACAATTGAAGATTTAATGTGTAAGTGTTACAATTAATTATTTTTGTTTATTATTTTCATTGATCATACCTTCCAACGTTACCTACAACACATGTTTACATTATCATCCACATCAAACCCGGGCGCTCCGTTGTGTAGGTAGGTGTGCGAGCCGGTGAGCCCGCCGCCGCACGCGCTATGCTACTCAAATGCTACGTTGCCAATTTGTTACGCAGGTGGCGGCAGGCTACTCAACAAAGGATGTTTACATTTTAACTTAATTATTAAGCTATTTAAGTTCTTTGAAAAACGTTTTTTCGTATAGTTCTCGTAAACTTTTTTTTAATAACTATTTTCGGATAAATAGTAGGCACTAATAGTATATGTGGTTTCATTTAACGCCTCTCGCTTTTATCAACATTGTATTATAGGTTGGCTTTCAAGCTCCGGCGAGTACCTCTGTACTAAGATGATGAAGAAAACATTTGACACAAATGCCTCTGCCTTGGTGAATCACGAATCAGTACTCATCCAGATAACCGACATGGAGAAGACCTGCAGACTGTGAAGGGCCAAAAACTGCCACCGCGATTGTTGAGCAGGCACCATGGGCATCGTATTGTATTACAAGATTAGACGGCACTGCCAGCTCGTCTGCCTTGCACTGCCAGCGCGATCGAACACGTGTGGGACGCTCTTAAGCAAGTTGTTGCATTTCAGCACTGGTTCGAGCCAGGAAAGGACTTATCTTGTACTAAATAAACGCCATTTCTCAAAAAATGCTGCATAAGTTCCGTTAAATCTTCTTTTGTTTTCCAACTAATTTCTTTTACAATTACATTGCTATCAAAAAACAAAACAATTTTGCTTTATAATTTCTAAAAGTGTATTTTTATTAAAAAATATATAACGTAATCACTTTTCTTTGATAAAGTTACATTTAAAAAAATGTACCGCTTTTGCTAGCGATCGCAAACTTTTTTTGATGTGCCAGGTCGGACTTCTGTGACAGTTTAAGGTGCGTGATTACCGCTCTAGAATGTATATTTAAATATGAATCACATATAGTACACGTCACACAACTTGGTGGCTCTGAAGTATCTGAGAGACGCTGCACAGAACACGAACGTGGGTGTGTGCGGGGCGCGGGGCGCGGCAGCAGCATGAACTGCAGCTAACTTCAGAGCCGCCATATTGTGTGACGCGCATAATACATAAATCAATATAATCACAACAAAATTGACCTTTTTCTACCTTGGCTATATATTTATTTTGTAACGCTGTAAGGTACAATATCGTTGTTACAGTTGACACCATCAGACGTTATTTTCTTTTGACATCCATCAACTTTTGTGGTTCAGTAAAAGTTCTGTGCACAAAAGATTGCATAAAAAGTCTTGTTCGGGCTGCGTTGAGTCTCGGCCTCATTTGTTTCTTACCTCGAATATTTTATTAACAATTATTTAATACACTAACAAAAATAAATGCAATGCGTGAGTTTAGATTGATTTTTAATCTTATGGTTATTATTGCAAAGCCCTCTATGTTTAGCAGATCACATTTATAACTGTTAAATTATTGTAATATACGTAGGTATTCTTATAGCAGAAGTTTATACGAGTATAAGATTTTAGAATCGCGTAGATGGTCTATCGAAACAAGAGGTATATTTACAAAAAATGCAAGTATAAATCACTGTGTACAAGTATGTATATATACAGTATTTATCACAGTGAATGGAGTTTTGAAAGTAGTTCTTCTTCCTTCTTCCTTCCATCATTATACTCAGAAACAATTAAAAGGAGAGCATAAGGTCAGTAGAATTTTATTTTGGCACTTAGTTGTTGACTTGAACGAGTCACAATTAAAGTTGACTAATTATGATGATCCCAAGACCCCCCCAGATGAGTTGGTCAATGGAGTTCATTAAATTGACCTATTCCATACAATCGAAAGACGATAAAGTTACGATCTTATTGCCAAGTAAACAGGTATAAAGTTCACAATACTTAATTGGATAATTATCTAATCACGGGTAATATTTTATAAAAACCCTAAATCCACACATTAAAGTACGAAGATACTTAACATATAGTTACAAATATACGTAACGGGTTTGTACAATATCTATAAAAACGGGGAAGTGCTTTGTCAACGGTTGAGCGTACTTCAATACGTCAATTCTCAAAGTGCTTACAGACTAATATCAGAACGGTTTCTAAGCTCTAAACACTGATTATACAATAATCCATCTAAAAAATACAGCGACGAAGACTCGGTGCAGAGTCGGCTAAGTAGTCATTAACGGTCCTTAATTTAGAGACTGAATTTCGGAAGGAAACCCTGATATCCCTTCCCTGATATCGTAATCAGCAAAAGCTCTGCGGGAATTTTAATGGTGTGCCAGGTAAACGTCACCCAATAGGAAAGTATTATAAATTGTTTCTAGGACAATGAATTTATAGTATTGGTGGATGCGTAATGGATACGCAGCCATACGTTTTCTTCAATCTCTGAATTAAAGAAAGACTAACCACTTTCATTGAGGTCGCCTGAGCAATAAAGTGTAAAACGTTACAAAATATCAAAAGTCTAGGGAGTCCGAAACGACGCACGTTCTCATTGGTCGGGCGGGCCTGGTTCCTCGAGCTCTGGAGGGTCCGGCGTTTGAGGCTGATCCTCTTCAGCCGGCTCCTCGATGAGGATGCTGGTGTCTAGGGCAGAGGCTCCCCGCCGAATTGAAGAAGATGGTGAGTGCTGCAGTGGGGGAGACACGGCAAAAACATTATCTTCGGGATACTCAACTTCTACTGACTCTCTTATGGAATCTACGTCGTCTGCGTCGTTTGCTCTGGAAGTTTTAAAATTAGTGGATTGCATTATAAGAATGTATGCAGCAGAATAAAAGAGATTACAATTTATTATCTATTATGTGTTCTATTGAATTTCGATTATGGCGAAAGATTCTAATGTAGAATTGCGAGATGATTTTGAAGCACCAGATGAAAATGTAAATTTGTAAGCGACACAGTCTGCTTTTGATTCCACCCCGTAATTGTAATAACATAGTTATGAATTATTAATTTTAAATATGATTTGGATTGACTTTTAGTACTAGATTGGCTCGATTTCTTGGATGATAGTGTTATGGACACTCAATACTATAATCAAAGACGAGCAGAGTCACTCTTACGTCTGCTCTTATTGCAGCGGGAAATAACTACGAAGTTTTCATTATATTTCCATTTTCGTTCGGAATCATAAATAATAATATATGTGTATTACCTTTTTTTATAAACATTTGGCTGGCGGTTGTTTTCCATCGCAGCTGATGGAGTATAAACATGAAGACTAGTAAGACGAGTAAGACGCCTATCCAAGAGAAATCTATTCAATAGATACCTATAATACTTAACTTTAATAATCCTTTGGTGAGGAGAAGGGCTGGTGTTCAACTGATGTTCTCCTGAATCAGGATTAAACTAACAACGATCTTAATCTCCCTGTTGCATTATTGTCAGCCTGAAGCCAGACATTGCACTAAATAAATAAATATAAATAAATCCTCAGACAAACACACCAAAGAAAGTAGAGCTTGTATTATGGATGACCATATAGTGAACTGCGAGGGGACCCAGAATAAACATACATATATAAGTATCAATAACCAATATCCAACATCCATGTTCAACACATAAATGGGATACACTCGTTCAGAATTCTAGCCTGGCGAAAGCCTTCGGCGTTCGAGGCAGGGCTACTTTTTACTCAAGTCTTTACCTTATTTCTGCTTGTTCTCTTGCAGTTTACTTTAACTGTATAATAATTGAAATAAACAAACATTACTAACCTTGGGGAGTCATCTGGCATATTATGAAGAGGACTGCAGCTATCACGTGGTGTCACTGGAAACAAAAGAGGATGACATTTTGTTTATTTAAAATAATTAATATACCAAACTGCTGGATCTTACTGAAATGTAATATGCGACGATATAAATTATTAAGTATTTAAGTACAAAACCGCAACTGTTTATGTTGGCCTTTACTTAGACACCTATTTTAAAAACATTTGAACTTCCTGCAACCAAAAGAACTAGCCATCCTTTGCTGAATACAGTTCGATTCACAATTCAAAATATTTTATTTCATCATGAATCAAAAACTTACACTTCATGAAAGCTTTCTTCATCTTTAACGAAAAAAAAAAATATCATTTACAAATAAGTTGCCGAGGCTTCCCAGAAAGTAATCAAAAGATACTTGTGTTGGGATAGCCTCGCTCTTCCTACGTATTCTTGACAATTTGGATTTACTTAATTTAGTTAGGTTTAAATATTACAATATAAGTCAAAAAAGAATAAAAACAAAATGAGATCTTAAATTATATTTAAAGCAGCCTTAAGGAGAAAAAGTATATCCAAGTGGTTGTATGTGCGTGTACGCGTGTGTGTGTGTGTGCAGGTGTGTGTACGTATGTGTGTGTTGTGTGTGTACCTATGTATATGTGTAATGATATACATACATAAACTTGTTTTTGAAATGTGTCAAGCCATTCTTACCAGGATTTTTTCCACGTCAAGATAGTTGAGGGAAGAGAGCCACTCAATCAAAATGATCCTTCACTCATAGAGTTGCATCGGGTAAATCTTAAGGATACGATTTATTTTATTTTAAGCATAAGGGGCTTGAGCTAAGTATTGCGGACATGTAGGACTGTTCGTGCAGGATATGTAGGAGCTACAACATCGCACCGTCTTCTACTAAGTTTGGCATGATCTAGAGGTAACCTTTTGTGATATCTTAGTATCATGTGCAAAATGTATAGCTTTCTAACGGAGAGCAGTTTCGAACTGTTGTATAGGGTTTCAGTAGAAAACCTAAAGGGCTTACAGTGCATAACCTTGATTAGAGGTCTTTGAGCCCGCTCTAGATCTAAGAAGAGATTTAGCTGCTCCTCCCCAAACTGAGATGCAATGTATAATAACAAACTGGGCTAGCGTGATATATATTTTGTTCAGTAGCTCAGTGCAGTATAACATGTCTCAGGGATTTGAAAACCCATATGAGCTTCCTTACCCTGCCTATAGTTAATTCTAGGTGCGGATACCAACCTAATCTCTGATCCACAATTACTCCGAGATATTTGACTTGACTGACTTTCTGGATCGTTGGGCAGTTACATGTATTAAGGGTGGGTGAACAGCAGGTGTGAATTTTTACTTCAAAACCCGATGAGGGTTGCGTATGTATATATGCAGAAAAGCATATATAATTTGTTTTTTGTGTGTTAAGAGTGAGCAGTTTCTCCCTTAGCCAACAACTAATTCTAGCTAGCCCCTCCTCGGCCACAACCGTAACTTTGTCCCAAGTCTTGGCAGTAAAGACAAAGGCATTATCATCCGCATAGGACAGTATCCTACCCCCAGTATTACGAAGATTACAAAGATTATTTATATAGATTAAAAAGAGCGTAGAACCAAGAACATTGCCCTGTGGGACACCAAATGTAACATTTTCTTCGTCACTAAAAAAAGTATCAATTTTTACAGCCTGTCTTCGTTTCTCAAGGTAACTGCTTCGAAGCGGGAGAGAGCCGTGCCACGTATGCCAATATTTTCCAGCCTATGGACAAGAGTGGGGAGAGAAACGGTGTCGAAGGCTTTTTTGAGGTCTAGAAAAGCCACAAGACACTTGTTGCCTTTGTCTACTTCTTTCGTGATTACGGACGTAAGATCCACGATCGCATCTTGCGTTGACATTCCCTTCCTAAAACCGTACTGGGAGGTGGATAAAATGTTATAATTGGTCAAATGATTTACTATTCGAGAGTTTAATAGCGTTTCAACAATTTTAGAAATGGAGGTCAACACAGAAATAGGTCGAAATTGTCGGACACGGGAGTGACAAGAGATCGATTAAGAAGGAATGGGAAGCCTCCTGTTTTAAAACACAGGTTCACAAGGTCAGTGATTAAAGGGACAAAGATTTTCCTAGTTTATTTTAGAAAAAAGGTAGGAATTCCGTCCTATCCTGGAGCACTCTGAGAATCCAACGACATCAAATTTTTTTCAACGAGCTTGCGTAAATACAATTAAACTGTGGCTTTTAAAAGTAATTCTGGGAAATTCCGTTTCTTGCCTTATGTAAATGAGGGACATTATGTACAAGATAAAAGTATCGTTTAACGATCCTACCTCGTGTCAACTCCATAATTTACATCCACACAATACGAACGGTGTAACTATCGCCGATGCATTTGACTCCCTCGATACGAAGAAGTGTAATTATCCGTTAATTAATGACCGCAATGGACTAGAAGTCTTATTATGTTACTCACAATTGTTGATCCTTACACCTCTTGTGTATAAATATAAAGTTTATCCTATATATTTCAGGCTAAATTAACTCAATTCAAAAATGTAATCGTTTAAGTGCTGTGTGTCTTTATTTTTAAATAAGATTTAATTAGGTAATTAAACGATTGTCTGTTCCCACAATTCATATCCATTCTTAATATTATTAAACTTATTTCTTGTGTGGTATTTTAGAGTTAACCACGTTACCACCAGTTAACCACGTCACCTCTAACCCAAAGTTAGAGGGCTGGAGAGGGGCATACCTAATGATATAAATTTTAAAATATGTTTTTTTGTTTGTCCTTCTTTTATATTAGAACAGAATGATCGCTGAAGTGGTTTCTGGGGAGCTTGAGGTTGACAAAGGTTAAATTTTATCCAAAAAGGAGACATTTCAATATTTAGGGGGTGCTTAGCTAGCTTTGGTACGGCTGTTCACAGGATGTTATAAAATAAATGCAACGAGTATTAAATGCCAATATTTCATAATTTCGTTTAGTTTTGTCTCACGAAAACACTGTCTAACCCGTAAAACAGTCACACTACATAATAAAAACATGGCATTATTTGCCATTTGATTTTATTTTTTTTTCAAGTTTTGAGGTTAATTCTGCAGTTAGTTTTATTTTTTCTGTTTACGATTACCTTTAGAGTTTTTTGTTTGATTTAATTATTAAAAAACTATATGACAACTACAAAAATCTTTATTTATGAGCGAATAACTGATACTGAGTAATTCATTTTGATTATTTCAGGTTGCCAAAACGATTATGATCTTCGTTATCGACCATTTAACACATTAAGTTTCTTTAGACTCTTTATATAATTTTTTAAATATTCTTAGTGTTTTTACCACAGTATTTTATACATTTCGAACTGGTGTACATCACGCTAGCCGAAAATGAAATGTCTCCTTTGGACAGAATCGGTAGCTACGCGGGTGGAGTCAACTTGTTGTAGTCCTACTGTTCTGCTAATATTACAATCCAACTGGCTACCCCAACTAATATAATATAGTATGTTTGGATTTTTGTACTACGTTACAGTACAATACGTTAGTGAAATCATAACTTAAATTTAAAAGGAAAGAAGAAGAGCCAGGATCTAGAGACAGTCTTTAATTTTGGAATGGAATTTGTGAACTGAGTCAAAATGAATATCAATACCTGGTAATGTGTTACTGACAGCATAAAATTGATTGAGTTTTTCCGTACATTGGTACGAACAAAAGGAGGACTGAACACTTTAGTTACAGGATGACATGGCAGTGTCCTGGGACGGTAAATATAAGTTGTCCTAAAATTTCTGGACTATGATTATAGCCCCTGACAATTTTATAAAGGAACATAACGTCAATCAGCTTTCTACGATCTCGCAAAGAAGATAATTTAAAGAACAAAAGACGCTCATCGTAGTGTCTCCGATGTGAAATATCCTGAGATACAAAAGCGAGATGTCAGCCTATCACGGGTTCCACACTGTACTGGCATACTTCAAATGACTACGCACCGGTGCTTTAAGAGTACCATCGTAGTGCGTTGGTTAAATTCTTAAGTGTTACTTTTTATGAAACCTAGTAACTGTGAGGATTTTTTACAATGATATCTATATGAGAGATGAAGTTTAATTTTTATCAACGATAACACCGAAGGCGCGAACCTCGTCAACCTGTTGTATTCAGGACGTCGAAATAATCACGATGATAGAAATGGTTGCCTTGTCCTGGTTATTTTTATATAGTTACATTTCTTGACATTTAGGTCCATTAAATTATTATCGCACCACGCTTCAAGTCTATTCAAATCGGTCTGCACAAGAATGATATCATCCAGAGAATTTATAATTCTGTATATCTTAAGGTCATCAGCAAACATGGAATATTTACAATGATGAATGTCTTTAGTAATGTCATCAATAAACAATGAAAATAATATAGGTCGAAGATGAGAACCCTGTGGTACGCCAGAATTAAATATTAATTAATAAGTTCTAGACTCGTATCTCTTTACTGCTTTGAATTCTATTTTTAAGATAAGAAGCAAACCATTTCAAAATAGAATCATGGACGCTATCCATTGCAAGCTTGGGCAAAAGAATGCTATGATTTACTCAATCGAAGGCGCTGCTGAAATCCGTGTATATGGCGTCTACTTCAAGACCAGTATTAAATTGATCACTTACATCAGATATAAAGGAGACTAGATTCGTTTGCACGATCGACCTTTGCAAAAGCCATGTTGTCTGGAATTAATAGAATGATCTATATGTCGAGTTAAAACACACCCACGACTAATGACATCATGGCTGACATTGGCTGCATGCTGGTTTCCCGACTATGCATTTAGTAGAAAAAATTAAAATCTCACAGAGACATGGGAGTGAAGCCCCGAGCGACATTTATTATTAAATATTCATGAAACTCACAAGGCGGTTCGCCCCTAAGCCTTGGCTGCCTCGCCAGCGGACGGCGACGACGTGTATTGTCGCGCACGCGCAGGGTGGAGCCTGCCGCCGCTCCGCAGTGTACCTCCAGCGCCAGCGACGACTGCGAGCCGCACTCCGAGTCCGCGGCGCTCGCGCTGCAATACCAAGCAGTCCTTGAGGTTGTCGCTGTGCTTATTCGCCAGTACGGAGTACTGCCAAGTTGCTACAGCTGTCGTCGTGGTGACGTGACAGTAACTGTTTCACCTCGTCAGATACATCGAGTGCAGGCGGTGACAGCAGCACCACTTGGAAGTAACGAGCACGGTCGTTAATGCGTCAGTGGGTAGTGTAACCCACGCGAGCTTTGGTTGCGTTAGGTTGTCATTGTGTTTGTTTAAGATTTAAAACAATATATTGGTGAAGATAATTATAAAAGTTCAACGCTCTTTTTAAAATCATCATTTTGCTGACAACATTAGGATAGAGGTAGTCAGGTACGCATTTTATATTTCTTGTTAGCGACGTGTTCTTTACCAGGGATTCGTTTCAATAAAATCTTTGTCTGGGATCAGAACATTCTACTATGAGATGAGCTAATGGCATGGAGGACATGGAGACGGACGGCCGTACCTGAGGGTGGAATGCGGCGGCTCATCGACGGAGAGTGCATAGCGGCGCAGCGGGCGGCGCAGCGCGGTGGCAGATAGCGGCGCGCGCGCAGCACCAGCGCGCAGGTCGGGCGCAGAACCGCAGCGCGCCCGCGCCTCCCGCGCCCCGCCCCGCCACGTGTCCTCTTCGCGCAGTCTGATGATGGGCAATGTTGTATGGGATGACAACTCAAAGTGTCTATATAGGTTAAATACTGATTACTTGTTGTAATAAAGCAGCCTGGCGCTTGCGAGCGTGCAAGCGACGTGGTATGGCTTGGAAACTGAAGTAAGTGACTTCTGGTCCTACTGGTCAACTACGGGTTACTTGGTATAGTTACGGTGATTTTACTTCTACTGTGAAAGGTCATGATAAGGATTCATTTGTTTGGACAGCCAACCTGTGACACATGTGGTGATTAAATATTTAATCTGGATCGAGATACAGTGAAGTCCCGTTTTGAACCATGCCTTCTACAACCGTCTTCTATATAGGAACCAGATTCGAATCAAGTAAGAAATTAACTTCAACAGCCTAGGTTTTAGCTCTAACTTGTGATGCAGTCGCTTGGCGGGCGCTGGCGGCAGCGGGGGCAGCACGTGCGGCAGGCGGTAGACGCCCAGAGCGTCGAGGCGCGCGGGTGGCGCGCAGGGCGGCCCGCGGCGCGCGGCCGGACGGGGTAGAGCCGTGGGCCGCGCCGGCGTCACTTTGGCCGCGCTGTCGCGAGCCTCGAATGTCATCACGCATGCTGCTACTACGATGAAGCCTGGAATTGACGAAATAAATCTCAATTTATTGCGCGATAGAATCCATCATGCTTTTTAAATTTAACCAAACGATAACCCAGAACTTAGAACTACTCCTATTACAATTATCGTCAGGCATTATGACTAAAGAAAGTGAAATAATGTCTGTGTAAAGTCTTTCAGTCAAAAATTCAACAAGTGAACCAGGCATGTTTGCTTAGTGTCCCACTATCAAAGTGTGTTGCTTAGTGTCAAAGTAATCAGGAAATAATCAACAATCAACGCCCATTTACCGCATTTAACAAAAGAAAAATGATCATAGCAAATTGACAGCTAACGGTCTTGCAGTAGTGACAACTTCCTCTACATATTAGTACAGACACATTAACGAAAAATTCCCAATAAAATTACACTAAATGGGTATTCAAATATGATTTAAGTTTTGTTATGCCGTAGAGCAGTTACCTCCGAAGCCCATGACGATAGGGCCTGCGTAGGACAGGTTGTTGAGGTGGAAGCCGCGGGCCTCGTCCTTCACCGACACAGTGGCGTTGCCGCGCACCTCCTCCGCCACCGACAGCTGGTCCGCATAGTATCCTGCGACAATCAAACCAGCCTGTTTAGAAATATTCCAATATTTTGCACATCACAATTTCAATACGTATGTTACAGCTGTATAGTTTTAGGTCTAGTCTAACTAATTGTTGCTTTACCGACTAACAGAGATGCACAGGATCTTTGAAATATTTATAAGAATCACTATTTATCACTTCAACTTGTTTTATTTTCTTTTTAGAATTTATTTACATTGATCTGGAGTAGAGGTGTGACTAATATATTCGTAATCTGGAGTGGGTGGATAATGTAAACTAAGGTACTTAAACATCATAGTATACTTGAATTATCCAACCCACCCACTAAAAACCACCTAGCCGGCTGACGCATGGGAATGCTGTGCAGCCTTCAACTGAGCGACACGCGGGTTAATGTGACTGCATGAGACTACACTTAGGAATTATAAACTTTACTAGCTTGATTAAATCGCAAACCCATTACGCTGGTGGTGCCATCTATTAAAATAAAAGTAAACTAACATTCTTAACAATTTGCTATTGTAATATTCTCGGAGAAACTCAGTGGTATCAAAGCAAATTAGCAGAGCTTGTGTTATGAATAAAAATACTGTAAACAACCCACAATAAATTAGAAAGTTTACTTCGAAAATAGTTGTTGAGGTACGAGGAACAATCGGAGAACTTGCTGCGGGCTCAGATTCGCATTTAAAACAAATCAAATCAAATTAAATATTTATTTACTTAAGATATGGTAGGTACAGATTTAGGTTTTAAAGTTAAATATATAGAACATACATATGTTACCTCTTTTGGGGCATGCAATTTTTTAAAATAATATATACTATTCCTGAATACAACATATTTATAACTAACAATTTATTTAGGATATTACCTACATATTATTGAGATTCAGCAATTCTTTTGCACTGTAAAATGTTTTTTCGAGTAACCTTTTTACAAACTCTTTTGAATTTTATATGTGGCAACAATTTATATTCTTTAGGTACAGCGTTAAATAGATAAACACACATGGCATAACACTGCCTCTTGTAAAGTTCTAGACGTGGCAGTGCATTATAAACTAGACGATTTCCATGTCGAGTTGGCCTTGTTATAACCTTTGCCTGAGTAAAATAATGTCCATTGTTTTTAACAAAGATGGCTGTTCCAAAATTTGAATCCCCTGTAATTTTGCCGTCCCTTAGTATGCGGAGGTCTACAAAAGACCGAAAAGTTTCTGACCCTCCGCCGACTTGCCCGATGGTACATTTGCGATCGTTATTTTAGTGCTCACATCAGTAATGAGTAGACCCACCGAGTTTGCAAAACTCTGAAACTCTAATGATTTTGAGCAACATTACTAAATTAAACACAAGTGCATCTTCGATTGTCACCATTCGAAAGAACAATGCTAAAAACCATCTGTAGAACATCAGAGATGCAAAGGTTGCCCAACCTCGTTGACTTGTTCAGGGCTTTCATGCCAGCACCGCTTCAACTAATCACACCAGAAAACTCAAGAAACATGCGAGTCCATGACTCGAAAACAATTATCAAATAAATCCCGCTTGAGATCATAACATTGTTGAGACTGACTATCAATGCACACCAAAAAGTTTAAAAGCTTAAGTAAGCAAGTCTTTTTCATTAATTTTAGTTGAAGTCGAACAACAGGGAGTAACAGTGAGGTTACTTTTGTATTCTTTGACTTAAACAACAGCTAGTTTCCATTATTCTCTGACAATACTTAAAATGTCATGTCTTTAAATAGTGCTAACAGTCCAGTGTCTAGGCTCGCGTCCCGCACGCCGCCCACGCCACGTTTCCTGCCTCACGGCTTCATTTCCGCGTGTCTACCGCTCGCGGCTGCACACGACGTCGTCCGGCCTCGTGCCGGCGTCGTGCCGGCGTCGTGCCCGGCCGGTGACGGTGACGGCTCGTTTAAAGGGGCTCTCATTGAACTTAAAGCACACTTTTATGTGATTTCTATGGATGAAAGCTTTGTGTATTTTGGGATACGTGTGCCTGTGGTGGTCAAAGATTGTGATTAATTGATGTAGCAAAATTATTTTTTTCCTATCATTTAACAAGGAAGCTGTATTTAGATCTTTAAGTAAAAATGTGTAAAACAAAGTCTTTGTAATGTTTTGAGATAGATATTCAGTAACGTCAGTAACAGTAAAATAACAAACATTAAACGACGATTACAAATTTTAATAAAAGCCACCTGCCGGAATTTGCGAGTCTTGACTTGAAAGACGATACAACGGGTCGAGAAACACTTAACCCATTTCCTTAATAATATTTTTCAGTCTAATGAGTTTCAGCTATTTTATAGTACATTACGATACGCGTGACCTAAGTAGCCGGCGTGAAGTTAGCGCCCGAGCGCAGCGAGGTTTACTATTTTGAAAGTGTATTTTAAAAGAAAAAAATCGAATACTATTAGAACAGAATAAAATGTTCAAAGTATCCATGAATGTTTATTTGTTGATTGGCATAACAATAGATTAGACAACGGAAATGAGCTTTATTTCTTATACTCATATAATTGAAACAAGATCCAGCTCCCGCACTAGTTCAGCAATCGCTTCCTCAGCCAGCACACTTTTGTTTTCGGTGGTGGACGTTTGGGTGACGGTGCAATTATTAAAGACAATATTGCCGCAAGGGCCATTCAAGCTTCACATGGCATTTAAATACATTTCTTTTATTTTTTCTACATGAGTGAAAAGCGTGCGTAAATTGCGGGTTTAGGTCACACTATGCGATAAAATATTTTTTCAATTTTACGTAAAATTTTAAAAAACATATATGTAGGTACACGATTTATTAAACAACCAAATTAATGTTTGCCACAAAGCTGCTCCGTTCACAATGCATCGCATTAAAGCCCTTATATGCCACACAATAAGGTCGATGTGGAACCGGACTAAGGCCCGCCGCCGTCGCCGACTCGTTTCCGGCCCGTCGACGGCGCTATTGTCACAGGTTGTTGCGGTCGTCGCGCATTGTTCCGCCCAAACTGAGGCTTCACTTCTGCTTCTCATAAATAGCGTGCTTTATGAAAAGTATTTTGTTTTTCAAGTTAACAGTAGCGTGATCGTTTAGGGAAACAAACAGTTCATTTAGAATGTTAAAAACTCAATGTTATTTTTACTTATTCAATGGGTTCTCTTAAAGTGATTTCTGATTAGACATATATTTACAAATAAGAATATTTACAAATTATCCATAAAACAAGGAGGCGTCTTCCAGATAGAACACAACGCCCCCACAACATTAACCCGTACACTGAGCAAAGTGACTGAAAGACTGTCAGAATTACCGCATTATTGTACGAATGTATTATACAACAGAAACAAAAACAGGAATGAGAATAATTCTTTTATTTTGCCCGAGTGTTGCACAGCGTTACTTCTCAATACAGGGTGACACATAAGTCGTAAACAGATATGTTTGTTTCTATCGAAGTATTTTAAGGCAAATTCATTGCATTAACTCTAGAAGCAAACAGTAAAACTTTATTGATAATAATTTTGAATAGTAAAAACACCAACCTTATGGTCGCCCTATTCGAAAACAGTAACGTGCTATGGGTCTATGACAGTTTAACCTGGTTAAACGTAGGGTAAATTGGGGAGACCATGAGGCTCAGTAAATTTAAAACAATTTTTTAAATTAACGAATCATCAAACAACGTTTGTATATTTTTGCCTATTATCACGTCCACATGATTAAACTAAAGTTAAACAGTAAGAAACACATATTGCTGTTTACGACTTCTGTTTCACCCTGTATAAATAGAGCCCATGTCACCTTCACCCACCTTGGGACATGCAAAAATATAACATCATTAATTACATTTGTTTCATTAGCTAATTTCATTCGCTTCACAATACTACTACATTCATAATATTACTATGCAATGTAAATAATTAATATTACATTGCATAGTAATATTATCTACAAATTAGTTTAACAAGTCAATTTATTATATGTCAATAGGTAACAGAAAACATAAAATATCAAATGCGGTAGTCACAACAAGTATTTATTTTCTACCAAAAGAAATATATTGACATGAATAATCTAAAAGGTTATTACTGTTAAAACAATTAAATATGTAATTTTATTAATGTCTATAGGCGGTAGAAACGAATTATGTCAACTTAGGTTAGCAAAATATTCATTCTAATTAAAAAAACAGTTTTGAATAAGCCATGTCCTGTTGGAACCTGCGCACCCGCAGGCCTAAGTTCCGCTATACGTTAGATAATTACATTTATAATATCATATAATATTGTCTAAAGCTTAATAATTCACAGAGTATATACAAGAACTACATACAGAATATACATAAACATAAATGCACATTAAACCGTAAAGTAGCCGAGGGTTGGCCGGCATTCTTAAATAGGTCGAGTGGCGCGTTGCCTGGCCTACAATTACAGCCGTATAAATAAAAGCCTGAAAAATCATCTCGGAACGTACGCTTTTTCATAAACGTAGTAATTTTATAAAAGGGGTTGGAACCTTTTTTTCAAATATTGTAACTATGAAAGGACTGATTTGTTGAAGTTAGTCGCATCAAAAGTTTCACTTTTACATGACATAACAATTCAGTTAATGCGATAAGGTCTTGCTAAAATTTCTTAAAAGGAAGGAAAATTGGAACATTGTTATGATTCTATTTTCTTATCGGATAATTATACAGCAAACACTCTTACTTACAATTATAATTCATATTTGGGGACATACTACATTTCAGGGCTTATAAAACTATTTAAAATGAGATGATGTACGACCACCCACGCCCTTTGGGCAGAGATCCTCGCAAGGACCGACGATAGCAGTTGACCTCTTTCGAATGAGGAAAGCATAATAGAAAGTATCAACATAATCAGAATCATAATGTGCTGGGTAGGTATTTACTAAATGTTCCCTCATTTAATATAGCAAAGTGCTCAGGGAGAAGTCGCAGCGCGAGAGTCGGAATCGCCATGTTTATTGACGCAGTGTTATGAAAGAGAGCTGTACAAGTGTGATAAAATGAAAGTTTGCTCATAAAGTTACAGATATGATAGGAAAGGCAGTAGTACCTACTTAAGTGTTGTTGTTTATTTGAGATTCGGTTTCCCCTGGTTCTTTAGCAATACAGAGAAGCCTATAAGAAAGATATGTTTGAAAATAATCAACACATATTATACAACAAAGTCACCGGCCGCGTTCGTCTCTCTGTACGTCTGTCTGAAAACGATAAACCGAACAGATTTTCATACAATTTTCACTAATAGACGGAATGATCTTATAAAAAGGTTTAACCATATTATTTTATGTGTAAATTGTGTAAATTGGACGAAATTTGTTAAAGATATCGGAAAAAATTCAGCCGACTGGGAGTTTCGAACGTAAACGCGGCTTCACCCCTTTGAAATATAATAAAACAATTTATTGTAGAAATGTTACTCTTTTATAGTCTACAGTAAAACTCAACGACGGCTTATGTCTATCTTTTACGAATTGCTTACTATATCCATTTTCATGTTTAAAGAAATGATCAAATATATTGTGGTAATTGGAATATACCTGATTGAGTAAATTTTATCATAGATACATTATTGTTTTTATAAAAGTGTATACTAGTGATTCTTTACGTTTTCAAATACTACTTTATAAATACTCCAAGGGAGATAAAAAAACTTTACATTTAAACATAATCTACATGCTCAACGCAACACTGCGACAGAAAAGGGATTCGGAGATATATGCTTGTTACCCGAGCGAAGCCCGGCGGGTCGCTAGTGTCATATTACTGGTAAATTCATATGGGCCGCTTGCTTTTTGAATTGATACTGTTATATTGGAATGAATGGTCCATAAAGTGATATTTATATAAGCTTTAATAAAATTTATTGATAAATCCAAATAGCAGTTAAGAAATTATAAGTTGATTTTAGAATACATATTCAAAGGATCTTGTTTTATTAGGTGCAAGTGTGCTTCACTAGTGACATATTGCTCGATGACAGCTGTCAAAATCTGAACGTTCGAAGTAGTTGAAGCTGTATAGGTTGATTTTACTTATTAGTTTAAGTTATTGTACGTGTGTTTTATTTTGTTTTAGCCTATAATATATCCCAATGCAAAACGGAATTTATTTTTTGGCAATTTTTATTTTATTTTTTGTACTTTGTCCCACCAATACGCGACACTGGCAGAAATAGCCCGCCACACCAATCGCGGCTGATTGCCATTTTTCAATTATCTAATTAACTAACTAGGTTGATTTTATTTGTCAACTTTCAAGTCGCAGCTACATAAGGTGAAAAATTGTGGCAAGCAATTAACAGCTGTAATGCAACGGCACACCATTAAAATTTCAAGAGATTTAATTTATTCATAATTCTGAAAGTCTGTAACTCAGGAAATTTTTTACGTCAATTTTGTGTTAGATCCACCGTTCAATTGTTTTTATGTTATTGTTACTGTAATTCTCGATTATGGGAGAGTATCGATAGTACCCATTATAATATAGACCCCGTCCGGACGTTCCCGAACTAGATCTATTTGTTTCCAACCCGTTAAACTTTAAGCGAGTACTAACAAATAGTTGGTTCGATTCCGTGTAGTAAATCCCCAAAGAATAAATACAGTGTTTTCAATATTTTTAAATTTTTTTTTAAGTCTCAAATTGTTTTTTTTCTTTTTCCGTTTTTGTATAACCTCACTCTGTCTTTTTGTACGCTCAAGCAACATTGTTCAAGCGATAACATATTAATGGTGTTCTGTTAACTTCTATGTTTTATGCTTTGTTATTAAATCACTGTTTGTTATCCTATGAGTAAAAAAATAAAATAAAAATAAATATGCGGTATGGTGATTCAAGGAGATTTAGAGGTTTGATGAAATCTGGCCTTAGACAAATAAATAAAGACCTACTGGCATGAATTGTCAAATTAATAATGTTAGTGCTGTTGTATCTAATCTAATGAATTTAGTTACATTAGACAGTGGCCTAGTTAACATGGTAGAGTAATACAGTGGTCTGCCAGTACCCACTACTGACAACAATGGCAGCTCTGCAATATGAGTAGCACCCGTGCAACACGCGTGCCACAGACACAGCGAGCTCATCTTCCCAACGCCTGGACACCTGAAGGAGATACGTACAGTTGTCAGCACTCACCAATAACAGCCATGGCGGCTCCCAGCAGCATGAGCAGCAGCCCTGCAGACAGCGCGCGGCACGCGTGCCACAGACACTGCGAGCTCATTTTCCCGCGCACCACCTGGAGAAGATATGAGTTAGTGTGTTTTCAGTACATCAGTTCAGGTCTGGGAGTTTGTTCAGTACGTATATGTAGCTGGCGAATACGAATGAATATAGGCAGATATTTTTTAGTTAAGTGTTACGTATCCATTGGATGGGCACCGGATGATGAGTTAAATTCTTTATGGTTAAATTATACTTATCTTTACTAATGATTTAATTTTTTAATCCAAATATCCTTTTGTACTTTTATTTATTTATTGTTTATAATAAATAAATCACCTCGTCGAGGACGCCTGTCTGTACCTATTCACTCGGCTTTTAAAAGCTCCAAGCTAATATATAGATAGCATATAATTGATATTATACAACAGGTAACAATAGTATACATGTTATTCTCAAGATGGAGCCCAAATCTAATCGGCCTAACATGTCCAGTATATTACTACTAATCAAATGATCACAATACCGGTCCAGGTTACGGAATTCAATCCTAATTACTTGGCAAATCATTCAACGCAGTTTGCAATGTAATACAGCGTTATGGTAGCGTCGGGTGACGGGTCGCTCACTTCCCTCTAATATGGTTGAGGAGGGCGATGGCTGGATCCCGCGTTAACTCGTGGACGGGTGCCGTTTGAGGTGGTTCGTCGTTTGGATACTTGGGGGAAGACTTGCCGAGCTAACAGATGCAGATAAGAATAATTTTGTATACACATAAAGAGACACTGTAAATTTATTTAAAAAAAAAATACCCGTGAAGTTTCTTGCCAGTTCTTCTTAACCAAGGTTTTTCCGAACTGGTGGTAGAGTCATGTTTTATTTAACATCAGTAAGAACAAGTAATTGACAATGTTGAGAAAAAAATAAATAAATATTTTATTTCGTTTAATTTTACTTCCTCAAGGGACTTCTCGTAAGCAGAGAGCGTATCTTCTGGCGATGAAAACTATGCCTTGAGCTAGTTGTTAATTTTAGGGGACAAGAAGATGTCACATGGTGCCAAATCAGGGCTGTAAGGTGGTCCAAGTGATGACCCAAGTTTTAACGGTGTAGTAAATCTCTCGTCTTGATCGCGTAGTGCGCAGTAATTGTCAATGTTGAGAAATTAATATTTGAATTTGAATTATCTCGGTTTAGAATGGGGAAGTTGTATAAAAGTACCCAATACGTCCAAAATCGTTTATAAAAGGAAGGTTTTTTTAAATAATTTTATAAATGTCGGGCTAATGTTCGCAGAACGTTCGGCGCAATACCTGATTGTTTATGATTGATTGTCAATATAATGTCAAATAATTGTAAAGACTATTGTACTTTATTTCTATAAGTAATGCAATTCTATAAGGGTGTTAATCGTGAAACCGATTTTAATGTTATATGATATGACTGTTTTCATTCACTTTCTAAGGTTTTTCACACATATTTGCTTGTATATACTTGACCTCTCCAGTTGCATAAACTTTGATCATTTACAATGAATACAAAGTTGCTGTCATAGAACCAAAACTAATTTCAGATTCAAAGCACCATTGAATATAACCAAGTAAACCAGCGTGAATTTGTAAATTATATTTAAGTTATATTTAATCCAGATAACTTCCGGTGAACTCCACAGCTGGTAGACATGTGTACTTATTGTCCATTCATTTAGGCAGTCGTTGGCAAGTTTTTTCATATTCCGACAGATGCGAGATCTCCAAACTAGTAAATGTATTCACGAGGAGCTGCGTGCGCAACAAGTACTCCAACTGTTGAGCTCAACACTTTCAATGTAGCGATATTATTTATAAACACTAGGCGCCATTAATAAATAAAAAGTATATAAGTTTGGGTGTTAACAAATATACAAGAGCACAAACATGACATGACTGGATGAAGGCGCGTCGAAAATAAACTCTACTCAGATGTATTGTTGTTTTACGATCATTCGCGAGACAAATCTGAATGAACCAAAAAAGGACAAAAGATTTAATCCTCCAGCATCTTTTGCTATAAAACTCTTCCAGCGATCATTTAATTTTAAGTACCAGGGTAGGACAAGAGCTGTAGAGTTAATCAGATGTTTCAGCAAGGTATAGAAAAGTACCTGAACGTTCCAGGTGGCGCCGGAGGCGGGGTGCGCCCGGCGCAGCGGGCCGGCCACGCTGCGAGCGCGGATCATGTCGACTGGCGCCAGCGGAGCCCCGCCGCCGCCGCCGTGGCCGCCGCCGTGCGCGCGTCGCAGCCTCCCTATTCCGGATCTCAGCGGATCACGTGACAGGCAGGAATTTATGTCCATGCTGTGCGTGCCGTACGCCGCGCCAATCACTCGCGAATATATACATATATATTCGCAGATATAGAAAAAAATACTCGCTAATATTTTTTTCTATATCTGTTTGTTTTGAAGGTCTGGTTGTTTTTTTTTATATTATGTTCGTTGTTAGTTTGTTATTTCCGATTGTATATTGCTTGAAATGAATTTCAAATCTTATTTTTAGACGTCTCCGAAAAATCGTTTATTTGCATAATTGAGCGTTCTTTGTTCCACTTATTTAAGCTTGCACACTTTTTTCGAATAGGTAATTATTTTAAGAACGAAGTCTTTACAATAACCTAAGTGCTTTTATTTGCTTAAATAGGTTTCTTGTCTTTAAATTGTATCCATTCGATGCACAGATTTCTCTTATAAACACGTAAACCAAAACATCTGTTTTTACTATAATTTTTACTACAGTAACAATAGGTAGGTATATTTTTCGAAACAAACTTACAAGTTCGTAGAGTAACAATATACCGAAAAATATTCGAAAGTTAAAGAGCACCTCTTCAGTAACTTTTAGAGTGACCTTTTTTTTGTTAGAGAGTAGTTTTGAACCGACCAAGAAAACGGCAGCAAATAACAACATAATCAAACTGTCGACAAATTTTTCATCGAGCAACTAATTATCACATCGGAAGCTGAGTGCATCAGAATCGGGCCTCGATGCGCTATATAAAGTTAGTTATGTATCGATCCGAGCAAGTTGACGCGGAGCGCTGCACCCTGCACGTCGTCGCGTAGGGCTCCAGCCACCATGTACGACGTCGGTGAGTGAGTGGGGTCCTCCGAAGTATTGCTGATGCAATAAGAGAAAGTGCCCGCGATGCTTCGGAGGACACGTGTTGACGTTGTTTGTCGATGTTATGTAATCTAAAATGTTGAAGTTGGGTTTTTGCATGATTTACAGGCTTCAGTCGTCGGAGGACCGAGTAATAGCCGTGGTCAAATAGTTTCGTGATTTCCAGTTTAAATAATTTTTAGATTCGCTGTTTTCCATACTGCCGCTCGCTTTGCAGTTACGCTGCGCTCACTTAATTTGCTGGATTCGGGCAAATCGCAGGATATCAACAAGTTAACAAGTTTGTGGGGAATTGAGGGGTTGCAGATTGCTAGATGAACATCGATTAATTCTTCATTCCGATTATATTGAAAGAATCGATTTGGAAATTATCCGATAAACTACTTATCAGGGTTATTTTGGGTCACAATATATTATTTTATCCGAGTTTACAATTTGAAGGTTTCGTGTAGTAAGACAATTTATTGTATCTTATAAACTAGAGGTTTGGAATTCAAACCCTGGTACGCATTGTGTGTGAGTAATATTATGTTTATAATTGTAGTTTTGTTCAAGAGTAATGTTATGTTTATAATTATAATGATAATAATAATAAATCCCCAGACAAACACACCAACTGTATGGCCCCAAAGTAAGCAGAGCTTGTGTTATGGATAACCATACAGCGAACTGGCGGGGAACCCAGAATAAACGTTCATATATAAATACAACAAACATCTGTGTTCATCACACAAATGAATGCCCCGGCCGGGACTCGAACTTGGGACCTTCGGCGTATGAGGCAAGGCTACTAAGCACTACACCACTCGGCCGTCATCAAGTGTAGGTATGTTTAGTTAACCTACTTTACTGTATTTATGATTTGTTTAATTATATATTCTATGGTTTTTAACGTTTCGAGCTTCTATTCCATATACGATAAATAGAAATGATAAAGAAGGCTTTGGTTGCAGTGTATCGTCACCGGGAGAGCCCGCACATGGAGGTGGTGACGTACCCGGGTCCCAGCAAGTTCCAGCTCCCCTGCAGCCGCCACCCGCTCCTCCCGCACCCCGCGCGCACCTCGCCAACGCCAGATATGGACATTGTCATGTCTGTCACCGTGAGTACACGAGCTATCTTACTAAAAAACGTGGTTTATGGTTATTCCGTGCTTTGTCACGACTTTTCATTATCAAACTAAAGGCGAGGTCACACGGCGCGAACTAGCGTGCGAGCTGGCGTAGCTGCTGTATATACCCAGACCTACATTAACCGACACAATGGGGTGGCAAAATATGTAGATAAACGTTCGGGAGAAAGTCCCGTGGCTTGGGCATTCGGGTTTTGACGAGATGGGTCGAATGTGGGCTGAATCCTCTGATAAGACACGTACTTCTGCGGTAGACCAAATGCCATGCAGGTGGACTTCTGAACCAAATATAAAGTTTGCGGAGCTATACCGGGATCAAACAAACTTATGGAAATGTTTGTATCCTAATTAAAGGAATAGAGATATAAAAAAAGCGTCGCTTGAACACATCCACATGGAGAGGGTTCACGTCAGCCTCGTCACCAGTACAGAATTTATAAAACGGGAGACGTAGTTAGCGTTGCAGTCATTAACCATATGAAATATGACCACTAAGGTTTATTTACTCAAATATTACACACAACAGAATACAACTTTAATAAAATTAATTAAAACAAAACTTTAAACATACGTAAGTGTAGGTTGCAGCATTAAGTACCCCACTGTATTGGTCACTGCTTACAATGTCTTAGTCTTTTTGTAGTTTCTTATTAAGGGCATGTCTGGAGCGCTACTAGAGTGCTGCCACCCACCGCCATGATGATGTAGCTACATTAGTCGAGTTCCAGTAGTAAACACATTGTAAGATTAATAATTAACATAGATAAAACAAAGTTAGTTTCCACAAAACATTATCTATATTGAAAGTATTAAAATTCAATTACTCATTTTTCAATGTTAATAATTTCTTATACCTACAAGTTTACTATGGACACTTACCATCAGTTCGGAAAGGCCTTTGAGAAAAAAAACTGATAAGAAATTTCTTGGAAGTCCATTTGTTCAAAATAAATTTACAATATTTTTTATATCTATACTCGTACAAGATGACAATGATAAAAAAGCGGGAGCATAAGCCGTATTGTTACGGAAGCGGGCAACGGGATTGAAAGCAAACACGTGATGCTTTATTTTCTTCTCACGAAAGCTTCGGTTTTCACTTCGACGACGCTCAACTTGGCTTCGACGGTGACGAAGTCTTGTTACAACTTGGTCTTCCCAAGACGTGACTTCGACGTAGTACGTGGTCCCTTCGCAGAGATTTCTTACACTTCTTCACTGCCCAGCAGTATCTTCTCTCCACTTCTCAGCTTCATTTCCTTCACTTTCACTTTTACTTATCTCTTCTCTTTCCTCCTTACTTTTTTAACTTACGTTTACTTTCACTGACTGCTCACTTGTTTTTTTTTAAAAAAGATTGTGTACTTAAAATTGGCCTTTCATATTTCACTGGGTATTTGTGGCCGAGCATTGAGGGCGCTTAGCCAGAACTCAAAATACTCTTTCGCATTTTTCAAATTTAAATATTTATTTCTCAACATTGACAATTACTTGTTCTTATTGACGTCAAATAAAACATGTCTATAGAAGGATCTGCATCTGTTAGCTCGGCAAGTCTCTCCCCCAAGTATCTTACATACGATACACCTTTTGATGCCCGTGAAGGCACGTATGTCGACTTAGGACGTCGTAGATTAAATTACAAGTGGTTTGGAAGGGGATTGCTCGCTGGTTCGCCCGGACGGGTTTATATACCCACCCAGGTTATCTTTCTTTACTTAATTCCTTTGTTTCAGAAATTCCAGGAGATCCTCTTTTTTTATTATCTCTTTCTTGGGATGTTCGAATATAATTTAATAAAATTGAGCTATTATGAGCTGCCAGCTTATCAGCCCTTATTTTTACACTGTGCAGATCTGTTTTTTCATCAACTACGTTATTTGACTAGCACCTTATGTCTGTAAATATTCTAAAATTTGTCTCTGACTGCCTCTTGCACCGAGATGATAAACTGCGAACGGCCTTTTTCTGCAGAACAAATAGAATATCGACGTCGGTAGAACTCCCTACAACGGAAAAACATATTTCAGAGGGAATGAAAGCGAGAGGTTGCTTCATTTTAAATTTGTCGCGTAAGCTGCAGAGCTGAGACTTTTCGTGAACCCTGCGGGCGCCATTGGAGTTTGGCGTCTAAGTTATACAGTTGAGTTTACAGAGACCGTTTCTGGTTCTTAACTACATTATTTGTTTTTACATGTTTTACATTTGGCAAAAAGAATTTGACACCTTTAGGTGTTTCATTGAGGAACGAATTATTAGCTGAAAACTACTTCTCGGCGTTAGAGATGCATTCGTTTACTGCTCGATAGCTAGTTTCTTGTATTTCAATGAAAAAAAATTAAAAAGTATCGCCAGCCAACATTTTAAAGCTGACTTAATCAAGGACGCCAGATTATGGAATACAATTAGAAAAGGATACAGAACTGATTCATAGCTTTCCCTTTACGATGTTCACAAAGAATAAGAAATTCAATTCCCAAGGGATGAGATTTTATATACAATTTATTCAAAGGTGAAGTTGCCTCGTAAACAGCAAACGTATTTTATGTTTCTCGCTGGATGTTGTTATAATAAAATACTTAATATGGATTACAACATATTTTAAAATCAAATCAAAACAATTCCATTCATAGTATGAAGATATTTTTGGGCACATAGTTTAAATATTAATAGACATGGAATACAAATGTGTGTGTGTGTATTCCCTGCGGGGAAAATGATGTGAAAGTTTCTACTTTGTGGCTTTCAATCAAAGGGATGTTACAAAGTTGAGGGTTCCATGGTTTATGGTGGTTCCTGGGACCGGTACGTTGTGTAAATGTGCAGAAAACTTTTTGCAGTAATTACATTTTGTATATATTTTTTATTTTATATATTTTAGTATTAATATTTATTTATTACAAACACCTAAGAACTATCATTACAGGGTAAACCTAATATACCAAAGCGTTGTTTAAATGTGTACAAACTTTGTGAGGACATGACATCGTGATAAAGATCAAGAATAACTAAGCATATACAAACTAGCAGGTTCGCCCGGGTTTGCCTGCGTCACTCGTCTTATAGGAATCCGATGATATGAGTCTATGTTACTTGCTGGCAGTTCTTTGTCTGTCCCATTTCTGAGAATTTATTTTAAAACGTGTTCAAACATCATGTTTTTATTGTAATGATTAAGACTTTGTAAATCTTTTATTACTGCATGGGTGCAGTCCGGCTGGTACTTGCCGTTTTATAAAAATAAATCCCCAGACAAACACACTAACTGTATGGCGCCAAAGTAAGCAATGTTTGTGTTATGGATGACCATACAGCGAACTGGGGGGGGAACTCATAATAAACATACATATATAAATATAAATAATCATCACCCAATAAGAAACGTCTGTGTTCATCACACAAATTGACTGACTACTACAGGCGGAGGGACTACGACTAGTGCTACGAAGTTCACTGTCTACGAAGTCGCGGCTCGTAGTCCGTTCTTTGTCGCCTTCAAGTGACATTTCAAAAATGTTTGCATTCGAAAGCCATTTCGAGATTTATCATTGTAGAGTATTGGTATTTATAATGAAACACTTTGTTATACATATTTAAAAATAATCATTGAATTACCTCAAAATTTTACAAATATAATGTAAAATTGTATATGTAAAATTTTGAGTAAAACTTGAAATCGTGTGAAAAAATTACGGAACTAGATTTTAATATTGATTCCGGTACGTCTTCTTGTGACTGTCAAAAAGTTTCTTTTATACGTCAGGCAAACGGATGTCTATTTAGTGAGCCCCGTTCACTTCCGGTCAAAATATTTGTACTTTAAATATATAATTAAATATGAAAACGTATATATTATGCAACCTTAATATAACGTTTTTTTTATTGAAAAAGTATGAGACGTTTGTCTTCTATCTCAACCCAAAATCTTTATATAAAGTTCCCATCAATGTATGACTCTTCACATAGTATGTGATTCATGTCGCGACTGGTTAAATAATTTGGTAAAAACGTGTAATCATTTATTGTTATACATTATATATAATGTTGAGGTGAACAAAACTATTTTTATTACCTCTTTATAACGAATTTACGACCAACCTACCCTCAATATAACAAACCTCAGTTCAACGAATTACTTGACACAACGAATATTTACTTGTTCCCTTCCGATTTGTTATGTCGAGGTTGCTCTGTATTTCACAAAAACCGGGTCCCATGCGTTTGTAAGATCTCTTCGAAACTCAAATAAAATACCTACGATTTTTTTGTTTCTTTTTTACAACAGGTGCATTGCAATTACATCCAGAATTAACAATAATGTGAGTGAGTCCAATAAAATAATGATTGTTATTTAAACTATCTATGTCACTGAGCAATAAATTAGCACTGCATTATATTTTGTTGTCAAAAATTTAAAATCCTATACGAAGATCGTATAAGGTTTTCGTCGTTTCGGTCGTTTTATATAATAATAATAATAATAATAATAATAATCGTTTATTTCAGACCATCGATCCATATTCTTTTAGTTATACATTTCTTATGAGCTATGTTAGTAGAGAAAGACAGATTATATTTACACATTTTTTTTTACAATTACTACTATAAACAATACATACAATACAATTTATTTATGCATTCCTTCTTCTAAGCACATCATTCCAGTATTTATAGATCGTACTGTCCACTTTCCCGTACAATAGTAGAATGCTGTTAGGACTATTACAGATTCGAAATTTTAGGGAAGCAATCCTCTTCCTTAAGATGCCATAAAAGTCATCGACCCTTGCTCCAGCGAACATAGTCGATGCGCTGCAACATCGCGGTTTGGTTTTTATCATTTTTTTTTTCGTATATTGAGTAAAGTATTTAGAGAAGTATAATGCCAAACATTTATTGTAGTAATAAATAAACCAGGTTATTTAAAACTAAGATAACATTTCAAATGTTTAAAAATCGATAGAATGCAAGTCCTGAATTACTGACCGCGGGGCGCAAAAATTACATCCCTAACATTAGGTAAGACAATATTTTAGTGAAACTGGGCTTAGCTTTTAGATAAAATAATAAATAATAATAATGTAAGTTTCTTTCTAGATTTGCATACATAGTTTGTCGGTTAAAGTTAAAGCTACGTTAGTAAAGTGATTATTTCGGCACATTTAGGATGCGACAATACGTAAAATTTTCAATTGATAAAAATACTAATACACTTTAAAAAATATATGTGTTAATCAATCTTAAACATTGCATTTTGCATAAAATCAATAAGTCAAAAGAATATTAGATAAAGCTCTCATTACTGGTGGATCTGTACACAGTTATTTATTATGCAAAACTATCTATTACATGCATAGGTTCACAATATTTTAGCGTCTAAGCCTTTTAAAATGATTTGTTAAAATCCTAGCGTAGCATTCGTAACACGCAACTTTACAAAAACTGCTTTAAAAATGTTCGTTTTAACTTCAATTTCATTCAAAATTAGGTAAAATTGCATTTAGTTGGATAAAATATAATAAATCTGTGATGAAATGGACGGACTGCGCCTGTGTGACATTTGTACTATTCGGAAGAATGGGCTCACAGTTCTGTGTAACTTCCCACAGTAACAAGAGAGCGAAAAACGCATCACCCGATGTAAGCCGCCACTTCAGGAGACTGTTAGCCGCGTTAATGTTTTCACATAGATGGAAAACAAACAGCTTGTACGTAGGGGAGTAAACAAATGAAATTACACTAATTATCTTTAATTAGTTTTCGCAAACATTTCTAAAATAATATTTAATTTTACTAATAATAATAATAATTTTATTTGTTCTACAAAAAATACATGCAAGTTGTTACTAACATTAAAAAAAGGAAGAAAAGAATAAATATAACAGAACAAAGAAGAAAAACATCTGAAGAGATTTAAGATTGGAATCGTAGTAGGTATCAATAAACGTGTTGCAGGAGTACAATGAGGCCATGGCTCAGTGAGGTTTTGCTCTTGCGAACAAATCACTGTTGATTCTGCCATAACCTGAGAACAGCGGTGCTAGGACTATAATAATAAACAAATGCAAAATTTCGGTCTCGTCTGGAGTTTATCTTCAGGGGTGAGTGTAGTGCGAGGCGAGGCGTGTAGCCGCGACTACACGCACCCCTTAAGATGGACTCCAGACCAGTCCGAAACTAGTCGGACCTATCCGACATTATTAATCGACATATAAATCCTATCCGACGTTATTAAATACCTAATTAAAAATGTGTCACGTAAGTTTTATGAAATTAATATGCAAAATTATCGAGCTACGTATGTAGGATATATATAATAAGGTGTGTAAGTTGTGTGATGTGGGCGAGTTGCTTGTATATGATTGTTTTGTATGATGGATTGTGAGCGTGAAAGATGAGATATAAAATAGCAAACAATTAGAAAGTAGACATATTTAAATTAATGTATTGTGAATTATTATGTTTACAAGTTGTTACAACTTTTGTTGATACAAAGCAAATACAGATACTTGTGTCGTATTTTACACGGCAAATTCCGTCACCGAGAAGCCATGTGGAATATAATTTTTTCGTTTTTCCAAAAGGTATATTTTAAAATGCTTTTTGAACGTATTTGTGGATGTCTATTTTTGTATAGGCGTTGGAATGTTATTCCAACATTTACTTGCTAGGTACCTGTAAAAGCCAAAGTTTGATGCGGATGACACTCCGGCGGACGGCGAGTCGAGCCAACGCTGTACGTTTCATTGATATCAGAGCTTTTTTTTCAACATTTTATGTTATTAAACATTGATACAACACTATGCAACTTACCTGGGTGCTGAATATAGCAGCCATTAGTGGTAGGGTAGTTTCTGAGGCTATGATCTCTTCGGTGCTGGTACTACAGTCCTGCCTATTTTACCCGCCACATTAATAACATTATTGTGGTTCGTGTTCCGGTTAAATAGAATAGCCCATGTAATTACTGGCAGTAAGTCAACTCCAACTAAAGCCTACAGCCGGAAACGCAGCATTAAGCGATAATAAATATAATAATCAATAATATCTACGATTAACGATGTCTATGCTTATTAATTGTTATCACGAAATTTAGTTACCAGCGTAACCACTTAACGTGTATTACTGGTTAAGCCAGAAGTCCTGAACACAATATTGTCACATCAACAGTATAGCAAAATAATTTACTATTTCCGATGCAAATTAAAGAAATACATATAATTGTCTGCGTAAATTTAAAACTTTACAAATAGGATGGTTTCAAACGTATTAAAATTATTGGTTTTTTGCAATAATATATAATTTTATGTCTATATATGACTACAATGTTTTTTACATATTTATTTTTAAATTGTATGTCCCATCCACAAACTAGGTATTTGTTAAATTTTACATTACTTTCAAGCTGCATGGCTGCGAACTTGCGCATCAAACCTGCCTACGAATTTTGTTTATGCATTATTTAACTAAATAGGATAATGGAGTTAGTACAAAAAGGTTATTTTCCTGCTTCGAAATATTTTTTATTATAGACTCTCGCAAGCTTGCTGTCAAGTAGTTACACGAATTTAGGTTTTAAGTGAGACATAATTAGAAATTGTTAAGTTCTATGTTAGAATAAACTAAAATTACTACTTTATTCAGTGATAGGTGCAGGAGCTGTGATCAAAACCTCGTCGTGTTTGGCACATCAAAGCTGGATTCATTGATTTTGCTGTTACGTGTTGTTTTGGAGTATTTCTAAAAATAAAGATTAAATATTTCGTATTCCAAGTTTTTTAACCTAATTATGTAAATACACACGATGAATATGTAACGTTCGCGGTTCTATATCGAACGTGTCATGATGGTGTCGTGTCACTTTCGTACTTAACTCCTTAACCGAGCAGTCACTGTCGCCTGACACTTTTAATGCATCAAAATGCGTTCTTACTTTACAAGTCATAGGATTCATAAGTGTTTAAGTTGGTTTTAATACCCACGTAACTCCGGATTCCCATGGGAACTCCTGGATAAAACGTAGCTCACGTCACTCATTAGCCCTCGACTATCTCCAAACAAAATTGCATGTCAACCGCCACCCCCCTTATCGTAAAATAAAGATAAACAAACACACTTTCATCTTTTTTTTGCTATAGACGTAGGTAAAACTCCTTCCTTACTTTACAATTCTTGCCAGTTTTAGTTTGGTTGTATAACAGTACTATCCCGTGTGAGTAATTGGTGCCGTACGAGTCAGTAGAGTGCATTGCGGTGAGGTGTCGCATCGCCCGGCCCGGGAAACCTGCATTGATTCGTCGATTCGACAGACCGGATCAATCTAGACAATCCGCTTCATCATCGAGCTCAACATAAAAACCGTTTTCTTCGTAATCAGAAATCCAATTTCCTACTAATGTAGGTACGTGGTGGTTAATTGATGGTTGACGATTGTGCGGAGGGCTGCGGGGGAGGCTGCGCGGGGCGCGGGCGGAGCAGGCGGCGAGGCCGGGGCGTCTGCGCGGGCCGCGACAGGCATAGCCGGGCCGCGCGCCGGCCGGGCCGCGCGCCACCATGGAGCCGCCGTGGGAGCTCGAGCTGGAGGTCCGCCGCCACATCGAGACCTGCGCCTGTCCCTGCGACCACCTCGGATACGGCAATTACCTGGACTACGAAGCCCCACCTGCTTGCCTCTGCCGAGCGCCGCACGTACGTGCTCCAATATGCTCTGTTTGATCATCAAGCCATCCTCTTCGCCAGCTCCACCATGCTCTGTTATCTGTGAACAACAAGCTTCCCCTATCATTTCATGTGTCTAGTAGCTGTGAATGTGTCCTTTCTGCCAAATTTACCTACTGTGTTTGTGTGTTTTATGTTCTGTGCACCATTTTCTAATTCTTTCAACTCTATCTCATTAATGTTCACGTAGAAATTAGAAGTTCTAGTGGCTTATCATGTCGCTTTAAGTGACGTTAACCATGAAAGGACAAAAGTTACAATACCGCAAAGTATCGAGAAAACTGTAAGTACCCACTGATACGATTCAAATTTATATTTTCATAAAAACAATACGTACTTCTCATAAAACCGGAGTTATATTAACCAAATCTCGCAAAAGTGTAGTTTAAAGTATTAATGTCTCGAGAAACCTCGAATGTCAATCACTTAAGTTACTAAGTAAATTATATAATTAATTAGAACCCACCCAACCCTTTATTCGCCACGTTATTTAAACCACGGCCATCATTTCAACACTCAAGTTTTCACCGTTTGAAACACGACAACATCATGTGATCAATCTTAAAATACGCAAACAGTTCTTACCGTATATTCTAAATATACTTAATAATAATAAATAATTGTATAATAAATAATGTAGAAACACTATCAAAAATGTTGAATATTTATCGATATAAGATGACCAAGTTATATCCGTTGAAGAAGAATATCGTAAATATACGTTATGTTTTTTTTTAAATAGCTAAAATTTTTTTTTCTAACAGTCACACCACATTATCTAGCCCAAATTAAGTATCATTAAGAACTAGTGTTATGGATACTAGATAACGGATAAATAAACTCAAGATATATATAAGCACAAATAGATTTTTTTTTAATATATAAATATTAGAAATAATCTTAAATAAACATACATACACATCCATTCAATCATCTCGTCTGTCGCTGCACGGCTTTTTGTCTATAACCGGTTCATGTAATAATAAACTTCCTTATCTCTATTATTACTGCTAAAAGCAGATAGAAAATAAAAATCGAAACTTTGAATCCCTGTTACTCGGAATTGCTGAGCTATAACCACGGGATTAAGACGTTCTCCGCGGTGAAAGTTGCTCTGGGAAATTGAGAGGATGGTTCTTACATACCTGGTTTCTTACTGTAACGTTTACTAAAGTTGAGGCTTTTTAATGTTGAATCTCAACATGTACAGATACAAACTTTCAGACTTTTAATTGAAACCTTTTCATATCTATGTGTCAGAATTGTTTTTATATTTAGAGTCTAATGCTGCATGACGCCTGGAAGACTCTAAGCTGCAGGTGAAGCCTTTTTTTCAGTCATATGCCTTTTGCCTTCCTTTTTATTTGGTTCGAATATAATTAATTTTAGATCAAAGCAACGGGTTTATATATAAATAATTTCTTATAATATGCGTCTTATGTAAGGTTTTCTAAAAACTATTATGCTTAAATATCTTTATTTAGAAATCATGGTCAATCAGAATAAACCATTAACCAACAGATAAACTTTTGAATATTATTAAACCATACTCACCATTTTAATGTACTTATTTAAGTCAAAGGAATGCGTCTGAAGCTATAAATTATTGTGCTTACACTTATCAGACGTTTCTCAGAAAAATGTCCAAAAAAACGACTTTGTTTTACATGGTGATGAAAATGTCGGGAAAAATTTTGGCAAAATTGGTGTCATATGTTTTAGGAATGTTTATACTATGATATTTGTAATAAAGTCGCATTTTATTTGACCATCTAGTTGAGATAAGCCGATTGTAAGCCTTCTCTAGGAATTTTTCTAAGGAATTAATAATTACGTACCGAATATTCTAATAATAGACTTTGATGCGGCCACTGTTGAGGATCCTGTTGAGGTAAGCGTTGCGTTATTAATTCACATTATAATTAGTTACAACGAAAATACCATACGTACATAGTGAAATAACCAAGTCTAGTTTATTTTTCGCAAAGGGTTTTTGCTGGGTATATTTTCGTAAGCACATTATCGTGGGTCCAGTAACATTCTTCGTTATAAGCAGAATATTTTATAAAGTATTTTTGGAAACATCGGAGTCCTTTGAAAACTCGTTGACAATACACAACGATGAGCCAGCATGCACCGTTGTCCACTCGCCCGAGCCAGCTCGACCGCTGTCAGACGAGGCGCCTGGTTCCGGATATGCACAGCTGCACTATTTCTCTCGGTATTCAAGCGAATCTTATTTTGCCTGACTAAATCACCGATGTATTGAATCACTATAACAGGGCTGGTTCTATGGAGTAGCAGTAAACATTGCATGTGACAATGCAAATGCGTGATTTATTTATATATTTTCACAGAACCAACAGAACTTAAACATTTTACAAGGATAATAAATTTAAATATACATACTGCCAATATGTTCACAATTTTTTTATTAAACAGTAACGAGCAAAAATTATTAAAGTATTATAAATTTAATAATTTTATGAGGAAATGAAAAGTATTTTATAGTTTTATATGAAATGAAACTATAGTACGCAATCTAGTGTGTGGATAAAGTGCATGTTGTTTGTGTATGTTTGAGTTTGTATGTAATACAAAAATGTCTAAAAAGTGTCCTGATTTGACTTACATAAATTAAATATTTGAATTTGAATCATGTGTAACTTACGTTACTGCTGATTTTACCTTAAACATTTTTTGCGTCTCATGCAGCTTTGGCTAACCGGACCCAATAAATTACAAAGTGCCCCCTAGCCATATTCCAAACTTTTCAAACTGTTTTTGAACATTAATTCCCTTTTTCTCGGATAAAATTGAGTGCGGACAGGAAGTGCATTTCTTTAAAATCACAGGTAAAAAATACACTTAAATTATTCGTGAATGGTAGTAAAGAATCAAAAGGAGAAGCGGCACTCCGCCGGTACCCCCCCCCCACACCAACCCAAGAAATCCGGTTACAGATAAATAAATGAAATATAGAATACAAGCGGACTGGAACCGGATCGGCTTTATAGAAAAACTCGTTTACTCGGCGGACGGCTTGGCTCCCGAGGGACCGGCGGGATCGTCGGGATGTATGCGGCGCGCGCGTATCTACAGGTAATCTTGCGTTTATTGCCTGTTTTGATATGTTCTTGTCGTTTAGCAAATATCCCTTCAGCCCTTTTTTTAGCAGCCATTTATAGTAAGTTCTATCCAGGAAGAAGCGCGCCACAACTTTTTTGATTGTTGTACGTTAACTTTTGTCAAAAGATGTTACACTAAAACCCCGGCGGTAGACCCATGTAAAATTGTCAATAAATCTTGGTAACTGTCTGCAAACACAACGGCTGCGTCTCTCATTTGTATGAGAAAAGATCAGAAAGCTTCGAAGAAAGTGCTGTATTTGTTCAAAGCTTTGGAGGAAATCAAGAGGACTACATTTGCTCCGAGTAATAGTTTTAACTCGTCTCGTGACAAAAATATACCAAATTTCTGTTCTATGTATCGTCCTTATTAAGTAATATAAATAATAAAAATACGCCCAAGTGCGAGACAAGCAGAACACATAACCTGTGAAAGTCACTCGTACACAGTTAATGAGAGACACACTGAAGGGCAGGCGGCTGGATTGATAGCTGATGCGAGTCCCGCCCTTACCCCTCGGTTGCGCAGCCCTTTTAAATGCAACGCGTGTACTTGTTGGTAATAACACATTTACGAATATCTATACTAAGTTCCACTCCTGTGAGAGAAGTCTAGATACTGAATACGAATATTCCTGTCGGAATTTCTTGAAGCTTTGCAAAAGCCGGCAAACCAGCTGCACACAATCCATCTGACGTTAAATGGCAACTGTGCGTATAGTCACCATTAGTCGTATATGTTATTGTATATAATATTGTTATTTATTGTGAATAATATTGTTATTTATTATATTAGAGCCGCGCTTACCGCCTACGCGCTTACCTACGCGCTTACCTACGCGCTTACCTACGCGCTTTTGGAGCACAGAAAGTCAATGAAAGATTAATTTTCAAATATATATATTCTTTATTGCTCGTAATCAAATCCTAAGAACTAGGTGCAAAAATAAGTTAATTAGTTAGCAAAGGTGGACTTATCTCTAAAAGAGATCTCTTCCAGCCAACCCAGGTAATTGAAGATAATTTACACAACGAAAAAAGTAGATGACAAAAGTGCAAATACTGTATATTTTATATATTTTTTAAATCCATATTTTTTTGTGTACTTAACGACATATGCCATAACATAATATAATCCTTATGTGAAAACTTGTCTGTGGCCCTGTTAGTTTTATTCCACTTATTATAATTCTGTAACTAGCTGTAAGTATTCCTTGTTAATAAATAAATAAACAGAATTATGATGCGTTGTCAAAAGTAGGCTTCAGCTGGACTTGCCCCTTGTTGCAGTAATTATACTGGCTATTGATCCCTTCATTAGGAACACCCCTACGTAAAGTGGTTTAAGGACGAAGAGTCCCAGACGAGATCGTAAGAAACTCTACACAACTAAAATTAAATTGCTGTAATACTGCATTCTAATGATATCTCTCTCGATATGTTGATAAACGTAATATTCAGTTATATTAATTATTAATGAACTTCTGTGCGTTTAAGTTCAGACCGACCGTGTTTAATCCGTCACAGCTGTACGGCGGTTTCAATGAAAAACCAATCCATGGCCATAAATTCATATTGCAATCAAAAATTTGGTTAATATTTACAATAACAGTGGGAGTAATTGGAAAACTTAAGTCACTTATTAATTCTCTGAATAATGAATGTTTCAAAATGAAAAAAGCTTTAAATGTTTGTTTTTAATGTAAACCACCCCCTGTTCGAATGACCTGCAATTTGTTATCTAAACATTTTCTTGCTATCTATTCATTTATTTATCTATATTACAATATAGTATTTGTTATTTCAAAGCGATTGGTGAGTGAAACTCGTCACAAACTGGAACTGATTAGCACACGGTTATCGATAGCGGTAATTCTTTCCGTAAGCCTCTTTATCCAATGTACAAAGTAATTTAGGCGGTTTATTATTTGTAGGTATTTTCTTGCTTATCTTTTCGTTTCCTATTGTTATTTTTTTTTTAATCCAGGGCTAAATCTTGAAAATCTCTGGTTACTTATTTACCGAGAGAGTTTCCTTGTCCACTTCACCATTCTTTTCAGATACCAAAACGGTAATTACATTGAAAATTTTCCTATCTAATATTTTAAATAATTTTTTGCAAAACAAATATCCAATCAATATTTACCAAATGTAGTCTACCAGAATGACTAATTACGTTAACTCCTATGTTTAAGTTTAAAAAAAATCTCCTATATTTAGTAAAAATCAAGAAAAATTGCTGTTTTTACCAGTTGTGGGAAATTAAATCAAATTAATGGCGTCAGTTAAATAGCGAAAAGCGGACAAAAATTAAGACTTTATAATTTTTTATTGTACAGATAAAAATACTAATAATCTGTGTGTTCCACCATTGACACGAAAATACAATCGCAGCGATTTGGCATGCTAAATATCCGTACTCGGCATACTCGCAGGCCACGGCATCCGTACTCGGCATACTCGCAGGCCACGGCATCCGTACTCGGCATACTCGCAGGCCACGGCATCCGTACTCGGCATACTCGCAGGCCACGGCATCCGTACTCGGCATACTCGCAGGCCACGGCATCCGTACTCGGCATACTCGCAGGCCACGGCATCCGTACTCGGCATACTCGCAGGCCACGGCATCCGTACTCGGCATACTCGCAGACCACGGCATCCGTACTCGGCATACTTGCAAGCCACGGCATCCGTACTCGGCATACTCGCAGGCCACGGCATCCGTACTCGGCATACTCGCAGGCCACGGCATCCGTACTCGGCATACTCGCAGGCCACGGCATCCGTACTCGGCATACTTGCAAGCCACGGCATCCGTACTCGGCATACTCGCAGGCCACGGCATCCGTACTCGGCATACTCGCAGGCCACGGCATCCGTACTCGGCATACTCGCAGGCCACGGCATCCGTACTCGGCATACTTGCAAGCCACGGCATCCGTACTCGGCATACTCGCAGGCCACGGCATCCGTACTCGGCATACTCGCAGGCCACGGCATCCGTACTCGGCATACTCGCAGGCCACGGCATCCGTACTCGGCATACTCGCAGGCCACGGCATCCGTACTCGGCATACTTGCAAGCCACGGCATCCGTACTCGGCATACTCGCAGGCCACGGCATCCGTACTCGGCATACTTGCAAGCCACGGCATCCGTACTCGGCATACTCGCAGGCCACGGCATCCGTACTCGGCATATTGCAAGCCACGGCATCCGTACTCGGCATACTCGCAGGCCACGGCATCCGTACCAGCTTCGGCAAGAGTGCGTGTTACGACTCTAGCCATGTGTGGACGTGCATTGTCATGCATTAGTTGAAACGAATGACCCTACCGCCCTCGCAAAGAGATGATGAAGTCTGCAACAATCCTCTCCTCGTAAATCTGAGCATTGAGGTTGCTCTTGATACCGGCCCGTCATTATTGTTCCCCCACCATACGGATGAATTTCCTGACAAAACCTTAAACGCTCATCATGACATCTAGAGGTTCACGAACCCACCCACAAAAAGCATACATAACGCCAGTGTGCACGAGCCCATTGTAAACGGGCACTAAGATGGCAGAGGGCTATAGGCAGGACTCTCAGTGGCCGTCGGGAACGCAGACCCACTTCACGTAAACAATTTTAGCGTACAAACAACGTACATGGCGTCCGTGGTATGATTCCGTCATATGGCATTCTGTTGCGGGGGAGTGCTGCCGACATCGATACTATATTTATTCTGCAGAAACTGCAGTGTCACTTAGAAGTAAATTTAAGGAAATGAATATTCTTACTTTCCATTCACAATATATTTAAGAAAATTTAATTTATGTAAAATATAACTTAACCTTGTTCAAAATAAAAAGAGATCTGCACAATGTTAACCCAAGAGGAAGAAATATGCTGGCAGCTCATAATAGTAGGCTTCATAAAGTCACTAACTCATTCATGGGTCAATGCATACGTTTTTATAATAAGGTTCCAAAGATATCCAAGGTCTCCCTATTGACAAATTCAAAGAAACTATAAAGCAGAAGTTGTGTGCTAAAGCATTTATATTAAACTATCCTATTATTTGGAAGATAAAAGCCCTTGGGTATAATCCCCTCATTAACAGTGTTTTACTAGTATTTGTAGCAAAACATGTGTAATGTGTAAGTTTGTTCGTCGAGTTCTTTGTTCCGATGAATATCTAAAGCGTCATTGTCACTAAAGTACGTCTTCTTATGGTAGCGTCGGGTCACGGGTCGCTCACTTCCCTCTAATATGGTTGAGGAGCGCGATGGCTGGATCCCGCGTTAACTGGTGAACGGGTGCCGTTTGAGGGTGTTCGTCGTTTGGATACTTGGAGGAGGGAGACTTGCCGAGCTAACAGATGCAGATAAGAAACATTTTGTATAGACATAAAGAGACTGTAAACTAATTTAAGAAAAAATATACCCGTGAAGTTTCTTGCCAGTTCTTCTTCACGAAGGTTTTTCCGAACTGGTGGTAAAGTCATGTTTTATTTGACGTCAATAAGAACACAATAAGTCATTGTCAATGTTGAGAAATAAATATTTGAATTTGAATTTGAAAACGGGTAATGTGAGATCGTCCTCCATGTTGCTCGGCCACGCTGCCCGTGATGGGATAGCGTGTCCAGAGGCGGCTTACAACGCTTAGTGTGTCAAGAGCAATAGCCACAGCACGTTGCCTGGAGCCAGCTTCCAACATTTCGACAGCTCTCATCATCTCTTCTTGGGTTAAACGACGTCGTCACTCCATATCAGTGTAATTTTTATTTTTATATATAATTTTCTACAGTTTCGATGCAGAAATTCTAAAAATTTTGTAAATATGTCATGACACAGTTTTATAGAAATGCTATTTGACAGTTGATTTTCTCTTTTTTTAATCGAAATTTAAACTCAATTCTTTATTTAAGTAGTGCGATTTACTGAATAGAATCAATAGCGATCCAAAAACTCAGTATAATATACCTCATTTGCAGAAGTACTTCATGATTTTTTTATGCGTTGCGATTTCTGCCTTTCGAACCTGGCTACTAAAAAACAGAACTTTTGTGAAATAAGAACATCAAAATGTTTAGTCAACAAAATTTAAATCTTTAGTTGATCCCTAGACACTATTGATGTGTGTATATTACAATGAATCGTTGTTAGTAACTCATAAAAAGTTGTAAATAGTAAAATAGTATCCACAACTCCCACGTGACGTAACTAAAACAAGTCAGTATATTGAAACTAACAGCATATTCTCATCTCCAACAGACATTATTTTAAACTCTATTCAAACATCATATTTGAAACAAAAGCAACATATTCCAGTTTTCTTCGCATTATACATAACCTGGTGAAATGTTATTTTTCGATTTGAATGCAAGCTGGAAGTCAGCGCCGAGACCGTGAGGTGGCGCGTGTTTACCTCCAGCGCGGTGACAGCGGCTGTCATGCCCGCGACTCTCGACCCCACAGCACAGATACACACATCCATTCGCGCCGGGAAAGCGGGATCCAACAGAGAGAAAACCTATATTGAATTTTAATGCGGCTCCTTTGGGAATATTCCCCGGGAAAGCGAATATAGGTTACGCGGATAACCGCTTCGATGTGTCGGTCAATTTCCTCGGTAGGATGTACTTTGTCTGAGCTGTGGTGCGTTGGGTTCTCTGATTTGTTTATCTTAAGGCAAAATCTCAGTTTTTTTTTGTATCAGTCTATCAATCAAATAAGCTAACCCCTCAAATTGTAATACACTGTTCAAATTTTTTGATGTAACTTAGATTTTCCGCAGTTAGTTTATTTTATGAACCAATTTATTAATAAAGGAAACATGCTGTACTGGGACTAGATGTTAATATAACTATAACCAACACAATAGAAGGACTCTTTGTTTCGAAATAAAAAGCACTATTCATTTCTGCTTTTGTTAGATTTTTGTAGACCCCCGATCAAAACATGTGATTATTATGAAAACGGAAGAACATAAATTCCTAAATCAGGGTCGGCCATGTTTTTCAAGTATATAATATCAGATAGACATTGACTTTGACAAGCTAGTGACAGCTGACGTTTCTTTCTTTGTTTGATTTTGGATTGGTTTTGTTTGTTTATTTGTAGAAATTGTATCACAAAATAACTTTGATTGAAATGTAATAACATTTCAAAATTATATATTTTTCCGACTATTTCCATAGATTCATAATAGCAACTTCAAGTTTTATGAAACGTACTAAGTGGCAAATCTTACAGTGTCATTGACAGGACTTGATATATGTCAGCAACTTTAGTATTGCTGTAATGAAATGAAAACATTTATTAATTTTCTATAAAACCAGGGCCCACAAAATAATAACAGCTAAACAAACTTAATAAGAATAATTTAATCTTTAATCCTGCGTATCAAATGTATTGGTTAGAGTTAACTAAAGTTCAGTACCAGCATGTTCGCGAAACCATATGTCTACTTTAATTAGAATTTGGAAAATTAAGTAAGATAACAATAATTGTCTCTTAAGGGGTTAGCATCAAAAGAAGCTTAAAAAAAATTCAAAACACTATTCAACACACTTTCAATCACAGCTCTCCACAAGAGACCTAAATCACCAATCACGACGCGACTTCTAAAAGCGCGGCGACACTCAAACCATTGACTTTGAAGCCGGCACTCTGCCGTCACTTCAGCGTCACTCTGCCGTCACTCCACCGTCACTCTGCCGTCACTCCACCGTCACTCTCTGGCGACAGCAAATCGGGAACTTCTTTTCAATCGTAGACTCTTTACTCGTGCAGTCTTTTGGATGCATGTGCGCGGTTGTGTCATTTAAGGGTTCTATGGTTAAGAGCTCACGAGAGCTCATGGTCAGCGGTTTACAGTTTATATTTTATTTACAAGCTCTGAAAACATTAATTCGTTTCTGTGTAAAGTCTGGTTTATTTACAAAATATTCTTGCATCATTTAACCTTTTACTTTATCAAAGAAATAACATTTAAATCCCTTATTTCAGGATTAATAAATTTTTAAATGGAAATGCGAGCTTGCGATAATTTTAGCGAAACTTAAAATCAATCTCTTGGCACAACTGTCAACTGTGACATCTGCGTATACACTTCATTCTAATTAAAGAAAAGCGATGACATTAGTATATAGGTTTTCTTTACAAATATAAAAAAGGGACCACACAGCACAGGTATAGTAATATATAATTCTTTTATTTTCACACCACACCAAGATTACATTTTAAGATGTAACAATAAAATAGATTGTATTTTGAACTAAAAGATGCGGAGGACTGGTGCCTGATCTAGACTCTTAGAAGGTTTGGTACAATAAGACTATAGAAACCACTGTAAAATGTTTTTAACAAAATGATAAAAAGTGGTGAAAAGTAATACGTGAGCATGAGTTTCGCGTGATTTTGTGTGCGTGCGTGTGAGTTTGCGTGCGACGGCGCATGTGTTGTGTGTGTTTGAGTGTATGTAAACACGCGTGTTTGTGTGGGTGATGATTAAGATATTTTCAATGAGCTTTAGTATCGTAGCATTGCATTAACCATTTAGTGAATATTTGCCTACATTTAAATTTACACTTCGCGTTTAATTTCAACATAAATTTATTTTATTATACAAAACATAACCTAAACACATAAAAATGTTTGTTGGATGCTGAGCTACAGTTAGCGGTATTACAAATACTGGGCCTAAGTAAAAAAAGTAGCCAGAGAGTTAGTAGAATTATCTTTCCTACCCTCATATCTAGGATACACTAGGATTACAGCGACTCCAGCCACTTTGTTTGCAGAAACCAACGTATGTTGCATTTACATGAAATGAAATGAAATGAAATGAAATATTTATTTTTCTCAACATTGACAATTACTTGTTCTTATTGACGTCAAATAAAACATGACTCTACCACCAGTTCGAAAAAACCTTCGTGAAGAAGAACTGGCAAGAAACTTCACGGGTAATATACCCTATTTTTCAAAATAAATTTACAGAGTCTCTTTATGTCTATACAAAATTATTCTTTTCTGAAATATAATAAGAGAACGTACTAATAATAATAATCCCCAGACAAACACACCAACTGTATGGCCCCAAAGTAAGCAGAGCTTGTGTTATGAATGGCCATATAACATACATGTATAAATCTCAACAACCATGACCCAAGAATAAACAAGTGTCGATCACACATGCCCCGGCCAAGCTTGAACCTGGGACTTCCGGCATATGTTGCAGGGCTACTAACCACTAAGCGAGGCGCCAAACTGTCGTCCCAGTGCAGCGACATCAGCGTCACCCACCTGTGGGGGGATGGGGTAGGTCTCTTTCGAAATTACATCTAAGGTATGGGGGCTCGCTCAGGAGCTTTTCCTTCGGGGAAATCGGATCGAAACCGGGTCTTTTGATTCGAGAATTCAGTGTCTTAACCACCTGGCCACCGACGCTCCGGGTGTACCTATCTAAATACCAGTTATTACTGGTCGATTGCTATTGCACTGTAATTGGCTATGTGTTACCGCACACACAAGATCATTTAGGACAAGAGAAACTTCATCAAGACACACAAAGTCTTAACGAAACATGTTCCAATAATCTTATACTTCATTTTCATACTATTTGAAATAAAATTGAATCCCTCCCCCCTCACATGATTAAAGACATCAACTTTGTTGTCACGCGTGTAGCTGGCTTAAATTAAGTATCCGAAGCGCCTGATTAAATTTTAATTGCAAAAGTTAAATTTATGCGTCTTGTCTATGTGTAGCGTGTTGTGCAGCGAGGCAGCTTTATACCGACATTCTGATATTTCATCGGTTTTTTGGCGACGTGTCTTGAAAGCAATGTTTTAATTTTATTAATACTTTTATTATACTAATACTTGAAATCGGCAGAAATTGTTATTGTGTAGTAACAACAGCTGATTTCCATAAAACACAAAATAATAATACTGACATTAGGTGAAATGGCGATAACGTTTTACTGCCGCGATGTGATCGCATTCGTGCAGGGTACATCCTTTTACATTTGAATGCGGGCACTCAATTTTATAGCGCTAAGGATTTGCCGACACACCGCTTTTGAATCTATCAGAGCTATAAATATTTTATCGTACTTTTGAGGGCTGGAACGAAGTTCGACTGGGGATTGCGTCAGGGTGTTGTGATTTGCATATTTTATTGGTGCATGTGCTTATACAGTTTTTGTAATTGATAGGATCTGGCTTAACGCAACTTTAGAGCCGGACTTTTATGTAAAAATGCGGTTAAATTGAAAAAATCCATCAGCTCTCACCACTGACTCTAAAATGAAATCCACATTATTAGTTCGTGGGGTGCATTACTGTTTATTTTGTAGTTAAAATCTTATCTGGGGCAGTACTAGAGTCCTTCTGATTTTGTGCGCTATAATAATCAGGTTAGTGGTTAATTTCAGTTAAAACAGTCAAATTATAGGCACAATGCAATATCAACTGACGCCTGTGATCGGCAACGCATCATTAGTCGGTATAATTACATTCAATATTCACAAATAAACCACCTACGATGAATGGTGCCCGTGGGGGGGGGGATGCCGCTTCTCATTAAGAGGGGCGAGCGTTCGTCTGCCGATTCATACCTATTCCGTCTAAAGGTGTTCAACTCTCCCTCTTTGCCGATGACACTGCCCTATACGTCAAGGGACTGCACGTTGACAACCTCATCACCAAACTTCAAAAGGCCGTAAATGACCTCGGCGCCTGGTTTAAAAAATGGCGTATCGATGTTAATCCAGAGAAAAGCTCTGCGATGCGCTTCGAACGTAAACGCCGTCGCCGCTGCGACCCCCGTATCCGAATCCGAATACGCCCATCCCGTGGGCACAAACCACCAAGTACCTAGGCGTAACACTCGACCGTACGGTTTCATTCAGACCTCACATCCTCAGAGTTACCAAACTCGCCCGTCTGTACATGGCCCGCCTAAACAGCATGTTAGGTAGGCACAGTAAAATGTCTCTTAGGAACAAGCGAACGCTTTTTAAGGTTTGCGTGAGACCAGTCATGACGTACGCCGCCCCAATCTTTGCCCATGCTAAACCCTCCGCTCTGTATAATATACAAGTAGTCCAGAGTCTCTTCTGCCGCCGGGCCACGGACGCTCCGTGGTACGTGCGAAACGCAGACCTGCACAGAGACCTCGATTTACAATACATTTTACATACAAGATTTACTATACAACAACACCTTAGGAGGCTCTCGACCACTTTTTTCAAGCGATCCGAAGAGCATCCTAACCCCTATACTGCTCCGTCCGTGCCGTCGAGGTACAAAGTCCGTAGACCGAGAAATGCACTCTCGGATCCCCCCGATCAGCTCTCGGCTACCAGCTTAAGGCTGCCCAGGCCGTATAATCATCATATAAAATGTCATTTGCACCTTAATTGATTAGTATTCTCAGCGGGTGACCCTCTAGCGGGTCCCTGCTTGCGTACCCACCTCCCAACCCGGGTGTCGCTCAGATGAAGGCTGCACAGCATTCCCATGCCGGTAAGGTGGTTTTACCCACACACACAGACGGCTGCGGTGGTATTCATGACGAATCTTCCACCTCCCTCCCGTGAGGGTGTTGCTTCGGCGGCAAAAAAAAGTCTGCCGATTATGAACAAAGTAAAATAAAAACAATACCTAGTGGTTGTTCTGTACCCTCAAAAGTAGCGCAGCAAGAAAGTAATATCAATCTTAAATTTTTAAAACAGCATCTTACGGGTGCCTTTGTTATGCGGAAATAAATCAAAAACATTCGAACTTCAAACAACTAGAGCAACGGCAGAGAAATCGAACAGAAAGTGTAATTCAATTTGCCGAAGTTCCGAATGTAAACTACTTACATTTTTACCAAGAAAGTTAGCAAAAAGCTGTTGTAGTGAAGCGAGTTGCGATTTAAATAACCGTTGAAGTGGCGCGTTGTTGGCGCATTGCGCGGCGCGAGCGGGGCGAGCGCGCGCGGCCAGATACAAGCAATGACTCGACTCGCTCGACTCCGTGAATACGGGACGACCTGAGCTGCGGAAGATTAAATCGCTTGTTGAAATCAAATGTAACTTGGATTTCAATCGTATTGCGAATTAGAGCGTTTGTGTTTCATGGAGTGCGGCGCGGCGTTGGTCGTGATCGAGTTCACCTACAGTTGTACTCGATATCGATGTAATGTATTTTACAATACGTTCGAACTTTTGTGACTTATCTTATAAGATTTCTTAGTATTTATTTATGAAAATAGATTAAAAACGGCTATCCTTCTTTATCTGTAATGTTACTTGTGAAGTAATCTGCAGTGATACTAAGACAGTTCAGCTACAGTTTAAAAATAATACATAGATAGTTTATATTCTACAAATACTATATTATTTTCAAGTAACTAGGCGTGTAAGGACAATATTGTTCAATAAACCAGATGGTACAAGCTACCAATTTTAAAAGTTGCTCGTCGTCATCGAAATGCAACGATGTTTTTCAGTAAATTAACTATTAATTTTGAGCTAACTAGTTGCAGATACTTTTCCTTCAAAGCAGCTTTCCTGAAAATCGTGTGCTTCCTTATCACACGACTCCAAGACCCAGAGGGCAGACACAAAGTCGGATAAAAGGCGATACCTGTGTCCGACACTGGGTTATTTATTCTGAAAAAAGAAATTTCGAACCTTAAATTCAAGTGGACGGGTGTGAGTCACGAGGACAACCATGTGTAAATATAATAAATGCTTTCTAACTCATCTACATACAACAAAGTAATAAATTAGACGAACTTACAGCACCTGTTCAGTACAGCTATACGAGCGACCCCGAATATCATGCACAGTCGTTAAACGTTAATTGAACAATATTTACTGTAACAAAACATCAATTTTTTTGGCGTTGGACTGCCCGAAACATGCGATTAATTAGTTTGCTCGAGTTTCTTCCGAGGGGGCTGAGGGGCGGCCGGCCGCTGCACGCGCTCGTCTTGTAATTAAAGAATGTTCCGGCTTGCTGAAGGTGGAATTGATTTTGGGATAGTCATTTGCGCTAATCACACCAATCTTAGTTTATGGCTAGTTTAAACATTAAATATATTAATTTGTATTGAACTAGATGAAGCAGTTTTTAATATTTTGGGCGTAGCTCCCAAGTCCGACACAAAGTACGGCTCTAAAACCGCGACAATGCTTCACACTGTGCAGTATTGGGTAGTGGGTTACCTACAGCAGACAAACAAAGGAATGTAATAAGTTATTACATTCAAGTTAAAGGATAAAGGAATAAATAAAAAAGGATTGAAACATAGGTATGGAAGTTTATTTTCAGTTTCCTATAAAACTGCAAGACCATCTTTAAGAATCAGACTTTTCATTTTTAGGTTGCACGATGTCCATGCCAGTTTTTTATCTAAGATTTGACCTTATATAGCATTTCATCTCGTCTTTTGTATTTTTATCCCGATATTTAGATTTTATTAAGACATTTTAATATTATTATCTTTTCGTAACTTATGTACTTTCGTGTTCGGAGTGTAAGAACTCGCGAACCATGCGGCACGCCACTGCAGTATGTCAAGGAAGCTAAGAGTGTTCACAATCGACTTGGTACGGCTTAAAGCCACCGCAGAGCCTTGAATGTTGCCTAATGACTACAAAACACGTCGTTGAGGATATAACGCCATGTTCTATTCAATTTATTCCACCTATTTTGAGTCGCTTGCCAGACAAATTAATAATATACACACATCAAAAGTGTGTCGGGATCAAGTACGTTTTAGACTGAAAATCAGGTTTCTTATACAGATTTTTTTGGATTCTATTTAGTGAATTTTACTATTTAAATAAAGACATTAGTTTAAATTTAAATTACAAAGAGAAAAACCACTGTTAATTAGCATTTCTATAAAACTATGTCATGGCATTTTTGACAAAATCATTACAATTTCTGCATCGGAAATGAGTATATGCGAAATGCATAATGTTTGACTTACTACTCTAAATGGTCCTTTTTTTAAAGTCGATTTATCTAACTTAATTTCTTGATACGATTAATATTCTTAATATACCACTTCTAAAGTGTTGTCCTGAGCAGCTCACTATAATTCACTATACATTAATATTATTAAATAGAAGTTCCGTAACCACGTGCGAAACTAGGCCCTGTGCGACGCTGCGCCAGCGCCGCCCGTCTCCACGCATGTAAAGGCTAGATCTAGCGAACCGTAATAGGTCTACTAACTTATCTTACAGATTATTTCATATGATCGACAAAACATGACTTCAATTCAGAATATAATACAATTCCTTTATTTCCTATATTTGGAGAATGTGCAATTTGTGAGTTTCTTAACCGTTGCTGTAGTCAGCTTCAGTTACACAACTTGTAACAACTCCTTGGTAGACTGTTAGTCACCGGCGTCGAACTCGGGAACACCAAAATCGAAACTCCAGCATCTTAACCAGTACTAGCTACCGGCACTCCCCTACTTTTTTTGAACCAGCGAACTGGCAGGAATCCAGAATAAACATATATAAAGCCATGAACCGGGAAGAAACATCTGTGTTCATCACACAAACAAATTCCCCGACTAGGACTCGAACCTGGGAACTCCAGGGTATGAGGCAGGGCTTGTAGAATGTTACTTCAAACTAGCGGGAAGCCTACTTCTATATTTCCTAGTCTAATATCATATATGGATCACTCTATTGTCTAGACAAACCTACAAAAGTTAAAAAATAATTAAGATAATTTAGATAAATAAATAAATAAAATACATGGCGCAAGATTCAATACAGAAGCTATCTTTGTACTCTTTTTTTAACAGATAATAAATAAATAAATAAATCCTTAGACAACCACACCAACTGCATGGCCCCAAAGTAAGCAGAGCTTGTGTTATGGATGACCATACAGCGAACTGGGGGGGAACCCAGACTAAACATACATATAACAATACCAACAACCATGACCCGAGAACAAACATTTATGTTCATCACACAAATGAGTGCCCGGCCAGGACTCGAACCTGGAACCTCCAGCGTATGAGGCAGGGCTACTAAGCATTACGCTACACGGTCGTCTAGGTACATGCTACTTAAACCCCCAGAACTGAACATATTTCATCCAGGACTGTATCATTGTTTATGTTTAAGAATTTTTAATAATCAATATAAGTAAGAACTATCTTGTAACAATTCCAGGAGCCTATTTCCTCGAAGTGCCTGCGACATGCATTGCTGCGGTGCGTCGCGTGACACATGCGCGATTTTTATATTTCCCGGATCGTTATAAATTTCGGCGACGTGACAATCTGGCAATCGGTGGGTGGTTCATATGTCATATCTGACTGACCACCATGCATCGGCGTGTCATGCATGCGGCACTTTAACAATTTATCTTTACATCAAAACACAATATACGAGATACGAAACAATTTATTAAGGTCTAATCGGAATAAACAAGTTAGTTAGTGCAAGTGCTTAGCAATTACAAATGAAATTCATTAATGTACCTACCATTGTTTTCAGTCAGTGACATTGTAGTAATATAGAATCAACATCCTCCAAGAGGTCAGCGAGCTACTACGACTCGGTTCCTGAATTGTTGCCATTGTTTCCCAGCACCAAATATTTCCTCAAATAAAGCCACCCCTACCCTCCCCGAATTTAAAACATTTCATACGGTCCCATTCGTGAAATATGAATTATGTACAACCATAAAGATACCGAGTACATTAAAACATTTCATTTGCATGCACTGCTTTTGTACAACAGAGTGATACAAAAGCTTTGGGTTTTCAAGATATAATAGCGATCTCATTGTGATGAATCGCTCTCCATTCCGCGGACGTCTTCGAGATGTTTGAACAAACTGAAGGGTTAAAAATAATTACCAACCACTCTAGCAATTGAAAAAAGCGATAGCACTTCCATAGATCCAAATTAAACTATGCCCCGGCAGAATTATGCGACCAGCGAGAGATAAGTAAGTACACGGGATTCATTAACTGAACACCCAGTTCTCTTAAAGTGGTTTAAAAATGGAAAATAGATTGAATTTCAGCATTCCGGCGCCAGCGTTTAAGCGTTACGATCCTCGGTTACCTTCTTTTATCAGTTTCCAAAGCTATTTTGTTTTTTTTACATTCTCATTTATCCGCAGCGAGCGGGGCGAGGATGAAAACAGGAAGGAAGGTATCGTCTTATCTCTTTCCACATCGCACCGTCTCGCTCGTTTCTTATAACAAATATTTTGGCGAACGTTTTATGAGTTCCTTCAGGTGTACGGACTAAAATATTTGAGGATTAAACGTGAAAATGGGTATTAGCGTTTTACGCACTTCGTCTGAGTGGAATCAACATCGCAGCGAACTGATGTCTTTCGCTTTTATGTCGGAGGTACTTGGGAACAATTTGATGATTGAATGGGCAATGATCGGATTTCCCTCACGGCGGAGCTGGATGCTGGAATAAAGTTAATGGCGCCGTAAAATAGCTTTAAAACAGAACAGGCTTCTTCGGAGATTGTTAGATACAGGTTCTTAATTAATTTGAATATTGTCTGGATGGATGGTAGATTTATAGGTGTAGTTAAGGTTTGATTAATGGAGTCTTGAGTTCCCGATGAGGTTGATCAATCAAGTGCATTAGAAGCAAAGTCATGTTTGCAATCCGCTTGGCCGCCAGAACAACCGCCCTGCCAGATATCGATCCCGCACCTCCCTAGTTAGCCGGCTCATAAGGGTTGTTGAAGACTATCTAATTTTAAGGGATGACCTAGTTAAAAAAATCGGTCATCCAAAAAAAGGTTTCTCCACGTGGAGAGGACAGTGCTATTTATGTTTCTCGAATTAGTGCAGCTTGAATATTTCATGAGCTGGTTTTTTGTTACCATGTTTTGTGTGGCCACTTAAGAGATATAAATATTTTGTAATAAAATTCTAATGCGTCCGAGAAACGGTTTAGAGTGAAATATATCCGAATGTTTTAAACCCTTTATTTGCTAACTTTTGTTTTCGGAGCCTCGGCCGTCGTGGCATGGGATGTAAGTACATTACGCTCCATAAGGACGGTCCATAAAATGTTCCATCAATTGTAATCTTGCGGCAGAAGGTTGCCCGCGTTATTGGACAATACGAGACGTTGATCACGCCTCCTTACGAGGACGGAGCCTTTTGTTACTTTGCCTTGAGTTTTCTTGTGGAATTTCGGTAACAAATAACATTATAGTCAATTGACGGAACAATTAATTTATTTCTCTGTTTTGGTAGTCCGGTGTGGTACTGCGCTTCTAGTTCAGTTTCAAAATCTAGTTTTCTTTTTATTTGTTATAATGCCTTCACGTATCTTAGACTTGAATATTTTATTGGAGCCTGACCTAAAATATAATTTTATATCTACTTGAGAGAAACTCTCCAGATTGGGAATGACATTTAAATCCAGGTTAAGTTATTTTGGTAGAGGTTGGTGAATCATGAAGCGGGCGCCTACTTTCCAGCTGGTGGAAAGTCGCGATAGACAACTAACAACTGTCTTATACTAGTATCCAGGCGCGGCTTTTCCCGTCTTACTCAATCGTTGAATAAATGCATTTTTGCCTTGAATAGAAATTATAGCTAAAATAATTTTCACATTTAGGATAAGCGAACTCAAAACAAGCTACAAAAATATTTATGTCGTTTCTTAAATATTGACTGTCAGAAAAAAAAATTACATTTTGTAATCTCAGAGGCTATTTTTATACGACTTCTAATTTAAGCTCTCAAACTTAGGACTAATAATAACACATATATTTCGCTAGAGCTATTTAAATATTTTTTATAACCTTCAAAACAACCACAATGCGCCACACTTAACAGCAAATGCTGTAGGTAATTCTACAATTTAACATATAAAAGCTAGGTGTCAGTAAGTCCGCTACTCCGCACATTGCTACGCGAGGGGCTCCGGGGCCGCGGGGCTCTCGGCCCACATTTCACGCCACATTGGCCCCGGGGCAGGTCCCCCCACGCTCTGCACAGACAGGGCGTACAACAGATGCGCAATCTTTGAAGCAGATGATTCGACGTGTGGCTTATTTCCTTTGAGTTCGATAAGTGATGATTTACTTGTAATCTTAGCTTTTTCTGTCGATGCCATCGAGATGACTTTAGGTAGTTTTGAATCTTTTATTATCCCACCTTATTTAGATATTCATATTTTCAGTTCCATTTTGATCAATTCTCTCATTCTTATTAATAAATTGAGTAGAAAATCTGGATAAAATAAAGGAGATGTCACTCCTGGACAGTGAAACTTCCTTACGATGTAAGAATTTTAAAGTTTGATTGTCAATTTCTGGTTTACTTTACTAAAGAAAAAATATTATTTAAAAACATGCCTAATGTTTCATCCGCGCCCATGGTGTGTTATTTATTTGCGATTGCGCTCATAACGATGCGTCGCCGACCGTGATCTTTGGTTGGAACGGCTTGTTTCCATCATTTGCGCTGGCTGTCCTTTCTTGTGACCGGAACACAACCGGGTAAAACTGGTTATCACGGCGGTCAGAACAGGAGGCAAGCTTGGAAGCTCTACTGCCAATGAATTGTGTTCAGTTGACAATGTTTAACTTGTTTGTTGACATAGGATCGGACAGTTAATTATTTCTTTGCATATGGATATTGTACATAGTTACACAGTACCTACTTCACTATGAATATGTTTTTTGTTTTAATACAAATCTTTCTCAAATAGCTGAAAGGTTAATCACAAGGAGAGCGAGTGCAAACACACGTCTCAGAAATATATCTGCGCTTTGATGTTCCAACATTAAATAAACAAGGAGCAATAATGTCAGATATGAAATATTGATGAAAATATTTTTATTTTGGTGATACACATTGAGGAAGACAGTTAAGATGTGCCTTTACTTGAAACAGAGCTCATGTATATTGTAAATTTAAATACGTAGTAACTTGCCACCTCAATACAAGCACTTACCACAACGGTACTTTAAAAAAAATTATATAATACATTAATTAATTATGAACAATTATTTATACTTATAAACGTAGCCAGGATTCGAGCCGGGGATTTCAGAAACAGGGTCACTAGAATGTTCACCGCCAGGTCGAGGTTACATTTTCACATTTTTTTGTCATCATTTCTACGTCAATATACTTTTATTTTGATTTTTTTTTCTTTTTACTTTCACTATTATACATATTTATTAGAGTCAAAATGATAACAATCTATAATTAATTGAAGAAAATCTGTAGAATTATCTTCGTGCTCACCTCAACAAATTCCTGTTTCGAATTCCTTATTATTATAATATATATTTCTTATAAAAAAAAAGTTTTTTCCTTGTTATGTAATGTACATTATGATTGATTTAGGATGGAAGTTTTAATTGGATAGAACTAACGGCCACACCCAAAGATGTTTAATATTTATTTAAGTCTAGACTTCAAGGGAGCTAATGCTTAAGCGCAGGTTTCGACCTTTATAAGAATTTGCTGATAACTCAGTAAGATCATCTCTGTGCAAAACTTACTGGTAAAACATGTTTATTGTATATTATTGAATATAGCTTTTTTCTATTCTGTTCTATTCTATACTTAGTATACTTTGATGGTACTGCTGAGATATTTAGTAATACCACATCAACTAGTCTACCTTAGTTATCAACCCACTGACCAACTCCGTGTAGACCGCGCGCCTCGTTACCCGAAGCGACCTTCGACCAGCAGGAGCTCTGGTTTCGCTCGCCGGTCGCCTGCGAGTAAATAACTGTCACTTTCATTGAAGCGAGGGCGCGCGGCGCGGCGCGGCGTGCTGCGGGGGGACGCGCAGGCGGGGGTCAGGCAGCGCCATCCACGGAGGTCGCACGCTGCGATGGACAGCCCAAAATATGTATAAATAAGCGTAGATGGCGCTCACTATAACGTACATGTAAGCGAAATATACCCTTTTATTGCTTATTGATTATTGTATGTTTTTAATTATTTTATTGAACATGTAAGTAATATACTTATTTAGGTCACTAGCCCTGACGGCGCTAAGACGAAACTCAACTCATTTGGGTCAAGAGCCTTAAGTTTTCAGGTATTAATTAACGGAGTTACGCGGAGTGGACTATTCCAAAACAAATCTACTTTATATCTACTATAAATGTACATAGTACTATCTACTCCTGTAATACCCCCCTTTTTCAATGAAGTAACGCCACTTCTCCATATTTAGTCCATAGTAATTTTTCTTTCCTTGTTTTTCTATATATACGAACATTATAATAATAGAGTCTATTAATAGTTACAAAATTACTTACCAGCAAAAACATCACACATTGTATTTAATTTCGTTCTACGAATTGTTCGATTTTTGTATGTTTGCACTCACTAGTCACAACTAGCCACATGTTCGGGCACATTTGTTGCACGTAAAGCCGGCCCAAAACGATAATGCCGATGGGGCAGCTCGTTCGGGCTGTATATGTGTCGGCAGTCGACATTTTGGTTCGACTCGCCAAAACCCGAACCCAATAAGCCGAAGCCAGGTGGCATTCTATTTTATTTATTTACATTTAATGCTGCAGCTGTTTTAGTTGTTTTCATCAAAGCCAACTGGATTTGCCACGGCATTCATACTTCGACGGGAATCGAACGCTCCTTCACTACAACTTCAAGGAACGTTCAACTTGGCGGGTTTGTCGTAACTGCTAGCGCGGGCGTCAAATTGCACTATTCGGTAGTCTGCTAAATGTAACATTAAATTTTGACTGCTACTCCGATACTCGTGTAGAATTAAAAATTAAATTAAATAGGTTTGCTTCAAAGTTTGTTTTTTCAAATTTCTCTTGGGTTTCGATGCCCAAAATGTTGGTAACAATCAAACAATTTTCTGGGAAAATTATTAGCTATAGAGACTCTACAACAACATTATATAAGATCGCTTAAAATCTGAACTTTTAATATTATAAAATATTAAAATTAACATCTGTTGCTAGATGATTTCGTGTAAATATTATTACGAGTGCGTTCAAATTTCTTAATGTCTCGGTGAACATTATTATGCAGCCAAATTAGAACCTTTCCTAAGAGTAGATATCACTTCTTAGTCTAGGTGAAAGCGCCAAGATTCATGTTAAATAACATCATTTATTTATATATACAAATTCGGACACAATACAAGTCAAACACAACAAATCTTACTCAATATGACTAATCAAGACCCGCCATAGTCACGATAGAAATGGCGGCGACGACGGCGGGAATGCACAATATCGACGGCTCCATGGCACCTTCAGATTTAGAACACTCTCGATTCTCGCTGTCTGCCAGGTTGGCAGAACTGGGCCAGCCGGCCAGCATTGCTTCGTATTATAGTAATTATTAAGAAGGTTTTAATCCCGGCTCTCGAGGCTTCTAGGAGAAAGCTTCAGTTTTTATTTAAGATTATTTGCAAGTTCGAGATTGCATAGTTTAAAGAACCACTCACATAACTGTGTCCTAAGAAAGTTTTACTCCCACTTTTCTTTAAGATTTGAAAACGTTGATTGCATAGTATTGCAGTACCTACACTCGTGATTGTGACCACTTTTGGCCACTTTCCCCTCTGTAAACTCTAATAATACATAGTATTATTTAATATGATTAGTCTCATTTTCCTTTTTTTTTTGGAATTAATATTATTGTTAATTTGTTTCAAAAAAAAAACATAATTTATATATAATTCAGCATCAAACATCAACTTTTTAACAACCATAAAACATTAAATCAGTGACGTTGCATAGATAGCCTCAAACTTAAGTCACATATTCCTAAAAAGCGGATGATATATATTTCAAATTCCTCACGTCTCATTCTTCTGTATGCAAAGAAGATTGCTCCAATGGGAACCTTACTTGGCTTGGGTACGCAACGGCCCCTTTACAGAGCCATACTTTTTTTTACCCACTAAAAAACCCCCTGTCGGCTCGTGCATTTTTGCCACTCAGCCTTCATCTGAGCGACGGCCAATTGGAGAAAGAGGCTGCGCTAGCGGGGTCCAGAAGGGGTCACCCGCTTGGAATTACATAGCACTGCAGGTGCTCAAAGCACTGAAGGTGAATTCATGGCACTGAAGGTGAATTCATGGCACTGAAAGTGCTCAAAATGAAAAGTAAAAATTTAAAATTTAAAATAAATTTGAATTTACGTTAGAACTAGAATTCGCGGCCAGAAGGGCTTCAAGATCCGATGTCAGTCTGGTGGAACAGTACGCTTGCGCATTCCTAGGTCTAGCGACTTTGAACTTCGAATCTAAGACAGGAGATATGAGAGGATAATATACGAGGATATGAGACTGAATCTCGAACTAGAGGATTGGGATGGGTTTCGGAGCGTTTGAAGAACGCTTTAGAGAGTGTTTTGAGGTGTTGTTGTACTGTAGGCAGTTCAAGATCTCTGTGCAAGTCCGCGTTACGCACGTACCACGGTGCGTTTGTGGGCCTACGGCAAAAGAGATTTTGAACTACCTGCAGTTTGTGCAGGAGGGAGGGTTTGGAGTGGGCAAAGATTGGCGAGGCATATGTCATGGTCTAACGCAGACCTTGTAGAGTGTACGTTTGTTTCTGGGAGACATTTTACTGTTTCTACCTAACATGCTATTTAGGCGACCTAAGTAGTGACGGGCGAGTTTCGAAACTCTATCGACGTGTGGCTTGAAAGAAAGCGTCGGATCTAAGGTGACGCCTAAGTATTTAGTACTGCGCTTCCAGGGGATGGGAATGCCTAACATTCGAACGTGGGGGTCACCAGTGGGACGACGGCGTTTGGGGTCGAAGCGAATCGCAGAACTCTTGTCTGGATTCACATCGATGCGCCATTTTTTATACTATACTATACACTATATAACATATATAACTATACACCGAGGGCGTTTACGGCCTTTTGGAGTCTTGTTACAAGCTGCGATACCGCTCTCCTTAACATCACATCCTTAACATACGACATTACCCGCTCCCATTCTGAAAATGATAGGTGCTAATCTTATATATCTTAAAATATAATTTTTAAGAATTCTGGACATTCTGTGTAATCACTGCTATTATTTGTCTTCTGAGATTTTTTGTAATGTGTGTATGTGTGTATGACATATTCCATTTTTATTTCTTTTGATCATGGCTTATTGTATCAGCTAAAAAATCTTGTATCAGTTAAGAAAAAAATATATATAATTCATTACCTAATTTTCTGAAGCAGTGCAAATCTACCTGATCAATATGAATATGATTTAATCTAAAACATCTTAAATGGTTGCACCATAAAATAAAATCAAGTAAAAAAATATATATATTTTATATTAAAAAATACATGTAGTGTGAACGCACAGTTCTAAACTTCTTTGTATAACCAAAATATCGCGGCGCTGACGATGAAATCTTAAATTTTAAAAAGTGATCTGCTTTGAATATAAGAAAGTTAATAAAGTTATAAATAAAGTTGCCAAAAAAACACGCACCTCAATCTTTGACATGGCTAAGAAACTATATAATAAGAAAAATAATGCGTCGCATACAATGTACTATGTGAAGCTACTAAGTGGAAAATAACTTTATATCCAAATTATAAATTAATTTATTTTATTGAGAAAAACAGCATAATTATACATAGTAAATTATGAAACATTGTTTAACTAAACATAATGCCAATAACAGGTTTCCCTACAATTTTTTAAAAATAGCCTCAGTAGAATAACAAAAATTTTTGAAGCAAATGTTATTATTATAAAAGTAAATAAATATATTTTGTGATTATATATAATACTTAAACAGATACAAAGTATAGAAGTTTAGTTATGATAATAATAAAGTAAGGGAATACAAATGTACACATAAACATATACATATACATAAACATTCACGCTTATAATGCATACAAATTGCAACTATTTCGTTAAGATTTCAAGAACCTCCTTTCTGAATTTAGGTTTACTGCAAAGCAAAGATGTCTATTTGACTGAAGTGTTTATTGTATGTGTGTGTAATGCGGAAAATGACAGAGTTTTTAGTGTAGTTTGTGTAGTGTAATTGTTCATGCAGTAAACCTGTGTGCCTCGTACGGCAGGATGGTCTAGGGTAATGGGAACGTAGAGCTCTAGCTGTGCGCACAAATATGTTGGCGCGGAGGTTTGCACGGTGTACAGATAAAGTGAAAATAACTCTATTTAGAGCTTACTGTCAAACTTTGTACACGTGCAACCTCTGGGAAACATTCACGAAAAAAGCGTATGGAGCTCTTCGTTTCCAATATAATAATGGTTTCAGAGTGCTGTTGGGACTACCGCGATTTTGCAGCGCATCGACTATGTTCGCTGAAGCAAGGGTCGATGACTTTTATGGCATCTTAAGGAAGAGGATTGCTTCCCTAAAATTTCGAATCTGTAATAGTCCTAACAGCATTCTACAAGTATTGTACGGGAAAGTGGACAGTACGATCTATAAATACTGGAGTGATGTGCATAGAAGAAGGAATGCATAAATAAATTGTATTGTATGTATTGTTTATATTTGTAATTGTAAAAAAAAAAATGTGTAAATTTAATCTGTTTTCTCTACTAACATAGCTCATAAGAAATGTATAACTAAAAAAATATGGATCGATGGTCTGAAATAAACGATTATTATTATTATTATTATTAATGTATTTTAGAAACAAGTTGAGGGCAATCAATTCGGCTGTGAACAAAGTCGTACAAGAGGCACATATCAAGCATAATACGTCTCTGTTCCAAAGGTAAGAGTCCGTGCTTCCTGCAGCTATATTGATAAGAGTCAGGGTTTAAACGAAAGCGATAATTAAGATGTTTAACAAATTTCTTTTGTATTCTTATTGTATGTATGTATGTATTGTATATAATATACTGTGGCGACCAAACTGCACTAGAATATTCCAGAATACTTCTGACATACGAGAAATATACCAGCTTAATTGATTCTCTATTGGAGAATGGTTTACAAGTGCGAAGGACAAAACCTAGACTACGGAAGGCTTTCTTGGTAACATAATCTATGTGATGGGAAAGCATCATCTTCTGGTCAAAATATACCCCCAAGTCGCGGACTGTTTCACTTTTATTAATAGGAGTGCCGTTAAAGTTACAAGTGTGTATAATTGGGGATTTTTTACGCAAGAAGTGATTTGTTCGCGTTTACTTATATTAAGAGTGATTTTGTTATTGCTGTAATATTGAAACAGAGTGTCGAGGTCAATTTTGAAATTTTCGTAAAAAATATTCTTATTAATTTAAAATTTTAATATTAGTCAGATTATAGAATACAATAGTACCAACGTATGTAGGCTACCTGCCCAGTGGCCCGACGACGTCGGCGAGTGCCAGTCAGCACAGTTGCCAGAACTTCCCGGAATGTGTAAATTTCGCTCTACTTGGATACGAACCTATGTTTGCTGGTTTAGCTCTAACGAATCCACCGAGGAAGTTCATAAATTTATTATGTTTACATAAATTTACTTTAAAAGTATTGTAAAATAAAAGTACAATCCAAAAATATAGCAAATATTAGGTCTTTACCTATGAAATTGCCGTTTTTCACGAAATAAACGAAGCGTAATTTTTTTATATATTTTTTATTTCTATTAATCAAAATAATCACCCATGCAATCAATGCATCTTTGCCAACGCATTGGTAGCTTATTGATGCCTTTCTTGAAGAAATCAGCTGGACGGGAGGCAACAAATTCTTCAAAGGCATTTTGTACTGCCTCTCGGGTATTGAATTTTTTTCCCGCCAAGAAGTTATCCAAATTCTGAAAAAAGTAGAAGTCTGTAGGCGCAAGCTCTGGTGAGTACGGCGGATGACGGAGAACTTCCAACCCCAACTCTTGTAGCTTGGAGACCGTCTGCTGTGCAGTATTAGGTCGCGCGTTGTCGTGCAGGAGCAGTGGAGCCGAACGATTGACCAAAGCTGGTTGGAGACGTGCGAGCTTCTCCATCATTGTGTTCAGTTCTTCACAGTACACATCTGCAGTAATGCTTGTCCCGTTTGGCAAGAAGCTGTGATGAATTACACCCGCGTTAGACCACCAAACAGTGACCATCACTTTTCTAGGGGTAAGTTTTCGTTTAGGGCATTGTTTGGGTGCTGAACCAGGGTCAAACCAACTTGCTGAGCGCTTACGATTGTCAAACAGGATCCATTTCTCGTCACAAGTAACAATGCGGTTCAGAATTCCTTCATTTGTATGCCTGCTGAGCAGTGCAAGGCACGTCTCCACGCGTACTTCGCGCTGGCGGTCATTGAGTTCGTGGGGTACCCATTTGTCAAGCTTTTTTACCTTGCCAATTTGACGCAAATGGACCAATATTGTTTTGATGCTAACGTCGAAAGCTGCTGCTAATCCAGCCGTGGATTGAGTTTCATCAGCTTCCACAATTGCCTTTAATTCGTCATTGTCGACCAAAGTTTTCGGACGACCACGGAGTTCATTTTTCAGGTCAAAATTTCCAGAACGGAAGCGGGTAAACCAATAACGGGTGGTGCATTCGTTTGTAGTGTTCGCTCCGTAAACGTCGTTGATGTTGCGTGCCGCTTGTGCCGCTTTGCTGCCACGACGGTACTCATACTCCATAATTACTCGAATTTTTAACTTATCTATGATGACGAAATATGTTCGAATGCGTTGAAAACAAAACACTTACTATCAAACAAATGACGATTTTAGAAAAAGAATTCCATGTTTGTCAAGTAAAATTAATTTGAAATTAGAATTATCAGTCAAAAAAAAAATATTTTCATTTGAAATGGCCAGTACGGCAAAACGGCAGTTTCATAGGTAAAGACCTATTATTCAAAAAGTACAAAAAAAAAGACTAAACTTTTGTAAACATTTAAATCTACATAACAAACGAATCTTGTACAATAACCGTCACTTAAATATCTACGTAAATTTTCGATTCCTCACCAGCGTACACTCTTCCGAAGAAACGCGGCGAAGGCGAGAGGCAATCGGTATATTCGATGCTCGGGGCACATTCGACGCTCGGGGCACATTCGACGCCTGGGGCATATTCGACGCCCCCAGGCACAGCTCTTGCGGTCGCCTCTCACATCCAACTAAGAAAATCCATTTAACTTGTCTAAAAAACCACCAACTTTCACAGAGATGTTTGCAAGGAAAATAATTCTAAAGAAAAGACGCTGGAACTCCACGGAATTCATGTTTTTGTTCTCGCTCGCGTCTGATGCAACGCTTCATTTCTCATTTATAATATAGTATGCGTGTTTGCTGTTTAATACAGCTTTCTTTGTGAGAGAAAATATAGTAACTGTTATGAACATAGGGGTGGGCCGCGAGTCCTATTTCTTTCTTCACAGCTGACAAACTATTGCGCCCTCCACCTGAGTCGTATTTATAAATATTGATTGTGATTATAATATCAACTAATTTGTCCGATGATAGGCTTCGGTTATTATGGTCAAACTAGGAATACTGTACAGTATTACTGCCCTAAATATCTAAAGCGTCATTGTCACTAAAGTACGTCTTCTTATGGTAGCGTCGGGTGACGGGTCGCTCACTTCCCTCTAATATGGTTGAGGAGGGCGATGGCTGGACCCCGCTTTAACTCGTGAACGGGTGCCATTTGAGGGTGTTCGTCGTTTGGAAACTTGGGGGGAGAGAGACTTGCCAAGCTAACGGATGTAGATAAGAATAACTTTGTATAGGCATAAAGAGACTCTGTAAATTAATTTTGAGAAAAATATACCCGTGAAGTTTCTTGACAGTTCTTCCTCACGAAGGTTTTTCCGAACTGGTGATAGAGTCATGTTTTATTTGACGTCAATAAGAACAAATAATTGTCAATGTTGAGAAATAAATATTTCATTTCATTTCATTAGGCGATTATTTTCGAGCTTTGAAGTATAACTTACTTGAGCTAAATAAATCTATTTTCTACTTCCATTTCGAGTATTACCAAATCAAATTAACGCCATTACAATTATCACAATATTCAATAACAAGTAATTAACTTCTGCTCTATAAAGTAATTAAGCAGCGTGTAGTTAATACCTACTAATTTCTCGGAATGGGTTGGTTCATTTTAGTGTCTGTAAATGGGAAGTAATTTCTGCAATTGTTACTTTAACCTTAACTGTGATCGGTTGAACAAATAGTCGGGCAAAAAAAGAAGATTTTTCGGTTAATGAATCTAATTAAATTTTGTACAAAAATAATCAAGCTACTATTAAATACTTTTAAATAAACAGGCAGTTCGAATGCTGGAATGGGCAGGTAGGTGAACAGTCTGGCAGTACACGTTGAGCTGTGTCATCCGAACGTAATTGTGATTGAAAAGAGCGGCTCACTTCCGTAGCGGGTTTGGGCGCGGTTATAAAATGTGTATGTGTAAATATATATTTGGCTTAACGTGAATTGTTCCTCGTGATGAAGACAAAAATATTTCTCTGGAACAAAAGACAAAAGTACATCGTCGAAAGCCAAACCTGCTGTTGTCATTATAACGTAAACAGAATGATAATTATCATAGCGTGTTATTCCATTCATTGAACGAGAGCGCCATTTCTTGAAACTCACCAATATTTGTCAAAGAGGTGTATCCCACAAGGGATATACACGTGAGAATATGTATGTAAGCCTGGTATTTAAATGAGTACTTACATAAAATATTTTACTGCCCAATAAACTTATTTTATAATTTATTACGACTCATTTTTGTTTTGTTTATTACTCTGTGTTGCACTGCGGAACTTGTTTATCAACAGGCAAACAACTACCGACATTAAATCATCGATTAGACGTGTTCAAAAACCTTAAAAAACTTATAGGTATGATAAACAAAATGGCAATGAAACTTTTGCTTTTTTAGAGTTCTGCAATTTTTTTTGTGTAGATAGTGAATTCACGCAGGTTTTGCCAGCCACATACAATTGAAGAAAGCTAGAAAGCCTATTCAGATAGAAAATTTGCAAATGAAAATCTTTTCAGCACATCATCCATTGCACAAGTCAAAGTAATATTTGTCCTTTTCACTAAGGTTTCTGACCGGGCAATGTGCAGGCACAATACGACGATTATTGTGTCATATCCGTAGTTCCGAGGTAGCGGCCGCTGTGTGCAGCAGTTGACCGACACAGCCGATCGCGCCGCCGCCGCCATTAAACGTCTCTGTGCGAGACAATTCTTATGATCGGGTTCAATTACGTTTGTTAAAATTAGATAAGTTGTATCTTGTATAAAGTACTTTATTTATGTGCGAAAGAAAAGTCTAGAAATCTCTTTTTCAAATTCAAATATTTATTTCTCAACATTGACAATTACTTGTTCCTATTGACGTTAAATAAACCATTGAATTGATATTAAACTGAAAAGAAACTTCACGTGTATAATTTTTTCAAAATAAATTTACAATGTCTCCTTATGTCTCTACAAAATTATTCTTATCTGCATCTGTTAGCTCGGCAAGTCTCCCACCCCTTAAGTATCCAAACGACCAACACCCTCAAACGACACCCGTTCACGAGTTAACGCGGGATCCAGCCATCGTATTAATTAGTACGTATTAATACGATGGCTGGATCATTAAAAAAGTCATTTTAAAAGTAGATTTTTTATTATTAGTTATTAATTTCATGAAGTAGTAAGATAATTACAAAATGTCGTACGTTTAAAAAGTTACGAACACGTATGACTTGTTTCTATTAATTTCACCGCGATGCATATACCGAACTCCCTCCACAATGTGCACGCGCCCTAACACCGCATCATTATTGTACATTTGCTTTCCTCTATTTGCCGTCAGCTTCAAGTCGACAAACAGTCACTAATTTCATCGTTCATAGTTCTGACCGCGACAGTTCCGCCGCTGGGAAGTATTCAGGACGCCATTAGCAGCATGGCGGCGGCGCGACCCGCGCGATCTGCTCGCACCGCGTATTTGCTAGTTTTATTTATTTACGGTGTATGTTTGCGAGCGCAGTCCAGTATTTGTTTTGAAATGCTGCTGTAATATTGTTTCTGAATTGTGTAGACTTCTTATTGTTGCTGTTGATTTATCGTGGTTGTAATTTAGGGTTAGGATTTGCACAAATTGCCGTTTCTGGATAAAAGTACTTATACTTTTTAACCCTAAAGTGAAGTAGTTTAAAGTGTGTGTTTGCCTCCCGAGCGGCTGTAGCAATTTTGAAGTAAAGCCTTGATTAAGAAGAAAAAGTATAGAAATAAAGATTTGTGTGTCTTAGCTATACTAAAACAAAATGGTGTTTGTGGTGACAGTTTTAGATTTTGTCGTAAAGTAGTTATGTTAAAAAAAAAATTAAATATAAACGGAACAATTTGAACCAAAGTAAAAGTAACTTTTTTAAAAGGTATATTTAAATACACTGTGTACAAACGAATGTACATGGGTAATAAGAAAAACTTAGAATAATCAATAAAAAAAATGTGCTGGCACAGTTTCCACGGCGTCGCCCGTGGTCGTCAAAGACCTGACCAGTTTTAAAGAAAATGCCTGAAGTGTCATGCCACAAGAACAAACTAAGCAGATATCCATCGTCATGTGTCAGAGTTCTTACCTTAACATTTAACTTCGAACCAAAATAATCATAAATATGGCCAAAATAAAAATTCCGCCAAAATTCTCATACAATACTGACGTTTGTCCGTATATTAGTTATTATAGCGCCGACCTTCGTCAGACACTGGACGTGGGTGCCGCGCTCGAGACCCGCCTCGTGCACATCATATGATAACTGATTCGTTTGTGTTATTACACTATAGAATTGGCTAACTTTTTGATCGTGCTTTGATCTTTTGAATTCTTTTACTTGATTATTGTAATACATTTTCTAACGAAAGCCTTTTGTACTGTAATGTACAATTTTTCGCTATCAGAAGTCAGTTAAATAAATTATTGCAGAGTCGGTGTCTTATGTTCCAGTTTTCTCACTGTCATCACGGGTTTATTAGAAAAAATCCAAGAATAACTCAAGAATCTCAGCTTTACGCCTGATAGCCATAATATTCCTCCAACCACCTTTATTGTATTGCATGCTGCTACACAGAATCGTGTGTAGAACCTCCAATCAATCGTGGGACAATTTATATCAACTAGAATTTTGAATTCGAATAAATCATCTTAACCCTTTGTTAACATCACCGACACAGAACATTCAGCATGCAATTCACAACACTAATTTAAGATGCAGGTCGCAATCCCGACTGTCGCGCCGCCGCGAACACCAGGGGCCTGCTGCTGTCTGGCAGTTGGCGGCGTGCCTGTGTGTGGGAGCACTTGGGATGAGGTGACCTGGCCCGTTTATGCATATTATATATTATGCTATAGAGGATTTGAGAGTTTAGTTGATTGTCAAATTGTAGAAATTTCGCAAGATTCTGTTAATTCATCGTTGATAAACTAACCAGAAGCATCAAGTGAAACCGCGTGCAAATTCTAATTTATAAAACACAAAGACAAACACCCGTGTGGTCGTAAAGTTATCGAAGCGTGTTTTGTAGAAATCTGTACAGAGAACTGCAAGCCTACTCAAAAACAATTCCGATGAAAACGGAAATCCAATTTTGATAATATTTCGTACTCTTGAATGCTGCACTAGCGCCAATTATTTTATTATTGTACGGCCAATTTATGATACTAACTGAGATTGAATATGGCATTGGCCAACCCAAAGACATCAAATCGCAACTCTTGAGTCTGCTTTGACAGCTGTCAATTGTTGTAATATTGAGTGTGCATTGTTTGATGAATCGTAACCAACTTCAATCGCACGTGTGCCCGATTTCAATCAAATGTTGACAAAATTACTTTCAAGAGTAGGAAGTCACGTAACTTTTAAATTATATTTGAACTTGGATCGGTGTTAAATTAGAATTAAAATTTGTTTCAAGAGTAAGCCGGCTGGATGGCCCAGATTTATATTATTAGGTCATTAAAAATAACCTCCACACAAACATGGCAACTGATAACTGTCTATTTTTGTATAAATATAGGCCATGTCACCCCCGGATAATTCGCTCAAGAGCCTTTCTTATGGTGAACGAGTTTTCAAGATCATTGCAGCGTTTTTGATTTCCTGTAAACAAGGCTTGCCTGTTTAAAATAACATTACATTAAGCATTCATGATTTGTATAATTTGTGAAAATACATTTTTTCCGGCTTAAAACTATTCATTTCCCGTGTAGAGCTAACCACCCCGGACGCTATTTTATTTTATTTATTTTGATGTAAGCGACCACACGACCCTCTTGTTATAGTTGAAAGCATTTCTTTACCCACACTACATTGTGTAAACCCTAAAGTCCTGTGGGGACGACCACACTGCATTCGAACTTACCAGATAAGGCTATGTGATTCTGGTTTATCATATTGTATATTTTACTATACTAGATTACCCCGAGACTCCTTTCACAAAATGTAGCTCTTTAGGGTGACGGGAAGTAACTAAATTACAGAACAAAGTTCCATAAATGTCTTGTCATAAAAAACTATCCCAAAACTGCATCCGTCGCATGTGTCCGTCGCCACGTGTCAAACAATCACATTGCTCTTTTACAAGTTTATAAAATCGCTACACTTGACTTGTACACTCTACTTACGTCTAAATAAACTCTAAATCTCCATCACATCCAATCTACTTGACATCTTATAAACGTACCAAGAAAAATCCTTTTCCTTAAAAGAACTTTCTTTATCAGAATACCAACTCTGAACATATAAGTTTTGATCCAAACTTGGAAACTAACATAACTTCTGTCACCCTGTTCCTTATTAATTTGTCGCAGTTTAAAAGTGGCCGCAAGTGGACGGGCGGCCGTGAATGAACCTACAGGTCAAGTTAGCTTTATTCTCAGGGGGCTGCGAGAAATCTAACGGGCTACGGCCAGGTACGGCCGGCTACGGAGGCGACTACGAGCTACGGAGAACTAGAATTATGAACTTTGGTTAATGTGTTGCTCGAATTTGAAAGATGTTTCAAAATTAAAATTAAATTGAAGATTTTTTTAAGTAGTTTAGTGTTTTGATAGTAAACTTTTCAAAGCACTCGCTGACAAACAGACATACAAGTTATGATTGAGATAGATCATGTCCCTTCGTCTTTTCAGCCAGCAAATTGCACGATTAAACATCTGTAACGCTTTGACCTCCCCCAGTCATTAGATCGGTGAACATTTCCGTCTGGATCGAGAGTAAGACGCGCTTCAACCGCTGAGGAGCTCCTCAACACCGTCCCGCGACCCCCCATGTGACAGCCCGCCCGCTTCGCGCTGCGTAGTACTTGGTTTTCACTATGTTAGTTTACACGCAGCTACAGGTCAGTAGGACTAAGAAACCTAAGGGCTGCACTTAGAAAAGTCAAATGGAAAAGTTAAACTTAGAAAAGTTACTTAAAGAGCTCCTATGTCTAGTTTTTTTTGCGAAACAATTTCGTGTGTATATTTCATCCCAGTCTACATTTACTAGTCCAACTCCAATTCAAAAATTTATATCTCAACATTGACAATTACTTGTTCTTATTGACGTCAAATAAAAGATGACTGTACCACCAGTTCGGAAGATCCTTCGTGAAGAAGAACCGGCAAGAAACTTCACGGGTATATTTTTTTGAAAATAAATTACATGAGTCTCTTTATTTTTAACTGTCTATACAAAGTTATTCTTATCTGCATCTGTTTTCTCGGCAAGTTTCCCCAAGTATCCAAAGGACGAACACCCTCAAACGGCACCCGTTCACGAGTTAACGCGGGGTCCAGCCATCGCCCTCCTTCACCATATAAGAGGGAAGTGAGCGATCCGTCACCCGACGCTACCGTAGTATTATATTTACAGTAATACATCGACGATTACTGATGTCCATGAGTGGGGATGCACTTACCATCGAGTAGGTCGTGTGCTCGTTTGCCTCTCTCTAATATAAATATATCTAATATAAATATATCTAACATAAATATCTCTAATATAAATATCTCTAGTATAAATATCTCTAATATAAATATATCTAATATAAATATCTCTAACATAAATATCTGTAACATAAATATCTCTAATATAATATAACTATCTCACTATTAAAACATCTCCGTGTATAAGAACAACTGGCCCACGAACAACAATTCCCTCGCAACTGGGACTAAAGCGTCACGTGTTGTATTTATTCCTGTCATTAAGAGAACTAATATAAAGTTATGTGCTCTAAAAATAGTAGGTAAGCCCTGATATGGCGCAACGCAGCGGCGGCGACGGCGCGGCCTAAGTCCTGGCGAGCTATTGGCAATTAGTACCGTTGGCGCTGCACGCCCCGCTCACGCCCCGCTCCCGTCGACACGGTGCTTTGAGTTAAGATTCATTGATGTGCTTTAGTGATCAAATGCCTGACTGGTGGTACCGCACTGATTGTATTGAATAAAATACTAGAATACATTTATTTACAAACAAGAATATTTACTATTGGAAAAACAGAAATGACCCTAAAACCAATTATCTAAATCAAAAAGCGACCATAAAACCAGCAAAAAACGTTTGAAAATTCCTAGATGTTAAATTTTTTTTTTAATATTATTTATCAAATCAAATGAATTTATTTGCGAAAAAATGTGTACAAATAGTTCTTAATTAAAATTGACAGTTCTAAATTTTTTACTGTTAAACAGCGTGCAAATATTTATAAGAAGTTAATTCCAAAATGATTTACTATCTAAAAACCTGTTAAATAATATCAAAATAGTAATCACAAATATTAATATTTCAATGTTATAAAAATATTACAAAACATAATGATTCCTAAACTTATACATATAGATTTATTTAGGGACTTTTACTACAATATAACATGAGAGTGCCATTATTAGTACCTTATTCTAACTTATAAACTATTAAGTATTCATACATCGAACGAAACTAGTTAATAAGCATTATGTACACGTCTAATGCGGCTTTTGAGTTGGGATTAGCAAGAATGTCTACAAACAATATCGTACACGTTTAGATGGTACCGGTGAACTCTCGCTGACTCTGATATTTGGCTTAATCCACCAATAGTGTTGGACATCATCGATTTTTCCACAAATTTCGCAATTTGGAGATTCAACCTTTATCAAAAGATATTAGTTTCATAGAAGTTAACGCAGTCTATGTGCCATTATAATAAAAGTTTTAGTAATTGTATTCTGTAGAAACACGGGATAAGATTGCAGTCTAGACTTTGAACATTGTTTTTTAGTAGAATTATGTGCTTTAAAATGACATAAACTAGCGTGTTCCTCTGCTCTCAGAGATGAGAGCTATGCATTGCGAAGCACTGTCACTGTCGTCGTAAATAACAGTGTACCGTAGTCCTGTCAATATCCTGGACGGCTTTTAATACCGTTTGTTGTGGCCATATAGTTTGTGTAGGGATTTCATTTATTATTATTTATTTACATGTGACCACAGATACCTCGTCTAATAAAATGATTCGTGTACTCGTTTGAAATCAAAAACAAAAAACAAATTATTATAATCCAAAGTCTAGTTATATACATCAAAGATTCTAAGCAAAAATAAATCCATAAAATGTCGAGCATCGCGCTGGAAGACATAAATAACGGATTTCTCTGAGTTTTCCTGTTTGTTTGTTTGTTCACGTGGCACTGTCAGCCGAGTTTAAAGGGGTTTTCACGTGTCCAGTACAGGAAATAGATGAAAAAAGGTATTTTCCGTGTAGGTCTGTTTCAGCGATACAGGATACAAACTGTAGGTAAATATTGTACTTTAATACGCTCGTGGCTTTTATCAGATAATTTTTGGTTTATGAACATAGAAATTGATTAAAAAATATATTTTTATTGAATTTAATACTTAGTTTATTGCTCCAGCAACTCGAGTTACATATTTTTATTAACTATGGGAAACCTGTAAATCAATTAAAAGCCTGTTTATAATTTTTTATTTTGAACGCTGTTTGGTGATTATTATTTTTTATTATTGTTATTTTTTTAATTCTTTACCCCTAGGGGAAGGCAAAGGGGTCTAGCCCATGCAGCCTGATATTATTAATAGGTCTTTACCTATGAAACTGCCGTTTTGCCGTACTGGCCATTTCAAATGAAAATATTTTTTTTTTGACTGATAATTCTAATTTCAAATTACTTTTATTTGACAAACATGGAATTCTTTTTCTAAAATCGTCATTTGTTTAATAGTTAGTGTTTTGTTTTCAACGCATTCGAACATTTTTCGTCATCATGGATAAGTTAAAAATTCGAGTAATTATGGAGTATGAGTACCGTCGTGGCAGCAAAGTGGCACAAGCGGCACGCAAAATCAACGACGTTTACGGAGCGAACACTACAAACGAACGCACCACCCGTTATTGGTTTACCCGCTTCCGTTCTGGAAATTTTGACCTGAAAAATTAACCCCGTGGTCGTCCGAAAACTTTGGTCGACAATGACGAATTAAAGGCAATCGTGGAAGCTGATGAAACTCAATCCACGGCTGAATTAGCAGCAGCTTTCGACGTTAGCATCAAAACAATATTGGTCCATTTGCGTCAAATTGGCAAGGTAAAAAAGCTTGACAAATGGGTACCCCACGAACTCAATGACCGCCAGCGCGAAGTACGCGTGGAGACGTGCCTTGCACTGCTCAGCAGGCATATAAATGAAGGAATTCTGAACCGCATTGTTACTTGTGACGAGAAATGGATCCTGTTTGACAATCGTAAGCGCTCAGCAAGTTGGTTGGACCCTGGTTCAGCACCCAAACAATGCCCTAAACGAAAACTTACCCCTAGAAAAGTGATGGTCACTGTTTGGTGGTCTAACGCGGGTGTAATTCATCACAGCTTCTTGCCAAACGGGACAAGCATTACTGCAGATGTGTACTGTGAAGAACTGAACACAATGATGGAGAAGCTCGCACGTCTCCAACAAGCTTTGGTCAATCGTTTGGCTCCACTGCTCCTGCACGACAACGCGCGACCTCATACTGCACAGCGGACGGTCTCCAAGCTACAAGAGTTGGGGTTGGAAGTTCTCCGTCATCCGCCGTACTCACCAGACCTTGCGCCTACAGACTTCTACTTTTTCCAGAATTTGGATAACTTCTTGGCGGGAAAAAAATTCAATACCCGAGAGGCAGTACAAAATGCCTATGAAGAATTTGTTGCCTCCCGTCCAGCTGATTTTTCAAGAAAGGCGTCAATAAGCTACCAATGCGTTGGCAAAGATGCATTGATTGCATGGGTGATTATTTTGATTAATAGAAATAAAAAATATATAAAAAATTACGCTTCATTTATTTCGTGAAAAACGGCAATTTCATAGGTAAAGACCTAATATTTATTTAGTTCTTTACCCTTAGGGGAAGGCAAAAGTATCTAGCCCATGCAGCCTGTTCTTATGATCTCTTTAATACATTTTCTTGTGGTATAACGAAGGCAAAAGAGCCCAGTCTTATGTTCGGAAATAATCCTCAAGCTGTTTGGTTTTTGATAAACATTTATTTTTATCACGCCTATTTTATAGGAAAAACAAAGGAACAATGCCATACAGCCTGGTCGTTCGTAAATATGATTTCTTCTTTTATTTTGATGATGATGATATAATGTATTATAATGATGACGATGCAGGTGAACGTCAAAAGTAAATTGATAGCGCGACTACGTACTACCGTTTACACTCCTCATCGGGTTTCTATTTAATGCACATGTCTATGAGTACTCAATCAATATACTATAACCATAATACACAAGAAAATCAATGAAGAGCGCAACTCGAATAGCCGCCAGAAAGCCAGGGTTTCATAAACAAATAAACTGTTGGTTTGTAATAAACTTTTGTTCAGTTTTAGTTTACTATATCTGGTCAACTACAGTATAGATTCATTGGCAGAATTTAATCAATCAAAATCCTTTACTGCAAAAAATACGCTGGAAATAAATCCGCATAAACAATACGTGGCGTGGCGTTGCAACACAACTCATTGTGCCTTCCCGTGCTGGTGCTGTACAGATCATTATATAAAACCGGTGGAGGTTTCACAATGTCCCGTGTTTCAAACGGTCTCCGCCGACGTCGGCCGCAACCGACGAGCGTCTAAATAATACCATCTTAGCCACTAGTTAACTAGATAGTTCGAAGATAATAAGGCGAAGATTCGCCACTAAAAATATGTTACATGATGTTTTTACTATAAAATTTTGAATAATGGCGCCTCGCCGGATGCGATAAATACAGCCCAACATTAACCTAACCCAAATAATTAATAGGCGTTGCAAAAAAAAGAAAAAGTGTATTAGAGGCTATCTCATTTTCCCGTGGCTAAGTTATGAAATTAGAAGCTTGATCACGTGGCCAATAAAGAAATCTGTAGCTTAACTTATAATTTCCCATTTAAAACCTGTGCAGTATTTCCGAAGTGTATCGCTTACATGTACCACACTAACAAAGCTTACCTCTTCCGAGTGATGGTGCAGATTTTGTGTACTTTCTTCATAGCCGACATTCAAGCGCGCGCCCAACCTTATGGTAAGTGGCAAGTGTTCAGTCAATATAAATAATCAATATTGATGTGATTATTATATCGACTTACTAGCGACCCGCCCTGGCTTCGCACGGGTCTTTGTCCCTGCATTTTAAATCTGTAATATCCTCGAAAATATTCGTTTAAATTACACGTAAAGAGCCATATGTATCTATATTACATGCACAATTACTTAATTATATAAAGATTAATGCTGTATTGCTTAAAATTGCTTCGTAAATAAGCCATAATTTCTCGTTAACAGAAAGGGATAAAAAATCGTTATAGTGGGCTATCCCTAATATGCGGTTTACACGTATTAAGTATTTAAGTTGGTAACTAAATTTTAAGTTACTACATGTCACTTGTGTGTCCAAACGGATTAAGTAGTCAAGTTCATAAGTTCAACGAAGATGAGCAGTGATGAATGTCAAGGAATTCGTCAGTTCTGTACCTAGATATGTGGTGAACGAGATTTTGGACAAATTCAAAGAAGAATTTGTTTCGGAAATTAAAATTCTAAAAAATATATTTTTTCTAAATTTTTTATTTCATTTAAGTCCCAAGCATTCCTATTTTAAATATTCTTCAACAAATCTTAATGCTGAAACTAAACTCCACTCCGATATTTTGAAAAAAAAAAAAGAGAAAATGCGTACTAAATACGAGGTCTTGGCGCCACCCGATTTATCAACTTATGGCTGATTTACACGCGTTAGTGTTTAATGTTAAGTGATTTAAATTAAGTGAAAAGTGGTAACTTAAAATTTAGTACACAAGTGATTAAGTAGATTAGGATTCGTTCTATTTTTTCACTTAACACATTTGGACGTGATTTTTTAGTTCAGTGCATAAGTTGACAAAGCGGATGGCGGCAAGAGCTCATATTTATGTCGCATTTTCTGTTTTTTTTAAATGTTGGTGTAGAGTTTGGTTTTTAACTTAAAAATTTGTGGAAGAATATTTAAGGGTGTTACCACACCAATCGATTAACCGTCGACCGGTCAACGACTCCACCCTCGAGTTGGTAAGTCTGCCAACCCGCAGTTGGCGTGATGGCCTACAATGGTCTGACACCACCCCTGAGTTGGGAGAGGCTGATATCCCTCCAGCGATTATTAGTATCACTAAATATCACTGGAAATTATTAATCACTGGAGGGATATCAGCCTCTCCCAACTAGGGGTACTCTAGCGGTACGGGACCCTAGATGGACCTAATCTAACCTAGGGAGGTCTTCCTAATCAACAAAGGAACACATATAACTTTAAATTACTTTTATTTATGATGCATCTATTTTATAATAAAATACAAGGATAATTATTAGACTATTTTGGAGACGAAGCCCGCAATAGAATTCCGTAAAGGAATTCCCTAAAGGAATCCCCTAAAGGGATGCCCTGGAACAATCTTCCATATTATATATATTTTACATTTTACAGATAAAATAAAATAATGACAGACTTATAAGTTGCCAGTCATAAATGTCGCCAAGTTTGTTTGTGCAATAACCTCTTTTATTAAATACGGCACAAGCAAACGTTGCAGTACCTAATTAGTAAAGGTACCACACCAATCAATCGTCCGTAGATCGATGTTGACCCGACGACGTAAAAAATTTAGAAACATACATAATCTTGCAAAGATTTTAATTTCCGAATCAAATTTTTCTCTAAATTTGTCCAAAATCACGTTTACCACATATCTAAGTACAGAATTGACGAATTCCTTGACATTCATCACTGCTCATCTTCATTGAACTTATGAACTTAACTACTTAATCCGTTTGGACACACAAGTGTCATGTAGTAACTTATAATTTAGTTACCAACTTAACTACTTAATACATGTAAGCCGCACATTATGCACTTAACTAAAAAATCACGTCTAAACGTGTTAAGTGAGAAGCCCCGCCCATCTACTTATACGAAAAATACTAATCTACTTAATCACATGCGTACTAAATTTTTAGTTACCACTTGTCACTTAACTGACTGTTTACACGTAATTTTTAACTTAAAATTTAGTTAAAATTTGGTTACCTACTAAACCACTTAACGCGTGTAAACCAGCCATTAGGGTAAGTAGTTTCTGTTTGGCTACGTACTGCAATATCATACAATAGTACAAGAGCCAGTTGATCTCATAAATACAAACTTATATTTTAACAAAAAAAAAAACAGATTGTCAAAAGGTTAGCAAAAACCAAATAACCCACTGTGTGGGTTCGATTTTAATCAACAAAAATGCTTTGGGCGTCAACCGACGCAAATCGAAAACTTTTGACGAAGGTTTCATAAGCTGCAAATGAGGTAACTCCTCAATTTTCAATAATTGAAATTAACCTTTGAATGAGTTTTTAAATTAACCTCCTGATTATACACTTAACAATATTGGAACACATTATATCATACGTACATTGAAGGCCATAGTTTACAATTATTTACTCGAGACAAGGTACATAAATGCTGTCAAATGTTCCTTATAATAGTATAGTAGTATTTTAAAATAGGCACTTCAGAGAACTTTCTGTATAAATAATAACCCATGTTACTTAACAAACTTCTTGCATCGGACTACTAGACGCAGCCAGACCTTCCATCCTTTCATGGTAGATATCCCAAGAAGTCGAACCAAACGCTTCGATAGTTCCTTTTTGGTGCGGGTCGCCAAGGTGTGAAATGAACTGCCTGCGTCTGTTTTTCCAGAAAACTATAGTCCTACTTCTTTCAAGCATCGAGTGAATAGGTATCTCGTGGATAGACGTGTGACACCTTCGTCTTCATCGTCACTTTCCAACAGGTGAGATAGAAGACAAACGTCTTATCCTTTTTCAATAAAAAAAACTAATCTTTATATTTATAAATTATTATACCTACATAAACAGAATAAGATAAACAATGATTAGCTTACGTTTGAACAATGCAGCATTTATTGACAACTTTTCAAACTTCAAAGCCAAAATGTCTACAATCAATCTAAAACACTAACCTATGTTTCAACTAACCATCACACACACTTAAGTAACCTAAATAAAACGCATCGTCAAAACAAGAAACACAATTCCGTATAAACTATCAGGTACCAACCACCAAGGTCAGGCTTGAGAACATCGCATTGTTTGCCTATAATGATGCAGGAATGAGCAGTACTCCGCGAGCCTGCGGAGGTCGCGGGAAGTAGGTCAGCGGAGCACCCCCTGTCCCCGCGCGCGCTGCGGGATGGTGCCCCGGGCAAAGCTAGTCGCGCGCTGGAGACGGGGGCTGGGGTTCAACTCCTAGTGTGCTCGAAGTGAGACGAAGCATGTTAAAAGTTGATTTATTTGTTTGTAATGATTTTGTTGATAATTATTGCTATTATTTAAGATAATTGCGTAAACAATACGTACATTGTGCATATTACACGACCAGTTAGAACGTACACATATACAGCGCATTAGAAATTTTAATATCTTGAGTGCAAATAAACCAAAAACTTTATTTTAGTTCAGGTATACCTAATAATTTGTCCGTTACTACTTATAATATTATTCTGCATTGACCGTGAGTTTTCGTTTGATAAAGTTTAATAAAGCATGAATAGTCATCTCTTATACCAAATACCAAAGATATTAAAACACTAACCCCGTCCGTCCTCGCTTTTGACTCACTTTGTTTTATTGTGTTTTTCTAAATTCAGTTTGTAGAATGGAAAGTATGCTCAGTATGTTGGTACACATAAAATGTGTAGCAGTCATGTATGGTTGGAATTTGTCTCAATACATGCTTCCCATTTGTTAGGTAGTCCTGGAAAAGTAATGTATATAAAACAATTTTGCTACAAACAAAAATAATGAAAATAAGTTAATAAACTGAAACTTTTTTTACATGTCGCCCTATGGTCGAAAACATAGTTTCGAAATATGAAAAGCTATCCTAGATTATTTTGCTTTTCATAAAAAGTCCATTTATGAAGTTGGTAATATAGGAGACATTTAAATTAACATAATAGTCAATAATAAAAACAGATCAAAACGTAGTGTACACGCTCAGTAACAAATATTTGTAAAATGACACAAAGTTATTGAAGGAAGTAATGTGATTCAAAATGGCGTTACGCATTACTAGCGTCATTGAGACCTTCGCGAACCATAATAATAGGTCTTTACCTATGAAACTGCCGTTTTGCCGTACTGGCCATTTCAAATGAAAATATTTTTTTTTTGACTGATAATTCTAATTTCAAATTAATTTTATTTGACAAACATGGAATTCTTTTTATAAAATCGTCATTTGTTTAATAGTTAGTGTTTTGTTTTCAACGCATTCGAACATTTTTCGTCATCATGGATAAGTTAAAAATTCGAGTAATTATGGAGTATGAGTACCGTCGTGGCAGCAAAGCGGCACAAGTGGCACGCAACATCAACGACGTTTACGGAGCGAACACTACAAACGAACGCACCACCCGTTATTGGTTTACCCGCTTCCGTTCTGGAAATTTTGACCTGAAAAATGAACCCCGTGGTCGTCCGAAAACTTTGGTCGACAATGACGAATTAAAGGCAATTGTGGAAGCTGATGAAACTCAATCCACGGCTGAATTAGCAGCAGCTTTCGACGTTAGCATCAAAACAATATTGGTCCATTTGCGTCAAATTGGCAAGGTAAAAAAGCTTGACAAATGGGTACCCCACGAACTCAATGACCGCCAGCGCGAAGTACGCGTGGAGACGTGCCTTGCACTGCTCAGCAGGCATACAAATGAAGGAATTCTGAACCGCATTGTTACTTGTGACGAGAAATGGATCCTGTTTGACAATCGTAAGTTGGTTGGACCCTGGTTCAGCACCCAAACAATGCCCTAAACGAAAACTTACCCCTAGAAAAGTGATGGTCACTGTTTGGTGGTCTAACGCGGGTGTAATTCATCACAGCTTCTTGCCAAACGGGACTAGTATTACTGCAGATGTGTACTGTGAAGAACTGAACATAATGATGAAGAAGCTCGCACGTCTACAACCAGCTTTGGTCAATCGTTCGGCTCCACTGCTCCTGCACGACAACGCGCGACCTCATACTGCACAGCAGACGGTCTCCAAGCTACAAGAGTTGGGATTGGAAGTTCTCCGTCATCCGCCGTACTCACCAGAGCTTGCGCCTACAGACTTCTACTTTTTTCAGAATTTGGATAACTTCTTGGCGGGAAAAAAATTCAATACCCGAGAGGCAGTACAAAATGCCTTTGAAGAATTTGTTGCCTCCCGTCCAGCTGATTTCTTCAAGAAAGGCATCAATAAGCTACCAATGCGTTGGCAAAGATGCATTGATTGCATGGGTGATTATTTTGATTAATAGAAATAAAAAATATATAAAAAAATAACGCTTCATTTATTTCGTGAAAAACGGCAATTTCATAGGTAAAGACCTAATAATAACGTGATTTTGTTAAGAATTCAACAGTGACAGCCATTTTGTTCTTTTTTTTTTTAAATTCTCAACGATAGACTCAATGTTCAAAAATCTGTGGAGTCACAATTTGTTTTATAGTCTTAGTAAATGTCTTTTACTTTTTTGATATTGTTACGTAAAAATTTACGGTGAGCTATTTTAAACTTCGATGACATTCGTTGAGATATTCGAGATGTCTTATTTTTAATGTTCGAGTTATTTTCAAGTTCTGATTAGTCATGTAATCATGAAGCTGACTACATTACCTCCAACGTTGTTTAAATTCATTTGTCTATATTGCAATCGTACTCTTATTTTCAGAAACACCAACAAGTCGTACTTAACTATTCCATTTTAGTCAAGGTGTCCAAAGTATAAAGTAAGGTGCAGGATCTCTCTCTTTCCGTTCGTTAGTGTAAATAGTTTCTCATGCCTCTCGCATGAGCCTTATTGGTTGTGGAGTCAACCTGATGGGACTGACAGGCAGACAAAATCGTAATGTGTATGTTGGCTACTCTTTCACGCAGTAACGACTCAACGCATTGATCTGACGAAATCTACTACACAAAAGACTTGAATATTAGCGTCTTAGTGGAACCTCATTCTGATAGCGCTGATAGGATGCTATACAAATTAGTTAAGTTGTCTAAAATGTAGATGAATTTGTACTTTGTAATTTTATATAAATAAATTGTTTTATGGCCATGGTTGGTTTTGTGTACCTAGTCCGCTATAAATAAATAAAGATAAAAAGAAAGACTTGAATACGCAATAACATTTACGACCATTTACATACGTCAAAGCTTACCACAGCTTGAAATACTTAAAGTACTCTTAAGTATAGGCTTTCCTAAACAAATCTAAACTTTGATGAAGCATCTACAAGGTGTAGATTCGCTCAGCTAAATCTGCGTTTAGAAGCGCCTTAAGAACCACTTAACGAGTACAACGCTAACATGAGTAATGTCTGGAGCAGAACTCAGTTTTAAATAAACAAATACGAGTAATACAAGACTGAACTTGAATTATGTAAGTAAACGAATTCAATATTTCGTTGTAATGTCGGCAAAGTGGCAAAGAGCAGTTGCGAAAATGATATTACAGTAACTTTCGGCATTGGTAACGCGCACGCCAGTTCCCGCCTAAAACACTTTTAATCAACTAGGTCAGAACATTTAGAATTGCGATCTTTTTAAGATTCCGTTTTAACAGGGAGCGTTGTAGATATTCCATGACCGTCCATTTGGCTCGGTAATGCCAAGCCTTTTTGGAACGTAATTTAGTTTACGTTCCAAAAAGTTCCATGTTCAAAAGCTAACAACGAATGAATGAACGAATGAACTTCGCTTAGTATCAAACATAGCCTAGCTTCACACTGTTGCTAAAACACTTAGTCTACAAATAATGGTACACTCTGGGTACACTACATAAATCAAGATAAGATGGCGCATCAGTGAAGTTCGTGAACGACAGAATAGGTGGCGCTTTTATGTTTAAATCGACTACTTTATCTTAACTTCTAAAAACGAAACCCAATCATTTTATATTTTTAATAATTAATATATTACTATACCGTGAGAGGACTACAAGAAAATTTGTTGATTTTGAAATACTTCCGATTTTTGCCAAAAATATGAGCAGAATTTTTTTAGAAGTTTCTGTGTGTCTGCAATGTCAAAACCTCGTGTATAGAAGACAATGGCTTGATGTCAGCTGCAACGCAAGATTTGTGGTCGGTCAAATTTCGAAAATGCCACCTTAAGACAAATTCGTTCTATTCAATTCTATTTGAATAATCAAATAAATTCAAGCACATTTGACATAACCTCAAAATAAATTTATATTTTTTGTAAGGTTTAGTATTCCCTATCGTTTTAAAAGACACCTATTACCGGTACTATATATCGGAACAGTATTTATTTATAAATTAGAAAAAAGAGCAGATCGTTGCCCCACAGACGCTTAGAATTCCAGAATTAAATAATGGATACTGTTTACTTGTACTTGTTTCTTATGACTTGGTATCACCTTCAACTGGACTTCTCATTTCCACAAGTATTGTTTGGACCACCCGCACTTTGACATTAGAAAATTAAATTTGTAATGTCATAGTTGAGAGTACTTTGAATCTGTATTTTGTTTAATAGTAATGAAATCGCCTGAAGGTTACATTATTTAATTTTAATTGTTTAAACCGCTATTAGAATATTATTAGAGATTATAAGGACTATAATAATATATCAACAACATAGGTACCTAAATTTACGTAAACAGAAAAAGACGTTAGTAACTGTACCTACCTAGATATTAAAAATACTCAAAGCTATCACCATTTTCTACCATGTATCTAAATTATATGTAAGAAGGTTTTGTTGATAATATTTTGGATAGTATTGTATTAAACTGTGGAATCGTCGGTTCAACTGATAGGTGCTTTTACCATATGTAATAATTCAAAAAAGCATTTTGCTGTCTTGACCAAAGTTGACTTTGACGTCTTTATTTCTCAACTACCGAGCTACCAAACAATGCGTTAAAAATGAAATAATACATGACAAGTACCTAGTGCGTGAGCAATAACATCATAACACAAAATCAGGAATTACACACTTACCGAAGACGTATTATATCTGTAAACACTGAATAAGTGGACACACGCAAAATACATTTTGTTGGGTTTATTTTGTAAGGTTTTAAAAGTGTTTACCTACTTTAGGTTATGTTCGAGGCATATTTAATTACAATATTTGAAAATTGGGTTCTTAAACCTTACATTGTTATAAAAGTAGAGGTGATTAGAGGACGACCGTGTTTTAAGTAATGTCGCATTGTCATGTCACAATGGGTTTGCGCTATTCGTGTCAAAAGATATGGACAATTTAACAGAACCCTTAAAAAAACGTATACAGACTTCTCTTATGAGAACGCACAACTAGATGGGCAACTCTGTATTGCAGACGTCGTTTACCTGCCACAATACTACGCTGCATGTAATGCCGTAGTCATAAATAGTAAGTAGTAAATAGTAAGAAAACAAGTAGGTAGAAGGTTTCTCTATGTACCATAACGCATTTCAAGTGTTGATCCGAGGATTCATAGTCATAAATTATACCTTTTCTTAGAGAAAGCATTTAACCAAATGACTATATATCCTACAAAGTTGTAAAAATAACGTATCGAGATAAATTTGTGCTAATCAATAAAATAAAATAAACTTATATAAAATAAAATAAACAATAATAGAGAATAAATGTGTGATTTGCAGAGCGCGCTGCCGGAGGGCATGACATTGTCAGGCTCTCTGCCGGACGTGGCGCCGCGCTGCGGCCGCTGGGCGCCAGACTCCTTGTCCGCGTCGCTGTCCGGCAGCTCCGACGGCAAGCCGCGTGCGCGCCGCCCGCGCTGGCGCGTGGCGCTGGCGGCGCTCGTGGTGCTGGCGGCCCTAGGCGCAGCGCTCGCTCTGCCGCTGGCGCTGGGTGGTGGCGGCCGCGCCACGCCCGCGCAGCGCCTCGACACTGTGCGCCGACTGCTGCGCGACTCGCCTCTCGTGGACGGCCACAACGACCTCGCGTGGAACGTGCGCAAGTTCCTGCACAACCGCCTCGCCGGCTTCAACCTAAGCGCCGGGCTGGCGGGCGTGGAGCCCTGGGCACGCAGTCGCTGGTCTCATACCGACATCCCACGCCTGCGTGAAGGCCAGGTGGGCGCGCAGTTCTGGTCGGCGTACGTGCCGTGCGGCGCGCGCGACCGCGACGCCGTGCAGCTCGCGCTGGAGCAGATGGACGTCATCAAGCGGCTGGTGGCGCTGCACGCGGCACACCTGGCGCTGGTCACCGACGCGGACGGGCTGCTGTCGGCACACCGCGCGGGCCGCATTGCGTCGCTCATCGGCGTGGAGGGTGGCCACGCTCTCGGCGACTCGCTGGCCGTGCTGCGCGCCTTCTACGAGCTGGGCGCACGCTACCTCACCGTGACACACACGTGCGACACGCGCTGGGCCAGCGCAGCCGGCGCCGGCGGAGGGCTCACGGACTTCGGGCGTGCCGTCGTGCGCGAGATGAACCGCCTCGGCATGATCGTGGATCTGTCGCACGCTGGCGAGGAGACGGCGCGCGACGCGCTGGATGCGTCCCAAGCACCCGTCGTGTTCTCGCACTCGGGCGCCGCCGCGCTGTGCAACTCGAGCCGCAACGTGCCCGACGAGCTGCTGCGGCGCGTGGCGGCCAACGGTGGCGTCGTCATGATCAACTTCTACGCCAAGTTAGTGGCCTGCGGTGACGAGGCCACGGTGGAACATGTGGTGGCGCACATCAACCACGTGCGGCGCGTGGCAGGCGTAGAACACGTGGGATTAGGCGCGGGCTACGACGGCATCGATGTGGCGCCGGTGGGGCTGGCGGACGTGGCCAGCTACCCTGCACTGCTGGCCGAGCTGCTGCGCGACCCAGCGTGGAGCGAGGATGACGTGCGCAAGCTGGCCGGCCTCAACGTGCTGCGCGTACTGCGCGGCGTAGAGCGCGTTCGCGACACGTGGCGGCGCGCGGCCGTGCTGCCCGGCGAGGACGCAGCGCCGGCGCGACCGGCGGCCTGCAGCTACCGGCCAGCGTGACGCCGGCGCCGCGCCGCCGTGCGGCCGTGACGCCGCCGGCGCCGAATCCGCCCGGCCCCCTTGTGCTCAATACTGACTGTTGTCGACCGTAGTTGTACATGTATATTAGTGTCCGAATGTGATTTAGAGTTTAAAATGATCTTCTCCCGCCCCGCGCCCCCGGCCGCGCCGCGGTGCCCGCGCCGGCCTACCGATGAAGAGAAAGAATAATGTGTTTATAGAGAAATGAAATATTCCTTATTTACAAATTTTTGTTCGCATTCTGTTGATAAAATGTTGAATGTTGTGTGTGAAATTTCGCATTACAAATGTCTTATTACCAAAATTTTGTAAAATATTGTTAAAATCTTTTTGTACAAAATATAAAGAAGGAATGAAAGTACTGAGTTTTTGTTGTACTGAGAAAGATTATAAATAGTTGAGTGAAAGCTGCGTGGCCACCTGCGAGGCCCGGCCCTCCCCTCAGCACCGCTGCGCGGCTGCACGAGGGCTGCCATGTTGTAGAACTTGTTATTAAATATGAATTTTATTGATGCATGAGTTTATTATGGATGTTATTTTAAATAAGTTACTGATTGTAGATATTGGTAAAAAATACAACCTTTACTTAGAAAAACTGATTTCAGCCTTTTGATTCAACTTCGACTAGGCTAATTTTAAGCCCCCCTTATAGTCTTAACATAAACATATATGCAGAGCTTGCCGACGTTCCACGAACTAATGGACCTTTAGAGCTAAACATGATTTTAAAACTTTCGTACCTTGGTGTAGTAGAAACAAATAAAATCCAAAAATGGAAATTGTCTGTACAGTAAACTGAGTGCGGGCGGTTTAAGCGCTGAAAATGTAATATTTTCGGTCTATAGGTACCCACAGAGATAGGAAACGAGGTTCATGTTATCCTCATGCAGTAGGCATTTAATGCAACCCAGCGCGCGCTACGAACTTCGCAAAAGCCGCAAAAAAAGTAACTCCCATGACACTGACGAACCGGAGTGAAATTAAATGAAATGAAATATTTATTTCTCAACACTGACAATTATTTGTTCTCATTGATGTCAAATAAAACATCACTCTACCACCAGTTCGAAAAAACCTTCGTGAATAAGAACTGGCAAGAAACTTCACGGGTATATTTTTTTCAAAATAAATTTACAGAGTCTTTTTATGTCTATACAAAATTGTTTCTTATCTGCATCCGTTAGCTCGGTCCCCCCAAGTATCCAAATGACGAACACCCTCAAACGGCACCCGTTTACGAGTTAATGTGGGATCCAGCCATCGCTGGCAGTGTAAAAGTTATTACTACCAGGTAGGAGTTACTAGATTAGGACGATTATTGGTATGAGGTGAGCATGTCGTGTTATTTTCATCTTAAAAGTTTTCTAATTATACACATGTATGTCTAATTATACAACCTACATAGGTTAAGGCGGAATTATATATGTATAATAACGAAGTAAGCAGAAATGCAACATTTTTTAATCATACACGAAATATAGGTATCTACTTGCGAAGAAGAGTATCTATAAATTTTATTTTTTTACCGACTTCAAAAAAAGAGGACGCCGTACGTTCAACAGTTCAACAAAATTTTGGAATAAAATCTATAATTCTTCAAAATGAGAATAGACGATGCCAGAGGGGCAAAATTTCAATGAGATAGAGTTATGATTTTGTACTAAGCTTTGGGACCGTTTACTAAAAGTCCCCATCAAACCTGTCCATCAAAAGGTCAAATGTCAAATCAGTTTTACAAAACAAAAGTTGTACAAAAACAACTTGCAAATATACCTAAGTGTTTTGGATATGGACTGGTGGAAAAGGGCTAATATTTCGCGTATTTGACGTAATTTGAATAATAGACAAGTTCCGGATATCTTTGTTAATTATGAGTAGGTATAATTAACAAATTCAAATACGATCCATATTCATGAAACATATTTGATTAAGATTGTTTGTTACCTAAATAAATCGATGTAATTGTTGTAACCGTCATTGTCATCAAATACATTTTTGACGTTGACGGCTGAATTTTCCGAGTTCAGATAAATTTTCTATCGAGGAAATTTAATTCATCATGTTTTCAGCTGCAATTTCGGTAGTTTCCTTGGCTTAGTTACGTAATGTTTTTGGCCCCAGAAAAGATCATTGGAGTCTGTAAAATTGTTTTAAAAATTGTAAATGGAGTATAACCAATCCTTCATGTACCCACCGTCAATTGCAAAGAACATCCTACGTACAATTGAATTACCTACTTATTTTTTTATTTAGAATAAGATTCTCTGACGAATAATTCACATTAAACTTAGATTACTAGTCTATTATGGTTTTGCTTGTATGCATACAGGTAAGTATGTGCGCACATTATTTTTATAAATAAATAGTAGGTACAGCGTCCCTAGTTGTATGGATATCGGGATCTCGGAAAGCGAGATCCGAAATTACAATTCCGACACTGAGTGAGCCGATATCGTAATGTCGGAATCAGGTAAATTCGTTTATATGAGTAAACCGCGCCACAAGATAATATTGATAGTTTTTACATTAAGTACAGCCCACTGTGTATACTATGAAATGTAACGAACCAGATCAGTTAATCTCAACTAATTACACCCAACCAAAAACAATAGATTAATTCTTGTTCCAACGCTAGCACAACACAGCTAAAACAATTATGCATTAGATTGACTCCTGGGTCCACGTATAGGTTACAAGACCGATCCACAGGCGCTAGGACAATCATTCCAGACCAAAGACGTATTCGTACTGGTCAATAATACAGAATCTAAATTAAAATCTGTATAAATATATCGTATCGTATTAAGTTTCTTAAACCACACGCAATACCAGGTAGAATCTTCCGTTGTTACTTCTCTAAAGAGTATATGGTTATATGGTGGTCTGTATATGGCATGTTCTAGAGTACATACTAAGTACAGTATTTAACGATAGGAGCCCAAAACTGTTATGGTGCACGTTACGGAAACTATTGTCGAAGATAAGAGTAGCAAGAATGATCAAAAATACCATTAGGGTAAATCTTTACACAAAGGAATATAAGAAACCTATATTCGACTTCATAGGAAGTTACATTGGTCTAATATGCTTCTCTGTATACAGAGATAGATTAACCGATGCGATACTTGCCTCAACGCCAAATACGATAGAAATCCTTTAGACCCCCACTTGCTTTTACAGAAACTCCAAAAAACCACAGCGACATCTACTCGTGTGTTTTACTCTTTGGGCAGTCCCATATTTTTTTTTAATTAATAATTGGCAGGCGTTTGTCTTCCATCTCACCTGATGGAAAGTGACGATGAAGACGAGGATCATACACGCCTGTCTAAGAGGTACCTATTCACTCTACACTTGAAAGCTCCAGGGTTATATTTATATTACAAACAATTATAAATAACTTCTCCAAATTAATTGGCCATAGATACCGCTAAGTGCTTCCAGTAGCATAAACATAGCAGAAGCTGTAATACAAGTTTTGTCTCTCCTTGGATTACCTTTAAAAGTAAGTACCAACGAAGCAAACCCTGCTTAGGTCAATTTTTCAAGACCCCGTTTAAAGTAAAATAGACTATTCGAATAATATAATATGAATATGACAGCGTTAGGACAGAGATCGTTTTAGTTCGATAAAATAATTCGAATTTATCTATAGTTTCATCGTTTGGCAAGGGCAACGAACATTTTGTTAATCATCTCCGGCCTGAAAATATTGTTTTTAAGTCGTTTATAATTTAATTTGTTTTATAAATATTAGCACCTACCTTAAATGTTGTTGGTGTAATATAAGATATTTACAAAAATCATAATTTAATTTTAAACAATTGACAGTTTTCAGAATATCTTATTTTTATGTCATTTTTGTGTCAACATTCATGACTTTTTGAGCAAATTTCATTTGAGTATGCCAGGCCCAAAACTGAGTGTGTTCTCTAAAATATGACAAAGGCAATTATTGCAAATTATACCTTCCTAAGACTACTCGCTAGAGACGCTTCAAATTTGAACAAAAAATAGCTATCATTTGTATGACAATGCTTATCCTAATAATAATATGTTCATAGATTCGTGTTCATAGACAGGTCAGTGATGTTTATTTACGGCAATGGATATAAGTCCCCAAGCCTTTCATAATTAATATTCCTTTTTATTTTATTATGATAACGGTGATGATATGAATGTTAATGAACACGATTAAGGTGAAAAGTCTGTTGTAAAGTGATAGCGCGATTTTCCTATCAATAAACGGAATTATTGGAATAAAACGAAAAGCACTGTCAACACTCTTAATATGAGTATAAACTGCACAATACATTATCTTCAGCATCCATTAAACACTAACTTAGGCACATGAAAAGAAAAATTAATGAAGAGCACGACTTGCTCGGATCATTTTCCTCCAAAAAGTCTCCTGTCATTATGCATCCTATCCATGCCTATCCTAATAAAAGATGAATTATAAATACTACTACTATTATTATTATTATAATTTTGTGTTTTATGACAATCAGCTGTTGCTGTTACTACACAAAAAATATTTCTGCCATTTTCAAGTATTAGTTTAATAAAAGTATTTATAAAATTTAAACATTGCTTTCAAGACATGTGTCCAAAAAAAAACATAGGTACTACTATAAAAAAACATAGAGGCTGCATGGGCTAGATTCCTTGCCTTCCCCTAAGAATAAAGAATTTAAAAAAAAACATAGTGGCAGCTGTCATCCTTATCAGCTGTATCGACAATAGACTGTCTGTCAGTCCTTCATTGCCAAACAGCCTCAGTAGTGGATTTTCCTGTTAGCTTGCTTTTATTTGCGTTTGCTTCATTTTGTGTTTGATTTTATAAAATATGATCTAAGGTTATTGGTACAAAATATGAAGCAAGCTACGTTCAATAATCCTAATCTTTACATCTTCTAATATCTCTTGGATAGCATTGTTTATAGTACTCATCTCAAAACATTTAAGGTGAGTTAAATTCTTATTGTGCTTAAAATATATAGTTTAACCTATGATCATGAAAGGAAATTGTCATTGTGTTGTGTTAGCATGTATCAAACAAAATATTGTAATTAACTTACGTATATTCCCTTTGGTCATTGCATGCAGCATTGATTTAAATAAGGATGGAACCTAAGCAAGGTTGGTCTCATCCACTTAACATAGACATGTTAATTACAATGATTCCACTTTCAAACAAAGATTTTTTGTGTTTTTATAAGCTTGAAAGTGAAATTTTAAGTCAATAATTGTGTAAGCATTTTGTACTCAGTGAACTGTAAATACGAATACAGATACGCACTTCATTTCAGTCCTGGCTTTCGGCTGCCCAGGTTAGGAATAAAAGAATGTTATTTTTAAAATTAATAATAGTTTCTCTTAATTTAACAATTAGGTAATTGTAGTGCAACAAATTAATAAAATATTGCAGCTGAAATCTGTACTATGCTAGAGCAGAATACAAAGTAGATACAAGGTATACCAGAGGACAGTGGGTTGCTACACATTGCCACAATTTGGGTACCTTGGCTGGGCAAGATATGAAAATAATGCTGTAACACCTGCCCAGTCATTGGATAATGTAATTCTTATATATGAATCAGAATAAATACATTAAAAAACTGTGTCTTTTATTTATTTTCAAACTTTTTAATATCCTTTAATTCTAAATGTATTTTGAGATTACATAATCAAACTTTTGATTATTCAACTAATTAATTCTTAACTTCATAATTCCAGTACCTTGAGTTACCAAGACAATATAAAATTCTCTTAAGCCAGACCATGTATGGAAAGTGAATTAAAGCTTTTCGCATTTGCATGTAATTTGTTACTGTTGATAAAGTAGTATATTTATGTTGCATGCTGCTTTTATAATTATACTTATTCTATTGATCTGACACTAAATTGTCATGTCAAATTGAAGTCTACAGCTTACATCCATGGTTAACTTTCAGACTCATTCAACGAGACAGTATCATCCTTACTCGAGAGGAAAGTCAGAACTTGGCTGAGTGGTGTCATCGACGATATGCGCAGGAGCAGCCCAGTGCAGACGTGGTTGGACTCTATGCCTCCAGCAACAGAGCTGGACACCAACAACCATGAAGAAGCTGTTGAGATCAAATCTGAAGAAAGTAAGATTGAGGAAACTTCAACAGCAAGTACTGTAATTGAACCCAATGACTACACACTTACAGAAACTATTCCAGAGATCAAAGAAGAAAACCTAAAAGTTCCTAGTATAAGAGAGACATGGAAGCGACAATCCTTGGAAAGTGGAGTGCTGACAGCGGCACCAAAGAGTGGTAAAGGAAAGAATAAGCTGCAGAGAGATTTCTCCGTGCAGTCTGAGGGATACTCTCCGAAGATTAAGAACCCTTTGTTTAGAGATCATTCACTACAGGTTTGTTACATAATGTCATTTCAAACAATTATAGCCTCCCTCTGGTGGCCATTGTGCTTTTTGTATAATATTTAAAAATTATTTTATTATTGGTACATTAAGAACTGCTAATAAAAGTTGAAATAAAGGGTTTTTGCTATTAATGCTACTAAACAGTATACAAAAGTTATAGGTTGACCAAGAAATAAATAAAATAAATAAATAAATTAAGAGGAAAATAAACTGGCAAAAAACCACCTTTCTTCACTCTTTTGTCAATTTTCATTACTTACATAAATTCGTAAGTACACAGTTTGAACTAGAAATTTACTTAACTATTTTATTTTTAACCAAGTTATTTTCAAAGAGTTTTAAGAGTATAAATTACTTTTAAAAAAGTTAATACAAAAGTGCTTTATGTGTACTATGTATGCCGACTAAGAGTAGGACTATCAAGACACTACATTGTTCTGTACAAAAAACAAAGAAAGAAATAATTTGTAGAATAATGTACGGCCTGTTTTTGTATATTTTCTAATCAGATTCCCAACAGACTGATGTCATGATGTCATGATTGTATGGTGAACAAAAATAAAACAATCAAGCCAATAGAAACCATATTGATTAAATAAGAAATATGAATAAGGAATAAGATTTATAATGAAATAGCCTAACTTGCATAATCTTTGTCCAGTTTCTCCATACCACTTAGAACATGGTCGCAAATTACATGGACTTTTCTGCTGACATGTGTCATGTGAAGTTGGCATTAAGTTTGATCCTATTCTTACTTGGCACACATGCACAGTATATTATGATAAACATTGGTCGTTAGAAATGTATTCTATTTTGAAAACTTTCACCAAATGTACAGAATGATTAACGCAAGTTTTAAGTGCTAATATTGAATGTATTTTCTGTAACACTCAGGTTTATTTTAGTATTTATATATATTTGATTTAAAATCGAGATCTCTGAATGTAGGAAAAAATCATAGTTTGGTATTAATCTTTCATGTATTTCTATAAGCAGTGTGTATTGTTTTTTTGTCTCTAACAGCAAATTTTTAGTATCTAGGAATTCAAAATTCTAAGTTTGAAATTCTGACATTCATGAAGTCTAACTTCTTAACCAAAATGCATTTCATTAAAAGTCAAAAGTCATACATTTGAAAACCGTCGTTCTAAGTTTGAAAAATTGACGTTCAAGCGTACTTAATATCCAAAATGGCTTTCACCAAAATACTTCCCGTCTTCCTTCAAGTCGGACGCCAGCGGGTCGAGCGGCAGTTCGGTGTTGAACGTGTTGGGCGCGCGCCGGGTGGACGCGGAGTCCGTGCTGCTCGCGCTAGGCTTCGGCCCCACCGAGAAGCAGCAGAAGCTGCAACGAATCCCGGACAGGTTCCTGGTGCCTTCGAAGGTAGGTGATAGCTCTTTTGGGGGTACACCACTCGACACAGTCCACTAGGGGGCTGTCAAAAGTGACATCACTTATCTTGCACGCGTTTTTATTATTTATTTCGGTAGTTTATGCTAGTATTTATTTACTGTTTAAACTACCAAAGAATTGATTAGAATTACTTTTTCAGCGCTTCTTTTTTTCATTTGTTGTAAAGAAATGTAACGCTCTGCCCGTTTGTCTACTTCGATCACTCGAGTGTGCTAAAATTTAATGAGAAAGAAGAAAAATCTTACTTATACCTAAACAATTAGTTGATTTTCCAAGATAAATTGTTCTATATTACAGAATAACTACTATTGTAAAATGACTACACACTTAATGTAGTTCAAAATACAATTTATTTCTATGATGTCGTAGGATGTAGGATGACTGAATGTCGTTTAGATTTAGGTCTAGTCGTTTTGTTCAATAGTTTGTATGTGGTTAACAAACGTGTTAACCACATACAAACGCAGAGCTTGTGTTATGGATGACCATACAGCGAACTGGGGGGAACCCAAAATAAACATATTTTATAAATATCAACAACCATGACCCGAGAACAAACATCTGTGTTCATCGCACAAATGTTTTATACGGGTATATTATACGGGTATATATCTATACAAAATTATTCTTATCGGCATCTGTTTGTTCTTCGCAAATCTATGTTGATTATGCGGCCTAAGACAGGCTTTCGTAAAATATGAACTTGGACATGACATGTAGCGATTGCTTTAATAATTCCAGCTGAAAGGCATCAGCACGGAGAAGTTCATAAAGGATGAACAGCACTCGATGCGCATGCACGACTGCGGCGTGTTCGGATATCGCGGCCTCACCGGTACGTGCTGCAAATTGTAACTAACGTATTATAGTTTAGACTTACAAACTAATATACCGGGTGATTTTTATTCAGTCCGGGTGAGAATATGCTCGTTTTCCGAAGGGAAAAATAATCATTCGGTCTAATAATGTGCAGATGGGCAAATCGGTGCGCTGACGGAAGACCAGCGTTGCGATCCCCGCAACATGCAGGCTGAGTCAGTGCCCTTTCACATGCTCTGCGCATAACGTGGTCTATTATTTTGTGTTTAACTTGTACATAGTTTAATTTTTTATCTTTTAGCCTTTTAACTGACTAATGAAAAGGCTCTGCACATAGAAAAATTCAAGATTCTGTGAATAAAATAAATTAGCCTGATCAGTTCATTGAGGAGCTGTATTATATATGTATTATGATGCTTTCAACACAGTCGCCTTGCGTAGAAGAATAATGTTATAAATTGTGACATTCCTTGAGTCTTTATGTAAGTGTATTGCTGCGTTCCGTTTGCCAATTACAGCGCTCATATACCCGTTCCGTTTGCCCGTGAGCGCGCTCACAGCGATATCGATACGTCATCAATGACGTCATAAACGCGGCCATCTTCCCGCTCACAGTGCCAAAGCTACGGAGCATGGTCGCTGTGACCAGCCTGTCAATACTGACACATGACGTTACTTTGTTGATGTTTTTATTAGTCGATTAAAGATTTTAAAAGATTGCTTATTAATTTTCTTTTGTAATAATATGAAAAAATGGCTCCTGCTTCATTCAGGGTCAAAGATCTTAATGATATTGTAACTTTAGACCTGAGCGACGAACAATCAGAATGTTAGCGCGATATTTACCGTTCCGATTGCAATAGCACTAATAACACTTTTAGCGCGCTCAAACGAATCGGAACGGTTTTGAGCACTTTTAGCGCTGTGAGCGCTGTAATCGGCAAACGGAACGCAGCATATGTAAAGTTTAGTTTAAATTTCTGAACAGGAAATTGTTTAAAGTCGCTAAATTTAATGTGTACAATGAATTGATGTTTTTTGTAGTCTGTCTCTTTCACAGAAGCAATTTCGAAGTATGCTATAAAAACATTTGGATCGCACTGATAATTAGTTAGGTTCACAAAGAAACTTATCCAATCAAGAATTGTGATTAGAGTTAAATAGCAGGGAATAGGTGACAAGGTGGACTTCAGTAATTTAACTTGAGTAGCAGCAATCCGACCGTCGCTAAGTGAAAATAACTAATGTGATACGACTCAATGCGGCTCGCGCTCCCCCGCATTGTGCATCACTCTCTCTTTCTCAGTTTCATTCATGAATATTCATAAAGTACATATACTTGAGTATGTACCAGAGAGTACCAGACCCATTGCTGGAGCACGTCGCGTAGGAACCTCGCCGTCGTCCGCTGTTTTAATTGAATCCAAAATAAATGAATAAAGTGGCAACTCTTGTCTATCAGCTAACTTTAGAATGGCCTTGCGAGGTTTACTATTAAACCAATAAAATAAGCTTTTATTTATTAATGATGGTAATGGTTAATAATGATGTGTGAATGCTATTCTTTTAATAAATTTGGTTTTTCGGGAATAAAAATAGATGCTACTAATAATAAACCCTCAATATATCTTGTTATTTAAAACCGTAGTCAACAATAATGGTTAAATAACTCTCGCGTACATATTCAACGTGTGTTTAAACATTATCTAATATGACAGATGTCATTACTAAAACTTCATTAATAAAAGAAATGTCCCAAAATGCAAGGAGTCTACTTAAGATGCTTAGAACACTTTTTGATTGTTAAATTGATTTTAAAACACTTTGTGCAACACAAACAAAAAAATCATGGCGGAAAAAAATGTCATTTTGACAGCTAAGGTTTACTTACATCTGTTTGTTTTGTGTATCAAGTAGTATCGACGGCTGGTTGGCATTAAGTCCAAAGAATTGAATTGATGTATTTTGTTTGTTTTTAGCTTTTTTAACAGTTGTAAAATTAAAAAGAAACCGAAAGAAAGAACTCAATTGCAACGAACAAACAAACAGACAGACAACTATCAAAGTGATGTGAGTGAAGTGTGCTGTGAGTGAGGTGGCTCTGCTTAGTTAACTAACTTCACTTGACAACTTCCGCCATAGAAAAGACTCATTGTCAATGTTGCCCGTTAAAACGAACAAAAATAATGTTGACTTTTTTATTTTCTTACCATCGGACTACTAATTAAATCAAATTATTTGTATTTTTAATACAATTACCATTTATTTGTAAATTTTTTTAGATGGTGTACAAAGACCTAGTCCAGGTTGTGACATTTCTTTTCAAGATTTCATCCATACTATTCCGTTCTATACTAACCTTATAATGATCTAAGATGTGTATGTTTTGCAACAATGAACATAATGAACGTAAATGACATTTCATCAGTGAATTCGGGAGAAAATTAGAAATATTCATGAATTCATTTATTTACACATTTATTGTACTCCTCAAAATTTGAAATATTGACAAAAAAACAACAAGATTTCCTCCTGAAGCCGAAATTGCATACTTCTTGCCTAACTGCTTATTAATACCGTAGGCTGAAATCTGCGAAGCGTGCTCAAACTTGTCTCAACCAAATGGTCAAACAAAAAGCAATTTTTTTTACAGCTGTCTAGAGATGACAATCGTTCTTGATAAATTTTCACAAGATCGGTGTCGCATGTTTCCAGAATTTGTGTTATACATAGTATGAAACATAGTCTCATTGTATTTGACCATTTAGCTGTGACAGGTCGGAGATTACTCGATGCTTTTTAATGACACTCGGGGCGAATTGACGCTTCGAATATGGTGTTGTTATCGAGGCCAAGTCCGGTGCTTCATTAATATATCCATCCCTGTTGCCTCAGTGCTTGATTAACAATACATTAACCAAGTGGAACTAACACAGCACACTGCACGGCCGTGTGCCGGTTCATGCGGCCGATGACCCCGCGCGCGTCCGCCCCCGCGCCGCGCCCGCCGCTCATCGACGTCCAGTGAGTATGGTTACTGTGTGTGTGACGGTTGATTTATACAGGGTGGCTTTACCAAACTGCGATTCTGAACCACTTTCCCAAATAAACCATTCAGTGGAAGGGAAAAAAAGTTGATGTTTCATACTTGCATGTCAGGAAGCTGCCAACTTTGCGCGAAGAGTTGACATTTCTGTTTAAGTCACGCGGCGCGATGAAAGACCTTGTGAATCGATAGTAACTAGTCGGACGGTGTCAACAGAGAAACCTGAGTAATAGCCAATAAAGTAACAGGATATTTTATCGATAAATGATCTGCATTGGATACTATTACTTAGGTTTTTTATGTAATATTTTTATAGTTGAGACACGAGCACAACATCCAACTGAAGCCAAGTAAAACCCGTGCCCATGGACATCTGTCATCATGGGGGTTACTCATTAATTCGTAGGCTTCAGTTGGGATTGCGTCTATTTTCGTATTTCATTAATCGTTCTTTCCCCTCGATCAATTATAAATTGGTTTCTATAATTGATACTTGCTCTTACAGATTTTATTGTAAGTAATTGAACCGTCACACCCTGTATATAAAAATAACTGAAAACCGGTAACTACGACGACATTCAAAAGTAGTTCGTTTTAGTGCAGTCGGCACATGTGGTCGTAACATGACCCGAATGTCCTCACAAAATTTCATTTTTCTGACAGCTTTTCAAACTTTAACACTTTAGTTTATATAAACGTGTATAAAAGAGGCCAGATTTCATTAACGGACCTAGTTATATGGTTGTCGTATATCACTTCTATCTGACGAGGCGACTTTCACGTTACTTGTAGTAAACAAATGACCACGTGTACAAACACGGTGTATATGTGTGCGTGAGCGGACGCTAACAACAACTGCAAGTAAAGGGTGCGTCGCTTCGTGATATGGAAGCGCGAATGCTTATTGATTGCCTATTTTTTAGGTTTAGATAAATTTAATCAATGCCTTTATTAACATAACAATGGAGGGGTTTCTAACGAACTAACCGGGGCATACTTGCTTGTTTTGTTTATGATTAATATCTGCAATATGTATACTTTACAGTACCTTCACAGACAACTTCTAATGTTAAAGACTCGCTGCCCGCGGGGCAATAAAATGTGTAAAGAGGACGCCACATGTTAAGCTCTGTCGCGCTCATAGGCTTTATGGGAGGTAATAGAGACGCACCAGTGTGGTGTCGATGTTAACATTAGGATAAATAAAAAATACATTGCACTGTTGCGGTATCGATAAGTAACGCAGCGCACGCGTAAATCCCTATCGCACCTATGTTTTATTGCCCCGTGGGTAGCACGTCTTTAACATTAGTACAGTAATTTTTGCCTTTCTTTGAAGAAACTATTACAAAAGGCATACCACGTGTCTACACGGCTAAACCCCCGTGATGATTCAAATAAAATACTTGGCGAACTAAAACTCAATGCAAAAGCCAATGTGCTTTTTGTCTGTGACACCATTTTATTCCCACAATTAAGCCAATTGTTTATTTATGATTTAGTGGTTTTGGTAAAAACAGTGCGTATTCCTACTATTGAAGTATCAAATAAGATTCAATTATCTCCTGTATTGTCCAAAAGCTAATTGAAATACTATATAATTAAAATGTAGAATGGAACCAAATAACCGCGATGTTTCAGGGAATCCCCATGCACCGCCGTCGACGATTGTAGCTAAGATCATCGACGCACTACTGCAGGACGACGACAACCGCGAGCCGCGCCCGCCCGCCGCCCCGCTCCCGAACCGAGGGTGCAGAGCGTCTCTGTCGACCTTGTTCAACCAGGATGGGTTTTGTTAGTGGAAGTGAAGGATTGTTTCAGTTGGAAGTGACTTCAATGTTACCACGTTCAATTAGAAATACGTCAATGCTGTTTTAAAGTTACTCGCGCTTGAACTAGGAAAAGCGGTATACTTTTTGTGCGTGACGGCCAAGTGGCGTCGTTGGTAGTTTTTCTGCCTAATACGCTGGAATTCCCAGATTCCCAGAAGTCCTGGCCGGGGTATTAATTTGTGTGTAGAACATAAATGTTTGTTCTCGACTCATGGTTGTTTATATTTATATATGTTTACTCTGGATTACCCCCAGTTAGTTGTATGGTCATCCATAACACAAGCTCTGCTCACTTTGGGGGCATACAGTTGGTTTGTTTGTCTGGGGATTATTATTATTAACGAGTAGAACTTATTTTACGATTACATTACAAAAAGACGGATAAAATGAACTTAATTTAAATCAAAGTTATGTACTTGAAGAGAAAGTAACATTAAAGTCACATCCAGTAAATGTTACACTTTACTATGGAAAATATTGTGGGCGGATGTAGTTGTATGGAGTTTCGCTTTTCTTTGCGCGTGGATCTATGTCTGCGTGTGCTTGTAAATACGCAACTTAACTTTGCGTGGCAGCCGCCATCTTGTCAAACCGTGGTCTCGTCGCGTTGGTGTGCGTGTACAAGCAGTACGCACACACAGGGCCGCGCGAGCAATGACTTGCACTATCTTAACCTACGTAGAAATGGAAGTAGTTAATAGTGTTGCTCAATCCAGGATTTATGCGGTTGTAACGTTGTCATAGAAATAAGGTGTAGTATAGTTTTTGGCTAACTTGCATCGTGATTGATCACTCAGGCCTGCGTTGAAAAACCTCAATCAAATCCAGCGTCATCTCAAGAAGCGAGTTACTGTCTTGCTCCTTCCCACTCAAAGATGACGAGCGCATTCAAGTGAGATTACTTAATATGCGATTATTGCGATTAAATAAATGGGCATTCGGACATAATCGCGGTCCATCACTATACGGTTGACATTAATTGGCCCATCATAAAACAACAAGATTGATTTTTCCTCGTAGTAATATTGTGACAGTCACAATATATACATTCACATATGTGCATCGTAGACATTCTTAGACAGACTCGAACTTCAGCTGTTTTGGCTACCTACTCAGGAAGTTTTGTCAAAAATGGTTGACAATTTTCTTGGGCGACTGTAAGTAGAACATTATGTGAATGAAACCACGCTTGCCCATGCTTAGATATAGATTTTGTCTTCGCTAATGAGTCACTTTGAGTTGAAATCTAAATTCTAAATTTTCCGACAGAGGGACCTGACACAAACGGAATTGATTAAAATGAAATGATGCAAGTTGCCCTTTTCCTTAAACATTTCCTAGATGCTTTTACAACATGTTATGACGAGTATATATATTTTTTAGTTTTAAGTGAATTTGTATTTGTTGCCATTTGTAGAGGCGGTTTAATCTTACCCTTAATGCCTTATATATTTTCAGTGTTACCATATAAAAATTATTTTAAATGATTGATTACACATTAGTTAGTTTTTGATAATTTTGGTTAATGATAAGCACGAAATAAACACAGCAGTAAAAGGTAATATATTTTTGCAGACTGCCGTGATCTGATTAGTAGTTACCTGTATGGTCACACTTACATTAGCGGCGTTATGTGTTTGATAAGATCATTACTAATTTTTTTATGTATGTGACAGTCATTATTTCAAGTTTTTAATATTTTGAATTCTCATTGATCCAAAACCCATTATAATGAAAGTTGGTGTATTTTATTATTCTAGAATCTTAGCTTGATCTGAATCGTTTTCTTAAGGTTTTCCTATTTTTTATAGTTTAAATCAATACCTATCGGAACTGACTACAGATGTACCTCTATTTGTAAGAGTAGATATTAGATAAATAAATTTAGTTTCATCTGTGTATTTAAAGAAGCTAAAGCTATGCTAAGCTATGCTGCTAAGCTAAGCTAACTATCGACTGATTGTATTGTCTAATGAAACAAGTACTGCGAGGGCCTCCCGCGGAGGCACTCACCCGTATCTGAAGTTGCATTACAAATATATATCATGATTGGTTTAATGAATAATAATATTAATTTTATGAGCACAAAAAAATAATAAAATCTAAAAAAGATATTCAAAATAATTTCAAAAGCACTGCTCTTAGGGCTTAATGTGCGTTGTTTATTTTATTTATTGCTCATTTTGTAAAGCAACTTCTATTGGAACTTTTCTTAACGCTCACATCAAGCTCAATATTTCATGTTAATGTGTTAATATTTATAACGTCCTCTAGATATGGAGTACTACTCGTAGATAACCCAATATAACGTGTAGGCAAGGCCCATTACGGTTGCAAGCGTTTCCATTCGCTAGAATTAAAGTCTAACCGCAATTATAAACTACACCGATGTGCCCGTACAAGTAATAATTTTTAGTGGCGCGAAAATATTAGCGGTTATATCACCGACAAATGTCCGGTTTTTCGCCATCGGGTGTTTAAGTATTATGAGCGAGACAGCACGAGTCTCTGTTGTTCTTGTATTTAAGATCTTAAAATTAAGGTGATAAGGTATATTTCATTGGCGTTTACATTCGGCTTTAGTCGGCGTTTGATGAGCGCAGAGAAAACGAATATATATTATTTAAAAAATAAAAATAGAAACTTTGTAAAATGAAGTAGCTTGACTTATATTTTATTAAAAATATGGAGTTGTGTGATCTAATGTATGAAAATGTTACTTTAGGGCTGATTGTTCAATGCTCGGATCACTTATAGCTGTAGAATAATTATGACACTTGACAGGAGTTTTCATAGGCATTATGTCAAGTTCTAGAAATGATCCTATTGCTAAAAGTTATCTGAGCATTGAACAATTAGCCCTAAGTCAAGTATGTCAAATTAGCTGACGCATTCTCCAGTCGTTTCAGTACCCGACAAATTACAGAATGTATCTGTTCATGTGACTGCGTTTAGTTAAGATGTTTATTTAATTCGATCGCATTTCAATGTTTTACAGTAGCTCGCCCGTTTTTGACTCGTTCTATAACTAATTAGAAAAAAAATTGTTTGATTGATGTATTTCTGATTGCGCCATAGGTGTAGTCCGGTAGGCTGTGTTCAACATGTAGTTGTAAAGACAAATTTATTTAAGAGAAATAAAAGATTAATATATTGAAATTAAATGAGGCAAAAGTTTAACAAATATTTGGAGGAGAAGCATTTCCTGGAGATAAATACATATATAGATGTTTCGGATAATGTTATCTAAAAATTTGCTCATTTTACTCTTAGAGGTCCCTAACCCTGGTCCGTCGGGCCAACCATGGCGCTTAATGCAGCTGCACGAAGTCAAAGCAGCGTCATGGAGAGCGATACATTGCATTCCGAACTGTCGGCTTAACGTTACTCGATATGTTGCCTCGGATTATTGGCGTGCTCCGCGATGTCTGCTTGTTTTATTTGATCTATACAACATCGTTTGAGAATCGCTTGCGCGTTGTTGCGGGATTCAAATGTCTGCGCCATTCTCTCGACAGTTACAGGCCAGTTCATTGTTTCAATAATATGAATAGAGTCTCGAGTCGATGAGTTACAGCTCGTTTCATGAAGCAGCAACCTTTCGGAGTGCTGGCAGTCACACAATTGACTGACACTTGCTGACAGCATTGCGAAGTTATTATACTAGTAATAGTTTATTATTTATGATTGATCAATCAAAACAATGATGTTTGCCATTGATTGTTAAATTATTATTATAATTTATAAATTCTATCTGTGTGATTTTACTTATTATTAATTAGAATTTCGAATTTAAATGAATCAGACTTCTTAATATTAAAGTAATTAATAATACAATTAATTAGGTATTTTTCTCGTGTATTTCTAAAAAATATTCTTGTATGTGAAACATATCTGTACAGTGTTCGATTATTTCAAAGTAGGTTATCAGATGTTTTAATATATTTCAAATACCTAGTTTGATATAGTGCCTTCCTAAAACATAGAAAATATATTGATACGACATCTATGGACTGCAACTAAGGCACTTGTACCACCGACGTGTAGCGACAGTTGAGCGAAGCTTACCTATTTCCACAATGCACATGTGTGTCTCTGTACACGTACACCAAGCTGCAACCCCAGTCGGACGATCGCAGTTGTTTATAAAACTACTGCACATACCTGTAGGGGGCGCTGCGTAGTGAGCGGCCCCACTGTGGCTCGTGTCCATGCAGCCGTAGTCCACCCGCGGTGATGGAAGATTGTGTACTTCATAAAGAGATTGTATTTGCTTCATATATTAAAATTCGGGAGTTCCTATTTATAAAACAATAATAGTAATTGTGATAGAAATATAATATTAGGTCTTTACCTATCAAATTGCCGTTTTTCACGAAATAAATGAAGCGTAATTCTTTTATATATTTTTTATTTCTATTAATCAAAATAATCACCCATGCAATCAATGCATCTTTGCCAACGCATTGGTAGCTTATTGATGCCTTTCTTGAAGAAATCAGCTGGGCGGGAGGCAACAAATTCTTCAAAGGCATTTTGTACTGCCTCTCGGGTATTGAATTTTTTTCCCGCCAAGAAGTTATCCAAATTCTGGAAAAAGTAGAAGTCTGTAGGCGCAAGGTCTAGTGAGTACGGCGGATGACGGAGAACTTCCAACCCCAACTCTTGTAGCTTGGAGACCGTCTGCTGTGCAGTATGAGGTCGCGCGTTGTCGTGCAGGAGCAGTGGAGCCGAACGATTGACCAAAGCTGGTTGGAGACGTGCGAGCTTCTCCATCATTGTGTTCAGTTCTTCACAGTACACATCTGCAGTAATGCTTGTCCCGTTTGGCAAGAAGCTGTGATGAATTACACCCGCGTTAGACCACCAAACAGTGACCATCACTTTTCTAGGGGTAAGTTTTCGTTTAGGGCATTGTTTGGGTGCTGAACCAGGGTCCAACCAACTTGCTGAGCGCTTACGAATGTCAAACAGGATCCATTTCTCGTCACAAGTAACAATGCGGTTCAGAATTCCTTCATTTGTATGCCTGCTGAGCAGTGCAAGGCACGTCTCCACGCGTACTTCGCGCTGGCGGTCATTGAGTTCGTAGGGTACCCATTTGTCAAGCTTTTTTACCTTGCCAATTTGACGCAAATGGACCAATATTGTTTTGATGCTAACATCGAAAGCTGCTGCTAATTCAGCCGTGGATTGAGTTTCATCAGCTTCCACAATTGCCTTTAATTCGTCATTGTCGACCAAAGTTTTCGGACGACCACGGGGTTCATTTTTCAGGTCAAAATTTCCAGAACGGAAGCGGGTAAACCAATAACGGGTGGTGCGTTCGTTTGTAGTGTTCGCTCCGTAAACGTCGTTGATGTTGCGTGCCGCTTGTGCCGCTTTGCTGCCACGACGGTACTCATACTCCATATTTACTCGAATTTTTAACTTATCCATAATGACGAAAAATGTTCGAATGCGTTGAAAACAAAACACTAACTATTAAACAAATGACGATTTTAGAAAAAGAATTCCATGTTTGTCAAATAAAATTAATTTGAAATTAGAATTATCAGTAAAAAAAAAAATATTTTCATTTGAAATGGCCAGTACGGCAAAACGGCAGTTTCATAGGTAAAGACCTATTATATTTATTGACGCACAAGACACAGTGGTTCGTTCTTCATAGTGGCAGTCAGGCTGTGGCTTAGGTATACCTTGTCCATTTTAAGAATGGTTTTTGACAGCTCGACGACTGACATATTAGAGATGTCTTACAGATTTTCGAATGTGATACCATTCCTATTGTACTATTATCAATACCTAATCGAATAAGGTATGTAAACGTAATAATCAATGTCGATAAATGCATATTTTCATTAAATATTCTCTTACTTTCTTTTTTTGTAAATAAATATATCTGGGTTTTTGTCTTTTTTTATTAATGACGAAGAATTGAATTCGGATGTGTATGAAGAGTAGTTTAAGAATATGCGTCTATCATTGGTCGCTAATAAAAACATGATATTTTTAATTATGTCATCATGTCTAAAACAGAATAAAAAAAAATATTAATTCCGATAATTTGTAACCTGTGGAACAATAGTAGTAATGTAGTAATAAAGTAATGTGTGGCTCATCACTAAAGGGGCGCTACCCGTCTATGAAGTAGTCGATAATTTGAAATATTTGTAGGGAAATTTTAGCGTAAAGAATACGAAACTTCATGGGTGTGAGCTGTCAAAAATCCATTCATAAACAGGACAAGGTATAGTTAGGTCATGCGACGACGAGGGCAAGGCTTGTCACCTATATCACAACACGAACAAATGTAATTGTGTAGAATGGGTTCAGCAGGTTTAGCGAACACAGTGACCAAGTAAGGTGTGTCCAGGCACAGTTGCCGCGTAGTGTTAAACGGCGGTGGGACAAGTCCTCTTCATAACTTGCCTTAAGTTATGAGTCAAATGAAATTTGACCTTAATATGCCAAGTTTTTTCATATCTGTAACTTAAATTTACTTACATACATAATACGTAATCATAATAATTTATTTATAAGTTTATTATTGCGATCGAGCTCAGAAATTATTACATCTTTATTGTTCAGAAGATAGAAATTATTTAATCTTTGGACTTTTGTTGGATCTTTATTGTACCTTAATGTAAATATTTTATTATGTAAGTTTACGGGAACAAATTGTGTGAAGAAAATGAATAAAAGTAATGAAATGTATTTAATGTTTTATTTCATCCAGAACTACAAGTTAAAATATCACCAAGTTCCACGATGTGGATAGAAGACGGCAACAAGGAAAGTTTACTTTAAAAACTAACGAGTCACGGCGTCTTACCGAAGTTCTTTTATTTGAATTTTTTATAAAATAATAATAATTACACAATACTAATCAATTAAATTCAATAATTTAACAAAAAACAAAATTCCGTTACAATTACAATGTCAAGATTAAAAATTCAATTATTTAAATTATACACTTAAACAATGTCTTTGAATGAAAATCATCGTCAATTTAAATTGAAAAAAACACGTAACGATTTTGATAAATTATATTATGCGTTTATGAATAGAGTACATATATAAATATAGATACGTGCAGGTGTCACTGCTACAGTTTACCAGTCGATATGATACGACAATGACCCAGGTAAAGACAATCTAGCCTATTAGCTATCATGTTCAGGATGCCGGTGGCGCTCCCCTGCACCCTGCGAGTTAAGAATCAAACTGGCATTGGTCCGCAGCTTCGCTCGCATGTCTATCGGACACCGAACCGAAACACTTTCAGTATGATAGATATCCTATGACCATTTCTGAACATCTGACAACGTGCCTGTAAAATGTCTCGATGGTCTTCTATAATACAAGGTCCGTATAAATCTCGCTTATTTCATACGTCACGGAGCGAGACAGATATATATTCAACACCGAAACCATAGACCTAGGCTGACATGTACAAACCATACCTGACTTACCTCAGGTCAAACGAAAAGCGACTTTGTTCTATACAGCATAGCGATGGAAATCTCAGTATTGTTACAGTGTCATTTGTTTTAAAACTATGTAGTCGCTTTTTGTTTGATATTTGTATATAACTACACTACCAGAAAGCGAAGTGACACGTGGCCAGTCAAATGTACAGTGGCTTTAATTTATCTATTCACTTGACAATATCGGAAAATGTGAAAAATGTTTACATTGAAGACGGCGTCGCCCTCGAGAGGTCTGATACACCGGGCGACTTGTGACGACTTGTGACGACCTGTCATTCAAAACCGGTCACAATGGCGTTAGATTTGCTTTCCCTTTCTGCTTTGGTAAATTTCCATAGAGGAGATTCTTCTTCCTTGCTTGTCTATATGGAGTGATATTTACTTACGAAACAGTATCTATGTTGCTCTTTCGTAGTTCAAAATGGCGTGCGTCGTTGAGTTATCATAGATATTTAACAAAATAACCTTCTAAAAGCAATAAATAATGTAAGATATTATCTTGATAGCCAAGAGGCTAGCCAGCTGATCTCTTAGAGCGACGAGGTTGTGTCGATTGGGAAAATAATAAACATTTGTTTAGCAAGATTAACGTGACGTCAGATGTTCAACACAACTATGAGCAGTTCATTCAATGTATACTGTACTGTATATTGGATTAAGCGCTGCATAAATCCCCAGTCGAACCTCAAAACAAAGCCTTACTGGATACCTGATGATAAATATATAGTAGCTATAGAGACGGTATAAAATAATTACAAAATAGTGAGATTGGTGCATAAGAGCCTAAAATAAGTAAAAACTACGTGGGCTTTGCATCGATTCTGAGTTCAGTAATACGTGAGGCTGTTGTAGAACGAATTGAACTTGTGGTGTCGGATGCAGTACTTGCGGAACTCCTCGAACGCCACCATCAGCACCGCGAACGGTGCTGCTAGAAACCACCTGAAAAATATCACGTTGCGATATTTACTGAACGACATTTTGAGTTAATTGCTATTTAGAGGCTAAATAGCAATTAACTCAAAATATCCAAGAGGCATACATTATTGATGGCCTCGTGACGCTATAGTTATACGCTATACGGCCTGCTACAAACCTACCCTAGAGGTTCCGAGTTCGAATCCATTTTTGATATGTGCTTCCATTTACAGGCATGTTTATATTTATAATTTTTTCTAGTTACCCCCTGGCACGTTGTAAGACGACTTTCCACATCACAAGCGTAGCTTACATTATATTTGTTATCGAGTCAAATAGGTTATTTATTTACCATGATAGTAATGATTTTCAAACAATGCGCTCAGACTAGATCTCTCATATTAAAGAAAAACAGAACAATATAATTACATAAGTTTTCCCTACCAGTGAAACCCTATTCAAACTTTCAGTTATTACCCAAATCAATTCACATAGCGCGAACAACGGTATATTTAACACAGATACAAGTAGGCATAATATATATCAATCTAAAGATTTTGACATTATAATAAAATACCCTCAATAAAATTACATAAGTCAATCCATAGAGCAATCCAAACGAAGCTTCGCAATTTTCAGTGATCAATATGCGTGAACCCTAACGCAGTGACACAGCTAACTTCTCACCACTGCAGCTTGAGCGGGTAGGTGCGGAAGAAGTCGTTGACGCCGGGCGTGTAGCAGATGACGCACGCCACCAGCACCTCGAACGCCAGCCCCAGGTTGAGACAGCGGTTGCGCATGCCTGTCATACACGTGGATGTCGGTGGGTATTTTATCTTATAAGGAGTGTGAGCTGGGGTTTTTTTTATTGTTATTGAAATAAGGTTTACGCGGTATTTAGAGAGATTTGTGCTCGAACCTAGCCAAGCTTAGTGTAGGCCTGAATGCAAATAAGCAGGACAGGAACTATACAATTTTGTTGATGCTTGTACTTTGGTAGTTATGAATTTGGCGGCAAAAACAATAGTTGGGGGAACTTTTTTGACCGTTAGTTGGACGTAACAATTAAATTAATTAGAAGTTTTATAATATACTGACAGAGATTTGCGGTCTTGGCTGACCGGACGGCCCCTATTTTGTCCAATCAATCTTCCATTTGTAATTACTTTACATCTGTTTACGACTTCCTCTGATGCTGTTTCCAACGGTAAACTTCTGTTTGTTTATATTTTACTTTCTTGATAATTGGTTGATATGCTAGAAAAATAAGTAGCTATACTTATCTAAAAGTAATGAAGTCTCACCAACATGCAGCAGCGAGTTGTACCTCGTCTTGCACACAATAGCGTTGGTGACCTGCATGAACACTATAGCGGCGAAGTAAGCCGCCTGCGCAGCCGCCTCGAGGCGCTTGCGCGCGCTGTAGTCCCACTCGGAGCCGCGCGCGTCCGCCACGTCGCTCACGGCCGCGCAGTCCCAGCGCCGCCGGACGCCTGCCACAGCCGCGGTCGCGAGGCGGGTCAAACCATAGAAAGAAAGAAACATTTATTCGCTGAATATGGTCAAAAATATATAATGGTCTTAAATAGTTTAAAAGTACAATCATATTCAACCTTGACAAGCGTGCAAATATTTAAAGTAGTGCTAGTAATGTTACAAGTTATGTCAAAACAATTTATTATACAAGAATAGTACAAATTGATTGTCCTTATTATTAAATATAAAATGTCCCTAATATAAATAAATGTCATATGCAATAAAATCATCAGTAAATAATAAAATTAAAAATGTCAACATAAAAAAAAGCCTAGTTACAAGATTAAATTCATTCCATTAAATACATTAAATTATTTTAATTACTATTATTATATTTTATTTCAGGATACAGAAAATAACAATTCAATTTCTCTAATATATGTAGATGTCCGTATAAAATAAAATTATAAAATGTCGATAGCATAACTACGGGATTCTTAAAAATTCCTTTATGCAATAGTAATGTTTTTCCAGAAGAAAACTATTCAATCTTTTTTTAAATACGTGTAATGTTGCTAGGTAATTTATTAAAAATGCGGATTGCCATACAGAAAACATTTTTCGAATACAATCCTAATCTTTGCATTGGTATATATAATTTCTGTTTATGTCTCCCTGTACCATTTAACATATGGTAATTAGTTTTGAATAACTGTGTATGACCTCGCACAAATACACAAATTTCATAAATGTACAAAGAGGGAACCTTAAGAAGGTGTAGTTTTTGAAACAGTGGCCTGCAGCTGTCTAAAAATCCAGCACCACAAATTGCACGTATACATTTTTTTGTGCACGAAAAATGTTAATTGAGTCAACAGAGTTGACTCTTACATACTTAGGCTATTAATACATTGTTTCTCATATAAACTCTTGCTGTGGAGGGGCTTTAGAGTATGGTATGGTTGAGTATGGTTATTTTCATACAGATTTTGTGACAGGGCTGGCGGAAGCATCCAAAAACGTGAAATTATTGTAGTGTTGCGGACGTTAATGAGTGGCTGTTTCGCAGTGTATGTATGGCACCACCGTATCGTGAGAGGGTCACTTGTCGCTCAACAATACCTTCTTATATCGGTGGATATAAAATAATGCGAAATATTAAATAATGTTATAATGAAGAATGGGATAAACTCTTCAACGCACATGTTCATTACTGGTGTTTTGATAACAGCTTTAAGGTAAGTCTTATAAGGGAATATGATCAATTTAAAACATTCACCAAACAGATTTTGCGGCAAGAATCCGTGCTCAGCCATGACCACGAAGTACGCGAACATGCCGGCGGCGAACTCCAGCAGGCCGAGGTGCGCGTACGCCAGCACCAGCATGCGTCGGGAAACCAGCGCCGTGGGCGCCGGCGGCCGCGCTAGCACGTCGGCCTCCGCACGCTCGAACGACAGCGCCACCGCTGGCCACATGTCCGTGCCCAGATCCACGCACAGGATGGTCATTACGCCTGTGGAAATAATCCTGGTATTAGGTAGGTATGTTTCATAGTTTGGATGCGTAGTCTACAGTCATGCGAAGTTTAGGTCCAGAGAGAGCACTGCTCACAAATGTATGTAAAGAAACAAGAAGACAACTCTAAAGAACCGGTTCGGGACCGCGTCTCGCCGACTGCGGATGCAAAAACCGTCGTTTTCGTAAGTTTTAAGGGCTTTAACATTTATTCTTGCTACGATTTGCTTTAAGTAAAGCATGCACCAGCTAAGTGACTTCAGTACCTAATGCTCGGTGGTTATTTGACAAACTCACAATCCTATGCTTAAATGTTTCTTTCTTAAGTCACCCAATATTTGTCTTACCCCAGACGAGATTCATCATAAGAACGTCTATTGCCACTGCATTCAGTTGAAGCGCAACATTTTGTTTTGCTGTTGTTTCCAAACTTGCTAAACTCGCCATTCACTATTGCACTTGTGAATGACTATACATTCAATACATCAAGTGTTGTCTTTAACAATACATAAACCATAGGAGTTTGGGAACCTAACTAAAGTACTTTATTACATTCAGACAGCATTAAATAACGAACCCAAAGGCAACGGAATAGAGAACATAATGAACATGAGCACCGGCGCGATCTCCGGCACGTTGGAGATCAGGATGTAGCAGATGGACTTCTTCAGGTTGTCGAAGATCTTCCGACCTTCCTCGATGCCCACGACGATGGTGGCGAAGTTGTCGTCCAGCAGGATTATGTCGGCTGTTTGTTTTGACACCTGGAATCAGCTGCTTGTTGAAGGGTTGTGGTTAGATACCCACTTTGAGGAGCAAACATGTTGAGTGCTATTGTTACTGACTGCATGATGAGGGACAGGTGTAGAATTTTCAAGGGCGTGGCATTGTTAGACAGCTTTATAGTAGGTACGTTTTCGCCTTTAGTTCCACTATCTACTGAAATAAAATGGAAAATAAGCAGATGCCCTTTAGTTCCGAATTCAAATTAGAAGGTTTGCAAAACAAGCGCCCTCGCTAGAGCACGTCAATAGTTGTTTATTTAAAACTAGTTGAACAGTTTGTTCGTTGGTTCGAAATCCTCTCGAAGACGTTCTCAATAGCTCTGGTGTAATCTTGCGTGGTGTAGGCATGTATGCAGGCTGCTTTTGGATAATTCTGCCAAATATTAACTGGAAGCGACTCTGATTTCTTGTTAAAAAAAAATTTTGTTGTGTATTTTTATCTTGTATTCAACAGGACAAAATTAGACAGGTCTTAATTTTTTTAGTATACTGGAGTACACGCGCGCGTAGCTGATAAAAATATGAACACGTTTTAGCACATATCGAAAACGAAAATATTTACGTCCAAATCCCTCAAAAATTAAGTTTTTTAAGTTAAAATGAAGTACTTAGAATTTTTCTCTATCACTGTCAATTACCATTGCCCCGAAAGAGACATATGATAATGTTTATCCTGAATAAGCTAAGTACGAGTTAAAATGCTAACAAAGGCCTAGGCACCTGGCTGCCGGCGCGGCCCATGGCGATGCCGATGTGCGCCTGGCGCAGCGCCGGCGCATCGTTCACGCCGTCGCCCGTCACCGCCACCACGGCGTGCGCGTGCGCGCGCTGGAACGCTTCAACGATCTGCAGCTTCTGCATCGGCGATGTGCGCGCGAATACTGAAGTCATATTTTTTACAGATTTATAGTTAAAAAACGATCGCGCCATCCACCTAATGTGCCCAAGGACACCAATTATTAGTTATTATTATATAATACAGCTGGGTATTAGGTGACAGTATTACTAATTAATAATGCTTTGCGGATCAGCATGGTTACTCCTGAAATTAATTTCAATTCTACGTCAACCAACCAATCCAAATCCAGAGATCATTTGAAAGCCACGTTTTTATTTTTAAAGCAGCGCTTTAAAATGCGGTTTGGTATTCGATCGCATCCTTGTGAGTAAGGGTGCTACGTAGTCACGATACGACTCAACGACGTGCAACACGTCATATCCTACCTTCACTGTTACTTTCCATCAGGTAAAGGTATTTCCTGGCCAACAGTCTATAAAAGGGCTTTTTAGGGCACTGTGTTTGTTCCTGAAGGCTGAATGACTGATTCTTCAGTTAAACAATGATCATTTTGACAATTACATCGAAAAATAGAGCCTCAGACCTGGTCTCAACCAATTAAACTCTACTAACTCCCGCTACATGTTAATATGTAACTGAATAGACACGCGCATTATTTTACCTATCTCCGAATGCTTGTCAATCAAGTTGGTCAACAAGTCCGGCGGCATGCTACGCAGCTCCTGTCCCGTGAGCACGCGGGCGTGGTCGCCAGTGACCAGGCCGCACTCCTTGGCGACTGCGCGCGCCGTGCCCGGGTGGTCGCCCGTCACCATCACGACGCGCACGCCGGCCGCGCGCACGCGCGCCACCGCCCCCGCCACCTGCCGCGGCGAACATTTATGTCTTGTGCTTTTCAAGTAACAAGAAACCACAGCGTGCAAAAACAATAAACATTTGAAATTAAAACAATATACGACTACTTGAAATTAATACAATTTAAAAATTAAGGTAAACATAAAATGTAAAAGCAGGTAGATAGTTTAGGGAATTTTACCACGAGTTCCCACAGTTTGTTCCCCTCCGCGGGAAGGGCAGGAGGATAAAAATGCCCTGACGCATACTCTGGCGCGATTCCAGAGTTATGTGGGACTCGTCCCGACGCCTACCAGAACCATACCCACTAAAAACCCCCTGTCGGCTCGTGCATTTTTGCTACTCAGCCTTCATCTGAGCGACGGCCAATTGGAGAAAGAGGCCGCGCTAGCGGGGCCCAGAAGGGGTCACCCGCTGGGATTACATAGCACTGAAGGTGCTCAAAGCACTGAAGGTGAATACATAGCACTGAAGGAGCTCAAAATGAAAATCAAATAATAAAAAAAAAATTAAAAAATTAAAAGTTGCAAAATAAAATTGAATTAATTCGCATTTACGTTAGAATTAGGATTTACGTTAGAATTAGAATTTACGTTAGAATTAGAATTTGCGGCCAGAAGGGCTGCGGCAAAAGAGGTTTTGAACTACCTGCAGTTTGTGCAGGAGGGAGGGTTTGGCGTGGGCAAAGATTGGCGAGGCATACGTCATGACGGGTCTAACGCAGACCTTGTAAAGTGTATGCTATTAGTGACGAGCGAGTTTCGAAACTCTTTCGACGTGTGGCTTAAAAGAAAGCGTCGGATCTAATGTGACGCCTAAGTATTTAGTACTGCGCTTCCAGGGGATGGGAATGCCTAACATTCGAACGTGGGGATCGCCAGCGGGACGACGGCGTTTGTGGTCGAAGCGCATCGCAGAACTCTTTTCAGGGTTCACATCGATGCTCCATTTTTGAAACCATACACCAAGGGCGTTTACGGCCTTTTGGAGTCTGGTTACAAGGTGCGGAACACTGTGGCCTTTGGTATAGAGTGCGGTGTCGTCGGCAAAGAGGGCGAGTTCGACGCCTTTCGGCGGGATGGGAATGTCGTTGGTGTACACGGTGTACAGCAGAGGGGCGAGGACTGAGCCTTGAGGGACTCCAGCCTTTATGGGACGAGGCGCAGAAAGCGTGCCTTCGTGTTTAAATCGAAACGTACGGTCTTTGAGAAACGACGCTATTAACCTGACTAGGCGATCCGGTAAGCCTATCTTGTAGAGTTTAAAAACGAGACCGCTGTGCCAGACTTTATCGAAAGCCTTGGCTACGTCAAAGAAAACCGCGACTGTTTTATAACGACGCGGATAGAAACCGCCAAGTATATACTCGACGATTCGATGGACTTGCTGAGGGCAGGAGTGCTTAGCGCGAAAGCCGAACTGATGGGGAATAATGAGAGGATTGCCATCCGTTGGAAACAGATGGTTCCGCATTCGAGAGAGTATGACTCTCTCGAGAAGTTTAGACATTGCCTTGAGGAGGCTGATGGGTCTGTGATTAGCCGGGACGTTCAGAGGTTTGCCCGGCTTAGGAATGCCTATGACTGTCGCTTCTTTCCAAGCTTTTGGAAAGTAGCTATGGTCGAAGCAGGCATTGAAAATGATAGCTAACAAGGTAAGCAACTGTTGAGGTAGGTGCTTAAGTGCGTGGTTGGAAATTCCATCCGCACCCGGAGCCTTTTTGGACTTTTGATTTTTAATGAGAAGCAAGATTTCGTCATTAGAGACTGTGACAGGGTCGGCGGTGATGGGGAGAGAGTCTCTGCGAAGGACTTCGTCCTCCACCGCCTGGATGTGTGAGGGATCAGCAGGTTGCGTGCTGGGCGAGCATTGTGCGGCAATGCTGTCAGCGAAGCATTCGGCTTTCTCTTCGACTTCAAAGGCAGTAGTGCCATCGGGACGAGTGAGAGGAGGAACGTGAGAGGCGGTGTCTACGCGTAAGGCTCGGGCCATGCTATAGTACGCTTGGTGGGACGGAGAGATATTCGCCATGAGATCGTTCATCTGAGCGTCTCGGAGTTCCGCGAGGCAAGACCTAACTTTACGTTGAAGCTGATTCGCAGCTGTTCTATAGGCGGGCGTGGGATATTTCTTGGCTCTCCGGAGAGCCGCGTTCTTAGCTTTAATAAGATTGCTAACGGCTAAGGGAAGCGTGGGTTTGCCGTGCTTAGCAATCTTTTCGTTGTCACTGATGGCTGAGTTGATAGCATCAGTGAGAGAATTTACTCGCGAGTGGAGAGTTCGGGGCCTCTAAGGCTGAAACTAACGTATTTTTAAAACCTTTCCAGTTGGTAAAGGTCTTAGGAGAGGTAGCGTTATCGTTAGGCGGTCCTAGCACGAGGGAGACGGGGCGGTGGTCAGAACCTAGGTCATCGAGAGGTTCGATAGACCTGAGGTCGAGGTTGATTCGCTTGACTATTGCAAAATCGAGGATATCAGGATAGTGGTTCGGGTTGTCGGGATTGTGAGTGGGAGTGATGGGGGAGATGACATCTAAGTCAAGTGAATTTGTGATGTCGAGGAGAGCGATACCGCTGGTGTTGGTTGATAGGCACGTCCAGTCAGTATGTTTGGAGTTAAAGTCTCCGAACATAATGACTGAATGGCCGAGGGCGTGAATGGCCTCAAAGTCGCTGCGGATTGGTCTGGTACCACTAGGTATGTAGACTGAAGCTATGATGATGGTCGGATGACCAGTCATAGCTAATCTACACACAGTGGCTTCCATGTTGAGGAGAGGAGGGGTAGGGAGAGGGCAGCAATGGAATCCTCTTTTGTAATAAATAGCAGTGCCGCCGAAACCGTCGGAGTTGGGCCTGTCGTTACGAATGAACGCGTACTTAGGTATAGCGAATCCCCTGGAGCGGTTTGGAGTATGCCATGTCTCCTGGAGTAGGAATAAGTCAGGTTCCTTGTTCTGAAGGAACAGTTTAATCTCGGGAAGGTTGGTGTTAAGGCTACGAGCATTAAAAGATACTAGGGATAAGCCCTTGGGTTTAATACGACTGGACGCGGGATTCACGGGTCTAGACATTATAATTTACTTATTTACGATTTTATACAAAAATAAAAAAATTTACAACGAACTTAGAAGCGAGTGATGCTCGGCTAACGCAAATAAACGCTCTTGAGGAGAGTGGGCGGCTCGCAGTTTGCGTGCGAGAACAGAAATTTCCGTAATGTCGACGTTTTGAATGACGTCGAACACGGTCTTCATGTCCTCAGCCAGCGACGACTGAGGTGAAGATGACAAAGCAGGACGCGGCCCTACGGAAGCTACGGGAGCTGGGATGGGTCGGGAAGGTGCAGGCGGGACAGCCGGACGCTGCCTCCAAGACAGAGCCGGAGTAGGCGTCGGCTGAACGGGCTTTGCTTCCGGGGGACCCCGGTTGCGCAGCGGCGGGAAGTTAGCGGGAGTGAGCGGCGGCGCCGGTTTAGGCGTGACCCTCTTGGCGGTGGAGCGCGGAGCGCGCGGGCAACCCCTGTAGTTAGCTGTGTGACCGGACTGGCCGCACAGCACACAGGCAGGAGGGGGAAGTGGATTCGGGAGTGCGAGTGCACTCCTTCGTAATATGTGGATCCAGGCACTTAACGCACCTGGGGGGAGCTGAGCAGTTAGCCGCTGCGTGGCCGTAGAGCTGGCAGCGGTGGCACTGCCCAGGGTGACCGCGGGGGTTGGGACGCTCGACAGAGATATTTGAGAGTCCGCAAATTATGCGAGCCTCTCTAAAGATCTCCCTGGTTGAGTAAGAGTTGGGAGTATTAGACAAGATAACTAAAGCTAACGAAAAGCGCCTACCGCGGTTAGAGTGCATCTTGTGCACTGCTTCGGCCGGGAAACCCTGGGACTTAAGGTCCTCGAGGATTTCTTCATTCGCGAGCTCGAACGGGACGCCCCATAGCACTGCGCGGATCTTACGCTCCTCCGGGAGGGCGTAGGTGTGATACGCGATTTGTTTTAAAGAAAGTAACCTGGTGAACGCGCGGAAGTCGTCGACGGTCGCGACTTGAATTTTAATTGTATCGCCAGCGTTAGCGGCTTTTAAGTAATTAATTTTGTGCTCTTTGCACAAGTTAGAAACCGCGGTCCAGCGCGCTTTTTCACGCAGGAAGACGGGCGGAGGGAGCTGAGGTTTCGGCGGGACGGGAGCGCAGCGCGTCGCTGGCTTCGATGGGACCGACGGAGACGCGGTCACTTCGAGAGACATGAGCGGTGCGGGGGCGGGTGTAGAAGACACCGGGGTTGGCTCGGGTGTTGAAGACACCGCGGCTTTTTTCGAACGCTTCTTAGAGCGTTTGGTAACTAATTGGAACGCGGGCTCAGGAGAGCCGGTTAAGGTGGCGGCGACCGACGAAGCTTCGGACGCGGCGGAGTCTGAATCGCTCCCGGGAGCGGTACGCTTCCTACGAGATGATCGCGAGGATGAGACCGACGCGCAGTCCATATCGGATGGACCGACAGTCGTTGTCGGAAAGTCATTATATATTCGCTTAAATAAAGTTGATATTGCGATGTAGAACACGCGTTGTGATTGGGCGGCGGCGTAGCGCGTCACGCTACAATAGAAGCAAGCAAATACAGAAGTGATATAAAGGTCTAGGAACCAGCCTGTGATTTGGTCAAGATGTTCTTGAATTTATAGAAGTTCTTACAAAAAGTTGAGGCATTGGGTTCAGATTTGAAAAAAGCTTTGATTTTTGAAGGCCACTAAGCTATAGGTATCGCGCTTACAAATAACTGTCACATAGTTGTATTATATATATATATATATATATATATATATATATATATATATGGCCAGAGTAGACTGATGCGTCGCGCCGGAGCGCCGCTGCTGCGGGTCATTGAAATAAAGTAATCTTTCTCGAGAAAAATAATAAAATATATTTGCTTCCATACAGACAATTTTACATTATTTTTTTTCTCGAAAACTATCAAACCCAGAGATTTTCTATAAATCACAAAAGTTGTTAGTCTAGTCTACAGCTAACCCATACAAAAATTACATCTCAATTCTGACTTGAGGTCCTACGTCCACTTATTTCTAGAATGGAACTACTGTGCGCGCGAAGTCACTTTGAAGACGCTACGAGGTAGGATATGCGTCTATTACGGCTTGTTTTAGATTAGATGACAAAGGAACACACGGTGGTAATCGACAGTCGTTCCCATGGGTTATTCGTTGACTTAACTGAACTTGTAAACATTGTGTGGAATCAAGAACGACTAGAAACTTCTTTACTTTAGTGAAGTTTCTTGCCAGTTCTTCTTCACGAAGGTTTTACCGAACTGGTGGTAGAGTCATGTTTTATTTGACGTCAATAAGAACAAGTAATTGTCAATGTTGAGAAATAAATATTTGAATTTGAATTTGAATTATATAAGACATAATGTTCTCAATGCGTTAATTTCGTGGAGACTAGCCTCACTGAACAAACAAGGTGATTTTGTAGTCTAACATATTCGTTTCATTTTTGTTACAATGTTCATTATAAATGATTTTCACCCCAGTATGTTTTGCCTGCCCCAGGGTTGGCAGACTGCACATATCTACGAATAGATAATGAATAACGCGGCTTACGGTACACGGTCGGATGGGTCCAACTAGTTCCGGACTCGTCTGAACATCTTTCTCCTTAAGCCGCGTTAATCATTATCTAATTAAAATGTCTCACGTAAGTTTTATAAAATTGATATCACGAATAATTTAATTTAGACAGGGGTCCCTGCGACATTTTCCTTCACTTTTAGATGTCGAGTGAACATCGTTGGTAAATTTGGCAGTCGCAGATCGAGGCCGGGCCCATGACATCGAGACATCAGGGCCAAGGCCTTGATCACTGCGCCACCGGAGCCTACATATAAACAAATGTGACCTCATCTCTTGGCGGGTCCTTGAGCCCCATGACCCCCAACAGCCTCAGGCCGTCAAGCGGAAAGTTGGGGCTCTCCGTGTCGAAGGGGAAGCCGGCCGGGAACCGCTTGGAGTCCAGGTACAGGTCCGCGAAAGCTAAGATTCTTTCTCCTAAATGGAAGTAAAAGAAGCTTTAGAAAGGCGTGGATGGGCAGTGTTGGTGAGAACTATGGTTTATAGATTGTTGCAAAGGGCAAATGAAAAGTTATTTGTTCCTTTGAAATGATATATAAACTTACTTACATTAAAATATGTAAGTACAAGTCCATATATCAGAACATCTCCTAAGGCCGTACTTAAATTTTTACTTAATGTGCTCCCAGATAGAGATTTTGCTGAGCTATACTTTATCAAAACTGCTTCAAAGTCTACAGTTTTATACATTCGAAGGTTTTTTTAATTATCTCATATTTTACAGATAATAATTTTTGTTTTTCGGAGCGGAGAAGAGACTAGAGAGCAGAGAAGAGTAAAGCTTCCTAATAATACCCAATATAACTGCATATAATCTAAACTACGTTCCACTCAGCTTCGTGGACATGGCATCGAACAAGACAAAAACAAAATACTAACATAGAGCGGGGCAGCGGAGCGGGCCAACAGAACGAGAACCGAAGAGGGAGGTAACTTTTTGTTTGATTGGTTGGGCTGGCAACCGAACAAGTACATCGAATTACCTGTGTGAGCCATAGCCTCAGTGGCGTCCTCGACGGTCTTCTTCGGCACCGGCGCCGTGTCTGCGCGCGCGCCGGCCGCGCGGCTGCAGCGGGCGGCCACCATCTCCGGCGCGCCCTTCATCACCAGCAGGTGCTGGCCCGTCGCCGAGTTCAGGTGAATGCTGAGCTACGAGCAGAATCAGAACTGTCGGTGCTTAGCGGGCAGTGGAATTTGGACGACAGAAGCCTTCTTGTGACACACAATGTTTGCATAAAATATTTACAAATTGTACTTTGTGAACCCAACACATTTTGGTATTGTGAGCATGATCGTTTATCGATGATCCGAGGATACTTTTTGCACTCTCCTCTAGACAAATTAGAGATAAAATAAGAAGGTATATTTGTTATAATGTATATTTTTCAGTCTCGCTTACACAAAATATGCCAACTGTATGGCAATAAGCAAAGTTTTACGAATGCCACTGCACTATAGCCGCTTCTACCGACCGTTTCAGGCTCTTCATTACCATTAATAACACAACTGCACGCTTGCCCGTCTACTATACCTTGTCAACCAGGTTAATCAATTTTTTGACAGCTGACACTGACTGTCACAGTTCCAGATTACGTAAAAGTTAACTTTGGAATGCACTATAACGCACATATGAAAGCGGCCTCATCTTATTGACGCTTTTACAAAAAAAAATTGCATACTTCACTAAGCTCTACCGCTAGAAGTTAGTGATGAAATGGATGTTTTCGCTGCATGTCAATAAATCAGAAATAACATTGCATACGTCGCTGAATCAGTACAGTAAAACCTTGCATACTCTCAAATATCAAAAAAATAGATATATAAATTAAATAATTTCAAATACTTATCATCATGATACCTTCGCTAGTTTACGGAAAATCAATATAAACTAAGTCCCCGGCCGCGTTCGTCTGTCCGTCTGAACGCGGTAAGCTCAAAGATGCGTACGGATTTCATGCGGTTTGCGGCTATCCATGGATAGAGGGATTCAAGAGGAAGGTTTATGTGTATAATTCTTTTACGTTTTGTATAAATTTGTTGAAATATGATAAATAAATCTGGGAGAAATCGGAAAAAAATTAGTCGTCGGGAGCTGGGGGAGGTAACATAGGGTGAAAATGTTCCTCATTAATAGGCTACAGAAAAGTTTGCGATGGCATATGTATTCTTTTACAAGTAGGAATTTTACGAATTTTAATGTTTTTAAAAATGTGAGTATTCCGAGAGCTATTTACACGGATACGTTATTAATCCTTATCAAACTAAATACGTTAGGTACCTTAACGAATTGCTTTTAGCTTCAACGAATGGATTTTTGTTTTGTTTTTGAGAGTTGCCCATGGTGTTGGGTGCTGAATTAGGCACTTAGATCTTTGATCATGTATGAAAACGTGTGGTCGAAGATTTAGGTAGTCAAATATTCAAATACGTTTGATAATCTTTATACAAACAAATAATATAGTGTTATAGTGATCCACTTTAAAGTTCAATGAGCATTTTTGGTTTGTGCTGTCTTTATTTAGTAGCTATCTTGAAATAAGTAGTAGCCTACTTATTTCAAAATTAAATTCGATATTTGCGAACTTATCTTAAATTTCATCAAAGGTCAATAAAATATTATTTGTTTTTACAATATGTTTCTTAACGTTTTCAATTACTGCTACAGGATAGGAAAAAAATCTGATGCGACACCATGGCAGAAAAGGAATTTATGTGTGTTATCCGCGCGAAGCCTTTGGGTTGGGTTGCTAGTGTTTTTGAAAAATCTGTGCTTGTTTAGTCTCTACTACTGTACTGTGTCGCCGACGCGCCGGTCTAGAGCCAAGTGATGCTCATGCTTGTACCTGATACTTATTAGCCGAGTTGAAGGGAATCTCTGCCACCTTCGGATACATCCTTCTTAGCTCCGAGGTGTTATCATACTTCTCCAAGAAAAACAAGATGGCGGTCTCCGACGCGTCCCCGACGATCTCCCGCTCGCTGTTGATGTACGCGGTGCTGCATAGAGCGCCGCACAGTTTCATGGCGGCGAATGCTTGAGTACATAAAGATAAAATAAATTGTCTGTTATGTAACTGGCGCCACCCACATATTCGAGCCGGCTACAACCGCACTGCTGGTCGGCAAAGCCGTTCGGGATTTGGCGAGATGACCCGAATGATGACCGGAATGTATGAGACCTGAATAGAAAACCCGATCGGGTCTTGTCGAATATATAATAATAATTAAATTGGGATAGCCATTTAACAAATAATGCATATCCTCCTCACGCAGTTTAGTAAGAATTTTATTAGAAAAACAACTATTTATGCATTGTAATCTTGTCATGAATCTATGTAAGAACACTGATGAGTGAGCGAGATAGTTGTGAAATGTTTAATACGGTCCCGTTTGATGAACAACGGAACAAAAGATTGCGGTATGGTGTGCTAAGCTGGTAGCTATTAGCTGACATATTAATTGATATTCGATCAAATGTTTGAAATAAGTAATCTGTTTATTTCAGCTCTATAGGATGAAGAGCGCCGCAAGTTCCTAATATCAAGATATAGCATATTTTCGTACATACCAATGAAGAATTTTCAATGAAAAATGTATTTCAACTTGCCTAGATTATCTTCGACACGAGCTGAAACAAATTTTGTTCTGATTTAAGAAAAATTTGCGCTATTTCCATAATTGTAAAATATCGACTTTATTTTTAGTCGTAGGCATTAACATTCAAAATTACATGAATCAATTGATTAATTTGACGTCAAACTTCATAAGAGTTAGTGTTAGGCCTATTTTCGCGATATCATTGAAATGAAATGAAATATTTATTACTGAACATTGACAATTACTTGTTCTTATTGATGTCAAATAAAACATGATTCTACCACCAGTTCGAAAAAACCTTCGTGATGAAGAACTGGCAAGATACTTCACGGGTGTATTTTTTCAAAATAAATTTACAGAGTCTCTTTATGTCTATACAAAGTATTCTTATCTGCATCCGTTAGCTCGGCAAGTCTCCCTACCCCTAAGTATCCAAACGACGAACACCCTCAAACGGCACCCGTTCACGAGTTAACGCGGGAACCAGCCATCGCCCTCGTAAACCATATTAGAAGTGAGCGACCCGTCACCCGACGCTACCATAAGAAGACGTACTTTAGTGACAATGTCGCTTTAGATATTCAACTAATGCTGCGTTCCGTTTGCCGATTACAGCGCTCATATACCCGTTCCGATTGCCCGTGAGCGCGCTCACAGCGATATCGATACGTCATCAATGACGTCATAAACGCCGCCATCTTCCCGCTCACAGTGCCAAAGCTACGAAGCATGGTCGCTGTGAGCGGCCTGTCAAAACCGGCACATGACGTTACTTGTTGATGTTTTTATTAGTCGATTTAAGATTTTAAAAGCTTGCTTATTAATTTTCTTTTGTAATCATATAAAAAAAATGGCTCCTGCTTCATTCAGGGTCAGAGATCTTAATGAAATTGTAACTTTAGACTTAAGCGACGAACAATCAGAACGTTAGCGCGATATTTACCGTTCCGATTGCAATAGCACTAATAACACTTTTAGCGCTGTGAGCGCTGTAATCGGCAAACGGAACGCAGCATAAAGCGTCATTGTCACTAAAGTACCGATTCAGACAGTGTTTGCATATATGTTTTTGGTACACTTAATATGATATATTAATATACTATATTTTCGTAAATATATGTTGTTGGGTGACTGAACGGTAAAGATAACAGTACCTGACGTTGCGTTCTATTTCTAAGATGTAAGTTTTACATCCCACAAGATGCAGTAGTTAATTAGCCAATGGCCAAGTGCCTTATATATTTTGTAGTAATGGCTGTTGATGTACGACGTCTCTAAAGTTTCTAAATATTACGATAAGTCTTCTAATTCGGTTTGCTAAAGTAGATATGTATGCTGCCCAGTTACGTTTACTGGCCAATAGGACACCAAGATATTTAATTTTTAAGGAGCCAGCCAGGTGATCACATTAGCAGTTCGTATCGTCAAGAATGTTCGTGTTACACGGATGAGTGTGAATTTTAATCGCAAAGTCTTCAGGAGGGAATTTTACCGCTGTTTTGTAGAAGCTAATGTATGTAGATATTTTGTATTTATAGAAAGCGGACTCCTCAAATTATGTAGTAACCCTGCGTAATCCTGTTTCAGCAAGAGTTTGTACAGAAGCCCAGTCAGAGCTGTGGAAAAGAATCACTGTGTCATCTGCAAACATGCGAAGAGATTCAATTTCCAAATAGCTAACTAAACGTTTACAATTGTGTACAAAACAATTGTGTATAGACATAAAGAGACATACCTAGAACATTTATTTTTTAAAAATGTGCGTGGTAGTCATGTTTTATTTGATGTCAATATGAACAAATAATTATCGTGTCCTTTTTTTTATGTCGAGCACTAAATGAATATGTTGTCCCTTCATCCTGAGTACGTTGATTTTAACTTAGGCTATAACTGGCATCATTCTGGTTTATATGACGTGTAGTATTGAATGAGGTTCAGATATTCAGAGCACATCCACACAGGGTACATCCAAGTTCCCTTGTAACCAGCATTCTGTAAGGACTATAACATCCACGCTAACTGAAACTCGAGTGAAGAAAATGAGATATCTATCTAGGTTGCAGTGTGCGCTCCTTATGTCCACTGATACTACACACAGATTATTGTCATCAGGTTCGTGTACACACAGATTAAAAAGATTGACCCTAATTTAGGGTTGTCTAACATTTTGCAAGTAAATTGTGGGTGTGTAAGTGTGTGTTGAATGTTGTTAGTAGAAATGTTTTGCTATTGTTTGTTATGTGTGTGGTAGTAAATTTACAAATACTAATCATTTAAGTATTAGGTTTTTTAAACATTAAAAGGTATTACAAATTCTCTAAATAATTTTGCGACTTAGGTATACGCTAAGAATGTAACTCTTTCTATACTTCCCGATCTTAAAGAAGAAATGTAATTCATTCGGCGATAAAAAACTCCACTGACCAGTAAAGTCAGCATCGTCGACAGCATAAGCCTCGACCTTATCTTTCGGCAGCCACAAGTGTCTCACGCACATCTGGTTCTTGGTGAGCGTGCCGGTCTTGTCGGAGCAGACCACGCTGACTGCGCCCAGCGCCTCGATGGCTTCCAGGCGCTTCACCACGCACTGGCGGGACACCATGCGCTGTGCCGCCAGGGTGAGAGCGGCTGTTACTGTTGGTTGGAGGCCTGCAGACCAGTGTAACGAATGGGCATGAGTGATGCATGACGTCTATCAGCCTATGGGCAAAGTTCATTTGCACGTCATAAAAATAGGTTGATTTTTCCTTGTCGTAATATTCTGACAGAGACTCAACCATAAAGCTGATTTGGTTTCGCAGGAATTTTTACCAAAAGGGGTAGACTTATTTGGGCGACTGGTTAAAGTAGTTTTCTGAAGAGCATCAAGCTTCAATTGTTAAAAATAAGGAAAACATTGTTTGATTGTTTATTTGTATTTTAACAAAAATCTCTGAAACTAAGTACAGAACCAATTTAAACAAATCTCTCGACAAAAGGTGTATTTTTGAATTTATTAGGTTCCACCCGCTTTTGTCGTGGTAGTGATACGTGTTTGAAATGACATTGTAAAATAATCATCCTATTAATTTAAGGTGGACACCATGTACATTGAACCAAAGCATAAATACCTATAGAAAAAAATTTACGTATTCCAAATTACAACTCAGGAATTACCCATCCACAGATGGGGAACTCATTTAAACTCGCACTCCTAAGCGTGCGTGTGCTTGTAAATATGCAACTTGACTGTGTTTGGCAGCCGCCATCTTGTGAACCCGTGTTCTCGTCGCGTTGGTGTGCGGGTGCAATCAGTACACTCACGCACACGTCGTTTCTGTACACATACAAGTTTAACGCACACGTAGGGTACTTTACTGTACGAACAAACGAGTTTATTTTCTATAAAGTTATATAAATTGTATAATTAAATAACGAAGCTAACTGATACAATTTCTCGAAATATACAATATGCATTAGTTGCCTTAGTAGCGTCAATGGTAGAAGTCCGGTGTGATGAACACAGATGTTTACTCTCGGGTCATGATTGTTTACATTTATATATGTATGTTTATTCTGGGTTCCCTCAGTTCGCTGTATGGTCACCCATAACACAAGCTCTGCTTACTTTGGGGCCGTACACGGTTGTCAGGGGATTTGTTTTTTGAAAATGTAATATGAAAAGCTTCATAAGTCATTACTACTGCTTAAGCAAGTAATTTCTTTTACTTTACTATGAATACGAGCGTTAGTGTTGTTTTATTTATTATTTGGAAAACCAACAGCTTTGTTACATGGGAACGTACAATCGATTAACCATGGAGAGCCAATTAAAGGTTCTTGCGTTTAAAAATATTTTAGAAAAACTACGTAGCGTGTACTAAAAAGCTAGACAAGTTTACAATTCATCTTAAATAAATAGTTATTTACACAATTAAAAGAAAAAAAATAAAAACATTGTAGAAATTAATATAGTATGGTACTAATTATCTGTATCGAAAAATAATAATCTGCTTATCCGCCGCCTTGCCACAGGAACGCTGGTGCAAAAGAGGTCAAGATCTGTGCGCTTGTACAGTTTTGAAATTGAAATTGTCGCTTCTCGTGACCTAGACTTAATTTCCGATTCCCAGTCAACATCTAATAATTTACACTTAATGGCATCGTTTGCTGTAAAAGTACCCAAGGTATGGTTGTGGTTTCTATTACCAAGAACAATGAAATTCACATCAATAACGAGGGCTTTGTAATAGGGGTCAATGGTTACTAAAGGGGTTCCGCACTCCGAGACTGAAATTTCGTCATTTGCCAGGGCAAGGTCAACTAGACATATTTGATGGCTTTAAAAATAGACTATAACTGGTTGACCGTTCGATCCCGCTTAAATTAAAATCACCCAATACAACATATTTGTCTAATGGTTGCGCCAGAGTAAACCTGTTTAGTTCAGTAAGAAAGTTTTGCAGTTGCACTGAAAGAGAGAGTCCCTGGTTTTGCGCACAAAGATAAACAGTACATACGTGGATGTTATTTTAATATTCCTTTTTATTTGTATCTCAATTTTATCATCTTTGAACACCACAAACGTGATAAACCAGCTTACGGACCATTGGATGAATCAGGCGCTCATCTGTAAACGAATACTTACATAACACAACACTACAAAATCCCAAACCAACCTTCTGGAATATTCGCCACAATGATTCCGATCACGAAAATTGTGATCTGCATGAAAGGGTATCCGAGAGCCACGCAGATAGAGGCGATGAGGAGGCCCAGGAACACCGCCCAGCAGGCCATGCCGCGCATGAAGCGGTGAATCTCTGTCTGCAGCGGCGACGCGGGCGGCGGGATGCGGGACGCCAGCCCCGCCATGCGGCCCAGGGCGGTGGCGTCACCCGTGGTTAGGACTATGCCTGTTTGGATGTTAAACGTCTTTAAATATTTTGATACCTAATTTGAGGAGGATAATATTTTTTATTAAGTGTTGTCTACGCCTTTATTGATGGGTAACGTAAAAAGATGAAGCGTTTCAAGCCTATCCAACGAGTCTTCTCACACTTATTTTAACAGTATTGCCTGCGTGTAAGTCTGGAAATTACACGCAGGCGATTCGATTCATTATTTGGAAGCTCTAACCAAAATAAAATTAAGTAGGTACCATTCTTTCTACTTTAAAATTGTAAGTTTAGTTAAGACGATGGCAAGGACTATTCTTAGAGATGTGGCACTGCATTATTAAGTCAAACAATTGTATTGACGGTGATTAATGTATAATATACACAATTACCATTTTATGAGTCCAAAACCGTTTCAAGAAGTATTTGGAAAGTTACAACATACCCATACCTACCTACATATTTAGGTAACCAAACACGGCCATATTGAGGACGGCACTAAACAAAGCTACAATCACTCAGAAAGCAAACAGGGCTATGCGCAGGGACAGAGAACAGGGACAAAATGCTCTGCGGCGGCGACCACGACGGTCAAAACAACCTGGCGGCAGATCTTTGTGAAACTCTTCTAACTTGCAGTCTGTCGTCTGCTAGAAGCAAATAACAAAGTCAATGGCGCAGACTTTCCTCTGGCCCATCCTTCGATGCACTGCGTGGAGAAGAAGGCCACGTTGGTGGACTCCAGGATGTTGCTGGAGCCGGGGGAGGAACTGCGCGACACCGCCACGCTCTCGCCCGTTAGCGACGAGTTGTCCACCTGTGGAGGTAGACCGGTTTAGAAAATACCTATTTATGTACGTCGATGACAAGTTCTATTGTGAAATGCTGTCTGTGGAAAATTGTTCATAATAGTAGTAATGTTTATTAGTTAAATACGACGTTGGTTTAATATGTTGCTATATTGAAACCAACGTCAAAGACATAAAATTTGGTAACAGAAGATGGCTGAAAAGAGAAAAATAACAACCTTTCACGCAAAAAGGATGTATGACTGAATATGCGCATATGATATGTAGTTCTTTTTGACAGTTTAAAATTTAAACTTGAACAGTATTTCATAGGAGTTACTTTTATCAAATCTCAATCAAAAGGTAAAGTGGTCTTCCATTGTCGAAATATCTCCAACACATATCTATTTTTGTCCTGAACGCAACATGAATACGCAGTGTCTGATTAAACCCCGGCTACTTTTGGCTCAACACAGAACAACACCATACATCACAAGGTTTTTTCGCGTCCATTGCCACCAAAATTTAAGAAATAAACCCAATTCCAACTGCAGCGCACGGTCAGCAACTTAGTTTAGCAATCATAATCAATAAAACTCTGACGATTAACAATTCTTGACATGGCCGCTTACTTTCCGATGTACCACGTGCTCATTGGCCGGGTACGAACAAAGTAGTTTCGACGGCCGCGTAGCGTGGTGGCTAGTAGGCCTGGGCCATGGCGTTCGTTTTCATGATGATCATAGGTATTTGTTCTCGGGTCATGGTTGTTGATATTTATATACGTTTGTTTATTCTGGGTTCCCCCCAGTTCGCTGTATGATCATCCATAACACAAGCTCTGCTTAATTTGGGCCATACAGTTGGTGTGTTTGTCCGGGGATTTATTTACATTTATTTAAAGTAAAATAAATTCATAACACAAGCCTGTCAACTATGCAGATGTTTATATTTAATTATTACACGTAGTAGGCCACCGCCCGCGGCTTCGCTTCTGTTTATCTCTTACTTATTAATGGTTTTAGTATTTAATTTTTATGGTCAATGTTGAGAAATAAATATCTCATTTCATTTTTTTTGGAGCTTAAATAATAATAAATTCCCAATCACAACATTTCACGACATCGTTTTTGCCTGCTTAACTGACAAACACCCAAATATACAAAGGGTTGAGTTCAAAATGTTCGTGCCGTCGGCCACTTATGTTTCAGTAAAATATACAGTTATAATTATTTTTATTATAATAATCAATAAGGTTAATACCATATTTTATAATCACTTGAGCTAAATAATAATTAGTTCTTTTTATTTTTGAGAGTTAAAATAGCCATCATTAGAGTAAACTTATAATAACTAGATTGTATTGCACCACAAATTCTTAAATCTAAAAATATTTGTTACTTCATTTAATAGGGAAAAATAAAAAAGTAACTACTAATTCATTATTTATTGTGTTAGTTTGCTATCTCATTAGTAAGCAGGCTGAATTCACTTGTTGCACAAAAATAGAGCGAATGTTTTTTTATTGAGGGTTGCCGATCAAAGAAAATAATTTCGCACATAAACCCAAGCAAATAAAAAGCACAAAAATAAAATATTTGACTATAAAACTGACATAAATATATTTTTAGTGATATTATTAATGTTATGTTATGATTTCGACATTTTTTAAAGTAATTTCTTCAACTGAATATCTATGTCATCTATTTTAAACCATAAAGATTACCTCAAGTATTTCTTTTTGCATAATGATTAACCTATGGTTCGAGAACCTTGTCTGTATCGGTAAAGATGCACCCAGTTAGGTATTCCTTAATTTGCTTTTATGTCTTTTAAATATTTATATACATAATTTGGTTCTGACTTTCATTTTAGTAATTATTATAAAATGTTATAAAAATTAAGGTATAGTCATTTTTGCGCAAAGTAGTGAAATCAAAAGCTTATTGAGGGCATGAAATGAACTCAACTATTTATAATATTAATTAGGATAACCATTAGATAATCCTAATATATCCCTTTTACCTTGAACCCTTTACTATCCAGTATCCTAATATCCGCTGGAACAATATCCCCGGCCCTGACGATGACGACGTCTCCCTTGACCAGCTCGGACACCAGCGTCTGTTCCCGCAGAACGCCGTCGCGCACAACTCGCGCATAGCTCGGGATCAGCTCCTTGAATGTCTCCATTATCTGGATGATGATGGGTGATGATTAGAGCAATAATAATAAATCCCCAGACAATCCCGCCAACTGTATGGGCCCAAAGTAAGCAGAGCTTGTGTTATGGATGAGCATACAGCGAACTAGGGATTCCAGAATAAACATCAACCAACATATATAAATATCAACCACCATGACCCAAGAACAAACATCTGTGTTCATCACTTGAATGATGAATGCCTCGACCAGGCAGGGCTACTGACCACTACGCTGCTCGTCATTATAACTCTTGATGCAAAACATTGTAGAGTAAATTGAGAAAATAATGTAATTGCAATTGTCAGAAGTCAAGACACCGGTCACCGTAGTCGCTCATAACACTTGTGAGTATCAGTTGAGTTAACATGTAAAAATTAAAAACTGGATTACTCCTAGCTTCGCCTAAGCCTTGGAGTCACAGTTGCAGCGTAAAGCATCACCGTAACTACTCACCTTCGAGCTCTTATAATTCTGGAAGAAACTGAACAACCCGCAGATGACGTCCACCCCGATAAGCACGCACGCCAGGTACATGTTGTCATAAGATGGCGCCGACCTCAAACTGTACTCTATGAAAAACGCCGCTAAACAGAGAAGAGCGCCCAGCCAGATAAGCAGCGAGAACCCTGCGGAGATAAGTACAGGCAAAAGCTAGTTCGCAGGTACAGACAAGGCAAGGCATCGCGATATTGAATATCATATTGTTTTTTTGACCCCATTACTTAAAAGGTACGTATGCCACTGAGGCCCACTTGCACATTTGACGTCAATAAGAACGAGTAATTGTCAAAGTTGAGAAATAAATATTTCATTTCATTTCATTTCCCTCTCATGGATAATTATCAAAAATACTACGTACACTACATTGGGGGCCCTGTGCAAGGTTTAACGGTCTAACTGCACTAGTCCAGGCTATTAGTCAGCGTTGGCGTTTCTTAGTGAATAGATGCATAGGCATTGTAACTTCTACAAAAATTTCTAATAATTAGATGGCTGGACCCCTGCTGGTTCGTCGTTTGTATACTTGGGGGGAGGGAGACTTGCCAAACTAACAGAGCTACGGCTGGATCCCGCGTTAACTCGTGAACGGGTGCGTTTGGGGGTGTTTGTCGTTTTTATACTTGGGCAGAGGGAGACTTGCAGAAAATTACACTAGTGAAGTTTCTTGCCAGTTCTTTTTTACGAAGGTTTCTTGGAACTGGTGGTAGAGCCATGTTTTATTTGACGTCAATAAGAACAAGTAATTGTCAATGATGAGAAATAAATATTTCATTCCATTTTATATCATTTCACAGGTCTAAGTTTGTAACTTAACTCGGGGTTAGCTAACTCGGGTTAATATAACATATTTGACAAAGTAGGTCTGATAGAAAAACAGTGATTGAGAGATTAAAACTACTAACGGGTTGGTTGGCGTAAATTGTGAACTAGGGTCCGCGCAAGTAGGCGTGAATTTAAGAACGCAACAGGTATCTACATAGGATTAATTTTCATCTACCCCAAAAGAGCGACGGTAGCTTCAAATAGAACAAAGCTTACCTACCTATTTATATCAAATTATTTTATAGTTCGTTTCATTTCAGTAGGCATAATGCTGACAGTTTGCAATAGGCCTATTTCCTGAGTAAATGCGTCGCATGCTCTCGTTGAGTGATGCTATATACGCCGTACCTGATAAAAATCTTGAATGTAACTTGAACGTTTCTGGTTGTCTGATAGAGATCGGTGTCTAACGACCGCCAATAATAACCAATGCTCAGATAAATTTTATCTAGATAATATCTTTGACACTCAACAAGACCATAGAAATTATGTCAAACTTCCCTGCCTGAAATGAAATGAAATATTTATTTATTTCTCAACATTGACAATTACTTGTTCTTATTGACGTCAAATAAAACATGACTCTACCACCAGTTCCAAAAAACCTTCGTGAAGAAGAACTGGCAAGAAACTTAACGGGTATATTTTTTTCAAAACAAATTTACAGTCTCTTTATGTCTATGTTATACAAAATTATTCTTATCTGCATCTGTTAGCTCGGCAAGTCTCCTTCACCCAAGTGTCCAAACGACGAACACCCTCAAACGGCACCCGTTCACGAGTTAACGCGGGATCCAGTCATCGCCCTCCTCAACCATATTAGAGGGAAGTGAGCGACCCGTCACCCGACGCTACTGATTACCGCCTTAAATTTATTAAGTTTTATTTAATTTCGTATTTTAAAATCGATGTATAAAGCAATATGAATAACTTTAAACCATTTACATGTTATCACAAATTACTATCTATTGCTTAATTTGTTCTAATATGGTAAAAAAAAAGAGAAAAAGTATAGTTAAGTATAAGTAGGTACATAAGTTATGATGTTAGGAGAACAAACAAAAAAAAAATTATATGTAACATAACTTATAGTTATAAGTCATTAATATTATTCAAGAAATATTTAAACATAACAATTACCTACTTAGGTGTAGTTGTACATACCTAAATATGTGACATCTTCAAAGAAAATACTCCAAGAAGTTCTGACCTGTTTAGCTAGCCAGATGAATACTGTGTAAAACTTTTTTTATACATTGCTAAAATATGTAGGTACCTGTGAACATAGACTTCAAGAGCACCTTGAACCACGAGTTTTCGGAGGCGGGCGTTAAGGTGTTAGGGCCGTAGTACTTCAGCAAATCCACCGCCTGGTCCGATGTCAGACCCCTCTCGGGGTCCGTTTGCAGTTTCGCTACGAGCTCGCCTAGATTCCAAGAAACAAACGTAATTTATATTTTTGTTGCGTTGTTGTCGCAAGATACCAATCAAGTCATGATAGAGGCCAATCCCTCATATGATAAGAAGGAGTAACGAACGGATTGCAACATTGAAGTGGCAATGGGCAGCGCAGAACATTGGGGTGTTCGTTTTGGAGGGGCAATCACCACGCTGATGACGCAGTAGCGCTGGCAGGCCTCCAACAACATGGACCTACCATCTGTTAAAGGTCGTTGGTAGAGTAAAGGGGCCTCGGAGGAGGTTTCCGTTTTTCCTGCAGCAGACATCTTTCCGCTGAGGAAAGGAAGAACAGAACTTATTTTGGCATAACACTTGGCTGCAACTCAAGAGTTAGCAATACCACGCGTGAAATTGCATAAGTCATGAAAGATATTTGTGCGTTACATGTTTGAGAGACTGCAAATGTGAATAAGTGCGCAAAATTTGTACGGTTTACATAATTTGATTGTTTTCAAAAATACAAAAGTATATGAAGGCCACGTACAATCGGGGAAGTCGACGGTGGCTCGAGCGAAGGCAAGAATTGCTTGCAGGGTGTTCGATCCTTTGTAGGACCTCCGCATACTAAGGGGCTACAACACCGCGGGGGATTCGAATGGATTCGAACACCTGGTGAGTGAAAAGCACTATAGTAAATGTATCTTTTGCCTACGACTCCAACTACGTAGTTTCCGTATTCAGATCCTGAAAGGTTCACTTTTGAAAATCAAGTTCTCGCTCGTGTTGAGAAAAGAACATTTGTGAATAATTTCAAGCTTTTTGACATTTGCAGAGTTTTTTTTAACCCATTGGTGAGTTTATAAACTCAATAACCTGTGCAGTCTGATATAACTCGGCCACTATTGTTCAGGTATGTAACGCTACGAACCCAGAGGAATCAAATGTAAATTCGTATCAATTTCTCGTTTAAGCGCGTTCAGGCGAGTGTTGCTGAGCTGCCGAGACTTCAACCCCTTCGGCCTGATCGGCCGGAACAACTCAGTTATTGAAGAAAAACTTGACACTCTCGAATGCATGATTATAAAACACTATATAATTGTAAAAATACTTCATGCAGCCGATAAGCGCACTTGTGATTGCCAGTTTAAAATCTAGTGGGCAATGTAATGTTTATAAATTTACTTTTCGTTATACAGTGACTTAAACTAAAGGGTCTAGTAGGTACAGATAACTGCAAGAGTTTATGAAAAGATTACATATATACCTTGAAACAATTACTTGAATACAACAAGGTATATTTTGTTACAGCTAGCGCAAGTTACAATATCCATATTTAAACTTTTGCAAATTACTGTACCTATGAATGATACTACAATTTTTTTGTAAATATGTATTAAATTTAATGTTCCAAATCGAAGAAATTCCTAGCAAAATAAAGAATAATACAAAAATACTATTTTTACTACTAACATTTCTCTAGAGACTTAATTTTCTATATAAATCCACAGCCAAAACAAAAATATAAGTTCGTTTCAAAGACAATATTTTACTGTCGATGCATAGGAAATGACACCTGTAAATGAGTGCAAGCACTGGTGGACATTTCAACTAGTTTTGATATATTAGAGGGTCATTTTATCAAGCATGAATAAAAGGTGTTGAAGCCTTGACAAAATAAATGGCATGATAGATTTCCTTATACAGGGCGTCCCAAAAAATAGTGCCAAGCAGAAGTCCATGGACAGAGCACCCTTTGGGGCACCCGAAAAAAATTGCGAAAAAGTAATCGGCTTCGTTACTTTGATGAAAGTCATGAAAATTTTAGTGTTCAGTGAAAATTACGAAGTGAGTTACGAAGCCGATTATTTTATGCATACATGGTAAATTCTTGAAAAATATTTAGCAAAAAAGAAAATTTGAGAAAGTCTTTTAGTTTTTTTAATAAAAGTTTTAAGTTGTCGAGATAGAGAATTCTCTAAAATTCAGAAACAATGCATAACTCAAAAACCACAAAAAATCGTAGAACATACATGGAGGTGTTTCGGGTGGCCCAAAGGGTGTTCTGTCCATGGGCTTCTGCTTGACACTTTTTTTTGGGACGCCCTGTATAACTAAGAACAAATCTATCAAGACACATCTCAAACAAAACAATTAAAATAGAATGGTCCCTTCCTGTTGTCAGGAGATTGACACTCCACAAAAGGAAACACAACTTGAATATTATAATTACAAATTTCCAAAAGCACTAAAACCCAGCTTAACAATTTCTACTAATATATAACCAAGTATTACTTCATAATATTGTAAAATAAGAATATATAAACTATAACTATATATATATAAAAGTCATATAAACTAGGGGTCAAAAATGAAGCATTTTTAAGTTATGGTCATTTAATTTTTTTATGAATTTTTGCGACTTTCCGAAATAAAAAGTAAATAAAAAAAGCAACGTTATTTTTTTACTAATCATCCTGTTTAAAATTATTCCATCGTACAAATTACTTGTAACTTTTAAAAAAAAAAAGCCTCAAATTAAGGTCAATCTAAAAAATAAAACGCAGTTTAAAATTTATTATGAGCCACTGCTGAAAAAAAAAAATTATGAAAGTTGCGTAAAAAGTATTTTAACTACTTCCCTGTATCATCAGCTATTCAGTAAGGTACAAACATTTATAAAAATTCTAACGCATCCCACAAAAATAACACGATAACTGTAAACCAAAGAGTGCGTTTCTGGGAACCGGCTGACTGATTGATAACAATAGCCCAGGTAGTTAACCGTCACGAGGCAAGTCGGGACCCTTTGTTAGTTGTCGGGACTCAGGACTAACATAACTTGTTTATCAGTTCAGTCTCAGTTATTCTCGCTCCGATCGCCACGCGGTTCGGACGTGCAAGACCCAGTTCTCCGTTGATCGGTCCCTTCCCGCCATTCCGCGGCACTCAGTTTACTGACGTCACAGTCTAGCGTGTTGGCTCCGTGCTACGGTTTCCTAAGTCTTTCTACTCCGTCTGAGTGCCTTCGAAGTGCGATTTTTCTTTGCGACTAAGCCTCTTAGTCTTCAAAGTGCTGTGCTAAGTTGTGTTGTGCTTGTGCTGAGTGCAGTGTTGTGCCCGGCGTAAGTAGTCTGGTTTCAGTGCAAAGGATACTTAACGGTGACAACGAATTTGTACTGAACCAGTCCTTTTTATTTTTATTTATTTCTCTTCTCTATTTTATTTATTTTTCTCCTATTTTCATATTTATTTCTATCATATTTGTGTGTTTTCGTGTGTATTTGTCCTTTCTGTCGGTAAAGGTTGACCCTAACGCGGTCAACTCTTTACCTGCGCACCCTTTTTTAGGTTTCTAGGTAGCGGCCTTCGGCGTACTATTGTTAGTTTTAATTTATTCTCCCCAGCCCCCCTACCGCTGGTAGGGAGGTTTGCCGCTAGGGTTGCTAGGTTTCTATTTAGGAACTCTAGGTATTCGTTATTTAATTAGGTGCTAGGTTTGCTAGGGGACCTAGGCATACATTATATATTTACATATTACATATTCAAGCCCTCCAATGGACCTTGTAAGCGTTCTTAGGTCGTTCGCCCAGGCGCTCGTTGCGTCCGGCGCCAACTTATCAGATGATGTTATAACGCAGGCCTTACAGGCATCTATCGCGTCCCCGGCCCCTCAGGCCTCAATCTCGGCCCCTCAGGCCCCAACCTCGGCCCCTCAGGCCTCCAACGTCGAGACCCCTCAGGTCCTAAGCTCTCCCGCTTCTCCCGCCTCGTCCGAGATGGACTGCGAATCGGTCGCATCCTCTCACGCGTCGCGTCGTAAACGTACCGCTCCCGGGAGCGACTCCGAACCCGCGTCTGACACGTCGTCAGATGCCGTCACACTAACCGGCTCTCCTGAGCCCGCGTTCCAACTCGTCGCCAAGCGCTCCAAGAAGCGCTCTAAGAAAGCTTCGGTATCTTCAATACCCGAGCCCTCCCCGGTGTCTTCAACACCAGCCCCCGCGCCGTTAAAATCGCTCGCGTCTCCGTCGGTCACATCGAAGCCAGCGACGCGCTGCGCTCCCGTCCCGCCGAAGCCTCAGCTCCCTCCGCCCGTATTCCTGCGTGAAAAAGCGCGCTGGACCGCGGTCTCCAACTTGTGCAAAGTGCACAAAATTAATTACTTGAAAGCCGCCAACGCTGGCGATACAATCAAAATACAATTAGCGACCGTCGTCGACTTCCGCGAGTTTACCAGGTTACTCGGTTTAAACCAAATCGCATATCACACCTACGCCCTCCCGGAGGAGCGTAAGATCCGCGCAGTATTACGGGGCGTCCCGTTCGAACTCAGCAACGAAGACATTCTTGATGACCTTAAGTCTCAGGGTTTCCCGGTCACAGCAGTGCACAAGATGCACTCCAACCGCGGTAGGCGTTTTCCGTTAGCGCTAGTAATCCTGTCCAATACCCCCGACTCGAAGGAGATTTTCAAAGAGGCTCGCACAATCTGCGGACTCTCGAACATCTCCGTCGAGCGTCCCAACCCCCGTGGTCATCCTGGGCAGTGCCACCGCTGTCAGCTATATGGCCACGCAGCGGCTAACTGTTCAGCTCCCCCCAGGTGCGTAAAGTGCCTGAATCCCCACTTCACCAAGGAGTGCACTCGCACTCCTGAATCCACTTCCCCCCCTGCCTGTGTGCTGTGCGGCCAGTCCGGCCACACAGCAAACTACAGGGGTTGCCCGCGCGCTCCGCGCTCCACCACCAAGAGGGTCGCGCCTAAACCGGCGCCGCCACTCACTCCTGCTAACTTCCCGCCGCTGCGCAACCGGGGTCCCCCGGAAGCAAAGCCCGTTCAGCCGACGCCTACTCCGGCTCTGTCTTGGAGGCAGCGTCCGGCCATCCCGCCTGCACCTTCCCGACCCATCCCAGCTCCCGTAGCTCCAGTAGGGCCGCGTCCCGCGTTGTCATCTTCCCCTCAGTCGTCGTTGGCTGAGGACATGAAGACCGTGTTCGACGTCATCCAAAACGTCGACATTAACGAAATTTCCGTACTCGCACGTAAACTGCGAGCCGCCCGCTCTCCTCAAGAGCGATTATTCGCGTTAGCCGAGCATCACTCGCTCCTAAGTTCGTTGTAAATTCTTTTATTTTTGTAAATTTTAAATAAATAAATTTTAATGTCTAGACCCGCGAACCTCGCGTCCAGTCGTATTAAACCTAAGGGCTTATCCCTAGTATCTTTTAACGCTCGTAGCCTTAGCTCTAACCTTCCCGAGATTAAACTGTTCCTTCAGAACAACGACCCAGATCTTTTTCTTCTCCAGGAGACATGGCTCACTCCTAATCGCTCCAGGGGATTCGCGATTCCTAAATACGCGTTTACACGTAACGATAGGCCTAACTGCGACGGTTTCGGCGGCACTGCTATCTACTACAAAAGAGGATTCCATTGCTGTCCTCTCCCTACCCCTCCTCTCCTTAACATGGAAGCCACCGTGTGTAGATTGGCTATGACTGGTCATCCGACCATCATCATAGCCTCAGTCTACATACCTTGTGGCACCAAACCTATCCGCAGCGACTTTGAGACCATCCTCGCCCTCGGCCGTTCAGTCATTATGTTCGGAGACTTTAACTCCAAGCATACTGACTGGACGTGCCTATCAACCAACCAAAGCGGTATAGCTCTCCTCGACATCACCAACTTACTCGACTTAGACGTCGTCTCCCCTATCACTCCCACTCACTATCCTGACAATCCGAACCACTCTCCGGACATCCTCGACTTTGCAATCGTCAAACATATCAACCTCGACCTCAGGTCTATCGAACCGCTCGATGACCTAGGTTCTGACCACCGCCCCGTCTCCCTCGTGCTAGGACCGCCTAACGTTAACGTCACTTCTCCTAAGACCTTTACCGACTGGAAAGGTTTTAAAAACACGATAGTTTTTGCCTTAGAGGCCCCAAACTCTCCGCTCGCGATCTCGCCCGATCAATTAGATAGCCCGGATAAAATAGACTCGTTAGTAAATTCTCTCACTGATGCTATCAACTCAGCCATCAGTGTAAACGAAAAGGTTGCTAAGAAAGGCAAACCCACGCTTCCCTTAGCCATTAGCAATCTTATTAAAGCTAAGAACGCGGCTCTCCGGAGAGCCAAGAAATATCCCACGCCCGCCTATAGAACAGCTGCGAATCAGCTGCAACGTAAAGTTAGATCTCGCCTCGCGGAACTCCGAGACGCCCAGATGAACGATCTCATGGCGAATATCTCCCCGTCCCACCAAGCGTATTATCGAATGGCCCGAGCCCTACGCGTAGACGCCGCCTCTCACGTCCCTCCTCTCACTCGTCCCGATGGCTCTATCGCCTTCGAAGACGAAGAGAAAGCCGAATGCTTCGCTGACAGCGTTGCGTCTCAATGCTCGCCCAGCACGCAACCCGCGAATCCCAATCACATCAAAGCGGTGGAGGCCGAAGTCCTCCGTAGAAACTCTCTCCCCATCACCGCCGACCCCGTCACAGTCTCTAATGATGAAATCTCGCTTCACATCAAAAGTCAAAAGTCCAGAAAGGCTCCGGGTGCGGATGGTATTTCCAACCACGCACTTAAGCACCTGCCTCAACAGGTGCTTACCTTGTTAGCTGTCATTTTCAACGCCTGCTTCGACCTTAGCTACTTTCCAAAAGCTTGGAAAGAAGCGACAGTCATAGGCATACCCAAGCCGGGTAAACCTCTTAATGTCCCGGCTAATCACAGACCCATCAGCCTCCTCAAGGCAATGTCTAAACTTCTCGAGAGAGTCATACTCTCTCGAATGCGGAACCATCTGTTTCCAACGGACGGCGATCCTCTCATAATTCCCCACCAGTTCGGCTTTCGCGCTAAGCACTCCTGCCCTCAGCAAGTCCATCGAATCGTCGAGTACATACTCGACGGCTTCTATCCGAAACGAAAGAAAACGATCAGTTTTCTTTGACGTAGCCAAGGCTTTCGACAAAGTCTGGCACAGCGGTCTCGTTTATAAACTCTATAAAATAGGCTTACCGGCTCGCCTAGTTAGGATAATCGCGTCGTTTCTCAAAGACCGCACGTTTCGTTTCAAACATGAAGGCACGCTCTCCGCGCCTCGTCCCATAAAGGCTGGAGTCCCTCAAGGCTCAGTCCTCGCCCCTCTTTTGTATACCGTATACACTAACGACATTCCCATCCCAGCTAAAATCGTCGAACTCGCTCTCTTTGCCGACGACACTGCCCTTTACACCAAAGGCCGCAGAGCCTCGGGTCTCGTCACCAGACTTCAAAAGGCTATTAACACCCTCGGTGCTTGGTTCAAAAAATGGCGTATCGATGTGAACCCAGAGAAAAGCTCTGCGGTTTACTTCGACTACAGACGCAGTCGTATCCCCAACAATCTCCAATTGAGAATGCAAGGCACTCCCATCCCCTGGAAGCGCAGTACTAAATATTTAGGCGTCACATTAGACCAGACGCTTTCATTCAATCCTCACGTCGATAGAGTAACGAAACTCGCACGTTTTTACCTAGGCCGGCTTTACAGTATGTTAGGTAGAAAAAGTAAAATGTCCTTCAGAAATAAACGAACGCTTTATAAGGTCTGCGTTAGACCAGTCATGTCATATGCTTCGCCAGTCTTTGCTCACGCCAAACCCTCCGTCCTGCACAAACTGCAGGTAGTTCAAAACCTCTTCTGCCGCAGGGCCACAAACGCACCTTGGTACGTGCGCAACGCGGACCTGCACAGAGATCTTGAACTGCCTACAGTTCAACAGTATCTGAAAACACTCTCAGAATCGTTCTTCAAACGCGCCGAATCCCATCCCAATCCTCTTGTTCGAAAATCAGTCTCATATACTGCTCCTGTCCTAGATTCGGCATACAAAATCGCTAGACCGAGAAACGTGCACACGAGCGAACCTTCGAAGATAACCGTAGATCTCGAGGCCCTTCAGGCCGCTAATTCTAATTCTAACGTAAATTCTAATTCTAATTAATGCAAATTTAACTTTTCAATTTTTAATGTTTTCATTATTTACTTTTCATTTTTAATGTTTTATTTTACTTTTAATTTTTGAGCACCTTCAGTGCTATGTAAATCCCAGCGGGTGACCCCTTAAGGGCCCCGCTAGCGCGGCCTCTTTCTCCAATTGGCCGTCGCTCCGATGAAGGCTGAGTGGCAAAAATGCACGAGCCGACAGGGGGTTTTTAGTGGGTATGGTTCTGGTAGGCGTCGGGACGAGTCCCACATAACTTCGGAATCGCGCCGGAGTATGCGTCAGAGCATTTTTATCCTCCTGCCCTTCCCGCGGAGGGGAACAAAAAAAAAAAAAAAAAATCAGTCTCAGTTAGTTATTTGTCAATTCTCCATCTGTACGGACGCTATTACATCTAAATAAAGTTGCACTGTGTGGAAAATCTGTTTTCACGATGACTTCATTTGGAAATGAAGAAGATGCGGATATTTTGTTCGTGTATGGTTTCTGCAATGGTGACCGAGCTGCAGCACGAAGAGAATACCAGCGTCGTTTCCCAAATCGCAGGATACCACACGTGGGCGTGTTTGCTGACACATATCGGCGTCTACGGGAATCAGGAAGCACGCAACGGCGGCAAAGCGATGCTGGTAGGCTTCCTATTTACCCAGTGGAAGACGAGGAGGAAATCTTGCAGTGTTTCCAAGATGATCCTACTACATCCACTAGGATTGTGGCCGCACGTCTGGGGATCAGCCAGTGGCAGGTGTGGTTTACGATGCATACGGCTCGAATGCATCCGCACCATTACACACCAGTTCACGCCCTGGAGGAAGGAGATCCAGTAAGAAGAGTGGGGTTCTGTCGGTTCATCATTAATGCCGATATGGAGGATGAAAACTTTTTGTCTAAAATACTGTGGACCGATGAGTCAAAGTTCGACCGTGATGGAATCTCCAACTATCACAATGCCCACTACTGGGCGCAAAAGGGGGACAACCCAAGACAGAAGAAGGAAAAGGGGCACCAGACAAGATTTTCTGTCAATGTCTGCATGGGGCTAATTGACAGGTACTTAATTGGACCTTACTTTTTGCCTCAGAATTTAAATGGCATAACATACGCCGAATTCTTGAGGGAGGAACTGGCGGTGCTGCTTGTCGATGTACCGATAGCAGCTAGGATGGAAATGATTTACCAGCACGACGGCTGTCCAGCCCACTATTCTCGGCAAGTGCGCCAGTGGCTAGATAGTAACTACCCGGAGAGGTGGATTGGCCGAGGTGGTCCGATTCCGTGGCCAGCGAGGTGCCCAGATCTTACACCTTGCGACTATTATTTATGGGGTCATATCAAGGAATTGGTGTACACAACACCCATAAATTCCGAAGCAGGACTCAGGGAAAGGATTTTAAACGCTGCTGACCAAATAAAATCAACTTTAACCACAAGAATATCAAAAACGGAATTAAGGAGACTTAGAGCCTGTATCAGATGGAGAGGCTCCCAGTTTGAGCAAGATTTGTAGTTGTTAATTTGATTGTTAAATTATGGTAATAAAGAGCTTGTGTAAGTTGTAAGGTATGTTAATAAAGAGTTTAATTCAGTAAGTTTGAGAAAATTTTATTTTTTTCTTTCATAAATCAAAATTTGTTATCTTAGTTAAAAATCAGGGAAATTCTCAATACCTCGATTATTATTATTATCTTTACAAACTGCACTTTATTTCTTAATACTTGTATCATTTTGGATAGCTGATGACACAGGGAAGTACTTAAAATACTTTTTACGCAAACTTTCATACATTTTTTTTACAGCAATGGCTCAAAAGAAATTTAAAACTGCATTCATTTTTCACATTGGCCTTAAGTTGAGACTTTTTTCTTAAATGTTACAAGTAATTTGTACGATGTAATAATTTTAAACAAGATGATAGTTCACTAGCTTTTACATGAAGTAATAATATTTAGTAAAAAAATAATGTTGATGTTTTTATATACTTTTTATTTCGGAAAGTCGGAAAAAGACATAAAAAAAGTAAAATGACCATAACTTAAAAATCATTCATTTTTGACCCCCAGTTTATATGACTTTATTTATTGCAAATGAGCCATAGTATCTCCCCTTAAAAGGAAAACGACGAATTTCCGGTCACCCTGTATATATATGTAATAGAAGATACATAAATTCAATTCCTTACATATTTATTTACATTATCTACAGATATTTATGATTTGCAAGTAGGAAACAGTAGGTAAAAAAGTGGATAGTAGCCCAGCCTCATACGCCAATATGATTCACATAATGGTTGTTGTGGTTGTTACTTGGTTCTTACGTACTGCCTCTTACATAATGTGTATCTACACATCAAAGAGTAACACTAACCATCACAGTAAACCATTGACTAACTTGTACCTACAATTAGAAACTTACTATATGCAGTTCCCAGTAACCTACATTTTACTCTTAAAAAGTTGTAATGATTCTGCAATTTTAGCAATCTCCCTCATCTCTCTTTCGTTGGTCTTTAACAAAACATCTTGGTCACTTGCTCTGATCAACTTCTTGGTAGTTAACAAGGAATAATCCGGCAGATTTGATATATCTTCTATTTGCTTCCATACTTTTTCATAATCTTCCGGTTTATATAGATAGTTTACAAAGCCATAATCAAGTGCCTCTTGTGCTGGCATTTTGTGGTTGAACAAAAGCATCTCCAACGCCTGAAAAGTATGTAAGAAAGTTTGGTAAGTTCTTAACATTTGAGTCTTTATAATACTAAGTTAATGTAGAAAAACTTAACTGGAATAAACAGAAACAAGCACTAAGTTAGCTGGCATAATGTAGCATATATCATTTATCCAAATCAACTTCTTGAAGTTACAAAGTCTGTTTAACATTATTTTTACAAAATAACTGTGTTTAATTCTATTTGTTTTAGAACCCTCTTCTACCAATTTTATCAGTCACATGAACCATAAAGATAAGCATTTATGAATATTCACATACTCCATTATTCAGTAGATGTACCACCACAACACCATAGATTGATTTAGTTACTTCATTACCAGATAAATAACCGTGTTCTTAACATCATAGCTGCCCGCACTGATGACTGCATGTAAGAATATTTATTTTGATCAATAATTTCTTACCTTTCTATACCCTAGTAATCTCGGAAAGGTGAAGGATGAGCATCCTTCAGGAACTAGGCCCAGCTTGGTGAATGGAGTGTAGAAGTAAGACTGGAAGACAAATGTTTCATAAATTACTTTAAAGACTCCTTATACAGATATTTGGTGTCTTGTTTTATAGCTAGTTATTCATTAACCATTGTAATGCCTTCTAAGGGTGTTACCACACCAATCAATCTGTTCCATTTTACCAACAATAGGTGCGGTAACATCCTAAGATGACAGCACAAAATTTATTAGTTATATAAGTAAATTTTTAAATGAATGGCAAGTTCAGAGTCAAAAATAGAAACCTTTAACAAATATTAAATAATTCTAAATAATACCCTATCTAAATCTACAGAGGGTGTACAAAATGTACACTATTTCAAGCCTGAAACAGGTTAAAGAGTTGCTAAAATGAACAACTATTTCCGTACATAAGTCAGATTCATGATAAAAATGTTTGTTTGATTTTTATCTCCAGCTTATTTACTGTCCAAAGGTGAACAACTTTAACAAGTGACAATGAAAGAATGCAATACTGTCTAAAGATATATTACAATACATTTGTAACACATGCAATGAAATCACCCATGCCTCACCATATGCACATTCTATCCTTTTTGTTTATCATACCTATTAGTGAAAACATTCTAATAAGTATAAGTATTGCATGTAATCCTTTTTATAATCATGTATGCTATGTTTGTGTAGGAAAGTTGTACAGTTGTGGACACTAAATAAACCAGAGATAAAATTGAGCTAAATTTTATCTATAAAGGTATTTGGAAAAAGTTATTCGTGTGTTTCGGGCTTAACAGAACTTTTTTACAAACTGACTTTAAGTACAGATTTCAGTCAGGTACATTATGTGCCTAAAATGTACACTTAATCACACAGATTTAACAAGCATACTGGAGTTAAGGAATTAAAGCTATTAGAAAAAAGGAACCCGACTTACGTTTTCAGAAGCAAACACCAGATCACACAGAGCCAGAGTAGTAGTTGCTATGCCAATTGCTGGCCCGTTGACTACAGCTATGAGCATCTTTGGAAAAGTAATAAATGCTTCGATAAGTGATGTAATTGCAGGAACACTGTTTTCCTTAGATTTCACATCATTGCCTGAACTGTAAAAATCACCAGTACCAGTTAACACCATTATTTTAATATCATTATCCTTTTTGGCCTCATCAAATATCTTTATCAATCGCCAATACATATTGGTGTCCATGGCATTTTTTTTTTGTGGTCTGTTATATCTAACAATTTTTATACATCGTTCTGTAGTTTCTACAATAATATCTGGTCCTTCCATGTCGTTGGATTGTTTGAAGTGTTTATGCACTACAGTTAACTGTAGACCCTGTTAGTAAATATTCTGATATTATATACGAGATCACTTCAAAGATTTTCTTCTGTGCTTCACTAACTTCATTGAAGCAGGCATCCACATAGATTTGCAGTTTTAATTCATACTATACCTTCTATCAAAAAAAAAAAAGAAAAATATGTCGTTAATCGCGTTAATCGGCAAATCTTATCAAATTGATTACAAAGGTTAAGGCAATTAAAACAAAAGCAACACAATTTTAATCATATTTATTTAGCTTACATCTGTTTAGGAAATATGGGTGCGTTCCGACTGCCGCTCATAGCGCTAGCCGCTAATGCCGCTATCTATCTAAACTAAATTTTAAGTTACTACATGACACTTGTGTGTCCAAACGGATTAAGTAGTTAAGCTCATAAGTTCAATGAACATGAACAGTGAAAGTCAAGGAATTCGTCATTTCTGTACTTAAATATGTGGTAAACGAGATTTTGGACAAATTCAAAGAAGAATTTGTTTCAGAAATTAAAATCTCTAGAAAAATATGTTTTTTTTCCAATTTTTTTACCTCGTTTATCCCACAAGCATTCCTGCTCTTAATATTCTTCAACCTATTTCATAATAGCCTCGTAAAATCTCAGCTTACTGAAAGGCATCATGAGTTGTTTCGAAACAGATCTACTACCACAAACCTTATAGCATTTACGGAACTTATTACTCAAGACGTTGATCAAGGTCTCCAAGTAGACGCAATTTTTACGGATTTTAGTAAAGCTTTTGATAAAGTAGACCACAAAACTCTTTGGGCCAACACTGAATTGATTTAAATCTTACTTGACTTTTATCAAATCTTACGTGGTGGTAAACAAGGCACATTCAACACAATTCATGGCAACTTCGAATGTTCCACAGGGTTCCCACCTGGGGCCTCTACTCTTGTAAATTTTAATAAATACAGTAACTGACTATTTCTAGAGTATAAAATAAAATGTTTTCATATTCGCTGATGATTTAGAGCTCATAAGCCCGATCAAATCTACCGAGGACTGTGGTCTGAACCAGGGAGTGATGGCTGGCGTTATTGTGCTCGCAAAATAACATGCTATTAAATGCAGATAAGTGTGTCCCATTGTCTTCCACGCGCAATTGTACGTCTATTAAAGGCAACTGTACGTAGTTAATAACACTGTTCTCAAACAAGTTGATTACATTCGTGACCTGGGTATGCTACTGGATGGTAAGTTGACTTTTAATGTGCATTTACTAAGAATGCATCAAAATTGAAATGAAATGAAATATTTATTTATTCAGTACATACACAAATAATACACAATCAACTGATAAATGGTACAGATAACGACGTTTGCAATTTTTACAGATACCATTAATTCAGCAGTACTATGGAATCCACACTTGGGTTCCCTGTGTTGTGGAGACCAGTGTCTTCCCATTAAGGGTCGTTTTCCTGTTTATAAAATTGAGTGCGTAGCGTATTTAACTGTGTGTGTGTGTATGTATGTGTTTGTATGTGGGTATGTGTTGTGAATGTGTGAGTGTGAGAGAGATTATGATGGTTTGTGTGTTATCGTGTGATGTACTGTGTTCTCTAACGTAAGTTATAAAGTTTATATTATAAATTGGAAAATAAGTGTGTTTGTCTGTTTGGTTTAAATATTCATTTTAAGTAGGTCCTCAGCCTCATTGTAATTTTTATCTTGCAACTATTCCTGAACAATTTTTCTACATTTTACTCTAGATTCATTTATGAAGTCATGATTTATTTTGTACACTAATATTGTTTGTAAATATAAGGTCCCATGTAACAGCTAGATCTTCTTGCATAACAAGTTTTAAAAGCGACATAGTCCCATCTTAGTGATTTGTGTGAAATACGAGCCTGTTGTTTAGTTTGTTTGTGAAAGTAAAGGATTGCTGCAGATATATATAGTTGGCAAACCGTGAGAAGCAACTGTGCGGGGATTAAAAGAAGAAACTCGAAATATTTTAAATAGCAAAGAACTATCATAACCCCTTACAAGGACCTGGTCCGCAGCACTCTATAGTTCGGAGGTTCGGTCCCCATTGCATGAAGTGAACAAAAAACAGGAATGTAAAGAGTGCAAAAAGATTCCTCACTTTACTTTTATTTCACTCGAAGCACACTTCGAGTCCAAGCACTTCTTAAATAAGTATTCTAACAGACTTGAATATTACTAAATAACTTCACTGACCGACAGGCGAAGGTTACTTGATCTTACATTCTTACATAAACTTTGCAATATCTTCATATATGTGCTCCCAACAGATTACCACGCCCTAAGCTGTTAAACGTTACACGCCACCGGACCAGTCTATTTAATCTTTAATTCGCCACTAACAGGGATGACTAGGCTTTATAATAGTGTGTCTAAGTTCATAGACATTGACATATTTAGTGGCACTCTAGGCAGTTTTAAACTGAAAATCTTTGTCTATTTAAATACGACTAGTAATCAACTATCAGCCATTTTATATTTTTTTTTTTATTTTTGGTTTTACATGTTTGTTACTACTAAGTATTCGTATTCTACGAGTGGTACTTGTTTGTAATATTTTGTTCTATGCTTGATTAATACTTTATTTATGATGGCATGTATTTGTGTTAATTTAATTTAATTTTAATTATATTTCAAAAATGTAATAATATCAAATCTGCTTATGAAATGAAATGAAATGAAATGAAATGAAATGAAATGAAATATCTTTATTTGCTAGGAAGTTGGTACATTTTAGGTCTTAAAATTAAATTAAGTTTCACAAAATCCTACCAACGAGTGTCGGTGTGCAAAAATTGGTGAAAATGAATATAATTTTAAAATTGTCATAATATTAAAATTGTCATAATATTAAAATTGTCATAATATTAAATTCGACCTGATGTCAAAATGAGAAGGTTACAATTAGATTATATAATACAATGTGAATGTTTATAAGGACTTATCATTTAAAAAATCTGTTACTTTGTAATATAGTTTATGTAGAAGTAAGTCAAAAAGTCTTTTTTTAAATAAAGTCACTGGTAAGTTTTTGATATTTAGTGGAATTTTATTAAATATTTTTACCGCCATGCAAACAATATTTTTTTGAAAAATGCATAGCCTCTGGGCTGGAGTATAAAGCATTTCTGCATGTCTACTATGTCCAGAAATCATGTCCCGATTTTTGGGGAACAAATTTGGATGCTTTTTAACAAATAAGCATACCTCGTAAATATAAAGGCAAGGCAATGGAAGAATTTTTAAGCTTTTAAAAACCGGTCTGCAACTTTCTGTATGATCGGCACTTGCTAACGCCCGTACGCATTTTTTTTGCATTCTAAACACGAGCTCAATGTCGACTGAGTTTCCCCATAATACAATTCCGTAACGTAGGATAGATGCTACGTATCCGTGGTATGAGAGCAGTGAAGTTTTTTGGCCTGCTATATCTTTTATTCTCCTAAGTGCATATATGAATCGGTCTACTTTTTTACATAAGCTGTCTATGTGTGCTTTCCAGTTTAGATTTTTGTCTATAGTAATGCCTAAAAATACTGCCGCGTCTACATTTTTTATTTTATGATTGTCAAAACTTATGTCAATTGGATCATTTCTAGAATTATATGTCAAGAATTGTATGATATTGGTTTTATTGATATTGATTTTGAAATTTAAATAATTTAAGTATGATACTACATCTGTCATTGATTTAATTATTTCATTTTTTAATTCGTTTTTATTTTTCGATTTTATTACAATTGTAGTATCATCTGCAAATAATATAGATTTTTGTTTTTTAATTATGTATGGAATGTCGTTTGTATATACTAAGAATAAAAGTGGGCCCAGTATGCTTCCTTGTGGTACTCCGTATTTGTTTTCACGATAAGGTGAGCATACTGTGTCTCTATATTTACCGTTAAGATAGCTTAGTTCCACACATTGGGATCTATTTTCTAAGTAGCTTCGGACCCATTCGTTTGCTTTACCTCTTATGCCACATTTATCTAGAGTTTTTAATAGAATTATATGCGATACAAAATCGAAAGCTTTACTCATATCTAATAGCAGTGCTACTGGGAATAGTTTGTTGTTTAAGCTCTCAGATATCTCCTTTATTAGAGAAAAGCAAGCTAAGGTGGTTGAGCTTCTTTCGCGAAATCCAAACTGTTCTTCTGCTAGTATGTTATGTTTATTTAAAAAACCTTTAATTCTCACTGACATGACTTTTTCAAAAACTTTTGATAGTATTGGTGTAAATGTTATTGGGCGATAGTTATTCATGTCAGTTACGTCACCTTTTTTGTGTATGGGTTTGACTATGGACTTTTTTAATCTTTCAGGAAATTTTCCTTGCGTGAGTGATAAATTGATGACGTGAGCCAGGGGCGTCTTCAAAACGTGTGTGCATCGTTTGATTATTGATGTAGTCAAGTGGTCGAAACCTGTACATCCAGAGCTTTTTAAAGTCTTTATAATTTTACTTATTTCATTTTCGTCAGTTGGTGTAACAAATATCGAATGATTATTTATTTGAGATTGAGTCAGTGGGGTGTAATTTAAAATTTCAGAGTTCGATTTATTAGTCATGTTTATAAAGAAATTATTAAAATGTTCGCAGATACTTTTAGGGTCAGTGTGTATAATATTATTTAATTTAATTTTTTCAATATTTTGATTTCGGGTAGAGTTTGATGTCGTGTTTTTTTTAATTATATTCCAAGAAGCCTTGCATGTGTTTTTTGCGTTCTGAATATATTTAATATTACATAATTTTAATGATGCGGTCATACACTTTTTTAAGATTTTGCTATATTTGTCATATGTTGCTTTATTTTGTTTTTTGTTGTCCTCGCTTAAGGAGTATTTAAGATAAAGTCGTCTTTTATTTAAACAACTCCTTTTTAACCCCTTGGTTAGCCATTTTTTCTTAACCGCGTTCTTATTTGTCATTTTTACGTTTATTATAGGAAAGCAAAGATTAAAAAATAAGGTCAAATAGTCGTGAAAAATGTTAAATGCAATGTCCGTATCAGTTTCAGCGTAAACATCGTCAAACGATAACGCTGATAAGCTCTCTATGTATTTAACGACGTTTTCCTCCGCAAAATCTCTTTTTTTTTCGAACCAGATCTTAGGGGTTTGTTTAATATTTTTTCCCTGTGTAACCTTTACTGATAAACTTTGTCCAGTTTCATGATCTGATAAAGCTAGACAATGTATATTTGACTGAATATTTTCAAAATTACTACAAATTAGATCTAAACATGCCTTTTTCCTAGTTGGCTTCGAAATATGACATTCTATTTTATTATTTAGTAAAATTGCTTGAAATTTTTTTGTAATAGTGTTATTTTTCAGTATATCTATATTGAAATCACCACAGATGATGATTTTTTTGTTTATTTTGCTTGATAATTTTTGTAGTAGCTTCTCTAGTTCTTTCAAAAGTATGTCTACAGAGGAAGATGGCGTTCTGTATATACATACTATTAAAATACTGTAATTAATTAGTTCTATGCCGCAGCATTCAAATGAGTAAGGTTTGGATTCGATATATGGAATAGCTTTAAAGTTAAGATGTTTTTTTATTAGAATGCAGGAGCCACCTCGTCGTTCTTGTGAACGGGAGTAATGTGCCGCTAGTTTATAGTTTGTCAGGCTAAGGTTTGATTCAGAACCACGTTTTATGAAGGTTTCAGTCAGACATATGACATCCACCGGCCCTATTTCACTATGAAGTTCATTTAATGCCGCTTCAAATATATCGCGTTTGTTTAGTATGCCGGCTATGTTCTGGTGAAACAAGACGAGGTTATGTTCATTACCGAAAAAACTGCTTAGGAGATTTTTGTACATAAGAATTCTTACCATCGCTTGAATCAGTTTGAGTGCTAATATTAACCAATTTACTTTTATTTATCGGAATGACTCTGTTCATAGAAGTACATTTATATTGTAACAGATCAATTTCAATATTAAGTTTATTACAAATATTCCTTTGATAATAGTACATAAAGGTCGGTTTTATATTTGTCATGCTATATTTATTGGCATAATTACTAAACTCTATAAACTTACAATTTTTATAATTTTCGGTTAACATCCTTATGTTGTAATTAAGTAGGTTTTCATTTAAATGTACACTTTTGTTTATGCCTAATAAAAAAATTTGTTTACAATTTTTTAACTTTTCTAAGCTATTGTTGATCTTATTATATAATTTAAAAGGATTTTTGTCGTGTTTGCCTACGCTTATAACAACTATGTCTTCTTTACCTATTTCATTTTTCATTGCAATACAGCTGTTCAGTATTTGTGAACTGTTTGCGTTTGGTTTCACAAATGAGGAGACGCTGTAGATGTCGTTCCATGTCCCTGTTCTGCTTTTCGAAAGCTGGAGTGAGAGTCCGCGCACCTGGTCATCTCCTAGAATGAATATTTTTGGTGTTTTTTCGTTGGGTGTTTTTACCTGGTTGATTGTAAATGGCTTGCTTAAAGTTTTCTTTGGCTTGTTAATGTCTGGACGGGAAGGTGTTTGATCAGGTGTAGTAGTCAGCCGTTTTTGTAGATTCAAACAAACACTTTTATCGTGAACCAACGGTGACATTCGCGGTGTTTTTATTCTGTTGAATATGAGTTTTTTGTGTGCTATAGGTGACGAAGAAGCATGAGTATTTTTGATTTTATTTGTTGTAGGTGTCAGCGTAATTTTTTTCAGTAAATTGATTGTTTTGTCTTTTTCTTCCAAGTTTTTCTTCAAGTCATTGATTTCACAGTTAAGGTCATATATTTCATTATGTGCAGATTTTAATTGTTTACAGAGTTCTTCATTTTTTTCTTTTAGGTCTTGTATGAGAGATGAGTCCAAAGTAGTGTCGGTCGTAAGGCTTCTATTACCTACTTGAAATGAGGTTTCTGAATCGTCAGTTAGGTAATTTGATGTGTTTAAATTTAATTCTGAGAGTGTTCTGCGTCTTTGAACGTTTTGTTTTTTCCTTTGTGTAATATTAGAGTTGATACTTTCATTCATTTTTTGCGACAATCGCCACCTAGTGGTAGCGGGTTAGAACTTTCTTACCACTGATTGATTTATTAATGAAGATGCTCCTTTTGGATTTAGTGCACCTTAAGAATCATAGATGGCGTTGTATATAAAGTCAAAATTCAAAATGTTCTTTGTTCTTTAGTTTAACAGTTTTTAGCGGTAGGTATATAACTGTTTTCGATGTAAAATGTATTTGTGTACGTCACTGATTGATTTTTTTGCACTTATTTAGTCATTTGGGGTGAATATAGGAAGAGTTCATGTCATATTAAGTAAAAGTTATATGAAATAATAACAAACCAATGGTCAAACAGTAGTTTCACTTTCGGTGTCTTTTTTCACTTAAACATGATTTTTTATCATGGATAACATTTGCACTATAACACAGTCACTTCACACATACATTTATGCAATTTTCTACTTATTTACACTGTTATAATTATTTTTCGTGAATAAATTAACGGAGCTCAATGTTTATCGTGGCAGGTGCTGCCATCTATTCTGAATTATATATTTTATATATATACTTACTTAGAATTGTTACATTATATTTAGACTCAATATGTAATTTAATGCATGCTACTTGTGTTTTATCTGTGAATTTTCATCTTATTTCATTTGTTGAAAATATATTATATTCTACGATTTTATTAATATAGTCCATTATGAAAATGGTAAATTTTGAAAAAGTGTAGGTAATCCTAATATAATCTTATTTGTTTATGTAAAATCTGTCTATTTATTGTTTCTATTTCTGTCTACTTATTATATTATCTGTACACTATTATTGTACTTTGTTATTGGTGCTAGCTGTGGCCCATGGTTGGGTGAACACTGTAAAGAACAATTGAAAAATTGTATTTTTTGTTTATTTTGTGTATCATCTGTCGGAAATCCCTAAGTAATAAATAAATAAATAAAATAATATTTTTTTTATTTTTATTTATTTATTTGGATATCCAACAGCAATACAATTGAAATAACTATGCTAATAAACATGAATAATTTATATAAGCTAATGACAGGATATCACATCATGGTAAAATGTATTACAAACAAAAGCGTGAAGTGATCGGTGGTACTTGCCGGACTGCGTGTGTGCAGTTGCTTCGTGTGGGGTAAAGTCGGATATTTACAATTGAGTGAAAGGGATTATACGAAGATTATGACATCTTCGCATAATTTTAGTAGTATGATGATAGAGTTAAATAATAAATAATGGATTACTTATTTTGTTTACCTACTTACTGGAACATAGTTTATTTTTGATGGACGAGGGTGTCGGGGTACATATATATTAATCAAAAGAATCAAATTGGGACAGTCTAATCTTGAATGAACTATATCGTGTAGGAACATCCCAAGAAAATCACACCTACTGTATGGCCCCAAATTAAGCAGAGCTTGTGTTATGGATGGCCATACAGCAAACTGGGGGGGAACCCAGAAAAAACACACGTATATAAATAAATATTTGGTTCCATGTTCATACTGTCGAAAACTGTAATGTAATTGAAAAGTGTAATTTTTACAGCTCCGATGCAGAAATTGAAATGATTTTGTACAAATGGTTTTATAGAAATGCTAATTGACAATTGATTTTCCCTTTACAATCGAAATTTAACAAAACTCTTTATTTAAATAGTGAAATTCACTAAATATAATCAATAGCTATCCAAAAAAGGCCGTATAATAAATCTCATTTGCAGAAATACTCAAATGTGCGGTTTACATGTATTAAGTAGTTAAGTTGGTAACTAAATTTTAACTAAATTTTAAGTTACTACATGTCACTTGTGTATCCAAACGGATTAAGTAGGTAGTTAAGTTCATAAGTTCAGTGAAGATGAGCAGTGATGAATGTCAAGGAATTCGTCAATTCTGTACTTAGATACATGGTAAACGTGATTATGGACAAATTTAGAGAAGAATTTGATTCGGAAATTAAAACCTTTGCAAGATTATGTATTTTTCTACATTTTTTACGTCGATGGGTCGACGTCGGTCGACGGACGGTCGAGTGGTGTGGTAAAATTCAAATTCAAATTCAAATATTTATTTCTCAACATTGACAATTACTTGTTCTTATTGACGTCAAATAAAACATGATTCTACCACCAGTTCGAAAAAAAAACCTTCGTGAAGAAGAACTGGCAAGAAACTTCACGGGTATATATTTTTTTTCAAAATAAATTTACAGAGTCTCTTTATGTCTATACAAAATTATTCTTTTCTGCATCTGTTAGCTCGGCAAGTCTTACGTACTTTCACTAATTAGGTACCCTTAATAATCACTGGAGGGATATCAGCCTCTCCCAACTCAGGGGTGGTGTCAGACAATTGTAGACCATCACGCTAACTGCGGGTTGGCAGACTTACAAACTCAGGGGTGGTGTCAGACAATTGTAGGCCATCACGCAAACTGCGGGTTGGCAGACTTACCAACTCAGGGTTGGTGTCAGACAATTGTAGGCCATCACGCCAACTGCGGGTTGGCAGACTTACTAACTCAGGGGTGGTGTCGTCGACCGGTCGACGGTCGATCGATTGGTGTGGCAACACCCTTCGTCTTCATCGTCACTTTCCATCAGGTGAGATGGAAGACAAACGTCTAATCCTTTATCAATAAAAAAAAATATATATTCTTCCACAAATTTAAAAGTAGAAACCAAACTCTACTCCAACATTAAAAAAAAAGAGAAACTGCGACATAAATACGAGCTTTTGCCGCCACCTGCTTTGTCAACTTAGGCACTTAACTAAAAAATCACGTCTATAAAAATAGAACGAATCCTAATCTAATTCATCACTTGCGTACTAAATTTTAAGTTACCACTTGTCACTTAATTGACTGTTTACACGCAACTTTTAACTTAAAATTTAGTTACCAACTAAACCACTTAACGCGTGTAAACCAGCCATAAAACGCACTGGATCCCCGGACACTCTAAATTCACGTGTGCAGGTATTTGTTAGGCTGCAAAGCTTTAGCAAGACCGAGCGTAGTGAGGGTTTTGTAGTTACGAAACACACAACTTTTCACCTCACAACAGCAAACAGCCTACACTACAGGGAAATGAGAAAAGCAGACTAAATAATTATATTATTAATTGTTATTAATTATATTTTAGCGTTACTGTTCTCTGTGAAGAAGAGGTAATCAGGTAGCCCCTCAAAAACTAGTTCGGGCCACCTTTGCTCAGCGACAGTTTCAATGTTAATCCCCTTACATATATAATAAAATAAACTCAATCATTAAAGTTTACCCTTTGAAATCATATTTATGTAAGGTTAATTTAACTAAATGGCCAGAAAAACTATCCTACGAAGAGACTGAAAAAATCCTAAATCAAATCAAATCAAATTTATTTCATTATAGGTGGTAACAAAAGAAGTTATCAAGCTTCACAGTATAAAAGTCCCTCACACTACAACTGTACAACAGCAGGCAATATTACATACAAGCAAATCAAAGGCGAACAAATTAAGATCAAGGAAAAATACAATTTAATATAAATAAAATGTGAAGGTAAAATACAACACAAAACAACTAATTACAAAATATTTTACAGTGCCTTCAATAGTTTAATCATTTTATTTAAATAAGAAAAACTAGATGTCAATATATATAATAATTCAGTCATGACATAAAATGTGATACATAACTATTTTTTTTTTTGGATAGAAAGTCACTAACACTATAAAAAAACTTCTCAATTAACCAAGTTCTGAGAGTATATTTAAATTTACGCAACGGCAAACATTTCATTTCTTCTGGTAAATGGTTGAACACCCTTACTGACATTGCAAGGCAGTTTTTGTTACAGATTTCATTTACAGAAAAAAAATGCACAGGAGAATATAATAAAATCATCAAATTTGCAATCAATACTGTGTCTACTATCGCTACTCAGTTAAAAGATGAGGTTGGAACTTACTTAATATATGGCAAACATATTTTTTTGGGGTGTCTTGTGTTAAATGTACAATATTGTTTTTTTGTTGTATACAACTCATGGTGTGTTTTCACAAATATACACATTTCAAAGATATATATGCTGGGAAGTGTTAGTAATTGAAATGATTTAAATAAAGGATTACTTAAATCATTTCAATTACTAGGAAATGCCCTATTTATTTTCACTGAATTACGCCAAAGAAGAATACCATACCTCAATATCGACGCAACATAACCATGGTAAGCCTTTAGTGCTGTTTCCATGTTTGTAATTTTTGTGAGTCTATTTATTTTTCCGCATAGTTTGTCGATATGTGTTTTCCAAGTGCAGTTTTGGTCAAATTCAATGCCTAGAAATGAGGACACCTCTGTTTCATTTATGGACTTATCATGACACTTAATATTTAAACGGCTTTTTTGGCACATTTATTAAAAAACTGCATATTTTTAGTTTTATTTATATTTATTTTTAAGTTATTTAATTCGATAGATACTATAGTCGAATTTATAACGTTATTAAAATCTTCTTTTGAATCGTCAGGAATAACAATGGATATGTCGTCTGGATATAATGTTATATGAGACTTTGTTGTGTTTGGAAAATCATTTATATATATTAGAAATAAAAGAGGACCTAATAAACTACCCTGTGGAACTCCAACTTTATTTAGCTTTGTTGTAGAGTACCCCGTTTATTGGTGAGCATTTTTATTTGTACCTATTATTTCAACAGACTGTAGCCTATCATAAAGACAACTCTCTAACCATTTTAATGGTAGACCACGAATTCAATAGGACTCGCCTTTTCTTAATAATTATTTTACAACGACAGTTTTTCTTTTTCTATTAACATGACTTATTATTTCGTTAATAAACTTAAAAGCCGCCAGTGTTGTGGATTTACCCTTCTGGAAGCCATACTGATTTGAATTTAATATTCCAAATTTAGATATAAATTTCATAAGTTTGTTATGTATGCATTTTTCAAAAATTTTAGCTAATATAGGAGTTAATACTATCGGTCTATAGTTGATCAGTAGTTCTCTGTCGCCTTTTTTATGTATTGGCTTTATAACTGTTACTTTAAGCCGTTTAGGATATACACCGTTTTTAAAGGATAAGTTTATTATAAGTGCAAGTACTGGAACAATAATATTTTTACAGAGTTTTAAAATTTTGGTAGAATTTTTATCAAAGCCGACTGAGTTTGTATCTTTCAACGATTTAATAATACCTAATATTTCTTCTTTATCGGTGGGAAATAAAAACATGCTTGCACTTTTAGATTTATTAATGTCATAATTTTGCGCATGTGGGTTTGTCTTAGAATTATTAATTAAGTCATTGAAAGCACTGCAGACGTCAGTAGGATAAATACAAGTACGACTAATTAGACTAACATAAACATAACTCTTAATTATTTTAAATATCTGCTCATATAAACAAAAATATAATTTCTCAACACTACTCTCAAACACCAACACTCATCTTCTCCCTGTCACACTCTCAAATACACATACAAACACGCACACACACACACACACTCTCCCTCACTCACACACTTCACTTACACTTCTTTATAAAACAAACACATTCACACTTTTCTTGCCCACCCATTTACACCAATTCGCATACTCTTTAGCTTAAACTTACTATTCATGTTTTGCTTTTGTACAAAAATAGATTAACTAATTTAAATTTATAAGAATAATTATAGATGTATAGGAGAGAAGCGGGTCATTCCCAACCCAAGCATTCTTTGAATTACTTTCTGATAAGACTGCAAAACTATCATAATATGTTGAAATAAATAAACTTCTTTTTTTTGTCTAGCGTCGGGGTTTTCCTTGGGATGTGGTTATTAGTGGCAGGTTGTGGGCATGATAGTTACTAACTATCGAGTGCATAAATAATGAAAAATGTCATAGTAGTTATAGTAGTATATAATAACTTTAAAAATAACACAAAAGTAAGAGCAAATCTTTTTTATAAAATCGTATGATGTACCTGCCTATAGGTCCATATTTCGTCACATATTCAATACACCTATAAATTGTGCACATATCAGTATACAGACTTAAGAAATGTTATGTAATGTAAGTTTAATATGCACACTGTTGGTGTATCTTAATAAATAAATACTTAATACAATATTCAGAAGATTCACTTATTATTCCTGTTATCATCTTTCAAACCTCAATACACTTGTTCATTTTGTCACCATCATTTTGTTTATTTATGTCCACATCAAACAGTTTTTAAACACACGTTTTGGACTGGCCAGCCCCTTTTTGCTATTATATAGGTACCCACGTCAACATTTGAGTGTGACTCCTCACAATACAGACAAGAGTTACATTTTCTTTTAGACTTTTATGTCTCAAACGTTTCTCACAAAAATCTAGTTTCAACCATGATCGAAATGTAGGACATTTCCCTGTGCAAAGATGACACAGTGCGAAGATGAGAACAAAAAATACCTAAATAGCGAAATAGAAACTAAATAACAGTTTTTATTGCGAATATTAAATATAAAAACTGTGGTCCATTCCATAAATGAACATATTTATATTTTTTATATATAAATATATGTAATAATATGTAATATAACCCATGAAAACAAGAAAATCCCAGTATGATACAGATAACTTTGATTAAATGTAGTATTAATACGTAGCATATGTACTGAAGTAGTAGAATGTATGTTATAAGGTTCGGCGGGTTAGCGCTGTGCGTTAAGAATTAATATTAGGTCTTTACCTATGAAATTGCCGTTTTTCACGAAATAAATGAAGCGTAATTTTTTTTATATATTTTTTATTTCTATTAATCAAAATAATCACCCATGCAATCAATGCATCTTTGCCAACGCATTGGTAGCTTATTGATGCCTTTCTTGAAGATATCAGCTGGACGGGAGGCAACAAATTCTTCAAAGGCATTTTGTACTGCCTCTCGGGTATTGAATTTTTTTCCCGCCAAGAAGTTATCCAAATTCTGGAAAAAGTAGAAGTCTGTAGGCGCAAGGTCTGGTGAGTACGGCGGATGACGGAGAACTTCCAACCCCAACTCTTGTAACTTGGAGACCGTCTGTTGTGCAGTATGAGGTCGCGCGTTGTCGTGCAGGAGCAGTGGAGCCGAACGATTGACCAAAGCTGGTTGGAGACGTGCGAGCTTCTCCATCATTGTGTTCAGTTCTTCACAGTACACATCTGCAGTAATGCTTGTCCCGTTTGGCAAGAAGCTGTGATGAATTACACCCGCGTTAGACCACCAAACAGTGACCATCACTTTTCTAGGGGTAAGTTTTCGTTTAGGGCATTGTTTGGGTGCTGAACCAGGGTCCAACCAACTTGCTGAGCGCTTACGATTGTCAAACAGGATCCATTTCTCGTCACAAGTAACAATGCGGTTCAGAATTCCTTCATTTGTATGCCTGCTGAGCAGTACAAGGCACGTCTCCACGCGTACTTCGCGCTGGCGGTCATTGAGTTCGTGGGGTACCCATTTGTCAAGCTTTTTTACCTTGCCAATTTGACGCAAATGGGCCAATATTGTTTCGATGCTAACGTCGAAAGCTGCTGCTAATTCAGCCGTGGATTGAGTTTCATCAGCTTCCACAATTGCCTTTAATTCGTCATTGTCGACTAAAGTTTTCGGACGACCACGGGGTTCATTTTTCAGGTCAAAATTTCCAGAACGGAAGCGGGTAAACCAATAACGGGTGGTGCGTTCGTTTGTAGTGTTCGCTCCGTAAACGTCGTTGATGTTGCGTGCCGCTTGTGCCGCTTTGCTGCCACGACGGTACTCATACTCCATAATTACTCGAATTTTTAACTTATCCATGATGACGAAAAATGTTCGAATGCGTTGAAAACAAAACACTAACTATTAAACAAATGACGATTTTAGAAAAAGAATTCCATGTTTGTCAAATAAAATTAATTTGAAATTAGAATTATCAGTCAAAAAAAATAATATTTTCATTTGAAATGGCCAGTACGGCAAAACGGCAGTTTCATAGGTAAAGACCTATTATTTTATTGTAAGATTTCGAATCACCGTCACTTGTACGGGGCGTTGTTCACTTTGGAACAAAATCGGATAAAACAATATAAATGCGATATATTTCTATGAAATATGAATAGATCAAGCGTTACTGTGTAATAATAAAGCAGCAGTTTTAGGTATTGTAATGAAATAACTATATTTTAAAAGATTTAATTTACGTTGCGCGAATATGATTGAAGCAATAAATACTTTTATAGTCAAAACAATAAGGTTTAATGTCCCATGCGCAAAATTGTAAAGAATTATATTTTAATAGTCGAAGAGATTGAAAAGATTTAAATATCCAGGGTCGTAAGGACCAAAAATTATGGTGTGTATATTGCTATCCACACTGCTGGGTAGTGGACTGTATTTGAATAGATGGCTGGTAACTGGAAAATCTTAAATCATTCCCGAATTGAAAAACACTCTCGGCACGACTAATAATAATAACAATAATAATAATAATTTATTTCAGACACAATGATCCATATAAAAAGGTGAGGACAAAATTCAACAAAATACAAAAAAGTGTTACTATTCAATGACTTAATAACTATGTTAGTACGTACTATTAGTTAATGTTCCTTTATATAATTGACATTTATGTGGATTTTGTTCCAATGTCTGAGGATTGGATTATCCACTTTATCTGCTAAAGTATTAAGGATGCTGTTTGAGCTCCCAAAGGTACGGCGCATCAGAGAGGCTGATCTTTTTCGTATGATTGCGAAGAAATCATCCACTCGTGTCTCCGCAAACATGCCTGACGCGCTACAGTACTTCGGGAGTCCAAGCAGCATCCTTAGACCGTTGTTGTACTGGACACGTAGGGCCGTGAAACACCTTTTTGTGTAATAAAGCCAAAGGCTGCACGTGTAGAGACACTGACAATATTCACGGAACAATGTTAGTTTAACCTGCATACTACAACGTGCGAACCTTCGAGCCAACATGTTAGTTCTTATCGCTAGAGCCCGACGTGCCCTCTCAATGTCATCATCATCCTTTAGGTTTGGATTGATTACGTGTCCTAAATATGTAAATTTTAAGCAGCGCTTTAACTTAACATTGTTCAGTACGAGGGCTGGAACATTTGATGGTATCTTTTTACCAGCACCGAACACCATAAACTCACATTTTTTTGCATTATAGAGTAAGGCATGTTCAAAGTTTTCTCATAGCACTGATCGAGGAGCTCAGACCATGTCGTCCGCGTAGCTAATGTTATTGATTATTTTACCATCTATAGAGCATCTGACCTCAGTGCTGCTAAGCTCCACGATCAGTTGATTTATATAAACATTAAATAAGGTAGGTGACGATAAACCCCCCTGCCTCAGTCCACATTCCATGCGGTAATCATCAGATACAGCGTCTCTCCACCTAATACAGTTAGTCTGATTAGAGTACCAATAGTTCAGAATGTTTACCAGTTCTTTTGCTAAACCTAAGGAGTGTAATTTATTAAAAAGTATGGAATAATTTACTCTATCAAACGCCTTGGATAGGTCGAGAAACGCTGCATACACTGGTGTCTTAGTGACTAAGCACTGACCTTATATGCTTTCCTGCGGCGAATCAGGCAGAGGGTCCCTTGATTCGAATACCAGCACTGACACCTCACAAGATCTTTGATTCACAACGAATGTTCAGGGTTATTTCTTATAATAAATTATATTTTCGTGGAGCGGCCGGCGTGCTCGCGGTATGGGTCGCGAAGCAAACTATAAGAATGTTCACTAGGCGGCGCTGATGCTTGTGACAGTGACATTTGTCACAAGCGCGGTAAAGTTCATGCTGGTCCATCATTCAACCAGCAAGGAAACAAAATGTGGTTCAACGTGCCCAGTAGTACGATGAGAGTGTAATTAAATTATCAATTAAAAGTAATGCGAAATATTAAGAAACAGCCAAACCAACTGTTATGATCCCGGAATCACAAGACAGTCTGCTCAGTGGGTGTTTCATTCCGAGGAGTTGCCAACTAAAGTGAATAGAGGTCAAAGCGTGGGAAAAAAGATGGTCGCCTCGTTCTTCGGAAGGGCAGGTCATTTCGCGACAATTGTTTTAGTTAGAGGATCGAAAAACATTTCTGCGGAGTGGTACACTAATAATTGTTTGCCACTTGTCTTGGATAAAGTTCGTGAGAAACGACCTCACAGTAGGATCCTCCTTCACCACGACAATGTGTCGTCGCACACCGCCAGGCGAACGATCGACTATTTGGTGACGTCAAACGTGGAATTACTAGGTCATCCGCCGTATAGTGCCGACCTTGCACCTTGCGATTTTTATTTATTCCCGATAATAAAATAAAAAAACTTCGAGGAAAACGTTTAATGGACGCCGCGGAAGCTGTGGCTGCAATTCAAAAGGCCGTCGAAGAGACCCTTAAGGATGAGTAGGCAAAATGCTTTTCTCAGTGGTTCCATGGGATGCAGCGACGTATTGACGTGAATGGCCACTATTTTGAAAAGATATAATAAAACTAATAACTAGCTGGTTTAATCAATTTTCGATTTTCTAAGAACTTTCAGTTTGACCCTCGGACAAGCACTTTTACTGACCTTACAAATATTATTAAAACTTCAATTACAGTGGCAACTTCAGGGATCACAGATACAACACAAAACCTTATAACAACTACTTCTAATATGAGCGTATCTAACTCTGTTTTTGAAGAACAACACAATACTCGTATATACACTACTACTACACCAGCCCCTTGTCATGCCTTAATAATATTGAATAACCAAACTGGATCAAACTGGATATTTTGAAGCTGTTGTGGAAAAGGAAAATATTTATAATAAATAAATAAAGAAGACCAGAAAACTAAACAAGGAGAAAAAATTAAATCGGATCGAAAAATTATACAAAAGCCAAGCAAGCGTGGTGCGACACAAAAATCTGATAGAAGTTATGCTAAATACTAAACCTAAGTATGAAAATTAACATTTATGTTAGTTTTTTATTTTATTTACTGTGGATTTTGTTAATAAATATCTTTTAAATCTTTCTAATTAGTTTTATTTAATAGATATGAACCAAAACAGCACAGTTTTTGATTTATATTATGTTTTTAATAGAAGCTATATGTTAGTTCAACACATAGCGTATATTTAGGAACTAAAAATTTTTTTTTTAATTTTTTCACAGCTGTATGTTTTATGTTTGGTCAAGATAATATGCTTTAAACTATGTTAATACGTTATGACTACTACCATAAAAAAAAAAATTCAAGTCGACTCAAACAAAATACGAGAAAATCAGATTTTTGTCTCTCCTGAAAAGAAGAGTAAAGCACATAGCGACTATTGGACACGCAGCGACGAATTTGAAAAGATATTATTGGTTACAAGTAAGCTGGGAACTCGGAACAAAATATATTTTTAATAGTCAAAGCATACATTTTGAAACTGCAAGAAAACATCTCGGTCCATATTTTTCTTGCCTAAGTCATTACAAAATCGAGTCATACGTACTTTGGCTGAAGAAAGATATTGTTTTTATCGGTGTTCATTGGATTTTTCCTTTATTTAAATCGTTATGTTTGTTAGAGAGATTTGATCGTTATAATTGTCACTATTGATTGATGCCATAAAAATTCAGGGTGTTCTCTTTTCGAAGTTAAGCAGGTTCGATTCCCGAGTCCCGGTCCTTTAGGGTAAAACCTACATCACCTTGGTGAGGTGGCGTCGCAACATTACTTCATCCTGTAAATACTGAATAAATATGCTTATGTTAACTCTTCGATTATTATCAGAACTATACTTTTAAAAGAAATCTAGAAATTGAGCTAAACAATCAAATTAAAGATATATTAAAACACTTTTTCAATTCAGTACAGCAATTAAGCAGTAAGTATAGTATTTAAATATATAAGCTAATAAAGAAAAATACACATTCGAGCCCCTATAAAAAAAATACGCAATTCTTCTTTAATCACACATTGCGGCCTGTCGTCAATGAACCTTCAGTAATAATCAAGATGCAAATTGGACGGCAAACCCATGTAAATATACGTTGGACGTGGCGAATGGAACTGCTTATTTACTATCCTCACAAAAGTGTACTAATATAAATCAACAAGTACACATAATAAATATGAAAATTAAAGTTTTAAACCCAGCTATACTCGTACTATTGTGTATAAGTAGGCATGTGGAGCTAAGTAGTTATTTTGTCGATTATTTGTTTTTATCGATAACACAGTTAATGGTTGCGCACAGACCTAGTTATTGGAAACCGGTCTTTAGTTCAGATGGCAACACTGCGCACTATCCAGTGCATTATGCGCTCTCTCAAATTAAGCAATTAAAATTCAATGGATTGACCACTATCTCTGTCGTCCATAGTTTTTCAAACAAAAATTAACTACCACTATGTATAAACTCTTATCGTAAGGTATACAAACTAATCTTAAAAATTAACCGGATCAAAACGTTCAAAGTATTGGCTCAAATGTATGCGATTAAAATACAATAAGAACAACGCTAGGTATCGACAAAATCAAGTGTTACGCTTATTTCATTGCATTTGTTCATCGAATAATAAGTACAATAACAATTCTTCCACAACTTATGACTCAAGTTGTCAGCGGCAAAATGTGTATCTTTAGATATGTAAGCCACGAAATGGCAATTAATAATTAAGTTATCGACATCTCGCTGTTAGTTCATGAGCAATTAGGGCAATGAAAACCTTCTGGCTCAAATTCAAATATTTATTTCTCAACACTGACAATTACTTATTTTTATTGACGTCAAATAAAACTTGACTCTACCACCAGTTCCAAGAAACCTTTGTGAAGAAGAACTGGCAAGAAACTTTACTAGTATAATTTTTTCAAAATAAATTCACAATATCTTTTTGTAAAATGATTCTTATCTGCATCTGTTAGCTCGGCAAGTCTCCCTCTGCCCAAGTATCAAAACGACAAACACCCCCAAACGCACCCGTTCACGAGTTAACGCGGGATCCAGCCGTAGCTCTGTTAGTTTGGCAAGTCCCCCAAGTATACAAACGACGAACCAGCAGGGGTCCAGCCATCTAATTATTAGAAATTTTTGTAGAAGTTACAATGCCTATGCATCTATTTACTAAGAAACGCCAACGATGACTAACAGCCTGGACTAGTGCAGTTAGACCGTTAAACCTTGTACAGGCCCCCCACGTAGTGTATGTAGGGGAGCACTAAAAAAGGATTTTTGATCCATGAGAGGGAAATGAAATGAAATGAAATATTTATTTCTCAACATTGACAATTACTTGTTCTTATTGACGTCAAATAAAAAATGACTCTCGGAACTCACCAAAAACTTTCGTGAAGAAGAACTGGCAAGAAACTTCATGGGTACATTTTTTTCAAAATAAATTTATAGAGTCTCTTTATGTCTATATAAAATTATTCTTATATGCATCTGTTAGCTCGGCAAGTCTCCCTCCCCCTTGACTTGGGTTAAATTGACATGAATACTTTAAATAACTTATTATTACATAACCGAATTCCAATATTGTGTATTACTTTTAGGGGCCGGCACTTCCAAAACCTACTTAAAATGTTTTTATGATTTTTATTACCTATAGATAGGTATGGTGCTCCCCTGTCAACTGGCATCGGCTTGACAAGTAATGGGAAACACGCTGTATGTGGATTGCTACTTCTAAAAAAATTTATGAAACTTGAAACAGCGTACGCTGGCATTCGGACAACATAAACCTTCTTTGTAATGTATACCCTACATTGGCAGTTATTGTATTCCTTTAAACTTGGATGTAGAACGTCAGAGTCAGAAAACGATGTGGCTAGACATCATTTGGTATTTTTGCTGTAAATAATGTTTTGTAATTATATTTATTTTAGTTGAACTACAATACCAATAAAGGTGGAGTGTATATTAACATGGATAATTTATTCTATAGATTAGCCCTAATATAAAGTTGAAATCTTCAGACAATGAATGAACTATGAAATGAACCATGAGGCCGTTTAGGTAAGTAATAAATAACAGTAAATGTGAAACATAAGTCATGTCTAAAGTTAGATCGAATGTATCATTAATGTATAAATATTGTTCATTTCACTTTCCATACATGGTCTGGCTTAAGAGTACCCAACATCTTTTACATACAATTGTATATTTTCTAGGTAAAACAAGGAATTATGATATTAAGAATTATTTAGTGGAACATTCAAAAGTTTCATTTTGTAACCTCAAAATACGTTTGGAATTGAAGAACTTTACAAAGTTAGAAAATAAATAAAAGACATAGCTTTTTTATGTACCGTCAACTGAGGCAACAATACCATATTTTTTGACATTTTATTAGTTTTTGCAATAACTATGATACTTTTTAAAGATTTTTTTGATATAGTCTGAAGCAAAGACCTGTGTCTACATGCTCAACGCTTTATGTCTACAAAAAATTAAATAAATACGTAAAAATGACACAGATTTGGCTACTTTACCTAAGCAAATTTACTTTGAAATATTGATCCCTAGAGACATCAGATGTAAAGTTTATTTTTATAATACGTACGGTATTGTGTTAAGTATTTAAGGTTAGCATTAAAGGGACATTATCCTCAGGTATTAGATGATAGACAACACACATTTTTTGGAATTTTCATACAAACCAGGGTTGCCAAAAACTTTACAAAGAAAAAAGTCATTGTCTAAAGGTTTTTATTTTATAACCTAATACTTTTATTTATAACTTACCATCTAAAGCTTTGGCACATAACTTTGGCCTGAATGATTGTAAACATAAACAAAACAATCGCTTAAAATCAAGTTTACATCATTAAAATCTTTCTAAAACTCAAGAACAAACTTACTACTTATACATATAAGTTCTTTCCATTAATTTTCAAAAAATATAACACACTTTATCTAAAATCAAAAAATGAAAATTCAATCATATTTTATCATAGTATAAGTATAAACTCGAAAAAACTAATTTTTAAGCGTGCATGACAACCCTAGCAATAGGTAAAGATGCCACAATGCTAAGTTTGTTAATTTTACCTAACCTTAACTGTCAAAAAATTGCAGTTATATTTAATTAGTAAATGAATTAAAACATTTGAGAGCATGGTACTTACCATTAACTCAAAAATAATCTGAGGTGCACTATGTTCCTTTCATTTAAACACAAGTTTTATCCAGTATAATCAAAAACACGAATGACCACACGTAAACACAAAGCGTCGTATTTTGACATTTGTTAAAGTTGCCTGCGTAAAACATTTTTAGGGATGCAAGCATTTTATAAGAAATCTACGAATAAATGCAAAAGTGTTCTACGTGCCATAGATAAAAAATAATTTAGTGAAATGTGACTCGGGGTACCAGGTAAAGTTGCCACAGTTGACCGGTATATATTCTGATTCATATATGAGAAGTACATTATCTATTGACTGAGAAGGTGCTACACAACATTATTCTCATACCTTGCGCAGTCAAGGTACCAAATGATTATGGGAATGTCACTGTCCTGCGAGGTACAATATTATTGCTTTATAGCATCCGTATTTTATTAATTCTTTACACTACGATTATTTAATCATTTAATTAAGAAAATAATACTATTAATTTTAACAATAACATTAATTTATTCCTAACCTGGGCAGCCGACAGCCAGGACTGAAATGAAGCATTTGTTTCTTTCATTTTATATAATATATCTTCTTTACTTCTTATTATATTTCTTGTTGTTTATATTTGGAATTATTATTGTTTACAGGCCAGTTTTCTATACCGACCCGTCTTTTTGTAACTCAATAAAGTTTGGATTTACAACTCCAGCACTTTCCACAACATCGGCAGCGCTACGCCGACACATTGTACGTGGGAATTGTGAACCCGGGTTATTCACCTGGATTTCAGAACAAAACTTGAATAACTTCAACTGCAAAGCCTAAATGCATACTCAAACACAAGGATCGAGGCGGTTTGTATTGTTTTACAAATTAGTTCCTCCAGGCTAGCTTTTAGCGAAGCCAGTTGCCAGTTTTAACTGGCAAGCTCTACTGTGATTCCACATACCATCATCAGAAATTCTGAGCGTTTCAAATTAGCACATTCGCGAGTACACAGCCTGCATAAACTTGGATATTCCGCAATTAAAGTTTAAGAGCCGTTCCTTACCTTCCTTTGTTACAAAAAGGCTTTAAAACTACCGACATAAGGTTGCTTTTCATTGATTTTAAAAAATAACAAGCGCGTGGACTAAATAGCATTCAAACAAAGCGTATGTTTGAGACCACCTAATGCTTTCTAAGAAACCTGTCCAGCTGTAAAATCTCTAGATATTTGAGCAAATGCAAGGTGTGGTGATTAAAGAGTTACAGTATTTAAACGGTCGTTGATTGCGGAAGCCGTGCCCACAGGTAAACAGTAGCCGTGTGTGTTTGTCTGTGCCGTAAAACGCGTCATTATTGGTTCTGTACGAATTAATTATGAACTGTGTGAGGCGAGGCGCTTGTGTGGAGGTCAACTAGCTGCCTGGTTTTTCGTTTTTTTGTTTAAAGAATTTGATCTGTACCGTCAAAACCTTCGTTCCTAAGAAAAAACTAAATAAAACAGAACTGAGGACAACGGTTGACATTGACAATAATTTTTTCAATTAAATAATATACATAATTATATATCCCCTGAGAAACACACCAACTGCATGGCCCCAAAGTAAGCAGAGCTTGTGTTATGGATGAGCACACATCGGGTTGTCCGCCAGAATAAACATTCATATATATAATACAAAAGTAAAGTCTTATGAAATCCTGTAATATTAGCTTCAAAAATTATACTTTGTAAAACTTTAAAACTTTCAGATATGTGTTTCTAAAATATCTGAAATAAACTTTTTAATTATTATTATTTAATGAAGATCTTACATACTTAAGCGCTTCGCAAACTTGGATACTTTGTCTTGTCCAGTTGTGGTAACCGGACACAGTCACCGGTTGGCTCACCATAAGACGCCGTAGTCTGTAAAGTACAAATGTTTAAAAAGTTTATATTGCTCGCATCTCAACTGGCCTAAGCCAAACTCTTTTTAAAATGGAACATCTGGACACAAATAGTATCTACGACCGCGTGGGAATTGATTGATTTCATGACATAAATAAAAATGAAAATAAAATAGTTGCTGAAAGTGTTGTGTCCGACACAAAACACAAAAGCGTCCTGGGTATTAGCGTAATTAAGTATTCACCATTACACTAGAAAATTATGTCCTTGCTTTCAGGCGCCAACTACCATGGGCCGAGCTCGGGAGTGCATCTGCAAAAAGATTGCTTACTTAAATTGCTTGAGACTATCGAGGTAAACTATAATTTAAGAATTAACGTAAATAATTAAAATATGGATTAAAAAAAACTGATAATAAAAATTGTGGTTAGAATCCCATTGATTTCCTTTAATTATAAGAACCTTCAAATTTTATTTTATGATAATCAAGTTACAATCGACCTCTTTACTATGTTATCGGTTTAAAAAAACGTTATTTAACGGATTTAACGGGTTTCCATTAGCATTTGTTATTGTTGGTTTATGTGTTTCGGAATCTGTGACAATACGTCGCTAGAGCCGCACCCAAGATGGCCGATCGCGAAAGACATTGCGGTATTATGATTTTTCTACGCTTTGGACGGAATAATCTTTGATTAGCACTGTCGGTTGAACATTTAGCCATAAGATAAACTATATCAAAGCCAGGGTATAAATATGGATAGATATTATAATAACGTTTTGGTTAGAAATAGACAGCTACTCGTTTCTAAGAAAGAAAGGAGGCTCGTGGATATTCAAAACTTCTAATAGTGGGTACACTCGTGGTTAAATGAAATTACGTAATGAATTTTATGTTTTTTTATTTTAAAAACTTTAATCTAATACATCTTACTCCGATGACGCAGCAAGTCAGAATGTATGGCTTCTTTTATTTCTTTTATGTCAAACGTACATTTAAATATCTTTTCTTCTTAATTCATATTAACCTCTTTACTTTAACATCGCGGCATTCTGACGTGCTTCCTAAGGTTTAGCCGTGACGGTACCCAATCTTAAACTAGATAAGCAGTAGGTACCTAAGTAACTTAGTAAAGTATGGAGAACAATGAAAAGTGCGATATTAAGAAAAATAATCACTACCTTAGGCAGGAAGCTAGTGAATAAAGATATTAGATAAGAGCGTCATAAATCCTGAAATTAACAAAAACCGTTGAATACGTAAAATGTCACTTTTCCTAGAGGCATAAAATACGAGTACTATCCGTAATCCGATACGCCCACCCCACCGCTGCAAACTGTCGATAACTGTAAACTTGTCATTAAAACTTAATAAAGACATTATCCAATAAAACTTCCGATGACAAATGACAAGAAAACCGTGGGATCGATACCACAAAGCGCCCACAAAGCCAGCATATTACCTCAAAATCTCCGAAATTCACACCACCCATAATTTTCTCTTTAATATAGTACTACAATAATAAAATTATTGTTCAATAGAGATGTGTGGGAAAAACAAATATTCGTACAGCCTCCAACTCAGAATCCCCTACATATTTCATGTGATTTCGTATGTTTTAAAGACAGGAATGTATCAATTGTTGGACAGCGTACGCGGTGCTAATATGATATAAATTGAACTTTAATAAAACGCTGCAGATGAGTGGTGAGCTTGAACTTCGGCGTCAATAAAACGGTTTACGACTGCGCAGTGACACGTAGATTTCTACACCTTCTCTGTCGAAGTAGGATACGAAAGGTCTCATGTTGTCTGAGCTTCAGCACTGTGTATGAAATACGTATAACTCTGAAATTAAAAAATTACTCCCGTATGGTTTCTTGCCAGTTCTTTTTCACGAAGTTCTTTCAGAATTGGTCGTAGATGTGACGTCGATAAGACCCAATTATTGTCAATATTGAAAAACATATGTTTGAATTTGAATGTGGAATCTATTATTAATCTATTATTATGAAGAGCAAATATTTTTTTTATATGTAATCTCTGAAACTACTTATTGAAACGGTTTAACTATTCCTTCACCATAAAGAAATTATCCTAAAGGAACATCGGCTATATTTTTGCCAGATATTTCCGCGGTATAATGAGTAATACGAGAGATACCGCGGTGGGTTCCTAGTTAATTATATAAAGTAAGGCTCAGATAAAGGGACAAACTGTGGCAGTGACCGACCACCTAAAATAAGTCATATAACTTGGATTTAGATTTTTAACAATCTACAATGAAACAAAAAGCAGCTTATTCCTGTAACACCCGATTCCTGGATACGAACGCGACTTGTGTATTCACATGTTTTGAAACTTAGAAAAATAAACGAAAAGTTGAATTTATCTAAATATTTTTATCATTAGAATTTTCTTCCAACAATCCCATAAAAAACTGTCTGTTATCACATTTTGTTTGCCCCGGCCTTAAGGCATGCAATTGTACGTTGCAACTTTAGTCACGTTTGTTCCGCCACAAACACAGTTCTTAAAATGATAAAAATTATTCCTAGACAAACACACCAACTCTATCGTCCTAAAGACCTTGTGACCTGGGGAGGGGACCGGAATAAACATCCGACCACGGCTTGAACCTGGGACGTCCTGGCGTATGAGGCCAGTGGTCTCGTACTACCTCTGATGCAACTCGACCGACTTAACTAAAATAAACCGGGTATCTATTAGACAAAAATGTGACTCCTCGAATAACCTTAACTGCAGCAATTATGAACGCTCTCTTTGCATATTTTTCATATACCTATACCATATACCTCTCGTGATATACCGTAAGCTCGTAAAAACTATAGACTTTCTACACATGGTATACATGCGAAGTTCCGGCTGTGCCTGTAGAGTCCTCCAGATTCAGAACAATGTTATTATAATTGTACAAACGACAGAACAACGTGATAATACTAGACTAAGAAATAACAATGGCGACCAACTTCAGGTTGAAGGTGACATTCCGTTGGGATGTGTTTGGGATGTTTGAAGATAAATTTGGTAGAAAAAAAAAATGGCTTGTCAAATCTTTTGTAACATTTTTATTAACACGGTCTTTATTCGGGTTGTCTGGTGAAGTTGGATATTTTCATTGACTTAGTTTTTACTTTTAATAAAGGTAAGAAAGTCAAGGACTTCCTATGAACTTCCTATAAAACCTACAAAACACGTCACTCAACGTTTTTAAAAATAACCTTATCTTTCTAAAATGCACAATACGTATATAAAAATTTATAATTACCATTTAGAACTGGCCATTTTGCGCCAAATACAGATTGTTAAAGGCAGAACTTTCAAAACAGCTCAAAACACTGCTGAGCATTTATCTCACCGAAAAATATATATCATAAGAATCCCTCTTAAAACCGTCCACCAAGTCCTTGTAGCATAGCCACCCTACCGCCGAGTCATCTCGTGTGAGAATCGCACTTATTACTCGGGACTCGAAGCCTCGACTTGAAACAGTGCGCGAATGTGTCGACTCAGCCACTCCTGCGCATCGAGAGCTCTTCACATTGAATGTTTAATGACCAAGCGCTGGGGAAAACGTATCAGATAGTTTTTTGGATATATGTTGTCTTTGATTATGTATGGGAATCGCTTTTAAGTGGGTAGGTGTGTATAAAGTTATGTTATTTGCATTACGTCTATGTTTTTGTCGGTTTCCGTTCTTCAGCCACAAGTTGAAGTCAAAATTAGCGATAAACCTTGCAAGCCTTTATTATAAGCAATGTCTCATATGTCAATTGAATATACTAGGTTATTCAATTACAAAAGAATATTGACCCAGGATTGGCTCTACGCAGAGGATTTTAGCGGTCAACAGAAAATAAACGAAATCACATATCCTGTAAAAATATGTTCTTATTGTTAACATATTTAACAGTGGTGCTTAAAGTTTATCGACGCAATCTAGACTAAATTGTCTCAAATTCACACACAGAGTCGTAAGCGCAATCTTATTTCTTAAGATTATAGATGAAGATGATTGTAACTTTTCAAACTAAAATTATTTATTAAGTATTCTCCAATCTTAAAGACAAAGATCACTTCAATTAAAATCAATACCTAAGTAAAATCGAGAATCACATTTCAGCCACCATTAATATAAAACCAGATAAAGCCCCACCGTCTGTGCATTTGATCACGGTCACTTGGAGTTAATTATTCAATTTTTCTTGCGATGCGCCTGCGCCGCTGACAAGTGCTATAAGTTAGTGGGACCAACCACGAACTAAGAGCTTTGCTAGAAATACTTAAGGAAAGGAGCATTGTATGTGTGTTTAAAATATTTAAAAATATAATGCTATTATTAGGCTAGGAGCTTAAGTACTCCTGTCAAACTGAATTTTAAGAAATCGCAAAAATATGTACGTAATAATAAGTTTTTGTTAAATCAATTTTGAAGTATATGCCAATAAAATCATGAGTAGAATATGCTAATGTTTTCTATTTTCTTTATTTCTACGCATACCTTCTATTTTATGTATATAACAATAACTTTGAATAGTGTCAAGAAGATTTTTCGGGCCGGCATTTTTTCTACCGGTCTAGACATAATAGTTCCTAACGTTTTCACGACTATTCAATAAATAGAATCCGGTTATGAAGTGTTTTATTTACCTATGATGACTTTTAAAAGACGCAGTTACAGATGTATTTACGCTGTGATGATGAAGTAATATGATATTTGCAATTGTAACGTTTTGTATCTATTTATTTATTTATTTATATGTTAGGATCACCAACAGATTTACACAAGACACATTATCAGTAAAGAACACAGGAAAAATCCTGGGTAATTAGGTAATTGTGCAATCCAATTACTGTTCAACACAGTATGCAAAAACCTATGATGCATACAAAATCTTTGATGAAATAAAAATCTAGAATTTTCGAAATTTAGAATATTTTAAAATGTTATCAAGCCTTATTTTTTTGCCCATTTAGGTTTCAGGTTTTTGATAAGGTTTTAGTTTGATATTCATACCTGCGTCAGTGTCCCCTTTAAGGTAACTTTACTTAGATAAACTAAGTAAGATCTTGTTACTGAAAAATCTACACATACAAATATTGCAATCTTCAATGTGTAACTTAAATCAGGAACACTCCTTAAGGTTAGTAAAAAAGAATTCTGAGACTCCAATAATTACAGTATTTGATTGACGATAGCAATAAACTTATTACGATATATAATACAGAAATTACAACTACAAATGAGTTAGGTCGACGCCATTAACTGTTAATTCCTTACTCAAACTTTGCTGTTAAGAATACTTTTCCAAGTAAACCCATAAAACATCGCTAGTGTTATTATAAATGAGCAACAAGTGTTAAATGTGTAATGCTGCGAGTAAAGAACTATTATTTTCTGTTGTATTTCACAATAAGGTGCTTTCTCATTCAGTAAGACAAATTGCAAGAGAATTAATACCGAGACCCAGATGTGCTTATAAATCAATGAATTTTATTAATAAATGCTTGAACTCTAACCTGTTGGACATAAGGCCTATTTTCGTATTTCGTAAGGTTCATGTTTTGCAAAATATGATTAAGGATTTTATGAGTGTGGTTAAAGGTGTATTTTAAAATATCGTGTGTGGAGAGGAGTAGCGGAGAGGGGCATACATGTTTGTGAGAAGTCTTATTATGGCCATGCCCTTTGTTAATCAATTTAGGTGATTTTAGTTATTTAAATGGTTTAAACACCTTCCAGAAGGATGAAATTTTAAATATATTTGCTAATTTCCATAACGCATTATGTCAGTTTCTTCCCTTTCAAAGTAGAGGCAAAGAAAAATTATAAAAGTAAGTTAAACCGTGGATCTGTAATGATCTAAGATTTTATCAGCTTTATTTTGACTGTAAACAATTAAAAAAGCCGAAACACGCGCGCTGTCACAAAAACAAGATGGCGGAAAATGGACGTACCTGTCATAAACACAACGAGGAAACCGACTTGTTATTAACACTGTTTATTTAATATTTGCTGTAGACAAGAAGGCGAAATCGAATAGAGTAGTTCATTACTAAAAAACTTACTAGCAGGATATACTAAGTATCTACTTAAGTTAAAGGCCGTGGTTTTAGAAGCCCTTTTTGTTATTTCAAACAAAGTATGATTTTTCAATATAATTTAATATTTCAATATAAAATTAAACCATAAAAATGTACAGTAATACAATGTCGATTATTAAGGTCATTGAACTACTTCTCTTTCTCCTTCCTTTCTCTATCTCTATAACTCGTTCGGGAGATGTAATTCAGATCTCTGACCAATTATTAAAATAATTTGACAAATTCCATGGCAGACAATATATCAAGCGTTCTAAAGCGCCAAAAGACAGATATCTTACATAATTTTTGACACCCCTCCACATGATAACTGCTTGGTAATCCCAATCCATAGAGGAAGTGAAACTTTATAATGATGTTAATTAAAATCGTTTTAAGTATAAACGCTGTATATTGGCGCTGGCTTGTAAGTGACGTCACCGCGAGGTGGATAACATGTGCTTTTTATTACTGTTATGTGCCGTATTGACACTTCTACCATTCTACATCAAAGGCACCGCTTAGATTCAAGACTACTAAATCAATAGACATCTCAAAAACGCGAGCTTTTGATAAATCTAGTATAGTAAGTACTGCAACGTTTGCTTGTGCCGTATTTAATAAAAGAGGTTATTGCACAAACAAACTTGCCGAAATTTATGACTGGCAACTTATAAGTCTGTCATTATTTTATTTTATTTGTAAAAATGTAAAATATATAGAATATGGATGATTGTTCCATGGGATTCTATTGCGGGCTTCGTCCCCAAAATAGTCTAAGAATTATTCTTGTATGTTATTATAAAATAGATTCATCATAAATAAAAGTAATTTAAAGCTATATGTGTTTTTCCTTTGTTGATTAGGAAGACCTCCCTAGGTTAGAATACGTTCATGTAAGGTCCCGGACCGCTAGAGTACCTAGTAGGTATATTCGAGTTATGAACAGTCTAATGGCTTACCTTTGCATGTATGATATTTTAATGTAATGTAGTCTACGTTTTTTGTTATATGTAGAAGTTGTACACTGTCAATATCATACGATATCATGATGATATATATGATATAAGATGACGTTCTTTTATCAAAAAATAGCTCTGGTGTTACCCCAGTACTTATATAAATTCAATACTTAATAACTAAACTATAAAAATAAAAGCAACATACCGACGCGTGCGAGACAATATATTTAGTTTTGGTTAAGTTCGTTTGTGTCCGTGTCGTGTCGTATATTGTCGGTTCTTTTTTTTTTTTTGCTGCCGAAGCACCCTCTCGGGACGGAGGTGGAAGATTTGTCATGAATACCACCGCAGCCGTCTGCGGGGTGATGTGGGACTCACCAGAGTGGCACCTACCCACTAAAAACCACCTTTACTGGCTGTGGCATGGGAATGCTAAGCAGCCTTCATCGGAGCGACACCCGGGTTGGGAGCGACACCGGGCGAGGTGGGTGCGCAAGCAGGGACCCGCTAGAGGGTCACCCGCTGAGAATACTTAATCACTTATGGTGCAAATGACATATGGGATGATGGTTATTCGGCCTGGGCAGCCTTAAGCTGGTCCAGTTTCGCCGAGAGCTGATCGGGAGGGTCCGAGAGTGCATATCTCGGTCTACGGACTTTGTACCTCGACGGCACGGATGGAGTAGTGTAATTTACTGTCTCGCGAATTAATGGGTTAGTGTGCTCTTCGGATCGCTTGCAGAAAGCGATGGAGAGAATCCTAAGGTATTGTTGTATAGTAGGTAAATCTAGATCTCTGTGCAGGTCTGCGTTTCGCACGTACCACTACAGGTAGGCAGAAGAGATTCTGGACTACCTGTAGATTATACAGAGCGGAGGGATTGGCATGTGCAAAGATTGGGGTGGCGTATGTCATGACTGGCCGCACGCAAACCTTAAAAAGCGTTCGCTTGTTCCTAAGAGACATTTTACTGTGCCGGCCTAACATACTGTTAAGTCGGCCCATGTACAGACGGGCGAGTTTGGTAACTCGGAGTATATGAGGTCGGAATGAAAGCGTACGATCGAGCGTTACGCCTAGATACTTGGTGGTACGTGCCCACGGGATGGGCGTACCTAGCATACGGATAAGGGGGTAGCAGGTAAGACGGCGTTTGCGATCGAAGTGAATCGCAGAGCTTTTCCCTGGATTCCATTTTTTAAACCAAGCTCCTAGGTCGTTAACGGCATTTTGGAGTTTGTCGGTGAGTGTTTCGATTTTGAGACCCCTGACGTACAGTGCAGTATCGTCTGCAAATAGGGAGAGTTGAATACCTTTTGCCGGAATAGGTATATTATTGGTGTAGGTTGTGTATAATAGAGGGGCGAGTACCGAGCCCTGAGGGACCGCCGCCCGAAGGGGGCGGGGGGTGGAGAGCGTACCTTCGTGTTTGAAACGAAAGGTGCGATCTTTTAGATAGCACCCGACTAGTTTGACTAGTCGGTCGGGTAAGCCTGTATTGTACAGCTTGTAAATTAGGCCCCAGTGCTAGACTTTATCGAAAGCCTTGGCTACATCAAAGAACACTGCGACTGTTCTGAGTCCCTTGGGGTAGAAACTGGCGACTATGTACTCGACTATTCGGTGAACTTGTTGAGGGCATGAGTGCTTGGCACGAGACCCGAATTGATGGGGAATGTTCGGGCAGTGCCTTTTGAGGGTGTTCGTCATTTGGATACTTGGGGGGGGGGGGAGACTTGCCGAGCTAACAGATGCAGATAAGAATAATTTTGTATAGGCATACAGAAACTCTGTAAATTTATTGTGAAAAATTATACCCGTGAAGTTTCTTGCCAGTTCATATTCACGAAGGTTTTTCCGAACTGGTGGTAGAGTCATGTTTTACTTGACGTCAATAAGAATAAGTAATTGTCAATGTTGAGAAAAAATATTTGGATTTGAATTTGAATTTGAATTTGAACATTAAATAAATATGTTTGAAGTCTTTAGTCGGATTGGTCGTATCTAGTATCCATAACACAAGTTCTTAATGATACTTAATTTGGGCTAGATAATGTGGTGTGATTGTTAGAAATATTATTTATTTATATATTTATTATTTATTAATATATTTATTCAAACAAAACAAAGTAATCTGAGTAGAACCTTGGCTGAAGAGGTTCAATTTTGTAAGCTATAATAGTCCAAGTAAGTAATAGATCAGCTTACGAAGTATCATTACTATTATTAAATCTCATCTGAGGTGGTACTGTTTTGGCCTGCCATAATAATCACATTTTATTGTGTTTCTGTTAAAGGAAAGATCAGCCTGTGCAACTACTGGGACAATGCCTGGGGTCACAAATAATAATCACACGTAGTATTGGCCAGATAAAACACCTGCGACTTATGGCGGCACTTGCCATCACAAACATTTAAGACTGCATCTAGTTCTCATAGATGGCAGCACCGTGTACGCATCCATAACTCGGCGTCAGCTTTATTCTCTTATCATAGGAAATTTGTCATATTTTTTTATCAATAACTTTACTATTGACAAAAACTTTAAAAAGGTGTAAAATTTGTATGGACGACTTGTCAACAACAATCTTTTGACAAAGTCTTATCATTAATCCAAGAGGTGCCAATTTTAGGTCGTTTTAGTAATGAAGGAGGCATTTGCACTTGGCTTTATATTGAACCTAATAGTCTAGCATAAGGTGCTTGTTTGATGCCGGGATAGTACATTTACTTTACAACTCTATGGTAAAATAAATATTAAACTCTTTACCACATAATAAGCAAATTGAACTGCACTAGTCTCAATCTCCCACACAGGAGGGTCCTGTTCAAGTATAATATTGCTTCCATAGGTAATTTACATGTACCAGGATAGCAACATTGTCAAGGAGTACTGCGTGACCCGCACTACCTAGTCCGTAAAACGTCTATAAATCAGATGGTCGTTATCAAAAAACCCTTAAGAAGGTTATATAAAGTGATTGATGCGAGTACTCTACGTATTTATGAAGGTGGCTGGTTGGTACTAAGTTTATAGGTTTCTTTATACTCGATATTAAAAAGGGGACATTGCCTTTAGTGGTAATCATTACGCTACTGAACTGATTTCATTTCAGTGGAGGCACCAAAAGTTGAGTATTCAAAATATGTCCATGTTTTGTAAATGATTTTAGAATCAGAAAAACTTAAAGATTACGTTTGTGAATGTTGCTGGCAGGTTTGGTGAACCATTTTTTAGGCCCCACCTTCAAAGATGTCAAGTAAAGCGATTGAATGAAGTTTGGACTAACTTAACTACAAAAAATTAATAGTTAAATTAGATATCGTCACTCAAAAATCATAACCGGCCGACATAAAGTGAGCTGACAAATTCCTTAATTGTTTAGTTATTGTTCCCGACGATTGAAAGGATAATTGTTGACTACATGTTTGACTATGTGTGAACATTCTTTTTTTTTGAGGGCAGATCCCACCGCGCGATACGAGGTTATGTGGGACTCGCACTGAGCCTACCAGAGCCATTACCCACTAAAAAACCCCCTGAATGACTCTGGCAATCTTTTGCCTCACAGCCTTCATATGAAGTGACGACCGATTGGAGGAAGAGGCTGCGCTAGCGGGGCCCAGAAGGGGTCACCCACTGGGATTTACAAAGCACTGAAGGTGCTCAAAGCACTGAAGGTGAATTACATAGCACTGAATGTGAATTACATAGCACTAAAGGTGAATTACATAGCACTGAAGTCGACAGTTGCGTGGCTACGTTTCTCGGTCTAGCGACTTTGAACTTCGACTCTATGACAGGGGTAGTATACGAGACTGATTCTCGAACTGAAGGATTGGGGTGGGTTTCATTAGGGTGGCGTTCTTCAAACGCTCCCGAGAGTATTTTGAGGTGCTGTTGCACTGTAGGTAGTTCAAGATCTCTGTACAGGTCCGCGTTACGCACGTACCAAGGTGCGTTTGTGGCCTTCCTTTACGGCAGAAGAAATTGTGAACATCCGTGTCGTTCGATGGTATGATATGACACAGTTTCTTGCGAGTTCACCCCCGCGTGCGCGATCGCGCAAGCAGTAGGTGGTTACATTGTATCATCCGGCTAAGCGCCATCAGCGCTAATGGCTGGTTTCATGAGAAGAATTGGTTTCCGAAATTAAAATCAGAAATTAATATTAGGAATAAGGTTTTTTTTTGAAGTTTTGCTTCGAATATTTCACAAGCATTCGTATTTTAAATAATCTTTAAAATAGATCCTAAACTCCACTCTAACATTTAAAAAAAAGGAGAAAATGTGAAATATGTACGAGCTCTTGCCGCTGACAGCTTTGCCAACTTATGCATTTAACTAAAAATCGTGTCCAAACGCATTAAGTGAGAACTCTCGTCCACCAACTTACCACAAAAACAGGGCGAATCCTAATCTACTTAATCATTTGCGTACTAAATTTTGCTTACCATTAGTCACGTACCTGACACGTAATTTTAACTTAACATTATTTACCAAATTAACTACTTAACGCGTGTAATCCACAAAGTCCGGTGAAATTGAAAAGGCCCAAAGGCCCAAATTTTGAAAATTTTGTGTCGTCTGTTTTTCATCTGCTTTTCAGCAGACATAATTTCTTTTTATTACAATAACTATATTGCTTATTCCATGGGCGGGCAAATTACAACTCCAACAATCATATTCTGCGGATTTTACTTAATTGTGACCAATTTTTTACTAAAAAAATTGCTACAGATATTATCCTACAATATCTTCTGCTTTTTGTGTGTGAGGGTGGCCAATTCTAGTGATATCTCTGGACTCTGGAAGCGATCCAGCCCCTGACATGACTTTACGACTGATATTTCTCGACTAACGAGCCCTCCCTCATGCCGCTAGCCATCACCCTTCATCAACGAAAATCCGCAAACCAATGCTGACACTGATTCTACAGCTTATTAATGAGCGAGTTATGATAAATATGTTAGTGACTATCTCACATCTGTTACTGTGTGCTTTACATCTATTACTCAATAAGTTGTTTGTAATAGTCTTTTAAATAAGTATATATTTGTCAATACACCTCAGACGTTTCATAATTGAAAACCCAGTAAGACTCGAATAACTTTTATAGCTCAAAATGGCTATTTAACACCAAAAAACCGAATGCTCAACAAATATGTTTGTTTATTGATGTCTAATACGACGTTTTATAGGATAGTATATCGCACCTATAAAATAACAAGCCATTATAGTCTCGAAGGCCGGATCAAGTCAAAACGCTTGTTATAAAAAAGATTTTTCTATCGACTTCCCATTAGTTGAATGTAACAAGCTTGAGGTTTTCAACGTTGGCTTAAGTAGGTTGTAAATTGTGCGCGTTTATTGTGCTCTCGTGCACCTTGGGTGGCAAAGGAAAAACTAAGCTATTTTACGTTGAGATCAAGCCTAGTTTAAACAGCAATAAGGATTGTTTTTCCTATTTCTGATTGATAAACGTAAGCTTGTATAAACAAGGGAGTTCCAGAAAGCATTATGGGCACAGTAAATCCGTCTATCGGTAATGACATGGTCACAGATGGATGCAACACCTGATTTATTCGTGCTTGTTTTTAGATCATTCATTGATATTTTCTCACCCGGTTTCTTGAGGAAGTGACGTCATCGTTGTGTCGGTCCGGGATGGGCTTGGGAAAAATGGAAGGCGTTAATTGGTGTTAAGAGATCAGTGCATTTGTAAACGATATAATTTTTAAATTCGGATTAATTCTTTAATTATACATGATAAAAACAATGATACATTTAAATAGGGATGCTAATTAAACATAAATCTTTTTAATAGCATTATGCGCCTCCAAAAATCTACATTGCCTTCTAAATTACTAAGTTGGCCACAATTTACGTACACATTTTGCGTCTAAACGATCCTATCTTCGCCACTAAAAATATGTTGTTACATGATGTTTTTGCTATAAAATTTTGAATTTTCATCCAAATTTGGCTGCACCTCGCTCGGCTCGTGCATGCGATAATTACAGCCTAACATTAACCTAACCCAAATTTAACTACTATGTTTGCAAGTAAGACGAATTAGGCTATCTCATTTTCTCGTGGCTTAGTTCTAAAATTAGAAGTTTGATCACGTGGCCAATAAAGAAATCTGTGGCTTGACTTATAATTTCCCTTTAAATAGCTGATCGTGCCAAAGGGATCGAAATCAAGATGTGCAAAAAATAGTTTAGTAGCTTGTTTCGCTAATACATAGCGTGTTACAAATGAGCGGGTGACACCGGTTTCAGGAAATGCTTATGAAAATCTTCTCGTGTCCTTTGTTTATTGTCACAGCCGGCGTGGGAGCACCCGACCCACCTGACGGGAAGATCCGCCCACCCGTGAACATCATTATTCGTATTTAACAATATTACCTGTGATTGTTATAACGCGTGGTCGACTGCAGGCTTCAGTTGAATTTGCCTTTCCAGTAGTTGCACCGGCTGTTCTTTCCCTTCGACTGGACCACAACCAGGTTAAAATAGGAGAGACCGGAGTACCACCCCAGACCAGGTCGTATAATAAGAATCTCTGCTGCTACTAACGACCGGAATGTGCTAATTTGCGTGAACTCCGAAAATACCACCCGATAGGCAGCAATCGATCGGCAGCAATCGAAAATTGCTTGTCATTCAACAAATACTGCCAACAAATGTGCTATTTAGCTAATACAATAGTACACATTTTAACACGCTACGTTTGACAACCGAGTGGTGTAGTGGTAAGCCGGGGCATTCATTTGTGTGATGAACACAGATGTTTGTTCTCGGGTCATGGTTGTTTGTATTTATTTATGTATGTTTATTCTGGGTTTCCCCCCAGTTCGCTTTATGGTCTTCCATAACACAAGCTGTGATTACTTTGGGGCCAGACGGTTGGTGTGATTGTCTGGGCATTCATTATTATTATTTACATTATTAATATATTTAAAGCACTTTGCAACCTTTGCTTATTTTCTACATGTGTTAGTTTACAACAGTTTCATGATCATCGAGGTACCCATAGAAAGTATCTCGAAAGCTTATCCCTTCCCGTATCGAAATAGTAGCACAAATGATCACTCCGCAAGCCATAAAACACGAAATATTGTTATTTTATAAACATTTTTATACCGGCTAAGCCGTTTTTGATTCGTTTACGATTCTAAGTCGGTTGATAAAAAGAAAAGGTTTTCGATGTCGCGATGTGCCTCAGTTCTGCGTGGGCGCATGTGACACAGGTCAAAACGGCGATAAATAATTCATTTATTTATTGTTTATTGCGTAAAACTGGCCATTTTTTATAATTTTCCGATGATTTATTATAATTCCGATCACTATTCATTAAAGTTTTCGATAAGACCGGCCCGCCTCAAGTATTTAGATTAAAATTAATCAGCCAAAAATTTGATTTGCATATTAGAATACTTTTTATGGCTATATCATTTGATTGACAATTTCATCTTAATAATCTTTTGATCTAAAGAATTAGTATTCATAATTTTTTAATAAATTTGGAAATTAATTCATAAATTCATGCTTGACTCTTCAATCTGGATTAAGTATAAAGTCTTGAAAGGAAGATTCTGAGTCGATTCATTAACTGGAGTGGTCACTACCTTGTAAATTTTCTAAGAATTGGATTGTAAATTGATAGAATAAGAATTGAAGTGAGAAATGCTTCTACATCCGTCAAATGCATTACTGTTGACATGACCGTCAATGCGGACGTTTTAACATGATTTCTTGTCATTTGCATTTCCAATGTACGGTATATTTTGTTTGATAGTGCAAGTATTCATTCTTAGGAAACCTACTAATCGCCGGTTTAAGGGTATTCTGAACACTGCGCTCTTTCTGTACTGCAGAAAGCCGAAATTTAAAGAAGCGGATTCGTAACGATGTATTGAAATCAACAGATTTTATCTCATATATAGGGCTGTCCTCATAAGATGAGCCTGGAAATTCTCCAATCCATAATTAACGATGCTAAGAATAGGTAACAATCCTCAGACAAACACATCAACTGTATGGCCCTAAAGTAAGCAGAAATTGTGTCATGGATGATTATACAGCGAATTGGGGGAACCCAGAATATACATATATAAATATCAACAACCATGACCCGAAAACAAATATCTGTGTTCATCACAAATATAAATGCCCCAGCCAGGACTCGAACCTGGGACCTCCAGCGTATGAGGCAGGGACACTAACCACTACGCTGCTCTCCTTGAATGAGAGACGGCTTGAAACATTTAGGAAAAATGTATTTGAAAAAACATTTAAATTAGATTACTGTGCAGATCCTATTACTCAATATAACTCTATTCATAATATAATTAGAAATGAATATGACTCTGTTTTAAAAAAAATGAAAATATGTATAAATAATAATTTATTTAGGTTTAGTGACTGGGCAACAGTGGGAATATGCAGAAGTAGAAATAGATTATATGAATTGTACAATGAAAAAACTTATAATCATAATAAGACATTTTATGAATATGTTAAAAAGTATTCAAAATTATTTAAACGAGTTTGCAGTGTAGCTAAATCTAATTACATTAATAATAAAATTAAATATAGTACTAACATTTCAAAAACTGCATGGAATATAATTAATCAGGAAACTGGGAAAGCAAAAGAACCACACACCAAATATAATTTAAAAATTAATGATAAAGTGTTGTCAACTGACAAAGAAGTTGCTGAAGCATTTGAAAATTTTTTTACTGCCATCCCTGTGTCAACTACTTCGAGTATTAATTCATGTTCCACTCTTGCACAGTCACTGCTAACGGAAAATGTAAATTCATGCAATATTGATTTTATTTTTAAACATGTTACTGTTCCACAAGTTTTAAATGCATTTAAAAGCATTAAAGTAAAAAATACTGCCGATTTAGATGGGATTTCTGTTAAAATTATTGAATCTGTCATTGATGGTATAGCCCCGTACTTAGCCAGTATATTTAATGACTGTGTTGATAATGGTGTTTTTCCTGATTTAATGAAATTGAGTAAGGTCATTCCAATATTCAAAGCAGGTAGTATGTCTGACCCTAATAATTTTAGACCTATATCTATACTACCAACGCTCAGTAAGATTTTTGAAAAATTAATTTTAAATCAATTACTTCCTCATTTTTACGGTAATAGTTTAATGAATTTTAAGCAGTTTGGTTTCACGCGGGGTCGCTCAACAACCGATGCCGGTGTTGAGCTCATAAAACACGTATTCAGCGCCTGGGAGGAGTCGTGTGATGCTATTGGTGTCTTTTGTGACTCGTCCAAGGCGTTCGACTGTGTGGATCATACTACTCTACTCATGAAACTGCACCATTATGGCAATAAAAACCGAGCGCTTGCCTTGATTAAATCATATATTTCTAATAGAAAACAGAAAGTTGCAATAAATGGAGAAAAATCATCAGGATCGGCAGTGACAATGGGTGTGCCCCAGGGCTCAGTTCTTGGTCCTTTCCTATTTTTAGTTTATATTAATGATCTGCCATCGGTCGTTAAGAATCAATGCGAGGTCATATTGTTTGCTGACGATACTTCCTTCTTGTTTAAAATTAAAAGACAAGAAATTGACTATCGAGCGGTGAACAAATGCATCTCCAACACAGAGCAGTGGTTCTCAGCTAATAATTTGCTCCTCAATGAAAAAAAAACGAAATGTGTTAAATTTACATTGCCAAATGTCAAACAGGTAAACACAAACATTGTAGTTAAGAGCCAGGAACTGACTCCTGTAAACTCAACTGTATTTCTGGGCATAACCTTAGACGCCAAACTGCAGTGGGGACCGCATGTTGATGGTTTAGCGAAAAGGCTTGGCTCTGCCGCATATGCTGTTAAAAAATTAGACAAATTTCAAATGAAACAACTGCTCGATTAGTCTATTTTGGTTACTTCCACAGCCTCATGACATATGGTATTCTGCTGTGGGGGAGTGCTGCCGACATCGATGCTATATTTATTCTGCAGAAAAGGGCTGTTCGCGCAATCTATCAGCTCGGTCCAAGGGTGTCACTTAGAAGTAAATTTAAGGAAATAAATATTCTTACCTTCCATTCACAATATATTTTAGAAAATTTAATGTATGTTAAAAAGAACATAACCTTGTTCAAAAGAAAAAAAGATCTGCACAATGTTAACACAAGAGGAAGAAATATGCTGGCAGCTCATAATAGCAGGCTTCATAAAGTCACTAACTCATTCATGGGTCAATGTATACGCTTTTATAATAGGGTTCCTGAGGATATCCAAGGTCTTCCTACTGACAAATTCAAAGAAACTATAAAGGAGAAGTTGTGTGCTAGAGCATATTATAAACTATCCGATTATTTGGATGATAAAAGCCCTTGGGTATAATCCCCTCATTAACAGGATTGTACTAGTATTTGTAACAAAGCATGTGTAATGTGTCTGTTTGTGCGATGAGTTCTTCGTCCCGATGAATATCTAAAGCGTCATTGTCACTAAAGTACGTCTTCTTATGGTAGCGTCGGGTGACGGGTCGTTCACTTCCCTCTAATATGGTTGAGGAGGGCGATGGCTGGATCCCGCGTTAACTCGTGAACGGGTGCCGTTTGAGGGTGTTCGTCGTTTGGATACTTGGGGGGAGGGAGACTTGCCGAGCTAACAGATGCAGAAAAGAATAATTTTGTATAGACATAAAGAGACTCTGTAAACTTATTTTGAAAAAAAAAATATACCCGTGAAGTTTCTTGCCAGTTCTTCTTCACGAAGGTTTTTTTTCGAACTGGTGGTAGAATCATGTTTTATTTGACGTCCATAAGAACAAGTAATTGTCAATGTTGAGAAATAAATATTTGAATTTGAATTTGCTCGGCCGTCTTGACAGCATTCGATTTATTTTTCTAATTATCTAATCATTTTAGAAAGTAGTATAAAATTGTGCAACGAATAGTATAATTTTCTAACAATGTTAACTCTAAACAGTGTTTTTTTTTTGTTTTACATCTCTATAAACACCTGTTAATTTTGTGCCAGGGTAATACGATATCTGATGAAACAAGGCATTTTTTTTTGTTTACCTCCACGGGAAGGGCAGGAGGATAAAATTGCTCTGACGCATTCTCTGGCGCGCGCGATCCAGAGTTATGTGGGACTCGTCCCGACGCCTACCAGAACCTCTACCCATTAAAAAACCCCCTGTCGGCTCGTGCATTTTTACCACTCAGCCTTCATCTGAGCGACGGCCAATTGGAGAAAGAGGCCGCGCTAGCGGGGCCCAGAAGGGGTCACCCGCTGGGATTTACATAGCACTGAATGTGCTCAAAGCACTGAAGGTGAATACATAGCACTGAAGGTGCTCAAAATGAAAAGTAACTAATTAAAAACATTAAAATTGAAAAATAAAATTGCATTAGTTCGGATTTACGTTAGAATTAGAATTTGCGGCCTGAGGGGCTTCGAGATCTAAAGTTAACTGCGTGGGTTAGCCAGTGTGCGCGTTTCTCGGTCTAGCTACTTTGAATTTCGAATCTAAGACAGGAGCAGTATATGAGACTGAATTTCGAACAAGATGATTGGGATGGGTTTCGGCGCGTTTGAAGAACGATTCTGAGAGTGTTTTGAGGTGCTGTTGCACTATAGGTAGATCTCTGTGCAGGTCCGCGTTACGCACGTACCAAGGTGCGTTTGTGGCCCTGTGGCAGAAGAGATTTTGAACTTCCTGCAGTTTATACAGGACGGAGGGATTGGCGTGGGCAAAGACTGGCGAGGCATATGACATGACAGGTCTAACGCAGGCCTTATAAAGCGTACGTTTCTTTCTGAAAGACATTTTACTTTTTCTTCCTATCATACTATAAAGGCGGCTTAAGTAAAAACGCGCGAGTTTCGTTACTGTATCGACGTGTGGCTTGAAAGAAAGCGTCTGATCTAAAGTGATGCCTAAGTATTTAATACTGCGCTTCCAGGGGATGGGAATACCTAACATTCGGATGTGTAGATCGTTGTAGCGACTACGGAGTTTGTGGTCGAATTGAATAGCAGATCTCTTTTCTGGGTTGACATCGATACGCCATTTTTGAAACCAAACACCGAGGGCGTTTAGGGCCTTATGGAGTCTGGTGATGTTATACGGGACCGCGTGACCTGTAGTGTAAAGGGCGGTGTCGTCTGCAAAAAGGGCGAGTTCGACGCCTTTCGGCGGGATGGGGTTGTCGTGAGTGTACACGCTGTACAGCAGAGGGGCGAGGACTGAGCCTTGTGGGACTCCAGCCTTTATGGGACGAGGTGCAGAGAGCGTGCCTTCATGTTTCTATCGAAACGTACGGTCTTTGAAAAACGACGCGATTAATCTGACTAGGCGATCCGGTAAGCCTATTTTGTAGAGTTTATAAACGAGACCGCTGTGCCAGACTTTGTCGAAAGCCTTGGCTACGTCAAAGAGAACCGCGACTGTTTTATTACGAGGCGGATAGAATCCTTCGAGTATGTACTCGACGATTCGATGGACTTGCTGAGGGCAGGAGTGCTTAGCGCGAAAGCTGAACTGGTGGGGAATAATGAGAGGATCGCCATCCGTTGGAAACAGATGGTTCCGCATTCGAGAGAGTATGACTCTTTCGAGAAGTTTAGACATGGCCTCGAGGAGGCTGATGGGTTTGTGATTAGCCGGGATATTCAGAGGTTTACCCGGCTTGGGAATACCTATGACTATCGCTTCTTTCCAAGCTTTGGGAAAGTAGCTATGGTCAAAGCAGGCGTTGAGATGATAGTTAACAAGGTAAGCACCTGCTGAGGCAGGTGCTTAAGTGCGTGATTGGAAATTCCATCCGCACCCGGAGCCTTTTTGGATTTTGGATTCCTAATGAGAAGCAAGATTTCTCGTTAGAGACTTTAACGGGATCAGCGGTGATGGGGAGAGAGTCTCTGCGGAGAACTTCGTCCTCCACCGCTTTGATGTGAGAGGGATTCGCGGGTTGCGTGCTGGGCGAGCATTGTGAAGCAACGCTGTCAGCGAAGCATTCGGCTTTCTCTTCGACTTCGAAGGCAGTAGTGCTGTAGCGTAGTTTCAATAAAACACAAAATTCTCTTCTGTGTTTATTTTTTCGGTAAAATTAAAAATATACAAAAATGCCTGTAAATACAAACAGAAAAATATAAACAAAATTGAAATAAAAAATAGTCACACAAAATAGAACAGAAATATTAATACAATTAAATTTGATCTGAAAAGAAAAAAATAACAATAAAATAAATTTTAATGAATGAGAATCCTTACCAACAATTTTGGCTACGCACACTCGTGAACGTAAAAAATAAATATAGGTTTCTTAAAAAGAACTTTGATTATCGATAATAAAATATCTTAACTATGTAATTTGGAATAATAAACTCGGAAAATAATAAATAAATAGATTCAAGTTGCTTTGATGGATAATTTTTCGTGACTGACTTGTCAAATCAAAACATTGCCGTTCTCCGACACTACGTAATTCCTAGTTTAAAATTACGTCGGGAACAACAAAAAAATAAAATTTACTGACAAAAAGAGGTCGAAATAGACAACCGTCACAATACCCCGGGGGCCGGGAAAAAAAAAAATCTGAAAGATCTTTTAGGATCCGTTTTTAAACCATTTTCATTAACTACATAGCCTAAGTACTTTAATTCTTTCCGGAAAAATGAACATTTTGGAAAATTGACTGTGAGATTGGCATCTGAAAGTTTTTTAAGAATTTTAGTAAGTATATCGACATGTTGTTCAAAGGTTTGAGAAATACAGACTATATCGTCGATAAAATAGAAAACATTATTATCATTTGTAAGATCATTTAGTAGATTTTCAATGAATCTTTGTTGAGTAGCAGGTGCATTAGTTAAACCAAATGGCATAACTTTAAATTGAAACATTCCTCGGCCTGGAACATGGAATGCAGTTTTGAGTTTATCCTCTTTTTTTAAGGGAATATTCCAAAACGCTTTAGCAATGTCAATAGATGATATAAATTTAGCATCTTTAAGGTTATCTAATATATCAGAAATGAAAGGAAGTTTGTAAGCATCTTTTTTTGTGATATCGTTTAATTTACGACTATCAATACAAAATCGCCAAGTACCATCTTTTTTAGGTGTAATAATAATTGGGTTCAGCCATGGGCTGTCACTGGGTTCAATGACATCTAATTGTAACATATCATCAACTTCTTTACAAAGAGCTTTTTGTTTCTCAGGAGAAAGTCTGTAACAGCGTTGACGAATAGGTGGATGGTCTCCAGTGTCGATGAAATGTTCGACTAAATGAGTACGACCTAAAGGTTTACATTCAGTTGAAATCAACCTAAACTTTTCCATAATTGCATCTGCAATAATTTTTTGTGTGTCTGTTAAAGAATGGTATTCATGTAAATGAAAGTTAGAATCTGTATTAATGAGAAAAGATGAGTTTAAATTTGAAGGTTGTAATGTGATATTACTAAGAATATCCGGAGCAAGATTAAAAGTTTTCCAAAAATCAATACCCAAAATGAGTGATTCAGTGATTTCTGGGATCACATGAGCTGTAATTAACGCAAATTTATTGTTATAAAAAGTAGGAAGAGTAATAATGCCGATAGAAGAAATAGTTTGTCCGTTTGCAACATTACCTTTTATTAAACAGCTTTTTTGCATAAAAAGACCATGTTGTGATAAAATTTTATGAGAATTATTACCCAATATAGTGATAGCACTACCACTATCTAAAAGACCATTTAAAATTAAATCGTTTACTTTTATATGTAAATAAGGACGTTCAAAATCTGATGTTTTATTAAAGAGGAGAGCACAAGTGTTATAAGATTTAAAAAAAATTGTTAAAGTTTTTAACCATGTATCCCAATATTTTTTGTCAAAATTTGATGATTTAATACTATTATTTTTATTTATACACTCCTCGTAATTTAGTTTTTTTGGAATCGACTTATTACAATTAGGACATTTACTAGTAATAAAGTCTTTTTTTCCACAACGAAAACACACTATATTAGTGTTAGTACAGTCTTTTAATAGATGTGTATTAGATCTACAACGTGGGCAAGTGAATTTATAAAAATTCTGATTTTTATTAATTGCAGCTACAGTATTAGGCAATGGATTAGCTACAGCTGCTATGGAATTATATGTACAAGCTTTAAAAGGAAATTCAGGAATATATGGTTGATTATGTGAAATTAGAGTATTATTATACGATTTGTTATTAGAATTCGATGTAGAAGGAATAGGAAAAGAATGATAATGATCTGGTGGTGATGATGAAGAGTAGTAAGATGTATTATTAGAAACTTGGAGAATGCTTTCTGTAAATTTGCATGATTCCAAGAGGGAATTTACAGTATGTAAATCAGTAGGTGAAAGACGTAATGTAAATTCAGGTTTAAGATTTCTAACAAGAGTATTAATTTTTTCTTTTTCGGACATTGGTTCCAAGAGCTTTGAAAAAAGAGATTCCATTGTAGCAAAGTAGATGATAATTCTCTCATTATGTTTTTGTTTACGAGCATCGATTACTTTTTTTAGTTTATAATCGTAATCGGTAATTGCAAAATCATTCAACAATGCCGATCGGAAAGATGACCAGTCATTAATAGTCGACTTTCTAGCTCTAAACCAATCAAGAGCAGATCCAGATAAAATATCATAAATATGTGAGAATAAAGATTTTTCAGAAATATTTTTTATTTGTGAAAATTCTTCAAGTTTTTGAATAAAATCCTTTGGACAACCTTCACCTTTATAAATAAATCTTTTTAAATCATTGTTAGTTCGATTTTCTGTAATTTTACTGACCTTATCAGTTAATGCTTCGAAAAAAGAAAGGGGTTGTAGATTAATATTTTGTATAGATTCTGCGGAATGATATGTGGAATGTGTTGGTGATTTTTCCAAATTTTTAAAACGTGAGTCTAATTGAGTTAAATCATTCCAACATGAATTTATTAAATCTAACTGCTCTGAAGATAAATCTGATGTAATGTCAATGAGGCCTAATCTTGTTCTTATATGAGTTAAATAAGGTGAAATTTTTTGTTTCCTAATAGGATAAGAGTTTATACAAGCTTCAACAAGTTTTAAATTTTTTTTAATGGTATTAATATCTTCTGAAAATTCTTCAGGGCTATTTTGTAAAATTTCTGTTTCAGAATCTACATTAATATTTAATAATAATGATCGTAGTTCGTCTACAGATTGCGTCGAAGAAAAATTTATATTTCTGATTTTTAATTCATAAATTATTTCAGGTTTATTTAATTGTGAAAAATTCATTGCAAAATCAAAAAAAAATGTTAAAGTGAAACAAATTTGTTAATAGTCGTTATGCAGAATAGAGCCTTAAAAATATACGTATTTTCAAGTGATGAAAATGAATAGAAAATGTTATTTAAATAGTGAAATTACTGGGTTATAGAATGTTGTGTCTTCAGAAAATTTCTTCAAGGATATTATAACGAAAGAAACTAAAGAAACTTAAATGTCTGAATAATTTAGCAGTATTTTGATATATTATAGTAGATATATTATAGTAGATACATATATAAATATATTATAGTGAATGTTAATGATTGAAAATGGTAACAAATAAAGTTTTATGCCTGACCTCAATAATAATTATAAAAAAATTATTTTTAATGTTGCAATTCTTCTGTTCCTTTTGTTCCTTCTGTTGCAATTTCTCCTCTCTTCTCCATAAACTACGTTTGAATATTCGGGCGCCAGTATGTAGCGTAGTTTCAATAATACACAAAATTCTCTTCTGTGTTTATTTTTTCGGTAAAATTAAAAATATACAAAAATGCCTGTAAATACAAACAGAAAAATATAAACAAAATTGAAATAAAAAATAGTCACACAAAATAGAACAGAAATATTAATACAATTAAATTTGATCTGAAAAGAAAAAAATAACAATAAAATAAATTTTAATGAATGAGAATCCTTACCAACAATTTTGGCTACGCACACTCGTGAACGTAAAAAATAAATATAGGTTTCTTAAAAAGAACTTTGATTATCGATAATAAAATATCTTAACTATGTAATTTGGAATAATAAACTCGGAAAATAATAAATAAATAGATTCAAGTTGCTTTGATGGATAATTTTTCGTGACTGACTTGTCAAATCAAAACATTGCCGTTCTCCGACACTACGTAATTCCTAGTTTAAAATTACGTCGGGAACAACAAAAAAATAAAATTTACTGACAAAAAGAGGTCGAAATAGACAACCGTCACAGTGCCATCGGGACGAGTGAGAGGAGGAACGTGAAAGGCGGTGTCTACGCGTAAGGCTCGAGCCATTCGATAATACGCTTGGTGGGACGGGGAGATATTCTCCATGAAATCGTTAAACTGAGCGTCTCGGAGTTCCATGAGGCAGGACCTAACTTTGCGTTGAAGCTGATTCGCAGCTGTTCTGTATGCGGGCGTGGGATATTTCTTGGCTCTCCGGAGAGCCGCGTTCTTAGCTTTAATGAGATTCCTAACGGCTAGGGGAAGCGTGGGTTTGCCTTGCTTAGCAACCTTTTCGTTATCGCTGATGGTTGAGTTGATAGCATCAGTGAGAGTGTTGACTAATGAATCTATTTTATCCGGGCTATCTAATTGGTCAGGCGAAATCGCGAGCGGAGAGTTCGGGGCCTCTAAGGCTGAAACTAACGTATTTTTAAAGCCTTTCCAGTTGGTAAAGGTCTTAGGAGATATGACGTTATCGTTAGGCGCACCTAGCACGAGGGACACGGGGTGGTGGTCAGAGCCTAGGTCATCGAGCGGTTCGATAGACCTGAGATCGAGATGGATTCGCTTGACAATTGCAAAGTCGAGGATGTCAGGAGAGTAGTTCGGATTGTTGGGATAGTGAGTGGGAGTGATGGGAGATATGAAGTCTAAGTCAAGTGAGTCAGTGATGTCGTGGAGAGCAATACCGCTGGTGTTGGTCGATAGGCACGTCCAGTCAGTATGTTTAGAGTTAAAGTCTCCGAACATAATGACTGAATGGCCGAGGGCGAGAATGGCCTCAAAATCGCTGCGGGTTGGTATGGAGCTACTAGGTATGTAGGCTGAAGCTATGATGATGGTCGGATGCCCAGTCATAGCCAATCAACACACAGTGGCTTCCAGGAGAGGAGGGTTAGGGAGAGGACAGCAATGGAAGCCTCTTTTGTAATATATAGCGGTGCCGCCGAAACCGTCGGAGTTGGGCCTATCGTTGCGAGAAAACACGTATTTGGGAATAGCGAATCCCCTGGAGCGGTTTGGAGTAAGCCATGTCTCCTGGAGAAGCAATAAGTCTGGCTCTTTGTTCTGAAGGAACAGTTTGAGCTCAGGAAGGTTGGTGCTAAGGCTACGAACGTTAAAAGATACTAGGAATAAGCCCTTGGGTTTTATACGTCCGGACGTGGGATTTGCGGGTCTAGACATTATATTTGCTTATTTACGAATTTATACAAAACATTAAATTTATAACGAACTTAGAAGCGATTGATGCTCGGCTAACGCAAATAAACGCTCTTGAGGAGAGTGGGCGGCTCGCAGTTTACGTGCGAGTACAGAAATTTCGTTAATGTCGACGTTTTGAATGTCGTCTTACACGGTCTTCATGTCTTCAGCCAACGACGACTGAGGTGAAGACGACGGAGCGGGACGCGGGCCTACAGGAGCTACGGGAGCTGGGATAGGACGGGAAGGTGCAGGTGGAACGGCCGGACGCTGCCTCCAAGACAGAGCTGGAGTAGGCATCTGCTGAACGGGCTTTGCTTCCGGGGGACCCCGGGTGCGCAGCGGCGGGAAGTTAGCGGGAGTGAGCGGCGGCGCCGGTTTAGGCGCGGCCCTCTAAGCGGTGGAGCGGGCAACCCCTGTAGTTAGCTGTGTGGCCGGACTGGCCGCACAGCACACAGGCAGGGGGGGAAGTGGATTCGGGAGTGCGAGTGCATCCTTAGTGATGTGAGGATCCAGGCACTTAACGCACCTGGGGGGAGCTGAGCAGTTAGCCGCTGCGTGTCCATAGAGCTGGCAGCGGTGGCACTGCCCAGGGTGACCGCGGGGGTTGGGACGCTCCACGGAGATATTCGAGAGTCTTCAAATTGTGCGAGCCTCTCTGAACATCTCCTTCGAGTTGGGAGTATTGGATAGGATAACTAATGCTAAAGGAAAACGCCTACCGCGGTTGGAGTGCATCTTGTGCACTGCTTCGGCTGGGAAACCCTGGGACTTAAGGTCCTCGAGGATTTCATCGTTCGCGAGCTCGAACGAGACGCCCCGTAATACTGCGCGGATCTTACGCTCCTCCGGAAAGGGCGTAGGTGTGATATGCTATTTGTTTTAGTGAAAGTAACCAAGTGAACGCTCGAAAGTCGTCGATGGTCGCGACCTGGATTTTAAGTGAATCGCCTGCGTTGGTTGCTTTGAGATAGTAAATTTTTTGCTCTTTGCAAAGATTAGATACTGCGGTCCATCGCACTTTTTCGCGGAGAAAGACGGGCGGAGGGAGCTGAGGCTTCGGTGGGACGGGAACGCAGCGCGTCGCTGGCTTTGATGGGACCGACGGAGACGCGGTTACTTCGAGTGATTTTAATGGAGCGGAGGCTGGTGTTGAAGACACCGGGGAGGGCTCGGGTATTGAGGATACCGAGGCTTTCTTCGAGCGCTTTTTGGAGCGTTTGGCGACTAGCTGAAACGCGGGCTCAGGAGAGCCGGTTAAGGTGACGGCATTTGACGACGTATCAGACGCGGGTTCGGAGTCGCTCCCGGGAGCGGTACGTTTGCGACGCGACGCGCGAGAGGATGAGACCGATTCGCAGTCCATCTCGGATGGGACGGGAGACGCAGGAGAGCTGTAGACCTGAGGGGTCTGGACGTTGGAGGCCTGAGGGGCCGGGGACGCGATAGTTGCCTGTAAGGCCTGCGTTATTACGTCATCTGAGATGGGGACGCCGGACGCAACGAGTGCCTGGGCGAACGACCTAGCAAAGTTTGCCAGGCTTTACTGGTCTATTGGAGGGCTTGAAACTTCAATATAAATATATAAATATATAATAATGCCTAGGTTCCCTAGCAAACCTAGCACCTAAACCTCCCTACCCGCGGGGGCTGGGGACGACGTGAGGTGGTGCCCCTAATTCGGACAGCACTGTACCGTCACCCTGGGAAAGGCCCAAGTGCAATGGGATCGGGTCAGCCGGTTTCTCCTTGGCCTGAAGGGCCTTGGAAGCGCACCGGGGCAACGCTATCAGGCTTAGTTGTCACCGTTAAGTATCCACCTGATCAAACGCGAGTCTACTACGGAGTGTGTTGCCAATAAATTGACAACAAAAACCGGCCGTAGACCTGACGAGGTTGGGTTGCACAGAAGTGCGGGATTGACTACGTTACGACCGGCCGGGGCCGGCCGCAGAGCGAGTCTCTGACTACGTAACAGGCGCCAAGCGTCAAGTACGCAGCCAGAAAATCAGCCCGAGACTTGCGAACTACTATCGAATTTAATCGACCGTAGTAAGCTCAACTCTGTTGTTGCTGCTCCCACCGAGGTGAGGTACCAATTCGAGGGGTGCACAGAGTGCGGGATTGACTACGTTACGTCTGGCCGAAACCGGCCGCAGAGCGAGTCTCTAACTAACGTAACAAGCGCCCAGCGTCAAGTACGTAGCCAGAAAAACAGCCCGAGCCTTGCGAACTACTATCGAATTTAATCGACCGTAGTAAGCTCAGCTCTGTTGTTGCTGCGAGACCGACTTAGTTGCAGCCGATCGAAACCGGCCGCAGCGTAAGTCCTACAGAGGCTTATCTCAAGTCGTCGAGGACGAAGCGAGATATTGTACGAATCTCAGCGTATGAGTATTGCTACGAGTTGTCGTCGTGAGACGACAATCGTGACTCAACAGCTGGTGCGATCGCGAACACGTCCGAGCGGGGCCGGACGCACAACGGATCTGAGAGTGGCGTTTGAGTATTGCTACGAGAGAATTCGTGAGACAACAATCGTGACTCGGCAGCCGGGAGCAACCTTCAACACGTCCGAACGGGTCCGGACGCAGATCGGGTCTATTGAAACCGCGCAGGGATCCAGTGGTTAATAAAGTTATGGCAAGGGAGGGAAGTGTTTCCTAAGGGTAAAAGGACGGAGAGGGGAATATATTTCATATATTTTACAATTTTGATAATGAGTGCCGAGAGGAGTGTTTCCACCGGCTTTTGTTCGGTCTACCTTACCTTACCTTAGCTACCTTAGCTTCGGCTTTTCGTGTTTGCGCTATCACGATGGCGACGGAGAAAAAGAAGACATTCATTAAATGTAATTTTTCTTACTTTTGATGAAACAAAATATTTTGAATTTGAATTTGGTGGGGCACCCTAACACAAGGGGATGGTTAAACAAGTCCAAACTGAAGGTCTTCCCCAACAACCCTTTACATTAAATGAATTCAGTACTTAGTTTTGTAAAAAGTAATTAATGAGGAAGGTAGGTCCAGCGACAGAGTTTCAGGGTGGAAAAAGGAAGACCGAGTTTGGTGGCCAAAAAGAAAAAAAGATTTTATTTCTAATATATCCATATAAACCATATCATATCTTTGTGCACATTTAGTATAACTTTTAACGATTTTTAACATTGAAATTACGTACTGCACGCAAAAATAACAAAGTTTCAATATTTTAATTAACCTGCAATTTACTCTCTCATCTAAATATAGTTTTACTTATCAGGGCGTTTATTAGTTATTCCATACTAACGTTTGGAATGATATAAACATATCTATAATCTTAAACATATATATTTTTAATAAGAAATATAGAATAATGATTTCATAATGCAGATTATTTTATTGTAATTTGTTCAAATCCCGAAATAATCGTAAAATCTCAGAATGACTACATGTTCGGATTTACTGTCGCTACCATTTTTATAGTTTTTTTATTAGTTAAATGTATTTTAAAGCCTAATACTAGAACATGTTCTTGTGGCGAGAAAACTACCGTTTAATATTAAAAATATATATAATGTTATAAGATGAGCTAAGACGAACTTAACTTTTTTAGTGTTTTGCAGTTACAATCCTGTTATTTTTATTAATAATAAACTTTTAAACTAAGTCAAGTAAAAAGACAAAAATAATAACATTTCATTGGAAATTGGTGTTTTCCTAAGTATACCTTGTTTTTTTCTGAGGTCGCCGCCAGCAATATTATAAGAACCAAATAGAAAAAAGTTATAAAAGTGCATGGCTCACTTTTGTAGATGCTGGTAGGTGACCTTAAAAAGAAACATTTGGCGAATGTACCTACTTAGATACACACCCCTTTCGTATGAAATATCGAACTCATTTTTATTATAGCCAAAGTAATCAAAAATATACACAGAAATTGTATTGTAATCAAAATAAAAGTTACTTATTTATGAGACATGTACAAATATACTTCGTTCTTTAATTGCAATTTAAACGTGCGATACTTGCGCAGTTCAGAGAGCTACGAGGCTCTACTCCATTCAACTCTGACTTGCCTTCATCTCCGCTGATACAATATCTTGAGGTTTATATACACTTGACATAAAAAACTGTTGAAAATAACCCACGTAAATGATAAAGCAGGTCTGCTGACAATATCTGATGCCGAATCGGACACTGGTTAAACTCTTAGTCTTGGTACACTTTTAGATAACTGCACCTTCCAAATTACAATCGCGCACCGATAAGGCATCAAGATAATGTTTCTGTGGTAAAGACACCAGTAATCTGGACACCACGGGCTCTCTTGCTCAGAACACTCTGGTCGTTTCTTCCGAGGGGCACTTGCCACTGCTTCGCTTCCATCAGCATAGACACCCGATTGGCAAGGGAGGATGGAAAAAGAACGGTGCAACGCTGGTACCCTGGCGCTGCTTAATTCTTGGGATGCAACCTGTGCGGACACACTCAGTTCGTCCCACTAAAAAGCTTTAAGCGTTAGGGCCGGTGATCTATTCGGTGGTCGGCTCAGGAGTTGAAGTGCTGCAAATACGTGTTAACGAGCTAGTGGTAGAGACCTAGGGCCTGTGGTCATTATACACAGAACATTTCATTAGGAAACTTACTTCCAGATTTATTAGGTCTCCGGCGACTATAAGGCTGGCAGTTACCTCACGCCAAGCATTAGCTTAGCCATACAACGAGGTAGCTCAGCCAGCATGAATGGTTGAATGCCGTGGGGGTAAGGTCCGCACCAAGTATTCTCTTTATGGTGTTTATTGTAATAGCATTGTATTAGTAGCGTTGGGTGACGGGTCGCTCACCTCCCTCTAATATGGTTGAGAAGGGCAATCGCTGGATCCCGCGTTAACTCGTGAAGCGGGTGCCGTTTGAGTGTGTTCGTCGTTTGGAGACTTGGGGGGAGGGAGACTTGCCGAACTAACAGATGCAGATAAGAATAATTTTGTATAGAAATAAAAATACTCTGTAAATTTATTTTGAAAAAATTATACCCGTGAAGTTTCTTGCCAGTTCTTCACGAAGGTTTTTTGGAACTGGTGGTAGAGTCATGTTTTATTTGACGTCAATAAGAACAAGTAATTGTCAATGTTGAGAAATAAATATTTGAGTGTGAATTTGAATATTAAAGAAAACAAATTTTTAATATCGGCGTAGATTTTTTACCTATATAACGGTTTTCCCTAAATATTGTGTGTTGTTGTTACGTAGTTACGTAGTGCGAGTGTGATGACCAGTAGTCCCAGCTTTAAATCCTGGTCGGACCTGACCTGGTAGACCTGAGTATCATGGATTGTTTTGTATTTATTAAAAAAGTTAATGTAAGTTATGTAATAAGTTAATGGTAAACGAGCACGTTTACCAGCTATGCCAAAATAAAAAAAATCCAAAAAAATTCTTATTTATATGAATAAATGAATGAATGTACATCGAAAAAGGACAAATGTACGTGTAAAGTTCACTTCCAATTTGTCATTATTTTCAAAAACACGTGAAACTTGCACTTATTTAAATAAGTAAACTCTAAAGGCTGATGTAACCTTGGCTCAAAGTCATTCAAATTACAACCATAATAAGGTCTTTATTAGTAGCGCAGGATCTTCAAAGGGCAAAGATGCGCGCCCTGCCTTGACCTGCGTCGGCGCATCGTGATCTTCATATTATACTAATATCTATATATAATAACGTTATAGGCTCGTTAGTTTAAGCCTGTGACTTATTTCGCGTATTTCCAAATTGCATTCCTATTTTAAATATAATAATTTTTCTCTGATAATAGTTCCGGGTCTGAATCTGGTTGTATGCCAAATTTTATTCAATCCTGTTCATCCGTTTTGTGGGATTGAGTAATCTGCACAGACAAACTTTCGCTTATAGTTTTAGTAGGATCACATTTATAAAGTTTATTCCGGAGCTGCAATAAAGGTCTCCATAGAATTATCTAGTCTGAGCTACGGAAAGAACGTATTAAATGAGGAAGTTTATGCCCTTTTAAGGGAAAATAAAGTTCTTTGGAAAATAAGATACCTTCTCTGTGACAGAAGAAATGCTATGCGTTTTTAGTAACTAAATATTGATATTCAGAACTTTCAATAGCATGGGAAATCTCTTAGATTAAGCGTTTGGGGTCCTTGAGTAACATCGCAAATCGGTCACTTTATATGTGTTCAGTGAAATCAAATTTTAGCCGTTTTTTATTTTCTATATTTTTGATTTGTAAATTTAGTTTGACATTTATTTAAAAAAAATTGAATATTTTCGAAAATGCAGTTGTTGGCTTCTACCAGGTCCACTTTTTTTATTGTTCCCCTCCACGGGAAGGGCAGGCGGATAAAAAATGCTCTGACTCATACTCTGGCGCGCGCGATCCAGGTTATGTGGGACTCGTTTCGACGCCTACCAGAACCACTACCCACTAAAATACCCCCTGTCGGCTCGTGCAATTTTTGCCACTCGGCCTTCATCTGAGCGACGGCCATTTGGAGAAAGAGGCCGCGCTAGCGGGGCCCAGAAGGGGTCACCCGCTGGGATTACATAGCACTGAAGGTGCTCAAAGTGAATGTGAATACATAGCACTGAAGGTGCTCAAAATGATAAATAAAAATTGAATTAATTCGAATTTACGTTAGAATTAGAAGTTGCGGCCTGAAGAGCTTCGAGATCTAATGTTAATTGCGTGGGTTCGTGTTCGTTCAGTGTGCACGTTTCTCGGTCTAGCGACTTTGAGTTTCAAATCTAAGACAGGAGCAGTATATGTGACTGAATCTCGAACTAGAGGATTGGGATGGGTTTCGGTGCGTTTGAAGAACGATTCTGAGAGTGTTTTTAGGTGCTGTTGCACTGTAGGTAGTTCAAGATCTCTGTGCAGGTCCGCGTTACGCACGTACCAAGGTGCGTTTGTGGCCCTGCGGCAAAAAAGATTTTGAACTACCTGCAGTTTGTGCAGGACGGAGGGTTTAGCGCGGGCAAAGACTGGCGAGGCATATGTCGTGACGGGTCTAACGCAGACCTTATAAAGCGTACGTTTGTTTCTGAAGGACATTTTACTTTTTCTACCTAACATACTGTAAAGGCGGCCTAAGTAAAAACGTGCGAGTTTCGTTACTCTATCGACGTGAGGGTTGAAATAAAGCGTCTGGTCTAAGGTGACGCCTAAATATTTGGTAGTGCGCTTCCAGGGGATGGGAGTGCCTTGCATTCTAACGTGGAGATGTTGGCGATACGACTGCGTTTTTAGTCGAAGTGAACCGCAGAGCTCTTCTGTGGGTTCACATCAATACGTCATTTTTGAAACCATGCACCGAAGGCATTTACAGCCTTTTGGAGTCTGGTGGTGAGACCCGGGACTCTGCGGCCTTTGGTGTAAAGGGCAGTGTCGTCGGCAAAGAGGGCGAGTATGACGCCTTTCGACGGGACGGGAATATCGTTAGTATACACGGTGTACAATAGAGGGGCGAGGACTGAGCCTTGAGGGACTCCAGCCTTTATGAGAAGGGGCGTGGAAAGCGTGCCTTCGTGTTTAAATCGAAACGTACGGTCTTTAAGAAACAAAGCGATTTTTCTAACTAGTCGATCCGGTAAGCCTATTTTGTAGAGTTTATAGACGAGGCCGCTGTGCCAGACTTTATCGAAAGCCTTGGCCACGTCAAAGAAAACTGCGATCGTTTTAAAACACCGCGGGTATGTACTCGACGATTCGATGGACTTGCTGAGGGCTGGAGTGCTTAGCGCGAAAGCCAAACTGATGGGGAATTACGAGAGGATCGCCATCCGTTGGAAACAGATGGTTCCGCATTCGAGAGAGTATGACTCTCTCGAGAAGTTTAGACATTGCCTTGAGGAGGCTGATGGGTCTGTGGTTAGCCGGGATATTCAGAGGTTTAGCCGGCTTGGGAATGCCTATGACTGTCGCTTCTTTCCGAGCTTTTGGAAAGTAGCTAAGGTCGAAACAGGCATTGAAAATGATAGCTAACAAGGTAAGCACCTGTTGAGGCAGGTGCTTAAGTGCGTAGTTGGAAATACCATCCGCACCCGGAGCCTTTTTGGACTTTTGACTTTTAATGAGAAGCGAGATTTCATCATTAGAGACTGAGACGGGGTCGGCGGTGATGGGGAGAGAGTCTTCTACGGAGAACTTCGTCCTCCACCGCCTGGATGTGAGAGGGATTCACGGCTTGCGTGCTGGGCGAGCATTGAGACGCAACGCTGTCAGCGAAGCATTCGGTTTTCTTTTCGACTTCGAAGGCGATAGAGCCATCGGGACGAGTGAGAGGAGGGACGTGAGAGGTGGCGTCTACGCGTAAGGTTTGGGCCATACTATAATACGCTTGGTGGGACGGGGAGATATTCGCCATGAGATCGTTCATCTGAGCGTCTCGGACTTTCGCGAGGCAAGACCTAACTTTGCGTTGTAGCTGATTCGCAGCTGTTCTATAGGCGGGCTTGGGATATTTCTTGGCTCTCCGGAGAGCCACGTTCTTAGCTTTAATAAGATTGCTAACGGCTAAGGGAAGCGTGGGTTTGCCTTGCTTAGCAACCTTTTCGTTTTCACTGATGGCTGAGTTGATAGCATCAGTGAGAGAATTTACTAATGGATCTATTTTATCCAGGCTATCTAATTGATCGGGCGAGATCACGAGCGGAGAGTTCGGGGCCTCTAAGGCTGAAACTATCGTATTTTTAAAACCTTTCCAGTTGGTAAAGGTCTTAGGAGAGGTAGCGTTATCGTTAGGCGGTCCTAGCACGAGGGAGGCGGAGCGGTGGCCAGAACCTAGGTCATCGAGCGGTTAGATAGACTTGAGATCGAGGTTGATTTGTTTGACGATCGCAAAATCGAGGATGTCAGGAGAGTAGTTAGGGTTGCCGGGATAGTGAGTGCGAGTGACGGGAGAGATGACGTCTAAGTCGAGTTGCTGAGTGATTTTAAGGAGTTTTCTACAGCTTTGGTTGGTCGATAGTCATTATGTTTGGAGTTAAAATCTCCAAACATAATGACTGAATGGCCGAGGGCGAGAATGGCCTCGAAGTCGCTAAGGATAGGTCTGGTGTTACTAGGTATGAAGACTGAAGCTATGATGACGGTCGGATGACCAGTCATAGCCAATCTACACACAGTGGCCTCCATGTTGAGGAGAGGAGGGGTAGGGAGAGGAGGGGTAGGGAGAGGAGTGCAGTGGAAACCTCTTTTGTGATAAATAGCTGTGCCGCCGTAACCGTCGGGCCTATCTTTACGAATGAACACGTAATTGGGAACAGCGAATACCCTGGTGCGGTTTAGGGTGAGCCACGTCTCTTGAAGAAGCAATTAGTCTGGCTCGTTGTTCTGAAGGAACAGTTTGAGCTCAGGATGATCGGTGCTAAGGCTACGAACGTTAAAGGAAATTAGGGATAAGCCCTTGGGTTTGATACGACCGGACGCGGGATTTGCGGGTCTAGACATTATATTTACTTATTTAAAGAATTTATATTAAAAAAAAATTATAACGAACTTAGTAACGAGTGATGCTCAGCTAACGCAAATAAACGCTCTTGAGGAGAGCGACGAATGTCGACGTTTTGAATGACGTCGAACACGGTCTTCTTGTCCTCAGCCAACGACGATTAAGGTGAAGATGACAGAGCGGGACGCGGGCCTACGGGAGCTACGGGAGCTGGGATAGCACGGGAAGGTGCAGGTGGAGCGGCCGGACGTTGCCTCCAGGATAGAGCCGGAGTAGGCGTCGGCTGAACGGGCTTTGCTTCCGGGGGACCCCGGTTGCGCAGCGGTGGGAAGTTGGCAAGATCGAGCGGCTGCGCCGGTTTCGGCGCGGCCCTCTTAGCGGTGGAGCGCGGAGCGCGCGGACTGCCCCTGTAGTTTGCTGTGTGGCTGGACTGGCCGCACCGAAATTTATTTTGAAAAAATTATACCCGTGAGTTTTCTTGCCAGTACTTCTTCACGAAGGTTTTTCCGAACTGTGGTAGAGTCATGTTTTATTTGACGTCAATAAAAGAAGTAATTGTCAATGTTGAGAAATAAATATTTCATTTCATTTCATTTCAGTTCAATTACTGGAACAAAGGTTATTTCAACTGAAGCTTGCGGTTGGCAAAGCATCATTAGTGGATATAATGATTACTTTACACTTACCTACCGCCCGATGGGTTGGTGCTCGTTTGCGTCTATGAAAGAAGTAAAAAAAAAAGAACAAATCCGCCGGCTACATCGCCATAACTTAAAAAAATATCACATAAATGAATACAAACTACTTTAATCAGCGGCCTTCGAATCTAATTCCTTAGTTAACGGTCCATTATACATCAACAAAAGCCTATGTCGACGAGTCTTGAGTGTAAAATTTAAATAAGTGAATAAGCTAATAGTTTGTAAATGAAGCATTAACGAAGGCATTGCGACTTCTTAACTAATAAATCGGACAGACCATCGCGTTAAGGTGAATTTACAACGTTTGCCAAAAACAAAAGAAATTATCAAAAAAGGGGCATATACTTGTTTGTATCTTTATTTGCAATGTAACTACAAAATCGATTTTTAAAATGTCAAAAAATTAAGGTGTTATGCAGGTGCGTAAAGTATTATGAATTAAAGTAGGCTTATATTAAGTCCCAAAATTAAATTAGGTACTACGCGGGTGAAATTTAGAATTTTAATTGATGTTTGAAAAATTAAACAGTTGGAGAATTTATAAAAATAAATAAATAAAATCCCCAGACGAATACACCAACTGTATGGCCTCAAAGTAAGCAGAGCTTGTGTTATGGATGACCATACAGCAAACTGGGGGGAACAGTTGGTGTGTTTGTCTGGGAAAAAATGTATAATTGCAATCATGGTGCTTATTTACAATTTTATACAAAAAAGCCCTTTAATACCGGGCATGCCCGTTTTTGGGGAATGATGCACAAAGCTGTATGTCCCAGACGGGTGTGGATTCGGTAGCGTTCTAGAGTAATAATATAATTGCAGACCACTAAGGATACCTTCTTGATAGACATATCCACGAGTCCGCATGAAAGTAAGATACCCAAGCCGAGGGTTAAACGGCTTCTTTTGAATCTAAAGTTTTCCTGAACATTCACTAAATCAAAGAAATCATTTCAAAACTACAATCCAGCCACCAAAAAGCTACGATACAACAAACATGTACACAGGTACGTGAAATATTCTGAACTTCACGTAGAATATATGTTGTTGTTTTTGTAAACAGTTCATCGTAATATTTTCAAAAACTACATGAATCGAAATCACATCGGTCGTCAAGCATGTTCGCAATAACAAAACGAACTTTTGAAGAATTAGATCTATTATTAAAACATTTTTGAAACATATTACCGAAAATATAATTAGCATATCGACATAGATATCCTTCGGTCAATATCCTGGCTGACTACAGAGATAATTCTTGTGTTATGACTCATCGAAGGTAATAACCTCTATTCCATAGGATGTCACAAATTTGAAGATCGATTTTCTGAGGAATTTCGTCCATAATTAACGATGACGATATTATGAGACGATTGTTTGGATCGATTTAGTTTACGGATATATTTTTGTTAAAAGTTTTTTAATTTAGTTTTGATGAAATTTGATTTTTTGTTTTCAATTTTTTTTTTGAATTTAAGAACAGCTATAACAATTAAAGCAATGATATGATTTCGTTGGTCAAACCAAAACATAAAGCTACGAGCCTTTTGGACTTAGAGAATGAGTTATAAAAGCTACAAGACCATACGAGGGTGTCGCTAATTTGTGACCTGAATCAGTTCAAAAAACTTGCCTTGATACCTATGACCCCTTCGTGGTTCTCTGTTTCATAAACCTCTTTGTTTTAATAGAGACTCTAGATGGCGCCAGTATGTTTGTGGATAAACTCCGGTATATTTAAAAAGTAAATAATATTACAGTGACGATACAATGTATTAATGCGTTTTTAAGGTATATGCACTTCATACGAGATATGGACACAGATGATTTGAAATGTAATGAATATTAAGCATAAACAATTGAATAAAAAGAAAAATACAAACAAAACACGAAAAATAATAACTAAAAACTAAATAGACTGTGGCACTGGCTTTCAGCTATTGCCAGGTCATGCTATTGCTTTTTTTTCAACCCTTATCATACGTCAAAAAGTCAAGAACCTTAGCTTCAAACTCTTCACTTGATACACACAACACCTACGCTGCTACATCGAGCTACACATTGTAATGAAAAACCAACATTGTTACCCATGATATGTCATAAAACTAAGTTATTTATTATTAAATGTTTATTATGAAATGAGACCTATATATTAATAGATAATGATGGCATTAAACGCGCCTACGTTCTACCATGGAAAGCATCCTAAATGTTTGTTTTGTGGATGTCTACGCGTCAACCTCCATTTGAAAAGTTGGACGTTACAGCTATTTAGTGTTAATTTAAAAATATTTTACAAGAGTTGTATCGTGGCTTTTCTTATTATTAGAAGAATTACTAACATTCAGAGCGGCATTACTAATGGCAGTGCTGTGCTTGTTGGGCTTTTAGAATTTATTGCACTTGTTGGATTGGTGCACAGAGTACCTAGCCGGGGTTAACAGGCAAGCGGAGGGGGTATGACCCTTGGCTTAAATTTTGCAGTTTTACTATCACTGGTAGGAAGAGAATTCTAATTTTATGAATCTAAAAAAAATAATGGTAGAATGGAACGGTCTATGAGAAGGACGCGGTATACCCCTTTTTAAATCTTGTGGTAAATAGGAAAGGCCTAACCGTATATTTTATTTCATAAAGTACATTCATGTAACAAAAAAAAATATCACATTTCTTATACAGCAAACATACAAAAGACTATACGACAACTTTAGATATACAAAGATATAGAATTACTAAAAGGAAATTATCATGATTTTGCATATGATCAACAATTAGTGGACCTCCCATTGGGTCTAATACGTTTGTAATTTTCATATTATTTCATATATTTTTAGGTTATTTAATATGTATATTGGTTTTTGGTCGCGTGTCTTTTAATGAAGTCGAGTTTTCTATGCTCATTAGGAATGTGTCAATGGTATTCGAGATAACGGTTCTGGAAACTGGCTTTAACTCTTTGTTTTATATGCTCTGTGATTTATGTCTGATTGTTTAGAAAGTATCTATTAATTTTGCTTATATTGTTTCGGCTTTTTTGGTATGTTTGTGTTTATTTGCTTACGTTGTAGGGCTCTAGTAGGCCGTTGTAGATATTCAAGTAGTTAGAGTCCTGGATCTTTTTAAAGAGTCCTATGCCCTTCACGGATTGGCTATTCTAATTATAATTAGATAATTGTTCTAATTTTATTTTGAACAATTTACTTTAAATCGTCACCTTCGCAAAGACGTCAATCTATTGGTATTTTGCTGATTGCTTTATGGGCGATATGCGAATGTTTTGTTTCAACAAATTGGAACCTCAATAATCTCCACCAGTCGATTAAGCGCAGACAGAATTGCTATCTATTAATGGTCTATGTACTGAAAAGCCAAACGAAGCCAACCTGCGTCTGATTTTTCAGAAAAATTCAACCCCGTACAAAGGTTTCTCTTGGATCGGCGAATCACGCAAGACAAACGGCTGACATTTGTTGGTAAAAATGTCTACTATTTGGCGATAATGGCGCTTGTAACAGTGTCTGAATATCGGAAACTCGATAGTAGAAACGAGAATCTTGGTAAGAATCATGTAAAAAACAAATAATAAACAAATACTTTTCTCTGATAAAGAGCCTCTAATAAGCCTTTAGCAAATAGATTTTATACAACGGTACTCACGTACATTTAACTAAATATTGCAACAAATTAAATTAGAGTTTTTTAATTCAATGACTTTTATGTTTTTGGCCTTTTGTACTCTTTGTGCTAATTCGAATAATTTCGGTATCGTAGTTCTTAACCAACGCTAATAGTATGATACAAACCTCCTAACCAAGAACCATTTTACAACAAATCAACTCATAAAGACATGCCGACTAATCTTCGAACTTCACCACCGGCCGACAGTGACAGATTGTGCGCCATAAATCCACCATTTATTATCTAAAACACTTGTGTCGAAACCAAATCAATTCCAATTCGATGCGTGTCAAAGTTCGTTCCTAAATCAATCGGATCGATATCGGCTCGAGACGATCCCAGCACTATGTCGAAACAACACACTAACACATAAATCCACCTATAATTCTCTGTAGTGTATTTGTAATGGCCGACAAGAAATCCCAAAATGTCACGTTAAATAATCGTGTTCATTAGTAAACATTTGAAACATGTATTAGGAACGGCGGGTGCTGGCGCCCGCGGACCTGAGTAATCTCTCTCTAATACTGTATGAACAAAAAGGATAGCCTTAATTAAAATGTGACCATAGAGGTGAGGCGTCCGATCCTATCGACTCGGGCGCACGGGTTACATACTAATTAATAAGGCATTCGACGTTAATAAAGATCCTCAAATCTTGCACAATTAAGACAACCTCAATCGAATTATGAAACTATTAAATCGATTACTTTACATCCGATGATTAGTATTTTAATTCGATACACAATCGACGACCTGTGGAGTACTAATTGGAGATAATTTTTTAATTATTTTAGTTTGTGTCTTTATCACTAGGAGGCGCGGACATTAATTTTAATGGTACCGCTGCTTGCAGGCTGCGTAGGACATTTATTAAGATTTTATATGTTTCACAACGAAATTACCATATGAACGTTAAGAAGCTACTCGGCTCGTTAAAGTAAATCATGTATTATAATATTATAGTTTCAAGGTACATTCCCGTTATTTATCTTTTCTAATGACTCTCTTTGGTGGAGGTTAAGACGCCGCCTCCAGTTTTACAAAGTTCCGGGTTCATACTCCAGGTGAAAGGGCTTATTGTTAAAGTGTAAGAGCTTTAGCCGATCTTATTTGGTCAACTTAAATTCTGAACTTGAATTTACAGATTATTTTAAATTTGAGGAGGCTTAGGCTTATGTAAAATAAACTGTATTGTAATGTTACGTACATTACTTTAATAAATACAAATAACTAACAAATAACATCCCCCCTTCATATTTATTGACAAAATAATGGATCATACAAAAGTAAGTATTGAATAACTTCTAGAATTGGTTATTATCGTTCGTAGAATTTCAAAATTTCAGCTTTTTGCTTTTAATTTGAAGTATTATGGCAGCCTTGTGGCGAAGATGATATCAGCTTTACCTTTGAAATCAAAGATCCTGGGTTCATTTACACAAGTACTGGATGTTTTGTATTTATGTAAACTTATTTTATAAAATGGTGGATATTCCAAAGACTTAGTTAAATATATTTTATTTCAGCATCGGGAAAAAAACTTTTACACCAAGTAGCAGCCATATTGCAGCTTCTAAAAAAAAACCAAACATTTTTTTTGACACTAGCTTTTCTTACGGTTTGAGTGCAATACTAAACCTAAAATAACTCCAAAAACTTACATGTGTAATAATAAAATTAAACCAGCAGAAAAACAAAAACGTAAACTTTTATCAACAAAAGCTTGCAACACTTTTACAACGAAAGCTGTATCCACAGGGCGTGGCTTAATCCCAAAATCGGATTTCACAGTTTAGAAGGTCGCACAAATTGTGATAATTAGATAGCTACTCCACGCTGTATATAAACGCTGGTTTTCAAAATACTCTCGGTAAATCGTCGAGTATGGAGGTGTGAATCAAAAGTATGGACATTTTGGGTAAACTTAGCAAATATGTTAGGTTAAGGAAAGTTGCAGTCATAATGGTTTTGTTTAAAGAACTCATTGAAAATTATTTAGGGTTTATTTTTAAACCTTTAGTATAATTGTAGTTCAGTTGAATTATGTTTTTGTGTAGGTGACAGAAGCAACAACAAAAGATTCAATTTAAGCTAATTAGATCTAAACACACTGGTGACTTGAGCCAAATATACTCATAGCTTTTATCAGCTCGAACCGTACATCTTACTGAACTAAATATCTGAAATTTTCGAAGGGTAACATGTCTTCCAACCTGCGATAGACAAGTGTAGTGAAACCACCCCTTAGTGAACTTTACCGGTTATTGCTGAACGTAATTAATGAATACAACAACTAATATATATAGCCACGAATATACTCGTACGAAGTAGTAAAAATAAATGACAGCTAATGACGACATATAAAAAGGTTAAATGTCATAACTTTGAGTTCTATGTGTAAACCTTATAGATACAGACCTACTGCATGAATTTCTGACAAACGCAAACTTTGTCTTTGCTATTGTTAAAAAGAAGCGATACGAGTTTGTTTGTTTATTTACAACTAATAGATGATCTCCGGAACCACTACTCTACTCCTAATAATTTTTCAGAACATTAGTTCATTCATTATTTTATAGCTTGATTTTTGCTTTGAACATTTTCACATAATACGCTTTGCTTTTGATCAGTTTACAGCTACTCAGAACAAATATGTTAAGTTTGACAACTTTTTTACTCTGTTGTTGTTTTATTTTACATGATTATAGTTCAATTAGGGTTGTTCCAGATTCCAATGCCAGGTATTATCAATTTAATATTACCGGTTAAGTCAAATAAATTAGAGGAACTGACGTGACCATGTCGGGGTTACTGCAGACAAGCTCATTGAATAATTATTGAATTTGATGTAATTTATCCTGAACAAAAGACAAATGGATTTATTTCAGACTCTTAATATGCCTTTTTTGTGATATTCTTTCATCATTAATAAGAGACAGTGTCCGGGAGTAACGTTTAGTAACGGAGAAACGATTTTATTTTGATTTTTGCACGGAGGCAGAAGTTACGGGGCTGAACCTCGCTTGCACCTCCAATTTTATATAAAGACTTATAAACTGAGCAAGAGCCCTGTCTTTAACGAGAGATGATCCAGGTTCGAAATGGACGCGTAATTGTACGGTGAACATATCGTTGAAGGTTCTCGTGTGAGCAAGTTTGCGTGATGAGTAGAAAAACTACAGAGAATGTAGGCTAAGTGTTAATATATTTGTATATTTTGTTTTTTTACTAATCGTTATAAACAAAATAATTACAAACGGTTTATATTTATGTATGTTTATTCTACACGCCCAATTTACTGTATTCATACAGAAAACTTTGCTGAATTGGATTCTGCTGGTGTATTGGTCTGTATTATTATAATTAAGAGAGTCTTTCTGAAAAGACACACATCATTATTCGTCTTCCTTATACAGACATTTACAATAAACTGAAGCCAGAATAGTTTACCACTAATTAGTTGTTTTCAAAGCTAAGGTCAGCCCGTTATTAGTAAGGAGTTCCCATGCCCACCAAGGCACCTCGCGAATATCACACGATATTCATCATTCGCATCGCGTGACTAAACGCATCGAAACATCGATTGTATCGATTAGATTCTGGACGAATCGATTTGCGATGCCCCACCACTGGGTCACTGGAAAACAACCCCACTATCTATCCACACACATCCAACTATTAACGCAACAAAATCAATGAAAAACACACAATATTTAAAACAAACGAACGCAACTCAAACGAACCCAATCTGTCAAAAGTATTTCACGGTACTTTTTTGTTTTATTACCAACTTTATACATTTCCACGGTGACGAATCGATTACTTCTAAACGTTCAAATTCGATCTTAATAGAACCGAATAAATATTTAATTATCGGCCTTTATGGTGAATGGTAACGCAGCGGTTGTTCAGATTTGTTAATTATCTTGATTGGAGAGCGCGCGGTCGTTTCCGAGTCATTGGCTGTCGGAAATTGGCAATACAGAAATGGAGCTGTTGAGAAACCGTTCCCGAAAAGTACCGGTTCCGGCGTCATGACCGACGTTGAACTGTTTACGATCCACGAATGAATGAATGATAAATAAAATTTCATATGTTATTGTAATCGTGTGAAAGTTGTTAAAAATCGTTGTTATCGATTTCTAGACGATGTAACAAAAGTGCATTGAATCGATAAAGTGTGGCGAGCGTGTGAATTGGCGCGTCGGCGGCGCGCGCGCAAGCCCACTGCCCGCCTAATGTAAAACTAATCTTTGCTTAATAATAGTTATTACGAGTTCATTACAAGCGATTCGTGGGTGATGCGACTAGTTACGCCTCAGCTCTACAATATAACGACTTTATCGATACTTACTAATAACTAAGAGGAATACATCAATACCCCTTCAAATTTCCTGTTTATTTACGCTAAGAAAAGCTTAACATTACTAAATAGATGTTTACATATACTCTCCAAAAACAAATTTAAAATTAATCGTTACACTTTTGTACATTAATCATAAAAAAATATATATCGATAGATATATCGACAATCGATACATCAATCACGGCTCAGATTAATCTGTATGAAGACATTTAGTTAATAACACTTTTAAAATAAGACGAGCCGCTTTTATTAGATCAATAGCTTTATAGTTATGATGCGAATCTTTCGATTATTATATAATTATAGTTTAAAAAGCGAGGATCGATTAATTGGAGTACGCACCTAATACATCATTCGTCACGAATCATCGATACTTTTTTGTGTTTAATGGAGAAGATTTAGTTTATCGCGCCATCTTGGTTTAATGAGGCTCGAAGTTTCTCAAAGCGGGTTAAATATTTAACTGTTTCTGAATAAATGAGATGTTTCTGTGGAGTAATGTGTAAGTGTGGGGTTATTTATGGCTCCTTGGGTGAAGTCCTCAGTATTTCATTCCTTAGTAACGCTACTAAGTGCTGTACGTTAATAAGGTCTGCTTACCCCATCATTTACGTTGACTGTTCTCTTTATGTCAAGCTTTTAATTATGGTTTTAAATGTAAGGTACTTTCTTAAGTCTAAATTAATAACTTAAAAGAGATGTAATCTTTTAATGATATATAGTGTCAATAATGATGAGGTAGCTCCAACCAATAATCCTTTGAAATTTGTGGGTTATATTCTTAAGGATGTTTGTAAATTTAACGTGCTTCTTTACCAGCATAAAGCAAAGTAATTACAGCTAAAAACATGATGAACTTTTGTACATACGGACCTGAATAAATAAAATAAACGTTTTGTAGAGAAAGCAAAACCACAGTACACTGGGTGACTCTTTTTACCCTTCCTGAAAATTGGCTCATGGATTCTGATTACAGCTCTACCCAGCAACTTTTCCGAAGACACTACATAGAAAATGAAAGAGAACTTTTGACTTTTCGGTCAACTATTTGCCTTTTTTGCGTACGGTAGAACAAGTCATCCAGTAGAACCCACGTTTAACTGGTGGCCACACGATCACAACAATTTTAACTATTCCACTTTTTATGACAAATGAAAACTATAAAAATTTAAGAAACATGAACACAGGCAGTTCCAATAAAATAAAAGTTGACATCTATACAATTAAATTAAATGCATCTAAAATTTCAATTTGAATATCGAACGTGTTATGCGCGCGCTTTACATTCCACAGATTCAAAAGTTTTTTTTTTGGAAGATGACTTCTGTCATTATGGCCATAATTTATAAATGTTACATGATTTTGGTCCACTTTATGGGCTTAATAGTGGCGTCTAAAGTTTCAATAGAAAATGTATTTGAAAGTGAATTCGTTGGGTATGTTGATTTCAAGTGATTTTATTGACAATTTATATTTACAGTAGCTGTTTTTGACTAGTAAATGAACGTATACGTCATTGAATGACAATGAAAGTGCTATATAAACATTACACTCAACTCTATCCTACCTGTGAGGAAAAATAAAATCAAAGACACGAATGGCCTTTAAAAATGACTTGTTTGTTTTGAAACCTCATATCGCACTAAGAAAATCTATTTTTGCCGGTTCACGCAACAGATTCATTATATTTAATATACTAACTCATTGGTTTAGATATTTCGAAAATGATTTCCGTCCCTTTCTCCAAAATTACAGGTTACCTTTGAAATTAAAATGCACTTTTTTGGCTGGAAGGTAGTCCGTAGTTTTCTATCTTTTTCTTGACCGATAACTGTTACGGTTTTTATGTTAAATATGTATTCATGGTAACTCTTAGAAATTTAAGAACTACAGTGTAAAGAAAATAATAGTAATTTATTCTAAAACAAGAAAACATCTGGTTTTGGTTTAAAAATTTTTGTTACTGATCAGAAAGAAGTTGCGTAAAATCATTTCGCTTTATTAAAATCTAGGAGTACTATTTTATAATTAGATGGAGAATAACTTTGACACTTGACAAGACTGTTCATAGAAATTATGTCAAATTTTAAAAATTATTCTACTGGTAAGAATTATGCGAACATTGAAAAATCAACCCTTAGTCGTATATGTAGAATCGTGAAATTATGACAAGTATCTACAAAAGGACAGTACAGAGAATTTTCAATAATTTACAATTGTCTAGAAGCAAGGTAATCAAACAACTATACGGCCTATTTGGTGTGGAGGTAAGTACCCTTGCCTATCGTGCCAGAGGTCCCGGGTTCGAATCCTGGTAGATGCAGATATTTTATTATATTTGCTTTCTAGTCATGGATGTGTAAGTAAGTTTATTTCTAATATTTACATATGAAATAAAAATATCTATGTGTGCTTATATATTTCTTAAGTTTATTTACCCGTTTTCTAGTATCCATAACACAAGTTCTTAATGATACTTTATTTGGGCTAGATAATGTGGTGTGTTAGTTAAAAATATTTATTTACAAACGATTAACGACTGATTTGTGGTCATAATTTCTTCACATCAAATTCTTTTTCTTTAACTCTTCCCATGCAGTCCCTACCCAAGTGATTCATTTCAATACGAACCGACATTACAGTAAGTCGCTGGTCATCCTTCAGTGCCGTATCACGAAGATCTGAGAAACAAGACGCGCCCCGCGGGTCGCCCCGCCTCGCTCACTGAATTATTGTTATTGCCTCTAAACTAATGTAATTATTTAACCTTTCAGAAAGAAGGTGGCATGGAGGCGACGCGTTCAAGAATAAACTCTGATTTTAGAGTAGAATTAAGCCATTAAGATTTTTGCGATTGAGTAGGTGGATGTTATCTCAATCAAAGGAGTAGTACGCATATGGTGCCCGGTGATTTATTGTGTAAATTATGTGGTGTTGCAACCTTTCATAAATCTTTGTGTGATGATTTCATTTCATTATTATATATATTTATATATTTACCAACTTTAGATTGATTTTGTACAAAAAAATTAAGTTATACCAAAAATATAAATACTTTTGGGTAAATATGAAGGTTGTTGTGTTTAATATTACCCAGGGGTCTTGGCATGTATACCTAAAAACTGTTAAAAAGTTAAGTCAATATTTACACAGTTAATTTCTGTTCCTAATTGATGAAGTAAATGGGAATCAGCGCTACGTATCAGTCATTTCCAAAAACTGTCCTTTAATTTCAAACTAAGTTGTTCTTATACCTATTACATTATAAAGCAATTTATGTTTGTCCTACACATATTAAAAGATGTGTAACATATTTAACTAAATCGAACAAAAGTAATATCCAGAAGAATTTAATCAACTTGAATACCTCTCCAAGTTCCTGTTCCCGCCACCACTAGCGCTGTCGGATAATGTTGTCCCTTAATTTATGCTTACATCCACGATGTATCCCTCCGCGCTACGGGGCTGTCCTGGATTTATAACATTACTCCCTATTTTAGAGCTTAGGAAGGTTTTTTCCTTTACCACCCCGTAAAGGAAAAAACCTTTTCAAAAATTTTGAGTAATTTTTTTGTGGTCATAATCCTAATTTACTTTATACAACCCTATACTGTTATAAAAACTTTTCTTATAAAACTTTTTTTATCGAGGGCTGGTTTAAGAATAAAGTTTATATGACATTTTATGCTTGTGCTAGCATTATAAGAAAATAAAAATAGAAATAAATGTGGTTATGTACTGAAAATAAATCGACTAGTGTGCAGAAAAATAAGATCTACAATATCGTAGAAAAATATTTGTGATCGGTGCATCGTACGAAGTACGATCAACAAAAAGGTGAACAATTTGTATTATTGAAAACATAAAAAAATTACGCTGCTAAAACGCGATCGATAAGGTATCCGTTTTTTGGTGTTTTTTTTCCTGAAGCGTCTCCATTACCCCCCCACCCCCTACAAGATTTTGCCTTCTTTTTATGTTCCTTTATTCCGACCGATTTTTAGCGGCGGTAGAGATTCTTATATTAAAATCTCATCTTGGCTGTACTACAGTCCTTCGTTTTTTTTTTCTTACATAATAATGCTTTTTTTTAATATTTCGTGATCGTGTCTCACATAAGGGAAGGAACATGCTGCCAGTGTAATTACTGAAACAAAAGCATTAAACAAGCACTTAAGGGCAACGCAACATTAATCGATAATCAATAAATTGGTACATAAAATATTCAATCAATAACATTACGATTAATAAAATCTATGGGTACGAAGGTCAGTTTCCGTCAGATGGAACGCCAGTTCGTTTGCCGGTTCGGACAAAGTAAAAAAAATATATAAAACCTCACTCACACTGTCACCATTTCGGTGCACTAATGTCATGGACCTATAGCTTATTACAGTTAAAATTAATTTACGCGTAAACACATCGCCACACTTTGCTGAACGTAAATATTGGTCAGACTGTAAATTATGAAGTGGATTTAAATTGTTAGAACGCTGGCACTCGTGAATCCGCATTTCAAATTATTTTATTTTGAATTCTGGCTTGTTATGTTACTGGCTGGTTTGAATTTGTTACTTCTTTCTTATCAACAGTGTTGTGAATAAAATTGTCGTCACTGAGAATAATTGAAATAGCAGAACGTAGCTTATGTGACATATCCATTGATGATTGTTTTTAAAAATAGAATAAATGCCACGTTTTTCTGCCATACTAGGTTAGCTTGTTCTTTAGGTGACACTTAATGGGTATCCATTAAGTTAACGTCAAGTTATGTAAAATTACTGTAGAGTTAGCATAACTGGCTTATTTGTAGTATACTTTCAATTGCCCTAAAGTGGCTTGAAGTAGTTGGCCCAATATGAGAAAAATATGAATGTAACCTACAAGACGGCTGATAATGGGATTCTATTAACCAATAGGAAAGTTGGCCTTACAAAATGTTGACTCTATTTTTGGTCGTATTTTGTTAGGTGAGATAAACGACGTAGCCGTTTCCATCGCCTAATTCACAAAACACCTCCTTATCATTAATCCTTTCCAAACGCAACCTTAAACCCTCTATATAAGATTCTTTATAACCTCAAAATGCTAGCCTTAAAAAGTTGTTCACTGTACATAAACTGCACAATAATTTTCGCGCCAATAAAGAGTATTGCCAGTTACATGACGTACGATGCCACGATTACCATTACTGGAGCTATTGAAGGCGATTTAAAAACCTATTCTACCCTAATTGATGCCCTTTGCCCCATTGCAAAGTTTATGGTATATTTCAATGGCTTTAGTTAGAATCATTTTGTATATATTTTAATTGCTCAATTTTATGAGGTCAGATATGAGGAAAATTCTACGGTTAGTGCGCAGATGGACTGTCACAAAATTTGTTACTAACCAGATTTATAAGTTTTGTGTTGTTGGTGTCATTTTCATATTCGTTCGTAACACAAGTAAAAAATAAAATTTTGATGGCAATCAGATAGTTGCTATCATAATTTGAGATATATATTATGAAGATCTTTTTCTGTATAAAAAAAGAATAAAGTGGCTTTGAGAAACCAAAATACAAATTGATATCCTAAATATAATTTTTTTTACTGTAGTTAGTTTTACAGGATGGGATGTCACATGATTGATTTTGATTTGATTGATTGATTGACGTGGATGTTGTGATACGGAGATGATACAGAGGCTAAACTGGGGTTTTTTTTTGTTCCCCTCCGCGGGAAGGGCAGGAGGATAAAAATGCCCTGACGCATACTCTGGCGCGATTCCAGAGTTATGTGGGACTCGTCCCGACGCCTACCAGACCATACCCACTAAAAACCCCCTGTCGGCTCGTGCATTTTTGCCACTCAGCCTTCATCTGAGCGAAGGCCAATTGGAAAAAGAGGCCGCGCTAGCGGGGCCCAGAAGGGGTCACCCGCTGGGATTACATAGCACTGAAGGCGCTCAAAGCACTGAAGGTGAATACATAGCACTGTAGGTGCTCAAAATGAAAATCAATAATTAAAACAAAAATTTAAAATTGCAAAATAAAATTGAATTAATTCGCATTTACGTTAGAATTAGGAATTACGTTAGAATTAGAATTTACGTTAGAATTAGAATTTGCGGCCAGAAGGGCTTCGAGATCGGCTGTCAGTTTGGTGGATGAGTACGGTTGCGCATTCCTAGGCCTAGCGACTTTGAACTTCGAATCTAGTAATAAAGTAGTATATAAGACTGAATCACGAACTAGAGGATTGGGATGGGTTTCGGAACGTTTGAAGAACGCTTCAGAGAGTGTTTTGAGGTGTTGTTGTACTGTAGGCAGATCTCTATGCAAGTCCGCGTTACGCACGTACCACGGTGCGTTTGTGGCCCTGCGGCAAAAGAGGTTTTGAACTACCTGCAGTTTGTGCAGGAGGGAGGGTTTGGAGTGGGCAAAGATTGGCGAGGCATACGTCATGACGGGTCTAACGCAGACCTTGTAAAGTGTACGTTTGTTTCTGAAAGACATTTTACTTTTTCTACCTAACATGCTAATTAAGCGGGCTAAGTAGTGACGAGCGAGTTTCGAAACTCTTTCGACGTGTGGCTTGAAAGAAAGAGTCGGATCTAATGTGACGCCTAACATTCGAACGTGGGGATCGCCAGCGGGACGACGGCGTTTGTGGTCGAAGCGCATCGCAGAACTCTTTTCAGGTTTCACATCGATGCGCCATTTTTGAAACCATACACCAAGGGCGTTTACGGCCTTTTGGAGTCTGGTTACAAGGTGCGGAACACTGTGGCCTTTGGTATAGAGTGCGGTGTCGTCGGCAAAGAGGGCGAGTTCGACGCCTTTCGGCGGAATGGGAAAGTCGTTGGTGTACACGGTGTACAGCAGAGGAGCGAGGACTGAGCCTTGAGGGACTCCAGCCTTTATGGGACGAGGCGCAGAAAGCGTGCCTTCGTGTTTAAATCGAAACGTACGGTCTTTGAGAAACGACGCTAATAACCTGACTAGGCGATCCGGTAAGCCTATCTTTTTATAAACGAGACCGCTGTGCCAGACTTTATCGAAAGCCTTGGCTACGTCAAAGAAAACCGCGACTGTTTTATAACGACGCGGATAGAAACCGTCAAGTATATACTCAACGATTCGATGGGCTTGCTGAGGGCAGGAGTGCTTAGTGCGAAAGCCGAACTGATGGGTAATAATGAGAGGATCGCCATCCGTTGGAAACAGATGGTTCCGCATTCGAGAGAGTATGACTCTCTCGAGAAGTTTAGACATTGCCTTGAGGAGGCTGATGGGTCTGTGATTAGCCGGGACGTTCAGAGGTTTGCCCGGCTTGGGAATGCCTATGACTGTCGCTTCTTTCCAAGCTTTTGGAAAGTAGCCATGGTCGAAGCAGGCATTGAAAATGATAGCTAACAAGGTAAGCATCTGTTGAGGTAGGTGCTTAAGTGCGTGGTTGGAAATTCCATCCGCACCCGGAGCCTTTTTGGACTTTTGTTTTCTAATGAAAGGCAAGATTTCGTCATTAGAGACTGTGACAGGGTCGGCGGTGATGGGGAGAGAGTCTCTGCGAAGGACTTCGTCCTCCAACGCCTGGATGTGTGAGGGATCAGCAGGTTGCGTGCTGGGCGAGCATTGTGCGGCAATGCTGTCAGCGAAGCATTCGGCTTTCTCTTCGACTTCAAAGGCAGTAGTGCCATCGGGACGAGTGAGAGGAGGAACATGAGAGGCGGTGTCTACGCGTAAGGCTCGGGCCATGCTATAGTACGCTTGGTGGGACGGAGAGATATTCGCCATGAGATCGTTCATTTGAGCGTCTCGGAGTTCCACGAGGCAAGACCTAACTTTACGTTGAAGCTGATTCGCAGCTGTTCTATATGCGGGCGTGGGATATTTCTTGGCTCTCCGGAGAGCCGCGTTCTTAGCTTTAATAAGATTGCTAACGGCTAAGGGAAGCGTGGGTTTTCCTTGCTTAGCAACCTTTTCGTTGTCACTGATGGCTGAGTTGATAGCACCAGTGAGAGAATTTACTAATGAATCAATTTTATCCGGGCTATCTAATTGTTCGGGAGAGATCGCGAGTGGAGAGTTCGGGGCCTCTAAGGCTGAAACTAACGTATTTTTAAAGCCTTTCCAGTTGGTAAAGGTCTTAGGAGAGGTAGCGTTATCGTTAGGCGGTCCTAGTACGAGGGAGACGGGGTGGTGGTCGGAACCTAGGTCATCGAGAGGTTCGATAGACCTGAGGTCGAGGTTGATTCGCTTGACTATTGCAAAATCGAGGATATCAGGAGAGTGGTTCGGATTGTCGTGATGGGGGAGATGACATCTAAGTCAAGTGAATTTGTGATGTCGAGGAGAGCGATACCACTGGTGTTGGTTGATAGGCACGTCCAGTCAGTATGTTTGGAGTTAAAGTCTCCGAACATAATGACTGAATGGCCGAGGGCGAGAATGGCCTCAAAGTCGCTGCGGATTGGTCTGGTACCACTAGGTATGTAGACTGAAGCTATGATGATGGTCGGATGACCAGTCATAGCCAATCTACACACAGTGGCTTCCATGTTGAGGAGAGGAGGGGTAGGGAGAGGGCAGCAATGGAATCCTATTTTGTAATAAATAGCAGTGCCACCGAAACCGTCGGAGTTGGGCCTGTCGTTGCGAATAAACGCGTACTTAGGTATAGCGAATCCCCTGGAGCGGTTTGGAGTTAGCCACGTCTCTTGAAGAAGCAATAAGTCTGGCTCGTTGTTCTGAAGGAACAGTTTGAGCTCAGGAAGGTTAGTATTAAGGCTACGAACGTTAAAAGAAACTAGGGATAAGCCCTTGAGTTTGATACGACCGGACGCGGGATTTGCGGGTCTAGGCATTATATTGCTTATTTACGAATTTATACAAAAAAGAAAATAAAATTTATAACGAACTTAGAAGCGAGTGGTGTTCGGCTAACGCAAATAAACGCTCTTGAGGAGAGCGGGCGGCTCGCAGTTTGCGTGCGAGAACAGAAATTTCAGAAACAGCCGGCCGCTGCCTCCAAGACAGAGCCGGATTAGGCGTCGGCTGAACGGGCTTTGCTTCCGGGGGACCCCGGTTGCGCAGCGGCGGGAAGTTAGCGGGAGTGAGCGGCGGCGCGACCCTCTTGGCGGTGGAGTGCGGAGCGCGCGGGCAACCCCTGTAGTTAGCTGTGTGACCGGACTGGCCGCACAGCACACAGGCAGGGGGGAAGTGGATTCGGGAGTGCGAGTGCACTCCTTCGTTATATGTGGATCCAGGCACTTAACGCACCTGGGGGGAGCTGAGCAGTTAGCCGCTGCGTGGCTGTAGAGCTGGCATATGATATTTGAGAGTCCGCAAATTGTGCGAGCCTCTCTAAAGATCTCCCTCGAGTTGGGAGTATTAGACAAGATAACTAAAGCTAACGGAAAGCGCCTACCGCGGTTAGAGTGCATCTTGTGCACTGCTGCGGCCGGGAAACCCTGGGACTTAAGGTCCTCGAGGATTTCTTCATTCGCGAGCTCGAACGGGACGCCCCGTAGTACTGCGCGGATTTTACGCTCCTCCGGGAGGGCGTAGGTGTGATACGCGATTTGTTTTAAAGAAAGTAACCTGGTGAACGCGCGGAAGTCGTCGACGGTCACGACCTGAATTTTAATTGTATCGCCAGCGTTGGCGGCTTTTAAGTAATTAATTTTGTGCTCTTTGCACAAGTTAGAAACCGCGGTCCAGCGCGCTTTTTCACGCAGGAAGACGGGCGGAGGGAGCTGAGGTTTCGGCGGGACGGGAGCGCAGCGCGTCGCTGGCTTCGATGGGACCGACGGAGACGCGGTCACTTCGAGTGACATGAGCGGCGCGGAGCGGGTGTAGAAGACACCGGGGTTGGTACGGGTGTTGAAGACACCGCGGCTTTTTTCGAACGCTTCTTAGAGCGTTTAGTAACTAATTGGAACGCTGGCTCAGGAGAGCCTGTTAAGGTGGCGGCGACCGACGAAGCTTCGGACGCGGCGGAGTCTAAATCGCTCCCGGGAGCGGTACGCTTCCTACGAGATGAGCGCGAGGATGAGACCGACGCGCAGTCCATATCGGATGGAACGGGAGACGCGGGAGAGCTATAGACCTGAGGGGTCTGGGCGTTGGAGGCCTGAGGGGCTGGGGTTGGGGCCTGAGGGGCCGGGGACGCGATTGATGCCTGGAAGGCCTGCGTTAGGATGTCTTTCGGGATGGAGACGCCTGCCGCAGCAAGCGCCTGGGTGAACGCGTTCGCGAAGTTAATAACGCTTAGCGAATCCATTAGGGGGGTTTGGGACAAATATAAGTATAAAATAAGTATGTCACAGGGTGCCTAGTTCCTAAAAACCTAGCGAACCCTAGCGGCTAACCTCCCTACCAGCGGTAGGGGGGCTGGGGAGAATAACTTAAAACTAACCGTAGTACGCCGAAGGCCGCTACCTAGAAACCTAAAAAAGGGTACGCAGGTAAAGAGTTGACCGCGTTAGGGTCAACCTTTACCGACAGAAAGGACAGATACACACGAAAACACACAGATATGATAAAAATAAATATGAAAATAGGAGAAAATTAAATAAAATAGAGAAGAGAAATAAAATAAAAATAAAAGGACTGGTTCAGTACAAATTCGTTGTCACCGTTAAGTATCCTTTGTACTGAAACCAGACTACTTACGCTGGGCACAACACTGCACTCAGCACAAGCACAACACAACTTAGCACAGCACTTTGAAGACTAAGGGGCTTAGTCGCAAAGAAAAATCGCACTTCGATAGCACTCAGAGGGAATAGAAAAACCTTGAAAACCGCAGTACGGAACCAACACGCTAAACTGTGACGTCAGTAGACTGAGCGCCACGGAATATCGGGAAGGGACCGATCAACGGAGAACGGGGTCTTGCACGTCCGCACCGCGTGGCGATCGGAGCGAGAATGCTAAACTGGGGCTAAATTTCTATGTATGTATGAATAAATTCTAACCCAATACCAAACCATTTAAACCATTCGTTCACCGGCCAGTCCAATCGGCCAGTCATACTTCCTTTTACCAGAGTGTCGGAAGGAGTGTTATATTTCGAGTGTATAGTATACCTTCAACCCCAAATATTTAGTAAAAGGGCTATAAAAGGGTGCTGAGAGGTTTTTTCCCGCCGCTTTCTTTACTTCTCATTCTATCGTTAATACCTTTTAAAAGTCTTAGTTGTGTTGTAGTCACGCTATCTCGATGAAAACGGAGTTAAAAGAAAACTTTCGTAAGTGTACAATTTTTTCGTATGACGAAATAAAATTTTTCCACATATGAAAAAATATTATCGTCACTTTCCATCAGGTGAGATGGAAGACAAACGCCTGCTAATTATTAATAATAAAAAAAAAAAAAAAAAATTTGGAATTTAAATTATATTTTTATTCAACATATGAGGTGACATTAGATTAGTCTCAGTCGTGAGAGTGACATAGGTTATATTATTTGCCGAAATTCCCGTAGGAATTAGACTTACACCGTAAAATAACTAAAGCAGTCGGGTTTTTTAATTTGTTGTCCGATCAAATTAGACCAAAAAATGAGAGTGAAGCCACACAAAGTTACAACAAGCTGAAAATCGGTAAAGTCCTTCAAAATATAATTATGAATAAAATTTGAAAGTTCCCCATCTTTCCGCTGTATGGAAAAATTTTATTTAAGTTCAAAGGTAAAAAAAAAAATATTTTTTCGCGATTTTCAACAAAACAGTATTTTTTATCATTAAAAATACCCCAAAAAAAATTGTGCCCTTCGACCTTGAATACGAATTTTTCCATTCAGGGGAAAGATGGGGAACTTTCAAATTTTTTTAATAAATATATTTTGAACGATTTTAGTGATTTTTAGCTTGTAAATGTATGTACCGTCGAATGGCTAGATTGACCGGACTATTGTCAAATCCCGCTTATTATACATTAAGATGAGTAGTGACGTCATCAAAACGTCGTATGGGAAATATTTTTGTGCTTTAACTGGCTGGCACTTCCCCTGGCTGGACTTAAATTGTCTCAATTGTCAATTGTCGAAAAATTGTCAATGTCTCTACACGTGCAGCCTTTGGCTTTATTACACAAAAAGGTGTTTCACGGCCCTACGTGTCCAGTACAATAACAGTCTAAGGATGCTGCTTGGACTCCCGAAGTACTGTAGTGCGTCAGGCATGTTTGCTCCGCAAACATGCCATCTGAAGAAATCGACACGAGTGGATGATTTCTTCGCAATCATTACAAAAAGATCAGCCTCTCAGATGCGCCGTACCTGTGGGAACTTAAACAGCATCCTTAATACTTTAGCAGAGAAGGTGGATAATCCAATTCTGAGACATTGGAACAAAATCCACATAAATGTCAATAGCAAATAGCGACATTAGCTAATAGTACATACTGACATGGTAATTAAGTCATTGAATACTAACTCTTTTTGCTGTGTTTTTTTTTGTATTCTGACCTCACCTTTTTATATGGATCATTGTGTCTGAAAATAAATTATTATCATTATTATAAACAACTGCGTCTGAGTTATTACGGTGTGTGAATGAGAAGAACTGGTACCGTCCCAGATGAGCTATTCATACTATATCATATCATCATCATCTTTACCAATCTTATTTATGTGGTATGCAGGTATGCCTGCGACCTGTGCCGTCCCCATTCAAACAGTCACTGGATGACACATAATTTCAAAAACTCGTCGGTATATACATAAACAACCATAATCTAAGTTTCTAAGTTACCTCAAGATATGACAGTCCATTCCTGAGCTTTTCCCAGACAAGCACTTATCCGAAAGCTTTCAACCATAACTCTGTATTGAAACTGAGCTTTTAATCTTCAATTTTATAACATTTAATAGCAACGATTACTCCGCAGAATGGCAATGTGATTTTTGTGTCTAAGATTTTCAATAGGTCGGAACACAGAGCTATGAATCTGTAGACAGAATATTTGGCGTTTGCGAAAATGTACCATCCAGTTGTATTCATTATTTTTCAACTGGAGTAAATATAAATTGTGATAGATTCTTAGCCATAACAGTGCTAAACTATGTAAGAAGAATTTGTTCTTGTCCTGTACTTTTAACAAAATATCAACGTGAACCTTATTAGGGATGAAGGGATGAAGTTGGTTCTCTCTTTCCTCGACATTACAGCTTTTCACTACTTTTGTATTTAAGTGGATGGCAATGACGATAAATACCAATCTTATTTAAATCAAAAATGTATGCAATCTTGGAAGATGTTTTACTTGTGCATGCAAAAAAGCTAACCTCTTAAATTCTAGAAGTAAAAATTCGATGTTAAGTACTCGTTTCTGCGGTCTGATTTACTTAATTATTTTGTTATTATTATTCAAATTGTAACTATTATAATATCATTTGACACATGTTTTTGTAATTTACTTTTGTATTAAAATGACAATTCCTTTAACTTATGTAAGTGGTGTGTAAGCGTGTAAGTTGAAGGGAAAAAAAATTATAAATTCCCCAAAAAGTACTAATAATCTATCCTCCCATTGAAAGAGATCCGCGTAGTCTTCCAAATCATCAATCTAAAAATCTTTGCAGACTCTGCACGCATATTGACCGAGCTTCGCTCCTCCAGTGTTCCATCAAAGATAAGTTCGACATACACTAGGTCTTTGTTTTTTATTGCTCTAAGTTTTGTATAGGTAAAGTTAATGGCTGGTAATTGTCAACGGGCGAGTCGCTCTCGTTTCCTTCATAATTTACGACTGCGTTTTGATCACGACCTTAAGTAAACGATGATCTGTTGTGAAGGGTCCTTACTACAGCGCCACCAACTTGTTTGTTCAGTAACAAATGCTGGAACTAAACCATTTTGCGTGACGAAATGACAAACTTCTTTACGCATAGAACGCAGCGCCTTTCTTTGCTGAATAGATAAGTTGGTCAGACTGCATGTCGTCGTGTGTTGTTTGACAGTTTTATTGTGGAGTTATGTGATTGAAGCGGTTGAAGATTGATATGGGATGATTGATCGATCAATTGAATGTGAAACTAGATGAATTGTGAAATAATTTTCTACGAAACTTCTAAAGTAAAGTTACGCGAAGTAGTTTACTACTTAAATTTATGTGACGATTTGTCACATAAGTACTGTAAGCTTTCTTTAATTTGCAACCGTATCAAAAGTGTTTTTATCTGAACATTATTTGATTATGTAAAAAGTATTTAAAAATTAACAAAACAAATTTGGGGAGTTTGCCGTGTATTTGTGGGTATATCTAGCTCCCAAGCAAGCTTAATTTTATTATTTGAATAATGACTTTTTAATGATATAAATTTGCACTATATTAAAAACTAAGATTTAAATATATGTATGATGCACAACTAAGTCTGCTGCAACTAGTAACCACCCAGCATCACATCCGCCAAGCACGAGCGGAGAACCTCGCCTCAGCCTCGTTGTCGCGGTGTCTTCGCGCTGGCGCACTCGCGCCTCACTCTGAGAACCGCGATATTGACGTCATCTGTGATGTCTCAATGTAGGTATAGTAAATATCACTAGACGCAGAATTGTACGCAGCATTGCGAGGCTCCAAAGTAAAGGCAGCTTAATTTGTGGAAGACCAATTGGATACTACGTGCGGCTGAGATAGGGTCACAACTAAACGGTCAATTTAAAAAAAAAAAAGTTGGCTTGGGCAATCAGTTTAGGTTAGTTGTTTTTCTGACTTACCTATAATACTGGCTGTGCAAGATCGAAAAGTGTAGATATGTTCAGAAGACACCTTTGTCTTAAAGTGAACGTCTATAAGCTAATACAAATATAAGATATAATATAAATATTAGATAAGTAATATGAGTAAGTTTTATAACTACTGATATCCGTAAATGCTACTACGCATTACTGCACCAGGCCGACAAGAAGAATGGGTGAAATGTGGCATTTCTATACAACTTATCAGTAAAACAAGCAATGCGAAACAAATGCCGCTGAATAATTTGGTAATGTAGTCAGGACAAAAATATGTACCGTTCGAAAAATGAGCTCGTGGGATCGAACCACGATGCTGAGCAGGTCTCCCAAAGAAACCACGCAGTGACAATGAAGAGAATCGAACTTCAAACTCTGAGTTCGGGGCAACTGTCTGTTGTTTTGCCATTTGTACGAAAATTCTGATATCAATAACAGTTTTTGCTATAAGTCTTCGTAATAAATGACTTCTCGATTGGTTGCCTTGTCAATTAGAATGAAACTTATCATTTGAATAAAACTGAAGTTTCTTGCCAGTTCTTCTTCACGAAGGTTTTGCCGAACTGGTGGTAGAGTCATGTTTTATTTGACGTCAATAAGAAAAAGTTATTTTTAATGTTGAGAAATATATATTTCATTTCATTTCATTTACTTTAGGGTACTTTTGCGTCGGGTTGGATGGTGGAGTTTTTGACGAGCCTCAATCTTAGACCTAGACATAAGTTTCTATATTTATATATTTTTTTTACTTCAAAGTTTAAATAAATAATTGGTTTTTGTTTATGAGTTTGTACTAATCTTTATAACTATTTCATTTCCATAAATCGAAGTAGCGATAGCTCGGAATACCTCCCCTCGACAATTCGTGACGAGTGATCGCATTTTCGGATCGATGCTCGCTGATATACAGATGTCCCGGCATCGGTGAATGTTGTTTGGAGCATGCTCGATGGCTGCATTTGCCGCTTTTTATGAAGGATAAATGTCAAAGATGATTGAACGTGATTGAATGTTCGTTAATAGTACCTACGGTTTCGATCATAGCTTAGTATATTTGGGAGGGAACGTAGTAAAGGTGAGTTTAGAAAATTAAATAATGCAGTATCGAATTAAAATAAATAGTCTGAATTAAAAACAACTCGGCTAAAGGTTGGAAATTTTTAACTCAATAATCGTTGTGCGGTCCAACAATTCTGCCAACCTTTAGCCAATACTGTCTTATGTATTTTAAAATATAATTAAGGCATTGTATTTTATCTGCAATAAATTTTCTGTCTTAGTTTTCATTTTCAAATAAATTATTCCCTGGATGTACTTAAAGCTTATATTTATAAACTATGCAACGTGCTGAATCACAATTTCCTTCAATAAATCCGAAATTAAGAAATAAGCTCTTGCTTGATGCGTTTTTAATAGCATTTACAAAACCTAGTTCAAACAACATGATTCTGTTCGTTCAATGAAATTAATAATGTTATGCCACGGCAGTTAAATAAAACACTTTTTAAACGGTTTTTATCACTCTGAATTAAATTTTACGTTTTAAGTCGACCCTTCAGACACATTATCCTGTGGTCACGAGCGACTAAGATGACAGGCGTTTTGACAGTTATGAAAACATTCAAGCTCAAAACAATGGCGGCACTTTCTGCGTTAATTCTGAACGATATAGTGTAATTTGTATAATTTCTATTGGGCCTACTAGGGGTTTGCAGACACTGTATCTATAGTTAAATGTTTTAAAGGCATAAAACGATTCTAATTTTGAATTTTTGAACGTCAAAGCGTCAACTAAAAATTGTAAAAATATAATTAAACGCGATAACATGCGGTAAAAAAGTATTTTATTAAATATAATAAACCGTGAAATTAAGGAACCACTAGCCTCAATCATCCCACTGTAGGGATATCAGCATATCAGACTCAACCAACTTATGGGTGGTGTCAGGTTATTTATGGTCTTGCCTATTTACATTTGGCTGTCACTGGGTATCGAACCCATGATCGTGAAATCGAGCAGGCAGCGCCTTAACCACTGCGTCACGATGCCTTATTTAATTTTACACAGAGAGGTAACATTCAAATTCATGGTTGCTGCTAACGGCTACAGGTTGATATATTACTATTGAAAGAAACTTTACACCCTGTAATTATAGTGGATATGTTATAGGATGAACAGTGGATACTTAACAACCAGGAAATAATATGTGCGTTATAATTATACTAGCTTAGAATATTTCTGTACAATATCCAAATCGGAGAAATAGCTGCTAAGCCTACATTTACAACGAGGAGTTCAAGTCGAGGTTAGCAGTGGAGTGCGAGCTGCGTTTTATGAAGGCAACAACCGTAAAACACGTGCGCGTTTTATGATTTTGCTCTAATTTTGTATATATCTTGAGAACTTGTCAAAAGTTCAAGCTAGAAATTGTTGAGAACTAGAATTTTCTGGTTTTTTTTAAAATTTTAATACAAACTTTCTCCATTGAGATTCCAGCGCGTTCAAATAGCCTACGTTCCTTCCTTTCGTATTACACCTCGATGTATACCTGCTAGTTCCTAGTACTAGACGACCGAGCGTACTGATTAGTAGCCTTTCTCATACTCCGGATATCCCAGGTTCGAGTCCTGGCCGGAGTAGGCATTCACAACTCATATGTTTGTAGTCGGGTCATGGTTGCATATGAATTTTTATCATGGTTTCCCCCCAGTTCGCTGTAAGGGTCATCCATAACATAAGCTCTGCTTATTTTGTTTGTGGGTCAAACAGTTGCTGTGTTTGTCTGCGGATTTATTTATTATTATTTTTACTAAACTAGAGACATAACACCTAAATAAAGACTAAATAAAACGGCGTATGCTGCGTAGTTTCACTCCTCTTACTTCCCTCGGGAACTCCGGGACAAAATATACCCTATGTTACTTGTGAATTACCTGTTCTTAATTGTTTTATTTTGTTAAACATAAGGTGATCACAAACAGTAATGTACATACCTTTTTTAACAGTATAAATTAGATCTGATTTCATGCATCCCAATGACATGATCCACTGATGATTGAACATTATTATTGTTTCACGACAATCACACGAAAACAAAATATAAAAACAAAAAGCAAATATAAAAATACAGTACAAAGTGTGTTAAGTGTGTATTTGTTTATGTTCCTATAAAAAATTATAAATCTGAAACAGCTCATTATAAATTATACTGTTGAAAGAACAATTTTCAATCAGTCAGTACTTGTAGAATTGACTGATTACAGATGAACAGACAGACAAATCTTATTAATAATAGTACGGATTGAGTTCAAATTCATAAGAGTCTTGTGTGCCGGTGCGGCTGAGTACCAACATATTATTAATATTTTATACTTAAGATATTAGTAGAATAGAGTACGGCAAGGGTATGTGACTTTTCGCACTAAGACGCTTTTGTAACGTATCAGTTAGAAGAATTGTAAAGGAAATAACAATAGTTTGCTAAAATTTGTTTGATGCATGTTGGTACCTATAAGTACAATGATGATCAATTATACATTAAAATAAGTAATTGTTTTATTTATATTATATAAAGAGGAGCCAAAATATTAGACGAGAGATTTATACTAGGTTTTATATTGTAAACGAAAATGTACGTATATATTACAGTACAACGTACAATATCTTAAAGCAATCAAATGAATATTAGGTATAATTTTGTATGATTAGACACTACGGGACTGTCAAAGTTGTCACATAGGTCAAAGACCCTAAATAAAATTAGAAAAAGAAGCTAAACGACCGAGTGGTGTAGTGGTAAGTAGCCTTGCCTCATACGCCGAAGGTCCCAGGTTCGAGTCCTGGCCGGGGCATTCCGTCAGACTCGCTCCGAGCCTACCAGACTAAAAAAACCCCTGAATGACTCGTGCAATTTTTTGCCACACAGCCTTCATCTGAGCGACGACCAATCGGAGAAAGAAGCCGCGCTAGCGGGGCCCAGAAGGAGTCACCCGCTGGGAATTGAAGGTGCTCAAAGCACTGAAGCTCATGCTCAAAATAAAAATAGAAATTGAATTAATTCGTATTTACATTAGAATTAGAAGTTGCGGCCTGAAGGGCTTCGAGATCTAGCGTTAGTTGCGTGGCTACGTTCGTTTGCGCGTTTCTCGTTTTTTTTTACATACATCGTGAAAACGAGCATGGACACTAGTGATCGCGTTTTCAGATTTCAGATTAATTAAAATGTGTGTTAAAATTAATCGTATAATCCAGTGGTTGAGTTTGTAAAGGTAACGAACGGTAGTTAGGTTAGCTATTATCTTATATGTAGCTAAGCAGAAATCCCTCTGAACGCAATCATTTACTTATGATTTTATGGCTCGTCAGAAACAGCAGATCAATAATTGAATTGAGGCCGCTCTATTATCACGTAATGGAGCACAGAGACCAGTACTGCTGGTATTTGAGATTCTTTTGTTCGTATTTTGGGAAATGGGGCGTATTTTCTGTCCTTCGAAGGGATACGGATGCAAATTTGCCGGCTAAGAAAACGAATAATTATTTTTTGCACCATTCATCATTTGTGTACAAACATAAACTGTATTAAGAGGGCACATTACACAGACTTGATAGATCCATTGGCGTTTTTGGATGTGTTGAAGTTTGTTCAGTGATCTCAAGATTCTCGAATTCCAAAACACGATTATAAACAAACATTACGATAGAAAGAAATCGCAAAACGTACGTATTTTATTCATGTTTAGTCATTAATCTCTGAATTGTAATGGCATTTCACATTAATTTGTACACTGAAAGCTGATGGTCATTTTATTGTTCAAATAGTTCATCAAAACAGTTTTTTGAATGTTTCGACTGTTATCTTTTAAATTAGGAAGTATTCGATTTGGCGCTTGCGTTGTTTTATTAAACGCAACAGGCAATTACTGCTATCCTCCTCACTCTCATGTTTTTTTTTCGAAATGGACAGTTCAATAATAGCCCTTTTAAATTTCACCGGACTTTGTGGCCTAGCGCTGAGGACGCTTAGCCGGAACTTAAACTACTCCTACATACGATACGCGTAAGGGCACCCGAGAGGGCACGGACCTCGGCTTAGGACGTGGTGTATTGAAACTACAAAGAGTCTTTTACTGCCAAGAAAGAAACTCAGTAGGAATGCGTACGCCGCGTTAGCCTGGCCCACCGGTGGGCTTCACTCTCATGTTAACAGCAATAGTCTATGTCTTTCGTTGCGGAATGTTTATGAATAAAAAAAATAATTGATTGGTATCCTAAGGTAGGCCTTTATATTTGCGATCGTAACAATGTGAACTCGCCGCCGAAGGGCACGGCACGTGACAGTTGCCGGTAAATCTTTGCAGCTGTCAACGTCACATCAGGTCGCAAGTCACCGGGTCGCGCTGCGCAGTGACAGCTATTTGTTAGCCTGCGCGGGAGGTGGTTGGTCAGGGTATAGTCGACGACGGAAACTATGAAATTTACATTGTTAAATACTAATAAAACGTAAATCAATAACAATTAACAGGCACGAATATATTCAAATACGCAATAGAAAAGTAAGGAAATTGATACAACGCCCTAATTATATTAAAGCTGTGGCCAAGTGGCAAAACCCTAAGCGAATTAGTCGCTGGACTGCAAATAAATATGTTTGAGATATAGTATTATTTTCCTTAGTGAAGACTTTGTCCAGTTTTAGATCCTTGATACCTTTAAGAAAGAATAAATAATGAATTTGACAACAAATAAACCTTAACAAGTAGACCAACTCACCAGAGCATTTATAAATAGGGTGGGGGTGTCAAAACCACAAATAAAATTTTAGTTTAGCTTGGTCATTCAAGTAAACAGTGTCTAAAGATAACCAAGTTTAATTTTATATGCAGCAAGACTGGTATATCTTTTAATTACATTTTTTTCAAACGAATTTATTGCTTGATATGATAATATCTCTAATTAAAGAAATAACATGCAATATACGTCTTACTTTATAAAATAATAAATAAATATTTCTAACAATCACACCACATTATCTAGCCCAAGTTAAGTATCATTAAGAACTTGTGTTATGGATACTAGATAACGGATAAATAAACTTAAGAAATATATACACACATAGATATATTTTTTTTTATATATAAATGTTAGAAATAAACTTAAATAAACGTAAATACACATCCATGGCCAGAAAGAGAATATAATAATATCTCTGCCCCTACCAGGATTCGAACCTGGGACCTCTGGCATGGAAGGCAAGGCTACTTACCTCCACACCAAACAGACCGTCAAATAGTATAATGAATACAAAACTGTCTGGTTCAAGTAGTTTTCAACCGACGAACCCCCAACATCACACTAAAAATCTCGTTTTTGTTTTTAACAATTACTATCAGATAAAATGTATCTCTCAGTTCCCACTCTTTAATCGTTTATAACAGAACCCCCCTCGATCGCGGCTGACCGTACCAATCCAGTATCCGCAAGCTCTACCAATATTTGCATGGGTTAACTTATTTGTTAATACCCGCCCGCGGCGGATCCTCAAATTGAGATTTCCCAGTGATGGATTCGATGTGCTTCGTCTGAGATGAGAGGCGACCTGATATGCAGTAAATCTTGAAGCCTGGGAAGTTGCTCAGCTATAAGTTAGGTTATTGTAATAGGACTTTTTGGAAAATATTATACTGGGCTTAGAAAGCAAGTACTTCAAGGTGATTCTGGGTCTGAATGACGCTCTATGCCTTAAATATCGGAGAGATTTGTTTATTTATTTTTGTACTGACATGTTACTACTATACTAATGGCAAACGATAATCCTATATTTTTAATGGTCACTTGAGTTTTGATATCAATAACAAATTCTAATATTTATTTCTCAACATTGACAATGACTTGTTTTTATTGACGTCAAATAAAACATGACTCTACCACCAGTTTGAAAAAACCTTCGTGAAGAAGAACTGGTGAGAAACGTGTAATTTTTTTCAAAATAAATTTAAAATATCTTGTTATGTCTATATTCAATTTTTCTTATCTGCATGTGTTAGCTCGGTAAGTCTCCCTCCCCCCAAGTATACAAACGACGAACACCCTCAAACGGCAAGCAAATTGTAAATTTAAAAAAATATCGGCTACAATTGCGAGTAAGATATTTTAGCCGAATTCGAAGAGGTTTTGAACTTGATTTATGTATTCTATCTGTGTCTGTTTACAATTTATTTGTTTGGCGAATGTTTTGTAAATCATCGATATATTTTTTAAACTATATAGTGAGGCCCGCCGGCTCTCGCGATATGCTCACAAGGTAAATCTTAAACAAAAGCATCGATAAATACAAAACATACGTAACGATTCGAATGGCTGGATTTTATTGTCCTATTACCTATATCATTTTTCTATTAAGTATTTTTATTTTGTGAGTTGGAATTGCGTTTATCTTCTATATTTGTTGATGTTAAGTAATTAAGATATCAAAAAAGTAAATAGTTTTGTATTTCACACTAGACTTTTTTTCATTGCATCGAAATTATGTACAATATAATATATAATGATATAAATAATAATATTTATAGTACCTATTCAATAATTACTGTTTAGTATTTATTTGGTCGATAACATACAGTCCTTATTTTGCGGTTCACTCATACACTTTTAATAACATTATTTTATTTTGCTAGGCTGTATGTATTTATTCTTTGCCTTCTCTATTGGTTGGGTTTAAAAAGTTGAGTTGGCGGGAGCTGTCACTTTTGAAGACAAAATGATGGAGGTGCAACTGTGAACTTGTGAACCACGTTTTCACGTTTTTATATTATAATTGTGTTTTACGGCGCCCTATGCCTATTGATATTTAACGTTTGTAGACGAAAACTTAAATATACTTTGTGTACTGTGAAAAGTGAAATTAAGGAGTGCCAGCAGCAACAAGGTTCGTGCTTAGGGTTTTATTATACTATATTTTTATTCGTATTTATACAGACCAAACATTCGGACTGCACAACGCCGATGACTGGATCGTGTTTTCATGTTCCAAGATAAAAATAACTCAAAATTTGACTCGGACGGCGCGGCACAGCTATCGAAGTTATAACATCCTTTTCACCGCCGCACGAGTCTCTGCTGCTCATAATATCTTTTATTACTATATATTTTACCGTGTGCGATCGGCGCATACATCTCTTCGAGCCGGATAGCAATTAGATTGGTTAATTTGAGTTACTTAGTCGTGGAACATTCCAGTCTTCTGGCAAACCACACATAATTATTTTCTATTGGGGGTAGATAGGAATAACTTTTTTGGGCTGATTTAGATATAATTTCTGGGGTTTTTTCGGTAGAACACAGTTAAACTGCACATATTTACACTCACAAGTATTATATCTAACTATATTATTCCTCTCCCTATTCCCATATTACATTTATATCGTCACATTACATTTTAGGTATTCACACATATTCGCAAAATTTTGACTGTATTTTTGTCGGGCAATTTGTTTTTAAGGAATTAATTATAATTCTCATTAGTAATTGTAATTGTAAAATAAGTCTAAACTGTGTTTGGTCAAATTCCTAATTTTCATACATATTGCGTTTTATTGCTAAATTATTTTGCAAGTAGACTCAACAGTGGCGCCATTTTTATCTTTTGGACTTTGCGCATTTCTTTTCTTTAGTTGGCACTACACAAGTTTTGACGGGTTGGTATTGTTTGGGTTCGATACCAGATTTGAATACTTTTTTTTCTTTTGAGGTTTTATTGACTTGTTTCTTATTGCAATTGTTATTGTTTATTGCGGTTTAGTTTATTGATTTTTGCTATAGGTTTGTGGCAAATAAATTTAGCGGGCGGGCGATAAGAAACAAGGTTGTTGCTTTTAATTGTTTCGGTATAGGGCACGTAAATAATTTTATTTTTAATTGCGGTTGTTGTTATTGTTTTACGCGGTGACTACTGTAGGTATATCGTTGATTGGTACCTGAGTGTCAAATCTATTTGGGGTCGGTTTTAGTTTCGTGTTTTTGTCTAAGGGGGCTACAGTGAATCATCTCGATTTGCGGGAGCAATTTGGCTCACTTTTTATTTTTTTTTTTTGTTTCACTGTAGTACATTTGCACGAAATAGACTTTGTTCTTTTGTTTTATTTGTTGATAGCGGTTAATTACGTAAACTATGGCGACGCGTAAGCAACGTTTGCGTGATTTAAAGTATGAGGCGGTCATACGACGTTTGGAACTTATTCATGATCTCAGTAAAAGGGACTTTTCTGTAGGTGATGATATAGGTTTAGCGGAATTTAAGGTACGGTTCGCGGACATCGATAGTTTACATGAGGAATTCACCTCTTTACATTTTGAGATTCAATTGGATGAAGGTGAAGATTTAGACACAACACAACATGAGGATAAGTTCATGAAGTATGACAAAATATATTACAATATTAAGCGGAGGTATTCAGAGTTGTTTTCTATTAATCCTAATGAGGTGAAATCGTTCGCAGGTACTGGCGGGGATTTTAAATCCAATATTAGTTTGCCGCGGTTGCATTTACCTACATTTTCTGGAAAGATAGAAGAATTTATTTCTTTTATGGAATTATTTGATTCGATGGTTGGACGCGACCGTAGCTTAAGTGATACTGAGAAATTATTTTATTTGTTTGGATCAGTTACCGGTGAGGCTAAGTCGTTAATACAGCATTTGAGTATTACGGAAAGGAATTATTCTGTTGCACTTGAGTTGTTAAATCACAGGTACAGAAATAAGAGATTGTTGGTCGATAAATTAATGTATAATTTATTTAACTTTGGTCAAGTACATAAAACTTTGAATTCTTTAAAACCATTTTTAAATTCATTGTTGGAAAATACTAAGGCACTCGAAAGACTTGAGCTGCCAGTTCCTGACTGGTCTTATGTACTATTCTATTTAAATTTACAAAAATTAGATTCTTCTTTACGCAAACATTTCGAGGAGCGGTTTGTAGGTAGGGAACTACCTACGTTTGATGACCTTTTGAAGTTTTTAGAGGATGAGGTTCGTATTTTGGAAACGAGTTCGAGTGCCCCAGGCACTGGCGGATCGCGCGTGATCCCGACGCGGGCTCATGCGTCGGTCGCCAGGGCCCGAGACACGTGTGGTGCCTGCAAGGGTGCGTCCACACATTTCTTAACCAAGTGTAAGACGTTTATATCTTGGTCCCCGGTGTTGCGTAAGAATTTCATAGCGGAAAACGGACTATGTTTTAAATGTTTTGGACAACACAGAATTGTTAATTGCAAATCAACGTATAAATGTACTAAATGTGGCTCTTCTAATCATAGCTCGTTCCTACATTTTGATTCGTCTCGTGATAATAATCCGGTGCGGCCCTCGACCCCTCAGCAACAGCGGGCAGAGGTGGGCGCGGACAACTCGCAGCGGGCGCAGGTGTCTCACGCGGCGCGGGCGGCACGCGGCGAGCGGGCAGTGCTGCTGGCCACGGCGGTGCTGCGCGTGCGGGACAACAGCGGACAGTACCACAGCGCGCGGGCGTTGCTTGACGGAGGCAGCCAAACTACATTTATAACGGACGATTGTGTGCGGAGGTTCGGTTTACGGCGGTTTCGATATGATATCGATATTTTAGGACTTAGCGGAGCCTCGGTTGGCAGTTGTAAGGGTGCAGTTACGATTAATTTTGTACCTAGCCATTGTGATGATCCAGAGTTATCGACGCGCGCGGTTATTTTAAATAAAATAACGCATAAACTGCCGTCGTTTAATTTACCTGCGGATTTGGCGGAACGTTTTAATAAACTTAATTTAGCGGATCGATTGTTTTATAAGTCAGGAGATATTGATATTTTAATTGGTGCGGATCTTCTCGGCAATATAATGTTAGGCGGAGGTTTTAAAGTTGACCCAGAGCTGCCTACGGTTTTTAATACGATTTTTGGTCATGTTCTGATGGGTCCTGTTTCTTGCTCGACCCCCGGCAGCGACGTGTGTGGTGTTTCACAATGCTTGTTGAATACCGATCAGATTTTGGAAAGATTTTGGCAAGTGGAAGATATTCCGAGTAATATCGCCGCCACTAAGGATGTCGAGTGCGAGACAATTTTTGCGGAAACGCATTCGCGGAATGAAAGCGGCGGTTACGTTGTACGGTTACCTTTTTTATCCGTCCATCCCGAGTTAGGTGATTCGGCTAAGATGGCGATGAAGCGGTTTTTGGCTTTGGAGAAGCGGCTTCATAGCAATGATTTTATGAGGAATAAATACATTTCTTTTATGAGAGAATATGCGGATATGGGACACATGGTTCCCTTAGATATTTCGGTTGATGATTTAGAAATGGGGAAATATTTTGTTATTCCTCACCATGGTATTTTTAAAGCAGACTCAGATAAGATCCGAGTTGTTTTCGATGGTAGTTGTAGGACTTCGTCTGGCGTCTCGCTAAATGACTGTTTACACGCGGGGCCGAATTTACAACATGATATTATGGAAGTTATTTGTAGATTTCGTTTGTCTCCGGTAGTTTTTTCGACGGACATTAAAATGATGTTCCGGTTTATTTTTGTTCACCATGAAGACACGATGTATCAACTTATATTTTGGCGGGAAAACCCGGATGAACCCGTCCGGATTTACAAATTGAATCGTGTCACATACGGTCTTAAAAGTAGCCCATTTCTAGCGGTTCGCGTGTTGAGGCAGCTAGCAGATGATGAGGAGGTGCGGTTTCCTCTCGCTGCTAAACTGCTACGGGAGTCGGCCTACATGGATGATATCCTTGGTGGCGCGGATAATGTTTCTGGCGCGTTAGAATTAAAAGACCAATTGATTGGATTGCTTAAATCGGCGGGGTTCGAATTAAGTAAATGGAAATCTAATTGTGGGGCTGTTTTAGAAAATATACAGACTGCGGACCAAGAAAGACCTCGGGTTTTTGATAATGCAGATGGGCCCGAGTTTCATAAAATTTTAGGCATTCAGTGGGACCCTAAATCGGATATTTTTAGTTATAATGTCAAATTGAATGATAACTCGAACTGCACAAAGCGCAGTATTCTTTCTACTTTGGCTCGTACCTTTGACCCTTTGGGTTGGGTTTCACCGGTTATTCTCCAGGGTAAAATTATAATGCAACGTTTGTGGTTATTAAATTTATCGTGGGATGATGAGCCGCCTGCGGAGGTGGCCTCGGAATGGAGTTCTATTTTTGCGGACTTCTCACGTATTGGTGATGTTAGATTGGAACGGTTTGTGTTGACAGACACTAAGCGATGTTCACTTCACGGTTTCTCAGACGCTTCAGATCGAGCTTACTCGGCTGTAGTTTACATGCGGTCCGGTGATGATTACGGTGACACGAAGGTCAGGCTAATTATGGCTAAGTCTCGTGTTGCCCCGGTAAAGTCCAAGTTAACTACACCAAAACTAGAGCTGTGTGGCGCGGCGTTACTTGCGCGCATTTTTAAGTACGTCTACGAAGCCATAAAAAATAACGTGTTTGTACAGGATATAATAGGCTGGACCGATAGTACTATAGTATTGTCATGGTTGCGCTTACCGCCGCATATGTTGCAGCCGTTTGAAGGAAACCGCGTATCACAAATAGTAGGATGCGAGTTACCGATATCGTGGCGTCACGTGCCGTCTACGATGAATCCTGCGGATGTAGGTAGCCGTGGATGTCGCGCGTCGGAGCTTATTGTACATCCCCTCTGGTGGGAGCCTGGATGGCTCAAATGTCCTGAAGATACGTGGCCTCCAAATATTGTTAAAGGGGTTAAAGAGTTACCAGGTTTGCGGAAAACTGTAGTTAGTACTTTATTGACGGAAACGGATGAGTTTAATTCAATTTTTACAAGGTTTAGTTCTTTGTCGAAAGTACAAGCTGTTATGGGTTATTGTTTAAGATTTATTTATAATATTAAACAGAAAGATTCATCGAAACGGTTAGTCGGTGTACTTTCTGCCGTCGAGCGTAGAGCGGCGTTGGATTGCCTTGTGCGGATGGCTCAATATGAGACATACTCAGCCGATATTGCCAAATTGCGTAAACACTTACCTGTTCAAAATAGTTTACGTAGGCTTATGCCTTTTCTAGACAATTGCGGTTTATTGCGAGTTGGAGGGAGATTGGAATTTGCGGCTGGTTTACCGGAGGGAGCAAGACACCCCTTATTATTACCCAAATCTCATCCTCTAACAATTTTAATCGTCGATTATTTCCATATTGTTTATTGTCATGTTGGCCCGTCATCTCTACAGGCTATTTTACAAAATCGGTTTTGGATTGTTTCGGCGCGACAAGTTATTAGGAGTCGCATATTCAAATGTATATTTTGTTTTAAGACGAAGCCAAAGACTTCTGATCCAATTATGTCAGCATTACCTAGTGATAGAGTTAATGCAAATGGAGTTTTTCATACTGTGCAAACGGATTTTGCCGGTCCATTTTTAACAAGAGAGTCTCGTCTGCGGAAATCACGACAATTTAAGAGTTACTTGTGTGTTTTTGTTTGCTCAGCCACTAAGGCCGTGCACCTGGAAGTTGTCGGTGATCTTTCCACAGAAGCTTTTCTTGCCGCTTTAACACGTTTCACATCTCGCCGCGGTTTACCGAGTGTAATACGTTCAGATTGCGGAACTAACTATGTTGGAACAAAGAGACATTTAGATGATGTTCGGACTTATTTATCTAAACAAGATATTCAGGATGGGTTGTCGGCGGACGCTTCTATTCGAGGTGTTAATTGGTTGTTTAACGTTCCCGGCGGACCTCATTTTGGCGGATTGTTCGAAGCGGCTGTCAAGTCAGCTAAGACATTGTTGAAGCGAGTGATTGGTGAGCAAGTTCTCACATTTGAGGAACTTTCCACAGTTTTTGCTAGGGTAGAAGCCGTCCTCAATTCGCGGCCACTTTGCCCCTTGTCTCAAGACCCTCGAGAATTTGATGTTCTGACGCCTGCCCATTTTTTGATAGGCAGACCTCTACTTTCAGTCCCTGAATTTGATTTTGCGGATAGTGCGAATAATCGTTTAAGTCGCTATGAATTATTGCGAGCTATGGCTCAACGGTTTTGGCGTAAGTGGAGCGAACAATACCTCCACACTTTACAAATGCGACATAAATGGACCTCTGATTGCGACCCACCTAAAATAGGTGAATTAGTGTTAATAAAGGAGGATCACATAGGTTCCTTGAACTGGCGGTTAGGTCGCATCCAGGAGTTGGTCCCTGGAAAGGATGGAGTTGTTCGCATCGTAAAGCTCGGAACCTCTTCTGGTACACTCCTGCGACCAGTTGTCAAGATTTGTAGACTGCCAATAGAGCAATCGATGTAGAGTCTATTTGCATGTCAATTTAATGTTGTCTTATTTAAGTTTGTTTTTATTATATTTATTTTGTTTAGTATTCTAGCGGTTTAGACTTGTTAACTTTATTTTGGCTTTCCAGCCAACCTCGGGCGGGAGGATGTTTAGTATTTATTTGGTCGATAACATACAGTCCTTATTTTGCGGTTCACTCATACACTTTTAATAACATTATTTTATTTTGCTAGGCTGTATGTATTTATTCTTTGCCTTCTCTATTGGTTGGGTTTAAAAAGTTGAGTTGGCGGGAGCTGTCACTTTTGAAGACAAAATGATGGAGGTGCAACTGTGAACTTGTGAACCACGTTTTCACGTTTTTATATTATAATTGTGTTTTACGGCGCCCTATGCCTATTGATATTTAACGTTTGTAGACGAAAACTTAAATATACTTTGTGTACTGTGAAAAGTGAAATTAAGGAGTGCCAGCAGCAACAAGGTTCGTGCTTAGGGTTTTATTATACTATATTTTTATTCGTATTTATACAGACCAAACATTCGGACTGCACAACGCCGATGACTGGATCGTGTTTTCATGTTCCAAGATAAAAATAACTCAAAATTTGACTCGGACGGCGCGGCACAGCTATCGAAGTTATAACATCCTTTTCACCGCCGCACGAGTCTCTGCTGCTCATAATATCTTTTATTACTATATATTTTACCGTGTGCGATCGGCGCATACAATTACCTATATTAAAAGTCAAATCAACTACAAATAATATACAAAGAACAATTCAATAAAGTTCTTCAAACCGACATATTACATTGCCCAATCTAATAAAGTCAAAAAAGGAACGTATTCCAATTTGCAACTACAAAACAAATTGGTTCACATTTATCATTAGTTTCCAAACTGGAACGCACACGGTTTTTTCATTACCGGGTCGATACATTCTCATCATTACTTCAGCTCCACAATAAACAAATTATCCATCTTTATTGAGCGGACGAGTAAAGAGTAAGTGGGTGTAGATGCGAAGTTACATCAAACGAAGCGAGATTTGTACCTAAATAAATTCTGTCTGAGTTTTACATTCTGTCTCGGTTCTGCATGGCTCCGTCTCGGATTATTCAGGAGTCGCTTCTATAACCTCAGCAAAAGCAAGTAATTGTCAATGTCGAAAAATAAATATTTGAATTTTCATATGAATTTAAGTGCTAAACTCTTTAAGGATATTTGAGCCGGGTGGCAAACTCGTTATAGTATGTGGATGAATATTCGGGAGTAATATAACTATTCGGGTTTTGGCGAAATGAGACAAGTATGCCAGCCTGTTTAAAGCCCAAACGGCCTCTACTCGATCGGCACAAGTACATCTTTATTTTTGTGTAGTTAAAGCTTCAGGCTAGCCTTGTCGTTCAACACTTGGCGATCAGCATTTATTACTCCAAACCTTGTAATATTTACAGGTGAATGCAGTTGTGCTATGAATAAGAGAGAAATGCAAGTAAAGTTTAATTAAAGATGCCATTTTACATTAAATACTTTTATAATAGCGAAATGCATGATTCTTTCGTTGTGCGAAATAATAATAATAAACCAAATAGTTATCCTAAATACTACATTTATTTAATAAATTTATCGTAAACGTTAGAAATACGGGCCCAGTAACCGGTGAGAGAGAAATAAAATCAACAAAATAGTAATAATAATAACAAATATTCAAGAAGTCCACTTAATTTTTTTTATACGAGCTGAAGTTTGTGTGACCACTTCGGAGTGATAATTGGCCTCTATCTTACATGTTTTCCTAAATTTTATTAATTTTGTTTTATTACATATATTGTTTTCATATTTATGAACCGATCTATCACACAAATTCTCTTAATAACAAACAAAATTCCAAGTTTAAAATACTCGAAACCGCTCATGAAATATACCATTACACATCTCTACCTTATTATTCAAGTCTATGGAGCAAGTATCGCCAATTAGCGCCGCGTACGCATCTTTTGACAAATGACGTCATTTGTCAAAACGCGAACCAGAGCGCCGCACAAAATGGGTTTCGATATTTTGAATTTAAATCAATACTTAATTTATGTATATCGTGCGTAGATGTTTAATGAGGCGACATGTCGTTTGACGGGGATTAGGAAACTGCCTAGTTTTGAAGGTTTTAGCTTGTTATAAGTAGGTTTAATTTTTAAATTATTTCTAGTTAACTCCCTAACGAGTCTGAGATTCGAATGAGTAATCTAATATTAGGTCTTTACCTATGAAATTGCCGTTTTTCACGAAATAAATGAAGCGTAATTTTTTTATATATTTTTTATTTCTATTAATCAAAATAATCACCCATGCAAGCAATGCATCTTTGCCAACGCATTGGAAGCTTATTGATGCCTTTCTTGAAGAAATCGCGTTGTCGTGCAGGAGCAGTGGAGCCGAACGATTGACCAAAGCTGGTTGGAGACGTGCGAGCTTCTCCATCATTGTGTTCAGTTCTTCACAGTACACATCTGCAGTAATGCTTGTCCCGTTTGGCAAGAAGCTGTGATGAATTACACCCGCGTTAGACCACCATACAGTGACCGTCACTTTTCAATGGGTAAGTTTTCGTTTAGGGCATTGTTTGGGTGCTGAACCAGGGTCCAACCAACTTGCTGAGCGCTTACGATTGTCAAACAGGATCCATTTCTCGTCACAAGTAACAATGCGGTTCAGAATTCCTTCATTTGTATGCCTGCTGAGCAGTGCAAGGCACGTCTCCACGCGTACTTCGCGCTGGCGGTCATTGCGTTCGTGGGGTACCCATTTGTCAAGCTTTTTTACCTTGCCAATTTGACGCAAATGGACCAATATTGTTTTGATGCTAACGTCGAAAGCTGCTGCTAATTCAGCCGTGGATTGAGTTTCATCAGCTTCCACAATTGCCTTTAATTCGTCATTGTCGACCAAAGTTTTTGGACGACCACGGGGTTCATTTTTCAGGTCAAAATTTCCAGAACGGAAGCGGGTAACCAATAACGGGTGGTGCGTTCGTTTGTAGTGTTCGCTCCGTAAACGTCGTTGATGTTGCGTGCCGCTTGTGCCGCTTTGCTGCCACGCGGTACTCATACTCCATAATTACTCGAATTTTCAACTTATCCATGATGACGAAAAATGTTCGAATGCGTTGAAAACAAAAACTAACTATTAAACAAATGAAGATTTTAGAAAAATAATTCCATGTTTGTCAAATAAAATTAATGTGAAATTAGAATTATCGGTCAAAAAAAAAAATATTTTCATTTGAAATGGCCAGTACGGCAAAACGGCAGTTTCATAGGTAAAGACCTATTATGTTCGTCCAAGTAAGTTCGTGGTTATTAAGTATGTTCTGAATTAAACTTAGGATTGAAAACTTGTGTCCATTTTGCGGAAAGTTCATCTAGTTTTGTTTATGTCAAGTAGTTTCGAATAGAATGGTGTAAGTTCTATTTTACACAGAAATTATTGAAATATAAGTTACTACTAATTATGTTTCGTTTATGCTATTATTTCTTTTTGTTACAGGACAAATATAAATTAAAATGATTCAACTATTACGTTATTCTCCGCATGACTTTATCAACAGTCAAAGATGGCTGACAATTCAATCCTGAGCGATAAGAGAGAAAATCTACAACTACAAAACATATTTTAATAGATCGAAGTGGTCAAAGGTAACCATTCTTGACCACAACAAACATCCATTGAGCTAATTGTTTCAAACCAGCAAAGAACCAACACTACAACTTCGAACCAAACTGTGACGTCATAAATACAGTTTTGGCAATAATGACTCAATCTCCCATGTCTTAACTTAGCTTGTATTTGCTTTAAGTTGCGTCGGTAACAGCTGAACTAGACGTCGGTAAGTACGACCAGTAAATTACACGTAATCTGCTTTGCTTGGGAACGTGCTTGCTTTACTAATGAGAGCGGCGGGTTATTCTGGAGGCTGCGTCGTTTGGTGTTATTTAAAATTCAGGTCCTGAAAACTGTGTCTCTGGTCAGGTATCCCAAGAGCGAAGACTGTCGTTAGCCCATACTTTCTTCACATGTCGACAAAAATAGCCTCGTGGCATCTTAATAGATAATAAACAACAAAAGATATCGAAGTGTAGCGAGTGCTACCTAAGAACATGCGCCCCATTCATTATTTTTGCATTCATCTAGCGCAGGCCTGGTAGCTGTGTGCCACGGACATTCTTAAATTTAAAGTAATAAGTCCCAGTGGCCTCCAGTAAGCTGTATGATAATTCGCTATACAACTTTTTTACCTATTTTGGTGTCAAATTGTGTCATTATTACGTAATATACTTGCTGGCTGAAAGAACATATAGGTATATAAAGTCATAAGCCATTGAAATATTTTTTTATACGCATACTTTTGTTTGATCTGTCTTTAAGCATTTATTATTTTGGAAAATATTTTATTGCAATACTCAAGAATAGTACCTCGATAAGCCGACAGAACGCAGGCGCTACATCGGTGATAACCGCCAGTAACGCGAGCATCGGTGATGGAGCTCGTTACGATCTCATTATAAATAAAGTAGGTCAGGTTTTTCTAGATTACAACAAATATTAAGTTACAGATTGATCAAGGATGTATAGTAAGGATTAATAAACAGTTAAAAACCTTTAAAACTTTCTTTCTACTAATGTATGGGTAGTTAAACTAAATATTGTTATTTAAAAGTACTGATATAGTCAAAATTATCGCTATTGTCAATGCGTATACGCTTCAACAGTTATCTTGACTAAAACCAAAATCGAGTGGTTATGGTTAGCATAAAATATGACGTCATTTTGACTGTTGCTGAAATGGTGCAACCCATATTTGACTTAACCGGAAATCGCACGGGTCTGTTATTGGCTATAATTGCATGGTGCCTCTAAATATTTAATCAAACGTTGCTAAGTAAAGATGAGACTGACTAAAATTCTAATGGGTTATTTTAAATATCAGGTCAATAAGGACAACAGTGTGTGGAGATGGAGGTCACTTACCATTAAGCGGGTCCAGTGCTCTTTTGCTATCTTCAGTGAGATAGTAAAGGTTTTGTGTTGCTAGCTTTTTGGGGCAATGTTAGCTTCCTCACTCGCTCATGTTCGAACGGTTTTGACTGAAACTTGACGATTGTAAAAGTTAAAGTAAAATTTATTTTGGTGCGGCAGACCTAAGATGGGAAACCGTCACTGGCTAAAGAACTGAAAGTGCTTTGGATGACACGTTACAACGTCGGTCCCATCATGGATATCCAGGCCTGCTGGATATCCAGAGACGGGTTGATTAGCTCCGATAGTAGGGGTCGAACACACGATAAGTAGTATTTGTTAACTGTTTGTCACTGTCAAATTATCTAGCGACGGCCAATTAGCGACGGCCTGTTTGGTGTGGAGGTAAGTGCCCTTGCCTTTCATGCCAGAGGTCCCGGGTTCGAATCCTGGTAGAGGCAGATATTTTATCATATTTGCTTTCTAGTCATGGATGTGTATGTATGTTTAATTAAGTTTATTTCTAATATTTATATATGAAAACAAAATGTCTATGTGGGTTTCTATATTTCTTAAGTTTATTTATCCGTTATCTAGAATCGATAACACAAGTTCTTAATGATACTTAATTTGGGCTAGATAACGTGGTGTGATAGTTAGGAATAAAAAAAAAAATTCAAATATATACAAAATCTCTTGATTGACAAGATCTTCCTGACTGCCTTTTTGTATCATTCAATATGCGTGTACGCAAATGAAAGAAATCCTCAAGTTTCATAACAATCTTTTATTTCTGCAATACTAACAAAGTACGAATTAAAAGTATTGGCTTCCTTCTTAGGTGAAATATCAATCTTTAAGAACAATTAATGTATTCATTATTGGCTTGGCTGGTCGTTATGGAATTCCCACTGCCAACACTCCATCAACCATTAAAAAATTAAATAAATAAAAAGCGATATTTTAGTTTTCATTTGTTTTTGAAATCAAGAGTGATCAATAAAAGATGATTAGTGGTAACATTTGACTGCAATTAATTTCGTGGAGGTCGCGATTCTACGCCCACGCATTTTATACGCTTTTTAGACGTTAAATTGTTTGATTTCATCATTCTGATTTTGTAATTATTGTGCCTTTAATGTTTACTAGCCGTATCCCATGGCGTTTCTTGTGAATTATATTAACGCTCCCAATTCTGTGCTTTGTTAGTAGGTTTGCTGAGAAAAGGTGACCTTTACTTATCCACAATTGAAGCTATACCTTCTTCCAAGTTTCAATAATTAGTTTCGTTATTTTTTTTTAATAAAAACAAACAATAAATTCGACCAACCCACAAGATAAAACAAAGCACAACTTTGGAACGGTTTCACTGACGTTCACAAAACTTTTACACGGTTATTAAAAACGCTCAATTTATACATTCATGGAATAACTGATACATAAAACTCACGCAACACTACACTACGTTACGAAACACACTACACAAAACTTCACTCAATACTCTACGCCCCATACATTATCTATACTGCACACAGATAACAAAAGTAGATAGGTAATACAGAGAAAAAAAAATAAAAATTAACATACAGGGACGAGTATTTACATAAAAAAACTTAAGCTATGCTTTTGTTTTTGGATGCAATTTTTTTTTGTTTATGTTTACTTATTCATCGTTATTAAACTTAGTTACGTACTTCCAAATAATTCATTTATTAACGAAGAGCAGGACTCGCTTTCTCGAAGAGCAGGACTTTTAGATGTTTTAAACATTTAAAAGGAGATCCTTGCTCAAGCTGTCTAAAAATGTCGTTGGTTGATGAATATTTTTTATTTTATTATTTATTTAGCTTTCAAACAGAAAAAATCTGCAACAAAAACAGTCGGTATAGGAGATACGATGACACAAACAGACACACAGATATATACGTTAAACTTACACCTCTCTTTTTGTGTCGGGCTTAAAAAACCTTACAGTGCACTTTGTATGATACCTTCAACTTATTCACTGTAAGGGAATCGCTAAAGTAAAGAATGCAAGAAGGAACTACCTACTGATTTCTATTTATTTACGAAACGCGTAGCATGCAAGAATGGCATTTGCGTCAACGGCGGGCAGGTTGCGCTGCTTGTAGGTGATTAGAAATTACTTATAACTATTTACTAATCAATAAATGAGCTTTAGTTTTAGGGTTGCCAAATCTGCTGCGTTTTTTGATTTTATAAATTAATGAAATCCGTTATCATACCCTGCAGATTTTACCCGTATTTTCACAAAGAAAAAAATGTAAATTCATAAATTGGCTTTTCTAATTCAATTATTATGTCATCTGTGACATGTATTTTTAAGAGAGCCCTGGTTTTTGTGGCTGAATTAATAAATGAAATGAAAATAAAAAACAACTGATTTAAAACTCGTAACTACAAGGGTCACTATCGAAGATAAAGAAAACTTTATCCACTGAAATTATTATTATGCAATAATTTTATTATGCAAATGACTTCAAAATATTTTATTTCTTCATAGGTAAAAAATACACGTCATGAAATTATTTTTTCCATCGTGATCGCGATTGCGTAGATACACTTTAGCTTCGGGTTTTTAAAGGTATTCGACCGAACACAAGCCGGCGGAAAGACTCCCCTCGGCATTAAATTTATCAAAATTGATATATACGAAATAATTAATCAGGTATACAGTTTGAAATATAAGAAAATGCATTAGTACAAACTACTATTATTTACAAATTTGTATTTCCTATGCTTTGATATTATTAATACCTACGCTTAAATTATATTCTTCGTATATTCCCATATAGTATGATAACAAGGTTTTGGATAATTTGGAAAAAATGTTCTCTGCGTACGATTCTTTAATTTCTGGGCATGTCTGGCCGGACATCAAAAGAAAGTTCTACCACCAACACTAAGATAAACTACATTAAAACTAATTTAAAACGTATAAAATTTTGCATAAGTGCAATATTTGTAGTTTTGTTTCGTTTCGAAATCTTTCATAAATTTAATTCAAATTCTAAACCACTAACCCATCACTGAAACACCACGCCTTACAACATTATGTCACGAAACTCAAAACACAATAATTGACATTTCTCCTCTTCTCTGACATCCTTTGACATTTAACCCTTTCGCGGCCTGTCATGTCACCGGTTTATTAATTTATAACTGTTGGTCGCTCCCGCCCGGGCCGTGTACTAATGCCAGTTAGATATAATTACTGGGCTCGGCTAACTGGTGTGTTTTCAGTGAGTTATGGGGCAGGTAACGAAAGATGCTGGTGTCACATGGGGCGAGGTTAGGATGTGCTTATATTGGGCTGCGATTTGTGGTAAGGATTTTAGTGTTTTATTTTTTTTATTAAAGTATGAATGTACCTGATTTATTAAGAAAATATTACTATTTTATTATTTTGAAACTAAAACTAAAAGAAAATCGGATATTTCGGGTAACACGACCGCAGATTTAAAGGGAAATGCTGCCCTTATCTTAGTATCTTGTCCGTATGCGATTCGGTTGTAGAGTACTTTATTCATAACATTTTTGTATTATTCGTAAGCTCGTACTTTATATTTAAGTTCAATTTATTCAGGAGATATTAAAATTGCCAAAAAAAAATTAATTGAAAAATAACATATTTATACGATACTTGCCGTTTAATATATAGCTTAATTATTGATTATGAAAATATCTTTCTATTCCAAATAGTTTCCAATCACACCAAACTTTCCCTCCAAAACACAGCCTTAGAATCAAAGCGATTACCCTCGGAATGCGCTCGGCGGGAACCGCGATAACATCTTACTTTACTACGTATGTACTACAACGGGAGGCTGTGTTTGGTAATTACACATGTGAACCGGACATGTGGGAATCTATATCCAAAATATTCTACAGTTTTTTTTACTTTTTTATGTTTTGAGTTTATATGCTGCCAGTGACATTTAACGTAAATTAAACAGAGGTTCGGCTGATCACGGGTTAGTTACAGATAATGACTTTTTGCTTTTTAATTGTAGTAAAGGAGTGTTATTTGTCTTATATACTTTATTTTCATTGAAAACTTACTTACGGTCCTACAGAGACATTGAAATATGATAAGCAACTCTAGTTTCATATGCATAATAAAAGTACATTAAAATATTTTTGGGTATCGGATTTACTTGGTGAAAACGATTGTGACATCAATCAAATATACAGCCTGGAGTATCAATAGTCAAGGCTTCTCTATTAAAAATGTATCCTTTTTACTGTTCTCATATTTGGCAAACGGCTATAAGTCGGTGGCGCAGTGGTTGAGGCGCTTGATCTCGAGGTCGCGGGTTCGATGCCCGGGACTGCCGACTATACTGATGAGTCTTTATAATTTAATTACTTACAGCTGACTGCTGTAACGGTAAAGGAAAACATCGTGAGGAAATCCACACCTAAGAAATTATTTCGAATGTCAAAATTCAAATTCAAATATTTATTTCTCAACATTGACAATTACTTGTTCTTATTGACGTCAAATAAAACATGACTCTACCACCAGTTCGGAAAAACCTTCGTGAAGAAGAACTGGCAAGAAACTTCTTGGGTATATTTTTTTCAAAATCAATTTACAGTCTCTTTATGTCTATACAAAATTATTCTTATTTGCATCTGTTAGCTCGGCAAGTCTCCTTCCCCCCAAGTATCCAAACAACGAATACCCTCAGACGGCACCCGTTCACGAGTAAACGCAGGATCCAGCCATCGCCCTCCTCAATCATATGGTAACCAAGGTACCTATACCTGCCAACCCGCAGTAGGCCAGCGTGGTGGGCTATAAATTGCCTGACACCACCCGGTAGTTGGGCGACTGCATTATCAAGGCTGTGGTAAACAAACGACCACGCAAGCCACGTGGTGTTAAGTGGCTACCGCGCCCATGGACACCATTAATCATACGTGTTTTATTGATGAATATTTACTGTGACTGATGTGGTGTTACCGTAAGCTTCAATTGAAACTGCCTTTGTTCCAGTAATTGCACTGGCGATTTGGGGCACCCTAGCCACCTGCTATGATGTCACCACACGATTGATATTTTAGTAAGAACATTCAAATATAGTACTAACTCTTTCTTTTATTAGCATTTTCGTATAAGTAGAGGGAGACAACCAAGTTTTTCTATGATTCGATATACATAACTACTTATTTATACTTAGGATATTACGACTACTCCATGTATGTACTGCATGTACGAAAAGTTTCAGTCAAACAGAGGGAATACCCTAAGAATACCTAACGGAATTATTATGTTGGTCAAAATAGGTTCAGTAATAACGCCCCAAACGAGACCTTAAAATTAGAAACGCTTACCTCAAGAACGTTAATATGTTTCATAACCAAAACTCAGCAAATCGTTCGTCTACAGTAAAGCCATCACTATACTTAACATCCCGTTCAATAGCATATGAACTCACTTGTCTAATAACCCCACAACCTTTTAAAATCAGAATCAAATTGTTAAGACACCGACTCCCGCGCAGAGCTGCGCAAGATCATGAATAAGTCATTAAAGCCGATGATCTGATGACCTGAAAGAGTTGGCTGCTTAATTCTATAGAATTCTGATTCTGTTGCCACGTATTTGTGCATTTGCAACTTATTTGTATAAGGGATTTTTACTGTCAGTAACTTTAGTCATTAAAAATAAGAATATAAATTAGATAAAAAACAGAAATATCAAATGTCAGATAGTTACATAATAAAATTCAATTGTAATAAAAATTAAAAGAAAATATATAAGTAACAAAAAAAGTCCACAACCATCATACAATTTATTTAAAATGTCAAACTAAACTAATTAAATAGAAAGAGAAACATGTCAAAGAGAAAAGCAAACAATGCAATTGTCTATAAAAAAAATACAGCAAAAATTTAATAGATACATGTCAAAAGAATTCATAGTATTTTAGGTTGTAATGTAGTATGTAGTAGTGTAATTCTCATAGATATTTTGAAAAAAGTATTGTTTTATACACTTATCATACAGGCTTACAGAGATACAGAAACAAAGTTTTGCTCAAGAGAACTAAGGTGGCATCTATCGAGCACGTTACTGAATGAATGAATTTTATTTTTACTCGACTGTCAGAGAGAGGGTTATGTTTTTTATTTATTTATTTATTATTATTATTAAGTATTCAAAAAAATCTTATAAGTACCTAAATTACAGTCCCGCAAACTGTTTAACTGTTTGACTGCGGCATCGAGAGTGTCATTAATAATTACATCTACATACAAGCTATTTTAATGTAGACAATAAATGTTCTTTTAAATTTATTTCTTTCGAGTGCATGCATGTATTTCTTTTGCACGCTCTACAGCCTAAATCATTTGATGGATTTCATTATATAACGCACTGCATTTTCTCAACTGGTGGTAGAGTCATGCTTCATTTACGTCAACAAGAACGTGTCCAAATTGAGAAATAAATATTTAAGTTTGAATATCATTAGATTCGTTTCAGCTGTGGGAGAGACATAAGCTATCTTATTTCCGGGATTCCCGTGCTAACTGGAATTGCGCGGGAAAATATCTTTAGCAGTCTGGTTTTTTAATTTGGCAAATTCCACAGTTTAATTTTATTGTTTATAGCAAACAAACAAGCCCGCGTTCCGCATGAGTAAAATTATATAGTTAAAGTTATTTTGCCTCCTTATACTGAGTCCTTTATCTTCTTACTTTACACAGATCCAAACGCACCCCAACAATATAATTGCCATATTAATAAACAATATAGAGACATAAATTTATAGAGTTGCCACTAGTGATTAAATGTGTAACTTTCAAACAAATTAACTATTTAAAATGTAAACGATTTGATTTACAACTCATGGAGAGTATTTATGTCAGCTAATGTTGACTTGTGTTCAGAGATGTGTATCTATGATAAGTCGACTATAATTCACTATTAATATACATTTTTGTACTTTATTCTCAGTTATTTAATGCAGAGGATTTTTTGTGAGTCGTCTCTATTACATTTTCGTCACAGCTTTAATTTGTAGAAAGAATACGCGCAATTTATTTAAGTTAAATGCTTTATTCAAATTGGTTTTGATTTAGAGATCAGTTAATGATTTGGAAGGTAAATTATGTTAGTATATTAATGTATAAAATTAAATAAAAGTTGTATTCGCGTCTTTTTCGTGTTTGCTATTGTCTGTTTATTACAAAACACTAATACAACTCGTTAAGTTTGTCGGCCGAGTGGCTTGATGGGTAGTAGATCTGCCTCATAAGCCAAGGTTCAGGTCCTGGTCGGGGCATTCATTTGTATGAAAATCCATGACGTTTGTTCTCGGGTCATTGTTGCTTATATTTATATATATGTATGTTTATTTTGGGTTCCCCCCGGTTAGTTGCACGGTGATCAACAAAAGCTCTGTTTACTTCACACAGCAAAAGTACACACAGTGTCACACAAATATTATTTTAACTTTCTCTATACTGATATAAACAGAGCATATGCAAAAGTAATGGAATTATGAAGCTGGATCTTTGATTAAAGTAAAACAGTGGAATGCTCCTCATACATGGTCCTAAATAGTTATTTATAGTTGTATCAGGGAATAAGCATTGTCGAAGCCAAATCATGAGGTAATATCGAGTTATAGTGTCACGAGTTCAAAGATTGGATATCTTGAAGGCTTAAGTGTCGGAGGGTTGAATTAGACATTCAACTAAATAATTAATTATTAAAAAAAAATTATTGTCATATTTAAGTCAAACAACTCATTAGCTGAATGATCTGTAGTATCCATCGTGCTAGTACAAATTAGATTTTTTCACAATCACATTAGAATAGCCACAAAAGCCATTAATTTGCATAGGTTTGAATAATTAAGATAAACAAGCATTCTGGACCGATACGGATCTGTAATTTTGAAAGGTGTAACTCGATATCTCAACCTGGTAACGTCTTTTTGAAAATAGCATTTACAATATTTAAGTTTACATATTAATTTGATCGATAGCGCTTCATTCACGAAATTTCGTGTACATTTAAATAAAAGAGAAAATATTTTATATTATGATATTATTAAATATTGACTAAACCAAAACCCTCAGGTAACTGTGCCTCAGATATAAAGTAAAAAGCGCGCTCTTTTGAATTTGCTAAAAACATTAAGTTATAAGTGTGGCAGAAGTAGAATTAAAACGAGTTATACTTGCTTTCAGAAGCATATATTTATATATTTAGTTATATATTATCATTAGACTACATTATACCTAGAAGTATGATACTCGTATTAGGATTTTGGCCAACATTGGCAAGAATACAATAATTTACGGTTTGATTTTTTTAAATTTAATTTTACACAATTTTCTTTTTAGTACATAAAAATTCTTAAAAATAAAGCGTTTATACCTGAAACGCAATCGCATTATTGAAAACCTACTGTAGCGTCAATATTCATATATATTATAAATGTTTATAATAGTCCGGTCAAATTAGACCAAAAAACAAGAGTGGAGCCACACAAAGTTACAACAAGCTGAAAATCGGTAAACTTGTTCAAAATATAATTATGAATATTTGAAAGTTCCCCATCTTTCCCCTGTATGGAAATGTTTTATTCAAGGTTATATAAAGGTCGTTTGGTAGGTAAGTTTGCTAGACTTAGAAAGGGCAGCGGCGGGTAAGGTTGAGACGTATTAAAATTTTTAATATCCCCAAAATTGGCGGCGGAAATTGATTCATAATTACCTATTAAATAAAATATAACACTCAATGATTAACTTTATCGTTAAATAAAAATAAAGTATGTAATGAAATAGTTTGTGAATAGAGTGAAATAAAATAAAAGCGTATTTAATTTCCATAATTTGCTATCTCCAACATTGTATAAATAGTCGGCTGCGCGCCCGTGCGGCCGTTACTTATGATAATGCGTATATTTGGATACAATAATAAATATATATTTAAGTATGTCTTTTGCCATTTGCTTTATGTAAACATCACTTTGTGTGATGGTTATCATACCACTTCAAATGTGAAATAAGAAACGGAAAGTATTTTTGAATTCAGTAACAAAGTAATAAATCATTCCTCTTTGGAATTATAATAAAGTACAAGCTTCCCTTGTACTTGCTGTTATGGGTTGCCTCAGAGTGAACCTGGGACACACAGGCAAGATATTTACACATGGGTTGCCTCAGAGTGAACCTGGGACACACAGGCAAGATATTTACACATGGGTTACCTCAGAGTGAACCTGGGACACACAGGCAAGATATTTACACATGGGTTGCCTCAGAGTGAACCTGGGACACACAGGCAAGATATTTACACATGGGTTGCCTCAGAGTGAACCTGGGACACACAGGCAAGATATTTACACATGGGTTGCCTCAGAGTGAACCTGGGACACACAGGCAAGATATTTACACATGGGTTGCCTCAGAGTGAACCTGGGACACACAGGCAAGATATTTACACATGGGTTGCCTCAGAGTGAACCTGGGACACACAGGCAAGATATTTACACATGGGTTGCCTCAGAGTGAACCTGGGACACACAGGCAAGATATTTACACATGGGTTACCTCAGAGTGAACCTGGGACACACAGGCAAGATATTTACACATGGGTTGCCTCAGAGTGAACCTGGGACACACAGGCAAGATATTTACACATGGGTTGCCTCAGAGTGAACCTGGGACACACAGGCAAGATATTTACACATGGGTTGCCTCAGAGTGAACCTGGGACACACAGGCAAGATATTTACACATGGGTTACCTCAGAGTGAACCTGGGACACACAGGCAAGATATTTACACATGGGTTGCCTCAGAGTGAACCTGGGACACACAGGCAAGATATTTACACATGGGTTGCCTCAGAGTGAACCTGGGACACACAGGCAAGATATTTACACATGGGTTGCCTCAGAGTGAACCTGGGACACACAGGCAAGATATTTACACATGGGTTGCCTCAGAGTGAACCTGGGACACACAGGCAAGATATTTACACATGGGTTACCTCAGAGTGAACCTGGGACACACAGGCAAGATATTTACACATGGGTTGCCTCAGAGTGAACCTGGGACACACAGGCAAGATATTTACACATGGGTTGCCTCAGAGTGAACCTGGGACACACAGGCAAGATATTTACACATGGGTTGCCTCAGAGTGAACCTGGGACACACAGGCAAGATATTTACACATGGGTTACCTCAGAGTGAACCTGGGACACACAGGCAAGATATTTACACATGGGTTGCCTCAGAGTGAACCTGGGACACACAGGCAAGATATTTACACATGGGTTGCCTCAGAGTGAACCTGGGACACACAGGCAAGATATTTACACATGGGTTGCCTCAGAGTGAACCTGGGACACACAGGCAAGATATTTACACATGGGTTACCTCAGAGTGAACCTGGGACACACAGGCAAGATATTTACACATGGGTTGCCTCAGAGTGAACCTGGGACACACAGGCAAGATATTTACACATGGGTTGCCTCAGAGTGAACCTGGGACACACAGGCAAGATATTTACACATGGGTTGCCTCAGAGTGAACCTGGGACACACAGGCAAGATATTTACACATGGGTTACCTCAGAGTGAACCTGGGACACACAGGCAAGATATTTACACATGGGTTGCCTCAGAGTGAACCTGGGACACACAGGCAAGATATTTACACATGGGTTGCCTCAGAGTGAACCTGGGACACACAGGCAAGATATTTACACATGGGTTGCCTCAGAGTGAACCTGGGACACACAGGCAAGATATTTACACATGGGTTGCCTCAGAGTGAACCTGGGACACACAGGCAAGATATTTACACATGGGTTACCTCAGAGTGAACCTGGGACACACAGGCAAGATATTTACACATGGGTTGCCTCAGAGTGAACCTGGGACACACAGGCAAGATATTTACACATGGGTTGCCTCAGAGTGAACCTGGGACACACAGGCAAGATATTTACACATGGGTTGCCTCAGAGTGAACCTGGGACACACAGGCAAGATATTTACACATGGGTTGCCTCAGAGTGAACCTGGGACACACAGGCAAGATATTTACACATGGGTTGCCTCAGAGTGAACCTGGGACACACAGTCAAGATATTTACACATGGGTTGCCTCAGAGTGAACCTGGGACACACAGTCAAGATATTTACACATGGGTTGCCTCAGAGTGAACCTGGGACACACAGGCAAGATATTTACACATGGGTTGCCTCAGAGTGAACCTGGGACACACAGGCAAGATATTTACACATGGGTTGCCTCAGAGTGAACCTGGGACACACAGGCAAGATATTTACACATGGGTTGCCTCAGAGTGAACCTGGGACACACAGGCAAGATATTTACACATGGGTTGCCTCAGAGTGAACCTGGGACACACAGTCAAGATATTTACACATGGGTTGCCTCAGAGTGAACCTGGGACACACAGTCAAGATATTTACACATGGGTTGCCTCAGAGTGAACCTGGGACACACAGGCAAGATATTTACACATGGGTTGCCTCAGAGTGAACCTGGGACACACAGGCAAGATATTTACACATGGGTTGCCTCAGAGTGAACCTGGGACACACAGGCAAGATATTTACACATGGGTTGCCTCAGAGTGAACCTGGGACACACAGGCAAGATATTTACACATGGGTTGCCTCAGAGTGAACCTGGGACACACAGGCAAGATATTTACACATGGGTTGCCTCAGAGTGAACCTGGGACACACAGGCAAGATATTTACACATGGGTTGCCTCAGAGTGAACCTGGGACACACAGGCAAGATATTTACACATGGGTTGCCTCAGAGTGAACCTGGGACACACAGGCAAGATATTTACACATGGGTTGCCTCAGAGTGAACCTGGGACACACAGGCAAGATATTTACACATGGGTTGCCTCAGAGTGAACCTGGGACACACAGGCAAGATATTTACACATGGGTTGCCTCAGAGTGAACCTGGGACACACAGGCAAGATATTTACACATGGGTTGCCTCAGAGTGAACCTGGGACACACAGGCAAGATATTTACACATGGGTTGCCTCAGAGTGAACCTGGGACACACAGGCAAGATATTTACACATGGGTTGCCTCAGAGTGAACCTGGGACACACAGGCAAGATATTTACACATGGGTTGCCTCAGAGTGAACCTGGGACACACAGGCAAGATATTTACACATGGGTTGCCTCAGAGTGAACCTGGGACACACAGGCAAGATATTTACACATGGGTTGCCTCAGAGTGAACCTGGGACACACAGGCAAGATATTTACACATGGGTTGCCTCAGAGTGAACCTGGGACACACAGGCAAGATATTTACACATGGGTTGCCTCAGAGTGAACCTGGGACACACAGGCAAGATATTTACACATGGGTTGCCTCAGAGTGAACCTGGGACACACAGGCAAGATATTTACACATGGGTTGCCTCAGAGTGAACCTGGGACACACAGGCAAGATATTTACACATGGGTTGCCTCAGAGTGAACCTGGGACACACAGGCAAGATATTTACACATGGGTTGCCTCAGAGTGAACCTGGGACACACAGGCAAGATATTTACACAGATTGAAATAAATGTTTTATCGTAGGCTAGGTTTTTATCTTCCATGTCACTTAACAAAAAATGTCGATAATTATGAGGATGTGACGCGTCTCTACGAGGCATTTTTTCTTGTCGATCTATCTTAAATTGTATATTGTATATATATGACGGCCTGTTTGGTGTGGAGGTAAGTGCCCTTGCCTTTCATGCCAGAGGTCCCGGGTTCGAATCCTGGTAGGGGCAGATATTTTATCATATTGGCTTTCCAGTCATGGATGTGTATGTATGTTTATTTAAGTTTATTTCTAATATTTATATATGAATAAAACATTATCTATGTGTGTAGTTTATTTATCCGTTATCTAGTATCCATAACACAAGTTCTTAATGATACTTACTTTGGGCCAAATAATGTGTTGTGATTGTTAGAAATATTTATTACTTATATATTTAATCGTAAATCTATCTTAAATTCTTTAGACTAAGGACTGTGGGAACATTATGTATTTGAATGTTTTTCAACCATGTATTTTAACTTTTATGAACAAACATTTTTTAATATTTTCATTCTTATTTCGATTTCTATCATATGAACTGTATTCTGACATAACATTACTCATTTACGGCAAATCAATAATGTGTTACAGCGGAAAGATAACAACTTTCATTTTAGGTACGGTTAGCGGGGGTTTGCTATTTGGATATTTTGTGGAGACGGAGTATTGCCGAGCTAACAGATGCAGGCATTGTAAATTAATTTTGAAATAAAGATTCTGTGAAGTTTCTGAACTGGTGGTAGAGCCATGCTTACTTAAGTTTTATTAACGTAATAAGAACAAGAACAAGCAGTTGTGAGTGTTGAATAAAGTTATATTTTCATTGTGTCTGGTAAGCACAGTTTCAAGGCTAGTGAAAACTATACATAGCGCCTGTTTAATTTAAACGAGACTTATCCGCTCTCTTAATAGTATCATATACGAGCAGAATATATTGCTCATGATTTAATTCTTCTATTCACAAAGTCTCTAATCAACCTTTAACGAAATTATAGTAAAGGTTTGCTTGTAAATTTTAATTGTTGTTTCCCTGTAATATGTATAAGTAAGTTGAAATTTTGCGTTCAAATTTTATAAAGAAGTTTTTTTTCAACAGTTAAAAAGACAAAGTCACATAAACCAGATAAAACTAGATCCTAGTCCACACACACCCGTCTCGTCCTTCAAGGATGTATAAAATTATTATAATTACAAACCGCATGCGCCAAACGGCGTGATCTATGAAACTTGTCACCATATTTCAGAATCCCGCTGCGCTCGCGCATCGCGACCTCTCATTATTTTTAAAGAATTGCGGGTAGTTGCAAAAAGTCCTTGGAAAGGAGATAATGATGATCTTTGTGAACTGAGGCACGTGATTCAAAGCCTTTTTTGCGGGTTTAATATGTCTTTGTGACGTTTGGCTCTATGTTTTAAGGTTAAGTGGACGTTAATCTTAAATTAATTGTAAGGTACGGAAATCTATTATCGTATATTTTTAAAGTACTTATATTTTTTCGAAATACCTATTTATGATTTTCTCGTCGAATTGTTCTAAACTCCAGTAAAGGTTGGTTGTTTTAGCAGTGATATCAAAGCAAGATATCAAAGAGGTGCAAGGTACTAATATACATTACAATTTTGTAGGAATAACTGACAATCATTTTTGAATTTATTTGTTGTTTGGATTTGATGAACCTTAAGCAGAACCCTGTACGACTTTAAAAACGTTTGTTACATGTAAAGTGCGCGTTTGAGCCCATTATACTACTGATTATCTAGTCGATGAATCTAGTCTGACAGTAATTGCCATTAAATAGAAAGATTATTTAGGCTGTAGCCTACGATACGTTTAATTAAGAATTACTATAATCAGATATTTAAGTTAAGACATAATGTAATCTTTTTTGGCTGCCCTTATGATTTTTAAATAAATAAATAAATATAAGATGGGTTGTTGTCAAGCATATAAATATAATGCCCTATTTTATTTATTTAAAAAAGGATTCTCGCTTACACGTAATGACTACTCGTCAGACAAGATTCCGAGGGTAGTTATAAATCCGCACAAATTAATACGGTTTTCGTCGCTGGAAACCATTTTTCTTTGCAGACCTCCTGCGAGCAGTTTTTCACAATGTGTGAAAGTTGCATTAAGTTTTTTAATGCTGGGTGTAAAATAAATATAAGGTTGGCAGCCACTCCCTTACCAGACTAATTACTAGAGTTATTGGAAACAAAGGAGCTGATATCGTTGTTGGCATGTTGGCATTATGCGCATGATTACTTTAGAGTAGGTTTTTTAGGAACTTGGGAGTGAAAGAACTTGTAAAGTTTGATTTTCGTAATGTAGAAGGTTATTTCCGAAATATGGATCGATTTAATTTACTTAATAAAGCTTATTTAGATATTGGAATAAAAAGGAAAGGGTCAATTGGAATAGTTTATTTTGCAAATTCAAAATTAATACATTTTATATATACGTAGACAAAAAAATTACACTCATTGAAAATCTCTTTTTTCTTTCATTTCATCGCCATAGCGTAAATACACCTTAAACTTACTTACTAAAGTATTATTCCTATACCAATTTGGGTACGTAAGTAAAAGATTTGGTGCGGATGCCATCTTTCGTAAACCAACAAATTAAGTAATTTTTTGTCTTTCCCATTAAGTGTTGCAAACATAGTATTGATAATAAAATCGTTAATTAAAGTCAGTGTGTTACTAGAACCTATGTTACTGTTATAATTAACCAAGCCATGAATACGTATCAAATTCTCCATCTATCGGAGATTATAACAGTATAGTTGGGACATTAGCCTGACAATCAAGGCGTGGCTGATATAATACCATACATATACGAAATATAAACATATTTAATCATCATCCCAATTCTATAATCACTCTTAGTAAAATTAGGATTTCAGATCAAGTATGAACTCTAGTAAATGTGTGAAGGTAAAATAGTTATTTTCACACACCTAATGTTTCTCCAAGGTGGTCACTACATAAAGACTGATTGATTGGAATCACCATAATAACTCTAACAAGAATCTCACCAACGTTTGAGTTCTAGCAATTTAATGAAGAATTTAAACATTTTTCATAAGACGACCTTTGCGCAACCACGGAATAATGAAATATTAGTTTAATATCTGTATATTACACCAATAAGATTGTGCGTGCTGTGTTGCTTCAACCATTTTATGTAATAAGTATCTATTGAGCATTGTTAAGGAGGTTTCATATTATAAAAATAAGTTAAAAATATAGCACAGTTCAAAATATTTTCTGTACTACTATTAAGTAGCAATAGAGTATCTTAAATTAAGATCTCGTCTACGTTGTTTCTACAGTTCTACTGCCGTAATAATCAATTTTGCATTGTGTTCCCGACAAAGGGAAAGTTCAGTTAGTTAAGTCCGTTTGAACGGGGCGCCAGGGTGTGGAATGAACTGCCTGCGTCTGTTTTTCCAGAAAACTACAGTCCTAGTTCTTTCAAGCGTCGAGTGAATAGGCATCTCGTGGATAGACGTGTAACACCTTCGTCTTCATCGTTACTTTCCATCAGGTGAGACAAACGTTTCATCCTTTTTCAATAAAAAAAAAACTGGAACTAAGACAATTTCTACCGAAGCCTGCGGTCTGTAAAACAGTATAAATCGACAATCAATAAATAACAACCGACCTCATAAACAATAACATGACGATAAATGTCATCCATGGGTACGGTTGCCATTGAGCGTCAAGTGGACCGGGGGCTCGTTCGCCGGCTCGGAATTAGCTAGCTTAAGACTGACAAAGAATATAAATAGATAATATATCTCATAAGAATATATCTCAGTTTTGGATAGTATTTATTTCTAGTAGTGGAATATTTTTTTAAATCAGCTACTAAGTTTCGCAGTTCATCGATTGCATCCAACATCAAACAACAAATTCAATCCTCTTTTTTCTTTCTTTATAATAACAGAGTAGAAGTATAGTTATGATTTGTTTATACATGGTTAGAACGCTGAAAGATTAGTATTCATTTTTTAAATCTTGAAAGCCCTTTTGTGGGAATGGATGTATCCCTAACATCTACAATACAAGCTCCGGATTCGAACACTTGTAGAGACAAAGTCTTGTGATTAAGGCATGTTTTGTTTACGATTCATAGGTGTGTTCTGTTCAAAGTTGTGCAAAATAAGTACTAGCCTCAGGGTCACGATCCTCATTTACCATAATGGAAATTCTTTAACAAACTATATGAACATTCTGACCGCAAGACGCGATAATATCTTCGCCAAAAGCCTCAAAAAATTGATATTTCCCACGCTTCACACTTTCTGCGACGTTGGCAGCCGAACCAGCTTGGACACTCGCGGAGGGAGATGGCAGGTCGTAAGTGTGTCTTTGACATTGTCAAAGCCGTATATTTTATAATTAAGAAAACACAATTCATAACAGGTGGTTTTTTTAAAGTACTTCTTCAGAATATCCAAGCTAACGCGGCGTACGCATTCCTACTGAGTTTCTTGCTGGTTCTTTGGCAGTAGATGACCCTTCCGGACCAGTGGTAGTTTCAATGTACGACGTCCTAAGCCGAGGTCCGTACCCTCTCGGGTGCCCTTAGGCGTATCGTATTTAGGAGTAGTTTAAGTTCCGGCTAAGCGCCCTCAGCGCTAGGCCACAAAGTCTGATAAAATTTAAAAGGCTGATACCATAAATAAACTGTCCATTTCGAAAAAAAAAGTGATTGCCATCCATGCAGTCACACTCTTTTTTGGTGTATACACCGTACGATATGGTCTATACACATGGATGAAACTGCGTAAACCTGTCCAATGAGAAATAACCTTAACGTAGCATTATTGACTGTAAAGACGAGCTAATTATGTATTCTGTTCCGTACGAGCTGTCACATGAAGTTTACTACTCCTGCGCAACACGTTGAGGCAACGCGCAACTTGGAGTCAATGGGCCAATCAGCTGCTTTCAAATTAGCAGACAAGATCGTTAGGTCAGGCCGTAGCTCGCAGGTATATGTATTACTGACACTGTTTTTATTCTCGCAGTCTCGGTCTGCGTGCGTTCTCGAGCGCACGTCGATCGCAGACGCCTTCCCGCTCTTTTAGCCCCCGCGCTAATCGAGCACCCAAATTTCATAGTTGTACCGTATTAAGTTTCTAACGCCGTTTTCACGGCGGACAGTGGCTCGTTAACCGTACTTCTAATAAGTTTCTAACGCCGTTTTCACGGCGAATAGTGGCTTGTTAACCGTACTTCGTGGAACGTGAGCTTCGTCGACGGGAATTCGTTGTTCCAGGACTTCAAGTGCCGTGTTCGAGTAAGTTATCCGCGTCGTTCTCAACCGCCCTACTGCGTGTAGGGTGGTTTTAGAAAGTTAGTCATCGTCGATAGGTTCATATTATATATATTTATATATTGTCGTCCCTCCCCAACCCCTCCGCAATGGCTTCCCTAAGCCCTGAGGAGCTCCTGAATAAGCTGATCGCTGATTACGACGCCCAAGGCACTTACTGCGCCCCTCATATGATTCGCACACTGCAATCATTTCTCCCTCTAATCATGCCACTAATCACACCGGCCCCTCAGGCCACCCCAGTTCCCCAGACCCCTCAGGTCTTAGGCCCTCCCGCGTCCCCTTCCTCCAGTGACATGGAGTGCGAAGTAGACGCCCCTCTGCGCCGCAAGCGCGCACCCGCGACTGAGTCTTCCTCGGACGCCACCCCAACTGGCCCTGAGTCTCCCTCTTTCACCCTTGTTAAGAAGCGCTCGAAACAAGACCCGGCGCCCTCCACGCCCGTCCCTACACCCCCTGCGGCGTCTTCAACGCCAGCTGCCCCGGTGTCTTCAACACCCGCTCCGGCCCCAACTTCTGTCAAGGCCAAGGTCCCACCACCCGTTTTCCTTCGGGAAAAGGGTAAATGGACTGAGGTCTCGACACTGTGCAATGAGCACAAAATCCATTACACCCGAGCGGTAAACTCGGGTGAATCTATTAAAATCACTGTCTCGTCGATAGACGATTTCCGAGCTTTGACTAAGCTCCTCACCGATAAGCAATATGCTTATCACACTTATGCTCTGTCAGAAGAGCGTAAGATCAGAGCGGTACTCAGGGGAATCCCGTTCGAATTATCGAACGAGGCCATCCTGGAGGATCTGCAGTCCCAAGGCTTCCCGGCACTCGCGGTGCATAAAATGCACAGCAAGTACGGGAGGCAACACCCTCTCGCTTTGGTGATTCTCGCCAACGTCCCCAAGTCCAGAGAGATCCTGAAAGGGGTTAGCTCTATTTGCGGCCTCTCTGGGATCTCAATCGAGGCGCCTCATCGCCGCGGTCATCCCGGCCAATGCCATCGGTGCCAGTTGTACGGGCACGCGGCAGCCAACTGCCGCGCACCGCCCAGGTGCGTCAAGTGCCTGGTCCCGCACTTCACTAAGGAGTGCAATCGCACTCCTGAAACTCCCTCTCCTCCCGATTGCGTGCTTTGTGGCCAGTCCGGCCACACCGCAAACTACAGGGGCTGCCCTCGTGCACCCCGTTGTATGCGCTCCAATTTCAAAAGGGCGGCTCCCAAACAGGCCCCGCGCCTTTCTCAAGAAAACTTTCCGCCGCTGCGTAGCCGGGTTCCTCCGGCTGCAAAGCCTACTCAGCCCAAGCCTGCTCCAGAAAACTGGAGGCAGCGTCCCGCATCGAATCCCATCCCGGCTCCTCGCCCATACAAATCCACTCCTCAATCCTCCGTAGCAGACGATATGCGTATCGTCTGCGACGCTATTAAAAATGTCGATGTTAGTGAAATCGCAGTCTTAGCCCGTAAACTTAGGGCTTCACGTACTCCGACAGAGCGTTTGCTAGCTCTGGCGGAGCATAGTTCCCTTCTCAATTCATTGTAGGTTCATTTAAATGAATTGATCCCTAAATCATGCTTCGGCCGACCTCTGCCCAGCCCCGGCTTCACCGGAGGCTGCCCAGAACGGCCACCAACTCATGTCCCTTTGAGCACCTTCAGTGCAACTTTCACTACAGGCGGAAGACCCGCTAGCGGGTCTCCGCCAGCGCGCCCAACTTCCCGACGGGTGTCGCTTCCGATGAAGGCTAAAGGTATACGCTTACCACAGCCAACAGGTGGTTTTTAGTGGGTAGGTGCCATTCTGGTGAGTCCCACATAACCCCCCCGCAGAGGAATTTACCTGCGGGCGGGTATGCATGACGCATCTTCCACCTCCCTCCCGCGAGGGTGCCTCGGCAGCAAAAAAAAAAAAAAAAAAAATTTTTATTCTACATATTCGGTCCTTTTGCAGATATTCACTCGTGACCACGGTATCACGGTAAAATGTAAAAATATAATTGAACGAGATAAAATCAGGTTCATTCAGGGTCGGATTTAGAGGTCTGGAGGCCCTGGGGCAATAAATTTCCCCAAATTAATATCCGAATAAAATAAAAATAAATCAAGTAATGCGAAACAAACTCAAATTATAGAATTAATCTGTTAATAAACAATTAATAATAATTTGTGGACATATTTGTGTAAGTTTTTACTTTGCAAAAGTGGTAATGGTTAAAAAACACATTTTTTTTTATAAAAGCAGAGAAACTTGTGCATATCAATTTTCTTGTAAATCTGTATTGTTCTGTCTTAATCTGTAATCGGCAGCAGCCCCGGTTGCCCGCCCCTAAATCCGGCTCTGGTTTTATTTGATATACCCAATAAAGCGGGAAAACTTAAGGAAATGCTTTTTATTTTATTTTTAAGTTTTCAAGGCAAATATACATATCTATAAGACATAGTAAATTACAAGTAAAACAGTTAACAATTAAGTGTCCACTGGTTGATCGCACATTACAAATGAATACGAGAAAATATTTCATGTATTACAAATTTCCTTTATAGTATATTTTTGTAAGAAAGAAAGAAAGAATGCTTTTATAATTAGTTTTAGATATCGGAATATAATCAAAAATTTATATCTTGCACTCATCTTTGGCATTTTAGATAAATTTCTCTTTAAAGTGGTATTATATTATGAAAAAAAAAAGAAATTATTGGTTACTCGCATAATCTCTATGTAAAACTTACTCCAATTAAAAAAAAATCGGGTGTTAGGTCGCTCACTTCCCTCCAATAAGGCGGAGGAGGGAGATGGCTGGCATTTGCGCTTTGCCCGTAATCGGGTGCCGTTTGTGGATGTTCGCCGACTGGAGGGAATGTGGATGATGTGGGGGAGGGAATCTTACCGAGCTTAGCTATGCAGAAAATAAGTATTTTGTACAGATATTTGAGCCATTTTGAAAAATGTCTTCCGTGTTGTATCTTGCCAGTTCTTCTTTGCGAAGGGCTTTCCGAATCTGTACTAGACGTCAATAGTACCACAATTGTAAAAGTAGTAAGGTAATTAAAATTAAGTAGTTAGTTTATTTAAAATTAAGTATTTTTAAAAATTTCTATGAATTACTAAATATATCTACTTGGCATGAATGATTCGAGCTTTACATTTGTACAACTACTGTTGAATTATTAAAAATATGAATGTAGGCTGCTAGAATCACCTTATATAGACACAATACAAAGGTTATTATAATAAAATGATAAATCAAGTATCAATCGCTTTTCACCTTCCACAGCATGGTTAATAATATATGGAAATACGCTTATATGGTAAATCTAAATTAAACAATTTAATTGTAAATTACTATAAACCAGAAAAAACGGTTAAGCGTAAGTTCTAGTATAGCTTTGTGTTCTGGATTGTTAATGCTCTCCGATATATTATCTAAAATAGCAGCCAGCATTATCCTAATATGTTAACTCTACACAAACCATCCAAGGATATGTAAAAATTGATAGGTTTTTTGTTTCTATTTCAATTGTTGGTGATAGGTGTCAAGGATGTCTGCGGCTGTTCTATGTTTGAAACCCGTTTTTATTTTTCTACAAAATGGTGGCATTAAAAGTATTTCAAATTTGTCGTTATCTCATTGGATCTTGGTAAAGACATTCTGTTCATAAGATGGATGTTATTGTTATGGATATTTTATAAATTTTATATTTTTCGGTTAGTGTGTTATTCTCTATATTTTATTGGTTTAAATAAATCCTCAAATGTAAAAATCTTGTGCGTCCAGCGAAGGTTTTCTTTTCTTCATTTTCAACGTGATTGCATAAATACATCTTCGCCTCGGCACTTAAAAGGTTATAGCTAGACCGAGATGAAAAATGCCGGAGAAAAAATACCTCTCCGCACTTTTTGTCAAACTTGTTAAATACATTAAGTAGTAGTACAATCTGATTACAAAATAAAAGAAACAAACTCATGTAACAACACAGTATTTTAATTTTATTTTTCAGATACATAACCTGTGGAGACCTCAACCCCACGCCCTTTTGTCATCCAAATAATCTTTAATTTTACATAAAGCATTATGTTTCAATCCACGGATCTATAAAACCTTGCAGCCATAATTCACCCTAAGTGTGAAGTAATATATAACTCTCTGTAATTAACCAGATCGGGCTTGTAATTTCTGTGCAGTTAGACAGCTCTTAATCATATTTCTTACGCGGCCATTTTAGGTAGTTCCCGCCAAGAAAGGCAGTGTTGCCCGCCATAAATAATAATGTTTGATTTAATAATTTGTCATATGAGGTGCGCTAGGAAAGCAGTTCATATAAATAACTGCGTTTAATGGTAACTGGATTATTTAGGCAATGTAACTGGATTGTATGGGGGTTAAGGCGCAGCTGGTTTCTCGATCTTACTTTTTACAACGTAAGTACGTAAAGCCTGACTGCTCAGATAGCTCTTCTTATGGTAGCGTCGGGTGACGGGTCGCTCACTTCCCTCTGATATGGTTGACGAGGGCGATGGCTGGATCCCGCGATAAGTCGTGAACGGGTGCCGTTTGAGGGTGGATAGATGCAGATAAGAATAATTTAGTATAGACATAAAGAGACTCTGTACATTTATTTTGAAAAAATATACCCGTGAAGTTTCTTGCCAGTTTTTCTTCACGAAGGTTTTTCCGAACTGCTGGTAGAGTCATGTTTTATTTGACGTCAATAAGAACAAGTATTTGACAATGTTAAGAAATAGATATTTCATTTCATAGTGAAGGAAAATAACGCGAGAAAATTCGCATACCTAAGAGATTATTTCGAAGGTATAAATGAGTCTGCCACTCAGCAGTAAGCAAGTATGATGGACTGTAAATTTCCTAATATCACCCCCTCCCCCTCTTGGTCGGATGATGTTCCTGCAGAGCGATAGTTGAGGCTGTTGTGGCAATTGGATCTTTGTATGACTTAGATTAGGTTAGTATATCTACGTTATCACGTAAGTATGTATCCTTCAATCTTGTACCTTACTTATTGATAATATTTTAATTTTGTATGATAATAATAAATCCCCAGACAAACACACCAACTTTAGGGCCCCAGAGGAAGCAGAGTTTGTGTTATAGATGACTATGAAGCGAACATATAACATAATATATAAATAAATAACTTTGACCCGAAAACAAACATTTGTGTTCATCACATAGACTCGCACCTAGGACCTCCGGGTTATGGGGCAGGGCTAACTTCTACGCCAGTAGGCCGTCTTGTGCTGGATTGGGCACAATATTTATCTTACGATATTAAGTAAAAACTATGCAAAAAAGATTTCCAAAATTCAGTTTCCAATCATAACGCATCTTGTATGGGAACAGAAATGGGACGTTTTTGTGCCAATTATTTTTAAAAGATTTCAGAATATTCCCTTGGAATTCGTATCCTTGTTGGAACTATAAATCAAGGCAAAGTTTTCGTTTGCCTGTTCGACCGCTTGTAAAGGTGTGTAAGCAAACTGTTGAGCCTTTAGTGAATGCCAATAATTGTCCCACTTATTTTTCGTTGAAGTGTTTAGCAGCAGCAGTTGGCTCTTCATGACTAGTTTGGAGGACCTTTATTAATGTCTGCTTTGAAGAAAGTAGACTAGATAAATAAAATCTTTAATTCTAAATGTTTCTTATGTCGTATTCAAATTGTATACTTTATATTCCATGTATTGAATATTTATGACAAAAGCGTGCCGGTAAATATTTTCCCTTCGGATTATTTTCCTCTCAGTTGACTTATGATGCTTTCTAAAAGCCGCAGTACAAACTACGATCTGATGCTGATAACCTCATTGAGGCAGCACTTACCCGATCAGGATATTTTCACGAATCCTTCACAGTCAGGTCCGCTCATCTGTGGAACAAGCTACCGGCTGTTGTACGGCACTCGAAGTCCATAATCACTTTTAAATCCAAACTCCATAAACATCTTTTGGGAAAGTTGTGATTACAATAATTTATTATAAGTTTACTTTTAATTGTATACTAGTGTTATGTAACCATATTTGTGTGTTTTGCATTTATTCCTTATAAATTTATTTATTTATTGCACCGTATTTTTTTCGTTATAGCGCACTATCTCTCTTTCTTTGTGTAGTTTTGCGTCCACACAAAGGTTCTCTGAAGTGATCGCTGTTAGCGATAAGGCCGCCTTTGCCCACTTTAGTTTTAAGTTTTCTATTGTAAAATTGTACTCTGTTTTTGTGAGCAATAAAGTGGTTTTATTATTATTATTACTGCTTTTTTTTGAATTTTCATATTCTCTAGCGGTATTGCAACGCACACGGGCATAAGCCAACTGTACATCAAGGTTAATTCGGTGATTTGGTCGGTTTGTAGAAATTTTCTAACTAATCTGCATGTGTTGAGTATAATTGCTTTTTTTAGGACTTGGAAGAGGTTTGCAGGGAGGTCTACACTTTTTAAAGATTGATGAAGTTGTTTCGGAATCATATTATTACAAAGTTCAGTCACCGATAATGAAATATAAGATTACGATCTTTTGATTTTAATGAGTGAGCAACTACTGCCACTGGTAGAATCGGTGAGTTCGTGCCTGCTGAGATCTGCATTCAAGCCTGTGGCTCATCAGTCTGACATCTTTATTTCATTGAAACACTAGCCGGCATTTGTCTTCTATCTCGCATGATGGTAAGTGACGATGAAGGCTAGAGTGGTGCGCGCCTGTCCAAGAGGTATACATTCACTTTATGCTTGAAAGCTCCAGGATTAAATTTTGTATAACTAGACATAGGCAGACAAGGCAGAGGCATTCTTTGACGACACGAAGCTGTCGGATAACTTTGCTCGGGCTTGTTACGCCTTGATAGTTTCACGTTGTCATTTAAAGTTATAACTGATTTGCGAGTTCGAATCCTGATGGAGACTTTTCTTTAATGAAAATGATTTGACGGCCTGTTTGGTGTGGAGGTAAGCAGCCTTGCCTTCCATGCCAGAGGTCCCAGGTTCGAATCCTGATAGGGGCAGATATATTATTATATTTGGTTTCTAGTCATGGATGTGTATTTACGTTTATTTAAGTTTATTTCTAATATTTATATATTGAAAAAAATATATATATCTATGTGTGTTTTTATATTTCTTAAGTTTATTTATCCGTTATCTAGTTTCCATAACACAAGTTCTTTAATGATACTTACTTTGGGCTAGATAATGTGGTGTGATTGTTAGAAATATTTATTTATTTATTTATTATTTATTTATTTATTTTTAGGTAGGTTTGGTAAGGCCTACGTAATAACCTTATGTATCTATAATATAGGCTTTGTTGACTTTAGAACCTCGTCATTGCCAGGAAATACCCCGTAATTAGATGAAACTAATGATCCAGTATTGAATTAATTAAAAATTTAATTATAACATCGATTATTTGAAAAGGAAAAAGCAGTTTGCTTTTTAAATCATATTTATAAGCAGTTTTAAATTAATTATGTATAAAATGTCCTCTAAGCATAAATTTACACGCAGTGAAAACGAATCAAACCAAAGATATCAACGCGGTGTCCTTTGTTTAGAGCGCGTGGGTGATGCGCATGTCTCATCGCATTTCAGCTTTTGGATTGCACTTTTGAACCCAAAAATAACATATTAAATAATGTACCTTTTTTACATGTTCATGATGGACCTTATTGCTAGCGACGGAATGACTCGAACCGTGAGCTATCAAACAATAGCTTCAAAAATCATAAAATAAGATAGTTTGGATCTTTGTCTATTTTATTAAGATGTAACTGACAAGTGGGAATCTAGTTTAGTTAAATTATTAATAATAGTAGCTTTGATCTCGCATAATTTATCATTTCTTCAATCGTTATGTTATTTCGATTAAAGGTAACTTTGCAACCTAAGCCTTCCACGGCACTAAATAATACACCATCAATTTCAATAAATTAAATGATTATTACTATTATTAATAGCAGTAATTTATTTTTTTCACACTTTTAAATAAAACGGACAGCGTACATGACATCTATGACTCTACTTTAGGTATTTAGAAATCTGAACTACATAACATTTTTAAGTGAATATTATGAGTAATAAATAAAAACCTTATGAATTTTATTTCCATTTTAATATATTATTCTAAATAATTTAATATATTTATAATGTTTTGTTTACTCAAAATATGTAAAACATGCCGTCTGTATTTGAGTCAAAATTTGAGTAAATGAAGATGGCGTTGGAGCGTTGTGGCTGTAGTCATGCGCGCTATCAGATCTCTGATTCCATCCCTACATTCGTATTCTGGTAGATCTATACACTTTTGTGATAATCACAGAGGGTTGAAGACGAGACACAAATGTTTTCTTTTGTTTGTGTGAGTACAAACACGAGAAAATGTAAACCTATTCATCCAGCCACTGCTTAATATTCTTAAAAATATATCTACTATGTTTGAAACTTTTGTGTTTAAATAAGGGTTGGAATCAAGGATCTTTAGTGCATGAGTCTTTACTATGATTTACATAGCAAGACTTTGAAAGTGTAAAGTAAAATATTTTCAAATTTTAAGGAAACAAAACGTTAAATCGATGTTTGTCAATTTAACTTGAATCTTTGTAACTTGCCTTCCTACTCTCAGATTTATGAAAGGAATGGGAAAATAACACAAATAAAAATAATTTTCGAGTGCACAGTTTATTTTGTACCTATTTGTGGAATGCATTCATACAAACAACATGTCTTTATATAAACCACGCTAACTACATTATATACAAGAATCGAAGTATTATATATCTGAGTATGTACTTGTGACTACATTCACTACACTGAGTATATCATATTATGTACTTTATATATATATATGTATTTAACAACATGCATAAATTCGTAAATTTCATTATTTGAGCAATTATACAGTAACGTATAAGACAGAGTATACTTATAAAAAGGTTGTATATGTAAACTATTGTGGCTGCCATTACGAAGACGCGCCACTACTTTTTGGTCTATGCACGCAAACTACCCTTACTAAAAAATAATTGGAAAACGTCTTCGCGGATTGCATCCATTATAATTGTAATGTTACAAGTAAAAAAAAATAGATTAACTTCAAGTGTATGAATATGTATAAATTTTTTGTGCGGAAAGGGCGCATTAAATTCGATCACAAAAATTTCATATGTGGGATTAGTAACTTACAAAATAGATAAAAAATCTATGCAATACATAATATCTATATTAATTCACAATGCACCCGAAGCTCACAATTATTGTCCTAAAACAACACTTCATTCAAAATTCTACTAAAATTGAAATAAATTATACATATGTATTTTCAAATTATACAAAATTATATTAATTAACCTAAGGCTGTAATGGAATGTCGAACACCCGGCCGGTTCCATTTGCAATGACAAAACCATGAACTAGCTAAGTCTTACGCGTACAGAAATAATTTATCTATTTACACGAAGAGTTGTACATCCCCACTGCCACGCTTTATGTACACTGCAAGCGCCGAAACCAGTTTAGGAAAATGTCATAAAACACTGTCACAACTTCTAAATCTAGTAAAACAAACAACCCACTTGCGCCGGCGCATACAGTTCATCAATAACACTGTTTACATTATGACCTACTTAACTTACGTATTTGGATAGACTCTTTAATTCAAGCGATAACAAATTCACAAAACAATGCCGGGAAGTCTTCGGTCGATTTACTTAATTTTAAAAATCACAATCCGATCTACTGGCCTTCATTCATTTCACTGATCGATATTTAGTTTGTACTTGCACCGATAGATGGCGTCAACCGTCCTATGTCAAACTTTGGTGGTGAGGTCGAGGGGGTGCAGTTTGATTCTTTTTATTTGGGAGTAGGAGAGGTCTTCTTCTTCGCTGGCGGAGCCACCGGCACTCGGGGACTCGGCGTCATCGTGGTCGGGCGTGATGACCTCGCTGTCGTCGGAGCGCCGCCGCGCGCTGCTTGACCGCCCGTCCGACCTCACCGACAAGTCCATCGGGTTCTCTTGCAGCGGGGACTCGGAAGCTCGTCGCTCGGCGGGGGGCGTCGGAACGAACTCCGCCTCGGGAATCACTTCCTCTTGTGGCGGAGGCTGCGACGACCGCTGCTGCTTTAGAATCTCATCCAAAAAGAAGCGCTTCGATGTATCGGAATTGTGATCGTCAATTCTTAGGTCATTGTTGTTCTCAGCGACTTGCCTCAGTGCGGCTTGATCGAGTAAGTGTCTCGAGTACAACGGGTGGAACCCAGGCGGGAACAGCAGCGGGTGGTTGGCGCCGAAGTGGGAGAACGGTGGCGGCGGCAGGAACGGCGAGTGGGGGAAGTGTGGCAAGGACGTGATGTTTGCGAGTGGCAGGTGCATGAACGTGTCTCGAGGTGGCGTCAGTGGCCGGTCCGGTGGCCGGGACTGCGTGATTCTCGCCTTTTCGTCTAACTTTGGCGAGGACCCACTGCGATGTGAGTCTGGAGACCCCGAACAAGGTTGCTTATAGTCATCTAGACCGAGCAACGCTAGTTCTTCTTTGGATCTCGGCCTGGCAAGCCCAGGAAACAGATGGGGGGGAAACGGAGGAGCTAAAGGATGAGATGATGGTGGAACACGAGGCGGAGACTGCGATTGAGCGGCCTGCTGCTGTTCTTGCAGTAGGCAATGGATCTTAAACCAGTTAGAGCGGCGACCATAGCGCGAGCCCGACTTGGACATGCCAACCATGAGGCACTTGCGCAGACGACACGCCTTGCACGCCGTCCGGTTCTTCTTATTGATGACACACTCGCCATTGTTCTTGCATTCCGTGATAGAGTTCAGGTTGTTGTACGATCTCCCGAAGAACGACTGAAAAAAAAGGAAAATAAAGTTAATTCATGATATTCGTATTACTAATCATAAGTCATATGTAGGACATAAAGATGTCACGACAGTTACAAAATCCGGTGCAGCAGTGACCTTAAGGCCTTTTTACACGGTCTGCCGGCCACCGGCCGAGCGCGTAACGTCGATAGTGAAAATCCGTCCTAAGATTGTCGTTCACGGTATAATACGTCACTTCCCATGGAAATAGGTCGCAGGTTCCGTTGTACTCCGCTACCTTTGATTAAGAACGTTTTTGTTTTCGTTTGACCTTGAGATTTTGGTAAAGATTGTTTTGGTTTGATACGGGCCACGAAGTTCGATAGTGAAATTTTTTAGTATTGTTTAGGCTTCTGCTGAACATTTTGGATGGATTTAAGTTGCATAAGATGCAATGATGATATGTGCTTATGTTAATTTAGGTAAAATGAAGACAATAGCCAGACGATATTCCCGATCACTACCAGTTGAGGAGCGCGTGCGCTTGTGTCCAAATGGCGGTGATCACGTCTGGTCGTTGCCGAAATGGCGAGCCGACGTCACGTTGGCTTAACTCGCCGCGAATTCAGAATAAGTAGGTGTGGGTACGTACCATATTGTCAGACAATATTTATAATATTAATATATATTTTATGAATTTTCAATTAATTATTTTTTGTATGTCAATTTATTTTACTTATTTCTTTGTTAAAGCGGATTATGTGCAAGCTTTCGCTCTTAAGAAATAATCCATGAACTTAAACCACATGTGACTTATGAAAATAAAATGAAGAGCTATTTCTGAGTCTAAGGTCACCGATTGTAACATCGGAAATTAATTTCTTACAGAACAATAAACAAGTCGAAATGAGACAAACCTATTTTATTGCATCGATTGCGTCACAGATAAAGAATTTAAGCCGAAACAATGCCATCAATACGTGGTCGAAGCGTGACTGGAATTTACGAGATCCTTTTCGTTGCATTCTCCTTATTCTTGTACAGGGAAAGTTGAATTTACAGAGCCTGTGCCATAGCTTGCTAGGAGGTTCACTGTACTATTATGTTCGTAACATTGGTAACTTTGTCCTGGGATAATATAAATGTGTTTTGCATTTGATTGACAATGATGATATTAGGGCGACCCATCTACGGCTACCGCATAATTGGATTTTTTGTTGGATGAATACGTAATTGTTTTAATGATTTCAGATTGGGAATGGATTTGGCATAGGTTAGTTTTTGTTCTAGACTTAGTTTGATTACTTTGACAATGAAGCAAGTCGAATTATTTTGATTACTGAATAAGTTTTAAGAGTAACATTATGTGCGATTTGATTGAAGGTTCGTGTTGTGTACAATGTTATGGTGTCATTCATGAAGAAGCACCTCACTGCTGTTGTGGTCTAATCATCGTAGTGTGCACACATAGAATAAAAATGTAGTGGGGGGGGGGGGGTGCGTCTTCTCTTGCTTTGCCATCTTTAATCTTATTACGTAGATATTTGTAAAACATTATAAAAGCGTTTTGTATTTGAATACTTTATAGCGCTAAATTGCATAAATACAAAGACGAGTTTACCGGCAATTAGAAGCGATGTCGCACCGTGAATCAACATGATATTTTAATTAATAGCGCTGGCGCTAAAATTGCGTAACAAAAACTGTACACAGAGGAGGCTAAATAAACTGACAAAATAAAATAAATAATATTGAAAAACTTTAAACGGTTTATACAGTCAATGTAAATTGCAAAGTTTTTGTTTAATACTTAATGGCTATAACAATTGTAGTAGCGCTTATAAAACGCTAATTTTAGTACATCTATAATTAAATCTCTTTGTGTTTTGCTCGTCATAAATAAAAAAAAAATTACAAGCATTGATTCTAATTCGATTTTATGTCAAGAAGATCTATAAAACCTACCACAACTAGTTCTGCCAACAGTACCTGCGTACGCGCATATAAATACCCGCGTTGTGCAAGTGCGGTAACCCGCCACCTCTGACCTGACGCGCCGGCGGTGCAGTGAAGCAAGAAGGCAAGTGCTCACTTAAAATGGACACTTATTATTGAATAGCGCCACGAAGTCAACTTAGGTAGAAGTTTTTTAAATATATGTTAGAGAATGAGTGTGGTGCAACTGATATACATCCATTTTAATTCAGGCACGGTTTTCAGGTTTACAGCCAGGTATTACTACAGTTCAAGATATATTTCTCATTAAAGTAATTTTAAAATATAAGTTATTATTTTTTTGGATTCAAGAGGATTGGCACCAACTTTTAAATCAATAACTTTTGGTCTCCAATGCGTTACAAATAAAAATTGGAATTCATTTATATAATAAATAAAGATTACTATGTTTTTACAATGAAAAACAACTATTCAGCGTAATTATACGTTGGCAAATACTAATAACATTATAACTTGTACTGCTGTCATGGTATCCTAGTACTTGTAACGTGGGAGGACCGTAGATGTCGCTGTAGACGTCGGTGAAAAGTCTGCTTTAGACATGAGCCCTGTGTTTATTTATTTATTTATTAGTTACACCAACAGCATATACACAAAACCACTTATAAGTGTTTTACATTATTAAAAATCAGTTCTTATATACATCGGTATACACGGCTTTTACAATTTTTTATAGTACGTAATCAAAACATTAATTTATAAAGTAACATAACTTTGACTGTACTAATTGATTAAAGGTTTTGAAGTAAAGTCGTGTTTTTTCTCTTTGTTCTCAGTATAAAATACAACGAGCGACATAAATACCTTGAAAAACTGTGATGAAATAGTTCGCTAAAAGTGCAGAAGACACGATCTTTCGAACAAATCGATTATCGAAACTAGATATAAACCAGCACTTTAAAATCTAAGTTTAAATACAGACTAAATGCCTAAACTACTAATATAAAAAAACATTTCATGCATGTAAAAGCAGGTTCATTTTCGGAAACCTATTTCCGTATACTAATAACCTAGCTATTTATTTATATAATAGGTAAACTTACAGTACTTATATTTAGTTAAGATCAATCTTGGCTTTAATATATAATATGTTTGTATAAACAGGACGAAAAAAATATTTAACCTGTATTAAGCATAACATGTTAACACGTAAGCTTTTGTCTTTGTTGTTAATAAAGATCTTTAAACAAGTAGCAGGCTAAGTATTTTAAAACTCCAAACAAAGGCAATGGGAATCTGTTAAGAATCAGTCACAATTGCCGTAAAAAAGTATCAATTGAAAACCACGTAACTTACGGGGTGATTTTCTTAATCGTATTTTCATCTTTATATAATGTAATGATAAAAAAGTTGAGTGGTACTTGTAAATATCGGAATGTCATCATCTTTTGCAAATAAATCCTAAATCAACATTTTATTGTTTTAACCAATCAGAGACAATTTTAAGCAGCAAACGACCAATAAGAAAGTGGTAAAATTTACAGTATGTAGTACTGAAGGTTCCGCCGTAAATAACTGTCTTTTCCGCAATTACCTGTAAAATAATAGTACCTGTCGTTTAATGCCGCCATTAATAGATCATGACATTTATATACGTCCAATATGAAGACTAATGTGAGATCTTGGAAAATTCCTCGTCAGTTTTTATCACTTTTCATTATTTATGAACTATAAACTATAGGAACGTTAATGGTGGGACTACTATAATAGAAAATTATAGTTCACCTCAGTTTAATTTTATATTGAGGTCATTTATATTGATGACACGTGGATATTACCTACTCGTATGTGTGTGTGTGTGTGTGTGTAGATAATGTGTGCGTGGGTAAAGATAAGTATGTTGTATAATTACTTGACCATGACATCTAGAAGCATCTTACATTCATTTTTTTGTTACTTATAACGGACAGAAATTGAGATTAATTTATAAGTTAACTATTCTAGTATCATTTGTTACGTATAGATTAGGTTTTCAAGAGTTGTTTTTTGCTCATTATCAAGAGATTTAATATTTTGATTAAGTATGTTTTATCCACTTGATGTTGTCTTTTGTTATTGCGCGATGTTGATGGTTCGATCATTTATTCATTTAGTTTTATTTTGATTACGGCTGTATCTATTTGAGATTTTCGTCAAACATGCTAGACATGCCTGACAAGTTGACATTAAAATCTAGACATATAAATTATTTTTAAATTACGTTGCGCCATCAAGAAGTTAACCTTAAATTATAAACAAGAATTTTCATCAAGTAGATCCAGACTTATATCCAATATAGTAATACAGGATCTACAAGACCACTACCCATTAGAAACGTTACTCTAAAATATATTATGTAGCTAAATAAAATTGATCGCTGATTTTTTCAAAATGGCAACACTGTAAAGACTAAACAGTTTATTCTAAGACACGTTTAGCATCAATCTCTTGGCCTTCGCTCCCTGTTTTATTGGATCCATCTTCCACATCCATTATAATTTATTACAGATATAATTTGTTGATTAAACTAAAAACATATTTTAAATTACCATTTAACGAGACATAAAAACACATTACCCGATATCAGAGTGCGTTCATACAATGTTGTTGAAACATTAAGTATAAATTAAGTGAATGTTTAATATCGATATTAGAAGATTTTTTAGCTATATTTATGTAGTACTAACTCTTAGAGGTAACATAGAGTAAGTATTAACTCTGTAGAGGTAACAGTTAAGATGTTTTTGTGATGTGTTATTTGACCCGATGAATGAAAGAGAAAATAGATAGTTGTAATGTAAGTGTAGGATAATTTGGTATTTTTGAGTCTCAGAGCATGGAGATTGTATCTGATGTTCCAAGTTCCAATGTAAGCAGAGCAGCGGATCCAATAATTTATTTTAGTTTTGTTATTGCAAATTATACATAAATATTTTATCAGGTGAAATATTAAGTGTATCTCATTTTTTTTTGCTTTCGGTAACCTATCCCACAGGTCCGATTTTTCAATCTTTAGATAACTATTATCTGGATAATAACTTTGGCACTTGACAAAACTATTCATAGAAATTATGCCAAACCCTCACAATTTTTCAACTGATAAAAGTTATCCGAGCACAACCAACACCTAGTAGTATAGTTTCTACAAAAGGTAAATAACGAGTTTTGTGTCACACATCACACTACAACAATATACATAAAACAATACCTACTTGTACGTTAATATCTTTGATTTATCTAAAACTGAAAAAAAGGTTATTAAGTTAACTAAACTTTTTAGCTCAAAATTTTGGCCAAAACTCTACGTTAAGTAATAAGAAATTTAGAGTCAAACTGCAGTACGGTGATTTTGCGTCCTGGTCCACCGTTCATAACAACGAAGTTTCCTTGACCATACTACTTGTAGTTACATCCTTACTAAATCAATGAGTACTATTAATTTGCCATCGTGTACCGCTCTTTGACATCCAAGCGTGTCCAAATGTCAAATACAATCAAAACAAAAACGCATCGTCTTCTGGTCATCGCTTCCGAACGAAAACGAGAATCGACAACTCCCATTATTTAGACATTTATTAAATTAAAAAACGTATATTAATTTTAAACTTTTAGCTTATGAGTCTAAGGTTGAGTTTGCTTTGTCGTTTAGAGTTTTTTGTGGTCTGTTTCGGTAGGAGAAAGGTCAAAAATAGTTCAGAAAGGCATCAAGTGTTCTCACGCTGGATTTTGGAATGACCCGCTTGTTTATCTCAACGCTGATTGGCTGAACCGCTGCAGGGCTTGATAATTTGTCATTTCACGAAAGTTGACTTTAGATTGATTGTGATTTATTTGATTTGTTACCTTTTGCATGCGGCTGAGGAGTGCGGTCTTGTCCTTGGTTTGAAGGCCTGCTCACTAGCAATCAATGTGCTTTGTGCTTGGTTAGGCTGAGCCCTATAGGTCAAATACCTTCTAAGTCAAGTCACAAATCCATGTAGTTTTGATGATTTATTTAAATGATTATTGGAGTATTTTATACTGTTTTCACCGATAGTAATAATAGAGGTATAATATAAATACCGTCGGTAATAATATTGACGGCCTATTTGGTGTGGAGGTAAGTACCCTTGCCTTGCATGCCACAGGTCCCGGGTTCGAATCCTGGTAGAGGCAGATATTTTATTATATTTGCTTTCTAGTCATGGATGTGTATGTATGTTTATTTAAGTTTATTTCTAATATTTATACATGAAAAAAAAATCTATCTGTGCTTATATATTTCTTAAGTTTATTTATCCGTTATCTGGTATCCATAACACAAGTTCTTAATGATACTTAATTTGGGCTAGATAATGTGGTGTGATTGTTAGAAATATTATTATATTATTATTATTAAATACCCAGAAAACTGTATAGCCGCAAAGTAAGCAGAGCTGATGTTAGGATCACCATAAAGCGAACTGGGGGGGAACCCAGAATAAACATACATATATAAGTATAAACATCTGTGTTCATCAGACAAACGAATGTCGCGAACAGGACTGGAAGCTGGGACTTGCGGCGTATATCATGACAGTTGCATCAAGAGTCGAATCAACTCGAAATACATCGATATTTTAAAAATTCCATTACTTTTATTTAAATTACCGTCGTAATAAGATAACTATGCGAATATTAAGCGATTCCCCGTTGGTTTGTTTGATCCCCAGCTTAATGCATTATGCAACAAGATCAAACAAATGTCCGACGCGGGTTGCGTCGCGTCGCGGCCGGCATGCGTAATTGCTGCGCCGATATTGATAATGCACTTAGTACTGGACTAGTAACTGTTGGGTTTAGTAGCAATTATTTGATTCAATTTTAGGAATAATAACAATGGATAGTCTCTAAGATATATTATTTAAATAAAAGAGAAACTTAATAGCGATTTTTATACATTATTCACACTAACAAACTTATTGACGGCCTGTTTGGTGTGGAGGTAAGTACCCATGCCTTCCATGCCAGAGGTCCCAGGTTCGAATCCTGGTAGGGGCAGATGTTTTATTATATTTGCTTTCTAGTCATGGATGTGTATGTATGTTGATTTAAGTTTATTTCTAATATTTATACATGAAAAAAAATATCTATGTGTGCTTATATATTTCTTAAGTTTATTTATCCGTTATCTAGTATCCATAACACAAGTTCTTAATGATACTTAATTTGGGCTAGATAATGTGGTGTGATTGTTAGAAATATTTAAATATTTAATATTTATTTATTTATGAATATTTTGTTATTAAGAACTTAAACCTTTAGTTCCCTAGAGTCATAAACTCCACTACAATTTGTGTGTTGTAATCTACAATGTAAAAACACATCAAATGACCGACTTGCACTTGACGAGTATTCAGCCAACTAGATCAAAAGGGTTCAAATTAGCCCTGTTGTGATACACAAACGCCTTTGTAGCCAGTCTAACGAGTGAGTTTCCATAAATCACTACAAGCAATGAAATCGCCCAAGCGAATAATCGATTGCTTACCAGGATCGAATCGAATCGATTCTCTTCGAGATCGACTGGTGTTGTCATCACTGGCCATTGTTTCAGCCAAGTTACGACAAACAGCCGATCTAGTTCTAATTACTAATCCGTCACAAGGTCACCGAAAATCACTCAATTCCTATTTGTTTTAACACCTTGCAACATTTACGTTCCGACAATTTACCTACTTTAACAAATAATTGTAATTTACTTGATTTATAATCACCTTTCTGCGCAGCGAACCTACTGGCAACAAGCTGCTTAATACAGTGCTGAATTAATTTGTTTTTAGACGGTTTATATAAATAAAAATAAATAAAAGGTTGCAAAAATGCCAATGCTCTAACTCGCACTGGACGCCAATTACAAAGCTAACAGTCCAATTAATTAAAGAGGTCCATTTAAAGAGTTTAGGTTTTGTTTTTCCAATGGCAATGGAGTTGACAAATTGCAGGCGCGCGTCGGTGCCTTTGCTAGTTCCCGGCGGGGCCGCACAATGGCGGCGCGGCGCCACAGTCGCACATTGTCCGCGCACAATGCCTGATTACACATACAGATTATTCTTTCCAGAAAGCTTTAAAAACAAATTAGTAGCGATGATTTATAGTGGCTGGCGGTTACGCAATGCTCTCGGTAGCTCGCCGCCCGCCATCAGCCTTTATTCCACTAAATGATATTTTGCTGCATAAGGCTAAATATTGACGCCATTTGTGATCTATGCCGCTTTGTTTCCGAGTTTCGACCTTTAGAATTGGTCCATTAAGGTTTGGTTAATGTATTACGGTAGGATGCTTATTTGAAAAGGTATTACCAGTTTTTCATTTTGAGATAATTAGGTTTTTGCACTTCTAATTACTTACTATGTAATATGAAGTCGTTAAAAATCACATTAAAGGTACCAGATATAGAAGATTTGTTATAAAATTGTAATTGTATAGTAAAAATTGTGGTTAAATTCATTCATATTCGTTTCATAGAAACATACGAATAAATCATTAAACAAACAAAAGCTCTAAATTACTAACATTCGCTACTGACATAACAAGAAGATCATATTTCCGTTAACTATTTTCAGTTCGCGTGCTTTACTGTAATTTGAATGTGCTCCAAATTTGAAAATAATTCGAACTCGGGCGTGCGACCGTTTCGCTCCCAAAGTTGATAAGGCTCATGATTAGTTGGGCAACCTTCAGAAGCAATGGTTAAAATTATACAGACGTAGAAAATTGCTGAGATGACCGGTGATATAAATGCAGCAAACACAATTTTGAATTCGGAAGCTTGTTCTTAAATTGTTATAAAGTATTGTATCAATAAAATAAAATAAAAATCATTAGTTTTTGGTTGATTTGGTTTTGTACAACTTTTCAAATATCGATTTAACTTTCTACTATTTCCCAAGAATACTGTTTTCCGAAGAGGGTAAATTATGACAGCCACTCTTCAACGTCGAGGGACAATCAATGCCTTTGAAATCTGAGGCGTCTACGAACAATAAAGTGGACATAAATCCATGTAGAAATCATAAATATTGATTCTACTACAAACTACTACAACTACAAACAACTTGATGAATCTCAACGATTAAACTCATGTAAACGATGTCGATTTCAAAATGCATAGACCACAGTCCAATTGGCCTGCGTTTATCCTCTCGTAAATTCATGTTAGTACTGATGATTACGCAATAGTCGTATCGTCCATCTTCTACAAGTTCACACGTTTTTCTTAGGCTGTACGGTCGACATAAATCAAGAGTGATGCCCGCTCCATTCCTCTAACTGTTCTCCTATTTATTGTTAACTAGCCACGTTACTCTGGCTTTGCCTGCTTTATACAAGGGCCATTTGATAATCTTTGCAAGTCTGAATACGTTGATAATTACTTTTTGGGTAGCCCTTCTGTTAGAACAAAGTAAAGTTACGGTCAAAATTTCTCATATATTTAAAAATAATTATTAAAATTTAAAAAAATCTTGTATCATAATTTTATCAAGTTTTACTCTTTAAATTTTAAATAACAGAAAACATCTAAGAGGTACTCATCTCCATGTTGAATAAAAGACTGGCAACGAGTAAATTAAAACCTTCATCGACTTGACAAGTGACAGTTCGATTTCGTTCGATTTTTAAAGTTCTAAATGGCAACAGCAATGTAGCGCCAAGGTTTAATTGTTTAGTCAACAGTCTGAAATCGAAAATGAAATGATGTGAAAGTATTATCTTTGTTGAAATGATTTGCTCAATCATGCTCGAAAATTATATGCACGATGCGTGGGAGATTTTTATGACACTATTCCTGTACGTTATGCTACTCTGGTATTCTGAAATCAGTTCATGAATGGCATGCTTGTATGAATTTTATTATTGAAACCTCCATACACTTTAAGGGTAACATAGGGTTTGAATTAATACGACAGGCGTACAGTTTAAATAAGAGTCAAGACTGCTTTTATTGTCACTAAGAATCAACCTTCTGATTAGTTTTTAAAATTGTGCCACCGGTATTGATATTTCAACACGTTTTGAATAAAACAAGCGTTGGAAACAATTCACACAGTATCCATTGTTATTATCTGTCAAGATAGGTGTTGAGTTCTTTAAGAGATATTGATAAATGATGAACGGACAAACGGACGGCAAAAAAATCTAATTAGATGTTTTAATTAAAATTAGTAACTAATCTTTAACCCATTGTTATTATTGGAATAATTACTTTGTCGATACACCGTTACTGTCAGTTTTTTTTCATTTCTCTTAAAAAAAATACAAATGATATATGCCTCACTCTAATGTAAGTGATTGATAAGTAATGAATGTTTTATTGATTGATAAATCAGCAATCATCTATCAATCTTGATATTGGTTGATGGTATGAAGGATTGATTTGAAAATGGAATAAGTGAATCTGCGGCAGGTTTTCGACCTATTTCCAATAAGAATAATCCTATTCGTTTTGATGCATATTTCTATTCTTGTTTATTGTAGTGCTTCTATATATTATAAAGAATTTTATATGTATCTATATTTGTTATATATATATATATATATATATATATATATGTTTATATATTGTAATACTACTAATTATGTAGTGTAATACTAATTATGTTTATATATATCTACGTATAAACATAATTATGTTTTTGTAGTTTTTTAAGTTTTTTGTTGTAATAATCAAAGTTTATATTTACAGCACAAAGATTTATTTAGTCAATATCTTTTAAATATTCTGAAAGTTGGCATTCATGTATGTATACTTGCTCCTTACAAAATTATTTCATCCTCCTCAGAATGCTTCTTTAACAAACAGTACAAATGATACAAATTTAGTTGTTTAAATCTACTTGTATTGTCGAAATGTGAATATTTCGATATTCTTCGGTTATTTTCCGCTAGTTGGCTCTACGGGTCTGATTGCCTAACGAAATCATAGAAACCAAACACCATGACTTCAGTAACAAACATTGTAATTACATTGTTTTGAGACGCTACTAGCTTATTATACACCACCTTGCATTTAACATTTAAATGTATAATTAAAAAAACAAATATTACAAGTTTTCGGCCATATGCACTCGAAATAAAAAATAGTGAAAAAAGAAAATGGGATCCAAATCCAAAAAAAAAAAAACAAACGTTGCATGCAGTAACGTAACAACTGTCAACTGTCAAAGTGACCGCGTCCCGGTCATCCTGCGACGACTTCCGTCCGGCGACGGCGCAGGGTTGCCACACTCCATTGTCATGTTCCACTTGCTTTGATACAAATTGCGATCGCGCTTGTGTAATCAAAGGAAACACTCTTTATTGATACTCTACGAGAATTTTGCATCAACTTCGTTTGTTGCTATTAGGAAACATATAAAACCTTATACCGCAAAAAAAAAGAAATATATAGCGGAATCAAAGCGCACTGATCGAGTTATTGAGCCGAATCTCCCGGACACTTTTAGTCGATAATTTTTTTTACGCAATTTTTTTTAGTTATTCATTTGAACGTTGTTGTTCTTCTTGTAAGGTTCACATTTGAATACAGAATTTTAAATATACATGATTTTGGTGAGGATAAATCAAATGTTGGTGTAGAATAGAATCGATTATCACAATTAATATCGATCGCGGATATCGAATGAATACGTAATCTAATAGGTTGCTTACATCATCATAGATTTAAAAAAGAAAATTAATGTTCACCGCATTCGTTTTCTAAGAATCACTTTAGCTGCGGAACACATCTGGTTTGGTATTGGTATTACGCGCTGTAAATTAAAACGTCGAAAATCCGAACGAGAATCAAATCATGTTAAAATTAAATGTACAACAAAAAGAAATGGGATATGTATTATTTTACGTGCTATGAAATAACAGATTTAATTTAATTTGTTTTTGTCGAGAAGAACAATGCCGAACAACGAGTTCCTAGGTAATCGTAAAAATGATTATTAATTTATTTCCCCTAGACAGCGGTGTAGTGTTGCCATGAAATATCAAAATAATTCACTAGTAATGTAGCATGAAATTAAATCACAATAATTTTATTGGGCGATTGTATGAAATCGACTATAACCTTTCATCGGTGCTATGGTCATTTTCCGTTATATAAAAATACTATACAATATGAGTAATTAACAATTTTTCTATTTCGATCATTAAAGATTATATTTTCTGCGATTGTAAATTATTTTGTTATGTTTTTGGATTTTTATACTGATGTGAAGAAATTTTTAAAGAGAGATTTAATTTTTTGTTCATTTTGATGTTAAAAATAAATTTTATTGCTCAAGATAAGTTTCTCCTTCTTCGAATTTTGCTATTTTTAATTGTAGTGATTCAGTAATAAAAACGCAGGTATAGCATTGTGTAATCCGTTTATCACAATTGCTAAAAATTACCTTTTTCAAATAAGATTGAACAATCCTTCTTGATAATTAATGGTTTATTACTAAAAAGTTATTTAAGTCTTAAAGCGAAATTTGGACAAGTTGTAATGCCCTACTGGATTGTAATTGATAGAAAAAAAATTAGAGCATAGCAGTTTACTATCTTTAGTTTTCTTATAAATAATTGTGAAATAGTACTGTTTCGTATAAATTAATCGTTTGTAATGCACAACGTTTCCGGTGCATACAGGTATTGATTGGTAATTATTTTACATTTTTTCAAATTTGTATCGATACAATTCAATCCATGTGCAGTTCACTATTTTGTCCAAAACCATAAATCGTAGTGTACAGACCAAGCACAGCACTAAATACAACAATTGCAATTTACAAAATTAATATTTTGAAATAATTCATCCTTATATAGTTTGCCAAAATGAATATATGAAGGGCTAGATTTAAAATATGCCGAATTAAATATTGGATTAATAATAATGACAGAGCCGTACCAAAAATTTTTGGACTATCTGACAAAAACAGGAAATTTGTAATTTATCCGGTTCATAAATTTAACATTTTACAAAAAGATCCGTTTTGTAAAATGTTACATAAACCAACTACGGATTTTCACTATCGCATTTCCGCAGCTTTTTATTACAATATTAAATACAATGAAATATTAAATAAATTATTAAAAAAATATGATAATTAAAAACAAAACAAGAACCCTTACCTTGCATCCTTCACACGTAAAAGCTCCGAAATGAAACCCCGCTGCGGGCTCCCCGCACACTTTGCACTTTTGGTTCATCTGTAACAATCAATCCAGACTATAACATGTACCACAACAACATTGAAATTTTTAATCAAAATTGTAATATTTTTACAAAAAAGAAATTGTAAATAAAGCGAAATACAAGCCTCTGTTACGAAACCTCGCAATATTGTAGTGTTATCGGGCGACATAAATGAGAATGCAGTAACTATCCCGGCACAGAAACCCAATTCAACGTTAATACGCCGTGACCAAGATCGAGCATTTTTCAATCATTCATTTGCTTGTTAATTTCGAGGACCGTGGCGCATGTTATTGCTTGCATTCGTAATAAATCGATTCTAGTTATTGATACACAATGTAATCGATGTTTCGACTTGGATTTGTTTTAACGCGTTCATTCCAATTTTTTTGTAGATGTTTTTGCTATTTGCGTAGCTTACAGAGGGGCACGTGACCTAATGCGCACTTATAGACATCATTAAGTCGTACGTGTTTTATTTATCAATATTTATATTTTAATTGTTGTTGAAATTGCCTGTAATTGAACTGGCTATTCCCTCCCCTTATCGAAACACAACCACGTAACCGGTTCGAATCGGTCAGGGAGGACAGCACAGCTCCACGCGAGATCTTAACAAAATTAACTCTACTTCCATTGAAAAAGTAAAAAGAAAGATTACTCAGCTCTACGTGTACAATATAACAACGGTTTTCGAATACTGTTGGGGCTGCCGCGGTGCTGCAGCGCGTCAGCCATGTTCGCGGAGTAACAGTAGAGGATTACAAGGAAAATGGTCGCCTCACTGACGCGCCGGACCTGGTACAGCTCTAACAGTATTCTACTAGTATTCAAGGAAAAGGTAGATAGCTCTATATTACAACATTGGAACAGTTGCCACCTACAATGTAATGTAAAAAAAAATAAAAAAAATGTTACCAACTCTTTATATGGATCAAGTTTTCGAACTAAATTATTATTATTATTATTGTTATTATTGAAATTCTGGCAGCTTTTAAAACTTAGATGATACTTGGTGTGTCTTAAGGATGTCGGTTTGAATTTCGGATTCTTCGGGTGCGAATCTTGGCCTAGAAAAGCTGTATGTAATGTTAGTTTCATGTAAAAGACGATCCTTTTGAAAATCAATGTCAGTTGGGTAACCGTTTAGAGTGCATCAAAAGGGTATGGTTTGATTGTAACACGGGGTTAATTTTACGACTTAATGATGTTTCGTTCGGGGTTTGGCTTTATTAAATTATTGTAACTGTTTTGTATTTAGGTTTTTTTCCAGACTGCAGCTTTTATTTAATATTATCTTAAAAACGTTATTCATAATTTTTAGTAAGTACATATTCATAGTACGAGTTGTGTATGTTTTTGTTTATATGTTACAATGTCCATTAGATTCTCATTATAATCATATTTTATCTTCTTTAAGACAGGCTCGAAACAGTTTTTTTAGTGATATTGCCATCAAAAAGTATTTTTTCATTCGTTAGAATTTGTTTTGTTAATTTGTAATGTGGATGATAAAGTGTTTATATTTCTATATTTGAAAATTCGTCTTTCAAAGGTGTTTCTGATTTGAATAAAATTTTTCCAGAAAATGTAGGGTTCGACTGCATTTATCTATCAAGTTTAAATATAAATAACGAAATACAGTAGTGTTCTATCTAAAGTAAATAAATTATTATAATCACTTTTAAGCTTATTCCTCTAAGTTATTAAGGACAACACTATCATTTATATCCAGCGCATGGCAGTTTTGTATAATTCAGTGTTGCCAACATTTAAAACCATAATATAGTGTAATGTTCAAAGTAAATTACAAAAGAAGTTCCCTTGCACATGCTGAAATAAATAACACGATTATATTATAAAGCGCTGTAAATAATTACTCTTATGAATTGTCATATTATACCAAAAAAGCTGTATGACATATGATTATTATGTATTTTGTAATTTTTCTCAGTGGTTATTATTACGAGCTTTCTCATTATCATTTTAAATATGTTAATGAGTCGCCACGGGTAAAGTTTATCAAACGGGCAATCTGGGAATTGTCGAAAAGAAAGTTATGAAAAGATCTCGTGTGGCGGTCGATTTGTTTTTACGGCATTTTAAATAAAGCCCGGTTCGTATCGTATTTTAAATTGAATGCGAGTTTGACACTTGTAGATGGCTCTCGATAAGTAAGTCTTATTACTTTAAAACTTTGATTTTTTAAATACTCGCGATAAGAGGGTAGTTATTAATTTTAAAGCATGTGTTTGCTTGTAATTAGTTCTGTTGGTGTGAATGTATTTTTTGTGCGATATTTTCGTTGATATCGTTTAATTTCCATAAGATTTTAGTAAAGTAGCTAAATATTTTAGTATCAGAAATTAAGCTAAAAACCGTTAAACCATATTATACTATTAAATACGAACAACTGCAGGTAAAATTATGTCAATAAATATATACAACTGACAAACAATCGCAATAGTATCTACTCAGTAATCAAAGCTATAAAATTTTCAATATTGTAATTTCATGTCCATATAGTATTAAGCTCTAAGTTGAAAATTACAAATACGCTGTTGATATCGGGCACATAAAAAGGGATCTATCGCTTACGATTGGCTCGCTGCGATACTCCGCGCAGTTTCCCTTAAATCACGCAGCGTGGCGCCGTGATCGCTTATCGTTTAGTGTGTCACAGCGTTAAATTAGACTGTTTGACATGGCCGGCCTTACGTACTCTGTGCAGCTTTTATTTTTAATTAAGTTTATGTAATGGTGATGGTTTTGCAATTGAGAGTGCGTATGATGATCAAGATTTATATAATGGAAGTGGCATCGTCATTATTGATAGAATTATAGTAATAATAAATGCCCAGAAAAAAAAAATGACTTATTGATACAAAAATGTTACTACACAATTGATGAATATTTTAAAGACACTGAATTGTAGTTAAATGAATCTATATGTATAAGTTTAGGAATCATAATGTTTTGTAATATTTTTATAACTACTATTTCGATATTATTTAATAGGTTTTTAGATAGTAAATCATTTTGTAATTAACTTCTTATAAATATTTGTTTAACTATGATATGTAAAAAATGTAGAACTGTCAATTTTAATTAAGAACTATGTGTACACATTAAAAAATAAATTCATTCATTTGATTTGAACTAATTTTATAGCCCCAAAGTAAGCAGAGCTTGTAAATAAAATTTAATAAAATTGTGATATATGTTGTCATTTTTCAAAAATATCATCGCGATCCCTATTTCCATATTTATGATGATCGTTATTCTACGTTTTCCAAGAAAACTAATAGATGTATCAATAACCTATTGTATGAACAAAAATATACCTAATTAATTATTCAGATTCGTCCTATTTACATAGCTATTAGAAACATAAGAGAAAATACAACTTCCATAATTAATTATTGACCTGCATAACCTTTGATTTCATATTCGCACTTTTTAATATAGGATCTATGTGAAATGAGGTGTCGAATAGATCACTTAAATTGTTTCTGTCGTATGACGTATTAAAGAATGACCTTATGTTGTTATTATGACAATTTATATGTCAAAAAATTTTGTTGATGTAAAACTTTTTTTGTCTCAAAGCTACTCAACACGAATTAACGGTAGATGTTGCTGAATCGCCTTGTCAACAAGTGCTCCTTTCAGAATACTTAAAAAACCATTATTCAATCAAAACTGGGATGAAATTATATATCAAATTAAAGTGGCACATCAAAACCTGTACTCGAACCGCGTAAATCTTACGCATCGACAAACTCAATCTAAATAGTCGAGTATTCGAGCATTTAACTCGATTCGACATATCGATTCTCTTCCACAAAAAGTTAATTAATTTGTCTTTTGCATCCGCCATTTTTGGGACGCGCGAAATGCAGTTCTGAAAATCGCTGCAGTGGACTTTGGCTTTTTTGACAAGCGGTGTGCGTTCCAAACTTAAATTACCCGCGAATCTGTGCTCACTAGACCGTAAGGTCAGAATTGATTCACGAAACTCGAAGACCCAAAAAGGTTGTCACTTGGTCAGTAATTATTTATCTGGAATGCAATCTGGACATGCAATTACCATATTAATTACTTCATATCTGTAAACAGTTAACGAGTAGATTAAAAGCGTTAAAGTTTGTGTTTTTATTTCTTGTTATTTATTTAAAAGACGCCTTTAGTTTGGTTTTAGTAGAACAACGTCGATTGTGTTGCTCAGTGGGGAATCTTAAGAGGGCTATTTTTTAATTGATTAAACATTTATACATGTATTTTAAAATTCGGTGCAAATTATAACAGATGCAATTATTTATGAATGAATGAACTTTTATATACATTACTAGGATTATCATTTTCGTTGATCATTAAGTGATCATACTCCAAATTGAATCCCTGCATCAAATCCGTAGCACGATAGCTAGTATTTCAAAGTCACCATCATCGGTCTAAAAAGTAAGTGAATAACTACAATAATGATCACCAGTGATCTATGTTTGAGGAGAGCTGTGATCGAGCGGTCGTGTGAAACGGGCCTGCTCTGTCATTTGCGCTCCCGCCATTATCAGCCGATGACTCGCGGGCGACCTCTGTGGGAATCTATGTCCGCTTATGGGAAGTACCAGCTTTAGGGTCAACAGGTGTATATGGAATCAGATTTCGTTTGTTATTTTGATAGTTCACGCTTATTGGGTAGCGAATTGCATAAAATAGTCTAGACAAAACAATAAGGTCCTAAAAATTCGTGAGCAAATCTGTATCGAATTAGTTTATTTATCTTTTAAATAGCACGTTAAACTTTATGTACTATTAAAGGTACGTAATTTAAACAGAATAAATTACATACAATTTACTTCAACCTATCAAATTTTATACCATATATTCTACATTAAATTCATGTTACTCATAGCAACATTCCCGACATAAGGTCTAGCAAAACCTCCTTAATGTTTCTAATCAGCATGATACTGGCAACACAGATCGTAACAGATTATAAACTGCGTGCCTATGATTAATATCTACGGTCGACGCGGTTCGTTGGCGCGATATTTTGACGTTTACCCGTCAAGAGCTGTCAGATCGTTCTTGGGTTTATTCTCGGTTTTGAAGTAAGATACTTTAATAATGAGAATTTGTGATAAAACTAAATGCTGTTTAAAATTATAAAACCATGTTTGTTTATAACCATTGCTCATAAATAAAGTTAATTTAAATTTTAAAATGGAAACTTACGACAATCCTTTCATTTAATTGCTTCACTTATAATATATTATTTATATATATATTTTCATAGTCCATACCAGTGCTTTTGAATTTTTAATATTACAAGTCTAATATTTTCTTTATTCTTATTTCAAATATAGAATTACCAGAATACGACCCCAAAGCACTGGCCTCCTAGTTCTCACCGCTGCACTACAAAGTGCATTCGGTAAGTGAGCGAGACCAATGTGTAATAGCGCGGGTTTGCGCGGGAACTTGACAGAGCGCGCGAAATCGAACCGAGGAGTTTTTATCGTTCTACGACGCTGTAGCGGTCCGTGATATATGTAGATTGATGAATTAGGGATGTCGCTTTTTGAACACGGAAAGATTTTTTAATTTTTTTTTATTTAATGATAGCTTTAGTAACAGAATGTATTTATGATTTCTTACTGTAAAAAAGGAAATAAGTTGCATATATTTTGCTATTTTTTTTCTTTGACATGAGATTTATACAGAGTAGTCATTAATGAAGAATAGCAAGTTGTGGTATTGTTGTATATTAGACCTTTTAGATGTAAGGAAGTAATTAGGATTCTTGTCTGAAAGTAATCAAACAACTATCTCGCTTCGAATCTCGCTTCTTTTCAAGAAGTTTCAATAAATAATGCAACTCTAGCCATTTATTCGCAATAATTCAGTTCAAAAATTATCCTTTTAGATCTAAACATACTACGACAGGGAAATATGAATCCATTACTGTACTTCTCAATAAGAATAACAAAATCAATGCCATCTAGTGGAAGCACAATAAAACTATAAGTTAATGGCTACTCAACAAATACGACTCAACACATGGCTGTACGTAGCTCCGCCATCACTTGAACGCCTGATTTCATTTTGATTGGTAATCATTTGTTCTGCTCTCGGTGTTATGAAAATTATGTTATTTTGTATTAAGACGAGGATACTGCAAGGGAACGGCGGATGACGGGTCGCTCACTTCCCTCTAGTACGGTTGACGAGAGCGATGTTTGGATACTTGGGGGAGGGAGACTTGCCGAGTTAACAGATGCAGATAAGAATAATTTTGTAAAGACATAAAAAGACACTGTAAATTTATTTTGATAAAAATTGCCAGAGCTTGTTAACGAAGGTTTTTCCGAACTGGTGGTAGAGTCTTGTTTTAGTTGACATCAACAGGAACAAGTAATTGTCAATGTTGAGAAATAAATATTTGAATTTGATTCGATTGCGAACCCGAGTCTACACAATTCACGCAACTGTACCTAAGTACGGTAATTTCAAGAATTCTTAGGTATGCCGATTTACTTTTTTACACTTTGAGGAATTAAGAGATCTTAGGATTTTAACAAAATGGTTCTATTCAGAAATGTCCGTAACCTACACTCAATAAAAAACTAAAAGCCATTAGATTGACTGTTCAAGTCATATTACGTTCTTTATTGCATAGTTAAGTACAAATATCTCTATTATAATACGTACGCGTCGGCGAGATAATATTTGCCAAGATTACTTTGTAACTATCGCCTTGAACTATGCTCACTATAATATGGCGGATTCACCGAGATCTATATTTCGATGTGAAGGTTTTATTATAAATTTGTAATAAGAATGTGATATTCAAACTACATGGTGATCTAACTTTAGCCCTGGCTAGTAACAATACTTTATTTGGGACGATTGTTTTAATGTATTCAAAAAGCGTTCATAGCGCCAGATGTTTCATTTTGAACCTAAAAAGAGTCGTATATTCTATATTCATATTGTTTTATCAAAATGTTAAATCGTAATTTTGTTAATCTTTGTTTATTTGATTGACATTAAATAATTAAGTTTGACCGAATCATGTTGTTATAAAATTTTATTACATCATAAAAATATTTATAACACAAAAATGTTAAATTATTCCAATGATGTGATATTCGCTTAATAAATTAGAATCGAGCACGATTTTGATCCTTGAAAATAAATATAATATAATCTTTTATAATTCATCATCAGTAATATATTTCCTTTTTTTTTGTTAAATGTCACGCGCGTACGATTTTGATTATTATATAATTGTAAGGGATATCCTTTAATAATAAAAAAGAACACCCATAATGTAAATACATATTGCCTCTAGCATAAGCAAGGATAAAATCAGCTAATAAAATTCAAATTACGAACGTACGCGATCCGTATAACATAACATCCTTGCCTTCTATTTTCAAACAACTGTATTCTTCAAGAATATGATGTTTGTGTCAAATCGTTACGTCCTGTCGACCTCGGTTCCGCACGTTTTCTCACTGTTTCTTCTTAGTAAGCCTTATTGTTTAGGTATTAAGTTTGATAGTCGGTTGTGTGGGGTTACGTTAAATTGGTTTAGAAACACCTTGGGCGCTACAGTCATTACTAATGTCCATGAGAATGAGTCTAGGGACCTCTGAACGTGACCTCGCATCTTTTGATGGCTGAATTTTTAGCTTAGGGATGTGAATTCGACATCGGCACAACACTACCTTAAATTTTCCTTTCATTTAACTTACGAGACACATACATTTATCGAGGTAATTAAATCGCAGAAATATCTAACTAAATACTAAAAAGATATCATTAAAGTGTATATATTCAATACAATTAAAAGTAAAATGAATGTAAACGAATATAATTAATTCTATAGGTTACTTATTTTGCAAACGTCTTGAAACCGGTCGTACTTCGATAAGAAAAGTTAATTTAATGGATTGCCTATTAAATTAATTAATCAGTTACGTTGCATTTATATTTCACTTTAATTCATATCGCATCATGTGTATACCGATAATGTATATTTTTACCCAGAAAAAAATAAAGATTAATTATAAAGATGGGGGATTAATTATTTAACTTTGTTTTTTAATGTTTCTGAAAGACAATTGAATGAATGTCTCGGTTAATCTAATTCATATTCATGTTTGTTTTGATTGCGATAATATCTATGGTAGTTTTAAATTTATAAAATTACAATTATGAAGAAACAAGCTGTTTATTCACATTAATATGATAATAGTATTCATCACTTCAAGAAGATTTAATATACCTTCGATACACTTTATTTTATTAAGTTCCATTGCATAGATAAGCCTAATCTAAACGGTGCTTATTTGGCGCGTAACTCGGCAGCGCGGAATTTTCACGCTCGGGCGCACGCGTTCCGTCTCGAGACTGGCCACCATGAAATGCACGTTCATTATTTTCTTCATAATTGAGCGATATAGGCTGCCTAAGTTACAAACTTGTTGGTTAATACTTTATGGAGATTCCTCTTTGCTATTTCTTTGACAATCTTTTTTATAATGTCGGTTTTTTAATTATTGCGTAAAAAGTTTTTTATAAAAAATCTACCTGTCGTTTATTGCAAGTCATCGTCAACATATTAGTTACTTGATGGATAACAACGGAGACGAACTAAAAAGCATTAAACATATATATAGCCCTGATCCCGCCCAGGAATATCTTTTTATTCATGAATATTTGACATTCGAAAAAACTCACCTTTGATCTTTTTGCGATCAAAAGTATCCGTTACTTGATCGATTATTGATAAAAGGGGATGATTAATTGCACCCTAATCGATATAATTCATACATGCAGACCCCAGGACGTCCAGCACACGTCAGCCTGACTTGCACTCTGTGACAGCCCGTGACAAATTGTTGTGACAAAATATTTCAACAGTTGCGTCAATCGTGAAGTAACCCTTGTTATTGATTACCAAATCGTATTTTACAAATTCTGCATTGATATAAATTTAAAATCGGATTCCGAATTCAGTTTTGGAACACAACCGTCGCGACCTATGACGTAGCATTCCTTATTCAAAACGTTTAGAATGAATGAAGGTAAGTAAATTTTGTATTCGAAATTTGAATGAATGAATACGGTTTAAAATTATATGTATCATGACTTGATTTTTTTTGAAATTGAATAAATGATTTTATTTGTAATTTATGAGTTTCCATTTCATGATTGGCTGCATAATTTAATTTGTTCCTAAAGTTGCATCTGCTAGTTTGACTAGGATAAATAACAAGAATATTCAGTATTTCGTAAGTACCATGACCAAGCCATATTAGTATCAAAAGTATTCTATTAGAGTTTTAAGAAATCGTTTTTTTATATTACTCAGTTTTTATCTCAGCCAGATTCGTATTCGAATCCCCTGCAGTGCTGTCGCCTTTTAGTATGCGGAGCGCGTACAAAAGTCCGAGCAACGCGCAAGCGATTCTCGCCTTAGCTTATAGAGCCTCCACGGAGTCCCAACTGTGCAGAACTTTGCACGTATAGAGGTCCTATTTAAAAATCCGTAGTCAATAACTTTTCTTGACAGTTCATTGCACCATTCACACATAGTTGAAAAATGCACTGAAATATTGGATTTAATTAACTGTTTAGAGATATACCTAAGTAAAAAATTTTTCTTTCAGAGCACACCCTTCCTTATATATCCAAAAAGTAATAAAATAGTTAAAACTCCTTCCTAACTGTAAGACTAAAACAAAAGGTACGTTTCGCAATTTGCGCTGGCATTCTGCGAATGCTTTTTTAAGCTTTCTTCAATTGTGCTTAAAAGCTTTGATTCGCCGCTTTTTGTTCAGCAATAAAAGTTTTATAGTCTCATTGCTGGGTTGAAAGTTTTTAAGCCAGTTTCAACTATTGTTTGTGATGGGTTAGTAAAAAATTGGCGCCTTTTTACTAATTGTGCTGTTATTGAATTAGCAACGGACTTATTTGATTTATCATATTATATGATTCATATATATTATACAAATGGAATGGCAGACTCTTTTTTAATTTATATTGTAAAGAGAAATAATTTTGCGATTGATTAAACTGTGAATCTACTCATACTAAGACGGTTTCAATCTTTCTCAGTTATCTATCCGCTATGAAAATAACTACGACATCCGAAACCTAAATATACAATATCCAAAAAAATATTAATGCGCACTACATTATTTGTATGGAATTCTTTATTTACTTTAAATTTCCTATAAGAAAAGCATATCATAAATCCTTTGTAGTTTAATTTCGAGTCCAGTACGAACAATGTTACAATTGACAATATAAATACTCAATTATACCACATGACCGTTATTCCATACTTGTAGCCGCCATTTTGATGGTACTCATTGTTTCTGAACCGTTATATTTGGAGCAACAGGAGCCATTGTCAAATGACAATGTCAGTTTGACGTTGCATCACGCCCCTGATGAATTGTATTAACGAGTAGCTTAAATAAATATTTATAATCGTATTTAATAACATTATGATTTAAGCTTTACATTAGTTTTAATTTTGTATTAATTTCTTTTACTTAAAGGTTTAAATGGAATTTAAAATCTCTCGTATTGTGTATTCGTATGCATACTGAAACGTATGGTTATCATAACGTGGTTATAAACGGTTTTATTAAACAGTAAAAACGTTCATTAATTTATAATTACACGAAATAATTAAAATGGAGTATTAATGTGCCTCAATATTACAATTTAAAAGAGACCAGATGCATATTGATTTTTATTTTATTAATAAAGATGTTCTTTTTTAAAGCTCATCGTATTTTTGTCTTACAGCCATCCTTTTATTATGAGGCAATCAAAATTTTGATGGCTTATATTATGTTCAAAATGAATTAAAATGAACTCGGTTGTAAACTGTTTACGTCCTAATATTTCTTAAAATTACAATATTCAATTAAAATAATTAATTTCAGGTTTCGTTGCCAGTGTGTTCTTTTTCGTTTTATTCTAAATAAATAAAAAAATCCATAACAAACATTGATGTCTCCGTGATCAATAGGTTCCACATACGTATTTATATGCAAATTACAGGCATTCCACACCCAAAATCAAACAAAATGTCTACCATTTTGGTACTCAGACAATATTTAACACTTTCGTTACGACGTATTTTAAAATCGCCAATTGATATTAACATTTTTGACAGCTCGCGCTAGTTATGCAATAAATTCGAGCCAATCAGCGTGTGGCGTTTCTCCACGCATGCGTCAAAGCAGTTTTAATGATTGGTTGATGTCGCCCCGCCTATGTTACGTCACCATATTGTTATTATGTATGCGATATGGTAATATAGAGCAAAGTATTTTATTATTAAGCCGTGGTTCTGCAAACAATAGAAAATTAAACTGTATAATTTGTTCCATTTTGAATTATACAGCGTATGTTGGTAATTGTTCTCAATTTAAGATAAGCGCTGAAGGATGATTTGCGAATACTGGACACTCAAAGTTACATTTGTAATTTATACCGGTTAAAAAATAACAAGTATCTATAGTTTTATTTTATACCTACGTGTTAAGTTAAGTGAACCTTAAGGTCTACTATAGTTTTTAGACATAAACTTAAACGCTTAAGAAAAGCCCTTTTAAGAGATTTGCAACAAAAGCAATTCTACTACGATACCATATGTATTGAATAATTCCTTCCATTTTCAATGCCAATACATATAAAGTTTCCCACACCTTTTCTTCTTAAAATGTATGATATACAACGATCGCGGTCCAGATTAGTGGCATGAAGTAGATCAGACGGCACCGACAGGTAGACAAGTTGGCAGTCGTCTGCCCAGCTGGGTCTAGGTCTTCAAGAGACTCCCCGGCGGCAGCTGCCTTGGTCTCTTTGGGTACAGACAGCATGAGAATTTAAACTAGCTGTAAAATTTTTTTGCAGCATATATTTAATACTGAAAGGGGTCAATTTTTAATTATTTTTGATTGCATAAATTTCAAATTAGTTTCAGTTATTCGGAGAAGCGGAAGGATTTGACAACCAAAAAAACTTGTTTATTGCTTTACTTACAGTCTTTTATTTATTTTGATAGGCTAGCACTCTAATTAATATAAGTACAAAGAAAAAAATCATGTTTATAAATTGATTTATAAAGAAATAAAATTTAACACTTCTAGTATGAAAAGTAGCATCAGCAAAAACCTAGTCATCACACTAAGAGTAACTTCTTTGATAAAGTACTCGATCGATCGATCGGCCTATGGATCAATATTGATGCGTCGCGCATTCAGCTGTCATGGCGGCGGGCGCGCGCGCAGCTAAACCACTTGTCAGCTACAATAAATTTATAATATGTATTACACAAATGTTATTGCAACCGCGATTTATTATATTGGATTTATAAAAGTTTAAAGTTTATTTTTGAATAGTTGTTTTTATTGATTAAACATTTTTTCAACGGGTTATTGGGTAATGAGTGAAAATTCTAGACTGATTTATTTAATTACTGTACGTAAAGTACTAAAGGAAAAATTTCTGATAATAATAGCTAGACATAAAGTGAACCATCATTATATCTAGGTTAAAATCTGCCTGGTCAACGAGACCAATAGTAAGTACAGATTATTAAGAAGCATTACCTCCATAGTTGTATTAGATGTGGTGGCGATGGCTCTGCCTTACCCAGAAAGAAAATATTTTTCAAGTTAGTTAAATACCAAGAAAACAAACGGAGTATATTATGACACTAAAATATTAAAATCAATATTCAACATGGCATGTTTACTTAAATATACATGAAAATAGAATTTAAAAAAAAACAGACGATAAACCCAATCGTAGTTATTATATATTATCTGAGATTTTAAACTGAAACCTATGTTTTCTTTGATACTAAATAATAAAGGTTTAAGAAATTATTGGGTAAAAAATAAATACATAAAAGTTAACATGTCGAATGTTTATTTTGAAGAACACAATACAATAGAATTAATCTTACATATAAAACTAATTGTCTGTATAAACAAACAAACAAATAGCCAGAATAATAACGATATTGAAGGTCATAAACCTTAGGGCCAGTATTACAACAGATACCTCAGAATAATAAAAAGTTTTGATCTATTCGTCTATGACAAAGTGGGTACAGTAAAGCAGCAAGATTAGTACGGACATCTAAGTTAAATGTCTTAAATTTATGGACACAATAGCACTAAGCTTCTCTTATAAGTTTATATTGAGGTCAAACCACAGGTCCCCATATAGATAATGATAAACTAATGTGAGGTTATGTTCCGACATAGCCTTGAAGTAAGGCGGTGTCGCAATGGACATCCGATATCCAGCGATGATTGCAATAACGAGAGGACGACCATCCGGGAAGCTGGTTTTGATTAGGTAGTAGAGAATACTTAACTTCTGTTTTAAAACAGTTTATAGGTATTCCAAAAATATTAACCGTTATTAAACTGTCAGTTTAGATAGGTACCTTTACGGAGATTACAAGTGAAATTTAATATTAACGATGTAGAAGAGCGAAGCTGATCGCAGTTTTTATCTATATACTGAGTGGATTTTATTTGTACATAAACAAAAAAACTAAAACTTTTTTTTCAATTCATTCACTATTACAAAATCTGGTTCAATTGTTCGTATCATGAATGTTCAACATTTGTCTCCACCCTGTGAAATGCTTAACTGACAAATGACTCCCGATCACCCTGTATAGTGACAGTGACAGGTCAGCTGTCAAGCTGCTTAGCACGGTATGTGACGCAAGACAGAGTTAGCGGCGCTTTGAAAGACCTTGAGAAATATGCAAAAATACTAGCAAATACTCAATGTTGGGTTTAAAAGTGAAATGAAAAAAATCATAGATTTTGTTTGACGTCTTTTGTTTCTTATTTCCGAATACAGTACAGTTTATTCAGTGGAACGTGAAGCTTAAGTTGAAAGAATTTAAGTAATTTTAAAGGCAAGGTTCTTACAACCTGTTTGTAATCTAGCAGTGTAATTAATTTCGCCCCAATATTTTATATCGTATTAATGTTAAGACTAATATGATAAAAGATATTTTCCACTTCCAAGTTTCTACCATTTTACATGCGAAGTTTCCTAATTATAATACAACGTAATAAATATTAACTAAACGAACCTCAAATCCAGTATCTAAATAACTATTACTTATTCAACTGCACCAAGTCTAGGGTTATACGAGTCACACTTTCTAGTGCATTTTAACTATGCAATGTACAAATTGACCTTATTACTCGAAACGTAAGGTGTAAGATCCTTTGCGATTTAACATACAATTTTAACATAACTTTATTTGGAGTTTCAAATCTATTGCGGAGATGTTAAGGGTGATTTTTGTTCGTAAACCAATTTAAGTGTACAGAGGTATGGGCTTGCACTAGAGGTCACGGGATGAGTCCAACCTTTCACGCGTGCACTCTTCTATAATAGGATTCAATTTCTATTTTCTTACATTTTTGATGGCAGAAAGAATTTTGAAAGCAACTTAAAAAATACAACAAAGCAAAGGCAGCATGTTCTAAAGCCATAGCCAAAATCTATTCTTAATCATCGATTATATTCACAACTTCTTTTATTTGATACTAATTATAAAATAGGTGGGAATAACTACATAATAGGTAGAACAAAGAAGGTGTTTTTTTATTATTATGGAATTAAGCTTAATGAATTTCGTTTTCATTCTAAAACAGTCAGGGGTTCGGAAAGTGATTTTTAACCTGTAAAATCGGTTTTTTTAATAGTAGGTTTAGTATGAACTTAATCATCAAACACAGACAATGACTCCTTAATACTACAAAACAGTAGCATAACTGTAAATCATTGAAATAAGTCGCGTCGTGGAACTATACATCTTATCTTTTCGTCTCAATTGTATGTAAATTCTTCTGTATGAACGAAGCGAATCTTTGGCCGTATGAAACTGCACCTGCGCCGTGGTGTCCTCTCTGTGACGTGACTTTGACAGATCCATTTTGACGTTTCTATAGCCTGTGGCAGGATTACGTAAGTCACCGATTGATTGGCAAAACTTACTGCGATTGGTTTTTTTCGTATTTTCATGGCCGAGATGAACGAGCAAGTGACCTACCCCATATAGCTAATCGAACTGCAAAAATAATTGCAGATAGAACAACGCTTATTCTATTAATCGGGCTGGCCAAAAGGCTGGCAATACTAAAGCGTTGGTTGACTATCTGTAAACGATACTCTAAATTTCAACAAAGAAAATACGACTTGGTTGTAATAATTTAATATGCGGTTTCAGAATATTAATTTGTTGATTCTAATGAAGCTACGAGTGCACTTTAGTTCAGTCTACTCCACGTTATCTGCGACAATCTTATACAGATCTATTGAAGCACGTGTATGTAAATAAAGCTATTAATATAAATATAGCTTTACAGCTGTGAAATATAAAGTAGTTTTAAATTAATGCTAACTGTATGAATTCAAAAATATTTTTATGTCATTCGTCTTAATTACTTTTCTTTTTTTACTGAACGGTTCCAGCTAACTGTATTTATTGTTCAACAATTTATATCAATTGTATTAAAATACTAAAATTATTGCGACATAGCTAAAGCGTTTTATGTTAGACAGATAACTAATTAGCACCATGAAATAAAAACAAAAACATTCTTATTGGCTTCTGCTTACATGATAAAAATTAAAACTACTTAAAAACGACAATAAATTCCCATAAAAACATATTTTGAAACAACGCATAAAATATAGATCACTTAAGGACCTAGGGACACAAAATAATACCCCAATAACCAGACATTAACAATAATTCTGAATGACCCCAGCACAATTGTTTGTTTTTATTTATTTCAAATTTTCATCGCGATATTATTAACTTTATTGCGATTACGATCTCGAGAATTCATTTCTGACATTTTTATTCGAATTTATACCATTCCTTACGCACCAACAATCTTATAAATACACTTAACATTCAACAGTACGAACCGTATCTATTACGAAATACGTTTCAATATTCAAAAGCTTTAAAATTTCTAGACACAGTTTTAAACTTGTTTAAGATGGCAGTGTGTGACCGTTCTAAGATTTTATTATTTAAAAAACTGATATTTTATTTTTCGAACTGCTCTGCTAACGTTCCCAGCGGGTGGGTGTAATCTTGGTATTTGAAATGCGACCGTACAGGGTAGGTATTAAAATGGCTTTTCGTTTGTGTACCGATTTTGGTTTTCAAGGAATCAGATCTGCCGAGAATCGTCCCGCTGACGGGGACCAGGCTCACCGGGATCATGGCGATGCGATCTCAGAACTGCGCATTTATAATTTGTTATAGAACATCGTAAAATACGTCTCAGTTCCACTTGCAAATCAATAATGTTCAACTCACTCGAAATTTTGTAAGATACTTCTGACAACCGTGTATAGACGTACGAAAGAAGTGTGGGAATATAATATTTTAGTTTTAAAAATAAAATAAGGGATTAATATGATATCTCGTAAAATTGTTTTTACTTGTAACACTGCGGGATGCCTACTATTAAAATCTGCAAGTCACATTTTTTCCATTTTTTTAAACAAAAAAGTAGAGACGGCCAGTTGCTTTTTCAATTGCATAGTAAAACAATATGTCAACCTCCATGGAGTTCGTGTTGTCCTTTAACATTTAAACTATTAAAATATGATAGAAATACGAGTGTGCAGACCACCTGTTGGTAAGGGTTAAATGTGGTGACAGCTACACAAATCTGAGATATTATCGCGTATAAAATAGAATTCTTTTTTTTTATGTGTTCTACAATAATATGGTAACATTTTATTGATATCCTTGACAAAGTAAGGCTTGGTATTAATTATGTAGTTAATGGATCTGATGTTAATCTTATTTTAGTAAACTAGGAGTGCTATAAAAACCTTTAAACATTATGCAGTTGTGGACTGGTTCCGAGATAATCATCTTTGCTTCTTTACGGGTAATGCTCCAACAGGGACATATAAAATGAAAGAGCAACTTTAAGACACCCGTATAGATAAGAGAAGTTTAATATTGAGAAAGAGTTCGCATTATAAACATATTGTGTTTAATAAAGCATAAGTAGGCCTAGTTTCATTTATTTTATTCAACGTCATTTCATCTATTTATAAAATGGTAGTACAAGCCAAACTGTAGTCATCTGAAAATATCAGCAGTGTTATGACATTACTTAGTCAAACGTTTGACAGTTGGCGCCAATTACTTTCGGTAAAGTTTTGTTATATATATATACAATTCTTTTGAAGAATGGACTAACGTTAAATCTGTTTTCATCGAGATTATCGCGTTGGTGACCTAATTCTTACTTTTATTGAATGTGCTGTACACAGATAGATAATAAATGTAAATGTTTGTTTTTATAATCAAAACCTGTATTTCAATGATAAAACACAAACAAATAAAATAAAAACAGTATCATCCTAGAACACTATGCGGCGCGTTTCTTTAGCTTTTATTTGCAAACAAATACGCAGTCAAGCCATCTATTACTTACAAACGGACTTTCTCTACATTTCATGTCAACATTTTAACACTCAGACGCATATTACTACTAATTTTGCCATATTGAAAATCAATAACGTATTTCTAGGTACGGAGTACAGAGGGCAGCACTTCGAGGCATAAATATATGTCGAGAAAATTGCGGCACTTGAAGACACCGCTGTGAGGACTTTACGGTTCTGCTCGTGCAAATTTATTTAATAAACACTCTTCTTGATAAAGTTATTCGTATAAATACAAGAACTGTTAAAATTAATAATAGCGTCAACTCTTTTTTTCTGGCTTTTGTTTTATAAATTATTTGAATACGCTACTATTAGCGTATTTAAATAAAATAATAAAAAAGCTGAATATTCAAATTACACTGACGATGTACAGTTGCGGTTAAATATTTAAAAGAAAACTCACAGTCAACTCAGATTGTTTGCGGCATAAACGCTTAAACTGAGAAGTTACCCTGTGTGTACAATGTTGTCGGGTGTACATGAAAACGGCTGATTGTCAAAATGGGTGGGAAATGTCGAGTGTGCTCGCAGCTAAACGTGGATGACTTACACGACAGCTACCCACAGTACCAGTGTATGGGAACCGGCGATATCGGACGTGCAGGGAGATAAGGGACAAATAAGTGGGGCTAATGTTTCAATCGGAAAAATGAAAGGAAACCTTGTACACGTTCGAAGTTTGACAGTTTGCGGGATGGCGATTGACTGTGGATTGCCGGTCGATTGATATTGATAAATGATTTGACATTTGCAAAGATTATTATAGAAACATTGGCTTTAAATTCAGACGATTTTTAATTACTATAAAGATTATTCATTGATCAATACGTAATACTGTATAACATTTTAAAATGTTTATCATCATCATTTGAGTTTTAAGAATCTTGTTTAAAGACTATTCTTATTTGCCACCAAGATAATAAAAATAGAGAAACAAGCTCCAGGCGCACAGTAATTGTACAATATAACATTCAAGCTGCTTTCCTCCGAGGCGTGGGTCCAATTAACCAGTAGCGACGCGCGCGGCGACAACGACTACTGTAATAAATATCACTTATGCACTAATGGCGGACCGGCGGCAACGGGCTCATCTAGAATGTATTTAATTTCATTAAAATTATTCAATACAATGTTAAATATATGAAGTGTCATGATATTGAATATTTTTGATTATTTGATTATGAGTTGCGAAATTGGAATATATGAAAATGTGAAGTTTTATAGTAACGCAAGTTTTAAGATTTCTTCAATTGAAAAGTTTTAATTAATCAAATGAAAAATAATCATCGTTATGCCTATTTGCTAGTCTACATACAGGGTGTTCTGTATCACTACATCCACAGTACTGTCAATTACAGTTAGTTTTCCGGACAAGAGGGTTGATATCATCGCTCCGCGCAGGTCTTGCTTAGGATGATGTATCGTGGGAAACACAGGCGGATCACTGTGTTTCCATAATAGTAACCTATACTTAACTCTTTTTCTTGATAGGTGTTAATTGTAAAGGAGTACATTTATATGTCTTCCTTGTTACAGCCAAAATAAGTCCACTGCAGATTTTCCACAACGTTGGGTCAGTTCTTAGATTTTTCTAAATTCATGAAATATAAAATATTATATTGCATTTAATATATCAATATGACATAAAAATATAATAGATAATCAATTATGTGCTATTTATATATCAAAGGTAGCTTGCTTAGTGTGCTTCCAAAGCCATTCAAAACTTTAACTACAAATAAAAGTCACAACTCAACTTTGGGTGCCCATAAAAATTTGATATCGCAGATTAAGTCAATTAATTAAACGTCAAAATATTATTAATTTCCTTATCTATAAGAATCATGATCAAAAGCCATTCCCACATAAAAAATATGAATCATATTTAATTTTGTGTATAGTTTTGATAGTCAGTAATATTGTAGACAATAGGGCATTAGTAACAAGAATGTAGGTCGGAGCGTGGGTGTCAGAATGTCTCGCAGCTAGAGCACCCTGGGAGTGAGTCAGGCAGCGATTGACAGATCGCAGGCTGACAGCTCGACGATGGTAGTTGCGTCATGTCAAAGGATACTTGTTGGCGCTTTAGTTTTAAAGTTATGGTTAAGTTTAGTTAGTAGTTTTATTTTACTATTTCTTTATGAAAATCTAGTTATCGTTTATTTTTCTGACTGTTCGTTCACAGAATGACACGGAACCGAAATATACTTCAGTCCCAACATTAGCCACTCCTATCTAATTAATTAAATGACATTTCCGCAAATTATACTTATTTTACAGTCCTGGACAATTTTATAATGATCTACAGAGCTGCATGAGTAAAAAACTATTCTTGCCAAGAATAATATAAGACCAGTACGTACTCCACTATCGTTTATTTATGACTGATCCCTCAAAGGTCAATTTACAAAAATGACAACGCAAAACTACGAGAAAGAGGTGATAGATATGATCACGGGTAAGAATGAAAGGGACAGGTGTCCAAAATGCCCTAAGGGTGTCTGTGATGTTGATAGTGCAACTAGAATGTACAGTTGCTTACAGATATTAGATTGTTTTAATATTTAATAGTGTTTATTTTGGGTGATAAAAGTAATATTTGAATTTTTACGAGTCTATTAGTAAAATATTTGTATAATTTATCAAACAAATATTCAAAAAATTTACAAAACATTTTTCTGTGGTTCTATAAATGACTTAAGTAAAAACAGGTAAACAGTTTTTTTAGATAATTTAAAAGTGTTTGTAACTGAAGGATATAAAAATCCTGGAATGTTCATGGCAGTAAAAACTTATACATTTTGTCGCTACAGTACCTACTTTTCATCAAGTACCCGTCAATTTGCCGTGAAAGCCTAATTTTTGAGATACTAATATCAAATTTGCGGTTTTCCTAGGTTCATAGTTTTCGCAAGTACTTTAATCTGCGACGTTTAAAGCAAGATGGTCACGATTTTAACAAATTTTTAACTTATTTAGGTATTTTAGCATTGTTAATGTTTTAATTTATTTTATTATCTGGTTTATTTATAGGCGTTTGGCTGTATTGAATAAATTTCCCTCATGTTATAAAAAAGGTCATAGATTTTTGTAAAAGAGATTTAGATAAAATATTTTTCACACAATTTATAAATAAAATTTTACTAATAAACGTCCTTAAGTCAAATGATTACAATAAATTGTCCTGGTTTGTGGCATCTACTGTTCGAAATACCACTTTTCCGGAACATCTAACAATGTAAAATATTTCTGTGTAATCACAGAATTAGACTTGATTTATGCAAAGTAATAAAATAATTAATTTTTCTTAAACCTATAAAAGTTCATTCAAACAAATAAACGATTATTAATAACCCACCGGCCCTAAGGCTAACAAGTCCATGTCATTACAACATTAATTATAATGTTTACAAAGAAATCATCTCGAACGAATACCAGCAAACTTTTAAATTACAAAGTAGTTTTTTTAACTTGCCTGTGGGATAAGTTTTGGTGGTCTACTTAAAACTACAGCATTTATATCGACAATAGCATCTTAATTGCACTTAAAAAGAAATTCTCTTAGCGCATTAAAGACTTTAAGGATAGTTCTTATCGTACGATGTAACGGTCAAGACGTGTCGACACCGCTTCACACTTCATTCGATTACTATAAAAAAATCGATGCGTTTAATATCTCTCAATCGATTTATTATATCTCGAATAAAGGCGAACAATATCTTTTGTTGTAAAAAAGGAGCATAGTATACCCGGCGATGGCGCGTTTCTAAAACAATTGGTGCATAATTCTGTCGGTCTGTATGACCTGGCTGACCCGAGCAAACCCAAGCGAGCCCAAGCGAACCCGGCTGGGTTCCGCCCACACCATTACCTATTAGAACCTAGCCTTTTAATAACTGTTTTTAAAGCCTTTTAGAAACCAGTTTTACATAAGAACATTATTTTCAGCAATTGCATTAAAATATCGTCTGTGCGTAAGTCTGTAAGAAGCTTTCCGTTTTATTTTATTAAAATGCATAACATTTTATTAACCAGTTAGATGTTAATACAAATATGGTAAGATACAACTAAATAAATTTGTATTTATGTACTTTTATGCGTGTAGGCACTATTTTATTCGTTTTTGATTACTTGTATCTAGGTTTCAATTATTGCAATAAATGCTAAACTTACGTTTTACTATTGAGAAATCCGCTTACCTGGAAATAAAAAAGACAGTTTAGCACAAGACATAAAACAACGAAAAGGAATCATAATTTTCAAAACGATATCCAATAAAAATTTGCTCGCGCCCCTAAACCGCAGCTGACAACCATTCAGTTTAAAAACAGAACAATCGAACACCTAATAAAGATACAAACTGCATGCTGACAAAATCTGACAGCGGACAAAATGAGGTTTTAATCCGCAAAAATTTTTTCCAAGCTTCCTTTTTAATCTGTGGACAAATACATCATTGATTTATGACTTGGTTAAATATTCTAAGCCTTTTATAATGATCCCGTATACCTTACTTAGAAGGATTAAGAATGGGTAACCAGACGACTTTTTTTCGTAGAAAATTCTATGCAAATAAGATGTAGTATTTTATGCAAATCTACTTTTTAAGGAGTGGTATGTTTTAGATATTTGTAGCTATTTATGGCTAATGCTTTCATTAGCATAGTTTTAAGTGAGTGCAGAATTTTTTTCAGCAGTTCCGTGGTTAATAAGTGCGTTTTTATGTAACCTAATTATACGTGTGCTACAGAAAAACTATGTAAAAATCTAAAAAACTAAAAATCTAAGAATCGCACATATTATTCTGTTAAGAGCAGTTTAATGTCACACGGCATTATCTACCATGCAATAATGTACGTATTTATTAAACATAACATAATTTTTATGAAACTTGCGTACTAATATGTATAGTAAATATGTATATTTTGTTTTACAAAACAAATGAACATATAGATAATTCACCTTATTTCAATAGCAGAAGGTGGCAATAGGAAACGCAAATAAACAGATAAGACGCGCGATAGGTCGTCGGGCGAAAGTTGGCGCGCTTTTACAAATTAGCGCCTGAGACGCGCCTGATAGTGCCCGAATTAGCGGGTTTGTACGGGCACTCATCTGATGGGACCGGGGTGTCCATGAGTGAGGATTTTTGTTTTCTATTTCAAAGATTTTTATTCTATTTAGATTCAAATTCAATTTTTGGATGGTAAATAAATATTTTTAATGAAAATGAATCTACTTGCGATTGTCAATACAGCAATATAATGTTAGGAAAACATGTTAGTAATTTATAATTTTCTATGAAGCCTTTTCCGGGCATATGCAAATGCTTTCCATACCCATCAATGTATCCTGTCAGTTATAGATTGCATACCTGTTGCTTTTTTATGAAATTTCTATGAAATATAACAATACTACACAGCAATTAATTAAAAAAAATTAACATCTCCCTAATAAGCGCGGACAATCAATCAATGTTTATAAATAAATGCATTATATGTCATGCATAATTTCGTATAAATCATGGTTACCCTGCAAGGTCCCGTTTAGCGCTACATATAACTTTGTTCCGGTACAGTTTTTAACACCCAGTTGCTCGTTTGTTACTCAATCTGTGTATGTAAATATACCACTTACAGCATTCTGTTTGAGAGGTAATTTCTCGAATTAGTTTAACGTGAAAATGAAAGAGAGTGTGAATTTTGTTCGAAGTGGTGTAATGTGCTTAATGTGTATTGATGTATTTATCCTTAAATATTGTCTGTAAAGTATAGTTTATTTATTTAATGGATATTCTTTATTCTTCTTAATGGATATTCTGTTAGCTATACGTATAAAGGGAACTGTCCCGCGCGTTCCGTTAAAAGTCACAGGGTGCTTACGCATCGACAGCTTATTTAGGATTGGCCATTGGCCTTTTAAATTTCATCGGAATTGCACCTGACGGGGCGCAGTCGGGAAGTCGTATATATTATAATCGTTTATTTAAATCCCCTGACAAACACACCAACTGTATGCCTCAGAGTAGGCAGAGCTTGTGTTATGGATGACCATACAGCGAACTGGGGGGAGTTAACCCAGAATAAACATACATATATAAATATCAAAAACCATGACCCGAGAACAAGCAGCTGTGTTCATGACACAAATGAATGGCCCTGCCAGGACTCGTACCTGGGACCTCCAGCGTATGAGACAGGGCTACTGACCACTACACTACTCGGCCGTCAAATTATTTTTTTATTATCGTTTAGTACAAGTCATTGTATTAATTATTTACTTTATTCGAGCACGTGACCCATCTAATTGCACCTAAGTGGCATCCGTACTCATTGACAACATTCGTCGTAGGTGTTTGGTTTATTAATAGTGATTGTAATTATTATTTCGATTAATGATGCGTTGCCGACCGTAGCTCCAGTTGACATTGCCTTTGTTTTTATATTGAAAAAGGCTTAGACGTTTGTCTTCTATCTCACCTGATGGAAAGTGACGATGAAGAGAAGGTGTTACAGGTCTATCCACGAGATACCTATTCACTCGACGCTTGAAAGAACTAGGACTATAGTTTTCTGGAAAAACAGACGCAGGCAGTTCATTCCACACCTTGGCGAACCGCACCAAAAAGGAACTATCGAAGCGTTTGGTTCGACTTCTTGGTAAATATCTACTATAAAGGGATGGAAGGCCTGTCTGCGTCTAGTAGTCCGATGTAAGAAGGGTGTGGGTTCAACCTGATCAAAAAGAGCATTCGCGCTCTCTCCAAAATGTAATCTGTAGAAGACTGCTAAACTGGTAACTTTCCGACAATGGTTGAGGCTTTGCAGTTTTTTGGTGGTGAGGGCAGAGTAAGCAGTAATCGCCTTGGGCGTTTCTTCCATTTGACCGGCACACAGCCACGTGAATCCATCGTGAATATTACGGCGGTCAAAATAGTTAGGACTGTCGTGTCGCCCTAGACGAAATCTTAACAAAGACACTAGACTATTACACTACTCTGCTGCCATGTGAATCCCGCGTTGTGATTGGTCGATAAAATAAAGCATCAACGCAACACACACCACCCTTTGATTACAGTACTGGTAGTAAAAAAGAGAGGGTCAGATCGAAGTATAATGAGGTAAGCATATTTTTAGAAATTGCACAGAAATAGATGTAAATAAAGAATACGATCATTTTAACATTAAAAATAAATGGTGCTAAAATACAGTCCACGCATAAATCAGATAAAACAAGATTTATCACGGAGCAAAATACCTGATAAAAAATATCTAGGTCAGTTCAAACAGTAACTATAGAACGCCATAAAATTTATCTTTAATCTTTTAGTGTGATGATCAGGTCAAATTTCATAAAGATTCAAAAGGTTATTGTCTTAAGATTAATGTTTATTGATAAATTCTATCGATTTATAAAAAATGTCAAAAGCAATCTAACGTGTAAGACATAAAGAATAAAATAGGTTGTCAAGACCTGTTTTATACAAATATATTTAGCAAACTTGATGTTGGTTATGTAAATATTTAGTATATTTATTACAAGATTAGTTACCCATTTGTTGTTTGTATAAGATTATTGTCATAAAAAAAGGTGCATCATTGGCAGGAGACCCTCTTTCTTCATTTACGCTACATGCTGTATTTGGGTACGTGGCTCATGACTACGGACTAAAAAATTCATACCGTGTGTAAAAAGATTGAAAATTGGTAAAAATGTGTATAGTTTATTATTTTACATATAAGTATACAGGTAGTAAATATTGCTAAGTAAATAAATATAAATAAATAAATATATATTTTCTAACAATCACACCACATTACCTAGCCCAAATTAAGCATCATTAAGAACTTGTGTGATGGATACTAGATAACGGATAAATAAACTACACACATAGATAATGTTTTTTTCATATATAAATATTAGAAATAAACTTAAATAAACATACATACACATCCATGACTAGCAAATATGATAAAAGAACCCGGGACCTCTGGCATGGAAGGCAAGGCTACTTACCTCCATACCACACAGGCCGTCATAGTATATCAAGTATAAACTTTTTGACAAATTGCGAGTTGGTTTGATAGCCCAAATTTTTGAAGTTAACTAATAACATTTGCATATCTTTCATGTAACACGGTAAGTCTGTAATGTTTCAAAGTAAAACCGTTAAAGTATTTGTTCAGAAGGCGTAAGCTGTAAGTGAAGCAACAGCAAGATGTAAACAACGACCGTGGGAAAGCAATACATTTCGGACCAACATTCAAATCTTAATTTAATTTTTTAAAGATTATTCAGCTTAAAAAAAAAATTTTTTTTAAAACCCATTTGCATTAAACAATTTTACATAACGTTACGTCACTAAAAACGTTATTAATGCATCTGTTATTAATCAAAAAGTTACCTTAATGTAACGCAGAGTTTTTAATGAAATTCAAATATGGAGTTATATTCAATGGCGTTCACAGCTCATAAATAATAAATACAATTCTTGACCGAAGCAATTCTAGGCAATCAAGTAAATATAAACAAACATACAATCATTGTATGGGTATTAATTTTCTCGGTTTATTTGATTTTTATGCGAACGGTACACGCGATGTAATCATATGATATAGTAATCTACTTGGTATATTTTGTTAATATATTTTAGATGAATTTTAGTGTTTTATAATGTTTTAAATGATTTACGTTGAGAAACTTATTATTTGTAGTGCCAAGCGCCATGTTTATTTTGCAATGCCATCTAGCGTCGCTTTGTTGACCAAAATATGAACTAATGCACATTCACTGTAAGAAAACTCCGATGTCTTAATATCATTAAACTAAATACTAAAATTTTAGTTATTCACCTCTCCAGTTTTCTTAATGAACTTAAGAATTTCTACCATACAAAGGCCTTCATCAATATAAGTTTAAATTTATTTCTCCGAACAGTAGCCAAACTTATACTAAAAAATGTCTCAAAAAAACATACTAAATACCAAAGAGTATTTACTCAATTCACACCTCATTCCTACGAAACTCCTAATGAATAGTAATTGCAGAAGCGCTGCGCATAGTTAATAAACTTATTTGTTGAACTCGAAGAAATCTGGATTGGGCGAGAGATTTCGTAAATTAATTATGAACCTAAAAATAATATCGATACAACTCAGTTTTCACGTTAATGCAGATGCTGCACTTTGTTGATATTCTAAGGGTTTGGTAAGTAGGTAGCTGTGTATTAAAATTTCGAGTCAGAACCAATTGAAGTATTGGTCAGGTCTCTCTTAGAATGTATCTATAAGTGATTATACCCACAAGGCGGTCGAAAATGAGAAGACGAGCGTTAGAGAAAACTGCAATCCGGCTTATGATGTTCGCGTTTTGACGATACGAGCCGAATGTGTCTACCTGTATATCGCCATAATGGACTGACTATCCGATCGGCACGAGCCAAATATGTGTTGAACAAACACTGCTAGCCCGAATATATGGGTAGCGCCACTTCACGCAAAACATTTATATCATTACAAGTCTATTTTAAACGCAGAAACAAAAGCTAAATTCGAATTATTTGAGTTCTACATAAATAACTATGGCAGAATACTCAAAGTAGGCTCAAACATTCATTTACACAATAGCTAACCTAAGTTTACTTTGTAACATTAACTAAAACTTAACTAGGAGAACAAACAATCTCCATAATTTAACGTTTTTAAGGTCAACCCGACAGTTTCATCACAGTTTGAATAAGACCAGAGAAACATTGTTTAAGTTCATGATTAGAGATCTTCCGTGGATTCTCTAGAGTTAAAGTCAAACAAGATTTAGTATAGATGGGCTTTTGGATGATTGTGTAAATCGATGATCAATATTTGGGGGTTTCAATCGATATACGCTACATTTCTTTGTTTGACCCGTTCACAACAAGCATAGAAAAGATTACACTGAACTACAACTTCATTACTATCGAGCAAAACAGTTCTGTGCCTGCTAAAAAATCTATAAATTGTAAACACATCGCTTAGTAACCAACCAAATTAAACGTCCAAAGCCTTATATAGGCCACCGTGTGCATTTCACCAGCGGGGCCACCCGCTAGAAAAGCTTTTTCTGGCGTGCCAGCCGCCCGACCACCTCCTGCCACTTACCACTGCCACGATAATGAAACCATAATACCTTCATCCGACTCAAGTAATGGTGCCATGTTTTTTATGCTTTTCATTAGATACCTTGTAAAATGAATGTAATAGATGTGCTAACTTTTCTATTTTTATACATCTTTTGTGTCGGTTATGGGAATATTTTTGTGACATTTTGTACCTTTTTCGATTTTATGCAGGTTTGGTTTGATTAGTGACCTTTTTCAAGAGGAAATACGTTTTATATAAGTGGATGGACCGAACATTATTCTTCTACGTTTTGTATAGTGTGTTAGCTATTGATAGCGACGTCATTTTTTGCATGGAATGACCGAAAATGTCAAATCCATTTTTATTCCAACTGTAAAAAAGATCGTATTTACTCTTGATGTAAAAACTAGCTATGTAAGATTGCGTTGATAATACACATTTTTTACGGTTGAAAAGCAACAAAGAAATTTGTTGCTTATGTCATTAGCATTGATGGGGTCCATCAATAGACTGGAAACCAGTCATCGTAAAATCACTTGTTCGCAAACTGTGCTTGCAGAAACAATAAACCGTTTCTAGCTAAGAATTTGGCTATTAACATGAAACGGAAAACAATATCTTATTTCATAACGTTTTAAACCGATTTTCATTTACACGTTTGACATTGCAATATTATTTCCCCCTAATTAAAACTAATTAAATGTAATACTGTGAAGTAACAGAACAATGAGATATAAAATCTGAAAATTGAGTACGTTTTAAAGTAATGTGTTAGCAAATTCGTTTAACTCTTAGTGTGTAACTGAAATTATCCTGTTTTTAATAGTCGTGTCAAGCGAGTTATGTAATGTCAAGTTTTATTGCAAAAGATGATAGTCAAGTGGGGCCTTTTATTTTCGAAACCAAAAATAGGAAAATACAGCACGTAAGGTTTCAAAATATGCTTACTTCATTCAATAGCTACGATCCTTACAGCTTTGAATAAATTAATAAAGTTAAATTGTACGTAGTAAGCTAATCAATAACTTTCCAAATTTTGCTAATAGTCAGATAAAAACTCGTAAAACATTAATGAATCATTGAGGGGTTCCCCGTGTTGTGACATCACAGTTTTTACTGCACCCATTCATTTGTTCAAATAAAAGTGAATTAAAGAGTTTTCGCTCCAGTTCTCACGTTGCGGGTTACTCGTCACGCTAAGGACGACTGGATAAGTTACAAGCAGCAGCGGGTAAATAAACGAGAGGGTTTATTTTCTTTTATATTATTTTATTTGGGAGAAAAAACAGTTACACAGTAACAGATTCGTTTATAAATATAAACACAAAATATGAATTAGCCATGTAACCAGCACCATTATCCACATATAAGTTATTTAGGTTATTTTGATAAAGAGACTACTCAAATTTTTGGTTCATTGTTTTGAGCATTGTAAACGGAATTTAAATATTGAATTGTTTTGGTTGGTTGCATGTGTATGCTGTACTTGAAGCATCCACCTGGACAGTAGACTATGAACACATATTCACTGGGCATGACATGTCTTACTCTTTATACTGTTTTAAGATTATTGCGATTTTCAAATAGTTATAATTCTTTTTTTTATTTAACTAAAATCCATTGCATGCTTGTCATGTATTTTAAACGAAATATTGAACCGCTTTCTCCTGCACCTTACACTGCAGACACTGAAGCCTTGATCTTGCTGCGCCGGCGCAGGCTAATGTGACGTCACGCAACAACACGCTATTGTCTTATAAAGTAACGGCTATTACAGCTTTTTAACTTTTTAAGGTTTTGCGTTGTCAAATGAAAATTTAAATTGGCGAAGATTTACGTTCACAGTTTCCATTTTTGAAAAATCAAACACAACGAAGAATCGATCAGTATGTTAATGCGCTAAACCGATATGTAATTACATTAATCAATTAACTCAGCTTATTATATTATAACATTAATATCTTGGAGATTACAGAATCACAAATCAATGATTTGCTAGGGTACATTAAAGGAAGGTCGTCGAAAGCCTTTGAATGAAAGAATCAATCATTCACATAAAGACAGTTGACGTTTATAGTTTGTCACCAAGATGGCCGCTTACTGTTCACAGTAACTGTTGATAGTGTAGTCACAATGTGTACGTATTTATTAAAACTGTAGTTTTGATGGATAATGTTTCAATCTACATTTTTTTGTAAGTATTGTTTTACGAAGATATTATAGCATGTTACTCCAATAAACTCATAATGTGTTGATATTAAATAAAATATCTTCCAGGAAATAACGTAAGATCTACTTCTAATATACACAGAACTTGTTCATATTTTAATTTGTAAACAGCACTTTTTATTCCAACTGCTCATCTTTAGTTTTAGAATTAAACGAAAATCGAGCCCTGGTCATTTGTGCGATGAACAAAGATCATTGATTTTGCGTCATGGTTATTAAAAATGTTATATGTATGTTTATTCTGGGTTTCCCCAAAGTTCACTGTATGGTGAACCATAACACAAGCTCTGCTTAATTTGGAGCCATACAGTTAGTGTGTTTGTCAGGGAAAAAAAATAGGTTTGTAATCTATGTTAAAAATGTTAGAAACGATATGGTGAAACGTTTTTATCAAAAAATAATTGAGAAATTAACTGACAAACCTCTTTACATAGATGTAACCACGAAACCTTCCAGCCACAATATTTATGTATGCAGATTTAAAAAGAAACAACATAAACCTTTCAAAATGTCACATTTCTCGCGTTCCATGTAAAACAAATCCCAGAGATGACGAGTGATTCACGAATAACCTATAAAATAAACACAGGTTCAGTCGGTGACATAACCTATGAAACGTACACAAGTATACTCAAGACATGAGGTGGAATCGGGACAGCGTCGCAGCGGACAAGAGTTACTTAAAGAATAAGAATTGATTCACAAAAAAGTATTTATTGTGTCTTTTTGTGTCAGAAAAGAGGTAAAAGTATTACTGATAGGATTTAAAGCGTAAATATATTCTAAATTTGAAGTTCTGTGTATGAATCGATACGTTAACACTGTTGTGTTCTATCAAGTTTTTATAGTCGCAATTGAGTTAAGACTATAAAAAAAGGAATTCCTCCAGATAATCTTATGGTAGCGTCGGGTGACGGGTCGCTCACTTCCCTCTAATGTGGAGGGAGACTTGCCGAGCTAACAGGTGCAGATAAGAATAATTTTGTATGGACATATAGAGACTCTGTAAATTTATTTTGAAAAAAATATACCCGTGAAGTTTCTTGCCAGTTCTTCTTCACCAAGGTTTTTCCGAACTGGTGATAGAGTCATGTTTTATTTGACGTTAATAAAAACAAGTAGTTGTCAATGTTTTGAAAAATAAATATATATTTCATTTCAAATATAAATTAATAAGTAATTAAAAAAACAATAGATAATAACAGCTTGTTAACTGGCAAGGTATTATTACTAACTGTTTATAGTAAATGCTTAAATAGAATTATGTTTCTTATCAACCCTTTTTAAATCACCTTTAAATGCAGTTCTTAGCTTTCAACAAACATAAAACCAACATCCCCAAACCTATCTATCGTGAATAAGCATCTGCATTTAAAATCGTGACTGTTACCATTTCTGCTATGAAGATGTCTTCTTCGCTCCAACTTGTAGCGTCTTGTGCCGCGACAGGTGGATTTATAGCCCGGCCTTCGGACGCTACATTTCAATATTTTGTACTACTTCAATTGGGTGAGGGGAAACACACGAATTTGGCGTTGGTTGACTCTGGATTTTGTCTGAATTTTCAGTCGTTTTTGTTGTTGATGTACAAAGAAGCCCATCAGGTATTTTTGTTGTTTTTTTCCCAGCCTGCCAGAAAGAGCGTTATGTTTTTAAGGTACATTAATGTACAAAGCATGTACAATGCTTTCTTTGGCTCGTTAAACGGTTTGTCGGATTCCAATATAGGCGAGTTATTAAATTTGACTCAGATTTGGGAGTGAAATAGGGTATATTATCTCCCGGATATCCCAGGGGAACCGGAATAAAACGTTTACAAAATACAAAAATTAATACAGCGAAATTTATTCGTTTGTATGTTTTCTAAAAATATCACGTTTCATGTAGAATGGTTGAATTTGGTGCAAATATTTTGTATTAAAAATTAAATCAGAGTTTTTTTAAGTACAAAGATTTGAATTAAACGGCATCTCCTTCGGCTAAATTTAAGTCATATTATATTATATTTTACTTAGGTTCAATTAAATTTGAAATTAAAGTTGTTATGAGATAATGTTTATTAGAAATGTAATTATTATTTGGCGCGAGTAAAATAATGAGTACAAAATTTTTACTTTTAATTTGATCACTAAATCAATAAATGATACCCAAATCGTTAATATTTATTTGTAAGGTTTAAAATCTAGAAACATTTGTGGATTTTCTCTTCTTTTTTAAGTAAAACTTCTTTATCTTGTAGTGTTTGGTGTTGACTGTACCGAAAATATTTTAGAGAAGGACTGCTCTCGGACGGCACCAATAAAATCTAACATTTGATAAACTTTACTACGTGCCAATGGCATTTGTCCAAATAACGCTATTTAGATCAATATATCGACATAAATTAAATTATATAACCGTGACATTTATTACAGTGTCATAAAGTTTGTATTCCGTTGACACAAATTATATTTAATCTTGATTTTAGTTTTATCATCTTCGGATGTTTTTTTATCAATTAAGGAGATTTTATTGTAACTTAAAAGGGATTATAAAATTGAAGTGAACCGATTAATAAGTTTTTATTTTCATTTTTGTTTTTGATAATGTTTTACTAATACCGGGTGCAGCGACGGCACCACGCTCACGCAGTTCCATGCGATCGCGCTAATCGACTAATATCAACAATATATTAAAACTAAAGTACGCATCGTAAATTGCGTTTTAAGTTACTATTTGACATAACGCCCAGTTGATCTGCTAAATAATTTCATTTTGCAAAAATTCTAGCAGTTTTCAATAATAACTAGCTGTAGCTTCGATAAACATCCCACTGTGTTATTCTTACAGGAGACAGCGAACAGATAAATAATGTTTGTATATATAGGTTTCAGATAACTAAAAAAAAAATACATTATACAATACTAAATCTCGTAAAACTAGTTTGCACTGCATTTTTTTTTAACCAATCAGTTACCCTACATATAGCATCAGGCACAATTTGCCTACTTAGTCAAGTTATCTAAGACATCTAAGTTATTTAAACGAGTCAAGGGAACCGGAGCGCACGCTGCACTCGACTCGGGCGCAGAAAAAACGCATGAATACGGACGCGCGTCTTTTCCAGTGCACGGACAATGTGACAACCTGACTTTTTATGTATTTTAAGTTAACTTAGTAAGTTGGTGTATTCAACTTGCACGCCTTTAGCAAAACGCTCCATTTGCAACAATTGCATACCAAAAGGGTTATTAAATTTTTTACGATGTATATAGAACTATTTAGATACTGAATCTTAATCTGGTTACAAACTGTACATTCAAAGCAACATAAATAACATTCTTAGTATTGTTATAAAAAAAATACTTTTAATATAGTATTTAGCTTATGTTTTATATAGTTTTATCAGTAGGTAACTATTAGTTGGTTAGTTTAAAAAAATTGTCACATTATGAAATTTTTTGAACGTAAATTATTCGTGAAGTAATAAATAATTACAAATTAGATACCATTTACGTATCTTCAGAATCAAGAGATTATATGAAAAAGAAAACCTTAATGGATCAATTTCGCTTTGATAAACGGAAAGGCGAGGACCGCCAAACTAACTCATAATACCTCCAGAGTCTTATTATAATTCATTTAAAAAGGTTACAAAATGGCGCCGTTTCAGTGATTACCACTAATTGATACAAACAGTTTTCGACATCAAAAGATTTTGCTCAATGAAATCAGTAATCGTTGCTCAGGATTAAGTGAAATAATAAAATAAAATTAAAAATGATTATCCGTCGGCATTGTCTTCAGTAGAATTTTAAGAAAGCATCGTTTATAAGTCTGGATTATAATAAAATACGGATGAAAATAAACATTTTTGTGACAGTATAAATAAGCACGCTTTCGCTTTACTTCTGTGAAATTACGACATATTTTTATACATAGTATTTTTTATAGTTCAAAGCATCAACACTTACCGTCCCGATGATGGTAATTCTAAGTAATATACAAACATTAATAACATAGTTTATCTTTACTGAAACTATTACACGCGCTAGCCGACTAACCCAACGGCGAGCAAGGAACAGCCTCCGATTTCAATCCTTAAAAACTTACAAATTAAAACAATCAATGCGCAAAAAGCGCCGCTCAATGAGTGGCCGGTCAATTAGTAACGTCAAAAAATCTGACTTACAAAACCGGAATAAATAATAATAAAATCCGTAAAGAAATGACCGTCTTTGACAGTCACCTAGTCAATGTAAGTCATGATGATTGTCACTAAAATAATTTTGAAAATTTGACAAAATTCCAATGGAAAGTCCTGTAAAGTAGCAAAGTTATACTCCAGATAACAGTTATCGGACGATTTAAAAATCAGCCCTTATTCTAGTAACAGATACTTTTCTATCTGAACACCAAACACCCTTTTTCTTTAAAAACCAATTGCCAGCGTAAATTAGCTACCAGTAAACAAAAAAACAGCCGGTATTGTCCCATTGTGGAACATTACACAATCATTTATATACCTATCACTGATATACCGTGGGACAGATTCCCAGGCGTTATTGTAGAACATTGTGTTTTCTGTCGGTTAAATGGTAGAATAATAGTTATTGTGCATAGGTTTTAGCAAAGAGGTCGCGTTTGGTTGAAGGCTGAAGGGCTTTAGGTAAATTTAAATCTAAAATTAATTATGGTCAAAGATGACTAATTTCACCCCTTCATCTTTGAATTTTCCTTTCTCAGGTCAATTGACTTGAAGGGTGCCTTTTGAGGGTGTTCGTTGTATAGACATAAAGAGACAGTATAAATTTATTTTGAAAAAATTACATCCGTGAAGTTTCTTTTTAGTTCTTTTTCACGAAGGTTTTTCCGAACTGGTGGTAGAGAGTCATGCTTTATTTGACGTCAATAAGAACAAGTAATTGTCAATGTTGAGAAATAAATATTTGAATTTGAATTTGACTTTACATTTTAACCCGTTATCTGTCACTATTAATATCTGTTGGACTGACTAGAGCATATAGCTATAATTTAACTATAAGCTTACATTTTCACAAGTCGGCTTTTCTGGTCGTTCACCATATTCGAAACCCCTGTGTAAAGCTTTGAAACGTTTATTCCTTAAATTGATACAATTGTATTTGTGTGAATTTAGATGTTTTGAATAAAAACAGAGCACGGAATTTGAATTTTGTACAAAACGTGTTGCACGGATGAAAATATAGCGTTTATATTAACTATAGTAAATAAAACCCTTCTTTTAATTCCAATGAGCTCAAACGGCAAAAAAGAAATAGTTTGATCTCTAACCAAGACAGGCTGCTATCAAAAATACTATGATCTATGGAATTAATATTTAATAGTAGGAAAAGATTAAGATAAGGATTACTTTCGTTTTAAATTTATTATTAGTTTAATAACATTTTATTACGGTATATGACGATTTTTATAATTGAGATTTTATGGGAACTGAGATTTTATAGAAACTGTAAAATCCACCGTTTTGAGAAAAAAATTACCGTTATTTGAAGATGATTTACTTTTGTTAATGGGTTGGTTTAATTTTACGTTTAAAAAACAATCCACAGACAAGCTTGTTATTGTTAAGTTTAAACCTTAAGCCACGAGATTAAGTGCATCTGTAAAAGGGATTAAGGATTAAAAACTACGTATTTGGGGAATTTAAAATATCATTTTGCTGATTTAAGCCCGGGTTACAAGGATTAGGTTGGTTTAAGTAAAATTTAATTAGTTGGGATTATTTATTTTACAATTATCGTATTTGTGAAATTTGTAACAGTACTTGTAGTGCATTGAAGTTATTACTATGAAGATATAATACAGACAGATGTCTAGGCTTTTATTTTTTTATATTTTTAGGAATGAGGACTTAAGATGGTATTAAATATATTTAACATGTTGAAAAGAAATGTAAGCAAGTATGATATTTCCTAAGAAATTAAGTTATGTTAAGGTAATAATAATAATAATTACTTTGGTTGGAATAATATTTTAAAAAGTGAAGTTATATGTTGCGCGAGCGCAAATCAATTTTATTGGAGAATGGTCGCAGGCGTTCGTTGAAGTCTTTTACAGAGGACTTGGTTTTTTAGTATTTTTTAATATAGACGTCAAATATTTATATATTATTCTTAAATAAAGATCGTTGATAAAAAATTATGTGTAGTAGTAATTTTTTTAGATTAAATTTTTATTAAAAATTACCAGCACGTTAATATTTATTTGTTTTGTTTTGTGAGCAGAACTAATATTTAGTATAATTATGCGGTTCTGTGTTTCGGTAGACAGTTAGTTTGCCTGATACCCCGCCAGTGGGGTTATTAGAACTGGCGCGATTAAGATAAAATAAAAAATATATTCTAGTGCTTTAAATAAAACTTTAAGACGCTTACCTTGTTGTCTTTGGTTTCAAAAAGAAAACACAAAATCTCAAAGAGTTCGCAGCTTCCCAACCATCACACAAGCACTGCACAGTAACGGGGAATCTTCAAAATATCTCAAGTCAACACGGAAGTACTAACTTGGAAGAACTGTCGATTTCAAATGTCACTTTCAACTGTCACAAATTGAACTGAAATGTCACTTTACAGGTAATATCTAAATGTGTGCGCAAACACACGTGCCACTACTCTAATCACTGAAAAATGTACAGTCAAACTTTCACTGAAACGTCCTAAAAGTCTTTATAAAAACCTTCAAAAAAATATAATTTAAAAACGTCTTAATTTAAAAAATACTATTTTTATTTCAAAAAAGTTTTATAATCACTAAACTCTTTAGTCTTCGGCGTTAATAAGAAAAAAATTCAAATATAGATCGCGTTCCGCGCGCGTCCCATGCATTTTCAAATGCGCGCGGTTTGTGGCGGCGCGAGCGCTGGAATGAAGGCAAAGGGAGGTTTCTATACTGCCTCGATTAGTGGGCGGGGTTTCTATCGCAACTTCTATCTTGTTTCTGTCTCGCTCTAACCCAAGGGTTTGGGCGTGAGTCTGTCTCTTTCTTTAATGTGGTGGGATTTGAACTTTGCCATTGCGTTTTGACAATGGTTTAGATTTGACTGTTTTAATGTATGGAATAAATGGCAATTTTTGGCAAAATATTAAGAGAGATTGAAATTATAGTTTTCTTTTTAAAAACAATTATGTAGTTTAAATAAGTTAAAATAATACTAGCAATTAATGTCACGACATATTATTTTTAAAACTTTCGAGAAAATAAAATAATTTTACTACGTACATTAAAACTCCAATATTTAAGCAATTTACTTACTAGCTTATTAACGTACTAAATCAAAGATATTATCCTATTTTATAGGAATTTAGGAATAGAATGGACGAAATACACACGCATGAAAATACAAACAAAACTGTGTGATGTGTTTAGCACTTACATGCTGTTCAGCAAAGCTTAGTACAATTTTAGAGAGTAAAGTTTTAGAGCTTTAAAGAGGGAGAGAAACTCGGTCTTCCTTTGTTTTAATAAAATACAAGCACTGCATTCAAACAAAAAGTCGGTTATTCAAAAGATCTAAGAAGATAAACCAATCAATGAAGACAATTTACACAAATTATCAAGAAGGTTTTAAGTTTCATTTAATAGTTTTTTTCATTAAAATTTAAATTGAATACACTTTTCAACACAAATGTAAAATTTTAAGTTAAGAAATAGGCTTACTATAAAATATAATTAATCAATATAATGCTTATCCAGTGTTGACGGCAACAGAAGGCGCTGGATTTTCGAGCCATAGCGGTTTGATCCAGGAGACTGCCAAGAGTACCAATGAGTCTTTAATACTTAAGTACTTACTGCCGACTGCTCTAATGGTGAAGGAAAATACCGTGACGAAACCCATGTACCTAAGAAATTATTTCGAAGGGGTGTGTCAGCCTGCCAACCCCCCGCAGAGCAGCACGCTGGACTATGAACTGCCTGAAACCGTCCTTTAGTTGGGATATTTCAAGCTTTCGTGAAAATATATTAATGTGTTGACGATCATTAACCTAACTTTTTAAGTTTAAATTGCAAATAATTACCTATCAGTTTTCCAACTCGCAGTCTATGTTTATTTCGAAGCACTATCAACATACTACATATGCTGAACATCAATTAGTTTGCTTTCGCACTAAATATTAAAACAACAATTTTTATAAAAACTGAGTGGTTTCAATATATAGAGCCAAACATAACATTAAACTTTTTTATGTCCAATACGTAGCGAATTTTATGCTAATCGTTATTTTCTAATAGACGAAAAGTGTTTTTGATTAGTTTCACGGGGTAAAAGAACATATATACAAAATATTATCAGAGGCATATTTATGGTTTGCCTCAAAAAAAAAAAACTCCCACTCTTGTCTCTGCAGTAATTTATGCATAATTGATTCTGTAAACTGTTTATCCCTTAAATGCAAATAATAATCTAACCAATAAATAAAATAACGATATTCATAAACGAAAAACAGATACTTTTTAAAATATAACTTTAAAATTCGACTTCTTCCCGCCATCTATAATTACCTCGTTTGGCGAAAGTACCGCCATCTTGAATGCCTCTAATTCAGTTGTCTAATTGTCAGTTATTGACTTTTAGTTATCGTGCTGTATGTGATTGGGATTTCTGTAAATTTCTAGGTGATGATCTTTGACACGAGTCTAAGGTTATAATCGACCGAAATTAATCATTTAAAATAATTTGGTGATATCTTAAAACCACTGTTTTTGAATTTGTTTTATTAAAATTGTTTTGATAGTGGTCTTTAATTAAATATTTTACTGTTACATAACTCAAATTAATAAAGTAAATTTTAATACTTTTCTTAAGTTTTCACGATACATACTTTAAATAAAACACTTTTTACCGGATATTATCGCGTATATTTTTAGTTAATTTTAAAATTATTTCGACGTTTCGGCATCTTTGCAGTCTATCGTGACCACGGCAACTGCAAAGATGCCGAAACGTCGAAATAATTTTAAAATTAACTAAAATATACGCGATAATATCCGGTAAAAAGTGTTTTATTTAAAGTAAATTTTAGCTTTAGTGTAAAACTTTCTTAAAACCTCAAAGAAAATGTGTTTTTTATGCAGGGTTGCTGGTAATTCATTACATTCCTATCGGGAGGTTAATGTATAATTTACTTGCGATAGATTCTGTAACACCCTAGCCAGAAATTGCATGTTTTGAGATATTAAATTTTTAGGTTTTCCAAAAGGGTCCAGATTTAGCAAGGTTGTGTTATTTCTTTACTTTTCGATTGAAATAATTTGTTTAAGAGAACTTGAGGACATAAAACATGTTGACAAAATCGATCGCGTAAAAGCTCCAATTTAACTCATATTTATATATTTCAATGTATATATATATATATATATATATATATATATATATTTCGATTAATGATCTCTCCGATGTTAATTGATTGAGTTCATTTTCAAATATATGAAAATATTATAAAGTTTGCAAAAGTAAAATCGGTGAGATTATTAGACGAAGTATTCCGTCATATTCACATAGCCAAAATGCTTATCAAATGTAACATTGCATATTGCTATAAAACTTTATTTACGTGTTTTTATTTCATATTTTTCTTCCCTAATTTAGTTCTTAATATTCCGACTTAGTCATCCAAAAACTTGACAAAGAGCTGAACCAACCATTCGGGCTAAACGTTTACCGGAGAAATTGCATGAAACATATTGAAACAAATAAGTCTTTATCGCCGTCAGAACATTAACCATTTCAAAAGCTGCAGGGCAATATTTTCTGTGATCTGTTTTAGTAGTTCGAGAAATTTAGGTAAACGCTTTTTTAACTGTTTTTGTTGTGGATTGTACCGCAACATTGTACTGAAACAGAGCATAGAAAAAGCTGCCCTGCAACATAATAATGTAAGTGAAAAATAACAAAAAACGGGACAGATTTTTAAACGTAATAAAACTTTCTTTAAATGGGTTGCAAATTTTTTATCGAACGGCATTACGGGTCTGAATAGATGTAAATGTTTTTATGCCGTTTTTTATATTGTGCTAATAGTTTGGTCGTTACAATAGAGGCGTTTAGTTTTGAATTGTGTCAAAATGTGAATATGTAAAACTGCCTTACTTACTGTGTCGCTAATAAAACCTAGACCTAAGTTACCTGTGAGAGGAATTGCAACTCCCAGGCAAAGCAGCGATGGTTTAAGGAAGTGAAGCTAGATTAAATGTTTTTACTATTGTGAATGATAAATAAATAAATGTATGTGCTGTTGCTTATTACATTAATGTTAATGGTACCTTTATTTAATATTGGGACATAGTAGTAGGTTATTCTATCTAAAAAAAATTCGATAGTAAGTGGCATTTGCACCCTGGATGTCATTGGTCCTAGGTGTGTTGATTTGTCATCTTGAGGCTTATTCATTTATCGATGAATGATGTGTTGCCGGCTAAAGTTGTAGTGTCTTTTGTTCCAGTAATTTTACTGGATGTTGCTTCTCTTTGCCTGGAATAAAATCAAAAGGCTGTATTTCCACCCTTTAACAAAAGAAACTCTATATATAAAACCATAAACCATGAAATTAACGTTACACAACAAAGTCTTCAAGACATCTTGATTCGAATGTGAATTATCTACCTAATATGAACGATCATTTTATCTTTTATCACTGTTTAAAACTGTATCTTTACTTCAAAAACAAAATCGATTCTCAAACATAATGCTCATTATAAACCATTTACGAGCATTTACGCAAATTTCTATACCATTGTACTATGTTTGCTAAAACAGTGACCCAAACAATTTCACCAAAAGGCACCGCCGAACTGTAACAATCAAATAAAGTAATAAACTATTACTTCTAGGAAAAGAAAGATTTGCGCAACAACGCCATAACTGCGAATTTCATAGTTATACGAGTTCATTACGGTTACACAAACAGTGCCGTACCGACAACGGGTTTTTTGTGCTCAGTTTTTTTATTCGAGGGTTGTCCGGTTGTGGCCCTTGGCCGTTACTCTGTGACGTCAGCGGTTGTAGGAATGCAAATGGTTATTTAATATGAAGCATGGGCTTAACTTTTGTAAAATGTATGTTTAGAAATCTGTATTTATTCATATTAGAATGTATTTCGTTAGGTATCGTAAACGTTAAAATAAAATAAACCTGTATCGTAATAATTACTTTTTATTGCTCACACAAAATAAGAATGACAATAAAAAACGGCGGTCTGATCTCTGGCAGCGATTTCTTCAAGACAACCTTTGTGTCACTGGAAATCTAGTAGGTGAGTGGAAAATATTTTACAAAATACCTACAAATAAAGCATGTTAAGGTTTAATGACAGCTTAAATGTTAGATATAAATAGAGCTGGATTGATCAGTCTCATTTCCGCAACAAGGCTAGAGTTACATGACGTGGTGCTTTGATTGATGAAAAAATTAACCAAGATACCTACCTTCTGATGGGTTTGCTAATAGAGCGGACTTTTACGTCTTTTATTATACCTAAATAAAGAATACATATATCTTTCTTATTCGAAAATAATGTACCAAAGTTAAAAAAATCTGTATGCATGGCAAAGTTGTAATGTTTTATTAAACTGCTAGTTGAATTTTATTGATGTGCTCTCGAGTTTCTATAATTAAATAATGTACATAACGTTACGTAAAGGAAAGCCGAGTTTGCGGTTGCTCAGCCAGATCAAATATGTTAGTTAATATTTAAAATATTTAATATAGGTTTAAGTTCATTTTAAATTACACGTTCCACTTTCCCTTCTCAAAAAAAAAAGCAGAACGATTTTCAAATCTACAAATCTTATTATAAACCAATAAATAATCACATTATACTTTAATTCACATTCAACCATTACAAAACGTATCCACTATCAAAAAAAAAAAACCAAAAAATATATACACCTATAAAAAGTATACACACACCATTCATCAGCATAAAAATTATAATAAATCTAATATACATTTCCAACCAAATCCAATGCCTAATAAAGACGACATTCTTGATTCTTTTTTCTCTATTTTTCAATAAATTTAAACTACTTATAAATCTCTGAGGCAGATTAGATCTCAAGAATACATCTCAATTCGGGGAGAAATTTATCGAGTCCACGAGGGCCGTATTTATAACACCGAACGTACCTACATACGTCGTTATTTTAGATAATGCCTGATGTATTGGGTAACGGAGGTATTCAGTTACTTGAGAATATTATTCGGTCAATTTAAAGCATTTTGAGTGGAACGGGGAATTTGTTGGGTTTCTTTTAGTGGATAATTCGTTTTTGAGACGATATAAAGCTGCTGTATTAAACTCCGATTACAAAGTGTTCTAAACTAGTTGCAGTATATAGTAGTTTCATCTTTGAAACGAATCGTACTTTTATGAATAATTCAGAGGTGTTTCACGCTGAGGATGTTTACTTTCCGAGCCATTTGACATGCACGTCAACTAAATGAATCTTCTCAATAGATATCGACCTACTAAAAGGGCGCTAAAACTTCATATAGAATCAACTTTGAGTTATCCTAAGCTATTTACAGATGTATGTACGCATGAGGAGTGGCAACCACTGTATTTGTAGTTAGGTGTATTATTAACAACAAAATTATCAGTAAACACAAATTTAAGATTTTTGACTTATCATAGTAGTATTCGTCGTTTTTGGTAACTCTTTTTCTAATAGAAATAGAACATTTTCACAATTTGTATCAACGGAATAACGTAATTAAAAAGATTCCAGCCCATTATAACTTTAAAAATAAAAATAAAAAATTATTGCATAGGAATATAACATCCAGGTCAGTTTCCAATGGGTTATAAATACAATACAATTGAAACCAACAAAAACGAGACAAAAATCTATCGTAAAATCACAGTCGATTTATGTTTTTTTTTGGCAAAAATTATGAACTTGAGCCTCTTTTTTTATAAGAAATGTGGTATTTATGATTTAATTTGACACAGACAATATGACATCATTGCTGATCCCAGAAAAGATCTTATCTTATCAGTGATATAGATCTCCATATCTTAGACAAATTTTAAATTACGCATAATATATAAATTAATATTTATTATTGTGGAATTTGCATAATTTATTTGACTTTTGCTAAAAAAATATACTTAATGCATTTATTAGGTAGCTAAAATTATCTGTATACGAATTAATTTGACATAAATATTAAATATAATTGTTATTAGCAGATTTGCTTTCCATTGCCGAATCAGGTCGTTGTTTAACCAGTTTATTGTCATATAAGAGAAAAGTCCGAATGTTTCATAATTCAAACTCTCTTAAATTACCTTTTATCGTTAAAAAAAATTACCTTACAAAGCTTTTGAAATAAGTAATCAATGATCAGCCTGTCAAAATAATTTCTGTAATAATTTTTAAGTAAGTAAGTAAAAGTAATTTTTGTATTTAAACCGTAAAAACCCCAATTTCTAATGAGGTATACTGTCGGTACGCTCTTATCTGAAACTACGTAGGTTATATAGAACGAAGCACGCAAGAAACTATAAAAACTATCGTTTCAAATAATCTTTATCATAATAAAACAAATCTCATCTCAGCTAGAACTGTAAAATACGAATCTCACCTAAACCTGACAACAGTCACCTAATCTAAACACAGTCACAAAACGAATTAATACGCTATACAACATCAAAAGCAATTACTTTTCATTTAATTGGCTCAATTTGAAATATGTCAGGTGTGCGTTAGGGTGGTGGCACCAATTTACAGCTTCTCGTGTGATAAACGGCGCGGGCGGCGGGTGCAGAGGTCACCCGATAAAGCTGCGGCCGATGACCGTATCAGGAATAGGCGCTTTTTGTATCGGACTTTTATATCGGACACTATCGTTTTTTATAAAGTTTAGGTTGGTAGATTAGTTGGTATTAGGGTATTAATTTTTTAAACTAGATTTTTCTATTGAAATCTATTTATAGGATGCAGTATAACCATAGCCTAAGGATTCTGTTACGATTAACACGCTACTGCAGAGCGTCGGCCATGTTTTCTCTGACTAGAATAGATGACTATTGTACCATTGTTCGGGAAAAAAAAAACGCATCTCTCATGTTGAGGTCTTGTACCAATAATCTGCTGAGGGTGTTTGCTGATAAGCTGGAGCTTCCAATATCGAAGAATTTTGTGTCTGTTTTAGTTGAATTAATTAGCATGAATGTGTAACTAACAACTGTTTAAGTTGTATTACTGACAAGTGGGCCAAGTTGCCGCAATAAATGAAATTTTTTTTTATTGTTCATACATATTTGGCTATCATTTCAACTTAAGGGAAAGTATTAAAAACAAAACGAAGAAGTAGTATTTAAAATCAACTAAAGCTATGTGACGATTTTTATGAAATTATAATTTTATATACATACGATCAAATAACATAATATTTTTAAAAATGGCCGAAACATTTCTATCCAAACTAAAGTGAACCAACCCAAAAACTGTGCCAGATTAAGTGTTTCGAAAAAATATAGTTTCGGATTACTCTCCGGACGCGGCGAGATTATTTCTTACGGTAATGGATCCGGTGACTTATTGACGGACGATGAAACAACATTTAAAAATAACGTATAATTGGTAATACTTTTCGTTTTATGTCATTATTCTTCGAAAATGGGTCAGTATTTTAAGATGAGATAAGTATAACTTTCTTTTAACAAGTTTGATAAAGATTGTCTGAGCTTATATTTTTTTAACTAGATGTGTCCGGACAAAGTGTAAACAGAATTTCAGTATGTATCTTAACGCGATATGATCTTATGCTTAGTTTAAAAAAAATGGACACAATTAACAATTCTATTAATTAGGTAAATGTACAAAATTAACATTACAAGATAACTGTAATTTATAAAAGCATAGGATAAAAGGTATTATAAAAAACCAGAAGATATTGTTTTGGTGGGGTATCCTACCTACCAACAGATTCATAAGTTTGTTACGTAGATAGGCCTAGAACAAAACGCTATTTTTACAACTAGAATGCATCTCATTTTTGGTGGGAACCAGAAAACAAGTTTAAGGGATTAAATTATAATCCCCGTTTTTTTTACGTACCGTCGTGAAATCGAAACATAAATAAAAGTACGGTTATTTTCATTCATTCATTTGGAATACAGTATCTCGATTACTAATCTGTCAATTGTCAAAGAACAAAGACCTTGTGGGGTCCACTTTTGTTTGTGGTTTCTGTGACAGTTTAAATTACAAAGACAATCGTTTAAGCACGAGCATTATTAGCTGTTTTTGCGGTTTTATGTTATCGAAATGTAAATACATGGTGTGTTAGACCACTTAGATTTTAGCATAAGAGATATTGAAACAATATTACGGGAGTGTGAGCTTTTATTATAGTCTACCTTCTTGGAGAGCTTCGATCAACAATACCAACTGTTGATCGAAGTTGGAGAGGCTCGCCAAGAAGACGAGGAAGATAAAAACTTAATGTAATATCGGGTGAAACGTAATTCGTATCGATGAACCTTAACGAGTCTGCTGCATTTTATCCTAATTTTGAGTTTCCTTACACAGTTTTAGATGAGAAGATAAAGATCGTACCTGAACTTTTAGTCTTTTAGTCGGATGTTATTATGGTCGGAAGTATGTAGTACCTAGAGCAAATATTTCTCATTGTTTAGGTTGTGAAACTTTTGTTCTCATACCGATTTAAAAAGCACGTACTTTTGAGTGGTCACTACAAGCTAAATCATACTTTTAAATCGGTAACATGAATATAGGTTGTTTTCAGTAAGTGTATCGGGCCAATTTCTTTTTACTTCATCATAGCCGGCAAACGGACAACTGTTCTTTCCATTCATCTGGAACACGAATACGTGAAACTGGTTATTATATGGGGTTAAAACAGGAAGAAAAATTGCTACTAAAACCTAAGAACCTCACTGACAAACATGAAAACCAAAACGTAGACGAATCAAATACTTAAAACCTACTCAGACACCAGAGCCCTCTTAGTTTAACCCTTAACCCGCTAAGTAGCCGTTATCAATCCTCTATATCTGGAATTATTACAGCCAGTGATTAGATGCCGCGATGTGCGATATTACCGTGAAGGTAGAATATAGAAACCGTTATTTTATTCAATTTTGCGAGTCTTGGGAGGTATGCTTGAGGTTATGTGGGGGGGGAGTAGACGAGCAGCTTTTTGAAAATAATATTGTTTTCGTAGTTTTATACAATAAAACATTTTTAAAGCACAGCTTGTTTGTTTCTCTATAATAGTGCTATGATATCTCATTACTTATTATGTTAAACAGTTAATCGTTAATTAATGAGTAACCCTTTATTTTAAAAAATTAACCCTGTACTCTTGTCTCTTGAATTCTTTCCAAAGTAACCTAACATTATATTAGGAAAAGATTCTAAAATCCAGAATCTTCAAGAAATCTTTATAACATCACGAATAAACCAAATCGTGTCTATCTTTCAAACAATGAGGTCAGTTTATTCTACTTTTAACTAAAAACTCTTTTATCATACTTTGTACCATATAAACGCTAATACCGATTGAGCACTAAACTCTTCCAGTGTCAAACAGAAACCCAGTCCGTCTGCCCCACCCGGCGCGGTCCCCTCACACGCACGCCTAATCCTCCACCATTACACTGCGACGCTTATCCCCACATCGAGTAAAATATTTTGATACAATCGCCTACTAAATAAATGTCCGCGATTTATCACTGCGCCTCAAAGAATGCGCCTGCGCAGGCACTGCCGCCATATATCCCCAGATCAAACATAAAGACGACTTTATTCTTCAACTTTTCGATCTACTATTAAACATCCGGTATTAAACGATAGATTATTAATGATATCGATTTTTTAACAAGATCTCTGAAGACGTGATGTTTATCTAGATTAAAACTATTAAGTGTACCGTTGCGAATTGTATATTAAGAAGATCTGTAAAAGACATTCAAATAAATGGGTACATGTTTGCAATACGTTTGCAACTTAGTTGTATATATATTTCAGCACTAAACGATGGTGATCTATATTAGAGATGAGTACTTGAAACTATGATTGACCAAGTCTCATCAAGCCAGCTCATGTTATGTGTCAGGTATTGTAAACAGAACGTATCGCCAGTATCGCCATGGCAGTTTGTACTTAATTCTAGAATTTATCTGAAGTATAATGTCTAATTGACATGAGTTTTCAAATACGGCATAAATTATGTTATAAAATGTTTGTTTTACATATTCATTGGCCTTACTTAGTTTTAGTTTTAGTACGATCATAATTTTATTAGATTTCATTGATGGTTGGTACTTTAATTTCACATCCAGTGACAGTTCACGGTTATTAGGCAAATTGTAATGAAATCAATGTTTTTAAAAGTCATAAAATTTCCTCCAACATAGACGACTACTTCTGTAACAAAAAATAAGTTTGTTTCAATTTCAGTTCAAGATTTGCAAAATGTTTTCATTAAGGTTTAAAAAATTGGTGCCGATACTAAAATAGTATATAAATAGTATAATTTTACCAAGTCCGGTTAAAATAAAAAATAAACTTAGTCATGTATGCCTGGGCCCAGGTTTTTTCAAAGTTAACAAGATGAAAGTTTGTCTACGGAGAGATAAGATATCAATATCATAATCGATAGTTTCACAACATTTGGCAATCCAAAGTAGAGTTATAAAAACTTGAAAATATCGAATGAACAAAATAACAAACCGCGAAAACTTAAGGTTGTACGAACTTTGTTTGAGGGTGTTCGTTGTTTGGATACTTGGGGGGGGGGGGGAGACTTGCCGAGCTAACTGATGCAGATAAGAATTATTTTGTATAGACATATAGAGACACCGTAAATTTATTTTGAAAAAAATATACCCTTGAAGTTTCTTGCCAGTTCGTCTTCACGAAGATTTTTCGGAACTGGTGGTAGAGTCATGATTTATTTGACGTCCATAAGACCAAGTATTTGTCAATGTTGAGAAATAAATATGTGAATTTGAAACTTGAATAAGCTGGTTTGGAATAAGCAATTTGGAATATCGCTTATCATCAGATGGTGGAGCTTCTTTGTCAGCCCATGTATAAGGAAAAGTAGAAAAAAATATGTACCTGTCTATTGGTACATTATGAAATCTTACATAAATCGAATCCAAATGTGTTAGTAAAAATGTTAAAAAATTATCAAAAAAGTTAAAGGCATATTTTTCCAGAACAAAATCCATTAAAAATTTAAGACGAGGTCGTCTTTTCACATATTCTTAATGTACTTGCTTCACACATCTAATATTTTTGTAGTTTTTTAAATACAAATACAGAAAAATATGTCCAATTTTTTAACATACGCAGAGTTTAGTTAGCCAGGGGACCTACAACTCGCATCCTGCTTTGTTTGGTTTCCTAGTTTTACATCATCTAATACTGCAATATTTCTTATTAGCATTTAAGTTATAATAATACTTCAAAAGTAAACTTTTTATGCCATTACCGTTGGCAAATAAATGAATAAGTTATAATGAAGTAAGTCTAAATGAAAGCATTAAGTCTAGACCAATAATAACAATGAAAAACAAAAAACGGGTTTTTACTTTAATAAATAATTTCTGTTAATAGACAGTTCTTTGATAGGCAAATATCCTCGAAACAAGAAATTTTTACAATTGGAGGTCTTATTGAATACTGCGTCCGGTAACTGCAGTAATTCATCACAGGATGTACCCGGGGTTCACAAGGTGTAAGTTAGCCGTTATAGAATGGTAATTACTAAATGATGAATCAAATCTTGGCAAACCCAGTTGTATATACAAAGATTATAATTTGGATATTTTTATATTTGAAGAAATCATTATGTGATGTTTTGGAGGTGTAATTTTTCTTTAACATCTGGGATGCCTATCCTTCAGGCTATGAAAAAAGTAAAAATCTCTAATTATCTCTATTTAACAAAATAAAGCAGAACAGATGGTATCATATTTTTTAAATATTTACTTGACATTGCAGAAACAATTGAAAGGTTTCGGTTGAAAAAAATATTTTGGGATTATACGACGTTTTCAAGACAAATGTTGTACCTCATTTGAAAAACTTAGGTTCACTCACACTACTTGACCCAGTTTGGAAACAAAGAATTTTTTTTATTGAAAAAGGGTTAGATTTCAATTTGATTAAAATTTTAAGAGCGTCTTCACTATATAAGCGATAACAAGTAAAGACGATAATGCACGCTATAATGATAAACAATTTTGAATTTTTGCACTTCGCTCATTTCCAACTTGTTATCATTAATTAAAAGCATAATTAATTTTTTTCTATTATAGGTGGTTTGCACCTGATTGGAAATAATTCAAGTAAGATCAGGTTTTGCAATTGTGCAGCAGCTTGTGTAGTAATGACCTTATGGTGTGGAGGTTTGACACCCGGCTGTGAGGCGAGGGATTTAGATACGATTCTTGCCTTTGTAAAATTTTTGCTAAGGTGTAATACATATTTTGTTATATATTTTAATAATAATAATAATAATAAAATCTTTTTATTGCCATTAACAAAACAAAAACAAAATACAATAAAATAAAACAATTAATTAAACAAAAAGGATATACAGGCGGCCTTATCGCTTAAAGCGATATATAAATGAAACATAATTGGGCAGTGTTTTTAAAGTTTTATTAGATTTATTATTCATAGATGGCCAATGAGCATGCAACCCACTTGATGGTAAGTTCGCACCCATATACATCATCAGGCATTGGTGTTTCATGTATCACTATTGTGTGTGAAAATTGTCGACTAACGATGCGTTGTCGACTGTAAGCTTCAGTTGGAGGCACTTTGGTCCCAGTAAGTGCACCGGCTGCTCCGACGCTTTAGCTAGAACACAAGCAAGTAAACGTGAGTACTGTGGCGGTCAAAATATGTAGTGGGCAGTACAGACGAGATCTTAACAGACAATCTGCACTACCACTTACTTGCCATTGAAATGTCATTAATCATGAAATATAAAAACTATCATCGAACACAGCAGCAGGTTGGTGACTTCAAACTACGGTAATCTCCTTTTTATTCTAATTAATACAAAGCTATTATTTTTTTTTTTATACATATTATGTACAAGATTTATTTTGTCTTTACATTATATTATTTGCATACTTTTTTCTTAATCTAGAATACGCAGTAGCATTTGCCCCCCACATTTATGTCGTTTTGGCAACAAGCCTGCGGCATAAATGCTATCACCAGAAATGTAACCAGTAAAAATATTCAAAAAAATTATGAACAAGGTCTTTTCAAATAGGAATAAAAATCTCACATATAATCGAAACATAATATTCCTAAATATAACTCCATACGGCTATCAATAAAAGTAGTTAAATGGTGTGCAATCTCAACATTGCAATATTGGTCGTCGTAAAAAGCCCTAACTGATATTCTAGTTCAAATGTAACTTAAAGATTCATTCATTTAACTAAACTGGAATTCACTCAATGGAGAGTCCCTTCTAAATAAGTAAGTATTATGCTTCTTACAAATTGTAACAGACTACATACAATTTATTCCTTATTCTTGAAGGGGTAGAGTTTAGTTTTCCTTTACTGTATTCCTTGATTTAATACGTCTTAAAAGGTCGAATCTGTCGGTACATCGTGCTGAACTGTCTTTGAAATCGCCGCTAATTACAATTTTCGTTAATTTAATTAGAATTTAATAATCTAATTTGGTCATGATTAAAAACGATTTCGTTTGTTATTTATTAATTAATTAATAATGTTATTAGTAGTTTTGTTTATTGCGACAATTTTAATAGTTACCGGTTGCTTTTTGGTAAAACAAGTGTGTGGTGATAATGAGACTCGTTTCTGGCTAGATCATTTAATGGGCATTATGTTTTAGAGTTATTTCACACAGTAAATCATATTTATTACTGGTTTGTGACGTAATTTGGAGGTACTCATTGTAACTCGATCGGAATCGCCGGGATAACGTTGTTCATTAATGATTTAAATGCATATTAAAGGTATCTTCCGTATTGAATTTATATTTGGATGTTCGTTCACCTTTTCTCATGTCACATTGTCAATGAAATGGCATCTGGACTTTTATTTATTTTCCTCATAATTTCATAACTTACGTTTGGACATTTTAATCTCGGATTAAACTACTAATTTCAAATTTTGCTTGTGTCTAAATTTGTAATTTAAAAATGTTACCAACTGACCAATGTAGAATCAAGGGTAGTACATACCTAATACTGCTCGCATTGTATATTGATGCACCGTTTTCTCTGTCAAAATTAAATTGATTGGCAGAATAATCGTTAATTGATTTTTGTGTATTTATTGTGTATTCTCAACATTGACAATTCACAATTTGTTGTTCTTATTGACGATTCAACTAGTGAAAGCTATAAACGCACATGCCTACCTAAATCAGGCAAAGTACCTGCTACCGGAACTACTAGTGACTAGTTTCAAGTTCCGGCTAGAAAAAACTGCTGTAGAAAACCATATTTCTCATAACCCTGTATTAGTTAATTTCATAATGTACATACGAGTATAACAAAACTTTTAAAACAGTGAACTTACCCAGCGACAATAGCATGTCAAGCATGACATTTCATTTTTATTTTCAATATAACCAGACAATCGATTATTTCTTAAAGAATACCTATCAGTAAATACACATAAAAGCTGAGCAAAAACGCGCTTTACATACAAAATACAGAATTCAATACATTACATAACTCACTATCAAACAACAGATATGTAAACGCATATTCAATAGGCATTATCACTTTATAATTTAATAAAAACTTATCACAATGTACAGTCGCCTATATAAAAAAATGAAACAATAGTATCTTCGCATAGGACATTGTTCGGGGATCTGTATGGACATGTTATGAGAATCAGGTCGAACCTTGACCAAAGTGCACAATGCAGTACTTAAATGTTTTGATTTTACGCTTATAATGTATGTGGAATGGTAGGAAGTTGTATTTTGAGGTTATTTTTAGGCTTTCGTGTTGCTTATAAAAACAGTATGTGTATAGATACAATATAATCAATCGCGACAAATTCTGGTTAAAAATTTTGTAAGGAATTGTGAAAACTTAACGAGATATTCGAATATATAAAGTGTTTTAGTGCTGTCGACGAATCTGTTGTAATATGAAGCTAAGCTAGAAACAAGTCAATAAAATACAAGAACTTATAGATTCTGTCTAGTTTTCAGCGTTTAGTTTTGTTTAGGAATCCATCACATACTTTTTGGCCATATCGTAGAGGCCATAGAGTAGTGACGTTTTTTATTATTATACTTACATAATTTTACATACTTACCAGCCATTCCAACGTAAAGTAACTTAAAAGTGGATCGTTATTCAAAATATCGTCCAATCTTTTACTTAAAAATTACTTACTAACTAAATCTTATTTGCACCATACAATTATACTAAAAGGAGAGAGGTACCGAGAAATTTTAAAAGCTAATTTTATCCTTAGATCATCTTCTGATATACAAAGTTAATATCTCCTCGACCCTGGCCTATAAAATGTAAATACACTTTACTTACATTTAGAAACTACGGGTGTCATAGTTTGAACACTGAGGGCAAACCTAAGTCCAACTTTCATATAAAAATAAATAATTAAATTCCGACCCAAAAATTCAGCAAACGATTTACACGTGAACACAGGCAAGTCTGTGACAAGAAGTGAAGATATGTTGTCCACCCTACGATAAACCACAGAAATGTATGCGCGTTTAACTCACTCCCTGCCAATAGTTCAGTAGTGGACGCTTGCGCAGATTTAAGATATTCAATATATTTTCTAGAAACGTCTTAGAACTATATTTATTAGTTCTGTAGAATTATCCTTTGTTGGCATAATGGCTCGCGGCACCGCAGGACCGATGGACCTGGATTTACGCGTTTTAAACATAAGCGACTAATTTATTGCTTCAATTTATGTTATGCCATGCTTCTCTTTAAGTCACATTTGTGATTTCTCAAACATAATACATATTTTCCCACGCAAATTCTGACCATAAAGCTATTTAAATAATCAACGCAAATAAGAAATTTTAACTTTTAAAGAAAAATATTGAAAATACTGTTCGTGAAATCAAGTCATTGGTACAAGAAAGCTTTCGCACCCAATATTAGACATAAGTCATTGACAAATAAAGTTGTACTTATTTTTCTTTTCACTTAGTCACTTAATGATAATAACCTCGATGTCATGCGAGCCACAAAAAGGTGCTTATTCTCCATGTCCGTATCTAAATAATATCTATCACTCTTATAGACATCAGAACCTCACTTTTTACCCAAGTCTTTAGCAAGGTAATACTAATTACCACACCTGATGAATATGCATTTGTCTCGCTCTTCATCGAACTGATCTATCGATCCTGATTATCGATTCATAATTCTTACATCAAGAAAACATCCGAGTCATTTATCAAACACCGTTATCGATCCCTTTTTGATAAAATTACAAAAAGTATAGATTCTCCTTAATCGATTACTGGCTGGAAACAAAAACAGAAAGTTGAAAAAAAAAATCCACGCAGCCTAATAAAGTCAGCCAGCTATTCAGTGCAAAGCAGAGTCATAAGAGATGATTATGGGTTGCGATCCAAGTGGACAGGTGGAATTTACTACTAGGTATTATTATCTCCGGCTGATATTTGAACATTAATTAGCCTGGAGCTCGCCTGGTATTGCATAGGTCGGCATAATTTCAACATCTGGTGTCATAGAAGAGTTCAACTGGAAACCTCATTACGAATTCTAACCAGATTATATTTAATTTTATCGGGAGATGGGATCTTAACAAACAAGCTTATTTTCAAGATAATTTATTTGTGTATGCGCGAGTCTGAGACTTTGCCATAAGGTACGACTTTTATCTGTCTCTGTCTCCAGATAACTTGCTAGGGATGCGGTTTCGATACTATTTCAAAACATTTTACGCTATTTTCGTCCTGATTATGTTAATATTATGTTTCCAGATCTATGTTTAACTTATTCAGATTTTATGCGAACTACTTACATTGTGGAGTTTATTTTTGTGTAGCATCTAAATAAGAGCAAAAACCGTTCTCTTTTTTTAATTAACTAGTTCTACAATCAAATCATTTATTCCCTTTTACTGCAGTGGTTTGAAATTTTACCAAAATTCTTATGAAAGCAGTCCAAAGGAAATAATAATTAATACCTACTCAAAAACCAAGCCTTAACATCCTTATCAGAACCAGTTTGAAATATCTTTACTTAGCATTGAATCACCACTTACATTAAACACACCAACATTAACACCACTAACATCAAAATCTACATCTTTTGCATCCGTTTGACAGATGTCATCTACCGATATGTCATGTAAGATTGTTTAGTCTCATGTCCCAGCCCTGACAGAAGTAATATTTTGAGGGCTAGCTATGTTTCCCGCAGTGACGATAGCATCGCCTTCATTGACGGGCGATCCTGAGAGGTACTAAACATAGGTGTCATATCAAACAAGTAAGCTAGGGATCGGAAGCGATTATTATTATATTCGGATTTTATATTTAATTATAAATACCAAGATATAAATTTAAATTATTGATAGAATTTACTTCACATATGAGTAATATAATTTGCGTTAAGATATTCAAAAGTAATTAACAATAGCATTGCGATTGTGTCATACATGATCTCCATTAAGCAGGTTTAAAAGAAAAAAGGCGGGAGTTATGAGCCATATAGTTTTGAATATTATTTTATTGTTTACAAAACTTAATTATTTATGCAATCACCTTCGGGTTGTCAATTTCATTTCTTGATATACAATTGAATAAATCTGTAAAAAGCTTTTACTATCTGAATGTACCAGAGCACAGGTCATGATTTTTGCTCCATACTGATAATGCCAACGGGTCTTCTCACAGCACAAGTCTTTATCCGCGTTTGGTTACTCTCAACAACAACTTAAAATGGATTATTTATTCCGAATACAACGCAATCGATGCTCAGCAACCACATTACGCCCACTCGATTCAATCTTAAATCGATCTCTCGCATCCCTCTCTGATTTCTCTCAAACCTATTTATAAATTCATTTTTATTATCAACTTATGCCCAGTAACGAGAAATAGCTTTGTATCAGTTTCATCATATTTCCTATAATTTATAGCTATATCAAAATAAAATATAAAACTAAACTATAAAAGTTGAAGATATTGTTTAAAGAATAAGTAGCTAAACAATACGAGACGGTAGTTTGAGAAAAATCATATACATAATACAAGACAATTGTTTTCGCTTAGAATGACTGACCTGAAAACATGTAAGGTGCACTAAAAATATTGCATCAACCGCTTTGGAAATAGTCCTTGTTGTATGACAATAAGGACGTTAATAGTTTTGCTGGTAGTACGTAGAGCTTGGCAAGGCATATGACAGGGTTGACCTTGGAGTTAGTTCACACAGGCAGACCCTTCACTGTGAAAATGTGGAAAAAACTTGACAATGGCTTGGCCCTCAAGCACGCCTCTCTACAAAATACAATCGATTATAAGCATTCGAATGCGTTTTATTGATTATTGTCACCACACTACGCATTGTGCAATGGAGTTTCTCATGGATGCAATATAGCACCTCTACTATTAAATAATTTTTGACTATTAATCTGAATGGCAAATACTTATTCTTCTAATCCGTTAGCTGGAATTAAAGAATACAATGCGAATTCATTTTTCAAAATTATGATTACGTTTATAAATTATAATTCCGTAATATCAACAAAAACGTAAACGCCGATGTACCAAGATAAGCAAAACATATTTTAATTTAAATAATTGAGTACAAAATGATTTATTGGGCAAACACTAGCTAACATAGATGCCATTACTATCCTTGAAATAATCTTCTCATCTAATAAATGTACTTCGATAATGACATGTGTCGACCGAAATGTATGGACTCGATTCTTGTGCGAATTACTAACCTTAAATCTGATTTTAATTAAAATGTTGACTTTTAACCTATGGAGTGATAATGATATTTTTGTTGACAATATTGTTCAAATTTAATTATATGTTATTGTTGTTTAATATATCTTGAAAAAGGGTTTCAACGAGGTTTATAAAAAAAGAACTTAATGAGCTTAATAAGGAAGATAATTTGCATGTAAATTACTCATAGAATAACAGCAATAAAATGTGTAGTGAATAGTTTTTGTAAGTGTACCAATAGTGTTGTCTTTGATATGTATTTTTTTTATTATACCTCTAAGAAATGGCTGTTGAAGTAAGTAAATGATATTTCAATACAGGTTGTGCAATTGTTTAGAGTAATGATGAGCGCCTGCGCAAAGCACATTCCGTTGGCCATATTTTGTTGACTTTGAAAGCAAGTATTAGAATTATAACTACTAGTTATCTTATCCGTGGTAATCGATGCCATTCATTTTATATTTAAATGATTTTACCCGCATAACTTTATAAAAAATTTTATTGTAATGATGCTGAGAAAAACAGTTTTCTTTTATACGTAATAAAAAATATTTATACATAAGTATTTATGTACATTGATCAGTCTAATTTTTTCCGTAACAGGCGCTAAAAAATAGCCATAGAGTCGAGAAGTATGTCGTTAAGACAATGGATCAGGAACGAATAAAAATATTTTGATCTATTGATAGGTCCAACCGAACCAGACAGAAATAATAAAGTTTAAAATGCCGCTATAATTTAGCCAGTAAATCTCCCGTAATAACCACTATGTCCAACTTAGGAAACTTTCGAACAAAATAATACATTACTGTATTTATTAAGGGCATCCAAATATGAAGATGGCGGTAAGGTGGAACAATGCGCGAGCGTCGATAGCGCACGCGCCGAAATGCTGCGAAATTCCGAAAGCACGCGTTTTTGAATTATGAATAAGAGGATGTGCCATTTGGGTGATGGTATGTATTGTAATTCGAAAGTTTTGAGAGTTGAATGTAGAAAATATGTTTTGAAATAGCTTGTCCTAATTGACAATAACATTTGGATTAACATAGAACGATAATAAGCAAGTTTGTACCAGCATACTTTATTTTAAGAGCTGATTAAAAATAATTTAGTATATTCAGGTTCTTTTATCCCTTTTGCTAAATTGTATCTGTTATTTATAAACGAGTAACGATACATACAGATAAAAAAATCTCCAACTACGACCCATATTTATAAATTGCACTTAAGCGCGTGCGCCATTTTGAGAGTGAGAAAGAGCAAAATAGTTACACCGTTTCGGTATAGAAAATAATGTCTCTCTTTATTTTTGCGATGGCGTATGATTTGAGTGATGTTTATTAATGCGTGCCTTAGAATACCACCTCCTCAGTTCACGTGCCTGGTACGAAGAGCTTACGACGTCGATAGCATCAGCGGCGCGGCATCGCGATGCGAGGCGACTATGATTTACCTCCAATTATAGACTTCCCGCTACCGCTGTGCTCCTGGTAGCGGGAACCCGGATGGGAAATATTAGGAGCGAAATGTTTGTCTAGGATCTATTTTAAATTTTAATTTAGAGTGTTTGGACTATAAAAACTCTTGGGTATAATAAATCTCCATGTGTAATGTGTCGTTTGGTTTGTTGAGTTCTTGGTTACTATTACGGTCTAAAGCGTCATTGTCACTAGAGTACATCTTCTTACAGTAACGTCGGGTGACGGGTCGCTGACTACCCTCTAATAAGGTTGAGGAGGGCGATGGCTGGCTTCTACGTTCGCAGAGGGTCGTCACTTGGTTAGATTGTGGAGACGGACTCCTCCGACCTCACAATGTATATAAGAATCATTTTGTAAAGATATAAGAGACATTATTTTCTTCTTTTTTTCTTTTTTTTGAAAACTGACAACCGTGTAGTTTCTTGCCAGTTCTTCTTTACGAAAGTCTTTCCAAAGTGGCAACATTGTCAACGTTGACAGACAAAGATGCGAATTTTAATTTAAGTGTAAATCAAATTACTTGCGAGCCTTGTGAACCTATTTTACTTTTCGTCATTTCTGAATGTTCAGAGTTTACATTTATTTATAACAAAGTAAATCTAGATGTAAACAAATTTAAATTATCTAATTAATTAACCAAAATGGCTTATGATTTTAATTGATTTAGCGGAGGAATTATTTCAAAATTATTATGAAGTTCTTGATATGGTAACTAGTGAAGGGCATTTTATTATGAACACAGATTTTTGTTCACGATTGATTTAATTTATAATAATATTATTTTATTTGGGTGCCTTCGGCAAGGTATACTTTGGGACCGCACATGTGTCTTCGACCGCGGACTTTATTTTCATTCTAAGCATCACAAAAAACGCTTAATAATGATTGTATAGACATGGTTGGTATATATCACTTCGACGGCCTGTCTGGTGTGGAGGTAAGTAGACTTGCCTTCCATGCCAGAGGTCCCAGGTTCGAATCCTGGTAGAGGCAGATATTTATTATATTTGCTTTCTAGTCATGGATGTGTGTAAATGTTTATTTAAGTTTATTTCTAATATTTATATATTGAAAAAAAATATATATCTATGTGTGTTTTTATATTTCTTAAGTTTATTTATCCGTTATCTAGTAACCATAACACAAGTTCTTAATGATACTTAATTTTGGCTAGATAATGTAGTGTGTTAGTTAGAAATATTTATTTATTTTTTTATTATTTATTATTATTTATCAGACATCAACGCGTAGACAAAATCTTTAAAAAGTGAACAACGTCAAAGAACCTTAAGACATAAGTAATTGAGTTTGATTCATAATCTTTAATTCGTGAAGATAATGTTTTAATAAAATACATTTTTCACTTAAAAGTAACAAAGCCTATATAAATAAAATTAAACAAAAGCGTCTAATTGAAATCCATATTTCTTATCCCACCGTACACAGAGCGAACCTAAGTAATTATCAAAATGTACTCAGGTTAAAATGCGAAACAGTCCTGACTTAATTATATTAATGCGTCGCGTCGTGTTAAATATCGTACACTTTCGTGTTCCGTTGTAGATAACATCTCCTCTCCGGCGCTGGATCCTTTGTCTGACCGGCCAATTGTTGTTGTACAATAATTACTCGACGATTTCATTATTATTTATAGTTTGGGATTTGTAAAAAAAGGATTTTGTTCAGCGCTTACGGAGACTGCTTTGTTTGTTGGAGCAAAATGTAGTTTTTTGAACTTTTTGAGTTTTGAAGTATTGTTTTAGTATTGTGTCAGCAGCTGAACAATATCTTGGCTGGATTAGATTGGCTGGTTGGATATACGTTGTGGTTATAATGGTATAATCCAGTGAAAGTATATGAAAAAGATACCTAGGGGAAAGTACGCAATAATTTTTTATATTGCAACCATAAAAAAGTCTGCAAATTCATACCAAGTAATGTTATTTTAATAGCGCCCTGTGAATATAAGTTTCTTAATACGATAACGGTCACCTCACTTTATTTAACATAACAATTAAAACAAACTCTTCCGTTTCAATTTCGTCAAATATCTTAATTCCAACACAAACTAAATACCAGAAATATATCCTAATTTAAAGGGAATAAGATTGGTTCTGGCCTGCTCGATACTTGACGACAAGTTGACAAAGAAAGGATTATATGTAATTTAAAAGGTGCTTTTTTGAGTGATGATTATATCTTAAATGTTTATTCGATAGGGGAGGCTCTAATCTGTAACTGTCAGGGTGGCTGTTTTGTGCTTTTTGTTTGACGTTTCACACCTTTTTGGGGGTGGATTTTAAGTGAGCCGTAGCATTCGTCACATTTGTCCCGTGTTCGAAAGTCACAGTAAATGTTTATTAGGGTTCAATTGTTATTTTTTATTTTCCTCAATTTTGTTCAATGTAGAGAAATATAACTAGATAATAGTTTAATTAAAAACAAAATATATTTTAGTGAATAGTTATATATTGGGACTACCAGATATACTAGGTTTTGTATGTACATATTGACATGGCCTTCATGATCCATCAGGGTGGAACAATAATTACTTAAATAGATATCACATACATATTGGGTCGAGATGGTTCGATATTCTTTAGCACCCAAGCTTTTAAAATGTATCCCTTTTCTCAGAATAGAGGTCCTACAATCGTAAAGATTTTGATATGAATATGAAACATTATGCGTGCGCACGCGCTTTCTGTGTCTGATACAGATCGAATGCGGGTTTGAGTCCCGGCAGAACTCAGTGTAATATATCAAACAGACGTAACGGATTTTTTAATAAAAGTTTTTTTGGCAGTTGTCTGGAATTGTTTTGATGTTGGTAAAACATTTGGGAGACAAGCTTGAATTTGATCAGCGAAATTTATTATACTTATATTTTTATGAACTTAGCTAAATTTTGTCAAGGCATGGTGATCATTGGTGCAAACGCCAACTATCATTGAATGCCCACGTGCTGGTTGCCAGCTATCAATATAGTGAAAACATTTTGCTGATGACAGTTTATCCAGCCTGGCTTTTTTTTCATAATTACCGCACGGTATATTTAAATTTGGAAGTCCCAAAATATACTGAACGCATAAAATGACGTCACACGCACAGCGGTCACAGTTTTTTCAACTTGGAATCCTAGCTAAAATATAAGTAAAAATCGTAATACTAAAACTGTCATTTTTGTTTCCTTTATCGAAATGAAATCCAAATTCAAATGTAATTTCTTTACGATGCTAAGCATTAGTTCCGCAATCTGGTGTGAACAACACAATTAATGCCCTTTTTACAAACCAACATCTGTTTTAAATCGTATTACCGAACACCATGAAATCCCATAAATTTCTATTACAGAAATCGTCCAAAAATCTGCGCCCGCGCTGAACACAAACAAGATTACAGGCTACGCTTGTGCCGCTCTTTCAATGAATGACATACTTATGGTAGGAAATATAATGATTTTTGAAACTATAAATATGCCAATAAATATACATCCCCAAACTCAGCAACTGTATGGTCCCATGGAAGCGGAGCTTGTGTAATGGAAGACCATACAGCGAACTGGGGGAACTCAGTATACACATACGCATTTAATATTTACAAATGAACCTGGGACCTCCAGCGTATGAATCGGGGCTACTCCCACTACGCCACTCAGTTGTCAATAAGAGATTTATTTATTTATTATTATTTATATATATTTATTTATACGTTCCGATACTACCCAGCACTTATTATCATTACAATCTTTATTTAACCAGGCAAATTATTAAGATATTTGGCTCTTAGTAGATTTGATAGGTTTAAATTTAAATGTGACTTTAATCACAGTATACTCGGCTAGTAAGCAAAGGGTGAGAAGCTCACCTAAGTTTTTTATAAGCGTCCGCTAATAGGAGGAAGACGACACCACGCGGGATTCGAGTCCTCGCGAATTCGAGGCGGCACCAAGTCACCTTCCCGCAGCTACCCAGGTGCACACAGTACAATTTAAATTATAATCATAATAATTTAACATGAGATACAAATTAACGAAACGCAAATTTTTTTATGGTTCTTAAAGTGTGTGGCTAGAAAGTATTCGTCTAATCAGCGCCATAAGCTCACGAATAGCAATTAAACAATTTGATTTATTTTGGTATGCGCAGTATTTAACTTCACTTACTAAAAAGTACATTTCTTTACTACTTTATCTTAATGTCGTGTCATATTCAAAATTCAAAATATTATATTTGATTACATATTATAAACGTTTATAATTAACGAATGCCATCTCTTAGTTCATCTTTATGTTCATCATCAAAGCGTAAATACATCTTTTTTTTAAATATAATACAGTTAGATCGAGAAGGAATAAAAGCCGGCGGAAAAAACCTCTTTTGTCAACCCTGTTACGTACATGAAATATTAGGTAAACAATTTTGACAACAACACGAAAGTGTTTATTTTTTTATTAATGAAGAAAAAGTTACGTTTTCTTTTTATAAAGAAAGTAGAAAAAAAAGATTTAGAATATCACATTGCTGAACCACCAAACAATCACACTTCGATGGAAACCGAGGCCTAAATCTAGTATTATCTCTGACATTTCAATCAAACTCTGTAAACAAACTTTAAAACCATTGTAACTAGGCACCTCGCTTAAATAATACATTTAGAAAAAGTTGGAAGGTTACAGTTTATATTATATTGGTTTCCTATGAATTAGAGTGGTAATACGTATTTGATTTGGACCAATTAGAGAAGATTACAAGCAAAGCTATTGGCTACTGGATTGAGATGTTCATTTTTGGATGCACATACGGATGTTAGTTTTGAGCGGAATAGAACTCTGGACTCTCTAATTACGGCTTTAAAACCACAATTTTTAAATGGGTGCTAATTAAACGGACTTCTTTATAATAGCATTACGCGTATAAATAGCAATACGCCACAAAAAATCTATATTGCCATCTAAATTAATAACTCGGCCACAACCGACGAGGGTCTAAATAATATTAATTTAGCCACTAGTTATCATCTAAGTAAGCCACTTTAAATATAACTCAACATCGAAATTTTGAATTATCGTTCAATTTCGATTAAGGCGCTTCGCCGGGTGCTCCCGCACCACGCTCGCTCCGCTCGCTCGGCTCGCGCATGTGATAAATACAGCCTAACATTAACCCAACCCAAAATTAACTGCTACGCTTTCTAAAGAATATTTAGACGAATAAAAAGACGAATTAGTGTATTAGAGGCTATTTCATTTTCCCGTGGCTAAGTTATATAATTAGAAGTTTGATCACGTGGCCAATAAAGAAATCTGTGGCTTGACTTATAATTTCCTTTTTTATGTAGGCTTCATTTGGATTGCCTTTTGTTCCAGTTCCATTGTACTGGCTACTCTTTCTTTCTGACCGGAACACGGTCACATAACAGTGATTATTATGGCGTCAAACTCTTTTACCACTGATCATGAATGTGCAGATGAGACTTTGCAATTGTAATTTAAAACAAAAAGAAAGTAATTTAAGAAAATCTACAAGTTCCCATTTAGATTTTTGGTCAAGCAATTTAATTTCTTTGTATATAAGTATAAAAGAAAGTAAGAAAATTATTTTTTGGTAATACCAACTTACTATATAACAACTAGCTAAAATATAGTTTAAAGAAATAAGATAAATTTAAAAATAAACTATAAAACGTAGTTTGTTTCACGCTCTTTGTTATCAAATCTACTTGATTTTGCCAACTTCCTTCGAATATGTCTCGGAAATAGTTATTTTCTTAGACAAGTTCTTTTCTGGGTAGTTAAGACGTGAAATCACAACAAACGGATCTATTAACACACAAACTGACTCACTTTCGAATTATGGGTTAGGATTTATTTATCGTATATATATGTATGTACGCTTATTTCCGATATGGCATTCATTTTTCATTTTTAATAAAGACATTTGTGTGGTAAAACTCTTAAAACAAAAATCTTTCATTACCAAATTTTGCCGCCGTACGTACAGACTTATTAAGAAATCGTTCATCACTCAGATCACCCCCTGACGCTGCAAGTCATTTGTTCACCTTGAACTAAAGCGCCGCCATACTAGCATCTAGCTACCGGCTTTACGCATGTTTACTATTGTTAGAACATTTCAAATTTTGATTAAACCTATTTTGAAGTAATAAATAACGAACCAGTGACTGGTTGATTACTCGGATCGAATATTTTTATACTTTTAAGGTTCTTTTTATGTGCATTTATGTTCAGAGTCTAAAAGTCAAAAATATTACTCTTACGGACGAACTCAGAAACCTCAAGCGGTAACTTAGGATTCTCTCAATCACAGAGTATGTCAAAAGTATAAATTCGCAAAACAAAATCTGTACTTAGGAGCTTTTTAAATAACCATTTCAAATCACTGAGAGGGGCGTTAATACTGAAATAACATAAATATCTAAAAAGGAAAAACTAACAAACAACAATACGTATAGTTTGTATTCGTAGGGAGATCTATAAATACATTCCGAAGGTATCAATTAAAATGGAGTACTCACACGGTAGCCATACTATTTGTTAATAAATTATGATTTATTACTGCGGCGGTGAGAAGAGGAGTCCTAATTAATTACGCTTGTTATACTGTGCAGAGTAACATTTTCACTAAGACTTTTTTAATTGATCTGATTTTGATTACATTGAAAGATTTAATTTCAAAATTCTGTCAATTTAGGATTTTTTTTGTAAACTATCACAAAAAACTTCGTAAAAAATATTTTATTATTACTGTTGTGAAGCTGTTGTCCCGTCATGGCGTAGCTTTTTACGAGTGCTATATTAATTATCCTTATTTTATTTATTGTAGTCATACAAAAACAGGCCCTAAATATTATCGAAAACAGGCCTTACAGATTGAATCCACGAATTTTGTTTCACTTTTAGTTTTGTTTAACATGGAACCCCTCTGGAAAATCAATTCTTAATTGTATCACTAAATTTAAGATTAAATTACACACATTTCTACTTTACCTACATCAAAGTAGCTACAGAAAACTATGACACAACCTCACCCTATACAAACAGCATAATTTGACGTTTCAATCTTTCGCCAAATTCCATTTTTAAATGCAAAATTGGTCACATATGATCCTATTATCGGCTCGGTTACAAGTCCCAACGCGACGTGCGCCGACGCATCGATCACCGAACATCCGACATACCGTGAAAGGATTACAAAATCGAAAAGATCGCGTTTTTATATGTTTACTTATCGATTTGACTCACTATCGCAAATTTAGAATCGATTTTCGTGAGAACAGCACTATGCATGGGAAAAAATGCGATTATTAAAAAAGTGAAAAGTCGATTTCTATTTTTTTTAGCCTGCAGTTTTGTTTCGTGGACAAAATTGGTTAAACTGGCTTGGTTGTAAAGTTAAACGCTTTAATATGTGTAATTGTTTAATTTTGCGTGTAAAAGTTTTAATGTTTGAATTTAATGGTTTACCGTTGGGTAGTTACTGCGTTTGAAGTTACAGCTACATATTAGCTGAGGTTGTATAGTTATTTGTAAAAGTTTTACTTTAAAGTATGAACAGTATATAATATAAACTGATCTATTTTTCGGTCACCTTTTCGTAACCTTTCCTTTTGAGATACGCACTCATTAAAACACAAACTTTTGTAAAACTGGGACAGTATCAAAGTGAGCTTTAATAACCTTCGAGCGAATTGTATTATTAAAATCCGTAAATGAAAACGACAAGGATTCGTGAACAAGATTTCGTCATCCAAATAATTATCACTAAATCTATTTAAAACTAGGTTTTCTGATTTCGAATGTTTTGCAAATTATTGTATTTATCTAATGATTTAAGTAGTTCATCATATGAAGAATGTTATGGAAGCAGCCTTCGTATTATTTAACAAGAGAACGCGGAGTACACAACAATTAGAGCAGCCACATGCCAGAAGGCGTCACGGTTTATGTAATGTATGGTCAGAAGAAAAAATGTGGTTAGTAAATATAATAACAAAATTGTGAGATAATAAAGAAATAAGAAAACAAACTCGGTTAAAAGCTACAAAAACAGTGTGTGGGTAACATCATTTTTTAAATGCATAACTTTTACTGCGATGTATTAAGAAAAAAAGATAAGAAGTGACGTAACAATACATTTTTGTTCAAATTAGTTTTGAGAGAGTGTAAGGGAGTGAGAGAGAGAGAGAAGTCACGTGAAATAAACAGTTTTTGATGAATTAACATTTCTTTCGAAAATGTTCATTCATCTACATCGATATTAATGTCTGTTGAAGTTAAAACATTTGACCTCGTTCCTCATACATTCAAAGGTGGTGCAATGGTTAAGGCGCTGGATCGATTGAGGGCGAGATTCCTATAAGCTGTCAAAAGTAACAATGTGTTTGAACAAATCATTTACAATAAGCCAAAAGCAATGCAAGCGTAAAGTGAGTAGGCAGCTCTGTTGTATGTGCAATGGAAAGTATTTAAGATTATTTTTTCAATTCCAACAGACACTCATCCAATCGCGTTTCATTTGAAAAAATATTATTATTATTTTTAAATAAGCTGTACTTTTGTTTCTATAAAAATACATATGTGTACATAAATTGTTAAATAAATAAATAAATATTTACCAATTGTGATTTGGAAGCATCTCCCCCAATTTACTTTGCTGTCGCTACTCCACATCAACAAGAAGCTAGTAAAAGATAAAATCAGTGCAAAACAACGACAATTCAATTGTAGATGATTTCAAGTAGACCAAGGTTATGGGAAGCGCCATGACTTTGAACATTCAGTTAGAAAAAACGACTTTGTGTATGGCCCACTTATGAATAATTTGATATGTTAGTTCCGTAAATTAGATGGTAATATTACTTTTTGTATAGATTTTGTTGTGTTATAGATGTCTATCTTTTAATATGATAACAGGTCCTTGTCGAGTTGAGCGGCTTCAGAAATTTTAAGTTACAACCAATGAATAATTATGAAAGTGTCTTACAACAATATACCTAGCTTGTGCTATTGAGCTTCAGTGCTGATTAAGAGGACATTCCCGCCAATACTGCAAAACAAAACAGCAACCTAGGAAAACGGCAGTAATTAATAATTTAAAATTCACAGGTCTTCTTAACGTCAAAGAAAAGAGATAAATCTGCACGTGCAAGATCGAAAAAATGTAAGTTCTAGCAGAGTCTCTATTGTGCCAAGATCTTCTGATCTTTGTGGCAAGAGTCTTGCCTGGGGTGGCACTAGAGTCCTTCCTATGCTGCCCGCCGTAATTATCACATTAACGTGATTGTGTTCCGGTGAAAGGTAAGGGGCTGCCAGAGCAATGACTGGACCAAAGGCAATTCCAATGGAAGGTTTGGCAACGCATTATTAGTAGGTATAATAATAATAATAATAATAATAATAATAAATATTTCTAACAATCACACCACATTATCTAACCCAAATTAAGTATCATTAAAGAACTTGTGTTATGGATACTAGATAACGGATAAATAAACTTAAGAAATATATAAACACACATAGGTATTTTTTTATATATAAATATTAGAAATAAACTTAAATAAACGTAAATACACATCCATGACGAGAAAGCAAATATAATATAATATCTGCCTCTACCAGGATTCAAACTCGGGGCCTCTGGCAAGGCTACTCATCTCCGCACCAAACAGGCCGTCAGGTACGTGAACCTAAAGCTCCATAAACGTAATGTTATTTATTTATTATATTTTTAAATTACAGGAAAACTTACAGCTAGGGGTTAAAGTAAATACATTTTTAAAACAAAGATAGGCAAATACAGTTTTCACAGATAGGATTCAGAATAATATTTAATAAGCCGTCGATATTATATAATATTTAATATTGATCAACTATTGGTGCTCATGGTTACAGATACACGATGACCTGCAGGTGGATTGCAAGCCAGCTCTTTAATTTTATCTATCTTATAAATATAGTATTATTCTTTTTTATAAAAAGCCAATGAAAGTGATAGAACCACGCAAAAAACATTTTTGTTGCAAGTATGACTCAGGAACCCCGCCCGATTATCATTTCCTATTTGTTTTATACGTAAAATATACAAATTACTATAAAATGAGTCAAGCTAGAATAACCGATATATATCTGCGAAATTATGAATACTTTGATGTAAACAATACCAATTAAAATAATCTTGTCCATACCGTATCCAAACCGGATACGGCGCTAAGATTTATGTGAAATGTTCTTGTATTTTTGCGTGAGATAATATTTTTGACAAACACAATGAGCTTTAAGTTTGCCTTCTTACAACCATTCAATGTGATCTGATAATGGGATACTGATAGCAGTGAGTTGCTGCTGAGAGAGGGTTCTGTAGAAGTCGTTGTAACCCTAGAAATCGTAAGGAAGGTGTTTTTGTGATGAATACGAAGCATAGGGCTGTTTTGTTTATGTGTGTTTATTTATTCTGTAGTAAGTTAAATTGGTTGGTGCAGCAATACAAGCTCTGTGTTCTTTTGGACTTTGCTGCAAGTCATAAATAAAAAAAATTGAAATTATAATAAAAACTGAAATAGTTATCTAGATAATACAAAAAGTTTTTCATTTCTATTACGCATTTCTACTACGCCTGCAAACAAATCAGGGTTTTTTTTTATTTTTCGTATCTCCAATGCTAAGTATCCCAGAAGTGTTTGTATACATTTTGGCCCCAAAATATTCGTGGTCAAGGCAAGGTTATTAAAATTAATTTAGGTCAATGTGGGAACATTGAATGATTATAAAAAATATGTAAGATTATGAATCCAATTAATTATATTAAATAGTATGCTGATAAAACTACAAGGACTGTTATGTGAATTTTTGGAAAATGTGTACCGTGTAAAGTTGGAGATGTGTCCATTTATTCCATATATTTAAAAGTAATTACAATTGAAAATAATTTTTTAGGAAACTTGCCGCTTTTTGTAGCGTTGTTAAATGAAATATTGATTTTTAAATATATATATTATATATCAATAATAAATTGTATATATAAGAGTATATTAGAGTATATTAGCTATACTTTTTTTGTTGTGAGCTAAACAAATTGTAGCTGTAGTAAGCCGGTTCATACTGTAATATTTATGAATGTTTTTGTCTTTGTCCATATTTCAGAAGTAATGATAATTAAGGTTCATTAGTATCGAAATTTAACAAAATCTTTCCACAAATACACTAAGTACTATGTTTTGTTTCCTTTACCTCAAATAAATAAACGTACAAGGCTCTAGCGTAGAACGGAAAATACACAGTCTTAAGCGTCGTAAGTTTTGATCATACTGCACTGGTTTTATCTCAATAAGCAACTTTTGCTTTACTTGTAGTAAACAATGACCACGTGTTGAAACGCGGTATACATGTGTGCGTGAGCAGTCACGCGGCCGTTATCCAACGAGTTAGCGTATTCCCACTATGAGTGACAAATAAAACATTTCTATTACTATTTCCATGAATCACATGTTTTTTTATTTCAATTTCAGTCTTGTACAAGCCATTTAGTTGTATAATAAAACTTTAATTTGTAATTAATATAGCCCTCCTTCAACGGCCTGAATACACCTCCCGTAACGCACACATTCGTAGCTGCTTTGGACACTAACAACTACAAGCAAAGCGAATGTCGGTTCAGAGATAAGAGCACATGAATACAAAAGCTCCGAAGGTTAGCTCAGGAATAGCTTAGACGGACGTCTAAAGCACTCTGCTGAAATATTTAGTTAATAAGTTTTAGTATTTTAAAATCTAAAACAAGCTGTTGTTTTAAAAATCGAACGTCACACAATTATGGAGAAACTTATTATATAAAAATAAAATACAATATTATACTGAAAATTACATGTATATTTCAAGACACATTTTGAAAATCTAAAGGTGCGTAAAGTACCTGGTGCCTCACTTCGGCAAGGAGTGCAATCGCACTCCTGAAACTCCCTCCTCTGCAGAATACGTATCCGCTCCATCTCAAAGAAGGTCCATTTCACAGCCAGCGGTCGACCGCTTTGCGGGTCCCCGCTAGCGCACCCCCTCCTATCGGGTGTCGCTTCCGACGAAGGCTAAATCTTGCTACAGCCATCGACGGTGGTTTTTAGTGGGTAAGTGCCACTCTGGTGAGTGCCACATCACCCCGCAGATCGGCTGCGGAGTTATGATGCATGATGCATCTTCCACCTCCATCCCCGCAGAGGGTGCTGCTTTGGCGGCCAAAAAAATATCAAAAACCAAAGCATATCTCCGCGTACAGCACTTTTTGACACTGACACTTGACCTCCCCCCATCCTTGCTCCACTTACACCTGACATCTAATTAGAAATATTATACTAGATTATGTCACGTATAATAATATACAGAACGACAATCTTATATTTCAAGTTAGGGAGGACACTGCGTAGTAATGTGTGAATGAAGTTTTCTTTGTAAAATTATTTGTTCTTCTTTTTGCAACTGCACTGATAAGATTGTTGGGCTGTACAATGAAGCTTGTAACGACCACCCCTTCCTGATCTGCTCTATGATCATATAAGGGAATGTCATAAATAAAAATTTGAAATAGATACATAAATATAATATAAAACCTAGCATATAAGTGTCAAACTCTATTCTTATACTCCTCATTCAAAATATATATAAAACCTTCAGTTATAAACTACAGAATGAGAAATTGTAATTGGCACAATATAAAGATTTATCAATAAAAAATACAATATTTATTTGGCGTGATTGTCTAAGGTTGGGTAGGACTCTTCGTTGTGTTGCATAGTAACCAAGTTCTTTTCCGAGGTATGTGACAAAGATAAGAAACAAAGAATGTTTTAAGAATGCAATGTAAATTATTATAGTAATAAAAATATATAATATAATAAATACATACAATATATAATAAGAGGTAATAAAGAACTGTTGAAATGAATTTGATAAATTAAAATGAATTGGAAATTTATAAAAAGTGGGTGTGAGTAGGGCCCCTATCCTCGCCCTAGTCATGTGAGAGACATCCTTTCATTTTTTTTAAATTTCTCTCTCCAGGATTCACCAATCCAACACCCAAGTGTTAGTACTGAATAATAATGATAAAATAAAAATACTTTGTAAGTAAATAAGTTTATAAAGATAAGTAGAGGATGGAATATGGTGAGATTGTAAGAATAAATAAAGCTAACAATAAATTCCACAATCTTGAATAAAGTTATTTATATCACAAACCCAAACCTTGCAGATACTTTAATTTAATCTAAGTAGTGTAATCTCCAAGTTGGATCATTTTCGGAAGGGTAACTCTAATATCTATTTCATGATAATTGTTATTTATTCAGGCAAAAGTTTCCAAACCCAATTCATAATTCATTCCATGACATTTGTTAATTATTCAGCCAAGAAGTTCCAGAACCAACTCCCTCACTGAGGCTGATGCACCGGAGGGTCATCCTGTCGTAACACCAGAAGCTCAGATCCTTGAAATTGATAACAAGAGACTTCAACCACTGTTTGGTCTCATGCCAGATAACAAGTCACAAAATGAACATAAATGTAGGAAAGAAATAAGAATTTTTAATATTTGTCAATTATTCAGCCAAGAAGTTCTAGATCCAACTTTCTGCCTGAGTCTGATGAGCCGGAACTCGTCCTTGTCGCATCAACAGATAGTCAGATCAATGAAAGTGAAACCAGAAACTCCAATGACTTTAGTATTATGTTCGTTAATAATTCATGAAATAAATATATTAATGAAGGAGAGGAATAAATAGATTTATAATTCATTCCATGACATTGTTAATTATACAGCCAAGAAGTTCATGAACCAACTTCCTCACTGAGTCTGATGCACCGGAGTGTCATCCTGTCGTAACACCAGAAGCTCAGATCATTGAAATTGACAACAAGAGACTTCAACCACTGTTTGGTCTTATGCCAGATAACAAGTCGCAGAATGAACATAAATGAAGGAAGGAAATGTGAGTTTTTAATATTTGTCAATTATCAGCCAAGAAATTCCTGAACCAACTTCCTCACTGAGTCTGATGCACCGGAGTGTCATCCTGTCGTAACACCAGAAGCTCAGATCAATGAAAATGGTTACAAGAGACCTCAACGACTGTGTGGTTGTGAGCCAATTGACATGAGGATAAAGGGAGAAAATAAAGAGTAAATAAACTTCACCAAGTTGGAGATTAGCACGCTGAGTGTGTTAAATAAATTATTTTGACTCAATCAAATAACTTTCTAGTATATCTCACCATTGTAATGCATTACATACATTATATTTAGACGAATATAAACACGTCACAAATGAGCACTTTTAGTTTATCCGTACCTATAGATGTATTGTGTTCTGTGTGTGTGTGCGTAATTACTTTTAATACAAAGTAAGATAAAATATAACATGTAAGTATATATACTCACATATATAAATAAGTATATATAATAAAATACATATAAAGAATAAAGTACACGAAATATTAATATATAAATCAAGACCTAAAATAAATATACTATAAAAGTTAATTTCCCTGTTAAATTACCCTACAGTATTAAACGAAATAAACGCTCTTCTATAACAGGATTCACCTTCTAACGCAATAACGTAACCTAATATTAAAATGCTCAAAAATTAAACTTTTATCTACGAACTGGCAGAACTTTCCTGAAAACGGAATTCCCTATTAATGTGTACTAAAATAAACACTCACCCACGTTCAACACAACACTATATTCTATTTTTAAACAATTTGAAAAACTAAATATTAAACTGGGTACAAACTGGCAGAACTTTTGGGTTACTTTCGTTTCCCGACCGAGACTCCAACGTCCAATCCCCGAGACTGAAAAATCCGATCCCGTGCCTCCGGCCTACTGCCCTATTTATACCCAAAAGACCGAACTCCCTCCCACGGGGCACCATGCACCACGCACCCGCGACAATCTCCAGTCATATTTACCAACAAAATAAAAGAATGCTCCCTTGAATTACTTATTTAATTTAATTTATGTGTAACTACTGTAGAGTTATTTTGTTTAGCAAATAAATAAATAAATAAATAATGAATAAATAAAATCTATGTGTAAATGCGAAAGCATCATCAAATATTTTCCTGCAATTAATTACCACCCATAAGATCGTATCAACAACGGAAGGGAAACTTAATAACAAAAATAGGCATCCCAAACTGCTATACTTTTTTACCTTTAGGAACATTAATTAGATGTATCTATCTATATCAAATTAGTACATAAATTCTGAGAACCAGATATCAATATTAAATTAATAATTTTTTTCTAATTTTTTTATTCTTTAGCAAGGTAAATGAATTTAACTGAACTAACTGATAACTTCAGTAAATCAGTATTGCCAACTGCTATCAGCAGGTACCTATATTGAGATTATACTTCCGCTCCATACAAAAGACTCGAGCTTGTTCCGTCACAACATCCTTTTATGAGTAATTTTTCTTCCATTTAAAGATTCTATATATCAACAATTATATCTGCTAACATATACCAATATATAAACAGATATTTTTATGATAACTTCAGTAAATCAGTATTGCAAAATGCTATCAGCAGGTATATTGAGATTATACTTCCGCTCCATACACAAGACTCGAGCTTGTTCCATCACAACATCCTTTTATATGTAATTTTTCTTCCATTTAAAGATTCTATATATCAACAATTATATCTGCTAACATATACTAATATACAAACAGATATTTTTATGATAACTTGAGTAAATCAGTATTGACAAATGCTATTAGCAGGTATATTGAAACCATACTTCCGCCCCATACACAAGACTCGAGTTTGTTCCGTCACAATCGCCCCCTAAATTATTACGAAATTCACTGGAGTAATAATTTACAATAGAAAGGAACAAATGGAAGTATTTATACTTATATCAAAAATAAACGGCACCTTTAAACTTACAAGGTAAATATTATTCTTTCTAGTTTTAGTAAAAGAACCAAATTAAATCCCTCCCCCTTTTTTCGGAAATGACCACCCAATACCCCTCCAGATATATCTATGTGATCTTTGATCAAACTTGCAAAACCCAGTCAAAATTAGTACGATGTATGCCCCATGTATGTGAGTATTAAGTAAAACGTTGATGAAAGTGATAAGGCGACGAAATAATAAATCTAACTTTTATAAAGTTAATCATGTAACTAAAAAAAAAGGTACTTGAGTCACCAACCCATTCTTTCTACAAATAATATAAACCTATAAAAATACCAATACATTTTCCTTTTAAATCGTGCTAATTGGTAAAAAGTGACGTTACGAAATTTAGAAAAATATTAATATATAAAATTATATGCAATACTTGTTGTCCCTGTTCCTATTATAAATAAATAAATAATGATAAATAAACAACATTACTAACAATCACACCACATTACCCAGAGCCAAACCAAGTATCATTAAGATCTTGTGTTATGGATACTAGTACCTAGATATTGGACTATTACAATGTGTTTTTATTTATCAGATATTAAAGATTTATTTCCATTAACTTCCATGTAATGAATTTCAGGACAAAACACTGTCCATCTTAATTCGGCTCCTCTTAATGCCCTTCTCCTGAACTATTTGATTGCAAATATAATGGTTTTGTATAATCTGGATGATGTAACGCTATTGTATGCCACGGGTCACCACACAGCGAACGATGGGGAAACGCAGAACAAAATCTCATCAACCTTGACCAGTGAACAAACACCCATACCCAACACACAAACTAACGCCCCAGCCAGGACTCGAACCCGGGACCCCCGGCTCACGAGGCAGGACCACCAACCACTACGCCACTCGTTCGTCTCAGTATATAACCTAATAATTTTACTTCCTAACAAATAAACCTATCTAAAAAAAAATACACTGATTAATTTCATCCACTCCCACGCGCAATTGTTAAATGACGTTTAAATTAATAACACTATCATTCACTATTCAGACTACTATCCATAAACTCACTGAATACCTAAAATGGATTGATAATTTGATAGACACGAAACAAAGTATTTGTCTGTAAAAAGTTTATATTAACTCCAACACTACAAAAATGATAAACTTTGTAGATACTATTATAAACACCGAAATGACATAACACTGAAAATATTTAAAAAAAATAATGATCAATCAACAAAGTAGGCACATATAATTCTTTCAATCATTTAAATTGTGGTTAATAAGTAGAACTTTGTAATTTAACTACCCTTAATTACCGGAACAATTATATTCAAAAGATAAAGTCACTACAACAGAGAATCTAAAATGTCCACATTGGTCAATTTGTGTAAATGTAATTCATTTCCCGAATTACTTGCATTCCTCAACATTTTCTCTTTTTTGTAAAATGGAGATATAATTGTCATCCCTATTCAATTCATTTCATAATCTGACTCATATTTGATTATAATGAAATTATTTTTCACCACACCGAAAATAGAATCGTTACTGTGCCGATTATTTTATATTTCATAAAGATGTGAAAGTTACGTTTATAAATAACTGTTGGAACGTTACATATCTTAACTAACAACACAACTAATCATAAAAATAATGGTGAATTGGCGATCCCGACTCAACACATAAAATCATTTCGTTTTAGTTTGTTGTCAACGATTCGCAAGTATGTCATCGCATTAATTAAAAAAGTAAACAGCAGGTTGCATGGGCTAGATCCCTTGCCTTCCCATAAGGGTAAGGAACCAAAACCAAAAAGTAAACAAACGCACGCACGTTCAAATGTAAATAACTGTAACTAAATGCCGTAATTCTTAACATTATTTATTTGAATACTTTTCCAAGTGGATCCTTTTACACGCTAAACTAACACGTCTTGTTCTTCGTTTTTAGTAACCTAATGTTGTAACATTTAAAATTCTCCACTTGTACATGTTTAACACTAATGAAAAATATCCACTCAAGTGGTCAAATGTGATAAAGCTCTATTATTCGGCCTTTGAATTAGTGTGAGTTGAAACATTTTATTTTGAAGTAAGTGAGTGTTTGATTTATACAATGTTTTCTTCAAACATTGCTCTTGGGTAACTTTTTATGATTTCAACTATTTGACACCTACGCATCTCATACTACATGAAACATTTTAAGAATTTCTCTGTAAGACTATAAACAACCGAATTACAAGATATGAATTGTGCGTGCTTCATCTCATGAATTGCCCACTATGTTACCATTTTGTGTTTAGTAATACGAATCATAATAAGATCCTATTAAGATTAACTTAGAACTGCCTATCTAGACCTCCAATAAAACAAAATAATATAACAGTCATTATAAACTATTCAATTTTGTAGTTACAACAACTTTCCTAAATAATTAAAAGAATTAAAACACCCTACATTCCCTAACTACATAACCTAATTTACATTTCTAAATCTGATTAAATCTAATAAACATACCTGTAAAACCCCTCAGAATTCTAAAATAACCTATCAACGAAGGCTGTAAAATTAAACTACAATAAGATCAATCAATTGATTGCTCTAACAGAATGACAGAATATATTGAACCATGTTATCAAACCCAAAAAGAAAATTGATATTATGTTAAACAGTACCTTTTGAATATAGTGGGATTATAGAATTACTATCTATTACACTTTTAACCTCTAGTCATAATACCATAAAGTGTTAAATAAAATAAATTAAATGCTGAAAAGAATACAAACAATGAAAAATAATTATAAATAAAAATTCCTGAAAATAACACTCAAAATAAATTGTAAAATAAAAACATGAAATAATAAAATTATTACAAAAAATAGAAACACAGTAATAAAATATTTCAGTTATTATTGATAATAAGAAAACAAGTAGCTAAAAATAAAGACAGTGAAGCAAAAGTTATAATCTATGCAAGAACTATCTATCTAAACTTTCTGAAAACTTACAATTAATATTTAAATAATATGCCAATTATTAAAGAAGAAATATACATATAACATCTTCACAATATTACCTAAGTTTTACCTAGACTACCACTTTGCTTACTAATTCACTACTTGTACCTTCCAGCTAATTACTGTTAAAGAAAAAAGGAAAAATACCATCCAAAGGCCATACAAACTAGTATGTGTGAAGAACTCAACATTAACCTGTTAAATGGTTGAATCCAAAATATATAACAGAAATAAATAAAATATATAAACTAACTAGTGTGGTGGTGTAATAATGTGTTGAATGTTTCAGTGTCATAATAAATAATATAATTGTCTTGATGTATATATACACAAATAAATACTAAATATATTTAACATTAAAATAGTCGCCCCCACTTATTTCAAACCCCTGTCACATTTTCAAACCTCGACCTAGGTCACAAGCAACAAATTGTGGCCTTGAAGCCACTGGAATTTAAATACATTTTAATCAAAAATTATGCCAATAATACTCATTCTACCTTACTCATTCTACACTTAGCTACTACTGAGGTAACTATACTAAACCACAGTAATATTTAAGTAATTTTACTGATGATCTACCTTTTTTTTTTACTTATCCTGGTCACGGCACCAAATTGTAACGACCACCCCTTCCTGATCTGCTCTATGATCATATAAGGGAATGTCATAAATAAAAATTTGAAATAGATACATAAATATAATATAAAACCTAGCATATAAGTGTCAAACTCTATTCTTATACTCCTCATTCAAAATATATATAAAACCTTCAGTTATAAACTACAGAATGAGAAATTGTAATTGGCACAATATAAAGATTTATCAATAAAAAATACAATATTTATTTGGCGTGATTGTCTAAGGTTGGGTAGGACTCTTCGTTGTGTTGCATAGTAACCAAGTTCTTTTCCGAGGTATGTGACAAAGATAAGAAACAAAGAATGTTTTAAGAATGCAATGTAAATTATTATAGTAATAAAAATATATAATATAATAAATACATACAATATATAATAAGAGGTAATAAAGAACTGTTGAAATGAATTTGATAAATTAAAATGAATTGGAAATTTATAAAAAGTGGGTGTGAGTAGGGCCCCTATCCTCGCCCTAGTCATGTGAGAGACATCCTTTCATTTTTTTTAAATTTCTCTCTCCAGGATTCACCAATCCAACACCCAAGTGTTAGTACTGAATAATAATGATAAAATAAAAATACTTTGTAAGTAAATAAGTTTATAAAGATAAGTAGAGGATGGAATATGGTGAGATTGTAAGAATAAATAAAGCTAACAATAAATTCCACAATCTTGAATAAAGTTATTTATATCACAAACCCAAACCTTGCAGATACTTTAATTTAATCTAAGTAGTGTAATCTCCAAGTTGGATCATTTTCGGAAGGGTAACTCTAATATCTATTTCATGATAATTGTTATTTATTCAGGCAAAAGTTTCCAAACCCAATTCATAATTCATTCCATGACATTTGTTAATTATTCAGCCAAGAAGTTCCAGAACCAACTCCCTCACTGAGGCTGATGCACCGGAGGGTCATCCTGTCGTAACACCAGAAGCTCAGATCCTTGAAATTGATAACAAGAGACTTCAACCACTGTTTGGTCTCATGCCAGATAACAAGTCACAAAATGAACATAAATGTAGGAAAGAAATAAGAATTTTTAATATTTGTCAATTATTCAGCCAAGAAGTTCTAGATCCAACTTTCTGCCTGAGTCTGATGAGCCGGAACTCGTCCTTGTCGCATCAACAGATAGTCAGATCAATGAAAGTGAAACCAGAAACTCCAATGACTTTAGTATTATGTTCGTTAATAATTCATGAAATAAATATATTAATGAAGGAGAGGAATAAATAGATTTATAATTCATTCCATGACATTGTTAATTATACAGCCAAGAAGTTCATGAACCAACTTCCTCACTGAGTCTGATGCACCGGAGTGTCATCCTGTCGTAACACCAGAAGCTCAGATCATTGAAATTGACAACAAGAGACTTCAACCACTGTTTGGTCTTATGCCAGATAACAAGTCGCAGAATGAACATAAATGAAGGAAGGAAATGTGAGTTTTTAATATTTGTCAATTATCAGCCAAGAAATTCCTGAACCAACTTCCTCACTGAGTCTGATGCACCGGAGTGTCATCCTGTCGTAACACCAGAAGCTCAGATCAATGAAAATGGTTACAAGAGACCTCAACGACTGTGTGGTTGTGAGCCAATTGACATGAGGATAAAGGGAGAAAATAAAGAGTAAATAAACTTCACCAAGTTGGAGATTAGCACGCTGAGTGTGTTAAATAAATTATTTTGACTCAATCAAATAACTTTCTAGTATATCTCACCATTGTAATGCATTACATACATTATATTTAGACGAATATAAACACGTCACAAATGAGCACTTTTAGTTTATCCGTACCTATAGATGTATTGTGTTCTGTGTGTGTGTGCGTAATTACTTTTAATACAAAGTAAGATAAAATATAACATGTAAGTATATATACTCACATATATAAATAAGTATATATAATAAAATACATATAAAGAATAAAGTACACGAAATATTAATATATAAATCAAGACCTAAAATAAATATACTATAAAAGTTAATTTCCCTGTTAAATTACCCTACAGTATTAAACGAAATAAACGCTCTTCTATAACAGGATTCACCTTCTAACGCAATAACGTAACCTAATATTAAAATGCTCAAAAATTAAACTTTTATCTACGAACTGGCAGAACTTTCCTGAAAACGGAATTCCCTATTAATGTGTACTAAAATAAACACTCACCCACGTTCAACACAACACTATATTCTATTTTTAAACAATTTGAAAAACTAAATATTAAACTGGGTACAAACTGGCAGAACTTTTGGGTTACTTTCGTTTCCCGACCGAGACTCCAACGTCCAATCCCCGAGACTGAAAAATCCGATCCCGTGCCTCCGGCCTACTGCCCTATTTATACCCAAAAGACCGAACTCCCTCCCACGGGGCACCATGCACCACGCACCCGCGACAATCTCCAGTCATATTTACCAACAAAATAAAAGAATGCTCCCTTGAATTACTTATTTAATTTAATTTATGTGTAACTACTGTAGAGTTATTTTGTTTAGCAAATAAATAAATAAATAAATAATGAATAAATAAAATCTATGTGTAAATGCGAAAGCATCATCAAATATTTTCCTGCAATTAATTACCACCCATAAGATCGTATCAACAACGGAAGGGAAACTTAATAACAAAAATAGGCATCCCAAACTGCTATACTTTTTTACCTTTAGGAACATTAATTAGATGTATCTATCTATATCAAATTAGTACATAAATTCTGAGAACCAGATATCAATATTAAATTAATAATTTTTTTCTAATTTTTTTATTCTTTAGCAAGGTAAATGAATTTAACTGAACTAACTGATAACTTCAGTAAATCAGTATTGCCAACTGCTATCAGCAGGTACCTATATTGAGATTATACTTCCGCTCCATACAAAAGACTCGAGCTTGTTCCGTCACAACATCCTTTTATGAGTAATTTTTCTTCCATTTAAAGATTCTATATATCAACAATTATATCTGCTAACATATACCAATATATAAACAGATATTTTTATGATAACTTCAGTAAATCAGTATTGCAAAATGCTATCAGCAGGTATATTGAGATTATACTTCCGCTCCATACACAAGACTCGAGCTTGTTCCATCACAACATCCTTTTATATGTAATTTTTCTTCCATTTAAAGATTCTATATATCAACAATTATATCTGCTAACATATACTAATATACAAACAGATATTTTTATGATAACTTGAGTAAATCAGTATTGACAAATGCTATTAGCAGGTATATTGAAACCATACTTCCGCCCCATACACAAGACTCGAGTTTGTTCCGTCACAAGCTCCCACGGTTCACTGTCACTTTTGTTAATCAGCCTTGAGGCGCTCTGAGCTATGTTTTATGAATTGGCGGACTTTTTGTTGTTCTTCCTAGCTCTAGGTTAGAAAAAAATATTTGTTCAAGAGTAAAAAGTCACTGAAAAGTCTGAAAAGTTTCACAAATTCTACAATAAAAAAAATTGGATTCTAATTATGGGGTTGATTAGGTTTCCCCAAAAAGTGTTCTACCTCTGGACCGCCTTTTGACAGTCCTTTCTGGGACATCCTGTATTTATTAGTAACATAATAAGTAATTTACAATATCTGATTACATTCTCTTATAGATTTATAAGTTTTTTTTAATTACAAAAAGACATACATATTATTCATACGTATAAACTTAACGGAGCCTAAATAAATGTGTTCTTTAATTCACTTTAGAAAATCTAAAAATACCTATTATGATCCACCTAGTTACAATCGGCGTTTATCGGGACTGCCGGTTGGGAAATATATTATTTAAGACAAATTTATTAATCAAGTCAATTTAGCTTAAAAAGATTATATGAAATGAAACCCACCCGTTCAATGGAATTAGGTTAGGTTTGTATGCAGTTAAAACACGCGCGAGCCGAGCAAGCGAAGCGAGCGTGGTGCGGCAGCACCCTTTGAAGCGCCAGGGCCAAATTAAGTACCATTTCCAGCTTTTCGCGAAAAGCGACTTTGGATCAATTTGAATCAAACAAACATCACGTCACGAGGTGTTTAATAATTAATATTTTAATAACTGTACTTAATTTGGTCCTTTTTATTAAAGTTAATTAACTAATTATAAAATACCTCGTGAAGTAATGTTTGTTTGAACTAAATTGAACCAAAGTCACCTTTATTTTATTTTATTAGTTAGTATTCAATTAAGTTAATTTTTTTTCAACTTAGACTTAACGTATTTTATGTCTTTTGAGTGGTTTATCAAACGATTTTATATTCTTTGTATGTTAAGCTTATAAAAATTATTTATTTTAAAATTATACAAACCATTCATTATAATAACTGATCGTTATATAAAATAAAATTATATTTCAGTTGTTATATTTTATAAGCTTTAGAGATTTTGTAAATATATCATATACACACCCACTAAATAATATAAGCATTTCTACCCGCGTTGCTATTGTTGCATATTGTAGATTTGATTATTATATCAAAGTACTAAACCTTTTTCAAAAAAGATAAAATTATTAATAATAATAGTTATATTAATTATTAAAATTTTGCATGATTTCCAGATAGTGCACGCACTACAGATTACACAGACATGATAATGAGTTGCGAAAACACTTTATGCAAAATATCATGAAAATGGGCTTATTTTATAGTCTTTGTTATAAGTACGCGAAAAGCAATTAGGCAGACAAAACCTCGCATTGTTATGAAATGGGTTTATGTAAGCTATACCTAGTCGATACAAAGTGTCTAAATAATACGTACTTTGCGTCGTGTATAGTGTCGGTCACTTGATGTTAAGGCGCTATTTCCTTGATCCTTGGGCGTCCGGTTCTATGGCAGTTAACCTCTTCTCCGGGCCAGCACATTCGCTTCGGCAGTATCTGTTGTACGACAATGCCAACCTGAAAGATGACTACACATTAGGCTAATTCCGATCGGGCTTGGCTCATTTGGCTCGTGTGCTATCACCCGAACTATATAAGCCGGCCGGCTTTTTCCCTAACATCAATCTATACATATGCCATTTTGCAGCTCAACTTTGCCGATTATTGCAGGCTCGAGTAAGTGGGCAAGGTCTACTCCCGACTGCCGAATGTATCTATGACTTTTGACAATTTATTTACATTACGACGATCGAGCAGCGTAGTGGTCAGTAGCCTTGTCTCATACGCCGGAGGTCCCAGGTTCGAGTCCTGGCCGGGGCATTCATTTGTTTTAAGAACATAGATGTTTGTTCTCGGGTCATGGTTGTTGTTATTTATATATGTATGTTTATTCTGGGTTCCCCTCTGTTCGCTGTACGGTCATCCATGACAGAAGCTCTGCTTACTTTGGGGCCATACAGTCAGTCTCAACGGACATGAAGAAAAAAATTACTTTCACCAAGTGTACATTTTCTTTACCTTGATAAAATAAAATATTTTGAATTTGAATTCGAATTTTTTTGGACAAACTAGCACGCAATCTTCTTGATGGTAACCGCCATCCGCACACTTCAGTGCTCGTAGGTTATTTATACATGAGTGATTGTGATTATTTTATCGACTAATAACGACCGTAGCCACGTATATGTTATCACTATGGCGATGGAAGAGATCTTAACATTAGAGTAGAGTAAACAAGCATCTCTCTTCGTCTTCTTCATCACTTTCGACCAGGTGAGCTGGAAGCTGAACGCAAATCCAATACGATAAAAAAAATATACATATATCTTCACTTGATCATGAAACGTACTCAATAAACAAAACGTAGTTTTTAAATATTATTTAAAACGATATTTCCTTCAGTATTTGTAAAACAAAGTCAATTATTAAATATGGAATTAAAACAATAACACAGGCCAATAAATTTTAATCGATTCGATATTCAAATCGAAAATTACTCCAAATCGAAACTTTAAACCAACAAAAATAAGAAAAAAAAAATCGATCCATTGATTTCATTTGAAACCAGTGTTCCCAATTTGTCTGTCTGTCCGTTCGTGTGTGCTTCAATTAATTTGATACTGATTTCGAAAAAAGAGAATTTTACGTTTATTTCCATTTAAAAGCACCTTATTCTCCAAGACATAAGGTGTATTTTATAATAAAATGTCCAATTTGAATTGTTAAATTGTCCTGGGCGTAGTGTTGTCTGTTTATCATTAATTTTTATTGTATATATATTTCGGTTTTATAACGCCCATGTTTCGACGCTGCATTTGATGGTGATAATCAATTTAAAGGTGTTTTTGGAGTTCTTTACATTTTAAATGACGTGTGTTTAGATTTCGTTTACGAGGTCAATATTTTTTGTTGATTTTAATCTAAAGAAATTTCTGTATAGTGCGGTATTTTAGTCTAGAACTATATTTGGTTATCAAATTATAAGTCTAAATGATTAATTTTATATTTTAATAAAGTTAGAAATAAATATTTGCAGAAATAGAAGTTTTGTTACAGAGGATTATACATATAACGTAAATAAATAATTTATCGTTTATCAGTCTGTCGTGATTGAAAGATAGAATGAAAAGAAACATTTTCATCCCATGAACACTGGGTCCATGATAGTCAAACTAAAAAAAACCATTAACATAGTCCAAGGACGAGCGCGTCACTTAAAAAGGAATGGCGCTAGGAAACTAAGTCAAGTATGGAAACATCTCACCTAAAGACACAACTTAAACTCATCGTATTAATGCAATTATTTCTCTCTTACCTCACCAAGCGACGTTCGCTTTACTTGTAATTGTTAGTGTCCAAACACGCTACGAATGTGTGCGTGACCGGGCGGGTCGAAGTTATGCGCTCACGCACCGTCTATACGATGGTTGTACATTTGAATACTAAAAGAAAAGAAAACGTTGCATGAAATGAGATAACAGTACTATACCATTATTGACAAACCAATGGAATTACGATAAAACGCTAAATCGAAACGCTCTTTTCATATATTTTTTTATGACTGCAGATAATATTGTAAATTATGACTACTTTTGAAATACACCAATAAACTATCGAAATTTAAAAAATATTTATTGCGTTCTAATATTTCTTGAGATGAAATATTGTTGTTGAGAAGATAAAGAATCGAGCCAGGTCATATTTCTATTGTGGTACACGTTTGGATGTAACTTTCTAGTCAAAGTGGTAATTGACTGGTGTTAGCAGGTCTCGTCGCGTTCTGTCCTAAATCACATTCTTTTGTGTGAATTTAGTAATTTTATGAAATTTTCTCTCGATAAACTTGAATAGTTGGTAAGTAGTAACGGCTCTGTTGCAGATTTTTTTTATATATTTATTACTACATAGCTATTAGAGGTTATGAATATTCAATTTAAATATTTTATAAAAATAAAGTTGAATTTAATCACATCAATATACATGTAAAAAATAATTCAAAAGCTGTATATTGAATATGATTATGAAGTTGTAAATAGAATATGAATATGAAGTTGTAAATAGACTTTTTTAGTTAAGAGCTTGACTGGGCTGGTATTAAAGTCTTTTCTATTGTAATAATGTTTGCGTGTTTGTGTTTAATTATAGAGCCTTCTCTATAACAGTCAGTGAAATTTCAAGATCAAAGGAAGTTCTATTTGATGACTAAAGTCATCATAGTGTGCATCATGAATAATAACAATAATAATGTGTTTTAATTTCAAACAGTTACAGCGATGTTTAAAGATGTTACTTATCATCAAATGGAGCGTGTGCCTGTTGGGCTAAAAGAGTATCGGTTTCACCTAAGTAAATGATCTGAGCCTGCAGCTATCACCAACATTTATTCGACTTCTGAAGCTACCAAGATATTTGCTCCAAGCACTCGGAACCTAGCTTAAATAAGCAAAGAACCATGCCAGACGGATTCAAGCACGATGTCACCAACAAAAACGTAACCTCAAAAATAAATGGTAAAAAAGCATGGCTCTTTTAAACTAAAGCCACATACTTGGCAACAATTAGGCTTGGAGTGCATGTCCACCTAAAGATACCACTCTTGTGATTTACGCGCTCCAGCACACAGCGGCGGAGATCTTATCAATATACACGCTACCTACACACAACCACAGGAAATCTTAACTTTTAAACGAAAAGTTCCTTCAGTTTTACGGCAAAGGTACCGGGGTTATACGGAGCTGAGTATACAGCCAGCTACCAGGTTTGTTAGCACTACGCTCTATTTTTGTCTGAATACTGTTCTACGATTCTGCGAGATAATCAGCTTGTGTAATCTTTAGAGGACTTCGGTTACTGACTGATGATTTTAGATTAGGACTTAGTTGTGGGTATAAGATAAAACTGTGTTTATTTTTACACAAGGCTTCGATATAATAGTTCATATTGCAATAAGAGAGATTGAACTATTAGTCTTCCTTCAAAATAGTAAGTTTATTCGGGCATCGTATTAAAGTCGTAGTTGCAAAAAAGGTTTAAAGATTTTTTAAGCCTTAAGATGTTAATATCTTTCAAATAAGAAATTCCATATTGAAATTAAATTTAGAACAAAATAAATAATTTGAGTTGAATGTGGGATATTTCGAAATCTACCACCTGTAAGTTTTTGTTTTTCATCATAGTTTTCGATTCTTACATATTTGTGATAAATAATAAATCCCCAGACAAACACACCAACTGTACGGCCCCAAAGTAAGCAGAGCTTGTGTTATGGGTGACCATATAGCGAACTGGGGGGGAACCCAGAATAAACATACATATATAAGTACAAACAACCATGACCCAGGACAATCATCTGTGTTCATCACACAAATGAATGCCCCGGCCAGGACTCGAACCTGGGACCTACGGCGTATGAGGTAAGGCTACTTACCACTACACCACTCGGTCGGTGATGAAGGGCTTCTTTAAGCGATACCCCAGTACATATACGTATTCCAGAATACGGCTTGAGCACATTTTATTCAAATTTTTGAATTATAATTTGACAGGCGTTAATACCAGTTTTGACCACAGGCAGTGAGTCAGTAAACATTTCCCGCGGGGACAATGTCTGGTAAATTGAAGTGTTAAAATTCAACACACTTTGTTATTAGAATTATAATGGTCGATGAGCAATTTGAAATTTTATCGCAGAAAATATTATTTACCTACTGTATTGAGATTCAACTTGCATTTTGTTCACCATTGTATATGTATTGCAATTTAAAATGGAGGTAAATTATATAAAGTTGGGGTGGTCTTTTAGTTGCCAAATTACTGTTTTTTCTGACAGATTAACCCTTTCCTTCTTCAGTTATGGTTTGAACCTTGTGGTGTCTGTACTGGTTCTAAAATACAGTCCCGTTATCGAATAAGAAATATCCAAATATTAAGTATTTTGCTTTGGAATAACTTCAATGTGTATGTTCTAAGCTATCCTGGTTATCATAACCGAAATATATAGATAATACAAGTTAAGCTTTCTTGAGAAGTTGTATAAAGTATATTAGTTATAAAATCATCCATCATTTTTATATGGCAAATTTTTAAGCGCATTTTACAAAAAATACAGCTTGTGGAGGTATTAGGGTGGAGGTGTAGGGGGTATTATAATGTCAGTAAAGGTGGTCAAATGCGCAATTTTTGAAATAAAACTCAATTTAAAAATCGAAGCTTTGTTGGATACAAAACGAAACAATTCTGCATTAAGATATTTAATAGAAATCAGTATAGTTATCTTAATATTAGTTAATTTATTATATAAATATTAATTAGTTATAGGAGTTACAGTTAAGTGGTAGTACAGTTTCTCTTTTCAAATTCAAATATTTATTTCTCAACATTGACAATTACTTGTTCTTGTTGACGTCAAATAAAACATGACTCTACCACCAGTTCGGAAAAACAATCGTGAAAAAGAACTGGCAAGAAACTTCACGGGTATATTTTTTTCAAAATCAAATTACAGTCTATCTTTATGTCTATACAAAATTATTCTAATCTGTTAGCTCGGCAAGTCTCATTCCCCCAAGTTACCAAACGACGAACACCCTCAAACGGCAACCGTCCACGAGTTAACGCGGGATCCAGCCATTGCCCTCCTCAACCATATTAGAGGGAAGGGAGCGACCCTTGTTAAGACCGCGCCTGGGGCGGTACGACAGTACTTCCTATTTTTACTGCCGTAACGATCACGTTTACTTGGGTGTGTTCCGGATGTTAGGAAGGATACATCGGCACTGCAATGATTTATTTATTCATTTCAACTTTATTGCAAAGATATATTACGGGGGACTAAATGCCACAAGGCATTCTTTACCTGTCAACGATCGGTCAATTGGAGAGATCAGTAGTGCGGTGTAAAGAAAATAAAAATAGATACTTGAAAATATAATATATTCAATCTTATACTTTCACGACAAGACATTTATAATAAAAATATATAATAATTTGTAAAGAAAGTTTGGGTAATAGAAACTTTCCTTGATTCTACCGACAAGCTATCCCAAAGCCTTACAGCCTGAACCACACAAGAATAGGACATGAAACCAGCGTTATGTGATGAATAATCAATCAAATCAAAAACTAGCAATGACAATAATGGACAAAATTTACAATTAATTAGGTCTGTGGGCACGGAATCCACTTACCATAAGTCGGATCGTGAAGACAAAACATGTAATAGTAATAATAATTCAAAACTAAATAACTTTGATCACCTTTGCCTTTATTGGAGTCGAGAGGGGAGAGTGTCGTTTGCGGGGAAACAAGAGCGAGACGTTGCCAGATATCAAACGCGTAAATTATTCTTTTTGTTTTGTGTATCAACCGCCCTATCTTCCCATAGGTACTACGATGAATTAAATTATCTAGGACATGAAACTTCATAGGGTAGCAAGCGTTTCCCAGGAGAAAGTCCTCAGTCGACTAGACTCCCACCTCAATTCCCACTTCTGTATGCATCTGGCATGAACAAAAAAAAAACTAACCGCACTTTTATTACTTACTCATTAAAAATTCAATTGTTAACGAACAAAGCTAATAACAATTAAAGTGGTATTCACACTTATCAAAACTGTCTGCTGCCGGAATCCCTACAAGGCATCTTACTACCATTGTAACCTTGACAGAAGAACATAGCATTTGTCATCCACTGACTTTCTGCAAAGGTCGTCTACACAATACTCCTTGCTCATCCTAGCCTTAAACTAACTGGCCGCAAACGAAACCTTAAAAAAGGAATCATAAACTAAACCAATAAGGTTGAAGTTCTGACAAAGAAGAAGCAAGGAGCTTAGACATTTTTCTATGCAGCCAGCTTCAAGTGTGGAATTTGGAGGTCGCGTCTACCAGAACATTGGGTGCGTACAATATTGGATTGGTTCCAAGGAAGTGCATCGACAATGCATCTTTGTTGCCAGTGCGCAAGGCCGAAGGCCCGTGTTCCTTTGCCTTGGATGTTTCATTTCCGATTACCGTACTAAAATAGAATAGGCTTCTGCGATGCGCTGATAAAATTACGCATTGTTCGGTTTTTAAATGGTTTTTATTTACGGAAGAGTTCGATTAGTGGCAGCTCGTAATTGCGCGCTTTGTGTTTGACCATGGTTATTAAGAATTCATTACATGTGCTTGCAATTTGCAAAGCTTTTGAGTGTTATTTGATGCTTTTTATGGGCAAAACTTTGGGTGTGTTCTTTGAAAATGATTGTTATTTGAGGGGTAGCTCGATTTATGAAGACCGTATGTCCAAATTTTAAATTTCTAATTAATGTTGTGGGTCAGTAGTAAACTTTCTTATATATACATTTTCTTTCTTCAAAGAGGAAATGGTCTATGGTATATTGAGTAAACAAAATATAATTCTGTATGTCAATGACTGTATTAATTTAATGATAAAACAGACAATGTTTCAATCTTATCTCAAAAGACAGAAACACACCAAAGAATATATTAGGTCTTTACCTATGAAATTGCCGTTTTTCACGAAATAAATGAAGCGTAATTTTTTTATATATTTTTTAGTTCTATTAATCAAAATAATCACCCATGCAATCAATGCATCTTTGCCAACGCATTGGTAGCTTATTGATGCCTTTCTTGAAGAAATCAGCTGGACGGGAGGCAACAAATTCTTCAAAGGCATTTTGTACTCTCGGGTATTGAATTTTTTTCCCGCCAAGAAGTTATCCAAATTCTGGAAAAAGTAGAAGTCTGTAGGCGCAAGGTCTGGTGAGTACGGCGGATGATGGAGAACTTCCAACCCCAACTCTTGTAGCTTGGAGACCGTCTGCTGTGCAGTATGAGGTCGCGCGTTGTCGTGCAGGAGCAGTGGAGCCGAACGATTGACCAAAGCTGGTTGGAGACGTGCGAGCTTCTCCATCATTGTGTTCAGTTCTTCACAGTACACATCTGCAGTAATGCTTGTCCCGTTTGGCAAGAAGCTGTGATGAATAACACCCGCGTTAGACCACCAAACAGTGACCATCCCTTTTCTAGGGGTAAGTTTTCAGTTAGGGCAATGTTTGGGTGCTGAACCAGGGTCCAACCAGCTTGCTGAGCGCTTACGATTGTCAAACAGGATCCATTTCTCGTCACAAGTAACAATGCGGTTCAGAATTCCTTCATTTGTATGCCTGCTGAGCAGTGCAAGGCACGTCTCCACGCGTACTTCGCGCTGGCGGTCATTGAGTTCGTGGGGTACCCATTTGTCAAGCTTTTTTACCTTGCCAATTTGACGCAAATGGACCAATATTGTTTTGATGCTAACGTCGAAAGCTGCTGCTAATTCAGCCATGGATTGAGTTTCATCAGCTTCCACAATTGCCTTTAATTCGTCATTGTCGACCAAAGTTTTCGGACGACCACGGGGTTAATTTTTCAGGTCAAAATTTCCAGAACGGAAGCGGGTAAACCAATAACGGGTGGTGCGTTCGTTTGTAGTGTTCGCTCCGTAAACGTCGTTGATGTTGCGTGCCGCTTGTGCCGCTTTGCTGCCACGACGGTACTCATACTCCATAATTACTCGAATTTTTAACTTACATGATGACGAAAAATGTTCGAATGCGTTGAAAACGAAACACTAACTATTAAACAAATGACGATTTTAGAAAAAAATTCCATGTTTGTCAAATAAAATTAATTTGAAATTAGAATTATCAGTCAAAAAAAAAATATTTTCATTTGAAATGGCCAGTACGGCAAAACGGCAGTTTCATAGGTAAAGACCTATTAATTTCCTATTAAAAAAACCATCCAATTACCCTTTAAACAAAATCAACTCAACCCTTCCTATCACATCAAAATATCAACAAAACAAATCTATATCGAATCGCAAACAAGAGTAAAACGTTCAAATTAATCGACATAAACCGGCGACAGGGCATAAATAGCGGGTATCGAGATGCGCCGGAGTCGATGCGAACTAACAATAAGTAAAGAGGTATCGGATGAGACGCGGCGTGGTAAATCACGTGGTGTAGGACGGAAAGGGAAATGTGGTGCGGGATTGGGATAGGGATGTTCGGAAGCAGAAAGACCGGATGTATCTTACACCAGCCACATTATTAGTGATTTGGTTTGAATGTTGAAAAGAGACAAACAATTGATTTGATTAAATCTATGAAAACTTCGATGAATCCAGAATGGGTACAGTGCCCGCTGAACTTAAATAATGATTGAATGTAAAAAACCAAATGATTGAATTGGTGCGGCTATATGTGTAGACTGTTACAGCTAATATAAGGCAGACATGCTTATCGTGCTCAAATAAATCTTGCGCGGGCGCATTAGGTCGATAGGTTGATGTGTTGATCTTACAAAAAAAATCTCATTATGTTGTTAAACGAATTAAAATTTGTACCATTGTACCTTGTATCTTTTTCGTTTTTGTGAAATACGTATTTGAATGTCACCTATCTATTAAAATTTATCTATATAGAATGTATTTAACATATAGTTGACCTGAAAGCTTCACGTGACGTTTGTACCTACTAAACATGTTCTAGCCAAGCACAATGGTGGTCTTACGCAGAGCCGAGCTAAATTACTTTCAACTGGAAGAAAATAGGATTCCTGGAATAGTTGGAACCAGGCCACGAATCTATACTCTTGGAGAACGCGGAATATGTGATTTTTATATTACTTATAATAATTATCGAATTAAATTTAATTTAATTCGATAATTATTAAAAGTAAATTAAAGTCCTCGGGCAACAATCGCTGATTTAAGTAGCTGTTCCTATAAAAATACTTCTTATAAAATTAAATATTTAGCGGTTTCACTACTTCAGTATTTATGATTAAGTAATGAACATTTATTCTTTTCTTAAATATTAAGGTATTATAAGTAGAACGACAGTAAAAAAGCCGGTGGATAAAAACCTCTTCACACTCTTTTGTTTTATCAAAATTTTTAAGCATGGTTGATGAACTGCAACACAAAATAATCTACAAAGTGTACGTATAAATTATTTCCACCAGTTTTATAACACAGACATTTATGTGTTCCTTTAAATTGTGAACTATAACAGTGCTAAATAATTAATCTAAATAGTCGTTTGACGGCGTCATTCCTCTTCAATCAACAAGGTAATGGCCGATCTGCCATCTTGGATTGGTTCCAGGTCGTTGTTCTAAGCAACATCTGTAACTAGTGCACAATCGTCTTAGTGGTTTTTGATTATGACAGTTATGAGTACACGCACTGGGACAGTAAGCCGTGCGTTAGTATTTCATCCAGCGGTGGCTATGACCTGACACTTACAGTTGAAGTTTGGTTGTGATCCAACAAGTTTGAGAGTAATTCCTTTTTTAACTTTGTTAAAGCTGGCTAACGAGCATGTGACCCACTGATGGTAAGTGGATCCATCGACATCTTTAATCATAGACGTTATTCATTGGTTTACTATTGTTTGACAAAAAAGGTATGTCAAAAGATCATTTTACAAACAACGTTTGACAAATTAATAATTTGACACCCTTTCATTTTGCAAACATATTACTTTAAAAATAATCATTTGACAAAATACACGTTACGCAAATGTTTTACGTAGGAAACAATTCAATTGGTAAAATATTAATTATAAAACACCTCGTATTGAACCAACGTTGCTTTTCCTTAAAAGCGAGAAATGGTCCTTAATTTGGTCCTGGCGCTTCGCCGGGTGCTGCCGCACCACGCTTGCTTCGCTCGCTCGGCTCGCACGTGTTTTAGCTACATACAAATCTAACCTAACCCAATTGAACCTGTATTGTGACCAGGCAGAAAGCAAGCGGAGCGAGCGTCAAATGCATGCATGTAATCAAAAAAAATAATCAATTTGTGAAATGATGTTTTGGCATAATGAAATTTTTTCTAGTAATTATTTTGTCTAATGAGTAGTTTATTAAACAATAGTTTGTGAAATGATAAATTTGTCAAGTATAATTTTGTCACACGTTGTCTTTCAAATAAAAATTTGGGATTTGTTTTTTTTCAAATGATTGGATCTCGTTATTCATTAAATTATTTTGTTATTTATATTGTTATTAAATTATTTAGTTGCCGACCGTAAGCTAAATTTAGAATTGACTTCGTTTTAGTAATTTCCTCGGCTGTTTCTTCTCTTTATCTTCACATTTACCACGTAAAAGTGGTTATTGTGGCAGTTTTAAACTAACATTAATTTAGTTTTTAATTTACATCTAAATGATAATGTATGCCCCTACTACCAAGCTCTGACATCAAACTAAACAGTAACTATAGTATGTAGGTACCTACGTGGACAATATCTTCATTCGAAATACATCGTGGTGTAAACGGTGTAGCGGCGCGCAAAACCACCGCAATTAATAGTCCCAGTGCGTACATAACGATGATTTAATTGAGATAGTTCTGTTTATAGTCCATAACGAGTAGATTGTTTTAAATACAACTATTACTCAAATTGAGTTATATTTCAAGTGATCGCTGATTGCAGGTCGTGAGAATTTTTTGCTCCACGTATTGATTTATATAATTCTGATAAAGTTTATCGTTTCCTCGTAATTTTAAATAAGGCAATTGCCATATTTTTTTGCTAAGATTGTACAAATCCTTAATGGATTCACATTCAAATGGGTTTTGTTTCTCTAATAATAATCACGTGCTTAATTTGAATTGAGCCTTTACGTCAAACGAACAAGTTTTACTCTTATAATAAATAAAATACAAAGCATATAATACGAACCATATTATTTATACAAAGCGACGCTATCTTACTTAACATACCAACAACACACATGCCATAAACTTCAACAGTTCCGATGCAAAATCGTCATTAAAATTGAAAGCAACAGATCAAGATAATTTACTATATTATTTTATTGATTCCATTTTAATGAACAGAATTAAGAGCCACCGCAGTAGCGATTGAGCCGTAGGTAAAGTGCTATAATTTATTCGCCCCATGCGTAAAAGCCTTAATTAGAGGAAGCTTGCGCCTGCGCAACAGGGTGCGACTCTAAACAGGACTTGTTCTGATTTGTTTCTGTAATAATATTGTTTGTTAGATCATTCTTGAGGTCGTGGTGTTCGTTAATTAGTAGTTCTTTTAATTGGACACGTCGCTCACCTAATGCAAAACAACCACAAGTGCAAAATTTTTCATTTTCGGGATATCTACTAGAAGTGATGCCTTATGACCCATTCTTTTACGTGCAAAACAAACATATCTCACAATTACTATTTTCTCATACTAGATGTTAGATAATTTTCTTTTACATTATTTAATTTCTTATAACAATATAATACAAAAAAAACACATTAGCCAATGTGGTTGTTTTGCAGTTTTGGTATGTGCAAAATTTTTGAGTACAAAACGGCCATATTTGGAGATCTGTTGTTTTTGAACGATAAAATCAATATCAATTGTCAGCTCGCTCAGTGACTTTGAAAGATGTGTTTACCGCGCTTTGCTTTTGTCGTTGTTTACTTTTGATTAGAAGGTGGATTAGAAGCAAATTGTTTTGGCGCATTTAAAATATTTTATCGTTAGAAGTAGCTAAATACCTACATAAAATAACGAAAAATGAATAGAGGACGCAAATTAATAAATATGGTTTTAGAGAATAAGGTAACTTGTTTACAACGTATCACTGGGTTCAAGCGGTAAGTTGTTTAAGTTTTCTTAATATTTCAGCTATTACACTTATTTGTATGCATATAATTCCAGGACGCGATTAATAGCACAAGTTCTTGCGAAAACTTAACAAAATTACATAATGTTGACCAGCGCAACTTCCAGCATGCCAGGTTCTTTGAGGCTCAGTGTAATCTAGATGTATGTATAAAATTATTTAATGCTTGGTTCAGTTTAAACGATATATGATTATTTAATAACCAACCTCTGTTTTTGTGTTCTAGTCTAATACTATACTCAACAACCCTGATATAATAGCATCTACAAATACCCATAATTCTGAAACTAATGAAACAAATACACTAAATGTGATTGATCAAGAAGAGCTTCAGATTCAAGGATCTTTAAACATTTTAGAGGTGAAATTTACTTTGAATATTTGACTTGACTTTATATACTTACCTATATTTTTTAAATCAAATGACAGTTGAACTATTTTCTCAATTTATTTCAGGGTTATAATGATGATGTTGACTTTAGTCCAAGTGACTCCGATAGTGATTACATTCCTCCATCACAAATAAGACATTGTTATGTCCCAGAAACTTCTTCAGATGAATGTGATCTTAGTGATATGGAAACAATACCAATCAGCTCTCCACCAGAAAGAAATCACAATGAAGCAATCACAATTAGTACTTCACCAGCGAAAGGGAGAAAACGTAAAAGACAAATACATAAGTGGAAAAGAAATATTTTAAAAGAAAAGGTGAATAAAGGGAAGATTCACAGATCGGTGAAGAAAACTATACCTGCCAAATGTGTTAAAGGCTCTTGTTCAGATATTTGTAAATTAAAGTGTAAAGAGAAAATTTGTTCAGAAGCACAAATCCAAATCAACAAGAGGTTCTGGGAACTTGGTGACCCTTCAAAACGAAGAAATTTTATTGTATCACATACAAAAAAAGTATGTCCCCGCTATAGGAGAGTTTCAGAAAATAAAACAAGAAGCAATAATTATGCTTACTATTTGACCTGGCAAGATGGAATAATGATAAAAGTATGCAAACAATTTTTTATGAATTCATTATGTATTGGAGACACATTTATAAGAAAAACACTTAAGAAACTAGATAGCTCAACAGGTATTTTAGAAGAAGAAAAAAGAGGAAAGCACGGGAAACAAAAAGGATTACCAGAGATAATAAAAAATACAATGCGCGAACATATTTCTTCATTCCCATGTGTTGAATCACATTATACGAGGGCTAACACTACACGAAAATTTTTAGATGGCAGTCTTTCTATATCTGAAATGTACAGGATGTATGTGGCTCAACAAAATGCTAAAGAGGAAGCCGTAGGAAAGAAGTGTATCTATGCTAAAATATTTAACGAGGAATACAATTTATCTTTTTTTTCCCCAAAAAAAGACCAATGTGCTGAATGTGCAAGTTTTAAGAACATGAAGGATGAAGATAAAGAGAAATATGGGGAGAAATATAAAACACATCAAGAGGAGAAAGAATTGAGTCGCAAAGAAAAAGCAAAAGATGTTTCAAGGGCCAAGTCTGCTGAAAATAATATAACAGTAGCTTGTTATGATCTTCAGGCTGTATTGACTGCCCCATGTGGAGAAATATCAGTTTTTTACTATAAACGAAAATTAAATTGTTTTAATTTTACAGTCTTTGAAATGGGGGCCAAAATAGGTCACTGCTATTTCTGGAATGAATCAATAGCTCGCAGGGGTTCTAATGAAATATCTTCTTGTGTTCATGAATTCATTAAAAGTTGCACTCCTGGGCATGCATTGATATTTTATTCTGACAATTGTGTTGGACAGCAGAAAAATAAGGGTATGGTAGCAATGTATTTACAAGCTGTACAAAATATGAATGTGCCATCCATAACACATAAGTTTTTGATTGCTGGACATACCCAAAATGAGGGAGACAGTATGCATTCATGCATAGAGAGGCAAAAGAAAAGAGTGTTGAAGTCTGGCCCGATTTATATTCCAGAACAATGGATACCAGTACTTCGTATGGCGAAAAAAGATTCAAAACCATTTATAGTTAATGAAATGGCAACATCCAATTTTAATAATTACATGGCTTTGGCTCAGTCAATGGGGTCAAACTATAATGTTAACCAAGACGGTGACAAGGTCCTATGGCATGAAATTGTGGTGCTAAAAGTTTCCAAAGAACACCCATTTCAGTTTTTTTATAAAACTAGTTACAGTGACCAGAATTTCAAACTGGTAGACATACGAAGGAGAAAACGTGGTAGGCCACAAGAGTTAATCCTGCAACCTGCATATACTAGCCCTCCAGGAATTGCAGCAGCCAAAATTAGTGACTTAAAAAGCTTATGTACAACTAATGTGATACCTAAAATTTACCATAGCTTTTTTAATGCCATTCCTGAGTCACATTCTTATGACTCTGAATAACATTTTATTTATTTTCAATAAAATATTGTAATGTGTTTGTTTTGCATTTCATCTTTTTTCCTTTCACCACATAAAAACACTCTGTAAAAGAACATTATTTAACATTATATGCCCAAATAGGCTATTTAATCGATTATTTATTCTGTAATGTCTAAAAACATTCTTAATTCATATAACTATAACAATGGTTTGCGTCAATATGGAATATTCGATTTTTAATAGAAGTCTAAAATTTTCAATAATTCATTTCTCCTAATGACGTCTTTAGCAGATGTGTTCGTTTTGCATTAGGTGAGCGACGTATTGTTAACGTGGCGATGTGAATTGCGATATGAGGGTCTGGGATGTACTGTTTATTGTTAATTATTAAATAAAGGAAAAGGCTTTGTACTATTGACGGGCGAGTAGCGTAGTGGTCCGCCGGAGGTCCCAGGTTCGAGTCCTGGCCGAGGCATTCGTTTGTGTGATGAACACAGATGTTTGTTCTCTGGTCATGGTTGTTGATGTTTATATATGTATGTTTATTCTGGGTTCCCCCCCAGTTCGCTGTAGGGTCATCTTCCATAACACAAGCTCTGCTTACTTTGGGGCCATACAGTTGGTGTGTTTGCCTGGGGATTGTTATTATTATTCCGTTCGAACATATAAAGATTTTGTGCCGTAAGTGATTGTAATCTTTACAATCTTTAAAAATTTATTAGTGCCACTACTTTTTAGTGATGGAAAAAGTAGTAAGGCGCGTCTTCTGATACTGAGTTTTTTATTTTTCTACCAATTTATAGTCTGGGTCCCAGCCGCTTAAGATCTTTCATTATTTGTCCGTTGTTGTATGACGTTTATAAATGAGTATTGTATTTTTAGAGATATTGGAGTAAGTTTTTTTGGTTATGACCTAAACGCGAAGTTGTTGTATTTTAGATAAAGTAAATATTATTCGTAGATTTAGTACAAGTAGAAGTATACCCTAAATAATACTTAAGATTAACTAAGCTTTGTTTAGTATACAATTTTAACCAGTATCACCAGGAGGTAAAATGATCGGTCTTATAAGTTTGTTTATGAACAATTTTTGAAGCACGATTACTATTTGAAATATTCAGGGGTTGTAGAGATCGAATGTAATTTTTTTTCCAGGTTATATTTATTTTAAATGAACGTTAATCAAAAAAGCAAATATATCGGTACCAGTCTAACCAGGCATCCATATTTATAATAAATCCCTCCCCAACGTTCTCTAACTTGCCTGTACGAGACGGCTGATCAATATCACACGCAGGACAACTGACGATATAACTGAAATTATTAACTTTTGCTATAGAAGATCATATACTTATAAATATAATATATTTAGGAATAAATCAAAATATATTATAATTTGATTGATTCTGTGGATAGTATCAACGTAATTTTATTTTTATTATATGCTTCAGGTCCCCGCGCGGTTCTTCCGAGTAAAAGACGTTACCTACTTATTCATTTATTTTATTTATTTATTTTATTAAGAAAACAAACAGCGTAATTTTATAGTAACCTTAAACTAGAACTTATATCTAGAAACCTAACCGAAAAGGCGATAACCTTAAAAATCACTTAAAAAAAGACGTGTTCTGTCTGATTAAATTTATGCAGTAATAATAACAATAATTATAATAATAATTTACAAATAGATACATTTACTTGAAAAAAATATATAGTCATACACATAGTTTTATACATAGTCTTATACTTACCTAAAACTTTATTTTATAATTTGAAGTTTAGAATATTATTCGACTCGAAGAAATAACTGTTAAAAGAATGTGTGAAAATAAACTCAACAGAAAAGAACTGTGAAAAGTAGAATAAATATTTGTCTTTTGTTTTCTATCCTGGCTTTTCATTCCGATCGTTTTGCCAAAACCTGGACGGCATTGACGGGGTGGCGTTTGTCATCTACAAATGTTCAGCTTTCCCGCCCGGCTGATTGATTCCAGCTCGCATATGTGGGTAGCGCTACTAATTCCTGATCCCTAGGAAATATCGAAATATAACCTCTGTTATTTCTGATAATGTAACTTACTCACGTTGATAAAGTTATAAAAACAATTCGGTTAATTTCAGCGTATATCGATTGCATTTTGACAAACTAACAAACTGATTTTCCTCTTTTACTACAAATATAATTTATTTCTTTATAAATTACAAAATCCACAGCACCACACATTAGATATAAGTAGAATAACAGTTGTGAAAATACTGAAGGCCATTTATGGACTTACAATTTGTATATTTTATAGTTATGCATTATTATATATAGTTGTATATAAGTATAGTTTCTGTTTCTAAGCATTAAGCTTGACTTTACGATCAGGCCTTGATAAATAAATATAGACACAGCAGAAAGACACGACTTTTCCGTTTACTAAACTTAAATATAAAAAATTTTCATGTAGATAAATTTTGTAACAATCCGTGGGCGTCTACTAAAACGTTCTGTTTTGGTAACCATGAGAAAATAATAATATTTTTCCTATCCATACCGACTTACAAAAACAAAACAATGCCTAACGGCGATTGCACTGAAAAGTATTATTTCATAAATCTACGTTTAATCTTTAGGTAAATTAAACTTATTCATACCTTTCATTTTACAACATAACTGTACAAAATATCTTAACAATAAAAAGTTACATCTAAAGTAACATTTAAAACCGAATCAGCAAATTTAACCGGTAACCACGTAACACGGCAAGCGAGACAAAAAACCATAAATAAAGATTCAATCAAAAACGTCATTTAATAAATAATCCGTTATTTAAACCCCGATGATCAATCTTTCAACACGATCTTATTAAAATGCATCTAATTTGCATCGCTTTGCACGCCATCTTTAAAAAAAAGTACAAATTATTTGAAAGGCGCGAGTGTTATCAGGCGATCTCGTGAGTACGGTAGCTGGATAATATCTGCTGGGACATCACTAGAATTTAGTGTTGTACCAACGACCTAAGGTTAACTACGCTAGTGGTGTGTACTATTTCTCGCCGATTTCTATCGATATCGGTAATGTATGGGTCTGTAGTCTGTGGGTTTCGTTGTGCTCGTTTGTAGAGTAATTTTATTGTTGATGTAGTTTAATTAAATTTCTGTTTACTTGGTGTTTTTAAAGTTTATGTTTTTTATGTTTTGCTTGTTTTAATGTATACTTGAAAATTGAAAAGATTATTTTCTTAATTCCAATTAGAGTATTAAAAGAAATAAATGCACTCTAATAAATAATAAAACTCTCTGATAAACTCTAAAAAATAATGATAAAGCCCGACTTACGGACAAATGAAACATTTAACTTAAAACAAGGACATAATGTTTTGAAAAAAGATGACACAATACGGAAATTTTGCCCAAGAAGTTAAAATTGTTTACAGTTTAAAGTGAACATGCGTTTTAAAATTTCTTATCACTTGTAGTTTTTTCTGTTAAAAACTTTTAGTTTACCTAAAGGTTTCTCTGTGTAATTTGTCATTAGCATCCAAAACAAATAAAAAATCTACAATTTTTTTTACTTAAAACAAAAAGATCTCGTAAAGAATTCAAGCGAAACAGTGACCGTAATAATTTAGATCAAAACATTTGCGAGATTATTGGAACTGTCATGTATGAGTTGTTGTTTTGGCGGAAGGCACGGTTCCCGCTCTTTTCGGACAAAAGCTAAGATTTACGATAGTGCGGCGCTTGCGCAGCGCACCGAGCTCGCGCGTGGCTGGAATTAGGGCTGTTCCTCGTATCGCATATCTTTGTCGATTTTATTACTTCAAAAGATTATAAAATCCAATAAAAATATTTTATTTCATCAAATATAAAAAAATACACGTGATAAATGTCTTCTTTTCTTCATCTTCATTTAATTGAAAGACTTTTTAATTAAATAAGAATTAAGACTGAGAGGAAAAAAAAGCCAGCAGAAATCACCTATCATCAGTGTTTTGTTACACTTTTGTAAAATACATAAAGAGGTAAGTAAAAGTATGCAGCTTGACTACGACACGAAAGGAACATATTCAAATAAATGTGTTACCGAAGACAATTCGCAACATTTCGAGGGCGTGAAAAATAAGAGCAGGTCTGGGTTAAATACTAGTAAGCTGAAAGTAAGCGCTGTTGTGTTTTGCTGAATAACACTATCAGTTATTTAATATAAATGGCCTATATGGGCTTAGAAGTAAACAGCAGTTGGGCCCGATACATGGTTTACAACTTTGTCTTTCAAGGTTTAAAAATTATATAATATAAGGATCTAATACCACGTATCCTAAGCTATCGACAAATTTTAATGAAAACAACTTTCCCTTTACAATTATTGAGTTTTAACAAACTAACTGTAAAATATCGTTACTACACTTCGAAGAAACTTGAATACTTCTCAGGAAAAACCCTAAAAAGCTAAGCCGTTACGCATGCGCGCTCCGTACTGGGATCGAATTTTTCGGATATCGATCTATCGATATCGATACGTTCGAGTTTGTTCTGTAATTTATTCGATTCAAACAGTGTCGCCAGATGGATCGATTGTGTGCGATTTATTGTGGCTTTGTTATATTATTTTTTTGTCAAATGCCGATGTTATTTTGATTTTTGTCGTTGATGGTACGGATTAGAAAATAAAATTTGTGCTATAACAGCTTGGTGGTGTAAATGATGGCAGCCCAGCTTTCTACGCTAGAAGATTCATATAATTTACAAGAGCAATATAAGTTTTATATTTTGTGCACATTTTATTTACGGTTTGAACAACCATAACACAACTTTTATTTATTTTGTAGATTTAATGTTTAATGTATTAATGATTCTTATAATAATTTATAACTGTGAAAATTGCGTTAAAAAGTTGGATGCATAATAAATTAGCAAAATAATTCAAACTTCAACACTTACTGACTTTAAAAATAAAGTCGTATTTCTTAAGAAAAAACATATTTTAAGTTATTTTACTGAGCAATATTTTAAGTTTTTTTTGACTTAATTTAATTTTATAACGTATTCATTTATTTTATCATCTTAGACGCTCGTTGATGTCTAACCAAGGCACATTTCAGGTGCATACAAAACTTTATTTTCATTTTTTTGGAAATATTCTAACCTTTAACCAAAAACTAAATAAAACTGACTCTAATATTATTATTTTTTAATTCAACCATTATTACACACCACGATCTGCTTTTGATATGAAACAGAGAAGAACCACAACACCACATTAGCATAGAAGTTAAAGCGGTAATACTCATGATCTAAAATAGGGCATGGCGACCAAGCGACGTCGGGGGCGAAACAAAGCTAAGACTCTCGTAAAATTTGTAGTATTACATTGTGGTGACACTTGAACGTAGACAGTGTTATGCAATACAACATGGAATATACATGAACACGTTTTTATAATTTCGAATGTTGTTAACAATTCGATTAGTAAAATTTTGTTGATCGATGTTTAAAAGAAAATGCGTGATATGTTAAATCGGTCTAGAGATAATACTCATGCATTCTGTGAACATTTTTATGGAATGAATGTCTCCCTCAAGGACATTAAAACTTTGCAGCAATTTCCGATTTTTTTTCCAATTTCTTTTTGACTTGTCTATAACTGAAACATATATAACTAAAACAATATATGCTTTGAGCGAACTATTGTATTTATCGAGAAAAATAAGACAGTAAAATTTAAAATATTTGTGATTACAGCTATACTTTGGTATAAAACAATAGATAATAAAATACAACTCTGAAATCAATGAGGCCAACGCTTAACTGAGCCATCGCGATTTCTGCTACGTTCTTGCTAACCACCATCCTCGGACGACCACCCACATCCTGCGTATACGCACATGCCCGGCGCGCGCGCATGAACCTAGCGGGATCCTCAACCTGCGCTGACGATCACAGATTTATGCATCCTGGTTATTAAGAACCTATACAGTAATTAAAACGTTTGTTAATGATCGAATAACCTGAAGGGACTTATTATTAAGTAATTGTATGATTGTGTGTTTTACTTGTGAATGTTTTCATATAAACACGTACCCCAGAGCAAGTTACTTGGCAGAGTTTGATTGTGTCAAGTAAATAGGTTAAACTTATATTTTTGAAAGAAATCAGTTAAGAAATACTCAAAAAGTATATCAAGGAAATTAAATTTTAAAAAAAATCGGAAGAAAATGAGCAATATTTTCAGCTGTCGTCATTTAGATGCGAACAGACTCGAATACGTTAAATTTTAAATAATCACGTCAATGTTTTGGTGATCAATAATGATTTATTGACGAGTATAGAGAGCTGTATATTTTGAGAGATTTTGTTATGTTTTAGATTATAAGGTTATAATAATTCCACTTTACTTTTGTATCTTTAAAATATCAACCTAAAATCTCGTCGTAAAAGTCACTAAACTTATCAAACAGACTTTATTGATTCTTATGTCTATACATACAAAACGGTACTACATTTTTAATGCTCATTAAAATCAAACAAATCTAAGTTTAACGGTGGCGCCGCACCTTCAAAATCTATAAAATTACCTAAAACGTAAAAAATGAGATCAAGAGGCGATCGTAAATTTAAAACTTTGCCGTTAATGTCTTGAAGGCACTTCAGGTCGTTAGTCTAAACAATAAAATTTGATTCATATTGATAAAGATTATAAATAAACGGGGACGTTTTAAAAACTGGCTATTTTGAACTATTACAGCAGCATAAAGCTTTGAGAAAGGAAATTTAGTCGTAAATAGTAGAAAAATTTACATTGTACTGTGGCCATGGTGACTTTAGAATTGGGATGGAGGGACACATATGGCTGATAAATAAAAAACAACTTTCTAAAATCAATAATTACAGTAAATATTTATTTTTTTGCAGTAAATAATTTCTTTTCTCGAAACAGTGTCTCCAGTTCACCGTTTTTCGTGGACCATTACTGAAACATACGAGTATTTGTAGAAATGTGTGTAAAAATTTCACTTCATCAAAGCGCAATTTGTACAAACCAATCGATCAAAATTGTAACTATCTATTAATAAGCATGCAGAGTACACTTTTTACATTAAATTCATACTAAAAATAAATTGTAACTTGATCTACCCAGGATTCACTATATTTAGATATATGACATTTGATACACTTTGAGCTATTTATGTCTAATTTTAATAAGCGTAAAAACGATTTGGGCTCCCAAATAATCCATACAATGCTAAAAATACACGAATCACCCAAAGCTTACAATCATGGTTGACACAAAGAAACAAAGGTCGCGCAGCTATCAATAAACTGTCCCAATAGTGTCCCAGTATGAATCACCGCGATCCGTTTTATTGTGTCACGTGGTACAGTTACTATACTTAGTTTTATTCCCGTTTTATAGTTCGTGGGAACTACTTTGTGTGTGGCCGTAAGTTAATAGATTGTTAAAATGTACAAGATGAAGATAGGGTGCTTTAGTGCTGCTAGTTACTGAATTGTAGATTTTATATGTAGAAGAGACTCTGCGTGTTTGTGAGGTGTGCTTTCCAAACTATTCAGGTGAAACTTTGCGAATTTTTCTGCATATAAATTTCTTAATAATGTTGCCTTAGTAAGTTTACCCAGGATTAAGTTTTGGTATGGAATGGAAATCCCGTCGAAATGCCCCATTTCAAGTCCTTAGGTATTAAGTTTCGTAATATCTTTCCTTATTCTCTGTATAAAGAATAGCTACAAGCAAAATTTAAACTTTATAGGTAAAGGGTTTGGAAAACGCGTTGGTGAGCGGAATGTCAGTTCGTAATGTTAGTTTACAAACGTCCGTTATATTATAACCTAACCTGTTTAGATTATATTTTAAAGATTTTGACAATGTTAAGCCTATAGATGTTACTTGTTTCCTCAGTCCGCTGTGTAAACAGTGATGATATATGATCTGCTTACTTACTGCAGTCTTACACACTGTTGATATGCTCGTCTGTATACAAAATTAAACGTCTAATAGTCGTTTAAACAATTGCAAATAATAATAATAATAATAATAAATCCCCAGACAAACACACCAACTGTATGGCCCCAAAGTAAGCAGAGCTTGTATTATGATTGACCATACAGCGAACTGGGGGGGAACCCAGATTAAAAAAACATTTCAGGAACCGAGAACAAACATCTGTGTTCATCACACAAATGAAAGGTCCAGCCAGGACTCGAACCTGGCACCTTCCGCGTATGAGGCAAGGTTACTTACCACTACACCAATCGGTCCTCAAATAAGTACATATCAAATTCAGATAAAAGTGTCCTTTGAACATTTTTGTATAGGGCTTGGCATCATCACTTATCGTGTTTTATTTCTATATTATATAAGAAATATTGTGCACCGCGCTTTTGAAGAAAAAATATATCGTTTGTGGACTCTCCATGGAATACAAAAATATGCTCTATAGTGTCTTGTATGAGTCGACGAAGGTTATATTATAAAAATAAATATCGCCATAAAAATTAATTTAAAGCCTTTCTATGCACTGTAGTAGATTCAAATGACAATCTTGGCATGATTACAGATTAACATGTAACGTTATTTTTACCTCTCACCATACTTTAAACTTATTTTTAACACAAGGCAACATTGCAAAAGTTTCATGTGGACAATAAGGGTAGTTGTTGCAGAATTTAACTAATAGCACACAGTAAGAAGTATACGTACATGTCTATAAAAATCCTAAAACGAATACAAAAATATATCTCACATTGCCTTATATTGTTACAGTTCAGAATCGCGCGATAAAAAAGAAATCAAACACAAAACCTAAATAAAAAATAGATAATAATATTTTTACGTTTTTTGTTATTTTTAAAGAGCCATTCATGTCCTACGTAAATAGTTGTACATGTAAATGAGCTTAAATTATTTTGTCTCTTTGCTCCATAACTTCTGTGTATAACTTCTGTGTATCTACTAAGACAAATGCATACTTATTTAATTTTAACCTTTAACGTAATTTATTGCAGAATGTAGAAAAACTTCGAATAAGTTTTGTAGCTCTATGTAAAGTTTTTATGTTACAATATTTTTGCGCATAACTTTGAAATGCGACACTTTAGAAAAAAAATGGCTTTTATTTTTGTGTTCCTTAGAGTGTGACCAATCGGTATACATAGGTATTATAAAACGTCACATTTGCTATGCAGCTTTTTATATTAAAACTCATTTAAAAGTTTGCGTATTTTATATTTAAATCTTAGATAAGGTCAAGAACTGCCATGTAAACCCGATACTGCCTGGAAAAAAGCTTAAAATATTTTTTTTAGCTCTGGCTATTATTTCTCTGTTACGATCTTTTTCTACAAATAACTCCAAAGTATGAATTTTTAGAGCATAATGGGTATTTTTTTTCATGTTCCTGAGAGTGTTCTATGAAATATTAGGGTCGAATGATGCGCCGAGATTTCGAAAAAAAAAATACAATACATGGTTGGAAATTTAGTACTTCTTCAGCTGCAGAGATGTTATTTACAAAATTTTGTACCATGGTTAATTCATAGACAAAATTTTACGATGATGTTGACATGAATAGAAACTCGCTTAAACGAAGTTGGCGCCAAAAGCTGGTAAGACACTCAAGTCCATTGCAACAGCATTATAAGGATCGCCCTTGCCCTAAGTCAGTGGCTTGATGACACGAAAGTGGCACCTTTTACTGATCGTTTTGCACTCTCGTCACGGCTTTTACCATACTCAAACATAACCTAAAAGTACACCACGTGTTGACAGACAAGTTTGTGTGTCGGAACTCTCGCCCTGAATGTGTGCGGCGCATGTGGGAACAATATAAACCCGACCAATTTGAAAGCGACTCAACTGGTCCAGAATTTTTGCAAATATTTGGTTAGTCCAGGTCAGATTTTTATTATATTGGTATTTCGTATTTAGATAAGATGATGCGTGTTTGGCGAAGCGGACGTGATTGTTTTTTGTAGTTTTGTATGTAGATCAGGTAATGTCCGTACTTAAAGTAAAATCAATTTACTTCAAATTAGTGGAAAGTAAATTGAAGGAATGAAAAGAAGATAGTATATGTATAATAAGTAGTGAGGCAATTTCATCTAATTGTGTGTGTTTTAAAAATGTTTTTATTTAATTGTACTCCCTGTTGGAAAGCATAATTTGTAAATAAATAAATTAGCTTATTTTTATTTTTAAATATAGAATTGTTGTTTATTTAAATAAAGTTCTTAAGAAATAAAGAATTTACTTAAACGGCACAGTAGCATTTGCCCAGATGTATTTTGCTGGGCGTACATAACGTGCGGTTTGCAACTGTCCGAGACATTGCTCCATTAGTCGTCGGTGATAATTGTACAGAACATGTTTGCTTTTCGTCACTCAAACGCATAAATTATTGTTACATTTTGCCAAGACTCTTATTCCCATTTGCTTGCGTGAAATTGAAAACCCAGTACTTACTCATTTCATTTTACGACACTTTCTTTAGATACCCTGCAATACTATAAACACACTATACTTAAAAATGTCTTCTCCACAAAAAAAAAAAATTACGTCGGTCCAGAGCAAAAGCGGGCATCTCAATAATCACGTTTCATTGAACCGAGAACACAAACATGGCTACCGTGCGTTTAGTTAATGCACGGCAAATGTTGATTTACGCTTAAATAGCGCTGCTGCCACGCTTACTGGTATTTAGTTTACGAATAACTAGATGGGCATTTGAGCTGTCTGTCTTTGTTTGTGGCTGGCTGCGGATTTATCTCATTGTTGGGATGAATCGTGTCAATTAAATATTTAGGCTAGAGCGCGATGATTCATTGTGTATTTTTAAACTGTATCTCACTAGGTTATGCCCGCGGCTTAACTTGTGGACCCCAGGGAGTAATGAGTATATTCTGGACGAAAACAGAAGAAAGGTACTTGACAACGTATAAAAAACTTTGATTATTGGTGTAATAAGCAAACAAACACACACACACACACACACACACACACACACACATAAATAAAAATAAAGAAACAAACTCGCTTTCACATTTATGGCACAGTTAGATTTGGTTTAATTCCCACATCAAGTAAAATAAAAATTAATCGTTTTACTGGCCTTTTCTTAGAAAATACAACAATAACAGACCGTTCCTGCACATTCTATTTGATTTTTTTTTAAATATCAAAAATGGGTAAAAAAATATTTTAATAACTTATCTATTGAATATATACCATGATGAAATAAAGGTTCAGTATGAATAAGTAATTAAACATTCTGCTGTTTTACTTACAAATACTATAAAATAGATAACTTGAAAAAAAAACTGTTTCTTTAGAAAACCCGCATTTGACCGATTTACCATAATGTGATTAAAATTATAATTATTATATTAATTTTAATACTGACGTCTGCTACCAGTTTGGAAATACCTAAAGATGGCTCTTATGTCTATACAAAATAATTCTTATGTGAATGTGTTAGCGCGACTGTATCCAAACGAGTACAAGAAATTTAACCTCGACCATATTAGAGGGAAGTGAGCGACCCGTCACCCGACGCTACCGTAACAAGACGTTCTTTAGTGACAATGACGCTTTAGACATTCATCAGGACGAAGAACTCAACGAACAAACACATTACACATGTTTTACCCAAGGACTTTATCGTCCAAATACTCAGATAATTCATAAATAATCTTTTGAGCGCAATTTTTGCTTAAATTTTTTTTAATGTCAGTAGAAAGACTTTGGATATCCTCAAGAACCTTATTTATAAAAGCATATACACTGACCCATGAATGATTTAGTGACTATGTAGCATATTATTATAAGATCTCTTTTTTCTCTCTTCTAAAAGAAGTTATCTTCTTTCCTTTGAACACATTTTTGAAAAGTAAGAATATGTATTTCCTCAAATTTATCTCTTCGTGACCCTTACACAAATGGGTCTCATCTGAAGAACGAAAATAGTATGAATGTCTCCCACAACAGAATGCCATGTCATTACTTATAGAGCAGTTCATTTTAAATTTGTCGCATTTATACAATTATATATGGCCCATCTTTACTGCTAATACTGATTATTTCTGGGCCAAATAATACTCTATTATATGTTAATAAATAAACTTAATACAACTAACATTTACGATAATTGTTTACCGAAAGTAAAGTGAAACGATTAAAAATTTGACTTTTTCATATTTGTTTTTCAAATAGTTATATGGAAGTAAGTACAGGCGAACTTAAAAATATTTTCCGATCTCTCACGTACACGCCGCACGCATCTCATTACAAGATGAGACCAAAATAGATTGACCTATAGTAGTAGGTTACTTGCATTCGGTTTCTTCCACTTTATGGAAAATTTTAGTGTTATTACTAAGAATCCATATATTTTAGACTATTTACGATTACTGCTTGTATAGTGGCTCCGGGATATTAGATCACGTGATCATTTAGAAATAAGAAAACGTTTGATTTTACCTCAACGTGATCAAATTTATGACGAGGAAGAGTTGAGACTTTATGGTCGCTCCATGAAAACTGGTAGAAGAAGTATTTAAAGATCATTGTTGTTGGTGACACTATTACACACAAAATATCCTTTTAGATGAGGATTTCTAAAGAAAATATTTTTTTGGTTTTTTTTACAAAATAGTTTTTGATCATTTAAAATAATACAATATTTTTTATCGTCTACTTGGATCTGGTGAGATCACGATAAATGCTAAGGTATGTTCAATAAGAAAATGCATTGTATCTAATAGTATTAAATAACAAAACCACAAATTCACATTACTAACCTAAAATCTTATTATTCTTACATCGGACTACTAGACGCAGACAGGCCTTCCATCCCTTTATATTAGATATCCCAAGAAGTCGAACGAAACGCTTCGATAGCTCCTTTTTGGTGCGGATCGCCAAGGTGTGGAATGAACTGCCTGCGTCTGTTTTTCCAGAAAACTATAGTCCCAGTTCTTTCAAGCGTCGAGTGAATAGGCATCTCGTGGATAGACGTGTAACACTTTCGTCTTTCAATAACCAATTTCAAACTCCGCAAACCTTCCAAACATCTCACCATAATTCTCTAAGAATATAATTTAATGAAAATACTACAGGTTTTATTTATACTTAAACTAGGTATTTCACAAAAACTAGTTTAAGAATTCCAATGTCTTGGAATAGCGGTTTACAATGAAGGAGGCGTAAATACCAAGTGACGTTACTGCCTGCTTTTCAGAGAGAACTTCTTCAACTCATCTTGCCCTGGTAAGGTCGTGACAAAAACTATGCGGGCAGAGAATAGTTAGTGTTTTTTTAGATAAGGCATGAGAAAAGTAGGTAGTTTTTCTTGCAGATGTTATATTGGGTACCTACGGCAGATGAAAGAGACGCGAATGTGAGTTTCAGTGTATGATATTATTTTATTAAATACAACTTTTTCAAATATATTTTAAACTAGCTGGTGCCCGCGACTTCGTCTGCACAGTATTAATATTTCGAGCAGCTTATATTAGCGTGGCGTGGAAAAAAACTAACAATATGTTTTATTTATAGAAGAATAAAAACATTTTAACATAATAATAACTACTAACTAATAAGTGTAGAAAAATTAAGGATCCACATTTTGTTACTGATACATAGCGGACTAATAAATAACAGAAATTTAAAAATATTTTTCAAATGCGACCCAAAAATTATTTATGTGATAATTTTCATGTCATAAAGTAACTTCTTTTCTATATTCTTTTCTTCTTTATGGGTTCCCCTCCAGTTCAATGTATGGTCATTCATAACTTACTTTGCTACTGATTACTTGTTGGGGGTTAATTATTTGTATTATATAATGTGTCTTAACATGGATATCAATGCAATCATTTATTCAGTATACACAGGCAAAAATCGTATAATACAAAAAAAATCACAGCCGCCACTTATTCCATTCTACCGCCAAACTACATCCTTAGTCTATGAGCCCGCACTTATAACTAGCACAAGCCAAAGTCGTAAAACATTATTTTACATAGCCGTAATATCGCAGAGGCCGTAAACTCAAACATTTTGCGCGGAAAGACTGACATACGCGCATAAAACTAAGCTTTCTGCCTTATGCGGCCATTCCTTTACTTTTTTATGCAACACTTATAACTCAAAATTTGCAGCATGCTACATTTTAATGCTCTGGACATGTTCGAACGGCGTTGTAAATTTAATTGTAGTTTATGTTATAAGTACCTAAGTTTTTCATAAATTAATTTGCTAATAATTGTGGCTTTTGGTTTGTGTGAGATTTGTGCTAACTTTTTTCTAGTTTACAGAAAGTGTAAATTTTATGAAATATTTAAGTTTTTTGGAGTTTTTAATTATTGAAACTTTGCTTGATGGACAAGAGTTATGGAACGATATAAGATACTTTATAATTGGGTAGATGACACAATTTAAAAATGCAAGTTTTTATAATTTATTTATAAAATATTAGTTATTTTGACAGGTACAATGTTTTGAAAAATATAGTTTTGAATTTAATATCGAAATTATATAGATTTTAAAACTTATATATATATAGTATATGTTAAATTTTTAAATATCATTAGCTTACTGACATTAAACATAACAATTTTTACTATGACATTATGCATGTAAACGCATTATCTACGTAGCTATTATATATTTTATCCAAACGCCCATACAATTTTAGTATGATTCACAAGTCGTGACGTCACAGCTCAGTACCGTTTTGTATGGAGCGTTTTTCGGCGACTCGCAGCGGCTCCTCGATCACATCGCTGTATCTAGAAAACTATTGATTGTAAACATACTGTTACTTTTGCAATATTTATTTACTGTTGATAAACTATTTAAATATGAAATAATTAATATATATATATATATAATAAATTTGTCATGTACCCAATTATCAAAAGGAGAAATTCGTTTGTTCAAGTTTGAAAGACCTATTACGAATTATATACATATATATATATATATACATATATATACATATATATATATATATGTATATATATATACGCTTCATAAATATATACCTATATAATGCATAGCATTGGCTGTATTTTATTTAGACTTCTAGTTTTTTTTTTAATATTTTCAAACCCAATAAACGAGCGTCTGATCTAAATTAATTATTTCTTTACAATAATGCTAGGATCATAAGACCAAAAGAAGACAACTAGCCGTTTAACTAAATACATTCTAGAACTATGTTAACTTGCCTATTCAGCTACACAAGACATTGACTCACCTCTTCTGACAAGCTGGAAATACTTTAATTTAAATAAAACCTAGTTTAGATTTTATTGTAAGTAAAACCTTCTTCGTTACAATGCAGTTTGATTTGGACCATCTTGATCGATTCAACACAAGATTATGTGACTTATTGGGTTTTACAGACGAGCGTTTTTTCAAGACATGGAAATACATTGGGTGACTTTATTATCACTCGGAAGAATAGCACATGTGCTCAGATGATACCGAGCAATTTTCCTACAGACACCATATATCAACAAAAGTCGCCTTTTAAAACAATGCTAGATTCAGCTGTCCATTTCACATGAAAAGTTGCTTTTTATCTCGCTATACCGTTACACTGTTCATTGTGATATATGAGCCGGTTTTCTAAACGGTACAAAAATCATACAGCTTAGACATATTAGGAGGCAACTTAGGCAGACGTTCGGCAACGGATTATTAAACCGGATTCTAATATTGATCAGTAATCATTCCATAAGTATCTACCACAGGCTCCGCTTGTTTTTATTATAATAAAAACAAATCCCACAAAAATCCCCTTGAAATAAGTCACAACTAAAGAACCGAACAATTAATTTCTCATACAAAATTTCTTTATAATTAACTATTTGCAAATAATCTAAACGGCAAGCTTCGCCCGTGTGCCGCTTCTTCCTGCACTCATGATCCCAAGCGGTGGTCGCACTATAAACTCTAGCGTGGGCTGGGCTCCATCTAGTGCTATTTCTATACAGTACTCATTAAGAGAAAGGTATATTAGGAAGTAGATAATAGCTTAGCCTGTGAAATGCAATTTCAGAAACCTTTAAAACTTAAAACTGGTATCGACTGGAGATAATCATTACCTTAAATTTAAGTAGAGCGATAAACATCAACTAAATTTTTATGAAGAGGTGTGCTAGCTTTTGTTTTGAGTTTTGAAGGTGTATGTACATGCAAGTATTTGAGTATGATTTCTTAAAAATGTGATCGAAATCACAAGTGTGAAGTGTCAAACCAAGCGAAATGAAACCTAAGTGTCTATAAGTCAGGCTTATAGTATTATTACTTTATCGTCATCTCCTTGCTCACTGGTAGAAAACTCTACTTTATAGGATACTCTACTTATATTTGAGTTTTTGATATTTAAAGTAATTTAAATTTTTTTTTACTTCTAGGAGTAAATAAAGTCATTTAATTTGAGCTTTATACAATTTGGATTAAGTCCGTACATTCAGTAAAATTATAAAACCAAAAGGCTCTTTTATGTTTTTTGCGAGAATGAAAACAGTTTCAAATTATTAACATAAGTGACGGAAAACATATTTAATTTTATCTCAAAGTGACGTTTTATCGCTTTAAGATAAATTCAAATAATAAAATCATTTGATCAAAATGTTTTCAGTATACCTTAAAAACATTTAAAAAAAAATAACTCCATTGTGTCTAAAATTTAGCGTCCCAGCAATCAAACCAACCATTTTATAAATCTCACTGAATTATTAACAAAAAAGGATTGATACAATCCGAACAATCCGAACTTTTTAAAAATATTGTCAATACTCCACAAACTTGGCAAAGCGTGACTTGGCACCGTCCTTTTGCATAAAACCTTTTCGCGCGACATTTAGTCTTATGTTTTAAGAACAAAAAGAAATAAAATAAAGAATCGGTAGTGTAACGTTCTTTTGCCTTCTGTATTTTTTTTTCTGCACAAAATGAACACGTCGAATATTAGCATACAATAGGCCGCGAGTGCAATATGGTTCGCAAATATTACTTTATACAGTATATTGTGGTGAAAATATAGTACTCCTTGGGTGATGTGCTTGTTAGAATTATATTTCTTTATTGTGTTGATAAATTACGGATTATTTTTATTTGAACTAGTGGCGGTAAATGCTTGGTTATTCGACTTTGTTATCGACGAATTTAAGTAGCGTTAAGTATAATTGAAGCTTTTACTTAAGTTTGTTATTTCAAAAAAGTGCTTTGTTTATTTGAAATATGAAAAATAAGAAAAGCAGACCTCGTGTTCAAAATAAATCATCTGTTTACTAACGTTAACAAAATATAACGCCAAAAAATCCGAAAATCTTTACAATAACAGAAATATGCATAAATAATTAATATTCAAAGGAACTTTCCAGAAACCGTGACAATTGATTTAGAAATATATTTTTGTTTTTGTTAAACAAGTCTAAAACAATGAGATACACCAAAACCGTGGTTCGGTACCCTTTCACCTCTGTCAAGATGATTCCACAGGTTTACCTTAAAATTTGAATACAGGGGCTTTATACACAAGACGTTAGCAATAACTTCAAATCAATAGTATATTTAAACATAGAAATACGGTATGAGGTATGGAAGTATGGTAATCAGTATGCTTTTGGATATATGCAGTATGATTCTTTTGACAATTTTGTTCAGCCGAAGGTCTGAGGTGCTATTTAGGTTCTATTTTTGGGTATTATTGTTTCCAATTTATTGTAAACGGCTTATCAAAGGATCCATACAGCCCAGACTTCAGTAATTAAAACAATTAATGCAACTGAAATTGTCAAACAGTTTGAATCATTTTTATTTTCGTTGTAAAATAAAAATAATATTTTTTAAGGAAAAGCAATTTAATTAAGACTGGCCAACAATACTGAAAATAGTGTGTAAAGTAATTTTGATACTTTGATTTTTTTTGATAAGTTTTTTAGAACTGGGTAGTAGTGCCCAATAGGTAGATAATTTATTTTTAACAAAAAATTTAATAATAAATAATAACAGTTCATATGAAAAGAATATAGTTTTGCCAGATTAAGAAATCATAAAACTGCGACTGCTCTGGACCGACTCTAGCTTCAATGACAAGCTAAATTTATACTGATCTTATAAATAAGAAAGATTTGTTTGATTTTATTCTAACTCTGAAACTACTGGGTCGATTTAAAATTTTCTGAAATTCTCGAAATTCTTACGTATTTTTAGAATTTTTTTTTGCGGTAACAACTTTTAACATTTATGTTTCTACCAATGTTATATTATAAATATGTAATTTAATTTACCAGTGTTAAAACGCACTATTAAATCCACTGTTGCTGATTTATACACAATTTATACACGAAATAAAAATAAGAACTTAAAAACCATTCACCTCCAATGGAAAAACCGCTTAAGTCCAAAAACTTAACTTTTGAATATTCATATTTAACACACTACGACATTCGGCAATTTGTTTCCAAAACTGACACAAACATATGAAAAGTTGGAGTTACCCCGTTGTCCTAACACGGTCTGTTTGACGGGCCTGCACTGGCGCCTCGGCTGAATCCATTTGAATCCGATTACAGTGCCACAAACTTATCCGTTCAGTAGATAAAATTGGAACTAAAGGATTCGTAAGGCAAGTATCTCGTGAACAGAAATGTAAACATAGAAGGCAGCGAATTCTTGACTGCGCAGATAAGTTGGTTGAACTATACAAAACATTAGCTTGTCAACTAGGACAGCCAATGTCAGTTGGGTGATAACTGTCAGTTTTGGGGTAGGTTTGGTAAGTTTTGATGCCGTTCCTGGAAAAAAGTGTTTATTTAAATTCTTATAACGTAAAAATAAAATAAAAATCTGACTGCGTATTATATTTGAATTTGTTATCATTGCATTAAAAACAGTTTGGTTGCAAATAGAGTTTCAAACCAAACCTATTGGGACGGAAAAATTTCCTTAAAGTTATTTCATTTTCGAACTAAATAATATTTATGGCAAATATATATTGGATTCAAATTTAATGCGAATAGTCATTTTCCGTAACAAAACAGAAATCGTGGCACCTTGGTTTTAGTATGCACTTCAAGATAACTTTTTTAAATAATAAATTGAACTATCTTTACTTGGTAATTGTGCCAAACAATAAATTATCCAATCATTATAGTCAATTAGCATCTTCATATTGATACCAGGATTTAGTATTTGTGTTATATACATGGGACACTCAGAGAGATATTACAAAAAACAATAACATTTTTGCTTTAGGTTATATATTTTTTCATCTTAAAAAAGCTCTTCAGCAGCGATTATACAAAGTTTCATGCGTCTGAAACAATTTTCAAAGCACATTTTCCAGTCTGCAACAGGTACTTCCTCTACGGCCTTCTCGAATACGTATCTTCTGGCGATGGAAACTGCATTCCCTTGCGCTGGTTTTTAACTATAGGGAAGAAGAAGAAATCACGGTGCCGCATCAGGGCTCTAGGGCGAATGACACAAAAGTTTTACCGGTGTGGTGTTTAGGAACTCCCTCGCCTTGATCGCGGAATGCGCGGGCGCGTTGTTGCAAAAGGCTTCGAAGTCCCGTTGTTGTTGTATGATGCAGCAAAAACTTCTGGCAAGCATTTGCGACCTCATTTAAATTCGTTATACCAGCGACACACAGTTGCTTCAGAAGGCGTCTTGTTCATACAATCTAATTAGCTTTCAATTCTATTTAGTCGATTAAACGATTCATCAGGTTTTATCTCATCGGATCTCTGTGTGACCCTGAGTTCTGGGGTTCCTCAGGGAGTGGTCCTATCATCGCTTCTTTTTTCGGTGTTTATCAATGCTATCGCTTGTAATATTTCTTCTCATACGCGACCTTCAAATTTACGGACATTTTAACTACGACAAAATTGATGAAACGAAAATTGATTACCTCTGAGTTAGAACGCATCAACTTTTGGGCGAATTGATTTGGTCTCTCAGTTAATGCTACCAAGTCCCAGGCTATCGTGATTAATGGCAAACACTGGAAAACATCACTAAAATCTATTTTCATTCCTCCTCTATCGTTCGACAGTATAAACTTTGTTTTATGTTGTCTAACGTCTTGGGATTCTTTTCGTTAGCAACATGACCTTATTGATTATGACGACCATGATTATTGCGTGTTTCCATTCTCTGAAGCGTTTGCATAGATTTCTGCCTTTAGATATCAAGATCTCACGAGCAAAGTGTTATTGCCTCTTCTTGACTACGCAGTGTATACTACCTTGATATCACTGAAGATCTATTTAACAAGTCACAACATCTCCAGAAATTATGCATTCACTTCATATTGGCTTAAGAAAATTGGACCATATTTCTGCTCATTGAGCTAAACTGAAATGGCTCTCTGTCAGTGTTTTATATCTTCTTTAATCCCTTGTGATCCCCTACCTGCGTGAACGTTTTACTTTCTTGTCAGAAGGCATACATAATACTGTTCGAAAAAAAAATCTCTTTTATTACTATTTAGCTAAGAAACAATACGAGTCTAGTGTTGGTATTTAGATGATTTATGTCATGTGTAGGTACTGTATATACCTAAGTATATATTTGGATTATATTATTTTATTATGTATTGTATAATATGTTATAGATTGTGTGTGAATGAATGATATAATATGGGTATACTAATAACATGTTTCTTTTCAACTTGATTGTTCCCGTTTGCTTTGCGTACATCACTCTGTTTTATGTAGTGATTTTATATTTTATGGAAAATATATTTAATAGAAATAAGTTCGCCCTTGTATATTTTCTTCTGACCTGTACTCACGTTTTGTAATTTGTTGTTTTTCTGTGTACAGTAAAGTATTAAATAAAAAATGAACTCTTTTATTCACATCTTAACAATATGATTTTAGCTCCTCATAAACAAATATATCAAAAATAAACATAGTTGACACCTAGTTAAACCATGTGTTACAGAAAGATTATAAAATTGAAACTCCTGCGATTATCGATCAAAATCTGTCAACATGAATTTAAATCTATGATCAGCAAGATATTCAATTTCAAACTTTATAAGCCCGAGAACAGGTCCATATTTCCAACGTCAAAGAAAGATGTCATTTGACTGAGCATCACTAAATGGTAGCAGTGATCTGTCACCAGGAAAATAATCGATTATCAGGGGCGATTACTTAGCAATCGATATTTAATATGATCGATCGTTTGCTTCGGTTAGCTTTAAACGGCTGGGTGTATTACAATTAGTATTAGGATTTATTGTATTGGATATGCGTCAGACGCATTTTTTCATGACTTACCTTTTTTTGTTGCGCTACTATGATAATTATTTCGAACGTCATTGAACAACTAGAAGCAACGTCAATGCTTACTTGTTGTTTTTGCATGGTTTTGCGATTTTCGGGTGCTACGCGACAGCGAGGTTTCAAGAGGTTAAGGTCTTGAATTATAATTTTTGGTAATTATTAGTTTGAGACACATATTAATCTATTTACTGTTGAGATAGCTTATAATATTTTTTTGTAATTATAATGGAGCTTATAGCTAAAAATAAATTATTTCGAAGTAATGAAAGATGGAGTGGTTACAACATTTTATTAAAAAACCTTAGCAATCGTTTTTGTCTAGACTCTTTTTATTCGATATGTTTAAGAGCTTCTACCACTGCGATACCCACTTTCGGTGTCATTTAGTCATGCCAATTAGAATATCGATCTGCGTATTATAATCCATGACCTTTGTAACGCCAATTAAATGACACACACGAAACTACTATCACTATACAACATACGAAATATTTAATAACAGATTATTATATCGGATTCAAGTCACAAAATGATTCAGCCTACACGACCAAAAGTAATTTCTACATTTTTCGACAATAGTTTAAATAGGTATCGCGTTGTTATTTTGTATAATAATTTTATGTAATGAGTTGTATGAATGGTATATTGTGTATGAAACAAAGAAATCATATGTGACGTGAGACACAATGTGAAATCGATCTGGTATTGTTGTGCTAAGGAGGTCTTGACGTGTAATCGATCTTAAAATCAGTTCTGTTAGTCTACTGACAAAATCATATCAATATTATTGTGAAAGGTGAACTTACCGTAGTATTCTGTCTCGCTCGCTCGTTTGATAGATTCCACTTCGAGTTTGAGTAACTTTCAATGAACCCTACCATTGCCTTCCCGGCAAAATGTAGCCACTTTTCATCGGATCTGAAGTGTATCAATTACAAAACAATTTCAAAACGAGAAAATTCTTTTGAAGAAATATAATTTTAATATTGGCTTGGCGCTTACAGTCCTTTACCCGTGTAAACTGAACATAAAGTGAAATAATCAAATTCCTAAACATTTTGCGTGGTTTTAGCTCACTAATTCATCAGTTTTCTCAGTCTCGAAATTAGTTGCTTACTTGCCAGTTTATTGATTTTTACACATTGTTGTGTGGATTATGGTAAATTGATAGAACCATCCCCCTTCTTTAGCGAACAATCAGGAGCAGTGTAAAGTTGTCGTTAAAACTTTTATAGTCGACTATTTAACTAGTCAACTGTAATGATAAATGCAGAAAAACTGATATTGTATGGAGTTTTAATAAACATGCTCTATTAATTATTTGTGCTTAAAGCTCCTTCTGCCGGATTAACAGACGATCCTAAGAAAGTGTAGGATTGATTGGATGCGTAGGTATGGTTACAGAAGCGAAAAGTCAGGGTGCTCAAGAGTCCCATGCTCAGCTGTAAACGGTTATGGCCGTTGCTTAGATATTTAGTTGGGATTTATTTTCCAGTTTAAAAGAAGTTTATATTTTAACCATATCATGGAGTTTCTTTGTAAAACTAAATCTAAGTTCATAGTTTCTTTACAAAGCTTGCCTTCGCTAAACACTTCACATTAATTAACTGATCAAATAACTGAAACCTTTAATGATAACCCTTAGTGCCGTGGTTTTATTGAATAATTTTAATGATTTAGACAAATATTTAAATTAATTTGGTTTGCAGATAGATTAAGCTCGTGTAGTGCATGACTGCTCGCATTTGTCGCGAAGTAAATGCATCTCATATTTACACCTATGGACGTTTCATATTGAACTGAACCTGTTTTAACAATTCGATATGAAAAGTATAAAAACTAATCATTTTATATGAAGTGTCATAAACAAAAACGCATAACATAAGTTTTTTTTAAATAAATAAAAATAAAAATAGAAATGTAAGACGTTCTTATTATAAATGAATCAAAACGGTGCCTAAGAGATGTTACGCTAAGGCGAAGAGGGAGCACTTACCACAGAGGCGGAGAAAAGTTTATCTGAATTGGATTCATGCATTTGTTTTTTTAATTTACAATTTCCGTAGCTGGCAAACGAGCAAACGACCCACTGGAAGCTTGGTGGCATTCGCACACATGGACATCATAAATCGTAAGTGTATTTTTTTTTAACTTTTTAAATTCATTATTAGTAACTGTGATTATTGCGTCACCGACCGTAGGCTTCAGTTGGAATTCTTGGTTCCTTTAATCGGAAAACTAAAACGTAAGCGTGGTTATTACGGCGGTCGGAACAGGAAGGAATATAGCGCCGCCCCCGACGAGACCTTAACAAAAGATACTCTACTACAACTAAAATGTGCCATTATGGAGAAGTGTCATTCGGCAAAGCGTTAGAAAAGTTGTAAGTAGGAGGCAGGATGTGCCTAGTAAACGTTTATTTTTACTAGTTAGTGTTCTGTTACATATTTATCTGACATAAATATCATATTTTCGATAATATAACACAACTGATTGTAATCAAGGGTGCCTTGGCATGTCACTTTTTATGCTAAAAATCACCGGTGGTTAACCCGGAGAGAAATTTTTATAGGATATAAATATTTATACGTCTTTTTCCTAATAATATAATAAAAAATATGACTGATATAAAATAATCACACATACTATTTCTAGGTTGCACATATAATTTTAAAGCCCATGATGCATACCTAAATACTTAATCAAGCAATATACGCGGCAAATCAAAAATTGGCTAAGTTCGCAGTGTGCTTTACATTCTTCACTGTAAACATGAATAATACTGGTTAAAAAAACAATGTCTTTTTTAGGTGTTGCATGACTCCATCCATTAGGACCGCACGCATCGTTCAGTTGACAGATCCATGCGCGCACGCAAGCCGCCATTTTTAATCGTAACCTTTGACATCTGCGCCGTTGGTGGGGCCGCCCATACTTGAATGTGAACTTGTAAATTTGTAAAGTAATTTTTTGTTATGAATTTCTAGATCCTGTGAAATTTGATTTTTATATTTTAATGTAATAAATAACCATGGCATTTTGCTCAAACAGTACTGCTATAAATAAGTGGTAATTAATTGAGTAGTAGAAGCAGAGTTTCTTGTTTGGGGCGGTACGCATCCAGAGAATAGCCACGGTATTTACTGGAACAAAGGCGATTCCATCTGACACTTGCGGGCAACGCATCATTACTCGTTATAATAATCACAGCTACTATTCATACACTTGTAATAAATAAACCGACTTCTTTTTAATAGCATTATCCGCCTCTAAAAATCTGCATTGCCTTACTAAGTCAGCCACAATTTACGAGCGTCTGAACGATACTATTTAAGCCACTAAAAATATGTTGTTGCATGATATTTTTGCTATATAAGTTTGAATTATCATCCAATTTCGATTATGGCGCTTCGACGGGTGCTGCCGCGCCACGTTCGTTTCGCTCGCTCGGCTCGCGCAAGCTGTAAATGCAGCCTAATATTAACCTTACCCAAATTTAACTACTACGCTTTCTATAGAATATTTAGTAGGCGTTGCAAAAAAGACGAATTAGTTTATAAAATTAGATTAGTCATAAAATTAGAAGTTTGATCACGTGGCCAATAAAGAAGTTTGTGGCTTCACTTATAATTTCCCTTCAATAAAGATAACACCTACAATGAATGATATCCGTGTGTGCGTATACCACTCGCCGTTACGCGTGCTCGTTTGAAAACCATGAAAATGGTTTAAAAAAGGATATATTAATCGATTACTTTAAATATATTTTTGTACCATCGAATTCATATATATCGAAATGTACGATAATCGTAGTGTGGTAACAGTTTAAAATATTAGTCTGAAATTTTTATCCGAACCAGTTAAAAAATAATTCAGTACGTAGTTCAGTTCCTTGACGTACCAACTGTCCAATTGTATATTGATATGAAACTAAAATTATATTCAAAAGATATGCCTAATTCCATATCGATCGAAACTCAACATGTTTTGAGATCGGTTTGTCCAGATATCGATACATTTTAGGTCATGTTAACACGCAAACAAACAATCTACACACATTCAGTTTAGAGTTACAAAGTACGTTTGTTTGTCAACAGTACTTTCTGAGAATATTTTTTACTGATTTCCTTATATTAAATAAAGCCTCGTAATAATAACAAGGCAAGAGAAATAAAGAAATAGACCGCTAATTTTGAAAAACAAATAAAAAGATTTATCGACTGTTTTGCGCTTCGAAGTCGCGGTTCATAACTAGTGTTGTACGCATGAAGTATCGATAGCAATCGCTGACAAATCTCGATACAGTGTAACATTATATTCGTCGCGTTTATCGATTGTCTCGAAGTTTTATTCGAATGATTTTTTACTCGATTTAAGATCAACATCTTAGTGGTTTATTGTTGAAAGCATTGCTACCTTTTTGCTTTTAAATACGTAAGTTATACTTTAGAGATAAATATTAGCATTTTGCAATAAAGCGTTTTTTTTAAATATTTTGAAACGTTTTAACATATTGAAATTTGAACATTATTGCATAACAAATTTCAGTCTCTGAAAAAAATTTTACTTGCTTTATTACCATCAAGGTTTTCCAATATTAAATACTTTTAAATTAAATAACACTTTTTTACCTGGATGTTATTCCGTTTAATTATATTTTTATTCATTCAAATCTCGTAGTAAATTATTTGCATCTATTCAGTCGTCATACCAAAGCTGATATTTCTTTTCAAAGAACTTTCAAGTTGCTCAGATATATTCCATTAATATAAGTCCCCGGATAAATGTCCTCAAATCAGAAGATATTTCATCTGCGTAGACATAATCTATCTTAAGCAAAACACAATGTATTAACGGAAACTTCATAAAATAGACAAAGACAGTAATATGAAAATGATTATTGTCATCACTTTCTCTCTTGAACATGTGTACTCTGTCTTATTTATCTGATAAATTAATGAAAAACGAACCTGTACATCTTCGAGTAGGCATCAAGTAGAGTGTCAAAATTACGGGATTTAAATGTTCTTGATCAACAAAAGTAAAATTTTTCTTGTCGATTGTAATTGATTGAAATTATAACCATCATAACGAACTTAACAACGCAAGTCAACTTGGCTGAATGTTTATTCATTGAGTTTAGGCGTTTCAACCACTTTATTCATGAAGTAAAAGATAAGTAAATCTAAATATTTCCTTAAAACTTTATTATTATTCTTTCTCTATATGCAAAATAAAAATACAATGTTTCAATTCGCGTCATAATTTACGAAAGCAACAATAATAACTCTGTTATCGATTATAAAGTATCAAGAAATTCGATCTGACGCAATAATTATTGAAAAATATGTATTAGTCGAGCACGGGGCGGCGCCGGCCATCCACTGACATAAATTAGTATTTTAATTATTAATTTCTTCAAGTACGGCGTAAGATATATCTGTGCAACCTGGCCGGGTCTACCCAGGTCATATGTAACCTAACGATTTTATTTCTTTAATAATTCTCGTAGAGTAGGAAGAGATAGAGCTTTTGTCGATCGGAGTTTTGATTTTGTGAACGTTGAATGAAGATTGAGATTACGGCTACAATTTTGATTATTTTCAAATACGTGGCTACTATTAAAGCAATATTTTATATTAACAACTTCTATCATAATGTTTACATACTAAATCATAAAAGCGAGTATCTTTCTCCCTTAAGCTTAAGCAATATCAAAATAATGGCTTCTAATGTGGTGCACTACCTTCTTACTTACTTCAAAATTTTTGAACTCAGAGAGTTATCTTCCAATTATAATCAAGCTAGTTATTTACTGCTATTAAAAAAAAAGTTGTTTTTCCGTTACTTGACATTGAATCTCAATTAATTGCATAAAGTTGTTATAATGTTTTCAGGTGCCTCAAGGAATACAGATCCTCTAATGCACAACCTACACTACACAACTTGTAAGAGCAGGCGTCTCAGAGATCGAACCAAAAGATAACAATCGAATAAACATAATAAATTATATTTATTACATTATATTCGATTCTTGCTTATATTTGTTTAGTTTCACCCATGTTCAGCATCGGATCGCCACGCCCCGGGCAAGTGTTTGCTCCGATCAATTAATTCGAATATTATCGGACTATAATCGATTCATTTTTTATTAAATATGGCATGGAATGTTTTATTATAGGTTTGCTTCGATTTTTGTGGGAATTTGGTGTGTAACGGAAAAGGAAGGCGGTAAACATGGTAAATTTAAATTAGTTGCTAACACCAACGCCTGCCAATTTATGAAGAAAAAAAATATGTCACCGTCGCTTGCTACTTTAATATGCCTATCCTGAAAACTGCATTTATGTTCTTAATAAACATAAACAATGTTATATTATCTAAATGTAAGCTGCCAAGATTCAAATTATTTATGTCAAAGTAAATTCCTCAGTGCGAATGCAAAGTTATTTCATCAAACAAGTAAATTATGATATTACCAAATTATACCAAACTAAACAGAATCATAGAACACACAAATATTTTGTGGAAATCTGTCTGTACACAAAAGCACAATTTGTGTGACCTGTTGCTTGCTTTACTTAAAACCATGAATTCACGGCTGAGTTTATCAAATAGTATGTGTTATTTTTCTTGCGTTAGCACGCAAAATATTAATATAAAAGATCTCCACTTTCATCTCGCACTTTCGAAACAAAAATAATAATAAAATGAGTCATCTAACGTTAATGAACACTATTTAAGCCATCCACCAGGGTGGTGTGACACCAGGGTGGTGTTACACCATGTGGTGTCTAAGTTTTGACGTTTTCTGTAAATTTTAAAATTTATTATGTAACAGGGCGAAGTAACCTATAAAAAATTTCTTTTAATGAATACTTCTGTATAATATATAATTCTTCCGTTTTCTTTGTTTTAGCCTACAATTTCATCACAGTTGTAGGGAGAATACGTTCATTGCAATTTATTTAACACAGCAGAAAGGAAACAAATTCATCATGCCGTCAAAGCTAGGTCTTAAGGACAAATTTATTCCATCGTTTAGTGTAAGATAGACAAGGAATCATAAACATTAAATAGGATTCCGATTGTTGTGACAAGGAAAGCCAGGATCAGAATGCAAGCTCGATCATTCACAGCGCCCAGCCAGCTGTCGCCGTATAACACGAAAGTATTTCATGACATGACTAACGCCACATTAGCCATATTGAGGTTAAGGTCTAACTATTGTTCTAGTAAAGTTCGCTGTATTTGTTTCTATTATGTCTGGTATTGTTATCGCGATACATTGTTTAATTGTGGTAAGTATTTCCCGGTCGGCAAATGGGTGACAATCGGTTGTTAAATGAGAAAAACTATCATATGTAACTAGTACTCATCGTGCTACGTTTATTAGGCTGTTGTTAATTACTTACAATATTTGAAATTTTCAACGAGTATTTCTATAGCTGCTATAATGATACATACTAGGAATGACATGATATAGGGCATGAGATGGTATGCAAGCTTTTGTGTTAGTACATTTCATGTATGGCCCGCTTATTTACACATGCTAATAGAAATTAAATTATGTATTTGAATATATGAAATATAAAAATATTTTATAAGCTTTGCGTATAAAATACCTAAGTAAAACATTAGGAAAGTTCCGCGAGATTGGTACTTATTTACATCATTTGTAGGTAATGGAGAGCTGCGTGTTTAAACCCACCGTAGTATAAGCCGATGCATTAAAGAAAGGAATCATAAATGGCGGCTTGTACTTGCATTGACAGATAGTACAATTAGCATACAAATTTTCAAAAAAAATTTCAATTCAAAATTAATAAAAACAAGACCGGGTTTCAAACTAGCTTCTGACCGCGGCTTCGTCGGCGTGAAAGTTGAAAGACACGTGGCGCCATCCATTATCATTAGAACTTTATTGTTGTTTTCATCGGAAACAGTGCTTTTTCGGGATGAAAGGACTCTATGTCCGTCTCTGTACACCTGACAAAGTAAATAACAAAATTTCAGGAGAATCCTTATTATGACGTTGGTTAAAATAAAACACGAATATTATTTAAATCAAGACTAAAATTTTTTTACTTACCGTACGCGCGAGAGTGAGTATAGACGGCACTGGTGTGCTTGTGTTTAATGAACCATGTTATACCCGTGAAGTTAATAATTAAAGACAAAATTTTGAAAAGTCTTCCAGGTCAAATATACAACTGTCAATAATTGGGTTTCTGTTCATTTGACAAAAATGCGGAGCTATTTACTAAGTCTAGGCTAAAAGCGTCCATTGGTTAGAGTGCTTCCTAGCAAAATTATCAGAACCAATAAGGGAAGGCTGAATGGGCCAGATCCCTTTGCGTTCCCCTAAAGGTAAAGAGTTAAAAAACCCATAATGGAACTTAATTAAACTTAATTTTAACGATACTTTTGCAAACACTATACATCAATTCTGAAAGGTTGCGTCAACAGACCCACGCGTGTTTAATAAGAATTAAGTTAGTTTTGACATTCATTTATTTTGGATGACTCGTTGCTTAATTGTAACTTATTAATTAGTTTCGTTTTAAAGTTCTCTTCGTGGGCGAAGTTTGAGGTTATGACGATTGGTTCAAGTATCAAGTAAATTGGTTTGACTTTGAAGTGAAATCTTGTAACTTGAAGAGTTTCTTAAAAATGTTTTGTTTATCATGCCATGCAAGATGGCCTCGAAGTGTCTGCGTAATATGGATAACAACGACACAGTTTCCACTAATGTAGCTGTTTTCGAATCATGTTGATTGTAACTTTATATAAATTGTTTTTATAATAAATAAAAAATTTTTTTTTGGGTAAATAGTAGTCTGGTAGGCGACGGGACGAGTCCCACATAACTCTGGATCGCGCGCGCCAGAGTATGAGAAATGGTTTTAGATGTCAACGTATTTATTCTAGGTTCTAATCCAATTTGCTTTTACAAACTTATTTTGCGATAGGGGTGATATTGGGTTGTATGGGGTTTTATACAAAAAATAAATAAATATTTCTATCAATATTTCACACCACATCATCTAGCCCAAATTAAGTATCATTAAGAACTTGTGTTATGGATACTAGACAACGGATAAATAAATTTAAGAAATATATAAACACATATAGATATTTTTTTTTCATATATAAATATTATAAATAAACTTAAATAAACATACATACACATCCATGACTAGAAAGCAAATATGATAAAATATCTGCCCCTATCAGGATTCGAACCCGGAACCTCTGGCATGAAGGGCAACGGTACTTACCTCCACACCAAACAGGCCAAAAATAAGTGTTATAATAATACACATAAAAATAGACTAGCAACAAAATTAGTGTTTATTTACTTTTTCATGGACCTTCACTCACACACCTTGAAATCATTTAAAAATAGTTTGGTGTGGAGGTAAGTAGCCTTGCCTTTCATGCCAGAGGTCCCGGGTTCAAATCCCGGTAGGGGCAGATATTTTATCATATTTGCTTTATAGTCATGGATGAGTATGTATGTTTATTTAAGTTTACTTCTAATATTTATACATAAAAAATACATAATCTTTGCGTTTATATATTTCTTAAGTTTATTTATCCGTTATCTAGTATCCATAAAACAAGTTCTTAATGATACTGAATTTGGGCTAGATAATGTGGTGTGTTAGTTACAAATATAAAAAATGTACTCTCAACTTAATATTTAAACATCATCAAACGAAACATATCGCCATCGGCCGTCAACCCTCAGCCCTAAACAAAAGACCATAAAACAAAAGCAGGCCGTTTGCCAGGACACACGGTTTTCCCACCTCTCTGTGTAGATCGATTCAAACAATCAAATTTACTTTGGTAAATAAATTTTTTCTGCTGGAAACTTTGCCTCGGCGATTTAGTATTTAAATGTTGTGCGAAATATTGTGTAAATAATCCAATAATGCATTATGTCTGGGTGATGAACCGGTGCTGATTAAAGAGTTTAAAAGCCCTTGGGTACAATCCCCTCATTAACAGGATTTTACTGGTATTTGTAACAAATCACTTGTAATGTGTCTGTTTATTTGTTCCGTCCCGATGAATATCTAATGCGTCATTGTCACTAAAGTACGTCTTCTTATGGTAGCGTCGGGTGACGGGTCGCTCACTTCCCTCTAATATGGTTGAGGAGGGCGATGGCTGGATCCCGCGTTAACTCGAGGATGGGTGCCCTTTGCGGGTGTTCGTTTTTTGGATACTTGGGGGGAGGAAGACTTGCCGAGCTAACAGATGCAGATGAGAATAATTTTGTATAGAGATAAAGAAACTCTGTAAATTTATTTTGAAATAAATATACCCGCGAAGTTTCTTGCCAGTTCTTCTTCACGAAGGTTTTTCCGAACTGATGGTAGAGTCATGTTTTATTTGACGTCAATAAAACAAGAAATTGTCAATGTTGAGAAATAAATATTTCATTTCATTTCAAAACCTTTCTTTTTTGAAACATTAAACCCACTAATTGCCTATACTGGTTCATTAGACAAGGAAAACCTTTTTTTACTTTACTGGCAAGCAAACACGCAATTTGCCTGGTGGTAATTGGCATCCCCTAAAGCCATCATACATCGTAGATGTTAATGTTTACTTATGTCGCACTTGATTAATTATTTATTAAATAAGCTTAAGTTTGGACTGCCTTTGATCCATTAATTACAGTGGATGTTCCCTTTCTGGGATCTGACGTTTTGCCAAAATTATTTAGACAGATTTTGTAATCCGAACAAATTTAAGCAAAATTTTAGTACGCACATTTTCATTTGGTCAAATTTTTATTCGGCAGTATATTACCAAGGATTAAGTCATTTGGTCTTTTAACAAGTGATTTATTACAGCAAACAAACTTTCCTTTTCTTTAACCGGTACACAACTGGAAAGTAATTGGCTGGAAAATGTACTAGCATGTTCCAAAGAAAGATTTAAAAAAATATTATACTAATTATATTATTAAACAATACTGCAAATATTTTTTTCCTTTGAATATAACTTATTTTGTATTAAGTACAATCAGGTATTTCAATGAACGCTTGGCTCCGAGTGTCACTTGTTTTCAGCCCCGACTTTATTTGTCAAATATGATGAGCTTGAATTAGCATGCCCTAGTATTTTTTTGCATGTTACTGAAATTGAAAACTATATCACCTAGGGTATCTTCTTCAAAATTAAATAACATAATTGCAATATATTTTCAAGAAATAGGTTACATTTGTTTTAGAATAACGTGAATTTCTAAAAAAACATTAAGAAATAAAAACAATTGCGTTTTAAAACTTTTAAGTCTTTCTCTCTGGTATCGTATGGTCAATAACTTCATCTCAAATATCAGGCTGTGTTGGTAAATTAGTAATATTAATGCGCAGACGAGCATAATGCACACGGGCGGATTTACAGACAAACACGCTGACAGCCAGTCGAGAGCTCTCGTCGGCTCCTGCGCACTTAGTGCTAGGGTTGCCAGAAAACTGAGATACTGATTAATGTTATTATTAAGGGTTGTTTTAAGGGACGAAATTAGTGCTAATGTTTTGTATTATTTTTTAATTTTACTCAAACTAAATGTCTTATTAAAATTTTTTTATATTCAAATCGTAAAATTTCTGTTTTGCCTTCCATTTAGCACCCAAGTTTCTTTCTGTTATTCTGTGCTACTACCAAAAGGCTTAATTGTATTTATTTTAGCTCTAGTTAAAAAAATGCTTGATTCCTTTATTTGATGACTTCACTTTACTGTAATTGAAACGAAAAACAACATGTACAAGTGTTTGTGTTTTATTCAAACACACTCGCAGGCTTTTCCCAAATTTTCCTAGGCAAGTAACCAAACTACCAGGAAGTGGATAGTTTTTCCCATCATCGGTTGAAGCTGATGTCCTTGGAGTAGTACAATGAAAGGCTGTGGTGTGTTAAGTAGTTATAATGTGAAAGCGATGCAAGCAAACTCAATTGGGGTTAATAATAACGGTGACGATTTCGAACATCTGCCAGCCCTGCTTCTCTCGCAAAGCGCAGTATTTGCTCTGTGAATGGAGCGCGGAGACGCACCGCGCTTGTCCTCGGTCAAGTCGCGGACTGGACTCGTTACACGATTGATGCATTCTTGGAGGAGGAATATTTTTTCTGGTTTAACCAGAAAAGAATAATAAAATAAATAAATAAATCCCCAGACAAACATACTTATTGTAAGGCCCCAAAGTAAGCAGAGCTTGTGTTATGGATGACCATATAGCGAACTTGGGGGGGGAACCCAGAATAAACATACACATATAAACAACAACAACCATGACCCGAAAATAAACATCAATGTTCATCACACAAATGAAAGCCCCGGCCAGAACTCAAACCTGGGACCTCCAGCGTATGAGGCAGGGTTACTAACCTCTATGCTACTCGGTCGTCAAAACATACTTATGAATGATTTAATTATGAAAGCGCAGTTTATTTCATGATCCAGTTAATGAAATGATCCACTTAGATAAAATACTATTTCCACGGACCTATATTGAGGTAGATGCTGCAAACTTTTTGAAATGTATGAAAACCAAGCGTGTGACGTCACGAGTCAAAACATACTTTCACCTTTGGCTAATACTTAATACAATGGCTTTAGTCGAACTCAACTTTACCCCACCGGTGGGCCAGGCTCCCACCGGTGGGCGAGGCTAACGCGTCGTACGCATTCCTACTGAGTTTCTTGCTGGATTTTTGGCAGTAGATGACCCTTCCGAGCCAGTGGTAGTTTCAATATACGACGTCCTAAGCCGAGGTCCGCGCCCTCTCGGGTGCCCTTAGGCGTATCCTATGTAGGATTAGTTTAAGTTCCGGCTAAGCGCCCTCAGCGCTAGGCTATAAAGTCCGGTGAAATTTAAAAGGCTAATAGGGCCATAAATAAACTGTCCGTTTCGAATAAAATAATCATCTCTGATTAAATATCAGAATCGAGACCTAATTCAGAGGCACTTCACTACGTAATGAGTATAAAAACTCAACCCTTAAAAAATATACCTTTAATCTGAATGACTTTTGATTGACAATTCATTTGCCTTCATAGATGTTTAATAAATCGATGGATCTCCATTAACCACGACACTGCTTTAAGATGCTTCTTAAACTTGTGTTTTTGCGTACCTGTAATCGATACGATTGTTTAAAATAGGTTTGTTGATAAATTGGTAATTAAATAAGATGATATTTATCAACTTACTACACAAAAAAAAATGGTCGAGAAAATTCGCGATGACTCGATCGATTGTTCATCTGGACATTGATCTCGATCATCATTTTGATTTAAAAAAATAAAGAAAAACAAAAGCAAAGTTAACTTAAATCATTCATAAAATTATTATGTTTCATATATCAAGAGCATAAGTTTTAACATTATTAATAGAAGAAGATTTGTTTTATACAAGAAGCCAGAAATGTATGTTAAGATAACAAAGAAACAGTGATCGTCTGTAATTCGCAGAACCACAATAACCCCGAACGCTGTTATAATAATTAAAACGATTTCACAAAATTTCAAAATGCTGTTATTTCGTATAAAAATAATCGATTATGGACGATTAGTCACTCAAAACCAACACGCAGGTCCTTCACACGAAATATTTAAAGTTACCAAAATACGAACTTGACCGGACTTTTAAGTAATTAAAATTTAGTTACGGATAAAGACGGACTAAAATTGACTATCAAAATATGACTGAAATAAGATTGTTTGATTTGGACAGTCACGATTATAAGGCGATAAATTCATTTGTTGATACGTGTAGAATGGAGTCTGATGACACGGTGAAAGTAAATCCTCTTATGGATTCCAATTAATTAAGGGAAGCTTCGTTGCGAGAGACATTGATTTCTTTATTTTTTATTAATTTAGCACTTGACTGTGTGAAGTTTACGTTCTTTGCAAAGAGTATAGCAATAGCAAAAAACTGAAACAAAAATTTTACGCTTTACAGTTTCAAGCTTGTTCATAAAAGCCAGAATTTTGCCTTCACTTGAATAGCTGAACAGATCAATGAAATGCAATCCAGGGGATGGAAACTTGGAAGTTGTATTTGCATTACCCTTGATTCGATAAGCTTTTCTATTGTTCGAACCAGTGGGACAGAACGCCTGCTAGACATCAGTCGATGTTCTATTTTTCGGCAATAATCACAACACATCTAGCCCAAATTAAGTATCATTAAGAACTTGTTATGGATACTAGATAACTGATAAATAAACTTAAGAAATATATCAAAACACATAGATATATTTTGTTCATATATAAATATTAGAAAATTAAATTAAATAAACATACACACATCCATGACTAGAAAGCAAATATGATAAAATATCTGCCCCTACCAGGATTGGAACCCGGGACCTCTGGCACGAAAGGCAAGGGTACTTACCTCCACACCAAACAGGCCGTCCACTCACTTGAGAATATGATAAAATGGTATCTACAATAAGCTTTCATACTTATAGAAACTATAAGTGTTGATGGTTCAACTCTTTTGAACTCGCGCTCCTCTGTGTGCTTGTAAATAATATGCAATTTAACTTTTGTCAGCTGCCATCTTGTCAAACCGTGGTCTCGTGTACATGTACAATCATTTTTGTCACGTACCCACATTTGCTGTATATTCACAAGCTTTACGCACACGCAGGGACTTGATCATCTATTTGCATTCACTTTTCTGATAGAAATATAAAATGAAACTCCAGTCAACTTCACATCTTCAATTGTTAAATTGAAGTTTGATGCAAATATGATTTCTCATGATAATAATAAGCTAGTTTAGTAAAGTATATCGTATAATTTTAGTGTCAGTGAGTCATATTACTTTCGTAAGTAACCTTGCACCCACGAAGTTGTGCCGCGAATATTGTAGTACAGTGGGGCAGAGATGCAGTCAGAGCAAGGCTATGAAATATTTTCTTTAGGTGTCTGAAACATTGGGGTGGTGTTATTGGGGTAGTTAGAGGGGACTACAACTTGGATCGTGCTTGGAGCTATATACTATAAACCGAGAGTATGGTTTTTTAAGAGCTGCAAATATCGCGTCGCGTCGGTTCCTTGGTAGCTTAAAGCGGGCAGGTATTTGCTGAAAAAAGAAAGAATGTAGACATTGTAAACGGCTTTTACTCACGCGCATACGTAACCCTTCTTTAGTGGGTGAGTGCAGTTGCCATTTAGTTAGACATGAGTCTGCTGTAAGTTTATATATATATATATATATATATATATATATATATATATATATTATAATTTATTATTATATATTTATATTAATAATAATATTTATAAATTATTTTATAATTTAAAATAGCTCACAAATATTTCATAGAACCGAGTGTAAACGTATCTTATAACTTAATCACTTTTTTGATAATACAATTTTATAACTTCGTTTTGGGTTTAAAGATGACCATAGTTTAACACAAATCTGATTGCGAGCATTTACTTTATTTATTACATGATTGTTCTTAATAAAACTTAATTACAAAATATTTAGAATTATTCGAATGAAATTTAGAATTGGCAGCCTGCATCTGTTTTTTTAGTATTTTACTCCAGGCCTTAGTGTGAAAAGGTGACACTGACACGACCTATCCTTTTCTTTACCGCTATATATACTGTATAAAACAAATAATAATAAATCTTTATTTACCAAATTAGGCATTACATATTTCGTCTTAACTTAATACGAGGTGATTCAAAAAAAAATTAATTAAGTTTTCAAAAAGAAATATTAAATCTAACGACACAAACTTCAACGAATCAACAGTTTAGTAATAGCAAACTTGCTAAGCTAATATGAATTATCTAACCACGTTTTTACGCCAGAAATTAAAGTCAAGATCCCCTCAGTACACCACCATCTTGATGTAAGAATAACATTAATCAGTGACGTTAGTGAGTCACTGAGATGAGATCTCGGGCTAAGGATGCTGGGCGGCATTTGACTTTGATGGATGCAACGGATAACTTAAGATTAGTTTAAGTAAAGCTCACTTAGGAAGGTGTTAAGTTACGTGATTTGTTTGCTTAATTGAGCGTGGTAGATTTTCTTGATTGGGATTTATTTGTTGGCTTTGATATATATTTATTTTTGAATATTTGATACGAAATATAATACAGTTGAAGGTAAGGTCTTTGTTTTGTGTGATGGTGAAAGTAGTTGTCTTTCAAAAGTTTGCAAAAACGAACGGAATTTTAACGAGGAAATTAAGATTTTTAAACTGGAAAAGCTTACCTATTGTTCACATTATTGCAAATAATAATGGTGTTTGACGACCGATTGGTGTAGTGGTAACTAGCTTTGCCTCATACGCTGAAGGTCCCAGGTTCGAGTCCTGGCCAGGGCATGCATTTGTGTGATGAACACAGATGTTTGTTCTCGGGTCATGGTTGTTTGTATTTATATATGTATGTTTATTCTGGGATCCCCCCCAGTTCGCTGTATGGTCGTCCATAACACAAGCTCTGCTTACTTTAAGGGCTTACAGTTGGTGTGTTTGTCTGGGGCCTTTATTATTATTATTATTATTATAGCAAAACGTATCGTACTAGCAATCTCACTTTAGGCAATGTGTCGTCGTCAGGCTTCATGTTTCATATGTATATAACAATTCCGACAAAAGAGTGTTGAGAGGTTTTTTTGAAAGAAAAAGACTTTCATGAATTTACAACGGTTTTTACCTATGATGAAATCAAATATTTGAATCACAAACTTGGCAACTCTAAACTCTAGCAGACTACAGCCATAACCCGGCCACGATGCTCGTAACAAACCTGCACCGTATGCCGTACACCACCAACGCAACACTCCGATTATTATTATGAGATCAGTTCAATATTATGAATGAATTATTATAATATCTAACATTGATTCACACACACATCATGTGAACAATAGACAGACAGTGCGGGGGTGTCGCTTTCGATCTTATATTCTTGAACGCCAAGCTTATTAAATCAAGGCCTTCTAATACATCTATTACGTTAAAAACAAAGATAAGATCAATTTGTAATTAGTGCGTCTAGTATGAGTTATTCGTCAATGGGTGTATTTTATTTTAAATACACACACATAGCCAAAATGTTTTCTTTAGACACTATATTAAACTTTAAATTTTATTTTCCATAAAGGAAGAAGAAGGAAGGCATTAGACGGCCTGTTTGGTGTGGAGGTAAGTAGCCTTGCCTTCCATGCCAGAGGTCCCAGGTTCGAACCCTGGTAAGGGCACATATTTAATTTAATACATTTTTAATACATATAAATACAATTTAATACATTTGCTTTCTAGTCATGGTGTGTATGTACGTTTATTTAGGTTTATTTCTAATACTTATAAATTGAAAAAAAATATCTATGTGTGTTTATATATTTCTTAAGTTTATTTACCCGTTATCTAGCCCGTTATCCATAACACAAGTTCTCAATGATACTTAATTTGGGCTACATAAAGTGGTGTGATTGTTAGAAATTTTTATTATTATTATTTATTATTTCTCATTATTTTTTAGCGATCTGTTTTGAGTCGAGCAAGGAAAGATGTATATGTTGCAGACGGATGATTAAATTAGACATTCACCTAAGCAGCTAGATGTGTGGTTCAATAAGTTTGTTAAATTATAGAGCAAGGAATATGCGATATGTTAGTTATTTTGTTGCAAAAGTTTTGATATCTGGCGATTTGCGCCAGCCGGTAGCACCCGGCGTAGCGTCATTGTGAAAATTGAAGACAATATAAATAAATTTAACGTTCAACCAAATGCCTAGCTGTTTACTTCAATGTCTAATTCAGCCATCTGCCTGCGACATGTAAACATATACGACTCTATCGAAATCTGAATTCATATCAAAGAGAACGACAAATTTGTTTATAGAATGGATTCTTAATTTATTTTTATCTATTAGGACTGTATTATTTTATTAAAAAAGTATTTATCATTTAAAGTAGGTACATTAAGAAAAGTTAATTTATAAATTACCAAAAACTTACCTTCTTTGTCCTTGGTGGCCTTGGGAGCCTCTAGCTAATAATACAGCAACTGTAGGTTCCAGAGTATGCATAGTATGCAGAAACACTCAGGACGGGTCTAGAAAAACAAATTGATTATGGAGGTAGCTTGGCCCACTTGTTAACTTTACAACAAGTATCTCTTTGTTGATTACTGAACTCAAAATATTTTTATTTTGTCTAGTTTTAGGAAAATGGCAAAAAATAGCATACCTGTGACATAAACAGAGTGGCCTTACCATTTTTTGTCCAGAAAGCATCGCCACTCTATGCCTTATTAGATTGACAAAGACGGTAGAAGGACCTCGAACCTGTGCGGCCCGCATCCATTGCCCTGCGGCAACATTGACGAGGCCGTTGTACATCTTGTTCCGAAGATCTTGTGGACGAAGGACTTCACTCCCCCGACGCCCATCTGTTCTTTGTCATGAATGCCCCGCTTAATGCCACTTAAATATTGCAATATCCGTGACCTTGGTTCGTCTGCGAATCTTCTATTTCTCTAAACAGAACTCTCTCCGTTGGTATCTGAGTGGCTTTTAGCTTCTTTGTAAGCCCCAGGGTTAGAGACCACGTGTCTGTACCGTCACTAATAACTGTCAACAAACAACAGTTATACACCTTCTTCTTTAGTCATCGTGGTATTTGGGAATATTGACGTGCTAGGTGGCGCACGGTTACGATCAGCTCCGTATTAAATTAAACTCTAAAAATAATTAAGTGCTTTTTAAACTCCAAAAACTGTGAAATCAAGCTTTTTACCCTGTAAATATTGTGTGGTAGTGTAGGTGAAGATATCCGTGCTATAGATTTAAAATAAATACGTCTTCTAACAAACAATGTGAAATCCATCAAAAACAAAAACAATAACAATTATCTAGCAATTTGACGGCCCCCATTAATTTAATTCCTACATTCTAAACTATTTACAAAAGACGAAGTGAACAAAACAAAAGTGGTGAAGTGATAAAGTGAGAAACAAAGAAACGACCAACGTATTTGTTCCAAAAGCGATTGTGTACTTTGAACCTTAACGACTTTTTTCGCCGTATAACTCGTAAGCAATGAATGTATCAACTATTTCGCGCTAGAATAGTAAGTCGAATTGGCGCAACGGTGACATTCATTGACTCTGGCCTGAGCGACCGTGGTTCGAGTCTCGGATCGAAACATAGCTTGGGCATGTTTTTGGAATTATTGTTTGAGTATTTGATAGTAAGAAATAGATATAAATTTAAATATGACTAAGGAATGTGTTAAATGTAAAAAAAACATTATAAACAATGAGTTTTTAAGTTGTACGAAATGTTTATTCAAATATCATATTGCATGTGAGAATGTGTCTATCCAAAGATTCTACAATACATTAACTTCAGAACATAAAAAGAAATGGAGATGTAAGAAATGCATTCGTAAACTTACTCATCAAAAAAAGGTACACGATGAAGATGACATACAATCATCTTCAAACGAAGTTATGAACATTACCGAGAGAAAAAAGACAAAAATTAATTTACCTACGGAAAAAAAGAGACAGACGAAATCACAATCATGTGAATCACTGGAACATAATTTATCTTTAGATTCCATTGATTTAGACACATGCTCAAAAAGCTTGGAAATAAATTACAACATTGACATGCAAAATGAATTACAGAATGAAATTGACAATTTAAAATTACAATTAGAGAGTACACATATTGAAATGGAAAATCTTATATTTGAGAATCTTGGATTAAAAAAGGAAGTCTCACAGCTTTCTCGCCAAGTTCACTTACTAAAATCTGTGTGCAATAACTCACAAGAAAATAAACAAAAGAAGGTATTGAACAGTACTAAAAAAAAGAAAAAGAGGAAAATTAATCGTCGAAAAACATTCGCAATGAATTGTATTTCTTCAAAAGAGTCCTCGTTATCTACAAATGAACCGCAGCCCTCGCCGCTCGTGACTTCAGCATCTAAACCAGCATCGGTGGTATCAAACACAGTCGATAATTGCTCACAAGACAACGAAGAAGTGATTAGTTTCAGGTCTGAACAGATAAATAAAAGAATATATATAATAGGCAGTAAGCAATGTAAAGGTTTACGTCATTATTTAAACACATCTAGATTGAATAGCCCTTATGTTAATTACGAAATTATGTCCTATATTAAACCTAATGCTAAAACTGACGAAATTTTAAAAATGCTTAAATGGATAGAACCAAAGCAGGATGATAAAATTGTATTATCAATTGGTGAACATGACACTAATCCAACTAAAATTATGGTAGAACTTAGTGCAGCCCTAAAATCTTTGAATTGTGATGTTTTGGTGCTAAGTGTTCTTAAGAATATGTATTTAAATGAAAATAAATTGAATAACATGCTTAATATTATCTGCAAAAACTTTTTAAAATGCTCATTTGTTTATTTAAATATTTATGATTCGTGGAATTCTTTGTGTAGAAAACTTAACATTGTAATTGACCAAAATGATTATAATAGCAAATTTTTGACATTTACTAATAAAAAAAGAAAAGATGTACATACAATGGCAGAAAAAATAAATTTAGTGACTCCTACGGTTCCAACAAAGAGAGGTACAATACCCTTCTATTTTCCAATATTAAAAAATAAAATTGTAGACAGTGGTAAGGAGTTAGATTTTTTTCGTAGTCTATCATACAAGAAATAATAATAATAAAAATAATTTAATAATATTGCATCAAAATATTGCTGGATTATTGTCAAAAAGGAATTTATTAGAAATAACATTGTCTGACTTACATAGTAAAAATAAAATTCCAGATATCTTATGTTTCTCAGAAACTTTTATAAACACAATAAATCGAAATAATATTCATATAACAGGATATATAGTAGCATCGATGTATTGTAGAGAAGATGGTAAAAAACGGGGGGGTGTTTGTATTTTATTGAAAAGGGATATTCAATATAAACCCCTGGAAATGGTAAAAAAATATGCTATTGACAAGGTGTTTGAATGCTGTGGAATTGATATTACTGGTACTAACATTTTATTATTATGTTTTTACCGTACTCCTCGCTCAGATATTAATGCCTTTCTTCTACGACTTGACAAACTTTTATATGATCTTAGTAAAAAATCTAAATATAAAATAATCCTTGCTGGGGACTTTAATATTGATACGTTACAATCATCAAAGGGTAGTATGGCTTTAAAAGAATTAATGCAAATTTATAATTTAACAATACACATTAAAGTGCCGACCAGACGAAATACGTGCATTGATAACTTAATTAGCAATATTGAAGAGGCTAAGGAAGAAGTGATAAATTTAGAATTGTCGGATCATAACACAGCTCAACTTTTACACATACCTCAAGAAATAAAAAGAACTAAACCACTGACTTGTTATAAATATATAAGGGACATATCTATTGAAAATTTAATGAAATTTAAGGAATGTTTATCTGCCTTATCATTTTCTGACATTTATCAACAATCTGACATTAATACAACTATTACATTATTTTATGACATTATTGATATATTTTATAAACTTTGCTTTCCATTGAAACGTATAAAGATAACGGATAAGTATAAAAAACCCAAATGGATAACTACAGGATTAAAAAAATGTTGCAGAATAAGACGATATTTGAGGTATCATTTCTACAAAAATAGGTCTAAACCTAGTAAACATCACTATGAGGCATATTCAAAAATATTACGTCAATGTATGTATAGAGCACAAAAAATTCACAATGCTAAACTAATGTATCATTCAAGTAACAAGGGTAAAACTTCCTGGAATTTAATAAATGAGAAATGCGTCGATTTCTTTGAAGATCACATTCAAGAAATTAAGAAAGATGGCAAGGTTTTTAAAGACCCTAAAGAAATAGCTGAAGAATATAACCATTATTTAACGAACCGTAATATAAACAACTGTATTAACACAAATAAGATAAATATAGAAAAGTCTATGTTCTTAGAACCGATCACTATAAATGAAGTTATCACTCTTATTAACTCTCTAAAAAATACAAATACTGTTGGATATGACGATATCAACACTAAGGCAATAAAGTTTTGCAAGTCTGAATTAGCAGCGCCTTTAGCTTTTTTAATAAACCTTTCATTCTCTGAAGGTAAGTTTCCAGAAGCTTTAAAAAAATCTATAGTCAAGCCTATATATAAAAAGGGTGACAAAAAAAACTTTTGCAATTACCGCCCTTTAACTTTCATTACAATCTTTGCAAAACTATTTGAAAAAGCAATGAAAATGAGACTGTCAAGTTTTATAACTAAATTTGACATAATTTGTAATGAGCAATCAGGATTCCAAAAGAATAAATCCACAAGTACTGCTGTATTTCAATTGGTTACGGATATTACAAGAAATTTAAATTCAAAAAGGGAAACAACAGTTATATTTTTTGACATGACTAGGGCTTTCGATTTTGTTTCTCATAAGCTTTTACTACAAAAATTAGAAAATTATGGTATTCGAGGTTCAGTATTGAATTGGTTTCGAACATATCTAAGTAATAGACTACAATCTGTGGAAACTCAATATATAAATGATAATGCAGAAATTTTAACACATAGATCAACTTTTAGAGAAATTGCGACTGGGGTGCCGCAAGGAAGTATCCTTGGACCCCTTTTATTTCTTCTTTATATCAATGATCTACCAAAGTTGACTAATCATAAATATTTTTTATTCGCGGATGACATTTCTGTAATTGTGACCAAAAATACTAACAATAATGAAGAATATGAACATGAAATTAATAATACAATTGAAGAAATAATTAAATGGCTATCAAATAATAATCTGACTGTCAATCTGACGAAAACAAACTTCATTAGATTTAATACCACAAAATTTTTAAAAAATATTGACATTACATATAACGATGAAAAAATTAATGAAGTTGACTGTACTAAATTTCTTGGAGTATACCTTGACAAAAATTTAAATTGGAAGAAGCACATAGAACACGTTTGCAATAAGATGAATAGTTACGTATACGTATTAAGCAGACTCAGAAAAACCTGCTCTTTATCAACAACACTATGTGCTTACCATGGGTACGTAACATCGACCTTAAAATATGGGTTATTAATTTGGGGAAATTCTACCGATATTAAAAAATGTTTTAGAGCACAAAAAAGATGTTTAAGGACAATACTTGGAAAGGAGCCTTATGAGCCATGCCAGCCTTTATTTAAATCTTTGAAATTATTGACGATGCCTTGCATGTACATCTTGGAGGCTGCCAATTTTGTAAAAACTAATCCTCAATTCTTTGTACAAGCTGGCAGTATAGGTAGACCAACTCGCCATGCACAGAGGTTGGTTTATAACGATATGCCACGACTAGAAATATATCATAGGCAATGCTATGCGATGTGCATAAAAATATACAATGCGTTGCCCAAGGAAATTCAAAGTGTACAAAAAAGTAAATTTAAACAAGATCTATCAAAATGGTTGAAAGAGAAGTGTTTTTACTCTGTTAATGACTTTCTTAAATATAAAAAATAGATAAATTTGTGTAATGGTGGTAGAAAATTTAGTGATTAAATATTGTAATAAATATTGCATGCTGTTGAATAGTAATAATATGTAGAACTTTTTTTTATGTATAACACCATATTGTACACCATATTATGTTGCAATAAATGATTTGATTTGATTTGATTTGATTTGATATTCTTTTTAGATTCTCGAACGCTGCCTAGCTGGGTGGTTTTTTCTGGTGGTAGGCTTTGGCCGTGGCTTGTCACCTGCCACTAAACAAAACCATGCCGCGAAGTGACATGGTCGCGTTCCGGCATGATGTTTAGGGCAGCCATTGGGGAGGGTAGGTCTGAGTAATCGTGCTGCATCAGAAAACTGTCTTCAGCTCGTAATTTATTGGCTCGCCGAGTAACTGGTTTTGGAGGGTAGCGGGATCCAAAGAAACGGTGCACCACTAGCCGACCGCAGGTAGTAGGGGGCCCAAGTAGTGTGCTAGCCACATGCGAAAGGCTGCCCTGCCACCACGCTGATATCCCGGGAGGCTTCATGGTGCCAGCTGGCGACTGGTTAGAGAGGACCCGGTGACAATCCCCGGGGGGGTCCGGGCGTCCCCGCAGTCTCCAAGCCAGTTCCCCATCGGTGCGTTGTTTATTGCGAGCTGCTTGGTTCCATTTGCAGCGCTTCACTCAACTTCTCTCCTCCTCCCTATTCACTCACACAACTAATATGAAAAGTCATAAGAAAAGTAAAGTTCTAGAGCGGTTGTACTTCCTCCCTCTTAAAGTGCACTTCTGCAACATCAGAGGAATGCATTCAAATATCAATGATGTCCACCACCATCTTGAGACAGAGAAGCCTCACCTACTCTTCCTAACGGAGACGCAAATCTGTAATCCATCAGACTTTGCATACGTTTGTTACCCAGGGTACATCCTGGAGTCCAATTTCCGCCCAAACGCCGGGGTGTGCATGTATGCCAGTGACGAGATCTGTTGTCAGCGTCTCCGTTACTTGGAAGATCTGGACTTTTTCGCCATGTGGGTTCACATTGATACTGGCCTTGACTAATTGGTCTACGCCAGTATATACCGGTCACATACCGTAGATCGGGAGACAACGAGGCTCATGGAGTATCTCAGCGATGCAGCAGATAAGGTTCAGCTACGTTTCCTCTCACTCTCAGCGCAGTTGGTGTTCCTTGGGGAATCTAACGCTCATCACGGGCAATGGCTGAACCCGTATCAGGACACTGATCACGCTGGAAGAGAGGCTTTTAAGTTTTCTGTGACTCCAGGCCTCTCGCAGCTTGTGCACGAGCCCACGCGCATCCCCGACGTTGCTGGCCAGATTGCATATTGCTTAGGCCTTCTACTGACAGCTGATCCTGACAGGTGCTCGGTGTCCGTAACTGCACCTTTAGGGACATCCGACAACTGCGTGGTAAAATCTGTGTCGCAGTACTCGCCGCCTGAGACCCGCCCAAAAGGCGCTATCCTTATCTTATCCTGGTCTTATCCTTGGCGGCAGACTTGTTTTACATCAACCGATCCATCGTGCTGAACTGATGCTGTATCGAGTGTGATAGGCCAAGCAATGGAGTATTTCATCCCTTACGCTGACCTATCCCTTGAAAAAAAGGTCGCCCATGGTTAAATACTGCTTGCCTCACAGCTGAAAATCTTAAGCAAGAAGCGTACAAAGTCTGGGCTGACGCTCGCAGAAGCAAAGCCGTGGATTCTTATGAACTGAAGAAAAGATACAATGCTGCCGCCAAGTCTTGCAAAAAGGTGATCAGGAAAGCTCACTTTGACCACATTGGCCACATCGGAGACAAGATAGCGTCATATCCTTCAGGAAGCAAAGCTTTCTGGTTTCTGGCCAAGTCGGTTGAGTCGAACTTCTGTCGCCCATCGCTGCCACCTCTGAGGAAGCCTGACGGTTCACTGGCCCACACTGCAAAAGAGAAAGCAGACCTTTTTGCTAATCTTTTTGCAGACTGTTCACGTCTATATAGTCAAGGTAAAGTCCCACCCCAGTTACCTCAGTTTGGACCCGAAATGGGTACTGCTCATAATATTCGCCAAAAGGAGGTTCTTAAATGCTTGCAGAATTTAGACGTGAACAAGGCCAGTGGCCCCGATGGCATACCTGCAGTTGTGTTAAAACACTGCGCAGCCTAGTTGTCTCCCATACTATCGTGCCTGAGAGATCAAATTAGCATTACGTAGTGTAGGTTATATATTCATATTAAATTTATAAATCCATTCCCGTTCCCAACCCAAATCTACCCTCAACCTTCTTCACATCATTTGTTAACGAGTGACGTTGACTCCCCCACTTCGTCGTCAACGGCTCAACGGTCGACACTAGCCGCGCGATGTCCCGTTACCGAAACTAACCCTAGTGCAATCACAATCGCAATCACAATCACAATAGTGCAATTACAATCAGCCCAAAAGACTATTAACTCGCGTTCGCACCCAAAATAAAAAGGTGAACATGTGAATTAACCTATGTTGGGCATAACAAAAAAAAGGTGGATACGAGCGAACCAGCGCAAGTAAAGAAGGTAATCCCCTTTGCCCCTTTGTCTTTTTCCCAACAGCGCCTGTGTCGACTCTCTTTGGAATCCGGAAAGGTCCCTAAATCCTGGAAGTTGGCTAACGTGCAACCAGTACGAAACAAGGGAAGCCGTGCAGATCCTATCAACTACCAACCTAATTGCAAAGTTATGGAGCGCGTATTGAACAATCGTCTCCTGGCATACCTTGAATCCAACGAGCTCCTTAGTGATAACCAATATGGTTTTCACAGTGGACGATCAACTGGAGATCTTCTTGTGTATGCCACTCACTTATGGAACGAAACCTTGGAAGGTCACGGTGAGGCTATAGCTGTATCCTTAGACATTTCCAAAGCTTTTGATAGAGTCTGGCATGATGGTCTCTTGAGTAAGCTTCCAGCATACGGAATACCTAAAGGGCTCTGCGACTGGATATCTGATTTTCTGAAGAAACGATCAATTCGTTGGCAATTTCTAATGGTAATTAATACCGGGGTACCTCAGTGATCTGTTCTCTCTGCGAGGTTATTCTTGCTGCACATTAATGACCTGCTAACCCCAAGCATTATTGGTTACGCTGATGACAGCACCGTTGTAGAGAGATACATGTCCAATGCGCGAGCGAGTCCTCAAGAAATTCGGACTTTGAGAGAGTCCATGATTGGGCGAGTGGATTTGGCCTTAAAGAAAGTGTCCAATTGGGGCGAGTCCAACTTGGACAAATTTAACGCGTCAAAAACACAGGCATGTTTATTCTCCGCGAAAAAGAGTACTTTCGACCTAACGCCCACTTTCCAAAATATTTCTGTACCCTTAACCGACCATCTAAGGCTTCTTGGCGTAACTATAACGTCCCAACTAAACTTCGGACAACAAATTGTGTCCATGGCTCAAACTGCTTCAAAGAAGTTGGGAATCATCATGAAGGTCCAATGGTACTTCAGCCCTGAACTGCTACTTAATTTGTACACAGCTCAAGTTCGGTCTTGTATGGAGTAGGTACTGTAGCCACCTTTGGGATGGTTCTGCAAAGTACAAACTTGAAGCGATGGACGCAGTTGACCGAAGAGCCCGAAAAATTATTTACAACTATGACCTCACCACCAAAAAACTGCAAAGCCTCGACCATCGTCGGAAAGTGGCCAGTTTAGCAGTCTTCTACAGATTACACTTTGGATAGTGTGCGAATGCTCTTTTTGATCAGGTTGAACCCACACCCTTCTTACATCGAACTACTAGACGCAGACAAGCCTTCCATACCATTATGGTGGATGTCCAAACAAGTCGAAAGGCTTCGATAGTTCCTTTTTGGTTCGGGTCGCCAAGGTGTGGAATGAACTGCCTGCATCAGTTTTTCCAGAAAACTATAGTCCTAGTTCTTTCAAGAATCGAGTGATTAGGTATCTCGTGGATACACATGTAACACCTTCGTCTTCATCGTCACTTTCCATCAGGTGAGATAGAAGACAAACGTCTAATCCTTTTTCAATAAAAAATAAAGTTCAACAAGTGATAGCTTTCTTGAAGTTCGCCCTACCGAACTGGAAGGATTGGATAATCGTCGACAACTTCAAGGATGGAGTGTCCTATTTTGACAGTGTAGGTACAACTAGAACTAAGATATTATCTTTGCCTTGTCCATATTCATCTTAAGACTTAAGACATCTTAACTCTTCCAGGATCACAGCCATGATTACCACATCGTCAGCAAATCGAAGGTGAGTGAAGTATTCAGATGAGATGAAATTTGACCCTCTGCAGAATCTTGGTTTGAGAATCAAAAAGATCAATAACCCCATCCACTTGTCACCCTACACCTGCACACTTAAAACTGCAAAACGAGTAAATTAAATCGAAACCGGTCTAGCAATATTTACCAACACATTTCTCAGCATCTCATATCTGTGTCATAAAACAAACAATCAATACGCCGATTTTCAATCAAATGTAGGCTAATTGATATTCTCGATATGGTAATTAGATCGATTTTAAATAGTCGATTGAATCGATATTTCATACGAAAATAATTGCTGTGCTGTGTGAACGCTTTCACCAATTATGTAGAAGTATAGCTATTTGTTTTAAAAAGGTAACATAAGCTTTGTTATAAAATCAAAGCATGAGTCTGAAGTGTCGATAAAGTTGCAATCTCACTTTCAAACTATGAAAAAAAACATAATATACGAAATATAATAATGGCATTCGCTCTATTGAAAAAAGTACCAGTTATATTCGATACTCCTTTAAAGAAAACATTACATATCTTGAAATATGCTAGAATTTTTTTTTATATGACCTGTACCATCATATCTAGCTAATGCTGACATTTTCGGTTCATTATATTGGGATACTACAAGGCTTACGTTTAGCTTAAAAATAACGATGCCAAGCATTGTATATCGTATCAATTCAAATGTATTGCGTCCCTACCTGGATGCTCAAAACGCTCTAATTTAATACGTACCAAGCCTCAGGCAAACGCTAGGTAATTATAAAACCAATACTAACACCCATTTTAATAAAACACCATTAATTATAAGCCACAGCGCCATAAACCATGTTACGGTTACTTAACTATAGTAATGCTTAGCTATTGTAATAACGGGGAACACCCACGTGTCGGGATTTCATTCATCAAAATGTGTAATAAGTACGAAGTTATACAAGGCTCGGCTCGTGGGTTTGTTTTGATTAAAATCGTGAGATGAAGTTATAGGGTCTGTAAAATGTGAACATTATAGGTACGTATTATGAAGTCTGCTATGATTTGTTAAAAAGTTTATCAACCTTGATGACAGATCCATAACGAGTTTAACACCTGGAACATGTTAATATAGTTATTATTGAATAACACACTGATCAAAAAACGCACTGTATCGCTATATTTTATGATTTTATAATTATATAAAATTATAATATTATATTTTGATGATTTCCTTGAACAAAACCTAAAACGTCAATGACTTTTCACTTTGATTACAATAATATCAAGGTTTTTAATTATTCGGATAAGCAGAATAAAATAATTTCAGTTTTGCGAAAACAAAGATAATAATTTATGTCAACAAAAGTTTCGATACCACAAACTCATTGTATCACTGTCAAAATTAAATTAGGCACCAAGATGTCTTCAACAACGTAGACGAGCACTGACAGATGATTTTTAGGAGTTTAAGTTTTTAGGTTACGCCTGAAAAAAATTCTACCAATTTACATTATTACATAGAAAACGAAGCCTGGACAACGGTATGAAAAGTAAATTTACAACAACGTTTCTGTGTAAACCTTCCATTTGTATGTGATGCGGTGCAGTAATACAAAATAGAACAGTACTATACTTCACATACTTTAAGACAGTAAAATATAGAATACGTACAAGACAAAACGTGATCACAAATGTTGGAATATTTCGTACGTCACATTCCAGACTCGTGACGTAGGGTAGCCATGATTTCAGTTGATGTATGCTATCTTTGGGACAAAGTGTTTAGTTTTAGCTGTTATTTTGTAAAATGATTATCTTAAATAGTAATCAGACTTTTCGTAACACCAATTCCTTTCACAGTAATAATAAATAGTAATAATAATGAATCCCCAGACAAACACAACAACTGTATGGCCCCAAAGTAAGCAGAGCTTGTGTTATGGATGACAATACAGCGAACTAGGGGGAATAAACATACGTATATACATATATATACGTATACAAACAACCATGACCCGAGAAAATCACACAAATGAATGCCCCAGCCAGGATTCGAACCTGGGACCTTCGGCGTATGAGGCAAGGCTACTTACCACTACACCACTCGGTCGTCGTATATTATAATACGAGACAGTGTAATAGATTTTTAGTTCAATCTAAATTAGACTAGAATTAGAAATAAATATTTGAATTTGAATTTGACTTGGGTATGATCTCCAATAATAACATAAAATAATTTACATTAGTCACTCTAAGAAATATACACTATAATGGCACCCTACTACTTGCTACGCGTGTGCCAGTACCAAATGTTTGGCTTCTGCGCACGCGCTTACTATATCGATATGAATTTAAATCGGATTAACTATACAGACTTTTTGGAACGCTTTATATAGAGTTTCGGTTGCCAGTTGCAAGCTGAATATAAAACATTTTGGTGTTTAAAAATGGAACTAGATGTTGGTTACGAAGAAGATAATAGTCTCAATGTACACGTTTGAACATTTTAAAATATTTGCGTTATCGTTAAATGTTTAGAAATATATGAGTTCAAGTTTTTCCTTTTGATTTTAAAAGGTTATAAATGTAATCAAAAACATTTTCAGCATAAAGTTTTGAAAGGTTAGTTTAAGTTGGCCATTGATCTATGATATCTTGAAAGATTGTAATGAAAATAAGTAACTAGAGTAAACAAGTCTAGTTAGAGTTAAAAACCGAGCGGCTTGGAGATTCTTGGGCGAGGCCTTTGTCCTACATCGGTCACCTTTTAGCTGAAAGAAGAAGATGCAAGCATAGACCCAAGTCTTAATTTGGAATAGAGTTTTGTTCCTATACTTGCACTTAAAACTATGCTGATGAGCAACAGGAGAGACGTTCAAATGTCAACTGTACGTAGCTTAAATAAGAAATTATTTTAACATATCATAAACTTTTTTCAAACAAAACTCAAAGGATTTATTTTATAAATCGCACACATTATTTTTATGGTTATTTTCGCGACGTGACGGGCGTCCTAATTTTTGAAGTCGGTATTTACATTCTAGCTTCGAGAGTTGTGATATGTGTTTGAAATCAACTATTTATTGGTCAGTCACCTTTTTTATGTGTTTGACGTAAGGCGGCTGTTAGGGATCTGTTTATGTCTGAAACGCATTTTATTATTCATTAAAAATGCAGGAGTGCTTTCGGGAATTTAGGATGGTCTGAATTCGAATTAGATCAGTGGTTGCAAAGATGAAAACTAAGGAGACCAAAAACTTTAAGTTGCGTACTGCTTTCGATTACGAATTTGTACATATTAGGATATTATTTAAACAAATAAACCACACCAACATCTTTTTACCGCGGCACATAACCCGGCTTAAAAAAATTAAGTATTCATACTTTCACTTTACCACCGTAATTTCTACACACAAAATTTCTAGAAACCGACAAATCAGCAACATTTCCAGGAATTATACTTATATTTCACTCATTGTCAACAAATGTTGCCAACTTGTGGTCTGCAGCGACGATTATATCTTCTGTCGCAGACGTGATGTCAGTTATCGATGATATTAAAATTCCTAATACGTAACGTGGGTGGATTTGTTGTGAGAGGTAGCGGACTCTACATTCAGGCATCATATACACACTTATTTCTATACGTAAATTATTAAATACAGTGTGGATTTCAAATTCAAATATTTATATCTCATCATTGACAATTATATGTTCTTATTGACGTCTGTGAACTAAGGAAAACGCTACTGTCTAGTTAAATTTAATTTATGTATATTTCTCAAATATATAAAAAAATACCTTTACTACCAGTTCAGTAAAAGCTTCGTGAAAAAGAACTGGCAAGAAACTTCATGAGTATAATTTTCCCAAAATATTTTACAAGTCTCATTATGTTTCTACAAAATGATTTCTTTTCTGCATGTGTTAGCTCGGCAAGTCTTCCTGCTCCCAGGTATCCGACGGTAAACGACGAACACCCTCAAACGGCACCCGTTCACGAGTTAACGTGGGATCCAGCGATCGCCCCCCTCAACCATATTAGACGGAAGCTTGTGGAGCCAACGACGTAACAGTAATCACTTGGCTCCTGTCTGAGTACAGCATGAGATAGAATGACGAATGTCAAGACCGAGAGACGTGAAAATCGTCTCGAAGATTATCCTTGGATGTCTTGAAAATAAGAAAGAAATCAATATTAGTCTCTTTTTTATTAACGTCTGGATCTTTTCTACCAACTGTCCTGTTTCTTCGCCATAATTTGATTTCACCTAAAGTTTTGGTTATGACTAAATTATTAAGTTGAAAATCATTTGATTACAGAATGTTATGAGCCTTTGCACGAGACAACATAGTAACAGACAGACATGGTAACACTAACTCTACGCTGACTATTAAGCACACTTAATTCCCGCTTAACCTTATAACTGCTACCACGCAAAGTCGTCAGACGTATAGTCGACAAATCAATCGCGCACGCGCCCCGCGCGCCTGCGCAGGAATGCGCGCAGATAACAGATTCGTACTGAATTCGACTTGTTTTTGTCATCGTTACCTTTGAAGGCTATGCCTTGGAGACTAAGCTTTTTTGCAGACCATTAGATTGCAGTGGTTGAGTATTAAGTTATGAGTGTTTAGTATTTGCTTTAATTAGTAGAAACGTATGTTTTTTTAGTAAATTATTTATTGTATTATAGGGATTTTAATTAAAGTCACATCGATTTCATATTCTTGTAAATGGTGTGCCCTGTCGTTGTCGATGACCAAAGTCATGCGATTTCAAAAAACCACCGTCTTCTATTTTATTTAATCATTTAAAAAATTACTTATTTTAAGTTGTTAAAAAAAATAAAAAAAATAAGAGGAATAAATAATGGAAATATTGGTCATTGCAATCTGTTTTTATATTTCAGCTTATAAAGAATTCCATTAAATGTAATTTTAATGACTTTCTCAACTTTAAAAGATGACTGCTGACTGTACAAATCGCTCAAATATAAACAACAAAAATTACCCGCATTTAATATTTAATTCATATACATCTAACAAAAATTATTCCACTTCACTACACATTGCAGTTCATAAGCTTTTCAAAAAAAATAAAACTGCCCGTTTTAGCTTTATTGTTTTCCAAAATACTGGTAACTAATTAAAATAAAAAAGCTCCCAAAGCGCCATTGTTTTTTGGAAAATTCAGCTCAAGAGACAAAGGATCTTAGAAATCGTTGTCCTTGTCAATGATTCCTTGACTTAAAGAGGATGCTTTAAATGCCAACGTTCGTTTGAAATTATTGTTACACCCACCCAGTGGCTTCACTTGCATATCCCACAGATGAAACAGTTGCCCTGTGCTTTTTAATATCCCTGAGTCACATGCAATATTATACGATGGTAACTTGACTTAAGGCTTCAACAAACAAATTCGTTTTCGATACGTTCGAATGGCTTCAGTAGGTCGAGTACTTAGGAGTACTAGGTCCTTCTTGTACAAACTGTAAGTTTAGATATTAAAATTTGAGCAATACAGAAATTAAGTAAAGATCTTTAAAAACTAATTGTCTTAGTGCTGCTTATCATCAAACGGATCTGGTGTTCACTTGTCGATAATCATATGAAAATCTTAATCCACCCACTTCAAACTAATGTTATACAGCTCAAAATAAACTAACTAACATAAAGTGAAAGGCAGGTTTACTTAAACCAGTTTAATTTTTTCAACAAGCTCGTAAGTTAACCGGACATTTGAGAAAACTATTGAAATAGGAGCACTTTAACCTTTTCTCACAGAGAGTATGTGACTGCGAAGTTGCTGCCTATTTAAAGTAAAATCGCGATTAATCGCATGGCAGAGGGCGGAGACAGGCGGTCTAAGGGTTATTACTAGATGTATAGTTTTTATTGGTGAAATAGTGTCGTAATATTATACAAAGTTTTATGAAATTGTATTGTAATATATATTTTTGTCGATACTTTTCGATTTATAAATCATGCTCGTTTTATACATTTAGGTCATCTAATTTATATGCGAAAAGTCTCTCTGTTTTGTTAATTGATTTATTGGAAAAAACTCGACAGAAGCCATTGAATTTTTTCATAGATATAGTAATGTATTTATTCAATAATAATAATTGTTTTAAATTTGGTGAGAAAATACTGCACCCAACTTTGGGAAAGTTGTGTTCACATTCCAAAAATCTCAAAAAGTCTTGGCAATCTATTTTTTCTTAGAGGTAAGTTTATACTTTTTTAAATAGCAAAAATCTTGATGAACGATGGTTTAGCTCATAATGTACAGCCCATTTAGTTCCTTCATGTTTCTTGTAACAGTAACTGGAAAAAAACTCAATTAAACGTAAATGTTGTAGTTAAATAATATAAAAGCCAAAACAAATCTTCATGGACCTTCATTTACAGTAAGTTCCCAATCAAAATATCTTCTCGGCGGTAATAACCCTTGGTCGCACCTTCAAGCCCGTGCTAAGATCAGGCTAGATAACTCTATATCAGATTAGATCGCGTCCGATGCGCGTGCGTTCCCACGAGCCTGACGCGACGCGATGAGGCGACCAGCGATCGCGGTATGCAGGGGTTAAAGATCAGCTTTCTTAAGTGCGAATTTTTTAGGCTAATTTTGGACGATTTTGGGCTAGTTGAGGGACGAAGATGTAGTGTTAAGAATAAAATCTCTTAAATTTTATTAAAACAAACAAAGTTAAGCAGGACACTGTAGCAGCTTATAGAATTAGTATTGACTCATGTCTCGTGAATATTTGTAAGTGCATCCAATTATATTTGATCGTTGAAGATCTCGAAAACTTACTTACTTTACATTTATATCATTGCTAATGGTTCTGACAATATAGACTGCTGATCACACACACTACAAAATGTAATATAAATTCATAAATTACTGTAAAACTAATCTTTTCTTATCTAATATAACGCTTACTTAAAAAGTAAAAAAATAAACTATGCAGATCACATTTCTGTTGAAGTCTTTTGTAGTAAATGAAATACTAAAATTGAAATACTAAAAACAGTGCACATTGGATTTTAAATACATAATGTTCTTTTAGTTTTTTTCTATTCAACTTGTTTTTTTTTTTATGTAATTTTAACTGTGTCATAGTGTGTACTGTGTGAGAACAATAAATTTGTTTTTACTTTTACTTTTACTTTTACTTACATTTTCAGCTTATGTTTAAGCTTAAACACTTTTGATTAAAATTGTGTGATTGTTAAAAATTAAAAACATACGTAGAAAATAACCTATTTTCAAAACTATAATTTGTAGCTTAGTTTTTTTCAACATCATATTGTTATCTCATCCAAATTTAAGAGTACAAACAATAATATAGTTTACAACCTATCATTGCTCTCTATTTCTCGTAATCTCTGACCCAATCGATTAAAAGGCGCTATAGAAAAGCAGATCAAATCTAATAACACCAATCAATAGACACAACAATATAAAAATCAATAAAATCAATGCCGCGACGAAATATCGAAATTCTCGATGACCGCCTTTGATGTTGCCGCTTTCGGCACTCTTTGATGTCCTAATAATGCGACCAAATTAAGTCAAAAGCACTAACGGTGTGACGAATCGGGGTATCAAAAGGCTCTGTTCCGAATTTCATGCGGACGTGTGTCAGAATTCTTGACATTTTCCCGGCCAATCACGTGCGCTTGTTCAGAATTTACTCCGCGCTGATTGGCTGGCTAATTGTCAATTTTGAAGTTCCTTAAAGTTTGTATGTTCGTTTTTTGTTCTTTTGATATTATTTTATTTTTTAAATTAAGGTCGGGCATTACGACGTACTACATAATGTTCAGGATGTTGCTGAGATAAAAACACGATCTTTTTAATTAAGTGTGGCCGTGTTTTTGTTTTTGGATGTAATTATGGTGTTAATTGCACTTGCAGATTGGGCTTTATGGCCTCACAGTATTGGTATTAATTACGGTTACGTATTTAAAGTCAAATTTTATTGAGTTTTACCGCCTAATATAGAAAGATGAAGTTGCTCTTGGTATGCTCTAAAAGGAAATATAAATTATAGTGATACCGGCAATAATTCAATATTAAGACTGGAAAAACTTTTTGGTTTACAAATTCATTCATCATTAAATCAACATCATCTATTGTATCATTTTAACTTTTAACAGTTTTAAAAATAATTTTGAAGCGTTTTAATTACAGCTACCGTAACTCATACTCTACCTTAACGTTCCCTTACCAACTATTCCTATAATGGGGTCTCATTAAGCTACTGGAAAGTCCTAATGAGATGGGCAAGTTATGTTCTGCAGTTGAGCTTTTCAACTTAAGCTTGCGTGCTTAAAGTTGCGTGTAACCGCTACTGACTGAGAATATTTGCATGGTTCAAGGAGCTTTTAAAATTAACTTTGGGATTAAGTGGAAAATAAACTTTTGATTTATTTGGAAGCTTTGAGGTGAAACATTAAACATAATGCGAGTAGAAATAGCTCGGCAAATGCGTTCTAAGTTTGGATACTAATCAATACAGCCAGTAAAGAAATCCTTATATATTTTTTGATACAATACAACTAATAATAGTGAAAATGTTTCGAAATATAGAAACACAGATAAATTAGTCATACACAAATTCTTCTCAATTTGAGTATAAATAGCTCTATTCTATTTATTTGTGAAATTAATATTTTAATAAAAAAGATATGCTATCTACTAAAAAAGGTTTTTTTTTTTTATTTTAATATATTGAGATACTTGTTACTTAATCGGTTGTATAACCAAACAAACAATAACATTATTTCTTCGATCTAAGCATAGAGTTTAAGTAAATAAACTTTGACACTTAAGACGACAGGGTTTTCAAGATGGCTTCCTTATAAGCAAGTAAAGTCGACAATTATTTATAGTTTCCGAGCTTCACGGTGACAGACCAACACACACGGCCCGCAAAAGGCATTATCTTCATCTGTTGGTAATATAGTAAAGATTCTTAGTATTGATTTAAAGTTGTGCAAACCCGATAGCATGCAATGTTGATGCAGTTGGATTCAAGACCTCTTTGTAATTGTACTACATATACAATTTTTTTTATCTAAGGTAACGTATTATAGTCATATGATAATTGATAGATACTTGAGGTATGTCCTTTTTATTTAGTACTCTTTCTACTATACTTGATGTGAAAGTGAATTTAGTGATGGCTGGATCCTGCATTCATCTCGTTCCGTCTTAGGACATTCGTCGTTTGAATAGTTTAGGCGAGCTGACAGATGCAGATAAGAATAATTTTGTATAGACATAAGAGACATTGTAAATTTTGTTTCATTGTTACACGGCGTGCGGAATATAGCAAAGAACACAGGATTGTCACAGCCGGGTAACGAGCGTCCTATCCACCTAATGGTAAGAGCGATCCGTGCCCATAGACATCATTAATCGTAGATGTTATTGTATAATTAAATTATTATTTAATGAGGCGTTGCCGACTGTAGTCTTGAGTTGGAATTGCCATTCAGTTCAGTTCATTCATTCATTTCAGTAATTTCACCGGCTGTTCCGGGGTAAGTGTTTTAAAACGTGGTTATACTAATGACGGTCGAAAAAGGAAGGCCTTTAGTACCACCCCGGACGCTATCTTTAGCCTGTAAAAAAGTACCGCATCCAAAGGTGACGCAAGCCAAAAATTGTTTGATTAATGACAGTTATATAGGTGCCTCCTTGTTTAAATTGAGTTATACTATTTATTTATTATAAAAATTATATATGTATATATATAAGGTATAATTTCCGATACATATGTCAGGTTAGGTATGTGTGTACAGCATTCAAGGATAATGAATTTTTGAATTTTTGAATTAGAGAAAATTACATTACGAAGAGACACAAAACTACATGAAAATTTTAATAAAAAAATCTTATAACATAAACAAAAATAGTAAACACTAAAATAAAATGAATGAAAATAAACAAGGTACAATAGTCAAACAATAAAAAATCCTGAATAACAATATTATAATTTCCAATTATAAGTTTTTGTTATTCACTTGTACATAGCCTAAGAGATAGATTGTGTGATAAACTGGTTAGGTATTAAAGATCAGTCTTTAATACGCACCGGGTGACTGACATATAAAAAAACAAAATGAAATTTGACAAATTTCCTTTTTAATTTTCGTCTTGTTCTCAGTCTTAATGGACTTTTGCCCTTTTCTGAACGGTACAAAAGTCGACCGGCATCTTCATTAGAAAAATAGTAAAACTACTTACGTATTTATAGGTTTTGTGAAAGTATATCAAATCAATAATTTTTTATTTTCGTTTTGTTTTCTCATATGATACAGTTTCACGAGTGGATCGAATCCTTGCTGGCTTGTAAGCGAAATGTGAACACAGGTGGCTTGCATAGTCTCAGAAATTTTTCATTTATATCTTGTTCTTAAGGTGCCGTTCCTTTACTGGGGGTTGGCTGTGTATTTGGTGTACTTATAATGTGCATGTTCAATCAAGATTTCAAAATAGTCTGCTATATTTTACACATCAAGCTGGTAAACGACTGAAGATTTTATTTAAATAATATTTTATTGAAATAAAAACAATATAGTTTGTTTATTATAAAAATTAATAAAATTTTGCATACGTTTTTTAAAAGCACTTTTTAAACCTACACCAAACCATTTTATGCATAATAATTTTTTACTGTACGTTCAAATTGAATAAATTTTGATAAAATTTAAATTCGTGATGAAATTATTAACATTGGAATTTAATATTACAATTTATAATTCTTAAAGATTTTGATAGGTATCTAAGACATTATTATGTAATCGTAAAGTAAAACCTTGGATCGCTTGCCTCGTCGCTTCAGTATAGTTACTACTTAAAAACGAGAAAAAAAAGGTTTAATAAGTTTGAGGTTAACATACTGCTGCAAGTTTCGATAAAACTATATAATGTATATTTCTCTTGAAACGCCAAAGAGCGTGAACTGTTTAACTCCTGTGGTAAAACTTAAACAAATTATGCAGCACTACACTACAAGGCAGAACTTTCACTTCTAATTTACATTTGAATTCATGGCAATAGACGAAACATAATCATTGTTAATGTAAGATTTATAACGTATTAGTAAAATAAATAGTTATCACAAAGGAATCATCAAGTATTCGACGGTACGTTGCATGTCTTAATTTTTAACAGGTATTTGGTGCGGAGAGTACTCTTGTTATTGTCTGGGTAGTGGCAACGTTTCTTCCACACAAATTGTTAGCTTACCGCTCACTTACAAGCTGAACCGGTTTAATTTGAGTAAATTTATTGAGATATAGTGAAATGAATTTCAGAACATAAGTATAAGTATAGTTTATGTCAATAGACAACTGCGGAAAAGGCCTGGTAAGAGATTTTATTGCGTTGCTCTATGAATGAAGTCGACAATATTGACTTTAATTACACTATTTATAAATTTCCGGTTAGGTATAAATAATAAATCTTTTTACATAATAGTTTATGCGTTGTAAGCAATGTAGGTTATTTTATGCTTCACTTTAATTCGTAAAAATAAGTTATAATTTAAACTGTCTGTACAAAAACCTTTGAATATCGTTTCAATTGTTTGCAACAGGATTTAAATAGTTTGTAGACCAACAAACATGCTTTTTAAAAAGTATTGACAGCTAGTACTGTTATGTAAACTAAAAATGGTATCAAATATCTTGTCCTTACCGCGCGTAGACCTGACGTAACCGCGTTACCGGATCATGAGCATCAGTCTAATAATGATCTATGATCCACCGAGAAAATGCCAAATATTCCCATACATCACCGTCGGCTTTGTTATTGACAGCTCACTGACAGACCTAGCAATGTCACAGAACATCCTTCGTATCGAAATATTTTTGAATAGGTGCCACTTGTATGTAATAACGGCAAAATCAGTATTCTTTTGTAACGGTTCAAAGACATTTTATATAAAATGTTTTGTTTTTATTTCATATTTTAGTGTTATGTTAAAATGGTAATCAAGTAATTTTTATATTTATGATACTCACAAACTAAAATCGTAATTTTTACTCCTTTCTTTAACATATAACCAATCTGTATTTTGGTTATAAGTAAAACTCTCTAAAAATTCCTAATTCTGTATTCAAGATCAAAAACGAAGCTTAAAAAACGTATTGGCGATATAACACGTCTGGACAACAATTTGATTACTATTTGTAACGTTTATACAAATCCATGATTCAATGGTTTTGATTGACGTCGTGTGTAATGAGTCTACTTTGTGCTCTGTCGGATGCGCCTGCGCCACAAACAGACACTTTTGACCTTGGATTAATTAACATTGACCATTAGTTACGGGGTTGTGGAGGAAATGTCTAACTGAGTTCGTTCTTGGCCAACTTTTATAATATATTGGCTACAACCTAATCTTCAATCATTTTTAAAATCCACTTATACGAACGCAGAAAATCCGAACAATTTATCAGATACAAACGAAAAAAAATCTTAAAGTGATAGTCATAATACGTCAACAACCAAACAATAAGGCAAATATCTCAATTTACAAAACAACTTCTACAAATCAAACCTTCTGCAAATTCGGCTTAAGCAAGACGACAAAAAACTAGAACAGTAACAAACATTATTTATTCAAACAATAATAATAAATGTCAGGCACATTCATAATAAAACTGCAACCCCGCTGTTTCTAAACCAAAATTTAAAAAAAAAAACGTTCATTGTCACTTTTGACAGATAAACAGTAAGCGAGGGAAAAATAATAATAGAGGACTCTGAATTCAAACCACTTTGTTCTAAGAAACTTGTCTATTGTCTCCTAGCGAATTCTTAATTTTTGAATGTGATTCTGTGATACAGGGTGTATATTATTTGTTAACACTTCAGAAATAATAGTAATATATTTATAATATAATATAATAATTAAACTACATAATATATTTTGTTGGTTTAAATTTACTTACATACTCATATTTAGTAAGCTGGAATACTAGTTATGAAAAATTTGAGATAAAATCATTTTAATTTTATATTCAAGAGATATTATGTATTTGAAGGAGAAGTGTTCATTGTTATGTTCGAAAAAAAATCGTAAGACAGAAAATAAAGAAAAAGCAAACTAGTCTCGTTTTTGAAGGTTTTCAAATATTTCGATTGAATATAATACTGCTTAAAAAGCACTTCTTTATTATACACCAAACTTAAACAACTCACCCTGTATGAAACAACTCATGATTCCAAACTCAAAATGCTCAGTCCGCGCCCCATGCTGGCCACTAAATAAAAAAAACATGCTGTCATAAATTTTCATATAATCTGTTGGAAGGAGTAGCCTAAAATTGTCACTATGGGTTATGCGAAACAACGACGTTTCTTTTATTTTGGCTAAACAGATTATCGAAGTCTTTGTTAAAATTGAGTGTCAATGATGCATTGTACTTTTATTTAAATTTTTTATTGTTGTAACGTAGCTAAGCGGTCAATGAAAGTTGGCAAAATGATTTTTGTAAGCGGTTCCTTGGCTAATGTTTATGTTTTTGTGGGACTGGTTTAAAGTATCACAGATGACTTTCGAGTAGGTACATTCAATGTCGCTTTTTTATCCTTTTAAAAATTGGTATGTAAGATCTAAAAAGTAAGCTTAAGAGCTTAAAGCCACCTCTGGTTGTATCTAAACAGTGTAAATTTTCTTTGGTTTACTTAGTTTTGTTACCAAGTATACCATCTTATACCACAAACTTTATTTATTTGTATAACTAGTTTGTGGTGACAACTAGTGGAGAAAATTAGTGTTTATGATAAAAGCAAATAGTTTTGATACTTTGTAACTACTACTTCATTATCTTTGCAGAAGTTTCATGGTAATTATTTTGAAACAGAAAAAGATACAAACAAGCCAAGGCAGGTCACAGAGATCGATAGACAGATCATTGTTATGTGTTATTAATGTTGATTAAACTAGCTTGGCTGTTAAAAAAACAGGAAGATAATTTGCAATTTTTATGTTAAATGATGTGATAGCACAAATAAGAATTTTATTTACAATTCGGTGATTGACTTTTTTTCTTAAAAGGGCCGATGCAACGAAGTATCATACCCACTTGTTACAACTACAGCACTAACTGCCGTGTCAGATTATATTACCGTGACACGCGGAAATGTAAAAATTAATCTATTTTAAACATTACTGTTGTGTTCTTGCCGCAAATCCTACGAGGATGGCACTGGATGTCATAAGAATAGGTAAGTGCAGATATGACAGTCGTTTTTAAACCTTTAAATCATGACTCAAAGAAAATTGCATGACACAGGTAGCATGCGACAAAAGAACGTAAAATTTTCTGAATATAAATGAAATTCATTTAAAATTTTTCATTCAGTTTTTTTTCAAAAAGTTGTAAAAAAAATTCTCGAAACCCGCTCTATTTGTTAACATTAGACAACCCAGAAATCCATGTAGAAAAAATTATTTGGCTGTCTCCTACACCAATTAAAATATATAAATATTAACTGCTATAAATACTTTAAGAATTTAAGTAGGTAAATAGTAATAATAATAGTTTCAATATATTGTTTTTCCGTCCTTACCTCCTACTATAGGCGGTGCAGGTATACTGTTAATGTAGAAGAATTTGTCTCATCTACACCGTACTTTTATGAAATCTTGCGGTTAACAACAGTTCTGTCGGTTTGTCAAGCAAAAAGATTGTTGAAAAGTGGGATTATGGTTCAGATTAATTTATTACACAGTCACGACAAGACGTTAGTAACTATACGGCGGACGGTTTATGAGAAAATTGGTTGAAATTGAGTAGATCTCGAGTCGAATTCACTTGAAGAAAGTTGTTAAAGATCTGAAATTGTGGAAATTTGCTCATTCGAGTGTTTATTTTCGTTATATCATATGTAAATAGCTCTAGATTTTTGACTTTTTAAAATGAACATGCCTTTTTGATTTGACATAGAAGGTACTATGCCATAAAAAATGATAGCCGTGGTAGTGGCTTCTCTGGTCTATACCAGTGTCCAGAACCAAACCCAGGACACAGGTCCTGACGTGGGTTGAATGCAGGTAGAGCAATGTTTATTTCAGTGAAATCAAATCTGAAGGTCTATAGATATTTTCATTTTCCGCTGACAAGCACTCGCTGCGTTTCGATCGGTAGACTTCGTAAAGCGTCGAGTTTTATATGAGTTTGAAATTCTAAATCTTGATTCAAAATTTTGTATGATTATGAATTATCATATTTAATTACAGAGATAATAATAGATATAAAATGTAACGTCATAAAGAATGATATTTATTTATTACAAATATTATTACCTTAACTTTTATTTGGGAAAAGTTGACAATTATTTGGTATTTTTTCGAATCGAATTAGCCAATTGATTAGTAAATACGTGAATCTTCAACAGTACAGCTTTTTTCTAATAGTTAGGATTGAAACAATTATTATGCATTAGGTAAGCTTGTAAATGACTGATCATTTGTTAAATTGTAGCAATATAAATCAATAATTTTTAATAATTCAACCCAGCACGTTCCATGACATCAGCTCACCCAAATTATATTGAAATCAGTCCCTGATCACGACTTCGAATCAGAGTTCTAATTACAAAACCCTAAAAAACTTTGAAAATAAAAAATAATGCATTTTAACAGCTTTTGGAGGCAAAAACCTTCGTTCAGATTGACTCGTGCCAAATTGGTTGTCAGGTCAGTTTTTGAACAAATTATTTTGCAGGTAAACGTTTTTCATTATGTTTTTTTTTTCATTTGACTCCTGTGTAGAGTCTGCATCGTTGAGCTGCTTCGTTTGTTTGTTTCCACGTTTTATTTATTTACGTCTTTCTTCTGGAACCACTAAGCTAATTCAAATTTAAAAATATATTTTATTATACTTCTTACCCGTACCGAACCTTTTTTTATTATTATTCAGGAAATAAACAGTATAATAAAGACAATAAATAATACATATTACAAACACATCTACCAATAAAATTTCCACTATAAAATTTAACAATTAGAAATATCGATCGGGGTGAATACACTTACTAAAGGTGGGAAAAAAATAAGTAATAATTAAAAGTTGAAAATATTGTACAGAACTAAAATAATACGTCACATGAAATACATCTTAACATGCTTAATTGTTAGGCACTGGAAACTACACTAATGATATCCTTTCCGAACCTTTGCGAAGACACGTAAAAAATGTCAATATATCAGAATAAATAAAAAAACCTTATCAAAAAAAAATTATCTGTAATTCAAATTCAAATTCAATTCGTATTATCTATTAAAATTTACTATTTGTTTATATCTACAAAAAAATTGTCTTTACATAATTAAACAACGCAGCAACTTCAAAACTGTTAAAAGTTAATTTGTTTTTTTTTTATATTTCATTTTTCATTTTCAATTAACAGACAATCCACTAGGTCAAATTAAGATTAATTCGATTACGGTCAGGTTTGATCACGAAGCGACTAGGCGACGTTTCCCGCCTAAAAAACAAAATGCGATCAAGCAATTTTTTTCGGGGCTAAGCAGTTTATAATTTTTGAACCATTAGTAGTTTCTTGGCGATGGCTACCGGTTGGGATTATAATTTAGTTTTAGGGGTCACCATTGTGGTTTTTGTGTAATGGGAAGGGTTGGTGTAAAACAAAATAACGGATGCTTTTTTTTATTGAAAAAGGATAAGACGTTTGTTCTCTATCTCACCTGATGGAAATTGACGATGAAGACGAAGGTGTAGTGACGATGAAGACGTGTAGTCTGTCCACGAGATACCTATTCACTCGACGCTTGAAAGAAGTACGACTATAGTTTTCTGGAAAAACAGACGCAGGCAGTTCATTCCACACTTTAGCCGTTAAATTGTCTTATCAATAGCAATTTGTTGGATACCATTTTTGAAAAGCGTTGGTGGTCTTTTAAATTTGGCTGGCTGCTATTATTTATCGGGTGGTGACTTATAAACTATTTGAAGTATACTCTTTGGAGTTGTATCTAAATGAAGTTTGGTTTTTGTTTTGTCGTCTTTAGATAACCTCGTCTAAATACATCAGTGCAAAGTCTTCTAATACTGCTAGGGAAATTGAAACAAGCAGAATTTTTTTAATTTTCCCATTAAATAAAATTGAAACTTCTATACTGAACACAACTTTGACCTTCCTAAAAATAACATTTTTAATTTAAGTAACCAGTAATTTAAGTACCAAATTATGATTAATATATTTTTAACTTCTCGTCATGTTTTTTGCAGGTTATTCAATTATATTCGCCGAAATCTAATAATCAAGTACAAATTAGTAGAAATAAGTAGGTAAATGGAACAATTTGGGTAATTTTTAAGGTAGATTGTTTTATGAATGCCCCCTAAAATCCAGAAATGTTTGTAAATTCTAGATGATTAATATGTATATAAAAGTAAAAACTAAAGGCCTATTAAAAAACACTGTAAAATACTAGTATCTTCTAGTAGTTGAATTTCTCAGAGCTTGTTCTTTAGACAACTGAATTTGATATTTTATTGGTTAAAAACTGCAATTAAAATCTTAGTACTGGGAAATAGCTGAATTGACCTTATGATTTTCGAACTGAATAAATTAATCCAAAATAATTTTAAACAAAGTTAAACCTCGCAGCACCCAGAGCGCGTTCGAATTTCGTCCGCTGATTTCGAAATTCGAATTCAGCGGACAGGTTTTTAATTTCCGCAATAACATTTTTTGTATAATATTTTTGATAATATCATACATTTACTTAATACCATTGCAACCTCTTTTACAATCAGGTAGATTAATTTTTTAGAAAACATAAATTTACTCACTTCTTACTTAAATTAAAAAAGACACTTCCTAGAACATTTTTGATGAAGTCATGCAAACGGCTTAAACATATTAAGCTATTTTATTTTCAAATCGCAAACTGTATCGATGTATACAAATGAAGGTGCCTTCCCGGGACTCGAACTCATTTACATATGAAATTGGCGCCGAGTTGCCACTCTGTCTACAGTGTATTATGATTGATCAATCAATATTAGTAATTTTATAAACATAAAATGGTCTCTTATATACTGAAAATGTATGTATGAGATCAGTTTTTATGAAATTATATGAAAATGTTCACAACATTGACATCAGTGTAGACAAAAATAGAAGTATATTCTTAATTGTTTTTTATAAAACCAAGATTTTATTTTGAGGGAAAATATATTTTAAAATAGAATTTTTTTTATAACATGCGTATTTGTAATCCTATTAAGTATGTATGTGTTTGTCAATTGCGATATTGTATGCAAAATAAAACATACATCTCACACGGTTTACGCCATTTGTAAACCTTTGTTCTGAAGGGATACATAAAATAGAAACTCTTTAGGAATAACAAATTGTCACAAAGGAAACCAACAATAAAATAATTCAAACAGAAACAAGAAAAAAAGCATTTGAAAAACGAACTAGACGCACCACATTTAAATAAAGTGTTCAAATCTGATTCCGAATTCGAAATCGTAGCGCGTTCTGACGTTTCCGCTACGTGTCGTTTCCGCTCTGCGGCTGCGTTGCTCGAATCTCTAATGGCGCGCTTTTTACATGCCATTATTATTTTTTGTCTATTTTTAACTAATTTATACCTGTAGAGTATGTCCTATTTACCTAATTGATTTTTCTTCCGATTGGGTGCCAATATGGAAAAAATTTATTCAAACGGCCGAGGACTTACAAAATGCGTTGGTATTTAAAAGAAATATTCTATTTACATTTATATTAGTTTTTTATTCAGATCATCAAACTCTAAACATTGTTAATTGCGAGATGATCCATCCAAATGTGTACATATCATTGCGTATAGTATATTCGTAATATAGATAAATAGATTCGGAAATACAGCAAAAAGTATTTATCTATACTTATACATTTATATATATATATATATTATCTATATAATATAGCTGCAGAAAAGCAGGGTTAATGGTTGACGTGGAAGAGCAGTGCAGCCTAAAGCAGGCTTACTTAAGCTTAGAAGTTGGCACCAGCCACAATTTAGTGAAACGTTTTTGTGATTATTATATATATTATTATTGATCGCAGACCTTTGGGAATCGTAGACCGTAGTTCTTTGGGAAAATTTTATGCATTGTTATATATTTATACAGGATTGTCCTATACACTTCATATCATTAAATTTTGAGATGATCTATGGACTGATAAAATACTGTAACTATTTCACGGGAATCTTCTGAGCGGATATGAATAAAATAAATAAAGCTATACATGACGACCAAATATGACATTCATACGTTTTAATTCGAATGTTTCACGGAAAAGAGAAATTAACGAGATTAAAATTATATAATTATCATTTAGTTGGTCTTGTGATTTATCCGGTAGCGCTAGAGTCCAATATCAGTCTTGTGGTTTATCCGGTAGCGCTAGAGTCCAATATCAGTCTTGTGGTTTACCCGGTAGCGCTAGAGTCCAATATCAGTCTTGTGGTTTACCCGGCAGCGCTAGAGTCCAATATCACCCGAATTTTATTGTTTTTAAACATAAGTATTCGAGGCGCGTACAACATTTATTTTTCAAGTTCGCAATAGGTTCTTTGACACTCGCCTTTAAATAGAATGTTTGGATTCAAATAAATTGCTTCTGAATATTTTATAAAGAAATGTTAATGTAGTATAAAGGACTGTGATTAAAGTAATCGCTACTTGTTTTAGGAAAGCAAATTTTCATCAGATAATGGCAGTAATGTAGGCAACACAGCACTTGTGCCATCAAATCTTCATACAAACCCGACGGTTTAGCTGCATGTTTGTCTTAGGAATCGATTTTTTTTATTTTCTCTGTATGGTCCCCTTTGGGAAAGTAAACCTTAGCTGTGGTCTGCGCCCACATGCTCCTTTCTACACTACTGAATTGTTTCTTACATATAGTTTATGTTTTATTTTTACGTGTTTAAGGAATGTACAATATATAGTATATATTTTAAAAGTCTTGCTTGCTCTGAACATAATCTATTCTACACCGATCTCATTGCATTTTGTATCAAGGGATCATCAACAATTTTATACGAAATGTATATATAATGAAATAAAACTGCATTTTGGATCAGGCACTGGATAATTAAGCGTTTAATTTGTAATACGATCATTGGCCGTTGACAGATGACGTCACTGCATGCGCACACGTCCCCGTGACAGCGACTTAGAATGATCAATCATATGCATTAGTATTAACATTGTATAAGTTCTCAATATGCATAAAGTAACTGGTAACTTTTGTATGCAACGCTTAAACCAAGGAACAGGTCAGGTTAACTTTTATGAATCGCATTAAAAAGATTTTTGTAATGTGAAAAAATAAAGAGAAACGATGAAGTGAAATCTTATATAACAAATCTTCGTATTTTTTTTTCAGTGTCTAAAGTCGACGTGGATGTAATGTGGGCAAATAGTAGTGTAAGTATTTCAGGAAGACATTTGGTTACTTGAGATCTTACTTATAAACAATAAAAAGAACAACAAATTTTCAGGTTAGGAATCGTTTCCTGTTTACTAATAAATTCACAGACAAAGTTTTTTAACAATTGTCTTAAGGAAGTTTAATATTTAGAGAGCACAAAAAGACAAAGCAAGTTCAATTGGAGATGGATCGCAGCTCGTTTGTCGGCTACAAAAGTGTAAGAATGTACAAATTATATTCGAGAATTACACTTAGAACCTATTCAAAATTTCAATTCAAATGCCTTTGTTCTAAAGTTAAACTGTTTAATATGTAACACGTCCGTGATTGGTCGTTGACAGATAGATGACTTCATTGCGTCTGCGCACGTAGCGTGAAGGCGATGATTTAGAATTAGTACCGGCTTCTTGTATGGGGACTAATTTATTGTTTAATTTCGAAATAATTTATGAATGAATTTTATTATCGTCTGGAATGTCATAAGAACATGATTAATAAATCCATAGGTGTTGATCTGTACAACAGTATTATTGTTAAATAATATTTTCATTTAAATTTATTTACAATTGAAAATCAGTTTTACAATTAAAAGCAAATTTACAATAGATATGCAGATCAACATTGAATTATTTATTTAAACAAATATATATTTAATTGTTATTCAACAATTTCTCCTCCTGCATTGACAGAATCAAACAAAACTCAAAACTATTAACCGTCTTATTCAAATTCTCAATTCCGATCCTAACAGAATTGCGATGCAGCTCACACTGTCGCCACTGGCAATAGAGGGCGCACGGTTAGCGCGGGCGCAGGCACAGCGATGCAATGATCTATATACGAGTTGTACACGAGCGCGCACACGCCGGGGGAATTTGTAATGATGTCGTGTGAGTAGGCAAAGAGTAGCAAATAGGTTGAGATGGGACAGATATTTTAAAGCTTTTATAAGCTTCTGACTTCCGAACAAATGATAGCCTGAATGCAAGGCGTTTGGTTTTCTATGTTTGAATTTTTCAGACGATTATTTTTCTTTATATCATATTTCTAACAGACCTGTTTTGTGATGTAAATTTTAATTATTTTTTATTTGAGGTTTTTTTTTCAGTTTCGCTTGCTGGAAAGATTTGATGATGACGAGTATAGCTAAAATGTTATCATACTGATTGAGAGACCGGGAGGAAATGTCTGCTCTGCAAAAGTAGCTATAAATATTTTGAAGACACATTTGTTCAACAACACAATGAAAAATGAAAAATTCAATGAGCAAACACTTCTTTTAATTCTTGATCTAGAGTATGAATAATTTATTAGGAATGTATAAAATATTTAACATCCAACCTACCAAACAATATTATAAACCTAAAGAACCTAAAAAAGGAAGCAAACTAACTTCCTATCTACGCTCACTTACTCTTTGCCAATAAAATCTAAAATTCTTATTTAAATGTGACATCACAACCGACGATACTATCTTTATGTGCGGGATTTCCGGCGTCTGTCTGTGCGTCTGCCTTCTTGATATTCACAATTGTATCGCTAATTTCTATGAAAATACTTAATCATAGCAATCTTAGATTTTTTTATGGATACTTGTTGAATACAGATACATTTGTTTTTTATTGCAATGAATTCAATTTTATAAGATGATTTTATCAATGGCGACTGTTTATAGGAATATACTATTTGTTGCATACCTAATGGTTGGTAAGTACTAGCTGTTGGCCGCGGCTTTTTTTTGCGTCATATTAAAGTTGCCCGCATCACATTTTTGTACCAAGCCTGTGTAAATTTACGGACTATCAAAAAATCCTGACAAAAATGGTTCCAACTGGGATAAAAGGTTTCGGACATCATTTAGGTATGTGAGACACATTAATTTTGACTTAGTTTAAATGAAATAAAAACAATTTTCAAATCTACATCACCCTCTAAAGATTATAAAAAAATTATAATAACCAACTGCCACATTTAAAAAAGTCACATTTCTCATAAAAACCAAGCGAAGTCGCAACCACCGACGTAGCTATTACGATCTAATTAGTTTAATCATGCGCCGACTAACCGCGAGTTTCCCACAGACATTAGCTAAACTGTCTCGGCGCGCGCAAAACAAATTACCTATTTAGTATTGCACGGTGGACGTTTCGTGCCGTAGGTAATTAATGCGCGCCTGACTTTCGCATCTGATTTAGATCGATGTGAAGTATTCTCTGGAACCGTGGCGTGAAACTTTGTTATAAATATGAAATAAAAATACATTACTTATGTAAATGTTATCTTATTAATATGTATTAGAGGTTATTATTTCTGTAAAATTTATGATATTTTATTTACTTATATTGGATACTTATTTTTATCCATTGATTTGCAAAATCATAAAAGCAAAAGAATATCAAATGGAACGTTTGATATAACAATCGTTAGGCATAGCTAAATATTTGCTAATCATAAATCCTACCAACAAAAGTTATGCAAAAGATACGAGTTTTTAACAAAATTGTCAAGAATATGAAAATTTTCGGAACGTGTTGTAATTAATTAATACTTCGAGATTTATGCGTTCCAAAAATTATCATGAATAATTCGGAACAAAAACAAAGTTTAGCTTAATTTATGTTGTCGTTATGCTAGAAATTAATTCGGATCGACACGTATGAAATTTGCTGGTTAAGTCTAAACAGGTAATGGCATATTATTTATGTCTTTTTTTGCTTTTTTGACTCGAGAGTGATTTATTTATACATGTTTTTCCAAAAATAGTCTTAAAATGATTTAAAACCTTAGAATTAAAATCACGCAGGATATTCAAAATTAAACTACAACTTATTTTTAATTCAAGTAATTTGTTAAATTAACGCTGTCCAAATTGTGATTCATGTCATCTGAGGGAAAGTGACGGCCAGGCGTGAATGCTACACATCTAAGAGATTCCTTTTGGCTCGAAATTAAACATTTTTAGAAATTAGATTATTATTTATAGATATCTCATTAGCATAGCATATTCAATAAAAAAAAAATAACGATTTCTACAACAAAAGTGGTATTAATTTCTTTATTTGCATAAATTGTTTGTAAGAAAATATGAAAATGCGATCTTTCTTTATTTAAGGAGATCTACCTAAATATTCACTTGTGATCATTAATGGTTAAGCATAATAATATCTTCAGAAGCTAATCATTACAAATGTTTTCCAATCAACACTTAAGTTTTTAAATAAAGACTACGTGTTTTTCTTTTGTATAGGATGAAGAAGCAGAAGTAATTTATTTTATTTTATTCGGAAAACAAACAGTGTTCTATAACTAAAAATAATAAACGAAATATATGCAATGCTTAATCTTAAGCATTAAAATGACATTCTTGTGTATTAATTGGATTAATAATTAAAAATTATATAAAATTTGTATTTTGTGCGCGTATCATGATTAACGATTTCGAAGTATTTTTGGCGGACACTTGCGTACACCTAACTTAAACAATATTTTGGTAAACAATGTTGTGGTATTTTATGAAAAGGAAGAAGGACTGTACATTTAAAGAGAAAATAAAGTTCACATAGATATATTTCTTATTATCTGCTTTTATAATGTTTATCTCAAAATAAAATGTAAAGGTTTTATTTTTCTGTCTCACAAAAGGGTCTCACCTTTGTAGATCCTTTATTAAATTATCCTATAGGTTATACAGTCCTGCACCACCAATGTTAATAAACTAGATTTTATAAAAAAAAATACTGATTACATATTCTGCAACTACTGGAAAAACTGTTATGCAAATGTGATCTAAATAATATCATAATTAAGTGACGAAATAACCATTAATACACATTAAAAATAACGTCCGTCGTACTTTACATACATTCACACAAGCTTATCTTCGTAAAGTGCAAATGATATTTATAAACATTAGTTTTTATCTCGTTATTTATTAAGTGAATTAACATAGTTATCCAAATAGCGATTACATTGGAAACGGCGTTTTAAGACTTATGATACTGTCTGTGTTTGAAAGTAAAAACTATTTAGCATGTGTACTTATTTCATGTTATTTTTAAACTGATAAAAATATATGTATGTGTGACCCTACAGAAAAGTAAATCACTTTTACTTTAATGATTAAGTATACTTTGTGTACTTTGCATGTAGGTCGAACATCGGTGAACAATCTGTGGTATGACGTAACGAGAAGGAAAAAGCTCCAAGAACGTAATCTTTTACTTTGTTTTGTTATCAGTAGTAAATCCAAGAGCAACACACCAACTGCACGGCCCCGAGCTGAGCACAGCATGTGTCATGGATAACCATACAGCAAATTGGGGGGGAACCAGAACAAATATACATATATTATATATAATATACATATACAAATAACAAATAAACATAAAGAACGATGACTCGAGAACTTGCGTACCCCCTTCACTAACCGGATGTCGCTCCGATGAAGGCTGACAGCATTCTCATGCCACAGATATAAAGGTGGTTTTTAGTGCGTAGGTGCCACTCTGGTGAGTCCCACATCACCCCGCAGATCGGCTGCGGAGGTATGCACAACGCATCTTCCACCTCCCTCCCCGCGGAGGGTACTGCTTAGGCGGCCAAAAAAAAAGACTCGAGAGCAAACATCTGTGGTCATCGCACAAATGAATGCCCCGACCAGGACTCGGACCTGGGACCTCCGGCATATGAGGCAGGGCTATTACAACTGCGGCCACTCGGCCGTTCCACTATTGGTTCCACTATATACTCTTTTTGAGTATTGTCATGAGCTTGAGATCCAACTCATGGTAAGTAGCTTTCGTACCCACGGACATTATTAATGTTATGTATGATTCCGTGGATAGCATGGATAGTCCGGTTAAATTAGACATTTGAGTTGGCATTATTTTGTATAAAGCTGAATTTTGGTACAGACTTTTGAGACATTATAACAAATAAAATACTAGAATTATCCATCAATCCGACTTGTGCTAAAAAATTATTTAAGGTCAAATGTCAAAAATGTCACTTTTTATCAAATTTCCTGATACATTTCTTTGTTATTTATTTATACAGATGGTTATATTTATATAGAGATTGTAATTATTGATTTGAGTAATGCTGTGTTGCCAACCGTATGCTTAAGTTGGAACTGCCTGTTTCTTCCCTTTGACCGGAACACAACCACGTAACGTGATTCTTATGGCGTTCAATATAAGAAGGGCTGCAGTAAAGAAAAAAAATCTGCACAATGTTAACACAAGAGGAAGAAATATGCTGGCAGCTCATAATAGTAGGCTTCATAAAGTCACTAACTCATTCATGGGTATACGCTTTTATAATAAGGTTCCTGAGGATATCCAAGGTCTTCCTATTGACAAATTCAAAGAAACTATAAAGGAGAAGTTGTGTGCTAGAGCATATTATAAACTATCCGATTATTTGGATGATAAAAGCCCTTGGGTCTAATCCCCTCATTAACAGGGTTGTACTAGTATTTGTAACAAAGCATGTGTAATGTGTCTGTATGTTCGATGAGTTCTTCGTCCCGATGAATATCTAAAGCGTCATTGCCACTAAAGTACGTCTTCTTATGGTAGCGTCGGGTGACGGGTCGCTCACTTCCCTCTAATATGGTTGAGGAGGGCGATGGCTGGATCCCGCGTTAACTCGTGAACGGGTGCCGTTTGAGGGTGTTCGTCGTTTGGATACTTGGGGGGGAGGGAGACTTGCCGAGCTAACAGATGCAGAAAAGAATAATTTTGTATAGACACAAAGAGACTCTATAAATTTATTTTGAAAAAAATATACCCGTGAAGTTTCTTGCCAGTTCTCCTTCACGAAGGTTTTTTCGAACTGGTGGTAGAATCATGTTCTATTTGACGTCAGTAAGAACAAGTAATTGTCAATGTTGAGAAATAAATATTTCATTTCATTTCATTTCATTTCCGCCCCAGACGAGATCGTAACACAGAAGCTCTACATCCACACAATATCGCACCTCACGTAGCACACAGAAAGAAATAAAACAAACTTGAAAAAAATAAAAACAAAATACGGATATTCTTTTACAATTCATCGAGTAGAAACTACTAAACAAATTCATGTTATCAAATCGTAACGAGTATCAAAACGTTACCCACTTAGCCCTTTCCATTTATTTATTAAGACATGTCCTACGTCAATAATGCGCAAAGAAACACGTGAACATAGATTCAATTGATTGAACATCGAAAAGTGTTCCTAAAATAATTTCTGGACTGACCATTTATTTAATACTTTTTTCTACCATTAATAAATTCAAGTTTATTTGAACTTTACAAATGTCACAATACCTACCTAATCGGTGACTATAAAAAAATAAGAAGACATAATGTCACAACGGATTTCTTGACGGTAAATATTTTAAGATTATTATCTTTAATGAAAAAATCGATTAAGAAGAAGACGAATAATGCCAAACTAAGGTTAATAAATTCAATTGCACTCATAAATTCGTGATGTTCTCTCAAGGTAAAGGTCACTTTATATAAATATCGAGCGATTAACAAAGTCTCGATCAATTAACGAAGTCTCGATAATGACCGCATCGATTTGTTTACTGCATTCGTTCGAACACACGATGATCTAATTTTGTTAAACGTATTAACCGGATTGTAGAGCTGTGAGTATTAAGAGTGATCACAGTTTTAGCTATTTTACATTTTGTGGTAAAATAAATACATACTTTGCTACAAATTAAAGTTAAATTACCGAATAAGTAGATGGCAACAAAAAAATATTTTAGTTATATAATTATTTTTGAATTATGGTTTATTTTTAAATTTCAACACGTTGAAATTTAAGGTCACATGCCAAAAACACTAAATACTTCGAGTTCTGTTATAGAGATAACAAATTAATTACAAAATATATAAATATATATATATATATATATCTATTTCATAAAACTCCGGCCATTATTTAGCGTTCAAATCAAGACCAAAATAATTTGCATTTAAGTTTTAAATGTTAAATCACTCTTAATATTCCTAAGTCTATGTTCCTTTAAGCCTCTTAAGGAAGTGTGTGAAATAGGTCAAAAAGTCAAACACGATTCTTATGAATTATGCCAATAAAATTATTTATTACCACACAATATAGGATTAGCTGGTGTTAAATTCAAAATATTTATAAAAACGTATATATCAATGTCAATGAACAGGTTCCATTGAAAAATACAAGAACTGTGCAGACGTCGAAAGTGAGTTTAAAATTTATTGCATTGATTTTATACCACTTATATTTTCGAAGCGAGTTAAAAATTGAAATTTTACCTTACTTTTTAAAGGTAAAAGTTACATACATACATAGTAAAAGTTTGGCGAGATATTGAAGAGGCAAAAGGAGGTGTAATTTGCTTTTTAGAACGACGAAACGCAACTCCATTCGACTTAAAATGTTTTTTTAATTATTTTTGTTTTTTAATTTGTCATAGCCGGCAAAGGAGCCCGCGTTTCACACCGGTGGATCATCCACCTGATCGGTAAGAAACATGCGGGCCAATGGACATTGCGAGTCGTAACAGATCAATTACAGAATGGACTTTTGTTCAGCTTGGAAGTTCCGAACGAAGCATTGTTCAGTGGGACCATTCATCGCCGAGGGTAGATTTAATTAAACACTCTCAGGAATCAAAGTTCTAACTTTAGCCAGATCTGTAATTATTTTACTATTTTGTTTAAAATTAAATGATAAAATGAACTTTACCCAAATAACTCCATCCTTTATTGCAAACTTTTGTTTTAAACAGGTATTTGTAGAAGTTGTCTGTTAAGATTTGCACCGTTTTCGATAGGTATTAAAATGAGCATTTTTTAAATACTTTTTTCGATTCTTTTCGATATCCGTTTAATAACCTATTAAACCAAATCTCTGAGTTATTTTGAAAAACTAAAATATTTCAATATCTCAGAAACTAAATAAACTAAAGTTAAATGACAAAATCTATCACAGAAAAGCTCTACTTTACAATTAACTCTGTATATTTTTGTATCTATTTAACCGATTATCGCGAAAATTCCCACCTCTACTTACATGTTTTAGACTTATAAAAGGATATAGAGTAGATTTTGCTATAAAACAAGTAAGAACATAGAAATATCAGTAAAAGCATTGTCTGTCTGTCCACAAAGAAAAGCTGTTGTAAAATATGTATTTAAAGTTCTTTTAAACATCCTTTACTAACGAATTTGCCCCTCAGCCTTCACATTTTCTGCTGGAGATATGAAGTATAATTTACATTTTGTATGTACTTAATCTCTTTACCAGCAGTTGAATCGTAAATTAAGAATTGAAAAAAATGCAAACAATCTTCAATAATCATAAAACATACTAGTGTAGATTAAACATGAATTAAAAAAAAGTGTTAACTTTCTCCTCAAGAGGTAATTATATTATTGCAATCTTAACTCTAATTTAAAAACGATTGCGAATCGTCACAATTTCTCTTCTGAAAATACAAGCAACTCACCTAAGAAAGCTCTTTAAAATTCCCATAAAATCTAATCTGAACACGTTCACGGCCGGATTCTATTACAGCATTTACTTAAGACAATAAAAAAGATCGAAATCAATATTCGAACAGTAAATCACCGATCGCCCTTTAAAAGTAGATCAACGTGATGCTGATACGAATCTGATGGTCGGAAGAGTTATTAATTTCGACATTATGGCATTTATTATAAAATAAATAGTTTATTCGTGTACGCCGTAGTGTTCTCGAGAGTTTATTGAATTATAACATTGCGAGCTCTTGTTTGTTGTAGTTTGAATGAGTAGCTTTCATACTTGTTAAAAAATTAATACATTTATATGCCTATTTAAGATGATATTTTTAATAAATATCTGTTGAATTTGTGAACTTGCTAGATATTATTCTGCATATTCTCGCTATTGAAGATTTATTTTAATTCCACGTCTACTTAAGTTATATTTGTTCGTATAAGTGGTATAAAGATCATTTATGTTAACTGCAATTTGTGCACAACTTTGGTTAATATATTATTTACCTATACAGTGACCAGTGACCTTACTAGGCAGTGACCAAAAGCTCAGTAAAATCACAGTGCAGCGTTAGGATAAATTAAATTTTTAATTTGATTTGTGTGAATTTATGTCAATCTCAGTGTTATCGTTTTGTAGTTAATAAATTTGTGCTAGAATGATCGATGATTTGATTCATAAAATATTAAAGAACTATTTTTAAATTTTACCTATAGACATAACACATTAACGGTATCTATATAATTGTTGAGTAAATAAAACGTATCGTACAAGAAGTACGCACACTCAGTTAGACAAGGAAGATGGAACGCAATATTGTGGTAGTAAAAAATTTAAATATAATAAATCAATTCGGAGCTTACATCCGACAACTGGCGATGACGTCACGACTCGCGCCTAAGGTGGCGGCCACAGTGTATAAAATATACAAAAAAATAAGTACTTAATATAAAAAAAATTAGTTTTGGATCTGTCTGATATAATAACTCAAGTGTTTTTCTGGAATTGTAACAAGTCATAAAAGTAAGTCGTTTATTGAAGTCAAAACAGATACGCATTTTATCGTAGATTCAATGATATCTTCCTTAATCGAAATAGTTTTATGGTTCTGCCTATATTATACTTATAAAACACAAGGTTAAACAACGTTGGCCTGCGACGTAGTGGTCATGTACTTTATAATATTCTTATTAGGACTTATTTTATCATCACTATATATGGTCGATCAAAAAGTGCTGTACCAGAAATGAAATGAAATGAAATGAAATGAAATGAAATGAAATATGAAATGAAATGAAATTCGAAATGAAATGAAATAAAATATTTATTTTCTCAACATTGACAATTACTTGTTCTTATTGACGTCAAATTAAAAATGATTCTACCACCAGTTCGAAAAAACCTTCGTGAAGAAGAACTGGCAAGAAACTTCACGGGTATATTTTTTCCAAAATAAATTTTCAGAGTCTCTTTATGTCTATACAAAATTATTATTTTCTGCATCTGTTAGCTCGGCAAGTCTCCCTCCCCCCAAGTATCCAAACGACGAACACCCTCAAACGGTGTAATGGCATCTCGCAATAAAATAAATTAAATATAAGAATGATTTGTTGCATAGATATATCATTAACAGTTGTCTTACAATCTATATTCGTACATTAGTTCAAAATAGACCTAATTATGTTATGATGTGAAATTACTTTCAACATAAAACCAATTTCTTGGTTGATGACTCTTTAGGAAACTTTTCAGAATAAATAACATTGGTGGCTCATTGGTTAAGGGTTCTATCCCGGTGCTCATAAAGTGATGTAAAAATGGTGGACTTAAGATAGCCTGAAACTACCCCCTTAGTTAGATAAGGTAGTGGGGTTTCATGCAGTGGGGTTAGTAAGATGGCCAGGAACATGTGATGTACATAATTTAAAATAAATGAAAATGATTATTGTTTGTTATTATTAAAAGGTAACTAACTAACAGGAATCAACATTTGTACCGGTACTAAGCCCGAATTGTTTTACAGCAAGAAGCTGTTTTAGATTTAGTCACATAAGAACACGCGCAAAGTAAAGTGCGAAACCTTAAATTTACGTACATGACCATCTATCAGACGGCTTTTGAAAAGATCAAAGGCTTTTAGAAGTAATAAAAATCGCTATCAAGGACTGACGTATGCTGGATAAGTAGTTGTGTGGTGGAAACTACGCTTTTAACTTGCAATTGTAAACAAAAAATCCCCAGACAAACACACCAACTGTGTGGCCCCAAGTAAGCATAGCTTGTGTTAAGGATGACCATACAGAGAACTCAGAATAAACATACATAACTAAATATTAACAATATGATCCGAGAACAAACAACTGTGTTCATCACACAATTGATTGCCCCGGCCAGAACTCGAACTTGGAAACTCCGGCGTATGAGACAGGGCTAACACCCACTACGCCACTCGGCCGGCTATAAACGTAACGTAAAAAAAATATTATACGAATATACAAATATTTGTCAGCTTGTAATAAGAAAGTAGAAAAATAAAGTTGCATCATAACCACAGCCTTACCTTTCTAAGTGTCGTGCCTATTCCATTTCAATCAATTTCGAGCGATATTTATTTACTCGATCATTAGTATTTGATTTATTGTCCGAGAGTTTGAGGTCAGGACAGAGGTGGCTAGACGCGCCCTATGCACTTTTTTCTGAAATATTAAGGTCAAATTGATAGAATGGTAAAGGTGGAATATGTAACGTTTTGATACAGAAATTATACACATCTGTCAGATGTGAATAATACTGATGCCTTTAAAAGGGGCAAACATTTTTAGGTTATAAAGTTATAAAATAAATTTCAACTGTAGTAATAGTTTTATAGTTCTTTATATTGTTTGGAAAGTTAATTTCAAATTAATGTGTTATTGCGAAGTAGTAAAGAAGTAGCTAATAGTTTTATTTTCATTTATACTATCTAGCTAGGATTTTATTTTTCATCCTATCTTATAATCATAAAGTATATATAGTAGCAAAGATGAATAAGCAGGTGTAAGATGGCCACATAAGAGGTATCCATGAAATCCACTTTTAACCGATATGTAACCTAAATTAAGTACTTAAGCATCATAAAAACTTATTTTTAGAATTGCTTAGTAGAAAATCCACTTTAATCACAAGCACGGATGACAAAACGAAAATATAACCTACAATTATGACAATACAGAAATATGTCATTGAAAAACATTAGTCAAACCACTTGTCAATCAACAGCTACGATTTCTCAATCTCAATCAAGTTTGGATCGGACATGCGTAGTCAAGTGGATTTTGAGATAGTTCCTAAGAAATGAAGCGGTCATTCGGATCGAGGGACGCTTCTATTTGAGTACCTATTTTTGTAAGTGAAGTGTTCTGGTATTGAACAAATAAAATCGTAGGTCAAGTTAGTTTTAGATTTGAACGAGGATGTAAGAAAAATTGGATTTGGTAGGTTGGAAGTCTACCTTAAATACTTGGCATTTACATTTTTGTAATTTAAAGTAACATTTATCAAAAACTTAAGGTGTGAAATTCTTTAGAATCGTAAATAACATTTTGTGTTAAACTACTTTAAAATAAAAAAAAATTATCAGGTCACCTTTAAACTGATGCACAAATAAATCAATTAGGGATTTATTTTTTTAGAACATAAGCTGCTTCAACTCCATAATTTAATAAATTAATTTATGGTTTCTTCCAATTTCTTCATACTCGTACTCATGCATACACCTAAATAATACCATATAGTAATTAAAAATATGTAAACCTCCTTTCACTAATTATCACATCCAAAGTCCTATTTGTCGATCTCGATCTGTTGAAATGAATTCGATGCTCGCGTAGGTAGTGCTATCTTAGAAAGCAATGCTATGTGTAATACCGGAATCTGGTCGATAAATAAATCGATTGTCCGAAATCTTATTGTTGTATAGAATAAAAATCAGATGAAGCAAATTAGGTTTTTAATAAAACATAGTTTTATAAAAGTTTTTGTGTGAAGCTAGGTGAAGGAGATTCTAATTGAATAAATTATTATTTAATAAACAACTTTTCTAGAATTGCTTGCCAAAATTCAAAATTAAAACATTGATAATCACTCGTTATTGTTGAACAAAACTTCACGGGTTACATATTTTCAAAATAAAGTTACAGTTTCTTTATGTCTATACAAAATTATTCTTATCTGCATCTTTTAGCTCGGCAAGTCTCCCTCCCCCCAAGTATCCAAACGATGAACACCCTCAAACGGCACCCGTTCACGAATCCACGCGGGATCCAGCCATCGCCCTCCTCAACCTTATTAGAGGGAAGTGACTCGACACCCAAAGCTACCGTAAGAAGACCTTCTTTAGAGACAATGACGCTTTAAACATTAATTGAGACAAAGAACTCAATGAACAAACAGACACATAAAAGATGTTTCACTAACAGACTAAGGTTTGGTTAATTTATAAGCTTTAGCACACAATGTTTGCTTTTTAGTTTCTTTGAACTTGTCAGTAGAAAGACCTTGCGTATCCTCAGGAACCTTATTATAAAAGCGCATTGACCCATGAATCAGTTAGTGACTTTATGAAGCCCTACTATTATGAGCTGCTAGCTTATTTCTTCCTCTCGCGTTAACATTGTGCAAATCTCTTTTTCTTTTAAAACATGGTTTTATTCTTTTTAAAACATCAAATTGTCTAAAACTATAGTATCTGAAAGCACCTGTTGGTGAAGAAAGTTTTTATAAATGTTAACAAAATTATATTCATTTATAGATCCCTTAATTTGTATCCAATTCAATTTATCTCCTTACATTTGCCACATTATCCAGAAGAAAACTAAAATCATAACTGTTTATTTAAACGTATCTTATAATTAATATTTCCTGTTTTGGCGTCATATAATATAATAATAATATTAATAATAATATTTCTAACAATCACACCACATTATCTAGCCAAAATTAAGTATCATTAAGAACTTGTGTTATGGATACTAGATAACGGATAAATAAACTTAAGAAATATATAAGCACACATAGATTTTTTTTTCATGTATAAATATTAGAAATAAACTTAAATAAACATACTTACACATCCATGACTAGAAAGCAAATATAATAAAACATCTGCCCCTACCAGGATTCGAACCCGGGACCACTGGCATGGAAGGCAAGGGTACTTACATCCACACCAAACAGGCCGTCAACCAATCAGTCTACCGTTTAATTTGATCTCCAAGATTCATTCAAGTATCGCATCTGTAACACCACATAATCTTTGGCAACATGCCCCCGCGCGTACAATATTTGTTCTACCGTATTGACTGCTCTGTCAGTAATTACGACCTCAAGTGTTTTTATAAGAAGTGCGTTTTGGAAGGTTCCTTCTCTTTGTCCCGCTTTTTGTTTTACTTATATTTGGACTAGCAAGTAGATCATATTGTCGAGGAATGTCGGCTGAAGTGGACTGTGGTGAAATTTTGATTAACCTCTTTTGCTTGATATATCTTCTATAATGTTGGTTTTGATTAATCAATAATTTAAGTTATAGAACATGGCTACTACTGTAATATACTTTTCTTTGCATTCAGCATTTTTATAGTTTGAATTGTCAGTTAGAGGAAAAAGAGATATTTAATGACAAAATAAATTATCAAAGGGATACTTGTCACATCCGTATGCTAACTTGTAACTGTTTACGTAAACCTTCTTTGTGATTAATACGTTTCTTTGGCAATTATTTTAAACTAAGATGTACACACGACGTCACAAAAAACAAATGGTTAGCTGATGCGATATTACTTTATCATTTTATCATTTATGAAAGTATATTGTGATGTATTCAAATATTTTGAGGAAGTGTTTTATAATATTATGTTTTAAATAATAGTAAGTTAAAATAAGTAAATAATAATAAGTTATTAGTTAATCTTAATAAGTTTATAGTTATATTTTCGTATTTGTGGTAAAATGTTTGTATTGATCGTTTACAGGCCCCTTTGTATACTCTTTGTCTACTGTAAAATTAAAGACCTGCTGGCATTTTTTTGGTGTATCATTGAACACTACCACATCTTCCATGCTACAAACTAAATGTTATTCATAAGTATAACAAGTAGAATAAACTGACCTGAGACAGTTACCATTTTTGTCATTATAGATGTGCTCAAGAAAAAAAAACATACACAACATGTCCATAGTGCATATCTGATAAAAAAAAAATCTTTATACTGTACCTTCATTCCAACGAACTTACCTTCCTTCAACATACCAAGCAATAACACGTGAAAGGCCCTACATTCCACACGACCTCACCACTCCTAGGCCCAAATTCCGCCGTACCTTGGCACCCTAAGGCCCTATTCACTCGGTATCGAACTTTCTTTGATCTGGTATTGTTCAGCGCGATGAAGGTAAAAATGTTCACAATAGACTTTAGCGCTTCGCTGCCGGCCCTGCAGTGTGGACTATATAGAGTTACGTTGGATTATTGTGGATGGGTCTTGTGTTTACTCTCTTATGAATGCTGAATTCGCCATTCATTGTTTTTGTAGTGTTAAAAACAAATTAATAAATAGATTTATTAAGACCTTTTTTACTACCATGACTGAATTGACCTCATGGTGTTCTTTCTATGATTATATCAAATAATTTAAATGTGTCACATCTGGCAGGCAATGGTTAAATTTGTGTTTTTATTTTTGTACTTTATTTAAATTCTCTAATTAATAACTTATCGGGTCTAACGTAAATATTTGAACATATCTCGCAGCATTCTTTCGAAAATGTTTGTTTTATCCAATATCAACACACACATCACATATAATTGAGATTAATGGACCAAATTCTCATTAGATAATAAAAACTCAGTTTTATCAGTTAACTTAAATGTAAAAAAAAGTAACTGTAGACATTTTTACCTATCCAACGTTGTTCAACCCATTCCACTCTTTTTTTTCCATTCCATTCTTGGAATGGAAAAAGGAACCCCCGAGCCGGGGCTGCGGTCGGGTTATGCCGGACTCTTACCGGCTAAAAACCTGCGCTTTTCATCTGGAAGCCGGGTCACGAGGAGCTTGCGCATTCCGTTCGAGGCCCAAGAGCGTTAGCTGGCGCTCTTTGTAGCGGCGGCGACGTCCCGAGAAGGAGGGGCCCCTCTCCAATCATCCCTCACGAGATGGTGCACAGGACTGCGGGTAATGGAAAATCTCAGCGATGAAAGCTGCCCTCCAGCGCCCCATGCGACGGCGACGAAGCAGAAGGGAGGATGCAGCGTCTTCCCTCGCCCTCTCCGTCGCCTCTTTCTCAACCATTACTGTTCTGCAGAAGGATCGCACCGCCTGCCAGACCTCTCACTCTTGACCATAGCCTGAATCATGGTCGGGAGCGAGATATCATTACATATTCTCATTAGATAATAAAAACTGTTAAATTTATTGCAAACTTAAATGTATAAAAAATTATTGTAGACTTTTTTTGCCTACCCAACGCTGTTCAACCTATTCCACCCTAAGCCAACAGACCCATCTCGCAGCACAAGCCAGCCTGCGCGCGCATATTTCCCCGCACATTTATCATACGTTACACTCGCAATGAATATTCTACTGTTATCATGTTCGGTTTAATTTATTAATTGTGCCGTGCGACCCTGAACCCGGGCCCGATTCATGGAGAATACCATTCTTGCCTTCAGAACTTATTTAAGACCTGTGACGAAGGATTCGTTTGATTAGATTTGTGATAATATGAAATATGTGAGATCTACGGAGATGTTCAGCTGTGAATGTCTTTCACATGATATGATTAGGATAGCTAAGACACATAGATGATTTTTTTAAATTAATTGACGTATGTATCTTGGTTTGAAACAGCATGGGATGTGAAGGTTTGCTGGATTTCATTAGATTTTACGATGTAAGTTTATATAATTGTTAAGGATGTATGTCAAAGTTTGGAATATATGATAACAGTTGAGCACTGCATTTGTTGCAACGATTTAAAAAAAGAAAAAGGCACTTAGCCGATGATTTGAAATAAATATTTGAGAATAAAAGCCTCATTTAACTCCGTGTTCTTTGTACAGGAAGATGACAAAATCGACCTAAAATGATAATAAAGTATATTATATTATATCGTAGTTAATGCGCGGGCAAAAAATGATTTTCAGAAACTTCACACATTTTGTCATATTTTCACGAAAAAATAAACCACGGTTCCCGATGTCGTTATGGAAATATTCGCGGTTAACTTTGGACGTTTCAGTAGCGTTCTGTGAATTTGTAATCGGCCAGAAATATGAAATTGCGTTTAAAAAATATTAAACAAATTTACATAATATTTTTGATTAGAAATTATTAAATAATTCGGCATTGAAATGTTGACATGGAAATTAACCTTTAAAAATAAATAGATCCTGAGGATTTGACCTTACATACATACATCCTCAAATTGCTTGTTGACTTACATTTATAACAAATGGAACAACATAAATCTCTACATATATTTACATTATCACGTTTTAAACCTTATTTTATTTTAAATAGACGCGGCGTTCAATTTTTTTTGTTCAGTAGGAGTTTAAGACTAAAATTTATTGAACCATCTGCTGATTTTGTATTGATTTGATAATAAGTAAAAAAAATTGTTGCCCTCGTCTTTTTGTAATATTTAAGTGCCCAAATTCGTAAAAAAAACATAATCTTATAAAGGCTTCTTAAAGTCAAACACTCTATTTTAAATTCCACTGACAAAACCCATGGAACTAATTTTAAAACACATTAAAAACTAGCATTAGGTAAGGCAATGAAAAAGTTGAGTACATCGCGTGGTGCTGAGCAACCCACTCCGCTCGGTGCTAGGAATTTGTGCTATAGCTTGAAGCACTCCAGCTAGCTGTACGAATGTTACGACCTTGCGCAGGAGCCGAAAACTTACTACTCGGGTAGTTACCAGTGTACTACACAAAGGACTATACTTGTCCTTGTTATATAAAAAAATGTGGTTCAAATTTTTTTTTTATAATGCTACTCGTAGTTAGTCATAAGGTAGTTCCATAAGAATATGTCTTCTGAGGAGGTTCTATGTTCTTTCTACTGTCCTTCCGTTGTTATAATTATATTATGTTTGTCTTTCAGTTAAAGGAAAGGAAGAGCAAATGAAACAAAGGCAACAAAGCCGAAGGTTTGGCAGGAAATTTTTTTTGAAAATAAAATATCGGTAGTGGTCAATAAAACTCCTTCGTTCAGTGATGGGCTCGGATGTCTCTGAGAATCTTGGGAACCGTGGGCTCGCTTGCCAACTATGATGAAAGTAAAACTTTACAATTACCTAACATCAAAGTACATGAGTAGATAAACGGAACACAACAGAGACAAAGCTTCTTAAGAACGTGAAAAATTGTTATAATTTTGGTAGGGTTGTCACAACCGGTTGAGACAAATCAAACAAAACTTTTGTTAAATAGTTTTATGATTCAGTATGATATAATACTTCACAAATTATTAACTGTAATAATTTTCTTTTTATAATTATTGTTTCTTTTGATGGTGTGGTAAATTCTGAATCTAACATATAGTTTTTTCAAGTAATCTAATGGGAAACACTCACATGGCATATCAACTTTACAATCTTTAATACGTTTAAGTATTTCATTGCAAATATTGACAATATTTATTTCAAGATCGAAAAAGATGAAACTTGAGCTTGAGCTGGGAAGAAGAAGTCGCAAAATAACATTTCTGGGCTGGGAGGATGACCCAAAATTTTGCCAATGTGAAAATCCCTCGTTTTAATCGCGGAGTGCGCGGTCGCGGTTTCGTGGTGGAGCAAAACGTTTCGGAGCCCCGTATCCGGCCGCTGGTTGCAAGCAAATTTCTGGCAAGCATTTGGTATTGTACTCTGCATTACATACTTTGGTTTCTTAAAGGAATTGATACTAAATACATCGCTTAGGAGAAAACCTGGCGATCAAGGTTTTTCCAGCGCTTCTCAACCGTTGCACATTCGTAGGCTCGTTGGTTCGTTTTGAAACAACCCTACTGTTGAATAGCGCTTGCTTCATTTTGATAAATCCAAGATTCGTCACCTGAGATAATATCGTAAACATGGCGGGAAGAACCTGCTTTGAATTTATCAATCATATCGTGGGACCATACCACTTGCGCCGGCTTCTGAGCATCGCTGAGGTTGTGGGGTACCCAGCGCGAAGCAAATATCATGAATCTTCCACAATCCAATCTGCATATAGTGTTGAATCTCTTCGTGTGTAATTCGACAGTTTCGTTGAATTAAAATTTTCACTTGTAGCACGTTTTCCTCCGTAACAGCAGTCAAAGGACGACCACTTCTTTCTTCATCCTATAAATTTAAGCAACCGCACTTAACTCGTTATACCAGCCGTACATAGTTGCTTTAGAAAGCAACGCCTTGTTCCTAAAAGCTAATTTAAGTCGATTGATACTTTCATCAGGTTGCAATTTGGGCTGAGGTCGTAAAAAATCATTATACGAAAATGTACCCGACGCAGATCCATTTTTCTATGACACTATTATTTCATAATACTGGAAAAAGTATAGAGGAAAATTTAAATTTGGAACAAACATATTTTTACTTTTAAATAATCTGATTTTCAAAATAAATTATAAACTTGCCAGCGTTACACACAAAAAACTTTTTTTCGAAAAACTTTCTGAGTGGCCTGGTATATAGGATGATTTTGAGTTCTCTACAGTTTGTTGTATTTGCATCAAGAGCGTTTATAGAAAATCATGCAATTTTAGGAGTTTTCAGTGTTCGTTTTCGATCAAAATATTACACGTATGCATCGAAATATGAATTCAAATTATTTGAAATTTCATCGTCTAAAACATGTTTTGAGAAAATGTACATTCCTTCAGATAGTTTTTTAGTAGGAATTCATTGTTCATGCGCCTTTTCTTGTAATCCGACGAAACATGCGTACTTTGCCGTTCGTTAAGTATAAAAGTAACTGATACAAACAGAAAAAGAAAAGTTTGATATGGTCTATGTTTTGTGGTCAAAAGAGTCTATAGAGAAAAAAGTACAAAATATTTTTTTTAAAGGCTAAAACATAAAAATCAAAGCGTGAAAAAGTTGGATTTCAGTCTAGTTTGTCGTAGTTTTCGATACACTTGTATTGATACAAAAGTAATAATTTTTACTTCTTATTACTAACAAAAATATAACTAATTAAATAAAACAGGAATATTATTCAATTTCATTTAAAAATACTTCTAAAAAATCATTTTAAAAAATGTCTTAAATTGATATAAATCTAATGCACGCGCTGCTTGTGTTTCATACACAGACCCGATCTGCGTCCGGACCCGTTCGGACGTGTTGAAGGTCGCTCCCGGCTGCCGCGTCACAATTATTGTCTCACGACTTTTCTCGTAGCAATACTCAAACGCCACTCTCAGATCCGTTCTGCGTCCGGCCCCGCTCGGACGTGTTCGCGGTCGCTCCAGCTGTTGAGTCACGATTGTCGTATCACGACGACAACTCGTTCGCAATACTCATACGCCGGATTCATCGATATCGATTCCGCTTCGTCCTTGACGAATTGAGATAGCCTCTGTAGGGCTTACGCTGCGGCCGGTTTCGATCGGCTGCAACTAAGTCGGTCTCGCACAACAACAACAGAGCTGAGCTTACCGCGGTCGATTAAATTCGATAGTGGTTCGCGAGGCTCGGGCTGCTTTTCTGGCTGCGTACTTGACGCTTGGCGCCTGCTACGCAGTCAGAGACTCGCTCAGCGGCCGGCTCCAGCCGGTCGTAACGTAGTCAATCCCGCACTTTTAGTGCAACCCAACTTCGTCAGGTCTACGGCCGGTTTTTGTTGTCAATTTATTGACGACACACTCCGTAGTAGACTCGCGTTTGATCAGGTGGATACTTAACGGTGACAACTAAGCCTGATAGCGTTGCCCCGGTGCGTTTCCAAGGCCCTTCAGGCCAAGGAGAAACCGGCTGACCCGATCCCATTGCACTTGGGCCTTTCCCAGGGTACAGTGCTGTTCGAATTAGGGGCACCACTTCGCGTCGTCCCCAGCCCCCCTACCGCGGGTAGGGAGGTTTAGGTGCTAGGTTTGCTAGGGAATCTAGGCATTTTAATATATTATATATTGTAGGACCAAGCCCTCCAATGGATCAGCAAAGCTTGGTAAACTTTACTAGGTCGTTCGCCCAGGCGCTCGTTGCGTCCGGCGCCAGCATACCCGATGGCGTACTAACGCAGGCCTTACAGGCGTCTATCGCGTCCCCGGCCCCTCAGGCCTCAACCCCGGCCCCTCAGGCCTCCAACGTCCAGACCCCTCAGGTCTACAGCTCTCCCTCGTCTCCCGCCTCGTCCGAGATGGACTGTGAATCAGTCGCATCCTCTCACGCGTCGTGTCGCAAGCGTACCGCTCCCGGGAGTGACTCCGAACCCGCGTCTGATACGTCGTCAGATGCCGTCACCTTAACCGGCTCTCCTGAGCCCGCATTCCAGCTAGTCGCCAAGCGCTCCAAGAAGCGCTCTAAGAAAGCCTCGGTATCCTCAATACCCGAGCCCTCCCCGGTGTCTTCAACACCAGCCCCCGCGCCATTAAAATTGCTCGAAGTAACTGCGTCTCCGTCGGTCCCATCGAAGCCAGCGTCGCGCTGCGCTCCCGTCCCGCCAAAGCCTCAGCTCCCTCCACCCGTCTTTCTCCGCGAAAAAGCGCGATGGACCGTAGTATCAAATCTTTGCAAAGAGCAAAAACTCAATTATCTAAAAGCAACCAACGCAGGCGATTCAAGTAAAATCCAGGTCGCGACCATCGACGACTTTCGTGCGTTCACCAGGTTACTCAAGTTAAAACGAATCGCTTATCACACCTACGCCCTCCCGGTGGAGCGTAAGATCCGCGCGGTACGGGGCGTCCCGTTCGAGCTCGCGAACGAAGAAATCCTCGAGGACCTTAAGTCCCAGGGTTTCCCGGCCGAAGCAGTGCACAAGATGCACTCCAACCGCGGTAGGCGTTTTCCTTTAGCTCTAGTTATACTTTCCAATACTCCTAACTCGAAGGAGATTTTCAGAGAGGCTCGCACAATTTGCGGACTCTCGAACATCTCCGTCGAGCGTCCCAACCCCCGCGGTCACCCTGGGCAGTGCCACCGCTGCCAGCTCTATGGCCACGCAGCGGCTAACTGCTCAGCTCCCCCCAGGTGCGTTAAGTGCCTAGATCCACATATAACGAAGGAGTGCACTCGCACTCCCGAATCCACTTCCCCCCCCGCCTGTGTGCTTTGCGGCCAGTCCGGCCACACAGCTAACTCGGGTTAACACGGGTTGCCCGCGCGCTCCACGCTCCACCGCCAAGAGGGTCGCGCCTAAACCGGCGCCGCCGCTTACTCCCGCTTACTTCCCGCCGCTGCGCAACCGGGGTCCCCCGGAAGCCAAGACCGTTCAGCTGACGCCTACTCCGGCTCTGTCTTGGAGGCAGCGTCCGGCCATCCCGCCTGCACCTTCCCGACTTATCCCAGCTACCGTAGCTTCCGTAGGGCCGCGTCCCGCTCCGTCATCTGCACCTCAGTCGTCGTTGGCTGAGGACATGAAGACCGTGTTCAACGTCATCCAAAACGTAGACATTAACGAAATTTCCGTACTCGCACGCAAACTGCGAGCCGCCCGCTCTCCTCAAGAGCGTTTATTCGCGTTAGCCGAGCATCACTCGCTTCTAAGTTCGTTATAAATTTTTTATTTTTGTATAAATTCGTAAATAAGTAAATTATAATGTCTAGACCCGCAAATCCCGCGTCCAGTCGTATTAAACCCAAGGGCTTATCCCTAGTATCTTTTAACGCTCGTAGCCTTAGCACCAACCTTCCTGAAATGAAACTGTTCCTTCAGAACAAAGAACCTGACTTATTCCTTCTCCAGGAGACATGGCTTACTCCAAACCGCTCCAGGGGATACGATATTCCTAAGTACGCGTTTACTCGCAACGATAGGCCCAACTCCGACGGTTTCGGCGGCACCGCTATTTATTACAAAAGAGGCTTCCATTGCTGTCCTCTCCCTACCCCTCCTCTCCTCACTATGGAGGCCACTGTGTGTAGATTGGCTATGACTGGTCATCCGACCATCATCATAGCTTCAGTCTACATACCGTGCGGCTCCAGACCAACCCGCAGCGACTTTGAGGCCATTCTCGCCCTCGGCCGTTCAGTCATTATGTTCGGAGACTTTAACTCCAAACATACTGACTGGACGTGCCCATCGTCCAATACCAGTGGTATCGCTCTCCTTGACATCACTAACTCACTTGACTTAGACGTCATATCCCCCATCACTCCCACTCACTATCCCAACAACCCGACCTACTCTCCTGACATCCTCGCTTTGCAATTATCAAGCGAATCAATTTTGATCTCAGGTCCATCGAACCGCACGATGACCTAGGCTCCGATCATCGGCCCGTGTCCCTCGTGCTAGGTGCGCCTAACGATAACGTCACATCACCTAAGACATTTACCAACTGGAAAGGTTTTAAAAATACGTTAGTTTCAGCCTTAGAGGCCCCGAACTCTCCGCTCGCGATTTCACCCGACCAATTAGATAGCCCGGTTAAAATAGATTCATTAGTCAACACTCTCACTGATGCTATCAACTCAGCCATCAGCGACAACGAAATTATTGCTAAGCAAAGAAAACCCGCGCTTCCCCTAGCCGTTAGCAATCTCATTAAAGCCAAGAACGCGGCTCTCCGGAGAGCCAAGAAATATCCCACGCCCGCATACAGAACAGCTGCGAATCAGCTTCAACGTAAAGTTAGGTCTCGCCTCGCGGAACTCCGAGATGCTCAGTTTAACGATCTTATGGAGAATATCTCCCCGTCCCACCAAGCGTATTATCGATTGGCCCGATCCTTACGCGTAGACACCGCCTCTCACGTTCCTCCTCTCACTCGTCCCAACGGCACTATTGCCTTCGAAGTCGAAGAGAAAGCCGAATGCTTCGCCGACAGCATAGCGGCACAATGTTCGCCCAGCACGCAACCCGCGGATCCCTCCCACATCCAAGCGGTGGAGGACGAAGTTCTCCGCAGAGAATCTCTTCCTGTCACCGACGACCCCGTCACAGTCTCTAATGATGAAATCTTGCTTCTCATTAGAAAGCAAAAGTCCAAAAAGACTCCGGGTGCGGATGGAATTTCCAACCCCGCACTTAAGCACCTGCCCCAGCAGGTGCTTACCTTGTTAGCTATCATCTTCAATGGCTGCTTCGACCATAGCTACTTTCCAAAAGCCTGGAAAGAAGCGACAGTCATAGGCATTCCCAAGGCGGGTAAACCTCTGAACGTCCCGGCTAATCACAAACCCATCAGCCTCCTCAAGGCAATGTCTAAACTTCTCGAAAGAGTCATACTCTCTCGAATGCGGAACCATCTGTTTCTAACGGATGGCGACCCTCTCATTATTCCCCACCAGTTCGGCTTTCGCGCTAAGCACTCCTGCCCTCAGCAAGTCCATCGAATCGTCGAGTACATACTCGAAGGATTCTATCCGCGTCGTAAAAAAACAATCGCGGTTCTCTTTGACGTAGCCAAGGCTTTCGACAAAGTCTGGCACAGCGGTCTCGTTTTTAAACTCTATAACATAGGCTTACCGGTTCGCCTAGTCAGATTAATCGCGTCGTTTCTTAAAGACCGTACGTTTCGATTCACACATGAAGGCACGCTCTCCGCGCCTCGTCCCATAAAGGCTGGAGTCCCGCAAGGCTCAGTCCTCGCCCCTCTGCTGTACACCGTGTACACTAACGACATCTCCATCCCGCCGAAAGGCGTCGAACTCGCCCTCTTTGCAGACGATACCACCCTTTTTACTAAAGGTCAATCGATCCGTATAACATCACCAGACTCCAAAAGGCCGTAAACGCCCTCGGTGTTTGGTTTCAAAAATGGCGTATTGACGTCAACCCAGAAAAGAGTTCTGCTATTCAGTTCGACCACAAATGTCGTAATCGCCACAACGATCTCCACATTCGAATGTTAGGTATTCCCATCCCCTGGAAGCGCAGTATCAAATACTTAGGCGTCACCTTAGATCAGACGCTTTCGTTCAAGCCACACGTCGATAGAGTAACGAAACTCGCGCGTTTCTACTTAAGCCGCCTAAATAGTATGATAGAAAGAAAAAGTAAAGTGTCTTTTAGAAATAAACGTACGCTTTATAAGGTCTGCGTTAGGCGCGTCATGTCATGTGCTTCGCCAGTCTTTGCCCACGCCAAACCCTCCGTCCTGTATAAGCTGCAGGTAGTTCAAAATCTCTTCTGCCGCAGGGCCACAAACGCACCTTGGTACGTGCGTAACGTGGACCTGCACAGAGATCTTGAACTACCTACAGTGCAACAGCACCTCAAAACACTCTAAGAATCGTTCTTCAAACGCGCCGAATCCCATCCCAATCATCTTGTTCGAGATTCAGTCTCATATACTGCTCCTGTGTTAGATTCGAAATTCAAAGTAGCTACACCGAGAAACGCGCACATTGGCGAACCCACGCAATTAACTTTAGATCTCGAGGCCCTTCAGGCCGCCATTTCTAATTCTAACGTAAATTCTAATTCTAACGTAAATCTATTTTTGATATTATTATAATATATATTATAATATATATAATATAATATAATATAATATATTATTATAATTTGAAAAATGTATGAGCGTATAAAACCTGCACTGACCGGTAAACCGGAACCCAAGGTTCAAAAAGACATTCGCCAATCCGGAGGAGGCGCCGATGCCTTCTTAATATAATGCGATATTCTGGGTTGGTTAAAATAGGAACTGGACTACAATTTGTAGTACTCCGGATTGTCACAATCTGGCTTACTAGTGGATCTGCATGCACTGTAATCTACGATAAAGGTTTTCACTTTCCCCTGCTAAATCGTCAATCTGAGAAAGTCACAATTAGTCATATAGTCTAATCACTGCTTTATTGGATTTGAGGGCAACAGATAGGTTTTTTATTAAAAATGTTTAAAACAAATAATTAACTCACAAGATAATGAACAGCCTTAGAGCTACTGGGAAGTTCTTCGTTACATTCGACTATAGTAGTCGCCGGTTGCTCCTTGATAATAGTGATTTTTAATCTATAAAACAATGCCGAAAATGACAGGTTTGACATAATTGCATACCTTCAGTAGGCTTAAAGTGAAGAAGGTGTATATAGTCCGATTTTAGCACATATAGTTTACACTGTATATTAAGTAAAAGTCTGAACTTTTAAGTACCCGGTAAAAAAGTAATAATCATCAGCTCATTGTCGACCCGCTGCAGGGTATTTATCCCTTATTTTTGTCAGTGTAAAAAATATGTCAACGTAATCAGTAAATTTAATAGCTACATTTTTTCAATAATAATATTTTTTCAATTTGCTATACGATATTGCACCTTAAGTGGGTCCCAAATTAAAGTTTGTCACTGTATTGTATAATAATAAATAATATTTTTTTCACCTAATTTTATTTATTTTTTATTAAGTATTCACTCTTATATTAAATCATAACTAACATAACAAACGTCTATATATTAATAACATCAATCTCTTCGTTAAGCCGTTATTGTACCTCAATTTTATTTCGTCCAATATTATCCTAACCAGGTATTTAAATATCTTACTTTGCAAAACATAACTCAAGTAATAAATTACATACATTTATATTTAGTTATATAGTTTTTTATAGTAGTAGTATGTAGTATGTAGTGTTATATAGTTTTAGCCGTTTGAAACCAAAATATCAATACGCCTTTTAGTACTTCTTTTCATTTGTCAAATCCTTACCGAGAACAAACCGAACCACAGCGTGCGCTCAGCTATGTGTGACCTGCAGTTGTATGGAGTTAAACCATTCTGTAAGCATTCTTTGAAGAGATCAACATTCTACACGTACGTGGAAGTACTGGATTCAAATGTATGAATGCTGTTAAACGTAGAACACTGAGTACTGCCGCCAAATCTGGGAGTTTCAATAAAATTACTTGGTAAATATTGGTAATAATTATAACTACAATTAGATTTACTTAGGTACCGTCACGGCTAAGCCTTAGAGAGCACGTCAGAATGCCGCGACATTTGAGTAATGAGGTTAAAATGAATTATTATAAATTAAGAAGAAAAGATATTTAAATATATGGTTGACAGAACAGAAATAAATGAGGCAATACATTCTGATTTGCTCCGTCATCGGAGCAAGATTTAATATTAGGTCTTTACCTATGAAATTGCCGTTTTTCACGAAATAAAAATTTTGAGGGTAATTTTTTTATATATTTTTTATTTCTATTAATCAAAATAATCACCCATGCAATCAATGCATCTTTGCCAACGCATTGGTAGCTCATTGATGCCTTTCTTGAAGAAATCAGCTGGACGGGAGGCAACAAATTCTTCAAAGGCATTTTGTACTGCCTCTCGGGTATTGAATTTTTTTCCCGCCAAGAAGTTATCCAAATTCTGGAAAAAGTAGAAGTCTGTAGGCGCAAGGTCTGGTGAGTACGGCGGATGACGGAGAACTTCCAACCCCAACTCTTGTAGCTTGGAGACCGTCTGCTGTGCAGTATGAGGTCGCGCGTTGTCGTGCAGGAGCAGTGGAGCCGAACGATTGACCAAAGCTGGTTGGAGACGTGCGAGCTTCTCCATCATTGTGTTCAGTTCTTCACAGTACACATCTGCAGTAATGCTTGTCCCGTTTGGCAAGAAGCTGTGATGAATTACACCCGCGTTAGACCACCAAACAGTGACCATCACTTTTCTAGGGGTAAGTTTTCGTTTAGGGCATTGTTTGGGTGCTGAACCAGGGTCCAACCAACTTGATGAGCGCTTACGATTGTCAAACAGGATCCATTTCTCGTCACAAGTAACAATGCGGTTCAGAATTCCTTCATTTGTATGCCTGCTGAGCAGTGCAAGGCACGTCTCCACGCGTACTTCGCGCTGGCGTTCATTGAGTTCGTGGGGTACCCATTTGTGAAGCTTTTTTACCTTGCCAATTTGACGCAAATGGACCAATATTGTTTTGATGCTAACGTCGAAAGCTGCTGCTAATTCAGCCGTGGATTGAGTTTCATCAGCTTCCACAATTGCCTTTAATTCGTCATTGTCGACCAAAGTTTTCGGACGACCACGGGGTTCATTTTTCAGGTCAAAATTTCCAGAACGGAAGCGGGTAAACCAATAACGGGTGGTGCGTTCGTTTGTAGTGTTCGCTCCGTAAACGTCGTTGATGTTGCGTGCCGCTTGTGCCGCTTTGCTGCCACGACGGTACTCATACTCCATAATTACTCGAATTTTTAACTTATCCATGATGACGAAAAATGTTCAAATACGTTGAAAACAAAACACTAACTATTAAACAAATGACGATTTTAGAAAAAGAATTCCATGTTTGTCAAATAAAATTAATTTGAAATTAGAATCATCAGTCAAAAAAAAAATATTTTCATTTGAAATGGCCAGTACGGCAAAACGGCAGTTTCATAGGTGAAGACCTATTATTAAACTATTATCTATAGAAATAAATATATTAATTGATTTCTTTCGTGTTAATTTAAACCACAAGGCTGGTCAGTCGCGTGTGGGGGCAGAACGCCAGTACCTAAATCATGGCGGCCAAGTGGCGCCTTGCATCAAACACCGTAGGTCCCAGGATCGAGTCCTGGTTGGGCATTCAGTTTTGTGATGAGCACGGGTGTTTGTTTTTGAATCGTGATTGTTTATATTTATATATTTTCAATTTTGGTTCCCCTCGCAGTTCACTGTATGGTCATCGATAATACAAGCTCTGCTTACTTTGGGGCCATTCAGTTGGTGTGTTGGTCTGGGGATATTATTTTTTATTTTATTTTTATTTTTACAGAACAAAATAGTAACTGGGACACTGTTCTAGATTGTCGACATTGTGGCGTTATACGTTTTAAAATACCTCCCTTATGATTAACCATCTGCTGCAATACACTTGGTGCAAACAGTTGTCTCCAGAGGTTCACGAGCAAAACCTAGTACACGATTGCTTAACTAATATTAACTCATGTACTGACCTTAGTAGGTACCTGCAAAAGTCAGTCAGATGGAAACTTGTTATATGCGGCGCATTTAAAATAACGAATTAAATGATATTGATCTGACTATTTGTACAAATGAATATTTAAAAATATATTGAATGAATGTTGCGAGAGTATACTTTTTTTAAATAACTACAAGTTTTCATAGCTGCTTGTTTACGTAACAACCATATAAAAATGTCTATTTAGGCTGTTGCCAGATCTTTCATCTTTAACATAACGTTTTTAATTAATTTTAAGCTTTAACTTATAGACTACTTACAATTTTACTTTACCTAAAACTGTCCACCATAAATGCCACATTCGCAAACGATATCAAAACCCCTTCTCATAAATATCAACAGCGTAGTTTATAGTTGACTTATCTCCGACAATCACCTCACACACCTAATAATCGTAGATAATATTTAACGATTATTTCCACCCCATTTGTTTCAGTGGCCTTTGATCCAGCGTTAGGAACCATTGTCCTGGTCAGTGCAGTATAGAATGGTGAGTATGGGATGCGTCTGCGCAGATATATCGCAGCATCGGGGGTCATAATCCCGACCTGCGCTCGCGCTCTACTCATTAGTATTGGCTATGTCAGTTGTTTCGTGTAGGATGGTTATTGTTGGTGAATCACCGATAAATTTTAGATGACAATGTTTTTTTTCTGCCTAGTGGTGAGATCGTGCTGTGGTTGTGAATGCAGCTAACCATTTAATGGTATTTAATGGCAAGAAATAACGTGAACGAGTTTTATATCTTTTCATTTAGTATGCTTTTCTATAAATAAGGACTGCTCCACTCCCGCTTATTTGTCCTGCAGTAGATCTATTTGCGATGATTATTAATACGATGTACAAAATATTTAAGTTTGGATTTCATTTTGTAACTTAATAATGTTAAAAAGTTGAAGTTTCATTTTATTGATAGGCCGAAATATAATACATTTAATATCTTGAACCATAAACAATGTGTTATTTATCCTATTAACTAAAATAATATAACTATTTATATAATGTTAACGTTTTTTTTGTAAAAATAAAATAATATTTTCAAAGGCTTGGTTCTCAGAATTATATTAAGGATTCTTTCAAAATGGCTGTCTTATCCGCAATAAAAGCTAGCTGAGCTTTTAGTTTAGAACCAGCTGTAAATAAGCCGCCATTGTATTTATGTGTTATGTAATTTGAAGCCGAAGAGTGGACGTGCAATATGTAAGATAATAATAATATACAATTACGGAGGACGGCAAAAGTTAGAATTGTATTTTGTTTTAAAAAAGATTTTAACCGATAAAAAAAGGGAGAGGTTTTTTATATCCTTTTCTTCGCCGATTTTCTGACTATTGCGGATTGAATATATTTTTGTTTGAATAATTCGCTTTGAAATTACGGAACTATTAAAAACGTTTCATCAAATAAAATAAGCATTCTATGGAGTCTGTGTAAACTAAATCATTTATTAAATAAACAAAATATATTACGACTTTCATTAAAATAAATGATTGCATTTAAATAAAAATGTAAAAATAATGTTGAAGAACTTTTAGGTACTCGAAGTTCATTAGAAAAATGCGATGCAAAATTGTTTCGAAAGATATACCAAAGAATTTGGAAACATTATAAAATTGATAAACTTTCGTTGCACACCGTACAGATTCGCATGTTAATGGTTATATCAGATTATATTTCAGCTCTATGGAACAGTTATAATAATATCACTAACCCAGGTGTAGATGAACCTATTTTACGACCCGGCTTCTAGAAACTTCTGCTTGAGGAAAACTAACGACTGTCGACCTTACCAAGCTTGAGTCATTCAAAATTCAACTTTAAAATATCTGTTTGGAATCAGAAATTTTTTATTTTGATTTTTTTACTACGAATCACGGATACTTTGTGTAATATACCTCTTTGTTAACACAATGCTTCCATGCGCAGCTTCACTTGTGTCGATTTGATACGAATTTCAAACTAAAGCTTTATAAATCCTTCAAACATTGCGCTTTTCTGTGGTTATGTGACTTGGGTTTTTTTAAAATTGTTTTTACAATTATGTGTTTATAAATTAACAATTATTTTCTAGCCTTCTTTGGAGAATTAATTTCTTAAGCAATAAATGCTACGTGAAATATACCGCACCTTATATTTTTTATAGGCCTGTTTACAAATCTACTCTTCAAAATCTTATTAAAAGATAAAACAACTTAGAATTTACTACGTACCTACTCGTGTTAAGACTTGCATCCGATTGCTCACAGCACTTCAGTTTAGTGATGTTGCAAGTATCGATACTCGATAAAACTGACGATTTCACTAATTTACATGACAATCGATGTTAGTGGATAATCGACACAACTCGAGAGCTTTACAAACTTGTAGAGCTATAATTAATTCAACGGTGTGATACAACGTGTTTGGAATATTACTTAAGTATATAATGACGGCTTTTATGTTTTATAAACTTACATGCACAGTCTTTGTTGAACCCCAATACTAACTAATATAGCCTTTACATGAAAAATACGAAATATATTATGTTTTATCTGTTAACAGGGTTAAAATGAGACATAAAAAGACACACTTTTCAATTAACAATAAAAGTTTCATAAAAAGCAATAAACACTTATTTCTGGTAAATGCCAAATAGGTTTAAATATAAAAGAACTTTTCATAGGTTACAAACAATTCATTTGTTTACTTCATATGAAAATTTTAACTAACTCGCTGCTAAAGCATTAGGGGGAATAAGTTTTTTTACACGATAAATAAAATAATTCTTTATTAGAAAAAATATACTTATTTAATCAAGAAAACACCCTGTATCTAATTGATTTAACTTACTTTCATAATTGTTTGTTTTAGCCGAAATCAACTGGGACTTACAAACGTGTGCCACATTGTTTCGATTACGACAGTCGACAGCCACAACCAGAACGTTATAAAAACATTTGTGTAGCTTATGAAACTAAGTTTAAAAAGGTTATAATTGGAGTATTCTAATTCAATCTGCTGACTCAAACTCAGTCAGGACACTTGGACATACTTTACAAGCGACTTGTAAAGTATGTCCTGCGTTGTTGTACTGGCGTGGTCCTCTTTTCTTTCCCCCCGCCCCATCACATATATTTAGGTGGCGTATAGTAAGTCAATCTGCTGACCAAACCTCAGTCAGGACACTTAAGCGACTTGTAAAGTATGTCCTGCGTTGTTGTACTGGCGTGGTCCTCTTTTCTTTCCCCCCGCCCCATCACATATATTTAGGTGGCGTATAGTAAGTCAATCTGCTGACCAAACCTCAGCCAGGACACTTAAGCGACTTGTAAAGTATATCCTGCGTTGTTGTACTGGCGTGGTCCTCTTTTCTTTCCCCCCGCCCCATCACATATATTTAGGTGGCGTATAGTAAGTCAATCTGCTGACCAAACCTCAGTCAGGACACTTAAGCGACTTGTAAAGTATGTCCTGCGTTGTTGTACTAGCGTGGTCCTCTTTTCTTTCCGCCACTACATATATACTATTTGATAGAAACGACAAAAATTACCTTTATTAACGATGTTAGTTTTATTGATAAAAACCAAATTATCCGTGAACTTATAACACTATATAAATAGCTTATAAAAAATTGTTATAATATTAGCTTCTTTTTTATTTCAGGGTCAAAATACACATGTGTAACGTGAACGTATTTCAAGATTAATGTAAAGTTACTAGTATTCTGTTATTATATTTAAGTCTAGCGTCTGTTCACTCTTATTCCATAACTAGTTATTATGAGAATCAATACAGGGATGCGTGGTTTTGTTTTATTTCAGACATGAAACCGTGAAAAAAAATACATACTTCCTAAAATTACATAAAACATTGATGAGAAGAAACATAAAATAATTTATTTTAACTATCTGTATATCTAAATTAAACGCACTTTATAATTAAATCGAGTTTGATGGATTAAGTGAATCTGTTAATTTGTCTTCTTCAAACTGTATGTGTGTTTAAACCTATGTTTAATCAATATTTTAAAATTCTCCTTCAAGCCAAAAAAAAACAGGGATATAGCATTTATCGTTCATGAACTATAATTTACAAAAAAATCTCGAAGGTTGCATGATTTTTAAATTAATGATATTTACATTTAAAATGCAAAAAATATCATTTATCATTTTCGAAAAAACAAAGGAAAAAGAACTTGCAATATTAATACTGACAAATGGTCAGAATATAATTTTGTCAAGTTTTCGAATTGACATTCTGAAAAATTATTATAATTATAGAAGTTGACCTTTGGCAAATACTATCAAAGACGTCTCATCCTGTTGCGTCCAGGAATTTAGCGATTATATACAAACGTTTTCTAACCCTTCTAGCTTTAAGCATTTGTCATGTATATTATTAGTTTGTTCGGGTGATATCTTAACTTGTAAGTTAATCAGCTATAATAATAGAAAAATATTTGAGAAGATACAGGAAGTCATATCGTACCTAATTTTACTTGATGCATAGGTGTAATAAAGATTACTTCTCAGTCATAATCAAGGTCTTACCAGTATTTTCGAACCAAAAACACAATGCCATAACAAAAAATTATAATTTGATTAAGCTTACTAAACGTAAGCCGATTTCCGTGGCCACACAAATAATCTTTAGTCAATAAATAAATATAAGACCAGCCGAGTTCCGCCCTACAAGAATCAATATTTAATTAAAATTATATTCAATCCACAAATTTGTAAACACCGAATCGTAATAAATAATTTATCGGCTCAAATCTATGAGATCGATAAAAGTTTAATTAGTAATCGGCTTTTGCTTGTAAAATAAGCAATCGGAGATGAACTCCGAGATCTCAGCTTTTGGTCGTTGAAAAGATCGGCGCCAAAGCAATACGACGTGGCACGGGTCTGCGGAAAAGTTTTTGGTGTTGATCTATGTCTCATGTAATATTAGAGATATGGTAATATTAACATGATTATATATTGATAAATCTCTTTACTGATTTTATGCCGCGTAAAATATCTATTCAACAATGATTTTGTCAATAATATCGAAGATGTTACTAACAACTTTCTCTTACTATAAAAAAGCTACAACTATGTATTATATTAAATATTGATTTTATTTATTTAATGAGGACTTTTACTGTACATTCACACTGGGATATGCGTGTACATAAGAAAAGTGATCGATTGTTCAAATGACTAGTAGTCGCGGCCCTATGTGCGAATGTGCTTTTATTTAGTTAGGTATTTGAAAAATGGAAATCAACCGTGTCGATGCGGTGTGACACGCTATTCAATGGGCTTGTAGACATGTATCTTTATTTTGTGTGCAATTCATCTTATCAAACCGTGTTTTGGTGTGCGCGTACACACTCAGAAAACTGTTGTCACGCACTGTCACACATACACAACGTACATACAAGCTTAATGTACACAGTCATTTGACGTGCGTTCAAATCATTTGACCCATTTCTTCCATTCATGTTTTAAGTATGCCTAAATAGTCGCATACCAATCACATATCAGTCAATACGATTCTTACTCAGAAAAAATAGGTTTATAACTGCTTACACCACGATTACTAATCAAAACACTTCTTATCTCTAACAAACCCAAAACTACCCACACACGAATGAAAACAGCTATTTAAATAAACATAAAACGATCATAATTACAATTTGCATTTATCCTTCGAAGTTACGAAATTCTTGACCCTCGTAAGTGCTAGTGCGGTATAATAGTGCAATAACAGTATAAGGGTCGCCGGTTCGACTCCCGCGCTGGATGTAGGCGGGTATTAATTACTGAGGAACACCCTGTGATGCGTGAGAACTAAGGTTGGGATGAGCCACACAGAGCTGGGATATATGGTGTGAGTTAGAGATGCTTGGTTGTAATAAGTGTAATTACGTGTAACGAGTATGTTCCTAAGTCTAACACGAGTATTATTTATAAACAAGTATTTCTTTAAGTAATTACTTGTGCAAAAGTAACGACTTAAGCGGTTAATTAAGAAAATGTTAAGTGAGTCATTTTCATAAATTTTAAAACTACAGCTTTTACTCACACGTTATTGTCGGAGAGGTCCGACTGGTTTCGGACCCGTATGGAGTCCATCATCAGGGCCTAGTACAGTCGCGGCTGTGCCTCGCCTCAAATTGATTTTTGCTCATTTTGCTCGCTTCAGCAATGATTTTTTATTTGATTCATCGTTGAGAACTTGGCTTAGTTAAGTTTGAATTCACAGTCAAGAAATTCGAACCGTTCCCACCAAAGAATATTCTTTACGGAGTAACGTCTCTTGTTTACATTTGAGTAGTGTACTCGAAATTAACTAAAAGTGACTGAAGAACTAAAGCCTTTGAATACGGATGTAAGACTATAAGTCTTATATTGAAAAACATTATTTTATTTTAGCCAAAGATTGAAACTTTATTTCGCGATATTTTATTCCTATCGAGCGATAATTTTGTCTAGTACTTTTACAACAATTTCATTTCCTATTTACTATGAAGAAATGTATGAAAAAACGCATCAATTGTGTACGAATAATTTTATGCAAGCACATAGATATCCCTAAAAATAACAATGAAGCAAAAAATTTAACCTTGCTCTGCGACAGAACATGAACAGTAAATTTTATTTTTCACCAAAATAGACGCTAACTCATAGCAATAAAGTTCTAAAAAGATGAATTGTCTTAACTGTTCGTGTACTGTACTTAAGAGTAATTTGTAGGGACAGTTGGAAATTGTGTGTTATAGCTCGTAAATTAGATGGGTTTGCCTGAAATGTGATATCAATTGCCTGAAAGGTGATTTTGATAATTATTGCTATTTTTGTACCACATGGTACACTAAGTAACGTTGCATTTTTATAAAGTTTAGATAAAGATTAAGATTGGAACAAATGTTCTTTTAAAGTCAACATCATATATGCGGTGGTTGAATTAGCCACTTTATCGAACAGCGAGCCATTTGGTTGAATATAAATTTTTAATTTTCGTAATGGCTCTTTGCCGGGTGAAACTGCTTTACGCTCTTTCCGTTCGCTCGGTTCGTGAAATCGCAGCATATCGACAAGTTTGTAAGAAAATTATTAAAAATATGTTGTAATTCTAAATTAGTTAGTAGGTTAGCTGAACAAATCCATTCAACCAAATGGCTAGTTGTTTAGTTTAATAGCTAATTCAAACATCGGCTGTGACATATACTGTTATTTTAATCAGAATTTTATTAAATATTTTACAATATTGTTCATGTAATATTTTAAATAAGTAAGTAATATTATAATTCTTGTAAAGATGCTTCAACTCATTTGTGTCCCCGGTTCTATGCTGCGTGTGCTTGTAAATATGAAACTTAATTTATTGTGGCAGCCGCCATCTTGTCAAGCCATGGTCTCGCCTCTTTGGTGTGCGTGTATAATCAGTACATCTTGTCACGCACACACAGCTGCTGCGATTAGCTTAACGCACATTTAGGGCTGCGAGCCAAATGACTTAAACCTTCTAGTCGACGACCGAGCCCTGCCTCATACGCCGGAAGCAGGACTACTCACTACTACGCTACATGGTTCATGGGTCATGGTTGTTGATATTTATATATGTATGTTTATTCTGGGATCCCCCCAGTTCGCTGTGTGGTCGTCCATAACACAAGCTCTGCTTACTTTGGGGCCATACAGTTGGTGTGATTGTCTAGGGATTTATTTATTATTTATCTGTTATGTAACGATATGATATTTAGACAGACAACATTAGCTGTATTCGTCTACTTTGCAGAACAGTCAATAAATATAACGGAAAAAGACCTTTTACAGATAAAACAGAAATATTAAACACAACTTTCGCGTAAAATCCTATAGTATCTACCTTTATACCAACCAAGATAACACATGTTAAATAATCTTTTGATTTTGCACTTTAATTACTATTACTAACTTAACAATCCATTACTTCTTTACTATATTACTTCACTTCTCAACTGCTTCCTTAAGAATTTTCAACTGTAATTCTATAATTATAGAGTTGAAGTTTCTCGAAAATGTTTGTGAAAATTGATATAAGTGCAAAATCGATTTATGTTCATAGGCGTTCACTTATGCTATGGCACTTTAATGGTCCTAAAAGCCCATTTGATACAAGTAATGATATCGCCACATTGATTATTTATCGACTGATATTTGAGAATGTTAACAGATAATATTTCTCTAAGCTCAATGATGAAATTTTAAATTGCAATTACTATTATTAATTTTATTCTTCTTGTATAGTGAAAGTAGGTTTGTTTTGTTAAGATCTCGCGTGAGGCCATACTACAGGTTTTCCTGTTTTGACCGCCATAATTATGACGTTTAAGTGGTTGTGTTCGGTTAAAGCCGATATCAAATGCAGTAGAAGGGAACAGAAAGAATGACCTACTATCGACTATGCATCACTAATGATAAATGAAACACCTACAACGAATAATGTTCAAGGGCGCAGATACCACTTACCATCTCATTTTAAGATTATACTTCGTTCGCTTCAAGAATACAGTGAATCATCGATGCAACAACAAATACTAGCCAATGAGATTGCCGTATTAGAAAAAGTTTTCCTTTTGTCGGTGACGCTATTGGCTATAACCCAATGCTGAGGCGATACGTCATAGTATTCTTAACGTGAACGAACTATATTAAAAATGACTGTGTTTTGTAAATATTTAACGTAGTAAAGACAGGGAAGCAACGTTTTGTCATTTTTGCAGCGTATCCATCGAAACCGACCTTCCTCGCATAACTTTGCTGCAAAGACAGAGTTCATATAGTCTACTAAAAATGTAAACATTTACTCTTGGCAATTGCAAGACGTCTACTGCTGTATCAAACCTCAAGGATTATAAAAAGTTTAGCTTGGAGCAGTCTAGCATTGCTTAAAGATTCCATTAATTTATTTAAATAATTTCGAAGTTCCTGAATTAATATTTTCTTATATATTCTGATTTGGTTTATCTCTTGACTTATTCAAGTCATGAATTTGAAAACTATTAAAGCACAGTTTTTTTTAAAAATCGAATAACGTATAAAAAAATACTAACGTGTAGTTTATGCCACGTAAAACTCTAGTAAAAACAATTCGCATTCTAAATTCAAATTGAACGGCAATGTAATCTTATCCCTCCTGTATATAATAAAAGGATTGAATCCAGAGCTACAGTAGCAGCGGCACAATAAGCGCAACCGCAGATGTGAGTTGCAAAAATAAGTTCAAACTAAATTACTGTTGGCGCCAGAAGCCATAGTGATGGGCATTTATCGATGGATGTCGATAATGTTCGACGAAGACGAGACGATGGACGAGAAAAGGAATGTGTCTACTATTTATTACATAATTTACTTTGATGGAACATAATCTTTAGTATGTAATAAATTAATAATACACTTACCTAAGTGTGTAAATGAGTGTAACATTGTTGCAGTAAAAAGCAAACGACATCAACGTGCGTCACACCGATCAACGTATTTGCGAATCAGCAGGAAAATGATTACTTTAACACATAAATACTAATTAAAATACATCTCAATACGAAAAATCTAATTCAAAAGTTTAAATAAAATTTATCGACAAACTTTATTTCCTTCCTAAATTTAGTCAATCCATAGAATCAAGATCCTACTTATGACTTACACATAAATACTAATAAAAATTCATCTCAATACGAAAAATCGAATTCAAAAGATTCAATAAAATTTATCGACAAACTTTATTTCCTTCCTAAATGTATTTGCATCCCTAGAACCAGGATCCGCAAAAAGTAATCATTTGTCTACTTGACTAAACTGAATTACATTATTTTTTGTTATTATTTAATGATGGCCGCCGTAATTGAAGGCTCCCGTTGAGAGCTGAGTTACTTTGTTTAGAGAATATTCGAATTCTTTTTCGGTTAAGGGGAAGTTTCATTATATCGGATGTGAAACAAAAAAATATATTCTAAATAATATTAATATATTAGGTCTTTACCTATGAAATTGCCGTTTTTCACGAAATAAATGAAGCGTAATTTTTTTATATATTTTTTATTTCTATTAATCAAAATAATCACCCATGCAATCAATGCATCTTTGCCAAAGCATTGGTAGCTTATTGATGCCTTTCTTGAAGAAATCAGCTGGACGGGAGGCAACAAATTCTTCAAAGGCATTTTGTACTGCCTCTCGGGTATTGAATTTTTTTCCCGCCAAGAAGTTATCCAAATTCTGGAAAAAGTAGAAGTCTGTAGGCGCAAGGTCTGGTGAGTACGGCGGATGACGAAAAACTTCCAACCCCAACTCTTGTAGCTTGGAGACCGTCTGCTGTGCAGTATGAGGTCGCGCGTTGTCGTGCAGGAGCAGTGGAGCCGAACGATTGACCAAAGCTGGTTGGAGACGTGCGAGCTTCTCCATCATTGTGTTCAGTTCTTCACAGTACACATCTGCAGTAATGCTTGTCCCGTTTGGCAAGAAGCTGTGATGAATTACACCCGCGTTAGACCACCAAACAGTGACCATCACTTTTCTAGGGGTAAGTTTTCGTTTAGGGCATTGTTTGGGTCCTAAACCAGGGTCCAACCAACTTGCTGAGCGCTTACGATTGTCAAACAGGATCCATTTCTCGTCACAAGTAACAATGCGGTTCAGAATTTCTTCATTTGTATGCCTGCTGAGCAGTGCAAGGCACGTCTCCACGCGTACTTCGCACTGGCGGTCATTGAGTTCGTGGGGTACCCATTTGTCAAGCTTTTTTACCTTGCCAATTTGACGCAAATGGACCAATATTGTTTTGATGCTAACGTCGAAAGCTGCTGCTAATTCAGCCGTGGATTGAGTTTCATCAGCTTCCACAATTGCCTTTAATTCGTCATTGTCGACCAAAGTTTTCGGACGACCACGGGGTTAATTTTTCAGGTCAAAATTTCCAGAACGGAAGCGGGTAAACCAATAACGGGTGGTGCGTTCGTTTGTAGTGTTCGCTCCGTAAACGTCGTTGATGTTGCGTGCCGCTTGTGCCGCTTTGCTGCCACGACGGTACTTATACTCCATAATTACTCGAATTTTTAACTTATCCATGATGACGAAAAATGTTCGAATGCGTTGAAAACAAAACACTAACTATTAAACAAATGACGATTTTAGAAAAAGAATTCCATGTTTGTCAAATAAAATTAATTTGAAATTAGAATTATCAGTCAAAAAAAAATATATTTTCATTTGAAATGGCCAGTACGGCAAAACGGCAGTTTCATAGGTAAAGACCTATTATTATACACATATAAATAATGTGTTATTCTAGTAACAATATGATAGGTACAAAATATCTGTATAGTTCAAAATATTTTTTATTGAACTAAATTAGATTGAAATTAGAAGTGTTGAGGCTTAAATTTATATAAAGCGTTATAGTCTATATTGCAGCTAAAGCAGCAAAAAAGCAAATTAGTTTTATTTTATGTTTAGGTAATTTTTTTTTACTTTTACTTTACTCACTTTACTCTAGTTACTAAAACTTTAGCAATAATTAAACAATTAGTAAACATTTCTTCTTCTGAATTTATTTATTCATGCTGTTTTATTGATACTATGAAACTGCTGGCTAAGCCAATGGTTATTAGATTTCAAATATAGATTCACAGAGAATAAGTCCGAGATCATACTTGCATACAGCACGAGAAACTGTGAACCAATACAGTAATTGTCAGTTGTTGAAACAAAACTTTACATTAATTCTTTCCTTTTGAAGTTGGAACAATGGCGCAAGATTGTCGAATGGTTATACTAAATTCGATCAGAAAGTTAATAAAACTACAGTAACAGTTTATAAACCTATATATATAAAAAGCTAAGATATCAATGTCATTTTGATTGAAATTAAAATGTCGATACCCATCTTAAATATTTACTAGACACGATTGTTGTGTTCCATTATTATTATATTTTAAAAAAACCTAAAAAATGATTTTGATTTTACTACAAACAATAAATCCTAAACCGAATTTGAAATCTGCAAAACATGGAGTTGAGAAACAGTCCCAGTAAATGTTTTACATCCATAAACTTACCAAGTTATCTGTAAGGTCAAGGGTGGCGCTTCGTCTTTTTCTTTAGTTTCACTTTTTTATAAAAAAAGATTTAAGAAAATATTATAAAAAAAAGAATTCATCATTTATGTGGCTCTCTACGCTTCCATTTTATAATTGACACGTTTTAAAGGCACCTTGAGTAAATACTCCACAGAAAAGGGCCTCCATGTTCCGTTGTTCGCATGATACAAATCCAACGTCTTAGATCCATAATTTGCGTGACGTCATTGTTCAAATTGATATTTGATTCGAGAGTTGATATAATTCTATTTGTGATGTTCTTGTGATCGCTTCCTGGTTATTATTTTTATATCCGCCTTTATTGTTGGCTGTAAAATAAAATATTATTGTATGTTATTGACTTTTATATGAAGGCTGTTGTTTAGTTTTTGAGAGTTTGCAAAACTAAATAATAAAACGTGGACTATTATCTGATTTAATAAAAATATAAGATATCTTTTATTTGGCGTTGATTCTACGCCATATTGGTTATTTGGATAGTTGTGACGTCACGTAATTTAGCTGAGTTATTCATATGTTTTTTAAGATCTCGTGTGTAGTAAGTACAGTCCTTTCTATTAAAACTGCCCTATTAACTAATGTTTAGGTCATTTTAACAGAGAAAGAGAACAACAGTATTGATGGCAATCCAATTTGAAATCCTGTATTATTTATCTTTTACCGAATGAGGAAACAGTAAACAACTAACGCCCTAGATTAATTTAAAGGAAATAAATCATCAAACTTGATGTCTTGCCGACCCAACCACATAACGTAAAAAATGTACTTAAAAGATGCACCTAAGCAATTTTACAGTATAATTTAACAAAATTAAGTTAAATTTACCTAGTTTTTGTTGAAAACCGCCAAGTAAACACGGACTGAACATTAATACAAAACACACATAGTAGTGTAGCCATTTCGGGGCCACCGCAGAACATTCGCAACAAACGCACCGACCTGCGGACAAAAAGTTCACAACGCGCATGGAAATGTATCAATAAGCTTTGTGGTTTCGCTAGCTTTCGTGCATGACTTTATTCGTCGTTTTTTGGAATATAAATTAGCTCTTATAATATTTTTAGTTGTAAACATTTTTTACCCTTTATCCCCAATCAGTTTCGCTCAGTTTCTTTCGCGGAACTTCCATTTTCTTGTATTTTTAAAGAAAATAAAACATAAATTACCTTTGAATAATGAGGCTTACTTGATGGTATGGCTGCTTTTAGTCATATGTGTGCATGTGCATGTAAATATACAACTTATCTTTGTGTGGCAGTCGTCAGGTTGTCAGACCACGCTCTCGTTGCTTTGGTGTGAGTGTACAATCAGTACATTGTCACACACACACTGACACTTACATATACATATAACATAAAGAAGCATAATACTTAAGGGTCAGTAGATATACCATTGTTAGGATATACTGTAAAAGAATTGGAGTTATTGGGGCTGGTTAAGACTTCCATAATTTTTTATTTCAATTTTTTACTTCAACGTCTTTGACAGACTTAAGTGGTTTTCATACCTACTTATGGATGGGGTGCACGAGGGGGCGCAGTGCTCGCTCCGGTGTTAGGTAGCTTGGGTCCAACCACTTAAGGCTGTCGAAGATGTTGTAGTTAAAAAAAATTTTTTGTGTGAAAGTTTTAACCAGCCCCAATAACTCCAATTCCCTTAAGTATTATGCTTACTTTATGTTATACCTTGTATAAGCATAACAATTAGGTAGGACCGCGCGCACATCTATAGGTAACGGAATCGAACTTAAATGATCTATAACAGAATTATTTAAAATGTTTGAATCGTAAACCTATAATCAGCAAACAAACAAATTATACCTCTTTGTAGCTTGCATCAGTATGTATATGTATATTCTGATAAAGAGTAAAATTAAATAAAAATTGGTGTCCCTGGGACATTTGTAAACAGATTCTTCAGATATGTTAAAACAATTTTAAACATCCTGAAATAAATGTAATTATATTAAACTTTATTATATGATATTTGTACTTCAAATGGAAAAAAAAGCTTTTGTTAGACAGAGATTAGGAAATTGCAGAGCTTTTCTAAATATTGTCAGTAGAAAGACAGAGAGCTAGCAAAAGCAGTAATCTCTAATTTAATTGGTTCCGTATAGTCTACCTCCAGGCATTTCGGCAAACAAATAATTAAAAATTAATAAATTATAGATGAATGACTGCTCTATCTCCCACTTAGACTGTCTTTCAATCTACCCGATACGAATTCATGAAAATATTAATCTTAAAAACACCGAATGAATTCATATAATTCTTTTCTTACAGCCTACATTTTAATTCAAGGTTCACACGTCGTTAAAACGCAATAGCACTGTAATCTAAAAGAAAAACATTTTATTTAACAGAGATAAACCAGATAGCGAAATTCGGACCTCGTGCGGAAAACACCGCACAGATAAATGACAAGCTTCTGTGGCACAGATCTCTAAAATCTTGTTCCCGGTCGCCTGATTTTACTTGGCACTTGGTTTAGTCACTACGCAAACCGAACCGACGATATACGACACGACACGGACACAAACAAAACTACACGGACACTACATATTGTGTCTAGCTCGCACGTGTACTGCACCATTTCCTTTTTTTTATGTTAAAGCTCTTTCTTTTGACTTTGTGGGAGTAATTGTGGTAGTATACAGCCATTTTTGAGATACGTAATGTAAGAATGTCACACGTTCGCTGTTTAGCTTTAATTAAAACCATAGTTCTTATTACCTACGTCTTCTTATGGTAGCGTCGGGTGACAGGTCGCGCACTACTCTCTAATATGGTCGTGGAGGGCGATGGCTGGATCCCGCGTTAACTCGTGAACGGGTGCCTTTTGAGGGTGTTCGTCATTTGGATACTTGGGGGAGGGAGACCGGCCAAGCTAATAAATGCAGATAAGAATAATTTTGTACAGACATAGACTTATTTTGAAGAAAAAACAAAATTTATATACCCGTGAAGTTTCTTGCCAGTTCTTCTTCACGAAGGTTTTTCCGAACTGGTGGTAGAGTCATATTTTATTTGACGTCAATAAGAACAAGTAATTATCAATGTTTATAAATACATATTTTAATTTGAATTTGAATTTCTAGAACTGTTTTGGAACGTTTGTTCACGGATTCGATGGTTACAGCGCTAGGCCACTCTTATACAATTCCAAAGAACCAAGTAATAAACATTGAAAATTAACAACAGCGAGCCAAGAGGACATTACATATCGTCTATCTGAGATATTCACATTAAATTTGATCTTAAGGGGTAGTTAAAATCAAACGCACTAAGTACTAACATAAATTTACTTTCGACTAGTACTGACAAGAAGAATTTATGGCTAGAATGTGTTTAACGCACGTTGTCCTATGACACGCAAAACAATAAAATTGGCAATAAAAGTATGTTGATGTTGGTTATTAAGATTAGTAATTTATATATACTGCACAAAATAAATCATTTTTCTTACAATTTAAAGATCTATTTCATTATTTTACATTAATGCTGATAAGCCACCAAGAGAACGTAACTTTGCAAGCAAATGTAATTTTGAACTATCCAAAACAGGAGTGTAATTTTTCGCAAGCATTCTAAATCAAAGGTTTCTATTCCCATGGTTCTTATAAAAACATAAAATTTGGAAAATTTTTGGATTTAACTTTTCTAGAAAGACAGATATCAACAGCTCATGTCATACTTTGGCGACGCAGATAAAAAATAACATCGTGCAATTTTTCATACCGGCAAACTTTTTTGTGCTTTATTATAAATAACTCACAAAATAAACATTAAAATCACACAAAAGTCTGTTAGAAAGTATGACTCTCCTCACACAAGAAACACAATAAATACCGAATCAAATATGCAAGTTTATTCTAAATCAAATAAGAGAATTGTAACACAACCACCTACAGCCCACAGAGTTCATTGACCTCACTAGCAAAATCGATCGATCGATATCGATCTATATTCACATCGAACATGAATTTCTAAATTAGAACATCGTTTCAATACACGACTGTTAACCTAACTTTACACGCCCATTCCTTGTACGTCTTGGAACAAAAAAATCGAAGCAATACAACGGATAACTTTTTCTAATAAATCGTGTTTCTCACATTTGTAATTACGTGTCTCGATTGATATTTCGAATATTAAAATTAATATTTATTATTCGATTAGACCTCCCTGCTTTGATTTGGGTCAAATTCATTCAATGGCGTCCATTTGAATTATTTTATAGTTTTTAATAATGTTCCGTGTTGGATCCAATAGGTTATTGTTAAGTTTGTTTAATAAGCGTGGGAATATTAAATTATTTTAATGTTTGTAACTACTTGTACTAGGTTATTTGGAAGTGAAACAAGTTGCCTGCAAGAGCCAAGAATCGACTTCTCCAAGACCAGTAGAGTTTTACAATATCGTTTTTGAACAGTATGTAGGCGTGTAAAGAATTTCTATTTACTTTTCATCGTGTAATGAAAAACCAATATAAACTCGACAAGAGTTTTACTTTTCTATAGATACTTGGAAAGTGGCTATATATGATTAAGATATTCGGATAACAAAACCGCGTGGGATTGAGATCTCCACAGGCTGTTTCTGTTTCCGTAATTGAAAAATTATATATTAATACTAAAAACAGGTTGGTTGCGGCGTGACATTAGGACACACAATTAGCTGTTTTTTGTTTGTTGCTGTCATATCGCAGTCAAGCTGTTTCCCCGATTGCCTATTCTATGTATTTTACAATTTAAACAAAACAGAGTCGAGATGTTTTTTCCGCCGGGTTTTTTCCTTTCGTTGAAAGTATGAAGATGAAGGAAAAAAAACTTTCATTGAGTGTAATTGTTTAATTTTATGATGAAGTAAAACAATTTTGCAAATGAAATAATATGACTGAGTATTTTGGCAAATCGATTAAAAACTATGAACTTTTATTAAGAATACAAAGCAGAAAAATAAATGTGAAGCAAACCTTTGTATACGAAGACTGTTTTGAATTTAGGACCTCTGGTACACAATATCCGGTATCTTGGGTCCTGTGCAGTTCACATAAATTTTCATTCGAATAACATGATTAGGTCGTTGCTCTACCTCAAAGAAGTTATCACTACATAAATTTGTGCCCCCATGCTCAGTCCTGAATCGAACTCCCGGAAACACCATATACTTTACTAATTTCATTACTGGCGAATGTGTGCATGCATTCCATATGACGGTAAGTGGCATGATAACCAATCATTGGTCGAAGAAGCTTTGTTTACCACTAAAACGCGATGACATATCGACGGATGAAAGTGTTTTGACGGCCTGTTTGGTGTGGAGGTAACCTTGCCTTCTATGCCAGAGGTCCCGGGTTCGAATCCTGGTAGGGGCAGATATTTTATCATATTTGCTTTCTAGTCATGGATGTGTATGTATGTTTATTTAAGTTTATTTGTAATTTATATATGTAAAAAAAATATCTATGTATGTTTATATACTTTTTTAGTTTATTTATCCGTTATCTAGTATCCATAACACAAGTTCTTAATGATACTTAATTTGGGCTAGATAATGTGGTATGATTGTTAGAAATATTTTTTTATGATTAGTCTATTTTGGTTACTTCCACAGCCTCATGACATATGGTATTCTGTTGTGGGGTAGTGCTGCCGACATCGATACTATATTTATTCTGCAGAAAAGGGCTGTTCGCGCAATCTATCAGCTCGGTCCCAGGGTGTCACTTAGAAGTAAATTTAAGGAAATAAATATTCTTACCTTCCATTCACAATATATTTTAGAAAATTTAATGTATGTTAAAAAGAATATAACCTTATTCAAAAGAAAAAAAGATCTGCACAATGTTAACACAAGAGGAAGAAATATGCTGGCAGCTTATAATAGTAGGCTTCATAAAGTCACTAACTCATTCGTGGGTATACGCTTTTATAATAAGGTTCCTGAGGATATCCAAGGTCTTCCTATTGACAAATTCAAAGAAACTATAAAGGAGAAGTTGTGTGCTAGAGCATATTATAAACTATCCGATTATTTGGATGACAAAAGCCCTTGGGTATAATCCCCTCATTAACAGGATTGTACTAGTATTTGTAACAAAGCATGTGTAATGTGTCTGTATGTGCGATGAGTTCTTCGTCCCGATGAATATCTAAAGCGTCATTGTCACTAAAGTACGTCTTCTTATGGTAGCGTCGGGTGACGGGTCGCTCACTTCCCTCTAATATGGTTGAGGAGGGCGATGGCTGGATCCCGCGTTAACTCGTGAACGGGTGACGTTTGAGGGTGTTCGTCGTTTGGATACTTGGGGGAGGGAGACTTGCCGAGCTAACAGATGCAGAAAAGAATAATTTTGTATAGACATAAAGAGACTCTGTAAATTTATTTTGAAAAAAATATACCCGTGAAGTTTCCTGCCAGTTCTTCTTCACGAAGGTTTTTCCGAACTGGTGGTAGAATCATGTTTTATTTGACGTCAATAAGAACAAGTAATTTTTAATGTTGAGAAATAAATATTTCATTTCATTTCTTTTCATTTCATATGTATTTAATGATATGGCAGGCATAAGTGGCATCCGTGTCCATAGATGTCATTAATCGTAGTTATTAATGATTATCTATGTTGTTATTCGTTGAGGCGTCACTGACCGGAGGCTAGAGTTGAAGTTGCCTTTGTTCCAGGAGTTGCACCGGCTGTTCTGGCCTTATAACCGGAACACAACCAAGTCAACATGATTTTTATGGCTATTATTATTAGAAACACTGCTATCTCAAAAGCCTGTTTAATTTTATTTATCGACGCTTAATGTTCCACCGTGTTGATGAACTTGGAACGGCGTACGGTGCCCTTCTGACAACGTTAAACTTAATCATATAAATAATATTGTTTAGATTATTTTCGTTCTGTATTATTAAAGAAAGAAAATAATAATATGTCAAATAAGCTATACAAGTTAATAATTATGGAAACAACTAAAAACCAAAAATCTGTTACAGTTATTCACAATCTTCTGGTTTCTTCAAACAAATTACTGGATACAAGTACAGTCAACGAAATATGAAGCCTCAATTTTTTACTGTGAAAATTGATGTTTTTTGCCGATTCACTGTTTTTACCTAAATCGGCACCAACATAGTTTAAGATAGGGAGTTTGAGAGAAAGAACCGGGATGACGAGTCCAAAAGGGCTGTAAACACTAATTAACAAAAATACAAAAAAAACAATAAGAACAAAAAACAGTAAGGAAACTTATCAAAGATAATATACACTTATTAAATACAACTTCGAAATGAATCATGAAAGGCTTAAGTCCATAGTGTTTGAGCCGTCGGCCGATGATGTTTCAGCATATAATACCGTCATGATTATTTTTAATAGATTGACTATATAGTCATAAACCATATTTAAAAGCTTATTGAACTAACTTTTTTGTTTTTGGTATTTAAATTAAATAATGAAGTCAAAGGAAATCTTACGTACAACACTAGAGTCACGTGTCCAAAATCTTAATTAGAATATAGAAAGAAGACACATTTATACATAAGACTAACCTAAAGGCTTTTAAAGGAAGAGGTCTGTACCCGCGACAATTCGAGGAGGTCTCAAAATGCGAGAAACTGACGCTACTGAGCCACATTATCTCTCGACCCGCAACGAGTGTTTGTCGCGCTTAGACTTCACACAAGGAAAATCAAAAAGTAAATAACATGGGAAGTAAAAAACTAAAAAAAAAGGAAAACCGAAAGAGCACATCCACTTTTTGCAAAATAACAGAGCGAATATATTATATTGGATTGACGTATTTGAATTTTGAAGTTTGGTGGTAGGGATCCCGAACTAAAAAAAAATAAAACTCACAAAAAGTTATAGTTGCAATCGAAATAATGCTTTGCAAGATTATGCAATTAACATAATTAATTTTGTAATATTTTTTTGATTTTATTTATTTAGTTTTAAATGTATACTTTATGTTTACTTTACTGTTTATGAAACATACTTTACTTTGTCTTTAGAATAGGCCACCAGCAAAACTTCTTTTGCATTGAATCGGTAACCCCAACGTTGCACAGCTATTGTATGGAGACTCCTCAGGTTTTGTTTCTTATTAATTTAGATAATTTTATTGGAAAATATTTTAGTTCTGATACTTTTTTTAATAATCATTTACATAAATGATACGAATTATCGTGCATTCCATTCGTCCATTAAGTGCTGAAACATAAAGCTTACTGACGGCCTAAAATGGACTTAACCCTTTAACTAAACTTACCAAATTAGCCACGCGCAGGTTTAGTAAAACTTCAAGAATTCATGGATTTTATTTCAGCACATTTAGATACATTGGGATATATACAATCCATGACTTTCACGTTACATCGCAAAATAAATTTTTTTTTTGCCTGTCGCCAGTAAAGTATTAATAAAACTAAAATAATGTCTAGCAACAACTGAATATTCATTTTTGTGACATTCAATAAAAAAAGCTACAAATAAGTTTAAATTACAAATAAGTTTTACGTTGTCAAAAGGCGTTACGTTGTCATACGCCGTAACAAGTTCATCAAAATGGTGGAATATTACGCATTGATAAATATGGGTGCTCATTCGCCCGTAATGAAAATAGTAAAAATAAATGGTGTTCCTGGAACTCGATTCAGGAATGAGCATGGGGGCACAAATTAATGTAGTAACAACTTCTATGAGGCAGAGTGACAACCTAATCATGATATTCCAATGACAATTCATGTGAACTGCACGGGACCCAAAAGTCTGGTTGTTTAAAATTAAAGATAGTGGGGTGTTAAGACGGCCCTCGTTAGACACTTCTTTTTAAACTCCTAACCGCATGATAATTAATTGAATTTCAACACTCATTTTGTTTAATGGTGTTGTTAATGTATATTAAACTGTAGTTTGTTTGTTTCTTTAATAATGTGAAAATTGTGTAGTGTGCGTACCTACTAGACAATATCTTGTGACCGTCTATTGTTTGTGCTTCATGTGGAAACTTGTTATTGACCCTCTTCTTCCTATTTACTTTATACATAAATAAACCAAGCTGTAAGTTTTCCTAAAAGATGAAAATAAATAAATATCGCATTTCGCATAGAACATTATGTCTGTATAAAATTTGTGTCAAATAAATTAGAGCATTTTCTTGTACAAAACATTAAGATGCTGACTCTACAAAAATGACTCCGAAATTGTTGCTTTTCCAACAGAACCAGAAACAGATAAATACTACTAACATTGTTAGTAGGACATGTTAACAAGATAATTGTTATTATTATAATTTTGGTAAAAACCTGTCGAAATTATATATGTGTTTGTTTCAAAATTGTAGCAAGTCGTGGAAACTTTAAAAAAAAGCTTTTAATGGTATTTGAACGTTGGTACTTAAAGATTTTGAACCCATTTTTAAATAATATAGGATTCAGATTTCTGGTACAATATATTTTACCACAGGCCGACGTTTTAACTAGCCATTATGAAATGTATATAATATTAAATATGGTTATTGTAGGATTAGGGTTGATGGGACCCTATCAAAAGCCTTGTACGTGTTCAATTTTAAAGTAAATATTTGTGATTCGTAGTTCAGCTATCACAGGTTCTAATTATGTAGAAGCACAATCTTGAAAAATACAACTTTCGATAATTGATCGTTTTCACAGTTTTCCATTTCAAAAGACATTTGAAATGGTTTCGAGAAATTAAGTAAAGCTGTTAATGAGATTTGATTGATACATTAAAGGGCAACCCTGCGCTTGAAAATCTGGTCAATGGTAATTCAATTGTATTTGAAACAATTAGATGATTGTTTACGGTGTCTACAGGTTCAGAAATACATAACTGATTGTAATTATTTGTAATTTAACAACATTTTGTTCTTCTGCATTACTCACACATTTTAATGTTTAAAAGATTTTTTAAATTTTACATTAACTTATTAGGTTAATCTACTATCCGTGAATGTGACGTCAATAAGAGCGAAACATTTTTAAACATTGAAAGATAAATACTTGAAGTTGAGCTTTATCATTTGATCTTATATAATAAATAATTAATTATAAATCCTCAGATCAGCACACCGACTGTGTGGCCCCAAAGTAAGCAGAGCTCGTGTTATGGACGACCATACAGCGAACTGGGGAGAACTCAGAATAAACATATTCGTACATATATAAATAAAAAACAACATGACCCAAACGAATGCCCTGACCATAACTCGAACCCGAGACCTCCGATGACTTTATATTTTTTCATTATTAATTTACTCATAATATCTTCCTGAATAATAGTTTTGATTTTAAAACTGCGTAATTCCAACAATACACGGTCCTATCAACATTGATTGTTCACGGAAGAACACGGTCCTGTGAACATGACTAGCCCGTGGTAGAACGGTTAGCTTACTTGCAACAATATTTGTTTGATTACTATAGTAACAAAGTTGACGTGGATAAAGGGAAGGATCAAAAGCAATGGAAACTTCCAAATGAGGCATACGGGTGGTGTATTCATTGTCAATATTGAAAAATAAACAATTTACGATTGGGTACGGATAGCAGCCTAGGTTGCCAGCTACGAAAATAAAATTAACATAGGAAACAACGATGTCGCTGAAGCACACAATATTAAGTCATCTTTAATGAAAATAAAATGAAATTATTTTAACTTTTTTTTTAGCTTCTCACCATTGTAACGATAAAACGGTCCGGGCTGCAAAAATTCGTATTCGTCCCTGATACCAGACTTAAACCTACGAAATTTTTATTTTCTTTTTATCTTGACAGAGAAACTAACCCATAAAATACACACCGATTGGACCTCCTCAGTTTATTTAAATATGATTATTATATTTTCCCCAAAAACAAGTAAATTCCAATACTACACACGCAACATCTATATGTGAGGTCTGCCTTAATAATTATCTTGTTGGCAAGTTTTACAACAATTATTAATAACGGTCATGGTTAAGCATTTGGAAAAACATAAAGTATCTTATAAACTTGATTTTAATAATTTGATTTAACGAAACGTTCATTTTAACTGTTCGTGGTTTGGTGAATATATTTTTGGGTGATGTGAATACTGTTGAAAGCTTTCTTGACAAACTGTTGTGATTTTTTACGCTAGATGCGAATAATTAATGGTCAGATACGACATAAAGTGTGACATGAGAAACACTTACCAATAAGTACTCTACAGTTGGTGGCATATGGCTTAACGGACCATAAGGCTTAAAACTCTGCCAATAATTACAGGATTGTAGTAGCGTCTCGAGCGAAATCTTAACACAAGAAACTCTATCCCTTTAGTAGTTATAATATAATAATTTAAAAGTTAAACGATTATTACATGTACTCGTAGGTGGGCGACTCAAAAAGTTTGGCGGAAAAATATGACATCAAATTTTACATTTCAAAGAATTCCTCATCAGAGTCTTTACAAAGTCTTCAAAGTCTCACATTTTCCAGGCTGCAACAGGTACTTCCTCAACAGCCTTCTTGAACGCAGTGAACGCATCTTCTGGCGATGAAAACCGTATCTCCTTGAGCTGGTTTTTAATTTTTGAGAACAAGAAGAAGTCACACGGTTCCAAATTAATCTGAAAGGCAGATAACTGAAAAGTTTTACCTGTGCGGTGTGTAGAAAGTCCCACGTCTTGATTGCGCAGTGCGCAGGTGTGGTGGAGCTAAAGGCCTCGGGAAAGGGAGTCACGTTTTAGGTCGCTTGTTGCGCGCAGCAAAATCTTCTAGCAAGCATTTGGTATTGTACTACTCTGCATTGTTGCTACTCTAGGGTTTTAAGGGAATTGCTACTTAATACCCCTTTAAGGAGAAAAGCTGGTTAACGATATTTTTCAAGCTTCTCGATCGATTCACTTTCGTCGGCGTTAGTTTGAAATGAAATGAAATAAAATATTTATTTCTCAGCATTGACAACATTGACTTGTTCTTATTGACGTCAAAGCTTTGAAGAAGAAGCTTTGTTTGAAAAACACAGTTTGAACAACACTGAAACAGTTTAAAATTTCGTATTTATGAATTTCGATACAATAAGAATCGTGTTTTTGAATAGTCGGATTTCGTCGCTACGGTGAAATTCGAAATTTCAAAAATCGGAATATTCAAATTCGGAATTACATAATTCGGAATTTTTAGGTGTTCCCATAATATATATCATGGCACAAGTCCACTCGCTCCTGCTTCCGAGCATCGATGAGGTTATTACGCAGCAGGAAACGATCCTCTATACGCAAAGATGGTTGTGTAGAATATAAAGAATACTTCTCGATTCAATCAGCTGAATCTCTTCGTATGTGGTTCGCCAGTTTTGTTGGATCAAATTGTTCACTTGTAGCACGTTTTCTTCCGTTACCCTTCAATTGAAGCAACCGTACTCCTTATACCAGCATACAGTTGCTTTAGAAGGCATCTTGTTCATAAAAGCTAATTAAATGAAGTCTATCAAACTATTCATCAGCTTCCAAGTTGCACTTGAAGCCGTAAAAAACAATGCACGAAAATGTTCCCGACGCAGATCCATTTTTATGATATTTTATCCATTTCTATGACACGCAATAGTTAAACTGATGGTTAAAAAAATGGCCTTTTTTGGCCTGTTATAATCGATTGTTATATATAAGGACGTAATTCGAAATATTGTTTAAATTAAATGATTATGTTTTATTTAGTCTTAAATATCAAACCTTACACGCCGCGGTAGAGGTACAAGGTATTTTATCTTCTTTTGACGTATAAAATATTAATGACTTATATAATATTCAGTACCGTGAGTTTTGCTTACAATAACAGAAACAAAGTCACAAGATCTACCTTCCCTACATTTCTTTTATATCAAAAACGAAAATACTTATCACACTTTAGACTCCCCTTCACACCTCCTATAAAGATATTTATCGTATAGTCGCAAACCAAAACAAACACACAGACAAGCTTCTGGTCTTGGACAAATCGCAAATTTACATAAAACAAATACTCGAGTCACGATTCCAGAATAAAAATGTTAACTTTGATGCTTCAAGGGAGTCTCGTGGCCCGTAAGGTTTGTTCAGCTTAGGGCACGGTACAACTTGAAGTTGAAAAATACAAAATGAGAAATATCCCCTAAGGTTAACTACGGTAAACGTTGATCATGATTTAAAACTCCTAAAGTAGAGTACCACGCCGTTTTACAATTGATCCAGTAGGAGTATCTTGATCATAAACTATTATAACAAAAGTGTGACTTCCTCGTTGTCTATTCTTTTATTTTACCTTACCGGCCATATAAAAGCAGCAAACAAACATCTCCTCTTTTTTATTATTGCATTGATATTAAATGTGCAAAAATTATATTTATTTTATTTGCTGACCACATCATTCTTGACAAGGTATCTTTGTAAATAGTGGTAGTAAAAATAGGATTAAACCGACATTTTAATTTACATAACAGTGATAAAAATCTATAAATACTCTGTCAAATATCGTAAACAAATTGTCATAATTACCAATAACCTCTCCCATTTTTCGTACATCTTCCTCATTGTAAAAGAACCCTTACCATGTTTATGAGTGGAGAAAACGTATTACCACATCCCATATGTGGGTGGTTCTGAAACTTGATATCTTATTTCTAGACAGTTTCAAAATTCGTATTTTTAACTGAACTCTACTTAAGGTATAAATCCAAAATAGGAATAATAATAATATACCATATTATTATTCCTATAGTATAATAGTATAGTGGTTAGTAAAACATACAATTCTTAATATCTATGTTAGTGACACGTAAAATAAAATGGAATAAAATGAAAAGAAAACATTAAAAATACAAACAAATACACGCATGGAGATCGGCGCGAGGAGGCCGTATTGCAGTGCACACGCTGCCAGTGCGCCAGCATCGGGCTGTGCCACCTGTCTGCTATTGCCTTGATTATGCTGTTGGGGCTGCTGTATAATGATAATAAAAGAAAATCCTTGGTTAACGCAGTAACTGATGGAAAAAGACCAAACCACGAAGAAATAAAAATAAAGCAAACTCTTTTGTATCAACCAAACATATAATATTCTAGAAACCCATACCTCGCGTTTGACGAAATCTATTGTTCCTCACATGTTAGTTGCAATTCTTTTCCTACATTTTTGCAAACACTTTTGACATTATTTGAAGTGATAAAGTTGAAACCGAATAAAATTTGTATCTAGAATTAATGTTGTTTGTACGTGATTTTCCCTTTTCTCAATAACTCCAATAAGCTTCACGCGAAGGGACTCCTACTTGTCTTGTGCTTACCTTGTTAGCTATCATCTTCAATGCCTGCTTCTAACATAGCTACTTTCCGAAAGCCTGGAAAGAAGCGACAGTCATAGGCATTCCCAAGCCGGGCAAACCTCTGAACGTCCCCGCTAATCACAGACCCATCAGCCTCCTCAAGGCAATGTCTAAGCTTCTCGAGAGAGTCATACTCTCTCGAATGCGGAATCATCTGTTTCTAACGGATGGTGATCCTCTCATTATTTCCCATCAGTTTGGCTTTCGTGCTAAACACTCCTGCCCTCAGCAAGTCCATCGAATCGTCGAGTACATACTTGACGGTTTCGATCCGCGTCGTTATAAAACAGTTGCGGTTTTATTTGACGTAGCCAAGACTTTCGATACAGTCTGGCAAAGCGGTCTCGTTTATAAACTCTACAAAATAGGCTTACCGGATCGCCTAGTCAGGTTAATAGCGTCGTTTCTCAAAGACCGTACGTTTCGATTTAAACATGAAGGCACGCTTTCCGAGCCTCGTCCCATAAAGGCTGGAGTCCTTCAAGGCTCAGTCCTCGCCCCTCTGTTGTACACCGTGTACACCAACGACAGTCCTATCCCGCCGAAAGGCGTCGAACTCGCCCTCTTTGCCGACGACCCTTGGCGTATGGTTTCAAAAATGGCGCATCGATGTGAATCCAGACAAGAGTTCTGCTATTTAATTCGACTAAAAACTCCGTAATCGCTACAACGATCCCCACATTCGAATGTTAGGTATTCCCATCCCCTGGAAGCGCAGTATTAAATACTTAGGCGTCACCTTAGATCAGACGCTTTCTTTCAAGCCACACGTCGATAGAGTAACGAAACTCGCGCATTTTTATTTAAACCGCCTATATAGTATGTTAGGTAGAAAAAGTAAAATGTCTTTCAGAAATAAACGTACGCTTTATAAGGTCTGTGTTAGACCCGTCATGTCATATGCCTCGCCAGTCTTTGCCCACGCCCAACCCTCCGTCCTGTACAAACTGCAGGTAGTTCAAAATCTCTTGGTAGTTCAAACGCACCTTGCTACGTGCGTAACGCGGACCTGCACAGAGATCTTGAACTACCTACAGTGCAACAGCACCTCAAAACACTCTCAGAATCGTTCTTCAAACGCGCCGAAACCCATCCCAATCATCTTGTTCGAGATTCAGTCTCATATACTGCTCCTGTCTTAGATTCGAAATTTAAAGTCGCTAGACCGAGAAAAGCGCACACTGGCGAACCCACGCAATTAACTTTAGATCTCGAAGCCCTTCAGGCCGCAAATTCTAATTCTAACGTAAATCCGAATTAATGCAATTTTAGTTTTCAATTTTTAATGTTTTAATTATTTACTTTTCATTTTGAGCACCTTCAGTGCTATGTATTCACCTTCAGTGCTATGTAAATCCCAGTGGGTTACCCCTTCTGGGCCCCGCTAGCGCGGCCTCTTTCTCCAATTGGCCGTCGCTCAGATGAAGGCTGAGTGGCAAAAAATTGCACGAGCCGACAGGGGGTTTTTTAGTGGGTAGTGGTTCTGGTAGGCGTCGGGACGAGTCCCACATAAATCTGGATCGCGTGCGCCAGAGTATGCGTCAGAGCATTTTTTACCCTTCTGCCCTTCCCGTGGAGGGGAACAAAAAAAAATACAAATTCGTTGTCACTGTTGTATCCTTTGTACTGAAACCAGACTACTTACGCTGGGCACAACACTGCACTCAGCACAAGCACAACACAACTTAGCACAGCACTTTGAAGACTAAGGGGCTTAGTCACAAAGAAAAATCACACTTCGATAACACTCAGAGGGAGTAGAAAAACCTTAAAAACCGTAGCACGGAACCAACACGCTAAACTGTGACGTCAGTAGACTGATTGCCACGGAATATCGGGGATGAAGTGCAAACGAAATTAACCCGTGATATACCACAATTTTGGCTGAATGTACGCCTTACTATGCACCTAATTAAGATGCACCTCATTACTTCCCTTGAAGTCTTTTCACAATAAACAGACCAAATGCCTTTGCCATTGAAGTTTTGCATCAAAGCCATCAAAATGTTCACAGCACCGATAAATCCATATTTCCTGAATCGAATAGAAAAGATATTTTTACAACAACCCAACAATTTTCACTATTCACGCGTTGCAATACCAACGCATACAAATCCAGGTTCATGTCAAATTAGTACTCTGAGAGTGTTGAATTATTTTCGCATTTATTGACGTGTGGATTCTCGCGTCCATATATAAATAAATCCGCAAATATAGTTCGCAAATACGTTTATGCGTTAATTGCCTGGCCGCGTGTGCTTGCAGCCTAATGCTACGGGTGGTTACCACTTGGTAATTATTATAGTGTATGGACCGAAGTTTGTCATTCTTATTAAAATTTTTAAGATACTTACGCATTAGAAATTTGTTGTTTATTCGTAGTCTACGTTCTTGGAAGAACAAATCTTAAACAAATCGTAACAAAGTTTGAATTACCAAAACAAACCTTTTAAGAAATATAAGTCAACCTCGTAAGGCATATTTAAATTTTCAATAAAAAAAATTACATCTTATCTATAATTCATCTATCAATCATCATCAATCCAGATTTGCGTAGCAAAATCGATAATGAGTAGCCATTTAGTCTGTAAGTGCTTCAGTAATTGTGGTGTTCGGGTGTAATGTGAATCCACATTGATATCTTCCAACAAATATGGTTGTCTGGAAGAAATCCCTGCATAGTGGCCACCAAATTATACCTCATTTTTAGTGTAAATGTGAGGTAAAATCTGTTGAGGTATGTCTAAGGGTAAATAAATAGGTACAGTATGTATATTCTGTGTTCTGCGTCATTGAGGTCGTCGTGATATATGTTAAAGATTCAAATAATCATAAGACCAGTACTCATTCGTATGAAAACTTATGATATTCAAATGAAGACTTCCAAAACGCTTAATTTTTTGGAAGATCTAAAAAACATATACGGTTTTCTTTGCACCCTGGGGTGTGTCAGTGAGAGCATGCGATAAGGGTGCTGCAATATTTGAGAGCGACGCATGATGTTCTTGGTAACTAAATAATTTCATACAGTCATGGACAAAACAGCATAAAAATATAAATATATTTAGAAGGTTTAATTAAGTTTACATCTACTTAAGTAAAGAATCAGATTCACCAGATTCATCCCGTGCCGTGTAGTGTAGGAGTTGCTTGGTAAAAGGTAGCCCATGTTTTATATCTTGATATAATTATATCTATAGCTCTGCTAGTATTAGCTTGAGTTTATTAATTTATTGTTTCACACAGCCAACAGCACATAGGTCTAATTTGCAATTGTTTTTGTTCAATTGCTTAATCAGATCGCCAATTTTAAAATTGTCTTATCGAGTAGAATATGTGAACTTTTTAAGTTTTTAGGATTGGGAACACTACATTAAAAAAAACAAATGACAGAAGGAAACTTAAAGTTTTGAAATTATATCGTTTAATATATTTTCTACGCTTACTATTGCTATCATTTTTTATATTTATATAAAAAACTGTACATAAACTGTCCAATAGCAAAATAGAATATAGATTAAAAATCAAAAAGAAGTCGGCATTTTGAGTTTCGCAAGTTTATTCACGTTGCGGGATAGTTTTATGGACACATGTCTTGAAAGCAATGTTTTAATTTCATCAATACTTTTACTAAACTAATACTTGAAATTGGCAGAAATAGTTATTGTGTAGTTACAACAGCTGATTGCCATTAACACGTAAGTAGCCCTGCCTCATACGCCGAAGGTCCCAGGTTCGAGTCTTGGCCGTGGAATTCATTCGTGTGATGAACACAGATGTTTGTTCTCGGGTCATGGTTGTCTGTATTTATATATGTATGTTTATTCTGGGTTCCCCCCAGTTCGCTGTATGGTCATCCATAACACATGCTGTGCTTGCTTTGGGTCATACAGTTGATGTGTTTGTCTGGGGATTTATAATTATTTATTTATTTAATAGTATATTAACTGTTGTGTCTTTGTTAATAAAGAAGTAATTAATAAAATTATTTCAGTGATTCCAAAATTTATCATTCATAATCTGTAGAAGCTAAACTACCATATTATAATAAGTACAAATGAATAATTACAAACTGGCAGTTAATAATATTACAACGGTTCGCTTATTGACCAACCTTACAATCTATTGCGGGACGACGACCGTACTTGCATACGAGAAGCGTTTTGTAATTCGTATTTATATGAATCCGCAGTTTTACGAGTTAGATAGCTTGTAACATTTTGAGTTTAACCTTGTTGAAATTACTCAACTCTGATATTAATCTTTACTTTTTAAATGTCAACGGTAGGATGCAGTTTAATTATGTTTTGTGTTATTTTAAAGAAAAGATGCCGTTTATTACTTATTAAAATTAGTTTTTTCTGTGTGATGATAGGCAATTTTCATTGTTTTGTGTGTGATTTTGTAAGGTTTTTGAAATGTACGTTTGTATTAAACTAGCTTCTTGTTAATTATAACAAGTTAAATTATTTAGCGATATCACTACGAGATTAGACCTCAAAGTTCTTCATAAGTTTTTTGGGGACTGGAATTGCTCGCGTCCGCAAGGTTTAGCCCTCGATGCCTTGTACGTGGTCCCTGGGTGGTGCTAAACGAGCAGTATCTTCTGGTGGTAGGCTTCGGCCGTGGCTTGTCACCACCCACTAAACAAAGCCATGCCGCCAAGTGACATGGTCGCGTTCCGGCATGATGTTTAGTGTAGCCATCGAGGAGGGTAGGTCTGAGTAATCGTGCTGCATCAGAGAACTGTCTTCCGTAACTGGTTTTGGAGGGTAGAGGGATCCGAAGAAACGATGCACCGCTGGCCGACCGCAGGTAGTAGGGGGCCCAAGTAGTGTGCTAGACACATGCGAAAGGCTGCCCCGCCACCTCGTGAAAAATCCCTGGAGGCTTCACCGTGCTAGCTGGCGACTGGTTAAAGAGGACCCGATGACAATCCCTGGGGGGGTTCGGGCGTCCCCGCAGTCTCCAAGCCAGTTCCCCATCGGTGCGTTGTTTATTGCGAGCTGCTTGGTTCCATTTGCAGCGCTTCACATATCTTGTGTCCTCCTCCCTATTCACTCACACAACGCGCGGTTGCACTTCCTCTCTCTTAAAGTGCACTTCTGCAACATCAGAGGAATGCACTCAAATATCAACGATGTCCACCACCATCTTGAGACAGAGAGGCCTCACCTACTCTTCTTAACGGAGACGCAGATCTGTAATCCGTCAGACTCAGCATACCTTTGTTACCCAGGGTACATCCTGGAGTCCAATTTCCGCCCGAACGCCGGGGTGTGCATGTATGCCAGTGACGAGATCTGTTGTCAGCGTCTCCGTTACTTGGAAGATCTGGACTTTTCCGTTATGTGGGTTCACATTGATACCGGCCTTGACCAATTGATCTACGCCAGTATATACCGGTCACATAGCGGAGATTGGGAGACAGCGAGACTCGTGGAGTATCTCAGTGATGCAGCAGACGAGGTTCGGCAACGTTTTCCCTCAGTGCAGTTGGTGTTCCTAGGGGATTTTAACGCTCATCACGGGCAATGGCTATACCCATATCAGGACACTGACCACGCTGGAGGAGAGGCTTTTAAGTTTTCCGTGACTCAATGCCTCTCACAGCTTGTGCACAAGCCCACGCGCATCCCCGATGTTGCCGGCCACACTGCATATTGCTTAGACCTTCTGCTGACAACTGATCCTGACAGTTGCTCGGTGTCCGTAATCGCACCTTTAGGGATATCCGACCATAGCGTGGTGAAATCTGTATCGCAGTACTCGCCGCCTGACACCAGCCCAAAATGCGCTAGGCGAGTATGGCGATACAAGTCAGCAGATTGGGATGAGATGCGGCATTTTTTCGCGTCTTATCCTTGGTGGCAGACTTGTTTTACATCAACCGATCCATCGTGCTGCGCTGATGCTGCATCAAGTGTGATTTTTGCAGACTATTCACGTCTAAATATTCAAGGTAAAGTCCCACCCAATTACCTCAGTTCGGACCCAAAATGGGTACCGTTCATATTCGCCAAAAGGAGGTTCTTAAATGCTTGCAGAATTTAGACGTGAACAAGGCCAGCGGCCCCGATGGCATACCTGCAGTTGTGTTAAAACACTGCGCAGCCGAGTTGCCTCCCATACTGACGCGCCTGTATCGACTCTCTTTGGAATCTGGAAAGATCCCTAAATCCTGGAAGCCAGCTAACGTGCAACCAGTACCAAAGAAGGGAAGCCGTGCAGATCCCATCAACTATCGACCTATTGCAATCACCTCCATACTTTGCAAAGTCATGGAGCGTGTATTGAAGAATCGTCTCCTGGCATACCTTGAGTCCAACGAGCTTCGTAGTGATAACCAATACGGTTTTCGCAGTGGACGCTCGACTAGAGATCTTCTTGTGTATGCCACTCACTTATAGAGCAAAGCCTTGGAAGGTCACGGTGAAGCTATAGCTGTATCCTTAGGCATTTCCAAGGCTTTTGATAGGGTCTGGCATTATGGTCTCTTGAGTAAGCTTCCAGCATACGGAATACCTAAAGGGCTCTGCGACTGGATATCTGATTTTCTGAGGGAACGATCAATTCGTTGGCAATTTCTAATGGCAATTAATGCCGGGGCACCTCAGGGATCTGTTCTCTCTGCAACGTTATTTTTGCTGCACATTAACGACCTGCTAACCCCAGGCATTATTGGTTACGCTGATGACAGCACCGTTGTAGAGAGATACATGTCCAATGCGCGAGCGAGTCCTCAAGGAATCCGGGCTTTGAGAGAGTCCATGATTGAGCGGGTGGATTTGGCCTTAAAGTGTCCGATTAGGGCGAGTCCAACTTGGTCAAATTTAACCCGTCAAAAACACAGGCGTGTTTATTCTCCGCGAAAAAGAGCAGTTTCGACCGAACGCCCACTTTCCAAAATGTTTCTGCTCCCTTAACCGACCACCTAGGGCTTCTGGGCGTAACTATATCGTCATAACTAAACTTCGGGCAACAAATTGTGTCCATGGCTCAAACTGCTTCCAAGAAGTTGGGAATCATCTCGAAGGTCCGACGGTAGTTCAGCCCTGAACAGCTACTTAATTTGTATACAGCTCAAGTTCGATCTTGTATGGAGTACTGTAGCCACCTTTGGGATGGTTCTGCAAAGCACCAACTAGAAGCGATGGATGCAGTTGACCGAAGAGCCCGAAAAATGATTAACAACTTTGACCTCACCACCAAAAAACTGCAAAACCTCGACCATCGTCGGAAAGTTGCCAGTTTAGCACTCTTTTACAAATTACATTTTGGAGAGTGCGCGAATGCTCTTTTTGGTCAGGTTGACCCCACACCCTTCTTGCATCGGACTACTAGACGCAGACAGACCTTCCATCCCTTTATTGGTAGACATTCCAAGAAGTCGAACCAAACGCTTCGATAGATCCTTTTTGGTGCGGGTTGCCAAGGTGTGGAATGAACTGCCTGCGTCTGTTTTGCCAGAAAACTATAGTCCTAGTTCTTTCAAGCGTCGAGTGAATAGGTATCTCGTGGATAGACGTGTAACACCTTCGCCTTCATCGTCACTTTCCATCAGGTGAGATAGAAGACAAACGTCTTATGCTTTTTTAATTAAAAAAAAAAATAAGCAAAGAGTTGTAGCAAAAATAACTCATTTTTGAAACGAGTATAATTTGAGTGATGAACCATTCAAATTTTTTCCAATACTTCGTTCGCGTAAATATAACCAAACAAAAACGAAAGACCCGTAATAAAGCTTTAAGAAAGATACCCCTTTCTGTCCCACTGGGAGTCTATGAGGAATCCCTTGTGACTAAACTCTTACGTAAAACATAGGAAGATACCAAAACGAGTAGTTCCATATGGGTCCAGTCGCACAGCCGCAGTAAATGTGACTTGTTTTTGGCATACATTTATATTATGACAGCTCTCTACGATACTGGTTCCTACGGTAATTTTTAAATAAACTCGTTTTAGCGTGTATCAATAACAAATACACAAATGAAAATCCCATCAAGCATTTAATAATTTTAAATTACATGTCTAGTATGAATTTCATAAAAGGATTTTAGCTGCTTTTTCATATAACAGTAACATTTTCAATGTATAAATTAAACTAGCGACCCGCCCCGGCTTAGCACGGGTCTATGTACCTGCATTTTAAATCTGTAATATCTCCGAAAATATTCATTTAAATTACACGCTGCACAGAGCCATATTGAACTACATTACATGGACAATGTATTGAAGATACTTAATTGGATAAGGATTAATGCTGTATTGCTTAAAATCGCTATGTAAATAAGCCATCTTTTTCTCATAAAAAATAAAGGATAAAATATGGTTATTGTGGGCTGTCCCTAAGAGATAGACATATACCATCCCGGACTTTTATGTAGATCTCTTTAAGGCGTACAACACTGTAGTACATTATTTTGATCTGTCTCGTAGGGATCAGCCAGCGTTTGCAATGTAAGCGCCAAAAATGTGTTTATTTTCGAGATTACATTAGAAAAGTCTAAAATTATCAGTGTTTCTCTATTATTTTATGCATGTATAATACAAATAAACCTTCCTCTTGAATCTATATATCTATAAAAAGAACCGCATCAAAATATCCGTTCCGTAGTTTTAAATATCTAAGCATACATGGGGACAAACAGACAGCGGGAAGCGACATTGGTTTATACTATGTAGTGATTTATAATATCATACCCTCCATAAGTGCCAATCAACAGTATTTGTTGAACTACAAAGCCCGAACCAAGTACTACGCGTAGTCAGTGAGTGCCGATTGGCTAGGCCGCTCGAGCTTCACGAAGGTCGGCGCGTGCGACTCGTCTTGCCGAAACCTGAACAGTTTACACGGCGTAATTATTCCCGTGGAGCTCGTGAAGACCATCAAACAGTGGAAGGTAACATACTTGGGTAATTTACTACGTCATGACAGATATCAACTGCACCATTATGATAAGTAAAATAGAGGGGAAGAGCAGGGCTGGTTGGAGGAAGATGTCGTGGCTAAGAAATATCAGAGAATGGACCGGTATCAAAACCGTGGAAGAACTTTTTACATTAGCCAGGGACAGAGATAGGTTCAGAAGCTTGACTGCCAACCTTCAATAATGGAGAGGCACTTAAAGAGAGAGAATTATTCCTGAACGTACCGTAAATAACTATAATATATGTTATTTATTAAAGACATAGTCGATAACTGAATATTATTTAATTTAGGTATTTATCACTTGTAAATTACATAAAAGCCCTTTACCGCCATCGCAGTCTTCATTTATTATTAAAGTTTTTTTCCATTGAAAAAGGATAAGACGTTTGTCTTCTATCTCACCTGATGGAAAGTGACGATGAAGAAGAAGGTGTTGACAAATTTGTTTTGAAATAGTATAGAAATAAACCTGCATTGGATTTTGTGTTTTTTTTTTGTCGTGTGTCATCGAGTGTTGTCCGTAATAGACTGCTTGGTAAGGATGTTGATATATAATTAATAATTAATAATTAAATAATTCCCCGGACAAACACATCAACTGTATGGCCCCAAAGTAAGCAGAGCTTGTGTTATGTACGACCATACAGTGAACTGGGGGGGAACCCAGAACAAACATACATAAATAAATACAAACAGCCATGACCCGAGAAAAACATCACAACAAACATCTGTGTTCATCACACAATTGAATGCCCCGGCCAGGACTCGAACCTGGGACCTTCGGCGTATGAGCCAAGGCTACTTACCACTACACCACTTGGTGATAAGGATTTGCAGAACATTTTTGTAACACTAACATAGTTCTAAAGCTTTGTAATATCAACAAGTGGGCCTAGTTGCCACAATGAAGAAGTTTATTATTATTATTATTAAGTATATTCGGCTTTGCCGCTCGACAGTGCCGATAGATGTCAGCCTGCATATGTGGGTAGCGCCCTTGATACTTTCGATGTCTTCAAAATAGTAGGCGGAAACCTGAACCATAAAACATTTGCGAAAAACGATTAATTGTTGTGTATACCTACCAACGAAAGGAATAGGTCATCGACCTATAGTTTTAATAGTTTTCATTAGTTATAATAGTTAGAGGCTGTATAAAGATAATTGTTCTCGGGAACTCAAGGTAAATACTCTAATTAGACAATGAAATGTTAATTTTAGTTTGATGTGGGCGTGTAATTGTTATAATTGTTGTTTGATGATAGGTAATGTCTTTAAGGTTATTGGGTTTGAAATAGTAAGTATACCAGCTTTTAAACATGACCTTTTTTCGTATAATTTTCAGTTCCTGCCAAAACTTCGATAAAGTTCCTGTGATCCACACACCTACTTTGTATTGGAAATATGTTATCTGCTAACTTAAAGATTTGGTCAAATGTTTTTATCCCACATACCTTTATTAGATGTTGAATATTGTGTGAGAAAATGTTTATTTTCTCAACATTGACAATTACTTGTTCTTATTGACGTCAAATAAAACATGATTCTACCACCAGTTCGGAAAAACCTTCGTGAAGAAGAACTGGCAAGAAACTTCAGGGGTATATTTTTTTCAAAATAAATTTACAGAGTCTCTTTATGTCTATTCAAAATTATTCTTATCTTCATCTGTTAGCTCGGCAAGTCTCCAAGTCAAGTAGCCAAACGACGTACCCGTTCACGGGTTAACGCGGGTCCAGGCATCGTCTCCCGCAACCATATTAGAGGGAAGTGAGCGACCCGTCACCCGACGCTACCATAAGAAGACGTACTTTAGTGACAATGACGCTTTAGATATGAAGTAAGTCAGAGAGGGGTTTGGCTTTTTCATATGTGGTATATCGGGCTTCTGTGCCGGATGAAGAAGGAGGAAGAAAGGAGCTGCCAGTGTAATTATTTTAATTAGTCGGCAACGCATTATTAATCAACAAATAATCAACAGCATCTACGATTAACAATGTCCATGAACGCTATTACCACTGACCATTATGCCAAAGTAAAAAAAAATTAATATATATTTCATATTTTTAACTCTGTTTCTCTAAGACTTTTTAAAAGTATCTTACAATAAGTAGAGTTTTATTATCTAGATCACAGTCTATCTGTAGACTAAATTCTTCCTTATCATGAGTAAATATAATTTACATCCGATTTCTTAAATTTTGAGTGAAACAGAACTAAACATGGACAAATCGCAGATACGTTAAACCATTGATCTTTCACAACAATTAAATTATACTAAAAGCAAAAAGTATTCCAATATAGCTCTAAAATAAAACAATCATACACAATAAAACTCAACCATTAATTTACATCGCTTATCAAATCAATTTAACTCTGAGTTATATGAGAAATACTTTCGACTATCAAAAATTGTATAACAGCCACTGTACGTTGAACTCTCACATTCGTAAACTTACTCGCAGCTGTAAAACTTTTGGAAGATTTAATAGGCCAATGAGTAATGGAGGTGTAGAGTGGTGAGATTCTACAATAAATAGATCTTAAACAAAGAATTATTCATTTGTCAATGGTCAGCGAGAATGCAATAAAATATGTGATTGTTTCGTGTTGGTATTAACGGAGTTTTATTTGACGATGGATCGGGTTTTGTTTCGTAGATAAAACGCAATCTGTGTATTTCCAACATTGAGTGTCTAGCGGCGTGATGACAATACTTTTACCGCGTTTCTTCTTAGCTGCTCTATTATGATACCATAGCAACACTATGCATATTTGATATGAATGTACAACTGCGCATGGACGGTCAATACTAGATACAGGTCATATTGAATCTAAGCTACGGAGCATACTACATTTAATGGTAGGACAGTTTCCTATGTTTATATCTCGCATATCTCGACTACAGTCCTTCCTATTTTAAAAACAACGTTTACCTGGTTTTTTTTTTCAGAAAAGAGAAGGGGGTGAATTTCCCGTTGCAACACCTTACAAAGTGATGTCTATACTTGAGTACCACACCCTTTGTATGTAAGTTTAATACTCAATAGTATACAAAATATTATGTTTTATATGGATTTCCATATCCGTGGATTGATTCTTTCATTCCCGTGGCACAGTTCTTTCATTGCTGTGGACGCTTGTTTCATTGCCGTGCACACATGTTTCATCGCCGTGGCACGAAATTAATAATATCTCGTTAGTTTTTTAAGTTATCTGCTAGATATTAAGCAAGAATACATACATTATCAAAAACTTTAATAAATGCGAAGTTTTTTTTTAAATAACTTAAAGATAAAAAAGTCCACGGAAATGAAGATTTGAATAGCCCTGTTGTAATTTACCCAAGCAACAACCAGTGCTAACACTGGAACTGAGGCAATTTCAACTAAAGCCTGAGGTTGGCAACGCATCATAACTAATCACAATTACTATTAGTTTTAATAGCAACAAAACGTATTTCTACATTTAACCTATTAATTCTCAATTCAAGCATAAAAAATGTCAAAAGGAAGAAGTACAAAACAATTACATGTAACAATTTCATATCAATCCGCTAAAAGCTATAAAATTATATAAACTGTATAAATAAAACGCCGAGCAAGTGCGCCAGCGCACCGCGCGCAGACAGATCTGTATCCCGCTCACGGACGCTTTTCACTTCGGACATAATTGCATGGAATAGACCGTAAGGGGCTGGAAAAAATAAATATATGTATACACTTATTATAGAGTTTTCTTGTTATAGCTTATGATTTACATAGACATTGATACATTTCTAATACGGCAATCAACATCACAGCTTAGCCCGAGAATGTTGCGGTTGTGTTTAATTAATTTAATTCAACTAAAAAACTAAAATTTATAAGTCTAAAAATGTTTAAGAAAATTAATGCTTACTGAGATACGCGTCGAAAAAATCCGATTTTAAGATCAAGTTCAAAATCTGCTATTGCATTATTTAGTACCATTTAAATTTAAAAAAAGTATAGTTTAAATTGTCGTATCCACACAAAGATGCCACAGAATCAGCGTGGGCGTCGATTCGCTCATCTCACGACAGAAGATACCATTGTCATGGGAACCGGCGATGGCAGCCGATGGCGGACCGATGCCTGACAATAAGCTGCGCATGGAGTTTTGTGTGATACCCTGCCCATGAACGACGGATTTTTATTCCACTTATTGGGAAAAGTACAAGCAGTTGACATTTTATGTCATTACAACACATTCCATAATAGCCTTGATAATTGCAATTAGTGGTTTACGGGCTTTTTGTAATCGATCACGCTTCGTTTCTTTTAAGTGTCGGTTCCCTTAGAATGTTAGAACAGGAGGATTAATGAGCATAAGTTGTAAAATCTCATTATACTGTGACTCAGAGCCTACTCGGAATTCCAGATGGAGACACCACCGCCTAAAGCACTAAGCCACCTATGCTGGACAACCAGAGCTTTACAGAATATAACTTACTTACAAACAAATACATTTATATTAATCAGTGATTTCTTAAACGCCTGACAAAATGAAATCATAAAACAATGGAGACATTTTCCACTTCTCATTTCCAAGAAACCGACCACTACTTCAACTAGTCTATAATCAGGTTTAAATTTCGAACACCCAAAAAACTCTTATTACCCACAGTATCATCCCAACGCCTCCATCATTAGGCACATTAAAAAGATATCAACACTTACAAAACACCGGAAAGAGGTCAGCGCCGGGTCAGCTACTTCCTCCGACGACACCTGGCGCTGGTACATTCCAATTTCGTCAAATTATATGACCAAGTCAGAAATAAAACAATTTATAGACCTGTCATGGGAATAAACACAAATGAACTTTGGATTTTTATTATCGGTTTATGATTTGTCTTTTATATTAGCTGATGGGTAGTGTCGATGGACACAAAGGTGTAATTGGCATATCAAAGAGATATCTGTGAAGCCACTAGAAAGAATTATTCGGAAATTGATACAAATGGGTAGGAAACAAACACACCAACTGTATGGCCCCAAATTAAGCAGAGCTTGTGCCATGGATGACCATACAGCGAAGTGGGAATAAACATACATATATAAATATCAACAACCATGACCCGAGAACAAATATCTGTGTACCTCACACAAATGAATGCCCCGGCCAGGACTCGCACCTGGGACCTCCGGCGTATCAAGCAGGGCTATACTAACCACTGGGCCGTCAGCAATATCGGATATAAATGATAAATGTTTATTAAATACTGTAATTTATGTTGTTCTATTAAAAGTTGATCTAACTTAATTTAACATTAGATCTTATACATCAAATAACTCTCGCATATTTATAAAGTTTACAAAAAGCCACTTTTTTGTGGGTTTGAGTGAAGTTATTTCCTAGGAGATTTGAATCTTTGATATTAGCGAGATAAATATTTTTTTAATTTAAAAAATTTAAAATTTAAAAGTTTATCATCTTTAACGCGATAAGAGAAAACATAAGGTCATCCTGTGTTTAGTACAAGCAATCATTTTATAATTTTGTTGAAATTTATAAGGTCTTAACAAAATAAATGAAATGAGCTAATTAAATTACCATATATAACGTAAAATAAGTAATATTTTACGTTATTAAAATACTTGAACATAAACGCTAACCAACTTCAAAGATAAACTAGAACTTTTACGAACCTTTAGCAATAAAGCAAATCTTAAAACCGTTTCACCGCAAATTAAGTGAGTCGACATGACAATCAGGGTTCCGTGATCGATCAGGTGCCTCACGCCACGGGACTCGAACCTAGTAAATTATTCACGGAGCCCGTGTTCCGTACATCGAGAGTTATGCGCGAGAGTCCCACGATCGACTGCTAGGGAGTCAGGTGGTTAGGCTTGGTGTAGACGAGGCGGTTGCTGGCGGATTTTATAAAGAAGAAATAGGAAATAAGCATTTAATTTGTGACGTACGAAGTGGCGACCATAAAGAATCCTTCATCGAATTATTATCAAAAAAGTAAGAAAATTTTCATAGAATTTAAAAATAATAGTACAAAAATTATGTGATCTCCTTATTTAAAAAAAATTCAAGTATTTTTTTTTCTCATTTTGACGATAGTTTGCACTTGTTGACGTTGTATACCGCAACATATACATAGATTTTAATGTTTTAACCAACCAGTCAGCTTGCATATTTCCTATCCAACTAAATTGATGTGGGTTTTTTCGCAAAAACATCAAAGAACATTATAGAATCATTGCAAAATCTTCTTTCTTTGTGTGCTGTGTTTCGCAATCATTGGAAGTTCGCAATGGTTTCAGTACGTTTGTAATAACACGAACATACTGCGAGATATCTAATATAGCATGCCTCTACCACCAGTTTGAAAAAAACCTTCCTAAAGATGTACTAGCAGGAAACTTCACCGGTGTAATTTTTTGTCTTGTGTCTATACAAAACTATTCTTATCTGCTATCTATTAGCTTGGCAAGTCTCCCTCCTCCCAAGCATCCAAACGATGAACATTCGCGAACTGAACCTGTTCATTGATATAACGTGGCGCAGGAGCCAGCTGCCGTACTATTCAACCATATTAGAGAAAAGGGAGTGAGTAATGTAAATGGTAACTCGATTCTTGAAAACAAAAAATTTTTTGGTACAATTTACAAAAACGCATAGTTCATTTAGAGCCTAATGTGAAATAGTTCAAAACTGAGTTGACAGAGCGGTGTTTCGAATATTGAATGCGAAAATCGATAAGAAGTCAAATGTTTGTTTAGGAATTGTATGACGTAAAGCTGTGTACATAATAAATTTAATTACTTTTATTTTTATTATCTGAGAAATGAAGTCCGCTTTTTGATTTGTTTGGTTACGATTCTTGCAACTTGAGAGAGTGCGCATCGATTTGATCACGTTTTTCGATAACGTTTTCTATAAGATTAACTTTAAAACTACAGTTTAAAGTAATTTCAATATTTGTAAAAAAATTTCTATATATGACAAAATGTGGTTTATGGAATAAATATTAAATTCATACCCTAAAATTAGCATTAATAACAATATTACGTTTTCAGTTTAATTTCTATATAAATTTGAAATTAAAATTCTTTTAGTTATTTCATTCCCAATCTAAACTACACTTTACACTGTCGTGATAACACAGCCGCCAAGTTCACGACCAAAGCCTTAATAAGCTAAAATATCTATTATTATTGAAAAATAATATTCCAAGCGTAATGTTTCATATAATGGATTGACACCAGAAACACCATGATACATTGTGTGCCGTCTGGTATAATTGGATTCAGTTGTCACGATACATTTGTCTCTCCGGAGAAGCATTTTGAAATGACTTCATAAATATCTGAGGAGAAATGTCAGGGTTCAGATGTGCTAAAATTATCGGCGAATATCGTTACTTACGGATCTGCTCTGTGAGGTTTAAAATGGTTTAAATTTGATAGTTTTTGTGGAATTTATAATTTTTTTTTTCAGATAAAACAGTGGAACTGTGGATTTCAAAAGGTATTCATAAATTTGTTTATCTTTTTAAAATAAAGATCGGGTTTTATTGTTAATCAGTAAGTAATTTCTTATCGATTTAACTTGCCCCGTGAAATGAAAAGTCGTTTTCCTTTGGTATTATTTTTGAAAAATAATAATACAATACGATCTAACAGGCATGAGAAGCGAACCTTTGCGTCAAATATTGAATCACCTATACGTTGACGTATCTTCCAAGCAAAGCAGGAAATTGCTTATCCTCATAACGCGAATAAATAAAATAATTTCATTCTATTGAGCGATATAACTTTAGTCCAATGGAGTGTTAGGTTCGTGCACAATTGATCGAAGCTGCATTATACACATGCTAAGAGGATTCTACCCATATCAATATTGAATACTATTGTAGAAAATATAAGCTGATAGCCTCGTGGCCAAATTATTACGTGTACTGCGCAAAATATGTTGTTTCTAGGTTATGAATCAGTAAAAGAGCAAGTGAGAATTACCTCAAACTTGTGAAATTTATTTTCTTTAGCCTTTGCGTACATAAGCATCATATGAACTGCGCAAGAGCATCAACGAAACTACAACTACGAGTTAATGAAGTATGGAAGTGCAGATATAAGACCATGATTACTGTGCTTGTAACATTCAAGTGAAATAACCGTAATAATAAACTTGAACTTAATAACAAAAAAAATGTTTAACCCAAAAAAAAAACAGCTAATCTTTAAACTTCAAGCGTAATATAATACTTCTAATGAAAGCAATTTAAACATGTAATAGCATCTGTACAAATAAATGTTAATAATTATTGGGTAATACATAAACGTATTTAAACTATCATTAACACATAAATAACTTAGTTTAATTTCCAATTAAAACCAGTTTCCCTTGGCTTATCATTTTAAGTGATATTATTTAAATAGGCAGTTATCGTAGGTCAGTGGTAGGTAAACATTTTATAACAAGCAGGACGCTATTAATTTGCAAGTAAGTAAGTAGTTTTAAATTAATATAGAAAAGGCGATTTTAAATGTTATTGGTATTTTATCTTTCATTTACTGCACTTAGTAGAAGGATAAATGAAAATATCACGACTCCTGTGGTCGACGTAACCAAGAAAAAGCAAAAAATTCAGCAGTGAAGTATATAAACATTCGTTTGTAGATTTTGCAACTCAAATTTTATTTTATTCAAAGGTTTAGAGTAAAATTGATTTTTAAACTTTTATAGAAAATAAAGTGACATAAAACTTTAAATGGATGTTAAGATGGCTTCTGCTTAGATTTCACTGAAATAATTGCAAGCAATAAAAATTGGGAAATCATGACTTGATAATATTTAAAAATGTTTTCCAACATTACGTACTTTTTTTCAAATATAGTTTTTAAATTGACACGCAAAATAAATGACCTATTAAAATAAGACAATTCTCCGCAGCGCACATTTTGAGAAACAGCATTCTACCACTATCTTAGGCCCGTTACGTACGATACGGTGGGTCTTATCGTCACAATCCGCAAAATATCACAGACCATTACGCCTGCAGCTCTCGGCCTCAAGTCCATTTATAAATGTAGAGTTGGGATGTGTCGATGGTTTATGTGTCGGTAATATAAAGCAAGAAAAAAGATGAGGCTTGCCTTATAGTAATTGGCGTCTTGCATTTACGTATCTATAAAATTTCAGCTACAAGTAGTAGTAGAGTACAACTGTTTGATTTATTAAAATCATTGTTAAAATACTACAAAATAGAAAAAAAATTATATAGTATTCTTGTCAAAATCTCTAAGTTGTTTTATTGCGTATTGTACTTTATTTATTTATTTATTGTACTTACTTACTCAATATTCTTGTCGATGCACTGGCAACCTCTGGTGTCGAGAGTTGATGAAGCCACCCCAGGCAGCTCTATAGGCCTCTGACGTGGCTTAGCGACTGTTATCTTGCGAAATCAATCAGGATTGACAACATGACGTGCCCCCAAAAGCAGCAACTGGCGGTCACCCATCCTTGGTCTGTCGCACCGAACGTTGCTTAACTTACTCAATGTAAGGAGATCGAAATACCTGCATATACTTTAAAATCAAATCATCGTGTGAATTTAAATACTGATAAAACATATATCAACAGCGATATCGACAACAAAAATCCAACACTATCAACCATTACGAACCTAAGGTCATTTATAAAGGAGAACACACATTCACAGTTGACAATGCAGCCCAAGTCTGTCCCTTGCGGGATCCCCATTAATTTGACCGAAGAATAAGTGAGAAGCTATGTCTCAAAGGCCTTTGCCGGATCGCAAAGCTTAAAGGCTTGTAGCAAATTAGTCTTTAACGTCAGTTGGGTGGCAAAGTAAGATCTGTTGTTTGTAGTAATGTGTAGTTCGTGTGTGGGAAAGTTTGTGATTATTATTGTAAAGTGGTTAAGATATAAATATGCGTGGAAATATTGTATAAGTTTCTTAATGTTTCATTTATAAGACCGTAAAGTGTTAAGAATAATAGATTTTTTTTGATTTATTAAGAACCGGTAAAAATAAAGTGCTTTTATTTATATTATATTTTACCAAACACATTATTATAAAACTGGTAGATCATTTTTATTTCTACGCTACAGATTAAAGTAAGAAAGTTATTAAAAGACATACTTTGGACAAAGTTCACTTTGATGAACCCTTAAAGCTTCAAAGAAAATAAATTACTTTTCAAGTTACTATTAAAATGTACATCTCAAAGAGGAAAGAAAATTTTAAGAAACGTAAAGAATTTCTCAGTCAAAGATTCCTAAGATACAGTACACAATGGTATGCCTATTGAAGCTAGGCGAGCGTGTCCACGGGTTCTGTCGGGATGGTATCGCGGTTCGAGTCCTGCTGAATGGGCGGTGTTCCATTCATCGCGGCGGTTCCTCTACACGCCATTTTGTTTTGTTTCTCTGTTTGGTTTACTATCCTGCGTTAAGTTCGGAGTAGATAGCGATTTTCTCTTTGTATGTTTTTTAGCTACTTACTGTTGAAATAAAACAATGTACTAATCGAAAATTATGGTTATTTTAAAGAAGGAATAATTAAGATCACGAAATATATAATCTATTACTCGTTTTACCCGATTACCCAACTACTTTAAATCAGAAATCTTAAACTAGATCTAAAAATATTTACGAACGCTTGTTCTAACTCTGATGCTAAAACATAATAATATGTAAAAATTTCATCAACAGTTTTGATATTCTTGACAAACCGTTTCATAATTAAACTTGTCACCGATTGGCTATAACATGGAACAGTAAACGCAAGTCGTTGCGTTTTGTATCAACGTATGATTCACCGGTAAATCGATAGCATCAGCTAATGAGTGCTGTAGGTGTGTGAAACTACGATATTCTGCTGAAACCAGAGAAACCATTGTGATTTATGTTGGTAATTTCGTAATAGAGGAAGTCTCGTAAGTCTCGCTTCTGAGTCGCAGTAATGACTGAGTTAATTAATTTGTTGTATATATAAAGGTATGTATATTTTAATTTGGACTTGTTTAATTGAGGTTTACTGATTCAAGAGGAAACTGAAGTGCTAATAGTAAAATAATGGCCAAAGTGTCATTACGTTTAAATATTGATGTAATATGTAATCATTAATCTAATAAGGTATTTTTTTATAGATAAAGCCTGTGAGTCGAGTCTTTAGGGTAAAAAGGTAATTAAACCTATCAAACCGCTTCACCAAAACCTTAAGGTCTAATTTTCAATATTTCAATAGGTCCTAAAGACATGCTGCCACAATAATATCTAATCCTCATTCATAATAACCTAGACGGTTTCCATGACACTATACAAGTATTACTGATTCATTTTTGACCCCGAAAAATAAGCAAGGAACATAAAGTTTTAAATTGGAGAAGCCATGGCCATTGCGTAGACACATGTACGTAAGGTGATTGATCGATTTCGCTCCTTATTTGATATCCTTATTTGATATAACTGTGGACGAGTGAGATCTTAGATTCTTTGGGTTTTATTCAGTGCTGAGCCTCAGCTATGTCTTTACATTTGCATCTCAGTACAAAATATATATATCTTATACTTAATAAATCATAACCAAGAACCGATATCAGAATTCAACCTTGTACTACCTACGTTTCAGACAGTACCAACAACTATCAGAACATGAATGAAGTCGAGTCGTGACAGCTTGCGCAGGCGATGGTATCATAAGCTATTTTGTTTGTTGAGCGCAGGTCGAAAAGGTATGCCCATATCTGAGGTGGCGAAAAATCATGATTTTTTAAAATGTCGTAACAGAAAAAAATACTTTAAGCCACAATGACGTCATTTTTTAGGCTCTAGAAAAAAACAGCTTGTAGCAGTTCTATTTACTATTTTTGTAGCCGGCAAATGAGCACTCATTCCAACTGGAACTCATGGACATCATCAGTTAATAGGTGTTTTATATAAATGTTGAATGTGAAGCATATCAACTAACGATGCGTTTATTTATTTATTAAAAGTCACATAAGAATTTAAAGTCATAGTTCTGAAACATATGTCATAATTAGGCATGTTCAGCTTTTAAAAAACAACTCTGTGTACACAAAATTACAAATATTGTCAACAACATAAATAAAAACATATTAATAATACTTAAAACAAGAAAATAATGAAACGGAATTACAGAAAATATTAGGCAACATGTCTATACAATAATATAATAATAAGTGAACATTAGTTCATTTTGGAAAACAATTTACAATTTCATTTAAGAAACTGGTAGCGTGGCCTGAAACATATCAAGTTTTGGATTATCAGCTATCTTAACAAATAGGTTGTAAGTTTTAGAGGACTAAGTTGTCGGCGCTTCAGTTGGAATTGAATTTGTTTCAGTGAATACATTAGCTGTTTCTTGTCCTTCCTTTTAACCGGAATAGCACCACGTAGACGACCCAGACGAACTCTTAAAAAATCTATTAACACTAATGGCCTGCGCAAACGACGGACTTTTCTCCGCGGACGTTTCTCCGCGGACTTTTTTGTCCGCTAAAATAGATCACTTACCCAGTAATAGTGTATCCAGTAACGCAAATGAGGGATTAAAAGTACCGCGTACAAAAAGTCCCCCAAAAACCGAGGACATGCAGAGAGCGGACCGGACAAAAGTACGGGGGAGTCCCCGAAAAAAATTGAACTCGTGTGACTAGGCGAAGCAACGCACATGGTGGACTTTAGTCCGCGTTTATTTCTACATTTCCAGGCAACAAATGATCGCACACCGTGTGCGTTGAGTTCGCGGTAAATTCGCGGCGGACTCGTTATTCGCGGAGCGTAGCTTTTTCTCCGCCGCGGAGAAAAGTCCGTCGTCTGCGCAGGCCCTAAGACCAATAATATTCATATTGATATTGTAAATATTCTAGGCTGATGACGTGTGTAACGCTGGTACAGTCAGTTTCAATAAAAGCAAATAACAATACAAAAATGAGATAAAGCTAAGGTTTTTATTCACACTTACACTTAATTGTGTTGCCAAAGTACCTAAACATATAAAAAATATTTTAGCATAACGTATAAGACAACCCTAAACACACAATTGTTAACATTATTCTCAAACTAGTGAGTCATTAAACCGTGTGAATGAATTCAATTTTCTGAACCGATATCTACGACTACGCGTACTGTAGTGGCATCACTGTTCATTATTCATTAGGTACACACATATTTATTCACACAACACACCACACATACATACATTATTAATAATCTTACTTTTATTTACACAGTAAATTGTAAGGTATAATTATAACAATCCATTTTTGAATTACAACTGTAAGCAACTGTGTACTTTAAGAAATCAAAATGAGAGAGGGCGCTGACAAAATAAGACAAACTTTGTTTAGTTTAGGGGTCAGAGACCTCACATTAGTTTGTAACCTTTTCTGAGTTACTAAAAAAGTTATTATTATTATTATCACGCTAGATATTTACGCTAGATTTTAACCAATTTATCCGCCGTTAAAAATACTTCACATTTTTTTGATACAGCATACCTGAAAATTTGTTTTTAACAGGATTTTTAGCTATTGAATATTCAATAGCAGTGGCCATATGTAACTTTTCATTTTCTCGACTTAGGTGGAGCGTTCATTGATTGCGTAGTCGTCGGCAATTACCAATCTAAGATTATAGTAAATTATGTTCTTCTAAGATCCTATCAGTGTCTGATTATAATATCCAAGTTTTGCATGAATACGCTTTTGAGGTTATCTCAAAGTTGTAATTTTGATATTGTTTTAGTCGAGATTAGCGAGCCTTTGACTTTTCACTGGGGTTTGAAAAAAATATTTAAAATTGAACGGCTTATTTTATGAACGGATACATATATGTCTATTTATAGTTGCATTGAAACATTGTTAGATCAGTGAAACATACATGACCTGAATAAGCCCAATTTTTATGTAATAACTAACGCCAGGCAATCTACTGTAGCCTCTGGTAAGTAACACTTAAACTTGATGGAAACTCTTGATAACGAAATTGTACTTACCGGGATTCGTTACGTCTGAGTGATCAAATAACCTAACTTTGTCAAAAGTAGGAGGTATTTATATTACACTCGAGGGACACCAACGTTTTAAGGTACTGCATGTGTTTTTCCTCAGTGCCACGAAGCCTTGAAATTTCTGATAAAATATCTTTCATTCTTCTTCCTCAAAATCGCAATATTTCAGAACTTCCGTTTCTAAGGTAACAGTGCAGAAACATTATTTGTATACGATTCTATAGTCAACAAACCTTGGGTAGTTATATTATTTTTTGGACCCAGAAAATATTATTTGAGTCTCTAAAATTGATTTATAAATTGTAAATCGAGGATAACCAAGCCGTAAGGATTTCAATCTAAGCAATTCAAGGGCCGAACTAAAGTTTCATACTAATCCTGCATTCATCTTCAATAAATAAATAAATCACACTCAACATAATTACCAGAATACATCACGATATACGTATACCTAGGTTTTTATTAAATCATGGAACGTGTCCATTCACCGGTGCAAGGTTAGTTGAGTATTTTATTATTGAAACAATAAAAACTGTGAGTTGCGCACATCGCCAGTGTGTAATGACGTTTTATAATGACAGACCGATTTGATATTATGTCAAATTATATTAGAGCTATCGGAAAAGTCAAGGCAAGAGAGTGTCAGGCGAGCGACGATGGTACAGTCAGCCAGTAAATATCTTGTATTCTTGTTTTGTTTATTAATTTGTATTATTTACTCGATTTAGTATGTAGCTCGAGGTAAAACGTTTATAACGTGTATCTTTCTGTATAAACTAGCTAACTATTGGTGAAATATTTTTGGTTCAGAAGTATAAAAGTTGGTCATATATACAAATATATTTGTTATTTATTATATTCTTACTGGTATTATTTATAATTTTACTATATAAATTAAAGATTTACAAGTTTCGTTACGTTTGATCGATAGAAAGCCAATGGACATTTTGCATTAAATAAAATTTTTGTTCTAGCCATTATAATCAAACAATTTAACGCAGATTAAATCTTATTTGTTTATTATAACAGTCCTTTCTTTTGACTTAATTTGCTTTGAGCTAACAATTGTTAAGTTACCAAGTGGATAGCTTGTTGGGTTAATTAAATTTGCTCAGAAAAGGCTTATTCTCAAGGGTTGACGACGGGAAATATTTAGGTTATTAAATTCTTCTAGTACCGTATCTGTTATGAGTCAACGATCAACCATTAAAATGACCACTAAATTTAATTAATATCAATTAATTAGATAGAAGACAATTGGTAAAGTGGTTTTCCCCTTTTATGATCAAATATTCTAGGTATATTTTGAATATTGGTTCCTGCGAGAATTTAAAATTTGACCCCTTAATATTTGACAGATGTACTACTAACAGTGATTCACTCCGAGGAGTTTCAGTCTGTAAAAATATACAGACGAAATCAGGTCCTCCTTCCTTTTGTAGTATTCCAAAAAAATATTGAAAAAGCGATATATATACGCACATAAAATTAGTATCTTCGTATATTTTAAAATATCTTAAACTAAATTTAAATATTTTAAACCTTCCTAAGTTAATTAAATCCGTCATCATTAACCATCAAAAGACGTTAAGGTCGAATACAAATTTAGAATTTTATAAAAAACTTGGCCATCCACATAAATGAGGTCCAACGGCAGTAAGCGATTATTCAACAAGCTATCAACGAATCTATTCAATAAATTGAATAGTTACACCGCGCTTAGCGTTCGTACATTACAATATACCGCATGTTGAGTTTCTGAAAACCGCAAAATCCGTTTGATGCTAGTAACACAATAAAGAGGTCATTTTTTGTTGGACATTATTAAAATTTTGTATTGAAGGTTATAAGAACGTATTTCAAAGTCTGATACAATCATTAATATTTTATATTTATTAAGAATAAATTAAAAATAGGTACGCGAAGTAAGGGATTGTAAACACTGCTTTAAGCATATACTAAAGCTTATTATTCCACTGAAAGCCTGTGGCTTATCCAACAGTTGCGTCCGTTAATTTGTAAGCTATGGATAAATTATTAAGTTAGAGTAGCGTAGGTAGCTCTGCCTCACACGCCAGAGGTCTCAGGTTCGAGTCTTGGTCGGGACATTGTAAGACTTACATCTTTTATGGTCTTTATATTGTAAAATATTCTTCTATATTGTTATTTGTGGATTTTCTTAATTTTCACTCAGGCGCGCGCCTGAGTGCCTTCACCGTGGAAGCCTTCGCGGCGACCTCCGACTAATTCATGTCCGTGATAGTTTTTTGAATAAACGTGACAACATTAATGTGTGTTATAAACACAGATGCTTGTTCTCGGGTTGTTGGTTTGACGGGTTGATGGTTGTTTATATTTATATGTATGTTTATTCTGGCTTTCCAGTTGTCTATATAGCCATCCATAACACAAGCTCTGCATACTTTCGGGCCATACGGTTTATGTTTGTCTTGTTCTTTCTTGTTTTGGCAAATTTATGGCTAGGGAAATGATTCAATAATAAAACTTTTAGTTATTTAGCAGGTCTACTAACTACAAATAAATTGATATTGTTTTCAAAAGAAATATTGCTTAACAAATAATTACTTACCACAAATGACTACTTAGACTTAACTTTTGATAGGGACACCCTTTCCGTTTTATTAAAAAAGAGCAACTACAAGTCAAAGTGATTACTTGTGACCTTTCAATCAAAGTTTACATATCTCTTACATTACAGACAATACATTTCATAAAGATTGTTATTTGATTGATACATCTGATTTCATTTGGTATGAACCCGAGACCCGCAGGTCATAGGACCGTGGGACGCGAAGCTCAGAACGCACACAATGTATGGCCTTCGACCATTAGACCAGCGTAAGCTGAGCTCTCTGTAAGTATGAGTGGAATTAATTTGAGAGTATGTGGGGTGACCATGATTGTTGTTTTGGTGGATACTCTGTGGAATGTATTTGTATTCAAAGGGAAAGTTATGTCGCAGGTACGAAATTTGATCTGAATAAAAATACAAATTCCGTGATTGACTCGGATTTGTTACAGAAACTGAAACTAATGTCAATATTGAAGTTTGTAATCTAAAATTAAACTGACCTACCTGCTGTGTATTCCTTTGCAGTATGAAAAAACTCTCATTATCATTTTTACTGTGTTTAAGATACCTTAACCACGGTAAAAACATATTTTTACATTTTTATACATTTTTAACATATTCAAAGTAAAGTAGCTACACAAACAAATAGGACGTCATTTAAAAAAAAAACCACCTGTTCATCCGTAGCACAAACACCAATGTCCTTTGGACAGCTCTGATTAACACTTCGAATTGATATTTCACGGACCAATGTTAATCTGAATTTAGTGTTAATTATAAAAATACTCGAAAACATCCGCACAAACACATAATTTAAAACAACGATGAATGGCCACCCTATCTTGAACCTAGCTTACAATTGAATATCAAATCAAATGAACTAACAATCAGTAACATCAGGGGTCTTCGTGTTCTGGTGGTGTGATGTTTGCACAATCATTCTATAACCTGATGACATGTGAGTGATGCGCAGAAAACTTTTGTTTTACACGAACTTTGTGTGGCAGGTAGTATTCAGATGACAGTGATGAAAATGAAGCTGCCATACGGTTGATTACCGAGTAGCGTAGTGCTTAAAAGCCCTGCCTCATACACCGGAGGTCCTAGGTTTCAGTCCTGGCCGGGGAGTTATATGTATATTAATTATGGGCCCCCCAGTTCGCTGTGTGGTTCCATAACACAAGCTCTGCTTAATTTGGGCAGTTAATGTGTTTCTTTGCAGATAAAAAAAATTTAATTGCCTGGCCAAAACTAGTAGGTATCTAGTAACTGTAAGTTGTTTCCAATTATATTAAACTAATATTACCATGTGTTGCTCTAATGGTTTATGTTTTTGAATACTAACTAATATTACTTTAAATATTATTTACTAAAACATCATTTGATTCGAAGTGTCGTTAACACTACTTGTCTTTCTTATGCTTACATGCAGATGGGTCCCAGAAATAACAAAACATTTTAACAAGGCAATTTAAAAATTACCACTTATGAAAAATAATTTACAACTACGCTAAAATTAAAAACACAGCTTTCACAGCGCTAGGTTATCCCTATTCAACAAGTTTTACAATAGAAAAATATTGTTAACAAGTTTGTTAAGCAATCGCCACGTTTAGTCAATTAACGTGAACATTTGATTTAAAAAAAAAACTAGAAATCAAATGTGATTGTAGTGAATGCCATCCATTAAGCGCACACAGTAGGTAAGGGTTTGTGTAAACCTCGATCTAAACTTACTAAGGTCGCACATGCATGGACCAAACTAGCGATGAAAGCGACTTAGTCTTTTAAGGCCTATTAAAAAAACTAGCCTCTATCTTAAAGGACTCGACTCTAAAATAAAGACTAAAGGTTCAAGTCTTTTAACCCTTTTACGTTATAAGGTTAAAGACTACGACTGAATTAGTCGTCAGTTTGTACAACACTAATTTAGTCGTAAGGCTTAAAAAATTAGTCTAGTCTTTTTAATAGGCCTTAAAAGACTAAGTCTCTTTCACCCCAAGACCAAACTGTAGTGTGGTGCATCTTTGTGGATGGCAGTCACTGTACATAAGGCATTTTGTTTTGATTTTTGCATTATTGGAAGCTTTTTTTATAATAACAAATTGTTTTATATACTACTCCTTAAAAGTATAAAAAAAATATTACGTATCTTTGAAGAAAGTATTCTTTATAGTATTTTAAAAATGGACACATTGTAACGTACTCAATTTATATGAATAGCTAAGATAATGATAAAAAGAAACTAACAGCGAGCATAGCGTTTAATGTGAATAAGATCTAATGCGCAATCGATCAATAGACGAAATTAAGTCATCCAAATAATAATCGGTAAATCGTCAAAGAAATTGATATAATTAATGATCTGTATGAATGTACTTTCATTACTTTTTAAGTATGTGTATTACAAACTGAGGGTCACCTAGAGGTCACGTTGGGATGATGAGGAGTTAAACTGAGGCTCACGGTGCCGTGGTAAAAGGTTTTTTAAATCGGATAGGCAAACCGTTCTGTGTAATAAAATCCATTCTAAACGTTTTTTGTAAAAAAATCTTTGTTGTTATTAATCGAAAGTGTCTATATTTCTTGAAACAATGAATACTATGCCATATGTTTTACATCTTAACTTTATATCCGGCACTGATAACTCATACATTTACAGACCTACTCAAACTACCGTTACCATTCTTCTAAATATTTTTCAACCCCAATAAGCTCTTTCCTCCACAAAACCCCTGACAATGACATTCATGTTGCCTCATACACATCTATCTTCGATTCAGGCACTCGAGCAGCGTCTACGTTAACGCCAATCAATCCGCATGATTGATACACTGTCATCGCTCGGAACACTTGCCGCAGTTCTTTACACTGAGAGAAATGGAAATTTAGGCTGTGCTGGTTACGGCTGAGAAAAACTGGTTGCGTAACTTGTATGCTTGATAGCCAGCAAACAAGCACGTGACCTGATGGTAGACGGCATCGGCACCCCTGAACATGATTAGTCGTGGTTCTTTTATTTATTAAGTTGAATTTTGATTATTATATCGACTGCGTTGCTGACCGCAGGACTCTACGGGAACAGCGGGATGACCTTTCTCTTTGATAAACTTGTGAAAGCAGCCAAATTAACGTGGATAAGGTGGTGAACATAGAAAGGATCGTGCAACCACCCCAAAAGAAATCTTTTCTAAAAATACCTTACTACGAGTACACTATGTTTCAAAAATGAGTAGTTCTCTTCGTAATGAAATAAAAAAATGAAAGAATATTCTTTCATTATTTCTATTTGGGTATATGTTACCTTTCTTGTTGGACCTCTATTGTAAATAATCTAGTGCTTTACGAGTTTAGCACACATTATTTTATTTGAAGGAGCCTTGTAAAAATTTACAGTAAGAAATATATAACAATTTAAAATAATACAATTACTACACATAAATAACTTTGTTCATCACACCGTCCCAACTAAGAGATTCGAATCTGGGACCTTTCTGGCACAAAAGACAGGCTACTTGTCTTGTGTCTTGTAAGTAGCTGAAGTACTTAAGTAAGTACATTTTGACTAAATTATTAAACCCAAAAATCATTGCGATAAAATCTATAGAGAACTGGAATATATAGCATGTCCTGGAGCTGTTCTCAGTTGCAGTCTGAAATTTACCACCACTTGTTTGAAAACGAATAAAACCAAAAATTTGATGTGACAAACCTGTGATATATGATGTGAGCACAAAAATTTAAAATTTAATATAAATTCAACAGCAACAAATCAACGTCAAAAATCAATATCTTTCAAGCCATCACATAATTCACAAACTCATCTCAAATTTGGAATTCAAAGCTTCTTCTTAATTCACAAAAAACTGGATTTCATTGAAAGGCATGACACGTTAATGCGTTGGCTTTGGCAGTTGACGTTTGTGTTCAGATTTGTGTTTTGTCACGGTGAAAGGTCACAGCAATGCTCACATAAAATACTCCATTTTAGATAAGAGCCCCATTATGGGATAAATTATTCGCCTAAATCTGTCAAACGCCCACGGTCTTAATGTAACGAGAATGAGCTAGGAGGGGCCTTTCACACGACGTGGATCTATTTAGTTTATTTAATTTGGGGATATTTTAATGTAACGGTTCGGATTTATCGTGTAAGGCTCATTTTATCTCGATGCACACTGCAAAAAAGAAGATTTTTGCTTTACATTAATTTTATTTTAAATTTAAGATAACGTCGCGTTCTTTAGTCAGGCTGAGATTCATGATAAGGTTATGATTCTTATTTTCAAGCTTTCAAGATTTATTTCAATTCAATAGTGTTTCGGCAGCAGAGTGGTTCGAAATGCCTTGTTTTTATCGCAATAAATTTGTTGGCTCGTTTTATTTTAAATCGCGAAACATTATTTCTCTTAGAAAGATTAACAATCCTTTTTAATAGAAACATCGCGACATTCCGATTTGGGAGAGTCAGCCATCACAATACCTACTTGAACCTTAAAAATATAATAATTATAACCCTTCCTAGTGTTCAAAGGTGCTCACGGTTGAAATGTTATTAATGCAATCAAAATATTTGAATTTTGAGAAATATCTTGTGCTGCTACGAATTGTTCGTGAAATGTCAAAATAATTAAATCAAGGGGAATTTGACGTTTATGCGTTATTCCAAGATCAGGCTGCGTCAGAAACAAATGCATAAATCTTGACAACTGATAAGACTCATTCGAAAATTTAATTTAATTTAAATATTTAGTGTACGTAATTGCTTAGTCCTTATATTATAATATGTTAATAAATACTATAGATTTGCATATTTCATAATAAAAATACGGAGTGGCTTCCTTTACCGTTCGGAAAATTGGCACGTGAGTAAGACCATTTATCTAAACAACTCTGAAAACGGTCAGCTGCCAGCTTTGTATGACGAATCGATTTTTCATTTTCGCTATATAGTTTCTTTGGAAAAGTTTCTCAGAGTTGTGGCCATGTGCCATAACAAAGAATCGTATATAAGATTCCATTACAATATATTTATGACAGAAATTGGTTTAATGAATTATACTCGTATCCGTGCTAATATTGCAATATTTGTAATCGAAAAACTCGGAAAGAACTAAACTATTTACCAACCATTCTTCACTACAATATTTCACTACAAGAAAGTTTTTTTATGAACAAGTCACGTAGGCGAGCATATTATATACCAAGATATTCTTAAGGGATTAGTAACAACAAGGGCGATACCTCGCCAAATCTCTACAGCTATTTTCATATTTTACAAACTACTAACCTGTATGAAGCACAATAATCAATGCAAACTATAACTACATCAAAGCAGAACAACTAAACAATGCGCCCCAAAACTCAACTAGCTCCATCCCAACCAGTAAGCAGTCCAGTATTAATCACCATTAATGTGTCCAATTGTCTCCAGATACCGACTGCGTCCCCACGAGTCTGTCTACTTGGAGATAGCACCACTGGAGACCACCCATTTGCTGCGCCGGAGCTGTATCGCACCGCTAGAGGACAGCATTGTGTGGACCTGCCAGGGACGGAGGAACAAAAGAAATACTTGATTCAGTGAAGAGAATTTTGACTTTCAGATGAACACCTGATTTATTGTTATCTATGTACACTTATAAATGTATTTTAAGAAGTTGATTTTAATAACTTCTTTATGTTGAATGAGACTTTTCTGAGGAAAATATGACAGTATAACACATTTTAATGTATGTAACTTTGTTATACTCAAATATCCCGAATAAAGCAGCAATATCTAGGTAACATCTATTTGCAAATGAGTGAACGACACCACCTGCCTCCATTGTCCGTTCGCCGCGACATAGCAGACTCTGTCTTTCTTATTAAAATAGCGCAAAGTATCACTGATTTTTCTGATTTGATTTTTAAACTAAACTTTGCAACTTCCACATTAAATTTGAGAGCCAAAACTACATTCTTGATACCGTTGGCTCACTCGAACTATCGCCAAAACTGTGGCGAGCTTGTAACAATTTTAATAAATTAAGAAATGAATGTGACATTGACGTATTCAACACGAACATATCCAAGGCGAAGCGCATGCTGAGCAATTATTTGTTAAGTAAGGCTAAACTGTAGAAGATTTATTTAGACATATTATTTTACAAAGGTAAAAATATTCAACTTAGTTTTATATAATTTATGGTACTAAATGAATAATTTGGATTCGAGTAACAGTATAATCATTGCCCTAGTACTTGACTCTAACTTAATCGTGTTACATCTATAAGTGTAAACTTGTTATACCTAGTTTAATAACTTAGAAATGATGTATAACTATCGATTGTAAGTTTGCCATCAGAATAAAATAAAAAAAATACATTTCGTTGTTACATAGCTACAAAATCTTTAACCTAGGAATGTGCGTAATGATGTCGGTATTCCTCTGTGTATTGTCTCTTAACTATATATTATCCTCTTGAACCGTTACAGCTATTATAATGACATTTAATGTTCATAGATTATAATTATGACATGTAAACCAAATGACATAAAGTTCATAAATTCATACCTAGTCATAAGCGAGTAACTTATGTTTATTTTCACTATCCATTATTTTCTTGTATGCTTACTCATATAAAATGTGTATGTTGGTTTTTAAGTTTTAAGTATTTAATATGTTTTGTCACAGTCCACTGAAGTAAGCTACCTACTCCCAGCGTTGGCAGTTTTATCAGTGTTGTTGCTATATGTAAAAACAATGCGCTGAGCTAAATCTTTAATCCACCCAAACAAATCAGAAGTTTATTTGTCTACTGCACTTATTCTAGTGAAAAACAATGAAGGAAAACAGATAACATGTCGTGCTCTTTTAGATAGTGGTAGTCAAATAAGTCTTATAACTAAAGAGTTAGCTACTAAGCTCAAGCTACCTTTATCACAACAAACAAAATATGTAATCAACACCATAGGTTCCAATCCTACTCATTCTTGTAGGTCTACAACTATAGATATTGCTTCTCGCTATAACCATTACTCTAAAACATTAACTTGCATAGTTACTGATCATATTTCTAACAGATTACCACAAACATATATGCCTCTACAGAATTTTAAGTTACCTAAATCTTGCAATTTAGCAGACCCTTTATTTAATTTTCCAAAGAGCGTTGATCTATTATTAGGTGGTGAAATATTCTACTCATTATTACTACAAGGTCACATTCAACAAGGCCCACAACAACCCACACTTATAAATACAGTTTTTGGATGGGTTGTAACCGGAGACATTGAATTAAGCATGCAATCTTTATTTAATACAACAGTCCATTTCTCTCAGTATCTTTCAAATCATTCACAATCTCAATCAGTGACATCAGCACACATCAGTTGTGAACAGTCTTGTGACCAATTACTTCAGCGATTTTGGGAACAAGAAGAAGTTAAGCCTATTCTTACTTTATCTCCTGCACATACACAGTGTGAAAATTTATATAGTGATACTGTACAAAGAGACAACACAGGTCGTTTTACAGTACAACTTCCTTTGATTCAAGAAAAACTGCAACTACTTGGTGATTCATACAACATTTCTTATAAATGTTTTCTTATGTTAGAAAAAAGGTTCTTAAGAGATTCTATTTTACACAAACAATATTCTGATTTTATCAAAGAGTACATAACTCTTGGACATGCATCTTATTTACCAGTTACTTTTGATCATAAAACACATAACAAACCTATGTTTTTCTTACCCCATCACCCAGTAATCAAACCTCAGAGTGTTTCAACAAAACTTAGAGTAGTTTTCAATGGAAGTAGTGTTTCTTCAAGTGGTATATCCCTTAACAATGCCTTACACGAAGGTCCAAACATATATACAGATATTAGTGATATAATTCTAAGATTAAGAACATTTAAGTTTGCAATATCTTGTGACATAGTTAAAATGTTTAGAAACATAAATGTAATTGATGAACATTGCTATCTTCAGTGCATATTATGGAGAGACCAACCTAATGATGAACTGCAAATCATCCGCTTAAGCACGGTCACTTATGGTACAAGATGTGCACCCTATTTAGCTTTTAGAACATTGTTAGAGTTAGCAAAACGTGATGGACATGTATCCATTGGCTGCTAAGTGTATACAACATCAAACATTCATGGATGTTGATAAATTTATACAGTGAAATCAAAAAAGTAAAAAAAAATCCTTTAAACCCTTATATCATAATATTTTATATAATCTCCAATCTGCTTTACATACATTTTTTAATCAATTCAATATGTGTGGAGGCTGTGGAGGCTGCTGCGGTGGTTGCTGCGGAGGTGGCTGCGGCTGCTGTTGTCCCAACATCACCATCTATACATGTTGCACCAAAATTTGCTGATATCGGAATCGGATTGTGGAGACATGTCCCGTCTGAAGCCTATCCAATTTTGTTTCAATTGCTTACCTTGTGCTGTTAAGTGAAATATATGTTGGTTTAAGCGTAAAAAAAAAAAAAAAAAAAAAAATATATATATATATAAATACCAACCATCCATCCGTCAGTTCCTCGAGTCCCTTGGTTTGAATTGATTAAAATGAGTCGGCAAGACATTGTATTAGCTCTTCGTCTCCGTTCTGGTCATATTCCGTTAAATAGTTTTGCTTACTTGATGCGTAAAATTGATTCTCCAAATTGTAGTCAATGTGGTGTGGTTGAGGATGTTTTTCATATTACTATGGAGTGTGATCGGAATGTGGTACAGAGGCGCCGCCTTAATTTGAAAAATTTCAATATCGGTTTGGTAAACAGTATATTATCATCCCCTATTTCGAAGGAGGCCAAATTGTTATATAATGTAGTGAAAATATGTTTAGATAATAGATAATATTATATTATTAATTTTATTGATGTGGATTTAGAGAGTCACGATGAGGGTGGCTTTTATAAAACCCTCTATAAATAAATATTGTTTAAAAAAAAAAAAACATTCATGGATGATGTTCATTGTGGAACAAACACACTTTCAGAATCTATTGAACTTTGCAATCAATTGATATCCTTATTCAAAGGAGGTGGATTTGAATTGCACAAATGGTCATCTAACCATCCTATGATTTTGCAAAATGTAATTGATAATAATAATGGTAAACCCTTACCAAGCAGCTTGCTCATTGGAGATGAAACAAGCACACTTGGTCTTAAGTGGGACCCAGTGACAGATGTTTTTAAAATTAACATTCCAGTTGCAAAACAATCTGACTTTACTAAAAGAAATGTACTATATATACTATATATTTGATCCTATAGGATTCTTATCACCGGTTACTATCACTGGTAAACTTTTCATGCAACAGTTATGGAAAGAACAATTAGATTGGGACTCACCACTCCCAGAACACCTTCTCAATAAGTGGTTACCATTTTATAACAGCCTTCAGCATTTGCACAATATTGAAATACCAAGGTATTGTTTTTCAAACATACCATCTAAAATTCACCTAGTAGGATTTTGTGATGCCTCTTCTCAAGCATAAAGAAGTCGAGCGGTGTCATGTCAGGGCTGCGTGGTGGCCAAGCTACAGTTCCACCACGTCCAATCCATGGTGAGTGGTTTCCATTTAAATAATCGCTAACAGCGCGAGCAAAATGTGAGGGTGCGCCGTCCAGTTGTAACCACATTCCTCTCCGGCAAATCCTCTAAAGATTCAATAAGATTAGTTACTTACAACATTTGTGAGTGTCCTGTTTACCCGTTCCTATTATTTTTATGTAAATTTATAATTTGTAATTAATTAAGTGCTGTGAGCATGTTGTGAGTGTTGTAAAAGTTTAATGTTTATGTTGTCATTTGTTCATGTAAGAGAGATTTATTGTTGAATACCTGCGGCATATCCATTCTAATCCGACCACTGCTTCTATGCATATCAGTGTAATTGGATTAAACGATTTTTCTGTCATTGTTTTCTGCAGCTGTCCATTGTTCTTTAAGTCCGTCTGTTCTCAACCAACTCGAGAACTTACCTCGTGTGCTAATAAGTCTTAATGCGATTCAATATATCATTCAGATAGTGAACAGATTCAAATTTATTTAAATGTATCATTTGGAGCATGAGAAATGACCTGTGGAATTGATATAAACCGTACCAGAATATTTGTTACACTTCTTTAAAGTTCGGTTTTGTTTTGGTATTACTTATTTATAATAATTTAGTGAATAAAATGAAATTTTATCTTTTTGAAGACGACTTTTAATGTATAACAACTAAAATCTACGTAATAAATGTCGTAAAGCAGGACGGCATTACTTATAACCTCCTCTTAGTATAGTGCTATAAAAATATAAACAAAAGTTCTTAGTTTTATTTAACAAAACTTTTACCTTAAAGCTTCACTGTACACTTTGTTAGCAGGTGATAAAAAACATATTGATTTTCAGGAGATTCTTCTCGAGAAAGGGCAACATATAACTGCCCATGAGAGAAGCACTCTTTTCTTAGGTCGATGTCAACAATCATAAGAATTAACAGTTTGAGCTAATTCATTGTCTAACAATACTTGGTCTATTTGCAACTCTCGATGGTTATTTTCCATCTCCAAGTTGAAGTATTTTTTTTGAAAATTTCCGTTATGTCCACTCATATTCGTGCGCAAATTAAGAGTTTCAATTGATTGCCATAAACGTGATGATTTGAGGCACACTTTAATAACGTCGGCACGTGTACCTTTTGTTATAGCCGGTAGCGTTTGGCGAATGTCTCCAGCCATCACAAAGGTTAAGCCCCCCTATCAAATTGCCTGTTTCTGATGTCAGAAACAGGCATTTCACAGCTTCTACATGAGCTCTATAGCTCATGGTGCACTCATCCCAAATAATTAGCGACATGTCCTCTGTAAGAGCTTCCCCAGTGGACCATTTCTGCGGATTGAGCATATAGATTGTTGTTCTAACGACACAGGCAACGGCAATTTAAAGGTTGAGCGAGAAGTTTTCCCACCATTTAAAAGAGTTGCAGCAATTCCGGAAGACGCAACTTCCAGTGCTTTTCTTCCAGATTGTCGTACTTTGGCTTATATTAAATTAGCAAGAAAGGTGTTACCTGTTCCGCCAGGCGCATACAAAAAAATAGGCCACCCTTGTTATTTTCCACACTTTAAATAATAGCATCGAACGCTCTTTTTTGATCTGCCACCAACTTGGGAACATTTGAGTTGACAAATACTGATAACTCGTTAACATCGTACGTACAGCTCGGTATGGCATTAACTACATTTTGTAGTGAGCGATTTGGAGAAGGTAACCAAAAGTCTTTTAATCTTTGCCGTTCAATCCTAAAAGTGTGTTTTCGATCTTCAAGCCTTCATTATAAACATCAAAATCTTGACCTTGTTATTGGGCTATGTGTCACGATACGATTTCAATAATTCAAAAAGTAATCTACAGGTATTGAAACAATTTTGAATACCAAAATAATTTATTTGGATAAGGATGAATAACATACACAATGCGGCAGCTTTAATATTATTTAATTCTATGACTTATTTAATTCATAATATCTATTGAATGGAATAACCAATTTGAACAATTCAAAAAGTAATCTACATGAATTGAAACAGTCTTGAAAAGAATATAATTTGTACAGATTTATAAGGATGACTAGTTTTGGTCGGTATATCTATAAAGGGTTAAGTCCATTTTAGGCCGTCAGTAAGCTTTATGTTTCAGCACTTAATGGACGAATGGAATTCACGATAATTCTTATCGTTTATGTAAATGATTATTAGAAAAAGTATCAGAACTAAAATATTTCCCAATAAAATTATCTAAATTAATAAGAAACAAAACCTGAGGAGTCTCCATACAATAGCTGCGCAACGTTGGGGTTACCGATTCAATGCAAAAGAAGTTTTGCTGGTGGCTTATTCTAAAGATAAAGGCATAAAGCTTTTCATAAACAATAAAGTAAACATAAAGTCTACATTTAAAACGAAATAAATAAAATCAAAAACATATTACAAACTTAATTATGTTAATTGTATAATCTTGCAAAGCATTATTTCGATTGCAACTATAACTTTTTGTGAGTTTTATTTTTTTTAGTTCGGGATCCCTATCACCAAACTTCAAAATTCAAATACGTCAATCCAATTTGTTATTTTGCAACAAGTGGATGTGCTCTTTCGGTTTTCCTTTTTTTTTAGTTTTTTACTTCTCATGTTATTTCCTTTTTGATTTTACTTGTGTGAAGTCTAAGCGCGACAAACACTCGCTGCGGGTCGAGAGATAATGTGGCTCAGTAGCGTCAGTTTCTCGCATTTTGAGACCTCCTCGAATTGTCGCGGGTACAGACCTCTTCCTTCAAAAGCCTTTAGGTTAGTCTTATGTATAAATGTGTCTTCTTTCTTTATTCTAATTAAGATTTTGGACACGTGACTCGAGTGTTGTACGTAAGATTTCCTTTGACTTCATTACTTAATTTAAATACCAAAAACAAAAAAGTTAGTTCAATAAACTTTTAAATATGGTTTATGACTGTACAGTCAATCTATTAAAAATAATCATGACGGTATTATATGCTGAAACATCATCGGCCGACGGCTCAAACACTATGGACTTAAGCCTTTTAAATGTAAAAAGTGGTTATTGTGACATAACGATAATAGTTGGACATATAGTATTGCAAAGTTTTTAGTAGTTATTGACATGTTCTTTAATATTGTAGAACATACTTTTTTTCTATCATCAATAGTTTCCGCAGGGCTAGCGACGAAAGATGTTTTATGGCACTTTTTTACACCATGGGTTACGTTACTAAAGTTTTGGTAAGGATTTCCAATCTTTTCTAGCAATAAATATAGCCTATGTTACTCATGGTGAATGTAGCTTTCAAATGGTGAAAGAATTTTGGAAATCGGCATAGCAGTTTTTGAGTTTATTCATTACAAACATACACACAAAAATATGAATCTTTCCTCTTTGTAATACTGTTATTATATTATTATAATAATAATAGTGTAGAAGACAGGATTCTTACAAAAAATATAATGTTAGCAGTTTGAGCACTTCGGAATTAGGACAAACGGTGGCAATTGTAACACCACTGATATCATAAATAGGTATAATACAATTGGGTAGATGACACAATTTAAAAATGCAAGTTTTTATAATTTATTTATAAAATATTAGTTATTTTGAAAAATATAGTTTTGAATTTAATATCGAAATTATATAGATTTGAAAACTTAAAAAAAGAAGCAAAAACTTATTATAGTATATGTAAAATTTTTAAATATCATTAGCTTACTGACATTAAATATAACAATTTTTACTATGACAGTATGCATGTAAACGCATTATCTACGTAGCTATTATATATTTTATCCGAACGCCCATACAATTTTAGTATGATTCACAAGTCGTGACGTCACAGCTCAGTACCGTTTCGTATGGACCGTTTTTCGGCGACTCGCAGCGGCTCCTCGAACACATCGCTGTATCTAGAAAACTATTGATTGTAAACATACTGTTACTTTTGCAATATTTATTTACCGTTGATAAACTATTTAAATATGAAATAAAAAAAATTGTCATGTACCCAATTGTATTGATAGTCAATGGATAATAATTATGAATAAAAATATAATAAAGAAATTTTTTAGAGAACTCCAACTATCAACACCAATCTTGACTAGATTTTGTGATAGTTTTAAAAATAAATGTGACTGTTCTTATATGTTGGAATTATATATCAATAATAATTATAGTAAGTTCTGCTTTAATTGAACTCAATGAAGCTATGAGACCTATTTACTGCTAGACCTGTGAGATTTTTTTTATTGAAAAAGGATTATACGTTTGTCTTCTATCTCACCTGATGGAAAGTGACGATGAAGACGAAGGTGTTACTCGTCTATCCACGAGATACCTATTCACTCGACGCTTGAAGGATTTAAAGTCTCAGATTGGTAATGGCATCCCTTGACACTCATCAGATAGCTCATCATGGTTTTATTAGATTGTAAATAGCCTCATCAATTTAGTTTAACATCTTTTGGAACAACCTCATATACCATCACTCGTCACCATCACATTCAAAACAGGTTTCACTATAATTTCGCAAAATCTTAAAATGATTGGAAAGTCATAAATTTGGCTATTAAAGTTTGGATCAGCCCATAACCATCTGATTGTAGGCTTTAAGCGTTTTCACCGCGTGCGTGCGCCCAGTGATCGTCTCGCCGATCTTGTAATTTAACGGTGATGAGAAAGCAATGAATTCTTAACCTTTTTTCATTTTTTTAAGTAGCTTTGTGATTTCGTGTAATCAGTTTATGTTATTTAACAAGTGTCCCAATTTTTGGATGCTCCTACAAAACATATGATTCTGTTTAATTTGAATACAAAAGCAATTTGCGTACGTTATTTATACAGTTTTACGGGTAGATCAAGTTTCTATGATCTGCATTGCATTCGTATTAAATTTTAATTAATGGTTTTTATCACAAAATCACTTGTATTAGGTTCATAAAATTACGCAAATTCTTCATTTGTATTTATTTTTGTATATATTTATTTATTCATTTTGAAGTTTAAAATCATTTATTCTGATAATACGAAATATTTTTAATATATTATGTCATCGTAAAATTGTGAAAACTGTAATTTTATAATATTAGTTGAATTTTTTGTCGAAAAATAATAATAGATCGAGCGTTTTATTACAATCCTAACCTAATATTGTAATATCATGGGTTCAGAAAAGTTTGACGACGTACGTACATAATCTCTTCATAACAAAACTCTTTATAAATCTTCACTTATTTTGAAGAAAATATTATGTTAATATTTCAAACGATTCCTGAAAGGAGTATTTCGAAGGTTCTGGATTTTAATGAACGAAGTTGCGCACAAACCTACAAGCGAACAATGAAATCATAAAATCAAATTGTCGTTTTTTTAGTGTTTTAACGGTTACAGAACAGAACAGAACCAAGAGGTTCTTTTAACAGTTACTAGAATATGTCCCACGCTTTAAAAATATAGGAATAAGAAGTCTCAGAGATCAAAGGTAGCATTAGTGAAGTCACCAACAAATGCAAAATGTATCAAATTCACATTCTGACTGCAGGTTTTGAACGCTTACGTCCATTTCAAATGGGTAAATACTTGAGATTCTATTCAAATTCCTATTGTATTGCCAAAAGCCACTTTTCTAGAGGGGCTGGCTACTTTCGTTGAGCTCCAGGCATATTTTAAAATCACTAGAAATAATCCTACTTTTCAGAATCCTGTATAGTACCTATTTATGTGGAAATTCGAGTTAATTCAGTTGCTTCAAGTAAAATCAGTGAATAATATAATGAAATTTATTTGATACGACATGTTCATACATGTTGTTTTGAGGATCTAACATAAAAAAGACCAATAAACATGCAGAGAACATTCCGAGATCAAACAATGCAAAGGGTCAAAAACATCACCTTTGAAATTTTATTTTTTATTCAATCGATCCAGAACATTAATCATTCGACTTGATATCTACGAATCGATCATTAGAATGAAGTGAACTTATTCATCATTCGATTACAGTGATTCGATTCGGTGCAAATGGTTCGAGTTATTGTTAGCTCTTCGAATGTCCAAATTTTTAATTGTGTTAGATTAATTATGTATAATTAACAGTATAAACAATAATTTAATTTGTAACTTTAGGAACTAAGGCTAAGATATTTAACTCGTAACGGTTTTCGAAGAAACTTTTGGGAATATTTCTGGACTAATACCGGGCCACTCTTTCTTAGTATCAAACGTAATCCATTGACATTTTATACAAAATTTAATTTTAACTTTTTTGATTCATAAAATTACACATTAACCTTAAATATTTTGTTTTCATATACGGTACAAATTTTTTACCTTTGTTGTAATGAGTCACCTAAGTGAACAGTTTATTTGCGATGGGATGTAACATGAAAATGTTCGTGAACGACAAATGTGGCAGGCAGAAGCCAGCATCTGTATTAAAGTCATTCCATGGACATTTAATTCTTATTTAAAGGCGTAACAAATTGCTAAGGTGTCGCGCCCTGCGCTTCAATAGGCACTTTTGTACTCTACCGATTGTTACAGTTTCGTTTAAAATACTTATTTATAGACTTTTCACAAATTTAACTATACGTTTAAAAGAATCAACAGCTTCGCGAATCTCAACTTAATGGCATCGGCCTTATGAGTTGTTTAAGACATTTCTAGCTGTAATATATAGTTGGTTTTGAAGTGTATTGAAAAGTTTTAGTTCAAAGTAGAAGCATCATGGGTCATAAATAAAATTAAGTTAAAAGCCATATGTTTGCTACCCTAGTTAACCCGTAATGCCGGGGTGATAATATTTTGACACTACGTTTGAAAGTTCAGTGTCAACAGCTAGGTTCTGGATGTGGCCTTTAAAAAAACGGTCAAGGTATATGTATGGTAAATAATATGTCTGGTGGACAGTTTGTGAACTTCCGTCTGTATCCAAGGATGATACTACAAATAGTGATCGTAAATTTTGCAATCTACATCATTCTATCAACTACACATAAACATATATACTATTAAGATGGTCATCTTAAATGTAGTAATAAAATATCCTAAAAAAATGTGTATAAATAAAGAAGATTATTTTTATAATCACCTGACCATAAATAATATGTTTATATTATTAGGTAAACAGTCCTTAAACGTATAGCACATTGTCAATACAATTTCAAGATGCCACATCCATTAACACTGCGTCTCTCGCCTGCGCTGCGTACATAAATCTTGACACATCATTGATTTTCTATGCAACGCAATAACGGACAAAACCTATGATTTGTTAGTAGCTACTCCCATAAATAAAAATTGGAATGTATGATTGTGTTTTGATAATGAAAAAAATCTTTATTTATTGAACAGTTTGGGAACCCAATGATAGAGATCTGAGATTTTAACAAGACTAGTATAATTTTGGGAATTCAGTCTTCCTCTACGGCGTACTTTATTATATATGGTGTTGACAGAATTGTTCATGAGGTTCAGAATTATATTTTCTGTAACGGTCATGTTATTTGATAACCTAAAAACATTCCAATCTCTCTATAACAGGGGCGCCGTTTTCGTACAGAAATATTTACGATTTGGTACAAATGTTATTAGATATAAGTTGAGTAACTTTTAATTTATTTATATCATACAATTACGAGTACTTTTTTAATTTTTGAGAGGAATAGAAAATATTTCTTATCTGTCCATGGGTTTGCTCAGAATAAACCGAGACATCATTCGGTTAATGCACTTTCCGAACTAATGGTAGTTAATATACTATTTCATACCAAGTCGACATTCGTACCGTCTTGAGTTAAATCAATAGCCGAAGTGGCAACAAAGTCGTTTTTAGCCATCACTATTGGCTAAACCGCTCCATCACACGGCTCAATGAAATTAAGTTTCATTTCAGTCGTTTTTTAGTCATCACTATTTGAAATTATAAAGTCTAAAGATGCCCGAGTGGCGTAGTGAGTCGTAACACTGCCGCATACGCCGGAAGGCCAGGTTCGAGTACTGGTTGGGGATTGATTTGTGTGATGAACACAGAAGTTTGTTCTCGGGTCATGGGTTGTTTATTTTTATATATGTATGTTTATAAGTGGTGTACGTAAGGTTAAAAAAAAATAACTCAAACAAAATCAAAAATGTAAGTTAGTAACCATCTGAAAAACAAGTAATGTTTTTTTAAATCTGAAGAAAATGAACAATTCGGAAAAATCACTTCCCTTTTTTTACTATTTTCACAGCCGGCAAACGAGCATCCGACACACGGTGGTATACTCATGGTGGTAAGTAGTATCCGCACTCATGGTCATTATAAACCGTAGGTTTTTCATTATAGGTAGGTTATTCAGTAATATTGGTTATTATATTGACTAATGATGCATTGGCGAACTGAGCCTTCAGTTGGAGTTCAGCCTTCAGCCTTTCTTCTAGTGATTGCACTGAATTGAAATAAAATGAAATATTTATTTCTCAACATTGACAATTACTTGTTCTTGCTGATGTCAAATAAAACATGACTCTACCACCAGTTCGGAAAAACCTTCGTGAAGAAGAACTGGAAAGAAACTTCACGGGTATATTTTTTTCAAAATAAATTTACAGAGTCTCTTTATGTCTATACAAAGTTATTCTTATCTGCGTCTGTTAGCTCGACAAGTGTCCCGCCCCCCCAAGTATCCAAACCACGATCCCCCTCAAACGGCACCCGTTCATGAGTTAACGCGGGATCTGGCTGTTCCTTCGCTTTCTCCGGAACACAACCACGTAAAGTGATTGTTATGGTGGTCACACCGTACCGTGTACATTTAGTACCATCCCAGATGAGATCTTAGCATAAGAAACTCTGCTATCCCATTTTTTATATTTAAATAATGATAATATAAGTTGTATTTTTTTTTATTGAAAAAGGATTAGTCGTTTGTTTTCTATCTCACCTGATGGAAAATGACGATGAAGACAAAGGTGTTGCACGTCTATCCACGAGATACCTATTCACTCGACGCTTGAAAGAACTAGGACTATAGTTTTCTGGAAAAACAGACGCAGGCAGTTCATTCCACGCCTTGGCGACCCGCACCATAAAGGAACTATCGAAGCGTTTGGTTCGACTTTTTGGGTTATCTACCATGAAGGGATGGAAGGTCTGTCTGCGTTTAGTAGTACGATGCAAGAAGGGTGTGGGTTCAATCTGATCAAAAAGAGCATTCGCGCACTCTCCAAAATGTGATCTGTAGAAGACTGCTAAACTGGCAACTTTTCGACGATGGTCGAGGCTTTGCAGTTTTTTGGTGGTGTGGTCAAAGTTATTAATAATTTTTTGGGCTCTTCGGTGAACTGCGTCCATCGCTTCTAGTTGGTACTTTGCAGAACCATCCCAAAGGTGGCTACAGTACTCCATACAAGATCGAACTTGAGCTGTATACAAATTAAGTAGCTGTTCAGGGCTGAAGTACCGTCGGACCTTCGAGATGATTCCAAACTTCTTGGAAGCAGTTTGAACCATGGACACAATTTGTTGCCCGAAGTTTAGTTGGGACGATAAAGTTACGCCCTTCTGGGCCCCTAGGTGGTTGGTTAAGGGTACAGAAACATTTTGGAAAGTGGGCGTTAGGTCGAAACTGCTCTTTTTCGCGGAGAATAAACACGCCTGTGTTTTCGACGGGTTAAATTTGACCAAGTTGGACTCGCCCCAATCGGACACTTTCTTTAAGGCCAAATCAACCCGCTCAATCATGGACTCTCTCAAAGCCCGGATTTCTTAAGGACTCGCTCGCGCATTGGACATGTTTGTGACAACGGTGCTGTTATCAGCGTAACCAATAATGCCTGGGGTTAGCAGGTCATTCATGTGCAGCAAGAATAACGTTGCAGAGAGAACAGATCCCTGAGGTACCCTGGCATTAATTGCCATTAGGTCAGAAGAGTAGCCGTCTAAGACTACTCAAATTGACCGTTCCCTCAGAAAATCAGATATCCAGTCGCAGAGCCCTTTAGGTATTCCGTATGCTGGAAGCTTACTCAAGAGACCATCATGCCAGACCCTATCAAAAGCCTTCGAAATGTATAAGGATACACCGTGACCTTCCAAGGCTTCGCTCCATAAGTGAGTGGCATACACTAGAAGATCTCCAGTCGAGCGTCCACTGCGAAAACCGTATTGGTTATCACTATGGAGCTCGTTGGAATCAAGGTATGCCAGGAGACGATTGTTCAATACACGCTCCATAACTTTGCAAAGTATGGAGGTGATTGCAATAGGTCGATAGTTAATGGGATCTGCACGGCTTTCCTTCTTTGGTACTGGTTGCACGTTAGCCAGCTTCCAGGATTTAGGGACCTTTCCAGATTCCAAAGAGAGTCGATACAGGCGCGTCAGTATGGGAGACAACTCGGCTGCGCAGTGTTTTAACACAACTGCAGGTATGCCATCGGGGCCGCTGGCCTTGTTCACGTCTAAATTCTGCAAGCATTTAAGAACCTCCTTTTGGCGAATATGAACGGTACCCATTTTGGATCCGAACTGAAGTAACTGCGGTGGGACTTTACCTTGACTATTAAGACGTGAATAGTCTGCAAAAAGATTTGCAAAGAGGTCTGCTTTCTCTTTTGCAGTGTGGGCCAGTGAACCGTCAGGCTCCTTCAGAGGTGGCAGCGGTGGGCGACAGAAGTTCGACTCAACCGACTTGGTCAAAATTTGTTAGAACGAATCCAATGGTATATTTCAATATTGAAAGACAAAACCATTTTGATTATTTAATTTACATAAATAGGGTTTACTTAAATACAGTTCTGATTAGTTATGAGGTCGTCTTAAGTGATATTATAAAACCAAATCTGAATACGTAAAGGATAATCTTTGTAATACTAATGTAATACAGTAAGAACGGGCGACACAGTAAAAGAAAGATTTTTTTTATTCCTGAAAAACTGACGCCACTTAGATGCAGATGAAGTCGAAAGCATAAACTAGTTATGCATAAAGCCTTGTTTACGATGTACTAACGAATCCTTTGTGTGCGTGTGTGTAGGTAATATGTGAACTGTGTGACTTTTCTTTGGCGTAAAGTATAGAAATACCGCGCGAAATTTGATTGAGAAACAAAAACTGTATTGCTGATCCACAACCGATGCATTCGACCTTTATACATTAGGTGACAATATTAAATACTATCGCCAATATGATAGGAATTTATTTAAATTATGTACATAAATTATAAAAAGAGAAGCTGTTTTCTTTTCTGTTGTTTTTAATCGATCAACTCGTAGCAATATTTTATAAATTTTTGTAAAAAATCCAACAAATCACAGAAGTCTGAAAACTTTGTTTAAACATGTTTATATTACATCGCTGCATTAAGATACATAATGTTTGATGATGAAACTAACAGGCGTCAGTGAAAGTGATTGAAACACTTATAAGCGCGAGGGTGGCCTACCACTGTCCTCGGAAGAGCTGATATTTTTAACATGTAACATTACTATCTACGTCTACAAAGAAGCTATCACAAGATACGTAAATCACTGGTCTTGTAACATATGATTACCTTGTCATCACTGCTATATATTTCCAAGGCAATGACAAATATTCAGAAGTATTTTTTCCTTAAGAGTAACAGTGGTATCCTGTAATCTCTTCTTATATAGATATCGTCTAAATGCGGACATTTTAAAATACGGATAAATTTTTAAGTATCGCTTTTCTGAGCAATTCAAGCCATTTATTGATTCAAAAAAATTCAAAATTTTATTTCATTGTAGGTAAAACAAATTAACATTTGTAAGATGAAAGTCTTCTTTTCCATCATCTTCAACGTGACTGCGTAAATACAATTTTCAAAGGTATTTTGAATAGACTTAGAGGAAAAACAGCGAGAGGAAAAAAAACAATTAATTTGCTCCAGACTTGTTGCAGTACCTACCTAATATATTATGTATATATGTCAACGCAGTCCAAAATATTTGTGAAAATGCTTGCCAGCGCTAAAGAAAAGCTTTTTCTACGCATGTTTTAGGATCGCAAATAAAATCGAATGCAACATTCAATTAATCGTTTTAACGAATATTATGCAAATAATTTATTTAATTTAAAATGACCACAAAATGTCCTCTCCTGCATTGCAATACCTAAACGAGGTGCATAATTTTAAATTCTGCATTATTTTTAAAACTACCACCTATAAAATTATGATAGCAACAAAGAATTGAGTATTAAGATGCAGTAATTAGAAGAAATTTCGTTAACTTCAAGATGTGACCGTAAATTTTTACATCTCAGGTACATGTGAAATACCTAATCTACTCGTATACGTGAAAGTAAGTAAGCATTATTTGCTGTCAAAACTGTGTGCTACTGGAAATCTCTGCATTTACACAAAGGAGCACAGGAAACGATCTGTTGACCATATAAAAGTCGATTTGATGACTGTTATATATCAGAGCAGTAACTTATAATAAAAACCATGACCTTCAATGATTATCACAAAATTATTTAAGATCACGAAATATTCCTGCCATATTTTAGTGCAAAATTTTGTACAAAATTTTTTGTCAACCAATCCAAATACCGAGCGATTCCGTTAAACCTTGACGTTTCAAATGTTTATCTTCATCATTTCTATTATTTGATATATTGTTTTTTATATAACACATTTGTCCAACACATTGTTACATCGAAAGTCAAAGAAATCTCATAATCAATAATGAGATAAAATCTCCACCTGGTAACCCGCGGGTGCTGTTTGGGGTCTTTGCGACCCTTATGGTTATATTTTGTGACATAAACAGATGGTTTGTTCAATTGAGGGAATATTTAGGAGGCGGTGACGAGTAAACTGCGCTTGAAATGTGGTTAGAAGTGGAAGCTTAGGTTATAGTTGTATGGATGTGGCAGTGTATTTGTTGATTTGAGTTTATTAGAACCAAAATTATTTTGAATTTAGGTTGGTCATAGCCATGGCGATGCCGTTTACATTTATTTGCATACTTAAATTAAACTGTTTTAAATTTTTATTTTATGAATGTCACAAAAATTTCAAACCAAGCAGTTACGTATAAGAAGTAAAATATTTCTTAAAAATTCGTATAGTGCTGTGATAAACATATAAATCAATTTTTATTTTACTTTTTTTAAGAATTAGAATTATGCATCAATTTATTTAGTAGGTATAAAAATCTCCGATATAAAAAAATAACAAAAAATTAATTATAAATTGCCTGAAACTAAAGTACTGAGGTAAGGCTGCTATCCTCTTTAAGGCTGTCACGTTTATATCCAATTAAAATTGACTAAATCCAGTTGATATGAAAACGAGGCCTTATCGTATCCACACTAACATGGCTTCTATTTAACAAATTATACTAGATCATTATGTGAATGGTGATATCAATTTATCTTCGCAGCCATATTGCGGACAAAAACATTGTTCATAATATTGACACGTTTTTGTATTAATGTGCTTTGTGGTCCACCGGACCCCCCACTTGACATATTGTTGGCGTGTTCGATATCGCAAGTTATAGGTTACTGCTGTAACGTGCTTTCATTTATAAATTAAAATTAAGTGTCTAAATCTAGGGTGACAGTTTCTATTATTAAACCATAAGGTCACCTAATTATCTGGTAAATATTACATAAAAAATATACACATTCATGTATTCCATAACTGTTTAAAAGTTATTTTGATTATTTTTAATTTGTTTATCTTGTAAGCAGCCAATTACATGATGGATTGTCAAAATATGCACAGGATCTATAAAGTATTCAGCATAACATTAGAACAAAATATCAATAAACGCGAACTTCCACAGAAAATCCAATATATTAAATTTCATAAAAATATCCATAACTTTTTCTCAGGTACAATTTTTACGGCCTATTTGAGACCCCAACGCATTTGAAAATGTGTATTTAAAATGCGCTGAGTTATATAAAAATACCGCAAAATTCACTTTAACACAAAACACTTTTAACAAGACCTACCTTTAAGACGCCACATCCTCTAACTTAAGCCCCCAGCAGCTTCGCTGCAAACCTCGCACATTGCACTCAAGTCCAACAAAGGACGCACCGATTGCATTATTTTGGCTTTAGTTCCAAACATTGTATAATTTGCTGTACTTGCCCTATGAATGGGTGCAAACGAAGAATGTATTACTAAAAACATTAGTCAAGGTACTTCGATACGTTTCGTATTGTGCAGTCGGGTAAAATATTACACTTTTTTTAAGATTTGATGTAGATAAAGTGACATTGATTAAATATTGTGGATATTGAGAAGGAGAACAAGAAAGAAGGTTATTGAAACCAAATCTGATATCGGACTATTTAAATAAAAATGTAATACTTTAACACCAGTTTACTTAAATATGGTAACTATGCCAGAAATAACAGTTTACCTAAAAACACTATCACTGCTGAAAGAATTCCGGTTTGCTTCTACGCGTCAAATTCAAATTCAAATATTTATTTCTCAACATTGATAATTACTTATTTTTATTGATGTCAAATAAAACATGACTCTACCACCAGTTCGGAAAAACCTTCGTGAAGAACTGGCAAAGAATTTCAGTAGTATATTTTTTTCAAAATAAATTTACAGTGTTTCTTTATGTCTATACAAAATTATTCTTATATACATCTGTCAGCTCGGTAAGTCTCCCTCCCCCCAAGTATCCAAACGACGAACACCCTCAAACGGCACCCGTTAAAGAGTTAACGCGGGATCCAGCCATCGCCCTCCTCAACCATATTAGAAGGAAGTGTGCGACCCGTCACCCGACGCTACCATAAGAAGACTTACACTAGTGACAATGACGCTTTAGATATTTATTGGGAAGAATTCAACGTACAAGCACACAAATTACACATGTTTTATTACAAATACTAGTAAAAATCTGTTAATGAGGGGATTATACCCCAAGGGTTTTTATCATCCAAATAATCTGATAGTTTATAATAAACTTTAGCACACAACTTTTGCTTTAAAGTATCTTTGAATTTGACAATATGAACACTTTGGGTATCCTCAGGAACCTTATTATAAAAGTGGATACATTGACCCATGAATGAGTTAGTGACCATGAACTAAACATTGTGCAGACATTTTTTTCTTTTGGACAAGGTTCTTCAATACATTAATTGAATTTTATAAAATATTTTGTGAATGGAAAGTAACAATATTTATTTCCTTAAATTTACTTCTAAGTGACACCCTTGGACGATCCTCATTATTATATTTTTAGCAAATCCAACATCTTTTCAACAAAATATTTTCTGACCCTACAAACTAAGGATGACTTTTGTCCTTTTCGGAAGGATCTCTAAAATTGGTGGGTGATACAGTTATTAACATTACGTACAGATCGTTCAACGCGTCTTTGCGTGCAGCCCTAATGCGTGCGTTAAGGGCGGATATATACAGTGACGAAATGTACTAATAGTACACGCACACCAAAGCGACGAGAACACGTGTTGATACGTTCACACCTACACCAAGACAGCTGCCGCGTCACTGCCACATAAAATTAAGTTGCACATTTAAAAGGCCAACACCTATGCACCACCGAGGGCCGCGAGCAGAAATCGATGTTAAACGATATATTTAAAGATAATCACGACTGAACGAAATATGAAAGATAAACAAAACGTGGATCCAACCATCCATCTTTTTATAGAAACCATTTAATGATATACAAGAAAACTCAGATATTTTTCATAGGTACCTAGGTTTACTATATCAATGAAATAGGACGTATATTTACTAATAAAAATTGTATTTAATGTTTGTGTAGTCACACCGTATTTTGTTATTTTCGTAGGTAGGTCTCCTAAAGGTCTTTATTGGAACAAAACACGAGCAATCGTTGTAAAACCTAAAATGACTCTTACGGGCTTCCTACAAACGTTGATTTTTTAAATATCGCAAACTTACAAAAAAAAAAGATATATTTTGTATGTGTTACAATCTAGGAGCCATATTATTCAATATATATTATTCAGACAAGAAACTAACTCAGTTTTCATTAAAACAAAAATAAATAATTGTTCTAGTTGAATTGCCGGCAACTCAGATTGAAACAGACAAAATAATAATTTGTTTACTAACCTTGTTGAAACATAAATAAACAATAACAGGAAACAAATTCAGTTCAAATCAATACCTTTTGCAATTATGCTTTAAAAACTTTTTTTTAAGATAGCGTAAGAAGATTTGCGTTGAACTCGTATAAACGGCAAATAATGTGTAAAACATTTTAGCCACTTTCGCAAGATAAATGAACATGGTAGTTTCCCTGACTATATAGTATATAAAAAAAATCAAAAATGTATTTCATAGAACACTTGATTTTTTATCCTGGACTTTATTTTATAACTCATCATAGAGCATTGTGAACAGCTAACGCCATCTATCCGCAATCGCTAGAACTTTTCGGGGACCAACATCACTTTTCCAATTTACGTGTGTATAGATTTCATGTAGGACTCTATCCAGATTATATACATGAATAACAAATGTAGAGTGGAATTAATTGGTTTTTATTATTTTTCATTCAGACAAAACTTTATTTTAAAAAAAATTCTTTTTTCCTTAGACCCGTCTAAAAATCAAGATATTTTGCAAATCTGAATAGAATAAAATAAATCATATTATTCTTATCAGAAAATGATGTTACGAAGTTTAACATTGTGCTTGTACATTGCTGGTTGACAATAAATAATTTTCAAAATCATTCTCATGAGCAGATTAAACTTTAAGTTTGTGACTTAGTGTTTTGGAGTCATATTAATGTGTTTGCAATGATTTTAAATAATTAGATACATGTATAAAAATTTTATGCTCTGTCTAAACGGAGTTATAACAGAATTTAAGGTATAATATTGATAATATTAATATATAAAATTATGATAGATGCCATAAAAACTCGTAGCAATAAAAGAGGATTGGTATAAAAGTTGTTTCGTTTTTTTTTATTTGTAGTATAGTCATCGAGAGTAACGATGATTTAAAAAGGCTAAGATATGTGTTTATCTTTAGTAATGTTATTCATACAATGCATGATAAAGACCATTTCCAGAAATCCACAATATTTTTTTAAAATTTACTTTTGAATGTCTATGAGGAAAATTTAAAATATATATTATATGTTCAGTAAGGTACTAGTTCTATTTATGAATGATATTAAGTTTATAAATTAAAACGCGTTGTATTTTATTGCATCTATAATATATTATAGCAGTATTATTTAAATTAAGAAATGACAAACATTTATCAGTTAACCTTGATTAATAAAAGGGTACCTACTCAATTAATTAGCTATAATTTTTCATATGCCACCCTTTAAGTTATGCGAAATACATAACTTAACAAGTATTTTGAATTTGCCGTAGTAATAAAACAATATGAATTATACAATCACTTTCAAGCCCCTCAACTATTCCAAAAACCTTCTAGCTTTTTCATAAAACATTTATAGCATAATGTCTGTTATTATTTATTAATTTCTTTTTACTAAAACTACAATAAACTTCCCAAAAAAAACTACTTATTTATGAACAAGTATTCGATTCAAAAACAAAATAACGCGCAATGTATACCATACACGCGATGCCATCGTTCTCCGTCTCAGTAAAAGTTTGACACGGCCTATAGCACCTGCACGTACCTCGGATTTCTCAACTGCGTATTGTCGGAATTCAACAAGATTCTTACTCGATTAAAAAAAATTTGGATTGTAACTTCTGTTTATATATAATATATGTCATATGACTTGATTAAACATTTCATTACTTCTTATTAGATATAATTTATTTTAAGCTTATTGTATACTTTGTCATCTCCGGAGTTTAGTAAATAGAGGTTTTGAAAAGACAAAATGTAGACTATGTAAAAGGTGAATTTATTCTTCTATCTATATTTACTCTGTGACCGCGTTAACGTTTTTCTGTTGCGGTCGAAGGTAAAGAATAACAACTGAAATAACAGGGTCAAAGAGAATTGTCAAACTTCTTTTTTATCGATATGTTAATTTCAAAGTTTTTCGACAGTTTAACTTTTTTATTTGATATTTTGAACAACTTGTTTGGAATCAAACTGTATCGCTGGTATATGAAAAAGCCTCAACCTTCCACTTTGCGAGGTAACTCTCCATTAGACTAAATCCTACGCAGTTGTTAATACAAAACATTCTCTTAATATTTAAATGGGTTTGTTTCCTTACGTTAACTTAATCTTTTGTGACAAGAAATCTAGTCAGAAACTTTAAAGCTTTCAAGTTTACACTTTTGAAGATAAGTTTCTATCGTAAATAGCTCATCTCTACCCATACTTACTTAAGCTATTTTAATTATGTTGTCAAAGTTGTCTTAGTAAAGGGACAGCTATTGAAATTAGACAAGAACTTAGAAAATTACAAACAAGATTTATGTCAAAAAAGCACTATTCATACAAAGACGATGTTTATAGCGCGGAAGCTACTAAAAATATCTAGCGCCACGCTCATTGTCTGATGAAGAAAAAGTAAAAAAGATTCATTATAATTTTCAATCATTGCAAAAAGTCAAAAATATATTTGTTATACTAATAAATATCTGACATCTACGTTGCATGAAAATATGGACAAAATAGTTTTTCAAACGATGATTCTGCGAGATCGCTGCTGAATGTAGACAGGGTTCAATAAATTCCAATAACGTGTAATAATCGCTTCTTATAATGCAACTCACTGCCGAATTATACAGAATGTGTAATTTCAAAGTCTAAAAACCAAGGAGACAAGTGATACATATGATGAAGAATGATGATGAATAATGATGAATGAATATTCTTTTCGAATATTTTTATTGAATGGGTTCTATTGTACTTTAATGTTGCAGTCCCTAAATGTGTTAACATTTGATATTCAGTAACTGGTAAGTAAATACTGTATTTTATGATAGTTGTGGCCGGCCTTACTAAATTTATAGTTAAAAACATGTTTATCTTTAGACATTGTCTAAATATATATAACGAAAGTAAATTGAAAAAATATGAAATAAATCAGATTAGTTACTAAAGAGTGACAGTTTTATTTAGCTTGGTTGTACGTATAGACGTGTCCAAATATTTATGTGAGACCGCGAGAAAAGTGAGACCGTGTTAATTTAACACAATATTTTAATACCGGTAAACATGCAAATGTTAAATATATTGTTTATTAACATTATAAAATGTATGTCTCATCTTTTCATTAAACTTTTTATTGCTTCTCTTACTACCTATGTAAAATTTCTAAAACATTACCCAAACAAACTTTTGTTTCGCAGATAGCAATTATGCCACTTTCTTACGATTTGTTTTTGAGTTGCAACCATTCCTGCTTACCATTTTTTATTTACCTATATTTTTCCATCGACCAATCTTAATAGTGACGTAAGTTTTAATGAAAATTATATTTTTTACTTTCATACGCACTAGACCGTTAATAAGAGTACCTGAGAGTACAAACAGTTAACTTTAGCAGGTCTTGTATTTGACCTAGGAACCTCTTTATAGTTAGTAAATAAAACTTAAATGTAGGTATATTTATTTATATAATTTATATTTAACCTGGGTTACAGTTAGTTTGATATAAATAACAACAGCTACATTGGGTCTTTTATTGAGTCATAGATGATAAATATTACAAAATTCAATAATTTTCTTTATGTATTTGATTTTTTAATATACACTAGGTACTTTTCACTTTGAAGGCTACAAATCTATTGTTGTTCTAATAAACTTTGAAACACTAAGATTTTTGCTCCCTTTTGCATGACGTCATGTTGTAAATGACGTAAAACCAACCATATTTTGAAATGCGTACTAGAGATAATTTCCTTTCAACCCTATTTGAATAATCCGATATACTACAATTTCAACGACTTTCACAGTCACATAAAGTATAATTTTTTTTATGGGCTAATCTTTCAAAATTTCTGTGTATACTATAATAAGGTTTAGTTTTCCCTATCGCTTACACTATTTTTCATTTTGAGACGCCTTCTATCAATGCCAGGAAAGGTATTGTATAGGGATGTGCCATTGTTCTTTCACGAGCAAAAGATTTGAAACTGTGTATAGCAAGGGATGACAAGTTAGCGATTTGGAACGTTGCGTCTCTTATATAAATATTCTTGTAATAATTGTATGGCAAGCTTTATGCAAGTCACGCATTAGTTGTTTATTTTTGTGTTTCGATTAAACTGGCGTCTTATAATATATAAAGATTGAAGTACAAAAGCACCTTGATTAATACAATCCTTGACACGTAACAAAATTAATAATAAATAATAAGGAAACTATAATATGTTCCTTTACCTACCTTATTTCAATAATTCATAGAAATAAGTTTTTATGAATATAAAGTAAATTCAAATTTGAAGGAATAAAATTTGATACCCGCATAGATCATTGTCGATGACCTTTCCTTATAGAATATGTGAAGAAAACATTAATTTAATACAAAATAAATTTTTATTATTTTATATTAAATGGGTTAAACACGACGTAAATAACAAAATTAATTCAAAATGTTATAATTATACGCATATGAAATCAAATACTTCGAAGTCACAACACATCCAATGCCATCAAGTTAATCAGATTAACTTTTAATAGGTATTTAGTCAATTCAACAGTAGCCACATGACATGTCCCTACTAGTGAATGGTCTAAAAACCCCCACTTTCGGGGCGGTCATTCGCCCTAACGGTACAAGGCGTGGCTTAAATCAAAATACACCAATCACGGCAATTGTACAAACTCCTGCGCCGATCTAACCGAGTGATCTAGCTTGCTTGTCAATTCGCAATGATCTGATTGGCCAGTTTTCCCACGCAAATTTCGGCGGTATGATTTAGTGAACTAGTTTCTAATTTAGAATGTTATAGATCAGTTTACGGCGCGTGATTTATGATTTTTGATTAATTTATTCAATCATTTGACCTACATTTTTATTTGTACTTGTTTAAAATTCTAGTAACTATTTCCTTAATTTTATTGTGTTCGTATCTAAATTGTATTATTCTAATTGTAGTAATAATCATAAAACATTTAAACACAATTCTATAATAAGCAATCTAAAATCCAAAGAGTCCCGCTATGCATGAACTACGAACTTTACCACATTACAAAACGACCATACATCTCGACACACCTCTATAGACTATCAATAAATAACAGAAGAACCACCTGCATACGACAAAACAAATAAATTATCCAAGGTAAAGCGTCGACCAGACAAAATAACCTGCCATACAGTGCGTATTTTATAGCTGTAGAAAGTAACGGGAAATTTGTGTATACGACCTTCCCACTCCGCGGTCGAATGGGTACTGACGGATGAGTAGAACCTGCTATCGATAATAAGTCACGCGAGACGGAGATACTCGACCCCTTTGCGTAAGAGGGGGATGGAAAGTGTATCTTCTTCGGTCATCGTTGGGCGCAAGATGATGGTACAGTCACATACGGACCACATCCGAGTAAGGCTCGAGGCTGTTCAAAAATCGAACGCGCGATTCGGAGAGCGCGAACGCAGCTGCGCGCGCGTTTCAAACTTTTCGCAAGAAATAATCTGCGCGTAAAGAAATGTACTTTTGATGTCAATAAAAATGTTCTAGTAAATACCGTAGTTATTTTTAAGTGTTGATATTGTGTTAATAAATGTGTTACCTTCTGTGAAAATTGTTATGAAAATTGGACGGGTATTTAGGAAAAACAGTTGAGTTACAGTTTTGGACGATTTCCTTTTCCTGAGTCTTAGGGCCCGATCAGCTTCAATACTTTTAAGGTATGTGAGGTTTTTCTATTTAACAATTGTTGAAGTTAAATGACTATAAGTTTGGCAAATAATGTTAGCGATTTCAGCTTTTTCTACAATAATTGTTATTAGATATTCTGGTATCCCGGTTTCTGAGAAGGGACAGGTGCAAGAAAAAAATGTATAGATATCTTATTAGCGAAATGCATAATTGTACATAAGAGAAACTGAAAGTTTCTCAGTTAGGTTTGTCTTATATTCTTATATCTGATATGGTTATCAGTAAGACTGTGGGTGCACTAACAACTGGACATGAACTAAAAAGTCATAGACTCAGTGTTTGCGTTGTATTATTACTTTAAGTAGCAATATTTTTCAAATTCTTATTTTTCTTAAATTTGTAACATTTTAATTGCTTTTGACCAGCCTGATAAATATTCTTGAACCCCCATGGTTCGTCTATTCCCATTATTGCGTATGGGTCCAGTGGCACAGTGGTACGTGGCGCTTGCTTGATCTAAAACTCCATAGTTCGATAGAGTATTTAAAAGAGTAGTTTCTAGATTTATAGAGTAGTATTAAGTGTGATAAGTATCAAAATGTATGGCCATGACATCGTCAGTGGTTTTAAAAGTCCTTTTTGTTGAAATAATATAGCTGTAAAAACACTTCTACTTTTAGAAAATATCCAGAATTTAGGTTTCGAACTTTTTATATTATGCTTCAATAAAAAAAATAAGTATGTAGCAACAGTCTTCCCCATTTTAAGGGTAAACAGTTTACCTTAAGCTGTGCAAACAGTTATCGTATTCAAATGCGGGCAGTAAATTAATTATTCCTTTCATTTTATTTGTTATTTTTTTAAGTAAATGTTTAGCTGTTACATTAACCGCGTTGATGTCGTTTCTTTGACTCGTCGGAGTGTCCTTCAAAATTATATTTAGTGTTGGTAATAAATGTTCTAAATTGACAAAAATTTTATTAAAAGTAACAATTAGTAGACTCCCTTTTAATAAGATCTGAATTTTAACTGACGTATTGTCTTTTGAATTTTTTGATTTTTTTGATTCAGAGTTCTCACCCATCCAAAGGGTGGTGTCAGGCAATTTATAGTCCGCTACGTTTGTCTACTGTGGTTGCAATAATTTAAACCTACTTTGCGAAAAAAGTTTTAAGAGTATGTGGGTTTCGTCATGCTGCTTTTCCTTCACCTTCACTATGTAAAACTCATTGGTGCATACTTGAATTGAGGAGTCACCACCTTAACCAGGAAGCCACCAACGCTGTTTTAAAGGGATGCCATTTTTGAAAGATTTCTTACCAGTGAGGTCCAGTGAAATGAAAAGGACAGAGCAATACCTAATTACGCTTATGCAATAACTCATCAATCATTAAAACCTTCAACTAATTGTGTCCTTGGACACAAAGACTCCTGACCCTCACGAAGATAATATATTGATTTTCTTAATAAGAAAATGATTACAAATGATTAGTACCTTTGAAAAGAATAATATGACACTAACAAAAAAGTATTTGCCTATCAAAAGGGAGGCCTTTGCCCAGCTGTGGGACTCAACGAGATCGTAATAAAAATGGTAACAATAATATTATTATTTATTACTATTACTAAGAAACATTTTGTGACATTTATCCGAAATCATGTAATTTGTCTCTGAACCGTGACTTTTCTACCATAAAATCTTATATTAAAGTAAAATATTAAAGTAAAACTACAAATGGCCACCTAACATTTATTATAAAAGGCACACCTATAGTTCTTCATTAAAATAAACTTATATTTTGAGATATCAGACATTAATTAAGAGTCAAGAGCACGACCTAGGCAAACATGTTGGTTTACATCACGATATATCACTGTTATAATTTTGATGGATAGCATGCGTGAGGTTTGTTTAAAATATTTTTAAACATAACAGGCTCGGCCCTAGACGTATGCTGTTTACCAAATGATTGACCTTAACAAATTGATTTGATTTGATTTTATGTGACAGACCGATGTTTTGAGATATCACAATTATTGCCCTTGCTCTAAGTTATTGCTAAGTATGAATTTTTTTTTATAAATTACATTAAGAAAGTAGAAAATAATTTAAGTTAATTATAACTGTGGTTTGTCAGAACCAGCTTTCTTTATTATTTCTTTTTAGTATTAATATAGACATATATTTTTAAATCAAAGTATATTTTTCAACAACAGAACACAAGTACAAAGATGACTGCTAAATCGTAGATAATTGGCATTTGCAATTCTCACGCTACATATTTTAATAATTTTTATAGAACACGTTCTTTCAACAAAACCACTTATTAAAAACCAAGTGCAACAAATCTAATTAAATAGCCTTGCAAACAACCGATACAGTTATGCCAACTAACGTTTCCCGAACTATACTACTTAACGCATTGGTTGACAAACGCAAATAGCACGTAACAATGCGTTATTGCCATTTTACGAAGTCTTTGCTTTATGTTGGGTGTGGTCCAAGTTATAGAGTATGGAAGTTTTGTGGAATATTTTAATGGCAGGGAGTTGTGGTAAGGACTTTCCTTATAAGGCTATGTTTTTGATGGATGGTAGGGATATTATTTAAAACACACAAGAAATGAATATTTTTATTAGACACGCACAGTGTTAATCTCTATATCATTGTATGGATTTTTCGCTATTAATCATTATTATTCCAAGTAGAATATGAGAAATACGAGTATATACTGGCTAAACTATATTCATCCTTCAAACAACAACCTTCACATATAACTTGTACATAAAACTACATAAAATACATTAGTACAAAAATGTGTCTCGTGTTCTAAGCAAACCATCAGTCAAATCATCATATGAAAAAAAGCAGAAAACCTTTTTTATCATAAATCGCTTCAGCTCCCATCTTAAACCATACCTAAGAACAAAGTAGAAAGTGTAGATCTTAGGTTTTTACCATAGGGTGTGTCTGTGGGTACACACATTGGCAATTTCTCCATTCTGCTTTAACGGGCTTTACATGTGGGCTGACAAAGTTTAAGTGCTTGCCTTTTAATGCCTTGCAATCTTACTTAGATTTGTATTGTGAAATTGCAAACGATTTGTAAACCATTTATATGACTTTTGTAACAACAATTGAATGATTTCTATACAAAAACAATGTAGAAATTTTTTTGATGAAAACCCTAACTAATAGTATCTTATAATATGACATCTGGTCCACTAATATAAAATATATGTATTGTTTTGATGAAAACTTGGAGGTCAAATACAAGCTTATGTGTATTAGATATTCAATGTAAAAAATTAACTTAGATCTTTGTTAGATATGTGTAAGTTAAGATTAAGTGTAATGTAAGAAGATATGTTAAACGATAATTTGGGGACTTTAGGTATTCATTGATACTAGTCACATATACATAGTCTCATCTCACATAATTTCGTTGCCTGATGTTTGGTTTGGATCTATCTATATTTCTATAACATGTAATCATTAGTCAACACTTGTTTCCGATTCCGTTGAATTGTATCTGTGAACTTTTAAAGCTCAGCATTGTTTTTATGGCTATTATTTTATTGAATGTGCTGATAAAATAGTACTTTAGAAAACAGTCAACTAATTAAAATGCTTATAGTGCTATTAAAATGAAAAATAAAGAGTTAATTTGGCACAATACTTACCTGTAAATGCTTTATAGTTTTTTGTACCGGTGGACAAGGTCGTTTAGTCCCTGTGAGTAAGTTATATTTTTTGACAACTGTGTTTCAGTTGTCATATCTTTCAAATGGTATAAACAGGAAAGTAAATGTTAACAAAAACAGAGACACTTGAGAAACAGCTAACGAACATAAAAAGCATTTTGAGATCGGACCCAATATATAGTGATCAAATCCGGTTTTAGCTGAGCATCACATATAATATTAGTAGGGGTAGTAGAGTTTCTTATGTCGCCTGGGGCGGTTCGTATTTTAACTAGTCTTGTTCCGAAAAAAAGAAGGAACAACCAGTGTAAATACTGGAACAAGGGCGATTTCAACTTAAGATTATCAATACATAACAATTTAAATAATCAATTAATAATAATTAGGCTGAAACACCAACGAGTTTTAAATAATATGCAACCATTACTTCAATCCTATCACGTTAACTGCCCAGCAGTAGGTACTCTCAATTGCTAGCATACAAAAAAGCGTCAACGAAAGCAGCTTCGTCCTTATTCTTGCAACCCCGCAGATCTCCGCATATTTATGACGGTCATATTCTGTTGTATGTAATAGCTGAGTGTTGATGTGTAATAATGTCGCGGCTGCGCGTGCGTCGCGGATAAGTAGTCTTATACAGGATGATCGGGATTCGGTGATATTTTTAATGTTTTGTTAATTAGATTCTGTAGCTCAGCAAAGAAATAGTATAGTCAATAATTTAATCTGTTTTATTTATTAAATATGACTGAATTACTAATGATCTTGATGTATTTGTTTTCATATATGTTGCATAATGAGGCTTGATTATTTTATGTTAGTTTGTAATGTTTATTTAACTAAATTTTTTTTTAATTTTTAATTTTTCTACATGACAAAATAATTCTAAATATAATTGATATTACCTTCGCAGTATTACATTTTAATATTCCTATCACTCAAATAAAGCACTAGGTTAAAACTTTTTTGTCTGTATAGTTCCTAATTTTTACGTCTATTAATGCACCAAAATTTAATCATAACAGCGAAAACAAAAACGTTCTTACACAACTTTGAACGTTCTTACACAAGATCTTTCTTTATCAAACCAAAAATAGAATAAACACTAACTCTATCATCCCTACACAAGTCCAAGTGAGAATTTAAAGAGGCTGTCTGTGAGTCCGTCAGCAGCTGCCTTAAATATCCCAGATACTGCTACCGCGGATCACCGCGCCGTGCTGCGTTTGCAAGGCGACAGTATCAGGCGAGTGGGTGGGGTAGTGGCTGCTTAAAATGATGTTGATTTAGAATATAGCGGCAGTGTTGATCTGTTGTTGTTAGTTACAGTTTTTGCTATTTAATTTGTTAATAATTCTGATTAATTTATTGATTTATAGTTAAATTTGTTAATAGGGTTTACGCCTTATACAAAGTATATCTTTTTTGGACTTTCGGTCAAACAAAATTAATTTTTTGCACCATAATAAAGATGCTGGGATAAGACTGACATTTTTAATAAATTAAAATTTTTATTAAATAATATTAATTTTCGCTGACATAGGTCAGTATTTCAGATATAACATACAGTTGCAAATAATTCAAGCATCGCTTGGCGAAGCAAGTAAACTAAAAAATAGTAAAGAGAGCACAAAATGCAGTTTTGCAACGACTCCGTAGCTCTGCCCGCGTTAGGCAATCAAACTGTGTGCGTATTACAAACAGGAGCGGCTTACACAAATTACGCTACTTAGTTTTACTCGGAGCCAGTTTTTGTTAGGCTAAGGTACAGTCATACTGTTTAATGCAATGAGATTTTAATCTTTTGTCTACGAAAGGGCATATTTTTTTTGTTTATCACATAAAACAACAAGGCAAACCGATTTAGGTTTGCCTTGTTGTTTTATGTGTAGTAAGTAATGGAGGATTTAGTATCCAATAAGGTCCTTACATGTTGAAAGAACTTATTTTTTTGGACTACTTTACTAATAGTTTTTAAGTATTTCAAACCTATGAACGATATTTACAAAATTGACTTCTACGATATTAAATAGAAAAGTAAAACAAAATAAATTGAAATACACACTAAATTGCGTTTCCCAGTTTTATTTTATCAAAAAACGACTTGAAAAAGTATTTCTTAGCTTTTGTTATTTTAAGAGAAATTAATGATAATACTTTAAATCGAATTCAGACATATTTTCTGTACAATCTAATCGTATAAACGACGAAAACCAAACGAAATGTCACAAACATAATGTTTGCTATTTTTTTACAAACAAGACAACGCGTAAATTCCAAGTATTTCTTACTAAACAACAGTTTAGATTTCATGCATATTATTCCACGCATGCGGTAAAGTGCTCCAGTAGAAAAGACATCAACGAGGTCTCGAGCGTTGAATTCTTTAGAACGTGTGGAAATGCATTAAATTGTTTTAAGAGCTTCTAAGAAATATGCTTAATTATATGTATTATTACACTTCTCTTTATTACACGGTGAAAAGTGTTTGGTTATTAGGAAAGTGTAAAGAAATTGCTTTTTGTCTATAATTGTCCGTAATTGCAGTCCTTTACGTCGAAGATTCAAGGTATTAAAATTATCATATGTGTTGAAAGCTATGTCCATTAATTCCAAAAGAATTCCAAATTTAAGTCAAGTAGTTCGACTTCTGTAAAGACTTCAAAGGAGCTTCATTATACGAACCGACAAATTTTCACATATAAAATTTAAAAACATTTTTTTTTGTCTTTTATTTAAAGTTTTCACTTGTATTTAAATCCATAAACTGCAAAAGTATCAACACAAATTCAACTAAATTAAGATTTAAATCAAAGGAGCATCTTTAAAACTTTATTGAGCTCTAAAACCACGCATTAATTATCAATGACAACATGGAGAGGTCGAAAACACAAAATTCTAAACAATAACAAAAACCAATTAAAATATAAACCGCCGTAAAGTCGATCAACAAAAAAAAAATAAAAACGTTGATTGGTCAAAACAATGATTCATGCCTTCATTTGACTTTGACGGGTATTGAATTTGACAATAATAGACGAGTTAGAGGTTAACTTTGTCGACCCGGATTATTATATTTTCCTTATCGAGGAATCTAAATTTTAAAGTACGCCGTTTAGTAGTGTATTGAATTTGCCAATTAAATCGGTTATTATTATCAAGTTTTTTTGATTAAATTTAGTAATTATTTTAACTTAAGTTTTATAATGACCAGTTCTTTGTTTAATATAAAATTTGCTAGATAAACCGATTTATTTCTATATATTTTGCTCATGTTAGTTATGTGTCGTCCCTTTGTCAACATTGCCAATTTTTTTTAACCTATGTTACACTTTTGATTTAAACTTAAATTGTATTTCATTGTAAACTTATTTTATGTACCTAGTTTTTATTTTCATTTAGGATAAGTTATGCTAGGACATCGTTTGATTGCCTGAAATATAGGTTAACCTAGTCAGGCGCGTATTGTAATTAGGATTAAGAAAAACCAAATGTATAAATCCTCCTTTGTTTTTTTTTAAATAAATATTATTATTATTTCTTTTTTCCTATTTGATATTATAATTGGTTTATAGATTAGTATCATAGATTTGTAAAAGAGAAAATCCAGTAAAAAATCCAGTCTACCATCCTAATAAGTAGTGTTAAAAGTATTTTAGCAATTAATTTTTGATCAGTAATGGGCTTAGTACTTATTCAAATTGCAATTAATCAGTAATGAAAGTGAAATCAAATTCATGCTTTGTGTACTTACAAGTAAGTACGTAGATACCTTGAAGGTTATCATTTTAAAAGTACAGTGGTAACAGAGTTTTTTTTCTTTAGGCTCTCGTTTAGTCCTTCCTAATTTGACCGCCTTATACCTGATTATTATAATCAGATATAAGTCTCTATGTTCCGGTTTAAGGAGAGTTACAGCCAGTGCCATTACTGGAACAAAAGCATTTCCAAATGAAACCTACAATCATCAACGCAACATTAGACGATATAACCACGTTCCATAATGACAAATTAACCACATATGACTAATGGTATCCATGAATCCCACTCACCATCAGGTGCTCGTTTGCTGGCTATGAAAACAGTAAAAAAACCTGTTCATAGTAATAATTTACACTGTAGTTGAAACTAGCGTGCTAAGTAACCTTTAATCTTAAAAACAATCCTTGAAATAATTCGTTTAATACCTTATAATTAACTAACGCATCATGTCTACACATCGTGATCTAATTTTAATTCCCGTCTCGTTTGAATTCAGAACCTTCTCTTGTAACTGTCAAGTTTTAAATGCGTGTACACGAGACGACAGTTCCTGTCAAATGTGAGAGAGACGGAAAATGAGAAGGGATGAATGGAGACGAAAGTCGATTTTGTTATATTTTGTAATAACAGTAAATAAAAAAGGAATATGCTAGTTCAAGATACTGAGGGCGCTCCGTGGATTTCTAGTTAAAAGGTTTCTAGGTAAAAAAATATTTTTTATATAAATGATCGAATGAGTTTGAAAAGATTTGAATTTTATAAAATGATATAAGAAATCTTTTAGTTTTAGTTATGAAAATGATTGATATCCATATGCGTCTCAAGATTATGCATGTTAAGTTTCTTTTTATCCAAAATTAACGCAAGACATAGACGTGATGTTCTAAAATGCTATTTAACAATATCGTACTATATTGTGCCAGACGTATTACTGTCTAGTTCTATCTCTCAAACGGCGCCATAACAACAAACGTCAAAATCAATAAATTAATAAAAATTCCTTCTAATTCTTAGTTACGTTTTATTAAATTACGTTCGTCATTAACATTTACTTAAGAAGCTTAAAAGATTTTGGACCGATTGATCGACGATTAGGAGCATTGTATTATAATTGGAAGAATTTTATCGACCCATTCCTATGGATTACCATCACTAACTAGAGCGGTAACTTGTGATAAATAACACTTTGACCAAAACCAAATTAAATAAATGCTAAATCTGTGCTTATGCAAATAAGTTCACTTCACAACTTTCAAATTTTATTATTTTACAGCCCGTAACGTGTTAATTTTCCAATTTTGATTTTTTATTACAGTTGTAAATAGCTGAAATGTAAATGCTAAGAAAGCCTAGGTTGTATATATTCTTTAACCTAAATTATTCTATTTTACAAGATTTGTTCTTTATAAAACTATCAGTTCTTAAATTGTGGCTCCGATTATAGTAAAAGTAAAGGATAAGTAGCATATTTACTATAAAATTATTTAAGGCCTAGAACTCAGCAAGTAACACTCCTTGAGACTGCTAAGATGAACTATAATTATACGAGTTAAAATTTGCAGAAAAGAAAAATTAAAAATCGGTTTAATCCAAATATTTTTTAGACTCCTGGAGAATATTTCTCCTGTACTTGTGATCTGGGAACCGAACTTCATCATCTAATGAGATGACAAGTGGGTATGGTATAGTATAAGCCCATGGCCCATGTTAATTTTCTTCTTATTTTTTCTTACCTATGATCTTCTTATTGACCTTTCCTTGTATTCAAAACATATAATATATTTAAATCGGAATGATAATTGGAGTGTCAGAAAAATACATAATATGGAATGCTCACAAAACATTGTTAAGTTTCAGTGAAGCTGAAGTTCGTATAACAAACAATGTATATTCAAGCCTCATGTATATTGGGACATTTTGACTACAGTTCAGGTCATTGAAAGCTTCAATCAATAAATTTCATTCAGTACCTTGATTTTACGATTTTATTACGAGCCTCTTACTGCGCGTTACATTGCACTTTAGAAATGCACAAAATGAAATAAATAAACAATAAAATACACTAAAATTTCGCACACTAAAATACTGTTTATGTATTAAATTGGATCTCGTTTTGATTTGCACCGCATTTATTTTGGTGGTATTTGTCATAAATTCTGTTTTTAAATGTTTTGATATGTAGTGATATGGTTTAAATAGGTAATAAAATTTTTTTTAAGTTATAGTTTAAAAATCTTGTTAATAGTATTTTTTTTTGCAATTAGCGATATCACAAATCTTTTTTGCACAAAAAAAATTGCAATATATTTTTTTTATTTCTCAACATAACTAAGAAATACTGTAAAAAATGAATTGTCATAACCTGTAAAAGTTCACTTGCAAAATGTCACTTTGACAGGACAAGCAGACCTCCCACCAAGAAGGCTGCGGTGTGACCATACTTTTTTACATATTTTTTTATTATTATTATGTCCCGCGTGATTCAAACTTATGTCGCAAATATCCAAAACGGGGCTTTAAATTCCTGATACAATTTCAAAGGTGTTATACTTATCGCAGTAATGGTATATAAGTGTCATTATGTTATTTTATTTGTATCGATTTTGGTATGGTCTGGATCCAAATTTATGTTTAAGATTACTTTAACAATATCAGATCAGAGAACTTGAAGAAGAAGAGATTTTATATTGGGTGGGAAAGGATTTGTAAATATGAACAGCTGCTGTTGAAAATGAGATGAGATTCGTAAAGTAACGGTGGTGGTGATGGTACTGAAGACCTTGATCATTTTAAGCAGGGTGAATGGTTCTGATATCAATAGAAATCAAAATAACAATTGCTTTCAGTAATACCTGACGTCATAGAAGATGTGGTCGCAAGTGACTTTGAAACATTTTCATGATGATTAATTTCTTACTTATCTTGATTCATAAGATGCAGTTTATCAGTGAAAAAGCATAATACACTAAAATAGCTTATCGATTCATTTTTTTAAAATAATTACAGATCAATATTTTGCGTATTCCATCCATATCTACTAAAAAGAATAAAATCTTTCAAAGTGACTATTTATTATTCCAAACCTTCTTTCAAATCTTCAAGCAATAATCCACATATCATGTCAAATTTTTTTCCATGCCTTTATTAAATTTAAGTGAGATTTCTAAAGAGGATGAAATATCCCAAGAGTTGGGCAAATAGACAAAGTTTAGTAGAAGTTTCTAGTAGTTTTCTTCAGTTTTACGACATAGTGGAAAGCCTCACATTTAGTATTTCTGTATGTTATTGCCCTTTGTTCTGTTGCATACTTGTCATGACTTACGATCGTTGTATGTACATACATTGTTTAAGTTCGGGTGGAGTTGCGATATATTGAAAGTTTTTGTATAAGCTGAAATGTGAGTGAAGATGTTTAGCAAATATCTTTATTTTTAAATTTTCAGAAATTGTTTCATGGTTTGTACAGTTGTATTTTTTTTAAAAGCTTTTTAATGGTTCAAATAAGCATTTTAATAGCTCCTCTTAACATTGGCTGCCTGCGCCTATTTACCAAAATAAAACATAATATATATTTTAGAGCCTATCCATGACAAAACAACAAACAAAAGAAATTTTTCCTCAACCTAATAATAGCAAACACACGTTGATATCTAAACACAATCTAAAAAAAGCAAACTAACACCAAATTGAGGTCCATATATCACCTTTGGAAAGTATGCTGCACGGTCATAGGTCGTAATTCTTACTAGCCACTTGTACCAACCGGTTTGTGTCATCTAATTGCTCCGTGCAACGCTGCCCTGCGAAGATGCTCTTACACGTTTGTGCACTTTCTAATTTGTACGGGTTATAGGGATTAAAGTTTTTTGCGATGAACTTTAGATCCGTTGACAAAAGGTAGTTTAATTGGTGCACAGTTGTTAAATGTAAATTGGGATTTAGTTTTGTTAATTTAAAAGACGAGGTGAATGATTTGTAGTATTGCTCGGTCATTGAACTGGGTTTTGGTGTTTTATCTAACGAGATGAATAGACATATACCTAATAAGAATATATCAAACTCGTTGGTGTTATAGTTAAGTAAGGTAATATATAATTTGTACGTGTATATTTCAAAGCTTTACCTAAAGTTTTAGCTCAAATAACTTTGTGAGAAATTCGGTTATTTTTTTCATAGCAATTATCGATACTGATGTAAAATAAGAAGCCTCCAGCATAATTAAAAAAAAAAACAAAAGAAACTTCCTAACAATTTTCGATACCCATATAGTTTTAATTTTGAACAAGTCATGTCTGTGCGCATGCATTTTTAATTGATGGCGTAGTGCGCGTCAAACTAAACGTCAAACTGGATATTATTCGTGCTCAACTTTAGAGATCATAATAAAAATTGATGACATTACAAATAATAAATAAAAATAAATACGTCTTTTTTTATTTAATCTTTATTTTTTAAATTCAAAATGAAGCTCTTGCAAGCTTACGGATATTGCAAATTTTTTTATTAAAAAAAATTAAATGTGAAAGCAAAAAATATCATTTTTTGAAGTAACAACTAGCTAGTGTAAAAATATATAAATCTTTGTGGAAATACAATACATTTTTTGTCAATAAAAAGAAACACAAAACACAAATTTAAGGAATATTACCATCACATACAGACAATGGAATGAGCGATCTCTTTCAGGCAACCCATAAAGTAGGACACATTGTAACACTAAAAATGAGTTCTATAAAGATTATGGAATTCACAATAAAAACTAATATTTTAAGTTTATCAACAAACTCATATATTTACAATGTGCATTACAGATCGAACATATTTTCTTGATTTAGCTCGTTTTTAAGTTTTAACCCCAAAAGTCAGGTCAATAAAACAAGATATATATCCGGAACCATTACACAAACCATATCATATCACTTCATTTAACCAAAGTGGCGTTTTAATTGGGCACCACACAATTTGACAGTGACGTTGACGTGCGTCCGCGCATCCATTTCAGTCAGCTGTCAGAACCGTCAGGCTGACGTATTGCGTCGTTCGAAATGTAGAGCAGTGTGGGAACGTAGTGAAATTAAATTTTAGGTTTATTTTTAAAAGTTAATATGTATTTGTTTATTTTTGCATTGTGGGAGTAAAAATAAGCAAAAACTATTTGATTTAGGCCGGAACCGTTGTTATAAAATATAGTATTTTAAAAGAAAGTTAATTTTACAGTCCACGCGGAAACAAAACAATAGGTATATCAATACTCCTTACACATGAAGTTGAAATAAATTCCCTATAATAATTGCTGTTCCAGCATAAATTTCATCGGATATGTTTTATCCAATATTGAATCACCACAGCTTTGTTAATTCATACAGAGTTGGTAAGTTGGTATCAGATTCTTGTAACTCAAGTAAAGTGCCAGTAAAATCATGATCTCTAGGCTTGTGAGGAAGTGCCGAGAAGTTATTTCAGTCGATGGAACATATTATATGTGGTGATTTAGAAAAGCCGTTACTCTCTTGGTATAGATACACTAAAGCAGGTATTGGTGATAGAACAAGTAAATTATTAAGTAATGATTTGAATTAAAATTGCAACAAAATGAATGAAAACCTGAAAGATTTACTCGTATTGTACAAAGGCTTACAAGTTTGTTTTAATTACCTTATAAGTTTTTCGATATTTTATAAAATCCATGAATGGTAACATATACTTAAACCACTTATAACGATAACGCTTATTTATCTAAGAGGGGGTATAATTTAAGGAAGGAACACATTCAGTGTTGTCATCATGAATATTAAAAGCCAAAACCCAATTTTGAGTAAATTAAATAACGTTGAATATTTTTCTAATATTACAAGTTCTAGACTAGATTAGCAGCTGTCAGTGTTTAGGTCCAGTTAGGTGACCCGATCTGTTTCTTTTTAAATTCATTATTACTCTATAAATATATAATAATGATCCATTAAGATTTTAATTAATTCAAGAGAACTATTGGAATACCTGTCAAAAGAAGGTATTGACTCCGTCTGTATTTGTGATTTCTTTACTCGAATTTCATGAAAAAGTTATTAAAAGATTTTGTTACTTAACTGAGTGGAATGGGAAGACCTTGGTATACAGTGGTAAAAAGAACTTGAATTATGGTAACATGTTGTCAAACCAAATAAATAATTTAAATTTATCGGACTAAGTTTAATAACAAAGTAATTTGCAAGGTTTCATATATATAAATATTTACAAATTTTCCGAGACATGCACATTCTAACATACAAAACAGTTTAAATCAAGGTATCTGTTTACAAAATCAACGTGAGTTCTCGTATAGTAAATTCCTTCTGACAAAGCATAAAACCTATAGTGATGTCGGCGTATCGGGGCTTATAAAAAGCTAAACCATAAATAGTAATAAAATTAACATGGAATTACAATTTACAGGTGCGTCCGAGAGGTTAACGAATAGACCACCGGTGTAACATTGTCGCGGCTCTAAAACTGATGGTTGGGTTTCTCTGTCAATAACTAGTGGTTTTGAGGAACCTCACGTGTTGGAGGAAAGTGTTTTTCATTCATGTTAATTGCAAATATGAGCTTTTCATTAGGTCATTAGGTCAAAAGGTACTTGGTTTTATAATTAATCAAGGCATTACATTTAGGATATCATAACAAAAACTGCTGAACTTGCGCAGTTGGTGCAATACTATTGTAATTTGGCTTACATTAAATTAATTTAAGATTTATATTAGCTTTTTGTTCACATTAAAGTATCAAATATAAACATGACATAATACAAAAATAGTAAACTTTCTTACGACGCCCAACTAGTGAGTCATAGATTAAAATAAATTAAAAATAATTTATTCGAATTAGTTTCTATTGACACATTTCTCGCAAAAATATATACCTAAATTAAATACATTTCAACAACATTACTTTCGACCCTTCTGCTCAGAACATAAGGTTGTTCTAATTTATTTTTTTGATAGAAATTTAAGATTATATTTCCCCAACCTGTTAAAGTGCCTACTGGATTATGGAAATCTATGATTACCAGAATGGTAAATGACGTAAAATCATAACTGGTAACCTTAGATGATTATTATAATATCAAATAACCAAAGAGCGTAGTAAAATTGATTTGATTATAAATGGTCTTAAATGAAATGGCAGACGAAATGAACATATATTTCAGAATACATTGCATGGAGATACTTTACATATTTACCGTTCGACTTTGGCGACGTCACCTCTTTAACGTACACTGTATATTTTTCGAAGATAGAATTAGAAAGATGAATCAGATAGCTGTTCCTACAAATTGTATGGAAACGCGGGGGTAATATAGTTGTTTTACGATAAGGCTTCGAGTTCGTTAACATCAATATAACTATTTAAAAAAAAACACTAAAAGAAATTGTTGTTCTTTAAGCTAAGCAAATTCCAGTCCGTCTCTTCGCAAGTCGTTTGTTATCAAAAGAAAAGTTTAGATCCTTCCACAATCCTTCCTTTTTTAATCGCCAGGGTAATAACGCGCAGATTTAGATGTGTCTCGAACCAATGTAATTACAAAAACCAAAGCATTTTCAAAAGGCAGCATCCGTGCATGTTACGTCGTTTGTGTGCATGGAAATTAAAAACTTTAGTGTTCCAGATAAGTTTAATCTAAGAAATTAAATGTTTCGTTATAGACACATATTTATTTACTTATTTTGCATCAGTAACATTTGTTTAGGTAACTCAAACATTTTAAATCTAATTTTGAGTTAGGTAACGAATAGTTCATCTATTCAGTTTTTTTTCTGCACATACCCTAGTATACTACAAGTTGACAATTAAGACTTTAGTTATTCTATTCTATTTATATTACTGAAAGCATAATCTCATAACATATATTTGCCTCTGGTCTTCCTTAAAAAAATCGACTATAAAAAACGTTCCCATAACATCATAATGTACGTAATATTTTCATGTCGTATATCATTTTGAGCTTTGTTTCATATAAAGTAATTTATTACCTTCCGAACTAGTTTATAAAATTTGACTCCGGGTTAGTTTCCTATTGTTCGCATAAGTGGCGTAATATTCAAATAATGGACTCAATAGTTTAAAAAAGTACTAAATACTTAACCCTAGTACAAGATATTAAGTGGTACGAGGCATTCAAGTTCCGGTTATGATCTGAAGGGTTACTTTTAGTCGACAGTTACAATTTTTTTGTAAATGAATATTAATTTTCTTTGTTATCTAGATCGCGTCATGTTATTAGAGGTTCGTGGCGGGTTTTTTTATTTGGGATATGATATACTTGAATTGGGGTCGTGGTATTGAATATTTTATAATAGGTCACTATCAAAATCCCACAAAAACTAAACTAAGTGCTGTTTTGGAACATGAATGAATATAATCAATATACCGGTACACAATCTGCATTAGTCTCCAGATAAACGTTGGGAAAACGAGAAAAATTTCCGATGAATTATTATGAATTAAGCTGATAACTTAACATTTTACCCAAAAAGTACAACCAAAAACGTTCTAAAGCATAAAATATTTAATGCTTTAGAAAATTACGTTTAGTGACATTCTTGTGTGATTCCGAATCACAATAAACTAGTGTTCTTTGTAACAGTATCCCTGTAATCAAAATTATTTTAGATCGATATTTATGATTTGAAGTCGTATTGTCAATAACTTGACAAGCGTTTGTCAGATATTCGTTATGGTGAATTTACCGATTCGATACATTATTGTGATGTCCGATTTTTTGTAACATCTCGTATATACCAAAAACATCATAGTACTTTTAGATGTCTGATATGACATAGCTAGAACTTTCATGAAAACAACCCTATCTTATTTGATTGAATCACGTTTTTAAATAAATACTGGCATAAATAATTAAAATAATAATTTTTTTTTATCAGAAGCAAAGGAAGAAATTTTTTTCTCATCTCATGGGATATTACGAATATTACCCCAAAACAAAATATTCATGCTTCGGTGGGCTAGTTCATGCAGCCATTGTCAATCATAAAAATTAACAGACGTCTTTATTATGGCTGGATCTCGCGGTAACCTCGTAAACGGGTGGGTGCCTTTTGAGGGTGTTCGTCGTTTGGATAGTGATAAGAGATGCAGATAAGAATAAATTTGTATAGACTTAAAGAGACATTGTAAATTTATTTTGAAAAAATTATAACCGTAATGTTTCTTACCAGTTCTTCTTTACGAAGATTTCTCCGAGTAGTGGTTAGTGCCTTGCTTTATTTGACGTCAATAAGAACAAGTAATTGTCAATGTTGAGAAATAAATATTTGAATCTGAATTTTTAATTACGAGCTAAAATATTGAAAGTGAAAACAGAAAGCATTTCTAAAATGGATTTTCTAGTAAACTAAGATTGTATTCGCCGACTTATGTTTCCCACGTATGAAACTGTGCTATGTCGACTTACAGTCCAGTTTATGTTACACGGGTGACTTCTTCTTATGGTTTGTGAACAATACCTGTTTTTTATATTTTTGCTCACTCAAACTAATGTTAGAAATGCTCGTATTTGACTTTTCATAAAACATTACTGGGATACACTGGCTGAGATTTTAGTTGTAATTATTTACCTATCACACTGCCTGAAAAGTATGACAGTTCTAAAGATAAAGCTTTAAATATTTCTGCGTTTTTTTCTTCATAATTATTCATAGTTATTTTTTAATAGTTTATTCTTTTTAAAAAAGATAACCTATAAATATCTTCTTTTTTAAAAACGACCCTATTAGATATTAACATTAAATCTTATTGATAACAAAATGTTTTGTCAAAAATTTCAACAAAACATACTGTTTTTATTACACATAGATCAATGTGGAAGGTACCTTCGAGTTTCAACCTGTAATGGCATTTTAATAATAAACACAATGATGCGATGGCCTCTTAATGAGTTCAAATGTTTTGGACACTACGAAGTAATCGTGAACTTAAATAATATTTGTATTAAAGTATTTTCAACCTTATCTTAAAATTAATAAGAATCAAAATAATCATATAGCCAATAGTCATCAAAACCTCGATACCATTTTTGATGCATTATTATAGTAATCCAACGCTAAATCTAAGCCCCAATTTGATTGATATTGTGTCATGATTGAGACCCGGGTTATGACCTAATACGAAGGTGAGTTATTCATAAGAAATCGCTTTGACGACGTCTCGCTGGAACTAATATTAAAGTACTAAAATAGTAAAAGTAATAAAATACTCTTTAAAAAAAACATACTTGAAACTTCGAAACCAAACATCTCTCTAATCAAGACGTATCTTTTAATCCTTCCACCGAATTTATTTGGGAATCTTCAAATAATAGCAACACTGAATGTGTATAAATTTTTTATTCCACAACAATGGCTGGTACAATGCTATTGTGTAACAATGAGAGTTTACCAACAACTATGCGACAATGCGACGCGTGATTAATTTCATAAGTGCGGGCCAAAAGTGCTCCCCTTAGCGACTCCCGGCCTTCTTTGAACCAAACCGATTTCATTGTTAAACATACACATTATTTTTTATTACATTTCTACTTGAATAAACGTTTATTCTTGTTTGGATGCAACTGAATTCGCGCTCTAGTGGGCGTAGAGGCGTTATAATCTCTAGAATAAGATCATCTCTATTGTCTATAAATAAATATATTTTATTATTATTACTAGAACGAGTAAAAGTAAAGGCATTTGCAAAAGCAACAAAATAAAATATCAATGTTTTTATCTACAAACTTCACACTTTATTGCGAAGAAACTTTAATAGACGTTGTTTCCGAACGAATAAGGCAAGAAGTCATCCACCAATGACGTTGGCGAAAATATATCACATACTCGAAGATCTGTAATATAATAATCGTTAATAATCGTAATAAATATCGATGCGGAGTCGGGTGATGTTTATAGAATCGATCCGATTGAGTTATAAGTCACCGAGGAAAACGATACATGAGAGTTATTTATTCGTGTTGCAATCGATTAGTTTCGTAAAGAAAGTAATAGAAGGGACCGGAATTATGGGCTAATTTAGAAACGGTTTGCAAGGTTAGAAAACTTTTTTGTATTTTGTTATATTTATTGAGCTTTTTACTTTTTACGACTTTACAGCTTGACTCACGAAAAACATAAAAAAGTAGTGGCTGCAAAACTTTCAACATCATCAGTCATGCTGAAATCTTTACTGTCAATTGAACAAAAACAAATTTTCAAAACAAATTGAATATTCCCACATGTAAAGGTGAAAATATAAGGATAAATATAGGATCATGCTCGATAATAAATGACTTTTCAGCGGCTTCTTCAAAAATAACCTTTAGCAGGTAAGAAATAAATCTTAAAATCGAAGGTAGCTCTATTGACATCGTTAGTGCAGTAGTTAACGTTTACAATCAAAATGCAACTGTGTTTGACGCAGTCAAAAGAATTCAAGATCCGCATGTGTTCCGCGTGATTAATGATAAAACTCCTGATATATTATCAACAGATAGCGAAGGAAATAGCACAATTGTCAAGTTGATACGTTGTGACAATGAAAATGACAAAGATTGAGAAATGTATTCAACAGTTCATCCTTAATAGCAACGAAACAGAGTTTAAATTTCAATGTCAAAGCACGCCACATCATGAATATAACAAAAAGTTGACTAATGACTTTGGTTAGGGATCTAATATTCTTGCTTTTTTTAAGGATATTATTTGTTTTGTTATACTTAACGCTTTTTAGCTGAAGCATCTGTCCTGACCCGGCTGCTTTCCGGTGACAAAAGTAGATTAAATATTAAAAAAAGAAACACATTAATTTGTAATCTTCAATATATAGTAATCAAATAAAAGGTTTGCTGTTTAGTTTTAGTTATTAGAGTTTGACAATTTTCTGTTGTAAATTTTACAGACATTTTCATTTCAAATAGGCATCTCGTTAATACACATACTGATTTTCACACTGACTTAATATTTATCTTACTTTAGACACGTCCGTATGTTAAACAATGCTAAGTATATTTTATTCCCGAGGATGAAATTTCAAAATTTACATTTTACGATTAACATTTATCAAATACAAGTGGATTGTATTTTAGTGGATTAATGTCGTGTTTTGTTTTTATTTTATTTATATGTAATATTTGATTTAAACCGTGGAACTACTTTTTACACGGGACAAAGACGGGTTCAGAAGCTTGACTGCCAACCTTCAATAATGGAGAGGCACTTAAAGAAGAGAAGAACACTTAACTTTTCTGTAATGAGAACAGGATCGGATATTCCTAAAATAATCGCCGCTAGTTTTGATAACATATTTTTTTTCTAGTTCCGATAACACTACATAATTTTTTTTTTCTTCCGTTCACGGCATTTCAAGAAAAGAAGCAGGTTTATTCTACAAAAAAACCTTTTGCATAGATATACACCAATTTAGAATAGCAATACATACTCGTAATACGAGTAATGTGATTCTGGCATTTAGTATGGCGTTATTCAACGTAGGTACAATCAGCCGTTTAATATGTTACAATTGTTTTACTTACCTAGAGGTTGGCTATTAAAGAACCCCAACAAGAATAAGTCCACTCTTTTATAAACAAATAACACCTACCGGATTTTATATAGCATTGGAGTTAACGTACTAAATTACTTTATTTGAATTCTGGACTCGTTAGACCACCAAACCAATAGTAATTACGTATAATTTGAATCATAGCAGAACCCGTCCTAGTTTCCACGGGCTTGGATTTACTGCTCGAAGTTCTAAGTTCAAATTTGTATTTATTGGTGCACCGGCACGACCTTACAGGTTAGATATTCAATCTGTTCCCTTTAGATAACCTAAGATCGGTTATAGCTAAATGAAATTGTTCATAATTGATCGATTGGATCAATTAAGGCTTTAATATGAATAAGATTTATTTGACTTTCCAAACATGGTATGGCTTAAGAGTGCCCAACATCTTCCACATAAAATTTTATATTGTCTAGGTAAAATAAGGTACTGTAATTATGACATTAAGAATTATCTAGTGGAATAATCAAAAGTTTGAAAAAAAATACTATTAATTTTAACAATAACATTATTTTGTTCCTACCCTGGGCAGCCGAAAGCCAGGACTGACATGAAGCATTTCTTATGTACATAACTAAGATTTATTTTCTTATTTCTTAATGTGTTCTATAGGTACTTACCACTAAAAGATTTTAGTTTTGTAGTTCGCAGAGACACACATTTTGTAAGAATATGAGATTGTTTACTGATACTTTTTCATTCTGAGAACAAATAAAAAGCAACAAGCAACGTGAAGGGCATAAATAATTTCAAAATGAATAACCTATGAAAAAGAAAATAAATTGCGAAAAACGCTACGAAAATCAAGCTCAGGTCTGAGAAGGATACACTTCAAGAAGTTCTATTAGGACTTTTATTTATAAATCAATGTACCTGACAGTAGGCCTGGACTTTCTTTTCGAAATGGACAGTTTATTTTAGCCCTATGGGCCTTTTAAATTTCACCGGACTTTGTAGCTTAACGCTGACGGCGCTTAGCCGGAACTGAACCTACACCTACATAGAGTACACCTCGGCTTACGAAGTCGTATATTGGTTCGAAAGGGTCAAACTAGTCCTGGATACCCACAACTTGAAGAGATCGCGTACCGTAATCCTCGGTGCATACTAAACCCTGAAAAATGCAAGATACTTTCAAATTGCACGCTACTATTTATTTATTTTATTTTAGCGGCCTGTTTGGTGTGGAGGTAAGTAGCCTTGCCTTTCATGCCAGAAGTCCCAGGTTCGAATCCTGGTAGAGGAAGATATTTTATCATATTTGCTTTCTAGTCATGGATGTGTATGTATGTTTATTTAAGTTTATTTCTAATATTTATATATGAAAAAAAATGTCTATGTGGGTTTTTATATTTCTTAAGTTTATTTATCCGTTATCTAGTATCCATAACACAAGTTCTTATAGATACTTAATTTGGGCTAGATAATGTGGTGTTATCAAATTATTATTAATAGTAATCCTCTCCTGTGAATTATTCCACTCTAGGTGGACTAGACGCTCTGTTACTTTGTAAGATCTTTAACAGTATCTTTAAATCAAACATTAGAAGCTTTAGAATGATCTTGGTGTAATAATCGTTAGCTCGATAAGATTTAATTAATCGAAAGGTAAAATCTAACAGCAAAAACTAGATTTGGTAGACTTTCCGCAATAACATTTTAATATCATACCTACGTATGGTAGGAAGATCGGATTCTATGAGATTTAATCTAGATTTTATGCTTTGCTAATAAATACGCAATGACTACAACTGGGGAGATCTGATATGTATGAACTATTTATATCGATAGTAAAATGTATGACTGGCTACAAGAAGTTTTATGTTGTTTTTATATTAGTTCATTTGAAAGTCTATCTTTGATTATGGATTTTACTGATTGTTGCACATACTAGTTTATAGTTTTTTGTGTAGAGAAGAAAATATTGAATATATTGAATATATTGAATAGATCCTACATTGGGTAACCCAAATTTTAATTTAGATCACGTAGGGTTATGCTGATAAACGAAATTTAATAATTACGAGATACTAAGCGTAAAAAGCACACAAATTAAGGACATCGTGTCTCGTCGAAAAGAAGGAAAATTATATAGATTCCCATCTTGTACACTATGTAGATTATTTCAATTACAGACCAGTTCATTTTATCAAAGTAAGTATGAAACGTTGCATGGTAAAACTGCTATAACAAATTTGACCTCTATCTGTATGCTTTAAATATTTTATTACATTGCGCAATACCGTGTCAAACTCTACGTTTATTTTAATGGCTGCTCTAATGTTAGTCAGTGGAATTCAAAATATTTGCTTATCGTAAAAAGAATGTGTTATCTGCACTAATTTATGTTTAATCTGATGTTAATGTCCAATCTTGTCCAATTTAGAGATTATCTTACAATTATTTAGTTGTTTTGATTTAGAAATTACACAAACAGGTCGATCTAATGGTAGTTAAAAAATATATCAAAAATTCACTTGTACACAATTTTAACACTTTTTTGGGTTTTTTGTTGTTTAATTTTATTGTATTAGAAAGGTGTTTATCGTTGATCTACTTATACAGGATTGTAATAGTGAAGACAAAAGTGTTCGTAATATATGCCATTTTATAGTAAAAAAAAAATATTTCAATATTATTCAAAAGAAGCGCAAGTTGGTAAGAAATCGCCTTAATACAGGGTGTAATTTTGCGATGCCAACTGGAGACAAAGTACTCCAGATACTGGAGATAGCGAGTTTCATCTAAGGTAACCTAAGATATTTTACAAGAAGAAAAACTGCATTTAAACGTATTTGAAAAAACGTATGCTGTGCCTAAAATCTGAGAAAATAACACCCATTAAGTGAAATGTCTGCGTTACAAACCGTGTAAAACATTTCAATTTTGTTACCAAATCGTAATTTAAAGAACTAAATTACGACAAAAATTACATTTAAAAATTAAAATAAGTAATTCGATTAATCTTTGAGTAATTTTATTGGTGGTATATCTTATTCTTGTTATTGAATGTATAAGCTAAGATTTAAGGGTTTGCTTTCATTGAAATCACCACATTACTTGCAAGAGGGATTCTCTGTGAGATCTTTATAATTGACTATTGATTGATGCCGTAAAAAACAGGGTGTTATTTTTTTCGAGTTTATGCCGGTTTTCCAAGGAGTGAAACTTTCTATCTCCAGTATATAGAGTACTTTCCGTCCAAGTGGCATCGCAAAATTTCACCCTGTATATCAAATTAATGAATTACGAAGCTCTTTGTGGAGTTCATACAGTAAAACTTCAATAAAAGGTATCATTTAGCAGTTCTTCAATCGTTAGCATAAGCGTAGTAATTTGGATACGAAGCTGTATTTTCCATATTTTTTTCAAAACATAAATGATTCGACAATTCCGTCGTAACAACACTTATTGTTATTTACGTAAACACTGCCATTAATAAGCACTTATACCACATCTGTCCTTCGAAGACACGTTCAAATTAGCTAATATGAAGTGAGCCTTACGGTTTGGTAATAAAGATGTAGTTCTTATTCTTCAAGGTGTGTGGCTGAGTCTGATCCGGAATCATTTATCAAAAATGATCCGCTTCGTCACGCCGCTTGCGGAAGCTTGAGAATTCAACTTATTAAGTTTTTTTAGGAGGGGACATTATTTTGAAAAATATACCTAGGTTAACTAATGTTATAAATGTTATTGGCGACCCAGTGGTGTCATGGTTAGTATTACTAGCACAGACGCCCTGTGTCATACGCCGAAGGTCCCAGGTTCGAGTCCTAATCGGCCATTAATTTCTGTGATGAATGAAAATTGTTCTCAGGTCACGTTTGTTTGTATTAATATATGTATGTTTATTCTGGGTTCCCCCCCAGTACGCTGTATGGTCATCCATAACAACTGCTTACTGTCGGGCCACACACTTGGTGTGTTTTTATAGGGATTTACTTAGATTTTATTATAAGTAAGTAAAGTAAAACATTTCAAGTTTGTTTGTCACGGTTGTATGCTGGAACTCGGCAACCGTTCGAGACGAAATTTTAGTAGGTAAGTTATCAGTTTATCTGTGGATTTGCAAAGAATAAGCGCCGTAACTACAGTTCTGATATTAATCAATTCGAATTAAATGAAAGCTATATTATCAGGAAGTTATTTTGGCTACATTTTAATTATTACTTGTTTTAGACTATCCCAGTTATTTAAGCTATTATTTACGGAATTAACGGGTGATGTACTTGATCATGGTGCTTGAATAGGTGTTGCAATATCGGAAACTCGATGTTACCAATCATAATCGTGCTTAGAATCCCGTGAATTCCTTAAATCATACATTCGTATTTCCTCATCAGGGGCCACGTTTTTATCCATTTAAGCTCACTATTATATTTATTCTTCTATCTTGTTTAGGCTATATCTATTGTAGCTGTTTGAAACTAGTTAAGCTCTTTTTAAAGGTTGTAGTCATTGTTTATTTTTTAAAAGGATGTAATGTAAAGTATGAGGGAAGTCTCTCAACTGGGGTGGGCTGGTGTACAGTCCCATCAATGGGATAATTAAGGCTGTAGTGGATAAGTTGTTATTAAATATATAGATAAGTCTACCTATTTTGCAATGTTTTATAAGACAACTTTAGCAACCGAGTAGTAAATAAATTATTTTGCTAAATAAATATTGTCGTTATAATAATAAATTTATTTATTATATATCAGCAGACAAACACACCAACTGTACAGCTTCTAAGTAAGCAGAACTTGTGTTATAGATGGCCATACAGCGAACTGGGGTGAACAATGACCGGAGAACAAACATCTGTGTTCATCACACAAATGAATGCCCCGGCCAGGGCTCGAGCCTGGGACCTCCAGCGTATGAGGCAGGACTACTAATCACTACACTACTCAGCCGTCAACGGCCGTCATCTAGATCTAATAAACACCACTCTAACTTTTCGAAAGTTTGTCGTATGCAAATAAGCTTAAAGTGTTTTTGTTGGGCGCAAGGCATCTTGATCGACGTTAAGCTTCATTCCGCTTAATTGCTTTAAAATTCATTAAACATGATTTCAAATCTCTAAGCATCATTTACGTATAATCGTACTTCTTCGAAGCTGCAATATACCTTTCCATACCTATTTCAAAAGATAATTTACCGCATTATCAAGTTTAACATCCATTATAATAAGGGTTAAGCCTTATTAATAAATAAGTTAATGGCTGTTTTATGACCAAAGCACTAGAATACTGGTTTGCACTAAAATATGTAGACCACCTAGGTTTTATAGTGCATTAGATTTAATATAAAGATGGCCTTAATTTTATAACACGCGTAATAAAAATTCATTTATCACTGCGATGTGTTGGTAATATTTAATTGTTTATTGAACATAGATTTTCAGTTTATCATTTGTAAGTCGTATGTATATATATTTTATAGTTATACTTGTATAAGTGTATCATGCTCGTTTGCAAGTTATGATTACAAGGTAAAAAAAAGAAGTATATGATTTAGACTGTTTAAGAATTTTTATTATCAATTATGTTATATATTTATAAAAAGGAATATACTTACATATACTATTTTTAATAAATATATTATAGGAATGTATTTTTTTAAATAGACTACGTTAAAAAGATATACATGGGTAATAGATGACGAAAGTAAAATAGTAAAACAAAAAAAAATCTAAAACCGAATACCAGATGCAGATCCTTGCTCTTCGGCATTGACCCAATAATGCTGGCAGAGTTAACTCGTTGTGTGACCAAGCTCGCCGGAGAATCGCTAATCTGGAAGAAATTTACAGCAGAATTTTTTTTGTGTCTGATGACCACGGACCCAACGTCTCTACCCTCTCTCTCTCTCAATATCTAAAGCGTCATTGTCACTAAAGTACGTCTTCTTATAGCGTCGGTTGCCTGGTCGCTCATTTTCCTCTGATATGGTTGAGGGCGATGGCTGGATCCCGCGTTAACTCGTGAATGGGTGCCGTTTGAGGGTGTTCGGCGTCACAAACTCGTGTTATCCGTTGTAACCTGTATACGTGATATACGTTCGCGTATTGGCCAATAAGATAATCGAGGTATCAGAAACTTGCTGTATTCGCACCACGGATTCACCTTCTTAAGGCGGCTGAGAGGCTTTTCTAATAAAAAAAAACACAAAAGTAATTTTTAGTCCCGTAGGTTGCATATTTTCAAATTTACTCGCAATGCCTTGGTGCGTATGCAACCTTAATACAACATCGATTTACTTAAAGTTTACTGCAACAATAACATTTCATCGATCTTCTGTAAGTAAATTTTAATTATACTTTAAGCTAAAAGTAATCTTAAATCTTAAACTTATTCATAAATTCGAAGCAAAAACCATCACAATATAATTTTATTTTAATTATACAAAACCATCAATATAATATATGACAAATTTTCTAATCTCAAGTACCAATAAAAAGACATCCTCAACAGTAAAATCACGATTTTTACACAAATTCGAGAGAAATCTCGAAATGTCACGCCTTTGACATTTGATAACCTATATTTCGTACTACCAAGCTAACTGTGCAGTAGTAAAAACTGGAACTAAACTATTTGTTACGTGACTTAATCAAACTTCATTTGCGCGTAGAACGCAGCGCCACACTTTACTAAATAGATAAGTTGGTCGGACTATAATAATTATGGTTTTAATTGCACGTGTGACATTATCTTCATTTCTTTGTTTTTTATTTGTATAGTTGAGCGGAATTTACCGCCCAGACCAGATCTTGACATAAGATATTCAACTACCAATGAAATTTTGAAACAATTAATAGAATAAATGGTAAACCTCTTATATTTAAAGATACGGAGAATAACTAGGCTTATATGTTTAACTCTCTAGCTTAAATACACACTTAAGCTTAAAGCTTCTTGTAGGTACATAAAATACAGAGACAGCAATAGTTTCGTGTTCCCGGCATGGGTGTTATATATCTATCTATGTATTAAGAATGGGTTTGCTGTGTAATAATACTTCAGGAACAACCTGCCATGAAGTTCTGCGCTCATAGTGTTAAATTTTTCGAAAGATCCTTTTCTGTTATGTACTTACATTATAAGTACCGTTAATATATCGAAAATACATAATGCCATACAAGCTCTTGAGATTTCCCGCCAAGTTTTGAACATTAAACAGGTAGCTACTTTTGAAAATACCTTTCACTATTAGCGATAAAACGATATCATTTATATTTGTACAAAGACAATTTAAATTTATTTATAAAATGTTGACCATCTCAGATGGAATATAAATATTCGGAAATAATGCACTTTCCCCTAACAGCTTTGCAGATCAGCTCAGTAGGTTAGAATAATAATTATACTAAAATATGAAGTATGAAAAATCAATGCTTTTAAAAGTCCAACAACGTCGTCTTTTACGACCACGTCTATATTTTGTCAATTGCATTTATCGTCACTTCTATTTATTTATATATAACTTAAAATGTTGCAGCTCATAAAATTATAAAACCGCATGAAATAAGGTTCTCTGGATAAGAGTGCATGTAAAGTTTAAATGCCTATAAAATTGAGGTGTAAGAATATACGTATTTAGCATTTAAATGACGCGCTCCAGTAGAACTCAAAGGTGATTCTATTTTACATTTAGATATCAACTTAATATTACGGTGATAAAAGATTAAAGCATTTTTAATTTAGCTTACAATGTAGCGTGTATATAAATATTTACTGTAATTAAGTCAGAACGAGTTCAAGTTTTCTTTAAGATTGTAATTCGTATGTTTAGAAGGTTTTTTCCTCTTTCATCGGGTGGATGAAATGGAAACAGTTATCTTTAATATGTGGTTTAGAGTTTTGTTAATGTATTGTCTGGGGCGACACTACGCTTTTGCTATTTTGACTATCACAATAACAGAAGGAACAGCCTAAATTACAGAAATACAGAAATGAAGGCTTAAAGCTCCTTCTAGCAACGCATCAACGCATAATCAATTAAAACATATACAATAATTTGCCAGCTATGAAAATAGTAAAAAAAATGCTTCATCTGCCTCTTCTACCAATGTTCTGTAATCACTCGCCAATCGATTGCGTTCCTGATCCGAAACCGATATGAGAATCAATACCTGGTGTTATAAGTAATAAGATACAGGGCGTTACTTGCAAAACTTTGGTGGTCGTTCGATTATTCAAATTAAGTGATACGTGAATCAAGTTTGGATTTTACAATATCATTGCTGGGTCATTTTTGGATATTTTATTTATCTTTTTTGTGAAGTTGGTATTTGATGTCAGTCCCATGTTTTTATTTTATTTTATTATTTCTAATAACTAAACTGATATCAATAACTCTTTTACCAGTCCACAGCTGCATTATGGGGTAGTAGCTAGTAAGCAGAGGCAACTGTTTTTGAATAATATGATACCGAAAAAACCAAGCTTATATTGCACTCAAAAAACAAAAACACAAAACAGTTTATTTTTTATTCATCTATCATCAGCTAATGCCGTACTGGTTTTGGCAAGACCAGCCGAATGAGCCAACCTATATAAAACCTGTATCGACTATCCGATTGCCACTAACCGAATATGAGTAGCTGTCGGTTCGGGCCGGCATTGCCTTCGACAAATCCCGAATGTGAAGGCTGGAACACTTCTACACTAATTTTTTTATTTAATTGTAAATTTGACTTAATTTAAATTTTTGTTTACTTTTGATTTTTTAATATTTTTGATATACGTTGACATCTTTTAACTTTAATTTGGATATTTAAGACTATTAACGGTTATTTGTTATTTTTATTCGTTTTACTTTGAGACATGACTTATTTAATTTAATTTAATTTTGATTGTGAATGTAATATATGTAATAATTATTGATTCGATTGTTTTAATGATTTACATATATATTTCCAATTTTATAATTTTGCACGCTGAATAATCAGCAGTATGTGATGGAACTAATTTATATTTAAGACCCAACTGTACAATATATTGGCAAATAAAGATTTTATCTTATCTTACTAATTTCTATACTCGTAGAACAAATACCTTTCATTTAAAAAAATTGTTAAACCTTGTCAAGGATCGACTTCTCAAAACTCAGATCAAAAAGGTTGAACTTCAAACAAAGTTTCTCCATAAAACATAAAATGTGTCCACAAACCATATGTTTACTAAGTTAAGTTCGCATAGCGCGGCGGTAAATTTACGTTCGCCCGTCTGAAAGACCCGTTCACATGTTAGCTTTTCACATAACGCGGTTCTTTAAAGCGGAGCAGACGGGCGGTTTTTCTGGTTATTTTTTTTCTAAGTGGATGATTGTAATAGTATGTCTTATAAGTATTTTACAATGGGATTTTCGATATTAAAAAAAATATAGATTTTTTTCAACAAGAATTAGATATGCTACCGCTTGTTTGTCTCTAAATCCTTAAAATTTTTGATTTAAATATATTTTTAAAATAAAAAAAGTTATAAAAATAATTTAATTTGACTTAGACCGTCACAAAAACTGGCGATATTACTTGCTTATGCTAATAGATATGTGCAAATCAACCGGAACTACAAATATCATTTACACAAGTGCAGTTTTTTATTAGAAAAATGAAATTCCACATTTAAAAAAAACACAATCTTGGTTAATAATAGTATACGTTCATGAATCTACATACAGCCATACCTTTCTAAACTGCCAGTTTGCAGAAATCACATTTGAATATAGAACGCGTTTAGTCAAATATTGCTCATTTCTGGTTCAGTCAATTGAGTTTACGTACACAAACCAATATTATTTGAACTCTTGACAACTTCTGCCATGGTAGAGTGGAAATGAAAACTTATTGGAGATACAGTCCATGATAATTTGGAAAGACAGTACACGTGTAATGTTTATAAATTAAGAATTTTATGATTGCGAACTATATAATATAAGTAGTTCTTAAAAGTACATAAGAACAAAACGCTGGCTTCTAGTAGAAATAACGGAAAAAGTTCGGTTTATATAATATTTTGCGTTTTGTAAACTCAGGATAACTTCAAGTCAAAGATATGGTCATAAGTAAGAATGTCCAAATCTGCGCATATTTCCATTTCTTTATTTTCTCGATGACAGTTCTATCGATATAGCTCCATCCCTATCAGTTTCTCCGACTCTGGTATTATGTAACCTTGTACGTGCGTAAACGTCATATTTTTATAAAATAATGCATACTTGTAGTAAAAAAGAACGCCCGCACAAGTTTTCACAGGAGCTGTCATCGAAAAAATAAAAAGAAATGGAAATAGTATGATAAGAATTTACATTCTTATAGTAATGGAATTGATTGTTGAAATAAGAAAAGTGAAAATTCTAAGATATATTATTCGAACTTATAACATGTTTTTTTTCCGAAGTAAAAAGAAACTAATATTTTATCTACAATCTACTTGAACTGAAATTTGGATAAGCATCTTTATAAAGAATTCAGAAAATTTTAAATTCATTTTTAGGCTCGAATTCTTAGTCACCGGTTGAAACTAAAAACTATTCAAACAATATGGTGGGGCCCAAGGATTCATATTACAACTACAAGGTAAATACACTTTACACCCTCAAGCCACACGTTCTAACTGACAGTTAAATATTCATAATTAAAATTGGTGTTCAAAGATTGACAGCTCCAATAATTATTTATAATTGAAAGATGACACGAGTAAATCAAGAGGTCAGCCTACAAGACTTTTGCGAAAGCTCCCACGCATGCTCTGAATTTTGTAACCTTATATTCACCTGTCTTTATTCGTTTTAATTATCTATAGATTGTATACACATATGATATTTAGCTACTGTGTGATTAAAATAATTATGAAAAAACCGTCAATCATGTTTAACAATAATATTAAAGTCTATTGTAATTATTTATAAATGCTGCAAGGTGTGAAATATGATGCAATACGTGTGGGAAGCGATATAAAAACTAAACGTTTCATTTTAAATCATGAAATAATATGCAAAAATACGAGGGTTTAAATTTTCATAAGTTATTTATTTGAAATTACTAGGGTTAGCTGTTTATATGTTTAAATTTATTTCAAATATAAATATTATCTTATTAATCACTCATGCTGGCTTTCATCAGGAACCAGAACGGGAATGAACAGGAATAAAGTCAATAACAAATCTAATTTGTTAAAGAAGTAGTGAAGTTTCTTAGGTAGGGCCTTTGAAACTTTAACAGGGCAGAAGCGTTTGTAATTCGTCCATGTATTTAAGGGAAAGAGCTTCACCCTGGAGCCGAAAATTCCTAAACGGTTAAATTAGGAATCGAAACCCTACAATTTCAAATACTTATTTCTCAACATTGACAATTACTTGTTGTTATGGACGTCAAATAAAGCATGTCTTTACCGCAAGTTCGGAAAAACCTTCGTGAAGAAGAACTATATAATATCTCCCACCTCCCAACTATCAAAACGACGAACACCCTCAAACGGCACCCGTTCATGAATTAAAGCGGGATCCAGCCATCGCTCTGCTAAACCACATTAGAAGAAGAGGGAAGAGAACTTTGCCATCCAGGACGCCATGTTATTTTACTATGTCAACGGTTTGGTGTGACAGTCCAGATTTCAAGTTTAAGAAGACATTCAAAGTCTTTCGCCCCATCAATTTCACACTTTGCAGTGACGTAATTTTGTAAACCTTATTTTATTGATCACCTAAATAAGAACTTGGTAAAGGAGAAAATATTAAAATGTTCAAGAACTTTCATCCTACACTTTTTTGTACCAAAAAACGGCAAAAAAGAACCGATTTAAATAAGTGCTTCAATTAGACATGGAAATTATATTCGCATCAAAATTTCATGCAGTTATTTTTAAGACAATTTAAGGATAGTGGTATTTTTGTTATAATATTTTTTAGGTGCTGTTTGTTAAATAGAGTTGAGGTCTGAGGTTCGATTGCTAACAACACTTTTTGTTATGAATATAATTTTTAACGTTTTCGCGGCATTTTGACTGGCATAGCTCTCGATACCCGGAGATTTTTCGATAAAAAGTATTGTACACTATATTGCGGCACAATGATTTGAAAAAACCTATTTATATCATATTGAGCTGATCGAGTTTAACCAAAGATTTAATTTGTTTGGATTATAACTACTTTGGTCTTACGTTGAGTAGCTGTGTTATAATTTGGATATCGTAATGACCCTGTTTACTGTTCAAACAATGTTTGAACAATGTTCATTGTTTTTCTCCTAAAATAGCCCTGGAATCTTCAAGAGAAGAGTAAATGTGTACCTCTTGAATAGGCATGTAACGACCTCGTCTTTACCATTGCTTTCTATCAGATGAGTTAGAAGACTTACGCAAGTCCATTTCAGAATAAGAAAGGAGGTAATTCGTCCTCAGGAAGGACTCCTTTTTTAGAGTTTGTCATACGCGGAAAACGAGTACGCGGACTACCTAGATTTTGTTGAATAGTTATAGTGTTATTTAATGTTAATTGATTAAGGGAAATTATAAGTCAAGCCGCAAATTTCTTCATCGTGACGTGATCAAACTTTTAACTTTAAAACTAAGCCACGGGAAAATGAGATAGCCTCTAATGAACTTGGACGGCCGATTGGTGTAGTGGTAAGTAGCCTTGCCTCTTACGCCGAATGTCCCAGGTTCGAGTCCCGGCCGGGGCATTCATTTGTGTGATGAACACAGATGTTTGTTCTCGGGTCATGGCTGTTTGTATTTATTTATGTATGTTTGTTCTGGGTTCCCCCCCAGTTCGCTGTATGGTCATCCATAACACAAGCTCTGCTTACTTTGGGGCCATACAGTTGGTGTGTTTGTCTGGGGATTATTATTATTTTAAAACTAATTCGTCTTTTATGCATCGCCTACTAAATATTCTAAAGAAAGCGTAGTAGTTAAATTTGGGTAAGGTTAATGTTAGGCTGTAATTATCGCATGCGCAAGCCGAGCGGGCGTAGCGAGCGTGGTGCGACAGCACCCGGAAAACGCCGTAATCGTAATTGGATGATAATCCAAAATTTTGTAGCAAAAACATCATCAGACAACATATTTTTAGTGGCTAAGATAGTATCGTTCAGACGCTCGTAAATTGTGGCTGGCTTAGTAATTTAGAAGGCAATGTAGATTTTTAGAGGCGAAAAATGCTATCAAAAAGAAATCTGTTTAATGAGCACCCATTGATTAATGGCTCGTTGCCGATCGTTTGCTTAAGTCGGAATTTCCTTTGATCCAGTTGGTTGTTCCTCCCCTTTGAGCTGGACACAACCACATAAACTTGGTTATTATGCCAGTAACATAGAAAGGATTGTAGAACCACCCTAGACCACTTTCTTTGTACTTTACTAACTTAACTTACCTTCGAACCACACATTCTCCATTCTCCAGTTTACGCGTACCTGCCACTAAATGAAGAAATTAAACTTACATAACGCACTCAGTGCGAATGTAGAGATGTTTATTAAAAGCAATATTTATCGATATAAATCACGATATATGAAAGTAATATTCACACACAAATAACGACGATCGTTTTTGCATATAAATGTAGCGGGCCATGAGAATCTGGGATATCTATATAAAATTTATATATCGATGGTTCTCAAATGCCTTTAATTAATTTTGATACGTTTCACGTTTGGCCATCTGATTTTTTTTTGTTACGCATAATTCAAGATGTAGAATTCAAGATAAAAGCTGTATGTAAAATATGACAACTGAAAAAGAAAACGATCCATTGTAATTGAATATTAACCCTAGAATCCTACACTATCTGACGCACTCAGTGTTCCTACACTGGGGTGATGGGGTACCCCTAAATGAAAGTGTGTATAAAATGTTTAAATAAAACCGGTCATCTAAAATATTTTTTATTCTGTTAAAGAACACTATGAGATCACAAATCAGCCTTACAGTTTAAAATTAAATATTAATTACAGAACTCTTGGCATACTTTTATTTGGTGTTCCAAACAAATTGGGATTCTGCATTGGGTGCACCTGGTCTGGCTCTATGTTCCTTATTTCTTGGACAGAAACCACATCGCCCCTGTGGATGATGGACAGACACAGAGGGATCAGCTGGCATAGATTTTTTGAGAATGGCAGAAATACATTATTTTATTAAATACCTCTTCAAAGTTAACCTTTGTAGACATTCTACCAAATGGTCGTGTATAAAATTTAGTCCTAATTCATTTTAAAAATTTCGACGAAACTTGATTTAAGGATTATTAGTTTCTGTGGGACATTTCAATAGAAAACAGTCAGACGGACAAACAGGAATACAGGAAGAATGATGGGTGATGAAATTATCCTATAGATTTACTGTTTCATTTTGTAGAGAAATTGAATAGAAATTGTAGACATTAATTAATTCGCGTTTACAGTTTGAGTCTTGTTGCACATTATAACCTCAATAATAAACTATTTAAATACTGCATATACATACATAAATAGTCGAAATAAACTAAATTAATAACAATCAGAATAAAAAAAAATACAAACGTTATTCCTACACTAGGGTACTACAACACCCCATAACACCTGCGCACGCGTCTACACCGTAAAGCTTATGCCCTGTCCCTGACCAATGTATAGTGTGAGGCCACACGGTAAAATACATGGGAGGTCAAATCTGTGACTTGTACACTCGCGAAATAAATGCAAAAGCTAAGCCTTGTGGGGTGCTGGAGCACCCTGCGTAGGGTTCCAGGGTTAAGTTCTTTTTTCAGTGCGCAAATTTGACACTAAATTAGCAGATGTTAGTCGTTTTAGTTAACTGATTCAAAAGTCAAACGTTCAATCATCCAACAATTTAAGCGTAGGTGAAGGCGGGCTTGGCCACTAGTTATTTAAAATTTGTAAGTATTATATTAGTATTCTTTTGTAATAGTTCCATTTAAATATTATGTGAAAAACGTGATACAACCAAATAAATTATAGCGTGCCTGAACACTCTAAAATACTCCAAATTTTCTCATAAACAACTAAATTAGTATATAATCTCGATTAATATTCCAGATAGGTAATAAAATAGATAACAGAAATTTACAAGTGTCTGTTTCCAAATATCGACAATTTATCATTATGCTGAATCGAAAAACCGTTTTAGAAATAATTAAAAAGATCTACGACGCTTATTAGTCGTCGTCCATAATTTTTAATAGACCACCGACGCTATTTAAGAAATGTACCATGAAATGTCAAAACAATTAAAATTAATAATAGCGTTTTCGGACTTCGATCGATAAATTTTAAATACTTTCACTTATAAATATTTTTCCGATCGGAACGAATCGGTTATTGTCGTAAGTGCCCGGCAAACCTCGGGCGCTTGTGCCGGCGTTTTTGATTAATGAATTGCCATATCCGAAAAAACTGGGGCTATTTTTTAAATCTTTGGCAAGGTGGTTGAACTCGCCCTTTTGGTGAGAAGATGGATTTTTTGTGTCCTTTTTGGATGCGCAAAATGAAGCTTCTTTGGTCGTTTTCTGAAACAGTTACTGTCCCTAATTGTTTTAGTAAACGAATTATTTTTGGTATGCTATGTAATCAAGACATATTTTCCAGTAAATTCGAGTTTGCATACATTATTTTTATCGATCAATCAAAGTAATTATTATAAGATAGCTTGTGCTAACGCACACACAGTCATGCTTTTTCTCCTATCAACTACTTAAATATCTATTTATCTCAAGAAAAACAATAACAAAAACACAATATGCTTACACTTTGTGGTTTCTAACTGGTTTCCCTTTTTAGATTATTATTCTACAAGTTGTTTCCTTATAAAATAAGAAAAAGATTCCTTACCTAAATCATTTTACAAAGACAATATAAGTTTCAATATTATAGCACGGTTTTAGATTTTATACCTACATATTACATCAGCTTTTTCATCGTAGCATTTGAAATAAGAGCATCTTAATCTTTATTTAAATAAATTCAGACTATTAACAAATCGAAACATTTAACATATTTCACATTCCTTGAAAGACAAAGCATACACCAGATCAAATTTTTAAAATCTAAACTGGAGCATAAAGAATATTCGTTTTCAAGTTTGGACGTTGAACTATGCAAATGTGTACATTAGAATTCTGGCCCAGAATACGTCGTGGAAAATTGGACAGTCAACCTTTCTGTGTATCAAATTAGAGTGTGAAAATAACTTTGTAATTTACATATTTTATCTAGTATGTCGTTTTATTTACATTGATTATTAGAATATCTTTTGATGTTCTGTACGGGGCATTGTATGTGATTGTTTATTTAAAAATAAGAAAAGATATCGTTGATTGCCCGAAATATACTTAGATTTTGATGGGGTCATCAACATTAGTGCTGAACATAATTTTTTTAATTTGTAACAGATAAAGAAAACCAAACGGTCAAGTTCTTTGCTAGAGAAGGGAAAGGAAAGAGCTTCTTAGTTCCAACATTAACCAAATATCTGAGACTGGCACAGCATACCTTGCGTTACCGGCAATTACCTGTCAGAAGACCCGACTCAAAGTCAACTCCAAATTTAAGTCTTATGCATACAATAATTAGCAAAGCTCACAAAAGCTCTTCATCCTTATTAAAGCCACTGACAGCTGCGATTAATTGAAAACGTTGAGTTAACAAGGTTCATCCAGTTCCGATGTTACATTGATTAAAAATATTAGCGATTATAATTAACAGCTGTTTTAAGTGTTTACCTTTGCTTGTCTCATGTTACATGACCTTAAAGTGGCTTATATTTATTTATATTACATAATTATCTGATACAGACAGTTTTATAAGACCGGACCTGAATTTATACTTGAGATCATATTCGTAGATCGTAAGAAATGATGGACAAACTTGAGTCTTATTTTATCTTTTTGTATTTTAGAAAAGTGCGTTCTTGGCTTCATCTATTCAAAGGCTTTTATTGTAGTATCGTCTAGTCACTCGATTAAATAATATATTCTGAAAACATGGAATACATTACTATATGACACAAATTGATCACTACATCTGTCTGAGGGGATTTTAAAGGAATGATAATTTGACTACTATAGTTTTTTTTATATGCGTGTCGTTTTGGTAAAGCTCTTCATGTTAATGTGCCTGTTGGTAGTATTCAAAACTTCCTGATAATTTGTATGGCTACACTTTAAGGATAACATTTCCATACATTTAAAGAAAACTTCATTAATTTGATTAAAATTAAGCAATAAATAACAAGCTTAACAATTATTCGTAACATACACCTTCTCGATTATTTACAAAACTGTCAATTTCTTTATTAAATAAGTAATAAATTTTCGAAATTGCCTTAAAAATAACTGTCTATATATGAACTTTAACTCAATTATTGATATTCATCGCTTCAATAAAAGTTAATCGAAATTTTTCACATTTTTTATTCAAGTTCAGTTTTGAGCTTTCGTTGTTTTCGAGAAAACCAATTAATCACGAATGGATCTTTGCGAAAATGTTTTTAACGGAATCTGGACTGCTTGTAATTGATCAAGATTTAAGACGTTTCTTATTACCCGGGACGTCCGTGGACTACAAAATGGTGGCAGCTTCTAGTCTTGGCTTGCTTTTTCACTTTCATGCATGGTTTTGTGGAGGTGAGAAGTTTAAAAAATGGTTGATTTTCTTTCAGTAATAAAAATGAATGAAAAATTGAATGTGAAATGGCTATCAGGATGGCTTCCTGTTGTGTATAGTTTATTTCGTAATCTAGAGTTCATTGAACATAGCTCATAATATGATCCTCTATGTATTTAGGTTCTACTCTAGTTGGCTGCATCTCACCTATGTATTAGACTCATTCCAGGACCAGTAGTCTTTACAGAGAAGTCTTTCAGAAGTAGGTCTTTATTCTACATATCTGAAAAAATTGTGCAGCGCTTCGTCAGCTTATATACAGATTTAGTTTTTCTACGATTTCCTGAGTTACATAGTAATGTCATAAACTGTCTAAAACGCTATTTGCCTGGTCTTTGCTGCTCAAAATTATGGATTTATAAAACAGTGGATCCCTTATCCTACTCCGTTTGTGCTTGATGGATAATAGATGAATTATTCCCACTCAATTCACTTTCTTACAAAGAGTAAGAAAGTGAATTTCTGCATTGAAGACAATGGACGCCACCAAGCCTGGTCAAATTGCGAGTGGTGAGTGCAAAATAAAATCCCATCGTCTATGTAGAGTAGTTAATAATTTGTTTGTAATCTACAACAAAACGGGTATAACGTCTTACTCACATTTCATTAGAATTATTTTTATTTATTGACTGATTACGATTGATATGTCAGATGACAACTGTCAATCATACATTTAGATAATACAACTGCGTACATAAGGTGCGTGTACATGCCAGAGTGTCTTCTACCATCACGCACAAAATAACGATTAACTAAACAAAATCAAAATATGAGTATGTTTTAAATTTGATGCTTTACACTACTCACTTATAGAGTACCTACACGGTAATTCAAGCTGACAGACTAAAGTCAGATAATTGAGTAAAAAGTAATCCGATTCGCCTTTATTTAGAACCAAAGCACAGACTGTGCAACAAATTATAGTACCTACTTTACCAAAACAGTAAAAAGGATTACCGGAAAGGAATAGAGATGTATATCTAATTATAATTACTGTGGTCCCTTTGTATGACCATATTTGGTCATTTAGACCGCAATAGAGACTGAAAAACTGGTCTATCACCTTTTCGAACACATTAGTAGCTATTTATTTGTAAAGAAAACGCCTTTTACGGACAATCCGAGCTGCGTAGTGTAAATGCAAAAGAAAAGTCAACCCTATTGAATGTGAATTAGAATTGAAATTAAAACAGATGCTTTTTAGGATTTTTTGTGATTGAATTGGCTATGGTTTCATTAAAAGTTGTTTAAATGCTTCGAGTAAGTGTGTTAATTGTACTGATTATAAAATAGTTTACTGATTCAAGAATTAAATGCATGAAAGCTCCGAGCTAGGATTTAACATAAAGGCAACTTTTACACCAACACATTTCTGAAATAATGCAAATGAATTTATATTATTTAAAAATACACAACAATAATATAAAGGTATATATTCAACATGATTTTGACTGTATACTAATGCGGCCTGGTTAGGCTTGTAGCATATCTAATTTATCTGAAACTCTATCTTATACACAATATTATAAATCTGTTCTAATGCTCTCTTAAGGAATGAAAATGCGAAAATTTTAAACAAATCATTTGTAACTGTATATCTGTATTTTGATTCAACTGTTGATCAATAGAATATGGGCCTGTAAACTTGTGGATAAGCCCTTTCATATTCGATAAAAAAAAATGTCGTAAGCATAACTTCATTTTAAGTTAAATTCAAGCAATCATAACAAGAAAAAAGTTATAACACAAAGTTACGAATTCAAGATACAGTTAGACCCGCGGTTTATTGCGGCCATCAATAAAAAAGAGTTATTAAATTGCATATTTTGCTATCACAGTATCGCTATTTAGCACTTTAATGATTTTTTCACGGATCTTCGGCCTTATACGTGTGGTTATAAAAACTTTATCGATGAAGTCACGCCTCCGACTCGATTTATTGTGTCCATCGAGCTCCCTTTGAGAATCAGGTTGAGATTGCGACAGCTTCAATGTTATTTTATAGGGATTTTTATATATTTATTTATTAGGATTTCCAACAACAAGTACACTAATACAACAATAACTACACTATAACTAAATTAATGCTAAGTGTCTTATCACTTACAGGAAATCACAGCATGCACAGAATTTTACTAAACTAAGATAACAACACACTCACTTGTGGTTTTATTGCATACACAATATAGAAGCAGAATTAATAAGCATTGATTTAAAAGGCTGTATGGGCAATACTGTCAAAGATATTTTTTTTCGAGAATAATTTTCTTGAAGTTCGAGGAAGCGAAAATATCGAAGTTATCCTTGTTATACTGATTATACAGGGTATACATTCGTGACAATGGGCACAAGGGATATGTTATTTTTTATGAAATTTAAGAAAAAAGTCTTTCTTTTAAAATAAAGGTTTTGAATGATTGGACCCTGCGTATCTGAGGATATTATTGTGGTGACTAGGCTGTGAGCCACGGCTTATGAAGGGAAGTTGAAATTTACCAAAGCATTATTGCGTGATGAAAAATGTATCATGAAAAAGATTATTTGTTATTAAAAAAAATATAAGATTTGAGATTATTATGTTAGATGAAAATGTTTATTTATAAATTTTATTATTTATTAGTTTCAAATATATCAAACATCTATGATTATAATAACTGTCCGTCGTTAACAAACATTAGTGATGTGAAAGCATCGTTACTTTCTATCGATATATATTCAACAAGAAAAACAACTATATAGTTGAGAAAGTTCTCTAAACCTTATGTACTATTCTCATTTTACCAGGAAAATAGGATTCCGAGGCCATAGGCAACCCTGTCAGCGAACAATCAGACACCGTGCGACGTTTGCCTTAACCGTTTTTGATGCGTACCAATTGTGAATGTAGTAGCGTATGCTAATTTCGAGGACTTATTCTGGAGTTTTGTGTTTTAGAAATTCAAAGAGTGTATAATTTTTTGAGTATTTATTTTTATTAAGAAACATAAGAACATTTAATAATGAGTAGGTTTTTTTATGTAGCGCAACAAAACAAAAGGTTTGTCTAATGTTTAAATTGTATGTGCGCAGGAGACTTTTCAACTGAAATTCTCGGTATTAACATTAACATATATTTTTAAAAGTATTTCTTTATGTTTTCATGTTATTAAACAAAACTCTTTTTAACGGGATGTTATCGCTTCGATAATTTTTTATATTTTAAAGCGACATTTCGGTGTCTTTACCAATATCGTGGTCACGCATGCCTAAAGTGACATGTGTCAGGTGTAAATTGTAACAATATAATTAAACACGATAAAATTCGAATAAAAATCGTTTTATTTAATTTTTTTATTAATATTATATAAAAAATGCTAAAATTATACATAAAACTATGTGTGTCTTATCAGTAAGCGTCTTGATTCACAAATCTAGAAGGGATCCATGTAACAGACGTTTACAAAAATGAAAAAATAACTAATCATATTCAGTAAAATTAAAAGTTAAAACTACTTATTCTTACCGAATTGCAATCAGTGCTTTTTAAAAATGCTACAATCTACACTTTCATGCAAAATTGAATTGATCGCCAAATGAGTGTCGAAGAACTCGGAATAGTTCACAAAATGCGCGGAAAGCTCCAAGTTAGCAACAAACTCCTTTTCAGACGGAGCTCTATGTCCTGAGATGGCTGCGGCTGGCACTTGCCAATCCGTTCTGTTTTCGATAGACGTGTCTGTTGTGTGCTCTGAGTTATAAGGAATATATTTTTATAAATGTTAAATAATTAATAATAAATGTTATTGAAGTTCAAAATCGATTATTAATAATGGGACAGTAAGAAATGTGAAAAAGTCCATTAAATCCCCACACATATAATACTCACACATGTCTGTATAAAAAACAAACAGTTTTAACAAAATACTTGAAGGAACGAATATGGGTTTAAAAAAAACGAGCGGAAAGTTAATATAACAAAAAATTAATATAATATAATTGCGACAATAGGACAACATCAAATAAATATTGAAAATAGTTTTATTTCATCTAAGGTAAAAAACTACTACGCTTGTTGAAAGTCTAATTTTTTCACATCATCTCTTATCGAAATGGATTTTGAGAGTTAAAATCAAATAAAATCGATTTGGCTTTAGCTTGGACCAAACCTCAAAATGTTTTATTGTTTTTGTCACTAGTACATCGTTCAAGTGTAGGTAAGTAGCCGTGTCAATACAGGCTGGCCGTGAACAGCGCTCGATCGAATCGGAAATAACTTATTTGTATGTAATAATGCTACTTTAAATTGTTATTCTAAGTTCTAAGTTTACCTTACATAGTTGTATTTAAGTCAAACGTTGTGTTGTGAAAATTCAACGATAAATGATGTGGATTCCCAAAGAATGAATTGATGATCCTGTTCTAATTTTCCAAAAATGTAAAGTACAGGTGGTATAGAACAAAGCGATGTGTGAGTTCGTTTTCGCCAGCTTGGAGACTATACTGATTATATTATATAATTATCATTTAAATTACCAATCATATTTTTCATTTCATATTCAATCCATAAACTCTGCAAGCTATAAGAATCGATCTGTTTGATTTAAATTCCTTCATACATACATAAGTATCAAGTTGCATATTTAAATTTAAATTCGCACCTCTTTACAATGACAAGTGAATTTTAAGCCCAAAAGAAACTAAAAAAACATCAAGTATCAAAATCGTTTGATAAAAATTTCAAGTCAGCATTTAATTCGGTCCCAATTTTGTTCCATCCCAATTACAATATAACATATCCAATGACGTAGCAGAAACATTAATAATGTTCCCAAAATGCAACGAATAAAAAATAAACGTAAAACCGTACCTCAGCTGATAATATCGCATTTGTTCGAAATGTATTCAAAATTACTTAATTAAAGACTCGTCGCTTAGCAGCGTAAGCGATATTCTGATAAAGTATTGAGATCTGGTAACCAATGTTTGTTAAAACACTTTTTGGTTGAGTTTATTTAAGAAAAAAGCAATATTTTGAACGCAATGGATTTTACGAGGTCAATACCCACGCTAGCCTCTAATATGGTTGAGGAGGGCGATGGCTGGATCCCGCGTTAACTCGTGAACGGGTGCCGTTTGAGGGTGTTCGTCGTTTGGATACTTGGGGGGAGGGAGACTTGCCGAGCTAACAGATCCAGAAAAGAATAATTTTATATAGACATAAAGAGACACTGTAAATTTATTTTGCAAAACATATACCCGTGAAGTTTCTTGCCAGTTCTTCTTCACGAAGGTTTTTTCGAACTGGTGGTAGAATCATGTTTTATTTGACGTCAATAAGAACAAGTAATTATCAATGTTGAGAAATAAATATTTCATTTCATATTTCATTTAATTTCATTATAAAGGTATTGCAGTGTAAAATAAGAAGCAGTTTTCTGTTATAGTGGTAGTAAACTCTTTTATCTCAAGATCTCGTCCAGGGAGGTACTTCAGTCCTCCCTTACTTAAACCACCTTACTAATAACCACATGGTTGTATTCCGGTCAAAGGAAAGAACAACCAGTGTAATGAAACAAACGCTGTTCCAACTTAAGCATACGGTCGGCAACGCGCTACTAATCGATTATAAATAAATAATAATAGAATTAGTCGATAAGATCTTCGATTAATGATGTACTTGGGCACGGATGAAGCGTGCTCGTTAGTCGGCTGCGACAAAGTTAACACAAAGTTTTAAAATCCAATCAAGAATCTTTATAAAGCCATGTATCTTTTTTAGTAAATTAATAAACATTAAACATTTTAACTATGATGCAATACATTTTATTTGTCTTGTCCGCTATTTTGGTGGCTGAGAATCTCTCAAATTCTACCGGTGAGATGCGCTTTTATTTTGGAATGTATTTCAAAAATCAATCGAGTATGGGTCGATTTCATGGTGTCATTCAAATTGATTGAAATCATTAAAATAATGTCTCTAGGAGGGGCGAGGGAATAGAGTCTGTAATAATAGACTGATATGATAGATCACAGGCCTCTTGGCTTCAGTCACACTTATCTTTATTTGTACAAAATTACACCATCCCAACCCGCTGGTCAATAAGTCAGCTGACTACACAGCCAACCCAGACGCGCCGGTTCGTTACAGGCGTCCGCGTAATGTCTTAACAGATCCCGACGACGCTATTACAACAAGGAACGCCGGCGTTCCAGTTAGCAATAGGGCAACACGGCATTCGAATGGGCCAGGCTAACGCGTCGTACGCATTTCTACTGAGTTTCTTGCTGGTTAGTTTCAATATACGACGTCCTAAGCCGAGATCCGGGCCCTCCCGGGTAGGCATCTCGCCCTTAGGCGTATCCAATGTAGGAGTAGTTTAAGTTCCGGCTAAGCGCTGTCAGGGCTAAGCTACAAAGTCTGGTGAAAATTAAAAGGCCCATAGCGCCATAAATATACTGCGTATATCGAAAAAAAAAATGTACAACATTATTTTGGCACGTTAGCAACTAACAAACCTTTACATTGGACATATATCATTAATGGAAGTTTTAGTTGGTATTAAAAAAGAAGTTGTGATATTGATATATTGTATGTCCCCTTTTCAGAGATGGCAGTTGCAGATTAAATTCAGATCAATTTATTATACTGTGGCTTGTCAGACAAAAAACAAGGAAATCGTACGAAATAAAACTTTGGCATAATTACTTTTACACAAAAGTACCCGAATTCAAACCCAAAATCATTTAGTTTTTAGCAATTAATAAATTAAATGTAGGTTGAACACCCATTGGTGGTTACTCCTTAAAGAAAATTAAAATTACGTCACATGCAAATAGTTGGGTGTGGTTTTGATATCGCTCTAAAACATATTTTCTATCAACTATTGTAGAGTGTGCAAAATATAAAACGTCGTATAAATAATTGAAGTCCACAAGATAACTTTAAAATTAATTAATCGGATGATCTATGGAAAAGCTTTAAACCCCTTTGTGTAAAAAAATCTCTCAATTCAAAACCTGCGGAAATAAATTTAAATGTGACTGCACAAAATGTTCTTACTAAAATTTGGAAGGCGAACAATTTGCAGAAAACCATTCACAGCCAGTTAATTTTTCAAATATAAATAATACGTTTCTACATACAAACTCATAATTACCATTAGTCATACAAATACATTTTTTTATATTCAAAAGATTACTCTCGTTAACCCTTTCAGTCCCGAAGTATCATTTCGTCAGAAACGACGATACCCGGAAAATTCATTACGCCCACGGCCTGTCAGAACTGCCAGAAAAGAATAATACTTGAATCTTATACATAAAGAGATAAGGTTGATTATTATTCGCCGTAAAAGGCTGTCGTGTCAACGGAGGCAGCTGAGCGCACTCAATCCGTCAACAGTTTTATTTTGGTCAAATTATTAAAAATATACAGTGAAGAGTAATCCTGTTTGAAACTGAGGTGGTCTTTTTTGTGTGTTTATAATTACTTACTGTTAGAGGAAATTCAGTTTAAAATATTTGATATCAGGATACGTTAAATAAATAATTTTTGCGATTCAGTTTAATACAAATCAGTTCACTTATATTTAGATTAAGAATCACGGTGTAAAATTTTCAGAAATCTATATAAAGCTTTAAAATTAGGCCGAATAGTTTCGTCACATCTTCTGTCTTAGCAAACGTCCTTAGTCATTGCTTGTTGCTTTTATTCAATCCTTGAATCAAAATGTCGAACTTTAGATAAATAAAAAATATTTTAAAATAAATAAAGAACCCTAAAATCAAAGAAATGCAACTTGTTAACAGAGAGCAGTCACGCCATCTTGTTAACCCTTAAGACGTAACATATTATTATTGCGCATTTATTTAATTTTTGTAAAATAAAAATATGTGAACCAGTTTTTGGAAGTTTCGACGAATGAGGAAATCATACAAAATACACATTGCTGACACGCGATGGGTTATTTTTTTGTAATTTAGTGCCCTGATTAGCGTTTTTGGTGTATGTAGTTATGATATTGTTGATTTTAAATGAAAATTTAAAACCCATGATGTTTTAAGTTACCTATCAAATAATCACAATTCAATACAATTCGTAAATTATTCTGTATCTTCAAGCAAAATGTTGAGGTTTGTTTAAGGTTATGAGGCATAAATAACTTTCATTCAAATAAATAAATGAGCTAAAAGTATCAGTACTAACAGTTAAAATGCGGGAATCATTTTCGATATCCAATTAAAACTGACATATTGTTTATTATTTATGCCTTTACTGTTACTAATTAATGAAAATATTAATACAAATTAGCTCAAGTTGAGTCGAATGCGCTTCGTAATACAAACTATTTTAACGAATGATATAAACGTGTTATGTCGTGACTTACATATTTACTTTGATATTTTTTGTATAGACAGTATTTGAAATTGAAATATCTCAACTAAGTACTCATATATATAAAAACACTTCAACTTTAAGTACTTCTGGTTACTGTGAGCCGAAAATGATTTTGTCATTCTAATAATTTGACAACTGGATAATTGCGTTCAATCAAGATTAGAAATCTTTATTATACTTGACTGAAGGTTATGTTAGAAATGTATGTGTAAAATTTTGCTTTATCTGTTATTGCATTTTGATATTGAATTGATATTTTTTGCAGTTATTTTTTATCCATGAGTGGTTTTCAGATTCTCAAAGAATAGTACCAATTCCCACAACGGCCTGAAACTAATATGTCGTGTCATTGAATGGTATGGATCATGATATTTTGGAACAAGTATTTTGGTTTTTATTCCACAGAATAAAAACCAAAATACTTGAAACTAGCAAATACAGTATCTACGGAAATGTTATTTATAAACTTTTGCTGTTTATTAAAACAACCGAGCGTTCAGTGAAAGACAGTTGTCATTTACATGACATTGATAATTTCATTGCGGTTACAAGACAAATATAAATTAGCATTAAACTTAAAAGCTTTTAATTTTCTCCCGTGTAAGATAAGCTCAGTATTTATTTATCTTCAATAAGTTTCGTATTAAGGCAAATGGATGATTAATTGTTAGTTAAAACGTATAAAAACGATTGATTGTTTATTTAAACATGTCATATAACGCCGTTACTGCCAAATCACTAATCAACAACCTGTTCTTAATCAGCATAGCGTTGTCACGGTGGACCTGAGAGTTAGTAGCTGTCAACATAATTATGACACTCTCAAGATGACAGGTCAAGTGTGTTCGAACCAATCGTTACCAAAATCGATATTATTCATAGCTTAACAAGTCTATTTTTAAGGTAACATCATTAAATATTTCTTCAACATTTTGCATGTTATTGCTCTTTTTATTAGTTAACGGTCTAAATATGTCACGTCAAATATGTTAAGTTGCCAATAGCCTGCAATGAAACCGTACCATTTCAAAAATATTCATTACAGAAGATGAAAAGATACATTGTTCTTTGTTAAAATATAATAATTTACCTCATTACTCTTTATATATTTATATGAAATTTCGAATAATTTTGTGCAAATCTTATTAAACTGAATTGTATTCAAAATGTAGTCCACAAAAAGTCCATCGATATTCGGGCAGGCTTTATGTTCGAAAAGTTTGAAACAACAGTTTGAAAGATTAAAAACACTAAATAAATAAATGTGTTGTTTACAGATGAATCAACAATGTAAAGTGTGTGGCGAACCAGCTGCAGGCTTTCATTTTGGAGCTTTCACTTGCGAAGGATGCAAGGTAAATATTTATTTAATTAAGATTTCTTAAATAATATACTTACTCATTTTAAACACCAAAAGATGTTAAACACAAAAGTCATCATAAATCTCGGAGTGAACTAGTTTCTGAAGTTTTGTAATTCTGTTAAAACCTATTTTATAAAATCACTTTCTGCATAAACACATATAATTTAAAAAGTAAATAACGATGAACAATTTTCCCGTCAACAAACTGATCGTTAACATTCAGTCGTAACGTCGGTCAATCGAATTGATTTTTTTTTTCGTGAAAGAAAGTTGCATACCCTGTGTAATTTGTCAAGTGTCAAAGTCATTTTAGATTCTGACAACTCGCCGTCAGTTGTAAGGCAAAGGTGCGTCATACATTTTGCTCAGCCATTGCCATAATAAAAAAAAATTTGGTTCACATTTAAGTAAGTTAAGCAATTTTCAGATTGAGGGTACAATGAAAATAAAATGCTGTATAGCTTTATTTTAAACCTAGGCGGTCGCGTAGCGTAAAAGAGGGACCAGAGGGCCCGCCCTGGTTGCGGCCGCATTAGTTCTGACCCCATGTTCATTGTTTAATATTATTTCTAGATAATGTGGCCTTATTATAGTAATGGAATGTTCAAAGTCGGTTTAGCCGTTTTAGAGTAAATTGGTAATATATAAACAGAAATGCACACAAATATTTTCTCCGAATTCTGTTTGATTTCGAGTCATGTGTCTCTCCAATTTATATGTTTATTTCATGATTTCTTAACAACTGTTTAAAGCTTTCTTTACAATCAAATTAAATTTTACATTTAATTATGTATTATGTTGGTCTCGATATCTGTATTAGATACTAGTTTCAAATAACATTGACGGCCTGTTTGGTGTGGAGGTAAGTAGCCTTGCCTTCCATGCCAGAGGTCCCGGGTTCGAATCCTGGTAGGGGCAGATATATTATTATATTTGCTTTCTAGTCATGGATGCGTATTTACGTTTATTTAAGTTTATTTGTAATATTTAAATATAAAAAAATATACATATATGTGTGTTTATATATTTCTTAAGTTTATTTTTCCGTTATCTAGTATCCATAGCACAAGTTCTTTAATAATACTTAATTTGGGCTAGATAATGTTGTGCGATTGTTAGAAATATTTATTATTTATTATAACAATACGTTACTGTCACTCTATCGCTTACAGTATCATTCAATATTCTGTTAGAATTTTTGTTACATGCAAAAACTGGAACTAAAGCATTTGTTAGGTGACTAAATGTCAAACTCCATTCACGCATGGAACGCAGCGTAACCCTTTTTTGAACAGATAAGTTTGTCAGGACATATGTAAGTTAATAAAAAAAAATTACATTAACAAACACCTCTTGGTAATGGTAATTTTAAGTAATTGCAGCAAAATATAACTGAAAATCAATGCTTTCAAAAACAACTTGTATAGTCTTTGAATCCATGAAGTCTCATACAAAATGTTTAAGGCTTAAGTCCATAGTGTTTGAGCCGTCGGCCGATGATGTTTCAGCATATAATACCGTCATAATTATTTTTAATAGATTAACTATATAGTCATAAACCATATTTAAAAGGTTACTGAACTATTTTTTTTGTTTTTAGTATTTAAATTAAATAATGAAGTCAAGGAAATCTTACGTACAACATTAGAGTCACGTGTCCAAAATCTTAATTAGAATATAGAAAGAAACACATTTATACATTACACTAACCTAAAGGCTTTTAAAGGAAGAGGTCTGCACCCGCGACAAGTCGAGGAGGTCTCAAAATGCCTTCAAAATGTTTTCAGCTTGAGTTCTTATTGTCTAACACAGGAGAGTTTTTTGAATAATTAAGTTTATTTTATGATAAAATACGTTCTAATATAAAAGAAAATCAAAAAGGAAATAACATGGGAAGAAAAATAGTCAAAAAAAAAGGAAAATGGAAAGAGCACATCCACTTGTTGCAAAATAACAGAGTGAATATTGAATTGACGTATTTGAATTTTGAAGTTTGCTGATAGGGATCCCGAACTAAAAGAAAACAAATCTCACAAAAAGTTATAGTTGCAAATGAAATAACGCTTTGCAAGATTATACAATTAACATAATTAAGTTTGTAATATGTTTTTGATTTTATGTATTTAGTTTTAAATGTATACTTTACTGTTTATGAAAAGCTTTATGCCTTTATCTTTAGAATAAGCCACCAGCACAACTTATTTTGCATTGAATCGGTAACCCCAACGTTGCGCAGCTAATTGTATGGAGACTCCTCAAGTTTAGTTTCTTATTGATTGAGATAATTTTTTTGGGAAATATTTTAGTTCTGATACTTTTTTTAATAATCATTTACATAAATGATACGAATTATCGTGCATTCCATTCGTCCATTAAATGCTGAAACAAAAAGCTTACTGACGGCCTAAAATGGACTTAATCGTTTATCGACATAAATCTGAATCGACAATAGATGAAACATATCTTAAAAAATGTTTTTGAGAACCGATGCTTTATTAATGAGCCAGTTATTTACACATATAAATTTTATATTTTTATTTATGTCCCTCACATTAACGGCTGTTATTTGTCTGATAATAGGCATCTTAAAGAAACAAGATTTTTTCTTTTTTAGAGGCGTTGTTCAGAAAGATAAATAGTTAATTTACAATTTTGGTCAAGTCGTGGACATTGTTTATGACACTCATAAATTAGTATTAACTAAGAACATGTGAACATCTGTTATGCCAAATTTAGGAAAATCATTTCAATGCCTACTGTAATTTACTATAAGTAGTAAAAATAGTGACTTTAATTTATTATTAGTGATTGCTGCGATCAATTCTTTTAATTGAAGTTCGGCCATGTTTTGGCGATTGTTTAATATTTTGTATACCTGTGTATTAGTTGAGAAGTCCTGTCGTGGAAAATTACGGTTAACTTCAGAGAGATCTACTTACCTGAATATATACCGAAATATATTATTCTTGCGGTAGTTTTTGTAAAGAGATTCAACATCTTAATTCACAAAAAACATCTTAATATTGAATAATGATACTTAAGAAGAAAACTTACTGGCTTATTGAACAATCATATCTTTTATATATTACTAAGCATGTGTTATAAACTTCATAAAAATCTAATTATAAAAATGTTTTCTTCTATTTTATGGAAAAGTGCAAGCATTACATACTCGCACATATTACAGCATGCACAGCATTTTTTATTATAAAGACAAATATTAATTTTCCAAGCAATACAATAATTTAAAAGAAATTAGTACTTGTACAATGAACTCAAACTTGATACATTTATCTTCAGTGTCCAACCCGTGCACGCCAACTGCACGTGCAGCGAGAAAAAAGATTACCGGACTAATGTTGTATGCCATCCAAACTTAATTTTTTCCCTTACGTTCACAGTAGTTGATTTATTCGTTCCTGCAATTCCGAGACAGTGATCAAATATACCTCCTGGCCATCTTTCATTGGAATCGGTCGGTACTGGACGTTTTAGTAAAAGCTGAGTATAAAGGTTAGCTTTATTTAGTAATTAATATTTTTGTGATCCGACTGTCAGAAGGAGGGTTACGTTATCCGAGTGTGTATAAAAATAGTAATAATAATTCCGCAGACAAACACAAACACTACATATTTATATTTCTTTAGCTCGCTCTACAGCCTAAACTGTTCAACAGATTTCAGTTTATGAGGTGTCATTAGATTCATCCCAGTTGTGTAACTAACAGAACATGGAAACAGAAATTACATGTGAAAATAACTTTAGCAATCGGGTTGTTTAATTAGTCAAAATCTGCAGCTTGTGTATTTTGTACTTTGATTTTACTTGTCTGAAAATACAATAGGATGATTTTATGGATAAAAAGCACTAGCGTTTACGCAACCATTTGTAAGTACAACTTTAATGGAATTGCAAAAACTTACTCTTACCCTGTTTAATCGAATTTTTTCCATTCGAATATTAATATAGTTCATATGCCCTTTTCAGTGGATTTACCATAATTCTTTCTATAAATTAAACTTAAATAATTGTTCAAATGATTATGTAACTCAAATATTTTTATAATTTGGTTTAAAAACCGGAATGTATGAAGAAGTTCTTTATTTTCAACCATTTTGTAAGGGTTAATTTGAAAACGAAAATATTGCAAAATTATCCAAGCGTTTCACTTTCAAATCGAATGCAACCAAAATGTAGAACTTTTTGTAGTAAGTTGCAGGTTAGACTAGTAAAATTTGAAAACTCCAATCAAAGAACAATTAGTTCTTGGTCTTATTTTGAATAATTAATATTAATTGCAAGAACATTATCTAAGTAAGTGGTATTAATTTTCAACTTCGACGCAACTCCAATACTCGTATATTTTTCAAATCACATACACATTGATTAGAATTTGAAAATTAACCTTGAAGTGTTAGAAACAAATTTACATTTTTCGAAAAGTTTGTTTACCATTTTAATAAATTTTGTTCGTTGATAAGGTATTTAACATAATTAAACATTTATTTAAATTTTATACAAACAAAATTAGATAAAATAAGTCGTGTGGGCGTTTGTACCTGATTTGTCTTTAAGATTGTGCTCTAGTTAGAAAGTCGTTTTAAAAAGATAATTGGAAAAAACCGGTGAAAAGGTTCGAAATTTAAATTTTGGAATTGAATTTTCGATTCACAAATGAAATTATGGTGTATACTAGTTTCAGACAGTGAGTTTACTGTTATTTAAAAAATTCAAATTTAAAATGTTTTCATTATTTGGCTTTTTTCTGGTTCACCGTGTTTAAGAATGTATTTTGTATTTTCACCGAAATACGTCGCGTTTACTTCAAATGTAAATATTCTGTAATATAACGTTTAATATCACGAAATTGTATATTTAAATTCGAGTTGCCCACAAACTGTGAATCAATTGGAAAAGATTTAAAATTATAATTAAAACCTAGAAACAGTATAGAGTTTATATGTATACAAACTGAGCTTGTACAAGAAAACACATAGGACAGACAAGATTTGTACAAAATATTTTAACACACATAGTTTGACATAGTTGGACCAGCGCTGTATACCAGCGACATTTAACTAACGTTAATATTCTCATATAAGCAAATTACATTATTTTTGACACCCTGTCATAGCCTCCTTTACATGTTAAATGTAAGTTTATGGTTAACTAAAGCTAAATGGCATAATGGGCACCCATAGACGTATTGAATCGTAGATGTTGTTTATTTAATTAAATGTTTTTATTGATAATAGGTCTTTACCTATGAAACTGCCGTTTTGCCGTACTGGCCATTTCAAATGAAAATATTTTTTTTTGACTGATAATTCTAATTTCAAATTAATTTTATTTGACAAACATGGAATTCTTTTTCTAAAATCGTCATTTGTTTAATAGTTAGTGTTTTGTTTTCAACGCATTCGAACATTTTTCGTCATCATGGATAAGTTAAAAATTCGAGTAATTATGGAGTATGAGTACCGTCGTGGCAGCAAAGCGGCACAAGCGGCACGCAACATCAACGACGTTTACGGAGCGAACACCACAAACGAACGCACCACCCGTTATTGGTTTACCCGCTTCCGTTCTGGAAATTTTGACCTGAAAAATGAACCCCGTGGTCGTCCGAAAACTTTGGTCGACAATGACGAATTAAAGGCAATTGTGGAAGCTGATGAAACTCAATCCACGGCTGAATTAGCAGCAGCTTTCGACGTTAGCATCAAAACAATATTGGTCCATTTGCGTCAAATTGGCAAGGTAAAAAAGCTTGACAAATGGGTACCCCACGAACTCAATGACCGCCAGCGCGAAGTACGCGTGGAGACGTGTCTTGCACTGCTCAGCAGGCATACAAATGAAGGAATTCTGAACCGCATTGTTACTTGTGACGAGAAATGGATCCTGTTTGACAATCGTAAGCGCTCAGCAAGTTGGTTGGACCCTGGTTCAGCACCCAAACAATGCCCTAAACGAAAACTTACCCCTAGAAAAGTGATGGTCACTGTTTGGTGGTCTAACGCGGGTGTTATTCATCACAGCTTCTTGCCAAACGGGACAAGCATTACTGCAGATGTGTACTGTGAAGAACTGAACACAATGATGGAGAAGCTCGCACGTCTCCAACCAGCTTTGGTCAATCGTTCGGCTCCACTGCTCCTGCACGACAACGCGCGACCTCATACTGCACAGCAGACGGTCTCCAAGCTACAAGAGTTGGGGTTGGAAGTTCTCCGTCATCCGCCGTACTCACCAGACCTTGCGCCTACAGACTTCTACTTTTTCCAGAATTTGGATAACTTCTTGGCGGGAAAAAAATTCAATACCCGAGAGGCAGTACAAAATGCCTTTGAAGAATTTGTTGCCTCCCGTCCAGCTGATTTCTTCAAGAAAGGCATCAATAAGCTACCAATGCGTTGGCAAAGATGCAGATTGCATGGGTGATTATTTTGATTAATAGAAATAAAAAATATATAAAAAATTACGCTTCATTTATTTCGTGAAAAACGGCAATTTCATAGGTAAAGACCTAATATATTGATTAATGTTGCATTGCCGATCGTAAGCTTAAGTTGTAATTACTTTTGTCCAGTAATTATACTGGCTAATCCTGGTTTATTCTGGGTTCCCTCCCAGTTCGCTGTATGGTCATCCATAACACAAGCTCTGCTTACTTTGGGGCCATACAGTTGGTGTGTTTATCTGGGGACTTATTATTATTTATTATTATTATTATTATTAATCCGTCCCTTTAATCGGAACACAATAACGTAAGCTTGATTATTATGGCGGTCAAAAAGCACGACTGTAGTATCAAGATATCTTAATAAAGATACTCTCTACCAGAAAGTTACAAAAAACATACTCTTTTTATTCAATATTTGCAATTTTCCATTTTGTTTTATATCAGCATGTCGGATAGTCCATGCTCCAGAAAATAAATTCCTCGCTTGTAATTATTTTTATCTTAATATAGTATTTAAGTATATTAAGTCGTTGTACACACTATTATTGCATTTTGACCAAACTCTCCACTCACAGGTCTGCTGGAAGAAATTTCTTTAGAAATAAGCTGTACCTTTGAACTTACTTGTTGTATTGTTTCTATAAATTATATGTTAACATGTGTGTACATAAATTGTTAAATAAATAAATAAATAAATATTTTGTAACGAAGGAGTAAGTGTAGTATGTTTTTGTTTGAAATAATGTCTAAATATCGGTCCGGAATCGTCAATTGATAATAAAAATGTAATAGTGGAGTTAAAACATTCAATCCCAGCCACTACAAGTAGCATTTTGCTAAGGAAATCTGCTGGTGCATTAAAATTATAAGGAATTTAAGTGAGATTGCGTCCGCGCAGGCGATCGGGTATTTTTTCAATGTAGTATTCTGATTTGGGAATAGTTCTGTGAATTATAAAATGAATTTTGTAAAATAGTTACTGTTTCTCTGATTTGAACAATTCGTAGTTTTTATTAACTGAATTCCAAGCCAGTAAAAACCACGTTTAAATAGAATAAAAGGTTAGTGAACTTTTGTATTCTATTAAAAGGCTTTATCGGCAGCTGTAAGCTTAAGCACAATATTTCTTTTGAAACTTCAACTTTTTAAGTATTATAAAACAGGTACAAAGAGAATTTCATTTCATACTACAGAAAACTTGTAAGCCTTAAATGTCTAGTAAATTATTTCTTTAATATATTTATTCATTTACAATGCCCAGTTGAACAATAACGTGATCTGGACTGCAACTTAAAAACACTTGTACAGACTTAAATACAATGTACGTTATAATCAGTCGTTCAATTTAATAATAATTTGCTAAATAGAAAATATCTAGAGTCATTGAGATTTTTAGATTAACTCAAAAAAAAAAAAAAAACAAGCAGAGAGGTAAATTAAAATGACATTATGAAGGTTTCCCAACAGCATACGTCCGCGACGGGACTCCGCTGGTAATCGCGTCGACCATTAAGCCCCGAATCGTATCAGACGACCTGTAATTTGCACACTTTTCAATAATCGCCTGAACGTGCTGGTCTGCTGTGGTCCCAAAAAACAATTTATTGCCATGTCTAATGAAATTTTTCATGGAAATTAGGTAATTATTGATAATTACGCAATTTTTATCAACATATCATGAAACTTTAAACCAAGTGAAGTCATCTTCTTTAAAATTTAAATTTATTACGAATTCTATAAATTATTTACGTTATGTCATGACTAGGTCATTTTTTACCCTTAATTTATACATCAGAAAGTTATTAATTACTTGATCTGTAACGGTATATTTTTTATGAATATTCTGTTTTGTCCGAAATTAATATTTATTGCTTTGAGTTAAGATTGAGTTTAGGTGGCCACATGTCTTTCTGTATAAATGTATCCATATCATTACGCTGGAGTTTCGATATGCCAAAATGTAGATAATAAATTATTCATGGCGCGTATGTACATTAATCGCCATTATAATATTATCTTAGGAACGCGACCGAAACATCTTTTGATACGGGGACCTGTTTTGCATTTTTTTCTTGTTGTTACCGATAGGCAATAATAAAAATTTGCTCCGATATATAAGTAAAGCTTATGAGCTTAAGCAAACTGTTTTAAGTAAGCGTTAGTCTTCCTAACAGTAGGAAATTTAAAAAGTGATGATGAAGAGTTTTCAGTAATGCTTGTTTCACAGCACTTGCTTAATACGGACATAGAACCCCGTCAAGGCAGCTGAACAAGTATGCAGTCATATTTAATCATCTCCAATATATCTTTGATAAACTAACTACCGAAACTCAAACTAAGACTTAGCCGCGTGATCTAAGTCGACATTCATAGATTCAAACGCAAACACTTCTAGATTACCACTAAGTACACTTTATGTTTGCATTTTTGAACGACATCTAGTTTTGAATTCAACCAGTTTAGGATTGTATTCCCTATCGATAACAGCAAACTCGTTTTTTATATTGAAACTTAATATTATTTATTACCACTCTGCATGAGTCTTGTTTCCCGTAAAGAGCGATCAAAAATTCAAGTTCAGAGTCAACCATCAACACACATTAAGGTTAAATGTTCTTATAATGCGACATTTTGGTGTAAAAGGACCCATAAAATGAACGCATTAAATTAATAATGAGACACTTAATGTTGCTAAAATGACTTGTTTTATTTTTAAATACATTAGCGGATTTATAAAGCTCGCTTATTTTATTACGTTCACTGGAAATTTTATGATATATATCATGTATAATTATTTAAAAATTATCTTCGGATTCCGATGAAGCATCAACAGTTTCATTATAAACTGTTAGTTACGGTTAAAAGTGAAAGTCAAGCTTAGGAAACTAGCATTTTGTCACCTTTTGACCAACGTTTTGAACCAAATCCGCCGTCATAAATAACGACATCGATATTGAATTTAGATTTAGAACGTAACTATTCGAAATTCACACGTCGTTAACGGTTTAATAAAAAAAAGTTACTTTCATTTCTTTTGTGCCAGCTATCCGACTTGTGGACAGGCCGTCACAATGTCGATCATTTTGGATCGACTCTCAATCGAGTCATGATTATTCGAATATGAATTATAACGATGCACTAACGGTAGTGATTTTCGATTTCCGATCTATGATTAGGTCTATTGTTAAGTTTTTGGAGTTCAAACGATGTGTGATCATCAAATATAACACACTTGATGTTTGGACTTGTTTAATTTATGATTCAAGAAAAACGTTACATATAAATATTTATTTTTGTAAATAATGTAAATCACTGCGTCTAGTCTGCAACAAAATACTTTCATGTTATTTAAATATAGTGAAATCTTTCCCATTAAGAAACAATTTGTTCACTTCTCTAGAACAAACCTTATAATTTCAATCAACCTATAGGTGCAAAAATATTCATTCGAAATCGATCACAATCTTTGCCAACATTCGCACAATAATTGCATAGTCGATTCGATTCCCAGAAATCAGTGTCAAAATTTTACGTCGTAAATAACATCGAACCACAGAAATAAGTGCAGAGCAATTGTATCAAATTTGGCGTAATAATTCGGTAGGTGAATTATATTCGATTTTTTTGCACAATCGGTTGCGCGTTGTGAGTTATCACCGGTACGATTTTAATGTGGCTGGTAATTTTGTTAAACCACCTACTGTGTTCTGGGTACCAGTGTGAGGAAGTTGCTGCTGATGCACTTTATTATTTGTAAAGAATGAAATAAATGTCTATTAGTAATAACTTGATTTGCAAGGTTCAAAACGTGAAACCTCTTTTAATTTTTTTTTCATTATGATGAGCTATATGTTTTCAAAGTGGTTTTGTTAAACGCGGATTTAAATACTCCAATTAGTAGTAGCGGAGTAGGTACTCCAATTATCTCGGTATTTTAATAGACAACTTCACCAAAGACTTAAAAGATACTTGTTTTTTAAATCCTATATTAGCAGTAAATAAATTTTAAAATAACAACCATCATGAGAAGAAACATTCCTTAAATTGACTTAACTATTCCTCATTTCTCAACAACTTTTAATGACCTCTAACCATGTTATAAATGAGCAGATCCGATGTATATAATAATATTAACTAAAAATAAACTGCAGTACAAAATAAAATGGAATTAATTTGACTTGCGAGATTTATGTTTAAGCATTAATAACACATGTTTAGCAATTTGTTACCTTTAACACAAGTTCATTAAAATGTATTTTGCAATCTTATTTGTACATTAATAATGTGCGAGAATTTAATACCCGTCCTTTACGTTCTTCTAATTATCAACTTTATTATTGTATTGGTTTTTAATTTTTAATTATCGTTTTCGAAATAGAACACATTAATAAGCTTACTTACTAGTTTTCACTTTTATCTACACCAAAATTCAGTAGAATACTTATTAACTCCATGTTATATCAACGACAAACCTCTAGGTCTAGCCTCTAGGTCAAGAAACTAAAAAAGTAGGTTTTGATATTATAGATATAATAAAGAGCCTATATAGTCACTAATTTATTAAATCACCATTCACAGATAATTCTAAAAAGTCCCAAACACCTTATCAAAAAACCTCTCATATTGTTTCGTAAGGTATCATGTTTAATCAAAAATATGGCCCAATATACTTAGCAGCAACAGCATTCACTTAAACTTTAATGTTAGCTTTCACACGGGTGGTCTCCCAATAGGTGAGATTACCTTACTTGTCTATGCCTCGTTTACATATTCCAATTGACTCGCGCATAAATTGTCATTACCGGAATCATTCGATACGTTTTGTCGATAAGAGTGTTCGATTCGACGATTTCAATTCACGGCTGGACGCCTTTAAATAGGCAAGCATTACCAAATCTATTTACATTTTTTTATGTTATCAGCTTTTTGTCGTAAATTTGTTTTGGATGACGCCCGAGTCGCGTCGAATGCTGTTGGACATAATATGGCAGTAACGTGTAAGATTAGCTGTGGCGTCTGACTTTAATCGTATTTTGATAGTTAGGATATCAGGTTCGAATCTCCTATAGTGGATTGTCATGACAAACCTTTAAAATATGTTAAAAGTTAGGCATGGTTTTTTTAATTACTTAATACAATGACACTTTATTGCCATCGTCACAAAATCATACAAAACCTATCTTATACTTCTAGTGGAACTTAACAATCAAGTGAACTAACCGATGTGTCATGCTGAGCTACTTTTTAATCATTTACATCTTAGAAGTTTACATAAAGATCTTTAAAACATCGAAACTTTTTATCTTTTACAAATTATACTATAAGCCCTTCGAATGATTTTTTGGCAATATATCCAAAAAATGTGCCTATGTATAACTAGTTTATCCTATAATATTATTATTATACAGTCTTTAAGCCAAGAATGGCATTTCAATAAAAACACGTTCCCCATTACAGTAAAATACACTATAAAACTAAAACCATAATACTTTTCAAAGTGGTATTTAAACCTACAAGTTCGTGTTTAGAATATGCAATATTACACAGTTCTATAAAATGCTTACTCAAACCAAAGAACGAGTACATTGACCTATTAATCTACTTAAACTTACATAACGATTACGCACCGGGAATAGCAATAAGTGTCGAATCGTTTATTTGTATCACCAACAGTGTTGTCATACACTACATTAATAATATCGCCTTAGTTTTATGTAACTGCAAATATGAGCTTAAAATCTCGGTAATAAAATATAATTTTCTTTGTACTCTTCACGTCTAAATTCTATTTAAAGAACGGCGTTTACTAAGCGTTGCTAGTTGAATCATCAATTTAGAATACACTCGGTGTGTACAAATGTATTCGATTGATCGAGTTAAATTCAGCAATGACCAAGTACGGTTTAAGTGTAAACGAGGCATGAGGAGAATCTATAATTAAGGTCTTTCTACTATTTTTTTGATAAAGAACTTATGAGTTTAGCTTTAATGACTTCTAATATCGACTTACTGTGACAAAGTAAATTCATAGAAAAAAACGACTACTGTTTGATCCGAAACCGAACTAAGCTAGTGGCTTGAAGGTATTTAAAATGATTTAAGAGCCACCCGGGTTGAAATAAGCAAAAAGAATATAATCATTTCTCAAAAGCTATTTTCCATCTATGAATTCTTAAATTTTTTCTCGCCATTTAGAAGGAACGGAACGAAGTACGTAAGGTAATTTCAAGTGAAAAACACAATATAAAGTGATATTTGAAAAATATTATAATCTGCAAGACTGAACGCATTATTCGCACTCTGACATCAAATCATTTTTATTTCCGCCTATTAATTAAAAATACAATAAATATCTCTTTTTATTTAAGACCTTCATTATCTCGACCTTATGTCGCAAGTGGCTTCGAAATTCCCTACATGACATTAAAATTTCAATTCGATGTCTTGTTCCATTCTATCGAATGACTCGATTACTAATCGAATCACACAATCTATTGTTTATTCGATAATATCGATGTTGAGTGGTATTAAAACTTTTATCGTAGCCATGTTAAACGCTTATCGGTAAATCGATAAATTCTCATAAATGTTAAATGTTTTCAAAACACATTTTTTATTGGACATTTTCTTCTTTTGTTAAATTTTAGTATTATCTGCGAAATGTTTCTGTTAGTTTACGACTAAATCGTGACCAGTTTTCTAAGTTGGGATTGGTTGAAAAATATCAATAATCGTAAAAACTTTATATACTGTTTTAAAAAAAAATAGTATTTTATATGTTTAAATATAATTTTAGTATAACATTATGGCATTATGGCCGTCACACAATGAGTCGCTTCTGTACAAAAACATATTAGGTCTACAACTACGATTTGACAGTTACCACAAACTTTGACAAGGGGAAGGGAAATTTCCTGTTACCTTCCGAAAATCCCATAAATCATTATATCTTCAACAATAAACCAACACATGGCATAAGTAGTAATATAAAACCTCATTTGAATTGAAAGTAATCTCATGTCCTCTTTCCTATCGAGGGGATAAATGAACTGTCAAATTGACAGTTCCAATATCATCCGTTTGTATGAAAATATACGAGTAGCTACCTGTTAGTTCAAAGTAGCCGAAGTGTCACATTCACCCATCCCCGACAGTATTGTATTGTAATTCATTTCATGCTTAGAATTGACAAATAGAGGCAGCTAGTTTTCAATGCAAAGAGATTCCTAGGCGATGCGTACTTTATAGGATATATTAGTATATTTATAAATATGGAAATCTCTAACCCTAAATCGGTGAAAATCACTTAAACTATCTAAGCTACAAATCTGAAACCCCCTATGGAGCTTAGAACAGGGATTGAATTTTCATTAAGGGTATTATTTAATTTCAAATATAACATGTTCAAAAACTTGTAGGATTATAAAAATCCGAAAAGAATAACTGAATATCGTTTTGCATAACTTTCGTTTAAGTAGAGATTACAATTTGTACAAAGAGTTATAAGATACATTCGTTTTTGGAGTAAAAAGTGTTCTACGGCTGCCCGAGGGAAGAATTATTGCTGAAGAGAGATATATCAAACCCAACGAGCGAAGTGCCGGAGACACCATACGTATATCAAACGACGTCAAGCCGCAACAACCATTATCTTATTTCCAATCCAACAGACGCTAATTTTACATAAATCTAGATCACCAATCCCCTCCACTGCTAAACATGTTTCTCGTTAATAAATTTTACCAATTCGTTCTACCAGTGATCTAATCTTTACGTCAAGTAAATATTTAGCTCACCTTACAAAAGGTTTATAGGTAATAAATTCATATTTTAATTAACACAATGTCACGCGTATTATTTCACAAAGTTCCAGGTTCGATCCCCGAGGGGGCACACTGATTAATATCATTTAACATGACGGTATACCATACACAGGAAATATTTTATTAACTAGTTTGACAGATTAAAAAAACACAAATAACATGGTTTCTTTTCATATATGTACTTCATATTATGTACTTACCTAATGTTTTAAATTCGAATAATCTGATAAATTGTTACATTACTAAGAAATTATTATAAATATTTGCACGCCTGTTAAGGTTGAATATGGTTGTACTTCGAAATTATTTAAAAACATGGTATATTTTCACCGTGTTTGGTGAATAAAATTATTTTCTTTCTTTCTTTTTTTATTTCTGTGTCGCTTATTCAGAGGTACACTCTTTGGGGACTCTGTGAATTATTCAAATCACAGAGAACATCGTCTTGAACGAAAATAAGTCGTGATTTATTTCTTATTTAGTAGTTTACTCCTAATAGTCATCGGACTACTCTCCATCTAAGAATACGGATTCAATCCTGATATGAATTTCAAACAGGCCAATTAGTTATTACAATCAATAGACAATCAATATTTGACGGCCTGTTTGGTATGGAGGTAAGTAGCCTTGCCTTTCATGCCCGAGGTCCCGGGTTCGAATCCTGATAGGGGCAGATATATTATGTTTGCTTTCTAGTCATGGATGTGTATGTATGTTTATTTAAGTTTTTTTCTAATATTTATATATATAAAAAAATCTATGTGTGTTTATATATTCCTTAAGTTTATTTATCCGTTATCTAGTATCCATAACACAAGTTCTTGATGATGCTTAATTTGGGCTAGATAATGTGGTGTGTTTGTTAGAAAATATTTATTTATTTAATAGAGTTGAAGAAAAACAACGCTCTGTAACCCACAAATCATATAAGTTACGTTAGTACCAGTTGTAAAGTCTGTGAGAAGTTGCAGATGGCAAGCTTAGTGAGTATACATTTCCAGACAACAACCTCTTAACTAATTGAGGCTGACGTAAAATTCATTAAGGCCGTAGAGAATCCAAACTGTGCAACCTAATCATTCCAATATTACTCTTTAAACACCATATATTTGTGTACTGGCACGTGCCAATCATACTACACTTCTTCCTTCCCATTATCTCAAATAGTGTACATAAATAATTAACAAGCATAGAGAGAAAATAACGGAGTGCGCTAAGAGCTTTCCAAAACTCAAACACAAGCTAACCAACGAATCTTAAAAAACAAAAATGGCTCTTAGCATCTTTCAAATCAGTACTTCTGAAAGACCATTTTCATTTGATTTTTATAGATATATCTTAGCAGGTTTTAATATTTGTTGAACTAATGAATGTAAAGCTTTTTGAGTGGTAATAATCTATTGTCGTTTTCGTTATTTGGTCGTTTTTAACACAATTAGGCTTCGTTTGTTAATAATGTTGTCTGGGTAGCGTGTGTTATTTGTGAATTAATGAGGTTAATGCTTTTTGTAGCATGTATATCGGTACTTATAACGCCTATAAGTTTCCGCCTGGTTTCACCTACAACTCTTTTGGTCATGTAGGTTTTCTTCGATAAACGCAACCATCGTTATTTCTGGAAAATGTGGCTAATTTATGGACATACTAACGGTTATGATGTTAAAGACTTAATATTTAGTGATGAAACTGCTTTGTAATTTAATTCAATCGTATCACAAGGGACATGAGTCAGACACAGATTTGTTTACAAAGATGCTGGATTCCAATTTAACAATATTTTAATGTATTCAAATAACATTATGTACAAAATAATATTGACGTAAGATCTTTTAACTCCGTTTTTTACTGTGTTTTCAACATATTGTGATTTATTCTTGACCCTGCTGTGTTTACAGCTACCGAATTTGGCCATAAATAACCGATATGTTACAGCGCATCAAATTCGAACCAAATGACTTTATCAAAATTAATCAGCCGAACCATCACAAATAATTTGGCGTTTTCGATTTCATTTTTATGCATAAATTTACATTTATTAACATATTAATCTCGATAAAGTTAATTAATTATTTTAGTTATATTTTTCAGTAACCGGGTAAAAGTTTATAGTCGGCGTCATTAACAAATAAATGTAACTTTATAAGAAGGAAGTTATGAGATTAATATTATTTAATGATTGATGTTTTTAATTACTTACAGAACCACTCTCAGTGGACCACCGAGACTCACTAAATGCAGTAAATTATTCTGTGTTCCCAAGTCGATTACCAACTTAGGTCATCTTGCTCCAATATCGAGACTGTGTCGAAATTATAATGAGCTCAGCAACAAAAATGACATTTGTATATTTACAATGTGAATAAAATGAAATCAGCTGTAAACTAGATATTGTTTACATAATACCGCACACATTGACAGTTTTTCACAATTATTAATAACTAAATAATAAATAACTCTTATTTGACATACTTATTTTTCAATAATATTTCATTTCAATGATCTTTATTTATACTGCCATTTTATGGTGTTTTTATTCCAATTTAATTGTGTTTAAATTTTAATCCTAGATATATTGACATTTGATCCTATATTATTATGAATATTATTTTTATCTCATTGTTGACATGACTGCAATGAAGCATGTTGTTGTATATAATCAAGGCTGCACTTAAATTTCAATATTATTGGAATTTTTGTTAAGAAATACCTAGTATATGCCTTGTTGGCGAACCTAAATTAAATAATTAATAAATAAGAAATTTAATTAATTTATTTTAATTTTATTTTGTTTTATGTAACTAAAAAACTTGTAGAATGGACAGTACAAATATAAATAATCAATTAAGAGTTATAAAAAAGACTAATTTATTTGATAACGAATGAGATGGTCACAATCATAAAAAATTTTTTTTTTATTCTTAGTTTCTTTTGAAGTAGAGCTTGATAATATTTAGTTCCAGCTTTGTGACCATCGGTACCTACTGATGTTACTTACCGCTACCACATTCGTACACAATAGGTCCCTTTGAAAAACGTAATTAATAAAATTAACAATAAGGGTTACCGCGAAATAAAAACAACCAAAAGAAATAAACTGAAAAATCCCAATCTTTACATTCATGAATGGTATTTTTCCGTTAGTATTGTTACCAAGCAACTCACCGTTATACCTTAAGAAATAATATTACTAACCGAATCGCCATTTCAAACGGCCGAGCTCTTCCCACGACCCAAGAACTTACATTCTGCCGTATTTTATCCATACCAACTTCCTCATCTAAACAAAAGTGAACCTTATTGCAATGAACAAAAGCATTAAAATAAAATCAGCTCCATCTCCCATTCAAGTCTAGCACACATTGATCTATCCAATGTGTGCATATAGAATGTCATATCGAACAGATTCCACTGAATTTGAATTTTATAAATCGTATTGTAAAGTTAATTTTATTGGCAGTTTAGTTTATTTGTGTGAGTGCATTGACCAATGGGATTAGAGGTCGAGAGCAGACAGTGATATGTATGGATGGTTGAATGTGTGTGCGTTTAAGAATGTCAAAGTTTATTGTTTAGGCTTGGGACACTGTAAGAGCAATAACAAAATACCATTTCGGTTAAAGCCAAGATAATATTACATTGTATTGTATACGCAACTTTTTCTTTAAAATATTAGAAATGCATAAAAAATATTTTATAACATTATTATAATAATAGAAATTGTGCGAAATAAAAATTGTATGAAATGTACAAGAAAGAATTAATGTTTTAACCTGAATAATATATATCTACATGCTCAAGCCTATGAAAAAACCTAAAATTTTGTAATTTGAACTCAAATTTATATCAGACAACTTGTCTAAGTTACAAACCAAGCACACCATTAAAAAACCATCTATTATTACACCTGTTCTTCCACCATAGTGCCCTCAACTTTACGAGTGACACTGCGCACGAGTGGCATCCACTGCAGGTGAAACTGTGTGTGTGTGCGTGAGGTCACTGCATCCGTACACAGCTGTTTGCTTGGAGATGTGTGCGTGTGATTACGTCACAGAGTGTGTCTGTCGATATTGTTTGTCACGTTGTGTGTTATTCATTTAAACTTATTTTTAGAACAAAGTAAAGGAACGAATATCAGGTAAATTAACAGTTAATTAGGTATGACACAGCGGAAAATGTCAAAAAAATATCAAACTGATATATATGTTTTTGTCACTTTGTCAGCACTGCATTAGATAATATTTTTGATCATAGGACTAGATTCCTGCATAGGAAAACATCCAAAGTGAAGATTTCGGTGCAGAATATTATTGGTAGATCAACAATATGTGACCAAAAACCATTAAGAAAATTAATAATGTAAATAATTTTGGTATTATAATTTGGTAATATATAAAAGGAAAATTTAATTAAAGATTCTTTGGTACTGTTCGTGCGTTCTTTCTGTAAATAAACCGGTACAATTTTGCAATTTTGATTAAAACGCACCATAATTATAACATCTTTTATAAACGCATTATAACATCTTTCATAAATGTAGGCCTTTTCGTGAAAATACATGGTTGGTTTTAATGTTAATATCCTTTCAATAGTCTTTTAACATTCAATCTTCCGCATCCAATTCAATCGAAGCAAACTAGAACTAAACTCTACCTCCTAACGTTTCTTTCATCACCGAAATTACCAACCAAAACTTGGTCCCCAATTTCCATGAATAAATCGACATCATCAGAAACACCGCACATAATCTCCAGAAAGGTCAGAAAAAACTGATTTATGAAGTTCACTTGTTTCGAAACACTGGGCGTCAGTAATTTTATTATTATAAGCCTATAATCGGTGATTGACTTTCTCCCAAGAAGCAGTTAAAGCATATTAACTTTTCGTACGGGATTAATTGACCAATTAAAAAATATTGCGGTGAATTAAGTTGATCGAGATTTGGACGTACAAACGGTATGGTTCGACGAAATAAACAATTAAGATTTATTACATCGTTTTTGACCCACGCGCGTGATTTTTCTCGTATGTTAAATGATGCATAGTATCTACATATTATAACCTTCTAAAAATACTGCGTTTGTGCTACTCAAGTTCATCCCATAAATATTGCATATTTCTCTTAGACATATGGCAGCTTACTCAATATTTAGCTCGACTATTATGTGAAACTAGATTCCAGAAACAAACTAAATTGAGATCTTCGTATTATATAACAAATTATTTTATATCAAGAATTTTATTTCGTAACTATCTCACGCACAAGGAAGATGATATCCGTTAAATAGAACGAATGATATAATTTACAAGAATCATTGTTTAGCCCTCGTTTTGGCAATAATAAGAAATACATACCAAAAGTTATATCCTATTATTTATAAAATCCAGGTTAAGTTATTTAACCTCAAACCTTTGAAACATCACCTACACATACAAAACATCTCAAAGAACCTTCACTGCAGAAGTAGAAATAGATTATATGAATTGTACAGTGAAAGAACTTATAATCATAATAAGACATTTTATGAATATGTTAAAAAGTATTCAAAATTATTTAAACGAGTTTGCAGTGTAGCTAAATCTAATTACATTAATAATAAAATTAAATATAGTACTAACATTTCAAAAACTGCATGGAATATAATTAATCAGGAAACTGGGAGAGCAAAAGAACCACACACCAAATATAATTTAAAAATTAATGATAAAGTGTTGTCAACTGACAAAGAAGTTGCTGAAGCATTTGAAAATTTTTTTACAGCCATCCCTTTGTCAACTACTTCGAGTATTAATTCATGTTCCACTCTTGCACAGTCACTGCTAACGGAAAATGTAAATTCATGCAATATTGATTGTATTTTTAAACATGTTACTGTTCCACAAGTTTTAAATGCATTTAAAAGCATTAAAGTAAAAAATACTGCCGATTTAGATGGGATTTCTGTTAAAATTATTGAATCTGTCATTGATGGTATAGCCCCGTACTTAGCCAGTATATTTAATGACTGTGTTGATAATGGTGTTTTTCCTGATTTAATGAAATTGAGTAAGGTCATTCCAATATTCAAAGCAGGTAGTATGTCTGACCCTAATAATTTTAGACCTATATCTATACTACCAACGCTCAGTAAGATTTTTGAAAAATTAATTTTAAATCAATTACTTTCTCATTTTTACGGTAATAGTTTAATGAATTTTAAGCAGTTTGGTTTCACGCGGGGTCGCTCAACAACCGATGCCGGTGTTGAGCTCATAAAACACGTATTCAGCGCCTGGGAGGAGTCGTGTGATGCTATTGGTGTCTTTTGTGACTTGTCCAAGGCGTTCGACTGTGTGGATCATACTACTCTACTCATGAAACTACACCATTACGGCATTAAAAACCGAGCGCTTGCCTTGATTAAATCATATATTTCTAATAGAAAACAGAAAGTTGCAATAAATGGAGAAAAATCATCAGGATCGGCAGTGACAATGGGTGTGCCCCAGGGCTCAGTTCTTGGTCCTTTCCTATTTTTAGTTTATATTAATGATCTGCCATCGGTCGTTAAGAATCAATGCGAGGTCATATTGTTTGCTGACGATACTTCCTTCTTGTTTAAAATCAAAAGACATGAAATTGACTATCGAGCGGTGAACAAATGCATCTCCAACACAGAGCAGTGGTTCTCAGCTAATAATTTGCTCCTCAATGAAAAAAAAACGAAATGTGTTAAATTTACATTGCCAAATGTCAAACAGGTAAACACAAACATTGTAGTTAAGAGCCAGGAACTGACTCCTGTAAACTCAACTGTATTTCTGGGCATAACCTTAGACGCCAAACTGCAGTGGGGACCGCATGTTGATGGTTTAGCGAAAAGGCTTGGCTCTGCCGCATATGCTGTTAAAAAAATTAGACAAATTTCAAATGAAACAACTGCTCGATTAGTCTATTTTGGTTACTTCCACAGCCTCATGACATATGGTATTCTGCTGTGGGGGAGTGCTGCCGACATCGATGCTATATTTATTCTGCAGAAAAGGGCTGTTCGCGCAATCTATCAGCTCGGTCCAAGGGTGTCACTTAGAAGTAAATTTAAGGAAATAAATATTCTTACCTTCCATTCACAATATATTTTAGAAAATTTAATGTATGTTAAAAAGAACATAACCTTGTTCAAAAGAAAAAAAGATCTGCACAATGTTAACACAAGAGGAAGAAATATGCTGGCAGCTCATAATAGCAGGCTTCATAAAGTCACTAACTCATTCATGGGTCAATGTATACGCTTTTATAATAAGGTTCCTGAGGATATCCAAGGTCTTCCTGTTGACAAATTCAAAGAAACTATAAAGGAGAAGTTGTGTGCTAGAGCATATTATAAACTATCCGATTATTTGGATGATAAAAGCCCTTGGGTATAATTCCCTCATTAACAGGATTGTACTAGTATTTGTAACAAAGCATGTGTAATGTGTCTGTTTGTGCGATGAGTTCTTCGTCCCGATGAATATCTAAAGCGTCATTGTCACTAAAGTACGTCTTCTTATGGTAGCGTCGGGTGACGGGTCGCTCACTTCCCTCTAATATGGTTGAGGAGGGCGATGGCTGGATCCCGCGTTAACTCGTGAACGGGTGCCGTTTGAGGGTGTTCGTCGTTTGGATACTTGGGGGGAGGGAGACTTGCCGGGCTAACAGATGCAGAAAAGAATAATTTTGTATAGACATAAAGAGACTCTGTAAATTTATTTTGAAAAAAATATACCCGTGAAGTTTCTTGCCAGTTCTTCTTCACGAAGGTTTTTTTCGAACTGGTGGTAGAATCATGTTTTATTTGACGTCAATAAGAACAAGTAATTGTCAATGTTGAGAAATAAATATTTCATTTCATTTCAATATTTCATTTCATTTCATTTCATTTCATTTCATTTCACTCACACAGTAAAACGCCCATTTCTAGCACGTTGGGCGGCGTAATTACAATATACACAATATTTAATGTTCTGCTTTGTAATTTACTTTAATATACAGACTAATTCAGATGTTAATAGACGTGCTCTCATATGATGGACATGGGAACATCTTTTTTTCGTGATGTTATATGGTTCGATCTAATTAAAAGTCTTCGTTTTTTTACGGTGCAGAACGCGATTCATGCTTTTCAAATGTACGCGTGTGATGTGCGCGCGCATGTTGCGTCGCAATTGATTTTAGATTATGGATTTTAGGTTGTTATGAGAATGTTAGGTGGTCTTGAAACAGATGAGAGTTCAATTACGGTACCACCAACGAAGTTTGTGACTGTTTTAAAACTGCTTTGCTAGTTTTGGAAGTCCTTTTCGAGATTTGGAAGATTTTGATACGACTAAGTGTGGTTAGTACATTAATAATTGTTACTTCATCTTATAGGCCTTATAAGTAAGGATATATCGATATTCAATATCTTAGTAACTTTAGTAAGTAAAGCAAATATTACTTGCAGTTAATTAACTTATTAGGCTCAGTTATTTTCGTCTGTGAAAATTAAATAGCGACCATTAATATTTGCCTGCCTATGGATTTAGATGATATTTACGATAATTATACGTAATTATATACTAATTATTAATTATACAAATTATAAACATGATAATTATTTTCAAATCTTGAAGTAGCTTTTGGGTACTATGTGCTTCACTTTTTGAAAAAACGCAAAAGCTCTTACTACGTGTAGGTACTATGTTATCAAAGGAATCATTCCTAAAAATAATATGAAAAGTCGTCGAGATTCCCAAAGCATAAAAAACTTTATTTTCAATCAGCCAGCCCGTTTCTAACCAGCCCATCAAAGACACAGTTGTAAATTATTATAATTTACTATCTCCAACTGATTGAAACCATTAAAAAAATTTGGACATCAATTTTTTACCTTTGATCATCTTACCAGTTAATTAAACCTAATAGAACCGAATTTGACGGAACCAAAGAAAGAGGTAGACAATCGCCGTCATATCCAAATGAGGCGCTGTCATTGGATGAGATGAATAAATGACTGCTCTTGATTTCGGCTTTACTATTTGGACCTTCATTACAGAGTTACTTTAATTCATTTTAAACCTTATTTCTTCGGTTTAAACTATACATTTGTATTTTAAATACTTAGTAGTAATGGACGTCGATTGTTACGTAGTGTACGCATGATTTATCATTTGGTACCTCGGTCTGATTTTGATCTCCGCTATGAGATAATAACGCAGTAGCTACTGAAAATATTAACGCCTTGGGCTTCCGTTTATAAAGTTTATCTCTAAATTATTAATTGTTACTCTCTCTTTTTATAACTATTAATTAAAGGGAGATAACACTGAAGTTGTAGATCGTATAAATAGATTTGACAAAGTTAAAGTTTTGAGCACAGACTTTAATGCGCATGAACTTAATCTGTGTTTCATATAAGATGACAAATTAAACATTATACTTTATAAAGGCTACATTGATAAAGTAATGCGTTTATAAGCCGATAAATATCATGATTAATTATCCTTTGGATGTTTTTTTTTTTCAAATAATAACAACACCAGGCATTGTTTATCATCTCATTATATAAAAAGCAAAGATGATAATGACAAAATTTCACGATGTCTCAAAAATTCCATATCAAGTACTTTTAAAAGTTTCGCAGCTATAATATTTTTATGCCTGGGATAAATTTTAACGCTACATATTTGTAGTTAAATTTATAATTCTATTCCCAAAAAAATTTGATTGAATTTAAGACGAACGATTATAAAATACGATATAAATTAAATTAGATCAAGTCGCCATTCGTGTCTGTAATATAATAAAAGCATTTTCTCACACGTCGTGGTTCATAATATAAAAATTGAATGTTTCTTGAAGTGGTATTCAATTTATGAATACGATACGCTCAAATCGAAATTGTGCCTCTGACAGCTCGAAATATAATAATAAGTAGTTTATGTTTCATTACTGTGGGTAGATTGAAACTACTGTGATGGGTCGTTGTAAAGAGCGAAGGTTCATTGTTTTTCGAATTTTACTGAACTCTATTTCATTAATAGCTATCTGGATATATATATGGTCTCCTAGTATAAGGTATATTTAGATAATATTAACTGTCAGACATTTGAGTTAGAATCCTCGGAAAATTAATTAGTGTGAATTTATTAGCTTGTTCACAAGTCATGGATGTTCGTATGTTTATTGCTAATATTGGTTTATTTTATAATGTATATACAGACAAGATACAATTACAATTTATGATATAGGTATATGATATAGGTAAGAATAAAAGCCTAAACATTGTTTGGGAATTAAATTTACTATTTTGCACAAAGTTTCAAAAATGTGCATATATTAATCATTTTCACAACTAAAATTCAAAAAGAACTATAAGAACACTTTTGAACGTACTGACGTCTTAGAAATACTCTAAAAATACGCAAAATCATGAATTTTATAAAATAACTAATAAAAATTATGAAGTCAAAAAATATTTATATGGCATTAAAAGTCGAGTTACTTATAATTTTGATGATATTTATGAGAATCGGAGACATGTTATAAAAAACTGTTCACACTCATCTAATTTGATTTTTAATGATATCAGATGCAAATTAACCACAAAATTAATCATGTAATGTTATTTTTAATAGTAATTAACAAGTTGAAATTAAATCATCATTGATGAAAGTCGGCGCCTCAAGTCACAGTTCTTTTATATCATCCCGCTTTCGGACGGTACCCGGTAGATAAGTCATTAAAGATACAATTACTATATCGAGATACTTTCCATCAATAAGTAGATTCTCTGTAATCAAATGTGGTAAAAGTAATAAATTTGTCTACAACTCGTATTCATAAACAAGTAATTACTTAGACAAGGCTTTAATTTATTCTTGCGGCTACAATTATTAAATCATAAAAATTCATTTGATACTGGAGTACATATCACTGTGTAGATACAAATAAGTGACGTTTCTCAATTTACTAAAGAACATGATGACAATTTCTTGGCTGAGAATTCAATTCTTAATTTAACCAAATTCTCTACTATGAAACAACAATAACTAAGTCTTTAAAAGTAAAAAAGTAATTAATAAAAAATTAATTACTTATACTTTAATATGAATACGATTGTCAATATATTATATTAAATGAGAGGGATTAAAAATATATATTTCCTAAGTTTTCTGGGGCGTAGGGACTTTATTCTTGAAAAGCAAAAATACCGGTCTTATTATAACATCCAAATATTTTTGATCAGTCTGGACACAACAAAAACATGACTTTCGACATAAAATTACAACCTTAACCAGCTCTACATTTTAACACAACGCTTATTTCAAAATCCTTATACAATGCCTGCCTCACACCCATGCCAGTTGGGGCTGCACTAAAGAAGACAGTAATCTAATTAAAATCTTCCGAGTGGCTGCGATAGACACTTATCTCGCATCTTTATCGACCATTAGTTTGGAAAACAGAACTAGTACTGAACGGTCAAAGGTAATGTCATGATTTGGTGTTGAGAGCAGCGGTTAGATACTCAGGGTGTTGCGTGTGATTGTAAAAGTAATTTTTTCCAACAATAATAAATATATCAATAACTAATTTAAAATATGAAATGATCATAGTTTCCTAACTAGCCTGTATAAGTATTATCTAAGAGTACTTCGGTTTAAATGAAGTCATAAATCTATTTTACAAGGAGAATCATGTAATCGTTTTATTTTACAACTAATATAAACAATTATCTTGTTATTTGCACGTAACTTATTGTGTTTAATGTAAAATATTTTACAGAGAATGTCATTTTCATCAAAACTATCGCACCTGCTACTCCAAGAAATTATATTATTTTAGTTTATATTAATTCTTAATGCAAAACAGATATCTTTAATTTTTCAGGCTAATTGAACGCCAAACACTTCATACAATAAGATTCTACTAAATTCACTTCTAATTATTTATGTAGTAAACATAATGTTTCTTCGCAAAAGTGTATCAAAAAAATTTGAAAATTTGAAAACGCTCCGCTTGTGAATATGATCGCTATTTCCGCCAGTGCAACTAAACGAGCAACCTTTAACAACATTAAGATTACACCTAACTTATATGCACCCGACTTATGGCATCCTTTATCGGTTGCTTATCCACCTGTGAATACAGATTTTGTAAATATCACTAGTTTTACTTATTCGGTGTAAAATTATATAAAACTTTTACTTAATACTATGTTGATTGCAATTTCATTTCATTTAAAATTTTTATAATATCCAAATGAAAACGATCATCAAGATTAAGGCTATAAAAAGAAAAAAAGAAATAAAAAAATCAAACATACTAAAATTGTTCTAGGTTTTGTTGTTCAGAGTTTTTGTAAATATTTCTATTAACGTTTAAATTTTGAGGTTTCATTATTAAAGATTATACAAAAACTTGCAAAGCATCTTCTTAACAAATTAACTAGAAAAAAAAAATCGTAATTTGTGCCACAATAAAACCTTAAAAACAAACACAGTAACCTCTTTTCCTGTGTCAACTTCAACACAACCATAAACCAGCATTTCTAATGCAATGAAAATGATAAGAAAATAAATTTATCACCTCACACGGTATTCAAGGCATTAAATTTCGACAATCAATGAAAAAAGAAGTACAATAAGAGTAGGAAAGTGTACGATGACCCTAGAAATAAAATATGGACAGGTTACGAAACTAAACGCCATAGAGCACGGCTGCAAGATAAAAGCGGTGAGCGGGTTAGATTAGGCCTAAGGTTAATTAGTGATAAAGATTCAAATACAATATATTATATCAATCAAATTATAATTTTTTCTTTATTAGTAAAAAATTTACACATGTCGATACTCTTCTTTTTTTCATCTTGATTATTATCTTCATCGTCAAAGCGGTTCACCTTAACCTTCTGATTTCTAATTTGAGGACTGAGATAAAAAAATCAGCGCAAGCAAAACGCTTAAGTATCAGATTTCCTAACGTTTATTACGTGGTGGCAATGCAATATAGCGTGTTTGAAAAGAGCTTGAAATAAAGTTCAAGCAACTACTTGCTTGAAGCTTATTTTTGCTTATTATTGCAAATGTTCGAAGGCACGGTTCATAAAATTAATTAATAAGATTAGTAACTAAGGCAAGCAAAAACAAACCAATTATCATATACTCCATATAAATTAACATAATATTAATAATTGAACAATCTGTAGAAATGATCAATACCCGCCTCAGCTCCCTACTTGAGAACGCGACCTAACTGGAATTTTATCGACTCGTGCGCACCGCAGATAAAAAAGGTGAATAAATATAAAACCGAGGGGCACAAAGGAGCTGAATTAATTAACAGAATTTTGATGTTGACCGCAAACGTAACTTTTCACTGGCATACGACAAATTCTTTTAATGGATTTGGATGGTGCTATGCAATATAAGTTAGAAATGTTAAGAATAAACTTATTTTATTCGTAAGTGGATTGCCTGTTTATGTGATTTTCATATTTATTAAGTGCGTGGCATTTTCATTCAAATACTATTTATAGTGTCAAGGGTGAGGATAAAAAAGGTGATGGTACATTCAAGTAAATTTCTAAGATGCTATTGATTACATTGAAACAAAGAAACTTATACTGGCCGATTTATAAGATAACTACTAAGTACCTAACTTAAAGTAACCGTGTATTTAAATGTGATAGCTGCATGAAACCATCCACACCCACGCGCCATGTCAGAACTGACGTTTCGTTGAGCATTCATTACTTTTACTGCTATTTATTTAGTGTGACATGTCATAAAACTGGAGCTACGGAACACCGCCATATAAACATAAAAAACCTGCAGTTATAATTTAAAAGCATTCGCCGATCAACAATCGCTGGATAAAGGTGAAAATGCAAATTGTATGATAAGGTTTTTTTTATGTGATCTATAAAATAGCGATTAAACAACTTTATAGTTTTCGTTAACTTCAAATGTAAGGATTTATTGGAAAATAAATCACTGTTCTAGAACACTCAGATAAAAAATAGACGCCGTATTTCATTTTGATAGATAATTCCATTTCATTAGATTTACTTTTGTATATTTTTGATTAGATTTTATGTATGTGAAAATAAATTATAGTTTCGAATATGAAAATTTTATTAACATAAAAATTTGTGTCTATCTTAATCTTTATCGCATTATTTGTAATACGTAAAAAAGGTTTCAAGCATACAAACTTGCAAAAAAAAAATAAACTAGTAAACTCAGTTAATTATCATGCCGCTCCTACAAAAATCTAAAAGCCTTATTGATAACATGAAACACCAGAGAAAAACCATGAATGTTAAGATTTTTGATCGAGATTTAAAATGTGATATTCTGTGTATATTAAACTCAACATTTAACGAAGTATGCAGTGAAAGCTTGTTAGCGAGAGATATGAAAATGTCTTTATACATTCGAATTCGAATTCTCGAAAGATTGAATGTCACTTAATGAAAATTGTCCTATCTATAATAACTACATAAAAAATCTATAGTGAAACAAAAAACACTTTTCACAAGATAAGAGCAAACAAACATCGGATAAAATAATGTACAAGTGACGCGAAGCAAATATCTCAGCTCTCGGTCACGTAACGTTACTGCACACGACCATACTCTAATATCATTATAATCATACACCAATTGATTCTCAAAAATCTCGTTCATCAAATACAAAGTTCAAAAATCCATTGAAAGGTCAAATCAAACAATACAGGTTCAATAACGACCGCTACTACACAGTCTACAGCCTAGGGCAAATTTTAGTTTTAGTTATTTTTCTAGTACCATTGTTATAAGAGAAGCGATTTGCTGAATAGTTTTTTAGTCATTTATCTTTTTTTAATGAATTATTCTAAAATGTAAGATTTGTTATTATGAATATATTTATCAAAAACAGGAAGTCTAGGAACAAATGACAGTTAGTCATTGAACGAAACGAATGATAATATGAAAAACTTAGAATAAATTAACTTTACACTACTATCTCTTTCTATGAGATTCAAATAGGCTCTTGTGTTGTAAAAGTACAAACTTTATAAAAATTATATCAACCGAATAATTTCAAACTGCTTGAAAAAATTACACAAAAACTTTTCTTTTCTAAATATCAAATGATAAATCTTTAAACGGGAGACCTCTTCAAAACCCTTTGAAAACGAATACCTAAATAAGTTATAATAAAGTTTAAAATAACATAAAGTTAAAAAAAGGTAATAACTATAAAATGTGTTAGCGACTGGGACATAAGAAGAAATCCGTCGTAATTTAAGTTTTCGGTCAGTGCAAACATGTGTTTGGTGTCATCTGCATGACAACATCCTATCGGAGCTCAAGTGACTATAGGAATGCGATATTTGTAAAAGACAGTTATTTTCTAATGGTATGATCGAGAACTATACATTACTTAATTTGTATAGAAACATTAAAGTATCTCTACCTCTGCTTCTCTAACATACCTTACCGTGCCTACAAATGCTCTTCAATACAAATTGCCAAGAAAAACCCAAATAGATTCTAAATTGGAGAATTTGGAATTGTATTTAAGTTCTAGTTCAGACCAAACTGCTCAGACCTCGGTAGAAATAAGACTCATTCGAGGATTTTAACATAGGATTTCAAAATCTAGACCTAGCAAAAATTAAATAAATATTTAAAATAAATTTTAAACAAACCAGAGATAGACCTCTTGCCTACAATTATTGTACAGGCGTTAGTTTAATTTTCTTGTATATTTTATCGAACCCAAAAATGTTCTACGTGTAAACTTCCTATGATTATAAGCACGACCACAACTTTCGTATTTATGGTATTGAGGCAATCATATAACATAGATAATCAAATTAAGTGTATATCTATAAAAATCAAGTTTGTGTCAATAACAACATTATGCTATTCAAATTACTTTCAAATTTTTTTTATTTCATTTGACTTTTTTATTTTATCACAAGTTTAAAATGTTGGTCACGCAAACTTGAAATCTACTCTCCTTTCAGTTTTGCAATAGTTAATTAATGAATCGTTAATTGGTTATTAATAAAAACATTACGACGTCATCGGAAGTAGTTCACTTTCGCTTTCAAAATATTTTAATTTTTTCAACAAATAATTTAAAAAAACATAAACAGGAAATTAATACAAAAAACCCAATGTCACTTCCTTGGTAGTTAATCTACTTAGCCATAACTAGCCTCGCAGTACAAAAACAACGATTATTCAAATATATGAGAAAGGCTGTGCTTACAGCATTTAAAATCGCTCGCTCCATCACCAAGCTACTCGTTTTATCTCGTGTAATTACCGTGAGAAATAAGCGATAATCGCCCCTAGCGGTGGCTACCGTCGATACCGTCCGTTGCATGCGAACATTATGGATTAAAATACAAATTACGTGAGATCTGCGTGCATTCGTAATATCCATGCTTTAAGATTATTGTACACACATGCGTACAGTTGCGTGTGGAGATGTTGGTAACTAATAAAAATAAAAATTACTTATAGTATGCAGAGTACAATTTCGAAAGGTACAGTTTGTTTATGGCCCTATTTCCCTTGACTTAGCGCTGATGGTGCTTAGCTGGAACTTAAACAACTCTTACATTCGATTCGCCTAAGGACACCCAAGAGGGTACGGACCTCGGTTTAGGACGTCGCGTAAGACTGACCTACCGGTAGGTCGGGCTAACGTGACGGGCTTAATCGGAACGCCTGCGTCATCGGGAACTATAAGTCGTTACGCGGATGCCTATCACGAATCGCGGCGTCGGGATAGGCTTAATAGTGGGCTAGATAATAACCAGCGGATTAGGATGACAGGGAGCGTCGTTGAGCAGGCATCTGGACGCCAACTTCATGAAACCTTTTAATGTATAGTAGAAATCTTTCAGCTGAGGCTGTGTAAGCATAAAAGGGCTATTTGATTTTCTGACCAAATTTTTCCATGTTTGGGGAAATAATATAAACTGCTAGTCGTCATTTCTAACCAATTTTCTTATTTCCAGCACCTTTCTAAAGTCGATGTACATTAAACAAACAAATTTGCTAATAGTATATAAACTAACACAACTTTTTATTTAATCTATTATAATGTCTGAAATGCAAATATTGACGGACATGTGTAGGAAGATACTCATCTTGAGATAAGTTTTATTTATGAACTTAAGATGAGCGTAGTTGATCAAGTACCTACTATACAAGCTATGCTTGAGTCATGCATGATCTCATATTCCTTATGGTATTTCCGAGTTTGAATCAAATTGTAATATCACGACTATGGTTGAACTAAATAATGTATTTATATACGCTGTATACGTATATGTCGCATAAAAAAGAGCCTTAAAAGTCCCCGTGATCCCTCACGGGCCCACTCTTAACCTAAGGTGGTGCTTTCACGAAACTTATTTTCCACCGCGCTTACCCACTAGGTTGTCAGACCATACGTATTCTTCTCAAATTCAAATTCAAATATTTATTTCTCAACATTGACAGTTACTTGTTCTTATTGACGTCAAATAAAGCATGGCACTACCTCCAGTTTGGAAAAACCTTCGTAAAGAAGAACTGGCAAGAAACTTCACGGGTAAATTTTTTTTTAAATAAATTTACAATGCCGCTTTACATGTTCTTCGTCCAGATGAATATCTAAAGCGTCATTGTCACTAAAGTACGTCTTCTTATGGTAGCGTCGGGTGACGGGTCGCTCACTTCCCTCTAATATTGTTTAAGGAGGGCGATGGCTGGATCCCACGGTAACTCGTGAACGGGTGCCGTTTGAGGGTGTTCGTCGAAATTGGATACTCGGGGGCCGAGCTAACAGATGCAGATAAGAATAATATTGCATAAACATAAAGAGACATTGTAAATTTATTTTGAAAAAAATACATATAAGATATGAATTTGAATCATATTTTATATTAATATAGAAAAATAAGAACAAAACCATCTCGTTTCATTTCATTTCATAAATTGATCTACCAAAGCCCTGTTACATTTAGTAAAAAAAATTGACTCTCACAAGGGGGACTTAATTTGTTCCTAACTGTAATAGAATAGCCTCACATGAGCAAAACTGCCGGAGCATCCAGCGCAGTCTTGATCGCGTGGGGATTTATTTATAAATTTACATTACAGCCGTATGCTACATCTGAACTTTGTAAATTTCTAGTGTCGAACATATATTTATTCATTAGTCACAGATTTTATCGATTGCAAACAAACAAAACTTTCCTTTTTGTATTAATACAGATAAAAACAATCTAAATCTCCAACGATAAAGAACAAAACTCTCCGTCTTGTAACCACACGGTCGTAAACTACAAGCACGTAACTGCCGCAGGTGAAATTTTCCGTTACTTAACAGTTCTAAAAGTTGACATTTCTCAACTTGTCAACTTTGACCACAAGACTATTGTGAGTAACCCGCAATGTGACGCTTTTTATGCAGAAATTGTAAAAGTAATAATTTAAAATGAATTGCTGGGGCAACCTGATTTGCGTCGGTGAATCATTTTTGTTTAAGGTAAAAATAATATTATTTTTAACAAAGAAATAAAACTAAGGTTTCATTCATTACATTAGAATACAATTCACTTGTGATGGATCGCACTTATTAAAACCATCAGGTTTATATAATATAGGTACCTACATTCAAATATGCAATTCTCCTATATATGTGGCTTCCATTACTACAGCTTACAAAACACATCAACATAATATAAATAGAAAAGAGACAAAACAATAATTTATCTGTCTATCACACCAATAAAGCTCGCCATTAGACTATTAAATTTGTAAGAGAAAAGTTTATTTTATACAAAAGGCCGTGAGAACTTAGTGTGCGCCCACGCAGAGTCCGGATCAAATTCTTCGGACATTTGTCACAAATTTGACGTTAAAATGTCTTATTCAAAAATGGCACTTTCCTCGTGGATAGAGACAAATGAGTCACATTAGGCAATAACTCTTTACAGTCATTATTGTAGCAATTTTTCATGTGACCACAATATTTAAAACTATTGAGTAACTTTGGATGTGATTCACGCTTACATAACATAACATCAGTTTGAATTTAATAATGAACCCCCAGGTAACGTTCTTGTTTTCTTCACATCGTCATTTCAAATGATTTAATAAGGGGTGCTATTTATAAATAAATATTTTTTAATCTATAAAGGTGGCCTGAAGAAATTACTACATGTACATGCCCGGTGCCGATCAAGTAGTCTATTTGGGCTTTATGCAGGTCAGCTGATTGGGTAGCGTCCCTAATGCGTTACCAAGATCCAAAATTACTACAAGGTTACTTATGTAGAATTACAGATGGGTTATTGCCTATGTCAGTTACAAATGTAATTTTCAATTTAAGGAATTAAACAAAAATTTGCCTAGTCTGCAGTGTTGCTATATTTTAGTCTTCTTACCCTAAGATCGGTTAATAACTGCTTACACACAAGAAGCAGTATCGCGGTGTAATCTCAGGAACAAGATAAATGAAATAAAAAAGCGTTTGATACAAATTCAAAACAAAACACAATATTTTTAATTAAGTGTTATAAATTATAGTTACTTAAATTATTTTCACACTTCATAGTATTTTTACTCGCCGTTTATATAAGTTATTCTAGTTGTAACTAAATAAAGTAATTTAAATGCACATTTTAATAATGATTAAATATCATTACATAGATTATTTTCGTACTGGCCATCATTTTGCAGGAACTCGAATATGAACGAGTTCGTTATTTGTCATGAATTATTTGACATTAAAATTATCTTGTTCTAATGATACCAATCTTTAATTTATATCCATGTAATATTAATTGCTCGATTTGACAAATTTTTATTGATCTTAAAGTGGTATTTAAGTTAAATATCCTGGCTTTTAAATGGCAGTAACAAAATGAAATAATAATATTAAAGCACTTGAGACATACAATTTATTATTTATTCATATTTCTTGAAGTCTTACTATCTAATGACTTATCCTGTGAAAACTGTGATTTTATTTTAAATGAATAGTTATTTTAATATAATTTTACTATCAAAAGGTCATCAAAAGTTTCTAAAACATTTCTTACACAATAAACAAGTAGCTCCTTAAATTTCATTCATAACCAACAGTGATATGTAGATCTAAATGGTCTTTACGCAAAAACATACGAACATCAGATAAATTTATCAAATTATTTCGCAAATATCAAGTATGAACTAAGTCACGTAGTGTACGCAATGAACTACTCCCAATTACAGCGCCTTGCGAACGAGATAAGGTTCAAAACATTATTCAACCACGTAAAATATGACTCAGACACACAAACACACACATAAAATAGCTTGTACTACCTCATCTTATTTCGTCGTAATTTTTGAGCGTAAGGACCTTTGTTTTGTGTGTATCATGAGTTGATGAGAGTAATGAAATATTTAGATAAGCAATATTTCTCAGAACGGTAGTCACAGCTTCAAATCAGCGCTTGCGATCCGCTCCTATGAGGACGGTTTATCTGATATTTCTAATCTATTGACGTCATAATCCGTGACACTGTGAATCCTTTCTCTATTTGTATTCCTCTTACTCTTCAGAAAATAATTTAGGTTAATTGCTACTCTACAAAGTTAATTTGATTTAATTGGTACATTTCTTAGAATTTGTAGAGTAAACGGAATGTAAAAAAGACTTGATAGTATCACAATCCGACTGGACACCCACTTGATCGTGGTAACGTATTTTATTAGCATAAAATGGACTTTTGACCACATATTTTACATGTTTAATATCCAGATTAGATTATGCTTACTACGAAAGTTGCTATAAACTGATACTTACGATAAAAAATCCATATAAGGCACCAATAAATGTAAATTGCATCACAAATATTGTTACAATCCCAAATGATGCGACATATCGTTATTTACATACTGAAAGTGTCCCGACCACACGGCGGCTTCGAGTGAAACTGTAGCATATTCACATATTTTACGCTTTTGTACGAGTTTAATTGAGCAAGCAGAGGTCTGAGACTACTCTCAGCGGGGTAACTTCCAAATTTATTTAAAAAATTCGCGCAAGACCCCCATTACTTATGTCAAGAGACGCAACAGGACGCGACCAAGTTCACTTCTGTAATATTAAGTGTGAGATACAACCTTATACGTATTGACCCAGATTTCCATACGCATTTCAATGCTCTTTATGATGACTTTTGAAAAATGTAATTTTTAATTCCGAGCAGTGCAGGGACGAGATCTCACTGCCCCTTGACTGTATCGCAAATAAATTGCTATTTCTTATGAACCACAGCCAAAACTCCGTCAATATTTTATACCAAATTAATGCAGCCCTGTATCCGAAAATGGCGATCGCTTTTTCATAACACCGAATAATTCCATTTATTAAAAGTTGCAATTTTTCTTGTTTGTTACAGTCGTTCTTTGGGCGGACGTACAACAACCTCTCATCAATATCGGAATGCAAGAACAACGGGGAGTGTGTTATCAACAAGAAAAACAGGACGGCGTGCAAAGCTTGCCGGTTACGGAAGTGTCTGCTAGTGGGCATGTCCAAGTCTGGATCAAGATACGGAAGAAGATCCAACTGGTTTAAGATCCACTGCCTACTTCAAGAGCAACAACAACAGCAGATCCAGCAGATGCAAACCAATAAATCACCGCCCAACTACAACTCGGCAATGAATCCCTCATTTTTACCAACAAACTTGTTACCAGCAGCTGCGTTAGCAGAATACTATAAAAATTCAGATAAGAACCAGTTTACTGATGATGTGACGCGGCAAAGCGTGTCACCGTCAGATTCCGGAGCTTCCTCAGCAGATATCGAAGATGACAACAGTTCGCGAAGTACTAGTGGGCTTAGCATTTTTCGGCCGGCATCGTCACCTTGCAGCGAAAAAGATGTGCGGCTACATGCTTTAAGAAATCAAAACAAGGACCTGAGGAAAAGAAAACCTACAACGTTGCCATCGTCGCCATTCAGTTCGCCATCACCTAGTTTTTCACCATCACGTAGTGCTCCATTTTTACCAGTTAATCTTCAGAGTATTCGGTCGATGCCCCCAGCTCTTACATCATGGCAGAGTCGAGCAGGAGGGGACCTGATGCTGCACTCTCCGGCCGTTGCAGGTGTAGCCATCGAACAGGAACAACCCATAGACTTATCAATAAAATCCACAGCCGTCCTTTTCCGGAGTCCAAAAAATGAAGCCAGTGATTCGGATCCCGAGCTGAGCATCGATCTGAATGAAGATAACGGAAAAGATTTAATGAAGAACCCTTTAGATTTAAGCCTTGTACCGAAACGAAGCGAAGAGGTACCCATGACTGGATGAAAGTTCAACTTAAGTTTTTATAACACCGTGAGTCATAAAGCCATTTAGATTAAGTTATATTTTTTCCTGGATTTTAAATGTATCTGCCATACAGTATTCTGTAAGCTTATTCTTCTGATCTATTTAGCTTTAGGATCCACATTGCACTTATGTCATTCTTTAATTTTAAGATTTTTTAGTAAAATTATTAAAGACTGTTAAAAGTCAAACTTTTAAAATATCATAATGCCAGTCTCAAAACGTATGCCAGTTCATGTAATGTTACTTTAGTTTTTTTAAATACGTTATTTCTATTCGTAAAACTATAAAGGTATAAGTTTCTTATACATAATTCTGCATTTTCGAAGTAACGTTTAAAAAATTAGTTTTGTATTAGTACCTTGTATGTAATTTTAGTAGGGATTATCGGCCAGTGAATAGAAGCTCAAAAATGTACAAATAAGCATAAGCTTTTATATATTTTAATTAAAATAATTAAATAAATATAGTTTGAGCAAAATTTAATTGTAATTATTTATTTATTTTGTTAGATTTAGGCCAGTTCTGTTTCAGTCACTTTTATTAAGTAGTTTGTATGTAATTACACATTTTCACTTAAATAAAATTAAGTTATGAGTATATCTTTAGACATGTTGCTTTTGTTTCAATTTGTTGATTTTTTACTGGTTGTAACAAAATATCTGGTAACATCGTCTTATAATTTCAAAATATCGAAATAATTGATATTGTAAAACGAAAAGTTCTAGAAAAAGTAAAGTTTTGTATCAATTCAAAAAAGGAATATCTTTTCTCAACGACACGCATCTTATAGTCTTCAACATTGCTATCAATTATTTAAATGTTGGTCTTGTCGAAGTTTCATTTAAAGATAATGTTTTAAAAAAATCACAAAGTTTTGTCACGTTGCCTTCGAAAATGTTTTTAGCGGTTACTATGTACACAATTGCTATTTTGCCGTGAAATTTTACTTGCATACATGTCTAAAGGTGTATATTTTTTGTGAGTATTTTCTCTCTACCTTTTTTACTTAATTTATATACATATATCGCGTTAGTTAAGACGAATGTTTGTGTGTTACTATTTTTGTTATTTGTTTAATTTTATTGTTACACTTTTTTGCTTTAATTATTTGCATTCCAACGAATGCTGCCAGTTTAAAAAGTATGTCTTTTTATGCAAATAAATCACATGCGCGCTGTTTATTAAAAACTTAAAGGAAAAATATTTATTGCTGTAAGCTTAATGATATTGTAAATCGATATTTGTCTTTCCAATCAAAACAGGAAGAATTATAGGTTATATTTCAAAATGTTACCTTTCCAATGAATTGAAATATGATTATAACTTCTACGCCTTGTTAACAGTAAAGATTAAAATATGTTAGGTGCCATAAATGTAGCTTTGACATTTTTTTATAAATTGTGGGATACTAAAGTTGAAAAAATAAATTGAATCTTAGGAAAATATTGTTATGTCTTTGACTGCAGTTTGTATCATAGTTTGTTGTTGTGATACGATATTTTATATATGTTTATAGTACACTAAGTAAATCTAATATATTTGAGGAGAAATATACCGAATGCCTTTAATTTTATGTGTTTTCTTTACTATATAGCTTACTGCCGCTATACTAAACTGTCGGAGACCATGTATAAGTCTCAGTTACCTGGTGACATTGTAAAGGTATTTCGATGGTCGTTTTCAAAAAAGGGCTGTTTAATTCATTATAAAGCCAAAGTTTCAATAATTTACACTCACGCATTTGAATGACAAAGGAAAGCGCTTTACAAATTCATGAGTGCTACATGACCATATCGAACTAACCACACGATTACGGTTTTCAATTATAAGACTGAAAGTTATATTAAATCGTTAAAAAAAAACAAATCAAAATAGCTTGCGCTGCGCAAGTTGTCCCTACTCGATATGCTAATTGTTGACGGAATAAACAGGTATTAAGGAGTTCGATTTACGTGTATTTAAGCACGAGCTGGTGATAAGCAGTTTTTCTGGATGCATGCAGTTACATTCGGGCGATTTGGTGCACTGTCGCTCTTCCTTAGTATGCGAAGCTCCTACACAAGAGCGAACAATGCAACAGTGCAAGCGAATCTCGCCGTTACCCTATATTCTATTCTGTATGCCTTACGAGATGTAGGTTTGGTAGGTTAAGAGTATTCATGGTATGAAATTATTACAAAAGCAGATAAATAAACCAACTTATTGTAGTGTAGACATCGTGTATTAGGATTGAAAGACTCCAGGCGAGCCATGACCAAAATCGTTGAAGCTGACGCTAATTAGCCTTGTTCAGCAAAGGATAAGAACAGCAATTGATTTATTAAACTGAAAAATTTAATCTGTATAGAACAACGATAGCAATTTCGTTTTATCACACCACTCATCCTCTCATTTACTTATTCGACAACTGCCAAGCTACCTCGTATGATAGGTAAACACAATTTACATAATACAGAAATACTAACTCAAACCAAGTCAATATTGATGCACCAAACAATATGCATCGAACCAGCAGTTCTCAAAACTTATTCCCATAATGCTTGAACTACAGAATCCAATATAAAAACTGCGGTAAAGTCAACCTTATCAAGTTGGGATAAGTTGTTTAATACGTCGTATTGGGATGAAACTTAGAATTATTCATGTAAGCTTCTGTAGGGGGATACAACCAATAGTTCTATTTGATCCAGAAGTTATTTAATGTCATAAATTTTAATACATTTGAATACGTTTACTACTGAAAAAAGCGGTACATTGTTTGATCAGTCTCTCAAGCTGTTGATTTACACTCTGTACAAATGGCTAATGGCTGGATCTCGCATTAACTCGTGAGCGGGTGCCGTTTGAGGGTGTTCGTCGTTTGGATACTTGGGGGGAGGGAGACTTGCCGAGCTAACAGATGCAGATAAGAATAATTTTTATAGACATAAAAAGACTCTGTAAATTTATTTTGAAAAAAATATACCCGTGAAGTTTCTTGCCAGTTCTTCTTCACGAAGGTTTTTCCGAACTGGTGGTAGAATCGTGTTTTATTTGACGTGAATAAGAGCAAGTAATTGTCAATGTTGAGAAACAAAAATTTCGTCTATATAAAGACGTCTTATTTGTGTAAAAGTTTTGTCGCAGGGTACCTAACAATATTATGTACTTTGGGAATCGTCCTAGTGTGATAGGAATACATGTATCCCTTTTTGGGGAGATCTTTTTCTTAATCTTTCGAACTTGCCTTGGGTTTCAAAGTTAAAGGTTTACCATATATAGCCCTGGTCGAACCATATCTGAAACTTGCTATTTACGAATTGTACAATTCCAAATAACCATTGTAACACATTTTGCACTATATAAATGTGCTAACAAAAACAAGCTGACATACAAAAAGGACAATTAACAGCAAATAAACACATCGTTCGGCAACCATTAACAATTTAACCGGCAACGCCACTCTCATTTGTGTCTGTAACTGTACTTTTATCTTATTAACACAGCACACAATAAGACTTCAACAGAATTAATTGATACTATTAACTCTTTTCCACTGAAATCGTTCAGTTAAATCGTTGCTTCAACAAATTTTCAACTGTATGCGTTTTGGAATAAGGGTTTTCTGTGTAAACTACTTCTTTGACAAGATTTTTGTCACTCAATTTATAAGCGGCCGTGTCACTACACAGAGCAGACAACAAATCATTGTTTTTTCAATACAGCCAGTTTGTTTGCAAATGGCTGATATTTTTCGCAAAGAAATGCCCCTCGTTATCTCATAACAGCGCGCTTTTGAACGCAGTAAGCACAAGAACAGAAGTGTTATAATAAATTTTAGGACACGATAAGGTTAAGAGATGAATTAAGTAATTATATATGATTACTGTTTTCAAGCGAAATCTCTCTTTAATTACATTGCGAACTGATTGGATAATTTTATCAGAGTAAACTGTGAAGTAATTAAGTGAGTGTGTAATTAAATTTTTGAACTTACGTGTAGACTCACGGACAGATCAAAGAAGACTTTGCGGAGTATTTAACGCACAGTCGAAAGTAAATTAAAATCAAAGTGGATCTAAACCGTGTCCTAAAACATGTCGGAATTTATATATTTTTTACCTTTACCTTAAAATAAATTACGTATTATGTTAATAAACGAGTTTTAAATCAATACAAAATTTTTCCTATCGCTGTTTCAACTCAACAGTACATTCAAAAGTAGTTCAATGCGCGCGAGTCGATTTTAACGAGGAAATATCACCCTAATTGAGATTGCACCTCGTACTGTCTCTTGAAAAAACATGTGTTATTATAGCCAAAGATGGAGCAGATTTATTGAGACATTCGTTCCCTAGACAGGTTGAAATGGGAGCAGTGAGTAAGAATTTGGGGATTTTTTTCTTTGAATGAGCGTTTCGGTGAACGCACTCTCGGGTATGTAATGAGGAGAAAAGGGCAAACAGAATCACTTTATTTCTGGGTGAGAGTTTTCGTGAAGTGTTTATCATTGTATGCGTAATGTTTGTTCTGTTACCTTTTGTAAAGTTGACTCATTATGTTATTTTCGGTGTTAATTATGATTTGTGTTGTTAGGTTCTGTGTTGAGGCTGTCGCGGTAGTTTGTGGAGAGAAACGATTGTGTTTACAATTTACTAGCAGTCATGATCGTAATATAATTTTCTAATAGTACATCTTATGAGACTGACTAATACGATTTTATGAATTTCTAGAAAACGTATGAAACATTTTATTAGGTAGGGCTTTTTTGAATCATGTAGTTAGGTAGTAGAAAAATTGTGTACTTGTAGTATGTAGAATGGAATGCTATTGATTCTGCCGTTGTTAATAGGTAATACTTAAATGTAAAAACCTTTAAAAAAATCTTAGTACTCATAATTATTTTTTTTCAAACCTGCACTTTATTCCATGTGTATTCTGGGTTAAGTTAATATAACCTTTATTTTGTACCTGCAGAGTAATACATTTTTTTCTCATATGAGATCTTGTCAAAGACGAATAAATGTATAGATGGTTCACATCATATTTTTAAATTTATTGTTTATAATTCAAGTTATATAAATGGTTTTTCAACAGTTTCTCATTTTTAGTGAAGTGTAAACCAGCAATTGTAAATATGACTATTTTTCTGTAAGATTTTGCTCGGTATGTTATTTTTATTTCGTGTTATAGTGTATAATGTTGAATAAATATGTGAATTTGAAATCATTTGTGCGCGTGCTTGTAAATACACAACTTAACTTTTCACGGAAGCCGTCATCTTGTTAAACTATATTCAGGTCGCTTTGGTGTGCGTGCACAATCGGTACATCTTGTCACGCACACACAGCTGCTGGATATATACAAGCTTAACTTACGCATAGAGCCACGCACACAGATGACTTGAACCATCTATACACAAGTACGATTTAAATTAATTTATTATATTATACGAAATCTCTAAACAAACCACTGCATGTAGGCCACCTAAGTGAGTGAAGCTAATGTTAATAGCAACCATAGAGGGAATTTATACATAAAAAACTTTTGTCATACCTTCGTCGTAGCCGGCCAACGGGATCTAAGTGGAGTGGGAAGTGGCGCCTGTGTCCATGAGCATCGTTAATCGTAGACGTAGTTTTTTGGTTATATTGTTACTTATTGCTGTGTTGCCAACCGTAGACTGCATTTAGCTATTAGCTTTGTTCCAGCAACTACCCTGGCTGTACCTTTCCTCGACTGGAACGTAACCACGTAGATGTGATAATTACGGCAGTCAAACTATGAAGTATTATGCCCCAGATGAGATGTTAACAAAACAAACACTACTATCATAGAAATCAATTGAGATAATAAACATTACAAATAGTAAACTAGATCAGTACTGCCAATAGGTCCAACAGAACGATATTTGTTTCAAAGTTAAATTAATTTAACACGAAAAAAATAGTTGGTGATATAAATAATACTCGAAAAAACATAAATCATCACATCGTTACTTCACATAAAAAATATATAAACTCCTTACATAAAAAAACGTTATTTTAAAATTTACAACAAAAACGAGCGTAGGAGTGGCTGAGTCACCGAGGTTGAAAACTTGCACGTTTCCAATCTGAACTCTAGGTTTTATCCTTGTTGGAAGATTAAACAATTTTGCTTTATATACTAATATTTTTTAACTAATTCGACCGAGTGGCGTAGCGGTTATGGCTGGTTTACACGTGTTAAGTGGTTAAGTTGGTAACTAAATTTTAAGTTAAAAGTTGCGTGTAAACAGTCAATTAAGTGACAAGTGGTAAATTAAAATTTAGTACGCAAGTGATTAAGTAGATTAGGATTCTTTTTTTTTTGCCACCGAAGCAACACCCTCACGGGAGGGAGGTGGAAGATGCGTCATGCATACCGCCGCAGGAAAATACCGTCCTCAGCGGGGTTTATGTGGGACTCACCAGAATGGCACCTACCCACTAAAAACCACCTCTTTGGCTGTAGTAAAATTATACTTCGGGGTGCACGAGGGCAGCCCCTGTAATTTGCGGTGTGGCCGAACTGACCACAAAGCACGCAATGGGGAGGAGAGGGAGTTTCAGGAGTGCGATTGCACTCCTTAGTGAAGTGAGGGACCAGGCACTTTACGCACCTGGGCGGGGCGGCGCAGTTGGCCGCCGCATGCCCGTACAACTGGCACCGGTGGCACTGGCCGGAGTGACCGCGGCGATGAGGCATCTCGATTGAGATGCCAGAGAGGCTGCATATGGTGCTGACCTCTTTGAAGATTGTCCTGGACTTGGGGAGGTTGGCGAGAACCACCAAAGCGAGAGGGTGACGCCTTCTTTACTTGCTGTGCATTTTATGCACCGCGAGTGCCGGAAAGCCTTGAGACTGCAGATCCTCTAGGATAGCCTCTAGTTTTACACTCTTCTGGAAGCTATTTTTCGTATAAGTAGGTGGGCAGGGCTTTTCACTTAACACGTTTGGACGTGATTTTTTAGTTAAGTGCATAATTTGACAAAGCGGGTAGCGGCTCGTATTTATGACGCATTTTCTCATTTTTTTTAAATGTCTGAGAGGAGTTTAGTTTCAATTTTAAAATTTGTGGAAGAATATTTAAGGGTGTTCCCACACCAATCGATCGACCGTCGATCAATGGCAGAATAGAACAGTCGACGTCGCAGTAGGCGTGATGGCGTATAATTGTCTGACACCACCCCTGAGTTGGTAATTCTGCCAACCCGCAGTAGACGTGATGGCCTACAATTGTCGGACGCCACCCCTGAGTTGGGAAAGGCTGATATCCCTCCAGTGATTATTAAGGGTACCTAATTAGAAAAGGTACCACACCAATAGATCGTCTGTCGATCGACGTCGGCCCGTCGACGTAAAAAATTTAGAAAAATACATAACCTTGCAAAGATTTTAATTTCCGAAACAAATTCTTCTCTGAATTTGTCCAAAATCACGTTTACCACATATCTAAGTACAGAATTGACGAATTCCTTGACATTCATCACTGCTCATCTTCATTGAACTTATGAACTTAACTACATAATCCATTTGGACACACAAGTGACATGTAGTAGCTTAAAATTTTGTTAAAATTTTGTTACCAACTTAACTACTTAATACATGTAAACCGCGCATTAGTAGCCCTGCCTTTGTGCGATGGCGTTCATTTGTGTGACGATCAAAGACTTTTGTTCTCGGGTCATGGTTTGTTTTTTATACAGGGTGAAACATAAGTCATAAACAAAAAATTTTGTTTATATAGCAGTACTTTAAGGCAAAAACAAATTCATTGCATTAACTATAGAAGAAAGCAATTAAATTTTATTGATAATAATTTTAAATAGCTAAACATCAACCTTATGGTCACCCTAAATAAATACAGTAACATGCTATGGGTCTTAAAAAGTTTAATATTGCAATTAGGGTGACCATGAGACTCAGTAAAAAATACTTTTTAAAAGTACGTTTGCATATTTTTGCCTGTTGTCATGTCCACATGTTTAAACTAAAGTGAAACATTAAGAAACACACATTTCTGTTTCACCCGGTATATTTTAAATAAAAAAACTCATAACTTATTAGAATTAAGTAGGTAAAGGCTGCAAGTTTACTCGGGAACATTTCTTTACTTCTGGGTGAAATGCCCTAAGCACGCGTGAAAGTGTGCAAGTAAATGGAGGTAAACTTTTACCCCTTTTTAGATACGGAAGCTCACAAACAAGTAAACAAGCAAATAACATGTGTATCAGGATTTCAGGTTCATTAATATTAGGTTATCAATGAACCCTTTTCAAGGGATTATTTTGTAGATGCTTCTTTATAGAGACTTTAGATCGATCTTTCTGGGAAGTCAACATATTTATGAAGTTCAAATAAAACTCACGCAAATTTTTTTTATTTCGTTAATTTCACATTAATTTAAAGCTTTTTCTCTAATTAATTCAAATAACCATTTGATGATTGTAAAAGTTCTGAAGTCACCGTGTCAAGTTATATTTATTTGTTTTTTATTTTTTCATTAATCTCTAGAGTTTTAATTAAATGAGATTAATTGTTAAGGCTAAAACGGAATAACCCGAAAAACTTTTGCGTGTATCGAAACGGTTCGTGAATAAATGAGTTCGGATTATCAATAATTTGTCACCGACTTATGCGGAGGATTACCACCGGTGGGTTCAAGTTCTTTTGGGAAAGTTGAGAAAGAATACTTCGTTTTAATCTTGTTAAAGTATGTAAGGGGAAATTTTTTAGGTTATCTAGGTTTAATGACCAAGTAGCGTAGTAGTTAGTGGGCTAATAACCACATACGCCGGAGGTCCCAGGTACGAATCCTGGCCGGGGCATGGCCTGGTCGCGCGTTGTCGTGCAGGAGCAGTGGAGCCGAACGATTGACCAAAGCTGGTTGGAGACGTGCGAGCTTCTCCATCATTGTGTTCAGTTCTTCACAGTACACATCTGCAGTAATGCTTGTCCCGTTTGGCAAGAAGCTGTGATGAATTACACCCGCGTTAGACCACCAAACAGTGACCATCACTTTTCTAGGGGTAAGTTTTCGTTTGGGGCATTGTTTGGGTGCTGAACCAGGGTCCAACTAACTTGCTGAGCGCTTACGATTGTCAAACAGGATCCATTTCTCGTCACAAGTAACAATGCGGTTCAGAATTCCTTCATTTGTATGCCTGCTGAGCAGTGCAAGGCACGTCTCCACGCGTACTTCGCGCTGGCGGTCATTGAGTTCGTGGGGTACCCTATTTTGTCAAGCTTTTTTACCTTGCCAATTTGACGCAAATGGACCAATATTGTTTTGATGCTAACGTCGAAAGCTGCTGCTAATGCTGAGTTTCATCAGCTTCCACAATTGCCTTTAATTCGTCATTGTCGACCAAAGTTTCGGACGACCACGGGGTTCATTTTTCAGGTCAAAATTTCCAGAACGGAAGCGGGTAAACGAATAAAGGATGGTGCGTTCGTTTGTAGTGTTCGCTCCGTAAACGTCGTTGATGTTGCGTGCCGCTTGTGCCGCTTTGCTGCCACGACGGTACTCATACTCCATAATTACTCGAATTTTTTACTTATTTATGATGACGAAAAATGTTCGAATGCGTTGAAAACAAAACACTAACTATTAAACAAATGACGATTTTAGAAAAAGAATTCCATGTTTGTCAAATAAAATTAATTTGAAATTAGAATTATCAGTCAAAAAAAAAATATTTTCATTTGAAATGGCCAGTACGGCAAAACGGCAGTTTCATAGGTTATTATATTATATAGGGCTATTATGTTTGTTCTCGGGTCATGGTTGTTGATATTTATGTATGTATGTTTATTCTGGGTCCCCCCAGTTCGCTGTATGGCAATCCATAACACACGTTCTGCCTTCTTTTTGCATACAGTTGGTGTGATTGTCTGGGGATTTATTATTATTTGTTTTCTCAAATTTGGATCGGAGTGTGTTAAAGCGCAGAGTAGATTGCTACATTTAAGTTCGCATCTAGGGTTAGAATTAAGCTTTCCTTTAACATACATAGCGAGCAAAACCACATAAACGATGTTGTCTTCCTGTTAAAAGAAAACAAGTGACATTAAAGGAACAAAGGTAATGTGGTAGCAGGGACAAGTAAAGCGGCAGTAAAGTTTCTTAACCAACATGATCTTAATAAATAAGATCTCGCCTGGGATCTCGCTGCTACAGTCTCTCCTATTTTCACCACCATCTTAACCACATTTACGTGCTGCTGTTCCCGTCAAAGGGGAGGGACAGATCAGTACATTATTTTGGTAAATGATAATTGTTCAAATTCAAATTCAAATTCAAATCGTTTATTCATAATCACAGAAAGATTTTACAAATGGTGAGATTTTATTATTTGTAAAGCCACGATTAGCCCTAATGGCATATGAATTATAATAGTGTATAAAAAATTAAATGTGTATATTTATATATATATATAATAATAATATATTTAACAAATTAAAATAACAATTAAAATAATATTAAAATTAGGAGTTAAAGACGATAACAATAATTACTTGACGGCCTGATTGGTATAATAATAATAATAAATCCCCAGACAAACACACCAACTGTATGGCTCCAAAGTAAGCAGAGCTTGTGTTATGGATGACCATACAATGAACTGGGGGGGAACCCAGATTTTTTTTTTTTTTTTTTTGCTGCCAAGGCACCCTCGCGGGAGGGAGGTGGAAGATGCGTCATGCATACCCGCCCGCAGGTAAATTCCTCTGCGGGGGGGTTATGTGGGACTCACCAGAATGGCACCTACCCACTAAAAACCACCTGTTGGCTGTAGTTATTACCGTTAGCCTTCATCGGAAGCGACACCCGTCGGGAAGTTGGGCGCGCTGGCAGAGACCCGCTAGCGGGTCTTCCGCCTGTAGTGAAAGTTGCACTGAAGGTGCTCAAAGGGACATGAGTTGGTGGCCGTTCTGGGCAGCCTCCGGTGAAGCCGGGGCTGGGCAGAGGTCGGCCGAAGCATGATTTAGGGATCAATTCATTTAAATGAACCTATAATGAATTGAGAAGGGAACTATGCTCCGCCAGAGCTAGCAAACGCTCTGTCGGAGTACGTGAAGCCCTAAGTTTATGGGCTAAGACTGCGATTTCACTAACATCGACATTTTTTATAGCGTCGCAGACGATACGCATATCGTCTGCTACGAAGGATTGAGGAGTGGGTTTGTATGGGCGAGGAGCCGGGATGGGATTCGATGCGGGGCGCTGCCTCCAGTTTTCTGGGGCAGGACTAGACTGTGTAGGCTTTGCAGCCGGTGGAACCCGGCTACGCAGCGGCGGAAAGTTTTCTTGAGAAAGGCGCGGGGCCTGTTTGGGTGCCGCCCTTTTGAAATTGGAGCGCATACAACGGGGTGCACGAGGGCAGCCCCTGTAATTTGCGGTGTGGCCGGACTGGCCACAAAGCACGCAATCGGGAGGAGAGGGAGTTTCAGGAGTGCGATTGCACTCCTTAGTGAAGTGAGGGACCAGGCACTTGACGCACCTGGGCGGTGCGCGGCAGTTGGCCGCCGCGTGCCCGTACAACTGGCACCGATGGCACTGGCCGGGATGAGCGCGGCGATGAGGCGCCTCGATCGAGATCCCAGAGAGGCCGCATATAGTGCTAACCCCTTTGAGGATCTCCCTGGACTTAGGGACGTTGGCGAGAACCACCAAAGCGAGAGGGTGTTGCCTCCCGTACTTGCTGTGCATTTTATGCACCGCGAGTGCCGGGAAGCCTTGGGACTGCAGATCCTCCAGGATAGCCTCGTTCGATAATTCGAACGGGACTCCCCTGAGTACCGCTCTGATCTTACGCTCTTCTGACAGAGCATAAGTATGATAAGCATATTGCTTATCGGTGAGGAGCTTTGTTAAAGCACGGAAGTCGTCTATCGACGAGACTAAGATTTTAATAGATTCACCCGAGTTGGCCGCTCGGGTGTAATGAATCTTGTGCTCATTGCACAATGTCGAAACCTCAGTCCATTTACCCTTTTCCCGAAGGAAAACGGGTGGTGGGACCTTGGCCTTGACAGAAGTTGGGGCCGGAGCGGGTGTTGAAGACACCGGGGCAGCTGGCGTTGAAGACGCCGCAGGGGGTGTGGGGACGGGCGTTGAGGGCGCCGGGTCTTGTTTCGAACGCTTCTAAGAGCGCTTTTTAACAAGCGTAAAAGAGGGAGACTCAGGGCCAGTTGGGGTGGCGTCCGAGGATGACTCGGTCGCGGGTGCACGCTTGCGGCGCGGAGGGGCGTCTACTTCGCACTCCATGTCACTGGAGGAAGGGGACGCGGGAGGGCCTAAGACCTGAGGGGTCTGGGGAACTGGGGTGGCCTGAGGGGCCATTGTGGACATTAATGTCATGAGATTAGGGATAAGGGAATCTAAAAAACGGTACTTATCAGCATTTAAAGACATGCCTTCAGTACTTTCAATTAACTTCTTCCTAAACTCGTCAAAGCTTAGGGAAGCCATTGCGGAGGGGTTGGGGAGGGACAATATAAGAACCTAACAACGATGACTAACTTCCTAAAACCACCCTACACGCAGTAGGGCGGTTGAGGACGACGCGGATAACTTACTCGATCACGAAGACTCGAGGCACCTGGAACAACGAATTCCCGTCGACGAAGCTCACGTTCCACGAAGTACGGTTAACAAGCCACTGTCCGCCGTGAAAACGGCGTTAGAAACTTAATACGGTAAACAACTATGAAATTATATATTACGACAACAACCAATGAAATTTGGGTGCTCAATTAGCGCGGGGGCTAAAAGAGCGGGAAGGCGTCTGCGATCGACGTGCGCTCGAGAACGCACGCAGACCGAGACTCTGGGGAACCCAGAATAAACATACATATATAAATACAAACAACCATGACCCGAGAACAAACATCTGTGTTCATCACACAAATGAATGCCCCGGCCAGGACTCGAACCTGGGACCTTCGGCGTATGACGCAAGGCCATTTACCACTACACCACTCGGTCGTCTGGAGGCAGGGCGCCTTCCATGCCAGAGGTCCCAGGTTCGAATCCTGGTAGGGGCAGATATATCATTATATTTGCTTTCTAGTTTCTAGTCATGGACGTTTATTTAAATTTATTTGTAACATTTATATATTTAAAAAAATATCAATGTGTGTTTATATTTTTCCTTAGTTTATTTATCCGTTATCTAGTATCCATAACACAAGTTATTTAATGATACTTAATTTGGGCTAGATAATTTTGTGTGATTGTTAGATAAAAAAAAATAATAATGAATACATAAATCATGTCAAAAATGAGATTATCAACGTCCCATTTATTACATAACTAAACAAACAGTCAACTCATTATGAGTTTCAAATTTGGAATGAAAAGAGAATAAAAATTAACTATGGGTCATGTCATCAAAAAAATATTTAATGTCAATAATGCTTTTTCAGTAAGAAAACCATTAAGCTGAAATTTAAACAGTTTGTTGTTTGATAATGTCCCAGGTAATAGCTGGCGGCAGTTTATTATAGACAACAGGCGTATCAATGCTAGAAGTCCGGTGAAATTTAAAAGGCCGTAAATAAACTCCATTTCGAAAAAAAAAATCTATCAATGCTAATCCTTTGAAGAAGGGTTTTGCGCGTAATTGTACGTTTTATAGTGCCCTCACGGTGGGTACCTATAAAATTTTTCTCGCAGTAATGTCTACATGTTTTATTTATGTATAAGATAACGTCACAAATCGTGTGATAATTCACATAAACTATTTTTTTCCTATATAGAGCAGTAATTAAAATAATAAAAATGCAGATTTCTGCCTCAAATTTCTGAGAAAATATTTTCAAAGTGAAGTTATCTTTAACATCTTAAAGAATCATTATTTTATAAATAGATTATATCACGTGTCAAAGGTAAAAAATAGTTTAATAGAATAATTGTAACCGTTCTAGAAGCTCCTGTGCGTTTTCCTCTAGTAACTCCGGATCCCAGGGGAACATCGGAACTTTTCCTTCAAATGGTGGCGTCCGCGCCCACAGACATCCTAAGTCGTAGATGGTTTATTTATTAATATTGTATGTGACTATTATATCGACTTATGATGCGTTGCCGGCCGTTGTCTTCAGTTGAAATTGCCTTCGTTTCCACAATTGCAATTTAATTAATTGAATAATGAATTGATTATGAAGACTTTTATTGTTGGAAGATATTTCAAAACGGGTAATTAGTTCAGAGTTTGCGAGTAGCGTAGTGGGTAGTAGTAGCCTGTCTCATACGCCGGAGGTCGCCGGGGGTTCGAGTCCTGGTCGGGGCATTTGTGTGATGAACACAGATGTTAGTTCTCGGGTCATGGTTGTTGTTATTAATAATAATAATTATTATTATTATTTATTTCGGACACTTGATCCATATAAAGAGTAAGTAACAATTTTTTTTATTTTATTTTACATTACAGTGTAGGTGGCAACTGTTCCAATGCTTTAATATAGAGCTATCTACCTGTCCCTTTAATACTAGTAGAATACTGTTAGAGCCTCCGCAGGTCCAGCGCGTCGGTGAGGCGACCATTTTCCTTGTAATCATCTACTGTTACGCCGCGAACATGCCTGACGCGCTGCAGCACCGCGGCGGCCCCAACAGTATTCGAAATGGTCTACGATAACACAATCTCTGCTTACATTAGGGCCATATAGTTGGTGTGTTTGTCTGAGTATTTATTTATTTATTATTTAAAAACTATTTTTTTAGAGACATAGGTTTTATTTTACACATCCATGTTTTTAACTTGATTTTCATACGACAGGAAAAAATTCTACAAATAAGCAATAAGATGTACTTAGCTTTCATTATTTGAATAATGGGTGTGAATATTGATTAAGACATTAAAAAATGATGATAAAAAAGGTTTTTTTTTCTATTTATTTATTACAGTAATTTAAAATCCCAAAGCCACTAATGTCTAAAAAAATTTTTGCATGTTGCATAAAAAAACGTAAAATATATACTTATTGACAAAACGTCATGTATTCAATGATTTGAAGATTTGATACAATGGTTAGTTTAAGGGTCGTAAATATAATTCGAATACATGAATTAAGGTTAGACTATTTCTTTGTTACTTACTTTCTATTTATGAGAAAATCCTGAAAATTTGGTAATGGCAAGTTTAGTTGAAAATATACTTTATTTAAGAAGGGTTCTTAAATAAAGCTTATTATCAACTTATTTAAAAAATGTTTCCCGAATTCCGGGAAAAAAAATGTCGTCGTAAAGAAGACTCCACTTTCTGTCTCTGTTCTCCGAAGTTTAGGTAAATATAGTCAGCCTATTCCGATCTCTGGTAATAAATAATTTAAGATAATACGCCTATCTTTCTAATGCTGTAAGATTAAATCAGTTTGTAAAAAATTCATGATATCATCAATAAGTAATATTTATTTCTGTTAAAAAATAATAATACGGCTTGGTGGCGGACGCCTGCTTACAATCAAAAGATGCACGATTGTAACAGCACAGTTCGTTCTCCTTAGGTAAATAAACATGTCAAATCAAGTAGTTGCAAAGTTGCTCTATTGTTTCAAAAATGCGAAATTCAAAATATCTTATTTTAAAATAAAAAACACTCGATGAACGTATTTCTTTCTTCATCTTCTCCTCCGTAAATATTTTATAACTTCGCCTTTTGGAAGGTATTATAAAAAACACCTATCGAGTCTCTTTTATAAAAAAATATTTACACGGGCTGAAGGAATACATTTTGACAACGACGATTTTTAATTAATATAAGCACAGATTAAATGTTATGTTGAATTGTACAGAAATAGTTTTTTGTCTATTTTTCAAAATCGTTTTAACATAATGTTAGGTTTGTACTATACGTAGAATTTCCCCTTCACGGGGTCAGTGGTTTTGTGGCTCTGTCTATCTGAGTTCCCAGGTTTGATCTTCCTAATAAACAATAACACACATTAATTAATACGAACATTGTGACGGTGAGAGCCGATAATTTTTAATCCTGACTTTATTGTAATTCCAAATTATTTCCATTCTCTGCTTAAAACCATAATATTTAGTAACTTCAAATTAAACTATAATTTTACTAGCATACTGTCTTTCTTGAGATAACATAATTTTTTTGTAATAAGACTGAAAATTAAACTTTTGAAGCTTCGTATTAAACAAATTTTAAATAGTCAAAGAACATAAACATTACTTCTTAGCAGGCAAGGTTCAAATAAAATCTATGAAGATTAAGTTTCTGCGTATTCTTAACTAAGCTAACTTAGAACAGTAATTTAAAATATTTCACTGAGCAGAAATACTTAAGCAGTCCCAATCTGACCACGCCACAGTCGTAAATCTTGTCAGATAAGTTCACCGCTAGGTGGCGCTGGTTCAAAGATAGGCAAGTTTGGAACTCCGCCGCACAGATTTTGATGAAAGATACTTCGGTGCATTTGCTTAGACTTTGGTGTTAATGAATTTGTTGCGCTTTAGGTTCGTTGGGTTTGTTTAAATTTTATGTGTGTAATTTTCAGTAAAAGCAATGAGCGAGTTTCGTTAAATACGTAAGCCAAAAATTAAAAAAATTAAAAATGTAACTAATTATGACGAATTTAAATATAATTTAAAATCATTTGTATTAAATAAATGCTATTATAGGACATATGAATACTTAAATGACAGGACTTCAATTTTTAACGTTAACCTTGTACACGCCGCGATGGCAGAATATGGCTGTGCTATTACTTGTATACCATCTTAAATTTTACCTATTTTCGTTCAATAAATGAATTAAATATGTATTTGAATTTGAAAATAATCACTTAAAAACTACTTTTTTTATTTGTTAATTGCTTTAAGTTTCAGTTTGAAAATGTAGTAACAAAAATAAGCTATTGCAGATCAATTGTTTATCCCCAAGATACACGTTTTAAAAACTACAAAGATCAACTGATACAGTCCCATTAAGAAAATGTAGATAAACGTTCAGAATTTTTTTTTTGATGTGGAAGTTATTATTCAACTTATTTAGAGGTGATTCTATTCACTCTTTTGGAATCTTAAAAATGGGAGATAGATTTATAGTAATTAATTTATTTAGTATCATTTTTTTTTATTATGGTGAGAGAAAGAATATGGCAAAGTACGACACGTGCTCATACAAAATCATCTTTTCGCTATTGGTTTGGTTTCTGCATCAAGTTGACTCATTAAATCGTTAAATAATATGAAAATTGCTTAAAGTGAATAATCTAATTAGCAAAAAAGTATGGACAGTGTCCATTTGGTGCCATCGTGGAATGAACTAGTTCAAATTGCGGAAGAGTATAATTATGTTTCAACGATTAATTATATCGAAGCCAAAGACTAGTGACAACAGATGAGTCTTATAGAATGGCTATAATTTATGATTTATTAGCCTTTGCCCGCAGCTTTAATCGCATAAAAGAATAGTGGTCAATCATTTTTTAAACGCTTGTTTACTTTTTTTATTACTTGTGAAAGAGGCCGGTTATAAATGTAACGTGTGTAAGTGTGGGGCTTTCAGTGTCGCTTACACACTAAACGACAAAATTTTTATCAGTTTTTGTTTTTTATTTGAAAGCTGAATAAATTGAGATTGTTAGTACTTACGGTTGATGGAAATCGATTGAAAAGTTACGCGCGCAGTTTCCTATCAGTCGAACACACGTTTTGATATTTTTTACATATAACTAGTCTTGCGCTTACTAACAACCAAATAGAGTAAAATATAAGCTTATCAAGAAAACAATTACTCTTGTATACGGGAAAATAATCACCACAATGAAAACAATATTTTAATTTAAAATGATTATATTTAAAGCAAAGAGTTTATTCCAAATTATTTGTTATCAAACCAACAGAAGTTAAAGAAGATCAAAACTCGATCTGTTTCTTTAATTATGTTTCATTTCATTTTGTGACATTTGAAATGTTTTACCAATTTGTTTGTTTTACCAGCTCTCTTCAGCAAGACAAATGAAACAATCAGACATGGTACTACTAAAATAGTCATAAATAATATAAAAATGTGAATATTTAAAGAAACGCGCAAGAACCTCAGTCTGTCTGTCTGTTATCTTATACTTGAAACACACTGTCACTTGAAAAAATATACGATAAATACTTAGGTAAAATATTAGGTATTAATACATAGTCATCATGTCATCGGGATCTCAAACTTATTACCTACTACTTAGTTTAAACGTAAAATAAAATCGCATACAAATTTTCATCTTCCCTTTAACCCCTTGAAGGGTGGTATTTTGATGGACATCAAACTCAATATGTATTATTTATGTTCGATTTCGAACCTAAAATACGAATTTCATGCTTCAAAAGTATAAAATATAATATCCTCGTAAGGGATAAATCATCCTGGATTAAATTTATCCTTTATCCTTTCGGGTCCAGCAATTTAAGCGTGAAACGGTAACAGACAAACAGACAGTTACTTCCGCATTTATAATATTGATATGGATTATTCATAAATAAATCATATGTAACCAAAAACATGTATAAACCTAGAGGCTTAAATTGGGGTTCGAGTCCCTTGTAATATCATGGTCCCCTAATACGCGGGGCATCTCCGAAAGAATGAACTAGCAAGCGTCCTTCGCCAGGGCCTCCACCACAGTAAATATAAGTGAGCTGGTAAAATTTACCGTGCCTCCACCAAGTGAGCGGGGTGTATCTAGAGAATTTATAATTTATTTCCAAACTTGTGTACACACAGTGTAACATTCAGGCAATAAAAGGTATTTTGGTCAGCATCGAGTTATTTACTCTATGCCACTGATCATACACTTCACAAGCTAAATAAAGGCATCTAATTACAGCTCTGTCATCACGAGTGAGTCTTCATTAACTCTGTATGACTGATGAAGTCACTTCAGAGTTGTATGTTTAACTAGTCGTGTGAGATATGTGTGTGCGTGTGGGTGTGTGTGTTAGGAAAATGGAATTTGATGGAGGAATGAATAGCAGGATGATTGTCGAATGTTGAATCTGTAAAGTGACTTTTTCTTTTCTGATTATAGTATGATGTCATAGGGTACTTTCGATTTACATTGGCACTGTGGAGCTAAAAATTACTTTGTTCAAGGCCTTCTGCCAAATTTTATACACATTTGCCTTGTGGGTTATGTATACGCGGCGGGCATACGACGCTCTCCGTGTTCAATTCAATAACGCTTTTAGGCTGTTGTTGGGGCTCCCAGGATACTGTAGTGCATCAGGTATGTTTGCAGACGCCCATACCGATGAATTTTACGCCATCATTCGTAAACGAATCGCGTCGCTGCGGCACAGGGTGCGTGGGAGCGCCAACAGCATTCTGGACGTTATATCTGATAAACCTGAGTGTCCTATATTGAGACACTGGGCACATGTGCATGTCCATTTGCCCAGTGCCTCAAAAGATCGGAAAAAAATTATGAATTAATATTATATAATATCTATTAACATAGGCTTTAAGTTAAATTTATTACTAACCAAGGTATGGATTATCGTCCGAAAGATATAGGGCGCCTACTCAATAAACGATTTTTATTTTATTTATAATGAATAATGTTCTAGTAGAAAAATTGTGATTTACTCCATACGACTGAGAATGTAATTATGAGCATATTTAATAATCGATTTTTTTATGTTATATGTTTATTTTCTTGAATTTTAATGCAACCAAACTACCGCATAAGTATTTAAAGTTCTTAACGACATGCTTTGCTAAAAATACTATTGAGCTCTGAGAAGTTTTAGGTCCGCCATTCAAATTCAAAATTTATTTCTCAATAACAATGATTACTACTTCTTACTGAATTTTAATAAAGCACGGCTTTTACCTTGGCTACCAGTTGGAAAAACCTTAGTGATATATTTTCTTAAATTTTCACGATTCATACTTTAAATAAAACACTTTTTACCGGATATTATCGCGTATATTTTAGTTAATTTTAAAATTATTTCGACGTTTCGGCATCTTTGCAGTTGCCGTGGTCACGATAGATAATTTTAAAATTAACTAAAATATACGCGATAATATCCGGTAAAAAGTGTTTTATTTAAAACCTTAGTGAAAAAGAACTGGCAAGAAATTTCACGTGTACCTTTTTTCTAAATATGTAAACGACGAACCTCAAATGGCACCCGTTGGCGAAGTTAACGCGGTATCCAGCCATCGCCCTCCTCAGCCATGTTGGAGGTAAGCGAGCGACCCGCCACCCGACGCTATGTAAATTTTCGCTATGTCTCATAAATAATAATATTATATCAATATTTTTAAAATGCAAAATTTCATTTTAGTCGCATTTTATCGCGTTTAATTATATCTTACGTTGGTACGTTTGGTAGCTTACAGATACAGATTGAATTTAATTATAACAATAGGTATTGTTATTAACCTATTGTTAGGGCATTGACAGCAAACATTTCAGTTAAGATTTTTATATGAAATAATGATTAATCCTAAAGTAATTATAATAGAGTGAACGAAATATTTTAAAAATAGTTATTAGTATTCGGTATTAAAAAAAAACCCTTTGCTACAATTTATTTCGTTACCAAAACCACTTTTAGGATATTCCTTAGAAATGTTTTGAGGAAATTAATAGTAACCATCCGATAGATATAAAAATAAGTGTAAAATGTTCCTCATACGAAAAGTTTGGATTATCTTACATCTGTGACGAAGTTGTATCAAAAAAACAAAAGAAAATGTCAGCCATTAAATCATCTATTAAATTAAAGAGCATCAGTATTTAAATTCATACTGACATTTCATTGAAAGTCGAATTTCAATAAAAAATACAAGTCCTTCATGTCATATTTACCATGGGACAGTCCTCGACATTTCACAAACAAATCATAAGCCGAAATTGATGAGCTCGGGCGATCTGATAGCTGTAATAAGCGGTAGCGGTGAACGTGCGATATCGTGGGACGATAATCTTAGGCAACGGTTAGATGGTAGCGGAGCCTTGTTATTTAGAATTGAGCAAAGCAATATCTTTTTTTGTACTTAACATAAATATACAGGCCTCAACGGAAAAAATTCTGATAAAAAAATCAGAAATATTATCTATTTATATCAAACTTAAAAATATAAAAATTTAAAGTTATTAAACATGCTGTACTGGGTGTAAATAATCTTTCTGAATTTAATTATTTTGTGAAGGAAGTAAATTTTAAATTATTTGAATAATTTGAGTAAAGTAATAAACAATAACTTGCATATTCTGGTCGATATAGTAACCTGGCACTTGTTTATTCATCCATCAGCGTATCAATTCATTTATATTCATATCAAAAAACATTTTGTGTTGAGAATGATAAGATTTATTTTTTATCCAACTTTTATTAGTCAAGTGCAGACACATTTATTGTTCACGACTGCCTTAATTATCTCATTCTAGAAACAACAACCACACGCTACGGAGGTGAGGTCTCAAACCGCTTTTAATCACCTCGCTTGCTTTCTCCAAATTGTTAAACATTGCACATTCTTTCAACATAATTACTACATAAACAATCTGTTCGTTATTAGAAAACTAATTTCCTCGCTACGTTTCAATCTAACCGCCACCTCAACAAGAAGGATATGTACGATATTTTGACATGAGCAATCCGCAAGTAAAGTGAAACTCAGCCGCGCCTTATAACGAGATGTCGTTCTTTAATTTGAGGTCAAAAAGCAAGAGGGCATTGTTGTGTTCGAATTTTATTGGGTAAAGTGGTTGGAGAATAATACTTTAACCATTCTTTGTATTTTATTGTTAACTGTTATTTACATCCTGTTAATGTGTTTGATGTTAATCCCCTGTTGTTTGTCAAAAATTGATTCAAATACAAATGTCGGTGGGCTGATTTTTCAAATTAGTCTGAACCGCACAGATAGATTTGCATGCGTGTTAACGACATCTCCTGCTTCCTATTCTGGTTACCAGTAAATATACTATCCAGTGAGCTATAACACAAAAATCGATGGAAAAAACTAGCCATTACTAACCACGGAAATATTTATCAAAAAGAACACAGTCAGGATCTGTATAACTACAGTAATTGTGCGAGTTAATATGAACCCGGCCTGTTTGGTGTGGAGGTAAGTAGCCTTGCCTTACGTGCCAGAGGTCCCGGGTTTGAATCCTGGTAGGAGCAGATATTTTATCATATTTGCTTTCTAGTCATGGATATGTATGTACGTTTATTTAAGTTTATTTCAAAAAAAAATCCATGTGTGTTTAAATATTTTCTAAGTTTATTTATCCTTTAGTATCCATAACACAAGTTCTTAATGATACTTAATTTGGGCTAGATAATGTGATGTGTCAGTTAGAAATATTTAAAAATTTATTTTAATTTAACTTGCAAAAAAAAGGAATAATTAGTTTCAGTAAAAAAATGTGTCCCTAGCTTTTGTAATTAATTTTTGTTTGTATTGAAGTTGGAATAATCCTATGTTAGACTAAAACCGTACATGTAATCAAGCGATGGAAACCATCAAACATGAGAAAATAGTTAAAACGCGCAGATTCTAACCATAAACGTGTTCCACAATGCCAATAATTATTAATTTCCTTTAAAAATAATGTACATTATGACTATGTCTCTCTAAATAAAACACTTTTTACCGGATATTATCGCGTATATTTTAGTTAATTTTAAAATTGTCTTTATGTCTCTCTTCTTTCGTCTTAAATAAAAGCCTTTCCTTTTAAAATCACTGTCCAATTGTTTTTACATAAACTTATAGAATATAAAATAAAGGCAATACGTATTCGACCACCCACTTGACACTTATGGATTGTCTAGAATTTCATTTCACGTGTATCATTATGAAGAACGAAATTAATTTGTAGTAAATAGTTGTACCTGCAATCCAAATAGCAACGTGTACATTTGGAGGCTGAGTAAAGTCAGTAGTAGGGCTACTAGCTTCATACGCTGGACGTCCCAGGTTCAAGTCCTGGACGAGGCATTTATTATTTTGAATTTTTATTCTGGATTCCCCATAAGTCTCTTTATGGTCATCCATAACACAAGCCCTGCTTAATTTGGGGTCATGCAGTCAGTGTGTTAGTCTGTGAATTATTTATTACTATTATAATTATAGTTTTTCTTAAGATAAATGAATCTTTGGCACTCTTTACACTATATAAAAGGAAACAATGAAGAATTTTCAAATAAAAATATACTAAATATTATTTATTTATTCACACAAAACCTCTTAACTGCAATAAAGCATAATCATTCAGATAGGTTATCGTAGTTTGTTTTTGCCAATAAATAATAGCTACAATTGGCAGTACAAGTTTGTCTTATTTTTCTTCCTTTTTTCAAGTGTCAATAGAATAAAGCTTTATTCTATTGACACTTGATATAAATGTATCTATATAAAGAGATACACTACTCGTAATAAAATTGTACGTAGATACAGATGATTTCATGACATCATAATTTGTAGAGTAAAGGAGCCTTGTACTTCGATACTAAGAAATAATTTATATGTTACGAAAACATACGATAAACGTAATTCCATTAGCAACAAATACTATTTGCTTTTCAAAAGTATGAACCTGTTTCGCCATTAGTTAATGCCATTTCCGTTTCTTAGTCTTAAGGGCTGATAAAGGGCCTTTTTTAAAATAAAAATAGAGATGTTCTCTCCGTTCTAAATTAGTCAAACTTTTTATTCAAAAATGAATGGCATTTCAAACAATGCATAACACTATGATGTTTCGAAACAAAGCGAGTCCTGACAGGGGGTGGTAGGGGTTCAATTGTTTATATCTCGTCTGGAACTCTACCATACATGTAACCACAATTCATATCGTTTACGTTTTAGTATTTTGGCCCAAAAAAAGGAACAACTATTGAAATTACAAGAATAAAGGTGATTTTTAATCAATAAAAAACTGTTTAAAAGCATCTTTAATAAATACTCCAAAATAAGAGAAAATATTTAAACACCCTTATTTTTTTTATTATGTATGGCCACCGGCACAAAAAACGTTATTCAAAGTAAACAGTAAAAATCTCTAAAAAAATAAAATGTTTGGTGCCAAATGTTCTTGAATCTTTTTTTAAAGTACTTTTACTTTACAACATTAGCACGGAAGTAAGAATTAAATAATCAATGTTACGAGAAACAATTGAAACTCTACTAGATGATACAAAAGTAGCACCTGGTTCTTTGTTATTTTATATTTTACTCACATATAATGCATAGACGTCGCTTGATGATAACAATCAAGTTATTATAGAAAAATCTGCGTCACTAAACTTATTAACAGAAATTACTAATTTTATTCCTTTATCTTACGTAGCATTAAGCAAAACGCCACAGCTCATCAAGTACAGTTAGCCAACTATCCAGCTAACTGTACAGGACGGTTGACATTTAAAAAGCCGAAAAAGAAAAAGAGAATTCAACTATAAATGTGAGTTTTCGAATTAATCGTTTATGGAATAAACTGTGGACCAGTTTTGGACCAGATTCAGAGCGAATTGACATAAACGCAGCACACAGAGTAAAAAGTAAATCACTCGGTAATTAGTTGATTAATTATTTAATTAATTGTGCTTGCATTCCGGTTCGCTGATTTTTTTACACTGTGGACACGAAAAGGGACAAATTTTGCTGATTTAAGGGAGACTTCTCACTGGTTAAGTCAGTCTTACAGATGTTTGTTCTCGGGTATTGGTTGTTGATATTTATATATGTATTTTTATTCTGGGTTTCCCCCCAGTTCGCTGTACGGCCAACCATAACACAAGCTCTGCTTACTTCGGGGCCATACAGTTGGTGTGTTTGTCTGGGGTTATTATTATTATTATTCAAGCTGAGCATTGCATTGACAGAAAAGAGCAATAAACTTGGTTAGTAATCTTGTTTTCGGAAAATATATTTTTATTTGCTTACTTCGGTTTTTTCATTGTGAGTCCGTTTAAGTACAATTACCTACCACACATAGTTTTTGAGCGAGTTGTGCTATTTATATTGATTTTTAAAGTAGACATATTCTGATATAGTTTGGTGTAAAATATGCAGCAAAGGATGTGGCTGTATCTCACCGATGGCGCGTTTGATATTTCCCGAAATTTCACAAGTCCCCAGAGTAAGAAATCGCAAGTCATTAAATCACATGATCTTGGTAGCCAGCCAAAAACGCTGTTTTCTGTATTATTTTACGCTAATAGACCCATTTATAAAGAAATCTTTAAAAAAATTGGTAATATCTAAATATTAAAGAGAAACCTTCGTTTCATCGAGAAGCTTTGTAAAGTTCCACGGTATAACTTTACCAGCATAAAATCCCCTTTACAAAAGCCTATGTTCCTCTTTTTGCACCATCACATTCGTAACCTGAAAATTCGACCGGTTAAAAGCGTTATTCGTAAATATTGCAAACATTTTATTGCTACCAAAGTTTTTCGATTCTCATCTGACGCCGAAATAACTGGATTTATGTAATATTTATGTTTAAATGGGTCTTTAAGGGACCGCCTTTTTTTGTTACATGGCAATCTTTTGGTTTCAATTATTTTGGATGTTATTACCAAGCTAATTTGCTTCAGTATCTTTCTACTCTAGATATTAAAGGACGCAGATCGGGTCTCTCTCGGATTAGTTGCTCAAATTCGATGGCTTATAGTAAAATAGTAATGAGTTCACTAAGATCAAAGGTTTTTACTATTGTCATGGTGTATGACAGTTATTTTTTGGTCAAAAAACTACTCAACAATAAACTTTCCATTCCCGTTTTACTACAATAGTGTTTTGTTACAAAGGTATATATATTTTTACGAATTCTAATAAAATAATTTTACTAATCAAAGCAAAAGTGGAGTATGCTACAATTTTAAATAAATTTGTCAGATCAAAAATTGCGGAATCATTTATTCTCCGATAAACTTGTGATGACAAGTTGTCTTACGTTTTCTTACGGTAGCATCGGGGGACAAACTGCTCTACTATTTTTCAAGAAACTAAGGGCTAGCTCGTGAATGAGTGCCGACAACGAAGGTCTCTCGTTTAGATAGTTTGTGTAGTCTAGCAGAGCTAACAGATACAGATAGGAATTATTTTGTATACACATAACCATTGTCATTTATTATTTTTAATTGGCTCTCGAGAAGTTTCTTGCCAGTTCTTCTCTACGAAGGTCTTTCCGAACTCGGAATAAGTGTGACGTCAACAAATACAAAAAAAAGTAAATTTTGAAAATTAAACTGTATAAGTAAAAGACAAATCATTAGTTTACTGTTGTCTGTAACAATATTTTTTCTGGCTTAAAAGTGTCTTATTTATATCCTTTTTTGTCCCCATTACAAATTATCGCACAACTTAATGTTTTAGTTTTCTTGTTGTGAAATGTTGCCAACAAAGTTAGTTTACATTTACGATCTTATATAGAAATTTAGAAGAAAATAAACCGTTTTTCACTATCAACGGTTGTTGATATCATCAGTTGATATCATGGCTATTGTCAAGCCATTTGCATAACTACAACACTTCAAGAATTTGTCTCGCTGTATCAAGTCACTGAAATTTATTTATTTTTATTTCAACAGATATTTTTGACTGAGTAATATTTTACATACCTTTTTCCAACATTATATTAGATTCTTTCAGTCGAAGCCATAAAAAAATAATGAAATATTCGTCTAAAAAATATTTTATCTTGTCAAAATAAATATGCCCCACGCGTTGCCATATTTCTTATTATATCAACGTATACGAAATACAACTTACGTATATGAAATAAAATGTTCTTGTATAAAATGTATTCCATGTACTTGTAATTGTAATATATTATTTATTTCAATCTATTACAATAGTGAATAAATAACAAAATTGTAAGCCAAAAGTATATTAGATCATAATGCCTATCACTCATTCAGCCGTCTCATTAACTTATATCGAAAATACCAATCATAATTTAAGCCAACCAGCACGTAATCAGTGACCATCGTCATTTTGTAAATTGACCTTCGTCGTCAAAATTTATGAAGACCCAACGAATGCGTTCAAGCATTGTTGAACTGCACCGCGAAAGTTCTACAAAAAATATAGTGCACATTATTAACTATAAAACGTTGATTTTACATGCGGAAAGTTATTGGAAATAATTATTTTTAACAATATTTAAATAGGTTAAGAACCTCGCCGGAGCATCGATAAATTATCACCGATTTTAACAATGATGAGCAGCGCATGATTACACTCCACGCGTAGAGAAAGCATGTAACATTTTTTGCGGTGCCAAAAAAGTCTTCGATATCAATTTTTCATTTCGGTGCGAACAAAAAGCAGCGTAAAAACGATTTGGCCATACATTTTCCTGAAATTAAGGTGAAAGATTCGAGAACCGGTGAAGCGAGCGGGTCATCTTTCGACCATATTTGGGAGCGCGCGGGCGGCTGCTCCATACAAAATGGTTTCCACGAGCGAGCCGAGACAAAAAACACGTGTCACAGCAATAAATCATTCGATACTGGCAAGTTGAGTTTACTCGATTAAAACGATTCGATTGCTGATTCCATCACTATACATATAGAGAGAGCCACGAACAAGAATGCCGTCCTGGATCGGTTTTTGTTTTATACAAAACGATTTTTGAAAGTTCGACAATACAATTTTTTGGTTATTTATTGAATACTTGTTGCGTCCTTTAGCGCTAAGTATGAATAATTTAAAATGGATTGAATGATTTTAAGAATTACTGTTTTTGTGCTCTGAATCATTGTGTAATTGTAGGCAATTATATGTGGTTGGTGGTTTCTTAGTAAGGAATAAGAACTAAAAAAAATTGTAAATTGTAAAAATACAAAAATAAATTGCACCTGTAAAACTGTAACGATTTGCAGCAAAGTGTATTCAAGTTTTTTATAAACTATGAGCTAATATATGTTCAATATGTAATATTATCCCGCCACAAGACCCTCACGAAAAATACAATACATTATATTGTATAACATATAAAGTTTTTTGTATTCTATTAAAACAACAAAGCATACATTTCTACTTAAGCTAGCTTACAATCAGAAAAGGCAAAGGGCAAAAATAATACAAAAAACCCTTTTCAGAGCTAAAAATCAAAACCCCTCAAACCGATTGTTTCCACTCGATTAACTCTTTCCAATACCAATTTGTCAACACAATTAACAATACCGACGTAACAGTACCTTCGGTTGGAGCAAAAAATGGTCTGGATACCTTTAGAGTTTCGTATCGACCCGCAATCGAAGAAAATGCACGAATCATTCCAGACTCGGTGACAACCCAAAAAGTACCGCTCGTAAATAACTGATGAATTCACATAAACTGGCAAGATGCACCGGTTACGGGATGAAAAAATTGAAAGGTCATGCCAGTGTGGACTCTGTTCTGTTATCCTTACGAATTATTTTTCTGTATTAAGATAAAAGGAGACTATTTTACAAATGGCAGTTCCTGATTTTCTGGACTCAAACCTTGTGGATGTTGGGCGGATTTTGTCGAATTTAATATCTAATTGGATTTTAAAAGATTTCGACTTGTTGGTAATAAGATCTTGGAGTCATTAACGATTTGTAAGTAAATCTGCTGTGAAAATAATAAGTTAGTAAAAAAAGTTTGCTTTATTTATTGCTGCGTCTATTCATCAATCGTGGAGAGTAAATTATTTTGTAAATAATAACAGTTCATAAATAATAATTCACAGGCAAGTAATATTAAGTTTTATTGACATTTAAATTTTTTCAAAATTTAACACTAATTAAAATATTGGTATATACGTGCGTTGATCTTTCCAAGAATCTGTAGACTGATGATTCAACTCTTTGGGTGCTATGACATGTATATCTTGACTTGACATAATTATAATTAATCAATATCGAATTTGACATTAATTTATTGACATTTTGTAAAACTTATATTTACTGCACTTGTTGTTCGCTATTTTCTTTTTTTCTCCAATTGCAATTGTATTTTGTTTTAATAATAATTTAACTGGTTACTTGTTTAATGCATTTCTTGAAAACGCTGTGCGTAGCTCTAATCGGACTGCAAACTTATACCAATAAGATGTACTTGATATTTTAGTTATAAGTTATGCCTAAAAAAAAAAAAATAAAAAAAAAAATTCCACTCAATATTTAACTATAACACGCGTTAATACGAAGCAACACCTTGGTGCAAGACCGTTATAACCCCAAAGATCGTCCATGTAATTAAAACAAGCGCAGCTCCCACGAAACACTCACGTCCATACCGCGGATGCCAAGTACCAGGTCCCTGCCAATTCACGGCATTGTCCCACTACGAAATTGAGCCATAAATATCCTACACTTAATTTCCGATTGCGACATTTTTTTGAAGATATTTGCATGTTTATTATATAAACTCTCGGCTGGCATGATGGGTCGGGTAAGAAATTTCGATGTTCAGTGTAAAATTTGTGATTTTATGTGTAAAATTCTTGTTTGTAATTATTGGTTCTGTAGAATTTTGTAAGTGAGCGTTTAGCCAAAATAAGCAAAATTATTGATTTATGAGAATGTAGTTACTATTTTTATGGCAATCAGAGTAATAGACACATTAAAAAACCTTATCAAAGACTTTAATTCCACGTTTATTACTACGTATTTTATTCTAAACAAACAGATACTCGCGCAGTTATATTATACTAATACAAAACTTACTTCTTTATAACAAAATCTAAAGACATCATAATCGAGTTCATCTAGGAGTTTACTAAAAGTTTTACACCTAAATCTTATAAGATCAATTAACTCGGTCTGCGCCAGCGCACGTGCGGCGTGACTTCTGTTTGAATATTTAATATTAGCACGATCTGTGCTTGGTACAGGGTGCAAGAATAAATGTTATGCGATTTTCTTACAAAGGAAAAATAAATAGTTGAGAATACAGTATGATTATTCAAGAATCACAGTGGTGCAGTGTTACAAGCTTACTTACAAGCATAGAGTTTTTACAATAACGTATATAAGTTTAAGGAGAAGGGTATATAGTTTTTCTTCCGATTAATAATTTGACAAAAAACTAGTTTGTTTGTGGCATTAAACTGTGTGTTTAACAATTTAAATGAAAGAATTAAGACATGCAATATAAACCAGTTTTCTGTCAGGTTTTAACCACTGGAATAGATGTGCCAGTTCCGGAACCTTATATATAAGGAAGGTGTTTAACACCTGCAAACCAAGGTCGAGGTGAGGCCTTCTCAACGGCCTGTTTATCACTTTGAAATTCACAGCCAAAACTGAAACTGGAAAACATACAAAAGTTAGAAAGAATTTTAAACCAATCATAGGGTCATAAGTACACTGCGACTCTCGCCTCTCTTGCACGAAACCTATTGCTGGCGAGACGGAATGTTCTGACAGGTTAATAAATTAGCTAGTTGCGTTGTGTTTTTAAAGGGGTAAAAGAGATACCCCTTCTTCGCGAATACTAGGCAAATAACAAGTTCCAATCTTAAAAATTTAAGTGACAAAGTTGTAATAATCACATTTTCTTTTGTAATGAACTTATTTGAAATTGAATTAGTAAGCTTTGTGGATCATTTGAGTTCTTTCGCTAGGTTACTGTAAACATTACTTAAATTCATAGTATTATATAAATCACAACGGACAATCTATAAAATAATGAAACTAAATAATAGTAAAAGTATCATATTGTATACAAGCAGTGCCTTTAAAGGTGTGAATCTGCGATAAGTATCGCTCGCGACACTGTTTTATATGCGAGTCCGTGACCATCGCAGATATTTAGATTATTTCATTTTACTATGAAAATACCAGCATCGAGACTTTAGGTACCTGGCTTATTTATTCACATTCATGATTATAATAAACAGGGCATTAAAAATACTTCTGTTTGTCTTTATACTGTCGTTATACTAAACAATACTTGAGGTTAGTTGGATCAGAATGTAGTGAGCAAGAAGATTTTTGTAGTGTTTTCTTTGAAAATATTTTAGCAAAGAGTGAGAAACATGAAAACGTCTTCTAATTTTTTGTACCTACTAAGAATTAAAGTATATACCTATATACTTTATATGTACCTTGCATTGAAATAACTGATAATATGAAGTTTTGATTTCGACCTATGATGGAACCCATGATGATTCTAAAAACAAGACCCTCTCTGAACTAATCGATAAGTAAGTTAAATAAAACGTCCCTCCATCACTATCTATTTCTATTAGACTAAAAGAGACATAAAGCAGTATTTAACCTAATGCTTACTTACAGCTGCGTTAGTAGGGGCTAAATCTTCCCAAAAATAAAGTGGTCGCAATTTTTTTTTCTTTTCCCTTTGATGAGTACCTACTTTCTTATCTGTCTTCGAAGACACTTTTAATTAGCTCATTTAATTACTGTTCTGTGCTAGTTCCTAATACATTGCGTGTTCGTGGGCAATTAGGTAACTGTGTGTTTCCAAAGATCAGCTTATTTGATCTATGGGGTGTGGGAATAAGGTCTTGGGAAGTTTTTGCGGTGATTTGTTCTGGTAACTGCAAATACTTCCAAAATTAATTTCAATTAGAGCCTTTGCTAAGAACCACAATATACAACATGGATTTTAATTTTAATGCTTTTTAGTTGACAAAAACATTGCAAAGACGTGATCATTAAGGTATTGGTATCTGTAGACAAAGTCCTCGGCGATACATTTTGACATTAGAAGAATCAAGTATATATTTATCTGGTTACACCTATTTCAATATAATAATAAATAAATCATGTGGTCGTAAGTATAACACTGGCTTTTCTTTTACAAAATATGGTTCTCTTTCTTTTTAAATGGCTTATTGGCAAAGAAAAATGAAATATATTAATTTCTTAGCTTTGGTTAGCGCATTTTATGTTTGTTCAGATTTTCCTTGCATTCCCCTAAACTGTAAAGTACTCTGTTAGAATAAAACCTTTTAAAATCCTAAAAGTAGTTTTTAATAGCTACTGTTGTTTATTTATTAGGGACTTCGATCTAAAATAATATAAAATCGTTCGTTACTAAAATAACTATTTTATAAAATCATAAATACAAAAGGATGACTCCGAATTGAATATTTATATATAATTGAATATTAATAAAGTCGTGAGGAGTAAGAACACTAAAATGAAATGAAATATTTATTTCTCAACATCGACAATTACTTGTTCTTATCGACGTCAAATAAAACATGACTCTACCACCGGGAAAACCTTCGTGAAGAAGAACTGGCAGAGAACTTCACGGGTACATTTTTTTCAAAATAAATTTTCAGAGTCTCTTTATGCCTATACAAAATCTTATCTGCATCTGCTAGCTCGGCAAGTTGTCCCCCCAAGTATCCAAATGTCGAACACCCTCAAACGGCACCCGTTCACAAGTTAACGCGGGATCCAGCCATCGCTCTCCTCAACCATATTAGAGGGAAGCGAGCGACCCGTCACCAGACATTTGTCTGCAGATATTTACAGTTGCAAAATGTAACAGCATTATTACGAAATGGACGTGAAAACTGTTTGAATCGTATAACATGTTCTTTCGTAAAGTTGCAGTGGAATCGGTATTAGGATCTTCTTGTCTGACATATTTCGAGAAATTTATATTATCTCTATCTCATAAATACTCACTATATCTCATAATATCAGTTACCTTTGATCAAAACAAATTGAAATATTTGAACAATACTCATACAATCGTACTGGTGAATCGTATATCTCCAAATATTATAGTAAAACTACACGTACATCAGTATAAAATGTTTATTCAACGAAAGTGAATAAGTTTATAGCAAAGATGTTGGTATTTTTACCATTTATTAAAAAAAAGCTCGAAAAAAAAATTAATTATCTGAACTAGACACGACGATATGTGTTAATTTAATTGACACTATTTAAAATGATTGCAATTTGAAGAAAAAGAAGAAGAAATAATTTAAATTATTATTGAAGAGAATAGTACGTAAGATAAAGTTATACCTATAAAAGGTATATATATCGGTCATAATGTATAAGTCACTGCTTAGCCACAATAAAAAAGTCGTGATCGAAGCGTTAATTTGTTTTGAGAGTCATTTGAAATTATTGCTACGCTGTGACCTGGCAGCGCGACTTCATAGTGCAGGTACGGTTGAATGATGCAGACCAAAGCAGATTCGCTCAGAGCATCTCGGCTCGTGGCCTTCGCGTGATGATAGATCGATCTTGTGCCAGCGGTTCTGGGTTCCAATCTTGGATATGCCTACAATTTTAGGTAAAGCAAACTCAGTTTATACTACTAATATGTTCGAAAGATTTGATGAGATTGTTGTCTCTTTTCTTAATTTAAATTTATTTTGTTTTAAGTAAACTGAGCTTATGTTATGGATAACCATCACCACCAAGAATAAAATAAAACGAATAATAAACCAAAACCAGAATAAACATACATATATAAATACAAACAACCATGACCCGAGACCAAACATCTGTGTTCATCATGCGAATAAATGTTTACTACTGTTATGAGTTCGTGCAAAGCCTACGTTACCTTTTTCCGAATGAGAGTCAGTTACCCTACACCTTTAGTGTCCCCCTGACAATGGGTATGAAAAAGATTAAGTAAAGACGTGAAAGTGTAGCAAACTCCATTGGCAATCACATTGTTTTAACTAATATTTGTTAGGATAGTATAATTATCCTTAAAACTTAGGCTTCTAGTAATATTAGGTCATTACATATGAAATTGGCGTTTTGTAAGGGAGGAAGATAAAGTCAATTAAAAAAATATATAATATATTAAATAAATTATGTATAATATAAAATATATTATGTACCAAAGCTCTCTATGCACTTTTGCCATATCATAGTTCATTGATCCCTTTACTAAAAAAACCATTCAGACGGGAATCATTAAAATCTTTGAAGGCGCGTTGCACTGCCCCATCGGAGTTGAATTATTTCCCTTGCAAGAAGTTATCCAAATTTCGAAAAAAATGGTAACCTGTTGGAGCAAGGTCCGGGGAGTACGGTGGATGTCTTAGACATTCCAATTGAAGCTCCTCTAATTTGGTAGCCGTCTGTTGTGCAGTGTGTGGTCTAGCCTTGTCCTGAAGCAGCAGTGGCCTAGTGCGATTAACCAGCGTCGGTTGTTTGGCATCTAGCTTTTCCATCATGGTTTGCAGTTGCTGACAAAAGACATCTGCCATAATCGTCCGGCCAAATTGAAGAAAGCCGGTGAACGACACCGGCACTAGTCCACCAAACGCTCACAAGTAACTTTTTTGAGTCAATTTTCGCTTGGGGCAGGATTTGGCTGGTTCAGCAGGGTTCAACCATTTCGATGAGCGTTTCGGAATGTCGTACAGGAACAACTTTTCATCACAGGTAATGATTATAATGATAATGATTCGATTTAAAATCCTTTTATTATTGTGCCGGTGAGTAATGTTACGAAGTAGGCGACCCAGCTCTTAAGCTTTTTCACCTTCCAAATTTGCTTCATATGGATTAAAACAGTTTTGTCACTAACACCGCAGCCTACAGCTAACTCGGACGTGGTTTGCGATGGATCCGCTTCCATAATAGCCTTCAATTCTTCATTATCAACTTTGGTCTCCGGCCGTCCACGGGGCTTGTTCTGCAGGTCGAAATTTCCGGAACAAAAACGTTAGATAAAAAAACGTGCGGTGTTTTCTTTTGCGACACCGACACCATACACAGCAATAATAATTCGAGCCGTTTCTACAGCACTGGTGCCACGTTGGAAATCGTACTCGTAAGTAACGCGATATTTCAAGTTTTCCATTTTTTTAAATAAGTGACGCAAAGAAAAAAGCGGCAAAGAAAAAAGCAAATGAATTACGGTTTTCGAAACACATATGCGTGAGTGAATGGCTCTATAAGTTTGAAATTGGAATTCTTAACCAAAGAGGAGATAATGCAGATCAAAGTAACCTGTACGACAAAACGCCACTTTCATATGTAAGGACCTAATAACTCGGTGAACCTATTCTAAAGCGTCATTGTTAATAAAATACATCTCCTTGCGATAGCGTCGGGTGACGGGTCGCTCGCTTCCCTCTAATATGGTTGAAGAGGGTGATGGCTGGATCCCGCGTTAACTCGAGAAACGGGTGCCGTTAACATTGGACAGTTTGTGGGGATGGAGTCTCGCCGAGCTAACAGATGTAGATAATGAAATAAAACACTTTTTAACCCGATTTTATCGCGTTTCAGTTTCTTTACAGATACTGTGCTCACGAGTGACTGAAATGAAGATAATAATTATGGTATTTAGGTATAAAAGCGAATGTACATGTTTTGTTTTTTGTAAAATGTCTGTAAAATGTTTTGTTTTTGCGAGTTCTTCTTTGTGAAGGTCTTTCTGAACTGGTAGTAGAGCCATGCTCAGCGTAACAAGAATTTTTCTATGGTTATTAAATTCCGAAAGTCACAAAAATAATAAGGTCTTTTCAGTGTATAAAAAAAGCTAATATTACATTAATAAAGACATAAATATAATCAATTATTTTTACAATCTCCTTCGGCCATAAATTTCAATTAATCGTTTAAAAACATCGAATTATGTTTTTCAATTTATCAAAAGCAATATATTTATCAGGATGTCAAAATTATTGGCAGTTTTTAAAATAAAATTTGACAGGTGTGGCCAACCCAGGAGTCCACGTCGAAAAAATTAAAATATAAAAGCATTAAGGAAATATTTCTGTGAGTTTATGATGCAAGTTGACAGTAAAACTTAGCTTTTATTGTGTATAAAGTTGTGCTGTTAAATCCTTTTATTAAATTATAAAGTTTTAGTGCAGTTATACCGTTTAAAAACTGATAGTAATCTATGGTTCTTTATATAAAGTTATTTAGGTATCCAAGATGATGGAAGTTGACGCAGAAAACCGTGTAGAAAACAGAACAATTTTAAAATTTATCTTATTACAGCCGTTACCAAACCTTCCAGGAGCGCAAGCTAAATTAAATAAAAGCCTCAAAGGCTTAACACAATTTTATTTTCTTCCTTCGCTAAGTGGCAAAAACATTTATGTATGGTGACGGCTTAGACTTATATAGTGTATAGGAATATCGCACATGTACTATTAAAAAGGTTCGCTAGACTATAAAAGAAATAAGTAGTTTATCTTTCAATAGAACTTGTCAATAAAATAAATTTGTCCTACGGTTGACACATTTCGAAGAGCTACGCGTTCGGGGCAAAGTTGAATTCATTCCGTCAGAAAAAGAAAAAATTAAAAGTGTCAAGAATATAAAAAAAAATTTAATTACGGCTACCCACTCCCAGCATACTATAGTACTGAATCATTTCAGAAAGTGATGAACTAGACTAACACAATACAATTTATCAGTGATATTCGAAAATTTTAAACAATTACAATTTCACGGTATGCAATTTTTTACTCTGAGATCTTTTTTTCAGATATAAAATGGACATTAAACATGATTATCACTTCTTAAACAAACATAAAATAATAAAAACTTTGAGTATGTTAATTTTGACGATATAAAATTTACGATGTTACTTTAAGTGAGTCGTCAAAACATTGCATTTTATAACATTTTGCAACATTATCAGTGTTTTTAAGTACTGATATAAAGGTAATCCGGTTTGTAATTACCGCAAGTTCTTAGTTATACATTACAGTTTCTTTTTCTTATTTTTCAGTTTCGGTTAGGTCTCATATTATTTTGTAGAAAAGTAGTAAAGAAATCTTAAATACAATTGCTTATTTACGGATGCGCTAAAAATCCTTAATTGTAACAGTCCAGTGGTAAGATTCATCTTGTAGTACACCACGCTTGGCAACTATAAGTTGGCCTTTGAAATAACACTGAAACATGATTTCCTCATAATGTTGTCTTTTGAAATGAATAAATGAATGTCATTTATTGGAGCATAGACCAAGATTACAATTGACGAAAAATGCAATATTTTGTTAAAATGTAATGGTGATATTCTAATCCATGCCACCAATTAGTCGCCACTCAGCTTTGTAGCCAAAGCATCGCCTGGATGCCATGACGCTGGTTTTCAGTGGCATCATGGATGATAGTATTCAGTGAAGATAGCAAGTTACATAACGAATATAGCCCGTAAAGGGTTAAAAACTCTCTTATAACTATGTTATTATATTACACTTCAATAATATAAAATAATATTCAGATTTCGTTAAAAATGTAAAATAAATATACAAAGAACAAAAACATAAATTAAAAAACTTTTGCTGTTAAAGCAGTAGACAGTTATCGTAACGTTACATTGAAAATCTTTACAATCTCTGCGATATCGATGCTTTGCGCAATTCTACATATCCAGGCAAACATAGTTGTGTGTTTACAATTGATTTTCATTCTAAATTCAAACTAGAAACCTAAAGAAGTTGGGAATCATCTCGAAGGTCCGACGATAGTTCAGCCCTGAACAGCTACTGAATTTGTATACAGCTCAAGTTCGATCTTGTAGGGAGTACTGTAGCCACCTTTGGGATGGTTCTGCAAAGTACCAACTAGAAGCGATGGACGCAGTTGACCGAAGAGCCCGAAAAATTATTAACAACTTTGATTTCACCACCAAAAAACTGCAAAGCCTCGACCATCGTCGGAAAGTTGCCAGTTTAGCAGTCTTCTACAGATTACATTTTGGAGAGTGCGCGAATGCTCTTTTTGATCAGGTTGAACCCACACCCTTCTTGCATTGGACTACTAGACGCAGACAGACCTTCCATCCCTTCATGGCAGTTATCCCAATAAGTCGATACTTCCTTCGACAGTTCCTTTTTGGTGCGGGTCGCCAAGGTGTGGAATGAACTGCCTGCGTTTGTTTTTCCAGAAAACTATAGTCCTAGTTCTTTCAAGCGTCGAGTGAATAGGTATCTCGTGGATAGACGTTACCTTCGTCTTCCTTCGTCTTCATCGTCACTTTCTATCAGGTGAGAAAGAAGACAAACGTCTAATCCTTTTTCAATAAAAAAAAAACACTATTGCATAACTGACCAAACAAAAACTAGTGTGAAATGAAAAGGCAGCGAATGGCAAAAATCTAAAACATTCAAATGTTTCACCAAGCCTACAAATTTAACATAAAAGATACATGATTCAATTACCTGTGGGCTAAATTATGGTCGAGGTATGATACAAATGTGCACGAGGACTCCATATTGGTATAACGTATTAGTCAAGTTGGAAAAAAGTCAAGTCTTACTGGGCAATGGGTTTATACTACTTTTGACTCGACGATTGTAACTACCTTGGACGACTCTGAATAAGTAGTCGTAATCTTAGAAATAAGATAAAGAATTCACTGTTTTTGTCAAAGAATCTTCAGTTTATTTTCAAAAAAGTGAACATTTACATTATTTTGTTTCAATTTAAAAATAAGAGTTATTTTTAAAACGAAATGTGTTTGTTTGAGTAAGAAAATAAGTCAGCGAAAATAGTCTTGAATTTTTGAAGTTGCCTCTTCTGTCTCCTTTGATCTAGTTAAAACATTTGGCATTTAATTTTAAAATTACTATAACATCTAAAGCGTCATAATATAAAAACTTAGATGTACGCCAATCGAAATTCAGCATTTAGAGGTTTTCAACATGTCAAAAAACAGTACTAACTGTCACAATAGATAGCTCTGATTGAAACTAATTTGTCATTTGTAAAATTTAACTTTAATAATTTTACTTTTTATTAATAGAAATGGAGGTTTTAGTGAGTGATTCTTTATTTTACTGGAAACCTCTCATAAACCAATTAGTTATTATGCAATAAATATTACGAATGTTAAATCCAAAATCATATACAATTATCTTTTTTAATCTGTTGAGCACTATGAATTTCTCTAAAGAGAAAGTAAAAAAATTACATCAAACACTGACTTACAAGGTACAAGTAGAACATATTATTTCTGCTCCAAGATGCATTCAGATATGAGATCAATTCAACATATCCAGATCACTAGAGATCAATAAATCAGGGATCTCCAAACTGAGCAAAACTGTCTCCCTTATACGGAACCCAAGTAGGTATAGTACGCGTTCGGAATAAATGATCTTCGAAGCAAATTTATAGACGTTGAGCAATTTGTTCAAACGAGAAATAGAGCAGTTGAATACATTTCATTTTTTTCTATTTGTGTACAAGGTTTATTTTATAGACTTTTTGGGATATGTGTTAAGGCATTGTACACTATTTATAATTAATTTTAAAAACTAATAATCGAAATTCCGAGCGTCAATTGTATAGGTTCTTCATATGTCCTACATAAATAGTCATAAGAGCTAAAATAGCATGTTCACAGCCGAACAATGCTTTCTCCATTTATTTACCTTTAAGTTCTCCTATACTACAACCAAGTCATCTGTGATTATATTAAAGTGTTTTTCCACAAAGATCATTAACTTATCATAGAGCTGCGGTTTCGTTCTACTATATAATTCAACGATGATGTTTTAAAAACCAAAAACGAAATATTGTATAAAAAATACAGTAAAATATTAGGCTTGTGTTATTGTTCACGAATTACTGAAATCCAGTTAGGATTAAACCGAAATGGAAAAAAGATTAGCAAAATATGTGATACAATTTTGGAGCTGTCAAAAGCGAAATTGGATCCTGAAATACGTAACGTTAATTACGCCCCGATATTATTTCTTAAGAAAAAATCCTATAAACAAATAAATTAAATGCAGTTTAATATGTAAACTTGAAATGATTTTTGTCGAATGCTGAAATAAAAAATACTTTTAAGCGTCAATAATTACGTATGCACTGCTTTTTCGTAAACCAAGTCAATTTCCTTAAGTCTTTAATATCAAATAATGGGGCCGTAAATGATATTAATTATTACCAATAATTTTATAGGAAACTGCGGTAGATATAAATGAATGAAAAATTGGTATTTTTAATTTAATTTTTAATGAAATTCGTATCAAACGGTGCATATCCAACATAACTGGATTAACGGGGCGTTAACAAGACTTTAGTATTTATATTCACAGATCTCCAGAGTTGATTTTATATATGCCAAAAAGTTTATTTGTTATGTATGATTCGACCATCTTATAACATGCTCCTTTAGCTAAGCTAGATTCTCTTATGCATGAAACTTTCTACATAACAAATTTTGTAAAATAATCCAGCTAAGACCCATTTTGCGCAAATTTCGTCGGCACAACAAAGTGCAGGTGGAGTCAGGCCGGCAGGCTTGTCTTAGTTATGATTTGTAACGCTCCCGACTTGCTACGTGATTGTAAATAATGGGTGTGTTCATAGAGTCGTTTGTAAAGCGATTCTACATTGAATGATATATTTTAAGAGTGTCATACTAACGAGAGTTGAAGTAGATATAACAAAATTTTTTAGTGCTTATAATTATAAATGATCAATATATGTATATTATGTGACAAACACGTAAACATTGGGAAACACTTGTTAGTGAGTCGACTTTCTATTTATATTTGTTAATTTTAATTACTTCCTTCGATTCCTTTATTGTTACTCAGTTTTATTTTCAAAATAAATGTCGGTTAGAAATAAACGTTCGTAACTTGATTTGAGCACAACATACTTCTAATAAAACAGTGACACTTCAAAAAGGTTTTATATTTGTGATTTATATGAAAACAACACGAATCATATCATTGAAAGTATAAAGTTATGTTAAATAGGTAACTAGAAGTTATAAATAGATACAACTTTATAAGTATAACATTTGTTCCTAAAATGAATAATCAAACCTAACCTATTGTACTAAACAAATATTTTTTTTTGTTCATTTCGAGACAATCTTAAATACAGAATTTGGATAGTGTTAATTTCGAAGAATAGTTTAGGCATTATCATAAATCGCTTTTGTACTCACCAAGTCTATACCCTAACCTTCTGTCATCGAATGTCACAGCAGGTCGCGGACGTGTTCGCCGGCACCGTACGGTATTTGGGAGTCACTGGATATTGTTTTAAGCGCGTCGCGTGTGGTGTCCCACAAGGCTTCAACTTGGGCCTCTTGGTAAATTTATCTTTAACATAAACTTTTTGGGACGGCATTTCTGAACTTTCATTTTTTGTTTATATATCTTTTGATTTTATCTGATAATGTAAATGATGTTAAATTTTATTTATTTAAATTGTCTTAATATCATTATTAACATTTGCGGACATAAAGTTACTGGCGGGTATTAATGTTATTGCAAGGGAAAACTCAATTTACATGATTTGTCAGTAAACTAAAAGGTGCAACATTTACGTAACACTATGACTATGAGTCTTGATGAGCTTTTTTTGTTTTATTTTTATTTTTCTATTTAATTTTTGTTGTGTTACCTCTACCGCAATATTAGAATTGTACAGTTCAAATTCAAATTCAAGTATTTATTTCTCAGCATTGACAATTACTTGTTCTTATTGACGTCAACATGACTCTACAAGTTCGGAAAAACCTTCGTTAAAATCTATTGCCAGTAGTATCTGTTTATTACACGATGCTGGCTGAGTATTTACACTCGTTTTTATTCATATTATTTTGCGCCAAGAATTGTTCATATTCAGTAATTTAGTAATAAAAATAAATCCTCAGACCAACACAACAGCTGACTGGCCCCAAGGTAAACATGCCGTACAGCGAATTGACTGAGGATCCAGAATAATCGTATTAAAAATTAACCACCACGACTCAAGAACAAACATCTTTGTTCACCATACAAATGATTGCCGCGAGCAGATTTGAACCTATATAGAACCTCCGATAGATAGAACTTTCGGCGAATAAGGCAAGGCTTACTTACCACTACGCCACTCTGCCGTCTAAGTATTGATGTATTGCATTATAATAAAAATTAAACAAAGAGCAGCTGTCCGCGATCATGGTGCTTGCGATAGTATCAAGTAGTAATTATTTTTTTTATAGTTACTAATTATAAATAATTAGTAACTCTGGATTAAAAAATAAAATCGTGTTAAGAACCCCATCAATTTCTTATGTTATCGCAAACAACAAGTTTTTATTATATTTAGTACCTATATCTATAAACATACATATATTGCTCATTATCAAAACACAAGATTTCTCTTTCCATCCCAATCATAAAACCAGACATAATTGTAGCTACAAAGTAAATGCCACATTTCATAACGAGCTCCGCATACACATCTCAATAAAATATGGCAAGAAATATATAAATCCTACTTACAGGCGTACCCCAAGGCACGAATAATGGACCACATCAAAATTTATGCCCCTTTTATTTTTACTCCAATTTCAGCCTGGTCTTATCGTAAGATCTTTACAATAAATACAGGAACTGCACTCGTAACTTATCTCGAGAGATGTTCTTATTTTAAGCGTACGTTTTTGGGGAGCGCGCGCGCATTGTGAACCGACTCAGTGCGCATAAATTTCAACGATTTTTTTGGAGTAAAGATTTAAAAGCGGTTTACTAAAGGTCAGTGAAAGCGCGGTATAGGTTTACGGTTAACGGCTTTTTGTTATTGAGTCATTAGATTTATATTGTTTTCATGATATTTGATTGATATTTCTATTAACCGAAGCTGCCAAATGGCCCTAAATTTAATAGATGTTATTCGATAAATTGTTCATTTTTTTATCATTGGTCAAAAACTATTGCGTATAGTACGCCTAATTAATGTTTAGTAACATTCTGTAATTTAAATTACACTGACAGTATATATTCTTATTTGAAGTAGTTTTAAAAAACCCGGACACGTACCCTTCGGACACGAGCTCAAAATTATTTCGCCTACTCCTTATATAGAACACAATAATTTCACTTCATCAACATGCATAATATTTAAAAATTAATTTAAACGGATATAAAACAAAAATTTGTCTTATAGTAATAGTAAATCTATTCCTTAACACAACTTTTGATTGTAAACACATATCTCATTGTATTTGAGACAAAAAGATACTGATAATATAGAACTTCATAACATAGAAAAATAATTAAAGCATCTAATTTGTTAAACTACTGAACCATTTTTTTTCTTAAGAACTAACTACGAAACTTGGATATCTGATAATGAATGATCAACTCCAACAACTTACAGGTAAATTTAATCCCATACTCGTTTAAACGATGACTTCGAATGATCCTCATCTTTAGATCCTGCTAAATCCCATAGATAACTGTGAAAAAGTCGTTGAACAAAGATTTATCCTCCAGGAAGGCTCAACTTAACAAACAAAAAGCGATTTCCTCCACGAAAACGGGATAGTAAATTGAAAAGTCCACTTCAAATGTAATCCAGATTGAAAAAACTATCATTAACGGTTGATCCGAGAAATATAACAGCATGTATGGTCATTACTTCAGATGACTGATTCACGGCTATCATTATAACGCGCAGGGCTGTTAAGGAGATTGCATATTGGTATGAATTAAATTTTCCCGGTATATAAAATATGTTTCAAATTAATTTTTCAAGAGCAATACAACGATTTTCGAAGTTTACCACGGTAGTTCCCTGTCATCATCCTTACTTTTCATTACTTTTCATTAATACAACACAAAACAATTCAGATCAAATTGTCTCTGTTTATAAACATGCCACACAATTAAAGTTGTCGCCATAATCACTGAATTAATAAATCTTAATTTTAAGTTCATAATGTCCTTAGTATCGAAAAAGCCTAATTGTTACGACAAACGCTAAATTGTGCTATTAAGTTATTGGTGCCTTGCTGAAAAAAACATTCCCTATACCTTCTTAAATTTCGCACCATAACAAACACACCTAATTTCTAGTGTTAACATTTATCTGGTTCTTCCTACAATGGACATCCATCTTTAGATTCTTGTCGTCACCACCACTGGTCATCTTCGTGTGTGGTCCGTCATTTATTTAAAAACTTCGTAAACAAGCACTGGGTGCTGCACAGGTGTCAGTCAGTTGAATGCTACCGGACAATGTTTGAACTTGTAAAAAATGAGGCGAGTCGTCTATTTGATAATGAAGAAGGTGTAGTTTTGAAGTGAGCGTGCTTTTAATTTAGGAACGAAGGCTATTTAAAAATTAACTGGGAATTAGGGTAACCATAGAAAAAAGGTTAAATCTGTATAATATAAATTTTTATTCTAATCTACTTGATTGAGTTTCATGAAAATGTTTGACTAATCAAAAAACCTTAAATTGAATTAATTTTGGTGAAAATAATGTTTACCATAAACGAAAATAAGATCACAAAACAAAGTGAGAAAAGCATAGTGAATTTGTATTCTTTTTAAAATCATGTACAGCAAGGTAAAATATATTGAGCGTAGACAAATTTTGATCCATGCATTAATATTTCTCCAAATTTTTTATCATCAAACCAAATCTCGCTCCAAGATTTTATCGAGAACTTGTCGCAACGTATGCCAGCGCCCACGCCAACACAAACACTAACCGAGCCCTCGCGCGATGGACTACTGTAGTAACCGTCGTTCCAAATATTAATGCCTTACAATTTACTTTACAAGTTAACACTCTTTCTTCTATTGGTTTTGCGTAGGACATTGTGGTGGCTTATCACGCATGTATAATGAATAGATACGGACTGTCAATATTGATTGAACATAGTTTTAATTTATGGTCTAAGACATTCTTACCTTGGAAATAGTGGAAGCTTCGATTCATTTTTTACTTGAACGCACGTTGAAGTTATTTTTGTTACTACGTTCAAATTCAAATTCAAATATTTATTTCTCAACATTGACAATTGCTCGTTCTTATTGACGTCAAATAAAGCATGACTCTACGACCAGTTCGGAAAAAACTTCGTCAAGAAGAACTGGCAAGAAACTTCACGGGTACCTATATTTTTTTTTAGCGCGTCATTATTAATTATCAATGCCTATGTTATTTTAGTGTTATTGAGTAATAGGAATCAACCAATAATTAAAGTCTTGGTGTACGAAATATCATCGGCATTTCCTATGGTCTATAATAATTATGCCCATGTTAAAGTTGCTTTTTTACAAAATAAAGAATACCCAATAGCTAGAAACGTTACTTCATTAACAGTTGGAGGTTCATAGTTGACTTCCCGCTGCGGACTCAGAAAAACCTATTTATTTCCAGATCACCGTTTACGGAAGACTTTAATTAGTAAATGAGTGCATAAATCAAGTTGCTTAACTAGTTTGTGTCGATAGTGTAAATTTATTGGTGTATCCAACAGTTTCACAGCTTTTATCTTGATAAAGCTTCTGTCAATAATTAAAGTCACAAACAAAAGTGCCTTCTAGACACAAAAGTTATGTAAATAGATTCAGCTGCTTCAATCGTTTTATGGTAAATTTTTTATTTCTGCAATAGCGATATTTGAAGTATGAAATCATATTTTATAAGCTATGCATGTAAAAGCATTTTACCAACAGGATACGAGTCTTGTAAGCCATTAATTAATCGCGAGAAAAAGTTTAACGTTTTATCAACGTAAAAGAACGAATTCTTTCTCAGAGTTAACTTAAACAGGCATATTAATTTTTATGTTGGTGTAACTGGCCCTAAGTTCTGTCATGCACTTTGGGCTGACAAAGAAGGCGCGGAGATTGCTTACTCTACCATATCTAAAACTGATTCAAGAACAGGCGGTTAATCACAAAAGTTTTACACAAAGTTTAGCTCAAGTACATGTTCCCTAGAGAGAGTGTGCCAGAAGACCCCGAACGCTAAAGAAAGACTACTTTGTAAATGTGAATCTATATACACGAAATGTCTAAAATTTTCGCCATTTCGTGCCTATCATTTCTCCGAAAATCATTGGAGACACTCCTCGAGTTTGCAAAGGTTTAAGAAGTAGGTATGTGTTCACAACACTGCGATCTTTTGTATAGACTAAATAAATATTGATAATCTTAATAAGTCTAAATTATATTCACGTTTAATAATTATATAATGTATAATAATAATTATATTCTTACGCATGAATGACAAAAGTATTGACGGCCGAGCAGCGTAGTGGTCAGTTGCCCTGCCTCATACGCCGGAGATCCCAGGTTCGAGTCCTGGCCGGGGCATTCATTTGTATGATGAACACAGATGTTTATCCTCGGCTCATGGTTGTTTGTTTATATATGTATGTATCTACATATATGTATGTTTATTCTGGGTTCTTCCCAGTATGGTAATCCATACCAAAGGTGTGTTGGTGCGTTTTTCTGGGGATTTAATATTATTGATTTTCTTTCCATTTTTCTTTTTTATACAAATTAATGTAAAACGAATTCGCTTGCTTCATATATAATTTTTTTAAACAATCGTTATAGCCGAGGACCGAGCCTGTCATGGTAAGTGGCACCCGGGTCCACAGACATCGTCAGTCGCAGGTGTTATATTTATCAATTCAATGCAATTTTATATTATAGAGACTAATGATGCGTTGCCTTCTTTTGGAAATTTTTTTGTTTCAGAAATCGCACTGGCTGTTTCTTCCCGTTGACCAGAACACAACCACCTAATCTTGATAATGGAGGTTGATATAGGAAGGATTATAGTACCGGCCCTCGATTTTAACAAAACGAATTACTAAATTATATTAACAACATTCGCATAAACAACCATGGTTTAAACTTACCTGCAAATGGATAACCAGAACTGCAGAGCTATAGATCAACTTATCCCTTTAACGAGCCTAATCAAAAACCGATAATCAATTAAAATTAAAACAGGAATTAATTGCAAGAACTTTAATGACACGGCCATTCGCATTCAAGGCACTTGCCTACAAATTGGTAGTTATTGTAAGTCGGCGTATATCTTATAATTTTTTTCAATAAGTCTTGTTGAAGATCTGAAGTACGTCCTTATAGACACATAGGTACATTTCCCTAATTAATGACCCAGCAAAAGAGACCGCCATCTGATTGAAAGAAGTCTGGAGCAAAAAGTTGTATACATATCCAATTCATCCGTCATCGATATAAAGTATTGGGTCTAGTTTAAGTGGCGCGGAAAGTCTTCAATACGTCTCGAAGCTCATACGTCGTGATGTTTTCTTATCGACTGAAGTTAATGTGAAATAATTCTTGTTTTTGTGAAGTTTAATCAAGTTAAACTGTATTAAGGATATAAAGAGAAGAGATATTTTGTATATTTGTAATTTAGAAACTGCTTTACTTTTAATAATTATGCAGCTTAAGAATCAATACATCAACAATAGGCCATCGTTTATAATGTTATATTGGAATATTTAGTAGGTGGAATCTGTATCCATGTAAATTATTAGTCGTAGATGTTTTCTTTATTAGTTTTGGATGTGATTATAGAACTAACTTATAGCTTACGAAGGCTATAGCTGAAGCTATGTATTGCTTTCAGATACTTCACTGGCTGGTCCTGCGCTTTCACCGAAATACAACTACGTATTTCTGACTGCTATGGTGGGTTTTACTTACAGTAACTTAACTATCACTCAACTGGACTAATTACTAAACACGCAAGAGTATATCTTAATCAAGAAAACCTGAAACCTGTAACCTCAGCACCTTCTCTATATTGCAACTAGATGGCACTAAATGCATAAAATCATTAAGTTATATATAAAGATTTAAAGAGTTAAAAGAACAGTCCCTTTATAACTTATAAATAAATCGATTTTTAACCGCTCCTATGTCGTTGTTGAGGTTGTGTGGGACTCGCGCCGAGCCTACCAGAGCCTTTACCCACTAAGCGACAACCAATTACGGGAAAAGTGGCGCGCTTGATGTCATTGTAATTTATTGAGTGTTATAGTAATAATAGTAGTAATAGTAATAGTAACTGTCATCCACCAAGACGCGCCCCACTACTTGTATATAATGTACGCGAATAAGAAAGAATGTGCCCCAATTAATGGAAAGTACCGTGGCGTTTTAATAAAATGTCTTGGTATAACTTTTCTTTTATTTTTTTATATACTTTATTCTAATACACATCTTACTCCGATGACGCAGCAAGTCAGAATATATTGTTTCTTTTTATTTCTTTTGTGTCAAACGTATATTTAAATATCTTTTATTCTTGATTCATATCAACCTCTTAACTGAAACGTCGTGGCATTCTGACGTGCTTCCTAAGGCTTAACCACGATGGTACTCACTAAAATAACGTTGCATATATCTCTATTTTTGACTGTATGATTGGCATATGACGCTGATGTTTGTATCTACCTATGGTGCACTAAGAAACTGTGTCGTTTGACTATTTCCAACAAAGTCTCTCGCACACAGCCCTAGCACTTATCCATCATACGTGTTGTATTCTATCTTCAGTGTCTTTTCTTTCCTGGTCTTTATGCCCTATTGTTAATTACAAACATGAATAAAATTACAGCTTTTATCACTCTTGATAACTTTCTATCTACAACGCCAATGAACACAGATAAATACGATCACGTGCATTAAATTGTCAACAAAACACACAAGATTAAAGTGAGCCACTGGAGGTTTATCACCACATCTACAAGCAGCATTTTGTACCTCGCCCTGGCTTGTCGATAAACTGCGTAGAACAGAAAAACGATTCAAAATGAAAGATTCAACGCACGACTCAGCTGATTTTATGTGCTCGAAGCGGGTGGCAATTTTTTAGAGACATTGAAAAACAGTAAATAGTTACAAATAGGGTTTATGGCTAATAAATAGAAACGCTAGAAAGTTGGGGGTTTTTGTTTATTTATATTTTGTTCATGTTGTTTGTTGATAGCTGAAGTCGTAGTAAGGTAAAGAAAAACTACTGAAATCAACTAAAATTTAATTAAATTATTCTTATTAATATTTGAAAGAATTGCCATTTTAATCAAATTTAAAAAGAAAGGCTTAAGGCTAAACCCTTTGTTCGGCAGCGGACGTCTATCGAGTGAAAAAAAAATCAATTGGCTTTAAAATTAATGAACATTTTTCAGTATATAATTGCACCATTGAAATATTGAATATTAAATGATTATTTTAAATAATAAATTACCAATTCAAAAACCACGATTTCAAACAAATAATATTTTCTTACTTAGGTATAGCTTATAGGTTATTTATTTTTAGTGACGTAAAGTGTCATATAGAGCAAAACCAGTGTGCACTAGTTTTTATATCATTAATAAATTTTATTAGTGATATAAAAAATTTTGACAATTTCAAAGAAGATCAAAAATGGTTTATATTAATAAGTATTCGTAGGATTCTTAGTCAAAGCAATATATAATGTAATTGTATTGTATGTTTTTGGTACATTTAAAGATATAATAAATAATATTGAGATGGATCCTTCCTCAACGTAATTATAATTTTCATACATTTCAGATATATCACCATAGCAGCCGGTTGGTATTTAATATATTTTTTTTGTGTATTTTAAGTTCAATTAGGTCTTCAAACAATCATGGCAATTTCAGAAACAGCGACCAAGTATACATTGTCTCTAAGTTCTAATCATCAAATCGGAACGTTGGTCATCAAATCGCAACCTACCGACTTGGTAACATCGATGATTGCCTAATTAAGAACACACGGGACTGAGTTCGATTCCATCCATAATCCATAGTAGGTAGGTACCCGCAACAGTTCCTAGGAACTTGACGTAGAATAACGAAATGCAAGATAGTGCATATATTTTGTAAGGTAATTATAAATGTGAGTAGTAGAAATCAATATTTTTTTAATACAATAAAAGTCGATTATTAATAATGAACATATACCTAAAACAAAATATAGATAAACAATACAGATAGATAAAATGCACTTTCATTCTCAATCTAAGACCAGCAAAATAATTTGGAGTATTGTAAATTTCTTTTTATTTGTGAAAGGCTACATATATAAGACATCAACGAGCGTACATTGGATTGGCATTTTTAGGGGAAAGCTGTTATTGTTAGGTTACATATTTTTTTATTCAAGATTATTTTTATTTTTTGCTTCTTACAGCTATGAAGCTGAAATACCTCACAAAATGACAAAGAAAATTATACAAACACGAAATAAAAACCTAGATTCTCATCTACGCTGCCAACTCTTTGTCCTATGCATCGTGTGTGTCTTAGCTCCTTCAAATTTATAGTTATCGCCATTTTGACGAAGAAAGGCTATTGAATTTTAAATTGTAATTACGGGCAGGGTAGGCCAACCAGCCATTTAAACCGAGGTACATAAATACGTATCACCTTCGTTTATTTATCTAGCTGATCACGTGAGATAGGACTTCCTTCACGGATTCTGTTTTACTATATATGAACTGCATGCGAATCTGATATTAATATCTTATTTAAGGTTTTATTATCGCTAAGTGTATCCAAGAGCATTAATACAACGAGGTGATTGACTGTGTGATTCACTGTGTTAGTTTAGTAGAGTTTATTTTGTAAAGATCTCGTTTGGGGCAGTACTCCAGTCTTTCATATTTAGACCGTCATAATAATCGCGTGGTTTTGTTCTGATCAAATGCAAGGAACAGCGAATGACATTACTGGAACTGAAAGGCATTTCCAACTGAAATCTGCAGTCTTAAATTCGTTTTTATAATCACTTTCAATATTAATATATAAAAAACCTACGACTTGGTCCAAGGGTGCGAATGCCACTTACGAGCAGCTGATGAGCGTGCTCGTATTCGATAAAAAATGTATCTATCGATCCTTTGTGAAAATGCTGCACCCATATTAGAAAAATTTTATTATCAGAATGTTTCGTTTCACAGAAATGACAAACGCTATAATTGGCCTTAAAACTGCGTATTCTCTGTAATTGTAAAGTATGTTGTATACGAATACTTTTTATTTACTTTCTTAATATTTTCATGGAATTAAAGTTATATCTTAGTAAATATACATAGACATTATTTATTTACACCTCACATAATACAAAAGGTACAGAAAAATGTATAACATAAGAAAAAGCAACAAAATAATAAAAATTACAAGAATAAAAAATACACACACATGTATATTTATATATATAATAAGAAATTAAACTTATCTGGGTATACTTATAAGTGATACCAATTATTTTAATGAGATCATCTTAAATACGTAGGTTGTATCAAAATTATCGTTTGGTAAATTAATACATAAGTACTGCTAAAATATTCTTTCATAGTAGGAGGTATAACAACTGGGAATCCAACCAGCGCTCGTGAGGCTCCTTGCGTCAGTTTTCTTTCTTTCAAATATTGCCAATTTACGCTGAAAAAGCGGTTTGAGGTTTGTGGGACGATTATTTATATGCGTTCTTTTACTCAAATCAAGCTCTTTAAAATTATCAAAATAAGACGTCTTGTGCTGTATTTAATCTCATTATGTTAATTTTTCTCAATTTCAATAACTTTTATGTCCGATAACTTCACAACTTGGCCATCTACATTTTTATTTAGTCTAGGATCTGGTAGTTGCTTTATATTTATGGAGTCACCGTAACCCTGAAATGAAAGGTGTTTCACTTCGAAGAGCAGAAATATATTGCGAAGGTACGTATATGGTTCCAGATCTGGGACATCGTTTAACTTGTTTATCAATAACAGAATTTACAGCATCTCCCTCATTCTGTGTATGGCCACGTAGAAGGAACTTATGTGTTATGGATTTAATTTTTAAGTATTGTACTGCGTAAATATACACTCCGATAATAAACTGGTTCTTCTGCTGACCGCAGCAATTATTTGGGTAAAAAACTCTGTTGAACATTCGTCGGCTCAAGAAGTTATTTTTGCAAATATTTTAATACACAAGTACCTATTTCATTTGCTCCTCGGTATCCTTGTGATACATCCCAGCAGAAGCCTTCAGTTTGGTAATGTTCAAGCTCAGATATTATGGTAAAGTTCAAGCAATTTATTTTAAACTAATATAATAGAACGTAGAAATCGTACCATTACGTACTGTCATCACGGCTTGCAATTGAAAACATTTCAATTTAAAATTCATGAAAAGCAATATTTCAGTGTAACATTCACTGAATAAGCGACACTATATATAAAATGTAATTTTTTTATTCATCCAAAATTTTTTTTCATTATTACTATAACTAAATAAGCGACACTATACTTAAAATGCCATTTTTTTAGTTATAACTTCAGAAGAAATATTAGCTTGAATTACGTTTAAAACGACACCACACATAAAATGCCTCTTTTTTACTCACCACAGTGTGTATCCAGTCCGAATGCATGTCTTCAGTTTATATAGTGTCACCTTATGGACTAAGTCTAGGAAAAAGTATTGCAACTACGATAATGAGAGTTTTTGCAATAAAAGCGCTTAGTTTCAAGGAATCTAGATGTCGTTGTAACTCAATATTGCCATTTCCAGTATAGTGCCACTTTTGTTATCAAGGTGCGATATGATGTTTAAGCGTACGTCCAATTACAAGTTCCCAAATTAAATAATTTAGCAACAGGCAAAAGATTTATTTTGAAATAGAAATTGAACTGTACTTTCATTATTACACAACATATATGTAATAACTTAAAAATGAAAAATAGAATAAATTTATTATTACCAATAAATGTCGTTCACAAATATCTTATCACACTAATAAATTCACGGATGAGCATGAACTGAATATTACACAAACTTATGCGCATTTTTAAAATAAATAATTCGTATTTACTGAAGTTTAATTTAAATTTACAATGATTCCACAAAAAATCTGCTTCTTGCAAATATGCGAAAACTGTATGAGCAGGAAGTATAATTTTTTAATTTATGTAGTACGTGGGGTACATTTAAAATGAAATGTTACTTATGGGACTAAAAAAGTCAACTTTATCGGAATAAGTTCCGTCAGATGTCCTCATCTGATAAGTCAGAAGATGACACCTCGTCTTGTATTGTTTGAACGACAAGTGGTGTTGTGGTAAGTGGCCCTGCCTAAAACGCCGAAGGTTCCAGGTTCGAACCCTGGCCGGGGCAGTCATATGTGTGATGAACATTAATGTTTATTCTTTTTTTTAAATTCCCCTCCAAGGGGAGGACAGGAGTTAAGTGCAGTGGTTAAGGAGCTGGCTTCTCGATTTTCATGTCTTAGGTTCGATTCCCGGTACCAGCAAAATATATTTATGAGTTTTACAACTTAAGTACATAAATCCAGCGGCTCTAATGCTTAATTCGAAGGTATGTTATAATCTTTAAACTCGCAGTTGGCAAGCATAGACATAGACATTCATTTATTTACACCTCACAACAGGAACAGAAAAATTAATAACATAATACACAGTTAAAAGTTAACAACGTAAGAAAAAGCAACATAATGATAAAAATTATATATAAATACATTTTATACATGTTATAAAACAATAAAAAAACAAAAACAAGAACCAACAAAACTGTGCAAAATGTAAAAAGGTGGTGCCTCAGTGTATGTACTCCTTGCATTGACATGCAAATCACTGATTTTCAGTCACCACCTTGAGGAAATTAAATATTTATCAACATATAGTACGTGACGTGTAAAAATAAGCATGGTGGGTACATAAATTGTCTGACACTACCCCATTAGCCGTACTCCGGCTCTGTCTTGGAGGCAGCGTCCGGCCGTTCCGCCTGCACCTTCCCGACCTATCCCAGCTCCCGTAGCTCCCGTAGGGTCGCGTCCTTCTCCGTCTTCCACACCTCAGTCGTCGTTGGCTGAGGACATGAAGACCGTATTCGACGTTATTCAAAACGTCGATATTAACGAAATTTCCGTGCTCGCACGCAAACTGCGAGCCGCCCGCTCTCCTCAAGAGCGTTTATTTGCTTTAGCCGAGCATCACTCGCTCCTAAGTTCGTTGTAAATTCTTTTATAATTTATAAATTCGTAAATAATAAATTATAATGTCTAGACCCGCGAATCCCGCGTCCAGTCGTATTAAACCCAAGGGCTTATCCCTAGTATCTTTTAACGCTCGTAGCCTTAATACCAACCTTCCCGAGATTAAACTGTTCCTTCAGAACAAAGAACCTGACTTATTCCTTCTCCAGGAGACATGGCTTACTCCAAACCGCTCCAGGGGATTCGCTATACCTAAGTACGCGTTTATTCGTAACGATAGGCCCAACTCTGACGGTTTCGGCGGCACCGCTATATATTACAAAAGAGGCTTCCACTGCTGTCCTCTCCCTACCCCTCCTCTCCTCAACATGGAAGCCACTGTGTGTAGATTGGCTATGACTGGTCATCCGACCATCATCATAGCTTCAATCTACATACCTAGTGGTACCAGACCAATCCGCAGCGACTTTGAGGCCATTCTCGCCCTCGGCCATTCAGTCATTATGTTCGGAGACTTTAACTCCAAACATACTGACTGGACGTGCCTATCGACTAACACCAGCGGTATCGCTCTCCTCGACATCACTAACTCCCTTGACCTAGATGTCATATCCCCCGTCACTCCCACTCACTATCCCAACAACCCGTCCTACTCTCCTGACATCCTCGACTTTGCAATTATCAAGCGTATCAATCTTGACCTAAGGTCTATCGAACCGCTCGATGACCTAGGCTCCGACCATCGCCCCGTTTCCCTCGTGCTAGGACCGCCGAACGATAACGTCTCATCTCCTAAAACCTTTACCAATTGGAAAGGTTTTAAAAATACGTTAGTTTCAGCCTTAGAGGCTCCGAACTCTCCACTCGCGATCTCTCCCGAGCAATTAGATAGCCCGGATAAAATCGATTCATTAGTAAATTCTCTCACTGATGCTATCAACTCAGCCATCAGTGACAACGAGAAGGTTGCTAAGCAAGGCAAACCCACGCTTCCCTTAGCCGTTAGCAATCTTATTAAAGCTAAAAACGCGGCTCTCCGGAGAGCCAAGAAATATCCCACGCCCGCCTATAGAACAGCTGCTAATCAGCTTCAACGTAAAGTTAGGTCTTGCCTCGCGGAACTCCGAGACGCTCAGATGAACGATCTCATGGCGAATATCTCTCCGTCCCACCAAGCGTACTATAGCATGGCCCGAGCCTTACGCGTAGACACCGTCTCTCACGTTCCTCCTCTCACTCGTCCCGATGGCACTACTGCCTTCGAAGTCAAAGAGAAAGCCGAATGCTTCGCCGACAGCATTGCCGCACAATGCTCGCCCAGCACGCAACCCGCGAATCCCACTCACATCAAAGCGGTGGAGGACGAAGTCCTTCGCAGAGACTCTCTCCCCATCACCGCCGACCCTGTCACAGTCTCTAATGACGAAATCTTGCTTCTCATTAGAAATCAAAAGTCCAAAAAGGCTCCGGGTGCGGATGGAATTTCCAACCACGCACTTAAGCACCTACCGCAACAGATGCTTACCTTGTTAGCTATCATTTTCAATGCCTGCTTCGACCATAGCTACTTTCCTAAAGCTTGGAAAGAAGCGACAGTCATAGGCATTCCCAAGCCGGGCAAACCTCTGAACGTCCCGGCTAATCACAGACCCATCAGCCTCCTCAAGGCAATGTCTAAACTTCTCGAGAGAGTCATACTTTCTCGAATGCGGAACCATCTGTTTCCAACGGATGGCGATCCTCTCATTATTCCCCATCAGTTCGGCTTTCGCGCTAAACACTCCTGCCCTCAGCAAGTCCACCGAATCGTCGAGTATATACTTGACGGTTTCTATCCGCGTCGTTATAAAACAGTCGCGGTTTTCTTTGACGTAGCCAAGGCTTTCGATAAAGTCTGGCACAGCGGTCTCGTTTATAAACTCTACAAGATAGGCTTACCGGATCGCCTAGTCAGGATAATAGCGTCGTTTCTCAAAGACCGTACGTTTCGATTTAAACACGAAGGCACGCTTTCTGCACCTCGTCCCATAAAGGCTGGAGTCCCTCAAGGCTCAGTCCTCGCCCCTCTGCTGTACACCGTGTACACCAACGACATTCCCATCCCGCCGAAAGGCGTCGAACTCGCCCTCTTCGCTGACGACACCGCACTCTATACCAAAGGCCACGGTGTTCGGCGCCTTGTAACCAGACTCCAAAAGGCCGTAAACGCCCTTGGTGCATGGTTTCAAGAATGGCGCATCGATGTGAACCCTGAAAAGAGTTCTGCGATGCGCTTCGACCACAAACGCCGTCGTCCCGATGGCGATCCCCACGTTCGAATGTTAGGCATTCCCATCCCCTGGAAGCGCAGTACTAAATACTTAGGCGTCACATTAGATCCGACGCTTTCTTTCAAGCCACACGTTGAAAGAGTTTCGAAACTCGCTCGTCACTATTTAGTCCGCCTAAATAGCATGTTAGGTAGAAAAAGTAAAATGTCCTTCAGAAACAAACGTACACTTTACAAGGTCTGCGTTAGACCCGTCATGACGTATGCCTCGCCAATCTTTGCCCACGCCAAACCCTCCCTCCTGCACAAACTGCAGGTAGTTCAAAACCTCTTTTGCCGCCGGGCCACAGTCGCACCGTGGTACGTGCGTAACGCGGACTTGCATAGAGATCTTGAACTGCCTACAGTACAACAATATCTCAAAACACTCTCTGAAGCGTTCTTCAAACGCTCCGAAACCCATCCCAATCCTCTAGTTCGTGATTCTGTCTCATATGCTACTCCTGTGTTAGACTCGAAGTTCAAAGTCGCTAGGCCTAGAAATGCGCAAGCGTACTCATCCACCAGACTGTCACGCGATCTCGAGGCCCTTCTGGCCGCAAATTCTAATTCTAACGTAAATTCTAATTCTAACGTAAATCCTAATTCTAACGTAAATGTGAATTAACTCAATTTTATTTTGCAATTTTTTTAATTTTTGTTTTAATTATTGATTTTCATTTTGAGCACCTTCAGTGCTACGTATTCACCTTCAGTGCTTTGAGCACCTTCAGTGCTATGTAATCCCAGCGGGTGACCCCTTCTGGGCCCCGCTAGCGCGGCCTCTTTCTCCAATTGGCCGTCGCTCAGATGAAGGCTGAGTGGCAAAAATGCACGAGCCGACAGGGGGTTTTTAGTGGGTATGGTCCTGGTAGGCGTCGGGACGAGTCCCACATAACTTTGGAATCGCGCCAGAGTATGCGTCAGGGCATTTTTATCCTCCTGCCCTTCCCGCGGAGGGGAACAAAAAAAAAAAAAAAAAACCATTAGCCGGGTAAACCCTCAGGCTCCGTACTGTGGGATAATTAGGGTTATTGTGAATCCAATACATAACGAGACACGATTTGTAACGTAATGTTTTCTAAGACTGTGTATTGAGGTAAGGTATAGTCATATTTTAATTATTTATTTTGTATTTCTACAGCCAATTTATAATACATTTAGAAACGTATTGAATAGCTTTAAATAAGGACAATAACAGAAACAGACTTGAAAATTGCATCTTTAGTTGGATACACAAAATATAAATGAATATTCAAATCAAATATTTTATTGATGAATAGCTTCATTTACAGTTTTTTCTAATAGGTATTACATCTCACGTGATGGAGAGTGATGATATAGACGAGGGTTTTATACGCCTATCTAAGTGGCGATTATTCAGTATCATATTCTTCTTATTTCAAGCAAAAGACGTCCACTTCAAGACATAGGCCTCCCCCAAGGATCTCCACGTCGCTCGGACTTGCGCCGCCCTCATCTATTGACTTCCAATAATTATAAATTTGTGGGGGGCCTGTTTACACTGCATATTCTGGGTCGTGGCTGCTATACCAGAACTTTACTGCCCCAACGTTCTATTCACTTTACTTTGAATATTCCAGAACTACATGTTTTAGGAAATATAGACACCAGCAGCTTATTCCACATTGTGGTAGCGCGAATTAAAGAGCAGCAAAAAGATAGCAGCTGAATCCCAGGAGCTGCATGCTCCACGGGCCAACTGTCTGGCGTGGGTTTGACTGTAGGGTTGACTGTGTAAAAAAAATTTTGAAATACGTTTATATAAAGTATGAAATAATTATAAAAAATACTTTATATATACTAAATCTACCTCTATATCTCCCTACTACCTCTAAATCTATCAGTTTTCGCTTTGACAACTTCTTAACTTCGCTCTTCCAGCACACTGCTGATTTTATACAGCCTTGTCTTCGATAAAGAAAACTCTCTTTAAAAGCTGAACACGTGGCGTAAATCCACAATAACTGGACAAAGAAATACCCCAATGAATAAAAAAAAGAGGTAACAAAAGTCGCTTAGCACGCGTGATATCATAAAATTAATACAAATTTAAAAAGACTCGGAGGTGTATTTTTGCACTTCGTTATCAAAGTTCTGGCAACAATGTTTTATATGGCTTTGACTTTTTGTATCATTCTGACAACGCGACGTTATTTTGTTAAGGGGATGCTGGTATGATGATTCCAATTTTCAGTGTAGGTATTTCACCTGCTGCTGTTAGTATACACGATTTTAAATATTTGTATAAAATAATGTTCTTTTTTGATAATTTAAATAAATACAAAATATGTTTGTAATTTTTAGAAATTAATTGTTTTAATGAAAAACATGCAGTTTTTAATGGGTTCTCTTCGATTTATATTTCAGTTTAGTGATTTTAGGGTTTTAATGAGAAACAATACGAATTTTTTATTTTTATAAATTCTTATATTATATTATATTATATGAGCACATACCTTATAGTTAACTCAAAAATCAATACGAATAAGGTTTTCGCATAATCGCTTTTTAGCACACCAATAATGACCACATGTAGGTACAGGTACTGAAAAATCGATTTTTTAAATTATTTATTATCATATAAATATTTGCAATCTTATTCTTAATTCGTGAGATACATATTTACAAAGATATTTGTTTCTCTATATTAAATAACATATCATCCCAACTTGCACTCTTTTTCAAGAATCCAGTTTCATTTTGAATCACAAAATACTATGTCTATTATAAATTTGTAGAGCAATTGACACTTAGATTTGGCTTAAATAAATAGGTATTTACAGTCGAGTTTGTATGTAATAATCAAAACTATTGTTCTATCTATTTTTACATTTTAATAGAGGGGTTTTGCCACATAGGCCGTTTTAATTTAAGTATAATTATTTAATTTTTTAATTACATGAAACTGTATTAAGTCCATGCGATACAAAGCGCAGACAAGCATACCCTTAACATATACAAATTATATCTTGCTCGCATTTTACTGCTTAAGTTTTATGAGAGTACAAATAATGCGTTAACATTAAGATAACGCTTTTAATGTCGTTTAAAACAAGATTTGCATGAAATCTGGTGCATTTTTTTTTGCCTTTAAACTACAAAAATGTTAAGTATTGCTGTGGTCAAAGTAACAATAGCGGCGTGAAAAATGTGAGGAAAGTATAGTTTTTAATAATGTAATGATATATGTATTGGATTTTATTCAGTTTTAATAACATTTTTAGTGCATATTTTATCAACAATTATCACAATTAACTCCAAAAAATCGTGTATCCAAAGAAGGCTCGATGAGGATGCACCTTTGCCCACCATTTAAGCGAGTATCGAAAGTATTAATTTAGGTGCTTCCGCGCATACTTTCGGTGGCGCATATTTTTTCTTCAACATTTTTACGATTTTTTGATGTTCGATTATGTATCGCTTTCGAATGTGGTTTAATTGTCACTTTTTACGAAAAGGTGAGGTTTAATTGTTAACAATCTCATTGGTAATGTTACACAACTTATATGGATGCGATGTAAATTGTTTCTGACGTATAAATTGCGGTAAGAAAATATGGTTATTTTTTCTATATATGTGCAAATGTTAACTTGCAACACCAAAATAGATTTATAAATTACCTGTCTTGCATTTCGGTTTGAGCATACCTATCAAGTTGTACTGTACAACGTTTAGTTATTTTAAAGGTTAAGTTTCTCTACGGACTATTTTTGAAGCAAATAATTGAATTTGAATTGTAGGTAAAAATTCATTTTTTTAAGTTTAGATTCTCGAAAAGATAATGTAAAAACCATAATGTGCTATAAAGTACATTATGGTTTTAAATAAATATTTTGTTTTAATTTAGCCATTGAATCCATAATATACTTTTATGGCAATTAAAATAAGATTATATAGAAATAATCTATAATATCCTTAAAACATGATTTTGCACTCTTATATTACAATAGTTCTGTTTAAATAGGTATTTAAATAATAAATAAATAAATAAATCCCCAGACAATCACACCAACTGTATGGCCCCAAAGTAAGCAGAGCTTGTGTTATGGATGACCATACAGCGAACTGGGGGGGAACCCAGAATAAACATACATATATAAATACAAACAACCATGACCCGAGAACAAACATCTGTGTTCATCACACAAATGAATGCCCCGGCCAGGACTCGCACCTGGGACCTATACAGAAAAACAAAGTATATGTAAATTAGCATCTGCTGCTGAACTAAGCTTGTGGTCTGTGTTTCAGCAGACAGCGCCCTCAACCATTATTAACCGATTTTGATATTTACGATTAGTTGAATAAAAACTACATTTAAAATGTGTACATTATTAATAATATTAGGAAAAAAAATACAATGTACTGTAACTACAATATTGTATTTAGATTGCGAATTAATAGCCACTATCGAATTACATCTTTGTGTTTATTACCACTTCTTTCAATGAAGTAAGAAAACCTTTACAAAAAAAATATAAACTGACTTGCATTTGTTTTTACTGATCAAGGTACTTCGTGTTGTCATTAGATTCACTTAGTTGTGGGGACAACTTTGTGAATTTCATTTCCTTTATTATTTTAATCGCTTTAATGCGTTTTGGGAAAATGTGTTACGGGATTTAGGTTTATAATAAGGAATTCAACTTTACTCCAGTTTTGGATAAAAATATATGGAGCCAGCTTTATGTGGACTCCATAAAATTTGTGTTTAGTCCTAAATATATTAGATGAATAAATGAAATAATTTTTTTAAACAGCATTTCCTGCAGACAATATCGAAATTATTTTCTCTGCAATACAATTAAACTACAACAGTTTATGATAAAAAGATGTCTCGTTGTATAATTGAGAACTTGTCCATCGCTAATTCACACGAACATCTTCAATATTCAATTAACGGTACACGATTTCAATATCGAGAAGCTTTTGCCAAAACAACACTAATTTCAGAACGAGCGGGAGTACACATCAAGTTTTTAAGCGAAAGGTACATATACAATTTGGTTGCAAGGTCCTACAGTCATGTTGTCTGTATAAAAGCACAGTGTAACATTGGAAACAAAAACGTACTATAGGATCTACTATTTGGAAGGCAGAAGGGCGTGAATTGAAGTCCCCACAGGCTACTTGTGTCTCTGTTTGTAAAAAATAAAATATACTAACAATGTAAACAGCTTGACGGCCTGTTTGGTATGTTGGTAAGTAGCCTTGCCTTCCATGCCAGAGGTCCCGGGTTCGAATCCTGGTAGGGGCAGATATATTATTATATTTGCTTTCTAGTCATGGATGTGTATTTACGTTTATTTAAGTTTATTTCTAATATTTATATATAAAAAAAAAAATATTTACGTGTGTTTATATATTTCTTAAGTTTATTTATCCGTTATCTAGTATCCATAACACAAGTTCTTTAATGATACTTAATTTGGGCTAGATAATGTGGTGTGATTGTTAGAAATATTTAATTTATTTAAGCTTGGCTGCGGCATTTTATTAGCATACAGAATTCGTTCTCATGTGTGTGTTTCTTTCATATCTTCGTCAAATTGTACATCTTCTACCCCAAGTAGGTTTTTTTTTCGCCAGTTTTTTTTCCCTCTCAGACTACCTGTAATACGTTAAGTTGTATTTACGAAAACTCTTGCATGTTTCTTACACTGTTTAATTCTAAAAGCAATAATGGGTGCCACATCACAAAATTAAACAATTATTACAGACCGATAGGTAGATATTCTTATTGTTGCATATACATTGAAGTTTTGTATTAGTTAATAAATCTTCATCTACAAATTCTTATATATCTTCTGTTTTGAGAAAAAATAAGAAAAACTAGTGTTGTACCTTAAATCCCTTGCCATTTGTAAGGACCTCTAACGTTAATAGTACTTAACACAGGTACCACGAGAGAGTAAAAATTAAAAAATAATTAAAAATTTCAGCGTTAACCTGTCCTAAAACTACCGTTACAATTATCCATAACAAAGTTTATCAAACATGACATGACATAGTTAATTATTTTTAAAAGCCCCATTATGGTGAAAAAAATCAGATGACCACATACGCACTCGTGGCACGTAAGAACTTTTTGACGAAAAACCTATTAATTTTTATGGATCTCTCCCATTCTTGCAGTGCTCCAATTTTTTGTTATCCTGTATGTTTTAATTTGGTGCAATGATGTTGTGATACTGGATGTGGCTCACGAGCTTCGAATGCATCACTTCTTCAATCTGTGTCAATTGTGTCTTCAATCTTTTTTTAGTCAAGGATAGGCTTTATGTTTATCCTCTTCTAGGATGTTAAATGATCTTTAAGTCATTCCTTTTTTATTTTTTATTTAAAATAGTATTAGTTATTGTAATTTAATTTAATATATCGACTATGGATAAAAAAAATTTGGATGTAGCTGTGGAAACTGAATCTCGCTATAAAATTGAATATTTTTCTACGCAAAAATATTATATGCGATAATTCACATAATAAAATGATGTACTTATATTACAATTATTAAAATTTACAGATTTTTTTAAATAAAGGTAAAACTAGTAATTAATTTTTCACCTCCAACTTAAATTTTACACCAATTTCCCATCACTTCCAGCGGCACTAACTCCATTTTCATCCAGGACTCGAACTCGTTGGCACAAGATCTTGATCCTCGTAAAATTTTACGACCCCCGCACAAAGAGAATTTTGTTAATTAGCCCTTTTGACCACTCACAGGGTGAGCTTTCTGTTCTTTATATCTCTGGCAGTACATGCGCGGGAAAATTATCAAAATGAGACTCTTTTCGAGTTAAAAGTGTCGTCAGAATTTTGTTATCTTTATAATGAACTTTGAAAATTAAGACTAGTAAGCGAGTGGAAATAAAAATGATTTGTTTAATATGTGGCTTCTTTATTTTATAATGATTCCTAATGATAATATGATAAATACAGTTTTTTCCAACTCATAGGGGAAGTAGGAATCGATAATGAAGATCAATATGAGATTCATTATTTTTGTTTATTTATTTACTTAAAGTACTGCCACATGATGCATATTTAGAGTACACAGTTCACTTATATCTACAATAATGTTCTGATATGCATCACAATAACGGCGTACACAACATTCACACTAGCTTTGTAACGAAAATTTTGGAACAGAACAATTAACAAAATACCCAGTCTACACAATATAAATTAAGTTGGAGGCAAAACACATATATCATTATAATCATGATAAACCTGTAAAATTTAGTAATTGTGATAAAACGAAAACTAATTTAAACTGGTGTTACAAATACTGACAGGGTTCTTGACACAATTCAACAGATCCGAGAATGTTTTTTGAGCGCTAAAGCTAAAATTAATGTTCATAATAAGATTAAATATTTATTTAAAAAAAAAACTAAAAATATAAAAGGTAACAATATACAAAAGAACTCCACGAAATATTATTTAATTAGGTAACCTTCTACTGTAACGACATCAATAAAAGTCATTTTAATTGGGAGCAATAAAAGGAAATTAAAGAGATAAATAAAAATAATACCAACGATATTAACCCAATACTACAAAATCATACTTCAGATTCACGTTTAGCAAGTAAAGTTGTCCATTCGAGCAAGTAATTAATTTGATTTAAACGCAAAACTACAAAATCATAATATTTTTTCGTAAGCACCACAATAAATTCGGTTGCTTTCATCTTTTTTTAAAACTTACATTCAATCGGTATGTTTACTACCAGAAAAAGTATTTTTAATTATATCCTCATATCTTTTTAACCATTAATTAGTACGTACAAGGAGGGCAATGTCATTCGAAATATCTTTAATGATATTATGTGAACTGAACTTGAGCCTTATTTTTAGATTATTAAGGTTCATAATGGGTGAATATTAGATTTTCTTAATGCAGGACATATCCAGGTGAAATAATAGCAATGTTTTTGGTTGTAAGCTAGTGAAAGCTTCGAGTTTATTTTTCAAAATCCTTATTTACCATTTTCAGTTAAGCCTGTAAACCTAGTTTAAATAGTTTACAAATGACAGTAAATATTGAAAGGAACTGGTTTTACTTACATACTTTTTTGGAATATCTTATGATTGTAACTCTTGATGTATGTTTTACTGTAAATTATTTCAGATTTTGTAATATTTTACAGTAAAACATACATCAGTACTTACAAAAAATAAGAGATCGCTCTGTGCTGGAAATACGAATTAAAGGAGTTTGGAGATTTTGGTACGAGTTTTGGCATCATCTCCGATCGTCTTATGTTTTTTTTTTCAAAATTGTGGTGCATTGTAAGTATTGTCTTTATCATTTGGACACTCTAAGCAACACAAATATGTAATAAAGCTATTCTTGATCAACCTATAAAACATACTCTCTTCTTACATTTTCTATTTAGCCTAATATATTAAAACTAAGTTATAAATATGCATATAAATTATTTTAAATCGTTTTTAATTTTAAAAGCCTTATATCATTTTTTTAGCTCTGTATAATGAATTTCTGTTTCGATCTTCTTTTGCGAATAACCCTGGAATGTGACATTTAGAGCAGCGTGATTACTTTTTTCGGGTTACTAAGAGTGTCCCTTATGGATACATACAGGGCTAATAACACGTCGCAATTTTGAAAAAAAAACAAGACACGATCCGAAATGATGCCAATAACTTCATACCCCTTTTAGTTACCCGGTGTTCTAGATATACATGTTAACCCATGAGGTAAAAACGTAAATATTTCTACTCATACTAAAGAAAACCCATACAACTCACTTTTTATCATCATCATAACAACGTAGTGTATAGTCCTTTGCATATTTTGAATTGAGAATTTATTGATTTATTTAATCCACTAATTGCATTTGCGAGAAAACTACAACATTACTACATATCATATAAGCTTCTCAAAGCTATCAACACAAAAACTGCGGAACAGAATTTCATACGGTTTTCATCAATGAACTGAGTGATTTAAAAAAAACTATCGGTCTAAAGTACAATATAAATTCGACCGGTTCCACTTCGAAGCAAGACGTGGGTTTTATATATACTCCCAAAAATTGTAATATATGTGTGGTATGATATGTGTGGTATAGATATGCTTTGATACTCGTGCGAAGCTGAGGGGTAGGGTTGCTGTCTTAACATCTAATACAGGCATGCATGCATGAAGGTATGCATGCATCAAGCAAGCAGATTATTCATTCGTTTCACTCGCGCATTCGACGATCTCCCAGCTCCACACTTTTGAATTACAAAAAGTTCAGTGGTCTAATTCAGATCTCAATAACAGTTTTGAGAGGTAAAAAAGTACTATGCGTTACGAGCTTAGACATTGAACGAATTTGACATACTATTTGAATTTATAACTATTTGAATTTTAAATATAAATTGTGTTACTAACATTATTAATAATAAGCTAAACAGTGAAAACAACATTCTGAGATTAAAACAATATGGCAAGTGGTGTTTATAAGAAGCATTTATGAGTTTTGATTTTATTTTACATCAAGAACCTTTATCGCCCACCTTTCTAAGCCAATAAGTCCGCTGAAACATCGGACATCTGAATTCCTCAGATCCGCAAGTTATCGGCATCCAGTAAAGCGTATTCATTCAATGATAACATCCGAACACGTCTCTAGAATATTCAGCGAGGTAACAGGAATAAACAAATCTTGTGCTTTAAGGGAATTCCTGATCTTTCGCCCAATAGTCTAGGGTCTGTGGACATCGTCCGTTGGAGATAGGCATCTGGCCGCGCAATGGATGGCAGGATGGCAATGGATACCTGCGTTGCCGTTTGTTCAATTTGGAGGTGAATATTTGAAATTTTTATATTGAGTGTAGGAATTTGAATGATTACGGTTACGATAAAATATAAATATATAATATAAAATATAAAATAAAATATAAAATATAGTAAATATTTGAGACCGACTCAATTTATTGATCTGCATTTGATATGAACTATATTTTAAACTAGTTCTTACTTTTTGATTAGTAAAATGAATCTTTAACAATATGATAATGAATTTTTAAGAATAAGACAAATACTTTATAGTTAAATAAAATATTTGTGTTTGAAAATGCCAGGATGAGATAAATTAAAATTTATTCAACGCAATGTTACGAAACCCCTTTATTGTTTACGCAGAAACATTAGTAAGCAATTGAACTCCTTGGAATATACAAAATTAAATTTTAAATGGTTCATGAAGAGCCGTAATCAGAATTTTAACTATGACAACTTAAATAATATAATGGCGTTCTTGAAATGTAAACAATAATGACACTCCTCTATGCGGAAAAGAATAACCAGAAAATTACCTTAACTCCGATCTATAAATGCAGCTTAACCTTTAAATCGTTGTTCAATTTACATTTTAAACATCGGAATCTTTAGCCTGTCTTTAATAGAGTTCAATTCAATATGCTGTATCAATGTATTCGGGCAGTAAAATGTAATATTGAGTGACGACTGAATAGCGGCCGAAGGGTTGACAAGGATGCGTTTGCGCAAGACGTATGAGCGAATTTAAATAACTGAGCGATTGAAGTAGGATGGGAAATCGCGGAGATCTTGGTGATAACATGTTTGGATCCTATGGTTCAAGGTTTGGTTTTGGATGGAAGGACATTTTTCAAATTTTACTATGTTAAATAAAATAAAAAAATGTATCAAAGAAAAATTCTTTACACAAATCCACTAATTATATTTGCCCTATCCGGGTGCGAATGAATTTGACACAGGGAAATTGTTTCAGAGATTGCTATATTTATTTATTCTTTATTGTACACCATACAAAAAGACAAATGAATAACAGTGAACAAAAATAAAGTAGGTACAAAAGGTGGTGTTATTACTAAGAAGTAATTTCTTCCAGACAACCTTTGGGTGATAAATTTGAGATACACATATTCTTCATTTTATTTACTTATATATATATATAAAAATTACTATTACATAAACTTACTTTCTAATAATAAACAAAAAGAAAAAAACTATAAACTTAGTTACGCGGTCATAATCCGACAGTCAGCATATTCCCACGATGACTGACAAACAAAAGTTTCTCATTACTATTTCTATCAATAACATTTTTTTATGTTTTATTATTTTATAATTTAGTCTTGTATAAGCCACTTAGTTGTTAACATTAAAATATTTTTTTTGTTCCCCTCCACGGGAAGGGCAGGAGGATAAAAAATGCTCTGACGCATACACTGGCGCGCGCGATCGGAGTTATGTGGGACTCGCTCCGAGCCTACCAGAGCCATACCTACTAAAAAAACCCCTAAATGACTTGTGCAATTTATTGCCACACAGCCTTCATCTGAGCGACGACCAATTGGAGAAAGACGCCGCGCTAGTGGGGCCCAGAAGAGGTCACCCGCTGGGATTTACATAGCACTGAAGGTGCTCAAAGCACTGACACATTAAACTTTCATTTGTAACAAAGAAATTTCTTTTTTAAAAGCCCTTCCCCGACGGCCTGAACATAACTACTCACATACAATTTAAATAAGCATAAGAGAATTAACAGGTTATTATGAAGACTTGTACTAAAATGTATGTTCAGAGAGGAAGTATTGTTTGACTAGTTGTTTGTGCAGACTTAATTTTTAGTGGCAATTTATTCCGCAGTGAGAGCGTGAGTGCTGTGAATGATTTTCCGCAAAAGTCACTTTTTTGTAACGGAGTTGATAACATTGATTTTTCAGCGGAACGTAACTCCCGTTGATGTGAGTGTCGATAAGTGAACCTTGATCTTAATTACTCCGGTGCAGCGGGATTGAAAAGCAAACGATACATCAGACAATACGAATTTAATATCTTAGCGAATTCATAAATTGCGTTTTATACAGACTTTAATTTCGACTAAACTAAGATTAAGCTTTAGAAGAACTTTACACCGGGTTTGGTAGTTTCGCGTTAATTGAACTAATCTTAGAGGAACCGCTGACCGGAGGTAAGATGGAGTGGTCAAGTCTTGCCTTACAATTATTTCAAAACTGCTAAAGCAAGAAAATTTGTGAGATCATAATTTTTTTCACTCTTTGTTTAGGGTTTAATAAGGTAATAAGACCCAGCAGTTAACTTTGAGTACATTAAGATTTCATAAATATATTTTAACAGGGTTACCCAAAATTAACCCTTCGGTACTAGCGAAGTAAAATAAATTAAATAATAGCCCAAAAATCGAACTTTTAATTCTTTTTGCAACACCAGAAAACAGACTATCTTGTCAGAAACCAAAAACAACTTTTAAGAAATGTATCGGTTTTCTCCCTATATTATATTATAACTATGAAATAATCGAACGACCTCGTTAATTCGCTTTATTTCACGGCTACTCCAGAAGCGATGAACTAAGTAAAATGTAAGGTATAACGGAATGGCTGTAATTTACTATGCGATAATCACTTTGCTCCTTCTGATGAAATGTGTGGGCTAAGTGTCAGGTTCAAGCGGGTGTCATGTTTGTGAGACTTTTATTTGACTTGCTGTGTATTAGTTGTATTAAAGAGCATGTTTCTTATTCTAGGTCTCGTCGAGGGCGGTACAATGGTCTTTCTTATTTTATCGTCACAATAAAGTTTACGTTTTTAGGGACAGCCACAGTAATTACTTGAATTAAGAAGGCAATTACATAAATCACTAGTTAAACTTATTTTATCGCATTTAATTACACTTTTGCATTATAACTCAACGTTTTGGTACCGCAATGGTCCGGGACTGTAGCTACTTATAATGTACAGGAGGGCTTTTAACTATGAAAGGACTAATTTAATAAATATATTATATTTATTTAAAATGGATACATTTATTATCTTTAATACTATCGAGGTGGCTGCCTGCCATTGAATGCTAGAACATTCTTTTTGTTTTATATCCGAGTCAAGTTACGTCAAAATTTTAAGTTGCCAGTAAGTTGGTTTGCGCGATCATGTCTTCTGTTAAACAAAGCGGACTCAAAAGTTGCTTTCCTTTAAGCACTTAACAGATATCGTGTCAACGTAGCTAAATTCGATTAAAAGGTGTTTTATTATAAAAAGGTGTTTTATTTAACATAATGAATCGTGAAAACTTAAGAAAATAAAACCTAACAATTCAATCCTAAGCAATTCTAACCTAAGCTTACTTTCGGCAACGCATCAGTAATTGATAACAATCAATCATCGCAAAGTAAGAACAAAATTAATTAATAACATTTACAATAAACTATGTCTATAGGCACTGATGCCCTTAACCACCAGGAGGTTCGCGTGCTCGACTACCGGCTATGACAAAGTTGACAATAATGTTTAACACTCACAGTTATTATTTAATTATATCCTTGTCATTATAATTTAAACGAAGGTCTACATTTTCTAAAACTCAATGTACATGTGAAGTGTCTGAATGCTTAGCAGAAAAAATAGTCAGTATCGTTTCTTTCTGACATAGATAAGTTAGTAAACCGCAAGAAATGCTTAAACTCAATTAAGATTCAATAAAAAACATATAAATGAGCTTTGATTGTCCCTCTTATAACTTAAATCTGTAATTAATCGTTCTAGATCATGTTGACAAGTAAATTGTTAAATTGTACCATCGCCTATGCTTTCTTGATTTACTGCCAACTCCTTTCCTGGAAAATAATCACACGTATAACACTTATAATAAAGTTGAAAGTCTAATGGCCAGGCATTTTGAAAAAATGTAGCAGTTCCAAGTATATTTTTTGCTTTCTGAAAATAGCATTAACAATAATTGTGGTAGATATTATTATCAGTCTGGCAAATACTGGAAATTTAGAGGGTCAATTCTTCACGAAGCTCTTACCAAACTGGTGGTAGACGACAATATGTTCAAAAACAATTCAACATTGAAAAATACATATTTGATTTTAAAACATAATATAAATCCAATTATTTCCAGTTTTCGTTTTTTTTTTTACCCATGACTAGTAAAAAAGCAAACACAGATTATATACAAATAATAACGTAAAACCAAAGATAGCTAAAATAAAATGGTATTTCTCAATAGTCAATTAGTCAAGGCTACTTACCGCCATAACTCCATAGAGGTAAGTAGCCTTGCCTTTCATGCCAGAGGTGCCCATCAGTTGGGCATTCGCGCTAAGGACTCCTGCCCTCAGCAAGTCTATCAAATCGTATATCCATACTCATCGTCTACGTCTAAGTCTGGCACAGCGGTCTCGTCTATAAACTCTACAAAATAGGCTTACCGGATTGCCTAAGATTAATACCGTCGTTTCCCAAAGACCGTACGTTTCGATTTAAACATGAAGGCACCCTTTCCGCGTCCCATCTCATAAAGGCTGGAGTCCCTCAAGGCTCAGTCCTCGCCCCTCTATTATACACCGTGTACACTAACGATATTCCCGTCTCGCCGAAAGGCGTCGAACTTGCCCTCTTTGCTATTGACACTGCCCTTTACACCAAAGGCCTCAGTGTCCCAGGTCTCACCACCAGACTCCAAAAGGCTGTAAATGCCCTCAGTGCATGGTTTAAAAAATGGCGTATCGATGAGAACCCAGAGAAGAGCTCCGCGGTTTACTTCGACTGCAAACGCCGTCGTGTCGCCGACAATCTCCACGTTAGAATGCTAAGCATTCCCATCCCCTGGAAGCGCACTACCAAATATTTAGGCGTCACCTTAGACCAGACGCTTTCCTTCAAACCTCACGTCGATAGAGTAACGAAACTCGCCCGTCACTAGTTAGGCCACCTAAATAGCATGTTAGGTAGTAAAAGTAAAATGTCTTTCAGAAATAAACGTACACTTTATAAGACCTGCGTTAGACCCGTCATGACCTATGCCTCGCCAATCTTTGTTTGCAGGTAGTTCAAAATCCTTTCTGCCGCAGGTCCACAAACGCACCTTGGTACGTACGCAACGTGGACCTGCACAGAAATCTTGAACTGCCTACAGTGCAACAGCACCTCAAAACACTCTCAGAATCGTTCTTCAAACGCTCCGAAACCCACCCCAATCCCTTAGTTCGAGATTTAGTCTCGTATACTACCCCTGTCTTAGATTCGAGGTTCAAAGTCGCTAGACCGAGAAACGCGTACACTGGCAAACCCACGCAATTAACACTAGATCTTGAAGCGTTACAGGCCGCAACTTCTAATTCTAACGTAAATTCGAATTAATTCAAACCTCACCTTCAGTGCTATGTAAATCCCAGCGGGTGACCTCTTCTGGGCCCCGCTAGCGTGGCCTTTTTCTCCAATTGGTCGTCGCTCAGATGAAGGCCGTGTGGAAAAAAATTGCACAAGTCATTTAGGGGTTTTTTTTAGTGGGTATGGCTCTGGTAGGCTCGGAGCGAGTCCCACATAACTCCGATCGCGCACACGGAGTATGCGTCAGAGCATTTTTTATCCTCCTGCCCAGAGGCACAAAAAACATGCCAGAGGGTTCGGGTTCGAATCCTGGTAGGGGCAGATATTTTATTATATTTCTTTCTAGTCATGGATGTGTATGTGTGTTTATTTAGGTTTATTTATATTTATATTAAAAAAAAATATCTATGTGTGTTTATATATTTCTTAAGTTTATTTATCCGTTATCTAGTATCCATAACACAAGTTCTTAATGATACTTAATTTGGGCTAGATAATGTGGTGTGTTAGTTTGAATTATTTATTTTTATTATTATTTACTAACATAGTTTTTTTAAACCTGAACTCACACAAATGGATTTATTTTTCCGAAAATAAGCATATTATTACTTTTTAAAAATAACGTTTATAAACATAGTAAAAATATAATGTCATTTTAAAAACCTAATGCCAAATTAAGTTCGTTTGTTGTCACTCTTTAACTCCTTAACAAGCCATCATGAAATTGTAAATACACATCTTTTCTTCAGAAAACGAGCACCGTTCCTGACAGCTGTGTGAATAAAGATGGTATTACATAGTAAAATACATTTTATTTTATATGTGTATGTTAGACACGCTTTTTTTTTAAGAACTACATTCCTGACAATTTGCTGATTCTCAAGGGGGTTAGGTTATTTGAGATTTGACCTTCTCAAATTAATCACCTTTGCCTCCTTTGCCGAAAGCAGGACCCCGTCTCCTGCAGCGCCTGGCTAGGAAGAGGAAAAAGTTTGGCATCGTACCTCCTTCTCCTGCCCATCTCCGCCTACGGTGCATCGGCACTGAAGACGCATCATCCTCTCATGGAAGTCTATCGCCTCCTTCTAAGACATCACCTCCTCGCAGAAAGAGATCATGGCCGCTGAACACTCTTCGCTCCCTAACATAGCTTTAACCACGCTGGGATGCGAAGACAAAGGTCAACTCGCCGAATTCTCACCGGGCACTCTTCCTAAGTGTGTGACAGCCAACACGCATCTATATTAACATCAAGTAAGTTCTTAATACAATTTTTATAGCCCGTGAGCTTTCGCAAATTCATTGATATTATTTCGCAAATACATCGTATATCTGAAATGTAACAACAGCACATTCTTGCAAGGATTAGTCTGTGCCTCAAAGACAGAGCTTCTTTTACTTTCATGCTATTATTTAAACGTAATAAAAACAGTAATCAGTAATAATGTTATAACAGTACTGACACTTACAAAATACAATATTAGCAACTTTAAACAAGCTTTTTTCTTACAAGATAATAAAACGGCAAATACAAAAATTATCTCCACCGCGTGTGAAACTTAATTCTGAAACTGTCAATTAAATCGGCTTTAAAATCAAAATTAAGTGTTTTCAATTTGTTTAACCAAGGATTTAATTATAATTCTGATAACAGTCGAACACGCCATTTTCACACATACAATATTTAATTCTGTTAACGTTTTAAATTATGGTTTTTTATTACCTTCGTTTAATTGTTTGGTTATTTTGTTTTATTATTGAAATGAGATTTTTATAAGGCGTCAGTTTATTGGTATTTGAAGACTTTGATATTTATATGTAATTGACTTTTAAAGTATATTACTGTTCTCGTGTTGTATCTGTAGTAAAAACAGTTTCTCATTGGCAACTAACTATACCATTTTCATCATCAATTTAATCGTCATAATATTAGATTTCATTATTCCTCGTAAATGCATATTTATGAAGATGATACCTGTTAAAATGGCCGACGACAAGGAACAGTCTAATTATATCCCAAGTCAATGCAGAGGATGCTATCTGCGCTATTCAATGGGACCATGTAGAGTACAATAATCATTAGGCGCATTGGTTACAAAATTCTAAAAGCAGTACAAGATAATATAGTATATAAACTTGAAAAAATTACATTTTGGTCCCAAGTATTTGGTCTCATAGTCAAATGAGTGTTATCGTATGTATACCTAATCATTCCAAGAATTCGACCTTGAAAATGCACATAAATATATAGAAAAAAAAGAATACTTGCGAGTTAATAATAGAAAACTCGGGAAAGAAAAATTATATAATATCACGAATAAAGCCTTAACTGCATTATACATACTTTAAGAGAGTACTGAAGAAAGTTCAACATAATATTAGTAGCTCTTTTAAAATGAATTTTACCTACTTTATTTCTTTATCCATTCATGTAGGATAAAGCCCTCGGCCAAGGAAGTCTTCGCCATTGGGCCTTAGGAGAGATGTTTTGTCTAATAATTTCTTAAATAGAATTTAGCTCAAGCATATAATTAACCAAAGATCCAATTTTAAACTACTCATAAACAGCTTTAGGCTAAGTGCTTTATCAAAATGGCTTAAACTAACCTAACGTCTAATTAAAGAAACAAATGAATATCTAATATACCAAAAATTGTGACGATAAATTTGTAAATCTTTACTACGGTCCATAATATACTTACTGTGTTAGGCCTAGGTCCTATTAGTCAAACCAGCATTTCACGAAGAAAGATAATCCTAGACAAGACAAATGCATAGGACAAAACACATTTTCTAAATAAAAAAAATCATCAATAATTGAACAAAAAGAAAAAAAATTCGCTTTTATCCAATTATTCATTTTAAACATTTTAAATAAAAACTACGTCATATATTCATCTACAAACAAATAATGCCGCTATACTGGAAATCCTCCCATATTCCCACAATCGGAATAATTACTCGACCCATTTTATACAAAGCGGCATTGAATCAAAACAATTTGTCGGAACACCGTTTCGCTGAACCTTCACTATTTGTGACAAGACTAGGCCGTTTGAATTCATCGCCATTTTATAGAATGACTGAATAATTCCTTCTGTATATTTTAACTACAGACACCGGAAATTAAACTCAGGGGCTACCAAGTAAGTTTCATTTTCAAATGGCGTCGAAGTAAATAGGAATAAGAAATTAGTTTACTTATTAATTTTATCTTGTGAACGCGTATAATTTCTGTTTTTGTGGGTTTATTTTAAGCTTATTTGATGGTAAATGGTTTTCTGAAGTTTTATGTATTATATGGCACCATATAAATAATGTTTTATCGGAATTTGGGGGATGGTCTCTTTTTAACCCCTCTAAAAGCTACGTAGGTGACGTAGGTTGGAATTCCGTTATAAAATAAGAAGCCAGGTGTACCAGTGGATCACAATTAAGTACCTGTACTAGTTTTTGATCAGTCATGGCTTGTTTACACGCGTCAAGTGGTTAAGTTGGTAACTATATTTTAAGTTCAAAATTACGTGTAAACAGTCAGTTAAGTGACAAGTGGCAAGTTAAAATTTAGTACGCGAGTGATTAATTCGATTAGGATTCGTTTTATTTTTTGTATAGGTAGGTGGAAGGGGCTTCTCAATACGTTTGGACTAGATTTTTTAGTTAAGTGCATAAGTTGAGAAAGCGGGTGGCGGCAAGAGCTCGTATTATTTCGCATTTTTTTTCTTTTTTTTTCAAAACGTCGGAGTGGAGTTCAGTTTCAACTTTAAAATTTGTTGAAGAATATTTCAAACAGCTTGTGGAATAAACGAAGCGAAAAATATAAAAAAAGACATATTCTTCTAGATTTTAATTTCCGAAACAAATTCTTCTCTGAATTTGTCCAAAATCTTGTTTACCACATATCTAAGTACAGAATTGACGAATTCCTTGACATTCGTCGCTGTTCATCTTCATTGAACTTATGAACTTAACTACTTAATCCGTTTGGACGTTCCGTGAGGCCATGAACTGTCACTTGCACATGTATACGAAAAATATTAAAAATGAAAAATTTATATGGGATTTTAGTTTCTGGAACAGCTGTATACTGAACTACACTGAGTCGACTTTGTACATCTAAGCATGTCAATGCAGCATCTGATATGTTTTCATGCAAAATTTAAACCAGGAACTCGAATTTAACGACCTCATTTTCACAGTTAGCATACATGTGGCAAGTGTCAAGTCATCCGTGCAGTGTTTGGTAGTTCGTTTATTATGTTTTAGGTCCGTCAAAATAGACACAAACCAAAATAACAGTTTGGATATATTGCGTAGAGCTTAATTTTCGTACAGGCGTTTAGGACATTATTACAAATAAAAAATAAAAGTCTCAATCGATATCACATGTGCTGAATAAGTTTTTTAAGTTTTATCGTAAAAATAGATTTAAGTAAACCTACCTTTTCAGCTATTTGGGCTGGACTTTTAACCCTGTCATATCTGAGGTTTGACTTATCTAAGTCTATCTAAAAAATAACCGAGAAATAATGTTATTGTATTTCATTACAGCAAGCAAAAACAGTTATAATTTAATGTACATTTATAATATTTTTGTCAGTTATTGTAAAACTTGATTTGTAAAAAATGTATGAAAAATTCAAGATATTAACCAGAAACGCACTTTCAACCATGAATAGATAAGGGCCATGGGGAAATTTCACCCAATATTTTTTTAATACTTTGTTACCTACATCACCACCTACTCACATATGATTTATCATTTAAACAAACACATCGCCTAAAAAGCAATTAATTAAAATATCATTAGAGACAACTCGGATCCATAAATTGTAATCAATCCTAAGTCATTAATGATACCAATTAAATAGTTATAAAAAATATAAATTGTCTATTTTTGTCACTATTATTTATGAGAAGCTTGCGTGTTTTTACATTATTTAGTATATCGTTTCCCATATTGGCCTTTCGATGGAATAAATATACGACTTTGAATTTAAAAAGAATATTAAGATTAGGTTTTAACGATATTTTGAACGGGTATGTCGCATTAAGCAAAACTATTACATGGATTATTTGCATATCTTAGACTGGTACAGGTGAGGAGTAATTTAGTTTTGACAAAAGTAGCCGGACTGCTGTTTTTAATTTCTAAGTGTTATAGAAACATCCTTTATATGTTGGTCTTTATTAATTATCTTACCCAAACACGAGTTTTTCTCACTGAAACTAGATAATTGGCATTAATTGAAACTGGCTATCGGCCGTATTTAGAACCATCGAATGGTCACTTTGGGCTCTATTAAGTACAGATTTTGTTTAGCAAATTTATGCCACATCTACATTTCATCTGAAGTCTAGATTTGCTAAGCGAAATCATTGACGAGCGCCTTAAATATCCATGTGACGTCATGTTCCAGATAAAAGTCTACAGGAAAAATATTAATAAAATTAAATGGCAATGGAGATCAGTTAAATGGTATTAGAGCTTCTCTGTCTCCTCTGGTGCAGAACTACAGTCCTTCCTATTTAAGCCGCCATAATAATCAGGTTTGGGAGCTTGTGTTCAAATCGATCAAAGGGAACAGCCAGGGAAACTTCTGAACCAGGGCAATTCCAACTACAGGCTACGGTCGGCAACGCATCGTTAGCCGATATAGTCATCACATTCTGTATTAACAAATAAAATACCTACGACTAGTGATGAACTTGGATGTGGCTTTCACTTATCACCAGATGAGTCGCCTGCTTGTTTGCCGGCTATGAAAGTAGTATACAGAAGACATTATATTACTGGAATCGATTTTTCCAGACAGTCATGCAGAAATATTAAGGCACAAAGTAAGTACTTTAATACCAAACAATCGTAATATAAATATAAATAAAAGTTAATATTTATAAAAACGTATATACCCAAACAATACATTACCTGTTTTTAAGTTGAAACATGTTTAAAACTTCTTTTCTCGACTTTAAACTCTTTTTCTCCTAAGCGACAGGAAAACGAGCACCATGTAGATGGATTATAAGTACGATAATTAATGTCGTTCCAAGTCCAAGTTTTTATCATAAACTGGACAACATTTATCATTTTCCCATTAACAAATAACTACGTAATGCACAAGTTCTTGAAATCGTAAATAACACATTATTAGCAACAATCCTGGCCATACAAATCAGGCAATATAGATAACAATCCATATATTTTAGGCTTTTTCCACCTGCGACTCGAAATACTGTACTTTAATATTGCGATAATTTTGTAAGGTTCATCTTTTGCTTAGCAAACATTGAATTTTTTTTTCAAATTGTATAATATATTGCATGTATGAAAATGTTAAGTTTTAAAACAAGCTATTTGTATCTATTTATTTTCCCATTTAATCTAACCAATTAGTTTACGGTTACACGACTCCTTTCACCCCACAGCCTTTAACGATATAGACCAGCCCATTGTGCATTGCTACACCATGCTCTACAGAGTTAATTAAAAAGGCGAAAGCACCATTTTTCATACGGGATGATTTATCCGTAACTTTGATAATCTGATATTATCCAGGCTCAAGAGGAGCACATCTTCATACAGATACCCAGGTCGTAAAGCAGAACCAGTATATATGAACGGTATCGTACGTGAGATATGGATTAAATGATCAAATACAGCCTGCTATCTCGTTATTGGCCACTGTATCTCTTTAATTGGAGTCTTTTTTACGAATACCTGCAAAAGTTACGTGAGAAATAACATTCTATCGTTGTTCGCCATTCATTTGTTTGTGGGTAGTTTGTGGTGTAAGATGTAGAAGCTTTTTTAATTATCTTTTTCATTGTTATATATTGTTAGTGTTATTTGTAGATTTCTTTTGAATAACATAACTTTGAATATACTTTGTAATTTAATCATTTTTTAAGACAGAATAGTATGTGTATTTTTTTTGTTCCCTTCCACGGAGAGGGCAGGGGAAATTAAAAAATGCTCTTACGCATACTCCGCGCGCAAGAGCGGAATTATGTGGGACTCGTCACTCCGAGCCTAAAAATCCCCCTGAATTACTTGTGCAATTTTTCGCCACACAGCCTTCATCTAAACGACGGCCCATTGGAGAAAGAGGCCGCGCTAGCGGGGCCCAGAAGGGGTCACCCGTTGGGATTTACATAGCACTGAAGGTGCTCAAAATGAAAATAGAAATTTAAAATTAAATTAAATCAATTTAATATTTAAATTAAATAGAAAAGAAGTTAAATTAATTCGAGTTGAGATTACAATTTGAATTTGCGGCCAGAAGGGCTTCAAGATCCGGTGTCAGTCTGGTGGAAGAGTACGCTTGCGCATTCCTAGGCCTAGCGACTTTGAACTTCGAATCTAAGACAGGAGTAGTATATGAGACCGAATCACGAACTAGAGGATTGGGATGGGTTTCGGAGCGTTTGTAGAACGCTTCAGAGAGTGTTTTGAGGTGTTGTTGTACTGTAGGCAGTTCAAGATCTCTATGCAAGTCCGCGTTACGCACGTACCACGGTGCGTTTGTGGCCCTGCGGCAAAAGAGATTTTGAACTACCTGCAGTTTGTGCAGGACGGAGGGTTCGGCGTGGGTAAAGATTAGCGAGGCATATGTCATGACGGGTCTAACGCAGACCTTGTAAAGTGTACGTTTGTTTTTTGAAAGACATTTTACTTTTTCTACCTAATATGCTATTTAGGCGGCCTAAGTAGTGACGGGCGAGTTTCGAAACTCTATCGATGTGTGGCTTGAAAGAAAGCGTCGGATCTAAGGTGATGCCTAAGTATTTAGTACTGCGCTTCCAGGGGATGGGAATGCCTAACATTCGAACGTGGGGATCGCCAACGGGACGATGTGTATTCACGGATAAATGACGCTCCCAACTTTTTAATTAACTCGGCAACCCACTTTGCTAGAGGCCGCTAGAGACCCAAAGGCCGGTAGATATTTAGCGCGCACAAGTAACATATGCGAAGTGTAATAAATTCACGGAATATAAATGTTTAAATAATATTAGATTTTGTATTCAATTATATTGTGTATGTTTATGTATATATATATATATATATATATATATATATCGTAATTTCTAATATAAATAAGCTGTACCTATATATCATTCGGACTTTAATTTAAGTTCCTTACTATTTTGTGTGTACATAAATTATTAAATAAGTTAAAACATTTGTTACTAAATTTAAAAAAATGCACCAAAATGTTTTCGCCAACCCCAATTAAAAGAACTCTATGTTGAACGCCACCTATTATTACATTATACATTTTGATGTAATTGTTTTTAAGAACGTGACTATACATGGCTAAACTGAGAACGCGTTGGTTTGGCAATTTGATAGGCTACAAGTAATTCTGAATTTATGCTTGTAATTCTTTTGAATTTGACACTTGAACACACAATACTTTTACAATAACAATTTTATATATAAATATAAAGTATAAAATAAAATATAACAATAAACCGCTCTCAGTACGCTACTTGGAGTGCCACCGCTGAATATTTCAGTAGAGCACAACTAGACGAGCTGTCAACGTGTCAGTTTTTCTTCGAACATGGCGTGAAATTCCCGTTTAATACATTTTCAATGATAATACGCATTTAGCCAAGTGATTTGTTAAGATCGCGAGTGGAATCAATAATGTAGGTCTGTATTGTAGACCATTGCACAATAAGACGCCTCGTGTTAGTCTGGTGCACTGGTATATTTAGTGTGATGCGAAGTAAAGTTGGTATGTGAGCTTTAGAGTGTAAATTAACTATGGATTGGTCTGTATATAAGGTCATAGTGTTTATGATTTGAAAACTTTTCGTACTACTTTTAAAAAAATGTACAATGCAGTTAATTATTATCAGCAGCTACTAGAAATATAGGAGGCTAATTAACAGACTTCTTTTTAGTAGCATTATTTGCCTCTGAAAATCTACATTGCCTTCTAAATTACTAAGACAGCCACAATTTGCGAGCGTCTGAACGATACTATCTGAGCCACTAAAAATATGTTGTCTGATGATGTGTTGCTACAAAATTTTGAATTATCATCCACTTTCGATTATGGTGCTTCGCCGGGTGCTATCGCACCACGCTCGCTTCGCTCGCTCGGCTCGCGCATGCGATAATTACAGCCTAACATTAAACTATCCCAAATTTGACTACTACGCTTTCTATAGATTATGTTTAGTAGGCGTTGCAAAAAAGACGAACCAGTTTATTAGAGGCTATCTCGTTTTCCCATGGCTTAGTTATAAAATTATTTCGGATGTTGACAGCAGCACTGTTTCCAAAAGTTCAGATTTTTATGATAATATTTATTAACTCAAATTTCCAAAGAACTGAGCGGCACTTCGTTCCTATAGCTTGTTTTGTTTATAAGTACTAAAGAATTGAAAGGTTTGATTATGTTCCACCCGTTAGTTTTATTCAAATTGTAATAAATATGATTTTGCTTATAATTGTCTATATAATTTTTTTCTTTTTATGATATGATTGTTCTATAAGAGGTTTCTGAAAGATGTTGTAATATTTTTGTATGGAGACTGGTATATCTACATAATTTTACCTAATTTTAGTGGTTAGTGATGAAAGTTGTGTTATTTTGACAGTTAAGTATGCCAAAGAGGTTCGAAGCCCTTTTCAGCATTATATTTTATTTTACGTTTAAAAACAGTACATTTGAATGTTGAAAGTTGTCTACTTTTTTAATAATACATTTTGACTATTGTATAATGTCACTCGTTTTGTTTCTAAAGCTACCGGAACATCGAGTTAAATGTAAAAATATAATTAAACGCGATAATACCAGTCATTAAGTGTATTATTGTTTGTAATGAATCATGAAATCTTAAGGACGTATTATGTTATAAAATGTCTACAGGTTGTGTGGTCGATGGTTTGTGCTGCTCGGTTGATATCTAGCTATGAGGTGATACATTTTTTCAATGTACATATTCAATTCTATATTTTGTTCGAACACCTTCTATATGAATTTGTAAATTAGGACAGAGTACCATAAGTTACGCGTATGTTAATCGCAGAGCTAATATGTCACTTTAAATTATTATAACATGAAACCAGATTCGATTTTATTATAACAAGCCGCTGCGACAGAACGCTAATGAGTTCTTAGCACGGCATCTTACAACGGTGAAACTGAATATGGTTGTATTGTCAGGGACAGTACTGGTTTAGATGGATCAATTCATTTGTGTACAGCCCTAAATGTAGACTTAAGGCATAAAATTAAGATTTTAAGGCCAATTTTTTTAACATCAGATTTATTTTGAGGGTTAGTAATGACTCAATTTTGTTTGTTTTATAAGCGGACACTACACTCGTACTATAGTACCCTTCAAATTGGAACTTTAAATTGAAGTTAAAAAAGTATGATCAACTTTTAGTATGCAGGTAATTTCTGTACTTACACATACTTATGGAATTTGATTGAACTGGTCGAAAATTTTGATGGTCGATGAAAGTGGACAAATAGATTGTTACAAAAAGTCGGTTATGTAGTTCTCTCGGACACTATGTCACGTTTCTTACCTAAAGCATAGTTGTATCCAATGACATATTACATATAGACAGGTTATCGCTCTCAAAAATGGCAACGCAAATGCAAGGCAGTTGCCGGCTATTTCACTTTTCTTGTGCACCCCAGTGTCACGGCTAAACATCAAACAAAACTTATTCCCTATTCTGTGTTTTTAATGCCGTACAATGCCGTACAACTAATTACCCTGTTACTGTTAAATATAGAATAAACGTTTCTTTTCATGCAAAAGTACTATTTTTTATAACTATCTTATTTATTATTTTATTTTGCTATTTAAAATGACGTTTTAAAATTGACATGGCTATTCGTTTCAACAAACTCGAAGACCCGGAGTCCTTCTTAATTTAACTGCCTTTTAAACAATATTTTACGCAGTTGCTCCCTGTTCCAATAAAAGGTAATAAACAGCCCGACATATTACAGGAAGCGAGGCAATTCTAACTAAACCCCTAACGCATAATTAATCAAAATTACAATATAATTATCAATAATAATAAAATAATTATCAATAATAAATAAATTAACTATGATATATGTCAGCTCGGGGTACAGAAATATTGTTTTTTTTATATCATATACGTAGAGCAATAATCATTTTTACTATGACAATTTTATTCTGACTTCTATACTGGCATCCCTCATCAACAAATACTTCAACAACAAAACAGATTTTTTGAGTATTTTTTACAAATGAAAAAGAAGAAAATGTCAAATCCGCCTTATCCTCCAACACTCATTTTCCAACCATTTCAAGAAAGCAAGATATCCTGCTTTAATTTAAAATATAAATCGTACTTAATAACACAATATTATAAACTTTACTACCAACCTGCACAATCCGTGTAATAAAACTGTAAGGACGGCAACGTAGGGCTCTCTCCGGTTATCCTTTCGCCGAGACATAAATAGTAATTCAATATAGATATAAATAAGTATACACGGCGCGTGATGACATGCAATGTGCAGTGCGGTAGCATGGCAATAAGTATCGATAGCAGAATCATTTACTTTTATTATATTCATATTATTATATTAATTAATAATTGGTTCTATTGTTATCGCCGAAAGGCATCAGATGGAATGGTCTTTCGGTGGGACGAACGAACTATTAGTACACATTTTCAATTTCATTTTGTTATAAAATCATTTCTGATTTATGTATTATGTCGGTTTCAGAAGACATCTCATACACATATACTGTAGGTTAGAACAGAGCAGTAATTTTAACCGGTAGCAAAATTGCTCTTTGACATCTTAGCCGTTGTTGTAGGTCTTGACCGGTAGCAAAATTGCTCTTTGACATCTTAGCCGTTGTTGTAGGTCTTGGAGGTGTTCCATTAGCTAGCTCTATATAAGCGTACTTACTAACGGGTTGACAAGGTTGGTTGGTTGCAAGGGGTTCCGGTTCCGTCTCGTATCGGACTGAAAGGAGGCTGATTGTTTGGCAAGGAATGCTTGTTTGAATGGAAGTGAAGACTGACTTTTTGGAGTTTTTTCCGAAATTTAAGAGTGAATGGTATGATGAATGGAAGATATATTTAGATAGAAACGCAAAGTACAAAGGCATTTGGTACAAAATCTTTGCCATGGTTTGACAAAAGTAATTTAAACAGAAATCAATTGAAATTAGCCTTTCGACTTCGTTCTAGGAATATTCTGTTAATTAGTTCGGATTCCTTATGACGAAGCTGCTTTCGCCTAGTTGTGAAGTATGCCATGAAGTACAAGATACATACATTTCGATGGAGTGTGCTGGGGACGGGGTCGAAAGAAGATGTATTTTTAACGTTTAAAATTGAATCCGTTTCTTTCAGGATCACTTCAAAGCATAATGTGCAAACCTGACAGTAGGTTTGCAACGTCACATTATATATTTTTTTAATTAAAATAGTTTTAAGAAGCTAAATGTAACTTGGTAGATTAATCTAGAGTAAAGCCGATGGAACTGATATAGTAAGAATTGTGCTGGCTCTAAGTCCCTGTAAAAATAAAGAATTTAAAGAATACTTCTAAACTGTGTTTTTTTTGTAAAATCTACCATCACACATATAAAAGATTAAAAAATAGAAGACAAATTAACTCTCACTTAATTTTTTTTTGACTCAGCTGATGCACAATATCCTGCATAGCAAATGTCACCGACGCTCCAACTTTACATTTTGCGCTGCCAGAATTTTCAAAACGTCATAGTGTGTCATATATCGAAATTTTTTTGCTAACCATGCTCTCATGATTAATCCCCATTTTAATCACTACTTAATATTCACCAGCTCCCAGCTAGCCACGGCGATGTTTTTGCTAATTTACAATCACTTCGTTAATTACGATTGTACTAAACATTATGTTAACAGATCTACAAGAAACACTTGATGTTAATCTTGGTTTAAACTGGTTTAGTTACATCGGACCTTTGTCAGGGATCTGTAGATCGGTGTTAGTGGACCAGGGTATTACGTTTATAAATTATGATTTGATTTATGTAAAATTATTACATAATTGTGATAAAATAAGCGTAGATTTTAAAAACTTAGATTGAATTTTATTTAGTAATGACGTGTTGTCATTGAGTGAATTTTAATTGGAAAAATATTAAGTAATGAAACTAAACAAAGTTTTTAGACTGTTACTGTAAGGTTGCTGTGGAATTCTGACAGAGATATAGTTTATTTTGAGATATAGATAGATATATTTATAAATATTTTTATTTTTAGCCAATTATGTATATTTAAATGTATAATTATATTGAAAATGAGAACAATTTTATCCTACTGTTCTGATAAACAATATTTATAATGTAGAGCTTTACTAGGGGAAATAATTAATCGTTTATGAATAATTTGCAGCTAGGTAATATCCCATGTAGAATAAAATCATCTTCTTTGGATAAAACTCCTGCATATTAAACAAAACTTTAAGACATCTTTATTCCCAACACACAATATATCAGAAAACATATACAGAAACCAAAACTAAATACCCACTATTTTACCGATACAACATTTCCCCGATTACCTATTAAGTGACGTCGTACCTTATATCGATAAATTAATAATTCATGAAGAATAATTATAACGTATAAATCAGACGGTTAGGTACGAGTTTCGGACATTCGCTTATCAGAAGTGGAGTCGGCCCCTTATTAGGATAATTGTAGGCAAATTGGAGATGAGGTGCCTTTTACGAGGTGTGTAAATGAGGACGAGTCTTGTTGTGTTTCCGGCTGGGTGTTACACCGTATTCGAAATTATAAATTGTATCTATGTAGCCTGAGCTTTGATTACAATACAATAGCGGTAGATAGGTTCTTGATGCTACTAAACCCAAAGAAGTGAGGTGATAAGACAAGAAGAGTTAAACGTGGATTTTTGTTTGTTCGTATCATTCCTTACAATAATTTAGTATACAGCGATTTTGCAAAAACCTCTAAAAACAGAGTTGTCACAATAACTTTAATTTGCCAACAGTGTTATGTGCTTAAAATGTAATACAATACACACGTTCTTGGTTCGTCTATTATTAGTTTAGTATAAATATTTTATCTTTTCCAGACTACGAACAGATTAGGCAATTGTTAGCAGCGCCGTAGTGAAAATTCGAATACTTTTTAATAAAGTATTCGAAAACATTTCTTTTATTGATAGGATGGTACGGTGTAACAAGAAGCCACCACCTTCATATCGATATCATTACAAGTGGTATGTGTCGAAACTATTGTAAATATTTCAATTAAAACTTCCTTATTACTTTAGGACTGATTTACATAATGTCTCGACGAAAAGTTTTTGTAATAATTAATTTTATAGTTGTCAATAATTTGCAAACCTGTTTTATTCTTCTTGGATGTCCATAACTTGAAATCGAACTCATTTAATTGTGGAAAAAAAAATGGAAGCACAACCCGGATTTCAAATATTTTTTTAAACTTTGGACTAGATTCCGTACATTGCTTTGACTTTTTAGCAACAAAACACCTTTTTACGTGTCTCTAATCCTAATAAGAACAATAATAAATCCATATATGGTCCCAAAGTAAGCGGAGCTTGTGTTATGGATGACCATTCAGCTAACTGGGGGGAACCCAGAATAAACTTAAATATATAAATATAAACAACCATGACCCTAAACAAACACCACGTTCTTTACACAAATTAATGCACCAGCCAGGACTTGAACGTGGGACATCCAGGGTATGAAGCAGGGTTGCAGCTGTCGTAACCTAAATTTTGTTATACTAGTTCATGGCAACACCAGAGTCTGTAAGTTATAATCTCATTGTAATATTTTTTAGTATAAATTAAACCCATTTATTTACTTATGTATTTTTATTGCCGGTATTATATCAGTGACGACCACTTAGCATAGTGGTAAGTAGCTCTGCCTCATACGCTGGAGGTCCCAGATTCAAGTCCTAGCCGGGAAACATAAATGTTTGTTCTTAGATCATGGTTGTTGATATTAATATATTTATTGATATTTATGTATATTATATATTACATGTTTATCCTGGGTTCCCCCTCAGTTCGCTGTATGGTCATCCATAACATAAGCTGTGCTTGCTTTAGGGCCATACAGTTGGTGTGATTGTGCGGGGATTTATTATAATTATTGTTGGATAAAAAGTATTTTTATTAAGAAAAAAAATAAAATTTGTAAGTAATCAGAAGGTAAAATATACGCTCCTCTATTTTTGTACCTATATTTGTATACTAAATGTCGCTTTCCATTGATAAAACATAAGAACTTCCATCAAATACTACATCATCAAGCTCCTCTTCGGTTTAGTACGGGGGTGGTAATTTTTATTTAAATTATATATTCTTCTTGCATTACCTTTAAACAAATGCAGGTTGCTCCCTGCTCTCCCCTTGTTTTGAGCCAGACGGAAAGGGTTTTCGTTTTATATATTACCGAGCCACGATTTTGCCTATCATTATAATTTGGAAAATAAGTATCATATATGTAGTATTATTATTATGAATTATTTTTTTATTAATTTACAGATACTCTTCATATTCTTCATCTGCACTCTTGTCAGACTAATCATTTATTGACGAAGTTCCGTCAAAAATTAAAAAATATATATCTCACAACCAGTGTTTTCACTATAAAACCTCCAAAATTAAATTCCGTTTAGTCGCGTCCACATGTATACGTAAAACCCCGTTTTTGTACCCCACAGTTATAGTAATAAACGATTGCTCTGGCAAAATTGTGCGGTAAAATAATAAATTTCCTGAAATATGCCCGACACAATTATGACACGTAATTGAAAATTCGTATATCGAGATCTTTTTAAGTACTTTCGTAGAAAAATTATCGAATCCTAGGGCTGTCAGTTATATTGTCATAAATTTATTTAACTTTGTGGTGGCAACTATATGTGCACGTTATTGCATAGGTAAAAGAACATTTTAAAAATAATATAAAAATAGTTTTTGTATAAGTACTTATAATGACATATCATATCCACATTCACTTTCAGGAGTTGATAGAAGTAAAACAAAACTACCCGATCGTTATCATCAAGAATCGATAATTATTCAAAACTTTGACTCAAGAGCTACATGCTTCAATAATGACGTATAAATAACAATAATAATTGACGTATAACTTCCAAGAGACAACCCTACTAAAGAGGCTGTTACAATCTAAGTAATGGGTAGCCAATACCTGCTTTTAGCGGTAAGAGTAAACATGAAAATTGATTTTGAAAGAATAACTCTAGATTATGCCTCATATAAATTCACAGAAACGTTTAATCGATACCGTAGGCTGAACAAGTTGATGCTTTTGCCTTGTATAAAAAAAAATAAAAGAATGGAACACACATGGCAGCCTGGCTCTTTGGTTGTGGTGGTGTTTTTATAAGCCACGGAGCTTTAACTTTTTTATCCGATTACTTGTAATCGTATGATGGGCATAACTTCAAAATTTAACACTAATGATAATTTTTTATCTTAGACTCAAGCAATCTTATGTATGTGAATATGAACATTGTCTTAAATAGTTATTTCTATTTTTGAATTTCATCCGACATTTTTTTTTTTCGAAATGTAATGGTCCGTTATGGCTTGGTGTTGGCCTTTTAAAATTCACCGGACTTCGTGGCCTGTCGCTAGAGAAACTTAGCCGAAACTTAAAACACTCATCACGAAAACTATTCATCAGGCCACAGCGCAATCGTAACTATTCAGCGTTACATCTCCAACTTTAATTTACCGAGCATACTTACTGACAAAAAATAAAGTCCTACCATTAACATTTTTTTCGTCGATTATTAATTCGAAATTCGAATTCAAATTTGGAATCACCAACGGTGGTCGTGGCGCGAATGTGAGGCGTTCCCGTGATCGTATCAGCTTATGAACGTAATTTTTAAATCTTTATCGACTTGTTTTAGATTGATTACTTGGTATTAACTCTAAAATGAGCGAAATAATTTTAAATACTTATTATATAAATTCATTGAAATTGGTATTAATGCAAATTGATATCCTAACTACAAACAAATGTTATAAGTGCAAAAGTAAGTATGTTTGAACAGGTTTCACGGTGAATTAAAATACCAATCATCATGAAATTTTGCGAACTAGTAGTCAGAGCTACAGACAAACCTTTCACCTAGAAAAAAAATTACAGTATGCGAGGTATACAGGATCGATACATGTATCCGTCACCGTAAAACTGTAAAAAAGCGTTATTTTAATACTTTTCTTAAGTTTTCACGATACATACTTTAAATAAAACACTTTTTACCGGATATTATCGCGTATATTTTAGTTAATTTTAAAATTATTTCGACGTTTCGGCATCTTTGCAGTTGTTGCGTGGTCTATCGTGACCACAGCAACTGCAAAGATGCCGAAACGTCGAAATAATTTTAAAATTAACTAAAATATACGCGATAATATCCGGTAAAAAGTGTTTTATTTAAAGCGTTATTTTATAAAATCACTTGAATTTTTGTCGGAAAATTATGATCGATCGGCCGTTATATAACAATCTAACCTAACCTATTTAGATTGTAGTATTACGGTTCCGACAATCTTACAGCAAAACATCCAGGTTCATATCTTATAGATCCTGTATTAACATTTTGGATAAACTAAATAAAACAGGAAAGAATATTCCTAGATTTTATGTACAAGAATAACTTGATAAAGCTTTTATTCAAACTCAAAACCAATTATTTATTAATATTACTTATGTATGGTAAACCAATATTTCTTAACAGTTTATTAAAAACAAAAAACATTATATTTCACGATGACAGCTGAAATTTTTCATTCCAAAAGTCGATGCCCTTATTCCAATATCATGTGAAAAATAAATCGTTTTAACCGCCCACTCCTAAAGTGGCTACTTTAATGTATAGTTATAATTAAACAAATGACGGGATTAATAAATAAAAAATATAGTTTGAAAAAATTGTACATAAGTACTTTTGTAAAGTTTTACAACATATACTATTTATTTTTAAAATTCATCCATTTATTTTCTTTGTACATGCGTCAAAATAGATGTTGAATTATAAGTTGGGCCGGTACATATACTGCTGAGAACAGCGTGCAAATAGTTTTCACAACAACAATAATTAATCTAGATACATAGTTTAAGTAATTACACAGAACTTTGTTAGAGCAAACATAAATATAATATAATTAAAAAGTATACAATGCCAATGTCACTTAAGTACAGGTTTGTAGGTAGGTATCAAAATTTATTTTCAGTCATAAAGTGATGTATGTTGTAATATAATTTGTCAATTAAAAGATTAAACGAAGCTGTTCTTAACTTTCCTTCTGGCAAGTTTTTGTACTCGACTGGTAGTTTATTGAAAATCCTAACTGCCACGCAATGTACATTAGTGCTATATATTTTCAGTTTTTGAGCAGGCACATAAAGTTTTTCTTATGTCTAGAACGATATCCCATTATATCATCTTCATTCTTAAAAAGATGCATGTGTCTCTTTACAAAGCAGCAAATTTCAAAAATGTATAGTGACGGAACTGGTAGTATTTTCAATTTCTTGAATAGAGGCCTACAACTACCTAGGTAATGTGCTTTGCAAATGCAGCGTAGACATTTTTTCTGGATTTTAAATATTCTGTCAGCTTCAACCGAGTTACCCCATAAAATAAGCCCATATCGAATATTTGAAGAGACATATCCACGGTAAGCCAGTGTTGCTGCTTGAGTGGATATTGTGAGAGTTATCCGCTTAAGAACATAAATAAACCTATCAATTATTGAACATAAGATTGTATGAGCTTTCCAGTTGCAATGTTTGTCGATTGTTATACCAAGAAATTTTGTTGAGTCAACTAAATGTAACTTATTTTTGTCATACTCAATTTGAAGATCTGATATTTTACAGTTATATGTTTTGAATTTTATTATTTTTGTTTTTGATAGATTAATTAGTAAATTATTAATGTCTAACCAATTTAAACTAATTGAACCAATTATTCTACGAATAAGTATGTAAAAAAATCATAATAGTACTGTAATTTATTATAGTTTGTAAGTAATTGTTCGCAGAAAAATGCGAATCAACTTATTTTAATGAATCGTGCAAAACAATTTGACTGTCATTGAACCTCTATAGGGTGATATCTAGTGGAATAATTTTCTAATGTCTATCATCAAGAACCCATAGAAAAAGCACAGATCTATCTTCCAGGAATTTAAATAACTGTGAAATCTAATAACAAAAGAAACCTTAACACTACGTCTCCTTACTGATCATACGAACTTCTTCAGAAATGTACATTTAATACTGCCAAACAACAGAAATATTCTAATTGTGTTCTCAAAACGCCATATCTTTTCAAAAAAAATTCACTAAATTAGTTTTACTAACTTGTTTTGTACTAAAATACTAAAATCTAATAAATTGTGTCTGGTTATGGAATGGTATGAAATTTAAGTTTTATAAAAATAATTAAAAGAAATGGTTCTGTTTTTTAATATTTTTTATTAATAATTAGCAGGCGTTTGTCTTCCATCTCACCTGATGGAAAGTGACGATGAAGACGAGGATCATACCTGCCTGTCCAAGAGGTACCTATTAACTCAAATGATTTATTCATTAAATGATTTTCTAATTAGATATTGAAGTATTCGAAATATAACACCCAGGTTTTTGTTAAATGCACTGTAAATTTTTATCAGTATCGTTTTGCAATAAAAAATTTAAAACAATAATGAGAACATGCAGAAAAATATCGCTTGTGTACCTAGTATACTGTTCCACCTGTATTTAGGTACATTATTCTCGTGTATCGATGTAATCCAACATGGTAACCCGACATAATTCAGGATGGTCGCATTATTCCTCTTTGCCTATGAACTCGATCACCAATTACAAGCACAATCATATCATTAAAAAGACCGCGAGATGCATAAAGCTGCACATTAACAATTGTGGCGTGGATACTTACAACTTTAGAAGTGGTATTTTAGATGTCGCAGAAGGAGAGGAATATAAGAAATCTCAAAGAATTGAATAAAAATAATAAATACATTTTTAATTCAAATTCAAATATTTATTTTTAAAACGTTGATAATTGCTTGTTTTAGTTGACGTCAAATAAAATATGACTCTACCACCAGTTTTGTAAAAAGCTTCGTGAAGAAAAACTGGCAAGAAACTGCACAGGTATATTATTTTGAGATAAATTTACAATATCTCTTTATGTCGAATGAGTATTGCTGGTTACACCAAGGCACACATAACGTACTTATCAGCATCCGTTCACGGTGACAGCACCTTCTCTATGGAATTCACTACCTGCATCTTTACATTCGGTACAAACACTTGAGGCATTTAAAACTAATGTATAGAATTACAATTTTCTCTGTGATATGTATTGGTAACATTAAGAATATTTATAACAAAAGCCTAACTATAGTATTTAATATGATGATGATAATAAGTATGGTATGTATGTACTTGCATACTATGTTACTTCAATATCTTGCTAAAATGCACTGCCCAACAGTAGTTCTAGTTAATATGTAATTTATAAATTTCAGGGTTGCCTGGAAGAGATCACTCTTTAGGTGATTGCGCCCACATTGCAGTCCTCTTCTTATTAGTAACTGGTTTGGCAATAAAGTGTATTATTATTATTATGTCTGTACAATTCTTATCTGCATCTGACGGCTCGGCAGATCCTCGTAACTATCCAAACGACGAACACCCTCAAACGGCACCCGCTCACGAGGTTAACACAACCAGTCCTCCTCAACCATAATCAAAGACTGAAGTGCACTATACCACATCCTAAAAAAACTTTCCAACCTCCCAATTTAATACACAATTACGCATTATATGGAAGGGCGGTAAGCCAGCAGATTCAGTCCGATAGTTCAAGCTCGTTAAGCAGTTTCTGAGTTACGCTGGGCTATACATACATACCGACACGCATGCAAAACGCGAGTTTGGATTAGATTTATATTGTCTTGGAGTAATGCAGCAGTTTGATGGAAGATAATTAGCCGGCAAGGCTCAGTTAATTAGGCTGATTTCGTTTTGATTTAGTAGTTTTTGATATGAAATGTTTATTGCCAATCGTGGCTACAGAAATATTTTGTTTTTTTTTTCATTAATTAAACTTGTACAACTTCATGATCTTCGCTAAAAAGACTTCTTACTTTTTTGTTTCATTGTGTGATTTTGTTTATTTCACAGAGTTTTTATTTACACATTTTGCGAATAGGAACTGTTTCTCTTTTCTTGTTCTCACAAAAACCACAATGACAACAGGTACAAATATTTTTCCCAAAATATTTATCATAGTTCTGACGACTGACAATAAATAAATAGGGCCTAGATCTAATATGAATTACATCAAAGATATAATTAACATTATTTTTTAAGCTCAAATAATTCATTTAAAAGTACATTCAGATATGAGTACGAGTGTGTATTTAGCGGTGAATTTCATAACTTAAACTGTAAAAGTTTCACATGGACGTTGTGATAAGCTACTGGATTGTAATTGAATGAATTGATAAGTATTTGAAATTGAAAATAATATATATATAAAAAAAAATAAATGTATAAAAATAAAAAAAAATTGCTGACCAAGCTATACTATTATAACAAATTGAAAAAGCTTGTTTGTTTGGTTGTATTAGAGATATAGAGTTAAGGTCTCGCCGGGGGCAGTACCACAGGCCTTCGTATTTTAACCGCCGTTAAATAAATAAATCCCCAGACATCACACCAACTGTATGGCCCCGAAGTAAGCAGAGCTTGTGTTATGGACGACAATACAGCGAACTGGGGGGAACCCAGAATATACATACATATATAAATACAAACATCCATGACCCGAGGACAAACATCTGTGTTCATCACACAAACGAATGCCCCGGCCAGGACTTGAACCTGGGACCTCCGGCGTATGAGGCAGGGCTACTTGAAATGAAATGAAATATTTATTTCTCAACATTGACAATTAATTGTTCTTATTGACGTCAAATAAAACATGATTCTACCACCAGTTCGAAAAAACCTTCGTGAAGAAGAACTGGCAAGAAACTTCACGGGTATATTTTTTTCAAAATAAATTTATAAAGTCTCTTTATGTCTGTACAAAATTATTCTTATCTGCATCTGTTAGCTCGGCAAGTGTACCTCCTCCAAGTATCCACACGACAAACACCCTCAAACGGCACCCGTTCACGAGTTAACGCGGGATCCAGCCATCGCCCTCCTCAACCTCCAAAACCGATTACAACCACGTTAACTTGGTTAACGTTCACGTAACGTATTAACCTGTTAGTTCGGTAACGCCTCATTAACGGATAATCATTAAATATCATTATAATAGTGACTCGGGTACCACATACCATCTAGTGCTGTGCGGGTGTCGGCAATGACAAAGTTAAAATAAATATTAAATATTATAAGCAAACTCAAAAAAAAAGTCTGATTCAAAATAGATTTAGAACCTGTGTAGAACGTGGCAAATACCTGATCTCTGGACATAGCTGCCCGTCATGTCTGAGGGATAAAACCGGGGAGGGAGACTTGCCGAGCTAACAAATGCCGATAAGGATAATTTTGTAAAGACATAAAGAGACACTGTAAATTTAGTTTGAAAAATATATACCCCTGAAGTTTCCTGCCAGTTCTTCTTCGTCGTTGACGTCGATAAGAAATAGTAATCGTCGATGTTGAGAAAAAAATATTTAATATTGTGTTTATCACAAAATTTGAATAGCATCCAAAAATAATGTAAGCTGCCTTCCTATAGCCGCGCCGACTCTCAACAGTCTTAATTGTATGAATTGAATAAACAATTATACATGGAAGTTCCACTTTACTAAAGATAAATAAAAATGTTTAATATATTTCTATATAAGTATCAAATTTTAATAAATACGCAACAAATTTATCGCATCAATTATGCTAAGGACAGAAAAAGAAGTTAAGAAACATCACATTCAATTTTCGAACGATCCCCGCTCGTGACCAATAGGAATTCGAGATTCACGACATTTTGTGAATAAATCTGTAGTTAGGAACATTCGTCATAATAAATTCCGATATAGATTGCAAGCCAGCGGTAAAACGTCACGCTTTGTTTTTCTCACGGGTTGGAGATGGAACAGGGTTCGTAATTATGGAAACTGAGTCTTGGATTTCCCAGTCCTAGTTTCAAAGTAAATGAACTGCCAAGAAGGCGTATTGCGCCAAAAAGGTTTAAATTAAATAATAATGAATACTAATATTTCTAACACCACATTATCCAGCCCAAATTAAGCATCATTAAGAACTTGTGTTATGGATACTAGATAACGGATAAATAAACTTAAGAAATATATAAACACATATAGATATTTTTTTTTCATTTATAAATATGAGAAATAAACTTAAATAAACATACATACACATCCATGACTAGAAAGCAAATATAACTAAAAATCTGCCCCTACCGGGATTTGAACCCGGGACCTCTGGCATGGAAGGCAAGGCTACTTACCTCCACACCAAACAGGCCGTCAAAATTGACGGAAGGCTAACCGGACAGCGTTACAACTGCCGCTAAACCAGGGTTATCATACTTTTTCAATACTTCTATTTTTATATATTTGTTTAAGAGTCATTAAATAAAAAATTAATAACAAGTAAAAAAAAAAACAATTAAATATACAAATGACCCATTAATGTTTTTGTACCTGGATAAAAGCAGAATTGTCACGCTGGATTGTTTTAGAAAGAGTATCAGTTTAACTTTCAAAGCTGAAAAATGGTACGACTGCAAATCGAAAAATAATAATAATAATTGTTCATCAGTTACGACTTCTACACTAGAAGGAATCTAAAACATTTTCTTTTTCATCTTATAGTTAGGGAGGCGAGGTAGCTAAATGGCGTAATTCAACGGCGCCGTCGAGACCTATCAAAATCGAAAGATAAAATAATTTCGAAAATGAGTATCGTATGGTAAAAACCGTTTTAGCGGTGGGTTTGGCGTATACGATTTTTCAAAAATGTTAAAAAAAACAGTTACTTGGGCATTCTCGAGCGTGTCAGATATTCATACAACATATGCCCCAATTGCCTTTTTTTTTTTTTTTTTTTGCTGCCGGTTATGGCTGTTGAGGACGACGCGCATAACTTACTCGAACACGAAGACTCGAGGCACCTGGAACGACGAATTCCCGTCGACGAAGCTCACGTTCCACGAAGTACGGTTAACAAACCCACTGTCGAAGTGTCGAAGTGTCGAGTGCGAAGTAGACGCCCCTCCGCGCCGCAAGCGCGCACCCGCGACCGAGTCATCCTCGGACGCCACCCCAACTGGCCCTGATGAGCCTCCCTCTTTCACCCTTGTTAAGAAGCGCTCGAAACAAGACCCGGCGCCCTCGACGCCCGTCCCTACACCCCCTGCGGCGTCTTCAACGCCAGCTGCCCCGGTGTCTTCAACACCCGCTCCGGCCCCAACTTCTGTCAAGGCCAAGGCCCCACCACCCGTTTTCCTTCGGGAAAAGGGTAAATGGACTGAGGTTTCGACATTGTGCAATGAGCACAAGATTCATTACACCCGAGCGGCCAACTCGGGTGAATCTATTAAAATCTTAGTTTCGTCGATAGACGACTTTCGTGCTTTAACAAAGCTCCTCACCGAAAAGCAATATGCTTATCACACTTATGCTCTGTCAGAAAAGCGTAAGATCAGAGCGGTACTCAGGGGAGACCCGTTCGAATTATCGAACGAGGCTATCCTGGAGGATCTGCAGTCCCAAGGCTTCCCGGCACTCGCGGTGCATAAAATGCACAGCAAGTACGGGAGGCAACACCCTCTCGCTTTGGTGATTCTCGCCAACGTCCCCAAGTCCAGGGAGATCCTCAAAGGGGTTAGCACTATATGCGGTCTCTCTGGGATCTCGATCGAGGCGCCTCATCGCCGCGGTCATCCCAGGCCAGTGCCATCGGTGCCAGTTGTACGGGCACGCGGCGGCCAACTGCCGCGCACCGCCCAGGTGCGTCAAGTGCCTGGTCCCTCACTTCACTAAGGAGTGCAATCGCACTCCTGAAACTCCCTCTTCTCCCGATTGCGTGCTTTGTGGCCAGTCCGGCCACACCGCAAATTACAGGGGCTGCCCTCGTGCACCCCGTTGTATGCGCTCCAATTTCAAGAGGGCGGCACCCAAACAGGCCCCGCGCCTTTCTCAAGAAAACTTTCCGCCGCTGCGTAGCCGGGTTCCTCCGGCTGCAAAGCCTACACAGTCTAGGCCTGCCCCAGAAAACTGGAGGCAGCGCCCCGCATCGAATCCCATCCCGGCTCCTCGCCCATACAAACCCACTCCTCAATCCTCCGTAGCAGACGATATGCGTATCGTCTGCAACGCTATTAAAAATATCGATGTTAGTGAAATCGCAGTCTTAGCCCGTAAACTTAGGGCTTCACGTACTCCGACTGAGCGTTTGCTAGCTCTGGCGGAGCATAGTTCCCTTCTCAATTCATTATAGGTTAATTTAAATGAATTGATCCCTAAATCATGCTTCGGCCGACCTCTGCCCAGCCCCGGCTTCACCGGAGGCTGCCCAGAACGGCCAACAACTCATGTCCCTTTGAGCACCTTCAGTGCAACTTTCACTACAGGCGGAAGACCCGCTAGCGGGTCTCCGCCAGCGTGCCCAACTTCCCGACGGGTGTCGCTTCCGATGAAGGCTAACGGTAATAACTACAGCCAACTGGTGGTTTTTAGTGGGTAGGTATTCTGGTGAGTCCCACATAACCCCCCGCAGAGGAATTTACCTGCGGGCGGTATGCATGACGCACCTTCCACCTCCCTCCCGCGAGGGTGCCTTGGCAGCAAAAAAAAAGCGTGACGATAAGTTACGATGAATTTTTGAAAATGCAAAAAAAAAAAGTTTTTTTGAAATACTCGAGCGCGTCAGATTTTCATAGGGGAGGTTTATCTCGGTATCCTGAAAGCATATTTTCTTAATCTGACAAAAATGTTGGTGGGTTCTCTTAATCTGACCGAAAAAGGTCTTTTGGTTTCATTTTTTTCCTTTCGTTCTCCTTGATAAAACGGGGAATTTAAGAATGACAATAAAGCGATAGATACATTGTAGAGAAATGTACAAGATATATAGTAGATGAAATGTAGTACGAATTGTATTATTTATTGTATAAAAAAATGAAATGATATAAAAATTGTTTTATAATTGTATTGTTATACATTGCTCAATACAATTCATCTTCTTCTTCTTCACTGGAACTTTCATATTGTGGCTCCTCATCCACAATTCTTTCCTGCTGAGTGCCTGCAACATCCGTAACAATTATTTCTATTTAGTAATTTTGTTGAGAGAATATTATAGAAGTACAAAAATTTACCTGAATCAAGCGTCTCTTCATTGCTGGACGGCATATTTCCGCGAAGTGCTCAGTCTGTATTACATGTTTATGGCAAATTCCTCTTTTTTGCTTCAATTCTTTACTTCGTTTTGCTTACGGTACGTCCAAAAAACAATTTGAGGATCAACAGGCTATTGAATAATATACATACATGAAACTGTACATGTTAATAATACTTTTGTATACAGTTACACCCTCAGTTTTCGAGATATACTCAAAAAAGTTTGAGTTTTTATGATGCTTCAAGTCAAAAAGTTTGAACTTTGGACAAAAATGTAAAGAGATCTTTTTTGTGTAAAATAAAATTACCTTTTTTGTTTATTTAAACTTTTTTTTTGTAAAATGTATCGTTCGCGACTTATATGCCGCAACGCGTTTTTCGGAAGACGAAATGTCTCCTCCACACTTCCGGTCATGCGGAAACCGGCAGATTTTGTATTTTTAGTAAGTTTTAGATTATATTCTTCAAAATAAAAAAAATAAAAATCGCGCTCGAGAATGCCGGATTAACGTTTTTTTTTACAAGTTCGCGACCCTATAACTCGGCGGCGTCAAGGACTTATCGTCAGATTAGTTAAATTTAGTCTTAAAACACTAAAATCAACCCCCAATAACTTAATCTGACGCGCTCGAGTATTTCAAACTTTTAATTTTTTTTTACTAATCTGATCGTCTATCCTATGTGCGCGTCACTACATATAGAGCTAAATACTTTACAAGGTTGCTCTATTAGGTCTAAGGTATCTCTCATATATTAAACTGCCACGCTCGAGTATTACCAAAAATTCCCCTATTCGCCTCCCTAACTATTATAAGAGTTACCTAAATATTAAAGGTAATAAATAAATAATAATAATAAAAGGTACAATAAAGGTCGCAGGAAGTCGTTGGATGCAAAGCGCGTGTGACCGGTCGCTCTGGAAGTTGGGGGAGGCCTATGTTCAGCGGTGGACGTCCTGTGGCTGATATGATGATGTGATGATGATGAAGAGTTAACTAATAACGTGTTTGCTACACGAGGTCTTTTACTATCAATCCACTTTTTTCTCTTTACACAAAAAAGAGTTGAACAATATGTCGATTTATAGAAAAAACAAGCATGTTTCCTGTGTATATTTTGCATATGTATTTTAGAATTAGACTTTCAAATAAACAGCTGTTTTGTTGAAAATATTTAATTTTTTCATAGTCTTCAATTTTTATAAACGCGCTTCGCCGCGTGCTGCCGCACCGTGCTCACTTACTTCGCTCGGCTCTCCCAAGTCGCAGGATATCAACATTGTACGAAAATAAATAACAAATAGCATATTCCTTCTTTATGATAAACTATTCTACATTAGGGCCAGCCAGTTAACTGGAAAAATCCATTCAACCAAAATGTTAGCTGTTTAGATGAATGTCGTATTCAAACATCTGCCTGCAACACACATACATATATGTTTCTTTAATTAGAAGAGACTAACATTGGAATTTAAACTTTAAATGTGTTTTTTTATAACTTGCTTTATATTTACTATAAACACATTGAATCAAATTAATATTATCAAATGAAACAATAAAAGGTTATTATGGTTAACTAAACTTATTTTTAGCTTTTTAGATAAACCTACTATTGCTATAGAAAAGCCCTCTAATACAGGTGTGCAAGTACTTGCTAACCTTTGTATGTTGTGTTTAAGAATTGGTAATGAAATAAAAAAAAGTATTTGTCTCATTGTTTTGTAATCAATTTCTCCTTTTCGATACCAATTTCTTTAGTCTTATCAGTAGCAAAATATTTATTATACTTCTTCTATGATCCCTGATATTGTGAGGCTAAATGTAAGTATGTAGTTTATTTCGAAAAGACTTTCTTGAAGAACCCATAATTTTATCAAATACTCTTACCGTAAAGATTTACAAATACTCATTTGTAAACACAAATTGATAAAAAAGTTCCGGCTCACGGCAAAGAACACGCATAGCTTTTGAACGAATCTCAAACATGGCTCAACCAAATCTATAAACATGGCTGAGAACACTCGATTTATCCAGAAGTTTGAACAAAAAAGAACTAATAAAAAGACAAATTTTTGAATACGAATACACGCGTTAAACTTATAAAATCTACAATTAGATATGTACGGGGCCGTCTTGCAATATCAACAATTTAAACTATGTAATAGTCCGTCATAGTGGTAGAGTAGTAAAAGTAGTGAAGGCCTGTTTGGTACGGAGGTAACTTTGCCTTTGAGGAGGCCTTGCCTTTCATGCCAGAGGTCCCGGGTTCGAATCCTGATAGGGGCATATATTTTATCATATTTGCTTTCTAGTCATGGATGTGTATTTATGTTTATTTAAGTTTATTTCTAATATTTATATATTTAAAAAAATCTATGCGTGTTTATATATTTCTTAAGTTTAATTGTCAATTGTCCGTAACACACGTTCTTAATGATACTTAATTTCGGCTAGATAATGTGGTGTGTTAATTAGAAATATTTATTATAATACTCACGTTTGCGTGGTTGAAAATAGCAAGGACTGTACCAGGCCAATCAGAAAGTTTAAAAAAAAAAGGTTTTTAAGTATGGAACGCTGGCGAGCTGTAATATATTTTGGAAATTCTATTATTATATAACATTTATTTGTTCCGAATTAAAATTTTCCACGCCATAGAAAACTGGATCTGCGTCGGAAACATTTTCTTTGTGTGTTTCACTTTTTGAGAGTCCCACGTGCGACAGTCTCGGACATGATCGTAAGAAAATAAACTCTGCTACCAGGAAAATTGTATTTCGTTTAAAATTAAGCTTAAAAAACATGCTCTTTGAAGCAGACCGCATTCAACAAAGAGTTTCACAGGTCGTTTTTAAATACTAAAGAACTACCACTGTACAAAGCTATAAAAATTATGAAGCGACCTTTTCTTAAACCATAACTATAACTCACGGGTTACTGAACATTGCCCATAACTCCACTCAATGTTTACTTTACGTTAACGAAATTTACACAAACAAGTTAAAAATTACCGAAAAACTCGTATTTACTCCTTGAAACACATAAAAAACCTTATCTGTCTGAACGAAACTTGCAACTGATGTATTTCGATAAGAAAACGATGAAATTATTCACTGAGCTGGGAAGTTTTTGGTTCAGGCGGTGGTAATACAATTAACATAAATTGGTGCTGCTTCTAGGACATAATATTAGGTCTTTACCTATGAAATTGCCGTTTTTCACGAAATAAATGAAGCGTAATTTTTTATATATTTTTAATTTTTATTAATCAAAATAATCACCCATGCAATCAATGCATCTTTGCCAACGCATTGGTAGCTTATTGATGCCTTTCTTGAAGAAATCAGCTGGACGGGAGGCAACAAATTCTTCAAAGGCATTTTGTACTGCCTCTCGGGTATTGAATTTTTTTCCCGCCAAGAAGTTATCCAAATTCTGAAAAAAGTAGAAGTCTGTAGGCGCAAGGTCTGGTGAGTACGGCGGATGACGGAGAACTTCCAACCCCAACTCTTGTAGCTTGGAGACCGTCTGCTGTGCAGTATGAGGTCGCGCGTTGTCTTGCAGGAGCAGTGGAGCCGAACGATTGACCAAAGCTGGTTGGAGACGTGCGAGCTTCTCCATCATTGTGTTCAGTTCTTCACAGTACACATCTGCAGTAATGCTTGTCCCGTTTGGCAAGAAGCTGTGATGAATTACACCCGCGTTAGACCACCAAACAGTGACCATCACTTTTCTAGGGGTAAGTTTTCGTTTAGGGCATTGTGTGGGTGCTGAACCAGGGTCCAACCAACTTGCTGAGCGCTTACGATTGTCAAACAGGATCCATTTCTCGTCACAAGTAACAATGCGGTTCAGAATTCCTTCATTTGTATGCCTGCTGAGCAGTGCAAGGCACGTCTCCACGCGTACTTCGCGCTGGCGATCATTGAGTTCGTGGGGTACTCATTTGTCAAGCTTTTTTACCTTGCCAATTTGACGCAAATGGACCAATATTGTTTTGATGCTAACGTCGAAAGCTGCTGCTAATTCAGCCGTGGATTGAGTTTCATCAGCTTCCACAATTGCCTATAATTCGTCATTGTCGACCAAAGTTTTCGGACGACCACGGGGTTCATTTTTCAGGTCAAAATTTCCAGAACGGAAGCGGGTAAACCAATAACGGGTGGTGCGTTCGTTTGTAGTGTTCGCTCCGTAAACGTCGTTGATGTTGCGTGCCGCTTGTGCCGCTTTGCTGCCACGACGGTACTCATACTCCATAATTACTCGAATTTTTAACTTATCCATGATGACGAAAAATGTTCGAATGCGTTGAAAACAAAACACTAACTATTAAACAAATGACGATTTTAGAAAAAGAATTCCATGTTTGTCAAATAAAATTAATTTGAAATTAGAATTATCAGTCAAAAAGAAAAACATTTTCATTTGAAATGGCCAGTACGGCAAAACGGCAGTTTCATAGGTAAAGACCTATTATTTTCGTGGCTGACTGAACCGCGGTAGTTATATATGTTGCCTTTTTCAAGCAGCAGGGATTCCAGGTTTGCATCCTGTTTTTTGTAAACTAGTTTCCTTTTACTCTCTTCAAATGAATTGTTCGGGTTTACACTCCACCTTTTCTTCACCACACATGTAATAACGTAACTTGGTCAAGTAATCCGATAGCTGTAGAATATTTTATGGTCTAAACTAACAAACATTCTAAAGTTACTTATTTTGTTGCCGGTGGGTACAGATGTACCTAAAGAGCTTATGTTTACCTTTTGTGTTACATCCCTCGCTTGCACTTTAAGTTATCCAATGATCAAAATCAACTCAAAATATTTATTTCGCAAAACTTATTCTAATTAAAATAGTTGATGGGGCAACCTATTAAGTATAAAATACCTGTGCCAGGGCACCCCGCTCTTCCATATAATCTACATCATATTTTACATAGTTTGCGACAATTTTAGGCTAAGTTTAGTAGTTAAGTTTGGTGCATGTTTTTAGACTAGGAAAAATAATGTTCCTCATTAACTTAATGACAGACTTGTTGAATCTAGTAAATATTAGTTACAAAAGAAAAAAAAACTCTAGGAACTTTATGATAGGATTCAACATTACATAACTAGATTTATATATAAAAGTTTAGCATCATTCAGTCTCATATACTGTTCCTGTGTTAGATTCGATTTACAAAATCGCTAGACCGAGAAACGCGCACACGAGCGAACGCACGCAGTTAACTTTAGATCTAGAGGCCCTTCAGGCCGCAAATTCTAATTCTAACGTAAATTCTAATTCTAACGTAAATCCGAATTAATGCAATTTTATTTGTCAATTTTTAATGTTTTTATTTATTTACTTTTCTTTTTTGAGCACCTTCAGTGCTATGCAAATCCCAGCGGGTGACCCCTTAAGGGCCCCGCTAGCGCGGCCTCTTTCTCCGATTGGCCGTCGCTCAGATGAAGGCTGAGTGGCAAAAATGCACGAGCCGACAGGGGGTTTTTAGTGGGTATGGTTCTGGTAGGCGTCGGGACGAGTCCCACATAACTCCGATCGCGCGCGCGGAGTATGCGTCAGAGCATTTTTTATGTCCTCCTGCCCTTCCCGTGGAGGGGAACCAAAAAAAAAAAAAAAAAAGCTATGGATTCTCGCTCCGACCGCCGCCCAGTGCGGACGTGCAAGACCCCGTTCTCCGTTGCTTGGTCCCTTCCCGATATTCCGTGGCGCTCAGTCTACTGACGTCACGGTTTAGCGTGTTGGTTCCGTGCTACGGCTTTCAAGGTTTTTCTACTCCGTCTGAGTGCTTTCGAAGTGCGTTTTTCTTTGCGACTAAGCCCCTTAGTCTTCAAAGTGCTGTGCTAAGTAGTGTTGTGCTTGTGCTGAGTGCAGTGTTGTGCCCAGCGTAAGTAGTATGGTTTCAGTGCAAAGGATACTTATCGTGTGTATTTGTCCTTTCTGTCGGTAAAGGTTGACCCTAACGCGGTCAACTCTTTACCTGCGTACCCTTTTTTTAGGTTTCTAGGTAGCGCTGACAACGAATTTGTACTGAACCAGTCCTTTTTATTTTTATTTATTTCTCTTCTCTATTTTATTTATTTTTCTTCTATTTTTCATATTTATTTTATCATATCTGTGTGTTTTCGTGTGTATTTGTCCTTTCTGTCGGTAAAGGTTGACCCTAACGTGGTCAACTCTTTACCTGCGTACCCTTTTTTTAGGTTTCTAGGTAGCGGCCTTTGGCGTACTACTGTTAATTTTAAGTTTTCCTCCCCAGCCCCCCTACCGCTGGTAGGGAGGTTAGCCGCTAGGATTTTGCTAGGTTTTTAGGAACTAGGCATCTTTTATTATACTTATATTTATTAATATTACTGTTCCAACTCTCCCTTATGGATCCGCTAAGCGTTATTAACGCGTTCACCCAGGCACTTGCTGCGGTAGGCGTCTACATCCCGAATGACATCATAACGAAGGCCTTGCAGGCATCAATCGCGTCCCCGGCCTCTCAGGCCTCAACCCCGGCCCCTTAGGCCTCAACCCCGGCCCCTCAGGCCTCAAACCCGGCCCCTCGGGCCTCCAACGTCGAGACCCCTCAGGTCTACAGCTCTTCCTCGTCTCCCGCCTCGTCCGAGATGGACTGCGAATCGGTCGCATCCTCTCACGCGTCGCGTCGCAAGCGTACCGCTCCCGTGAGCGACTCCGAACCCGCGTCTGATACTTCGTCAGATGCCGTCACCTTAACCGGCTCTCCCGAGCCCGCGTTTCAACTTGTCGCCAAGCGCTCCAAGAAGCGCTCGAAGAAAGCTTCGGTATCTTCAATACCCGAGCCCTCCCCGGTGTCTTCAACACCAGCCCCCGCGCCGTTAACACCGCTCGTAGTAACCGCGTCTCCGTCGGTCACATCGAAGCCAGCGACGCGCTGCGCTCCCGTCCCGCCGAAGCCTCAGCTCCCTCCGCCCGTATTCCTCCGTGAAAAAGCGCGCTGGACCGCGGTCTCTAACTTGTGCAAAGAGCACAATATTAATTACTTAAAAGCAACCAACGCAGGCGAAACAATTAAAATTCAGGTCGCAACCGTCGACGAGTTTCGCGCGTTTACCAGGTTACTTTCTCTTAAACAAATCGCTTATCATACCTACGCCCTCCCGGAGGAGCGTAAGATCCGCGCAGTACTACGGGGCGTCCCGTTCGAGCTCGCAAACGAAGAAATCCTCGAGGACCTTAAGTCCCAGGGTTCCCCGGCCGAAGCAGTGCATAAGATGCACTCCAACCGCGGTAGGCGTTTTCCTTTAGCTTTAGTAATCCTGTCAAATACTCCCAACTCAAAGGAGATTTTCAAAGAGGCTCGCACAATCTGCGGACTCTCGAACATCTCCGTCGGGCGTCCCAACCCCCGCGGTCATCTTGGGCAGTGCCACCGCTGCCAGCTATATGGCCACGCAGCGGCTAACTGCTCAGCTCCCCCCAGGTGCGTTAAGTGCCTGGATCCACACATAACAAAGGAGTGCACTCGCACTCCTGAATCCACTTCCCCCCCTGCCTGTGTGCTGTGCGGCCAGTCCGGCCACACAGCTAACTACAGGGGTTGCCCGCGCGCTCCGCGCTCCACCGTCAAGAGGGTCGCGCCTAAACCGGCGCCGCCGCTCACTCCCGCAAACTTCCCGCCGCTGCGCAACCGGGGTCCCCCGGAAGCAAAGCCCGTTCAGCCGACGCCTACTCAGGCTCTGTCTTGGAGGCAGCGTCCGGCCATTCCACCTGCACCTTTCCGACCCATCCCAGCTCCCGTAGCTTCCGTAGGGCCGCGTCCCGCTCCGTTATCCGTACCTCAGTCGTCGTTGGCTGAGGATATGAAGACCGTGTTCGACGTTATTCAAAACGTCGATTTTAACGAAATTTCCGTACTCGCACGCAAACTGCGAGCCGCCCGCTCTCCTCAAGAGCGTTTATTCGCGTTTATAGCATCACTCGCTCCTAAGTACGTTGTAAATTTATTTTATTTTTTTTATTTTTGTATAAAATCGTAAATAAGTAAATTATAATGTCTAGACCCGCGAATCCCGCGTCCAGTCGTATTAAACCCAAGGGCTTATCCCTAGTATCTTTTAACGCTCGTAGCCTTAGCACTAACCTTCCCGAGATTAAACTGTTCCTTCAGAACAAAGAACCTGACTTATTCCTTCTCCAGGAGACATGGCTTACTCCAAAACGCTCCAGGGGATACGCTATTCCGAAGTACGCGTTTACTCGCAACGATAGGTCCGACGGTTACGGCGGCACCGCGATATATTACAAAAGAGGCTTCCATTGCTGTCCTCTCCCTACCCCTCCTCTCCTCAACATGGAGGCCACGGTGTGTAGATTGGCTATGACTGGTCATCCGACCATCATCATAGCTTCAGTCTACATACCGTGTGGCTCCAATCCAATCCGCAGCGACTTTGAGGCCATTCTCGCCCTCGGCCATTCAGTCATTATGTTCGGAGACTTTAACTCCAAACATACTGATTGGACGTGCCTATCAACCAACACCAGCGGTATCGCTCTCCTCGACATCACTAACTCCCTTGACTTAGACGTCATATCCCCCATCACTCCCACTCACTATCCCAAAAACCCGACCTATTCTCCTGACATCCTCGACTTTGCAATAATCAAGCGAATCAATCTTGATCTCAGGTCCATCGAACCGCTCGATGACCTAGGCTCCGACCATCGCCCCGTCTCCCTCGTGCTAGGCGCGCCTAACGTTAACGTCGCACCGCCAAAGACCTTTACCAACTGGAAAGGCTTTAAAAATACGTTAGTTTCAGCCTTAGAGGCACCGAACTCTCCGCTCGCGATTTCGCCCGACCAATTAGACAGCCCGATTAAAATAGATTCGATAGTCGATAATCTCACTGATGCTATCAACTCAGCCATCAGCGACAACGTAATCATTGCTAAGCAAGGCAAACCCGCGCTTCCCTTAGCCATTAGCAATCTCATTAAAGCTAAGAACGCGGCTCTCCGGAGAGCCAAGAAATATCCCACGCCCGCATATAGAACAGCTGCGAATCAGCTTCAACGGAAAGTTAGGTCTCGCCTCGCGGAACTCCGTGACACTCAGTTTAACGATCTCATGGAGAATATCTCCCCGTCCCACCAAGCGTATTATCGAATGGCCCGAGCTTTACGCGTAGACACCGCCTCTCACGTTCCTCCTCTCACTCGCCCCGACGGCACCATTGCCTTCGAAGTCGAAGAGAAAGCCGAATGCTTCGCCGACAGCATAGCGGCACAATGTTCGCCCAGCACGCAACCCGCGGATCCCTCCCACATCCAGGCGGTGGAGGACGAAGTTCTCCGCAGAGAATCTCTCCCTATCACCGACGACCCCGTCACAGTCTCTAATGATGAAATCTTGCTTCTCATTAGAAAACAAAAGTCCAAAAAGGCTCCGGGTGCGGATGGAATTTCCAACCACGCACTTAAGCACCTGCCACAGCAGGTGCTTACCTTGTTAGCTATCATCTTCAATGCCTGCTTCGACCATAGCTACTTTCCAAAAGCCTGGAAAGAAGCGACAGTCATAGGCATTCCCAAGCCGGGTAAACCTCTGAACATCCCGGCTAATCACAGACCCATCAGCCTCCTCAAGGCAATGTCTAAACTTCTCGAAAGAGTCATACTCTCTCGAATGCGGAACCATCTGTTTCCAACGGATGGCGACCCGCTCATTATTCCCCATCAGTTCGGCTTTCGCGCTAAGCACTCCTGCCCTCAGCAAGTTCATCGAATCGTCGAGTACATTCTCGAAGGATTCTATCCGCATCGTAAAAAATCAATCGCGGTTCTCTTTGACGTAGCCAAGGCTTTCGACAAAGTCTGGCACAGCGGTCTCGTTTTTAAACTCTATAAAATAGGCTTACCGGTTCGCCTAGTCAGATTAATCGCGTCGTTTCTTAAAGACCGTACGTTTCGATTCAAACATGAAGGCACGCTCTCCGCGCCTCGTCCCATAAAGGCTGGAGTCCCGCAAGGCTCAGTCCTCGCCCCTCTGCTGTACACCGTGTACACTAACGACATCTCCATCCCGCCGAAAGGTGTCGAACTCGCCCTCTTTGCAGACGATACCGCCCTTTACACTAAAAGTCAAGCGATCCCGTATAACATCACCAGACTCCAAAAGGCCGTAAACGCCCTCGGTGTTTGGTTTCAAAAATGGCGCATCGATGTCAACCCAGAAAAGAGTTCTGCTATTCAATTCGACCACAAACATCGTAATCGCCACAACGATCCGCACATTCGTATGTTAGGTATTCCCATCCCCTGGAAGCGCACTGTCAAATACTTAGGCGTCACCTTAGATCAGACGCTTTCTTTCAAGCCACACGTCGATAGAGTAACGAAACTCGCGCGTTTTTACTTAAGCCGTCTATATAGTATGATAGGAAGAAAAAGTAAAATGTCTTTTAGAAATAAACGTACGCTTTATAAGGTCTGCGTTAGACCGTCATGTCATATGCTTCGCCAGTCTTTGCCGACGCCAAACCCTCCGTCCTGTACAAGCTGCAGTTAGTTCAAAATCTCTTCTGCCGCAGGGCCACAAACTCACCTTGGTACGTGCGTAACGCGGACCTGCACAGAGATCTTGAACTGCCTACAGTGCAACAGCACCTCAAAACACTCTCAGAATCGTTCTTCAAACGCGCCGAATCCCATCCCAATCATCTTGTTCGAGATTCAGTCTCATATACTGTTCCTGTGTTAGATTCGATTTACAAAATCGCTAGACCGAGAAACGCGCACACGAGCGAACGCACGCAGTTAACTTTAGATCTAGAGGCCCTTCAAGCCGCAAATTCTAATTCTAACGTAAATTCTAATTCTAACGTAAATCCGAATTAATACAATTTTATTTGTAAATTTTTAATGTTTTTTATTTATTTACTTTTCTTTTTTGAGCACCTTCAGTGCTATGTAAATCCCAGCGGGTGACCCCTTAAGGGCCCCGCTAGCGCGGCCTCTTTCTCCGATTGGCCGTCGCTCAGATGAAGGCTGAGTGGCAAAAATGCACGAGCCGACAGGGGGTTTTTTAGTGGGTATGGTTCTGGTAGGCGTCGGGACGAGTCCCACATAACTCCGATCGCGCGCGCGGAGTATGCGTCAGAGCATTTTTTATGTCCTCCTGCCCTTCCCGTGGAGGGGAACCAAAAAAAAAAAAATTAAAGTTATGAGTGGTTGTATACATAAATAAAAAGATAGGTATGTAAATAGAGACAGATATATATTTATATATATCTCGTATACACAAACATATATAAATATTTTTTTTTGTTTTTTTTTTTGACGTCTAAGTCAAGGGAGTTAGTGATGTCGAAGAGAGCGATACCGCTGGTGTTGGTCGATAGGCACGTCCAGTCAGTATGTTTGGAGTTAAAGTCTCCGAACATAATGACTGAATGGCCGAGGGCGAGAATGGCCTCAAAGTCGCTGCGGATTGGATTGGAGCCACATGGTATGTAGACTGAAGCTATGATGATGGTCGGATGATCAGTCATAGCCAATCTACACACAGTGGCTTCCATGTTGAGGAGAGGAGGGGTAGGGAAGGGACAGCAATGGAAGCCGCTTTTGTAATATATAGCGGTGCCGCCGTAACCGTCGGAGTTGGGCCTATCGTTGCGAGTAAACGCGTACTTAGGAATAGCGTAACCCCTGGAGCGGTTTGGAGTAAGCCATGTCTCCTGGAGAAGGAATAAGTCAGGTTCTTTGTTCTGAAGGAACAGTTTAATCTCGGGAAGGTTAGTGCTAAGGCTACGAGCGTTAAAAGATACTAGGGATAAGCCCTTAGGTTTAATACGACTGGACGCGGGATTCGCGGGTCTAGACATTAAAATTAATTTATTTACGATATATACAAAAATAAAAGAATTTACAACGAACTTAGGAGCGAGTGATGCTCGGCTAACACGAATAAACGCTCTTGAGGATAGCGGGCGGCTCGCAGTTTGCGTGCGAGTACGGAAATTTCGTTAATGTCGACGTTTTGGATGACGTCGAACACGGTCTTCATGTCCTCAGCCAACGACGACTGAGGTACGGATAACGGAGCGGGACGCGGCCCTACGGAAGCTACGGGAGCTGGGATGGGTCGGGAAGGTGCAGGTGGGACGGCCGGACGCTGCCTCCAAGACAGAGCCAGAGTAGGCGTCGGCTGAACGGGCTTTGCTTCCGGGGGACCCCGGTTGCGCAGTGGCGGGAAGTTAGCGGGAGTGAGCGGCGGCGCCGGTTTAGGCGCGACCCTCTTGGCGGTGGAGCGCGGAGCGCGCGGGCAAGCCCTGTAGTTAGCTGTGTGGCCGTACTGGCCGCACAGCACGCAGGCAGGGGGGAAGTGGATTCGGGAGTGCGAGTGCACTCCTTAGTGATATGAGGATCCAGGCACTTAACGCACCTGGGGGGAGCTGAACAGGTAGCCGCTGCGTGGCCATATAGCTGGCAGCGGTGGCACTGCCCAGGGTGACCACGGGGGTTGGGACGCTCGACGGAGATGTTCGAGAGTCCACAAATGGTGCGAGCCTCTCTGAAAATCTCCTTCGAGTTAGGAGTATTTGACAGGATTACTAAAGCTAAAGGAAAACGCCTACCGCGGTTGGAGTGCATCTTATGCACTGCTTCGGCCGGGAAACCCTGGGACTTAAGGTCCTCGAGGATTTCTTCGTTTGCGAGCTCGAACGGGACGCCCCGTAGTACTGCGCGGATCTTACGCTCCTCCGGGAGGGCGTAGGTATGATAAGCGATTTGTTTAAGAGAAAGTAACCTGGTAAACGCGCGAAACTCGTCGACGGTTGCGACCTGAATTTTAATTGTTTCGCCTGCGTTGGTTGCTTTTAAGTAATTAATTTTGTGCTCTTTGCACAAGTTAGAGACCGCGGTCCAGCGCGCTTTTTCACGGAGGAATACGGGCGGAGGGAGCTGAGGCTTCGGCGGGATGGGAGCGCAGCGCGTCGCTGGCTTCGATGGGACCGACGGAGACGCGGTTACTATGAGAGATTTTAACGGCGCGGGGGCTGGTGTTGAAGACACCGGGGAGGGCTCGGGTATTGAAGAAACCGAAGCTTTCTTCGAGCGCTTCTTGGAGCGCTTGGCGACAAGTTGAAACGCGGGCTCAGGAGAGCCGGTTAAGGTGACGGCATCTGACGACGTATCAGACGCGGGTTCGGAGTCGCTCCCGGGAGCGGTACGCTTACGACGCGACGCGTGAGAGGATGCGACCGATTCGCAGTCCATCTCGGACGAGGCGGGAGACGCGGGAGAGCTGTAGACCTGAGGGGTCTGGACGTTGGAGGCCTGAGGGGCCGGGGTTGAGGCCTGAGGGGCCGGGGACTCGATAGATGCCTGTAAGGCCTGCGTTAGTATGTCATCGGGTATGCTGTAGCCAGACGCGGCGAGCACCTGGGCGAACGACCTAAGTACGTTGACAAGGTCCATTGGAGGGCTTGGTCCTACGATATATGATATATTAATAAATAAAAATGCCTAGGTTCCCTAGCAAACCTAGCACCTAAACCTCCCTACCCGCGGTAGGAGGGCTGGGGACGACGCGAAGTGGTGCCCCTAATTCGGACAGCACTGTACCGTCACCCTGGGAAAGGCCCAAGTGCAATGGGATCGGGTCAGCCGGTTTCTCCTTGGCCTGAAGAGCCTTGGAAGCGCACCGGGGCAACACTATCAGGCTTAGTTGTCACCGTTAAGTATCCACCTGATCAAACGCGAGTCTACTACGGAGTGTGTCGTCAATAAATTGACAACAAAAACCGGCCGTAGACCTGACGAAGTTGGGTTGCACTGAAAGTGCGGGATTGACTACGTTACGACCGGCCGGAGCCGGCCGCAGAGCGAGTCTCTGACTACGTACAGGCGCCAAGCGTCAAGTACGCCGCCAGAAGGACAGCCCGAGTCTTGCGAACCACTATCGAATTTAATCGACCGCGGTAAGCTCAACCCTGTTGTTGCCGCACTCACCGAGGTGAGGTTTTTAATGCGAGGGGTGCACAAAGTGCGGGATTGACTACGTTACGACCGGCCGGGGCCGGCCGCAGAGCGAGTCTCTGACTACGTAGCAAGCGCCAAGCGTCAAGTACGCAGCCAGAAAAACAGCTCGAGCCTCGCGAACCACTATCGAATTTAATCGACCGCGGTAAGCTCAGCTCTGTTGTTGCTGTGCAAGAGACCGACTTACTTGCAGCCGATCGAAACCGGCCACAGCGTAAGCCCTGAAGAGGCTTACAGCGTATGAGTATTGCGAACGAGTTGTCGTCGTGAGACGACAATCGTGACTCAACTGCTGGAGCGACCGCGAACACGTCCGAGCGGGGCCGGACGCAGAACGGATCTGAGAGTGGCGTTTGAGTATTGATACGAGAGAAGTTGTGAGACAACAATCGTGACTCGGCAGCCGGGAGCGACCTTCAACACGTCCGAACGGGTCCGGACGCAGATCGGGTCAATACACATGGACTTATATATACAGGGTGTCCCAGATATGACACGTAAGGGTGACACTGGAGGTAGATGGACATAAGGCCTATCAGATAACACCAACATGCATCTTGTAAAAGTTTTCTGGTTTTCGAGATATTGCCACTTTTGTGATTTTTTAATGAAATTTCCACTTTTTGGTCCTTTTTTGCCCACAACTGCAATAAATATCAACTCACGGTTTTTTTTTACCAAGACTATCGTTATTAGTTATTTAATAAAACATAGTAATATTATTGACGGAAACTAGCACACTGTGCTAAGAAAAAGAGTTGAATTGTTTTATTTTATTTCATTGCGAAAAACTTGAATAAAGATTGAATGAAGACTGCTGTGAAAAAAAATGTATGGCGATGATACTGCACATCATCTTAAAAAATTGCTTTTTAATTACCTTTTCAAAATAGCATCACAGTTATTCCATGAAAGGCGTGCTACTTGGAAAATAGTACAACTGCATGATAATGCTTAATAACAGGTCCAGGTGTCTTTTGTTGCAAAATTACTAATAAATGAAATTGCAGAAGAACTGAGTAAGAATTGTCCTTTGCATGCCCTTTTATTAAAAGAAAATCCGTAAAACTTGTGAATGATCAAATCAAAATCATAGGAATTAAAAATGTATTTAATTAGCAAACACTGTATTCATTAAGCCTATGTCTACGAAATATATCTAGATCGATTTCCATTTTAATTATAACGATATCAGAACGTTTATTTAATCCCTAAATAACCTTTCGATAATTATCAACATTAATAAAAGAGCAATGGGCAGATTCCTAAGAAGCCTTGGCAACGTATTGAGTGAATACCGTCTTGCCTTCTATGGGCTTAACAGACCTTAGAGAGAACTTTAATGCCACGATTAAGGCTAGAAAAGGCAATTATTACTTCACAAACAATTAGTTTAGATGCGCCCGCGATGGCGCGTAGTATTTAAAGTTGCTGTTTAGTAAAATAATCTGTGTGAACTGGATCGCTTGTTATTGTTGGTTTTCAATATATTAATTTATTTATCAATTTATGAGAAAAACATTTAGATAGAATGATTAAAACCAACGCCGTTGACCACATTTCATCAAATATATGCTTTTTCTGAGAAAATTAAAGAAATAATGCTTTTCCGTTTTTCTACCTCACCGTTTAAATTAACATCTCCAGCCAGCAATATCATGAAAAGCAATAAGATCTGGAATCCATTTTAAATTTCAATTTCCTTAGGCAGTAAGCCATCAGGGCAAATGAATTTTAAATTTTTATAATAAACCACTTTAAAAAACAAACGTTTAAAACATTGGTATTTAAATATTTCTTTTAAATTTGTTTATATTTTATTAAACATAGTTCTTTACGCCTTAAGATTTCTAGTATTTCAACAGCCCTCCAAAAAAATTTTATATCTCAATTTATAAATTCCCATATTTTGTAGATTGAACAACTAACAACAAATGTGTAAATAGTAAGTAGGTTTCAACCAGCGCATAAATTAAACCAGTTTAGTCATACAAGTTAAGTCTTCGTTTGACACTAAACTGACAACACCACCACCTCACTATCTCCGGATATTCATACTTGGCACTATTGTGGTATTTCTGTAGTGTTGTTCCCTAGTCCTAGATAATACCTTAATATATTTTCCATAACTATAAAGGATATTTTTCTTTTCACAACACTTATTTATATATTTCGTTTTTGTAATTAAGTAACTAATTGATAAAAATTCAAATGGTCTCGAATGCGATCGTTCACATGATCTATATAAGTTAGTACTTAATATTTGATAACATTGAAAAATATGTAAATCAGGTAACCTATGATTTGATAAGCCGATATGTTTACTTGATTTTTACCATCTGTTTTGGGGCAAAAACACATTGTTGAGTTCAGACTTTTGTTTCATACAGAAAAAGTCAAAAATTATTGTTATTCTATCCGTAACCAAAATATACAAACACAACTACATCCCTCATCTGCATATCACCTGAATCCCAGCAACTAAGAATTCAATTGACGATACTATCTAAGATGGCCACTTGGTCGATAGCAGAGATTGACACGAAATGGGTTGTTTCAGGCACCTGATTGAACTGATTGACATACAAGGTGTTAATGGTGTAAAGAGTTCAGTTTCATTATTGTTGGTTGAATAGAGTGTTGTCACAGTTTGAAATCGGGTAATAGTGAAGTGGGTATACTGTGCTATGGCTAGGCTTATACGTTGTGCCTGCTTAAGCAAGGCGCTTGGGATAAAATCTTCGAGGCAAAACGAGTGACGTATTTTTATATTTGTATATTTTTTAAATTCAATATTCATCATAATTTTTGTTAGTTTCTTTATTGGTGAGTGTGATAATGTCTCAACCTTTTTCGATTATCTGGCTTGGACTTCTTATATAGTTTTGTCGAAGTCAAGGTATATATAATAATTAAATATAAATTTACATTGTTTACAAAAGTTTCGCGTATGTCTTGATATAACACTTTTGCGCTTCCCAATTTGCACAACAATCGTGTTTAAATTATTTTACGATAAAATGTCAAAAGAAGCAATGACCTAAATTGACATGCCGTAACAACTCAGAGAAACATTTACGTCATATTAAATCACTGGATTTCGTTTTGGGACATAAATTCCAATACAAAAATAACAGATTATTCCGCCTTTTTGGATAATCAACAGTTTTTTAGTAAAACGCCACTCTACTCTTATATGAAATGCACCTTTATAAATATGCTGACAAGGTTTAGTTTTAAAAATATTAATAGAGAATTTTAAATGGTTTTTCAGTATTTATAGGGTTCTATGCCCATTTTGAGTGCTCGCTAAAGCTCATTGAATATAAGTTATGTGGTTTCATATATAAATAGGTGTTATACGACTGATGCTTTTGTTTCATTAAGCATATTTGGCAACGCTTTGATATTTGCGATATTCGTGATTATTTATATAAGATGTTACAAATTATGATGTCTTGGAAATGTAACAGTTCCAAATAGGTTACAATTAATATATTAATTGTAACCTATTTGTTTTCTCCGAGATTTTTGAAAAACAGTTTATATATGCTTATTTATTTATATTATTAATATAAAGAGGACAATTTATTTGTTTGTTCATATGTAAACCTATGAAACCGTTTTTTAACACTTTTTAAAAATACAAGAGCTTTCATTATCCTGGAGTTACGTAGCATCGTGAAATTTTCACAAGATAGGGATCTACGCAAGTGAAACTTAATAAATCTTATAAAAGTCTCCCATTTGCGGGTGCGAAAAATAGATTGCGTACTATACTTTGATCTTAGCCAAAAGGCCGAGAAGCGGTTAAATAGATTCAGTAAAAAACGTAGCGATAAACATATATTGAAATACGGATAGATCAAGATAAATGAAAACCTTGATTACCTTTAGTTTTACTAATTAAAGAGAACAATCAAGAAAAAGTAAGTAAATAAAAATAATCAGCGCGAGTTGTGCTAAGATGTTTTACACAGTTTACGATATCAATTGTAATAAATGTTACGAATTTCAAAAATGCGTGAATATCGAAACATCGAATTGCAAGTTGATCGAATTACGATACAGATAACTGTGGCGATCGATGCGCTGAAAAATCAATAAATATGTCTTGTTAACCACATTATTGTTGGTGTTAAATTTGTTTCTTTTTACAATAAACTTAAGGCTGTGGCATCGTCATATAATTTAGCATCTTTGTGTTCATGGGTAATCCATTTGGTGTAATGGATGTAACGGATCAGTCATTCAGTAGGTATCAAAATAATTTAACGAATTATTAAAAAAAGGGCCAAAAAAACTTTTAATTTCCAATACGGTTTAAGAAACAAGAATTCTGCGTTTCCATTTTGCTTTACTTTCTTGTATGAATTTTATTTTTAGTCAACCGTTTTAAATCTTTCGTATATTCTTAAACCAAATAAATATCGGTTCCCTTAATTTTCATTCTATTACCAATTTTATTATTATTAAACTTAGTATAAGTGATAAATTATAAGTTTCTCTTGTTCTGTGAATTAACTGACTGCCGACAAACAGCTTACGCTAGTTCAGCAGTCAGAGTTTGTACTCTCATTGTATTATTTTTTTGTTACAATAAAATAAATAAATTATTATTCACTTCATGTACAAATATACATGATTATGTTTTATAACTGTATAAAACACTATTATAACTGCGTTACTATCAATTTGATAACATTTTTGTATGTTTTATTGTATATAAAGATATAGAGCAGTGTAAAATTTGTTCAGAAAGATATTGCGACAGCTCCCAAAGTTGTATTATTGAATTAAAATCGCCTTGTGCTACAAAGTGCTCCTTCAAGCTCGTATCTTCCATATTAATTTTGATCAATCAAAAATATCGATTACTTTTCACCGGCGATGCTTCTTGTACGATAAAATAATGATTTGGGGCCTATAATTTTGAACGCTCGTAAATTCCGCGCTGTTTTTCTTGATGACAGCTGTCATTATGACATATTAGTGTAGGGTCTTCGTAAATATTATTGATTTCCTTAAGAGAGTTTCGTAGGTTGTGGGTTGATTATATCGTTACTTGTTGTACCTTTAAGGTATTTCACTTAGCCCTGCTTTATAATTTTCAGAATGAGTTTTGGACGTGACCTGGACACCTATTGATAAACGGTATTTTTTAAATAATGTACTCTGATTTTCTTTTTTTCCAATGTCTACAACATAATCATCGGGTTCCGACATTTTCTCGTTTTTTATGTTATAAATTATTACTCATATTATGTTTTAAGTAAAACAAATGCAATCTTTAATTGTTATAATAAACTGAAATATTAATAAACAGGAAAATTCAGGTTTGCTTTAGTTGTTTTTTATCATTAATTTGTTTTGCAAATGAATTGGAAATAGCATAATTTTGAAAAATTATGTAAGAGTATAGTTTATTTTGTACTTGTTAAAAAGTAAACTTCAGTGTACGATTCCATTACTTAAACCTTGGTTGCCTTTTAATTGAAATTAAACATCCTTTGGAACCATCAATATAGAAATGGATATTGTAATGACTACAAAATCGAATGCCTCTTAATATCGAGTAATATTGTTTTTAATTACATGATCGATACATATTTCGACAGTGTACGAATATAATCAATAACCGATGCGTGTCTGGATGTTTCGATAACTTTTTGAGAAATTTAGTATGTTCCGCTTTAGTCTAGTGAGGATTTTAACAAAATATAGTATCTGGTTTTAAGTATTATAATTGATTAAAATTATCTTTTAGTTCTTTATATTATTATTTTGTTTAAAACATTTCAATACTTATATTCAGGTAGCGTACCTAAAAGAAGTACGTAATAAGAAAAGGTTGTTAAGGTTGTGATTCCAATCATTCATTGCGTTATATCCCTAATAAATAATTTTAAAATTGTTACTGTTGATATTTTTAATATTTTTTATGTACATGAGATTAATATTGATAAGACCTCTAAATTAATAGTTTCATAGTTCCCTGGATTGTGATTCAGTTGAAAACAGTATGAATAAGATAGGGAATCCACGACACTACTTTTATAATTGAAAAATTCTAATTAATGTCCTACTAAATTTAACAAGATTAAAATAAATAAGAACAGGAAAGAGGCAAGTGGAATAACCCGGGCCGGGCACAGGTCGGTCATCAAGCCTCATTAAGGTTAATATCGTGTTTGGGGCGAGAACCAATTTTACATACTTAAATATGGCTGAAACAATTTTAAGTACTTTTCTTTTTTACCTGACTTCGAAAAAGATGGACTTTGCGGTTATTTTGGACAGAGCTCATTGTTTTCTTACCGTGATAGTTTGTTAATCTATATGAAAAATATTTTAAACTGTTCATGGGAAATACAATAGTAGTGATATTTCTTATAATTTAAAAAAGTTGTTTTAATCAAACCAAAAGAAAATACTTGTGATATATTTTGTAACTTTTTCTTATTGTTTTGATAATACTTCGTTTGACAATACCTATCAAAAGCCCTGCTTGTCCCGCATTTTTAGCTGTCTACTATTTAGATGGTTACACTATTTGCGCTATAGCATGGTGCGGGTGACAGTTTCAGTAACGTTTCGGCAACTTTTAACAGTGAAACTGTTAAAAGTTGCCGTGATTTACAAATTATGACTCAGTATTTCACTGTACCACATTCTTAATATATTAAATCATTAATATCTGTAGTAAATTAAATTAAACCCAACCAGAATGTTCTATTTTACAAAAAAAAATCTAATTGAGAAATAATTAAGCAAAGTTTTATACGTATAACTTAACGCCATAGATGTATTAGTGATGGGTTGTACTGCTACAATGGATAGACGATGTTTTTATAATAAAAAACGTATAACGTTCGTAGTTCAATTTTTATTGTTGAATATATAAATGAAACAACAGAACATATATAGGGTAAGATTGCTTAAAACCGATTTTGATTATTTTATATAAGTACAAAGATATGTAGCCATAAAATATTTATATTGACAAGTTTATACACGTAGTTACACTGCACAACTGAATACACACTAATTTTCATATCAATATTAATCAATATTATTTATGCTGTGAGTATCTTTAGCGATAAAAATTAATTGCATAACGTCACATCCCTAGTCATGTGGTAATGACAGATACCAACGTCATACAGGCAACTGTCACCCGCATCATGCTTCAGCGCAAATACTAGATATAATAGATCGCAGTCGTAACTTTCATTCTCGGTTTGCCATCGTAACCTTACCCTGCACCATAAAGGTCTTCTATATTCATTTATTCATAATGTTTGGTAAAGTTTCTTTTAAAAACGTATAGTTAAATAAACGCTACAGCTCATAACAGCCTAATCCTTGCAGTAACATAAACCGAGATAATTGAATTTTATTGCAATAGAAAAAGATATAAGTAACAATATTTCATTAAAAGCTATCCCGTTACAAAAGTAGATCGTACATAACTTTCCACATTACCCAACAAATTATTCTTCCTTAGTGTAAGTTCTTTAAAATTCAATTAAATGTCATAATTTCATATCAATCAGAAGTTCTCAGTGATAGATTACTCCGCTACTTAAAAACCCAATTGAATACAACAGAGCTACCGTTGATCCACTTTTTTGATAAATTGTATTCGAGTGATGATTAATGTTGGCAACTTGATACAATTAATTATTCAATTGCGTATTGTAACTGAGGATATGAATTTGTGGGAGAGGAACTTAAGCTCTAAGAATGTTTTGTAAACGTGTATCTATTTACAATAAAAGAATTTAAGCAATATAAGTTATTGATTTTTACAGAAGTTTTTTTACCGATCAGACTTTTTTTGTACTTAATTATATTGTAATATATTGATAATCGAATGAAATGAAATGAAATGAAATATTTATTTCTCAACATTGACAATTACTTGTTCTTATTGACGTCAAATCAAGCATGGCACTACCACCAGTTCGAAAAAACCTTCGTGAAGAAGAACTGGCAAGAAACTTCACGGGTATATTTTTTTTTCAAAATAAATTTACAGATTCTCTTTGTGTCTATACAAAATTATTCTTTTCTGCATCTGTTAGCTCGGCAAGTCTCCCTCCCCCTAAGTATCCAAACGACGAACCCCCTCAACCGGCACCTGGAATAATGAAGTGTTGCCGATCGAAGGCTTAAGTTGGGATTGCCCTTGCTGCAGGAATTTCTCTGGATGGTTATTTCCTTTACCTGGAACACAGCCAATTAACGAGGTCATTAATGCGGTTACAATATGAAGGTCTGTAGTACCGTCCCAGATGAGATATTACCAAAACTACACTTTTGAAAAAAGGCATGTTTCAACTGAAGCGTTGGTTTTTTAATTAAATTACTGTTAACACTCAAAATCAATTTATTGTTGCGTTTAAATAGCTTTTTAACTAGTCGGAAATAAATTATAATGAGCAACCGATCCATATTCTGTTTAGGGTAATTAGTCAGGACCAGGTATCTTTATTTCAAATAAACTACTTTCAAGCTATAATTAATATCTAAATAATTCATGACTAAAATTTCAAATCAACACCTTATGTGTAGGAGATTACTGGCCATATTTGTATAAGAATTTGTCGCGGTTTATTTTGCAAATATATGAAGTAATTCGAATCGCCCAGCTCTGGTCCATTGATATAATGCAGCAAAAAGTTTAAGTATTTGATCTATTTGTGTGCATGGAGTCCGTATCAGTAGGGGAGGGTTGAAGCAATGCTTAGCGGTTAATTATATTATTGGCATTTTCATTAAATTTTGAATAATATCACATAGCGTACTGTGTATTAAATTTCTTAAATTAAATAATTAAATTTCCAGAGACATACAATAATAATAACGTAATAAATCCCCAGAAAAACACACCAACTGTACGACTTAAGTTACAGTTTATCCAGGAATATCCTCGGAATCAATCCTGAAATCTATAAATAATGTTTAAACTGGTCTTTGAGTAAGCTCAGTTAAGTAGTTAAACTAAAAGAGACTTTGTCAATTACCGCAAAGTGATGAAAATCGTATATGTCAAATGTTGATTAGATTGGTGTCACATTCATCATTCCAATATGTGTTCTATGTAGTATAAAACTCTCTGAGCCTCTGTTTATTTAACTAGTAGCTGCGATGAGTCTTGATTTCAGCCTCAGAGTCACTCAGATAAAACGGTCCGGTGGGCAGGCCTGAGCCTTAACTATTGTGCTTACATCACTTAAAAAATCCTTTTTTTTTTAAATCCCCAGACAAACAACAACTGTATGGCCCCAAAGTAAGCAGAGCTTGTGTTATGGATGACCATACAGCGAACTGGGGGGGAACCCAGAATACACAAACATACATAAATATCAACAACCATGACCCGAGAACAAACATCTGTGTTCACCACACAAATGAATGCCCCGGCCAGGACTCGGACCTGGGACCTCCGCCGTATGAGACAGGCCTACTGACCACTACGCTGCTCGGCCGTCTGTTTCCAAAGCTGATATGTGTATCAAGTAACAGACAGGAAATATTAATATAATTAACTTAATATCAGATTGTAGCCATTTTTTTTTGTTCCCCTCCGCGGGAAGGGCAGGAGGATAAAAATGCTCTGACGCATACTCTGGCGCGATTCCAAAGTTATGTGGGACTCGTCCCGACGCCTACCAGAACCATACCCACTAAAAACCCCCTGTCGGCTCGTGCATTTTTGCCACTCAGCCTTCATCTGAGCGACGGCCAATTGGAGAAAGAGGCCGCGCTAGCGGGGCCCTTAAGGGGTCACCCGCTGGGTTTTACATAGCACTGAAGGTGCTCAAAACAAATGAAAAGTAAATAATAAAAATTAAAAATTGACAATAAAATTAAATTTGCATTAATTCAGATTTACGTTAGAATTAGAATTTACGTTAGAATTAGAATTTGCGGCCTGAAGGGCCTCGAGATCTAAAGTTAATTGCGTACGTTCGCTTGTGTGCGCGTTTCTCGGTCTAGCGACTTTGTATACCGAATCTAGGACAGGAGCAGTATAAGAGACTGAATTTCGAACTAGTGGATTGGGATGGGATTCGGCGCGTTTGAAGAACGATTCTGAGAGTGTTTTTAGGTACTGTTGAACTGTAGGTAGTTCAAGATCTCTGTGCAGGTCCGCATTGCGCACGTACCAAGGTGCGTTTGTGGCCCTGCGACAGAAGAGGTTTTGAACCACCTGCAGCTTGTGCAGGACGGAGGGTTTGGCGTGGGCAAAGACTGGCGAAGCATATGACATGACTGGTCTAACGCAGACCTTGTAAAGCGTACGTTTATTTCTGAAGGACATTTTACTTTTTCTACCTAACATACTGTAAAGCCGGCCTAGGTAAAAACGTGCAAGTTTCGTTACTCTATCGACGTGAGGGTTGAAAGAAAGCGTCTGGTCTAAGATGACGCCTAAATATTTAGTACTGCGCTTCCAGGGGATGGGAGTGCCTTGCATTCTCAATTGGAGATTGTCGGGGATACGACTGCGTCTGTAGTCGAAGTAAACCGCAGCGCTCTTCTCTGGGTTCACATCGATACGCCATTTTTTGAACCAAGCACCGAGGGTGTTTACAGCCTTTTGAAGTCTGGTGACGAGACCCGAGGCTCTGCGGCCTTTGGTGTAAAGGGCGGTGTCGTCGGCAAAGAGAGCGAGTTCGACGACTTTCGATGGAATGGGAATGTCGTTAGTGTATACGGAATACAAAAGAGGGGCGAGGACTGAGCCTTGAGGGACTCCAGCCTTTATGGGACGAGGCGCGGAGAGCGTGCCTTCATGTTTGAAACGAAACGTGCGGTCTTTGAGAAACGACGCGATTATCCTAACTAGGCGAGCCGGTAAGCCTATTTTATAGAGTTTATAAACGAGACCGCTGTGCCAGACTTTGTCGAAAGCCTTGGCTACGTCAAAGAAAACTGCGATCGTTTTCTTTCGTTTCGGATAGAAGCCGTCGAGTATGTACTCGACGATTCGATGGACTTGCTGAGGGCAGGAGTGCTTAGCGCGAAAGCCGAACTGGTGGGGAATTATGAGAGGATCGCCGTCCGTTGGAAACAGATGGTTCCGCATTCGAGAGAGTATGACTCTCTCGAGAAGTTTAGACATTGCCTTGAGGAGGCTGATGGGTCTGTGATTAGCCGGGATATTGAGAGGTTTACCCGGCTTGGGAATGCCTATAACTGTCGCTTCTTTCCAAGCTTTTGGAAAGTAGCTAAGGTCGAAGCAGGCATTGAAGATGATAGCTAACAAGGTAAGCACCTGTTGAGGCAGGTGCTTAAGTGCGTGGTTGGAAATACCATCCGCACCCGGAGCCTTTCTGGACTTTTGACTTTTGATGAGAAGCGAGATTTCATCATTAGAGACTGAGACGGGGTCGGCGGTGATGGGGAGAGAGTTTCTACGGAGAACTTCGTCCTCCACCGCTTTGATGTGAGTGGGATTCGCGGGTTGCGTGCTGGGCGAGCATTGAGACGCAACGCTGTCGGCGAAGCATTCGGCTTTTTCTTCGTCTTCGAAGGCGATAGAGCCATCGGGACGAGTGAGAGGAGGGACGTGAGAGGCGGCGTCTACGCGTAAGGCTCGGGCCATTCGATAATACGCTTGGTGGGACGGGGAGATATTCGCCATGAGATCGTTCATCTGGGCGTCTCGGAGTTCCGCGAGGCGAGATCTAACTTTGCGTTGTAGCTGATTCGCAGCTGTTCTATAGGCGGGCGTGGGATATTTCTTGGCTCTCCGGAGAGCCGCGTTCTTAGCTTTTATAAGATTGCTAATGGCTAAGGGAAGCGTGGGTTTGCCTTTCTTAGCAACCTTTTCGTTTACACTGATGGCTGAGTTGATAGCATCAGTGAGAGAATTTACTAACGAATCTATTTTTTCCGGGCTATCTAATTGATCGGGCGAGATCGCGAGCGGAGAGTTTGGGGCCTCTAAGGCAGAAACTATCGTATTTTTAAAACCTTTCCAGTTGGTAAAGGTCTTAGGAGAAATGACGTTAACGTTAGGTGGTCCTAGCACGAGGGAGACGGGGCGGTGGTCAGAACCTAGGTCATCGAGCGGTTCGATAGACCTGAGGTCGAGGTTGATATGCTTGACGATTGCAAAGTCGAGGATGTCCGGAGAGTGGTTCGGGTTATCGGGATAGTGAGTGGGAGTGATAGGGGAGACGACGTCTAAGTCGAGTAAGTTGGTGATGTCGAGGAGAGCTATACCGCTTTGGTTGGTTGATAGGCACGTCCAGTCAGTATGTTTGGAGTTAAAGTCTCCGAACATAATGACTGAACGGCCGAGGGCGAGAATGGTCTCAAAGTCGCTGCGGATAGGTTTGGTGCCAGAGGGTATGTAGACTGAAGCTATGATGATGGTCGGATGACCAGTCATAGCCAATCTACATACGGTGGCTTCCATAATGAGGAGAGCAGGGGTAGGGAGAGGACAGCAATGGAATCCTCTTTTGTAGTAGATAGCAGTGCCGCCGAAACCGACGCAGTTAGGCCTATCGTTACGTGTAAACGCGTATTTAGGAATAGCGAATCCCCTGGAGCGATTAGGAGTGAGCCATGTCTCCTGGAGAAGTAAAAGATCTGGGTCGTTGTTTTGAAGGAACAGTTTGAGCTCGGGAAGGTTGGTGCTTAGGCTACGAACGTTAAAAGATATTAGGGATTAGCCCTTGGGTTTGATACGACAGGACGCGGGATTCGCGGGTCTAGACATTATAATTTACTTTTTTAAGAATTTATACAAAAATAAAGAACTTACAACGAACTTAGGAGCGAGTGATGCTCGGCTAACGCGAATAAACGCTCTTGAGGAGAGCGGGCGGCTCGCAGTTTGCGTGCGAGTATGGAAATTTCATTAATGTCTACGTTTTGGATGACGTCGAATACGGTCTTCATGTCCTCAGCCAACGACGACTGAGGTGCAGAAGACGGAGCGGGACGTGGCCCTACGGGAGCTACGGGAGCTGGGATGGGTCGGGAAGGTGCAGGCGGGACGGCCGGACGCTGCCTCTAAGACAGAGCCGGAGTAGGCGTCGGCTGAACGGGCTTTGCTTCCGGGGGACCCCGGTTGCGCAGCGGCGGAAAGTTAGCAGGAGTGAGCGGCGGCGCCGGTTTAGGCGCGACCCTCTTGGTGGTGGAGCGCGGAGCGCGCGGGCAACCCCTGTAGTTAGCTGTGTGGCCGGACTGGCCGCACAGCACACAGGCAGGGGGGGAAGTGGATTCGGGAGTGCGAGTGCACTCCTTAGTGAAGTGAGGATCCAGGCACTTTACGCACCTGGGGGGAGCTGAACAGTGAGCCGCTGCGTGGCCATATAGCTGGCAGCGGTGGCACTGCCCAGGGTGACCGCGGGGGTTGGAACGCTCGACGGAGATGTTCGAGAGTCCGCAGATTGTGCGAGCCTCATTGAAAATCTCCTTCGAGTTGGGAGTATTTGACAGGATTACTAAAGCTAAGGGAAAACGCCTACCGCGGTTGGAGTGCATCTTGTGCACTGCTGTGACCGGGAAACCCTGAGACTTAAGGTCATCGAGAATGTCTTCGTTACTGAGTTCGAACGGGACGCCCCGTAGTACAGCGCGGATCTTACGCTCCTCCGGGAGGGCGTAGGTGTGATACGCGATATGATTTAATGATAGTAGCCTGGTAAACGCGCGGAAGTCGTCGACGGTCGCTACTTGAATTTTGATTGTGTCGCCAGCGTTGGCGGCTTTTAAGTAATTAATTTTGTGCTCTTTGCACAAGTTTGAGACCGCGGTCCAGCGCGCTTTTTCACGCAGGAATACGGGCGGAGGGAGCTGAGGCTTCGGCGGGACGGGAGCGCAGCGCGTCGCTGGCTTCGATGTGACCGACGGAGACGCGGTTACTACGAGCGATTTTAACGGCGCGGGGGCTGGTGTTGAAGACACCGGGGAGGGCTCGGGTATTGAAGATACCGAAGCTTTCTTCGAGCGTTTTTGGAGCGCTTGGCGACAAGTTGGAACGCGGGCTCAGGAGAGCCGGTTAGGGTGACGGCATCTGACGAAGTATCAGACGCGGGTTCGGAGTCGCTCCCGGGAGCGGTACGCTTACGACGCGACGCGTGAGAGGATGCGACCGATTCGCAGTCCATCTCGGACGAGGCAGGAGACGCGGGAGAGCTGTGGACCTGAGGGGTCTGGACGTCGGAGGCCTGAGGGGCCGGGGACGCGATAGTAGCCTGTAAGGCCTGCGTTAGTACGTCATCTGGGATGGGGCAACCGGACGCCGCGAGCGCCTGGGCGAACGACCTAAGAACGCTTACAAGGTCCATTGGAGGGCTTGAATATGTAATATATAAATATATAATGTATGCCTAGGTCCCCTAGCAACCTAGCACCTAATTAAATAACAAATGCCTAGAGTTCCTAAATAATAACCTAGCAACCCTAGCGGCAAACCTCCCTACCAGCGGTAGGGGGGCTGGGGATAATAACTTAAAAACTAACCGTAGCACGCCGAAGGCCGCTACCTAGAAACCTAAAAAAGGGTACGCAGGTAAAGAGTTGACCGCGTTAGGGTCAACCTTTACCGACAGAAAGGACAAATACACACGAAAACACACAAATATGATAAAAATAAATATGAAAATAGGAGAACAATAAATAAAATAGAGAAGAGAAATAAATAAAAATAAAAAGTACTGGTTCAGTACAAATTCGTTGTCACCGTTAAGTATCCTTTGCACTGAAACCAGACTACTTACGCCGGGCACAACACTGCACTCAGCACAAGCACAACACAACTTAGCACAGCACTTTGAAGACTAAGGGGCTTAGTCGCAAAGAAAAATCGCACTTCGAAAGCACTCAGACGGAGTAGAAAAACCTTGAAACCCGTAGCACGGAACCAACACGCTAAACTGTGACGTCAGTAGACTGAGCGCCACGGAATAGCGGGAAAGGACCGATCAACGGAGAACTGGGTCTTGCACGTCCGCACCGCGTGGCGATCGGAGCGAGAATGGTTGTAGCCATTGTGAGAATTTCTTTTTTAGGCAGGAAGATCCTCCGGGCAAGCGGGGGCTGCGTTCGAATAAAGCCAGATCCTTACCAGCTACGGGTCACGAGGAGCTTGCGCATTCCGTTCGCGGCTCAAACTTTAGCATGCGCTCTTTGCAGCGCCGGCGACGTCCCGAGAGCAAGGAGTTCCTCTCTAGTTGTCCCTCATGAAATGGTGCGCAGGAAGCGCATTCGACATCTCGAGCTTTGTATCTGAGGTGGACTCCCTAGAAACCCCACCGAAGGCTCATGGTTAGCGGGGGAGGGAAAAGTAAGAGAACTGTCTTAGCCCAGTGTGTATTTAAACCATTTCCATCTTCCTTCTAAGATTCCTTATTTTTTAACGCGAGTTAATTTTAATCGATTACAATGATATAATTCTATATTTAAATGGCTAAGAAAATACTGGACAAAGTGACAAAAAAAGACAATATCAAAAATCTTTATACAAAAATAAAATATACCCGCACATCGCTGATCCAGCTAACACCTAAGACAATGCATAAGCGTGCTACGCGCATGGTTCAAGCTTCATTCCTTTATATCTAGACTTATCCATATATGGCGATTGCCACCAGGCAACCCATCACACTCGGATATTTGTCGAGCATTACAAATCAAACCAAGTGATAGAATTTTCAATATTTACTGACAAAAAAATTTGTCTTGACAATTAAATTGAATGGTGTTTCTGACGAGGAATTTTAAAGTTTATTGATTTTGATTTCCTTAAGTTTGTTGTGGAGTATGGCAGTTATAGTGATTGTATTATTGGGAGTCAGTTAGCCAGACGATTTTTCTTCCGATATTCTAATTTAGAAGGCAATGTAGATATTTAGAGGCGAATAATGCTATTAGAGTATAATTAGCATCCATGTTTATCTATAAACATTAACTAGCGATCGATCATTCTGAGAATTGTTTTCTTCAATTAGAAATTGACAGCGTTCAACTTATTCAAGTCTTTTCAGGAACACCAGCGATTGTGAAAATGTTAACAATAATTTAAAGATTTTTTTTTTTTTTTTTTTGTTCCCCTCCGCGGGAAGGGCAGGAGGATAAAAATGCCCTGACGCATACTCTGGCGCGATTCCAAAGTTATGTGGGACTCGTCCCGACGCCTACCAGGACCATACCCACTAAAAACCCCCTGTCGGCTCGTGCATTTTTGCCACTCAGCCTTCATCGGAGCGACGGCCAATTGGAGAAAGAGGCCGCGCTAGCGGGGCCCAGAAGGGGTCACCCGCTGGGATTACATAGCACTGAAGGTGCTCAAAAATTAAAAGTAAAATAAAAACATTAAAAATGAAAAGTAAATAATGAAAACATTAAAAATTGAAAAATTAAATATGCATTAATTCGGATTTACGTTAGAATTAGAATTTACGTTAGAATTAGAATTTGCGGCCAGAAGGGCCTCGAGATCGCGTGACAGTCTGGTGGATGAGTACGTTTGCGCATTTCTAGGCCTAGCGACTTTGAACTTCGAGTCTAACACAGGAGCAGCATATGAGACAGAATCACGAACTAGAGGATTGGGATGGGTTTCGGAGCGTTTGAAGAACGCTTCAGAGAGTGTTTTGAGATATTGTTGTACTGTAGGCAGTTCAAGATCTCTATGCAAGTCCGCGTTACGCACGTACCACGGTGCGCCTGTGGCCCGGCGGCAAAAGAGGTTTTGAACTATCTGCAGTTTGTGCAGGAGGGAGGGTTTGGCGTGGGCAAAGATTGGCGAGGCATACGTCATGACGGGTCTAACGCAGACCTTGTAAAGTGTTCGTTTGTTTCTGAAGGACATTTTACTTTTTCTACCTAACATGCCATTTAGGCGGACTAAATAGTGACGAGCGAGTTTCGAAACTCTTTCAACGTGTGGCTTGAAAGAAAGCGTCGGATCTAATGTGACGCCTAAGTATTTAGTACTGCGCTTCCAGGGGATGGGAATGCCTAACATTCGAACGTGGGGATCGCCATCGGGACGACGGCGTTTGTGGTCGAAGCGCATCGCAGAACTCTTTTCAGGGTTCACATCGATGCGCCATTCTTGAAACCATGCACCAAGGGCGTTTACGGCCTTTTGGAGTCTGGTTACAAGGCGCCGAACACCGTGGCCTTTGGTATAGAGTGCGGTGTCGTCAGCGAAGAGGGCGAGTTCGACGCCTTTCGGCGGGATGGGAATGTCGTTGGTGTACACGGTGTACAGCAGAGGGGCGAGGACTGAGCCTTGAGGGACTCCAGCCTTTATGGGACGAGGTGCAGAAAGCGTGCCTTCGTGTTTAAATCGAAACGTACGGTCTTTGAGAAACGACGCTATTATCCTGACTAGGCGATCCGGTAAGCCTATCTTGTAGAGTTTATAAACGAGACCGCTGTGCCAGACTTTATCGAAAGCCTTGGCTACGTCAAAGAAAACCGCGACTGATTTATAACGACGCGGATAGAAACCGTCAAGTATATACTCGACGATTCGGTGGACTTGTTGAGGGCAGGAGTGTTTAGCGCGAAAGCCGAACTGATGGGGAATAATGAGAGGATCGCCATCCGTTGGAAACAGATGGTTCCGCATTCGAGAGAGTATGACTCTCTCGAGAAGTTTAGACATTGCCTTGAGGAGGCTGATGGGTCTGTGATTAGCCGGGACGTTCAGAGGTTTGCCCGGCTTGGGAATGCCTATGACTGTCGCTTCTTTCCAAGCTTTTGGAAAGTAGCTATGGTCGAAGCAGGCATTGAAAATGATAGCTAATAAGGTAAGCATCTGTTGAGGTAGGTGCTTAAGTGCGTGGTTGGAAATTCCATCCGCACCCGGAGCCTTTTTGGACTTTTGATTTCTAATGAGAAGCAAGATTTCATCATTAGAGACTGTGACAGGATCGGCGGTGATGGGAAGAGAGTCTCTGCGAAGGACTTCGTCCTCCACCGCCTGGATGTGTGAGGGATCAGCAGGTTGCGTGCTGGGCGAGCATTGTGCGGCAATGCTGTCGGCGAAGCATTCGGCTTTCTCTTCGACTTCGAAGGCAGTAGTGCCGTCGGGACGAGTGAGAGGAGGAACGTGAGAAACGGTGTCTATGCGTAAGGCTCGGGCCATGCTATAGTACGCTTGGTGGGACGGAGAGATATTTGCCATGAGATCGTTCATCTGAGCGTCTCGGAGTTCCGCGAGGCAAGACCTAACTTTACGTTGAAGCTGATTCGCAGCTGTTCTATAGGCGGGCGTGGGATACTTCTTGGCTCTCCGGAGAGCCGCGTTTTTAGCTTTAATAAGATTGCTAACGGCTAAGGGAAGCGTGGGTTTGCCTTGCTTAGCAACCTTTTCGTTGTCACTGATGGCTGAGTTGATAGCATCAGTGAGAGAATTTACTAATGAATCGATTTTATCCGGGCTATCTAATTGTTCGGGAGAGATCGCGAGTGGAGAGTTCGGAGCCTCTAAGGCTGAAACTAACGTATTTTTAAAACCTTTCCAGTTGGTAAAGGTCTTATGAGATGAGGCGTTATCGTTCGGCGGTCCTAGCACGAGGGAAACGGGGCGATGGTCGGAGCCTAGGTCATCGAGCGGTTCGATAGACCTTAGATCAAGATTGATTCGCTTGATAATTGCAAAGTCGAGGATGTCAGGAGAGTAGGACGGGTTGTTGGGATAGTGAGTGGGAGTGACGGGGGATATGACATCTAGGTCAAGGGAGTTAGTGATGTCGAGGAGAGCGATACCGCTGGTGTTAGTCGATAGGCACGTCCAGTCAGTATGTTTGGAGTTAAAGTCTCCGAACATAATGACTGAATGGCCGAGGGCGAGAATGGCCTCAAAGTCGCTGCGGATTGGTCTGGTACCACTAGGTATGTAGATTGAAGCTATGATGATGGTCGGATGACCAGTCATAGCCAATCTACACACAGTGGCTTCCATGTTGAGGAGAGGAGGGGTAGGGAGAGGACAGCAGTGGAAGCCTCTTTTGTAATATATAGCGGTGCCGCCGAAACCGTCAGAGTTGGGCCTATCGTTACGAATAAACGCGTACTTAGGTATAGCGAATCCCCTGGAGCGGTTTGGAGTAAGCCATGTCTCCTGGAGAAGGAATAAATCAGGTTCTTTGTTCTGAAGGAACAGTTTAATCTCGGGAAGGTTGGTATTAAGGCTACGAGCGTTAAAAGATACTAGGGATAAGCCCTTGGGTTTAATACGACTGGACGCGGGATTCGCGGGTCTAGACATTAAAATTTATTTATTTAAAATTTACAAAAATAAAAGAATTTACAACGAACTTAGGAGCGAGTGATGCTCGGCTAACGCGAATAATCGCTCTTGAGGAGAGCGGGCGGCTCGCAGTTTACGTGCGAGTACGGAAATTTCGTTAATGTCGACGTTTTGGATGACGTCGAACACGGTCTTCATGTCCTCAGCCAACGACGACTGAGGGGAAGATCACAACGCGGGACGCGGCCCTACTGGAGCTACGGGAGCTGGGATGGGTCGGGAAGGTGCAGGCGGGACGGCCGGACGCTGCCTCCAAGACAGAGCCGGAGTAGGCGTCGGCTGAACGGGCTTTGCTTCCGGGGGACCCCGGTTGCGCAGCGGCGGGAAGTTGGCAGGAGTGAGTGGCGGCGCCGGTTTAGGCGCGACCCTCTTGGTGGTGGAGCGCGGAGCGCGCGGGCAGCCCCTGTAGTTAGCTGTGTGGCCGGACTGGCCGCACAGCACACAGGCAGGGGGGGAAGTGGATTCGGGAGTGCGAGTGCACTCCTTGGTGAAGTGAGGATTCAGGCACTTTACGCACCTGGGGGGAGCTGAACAGTTAGCCGCTGCGTGGCCATATAGCTGGCAGCGGTGGCACTGCCCAGGGTGACCACGGGGGTTGGGACGCTCGACGGAGATGTTCGAGAGTCCGCAGATTGTGCGAGCCTCTTTGAAAATCTCCCTCGAGTCGGGGGTATTGGACAGGATTACTAGCGCTAACGGAAAACGCCTACCGCGGTTGGAGTGCATCTTGTGCACTGCTGTGACCGGGAAACCCTGAGACTTAAGGTCATCAAGAATGTCTTCGTTGCTGAGTTCGAACGGGACGCCCCGTAATACTGCGCGGATCTTACGCTCCTCCGGGAGGGCGTAGGTGTGATATGCGATTTGGTTTAGTCCGAGTAACCTGGTAAACTCGCGGAAGTCGACGACGGTCGCTAATTGTATTTTGATTGTATCGCCAGCGTTGGCGGCTTTTAAGTAATTGATTTTGTGCACTTTGCACAAGTTGGAGACCGCGGTCCAGCGCGCTTTTTCACGCAGGAATACGGGCGGAGGGAGCTGAGGCTTCGGCGGGACGGGAGCGCAGCGCGTCGCTGGCTTCGATGTGACCGACGGAGACGCGGTTACTACGAGCGATTTTTCCGGCGCGGGGGCTGGTGTTGAAGACACCGGGGAGGGCTCGGGTATTGAAGATACCGAAGCTTTCTTAGAGCGCTTCTTGGAGCGCTTGGCGACGAGTTGGAACGCGGGCTCAGGAGAGCCGGTTAATGTGACGGCATCTGACGACGTGTCAGACGCGGGTTCGGAGTCGCTCCCGGGAGCGGTACGCTTACGACGCGACGCGTGAGAGGATGCGACCGATTCGCAGTCCATCTCGGACGAGGCGGGAGACGCGGGAGAGCTGAAGACCTGAGGGGTCTGGACATCGGAGGCCTGAGGGGCCGGGGTTGAGGCCTGAGGGGCCGGGGACGCGATAGTTGCCTGTAAGGCCTGCGTTATTAAGTCATCCGATATGCTGGCGCCGGACGCAACGAGCGCCTGGGCGAACGACCTAAGAATGTTTGCAATGTCCATTGGAGGGCTTGGGATAATATGAAATATATAAATATATAATGTATGCCTAGGTTCCCTAGCAAACCTAGCGCCTATTTATATAACAAATGCCTAGAATTCCTAAATAAAAATCTAGCGAACCCTAGCGGCAAACCTCCCTACCAGCGGTAGGGGGGCTGGGGAGAATAAATTAAAACTAACAATAGTACGCCGAAGGCCGCTACCTAGAAACCTAAAAAAGGGTGCGCAGGTAAAGAGTTGACCGCGTTAGGGTCAACCTTTACCGACAGAAAGGACAAATACACACGAAAACACACAAATATGATAAAAATAAATATGAAAATAGGAGAAAAATATATAAATTAGAGAAGAGAAATAAATAAAAATAAAAAGGACTGGTTCAGTACAAACTCGTTGTCACCGTTAAGTATCCTTTGCACTGAAACCAGACTACTTACGCCGGGCACAACACTGCACTCAGCACAAGCACAACACAACTTAGCACAGCACTTTGAAGACTAAGAGGCTTAGTCGCAAAGAAAAATCGCACTTCGAAAGCACTCAGACGGAGTAGAAAGACTTAGGAAACCGTAGCACGGAGCCAACACGCTAGACTGTGACGTCAGTAAACTGAGCGCCGCGGAATGGCGGGAAGGGACCGATCAACGGAGAGCTGGGTCTTGCACGTCCGAACCGCGTGGCGATCGGAGCGAGAATGTAATAATTTAAAGAATCCATCATATCTCCTTTATTCTCCTTGGTGTAGATTCAGAAACCCACAGTGCAATCTGCTTCATGCCCTTGTATCTACACAAATATGCTTATTCAATAGATTAAGTACTATGTAGCTAAAGCGATGTGCAGTACGTACATTTGGCCGGTACTGTTAATACCTAAACTTGTAATTAACTTGGAGTCAGAATAAATAATACTGCAGTGTTTGTCGGATCTTTTCATTCAAGCAACCATTAGTACATAGTCACACATACATGGGTGTCCCAGAAATGACACGTAAGGGTGACACTGGAGGTAGATGGACTTTAGATAACTTCAATCAAAAAGCCACAAAAGACACCTGGACCTGATGATATTTTGGAAAGCTCATTAAACAAGCAATTTTTTAAGATGATGTGCAGTATCATCGCCATACATTTTTTTTTCACAGCAATCAGTTAAAACAATCAATTTTCGCAATGAAATAAAATAAAACAATTCAACTCTTTTTCTTAGCACAGTGTGCTAGTTTCCGTCAATATTATTACTAGGTTGTCTCAACTACACGATAGTCTTGGTAAAAAAACCATGAGTTAAAATATATTTATTGTAGCTGTAGGCAAAAAAGGACCAAAATTTGGAAATTTCATAAAAAAGCACAAAAGTTGCAATATCTCGAAAACCAGAAAACTTTTACTAGAGGCATGTTGGTGTTATCTGATAGGCCTAAAGTTCTGGGACACCTTGTATATACTTAACACCCTGACCACGCCACAACATACAAGGACTTGTCACACTAAATGCGTAATGCTTCTTGCGGTTCGATTAAACAGAACTAAGTGAACATCAAATGTTAACACCAACAGCACAACTTGGCTGAAAGTGCTCGATTCGGCACAAAGCATACAAAGCTTTTCGACCTGATATAATAGTGAAATCATGTGAAATATTGTTAACATTTGTATAATATTACTCCAGTGTACCTCAGGGGCCTCACTCGTGGTTTCCGAGCACAGTAACCTTGGAAAACCGAACACTTTGCTCCTTTTAATTCTTTTCATAACCTGTATGCAAACATGACGGTCTATAGCATAGTTCAGACGTAACAAACAAACACATTAATTTTGGCATTTATGAAACTTATAAAGTCTTAATACTATATACTTGCATCAATTCTTAACCTATAAAAGATTTCTCTAACTAAATGATTTCTAATTTATAAGTTTAATGCAGCTTGATCAATATTACCGCGGGCGCTGGTTTACCGACTGCCTATTAAGGGAGGAGCGTTTTTACTGTTTCTTAACTTGCGAGGATCATCTGCTTTGACGTATTGATTGGTATGATTAGTTATAGCTGTTTAAATGGCGAGCTTGTTTTTTTATGGTAATCTAAATATATAAGAGAAAAATGTTACTGATTTACACGATACTACTTAACTGTAGGACTGATATGGAATTTATATTTTGCCCATAGATATTAAGAATTCAAAAAGAACAAACGAGAAACTTAGTTTGAAGATCACGTATATACAGTTAATTACGATGAACGAGACTTCGTTCACTGCGACTGCAAGCTTCTACTAGAAGTTAAATTTAAAACTTTGTGTTAATTCGCGAGAGTTATATTATCAATATGTGAGACACAAAAGCGTTTTGCGTTAAATGTATTTGTTATGTGCCCCTTAAATTAAAATCAGGTAAAGTTCTTAAGAAATTACGTAGATCTATGTATTTTATTATACTCAAATTAAGACGTGGGCCATCTCTCTTATTCTTAGAATTATTATATAAATGGAACATAAAATGGGGAATAGTTAACGTTTAATTCCAGACGTTTTTCTAAGTCAGTAATATATTTCAAATTCATTAACCATAAATTATTTAAAAAAGAAATACGATTACAACAGTACAGTAACTGCATGAGTACTGGCCGATGATTCCCGTCAAAACGCACCTGCGAAGCTTGCGATCCATCTAACCTGGTAGAAAATGGATACAATGACACGCAATCTCCGCACTTGCACATTCCAGGGATCGTAGTTTTGTAAAACTTTTACCCACAACATGCAGTTCTGTGTATGCCCAGTTGTGTTGTCGAAAAAATAGGCCTCATCCTGAAATAATTCAAGTTTACTGAGAGTGTAAATTGTTAAGTTCTCAAATTTTAAGGTTGGAACGGTTTTTCTTTAATATCTTTGTCTTTTTCAACTGTTAGAGAAATATCAGTGTTTAAGTTGTTCATTATTCAATTTTTACATTTTATTTCATGCAAATTATATCATGCGATGGATATTTTCTGGTCGGTGCAATAACATTTTGACTTTGGTTATATTATTAGGTTATACGAGTATATACTGAGGTTAAATGCTAACCAACTGGGTTATTTCTTAATATCTACTGTATGAAAACTATTTGTCAGATTTATATTGAAAAATGTAAATGCCAGAATATGTAAAGGACAAATTGTATATTCTTATATGAAGTGACATGTGTTGAAAATAAAAATAAGTTATAACTTTGAACGTCGTTACTGAATAATTGATACAACGAAATAAAATAGATCCACCGTAATAGTCAGAACTATTATTCCATTACGTAAGTAAGCAGCATTCTCCAAATTAAAAAAAAAACACTATCTAAAATGATGTAGCTTAATTTTTGACTATTATTAGTTGCACAAACCATGAGCTGAAATATACTTTTCATAACTATTTATCACCATCTTTAAACTTGCATCTCATAAATATATAAATGTTTGGCCTGATCTACAAACACCTAGGTGAATATTATGCTAGAGCTAAAATGGCGGTCTCTCAAGCTCGATAGAACCTGGCCGACTTTTTACTTCCCGAAAACGATGGGTTTGTGGTTAACTTTACTGCGATCTAGACTTTAACCTTTAGATAATTTAGAAGACTTGTGGTTAGTCGTGGAGGTAGAAATAGTGGATAAGAATTCAGCTAATGAAATGAAATGAAATATTTATTTCTTTTTTCTTATTGATGTCAAATAAAACATGACTCTACCACCAGTTCGGAAAAACCTTCGTGAAGAAGAACTGGCTAGAAACTTCACGTGAATATTTTTTTCAAATTAAATTTACAGAGTCTCTTTATGTCTATGTAAAGTTAATCTTATCTGCATCCGTTAGCTCGGCAAGTCTCCCTCCCCCCAAGTATTCAAACGACAAACACCCTCAAACGGCACCCGTTCACGAGTTAACGCGCGGGCCAGCTCTTGTGCTTCACAGGTTATATCGATATATATTTTGCATATTATATAATTGAATGTAACGCTAATTTTCTGTGCTTTGAAACGTCGGATTTAGAGTTCGAAAAAGTTCTCCTCAAAGAGGAGGCAACAACCTTAATGCCAAAAATCTTTATTTGATGTTATAAACATGAAAGGGATATTTATCGAATCGTTAGTAGCTACCCAACTAGCACAAATGGTAGCCAATAAGCTTTAGAGCGTATCATATTGCAACTTAAGGTGCTAACGATAAGGTCTATATCCTGCTCTAGACCCCTTATGCAACAGATATGGCCCTAAGTGGGCACATCGCATAGCAGGTCTAGAGCATATCATATTGTGACTAAAGGTGCAAATTGCAGCGCCTGTACCCCTGATTTGCCACTTTGATTGAACTGTTGATTGAACGGTTGAGTGAACGATTAGATTTTGTTCATTCATACGTATGTTTCATTTCTGTAGTTGCAATGTTGAGAATATTAATGGCGTGTGACAGTTTTTAAGTGACAACTTACAAAACATAATTGTAAGTACCAAATACTTTTATTCAACTATTTGCTTTATCTGTACTGAAAAATCAAGTGGGATCTCAACTTTACTGCAAAATGCGTATATGTTTATTAAGTAAATTTACACGCCATATTGATTTCATGAGAATTTCAACAAAAAACAGTGTAAATAAAATATGGTTATAGTAGTTTTAATAAAAATGACCAAGAATATAATTGGTATAACAAGCATTTATAGTGAATTTACGTAGTATAGTTGTAAAATCACTTCTTTTGTTATAACAAAGACATGTTTAGTACAAATAATGTAAATTAGAGGTTAGATTTTCATAAAAACATCCATTAAAAATGGCGAATCGTTTTGTTACTATAGGTAATAATTTTCACCCGCTTACTTCAATTTTTGCTGTTCAAAGTGCTAAAAATCACCTTTCCTATTACTAAGTGGTCTAGAGAAGGGCTACAGGAGTGAATTTTATTTACTTTATATATGATTCTTTTGTTTTAGTAGGGAAAATAGTTTAGGGCTCAATTGACAATACAAAAACCTTTTTTTGGATAAACATAATGTAATACACTCAATATTGATTAAGTATTATGTATTTTAATACAATTATGTTTTCATTTCAGTAATTGAACGGAACTACAGATGCAGCATACAATACTTTGCCATGAAAACCAAACACTGTCATAGAGCCAAGCACCGAAAATTATATAATAATTCGTTAAAATCCAAAAGGCACAAAAACTACAGAAGCACTTTTCTTATAAGAATTTTATAAGTGAAATATTATTTTAGATCAACATTATACAAATATAGTTGTTTCCTTGTAAAAGTAATAACCTAATTATTTAATTTTAAATAAAAGTCAGATAGCTGTTAAAAATGTATTTTATTTCCCTTTGTCGTTCAGCAATCAGAAAACAATTTATATGAATCTAATTATTCAGAGTTCTAATTACTTTTATTTTCATATTGATTCCAAAAGTTGAATGCGCATTGTAAAATATTGATTTTGGCTAACATGTCATTAGGGTACAAGCATATCAAATTTAAAAAAAGCAAATTGTGTTCTAAATGTTGATTATCAGATGAAAATGAATTTAGAATAAATAAAGTAATATAATAATATCAATAAAATATTAATGTATCCCGTAGTAATATCTTTTGTTTTTATAACAAAGGGAGGTAATTAACACATCGTAAACCTTCACAAGTTAAACTTTGGGTAAATTCCACAATAACAAATATTGAACTTTCTACGGAACCCTCCGCTTAAACTTCAGAAGAAAATAATAAGAACCAATCCTGCCATTAAGGCTCATTTTATCATCGTTCTAGATATTCCAGTGGTTTAAGAGTTGATTTTGCTTCCTTTTAGAAATGTTGGGCGTTATGGTGGTTATTGCTTCTCGTTTTTAGCTATAAGACGCACTACAGGTATAAATTACCACTTAAAGTAGCAATTCACACTCGCACTGTAGCTTAGAGTGGTACAACAGTGGTAAGGTGTTCAACTTTAAACTGTAGGTGGTAATAATTGAAAATTTCGAACCCATAGTCCATTTTATAGACTTTATTTATATTTACCACTCCTATGCAGTAAGAAGTTGTAATTTTTACCCAAAGAGCACCGATATACAACTTTGAGTCATAAACTTAGCTACAATTATTACTAATGTGCTAGTTGGGTACGCATGTGATCTTCGGAAATTTTACTCTAGTCTTTTCATCTGTACGCATAATTAATTTATCACAAACTTAATTAAAACATATAATAATAAAATCCTAAAACCCATTGCAGGTGAAAATATTAACCATATAAACAATTTGAAACTGCCTCATCCATCTTAGCTCTCCCGGATCTACGTCAGACCCGTGAGAAAGCGACGGTTCGTGAAATGACCAGCCAGTCCAGGCAACATCTCGCAGATCACAATCTTGCCCTACTACCTGATTGTTCATCATTTTTTCCAGGACTTATTCTCGTGCACGACCTAAGGGCTTGTATTGGTGATCGATTTTTTATTTAAGTGTATCAATTACACTTTCTTTGATTATTACACATAAAGGCTAAATTTGGAAAGGAATTTGTCTTAAAGAGTTTTAAACATTTTGGAGCTTATTGATTTTCCTTAATTTCAATACTTCTAATATGTAAAAACTTGTGAAAAAAACACAACCAATAAAAATTCCTAATATAATTTAAAATAATGTTTTGCTAGTTTTCAGGATTTTGCAGTGATCATTAGTACGAACAAACATGGGTGAAATGGTAGAGCGAAATAAGTATTAAGATAAGAGCATATTGGAAAAGTAAACTAAAAAATTGAAGGCAAAGCATGGGCCTAGTATGATAGCTTGTACATTACATTAAATTCGTTCTACAAATTCTAAGAATGATTGGAAATAATGACAGCTGAATCTTACAAACTGGAACTAGACTAATGTTGCCAATATACTAAATCGAAAAAAAAATAACTAAAACAAAATTATAGTCTGCAGTTTTTTATTTTGTGTAGGTGTTGAACATTTTCTCTATACAACTTTAGTCATATAAATAAACTACATTTTTTCAGTGTTCTCTTCGGATATCTTAGGTATAAGAGGAAAAAACACAAGGCAATAAAATATTATATTTAGAACTTTTGAAAAGCTTTACTTTGAATATACAAAAGTCACTTAAGCGCAGTTCCTGTTTTTTTTTTACGAAACAAACTTGAAATGGACTGAAAGCGAACAAGACTGGAAACCACAATAGCAAGAATTTCACACCAGGATTCTAACCCTAGACGAAGCTTACAAACATCATAATAATAAAATAATAATAATAGTACTGTTATTGAAAGATAAAAATAAAAGTAATAATAGACCCTGTTTATAATTCTATATCAATTACACAGCATAATTATCGATCATAAGCTATTTATAGTTTTTAGTAAAATGTTTGATTCTGACCGCACAAAACAAATTCTTTACATCCTCTAGAAAATTAACGCACGCATCCAGCATTGCACTTCACAAGACACACAGATTTTGACCAAACTACTTATACCTGATAACATTATTTCTGCAATACGCGGGAACGTGTAAAACTTCCGTTTACCAAGAGCCGTATCTTGACAAAGTGGTAATTCTGAGCATTCAAAATGGTCATGGTAAGTATAATGGGCTGGGTTAACAGTTATGACACTTAATTTGGCCGGGTAATGTTCGATTCGGCAGTAGTGATCGTAAGGTGGGTAACGATATGCGTTTGACTGCTATTTAACAGGAATTAAGGTATGAGCTGAAGCGATTATTTTGGTAGAGATTTTGCAATGTGTCCAATATTATAAAAGGATGCAATTTATCTTAAGGACTTTTGTTATGGATTACCATGCAGCGAAACATACATATATAAATATAAACAACCATGACCCGAGAACAAACATCTGTGTTCATCACACAAATGAATTCCCCGGCCAGCACTCGAACCTGGGACCTCCAGCGTATAAGGCAGGGCCACTAACTACTACACTACTTATTGGACCGTCATAAATTTACTGTCTTCTCGTTATTCTGCAAATAAATACTTTCTAACAGCTGACGTATAAATTATGACCAAAACTCCTGTTTAGTACAGAGTAACAAAAAAGAGTGATATGTTTTTATCAATCTGAATCCAAACATGACACACCTACCCATGCACGTGTTATCACAGTTAAAGCCCTTTAAAATTTTCGTGAATTGATTATTAACGAATACTATATACCTTTCATCTGCTATTACAATCTAAAACTAGTCTTAAAGAGAACACAATACACATGACAGCCTTAATAATGTACTGTAGGAGTATCAACCCCTCCCAACTGAGGGGAGGTGTTAGGTTGCAGACCATACACAAACCTTGAAATAAATTTCAAAAATATGTGGGTTTTCCTTCATACTTTACTTGAACCTTTTCATTTTTCCAATTAATTATTATTTTATTATAGGAACTCAACGAACATCATTTTTACATGAATTTTCTTTACTGTATATCTTATTGTTATATGCTATAATTATGAGATAATATATAGTAGATACATTTATTTGTAAAAATATTAACGTTTTAGATGTTATATAGTGTTAACTAGTCTATATTCAATACTAAAAACGAAATGAAATGGAATAATGAAATATTTATTTCTCAACATTGACAATATCTTGACTTCAAAATGACTCTACCACCAGTTCGGAAAAACCTTCGTGAAGTAGAACTGGCAACAAACTTCACGGGATATGTTTTTAAATAAATTTACAGAGTCTCTTTATGTCTATACAAAGTTATTCTTATCTGCATCTGTTAGCTCGGCAAATTTCCCTCCCCCCAAGTATCCAAACGACGAACACCCTCAAACGGCACCCGTTCACGAGTTAACGCGGGATCCAGCCATTTACATACATAATTGATCAGAGTTAGTCACTCATTCACTCACTACTGTCTTTGGATTATCGGAATGGATGACACCTATTGGAATGAATTATCGTGAAAAATAAATCAAAATCCTCTGCCATCGTCGTATTTCAATTATCTCGCCATCCCACAACGACATAACACTAGAATGTACATAGAAATGTTTTAAATTAATAATTGTAAGATAAAAACTACACCTAAACTAGAATCTATTGAAGGCAACGTAGCCAAATACTGGCCGTATTACCACGCTGGATCCCAATTCGTTGTGCAAGGTAGGTGCCAGCCTTAGGGTCACGAGTTTCTCTCACCGTTAGAACAGTCGGCTTGAGAAAGAAAACACAATAGAGGTCAAGTATTAATATTCTTAAGAACATTTCAATTTTTTTTAAATATTTCACAAAGTTACAAACTTTCTTGGCGATTACTTGGGCCACCACCGTAACGACATGCTCTCTCTACTTGTACCAAACAACAAAAATATTAAATTTTATGTGTTGTATCGAGATCGAATCGTAAGACTAAGTGTTATTGCTTAATTTTGGCATTATCATATCAGTTTTTTCGATATTTTTTATGTGTTTCTCATACAGATCGTCTTAAAGAAATACTCTGCGAAAGTGTAAGGCGCAAGATTTAATCATATATTTTTATAAAATCAAATAATTTTTAAAGTTATGATTGTGTTTCCAAAATTATTTTAATAGCTTTTTTTGTATAACATCTTTATCGCGTATAATTATTGAGTTTAAGATATAACCAACAGTGTCAATATGATTTTATGATATTTTTTCTTAAAGATGGAGAAAAAATAAAGATATGTGTAGTAATTTTTACAGGGCACGAAATAATTTTTAGCTTGTGCACTATCTAGAAAATTAAATAAAGGTTTACCAAAATAGCACGAATATATCAGCAACTTGTAATAAAGGTTCGCATACTGAACGAGTTTCATCAAATTTACTTTTATGAATGAACATTTATGTTTATCTCATTGGTGTTTAAGATAAAACGAAACACTGTTAGACCCAATATATCTGGATTTTTAAAACAAAAAGTTCCGTGAAATCTATTTATTTTATATGAAAACGCAATTCATTTTACTTATTTATTGTTTAGTATATTAACTCATACAGTGTAAAAAAAACTAATTGGCTCGATTCAGTGCTGAATAAAAAATGTTCAAGGTAATTTTATATTAAGTAATCTTTCCAACAGAAATATTATTAAATAAAGATTATAAATTATATCGAAATAAACATTAAAAACAAAAAGTGTTACAAAAGTCATTATATCATGTTCACGGCCATTGATGGATGCGCGTTATCCTGACCTGACAGCTTAGACTATGGAGCCTAGCATAACAATTTAAGAAATAAAAAATGACTAGGACTATTTTTCTTTCGCAACATTCAGTTTAACGTAGGGTAATAAGGCCGAAAAGCTGCCGGAAGTAACTACGAACGACAAACGCTGTGTGTTAGTTACACTTGCATCAGGTACTTGTTACTAAAAGTACGAAGTGATACTTCAGAAACACCCTATATATAAAATAACTACATAGGAGATGAACTTGCATATCTAAACAGTTCTTATGAGAAATAAATCCAGGTTCGACTTAAACTGTCATAGAACGACTAATAAACATTTTTTTACTGTTGACATAGAACTTTGTCCGTTTTATAAATTTCAAGCCACTGTTTGCAATATTTATTTTAAGTGTTCAACGCATCAGTGTGCGCGCAGCCCTGTGTGTGTGTATGCTTGTGAATATACAATTTAGCTTTGTGTGGAAGCCACCATCTTGTCAAACCATGTTCTCGTGGCTTTGGTGTGCGTGTATTATCAATATATTTTTTCACGCACACATAGGCGCTGTATATTTACAAGCTTAACGCACACATAGGGCCACACAGTTGATACAGGTGCGATTACTAATCATATATATTATTCGATTAATAGATCTATATTTATAAATGTGTACTATATGTTTTACAAAGGTAAAATTTGCTGTCCCTTCATATATTAACTGACAAACTCTGATTTTAATAATAGGTCTTTACCTATGAAACTGCCGTTTTGCCGTACTGGCCATTTCAAATGAAAATATTTTTTTTTTTGACTGATAATTCTAATTTCAAATTAATTTCATTTGCCAACATGGAATTCTTTTTCTAAAATCGTCATTTGTTTAATAGTTAGTGTTTTGTTTTCAACGCATTCGAACATTTTTCGTCATCATGGATAAGTTAAAAATTCGAGTAATTATGGAGTACCGACAAATTCAAATTCAAATTCAAAAATTCAAATTCAAATATTTATTTCTCAACATTGACAATTATTTGTTCTTATTGACGTCAAATAAAACATGATTCTACCACCAGTTCGAAAAAAAACCTTCGTGAAGAAGAACTGGCAAGAAACTTCACGGGTATATATTTTTTTTTTCAAAATAAATTTACAGAGTCTCTTTATGTCTATACAAAATTATTCTTTTCTGCATCTGTTAGCTCGGCAAGTCTCCGTCCCCCCAAGTATCCAAACGACGAACACCCTCAAACGGTGTATCTCAAACGTCGTGGCAGTAAAGCGGCACAAGCGGCACGCAACATCAACGACGTTTACGGAGCAAACACTACAAACGAACGCACCACCCGTTATTGGTTTACCCGCTTCCGTTCTGGAAATTTTGACCTGAAAAATGAACCCCGTGGTCGTCCGAAAACTTTGGTCGACAATGACGAATTAAAGGCAATTGTGGAAGCTGATGAAACTCAATCCACGGCTGAATTAGCAGCAGCTTTCGACGTTAGCATCAAAACAATATTGGTCCATTTGCGTCAAATTGGCAAGGTAAAAAAGCTTGACAAATGGGTACCCCACGAACTCAATGACCGCCAGCGCGAAGTACGCGTGGAGACGTGCCTTGCACTGCTCAGCAGGCATACAAATGAAGGAATTCTGAACCGCATTGTTACTTGTGACGAGAAATGGATCCTGTTTGACAATCGTAAGCGGTCAGCCAGTTGGTTGGACCCTAGTTCAGCACCCAAACAATGCCCTAAACGAAAACTTACCCCTAGAAAAGTGATGGTCACTGTTTGGTGGTCTAACGCGGCTGTAATTCATCACAGCTTCTTGCCAAACGGGGCAAGCATTACTGCAGATGTGTACTGTAAAGAACTGAACACAATGATGGAAAAGCTCGCACGTCTCCAACCAGCTTTGGTCAATCGTTCGGCTCCACTGCTCCTGCACGACAACGCGCGACCTCATACTGCACAGCAGACGGTCTCCAAGCTACAAAAGTTGGGGTTGGAAGTTCTCCGTCATCCGCCGTACTCACCAGACCTTGCGCCTACAGACTTCTACTTTTTCCAGAATTTGGATAACTTCTTGGCGGGAAAAAAATTCAATACCCGAGAGGCAGTACAAAATGCCTTTGAAGAATTTGTTGCCTCCCGTCCAGCTGATTTCTTCAAGAAAGGCATCAATAAGCTACCAATGCGTTGGCAAAGATGCATTGATTGCATGGGTGATTATTTTGATTAATAGAAATAAAAAATATATAAAAAAATTACGCTTCATTTATTTCGTGAAAAACGGCAATTTCATAGGTTCATAGATAACCTAATATTATTGAGTAGTGATATAAGCTATTTGACGCTAAAGTTCCTAAGGGATTAGGAGTTCGGCTAGTGAAAACTTGCAGATTTCTATTATAATATAAACATTAAAATCAACGTTTGACAGCATTCAAACCTAACTTCATCCCCTTCTTCTTGGTGCGTCGATGAATAGTATTCAAATTAAATTTAGAATTTTGTTGATTCTATACTCAATAACGCATTTAGTGTTTGGTTTGGCACCGAGATAGGTTAACATGCAGGCAGCTGAGCGCTGGGCAGGACAACATGGCAGCCAAACTTTGTGGAGCCATTTTGAATTTTTTTTGTCATAATTGCTTTTGTTAAATTAACTCAATTATGCTTTAAGATAAAGTACATTTTTTATTATACTGTTTCAGTTTTTTTATGTTGCTAAGCAATAACATAATATCCCATCATGGTGCAGTGATTGACAAACTGAGTTCCGTGCTTAATATAGTGGTTTCCGTAATAATGAATGGAAAAAAGTCTGAAGATTTCTGTTGTCAAGTCTAGATTTCCTGTTTATTTATGTTTAAATTACATTTATGAGAGTTTTTTTCTTTTGACTATTAAATAATAATCATCAAATTACATATTAATTCATTAGAAGCTACTAATTCAAATAAATTACTAATACTTCATGTTTTTTTTATAATTAAAGAATCATAAAGAAAATGAGTATAATTTAGAATACCTTTTATGGGGAACTATTGAAAAAGACTTGAAGAGAACAAAACATAATGTTTTGGGTATTTGAAAAAAAATCATTTTATTTTTGTTAAAAATAAAGTGATTATTAAAAATAGTTGTAACACTGATTTGAAATTCTTTTTTAACTGAATGTCAAACTTACATAGTTAAAAAGAACATAAATATTGAATATTAATGTGGTTTTCAAACGTGTTGCTTATTAAATATAATAGCAAAATAATTTAATCGAAACTTTCATAAACGATGAAAAAACTGACCAAAAACACGCAGAAATTACATAATTTGCGCCCTCATTGATTAACTCACACTTTTAATACCCGTAAAATTTTATTATCCATTATAAATCAGGAAATTACTTAAAAGTCACATCAAAAATACACGTAAATCGCAATTTGGTTACATATGTGTATTGATTCACGATTTCTGGTCGTAAATCGAGCCGCAACGAATCGATACCGAAATCGATAAATCGATTACACGATGCACGATAAATAAATAAATACCGTTACAATAACTTTTGAGTTTATTTTAGTATGGACGGTGGGCAATTGGACGTTTTTTTTTTTCGGTTAAAAGTGAATTTGATGTTATGTCTAACAGCTTTTGGGCAGTTTCGCCAGAGCATCAACGAATCCAGTGGGATCTTTTGATGGAATATATATCTGTTTCTTATGTAAATACTATACATAATGAAGCATCTAATGGTTAGAAATCCTGTACAAAGTCCTGTACAAAATCGTACATTCCATGGTAGATTCTTCGTCATTGTTGTCCTTCATAGATATAAATATTAATTATAGGTCTCGAAGGCCAAACATTTTTAGTTTAAACGTTTACAGGAATAATACTTCATATTATAACCCCATAGTTCGTATGTGTAGACAATACAACGAAGTTTGTAATGCCGATTCCGCTTTTGATTTAGATTTATTTGACTGTAATTTTAATAGATATAAAAGATCAATCTACAACATTTTAAAATGTGATTGAATCTTGCAACGATGTCCTCAGTAACATGGGTGCAAATACATACATGTTTAAATCAATGTAATATAATCTTTGTATAATTTATTGTTATTTAGTATTATTTAGTGACCTATTGTAAACTAAGCTATACGTACCACTAATGCTACAACATATTTCTGTAACACATGTTTTGGCTTACAGTTAGGTTAAAAACTTAATGTAATATTATTTGTGTTAAGAAGACTGTAATCTGTTTTGTGTTCTAATAAATAAAAATAAAAAATGGAATTGTTTCAGTAATTTCAAATTTACCAAGATTGTGTTCAATAGTATCGATAAAAACGTAGCAAAAAATGGAAAAAAAAAACTAAGTCAATAAAATTTGGTAAGCGCATTGTTCTGTATCGAGTTGTGACGAGTGGTTTTGTAGAATTTATATATCAATTACAATTTTATAAATATATTAACAAAATGTAACAATGCAATACTTTAGTTATTCATAATGAATAATTCTCATTTTCATTAATATTGTAGAAAGCAAAGAAATTTACCGACAACGACAAGAACTTCCAAGGTGTATACTGCTGCAAGTCGCAAATCTATTACTAATAGAACCAACAATTAGATTATAGAAATACAATTATTGCTTTGCAGATTTTTAAATAAATAGGGCGAAGACCGAGGGTCTGCCCGCTGATAGTCTATGTAGGAAAAGTTAAATGACACGTTCTCATGGTCATAAGTTTTAGTTCGAGCCAAGAAGAGAATCAATCAAAGCCATCGTCTGTTGTTTTCATAACAAATCAATACTCCGTAAGAATTTTCAAACATGCATTGAACAGTAAGTTTTCCTATTAATAATTTTTAACAAAAGTCCAATAGAGAATAACTTATGAAAAAAAAAAGAAAACATTTATATTCGTTCTACTGTATTATACAATGGTAATATAATAAGAGAGCTCTGTTTTTTTATACTAAATTTTACATACTGAAGGAAATAAAGTTTATTTTCACAAACGTAACACGTTCGCCAGCTCTGCATGTCACTCTTAGTATTTCTAAAGATCCACAGAGTTCAATGACCTATAAATCAATTCTTCTAAACGTATACTTATCTATCGAATGTTATACTTTCCAAATTGATATCGAAGTGCAAGGAGAGCACAAACTCTCTAATTAAATTGTTACAGAACATGACTGTACAATATATTACAAGATTCAATAACAATAGGTGTGTTATAAAAAGTAGGTGTTAGTGTAGCAGATCGTATTACAAATGCTTTTCTAGGATTCTTGTGTCTTAAAGAAATTATTTATAGACAATAACGAATGTAACAGTATTTTATCCGCAAATATTGATTATCGGATTTCTTATACGTCGTACCCTGATAGTTAATTTCCCCGCAACACTTAGGCACCAAGCTTAAATCAAGCAAGAATCAAATTTTAATTATAATTTCTCTTTTTAAATCTCATTCTCTACATCAATCCAAGTAACGTGACGTGACAATTTCGTCAACATTTGATTGAAATCGGGATTTGTTTACGATTGCACGATTGCGAGTAAAGTTGGTTACGATTCAACAATCAACCAACAATACACACTCAATATTACCACAGTTGACAGCTGTCAAAGCAAACAAGCAAAAGCAAGAGTGACGATTTGGCGTCTTTGGGTTAGCCAATGACAATTTCAATCTCAATTAGGATCACAAAATGGCAGTATGATAATAAAACAATTGGCGCTAGTGTAGCATCCAAACCATACTTATTGGCCATGTGATTTGGTGACAAACTGGTGTAATAGGGGGTTCCCCTTTCAAATTTAGACCTACTAATAAACAAAACTAGCGCGCCAACAATAAGTGCTGCCTTAAATCTAGACTGAAATAGCGCAAAGATAAAATATAAATTCGCTTCGCAAAATCTGTGATTAAGAGCTCTCTTAGTTTGAGGTCTCTTAGAGCAGCCCTAAATAAGTTCAATAAACTCTAGCGTAACATATTGAAATATAATATAACAGTGCTGCCAGGAGTAAGGAGTAAGTTCATAATAAATCTAAATTTAATGAACATTATTTGCGGTGGCATGACATGATGCCGTGGCTCTAGCAATTTTGAGACTTCCGATTAAAAACTGCGAAAGATAGTTTTGAGAGACGTCTCTTGTCAACATTACATTAATATAGAATTTGAAGACACCGCTAAAAGTGGAAAGTTGGGTGATAAGTGGTAAGTCGCGATAGCTTGTACGGGGAATGTATTACATTTTCCGCACGTTCCTGCCGTAGATTATGTTTTTGTTGTTTCGTCACCCTTTAGTGGTCATTCTGTTTTAAAATGGTTTGGTTTCGCAAATGAGTACACAGTTCATTAAGTTTCATTCTGTGCGGTCTTGTGGGATCCAAATATCAAGTTTATAGCTAAATCTAATCTAATCCCGTTTTTAAATCGGTTATAACTGTCTTTCTGTCATTTTCGTTTCCAACTATGCCTGAATAAAAAAGAGCATCAACTTCATCCGCAACCGGAGGACCAGGGCAAGCGACACCTTCGACGTTAAAATTTCAAACAGACTCAAAATTCTTAAACCAACTTTTTGCTACCTTCACTGACTCTGCATTATGTCCATAAACACCTCAAATTATTTTCGCGCCATGTTTCCCTGTATTCTCTATTTTGGAACACAACAGAAGGTATTAAATTCCTACTTTAGACTCGCTCATTTTATCGAACAGAAAAATATTAGAAATATGACGGCAACAATAATTATTGTTAAAATTTTGATTACATTTTTAAAGTATAAATAGCAGCCAAAAACAAACAATACAAGTTACAAATTATAACATAAAAATACAAAACCGGTTTTTCCTGACCGAATTAATTAATCTAATCCTACACATATATAAGAATTCAAATGCAGAACCTCTGAAGGAGAGGGGTATTTTTCGCTACGAGGCGTTCGATATTCAATTAAAACTGAGCAGGTCATAATGTACGTCTTTACCTTTTTACACAACAACATGGAAAAATATATCACACACGCTATAAACTAAAGAATACTGCTCGCTTGTACAGTGAAAGATCAGTCAGTAATATTTTATTGAAACTTACAGTCCCGTTACACTCGTTACCATTATCACTTTTGAAATAATCATTTTCATTATATAATAAAGTACGAGCCATTGATGCGTTCGCTCCATATTGAATCGTTGCAGTATTGATTGTAAATCAAACAAACCGAATGATCGACTGATACAATTATTTTCAATACCGACTGCGGTGCATAAAGGTGGGGTCTCAGCGCTAGCGGGATAAATGTATTGTTTAATGTATGACAACAATAATATTTATATATTATGAAAACGTACTTTGGAAGTAGGAACAGATAATACTGCAATGTGACGTGGTTTTTTTTATTTATAAGGCAATGTGGAATGAGAATCGATAAAGCATGTGCAAATATGTAATTGTGGTGTTCGTTCAGAAAACAGATCACATGCGTATAAGAGTAACTTCTATCTCTCAATTTCAAAGTAAAATATTAATACTGCGTTTAACTATGAGTAACATGACAAGCTATTTTTATGTTGGTTACTTTCATGTCGTAATCAATTTTTTTCCTTTTCATTCTTTAATTATAATACTTAAGGTGGTTCGATTTCCATACAAAAAACAATCGGTATTCACTGATACAGGATATAGAATAAATCTTTAATTACGAGTTCTACAAACTATTTTCTAGTTAAATTTGTCGCGAAATGAATAAAAAACCATATTTTTCATTTAGAAATCAAAATTAAAAACTGAAAATTTTCATCTAATTTACAAATGTGTGTGTGACAATAACACGCTATGCGACGTTGCCTCTTCGTGCGATCACCGAAAAAGACAAACGCTCGGGGATGGTTGCTCGTGCGCTATGTTGCCGTTCTTACTGTCTGTCTGCTCACGACTTAGTTGACACTTTGTTTTGTTGGTTATTTCTTTCTTACAAATAATATCAACAACGCGTCTTTAGATTCATAATTTGTTTTTGAATCCCTTATGCATTTACTGTGTCGTTTATACGCCAATCAGCCGTCGTGAATATCAAATTAATCATGGAAGGAACTTCAAAGGCACTTTCTAGAAAACACAAATATTCCGGCCCACCGAAATCTAAAAAAAGGGCTCGAGCTCAACTAAAACGCCATTACGGGGATGGTGTATCGTAAGTAATTATTTGTTTTACTTCTTGATTAGGTACCTACCTATATTTTCTGTCATTTGGCCTGCATTTGGGTAGCTAGGGTTGGAAAGGATGATATTAAAGTACTTAGTTTCTTTCTCCTTTTACATAGTACCAGTCAACAAATATTCTACATATTTTGTTCTTTCAGTCGTGTGGAGGTATGGCATACAAAAGAGAATATAGCTATAGTAGAAAGTGAAGAAGTTAAAAGTACAAGGTTAGTTTTAGTATCCTATACCTACAATACATGTTATGTGTACATGTCATAGCGAATACCATATTTTGAATGATATGTTTTAAAACTGTATTTTATTTCAGGTGTAGTGCTAAATGAGGAGGCAATTACTGAAATACAATGTTTTCCTTCACTAGCAAGAAAATCAATAGACATCCTGACTGCTCCGTGAGAGATGAGAAGAATTTTCCCATTGTCGAAAAGAATGGAGTTTTATCATTGAAGGAAAATCACAATTACTACTACCAAGTAAAACATGATATTATCGCATGACACTTATTTTGTAAACTTTATTTTTATTTTAGTAAAGCCAGCAAACAAACACTGGAGCAATCTGATGGTAAAAAACAATCCAGGCCAACATATATCTCTATGTATGTATGCTAATCAAAGGTGAAATTATTGAAATAAAAAAAAATTATTAATAATACATTAGTGACCCAAGATTTAAATGTTCAAATTCAAATGTGTAATTTCCCTGATTGGTCTTCCCTTTTATCTGAAAGACAACTCCTTTACACATTTTTATTATGGTGGTTGAAATCGGGAACTGAAACTGGGCTTCATCTTCAAATTCAATTATATCATGTTACCGGTTTCATTCCACCCAGGGGTGCATTGGCATGGCTATATTATAGATATAATAAAGTAAATCCGGGCTATGAACAACATGTGTGCTAAATTGTTATATATTGTTTGTATTCTACCAGGTACTAATTATGGTTTTCTTTTAGGTTCAGGGCAACTAAGGATTACAAGAATGAAAAAATGTTATATCATTGGTTTTGTGAATTCAACTACGCCAATAACTGTAATTGAAGTACTAAAAAATGAACCATTTATTAAGAAAATGATCCATAAATTGGTTTACTTTTATAAAAACTCCATATAGCCAGAAATAATACAAAGGCAAATACAAAAGGGAGCTAAATGTATTGATCTAGAATAAGTGTATAAAATAAAAACCCATTCGAACTATTGTGTGTTTCTTGATTTTTATTATTGACAAGACCTATTATCCCAAAAATCCTCCTTCCTACATAAACAAATATACAAACATTTTCTGCTGCATATTTTTTCATACTTACACCTAATTTATCACAATATAAATAAAGTCCCCGCATAATCACACTGCCTTGCCTACTGGGCCCCAAGAATTGTGTTACCAAGTAGCGGACTATGGGGAGGGAACCTAGAATTTTAATAAATATAGGTATAACATCCAAGACCTGGTTTTTTTTTGTTTTTTATTAATTCTTGTTCCGTGTGAGGATCGAAACCGCGACCTCACGATCTTACGGCTAGCACTTTAGGCTAACATCTCAGTGTGATCCAATAAAAGAAAAATTATTTGGTACACCTTCTATCACAAACATATTGCGTTGGATAGGGACCCATAACACCACAAACATCGGGTTTTGACGGCCTCCATAGTGCAGTGGCTAACTCACCAAGCTGTTGATCAAGAGGTCCTGGTTTGATTGTCACACAGAACACAAAAACTGTTCCGGTTCTAGGTATATATGTAAATAAGTACCTGCTACTTGGCTATACATATGATAATCCATAACACAAACCATGGCTTTCTTAGGCGCCATGGATTACTACTTTGGGGATATTATAACAGTAACATATACGCAAAAAGAATATTTTTTAAAGAACACCAGAATTTCGCCGCCTCCTTTTTATAATCTGGTCTAAATATAGCTATATTATAGTTAGGTACTTATATTTCTATCCCAACGAAAAAAAAATACTTCGGGGTTCGAACTAACATCTTGCCGCTTAGAATCTAGGCGCACGCATAAAACGCCAGCATGCTATATTTGTGTCGTATTACTACGTAAACTAAATATCAAACACTCGCTACGAGGAGGCCATAATACATGTAAAAAGGACGCCGTCTGTTGCGCTCTCTATCGCACTTGTAGGAGTTTTGTTTGCTTGTGTGCGATATGCTTAAACTACGTAAAGGAATACATAATTAACTTATTTGGATAGTACGATACAACAAAACGTGTAAAGTAATTTTTGGCAATTCTGTATTCATATAAAGATGTCGCGAAACATCTTTAAAGTCAAAAAATTTTAAAGCTGATTTCACAAATAAATAAAAACCAGAAATTTGTGGAACTAGCGCCATCTAGCGGGACTTTAGCTTTTTGTAGGCTCATCGAACCACCTTAAATAACCTTTAGAAGCCAAAGTTTAAGGTGTACTTTTGCTATAACGATAAAGAAAAACACACATTTGATTAAGTGTTAGTCTTTTTACCTATGATGAAATAACATATTTAGAATTTGAATTTATCAACGCGAACTCTCTGAAACTATAATAATGTGAATTTATAGGTATCATTTTATGACGTAGGTTAAAATATTAAAAAAAAAATATTATAAGAAAAATATAAGGTTCAATATTACAGAAACAAAAATGAAACATAACATCAGAATTTCAGTAACGAATATCTTAAAATGTTTTGTTAGTTTTTAGTTGACCTAAAAATCTGGTTTCAAAGAGTTTTAACGGAACTTGTGAACGAACAGAACAATAGTAAACAATGAAAGCATTTTAACTAAGCTTGAAAATTCTACAAAAAAAATTCATGAATTTTCTCAGTTTACACTTGCGCCGGGCACAATCAATATAAGAACGATGCCTCGTCAATTACAATGCCATCAAGTAGAACACCCTGGATTAAGTTTATATAACTTGAACTTTATTTCCTACTCGAAAAGGTTCGTAGTTGCTCACATAGTTCAGTTTACTTTAATTTTAAATACAGAAGGCATGCAATTTAAACGTCTAGTTTGATCTTGGACGAGATTTATGAAACTGTTAATATGGTATTGTAAAAGCATTGAGGAAGAAAGTCAAACATAAAATTTTAATTATAAAATAACAGATATCTTGATCAATAGTCACTTCAAATAATTTAAGTGTAATTTAAAAAATTATAAGGACTCATATCACAGCACTTGTGACACTTGCAACAAGGAAAATGTACATAATATTTTTATCATAAATTTCTTTATTCTAAAATTGTGGAATGTAAATGTTAGTCTGTCTCCACTAGGTTTATTCACTTTGACATGAAATAAGTGATTGCAATAACTTAACTTTTCGATTGCCAGTTCGATTATTGACATTTTAATTGTTTGATCTAACCGATCAACGATATTTTGCTGCCAAATAAAAAAGTGGTGCAGTTGCAATTTTGTGATTATTATTTTAAATACAAAACAATACATATTAACTTTTTATATTACTTTTTACGTAAAAATTGCAGGTTATATAATATAACAATTTGTTATATTATATAATTGTCATAAAAAAAGGGACGCCCAAAAATTGGTCAAGTATAATGGAAAGGAATGAACGATTACTATTTTCAGATTCGGAAAGAGATGAAGCTTGCGAAGACAAGAAAGATCAAGAACCAATCGCAATAAATTTTGGCAAAGATTTGTCATCGGATATCTGACGAAGTCGTCATCAGGTGATCCATGCGTGAAGACGATGAATCATATAAGAATATGTATTGCAATAACATAAACTTTTAAATATTTATTTAATGATTGGTTTATTTCAAAATACTGAAACAGGTATTTAGGATTGTTTAGTTTATATATTTTATTGAAATTTGATTGGATGCAACTAACATATGATTATTTTTTGTTATTCATATCCAAATGATTTATTCATTTGCTTCGAATAAATTCCACTTCACTAAGCAGGATAGAACAATACAAAACGTTTCTTGCATAAATTTTTTTTTTTTTTTTTTTGTAAAAACTTATATATTTAAATTTTCTGTAAGAAAAAGTAAAGTAAAGAATTAAAGTTAACTTTTACGCAATCGCGAACAGCAACATTTAGGTTAAGCCATTCCGGCTGCTGTCAAGATATGGTTTACTGTTGGACAAAGCAAAGTCGTCAGTGTTAGTACCTAGGTGTTAGTTTGTTTAATATGTATTGTTAATCGATATACTTTGGAAGACTTTTTGACTATAATTGATAGGTTTTATCAAGATATTCAGCATCAAAAGAAATTCGATCGCACCAATCTGCTAGTTACTGATAAGGTCAGAACATATTTAAACTCACTCGATAATCTGGTTTGTATATTCTGTAGACACTATAATTGTTACCAAACAAAATATAAGATAATATACTCTCGTCGGAATATTTACAGTTAAAAATTCAACAGCAGCTTGAACTTCCATTCTTTAACTTTAATCTGTCCAACCTTAACTGGCAACTAAAAAAAGCCTTCGAAATGGCAAATTCACACGACGATGATTACTCGCCTCAGTCATCGGAATCATCACAAAAACTGTACAAATTGAATCAGGCCTGGAGATTGCTTCTCGCTAATGACCGATACAGTTCGCTCTGCATCATCCATCATCGGAACCGGTTCGGGAGACTGTCATCAGCTTGGAAGAATCTGTAGATTTTGCGACGCAACAATCAGGAGTTTTCGTTTTGAAACTGTTTTGTCTGGAATAAATTTGGATGGCTAAATAACACGAACAAAGTTGGTAAAGTAGAAAAGACTCTTTAAAATGTTTGTTTTTACATAACTGTCTCTATCTCAATCTGGAAATGGACTTGGCTGTAGCGTAATTGCAAGTTGATCATCATGAGAAATATTTTTATTAACAATAAAAGTTTGAGATGAAAAACCATATTACTTATTATCTATGGATTAGCTGAATAGGTTCAATTCAAGTTCGATTGTAAAACTCAATGAATTAACGTATAATATTAGAGCCTGTCCGTGTTTTTAAAAACGAAATTAATTTAAGGTTTGAAGTTTAAAATCAAGTAGCTTTATTAACAAAATTTTACCAATTAGTTTTTTTTATATTTTTTTTTATTAAATTATTAAAAACATTTATTTTCCTATGCAAACAAAAGAGAACTTAATTACAACATACTGTTACTTAACATAATTTAAAAAGGCACAATTCTTCTAATTATCTAGTTCTCCAGGTGAGTAAAGTTTTACAAAACCATACTACCCAATAACATAGTGAACGAACATAGGTCAATGAATTACCTATTTTAAATAAATGTACAAATACCTAACCTAACCCAACAAAAAACAGCAAACATTACTTCATGCTTGATAAATCCCTAATACTTTCTATATTCTCTTTCTATATTCTTAGTTTTATGGATTTTGGTTCAGCGTCACGAAAAAGAGAAACAGTGCACTACAGAAATTCTTGAATCAAATTACACTAAAAATTTCCGGCACATCACAGCCGTACAGCATCACATCGTTTTGAAAATAATAAATGCTCAAATAACCCTTCCCTATAATTTATTCATTACACGAAATGGTGATATTTTACTTTTGGCTAATATTTCATCAGAATATCCCTCGTTAGCTCTCACGTTCATACAGTTGCCAGAAATCATTTCAGATTGGAAAGTGGTTAGATTGTGGCGTAGCGGGCTCGCAGGCGCGTGATCACGGGATGTACATTGAGGTGTTTTTAATTAATTATGCTACTATTGTAACATTATTTTAGACATTAATGATGCAATTTCACTGGCATATCTTCTCTGTGAAGAAACCCAAGTTAACCTGTTTTCCCTATTATCGTATGAGGGAGTGGCATGTTTTAGAGTTAACCTTATGCAATACTGGCAAGCTTGCCGCTTTTAATGTCAATGGAATTGAGTTCACTTCAAATTATTACTCAGTAAATAAACACATTTTGTTGAATGTTACGCTACTATTCATATAGACAATCAATGTTTATTTATTCAACACACCCGTAAGAATACATAAATACCTGAAGTTCGTCCGTGTTCGTTACACATATTTTATTACGTATATAATCATAGGAGTCATTTATTTATTTTAAACTTAGTACCTAACGTGATAAGAGTATAATTTGTATGAAAACCCACAAATAATATCAAGTATTCATCGAGTGCAAGTATCAAGGTCTTGAGAAGTATGGCTATTTATTTGAAATAACAAAATACAGAGTATTTAGTAAATAATATATTTCTATACCACTTTTTTGTAAAAGATACCTAATTCATTTATATGAATAGTCGCTTCGCTCTGATCTTAATTATGATAATTTATGGAGGAACTGAGTATTTTTTAATCTTACGTTTTTGTAACATAACATTATAAACAAATGTTTTTATAAAATAAAGTAGGCCGTCCATCCAACCATGCAGCATTTTAGACATACTCGTACATTTTACAACCATCGTAATGTTGATATAGGTCATTCAAATGATTAGACTTCAAATGAAGTCAAATCAACTGCGTCTGGCTGATCCACTCGTCTAGTTTGGCAAAGAGACATGTATCAATCGAATGTACTTCTTTTCGCAATAGTATGTACCTATTTTAGCTACAAAGTACCTAATTATGTTGTGTGTTTAGGCTAGTCTGACCATTTCAACCGGCCGGTCCTGGAGGTAATATAATAATAACCCTAAGGTTTATTGTTAATACTACATCATACACATTTGTAGTCTAGTACATTTTTTTTATTCATATTTGTAACCAAATCGGGTAATTAATTCTTGTAGTACTAATTGTTCATGCGTTGAAAAATTGATCCTTATATGTATTTGACTTTTTAAATATTTCTAGGTATTAGGGGATGTGATTGTCAGTCTGACCCGTCCACCAGAAGTGGTTTAATTTAATTAGTTAGCAATTGAAAACAAAGTTGGTTCATATGACGCCACAAAGGGGTTATCTCGCCACCAGCGAAGATGGTGCCAGCCTGATGCATGCGTCCAACCACTATGCAAAAAACCTTTCTTTGATTCATTACAAACAATGCTGGCTGATATATTTGGTGATTTCAATAATTCTCCACTTATGGATAGATACTGCCCGTGATCTATCGACAAAGTTAAAACAACAACACCTATTGGCTATTACGTCTAAGTCTTTAAGTGATTAATTACATAACACTAACTAAACATTGTTGTAATTAATGAAATTGATATTAACTATAAGTTTATAACTCTCCAAACATTGTTGCTAACGAATTCATACACGCATACCAACACGACAAACGCGTAGGTCGCGACGAGAAAAAATTTTAAGAAAATTAAAAGAATACGGCAGATAAAATAAAGATGAATAATTATATACCTCCAAAAAAGAAAAATAATTGCCAACTACATTTCAGAATCTTATTCTACGCATTCTTCTTGGATTACGGCTTTGTCAAATTTAAATCCAACAAAGTCTACATGACTTGGAAAGTGTTATTTTTCTTAATAACTCTTGTGATAACTGTGTACTGTGTGACATTTTATGCAACAATTGATCATTTCTTGGCTCAGTCACTTAGCGTGATATTCCTTACGGAGAACTTCCTCTACGTCGTTCTGACCCTGCTGAATAAAAAATTCACATTGTATGACTTTCAAAAGGCAATGATTGACATCGATTCTCGACTTAAACACGAAGTCGATTCAGAGAAACACGTAAAATGTTTGTTTTATTTCATTCACATACTTAATTTTACAAGTTTTATGAGTAGTTTTATAATTTTTCCTTTCTCTAAATATTTTTTCTTTGTAAGCACTTTTGAATACTGTTTGTATACTCTGCCTCTGTTTCGGCTCTTGTTTCCTTCGAGTACATTTTTCTTGATGTTTTACGTGGTCTTTTGTCGGCTGAAGCAGCTGTCTTCAGCGGTGGCTTGGACACATGCAGGTCACCTGCTTTATTATCAAAAGTTGTATAAAAGTTTGGTAGACTCCACAGAGTCCGCGTACAAAGCTTACGACAAACTGGTGAGTTACATTTTTAAGTTTTTCTTAGAATTCGATGAGTAAAACCGTAATCTTTACCTAATAATTTGAAATAATTAAAATGATTTTATGCAAAACAAATAATATTTATGACTCTTTGGGTGAACATCTGATTACGTTCCCCAGTATTTATATACTCCTTTCTTAATAAAAATTTATACAATTCAATTTAATATTTGCCTTTTTCTTGGATGTGATTGATTTCCCCAACCTCCTTCATATTTGTTTTCTTACTTAACTGTATTTTCCAGCTGTTCACGCTAGTTGTTTGCAACATCCCGAAGCTGCTGCTAACTTTGTATAGTTTAACCATGATGCTACGTTTTCAAATGGTAAGTCTTTAAATATCTACGAGTGCAATAAAATTCTACACGAAATTTAATTTCAATTTAACACGAAACAAAATTCAGGAGTACGCATAAAAATAGTAATACTTAAATAGAAATCTTTAAACAAAGTTTTTATGAGAGAAAATAAGATTTCATATTTCATTTCAGAAAAACCAAAATGCTTAAAGACTCTAACTTAGAGTTAACTAGTAAAAAATTTACTTCAGACATATTTACTACCAAAGTATTTTGAGACGAGCACCGCATCAATAAAATATACAATAGAGCAAAAAATAAATAAAACACGAAACACGCAATGTTCACGTTTATATTCCTATGCAAAATATACATTATTTTCAGGAGTTTAAGGTTTTATTTTCCGAAATAAGCTTAATGTTGACTGCGAGCGTGCAGCTGTTTCTACCGGCGATCGCTGCGGGGATGCTCTCGGCCGAAGCTGAAAAACTGAAAATAATCTTACACGATAAATTGATACAAGAGAGAGGTATGTAATATTAAATTATTCTTATTTTCGCTTATATAATAAATTCGCTTGGGTTCTAATTTCTTTAACTGCCTTGAGCGCCCACGTAAATTATAATAATCAGATATCGATTATGGATAATTCAACTCATTTTTGTGCGCAACTCTATGGGTGTGTGTGTAGCAATAAATCCCCAGACAAACACACCAACTGTAAACAGAGCTTGTGTTATGAATGACCATACAGCGAAATGGGGAATAAACATATATAAATATCAACAACCATGACCCGAAAACAAACATCTACGTTCATCGCACAAATGCCCCAGCCAGGATTTGAACCTGGGAACTCCGGCGTATGAGGCAGGGCTACTGACCACTACGCTACTCGGCCGTCAACTCACGTGACTCACACAACTAAGGTCATATTAAGATAATTATTTTGCAATCTCATACAAAGCTAAGATTTTTCTATAATATGTATGCCCAGTAGGCTAATTGTTAACATAAAAATAAAAATATGTTAAACAGTGAATAAAACCGAAAAAATTATATCTTGACTCACTTCGATCTAAGACGCGGTCATTAACACCCGTATTATTAGAAGTTAACTCGAAACGTCCCTCAAACGACTCAAACACAACTGAGGATTTTGGTATTAATTTCTAGTTGACATTTCCGTCCCCGACATGAGAACTTTTCTCACTGGAGTTGAGGAACCAAACGTCAACTCGAGGTCCCCACGATGTACTTTAAGATTCCCTCAATGCTTGTCAAATTACTGTCAAATTTTATTTGCAGGCCTCGGTGACTGAGGGACATTTAATTTTTTTACGTATTTTGTCACTGAACACTTTTCTTTTGACATATTATAAACCTGACCTCAGACGAACACATAAATAAAAACTTAACAATAAAAAATGATGTCACTCAACACTGGAAGAAAGGTCGAACTAAAGACTAGGAGTAACGATTTTGAGTAAGGTTTTAGAAATTCCTTTTAACTTCCTAAGGTTGAATGGAGGAAATCTCAGGTACTAACTAAGAATACGGGTGTTTAACTAGGTATGGGAGCATATTTTAGCAAAGATGTTCAGAGTTATGCTAGAGGACCATAGAGGGCTTTTAAATAAGACGTTGTTAAACAATTTAACCAGATACTGATTTCACGCATCTTTTTATTTTCAGAAAAATCCAATAACGCAGATATAATTTACTTCATTAAATACATCAAGGCCCGACCGTTCAAGTTCTACGTTTGCAAAGTTATCCCGTATGGGTGGACGTTTCCATTTCTCGTTCTAAATATTTGTGTAACGTATTTAATTGTGATTGTACAGATCACTCACTTATATTAATTGATTGATGATTGATTGTTGATTGATTAATTATGCAAGTTTGTTTTTGATGTTTTGTGTAATGCATACATATTTACATTGATAGCAAAGGCACTTATATTTATTATCACTTATATTTATTGAATCAGATAATAAAAATATTTTTAAATGTCATATGCTGATGATAATATATTTTTAATATAAACGTTAAGAGAAATCCCTGTGAAAAGTTTTTGTAATGCATTACGTGTACAAGATGCACTACAAAAACTTCTTAAATGTTGCATGTGTAACTCAATAGACACACAATTTTCTTGGAAAACGAGTTACGTTTCCATCATAACTGTATTCTCACGTAGAACGAACTAATTTAATTATTTTCAATGCCGGCCCATACAACGTTTTACTGATTAGGTGAATCCATTCTTGATATGTGAATCAACAAGATTATTATCAATATAGATAATTTTATGAAAATTAACTTAAAAATTACATAACTGTTGCCAGTCTCACCAACACTAGGCCAAACCATTTTCCAATTACCGTAAATTTAAAAAATAAGTACCGCCAAAAAAATTTTTAATATTTTAAAGTAAACATGTAAGTTATCTTTATTACATTATTGTTTATGACAGCCACTGGAATTTAACTATATTTATGGACGAAAAACCCTTGATATTTCCATTTCGAGTCATAATTTATTGTCCATTTAATAAACTGCTGATGATGCACAACCTATATTTTAAAATTCATATTTGCTAAAAGACGACGATTATTTGCTAAGAAACGAGAATCGATACACTCGGTTGAAAACAAGGTTAAGTGTGATGTTTGGTTTGAGCTGTGTGCTCTGTGTACCGAAGTTACACTAAACTATTATTTTACATGGACTCTGACACCATCAAAACCAAAGATTTTGCGACAAGATTTTCATACACAGAGCAGATAGAAAACCATCTTTGATACTTCAAAATTATGAGTGTTATAATCTTAAAACTTAATTTCGTAGGAAACTAGGTGGTAGCGAAGGCTACAAAAATAAAAATATCCCATGTAAATAAAATCTCTTTTATAGTAGAAGTGAGATCCAGATACAAAAGTAGCACCAAATAGAAACTTACTACAAATTGTATCTCATACGCAGCAGGTATGTTTCATCATTACTCCACTTACTCGTCTTGGGGACCTCACTAAGGAGGCACAATAGACACACTTTGAAATTATGTTGTAGAACAAGGAGCGGGGAGTAATAGAGTAACATAAAACTCAACTTTAAAATGTAGTTATAGTAAACAGTAATCAAGGAAACCTTGCTTTATAACGACTTTTTTAAAATTAACACTACATTTTTGTGTTATAGTTAACGGAAATTTTAATAAGCTATGTAACCTTGTCTTTTTGTTGTCAATAATGGAAAAGTTATCTTTATCCATACGGTGGAGTACTGGAATAGTTCACGGCCTCGTAGGGGTTAGTGAGCCATGCCTGTGTTCGATTCCAATCAGGACAAATTATTTGTACGATGAAAAGAAAACATTAAAACGTATATAGATACACTCAGCCCTTTCCATTATACTGTATTGTAGTGTCATGAATGATCCAGAATCGTCTACCATTGTTTGAATTATTAAAACATGATATTACAATATAACATTATGTCTTTACATGATCTAATTTCATGTTAAAACCACACTGTCCCTGCGACACTATTCGAATGAAGGAATCGATTCTGTCTGACATAAATAACATTAGTTTGACGGCTCACCGTGAGAATCGATTGTAGAATCGAATACCCTGCTACTTTAATAAATTCGATTTATTCACTGTATGTATGCTAATGTAGGAAGTCATACGTTGTGATGTGCGCTGAAATATAGGTTTTGAACTTATGCCCTTTTGTAGACGATAGGATTCAATTTCGTAGTTTGTGGAATGGTGAATAAAATTTATATTCAAAGTATATGTTGTTTGTTTATTTTGATTGGTACGTGTTGACGATCTGTGTATAAAAGCTATTTTTTTTATAATATCGTTTTTGTAACTGCAATATAAAATACATAATAAAACTTATAGATATTGTACAAAGGCACTGCTTACTTCTAACATAAATCTCTTCCAGCAGACCTGAGACTGGAGAGCGTGTAAAAAGAGCAAATTTAGTGTATTGTAGTAGAACTAGTAGTACTAAATAAATATACACATGTAAAACAAAAACAATAAATACATACAATTCAGAAATAAATCCATATAAAATACAATAAACATACATACAACATAAATATATACATACCTACATAAATATAAATCAATAATTGGTGTAAAAGGTAAATAAACTAGTGAAATAGTGACATAGACTTAAATATTCGACAAGTAATGTTCTCTTACTCATTTCTTGAATGAGGACAGAGTTTTAGATTCCCGGATTTCGTAGGGTAATGAGTTCCACAACCTGACCGCATGTATTGTAGGAGAAACAGTCAGAAAAAAACCAGTTTTATGTTTTTTTTGCTTTGTCACGGATGTCACTTACTACCAGTGCCCATAGACACCTTCAATCGTAGAGGTTATTGATTAATTATATTGTAATTTGTTGACTTATTGAGTAATAATACGTTCGCGAGACTAGGCTTCAATTAGAGTAGCTTTTGTTCCAGAAATGTCACTGGCTGTTACTCCGCTTCATTCAAAAAACCACGCATACGTCGTTATTATTGTGATAACAGACAAGATCTTTTTTCAAGAAGAATTTTCTACCTCGTATAGTTCACAATTAATATATTTCACCCCAATGTTTTAACCAACAACAAAAAAATGGTAGAGGTTCTCAATTCGTCTGTAATTTTTTTTGTATGGCAACTTTTTAGTACAGTCATGGTTGTTTCGTTTTTGGACCGATTTTGATCTTTTTTTTACTTATCATATAATTTAGTATTTCTTTTTCTATAGACATAAAAGTTTAATTCAATAATTCAATTCAAAAAATTTGGCCATTGTAGGTAAAAAAAGAATTCTTACATATTTGGGCATTGAAAAATCAATTCAGTTTAAACTTAGAACACTCGCTTAACCTACCGCAGCCAAACGAAGTTTCTCATCGGTTGACAGATTGACATATTGCAAGACAAACGATGTCAACGCAGCTGGATCTGACTGACTGACTGATCAACCTGATGACAGATCAACCGATATCAATGGAGATTGATGAGATCTTGTCTTGGCTCTCACATGAATTAGAATTTGAATTAGATACATGTTCGTGTTCCGTTTGAAGCATAATTTCGTTCGCCATTTTTGAATAGTAAAATGAGTTCTGATTTTCAATGCAAGTCTGGTCGCAAAGCTTTTACTTTATTATTCAAATCGTTTTGTTTTCCAGAAAACTTTAATATATACACTTCCAAAATTGCATGTTTCATATATGGATGACTAAAGTGGAAAAACGATATCTTTAACATTCCTGTACAAGACAAGTTATTTAAATGTGTGATTTCAATGCAATAATTTTAATAATGTGTAAAACGTATGTTCAATTAATTTAAAAATCGTAGAAATGTAAAAGTTTAATGGCGTTTAACATCCTCGCCTTCGTCTTCATTTTCAATCAAGTGAGATGGAAGACGAGCGCAATCCAATTCTTGATAGATAGACTCAATGAAAACCTTTATAGAGCTATCGTATTGTCGGTGTAAAGAAAACATTATTTATTATCCTAAGCAAAAACGCTCACTATTGATTGGATAATCGAATTTGGCACAAGTATCTAAATTGAAACCTTAAAAACCCCATTACATAAAGAACCGAGAAAGTTGTACATCGGATATGTCCCTTGATTATTATACTTGAGAAATTTTATTACATATATCGATTACCCTGTCCAAATAATCGATCCTGTAATGAATATAATCGAGTTCATCACTATAATCGATGAGATGTAATCGTCCGTCGAGTCATAACCTTAACATAACGCTAAGGTCAATTGTTATGACCAAGTTTACGGAATGACGAATTACATGCCAAAAACATCAGGCAGGAAATCCAGTAGAGCAGGTCTGCAGTGCAGAGAAGATTTCTGCTATGGAAAAGCCGCCAAAACGCTTCATTCATTTTCCTCATAAAAAAGACGAAAATAATGCAAAAATCTGTGGTAACTTTTATTTAACCCGACACTTATTTGTAGATATGGTATTCTTTAAATAAACCTTAAAATTATTTTAAATAGATCATCTGACTCCAATTTTGTACATTATTTATTATTATTTCATATATAATTTATCTTTCCTGTGAATACTTTCTTAATTTATAACCGCCCATAATTTTAGAGATCCCAACAGTCCCACCTACCTTAGCTCTCGTTTTGAATTAAAGCGAAAATGTCCAACAATAACGGGTTGTCTGGAAAATCTGTTCTAGAGATGATTTCGCCTTTGTTGACCATGTTTTAAAACTATTATTTAATGTTTGTTAAGTGCAATAAAGAATATATTCGCACGACCGAATTCAGACACATAAGGCGCTCCTGTTTATACTAAGCAAATCTGGACTTACATGAAGTATTGAGAAGGATAGTTTGCTAAACAAAATCTGTACTTAGAGAAGCCCTAATTATCCATAGCACGTCTCTATCATTGAAAATATCTCATACTATGTTATTTTGTAGTGTACTACAAGGCATTTATAACGAAAATAATGTCACTACCTAATTTCAGTTTGGATAGTATCATTCGTCATTGTTTTTTGTGGACTTTGTACCTACTCAACCGTTGACTGTAACGTAATGAGTTTCCAGTTTGCAAAAAGCACTTTCCAAACCTTGTTGTTATAAAGGGTGTTACCGAAATGAAGACCCAGTACTAAATTATGCAACAACATCAAGTTGTTTTAAATGATCAAGGATTGAGTTACATATTTATCTCAGGAACAATAATTCATTTGCAACACATATCCATTTAAAATATGTCTGTATTTATTTGGTAAGTACTGTTGGGAAGAAAATAAGATGTAGATAAATCTTATTTTCTTAAAAGCTAGAATGAATTGGTGCCTCAAGGATTAAAGTGTGATATCTTCGTCTACATCTTTATTTCCCAATATGAAATAAAAAGATTTTACTTTCTGTAGGTTCACTATAGGCTTTCATTATCACACAGCGACATTCTTTTCACTTGGCATGAACAAAAAGGCTATCCTTTTTTTACCTACATTAGACTTTCAAATTCGCTTAATTGTTTATTTTAGTTCTAAACTTATAGGTATAAAACCAGGTGCCAGTGTCGAAAATAATATCAAAACAATTGAACTCAACATTCGTACAATTAGAACAAAAAGTTCTAATTGTAAAATATATTCAATTAATAATGCGCGTAAATTTAAACAGCAAATATACAAGATACATTCATACTGTTAAAACATTTTTAGGAGCTTAATTAAAATCAAAGTTGTTTTTGACTGTACTGAATCTTCGCCTGTTAATATTGAACAAGACTCCAGAGTGTAAAATAAAAGTTAAATAAAAATGAAAGAAAATAAAGTGTTTGTTGCATATAAAATCGAATAGCTCCGATGTTTCTGGGTGTGGTAGCCCCGTTTTAATATTATTTATGATGCAAACTTAACATTGGTAAAATATTTCAATTATCACAGTATAATTGTCGCATTAGTCGCATAAAATCTGAAATTCTGAAGAAACACCAGTATTTATTTAATCCTAACTAATGTGTGTGATTAGTTAGGATTTCACACGTTGAATAATTAACCGATTATCATGAAATTCTATACATACCTACATGTTCTGAGGAACAGGACTTTTACAAAATGAAGCCGCGGCTGAACCTGATACAGAGTGTAACAGAAAAGCGACGTCCAAAATTTTTTTTAGGTGTCTCGTGTTGAGAGACTTTTTTTAGACATTTTTGAAACTCATTAGGTCGCAATTTTGCAAAAATTCATAAAAAAAATCGTATTTCGAAAACTATGAAAAATCGTATAACCTACATAGGGGTGATTCAGATACATCTAAACACGAGGCACCTAGAAAAACATTTTTGGAGGTCACTTTTCTGGCCATCCTGTATTTCACCCGCGGCTTTATTTTGTAAAAGTCCCGTTCCTGTTCGTATATTACGAAAAATATTTGTACAATTTCACAATAGTACAATCAATATTTTAGCCCGTTACACAAAAGCGTTACACGATAAAATGTATTTTAAAATTATGTATTTATCTCTCATGGTGCTTATTTTATAAACAAACTATGCTCTTCTTCTCCTCTATAACCGAGACACTTCCGCTGCACGACAAATGCTTTCTGCTGGGGGAGACTGCTTTCCAGCAACTTTGAAAGCAGTTAAAGAAGTGAACATTAGACGGCCAAACGGCGTAGTGAGTAGTACTCCTAACGTATACGCCTAAGGTTCGATTCCTGGCCGAGGCATTCATTTGTGTGATGAACACAGATGTTTGTTCTCGGGTCATGTTTGTTTGTATTTATATATGTACGATTATTCTGAGTTTTCCCCAGTTCACTGTATGGTCATTCTTAACACTAGCTCTGCTTACTTCGAGGCCAAAAAGTTGGTGTGTTTGTCTTGAGACATCAAAAACAAACAAAAAAATCGATCTATATACTCATTGCTTCATTTGGAAGTCACTGGAAGCGAACGTGGGACCTCATCACCGTGAACCATCGTCTGCCTGAATCACTTTCTGCCGACGCGGTTGAAACCCAATAATTTGAAATAAACACACAATCTTCGTTTTCTTTAAATATCGTAGATCGAATTTGAAATAAAGTTCAACATTATAGTTGAAGAACACGAAACTTTAAGTACATGTAATATGTATTATCGTATATGTATCTATCCATCTATCTTATCCTTCGTAAAGCTTTGGTTATTCACTTTTCCAAACTTATTTATGAAGCAATAAATAAGTAGATACACACAGTAAGTGTACCTTCAACTAAAATAATGTTTACCAATTCAGCGTAACGCTAAAGCATTAATCGATTCTTAATTCGGTATGTAAAGAAAAAAATTCAGATTCAAATTAGAAAACCATTTGGAAATATATTTTTTGTCAGTAACAACTTGCAGAATAATGCGATTGAGCTTTATCTTAACGACAATGAGCAAATTAAATCGACTTTCATTCGACCTCCGTATGACGTCATCGATTAGCAACAACTTCGATTACTCTTTGGTTAAACTGTCATTTCAACGTTTGTCAATTCAAAATTGTAGAATTGTAATGAACAACTAATAATAAACTTTGAGATGCGATTTTAGAAAGATAACTACTGTGACTTTATCATACAAAATTCGTTAAAATGTATTTAAAATTAAATACTGCACATATTGTTTCGTTCGATACATTGATTGAATTCAAATTGTTTTCTCAAAACACCTCATTCTTTCGGGAACAATTATAAAAAACATACTTTAGAATTACTTTACATGCCGAATTGAGAGATAACATTTGAGTGCGATTCCAAAAAACAAGTCTTACAAGAGTTAGACAAATTAGGGTCCTATATTTATGTAAAAAAACCATGTAGCAGTCGGTGCCTTGGTCAAATTCAGTAAAAGAATTATAAAAAGTGTAAAACTGCTTTAAACGTTATGTGTTTAGTCAAGTTAACTGTGTTTTCGCAAATTACAGCTGCAAATCGAGCAATAACGCACAATCATAGCAACAAATAAAGTTGTAAACCAAAGCTCCGAACCCTTATAAAGACACTTATTTCATTTTGAAAACCACAAAATTTTGATATCCATATAATTTTGGTTTCTCAAAATGACGCTTAATTTTAAAGTTCCGACGATAAAAACTCCTTCAAAGAAGTGTTTAGTACAGAGCAAGGGTTTAAAATTTTATGACTTGCACTAATTTTTTATGATTTCTGCGGATATGATTATTTTATCCTTACTTATCAGGTTCAGTAGCAAGTTTGTGGCTGATTTTGTTGATTTTTGATGGTCGTAATTTTCTGTTTACAAATACAAATTACATTTACGAATACAAATTCACTGATCTTTAAACTGCGTAAAAAAATGTTTAGTTTATACATAATTTGTCTGTGAGACCTTTAAAAGTAATTGGACACCGTGAACTGTGAATCACTTTCTGATTGCCACCTTTAATTTCATTTTTTACTTCAATAAATATTAATACTATACAGAAAATATTTACTCTTTTATTTTTTTTATTTGATTTAAGTAATTGATTTACATATATATTGTTCAATTATCCCAAACTAATATTTTATTTGTTATCCAGAATTTTTTAGGAATCATTATTTATGTAGAAAATGCTAATATTTATTACGTTTCATACCTAAATATCATGTAAACCACATTGGTGTTCTTTAAAGTCCATTGCGAGCAGTTTTGATACTTTTTAGATATTGAAACCAATTCCAAGTAAATAACTTACTTTTTATTTGTCTTTGGATATATCATTTAAGCACTGAATACATATATTGTGTAATTACTAAATAACTACCAACATATTAAAACATATTTTTTAAACATAAGCTAAAGAAGTCTACATATATCAGTAACCGGTCAAAAGATGGACCCAACATGATAACAGATGTAAGACAATTGTTTCACGTATCCTTTGCATCATTCTGCAAGTAAGCGGTCGAGATGCTCCGAGCTTTTGGCTAAAAGAAATTTATTTGTCCATTCAGTAATAAAATAACATAAATTTTATCTTGTTTCGACTCTTACAATATGGCTGGGGTTTCGGAAGTGTAGCGGGCACGAAGAAGGTACGGGCGTGTCTTTATTTTGTTGTATTATATTTGATTGAACATTTTTAACATGAGCTATTTATTTTTTACAGATCCTAATTGATAAATCCGAAAAAAACCGAGTCCTAAAATTATCGAACGATATCGAAACTACACACATTTAGTTACATCGAAAACTACATTATTATAACAAAAATTCATTGCATTAGTAATGTTGTTTCATACACTAAATTTGCAAACTATTTATTTTTGTGCTTCTGCTTTTCAGGTAATAGATACATGGTGTTCTACGGTTTTTTGTAAGTAAAACCGCCGCAGACACTAGTGCAGCTTTCTCTATTCTAAAACCTTTATTTATAATAAAATTAAACTTATAAATAAGAAAATGAATGTATCACGGGATATTGTACAAGTTTTAAATCTTTGTTACTGATTTTGTTACAGTATTTAGCAGTTTGGCAACACCAGAGCAGTACATTTATGTATAAAGTGGTATGTTTCTAAATATTTACATAAACTAGGTTAGGATTGATTGAAACTAGGAAGTAGGTAATTTAAATTACCAGTGCAGAAAACATTTAGAACAAAATGACTTCAAAATACTGCACTGTATCAACCTAAATAATTAAGATCAGTGGTTCAAAATCTTCTTGCACATCACCTTCATCATCATTTCATACATATTGTCTTGTTACTTCTCAATACTAAACTAATTAAAATGCAATGGAAGAATGATTGGTAAATCAACATAATTGGTATAGGAACTGAGTTACATGGAGGGTGAAGCATTTTATGTTCGTTTATGGATTTGTTATTGATAAATCAATCTAGTTTTCCTATTCGTAGAAATATTTAGATCATGTATGTGTGCGTTACAATACCTATTTCGTTGTGTTAGAAAATTTGTTCTCTTGACTGTAAACTGCTCAGACTTCGATCATATTTACGAAGGGGCAATTACACAAGCCGCCTCGCTGTTAGAGGATATTTATTGTGTTCATTTTACGTAATAATGACCGAGACACCGAATTTGTTCTTAGGACATAGTTTATGAAATAGGTAATGAGAATTCACATTTATCGTTTCATTATCTTTGTACTTTTTTACTAGGCAAACATAAACTTAAGAAATGTAGGTATATAATATTAGGAAGGTAAATTTGTAAAAAACATTAAATCTAAGACATCAGGGCTATTAAAAATAAAAAAAACGATTTATGATTGAATCGTTTTAATATTTTTAGTTTTTAATAATATTGCACGTATTACGTATAGGACATTCATGCCCGTCTGCACTAAACTCAACAAAGCATAGACTTAGTCAGGTAACGCCTAAACTAAGTCACACATAAGCATCGACTTACTCTGCACTAACCAGTTTACTTTAAGCGACTCCTTGAACGATCGTTGCCTAACAAAGCGAACGAAACAACGAAAAAGTCTATTTTGTCTTTGATTTTGATGTATGATTTTTCTTGTCACTTGTCCTGCCTGACGGTTTATTTAACCTTCCTATATCCGTGCGTTGGTCTGTGAGACCAACGAAATACATTTTTGTATTTATTTGTTCTTTCGTATATGCTAGAGGTTTGCACTTTTTATTAGCTGCATGATGTTAGCTGTTAGATATATACGGTGCCAATTGGTCTGTGAGACCGACGCGGGTACAGTTGAATTTTTTTGTGTAAGTAATAATTTCTGTTCTATTGATTTGGATATCATAATATTGTGTTATTTAGCATAATTTAATTATCTTTTATTATTTTTAGGTCTTAGTTTACGACAAGATGGATGATCATCAAATAAGTTTGTTGTTGGATGACGATATTTTGGATTCTGACTATGAAGATCAAAACGACAGCGACGTGGAGGATTTTAAGAAGACGAGCTGGCAATTCCTCTTTGTCAAGACTAATAAAGCTAAGTCTTCTGAAATATGTATATTTTATCGTCCAGAATCCTCAATAACAGCTGCCAATAGAACAATCGGGCGTTGTAAGTACTGCCATCAAAAAAGCACCGTAGGACGCGGTACATCTGCGCTAAATGCAAAATTAACTTTTTTATGGAACATGCTATTATGGTATGCTCTGCTTGTTTTAGTAAGACTTGTGCCCAAGATTATATATTAGTTTATTATTTGCCAACTAATAGTCTATAAGATTTGACAGTTTATTTTTGTTTATTACAAGAAAAAAAATTTTTCGTAGCACGTATGAAAGACTGTTAGTTATTCAATAAAACATATATTTTTTATATGCTGTGCTTATTTCATTTATGATATCTCCTATTTTAATTATACATATAATAACATTGCTATAGTTGTTCTTGAAGAAAAACAATGAGATTGTGTCCTGAATTTTCGGTCTGTAAGTCCATGCGCGGATATAGGTGTTACACAATTTGACGCGGGTATAGGAATGTTAACTGAATATCCCTTCAATCAAAAACTTAAACAAAAGGTAAATATTATTTATTTCAAATTCAAATTCAAAATTTTTTTTTAGTGCTTATCACATTACATTTTAGATCTTAATTAGGTATAGTTGTAGTTCTTGTGATACCCCGTAGGGGCACTGCAATGAGTGAGGGACATTACATTAAGCTTATTACTAGTTACTAAAATACAAATACTATACATATTTCTTTTAAAGCTTACCCAATAATAATTTCTATTTTTACCTTATTTTCCCATTTCTACATTATTATATCATTATTTTATATTAAATATTTTAACATATATATTTTTGTACGCTAAGCATTATATAATATTAGTAAGTAATATTAACATCAGATAGATAATTAAGTAGTTTTTTTTTTTTCAATGAGTTTACTCAACTGTGTCATACAATAGGGCTGACATGTTAAGTACAAAAGCCCTTCCAAAATAAAGTATAAAAAAAAAATATAAAAATATTAGTAAGTAACGTTTCGTGTTTAATAATACTACTATGTTATAAAAAAACAAATAGTGACCTATTGGTTTATCCTACTGGTTATTTATACGAGTTTTTATATTATTTAAGTTTGTATTGTTGTTAAATTGGTAGGTATGTTAGAAAGGCAAGTACATATTGAGTTTGATGAATTAAATTTAGTAGTGAGTAGTTACTATATGTTAAATTAAGTTAGGTATATTTCTTTTTTAATAAATTATTTATCTGTCGCTTCCTTTTTATTTAAATCAACTTACTTTTACTATCATTATGTGTTGATTACATGGTATAGTGACATCATGTGACATTTCTCTGGTAGGTATTTATTTAAATTTGTATTATTTTGGTGGGTTTATGTGTGTGTTTTTAAATCGGTTGGTAAACTATATAAATGTTGTAGGGTCAGCTGTACATTAAGCTAGTTATTCAAAATTTTCATGTAGGTATTCTTTAACTGAAGTAGCATTTTGTGAGAAGAAGTTGTTTTAGTTTATTAATAAATTCTTTATCTTTGGCTTGGTTTTTTGTATTTCCAGGTAAATGATTATATATTGTTATTGACATGTCCAGCGGCCGGATGACAGTAGTTTGAGTCGAGACGGTGGTGCTACTAGTTGCTTTCTTCGACTCGGTCTCAGGGAGTATTTTATTGGTATGTCTTCGCGTTTAGTGTAGTATTCTGGATATTTTCTAACAAATTTACAGATTTCCAATATATATATACATGGAAGTGTAAGGATTCTATGGTGTATTTTGAAATAGATATATTTTATTACCTATATCAATACATAATGCAGCTGCTAGTTATAGTGCATAATGCGAGGTTATTTATTTCAATCATAAATCAATGAACGAAAATGTCAATATTTACAACGTGCAATTTCGGGTCGTTCGAAAACTAATGAGAATAGTATAAAGTTTTGTGGGTACTTGTGTAGCTCAGGTTTCTTCATTATACCAACGAACACTGAAGGAGAAAGGAATTTTCGCGTTGCAGATATGATGTTTCATGTTTTTTTTTCTAAAAGGTGACTCCTTGGAAAAATATTAATATAATAAACGTAAAATGTTTCTAACTACTGTATTCGCATAACTTTTTGAACGACGTGGTCCCTATGCTTAAGTTCTTGCTTAAGGTTATGACATGGGAAATCGGTGTCCTAAAGTTAGGGATGTCTTAAACATTTAGGCACTGACTTAAGTTTAGTGCAAGGCAATTCTCGTTGCTAAGCACGTCGTAGAGACTTAAGTATCAACTTAGGCGCTGTCAGTTAAGTGCAGCTGGGCATCAGAGTTTGCGTGACGTCACAACTCAAAATACCATTTTCTATTCAGCGTTTTTCAGGCATTTGTAAATGCTTCCCATGCATATCAATGTATCCTGAAAACTACTAATTTTTGAAAAGATTTTGCCAAATTGTATGCATTATTATAATATTATACAAATATTAAATAATCTGATTTTAGTCTTCTACTCAATTAAAACATTCCGCTATGACGATAATGTATGTGAGCACGGGTTTCACCCAGCCTCAGATCCAGCGTATTAATTTGCCAAATAAAAAAAGTAGATTCCTATTTTTAAATATCATTCGCACTCCGATTTTATCAGGTGTCTACCTTGAAACCATCTTAGCTTAAAATGATTTCTTCTGTGAGCCAGAACTCGAACGACAACCAATAATTTAATATTTATATTTAAACTATTTTGCATAAACTGTTAATGATTTTCCGAGGAATCTTGCAGCAATTGAATTTATGTTACACACAAAAGATGTCGCTGTATAATTGACTTTTCAGAAACTGCCGTGAAAATTGTAGCTCTGGTTCGGTAATTTGACATTGTCGATTTTATCGGATTTTAGGGATCATGACTGTATCTAAATTAGTTTTGCTTAGTTTTTTGAAATAAAAACATGAGAATGTAAATATTAAGTTATTATTATAAATGTTTAAGCAAATACAAATTGGCCATTTCCAAATACTGGACATGTTTGGACAACATTTAGTGCGAATATTCGGTAAGTATTGAAATAAAAGTACGGCTCTCCACTAAATTCAAAGGTTTTATTAAAATGAATAAACGAAATAAAATAAAGGATAAACAAATTAAAATATTATAGTATAAATGTCACTTATGTAATCTTCGTTATTAAAACTTGCTTTAAAATTAGGAAGAGCGGAGCGTCTTGTCACGAGTATAATTTACCTGAACACTTTATTACCTGCTTCAATGCATTAATTTGTAAATAGATTAAGTTGAAATTAATGAGTTATTTATATTGTTTTATATACATTTTCATCATTTTAATACATATGAAAGTTCCATATAACCCAAGACCTAAGAATGATTTACTATGCTCTTAAAATTAGTAATATACTTAACGTGCAGAACACTCAAATTCAAACATGATTTGCCTTCACAACTGGATCCCAATTTAAGTTTAATTGTAAAATTATCGGTTCGCAAGTGTAAAGTCGAAAGTGTTGCCAAATCTGACAAGTCTTGTTAATACCAATTTATAGATTAATTGTAATTTATGGAATTACCGATCGTAAATATGTTAGCGCGCTAAATTCGTAAAGCCCGCCATAACTTTAAAAGGCTGTAATCGATAATTAAGATAGGGTAACATAAGGCAGCGGTATAAAGCAGTACAGATTTTGATCTAAATTAACACTGTAAAGCATTTTGGTAGTCATATCTTCTGAACGGCCGGTAGCTATATTTTAAATGAATACACTTTTGTATGATTGTGAGATTCTTTAGTTGAGATGAGGACACCTTCTGGGACGGAACTACAATCTATTTATATTGGCCACCATATTAAATACGTTTACTTAGTAACAAAGAGAAGGAACCCTCAGTGAACCCTCGGAAACAATGGTAATTCCAATTGAAGAAGACTACCTCAGCAAAGCAGCATTAATCGATACTCTAATATGATAATCACATATAAATAACTCGTCTACGATCAATAAGTAATTTATTGTGCATTGTTGGAATGTAGCACACATTTGACGACTATGGAAATAGGAAAAAAAAGCAATGTATAACCCTCGTTGATATATCTAAACCATTGTTTTGCCCTACTTAATATTTAGTGGAATCAAATTCTTAATATCGCTACACTCCGCAAAACTCGTTGCAAGTGCAAAATTATTGTGACTTGAGAGCAAACCACACAAACAGATCAAAGCTATACTAAGCTAATAAAGCTATAAACCAACACCAGTAGCATGCGACGGAGCGCCAATTAATCACGGATTATTATATATCTTAGGTCGCATATCTCTTTGTACTGAAATATAAGGATTGTCAAAGATTAAGAATAAACAGATGAAATATCTTCGGCGTAGTTGTATTTCAAAATCATATACTTACTCTTGTAACCTATTTTCCATTATAATTTTTTGAACATGAACAAGGATATTTTTTGGGTTTTGAACGTTGTAATTTTGGTGAGGAATATGTCTCAAAATAAAGTAACAACGTCACACGAATTTATTCTGCCTGGGTTTAATAATCAACTAGAGTTAACTCTAAAGGGATGCGAAAATTGGGTATCGCTTTGTGACACAAAAATTTATATCTGTTAACGTGCATGTTTTTGTGTTGTCGAAGTTAAAAAGGTAATAAATAGAAATAAAGGATTACATTGCACTATGTTCTAAGGTATTTACAATACGATCGCCTATTGCTGAATGTAGGGTGCTGTTGTAGTTTTTATATAGTTTTTATGTATATCATCTTATAATAGCACAGATCCTTCCCTATCTGAAACACAACAAGTAGGTACTCGTTATTGCAATAACAGGAAGGAAAGTAATATCCATCCTGTAAAAAGGCAATTAGTTTCTGTCTTCCAGTGTACATCGTAAATATACAAAATATTAGGTCCTTGCATATTATAAAATTGGTATTTGTCGTACTGGCCACTTTGATCTGTATTATCTCATCTTTGGTTAAGAATTTCAATTTCAAATTTATACAGCTATTTACGTGTAAAAAACCGTAATTCATTTGTTTTTTTTTACTCTTATAGTTTTTTCTTTGCGTCACTTAGTTTACAAAATAGAAAACTTAAAATATCGCGTTCTTTACGAGAACGAGTTCCACCGTGGCACCAGTGCTGCAGAAAGGGCTCGAAGTATTAAAGCTGTGTATGGCGGCGGTGTCGCAAAAGTAAACACAGTGCGTTTTTGGTTCCAACGTTTTTGTTCTGGAAATTTCGACCTACAGAACCAGCCCCGTGGACGGCCGGAGACCAAAGTTGAAAATGAAGAATTGAAGGCTGTTGTGGAAGCGGATCCATCGCGAACCACGTCTGAGTTAGCTGCGATATTAGTGACAAAACTGTTTTAATCCACTTGAAGCCAATTGGGAAGGTGAAAAAGCTTTAGAGGTGGGTACCTCATGAATTGAGTGCAACAAACTGACCAACAAGCGTCGACTGCTGATGAAAAGTGGATCCTGTACGACAATCAGAAATGCTCATCGCAATGGTTGAACCCTGGCGAACCAGCCAAATCCTGCCTCAAGCGAAAATTTACTCAAAAAAGTTACTTGTGAGCGTTTGGTGGTGCCGCCGTCACTACAGGTTTATTAAATCTGGCCAGACGATTACGGCAGATGTCTTTGTCAACAACTGCAAACCATGATGGAAATGTTGGCTGCTAAACAACCGAGGCTGTTCAATCGCTCTCTGCCACTGCTGTTTCAGGACAACGCTAGACCACACACTGCACAACAGACGGCTACCAAATTAGACGAGCTTCAATTGGAATGTCTAAGACATCCACAAATTCCCCGGACATTGCTCCAACAGATTACCATTTTTTCCGAAATGTGGATAACTTCTTGCAAGGGAAAAAATTCAATTCCGATGGGGAAGTCCAAAGCCAAAGCCTTCAAAGATTTTATTGATTCCCGTCCGAATGGTTTTTTTATTAAAGGGATCAATGATGATCCCTTTACTACTAGTTCATACTACCCATGAGATGGCAAAAGTGCATAGATAGCAATGGTACATACTCTTATTTAATGAATATATTATATATAAAAATATCCTCGCTTACAAAACGCCAATTTCATACGAGTATGTAATGACCTAATATCATTTAAAAATAAAACGTTCTTTCTATATAAAAATAAGCATATACTGTAATAAAATTATTCTGCATTTATTCACATAGTTAGGTTTTTCGCTTAAAGAGAAGTGATGTATCTGAGCCCAGCTACTCTATGCTCATTGTTACATTAATAAAATATGAGGCGATTCATCTTAACCCAATAGTGTGACAGTAAATATTTCATACCAGGTTTTTGTATTGGTGAATGTAGTCTACCAGAGATGTATGGATGCTGGACCAGTTTGACCGTGCGGTGTCTGGATCGTAGGATAATTGTAGTTTATCTCGTTGACTGTAACAATTATATCTAGCTATATCTACGGTTTTATTAGGGGAAAGGTTTATATTGTAATCGAGGACTTTGACACTGATGAATTGATTCTTATAATTTTTTCACTATTAGAAAGCTAAATTATTGAGAAATAGGCCTTTTAAATTTCACCGAACTTTGTGGCTTAGCGCTGAGCCTCACGCCTAAAGGCACCCGAGTGGGCACGGTCTTCAGCAGTTTGGAAAGGCCATATCTACTGTCAAATAACTGGTAAGAAACTCAGTAGGAATATTGTTGTTATAATAATAATACGTTTATTTACACACACATGGAAGAAAAAACAATATAAAATACAATATATGACTCAGAACTAACAAAACTGTGTGAGCTAAAAGGCTCTGGCTCAGCTTAAGGTGTGCTAAAGCAAGTCCAGTAATACGTGTTTATTCTCCAGGACCCGTGGGAGAATAGACATACTTTGCGTGCAAATTACTGCTTACGAGTATAAGGAAAAATAACTAAATGTATAGTTATTTTTCCTTATACTTGTAAGCAAAAACTAAAAATTAACACAAGAAGAAAATAACAAAAAAGTATCATATAACACACATAGGTTTAGCATACATATAAAAATAGCAGTAAAAACATATTTGGCGCAGGCAAACCCTTAAACAAGTTTGTTGTTGATAGCAGCTCAGATACCATCCAACTTTACCACAGGTCTTTACGAAATTTGTTGAGACAGTAGAAAGAAATTGAAATTTTCTTTTGAAATTATACAATGTGCGAGCTGCGCGTACTGGTAGGGGCCATACCATGCCAGCATTTAGTGGCATGGTCCCGGAATAATCACGCATTCGTGTCTTAGTTACTAATAAATCATTATAAAATTGTGCATGTTTGGAGCCAGGGATACATATAATGGGCTCTTCCAATGAAAAGCCCTAGTTCGCGAGTGAAGCTGCGGGTAAGATACACTCGTGGACCGAAAAAAAGACAAACCAGCCAAGATTCCACAAGACCAGCATCTGAAATCGGGTGCACGGGCGTAGCCAGGGGGGGGTTTTGGGGGTTCAAACCCCCCCCGAAAAGTTCAGATATTAACATTCATAGAATTAAAATAAGAACAGGCGTGCGGCATATCTCATTGATTACTAACTATTACCTACATTAAAATATACGGTGGTTTGGATTCCTGCGCCACCGTCGGTTCGCATTCGGTAATCTTCGTATATATTCGTTCACTTTCGTACACCACGCGCTGCACGACAAGTGCGCGTAGCACTTGTCGCGTTCACTTAATTACCGAGCGCGGGAAAACGAAGTTATTTTGATATTTTTATGATTTGACCTACGTTGATTTAGAATTTTCACTACATACATTAAAAAGACTTGACTTGAAGATAACACAGGAGTAAACACTTGTCGTGTAAATACAAGGGTAAGTAAAAAGTAATAAGATTTAAATTACTAATTCTAAATGTGCAGTGTAGAGGAATAATTTGACGTATTTTTTTAACTAAATTTTCATCTTTTCAGATATATTTAACGAATTTTATAGCAATTTTGCAGCAAGGTTATATCCCTGATTAAACGAAATGATTTAAAAGGATTAAAATTACTACTAATATTGGAAATAATAACTTTGAATTTGGATTTTATCCTGGAGACTTATTTGATGAATCAATAAACTAAAGCCATCCACGCCTCTAAGTAATTTTAGTTAAATATCGTAATACGTTGTCCTGATTACCTACTTAGCATAATCTATATCTACTAATATTATAAAGTGGAAAGCTTCGTATTTGTTTATGTTCTTAACAAATACACTCGACTGATTTTAAAAATTCTTCCATCATTAGAATGCTACATTATTCCTGAGGGAAAATACCTTTTCATATGGGAAAATTAATTTATCGCAGGCGAAGCTGCGGAACGAAGGCTAGTCAGCCTATTATGTGTAAATTATATTACCTCTTAGTATAGTATTTTTTTTATTATTTTAGGTTAAGAACGAGAAAATGGAGAAAAACAAAAGAAAAGGCGATAAGCTTAAAGGTATGGAGTATTGGAAAAAGTGGTGTGGTCAAGCGGCTACCCGTAAAGAAGAGTATTTGGGACCAATAACTAGTTCGCATGCCGACACTACAGTTGTTATGACAACCGAGCCTTTGACTTCGTTTGCAGTATCCACTGTCGAGACCGAGTCGGTGATGCCCCCGGCGGCGCCCTGTTTCATGACTACCACTACCGAGCCTACATTTATCCTGGAACCAACCAGCAGCAGTGCCAAGTCACCTGTTACGTCATCTTTTCAGTCTGCTAAATTGGATGTTGGTTGTTATGCGAATCAAGACAAAATCGAGGATGAATATCTAAAGGCTCAAATTTTAAAAGAGCCTTGGACTCCATCTAAAGATTATAAGTTTCCCATTTATACAAAACGAAATCTGCGCTTTCAGATGAAATGGATGGAAAGATTCCCCTGGTTGTCATATTCTGAATATAAAAGTGGAGCATATTGTAGAATTTGCGTCGTAATGAGACGTTCGCTTGATGAAGGTAAAGGGGGCCATCAGCGGGTCGGCCAGCTTGTAACCGATCCTTTTTGCAAGTGGAAAAATGCGCTAGAAATATTTGAAGCTCATGCAAAATCAGGATATTACAAACGGAATTCGGAACTCGCAGATAATTTCCTAAAAATAATGTGTTCTCGGGCTTCTTCAGTCGATGATCAGTTGTCTTCTGAAAGAAAGAGACAGCAACAGGAAAACCGAAAGAAACTCATCCCTATCGTAAAAGGAGTAATTTTTTGCGGCAAACAAGGTATACCTTTAAGAGGTAAAACTGATTCGGGACCGATCCACATTTCACCGGAGTTTGAACAACCACTTCAAAATGATGGTAATTTTCGCGCACTGTTGCGGTACGCAGCCGAATCTGGGGATAAAGATCTATCTGAGCATTTGTTCACTTCTCAGAAGAATGCCCTTTACACGAGCCCTCAAATCCAAAATGAAATTATTGACATTTGTGCTGAAATTATTCAACATAAGATCATCGGTGAAGTAAAGGAAGCCAAATTTTTTACAATTGTTGCTGACGAGACGACTGACATTGGACGTATTGAGCAAGTCTCGCTGTGTTTGCGATATGTTGATTCAAAAGATGTTACACAACATAAAGTTAAGGAGATGTTCTTAGAATATATTCCAACAATTGACGTGACAGGATCCGGTCTTGCAAATCTTATAATTACAGCTCTGAAAAAGCATGGACTTGAATGTTCTCATGTGGTTGGTCAAGGTTACGATGGGGCTGCAGCAATGAGTGGGCATTTGCGCGGTGCCCAAGCGTATATTCGTCAAGAATGCCCTCTTGCTCTTTATGTACATTGTAGTGCACACTCTCTCAACCTTGCTATTGCTGACTCATGTTCACAATTAGATGTGCGAAATTGCGTTGGGATCGTGCAGTCTGTTGGATCCTACTTTAGACTTTCGGCTCAACGCGCTGCTGTTCTGAAAGAAAAAATTCGGGATCTGTTACCGGCTGATCACCAAAAAAGCCTGCTTGCGATGTGCGAAACACGGTGGGTTCACAAGCATGAAGCCGTTATAAGATTCAGGGAAATTTATTCAGCAATTGTGCATGCTCTCGAAGAACTTCAATCTATCCACAATAAAGAAACATCGCAACAAGCCGTCCAATTGCTTAACACACTTCGATCTTCGAATTTTGTTATGTGCCTAGTGATACTTCAAAAAGTCATGAGCTACACATTGTCACTGTCAAAACAACTGCAGGCAATTAACACAGACCTCATAACAGCATTCAGTCACGTGGATGATGTTATTAATGCTTTGCAACTTTTGAGAGATAAAGTTGACGAAGAGTACCTCCGTCTCTATGAAGAAGCAAAGGTGTTGCTCGAAGAAAATGGTGGTATACTGCTTATGCCACGTAGCGTCGGAAGGCAGTTGAATCGCCCTAACATTCCTGCGTCGGATATATCCACGTATTACAAACGAAATTTATTCATCCCATTTCTCGACCATACAATTCAACAATTGATCGAGAGGTTTACAAAACACCGTAAAGTAGTATCGGCACTATCCGGTGTGTTACCGTCAAATTTTGCGGCCGGTTGTGAAATCGAAGAGGCATTGTGTATGTACTCGGCAGTGCTGCCCGAAAAATGTACATCTGTCGTCAAAGCAGAACTTGAAGTGTGCTCCCCTACTCCAAAATCAGCTTTGGAATGCTTAGATAAGTGTGACCAAAAACTATATCCAAATATTTATACATTCTTGCAAATATTGGCTACCATACCTGTCACCACTGCTACCCCAGAAAGGACCTTTTCAAGCCTAAGAAGACTTAAAAACTACTTGCGGAACACAACGAGTGAAACCAGACTGAACGGCTTGGCCCTCATGAACATTCACTATGAGATAGAAATTGATGCGAGTGAAGTAGTGGATATATTTAAAAAGAAAAACAGAAGATTAATTTTGTAATACTCTTTGTTTCTGTGATATATAAGAGAACGTTATTTTTTTTATTTAGCTTATAGTTTATACTGTCCCACTGCTCGAAAAAGGACTCTCCCAATTCCTTTAATTTTTTCTGTGTATATATTTTTGACATCTTTAATATTTTTCTTATATAAGGGTTATTTTATGTACTTTTAGTCGTTTTATTCTCTTAAACCCCCCCCCCCCCGATTCTAAAACCTGGCTACGCCCGTGATCGGGTGAAACTGTTTTTAATATTCAAAACAGAATTTATTTACTCGACTGTCAAAAGGAGGGTTATTTTTTCAAGGTTATGTATGTTTTTATATTTCTTTCACGGTGTACAGCCTAAACCGTTTGAGGTCGTCTCTGTTACGAGAACGATATTAGATATATTTTTTTCCGGAATTCCCCTGGAAACAGGAATTCTTCGGGAATAGAACTATAGCAGGCGGGTTTATTTTTTAATTTGTCACTATCACCAATAGAAAGTTACTTAGTGCTTGTGGAAAGGCACACAAGTATGTTTGTTGTAACAATGTATTTCAAATACCTACGTTCAAAAGCATGCAGAATTTTAATTAATAAATTAAAGCTCGCAACCAACTGCATTATGACAAAAAAGAAAAACATTGTACAGGTGGTTCAACTCATCCTTGCGCGCGAAACCATGTCTTCGTGTGCACGTAAATAAGCAACTTAAATTTGAGTGGCAGCCGCCATCTTGTCAAGCCGTATTCTCATCGTGTTTGTATGCGAGTTCAATCAGAACTTTTTTGTCACGCACCCATATTTCTGTACAGATAGAAGCTTAAATCACTCATAGGGCTGTGCGCACAAATGTCTTGAACCATCAATTTTTTACACTACAGTTTTAAATTACAATCATCTACTGCCAGTACTATCTCTCCATCAAAATAACCTCTTTTATTTAAAAACTTAAATTCACAAGCAATAATCTACATTTAAAAAAATACTAAAACGTCGTGTTACATTAAGGCACCAAAATTAAAGCAAAAAGCGTAGGTGGCCCTTACGAGCCACAAATTATCAATTAGCCTCGCTTTATATTCATGTGAAATTCGAAATTCAAATTATTTGGACACCGCCCGTCGAACAGGTCACACGTCTGATACGGTGACCGTGAAATTAAGATAAATTAATTCGTCAGATAAGTGCAAAAACGATTCCCAGCTGCAAGGAACAAAATTACCAAATAAGAATCCTATGCAAAGTTTAAAAAAGAAATACATTCTCTACAAGGCTGAGCCAATAACTATCAGAATAATATTACAAGGGAATGCAAATGTATCGAAATAAATCGTGATTTAAACAAAATTCTTTATTTAAATAGTAAAATTCAATAAATAGAATCAATAGCGATCCAAAAAATTCAGTATAATAAACATTTACAGAAACGCTATACGCTTGATCCTTAGACATTTTTGATGTGTGTCTATAGCATTGTAGTGATCACACATTTTCTTGAACTAAATATCGTAGTTTGCGTTCATAGACCAAAAATGTAGGGGGCCGCGCTTTGTGGACGGCTCTAACCTTATTCAATAACTATTTCAAATATGTCCAACGTCACAAATTGATCAGCATTGTTAAAAACTTTAATAAAAAATGCAGTATTTAATCATGAACAAACAAAATTGGCTTTATTTTTATCTATCTATCTATTATCTTTATCTATACTACCCGTTTTTATAAAATATGTTTACGAAAATTTTTGTTGGTATGTAATCTTGCTTGTAAGCTTATTTTGAAAAAAATTTGACAGATTTAAGAAAATATTTTACCATTAGAAAGTATCATTTTATAGTAAAATTCCTATGGCATCAGGTACACACAGACAAATATGTAGAATTTTCATCTCCATTTTTAAAGCCCCTTTAAAGCAAATTTAGCAAATACTTCGGGTTGTAATATTACTTTAATAAAACGAGTGGCGTTAATGTGTCTACTTGCATTTGCAGTAGCTACTACGATAGTAGTTATTTTACACAGTTATATTTTTTTAATTATATTGAATTTACTGCAATGAACCTAACTAAGAAACCAAATACTTAATTGTCCGCATTTTTATATCTTATGAATTCATGTATAACCTGTGTAGACACTCGCGGCTTCCCATCTTCCTACAGCCAGTATACAATCTGGTTCTGCTGCTAAAAACGCTGAAAGCCTTAAACGTGGAAAATATCAGAATTTGGGTAGTGGGTATATTATTGAGGCTTTTTGCGTTGAAACCATGGGGTACTGTGCACAAGGGGTGCATCGCCTTTTTACTAGGCGATTGGTGAGTGAAACACGACCTACCTCGCACAACGAATTTCTATTGCGATCCAGCGTGGTAATTCGGCCTTTTGTGTAATCAAAAAAAATTATGTGTTTTGATATTTATATAATTATTTCTTAAGTTTTTGTTATATATATCAATTGTTATCTATTGTATTCAAAATAAAATTAAGTTTAAAATTTGCACACCGTTACAACAACGGTTGAATATCTTGTACACACTTATAAAAAATTGTAACATCTAGCCTAGACCATATTCCGCAAATAAATTACATCTTTCTTTCTATATTTCTTTACTATAGGTATTGCATTCCTATTGAGTTTCGTGCTGGTTCTTTGGCAGTAGATAACCCTTCCGAACCAGTGGTAGTTTCAATATACGACGTCCTAAGCGAGGTCCGTGCCCTCTCGGGTGCCCTTAGGCGTATCGAATGTAGGAGTAGTTTAACTTCCGGCTAAGCGCCGTCAGCGCTAAGCTACAAAGTCCGGTGAAATTTAAAAGGACCATAGGGCCATAAATAAACTGTCCATTTCGAAAAGAAAAACCTTGTTTGGCGCTCGCGAAAAAAGCACAAGTTACTCATACCACAATTCTGAATGATTTCCAAAAGACACCACTTAGCGAAAATTAAAAAAAACATGGACTGTTCATAGAAACCCTACGCATCAGCTGCCCACTTTGTACCTCCCCTGTTACCCCCTGCATGCTGACCCTAAACATGGCATCATCTTTACGGGCTAGCCATTGTTTTTATTATGTTGTTTCTTCATAATTAATAATAAAATTGCATGTTTACTTAGTAACAAAAACAAATTTGTTACTTTCAAAATTCCTAAAATTTCCTAAAATGTAATACTTAATGGTTTGAAATCCCTAAAATTATAATCGCAATAAGAAACACAAATTGTTAGATACCGAATGGTCTGAATACCTGATGAATAGAAATGTCTTCAGTTATATGGTAAAGTGCATCAAGTGTGCGTCCCCAGGAGTAATACCTGATATTTGGTGCAATTTACGGCAAAATATCCCAACTTTAGTTGTGTTTTAAGTGTCTTTGTTAGTACTTGGATACTAAATACTGTACACAAACGTTTAAATAATGAGGAACTCCCTGCACTAATGCTGTTCTTGAGAAGAGACTCATCGCAGCTAGTGCATGTGGCCGGCTCCGGAAAATAAAGCCATACCTCTGCGACTGCGAGCTAAATTCGAGACGGAGAAGCTGCTAGAGCGCTTCGAAAACACACTCGAGATCATCGTCGAGATTATGGTATTATAAAAAAAACACCAAAATATCTAAAATCCCACCTGCCTCTTCCAAAGTTAAATATGGTAGTGCCGGTGGAACACCCAAGAATGGATCATGTGCTTTTGTAACACGTTTGGAAGATTTTTTGTTAATGCTTTCGCGAAAAGTGTTGCTCCAACACGGCATAAACTTATCGATATCCTGCCATTTTCATGCCATTAGAAAATCGCAAAAATTACAATGCAAATGAAACTTTGTAGAGTTGCGTTAATTTAAATTCTACTTGTACTAAATATCAGTTATAATTTATTTCATCGTATACTTCTGGCATTCAATAAACGGAAATACCTTATATATAATTATATAAAATACCTTATATATAAAAAAATATTTTTTTTATTTCTTTTTTATATTTATTCATTAAAAATAAAGTTCCTTTTTATTTGAACATTCAGCTGAGAAAGACTGAAATAATCCTACGCTTTAAAGATATATCTACTATGCGTGAGTAGTTGTAAAATTATATATTGCCTAAAATGGCTACTAAAACGATTTATAGTCAAGAACGAATGGATAAATAAATGAAACACATAGCATCAAACTTAATACTTTTCTATTTATATCTTATTTCTAGTTCTGTCTCTGACATTCAATACAAACTCACAACAAAATAATAACATTTAATTCAATACATTTTCACAGTATTTTGTCGGAGTTTGAGAAACGTTCGGGTCAAAATATTCAGTTAAAGTAAGATTTAAAACATTTAAGATCTTACTAAGAAGGAACCCGTTAAAATTCAAAAGTACAATTTTATTTGTCAAACATTACTTATTTTGTTCAGAAATTTAATACTTGATATGAATCTAGAAAACTATAACGGTACAGTCTGCGTTCCAGCAACCTTAGGATGTTACCTCATCGACGATCGATCATCGATCGATGTTAGAATGGAATAGTCGAGGTCGATCGATAGTTTCTACTAGACCAATCGATCGATCGTCAATCGATGGTAGAGTGGAATAGTCGACGTCGATTGATAATTTCCACTAGACCAATGCCAATCGATGGTATCGATCGATGTCGGTCGATGGTATCGATTCATTAGTATAGCCATGGATCAACCAACGCTACCACACCAATCGATCGACAATATCGATCGATCGATGGTAGGAATGAATAGTAGATGTCGATCGATATTTTCTACTAGACCAATCGATCGGGTGGAATAGTCGACGTCGATCAGCCAAAGCTAGCACACAAATCGATCGTAATAGATCGTAACACCCTTAGGAGCGTTACCCACACGGCATTGCCGGCCCGACCCGACTTCTACAAGTTCCGGTCGGGTAGGCTACTCAGGCTTTAGACAGGTTTTCCCATCGGCCGGGCGGCATTTTTCCTAAACGTTCGTCCACACATATTCGATTTTACCGTCCGGCATTGCCGACTGAAGCCTGATAATAATCTATGTAGCGCCCCTTATAGCTTCAACTGAGGTTCAGTAACTACATACAATAAAATAATAACAAACTTACAAAGAATATTTCATTATTTGAACAACAATATACGGAATACAGCAAAGTTGGCAAATTACCATAAAATGTAACCCATTGAGCTATTTAACTACAATAAGATGATACTTTAAGAAAAGTAATTAAAATATATATCTTTGGATTTGAATTCTATTGTCATACATTGATAGACTTAATTACAGCATTTTTCACGTTTTTCTTAAACCGAAATCATTCTAATAATAGACACTACGACGATTCTATCTTACCCGAATATATGAAGTATTATTCAAGTAGGATTGCAAGACTTCGTTAGCTATTATTTCTAATATAAACTATTATGTAAACTATGATTTACGCTATCACTGGGTACTTTTTAATGTGAGAAATGTTCGAAATACATTAATTTTGTGGTCAGATGGTAACAATTAAACTTAATTTTGTTCCTTAATTAATTTGCATTCACACAGTACTAGCACCAAATATTGTAAACAGTTTACCGCAAACGAGGTTACGCCAAACTAATGCATACCTAAATAAAATTACATTTGAGATTGATTAGATTTAACCTTCCAGCAAATGAATATGTAAGATATTCGAAAACACACTTTACTCGTATTATTCAAAAATACTTGAAAAATAAAATAGCAGTAGTAACATAGAAAGATATATCACCTGTTTAGAAAAAAGCAAAACATTGATTTCTAAATAAAATAAAAAATTCGAAATAAAAAAAAATTCTTATACGTCAGGGACATAAAAAAAGAAATTTGTTCTATGACGTTATACAGGGTAGAAGTAGGCGACGCCACCTGGCCCCCCCGATGGTTGCCCGCCTTGTCGTGGCGGGGGGGCTTAGTAACCGTGGACTGGTCACCCACGGTGAACTAAGAGGCAACCAGGGCCGGCCTGTTGGGGCCGCCGGCTGGCCCGAGGAGGGCGCTCCCAGTGGGCTGAGGAAGTCCGCTGAGGACGCGCTAGAGATGGGACCGCAGAAGAAGAGGAGTGCCGGTATCACGGTGCGCCGTTCTCCCTATCTTCTGCGCCCGTGGAGGGATCGCAGGGGGAGAGGCGTGTTGGTATTACGGTGCGCCACTCTCCCTACCCCCTCCGAGCCGGCGGAGCCGTTCCGTGGAAGCAGCACTGGTGGGGCCGCAGAGGAAGAGGCATGTCGGTATTGCGGTGCGCCGCTTGCCCTATCCTCTGCGGCCGAGTTGTGGTCGGTGGCAGAACCACAGACCCGATCTGCCACCGGGTGCCAGTTATCTGGTACCCATGGCCTCCTAGTAGCAGACTTAGGGGGAGTCTACTACAGTACTGGTGGAGGCCGAGGAGGGAGGCGCACCTTAACATCTGGTGCGCCCATCGTGGAGGGCCTTCGCCGCTTGTGGGCGGCTGCCGCCGGCGGGGTCGCGGATGTGTGCGAGAGCGTTCCCGTGGCCCCGTCACAGGGCGGCGAGGAGGATGATGGGGGGGTTTTTAGTGGGTATACCGTGGGTATACCATGGGTCTCATTAGCCTATACGGGAGTCCCACATAACCACTCGGGTGCCCCCTGCGCCCGGGTGGTATGCGTAATGCATTTCCCCCCCGAAACAAAAAAAAAAAAAAAAAAAAGGCGACGCCACCTGGAGGGAAAGTACTCTAAATATGGTAGATAGCGATCTATACTCATAACAAACATTCTTTTATTTTTAACAAGAGAATAACTGCATTTATATATATTTGAAAATAAACATGCCACGCCGCGACTCTTTTATGGCACCAATCCATGGATTGAACCGTAAAGATCAAATCTCTCTTAAATGTATTTTTCAACTTTTCTATTTCGGCACAGAGTCGCAGTTTTTTGGAGACATTTTTTTTAACAATATGAATTTTAAAACCCATTATTTTAAAAATTAAAATAAATAATAATAACATATTAACTTTAAAAAATTTAAATAGATAAAATATTTAAAAATTTTAAGTGACAATCTAAATTTTAGAAGGAGAACTTAAAGGAGCAATTTTAAACAATTTCGATCTATAATATATATTTCTTTAACAAAACACGAGATATTCAATATATTGCCTTTTGACTTGTAGACTGAAATTTATAAAGCTGAGATTTAGCTCAGAGTCATCCCAGTTAAACGATCAAATAAAAAGCGACTTTGTTACATACAAATTAGTGACGAAAATTCAGTAAAAAATAATGACTCACATTTTGACAAGATCAATGACACTTGTTTTCAGAATATATACAGTATGAAGCAGTAGACAAAGGCGCTTTTCATTTGAACATATTAAAGTTGAGATAAGTCTGTTAGGAAGTTCATAGATTTCAGCCGGAGCGAGTCGGGTGACTCTTGTAATATAACATTATATTAATTTAAATAAAGTTCAATTGCATGCTACTTGAAGGTAAAATAAATCATTGTCTTTAATGAACTCGTGATAAGTGTCACTTTAATTAAACAAACTTTAATTTGGTTTGAATTTTTCGTCTGTAATGGTTGCTGAACTCAATATCGAAAGTAATTATGATTTCATTTAATTTATTATCTTAGTTAATGATGTTCCTTTATATTTTATTTTCATTCTTAAATTCTAAACAAAACAGGTCTTACAGAGCTGTGGAGTTATTTAATATCTACAAACATGCAAGCATATAATTTTATTACTATTTAAATGCATAATCCTTAAACATTCAAATTACTATAGTTATAATTACTTTGAGTATTATCATTTATTACAATTTAATTAACTTTAATTATTTACATTTTGAGATAAATTATACAAAAATACTTTTCTTAAAATCATTTTTAGTTTAGGGCCTAGATTAGGCCAAAAAGTAAATTATTACAAAAAATTTGTATCTAATAAAATATCTCCGAAGAAACCGAACACAATATTAGTACTTTACATACTTTTTCTTCAAAAATGTATTTTGGTTCTGCATACTCTACATCAACCATTTTTTAATGTTTCAATTTAAATTGATTAATTAAGTTTAGCAAACCAATGAGCGGTTTCCCAGCTGTCATTTTAGGATTCTGCATCTATCGCTAGATGGCGTTTTCGACAGTTTCGATAACAGTAGTGTGACATTCTGAATAATAAAAGAGGGAAAACGAAATCTAAATACCTTTGGCGTTTTTATCACTTACTTGAATGACTGCATCAAAATTAGAAAGTTAATTTTAAAATTTACGCGTCGCCATCTGTTGATGATGAAGAACTAAATTGAAAATGCTCACTAGAAAAACAAGCATTCCTACGACATAAATATTTTTTCACTTTGCTATGATTATGACATGTAGATGGCGCCTTGTGTAGTCGCTCTCTGAATTTAACGATATGTCAAATGAAAATAGTTACCTTTTATAAAACAGGAGAATACTTCAAGGAGTATTCTGGTAAATAGCTCCGAATAATAAATAGGTCTTAGACTTAATTTATTCAAAACTGAAGAAGACTAAGTTTACAGGCCTCCGCCTACATTTGGAGTTTTTACGAAATAGGTGACTAAAGTTCCCTTTCCCTTGACATACGTGGGGCCGCGGCACTCGCACGTGTAGCCGGAGTTCATTAATATCCTGAAATAATAAAAAATAACGCTTTTAGAATACGAGTGAGATTTAAATTTATTACTTAAAGCTTATGTCTATGTTACAGCCGCTAACGAGCGCTCACCATCTACTAGATGAGCGGCATCCGTGCCGTAATTTATTGATTATTCAGTAATGACGCGTTCCCGACCGTAGGCTCAAGTTGGGATTGCCTTTGTTCCACGGGCTGTTCCATCCTTTTACCGGAACACAACCACGTTGATGTAGTTATTTGTCGGTAATAATAGCAAGAACTGTAGAACCGCGGCAGACCAAATATTTACATAGTATGAAATAATAATAGTATTAATTTAATTATTATTAAATTTATTAAATTTTATTTTTTTGTATTGCGAATGTTGGAACTTAACATGTATTCTTATATTTTAATACATAAACTATTTTTTACTTGCAATTTTTTTTATTGCAATAAAAGTAGTTTTTCAGTTTTTTTCAGTTGTCAGTTTTTCATTAATAAGTTGTAGCTGCCTGTAATTGGATGGACACAAATTTTAAGGTCCTTTATATTATGTTTAATTTAGTTATGTAAGGTCTCATCTGTTGGCAATTTAATACATGAATAAAATTATCGTTAAATTTAGTTTGAAAGACAATGAGTTGTGCCAAATTGTGCAAATACGTGTTTAATAAAGATAGATATCTATAATTATTATTTCATTATCATTTTTATTCTAGGACACGCCTAAGGCGGAATAATCCAGGCAGGCTGACCAGTGGGCCGAAGTTCAGAATAAGAGACAAAAAGGCGGACGATTCCAGCAGGGTCCAGCGTTAGTATTTATTATTAACACCGACCTATAAGAAAGGCGTCTCTTCACTTTTATAGTTCTATTAAAAAGATGTCTATAAGATCGAATGCAACTTAGCGCGCGCTGGCTGCTCAATCACTTTTTCCGCCTCGATTGATCCAAAGTACTGTGGCGTACCAACATCATTCTTCACGAGTCAAACATAAACCGCTCTTACTCGCACATAGACCACAACCCTACATTTTGCTTTAAATCGCTTCTCTTATGCTACTCAGTTGCACCACTACACAAGACCAGTTTATGTTCGACTAGAATGTTCGACTCGAAGCTTCCGCCGCCCGCCGTTTGCCGGCCACACTCACATTCCTTTTCGCCCTCTAGCTGCGCGCGCGCTAATACTCATATTTTATATTCTTTCGCTTTTTTTTGCTTACTCGATTTCTACTTTGTAAAAAGTGCGTTTAACTTAATTCGAATAAATTAGTTTATATTGCAACGTAAATAAAATCATTCATTTCTTGCCCGCCTACTTTTCCGTGCCTATCTTAAACTATTATCTCAAGGGAGATAATTTATGTCGTATGGTAGTGAAGTACGCTATATAAGTAAGTATACCTACCATAGTACAATGGAGGTAATAAAAAAATATACCTTAATAATTTTAAACACACGTCTGAAATTTGACAAGGGTATGCTATGGTGATATTCAGTCATCTTCTTCTTAAAAAGCATGCGAATGCTGACAGACAGCGCACAGTCTGAACCCGTGCACCCAGATACAACACTTTGTGCTGAGATTCCTATTTAGTTAGAAATGTAAGAGAGCACCAAGAAGAGACTTGAGACAATTCATGACCTAAAGGGGTGAAAGCGACCTGTTTAAGTTTAATCGTTTGATTATTTTCATTGTGATTTCCTATACTTAGAAATTTTCCTACATTTACATTGCCATTTGAAACTAAAAGCTTTTTTTTATGAACAAGCCGTCGAGTCAACGTACTTAAATAGATCTCAGGTGATTTCCATATTATTAGTTTTCTTTTCAATAAAACATAATTGAACTGATGCTTACTTAGCAGTATCTTCAGTAACTTGAATCCTGCCCATGATGCCCGTGGAGTCCATCCTCGACGCAACGTTGACGGTGTTTCCCCAAATGTCGTATTGCGGCTTTTGAGCCCCCACCACTCCAGCTATCACTGGCCCGTGGTTCAAGCCTGGAATATTTAGCAAAACAATGATCTTCTATCAAATAAAAATACAAAAAGTGAATAAGACTGTATAAAGACATATCGTTTTGCAATGAGCTTGATGTATTTAATGGCGCGTATATGTCCTTTAAACGAAGAGTTCAGCTCTCTCTCAACTGAACTACTCCTAGTATATAAAATACCTACTCCCGAAATTAAATTAAATTATTTGAATTGTGTTATGTACCTATATTCAATAATGTTTACGTTGTATACGGATTATTAATTTTAAGTAAAATATATATAATTTAATTTTAAGTTTTGTTTACGCTATATAATAATGCTGTGTATACACGACTACTGGGTAGCAATGTATATCCAAATTGTAATCAATTTAATCCTTTATAAAATAAAATGAAATAAGTAAATAAATACATTTTCAAACAATCTTCAATAACATTTCCATCGTAAATTAATACGATTATACAATACAATACAATGATTATTTATTGCCATCATAACACGCACACAAAAAAAAAAACTAAATAACATAAGCATGAGACAATTTAGGCGGTCTTAATGTCAAGTCGGTACAGGTACAAGTTGGTAATTAGTACAAACAAATTACACTGGTACTAACTTGTCATTGAAATAATAACAAAGAGTGTAATAAAACTTATCTGTTAAAAACATTTTAGTTTTTTTTTATAACTCTGTAACATTATTAATATGTTTACAATTCGGTAATATATTGAAAATTTTGGGACCCGTACTAAAGAAACTCTCAGGAAATAGACGTTACTTTTCACAGTCGCTTAGTTTGCACAGTGTAGTTGAGGAGGGCGATGGCTGGATCCCGCGTTAACCTGTGAACGGGTGCCGTTTGAGGGTGTTCGTCGTTTGTATACTTGGGAGCCAGCGTGGTAATTCGTCAAACGGTCATGTAAACTAAACAGCGTCAACTGATCAACGTTTATAAGCTATTAGTAACTTTTATTTTTTTACAATTGTATTGTTTAGGTAACTAAAATGTACATTGTACTACAGCAATACCATTAAAGACGATACACAAGAACAAACGAGATTTTTCAGACAATAGTTCTGGATCCCTTTTCGCGGGTTGGACCCAAGTTTTTCTCATCTTTATTTTAGTTAGCACATGAAACCACAACTTCTCCGGTGTATTTACACTAGTATTCTAGCATTCAGGAACACCGCACCAATGATAAGGACAATAACTAATTTTTAAATTATATAACTAAATTAAAAAATATATAAAATTAATTTTTTATATTAATTAATTAATTAACTAAATTCCAATTGAAACCAACATCAGCGCCACGGTCAAAATTACTGATGTTTGAGGTTTGAAGGTGGCGTTGTTTGTAAATTATTAATAAATGAATGAATGAATTGAAATGAATTAAAGAAAGGAATCATAAATGGTGGCTTGTACTTGCGTTGACAGATAGTTTCTGACAGCGGCTTCGTCGGCGTGAAAGTTGAAAGTTGGAAGACATGGCGCCATCCATTATCATTAGAAGTTTATTGTTGTTTTCGTCGGAAACAGTGCTTTTTTCGGGATGAAAGAAGACCAATATTATTTTACTTACACTACGCGCGAGAGTGAGTGTAGACGGCACTAGTGTGCGACCGAGAGAACATGATAAGCGCCGCCATTTTCAATGAACCATGTTATATTTATATCTCATACTTTGATAGAAACTGTGATTAGTGCCTTTGTTTACTTGATCAAGTGACGTCACGACTATAGAACAACATGGCGTCCAGCGTTTTCGTCAAATTACTCATGTTTTCTGTAGTTTTTTAGTCTCAAGTTTTCTGTTTTTTTGTTATTTATTAGCACTTATGGATCGAATGGAGATACTTTTCAAAATTAAAATTTTATATTGTAACAGCTAAGTGTATGTGAAAAGTATATTTTGAAAAATTACGTAATCGTTTTGGGCGACAACGTGCGAGGTGTTTTTAGATCATTTATTTAAATTATTTCTGCAAACGTTTAGTATTTAAATTCTTCAAGTTCTATTTATTGTAGCATGAAGCCGTTCAGGGCTTTTTAGAATTAATAGTAAAGCTATCGCGTCTACTTCTGCGTGGTAATATCCCCAACTAGCACATTAGAAATAATTGCAGCTAAGTTTATGACGCAAAGTTCTATATTGGTGCTATTTGGGTAAAAATTACTACTTCTTACTGCATAGGAGTGATAAAAATAAATAAAGTCTATAAAATGGACTATGGGTTCCAAATTTTCAATTAATACCACCTACAGGTTAAGTTGAGCACCTTACCACTGTTGTACCACTCTAAGCTACAGTGCGAGTGTGAATTGCTACTGTAAGTGGTAATTTATACCTGTAGTGCGTCTTATAGCTACAAACGAGAAGCAATAATCACCATGACGCCCAACATTTCTAAAAGGAAGCAATATCAACTCTTAAATCACTGGAATATCTAGAAAGATGATAAAATGAGCCTTAATGGCATGATTGGTGCTTATTATTTTCTTCTGAACTTTTACAGGAGGGTTCCATAGAAAGTTCAATATTTGTTATTGTGGAATGTACCCAAGGTTTAACTTAAGATATTACTACGGTTAAAACAAAAGATATTACTACGGTATACATTAATATTTTATAAATATTATTATATTTTTTAATTATTCTAAATTCATTTTCATCTGATAATCAACATTTAGAACACAATCTGCTTTTTTTAAATTTCATTTCTTTGTACCCTCATGACACGTTAGCCAAAATCAATATTTTACAATGCACATTCAACTTTTGGAATCAATATGGAAATAAAAGTAATTAGAACAATTAATATAGATTCATTTCAAATAATTAGATTCATATAAATTTTGTTCTGATTGTTGACCGACAAAGGAAAATAAAATACATGTTTAACAGCTATCTGACGTTTATTTAAAATTAAATAATTAGGTTATTACTTTTACAAGGAAACAACCATATTTGTATAATTTTGATCTAAAATAATATTTCACTTATAAAATTCTTAAAAGAAAAGTGCTTCTGTAGTTTTTGTGCCTGTTGGATTTTAACGAATTATTATATAATTTTTGGTGCTTGGCTCTGTGACGTGTTTGGTTTTCATGGCAAAGTATTGTATGCTGCATCTGTAGTTCCGTTCAATAGCTGAAATGATAATATAATTGTATTAAAATATATAATACTTAACCAATATTGAGTGTATTACATTATGTTTATCCAAAAAAAGGTTTTTATATTGTCAATTGAGCCCTAAACTATTTTCCCTACTAAAACAAAAGAATCATATATAAAGTAAATAAAATTCACTCCTGTAGCCCTTCTCTAGACCACTTAGTAATAAGAAAGGTGATTTTTAGCACTTTGAACAGCAAAAATTGAAGTAAGCGGGTGAAAATTATTACCTATAGTAACAAAACGATTCGCCATCTTTAATGGAATGTTTTCATGAAAATCTAACCTCTAATCTACCTTTTTTTACTAAACATGTTTTTGTTATAACAAAAGAAGTGAATTTACAACTATACTACATAAATTCACTATAAATACTTGTTATACCAATTATATTCTTGGTAATTTTTTTTGAAACTACTATAACCATATTTTATTTACACTGTTTTTTGTTAAAATTCTCATGAAATCAATATGGCGTGTAAATTTACTTAATAAACATATACACATTTTGCAGTAAAGTTAAGATCCCATTCGATTTTTCAGTACAGATATAGGAAATAGTTGAATAAAAGTATTTGGTACTTACAATTATGTTTTGTAGTTGTCACTTAAAAACTGTCACACGCCATTAATAATCTCAACATTGCAACTACAGAAACGAAACGTACGTATGAATGAACAAAATCTAATCGTTCACTCAACAGTTCAATCAAAGTGGCAAATCAGGGGCGCAGGCGCTGCAATTTGCACCTTTAGTCACAATATGATACGCTCTAGACCTGCTATGCGATGTGCCCACTTAGGGCCATATCTGTTGCATAAGGTTGCACATCTAGAGCAGGATAAAGATCTTATCGTTAGCACCTTAAGTTGCAATATGATACGCTTTAAAGCTTATTCGCAACCATTTGTGCAAGTTGGGTCGCTACAACCTGTCCCACGTCATAGGTTATAGAATAAACAACAGGAATGGTCTGAAGCAAGGAACGAATGACTAACCTATCCTCAGCTTGAACCTCTGGAAGGACTCCCGGTTGATTTGGTCGAGGATGGCCATGAGGGCGATGGCGAACTCCACCAAGATCGCCACGGTGTGCTCCTCGCGGCGCTTGGCGTCCTGCAACGTCGCCGCGAGATGTTCGTGAGAACGACAAAATTAAATGCAGCAGTGTAGAAGATAAGAATTCGTAAAATATTTATTTTATTTGCATATTAAGTGTTTTACAGAGGTCTTCTTGTAACAGAATAGAACTTACAACTTAATCACCCATGCTTGCGTATTGCAAATGTAAGAGGGTATTACAAATAATATAGAATAAAATATTCAATTAGTTTCTTAACATAAAGATGACATTTTGATGCATATATTTAATTTAATTTAAATTTAATATCGTATATAATAGTGAAGTAATTGAAAGTAGCAAAGTGACTGTATTCGATTAGCACCTCTTGATGCTGTATGGCGTATCTTTACGTCTTAATATAAATCAATAAATATTTTTTTTAACTATTTTCAAGCCGGTGATTGAGCGTGCGACTGTGTTAAGACGTATCCACACTTATGGATATGGTATTTTATTTATCTATATTAAAAGTGATTATTTTATCGCCTAATGATGTATCACTGACTTTAGGCTTCAATTGGAATTGCCCTTGTTCCAGTAATTTCCCTGGCTGTTCCTTTGCTTAAACCAGAACACAACCACGTAGAACCGACTAGGTAAAATAGGAAGTCTGTAGTATGCTCCGTAGAGGTAATAACAAATGAGGCTCTACAGCTTCGAGACACTCACGTACTGGTCCTCCTTCCCCGGCCGCAGCCCCGACGCAATCATGTACGTGCTGCCGATCGTCTTTATCTTCTCTATGCAACTGAACTTCGGTTTGAGCAGTAGCTGGAATGTATGGACGTTGGTATCAAATCTAGGTTTCTTTTTCTTTTTAAATCTAGACAAACACACTGTTTGGCTCCAAAGTAAGCAGAGCTGTTATGGATGATCATACAGCGTACTGGGGGAGGGGAACACAGAACAAACATAGATTTATAAATATCAACAACCATGACCCCAGAACAAACATCCGTGTAAGTTACAACAACAGGCCTAAAATATAAGTATTTGTAATGAGATGGGAACGAGTTAGTTCGTTAGTAACGATCTTAAACATTGTACATTATTTCATTGTCCGCTATTTTGCAGCTATGAGTGTGCGACGGCCGGATTCAGTGGCGTACTGGTTACTTAAGGCGCTCTAAGTATAGATTTTACTAAGCGAAATTATACTTTATTTTGACTCATAAGGTTTAAGATCTTCATGTCTCCGAGATTTACAAATCAGGTCCGAGAAAACAACATATACAATATGATACAACCACACAAAGTTCGTATCGTGTAATGTACCAACCAAACGTGGGTAGTTTTAAAACTGTTAGATAAAATATGATACTTTATTCGCCTGCAGGAACACTGCGCGTACACACGAGGTGATTTTAAAATGTGGCATGTTATATTTTACAGAATGACACAAAAAAAAATAGGTAACGTAAATACTAAGGTAATGTGCTGTGTATATTGTAATTAAAATAATTACTTAGTGTTTAGTTGACGACTTGTAATAGAATTTATGATGTGCTGTTTAAGACTCTTTTTGAGTTATTTCGTTGTTCCAAATTATTTGGTATTGAGTTATACAGTTTGGCTCCGTCGAACATGGTATTTTTTCCCCATAGTTTGTTCTGACTTTTGGCAAATGAGCTTGTCTTACTTTAATTATGTGTATAATATATTATTTGTTTAGCGTAATCTATGACCATGCTCGGCTTAAGATATCATTTAAAGTCCCTGAGAGCGAGAAAGAGAACTTTTTAGAAAAGTAATTCTGTATATGTGGTCATTATAATCTATTATATTTGTTGTTCTTAATTTGGAATTGATTATTTGACATCATACGTGTCAATTGAGGGTGCCGTTTGAGGGTGTTCGTCGTTTGGATACTTGGGGGAGGGAGACTTGCCGAGCTAACAGATGCAGATAAGAATAACTTTGTATTGACATAAAGAGACTCTGCAAATTTATTTTGAAAAAAATACACCCATGAAGTTTCTTGCCAGTTCTTCTTCGCAAAGGTTTTTTCGAACTGGTGGTAGAGTCAATATTTTATTTGACGTCAATAAGAACAAGTAAATGTTGAGAAATAAATATTTGAATTTGAAACTCTGTTGAAATGACGGACCTTGTCGAAGTCACAGATGATTTCGTTGAGCAGCCGCAGGCACTCCAGCCCCTGCTTGTTGACGTCGGTCTCGTCGTAGAACTCCTTGTAGTTGGGGATGGACGCGAACATGACGGCGATACTGGAGTAGCGCTCGTGGTACAGGTCTTCCTGAAGAAGAGACTACTCAGGTGAACATTTGCATAATAAACATTTAATTATGTTCAATCAATAATAGAAGGTTATAGACGGTACTGAATTTATACAGGGTGACTGGTGACAAATTTTAGATATTGAAGGAGAGCACTCTGCACTCGATTCTGGTCATAATTATGTAATAAAAGTAGGTACTTAATTTTTCACTATAATTCCCCATAAATAAATAAAGTGTTGTTTCCCTACACTTTCCCGACGCCTAAGTTAACCGCGGCACGTGACCTGGCACGCGGATAGCGGCGCGCACAAAATGGGTTCCCCGCCACACCGTACGCCACCACCCGCTGGGTACCTATTCTATCTATCATCCCGCCGCCCGCCCGTCAGTAATTAGTGTGAGCGCAAGCGCCGACCAGCCAGTAGGTATTAGTTAAATGGAGAAAGAAAGGGCCTACAGACCCCGCAAACCATTTTGAAGCGAATGCGGTCGACGGTTCGTGAAGCCGACTATACCTCCCTACCTACCTATTCTGTGTTGATAGTGCAGTGCGTACGCCGTGCTAAGTAGGTACCTACGCTAGTGTAACCATGCGTTGCGTAATGAATTCTTTAACTTTCGGGTTAGTTTACTCAGTAAATAGTTAATATTAATTTTTAATTATATTTTTTCTCTTCATGTATGATCTCAAACTATCACGTCCTCGAATTTCGAAAATGACCCACCAGTCATCCTGTATAAGTTAACAGCGCTAGTGCTTATCTACGTAAGTCTCTTAAAATTTCATGTAGTGAAAATTTTACGGAAAAGGGTGCCGAGAGGTTTCATTCGCTAGCTTTTCTTAAACCTTAGTTTACCTGTGATGCCTTTTAAAATCCAAAGTTTTACCGCCACTTTTATTAAGAGTTCTTAATTTAACAATGATTCAATAAAGTACTTTAAATTTTAATTTTATAAAGTAAAAAATGTTGAAGGTATAAAAAAGACATTAATTATGTAGAATTCATATCTATTCTAGGTTCTCACGCGATAACGCTGTTATGAAAGTGATGCTCATTATTAAGAAAATGCACCGGCGCCATATTGGTTTGGTAAAGTTGGATCATATTCTACGGTTTGCTGTAGCCCCGACTCCACAGAACTTGTAACTTAGAGGAACAGAAATGCTTTTTTTTTTGTTCCCCTCCGCGGGAAGGGCAGGAGGATAAAAATGCTCTGACGCATACTCTGGCGCGATTCCAAAATTATGTGGGACTCGTCCCGACGCCTACCAGAACCATACCCACTAAAAACCCCCTGTCGGCTCGTGCATTTTTGCCACTCAGCCTTCATCTGAGCGACGGCCAATTGGAGAAAGAGGCCGCGCTAGCGGGGCCCTTAAGGGGTCACCCGCTGGAATTTACATAGCACTGAAGATGCTCAAAAATGAAAAGTAAATAATAAAAACATTAAGAATTTAAAATTAAAATTACATTAATTCGGATTTACGTTAGAATTAGAATTTACGTTAGAATTAGAATTTGCGGCCTGAAGGGCCTCGAGATCTAAAGTTAATTGCGTACGTTCGCTTGTGTGCGCGTTTCTCGGTCTAGCGACTTTGTATACCGAATCTAAGACAGGAACAGTATATGAGACTGAATTTCGAACTAGTGGATTGGGATGGGATTCGGCGCGTTTGAAGAACGATTCTGAGAGTGTTTTTAGATACTGTTGTACTGTAGGCAAACAAAAATGCCTTTGTCTGACTTTACTTGCAGTCCCACCGATGCCGCGTTGCCCCCACTCCACGCCACTACCCCACCTCCCCACTTCTCGCTACAAAGAAATAATGAATTTCCGTAGATTTATTTCGAGCAGTACTACTTCGTACGCTTCATTCTTGCTCCGATCGCCGCCCTGTACGAACGTGCAAGACCCCGTTCTCCGTTGATCGGTCCCTTCCCGATATTCCGTGGCACTCAGTCTACTGACGTCACAGTTTAGCGTGTTGGTTCCGTGCTACGGTTTTCAAGGTTTTTCTACTCCCTCTGAGTGCTATCGAAGTGTGATTTTTCTTTGCGACTAAGCCCCTTAGTCTTCAAAGTGCTGTGCTAAGTTGTGTTGTGCTTGTGCTGAGTGCAGTGTTGTGCCCAGCGTAAGTAGTCTGGTTTCAGTACAAAGGATACTTAACGGTGACAACGAACTTGTACTGAACCAGTCCTTTTATTTTTATTTTATTTCTTTTCTCTATTTTATTTATTTTTCTCCAATTTTCATATTTATTTTTATCATTTCTGTGTGTTTTCGTGTGTATTTGTCCTTTCTGTAGGTAAAGATTGACCCTTACGCGGTCAACTCTTTACCTGCGTACCCTTTTTTTTAGGTTTCTAGGTAGCGGCCTTCGGCGAACAACGGTTACTTTTAAGTTACTTTCCCCAGCCCCCCTACCGCAGGTAGGGAAGTTAGCCACTAGGGTTCGATGGGTTTATTTTAGGGAACTCTAAGCATCTTTTATATACTTAAATATACATTCCTTAGTATTCATACCAACCCCTCCCATGGATTCGCAAAGCGTAATTAACTTCGCGAAAGCGTTCGCCCAGGCGCTAGCCGCGTCGGGCGTCTCAATCTCTGACGAGGTATTCACGCAGGCCTTATCTGCGCTTAACGCGTCCCCGGCCCCTCAGGCCCCAACCCCGGCCCCTCAGGCCACCGACTCCCAGACTCCTCAGGTCTTTACCAGCCCTCCCGCGTCTCCCGTTCCATCCGATATGGACTGCGCGTCGGTCACATAATCTCGCGCGTCGCGGCGTAAGCGTACCGCTCCCGGGAGCGACTCCAATTCCGACTCCGCATCCGAACCGTCGTCGGGCACCGTTACTTTAACCGGCTCTCCTGAGTTTCAATTAGTCGCCAAACGCTCTAAGAAGTGTTCGAAGAAAGCAACGGTGTCTTCAACACCCGAGCCCACCCCGGTGTCTTCAACACCCGCCCCTGCGCCGTTAATGTCACTACAAGTGACCGCGAATACGTCGGCTCCGTCCAAGCCAGCAACGCGCTGCGCTCCCGTCCCACCTAAGCCTCAGCTTCCTCCGCCCGTCTTCCTCCGCGAGAAAGCGCGCTGGACCGCGGTTTCTAACTTGAGCAAAGAGCACAAAATCTATTATTTCAAGGCGAATAACGCAGGCGATACTATTAAAATCCAAGTCGCGACTATCGAGGACTTCCGCGCGTTTACTCTCGCTTAAACAAATCGCGTACCATACTTACGCCCTCCCAGAGGAGCGTAAGATCCGCGCAGTAATACGGGGCATTCCGTTTGAACTCGAAAACGATGAAATCCTCGAAGACCTTAAGTCCCAGGGTTTCCCGGCTGAAGCAGTGCACAAGATGCACTCCAACCGCGATAGGCGTTTTCCGTTAGCATTAGTTATTTTATCTCATACTCCCAACTCGAGGGAGATCTTCAGAGAGGCTCGCACAATCTGCGGACTCTCGAATATCTCTGTCGAGCGTCCCAATCCTCACGGGCACCCCGGGCAATGCCACTGCTGCCAGCTGTATGGCCACGCTCAGCCCCTCCCAGATACGTTAAGTGCCTAGATCCCCATATTACGGGCGGTGCGGTCCAGTCTGGCCACACAGCTAATTACAGGGGTTGTCCGCGCGCTCCGCGCTCTCCTTCAAAGAGGGTCACGCCTAAACCGGCGCCGCCCGTCACTACTGCCAACTTCCCGCCACTGCGCAACCGGGGTCCCCCGGAAGCATAGCCCGTGCAGCCGACACCTACTCCGGCTCTGTCCTGGAGACAGCGTCCGGCCACTCCAGCTGCATGAAGACCGTGTTTGACGTCATTCAAAACGTCGACATTAAGGAAATCTCCGTACTCGCACGCAAACTGCGAGCCGCTCGCTCTCCTCAAGACCGTCTATTTGCGTTAGCCGAGCATCATTCGCTACTAAGCTCTTTATAAATTCCATTTTTCGTATAAATTAAATAAATAATTATAATGTCTAGACCCGCAAATCCCGCGTCCTGTCGTATCAAACCCAAGGGCTTATCCCTAGTTTCCTTTAACGTTCGTAGCCTTAATACTAACCTTCCTGAGCTCAAACTGTTCCTTCAGAAAAACGAGCCAGACTTATTGCTTCTTCAAGAGACGTGGCTAACTCCAAACCGCTCCAGGGGATTCACTATGCCCAAGTACGCGTTGATTCGTAACGAGAGGCCCAACTCCGACGGTTTCGGTGGCACTGCTATTTATTACAAAAGAGGATTCCATTGCTGTCCTCTCCCTACCCCTCCTCTCCTCAATATGAAAGCCATTGTGTGTAGATTGGCTATGACTAGTCATCCGACCATCATCATAGCTTCAATCTACATACCAAGTGACGACACCAGAGCAATCCGCAGCGACTTTGAGGCCATTCTCGCCCTCGGCCATTCAGTCATTATGTTCTGAGACTTTAACTCCAAACATACTGATTGGACGTGCCTATCAACCAACACCAGCGGTATCGCTCTCCTCGACATCACAATTTCACTCGACTTAGATGCCATCACTCCCAATCACTATCCCAACAACCCAAACACTTCTCCTGATATCCTCGATTTTGCAATTGTCAAGCGAATCAATCTCGACCTCAGATCTATCGAACCGCTCGATGACCTAGGCTCTGACCACCGCCCCGTCTCCCTCGTGCTAGGACCGCCTAACGATAACGTCACCTCTCCTAAGACCTTTACCGATTGCAAAGGCTTTAAAAATACGTTAGTTTCAGCCTCAGAGGCCTCGAACTCTCCGTTCGCGATATCGCCCGATCAAATAGATAGTCCGGATAAAATAGATTCATTAGTAAATTCTCTCACTGATACTATCAACTCAGCCATCTGTGACAACGAAAAGGTTGCTAAGCAAGGTAAACCCACGCTTCCCTTAGCCGTTAGCAATCTTATTAAAGCTAAGAACGCGGCTCTCCGAAGAGCCAAGAAATATCCCACGCCCGCCTATAGATTAGCTGCGAATCAGCTACAATGTAAAGTTAGGTCTTGCCTCGCAGAACTCCGAGACGCTCAGATGAACGATCTCATGGCGAATATCTCTCCGTCCCACCAAGCGTGCTATAGTATGGCCCGAGCCTTACGCGTAGACACCGCCTCTCACGTTCCTCCTCTCACTCGTCCCGTTGGCACTACTGCCTTCGAAGTCGAAGAGAAAGCCGAATGCTTTGCTGACAGCATTGCCGCACAATGCTCGCCCAGCACGCAACCTGCTGATCCCTCACCCATCCAGGCGGTAGAGGACGAAGTCCTTCGCAGAGACTCTCTCCCCATCACTGCCGACCCCGTCACAGTCTCTAATGACGAAATCTTGCTTCTCATTAGAAATCAAAAGTCCAAAAAGGCTCCGGGTGCGGATGGAATTTCCAACCACGCACTTAAGCACCTGCCTCAACAGGTGCTTACCTTGTTAGCTATCATTTTCAATGCCTGCTTCGACCATAGCTACTTTCCAAAAGCTTGGAAAGAAGCGACAGTCATAGGCATCCCCGAGCCGGGCAAACCTCTGAACATCCCGGCTAATCACAGACCCATCAGCCTCCTCAAGGCAATGTCTAAACTTCTCGAGAGAGTCATACTCTCTCGAATGCGGAACCATCTGTTTCCAACGGATGGCGATCCTCTCATTATTCCCTATCAGTTCGGCTTTCGCGCTAAGCACTCCTGCCTTCAGCAAGTCCATCGAATCGTCGAGTACATACTTGACGGTTTCTATCCGCGTCGTTATAAAACAGTCGCGGTTTTCTTTGACGTAGCCAAGGCTTTCGATAAAGTCTGGCACAGCGGTCTCGTTTATTAACTCTACAAAATAGGCTTACCTGATCGCCTGGTCAGGTTAATAGCGTCGTTTCTCAAAGACCGTACGTCCGTACGTTCGATTTAAACATGAAGGCACGCTTTCCGCGCCTCGTCTCATAAAGGCTGGAGTCCCTCAAGGCTCAGTCCTCGCCCCTCTGTTGTACACCGTGCACACCAACGACATTCCCATCCCACCGAAAGGCGTCGAACTCACCCTCTTTGCCGACGACACCGCACTCTATACCAAAGGCCACAGTGTTCCGCACCTTGTAACCAGACTCCAAAAGGCCGTAAACGCCCTTGCTGTATGGTTTCAAAAATCGCGCATTGATGTGAACCCTGGAAATAGTTCTGCGATGCGCTTCGACCACAAACGCCGTCGTCCCGCTGGCGATCCCCACGTTCGAATGTTAGGCATTCCCATCCCCTGGAAGCGCAGTACTAATTACTTAGGCGTCACGTTAGATCCGATGCTTTCTTTCAAGCCACACGTCGAAAGAGTTTCGAAACTCGCCCATCACTACTTAGGCCGCCTAAATAGCATGTTAGGTAGAAAAAGTAAAATGTCTTTCAGAAACAAACGTACGCTTTTTAAGGACTGCGTTAGACCCGTCATGACATATGCCTCGCCAGTCTTTGCCCACGCCAAACCCTCCCTCCTGCACAAACTGCAGGTAGTTCAAAACCTCTTTTGCCGCAGGGCCACAAACGCACCGTGGTACGTGCGTAACGCGGACTTGCATAGAGATCTTGAACTGCCTACAGTACAACAACACCTCAAAACACTCTCTGAAGCGTTATTCAAACGCTCCGAAACCCATCCCAATCCTCTAGTTCGTGATTCAGTCTCATATACTACTCCTGTCTTAGATTCGAAGTTCAAAGTCGCTAGGCTTAGGAATGCGCAAGCATACTCTTTCACCAGACTGTCAGCCGATCTCGAAGTCCTTTTGGCCGCAAATTCTAATTCTAACGTAAATCCGAATTAATTCAATTTTATTTTGCAATTTTTAATTTCTTTTTAAATTATTTACTTTTCATTTTGAGCACCTCAGTGTGTTATGTATTCACCTTCAGTGCTTTGAGCACCTTCAGTGCTATGTAATCCCAGCGGGAGACCCCTTCTGGGCCCCGCTAGCGCGGCCTCTTTCTCTTGCACGAATTGCACCTCAAAATTGCACGAGCCTACAGGGGTTTTTTTAGCGGGTAGTGCTCATTAGGAGCTAGTCCCGGATGCCTTGTAACGCGCGCGATAGGCATGCGGAAACGCATTTTTTGCCTCCTGCCCAAACGGGGAACAAAAACAAAATTCGTATGCTTACCTCCGAAGCAACAGAAGTGAGGAAATGTTGCGCCACGTGCGCCGGGAGGATATTTTCTAGCAGGATCTGAAAACGTACGAAATCATTTTATTTGCATTTGTCAGAAACACAAGCAATTCATTATTATTTGAATTAATTACTAGTATACCTTATAAGGCTTCAAAAACCTCTGCCAAAACTTTGTTGAGGCAGAAATTGAGAACTGGATTATTTCTAAGTAACTAAAGTAATAATTACTTTAATTTTATCACAGACGTTTTTATAGATGCTGACACATTCAGTTTATGAAAGGAAAAATAATTGACACAATTTAAGTACATCTATTATAAATAGAACAACCTTTTCTCTTTGTCAGTGTACATAAGACAATAACATCTAAAAGAAAATCTTTAAAATTAAAATGCAACAAATAGCTAAAGCAAACGACAACATCCACCTTATTGATCCCTCGCATGGTCTCCACCTCTTCCTGTTCAAACTTCAGTTTATCCTTCCACAGGAAGTCGGTCCTGGAAGTGAACTCTATCTGCCGGTCCAGTATGTGTAGCAGCGCGGCGAGGAAGATCAGCACCATGCCCGCTTTTGTGGCGTACGGCAGCATGGAGAATCTGGGAGTTAACAGATGTGTAGAATTAATATAGGATAAAAACTTTGAATAAATATAAATAGCCATGTCTAGGGAATTAAATTTGGGGTTAATAACAAAAGTTAGTGTCTGACAACACCAGGATTTGATATTGTTACATTGAGTCCAAGTATTTTACATATCATACATCACAAGAATGTTTTTCAGGATAAGAGAGACCTATATCATGTCGGTTGAAGAATCTTAAACAAATTCTTATTATTTTGTTAACATTAATATCATTATACCTTAGTAAGTACGAGAGGCGTCTTCAAAAAGAAAAAAAAAATATATATATATATATATGAAATTTTATAATCTATATTTTTATTTTAAAAAGATGCTCAATCGCGAGCTATTTCTCTCCATTTGGAAAACTATTCAAACATTAAAAATTGCTAATAACAAGTTATCCTAAGATTTTAAAAAATTTTTCTCTATTAAATAGAAAATTTGGAAACTGGTAAATTTGGCTATATTTTCTCAATTATTATTTGGGTAAAATGTAATTTTTATTATAATAATGTATACGAGTAACCTGTAGAGTAAATATATTTAAAAATTGTAATACCAAATAAGTGCAAAGTTACTAAAGTGCAAACTTATGTACTCGTATATTAAGATTGTAAAGTATTTTTCTAATGTATCTAAACTTTAATTTGCTACAAGAATATCAAAACTAACCATCAAAATGCAGATCTACCAAGCTAGCTGTGAAATTATAGTAATAGGTCTTTACCTATGAAACTGCCGTTTTGCCGTACTGGCCATTTCAAATGAAAATATTTTTTTTTTTGTGACTGATAATTCTAATTTCAAATTAATTTTATTTGACAAACATGGAATTCTTTTTCTAAAATCGTCATTTGTTTAATAGTTAGTGTTTTGTTTTCAACGCATTCGAACATTTTTCGTCATCATGGATAAGTTAAAATTTCGAGTAATTATGGAGTATGAGTACCGTCGTGGCAGCAAAGCGGCACAAGCGGCACGCAACATCTACGACGTTTACGGAGCGAACACTACAAACGAACGCACCACCCGTTATTGGTTTACCCGCTTCCGTTCTGAAAATTTTGACCTTAAAAATGAACCCCGTGGTCGTCCGAAAACTTTGGTCGACAATGACGAATTAAAGGCAATTGTGGAAGCTGATGAAACTCAATCCACGGCTGAATTAGCAGCAGCTTTCGACCTTAGCATCAAAACAATATTGGTCCATTTGCGTCAAATTGGCAAGGTAAAAAAGCTTGACAAATGGGTACCCCACGAACTCAATGACCGCCAGCGCGAAGTACGCGTAGAGACGTGCCTTGCACTGCTCAGCAGGCATACAAATGAAGGGATTCTGAACCGCATTGTTACTTGTGACGAGAAATGGATCCTGTTTGACAATCGTAAGCGCTCAGCAAGTTGGTTGGACCCTGGTTCAGCACCCAAACAATGCCCTAAACGAAAACTTACCCCTAGAAAAGTGATGGTCACTGTTTGGTGGTCTAACGCGGGTGTAATTCATCACAGCTTCTTGCCAAACGGGACAAGCATTACTGCAGATGTGTACTGTGAAGAACTGAATCCAATGATGGAGAAGCTCGCACGTCTCCAACCAGCTTTGGTCAATCGTTCGGCTCCACTGCTCCTGCACGACAACGCGCGACCTCATACTGCACAGCAGACGGTCTCCAAGCTACAAGAGTTGGGGTTGGAAGTTCTCCGTCATCCGCCGTACTCACCAGACCTTGCGCCTACAGACTTCTACTTTTTCCAGAATTTGGATAACTTCTTGGGGGGGAAAAAATTCAATACCCGAGAGGCAGTACAAAATGCCTTTGAAGAATTTGTTGCCTCCCGTCCAGCTGATTTCTTCAAGAAAGGCATCAATAAGCTACCAATGCGTTGGCAAAGATGCATTGATTGCATGGGTGATTATTTTGATTAATAGAAATAAAAAATATATAAAAAAATTACGCTTCATTTATTTCGTGAAAAACGGCAATTTCATAGGTAAAGACCTAATATTTAAACTCTGTCATCCGTCATCTTTTTTTTTTTTTTTTGTTCCCCTCCGCGGGAAGGGCAGGAGGATAAAAATGCCCTGACGCATACTCTGGCGCGATTCCGAAGTTATGTGGGACTCGTCCCGACGCCTACCAGGACCATACCCACTAAAAACCCCCTGTCGGCTCGTGCATTTTTGCCACTCAGCCTTCATCTGAGCGACGGCCAATTGGAGAAAGAGGCCGCGCTAGCGGGGCCCAGAAGGGGTCACCCGCTGGGATTACATAGCACTGAAGGTGCTCAAAGCACTGAAGGTTAATACGTAGCACTGAAGGTGCTCAAAATGAAAATCAATAATTAAAACAAAAATTAAAAAAATTGCAAAATAAAATTGAGTTAATTCGCATTTACGTTAGAATTAGGATTTACGTTAGAATTAGAATTTACGTTAGAATTAGAATTTGCGGCCAGAAGGGCCTCGAGATCGCGTGACAGTCTGGTGGATGGGTATGCTTGCGCATTTCTAGGCCTAGCGACTTTGAACTTCGAGTCTAACACAGGAGCAGCATATGAGACCGAATCACGAACTAGAGGATTGGGATGGGTTTCGGAGCGTTTGAAAAACGCTTCAGAGAGTGTTTTGAGATGTTGTTGCACTGTAGGCAGTTCAAGATCTCTATGCAAGTCCGCATTACGCACGTACCACGGTGCGCCTGTGGCCCGGCGGCAAAAGAGGTTTTGAACTACCTGCAGTTTGTGCAGGAGGGAGGGTTTGGCGTGGGCAAAGATTGGCGAGGCATACGTCATGACGGGTCTAACGCAGACCTTGTAAAGTGTACGTTTGTTTCTGAAGGACATTTTACTTTTTCTACCTAACATGCTATTTAGGCGGACTAAATAGTGACGAGCGAGTTTCGAAACTCTTTCGACGTGTGGCTTGAAAGAAAGCGTCGGATCTAATGTGACGCCTAAGTATTTAGTACTGCGCTTCCAGGGGATGGGAATGCCTAACATTCGAACGTGGGGATCGCCATCGGGACGACGGCGTTTGTGGTCGAAGCGCATCGCAGAACTCTTTTCAGGGTTCACATCGATGCGCCATTCTTGAAACCATGCACCAAGGGCGTTTACGGCCCTTTGGAGTCTGGTTACAAGGTGCCGAACACTGTGGCCCCTGGTATAGAGTGCGGTGTCGTCAGCAAAGAGGGCGAGTTCGACGCCTTTCGGCGGGATGGGAATGTCGTTGGTGTACACGGTGTACAGCAGAGGGGCGAGGACTGAGCCTTGAGGGACTCCAGCCTTTATGGGACGAGGTGCAGAAAGCGTGCCTTCGTGTTTAAATCGAAACGTACGGTCTTTGAGAAACGACGCTATTAACCTGACTAGGCGATCCGGTAAGCCTATCTTGTAGAGTTTATAAACGAGACCGCTGTGCCAGACTTTATCGAAAGCCTTGGCTACGTCAAAGAAAACCGCGACTGTTTTATAACGACGCGGATAGAAACCGTCAAGTATATACTCGACGATTCGGTGGACTTGCTGAGGGCAGGAGTGTTTAGCGCGAAAGCCGAACTGATGGGTCCGTCATCTTGAAATTTACTTGCCATTTATTTACAACCTTTGGTATTAATGGATTTTTCACACCTTTTAAACATTTTAATAAAAAGGCAACATTTGAACGATGCCAGCGACACGTGTCAGTCCACAGATTGGCAAGTCCATGTCGATACTTACAGTAAACAATGAGAATAAAAAATTAGGTGTACTACATGAACAAAGCAAATGTTTTTATTTTATTAATACTTTTCTTATACTAATACTTGAAATAGGCAGAAGTAGTTATTGTGTAGTATTAACAGCAGATTGCCATAAAACACAAAATTATAATCATAAAAACAATGATACGGCAGTACAAAATTCAGAGTTGAAAAGTAACCAAATGATTTGTTGGCAATAAAATAGCAATAATCAAAGAACTACTGACTCAGTCTCCATGTCCTTGTACTGGTACTGGATGAAGAGCTCCGCCGACGCGAAGAGCGCGATGTGCGCCAGCAGCGTGGCGGCCATCAGCAGCAGCTTGAGGAGGAAGCCGACGTGCAGGAACACGGAGATCGAGGCCAGCGTCAGCACCGAGCTGTACAGGTAGCTCTGTGACCACAGTTTGTTTCAGTTAGGCGGGTTTTCATGTGATTTACAAAATGTTTTCACTGCGTCCCTTCAGATACTTAAGAACAGACTTAATACGAGGGTCAAACTGAAAGTTCTTAGAACTGGCCACTTGTAAACAATAAAATAAAAAAATAATTTTAAATTTTGAAAATGGAACTCTTTTCCAATATTATTGAGTATGTATTTCAATCATTTGTCATTTTTACGATTTGGCGGCAAATTGAAATGTCGTGCCATGTCTGTGTCACGTCAGCATGAATTTAAAGCGAGACAATTTTCGTGCAATGATTTTTTATGACTTTCGATGTCATTTAAGTCAACGGTTGGCACTTCACGATAAAGCCTCATCTCGTGCCACGGTTTACTGAGTTTAATCTGCGTGAGGGACGGTCTTCTACGGCGACGACAGAAGATAACGTCTGTGCTGTGCGGAGAGACTGAGAAAAGAGTGACCTTGTAGCGTAGTTTCAATAAAACACAAAATTCTCTCCTGTGTTTATTTTTTCGGTAAAATTTAAAATATACAAAGATGCCAACAATTTTGGCTACGCACACTCGTGAACGTAAAAATAAACTTTGATTTTAGATAATAAAATATCTTAACTATATAATTTTGAATGATAAACTCGGAAAAAATAATAAATAAATAGATTCAAGTTGCTTTGATGAATAATTTTTCGTGACTGACTTGTCAAATCAAAACATTGCCGTTCTCCGACACTACGTAATTCCTAGTTTAAAATTACGTCGGGAACAACAAAAAAAATAAAATTAACTGACAAAAAGAGGTCGAAATAGACAACCGTCACAATACCCCGGGGGCCGGGAAAAAAAAAATCTGAAAGATTTTTTTTAGTAAAATTTCAAATTCAAACCAAATCAAAATAAACCGCATATACATATCGAATTTTAATATTTAATCTGCTAAATGAAAGAACAATCAAAAAAAAATAATAATTAAAAGCAAAATGAAAATTAATATTAACATCCTATAGAAGAATTTTTCTGAAAAAACATCCTGTATATATGAAAAAAAAAAAAAATAATACTGATATAATGCTTATCAACAAGTTATTTAATAGAAAAAAGAAAACAAAACAGACGAGAGAGAGAAAAAAAAATCCTAAATAATTATCTTAAATTACATGGTTCATGAATGATAAAATTTTAAACATGATCCTGGAATATACAATGTTAATATACATCGTTCAACTCCATCAACGTACATTATAATTACAACATACATTCTCTTTCATACTAGTCTTATTCCAACTACTGGAAATAAAACATCATTCAGTTAGAGTTGCTTATGAGGAATCGTATCCTAAAAAAGTCAACTCAACAGAGTTGAACGCAACGGCAAAAGGCTTTAATAGTTGCCATCCGCTGAAAATATTAATAGCTTATGGCTTCTTTAACGTGTCGCTAACTCCCGCACGGTGATTACTATAAACAAGTTTCAGTTAAAGACTGAAATAAATATGCCGGAAAGAAAAGAAAATCATAGCCAGTCGTGAAATATTGACTTTTAAATAAAATCCAAGGGTCTTTTGTGAAGTAATTAAAATATTTATGTAATAAACATATGAAAATAATTCTCACAGGAAAGTGATTCAAGCGTATAAATAATACACATAGGTATGGTTTAGTTTAACGAGTTACCTTAATAAACGCTCGTGCAGAAGGCTTAATTTTACAAGTTGCAAACCGCTTGAAAAAAAAATTGAGAAAAAAAAAAAATTGAAAAGAAAAAATTAGAATTGCAAATATTAAATAAATTACACAAAAAGTTAACCTAATACTACGATGATGATAATTAATTATAAGTTTTGACCAACGTCAATGTTAATGGTATAGCCAAACGATAATGAGGTGCATAGAAAAAAAATAAGACAAAAAGAATCGGCTTATGCTCGCCGTGAGATAATTAGCTTTTCTCTCTCTCAAAAAAAAATGTTAAAGTGAAATAAATTTGTTAATAGTCGTTATGCAGAAAAGAGCCTTAAAAATATACGTATTTTCAAGTGATGAAAATGAATAGAAAATGTTATTTAAATAGTGAAATTACTGGGTTATAGAATGTTGTGTCTTCAGAAAATTTCTTCAAGGATATTATAACGAAAGAAACTAAAGAAACTTAAATGTCTGAATAATTTAGCAGTATTTTGATATATTATAGTAGATATATTATAGTAGATACATATATAAATATATTATAGTGAATGTTAATGATTGAAAATGGTAACAAATAAAGTTTTATGCCTGACCTCAATAATAATTATAAAAAAATTATTTTTAATGTTGCAATTCTTCTGTTCCTTTTGTTCCTTCTGTTGCAATTTCTCCTCTCTTCTCCATAAACTACGTTTGAATATTCGGGCGCCAGTATGTAGCGTAGTTTCAATAAAACACAAAATTCTCTCCTGTGTTTATTTTTTCGGTAAAATTTAAAATATACAAAGATGCCAACAATTTTGGCTACGCACACTCGTGAACGTAAAAATAAACTTTGATTTTAGATAATAAAATATCTTAACTATATAATTTTGAATGATAAACTCGGAAAAAATAATAAATAAATAGATTCAAGTTGCTTTGATGAATAATTTTTCGTGACTGACTTGTCAAATCAAAACATTGCCGTTCTCCGACACTACGTAATTCCTAGTTTAAAATTACGTCGGGAACAACAAAAAAAATAAAATTAACTGACAAAAAGAGGTCGAAATAGACAACCGTCACAACCTATCAGCAGATTTGGACAAGCGTAGGCATTGGTATCAGTCAAGTGCATAAAATCCTCCATGAACATTTAGCGGTCAAGAAGTTTTGTGCCCGGTAGATACCTCATAATTTGACCCAGGGCCAAAAACTCCGTCGTGTTGATTGTGAAATGGTTGAAAGACTTAACGGAGGTGATTCCAATGCTGTGTTCGACATACTTACGGGTGACGAAAGCTGGATTTACTGTTATGATCCCGAAACCTATTTTGAAAAGATATAAGGAAACTAATAACTAGCTAGTTTAATAATTGTTTCTTTCAGTTTGACCCTCGTAGGTAGACAACTTGCTATTTTTTCTTGATTGATGAGAAAATACTGTAATTCTAGAAAAACAGTGTTAGAGAGGAAATTTTAAGGACCTTCAAATATTTATTTCTCAAAATTGAACATTACTAGCTCTTATTGACGTCAAATAAAGCTTCTTGCTTCTTGTGAAGTTTCTTGCCAGTTCTTCTTCACGAAGGTTTTTTTCGAACTGGTGGTAGAATCATGTTTTATTTGACGTCAATAAGAACAAGTAATTGTCAATGTTGAGAAATAAATATTTGAATTTGAATTTGAATTTGATTTACGCAGTCCCGATATTTAAACATCAAAACGATTCCATGTAAAAAAAAATATATAAATTTTTTTTACAACTTTGTTCAAAGTTAGACCTCAACTCAAAGCTACCCAACTTATACGTAAAATCATTATTTATTATTTGATCGCATAGAAATCAAGAGAAAAAAAAATGAGACCGATTTTATCTCGATTATACTTATTCCGTCATTCAGTCATATTTTTTTACGACATATTTAATTAATCGAATCAAGCGATTCCACTACATTTACTACCTAATTACAACTACATTAACATTTGGCGGTAATGACAATAACGACGACCGAGTGGTGTAGTGGTAAGTAGCCTTGCCTCATACGCCAAAGGTCCCAGGTTCGAGTCCTGGCCGGGGCATTCATTTGTGTGATGAACACAGATGTTTGTTCTCGGGTCATGGTTGTTTATATTTATATATGAATGATTATTCTGGGTCCCCGTTTGTTCGTTGTATGGTCATCCATAACACAAGCTCTGCGTACTTTGGGGCCATACAGTTTGTGTGTTTGTCTGGGGATATAAAAAAAATCTGTCATAACTAAATAAACTTTGGTCAGATTGACAACCCGTCGGATTACGAAAATATTAATAACGAATGAAGTCAAGTTGTTTTCAATAGTTACATATTGTATTCTCCCGGCAACATTGCGACTTGATAAAATATTGAACAGTCTACTGACCGGAGCGGAGTCCACATCGATGCTGAACGGTGTCAGCGTGGTGTGTTCCATGTAGATCGTGTAGTTTACGTCTACGAGCCCTTGCACAATGTATGTCTGGAACTGAATAAATAATATCTTCTTGAAAATATTTCTCGCAAAGGTTGGTACACATTGGCGCACCTTTTAAAGAAAGCACGTCAAGATGATTCTCCACAACAAAGGGTCTACGTGACTAGATTTGCAAGATTTTTTGTTTAAATGAAACTGGTCTGGTCTCAACGATAATCTACAATACGATTCTTTAGTTAAGAAGATTATGTGTGGGAGGTAGGGCAAAATACGACATCTTTATAGATTGTGTAGCCTTGGTTAGGTAATGGTTTGCTTAGGTATTTGCTGTAATTATATACAAAAAATATAATTTGCCTCACCAAATTAACAACATAAAACGCTTACGCATTTAATATTACTTACGTACCCACTAGGCAAGCGTCTGAGAACTAAGATGATTTAAAACACTTATAACAAAAACGACGCTTTTGGTAAGTATTTTAGGTACAATTTTGAAAGAAAAATGTTCTTTCATGTATAAATTTAAATAAAACAATGAATTGCATAATTATAAAAAAAAAACTTTCAAAGGAGAATAAAGACTTTGTGACTTTGTGTTGGCAAAATTGAAACTTACCAAATTAATTACGGCGCAAGATCCTATTAAAATTACAGTGACTAAAAATATAGTAAGCCTGATGTATCTGTTGTTGGCCACCACCTGGAACAGAAGAAGGATAATGCTGAAATACAACAGGACCTGAGGACATGGCGCGGCGTTGGCTTCTATCTACTACGTATGGTCTACGGACTTAACAGGTTATAATGATAGGTGATAAGATAATGAAGCAGATTTGAAGTAGCTGTTTCTATGTTTATAAGGATAAGTCCACTACAATTTATTCTTGTATTAAACAATAACTATACAATTTCCATTTCTTAATGTTCTCGATGTCAGTTCTAATTTGATGTAATGCTCTCTAGCTCTATTCAATAGCTCCATCCCTATCAGTTTCTCCGACTCTGGTATTATATAACCTTGTACGTGTGTAAACGTCATATTTTTATAAAATAATGCATACGTAATGTAAAAAAACGCTCGCACAAGGTTACACAGGAGCTGTGTCATCGAGAAAATAAAGAAATGGAAAAAGTATAATGAAACATAATAATGTTCTTCAGTAAAGATGATCGTAATAAAAAAAAATCGTATTTTTATATATAGTTAATTTTCTTAAATACTTTTTCTACACAATACTAGACCTGTTTACCCGACTAGCGTTTTCCCGCGACTTCACTCGCTTAATATAATAGTGGTCTATTTTACCACTGTTCAACCCCTATTTCGATTTAAAAATTTTCTTTAATAAGAGTCACAACTTCTAATACTCTAAGTTCTGTGATAAGATTAGTGTTATAAGTGTTACTTGTCTCTCCTACTAATGGACCAATTAAACTTATTACTAAAATAAATCGTAAGTTTTTTGTTTGAAAGCTGATTAAATTTAGATGGTTCTTACCTACGTTTGATATAAATCGGTAAAAAATTTTGCACTCAGTACAAAAGTTTTCCTATCAGTTGGGGGTTTGTTTTACAAATAACTTGTCTTTTGTTTTCTAATTACCAATAACAGTTACATACAAGATTAAGAAACATTATTTTTTCCAGTTTTAGGAAAATAATTTAAAATGGTAACTTAAGAAAATATTTTACAAATTAAACATTATCAAACCAAGAATTAGTGAGAAGTTTCAAATTCATCTTCCAACAGATATCCATACAACTGTGAAAACATCCATTACTGCCAGTTAATCTCAACCTAAGTGATTTTTTAGCTTAAACGTCAAGTACACTCTTCGTTTGGAAAAATACAATAAAAAATCTAAGAAGATTTTATTGCAATTCTTTTTTATGCCACAACCTGACCTTAGGAAAGTGGTTCAGTTTACGAAGTGTTTCACCCCTTTTAAGGGTTAACAAACCTTTGTTTAACGTCCAGTATAAACGTATTTGAGATGTACGATTACTATTAATTATCAATCTGTGGCTGTTATTTCTTTAGAACCTGAAGAATTGTTTAATTAAATAAAAATAAATATTTTCATAGTAAATTGACTGGTATTATCCATATTAGTTTAGTAAAAGCTACTTCAAATAATTATAATTCATTTTATTTTGCGTACGCATAATTTCATTAACAACTTCCCAGTAGGACCATGCGTACAAAGCTGTTTTAATTGAATACCTATACAAACTTCTGTTACGAGGCCCGCTGGGGTGGAAACACAGTCCTTCCTCTTTCAACCGCCACAATAATCACTTTTGTTCTGTTCCAAATAAAGGGATGAAACAAACAGTGCAATTACTGGAACTAAGCTTATTCCAAATAAAGCCTACGGTCGTGGGAAGTCATTTGTCAATGACACCCAACCTAAGTATAATCTTTATCAACAACTGATGATTGATATTCCCCGGTACGGAGCTATTCAGCACACCTGGCCTGGCTTGGTGATGGCGGCGCAGTCGTGGGTGGGCAGCGGCGAGTGCTCGCAGCGCGTCGAGCTCCACGACAAGTACACGAACGCCGACAGCGCTATGAGGCTGGGCCCGAATGACACGTACACTATTACACCTCTGAAACATAGAGAACTTAATATTTGTTAGAGTTCTTGAAGGAGAAATTACAAGAACTTACTTACAAGTGACATCAAATTAATGAGCAAAATAATGACAAATTTCGTATTTCGCTTAAACCCCGGTGAAGTTCGTATCATTCACGTCAAGGTCAAACTGATATTTGCAGGTTTAATATGGAGCCCTGACATAGTGAAGAGATAGCCAATTTGACGGCCAAATTAACATCTTTCTACAATCACGTGTCACGTGAGGTGAAATGACCAAGCCGACTGTTCAACGTGCAATCATGTATTTCATTATAATTTATTTAGGTATATTATGCGAGTGTTTATTAACCTCCCTAATTGATCAAACCTTTCGCAGCACTTCTTGTTTATTTCCTCCAGTTCGCTTGGTCGAGTAGATTCTTTTCAAGAGAAGATATTCGAGCAAATAATTCTCAGGCTAGACATCCCGGTTTATTATTGTCTACCAGCGCGGTGTGTAACATTGGGCTATATTGTAATTAAATTTATATGTAAGTAAGTACTTACTTAGAAACAGTCAGCATCTGTATAAACGCCAGCAATAAAAACAAAAGCGCGGCACATCCGACGTTGTACTTAAACTGATCATCCGTTTGGTTGCGATATTGTTGCTCTTGACAGCTGCTCTTGAACCAGAGAGTCAGGCGGTTCATTCCTTCTGAATTGTTGGCGTTGGAACTGTGGATTGAAACGAACGAATTTCTTTTGAAAATATCATCACAGAGTAGGTTTTGCTTTTGTTCTTTTATTTGGCTGTTGGTATAATTATTTGGATTCACATGAAACTGAAATAAATAGAAAATTGGTCGTTATATTAGAATCTAACAACAATAGTACAAAAAAAACACATGGTGTACTACGACGGCCTGTTTGGTGTGAAGGTAATTACCATTGCCTTCCATGCCACAGGTCCTGGGTTCGAATCCTGGTAGAGGCAGATATTTTATTATATTTGCTTTCTAGTCATGGATGTGTATATATGTTTATTTAAGTTTATTTCTAATATTTATACATGAAAAAAAAATAACTATGTGTGCTTATATATTTCCTAAGTTTATTTATCCGTTATCTAGTATCCATAACACAAGTTCTTAATGATACTTAATTTGGGCTAGATAATGTGGTGTGATTGTTAGAAATATTATTATTTATTTATTTACTGCATAAACAGGCAGTTTAAATTATGGAATGGGCAGTCCGATGAACAGTTCCTTAGTGCACGCTGAGCTACAGATAAGGTTTGATTTTACGAAACCCGAATGTCCCTTTGATCGAAAAAAGCTAACATCCGTTAAATTGGGTGGTATTTTAGCGTGGTTATGAAACGTATATATTTAAACATATAATTGACTAGTCCATACGATTGAAGTACGCCAGTCTTCCTGTTCTAGCCAAACTATTCCCTAGACCAAAAGAGGAGAGGGGCAGCTTTGACGACCAACCTACTCTTGTTGTTTCACAATTTAAACTCAATTATTACATATAAGATTTATTTTTCAAAAATGATTGTCGTTGCGTATTATTTTATTGATTTAACCTCATTAATGAGACGTGAACGTATGTACATTAAAGCCATTTTCTTTTCATAACTTACATATACTATAATATATATGGTATAATGGTGGAATCTCCTTTTGTTTTGATCCCTAGTTAACGGGCGCCTAAAAAAGACCTATCAACCTGCAAACAATTCTCGTCCTAATCCTACAGGCTAAGTGTTGTATTGCAAGTGTCGTACTTGTTTATCAGTATGTATGTGCTTGGACTATACATGCTAAAGTATACAAGGAATTGTTTTAAGAACTGCTTAGAATGAATATCTTGCCAACTCTTTTCGATTTATTAACTGTCTACTCGTAACTGCCCATTCTAACATTTAAGTGCGCAATATTTTATTTAATTACCCCTTCAATATTTACTACGACTCATATTTAGATTTGTTTGCTGCTCAGTTCTTACTGCTGAACATAGTTTTAAAGAACGTTATTTTAAAGGTATTTGAATTTCCATCTTGCATGGAGTACTGTAGCCACCTTTGGGATGGTTCTTCAAAGCACCAACTAGAAACGATGGATGCAGTTGACCGAAGAGCCCGAAAAACTATCAACAACTTTGACCTCACCACCAAAAAAACGTTGCCAGTTTAGCAGTCTTCTACAGATTACATTTTGGAGAGTGCGCGAATGCTCTTTTTGATCAGGTTGAACCCACACCCTTCTTACATCGGACTACTAGACGCAGACAGGCCTTCCATTCTTGTATAGTAGATATCCCAAGAAGTCGAACCAAACGCTTCGATAGTTCCTTGTAGGTGCGGGTCGCCAAGGTGTGGAATGAACTGCCTGCGTCTGTTTTTCCAGAAAACTATAGTCCTATTTCTTTCAAGCGTCGAGTGAATAGGTATACCGTGGATAGACGTGTTACACCTTCGTCTTCATGATCAATTTCTATTAGGTGACATAGAAGACAAACGTCTAATCCCTTTTCAATAAAAAAAAATTTAAGACCATAATAAGTGACTGCTACTTTAATTCGTAGCCTTAAAAAAATACGGACAAGATTATTGAAAGCCAATCTAGTCACAGGAGATCTTTAACTTGGAAAACGGACACAAATATGTTCATAGGTAGGCAATGTGTATTTTTATAAATTAAAAATAACGATTCACAAAAATCGAATAAACAAAATGTACAAGGGTGAAGTTATTTCAAAAATAGACTTCTTGTAGCAAACTAAATTTTGATATAAACTTATTTAAGCTTTTTGGTAAATTTACACAACACATTTACAACACATGGTACATTGTTTATAACCCAAAAAAGTGAGGAGAAAAAATTGGTGAGCGGAAACTCAATGAAAAACGACAAAAGCTTTTTCATAAAATATTGTTTTCATGTTCACGAACTTAGAAACTTGAAGACACTTGATTAGTTATAAAGTAAAGAAGATGGACCAAGATTACAGAATTATTATAGATATTCGGTACGTACCAACAGTCACAGCAAGTAGTCCTTTGCGGTAAGAGATTCTGTTCTATCATTGCCAGACTCTGTAAAATAATACGTTAGTAATTAACTACAATCAGCTTCAAAATTAGTTTTCTCCGACTTTTGTAAGCAATTCTTAAAATTTTTACCCCGTACCAATTATAGACACTGCCGTCTACCGACTTTCAAAAATTCGAGCAGTGTTAAGTTTTGATTAAATAAATAAGAGAAGAAGATTGGTGTCGTTATTACGTGACGTACTAGAGTTATTAGTCTGGTATAACACCAGAATTTTAAATATATTTTTGAATCTTATGAATAAAACCCACCATAGGTAAAAATAATATTACTAGTCAAATACAAACATCATCAATATAAGCAAAAAAGCTTGTATTTTTGAATAACAATGCAATGTGTTATGTACTCTCACGCACTAAGAAACATTCGGCACCACTATCCACGAGATACAAGAAGTCACGACCATCCATGTGAGCAATAACGGAACGACTAATGTCCACCATATTCATATATTGCATTTAAGAAACTTTACATAAATGAAACTGAGAAATAAACCGAATTATGCAATGATTCGGCGCGCGAGCAAAACGAACTTCATAAGGATCGCCTCGGTTATTTTCGCTTATGGCTGGTACATACGCGTTAAGTAGTTAAGATGGTAACTAAATTTTAAGTTACTACATATTAATTGTGTGTCCAAACGGATTAAGTTGGTTAGCTTTAAGTCCAATTAAGACGGTGTCTTGTTAACACGTGTAAACCAGCTATTAGTAGCATTGCGAATAAGTTAAGTCAAGAACTTGTCACATATCTACAGCGATTTGACTTTAAACACAGTAAATAAATAAGGAACATAACGCGTCTAAAGGTCAGTAGAGAATAACCTCAATGTAGGGGTTAACCTAAAGGCTATTTTTGTAGTAAGTGTTCCATGAAAGGTTTTTACCTTGTCGTGACGCTATACTCACAGATATTCCAATGTTTTTAGCCAGCGTGGAGTCTGTGATATTCGCAAAAGGTTTATCAGCTCCCCAGCACTCCACGTACTTTGTCATTTTACTTGATGGTCTTGACCTTGTTGGTACTCCTGGGGTAGCTAAAAAATAAAAACATATTGTTAAATAATTAAAGAACAATAATAATCACAAATTATGCAATTAGTTAACTATGAGAAACAATAATATTGGTAATTGATTACCATAATTTTATTTCCAAACAGTATACTAGCTAGGTCTTTCAGAATGAATTTTTATAGCAAAAAACTTTATATTTGACAAATGACACTCAGAGCTCTTCAGTACTAAACTATGTACCACCTTGAGCGTATTGTACACAGGGTGTAAAGAAGGTCTATTACTCCTGAAAAGGTGAGTTTCCTAAGAAAAATAGTGTCCCAAACGTATAATTTTTATTACAATTAAAAAACCACATGGCTAAATTGTATTGCAATTCATTTTCAAGGCGCACCACGAGAAAACTCAGCACGCGCAGTCGACACGCTGCTTTTTGCTACTGCTCATCAAATTAGCCAGAGAGTGCGTTAGAACAATAGAATTACTTATTCTCGAATGCTACCTATGTTCCTCAGGGAAAGTTGGTCTGATTAAGAAACTCTTTCACCGGTTTCAAGATTAATGGTAGTTTTTTTACACCCTGGATAATTAAATCCTCTAAGCTTCTACAATATCCTACCCTAAAATAAGGTGTGTTGTAAAGCTTGTTTGTTGACTAGATACTCATAATATCAGCAGTAATTAAAATAAATTTACAAAATAGCAATAGTTATAGTAATTAAAAAATGCATTCAATTACACAGTGCAAATCCAACATACATAAATCAATCCATCTATTCTAAAGGAACTTTGTCAAACACAAATGACACGAGTAGCCGATGCGCATACCCAGACACTTTTTGTTGCGGACACAACACACGATCACAGCAACCGCACGGACTGTGTTCAGTGGCGACAAACGAACAGAGTCTCCGGTTGCCTGTGACCGACACAAAATACCGTAGTTTGCGCACTACAATAGTTTGAAAACTTTATGATGCTTGTATCTTCAACTGACAGTTTTTAGTTTCCAGTGACCTGGACCGAACACTTTTTCCGAGTAGAAACAACTAGACAAGTGTTAAAAGTGTGTACGTAATATAACAATAAAATATTCGTTGATATGTTGTATCCGACACACACAAGACACAAAAGTGTTCGCGATTGCGCAGCGCTGTTATTTCACATCTACAGTACGGAATGAGCTGCCTTCGTTTCTATTTTTGTTATATTGTCTGGAATTTCATATAATATTTAGTTTTTAACCTCACTTTTAACGGCCAATTACTAAAAAAACCCTTTGAAATATGTGCTTAACCGATAGAGTACCTAACATGTATCTACGAGTAGAACATACTCGAAGTTATAACTTATTACTACTTTCTTCTTGAGCCGTCTGTTCTGAAAGCTTTATAAAAGGTTTGTTTTATTGGACTGATTTGATTTCTCTTACCCAAAGGGATTTGACCAAATCTATTTAAGCAAAACTTTTTACGAAGAAACTGTAGGAAAACTAGATTGAACGCTGATTTTGAATCTAAGTTCAGTGTTTATTTTCTTACGAAATACATTTTATTTTATCTGTTGATTTATCTTAGAAATATAGTGAAATGTTTTTATTTTTTTAAGTTTAAAAACTAGTGCTTTGAAAACGTTGGTCACATTGCAATAATGCAATCATACATTCTCTTTGTTTTACTCTTATTAAACTCTAACGAGATGCAACGAGATAAAATTTGGTCAGACAATATGCAACATGTCACATGTCCGCTTAAAATGAAATCCAAATATGCTATGATATGAACATTTCACTCAAACTTACCAAACCAAAAACTTTATATTACAATGTAATGTTCTGGTCTATAGGCGGGTTTCAAATAATCTAATGCAAGTTGAGTTTTGTAACAAAAATAATAATTTGCATTTTGAACTAACATTGTGAACCTTATTACTGTATATATTATCATATACAATTATTACAGTTTATAAAATGAGTGATATATAATTTTAAAAATTTCAAACGTTGCCCTGCTCTTTGAAAAGACATGACATGATAAAAGCATATTTTAATATGTTTTAATATTGTAGTCTCTATTATGTATGATCATTAATTTACTACGGGGAAGTAAATAATAAATAATATGTCACATTCTTGATTAGTATTCAATCCAAAACAGGAATGATAAAAATAATACATTCGGGATTCATCAAGGATTTTACAAAACCAACCTAAGGATTCGGAAGATATTGTACTTATCATCCTAGAGAAAAGAGTAGGTCTGGCCTCTAAGCCTGTTGCTAAATCAAGGCAACTTTCTGTAGGAAGAAATATTTAAATAAAGTCAGCTTTTGTTATTTTTGAAAATTATTTAACTATTGGAACATTTGGGAGAAAGCTCTCAAAAAGGGTCTGGCTGTTAGGCAACCATTCCAGCCTTTGCAGCAAAGAACTTGATATTGGCAGCTATTCCGCTCAAAGCCGGAACGCCACCGATGTATTCAAACACCGAAATGGGTGCCTAACGGCCGGATCCCTCGGAATAATTGAGTTAAATATTATTTCATTAAAATTTTTAATAATTTTATATTAAAATTTTATATATAAATAATTTAAATGGCTTTTTATAAATCAGACCCAAGATAAATTAGGCCTTTATGAATAAAGAAATTATGGATTTCAAGCATTTTTATTTATCTAAGCCATTCATTAAGTGCTATTTCAGCTCTTTGTTTAAAACTTTAAACAATAATTACCTGTGCCCATTATGGGACTTATAGCTCCAATAATACTGCCACTTCTGCTCTTCGGTTTTGCATAAACCACTGAACCGTTTCCTACAACATCGCCAGGACTGGTAGCTCCTTCGAAAACAACGGTCTTGGGACCTTCCACTTTTACTGACGCTCTTCGACTGAGGTCTGAAAAGGTTTTTACTGAAAAATGTGATTAGAGTTTAACAGTTATTTACAAACAAAGGAATTATAAATAAAACACTTTTTACCGGATATTATCGCGTATATTTAGTTTAGTATACAAGGTCTATCGTGACCACGGCAACTGCAAAGATGCCGAAACGTCGAAATAATTTTAAAATTAACTAAAATATACGCGATAATATCCGGTAAAAAGTGTTTTATTTAAAGTATGAATCGTGAAAATTTAAGAAAATATACAAAGGAATTATGGTCAGTGGAAAGTCTAAAACAATTTAACAAGTTTGCAAGAGATATGCTACAAGGGTATGAATGTTTTGTGCCGTCAGCTATTTTGATTTTTTTTTTCGAAATGGCGGCCACGCATGAAGCCTTCATAAATCGATAGTTCGCACCAATACAAAATGGTAAAAATTCATAAAAATCTCGTAAAGAATAACTATTTGAGTTATGAGCTTATATGAAAGATGAACAAATGGCGAAAAAAAATTAAATATAAAAAATCTGTGAAACCGCTTGTACATCTATGAAAACTCATAACTTGAAAAGTTGAAATTTTGTCAATCTATACTTTATGTTTGCACTGAGGTGAACTATCGATTTATGATGTTATAAAACATCGTTTTGAAAACAAAATTTAAATATTGAAAGGTGGTTTGGTAGGGCCTGGGCGGAGGCGGTGCCTGGGACACATCCAAACAAAAAACTTCAAATCCTTTTCAAAAAAATATCCATCCAGCTACTTAACGTCTCGAAATTAATAGCCGCAGCAAAAATTCCAAAGTACCTAATACAAATATAAATGAGAGAAAATATAAGCGGCCTTATACAAAACTTCATCTGAAATTCTGTTCGGAACAAAGTACATTGCCCCAAGCCATGTTTGAAATTGTTTTCAATGTGAGTTTTTCATGCTTCTTCTTTTTACTTTAAATGTGCGTTGTTTTATTTTCTTTTGTAGTCCTTTTTTTGTTATCCTACGAACGATATCATTACACGATTATTTAAAGTGGTTTTTAACAAGTATTTAAATCGTTTGAATCAAAACGCATATTAAACTCAATGTATAAATGAATAGTGAAACTCAGTGTAAAGAATATTAGTTACTAAGAATGTTTGATTGATACATATACTAAATAAATAAATAAAAATACTTAATGTTTATCTTTCATTAATAACAACAAAATGAAAGGTGAAATACTGTTTAAAACTTTGCTAGAATGAACATATTGCATGTTGTAACTATATTAACATGAATATAATTGTTACTAGGCTAAGCATACATCCTGAAAACATGAAGTTATTGCAACATTTATTTCTTTAAATATTGGAAACATTGATTGCAGTCCATTAAGTGATACTATCCGTGTAATTCTTTTTTCGAATAAATTGTTAATAAATCCGAGAGATCATCAAGCAATAATTATTAGTTTAAATAGACGACTTCATGTAAAAAGTAAATCTACCAAAAACAAAAAGGTACATCTTTATTTTTAATGATAAGCGTGCTACATCCTTGTCTCCATCATCAATTTCCATCAGATGAAATGCAAGAAAAACACTAATGCAATATAGAAAAGTAAAAAAATAATGTTGGTATTGATTTTGTAACGGAAATATTTTCGATTAATTGGTTTTTGTCGTATTATAATGTCGATTGATTGAACTAAATTTTGATTTTCGTCAATCTTTAGGATGAGGCGCCAAAAGTAGTTGAGTTTGCAAAATATGAGAACCGTTTTCTGCAAATGAATTTAAGCTCAAAAAATGCTATCAACTCCGGCAAGTTTAGTTGTCAATATTTTGAAGCATCTTAGTCCTTATATATATACATATATATATATAATAATTTTTTTTATGTTTAAAGCCAGCAATCGAGCGCCTTTCATTAGTCTTAAGAGTTTTATTTATCAATATTTATTGTGATTATTACATCGGCTAATGATGCGTTGCGACCGTAAGCTTCAGTTGAAATTGCCTTTGTTCCAGTAATTGCACCGGCTGTTCCTTCCCTCTGACTGGAACACAACCACATAAATTTAAGTAAATAAGTAAAGTAAATAGGAATTTCTGAAGATTACAAAATACCAACCTCCCCCCACTCGCATGGACTCCGCTCGGACCACCTTGTTGGTCTCTTCCACGAAGCTGTTCTGCGATGGCGCTGGGCTGATGTTGTCTCTCTGTCTTGTAGGGGAGATGTCGTTGTAGATGGAAGAGACGATGCTGGCTTTACGGTCCACGGTGCAGACCGAGAGGCGGCCGTTGTCGGTCAAGGTTGGTTTCTGGGAGACAAAAGGTTATGAAACTAAAACATGACTGGCTGTTTTATTTTTAAACTAAACTGATTTCTAAATAACTAAAGGTTTATGTTGTCCATCTTACTTCTAGATAAGGTATCTTTCCAAGGATGAAATTTTTTTTTTAAGTTGGTTCACTCCTTTCAGCTGTTATCGGTTATATATAAACAAGCAAACAAACATAAAATAAACAAACAAATTCTTCCTCTTTATAATAATAGTATAGATTAGCAAAAATATTTACTTATGACACTGTAAAAGCAACACAACATCAACGCGTAGGTAAGTAGTATAAAACCATGGGACTTTAAATTTTGCACAGAATTAATAACCAAAATAGAATTTGATTGTCTCTACTTGTAATGGTGTGAAATTGTATGTTAATTTTTTTATAAAAATTTATGCGGACGAAATGGTGGGCAAAAAGATTTGTTTTCGTTGGATCCCAGTTTAATATTTTTGGCGTTGGATCCTTGTGATGTGGATTATTGTGTATTTGCGTTGGATCCCACATTTTAATAATGAAAGAGAAATACGTTTATTGTCCTTGAATCCCAAAAACTATTTCCGTAAAATTTTAATGCAGGTACTTTAACAACAAATTGGTTTATAATAAAATAAGGGGTATTTTTTTATTCACTGCCCACTTATGATATACGTGTCCTCTTTGTTTTTTTTTTAATTATTTAATAAAATATAAAAAGAAAATATGTCAATGAGAAGAGCTTTAATACATTAGGCTAACGGAACTGTTCAAACTTTGAACAAGATTGTGGGGTTATATAACTAATTATAACAACATTTTTTGTCAACCCTTTGCCGCGCAATACTGAGTGTACGTCTCTTCAATTAGTTACAATCAAAACTAACATTTTAGGTTAAACATATGTTTTACTCTATTAATCTCTTAGTGATTTCTTCATGACATGACTTCTTCATTGCTATTTGAAGCATAATATTGAATGTAACCACGAAATTTTCCTTGTACTCCCGCTTCCGTAGAATACTTTCGTAGACAAATAAAAATCACATGAACCCGGTCCCTGGACGAAACCCTCGTGACGGTTAATCCGGAAGCGTTGTTACGAACGGTGAGTTGTCTTTGACAAACTTACCTTAAAACTGGGACATATATTTTTGTAAGAAAAAATTAGCTACAAGGTAAACATACATTTCAATTTAAATACTTGATTAATAATATCTGAAATTTTATTTGAACTAAAACTTTATTTTTTGACATAACGATAACAAAATACATAACATATTTTGTACCGGGTCTAATTTGTTAAATTGCTCCTCTGTTAGGAGGTTACCACACCAATCGATCGACGTCGACCGATCGATGGCAGAATAGAACAGTCGACGTCGACCGGTCGACGTCGCAGTAGGCGTGATGGCCTACAATTGTCGGATGCCACTCCTGAGTTGGTAGAGGCTGATATCCCTCACGTGATTAGTAAGGGTATTACCACACCAATCGACGGTTTCTACCGACGTCGATGGACGTCGATCGACGGACGATCGATTGGTGTGGTAAAACTCTTAAATCAGAATAGGTTTAGACAAGCGCAATTTTCGTGGATGTGGTATATTTGTTCTTTTTTAATGTTATTGACTTTGTCATTACAAATTTTCATTCTATTTATCAAGTAATTAAACTAAATAAAAAATTTCAAGGCTGTATTTCATAACAAAAAACAAATGTTAATCATGAAATGTCTATACGTATCTTATTTACCTTTTTACTAGGCATATAACTGTTTTGTTTAGAGCTGTGGATTTTGTATAAAACAAATAAAAAATTAAATTAAATTCACAACTAAAGTGGTTGTCTTGATAGCAGTATGCCTTTCTTGAAATATCGTGGCAGATACCTAATCCAATCTTTGTGCCTTAAATAAATAAAAGCTGTATCTCAACTACTTAATAAATATTCAAAAGATAACTTTATCTTACATAAGCCTCATTAATTTTACTTTGCAAAAACATTCATCTACAGCCGTATTTATTCCACACTCTGTTTATACGGTGCGTGTGTTTCAGTTCGCGGTGGCCTGATATTGTAACCACAGCAATGTTGCACAAACAGCAATGTAATAATTTATTTTCATCGTTGAACACATGTGTAATCTCTTTATACGGGGTTCTATGAATATATTAGAGAAACTATATCACCAGTTTGGAAGATCATTTCGTGAAGAACACACACACACACACTCCACAAATAATAAGTACAATATATTTTTTAAACCTGTATAATAAATAAGCCTGCATGTATTGAATCGACTTTTGAAAAAGAAAGGTATATACATTATTTTTTATTTCTGGATTCAATTTATCATATTGAAACACAATTTTTATTTGTTTATTAAGTAGATTATTGATATTAAGATTGACTATTGTATAATTCGGGTTTTAATGAATATTTTATTTTATAAATTATTAAAAATAAAATAGACAATACTTTAAAACTAATGGTACCTATCTATACCGATATCTGTACCCATCTATATGCACATGCTTCGATTTCAATCAAAGCTTAACCTTTAGACAATGTACGTCCGAAGCCTTCCGATAATCATTGAGACCTTAGTTCAATTAGAGCGAAGGGCCAGGTGCTAAATTACATCTGGATAACAATTGGAGTTTGAGGAGGGGTTTAAGAGGATCGACTTGTAGTTTGTGATTGCGACTTTTGTTACTGTCGATAGACGGTGATTTTCGTTTCATTGACAGCGAGGCCTTTTATTTTCTTTTTATACTTAGGTGTAGTTCAAATTAATGTTTTATTTTAGGCAAAAGTTAGAAAATGTTATGGAAATACACAATTTAATTTACAGTAATTACAACACATGTAAAGCAAATAACTAAAAACCTTAACTAACATTTAATTCCACTTGAAGCAACTTTAAATTTTCTTTACATATTTCGTAAAAACGTTAGTTTTAGGAAAGCTCCTGAAAAATTTGCAAAGCAAATTCTGTTAATGTCACATTTGAGTGGAAATTTCTGCGGGACTGGTATTAAAATACTTTATATTTTAGAATATGTTAAATTCACTCGTTTTGTTTGTACAAGACTGAAATAAAATTTGATTGAATCTTGCACTTTTTGGTATAATTTTTTCTCTATAACTAGTTAAGATTTATGAAATGTATCAATATGCGAGGGTGCTTTTTGTTAATTATTTTTTCACATCTGAATTATTTTACTGATTTTAATGATATTGAGCTTAGACTTTGTCAGAAATCCAGGAAAGTAAAATGTTGTTCTCGCGAGATATGCGGGCAGAAACTATTTAGAAAGATTTCCTTTTGATAGTTAAATTAATGTTTTGGCATAAATTTTGCCACTTTATGCCAAAATAATTTTTGTTTCGTTTAAGTTGCTTCTCCTTACAAAATGTCATTCTTAAAAAATGTCACCGAAATCAAGAAAACTTATGTAACTCAGTCAAATCTAATCACTGAACATTACAACAGCTAATATATGAGAAAGTATCGAATATTCGATTCGTTTCATTCGGAAATTGGCAATACTAACTCAAATGACGATTCGATATCGAGTGACGGAATATCCAATATCATGTCGAAGTACCACGTAATGAATTTGATAAGAAATGAAAGGAGTTATTTTTATTTTACTTTTTCGTTACATCTGCTTCTATCTTTCTTCAGGCGGAGAAAAGCCTCCGTCTTTTGCCAATAATATACCTTTTTTACCCAAAACGATTTTACGGTGGTTTTGATACTTTTGAAACTTGGATTTTGTCAGATGTATTTAGTTTCATTTTCTGTTTTAATATCAGCGAAATATTTATTAATAAAAAGTGTCAAAGTCTTTATTGTATTCTGAATCCGAAGTAGATCCTCATTGAATATTTATTTTATCACGGACAAGCGTGTAAATCTTACAGTTTCAAAATATGTTTGGCACTTTGAGGTTATAATTTTGTGTGGAACGTAAGGTAGGTAATAAATAAAGTTAATTACGTATTCAAGCATAAAGTCTCTATACTCACGATTTATTTTTATTGAATTTAATTTTCAATTGCAATTATCCCAGCGGTGTACGTCATAGATACTTTTCGGTCGAGTCCTGGATACGGAAGTCGGGGATATGGTTTCTGCGATGAACACAGATGTTTGATCTCGGGTCATGTTTGTTTGTATTTACATACGTATGTTTATTTAATTCTGGGTACCCCCCCCCTATTCAAGCTCAGCTTAGTTTGGGGATTCGTTATTATTATTAATCTTTAGGCGTTTTCCCTGCCACTAAACCTTCTCTTATACTAAAATCGTTCCACGAAAAAAAAATCGCACGTTTCATGTTTAAACGTTTAATGAATACCTGTATGTTATTTAGAATTGCTATCGATCTTGAAATAACCTTGACAGAGCCATCTATGAGATTTTACAGAACGTTACTTTACATGTTTCCTATGTTCCATATCGTCATAGTGATTATAAGAGCATCTCTAAAGTAACCGCTTTCTCTACTCCCGTTCATACCAAAATGATACGAAATGAAATGAAATGAAATATTTATTTCTCAACATTGACAATTACTTTACCACCAATTCAAAAAAACCTTCGTAAAGAAGAACTGGCAAGAAACTTCATGGGTATATTTTTTTCAAAATAAATTTACAGAATCTCTTTATTAGCGGTGGGTAACTCAGGAGTGATAGATAAAAAAGATATGCATCACTCCGTTTGAATCAATCACTCTTTATATCCATTCATATCCAAATGTATCACTGTATCTTTACAACTCACTCGGTCACGCACGCGTCGTATTATTATCTCGCTCGCACAATGCTAGGAAAAGAAAACTCGCAACAAATAGTTTGAAAATACATAGTTTCAGAACCCGTTATTGGGTACCAATAAATAATTTCGTTTCGATACCGCAAAATGGCGCCATCACTAAGAAACAGCTGCCGATTAAACCAAATCAATCAGTAATCTTTCATCATATCTTTTATATCTCTCTTTGATATATTTGATCGAGTTGAGCAGAGCAGACCAACTGAGTAGCGAGAGTGACGCGCGTGCATGAGCAACTGATACATTTGTGATAAAGATATAAAAGAGTGATACATATCACAGTGATCGAAAGATGCATATCAATCTTTTCTTTTCAGTGATACATTTTGCCCATGACTGCTCTTTATGTCTATACAAAGTTATTCTTATCTGCATCCGTTAGCTCGGCAAGTCTCCCTCCCCCCAAGAATCCAAACGCCGAACACCCTCAAACGGCACCCGACACTGTGCGGGTAAAATAGAAAAGACGCCCCTGACAAGATCTTACCACAAGACACTCTACTACAAGAAAGCGACAGTTACAACAACGGTATAGAAAAATTTGAGGTATTATATGAAAATATCTTACGAGTTGAGGCAGTTCTTAAGTCAAACCACGTGTAACTTAAAATACAAAATTCAAAATTCAAGTTCGAATTGTTTGAGGGTTCAATAAGATCAAAAATAATACAACCGTATCCAGGATCGAATTCAGCTTACACCCTATTGCATGATTGTTAAACTTCACTGTGCGATTTAATTCGACGCATACGCCATCTATTGGCAGCTATGAGAACTTAGAACTAATACACATTAAGTTAGTTTAAGGTTGGACACAAATACTTATTTTATATTTTATTTTATATACAATTACTAGTTCTTATTGACGCCAAATAAAGCATGACTCTACCACCAGTTCGAAGAAACCTTCATGAAGAAAAACTGGCAATAATTCGAACGGGTATAATTTTTTCAAAATAAATTAACACTATCTTATTCTCCTCACAATGTCTCTTTATGTCAATGCAAAATTATTGTTATGTGCATCTGTTAGGTCGGCAATTTTCCTCCCCCTAACTATCCAAACAAAGAACACCCTCAAACGGCACCTCTAAGTAGTTTATACTGAAAGTCAAACATCCCTGTACAGTAAAAACTTGATAGCCAAATCAATTTCTCGCTAACTCGACGAAAACCTCCAAGTTTTTCAGGAACCCCTCACAGAACTGACTGAGGTTATTAGATTACGACGTGATCGAGCTTAGAAACTTTCTCTTTGACAGTTCCATAACTTGCTGTGACGTAGTAATAACTTGAATGTGATTTATTTGTTTGTTTCGAGGGCATCTGAATAAAAGTTTTCACTTGTCTATTTAAGTGTTTATCGGACTGATCGGAAATTGATAAACTGAGAAACTAAATCAAATTTATTAGTACCCTTTCGGCCACACTTACAGACTTTAATTAGAACGCTCCTAATTATAAAGTTTGCCTTGAAAATATAGACTCTAAGTACCTATAAAGCATATATCCGCAAAGCAAAATCTATATTTAGGATGGTCTTAGTCTTGGCATTTGACGTTTTGGTGTGAGATCGTTTATCTGTAATTTAATCTATGAATAATTTACAGGCTGGCTTGGTACTCTTTCGAATGTGATGTATATTTTACTATTATTATGTACTAGCGACCCACCCCGGCTTCGGGTCTTCAAAAATATTCATTTAAATTACACGCTATAAAGGGCCATATTTATTTATATTACATGCACAATGTATTTAAAGTACTTAATTGGATAAGGATTAATGCTGTATTGCTTATAATCACATCGTAAATAAACCATTATTTCGCGTAAAAAGTAAAGGATAAAAAAATGCTCATTGTGAGTTACTCCGAAGAGATAGACGTTTACCACTCCGGACTTTTTTGGAGACCTTTTTAAGGTGTACAATACTGTAGTAGATTTGGTTCTTTCTCGTAGGGTTCAGCCAGCGTTTGCAATGTAAGCGCAAAAAAATGTGTTTATTTACGACATCACTTTTATATTTATACTAGATATAATAGATATAATTTTACATTATACATATAAACCTTCTTCTTGAATCAGTCTATTTATTTAAAAAAACCGCATCAAAATCCGTTGTGTAGTTTTAAAGATCTAAGCATACATAGGGACATACATACAGCGGGAAGCGACTTTGTTTTATACTATTTAGTGATATTCGTACGAGATCAGGACTTGATGGATGACATCTCGCGGGAAGTTTTTGTAATGTAAAACCATGAGCAATTGAACCCATAAACCGGCCAAGTCAGATCTGCAGACCAAGGGTCTGTACCATCATCATTTTTAAAGTTTTTACATGTATAGAAGCGCTGATAAACAAATATACAGGCTGAAAGCGTAGGCTTTTTTCTTTTGTGAGCATGGAACCCAAAAATATTTAAAATCATCGAATAACTGACCGAGTGGCGTCAGTAGTCTGCCTCCGGAGGTCCCAGATTCGAGTCCTGATCGGGGCATTCATTTGTGTGACCAACAAAGATGTTTGTTCTCGAGTCACGGTTCTTTATATGTTTAAATAAATTATGTTTATTCTCGTTTGTAGATGTCTGGGGATTTTATTTATATATTTATGTAAAAACTTACTTTCGGTGGTATAATAAGGTAGGTCTCCACTTTGTGGTCAGCTAGGTAACCTTCCCGTGATGCTCCGTCACCTGGCTCCACCTCAAACCTGTCACCGAGCTGGAGTAGAGTCGCTTTCGTAATGTGCACACGCCTGTAGACAGAGACAAAGAAGAATAAGATTGTTGTCATAAGGTTTTTCTTCACTATTTTCATGAGAGGTGCATGTGGTGTATAGTGATGTAATTAGGTACTTACAAGTACATGTCCGATGATGATAGTCAATTATGAAAACGTAAAATCCTATGGGGAATATATGTATACTTATAAGAGTCGTTGAACAATTTTTTTCAATACCAAACTATGAAATTTTTAGCACATTCTGCCTTTTGAAGAATTTACCACATACAATTCGTACAATCATCTTTCTTCCGATAGAGATCTCTCAAAAAGTTCAAGACTCGCTTCGGGGCTGGTATTTCAATTACTGTGCTACAGTGCTTATACAAATTACTTCATATGCCTATCATTTTTATCAAGGTATTTTTTCGGTACATTAGTATAAATCGGTAAGTTTATGTATTTGCAACAGGAACTCACAAAAAACGCACTAAGAATAGTTTTACTGTTCGTTTTACTATTATTTTCTTTATGAACTTTATTACTAGAACTCTATCCTGGCACTTCCTCATAAAAAGGTGTTTAGTCGTTATGTTAAATAAAGAATATATTCTATATTATTATAATCCTCTACTCCTAATTATCTTTGCAAACAAATATACTGTAATAAATACAATGTAATTTTAAATATATACAAAAATTCCGTTTTAATTATGCTGATATAATAGCGTGCATCAGTCCATTATAATTTGATGTAACTTAAAGATGATGTATTCACGTCAAAATTGTAGGGTTTGCAAAACATTTTAAAATTTAATTGCAATTTAACTATTCGAAATAAGAATGAATTTTCAATTTCATTGTAAAATATATCTCTACAATAAAGTAAAATCATCGTGAATAGAAATTAAAGATAATTAAAATGTCACATTTAGATATTTATTCATGATATTAAGTTCCAAGGTCTAATTTAAAGAGAATAAATAAAGCAAGTAATTTACTTACAGGTAAATTTTTATTTTTATTTTGAAAAAACCTTTTATAAAGATAAAAACAAAACCTTACACCCTGTGCTTACACGTAAAACGTTACTGTAAATTACATTTCATTGTATCATTAATTTCTATATAACTTTAATATATCTCGAGTATTTTTTAAAATATCTTCATAATTATTATTTAATTCTTTAACCTTAGGGGAAGGCAAAGGGATCTAGCCCATGCAGCCTGATCTTATATGTTCTCTTTAATACATTTTCTTGTGGTATAACGAAGGCAAAAGAGCCTAGTCTTATGTTCGGAAATATTCTTCAAGATTCCTTTTTTTTAAAGGCAAAATTCCAAGTCTTCCTATTTTCTTGATCTGTTTATCAATCCAGTAGGTATGTCATAATCCGGTAATATTTGTAAATTCCTCATCAGTTTCTTGAATAAATGTATTAATTCATAATGTCTTAATCCGTGTATTTAAACAAAATATCTTCATAAGTCACCCGCCGTATTGTATTTTTTATTATTTTGGGTATGCAATTAGGGATCTAGCCTATGCAGCCAGATCTTACGTAGTTTATCACCAATATAACTATGTCAGTTAAACAATTCAATTAAAATTTCTACTAATAAAAAAAAAACTTAAAGATTCGATTTTCTCGATAATTTCGTTATAAAAGTAAAAAACGTAGTGTCTCTTTGGAAAATGGAATGTCGTTTTTATCAGTGCTTTATTAATTCTGCAGACTATAAAAGAGGTGAAAATTTCAATTCATTCAATGTTATTATAACATCCGGAAAAATTCAAGTTTCGAATGCTTTTCCGATAAGTGATCTCATTGGTCACAAGAGAGTTAGTTCATTTGAATTGAAATTGGAATCTTTGTTATTCAAAAATGGCATCGCAAATTGAACTCAATTTCGAGGTTTTTTTTTGAATATGCGAATTTTGATTGGAGTGGTATTCTCTGCATATTACATGCGAATTTCAACCTGATCTATTTTTGATGCGAGAGTTTTATTCGACTTTTGATCTCTAACCACGGGCGGGGTTACAAAGGATTAACATTTGTAAATTAAATTACTTTTTTTGCAGTTTAAATTTCTGCAGGTTTTGTCCAATTATATTGTGATCTATCTATAAAATGGCATTTTGAAGTTTAATGATCATATAAAACTTTTATATCGAGAATATTTTAAATATTTACATTTCTGTAATAAAGGGTGCTCCTATTTTTGAGCTTGGTATTTTTAACAAATTGTAATTAAATGTACTTATTACTAATTAATATTAATGTTCCTTATTATTCACCTTTTAATAGAGTATAGTATAGACCTACCAAGCCAACTGTGAAGTGGCGGTACTTATTTTGAAAACTGGCTGTCATCTCGAAATTTCCTTGGCATTTTTATTATTAAGAAGCTTTGGTATTTATAGTTTTTCCGAAATAAGTATACATTTTAATTAAATGGCAACATTTAAACGAAGAAAATTGACTTTTATACCCATGATGACATTTATTTGACGTCATAACTATAAATTATTTTTTTAGCTATATTTAAATTTCATTGGTGACTTATTATGGCATTATTATTCAATTCCTTCTATAAGGAAACCAATTATTCTAAAGTTCTCGGTTATCGTTTGTAATTCCAACTTAACAAATATCAAAATTTTGAAAAATATCAGAATCTCTCTAAAGTCATGGTAACTGGGTTCGAATGAAAATTCGTCACTAGTCAGTACGTACACAAATTTAAGGTTCGACTAAGTTATCTTTGCAATCAAAAGCAGCGCTGCTTCTTATGTAAACGTTAATTGTACAATTGAAATCCAAATTCAAACATTTATTTCTAAACATTGACAATTACTTCTTCTTATTGACATCCAACAAAACATGACTCTACCACCAGTTTGAAAAAACCTTCGTGAAGAGGAACTGGCAAGAAACTTCACGGGTATATTTTTTTAAAATCAATTTACAGTGTCTCGTTATGTCTATACAAAATTATTCTTATTTGCATCTGTTAGCTCAGCAAGTCTCCCTCCCCACAAATATCCAAACGACGAACACCCTCAAACGGCACCCGTTCACGAGTTAACGCGGGATCCAGCCATCGCCCTCCTCAACCATATTAGAGGAAACTCATATAATATAGTTGCTCTTGGAATCTTTTAGTTCCGATTTTGCCTAGGGAACAAATAAATCTGCGTCACTGTACGTAAATGTAGGGTTTTACTCAATTCACACTAAATATCTCATATAGTTATTTTTTACTTTCTCACAGCCGGTAAACAATCATGCGATCCAACTGATACATCTACGTGGCCTCCGTGCCCAAAGACATCATTAATCTAAGATATTATTAATGAATTATCTTGCTACTTGTTGATTTTGGATTCATGATGCGTCGCCGACTGTAGGCTTCAGTTGAAACTGCCTTTGTTCCAGTAATTACACTGCCCTTCCTTTATCCGTAAACGTAAACGTGAACGTGAACGTGGTTACTTTGGCGGTTAAAACAGGAAGGACTGTAGTACCTCCCCGGACGAGATCTTAACAAAAGAATTTCTACTTCCGCTAAATAATAACTTGAAGTTAAATTAAATTAAATACTTATTTCTCAACATTGACAATTACTTGTTCTTAATGACGTCAAATAAAGCATGACTGACATGAAATTTAAGGTTCGACTAAGTTATCTTCGCAATCAAAAGCAGCGCTGCTTCTTATGTAAACGTTAATAGTACAATTGAAATTCGAATTCAAACATTTATTTCTCAACATTGACAATTACTTCTTCTTATTGACGTCCAACAAAACATGTCTCTACCACCAGTTCGAAAAAACCTTCGTGAAGAAGAACTGGCAAGAAACTTCACGGGTATATTTATAATTGGTAGGTTTATAATGTGCTTAGTCTATTATAAGTGTTTGCGATAGACATTGTCAATATTTTCAACACGACTTCCAGCCAATATCCCTATGCAGATTTCCTGTTACCGATATTCGCCTTTGATAACAAATTTGCATACAAGATGGCCGGCTGGGTCTCTGAGAAACCAACTAGTATAAAAGTGTATGTGTAACGAAAGCATAGGAATATTTTAGAAAACCATATAATGGTATAAGGATTTAAATAAATTGTCTTCAATCTAATGGTTAGCTAATACGTTAATTATCCTCTTTGCAAGTGAAATCTGATTTCAGTAGCATATTTTTTTTTTAAGCCACAATTTCACCGCACCAGAGGTCGTCCTACGCTACATATCCTAGAATTGACGTCTATTCAAAGAACAATAATATATACTTTAAGACTGTTACTTCAAAAAGGTCCTATCCATAGCTTGTTCAGGCATACAGCCTGTAACGTCTATCTACTTAATAAGCAGCCTCAATTTGAATTGTCTACAAAATAATCAATACTAACAGTAAAAACAATGGCTTCACATGAACATTTATCCTCATAAAAGCAAATAAAAATCAAACAGTAACAAGTCAATAGAGATGCTTTTACCAGTAAAAGCTGGGTAATAAATTGTTTACAGTGTGGGTGGCACGGCGCTTTTACTGGACATTTTGCTGCTACGCTCAGGTCTCTGTGAGGGTGTGTAATTGACAAAGGAATGGATAAAATCTGCTCTACACCGGTCAGTAAATGCAGGTGAAATTGTGTTTCATTTGCTTTGTAGTTTATATACTAAATCTGTTATATATAGTTATATATATAGACATTAATGGTTGAGTGTTCTCATTATAGTGATACATTTCAATAAATTATAACAGAATACCAAGTAAACTAACACCTGCTAAGTTTCACGCTAAAACAAACCGCTACAGCGCGCTCTCTCGCCTCACTGATTCTCGTCGTCGCTTCAATACTGTAATGTTTACAATATTTGTAATGAGAGAAATATGATTTTCTCTCTATTTGTATTTAATACATATTTGTATACGTGGTTAGAAATTTCGGAAGTATTACCCTTGTTAGAATTAATAAGAGAAATAATTTTAAACGAGTGGGTACAGACGTATAATAATAATAAATCCCCAGACAAACACACCAACTGTATGGCCCCAAACTAAGCGGAGCTTGTGTTATGGATGACCAAACGGCGAACTGGGTGGAACCCAGAATAAACATACATACATACCAACAACTATGATTGGATGATGAATGCCCTGGCCAGGACTTGAAACCTTCGGCAAAAGGTCTAAACGACAAGTTTAGACCAAAAAACGAAAAGTATAAACGACATATTTTAAGTAGTAATAGAGTTTCTCATCCTCCCTATTTTACCCCCCATAAAAACCAGGTTTACGTGATTGTGTTCCAAGTTGAGGGAAGGAACAGCCAGATAGTAGGTAACTGTAACAAAGGCAATTCTAACATAAGCCTTCGGTCGGCAACGCATCGAAAATCGATAATCAATAAATTACAATACGAGTATAATTAATTAAAAACGTCTATATTTAGTGATGTCTATGGGCACGAATGCCCCTTACCACTGGTAGTCGCGTGCTCGTTTGTTTGCTTTTACAAGAACAGTGTATTCTTCTAAACTTTTAAAAGAGGTTTGCATCGTGTCGGGTGTTTTTATAGCGACCGGTTAAAAAATATTGACAATCATGAAGTTGGATCAATAATTCAACATTTACTACATCACTTCATAGGGTGGCGCGGGAGAGACGCTTTTACTAACTATCGAAAGAGCCCAGAGAGCCCTGCTTAAAGTCTCTATCTTCCGCCCTTTCCTTTTTTCGACCAGTCACTCAGTATAAGGAATGTAATAGGCTATCAGACAATTATTCATAATTAACACGGTACTAAAACAGCACAAAGAATTTCCGTACAACACTAAATTACTCACAAACGGAGACAATATATTTTTTGCCCTCAAAATATAAGTACCAAACATGCTTTTACCAATTATTTACAAATTGTCGCAGGTTGACAATTGCCAACTTATAAGATACATTTTCCTTATTCCTTGACACCTACACCAATGGTAGCAGAATTTATATTTAGATTTTCATACTCACTTTCATTTGGTAGATAATACGATTAGATCTCGACCGGTACATAGTTCCCGAAAATTTTCTATTGTTTTATTTATGTATTCAGTACAGCCACATCACACATATTCATTCATGAAGACTAAAGACTTAAGGTATTACATCATTAATCTGATTTATAACAGACAAAAAATGACAATTTAAAATATTTAAGTTTAAAAAATATAATCTGAAGTTACAATAAGCTAACTTGTTTACTTAAATTTTAATTTTGGCGGCAGAACAAAAACGCTTCGCAGTTTATTTTTGAAAGCATAAAACGTATCGTGAAACACGACATTTTCCGAATTACGCGTCTGACTGCGTTGTCTTTAAAAAAGATATTCTGTGAGACTTGCTATTAGTCTTTTAATTTTTTTAATTGTTCGTTTTTTTTTTATTTAATTACCAAACAAAACAAACTCACCCGGCTATACCGCCAGACTCCATGTGGTTCGCCAGCGTGACGTCATCACTCCACACGTCAAACTGCCACTTGCGCAGTCCCAGCACGCCGCACAGCACATTACCCGTGTGGATGCCTATGCGCATGTCTACGTTGAACCCTGTGGCTTCGCGGACTACCCTGGGAAATAATAAAATAACTTTTAGTTTTTTCATTTATTCCCTAGTTACTAAACTGGATGACTTCCAGCATTCATTTAATTCATTTAAGTCATTTAAAAGGTAGGGGAAGGGGAAAAATTACAGATATAAAGTGAGTTTAAATTTAACCGATAATTATCATTCTCGCTCCGATCGCCACGCGGTGCGGACGTGCAAGACCCCGTTCTCCGTTGATCGGTCCCTGCCCGATATTCCGTGGCGCTCAGTCTACTGACGTCACGGTTTAGCGTGTTGGTTCCGTGCTACGGATTTCAAGGTTTTTCTACTCCCTCTGAGTGCTATCGAAGTGCGATTTTTCTTTGCGACTAAGCCCCTTAGTCTTCAAAGTGCTGTGCTAAGTTGTGTTGTGCTTGTGCTGAGTGCACTGTTGTGCCCAGCGTAAGTAGTCTGGTCTCAGTACAAAGGATACTTAACGGTGACAACGAATTTGTACTGAACCAGTCCTTTTATTTTTATTTCATTTCTCTTCTCTATTTTATTTATTTTTCTCCTATTTTCATATTTATTTTTATCATATCTGTGTGTTTTCGTGTGTATTTGTCCTTTCTGTCGGTAAAGGTTGACCCTAACGCGGTCAACTCTTTACCTGCGTACCCTTTTTTTTAGGTTTCTAGGTAGCGGCCTTCGGCGTACTACTGTTAGTTTTAAGTTATTTTCCCCAGCCGCCCTACCGCTGGTAGGGAGGTTAGCCGCTAGGGTTCGCTAGGTTTTATTTAGGAACTCTAGGCATATATATATTGTTGTCCCTCCCCAACCCCTCCGCAATGGATTCCCTAAGCTCTGATGAGTTTAGGAAGAAGTTACTTGATAGTACCGGTGCTGAAGGCATGTCTATAAATGCTGATAAGTATCGTTTCTTGGACTCTCTCATCCCGCATATCATGGCGTTAATTCCCTCAATGGCCCCTCAGGCCACCCCAGTCCCCCAGACCCCTCTGGTCTTAGGCCCTCCCGCGTCCCCTTCCTACAGTGACATGGAGTGCAAAGTAGACGCCCCTCCGCGCCGCAAGCGCGCACCCGCGACCGAGTCATCCTCGGACGCCACCCCAACTGGCCCTAAGTCACCCTCATTTACGCTTGTTAAGAAACGCTCTAAGAAGCGCTCGAAACAAGCCCCGGCGCCCTCGACGCCCATCCCTACACCCCCTGCGGCGTCTTCAACGCCAGCTGCCCCGGTGCCTTCAGCACCCGCTCCGGCCCCAACTTCTGTCAAGGCCAACGTCCCACCACCCGTGTTCCTTCGGGAAAAGGGTAAATGGTCCGAGGTCTCGACTTTGTGCAAAGAGCACAAGATCCTTTACACCCGAGCGACCAACTCGGGTGAATCTATTAAAATCACTGTCTCGTCGATAGACGATTTCCGAGCTTTGACTTAGCTCCTCACCGATAAGCAATATGCTTATCACACTTATGCTCTGTCAGAAGAGCGTAAGATCAGAGCGGTACTCAGGGGAGTCCCGTTCGAATTATCGAACGAGGCTATCCTGGAGGATCTGCAGTCCCAAGGCTTCCCGGCACTCGCGGTGCATAAAATGCACAGCAAGTACGGGAGACGTCACCCTCTCGCTTTGGTGGTTCTCGCCAACGTCCCCAAGTCCAGGGAGATCCTGAAAGGGGTTAGCACTATATGCGGCTTCTCTGGGATCTCGATCGAGGCGCCTCATCGCCGCGGTCATCCCGGCCAGTACCATCGGTGCCAGTTGTACGGGCACGCGGCGGCCAACTGCCGCGCACCGCCCAGGTGCGTCAAGTGCCTGGTCCCTCACTTCACTAAGGAGTGCAATCGCACTCCTGAAACTCCCTCTCCTCCCGATTGCGTGCTTTGTGGCACACCGCAAATTACAGGGGCTGCCCTCGTGCACCCCGTTGTATGCGTTCCAATTCCAAGAGGGCGGCACCCAAACAGGCCCCGCCCCTTTTTCAGGAAAACTTTCCGCCGCTGCGTAGTCGGGTTCCTCCAGCTGCAAAGCCTACACAGTCCAGGCCTGCTCCAGAAAACTGGAGGCTGCGCCCCCAATCGAATCCCATCCCGGCTCCTCGCCCATACAAACCCACTCCTCAATCCTCCGTAGCAGACGATATGCGTATCGTCTGCGACGCTATAAAAAATGTCGATGTTAGTGAAATCGCAGTCTTAGCCCGTAAACTTAGGGCTTCACGTACTCCGACAGAGCGTTTGCTAGCCCTGGCGGAGCATAATTCCCTTCTCAATTCATTATAGGTTCATTTAAATGAATTGATCACTAAATCATGCTTCGGCCGACCTCTGCCCAGCCCCGGCTTCACCGGAGGCTGCCCAGAACGGCCACCAACTCATGTCCCTTTGAGCACCTTCAGTGCAACTTTCACTACAGGCGGAAGACCCGCTAGCGGGTCTCTGCCAGCGCGCCCAACTTCCTGACGGGTGTCGCTTCCGATGAAGGCTAACGGTAACAACTACAGCCAACAGGTGGTTTTTAGTGGGTAGGTGCCATTCTGGTGAGTCCCACATAACCCCCCGCAGAGGACTTTACCTGCGGGCGGTATGCATGACGCATCTTCCACCTCACCTCCCACCCGCGAGGGTGCCTCGGCAGCAAAAAAAAAAACCGATAATTAAGTGAATACTGCTTGTTACCCTCGTATATTAGCGATATTTTATAAAAGCGACATCACTTAAGTTTAATCTTTCTTTTAGTAATATTTATTTTTAAATTAGCCATTTGACACATCCATGCAGAATAATGTTGTCATTTTATAGATCTGCTAATTTATTTTCGAAAATGGAGCAAACTTTTTACTTATTATTTATTTATTAAGATACACCAACAGTGAACATATTAGTCTTACATTACATAACATTTACATTATGTTTTACATACTTGTATATTAAAAGAGTTTATAAAAGGGAAATTATAAGTCAAGCCACAAATTTCTTTATTGGTCACGTGATTAAACTTTTAATTTTATAACTAAGACACGGGAAAATGAGATAGCCTCTAATATACTAATTCGTCTTTTTTGCAACGCCTACTTCTATAGAAAGCGTAGTAGTCAAATTTGGGTTAGGTTAATGTTAGGCTGTATCTATGCCTGTACGAGCGTGGTGCGACAGCACCCGGCGAAGCGCCATAATCGAAATTGGATGATAATTCAAAATTTTATAGCAAAAACATCATGCGACATATAGGAAGTAGACGCTCGGTGGTGTTGGCTGAGTCATTAATTTAGATGGCAATACAGACTTTTTGTGGCGTATAATGCTATAAAAAAAAGTCCGTTTAATTAGCACCCTTTGTAAAACATCCTTACCGTATAGCGTCAATCATTTGCAGACCCATGTTGACGCAGTTGTACGCGTGGTTGGGTCGCGACACCGGCAGCCCCGATACGCAGTAGTAGCAGTCCCCCAGGATCTTGATCCTCATACATTGGTTCTCCTGCAATAAAACTTCATTTAGTCATGATGTTAGAAAGGACCGTTAACTAAAATAAGGAAAATAATTGTTACATGTCACCAAAGAACAATCACATATTTTTTATTAAAAAAAGAGAGGGTACTCCGAATTTTCTGAGAAACTTCTAATTACAATTGATGTATCTGGGCATTTATTTTCTGACCTTTTAAAATTCTGAACTAGTTTCTTAGTTATTGAATTTTTTGCTGCGAAATTAAAGTTTTAAATCCGCACATAATGTTCCCATACTTGATTACTTGCGTAAATGTAGGTATAATGCAGCCCCAGGTGGGGCGCAATACACTTTTGTCTGAGTTAAAAGGAAGGGCGAGCTAGTAAAAGACAATTCCTATTCAATATATATGGAAATGTCTTTGTTCAGGGTGACGGGTCGCTCACTTTCTCCTAATATGGTTGAGGAGGGCGATGGCTGGACGCCGCGTTAACTCGTGAACGGGTGCCGTTTGACGGTGTTCGTAGGTTGGATACTTGGGGGAGGGAGACTAGCCAAGCTAACAGGTGCAGATAAGAATAACTGTGTATAGACACAAAGAGGAGCCGCGCCGTACTACGGGGCGTCCCGTTCGAGCTCGCGAATGACGATATCTTAGAGGACGTTAAGTCCCAAATCTTCCCGGATGAAGCAGTGCACAAGATGCACTCGAACCGCGGTAGACGTTTTCCACTCGCCCTTGTCATCCTATCCAACACTCCCAAATGGACGGAGATCTTCAAAGGGCCTCTTCCACAATCTGTGGACTCTCGAATATCTCCGTCGAGCGTCCTAACCGTCGCGGCCATCCTGGGCAATGCCACCGTTGCCAGCTCCACGGCCATGCAGTTGCTAATTGCTCTGCCCCTCCTAGGTGCGTTAAGTGCCTAGATCCCCACATTACGAAGGAGTGCACTCGCACTCCCTACTCCACTTCCCCCCCCCCTGCATGTGTACGGTGAAGCCAGTCCGGCCACACAGCAAACTACAGGGGTTGTCCTCGCACTCCGCGCTCCTCTGTTAAGGGCTCCGCCTAAACCGCTCACTCCTGCCAACTTCCCGCCGCTTCTAACTTAGTACTAACATTCCTGAGCTCAAACTGTTCCTTCAGAACAACGAGCCAGATTTAATGCTTCTCCAAGAGACGTGGCTCACTCAAAACTGCACCAGGGGATTCGCTATTCCCAAATACGTTTTCATTCGTAACGATAGGCCCAACTCCGACGGTTACGGCGGCACAGCTATTTATTACAAAAGAGGTTTCCATTGCCCTCCTCTACCTACCCCTCCTCTCCTCAACATGGAAGCCACTGTGTGTAGATTGGCTATGACTGGTCATCCGACCGTCATCATAGCTTCAGTCTACATACCTAGTGACACCAGACCTATCCTCAGCAACTTCGAGGCCATTATCGCCCTCGGCCATTCAGTTATTAGGTTCGGAGACTTTAACTCCAAACATACTGACTGGACGTGCCTATCGACCAACCAAAGCGGTAGAGAACTCCTTAAAATCACTCAGCAACTCGACTTAGACGTCATCTCTCCCGTCACTCCCACTCCTGACATCCTCGATTTTGCGATCGTCAAACGAAGCAACCTCGATCTCAGGTCTATCGAAACGCACGATGACCTAGGTTCTGATCAACACCCCGCCTCCCTCGTGCTAGGACCGCCTAACGATAATGTCACCTCTCTTAAGCCCTTTACCAACTGGAAAGGCTTTAAAAATACGTAAGTGTCAGCCTTAGAGGCCTCGAACTCTCCGCTCGCGATCCGGCCTAAATCTCTAGATAGCCCGGACAAAAAAGATTCTTTAGTCGATTCCGTCACTGATGCTATCAACTCAGCCAACAGTGTCAACGAAAAGGTTGCTAAGCGAAGTAAACCCAATCTATCCTTAGCCGTTAGCAATCTTATTAAACCAAGAACGCCGTTCTCCGGAGAGCCAAGAAATATCCCACGCCCACCTATAGATCAGCTGCGGATCACCTACAACGTAAAGTTAAGTCTTGCCTCGCGTAAATCCGAGACGCTAAGTTTAACAATCTCATGGAGAATATCTCCCCGTCCCACCAAGCGTACTATAGTATGGCCCGAGCCTTACGCGTAGACACCGCATCTCACGTCCCTCCCCTCACTCGTCCCCATGGCAGTATTGCCTTTGAAGTCGAAGAGAAAGCTGAATGCTTCGCCGACAGCATAGAGGCACAATGCTCGCCCAGCACGCAACTCGCGGATCCCTCACACATCCAGGCGGTGGAGGGCGAAGTACTCCGCAGAGAATCACTCCCCATCACCGACGAACCTGTCACAGTCTCTAATGATGAAATCTAGCGTCTCATTAGAAGTCAAAAGTCCAAAAAAGCTCCTGGTGTGGATGGTTTTTCTAACCACGCACTTAAGCACCTGCCGCAACAGGTGCTTACCTTGTTAGCCATCATCTTCAATGCCTGCTTCGACCATAGCTACTTTCCAAAAGCTTGGAAAGAAGCGACAGTCATAGGCATTTTCAAGCCGGGTAAAAATCTGAATATCCCGGCTAATCACAGACCCATCAGCCTCCTCAAGGCCATGACTAAACTTCTCGAGAGAGTCATACATCTCGAATACGGAACCATCTGTTTTCAACGGATGGCGATCCCCTCATTATTCCCCACCAGTTCGGCTTCCGCGCTAAGCACTCCTGCCCTCAGCAAGTCCATCGAATCGTCGAGTAAATACTCGACGGCTTCTATCCGAAACGAAAGAAAACGGTCGCAGGTTTCTTTGACGTAGCCAAGGCTTTCGACAAAGTCTGGCACAGCGGTTTCGTCTATAAACTCTACAAAATAGGCTTACCGGCTTGCTAAGTTAGGATAATCGCGTCGTTTCTCAAAGACCGCACGTTTCGTTTTAAACATGAAGGCACGCTTTCCGCGTCTTGTCCCATAAAGTCTGGAGTCCCTCAAGGCTCAGTTCTCGCGCCTGTGTTGTACACCGTGTACACTAACGATATTCCGATTCTGCTGAAAGACGTCAAACTCACCCTCTTTGCCGATGACACCGCCTTTTACACCAAAGGCGACAGTGTCCCGGGTCTCATCACCAGACTTCAACAGGCCGTAGACGCCCTCGGTGCATGGTTGCAAAAATGGCGTATCGACGTGAACCCAGACAAGAGTTGTACGGTTTACTTCGACTGTAAACAATGTCGTGTTGCAGACAATCTCCACGTTCGAATGTTAGGTACTCCCATCCCCTGGAAGCGCACTACCAAATACTTAGGCATCACCTTAGACCAGAAGCTTTCTTTCAAGCCACACGTCGATAGAGTAACGAAACTCGCCTGTTTTGACTTAGGCCGCCTACATAGTATGTTAGGTAGAAAAAGTAAAATGTCCCTCAGAAACAAACGTACGCTTTTTAAGGACTGCGTTAGACCCGTCATGACGTATGCCTCGCCAATCTTTGCCCACGCCAAACCCTCCATCCTGCACAAACTGCAGGTAGTTCAAAATCTCTTTTGCCGCAGGGCCACAAACGCACCGTGGTACGTGCGTAACGTGGACCTGCACAGAGATCTTGAACTGCCTACAGTGCAACAGCACCTCAAAACACTCTCTGAAGCGTTCTTCAAACGCACCGAAACCCATCCCAATCCTCTAGTTCGAGATTGAGTCTCGTATACTACTCCTATCTTAGATTCGAAATTCAAAGTCGCTAGACCGAGAAACGTGCACACGAACGTAGCGACGCAGCTGACGCTAGATCTCTTAGCCCTTCAGGCCGCAACTTCTAATTCTAACGTAAATTCGAATTAATTCAATTATTTTTCATTTTGAGCACCTTCAGTGCTATGAGTTCACCTTCAGTGCTTTGAGCACCTTCAGTGCTATGTAAATTCCAGCGGGTGACACCTTCTGGGCCCCGCTAGCGCGGCCTCCAATTGGCCGTCGCTAGGATGAAGGCTGAGTGGCAAAAATTGCACGAGCCGACAGGGGGTTTTTTAGTGGGTAGGGTTCTGGTAGATGTCGGAACGAGTCCCACATAACCTGGATTGCGCGCGCCAGTGTATGCGTCACGCATTTTTTATCCTCCTGCCATAAAGCATAAAGAGACTCTGTAAATTTATTTAGAAAATAATATACCCGTGAGTGATGTTTCTTGCCATTTCTTCTTCACGAAGGTTTTTCAGAACTGGTGGTGGAGTCATGTTTTATTTGTCGTCAATAAGGACGAGCAATTGCCAATGTTGAGAAATAAATATTTGAATCTGAATTTTGAATCAATCTTACGTTTAAGCCAAGCATCACTGAACAAAGATGATCACCCTTTCTGTGTGATATTGTTCTACGAAAACACCTGTGGGCTCCCTGGGCTCGAATGCCGTTCGTTATCTGGTGTATCATGCGCTTGTTTATGGAATACATAAAAGATAGTTTATATGAAATACCAATTTCGCCATAGTCCAGCTAACCAAGCTTAATATGCTAGGAATGTTATGCGTTTAACTACTTAACTGATTTACTAGAAGATACAGCAAACATATCTATCCTAACAATAAAACATTTGACATACGACATTATGCCGAGAACTTCAAAATGGAATCCCGAAACTAAATATCCCTTTTAAAATGTCAATATAATTTTGTATCAGATTCTCAGGCTGGAATTTTCACTATTGAAAGAAAGAACAACGATATCATAGGCTTGTTATTATAACCTTGAATCAAGATATTATTTTTATCTGTATATTGAATATCTCCAAACATTACATTGAAATTTATAGAACATGATTAACGTATATAATTCCATGGATCAACAAATACATACTTTGTATCCTATCTATTTACGCCTTTGTACATTAGTACATTCTAAACACGTTACCATGTACGACAATGTAGCTGTTTCCACTACAATTTTGCAAAATTTATTAAGATCACTTTTTTTTCGAAATGACAGTTTATTCATGGATTTATGGGCCTTTTAAATTTCACCGGACTTAGCGCTGATGGCTCTTAGCCAGAACTTATACTACTCCTACATACGAAACGCCTAAGGGCACCCGAGAGGGCACGGATTTTGGCTTAGGATGTCGTATATTGAAACTACCACTGGTTCGGAAGCAAGAAACTCAGTAGGAATGAGTACGACGCGTTAGCCTGGCGCACCGGTGGGTTAAGCAATTCGAATGTGCCAGTTTAGATCATTAGAAAACATACTAAGTACGTATTTGTAAAGGTGTATATAGGTGTATACCTAAAATAGCTTGTCTCCCAGCCTACAAAGATGCTCAGATAACCCATACCTCCACAGCAACATCCAACCCTTGAAAGCCAACGCAACTAAAACCTGCATTCAGTTGCAGGTCAAACAAAAGGAACTTCCTTATGCTCTGAGTGGCCCTTTCCTCTGCAACAAAGACCCCATTGTACTCCTTCATAGGTGATGATAACAGACACCTAATAGGTTAATGGAACAAACAAGCAATTTACAACCTTCTCGCAATCGTGTAAAGTTGAAAATGGGATAAATTACGAGTGATATACAGATTTGCGCTGTATGTAAATATGGCCATGGGATAAATGACGTATTATGGAGAGGAAATTTGGAAGATTAGTGGCAGGTAAGTGATAGGAAGTTAATTTCCACGTGTACTGGATTATCAGTTTGATTTATGTTTTGTAATAGATTGTAATGTTACTGAGAAACAAGTACGAAAAATTATACGAAAAATATCGCGGACCGTGTAATCGTTTTAATTATGCTTCCAAGATCGATATATAACAATAACCATTATTTCTTCTTTATAAAAACCTCAAAAAACTTCAGATAAAACGGAAATAAAATAATTCAAATAAAGGTAATTGCGGGTAACCTATACCCATAATTAAAACTGGAACAATCATTAATAACCTACATCGAAGAAAACACAATAAACAAGACAAAATAGAATTAGTAGGTACTTTAATTACCAAATAAAAAACCTCTGTTACTATAAGAACATAACCTCTGAAAAGTGAATCTCTGATCTGTTTCCTGCAGAAAACTTGTCGAACAAAATTAGAATCACTGGGCGTAGAGAAGGTTCAATAAAATCTTTATTAGTCTGCTGCTTTATGTTCAAATAAATAAAATTACATTTGCCGTTTTTGCGCTGATCGACGAGTATTCATTGTACCCTCAGTATTGTAAAGTGGCGCAGTGGAGATACTAGCAGAACGTTTTGAGCAACTTGGTATGGGTTAACAAGCTGTTTTGTTAATAAATGCGATCGAACTGCAGAGACGTGCTTATTATTTATTACATCTTTAAATATTAATTCAACCGCTCCGACGGTAAAGAAAAATATTCTAGGAAAGTAACATTTGCCAACCTGATGTAGACAAGCGTCTAAAACTTGCCTAAAAAGGAGTGATATCTTAGTCAGTTGAGGCTTATGTCCGTGCCTAAATACCGTGCTACCGCAATGGCATTCTTAATCTTAATTCTATTGGGTAATAACTAAAAAATGGAAGATTGTTTCTGTAACCTTGTCACGTAATAAATGTTTTTATTCCAAAAACTGTCAAGGACATGAATTAGTAGGAGGGGTCGCCGCGAAGGCTTCCAAGGCGAAGGCGCTTAGGCGCCTGCAGGGTCAGTGAGAGTAGGAACAGGAGGAGCAGGTTGGATCAGCAGGCAGGAGGAGATGGTAGGCAGGATCATCAGGGTCAACAGCAGGAGCAGGATCAGGCGTCAGTTTCTGGGTTTTCAACAGGAGGCAGCTTCAGGAAGCTTCAGCATGAGGTAACTTCAGAGTCGGTAGCTTCAGCATGAGGCAGCTTCATAGTCGGGTAGCTTCAACATGAGGCAGCTTCAGTATCAGGTAGCTTTATCATGAGGCAGCTTCAGAGTCCGGTAGCTTCAGCATGAGCATGAGTTCGAGGACTTGAAGAGTTACTTGCAGTAGACTGGTGTGTTGAAGACTCTAGATGTTAACAGTAGTTCGGCTTATATAGCCGGGATTGCAATCTGTTCCTTTGGAACCACAATTTGAAATTTTGAATTTAATCTTATTAGCCAGGAATCAAGTATATTTTCTTACAATAGTATTGTAAGAATCCGTGTGTAAGAGGCTAAGTTTGTTTGGCAGCCTGCATTACTGTCATAAAAAATTGAGTTGACACGATTTGTTAATAAAGTAAACAATTTTTAGAAAAATCTATATAAAACAAAAAGGACGGAACTGTCAGCGATCGTCTTACGCGTCGGTTTAATTTTTTGCAAATTTTTTCAATCTAAATATTTATTGTGGTCAAAGGCCTAAAATCGTATTAATTTCATCATTTTTGTATAGTGTCGTGTTAAATTAGTTAGTTTATCTTGGAGTTGGTCGTTGACCCCATCAGTTTTCCGCTTCGTTAAGTATTTGTTATGTAAATAAGACGTGACACTGGCAAATATCTACAGCAATTGCCATAAATTGAAAAAAAAAAAACAAAAGGACATTTAGCAAGCTAGGAGATTCAACGTAAGTATTATTTATAGTACAACCTACTGTACTATATTATTTTATTTACAAATAATTTATGTTAAAAATTGTATGAAATGTTTAAAACAAACAAGATTTCCTCACTTTTCTCCAAATAAAAATTTGCTCAATGTACGTTATTTTTTCAGTGAAGGTCATAATATTTAACTGAAAGTAAGTATTAGTACGTAAAGTTAGTGAGTTTTGAACTGATAAATGCAACAAATGAATAAGTATTACCCGTACTGTTAGAAACGGAAAAGATTTCTTGATTTGTATTTTTTTTTGTAATTTAACCGAAGAATTTTGAAATTCTTACGGGATCATGAGTTAAGCGATTGAAATAATAGGGAATTCTAAATTATTGTGATATGGTCTACAACACTGGTCCCTATTGTCATACTTCTGCACCGGTTCACCAGGTGCAGACACAAGTTCCATCCGTTTATGACTGGAGTGTAGCAAATTTGAACGAGCGTCTCTATAGCTAGTTTTAGGTTCGTGCCACCGAACAGTGACACGATCTGCCTGCGCCCGATTCTTGCTGATCGCCCACTGATATAAAGCCCTGGATGGTTCAAGCTAGGAGTGAATAGGTAACTCTAGGAAAGGTGTCTTCACCATCGTCGTCTTTATCGGCACTTCCACTAGGTAAATTAGGATTTGGGGTAAATTTCAAAAATACTCAATCCTTTTTTGATTGTTCATTAACGAGCCGTTGTAATAACTAATGGTTCCGGTTAAATACCCGCTCCAGCCAGATCCGCCCACAGCCTTACTCTGACAGTTGTTGGGGATAAATTAAATACCCTGTTTCATTCGCAAGCAACTACTGAGCTTTATTTCAAGCCGTCTATACTTTGTTAGGATATTTTTAAAGCTTTTCGCAGTTATGCAACACGCTGATAGCAGTTTCCAATTTCAAAAAAAGAACACAGTGAAGTTATATTGAATTTGGATTGACAGCTCCTGGAGTGATGAAATATGTGAATTGATGACAGCACTTGTACACAAAGCCAGTTTATATAAGTTGTATGAAGTTGCATGTTAGTATGAAAAGACAAGTTACATTTTACAATTACCATTAGACCTTTATTGTAAAATATTGTTTCAAAAAAAAACTAATTTTTACGATGACTAATCGCTAAGAGTTTAATGGTATTTGATCTTTAAAGAATATTGGCGAATTATTATGTAAGTAAACAGTGCGCGTTTAGAAAAGTAACTAGCACTATAGTTTATTCATTTTTTTTTTTGTGAATTCCCATAATATTAGCTTCATTTGTAGACTTGATCAGTTGGTTTTAGCTCCTGTCACAAGTACCTATTTGATTTTGAAATATAAATTTTAAATATAGAATATTATAGTCACTTCAGAATGTAAGAACTCATTTTTATGTAATGATATTTTGTTTGATATTCCTCATAGTGAAAATGATTTATAACTCACTAGAGTCCTAATCCTTGGCTGTATAGCTTTTACCTTTGCCGGCGAGTTTGAGATAAAACATAACTTGAAAACGAAACCGTTTCGTTACTTTTGGACTTGTCACTTGTGTGTGTGTGTGTGTGTGCGAGTGTGTGTGTGAGTGCCTTGGTTTTGTTCTGACTATTTGCGATTCTTTTAGTTATTTAATTAGACCTGGACTGTTTATTGGACTCGGATAATTCATAACGTGACTTTAAAGGCCTTTTTGCCTCAGGATTCGGATAGATTGCGCTTACGACGACTTATTGCTGTGATTTTAGAGACGGCCGAGTAGCGTTGTGGTTAGTTGCCCTATCTCATACGCGGGAGGTCCCAGGTTTTGAGCCTGGCCGGGGCATTCATTTGTGTGATGAACACAGATGTTTGTTCTCGGGTCATGGTTGTTGATATTTATATATGTATGTTTATTCTGGGTTTCCCCCCAGATCTCTACATGGTCATCATATATAACACAGGCTGTGCTTACTTTGGGGCCATACAGATGTGTCTTTGTGTTTGTCTGGGGATTTATTTATTAATATTTTTGGACTAGTTGATTAAGTTATTGATGAACATTTACGTGTCATTAATATCATGGTCGGTTGGTGATAGTAGTCATTACCTATATTACATTTTTTTAAAGTGGATTCGGAATGTATATCCTGAAGTTTTAGATATTTTTGACTTCTAAACGCTCCACTTTAACTCTAACTAAAACCATGTGTGGCGATCTGCCAATGTTCTTTGAATTCTGTTTTAATCTTTCTAATATTTTATGCTATGTCTAAATTTTGAGTGGTAGCGGTAGGAAAGTAGCTTACCAGCAGTGGCTCTATCTATTATCAATAAGGTGAACTACCAACTTACCATTTACTGGTAAGTGTTCTACACAACGCCCCCTTCCCATCCCTCACCTCTGCACTCAAGAAAGAACTATCATAGCAGTGGTCGAGATCCAACTTCGGAAGCGGTTCGAATACGACTCGTGCCGCGCCCAGCTGCGTATCTTCTTGTTCATAAATTGCTTGAACTGACAAAGCTCTCAGAAGATCGACCGCTGAGAATTCAACAGGAAGCTGAATTCATTCTTAAGATCTTTTTGTTTCTGGTCAGTCTATCATATTTTACTTCACATTAATTAAAACTAGAGTCCACTTACATTTGTTAAAGTTGGTGCCTTCACGAATCTTAATTTCCATAAAGGATGCTATATAAAGATGGAAATTTCAGCATAAATATTGATACTCACTAATCCTCAGCTTTAACCCAAACAGGAACGGGCTTGGATAGCCACATACCAAATACTACCAAATAAAAATCAGTTTAAAACTTAATATCCTATTCAAACTGTCGATATAAAGAGGTCTTTTCAATGGGTACCTATCGCGATGGCTCAGAGAATTGCATTTTAGCAAAATATTGACATAGCACTCTAAACTTACTGTTAATGCAGTTTGCATACGGTTTTGATGTTAAATAATGTTTGCACACGTTGCTGTTGACAGATTTGCTTGAAATGAAATGAAATGAAATAATGAAATGAAATGAAATAAATGAAATAAAATATTTATTTCTCAACATTGACAATTACTTGTTCTTATTGACGTCAAATAAAACATGATTTACCACCAGTTCGGAAAACCTTCGTGAAGAAGAACTGGCGAGAAACTTCAAAGCTTGTATCATGTTTGGAAATTGGCATTTGAATATATTTTTTATTACGAGTAATATATATTTTTTTATTTAAGTATCTTGTTAAAAAAGCATCCTTAGTTATGTTTGTATTTTTAAAATTAAGGTATTCTTTGTTCTTATGTAGGGACAACAATAACATTCTGATTTATTATTGTTTCTTAGAAGATGTTTTTAAATAATTAAAACATATATTTTACTTTTATAAAACGTTTCGGTTCAACCCACTGTACATTAATTAAAACTGAAAACCAAAGCCGAGTTTATGTCTGTGAATACAATTACAACCTAGAGTGCTCGTCGTGGTCCCCGAAGCGCTCATAGCGCCGGCCGCTACTTGTTCTTGAACCGGCCGTTTAGCTCAACTTATGCGGTGGCGCTGCCAGGCCGACATCTTACATAGAACAAACAGAAGCATCGTTTGTGCCTAGCATTTTATTAAACTTCGTAATTCTTTATATTAGCAGTATATCAAGCCAACTTTATCACTGTAGGTAAATATGAGTTAATATTAGTTACAGAAAAAGAAATAAAATTTTTTCCACGAACACAAATACACATTATTCACACAATATAAATAATAAATAAATATTTCTGACAATCACACAACATTTTCTAGCCCAAATTAAGTATCATTAAAGAACTTGTGTTATGGATAATATATTAGATAACGGATAAATAAACTTAAGAAATATATAAGCACACATAGATATATTTTTTTTATACATAAATATTAAGAAATAAACTTAAATATACTTAAACACCCATGTTTAGAAAGCAAATATGATAAAATATAGGCCCCTACCAGGATTAGAACCCGGGACCTCTGGCATGGAAGGCAAGGCTACTTACCTCCACACCAAACAGGATTAATTTAGGTTAACTTTAAATAAACCGTTACAACGGGAAATCAACTAGCGTTGAAACTGTCATTGACGCTTGAGTCTTAAAAATATATAGTTCCTTTTTTGTTTTTAACAAATTTTTATCTGGTCTTTATTTTGTTTGTAGGAATGGGAAATCACATCGTCACTACCGTGCAAAGCTGTGAAAAGCAATGATGGCTTACGTGAAGCTATTTAGAAACTGTTCTAAAAAAGTATGACAACGTGTAACATTTAAGAAGTCGTCAAGTCCCTTCAGAGGCCACGGAAAAGCGGCGTTTCAAGCTGGCCCTGATAACGATCGATTTTCTTAGAAAGGTTTGTATAATCAGCGGGCGTAACACGTGCGATATAAGACTCAAGGCACGCCAGCAGCGCCGACCGTCGGGCGCTCTTCGAGTTAAAAACACTTATATCTTTGAATTAGACTGAGAATTACCAAGATTATAAACATTTAATGCACCCTTACTTAGTTGAAAACTGAACAAACGAGCCCAGGCTTAGAAGAATAATCATGACGGTCACATATGTTTATTGTTATACACATTTGCTTATTGTAGGTAAGTTTTTTATGATACGTTTATTTAAATATTACTTAAGGTTATCGCAATTCATAAACCTCACGGGTCCACAATAAAAAATAATTTGAGGCAGATAATGGTTGCCAACATTTGAATAGTTTACAAAGGTACTCATAACGGAAGTTAAACAAGAAAAGCTAACAGTATAGACTCTTCACAAAAGTTACGTTTACAACCACTTACTGTATATAATCAATATGTATCACTATTATACAAAATCTATATCAATGTATAATAAAACTTCGCGCTGCTACATTATTTATAGGAGAAGAGCAATTTTCATGAAGATCGAAATAAAAATATTGCTTTCAAGTTTTCTACAGGGACCTCCGCAAAATATATTTTCTTCGTAGCGACCAGTTGTTCCATCTCTAAGATTAAACCACCGTGCGCCCAGTTTTCATTTATGCTATAGCATTTTTACTTCATCTTGAAACCACAAAGATCTTAAAAATTTACTTGCACCTTGTAGAATTGGAACTTAACATAAACCGACTGAAGATAGGCGAATCTTAGTCAAATATTAGAACATTGTTTATTATTGCTCTGATGTTTAATATGCAGTTAGTTGATAAATATTTATTTCACAAAATTCTCTTATAACTCCTTGCAAATCAGCATTGAACATACTTCTTGCTGAGACGAAATGAGGTCTACACCATACGATACTCAACGCGTAGTTAAATGTTATGCAGTTAATTGTACATGAGAATAATTTGGAAAATTATTCTTCGAATGCCATATTTCAAATATTTAGAATCAATTGATTGGATAATGTCACCCTATCTCCTACAGCGAAAGACTTATTCCAAATAATTTCGTAGGTAGGAACTGTTACACTATTAAATTTCTTAAATTACCAATTTAGTAAATTAATTTATTTTATTAAGTGCAAAAACAATTTGCAATCATATAACCGCTAACTTATGCTAATGACAAATTTTCTTAACCTAGCATGCAAACCTTAGTAGTACCCAGAGCATGCATGAAGTTGCTGAGCACAAATATCTCAAAAATGTGAGGCTTTAATTACAATTTATTAAAGTTAGTTTTGATATAAAAATAGAAGTTTGTATAGTAAAATATTGAGCACGATTAAAAGTTAGTGCATGTAGTCTATACACATAGCAATATTCCTACGAAAGGTTTTGAAACTGAAGTTATTAAAGTCTAGATCGACAGTTGATTAGCAAATTGGCTCTCACCGGCATGAAAACCATTTAATTGTATATGATAGTAAATTTATTGGATCACTAAGGAGATGGAATACTTGTTGCCTTTCAGAACCAGGATTGAACTTGCGCAATCACTCCTATTGTCTATATTGGACTACGCCGATAACAGCCTCACCGACCTCAGTGAGGAACTACTTAGTATAATCCAGGGCCATCAAAACCTCTGTATTACGTGGATTTATGGCTTGCACAAGTTCGACCATGTTTCGGATTACAATTGTCAACTTAGGTGGCTACCTATCAGGCTGCGTCACCCTTGCCTACAAAATCCTAAATGATCCTCATACGCCTTGCTACCTCAAGAATCGATACCAATTACTTGCGCAAATCACAACGATGAGGTGAGGTCTGCCACGGATAACGCGCTTGATAATCACTTGACGCGATAGCGGAAACCTCTTACTTGATCTGGAAACTTCCACAGATCCTTTAACATTAGAGCTGCTTAACTGTGGATATACGGAAATTGAAATCTGTTGCCATTTTCACCTCGCAACTCCACAAGATTATTTTGAATAAACCCTAGTTTACAACTAATATTAGTAGTTTATTCATGTTATTAGTATTTATGTTTTATATACGTGATTTTTGTGCATTAATTTATGAATATTTAGCTACCTTCTATTCTATTACGATTTCCTCCTACACAAAGGTTAGTAAGCGATTGCTTAAAGGTTAGTAAGAGATTACTTCAAGCGATAAAACCTTTTTTTAAACCTCTACGTTTGAGCAATACAGTGTTTTATTATTATTTATTATTATTATCAACTGAAAAAACATACACATTTTGCTTGATACACTTTGAGAGTTATTTTTCAATTGATCAATATAATATAAACAAAAGTGATGGCAGAATCCGGCTTGTAAAGTACGCTTGATCCAGTTCAGTTTTAATCATAATCTTATTATTGTGTCCTGAAAAAACTGAAAAAAGGACGTAAAAAGTAGTTAGTTCTAAGTAAGTTTCTGTCGAGCATAATTTTTTTGATGGAGTTTTGTTTTTAAACAGTTACTACTCATATTATCTTGAGGTTTATGTTATAAATTCTTTGTGAGCCCAGAAACAATCATATGAATTTTTAAAATTGATTTAAAATCGTTAATGTAGGATAAATGTGAAAATAAAATAAATAAATAATAATAAATAAAATAAACTCAAAAATATATCAATATGATTTGGAATATCATCCAATACCGACGCTGTTTAGTTGTTTATGATACAACCTTTTTTTATTTACCGAGATAACTACAGTTGTTAGTGTTTCTAGGAACTTCGTTAGACATATGAAGTTTTAAAAATAAAAAAACACGACTCTGAACTGCTCTTGAAGATAATGTATATTTAGCGGTAATTATCCAGGTATCCATTGGGCGTCGGTATCACAATGGTTAAGGTGCTGGTTTTCTCGATCTTATGTTTCACATTCCGTACCGCTGACGGCCAACGTTTCATTTGTAAAAATTTATTATGGTCGGCCAGAGATTGACATTCACAGTTGTCATTACGAATAATTATAGTACTTTCATCTCACCAAGCGTCTTTTGCTTTACTTGTAGTAAACAATGACCAAGTCTACAAACACGGTACATAAGTGTGCGTGAGCGCGAGATTTGTTCAAGCGAACAGTAAAGCGAACGTCACTACGTGTGATAACAGTAATGTACGTCCTTACACTATGAGTTCTAAGTTCAAATGAGACATTATTGATGTAACGCTAAAAAAGGTAAGCAACAAACTGGAGATTGTGTCAAATTAAAAAAAAACCCGATTGCTTATGTTTTTTTTCCGGGAGACACTTTCTAAGGACACCTCATGTTATGTTGACATCTGTCAAACGGTTTAGGCTATAGAACAATCAAAAAAATATACATTCATTGAACACATGCAAAACATAACCCTACCATCTGGTATAGTCGGGTAAAAATAAGATCTTAACATGGTACTATTCTAATCTAATCTAAATCTAATCAGGTAAAGCCAATGCCTTAAAGTTTCACACATTGAAAGATGTTATTTTGTGGATATACAGGGTGTCCCAGAAATGACACGTAACGGTGACACTGGAGGTAGATGGACATAAGGCCTATCAGATAACACCAACATGCTTCTCGTAAAAGTTTTCTGGTTTTCGAGATATTGCCACTTTTGTGATTTTTTATGAAATTTCCACTTTTTGGTCTTTTTTTGCCTACAGCTGCAATAAATATCTTTTAATTCAGGGTTTTTTTTACCATGACTATCGTTATTAGTTGATTGAGACAACCTAGTAGTAATTTTGACGGAAACTAGCACACTACGCTAAGAAAAAGAGTTGAATTATTTTATTCTATTTCATTGCGAAAAACCTGACTCAAGTTTTACTGATAGCTGTGAAAAAAAATGTATGGCGATGATACTGCACATTATCTTAAAAAATTTCTTGTTAAATGAGCTTTTCAAACTAGTATCACAATAGCAATTTTTTTTAAACCAAATCTTAGAAAATTTATTTTTAATTGTTAATTAAATTTAAAAATTTTATTCTTAGAAAATTAAATATTTCAAAAAACAATAAAAGAGAGAAAAAAACTAGATAGTTATGTGCTTCTGCAATAACATTTATTAATAATTCTGCCTCAAAAGACACCTGGACCTGTCATTAAGCATTATCATGCAGTTATACTATTTTCCAAGTAGCACGCCTTTCATGAAAAATTAAATTTTCTAAGATTTGGTTTAAAAAATGGCTATTGTGATACTATGTTGAAAAGCCCATTAAACAAGCAATTTTGTAAGATGATGTGCAGTATCATCGCCATACATTTTTTTTCACAGCTATCAGTAAAACTTGAGTCAGGTTTTTCGCAATGAAATAGAATAAAATAATTCAACTCTTTTTCTTAGCGTAGTGTGCTAGTTTCCGTCAAAATTACTACTAGGTTGTCTCAATCAACTAATAACGATAGTCATGGTAAAAAAAACCCTGAATTAAAAGATATTTATTGCAGCTGTAGGCAAAAAAAGACCAAAAAGTGGAAATTTCATAAAAAATCACAAAAGTGGCAATATCTCGAAAACCAGAAAACTTTTACGAGAAGCATGGTGGTGTTATTTGATAGGCCTTATGTCCATCTACCTCCAGTGTCACCCTTACGTGTCATTTCGGGGACACCCTGTACGTAATGTCTGCCAGAATCACTGCCTTATATGGGTGGTGTTCAGCTGAGTCCCTACAGTTAAAGTTATTTTATATTAATATCTAAGCATGTTTTATATTAATATCCTACTTTTTTCCCTTGATAATTAATTAAACTACACTTCCGAAAAGATATTTTCCTTATAAAGATATGACTAAAACATATTTAGAACTTACCTGGGCAATCTGATCGAATCTTCCAAACAGCTCGTTCAACGTCTTCACTAAGTCGGAAGCGCTGAGTCGTTCTGACAGCGGAGTAAAGTTGACAATGTCGGCGTAGAGAATGCTGACGTTATTGTGTCTTTGGACGTGCATCTCGTGGAAACGTGTCTGCTTCGAGCTGTCAGCGCAGGCGTCCGCCATTTTGAGCATGATTGAGCGTTTTACCTGAAATGAAGAAGAAATATTTGGCAGATGCTCTGTCGCAACATTTATATATCGATCTTACATAATTACGAATACACAATAATCAAAATTATTGTTTACATTATATGTATATATTTGTAGATGACTGCAGAGTTTCAACAGATAAATAGTTACTATAAAAAAGTATGTAAAAGATTTCCTTCGCACCCACTGAAAAATCTTGTACTTGCTACATTTTTTTTAACAGTATTAAGTTGCTAACGGTTCTAGGAACAATACCAGTTTCAAAATATACAGGTTCCCTTTTCCTGTTATTTTAAAATTAAAATGTTACTCATAAATATTCATTAATGCATAAAACCAAAAAATTATAGGGCGCCTGCTCTAAAAGCTGAGCAACGTTGACTTTAAACATTTTGCTTGCGTTGCTTGCACATTTTCACTACAGACTAAGCATTATACTGGTACATGAGAGCAGAGATTTTTGTAAACCTAACATAAAATATTTATTTTTTGCCTTCGTTAAACCCATATTACGAAAAAAAACTTACTAATCGATTTCTTGTTGTTTATGATAAGATAAATAGATAAACTAATTCTTAAAAGAAAAAAAAAAAGATTTTAAACGTGTATAATGTAAATTATAAACGAGCCCGTCTTAAAAAGTTTTACGGATTGCTGTCTTTTCAAAATTAAAGATAGCTTCTGACGCTTTCTGAATATAAATTGCGAATCAATACTTCAATATTGCCTTTTGATGCAAACATTTAGACAAAGATCCGCATGGGCAGTTAGAGAGAGACCCGCGAATCCGAATTGCATACTGAATATGGCCCATCACCTTTAATAATAATTGTCTTTTAACAAATTTAACGTTGTATTCGCATGAGCTAGGCAAGAACCACCAGGTTATCTGTAAAATCGATATTTTTTTTGAAATCGGCGCTCATCTTAAAATTTTGTCGGTAGGTCTATACTGAGTTAAATAAATAATATTATTTTGACTAAATTCAATAAATTTTTTGTTCGATTCATACTCGTTTCGACGCTATGCATTTGTATGTATCAATGTATAATTAGCTAAGTACTGCTTAAACTGCAGCTAAAAACTGTTACAAGTTGATGTCACTTGATATTTGACGTAGGTGTGAATTTAGTAACAAAATCTCCAATGCTTAGTACTAATTAAGATCTAAATATTATTCTCCTTAAAATTAAATGCCAATAAAAAAATACATAATAATCTATATGTATATATAACACTCGATTTCACATTGACCTACAAAGCGGGTAAACAAGACGCGTATCACGTAGACGCGACTGTACATTAAGACCCTCATGATTTGTTAACTAATTTAAGTTGAAGGTAATCGACCTTTGTGTTGACTTCGAGATATTGAACTTGATGGTTTAAAATGTGAAGGTTTGGACTATGCTCTACATTTCTTTTTTAAAACTTCCTTGAAACTAGATTTTATGTACCTAACAGTATTTTCATGCTGTTTGTTTTTTGATGAGTCCTCAAATCAGAGCATGAGACTTGGATTTGGGATCATGCAATAAAGGATGATTCACCGAGATGGGTCACATAGACAAACATTCGTATAAAGAACATGAATTTTATATATTTATTTATGTACCTAAGTATAAAGTGAACTTCCCGCCATTTACAAGCTTAACTTATTTTAGGATCGTATGATAAATAACAAAACAATTTCCTTAGTAACAATACCGTTTATCTCAAAATGACTCTATGAAAATGCGTCATTTTAATATTAGTCACTTTTAAAAAGGTTAAATAGGTAGCGATGAACATAAAACGCTACTTATGAATCTGCTAAAAGCTAAAGTATTTTAAAGTTTTGTAAGTATGATATTGCTAGATGAACAATACTTTAGTCTCTTAAGGCGAAATAACGATGACGAAATCAACGAGAATTTGATTGATACGATTGAAGATTGATTGATGTGTCTTGACGACCTCCGTGCAATCGACTGTGTTGTATGGGTATCTTTTATACTGAATTGGTAAGTACAGGCGTGTTTCTTCAGAAATTAATTTTCGTCGAAATTTTGATGTTTTCAAATTTTTTTATTTACTAGGAGTCTCTCCCAGTGTAGTTATTAAAAATAATTGCTTACTTCTGGCCGCACTTAGAGATGATAAATAGTTAGTTAAGGCGTAACTGAGTAAAGAATTTGTAATTTATCTACACCTAAGTCTAAGTTTGCTAAGTCCTACTTAAATGCGGGCGACCGTATGCAATCATGCTGGTGTGTCTGTTCAAAAACATCGTAACTAATATTTTGAATTCAAAATGAAGTTTGTTTGTTTACTTGTTTGTTGCGTTTTCACGTCTCTGTCACCTAGAAAAAACTTGTAGAGAGACAAAACTAACTTTAAATTTTACTTGAATAAATTTTTGTTCCAGTGGATGTATGTACATCGCTAAATCAAAGCCAACGTACAAAAGAATGCATTACACTACTCTAAACGGTTCTTTAAGGAAGCGCTGGAACTATATTTGGTTGTGTGACGTGTAACTTTAGAATTTAGTGAGAGTCAGAAACCACGACAGGATGCCTTGACCAAAATAAATGGTAACCTAATGTCTGTGAAACCATTTTCCTGTTGCGCTTGTATATTTGTAGCTATTTTGATTATTAACATTATAAGCGCACATTCGGCTCGGTATTTGCCGATCGGATAGTTCGTTTGAGCTTCTCGATCGTTCTTCTAGTCATATTTGACTATCCTGGCAGTGCTGATTAATATCTGAATTAAACAGAGGTACGTATCTGCTGTAAGAGATACTTGAACGAAGATTCACGTCAAACTTTTTACGCATCAAAACTAGTTCCTCGGTGTATGCGATGTGCCAAATCAAAGCTTGCAACACAAGGTTTATTGTTGTTTTCACAAAGTTCACACACAATAAACAAAATTAAAAAATTTTTTTTTTATTATTATTTTTTTTTGTTTGGTTGGCGCTGGTTTATTCTTCCCTTGGACGGAAACCAAACCACATAAACGTGATTATAATGCTGCCGTGCTTACGATAAACAACGCATCTGCAGGGCGGCAAAAGTCGAGAAAAACGCGTTTAAAGTTTTTTTTCTTTTATTTGTTGTCACGTCCAAACTAATTAAGATATTCACTTAGTTGTTTTTTTATATGATGATATGATGCTTACGTTTTATATTTTAATCTTAATTTTTGTAGTTTTTACAATATTAAGATAAATATTAATGAAAAAATGTTAATGCCTACTAATGTTAAGAAACGTTTGCTTTATTAACTAGGCATATACATCGCATCTGCAGCAGTTGCGTTGTTTATGTTTGGCAAGTTGAGTAATTGCGTTGTTTAAGACTAGGAAAGTGTTCAAATGTATCAAATCACTAGGCCAAGGTAAATAAATTGAAACCGTCGGCGCGTTGGGCCTATCGTCACGAGTAAACGCGTATTGAGGAATAGCAAATCCTCTGGAGCGAGATGGAGTGAGCAACGTCTCTTGGAATAGCAGTAAGTCTGGCTCGTTGTTCTGAAGGAACAGTTTGAGCTCACGAAGTTTAGTGCTAAGGCTACGAGCGTTAATAAAAACTAGGGATAAGCCCTTGGGTTTGACACGACTGGACGCAGAATTTGAAGGTCTAGACATTGTATTTACTATTTAAAGAATCTAAACTATTTATAGAATTTATAAAAATGTACAATGGACTAAGAAGCGAGTGATGCTCGGCTAACGCTAAGAGACACTCTTGAGGAGAAGGGGAGGCTCGCAGTTTGCGTGCGAGTACGGCGATTTACCTAATATTGACGTTTTGGATGACGTTGAACCCGGTCTTCATGTCCTCAGCCAACGACGAGGGAGCGGGGCGCGGGCCTGCGGGAGCTACAGGAGCTGGGATAGGACGGGAAGGTGGAGTGGCCGGACACCAGGAGTTAGCTGAACTCGGCTTCGGCTGCTCGGGCTTTGCTTCCGGGGGAGCCCGGTTGCGCAGCGGCGGGAATTTGGCGGAAGTGAGCAGCAGCGCCGGTTTAGGCGCGGCCATTTTAGCGGAGGAGCGCGGAGCGCGAGGACAACCCCTGTAGTTAGGTTTGTGGCTGGACTGGCCGCACAGCACAAGTGTAGGGGGGGCAGTGGTTTCGGGAGTGCGAGTGCACTCCTTCGTGATGTAAGGATCCATGCACTTAATATACCTGGGGGAGCAAGGCAATTAGCCTCTGCGTGGCCGTAAAGCTGGCAACGGTCGCATTGCCCTGGATGGCCGCGACGGTGAGCAGCCTCGACGGAGATATTTGAGAGGCCGCAGATTGTGCGAGCCTCTCTGAAGATCTCCCTCGATTGGGGGGTGTTAGATAGGATGACTAAGACAAGAGGGAAACGTCTGCCGCGGTCAGAGTGCATTTTATGCACGGCTTCAGCCCTTAGAATGGAATCAAAAAATCCTAGCGATAACCATCACATCTGCTCTTACGATACTTATGACTTGGATTTATGGCAAAATATCTTAAAGCAACGTACGATATGTTATTTATCCTAAGGAAACATTAAGATTTAATGCGTTTACGCTGTTTATGCTTATCGTTATTTCATTACGTATAACTAATATAAAAAAATCGATAACTGATTCAGGTAGATCTCATTGTGCACATTCAGGATATATCAATAACTTATTTTTGGAAAAATATGCACATGCGTTGTTTATCGTAAGCACGGCAGAATGGTGGTCGTAATACGAAGGACTATAGTACCGCCCCACACGAGATCTTGATAAACGAAACTTTTCTACCATCGCAAACTACTTATTTAGAGTAACCTCTTTGTACACTCTTAGTTTTTTAAAACTATAAAAGACGGAATGTTTCGAAGACACCTCGAAGATTCCTAACCCAAACATTTATATTGACATATTTAGTGGCTACAGTACTACAATGGGGAATTCCTTGAAGAGTGGCTATGACATTCTTCATGTTTATTATTTTGGAATAGTCATTGGTTGGCATACCTTTTGGGTTCAAATTGAAAACGATTTGTTTACTGTTCACCTTACATGAAATATTTTACAGTACGCCTCCTGAAACGTGTAATTAAAATTGAGCAGTTGTTCCCATAAATAACCATCACGAAATAGTAAGCCTTATAAAATCAATTTGGCAGGTGGATCCGGTACAGCCAACCTCCTCATTAACTGACTCCATATGGAGGATGCGAGCAATCTGTTGATAGTGTGTTGGGCGGTTCAACCTTGCACGACTGTGTCTATGTATCGTAATTACGAGGTCTTGGACTTAAAGATGTTTAATAATGAGCAACTACTGTTTTAAGACGCCTTGATGGTTGGTTAAGCTGTCTTTCATGTAAATATGAGGAGAATACTTGGAAGAGCTATAACTTTTATGTTTGTACTAACAGGTTAGAGAGCCTTTTAACTTAGCTATAAAAAAATGGCAAATATTAGCATAGTCTGATTTAGTTCCAAGGGCTAATTAGACAACAGAAAATGGGGAAAAAATAATAGTTTTTTCTCACGGCTTGTTTATGTGCTGTGATTACAATTTTATTGAGGAATCGATCAATTATAAAATAGTTTTTATCACCGTCAAGTATTTCACCATCCAGGAGCAACGCAGGGTATATTTAAATATGTAATTCTATACGTTTCAGGATCCATGCGGGTAAAATCAAACGTATCACGACAAAGAGAAATTATTTAAGTTTCAGTTGCGCACAGAAAATGTACTGCATTCTTTATATTTTTATATGATTCCTCAAACTAACACCACTGAACCCTAAAACACCCTGAGACACATTTCATCCTGAAATGGCATCGAACACCCGTAACTGTTACTGCAAGTAGATATGTCGCAGGCGGGGTGGTTGAATTACACATTGAGCTAGATAGCCAGCCGTTAGTGCCGAAATCTTCAAGAAAAGAACGAGTAGGCCCCTCCTGGGCAGGCGTGAAACCTCATCTGCACCATAACTTTCTCACAAGTGTGATCGAAGACAAACGCAAGTCCAATCCGCAATAAAATTATATTTACATAACATTTAAGAACCACATGTTTTGGCATGCCGTATCTATCCACTCTTAGGACAGCCTTAAGTATCATACATCTCATCTACGGAAATAATATATACATAATAATATATGTGCATATCAATTTTTTTTTTTTTTTTTTTTTTTGGTTCCCCTCCACGGGAAGGGCAGGAGGACATAAAAAATGCTCTGACGCATACTCCGCGCGCGCGATCGGAGTTATGTGGGACTCGTCCCGACGCCTACCAGAACCATACCCACTAAAAAACCCCCTGTCGGCTCGTGCATTTTTGCCACTCAGCCTTCATCTGAACGACGGCCAATTGGAGAAAGAGGCCGCGCCAGCGGGGCCCTTAAGGGGTCACCCGCTGAGATTCACATAGCACTGAAGGTGCTCAAAAAAGAAAAGTAAAAATAAAAACATTAAAAATGAAAAATAAAAATAGCATTAATTCGGATTTACGTTAGAATTGGAATTTACGTTAGAATTAGGATTTGCGGCCTGAAGGGCCTCGAGAGCTAAAGTTAACTGCGAAGGTTCGCCCGTGTGCGCGTTTCTCGGCCTAGCGACTTTGAATTTCGAATCTAACACAGGAGCAGTATATGAGACTGAATCTCGAACAAGATGATTGGGATGGGATTCGGCGCGTTTGAAGAACGATTCTGAGAGTGTTTTGAAGTGCTGTTGCACTGTAGGTAGTTCAAGATCTCTGTGCAGGTCCGCGTTGCGCACATACCAAGGTGCGTCTGTGGCCCTGCGGCAGAAGAGATTTTGAACTACCTGCAGCTTATACAGGACGGAGGGATTGGCATGGGCAAAGACTGGCGAAGCATATGACATGACGGGTCTAACGCAGACCTTGTAAAGCGTACGTTTATTTCTAAAAGACATTTTACTTTTTCTACCTATCATACTATTTAAGCGGCTTAAGTAGAAACGCGCGAGTTTCGTAACTCTATCGACGTGTGGCTTAAAAGAAAGCGTCTGATCTAAGGTGACGCCTAAGTATTTGATACTGCGCTTCCAGGGGATAGGAATACCTAACATTCGAATGTGGGGATCGTTGCGGCGATTACGACGTTTGTGGTCGAATAGAATGGCAGAACTCTTTTCTGGGTTGACATCGATACGCCATTTTTGAAACCAAACACCGAGGGCGTTTACGGCCTTTTGGAGTCTGGTGATGTTATACGGGATCCTTTGACCTTTAGTGTAAAGGGCGGTATCGTCTGCAAAGAGGGCGAGTTCGACGCCTTTCGGCGGGATGGGCATGTCATTAGTGTACACGGTGTACAGCAGAGGGGCGAGGACTGAGCCTTGCGGGACTCCAGCCTTTATGGGACGAGGCGCGGAGAGCGTGCCTTCATGTTTGAATCGAAACGTACGGTCTTTAAGAAACGACGCGATTAATCTGACTAGGCGAACCGGTAAGCCTATTTTATAGAGTTTAAAAACGAGACCGCTGTGCCAGACTTTGTCGAAAGCCTTGGCTACGTCAAAGAGAACCGCGATTGATTTTTTACGATGCGGATAGAATCCTTCGAGAATGTACTCGACGATTCGATGAACTTGCTGAGGGCAGGAGTGCTTAGCGCGAAAGCCGAACTGATGGGGAATAATGAGCGGGTCGCCATCCTTTGGAAACAGATGGTTCCGCATTCGAGAGAGTATGACTCTTTCGAGAAGTTTAGACATTGCCTTGAGGAGGCTGATGGGTCTGTGATTAGCCGGGATGTTCAGAGGTTTACCCGGCTTGGGAATGCCTATGACTGTCGCTTCTTTCCAGGCTTTTGGAAAGTAGCTATGGTCGAAGCAGGCATTGAAGATGATAGCTAACAAGGTAAGCACCTGCTGTGGCAGGTGCTTAAGTGCGTGGTTGGAAATTCCATCCGCACCCGGAGCCTTTTTGGACTTTTGTTTTCTAATGAGAAGCAAGATTTCATCATTAGAGACTGTGACGGGGTCGTCGGTGATAGGGAGAGATTCTCTGCGGAGAACTTCGTCCTCCACCGCCTGGATGTGGGAGGGATCCGCGGGTTGCGTGCTGGGCGAACATTGTGCCGCTATGCTGTCGGCGAAGCATTCGGCTTTCTCTTCGACTTCGAAGGCAATGGTGCCGTCGGGGCGAGTGAGAGGAGGAACGTGAGAGGCGGTGTCTACGCGTAAAGCTCGGGCCATTCGATAATACGCTTGGTGGGACGGGGAGATATTCTCCATGAGATCGTTAAACTGAGTGTCACGGAGTTCCGCGAGGCGAGACCTAACTTTCCGTTGAAGCTGATTCGCAGCTGTTCTATATGCGGGCGTGGGATATTTCTTGGCTCTCCGGAGAGCCGCGTTCTTAGCTTTAATGAGATTGCTAATGGCTAAGGGAAGCGCGGGTTTGCCTTGCTTAGCAATGATTACGTTGTCGCTGATGGCTGAGTTGATAGCATCAGTGAGATTATCGACTATCGAATCTATTTTAATCGGGCTGTCTAATTGGTCGGGCGAAATCGCGAGCGGAGAGTTCGGTGCCTCTAAGGCTGAAACTAACGTATTTTTAAAGCCTTTCCAGTTGGTAAAGGTCTTTGGCGGTGTGACGTTAACGTTAGGCGCGCCTAGCACGAGGGAGACGGGGCGATGGTCGGAGCCTAGGTCATCGAGCGGTTCGATGGACCTGAGATCAAGATTGATTCGCTTGATTATTGCAAAGTCGAGGATGTCAGGAGAATAGGTCGGGTTTTTGGGATAGTGAGTGGGAGTGATGGGGGATATGACGTCTAAGTCAAGGGAGTTAGTGATGTCGAGGAGAGCGATACCGCTGGTGTTGGTCGATAGGCACGTCCAGTCAGTATGTTTGGAGTTAAAGTCTCCGAACATAATGACTGAATGGCCGAGGGCGAGAATGGCCTCGAAGTCGCTGCGGATTGGTCTGGTACCACTAGGTATGTAGACTGAAGCTATGATGATGGTCGGATGACCAGTCATAGCCAATCTACACACAGTGGCCTCCATGTTGAGGAGAGGAGGGGTAGGGAGAGGACAGCAATGGAAGCCTCTTTTGTAATATATCGCGGTGCCGCCGTAACCGTCGGAGTTGGGCCTATCGTTGCGAGTAAACGCGTACTTAGGTATAGCGAATCCCCTGGAGCGGTTTGGAGTAAGCCATGTCTCCTGGAGAAGGAATAAGTCAGGTTCTTTGTTCTGAAGGAACAGTTTAATCTCGGGAAGGTTGGTATTAAGGCTACAAGCGTTAAAAGATACTAGGGATAAGCCCTTAGGTTTAATACGACTGGACGCGGGATTCGCGGGTCTAGACATTAAATTAATTTATTTACGAATTTATACAAAAATAAAAGAATTTATAACGAACTTAGGAGCGAGTGATGCTCGGCTAACGCGAATAAACGCTCTTGAGGAGAGCGGGCGGCTCGCAGTTTGCGTGCGAGTACGGAGATTTCGTTAATGTCGACGTTTTGGATGACGTCGAACACGGTCTTCATGTCCTCAGCCAACGACGACTGAGGGGAAGATGACAACGCGGGACGCGGCCCTACGGGAGCTACGGGAGCTGGGATGGGTCGGGAAGGTGCAGGCGGGACGGCCGGACGCTGCCTCCAAGACAGAGCCGGAGTAGGCGTCGGCTGAACGGGCTTTGCTTCCGGGGGACCCCGGTTGCGCAGCGGCGGGAAGTTAGCGGAGGTGAGCGGTGGCGCCGGTTTAGGCGCGACCCTCTTGACGGTGGAGCGCGGAGCGCGCGGGCAGCCCCTGTAGTTTGCTGTGTGGCCGGACTGGCCGCACAGCACACAGGCAGGGGGGGAAGTGGATTCGGGAGTGCGAGTGCACTCCTTAGTGAAATGAGGATCCAGGCACTTTACGCACCTGGGGGGAGCTGAACAGTTAGCCGCTGCGTGGCCATAGAGCTGGCAGCGGTGGCACTGCCCAGGATGACCGCGGGGGTTGGGACGCTCGACGGAGATGTTCGAGAGTCCGCAGATTGTGCGAGCCTCTCTGAAAATCTCCTTCGAGTTGGGAGTATTTGCAAGGATTACTAATGCTAAAGGAAAACGCCTACCGCGGTTGGAGTGCATCTTGTGCACTGCTGTGACCGGGAAACCCTGAGACTTAAGGTCCTCGAGGATTTCTTCGTTCTCGAGCTCGAACGGGACGCCCCGTAGAACTGCGCGGATCTTACGCTCCTCCGGGAGGGCGTAGGAGTGATACGCGATTTTGTTTAAACTGAGTAACCTGGTAAACTCGCGGAAGTCGACGACGGTCGCTAATTGTATTTTGATTGTATCGCCAGCGTTGGCGGCTTTCAAGTAATTAATTTTGTGCACTTTGCACAAGTTGGAAACCGCGGTCCAGCGCGCTTTTTCACGCAGGAATACGGGCGGAGGGAGCTGAGGCTTCGGCGGGACGGGAGCGCAGCGCGTCGCTGGCTTCGATGTGACCGACGGAGACGCGGTTACTACGAGCGATTCTAACGGCGCGGGTGCTGGTGTTGAAGACACCGGGGAGGGCTCGGGTATTGAAGATACCGAAGCTTTCTTAGAGCGCTTCTTGGAGCGCTTGGCGACAAGTTGAAAGGCGGGCTCAGGAGAGCCGGTTAAGGTGACGGCATCTGACGACGTGTCAGACGCGGGTTCGGAGTCGCTCCCGGGAGCGGTACGCTTACGACGCGACGCGTGAGAGGATGCGACCGATTCGCAGTCCATCTCGGACGAGGCGGGAGACGCGGGAGAGCTTAAGACCTGAGGGGTCTCGACGTTGGAGGCCTGAGGGGCCGGGGTTGAGGCCTGAGGGGCTGGGGTTGAGGCCTGAGGGGCCGGGGACGCGATTGATGCCTGCAAGGCCTGCGTTATGATGTCATTCGGGATGTAGACGCCTACCGCAGCAAGTGCCTTGGTGAACGCGTTAATAACGCTTAGCGGATCCATAAGGGAGAGTTGGGACAGTAATATTAATAAATATAAGTATAATAAAAGATGCCTAGTTCCTAAAAACCTAGCAAAATCCTAGCGGTAAACCTCCCTACCAGCGGTAGGGGGGCTGGGGAGAATAACTTAAAACTAACAGTAATACGCCGAAGGCCGCTACCTAGAAACCTAAAAAAGGGTACGCAGGTAAAGAGTTGACCGCGTTAGGGTCAACCTTTACCGACAGAAAGGACAGATACACACGAAAACACACAAATATGATAAAAATAAATATGAAAATAGGAGAAAAAAATAAATAAAATAGAGAAGAGAAATAAATAAAAATAAAAAGGACTGGTTCAGTACAAATTCGTTGTCACCGTTAAGTATCCTTTGCACTGAAACCAGACTACTTACGCTGGGCACAACACTGCACTCAGCACAAGCACAACACTACTTAGCACAGCACTTTGAAGACTAAGGGGCTTAGTCGCAAAGAAAAAATACGCACTTCGATAGCACTCAGACGGAGTAGAAAACCTTGAAAACCGTGGCACGGAACCAGCACGCTAGACTGTGACGTCAGTAGACTGAGCGCCACGGAATAGCGGGAAAGGACCGATCGACGGAGAACGGGGCTTGCACGTCCGAACTGGGCGGCGATCGGAGCGAGAATGTGCATATCAAATTAGGGCATTCCGTTTATATCACAACTCATCTTTATCTAAGATAAGGGCACCGAAAGTGGACCAGTGGCAAATTTGGTTAATTTGCAAACCCATTTAGATAAACGCGATAAAAATGTAAACAAACAAATAGTTCTGTAAAATAACAAACTCTTTAGTCAAAAAATGAGTCAAAATTGAGAAAAAGTTTTGTTTTTAATTTATGGAAATTCTATTCGAATGACTGGTTTTAGACAAATAAAATAAAAGACAGAACACAAAACATCACCTCAACATTGGACAGCATAAGCCAGAATGGAAAAGGGAGTGACTCTTAACATGAAAAATTTGGCCATAGCATAAAAAGGTATATTATAAAAATAAATAGTAAAAATCCAAGCCCATTTAAATCCAAACACATTTTAAATAATTATAATATTCTCTCTGAAAGCAGATACAGCCTTTACAGTAAATCGTTTTGCAGTAGATTAGTTGTTTAATCACTGAAATAACAGACATTATTCGTAATAGTTACGGAAATTAAAACAAGGCATGTTTTTTCTTAGCTCAAAGAGCCAGTAAGGCAAGAGGGTGTTTTAGGATAGTATGTCAACTATATTGAGATTATTGATAAGCAAAGGGCTTCTATCAGGCACCTGACTATATATTAGATATGGTTACAACTTATGTGCACCGATACTGGTGCTCAAGTACTAAAAATGATAAAAACAAAATATGCTAACGATATCTATATATAGTGAGCATGAATATTTAAAAATTTGCTTGGATCCTGGCAGTATTCTTTATTCGCACGGTGAAGTTTCTTGGTAATTATAGTTCGCGCAAGGATTTTCCTAGCTGGTGGGTCTTTCTTTACACATGGGTAATCGTGTTTTTAAACGTTCATTGTAATATCATTTATCATGTAAGATCAGATACTAAATTGATAAAACATCTGTAAAATTCTCTTTATCCACGCTCCATGGAATAAACTACAGCTTGCTCATTTTACTTCGGCAAAAAACGTCTGCTTACATATAGTGCCCTGTCCTATAGTAATATGCAGACACCAACATATTTGAGTTAAAGTTTTTAATTTGTTGCAAAAGTACGCAAAGATACAAATAATTTGAATCATCTTTAAAATTGCATTAAACTGTAATCAAGTAACTTCCTCGACGCATACAATAACTGCGCAATACAACCTGTTATTAATAATTACAAAACTAGTTTATAAACTAGATATACATAATCAATTTATCAGTAGTAAACAAATATGCCTATTGGTAAGTCTGTCATATCGATCAGAAATTAAACAATAGAGGGCATTCGTTATTAATTAAATTTGAATTGAGAAGCCCGATACACTTACTTCAGTTTCTGTTATATAACTGGTAAAGATTGTCTACAGTAAATGTAAATAACCCAATAGGTACTTAACACTTTCGCATAATTTTCTCCAAAAGTTTAAGAATAAATTTTGGACAACAAGTTTTTATCCACAGCACCGGAACTGTTCTAGAGTTCTTCCTGTTTCAACTATGATAATAACTCCAATCCAGTTAAAGGGCAGGATCTTTCAGTGATATAAGTGGAACAAATGCAATTTCAATGGAAAGATACGGTTGGCAACGCCTCATTAAAGAATATACCGATATGTTTAATTGTGTCCATGGAGAACGGGCGCCACTTAACATTAAATGAAACATTTTAGTATGTTTGTTTGTCCACTGAAAAATGTAATATATCTTCAAGCCAAAATATAAGTAACAAGTTCGGTATTTTTATAAAAGTTTTAGTACCGACTCTAATTTAAGAGATTCTCCGCCTCCACATATTTACTATTAAAGTTAAGGAATCATAATACATGCCTTCCAATTAAAAATTCAAAAATTCACACGAGTTCAAGTTTAATAAAAGTAAAGTTTAACATCATAACAATTAAGTTCCATAAAACCTGTTTAAACGTTACGGAACTCAACACAAAAATACGATCTTGCCACGCGTCTCGCAAACAAATTAATCACTCCAAAGGATATCATGACAAAACAAAGAAAACTACCTGTTGATGAAACGGCCTAGTTAAGAAAAAAAAAAACTTTGACAAAAACGTCTACTATCTAAACAATGAAGATAAGGGGCACGTCTCATGTCCCCCTCTTGGATGAATCATTTTGTTGCAAGCATTCGACTGTGTGACGATCGAAGCGCATAAGTCGCTCACACGCCGCCCTGCGCGCACGCCGCCCCCGCTCACCGCCTTGCGGAACTCCGGCGTTTCGAAGTTCGATAAATCGTGTATAAAAGTGGGTGTGTAACTGATAAAAGTTCAACGTCCTAAATAAGTTTTGTGTTATTTTGTTATGTGTCAGTCGTTTCAGTGAATTGTCATCATGTTTCCCAGGATACAAGGATTGGTGCGTATTTTTATTTGATTTCCGTACTTTTATTATGTTTATGTTTTTGTCTTGACATTTTGTAGATGATATTTAAATATTATATTGTAATAATCGTTTCTGGTTTCAACGAGTTCCTGTATGACCAATCGATAATTCTTGCCCTTTTCTAATGTAATTGTGTCTAAAATATGAGTTACAAGAACCTTTTATTACACATTAACCTTTCTCAGTCTTGAATTAAACTAATTTCATATCTAAAAGAAAATATCTCAAATTTATTAAAAAATTATGTCTCTCAGTTCAATTGTCCAAACATGCCAGCTGACCTACTTACCCAAAATCAAGCATAAATTCGGTAAGACTAACGAAGGTATTCTATCTAACGTCCAAGTAAATCAAATTTCACAACACTAGACAAGATAAAACTAAGTGCTGCTAAAACAATACACATTTTATCTATTTCATTATCTCCATAACCGATGCCCTTTCTTCGTCCTCAATCACGTTTTAACTAAACTGATTTCTTTATCATGAATCATAGAATTAATTTTGCAATATCGTTCACCTAATTTCTAATCCAACCGATGGAATTCACATTGCAAATATTTATTTTGTAATTACGATCACGCATACATTATAATTTCACTCAAGCTATAGCTTTAGTTTCGATCCTTAGCCTAGTAATTGAGTGTCATTTTAGAAATTATCAGAAGAGGCAAATTGTCAAGTGTTTGTATTATCAATTGCTTTTATCAATTCTATTATGAAAAGATAATTGTTATTCGTTTAAGTTAGGCTCTATTGTAACTGCGTATATATTATGATTTTATATAGATGAATATTTCAAGGAAACTGAGTAATATAAAGCTAACTAATGCTTACGTAGGTATGTTTTATGTTTTATTGATTCATGCCAATATTAACATCCCACACAAAATACTGTTAAGTGATCGGAATTTACTGCTAATTAAAGGACTTTTAAAAATCGTTAACTATAGTTACAAACGTTCTAGTAATAGTAGTTATTATCCTAACGGATTTTTAAAGACTTTTATAATCTTAACAATTAACCCAAATTTGCTTATTCACAAAACAAAGGAGGTCTTTAACGAAAATTAAGTCATATCCTTATTGCTTATTAGCTTAAAGCATTCCATGAATTTAAACAATTGATTCATTTAGCAATTGGAGGTGAGTCATTGTAATCCCATACTTAAACTACACCCCGTGCTATTTAACAATTTTGGAATTTTATTGTTTCCGTTTTGTTTTGAGAAAGGAACATAAATGTGCCAAAATCATATCGATGTTTAATTAAGTTGATTTTAAAAACATTATTTGACGACCCCTATTATTAGAATAATAGATAATTAATCTTATGGTACAATATGTCATTTTTAATTTTCTGTTAGTTTTCGTTACTGTTATATAAAAGTTGATCTGTCCTCAAAAATGTAATTTACAATTTCACTGCTTATCCTTTTTTTCTATGAATGATAGGATAAAAATAGTTATAATATACACCTCGATAAATTAGTTATTCTCTATCCACGCTCTTCATGCTCTCAGAGAGGCTAATGGAAGTTCAATCTAGTGCAAAGAGGAATCCTATCTGTTTTGCCCTGATTCGTTCTATTCATCATACTTCAAGATAAATAGACAATAGAATTAATTAACTACCCACTGTATTGCTTATTGTGAAAACGTAGAAAAAACCATTTACACAAAAGACATGTTTTGCTGTTACAAAATAGTTCAAGAAGCCATTCTTTGTTTTAGATTATTATCCCTAAACAGTTAAATGATAATTAAATTAATTGTAGAAAAAAATCTTGATATATTATGAGGATTTTAATAAGTGTGTTCTTTGTTAACTGTTAATGTAATGGCGTCTTCATTATTTCCAAATGAGCGAAATCCGATGGCAAAATGGGGACAATCTACGAATTGATGATAATAATTAGTAAGAGTAATTTTTTGTTTAACAATGTCACAAGTTTAGTGTGGCATAATTCGTTATTATCCATAGCTAATATGGTAAATTTTAATATAAACAAAGTAATGAAGGTCTCTGTAACCAGTATAGTGACACGAGTTTATTATAATTACAAGAATTGATATTACAATCTATTATTTCCTGCTGTTTTAATAAATGAAACGCTGCTAAAACATTTTGTCGAAAAACTATATGAATCCATTTATCACCACGTTACATTTTCGATAGTCAATAGCGCTCAGAGCTAAGGACATTCTTCAAGTGAAAGGATATTTTTGTCCTACCAGTTCATACTTGTCAAGTGCAAATTGTTTCCAGGTACAGTTGCTGTTATATCGAACTTAATTGTACTTAGTACTTAAAATATTCTTATTTTATTCAATAAATTCTTGGAACATGACTTAAAACTTAAACTATTGTATAGTAATGCACTTTTCAATATTTATTTATTATGAAATATTTAGAAAATAAGAAAGGAAAAGACCAAGTTTATTAGGTATCCATTTCACATTATTAGATACTCATTATCAACTCACTGGAATTATATATTTTTTAGTTATGAGAATAATAATACATGCAATGCTTTTTGCATAGGTATATCTGCAAAATTATGATTTAACCCTAGAACAAAGAGAATTTTACTACAAACCAAGTTTGATATAATTTAATAATATATTAATGTTAGCTAATGTTGCCGCGTAAGCGATAGTGCGGATGCGTGTTACCACATCCATGGTATTATAATTATCCTGTAGAATGAATATCAGCGGGTTCGACGTATTTCCCTTTCGAGGCCAGAAACGGTCATTTACACTTAAAATTACTCAACAACTCTTTCCACCTAAAGTGACACATCTAAAAGATGATAAATGTGTGTATTTGCTCTGGTTTACATCAAAGATAATGTTAACTACATTCTGGCATAGTTTATCTCTATGTCTGTTTATTTATTGTAAGCAGAAAAAAACATTGGTATTAAAATTTTGCGCCAGTTTTGACCCGTCATTTTATTACTATTTTTTCAATTCAAATATGGAATAATCTGAAATCAGCGGAGCCAAGTTTTAAAAAAAATAAAAAACAAAGGTTAATTCCAACCGCAATGCTGCCATGCAAATAAGTTTCTTTGTGAAAATTATTTATAGGACCAGTTATTATAAAGTTAAACATAGAATCTTTTTCATCAGAACCAAGGTCGTGCAATGTGGTATGTGTATTGTAACTACATAAATAAATATGTCATATAAGAAAAAAGTACTACTACAGAATTGGTAAGTACGTCTGTGTTTACTGATTTGAGGATAAAATATCCGCGCGAAACTTCACATGTGATTTTGGTTTTATTCTTTTTTCAAAAAGTAATTTTCTAGAAAGGATACATGAATTATAAGGGCTTAGGTAAGTAGTGTTCTGTCAAAGCAGTTAACTTGGTAGATCAAAGAATTTGTTTTAGAGTTTGTTTATGATCAAACGAAAGAACGTAGGTAGATTATTTTTATATTTCTCTCGTTTCCAGCTCGCGCTGGATTTGTTGTCTTGAAAAATGTGGTTAAATTCGTTGGTGTCGTCCATAGCTTAGATATTTTCGTAAATGAAAACCTTATTCGTATTTTTAGAAAAAAACATTATGAGGTATCGTGCGATTTCAGCTGCGAAGGTACCGATTCTATGGGAATTTCTTGTTAAAATATAACCTTTCCTTGATAATACGACTAAACTACTGAGTAGCGACCGTTTTAGTAGCCCTGCCTCGTATGCCCCCAGGTTCGAGTCCTTGCGTTATGAAAACGGATATTTTATTCTACGGATATTCTGGATATCCCCCAGTTTGCTATATGGTCATCCATAACACAAACACAAGCTTTTCTAACTTTGGGTCCATACAGATATGTTTATTTGGGGATTTAAAATTAATCTTAATAAAAATCCTTAATGCTGAAATAATTATTTAGTGATTTTAGGTTTATCCATAACTAAAATTACAAATGAACAAACAAGAATCTAAAGTATTTTTTACTTGTAGTATTAAAAATAAAGTAGAATTTAGTAAATCTGGAGATAGTATGTGTGAGACCTTATATTGACAATATAAGGTCTTGATTGACAATGTAAGGTATTAAGTAACAAAAATGATTTACAGTGAAATAAAAGCGAGTAAATCGTCAATTTAAGTGACAGAACTTTGTAAGTTGGACAAAAGACGATGGTGTGACGGCCACCTGCCTCACAGGATGTGACAATTATAACAAGAGAGTGAGCTGCGCGCCATCTGGCCAGTAACAGCTTTTTTTTTAACCAGTCTGAATGCATTGTTTATGGCTGTACGTGCACCGCTTGGTTTTTGTTTTTTTTTTGTAATGAAAGATAGGCCTTGTGCTAGCGTAGCATTGTTTTGAAAATGTAATTCTGAATATACTCTGGGTGATATCATTGGTGGACTTAAAAAGCCTAAGAGTCTGTTGGATCGAAGGAACATATCTCGGCACCTATCCAACTTATTTCAATCTAAATTACATAACGACATTAAATCCTAAAGTCCTGCGAGATCTAGAGCTACATGGCTACCCCGAAAAAATTGCAATACTTAGGTTGTTATACACCCACAATGATAACAATACTAATTTATATTTAATATTAACAGCAAAAACATAAATTAAATAACCGTTACAACATCGATTTGAAAGAAAAGTGAACGTCCTTGAGCTCGATACACAGACTGTATGATATAATGAAATAATGCAACTTAAACTTAACTCTATTTGACGCAGAGAGCAATTTTATCGACACTTATAATTGTGTCAATAGTCTTTTTCTATATTAAAGCCCTGTTATAACAACAACCAGCGTTTCTCCCGATTTCGTTGGTGTAACTACGTTCCGCCAACATTTTAGGATAACTGTTACCCTATTGCGAAATTCATGGTCATTTCATATGTAGATACAGCATTTTTGTTTATACGAAATTAGAGTGATTGAATAACAAATACATCAATATACATTATCACATTTATTATTATCACTGTACTAAAAAATATGTGTTTATCATAATATAACTAGGACAAGCATGAAAATATAATTCTCGCGGTTCTTTAATTCTTCTTTATCAATAAAGACACAAAAAATATAATCTGCAAACGTCAAAAACAAGAAATGTAAAAGACACGGAGATAAAACTTAAAAGGTACATTTTTGAGTGAAGCCCTATTAATATTGTGTCTCAGGAATGAGCGTACCTGTTGGTTTTTCGAAAAGGCTTTGTTCAAATAAGAGACAGGTAGCTTTTAAGTGAGGTGAAGTCCATTTCAAACTTATTTTAAAGGAAAATAAAGTGTTTGAAGTCATATTTGATTGTCTTCATTGGGGTTTGAGAAAAAAAATTATTAAAGTAATTTATATGGTGAATTAATAACAGCAACTTATGAGTCGACTTAGATTTTTTTTTCATGGGTTGCCATTACACAATCGTACATAAATAAATGCTTGAGCGGCCAATGCTACTATTTCAATTATGTATATTTAAAAAATGATGTCATTTTTACTATTTATAAACTCTCAAAGTAATCTGATGAGATGAAATCTAAATACAACAACCAGCGAAAAAAAATCTCAATACTTTACTATTTCCATTTCTTTTATTTTCTCGATGACAGTTCTAATTTGATATAATGCTCTCTAGCTCAAATTCAAATTCAAATTCAAATATTTATTTCTCAACATTGACAATTACTTGTTCTTATTGACGTCAAATAAAACATGATTCTACCACCAGTTCGAAAAAAACCTTCGTGAAGAAAAACTGGCAAGAAACTTCACGGGTATATTTTTTTTCAAAATAAATTTACAGAGTCTCTTTATGTCTATACAAAATTATTCTTTTCTGCATCTGTTAGCCCGGCAAGTCTCCCTCCCCCCAAGTATCCAAACGACGAACACCCTCAAACGGCTCCATCCGGCTCCATCCAATAGCTCCATTCCTATCAGTTTCTCCGACTCTGGTATTATATAACCTTGTGTGATGGTTGTCTATTTCGACCTCTTTTTGTCAGTAAATTTTATTTTTTTTGTCGTTCCCGACGTAATTTTAAACTGGGAATTACGTAGTGTCGGAGAACGGCAATGTTTTGATTTGACAAGTCAGTCACGAAATATTATCCATCAAAGCAACTTGAATCTATTTATTTATTATTGTTTCCGAGTTTATTATTCAAAATTACATAGTTAAGATATTTTATTATCTACAATCAAAGTTTTTTTTAAGAAACCTATAATTTATTTTTACGTTCACGAGTGTGCGTAGCCAAAATTTTGGTAAGGATTCTCATTCATTAAAATTTTATTTTATTGTTATTTTTTCTTTTCAGATCAAATTTAATTGTATTAATATTTCTGTTCTATTTTGTGTGACTATTTTTTTATTTCAATTTTGTTTATATTTTTCTGTTTGTATTTACAGGCATTTTTGTATATTTTTAATTTTACCGAAAAAATAAACATAGAAGCGAGTTTTGGTGTTTTACTGGTACTACGTTACACTTGTACGTGTGTAAACGTCATATTTTTATAAAATAATGCATACATAATGTAAAAACAACGCTCGCACAAAGTTACACAGGAGCTGTCATCGAGAAAGTAAAGAAATGGATATAGTATAGTTTTACGTAAAAATGTGTAATAATACATTGTGAATTAAAACTAACATCGTAGTAGAGGAAAAATATTAGTGATTTCTTAGGTTTAGCACACCAATAAGTAAAGCATCAGTTATTTATTTATAACTTTATTGATTCATGCAACGATTTGCTTAGACAATAGATTTTATCAAGGTCGTATTTGCGGAAATCGGATTTCGTGCGTTCTTTGTTTGTTGCATTTGCAAGAAATATTATTGAATGTAGATTCGGTATAAAATAAAAATTAGAATTACAATTAATTTTTAATGATTTTATCTGTATTGATATTATAAATAATCTTGTACCTTTATCGAAATTTATTTTTAGATGACGAATTTTTACGAAAATAAATTACTATCAAGATTTTTTTCTTGACAACAGTTTACTGTTGTTGTTGTATTATTATCATAAAGCTATTTTTATATAGTAATACTCGTGTTACGATAAATTTGATGAGTGTTACGTAGATACCTACATTATATCCAATTACCAGAATCACTCATGTAAGTAACCATCATTTTCTTGAGTGATAGGTTTAAACACAGCATACAATTTTATTATAAACATACAACATTTCAGATGGAGATTCGACAAAACGTGCAATTTTATAACTTCCTGGCATCGGCTGCAAACTCTATGGTTTGACTGTCTATTCCAAGCAGCGAATAAACGTACCATGTGGCAGCGTAAACATAATTCTATTTTGCCGCGCTATCTTCGCGGGGTTCCCGCCATAACACGCAGACGTACCAACAGACGAGTATTTTAGGAACGACCCGCGCTGACTCATCCCGGATGTGTCATCCCAGAGGAACGTTTGTTTAAATTCAAATTGATAGAGAATTCCGAACGGCACTGCAAATTGGTACTGGCAGTTAAGAATTCGATCAAATTATTTTTATTAGATCGACATGTAGATTCTTAGGTGTAAATTCTAGTCTTAAAATAAATGTTATTTACGATCATATTGAAAGTTAAGCTTGTTGCGCGTCTTTGCTCTAAACTAAAACTAAAACTAAACCTCTCGCAACAAAAATGTGCGTTTTCGTGCATTAGAAATACATGGTTTTAAAGAAAAGTAGCCAGATCAATTTCCGAATACTATCTTGATTCAAAAAGTAAATAAGGATTAGTGTTTTAAGATGACGATATGACAATGTAATGGTGAAGTTTGAAGAACAAAAAATATGCCATTTGGATAAACAAGGTATTCCTAAATATTGCTTTTATGATACTGTAAACGAATATTAAAATAATTTTCTACAGAGCGTGCAATATGAGCTATGACGCAAATTATCGAGATAAGTGCGTCAAAGTTGCTGCTAAGTCACATTCAATAAACGTTACGCTTAACATATACTTATTCACTTAATTTGCTTCATGTTCTTTAATTGAATATCATTGAATTTGAGTTTGAATAATACGAAATGCATTGTGTAATATCATTCCACTGTTGCTAAGGCCAACTGCGCAGATTTGAGTAACAAATTTTAACTGCGAGTTAGCACTTACCGAAGTTCCCAGGTTCGAGCCGCATTCATTTGCGTGATGAACACAGATGTTTGTTCTCGGATCATGGTTGTTTGTATTTATGTATGTGTGTTTATTCTGCGTCCCTCTTCAGCTCGCTATGGTCATCCATAACACGTGCTTGTCTGCGGACTTATTACCAATATTGTTAATATAACCCCAAACTAAAATGTCCCTCCATCACTGCAAACTATGTATGTAGCTAAATTTTGATCAGGGTTAGGTAATTTTGGGTTAAATTTGTAAACCAGATTAGCGCAAGTAGGCCTTAAAGGTTCCATTAAAATAAACCTTTTCTAAAAGAAAATTATGTATATATATATACATAAAAGTATATTTAAGAGCCAGAAAGTGTCGCTTTTATTAATCTAAAGACATGTTTCCGTACGGACTCACGCACTTATGTGCAAACGAATAAAGAAATGTAATCTACGAAAATAAAATCGCCAAGGCCTCGAACCTGGGTGATATAGGTGAATGATAAATGCAAGTTGTCATGCGTTACGCTATGCATACATAGCCTACAAAAGTAAAAATATGCATACGAAATCTTGCGCAAGAAATCAAAAGCTAGTAAAAGGTTAGTTATCGAGGTAACAGCAATTCAAATTCAAATACTAATTTCTCAACATTGACAATTACTTGTCCTTATTGAAGTCCAACAAAACATGACTCTACCACCAGTTTGGAAAAACCTTCGTGAAGAAGAACTGGCAAGAAACTTCATGGGTACATTTTTTTCATAATAATAATAATAAAAAATCCCCAGACAAATACACCAACAGTATGGCCCCAAAGTAAGCAGAGCTTGTGTTATGGATGACCATACAGCGAACTGGGGGGATCCCAGAATAAACATACATATATAAATACAAACAACCATGACCCGAGAACAAACATCTGTGTTCATCACACAAATGCATGCCCCGGCCAGGACTCAAACCTGGGACCTTCGGCATATGAGGCAAAGCTACTTACCACTACACCAATTTACAGTGTCTCTTTATGTCTTTACAAAATTTTTCTTATCTGCATCTGAGTCTTCCTCCCCCAAGTATCCAAACGACGAACACCCTCAAACGGCACCCGTTCACCAGTTAACGCGGGATCCAGCCATCGCCCTCCTCAACCATATTAGAGGGAAGTGAACGACCCGTCACCCGACGTTATTTTTAATATAATAAAATCTGATACCATTTTGCCTGCCTTAAACTAGAATGCTTATCTAGAGTACTAGGCTTTTGATATACTTTCGCGTTATCGTGATGATAAAGAAAGTTATTACAATATGTCTTATCATTTGTGTACATAGGTGTTGATTAAATGAAATACGGTCATAAACTTGACAAAGACAGACTGAAATAAAATTAAGTGCTAGTAGATAGTTTAATTTAGGTGCCTTAGATACTTTTGCTGCATGACTCAATTGTTCACAATTATTTGTTTAACCTGCGACGCAAAAAACACGCACTTTATAAGTTAAACGTGTTTGTTTGTGCGTCTGTTTATTTCTGTGTCTGTGGCTTTGTGTCTTTCGTACGAATTAACAGATTTTGAAATGGTGTTTGAAGCTGAAAATGGATTTAACTGTTTAAAGGATATATATAAATTATTTCCGTATGCTGTGTCCGGGGTGTTACGAATTTGCGAAGTTACTTGGTTTTGGCGGGACATGTCACTGTCACAGGCAATGTCTGTGACTCATGAATTTCCCTATGTAAACGCAAAACGTGTTATTAGTACGTTTGATAAGATAAATGATGAATATATCAATATGTAGGATTGTTATATTGTTTTATTCTATATATTGACTAATAAAAAGTAAAAAATATGATAATGCGGCCTTATTATTATTTAAACTTCGCGATGGCTATATACAGTGCGACAAAACAAGCCGCAAGACATGTTGCAATGTACCTAATCATGAAATAGTTACGAATCTATTTTTCGTTTGATAGAAAATGCCTGTTATTGGAATTAAAACACTAAAACTCGGTAGAATCATCATTTTGAGTTTCAAATAACATGGTTAACAACACATCAACACACTCTCACTTCAGATGACGACTCTTGTGTCATTTTAAACAATATAGTGAATGCATGTCTGATAGTATAGAAAATTCTAGAACAAGGCTTGATAATAAATAAATAAAATACTTTGGGTATAGAGAGTGTTATCCGTGAAAACGCGCCCGCTTCTTTTTTTTAATCTATTCGTCGCAATGTGCAGCCGTAGAACATCAGAAACATTCACTATTTAAACAAATACAGATTTATAAAATTATAAATTAAGTAGAATAAAGACATGTTTTTTAAAATAAATATTAATAGAATAAGCCATCTATAGCTGGTTTTTTTTTCTTGACTTCGTGTCCAAAAAGTTTAAATATATTGGTCAATGTCAAAAGCTAGTACGTCGATGTAATAATATGAATTTAAACTTAACTTCCTAACGGTAATTACCAAATTTGCATGTAATGTACGTAAGTCAATATCGTTTGTATTCGGAAGTTGCAAATAGGAAACTGTAGTGTACACCGCAACAGAAGGCTGTTTACTCTAGTTCCCAATACTAGTGAGAGTCCTGACTTTGCTTGTAATTTTCTATGAAAAAAGCCTTGAAAGCATTGTAAGGGCGAAATTTTGTGTCTCAAAAAGTAATAGTTACTAATTCCAAGGCTCATTTTTTGCCTAAAGCGCGTGCCCAAACGAGGTTAAATATAATTTCACTTAAATTACACAATTTGTTGTTAAATATAATTTAAATTTAAATGTACTTTAATGTCTTATCGCGTTTCTAATGCGCAGGAAAATAATCGCGAACCAACGCAATCACCTTTTTTTCGTGTTCAATGCGTTGCGATTGTTTTTTTTTAAATCACTTTACTAAGCACCTGTTACATTTCTGTCAGTATTTGGTTGACACTGACAACGGCTGGTTTCTATTTTCGCGCCTCTTTTGTTTTATTTTCTTTTCGATTTTCAAACAAGGTTGTAATCGAAGAGGTTTTAAATGTCGGACTTTTGAATCTCGATTGTTCGGTGTGTTGGTTTTTAATAATGAGAAAAAATACGTTTTTATTTTGCGAGGAAGACGAAGAAAATCCGAGAAGAAATAATAACTACCGAAATTTGCGTAGAGAATCAATATTAACACTTCTGAATAAAAAATCCGTAAGTTCGTAAATAATGATTAATGTATTGACAATTCAATCGTTTTAATTAAGATTATGTCTATTAAGATAACGAAATAAATAATATGTTACATAAAGGCATGATTCGTACGCAATGTCAATAATCACTCATGTTTTTAGTTACTAAGATAAATCAATAATTATTTATTGGCATATCAAGTTGCCAATGTAATTTTAATTGCTTTCCTTAAATGAAACCTATTTTAAGCCTAATCTCTTGTTCATTAGTAATTTGAATTTTTATGCCTTTAATGCTTTTTACAATATTATTATAAACTAAAATAAAATAAAGGAAGTTTACAGAGTGTAGAAGAATACTTAGCTTAAAGATAAAGATTTTTTTAGGAATTTTTATATGTTCTGTGTTCGTTGAGCCGAAAGATGTCCTCTCCGGACAAAGTCCTCCTCAAGGATTATCTATGTATTGTACTGTAATTTAAACAAAACTCATATTTAATTAGAATATGACAAAGAATCGCCGAGCAAAACGTTTCAAAAACTACTTTGTATTGATGTCAAAAGTAACCATAATAAATGTTGTCTAATGCTAATGGAGCAGTTGAAATCTGTCAATTATTATCAATAATTCAATAATAAGTAATAAAATAGATCAAGTATATTGCACAATGCACAACATGCTGGTATCATGGCACAGGGTCACAGAGCTGGAACGTGCCGATGTCATAAAACGAGGATAAATATATAATGCAAACTAGAACGTGCCTCTCGTCTTTACTTGCACATTGTTTCGAAATATTAGTTTCATAATTTATATATTATCAATAATTTTTTGTGTGTACAAGGACAAATAAAAAGAGGGAAATTTTAATTTCATTGTTCGTGGGTCATAGAAAATATTGTCTAACTTTATATAGACGAGGTTTAGTCTTCTGTATTTACAAACGAAAGATGTCACAAACCTGAAACTTATATCAAAAGATAAAGGATGTTATTCGTCAAAAAAATTAAACTCCATTTATTAATTTCTTGGAAAACCTTATCATAAAAGACCGGTGAATTGTATTTTTTTAGTATTCTTTTGTGTCTCATTATACGCGATACTGGCAGGACCAGCGCGTTGGGAACCGTCTCGACGGCTGATTGACTCGTTTCATTTAACTTACACGATCATTACAGAATTATATGATATATATTTTTAATATTCTTACAATGGTGGAACCATAGCAACTAGTTATCGAGGTTAGTAAAAGAAGATATCAATAAGTTCAAACATAACATTCGCACACGTCCTGATCTATATTTTATATTCTATTAAATAGTTTATAATCTATATTTATACATTTTTAGATAAAAGTTACCATAATGTTTTAGTCCCACCTAATTTTTACCTTATCCATTAAGTAGGGAGTCATTACAACCTGATTTTACAATCAAAATTTATAACAGATATCTGCGTCAAAAAATATAACTCCGCAACAGGCACGCCATTTTGAGTGTTGTCTAATATTCAGCGATTCGAAAAGTATTAGTAGTAGAATGATTTCATCTGGGGCGGTATGACAGTTCTTAGATATATAGTTCATAGATATATTAGCGCATAAACTATTGATAAACAAAACACCTACGACTGAGGCATGTCCGTCGGTGCGGATACCACTTACTCGATCTCCGGCAATGAAAAAGTAAAAAAAAAAATGAAAATGTACGAAAATTTTTTTCAGTAGCATGGCAACACGGACACATTTTCAATAGTTTATTAGCACATTATATCCTAGCACGGTGAGGGTGCGTGTGGTTTGTTTGCTTTACTTATAAACTGGATATAACGAGTGTGGAGTTAGCAAGCAAATATTATAAACTCTACATCTGCTACATTATTTGATTACCATATACATTGTAAATACAATTCAATGACTTGCGAATGTGAAATTGCTAGTTTAAGATAGGTTACTATTGCGCTTAAAAACTTTTTCGTCTAAAGGTCTTTTAATGCGTGAGAGGTGTGCTCGCTTTGTTTTTTTTTATTTTCTGATTTAGCATTCAACGAAAACCATGCCGTCATAGATTTATCAATTCACGCAAATAAAAAAAATTGGGTCTGTACTATATTACGCCTGTATCTTTATCTGGACAAATAGACAAAGACATTCGTTTCACTTTGAGGACTCAATTAATAAAAATATCAATAAATAAATATTTTCTGTATAATTTCAAGAATTTTACCCTTGATGTTGTGATTCAATGTGGTTAGTAATGCAAGATAAGTTTTAAATAAGATCATCTCAAGCATCTATGATCATCTTTGTCATCATCAAGTGGAAAGATTAATTAGCTAAGGACAACAGCGAACGAAGGGTCAATATTGTCTATGAAAAGCACGTAGGTACTCTTCGTACGGCTTCACCGGAGGCTGCCCAGAACGGCCACCAACTCATGTCCCTTTGAGCACCTTCAGTGCAACTTTCACTACAGGCGGAAGACCCGCTAGCGGGTCTCCGCCAGCGCGCCCAACTTCCCGACGGGTGTCGCTTCCGATGAAGGCTAACGGTAACAACTACAGCCAACAGGTGGTTTTTAGTGGGTAGGTGCCATTCTGGTGAGTCCCACATAACCCCCCGCAGAGGACTTTACCTGCGGGCGGTATGCATGACGCATCTTCCACCTCACTCCAGCGAGGGTGCCTCGGCAGCAAAAAAGAAAAAAAAAAGTAAAGTTGATATTGCGATGTAGAACACGCGTTGTGATTGGTCGGGTGAGTAGCGCGTCACCGCTACACTTGTTAGTAATGCCGTTTATGAAATATTTCAGATCCGATTTTGTGCGCCCTTGGTTGCAAAATAGCCCATTATTACTATTCATTAACTTTGAAAAGTTCACCAAAAGGTCCCTTACGAACAAAATATTCCATGATCTATAAGCTGTCTACAAATGTAATAAACAACCATATTCTATGTTGACTGAATTCTATTCATTACCCAATTTGATATTTGACATTCAAAATAGAGAATCACGTTGAAATCCAGTGAAATCCAAAACAATCCTTTACTTTATATTCACACCTAGCTGATTATACAAAAATTTTAAGAATATTTTGACAATGCGGAAAGATAAAGTTCGGGTTTAGTTCAACCAGGGTTCCGCGGTAGAACAAACTTTAATTAAAGTTTTTTTTTATATAATTATATTTCTTTGTGAGAATTTAAAATTATTAAACGCTTTTAGATGCATGGTCCAAACCTTACCTATTGACATTTATTGTTTGACAAGTAAACTTAAAAATATATCATACGAGGCAAGCAAATAGATACAATTCGATTCCAGTAATAGATACAACCTTCATACAAAAGAAAGGACTAAACCAAACAAGATAAATCAAGCAAAAATAACTCTTATTCGTCGTGCCATAAAATAATTTAACCGACAATTTGGGAACTCTTAAATTTTCATTGGGTACATAATTTTCATACTTACGTCAGATTTTCAAGGTCTTCGTTTGGTGACAGTTAACACCTAGTACGCTTCGCTCCAATGAACTTGGTTTAATACTATTTACTCACGATTAGCAAAAACTTCATTGTAACATTGTAAAAGGAGTTCTTTATGTAGGTTTTTTAAAGTTTGGAAATAAACTTGTATGTTAAGCAATAAGTGCGAAGAATTTTTTTAATTTAAAATTGCGTAGCACGGTCGAAGGCAAAGGATTTGTTTTAATGCAATCTTTTTTCTGGCTTAGAGGTTGAAGATAAAACTTCTTTTAAAAAAAATCAGATCGTGACAATTGAGTGAAGAACCTGAAAAAAGAGGTTATGTATTGGTAGTTTCATATTTCAGGTCCATATTTCCCCCTATGTGTATTTTAAAAGAATTGGCCTTCAAAAGGCACTTATTATTTTAAGTAAATGGCAACAACCTTTTGTATTTTTAAAACATTTTCTCGTAAGATGCAATTATAAACTGGTTTCTTACAACTTCCCTATTTAAATCAATATTTGATATAAAAAGCCTTGACTTTGATGGGAGTTTAATTACATATTTTAAAGTGTTTTAATTGCTTTGTTTGTTTATCAAACAAAAATCTTTAAAAATATTCTATAAAATCAAAAATATTCCACGAAGTTTAGATAGGCGGATTCAAGCTAAGGGAGTCTTACATGTTATACTAAAAGGATTAATTATAAATATGATACAAAATGTCAACATATTAATGTATTGTACCGTGCTACCTATAACTTTTTTTAAATTAATTAAACATATGTTGCCAAACCTTGCCCAGACGCTATTGCATTAACGCTAAATGCAAAAACATGCTAAAAATAAAAAAGGTCAATATGACATTAGAGGCTGTTTATTTAACCTCTAAAACTATAAGTTACTTGCCTTGGTTACTTTTCCGCTAATATTTTAGACAAAATATTTTATTTTGAACCATTGCTAAATTACACAAATTATGTTATTCCGTGTTAACTTAAAGTCGACTCCAGGTCATTTGATCTTTATCGTGAAAGAAGAAGGATGATGCCAAAGTAAGCAGAACTTGTGTTATGGATGTCCATACAGCGAACTGGGGGGGAACCCAGAATAAACATACATATATAAATATCAATAACGATGACCCGAGAACAAATATCTGTGTTCATCAAACCAATGAATGCCTCGACCAGGACTCGAACCTCTTGTGAATACTCTTACTCATGAACATTGAAGTTAATGTGTCTGATTATATTTGTGATGGTACTTTTAAAATTATTAAATTTTTGTGAACGTGTATGTATTATTTCTCCGCATTGTCAAAAGTTACGTAAACAAACAATACAAAAACAAAATATGTGTGATAAAAATTTTTAATATAATACTGGGTCGAGGATATTTGCATTTTTTATTATTGCCAGGCTTATTTTTAAGTTCATTTTTGGATGCGGAGATTATACCTACTCTAGGTATAGTTAAATCGGAAAAATATTAAGTTGTTATCTAATGTTTGAACATGGTTTACGCTAATATAGTACTTTCAGTGTTCAGGGCAGGATATCTTCTAATTGTCAATTCAGGGTATTAATGGTTCCTAACAAACTATTTTACAAGACTTATTTACACACTTACTATTTAATAATAATCTACCTCATACGGAAAGAGATAGGTACGTTATTTCTTTAAAAAATCATTCATAACAGCCTTTTTTTCGAAATGGACAGTTTATATATGGGCTTACTAACCTTTTAAACTTCACCGAACTTTGTGGCCTTGCGCTGAGGGCGCTTAGCCGGAACTTAAACTACTCCTACATACGATACGCCTAAGGGCACCCGAGAGGGCACGGACCTCGGCTTAGGACGAGACTACCAATGGCTCGTAAGGGCGTAACAGCATGGCGCTTTGATTGTTGCACAGTGTGAATGACCAACACAAACGGTTATTAAATCGTGACTTAACTTTCAATCTGAAGTAGTTATTAGATTCCCGGCTTGAACCGGAAATGTCCCACTTGCAATACAGGTTAATGTTTTATTTTGTACCAATGCGTAGTACTAAAATGTAATGGAAATGGAGAAGTATAGTTTAAAGAAAACCTTTGATGCAAACCCAATGACTGCCTGCAAATATTAGGTTTGTTATTTTCTAATGACATGAAAACCGCCTCTGAATTAGTTGTAATTTAAACCGTTCTAAAATAAACTCTCTTATCTCTAAATAAATCTTCTATCACTATCTTAGTAAAAGATTCAGTCCTCTAGACCCCTGGAGGCTTTCCTATAGTAAATAAAATTCCATGTTCAAATTTACTATAAGAAAGTGATTGAACGGTGTAGTTCAATCGGTAGTGGTTCGGTGCAGTATTTGCGAAAAGCGATACTGGATAATATCTAAATAAGAAATAAAAATAATAATGATTATAAAGGCTCAGACTAATAAACAGTCCGATTCTATAATTAAGTCCATTTATTGGCGCCCTATCAAAAACAAAAACAAAATTAAAATTTACTGATTCATAAATATATTTATCTAATTTATATTGACATTAAACATTTGTACCATTAATAATTGTTTTTAGGAACACTACTATTTTCAAAACAATGTCTAACGCCTCAGTTATTTGTAGTAAAGTAGATACTCAGCCAGTAAACATGTCCGTTATTTTCTTCTGCAACCTGTTATTCCTTCAAAATCATTAAGCAGCTATTAAGTAACGAAATGCATAACCTAGCCATAGTATAACAAACACGTGAGCTACACCAGTCGACCAACCCAACTAGACGAACGGGCCTAATGCGGTTTCCCTTTCTATCATCTACTTTGAACAAACAAATCAAGCTCTGTCACAGTAGTGCCGCTCAATGCCTTGGTAATTTAGACAGACTAATAAATACTCGCGTATTAATACCGAAATAAGTAATAGACGGACAGCGGTCCGTGTTTGAAATAAATGATGTCACATTTGACACGTCTAAATGACTTGGTCGAATGGTGCAGGTGAACTACCAAACCGGTCCATTCACGTGCAGGGCTGCGGTGTACCAATATGCCGCGCTGCACGTGACCGTACCGGCCTGGTTCTGTAACCTGTGGCATTCTATGCAGTTTGAAGGAGAACTTGGTATATGCAACTACCCTCATTAAATATATACATCTTAAGTAGATGAATAAGACGGAGGTACTTATTGAAGAATGTCTTGATTGCTTAGTTTAGTTTCTCACTAACTTTGACTCTATTCGGTTATATTCAACTGCAGCCTATCTCAAATAGTGATGTGTGATGTGATCTTTAAAGTGTCGATTAACCCAAATTATTATAATGAAAAGATAACTTGATATTCTGGGGTTATCAAAATACTTAATGTCAAACTCGACATTCTACGAAGTTTACTGATCGACATGCAATGCGTGCTAGTGAGCTGTAGAGCTGAAAATGCTATGCGTATTTTCTTGGGTTCGAGATATAATGTCACTGAACAAGAATTGTCGTTCTTCTTCTTATCGTGTCAGGGAACGAAAAAAAGTATTATCGATAAAAAAATCTGACACTTTAAATTGGATTATCGCTTAGCAAGATTTTTGGTACAAGCTTTAATATGCCTAAGAATTTCAAAGTCTTGTTTTTGATTTATTATACAGAATACTTACCTTAAGTCATATCTTAAAGCTTAGTTACATTTAATAACAATATAAATACGACCACTGACTTACTCCAGAAACGCCATTGCGACAAATTCTGCGCAACGCCAATCAAATGTTACGCGCAACTTTCTACCTGAAATGTCAAAATCGTAGCGTATGCGCAATCTTATGAACCAAGATATCGATTTGTTAACATGATCAATGCCTCATTCATGATGCACGAACACTTTATCTGTCTTTGGTTTATTTTTTTGTTTATTTATATTATAATTTATGTTCTTAACAATAGGCTATTCATCCACGTCCATTAATTGCGACTATACTATTTCCATTTCTTTATTTTCTCGATGACAGCTCCTGTGTAACCTTGTGCGAGCGTTTTTTTTTACATTACGTATGCATTATTTTTTTTAAATATGACGTTTACACACGTACAAGGTTATTTAATACCAGAGTCGGAGAAACTGATAGGGATGGAGCTATATCGATAAACGAGATAGATAGAACTAGATATAAAGAAATGTAAATAGTATACATTTCGTGTAGGAGGATAGAGTTTTTAGTTGCATGATCCCGAAAAGAATTCCCCATATTTTTCTTAAAAATTTTTTTAATGGCTGTCATCGAATCAGATGATCCAATAATCTAATTGTCACGCGCCTCGAGCCACATTAGCACAACTAAACGCTGAACTTGTTTCAAATCCTGTTTGCGTTACGTCACAGATATTAAATGTATTGTGACGTCATACCTCTTAGGATGACCCACGTTTCCAAAGAAACTTTATTCAGTTGTGGATTAACTTGATGACTATCACGTGTGAATCAGAAGGACGAACTGACAATTTTTTTTTTTCAAGTTAATCATATCTAGATTACCAATAACCGGTATTTTCCTGTTTGCATAGTAACAGCGAAGTTAAGATAACGTCCAATAACATTTTTAGGTTCAGTTAGTCGGAAACCGCATCCAAAAACTATTAAAATGTTTCGCGTTACAGAAAAATAATATTGACAATAGGTAAAGCATTTATAGAACACGTGGTCTTTCTGATTTACTACGTAAGCGAGTACTTATAATATATACAAATTAATTTTCTCATAGTAATACAGTCAGTTACAATACTTGCACAATACTGGTTACCCTTGCCTCTTGTAATTTTACTGAGATAGTTGTCCATGCTTATAAAACTGAAAGTTTACAGTGAAACAGCCAAAAATGTATGACAAATTATTTCAAATATATAAATAACATAAAGCAGTAATCGCCCATTATCAACATCACTAAATATTCCACGTGTAATAAAAAAAACATTTGTATGAAATTTAAAAATCGAAAAAATGTCATCCTTGTTTTTGAAATCGTGAAGATATTTATAGCAAAAAAAGAACAAAACTAGAAGACAGAGGATAGGCCACTGTGCTGCATGATTGTAACTTTGTAATTGGCATTTACCGTCAGTCGAAAAATGTCTGGAACTGCAGTCTTCTAGGCAAAAATTACCACTATACTTTGAGGGCTCCTAATGGATGGTCCTGTTTTATATACCAGTGAACCGAGCATCGAATCCTCATTGTTGTAGCTATTTGTGTGATGACAGTGACCAGCCTACGTATTGTAATCCGTAACTTACAGTTACTATATATAAACGTGAATTTTAACCCCATCATCGGAACCTCGCTCTAGCTTACTTCGACTTTGGCTCTTATACAAGTTCGCGGAAATTTTACCCAAATTGTACGTTTGAATCGATGTTTTCTGTATCTCATTAAGTGTACTCGTGCAGCAGTTATGTACAAATATGTTTCCAAGTGAACCAACCAATGCCGATTGACCTTAGCCGAGGAGTGAATGTTGTAATCATTGATTGACCGGCAGCGGTGTTGTGGCAGCCGCTGTGGCCAGCCGGTGCGGAATCCTTTTTTTATCAAACTATGCAGTTGTTGGCATTTACACAGGGAATTTGTATTGAAATAATATTTCTTTGTATCTTTGTTCGTATACGAGAAAATGATAAGTCAGTATGAATGAATTTCATGACATTCGCTGGACTTTTGTATATGAAAAGGCATATGAAAGTTACAAAATATGTGGTAAAGACACATTAAATTAGCTGGTGAAACGTAGATATTTTAGGCACATCTGCAAATCAGACGCAATAATATTTTTTTAAGATATCCTTTAAAGAAAATTAAACTTTCAAAATTTTTATTTTTATTTTTTAGTTTTGATCGCCTACAACAAACTTATTTATTTATTTTACGTAAAATTATGGTTATTGAGGTCATAAAGCATATTAATAAGACTTACACATTTCAAAATATCTAAGCTAGAAACAATTGAATTCAAATATCTCGAAAACTGTTGGATTTAGGATAGGGTAATTCATAGACAAACCAGTCAGAAACGATGTCAACTACACGCCCTTAACGGGAATGGGTCGACTTAAACTGTCACCTTGTAAATTTATTCAATAAAAAAAATATTTACCAATTAACAATTGCACAAAGATAAACAAAAGAAGAAAAGTAATTACAAATATCTTAGAATGATAAATAATAATAACATCCACCTCAACAGAGGACAAAACATTGAAAACTCACCTAGCAATTTATGTAGCAGGACTTTTAAGAATATCGCTTAGAATGGTTTAGAGACCTAGTATCATGTACATAATTATAATTTATAAATCATCTCGGATCATTGCAAGAACACAACGCAATCACGCAGACATAATTAACTTCTGAGAAACAATGTTTAATTAGTCTAAGTTAATTATTAACTTATTTCATCAGTCAAAATTTACCTAAGTATTTTTTACCTCAGATCTAATATCCCTTAAAATGCAGAAAATTCACTTAGTATTCTTATACTTATTCTGTTAGTAGAAATTATTACTAGGTAAAAATGGTTGGAAAACAAGTTATTAGTTGGAAAAATGGTTGGAAAATTGAATTGACTGAAACCAAAAATTATTACTTTTTGAAACAGAATCCTTAGAATTAAGCAACTATTCAATATGATCAAAGTCGAACGGGCTGTTTATTTTATTCGAAAGACCAAAATATTCCAAAATTTGTATTAAAAATATGGATTCATCGTAAAAGTCCTGCCATATCGCTATTAATCAAAGACCGTTGAATATTTTTGTATACATTCTTTTACTATTGTCTAGTTTAACTATAAAAAGTACTAATCTACTATAACAAGATGTAATTCTGAAACTATCGATAAGTCTTCGGTCGTCGCTCTACACAACTCTAATACAGACAACATCGCTAAAGTAAGCGCAAACTATTGTTGTGTAACTTCAATAACTTGGTAGAGCACGGGTTTGCACCACAGTCGCGTTGCTACATAGAAAGACCTTTGGTGCTTTTCTATAGGAAATAAATTACAATGTAACATAATTATTTATAGTTGGTAGGTATATTCTGTTTATTGGCAAATCCTTTTAGAATGCTATTACTGGTATGTGGTAGTATATTATAAACTCAAACTTTAATTATTTTATTTACTGAGGGTTAGGGTTAGTTAGGATTTAAAAAAAGGGAACATAAAGTATGTCATGTAAATATGTTTGTATGTATTTATATGTGTATGTTTGTTCTGGGTGTCGCCCCAGTTCGCTGTGTGGTCATCCATAACACAAGCTCGGCTTACTTTGGGGCCATACAGTTGGTTGGTGTGTTTGTCTGGGGATTTATTATTATTATTATTATTAATTATATTTTCTCGGTGTACTTATAAAAGTTTATTTTAGCTGTTATAAATCTTTGAATCGTAACGCTATCTTTATGTATAGTTACGTATTTGTATAGTAGAAAGGAAAATTATGTTTTATATTTCATACAATTTACCAGAAAATATCTCATTAAATTAGAATTCACTGGATATAAACAGAACAAAACCACCGGGTTGACCAATACCAGATCTCAATATATATATATATATATATATATATATATATATATATATATATATATATTTTTTTTTTTTTTTTTTTTATTTATAAACTAAACCACAGTATGCAAAACCTTACTAGGTACCGTTTCCCTTTTCCAGTTTTACAACGCCATAGACAAGAGGCAGCACGCCACAGAGTGCGGGGAGAACAGTCTAACTATAGTGACAGAGAAGAAAATAGAAGACGACTCTTCGGAGAGCTCCAACAGTGAAAATGTCAAAATTGAAGGTAAATGCAAGGATTTGTACAAAATGACGAAAAACAGATATTTTTTTTCACTATTTAACCTTCATAGTACTTACCAAATTCAGATAGATATAAACAATACAACCAAAACTATACCTCTATAATTATATAATGTTATTCATTAAATACGAAAATAAATTTTCCGCGACTTATTACTAAATACGGAGATAATCTATGTTATTTTAATATTAATATGCATCAATGCAAAAAAATTGTTTGTTTGTTTATTTATAACAGCTCTGGAAGTACTAAACCGATTTTAACCATACTTCTGACTGAATAATTCTCTGTCTGATAAACAAGAAACATATAGATATTATGGAATGGTCCTAATCTTTCAAACATCCAGTGTTAAACTACAATCCCACTGAACAGTGTTTCGTGGTTCTGACACAACTCACTTAGCTTTACCACTTAATGTAAGTACTTATAGTGTGATTGATTTTGGTTCAGCAATGATAATTCGATTATTTCGGGATTAACTACGTCGAAGGTAGTACCCGACCGTTTCATGTTTCATTTTATTTAAAATCCAAACAGTTTTTAATTACCGAGCATATAAATGACCATCGCAGAAAATAATAAACAAGCGCAAATAAAAATAAACAATTATTAAATGTTTTTCAATCGCCATTGACTTAACTGACAATAAAAACTCAACAAGAAGTATTTTAAAATATTCATAAAATATAAAACCCAGGTGGATATTTTCCCGGATCAAAGACACTTTTTTCTTGTCATTCGACTTGTGATGTCATAAAGCAATATGAACTACGTCATGGCAACTTTCAATCGCGGTTTGCCGCGTAGAAATAGTATAATCAATAAATAAATTAGTAAAACCCAGAACAAAACAAAAGAATATGTCGCTTTAGAGAATAACGGAGGTAAATAAAAAAAATTGTAAGCGTTAGTTAGTAACAAGAAATTGATATGTCTTACGTCACTATCGTTATATCACGTGATGCACCAAACAGTTCACGCGTTTTCGATCATAGATTGACAGCACAGATATAGCAACTTAGCTAGACCCTGGGTAATACATTTCAGAGTATTTGAAGATAAACAACAGTTTTACTTTTTTTGTAATGAGACCCTAAGCTGTTTGCTAAGCTTGTTTTATCTGTCTTAAACATATTAAGTTTGGAACTCATAATTTATGTTGTGTAAGTTTATAAGTTACTTTAGGGACGATTTAAAAATTTGTGCTGTCTGATATAAAGTCGATAATAGCTTACAACGGATGTCTAAAAATATTAACCCTAAAAAGAAGATATGGCAAATGAATTAATTACTTGGAAATTACCCATATTACAGTCCGTATATGTTAAAATGTTTAATAGTTAACGCCTCTCTCGTCGGGAAAAGCTTGTCAATCAGTCAATCAATCAATCAATAATAAATACCTGATGAGTCTAGGTCATCGAATAAAATCACTTTCTGTTGTTTTGATGATTCGCGTATGAAGTTTTGCGAAATATGAAAACCCAATCAGACCATTATCACTAAATGTTTTGCGTCGTTCGATTTTCTAGCATAATAAAATTATTCCCAGAAACAGTTAGATTACTATTTAACAAAAATTTATATGGTTGCTTAGATAATTATTGTGACTTGATTTTAACTGAATTGATGCAGGTTTTTACTTTTTTAGTTTTTGATTAGAGAGTTTAATAATATCGATATTTTCTATATATGAGTAGGTACTCATTTCGTTAGCTAATATTAAGTTGCTGGCTGATATCTGTCCAGTGCATTTATCTAGAGTGGGGTAACACATTTAATGCTTAGCCAGAAGAGCCTGCAAATTATTATTGCTTTGTGAATTAATGTCAAGGAAGAGTTGGAATGAAGAATTTGAATGCTGTATGACCATATTTCACTTTTGAGTCATTTATTTTAATCAATATGTGTTTCTCTTTTATGTCATCTAAGTTTAAGCTAAAATGAAGACGCACATGCTATATAAATCTTACGTTTTCACTCTCCTTTCAAAAATTACTGTTCAGAAATCATGGTGTCTTTCTTGAATAATATTTAAAATGTGTATTTTATTTTTAAACATTCCATCAAAAAGGAATAATGGATTTTCTGACGGTTAGGAAAAAAAGTACATAAATTACACGAAAGGTAGCGCTAATAAAAGATGGTCGTATTTTCTTAGTTAACTTACATCGTATAAGAATGGCATCGTATAAACTACGCTATGAAGCCTGGTCTGTCGTTAATGTTTATTATGTATTAAATTTACATTTATTTTATCGTTGGAACTCTGCAAAGGCTTATTGCGAAATTTAAGAAACTTTCGACTTCTTTTCTTTTCTTTTAAATGGGGCCAGCTTTTTGTGGCGCCACCTATCGACGTTATTGGAACTATTTTTCTTAATTTGATTGAGGATTATCCCTCATTTAAAAGTACATGCACCAAGAGATTTCGATGTTTAAAGAATAAAACAATTGATTTCAATTTCGACAACAAAATTCTTACCAGTATTGCTAATCACGTACTTATAAAGCAATGTCAACAGTTAGTATAATTCCCTGAAACCACCTGCTAAGTTGGCTCATCTCACTCAAAGTCAGGGATGACTTAAATTCCAGTAGCTGTAGATTAATCGTTGACATATACTACTGTGTAAATTTCCTGCATGCTCGTCGTGGTATGGATAGTTCAAGTCAGTTGAGCTCGCGCTTCTATTGCTGCGTTCCGTTTGCCGATTACAGCGCTCACAGCGCTCATATACCCGTTCCGTTTGCCCGTGAGCGCGCCCACAGCGATATCGATACGTCATCAATGACGTCATTAACGCCGCCATCTTCCCACTCACAGTGCCCAAGTGTGCCAAGTGTGCCAGTGTGTGAACGGCCTGTCAAAACTGACACATGACGTTAATTTGTTGATGTTTTTATTAGTCGATTAAAGATATTAGAAGCTTGCTTATTAATTTTCTTTTGTAATAATATGAAAAAATGGCTCCTGTTTCATTCAGGGTCAAAGATCTTAATGAAATTGTAACTTTAGACTTAAGCGACGAACAATCAGAATGTTAGCGCGATATTTACCGTTCCGATTGCAATAGCACTAATAACACTTTTAGCGCGCTCAAACGAATCGGAACGGTTTTGAGCACTTTTAGCGCTGTGAGCGCTGTGATCGGCAAACGGAACGCAGCATATGTGTGCGTTTAGCTTGTATATATCTGGCGACTTTATCTACCAGTAGGAAAAGGGCACATGCACCATTCAAAAAAAAAAATTGGACTTTCTATTCAGCTCGTAAATTTTGTACGAAGAAAGTCTACATAAATCTACTAATTGTATACACGTAGCTCAGCAACGAGAACATGGTTGAATACGCGGTTGCCACACGAAATTAACTTGAATATTTCCAAGACCACGCTCACATAGGGACGTGGTAAACCTGGTATAACGTCAAGTGTCTATGATTCATATTGTTGTGAGATGATAGTGACGGAAGTTGCTAACCAAATAATGACGCACTACTGAAAGCCGAAATTCTTTAATGATCTTCATTTCCACGAAATTATGCAAATAATGAATCAACCTCAACAATATTATGTTTTAACCAAAATTTGAGGTGATGTCAGATACAATGTTGGGGTTTTTAAACACACACATCAAAAGTGTCTAGGGATCAAATATGTTCAAGAATTTCTGCCATGAGGTTAATTGGTTATTCTGACTTTTTGGAGTGCAATTTGATTTTATTTAGTAAACTTCATTATTTAAATAAAGAATATTGTTGAGAATTAGATTAGAAAGAGAAAATCAACTGCTGGCACCAGACAACGTACTGTGGCTATTACTCTTGGCACTACACAGACCGCTGTTAGCTGCCTCTGGACACGCTATCCCATCAAGGGCAGCGTGACCGAGCGACATGGTAGACGATCTCGCATTACCACTCGCAGACAGGAGCGGTACATCCAAAATACTGCTCGACGGAATCGCACCATGATCGCCATGATGTTAGTTACGAGACTCCACAGCTCTTTAGGCTTGTTTATAGCGATCAAACCATCTGTAAAAGTTTGTGAAGTGGATTGGCATTCGCAAAGGTCACTGAGAGTCCTACCTATAGCACTCTGCAATTCTTTCGGCGCGTTTACAATGGGCTTGTGTACCCAGAGATTGGGAGGAAGAAGACTGGTGATGAGTGTGCGTGTGCTTTTCCGATGAATGTCATTTTGGAAAGAAGCCGGATACAAGACACATTCGAGTTTGGAAAACTTCTAGACGTCATGGACGTTTAAGATTTTGTCAGGAAGTTCATCCGTATGATGGAGGAACATTTCAAATTTCAACTATTTATTCCTCAACATTGACAATTTCTTGTTCTTATTGACGTCAAATAAAACATGACTCTACCACCAGTTCAGAAAAACCTTCGTGAAGAAGAACTGGCAAGAACTTTACGGGTATATTTTTTCGAAATAAATTTACAGTGTCTCTTTATGTGTATCTAAATTATTCTTATCTGCATCTGTTAGCTCGGCAAGTCTCACTCCCACACCAAACGACGTATCCAAACGACGACTGTGACTAGACTATAATTTACTTTGACTCTCAAATGTACCACCCAGTGTCCTTTCCAATAATACCAGTTGCAATACAGTAAGTAGACAGAAACAGAAAATGTATTGTTGAAATGAAACCAACACTCAGTAAAAAAATCCATGACATAACAAAACTCAAGTAACCTCTAAAATTACAAAACGCTTTGACATAATGACATAATGACCGTAAGCCACTGTTATGTCAGAAGTGACATTGACATTAATAATTTAGGCATTGTTAGTAGCTAGCATATATCATTTATAATTAATCATTAGTTTAAGTTATTGTTAGTGTGCTATATTTTGTTTTATCTTATAATTTACCTCAATGCCCAGCGGAATTTATTTTTTGACAACTTTTTATTAAATTTTTTGTAAAGTGTTCCACCAAAACGCGACACTGGCAGAAATACCGCGGCAATAATCGCGGCTGATTGCCATTTTTCAATGAACTAACTAACTAACTTACATGGGTATTATTGAGATCGAATTGTTTAATGTAATATTTTAGTTGTAAAAAAATAAAACTCGTATGGTTTACCTACTGTTAGAACAGTTCATTTTACATATACTTTAATGTGAGACCCATAGAAAATGCCTTTGTTGGCTACCTACATGCTAGCAAGATAGCCTCTTCTGTGATTTTATGTATCAAAAAAATTAAATCTGTACACGTTCCATCATAAGTGACAAACCATAGCCTGTGATTATTTTACGTAGATAATACAATGACAGATATTCTGTGAATAAGGATGGATCGATATAACAACAGATAGCTAAAAATAAGTTAAAATTTTGAATTGGCGTATAAATATGCAACCATTTTTCTTTCTTTAGAGTAACATAAACAAAACTATCACGAAACATACACAATATTCCAAGAGCATTATGTCACGCGCACTATCCGTAACAATTTAAGAAAACAACAATGATTCTCTATATTACTTTTACAGATAAGTCCCTATCAATTGTGGAGCCTCCGTCGCTAGAAGCCTCAGACGAAGGACACGCTGCGCAGTGCTCGTGTCCCAACTGCGACGAAATCTTGTCTCGTTTCTCTGAATGCAGTATTTGCTTGGAACCCTTACAGGTAAGACTTTTAATACCCATCAGCCGACGAAAATCCACTGCTGGACATAGGCTTCTCCAGGTGTCCCAGAGTTAGTATCCTACACATTTGAAAGGGAGTTTGTGTCCAGCACTGGTATATATAGTATATTTTTGTATCTACATTTTCTGTCGTTTAATTTTATTTTAACCCATGTTCTCCCGTCAAAGAAACTATTGATGTGTTGGCTTACAACTAAACTGACTACTATTGTCTGTTTTACAGTACAATGCAAAATAAACAAATTTTGAATTTCAAATCGATCTATTTTTTGGATTACAGTTTCTTTGTGGAGACTTATATTTATATTTTTCGAAAATCTTCCCTTACAGAAATCATGTAAAACGCAAACATATCTTATAACTTAACGCTAAGTACGGATAACCTCAAATATAAAGACTTTAACTTATTATTTCTCCTGGAATACATAACTTTCGTCTACATAGAAAAAAATAGATTGTATCTCATGTGATAAGATTCAATCGCATAAATTGACTCTGTACTGTCTCTTAAAATACATCAAGTTTAATATAAATGTATCATAATTCGTAAAGCAATTTTTAATAATAGGTCTTTACCTATGAAACTGCCGTTTTGCCGTACTGGACATTTCAAATGAAAAAAAATTTTTTTTTTGACTGATAATTCTAATTTCAAATTAATTTTATTTGACAAACATGGAATTCTTTTTCTAAAATCGTCATTTGTTTAATAGTTAGTGTTTTGTTTTCAACGCATTCGAACATTTTTCGTCATCATGGATACGTTAAAAATTCGAGTAATTATGGAGTATGAGTACCGTCGTGGCAGCAAAGCGGCACAAGCGGCACGCAACATCAACGACGTTTACGGAGCGAACACTACAAACGAACGCACCACCCGTTATTGGTTTACCCGCTTCCGTTCTGGAAATTTTGACCTGAAAAATGAACCCCGTGGTCGTCCGAAAACTTTGGTCGACAATGACGAATTAAAGGCAATTGTGGAAGCTGATGAAACTCAATCCACGGCTGAATTAGCAGCAGCTTTCGACGTTAGCATCAAAACAATATTGGTCCATTTGCGTCAAATTGGCAAGGTAAAAAAGCTTGACAAATGGGTACCCCACGAACTCAATGACCGCCAGCGCGAAGTACGCGTGGAGACGTGCCTTGCACTGCTCAGCAGGCATACAAATGAAGGAATTCTGAACCGCATTGTTACTTGTGACGAGAAATGTAATTGTAATGTAACTGTTTGACAATCGTAAGCGCTCAGCAAGTTGGTTGGACCCTGGTTCAGCACCCAAACAATGCCCTAAACGAAAACTTACCCCTAGAAAAGTGATGGTCACTGTTTGGTGGTCTAACGCGGGTGTAATTCATCACAGCTTCTTGCCAAACGGGACAAGCATTACTGCAGATGTGTACTGTGAAGAACTGAACACAATGATGGAGAAGCTCGCACGTCTCCAACCAGCTTTGGTCAATCGTTCGGCTCCACTGCTCCTGCACGACAACGCGCGACCTCATACTGCACAGCAGACGGTCTCCAAGCTACAAAAGTTGGGGTTGGAAGTTCTCCGTCATCCGCCGTACTCACCAGACCTTGCGCCTACAGACTTCTACTTTTTCCAGAATTTGGATAACTTCTTGGCGGGAAAAAAATTCAATACCCGAGAGGCAGTACAAAATGCCTTTGAAGAATTTGTTGCCTCCCGTGCAGCTGATTTCTTCAAGAAAGGCATCAATAAGCTACCAATGCGTTGGCAAAGATGCATTGATTGCATGGGTGATTATTTTGATTAATAGAAATAAAAAATTTATAAAAAAATTACGCTTCATTTATTTCGTGAAAAACGGCAATTTGATAGGTAGACCCCTAATAGTATGTTTTGTTAGTAACGACTGGCAGATCAATACGATTACTTGTAGAGTTTTTCATTCCAGAAATTATATAAAGCTCTGTAATCAGATTTAAAAAAAAATATTTGACTCAATGACGCACTACTTGCAAACGTCCTTACAAATTTATTTCAAATTAAATACTGAATAGAAATCGTAAAAATTTTGATAGTTTTCTCAAAATACCTTTTCTTATAGATATTGGTGTTTACCCAAGAAAACGTTAATTAAATTTTACATACCGCATTAAGTAGAGTAGTTTAATAATTTTAGTCTCGTTAATATTTTAACTATTTTTAATATTTACCAGTGCCGTTTCTGCCCACGTTTACAAAATATTGAATTGCGTTGAAAAAATTTAAAAGAATATTTGCTAGTTTTGCAGATTACCCTTAAGAGATTATTTCTGTCAGTATCTATACTATTCTATATTGTAAAAATAATTAAATTCCTTTGCTTAACAAATACGAAAGTTAACCTATTACGAACAGTACAAACACACAGGTTACCTGATAGTAAATTATTCATTACCGCCCGCCATTCATGTGCAACGTAACAGCTTACTAAATATCTTATAGCTTGAAACGCCTAATCAAGAGGATCGCTTTATTACTTTTGTTTACATTATGTAGGTTCAATTCGTTTGTTTACAAACAAAATTGTTTTTGTCTACGCGGTGAAAGCCGTCCTTGGTACACACACAAAATTTGGTGGATAACACTTGTCAAAACAAAAAAGTCGTTTAACTTTATTAGTTAAGAATAATGAAAATGCATATTAATAATATAGTCAAGCGGTAAGTTTTAGTAAAGTTCCATTAGGACTCTTTGGTGTCCTATTTTAACCGAAATAATAATCACGTCTACGGGAATGTTAACGGGAATGGTGAAAGGGAATGATAGTCCATGTGATTACTGGAGCCCATGAATAGTCGATATCATAATCCCAGTTATTTATTAATAATTAATTAATAAAACACCTATGGATGCGGATTACTACCAGTTTGGTTATCTACGCGCTCGCTGACCATGAAAATAGTTAAGAAAAAGATTTTATAGGTATGGTACGTATAGTTTCGTATCTACATAAAAAAACAGGAAACATATGTGAATCATCAATAAAAGCTGTTCCCGGTTATAAGTCCCATATTTTATTTTATTTTAATTGCAACCTTGCACCAAACTTCGTTAACCCCAACTTCGTGTACGGAAAATTAATGCCACGTCATTAGTCTGTAGGTAACTAGCTTCCAGCTCAGAATATAATTTAACTTAAACTCAAGGCAGAAGCGGGGCGTCGGAGGGTTAAAGCGATATCGGAAAATTATACGAGATTTTTAATAAACCTAAAAGATTCAGATAGAAAATTTTACGTATTTTCAATATCATCGAAAGTTGGTTTCGAAATTAGAAATGATCAAACGTAGATTGAATTTTTGTGGACGGATTGTAGATATACTTTTAAAATAATTTGGGATTTGATTAATTTAAATTCAAAAGATTTTGTACGCGAAACCAATAGAAAATACAATTATTTTACTAAATGAATTCGATTTGTTGTGTTAATTGTATTTTGATAGTTGTTTTACTGCTTTTTAATAGGTTTCCTGCTCAATTGGAGCTCTGGAATAATCATAGGTTAATCGTCGGACTTGTTTATTTGATATTTAGTAGCGCCTCTTTAGTTAGCCTAAGTTAGTTGCGATCTTCTTAATAATAATATACTACTGTCGCAGCTGTTTACTATTTACCAAACCAATTTACAAATAAGAAGTTTCTTTAGTATAATTTTTTTTACATTGACATATCTGACTAACTAGCTCGTGATCCTTATTTATATAATAAAATCCTTTTCTCCAGTGCTACGGCCCCTGCGTGTGCCCGTGGTGCGGCGGCGTGTGGTGCGCCCGGTGCTCCCGGCGCATGGCGCGGTGCGCGTGGTGCCGCGGCGTGCTGCGCCAGCCCGCCGTGCCGTGCCGCGCGCTGCAGCGGCTCGTCAATGACCTGATGCTGCCGTGTCGGAATTATAGGTATGTCGAGACGTAGAGAGAAGGTTGATGACATTGGCGTGACGTGATCAACTTCCATATGCGTTTATTTGTTTATAATTTTAAGCGGGGAAGAAAATCATAAACATACATAAGCAAGAAAATGATTTGATTATTACTATTGCCTTAAAAGAGTTATACGAATAAGTATAGTTAGGAGTTAAAGTTGGAAATTATTATAAAATCCAAAAGAAGTTTATTTTAAATTACTCAAGGTCTAGTAAAAAGAAACATTTATTGCATGAACCTCTCACTTTTGCTACATTTATGTCTCAAAAATATCCTTGCTGGACATTTTCAAACTTATGTTTTATTTGGATTTCTGGAATTAGAGATAAATTCATAAACAAACAATTCTGACAATTACGACCAAAAAAACTATTATAAATGATTCATGAAAATTATCTCAATATGACATACAAGACTACGTAATACTTAGCAGCCATCGACTTGTCTTGTTATCCTTGGTATTTATTTGTGTAAAAGCTGTTATTAAAATGCATACTAACTTGTTACCTTATCTTAAACCAATCGTTGTGCGTCACTTACTTTTCAAACTTGTAAAAAATACTTAAAATTCTTTTTTTTTTATAATTAAAACTAGGAACTGACAAGTCTGGGAAAATAAAGGTTTAATATGACGTGCGTTATAACGTCGTTGTTTTATATGAAACTGCCGTCAGTTCGAACAAATATATTTCAAAGACAAAAAAGGGTCAAATATATATATATATATATATATATATATATATATATATATATATATACTTACATAACATCCAACAGCAAACAATGGAGTTGAATTATTAAAACTGTAAATTATTATAATAAATTAAAATAATAAAATTTTAAAAGTTTGAGCATTTCAAAATGTACACTGACAAAGGATAAAATATAATAAAGTATTTTTCGACAAGGTATTTGGATGCCAACATAGAGTCAAACACGAGTATTATAGCGATCCTCCTTTTCCATAGTCGCTCAAGAAATAACAACACCGACTGCGTTCCATCCTCAAATATTTTTCTGTTTACCAACAAACATTTCTCTAATTGAAAAGCTGTTAATTTCCCCATAAATCCTAATTGAAAAACCAGCGTCCCTTCAATCCATTACTGAAGATTCTTCATAATCCACCATAATGGATTGTGACCATAAACCAAGCCGTAAAAACAATTCAAGGGATCAAAACACATAATACAGTTACATTCTGTTTGACAATAAACATTTTATACGTTTTTCGTGAAGCTGTAAAGAAATTGAGTATTAAATCATGACGAAGGGTTTAAATTAAAGATATAATAAAATCATATGCAAAATTTTATGACTTTTCTGTTCGTAGACTTATGGTAAGGACACCCATGCCCGTAGACACGATTAATTTTAAACGTTATTGATTTTATTTTTAGGTATTAATTTACCGTTCAATGATGCGTTGCCGTTGCCTTAAGTACGTATTGCCTTTGTTCCAGTGATTGCACTGGCTGTGTCTTGCCTTAACCGGAACACAATCACGTAACGTGTTTACATCAGTATGGCTATGCAACTAGGAAGGAACGTAGTACCGCGCCAGTAAAGATGTTAAGAATTTAAATTATATCTTATTTTACGTTACAGAAGACGAGTCTCTTATCAAGTTTTATAAAGAATATTGGCAAACTCACATACATTGTCAGTACCGCTTTTATCTCCGCAGAGCATTCAAGTATCTCAAATTGAATATGTATATAAAAAGTCAAAATTATAATCTAACCTCAAAAAACACGTGAGAAAGACGTGAAAACGTTGTTTACTCAATAGGACGAATACGGTTAGAGGATTAGTACGTTCATAGGATGATCAGATGAAGCTATTGAAATTAAAAAACACTCTTATTTCAAATTATTGTCATACAACAGCGAACCGTGACAAGACAATTGACATAAGGGCTCATTGAAATGGCGACTCAATGTCTTTGAGGTTTGACAGGTTGACAGTACATATAATTTTTTCTAGATGTCGATGAAAAAATAAATGGCATTGTTACGGGAATAATTGGATTTTATTATATTTCTAAGTATCCCCCAACAACTATCTCAATATTTGAGCTTGGTAAATACGTGTCTAATATTGACCTTTAAACTAAATATAGCCCGGTTTTGATATGATTACAATTTATAAATATTACAGGGTATCCAGTCTGCCATTCTATTTTGTAATTTAATTTTACAAAATATAATAAAATTTAATAACTAATTTACTAAAATGTTGGATTTTGACGCAATTAGTGAATATTCTTGTCTAAAAGGTTTGTTGTTCTGTTAGGATCCTAAATAATGAAAAAATTTTATAAATAAACTTTAAAACAAATAATAAGAATTATTTCAGATTATCGTAAAAATAATTGATAGGATTTTTATGCATTATGCTAAATAACAAATCCATTTATATTTTTTTTATTATCTTCAAAGTTTCATCCCTTCTTTAACACTCCACAATACATTAACTTTTAATGACTCCAACCAGATGGCAGACAGGGGTGACAAATAAACCATAAAATGGGAATTAGTTTTTGATTCCCTGCCCTTGATTTCAGATATATTTAGATAAGGGACTTGTCATAAAAGTAAAATTTTTGCAACCGCGGTTGTGATATAAAAACAGTGATTTTCTAGTAAAAAATACAATAACGCGCCACCAGGGAATTATTAAATATGTATTTAGGAAAAAGCTATCGAAGATTTCGAAATTAATTCTTGTAAAAGTTATTTGTAAGCACAAATTAAAAAAAACCTCTAACCTGTGGCAAAAATTCCGCTAACTTTATAAGATTAAACTGATCCTCGATTTATTGAGATTTAAAAAAAAAACCTATCAATATCAGTGTATTTGTATGGAGATCTGATGCCACAGCCACACCTTCAATTATAACACCCTAATTTCGGGTGGGGAGTTTTCTATTCTGAACTAGGTTTGATGGCATTTCAACCGAGGTGATGATGCAGTACTGAATATAACACGTCTATTATCCAAGAGCTGCTTATATTTTATATTATTCAAGTTTTACTATACCACATGAAAAAAATAGATTCGCCCAATTGTAACCTATGTTTACGTTACATAAACTAGAGGATGTGCATCACTTGTTAATGGAATGTGTCCGAAATGAATCTGACGGGAACCATTTGTTCCACAACCTTAAAATGAGCAAAAGTAATATAGGTGCATTACAATGTATTTTGTCACGGCCTTTATCGCAGGAAGCTAAGATGGTTATAGCTCTAAGTTTTAAATATTAACTAATTTAAGTACTTATAATAAATTCGAGTGTAATAGATTTAGGTTAAGTCTCACGGGGCTGGCATGTTTAACAAAAGCCCCTAAACAAATGTTGAATAAAAAAAATTTTAAAAAGTTTTTTTATACGATTTAGGAAAAATAGATGCAGGCAGCTCGTTCCTCACTCTGGTGGTGCGAACAAAAACAGATTTATCATATCGTTTATATTTTCGTACACGCATCCCACACGAAAGTCGCTCTCAGATAATAATAAAACTATACACGGTTTAATAATATTTTGGGTAAATCTCATAATACTCGAAATTGAACATTTTCAGAAAGCAATTGTGGTTTTCGATGTTCGTGTAAATATCTGCTTTAATTAATATTTTAATCATTGAAAATGTATTCATATTAATGTGAATATTTTCTTGTTTGTCGTGTATAATACATAAATATAAACGAGGTCTAATATGGATTAGTTATACCCTTAGTGTGCAGTGATTTTTAATGATGATTGGGGAGAAAATGAATACAATTCGTCATCGCGACTAAAGTAATGTTTTTCTACTGGTTGAATAGTAGTAAAAAAGACTTGTTCGTTTCTTAGTGTCCGGTACACTAAAAGGAATAAACTGTGATAAATTTGCTCGTCTCACGATGTTCTAATGTGTAACTGTTATGTCTTAAAGATAGTATCTAAAAACTACATCTTGCTGGGCTATAATTACATATCTTTATGAATATCTTTATAGCCAGTTTTGAATGCCTTGCTATAAATGTTACTTAAAAAGTGAACATAAAACCTAAATGGTTCTGTGATACCAATGACATATATTGTAAATGTTAAATAACGTATTACTTTAAAATATGTAATGTTCGGCGTTTATGATCTATACTAGAACGCAAACTGCTATGATTTATTATATAACTGAGTTTTTATAGATCACGTTTATTTTTTGAAATATTGCCATTTTGTAATATAATAATAATCCTGTTTTATTTTACGAAATTTAATTAGCAGACCAGTTGTCTTCAAAGCTTGATACATACCTGAACAACATATGATAAAATCACCTTCCTGGTTTAGCCATTCAAAAGAAGCTTCACTTTGAATTAATTTTTGTACTTATGTATCGTTTCCTATTGCCCACAGACGTGGCTGTACAGACTTACTAACAGCGCTGACAAGAGTGAAGCACGAAGAGAGTTGTAAGTTCGACACCATGTCCTGCCCCATCACAGCCAACTGCTGCTCAGTCTCCTTCGAAGAAATCGCCGGCCACTTACAGAAAACACACAGCATCATCGCCGTTTATTCACAAAAAATCAAAATCCTCATCGAAAACTTCCAAGCCAAACTCAAGAAAACAGCCTGCTGTAGAACCAAATACAAGATCATTTTGCTATATCAGAAAAGCGCTTTTATTATCAAAGTATGCATTTATAACTACCACGTGAAAGTTGAGGTTATGAGGCGGAAGCTTGGCTACATAGCTGACGCCAAAAATGACCAAAAGAAAAGTGAATACTGCGCTGTAATCGAGTTCCAAAGTAAAGCGTTGTGTACAAAATCTGCCATTCTCATAGAAAACGAGGCTTATAGTAAGAAAGCTGAAGTTCAATGGAACGACCTAGTCCTAAAATCTGAAAGTGAGGAGGCGATCACGATTCACGTGAATATTTCGAAGGCAGAAACCGACGTCGTGCGGAGCGAGTACGCAGAGCCAGTCTGATCGATGTCGATCTTGTAGTTGTGATTGTGAATCAAGTGCGATCTCAAACTGTGAAGGAATGACTTTTGTGTATAGAACTAATGTAGTTTACGTTTATTAACTACAAGTCGTGATAAGACGTAGTAATTAAGAAATTTTCTACTTTGAAGGATATTTTTCCCTGTAACGGCCAAACTCAGAGTTCTCAAAAGTTGCTTAAGGCGTTAATCTTTATCTTTACCACATATAAATCTGTTTTTCCCAAGCAAAATCAATCATTTAAAGCGTCTTTAGTAAGCGTTTGACGTTCCTGAGAAAGGCGATAAGTCATTTAAATTAAGGTAAATGCTAGAATGCAATGTTACCATGTATCTATATCACCTTGAAATTGAAATATAATGCCGACATGTTCAAACTTTGTACGGTTAATCACAAAATTAAATTAAAAATTTAGTTATAAGTAAATTTTAGTCAATATGTTGACCAAATGTGACTGATTTATATTTAGTTTTAACGTTAGTTAGTTATTAATAAAACTTTAATTAAAGACAATAAATTCATTATTTTATAAGTTGTTGAGGTTTTTATTTCATTTTACTGATTTATATACTGCTGACTAGAATTTTTATTCTGATTTTTCCCATACATGCAATTGTTATTAAAATACAAATAAATGATTATCAAGAAATTTTGGCGCTATTCCAAGTTTCTTTATCACGGAGACTTTAATTCTGAAGATTTTTTAATTTAAAATAACTTGTATTTCAATGCGAACGTAAACATTAATTACATAAGTTGTGCACATATGAGCACAACGGCTTTTGATAACTTTCAGATCAATGCAAAATTTGCATTGGGACAAAATTACACGGGAAATTATTATGTTGCTGCTGTAAAAAGATACTCACACAATCTTAAGCCGGGCGCTACTCTATGAATCAATATACAGGGTGTAAAAAAATAAGGTCTGTTAATCCTCAAACTGCATAACTTTTCCCAACCAACATAGTCCATTTAGTTAAAAACAAAGGTTCTGTTTATCTCTGACTTATTAAGTGTCAGAAACTGATCGGCTTTTACTAAGGAATATATCGTTTAAAATGCACAAAAAATGCAGTACGTACATTTTTTCTGCACTCACTGACTGATATGAGAAGCTCTCCGCATGTATGGCGGGGAGCAGGCGTTCTGGTCACACATGTCACTATCAGAATTAATTTTTTAATTCCAATTATTTTGTATACATTTTGAACGCTTAGTTCTTTTTTTACTGTATTTAAAGCCGGCCAACAAGCACAAGACCCACCTGGGGATAGACGGCACAAGGGCCCTAGAAAACCTTAAGTCTTTGGTGTCTTATTTATTAATATTCTTTGTGTTTCTAAAGTTGAGTTGACAACGCGAACTTGATTATTATGACGGTCAAAATTGGAAGGCCTGTAGTACCGCTCCAAACGAGATCTTGACAAAAGAAACTTGCAACTTACTTCCCTTCAGCAGAACAAGTTCTAGCAACTCTTTCACCTATCTCAAGACTAACAGTTCCTTTTTTACACCCTGTATAAGGAAATCCTAAATAAATACAAGTCTGCTTCAAATTAACCCTTCAAACGCCAAACTTGAAAATTAAGTCAAAGGATTTCTAAGAAGATTGAGGCAGGTAATTAGAAAGGCAAATTTGGCAGTATAAATAAAAACTGAAAAACTTGTTAATTAGACTGCTTTGAAGCTCCGTCGAAGGTAACCCTTTGAAGCGTTGGACCACTGGGTCGGGCCCTTTCCGTCTGAAGGTGAGTTTACATGGTCGGGTGTGGAATTATGAAGATTGACGTTCTAATTCTTATTAGTCATAGAACTGTTTTGAATACTAGAAAACTTATAAAAGAACTTTCAGTTGTTAAGAAGTAAAAAATACAAAGTCAACATTAACACGAGCGATTTCAAAAGTAAAGTTATAATTATTCAAAAACTACATAAACACCACCTAGACAGAAATAATTTTCAATAATATACAATATTATATTACTAAGGTGAAACAATAAGAAGGTTTAATAACATCAAGATACATACCAAGTATTTATTTTAGGACAAGGTATAAGAACTTCACGACTGATACCGCTTTAGAACTTTACCGCTCCAACTCAGACAAACATTAGGATAAAGTTATCACAAACAGTTGAAGTTGCTTATTGTAAAACTTTTATCAAAAGCACATTACGGAAAGCTGAGTCTCCGTTAAAGACGTAGAAGTTAAAGGTATAGTGATGCGCCATCCACGCAGACCACTACGATTTTGTAAGGTATGATACGTACGATATACGTATTACGCAAAAAAGTAGTGAATTGTAGAAATCTGCAGTAAATAGTATTTGTAATTGTAGTAAAGTGTCTATATAAATAAGGATACCTTGTGTGGGGTGGTAGGTAGTAAACTCCTTTGAATATTAGCCCATATAATACCTTACTCCATAGCGGATTGATTTCATGACCACCTTGTTTTTTGATCCGGATGTGTAAACTAAAATATTTCATCTCCTGAAAATCTGTCTGAATCTAGTGAATTAAGAATACTAAAATATACTGCACAGACCAATTACAAATATTTGGTCTACTTGGAATTTAAAGTAATTATCAAATATAAAAGATCTAGCTTTAAAGATTGGTTTTGAAAAAACATTTGCTTTAATAATTACAAATTACAATGTAAAATATCTCGACATTAGATTACCATCACTAACTCTTAACAAAATAACCTGCACCATTATAATCATATCTACGTCAACAAAATTTGTATTAATGACAATCAATTCATAAGATGGAAAGAAACTGTTGTAAAAATTCCGTGGGGAATTGCAATATTGCTGTAACATGCTTGAGTGTCCTGCCCCTAGACATTCACGTACCTTGTTTGTTCTTCAAAAGCTTAAAAAGTTTTAACTCCACAGGAATTTAAGGTACCAACCATGAGTTAACCCAAACTGGTTCAAAGAAATTAAAAAAAAATTTAAACTACCGAAAATCTTTTTGTTTCCTTATAGTACTACTATAAGTTAAAGAATGTACATTCAACAAAGGTTTTAAAAAATTTTAGCCATTCAATCAATCTCACAGCCGAATGGTTTTCTCTGTAGATTGACGATTGTCGAAGGTAAGCAAGATCGCTGCGGCAGACCTAGGGTGACGGAAACTTGAGCGTTTTCGTGCTTTGGACGGCATTGGTCCCGCTTATTGTCGGTAAGCCATGTCAGAGGCCTGTGGGTTCCCTAGGGGCAGCTTGATTTGAGCTCATTTTTTATCATTCGTTGAAAAGCCGACAGTTGCTAATGCAACTTTCTGCCAACCGTATGCTAATTCAAAGTTTTGGAGAAAACAAGATTTTATGTATAGAACTTCGATTATTAAAAAGTAAAAATATATTTGTTTCAAATTTAAATTTCCCTCTTAATTTTTTTGCCGGCATTATGAAAATATGGTGTGGCATAGAATAATGGACCTGGGGAACAATGATTTTTTACGAATTCAAGACCAACTGAAACCTAATGAATCGTTTAATCGACTTCAATTAGCTTCAGTGAACAAGGCGCCTTCTGAAATAACTATTCACCGCTCGTATAACGAGCTTAAGCGGGGTCGCTTAAATTTGAAGGATGAACAAAGAAGTGGTCGTCCTTTAAACGCTATTCGGAAGAAAACGTGCTACAAGTTAAAAATTCGATTCAACAAAACCGGTGATCACATACGAGAGATTCAGCACGAGCACAGATCAGAAATGAAATGAAATTATATCAAATCTTTTTATTTGTACAAATATGGGCAAGTACAGTGTGGGAAGTGTTCATGATGTTCTACACAACCACCTTTGCGTAAGGAGGATTGTTTCGCGCTGGGTACCCCACAACCTCACCGATGCTGAAAAGCAGCGCGCATGGAATCGTGCCATGATATGATTGATAAATTCAAAGCAGGTTCTTCCCTCCATGTTTACGACATCATAGCAGGTGACAAATCTTGGATTTATCTTTATGACCAATAAACAAAGTGCCAGTCAAAATATGGCTATTTCAAAAGGTACCAACACCTATGAAATTTAAACGGTCGGGAAGCGCTCGAAAAATTTGTATCGCCAATTGTTTGCCTTAAGAGGGTATTTGGAATCAACTCCTTTAGGAAACCAAAGTAACATCAATGCAGAGCTTTACAGTACCACATGCTTGCCAGTTTTTGTTGGAGCCAGAAGCGACCGAACACGGACTCCGAGGCCTTTTCCTTCACCACGATAACGCGCCGATCTAGACGAAGGACTTCCTAAACTTTTTTCAAAACTTTCTGAGTGTCCCACGTACATACTATATAGAAAATTAAATCACATAGATTTTTATAAACGCACGAGATCATAACACTTAGGTGTCATGCAAATTGTGGGCATGCTCTTTTCGAACACCCATCTCCGCTAGCCCGTACCCAATGACAAGACACCGGTTAAATGCCATAATTTTTTTTTGCCATCACGTTTTAATCGCCGTCGCAAATAGAGGGTATGTATGGCATCGTCCCTGCTATGGGAGAATAGAGCGTTTTTGATGCGGTTTTCTATTTGAAAGTTGAACAACTGAAGAGTTTCGTCAGCCATATTTGTTTTTTTTTATATGGATCATCATCACTTTCCTGAATTAAGGTTGAAAGACAAAGACTTTTCAATAAGCAATATTAAATTCTAGATAATAGTCCATAATGCCTGCTACACAGTGGCCATTATGCTATCGCAGAACCAAAAAAGTTTTGATGACCCGACCTGAATCGTGCTGATGTAAACTAATATAAAGAAAATAATACCGAAATATTTAAAGATTTATTTTGTTTAAGATGTTTTATGGTAGTAATTTATTAATTTAATTACGTTTATTCTGCCTGAAAAAGTGATTGCACTTACATACAATTACGAGTATAAAAATAACCTTGGGCGGGCGAAGTCTAAGTAAAAAAAAATACAAGAAATTTTTGGAAGAAGAGAAATTTATTTAACTTTCATTCTCGGGACAAGTTAAAATTTAATATTGGTATAGTTATGCTAGACGAAAATTGTGGTAAATTTAATGAATAATGATTAATTAATACATTTTTTGTGTTTTGTGCAATTAAATACATCTATTTTGTTACTTATACCAACAATCGTAGCATGTTGTAACAGTGTTACTGTAAAAATTTGGAAAAGAATAAAGCTTTCATCGCGTTATGAACTTATTTTTAGCATAAAATGTGTTTCCTAAGAACATCATTTCACCATAATCTTTATCAAAGATTCATTTTATTACTGTCTCGGATCCCTTTGAAGTTTTGGACGAGGAACTCGGGGCCTGGTTGGTCACGACATGAGAGTGTTGGGTGCAGTTAAATTAAACGGGAGTTCACATTAATACATATACTTTAATCACTTAGTTGGACAGTACAAAATACATTATCCTCGTCACAATTATTAACCTGTCTTATGTATGAATCTAATTGTATCATTCTAATGATTGATATGTTTCATTATTCCTCCAATTGTCTTTGCGTTGTGTCAAATTAATTGTAAATAATAAAAGTCTTTTGACAATACAGCCTTTAATGATAATACTTGGATGATAAGTATTTTCATTACAGTAACAAAATTATTTAGAATTAAAACTTTGTTTTCTTAAACTGTGATACTTTTATGGCTTCGGCCGAAGTGACGACGGAGGGATCAAAACCGAAATCATGTCTTTGCTAACAAACAACGATGATTAAATAAAGTTTATAACATATTCATGTGGTTTCAATTATATCTGCCCTACATTTTCGGTATTCTCGATACGCCAGCCTGCCAGTCTTTGTAACTTAATACTCTCGAATGTAAAGGGCTAGAGGTTCGAAATACGTAACCCTCAAGGGTTTTGATCGGGTTCTCATTTGCTTCCTTCACTTTACAGCCTACTTCCGCCCGCATGGCAAGAGGTCTTCGACGTACCTATTTGTGGAAGAATTGTTCAATGTGTTACTATACAGTGTGAATTCACTAAATCAGTTTAAAAATACATCGTTTTAAATCAGAAACATTTTTGGAATTCAAAAATTGACGGCCGAATGGAATAGTTGGTAGTGGCCATGCCTCATACGCTGGAGATCCCAGGTTCGAGTCCTGGTCGGGGCATTCATTTGTGTGATGAACGCAGATGTATGTTCTCGGGTCATGGTTGTTGATATGTATTTTTATTCCGGATCACAGATCAACGTACACCCAGTACTTAACTACTATAGAGGCTGTGAAGAGCACTTGGCTACAATGACGCACATGGCGCTCGGCAAGGCCTATTTTCCTGCCAACATATCGTTACTTTACATGACATCACATTGATTGTAACCATAAAGAAATAAATAATTGATATCTGATTATATTTTTCTTTCAACTATAAATATCTTCTTCAAAAAAAACATATTATCATGTTTATATTACTTACCACACGGCAACTAAGACCACAATTTTTTTTTAAATATTTAAAGTTATTAATTATTTCGATGTAAACATTAACAAATATCTATATCATAGGAATATTTTAGAATTTGCAAAATAATGTCTCCGATAACAAAATTCTAATCTGTCAGAATTTTGTAATATTTATTTAGAAGACGATAACCACAACTCATTAATATTAACTTTACGAGTCTTTCGGCTACTAGTAAACTTCAAACTGTTATCTGATAAAACCCTCGAGTTCAATAACCAATATAGACGAACTCTCGTTACTTCACCGTGCAATGCTCGTGTCACAGTAATCACTACTTTTTCAAATGCGTTTCCCTTGTCCGACCCCATAAAACAGAAACGGTACTTGCAAAAACGGTAGTTGCGCAAATGCATTATGCATTCTCAGTCGAAGGGGCAAGGTGTAAAATATGAAAATCTAGGTTACTCGGCCTTGAAGTGAAAATGTTATACTACTGTAAATTAATGTTTCAGCCGGAGCTGGGGAAATACAGGAATATGTGCACTTTACAAAATGTTTATTATTTATTTATGTTTATTTTTGAATTTGGATAAGAATGTTTTTATTGATTCATAAAAAGCTCTAGTTTATTATATTGCTGCTGTCACGGCTGCCACGGCTGTCCATAGCTTACGCTTCAGGACTGTACACTTGGGGAACTTTGTGCAGACTCCTTTGGGCAGCTCCTCCGCCAAGTTCTCCGAATGTAAATCAATAAAAATATGGAACAACACCTTAACCATGACAAGTAGAATAATTGAAGAATAATTCAAATACCAATATTTATTTCTCAACATTGACAAGTACTTGTTCTTATTGACGTCAAATAAAACATGACTCTACCACAAGTTCGGAAAAACCTTCGTGAAGAAGAACTGTCAAGAAACTTAACAAATTGATCCAAATATCTCTAAAACATTTTAAGTATATTGGAGTATATGTAATGCGCCACGTTTACACCTCAAGTCTTCGACACCATCAACAAGTCTTAACACTACAGACACATTATTAAGCATAGTTTTTTCATAAAAAAATTAATAAAATTGAAAATTAAATAATCGCTAACTTACTTATGAAATCAGATCAAATAATACAATATGGCTCGTAACAGCCTAACAATATAGCAATCCGGTCACCAATTCATGGTAAACGGTAACTAAAACATTGACATGAAAAAGAAAGCCAATATACACCAATATATTTAATAATCACCCTCTGTAACAAAAGTAGGTAACAAGACCAAGGTACCAGGTTAACATAATTTACGGGACTTGATAAGTATACTTTCAGTGACAAAGTAAAATATCTCCAAGTAACGCTAATTTCATAGTCACGATTGGCGTTACAGTTATATTTCAGCGACTTGTTTCAGTCACGTCGTGACCACGAAAATGAATCATTTAAGGATGACATTTGGAAAGTAAAATATTATTGTCCCTTACGGTATAGTAATATGGACACATAATAGTGAAGTGTAAAATATGAAGTTAATTTACCTAACTCACTCAATCCCCAAAAATTGTTGCCAAATAGAACAACACAAAAGTTAGTTTCACTGATGAACGAGCCTTTCCGCATAATTTTTCAATTTTAATTAGTATTAGAAATAAAATACATGTCAGTTTCAATTGCAATGAATCTTTATGGTAAACCTGGTATAATTCTACACCTAGACATATGCTTATGTTTCTATTACATGCAGATATGAAAGTAAAAAAATATATAATAAAATAAGTTTTTGATTATTTAATTTTGTACATTTTTTTAAATATGAGTAAAATATGCTTAATAAGATGTGTCGGTAATGTTAAGACTTGTTGATGGTGTCGAAGACTGAGGTGTAAACGTGGCGCATTACATATACTCCAATACACTTAATTATTGTACTATTATTCTAGTTGTCATGATTTAGGTGTTTTTCCATATTTTTAAACTGTAAAAATAAACAGGTTTAATTTTGTAACGTTTGGAAAAGGGCACTTGGGCAAACCCCGAAAGGTAAAAAAGTGTCCCAGTATTTTTGATGAACGTTAGGATTCTAAAATTTGCACAATTTTTAAAAGGTTTTAAAAGTAGACAAAGCGGAAGAAATATCCAAAAGGAAAATCATTTTGTCCTAAGAACGATCAATGTCGATAATGCAGTAAGTTCTTCCTACTTAAATGACAGCAGTTTAGTAAACAACACTGGTATCCATAGTGAAGTAAACTTATTTACTTAAGCAAAAGTAAAGACTTAACGGATGAGTTTTATTTTACACATAGTATAATATATTTACTTAAAAAATTACTCGGCTATTCAATAAACATTTTGTGATTTAAGACTTCTAGCCAAACATTATGACCATTGTAAGTAATTGCTTGTCTAAGTAATTACTCGTTGTAATTACTTGCGGAAGTTATTAGTGTAACGAAATCACTAAATGTGTAAATTAAACTGCGGTAGTATTAAACTTCTCGGCCTTTTGTTGTTTGCTGTTACTGAGTTCCGTGACACCTAATGATTTAAACTAATAGATTGTATATCTAACAAGCAGATAACCTATTTGTTTAAAAAAGACTGATTTTATAGATACGTAAAACAGTCTTCATCGTCACACTGTCGCTTGTTTGTTGGTATTTTACAGGATGTATTTTTAAGAGTGTTCAAGTGCTGTCTTCAAAATCATCAAGTTCTTGCATCGGCCTACAGGGATTCCAGCACTCCATTGTAAACACTCCTAAAATCTGACGATTTGACAACTCCTTTATGGTGCAGTGGCTGCTAAGTACATTTTCCGTAAAACTTATACTTAACTTAGTCCTAGAATCTAAGAAGAAAAAAAAAGTAGAATAAAGAGGCACCTCATCAAAAGGCGTACCTTCATCGTCGTTGCCCATTAGGGGTGAAGGAAGACAAATGTGTGTCCCATAAAAATATTACAATATAAGGTCTCCACAAAGTTTATCCAACACAAAGTCAATTATTTATCAAACTTAGAGCAACTCGTGTCAGGACTTCGGCAATATATATATATATATATATATATATATATATATATATATATATATGTGTGTGTGTGTGTGTGTGTGTGTGTGTGTGTATAAGTCGCGAAATAATTCTATGAAGAAATTTAACACCAGTATTCTTAGAAATTTACTTGAGAAATTTACTCCAACCCAGCTTAGCTACTCGTATAAGGGAATTTTACGGAAATTTCCTCATTCCATTTTTAGCCAAATGGCACAAAACGGAGCCTTTATAGTTTATAAATGTCTGTCCGTCCGTATGTCACAGCCACTTTTTTCCGAAATTTAAACAACTATACTGTTGAAACTTGGTAAGTAGATGTATTCTGTGAACCGCATTAAGATTTTACGCAAAAATAGAGAAAAAAACAATAAATTTTGGGGGTTCCCCATACTTAGAACTGAAAATTAAAAATTTTTTTTTTCATCAAACCCATACGTGTGGGATATCTGTGGATAGCTTTTCAAAAATGATATTTAGGTTTCTAATATTGTTTTTTCTAAACTGAATAGTTTGCGCGAGAGACACTTCCAAAGTGGTAAAATGTGTGTCCGCTCCCCTGTAACTTCTAAAATAAGAGAATGATAAAACTAAAAAAAATATATTATGATGTACATTACCATGTAACCTTCCACCGAAAATTGGTTTGAACGAGATCTAGTAAGTAATTTTTTAAAAGTCATAAATCGTAAACCGCAATTTACCTTTCATACAATTGATTAAGAACTTTTATGTTATGTTAATTGCTGCTTCGGTCCCTTCATGGGCGAGTCCGACTCGCACTTGGCCGCGTTTTTATAATTTACAAGCTGTGGTTTTTATAGTTTTCCTGATATAAGTATACATTCAAAGAAAATGGTAATATTTGAAAAATAATTCGAACGCCTGTGAGTCCACAGATAGCTTGACCGGGCTATAAGCCGCGAGGAACCTCAGCTCGCCGTTTAGTTCATCAATTCCAGTGAGAAAAGTCCTCAAGTCGAGCAGGAAAACGTCAACTAAAAATACCGAAATCCACAGCTGACATTGTGTCGAGTGAAGATTACTGGCGCAAGTGTCAGGCTCTGTAACCACCTAAACTGCGTGTCCACCAACAATTCTCCAATATTCTCTTAAGCTTCTATTCCTAGTCAAAAAAAGGCAAGTAAAATTGTGTTCCTGGCACACAATCTAGCTTGCCCGCTGAGCTTTAGTTGCACATACAGCCTTATTATTATAAATAAATAAAGGCATCCTATAAAGAATTCACATTAACAAATATACCACCACGGTATTATTTAATGTATTCATAGAGAAGGTGTTTAATTAGAAGCTGATAGGAGAGTAGGAAAATGAAACAAAAAATTAATTAGAGATTTGTAAAGCACTTAGAAATATTTATACACATAAATACATTTCTTAACCTAAAATATTTATGTTTCCTATCAAGTAATATCGAATGTCAAACTCCTACTTAACTTCAATAAACAAGGCCTTCGCCACCATTAAACTGTAACATTAGACGGGCATTATCGAGGCTCCAGACCGCAAGGCTGAACTAATAAATCACGAAAGATTCCCCGCCCTTGAAGCGATTGAAAGATTGAGTGATTGACTCGATGTTAAAAGCTTGTGAACGTTACTTGATTGGTTAGCGAACTGACAAATGAGTGAAAACCGTTGTTTTAACATGGGGTATATATAACATGCTCGGCATAGTTTCGTAACAAATTGGCATTAGTGGTTAAAATAAACTGAATGGCTGACTGAAATGTGGTGGGAATGTAAATCGAAGGCAATTTTCATTTTAATTTTACCTCATTACCAAGTTACGTTGGAGACGTATTATTTATTAGTACTAAGGTTATTTTTAAACGTTACAGGCAAATTACCGTCAAAGATCATCATAGCATGAATCCAATAAAGTAATGTAGGAATTGACCCGGAATACTGATAAGTTAAGTTACAGGCATGCAAGTTAGGCGTAAGTACTAATAATAATGATTATAAATACTCAAACAAACACATTTGGTGGCATGGCTCCAAAGAGGAGCTTGAGTTGTGTATGGCCATACAGCGTAATGGAACCATAACCCGAGAACAAACACCTGTGTTCATCACACGAATGAATGCCCCGACCAGGATTAGAACCTGGGACCTTCGGCGTATAAGGCAGGGATGGAAGGTATTGACGGGACAAATAAAAAGGACGAGTAAGTAAAAAATAACCGTTTTTTACTTAACATAGACTTTGAATGAAGGTCGGTACGCCCCAAGGTCAGTGGTAATTCCCAATGGTATACGTAAACCTTAACAACCCCAAATCTCAGTAATGGTCAGTATTTTAAATACAATATCAAATTCTTCAGTGGCCTCGAATATTTGATACGTTCTTTAAACGTAATTTGAAAATATATCGTAGAAGGATATTTTATTTCGCGCGTGATATTTTGAAGTTACTTGCGAAACATTACGTGTCTTATTTCAAGATCACAGTTAGTTTATTATATATCACACTGATTAATATAAATAACGTAAAAATATCTATATAAGGAAATTTGGACAGCTCGTTAATAATGAGACACTTTTCTGATATTTTATAAGACATACCTTTGTTATTGAGTAATTTCAATGACCCTGTCGTAAATAGATTCCAAGGTTACCTACTCAACACACCTATTTACTATAAATAGTCTATCTAAAAAATTTGAAGTGTATTTACTAGAAATGGTTTGTGTGTAAATAATTGATAGATTTAGGCGATGTTTAGAAAAATAAAAAGCTTATGTAATCTAGTTAAAATTAATTTCTATTCAGTTATTAACAACGACCCGAAGCCGTGTTTTTATAACCTGGTTAAACCGGTCATAAATAACCCTTTATAATAAACTGCTAGCTAAAGTAATGTTGGAAGAAAATTATTTTGTAACAAATTGTTTTTACTATTTTTATGTCGTAGCAAACAATTTATAAGTCGCTTAATTAAAATATAGATTTACTAATTTCTTCGAGTTGGTGAAGTACAAGAACAAGAAAAGATCGTAATCTTTTACATTCTACGGATATTTCAAACTTATATAATTCAATTCCAATGATTGCCGTTTACAAGCGCGTCGATGCCGTTACTGTAACGGTCTGTTCAACTTGAATTATATTAAAATAAGTGTAATTGCATGTCACAACGTTTTATACAATAACTTGGTGAGTATCTTTTGATACCTTGATGACAAAAAACATAAGATAAAAAGGACACAATACGTCGACAGAAAATAACTTTAATGCATCGCATAATGTTTTCCATATTTAAATTCATGGAACCCGTGGTCTATAATCATACTGAATTTCATTCCCAGTAAGTACCTAAATAAGTTAAAGTAAAATATCCACAAGGCCAAACAAAGTCTATTAATACTTTTACTTTTAAATATGGGATATTGTTATCTGAAATAAATATTTTTCATTATTATTAACCTGTAAACAACCATGACATTAAACCGTGGTTTGACAACCGTTAGCGCATTTGGCTAAGAAGAAAACCCTCTTCCACCAAGACAACGCTTGAGGTCGCCCCCGTGCGTATGCCATGGCCAAATTCCATGAGTTGTGCAGGTTGATTCTCACCCACCACATTCGCCAGATTAAGCCCCGTACAATAATTTCTTGTTTAATTTTTACCAGACTTACCACTCCGCCATCGTAATTCTAGAACATTCGTCGGGAAATTATAATCAAACGTTCGTTGAATTACAATGTAACCTAACCTAACCTCTCTATTTGTACAATGTTGACCTCATTACGCTAACATATTGTACCTTTTAAACCAATCTCCCTCTCCTACTCCTCCCAACTCCTCATCAATTCCAACTTACCTCCGCAGCAATGTAAGCCGGTATGACTGAAAGCAGCAGTCGCTCCTGCTGCTCCCTCTCACACTCCAGCTTCACTCGCTGCTCCAGACAGGTCCTGGTGCCAGCGAAGGTGTTCCTGTGAGCCCTTTCCGTCAGGGCACGGTAGTAGAGGCCGATGCCGCTAGCTGACATCAGCAGTGCTAACTCGCAGATAAGCTGTTGAAAGAATTTGAAATAAGAGAACATGAGATAAAGAGTTAAAACAGGTAAACTTTAAAAGTTCGGCAGGAGTTTGTCGACGGAAGACAATGAAAGTTCAACTTTTGAGTATCTTCATTAAATCAGTAAGCTCATTTTCGATTTGTGTATGTGATCTATTGCAAGTAGGTATACTTAGGTTTTCTGTATATTTATCTATCACACAATATTAGGAGATTTTTGATCTAAGTATTTGAAAAGGAATTTTATTTTACTTTACTAACGACCAACGCTTTATACGGTTATAACTGTTTATATAGCGGTAATTATACGTTTATTTAAATAAACATTATGTTATGTTGTAGTTTAAGTATAGCGAAGGTCAGCTAGGTAATTTAGTTCTATATTGATCAAGGAAATAAGGTTAGAACTTCTACTTCTAAGTAATAAAAAAATGTCTTCATTCAAAACGAAACTGCATATCTGCAAACTAACAACATTTCGTTTGTTTAATTTTTTATTTAATTTAAAAAATGTTAAGTGAGTCATTTTCATAAATTTTTAAACATTTCGTTTATTATCCGGACATGCACATTGAGGACAAAATTCGACTATATACACAAAAATAAATTACATCATAAGAATGTTGTCCCCACTTGGGATTTGAATTCTAGTGTCGCAGTAAGAGGTTTTCATTAACAATGAAAACTTTCATTATTCAATATTTTCCTTATAGTTTATTATTACTTTGATTATTTAGATAGAATATAAAGTGACTTTTTGACGTTCGGAAAAATGGTAGATGGGTTCAGACCACAATACACAATTCAGTTTTCCAATGACGCCTGTAAACCAACTCTGAAAAAAAATACGAAAATCCATACAAATCCTTTGGTTCGATATTTTTTCTTTGGAAAACTTGCTCAGAATTATGTTCTGAGGCCATTTGCACATTTTCCGAAAGGATAAAAAATTTACCCGTAAGCTTATTACATAACTTGCAATTGCAAATCGATAATTGGCAAAAAAAACCGAATTACGTTGACATTCAGCGACCGCTTCATGATGCAAAACACTTTACCTACGTACGTACAACTTTATAATTGCAGCTATATATTGAAAACCTCTCTCGCAATAATCTAAATGTATCTAGTTATTCATTAATTAGATGTTAAACCCACGTTTTGAAGACTTACCTATTTTTACTTTAGCATTTATCCGAGCGGCCCTAAGCTAGCCAACTTAGCTGTTTATTAACATATTTTATATAAGTTAAATAATACTTATATTCAAATGAGGCAGAATACAAGAATCAAGATGTTGTAAGAAGTATTCATGAAATCAAAAATGTATTATTATAATTTATACTGTTTTTTTTTGCCGCCGAAGCAACATGAAGATGCGTCATGCATACCGCCGCAGGAACAAATCGACCTCTGCGGGGTTAATCTGGGACTCGCCAGAATTGCACCTACCCACTAAAAACCACCTTGTTGGCTGTGGCAAAATTTTACCGTTAGCCTTCATCGGAAGCTACACCCGTTGGGAGGTGGGTGCGCTGGCGGAGACTCGCTAACGGGTCGTCCGCCGGATGTGAAAGTTGCACTGAAGGTGCTCAAAAGGACATGAATTGGGGCCGGTCTGGGCAGCCTCCAGTGAAGCCGGGGCTGCGCAGATTCGGCCGAAGCTTGACTGAGGGATCAATTCATTTAAATTAACCTGTCATGAATTGAGAAGGGAACTATTCTCCGCCAGAGCTTTTTATACTGTGTAATAATAACATATTTTACGTCTTTAGTGACCTTCAAAGCCGTATAAATAGCTACGCGTTTAATCTAATTAAGTAAATATAGAACAAGTGTTAACAATCGAAAAACTACGACACCCTTCCGTTATGCCGCGAAAAATTCACCCCCTGAACTTGAACAGCCCTGGGTAGGCCTTGAAAATTTGCACTTTAAGTGTGCACTAAAGTACTTGTGGCGAAGTGGGTAGTAGCCACGCTTCATGCGCCGGAGGTTCCGGGTTTGAGTCCTGGCCGGGGCATCCATTTGTGTGATGAACTCAAATGTTTGTTCTTGGGTCATGGTTGTTTGTTTTTGTATGTATATGTTTATTCTTGGTTGCCAGTTCGTCGTATGGTCATCCATGCTTACCACAATGTCTGTTTACTTTAGGGCCAAAAAGTTGGTGTGTCCGCCTGAGGATTTTTTATTTATTATATTATTATTTGAAGTTCGTTGAACTGATTCGTCTGTTTACATGTTTTTGTCTATGTCTCTAGAATTACTCATTTATTCATTTGATTATTTTTATCCGTTGGTAAACTCTGAAACGTATAAATTGATTTAAAAAAATTACTTCATACATTGTTTTATTATAAAAAAAAATCAAAACTTTCTCCAAAAATACTTTCAAGATCAGAAGCTACTCATTACTCAGTTTCGAAACCAAATACCAGTCCTTTTTTTAACGTTTGTCATAGCTGTCAAACGAGCACAAGAACCAAGATGGTGAGTGGCATTCGTGTCCATGGACATCGGTTATCATAGACGTTATTGATTATTTATATTGTTATGCATTGATTATCGATTACTGATGCGTTACCAACCGTACGATCAATTCGAAATTGCCTTGGTTCCGATTATTACACTAGCTGTTCCTTCCCTTCATGAGGAACGGAACTACGTGACGTGTTAATACGGCGGTTAAAATAGAAACGACTGTACCGCCCCAGACGAGACCTAAACATCAGAAGCAATACCACCACGAACCATTTAAAACAACAAAGCTAACCAACTATCGTGACAGACATAAAACAATTGTGCATAGAAATAGTTTTAAATCTAATTACATTTCGATTCCGGAAAAGCTACATAATAAGTCGAAGGCCGCGGCGCATTACTGCAACAAGGTAAACAAAGTGACTTTAAGTACTGTTCAGCACGAAGGTTTCATTTTCGTTTATTGGTTTACCCGTGACCTGGAGGGCTGAATAAAAAGTATTGTTTGCAGCTGGAAAATATTTTAGTCTGCGTTTTCTTACTGTGATATTATTTTCATTTGATTTAGATTTTTTAAAGAAAGTATATTCTTCTCTTTTAGGTATGACACCAGTAACTTTTGGTTATTTTGTAAAAGTAAAGGAAAAGGAAAACTTCGTAAACAAACCTAAGAAATTATTTCGAAGTTATGTGGTGCGACTTCACTTCGTTATTCGGTGTTCGCATTTTGTTTTGCTTTTGTTTGCCTATGTTCGTGTTGGAGTCAAAATAACGACATGTGGCGGGTGTATCCACACATTGTCCTGAACAGCGAATATGCTGAATATTTGTGCTAGTTTCGACCGCAAAGACGGTTGGCAAAGTTGATCTGAGAATAGAGTCACTTCACATCGTTGTTTTTGTGCGAGTAAGACGAATACGCGAACACGAATAGCGATGTGAAGTGCGGGCTTAAAATCTGCCAACCCCCACTAGGCAAGCGTGATGGACTATTAACTGACTAATAGGATCTAACCCTTAGTAGGGGTAGGCGGGTATCCCTTCTGTGGGATCATTAAATCTGTCATGATGATTTATTATGAAATTACATTAGATGGATTGTAAACTTAAAGTAACTTCACTTTTCTCTCACTCCGACAACCGAGTGGTGTAGGGGTAAGTAGCCCTACCTCATACGCTGAAGGTCCCAGGTTCGAGTCCTGGCCGGGGCATTCATTTGTGTGATGAACACAGATGTTTGATCTCGGATCATGATTGTTTGTATTTATATATGTATGTTTATTCTGGGTTCCCCCCCAGTTCGCTGTATCCATGACACAAGCTCTGCTTACATTGTGGCCATACAGCTGGTGTGTTTGTCTGGGGATTTATTATTTATTGTGTTTTTAAACTTACGATTTTTTGTACTTTACATATAAATAACAAATAGCTTGTTATTTTAGCCAAAGAAATATACAAATGGTTTGGACGACGTCTGAAGCTAAAATGATATATTCAAATAACACGTGCCATGTTATACCTTTTTCCACAGTAAAAGAAAAATAAATATTTCAAAGCAAATAAATTTACGTTATTTTATTTAGCCGTAACAGGACATTTCATCAATAATTAGGTAATTGTTGAAAAGAAACATTAATCTTATAAGAGAGCAATAAACTAACTGCATCTGTTTCCACGGGATTTCAAACCGAATAGTGAATAGATAAATCTTGTAGCGGCGTGTCTTCGTCACCACTTTCCACCAGACAAAATGTAAGCCAAACGTCATATAAAAAAACATGATATTATTCAGAAATATCAGCTTATAATTGTTCTGAAATCCATTCTGCTTTCAATATATTTTAAGAATAAATATCTTTATTACGAAAATATAAAACTGTTATGTTAGTCTCTCGTGCCTATATACATCAGGTACTTATATACAATAGTTTAGGTGGTGACTCAGCTGAGTCTAAAATTTATTTTCTTTTTTTCCAACTTTATAATCGAGCCTTGTAATTAGTAACAGTATTTGCAAATGGCATATATGCACTATTGGAAAGCCTCTCGGTACAGTTATAGTGGCTGATTGCTAAAATTGTTTGAACGACTTGATACTGCCTTTGTCTTAAAATTACTTGAAATATCAAAAATTGTATGAATATCTTCTTTTACTTCTTCATCTTTATAGCGCAAATACACCTTAACTTCAGTTTTTAAAAGCGTATTATAGGTAGACTGAGAGGAAAAAACCCCGGAGGAAAAATTACTCCTAAACACTCTTTTGTCAAGGTCGGTAAATACATGAAATAGTACGCAAACAATTTGTTTACGACATGAAAGATAGATAAGGATACTTTAAGGGTAGTTGTTTTAAAATTGTTGACATAATTTTGAAATAAGTAAGGAACTAAACACCATTGTTTCAGAAATCTACACAATAAAGTTATTATCCTTCGACAGAACAAATCAACACTGTCTGCAGTAAGCAACGAAACTTGTAAACACGTATTTTCTTTGAAAGAGCTATTACGACTATAAGAAAACTCATTACCTAGAGTACTTTGCTCTGGAGGTTGTCTTAAATACAATTCTATTTATTTATTATTTATGTCTAGTGATGTTACCTGTGTTGTTGGAAGTAATAATAAATCTTGGCAACTTGACCAACTTGTTAATTTCAAAAAAGGTATACGTATATTATCCTACACAATACTATTCCTAGATAAATTTAAATATAACCTCACATTTCAGTACAAACATTGAACCTGCTGTAACCTTGCTTCACAATAACATTGCGTTGTCGAATGCAACTTCATCAACATCAACTCATCATGCAGGCTACGTGCAATTAAAACATTTCTTTCTAAAAATATTTTTTTCTTAATTACCTTTACAAACGACTAAAGGTCCTTAATACGGCATATTTCAACATAAACAAAGAATGTATATAACTATAAAAAGGCTAGCCAAATCCTGTGGTTTTTGTATTTTCCAAATATTTTTCAACATTCTGAGCCAACTCTTATTACTATAGAACACAATGCTAAAAAAATCCTAAATTCAAAGTTGATAATATTCAGTCGCAAAAGCTTCATTAACACTAAATTCTAATATCCTAACAATTACTTACAATTCAGCGAGCAAACATAAAGCAAGCTCCGTTTTAATCCGTATATTTTAATAGCAAAGTAGTTTTTGTTCATTTTTCTGTAGCGCCTGATGGCTCGCGCGAGCAATGCCACAGTTACTGAGCTTTGGTTATCGCAAAATGACAGGCGCTCTCGATAGACATTCTTTGGTTTCGATGTCAATTTTAAACGTTGTACTATTGTTGAAAGTGTCGTTCATATTATTGTGAAGCAAGGTTGAAACAGGTTCAATGTATGTATTGAAATGTGACGTTATATTTCAATTTATTGAGGAGTAGTGTGTAGGATGATATATGTATGTATTAAATTAACAAATTGGCCACGTTGCTGCGATTTTGTTATTACTTAAATTTTACTATAATCAAATATCAAATTTTTTCAACAGATTAAGGTAAACTCATCTAAACATACCTAGCCAATTATTAATATTCAAATTAAAAAATATTAATTTCTTTTCGTATCTCCATGGCGGGAAGTAGTGGCGAATCTTTTAATCAGAGGGCCACTTTTTAAGTTGTTAAAACTTTTTATTACTTATTCGTTAAACACAAGTAGTTATTTTGATGTTTCTAAGATAAGGATAACAAAAGTTAATCCCATTGTTTGAGCTTAGTAATACATAGCAGTGTTTTGATGGAGTATTAGAACGCACCTGGAATCATCACATTAGCAGGTTATTTTGACTAACGCGTGACATTGAAAAACAGTTTGATTTAGAACTGTTACTTTTCTACAAGTTGAGAAAGAGATAAATATACTTATTAATGTCATGGCGCTAAAATAGATTAAACTATTTGCGATTATTAACTAAAACTGTTATGTTGGGGTACGTTCATTTAATGACGCATTTACGATCAGTTCGAAAATCAAATATTAAAAAATTGGCTAGCTTTAGATTTTAAATTGATTTGTGCAATTCTAAACTTGATGAGATTTATCGAAAACAACTTTTACTAGCCAGCAATTAAGTCTCCTTTAGGTGAAATTATAAAATTAGTAGAAAAGTTGTTCAACCGACAGGATGGATTCTTACCTAAGTAAAGGCTTTTTACTTCTTTTGCTTGTAAAAAATAACATATCCGTGAGAATATGAAACCAAAATCTTGAAATGAGCTGCACCTTCGTTTTTCCAAGTAAAAAATTGCCAAGATGTGCTATGAAAATTGATTGAATTTGACATATTACCTCGAAATATATTTTTCATTGTAATTTTTTTTCTGAATTGCTAAATTGCATTAAGTTGTTACCTTAAGTTTAGGAATATAACACTATTTTTTCCGCATCTTTTTTATATTTATACATTAGCATTTATACATTAGTTATCAATAAAACACAGGTTGACAGGTCATTGCATATATGAAACATGGGCATTGTTCTTTGTATTGTCTTTATATTATACGAGTATCAAACTAAAGTATATTAATAAAAAATATATATTAAAATGTACAAAAAACACTGGTAATTTTTAAATGTTCACGGACGATTGGCTGAGTTCAACGCGTTCTTTAAATTAAACTCTATTAATGGCACGTGTGAGCACAGTTTTATTTCGGATTACACATTAACATTATCAACATGACGTCACACGACATTTGTGGGAAGAGACCGACACCTAGGCCCGTATTAATGAAGTTGAGACTAGAAAAGAGCAAGGGAGTTACACGACATACTGTTTCGGTACAGAAAATAATATCACACTTGTTGCTTGAAACCACGCAAGATCTGAGTGAGGTTTATAAAAAAGTGCGTTAGGCTCGTGATAAATGTTCCTTAATTGTACGGGTCTTTATATGAGGATCACCATGCTGAAAGCTTTAGAAGCTTGTATTTCATTTCTTTTTCTTTTTAACAACTTCCTTGCCATGAGTCTCTCCGATACCAATAAATTGGGCAAAATACTCGTTGTGTTTTCAAAGTTTCGCTTCTAAATATTTCTTGCCGAAGTTGTTTACTTCGTACAACATAAGTGCTCTTTCTTAAACACCGACGGAAGTTGCGGGTGAAATTGATGGAATTCTAATTAGCTCTAATATTAGTTTTGTAGTTTGTGCCCAAGACGACATAACTTCATTGCAAACAATAAATGTTTTTCGTTGTAAAAAAATATGTAGTAATAAACATCCCGCAACATTAATCTAAATTTAAAATGAAATGGCAAAAGTTGCCAGACGAAATAAATATTTAAATTGGCCTGTAAAATGAACAATACTGTGTTTATTTATTCAGCAGTCCAACTTATTAAATCTTATAACTTTGTGAATAAAATTAACCACTTTCTCAAAATAAAAGCAGACAGAAAATTGAAGCTAACATTTATCCACCCTCTTGTAGCATCCAATTTAGTTGAACCAGTAATAGAAGATAGAAAAATATTTAATGAAACAAATCTTCAACTGTATCCTACTATGGCCGATATACTCGTAAACAAGTACGTTATAACAATATTAAATGAGAAAGTTTTTCAATAAGTCAATTGTAAAATTTTATTTGATTTTCAGTTAATATAAAAAGATGGTCGTGGCTACTGCACCACCTTTTAATCTTAAATTACGGTTGAAGGAAATGCGACAGTAGATATCACTATCATATACCCTATCATATACATAAACCCACACAACCTCTAAAAAAAGTTATAAAACCTTTTTTAATACTGGCCACAAAAAAAATATCTGAAAATAGAAAAACAAACCGGGCTCTCATAAAAAGTAAGTAAACACTGAGCACAAAGGATGCCTCCCATGCCTCCACTGTTGGAGTAAACTCTACGCTCCTTTTTGATTTCTTATTTGCACAAAAGACTACCTTCTCTATCGTATGGAAGACCTCTGTTTAATAGAAAAAATGACGTTTGGGGTTAAACACGACCTATAATCTATCTGCGAGGGCAGTAATCATTCTACAAATTTTGTGGAACAAAGGTCTTCACCTTCGCCACACCTTCTCTCAAATACCATCTACATTTTTTTTTCGCATTTATTACATTCAAAATAGTACTTACATCAATAGCTGTTCCCTGTATGAACATTATTTTAAGATGTGTAAAAAGAAAAATAAAAACCCAGAGATAGCAGTTTTATTTTTTGTTAAATAAAATATCGTGCTTCTTTAGTAACAACTGACTCCCGCGGCGGTTAATCTATCCAACGCAATAAGAAATCAAGTAAGTTTCAGTAAATCCCACAAAAGAACCATAAAATAAATTTCTAATTCCAAGTACAACGATAGTGTAAATTAAACCTTAACAATGTATTTGTGGCATTATTTATACGGAAAGTCGCGCGCAAATTGCAAGACAAGATAAAGTTTTAATATGCGGTACAGTCAGATGGTGAACTTGTTGAAGGCAATTTACACCAAGCTTTTGAACTTGCTAACTTTGAATCAAATCATCGTTTTGACTTGAGGCTTGTGAGCGTTCTAGGGCAATTTTAAATTAGACTTATGCCTGATTTTTCAATGTGCAGATAACAGCAACTTTTCATCAGAAGAATATTTTTTAGGGTTTGACATAATTTCAATAGAAAGTGTTGTCAAGTGTCAAAGTTATTGTCAAAGTTACTGATAAAAGTTATTTAAGCATTAAAAGCATTAGCCTTTAATGAAATTAATGTTATAATGAACATTCGTCGACAATATATTTGAATATATACTTAATTTATTTGATCATACAAAACAGGAAGGTTTTTAATTACACAGTGTATAATGAAATTTTTTTCAATTGATTGTACCTAATTTACAAAATGGCTTTGGAACCTATATTCATAGATAAATTTTATCAGTACAATTGACACTTGACAAGACTTTCCATTGAAATTATGACAAACCCTAAAAAATATTCTACTGATAATCGTTGCTGTTATCTGTACATTGAAAATTCAGCCCTAAATCTAATTCAAAAATCGCCCTAGAACGTTCACAAGCCTCAAGTCAAAACAAACATTACGTTTAAATTTACTCATATATTCAGAGGTAAGCGCGTTTTGCTAAGTGATGCGGATAACATCTATATGATGAGTCGTTTGATTTTCTAAACATTTTTTTAAAGAATTTCAACTATAATATTATTTAAAGAATTATACCCAGGATACCTCTAATGGTAATACTTAAATAATTGTACCGAGGGAGAATTTGAGGTGACACATGCCCGAATGGTTTAAATCTTCCAAACTGGCAAATCTCTATATTTGGCGTATAATCTATATTTCAAATTTCTTTAGATACCAACTTCCCATCGATCTCTCCTCAGTAATGAAATCAGGCAAAATGTTCACCAAGCTTTCCAAAGTTCCGATTCTAAGTATTTCTTATTAAAGAACTTCGTACAACATAAGTGCTCTTTCTTAAATACCGACGGAAGTTGCGGGTGAAATTGATGGAATTCTAAAGGAGGTATAAGCTCTAATATTAACTGAAAGTTTGTGCCCAAGACGACATAACTTCATGTACAGTCAATGTGTAAAGTTCTTTTTGAAAACAATAAATTATTTTCTAGATAGTACAACGTGTAGCTGTAAACATGATGACGTTATGCGACGTAATATTTTGTGCGCAAAACGGTACAATGCAAATTGAATTGCGAAAAAGTAACGTAGGTTTTATTCGAAATTAATAATAAATGTTACCAGACGTTGTATGTATTGTCTTAATTGCTTGGTGAAATAAACACTGCTTTTATTTATTCAAGAATCCGTCTAAGTAACAGGCACGTGAGTAAATGAAATCTCATAAAGTACTTTGTGAATGTTTCAAAATACAAGCAATGAGTAGACAGAACACTAGATATTTAACTTTTCCTTGTAAAAATAAGTATTTTATTACAATTTCTTTAAGCATCGTAATCATAGAATATGCTTTAGGATGTACTTTTTTTGTGGCCAGTATTAAAAAAAGGTTTTATTACTTTCTTTAGACGTTGTTCGTTGGACTAAATTTTGAAATGTGTTGTAATTGAACAAGTTTACATTCCTTCTGTCTTCCTGATGATTAAAAGATAAATATCGTTTAGTATAACAGCCTCTAAATAAAGTAATAAAACATTTTTTAATACTAGCCACAAAATAAAAAAAAGTATTCTGCAACGGAAAAACAAACCGTGCTCTCATGAAACGTGAACAACACCTGGCACAAAGGATTACTCCCATGCTGCCATTGTTGGAGTAAACTCTACGCTCCTGTTTTAATGGATCAACAGAGCAATGCTTGCTTGCTCGAAAGACTACAATCTCCATCGTATGGAAGACCTCTGCATAAGCGAAGCTATGATGCCACATATCTGCGATTGTAATAATGGTTCTGTAATATTTGTAGCACAAAGATTTTCGCACCACCTCTCAAATACCTTTCACATCTTTTTTTCACATAAATATAATAACTTACAGCTTATTTTGCTTATATTATGAAGCCCTGTTTCTGAACATTAATTAGCAATTTGTTAAAATGAAAATAAAACCATAAAAATTACTCTATTTTTTAAATACTTCTTTGGTATTACCTGATTCCCGCGGCTCTTAACCGTGCAACGTAACAAGTAGAAAGAAAACATTAAATAATTTGTAAATGCTCAGTGCTATACCGCAGTCGTGATTGATACAGGAACCCGCCTCGGTAAGATATATAACTTTTGTAACAAGATATATAAAATAAATAAAACTGACATAAAATGTGTTCCGGCAATGAAAGGCACAAAATACTTTAGATTTCACAAAGCTTTATTTTTTGTGAAATATAAAGTATTTTGTTCAGTGCTTTTTTTGAATATCAAAAATGCGAGCACTTAAAAATATAGCCGAACCCAACCGAACGGCACGTAGGCACGTAGCTTAGTACAATGCAAAAAATCAAAATTACAAACTTTATTAAGCATGGACCATTTTTGGAATCTTGTATAGATAAAAGCTTTTATGTTCAAAAGCCCATTTAGAAATTAGGTTCGTTCATCCATGACCCAAAAGTGTTATGGATGAACGAATGGAAGAAATGAATACGGTGAACTGGGGGGACACCAGACTAAAAATACGTTTATGAATATAAACAACCACGACCCGAGAACAAACATCTGTGTTCATCACCCAAATAAATGCTCCGACCGGGGCTCGAACCTGGGACCTTCAACGCAAGAGGCAGGGTTGTTAGCGCTGATGCAACTCGGCCATCGTTATTCGAAAAGATTGGCGAATTTCAATTTAATTTAATATTACAACGCCCTACAACGCTAACAAGTGTCAAGTTAACCCAATAATTTCATTCAAACTTATCACACTTATATAGCTTTTGAAAAGCTACGTAAAAATTGCTTTCAACAAGTTCACCATCTGACTGTACCGCATATTAAAACTTTATCTCGTACTATAATTTGCGCACGACTTTCCGCATTAAGTCAACGCCATAAATGCATCGTTAAGTTCTAATTTACACTGTCGTTATACTTGGACGTTCATTTGTTGAATACTTAGAGGGGAGCTTTTCAAAGTTTTTTTTACGGACTTACTGTTTTTATTTATTGAAGAAGTTTTTCGTAACGTATTTAAGTAGTTTTTCAAAATATTTAAACGGGTTTTAGAATACTGGCTGTTGGGCTGGTCAGTGCATTAACATGTGTGGGAACGTGTGTTAAAGTTCCCTAAATTGGTGAACCTGACGTGATACACTCGAGCAGCCTTCATCATCATCATTCTCCACACCAGCAGCAGTAGACCCCTCGCCTGAGCCAGCTTATGGGCGTCATGTGACCACGACTTTGCAGCGCAATGCAAGACTGGTCGCCACAACTTGGCACAGCACCTGAACTTTCAGCCGGTGCTTGATCGGTGACTCATCGACTCTGCACGCACGGGAAGTCTCTACCTCGGCATCCTGGGGCAGCCTCCAACTCACTGGTAATTTGTTCCGTAATCCACGGGACCCAAATCCGACGATCGTCGGATACTCACCGGAATCAACAGCTGGTACTGGCAAGCTTTACCTTACCCAAGATGGGAGATGTACGCTACTTACGACTTCGATCTCGGGGTGGGCGTGGACAAATCACAACACTTCATCTACATCGCAATACAAACTTTACTAAAGCTTAGTTTATTTACGACTTTCCGACAACTGTCGGGCCGTGGGCCGCGGCCTGATCACCGCTTTAACATTGAACCTATGGTCAAGTTCCCTTAACATTTTTTGTTTTCTACAGATGCCTATTAAAACAATTGAAACAACACCAGTTATACTATTTGTACTTCTTTTCATTCCTTATTTATAGTACATATCCATACATATCCATACTGGAGAGGCTCGTGATCTTTCTTAATGGAACATATAGTATATTTTCCCGCATATTTTCTTAAGAAGACACACCTTTTTCCGCTTGAAAAGTTGTAGCAACTAAAATACTATAATTATGATGTTTTTATGAGACTGAAAAATGAAAACACAACATATCAACAAAATAAAACATAATCTTCTTTCCTCACCTGCTGATAGAACTGTCCCTCCTGGCCCTTGGGTCCTAGACCGATGGCCAGCCCCATGTAGGCCAGGGTGAGCGCCGCCGCCATGCCCAGTGCCACGGGCCGCGCTATCGGCATCATTGTGTGCACCATCTGTTGAGAAGAAGTAGAGGTCAGGTTAGTGGAAAAGTTACATGTGTGATAAGTGAATGGAGACTAAACATTGATGTGAGGATATATTTGGGCTATTGATGAGCTAGTACATTTCACAAGTAACCAAAGATATCTATCTATCTTTATTATCTTTAGATTTTGCTCGGAAAATATCGCCCGTAAGCGTTACACAATATTTGTTTCGCCTTTATATAGCTTAAGGGCATCTAGTCCATACACGGGTGTTTTCCTTAACTCCTGAACTCTTTAGAATTTCAGGATAAAATACAAGCTGTATGTTATCCTGAAATTCTAAAGTAACTTCTTATGGTAACCTTCATTTATAAAAGATTTTTTTAAATTTGTTTCATATTTTTTGAGTTTATCCACACATATACCTACATATGATACTACGTTTTTTCTACGGGCTCAGAAGCTTCGCAGGTTAAGTGCGAGAAATCCCTAGATAAATATAAAATAAAAATGCTACCTAGTTGGACTTTGTTAGAAATCGCACGTTTCTAGATTTTTTTATAATTCTGGGTACCTACGAACCTTCTATTTTTATATTGTTTGATATTTATTAATGTACTGCTAGAGTGGGAATAAAAATATACTTTGAAAATATCGACTCCAATTAATGTGATCAATGTGGTAGTCGTATATAACTGCCTGCCATTCCGAGCGACAACGAGGCTATCCTGGAGGATCTGCAGTCCCAAGGCTTCCCGGCACTCGCGGTGCATAAAATGCACAGCAAGTACGGGAGGCAACACCCTCTCGCTTTGGTGGTTCTCGCCAACGTCCCCAAGTCCAGGGAGATCCTGAAAGGGGTTAGCACTATATGCGGCCTCTCTGGGATCTCGATCGAGGCGCCTCATCGCCGCGGTCATCCCGGCCAGTGCCATCGGTGCCAATTGTACGGGCACGCGGCGGCCAACTGCCGCGCTCCGCCCAGGTGCGTCAAGTGCCTGGTCCCTCACTTCACTTAGGAGTGCAATCGCACTCCTGAAACTCCCTCTCCTCCCGATTGCGTGCTTTGTGGCCAGTCCGGCCACACCGCAAATTACAGGGGCTGCCCTCGTGCATCCCGTTGTATGCGTTCCAATTCCAAGAGGGCGGCACCCAAACAGGCCCCGCCCCTTTCTCAGGAAAACTTTCCGCCGCTGCGTAGTCGGGTTCCTCCGGCTGCAAAGCCTACACAGTCCAGGCCTGCTCCAGAAAACTGGAGGCTACGCCCCGCATCGAATCCCATCCCGGCTCCTCGCCCATACAAACCCACTCCTCCTCAATCCTCCGTAGCAGACGATATGCGTATCGTCTGCGACGCTATGAAAAATATCGATGTTAGTGAAATCGCAGTCTTAGCCCGTAAACTTAGGGCTTCACGTACTCCGACAGAGCGTTTGCTAGCTCTGGCGGAGCATAGTTCCCTTCTCAATTCATTATAGGTTCATTTAAATGAATTGATCCCTAAATCATGCTTCGGCCGACCTCTGCCCAGCCCCGGCTTCACCGGAGGCTGCCCAGAACGGCCACCAACTCATGTCCTTTTGAGCACCTTCAGTGCAACTTTCACTACAGGCGGAAGACCCGCTAGCGGGTCTCCGCCAGTGCGCCCAACTTCCCGACGGGTGTCGCTTCCGATGAAGGCTAACGGTAATAACTACAGCTAACAGGTGGTTTTTAGTGGGTAGGTGCCATTCTGGTGAGTCCCACATAACCCCCCGCAGAGGACTTTACCTGCGGGCGGTATGCATGACGCATCTTCAACCTCCCTCCCGCGAGGGTGCCTCGGCAGCAAAAAAAAAAAAAAAAAGAGCGACATCCAGACGGACGGATGGGCAGCAGGAGATTAGTCGTAGGTGCGTTTTGAGTGCAGAACCCTAATGGAGTGGCTATTCAAATTGAGTAGAGTACCAGCGGCCTTTACAAGCGCAGCAGCGAGCATACCCGCGGCGCAAGCAAGTTTTTAAAATCAAGTCAGGTTTGTGATTGTTTCTTTTGCACCGTTTGTTTTGTTTTTAACAATACTTATTGTTTATTTATATTATGTTATTATTTTAATGACGAAAATCAAAAGCAGTTATCATGGACATTGAGGAATCTAGGTCTTCATTTCCAGTCACCAATTGTCTCAAACTAGTCGTAACATGTATTATTATGAAATCCAAAAGACATTAGGTTGACACACATATGATATTGGCGTTTTGTCGTACTGGCCACTTTGATCTGCATTATCTCCTCCTTGGTTAAGAATATATTTTGAAAACCGTAATACATTCGTTTTTTCCTCTTTTGGTTTTTTCTTCGCGTCACATGTATATGGCGGCGGTGTCACAAAAGAAAACACAGTGCGTTTTTGGAGCCAACGTTTTTGTTCTGGAAAAAAAACAGAACCAGCCCCGTGGACGGCAGGAGACCAAAGTTGAAAATGAAGAATTGAAGGCTATTGTGGTGTTAGTGACAAAACTGTTTTAATCCACTTGAAGCAAATTGAGAAGGTGAAAAGCTTGAGAGGTGGGTACCTCATGAATTGAGTGCAGTAAAACCGACCAACAAGCGTCGACTGCTGATGAAAAGTGGGTCCTGTGCGACAATCAGAAACGCTCATCGCAATGGTTGAACCTTGGCGAACCAGCCAAATCCTGCCTCAAATGAAAATTTACTCAAAAAAGTTACTTGTGAGCGTTTGGTGGACTAGTGCCGCTGTCGTTCACTACAGCTTTCTTAAATCTGGCCAGATGATTACGGCAGATGTCTTTTGTCAGCAACTGTAAGCCATGATGGAAAAGCTAGCTGCTAGTCAATCGCTCTAGGCCACTGCTGCTTCAGGACAACACTAGACCACACACTGCACAACAGACGGCTACCAAATTAATAGAGCTTCAATTGGACTGTCTAAGACATCCACCGTACTCCTTGGACCTTACTCCAATAGATTACCATTTTTTTCGAAATTCGGATAACTTCTTGCAAGGGAAAAATTCAACCCCGAATGGGCAGTCCAAAATGCCTTCAAAGATTTTATTGATTTCCGTCCGAATGCTTTTTTTAGTAAAGGGATCAATGAACTACCTATGAAATGGCAAGTGCATAGATAGCAATGGTACATAGCAATGGTACATAGCAATGGTACATAGCAATGGTACATAGCAATGGTACATAGCAATGGTAGAAGTTGCGTTTTATTTTGGTGAGTTTCTTAGGTGCAGAGTAATTTAGTTAAGCTAAAGTAATAAAAAAAACTGCAGTCATTAATATTTGTAGTTAAATATTTTATTTAAGTAAAATAGCAGACGAAAGGTAACAAGCTCCTGAGGGACGTACCTTAAAAATCGTGTCCCATTGACCTGATTTTTTACTTCAATATTCATTTACAATATACAAGACACGAATACGAAAAGAACTATACGGGTACAAAATGTTTATCTTGCTCGCAATCCCAAGTTTTTAATCTTTTTAGTTCCTTTATTTCCAGCAGCATTATAATTTAATTTGTATGGATAAATATATCTAAGTATATCAGTTCCCAAGCCATTTCTGAAATTAGCTTAAGTGGGAACACTTAACAAACTATACTGGATAAATACGGATTTTATGGATTAGTTGCCAAATTTTAGATTGCATGGTATTCATAATTCGAGTCATTTGTGCGCTTGGCATAAAAAAACTTAAATTTGTGTGGCGGCCGCCATCTTGTCAAATCGTGTTCTCATAGCTTTGGTGTGCGTGTACAATCAGTACATCTTGTCACGCACACACAGTTGCTGTATACATATACACAAGCTTATTGCACACACTACTATTAAACCATCTGTATCTACTTCTAAATTCGATATTGGAGATCCCGGATGCACCGGCTTCAGTCCTGATCTCGCGAGAATTTCGGGATGAAGCCTTACTTCTGAATTTACCATTTTGTTTGGAAATAAATTTAAAAATGAGTTAAGAAGTTACATTATTTATCGATTACACATTAAACTAACAAACAAATCAATTTTCCGTCCGTAATTAAAAGCAAAGTAAACCAATACCCAACAGAGATATCTTCTGAACAAAGCGAAAGCAATCGCAGTTGGCCGACAATTCTAGATCGAGAAAAGAGAAAAACTCCGAGTGATTCCAATTTGCAATGTGCGACTCGACCGCGTCCTGTGGAGTGTTCACGTGAAGGCGAATTCATTGACGCGGCGACTGGACGCAATTTGATTCTGTTTTGAATTAAAATCAAATGAATTGTCATGTTAATTACAAATATCGGCAGAAAAAAAGCCTATTTCTTTTCATTACATGAATTTTTGGAGTCTACTTTTTTTCTCGTAGCTGTTTTATAGGTCAATAAATGAGGGTTTTGCACTGTTTGGTTTATATTTTTACCGTAATAATTAGATCTCTTAACTCTGGTTACGTAATCGAACTTACTCTTTAATGAAAAATTTATAAGTGTATTAAACTGTTGCAATCTTTCCGAAGTAACTAAGTTAAGATTAACTTGGTCGTTCTTCTCGTCGGAGGCTAGGTGGCGCAGTGCTTAAAGCGCTGGCTTCTTTATCTTAAGGTTACTGGTTTGATCCCCGTAACTGCCAAATGTACCAATGAGATTTTTCCAATTGCTCTTACAGTAAAGGAAAACATCGCGAAGAAATCCACATACCTAAGGAGGTGTGTGTAAAAGGCTGCCAACCCTGAGAAACAAGCATGGCGCCAAATAAAAATTGCCTAAAACCACCCCTTAGTTGGGGAGGTTGACGCCCCTGCAGGGATTATTAAGGTTGTCGTGATGAGGTCGTTCTTCAACCGATCCGTATTCTCGTAATTAACAAAATTCAAGTTAATATTTAAACTACTTTGGATAACTTCGATATTGTTTTCTTGCGACTCCATTTAGCCTTTTATTCCAACATGGTCTTATTTTAATGTAAAGATTTAGATTTCCTGAACAAGAAAATTTATCTATTTAAATAAAATAGTAATTTGGCGTAATGAACTTTAAAGAACAAAATAAAATATTCTTCTTTGCAGCTGTAAAAACATTAACGAGTCCCTAGCAGACCATGAAAGTTAAATCTCTCATAAAAAAAGATGTAATGAGCAAAATACGCTTTAAATCTCAGAATTACCTCTACAAACATGTTGATTACATTAGCTTTTGTTATAACTTAAAATCATTAATGAATTTACAAACCCTTGTAATTCCCGACACCTTAAAATTGTTAACGCCGACGCCATGTATACCGCCATTTTGCATGAATAAATTTATTAACATCAGATGAGAACAGATATGCAGTTAATTATGCGAGGGCAGGTTTTGTGGCAATTTTAGTGCACATAAATGATAATACATAAATCCCCAGAAAATACATCAAATGTTAGTTGGTGTGTCTGTCCCAAAGTAAGCAGAGCTTGTGTTATAGCAGGGAACCAGGGAGGAACACAGAATAAACATACATATATAAACTTATATATAAACGAAACTTCTTAAACATGTTAACTACAGAGATAGAGACCATTCTTTGAACTTGTCTCAATTGTATCCGGACCTAAGTCCGTCGTATTTATACAAAATTCTCCAACAATAAAATTGATTCCATAACTCTTTTAGGCCAAATTAATTTGAGATGCCAAAGATTGAGTGCCAGAAACCAATTTTTATTTTATATTCCGACTGTAAAAATAAATTATAATTGCAATAATTTTGTGATTCGTACCTGTAAATACTACAATAGCAACTTTTCGGAAATTGATATATTTTCCTTATCACTAAATAAATTTATAAATGATATCTTAAAAGAAATTTCAAAATCTTAATTGCTCTGAGTTTTTTTCTTTTAAAAACACTTGTACTTGTATCTTTAATGTTTCGTGTGAGTTTTGTAGCCTAGTGCTTACTTGATAGGTGTAAAAAATCTGTGGAAAAGTAATTGTAAAATGTGTTTTTAATTATGTATTATATTTTTGTAATTAAATATGAAGTTTCCCTTGAAAAAAAATAAAATAAATGTAAACAACAATGGCTCTAGAACAAACATCTATGTTCATCACACAAGTGAGCTACCAGGACTCGAACCTGCATTTGGCGTATGAGGTAGGGTCTACTATGACACTCGGCCGTCAATAATTCCTTAATACTCCTAATAACAGGTAACTGCGGAAAAGACACATCACATTTCATGTATTCTAGGCACGTGCGTTCGGCTACATTTAAGATTCAGATCAGGGAAAAATCTTTTGTACGTTAGGATAATGCTTTTCTTAGTAAAATGAAATAATAAACTAGACTGGTTTAAGTAGTACCTAAGGTTTTTGGTCCTTTCATAACAGGAAAATATGGCTTATTGGTTGAACAACTTTGAGGTTCTTAATATAATGGATTGAGAAGAAATTATAGTCTCGAAAATGGGCCTGAATTTGGTTTACTAATTTTACTTTCGTGCATATAATGTGGTTTACAAATTTTCATGGATTGTCGATATGTCTGAGGAATTTACGAATTCTCAGAACAATATCATGAGTTTGGAAAGTTTTCCAAGTTTCAACGGTTCTCAAGAAATTGGTTCTTATGGATTTGACAATTAATCTGGGATCAAGATTTTCATACCCAAAAGTAGAAATTTAATTCTCTGGGTCTATTATTTGCCGATGACTCCAGCTAATCGTGAATCGGTGATGCTTAAAATCTCGGGTGAGAGCTGTTTTTATATTTATACTAATCATCTAAAGTCATTGTGTATAGTAAAATATAACAAAATTAGGCTACGATATTCAAATTCAAATTCAAAATTCCTTTATTGCTCAAAATATGGTACATGAGATATACAGTTTTAAGTGGAGCTCATATTTTATTGTCAGACAGCATGCAATGTATGCAAATTATAACATTTTGTAATGTCCCTATTTAAGCGTCACCAGTCTAATAAAAGGAACAATTCTTCATAGCATCATGATTCGATCACTTGCATATTTGGATTGTTACACAAATATAAACTTGAAGCTAGGTTTTTCTTTACGGCTGCTATGTGCCATTGTTCATCATAGGACGTGCGGTGTACATGGCTTTAACTAGTTTAAGTCTTATTGTTTATTTATTTGGAAACTCAACAGCTTATTTAAAAGGTACATAATAATTAAACCTCATTACAGAGTTTTACAACATGATCAAAGGGATGCCAAAGGGACAAGTAATTGAAAACAACAAAATATGGGATGAAAAATAAGTAAAATTACAAACAGTCGTTACTCACACACCTATGTTCTGCTTTATGTATGACAATACTGTAATATTGTCTGTTTTATATTGTGAAATACATTATTTGTTTCCTATGTCTTGTAAGTTAAGTTATAGGTAAATATAGTCGTAATATATGTTTAAATAAACCGACTAATGCATACAAACTTACAAGTATATATTTAATATTTATGTGTAATTTAGTAATCATATTTTAGTGATATTTTTGTTTGAAGTTTTGTTTAGACAGGTGAAATATGTCTACATTATCAAATTTACTATTATATGTTCTAACTATACGGGTTAATGTATTGTTACTAGCATAGTTCGTACGATGCACTGGTATTGCAAATACTGGTGTCTGTCTTGTGCGACGTTTAGGAGTACAAAACATTAAGTTAGCTATAATACCAGGATAGTTTAGATCATCGTGTAGGATGTCATAAAATAGGGACATATCTAAGAGATCACGTCGAGAGTTAAGTGGCAATATTCGATGGTGTCGGCAGTCTTCTTCATATTAATAATGTCCACTATAAGACTTAATATTTAAATGTCTTACAAGTTTTTTCTGTATCCGCTCCAACATAGAATGTTATGTAGGTTATAACTAGGACTCCAGATAGGACAGCAATATTCAAGGATGCTACGACAGTAAGCATAGTATAGGACTTTCGGACTTTGCAATCTTGAGAAGAGCTTACATGTTCGAATAATAAAACCAAGGTTACGGATTGATTTATTAATTATATACTCAATGTGCTTAGTAAATTGCTTTTTCGAATCCAAAATAATACCCAAATCTCGGAGTTCGTTAGTTCTTTCAATAGCTCTACCATCAAAGTCGTATGGGAAGGTAATTATCTGATTTTTACGACTAAAACTTATACAGTGACGTTTGTTTATATTTACTGTTATGTTATTATTAAGATAATTACCAAATAGTTGATTATCCGAAATGCCTTTGGAAGTAGGAATGTAAATTTGATAATTTACTAATTATATTTAATTTTGAAATAGGCCGCCAGTTTTTCGACTTTTTTTGTGAACAGGCACTATGTAAGCCTTCTTCCAAATCGTAGGGAACTCGCAATCCACTAGAGAACGAAGAAGTCTTGGTACGAAATCAGTGAACGATCACGTGGTTGTTTTCTATTTAAATGTATATGCTTATTTTAGTATTGTCCTAATGCAAATTCGTCAAAACAATAACGTTACAACAAACCCATGATCTTAAAAATATGCCGGGAGTATAACGCGCTGTATAACGGCTGACAACGTCACTTGTGGAAACGCAGTGTCATTAACTAGAATTTTAAATTATGTTACACTTTGGACTTGTAAAACTTATAATACTTTTCTACTTCTAAAGTAATATTACGTAATGTTTGCTACACCTCTATCTGTGTTATAATAACTTGATGTAATTTTCTATTATGATAATGTGATGTTTGTCATACAGTTTGCACATGTTTTGTTGTCACCTTTATATTGTATAAACAACAAAAAAAAAATTCAATTTAATTTTATAAGTCAGCGCTTGTAAAACATTTTTTAAAATATTTTTATTTTACTGCTTAAGAATAATAGAAACACACCGACCTTTTATCGATTACGTATATACAAACCAGCGTAGACATTTATAATTAACATAGACGCTGCTTTCGTGCCATTACAAAATAACGGTACGCCAATTAAATTACTTCAACTATAAATTATATGATTGTAAAGAGGACAAAATAACTTTTTATTGGATTAGTAGATACAGGATAACTACAAACAAATCAATGCTGTAAATGTTACTATTTCAGCATTGAATATAAATTATGCAAAGGCCAATTTATAATACATTATAATACGTTCGTTTGCATTTTGCATCTTTCACGTGAAAGCTATTACTGGCTTAAGCAGGAATAATGGCGATGGCTAAATAAATGCACGTGCTACTTTTTCTTGGTGCATTATACAGGGTGGAAATTATTTGCCATTTTACTTGAGTATTTCTTTATTATACAAGATATCCGAAAACTGATTACTTATCTACTATGATTACTGTTTATAAAATATATGGGGTCTATCCATTATACCATAAATACGATTTTTCCAGCTTTCATACATTTAGTATGGCAACATGACACTCAAAGAATGAGATATAAGTGTATTTGTATAGTTTTGAAATAATCAGATGCAGATAGACACACTTTACAGATACTTTCGAATAGCTCTGTATGTACCCGGAAGGGGTAAAAGTTAAAATTAGTAAGACTCATGAGTTTATGCATAGAGTATCTTTTGATAGTGCAGCGCCTCCAATACTTAAAATCTTGCGCATCTGGTGTCAATAGACGTGTACTTGATCAATTGTAATATACAAGCGAGCTACTACGTCTGCGTTTGCTACGTAGATTACTACGACGCACTGGGTCGACGCAAATTTGATGAATCTGTTTTTTATGCACCTATGTTATTCCAAAAATTCCTAGCCACAGAGTTAATATCTCCATAGTAAATAACTTTAATTTTTTTTTGGAAAACTAGCGAATTGACGCTAATTTAAATCATCAACGTATGTGTGGTTCTTATTTTAATTCTTTTAAAAGATTATCTGTCATTCTCCTTTTGTTTGCAATCTCACGAAAACGAACAAGCTGCTTTTTTGGAAGTCAGCTCCTGCGTTAGCAACAATTACTTTCACATTCAGGAAGGATGTTTCGAAAAAAAACCATGATTATTGTTGCAGATTTATGCCGACAAAGTATTGAACTTAAAGATTTACCCGGCATGTTATGGTACTTAGTGGGTACGTTATCGTGTCTCTCATTTTTTTAAATAATTAACATAGTTAATAACTCTAGCATTTGATACACAGCAGCTATCCAAAGCCGTTATTGACAGTTTTAACTTAAGGTGACCCAACCTACATGTATTGCATTCCATATTATTTAACGTACTATCGCATAGAGTCGAAAGCCTCATGTTAACATAGGTACATATTAAGAGCCCATCCATATCACATATAATAAAGAAAGAAAGAAAGAAAAAAACATTTTATTGTTAATTTTTAAAACAACACAAAGAAGAAGAAAAGAAGAATGAGAACTCAAAAAGAATGACTGCAACTTAGATAATTTAACTAATTAATTCTAAGCGGCTTAATTCCATTAGTGGGTCGTCTATTACGTCATTTAGGCACGCCGTCAATTAATTAGTGGGTCGTCTATTACGTCATTTAGGCACGCCGTCAATTAATTAGTGGGTCGTAAATAAATTATTTTAAAGGCTTTTGGGAACTAAAAGAAAAAGACGAGTAGTTTCCACTTTTTACTTCGATGCAAAAAAGGTGTATTGTAAGTTTGATGTGTGAATCTGTCTGTCTATGGCATTTTACATTACATACAAATGGAAAATTTTGATGCGTTGTTTATTAGAAAGCTAATAATCGTGAGTGTTAGCCATGATTGAAGAAAATCGGTTAGACATTAAAAAGTTATGTGAGCATTTTGTTGACAGCCGGGGACTTTTTAATTTGAGCTTACACATAAAAGCACCAAGATTCTCTCAGAACGACTCTGTTTGATTTTTCCCTCAGTAAAAAAGGAAAATAAGCACCTGTGTAAACAAAAATCTGTAGAGTTACCAGTAATTTCGAATGCACCGTCATGCAAATGCCGAATTCACCATCACAATTATTCGCTGGAGCAAAACAATGCCCTTCATTGTAATTTTGTTCATAAAATTCAAACTCCAAGGTTGAATAATTAAGCCAGGTTTGGCAATTTCCGTTCTGAAGATTGCGCCCGTATCCAATAGTTTTATCAAAATTATTTTTTGTACAAGTACGAAATGTTGCTTAGACTGAGTGGAACATAAGAAAAGACTAGGTTAATTAAGTTTGTATGAGGTTAATTTAAGTTTAATTATTTATTTGCTTCTGCCGGAAAATCCCTTAAGAGAGATCAAAGCAGTTCTGAAATATTGAACCTCAGTAAATTATCAATATATAAAATAATGCAACTATTTGTGTTTAGAACACAATTCATGTTCAGAAGTTTTTATAGCTTCATGATAGCCGCCAAACAACCACGCGATCCGCCTGTTCATAATCGAACAATATTATTATAATTATTATTTAATGATGCGTTGCTGACCGCTAAGTAAATTTGGAATTGTTCTTTTTCCAGTTAATACACTGGCTGTAATTTCTCTTCTTGTAGCACACAAGGACGTAAACATATTTAAAAAAGGAAGGACTGTAGTTCCACAATATTTATAAAAGCAAGAACCGTGTTCTTATGGTAGCGTCGGGTGACGGGTCGCTCACTTCCTTCTAATATGGTTGATGAGGGCGATGGCTGGATCCCGCGTTAACTCGTGAACGGGTGCCGTATGAGGATGTTCGTCGATACTTGGGAGGAGGGAGACTTGCCGAGCTAACGGATGCAGATAAGAATAATTTTGTACAGACATAAGAGACTTTGTAAATTTATTTAAAAAAAATGATACCCGTAAAGCTTCTTGTTAGTTCTTCACGAAGGTATTTCCGAACTGGTGGTAGAGTCATGTTTTATTTAACGTCAACAAGAACAATTAACTGTCAAATACATATTTGAATTTTAATTTGACAGGACCAACATAAGGTTTGGCCAGCGAGTCGTCGCAGTTGAATATTTATGAATTCTAAAGCTGGCAACGCTATTGTCTTGTCAAATTAACAATTAAATGTTAAATTTTATCAATCTTACTACACTTGTTTTAAGAATCCTCTTTAAAAAATATATCAAAGTATCAACATTATTTTCCACAGATTTTCGACTGCCACGTCTAGCTATACTTCTATTTGATTTTCTGGCAAGACCGCGTGATTCATTCGCGAGCAGAATGCAAGGAAGAATCGTGGGATGAAGGTAAGTAGCTTTGCCTTTCATGCCAGAGGTCCCGGGTTCGAATCCTGGTAGTCGCAAATATATTTTATCATATTTGCTTCCTAGTCATGGATGTGTATGTATGTTTATTTAAGTTTATTTCTAATATAAATATTTAAAAAAAATATATCTATGTGTGTTTATATATTTCTTAAGTTTATTTATCCGTTATCTAGTATCCATGACACAAGTTCTTAATGATACTTAATTTATTTATTAATAATAAATATTTATTAATTTATTATTGTTATCAATTCTCTAGAAAACTGCTCATTTCCAACCATTGGATTATATTGGCGAGTAAGTTCAGTATGCTATTAAAATGAAATCTGTTTCATTAGCACCCATATACAAACAAGTAATATGTAGATATAACTAGGAGACTCTAGTTTGAACAAAGGTGTTTAGTAAAAACTGGTTTTTACTAGGAATTACTGAAAATGGGTTTTAACTGTTACATATATAATATTTAACAATTGGATTTATTATATCTCAGTTAAATTGCTAAGTTTCTTAACTAAACTTAGAGTATTATTAATAAGTTGTCAATTCTATGAAATTAATAAATTTCCCTGTGAAGCTTGAGAATACAACCGATGCGAGAGTCAAATTAAAATTTTGGTTTTACCAGGAATCTAACCTCGGGTTTAAAGCGTTTATTACTCTATTATTTGATTTAGAGTAATAAACGCTTATATTATCTAGATATCGAGAAATTATCTATAATTATGATATTATCTCTAAACGAATAATTACTTTTTATTTATTTCATGTTCTTACACTGGAGGAAAAACATGAGAATTATAAAGTCAAAATTGTTTGAGAAACAAATTTGAGGAAGAAATTTTCACATTGTTTGTATTATTATGTAACAAATGATAATCATTCTTTTTTACTCGGAATTGTAGACTGAGCCCATGTGCCCTTATTCCGGACGTTAAAAAGGTAACTCGGTGTAATCAGTAAACAATGAAAGTATGTAAACAATTTTAAAATTTATTTTCACTTTAATCAATGACATAATTGTTACATATAGACAAGTCATTCTCAAACATTACCGCACAAAAAAACGGCGTCAACGTAACTATAGATAATATAGAGTAATACAATTTGTGGGAGAAGGAAAGAATAAAACGGTTCACTTGTTGTAAGAAAGAGATATCTATGTACTTCGTAACATTGCTTCGTAATAATCGGTCGCGAGCGTACGTGACGTAGTAGGTAAATTGTCACAGCATGTAGTGTTGTCTCTTTTGCTCGCACATACAAAATCATATTACATCTCGCTCTTTAAGTTTTTTGAAATGTATACCAGTCATTTTAAATATCAAAATAGACAAAAATAGTATTTATGCATGAAAAAAAAGTATAGTCTTTCTTTAACAGTAACGGTGTAATTAGTACACTGTCTGAACACACAAGTAGGCATTGTGCGGTATTAAAAACACAGAATAGGGAATAAGTTTTGTGACTCGTTAGTCAATTCCCTCACTGATGCTATCAACTCAGCCATCAGTAATAACGAAAAGATTGCTAAGCAAAGCAAACCCACGCTTCCCTTAGCCATTAGGAATCTTATTAAAGCTAAGAACGCGGCTCTCCGGAGAGCCAAGCTCTATCCAACGCCCACCTATAGATTAGCTGTGAATCAGCTACAACGTAAAGTTAGGTCTTGCCTCGCGGAACTCTGAGACGTTCAGGAACGATCTCATGGAGAATATCTCCCCGTCCCACCAAGCGTACTATAGTTTGGCGTGAGTCTTACGCGTAGACGCCGCCTCTCACGTTCCTCCTTTCACTCCTCATTACCGACGGCACTACCGCTTTCAAAAACGAAGAGAAAACCGAATGCTTCGCTGAAAGCATTGCCTCACAATGCTCGCCCAGCACACAACCCGCGGATCCCTCTCACAACCAAGCGGTGGAGGACGAAGTCCTCCGCAGGGTCTCTCTCCCCATCACCACCGACTCCGTCACAGTGTCTAATGACGAAACCTCTCTTCTCATTAGACGTCAAAAATCCAAAAAGGCTCCGGGTACGGATGGAATTTCCAACCACGCACTTAAGCACCTGCCTCAACAGGTGCTTACCTTGTTAGCTGTCATTTTAAATGCCTGATTCGATCTTAGCTACTTTCCAAAAGCTTGGAAAGAAGCGACAGTCATAGGCATTCCCAAGCCGGGTAAACCTCTGAATATCCCGGCTAATCACAGATCAGCCTACTCAAGGCAATGGCTAAACTTCTCAAGAGAGTCATACTTTCCCGAATGCAGAACCATCTGTTTCCAACGGATGGCGATCCCCTCATAATTCCCCACCAGTTCGCAATCTAAGCACTCGCTGAGTTCTAAGTTTGCTAAGCACTCTTGTCCTCAGCAAGTACATCGCATAGTCGAGTACATACTCGACGGCTTCTATCCGCGGCGTTATAAAGCGGTCGTAGTCTTCTTTGATGTAGCCAAGGCTTTCGACAAAGTCTGGTACAGCGGTCTCGTTTATAAACTCTATAAAATAGGCTTGCCGGCTCGTCTAGTCAGGATAATCGCGTCGTTTCTCAAAGTCCGTACGTTTCACTTTAAACATGAAGGCACGCTTTCCGCGCCCCGTCCCATAAAGGCTGGACTCCCTCAAGGCTCAGTCCTCGCCCCTCTGTTGTACACCGTGTACACCAATGACATTCCCATCTCGCCAAAAGGCGTCGAACTCGCCCTCTTTGCCGACGACACTGCCCCTTTACACCAAAGGTCACAGTCACCAGCAGCTAGTCACCAGATTCCAAAAGGCCATAAACGCCCTCGGTGTATGGTTTCAAAAATGGCGCATCGATGTGAATCCAGGCAAGAGTTTTGCGATTCGCTTCAACCCCAAACGCCGTCGTCCCGCTGACGACCCCCACGTTCGAATGTTAGGCATTCCCATCCCCTGGAAGCGCTTTCTTTCAAGCCACACATCGATAGATTATCGAAACTCGCCCGTCTTTATTTAGGCCGCCTAAACAGTGTGTTAGGTAGAAAAAGTACAATGTCCTTTCGAAACAAACGTACGCTCTTCAAGACCTGCGTTAGACCCGTCATGACATATGCCTCGCCATTCTTTGCCCACGCCAAACACTCCGTCCTGCACAAACTGCAGGTAGTTCAAAATCTCTTCTGTCGCAGGGCCACAAACGCACCCTGGTACGTGCGTAACGCGGACCTGGACAGAGATCTTGACCTACCTACAGTGCAACAGCACCTCAAAACGCTCTCGGAAGCGTTCTTCAAACGCTCTGAAATCCACCCCAGTCCTCTAGTTCGAGATTCAGTCTCATGTCACACTACCCCTGACATAGATTCGAATTTCAAAGTCGCTAGACCGAGAAACGCGCACACGAACGTTGCCACGCAACTAAAACTAGATCTCGAAGCCATTCAGGGGGTGTTTTAGTGGCTAGGGCTCTGGTAGGCTCGGAACGAGTCCCAGATACCTATATCGCTAGCGAGAGGTATGCGTTAGAGAATCTTGTATATCCTCCTGCCCTAACGGGGAACAAAAAAAAATAATATTTTGTTTGACGTTTAGCCGTGACACTAGGTTGCTTAAGACTAAAATATGAAATAGCGGATACTGCGTTGCATTTGCGTTGCCATTATTGAGAGCGGATAACCTGTCTCTATTGTAATATGTCATTGACTTAATAAGGTGCGTAATCCAGAAGTGATAACAAACTGTATCCCAAAATTGCCATTGATCAAGCGTAAAGCAGGTGGACCAAGGTACGACGTCTTGTCTTTTGTAAGGTCGTGTTAGCCGATCTATATGTAGGTTTAGAAAACTAATTCGCCCCCGTTTTGTTAATAGTTTTACGTTAGGTAATGAAAGTTTCTAATACCCAATAGATGTTTGAACAGCATTCTTGTTTTGTTTATCACAAATACAATTCCAGATGTTTCATTAGTAGCGTGGATATAGAGAATTCATCAAAATTCTATATCAATAATATTTCGCTTAATCCCTTTAAACAGATTGAAAATAAAGACCAAAACTCTACAATAGCTTTCTCCTCATTAAGGTTCAACAGAATTGCACGAAAACTTTGCCGCAATTTGTTTCCTATTTTCAAAATACATTGCAGAATTAAACTTAATAAATGGCGATCGCAATTTCTGCTCGCTATAAATTAAATCTGGATTCCACCAGTTAAGAACAATTAAAATTAGTTCAAAGCCATAAACGACGTACTGTTAACGTACCATTATTCTCAAAGCAAGTCGGCGGCAATACACTTTTATTGGTATTAATTTAAATGTCAATTTGTGAGCTAACTTCAATTACCTAGGCAGCTAGGTTTTAACTACCCAAGCTAATCGAATAACATTTATATTCTAGAGTTGTTCTAGAAATAGTTATGCTTGGTTTAAATAATTTGATTAGTATTTCTAAAACTCAATGTCCTCCTTTTCAACGTAATCTTTTACAGTAATGTTTCGTTTTACTTCAACTTTACACTATCGTTGTCTTACATTAAACATTACGTACAATACTACAAAATACAATCTATTTTATAAGATTTATTACAAATTAAGTCTAATAAAATTACAAGTTAAATCTTAGCAACTTTATTGAGACCGCGGCATGAGCACTTTGAAAATATGACTGAAAACTCGCAGACAGATTTTCATAGAATTTAGTTTTACACTCGTATTGTCTATTGACGAGAAAGTTTCATTTAATTGATGTGATTAGGGACCCCTTCTCCGAAATTCACGACTTCAAGTTACTTTTAGATATAATAGGTCTTTACCTATGAAACTGCCGTTTTGCCGTACTGGCCATTTCAAATGAAAATATTTTTTTTTGACTGATAATTCTAATTTCAAATTAATTTTATTTGACAAACATGGAATTCTTTTTCTAAAATCGTCATTTGTTTAATAGTTAGTGTTTTGTTTTCAACGCATTCGAACATTTTTCGTCATCATGGATAAGTTAAAAATTCGAGTAATTATGGAGTATGAGTACGGTCGTGGCAGCAAAGCGGCACAAGCGGCACGCAACATCAACGACGTTTACGGAGCGAACACTACAAACGAACGCACCACCCGTTATTGGTTTACCCGCTTCCGTTCTGGAAATTTTGACCTGAAAAATGAACCCCGTGGTCGTCCGAAAACTTTGGTCGACAATGACGAATTAAAGGCAATTGTGGAAGCTGATGAAACTCAATCCACGGCTGAATTAGCAGCAGCTTTCGACGTTAGCATCAAAACAATATTGGTCCATTTGCGTCAAATTGGCAAGGTAAAAAAGCTTGACAAATGGGTACCCCACGAACTCAATGACCGCCAGCGCGAAGTACGCGTGGAGACGTGCCTTGCACTGCTCAGCAGGCATACAAATTCAAATTGCAGGCAGTACAAAATGCCTTTGAAGAATTTGTTGCCTCCCGTCCAGCTGATTTCTTCAAGAAAGGCATCAATAAGCTACCAATGCGTTGGCAAAGATGCATTGATTGCATGGGTGATTATTTTGATTAATAGAAATAAAAAATATATAAAAAAGTTACGCTTCATTTATTTCGTGAAAAACGGCAATTTCATAGGTAAAGACCTAATATAATTATTTCTAAATAGTGTAGGATTGCTTTCAAAAGCAGGTAGTAAATAAAACGACATATCTCTATGAAGAATTTGTCTAAAGAGAAAAATTAGAGGAGACTTAGAAGAACGAAATCAAAATTTAAATGTAATACTTTCAGAAAACTCGGAGACTCAAAATTATACCTAAATATCAAAATCGTGGTGAGAATCCCACGACTCACTAAAATCATAATTTAAATACTTTAAATAGCCGCTATAGTCTCAAACTTAGTGCATTTTATACATTTATTTGTTTATTTAATACATTAATTATCTTATTATGTAAACGGCTTATATAATTATTGAATTGAACCAACTTCTTTACTGCAAATTGCAAATTAAGCCATTTTGCTCCTGGCTTCATTTATACACTTCAATCTTTTTTATATACACTATTATTATAAAGTAAATAGACTTGTCTTCGATAAACTCTAAATTATTTTTAACAGTTCAAAATTACCCACCAGCTACTGACCCGAACTTAATAACTCATAGATAGTGGTTAGCAACCCTGTCTCGTACGCCGGAGGACCCAGGTTCGAGTCCTGGCCGGGGCATTCTTTTGTGTGATGAACACAGATTTTTGTACTCGGGTCATGGTTGTTCATATTTATATGTATATGTATGTTTACTCGGGGTTTCCCCCAGGTTCACTGTGTGGTCATCCATAACACAAGCTCTGCTTATTTTGGGGCCATACAGTTGGTGTGATTGTCTAGGGATTTATTATTATTCTTATTATTACGTACTACCACGAAATACTAGAGTAACAGAAAGTAACCCACAGACTTGATAAAAGAGTAAAGTGGCAAATATAATTAAAACGTAAAAATATCTGTCAGGGCGTTACCACACCAATCATCAATATCATCGATCGACATCGATCGAGTGGTCTAGTAGAAACTATCGATCGACGTCGACTGTTCCATTCAACCGTCGATCGATGGCATCAAGCGACGATCGATCGTTTAGTGTGGTAACACCCTTATCGATTAGAGCTACAAAACTGGAAGGAACAAAAGTTTACTTTTTGATTATGATTTGTTTCACGCTATTTTATTTTTTATTTAATTGTATTGTTTTTGCATATTTTTCTGTACGCGCTCTATTCGCATTTATTTCAAAATAAATAAAAAGCAAGCAACTTTTACTCACCAAAATAAGCGCAAACAGCGGCAAGGGCGCGTGGTGGGTCGCCATGAGCGTGGAGGATCCGAGGCTGACGGTCACCAGGATGGAGCCCGTCAGCGACAGCGCCTCCCACTCCGGCGCCGCCGGCAGCAGCGCGAACAGCAGCACGATGAACAGGATGAGGACCGTCACGGATAGTGCTGCTATCGTCTTCGTCTGGGTGGATAACTCCTGGAGAAGTAACGGTTTCATTTAGTTGTAGGGGAAATCGGAGTTTTATTAGGCCTTTTGTAATTATAGCAATACACGGATAGAGCTGCTATTGTAAAGTGTCGCGTTTTCTTTTTTTTTCATGTTACCTGGTGGGAAGAGATAGGTATATTTATTTTTGAGCCTATTCCAGTCATTATAATTTTGTGAGAATAATTTATTTATAAAGAAGATTAATATATTTGTGAAAATTTGAATGAGAATGAAAGAATTGTCATAAGTAACTAAGATAAAATATGATATGAAATTTCATTTACTTTATAACTTACTTGAAAGCTAAAACCTGTCTTGACAATACTTCTTTCTTACTGATTCAAGTACACAGAAGATTAAAACTACATAATTTAAAAATTTTAAACGTGAGTGTGCGCCGTCCCTCTGATAGTAAGGTGGGGTTTGAATTTTTTGTTTTGAGAGTGTGCCAGACAACCTCTGCCATTATGACGTATCGACATATCGACACCGATGAAACCGATCAACATTTCACGTCAATACCAACTCGTGAAAATTCGCAGAACATCTCGTGGGGCGTAACCCCAGATGAGATCTCATCGCATGACACTCTTGTACCACTAAAATCGTACATGAAATCAGACTATAGTCATTTCATATTTACAGAGAATGTTAGAATTAAAACGTTACTCCAAGATATCTTTCATCATCCAATAATAGATTTTTCCAATATGCACAGAGTCAAGGAACGCCGTCTCGAAACTAAATTTCTAAGCAGAAAAAATTCGCGATTTACCGAGGTATTTCTCAGAAACTCAAAGTAGGTATTTTTTTCAAAAATACTGTTCCATATAAAAACCCACTTTCATTCATACCCTTCAACTTATCACGTGGATATATTGTATTATGTAAATGTACGATTTCATAGAAATACGGGAACAGCGAATAAAAAGGTTTATGTATAGAAATATTGTAGTTAAGATGATTTAAAGAATCTATACGGTTGGATACACCTAGTATTAAGTCTTATACGAACTGGTTTTATAGTTTTTCTATATATATTTTTAGTTTTCTATGTTTTCATAGTTCTAGTTTTAACACTTAAATAGTTTATTAAGATGATAATGAGATAAATAAATAAATAGTACACGACATCTAGTATCCTAGGCGATCCTTTGCAAAGGAAATTGCCGTATCGCGTACGCGATGTTCAAGTTGGCAAACGCGCAAATCGGTGACAGCGCGCGGAGAGATAGGTTATGTAAAAATGGCGGGAACGCCATTTCTGTACGAAGTGATTTATCTGTTGCGAAGTTACCTGAGTGATGTGTGGCAAAACTTGTCACTTGGGGATTTCGTGGGAACCTCTGCATTATACATTTACGAGTATAATGTCAGAATTGTCAAAATCGCTTCAGTACTGTCACTGTGTGGTAGTAGGCTTAAATAATTAGGTAATTAGGAAAAAGTCAGCCCATAGGAACCCAGTACATTATTGGCGGTGTTGAATTAGTAGAAACTGACTTGGTTAGAGTTGTCTTTTGTGCCACATATAGATGAAACCGTCAACAGGGCGTCTAAATCATTAGGGTTTTTAATAAGAAATGGGAAGGTTTTTAGGAGACCCCAAACAAGAAGAAATTTGTACTTCAGTATAGTGCGAAGTTTATTGGAGTACGCGAGTGTGATATGGCGTCCACATTATGCAGTACATATGTTGCGAGAGGATCCAGAAGAGGTTTATGTCTCACCTAATCTATTCGCAGGGACTGGTTAAGCAGATGCGGTCGTATAATGAGCAGTTAAGGTATTTCAAAATTCCATCTCTTACTGAAAGGTTTGATTTTATTGATTTCAACTTTATCCAGAAGTTAGTCGCCAATAAAATAGATTGCCCACCACTACTGGAAAATATCAACTTTAGAGTTCCTCGTAGGTGCCCACGGAAACCCATTTCACCACTCTGCCCCCCACTTCGTCGTACGGTCCTTGGAGCCAACTCCGCTATTCCAAGATTATGTAGAATAGCAAACCACCATAGCACCGTTTTAGATTTGTTTATTACTAAGGTCGGGAGTGTGAAGCGTCCATTTTATGTAACCTAAAAATAGTTGAAAATTTTGTACTTAAACACTGTTATTAGAATATTGTTATTATTATTATTATTATTATTTTATATACTGCATGCTGTGTTTACCATTAATTAGTTTTCGTATTTAGTTATTAATCTTTGTTTTTTTTTATGAATGTCATATTACGATAATTGTTGGTAAGCCTTTTTATAAATAAAATAAAATAAAAATAAAAAAATAAAAACTAGCCAAATTAATAAATAATAATATAATAATAATAAGTATAGTAAATAAATCCCCAGACAAACACACAAAGTAAGCAGAGCTTGTATTATTGTTGACCACACAGTGAACTGGATTTTTACATACCCAGATTAAACATAATTATATAGATATCAACAATTATTACCCAAGAACACACATCTGGACTCGACCCTAGGACGTCTGGCGTATGAGACAGGGCTACTGCGTCACTCGGTCGTCAAACACAAACGTCAAATTAACAATTTTCAAATTTAGAACTTTCCTTAATTTTTGTAAATATGTTTGTAATCTTTATAATACATTTTCGGTATCTACTTGAGATTGTTTGTATTTATTACAAGGTTTCATTTTATCCATTTCGTAGAGCGCCAGTGGTGTAGAATATAAGGCCTCAACTACTTGATCAACTGGTGCCGAAATTGATAACGCTGTCTGCCAAATGTACTGATTTTAACGACTAATGCTTGCCAACTGATCTGAAGGTGGAAGAAAACGTGGTTATAAATACCTGTGATAAAAACTCACGCAACTATTTTGAAGTTAGTATTAAGTCTGCCAACTCACAGATTTATTTTACCGCCGGCTTTTGTTTTCTCGGCCCACCATTAAAAGACGAAGTATAAAGTATGTATCGAATTTTATTAAGAGTTTATGTACAAATAATAAAACAACTTATTTTAAATTTTGAAATTTCCTGAAACAACTAACTACTTCCATGCAATGGGATAACTAATGTTTTTGTGGATTTGTCAACAAATGCGATAGTCAGTTCAAACATAACGCGTTTATTTTAATATTCATATACAAGTGCCAACCATAGTGGTACAATCAGGATCAAAAGCTATTTTATTTTAAAAGCTGATTTGTGCGATACGTAAGTAGCTGTTAAGTTTGTTTTCAAAAATAGCCTAGTTTGTGCCCACGGCGCCAAGCGCCTTTGCGTATACCTCGGGAAATGTACACATTTTACTGAATGAAAGGCAATTTCCGCATCCATGATGATGTAGGTATGCAGCATTCCGTAGTTAGTTGTTAGTTGTAGTAGTTGTATAGGTTAGTTGTACAGCTTAGACGTAAATACAGGAAATTCATTTTGACATAAACACACACGTCAAAAAGTCTAAGCAACATATACAAATTTGAATTGTACAATGTATTTTACATTAAATCGTTAGTATTTTATTATTTATATTATTCTTTTATGTCTTTTCAAAGTAAAAAATCAATTATTTTATTTTTATTTTAATAACGTAAATTAACAATATTGCGAGTACTATATCATACGTAGTACAAACTAAGATGCCCAGGCAACTAAACTTTTTATAAAAATGTAATGAAATTGTTAACATAATTAATTTATTGTAAAAGAAATTGGATAACTTAATACAAAAAGTGGCCGCCTCTGTTTGAGTTGAGAACTAGAAGAGTTATTCATAGAATCGATGAGATTGTCTATGTTATTCTGCGGCAATTGCGCCCAATAACATTTTTGTAAGTACATCAGTTGTCGGGATGTTGTCACTCCGTCCAATTCCTTTAAAAGGCCGTACTCATTGCCGTACTCGTTTGGGTGCTAACAACAACACCACAATATGTGTTCTGTAGCCTTAAACCAGCCTTAAACTCAGTTGAATGTATCGGTCTTGCCGAGTTGTTGTACTCCTTCTGCGGCCTGGGTGCTGCTCGGCAGGATCTCCCGTGTTAGGGTAACGCTGATAAAGACGGCAAATAACGCTTCTGTTGACTCCAAAATATCATGATACCTCAGATTGCTTGCTTCCCGCTTCCAACATCCCTACGGCTCTTAGCATTTCGTGTGAGGTCAATTGACGTCGTTCCATGTCGTAAACAATGTCTTACAATTAAAAATTTTCCCAATTAATCAGTAAAAATTAATAATAGTAAATTATTTCACAAAACTCACGCCACACAAAGAAAACGCATTAAAATTCAAAAACATGTCTTCGCTTTAAATTTTGTGAAAAAGCAAATGATAGCCGAAATTTTTTTTTACAACCAGCCAGTTTGTCATCAAGAACAAAAAAGTTTACTTTACTACTACCTACTTGGTAAGAAAAAATATAATAATTGATTAATAAATTTGAAAATAATGTGTGTTGCTTAGACTTTTCTGATGTGTGTACTTACTTTCATAATTAATAAGAATCAGAAATGTTACAAGAATGTGTGACTTATTAGTTCAAATACACGTTTCATTATTTGTTATAAAGCTTATTTCAGAGAATTCAATACATTGTAAATCCAAACAATCAAATTATATTTTTTTTAAACAATACAGTTTGTTGCGCATTACACAATTGATTACTTTTTTCAATTAAAAGTCACAAAAAGTGTACCAAAACAAATCTGACATTAAAAAGATGTCACGATTCTACAATTGAAAAAAAAATTTATGAATGTACAACTGTATTTATAAGCTTCTTCGCTTAACTGTACCGAAATTTATGTAAGATGCTAATACAGATAATGCAGCACTAAATTAACTCGCTGCGACAGAAACTTGCTAACTAGTGTCGTCGGTATTCCAAAGCGATGCAGTCAGTACCACTGCTCTACATCGCTTCATCAAATCGGTATTACATTACATGAACAGCTTGACGTTCCCTAGCATTATCAGTGAAAAGTTCTTTAAAATTCATGGTTTAGTTGAACTTTATTTTGGAATATTTAGTATTTATACATTTTAATGTTTAAGCTACCATTCCTTCGAACTGTAACGCAGTATCGTTTAGAGACATTGTCTTGTCATGGCAGCTTACTTAGGAAATTTATAATTTATTTCTTAGCACGCATTGAGTAATGATAGAAGCTAATCGCCAGAAAAAGCCGTTCCGATACTCTTCAATATTAGTCCAAGAACATTTTGTAAATATGAACAAATTAATTATACATACATTACTAGATAATTATTTATTTGCAGGCCTGTGAAGGTTTTTATATTTTTTTAGAGGATTTTATACTTGTGGATGTATGCCTGCCTCTTACACCCTGGTTAGGTTTTGAGTCCTGGCCGCGGAATTTATTTGTGTGATGAACACAGTTTTTTTTTGGTCATGGTAGTTTTTTATTTATACATGTACCTATGTTTATTCTGAGTTCCCCCCTTCACTGTACGGTCGTCCATAACACAAGCTCTGCTTACGTTGAGCCAGACAGTTTGTGGTTTGTTTAAAAAAAATGTTACGCTACGACAAAACTTAGCTTTTCTTTCTACCGTAAGAACTACTTTATTGAAAAATTACTCCCCATTATTCAACACAGGACAATGAACTCAAAGATATAAGACAGTATAATACAAAATTGAGTAATGTGTCAATGGATCAGCCCTGCGGAACCCGAGACAGATTAATGTCTCCCTTTAGTTTAAGACGAAAAAAGGCAACTAATGTTGGTACTTGAGACATAATAATCGCTTTTTGTCATTCGGAATGTGATGGATTTATGTTCTGGTAAGTAAAAAAGCACTTTTAGCTAACTTTGCTCAATCATGCTGTCATTTGAAGGACTCGGTATATACCTAAATATTATGATATTGGTGGCGGTTGGCATGTACTAAAGATTGTATAATTGCTGAAAAATTTAAATCTATCAAATACATTGGATGCGTCTACATCAAAATGAAATGAAATATTTACATGAAAATGAAAAATACTAGTCTTAGTACTGAAGTAGGCATCCAATTATTTAGAAGCTAGTTTCTTTATACAAATGACAAAACTAGGGTTCCCAGTTCAAGTTTTACAATTTACAATGCGAATGGAATGGAAATTGCAAAAAAGCATTGTATATACACACACACACACACACACACACATTCATAATATATAAGAATGAGTGTGTGTATGTTTGTGATTGTGAGTGTGTGATTAAGTAAACGTGTGTGTATATTTTGTGTGTATGTGAAAGAGTGAAGTATCTAAGTAAATTTAATGACTAATCGTGTTACAAATAACATTTTAAACACATTAACAACTATAACATCTTTTTAGATATCAGAAGACGTTCGGCAGTTTCATAACCAAAAGTATTAAGCTTGTCAAATAATTTGCGTTTACTTTAGTTATTTCTGTTAATTTTGCTTAAAAAAAACATTACATTTATTATACAGCAGTGGTGCTAGGTGATTTCGGCAAATACTCTTTTAACTTTAGGAACAAAATATTTATCAGTTTTGTTTCTTCTAGCATTTTTGAGGTGACCGTTTGATTCACTGATAAGTAGCTGTGAAATCTTCCAAGATTTCTAAGAATGTGAATAGTTTTCTAACTCTTAGGACCCGGGGTTGTTCATAAACTTGTACCGTGGGATGTCGAAATGCGAAATCGGATGCATAGCACGCAAAGTTTGAGTGCAGCACGTTTTCACAATCAAGTGAGGTTTACCAGCATCACCCCTAAATAGTTTCTTGGTAAATCACAGACTGCGAAAGTGCTTTGAAGGATTGTAAAGAAGTTCTGTATCTTATAAATAAGTTTCCTTATTCTTCCGCACAGGACTCGATGTTTGACAGGTAATTGACAGTTGGCATACGAGGTCTGTTCAAAAGAAAAGGTGAAGTTTAAATTATTCAAGCTGTGTACATTCGATTATCGAATTTTTTTTTTGTTATGTTGGTACACATAGGTTTATCATATGTCGGCATTCATAGCCAATTTGGATTAGTAGTTTGTTGTTGACAACTCAAAAGGTTATTCACGTTTTTGTGTGTTCTTCGATTTTTGACTTTCGAAAAAAATGGATCAAAGAATATGTATTAAATTTTGCTTATTATTAAATAAGAAAATATATTAAAAGTACTCCAAGGTACTTGAAATGTTGACTGTGGTTTTCGGCGAGTCCACTTTGTCTCAAAAAAGTGTTTATAAGTGGTACAAGCGCTTTACAGAAGGCTGAGAAGATGTTGGTGACGATGAGCGTCCTGGAGTTGCAACCACGTCAACAAGCGAAGAAAACATCGAAACAGTGAAAAAAGTTGTTTTGGAAAATCGTCGAATCACTATTAGGGAAGTTGCAGAGGATGTTAGCATATCAATCTGCTCATGCCATGCAATTTTCTCGAATGTATTGGGCATGAAACGTGTGGCAGCGAAGTTTGTTCCGAAATTGCTAAATTTTGAGCAAAAGCAACGTCGCATTAGTATGGCTCAGGAGTTGTTGATTGACGTCAACGACTATCCAGGTTTGCTCAAAAGAGTCATAACAGGTGACGAAACGTGGGTATATGGTTATGACGTCGAAACCAAGGCCCAATCATCCCAATGGAAGCGGCCAGAGGAGCCAAGACCGAAAAAAACACGCCAAGTTCGATCAAATGTGAAGGTTTTGCTCACTGTTTTCTTCCATTACAATGGCGTGGTGCATCATGAGTTCTTGCCTACAGGTCGTACGGTTAATAAGGGATACTACAAGGAAGTGATGCAACGTTTGCGTGAAGCAATACGGCTCAAACGATCGCAATTGTAGAAAAATAAATCATGGATTCTGCATCACGATAATGCACCAGCTCACACATCAATGCTGGTTCGTAATTTTTTAAAAACACAATAACGTAAAAAAAACAATACCGCCGCATTCACCAGATTTGGCTCCGTGCGACTTTTTCCTATTCCCAAAACTGAAGAGACCAATGAAAGGAAAGCGTTTGCCACAATTGATGAGATCAAGTCAGAATCGAAGAACGAGCTGATGGCCATACCGTATGGCGCATTTCAGAAGTGATTGGAAGAAGCGCTGGCATAAGTGCATTATATCTGAGGGGGATTACTTTGAAGGGGACAAAATGGATATTGATGTATAAATAAATACTTTTCAAAAAAATTCAAAATTCACCTTTTCTTTTGAACAGACAGTGAATGTTGATTCAACTAATTCCTGACATTACATACCCCAGCTCCTGTGGTATTGTGAAGACTTTGATAGCATTTACATAATTGAATTATTTAATCAATTCAATCAAGTCAAAAGATTGAAAACAATACGCATCGATTCCTTGTCGCATAGCGCTGACTATGTTTGTATGACAACATAGGAAAATGGTGTAGGAAGGATCGGAATGATACATGCAAAGGCCAGTAAATCTATTTATATATTTATAAAATATATTTATTTATAGGATTAGAATATAACTATAAAAAGCCTAAGCGGCCTTATGGTACTGTGTGTCACTCAATTATTTCAAAGCTGATTTTAAGATGTATTGTCTCTTTATTCCGAAAGTACAGTTCATAAAATTCAATTTGAAATTCAAACTTGTTTTGAAGATATAATATGGTATTTATGAAATATTGTTCACCCTAAAAATATCAAATGATGTCCACATCTCTTTTTTTTTTTTTTTTTTTTTTTTGTTCCCCTCCGCGGGAAGGGCAGGAGGATAAAAATGCTCTGACGCATACTCCGGCGCGATTCCGAAGTTATGTGGGACTCGTCCCGACGCCTACCAGAACCATACCCACTAAAAACCCCCTGTCGGCTCGTGCATTTTTGCCACTCAGCCTTCATCGGAGCGACGGCCAATTGGAGAAAGAGGCCGCGCTAGCGGGGCCCTTAAGGGGTCACCCGCTGGGATTTACATAGCACTGAAGGTGCTCAAAAATTAAAAGTAAAATAAAACATTAAAAATGAAAAGTAAATAATGAAAACATTAAAAATGGAAAAATTAAATTTGCATTAATTAGAATTAGAATTTACGTTAGAATTAGAATTTGCGGCCAGAAGGGCCTCGAGATCGCGTGACAGTCTGGTGGATGAGTACGTTTGCGCATTTCTAGGCCTAGCGACTTTGAACTTCGAGTCTAACACAGGAGCAGCATATGAGACAGAATCACGAACTAGAGGATTGGGATGGGTTTCGGAGCGTTTGAAGAACGCTTCAGAGAGTGTTTTGAGATATTGTTGTACTGTAGGCAGTTCAAGATCTCTATGCAAGTCCGCGTTACGCACGTACCACGGTGCGCCTGTGGCCCGGCGGCAAAAGAGGTTTTGAACTACCTGCAGTTTGTGCAGGAGGGAGGGTTTGGCGTGGGCAAAGATTGGCGAGGCATACGTCATGACGGGTCTAACGCAGACCTTGTAAAGTGTACGTTTGTTTCTGAGGGACATTTTACTTTTTCTACCTAACATGCTATTTAGGCGGACTAAATAGTGACGAGCGAGTTTCGAAACTCTTTCAACGTGTGGCTTGAAAGAAAGCGTCGGATCTAATGTGACGCCTAAGTATTTAGTACTGCGCTTCCAGGGGATGGGAATGCCTAACATTCGAACGTGGGGATCGCCATCGGGACGACGGCGTTTGTGGTCGAAGCGCATCGCAGAACTCTTTTCAGGGTTCACATCGATGCGCCATTCTTGAAACCATGCACCAAGGGCGTTTACGGCCTTTTGGAGTCTGGTTACAAGGCGCCGAACACCGTGGCCTTTGGTATAGAGTGCGGTGTCGTCAGCGAAGAGGGCGAGTTCGACGCCTTTCGGCGGGATGGGAATGTCGTTGGTGTACACGGTGTACAGCAGAGGGGCGAGGACTGAGCCTTGAGGGACTCCAGCCTTTATGGGACGAGGTGCAGAAAGCGTGCCTTCGTGTTTAAATCGAAACGTACGGTCTTTGAGAAACGACGCTATTATCCTGACTAGGCGATCCGGTAAGCCTATCTTGTAGAGTTTATAAACGAGACCGCTGTGCCAGACTTTATCGAAAGCCTTGGCTACGTCAAAGAAAACCGCGACTGTTTTATAACGACGCGGATAGAAACCGTCAAGTATATACTCGACGATTCGGTGGACTTGCTGAGGGCAGGAGTGTTTAGCGCGAAAGCCGAACTGATGGGGAATAATGAGAGGATCGCCATCCGTTGGAAACAGATGGCTCCGCATTCGAGAAAGTATGACTCTCTCGAGAAGTTTAGACATTGCCTTGAGGAGGCTGATGGGTCTGTGATTAGCCGGGACGTTCAGAGGTTTGCCCGGCTTGGGAATGCCTATGACTGTCGCTTCTTTCCAAGCTTTTGGAAAGTAGCTATGGTCGAAGCAGGCATTGAAAATGATAGCTAACAAGGTAAGCATCTGTTGAGGTAGGTGCTTAAGTGCGTGGTTGGAAATTCCATCCGCACCCGGAGCCTTTTTGGACTTTTGATTTCTAATGAGAAGCAAGATTTCGTCATTAGAGACTGTGACAGGGTCTGCGGTGATGGGGAGAGAGTCTCTGCGAAGGACTTCGTCCTCCACCGCCTGGATGTGCGAGGGATCAGCAGGTTGCGTGCTGGGCGAGCATTGTGCGGCAATGCTGTCGGCGAAGCATTCGGCTTTCTCTTCGACTTCGAAGGCAGTAGTGCCATCGGGACGAGTGAGAGGAGGAACGTGAGAGACGGTGTCTACGCGTAAGGCTCGGGCCATGCTATAGTACGCTTGGTGGGACGGAGAGATATTCGCCATGAGATCGTTCATCTGAGCGTCTCGGAGTTCCGCGAGGCAAGACTTAACTTTACGTTGAAGCTGATTCGCAGCTGTTCTATAGGCGGGCGTGGGATATTTCTTGGCTCTCCGGAGAGCTGCGTTTTTAGCTTTAATAAGATTGCTAACGGCTAAGGGAAGCGTGGGTTTGCCGTGCTTAGCAACCTTTTCGTTGTCACTGATGGCTGAGTTGATAGCATCAGTGAGAGAATTTACTAATGAATCGATTTTATCCGGGCTATCTAATTGTTCGGGAGAGATCGCGAGTGGAGAGTTCGGAGCCTCTAAGGCTGAAACTAACGTATTTTTAAAACCTTTCCAATTGGTAAAGGTCTTAGGAGATGAGACGTTATCGTTCGGCGGTCCTAGCACGAGGGAAACGGGGCGATGGTCAGAGCCTAGGTCATCGAGCGGTTCGATAGACCTTAGGTCAAGATTGATACGCTTGATAATTGCAAAGTCGAGGATGTCAGGAGAGTAGGACGGGTTGTTGGGATAGTGAGTGGGAGTGACGGGGGATATGACATCTAGGTCAAGGGAGTTAGTGATGTCGAGGAGAGCGATACCGCTGGTGTTAGTCGATAGGCACGTCCAGTCAGTATGTTTGGAGTTAAAGTCTCCGAACATAATGACTGAATGGCCGAGGGCGAGAATGGCCTCAAAGTCGCTGCGGATTGGTCTGGTACCACTAGGTATGTAGATTGAAGCTATGATGATGGTCGGATGACCAGTCATAGCCAATCTACACACAGTGGCTTCCATGTTGAGGAGAGGAGGGGTAGGGAGAGGACAGCAGTGGAAGCCTCTTTTGTAATATATAGCGGTGCCGCCGAAACCGTCAGAGTTGGGCCTATCGTTACGAATAAACGCGTACTTAGGTATAGCTAATCCCCTGGAGCGGTTTGGAGTAAGCCATGTCTCCTGGAGAAGGAATAAGTCAGGTTCTTTGTTCTGAAGGAACAGTTTAATCTCGGGAAGGTTGGTATTAAGGCTACGAGCGTTAAAAGATACTAGGGATAAGCCCTTGGGTTTAATACGACTGGACGCGGGATTCGCGGGTCTAGACATTATAATTTATTATTTACGAATTTATAAATTATAAAAGAATTTACAACGAACTAAGGAGCGAGTGATGCTCGGCTAAAGCAAATAAACGCTCTTGAGGAGAGCGGGCGGCACGCAGTTTGCGTGCGAGCACGGAAATTTCGATAATATCGACGTTTTGAATAACGTCGAATACGGTCTTCATGTCCTCAGCCAACGACGACTGAGGTGCGGAAGACGGAGAAGGACGCGGCCCTACGGGAGCTACGGGAGCTGGGATAGGTCGGGAAGGTGCAGGCGGAACGGCCGGACGCTGCCTCCAAGACAGAGCCGGAGTAGGTGTCGGCTGAACGGGCTTTGCTTCCGGGGGACCCCGGTTGCGCAGCGGCGGGAAGTTGGCAGGAGTGAGCGGCGGCGCCGGTTTAGGCGCGACCCTCTTGGTGGTAAAGCGCGGAGCGCGCGGGCAACCCCTGTAGTTAGCTGTGTGGCCGGACTGGCCGCACAGCACACAGGCAGGGGGGGAAGTGGATTCGGGAGTGCGAGTGCACTCCTTTGTGAAATGTGGATCCAGGCACTTAACGCACCTGGGGGGAGCTGAGCAGTTAGCCGCTGCGTGGCCGTAGAGCTGGCAGCGGTGGCACTGGCCAGGGTGACCACGGGGGTTGGGACGCTCGACGGAGATATTTGAGAGTCCGCAAATTGTGCGAGCCTCTCTAAAGATCTCCCTCGAGTTGGGAGTATTCGACAGGATTACCAACGCTAAGGGAAAACGCCTACCGCGGTTGGAGTGCATCTTGTGCACTGCTGTGACCGGGAAACCCTGAGACTTAAGGTCATCGAGGATGTCCTCGTTGCTGAGTTCGAACGGGACGCCCCGTAGTACTGCGCGGATCTTACGCTCCTCCGGGAGGGCGTAGGTGTGATACGCGATTTGGTTTAATCCGAGTAACCTGGTAAACGCGCGGAATTCGTCGACGGTCGCTATTTGAATCTTGATTGTATCGCCAGCGTTGGCGGCTTTTAAGTAATTGATTTTGTGCACTTTGCACAAGTTGGAAACCGCGGTCCAGCGCGCTTTTTCACGCAGGAATACGGGCGGAGGGAGCTGAGGCTTCGGCGGGACGGGAGCGCAGCGCGTCGCTGGCTTTGATGTGACCGACGGAGACGCGGTTACTACGACTGATTTTAACGGCGCGGGGGCTGGTGTTGAAGACACCGGGGAGGGCTCGGGTATTGAAGATACCGAAGCTTTCTTAGAGCGCTTCTTGGAGCGCTTGGCGACGAGTTGAAACGCGGGCTCAGGAGAGCCGGTTAGGGTGACGGCATCTGACGACGTATCAGACGCGGGTTCGGAGTCGCTCCCGGGAGCGGTACGCTTACGACGCGACGCGTGAGAGGATGCGACCGATTCGCAGTCCATCTCGGACGAGGCGGGAGACGCGGGAGAGCTTAAGACCTGAGGGGTCTCGACGTTGGAGGCCTGAGGGGCCGGGGTTGAGGCCTGAGGGGCCGGGGACGCGATAGTAGCCTGTAAGGCCTGCGTTAGTACGTCATCTGGGATGGGGCAACCGGACGCCGCGAGCGCCTGGGCGAACGACCTAAGAACGTTTACAAGGTCCATTGGAGGGCTTGGGATAATATGAAATATATAAATATATAATGTATGCCTAGGTTCCCTAACAAACCTAGCGCCTATTTATATAACAAATGCCTAGAATTCCTAAATAAAAATCTAGCGAACCCTAGCGGCAAACCTCCCTACCAGCGGTAGGGGGGCTGGGGAGAATAAATTAAAACTAACAATAGTACGCCGAAGGCCGCTACCTAGAAACCTAAAAAAGGGTGCGCAGGTAAAGAGTTGACCGCGTTAGGGTCAACCTTTACCGACAGAAAGGACAAATACACACGAAAACACACAAATATGATAGAAATAAATATGAAAATAGGAGAAAAATAAATAAAATAGAGAAGAGAAATAAATAAAAATAAAAAGGACTGGTTCAGTACAAATTCGTTGTCACCGTTAAGTATCCTTTGCACTGAAACCAGACTACTTACGCCGGGCACAACACTGCACTCAGCACAAGCACAACACAACTTAGCACAGCACTTTGAAGACTAAGAGGCTTAGTCGCAAAGAAAAATCGCACTTCGAAAGCACTCAGACGGAGTAGAAAGACTTAGAAAACCGTAGCACGGAGCCAACACGCTAGACTGTGACGTCAGTAGACTGAGCGCCACGGAATAGCGGGAAAGGACCGATCGACGGAGAACGGGGCTTGCACGTCCGAACTGGGCGGCGATCGGAGCGAGAATGTGATCCACATCTCCACATTGTTTCTGAGTAAAAAGATATGATACAACGCCTGAACTACTATGTGCATACGGCAAGTGGCCAAAAGTCTAGCTGAATTATCACGTTCGATAAACGTTGTGCAAAATAATTTCCAATTTGTATCTATGAAACACCTGACCCCATGTCCCCATAGTCTCACCGTCAAAGCCTAATAATTTAGCAAATGTGCCGAAAACCCCTGCAAAAACCACAAACACCGGTACATTTAACATTATTTTATTGTTACGTAAAAACGTAAATCATATTTTTTTATATAAATATATTTTAGAAATATTTCCAGGCAGCAGGGCCTTGTTATTTATGTACTAAAGAAACTATGTACTCCAGTTCGAGCACTAACAAGGTCCTTATACTTTTTTTCTGCTACAAAATGACATAAAACCTACTTTGTAAAACCTTTGCTAACCCTCTGGGAGAAATTCTCATTACATTTTTGAAACTGTTACCAACATTTTATAATGACTGAAAGTTAGTTGGGTACTACTCACATTTCAAAGGAACTCTTTTATTAATAATTCATAAAAAAACCAAATAATAATTTGTTTTTTAATTAAGGCTACTGTTACCATAGAAACTTATATTTTTATAAGTGCGTTACTATAGCTGATAAGAGGTCTCGGATTTCTCGGCGCGAGCGTTTGTGTTAAGAAATGTTCACCGACCACAACTTATTAACTTCTGATCATCTTATCAGAAATAAAATATTTTTACGAAACTTTTTTAATGTCCCCTTATTATAAGCCATATAAATTCAATACGGCGTCCTCTTAGGTGGCATTTAAACAAAATATCCTCATGTAACCTAGTCGAGCCAGGTAAAATAAATTAAATGAATTTATTTCACTAAATTAGGCCGTAGTTATTACCTTCATTGAAAGCTCATACGTAGCTTGTACGTCAAGGATAATTAGTGTTATTTTGACGAAAGCAAGACATTCTGAGGAAACTTCCTCGGGGGAGCTCTTGTAGAAAACGTTGCTCAACAGCCGGGACTAATCCTGGGAAATATTTGTGACGAGCATGACGTCATACAGATGTACTGGGAAAATTGGGATGTATTCAATTGTAACGCTAAGCGTTGGGCTTATTATTTTGTTGTCGGCTCAAAACCTTATTTTTCTCACTTCGCTATTCTGTCAGATTTTGTCATACTTTTAAATCTTGGATTTTTGGACTAGTCGTATTATTTTTCATACCTCTGCCAGTTTTATTTATTTTCATTGCCGTTGTGTTCTACAATGTAAAACTCGTTCTATCAACTAAATTCTTGTTCAAAGGCATTTTTCCATGAAAGTATAAATAAATAAATGGGCCATTATGAAGTTAATTGTAATTTTGTATAAAATATACCACTTGTGACTGAGTTGCCAAATAATGTCTGTGCTTAGTTTGTAAGCCGATTATTGGGTAAGTCCTCAGATTATTTTCACACAAACCCAAAGAAATTTTATATTAAATCCTTTATGGGCTCTATGAAAAGAGATTAAATACAAAATCTACTAGTAATTTTACTGTTTTATTTCCAATGTAAGAAAGTGAACTTACACAATTAAATGTTATAGTGTTTATAAACAATATCTCGTTGAAACAATTTTTATTTACATAACAATTGTTTTTTAAAATTTCATCTTTCACAAGACCTCAAGCCTTTAGATTTTTATTAAGGTAATATACCTTTTACTACACTTTATCTTCAATTTGAAAAGTTGTCGTAGGCAGACTGAGCGGAAAAATACTGCCGGATAGACACTCTTTTGTCAAAATTGTAAAATACATAAAATACTATAAAGATGTGCGATTTGACTACGACATGAAAGAAACAATGCAACTGTTAATGGGGTAAAAACTAAGGATCATATTAAAATTTAAAATATTCACCGTAACTCGCAATTCAAAAGCTATCGAAATTAATTCTTTCAAAAAATAAATTTGTGTTTGCAGAAAAATAGAGCTCATTTCGAGCAACTAGTAAATAGTAAGTTTATTTGTTTCCCATTTGCTTTCTTCTTTTCACTTGAAATAATGTTAGGTTTCGTGATTTTCCGGTCATTTAATTTAATGTTTGTTAGCGAGATTTGATCCTCTGGACCATACCAAATATAGAGGCTACTAGTTCTTAAGAAATTTGCCGATTAGATTCCCGGGCGTTTAGATTTCCTTTCACGAAACTTTAACCCTTACCCGAAAATACAACTACAGCTTAGAATCTAATCAGCCCATGAAACTGTATACATCATGTTACTGTCAAAGTGACTTTGACATTAATGCATGCAACGTAGTCTAATGTCATTACGATGACGCCTCAAGAGATAACTCGATTACAAGATCAGGGGATATCGGCATCTTAAGCTAAATATGTATGAGAAAGCGGAGCAAGGTGTACTCAAGGATTAGGTAGAAGGGAGACGAGGTAAAGCTTAAGAGTTAAAGATTTCTGACTTAGTTTATTGTTGTAAAATTGCTTTTTAAGTAAAACTGAGTTATTTTATTATTCTAAAACATAATTATCTTGTAGTCGATTTTGTCCACGGATTTGCTCACGTCGCGTTCTGGGGACTGGTGTCACAAAATCTGGCAATCACGTTTTGGCAATTTTTTTACTATCATCCAGACTTTCACATTTATAATATTAGTAGGATACATGTACGTAACAATAACTATGATACAAAGAAAAAAAAATTGTCAAAAAAATTTAGAGATCCTTGGACTAAATCAGTTTATTTTTACAAAAAAGACCCCAGTATTATTTACAAATGAAAAGTAGACTTAGGTAGGTTTTCAGCCAACATGTTTACCGTCAATATTTATGCCTAAGATCAAGAAATACATCTAAAGAAATAATAAAGTATAATAAATAAATACATAAATTTAGGTTTTGAACCTTGATAAATTAATATGGAAGTCTACAAATATTTTCTGGATCTAAAGGAGTATAAACGTGCTAAGCCTTGTCTCAGAGTTAGCTGAAGAGTCAAATAAAAAGGAACTCTATTTAAAAATATAAAGAGAAGAATCTGTCGGTAAAAACGATTAACAATACGGCCTGTTTGGTGTGGAGGTAAGTACACTATCCTGGTAGAGGCAGATATTTTATAATATTTGCTTTCTAGTCATGGATGTGTATTTAAGTTTATTTCTAACATTTATATATGAGAAAATAAAATTTTATGTGTGCTTATATATTTCTTAAGTTTATTTATCGTTACCTAGTATCCATAACACAAGTTCTTAATGATACTTAATTTGGGCTAGACAAAGTGGTGTGATTGTTAGAAAAAAAAAGAATATTGTATACTTGGTAGTATGAAAAAAAGTTGTTTGACCATTTATCTAAGATCTTTTCATGTGACTGATTAGCAGATTTATTTGATTGACATATAGCTAAGATATAGCTAGGTACGCGTCCATAAGAGCGTAGAGCGCTCGCTGCACGTAGCAACATGTTAGCTCGTAGGTTTGCACGTTGCAGGTGAAACTAACTTTATTTAGAGCTTATTGCCAATTTTTCTTACACGTGCAGCCTTTGGGTTAATTACGAAAAGAAATATTATTCAGCTCTACGTGTTCAGTATGATAACGGGTTTAGAATATTCTTGGGGCTGCCGCGGTACTGTAGCGCGTCAGGCGTGTTCGCGGAGACGGGGGTAACAGATTTTTCGCGATTATTAGAAAAATGGTCGCCTCACTGATGAGTCGAACCTGCGGCAGCACTAACAGGATTCTACAATCTTTTAAACATATAGTTGATAGCTATATACATAGGCATTGGAATAATTGTCACCTTATGTAAAATAAAAAATAAACTAATTAATTGTGCTTACTATCATTAATAATAAGTTTAAATTGTATACTTAAATTTTTTTATGGACACTGGTCTGAAATAAAGTTTTATTATTATAAAGCCATCCATGTTTTGTGACTTACCGAATTTGTTGCATAGACCGACAAACATGTTCAGTAGACACAGTTTTAACAAAAAAAAAATGTCAACATGGAAGGCAAACTAACTTTTAACTGCAAATGTATTTAAAAATACTATCCTTATGTAATATAAAATACTAACATTATCCTAAATTATATATTATATGGCCTGCAAGTAAAAGTATAATATCATCCTACTTTAGATTAAATTCCAAGCCCAATTTCATTTATCCGATGGTGCCGTTTGTACCGATCCAGGTGTTGAAAGTAGTTACATAGACTGTGAAGGCTCTGCCGCTACGGGCCAGAACACTCCCTTTTCAAATGTGATTCTCATATTTATAATATTTATGTCTCACACAGGTACGACGCTTCGTATAAAGAGTCTCATCACAAACACGTGTAAGATAATTGCAATATCGACACTTAAATAGCTTTTTAGAGTTTTAGATAATAAATAAACTCCGTTAAGGATGATAGTCTTTACCCAGTTATTAAATGTATACTTTAATATTACATGGTTTTTCTTTTATTGAAATCACAATGTCCGCTAGAGAAATTTAATCTTCATGATTGACTATTGATTCCATAAAAATACAGGGTGTTAATTTTTCGCTTGTTAGCCGGTTTAATTCCCGTGCAGAGCCAGCTTATTTTCAAACATATTTATAAAAAAAAATATTTCTTGTTTTAAAAAATTAAGGGAAAGTTTACTAAGAATAAAACTTGCCATCTCCAGTATTTAGAGTACTTTCCCTCCAAGTGGCAGCGCCAAATTCGACCCTGCACACTTCGTTGTACTTTTTTATTGAACTGTCTAGAAGTAGCTACATACTACATTTGGTCAAGAGCTTAAAATAAATTAAAGTTAAAGGTCATCGCAAATTTAGACTTCCTACTAGGTAAACGGCAGCTTATATTCAATTTACATCAAAGGACTAAATTTAGAGCCTTTTTCCCAAGATATAAATAAAAAAGGTACCACGAAACATCCCTATACATAGATAATTGGTGCTCTAATACACCCCCGGACCCTCAGAGCCTTGAGAGATAAACGCGCGTAATTAAATTAATTAAGTATGTTTAAAGCGTTTTTATTCGTTGAGGAGATTTAAAGTTAATTGCTGGAGAGGATTGCCACGAGAGGTCTTTGAGCGTTATTAAATACTGTGTTTATTCTGAATTTTATTAAATTGAGCAAAATTTGCTTTTTTTTATCTAAATGAGCTTTTGAGGGACTGGGCTTGTACTAAGCAACAAAGATTTTAATAAATCTAAATAAAATCTAAATGAGCACTTTTTTTAATACTAAACGGGAAAACTAAAAACATCTACTAAAATAAGATTTCATTAAATTTCAAACCAGTTGTATGAAATAGATTAAAATTATTAAAAAGCAGATTTCGAACATCTAAGGGTGGGTTGCACATTTTTACTGTAACCAGAACAATACCTTCAAATCTCCGGTTAAGTAAAATACGGGCATCACCATTTTACCAATGGTTAAAACGACGGCATACCTAACGCTAATGGTAACCGTTCGATTTTACCCTTTAATAAGTTTTAGCCGTTTGATTCGTCGTTTGGATACTTGGGGGGAGGGAGACTTGCCGAGCTAACAGATGCAGAAAAGAATAATTTTGTATAGACACAAAGAGACTGTAAATTTATTTTGAAAAAAATATACCCGTGAAGTTTACTGCCAGTTCTTCTTCACGAAGGTGGTAGAATCATGTTTTATTTGACGTCAATAAGAACAAGTAATTGTCAATGTTGAGAAATAAATATTTCATTTCATTTCATAAATATTTCATTTCATTTTAATACTATAGTATATAGTGTATAGTATATAGTGTCGGCCAAGTCAACTGTCGAAGTGTAAACTTATCTAGGAAATATAATTTGAATTTTATATATTGAAACATTCAAATCAATCTTGTCAAACTTTCTCATCACGATATAACAGAGTGTTTTTTTATCATGTACCTGAGATAAATCTGATACGAGTCTTAGATCTTTTTACAGATTTCAGGCCAAGACTTCTCTGAGGTTAGGGGTTCTATTGAAATCGACTTTGTCTTAATACCACATAGAATACGTACTCTGAAAACATGTGACACAATCTTGTCAAAATGGAGCCATTATGTCGTACTGGGTTTTTCAACACTATATAGAATAAGACAAAGTCGTTTTTTATTTGACCGTTTTATTAGCTGAGAGACGCCTGTGATGAGTCTAAGGCTGAAATCTTGTCAGTCTTGTCTGAGCTAAATAGTCAAGTAAAACGAGACTTTGTTTTAAATTACATAGTGATGAAAATGTCACAAAAACGTGTTTGCCATAGAATACATATTCTGAAAGTAAACGATACCAATCTTCTCTTTTTCCTCACCAATTCTATGAATATAAGGAAACATATTTTTTTTATTGAGATAAGTCCAAGTAAACTTGACAGACTTTGTCGACTTCGCTCGACAAGGTCGAGCTCCTCACTTTCTCAGCCGTCAATGTCAAATACAAACAAGTACATCGTCCAATTTCGTTGGCCTTCCTTAGTACGATGTAGCCATTACTAGCTATATTCTATTAGTGTAATAAACTGGAGCTGGGTGTTCAAGAGATCAGCCCGTTCAAGCAGAATTACATAATTTTCATCTACATTAAGCCGGCATCGCTGTCTAAAACATAACAATTGATTTATGAGATAAAAGGGCAACGAATTTATGGCTATACCTGCTATGCTTTAATATTAAATGTAAGCCACTGTGTAAAGTAAGCTGCCTTGTATATGTTTATTTCACGTATTAATCAAACCGATATGCCAACTTAGAAAAAAAGTAATACTTTTTAAAAAAGGGTGCCCTGTTTTCACCGGCTTTCACATAATTATAGCTTATCCTAAATCCTAATTTGCCAAAATCAATACAAGTATTACTTTTTATATGCAGGTATTCTTGTCGTGAATAAATAAGCAAATTATTGAGAGCACAGCTTTTAGATTGATTGCTTTTTTATTTATTCGTTGTAAAGGATTTCTAACTTAGGCCACACTCCACCTGCTCGTCTAGTTGGCATAGTAGTAAAAACATTTTTTGTTCTGACGTTTATTAATAATAAAATAAATTTTTTCCTCACATGAGCGTGCAACACGCACATGGCAGCAAGCAACACGACGCAGCACGACAGTGTGACACACAACGCGGCAATGAACAGTGCGTGTTTGAGTCGTACGCAGTAGCGCCGGTAGAGGGCCTCCAGTTCCAACTCTGTGCCTTCTTCTTCCTCATCTGTGGACAGAAAATATTTAAATAAGACTTAATATTATATATAGCGTCAAGGGCTTTGGTGCCATAGTACTAAAGGTACTGGCATTTTGGTCTTAAGATCCTCGGTTCGAGCCCGTGATTGCCAAACGTACCAAAGAGTTTTTACAACTTTTGTTCATAAAACCGACCGCTCTGATGCTGAAAAAAAATGTGGTAAAGAAACCTAAATAGCTATTGTAATGTATTGAATTGTTTATTATTTTATGAATGAGTAATACATTTATGGGTCTCCGCTGATTAGCGCGTACTCGATACTGACGCCTAAACGTTCGAAGTGACCGCACGTGACCAACGCAGGCCAAACTTAGATCATCAACTGTGTTTCTCTAAGCTCACAATCAGTGAACTTTACACTAAGAAATTATTTCAGAGGTAGACAATAGTGGACTATAAATTGCCTTAAGCCACTTAATATTTGAATAGCTGAAATCCCGGCAGTAGGGTTATTTCTTTTTCATTCGCCCCTGAGCTTGTTTTTGCCTCATGACAATTCAATACGAATGTCAGAAGCTAATAGCCAACCTTCAGTAGTTAGAGAGGCGGAATAGAAGAAGATCATTTGAGCTCCTTACCTACAGTAACGTAAAGGAATTTTTAATTAGTTTGCCTCTACTGTCCATCTATCAATATATCTGTCACTGGCCCGTATCCATTCAACTGTCGTAGGTGAAAAGCACAAAATTGTGTACATAATAAAAATAAATATATAAAAAAAATTTGATTGAAAATTAACGGTGTTGATTATGAAATTCGTACCTCAGTGACGAATTGGGATTGTACCTGTAATGTTTACAATTACAGACATTTTCACTAAAATGGTCACAGTCGAAAGTAAGTTTAAACGCCAACCTTACGAAAAAACCCTTCAGTTTACCTCATCAAAACTCAAACATCGATACGATACTAAAACGGACGAATAACTCATAAAATTCGACTACAAACCAATATTGAATTCCTATTTGACGTTAAATATTAATCGAGAACAATTTTAATACAAACTTTATTTAAATATCCTGGAGGTAAAATATTAAGATCAGAATTACACGATGAAAGCAAATACATTAAAATCGAGACAATAATTAAAACAACGCCAAGTCTATTGAAATACATTTGAGAGAACATAATCTACCTTGTAATTGTCTTGGAAGACATTGAGTACTCGGAACGTCTGTTATATTTGGTAACTACGTTATTTTAAAAAGAAAAATAAAAGCCGTCTTTGGTCTCAAGCAAATTACTATAAAGAATGTAATGCTTTTAGTGTTCATGTGGAAATAATCTTTAATTGAAGTCATCGTATCATTTCAAGTAATGAATAACTTACAGCTGTAGGTACAAATCAATACAGGGTGACCATTTTTTATTGTTTAAAAATAATAAAGGTTTTTTAACAAAATAAAATCAATAAAGGATTTACTTAATACTTATATATACTATACTTTACAAGAGTTGGTATGCGATTGTCTTCCATCTCTCTAATTGGAAATTAATCATGAAGTCGCGGGTGGTAAACGCTCATGCAAGAGGAACCTATTCTCTCTTTCTTTAAAAGTCCCGGGGTTATTAAACTGGGTTATTATCTACAAAAACAGACGTAGGTTGTTTATCGGAACCATGCCCAAGCAGTTTTATCCCGGACAAAAACAAGGAATTATCTTGTTAAATTGCTAAAACACTAGTAAATCCTATACTGTAACCCCGATCGAAGGATCGACCCGTCCAAATGTAAGCCTCTTTTGATCTTTCAATATTAAAAACGTGATGGAAAAATAGACCCTTCACATTAAATTCATAATATGAGCTCAGTTACAAAAGGATCACTTTTGATAACAAAGCCGTTTCGATTTCTATGTTTATTAAATCTGCCGAACTGTTTCATCGCAAAAAGTGCAGACACATGACTCTCGCTGCCAAATAAAAAAACATTATAATAATAATAAAATAATAAATATTTCCAATAATCACACCACATTATCTAGCCCAAATTAAGTATCATTAAAGAACTTGTGTTATGAATACTAGATAACGGATAAATAAACTTAAGAAATATATAAACACATAGAATTTTTTTTTATATATAAATATTAGAAATAAACTTAAATAAACGTAAATATATATCCATGACTAGAAAGCAAATATGATAATATATCTGCCACTACCAGGATTCGAACCCGGGACCTCTGGCATGCAAGGCTACTTACCTCCGTACCAAACAGGCCGTCTAAAATTATAAAGGATTCGTCGTCATTAAATTTACCTTGAGTTATTTTATTACAGAATATTGTTGAAAAGTTGTATTTTTAAAGGTTTTTGTAGCTTGTTTATTTCCTACTTTTATAGCCAGCAAACAAGCACACGAGCCATTTGGTAAGAGGCATTATGTGATTATTATATCGACTTAAGTCGCGTTATCGACCGAACACTAGGAATGTCTTTGTTCTATACTAGTCGCAAAGACTCGTGGCAGACGAGGCCATAAATCACTTTTTGTTATAGGGATGCGCACGCGCATACTTACAAAACTTACTTACAAGACTAACTGTACTTGCTGCCCTTTTACCACTACCTACCCTACTCCCCCTACTACCTCTAAGAAAAATAAAACTCTGAATAAAGTCGTTTTATAAGCATAGTGTCTCCCCATTCTCGCTCCGATCGCCGCCCAGTGCGGACGTGCAAGACCCCGTTCTCCGTTGTTTGGTCCCTTCCCGATACTCCGTGGCGCTCAGTCTACTGACGTCACGGTTTAGCGTGTTGGTTCCGTGCTACGGTTTTCAAGGTTCTTTCTACTCCCTCTGAGTGCTATCGAAGTGCGTATTTTTCTTTGCGACTAAGCCCCTTAGTCTTCAAAGTGCTGTGCTAAGTTGTGTTGTGCTTGTGCTGAGTGCAGTGCTGTGCCCAGCGTAAGTAGTCTGGTTTCAGTGCAAAGGATACTTAACGGTGACAACGAATTTGTACTGAACCAGTCCTTTTTATTTTTATTTATTTCTCTTCTCTATTTTATTTATTTTTCTCCTATTTTCATATTTATTTTTATCATATTTGTGTGTTTTCGTGTGTATTTGTCCTTTCTGTCGGTAAAGGTTGACCCTAACGCGGTCAACTCTTTACCTGCGTACCCTTTTTTAGGTTTCTAGGTAGCGGCCTTCGGCGTACTACGGTTAGTTTTTAAGTTATTCTCCCCAGCCCCCCTACCGCTGGTAGGGAGGTTTGCCGCTAGGGTTGCTAGGTTTTTATTTAGGAACTCTAGGCATTTGTTATTTAATTAGGTGCTAGGTTTGCTAGGGGACCTAGGCATACATTATATATTTATATATTCAAGCCCTCCAATGGACCTTGTAAACGTTCTTAGGTCATTCGCCCAGGCGCTCGCGGCGTCCGGTTGCCCCATCCCAGATGACTTACTAACGCAGGCCTTACAGGCTACTATCGCGTCCCCGGCCCCTCAGGCCCCAACCCCGGCCCCTCAGGCCTCAATCCCGGCCCCTCAGGCCTCCGACGTCCAGACCCCTCAGGTCTACAGCTCTCCCGCGTCTCCCGCCTCGTCCGAGATGGACTGCGAATCGGTCGCATCCTCTCACGCGTCGCGTCGTAAGCGTACCGCTCCCGGGAGTGACTCCGAACCCGCGTCTGATACTTCGTCAGATGCCGTCACCTTAACCGGCTCTCCTGAGCCCGCGTTCCAACTTGTCGCCAAGCGCTCCAAAAAGCGCTCGAAGAAAGCTTCGGTATCTTCAATACCCGAACCCTCCCCGGTGTCTTCAACACCAGCCCCCGCGCCGTTAAAATCGCTCGTAGTAACCGCATCTCCGTCGGTCACATCGAAGCCAGCGACGCGCTGCGCTCCCGTCCCGCCGAAGCCTCAGCTCCCTCCGCCCGTATTCCTGCGTGAAAAAGCGCGCTGGACCGCGGTCTCAAACTTGTGCAAAGAGCACAAAATCAATTACTTAAAAGCCGCCAACGCTGGCGATACAATCAAAATCCAAGTAGCGACCGTCGACGACTTCCGCGCGTTTACCAGGCTACTATCATTAAATCATATCGCGTATCACACCTACGCCCTCCCGGAGGAGCGTAAGATCCGCGCTGTACTACGGGGCGTCCCGTTCGAACTCAGTAACGAAGACATTCTCGATGACCTTAAGTCTCAGGGTTTCCCGGTCACAGCAGTGCACAAGATGCACTCCAACCGTGGTAGGCGTTTTCCCTTAGCGTTAGTAATCCTGTCGAATACTCCCAACTCGAGGGAGATCTTTAGAGAGGCTCGCACAATTTGCGGACTCTCAAATATCTCCGTCGAGCGTCCCAATCCCCGTGGTCACCCTGGGCAGTGCCACCGCTGCCAGCTCTATGGCCACGCAGCGGCTAACTGTTCAGCTCCCCCCAGGTGCGTAAAGTGCCTGGATCCTCACTTCACTAAGGAGTGCACTCGCACTCCCGAATCCACTTCCCCCCCTGCCTGTGTGCTGTGCGGCCAGTCCGGCCACACAGCAAACTACAGGGGTTGCCCGCGCGCTCCGCGCTCCACCACCAAGAGGGTCGCGCCTAAACCGGCGCCGCCACTCACTCCTGCTAACTTCCCGCCGCTGCGCAACCGGGGTCCCCCGGAAGCAAAGCCCGTTCAGCCGACGCCTACTTCGGCTCTGTCTTGGAGGCAGCGTCCGGCCGTCCCGCCTGCACCTTCCCGACCCATCCCAGCTCCCGTAGCTCCCGTAGGGCCGCGTCCTTCTCCGTCATCCGCACCTCAGTCGTCGTTGGCTGAGGACATGAAGACCGTATTCGACGTTATTCAAAACGTCGATATTAACGAAATTTCCGTGCTCGCACGCAAACTGCGAGCCGCCCGCTCTCCTCAAGAGCGTTTATTTGCTTTAGCCGAGCATCACTCGCTCCTAAGTTCGTTGTAAATTCCTTTATAATTTATAAATTCGTAAATAATAAATTATAATGTCTAGACCCGCGAATCCCGCGTCCAGTCGTATTAAACCCAAGGGCTTATCCCTAGTATCTTTTAACGCTCGTAGCCTTAACACCAACCTTCCCGAAATCAAACTGTTCCTTCAGAACAAAGAACCTGACTTATTCCTTCTCCAGGAGACATGGCTTACTCCAAACCGCTCCAGGGGATTCGCTATACCTAAGTACGCGTTTATTCGTAACGATAGGCCCAACTCCGACGGTTTCGGCGGCACCGCTATATATTTCAAAAGAGGCTTCCACTGCTGTCCTCTCCCTACTCCTCCTCTCCTCAACATGGAAGCCACTGTGTGTAGATTGGCTATGACTGGTCATCCGACCATCATCATAGCTTCAATCTACATACCTAGTGGTACCAGACCAATCCGCAGCGACTTTGAGGCCATTCTCGCCCTCGGCCATTCAGTCATTATGTTCGGAGACTTTAACTCCAAATATACTGACTGGACGTGCCTATCGACTAACACCAGCGGTATCGCTCTCCTCGACATCACTAACTCCCTTGACCTAGACGTCATATCCCCCATCACTCCCACTCACTATCCCAACAACCCGTCCTACTCTCCTGACATCCTCGACTTTGCAATTATCAAGCGAATCAATCTTGATCTAAGGTCTATCGAACCGCTCGATGATCTAGGCTCCGACCATCGCCCCGTTTCCCTCGTGCTAGGACCGCCGAACGATAACGCCTCATCTCCTAAGACCTTTACCAACTGGAAAGGTTTTAAAAATACGTTAGTTTCAGCCTTAGAGGCTCCGAACTCTCCACTCGCGATCTCTCCCGAACAATTAGATAGCCCGGATAAAATCGATTCATTAGTAAATTCTCTCACTGATGCTATCAACTCAGCCATCAGTGACAACGAAAAGGTTGCTAAGCAAGGCAAACCCACGCTTCCCTTAGCCGTTAGCAATCTTATTAAAGCTAAAAACGCGGCTCTCCGGAGAGCCAAGAAATATCCCACGCCCGCCTATAGAACAGCTGCGAATCAGCTTTAACGTAAAGTTAGGTCTTGCATCGCGGAACTCCGAGACGCTCAGATGAACGATCTCATGGCGAATATCTCTCCGTCCCACCAAGCGTACTATAGCATGGCCCGAGCCTTACGCGTAGACACCGTCTCTCACGTTCCTCCTCTCACTCGTCCCGATGGCACTACTGCCTTCGAAGTCGAAGAGAAAGCCGAATGCTTCGCCGACAGCATTGCCGCACAATGCTCGCCCAGCACGCAACCTGCTTATCCCTCACACATCCAGGCGGTGGAGGACGAAGTCCTTCGCAGAGACTCTCTCCCCATCATCGCCGACCCTGTCACAGTGTCGTGTACGGGGCGAGTATTGCAGAGATTGAATGTTAGAAAAAACTGTTTAACTGTTTATGATTCTTATTTATTTGAACTATACTTATATGTTAATGAAAATGTTACAAAATGTTAAATGTTATGAATGCACCCGGGTGCTACGCTAGTTAAGTGTGCACTGAAAATTATTTATAATAATTTAACAACGAAGTAAAGTAGGTCAACGCTACGTCATACCATGAATACCTACTGCAAGTTAAGGTGTTCGGTCAATCACCGAACACACAGTCTCTAATGACGAAATCTTGCTTCTTATTAGAAATCAAAAGTCCAAAAAGGCTCCGGGTGCGGATGGAATTTCCAACCACGCACTTAAGCACCTACCTCAACAGATGCTTACCTTGTTAGCTATCATTTTCAATGCCTGCTTCGACCATAGCTACTTTCCAAAAGCTTGGAAAGAAGCGACAGTCATAGGCATTCCCAAGCCGGGCAAACCTCTGAACGTCCCGGCTAATCACAGACCCATCAGCCTCCTCAAGGCAATGTCTAAAGTTCTCGAGAGAGTCATACTCTCTCGAATGCGGAACCATCTGTTTCCAACGGATGGCGATCCTCTCATTATTCCCCATCAGTTCGGCTTTCGCGCTAAACACTCCTGCCCTCAGCAAGTCCACCGAATCGTCGAGTATATACTTGACGGTTTCTATCCGCGTCGTTATAAAACAGTCGCGGTTTTCTTTGACGTAGCCAAGGCTTTCGATAAAGTCTGGCACAGCGGTCTCGTTTATAAACTCTACAAGATAGGCTTACCGGATCGCCTAGTCAGGTTAATAGCGTCGTTTCTCAAAGACCGTACGTTTCGATTTAAACACGAAGGCACGCTTTCTGCACCTCGTCCCATAAAGGCTGGAGTCCCTCAAGGCTCAGTCCTCGCCCCTCTGCTGTACACCGTGTACACCAACGACATTCCCATCCCGCCGAAAGGCGTCGAACTCGCCCTCTTTGCTGACGACACCGCACTCTTTACCAAAGGCCACAGTGTTCGGCACCTTGTAACCAGACTCCAAAAGGCCGTTAACGCCCTTGGTGCATGGTTTCAACAATGGCGCATCGATGTGAACCCTGAAAAGAGTTCTGCGATGCGCTTCGACCACAAACGCCGTCGTCCCGATGGCGATCCCCACGTTCGAATGTTAGGCATTCCCATCCCCTGGAAGCGCAGTACTAAATACTTAGGCGTCACACTAGATCCGACGCTTTCTTTCAAGCCACACGTCGAAAGAGTTTCGAAACTCGCTCGTCACTATTTAGTCCGCCTAAATAGCATGTTAGGTAGAAAAAGTAAAATGTCCTTCAGAAACAAACGTACACTTTACAAGGTCTGCGTTAGACCCGTCATGACGTATGCCTCGCCAATCTTTGCCCACGCCAAACCCTCCCTCCTGCACAAACTGCAGGTAGTTCAAAACCTCTTTTGCCGCCGGGCCACAAACGCACCGTGGTACGTGCGTAACGCGGACTTGCATAGAGATCTTGAACTGCCTACAGTACAACAACATCTCAAAACACTCTCTGAAGCGTTTTTCAAACGCTCCGAAACCCATCCCAATCCTCTAGTTCGTGATTCAGTCTCATATACTACTCCTGTGTTAGACTCGAAGTTCAAAGTCGCTAGGCCTAGAAATGCGCAAGCGTACTCATCCACCAGACTGTCACGCGATCTCGAGGCCCTTCTGGCCGCAAATTCTAATTCTAACGTAAATTCTAATTCTAACGTAAATCCTAATTCTAACGTAAATGCGAATTAACTCAATTTTATTTTGCAATTTTTTAATTTTTGTTTTAATTATTGATTTTCATTTTAAGCACCTTAAGTGCTATGTATTTACCTTCAGTGCTTTGAGCACCTTCAGTGCTATGTAATCCCAGCGGGTGACCCCTTCTGGGCCCCGCTAGCGCGGCCTCTTTCTCCAATTGGCCGTCGCTCAGATGAAGGCTGAGTGGCAAAAATGCACGAGCCGACAGGGGGTTTTTAGTGGGTATGGTCCTGGTAGGCGTCGGGACGAGTCCCACATAACTTTGGAATCGCGCCAGAGTATGCGTCAGGGCATTTTTATCCTCCTGGCCTTCCCGCGGAGGGGAACAAAAAAAAAAAAAAAAAAGCATAGTGTCTCTAAGCTGTATCAGATTGTAGGCAGCCACTTACAATGGCAACATTACTATTATTTATTATATAGCCATTATATTACTAAAATTAATAAAATGTGCTTTTAAAATGTTTGCCTTTGTACAAGCTTTTCTACTTTTCTGTGTAATTCCTGTATTAACATATGTAAGTACATTGGTTATCAAATAAATAAACCACAAATCCTCTACTTATTGTATGCTTGTAATTAACCCTTAAATAATTTGAATAGTTTAAACTTAATGTTTGATAGTTTTTAGATTTATTACACTCGAGGACCGGGATTTAGCGAGTCATCATGATATGAAATAAGTGAGACATGATATGTTATGTAGATATAAGTAAGTCGTAGGTTCGTAGCTTTAGCAGTATTGCTTAGATTATCCACTTTTTTACATTTATGATGGTAAGCTAATAATACTATATAAGTAAGATATTTTTTGTCAAAATTAAAGCCAACTCCAAACAAAGGAATAAACGGTTACGACCGGGTTTATATAATTATTTACATAAATATTACATAAATAACATTTTCTAATGCCTATTCCAGTACCTACCTATGTATTATTTTTCTTTTTGGACTGAGTGTTCAATTTGTGTTAGTACCCTTTCCAAACCAGTAGTAGTTTCAATTCACGACGTCCTAAGCCGAGGTCCGTGCCCTTTCAGATACCTTTAGTCGTCTGGTATGTAGGAGTAGTTTAAGTTCCGGCTAAGCGCCCTCAGCGCTAGGCCACAAGTCCGGTGAAATTTAAAAGGCTAATAGGGCGATAAATAAACTGTCCATTTTGAAAAAAAAATTTGTTGAGTATTTAATTTAATTTGAATTTGAAAATATTTAATTTTATTAGAAAATGGTCACATTACAATTTTTATTTAATAATTATTTTTAAAATGTTATAATTTTACTTTATTTTTTTGGTTTTTGTGTTACTATGTTCAGCTTTTTTTTACATTTATGCTCACTTGATCCACTTTATCTCTGATCTTTTGATTTCAAATTAATAATTTCGATGACTTTTATCCTACAATTGTATTAATATCGTTTGTTATTTAAATGTTAAGTTAGAAATGATGTCGGTATTGTAACTAATGTAGGACTGCGTCTATGAAATTGTGTCTTCTTTGTTATTCTTGTAAGCAGTGGTAGCCACTGCCACAAAATTTATTGAAAAAAATATTATTTAAATATTATTTTTGTAGGCAAGCCTTAATTAATAAATAAATATCAAAATTTCTCCTTAACATTTTACCATCACCACAATTTCAGTGATAAAACTCAAAACACCACATTATTACAATATCTGCGCCTGAATGTATCTTTAAAAGATTTCTACCGCCGAATATTGGATTTCAAAAATTTGATAAAGAAAGCCTTAAGGCATTCATATGAGAAAGTGGGACAAATTGTTCAATATTATGTCTACATTATTATGAGGTGTGGTCGGAAAAAGAAAAGTAGGCTTTATGATGTTATCAGTTTTGAGAACATATTGCAAGCGGGGTACTGATCGAATTTTGTAACTTATGGTGCAAATATTAAGGTCTTAATTAAACTAATGTTAATTGTTTCTTGAATTTTATTGCTTGATTTTTATAAACTGATGATATCTAAATTAGTTTGGTAATTTGTAAGTTTAAGATAAAGTACTTCAATTGTGACATTTTTACTATTTTAATTGATATTTTTTGACATGTATATTAATATTTTATAATTATTAAATGTAACATAACTATCGCAATAGGTTTACCCTGTAATGATAGTTCTAAGGTGATTTTAATAAATAAATAAGTAAATATTTATATGGTTAAATTAAGTCCAAACCAGTTACTTTGTAACTTTTAATACATAAAGCTTGACATATTGATTTTCTTTTTATTGAAACGGACCTATAAGCTTAATATTTTGCAATCTTTCTGTGACATTTTTATTTGTTTTTTTTTATTTCTAGACATAATTATTTTAGTTTCTCATAATGTGTAATTGAAATTTCATTGTAAAATATGTCTTATTTTAAATATTCACAATGCAATTAAATTTTAAAATGTTTCTCAAAGCTTTCAATTTTGACATTTATACAATTTTGTAGTTACATTAAATTGTAACTGACATGGTATTTGTACGCTGTTTATCAACAGTATGTGAACGAATTTAAAAAAAAGGGAAACATCACATTGTATCACGCATGTTACCACACCAATCGATCGTCCGTCAATCGATATATACCATATATACAAATATATGAGAATGAGAATAGACCACTCGACGTCGATCGATGGTTTCTACAACGACGTCGCGTCGACCAGTCGACGTCGGTCGATTGGTGTGGTAACACCCTAACAAAGAATCATTATCATTAAGAGATATGTAAATCTTTCTCTGATTCTTAGATAACTGTTTCGTGCCCCAGTACCAAATATGCAGAGCTTATGTACCTATGTATATATGTAATTTTGATAGAAATGTTTTATGGTATCCTACTCTAAAAACGCCCAGACATCGAAACGATCTTCACTCTGCAAGATAGGCTGTTTGTGGAATGTATAAATTAGGGAATAGAGAATCTCTAAGAGGAAGGTCTAATGCATCACAATATATTTATGAAAATATTTTGAACATTTACAGAACTATTAATAAAGAAAGATAACCATGATTACTGTATACTACTTTGAACTAGGAATGGCTGTAAGGCTGTAAGGCTGTGAGGCTGGCTCAAAGCAGCAAATCATTTATTCGAATGTCAATACGTTGTTACAATAAAATACTGGAATCAGTTCGATCCCTGCCCCCTATTATTTCTGTTATTTCGGTTTCTGTTTGTGAAAAATAATATACATACAATGTGTGACCTTTCATTGGCGCACACAATTAGCTGTCGTGTGTGTGTTACCTCAAGTATTTAATAGAAGATTTTTTTATAAAAGAGTGCTGAGAAGTTGTTTCCTCTCAGTCTACCCACAATGCCTTTAAAAGCCGAGGTTAAGTCGAAATCTCGATGAAGATGAACAAAAATAAGACTCTCACGAAGTGTAAATTTGTTTATCTTTATGAAATAAAACATTTTAAATTTCATGAATTTTTTAATTTTGAAAGTTAAGATGAAGATGAGGAAGACACATTTGTCTGACAGAAGCTTTTGAAAATTCCGCGATCGTAAATTTCTGGAAACGCAGACGGGGGCAGTTATTTCCGTACCCTGGCGATTGGAACTAAGAATGAGCTGTCAAATCATTATCTAACCGTCAATTATTTCATTTTAACTTTTAAAAGTCTTACAGCCAATTTTAACATTAAAATCCTTATTTTTATTACTAACATATTTGATTAACTAACGGCCGGCAACGTATTAGTAAACCAAATAAATACGATTATTTTTCATAAAAAAACCTCTACGATGAATGGTGTCGATGTATGCGGGTACCACTTGTCGTCGGGGAAGGGGGCGCGTTTGCCGTCCGGGGGGGGGGCGTTGGCCGGCTAGTTTGTCCCACAAATAGTTACTGAGTTACTGTACTTCAGTAGTTGGATAGGATACTCACTACTTTATTGCTATCATAATTTTACAGGTGGTAGTTTTAAAAATAATAAAGAATTTATGCAATAACCGAATTGCAAAACGCCAAATTTGAATTCTTAAATACAACAAAGTTGCATAAATTTGTCCAAATACTTAACATTTCATAACCTCAACTATACGTATAACACATATCATTCCTCAGAACATTTCCGTTTGTATAAGAACTTCATTTCTCACAAAAGTCAGAAAAATTTACAACTTCATCAGTGCTGGACTTTGTAAAAGCTAATCTTAGGAGTAGAAGCTTAATCTTGGAAGTTAAGTACGAAAGTTCCTAGTCTATGTACGGGTAACTTTGTAACTTAAAACTTTAAGCTGAACGTGGTTTAGAGAGGGCTATTTAGTGAAGACATATGCTGTTTTATATGGGGATCAACATTACTACTCTGGATGATAGAATTGTATTCGTTAATAGAATTGAGTGCCTGAATAATATAAAATTTATATAATATTTGGATAGTTTTTTATGAAATCCAAAAAATATCCCGATTACACAAATTTATCTTTTCTTTTTGGAATCATACTGTACATCTGCAAAAGAAGCACACATTAAGAGCCCGCCTAGAGCCATAGGTACTACAGGCTTATCTTAACTGCTAAAGCGACCACAATTATGGTTATATGTTCCATTTACATAGCAGGACATTTAGTAGATAATACTATAACTAAAAGCAACTCAGGCATAAAAGATCCATATGCAGATTTCCCACTCACCAATAGGCGGATGGGAGTTCGTTTGCATTGTCTTTCGCGACATATTTGAACAATAATAATAATAATATTTCTAACAATCACACCACATTATCTAGCCCAAATTAAGTATCATTAAGAACTTGTGTTCTGGATACTAGATAACGGATAAATAAGCTTAAGAAATATATAAATATTAGAAATAAACTTACATACACATCCATCATGACTAGAAAGCAAATATTATATAATATCTCTCTGCTCATACCAGGCCTCGAACCCGGGACCTCTGGCATGGAAGGCAAGAGTACTTACCTCCACACCAAACAGGCCGTATGGACTTGCAGATTAAATTGAAAACCATATTGTTTTGATTCTAGTGGACAATGTTGTATTCATACAAAGTTATGTGGAAGAAATTTACGTGTACAATTTAATTTACATAAAACGCCATCTAGTGGCAAATAAATTGGCTTCAAACTTGCGGGTGCACCAAGATTTCAGAGGTTGGATTTTACGAGCTTTTGTATCACTTCTAAGCTTGAAAACTTTCACAGAACAAGGTTGAAGTAGCGATAAAATGTTACGATTATTACCCTAATAACTTATATAACTTGTATTTTTGGGTTTCCTTCGTTCGTAAACAATTTTAAGCGTGTGAATTGTGGTAAACTAAAACTCTTGGAAAAAAACAAATTTACTACATCAAAATCAAATACAAAATTGCAGCCATAAGTAATAATAACTTTTAGTGGATCTATAATAACAAATGAAATAGGAAATTAACTGAAAAAACTTTGAATTTAGAATTATTTTGGAGATTATTTTAATAAACAGGGTGATTCATCGAGATGGGTTATTATGGAAAAGTCTGAAACTATAAAAAAAGGAACCACGTGTTCGCGAGTTTAGAGTTGAAAAAACGGCATTAAAAGATTTTCAAAAAAACTCATACACCATCGACCCATCTTGATGAATCATGAATCACCCTGTTTATCAGAAAAACTTCAAGTCACTTTGACATGATTAAACAAATTGAAACTTGCTTTTATTGCCCTTGTTTTAGGGCGCGTGTAGCCTAAAGTTAGCGGAAATCTGGCAAAGAGACAGACCCTGTTACTTTACTGTCAATAACTAAAAAAAATCAATTGAAAGAAAGTTGTATACTCGTACTATATTTAAAGAAGTATGTAATGTTCGTAGAGCAAAACCTCCAGAGAAAAAAACCAAACTTAGAAAGTTATGCAAAAAAAAGTTTTTATGTATGGAACGCTGGCGTTTTTAAATATTTTTTTTAAATTCGATTATTTAAAAGTTAAAATATATTTGCGAATTTAAATTTCCCTCTTGGACCTCGCTCGAACTAAGTGATATCTTCTTGAGATATGGTTATACAGTGTGGTTTTTACTGCAGTAAATTAAGAAACGGATTATACAATTGGAGATAAGGTTTTTATCTAGTCGCACCGGCTGTCACGAGCACCAAGATTGTAGTCGCTTTTTTCATAGTTTTGATTGTTTAAGATACCTAGCTGGGTCTTTTTTCAATCCCCACAGGATATGCACTGCATAGAACAAAGAGTAACATAAGCCTACAAGCAGGAAGATCAATATGTCGCTTTGTTATCTAAATACGCCAGGACGTTTTCATGCATGCTTACCAACTTGTCGTGCACAGAATATAATCACTAAAAAGACAATACTTATGAATTTGATATTCATGAAAAATAAGCTTCATTATCTTTATACGGTCTTCTAGTCTACTAAAAGGGGGTGCCTGGAAGATATTGCTTTAACTTATGAGGCTATCACATTGTCTGTTTAAAATAAACATGTTTCACTTTTGAAATGGATTTTATATGAATAAAGCGTTTAATATGCTTATTATTAACTGATTCAGCAAATAATTGAGAAAACTCTTATTTTTTAAATTTGTTTACAATGTTTAGTCTTAAAATTCTTTTTGTATTATATCTACAAATAATGTTTTCAAATAAAACCAGTTTCGTATTAAAAGTTAGCGACCTTTGCAGAGTATTGAGAATTCAATCCCATTTTGATTATCTTCCCGCCTCGACACTAACACAGCTAGTTTTAGCACAGTTTGTGCAATTTTTAACTGGTTTTAACCGATGGCCACCATTGGAAAATAAATTTAACATAGTGTTAGTCAACATTAGTGGTTAGCAAATGGACTACGCAACTATTCGTTAGTATTTCAACAATTTTTCTTAGCACCCTAAATCCATCCAAATCCTTACATTTAGAAATGTACCCTCATGAAAACTTCAGAAAAGACTTTTGTTACAAAGCAAGGAACACTATGGCAGTAAAGGTTGGAATTTATTTCCTTCCCTGTGACAGTTACTACTATGGCCAAGTGGCCATAGGTTATAAGTCTCACGCAATAAAAAGAGTTATAAATAAAGGTTATTATGAAATATGAAGCTGTTACCAAAGGAAAAGCAAGAAGAATTTATTTTTACAATAACTACCTACGTGTCGTGATGAGATATAATTTTTTTCAGTGCCTGGCTGAAATCTCATTGCTTTCTCAAGTTACCTTGGAGCATTAACTGCTAACAAACAGGGCAGGCAAAAGGAGGAAACGTCGACGAATGCACGAGTTTTGTTGAATTTTTCTCTGGTTTTAGAAAAACATGTTAATTTCAACTATCTTATTGAATTTGGGGGATACAGACAACAGAAAGAGACAGTTCCGTTAGAACTCCTTGAATATGGAATCCTAAAAGTTATTTGGCAGTATGTATAGATAGTTCAACACATTTGTATGCCCGGTTCTATGTGTGCGTGTGTTTGTAAATATGCACTTTATTTTTTGTCGCAGCCGCCATCTTGTCAAACCGTGTTCTCGTCGCTTTGGTGTGCGTCAGTACATGTTGTAACGCACAAACAGCTGCTGCATATTTCAAAAGTAAACAGTTTATCATATTATGAGGATTTATTGTATCTCTTTATTAAGATCTTTTATTGTTGAATTGACTTGTTGCTTATTGACTGACGTTTGGGCCTGTTCTTCACTGCGACTACTGCCTATTGGCCGATTGGCCTATTATGGAGTCTACTAGCTAGTTTAGTCATATCATTGCGCACAAAAATTTGCATTGAAAAGAACAGCGAGCAAGATAACCGGGGTTTCGAAAGCTAGTTTTAAACGGACTCTGTTAACCAACCGACTAAGGTAGGGATACCATGGAGGACGAAAGGAACAATGGTTAGCAGACAGCCCACTGACACAACCTTGCTCGTCTGACTCTTTTCCAACCAGTTTTCACACGCATTTCCTCGCTGCCAAGGGATAGCCAACAATCCTTTGTGGTAAATTGTTCCTTAGTAGAAGACAAAACTATTTTACCTCGCTCTTGAACCTGCTGGTTTCCCTTTTCAGCAGACGGACATTAAGTAGCCTGAATTTGAACTCCGGACTTTTAACAATAGAGATGCCACTACATAAACTACTCGACGTCAAATAAAAATTAAAACCGGTTTTCTGTCTCAGAAAATAAACAACTTCCTTACTTTAATAAAGCAACTATTACACTTTTTTCGTTGATACATCATTAAGATAAGGTCTTACCTCGCGTAAGGTAGTAAAAATGTAACAAGGCAAGATGTGTTAGTGTAGAGACCTACCTATCTTTTGTTTCAAATATGGTATACAGGAAAACTTGTATTATTTCCGTCTGAGAAAAAATAGCGACCTTGGCAATGGCACTTTTGGGTTAGGGAACGATACGGGCAAGAAATATTTATCTGCTAAGATGAAATTATGTTATATATAACTATAGCTCGTAATAAAAAAAATCAGTATTTCAAATTCCAATTCAAAAATATATTTTTTCAACATTTTGACGTCAACAAGACAATTACTTGTTCTCGTTGACGTCAAATAAAACATGACTTTACCACCAGTTCGGAAAAACCTTCGTGAAGAAGAGCTGGCAAGAAACTTCACTAGTAAATTTTTGTTCAAAATAAATTTACAGTATCTATTTATGTCTATACAAAATTTTTCATATCTGCATCTGTTAACTCAGCACGTCTTCCTCCCCCCAGGTATTCAAACGACTAACACCCCCTAACGGCACCCGTTCACGAGTTAACGCGGGATCCAGCCAGCGCCCTCCTCAACCATATTAGAGGGACGTGAGCGACCCGTCATTCGACGCTACCATAATTGAGCCGTTGTTTGAGCCATAATCAATCAAGTTATGAGATTTGTCACATGAATTAAAAAGACCTTAATAATATATACGCAAACAAAATAATACAATACGTCTATTTTTCCTGAGAAACCTAAAGCCCTGGAACCTTCAAGCGTAGGGGGCATAAGTTCCTCTTGGACAGGTGTGGACCATTTTTGTCATCATCATCGAGATCGTCGAAGAATAAAAAAAAAATAATATACCTAATAGGACATTTCGAAGCTATGTATAGTCTGCCAACCAACTGTTGTGAAGCATGCTGGACTATATACGAAACAAATATGTAGCATTCAAATTGAAATATTTATTTCTCAACAATGGAAATTACTTGTTCTTGTTGACGTCAAATAAAGCATGACTCTACCACCACGGGGACGTACGGAATCTACATAATATTTGAATGATAGAATTATGACAGAAATTGATAGAAAATGATGGTCTAAAATAACATCTGTAAAATTATATTAATAAATGAGTGACACAATTTAGGATAAAACTATAACTTTTAATGATTAAAATTAATGATAGGTGACAGCCAATTAATGGCCGCTGTGGACACGAATCGTGCACTACTAACTTAATAACCAAAAACGCGCCAAAATGACCGGCGGCAAAAATGTACGTGCTAGCCTGTACAAGGCTGATACCGCTGCTGTAAGATATTAATGCTTTTGAGGTAAAATAATGAAAAGCTCCTTACATTTTTAAATGACGCCCGAGAGGCATAGTGGTAAGTAGCCTTGCCTGTGTGTGATGAACGCAGATGTTTGTTCTCGGATCATGATTGTTGACATTTATATACGTATGTTTATTTTGGGTTCCCACCCGATTCGCTGGATGGTCATCTATAACACAAGCTCTGCTTACTTTGGGCTATACAGCTGGTGTGTTTGTCTATGGAAAAACAAATTTAAAAAATAATTACGAATTAGTGATTTTGTGTTCATAATCTTGTATATTATGTCTGAGAAACAGCGCCCTTAGCAAGTAATTTAAGAACTGTAAGAAACATGAACTGCCTGGCGTTAACTTATTAGATAAGGTTTTTTATTTTATTATAGTTATACTATTTGCGCTGCAGCATTGTGCGGGTGACAGTTGCCTGTATGACGTTGACATCTGTCAGTACCACATGATACGTTTATGACGTTACGTTATACGCATAAAACTTTGTTTAATTTTTATTTCAGTTAGATTTTATTTGTAGACTAGAACATTCTGGTTGGGTTGAATTTAATTTACTACAGTTACGAATGTGGTACAGCTGAAATACTACATAAGTCATAATTTGTAAATAGCGGCAACTTTCAAGAGTGAAACGAAACGTTACTGAATCTGTCTGTCACCCGCACCATGCTATAGCGCAAATAGTGTAGCAATTTGCCTTTTGGACAGATAGAAAGTGATTTGTCATCTGACATCTGTCATCTGACAGGTATTGTCACATTCGCATTCGACATGCTAAGTCTATTGCTATCTTTAAATCAAGATTACACAATCTCCTTTTAGAGAAATTATAGATTGCAACTGTATATTAGGTCTTTACCTATGAAATTGCCGTTTTTCACGAAATAAATGAAGCGTAATTTTTTTATATATTTTTTATTTCTATCAATCAAAATAATCACCCATGCAATCAATGCATCTTTGCCAACGCATTGGTAGCTTATTGATGCCTTTCTTGAAGAAATCAGCTGGACGGGCGGCAACAAATTCTTCAAAGGCATTTTGTACTGCCTCTCGGGTATTGAATTTTTTTCCCGCCAAGAAGTTATCCAAATTCTGGAAAAAGTAGAAGTCTGTAGACGCAAGGTCTGGTGAGTACGGCGGATGACGGAGAACTTCCAACCCCAACTCTTGTAGCTTGAAGACCATCTGCTGTGCAGTATGAGGTCGCGCGTTGTCGTGCAGGAGCAGTGTAGCCGAACGATTGACCAAAGCTGGTTGGAGACGTGCGAGCTTCTCCATCATTGTGTTCAATTCTTCACAGTACACATCTGCAGTAATGCTTGTCCCGTTTGGCAAGAAGCTGTGATGAACTACAGCCGCGTTAGACCACCAAACAGTGACCATCACTTTTCTAGGGGTAAGTTTTCGTTTAGGGCATTGTTTGGGTGCTGAACCAGGGTCCAACCAACTTGCTGAGCACTTACGATTGTCAAACAGGATCCATTTCTCGTCACAAGTAACAATGCGCTTCAGAATTCCTTCATTTGTATGCCTGCTGAGCAGTGTAAGGCACGTCTCCACGCGTACTTCGCGCTGGCGGTCATTGAGTTCGTGGGGTACCCATTTGTCAAGCTTTTTTACCTTGCCAATTTGACGCAAATGGACCAATATTGTTTTGATGCTAACGTCGAAAGCTGCTGCTAATTCAGCCGTGGATTGAGTTTCATCAGCTTCCACAATTGCCTTTAATTCGTCATTGTCGACCAAAGTTATCGGACGACCACGGGGTTCATTTTTCAGGTCAAAATTTCCAGAACGGAAGCGGGTAAACCAATAACGGGTGGTGCGTTCGTTTGTAGTGTTCGCTCCGTAAACGTCGTTGATGTTGCGTGCCGCTTGTGCCGCTTTGCTGCCACGATGGTACTCATACTCCATAATTACTCGAATTTTTAACTTATCCATGATGACGAAAAATGTTCGAATGCGTTGAAAACAAAACACTAACTATTAAACAAATGACGATTTTAGAAAAATAATTCCATGTTTGTCAAATAAAATTAAGTTGAAATTAGAATTATCAGTCAAAAAAAATATATATTTTCATTTGAAATGGCCAGTACGGCAAAACGGCAGTTTCATAGGTAAAGACCTATTATGTATCTTTGTAATTTAATGTTACATATGTGTAGGTATTATTAATTAGTATATAACATATATATTAATGAACATTAAAAATTGTATGGTTATATGCTTATAGAGCTTTATAATTTTTTTTATTTAGTAAAATATATTCCGCTTACTTACTAGATTTCTAGTTACACAAACGTTGTCTGGAAGAAATCGCTGCCAGCGATTAGACCGCCTTTGCCCACATTAGATTTAAGTAATTTACTGCGAATATTTCTATTGTAATTTTTATTTTGTGTGAGCAATAAAGATTTATTATTATTATTTGCACGACTTATTTAAAGTAAAAACCTATATTTAAGTTAAGGTACGTTTGTACTTTTCTGTCACATTTTTATAGTGTTATTTTCCCTAAGCTCAATAAACAATCCTATAAATAATCCGAGTGGAACGTGATCTTGGCAAGGACGTGTTTATTAGGTAAATTCTCTATAATAATATTACCGCCAACACACTGTCCCAACAATATATCCCATTATAAACAAACATTATTATCCTTTTTTATTCCGAGCATGTTTTTTTGTAGCTCGCTGTTTGTCAATAACAATATAATTAAGATTGAGCGCTTTTAAATTCAAATTCAAATATTGATTTCTCAACATTGACAATTACTTGTTCTTATTGACGTCAAATAAAACATGACTCTACCACCAGTTGGGATAAACCTCCGTGAAGAAGAACTAATTTTTTTTTTTTCAAAATAAATTTACAGTGTCTCTTTATGTCTACACAAAATCATTCTTATCTGCATCTGTTAGCTCGGCAAGTGCCCCTACCCCCAAGTATCCAAACGACGAACACCCTCAAACGGCACCCGTTCATGAGTTAACGCGGGATCCAGCCATTGGTTATCTATCACTTTGCTTATACTATTACGTCACGGGAGGGGTCTTAAAAGGCCCATCTGCTATTTTCTGCTCATTCTTTTTGAATTGATAAGCTACGACCTCACGCTTTCGGCTAATCTGCGTGGCTGTAAACGAAATGGGCAGATGCACTTCGAACTTCTGCTAAGGTAAGTATATATTTAATATAATTAGCGATACCTGTACACCCCATCCGTAATTTTATGTCGTACGGGGGCGGAATGATAAATCTGGTTCAAAATAAAACAAGGAGTAAATTTTGATTAAATATTGTTGTAAAATGTTATAAAAAAAAAAATAAAGTGTCATCCGAGGAGGCGGGACTTGTGACGTAAAACATCACGCCACCCAAGCCACAAAGCGTCATCCGAGATGGTGGGGCTAGTGACGTCAGACATCACGCCACTCGAGCCAGGGAAGGAAGAAAATAATGGGGTGGACGAACACTTTGCTCTCGGATCTAGAATCGGACGGTTGTAACCATCAAACGTGTCTTTTAAATTGTATTTTGCTTTAACATATTTTTGGTGTGATTTAAGTGTTTTAAATTGTTAATTATTAATAATCTAAGTGTTAGATTTTCAAGGAGTGATTTATAAATTTTAGTTTTGTAATTAAATCGAAAAGTTGGATAAATCGCTGTTTTTTTTTAAATAGTTTTGCGTCTACTGATTATATCAGAAGTGGGATTGCTCACCTGCTTTCTGGTTCGGTTTTTCTTGACATTTAATTACTTTTAGATTTTTGTAAAAAGAAATTGTTTTATTTTGTTAGTGTACAACTAGTATTCATTATGTCGGAATCTCGTAAAAGAAAACGTAATAGACGTGCTGATTCACCCGTTTCTGGAATCGAGCAGCAATTTCAGACAATTTTAGATCGACTGAGTTCTTTAGAGAGAAATAATAAGTGTTCCAGGACTAATGAAACGACGCATGCGGTGGTACGGGGAACTATGGAGTCGTGTCAACCAGCGCCTTCAAGTGGTAGCACTACGCAAACGCCTCCACGTTCTACTAGCGTCCACAGAGCAGTTGAAGAGACATCGAGCATGCTGACGCGTGATGCAGACACTTTCATGGGAGAGGTAGCCGATAGGCTTGTTAGTGCTATTACAACCCTGAATCCGGTAAGGTCTCAAAACATTTTTATTTCTAATTTTGATCCGTCTATTAACGACTTTTCTATTTGGTGCCAAGAGGTTGATCGTGTGCGAGTTCTGAATAAGTGGGATGACCGCGAATGCTTAGCGCGTGTGGGAAAATGCCTAAAGGGGGATTCACGTATTTGGATTAATGAATAGTATACGAATGACAGAAGTTGGTCTAATTTTAAACGTGAATTCCGTTGTTTGTGTTCAGGCCGGATTGATGTTGCGAACATACTGTTCGAGGTTATGCAAATTAATTCGAATAACTATCCCACTTATGCAGAATACGCGAGGCGATCATTGCTTAGATTAAGGATTGTAAGCAGTTTAAGTGATTCGTTGATAACGGCTATAATTATTCGCGGGATAGTTGACCCTCAAATCCGGGCAACGGCTACTAATGCCAATTTGATGCCAGAGGATTTAGTAATTTTTTTATCTGTGTATTTAAAACCATCACCTAACACCCCACGGCATAGTAATCTTAGAAAACGTTCACATATTGACCTGAATAGAAAAGAATGTTTTCACTGTGGCAGTCGGGGCCATTTACAATTTAAATGTCCAAAGCGTGGTAATGCACAAACTGATACCGGGTCTCGCTCAGTTACAAATAATTTACCTGTAAGAAATGGACAGACCCCGGGTAGTATCTGTTCTTTTTGTAAGAAGAGGGGTCATGTAGTTGATGACTGTTTTGCTAAACAACGCACTGAGTCTCGAGGCAAGTTAAACGTTAATTTTTGTAATGAATTAGTTAATAATTTTGAAAAGTGCGATATTATGACAGCCGTAATACAAGGTATAGCGGTAGACATATTGATAGATAGTGGGTCCACTACTTTGTTGATTTGTGAATCGGTAGTTAAACACTTACAATGTAAACTGACGCCTTCTTTTTGTATATTGCGTGGGATTGGAGATAAAGATGTTGATTCAAATTATTTTACAACTTTGATGGTCGAGTTTCCTGAAGTAACAATAGAAATAGATTTTCATGTCGTTCCCAATCGTTATATGAATACGCCGGTAATAGTAGGCACTGATGTATTAAATAAAGACGGCTTGGTTTATACTCGTGCTCGTGGATTTCAAAGGCTTACTAAGGTGGAACGGGTGTTCAATGTACAAGCTGTTAATTTAAACGAAATTAAAACCAATTTAGTTGGTATTGAAAAGCAACGATTGTTATCAACAATTAATGAGTTTTCGAAAAACTTAGTAACAGGAACTGCAACTACTACTGTAACTACCGGTAAAATGCAAATACGTTTGCACAATGAAACACCTGTAGTCTATAGGCCTTATAAAATGTCACATGACGAAAAGTTACGCGTACGGGTGATCATAAAGGATCTCTTATCGAAAAGTATTATTAGGGAATCTGAATCCGAGTTTTCAAGTCCTATATTACTAGTAAAGAAGAAAGACGGAAGTGATCGAATGTGCGTTGATTTTCGGGCACTCAATGCTAAGACAATCAAGGATCATTACCCCCTCCCTCTAATTGAAGATCACATTGATCGATTAGGTAACGCTAAATTCTTCACCAGTTTGGACATGGCGACTGGTTTTCACCAAATTATTTTGGATAGTGATTCTGTACACCGCACTGGTTTTGTAACACCCGAGGGGCATTATGAATTCCTCAAGATGCCTTACGGTTTAGGAAATGCTCCGGTCGTTTACCAACGTATTATATGTAACACGTTGCGATCTTTTATAGACGCTGGCAAGGCTCTAATCTATATTGATGACGTTTTATTGCCTAGCAAGACTGTCGATGAGGGCTTGCGAATTTTGCGTGAAGTACTCAAAACTTTGACTGAAGCGGGTTTCTCTATAAATCTCAAAAAATGTGCCTTTTTGGTTGATAAGGTTGAGTACCTTGGGCGAACAATAAGTAACGGTCAGGTTAGTTCGAGCGAAAGTAAAATTGCGTGTTTGGTTAACGCACGTGTTCCGGTAAATGTTAAACAGGTTAGGCAATTTTTAGGTCTCGCGGGTTATTTTAGGAGATACATACCGGGATATTCACTTAAAACGGCTTGCATCTCTAAATTATTACGCAAGGGTATGCCATTCTATTGGGGAGAACGTGAGGAAAGAAATAGTCAATCTTTTAACCACTGAACCTATTTTAACTATTTTTGACCCTTCTCTCCCCACGGAATTGCACACCGATGCCTCATCGTTGGGTTATGGCGCGGTTTTGCTTCAAACACATGAAAATAGTCATAAGAAGCCAATAGCTTATTTCAGTAAATTGACACAAGGAGCAGGGTCGCGTTACCACTCTTATGAGTTGGAGACGTTGGCTGTTTTACGAGCTTTACAACACTTTCGTCATTACCTCATAGGTATTCGCTTTAAAGTCGTAACAGACTGCAACGCTCTTAAACAAACCCAGCGTAAAAAGGATTTACTACCGCGTATAGCTAGGTGGTGGATGTATTTACAGGACTTCGATTTTGAATTAGAGTATCGTAAGGGGTCTGCGCTGTCACATGCAGATTATTTAAGTCGAAATGCCGTTAATCTGTGTGAAATACGACGGCCTCGCAATTGGGCACAGATAGCGCAGGCCGCGGACGATGAAACCGAATTCTTGTTACAAAAACTAAACAATGGTGAACTAGATTCATCGCAATATATAAAACAAAACGACATTTTGTTCTACAAATATAAGGCTACCGGTGAAAACTCGCGTTTACTATGCTACGTACCGAAAGGCCATAGGTTAAGTCTATTGAGAGTATTCCATGATGAGCATCAACATATTGGATTTGATAAGACTGTTGAACTAATTTTAAAGCATTTTTGGTTTCCCAAACTTAGACAATTTGTAAAGAAATACATTCAACATTGTGTTGTATGTTTGTCTCAAAAAAAAGTCCCACGTCAGCCATTTCAACCAATTGAATCATGGAGCAAGCCTGAAATTCCTTTTAATACTCTCCACAGTGATGTTTTAGGCCCCCTTCCAGATTCGAATGGTTTCAAATATGTTATTCTTGTTGTTGATGCTTTCAGCAAATATTGTTTACTTTACCCTATGCATAGGCAGGACGCTAATGAACTCAAACGTGTGTTTGAAAATGTAATTTCTCTTTTTGGAACACCTAAACTGTTAGTTGTTGATCATGGTAGAATGTACGAAAGCTCCTTATTTAGTAATTGGATTAATGAACTAGGGACTGAACTGTATTTTATTACTCCTGAAATGCATCAAAGCAATGGTCAAGTTGAGCGGTACTGTCGAACTGTTTTAAATATGATTCGTGTGGAAAGCAATTACAGACAGCAACAGTGGTCTGAAATTTTATGGAAATTACAGCTCACTTTGAACATTACTAAACAAAAATTAACTCAATATTCACCCATGAATTTGTTAATAGGCACAGATGGTACAACCCCAGTACGATTATTAGTCCGCGATGTAGCAATAGACAACGCAAGCCCGAACCGTGTCGCACTGCGTGAAATGGCTCGGCAACGCGCTTCATTACTGCTAGATAAAAACCGAGAGCGACAAGACGCCTATGTTAACAAACGACGCCAAATGCCTCGTATCTTTCAAAAGGGCGACTTTGTTTTTGTTCGTAAGTCAAGTCAGGCAACGAGCAAGATGGATTCGAGTATGCGAGGGCCTTATGTCGTAACACAAGTGCTTCCACATAATCGGTACGAATTAAAATTAGTATCTGGCTCATACGGAAAGATAACTCAGGCTGCTGCTGAATACATGGTACCGTGGCATGGAGAGTGGACCCCTGATGTGTGTTCTGTATTTTTTACAAGTGAGTCTGTTTTAATGTATCAAAGTAAATATTTTGTTACATATACAAGTAAGCACCTCGAACATACTGCGGTCACTGTCCACGCACATACTGCGGTCACTGTGCACTGAAAGCATACTGTGGTCACTGCTCAGCTCATACTGCGGTCACTGAGAACATGAGGTGGTTATGCACATACTGCGGTCACTGTGCACTGAGAGTATACTGCGGTCACTACTCAGCTCACACTGCGGTCACTGAGCACGAGAACATCCCAAGGAGGGCTCTGTACTCAGGGTAAACTGCGGTCACTACCCAAGACTTGATGGTGTTTTAATCTAATGGAACATCTTTGATCTCATATTTTTGTTTTTGCAAACTAACTACAACACAAATAAATTTTTGGTTTCGACTGGTTCGATATTTGATAATCTCAAAATGTTTTATTACTCTTTTTTTCTTTTAAAGGTGATAACGAAGATCTAACTGAGAAAGTTGGCACAGATCCTTCGGGATCCAACCAAGACATTGTCGTTGAAGCAGAGGTCCACTCACAACCAGTGCACCAACACCCAGACCGCGCCGCGGGCGAGGACGCACCGCCTGCAGGATTGGCCGTGTTGTAAAATTTTATAAAAAAAAAAATAAAGTGTCATCCGAGGAGGCGGGACTTGTGACGTAAAACATCACGCCACCCAAGCCACAAAGCGTCATCCGAGATGGTGGGGCTAGTGACGTCAGACATCACGCCACTCGAGCCAGGGAAGGAAGAAAATAATGGGGTGGACGAACACTTTGCTCTCGGATCTAGAATCGGACGGTTGTAACCATCAAACGTGTCTTTTAAATTGTATTTTGCTTTAACATATTTTTGGTGTGATTTAAGTGTTTTAAATTGTTAATTATTAATAATCTAAGTGTTAGATTTTCAAGGAGTGATTTATACATTTTAGTTTTGTAATTAAATCGAAAAGTTGGATAAATCGCTGTTTTTTTTTAAATAGTTTTGCGTCTACTGATTATAATATGATTATTAATTTCCAACGTGTCAATCCCTTCCATAAAATACGAATTAGACAACCTTTCGAAATAGGTATTGGTTTCGGCGTTAGAGCCAAATTTTATTTTATTTTATTAAAACAGTCGCAAGGGGCTAAATCTGGCGAACATGGTGGGTGAGAAAGCACAGTCGTAGCGTTGTAGCGTACATTCGTGCGTTGTGTTGAAGGAAGAGGATTTGCTTTTTGACCAAATCGACTGCATTTATTAGGAAAAATTTTGTTAAATTGGTCCAATAAATTGTCATAATATTCCATTATGTTATATTCAATATGGATTATCCCAGATGTATAAAAAAATTGTTTATTGGCTACACTTTATTGGCCGATAAAACTGCTTTGGCCTACATCAGAAATGGTTTCCCCGTAGCAATACTGATTTATGGTGGTGAATCCATGTTTCATCTACTATTATAAAAGAACGTAAAAATGCTTTTTATCCCGTTAAACCAACACCAAACCTGGTCCCAACCCAAAGTGGTCAAACGCGTGTGTTTTTGATCAATACCCAGTAAACCCGGCACACATCGCGGGTATGCTTCTTCATTTCTAATTGTTGGGGTAAGATACAAGGTGTAAATGTCTCGGCCACCTTGCTAGTCTTACTCTTTGGTCTTTCAACACTATGTCATGGATTTTAGTGATCTTCATTTATTTTTCAATACTTTTATACATGGCCTGGTTAAACGGATTGCCTTTTGTTAGTTTACATCCGTATATACATAATATTTTTACTATGGATGTTACGCTTTAAGTTATTTAATTTAAATTATTTAGTTTTATATTACGCTATTTGACACCATTATCTGTTATAGATAAGTAGTGACTATTTAATAAGTAGCAAATGTTAAGCATACTTTGATCTTGAAAGAAAAATTTGATTCCTATACAAAAGCTGTGTGCTTCTTAATATTACTTACTTCACAAGCAGCATATGATTGGTAAAATAACATAATAAATGAACACCAATAGATTAAGATAGCACAAATTGTAAATAAAAGTATTTTTAAAATCGGAAAAAGTAATATAAATAATATTGGATATTAATAAAGTTACTACTGAAAATAGCTTAAGTAGCATAAGAATAAGTGAAAGACGACATCCAGTAAAATCTAAGAGGGGATAAATTGAGCAGTGTTAGATATTTATGCTGATCTCCTGATTGCCAAGAAAACGGGAACACCCAAAAATTCCGAATTATGTAATTCCGAATTTGAATATTCCGATTTTTAAAATTCCGAATTTCACAATCCCGAAAGTCTTAATTCCGACTATTCAAAAACCGATTCTTATTTTACCGAAATTCATAAATACGAAATTTTAATTTACCGACTCTCATTAGTACGAAGAATTAAAAACCCGCTGTGTTACTAGTCCGAAATATGGTATTCCGAATTTTAATTTTCCGAAAATTAAATGCTAACATTCAGATTCTGTATCGAAAACGGGTATATATTAAAAATTATAATCTAAATCTCCTGTGACACAAATTAAAATTAATAAGGCAAATTTTGAAATTATACAAAGTAGGCGCGACGACAAGCGAAGCGAGGAGGAACAGTTAGTCTGTATGCAGATAATGCAGCGCGAGCCGAGCGAGCGCAGCGAGCGTGCCACTGGCGAAGCGCCAAAAAGGCATTTGCATTTCAGTACATAAATTACATACTCAAGAAATAACACGGTACAAAAAACTAAATAAACTTTCTCGTTTTCAGCTTACTACTTGAATGCTCGAACATATAAATTGATATAATTTAATGAATTTACGGGATTCTTACCATGATTTTCGATTTTTATTTCGCGCGATCGTGGTAAGAATCCTGTAAATTCAATAAAATATAGTGAAAATAACCGTGATAGTCTAAAACAGTTAGTATAAACTGATGTGCTCATGCAGTTTTACAGGGCGTTTGTTATTGCAACTAATATTATTCCAAATTTTGATATTCGGGATTCGTATTTATGATATTGCGGATTTTTAATCAATCGGATTTTTTATGTTTCGATATTTTGAAGTTTGAATTTGAAGTTTCGAAGAAGAAAAATTCGGAGTTATGAACCATTTGGTGTTATAAAATTCGGAATTTTGAAATTCGTGATTATGACTATCGGAATTAAGTTTTTCGTTTTTATGTAATGTACCCCAAGAAAACTGACGTCTGACAATGACTTTATTTAGTTATCTCCACGACCAATTGTTCAATATTTAGTTGTCTTTTAAATGCTTTTATATATTTGATAATCTACTATTTATGTTAACGACGTTTCTTTTCATTTTATTTTTTTTTTTCACAGAGCCAACTGCACTTAGTTCTATATTTCAATTGTTTGAAATTAATAACTTAAACAGACCGCCATTAAGTCTCACAATTTTTAAATTATTTTACAGAGTAGTATATGTGAACTTTTAACATTTTTAGAATTGAGAACCCTACATTAAACAAAAAGCAAATGACAGAGGGAATGTGTTTCAAGAAAGTTGAGATAGTTTACAAATAATAACAGTACGCGAATATGTGTATGTATATACGTGTGTATGATATTATTGTATGTATATATGTTAAGTTTACGTTCAAGTATTACACCGTTAGTAGTTTTAAATGTTACTCTTGATCAACAGAAAGTTCAGCAATAACAGCATTTTTAAATGATTTTTTGTGAGATGGAAAATATCAATTGAAATTTTCGATTTCTTGAATTTGATATATTTTAATTTACCTGGTCATCAGTTATTAGAAGAAAATTGAATTTACCATTCCTTATATATTACGCAAGCAATGCCGCAGCCAAAAGCTTAATATTATAAGGAAGAAATGTTTCTTTGTTTATAAATGCTTTTCCCCTTCGGCCGTCTACGTAACCGTTGTTTTGTAACCAGTTCCCATTAAAGAATAAATGATCTTTGTACGAAACCAGTTTCGTGAAAAGAGTTTTTGTTTGGTTTTCAATACCAAGGTTTATGTAAGGATTGTAGGTTTTTTGTTTGCGTTACCATAGCAAAATATTATACTTTACAGAGGTGAGAGTATTAGATACTGATATTTAATATTTCATGAGATGTGTATTTGTGTATGAATAGCAAAAAGTTTTAATGCTATTTAGCCTCGTATTTAAATAAGTATGTTTATTCTGGGTTCTCCTTAGTTTGCTGTATGGTCATCCATAACATAAGCTCCGCTTGCGTTGGAGCCATACAGTTGGTGTATTTGTCAGGGGATTATTAATGTTACCAAGGTTTTTCTGGGTTCGCGTTTTAGGATTTGCCATACCTCGATTTTTAGAACCATCAGTTCCAGATGGTGTCTGTGTCTTTCAGAGATTCTCTTATAACCGTACCGATGGCGCACATGAGAAACTTCTAAAGTAACGTTCTATTAAAATCTCATAGATATCTCTAAAACTAGTCCGACGTAGAAAACTATGTTTTGACACTATCGATATCAATTCTAAATTACAAACAAGTATATACAAAAATGTCAAAAGTATATATATTCTGGGATCCTCCCAGTTCACAGTACCATCATCATCATCCATAACACAAGCTCTGCTTACTTTGGGGTCAAACAATTGATGGTTTTGTATGGGGATTGTTGTTCTGATTTGAAATACAGGGTTTAGTGTTCCCCAAAAAACTATAATCCTCATACGAAACCTTGGTTTTGAAAACAGAACAAAAGTTCTTTGTACGAAACCAGTTTCGTCCAGATTTTTTATTTCTTAACAGAATCTGGTTACGAAACCATGGTTACGTAGACGGTCGAAGGCGATCCTTGAATCTAATCGAATCTGTTATTCTTATACTACACTCAGTGGAACACGATGACAAACTCTTTTGTCATTTATTTGGATTAAATCAAATTTGGATTCATCTGTGTATTTGTTTTTGAATAAAACTATTTTATGTAGCTGTATAATGTGGCTGTTCAACGATGAATGAAATAGTTTTTATTATCTTACAAATAAATGAACAAACAAAGCTTACTTTTGTTCAATACTGTTTAGAAGTATAGATGTTGACAATTACCAACCATGGAACATTAAAACAATCACTCGAATAGTTTAACTTATAGTCCTACATCATCCTCACTGGTAATTGCAACTGACACGTATATTTATGCTTCTATTAGCATAGATATATACAAATAACGACTGTACGCTTGCAGACAGCAAGTCCATTTTATTTATATACTGTGGTTATACTGAGATTAGAAGCTTCCTAATAAAAATTGTTTGATCTCTTAATGGTTCAGACATTACATAAGTTTATACAGAAATCAAAGATTTTAAATTCAAATACAAATCATTTATTGCACGAATATAGGTAAAAAAGATGTCATACAAGTAATAGCACAGCCATATTCTGCCATTGCGGCGTGTATCATGTTTAAATTTATTATTACAATTTACTCAAGTTATACATTTGTCATTTACATATTCATATGTCTAAATAGCATTTATTTAACAGAAATGGTTTAAAATTGTATTTGAATTCATCATAATTAGTTACATTTTTAATAGTTATAGTTAATTTATTATATATTCTAGTTCAGTTCTTCTTTGAAGTCAAAAACCGCTGCAATAAAATCTTTGTCACAGATAACATACAAATCAGAAGCTACACTCATCATTATATCAAAACTATAAGCTTGTGAATTCTCATTTATTTTTCAATGAACATGCTAATCTCTGGAACTTTTTGTCCGAGTTAAGGAGACTATGGGCCAGTCCTAGTGAAAAGCCTTAATAATAATCTACTACGTCAGACTGTCTGTACATTTCTCCGCTACCTTGGATGTATGACTGTCAAAATTTAAACTAAACTATTCACCTGGAAGGTGGCTATTTAAATGAACTATTTCTTTAAGTCTCGGCAGAATAATTTACTCATAGACAATGCCAATTGCACGACGCATTCTACAGAGTCTGTACCTGGAAGGTACATCTCTGCTGGCGTGACGTGTTTGCAATTTGCTGGTATGGCCTATTGCAACTGCTTCGTTCCAAGGTTTTTAGTGTTGACGTTTGTCTAGAAATTCCTAATAATAGAGACGCTGGTCATCAAAATACATGAATTATGTAATCTATTCAATAAAATTGGATGTATTTCGAAAAATAAAATTCAACGTCATTTGAATGCCAACCTCGGCTGTCAGGGTCAAAACCTTAAAGTTTGCATTAACATAAATTAACGTTTATTCTTATTCATACCATATAAAAATAGTTCACTCAAGTTGTAAAATATAAGAAAATCTCATATTCATAATTAAGAAACCACATTCTTAAATAACATATAAATAAGATCCCCAGACAACCATACCAACTGTTAATGCCCCATGGTAAGCATTTTGCTATGGACCACAGAGCGAACGGGGGAACCTAGAATAAAAATATGTATAGGTATACATGTATATACACATATGTGCCATATAATATATAACCATATATATAAACAACCATGACTCGAGAAAAAAATCTGTGTTCATCACACAAATTAGTGTTCCAACCAGACCAGAACCTTGGACCTCTGGCGTATGAGGCAGGACTACTACCATTGAGCCAATATGGTACTACCATGTTATGGTAATTACCATGAGCTTAAACAGTAAACATGAAACGAAATGAAACATGTTTTATTGAGTGTCTGACATATTTTATAGAATTACATTTAGTAGCTTTCCAATTAAAGACGTAAGTGGATGAAGGTGATAAGTCGCATAACTGTAATTTGGAGTAAATCAAGGTTAAAGTTTTACTTATAATTTTTTGAAATTATTATAGTTTAATTTGACATATTATTTCAAAATAATATGTCAAATTTATTTATATAACCTGTAGTAACAAGAATATTATAGAAATTAAACACTTTTGGTTGTTTTTTTTTATGTTAATTAGAGAAAAACTGTACGTAATTCCTTCCTCAATTGTCAGTTTTATAGTTTTCTGTAATCCGAGGTACAAATATACTGGGCGTTAAGTGGACATTGTTTAATTTTTGTGTCAATAATAACGCAAATTGTATTTTTTAAATTAATTATATGCATAAATAAGACCCGAATATCGATATTTTTATGAACCGATTTAAGTTCAGTTTAAAATCGAGTCATAAAAATATCGATATTCTCAAATAAACAAACCACCGTAGGTATGCATAAATTGGAAAGCGCGCGAGAAGTGGACGCAGCGTAGATCAAAACAATTGAATGTATTGACTGAATGAAGGTGATATGTTCGTATCACATAACACCTTCATTCATTGAAAAGTTATATAGTTTCATTCGAGCGACATTGATTAGGTGATGAGTATAAACATAACACCTTCTTCCTCTACAAAAAAGCAAAAGTTTTTTGTTTTATGTTATGTTCAAAAAAGAGTTATGGTTCCATATCTCTCTCATCCGCTATTATTTATAAAATTTAGTGTACATAACACCTTTATAAAAAATTTATTCCTAGAATGACTTTATAGGTTTAATGAAAACCATTACCTTAAAGGTTTGTGGTGGTTTATATCGACATATAACCTTCACCTACGCAAAAAAACACCAAAACCCAAAAATGCGACTTATCACCTTCATCCACTCAGCTCTTCAATTATTAATATTATTCTGAAGACAACCTAAAGTTGTAAAATAGCTGGCGATTCGCAGAATAAATGTTTAAAATTTATAATTTATTTTCCAGTTCTTCATCCGCCTTTGAAGTTGATCAAATTAAAAACAACAGCAAATTATACAATATATATGAATATAATAGGAATTTTCTATAGATGCTCAACAGTTTTACTGGCGTAAAAGTAATTTAAATTTATAAAAGAGAACCGGTTCTTGGAAAAGAGCTGGTTGATTTAAAATCTATACAGTAGATGACGTCAAAATATTTAAATACTCATATGAAGTCAAGGTGAAGATTTTTTAACAAAGTAATATCTTAAAATTATAGTTATATTTTTTTATCCGTATTTCCTATTGTGTAACGAGGCCTCTGTTGCACAAGTCACCCTCTCAATACACACTCTTCTACCTTCACATCTGTGTGTTGATTCATTTATTTATGTGGCCACTATGTCACATCTTAATCAAATGAATGGAAGACATTTTCAAGTATTAATAACAAAATACTAACATGCATTATAAAACCTGTATTACCTGCCAATCCATCAAACAACGGCCTTTCTATTTGGGATGAAAGAGACTAGTCTTTTAAGGGCTATAAAAGGGACTAGACTAATTTTAAAGCCTTACGACTAATTTAGGGTTGTAACCCTTTAGTGTTTAGTCATAAGACTACAAAGTGACGACTAATTCCAGTCGTAGTTTAAACCTCATAACGTAAAAGGCGTAGAAGACTAAAAGGACTACAAGCGCCTTGGGCTGGCGTGTCCCATGGGAAATCGAACGTTTTGATAACTCATGAGTAAAATAAAATTGGAAGCAGCAAAATTGTAATTTTTTTTCAATTACGATTGTTGTCTATACTTAAGATTTTTTTTTAATTTTCCTATAATATTTTTTTGAAAAATAATTCAATTAAAACATATTTATTATTACCTACCTGTTATTACTATAATACAAAATTATTAAATAATTATGAATACATATTATGTTTTTTTAAGTCTATCTTTGTGGTTAGTAGAACACAATTTAAAAACTACTTTAGTCTTTCATGAAAACAAGTCTAGTCGTTTAAGTTGCTTAGTCTTTTAATACAACGACCAAGTCTTACTAATAAAAACTCGAACCTTTAGTCTTTATTTTAGAGTCGAGTCTTTTAAGATAGAGGCTAGTCTTTTCAATAGGCCTTAAAAGACTAAGTCTCTTTCATCGCTACTTTCTATATTACACCTACTATTAGTTTATAAAGTATATCTATACTAATTGAATATTGATGTTCGGTGAATTGCGCGTTAGAAAATAATTGGTACATTTATATTTTGTATTACTTTAATAAAACATACTCTTCAAATCTGTTTTTTAACTGTTGTCCTAAAAGAACAAAACACCTTCTAATCTCAAACTGCTCTAGTACTTAATAATCATATAAAAAGTTCATATTATTTAAGACGTCAACCAAAAAGAACCTGCGTAAAACAATTTAGTTGCTCACCCATGGGTGATGTAACTAATTCACATCCACTGGCATCGTTCCTTCGGAGACGGACAATTTACTAAATTGACTATTGCCGCGGATGGCTTGGCAATGAGTGAAGACTGCTGAGGTAGTAGCTGGTAGAGTGCACAGGCTGAAGGCATAAACCGCGTGGGTATTGATTAATTGAAGAGGTCTGGTGCGTCTGAAGTGATCGCGTAGAGTATTTGAACAACGTGCATTCAACGCGGTACCGAGTATGCAACGCGAAAGTATCCCCGTAACTTAACCCAGCTTTTCATTTTGTATATCCAAATGTGAACTCTTTGTTCACTGCTGAATCTTACATTATGAAAAAATATCCAAGTAACGTTAAACTATTGAAATATTTCAATTTCACACAGTATGTGCTTAGTTCCTAATAAGCTGAATGTATAAATGGTAGGTTATAATTACTAATACACTATTTCATATGACAATAAGGCAGCGTTTGCGGGTGTTCGTCGTTTGGATGCTTGGGGGGAAGGAGACTTGCCGAGCGCTAACAGTTGCAGATAAGACTAATTTGGATAACAATAAAGAGACACTGTAACTTTATTTTGAAAAAAATATACCCGTGAAGTTTCTTGCCAGTTCTTCTTCACGAAGGTTTTTCCGAACTGGTGGTAGAGTCATGCTTTGTTTGACGTCAGAACAAGTAATTGTCAATGTTGAGAAATAAATATTTGAATTTGAATTTGAAATTGAAATAGCTTTTTAATTGCTGAGTTTTTAACTAGGCATACGTTGAGCTACCTCAAGATGCTCATCCAAGTACAAAGTCAGTACAAATACAACAAACATGGCTACCTGCTTTTGACGCAGTTCTAGAATGTTATTTGGTTACTCTATCAAACAATCGCTGATAAATGGGTAGACATCACAAGTAGGCATTCTATATACTGTGATCATGTATACAGGATAATTTTATTTATATCTCAATTTAATCTATTTGGTGATCTTTTTTTTTGGAAAGATTTGATGTGACACAAGCATTTTAGAACATTCTTTAAATTTCCCGAAACACACAAAACTATACCACTGATAAAAGTTAAATGTAAGATACATAATTGTATCATACATCGTTCTGATCTGAAACAAATCGTCCACGGAACAATACACATCAATCAATATTTGAACTTAGACAATTTATCGAAAAAACACATATTAAGAACTTAATATCTAAATGACGTAATTTTTCTAATAAAATCCTTTCATTCCTGTCATGTCAAATGTCAAAGTCACCATCTGAAGTAATTACTGAGAATATTGTTTCTGTTTTAATTACTACCAAGGTTTGATGTTGTGATGGCAGTACATTTCCAGAATAATTTCATGACTTTGTATGTATATTTTTGATGGATTTGAATTTTGTGGGTTGCACATATTATGTCATTCTTCAATCGCATTGAAGTTTTCAATTGGCAAGCAGTTTTTATGAAAGTCAAAGAAAGGTTGTAGGTTCAAAAGGTTAAAGGTACAAATGCAAGCAGAATCCTTATAGCAGTGAGTGGTGTGTTAAAACACTGGAATATTAACAGTCGCCACAAGTACATACATGAAAATTTATACCAACAAGTACATGAATATATCTGAAGGGTTTTTCCCACGTTTTTTATCTGTTTTAGTCACTTTAAAGCCCTTACATTGATAACCAAAAAATTCCATCTATCGAGATAACACGCTCACCATGTTTATGTGGGAGTTGGTTGATTCTAAACAGCTCGATGTAGTGTGAAAATATGCGATTTATTGAAACTTTTCAACGCTAAGTTAAGAGAAGCCCACACAAAAACGTACGTCTGAACAGAACCTAAGCATTTGATATTTTAAAGAAGTGTTTTTACATTGTAACTTGTTTCTCGTTTAGTTATTGTATTCGTTAGTGGTTTTATGACAAAAAAAAGTCGTGTTGAATAGTAACGATGTTAAGTGTTTATGACGTTTCGTCGTAGACGCGACACAGACAACACATACAGGTTTTTACATGATAACAGATTTTAAAGAAAACTTATACAAATTCACGGCATTATTATGTATGTACTTTCAAGTTAGTTTGAAATTTTTATCAGAAGAAGGTTAAAAGGTATTTTTTTAGATACTTAAAATAATAATTAAAAACTATTATAAGGTATAGTGTTCCAGCATGATCGACGAACTTATTTATGTTGATGATTATGATTATGAAGATTTTTACAATGACTGACTCAACCATAAATAGTTTTCAACTTACCATTTTTAAGTAAAATCCTACCTAGCTAAGAGAAAATGTTTCTTTTGAATTCATTTTTACAGCCAGTAGAGTAACTTTTCATCTGACTTCAGATGCCGCCGTGTCTGAGATTATTCGTTTTGACAAGTCCAATTAATTACACATAACGGCGAGCTTCTGATATGAAGTCATGAATTCGAAATGGGAATCTTTCAGGCTGGTAGCACTGTTTTAAGAGTATGAGTTTGTTTTGACATGAACAAGAAAATCTCACATTCAAATTTGAGTTTTACTAGTAGTACCTAGCCCTAAAAAGTTTGAAATAAATCGTGTCTTCTTCCCTAATGATGCTGCACTGTCCACAAAAACAAATATTAACTGGATGTACCCACTTAGGACGCACCCCTTTCGCATGAAAGCTTAATATGTTAATCCTTTCTATCATGACTGCTGCAACAATCACGTTTTGGTGTTTTACGGTCAAGAAATAGTCAATGCAATTACTGGAACAAAGATACTTCCAACCAAAGCATATCAATTAATATTCAATATCGATAAATAAAACACTTACGACTAACGATGTCCACCAGTGTTGATACCACATACCACTTACCACATACTACTTACCACATACCACTTACCACTTACCACATACCACATACTACTTACCACATACCACTTACCACATGCCACTTACCACATACCACTTACTATAAACCACATACCACTTACCACTTACCTCTTACTATATACCACTTACCACATACCACAGGGTGGTTGCATGCTTGTTTGGCGAAATAGTAAAAAACCCCGTTTAATTGCAATACATCTATATTTTATATCCACTAGGCAAATACAATAACAAACAAGATACCCACAGATAAGCTCATCAGGGTAATCAGTGCTTCAGCCTTGGAGACTCCCCTCGGAGACAGCATTAGCCCAGACGCCGCCCAAGGAATACTAAGTGTCCATTAAACTGATAAACAATAGAGAACTGCTTGAACATCGCAATAGAACCTCACTGCGCAGTTCATAAAGAAATTAAATAACGTGCACTTTATTTCAGTCACTTAAAAATATTTGCATTGAAAAGACAAAATACCAGAAGACAAGTTTTTCTTGTGCTTAAATAAGACACCAATTTTCCTCTTTCGTCACAAGTAGAAGTAGGTTTTTATAACCCCTCTTATCTTTTAAATTGGTTTTCAGCAGTCTCTGGAGAAAAAATGTGTCAAAAATATCATTTACTTGTTTTTGGTATTATTATTTAGTATTCAACAACGAAAACCAATTCATAGTATTAAAATCACCAAACCCACAGTGTGGTTTCTAAGATTTTAAAATATAACGGGGATGACCATACAACGTTAATTCAGATTAAATATAACATTTATATACATATATAATGGGGAGAAAAGATTAGATTATTTATAATCCATAAATTCAAAAACTTCTTAATTCAAATTCTGAAATTACATGGATGAAAATAAGCTGTGTAAACAATTACAATTCTAAATATTCGTAGCGAAAACGCTATGAATTTTTCTCTCTACTGGCTTTTTGCTCAGTATGATTAAATTGACTTATGCGAAAACTCTACAAGGGACTTAACACTGGACCATGCCAAAGTAAGCTTTGAACTCTATCGATATCGTATTAATCTGTCAATGCTTATCAAATTTAAACTCTATCATTAAGGACATTAGATTTACGTCACTTATTTTGATTGCGTCAAACAAATTGAATATCGGCCAAAGCCAAGTAATAACCGTCAATTTTGTTAAAACTAATCTACATTGACCGTCTGCCTCAGAAAATAATTTAAAATATGTGTATAAAGAGGTAATGTATATTATACTGAATTCTCTTTATAATTTAGTAGGGAAGATTTATTATTAGTCTGTTGTCATACAGTGTCACGTGACACAGAAAGACCCTTTATTTAGCGTACATATATGAGTAATACAAAGGGTAGAGACGACACGTTTGTGGGTTTTGTATTTTATGAACTTAGCTTAATTTGGTTCTTCATTAAGTTTCGCTATTTGTGTTTTAGTCTGAATTTAAATTAAAACGCAGTGACGACAATTTACACGTTCTGATTTTTTTAGAAGCTTTGATCTTATTATCATGATATACTAGTAACGTTTAATATTGTATTATGCATTCCTAATCCTTTTCATACAGTAAATATCTATATTGGCGCAGATTTTTTATTTCAGGAAAACCTCGGATCATGCACATTTTGAAAGTTTTTTTTTTATTTGCAATTTTAATCACCCTGTAGCATTGTAGATAGTTAAAAGAAATACTTGTCTGGCAAATAAAACTGACATAAAGAAACGTGTATTAAAAAGTCTAACGACATATTTTACAAGGTTATTTTCCACTGAGAATAACATAAAATCTTCAAGTACTCAGACAAAGTTTGACTGTAACACAGCTTGTCCAAAGTCTTGTGCTGGTGTGCACATCTACAACATGAACAGTGCACGAATATTTACAGCCACGAGCTTAGAAACATGAAGCAGACATTTTTAGAGCTACCACGTCTCAATCATAAAGTTAACTTTACACATATGGATATAATTAAAATCTTGTTAACTAAACCACTGTCTTTACTCTTATAAATATACAATGAATTTAAAAAAAATTATTTGTATAAAGATTTATACAGGATTTTGTAGCTCTGATAATCACTGCCTGACATTCCCTGCGGCTACTCTTTTTAAGCCAGACTCCTTCCTTTATGCATTAGAAATATAAATCTAAACAGAACATAGAAGGTTCGAGTCCTAGCCGGGGCATTCAATTGTGTAATGAACACATGTGTTTGTTCTCGGTTAATTGTATTTATATATGTATGTTTATTCTGGGTTCCCCCCGAGTTGGCTGTATGGTCATCCACAACACAAGCTCTGCTTACTTCGGAGCCATACTGGTGGTTTGTTTGTCTGGGAATTATAAAAGAAAAAAAACCAAACTGAGGCTATGCTTAAAAAAATTTACGAAAAATTAGACACATACGTAACTAATCAGGAGGTAATAAAAAAATTGTCATTGCATCCTCGCAAGTTATTATAAATAATGAAAAAAAAAACAATCACTCAACTAAATACGTTTGTTTGTTACTCTAAACTGTTAATATCTTAATGATATAAAGCAAGAATTTCTCTGTTTTAGTGACGGCGTGTGAAGAAGGAGTTATTTCAGAAACATGGCTTGCTCCAATGGGATGTTATAAATTGTTTCATGATTTAAAGATACGCTTTGGAAAAATAACAAGCAGAATATTAAAACAGGATAGGAAGGACAAAATATAGAAATTTGGATAAAATTTTGTCTGGTTGAAACAAGGCAACAAAACACCACAAGATAGCGTAGTTTTCATAGAACAATTATTAGAAAAGTTAATATGGCTTGTTGGTCGACACATGCAATTTGATTTGATTTGAAAATCTTAAGTTTCTAGTGACTTAGACTGAACAAATTTTTGAGTGGAAGCAACCGGGTACAGATAGATTTGTTTATCGGACGGCGTAATGGTTAGTAGCACTGCCTCACATTGTGTGATGTATTTTGGTGTTTGTTTTTGGGTAATGGTTGTCTAATTTATATATGTCGGTGTTCCCAAGAATTCGCTGTATCCATAACGCAAACTCTGCTTACATCGAGGCCATACGGTTGATGTGTTGAAAAAATATATTGTTTATACAATTAATACATTATTCGCTGGTGTATTGTGTACGTCCGACACAAGACACAAGAGTGTCTGAGTGTCTAAGTTTGCGTAACACCTTAATGTAAGCGAATCAAGTTAGTACCTATTCTATATTGAAGTTTTGGATAATTTAACAAGAGTTCCCATTAAGTGATTTTTTTTAAACACACTGTGTTGACACTGCAATGAGTCGTTTAAAAACGCGTAGTGAAGTCGCGTCTGCAAATATATCGGCATAAGGCAAATTTGCTAATTAAAAATGTAGAGACAGTTTTTCATTTCGCACTTTAATTATCTAAATAATTAACTTGAAAACCATGAATGTTAATTTAGTTATATGAGATACACAATGTACCAATTTATGATATTGATAAAACCTCACTTTATTTTATGCTCTAAGCCCGTTTTTAAAATAGCAAAAAAATCTTTAAAGCAGCTAAAAAACCTTTTATAAATTTTTAAATACTTCCAAGTATATTCCAAACTTTGTTTTAAAAAGAATACTTACGTCACATGATCTATATTTCATAGTGTCTCAATTTATCTATAAAACAGCATATAAAATAATAAAATCAATGTCGTGGCTAATTTAAGAGATGTACCTTTTATTTATAGGTACATAAGTATATCATTAGAGGCTTCTACGTCACTGGATCGTCTAGCCAGCCCTATTAAAGCTACTACTTCTACCCCAGCTGCGGTTGGTTAAACCGGGCCTTGACAGGGTCCATTCATACCGAACTCATCGTATAAGTACAGGCGGAGAAATTGGTGCAGGCGCATATTCGGATTCGAATCGCCTGCAGTGTTGTCGCCCCGACGGAAGAACGCGCAAGCGATTCTCGCCCGAGCCGGAGTCTACTCTCGCATTCCCCGACTTCACCTATATAATATGTACCCTATTTATATTTAAATCTATTAAATACATCATGTTACTGTGAATATCTATGTAATGTTCTATGTAGGAAATATATTTAAAAAATAAACTTTTCCAACACATGCCAACCCTGTCTGTACCTAGACACTCGAAAAGATCTCCAATTTCTATCCGACCTTACAGGGATGTACTAATTAATTATTATGTTAATGTCAATCTTTAAAGTCGATCACACTTGAAAAAAAATGTCCCAAAATGCAAGGAGTCTAGGCCAGGTCTTTGTACACTTGTTCAAAAAATTGTTAAAGATGCTTAGAACACATTTTGATTGTTAAATTGTAATTAAAACACTTTGTTTATTGGTAGGAAATGAAATTGTGCATTATTAGTGTGCAACACAAACAAAAAACATCATGGCGGACATCAAGTGTTTACATTTTGTTTTGTGTATTGAGTAGTATCGATGGCTGGTTGCCATTAAGTCCAAAGAATTGAATTGAATTGTTTTGTGTATTTAGCTTTTCAGTTGTAAAGGTAAAAAGAAACCGAAAGAAAGAACTCAAGCGCAACGAACAATCAAACACTCAGGAGACAACTATCAATGTGATGTGTGTGAAGTGTGCTGCAGTCTCGGTCTGCGTGCGTTCTCGAGCGCACGTCGATCGCAGACGCCTTCCCGCTCTTTTAGCCCCCGCGCTAATTGAGCACCCAAATTTCATAGTTTACCGTATTAAGTTTCTAACGCCGTTTTCACGGCGGACAGTGGCTCGTTAACCGTACTTCTAATAAGTTTCTAACGCCGTTTTCACGGCGGACAGTGGCTTGTTAACCGTACTTCGTGGAACGTGAGCTTCGTCGACGGGAATTCGTTGTTTCAGGACTTCAAGTGCCGTGTTCGAGTAAGTTATCCGCGTCGTTCTCAACCGCCCTACTGCGTGTAGGGTGGTTTTAGGGAGTTAGTCATCGTTGTTAGGCTTAGTTAGGCGTTGTTAGCTTCCCTAAGCTCTGATGAGTTTAGGAAGAAGTTAGTTGATAGTACCGGTGCTGAAGGCATACATATAAATGCTGACAAGTTCCGATTCCTTGATTCTCTTATCCCGCATATCATGGCATTAATTCCACAAATGGCCCCTCAGGCCACCCCAGTCCCCCAGAACCCTCTGGTCTTAGGCTCTCCAGCGTCCCCTTCCTCCAGTGACATGGAGTGCGAAGTAGACGCCCCTCCGCGACGCAAGCGCGCACCCGCGACCGAGTCATCCTCGGACGCCACCCCAACTGACCCTGAGTCTCCCTCCTTTACGCTTGTTAAGAAGCGCTCTAAGAAGCGTTCAAAACAAGACCCGGCGCCCTCGACGCCCGTCCCTACACTTCCTGCGGCGTCTTCAACGCCAGCTGCCCCGGTGTCTTCAGCACCCGCTCCGGCCCCAACTTCTGTCAAGGCCAAGGTCCCACCACCCGTTTTCCTTCGGGAAAAGGGTAAATGGACCGAGGTCTCGACATTGTGCAATGAGCACAAAATCCATTACATCCGAGCAGCCAACTCGGGTGAATCTATTAAAATCTTAGTCTCGTCGATAGACGACTTTCGAGCTTTAACAAAGCTCCTCACCGATAAGCAATATGCTTATTACACTTATGCTCTGTCAGAAGAGCGTAAGATCAGAGCGGTACTCAGGGGAGTCCCGTTCGAATTATCGAACGAGGCTATCCTGGAAGATCTGCAGTCCCAAGGCTTCCCGGCACTCGCGGTGCATAAAATGCACAGCAAGTACGGGAGGCAACACCCTCTCGCTTTGGTGATTCTCGCCAACGTCCCCAAGTCCAGAGAGATCCTGAAAGGGGTTAGCTCTATTTGCGGCCTCTCTGGGATCTCAATCGAGGCGCCTCATCGCCGCGGTCATCCCGGCCAATGCCATCGGTGCCAGTTGTACGGGCACGCGGCAGCCAACTGCCGCGCACCGCCCAGGTGCGTCAAGTGCCTGGTCCCGCACTTCACTAAGGAGTGCAATCGCACTCCTGAAACTCCCTCTCCTCCCGATTGCGTGCTTTGTGGCCAGTCCGGCCACACCGCAAACTACAGGGGCTGCCCTCGTGCACCCCGTTGTATGCGCTCCGATTTCAAAAGGGCGGCTCCCAAACAGGCCCCGCGCCTTTCTCAAGAAAACTTTTCGCCGCTGCGTAGCCGGGTTCCTCCGGCTGCAAAGCCTACTCAGCCCAAGCCTGCTCCAGAAAACTGGAGGCAGCGTCCCGCATCGAATCCCATCCCGGCTCCTCGCCCATACAAACCCACTCCTCAATCCTCCGTAGCAGACGATATGCGTATCGTCTGCGACGCTATTAAAAATGTCGATGTTAGTGAAATCGCAGTCTTAGCCCGTAAACTTAGGGCTTCACGTACTCCGACAGAGCGTTTGCTAGCTCTGGCGGAGCATAGTTCCCTTCTCAATTCATTGTAGGTTCATTTAAATGAATTGATCCCTAAATCATGCTTCGGCCGACCTCTGCCCAGCCCCGGCTTCACCGGAGGCTGCCCAGAACGGCCACCAACTCATGTCCCTTTGAGCACCTTCAGTGCAACTTTCACTACAGGCGGAAGACCCGCTAGCGGGTCTCCGCCAGCGCGCCCAACTTCCCGACGGGTGTCGCTTCCGATGAAGGCTAAAGGTATACGCTTACCACAGCCAACAGGTGGTTTTTAGTGGGTAGGTGCCATTCTGGTGAGTCCCACATAACCCCCCCGCAGAGGAATTTACCTGCGGGCGGTTATGCATGACGCATCTTCCACCTCCCTCCCGCGAGGGTGCCTCGGCAGCAAAAAAAAAAAAAAAAAAAAAGAAGTGTGCTGTGAGTGAGGTTGCTGTCCCCTCTGCATAGTGAACTAACTTCACTTGACTTGACAACTTCCTGCCATAGAAAAGACTAATTGTCAATGTTGCCCGCTAAAACGAACACAATTAATTTTGACTCTTTTATTTTCTTACCATCTAACTACTAATTAAATCAAATTATTTGTATTTTTCCTATAATTACCATCTATTTGTAAATTTTTTTAGATGGTGTACAAAGACCTAGCCCAGGTTGTGAAATTTCTTTTGGCAATGTTGTCTGTATGTTGCAGGTGGATGGCAAAATCTGCCATTTAACTAAACGACTAACCGTTTTGTTGACCGCTTTGACTTTGATTCATTCCACTTTTAGGGGTCTAGTGTTGCTGCACCCTGCTTACTCGCTCGTCTCGTTTCTCGTCTCACGCAACATTAAGGATATCAAAGAGAGATTAAACACCAATGAAAAAATCGTAGAATACTTGATTTATAATCAACTATTCTACATAACGGCTAGCCGTTTAGCTGAACAGATCCACTTAGCAACATGTTTAGTTACACGGCTCATTTTACAATCGCCTATGACATACACATACCATTTTATTATGAGAAAGAACAGTTTTTGCCGCGGACATAAGCGAGATCAACAGTTTTGCAAATATTTTTCACATTTAATACGAGGAGGAAATCATCAATATTTACCAACCTAATTTATTTAATCAAGTCTCATACAACGCCAAACAATGTCAGCGTGTTTATTTGTTTTGTTGTATACAAGGGGAAGTATGAAACGATTTCAGCGTAATGTTTACAGTGCCTTTTGCCAGGAGGATAAATAACATTCCAATTATGAAATATTATTATTTTCTTTGATTTATTTAATATCATTGATACTTTTGTTGAATGCAGGAATATAGAATCTTGTAGATGGCCGTGGTGAAGACTAAAGCTTAAATCTTTTAGATTTTTTAAAACATGTAATAAATTTTTTTTTTAATTATTTGAGAGTTATATAGTGAAGACATATTTAGGGACTCATTGAGGTAGTCATCCCCAGACATATAAAATCTCGTCTGGGGTGGTGCTACGGTCTACCCTATTTTAACTGACATAGTAATCAAGTTAAGGGGTTATGTTATGGATATAGGAAAGGAAGAGCGTGTGATTACTGTAACAAAGGAGCAATGGCAATTCCGACTTAAGCCCAGGATCGGCGACGCATCATCAGTCGGTGATCAACAAATAACTACGTAATCAATCAATATCATCTAAGATCAATTATTTCTATGGGCACTGACGCCATTTACCATCCAGTGGATCACTTGTTCGTTTGCCGGCTGTGACAAAATTAAAACATATAAATCACCACAGCAGCGCCGTTAGCATAATTTTCTTCACGTAAAGGTAACGCATAAGAGTTAACTCCCAAACTTAATTTTTGGGAGGAGTTAATCAACATAATTATTTTTTTTTATTTAATTAGAAAATCTAAAGAGTACATGAAATTGCATCAAATAATATTTCAAACTTAAATTAAGGCCAATTACAGAATTTCTTTCTATACTATTTCCATTTCTATATACTCGATGACAGTTCTAATTTGATATAATGTAGTGTTGTGACCCAATAAGTAATGATATCGATCGCATAAATTTATTATATTTTGAACAAAGACACATACAACAAAAACATTCAAATATATTTTTTCAAGGTGGGAACACTCAATGGCCTACCGCCATTTTGTGTTTGTTTTAATCTGTCACTCGCAACAAGACGGTCGTGCTAGTCACTACATTTCTGTTCGCTGAGTTTTTTCACATTATCCATATGTTACGTTGTGTATTTTGTGTTCCTCCGTGTTGATTGCTACCCAGCTGTCAAATATCAAAATGCCGAAAGGATCTGTTCTGAAAAGGCAAGCGAGAGAACTGGTGATCAAGGTTCGTAATTACTTTGAAGTAGAGTATCAAAATGGTGGCCCGCTATTACCACTGTCGCAAGTGCGAGAACGTTTTGCGGCCGCATTAGGAATTAGTGAACCTACTGTTTCAAAAATTACTACCGAAGCTTACGGTACAAGCGGCATGCAGAAAAATAAGCTTCGTACGCCGAAGAAACAACGCCAACCACGTCGTGACAACTTCAACGCTGATTTTTTTTTTTTTGCTGCCGAGGCGCCCTCGCGGGTGGGTGGTGGAAGATGCGTCATGCATACCGCCCGCAGGTAAAGTCCTCTGCGGGGGGTTATGTGGGACTCACCAGAATGGCACCTACCCACTAAAAACCACCTGTTGGCTGTAGTTATTACCGTTAGCCTTCATCGGAAGCGACACCCGTCGGGAAGTTGGGCGCGCTGGCGGAGACCCACTAGCGGGTCTTCCGCCTGTAGTGAAAGTTGCACTGAAGGTGCTCAAAGGGACATGAGTTGGTGGCCGTTCTGGGCATCCTCCGGTGAAGCCGGGGCTGCGCAGAGGTCGGCCGAAGCATGATTTAGGGATCAATTCATTTAAATGAACCTATAATGAATTGAGAAGGGAACTATGCTCTGCCAGAGCTAGCAAATGCTCTGTCGGAGAACGTGAAGCCCTAAGTTTACGGGCTAAGACTGCGATTTTACTAACATCGATATTTTTCATAGCGTCGCAGACGATACGCATATCGTCTGCTACGGAGGATTGAGGAGTGGGTTTGTATGGGCGAGGAGCCGGGATGGGATTCGATGCGGGGCGTAGCCTCCAGTTTTCTGGAGCAGGCCTGGACTGTGTAGGCTTTGCAGCCGGAGGAACCCGACTACGCAGTGGCGGAAAGTTTTCCTGAGAAAGGGGCGGGGCCTGTTTGGGTGCCGCCCTCTTGAAATTGAAACGCATACAACGGGGTGCACGAGGGCAGCCCCTGTAATTTGCGGTGTGGCCGGACTGGCCACAAAGCACGCAGTCGGGAGGAGAGGGAGTTTCAGGAGTGCGATGGCACTTCTTAGTGAAATGAGGGACCAGGCTCTTGACGCACCTGGGTGGTGCGCGGCAGTTGGCCGTCGCGTGCCCGTACAACTGGCACCGATGGCACTGGCCGGGATGACCGCGGCGATGAGGCACCTCGATCGAGATCCCAGAGAGGCCGCATATAGTGCTAACCCCTTTCAGGATCTCCCTGGACTTGGAGACGTTGGCGAGAACCACCAAAGCGAGAGGGTGACGCCTCCCGTACTTGCTGTGTATTTTATGCACCGCGAGTGCCGGGAAGCCTTGGGACTGCAGATCCTCCAGGATAGCCTCGTTCGATAATTCGAACGGGACTCCCCTGAGTACCGCTCCGATCTTACGCTCTTCTGACAGAGCATAAGTATGATAAGCATATTGCTTATCGGTGAGGAGCTTTGTTAAAGCACGAAAACGTCTATCGACGAGACTAAGATTTTAATAGATTCACCCGAGTTGGCCGCTCGGGTGTAATGGATTTTGTGCTCATTGCACAATGTCGAAACCTCAGTCCATTTACCCTTTTCCCGAAGGAAAACGGGCGGTGGGACCTTGGCCTTGACAGAAGTTGGGGCCGGAGCGGGTGTTGAAGACGCCGGGGCAGCTGACGTTGAAGACGCCGCAGGGGGTGTAGGGACGGGCATCGAGGGCGCCGGGGCTTGTTTCGAGCGCTTCTTAGAGCGCTTCTTAACAAGCGTAAAAGAGGGAGACTCAGGGCCAGTTGGGGTGGCGTCCGAGAATGACTCGGTCGCGGGTGCGCGCTTGCGGCACGGAGGGGCGTCTACTTCGCACTCCATGTCACTGGAGGAAGGGGACGCTGGAGGGCCTAAGACCAGAGGGGTCTGGGAAACTGGGGTGGCCTGAGGGGCCATTAAGGGAATTAACGCCATGATATGCGGGATAAGAGAATCCATGAAACGATACTTATCAGCATTTATAGACATGCCTTCAGCACCGGTACTTTCAAGTAACTTCTTCCTAATCTCATCAGAGCTTAGGGAAGCCATTGCGGAGGGATTGGGGAGGGACAACAATATATATATGCCTAGAGTTCCTAAATAAAACCTAGCGAACCCTAGCGGCTAACCTCCCTACCAGCGGTAGGGGGGCTGGGGAGAATAACTTAAAACTAACCGTAGTACGCCGAAGGCCGCTACCTAGAAACCTAAAATAAGGGTACGCAGGTAAAGAGTTGACCGCGTTAGGGTCAACCTTTACCGACAGAAAGGACAAATACACACGAAAACACACAGATATGATAAAAATAAATATGAAAGTAGGAGAAAAGAAAAATAAATAAAATAGAGAAATAAAATAAAAATAAAAGGACTGGTTCAGTACAAATTCGTTGTCACCGTTAAGTATCCTTTGTACTGAAACCAGACTACTTACGCTGGGCACAACACTGCACTCAGCACAAGCACAACACAACACAGCACTTTGAAGACTAAGGGGCTTAGTCGCAAAGAAAAATCACACTTCGATAGCACTCAGAGGGAGTAGAAAAACCTTGGAAACCGTAGCACGGAACCAACACGCTAAACCGTGACGTCAGTAGACTGAGCGCCACGGAATATCGGGAAGGGGCCGATCAACGGAGAACTGGGTCTTGCACGTCCGCACCGCGTGGCGATCGGAGTGAGAATTTTCAACGCTGATGCTATACGCCGTCATATATATGACTATTACTTGCGCAAAGAAATTCGAACACTTAAAAAACTTGTTGTTTCTTTACGTGGATGTGGTTTGTTCCATGGCCAAAAATCGTCATTAAGCTTAGTTTTGAAAGAAATTGGATTTTGTTATAAAAAATTGGACAAACGTAAAATATTGATGGAGCGTCTCGACGTTGCTATGGCTCGCTACGAATTTTTGAGCGAAGCCAAAAAGATATCAGATTGGTCAAATGTTATTTTCACTGACGAGACTTGGTTAAATGCAAACCACACAGTATCTAAGAACTGGAATGTCGACACCGCCGCTTCATCTAGTTCAGTGCCAATGGGAAAAGGTGAACGCCTTATCATATGCCATGCAGGGTCTACGAAAAGATTTGTGTCAGATGCTTTACTGGCCTTTAAATCCAAGAAAACAGTGGACTACCACGAAGAAATGAACGCGGAGATTCACGAAGGATGGTTTAAAGAAATGGTGCAATCTCTGGAAGAACCGTCCATAATTATTATGGACAACGCTACATATCACTCCAGACAAATTGATAAAATGCCGACGCAGGCCAATAAAAAACAAGAGATAATTGACTGGCTCCAACGTCATGGCGAAAATGTGGATAGTACTTTATTGAAAGTACAATTAGTGAATTTTTTAAAATCGAAAAAAAGCCTCCCTAAAAGATATGTTATCGACGAAATAGCTGCCGAATGTGGTGTCATTGGGTTCTTCGACTTCCGCCGTATCATCGCCAGTACAATGCTATAGAACTAATATGGGTACAAATCAAAGGACACGCCGCTCGAAACAATACCCATCCCCCTTTTACGGCAAACAAGATGTTAGATTTATTAAAAAATGCATGTGCGGAAGTAACTGCCGAAACTGGGAAATAATTGTGAGAAGAACCCAAAACATTATAGCGTCGGATTGGGAAATTCATGTGGCATTCGCTAATATACAAGTACAGGAACTTATAATAAATGTTGGGGAGAGCTCATCGAGTGACAGTGACGATTCATCAGATTTTGATTAAAATAAATAAAGATTACCTGTCGTTATAATTATTTCGTTTTATTGTCGAGTACCTACCTATACCTACTTATTTTACAACAGGTCCGAAAATTTTAAAGAAGTTGGCATTATCAATACGTGTAACATCTTGTAATGAAATATAATATTAGTTAGTAAATTTGTACAAAAGTATCCGGCAGTAGTTTAGTTTCTTACATTTTGTAAAAAAATATCGGGTCTGTTATCGTGTTACGTTTATCGATATAGCTAAATCCCTATTAGTTTCTCCGAGTCGGGTATTATATAACCTTCTACGTGTGTAAACGTCATATTTTTATAAAATAATGCATACATAATGTAAAAAAACGCTCGCACAAGGTTACACAGGAAATAAAGAAAAAACTCGTGGTAGGCTCTGAGAATTAGAGTTTTTTGAGTTAATATATATGTTAATATAAATTGTTAAAAATTTTAATTATAATGTAATTTTGGAAAATACTTAGTTCCTAGTTCTGTCTCTTAAGGTGGTTTTAAGAAGTTTTTATAAGCTGCTTTAACCGTGGCTTACCGTTAGCAAACAGCTCGGCTCCACATAGTCAATAGTCCAACAAGAAGGCTTTGGTTTTGCGCGGGAACGAAGATACACTGGCATTTGTTCATATTGACAGCAGTGCGGTTTTGTGACCAATAATAAAATAGTGCATCAAGATCATTTTGCAACAAAATGCTATCCTGATTTGACTTTATTTTATAAAAGATGTTTTATCCGCTGCATATAATCGACTCTTAGTATTTTTGAAGCATGAACCAATATCGTACAAACTGCGTTCTGCAGGGTGACTGGAAATCAGTGAACACCCTTGTAAGGGTGTATGGTACAGGTCATTTGCAACAAATTTAGTTATGTATATGGTTGTGCCAAAGTCAATCATTAATGAGATAATATAATTTTAATAATTTGTTTGAAAAAATATTATGAATCACTTAGAGTGAGTGAGTATAGAGAGTGAGATAGAGAAATAACAATATTAAGGGTAGATTGAAAAAAAATTTTTTTTGTCTTGACCATTATTTTATTGTAAGCAAAATAATTTACAACCCATTTTCAAAATGACCACCTCGATTTCGTACGCAAAGTCGCATTCTTTTTCTTAAATTAGTTTTAGATGTCTCTAGCTGACTCGATTGTCGAACCAATATCTTGGGCGCTATGTTTGCTACGTCGGATAGTAATACCTCATTTCAAAGATAATTGAATTTTGATGTTTTTAAAATAATATGCCACTAAAAGTTACAGTGTTTTGTATTGTCAAAATTAAGTGTTTAAGAGCAGGATTGCAAAATTTTGTGCTATTTTTATTTGTCTGTAGCACTGCATCTAAATAAGGCAAATAAATGTACCTTATTTGGTGTCGATTTAGTTACTGGAATATAGCAAATAAAAATTCATTAAAAACCTCGGAAAATAACCGATAGTTTTATTTTTATTTAAGCCTAAAGAGGCCTCATAATAGTTTTTCAAAAAAAATATTAAAATTGTAATTTTATAAAATTATAAAGATAACATGGTAACAAAGCAATTCAAACAATACTTTATAAAATCACCGTAAAATGCAAGTAATCCCTCGAAAGACTTAAATTATAATTAGAGGAATTGTAAAAAAATTGCAGCATCTATCATAACATCTTAAAATTAAAAAAATTATAAAGGATAAAAATATTTAAAAAACATACAGAAGCAAATTAATCCATTGCTTCCAGGATACTGAAAAATTGAAAAAAATTTTTACGAAATGTGTAATATCCAAAAGAGCGTTTATTATCTCACTGCGTGGATATCACCCTCACCCTAACTTAAAAGGGGTGGTTTCAGGTGATTTATATCCCACCACACTTGCCTACTATGGGTTGGCAAACTTCGAAATAAATTCTGAGGTATGAGCATTTCCTCACTGTGTTTATGAAAAACTCATTGGTACATTTAGCAATCACCGGGTACCGAACGAATCTTAACATCTAGAAGTCAGCGCCCTAACACTGCGTCACTGCCGAAATATGTAAAGCATGCAATTTGTTAAATGAATCAGTTGAATTTATTATTAATTAATTAATTATTAAGGCATACACAACAGGTTACTATCATATCTTAAACTTAATTAAAACTAGATTATTATTATTAAAACTAAATATAAACACAAAAGCGTGTACACACAGCATGACTAAAAGTTATCGCCTAAATAAGTAGACTGAGAATCAAGAATAGATAATAAACAATGTCTTAAATTACCTTAAATACTATAAAACATAAAATTAATTGGGTTAGTTCAGCTGAGGATATTTTTACTATATACCTAAACACAATATACAAAATTAAAGAATTGCCAAAGATATAAAATTATACGCAAATTTCAATGTTTATCCACGGGAGTTTATGTTATTTTTTTTTGTGTCATGTATACTCAACAAAGTAGCGATTCAGCGTCTTAGAAGTATACTTACATTTTATGGAACCTCAGCTTTATAGCTAAAGATACATTGCATTACTTACACTTGGGACGAGAGCATTAACTACAAGGTTGATACACATACACCATCGATGACTACAATATGAGATAGTATGGATATAGTTTATATCAGTCGGTACATAATGAAATTTTCATACAACTAGCTACATATTTGTTAAACTTTTATGGCATCGGCTGTGGGCACATTCAGAATGTGTTCCTAACAGTAATTTAGCCATTGCTATAGATTAAGGTTATCAATTGAAATTAATGTAAACGAATTGTTGTCTGTTTTTCCAGATAATTACAATCCCGAGGGTTTCAAAGTAGAGTGAAAAGGCGTCTCCTGGATATGCGTGTGACCGCCACGTCTCCATCATAACTTTCCACCAGGTGTGATGAAAGACGCTCGTGAAAAGTAGTCGAGATGACAAATTATTACAAATTGTGAGATTTTTAAGTATACATTCTCGTTTTTACTTGTACAGACCCAAATATATTCAGAATTTTTAAGCAAATTAAGCAAAGATGGTTTGGATTAACAAATAATGCAAGATAGATAAATATAAGCTTAAAAGGTTGACAGTAAAGTGCCAATTAAAACATAAGCATGATCATCAAATGAATTTAACATATAACAGATCAACACGGTGGGCCTGACTGGTGGCGGTAATTAGAATTCAGACTAGTAATGTCACGGTCGGTTCCTCCGCTTGATAAGTGACAATCTTTATGTTTATATTTATTTATATTCTGTATGTTTGGACACAAATAAAATTTTATAGCTTAAAAATAATTTCTGTAGAAAAGTAATAATGATAATATAATAATAAATCCCCAGACAATCATACCAACTGTTTGGCCTCAAACTAAGTAAAGCTGCGAACTGGGGGGAACCCAGTACATATATAAATATCAACAGCCATGACCCGAAAACAAAAATATGTGTTCATCACACAAATGAAATCACCGGCCAGGGCTCCAGGAACCTGGGACCTCCTGCGTATGAAACAATGCTACTGACCACTACACTACTCGGCCGTCAGTGAAAAGATTATTATGAAAAAGTAGGTTTCTTCTAGAGTAGGTTCGCAATCTGATTGGCGCTATGAGCGCGATATCCAAATTGTTCTTATTGTAAATGGAGTGAGTTGTGGGTGACACTTTCATGTTTTAAGAAGTTAAATCAAACTAAATTGTAAGTAACTTAATGCATTTAAACAATTAATTTAGTGACAATTTACCTAAATTTATTTTATTACATGATATATTGTGTAAACTAGCGAGGTTGAAAGTAAACACGATGAAGAAAAAGTGGTACCCCTGGACTCTCTTACATATATTAATGAACAAACATTGAGCCTTACACGTCAAAATATTTCTTTACAAACAAAAATGATAGTTACTTGAAACTCGCTGCCGAAGCTTAAATTATTCCCAGACGCTGACTCTACGCATCCACCAATAGATTCAAAAATATATACACTTCTGTAATCTGATACGGTCGTAATCATGTCACGAGTTCAAGAGTTTAAAGATAATGTTACGTCGGTCATTCACGTATCCATTTGTGTGTTGTATTTGCAGGTTCTTTTCCCTGGCTTCCAAATATTAATTTCAGGCGATGGCAGGGCTGCTTAATTTGTGTAGCGAGTGCATGTCCGCATTTCAAGTAAGTAGTAGTTAATCTTGGATTAAAGGATGATTTCAGCTTATAATAATTATAGCCCGTATAATTTTTGTTACTTTTTTTTAATTTGTATTAATTGGGACAGTAATTTTTTAACGCTATGAATGCAAAAAAGACCTAATAATAATAATAATAATAAATTTAATTTATTGTCGCAACTTGTTAGTAAGACATAAAATGCTTCCATATTCCAATCAGTAAACACTTGGGCAGATCATTGGAACAAGATTGCAACCTTAACATGAGATATGTGTTTTTTTTAATAATGCCGTAGTAGTCATCAATTCTAGTTAGAGAAAACATGGCCGATGCGCTGCAGCAGCGTCCATCCATCAGTACCATCAGGCCATGGTTATACTGCACCCTAAGCGCCTTCAGTGCTGTTTTCGAGCCACGCTCGTGTGACCACAGTCCCGCCGTGTAAAAGGATTGAAAAAAGGCCTTGAATAATGTGCGGACCTGTGTGCCAACATATTGAATCTTGCTGCCAGCGCTCTGCGCTCTCTCTGTATCTACTTGATCTTTAAAGTCCTCTGTCGAATAGTGACCCAAATTTTTAAATTTGCCAACCTTTGCTTATTAATTTTTATAGTGGGGTCATATTTAATTGATTTTTCTAGTGCCGTCAAAATCAGGTATGCACTTAAAGATGGCATGACATGCTGAAAAACAAAAATAATACAGTAGGAAAAATATAGTAATTCATACTTTTTTATAGCAGTCTTACTAACAGACGTCTTTCAACTGAAAAGAATGAAGGAGAACATAAAACATAAAAAATTCTCCAGACGCAAGTTTCCTCTTTCTTCAAATATTCTCTAAAAAGTTGCATATACTATGCGACTGTACTAAAACATGTACTGATTATTAAAAAATTACCACTCAACAACAATTTCAATTGTCATTTTCTTCGTCATTAAACAAAATGCAACTATTTTTTGTTTTGTTTTCGTAAAGGTTTACCTGAACACCGCCGCTGTGCTGTTTCATGACCTTCGCCTGCGTTGAAAAATTATTTCTTGTTTTTCAAAATCCAATAAATACACTGGGAAAGTGAAAGTATTTTTCTTGATAGGAACATGACAGGATTCCCGGATTTCGTACGGTAATGAGTTCCACAGCCTTGCCGCGTGTATTGTAGGAGTAAGTCTGTTTAAGGAAGAAGTCTGTTTTATGTATATTTAATCTGAGTATAGTAAACTTATTCACTCTGTAATGCTCGCCTTCATTGTGCTTTTAATTACTGTTACAGTAAACAAACTGCTCGTTTTTGTCAACTGGACACCGCCACGCCAGGCATTTACTTTTATTAAGTTAGAATAGGAAGGCCTGTAAGTGCCGTCGCAGACTTTCAAAAAGAGACTAATAAGCAAACTTTTATGTCATTTTAATTAATACCACGAATAATCAATTCGCAAAATATTTATTTATTTATTTGCAAACTCAACAGCTTATTTAAAAGGTACATAATAATTAAATCTTACAAAACAAAACATAAGCCAATTACGGAGTTTCATAACATGATCAACGATACATAAGAGATGTACGCCAAAGGGACGACTAGTAATTGAAGTAGGTATGTTTATTACAAAACAACTTTAAAAGTCACATGACAGTTTTTCGTAACTCAATTATTGAAAAATGAACACAATCGCTGATTATCCAGTGCGACTAATAGTCATTATAAGTCATAAGTCTATTATACGATATAATAGTCATTATAAGTCATAAGTCTATTATACGATATAATAGTCAGCCAATAGGAAACAACCAAACAACAAAACGTCATGATCCGGAAGACATTCATATCTCTTAGACTGAAAGGGTTGTTAGGGTTACGATCTATAAAATAAATAAATCCCCAGACAATTTCACCAATTGTATGGCCCCAAAGTAAGCAGAGCTTGTGTTATGGATTAGCATACAGCGAACTGGGGGGAACCCAGAATAAACATACATATATAAATGTTAAAAACCATGACCTGAGAACAAACATCTGTGTTTATTATACGTATGAATGGCCCGGCCAGGACTTGAACCTGGGCGTAGGAGGTAGGACTACAAGCCACTACGCTACTCGGTCGTCTCAATGTAACATTACCATTTGCAGTCACTGCGCCAAGCATGCACTGACTACAGAACTATAGTCTAAAAGATTTGTATAAATACCTTTGAAAATGGATTTAACTAGTTGCTCTTGTCACTGTCAAAAAAATATAAATACAGCATGGCTGCGACATGACATTATGACGCAGAATTAATTGTCTTGTTTTTGTTTATTTCACGTCGTAGTCAAATTGTATCTCTTCTATTCCATGTATGTAGGTACAACATTCTGATTTAACAGTGCGCAGAGGTACATTTCCGCTGGCTTATTTTCCGCTCGGTGTACCTAAAATAATACCTTTTAAAATCGGAAGAACGTTTGTTCGTGTTCTTTCAACATTAATTAAGCGTTTGAGTTGTAAACAAATCCTGTAATTAACGTATTTTGATTTTGTGTAAGCCTTTGTTAAGTGAACTGTTTCAATGAAAGCCCCAGAGGCTTTGAAGGCAGGATATATAGGTACGCTAGCATTGGTAGAGCAGGAGAGCATCGGTTCAATGATCTTGGACAACTGAATCAACTCAATCTACATATGTACGTGGGACACTCAGAAATCTTTGAGAAAAAAATAAAATGTCTATAAGTTATAGCCCACTAGCCACCACTTATGGACTCAAAATGTATAATCGTTCACCGCGAACTCCTCTCACACCGTTTGACCGATTGAAACCAGATTTTGCACACAAGTCTAGAGTGACCATAGCAAGGTCAGTACGAAAAAATTTATTCGATATCATGTACCATTGAGAAAAAATCACCGAAAAACTTTTACATTGAAATAGCATTGAAACATTTTGTAAACAAACAATTGGCGCCAAAATTGAATTTTTGATCAATCCAAAAAAGTCCGTTAGACCAGAGACTAGTTTTATGCGTTTGAACCAATTTTCAAAGCACATTTTATAGTACATATAAAAATAACAGCCTTCTCGAACGTTTCTAATTAACGTTTTTAATTACAGACACTTTGAAAACTTTTTTCATAATAATATTAACTAAGAATTTGATCAACCGTACGGCCCCAAAGTTGTGTTTTAATGAACATGAAGTGATCTGGGGGGAATCCAGAATAAACATAAGTATATAAAAATAAACAACCATGGTCCGACAACAAATACCGTGTAGTGATCAGCACACAAATGAATGCCGCGACCAGAACTCGAACCTGGGATCGCCAGCGTATGAGGCAGGGCTACTACCACCAATGCTATATCCACATCACAAAAATGTTAACTGTTTTCAGATTGCAAAATATTCTGAAACTTTCTTCAGTATGTTGTTGATATTAGCTTTAAATTTCATAATATTAACTCAACAAAAGCCCTAGGCCCAGGCATGTATGAGAAGGTGGGTTTCTCCTTTACGTCCAATAAAATTTCCTCAAAACTGAACTAGTCATTTAGTTTAGTCTGTCTGTTAACATTTCTTTTTGAACTGCCGAAACAATGTTGCAGATTCTTGATGTTGTGATCATTGTGGCTTAGGTAAACGTAGAATGCAGCCTTAATACCAGACCCTACTGAAATAACATCAACCTCGTGAAACTAAGGGGGTGGTTTTAGGTATTTTATAGTTCACCACGCTTTCTACATAACAACACTACATAACAACCTGAATACTTATGCCAAAGAATTAAACTTTTCTCTTCCCGCAGAAAACAGAGGACCAGAGATTCTTTGCGTAGTTGCAACTTCGTGGCATAGGACGATGGCTTTTTGTGGTAGTTTTTGTTGTTAGGCAAGTGAATGCTTGGATAATTCACCACCGACTAGAAATCTTTATAATTCCTATGTCATTTAAGAAAAAACATGAAGAGTATCTTCTCGTTCAACAAAAAACTTGCCTCGGAAAGTGAAAACCGTGAATATATTTTTGTAATGCATGAATTGTTTTTATTTTATTCCAAGTCTATGTTATATATGTACGAATGTATTTATTCTTTACGGCGTCACCACAACCCTACATAACCACAAACCATCTGTGCGGTATGTAGGACCTGGCTGAAAATTAGCGTTATATATAACACGTGACACAATGCTAAGTCGGTAGAATATTTTTAGATATAAAAGTTTTTGTATCCTTGTCAAAAGTTGTAATTGTTCTGTTGTGCTTGTTTTTGAAATAAAAAATTTTTCTTTCAAATACGGATTTGCAGACATTACGCATACTGCCAAAATAAGTAAATTATTTTCCTTCACTATCAGACAATCGACTAACTGTCATTTAAATAATCTAACTTTACCAACAATTGGTAAATGTTGTTACTGCTACCGGTATCAAACTTGACTCTTCAAGATTTAGAAACCAACGAATTAATCATGGCGCATGAAATGTGAACTCCAAACTATGGAAAATTGTGTATTTTATAACAAAGAATTAAAACCTCTCTACATATATAACATTTTTGCGACACCCTGTATCTAATGCGAGCGAAATTGCGGGCAAACGCTGGAGTTATTTGTAACTAAATCTAGCATTAATATTAAATTGAACGTCTATGCAATAAAATAAAATGTTAATTAAAATACAGGTAGAGAAATGTAAATAAATAATGTACGAAAAATGAAAAAATGTAAAATCATATTTTGGCTTATATTTAACCTTAATATTTTATCGTGATTTATATTTTGTTTTCTTTATTGTTATTATTGTTATTTTCTATTAATATAGTTTATGATATCCTAAGTACTTTTGCCGACACTATGTCGTATTTCACGTAATGCGAAACTACAAAAAGTTATTATTTTTCAACCAGACAGGTTTACTTTAAAATTACACTAAAATTTCCCTATTTTCACTCGAAACAATACCAAAACTGCCTACACTACATAGAGTTCGCAACCTTGACAAGTCATTGGTCCGAATACTTTAAAATAAACAAACATAATTATACGATTCCAAATTAAATACGAGTACAACGAAAGAATAACTGAATAGAAAACACCTACTTAATATTAATGAATTTATTCCTTGGATTTATCTTAAGAACTTACGAAAAATGTGTTATAAAAAGAATAATGTTATTATTATAATAATAAATCAACATACGCCGATATACATTTACGAATAAACAAAACTCTAATTGCACTACAAAAATAGTAACGCTTTGTAAAAATCAATTACACCCAAGGACAAGAATTAAATACTGAGCTAAGCGTTAGAAAACTACACATACCTTCCACATTCTCCTTGATGTTTTCATCCATTCTCATTAATAAAACAGAACACCACTAAACACACTCACAAACAAAGGAATAAACCATCATTAAAATGACACAAACCAAATCGAAACTATTGACATCAACTAAAAAAAACTTTTATTTTTATTCGTAACCACGGACGCGAACTTTGCGATAGAACTTCGCGACGCACATCCACTCCCGGCCAACGCTGAGCGAATACTAAAGTTTTCTTGCTCCATCGTTCCGGTAGAGACGGAAATTCGAAATACAAACATTGTTGGTGGTTGTACGAGTTTCCCGCTCCTAGTCGTGGTGGTAGAATAATTATAAGTTTGTATACAAATACACGCTACTGTTTTATGTCCAATTGAATCATAAAACGGAATAAAAAGACAAAAACATTGTAATACCTACTAGAATTTGAACGCCAGGATAAGACGCAGGTGTTAATTTTTTAACCACTTTTTTAAACACTTTAACCATAAGTTAAGAAGTATCCTAAAATGTTAAATTTATAATTTTGAAAACATATTTCAATTATAAATGTTTTGCGCAAGTATTGTAACACGTCTCTCACCTGAAACTTAAATCCAAATCATTCCTTTCATCAAATATTTCATCCCTTTTCTTTTCATTGACAAAAATTTGACGTCAGTTAAAAAATATATTTTTAATTTACAAATAAAATTATTGACAATTTGACAAAAGGGATAAGAAAAATAATAAAGGAAAGAATGCAACGTGGACTAAAGGCTTTCAAAATAACCGCATTAGACCGCCATCGATACACATGGGAGAAAATAACTTCCAGCCTAAGGGTCGTGTGGTACACTCTCCAAACTTTTTGTAATTTCAGCGAAGAGTCTAATATATTGATAATGCGTTGTAATATTTATTTATAACCAAATTTCAGCCAAATTTCAAATTTCAGCGGGCAAAATCTAGTTCACTATAAGATTGAATAGTACAATGTAGAGTTCTTATCTGTCATTCTTTTACAGAACCTTCATCAGTCTGGTGGTATCAATTTGTATTTTATAAATTTCTGACGTAAAAATTTATAAAATATGTAATATTAAAAAAAAAACATTGTTTATTTAAATCAAACCAAACAAACATTTTCCGACTTGACTAACAATGTTTTAACTAGAGCATATAAGCTCAGTGATTCATGTGGACCTAAACTACATCGACTGCTAGCGCGCCCTGGGGACGTATTTGCCGCTGTAGCAACCAGCAATGTATTGGTATTTAGCTAATACTGGGCTAGTTCAAAATGCTAGAATTACTGTATCTAGACTTCGAAACTGTTTAAAACAGCAACTAACAACTGAGCTTCGCTTCCTTTATTTATCTACTAAATAAAGGGCTCAAGCTGACTTACTGCCGCTTTTGCGTCAGTAAGCCCTAATGTACATAAACCAGTGGACCTTGAAATATGAATCTTTTTTGCAGGGGCTCGTCATACAAGTAGTGCAGAGCAAATAACAGGGAACACTCGCTCCGATCGCCACGCGGTGCGGACGTGCAAGACCCCGTTCTCCGTTGATCGGTCCCTGCCCGATATTCCGTGGCGCTCAGTCTACTGACGTCACGGTTTAGCGTGTTGGTTCCGTGCTACGGCTTTCAAGGTTTTTCTACTCCCTCTGAGTGCTATCGAAATGCGATTTTTCTTTGCGACTAAGCCCCTTAGTCTTCAAAGTGCTGTGCTAAGTTGTGTTGTGCTTGTGCTGAGTGCAGTGTTCTGCCCAGCGTAAGTAGTCTGGTTTCAGTACAAAGGATACTTAACGGTGACAACGAATTTGTACTGAACCAGTCCTTTTATTTTTATTTTATTTCTCTATTTTATTTATTTTTTCTTTTCTCCTACTTTCATATTTATTTTTATCATATCTGTGTGTTTTCGTGTGTATTTGTCCTCTCTGTCGGTAAAGGTTGACCCTAACGCGGTCAACTCTTTACCTGCGTACCCTTTTTTTTTAGGTTTCTAGGTAGCGGCCTTCGGTGTACTACTGTTAGTTTTAAGTTATTCTCCCCAGCCCCCCTACCGCTGGTAGGGAGGTTAGCCGCTAGGGTTCGCTAGGTTTTATTTAGGAACTCAAGGCATATATATATATTGTTGTCCCTCCCCAACCCCTCCGCAATGGCTTCCCTAAGCTCTGATGAGTTTAGGAAGAAGTTACTTGATAGTACCGGTGCTGAAGGCATGTCTATAAATGCTGATAAGTATCGTTTCTTGGACTCTCTTATCCCGCATATCATGGCGTTAATTCCCTCAATGGCCCCTCAGGCCACCCCAGTCCCCCAGACCCCTCTGGTCTTAGGCCCTCCCGCGTCCCCTTCCTCCAGTGACATGGAGTGTGAAGTAGACGCCTTTCCGCGCCGCAAGCGCGCACCCGCGACCGAGTCATCCTCGGACGCCACCCCAACTGGCCCTGAGTCTACCCCTACACCCCCTGCGGCGTCTTCAACGCCAGCTGCCCCGGTGCCTTCAGCACCCGCTCCGGCCCCAACTTCTGTCAAGGCCAAGGTCCCACCACCCGTGTTCCTTCGGGAAAAGGGTAAATGGTCCGAGGTCTCGACTTTGTGCAAAGAGCACAAGATCCTTTACACCCGAGCGACCAACTCGGGTGAATCTATTAAAATCACTGTCTCGTCGATAGACGATTTCTGAGCTTTGACTAAGCTCCTCACCGATAAGCAATATGCTTATCACACTTATGCTCTGTCAGAAGAGCGTAAGATCAGAGCGGTACTCAGGGGAGTCCCGTTCGAATTATCGAACGAGGCTATCCTGGAGGATCTGCAGTCCCAAGGCTTCCCGGCACTCGCGGTGCATAAAATGCACAGCAAGTACGGGAGGCGTCACCCTCTCGCTTTGGTGGTTCTCGCCAACGTCCCCAAGTCCAGGGAGATCCTGAAAGGGGTTAGCTCTATATGCGGCCTCTCTGGGATCTCGATCGAGGCGCCTCATCGCCTTGGTCATCCCGGCCAGTGCCATCGGTGCCAGTTGTACGGGCACGCGGCGGCCAACTGCCGCGCACCGCCCAGGTGCGTCAAGTGCCTGGTCCCTCACTTCACTAAGGAGTGCAATCGCACTCCAGAAACTCCCTCTCCTCCCGATTGCGTGCTTTGTGGCCAGTCCGGCCACACCGCAAATTACAGGGGCTGCCCTCGTGCACCCCGTTGTATGCGTTCCAATTCCAAGAGGGCGGCACCCAAACAGGCCCCGCTCCTTTCTCAGGAAAACTTTCCGCCGCTGCGTAGCCGGGTTCCTCCGGCTGCAAAGCCTACACAGTCCAGGCCTGCTCCAGAAAACTGGAGGCAGCACCCCGCATCGAATCTCTCCAATCCTCAATCCTCCGTAGCAGACGATATGCGTATCGTCTGCGACGCTATGAAAAATATCGATGTTAGTGAAATCGCAGTCTTAGCCCGTAAACTTAGGGCTTCACGTACTCCGACAGAGCGTTTGCTAGCTCTGGCGGAGCATAGTTCCCTTCTCAATTCATTATAGGTTCATTTAAATGAATTGACCCCTAAATCATGCTTCGGCCGACCTCTGCCCAGCCCCGGCTTCACCGGAGGCTGCCCAGAACGGCCACCAACTCATGTCCCTTTGAGCACCTTCAGTGCAACTTTCACTACAGGCGCAAGACCCGCTAGCGGGTCTCTGCCAGCGCGCCCAACTTCCCGACGGGTGTCGCTTCCGATGAAGGCTAACGGTAATAACTACAGCCAACAGGTGGTTTTTAGTGGGTAGGTGCCATTCTGGTGAGTCCCACATAACCCCCCCGCAGAGGACTTTACCTGCGGGCGGTATGCATGACGCATCTTCCACCTCCCTCCCGCGAGGGTGCCTCGGCAGCAAAAAAAAAAAGAAAATAACAGGGAATTATTTTTTTAAACCCGCTTTTTTAAGGGTCAAGCAGACAAGTATTGAAATGCCTCAAGTCTCACAAAGCCAGAATGTAGTTATGCAAGTAGTATTATTAAAAGCGGTTGGTATAAAGCAATTCAACTTTGCCCTAGTATTGGGAGAAAAGAAAAAGTTATACCTGTAAAAATAAATGAGAAGAAGACGTGAATAACTGGTAGCAGATTCTACTCAACTTACCAATGTTAGGACTAAACTTGCTATCTTTTAATTACGTATTCTAATATCATTAATTAATGGATAATCACTCAGTTTACACCAGCAAAGATAGTTTTTAACGAGGAAGCTTTTTTTGTAATAAAGTCGAGTTAGTTTCATTTAAATTTCAACAAAGCTTATTAATAATTTTAGCAAAACAAACTTTAAGTTTTTTAACTAGAAAAGATCGATCTGATTTCTGTAACTTTCTATATGTAACATAAGAAGGAAAACAATACATGACAAGATGTGCCGCAATACAGTTTTGCGACTAAAAGCATGCTACAACAATTTTCTTGAACAATAAACTCACGTCAAGGCATACAATTTGGTAAAAATAAATAATACAACATATGAAAATAATCAAACTTTTAGTTTTTTATGCAAATAAAATCTATTAGTATATTTTCTATTTTTTACAAATTATCTCTTTATATGTGAACTTAAGATCGAATATGATATTTCCCGACCGAAACCTAAACTATTTGTAGATGAATATTAATTGGAGACATGCACAATTCATCTTACTCTATGCTGATGATAAGAAGATTTTCAAGCTCATAAAAGATTATAATGATTGTACTTCACTTCAGGACGACTTAAATTCACTAAGCCTCTATTGTTGTAATAACATGCAACTTTAAAATTTTTCTCAATGTAGTGTAATTTCATTTTCCCGAAAAAAACAACCGATTATGTATCCATATAGATTACAGAATCAAACACTTCAAAGAGTTTCTTTGGTGAAAGACCTTGGTGTTTATCTGGATTGTAAGCTTGTTTCAGATTATCATATAAATTCAATCGTTAGAAAGGCTTTTCGCATGCTGGGCTTCGTACTGAGAGTTAGCATAGACTTTAAAAATGTTTCTACCTTAGTGATGCTTTATAACTGCTTTGTTCGGTCTATTCTAGAGTATGCCTCCGTCGCTTGGAATCCGCAGTATAAAGTTTATATAAATGAAATAGAAAAAATTCAAAACAAATTTATTAAATATTTAAATTATAGAACTTTACTTTTAGGGCAACCATCAACAATAGTATTAACTTCCCTGGAGGACAGACGGACAGCTCGCGATCAAATATTTCTTTTCAAAATTATTAACAACCTTATCGATTCACCATATCTTTTAGAACAGATAAATTTTCGTTGTTGCCGCACCAATTCAAGAAGAATTCATGCTTTTCAGCCACCCACAATGCGTACGAATTATGCAACAAATTCATTTATTTACAGATCTTGTAATTCAAACAATAAACTGTTCAGTGACTTAGATGTGTTCAATCTCTCTCTAAATCAATTTAAGCGTAGCATTAGAGAAACGTTACAAGTCCTCAAGAAGTAATTTAATAGCATTTTTACACTACCTATCCGTATTTATTTATTTTGTAAATGTAAAGAAATAATTTAATTTTCTTTAATAATCCTCGTTTAATTGTGTTAATTTAAATTCAGTACATTATAAAATCCAAATTATCTAACTGTGTAATTTGTTGGTATTCTATATTCTAAATTAACTAACAATTGTAAATTCTATTAGAGGAAACTTTACTGGATTGTGAATTATTTAGAGAATATTGTTGTATTTAAAGTGTATTGTTCTGTTTGTTTCCCAAATAAACAAAAAATAAATAAATAAAAAATTAATTCCAATTTAACGGATGACGATGACATTGAAAGAGCCCGTAGAGCTCTCGCTGTACGTACCAATAAAAAGGTTTGCACATTGTACACCACAAGTTAAATTAACTTTATTTAGAGCCTATTTTCAATCTTTTCACATGCGCAGCCTTTTGGTTAATTATAAAAAGAAAGATTACTCACTCTACGTGTACAATATAACAACGGTTTTCGAATACTGTTGGGGCTGCCGCGGTGCTGCAGCGCGTCGGCCATGTTCGCTCGAGTAGACGATTACAAGGAAAATGGTCGCCTCACTGACGCGCCGGACCTGGTACAGCTCTTACAGTATTCTACTAGTATTAAAGGAAAAGGTAGATCGCTCTATATTACAACATTGGAATAGTTGCCACCTACAATGTAATGTAAAATAAAATATTTAAAAAATCCATAAATTGTGATTACCAATATTATTATATAATTTTAAAATTGTTACAACTCTTTACATGGATCAAGTGTCGGAAATAAATTATTATTATTATTACATCAGAATATCCCCGACAACAATATGAAGTAACAAGAATATTTTATTAACGTGCGTAGAAAATATTTAAATAAGAATTAAAAAAATTCCGCTAATACTTACTTTATCTTATATTTAAAAAAAATTTGTAAAATACTTTTAGTGACAAACGGATGAAATTTTCCGGTCATTGAAACTTACAGCTATACTATTTCCATTTCTTTAGTTTCTCGATGACAGCTCCTGTGTAACCTTGTGCGAGCGTTTTTTTTTACATTATGTATGCATTATTTTATAAAAATATGACGTTGACACACGTACAAGGTTATATAAAACTAGAGTCGGAGAAACTGATAGGGATGGAGTTACTGGATGGAGCTAGAGAGCATTATATCAAATTAGAACTGTCATCGAGAAAACAAAGAAATGGAAATAGTATAGTGATGAATACTATCTCCACCATCAAAGGAAATTTTACAGTTGGATGGAATTAATTTACTTCTCATCTGGGGTTTCTAAACATACTTGTAAAAATATCGATAGATTTGTTAAAATAGCGCAACGTAATCAAAACTTGTGTCAAACGATGTCTACGCCATACTCCAGAAAATATACCGGACCTTTGTGTGTAACACTGATAAATTAATAATGAGCCGAAATAAGCGCCAGAGTCTCGGTCTGCGTGCGTTCTCGAGCGCACGTCGATCGTAGACGCCTTCCCGCTCCATTAGCCCCCGCGCTAATCGAGCACCCAAATTTCACTGGTTGTTGTCGTAATAAGTAATTTCATAGTTGTGTACCGTAATAAGTTTCTAACGCCGTTTTCACGGCGGATAGTGGGTTGTTAACCGTACTTCGTAGAACGTGAGCTTCGTCGACGGGAATACGTCGTTCCAGGTGCCTCGAGTCTTCGTGTTCGAGTAAGTTATCCGCGTCGTCCCCAACCACCCTACTGCGTGTAGGGTGGTTTTAGGAAGTTAGTCATCGTTGATAGGTTCATAGTATATATATTTATATATTATTGTCCCTCCCCAACCCCTCCGCAATGGCTTCCCTAAGCTTTGACGAGATTAGGAACAAGTTACTTGAAAGTACTGAAGGCATGTCTATAAATGCTGATAAGTATCGTTTCATGGATTCTCTAATCCCGCATATCATGGCGTTAATGGCCCCTCAGGCCACCTCAGTCCCCCAGACCCCTCTGGTCTTTGGCCCTCCCGCGTCCCCTTCCTCCAGTGACATGGAGTGCGAAGTAGATGCCCCTCCGTGCCGCAAGCGCGCACCCGCGACCGAGTCATTCTCGAACAACACCCCAACTGGCCCTGAGTCTCCCTCTTTTACGCTTGTTAAGAAACGCTCTAAGAAGCGCTCGAAACAAGCCCTGGCGCCCTCAACGCCCGTCCCTACACCCCCTGCGGCGTCTTCAACGCCAGCTGCCCCGGTGTCTTCAACACCCGCTCCGGCCCCAACTTCTGTCAAGGCCAAGGTCCCACCACCCGTTTTCCTTCGGGAAAAGGGTAAATGGACTGAGGTTTCGACATTGTGCAATGAGCACAAGATCCATTACACCCGAGCGGCCAACTCGGGTGAATCTATTAAAATCATAGTCTCGTCGACTGACGACTTTCGTGCTTTAAAAAAGCTCCTCACCGATAAGCAATATGCTTTTCACACTTATGCTCTGTCAGAAGAGCGTAAGATCAGAGCGGTACTCAGGGGAGTCCCGTTCGAATTATCGAACGAGGCTATCCTGGAGGATCTGCAGTCCCAAGGCTTCCCGGCACTCGCGGTGCATAAAATGCACAGCAAGTACGGGAGGCGTCACCCTCTCGCTTTGGTGGTTCTCGCCAACGTCCCCAAGCCCAGGGAGATCCTGAAAGGGGTTAGCACTATATGCGGCCTCTCTGGGATCTCGATCGAGGCGCCTCATCGCCGCGGTCATCCCGGCCAGTGCCATCGGTGCCAGTTGTACGGGCACGTGGCGGCCAACTGCCGCGCACCGCCCAGGTGCGTCAAGTGCCTGGTCCCTCACTTCACTAAGGAGTGCAATCGCACTCCTGAAACTCCCTCTCCTCCCGATTGCGTGCTTTGTGGTCATTCCGGCCACACCGCAAATTACAGGGGCTGCCCTCGTGCACCCCGTTGTATGCGTTCCAATTCCAAGAGGGCGGCACCCAAACAGGCCCCGCCCCTTTCTCAGGAAAACTTTCCGCCGCTGCGTAGCCGGGTTCCTCCGGCTGCAAAGCCTACACAGTCCAGGCCTGCTCCAGAAAACTGGAGGCAGCGCCCCGCATCGAATCCCATCCCGGCTCCTCGCCCATACAAACCCACTCCTCAATCCTCCGTAGCAGACGATATGCGTATCGTCTGCGACGCTAAGAAAAATATCGATGTTAGTGAAATCGCAGTCTTAGCCCGTAAACTTAGGGCTTCACGTACTCCGACAGAGCGTTTGCTAGCTCTGGCGGAGCATAGTTCCCTTCTCAATTCATTATAGGTTCATTTAAATGAATTGATCCCTAAGTCAAGCTTCGGCCGACCTCTGCGCAGCCCCGGCTTCACCGGAGGCTGCCCAGAACGGCCACCAACTCATGTCCCTTTAAGCACCTTCAATGCAACTTTCACTACAGGCGGAAGACCCGCTAGCGGGTCTCCGCCAGCGCGCCCAACTTCCCGACGGGTGTCGCTTCCGATGAAGGCTAACGGTAATAACTACAGCCAACAGGTGGTTTTTAGTGGGTAGGTGCCATTCTGGTGAGTCCCACATAACCCCCCGCAGAAGACGGTATTTTCCTGCGGGCGGTATGCATGACGCATCTTCCACTTCCCTCCCGCGAGGGTGCCTCGGCAGCAAAAAAAAAAAAATAATAATAAGCGCCACAACCCTTGATTAAAATAAAATAGTGGAAGATAGAATATGTTTATCTTCAAGTAGGGCGATGGTTGGAACAGATGCAGATAAGAATAATTTTGTATAGACATAAAGAGACTGTAAATTTATTTTGAAAAAAACATACCCGTGAAGTTTTTGCCAGTTCTTCTTCACGAAGAGTTTTCCGAACTGGTGGTAGAGTCATATTTTATTTGACGTCAATAATAACAAGTATTGTCAATGTTGAGAAATAAATATTTGAATTTGAAAAAAAATTAAAAAAAAGCACGAACCTCAATGATCTGGTCCCCGTCGCCCTATTTTACTCAGTCGCAATCCGACTACGCCAAAAGAACCGAGGCGCTACGACGAATGAATTCCGTCTTGCTCACGCGCTTCGCCATTGCGTCAACTGTCTCTTTCTCAGTTTTATGAATATAAAATTTTAAGTGCGTCATATCAACGTGACATATCTTAATATTATCAAAGATCACAACCTACCAAAGACCATATAAGAAAAGTTTGCTAAAACTGGCCTTAGGGGCACATAGTTTGATATCATACTTATCGTAAATCAAACATAGTAAATTCTAATTCATTCTGACACTAATTTACTACTAAGAGAAGCTCCTACATTGAAAATGTAAGGCCGCTTTTGCTCTCCCGGCCCTTACGCCCGATCCCGTGATATCCCTTCTGGCATTAGTATGCCAATGCAGTGCAGATGTTTATCTACGGCGTAGCGAGACATTGTTTCCAATACATACACAAATATTTTTTGAACGGCTAATCGTTTTTGCGAGGTTTTGACTAGGATTTTAGTGTGTTGTTTATAAATTAATGAATTCTACGTAGATGTTTAAGAGATAAATATAATTTTGTTTTAGCTGTCGTTTGGATTTGTTGGAACAAAAGCTTTTTATGAAGTAAAATAAATTTTTAATACAATTTTTATGAATATTGTTTACTACATCGCTCTCTCTAGCCTAAGATACAGAATATTCATACCGACCTTTATCAAAATAATATCTTTATGGTATTCCAGAGCACGATCTTATAAAAAAATCTAAATCCATTTTCATATAAAAAGAGTTGAGCACACATATACTTACAAAGATAAACTTGCCAAAAGAGTGTCAGAATTATCTCGCTGAATGGCAATCTGTAGTCATTGTGTGAGGCCCAAGTTCGAGAGTTCCCTGACTCTAAGACCCGGCTTCAACACCTGTACCTTCTGTTTAAAATGGTTCGACTGTCATCAAGGCTTACGCCTTAAATATAGGAAATACAAGAAATAATTGTGCTTTTGAAGATAAAAATTGTCACCATGGAATCATACGATAAGAATAGTCTAACATTCAAAATTAATAAAAAAATGTTTGGTGCTTATGGGAACAGTTTCTAGGGGCTACACTTTATATGATGCAGTGATAACTTTGACTATAATTGAAAATAATAGCAGTGACCTGAATTTGATTTAAATTAATGTCTCCTTAGAATAGCTAAACACATTGCTGATCTGAAACACAAAATATTCAATGAGTTGATTACTCCAATCACGTTTAGTCTGAATTTAACGAGCACCACTTCTGAATCGCTGTCATTATAGACTTTATTATTAACTTCATTGTATTATTCGTATGCCTGGTCGGGGCATTCATTTGTGTGATGAATAGAGACGTTTGCTCTCGGCTCAGGGTTGTTGAAATTTATAATAAATAAATATTTCTAACAATAACACCACATTATCTAGCCCAAATTAAGTATCATTAAAGAACGTGTGTTATGGATACTAGATAACGGATAAATAAACTTAAGAAATATAAAACCTACATAGATATTTTTTTATATATAAGTATTAGAAATAAACTTAAATAAACGTAAATACACATCCATGACTAGAAAGCAAACATAATAATATATCTGCCCCTACCAGGATTTGAACCCGGGAACTCTGGCATGGAAGGCAAGGCTATTTACCTCCACACCATACAGGCCGTCGAATTTTATATTGTGTAATTGTTTACTTTGTCCCTTTATGTCTTTACATTATTATTCTTATCTGGATCTGTTAGCTCCGCAAGTCACCCTCCCCCCAACTAACTAAGCAACGAGCACTCTCAAACGGCACCCGTTAACGATTGAACGCGAGACTCAGCCATCGCCCTCCCCAACCATATTAGAGGAAAGCGGGCGAACCGTCACCCGAGTCTCGGTCTGCGTGCGTTCTCGAGCGCACATCGATCGCAGACGCCTTCCCGCTCTTTTAGCCCCCGCGCTAATTGAGCACCCAAATTTCACTGGTTGTTGACGTAATATATAATTTCATAGTTGTATACCGTAATAAGTTTCTAACGCCGTTTTCACGGCGGACAGTGGCTCGTTAACCATACCTCTAATAAGTTTCTAACGCCGTTTTCACGGCGAACAGTGGCTTGTTAACCGTACTTCGTGGAACGTGAGCTTCGTCGACGGGAATTCGTCGTTCCAGGACTTCAAGTGCCGTGTTCGAGTAAGTTATCCGCGTCGTTCTCAACCGCCCTACTGCGTGTAGGGCGGTTTTAGGAAGTTAGTCATCGTTGTTAGGTTCATATATTGTCCCTCCCCAACCCCTCCGCAATGGCTTCCCTAAGCTCTGATGAGATTAGGAAGAAGTTACTTGATAGTACCGGTGCTGAAGGCATGTATATAAATGCCGACAAGTACCGTTTCTTAGATTCTCTCATCCCTCATTTCATGACGATAATGTCCACAATGGCCCCTCAGGCCACCCCAGTTCCCCAGACCCCTCAGGTCTTAGGCCCTCCCGCGTCCCCTTCCTCCAGTGACATGGAGTGCGAAGTAGACGCCCCTCTGCGCCGCAAGCGCGCACCCGCGACTGAGTCATCCTCGGACGCCACCCCAACTGGCCCTGAGCCTTCCTTTTTCACCCTTGTTAAGAAGCGCTCTAAAAAGCGCTCGAAACAAGACCCGGCGCCCTCGACGCCCGTCCCCACACCCCCTGCGGCGTCTTCAACGCCAGCTGCCCCGGTGTCTTCAACACCCGCTCCGGCCCCAACTTCTGTCAAGGCCAAGGTCCCACCACCCGTTTTCCTTCGGGAAAAGGGTAAATGGACTGAGGTCTCGACATTGTGCAATGAGCACAAGATCCATTACACCCGAGCGGTAAACTCGGGTGAATCTATTAAAATCACTGTCTCGTCGATAGACGATTTCCGAGCTTTGACTAAGCTCCTCACCGATAAGCAATATGCTTATCACACTTATGCTCTGTCAGAAGAGCGTAAGATCAGAGCGGTACTCAGGGGAGTCCCGTTCGAATTATCGAACGAGGCTATCCTGGAGGATCTGCAGTCCCAAGGCTTCCCGGCACTCGCGGTGCATAAAATGCACAGCAAGTACGGGAGGCAACACCCTCTCGCTTTGGTGATTCTCGCCAACGTCCCCAAGTCCAGAGAGATCCTCAAAGGGGTTAGCTCTATTTGCGGCCTCTCTGGGATCTCAATCGAGGCGCCTCATCGCCGCGGTCATCCCGGCCAGTGCCACCGGTGCCAGTTGTATGGGCACGCGGCGGCCAACTGCCGCGCACCGCCCAGGTGCGTCAAGTGCCTGGTCCCTCACTTCACTAAGGAGTGCAATCGCACTCTTGAAACTCCCTCTCCTCCCGATTGCGTGCTTTGTGGCCAGTCCGGCCACACCGCAAATTACAGGGGCTGCCCTCGTGCACCCCGTTGTATGCGCTCCAATTTCAAAAGGGCGGCACCCAAACAGGCCCCGCGTCTTTCTCAAGAAAACTTTCCGCCGCTGCGTAGCCGGGTTCCTCCGGCTGCAAAGCCTGCACAGTCTAGGCCTGCCCCAGAAAACTGGAGGCAGCGCCCCGCATCGAATCCCATCCCGGCTCCTCGCCCATACAAACCCACTCCTCAATCCTCCGTAGCAGACGATATGCGTATCGTCTGCGACGCTATAAAAAATGTCGATGTTAGTGAAATCGCAGTCTTAGCCCGTAAACTTAGGGCTTCACGTACTCCGATAGAGCGTTTGCTAGCTCTGGCGGAGCATAGTTCCCTTCTCAATTCATTATAGGTTCATTTAAATGAATTGATCCCTAAATCATGCTTCGGCCGATCTCTGCCCAGCCCCGGCTTCACCGGAGGCTGCCCAGAACGGCCACCAACTCATGTCCCTTTGAGCACCTTCAGTGCAACTTTCACTACAGGCGGAAGACCCGCTAGCGGGTCTCCGCCAGCGCGCCCAACTTCCCGACGGGTGTCGCTTCCGATGAAGGCTAACGGTAATAACTACAGCCAACAGGTGGTTTTTAGTGGGTAGGTGCCATTCTGGTGAGTCCCACATAACCCCCCCCGCAAAGGAATTTACCTGCGGGCGGGTATGCATGACGCATCTTCCACCTCCCTCCCGCGAGGTTGCCTCGGCAGCAAAAAAAAAAAAAAAAAAAACCGTCACTCGACGCGTTTCTTCTGGGTTCCCCCCCAGTTCGCTGTATGGTGGTCATCCATAACACAATCCTGCTTACTTTGGGGCCATGCAGTTGGTGTGTTTGTCTGGGGATTTATTATTTTTATTATTGTGGTTTCCACACCAAGGATGGAAAAGCCTTTGCCAATTTCAATCCAGCGATTTGTGCTGTATACTGTTTACTAGTGACTTGACTTCCTTGCAGTGGAATTATTAGCTGTTGTGGTTTTGGACAGCCTGCCTTGCGAAAAATGAAATTTAGGTTTTCTGGTTTATCTGCAGGTATTTTTCTTTCTTAGATTTATCTTTAATTTTGATTATGTAACTAAAATATTTAATGCTAGCAACAACTTACACATTCTTTATTTTTATTGTATAAATAATGAAGTCGTGCCCTCGTTTAGAATGGATGCGAATCGATCCTTGTGTGGATTAAGAATGCGTTATTTATGAATAATTCTGTAGATGCACGACCACCAACGTATGGTTGTGCGTTAAGAACGCATATTATTATTCTATTAGATGATACCACTTATTACAGTAATCAATGGGATAACTAGATGAAATTTTTTATGATGGCTCACAAAAAGTAAAAGAAGCTATGTTTACACATATACAGTTGAATTGCAGGTATGTATAAAACAACATTATGATGATAATCATGACACTTAAAAAAGCACCCAAATGTTGGCAAAGAAAAGAACAATGGTGTCTTTTCCTTAAAAAATCCGATAGCGAATGAAATAAAAATGCATCTCACTTACTATTTTAGAGTTAATTCAGTTTTAAACAAAGTTATTACAATGTTTCAAAATTGCATGGAATATGTTATGAGGGTTTCCACCACTTCAAGTAAGGGAAAGGAGACCCCGGGCCTCTCGTTTGGACTCGAATTCTTACTTTCCTGGTTTGTTGAAAAATTCAGAAGAAAGGCGTTAGATTTGTTTTTTTATGTTTCTATTGTGTTAGTAAATGTAATTTTGTAATTTAACTTGGATAGTTGTCTATTTACATTTTTAATACGAGATTCTTGAATAATGAAAGGAAATCAAGTTTTTACATAATCTTACAGCTATATGAAGGAAACTCAATAAAACAAGAATATTTAAACACTGGAACAGGAGTCGAGGCGTAGTATCTTACACTTACAGCTTGTGCCGTACACCGCTGCGCCACCGAAGTGAAAGTTTGAAAGAGATACTATTATATATTTTTAATTTATCTATCTTCATTTTTTGAATCCCCAGACAAACACGCATATTGTAATTGTAAGCAGAGCTTGTGTTGTGGATGACCACACTGAAAAAAATAAACATACATATATAAATATCAACAACCATCATCATCATCATCATCATCAGCCCATATTCGTCCGCTGCTGGACATAGGCCTCCCCAATTGCACGCCATCGAGGTCTATCCTCGGCTACTCGCATCCAGCTCCTGCCAGCCATCCCACGCAAATCATCACTCCACCGTGTCTGAGGACGTCCTACACTACGTTTGCCGAGACGCGGTCTCCACTCAAGAACTCGTTTACCCCAACGGTTATCGATTCTGCGGCTAATATGGCCAGCCCACTGCCACTTCAGTTTGCTAATCCGGTGCGCTATGTCGATGACCCTGGTTCTCTGCCGGATCACTTCATTTCTGATTTTGTCCCGCACAGAAACACCGAGCATAGCTCTTTCCATAGCACGCTGAGCGACCTTCAGCTTGTGGACCAGCCGTGCCGATAGTGTCCAAGTTTCGGCTCCATATGTCATGACGGGTAGGACGCACTGATTGAAGACTTTCGTCTTTAGGCACTGTGGAATCGTGGATGTGAAGACTTGACGTAGTTTCCCAAACGCTGCCCAACCTAGCTGAATTCTTCTATTCACCTCGTTCTCAAAGTTGTTTCTACCTAACTGCAATGTCTGCCCGAGGTAAACATATTTTTGAACAACTTCGAGAACGGCTCCGTGCACTGCAATCGGTTCCGGTAGTACATGTTCGTTGAACATGACCTTGGTTTTATCCAAGTTCATCCGTAGGCCGATGCGTATAGAAGAGTCAGCCAGGTCATTCAGCATCTGTTGTAGGTCCTGCAGCGTTTCTGCTATGATGACGATGTCATCAGCAAATCGCAAGTGAGAGATATGCTCACCATTGATATTTATGCCACGTCCTTTCCAGTTCAGCGTCTTAAACATATCCTCCATTGTATTAGTGAACAATTTGGGAGATATTACGTCTCCTTGTCTCACTCCTAGATGCAATAGTATGGGATTCGTCTGCTGATTCTGTATGTGGACGGACATAGTGGCGGCTTCGTAAATGCATCTCATCACTTGGATGTATCGCCAATCTACTTGGCATCGCTGCAGGGACTCCAGAACGGACCAGATCTCAATCGAGTCAAAGGCCTTCTCATAGTCCACAAATGCTAGACACAGGGGCTGATTATACTCTTCAGTGTTCTGTATAATCTGCCGCACTGTGTGGATGTGGTCTATGGTGCCGTATCCGCTCCGAAACCCAGCTTGTTCCGGTGGTTGGAACTCGTCAAGTCTCCGCGCAAGACGGTTCGTGATCACTCTTGAAAACAGCTTATAGACGTGACTTAGGAGGGAAATGGGTCGATAGTTCTTCAACAGGGTTTTGTCTCCCTTTTTGAAAAACAGGACGACTACACACCTACTCCACTCGAAGAGGACAGCGTTGAAAAGCTTTTGGAGCTCCCTCAGTACGGGTCTACCTTCTGCTTTTAATAATTCTGTCGTAATGCCGTCCTCTCCAGGGGCTTTTCCATTTTTAAGCTGCCCAAGAGCGATCTCGATTTCGCCAATGTTGACCTTTTGGCAGGTCTTCGGTGTAATGGCGTGTTAATGTGGCTCTAGGATCATCATTTTCGGGATCAGATCGAGATGCATGCGAAGCGTATAACCGGCCATATAAGTTTTACACTTCTGAAAGGACTGCCGGCTTCGAAGCAACGACTTCTCCACTTGCTGTGGTCATCTTTGTCAAGTGGCTTCTTCCAAGAGATTGTACGTACACCTTTGACCCCCGGTTTTGCTCGATCGCTCTTTCAATAGTGAGAGTATTGGAGCATCGGAGGTCGTGTCGTACGCGCTTGCTGATCTCTTGGTTAAGAGCTCGTTTTCCTGACGAAGTGACGGGTGGGTTCTCACGTCGTTCCTTCATTAGCCCTAAAGTCCTATCCGAAAGCTTAGACTTCCTGCCCTTACGCTGCATCTTACAAAATCTCGTACCTTCTTCCCTGAGGATTCGAACCACATTTTCAAGGTTCTGGTCAACGTCCATTGTGGTTTCCACGGCAGCGAATCGGTTCTCCAGATTTGACTGGAACGTTTCAGATCCCGCCATGGTTTGGAGCGGAGTAGGTCGGAGCCTGGCCTTCATCAAGCGGACACGTTCAGCTTTGAAGTCGATATTCAGAGAGCCTCGGACAAGTCGGTGATCGCTACCGGTGTTAACCCTGTTGATCACGGAGACATCTCTGAATATGTGCTTTTTGTCCGTCATGATGAAGTCGATCTCTTTTTGTCACAGTGTCGGGGCTTTGCCACGTCCACTTCATTTGGGGCTGTTTTTTGAAGAAAGAATTCATCAAGAACAGCCCCTCCCATTCGAGGAAGTTGACGAGCATTTGCCCCCTGTCATTTCTGCTTCCAAATCCATGGGATCCCACTACCGATTCGCCGCAATTCTGTACTCCCACTTTAGCGTTAAAGTCCCCCATGACAACGTTGTAGTGAGTCTTAGTAGTGAAGTGGAGGGCCCTCGATATGTCATCGAACATATCCTCCACTTCATCGTCCTAGTGTGTCGAGGTCGGTGCGTACGCTTGCACCACTTTTAGGCTGTACCTATCGGTGAGCTTTACAATTAGGTACGCTACCCTGTTCGACATACTGGAAACCTCCACAACGCTGTCAGAAATGGACTTATTGACCAGAAACCCCACGCCACCTTGGGATTGTTGGTCTCCCTCTCGGAAGTACATTAGGTGGCCTGATTCGAGGGTTAAGGTGTCCTCCCCCTCTCTTCGGACTTCACACAATCCTAATATGTGCCACCTAATCTTCCCAAGTTCCACCTCCAGTTGCGCCAGATGTGAGTCAAGCCGTAACGTGCGTCCGCTGTACGTCGCCAGGGTCAATTTGTTGTTGTGGTGGCCTCCCGTAACCCGGTGATTCTTCGCACCCCCTGCCTCGCCGTTACCATGGTCACCACCATGACCAGGAATAGCGGGGCCGCCGGGAACTGGGGGCCGTGGCCTACTGTGCCTCTTCATTGGGGGATATGCCTATAATCGCCACGCTGGGCAGGCGGGTTGGCGATCGCAGTATGGACCAATTCTGCGGCCCATGCAAGGAGACGCTGCTGCCCATCTCCTTGGATCAAGTTTCCCTTAGTCACCTCTTACGACACCCACGGGATGAGAGGGGGTAGTGAAATTCTATGCCGTCACTACACAGCCGACATCAACACATCAACACAAACAACAACACACACAAAATCCTAACCAGGACTCGAACCTGGGACCTCCGGCGTATGAGGCAAGGCATTACGTTACTCGGAAGTTTAAATAGCTTGTAATGAAATCCCTGTTTTGTATTATGTAGCTAATTTTTAATTTTAAAGGTTACCAAATGCAATAATTTATAAGTAAATTTCTTTTATTCGTATTTTAAATAATCAGAGAGCAAAAATATTAAGAAACGGAACCCAACCAGGATACGTCATGGGACACATGGGCTTATTAATAATAATAAAACCTCAGACAATCACACCAACTGTATGGTACCACAGTACGCAGAGCTGGTGTTATGGGTGACCACACAGCGAACTGCGGGGGAACCCAGAGTAAACATACATATATAAATAACAACAACCATGACCCGAGAACAAATATTTATGTTCATCACACAAATGAACGCCCCGGCCAGGACTTGAACCTGGGACCTCTGGCGAATGAGGCAGGGCTTCTCACCACTACGCTACTCGGACTTATTCCTTTATCTTTCTGTGCAAGTAGCTCGTTACTGTGATATTTAATGTTGCACATACAGAAATCAGTTTGGTCTAGCATGAATTACAAGAATTTCTGATTAAGATGGACACATCGTCACTATAAATATGTTGGCAAAGCAATAACCGTTATATTTATTGTTTCCGCCGCGGCCGCGTCTTCCGTCGATAAGTTTGCCTTTACGAAATCTTGTTTGGTAAATATTTTATAATGACAACATTTATTGGAATCCATAAATCTATTAACGTATTGGAATTTGGTTAGAAACTATAATAACTTGATAAATCGAAATAGAAATGGAAAAATCTCCGCAATATTAATTAGACAAAAAATTAAAAACATTGAAAAGCCACGGACGGAATCCCACGCCCTAACCTAACTTATTTTATATATACTATAATATATGTATGTATATCATTATTAAATTTAGCTACTTATAATTTTCTTATGACTCGAAATGCTGTAGTATCATATTATAAACAAAAAATTGATACCAATTTCAGTAACACAAAGATATTAGGGACACGGATTCAGATTGAAAAATATGTACGAAGCAGCGCGTAAAAGTACACCCGTTGTACGCATATATCAAGAGTAGCGATAAATTCCTTTCACCTTAAATAAGCTGCACAAGGAGACTAATGGGTAAGCCCTCACTGTGACATATACTCCTCGTGACAGTCTTAATAATCCCACGGTATAGATACCCAACTAAGCGGTGGTGTTAGGCAATTTATAGTCCACCACACCTTCAGCGTAAGAGAAAATGCCTTGCTTGATAATAATAAGAAATCTCCAGACGAACACACCAAACTGTAAGGTCCCAAAGTAAGCAGAGCTTGCGTAGTGGATGACCATACACCGAACTGGGGAACCCAGATTAAAAACATGCAGATAGAAATACAGACAACCATGACCCGAGAATAAACATCTGCCTTCATCACACGAACGAATGCCCCGACCAGGACTTGAACGTGGGACCTCCAGCGTATAAGGCAGCGCTGCTACCCTCACCGCCGCTCGACCGTCCATTGATGTGATTAGTTGTCAATACTCATTGGTACATTTGGCTGTCACCGGGCACAAACCCGGGACTCTAAGATCGAGCAGCCAGTGACTTAACCACTTCGCCACTGACGCGGAAATATATCCTGTAACAAACATCCTATCCTATATTGTAAATGCGTAAGACAGTTTGTTACGGCTTAAACCGTTGATAACGCTACCGATCATCATTTACAAGTTTACACAGAACATACAGTTCCTAAAAAAGTATCTCGAGTTATATGCGAGTGAAGCCACGAGTGAAACCTTGTTCTTTATTATGGGAAATCGTAAAAAATCACGTGGGAAAGTAATTTATTGACTATGTGGTACGACTGCAAAAATATCGTATAATTTACAGACAAGTAAATATATTGCAACGTGAAGAAATATCAAATCAAATTAAAATATTTTATTTCATCGAAAGCAAAAAAAGACACTGGATTTATGTATACATCTTCTTCGTGATTGCGTTAATACACTTGAACGTCGGCTTTAAAAGGTTATAGCCAGATCGAGATGAAATAAAGCCGGCGGAAAAAAAAACCTATCGGCACTCGCGTCAAATTGCAACATATAATAAGAAATAGGTAATTAGGTATTCAGCTTGACTGCGAAATAAGTAAAACCTCAAATAAAAAATGAATTAAAATTTTAGTTTCCACTACAATCCAGATAAAAAAATCTATGAATACATAATCTTAACTACCCGTGCGTTTTCATTAAATTCTAATGTTAATCCACGAATGCTTTAAGAATTGTATTGTTTTATAAACAAACATATTCTTTAATTTATTCAAAAATTATATTTTTGCATCACCATTAAAATGTTTTTGATCATTTGTAGAACTGTCTCATTCTTGTATTCGTTTAGTTCATTTATCAAACCGACTAAAACGCAACACCAAAGTGCACAGTGCGTACTAACTCTAAACCGATAAATTTTAAAAGCCGAACAACGATTGCAGAAAAATCGTTTCTAAGGCTCATATTTCCTCTAAATTGACACGAGGATTAACGGTTTTGTCCCAACCAACCTTGCTTAGAAATAAAACCGGTTTATTTTTAACCACGTTCGTAGTGTAACTCGTAAATGACGGGTTATGGTTTTAAATAAACATGTTTGCGAATTCTGGAAAAATTTAATTACTTCGTGGAAATAGCTAGCGTACGGTTTGAGGAGGATCTCTTTATTTTTTATGATTATAACCATGACGTAACTGAGTTTTTAACGTAAAGTTTCAATGCTATGAGCATAGTTATGAGTATACTCGTAATAAAATATTATTCCTAAACAAAACATTAATATGGTTCCTAAATAAGCAAATAAATGTATAATTATAAAGACGCTTGGTAATTATAGGATGTGGGTAGTACCCACATATTAGAGCGGGAAATTCGGGCGGAAATATTTCTTGAGCGACAAGGCTGGCCCGAAGACATCATAATACATTTTCGGCTAAGGGTAGTCCATTTGTGCTTTATATGTTTACACACATTTTACACACAGTTTACACACACATAAAGGGTGTCCTGATTGATGCCGGCCAAATGAGTAGCGGCCCTTATGGCCGGTTTACACCCGTTAAGTAGTTAAGTTGGTAACTAAATTTTAACTAAATTTTAGGTTAAAAATGACCTGTAAACAGTCAGATAAGTGACAAGTGGTAACTTAAAATTTTGTACGCAAGTGATTAAGTAGATTAGGATTCGTTCTATTTTTCATATAAGTAGGTGGGCGGGGCTTCTCACTTATGACGTTTGGACGTGATTTTTTATTAAAGTGCATAAGTTGACAAAGCGGGTGGCGGCAAGAGCTCGTATCTATGTCGCATTAACTCTTTTTTTTAAAAGTCAAAGTGGAGTTTAGTTTTATCTTTAAAATTTGTTGAAGAATATTTAAAATAGGTATGCTTGTAGAAAAAATGAGGTAAAAAATTTAAAAAAAAACATATTCTTCTCTGAATTTGTCCAAAATCACGTTTACCACATATCTAAGTACAGAATTGAAGAATTCCTTGACATTCGTCACTGCTCATCTTCGTTGAACTTATGAACTTGACTACTTAATCCGTTTGGACAAGTTTGGACACACAAGTGACATGTAGTAATTTAAAATTTAGTTAAAATGTAGTTTTCAATTTAACTACTTAATACATGTAAACCGCACATCAGAGCAAGATCATATAATAAACAAGAAATTTGAATCGGACAACACGCATTATTCAAAAACTAAAATCTTTGTTTAAGTATAAGAATAAAAAACTTTGTGTAAGTAGGCAAAGCGAATACCAAAACATTTCCGGTTGATGCTGAGTTTGCCAATAACTGAGGCTTTTATTAACAAATATTTATTATATTTATATACAATTTATAGCATAAGCTTACTGAAACAAAGGTGCTTCCAACTGAAACTAACGGTCGGTGTCTCGACATTAATCAATGACCCAACCTCCAGTAGACTGCATCTGACATAGCATCCACGAGGAATGACATCCTGCCCTTTTCAATCAGGTGGATAGCATCACTTGCATGGTCATTTGCTAGCAATGAAAACATAACAATCTTATTTATTGTTATTTTTATTATCTATTTAACTATATCATGTCTAAGTTACTTTTAAGTTGACTGTACATGTTGCGAAAATAAATATCGATGAAAATAAAAAAGGCAATTTTTGAAAACTTCACAATGTATTTATTCAAAATCAAATTAAAATATTTTTTTTTTAATATGGTCATCTTTTTACATCTATCTCCAGTTCGGAAAGACCTTCGTGAAGAAGAATTGGGAAGAAACATGACAGGAGTGATTTTTCATAATAAATTCACAATAGCTCTTATATGCAAAATTCTTATCTGCATCTGCTCGCTCGGCAATATTCCAAAAACGGGACAACGCATGAGCCAACCATCGCCTTCCTGAACCATTTTAGTACCGTAAGAAGACGTACTTTAGTGACAATAACGCTTTGGACATTAATCGTATTATTAGTTAAGTAAACCTATTCTAATAAGACACTCAAATACAACAAAATTTCCGAACCACCTGTTAAACTTTACGGTCTTTTTACATAGAGCATCAATCAGTATTGAGCGATTGACGGCAGCCGCAAATTCCGCCATTGATTTACTGTTTATTTACTCGAGTAGTTTCCACTCTGTGATGTTACTTTCTGCGAAACATTTAAAACTTTGTGGATTCGTTTCGTTTTGAAAAAAAAAGTAGGACAGAAGATCTTCTAATGATATAATAAAAGTGTCTCTTTATATGTTTTAAAGTTTTTTTATTGATATGGACAGTTTATTTATGGCCCTACAGGCCTTTCAAATCTCACCGGAGATTGTAGCTTAGCACTGACGGCGCTTAGCTAAACTACTTCTACATACGATACGCCTAAGAGCACCCGAGAGGGCACGGGCCTCGGCTTAGGATGTCGTATACCAACTATTGTCGTATTGAAACTACCACTGGTTCGGAAGGGTCATCTACTGCCAAAGAACCAGCAAGAAACTCAGTAGTAATGCGTACGACGCGTTAGCCTGGCCCACCGGTGGGTTAGGCGATTCGATCGCCGTGTTGCCCTTTTTCTAACGGAATTTTTTTTATAAGTAGGTATGTTTGTTTGGTTGTACGTGTAGTGTGTGTCATCCAAGTCGTCGCTTCTCACTACATTTTTTCCGACGCTCGCGATAATCAACGAAACAAAAGCGTCTGACTAGATTTGGATGCGATTTGATGGTCAGATAGCATGACCTAGCTAATATAGAATCCCAATTTATAGCTAGCTTTATAGCTACCCGAAATTTGACAGCACGAGAATACTGCGAAAGTAGTCGGAAACAGATTAAGCATCTGGTTACTGTTATAAAATTAAATATGTTTATTCAACGCATATGCCATGATTGCTGGTTTTTGCTTGCAACAACTTTTTTACCTTATCCAGCTTTCACTAGCATGCACACTGTGAAATCGTCTTTTGTTTTCGTACCCGTTTTGATTCATTTGATTGGTTCGCGAACTCCATTTATTTATAGGTCAGTGGCAATGGATAACAGAACTTAAATAATTTCGTTGCAACAGGCTTTTGAAACAACACAATCCTATTGGATTACCGCATGGAGGGCTGCGTTGAAGATATATGCAAAAGGGTTAACTGGGCTTCAGGGTGTTATTTAAGTACACGCAAGAAGTACGAAGGATGATAAATCAGACAAGTGTGTGCTTAAAGCAGTACTGGGCGTTTTTTCCAAAACATTGAATGTTCAGTCTACTAACTTTTTTGTATGGTTAAGCAGGACAAAAGCTTGGAAACAAAAAATGTCCAGTCGTTTCAAACAAAATATTTAATAAAGAGGTAACGTTGGTAATAAAAAAAAACTTTTTATTTTCAATAATGCACGTAATAATTTAGTCGCAAACAAAAAATATCGATTTATTTCGTAAAATTGTAAGTAGGTTCTAATCATTAATTTGGTTACTACTTGTAACATTTTAATGGTTTGAAAATGATATGAATCTACAGAGTGGGTATATCAATAAAATGTCCATCGTTTTAAATGACAACAAACTTTAATTATACTTCATGGAGCTAAATAATAAGCTTAGTAGTACAACTTCTAACCTAAGATGATATGGCAATTTATTTATTTGTAAATAAAGAATATGTTTACATAAAAGTTAATTTACATCAGAAAAGTATTTATATATCGACGACAGAATATTAAGGAAAACTTTAAATAGTAACGAACAGAAATATGACAGAAAAATCTTTTGATTCTTATTTTCGTAACAAGCAAACCAGCGCTCCATCTACGTGATGTAGCATCACTGTCCATGGACATCACACCGTAGATATTCTGTCAGATTTAAAATAATTGATTTGTGAGAGTAGCCGATTGTAGTTTTCAGTTGTAATTACATATACCTGTAATTGCACCGGTGTGTTTACATACATACGTGCAGCCTGGGTGTGGACTTTTTTTTACTTTTTTTTTTTATTGAGTATCGATTAATGATGCATTGCCGTCTATTGGCTAACGTTTTAATTAACTGGCTGTTGATCCATTTATCTAGAACACAACCACATAAACGTTTGTCGGTTAAAATAGGAAGGGCGTACCTCCCCGAGCGAGATGAAAACATAACAAACTCTAGTACCACCCATTCGCATTCGAGTCGCATTTAGTGACGTCATCCCCTAGTAATAAATGGGGCGCCTGAAAGAGATCAAACATGGAGCACGGGGTTCTCTGCCTGGGCAAAGTAGCCAAAAGGTGGCAACATCACGTTTTTAATCTTCCAGATATAAGTATACCCAAAAAGCAACTATCCCCGTGAGAATATTCAGGTATAATATAGATGCTTCACCGCACCGATCTATTTGAACTTTCACAAACGGTACATCTCCATTACATTACCAATTTCCTTATTAAGCGGCGTAAAAAGCGTCGCTCGCACAACAGACTAAATTGCCGAGTAATCGGAACATTATGCGAATTGCCGGTGACAATAACCTCTTTATTTATGTAGGGTTATGTTTGCTATGATTTTGTAGGCATGAATGAGTTTTATTGTGAGTAGAACGGTACGCTAAATTGTAGTAGGTATTTCATGCGGAATGTAAATCAAGATAAGGGTAAAGTAAGTTTTAATATCCTTGTAAGCATTATGTTCGGGTGGTCAAATGCTATGCGCAACAAAACAGTTCTATTTTACATACATACGTAGAATTGCGTTTATGCACAAGTCTGGAACTTATTCTCAGTGTGTGTAAAAGGAATCGTAAGAATTCCTATGTTTTTTATGTTATTAAACAGTTGAAACATTTTAGACAAAATCACACAAAACAAAGTGGGAGGTTAATAACTAGTTTCACCTCTATTATTTTATCAACGATAAACGAGCCAACGTAATGGTTAGTAGCCCTGACTCATACGCCGGAGGTCCCAGGTTTGAGTCCTGGCCGGGGCATTCATTTGTGTGATGAACACAGATGTCTGTTCTCGGGCCATGGTTGTTTATATTTATATTTGCATGTTTATTTCCTTACACAAGCGGCCATCCAGTTGATGTGTTCGTCTGGGGAACTATTAAAAAAAACAACTACCTATTAAAAAACTGTTAAAATCAATCCTTGGTTTGAATTTTCCTTACGAAATATTACGTTTTCCATTCGTATCGTACGTACCTGTATACCTGAAAGATCGAGGTTATCTTTACGTCATTGTATTCCGAAAGTTACCTTGACCAAAATATAAAACATAATAAACTGTAGTAAATAGAATAAAACAAGAAATGTTTGTTTATACAGTAACACATCGAATATGGCCATTAGCGCCCTACAGTTCATAATAAACGCAAAAGTTTACTCAACTCGTAAACAAGACAGTGCTGCAGGTGTGAGTTTCACGGTCACGGTGTGTTGAAACATCGGGTGTGGAGTGAGGTCAGACGCTTAGCAGGTTGTTTATCCGACACCTTTGAATATGATCCTGAAATTATCCAGGAAAAGTAAATCTGGGCATCCTTAGCACGTGCTTGATCACTGTCGAGTTGCTACTGTAAAGGAACAAACATATCTTGGACCAGGTAATTGACAATTTTTTTGCTATTGTGTGACTACAGACATTCAAAGAGAGCTAGGTTTATAAAAAGGTCGTAGCAAAAAAGACTGTCGTCACTTTTTTTTATATGACGTAGGACTCGAAGTTTTAATTTTTTTGTATGGGAAATGTGCGAGGCACCGACTACAGTCCGCCAGTTAGGTTTTTTTTGTTCAAAATGGCGGCCACGCCATATCCTCATGAATCGATATTTCGCATCAATAATACATAAAGTATAGTTTGTCGAAATCTCGTAAAGCTTGACGTTGCCAGGTTAAGTATATAATAATAATAAACGATACCTTCTTCACATTAAAAAAAATACAAAATTTTGTATGGTAACTTTCCTAGGACAAAAAGATTGATACGCCTTTATCTTCCCTCTCTTAAGTTATGCCTCAATGGTTAGCTTACTTAAACCTTGAAGTTTGATGACTGCATACTTAAAGTCATCATTATAACTTTTCTGACGTAAGGATGACAGTCGAGCAACAAGACATCGGTAATAGTTGTTGTGATTGTTAAAATAGAACGGAGTTTTGGAAGCACATGCAGACAGAATAGTACCTGAAAATTAGAAGCTGCTGTAGATCTTCAAAGGATGACTTCGACTAATAAATTATTGCACGCGCTAAAGTAAAATTATTGGAGCTAACATTAAACACGAGTGATATAACTGAGATTGTTTTATTTAACTTCTCTTTGTTTAAGATGTTGTTCCTAACGAAATATCACACAATGTCAGGCAAAATTGGCTCCTGTAATCTTATTGATAGGTTCCTAATTTAAGTATTTAAAATACATCATAGTCATCGTTTAATTAATCCGCATGTCAAAATCAAAAACTGCAGCTCTAGCTCTGGCTTATCAAATAAACTCTTTTTAACCAGATTTTAATATATTATTGTGTCTTATTCTTGATTGAATGGTTTAATATATTATATTTTTTCATGTAAACAAGATGTTTCGTTGCCTTTACGTTGTCAATCAACGTCATCTGTTTCTCAGTCTGCGAGCTTAGCGCTGAGGATCAGTCTTGAGCTTCAAGTCTTGCAGTTTGTTGGATGTTGGATTTTATGTATTTATTTATTTATGTATTTTTATTATTGAGATTTAATTTGAGATAGAGTTAAAAGGTAAAAATGTAATTCAATGCGATACAATCCGGTTAAAGTGTTTAATTTAATATAAAAAACCTTAAGGAAATATTATTGGTTTATCAAAATATAAGGTCTGAGAAGACAAGAGGTTGATGATAAAATCTCATGTACAAATAGTATATTTTTCTAATAGTATTCTATGAAGTGGATATAGGAATATAGTTGGGGTGTTACGTATTGGATGTAGTCAAACCTGTTAACTAATAAACCAGTCTATCCACGAAAAGTCGCCACATTGACCTTTACCTATGATACTAATACAACTATATTCTAAAATTAGGTATTTACAACAGATTATAGAAAAGACTGGATTTGAAAGTTTTTGACAGCAGCTGTCAAGATGTCCGTGATAAAGACACCCACCTACCTGCGGTACGAAATTAACCGTGACATATAATAATAGAAGAGCAACATTTCGTATCAATGTTATTCACACGCACCCGTGAACATAATTTTTCTTTGAGAAGCCATCCACTTAAATAGTCTCTTTCTGACAAGCTTCTTAAAATATTTAAAAAGTATTCTATAAATTTATATAAACGACTTCTAGGGGATAAAACTGTCAATGCACGTGCAGTAAATATAAAAAATTAAATTATACTTGATAGTTATATGACTGATAATGTATTATTCGCATTTTGGATATTTCGTGATGCCTGTCGTAATTCTAGCTAAATCATTATTGTTGCTGTTTAGGCCAATTTCTCGGGTTTAACTCCTGGCACGTATATAGGGATACATAAGTTATTTACTAGTCATAAATGTTTTCTGGTAAAAATATGTAATATAAACCCTGCTTATTTTGGAGTTTTATTTTAGTTTATTTAAGCGAAAATGTTATTTATTTACTTAAAACCTCAACGTGTCACATTCCTAAATTGAAACGTCAAAGTCAACGCTGCACATGAAAACGTACCCTTTGGTAGAGTCTGGCCAGCGAGTCGTGGCATCGAAAAACGCAAGAAATAAAAAGAATAGGCTCTCGACTCTGAAAATACCGGGTGAAATAATGTTGATACTTTGATTTTTTCGGATAAAATTTTTTTTAAACTATTTAGGAATAAACCTAATTATCTTACAAGCTCAGTAACGGGTAGATAATAATTTTTTTTTTTTCAATAATTCGGCTGCAACGACTTGTTGGCCAGACTCTAATTATGTTATATCGCTACACTTTTACACGAAGACAAAATAAACGTTTTATAATTTCTGACAGGAATCAACTATTCGTTTTGTATCTGTGTAAACGTTTTGTAAATATTCAATGTTAAATATTTATAAATATAAATATATAAATATAGTAAATATAAATAAATAATATCAATCAAAAGTAGTGGATGGCCCACTATCTCGAGGAAGAGGTCGGTAACTGCCGCGATGCTCTTGCGCCGTCTTGGCCGCCTTCCAAATGTCACCAAGAAGTCTTGAACGTTATTCTCAAAGCAAACATATGCAAACGTTTAATAATAACCCAATTTTATTGTTGCTATTAAATTAGGAAGTTGTGTAAATTACTTGTAAATGTATAACTGCAGTTTATTCGTGGTAGGATTTATGTATTTGGATTCAAGATGTCGTGATGTAGACTTTGCAGAGTAAAAATTCAACTTTTCGTTTTCATCCTTAAAGTATAATTTTCATTGGACCCCGTGAAGCCTGCACAAACGGTCTTTACAAATGAATGTTCATTATCATTGATCAATCATGCATACCTACGTAAAAAGAGCAAGTCGTGTTCATAAAACGAATAACCACAAAGTGAAGTGACGAAAAATGAAACGCACGTTTTAAATATAAAAAATAATAGGCTCGAGAAGAAACATAAGTTTTCATCAAGTTATTTCAACAAGATATGAACCGAAACCCTGTGAGACTATTCCGAAGAACGTCCACTTACGTCATCAGGACATTGTTGATAAATTGCTAGATTGCTAAGAATTGCTTCTCCTGTGTCAGTCACAGTCTAATCAAATGGTTATCTCATATTTGATATCAAATAACTATAGTATGAATCTCTTCCGGATAAACGTGGTGTAAAGTGGAAGAGCTTATCCCATATTTCGTGTCCGCCTGGCATTTAAAAGGTATTAGCTGTAAGGTTTTAGTGTTAATAGAGTTTGTTATGTTAAGGTTTCGTCCTTCCTACTTCAATCGCCATAATTACCATATAACGTTTTTGTTTTGCGGATGAGGGGAGTTTTTTTTTTAAGATGGAAGGTGGAAGATGCGTCATGCATACCGCCCGCAGGAAAATAGTGTCCTCTGCGGGGGGTTATGTGGGACTCACCAGAATGGCACCTACCCACTAAAAACCACCTGTTGGCTGTGGTAAAATGTTTACCGTTAGCCTTCATCGGAAGCGACACCCGTCGGGAAGTTGGGGGCGCTGACTGAGGTCCGCTAGCGGGTCTTCTGCCTGTAGGGAAAATTGCACTGAAGGTGCTCAAAGGGACATGAGTTGGAGGCCGTTCTGGGCAGCCTCCGGTGAAGCCGGGGCTGCGCAGAGGTCGGCCTAAGCTTGACTAAGGGATCAATTCATTTAAATGAACCTATAATGAATTGAGAAGGGAACTATGCTCCGCCAGAGCGAGCAGTCGCTCTGTCGGAGAACGTGAAGCCCTAAGTTTACGGGCTAAGACTGCGATTTCACTAACATCGATATTTTTCATAGCGTCGCAGACGATACGCATATCGTCTGCTACGGAGGATTGAGGATTGGAGAGATTCGATGCGGGGTGCTGCCTCCAGTTTTCTGGAGCAGGCCTGGACTGTGTAGGCTTTGCAGCCGGAGGAACCCGGCTACGCAGCGGCGGAAAGTTTTCCTGAGAAAGGAGCGGGGCCTGTTTGGGTGCCGCCCTCTTGGAATTGGAACGCATACAACGGGGTGCACGAGGGCAGCCCCTGTAATTTGCGGTGTGGCCGGACTGGCCACAGAGCACGCAATCGGGAGGAGAGGGAGTTTCTGGAGTGCGATTGCACTCCTTAGTGAAATGAGGGACCAGGCACTTGACGCACCTGGGTGGAGCAGCGCAGTTGGCCGCCGCGTGCCCGTACAACTGGCACCGATGGCACTGGCCGGGATGACCGCGGTGATGAGGCGCCTCGATCGAGATCCCAGAGAGGCCGCATATAGTGCTAACCCCTTTCAGGATCTCCCTGGACTTGGGGACGTTGGCGAGAACCACCAAAGCGAGAGGGTGACGCCTCCCGTACTTGCTGTGCATTTTATGCACCGCGAGTGCCGGGAAGCCTTGGGACTGCAGATCCTCCAGGATAGCCTCGTTCGATAATTCGAACGGGACTCCCCTGAGTACCGCTCTGATCTTACGCTCTTCTGACAGAGCATAAGTGTGATAAGCTTATTGCTTATCGGTGAGGAGCTTTGTTAAAGCACGAAAGTCGTCTGTCGACGAGACTATGATTTTAATAGATTCACCCGAGTTGGCCGCCCGGGTGTAATGGATCTTGTGCTCATTGCACAATGTCGAAACCTCAGTCCATTTACCCTTCCCCGAAGGAAAACGGGTGGTGGGACCTTGGCCTTGACAGAAGTTGGGGCCGGAGCGGGTGTTGAAGGCACCGGGACAGCTGGCGTTGAAGACGCCGCAGGGGGTGTAGGGACGGGCGTTGAGGGCGCCGGGGCTTGTTTCGAGCGCTTCTTAGAGCGCTTCTTAACAAACGTAAAAGAGGGAGACTCAGGGCCAGTTGGGGTGGCATCCGAGGATGACTCGGTCGCGGGTGCGTCTACTTCGCACTCCATGTCACTGGAGGAAGGGGACGCTGGAGAGCCTAAGACCAGAGGGGTCTGGGGAACTGGGGTGGCCTGAGGGGCCATTAAGGGAATTAACGCCATGAAATGCGGGATAAGAGAATCCATGAAACGATACTTATCAGCATTTATAGTCATGCCTTCAGTACTTTTCAAGTAACTTGTTCCTAATCTCGTCAAAGCTTAGGGAAGCCATTGCGGAGGGGTTGGGGAGGGACAACAATATATAAATATATATACTATGAACCTATCAACGATGACTAACTTCCTAAAACCTCCCTACACGCAGTTGCAAGAGCAGGTTGAGGACGACGCGGATAACTTACTCGAACACGAAGACTCGAGGCACCTGGAACGAAGAATCCCCGTCGACGAAGCTCACGTTCCACGAATTACGGTTAACAACCCACTAGTCGCCGTGAAAACGGCGTTAGAAACTTAATACGGTAACAACTGTGAAATTACTTATTACGATAACATCCAGTGAAATTTGGGTGCTCGATTAGCGCGGAGGCTAATGGAGCGGGAGGCGTCTGCGATCGACGTGCGCTCGAGAACGCACGCAAACCGAGACTGATGAAGGGAGGGACAGCCAGTGAAGCCATAAAGCCAACTTAAGCCTACGGTCTGCAACGCATCATTAAGCGGTAATCAGTGAATAGCAATATAGTTAAATCAATTATTTACGATTATGTAACGATATGTATGAGCACCGATGCCATTAGGTGCTCGGTTCCCAGATATGATAAGTAAAAAAAAAAGCGATAGAGCAGGGAGTAAAATTATCGCAACCAAATTCGTCCTTGTTTATTTTAAAAGCAAAAGAAGTTATGCCTTAATACGTTCCACGTTTCTAAATGCTTTTTGTTATTCGGAACAGTTATTACTAGATACTAAGATAATTAGCATAGTAAATCCATAGGTTGATAACTAGAAAGAAGGCTGGCCACATAGAACCTGCTGCGTCTGGATCATGGTACACATCATAAAAAAGATTTATCACTTAATTACAAGCTTTTATTAAAATACTAAGAAGTCATCTAGAAAAAAAGTTTTAAACTTTCTTATATTTACAACAAATACTTTCATGAACGCAGCCATAATCCAAATAAAAATTAATAAAAAGATTTTAAATAATCTTATTATCTTTAATCTTTTTATTATCTTTATTCAAGCTTCGAAATTCGTTTTCCAAGCTTTGCTTCACGTGGCTGTGACTACATTGCACCGTAATGCATTATTTGTCTTTAAACTGTATTATCATAGTTAATAAGTCCTGTTAAAACGTTTTCAAGCTTAAGACAAATACATTGCGAAAAAGGCTAGGCAAGGCGAAAGGCCTATTGCGTTTGACGCGGAAGTGTAAGCTGCAAGTAAAAATGCCGTAAGTAGGTACTTTATTTTATTATGTATTCTAATGTAATATACCTATATAATCTAGAATAGGAATTGTATGTTATTTCAACGTTTTATTCAATAATACTTTTAAGTTAAATGAGCCAAAACTGAAATTGTTAAATAATAACACTTTGTTCTATTAAAGAGTCTTGTAGGCCTAACTGTATTAAGAAGTTCAGGAAAGTAAGTTCAGGAGCTTGAACTTCGAATTTTTATTTACTTTCCCAATATATAAATCGTATAAACAATTGAAAAAATAAGAAATGTTCGGTGTTTGTTTTTGTTGTATTTGGGTGAAAAGATAAAGTGTTAAAGGATGGTGTTGGCTAACAGTTCATGGATCAATCGACCGTTGGTGAACCTTGGAGGACCGCTGGACTAAGTGCTGAGACCTAGGAGGAGAGTATTCCTGTGTTTTCTTATTTAGGCCGTGAACTTTTCAATCCACCCTCGCACATAGGGGCGATTCAGAAACCTCTCAATACGAGGTACCTGAAAAAAATTTTTAGACATCACTTTTCTGGCCACCCTATATACTTAGTGCTGTGTATACATGAACCCTGTAGTGAGGGGTTTGGAGGAGCTGACCGGCCGGCAGCCACGTTGCCCCGTCGTTGGCGGACCCCATCTATCCCACCTATCCAGGTTAGTGTTATGCATGTTATTTTCCTTGAGACCACTGGTTTTTAAACGTAGTTCAAAGGATAAAAGACTTTCTTGAAAAGTGCAATATCTGAAAAAATCATTATAGAATGCTATACTTCGTCTAGACGCTACTTCGACAACGCTCCCCACCATCCCAACCCGCTGGTCAATAAGTCAGCTGACTACAAAGACAACCCAGAGAGTCTCGGTCTGCGTGCGTTCTCGAGCGCACGTCGATCGCAGACGCCTTCCCGCTCTTTTAGCCCCCGCGCTAATTGAGCACCCAAATTTCATAGTTGTTTACCGTATTAAGTTTCTAACGCCGTTTTCACGGCGGACAGTGGCTCGTTAACCGTACTTCTAATAAGTTTCTAACGCCGTTTTCACGGTGGACAGTGGCTTGTTAACCGTACTTCGTGGAACGTGAGCTTCGTCGACGGGAATTCGTTGTTCCACGACTTCAAGTGCCGTGTTCGAGTAAGTTATCCGCGTCGTTCTCAACCGCCCTACTGCGTGTAGGGTGGTTTTAGGAAGTTAGTCATCGTCGATAGGTTCATATTATATATATTTATATATTGTCGTCCCTCCCCAACCCCTCCGCAATGGCTTCCCTAAGCCCTGAGGAGCTCCTGAATAAGCTGATCGCTGATTACGACGCCCAAGGCACTTACTGCGCCCCTCATATGATTCGCACACTGCAATCATTTCTCCCTCTAATCATGCCACTAATCACACCGGCCCCTCAGGCCACCCCAGTTCCCCAGACCCCTCAGGTCTTAGGCCCTCCCGCGTCCCCTTCCTCCAGTGACATGGAGTGCGAAGTAGACGCCCCTCTGCGCCGCAAACGCGCACCCGCGACTGAGTCTTCCTCGGACGCCACCCCAACTGGCCCTGAGCCTCCCTCTTTCACCCTTGTTAAGAAGCGCTCTAAGAAGCGCTCAAAACAAGACCCGGCGCCCTCCACGCCCGTCCCTACACCCCCTGCGGCGTCCTCAACGCCAGCTGCCCCGGTGTCTTCAACACCCGCTCCGGCCCCAACTTCTGTCAAGGCCAAGGTCCCACCACCCGTTTTCCTTCGGGAAAAGGGTAAATGGACTGAGGTCTCGACACTGTGCAATGAGCACAAGATCCTTTACACCCGAGCGGTAAACTCGGGTGAATCTATTAAAATCACTGTCTCGTCGATAGACGATTTCCGAGCTTTGACTAAGCTCCTCACCGATAAGCAATATGCTTATCACACTTATGCTCTGTCAGAAGAGCGTAAGATCAGAGCGGTACTCAGGGGAATCCCGTTCGAATTATCGAACGAGGCCATCCTGGAGGATCTGCAGTCCCAAGGCTTCCCGGCACTCGCGGTGCATAAAATGCACAGCAAGTACGGGAGGCAACACCCTCTCGCTTTGGTGATTCTCGCCAACGTCCCCAAGTCCAGAGAGATCCTGAAAGGGGTTAGCTCTATTTGCGGCCTCTCTGGGATCTCAATCGAGGCGCCTCATCGCCGCGGTCATCCCGGCCAGTGCCATCGGTGCCAGTTGTACGGGCACGCGGCAGCCAACTGCCGCGCACCGCCCAGGTGCGTCAAGTGCCTGGTCCCGCACTTCACTAAGGAGTGCAATCGCACTCCTGAAACTCCCTCTCCTCCCGATTGCGTGCTTTGTGGCCAGTCCGGCCACACCGCAAACTACAGGGGCTGCCCTCGTGCACCCCGTTGTATGCGCTCCAATTTCAAAAGGGCGGCTCCCAAACAGGCCCCGCGCCTTTCTCAAGAAAACTTTCCGCCGCTGCGTAGCCGGGTTCCTCCGGCTGCAAAGCCTACTCAGCCCAAGCCTGCTCCAGAAAACTGGAGGCAGCGTCCCGCATCGAATCCCATCCCGGCTCCTCGCCCATACAAACCCACTCCTCAATCCTCCGTAGCAGACGATATGCGTATCGTCTGCGACGCTATTAAAAATGTCGATGTTAGTGAAATCGCAGTCTTAGCCCGTAAACTTAGGGCTTCACGTACTCCGACAGAGCGTTTGCTAGCTCTGGCGGAGCATAGTTCCCTTCTCAATTCATTGTAGGTTCATTTAAATGAATTGATCCCTAAATCATGCTTCGGCCGACCTCTGCCCAGCCCCGGCTTCACCGGAGGCTGCCCAGAACGGCCACCAACTCATGTCCCTTTGAGCACCTTCAGTGCAACTTTCACTACAGGCGGAAGACCCGCTAGCGGGTCTCCGCCAGCGCGCCCAACTTCCCGACGGGTGTCGCTTCCGATGAAGGCTAACGGTAATAACTACAGCCAACAGGTGGTTTTTAGTGGGTAGGTGCCATTCTGGTGAGTCCCACATAACCCCCCCGCAGAGGAATTTACCTGCGGGCGGGTATGCATGACGCATCTTCCACCTCCCTCCCGCGAGGGTGCCTCGGCAGCAAAAAAAAAAAAAAAAAAAAAAAGACAACCCAGAGGCGCCGGTTCGTTACAGGCGTAACGTCTTAACAGATCCCGACGACGCTATTACAACAAGGAACGCCACCGGTCCAGTTAGCAATAGGGCAACACGGCATTCGAATCGCCCAGTCTCGGTCTGCGTGCGTTCTCGAGCGCACGTCGATCGCAGACGCCTTCCCGCTCTTTTAGCCCCCGCGCTAATTGAGCACCCAAATTTCATAGTTGTTTACCGTACTAAGTTTCTAACGCCGTTTTCACGGCGGACAGTGGCTCGTTAACCGTACTTCTAAGTTTCTAACGCCGTTTTCACGGCGAATAGTGGCTTGTTAACCGTACTTCGTGGAACGTGAGCTTCGTCGACGGGGTTTCGTTGTTCCAGGACTTCAAGTGCTGTGTTCGAGTAAGTTATCCGCGTCGTTCTCAACCGCCCTACTGCGTGTAGGGTGGTTTTAGGGAGTTAGTCATCGTTGTTAGGTTCATATATTGTCCCTCCCCAACCCCTCCGCAATGGCTTCCCTAAGCTCTGATGAGATTAGGAAGAAGTTAGCTGATAGTATCGGTGCTGAAGGCATACATATAAATGCTGATAAGTTCCGTTTCCTAGATTCTCTCATCCCTCATTTCATGACGATAATGTCCACAATGGCCCCTCAGGCCACCCCAGTTCCCCAGACCCCTCAGGTCTTAGGCCCTCCCGCGTCCCCTTCCTCCAGTGACATGGAGTGCGAAGTAGACGCCCCTCCACGACGCAAGCGCGCACCCGCGACCGAGTCATCCTCGGACGCCACCCCAACTGGCCCTGAGTCTCCCTCCTTTACGCTTGTTAAGAAGCGCTCTAAGAAGCGTTCAAAACAAGACCCGGCGCCCTCGACGCCCGTCCCTATACTTCCTGCGGCGTCTTCAACGCCAGCTGCCCCGGTGTCTTCAACACCCGCTCCGGCCCCAACTTCTGTCAAGGCCAAGGTCCCACCACCCGTTTTCCTTCGGGAAAAGGGTAAATGGACCGAGGTCTCGACATTGTGCAATGAGCACAAAATCCATTACATCCGAGCAGCCAACTCGGGTGAATCTATTAAAATCTTAGTCTCGTCGATAGACGACTTTCGAGCTTTAACAAAGCTCCTCACCGATAAGCAATATGCTTATCACACCTATGCTCTGTCAGAAGAGCGTAAGATCAGAGCGGTACTCAGGGGAATCCCGTTCGAATTATCGAACGAGGCCATCCTGGAGGATCTGCAGTCCCAAGGCTTCCCGGCACTCGCGGTGCATAAAATGCACAGCAAGTACGGGAGGCAACACCCTCTCGCTTTGGTGATTCTCGCCAACGTCCCCAAGTCCAGAGAGATCCTGAAAGGGGTTAGCTCTATTTGCGGCCTCTCTGGGATCTCAATCGAGGCGCCTCATCGCCGCGGTCATCCCGGCCAGTGCCATCGGTGCCAGTTGTACGGGCACGCGGCAGCCAACTGCCGCGCACCGCCCAGGTGCGTCAAGTGCCTGGTCCCGCACTTCACTAAGGAGTGCAATCGCACTCCTGAAACTCCCTCTCCTCCCGATTGCGTGCTTTGTGGCCAGTCCGGCCACACCGCAAACTACAGGGGCTGCCCTCGTGCACCCCGTTGTATGCGCTCCAATTTCAAAAGGGCGGCTCCCAAACAGGCCCCGCGCCTTTCTCAAGAAAACTTTCCACCGCTGCGTAGCCGGGTTCCTCCGGCTGCAAAGCCTACTCAGCCCAAGCCTGCTCCAGAAAACTGGAGGCAGCGTCCCGCATCGAATCCCATCCCGGCTCCTCGCCTATACAAACCCACTCCTCAACCCTCCGTAGCAGACGATATGCGTATCGTCTGCGACGCTATTAAAAATGTCGATGTTAGTGAAATCGCAGTCTTAGCCCGTAAACTTAGGGCTTCACGTACTCCGACAGAGCGTTTGCTAGCTCTGGCGGAGCATAGTTCCCTTCTCAATTCATTGTAGGTTCATTTAAATGAATTGATCCCTAAATCATGCTTCGGCCCACCTCTGCCCAGCCCCGGCTTCACCGGAGGCTGCCCAGAACGGCCACCAACTCATGTCCCTTTGAGCACCTTCAGTGCAACTTTCACTACAGGCGGAAGACCCGCTAGCGGGTCTCCGCCAGCGCGCCCAACTTCCCGACGGGTGTCGCTTCCGATGAAGGCTAAAGGTATACGCTTACCACAGCCAACAGGTGGTTTTTAGTGGGTAGGTGCCATTCTGGTGAGTCCCACATAACCCCCCCGCAGAGGAATTTACCTGCGGGCGGGTATGCATGACGCATCTTCCACCTCCCTCCCGTGAGGGTGCCTCGGCAGCAAAAAAAAAAAAAAATCGAATCGCCTAACCCACCGGTGGGCCAGGCTAACGCGGCGTACGCATTCCTACTGAGTTTCTTGCTGGTTCTTTGGCAGTAGATTACCCTTCCGAAAGACCGTGGTAGTCTCAGTATAGGTACATTTGCTGTAACAACAACATAATTAAGTAAAGTTCATTATTATTTTAACTTAAAACATGTCCTTACCATCGACATCTTAAACGAAACCTTCAATAAAATTAAACTACCTTCAAAGTAAAACGAACCATGGAATGTCAAGTTCATGATCCAGCGATTCCTCTTGACACCCACCGACGTTCTGGCCACACGCCCAACTGTCATCTATTTTGATATATCGTCGTGACAAGTGTAGTAATTGAATAATGTCACACCGAGAAATTATACCACCTGGGTCGGCCCTTGGGAGATAATTTATGTTGGTAGATCTGTGTCTGATTAGTGATGCTGTTTCTACTAAAATTAGGGAAAATTATTTGATACTCTTGTGTATTTGGGGTACGAGGTTATCCATAAATACCCCGGATGCAAACGGGTAGGGACTTAATACCAATGTAGGCAAGTACTGTGTGAAAACCAGTTTCTGTAAGAGCGTGATAATAAGGGATTTGCAAAGGGGTCCAAAAATAATAAGCATTAGGGATGGCTTGTACCTACTACTTACCTAGACGTTTTTTTTTTAAATCCAATTTATTGTTCAGGCTTAGCACTTTACATATTCCTTTATTATATTCATTTGCGCCGAAAGCGCTACCTAACACTGACTAAAACTGAATGTGCTATCTCGCTCATAATACTTCTACACCTGATGGCAAAAGACCGGACCAATGATGGTTGAGATATTTTCGCGCCATTAAAAATGTATTATTTCTGCGCAGTACCTCGGCGTAACTTATAAAAGTGGTAATACGGTACAAAGATTAGTTATTCATATACTAATAAACGTTAGTCTACGACTTTGTTAGAGTAAAACATTCACGTCGTCATTAGCCATTGCTCCCCCTAAGGGTTGAATTTCATTGGATCCTTCCATAATCCTAGTGGAAATCGTAAACAAAAACTACGTGCAAAATTTCAGGTTAAAATTACAGTCAAGTTATATTTTTTATATTTATAAAAAAAAATTTATAGGTAATCGTTCCGTGTTCCCGATAAGAATTTTCGATAATAATTCCATATTTTCAAGAGATATAAATAAATCAGATAACTTTTTTCGTTGAGATGATATTATCGGGTGAGTCAACTAGGAAATCGGCCAATCTTAGAAAAATACTTTTGTGTCATAGATAGCATGAGATGACGTGTTTAAGACTGTTTTCATGGGTAGCGGAAAACTTTTCAAATTTTGTATGTTACATTTTGTAATTTTATCTCTTGGGTTGTATTGTTTGTATCTGGTTGATTTTTATACTATAAAAAATGATACATTTAAAAAAATTCTCTTTAATTTCGTTTTTCAATTGTTTTACTGTTCGATAAAATTAGCGAGTCTAAATAAGAAATTCGATACATACTGAAAATTATGAAATTGTCAGTAAGAGTAGCGTAAATATAGTTCAAGAATTTTGAATCCCCATTTTCCATTCCCAGAAAGCAATTTTTAAAACTTTGAATACGATCGGCATCGTAGTAGCGATATAGCTGAAATATTGGAATTTGACCACAAGATAGTTTTAACCCAACAGCAAAAGTCTATTACTTGGGTATATTAACTTGGGTTATTACTAAAACTTAATGGAACTGAACTATTTTGAAAGCGACTGGTCACTGGTCAAACAGTGATGACCAGTGACAGACCTATGATGAGAACGTGCGAAAAAGTGCATGGTGGAGCGGTCAACCACCAGAAACAATTGCAAAAACCGATTACTTCTTGTAAATACTTCGATTCATATTATTACTACCAACAGCTGATAAGGCTGGAAATAAGTGTAAGAAATCGACGGAATTTAGTAACAGAAAAGGAGTAGTCTTCCAAAATGATAACGCCAGACAACTCATTCCGTAAGATTAATAGAGTTTGGCTGGGAAATTTTTATCGAACCACCATGCAGCCCTGGCTGATCATCTCATCATCTTCAAATACATCTTGTTTCAGTCTTCTCAACGCTCTTTAGTTAGTGTAAGTTTGACATCAAGAGAAGAAGTTAAAAATCGAATGAAATCCTTATTAATATTACAATTTGAAGATTGACAAATTTACTTATTTCTGTACCAAGGTGAACATTTTTGACATTTTCAGTGTCCAGCCTAATAAGCCTTCTTATAACCGAAACCTCCAGCACCTAAAAAATAAGATAAAATACTTCAATGAAGTTAAGAAGTTAGTTTCTTTTCATTAATCTTATTATGTTATAAGTCGTCATCAAAAGGTTTGACTTAATTAGTTGTAGGTATTTGCGAAATGTGACACACAAATTTTCTAATCCTAATGACTGACAGTTGCACCCAATTTCCATACGTTCCTATAGAACATATGTTTACCAAGTGAAGACATAGGGCAATCATTTTCACGCACTCACTACAAGTAGAAAGGTCACATTGCAATTTGACAAAATTATATCCATAACCAACTCCACGGCCATACGCGTCACTACATATTCACCCAAACTATCTTTGGGATATATTGCATTTAATTTACTATCACATGTATCTGTCCAGACTTGCCTTGAAGTAAATTGAAGCATCATTTAGTGGCCGTTCTATTATTAATCGACTTCAGAAAAGGAGGAGATCACATTGCTAATAGTTCTGGTAAGCTTCAGGGCTCCTTAATTAATTTATCGTAGGTTCGGTAGAATGTTTCACCGAATTTCAAGGTTTGGTGTGTATAAAATTGGCGGGCGTTTAAATAAATTTCTTCGGTTTAGTCGGGACTCAGACTCGGACTCGGGCTTAGTAACAAAAACAAACATTCGTGGTATAAAGAGTAAGTTATTTTTAGCTTTTTTTATCTACAGAAAGATATTCTTATATGATTTTGTTTTAATGTTTGTTACAGACAGTCCCAAAATTTGTGCAACCGTGGTAAAGAGGACCTGTATCACCGACTCATGGAATGTGTTCGGAATGAAATTGATAGCTTAGAACTTTTACACGATACCAACATAAGTGAACTATTCTGTCATAATCTATTTGAATCTGGTTTAAAATGTAATAACAGTGACAGCTTTTTATTTTTTTGATTTGTTCATTTAAAAGACAAAATAGTGTGAATTGAGAACTAAGCTTTTTTTTATTTTTTTACAGCCGACTATACCAAATTGGTTAATTGGCTTAATAAAGACTAAACGAAAAAAGTTGTTTTTTTAGTAAATAGGTTTACAACCCAGTAATGTAAAGTTTTTTGAAACAGTTTGCCAGATTTATGGCTGCCTAATCCGTAGAATTCCTGGATTTAGAATCACCAGCTTCAACTAATTTATTTATTTATTAAAATCGTGCTATCATAGATGCTAGCGTGCGATACATTTACCAATGTTCGCCTGCTATACGACTTAAAAGAAAATTATGCATAAATAAAAGCGACATAAAGTAAATTGTTTTGAACAATACTTTGCACAACGTTTATCGTAAGCGTTCAATTGAATTTATCATTAACTTTAATTGGTAGATAGATATATATATAGGTATACACTATAGGTTATAGGTTTATTGCCATCATTACAATTCACGAAACAAAATTGTACATAAAACAAATTATAGATAAGAAATTACATTTTAGGCGGTCTTATTAGTGAAAAGCAATTTTTCCAGACAACCTAACTAATTAATACTTCTGTCATCAGGAAAACCAAAGATATACCTAGATTTCCAACTTTCGACTTTATTTTGACCTAAAAAAAGCTTTGCTCATTGAAATTAGTTTCATATCCATATTGAAATGATAATCTGAAATCAAATCACGTACATGGCAGCATTGAATTCTTATTCAATATTTTGTATTCACGATGAAATCCTCAACTTTTACCAAATTTATTTACCGTACAGTTGGCGTCAGACACTTATATTAATTCCAAATTAAGATAGCTAGAGATTTAAATTTTAAAAATTTTCTAATTTTCTATTGAAGATGTCGCAAGGCGAGAGTACTATAAACAGTTTAAGTCTTGTTTGTCTTGAATAAATATATGAACTGTGTGTGCGTTATAAAAATGTACTGATTGTTCATGAGAAGCTGTCAGCTGTCGCATCTCTGTCACACGAAATACAGCTATATATTTACAACCAAACTTACATAGGGCCCACCCCTTTCCCTAACCGGGTGTCGCTCCGATGAAGGCTGCACAGCATTTCCATGCCACAGCTGTGATGGTGGTTTTTAGTGAGTAGATGCCACTTTGGTGAGCCCCACATCACCCCGCAGACGGCTGCGGAGGTATGGATAACGCATCTGCCACCTCCCGCCCTGCAGAGGGTGCTGCTTAGGTGGCCAAAAAAAAACACAGGGCCGCGCGTACAAATGCGTTTTAACGTCTATACCAGCCTACATATTTTTATGTCTTACTTAGAGATCCTAGGCACGTAAGCTGGTCACGTCTAGAAATTAAGCATTTGTAGTCTACGGAATATACCTCAGCTTACATGAAAGAAGCTAAGCTTATTTCTGTCTTTAGTATTTTCTCTACATTAAACTGGCATGTATGAAAGGATCCTTTGTTTACCCTTGGCAATGCAAATGTAGAGGTCATTTCAAACTTAATCCGTACCATTATAGCTAAAGTTATTGAACGCGATAATCTTCCATTTTCTGTCGTATGTCCAATATCCTCTAGAATTTTAAAAAAATATTTTTTGAGGAAGATTTTATTGATGAATTTTAAAAATCCTCTCAAGATCAAAAGCAATTTTAAAACTGCAAATACCTATGGTTATAATATGAAAATATTCTGTAATCCAATTCTATAACTTTTTTGAAATATGTTTGAATGATAGAAATAATTTGGATATCCTTATCCAATGTACACAACTAAGGAATAAATAGATCGTGAGTGACATCGGATGAACCATGAGTCCTATGTGACGTCTGTGTATCTTCAAAGATGATATGAAATAAAAGGTTTTATGAATATTTGTCTCAAGTCAGTCGTTTAAAAATATTTAGTATTAGTGTTCGATTTCCTGGTGCGATGAAAGGAAAGCCTTCCGATTCGCAATAAAGAAGTAAGTACGTATAGGAATTTAAACATCCTCATGGAGTTTAATTTACGAACTGACATGAATCAATATTCAATGTTTTAATTCGAACCACAAATAATTGGTAAATAGTTATAATTTATTGTATCTATATGAAAACAAAAATAAGAAAAGAATTTTGCAGACCTAGCAAATGCGGCAAAAAATGTCGCTAGCCGAACTTACTTCACGCGTCAAAGCCCGCGAAAATTGACTTTCAAAATGCCAAGCCTCAATAACTCAATTCCGCTGCGATACGTTTTGATTGAATATTATCTGCATCTTTGAAAGGAAATGTAGAAATATATTTTAATGTCTTTCATGGTATTTTGAATGGAATAGGGTACATGAGTACAGCGGTCACATCAAACATGCAACACTCAACCTAAATTCTTGGTATTAAGACTTAGTAAATTGTTTAAATGAAGTGTAAATAAACAATGCTTCTAGACTTCAGTTGCCTTTGATCTAGTAATTCCACTGGCACCTGTCACTAACCTAACCTACAAACACGTTAAGTATTTAATATGACAACGATTTAAAAGAACAATATAGTATCTACCGCCCCTTAAAAACTCTACACAAACAGCTGTACATACAAATTACAGAGTGTGTTGCGTGTGAAAATTGCATCGAAAAATTACCCATAAGTACTCAAACCTGACACGTATAAATACAGAGTATGACTTAGTTTGATCGGCCGCCATTACTCGCATAGCTAATTATCAAAATGTTCAATCTTAGCACATACGACCTATTCTGGGATCCTTTGTGAAACGGTTCCATTATTTTATTTTTATCATAAAATGTCGCCGTGGATGTTGACTGTACCTGCTTATTCAGCATTGAAAGTTCAAGGGCTTTTAAGATTTCTTTTAAGTAATGAGGGCACCAATCTCCATTATTACACTAATAGAAGCCAGCTTTTTTGTTCTTGCTCCTATCGGTATTCCTTGAATTCCTTTTTGCTTCTTGCTCTGCTGGCATTGTCGCTCTTTTCATCAAACTAATCCATGTAAATGCTAAAATGAGTCACAGCAGACTATAGCAATATATAGAATACAGCAGAATATAGCTGTATAATAATGATTCGATTTTATTGGTTTTCAACCCGTGAGGAAATGGAGGAAATTCGACAGCCATATATTTTTTGTTAATGCAGTAACTGTATACAGAGCATAATTTTGATTATTTATTATGAAGGTATAAATAAGTTTATTTTCCAACAGTAGCTTTTCAATGTCTAAAAATGTATAAAAAATGTTAAAAAACTAAAATTTTTTTTTTTTTTATTAATTCGTTTCGTTTTATAGTAACAAGGTCACTCAAAAACTAGCTCCAAAGTCAGGTCCTAGCCTGAGGTCACTGGGGGCGAGTACGAACCTCGAGATAAGGATGTGCCTTTGTATCTACCAGTGATAGGGAACGTCATTTCGGAGGGAAACCAGAGATAAAATAAGTAGGAATTGCTTATCGCCGGGGTCTGAAGAAGAATTGATCGAGATTTTACTAAGTACCATTACTTACTAGCAAATGGGACTTGTTTTTTGTTATTTCATTAACAATTCCAAACATTCCAAACAATTTCAAAACAAAACCAATGCCTAATATTATTCGCGGTAATGGATGAGTTACCATGAATGAGACCTGCTACTGCAATTTTGTCATTTTACCTGCAAAACCTTGGTCTCTATTTGAATGAATATTAAACTTAAGTTTGTAAAGTTATAAAAATAATGTATGCCTATAATATACTTGTCACAGCCAGTTTCAAGAGCCTAGTTAATTATTTATGATCTACATACCTTTATTCTTCAATTTTCTAATGAAATATGATTTGTTAAATCGATAAGATCTTGTTGTATTTTCATATCTAATCAAGTATCTTCTACTGCAAACCTACTTGGAGGAATATTATCGACACCTCAATATAAAACTTACCTTCTACCAAAACGCTTAAAGTTTGCTCATTATAGAAGTCATCATGTCTCTACCGGACCACCAGGAGCTTTACAAGTTTAACCCGTAAAGCTCCTCCACATCGAAAAAAGTCCGCGTTCACGGAAAAAAGGTCTAATAATAGGTCTTTACCTATGAAACTGCCGTTTTGCCGTACTGGCCATTTCAAATGAAAATATTTTTTTTTTAACTGATAATTCTAATTTCAAATTAATTTTATTTGACAAACATGGAATTCTTTTTCTAAAATCGTCATTTGTTTAATAGTTAGTGTTTTGTTTTCAACGCATTCGAACATTTTTCGTCATCATGGATAAGTTAAAAATTCGAGTAATTATGGAGTATGAGTACCGTCGTGGCAGCAAAGCGGCACAAGCGGCACGCAACATCAACGACGTTTACGGAGCGAAAACTACAAACGAACGCACCACCCGTTATTGGTTTACCCGCTTCCGTTCTGGAAATTTTGACCTGAAAAATGAACCCCGTGGTCGTCCGAAAACTTTGGTCGACAATGACGAATTAAAGGCAATTGTGGAAGCTGATGAAACTCAATCCACGGCTGAATTAGCAGCAGCTTTCGACGTTAGCATCAAAACAATATTGGTCCATTTGCGTCAAATTGGCAAGGTAAAAAAGCTTGACACATAGGTACCCCACGAACTCAATGACCGCCAGCGCGAAGTACGCGTGGAGACGTGCCTTGCACTGCTCAGCAGGTATACAAATGAAGGAATTCTGAACCGCGTTGTTACTTGTGACGAGAAATGGATCCTGTTTGACAATCGTAAGCGCTCAGCAAGTTGGTTGGACCCTGGTTCAGCACCCAAACAATGCCCTAAACGAAAACTTACCCCTAGAAAAGTGATGGTCACTGTTTGGTGGTCTAACGCGGGTGTAATTCATCACAGCTTCTTGCCAAACGGGACAAGCATTACTGCAGATGTGTACTGTGAAGAACTGAACACAATGATGGAGAAGCTCGCACGTCTCCAACCAGCTTTGGTCAATCGTTCGGCTCCACTGCTCCTGCACGACAACGCGCGACTTCATACTGCACAGCAGACGGTCTCCAAGCTACAAAAGTTGGGGTTGGAAGTTCTCCGTCATCCGCCGTACTCACCAGACCTTGCGCCTACAGACTTCTACTTTTTCCAGAATTTGGATAACTTCTTGGCGGGAAAAGAATTCAATACCCGAGAGGCAGTACAAAATGCCTTTGAAGAATTTGTTGCCTCCCGTCCAGCTGATTTCTTCAAGAAAGGCATCAATAAGCTACCAATGCGTTGGCAAAGATGCATTGATTAAATGGGTGATTATTTTGATTAATAGAAATAAAAAATATATAAAAATATTACGCTTCATTTATTTCGTGAAAAACGGCAATTTCATAGGTAAAGACCTAATATTTCTTAATGGTTTAAATATTAAAAAAAATATATTACGTAGGTGTTCTTTTTTTAAGTATACATCATTTAAATGTAGAAATCATAAAATCTTCTTTTGTTTTTTTAGATAAAAACGAAATCAATGATAGATAACTCTCATTCTCGTTGGTGTCTGAAAGCTGTTTTAATCAATTTCTTTATAATTGTTCATTTGAAAACTGCTAAATGGACTTTCTGAAGTATTGTGAACAAGAATAGTGTTATTGCGTGAAGAACGATATTGTACAAGGCAAAGCCAGAGTCTCCGTTTCTCAAACCTGCGTCGTTACTACCCTGCAGAGGTACTGGAACATGGGCAACCTGGCTGATGGACCTCACAGTGGCCACCCGGCTGTCCTTTGTGACCAAACGATGAAGACGATGAAGAAGATTTCTGGCATCTTTTTGCTGACAAAGCACGGATTAGTACGCACCCTGGCAACCTACGTGTCCGTGGCCATTGGGGAATTCGGAAAGGCAAAGAACTGCGACTGCCATCATTAGCAAGGCGGCAAGTCGGTATCTTTTTAGGGCGGAATAATGATTAGGGCTCGATTAAGGCAACACCTGGACGTATTATGACGGCTACTTTGTACAAGATTGCTGTTATCGATCGAATCATCAGACCATTCAGGATAAATTATGGTAACCAAATTGTGTTAGTTGACGATAATGCGCCGGCACATCGAGCTCAACGAGTGAACGCTGCTCTCCGGGAGTACGACATCATGCCATTAGCGCGGACTGCCAGCTCTCCGGACTTAAACCCAATCGAGCACGCATGGGACGCTTATAAGCGAGCTGTTTAAAATTAAATCTTCGCCTATCTTTAAACTACAAATTCACACAGATTTAATAAAATATTTTTTTAAGAAAAATAAATAGAAGTCCAGATTTTTCATATAAAAATGATGTGCTTTTAAATGTTTAAGCAATAAATAATCCCTTCATTAATTTTATTTCAACACGAAAAAAAATACCTCATCTTTTCCAGTGAACGCGGACTTTTTTGATGCGGACTGACCGATTCTCACTTGAAAGTATAGATCTCTGCTTTTTCCAAAATCTTTTTAGACGAAATCCATTATAGCTTGTCGCCATTACAAGAGACATATATAAAAAAAGTCTTTCAGTACAAAAGGTTTACCTAAAAAGCTTTTGGATGTGCTTTTAACATCGAGTTTTAAAAACATCTTAAAATACTTGTCAGCTTTCTCGTGCCTTAGTACTTCATAGAAACATAAGGTCGAACTTCATCTGACAATCAAGACGTGTGCAAAAAAGAGATTGACCGTCTAATATTCGAGACTAAATATAAAATTTGTCGCTACCGCTAGTCGATTCAATCGACACCAAGGTCGAAATGGCTCGAAATTATCTTCGACGCCCACGGTAATCCTGTGTGGTCATACTCGCAGGGTAATAAATTTTAGGCGAAGTATGATACGCGACATTTTGGACGTCATTGGGAGTCACTGGAAAAATTGATTCATAATTTTATGTCAGGGGTTTTGTGTGTTTTCACCCAAGTTGCTTCCAATTTTGTGGCAATCGCTTAATAAAATAAATTGCTGGATGATGTAGAGTATTTCTTGAAATTGATTCAGGAGTTACAGAATTCGTAGATTGCAAAAAAAATAAACGTATCTTTGTATTTTCTATTGACAGATAAAATTTTTTTATAAATTGCTGTTGTTTTGTTAGGATTTGTTTTCATGCCGTCTCCGATTATATGACCTAAATAGGCTGGGTACACTACATAAATACGAAAAACTTAATTCCGATTTTATAACACCGAATGGTTCATAATTTCGAAAATGAAAATCCGTGTTTCATAATTCCGAACGTTTATAATTACGACAATCAATATGCCGAATTTGAAAATACCGAACCATAAAAAATCCGAATTATTAATAATCCGCAATATCATAAATACGAATCCCGAATAATAATGGTTGCCTTAAAACGTCTTGTAAAACTGCATGAGCACATCAATTTATACGTTCGAGCATTCAAGTAGTCAACTGAAAATGAAAAAGTTTATTTAGTTTTTTGTACCGAGCTATTTCTTGAGTATGTAGTTTATGTACCGAAATGCAAATCCGTTTTTGGCGCTTCGCCGGCCGCTGCCGCGGCACGCTCGTTGCGCTCGCTCGGCTCGCGCTGCATTATCTATATACATATTGGTATAATTTTAAAAATGTGCCTTATTAATTTTAATTTGTGTCACAGGAGATTTAGATTATAATTTTTAATATATACCTATGTCTAAACAATTGGTTATTGGAATCGGAAAATCTATCTGATTGGGTTGACTGCAGAATTGGTTATTATGAAATGCGCGTCTTTTACAATCAGACAGACAATCCAACAGATTTACAAAACTCCAAATATATATTTCAAAACTTTTACAATTACTTGTTCTTGTTGAAATTAAAAGTTCAGAAAACCCTTCGTAAAAAGAACTGGAAAGAAGCTTCACGGGAAGTATTTATTCAAAATGAATTTTAAACAGACTCATACGTCTATGTAAAATAATTCTTATCTGCATCTCGTTAGTTAGCTATCCGCACGACGAACATCTTAGACAGCACCTGTTCACGGGTTAACGCAGGATCCAGGCATCGCTTTCCTCAGCCATGTACAGTAGCGGCAAATATCCCAGAAGTGAGATTTTGTTTTGTTTTTTATTACATTGTCTAATACATTGTGAAATAATAAAACATTTTATATAATGTTTTATTATTTCGACTACCATTATTTAATGATCCAGGCAAATTATGTGAAAGTGACCTTTTATGCTGGGTCCCGGGTTCGAATCCTGATAGGGGCAGATATTTTATCATATTTGCTTTCTAGTCATGGATGTGTATGTATGTTTATTTAAGTTTATTTCTAATTTAAATAAAATCTATGTGTGTTAATATATTTCTTAAATTTATTTATCCGTTATCTAGTATCCATAACACAAGTTCTAAATGATACTTAACTTGGGCTAGATAATGTGGTGTGATTGTTAGAAATATTTATTATTATTTATTTATTATTATTAATGTGAGCATAATGCTTCCTTTCGAAGAATTGTTTTTTTAAGAAATTGATCAAGAAGAGAAATATTTTATGGAACATGCGATTTTGGTTTCCTTTTCCTTCAAAAAAATTTAAATAATATTGTTTTCTGGATTTTAGAGGCCAGTTCGTATGCGTTGTTGCAAATAATTATAAATTAATTTACAGTTACCATATACAAGTTAGTCATACAATTTAATAAGTTTAAAAAGGGCGTTCAAATCAATTTCTAGGGAAATTAAATTGACAGCTGGTTTAGTAACTCTACCAGTTACCCTCCTATCTCCATAGAGTTGGCGATTTATGTGGATCCGGCGTTTGTTTCAGAGAAACTTTAAATTTTTCCCGTAAACAAAACGAAATATCAAACGAAAAGTATAAATTCAGAACAAAAAAAAGAAAATATTACATAACTCCGCAAGTGGAAGGACCCTAAACTTTTTTCCTAAGTTCTGAAAATGGACTAGGCTCAGCAACCAGCATAGGCTTACAGCTAAAGCGCGTGGGCGATCAGCATGATCAGCATCGGCTGCATTTCGGTAGCTCATAAGAAGGGACGATGGACAGGAAATTCATCACGTAGACTCGGTGTAACGTCGATTTACCTTAATGGGTTATTTTTCAAACCTTCCCATAGTCTTGAAGCCAGTTGACTCGATTGCACTGGATGTATGGACAAGCAGGATACCTGTAGTAGATTTGTTATTTCACTGGATAGTTTAACTTTGACACTTTATATTTGTCGTAGGATATGATGATATGTATGGATATGCTGATGAGTATGATCCTTAGCAAACCAAAGATTAGATTACACTGTATATTGTTTTATACAGATTTTAACACTGAATACTGGACTCACCGCTGCCACCAAATGTTATACCAACCAAGTGTACAAATGAGTTTTTTGTTACGGTAAAGGAAAACATCGTAAGGAAACCTTCACAACTTGCATATGACTATAAGAACCAACTAAACGGATAGCCGTAAGTTTGGAGAGGCTAATGTTTTATTTTTATTTTTTTTATTTTATTTGGGACAGTAATTATGTTCCTACAATAGTTCAAGACTGCTGGCTTTACACTAGTGTAGACATCTGTAATTATGTTAATAAGTATTGTCCTTTCAGATAAGTTAGTGATGGGACCAAAAATCGATGATATTAAAAAAAAGGTTGACAAAAAACCTTTTTTATGTAAAACCGCGCAAAGCTCCTACTTTTTCTGAAAGTGAAGCAATTAACTTTACATTAAATCTAACAACAGCTTTCGGCGGTATTCTACTTAGCCAGCTCTGATCACCGATTTCCCGCGTTTTACGGGGCGTAACTGTGTAGACTGCGTGCGTCCTGAAATGACATTGTCCATCTCGCTCCAGCATTTTACTACATATGAGGTAAGTATTTCATGTATTCTAATTTATAAAGTTAAAAAATTACAAGTCGTTATTTGCGAAATAAATACAAATGTTATTATTACCTCATGCTTGCGTCAGTTACCCTTTGTAATCGTTTGTAACAAGATTTATTACTGTCGTTACATAAATCAAAAGCCCAATTTAAATTAGCCGTTTTGTGTAGCCGCGGATAAAGTGGGTATAGTTTATCTCAATAGAATCGAACAATCCAATAAATAAAGCGATTTAGAATGATAACTCCATAATCGTGTGAATATGGATAGCAATCTAAATTTCCTTTTGAACTATTTTTAAGAACTGTTACCTGAATACGACGGCGACGTTGTTAGAGACACTCAAAAAACTTTTTAAGAAGGTTAAGATACTAAAGATCCAGCGTTCAAATCCTAGTAATTTTTATACACGAGTAGCAAACTTACTATTTTTTGCATAAATATGCATGTTTGTTTATACAACGGTCAAATGAAGCTGCTAGTTAAGTTTTTTGTGAGTGACTGCCGTAGATATCCCACGGAGTGCCACTAGTTAGATTTATTGAGTTTCAAAACAATAGGGTTTGGATATGGAGTATGAACCTAAGTTATTTTGAAATAAAAATCACGTAAATAGGGTATATTTTCAAATTTCTCTTTACTATTCATGTTGGTTGGCACACTTACGATCCTACGTCGGTAGGAAAGATAATTGAAATAATTATTTTAATAACTTATTAATTTTATTTTCGTTCACTAAATATATTACATATTACTCCAGTGATGGAGCAGGTCAGAATCTATTGTTTTTTTAGATTCTTTTACGTCAATCGATAAATTAAAATTTAAATTATTTTCTTCTTAATTTATATCGACCTATTTACTAAAATATCTCGTAAGGCCTAGGTGTGACGGTACCTACTGAATAGGTTACCAACCTACCAAAATTCAATAACGCGTAACTTACAAACTGCAGACAGATATGGATATATGTTATAAATGATAAAGAAAATTAGGCACTTAAAAGAACTCATGTTGAAAATATTCTAGACGAGGCATTCCAAAATTTGCTGTAGTTAATTTATTATATAAGTTTACAGGACAACTTTAGCCTAGAAACCAAACTAATGCAATTGTATTATCAAGCGTGAAATTGAAACTATCATGCTCAATCACTGCTGGTTCACAAACCTTTATTCACTTCATTAATTTCAACTGGGCTGTCGATCTCGACGGCCTCCTCCATTATTAAATTACTTCCAGAACCTAGAACCACTTAACTTCACTAAGAATTAATAATGACAACTGCAATCAAAACATAATCACTACTCTTTTCACCTCAATGGTGCAAGTAAAATCTTTAACAACAAAATCACACCACACAAGCGTGAACTATCAATCACATTTCCCGCGCGAACGCGAAGTTTTCTTTTTCGTACTTGGCACAATCATCCGTGATTCCAACACGAAAGATGCACACAAACTGATCTATTTTTATCAAGCATGAAGCAAAGATTACAAATCAAAATTGATTTGCATGTGCAATCCAAAGCAGAATAAGATGGATTAATAAATTTATTGATCTTTAAATTCCTTATCTATAGAGCCGAATAGCACCTGGCATAATTTTTTTTCCTTAATTAGGTAGTTAGTCTATTCCTTCTTTACACACAGATGGGTGAATCGAATATCGTCTAAAGCTATAACATGGTTCATTAAAGAAAGGAATTGAAAATGGCGATCATGTTCTCTCGCTCGCACACTAGTGCCGTCTATACTAAAAACATATTAGTCTTGATTTAAATAACATTCGTGTTTTATTTTAACCAACATCATAATAAGGATTCTAATGAAGTTTGTTATTTGAATTTCCACGTGTACAGAAACGGACATAGGGTCCTTTCATCCCGAAAAAAGCACTGTTTCCGATGAAAACAACAATAAGTTCGTAATGATAATGGTTGGCGCCACGTGTCTTTCAACTTTCACGCCGACGAAGCCGATGTCACAAGCTAGATTGAAAACCTAGTCTTGTTTTTATTATTTTTGAATAGTAAAAAATCTTTTGAATCTTTGTATGCAAACTGTACTATCTGTCAATGCAAGTACATGCCGCCATTTATGATTCCTTTCTTTAATGAACCATGTTATACTACTACTAACGTGCGAGAAGCGCAGATTTACATACTACAATTTTAAAACTCTGTACTCTCAAAAACAAAACTCAGATGTACTTACAAGTAATCTATTGGAAGCGAAAAGAAACTTGTAAAGCTTAAATGTAGAATCAAAGGCTTTATGGGTAAATAAACGTTTTGAATGTTCAAAGTTCACTATCCTTTTGAAAAAAAAAATATAACTTGCCTAGCAGCATTTAAAAATAAGCATGCTGCATTTATTTAAAAGTCATAGCCAAAATAAGCTCAAAAATCAAAAACCTTAAATAGTCATAAAAAAAGCTTCATAACATCTAAACTAAAAAAAAATTGGATTACATTTATGGGGGTGATTAGGTTTCTTCAAAGGATGTTGTACATCGTGACCATCGATGGACAGTCTTTTCTATGACACCGTTTATAAAAATTGTGAGTTGCTTAATTAGAGAGAGTTTAATGAGTATCCCTAACTAACCTGTCCCTCCGTTCCCGTTATTTTTTGAACATTGCAATACTGACTCATTAAATACACTTTAGTAAATTATTTTCAGAATAGACATATCCACTAGATCTACGACGGCTGGTTCATCCAAGTTTTGGGGCTCGTCGAAAATATTTTATTTTTGTATCGTATTTTTTACATCAACAAGGAAGGTTCAAGGGATCCTGTAAATATTTTTGACGATATGTTTAAGTTCAAAATATCTTTAAAAAAAGTCACAATTATAATCTACATCAGTTTTTCTATTTTTTGTATTTGAAGTGAATAGAAACATAACCGTTATCACAAGTTTCAAAATATTTCAATAATTTCAAAATATCTTATTTTTTCAAAGGTACAAAACTTATACGCTTGATGAAAGATAAAATACGAAACACATCTTTAACTTCAGCTTTTAAAAGGTAGTAGTTATAGGTAGACCGAGGCAATGACAGAGGACAAAAAACTGGCGGAAAAAAAACGGTTCGGCATTCTTTTTTTCAAAAATATCGAAGACATAAAATAGTATGCGTACAATTTGACTACGCCATGAGAGAAACAAACACAAGACTGCTAATCGTGTCTGCTAATGTAGTATCGCAGCCAGCTTATGAGATATCTTGGAAGCAGAAAACTTTTGGCATACATTTATTTTTGACATTATGTGGTTCCCAAATAATTATCTTAAATTTATTGAAGGACAAGGATTGAACTGATCTCGGATTTTTTTTATAACTACCTATTGACTTAGTGACAATCGATTTGCTGCTTTTAGCCAGCCTAAATTTTGAAAATGCTAACTTATGCTAGTTTCTTAGTCTTTAATGAGAAATCATTGTCATGGTTCTCTTTCTTAGTTTTTAATTTATTCTTGTAAATATTTAAAATATTTTCATAAATAAATACATTATGATGCAAGGGTTAATATACCAATCACTCTAAACGTTATTTACAGATTCTCTATTTCTACAGAGTGGAAATCAAGGTCTAGTCGCCATTTTTTAAATATACGATTGGAGTTTAGAAATGCCAAGAACAGTATTATCTACCAGGTTCAACCTGTCACCATTAAGCTGCAAATTTGATGATAGTTGTTCGACATTTGTTGCAGAATATTTTGCACATTGTATTTTATTATTGTTATAAAATGCTACATTATTTACATCGTTTACTTTAACAAATTTGTTTATTTATATATTTTAAACAATTTATGCTGAATCATCAGAAAACAATACGATCTCGTGATTCTTGCCTACCATATTGAAAAGATCGTTTATATAAACTAGGAAAATAAATGGTCCTAGTATTGAACTTTGAGGTACTTTCATTCTTACAACCAACCCAGACGACCTTTTACGGTTAACCTCAACCATCTAATTTCAACTACTCAGGTATTTTTACTAAGTAGGTCAGCGACGACGGCTCTCATGAATATTATTAGACGTAGGTGATTTATTTAATAATAATGATGGGAATTACATCGGCTAATGATGCGTTGTCGATCGGAGGCTTCAGTTGGTGTTGCCTTTGTTCCAGTAATCGCACTGGCTGTTCCTTCCCTTTGATCGGAACACAACCACATAAAGGTGGTGATTATGGCGGTCAACATTGGAAGGACTGCAGTACTGCCCCAGACGAGATTTTTACAAAGAAACTCTACTGCCTCTAACATGAAAGCATCAGTGCCCTCAATGTAGTTTCCTGATAAAAGTATCGCATGACTTTCTTCAGGCACTAACAATGACTCCAAATACAAACATCAAAAGTGTGTAGGGATCAAGTACGTTTTAAAGTATTTCTGAAAATTAGGTGTATTGTACTGCCTCCTTTGGATAATTATTGATTCTAATTAGAAAATTTAACTGTATAAATTAAGAATTTTGGATACATTTCGATTAAAAAGAAAAAATCCACTGTTTATCATCATTTCTATAAAACTGTGTCATGACATTTTTACAAAATCATTACAATTTCTGCATCGGAACTGTAAAAGATTACACTGATATACAGGTTGGCCAGAAAAGTGAAGTCCAAAGTGTTTTTTAGTGCCTCGTATTGAGAGGTATCTGAATCACCTCTATGTATGTTATACGATTTTTCGTAGTTTTCGAGTTACGATTTTTTTATGAATTTGCGCAAAATTGCTACCTAGTAGTTTCAAAAATTTCTAAAAAACGTAGAAGGTTTCTTCGGATTTCTATTTTTGCTACTAAATCTCTATGAACTGTGTGTTTATGCATAAAATAAACAGCCTCATAACTTTAATATAAGTTACTAAAAACATTACCTAAAGTTGAGAATTTATGTTTAGTGACTATGACCGCCATGATATTGGTTACGAAGCTCCACAACTCTTCAGGCTTCAGGACGGTATGCGAATCGGTGGAAGAACTAATCTCATTTGGATGCTCAAATTACGTGGAGATGATTGTTTAAAACCTAATCTTCCCTTTGCAATGCCGGTTGGATAATTTAATTCAACTAATGCACGACAAATGTACGCCCACACACGGCAAAGCTGGTATTAAAGTTCAGCCGTTCAGACCTTTACACAATTAAGCACGCATGGAATATGATCCATAGAGCCTTGCATTTAATTTCCACCAATTTGCAAAAACAAAATTTTTTCTTAATTTTTACAAAAGATGTTGTGTTATGTTTTAATTTAAACATAAGAATTAAAGTAAAAAGTCATTGTGGTAGGCTAGATTTGGTACCCCCCGATGGTTGCCCACCTTGCCGTGGCGGGGGGGCTTAGTAACCGTGGACTAGTCACCCACGGTGAACTAAGAGGCAACCAGGGCCGGCCTGTTTGGGCCGCCGATTGGCCCGAGGAGGGCGCTCCCAGCGGGCTGAACAAGTCCGCTAAGGACGCCCTTGGAGGTGGGACCGCAGAAGAAGAGGAGTGCCGGTATTACGGTGCGCCGTTCTCCCTATCTTCTGCGGCCGTGGAGGGATCGCGGGGGGTGTGGCGTGTTGGTATTACGGTGCGCCACCCTCCCTACCCCCTGCGAGCTGGCGGGGTCGTTCCGTCGAAACGACACTGGTGGGGCCGCAGAGGAAGAGGCATGTCGGTATTACGGTGCACCGCTTGCCCTATCCTCTGCGGCCGAGGTGTGATCGGTGCCAGAACCACAGTCCTGATCTGCCACCGGGTACCAGTTATCTGGTATCCATGGCCTCCTAGTAGCAGACTCGGGGGGAGTCTGCTACAGTACTGTTGGAGGCCAAGGAAGGAGGAGCACCTTACCATCTTGTACGCCCATCCTGGAGGGACTTCGGGCTTTCGCGATGGAGCCGCTTGTGGGCGGCTGCCGCCGGCGGGGTCGCAAATGTGTGCGAAAGCGTTCCCGTAACCCCGTCACAAGGCGGCGAGGAGGAAGATGGGGGGGGGGGGTTTTAGTGGGTATTCCGTGGGTCTCATTAGCCTATACGGGAGTCCCACATAACCACTCGGGTGCCCCCTGCGAATTAATTTTGGGAAATATTCAATGGATAACTTTATTTTTGCAAAACTTTGCTTGATCCCTAGACGCTTTTGATGTATGTAGTTCAGATAGGTAAATTTTAATAAGTCTAAAATAAGAAGGGTATGTAGTGCTAGCCGATTGTAATACAGGAATATTTTTCTAATATTAATTAAATCAGAAAAACCTAGTACTAGCAATACAGTTGTTAAAGAAGAGATTTCAATATGTAGGGGCACTTGGCTAGCTTTTGTACGGGTGTTCGTAGGGTTGCATTAAATAAAAAGAACGAGTAATATACGCCAATATTTCATAATTTCATTTAGTTTTGTCTCAGGAAAACATTTTCACATCCGATAATCAGCCACACCACATAATGAAAACATGGCATCAATCATGTTGATGTTTTATTTATTCTGTTGTTACTTTTATTTTCCAATTTATCGCTTATCCAATTTTCGAGCTCCTTTGGAGTTTTTCGTTTGATTTAATTATCGTACTATAATCGTTATTATTATTTACCATTGATATAACAACAAAAAACAACTTGATTTATAAACGAGTAATTGGTAGTAGGTAAAGCGATATTTTGATTATTTCAGGTTGCCAAAACGATTATGATAATTGTAATCGAACAACAAATTGACTACTAATTTCATTCCAATGTTAGTTAAATCTTAGTTTTTAATATTTTTGTAAGTCGTATATCGCAGTATATATCGATTACTGAAACAGATCTACAAATCACAGACTAGAAGGACAACAAGTTGTCACAGACTTATGCACAAGCATGCTGTTTCATATTTTCGTTCAACAATGCGGAGTATTGAAACGTCGCCTCAGTGTGGCCATATGATGTTTTGTTTTTGTTTCAAAGTAGAATATAATGCAGGGTATTATTTTTTGAATATTTTTAGTATGTCTACCATATTTTCCCACATTTCGAACTGGTGTACATCCTTCTAGCCGAAAATGAAACGTCCCCTTTGTCTGAAGTTTCCATTGTTATTTTTTTATATATTATATTTTATTGTAATCATCCAAGGTGAAATTGAAATCAAGTGAAAAACTTTCAGGGATTAATTTACCCTTGAACACAAACAACTTTTTCCATCGGAAATAATCTTTTGTATGAAACAACTGATGTTTTTTTTATTACAATAAAACTAAGAATCCTAAAACTTAATAAAAACACAAATGATACAATAAATTAAAGAAGAGACCATTATGGATCAGCGCAGACAATGCAAGGAAAGGAAGGATACTAATTGCTGTGTTCCGTTTTCATTTCAGTTTCAATTTCATTTCAGTTTCCGATTCATTAAGATCTTTGACCCTGAATGAAGCAGGAGCCATTTTTTCATATTATTACAAAAGAAAATTAATAAGCAAGCTTTTAAAATCTTTAATCGACGAATAAAAACATTAACAAAGTAACGTCATGTGTCATCAATGTCAACCTCAATGTCATCATTGACAGGCTGCTCACAGCGACCATGCTCCGTAGCTTGGGCACTGTGAGCGGGAAGATGGCGGCGTTTATGACGTCATTGATGACGTATCGATATCGCTGTGAGCGCGCTCACGGGCAAACGGAACGGGTATATGAGCGCTGTGAGCGCTGTAATCGGCAAACGGAACGCAGCACTAGCGAGCGACACGGCTGCACGCTGGCTGACTGACACGCTGACAATGACAGAGACAATTTAAACAAAAACATTGCATTTACAATCGTTGTGCAATGTTTATTACTTGTATTTTTCAATTTATAAATTAATTTTCATGTTGCTTTCTCATTATTAAGCAAAGTAATTGTTGTGTAAATTGTGTTAAGGTAGAACTTCTAGCAATGGCCGACGATGATGAAAGTTTGCATCGTTTGGAGGGAACTTCAAATGATGCTCCATGCGGACTTATCATCAAAAAGAAGGAGAAACCTGGTGAATTTCAATTTGTAAAACCATCACTACTGGGTCTTGATAAATTGGCTGCAGCTAAAAGGAAACAGAACCGGTTAATATCTTTCAATGTAGATGGAAACGAGGACGATGAAGAAGAGACATTTGTGGTCTCAGGTGACGATAAAAAGCGGAAATACAGAAAGCCTAATGAAGAGACTCCTACATACACTGGTGGTGTTTCGGAACAAGCCCGGGAAAGAATGCTTGAGAGGTTACAAAAGTGAGTTTAGTTTGTTTACCTTTACAGTATCTATAAAATCCAATTTTAATCACTTATACTCGTTTGAACTTATTAGTAATAAATATAACAGAATATATAGATGAAATTAAAAATTTACATGTTTACAAAATTCACTTCACAAATTAGAGGATCATAAGGGATTTTATTCCTTACATTTTATAAGTTTAGTTTAGTAACAGCATCAGCTGCTCTTTAAGATACTCCAAATTAGTTTTTGGGTACTATAGTACCTTTTTGCTTAAATTTTCCAATGAACAATTATCATAATATCAATCTTTTTTTTTTAATATTTTACATCATGTGGTAAAATTTACATAAAATTTATATGCTCTGAGACTAATGTAAGGTATATCAGCCACTTGTTCAATGATCTTTTATTTTTGGCCAGATTCAGAATATTCATATCTTCAACAAATATTGTAACAGGGTAATAAAAAGGTTGCAGCTTAATTTGTTTTATTATACCAAGTAATATGCATAGCCCTGCCTCATATACTAGTGGACCCAGGTTCCAGTCCTGGTTGAGGCATTTATCTGTGTGATGAATGCAGACATTTGTTCTCGGGTGGTGAAGGATAACACATGGAGTAGCTGTATTAGGGTCATTTTTTTGTATTAAAAAAACACTTACTATTATTATGTATGTAAAAAATTAAGACATAAGTATTTGTCTCACACTTTTTAAAATAATGTGTTTAAATATAGACATTAAAGTTTTCAGGATATTTAAGTATAATAAACATACAATACATTATATCTCTTAATTCTTGACCACAGAAATGATAAAATAAATAATAACATACCATATCCAATTCCAGGAAGGAGGAGGAAACTATAAAGAAAGGTGTACATTATTCTACAAAAGAAGAAAAGAAATCTCGTTCTAAAGACGAAGATGACTATTATAGGGACAGATATGGTAGAAGAGATCGTGATAGAGACCGGGACAGAGGCAGGAAACGAGAGGATGATTATAGAAAAGACAAAGACAGGAGACAAGATAGAGATAGAGATTCTGACAGAAGATATAGAGACTCTGATAGAAGAGATGGAGAATCTAGTAGAAGAGAAAGTAGAAGTGAAAGAAGAAGTGAGAGAGATAGTGATAGGAGGAGCTATTACGAACCAAGGTTTAAAGATGAACCAAGAACTCCAAGGTTAGTATTTTTTTTGTATAATGCCTTTTTGCAATATTTTCTCTTGAAATAAGTGATATTGCATCTTAGTGATCTCTTTTTGCAAATAAATTTAACTGACACATTATATAATTAAATATTATATAATAAGCACTATAATCTGTTCTTCCATACTAATATTACATTGAGAAAAGAGAAAATAATTCTTTGTGTGAGATTGGACAGTCTAGAAATTATGAATACAATTATTTATTTATTTTTCTGATAAGAGCTATGTTATTCATGTATTAAACATGTATCATCGTTTGAAATATGAAAACATGTTTAACAACTAGTTTCTATGTAAATGTCATCACATCAAAAATTACAGAACTCCAAAGCAAAATGTCTTGATTTAACCGTAATATTGATAAAACAACAAAGTTCTGATGAATTATTTTTATATAATTCCAGCATTAAAGCTCTGAAGCCAACAGATAAAACGGCCTGGGATGAAGATGATGATGATGCCAAATCCATCATTAGGAAATCAAGTTGGGACTTTCCGACACCCACCGTAAGGGATGGTCGCCCAACTAGAGATAACAAAGGTCGTCCGTATGAGAATACTCCAAGAGCAACTCCTCATAAGTAAGTTGTTATTTTATTTGTTATTTTGAGGATCTAGTTTAGAGGCAGTCAAACACAATCTGATAATTTAAGAAGTATTTACAAATTATTATGTTTAAAACACCTGGAGTTCCCATGCTTTACAAAAAAGTTAAAAGAAAAAGAAAAGTCATTCTGGTTTAAAAATTACACTAATAATGTCTAATAAGGGTTGAAAATGAAATAATTGCTTAAATAAATCCACATGGATACACATTGAATATAAGTTATTATTGAATACAAGTTCAAATAATCTTGGTGGTAGCAGTCTTGCCTCACAACACCCAATCTAATCCTGGCAGAAACAAACATGTGATCAAATGAGATGCTTGTTTTTGATTCTTTTATATTCACATCTGTTTAGGTATATATGTTTGTTGATTTTATGTTCCTAAGCATTCTGCTGTATGGTCGTACATAACAAACATTGAAACCACAAATTTTTACAGATATATTAAACCACACAACTTATCAATGCTTATCTTCATAATAACTTCATTTTTCAGGTGGGTGAGTTCAAGAAGAGGCTTAGATGTCCATGATTCTGAATGGCAAGAGGCGGAGAAGAAGTTGGACCGAGCTTGGTATAATATGGGAGAAGGTTTGTTCATCCACTGAATTTATGATAAACATCTTGCACCCATACTTGGATATATGCCTGACTTCTTGTCGCGAGTACAGTTGCGTAATTTTGGGATTTATTTGTTTGGTTTTCAAGGGAAACATACAGAATATAGTTCTTAAAACTAATATGACAATCCTTTCAGAAACACCAATAAAGTTTCCGCAGTTATTTAGTACATTACATCAATACGTAATACATTTTACAATAGTTACAAACTCTAAATACATTTAAAAATTAATTTTACTAAAAATGCATTGAAAATACATCAAAAATTTAATAACAAAATAAATTTAAGTTACACGATTAAATCACATTAAAAATTAATTCAAAAATCGAAAAATAAAATTACATCAAAATTCAACTTAAATTAGGTATCATTAAAAATTAATTACATACAATCATAGTTTGACAATGTGTTATTCTTGGTCATCTATTTTAGAATTTTTAAGTTAGAGTATTATCGAATTTTACATGCATACTAGTTACTATTAGTAGGATTAATGATATTTGGGCACCACGAGGAGTACTATCCACGAACAAGCGCGCCATTACCTTTTTTTCTCTCTCTCTCTCTCTCTCTCTCCTTTCTCTCTCTCTCTCTCTCCTTTTTTGGTTTTGTTCATCACACAAATGAATGCCCCTGGGCTACTTACCGCTACGCAACTCGGCCGTAATCTTGTCATTACTACAAAATTACAGGAGAAACCGACGAGTCCGACCCTTTCGCCGGCACGACAGCAGAATATATAGCAAAGAAAGAAGAGCAGATTGAAAAGAGGCGTAATCGTAAAGTTTCTGCGCAAAGGCAACAGAAAGACAAGGACAACGAATTGTGGGAGAGAAACAGAATGCTTACAAGTGGTGTTGTTCACTCGGTTAATGTTAATTGGGACATGGATGAGGTATTATGAGTTTTCATTAAATTTTGTGTAGGGTTTTTATTAATTTTATTTATCGTCTTTAAAGTCCATATGTAAGTGATGGGTTAAAAATTAATTCAAATTCAAATTATTTATTGCACGAATATAGGTGAAAATTTAAGTTGTCATACAAGTAATAGCACAGCAATATTCTGCCATTGCGGCGTGTATCATGTTTAAATTTATTATTACAATTAACTCAATTTATACATTTGTCATTTAAGTATTCATATGTCCTATAATAGCATTTATTTAACAGAAATGGTTTTAAATTATATTTGAATTCATTATAATTAGTTACATTTTTTAATATACGTAATTTATGATATATTCTGGGGGCCATCTCAAAGAAGCTTTCTGAAACAAAGTAGTTCCACGCGGTTGAGCTTTAAAAATAAGCTTCCGGTTACTTTGTAATTTTTCAAACATATTGTAATTTTTTCTAACGAACAAGGCAGTTTCGAGTATATAAAGGCACGGAAAAGTCAATGAGAATAGAGTTAAGATCATCACGCGTGTTGGAGCTTTTCAAATAGACGATCAATGAAAAACTGACACATAAAAAGCTTTTGTATTTTTATTTTTTGTACTATTTATATGTAACCGAAATTTCTTGATGTTACGGTTATAACCTAAATGCGATTATGATTATTTGTCAATAATCAATAATCAAATCTACCAGAACAACTCACTACTGCAATTTATTTTCTATTCCTTCCAGAACATCGGTATTAATGTTTACCTAAAACCTACAAAATTTTGAGTGTCGATTGATCATTTTTAAATTTTTTTTTAGGAAAGCGTCGACAGAGTTCATTTGTTAGTCCACAACATCGTGCCACCATTTTTGGACGGAAGGATTGTTTTCACCAAACAACCTGAGCCTGTTATACCGGTAAGATAATTTACATAATATGGCTTTATATACGAAATACGAAACGATCTGGTAATATTGATTTCATTGATTTAATACATAGTCTATCCGCGATAAGAAAACAGTGAATCCAATGAGGGCACCGTATTAGAAAAAGTTTTCTTATTTTCAGTGATGCTATTGGCTGAAACTAATATTCTTAACGCGAACGAACTGTAGATACATTTAAACTGCTCAATTTGCTTACACTAATAATATAAGAGATAATGTTAATTAAATTAACGGATGCTGAAATTCTGCTAAAAATGCCGTTTTTCAAATTATTTTGGCAATTCTCCGCTGACAAGAGTGGGACTCTTCAATCACAAAGAAAAAGGACGGAGTACCACAGTGCACAGTCGGGAAACTTGCTGCACGCTCGGATGCGAATCCTCTGCAGCGTTGTCGCCTCTTAGTATGCGGAGCGCCTACAAAGCATCGCATAATGCGCAAACGATTCTCGCCTTAGCACGAGTTCCGCGGAGCTCCCCGTGGTACCTAACAGCTTGTTATATTATTTTCCGTCTCACTCTACTCATGATACCTTTTAAATGCGAAATTAAATGTGATATTTACTATTTTGGATTGCAAATATTAGAAATAATTCCAGGTAAAAGACCCAACAAGCGACATGGCCATCAACGCTAGGAAAGGCTCAGCTTTAGTGAAGGCGTTTAGAGAGCAAAAGGAAAGACGGAAAGCACAGAAGAAACATTGGAAGTTGGAGGGAACTAAGTTAGGTTAGTAAAATGTGTGTCGAATTAAATCATCGACCTAGTATAATGCGCGTCACACGACATGGCGGCTCGGAAGTTAGCGGCAGTTCATGTCTAAAGTCTGCCGCCCGCGCCCCGCGCCCCGCGCCCCGCGCCCCGCGCCCCGCGCACACCCACGTCCGTGTTCTGTGCAGCGTCTTGCAGATACTTAAGAGCCGCCATGTTGTGTGACGTGTACTATACGTGTACTGCGTACAGACTAGCTGACAGCGCAGTGACGCGTGGCTAGTGTTGATTTGTCTTTACGTGAGTCATTTAGTCATGTCAACGTACAGTGCCATCAACTCCATTCATATTCAAATATTTATTTCTCAACATTGACAATTACTTGTTCTTATTGACGTCAACTAAAACATGACTCTACCACCAGTTCGGAAAAACCTTCGTGAAGAAGAACCGGCAAGAAACTTCACGTGTATATTTTTTCAAAATAAATTTACAGAGTCTCTTTAGGTTTATACAAAGTTATTCTTATATGCATTTGTTAGCTCGGCAAGTCTCCCTCCCCCCCAAGTATCCAAACGACGAACACCCTCAAACGGCACCTAACGCGGGTACCAGCCATTGCCCTCCTCAGCCTTATATAGTCTTACCGTATACACTTATCTGCTCAGTAGAGGGGAAGAAGGCAGCGCCGCCCTTGACCGCACGAGTAACTTGGTCGCTTGCCTGTCACTCAAAACCGTTTAATTTTTATAATATTCCCTCGCACACTTTTTCCTGTACGGAGTAATAATAAAAGTATGTGCTAAATACTTTCTTTTAATATTTTTTTTAGTGATTAGTTTGTTTGCGTTATGGATTTCCATTTCAGGTGTATGATGGTATGGTATTATGCGTAGGTTAAAATTACAATTCCATCTTTAGTTCCCATCGTTAGGTATTTGCGTGGCATCCGTGACGTCACGCCCCTTCTCTTTAGGCACATCGTAAGTACGACTATAGAACACGAAGTAGTGGGGGCAACATCTCAGCTTGAACTACTTCAATACTTTGAACATTTCAGCTTCAATTTTAACAAACCATATCCTTGTCTAATTTTATTTTTCAGGAAACATAATGGGAATACAAAAAGAAGCTGAGGACTTTGAAGACGGGCCCACCAAGGACGCTTATAAATATGCTGAACATTTAGAAGGTAAATGGAATTTTTTCTTTACTAATACTTGATACATTTCGAAAGTTCTAAACCCATTAAAGTAATTTTTAGTAACTCTAAAAGTATCTTTTCGCGTTGATAAACATACGGCGTACACGCAACTACAGTTTCTTCGCATGCTTTTGTTATAATGTTGGTAGTCGTTTGTGCGCGCGGACCTTTGTGTGCGCTAAGCTTGTGTATATACAGCAAGTGTGTGTGTGTGACAAGAAGTACTGATTGTACACGGACACCAAAGCGACGAGAACACGGTTCGACAAGATGGCGGCCGCCACACAAAGTTAAGTTGTATATCAACCTCACGCACACAGTTTGACAGTCTTATTTTATTTAGTTTTATTAATATATAATAATAATGTTTATTAATACTAATGATAAATTGACGATCTGTTTGGTACGGAGGTAAGTAGCCTTGCCTTCCATGCCAGAGGTCCCGGGTTCGAATCCTGGTAGGGGAATATATAATATTATATTTGCATTCTAGTCATGGATGTGTTTTTACGTTTATTTAAGTTTATTTCTAATATTTATATATTAAAAAATATCTATGTTTGTTTATATATTTCTTAAGTTTATTTATCCGTTATCTAGTATCCATAACACAAGTTCTTTAATGATACTTAATTTGGGCTAGATAATGTGGTGTGTCAGTTAGAAATATTTATTTAGTTAAATGGTGAAACATTTCGTAATTCCTGTGTAATAAAGGTTTCTCAGGTGATCATATCCTATTTTAGAATAGGATAATGTGGCGGCTAAATAGTTGGATGGTTTATCGATTACAAACTAAAATGACCTATTAAAATACTTTCTAATTTAAAAATTATTCACAGCCAATGAAGAAACAGAATCTAAATCAGATTTTGTAAAGAAGAAATCGATATCGGAACAGCGGCGGTACCTGCCCGCGTTCGCTGTCCGGGAAGAACTGATGCAGGTCATTAGAGAAAACAACGTGATTATTATCGTTGGTACGTCTGTTTACTTACTATTTAATGTCTATACTGTGCCCAAGCATACAGGAAATCATCCTTCTACTTACTTACCTCGGCTCTTTATTTTGTTGATCATTTTAATTACAAATTACTGTGTTACATTGATTTGTTAATACTCAGATCTGTCCAAACAGATTCAATAAGGTGAATGTGTCCGATTAAGGAAAAACACGTCAAATAAAAAAATTGATAGTGTTTACATTTTTCACCCATTTAAACAAAGTTTCAAGCAACAAATAAAAAATAATATTAATCGTGCACATGAATATCAAATGTATATTTGTAATTATGTAATCAATTCATTTACACATTATAAAACCTACCGATTTCAATTAATTTAACTTATGAGACATTTGATCAAATGTTGTTTACGTTATATAAAAAAACATAATATGGAAACAAAAAGTAGAAAATAATGTTTGTAATAACTGTAAGTGTTTGTATTGCAAATGTTCTGTTTTATTTACAAAAAATAAATAAGATTTTTTTAAATACTTGAAATAAATCAAAAATGCACTTTTATCCTATTTTTTTTGTACGTTCTTATTGAAATGTTAGACCTCACATTCTAAGGTGTCGTATGAGACCTCTAGGCTTATTATGTCACTTGAGATGGAAAAAATTGCTCGATATTTGCTCTTGTCAAAAACGCCATACCAGCGATACCAGAGTGCTACGAACAAATTGTAGAAAATATGAAGCTCTTTTGACGTTTGCGATAATCGCGTGATGTTCCTTTTTCTTACCTAACATCGCGATTCATTCGTAGGACTTCTAAATGAAAAGAGATAACCAGACAAGCACGCGCTAAAGTTACCAAGCAATGGAAATGGTTGCTTTACCATAATGGTCAGAGAAAAATCACACATAAAATGATTGTACTACAGCTCATCAAAAGGCTCCGACATGACTGACCAAACGCATCGTGCCATGTTGGTGTGGCCACAAAAGCTTTTTATTCACAAAATTCCTTTCCCAGGTGAAACGGGCAGCGGTAAAACGACCCAGCTGACACAGTACCTGCACGAAGAGGGGTTCAGCAAGCTCGGCATGATCGGCTGCACGCAGCCGCGCCGCGTGGCCGCCATGTCCGTCGCCAAGCGAGTCGCTGATGAGATGCACTGCAAGCTCGGTGAGTTGACCCGATGCCGTTCATTGGTTGAGCTGGACCTGAATCCTGAGACCTGAATCCGACGCAGGACAAAGGCCTCAGTGAGGCTCTTTTTTTACTGTTACTGTTGATCACGTGACCCAGCTATGGAAAATTTTGGTCGAAGGTGTTTTGTTGATCAGTATTATATGTTTTCGCTCGTTGCTTTAGTTTGCATTATACTTTGTTCCAGTAATTGCGCAAATTCGAATATTTATTTCTCCACGTTGACATTTACTTATTCTTATAGACGTCACATAAAGCATGGCTCTACCACCAGTGCGGAGAAACCTTCGTGAAGAAGAACTGGCAAGGAACTTCACTTTTCACAACTTTCGGTAGTTTCCGAGTTTATTAGTTACGTGTAAACAAACAAACATTTATTTTATAATTATAATATTCGTATCATTAACCGGGCCAAAAATTCAATTAAAATTTATTTTTATTTTTCACATAGTTATAGTATTGTGCGGGTTTGACTACCTATTCCCAAAGATGATTTTTTGGATGAACAAAGTGTACCGAACACAAGTAAACAAACAAACACGCAAATATTTGACTCTCTGCTGTAGTTCGGATATGATCTTTATAATTATTATGGTCTATATTAAGTTTTACAGAAAGATCATAAGTGCCATTTACGTTGCAATTAACATTGTATACGTAACATAGAGGTAAAAACCCTTGTTATTATGAAATTAAAGTTTATTTATTGAGAGCATTTGAGTACCTAATAAAAGTGATAATTACATTTTATTTATATTCTTAGTTTTAATTGCAAATGGTGTTAAGCTAATAACGTTATAATTTTCATGGAATGTACATTAATCGAATATATACATTTACAGGAAAATGACTACAGGATAAGTGATATAGTTTTATAAAATTTTGTTCCAATTTTATACACAGTGCTTGGCGATGATACAAAGATGGCTTATGTCTTAAATTCATTTAATTTATTAATAATAATATATTATACAATCTTTGGATTTATTAACATTTGTAATGCATATACTAGCAATAATACTGCGCAGTTAAACCCGCCTAGCTCCCGATTCGAAGTATATTCAAGCATAATGGAACAACATCTTGTTCTTGGTCCACAGGAGAAGAGGTAGGCTACGCAATCCGTTTCGAAGACTGCACGTCCCCGAAAACCGTCATAAAGTACATGACAGATGGTATCTTACTGCGCGAGGGGCTCCGCGAGCCGGACCTGGACAACTACTGCGCCGTCATCATGGACGAGGCGCACGAGAGGTCGCTGTCCACCGATATGTTGTTTGGGCTGTTACGAGAGGTAAGTCTTAGATTTAATTTACTTACAGGAAATCTACGTTGTAGACTACGAATGGATACAAATATCTAATCTTATGTGGTTAACAAAAAAGAGATGTTCCGAGCAAAATAGAAGTCTTGCTTGAAGTTGACTGATAGTTCTAAGTTCTCTTCGCTAGGGGCGCTGGCGTCAGTGCCGCTCGTGGTGTGGGGGCGTGCACGCGCAACTTGCTTGTTGAAACGTTTTAATTTATTACCCAGTCCAAAAAATGCTTTGCGGTATTTCATTTCAAAGTTACACGCACTAACAAGAATTGCAATTGCAACTAGCAATTTTATTGACGCCATCTCATTAATTATTCCAAAACTGTTTCAAAATCCATCAAAAGTTTTTACCCACTTCCGAGGGGGCCGGCTTTACCCGATTCCCTGAATGTAGAAACATAATATGGTACATCCTCTTTGGATTTGCTCCATAGTTTAACTTATATAATTGAGTACATAGGGCACAATGCTTCTCTTAATTTAGGTATTTGAATATGGATGAATTATTAATTCAGAAATTGTTATTTTTGTTTAAACATTTTTTATAGGGGTCAACAACTTGTTAATTTCAAGCCATTATGAAAATTTTTTTTACGTTTTTATTGGTGTTTATAAAGATATTTATATATGATTCAGTCCTTAGCAGTACAATTTATTTATGTTTCTAGCTTATTTGTATGCTTTTGTCCCTTGTCGTCTTAAGTTCAGTCCCCTAAGTTACTAAAACGAGAAATTTTTTCTAACTATATATTCTGCGTAATTGATTTGGAGTAAATTTGTTTTGAAGATTTACCTTAAAACTTGTCATTCTTAACTGAAACTGTCGAGCAATAAATGACGACATGTGCCTCCTGTGTTACCCAACGAAATATACATATTATATAGTTCGTTTTTGAAATAAATCCATAATCCGCCAAAGTTGTATCATGATTGTTGTCTGTATAAACTAGTTATTACGTTTAAATAGGTACTTGATTTTAATTTTTTAAATATGACATATTTCGATCCAACGCCAGGGACAACATGGTAACATCGCTTACCTTCGAACTTCAACTAATGAAATAGATTGTTTAAATCTATCCCTGCAACGTCTTTGCTTTTCAGCGGCGTTGATACCCATTTTCTCATATAGTTGAATAACAGAAAAAATAAATGATGCAAATAATTAAGTAAAAGGTTAAAACTAGGCCCATTCTCTTTACTCCACCCCGGAAAAGGGGGTAGTAACATATGAACAACCTGTTAGTTTTGGAAACCAGTAGGTCAATAAAGTTTTATTTTATTTTTTTATTTATTCATATAAGTTACCAGTATGTCTCTTAAGTTACCATCACAGTAACTCAGATAACATACAGATAACAACATTTTATAGATTATACCCACGTGTTCTCTATCTTGTTTATTAAACACGAAAATGCTTGCTGTTAATGCAAACAAGACACAATTAAAACGAAATGCTTTAAATGTGTCCACTTTCCAAACCGTAACTTTGTAGACACCGATATAATATATAATTTCATCTTTGAAAAACTTGCGGGTGACTAGCGGGACACAACCGCGTAAACAAAATGGCATATTGACATTGCAGCATACATACAAACATTTATTCTTTCATTCGAGACTATCAGTGCCATCTAAGATTTAATGTAAAAAAAATTAATTAATGTAACTTAGTGGACACAAGTTGTTGCAATTTTTTTAAAGTATAAAACATATTGTATATTATAAGAAAATAATTAAATTATTATGCTTTCATTTAAAAAATTCAAACTGCGTTTTGTAGACTTTGGAATAATTTTATTGACAAATAGACATCGGCATATCAATCAAAATAATTATAAAAAAACACTTTTTACTTAAAATTTTTCCATCTTGCAATCATTATTTTGACAAAGTCAAATTAAACTGAATTGAACGCAGCTTTAGCTAATATCCAACGTGTTATGTCATGTCCTTCGGCACGGATGCCACTGACCACGAGGTAAAATATGTCCTCGTTTTTAAAGAAAGCAGTTTACTCATATAGAACCTAATGTTTTTTTTTTGTGTTGATGGTTACAAACTTGCGCTAAACGTAGCCTACGGATGCGGAAATTAAGAAACTTCCGGATATCAATGCAACTATTCAATCTTTAATTAAACGTTTTCATAATAAAAACAAAATAGCTGTGATTATTTCTCACATACATTAAACAAAATTACACGACAAAAAAATCTAAAACAATACCCTGTTGGTCTTGAACTTTGTCGTCTTAGTAAAAACTATCTGTAAGTTGTACATATACAATTTGAAGAGCAGACAGCCTTCACTTGGAAATACTGTACAAGGTCCGAAGTCCATTTCTTGTCAGCGAGTCGGTGAGTCTAGATGCCGTCTAGACGATTCTATGCCATTTTCTCAGGTCTGTGGTAGAATTACGTTGCTCTTGCATCGTTCTTGTATAAGAGGTGAAAGGCCCTATAAATCATTATTGGGTAGGTGACAGCAGTCGAATATGTTTGTATTGATATTGTTTCTGGAAAATAGGTTTAGGTATAAAGAACTTTATTTCTAAAAGAACAAATATACAGTTTACTTAAAATGAGATACAGTAATTTTTTTTTACTTCTAACTATATAAGATTATTTTTTTCTTTTCTTCTCTGACATCTTGTAGGTATAAAATTATAAAAATTTATAACAAAATTGGTTACTTTTATTTAAAAAAAGAGATATGCTCATTGTTATGTAGATTATGCACATATTCTATTAACTTTAGTTCATTTAGGTAATTTGGTAATTTATTATATAGTTGTGCTCCTTCAAATAAAAAATATACACTTTATTATCATTTAAAAATGCTTGAAAAATAAAATAGTCGCAGGTAATGAAATAAAACGATAATATGTGATAAAAATGAAATAAAAGAGAATTACTACTTTTTTTTATTTTTCAAGCATCAGTTCATCATTTTCATTTATGAGTTACATATAACGAGGCGTGTTTTTACATATATATATATATATATAAATACATATATATATCTTACATAGTCTTATTTTACATAGAAGTTATTTTTTAAACATAAAATAATGTATCGAAAGCAGAAGGCACAACTTTGCTCCGTTCGTTATTTGCAACTTGAGCCCGACTCATGCTTGACCAGTTAATTGTTGTTTTACGATAACGAAAACCCGTTGTCACAATTTTTGCGATGATTCGATTGATAATCGATTAAGTCAAAGATAAGATATAATTGTTCCTTTCGTCTTCATGTGACCGATTACGTTGGCATTGGCGCCTAGTTAATAATTTTAAGTCTTGTGGCTATGAAATAGGTCAATCGCCTTTTATGTCTTTCTTTCTCAGCGCCAATCATGAGCTCTCTTGCGAGCTGAAATCGATCAATGCGTAGAAAGGATTCCGCTTATTACGCAACGTGTTAAAGCCCTCTGAAAGAGGGGTGACAGATTTAGTAATGGGGTAGCTATATTCGGGTCACTAGGCGAAGGCCGAGAGTACGGGCGAGTTCGGTATTTGTAGGCACCATGCTTAATAGTTCCCGACGACACTACAGGTACTCCGTTTTGGTACAGTATCTTAAAAATGACAAAGAAAAATAATTGCACTTGCGCACTATATAAAGTCTATTTTGTTCTAATCGAATTAATCAATTGGCTATTATGATGAATATTGTACTGAATGATGCATAAAAGATTCGGGAGGAGTCGGGAGATTTCGTGCAGGGTCAGAATCCCGAGCAGTGTCGCCGGACAACGCTCAAGCGATTTCGCCTCCGCAGAGTGCGCCAATTGTATTTTATTATTTTGTTACTTACCTATTATTATTATTATTATTACAAGCCTGTAGAGCCCCACTAGTGTGTAAAGTCCTCCCTTCAACTTACAATTATTTTCTAAATCCGTTTAATTTGATCGCTTCGGCCCCTTTACCGAATTTGCAAAAAGTACAGACAGGCACAATGCGTACTAGTAAATAGTATAGAGTATTAAAAAAAATGAATACAAAACAATGAAACGATTGAAAAACCAGTTATGTACCATAATGAATCACCTGTCCCCACTTTGGACTTCGTGGCTTATGAAATTAAGAAGGAAAGTTGTATGTACTCAGTTCCTATTATTTAATTATATCATAGTAGATATGTCTGACGGCCGATTGGCATAAGTGGTAGTGACCCTGCCTCATACGGTCCCAGGTTCAAGTCCTGGTATATATATATGTTTGTTTATTCTGGGTTCCCCCCCAGTTCGAAGCCATTCAGTTGGTGTGGGGATTGTATGTTTATTACTGGTCATCTTACTTTTTACTTGCGATACAATATTAACTGCATTGCATTTCGCTCCATATTAGTGATATCGCCTAGAACTAAAAGGTTATCTTACTAAAAAACAGTATTTAGATTTTCATTTATTTCATAAAAAGTACCTTATTATAAATAATACAAATTTAAATACACGAGTATTCACAAAACTCGCCAAACATCAACAGTTGCCATTCATCTTTAATAACTTTAGTTAAATTCTATGTATAATTAGAAATACTTTGAACGTGAAAATACTATTTTTTTTTCAAACATTTCCGACCATCTACGGTTATTCCAAAAAGTTCACAATAAGGCGGTATCCAATACTATAGGAATCAATAAGTTAGTCTCGTAGTTGGATCTTAATGGAAAACATTTCATTGAAAATTAATAACAGTCTTATCATAGTCAGAAAAAGATGACAGGTATTTCGAATTAGTCAAGACTAGGGTTTTACTCCTCCGATCATCATAGTAAGATCTTAGATTAATCGAACATCACGACGAGTTTCTTACACGAGATAATATCTTAGGGTAGGCATGCTGTCTTATAGAATCAGGAATGTTATGACGTCACAAAACAATTTGTCATTTATTGAGCTTCGATCGAAAAATTTCAATGCGATACTGACGAGTGGAGCAAAGGGTTTGAAACATATCCAATAGGAATACTTTCAGTAACACGAAGAAGGAACTTGTTGAATGAGGTTTCATTCAGAACGAAACTGGCAGGTTAGACAGTTTTAGAAAAAAAAAACAAATTCCTATCGTCGTCACGTTTCGAAATTCAAACGCGGTTGGTGTTCTTGGCATTTGGCGGCCAGAAGCAGGGGTAGCATCTGTATCTTTGACCAGCGGGGGACCCACTGGTTATTGGACCTCATACAGACTTCGCCGAACCCCGATTGTGGCCTTGGCTGACCAGCATCACGCCCATATTCATGCCGATGTTGCCCCACTTGAGCGACTCGCTAACCTGCAACAAAGAAATTTTAAATGAAATTGACGTCAAAGTAATCCTTGCCTACCTAACTCTACATTTCTGTAAAATCAATATTGACTTGAGTGCTGTTAACATAACAAAACGTCATGGGTTTCTTTACTATGCTAATTGGCTCTAGGTGTGACTCTAAAACAATTGTCAAATTAGTCTAATCTAATTTAATTGTCACGTTTCGTATCAATACAAAAGATTATGTTACATTTTTGAAACATGATTTGCAGGCAGAAGCAGAGTTAGAAATAGGAACACAAAACACAAACAGGCAAAAATGTAAATCAGAAAAAAATGCAATCAAAATACGTTCGTAGAAGGCCGCAACGGTCCTTTCATAAGGGTTCGTATAACTAATGGGTTTTCAGCAAAGTGAGTGTTGAACCGGTAGCTGCAACTGGATAAAACCGGATCCGCAGTAAGATGGCGTTTAATTTGAAATGACATAGTCTAGTCCTTGACTGCTATTTTTAAACTGTACGTTGAAATGCAAATATTTGTACGATAGACGTGTGTATTTAGTAAAGTTTATGACTAAGTGTATTTACGTCAAAGCAAGATTTCATTATAATGATACTAAAACGTATTATTATTTTAATTCATAACAATTCTTGAAACAATTTGTAATGAAAAAATTAACTAGTGAACACAAAAGCTATTGAACTCATAACAAATTCATTATTTACGATAATTAAAGTAGGAAATTTGAATGCGCTCGCTACTTAAAGGTGCACAGTTACAATGGACGTTTACAGATTCTCTAGTTGAATCGACAAACATTCAGTAAGTTACCAATCGAAGTAACACGTTCGGAGCGATATAGCTCGGCAGTATATAAAGTATTACGCGTTAAGTTTACAATTCAAACGCAGCTACAAAGGTTTCTGATAACGTTATCGAGACAAAAACAGTTAATACTTCTAAAGGGGCATATTCCGGTCATAAATATCAGCATTGTAGAAATAACCTCACCGGTGGTGTATAGTCGCCAGCAGTGTGTCCAAAAGCGCCTCAACGATTACCATCAAAAGATGATAATCATGGGTGTTTTCGAAGTCGTTAAGCTGATCTGTAACAAGATTTCTTGGTTGTGCGATCTCTTTTTTTTCTCAATAATCGATCCCACATTTAGCCCCATGCACGACTTACACTCCGCATGAATGATCGCCCGAGTGCCCGCCTCGATATCGATCCTTCGTTAGAGAACCAGCCGACGTCGCCCGATGTTTTGAAGTTACAGCATAAACATCATAATAAGCATAAACAATGAACTTAATTTGTAATGACACATTCAAAGAAAACTGGCATTTGCAAAATGAACTGAACGAAATCAATGTTATAATGACTGTCGTATAAAATATGTTATGATCACATGCATATTTCGTCGTGAAAATCATTCTAGAACCTAAACAACTTATTGAAAGGCGAAAAGAAAGAAAAGAGGCATAAGGTAGAAAGAGAGAAATAAAACAAGAACGATGTTTATTTCGATTACAAAACCGACGTTGGCACGCGAATCACCGTTATTATCGGTTCTAGAATTCTCGCGTAAAAGCATAACGGTTTATTTTTTACTATTCACCGCGGTGTTCGGACTTACCTGTCTCATGCGAGCTTCTTGCGGAGTTTCCCCGTATCGACACCAGTGGACGAAGTGCAGGGTGTTGTGCCAGTTCCTCTCGAACCTGGACTTTGTGGCCATCTCCAGCTGCAATCAGTAGAAGCCCCTTAGTAGCTGATCCAGTGTCTGACTCGGTCCTCCCTCAGTTACCAGAAAGGAAAGCCATTTGCTTTCTCTATCTGAAAAGAGAGGGTTCCTTGTCTAACGTTTGGGGCCTACGTGTAAAAAAAGTCTAAAATTCTAAATTGAAAACTGAGCGGAATTGAATAGGAAACAAACAAGATTTATAAAAATGTAATCAGAAAACAGATGGGGCCTTATAGGCAGTAAACGAACAGCTAACGACAAATGGAGATTTATTCGATTGTTCTAAATTCAAGTGAAAATGTCAATTTGCATTTAAATCGAGGCCTTTAAACTCGCAATAATGTTGGTATTGAAAGTCGGAGGTCCGAATATTTAGGTTAACATTCAGAAGAAACACGTTTGAATTAAAAACTCGTGTCTCGTGAGTAGTTTTAAATGAGTTTGCATGTATATTGAAGGCCGTTAATTTGTTATGTCATTCTATTTGTGGGAACGATACTTGTTTACAATCGAATTGGAATGAATTACTAATGCATCGATTCATTGTGTTGTTAGTGTGCGTGCGTGCATGTCATTACGTTTAATATACTTTGTAATCTTAATACTTTAAACTATGCGGATTAATTGACTGATCACTTTGATAAAATGGTGTCATGTGGGATTAAAATGTTACCTTTGCTCGTATGTCTTTCTCGCTATTTGGCGTCTCCTGCTTGTCGTCGACATTGTTGATGCGAATCACGGAGTCTTTCTTCCAAAAGGCACTCAGAGTTGTCTTGATGATGCGTTTTCTCACACCTTTTTGCTGTACGGTGTACACCTCTATCTGTTCCGGGTTCTTTGTTTTTTCTACAAAGAAAAAAAAAAGGTTTTTAACATGGAATCCGGAAACTGTTTATGAATTATTAATGAGACATATTTTTACATTGAATTCCGATGGCTTTACGAATGAAGCTTAACTCGTTTGGACAACTGTAGTGTGAACATTTAAGGCGGTTGCCCCCCCACTGGTGTGGAATGTGTCTGTGGGCGTTATCATGTAACACTACGATATATTCATGCAGTTGCACTGTGTTTGTACATGTGGAGATTATTTACAAAAGCCGTTGCTATGTAGACACACACATGTGCGAGTTAGTGCACGATGCCAACACGTTCAGTGTCGCTTCGATCTTCACAAGTTATGTACGCTATCTCGGCGCCCTAGTTTTATACGATAAAATGTAGTTTGCAGTAGTTTTATCAACGAAATTATTATCAAATTAAGTTCATTTCAAACTGTTATATACGTCTTATAAACGTACCTTTACCCTTCTTCCACATGGCAATTGCGTACATATGGTAGTCAGGTGACAAGGTAGAGTCTGGCGGCAATGGGTCCTCAGCTCTGACTTCCAAGACGAATCCTGTCTCGAGGACTGCACACAGGATGTTCTGCTCATTGTGTTTGAACCACTTGGTCTCTCGGAGCTTGTGTATCGCCACAGATGAACCAAAGCGTGGCTTTTTAGGCGCGAATAAAGCTTGGGCCTGACTTCCGAAGCGAGACAGAAGCCCCTTCACCGTTGGCGGAGCCGGCGCGAGGCTCTTCTCGGGCGGCTTGATCTGCTGGAAACTCCGGCAGGTCACGAACCTCGCTTCCATTGAACCTCTCTCTCAAATATTCACAAAAATATTCCTTCTACCGGCACTTATTTAAATTTTAGTACGTGGGTATACGTTCGACGGCCTTCGGTACGTTGTAGTACTCTCGCTATCGAGAAATCACGTTACAAATACACTTTCACAATTGATCGCGCGTGGCTGCTCAGTCGCGAGGCGATGAGATACACGGCGTGACTTGGATAAACTGACGCGTCGCGCGTGGGGGCCGGGCTTTATACGCGGCGCCAGCTCCCCGCGCATCTGCCCCGCTTGGAACAGCCGCTAGTGATGTACGAACATTTCAGCCTCTACGCTGATTAGAACATCTTATCGATATTAAATAAATTATCTTATCACAATCATAAACTGATATAGAATTTTAAATTAATAAATTTACGGTTGAGCACTAAAATACATCATATAAAACATGTCAAAACCGAATGTCAACTAATCTCAAAACGTGCTATTTAAGAAACTGTGTTGAAGGCTGTCTCGCGAAAATCATGATAAGGTTGTCCTTAACATGCTTATGATAAAATATTGCTCGTGAATAGGCTCGTGTAGATACTTTTATTTCACGTGAAAATACTTATGTTGCTTATTGAAAAGAAGTTATCAATCTCTTTGAAGTTTTCCAAGTTTTTAAGTCAGCTCAAGCCTCAAAAGCAATTTGATTACCGTTATCAGTTACCGATAGTTCAATGTTGACATGTCCCATCACTACACCGCAGCATGCACTTAGTTTGACCTCCACTCCCCGCGCCCGCCCGCCGCCGTCCGGCGCCATTCTCACACTACGGCACCCGTGTAAAAACACTACTCCATAAAAAGCATGCACGAAAATTTACGTAAAAATAATAATAATATTCTCATTGTAATGTTTCGGAATGTTGCTAAGGTGTTAGCTAAAACGCCTTAGCAAAAATCCTTGGTATAAATGAATAGCTCGCCTCGCCGCCGGTTCTGCTCTTTTACGACTATTTGCCGTGTATAATTAAATGTCATCCAGTTGTAGAGTACATTTGGCGCGCTTTTCTTTTTTCTTTGCTAGATTTTTACTCGTTTTTTGAAAAGTTTGTATTACTGGAAAACTGGACCTCGGACGTGTTTTTATTTTAATTTTAAAAGGATGTCATGTGTAAAGTATTTGAACTGGTTCTTCCAACAAGAGTGCTTAGTTATGGATCAGTATATGTGTCGTTTTTATTTTGAGTTTATTTTTCGGATCCTGTTTAGAATAACTAGTTTGTAAAGTAGGTTGTCACTTGAATACCGTCAGGGCATTTTATTTAATCGACTTTGCTTGCGATGGAATGTATGATGCTCTATTTAGCTCTTCATTGTATACAAAACATTCTTAACTTGAATGTGTTTTGGTCAAATAGAGTGAATTTTATGACCAATCTTTCGCAATTCTGGACTTATTCTCTGTTCTGAGCCTTTATATTGAACACACTGAATTTTGACGCCATCGACATTTATTAATAAAAATAAATGTATTATATAAATGAAGGCACAGCCCTAGCCATATCCTTCAGTGAAGTGATTCTTTTATAAATATTATTGTTTTAGTTCATCTGGAGCTATTCTTTAAATGTACAATAGTCAACCAAAGCGTTTGTTCAACTCTTAGTTTGCTAAATTATAATATTTATAAAATGTAACCCGGCTACGTCTTGTAGATATTATTTAACGCTTGTTATTATGCTCTCTGGCCGAAGAAGACAGGCATTGTATTCTTTTTATTTAATTATTTAGTATATGCACGTAAATTGGGCGGGTTATGTACATAGAGTCGAAATTTACTCATTGAATACTCTTCATTGGTTGAAGGTTATTGTCCTATAATTAGTTATATTTTTTCATATGACCAAGGGATGATATGAAGAGGGAGTCGTGCCGAGCAACAGATGCAGATAAAATAATAGTGTAAAGACATAAGTAGACTTTGTATGTTTATTTTGAAAAAATTATACCCGTGAAGTTTCTTGCCATTTCATCTTGACGCAGGTTTTCCCGAACTGGTGGTAGAGTCTTGTTGTATTTGACGTCAATAAGAACAAGTAGTTGTCAATGTTGAGAAATAAATATTTGAATGTGATGTGACGTGTGAAACCAAGGAGGTGCGTGTCGAGACTGCGTTCATTTGTCGTTTTAATGAGTAGAATACATTACACTTTGTGATGCGAGTTTAGAACTCATTTGATTGGAGAAAAACATTAATAATAACAAACTTATTTTGTATTCCTAATTCAAAGTAACTTTTATCTAAAGCATTGTACGTTAATTTTAGAACCCCGACGCGAAAAGAGGAGTGTTATAAGTTTGACGTGTATAAAAGTACAACATGGATAGAATCAAGAGTGTATTTAGCAAAGTTTGATGAAAACCGCAGCTATTCTAAATTTGTGCATGTTTTTTCCTGTTTCTCGGGGGTTTTTTAATTTTTGTTTACAAATAACTTTGTATAAACAAGTTTTTTAACATAAAATGTGTAATATAAGTACATTCTAAAAAAAAAACGTTTAAAGAGTAGCAAATTTATTATTTTAAATTCATAAATGTCTTTTCTTAGTCGAGCTAGCTTGCGATATTAGTCATGTTGTTGAGAGATATTATCTTATTCCTTTTATCATTAGTAGTCAAATACAATTATAGGTAATAAATTACATCGACTTCATAATATTATCCCGACATAATAGTGGCGTTATGCAATCTGTTTTTCTTATTCGCGCGTCGTTTAGACTCTTTCATATTACGTGGCTAGCAAATTCCATGCTACAGTTTTACGCTTTTTTATCGCTTTTTTTTTTAAGTCCATTTATCACAAGGATTTTGTTCTAGAAAGTTCTCTTTTTTATGCAATATATTTCTAAGCGGGTACTACTACAAAAGGTAATTTTTGAAAATGGAAAACTCGATGTTGACGTTACGAAACGCGATGATAGTTTAAATTTTTGATCGTCTTTTTTCCTTCTGTTCGATTTTTTCCTTTTTTGTCATTTTCTTTTGTCGCAGTCTATTTAGATAGTTGTTATGTAAAGTGAATATAGACAAAGATTATTAAACAACTGGGTTCTGGTACTTTTAAAAACTTTGTTGCAATTTTATAGCCGTGATTTTCCTACAATCGTTTATTGAGCTTATTCATGCATTTCAAAATTATGTCACTCATTTTAACACAGTTGTCGAATTCTCATCACTGCCTATTCCACTAGCTTCGAGGAATTAAGTCTCGGTACTTTTGGGGTAACGCGACGACATGAAGCATAAACAAACAAACTCACTTTCGAATTTTATTACTAGTTAGGATTTACCTGGAAAGAATGGCACTACGCCTCTCATCGTACTACTTCCTACTATAATTTATGCAGCAATTCTAATGATGCCTGACATTTAAAGCTGGTATGTATGAATTAAAATACTTGTTGCTTGACTTGCTCGAAGATGAGTTTCCGGTTTGGAAAAAATGTCCGCTCCGCTCATAATTTGTTTGTAAATAAAAACAACTTCCGTTAATAAAATGGAGTGGGGATCGAAGCGAACAACGATCGTCAGCGATTTCTGATAAGGATGACATTGTTATATAAACAAGACTTTTTCTTTTCCAAATAAGATAATGAATCGTGAAAATCTAGTTTGGCGTCTGATCCTCGGCAAATAAATACATTTTTAATATAAGTAGTTATTTCCACTACAAAAAATGTGAATTTGTTGTTGGAATATCCATTGCTGTTAACCTAAGGACAAGGTACAATCGGCGCGCTTGGCGGATGCCCAGGCTAAGAGAGAAAATCGTTTGCGCGTTGTAGCTCTTTTATACGCGCCCGCTTACTAAGAGGCGACTACAGGGGATTCGACCGTAGGTACCTACAATACAAGAAACCCGGTATTAAGCCCTAACGTGTTACACCAACCCCATAAGATATACACACATTTAATACAATATAATCTTAGCCTAGTAATATATTTGTATAAAGTTTTTTAATTTAATAACTTACAAACATAAAAAGTTTCTTCAACGCGCATTAAACTTAAAACCGTAGATTATAATCACTTTAGCATAACTTAAGGTGAACTTAAACTCAGACAAGTGTAAAGATTAATCATCGTAAGTTACTGCGTCGGAAGTGGACAAGTCGACCTCAATTCAATGGCCTTCGAAATAGTGTAACGCCTTATGTACTTTGATTCATTTTTATATTATGTGTTTGTCTGTGGACGAAGTTGTTTATTTACTATATTTATGCATAATTTTTTTGATGGTTATTGAAATTGAATTAGCTTTATTTAAGACTGATAATTGCTTGTCTTGATGACGTTATATAAAGCATGGCTCTACCACCAGTTTCTTCGTAAAGAAGAACTAGCAAGAAACTTCTGGGAAGTAATAAAATAAACGACCTATTTATAGAGACCTCCTTATAATCACAATACCAGCAACAAACTTATTTTTCTCTATTCAGTCTTTTTATATAACAATTTGTTATTATCCTAATATTCATTGCATTAATAAAAAAGCGTGCTCATGCTAGATTTAAGAGTGTATGCCATGCATGTTATATAATTAACAAAGTATAGGTAATGAAATTAAAGATGTAGGTTATCTTGTATAGTAATTAACGATTGATAGTGGACGGGCAGTTGAATTAATGACCAATAAATTAAAAAGGGTGAACGACCCAGAAGCAACGACTTTTCAACTGATCAAGTATTATCATAATATAAACTTGAGTAGACACAGTCGCAAGCTAAAGACGAAAATCGCTTGCGCGTTGTTCGGTAATTTGTACGCGCTCTGCATACTAAGGGGCGACAACACTGCAGAGCATGCAAATGCGAATCCGAGCTTGCACCAAGTTCTGCGAATGTACAACGGAATGCATTTCTTTTTCTTTATTGGGCTTTTTAATTTCCCACTCTGATTTTGTCGTGGGATTTTGAAGGATGATGGGTATGTTTTATTTTGATAAAGCTATACTAGTTTATGAGCTATCATTTTTGTCGAGTCGAGAAATTTTTTCGCTTGGACAGGCGAGGATCCCGCGCTCTGGTCTGTTTAGTGGTTGAACAGATGCTACCTACCAGCAGATGGAGCGTGTACTCGTCTACTAGGTACAACAAAACTAAGATTTCACTTACGACATAATGGACGTAAACCTGAGCTCTTAAAGACCAACAATAGGCCGTATAGCAATGCTCAAAAAGGAGCGAACTATGCCCAGAAGCTCCCTGTGCGAATCAGATATTAAACAGTTCTAGTTTTCGGATCTCGTGACGAAGAATTGTTTATTCATTATATATTTAAAAACACGGTTAATCATGTCATAAGAAGTCGGCGCCATCGGTTAATGGTACCTAATGTTGGCGTCGCTTAGTTTTAACCTGAGCGTTATATCAAGGCTATTTCGATCAAGATATATACTGCGGGAAGTAAACAACTATAAAACATGGCTACTAGTACTTGCGGTGTTATTTCTTGCCGATCTTTTTCTCCTACATGAATAAGTACTTATCAGTCGGTTCACGCTTCGTCAATTTTGTCTTTCATTCAACACGCAATAAGATAAAAGTGCCGAACGAACTAAATAATGAACCGATCCAATATTGTGACATTGATCGACATACATTTGTTTATTTACGTTTTCATTCATTCTGCATCTTTCACTCAAGTGAACGTTCAGCCGAGTGAAGCGCCTGATTAACCTTTTAGATACACCCCTCCGTCTTTGACTCCGACAAATGTTAATCGTTCAGTTCTTAAAGTACACATTACTTATATTTGCTCAGATTTGAAAGTCCCTTGTATGTCAGATAAGTAATGTGTTTTGAAATTAACATTGTATTGATGATTCAATATTATAACAATGTTAAAATTTTCAAACACGGATACGTCAGTGTCACAATTTTTCTCAAAATATATACACATGATTTCATGCTCTTATATCAGTTTCTTTAATAAAAATGTTTGAACTTTCAACCGTTACAGTTGAAGTGAACACAAAGTATACTTGTTCAAAGTACGGGGATTCTGTTACCGTAGCAATTCTCACTTTCTGAAGGCCGACATTTTAGGAATGGTACCGATCGACGAAAATGTCTGTAGACTGGCATCTCCAATTAGATATTTAATGTCACAGAATGAGAGTTGCTCTACTGGTATGACATAAATAGTCTAAGTCCCTAAAGTTATTTCGCGAAAGTTCTAAGACGTTTTTGTATGCAATAGCATGTTTGCAGGCCAAAACTTTATTTGATAAGTAAACTATTATCTTATAATTATCTTATCTAATTCCATAATGGTAAAAGCAATGTCTTCTTTCTTAAATGTAATTGGATACTTGAGCCTTATGTAACTTTTTTATTTTATTTAACGAAGGAAACTTAACTTAAGTCATACAGTAAATTGTCGCAGATTTCTTAAATATTTCACGTAGATACCTACCATAATCCGGTTCCGTAGAAGCGCCTAGAAAGTTCTACCTTATTTTTTGATAAAGTAAACAAAATATTAAAGGCTGTTTGTTTAGGTGTTTAATTAAACGCGTGTGTAATTGCATTGCACATTTTAGAAACTGTTGCCAAGACAATAAGAAACTTTTTCGAATATTCGTATGTTGTCACCCTACGCATAATTAAGTTTCAAATGTATTCGATTGGATTTAAATCACAATTGTAAGGTGGCAGCCTCAAAATTTCAAAACCGTGAGAGTTGAAAATGTTATTTTTGACATAGTTTATTGGTGTTTTGTGCGTTTTTATTAACTCATAACAGTTATTTTTTTAATACAGTTATATATTGAAAAATTTCGCTTTCGATATACCTAATACTCTAAATAAACAAAGTAAAATAAATCATTATTTATCTGCGGAAACGTTTTCTTTGCAGACGATAATTTTCAAGTAAAATTTGACAGACGTTAGACGTTCCTATTCTCATTTGAATCGCATAGCACGCGATGATACTCATCGTGCCCATGAATAAATATCTTTCTTTCTTTACGCCCAATTTGAAATGTAGTGGCTACGTCTTCATGGGTGACATTAACTATTCGATTACAAAAAATCACGCGGCTTCTCTTTCATCTTGACTTATAATTTCATCAACACTTCAACACTCGTTGCAATAAATAACGAAAATAAACTATAAGCAAGTAAAGTCATCCGATGATTAAATTATTGATTGTTTTAATGTTCTATTTGCTTTTTAGTTTAAAGGAATGAGATCAGAGCACGCGAGGTCTAAGTTTGATTCCCAGTTGGGTCAGTACTCGATCTCGCGTGACGTCCGTCGGTATAAATGCGATGCGTTTTTGAATTTTGAATTGCGGTATGAAGGCTGCGTAGCATTCCCATGCCACAGCCGTGATGGTGGTTTTCAGTGGGTAGGTGCCACTCTGGTGAGTCCCACATAACCCCGCAGTAGCCGGTTGCCTGCGGAGGTATGCATGACGCATCTTCCACCTTCCTCCCCGCGGGGGGTGCTGCTTAGGCGACTAAAAAAACTTCTTTCTTCTTATATTGGGCACACCCATTCATTAGCTGTTTGTTTATTTATGTCGTAGTTATATTGTATTCCTCCTATTTCAAGTACCTATTTAAAAGATTTTACAAATGTGTGCCGACTTCCTCTACCTCCGATTCCTTTAGAAAGCCGAAGTTGAAGATATACTTACGCTATGAGGATGAAGAAGAAACCAAAGATGATTTTCGTAAATTGGAAAAGTATAAATATTTTATTTCTACTCTAGATTACTTTTTTTCTATAATCTTAACTAATATGAAGGGCATCCATTCTCTATTTCAAGGCTAAATTATTCACAATAATAATGATATCTAAAATAATAAATCCTCACACAAACACACTAACGTAAGCACTCGTTGAGTTCTTCGTCCCAATGTATGTCTAAGCGTCTTGTCTCTGAGGTACGTCTTCTTACGGTAGCGTCGGGTGACGGGTCGCTCACTTCTCTCTAATATGGTTGAGGAGGGCGATGGCTGGATCTCGCGTTAACTCGTGAACGGGTGCCGTTTGAGGGTGTTCGTCGTTTGGATATTTGGAGGAGGTACACTTGCCGAGCTAACAGATGCAGATAAGAATAATTTTGAAAAAAATATACCCCTGAAGTTTCTTGCCAGTTCTTCTTCACGAAGGTTTTTCCGAACTGGTGGTAGAGTCATGTTTTATTTGACGTCAATAAGAACAAGTAATTGTCAATGTTGAGAAATAAATATTTGAATTTAAATGCAAGGATTAAAATTATTACCACCTCCATTACTAACTAAAACAGCGATAGACGCTTTCGTTATTATGGATCCATTATTCCTTGATGTGAAAGACGTACCTAATATTAAATGACAAACAAAATATTAAAACGTAAACCGTTAATTTATTTCCATTGATCAAGATTATTGATGTTTATTGATTTAAGGCTTTTTTGATAACGTTTTGTTGATAACGAAACTTGAAGAGAGATCCGTTATGAAGATAAAATGGTGAAAGAATTTTCTACATCCGTTCAGTATTTTCAGGCTTTATCGATTATTGACGGTGCGGCGCTACCCTCAGCAAATGACCTTGAACAACCGCTCCAATCTTGCCGCGCGTTGGCGACGCATTAGTTACCGAAGTGAACAAAAACATATTTTTGAAATGCATTAAATTTTGATTATTTAAAACAAATTTTAAACCTGCGAAATGTGTTTAAGTAAATTATGTATCCATTAAGTTTAGTCCCATAATAAATTAATGCATATTTTAAGGTGAGGTTCACGATAAAAATCAATATTGCTCACTTCTGTGCGTTCGTTCTAAAGAGGTTTATAAAACATTTAGTTATTTAAAATAATTGGAGATTAATAGTCACTATGGCATCAAGATTATATAAGAAAATCATATATTTTTTACAACTTGCTTTGACGGCAGAGTAGCTTCGGTGTCCTGCCTCACACGCCGGAGGTCCCAGGCTCGAGTCCTGGTCAGGGCATTCATTTATGTGATGAACACAGTTGTTTGTCCTCGGGTCATGGTTGTTATTTATAAATGTATGTTCATTCATTATGGGTTTTCGCAAATATTAAGAAAAGTGAATTGAACATTAGATAGTTGATCAAGCTTTACTCCATCCATTAAAATGATGCATAAGTGGTTTATTGATTTTCTGAATTTCCGCGTCGTTTTATAACAGAAGGCTAAACATGGATCCAACACCATACAGCAGAAACCAAGCCTCAATCGAAACAGAGGACTGGTGCGGGTGAACCAGCTCTAAAGAAGGTCAAAGTAGTTTTATCCCCCAATAAAGTGATGGGTACAGTTTTATGTAGAGACTATGGGTAATCCCTATTGACTACCTAAAGAAGGGTAAATCGATTGATGACGAATATAATACCAATTTATTGGACCAATTTAACAAAATTTTACTTGAAAAACGACCGCATTTGGCTAAGAAGAAAATCCTCTTACAACAAGCCAGCGCACGAGTGCACACCCGTGCGAATGCCATGGCCAAATTCCATGAGTCGTGCTACGGGTTGCTTCTCACCCACCACATTCGCCAGATTAAGCCTCTTGCGACTATTTTCTGTTACCGAATTAAAAAAATTTCTCGGCGGGTAAAGATTTAGCTCACGCAGAAACCAATGCCTATTTTGCAGGGTTGCCTAGGTCGTGTTTTATGGAAGGGTTTTAACGCTAGAGAAACACTGGATGGAGTGGAGTGAGTTGGAAGGAAAGTACGTTGAAAAGAAGTCATAATTATTCAATAGAATTTACTGCTTGTTCAATTATTTTTAGTATTAAAATGATAGCTTGACTACGTGCCTTAAAAACCAATAGAATATTGGTAATCCACGTAATAACACCAGTAAATCTAAATTAAGCAATGCAATGTTGTTAAGGACACATATCAAGACTGAGTTTATAAGGTTCGCGGCCAACGGTACGTAGATATTTTTCAATGCATCTACATCAATGAATAAATCATTCATAATGAAATTTTAGTGTTATTTGTGTATTGGGGTGAACGCACCCTTACTTCGCTCTTGCTTTTTAAAGCTGTAAGGCTAGATTAGGTTTTTGATGTAGCTACGTTCATTGTAAGCTAATGGAGTTAATACATTTAAATGATAATCATTAGCGTAATTTTGAACTATTTATAAGTGTTATTAAAAATGGCGTAGCTTAAAGCCTATATTTGTTATAATAATAAACATGTCATAATGGAATAATTATAAAAAGCAATGTAACTTAATCAAACTTACTACTTACTTAATTTAATATTATTTAGGTATCTGACAGAATCTAAACTATGATCAAACGTCATTTATTCGTAGATTTAGAAACTCACATTTAGACTTTACTTTTAATTGAAATTATAATAATATTGATTGAAGTCTAATTATTTGCCAAAAGAAGAAATGGGCCGATTATTCCGGTACATCTCCAATAAATACATACAGTGTAAATAATGTGAAACATTTCAATATCTATTTACTATGTAATAGTATCTATAGACTTGTCTATCAATAGATAATTACATGGTTTTCAAAGATATGGTTCCATTTGAAATTTTTAAATGTAAATAAATAATATTAAAAAAGATAAGCCTTTCTTTGAACTACATAGGTTCGACGTCCCGTGTTTGTCATAATAGTGATCAACTAAAACGATTCAGTATCTATTTAAAATTTACAGCCAACTGTTATATTTTTATTTTTATTAAGCCTAATTGAATTTTAAACCTCATTTGTCTAAGGGGCGCTACCAATATGTGCAGATGAATGTGCGGGTAAAAAGCTGCTTGGCTTATGCCGTTTGAAACGAGCCGAATTTGCAGATCTACATTTAGCCCGAATGCACTACAATATGTATATTAAATGCTTCGGACCGGCTTTGTCGTTCAACTAAATACCGGAACGAATATATGTTTAGAGCTCCTAAGGCACCATTTCACCTAAATATTAATAATTGATTATCTTCGAGTAAACTACTTTTACGTTTCATCAGCTTGATAATTACGTGATGAATTCTATTACTATGTAAAGGCAAACGTTTATAGGATAAGAAATTATATTGTATGTGGTCGTTTTATAACATAGCTCCGCTAAAACTTATACATATGTGGAAGATCTAATAATTAGAAGGAAAATTTTATGAAAGCCCGTCAATCTTTGATAAAATCGTGATAAACTCTAACGCTCGATGCTGTTTACACTCACAGCTTCTTTAGAGATAAGCCTGCCGTGTTCTGCAGAAAGCAAATACATTCATTTTAATATTTGACGGGGGATTTGTTTTAAGCGATTGGAATAATCTAGAACTGATTAAAGAACATATACGACAGCCTTGCAGCGATATCAGCAACTGACGGCCGAGTGGCGTAGGGGTAGTCGCCCTGCCTCAAACACCGGAGGTCCCAGGTTCTGGGCATTCATTTCTCGGGTCATGGTTGTTTGTATTTATATATGTATGTTTATTCTTGGTTCCCCCAGTTCGCTGTGTCATCCATTATTCAAGCTCTGCTTACTTTGGAGCTATCCTGTTGGGTGTTCCTCTGGGGGTTTATTATTTGTTTATAGAATGACTGTCTTGCTTTTTCTCGGTGTCAAGCTGGTGCGCGCACATGAGACAAGATTTATGACTACGTGCGTTTAAACACCACCCGGATGCACTCGCAAGTCACCTAAGAGGCCACTTCAACTTTTTCGCACTATATTACATATGAATATATATAATATTCTGGGTTCCCTCCCCCTTCGCTGTAGACCCCCATACTTTGGGGTCATGCAGTTGGTGTGGTTGTCGGGGGATTTATTACTAAAAAAAATGTATAGTCTATCCTGCTTGCGTACTACGGGTTGACAGATTTATATAGTGCAACCTTAATATAACATACCTCAATATAACGACTTCCCCTAACGAAGCCCCTTGAACTGTCCTATAAGAGTCAATGTAAAATGTACCTATATAAATATACCAATATACATTGCAAACATTATTTACAAACAAACTCCTTATAACGAATTTTCGACTTTCAAGAAAAAGCATAAATACCTCTAATTAACGAATTTTGTCAACCCAAAACCTTTATATAAAGTTCCCACCGATGTGAGACTCTTAATCTCGTAGTATTTGATTTTTTTACCTCTTTATAACGAGTTTTAGACCAACCTAACCTCAACATCCTCAGTTCAACGCATTACTTGATACAACGAATATTTACTTGTTCCCTTCAGATTTATATCGAGGTTGCACTGTAATTTCTATCGTATGTGAGTTTTCTCACGTTGTTCTCTTTCAGTGTCGGAGCAGTCGGCGTTATGTACTTCCTTTAAGACTATTGCTATATAACTGATATATAACTGCCAACTGCAGTTGATATGAAACTCGGTCGTACAAGCTTCAATCGTTAACGAAAGACAAGAAACAATCAGAAAGAAAGAGAGAAAGAAATAATTGATGTGCAGAATATGGTGTGCGCTAGACGTTACAGTTGGTGTGTACAGACAGCATACTCAACCGTTGTGCCGGTGTGCAATGTTCAACTTCACTTTACTTGGAGTACAATATACAATACAATAATACAACAATGATACAATATACGCGTTAACTCGTGAACGGGTGCATACTTGAGTGTGAAAGAGAGAAAGAAATAATTGATGTGCAGAATATGGTGTACGCTAGACGTTACAGTTGGTGTGTACAGACAGCATACTCAACCGTTGTGCCGGTGTGCAATGTTCAACTTCACTTTACTTGGAGTACAATATACAATACAATAATACAACAATGATACAATATACGCGTTAACTCGTGAACGGGTGCATACTTGAGTGTGAAAGAGAGAAAGAAATAATTGATGTGCAGAATATGGTGTACGCTAGACGTTACAGTTGGTGTGTACAGACAGCATACTCAACCGTTGTGCCGGTGTGCAATGTTCAACTTCACTTTACTTGGAGTACAATATACAATACAATAATACAACAATGATACAATATACGCGTTAACTCGTGAACGGGTGCATACTTGAGTGTGAAAGAGAGAAAGAAATAATTGATGTGCAGAATATGGTGTGCGCTAGACGTTACATTGGTGTGTACAGACAGCATACTCAACCGTTGTGCCGGTGTGCAATGTTCAACTTCACTTTACTTGGAGTACAATATACAATACAATAATACAACAATGATACAATATACGCGTTAACTCGTGAACGGGTGCATACTTGAGTGTGAAAGAGAGAAAGAAATAATTGATGTGCAGAATATGGTGTGCGCTAGACGTTACAGTTGGTGTGTACAGACAGCATACTCAACCTTTGTGCCGGTGTGCAATGTTCAACTTCACTTTACTTGGAGTACAATATACAATACAATAATACAACAATGATACAATATACGCGTTAACTCGTGAACGGGTGCATACTTGAGTGTGAAAGAGAGAAAGAAATAATTGATGTGCAGAATATGGTGTGCGCTAGACGTTACATTGGTGTGTACAGACAGCATACTCAACCGTTGTGCCGGTGTGCAATGTTCAACTTCACTTTACTTGGAGTACAATATACAATACAATAATACAACAATGATACAATATACGCGTTAACTCGTGAACGGGTGCATACTTGAGTGTGAAAGAGAGAAAGAAATAATTGATGTGCAGAATATGGTGTACTCTAGACGTTACATTGGTGTGTACAGACAGCATACTCAACCGTTGTGCCGGTGTGCAATGTTCAACTTCACTTTACTTGGAGTACAATATACAATACAATAATACAACAATGATACAATATACGCGTTAACTCGTGAACGGGTGCATACTTGAGTGTGAAAGAGAGAAAGAAATAATTGATGTGCAGAATATGGTGTACGCTAGACGTTACAGTTGGTGTGTACAGACAGCATACTCAACCGTTGTGCCGGTGTGCAATGTTCAACTTCACTTTACTTGGAGTACAATATACAATACAATAATACAACAATGATACAATATACGCGTTAACTCGTGAACGGGTGCATACTTGAGTGTGAAAGAGAGAAAGAAATAATTGATGTGCAGAATATGGTGTGCGCTAGACGTTACATTGGTGTGTACAGACAGCATACTCAACCGTTGTGCCGGTGTGCAATGTTCAACTTCACTTTACTTGGAGTACAATATACAATACAATAATACAACAATGATACAATATACGCGTTAACTCGTGAACGGGTGCATACTTGAGTGTGAAAGAGAGAAAGAAATAATTGATGTGCAGAATATGGTGTGCGCTAGACGTTACAGTTGGTGTGTACAGACAGCATACTCAACCGTTGTGCCGGTGTGCAATGTTCAACTTCACTTTACTTGGAGTACAATATACAATACAATAATACAACAATGATACAATATACGCGTTAACTCGTGAACGGGTGCATACTTGAGTGTGAAAGAGAGAAAGAAATAATTGATGTGCAGAATATGGTGTGCGCTAGACGTTACATTGGTGTGTACAGACAGCATACTCAACCGTTGTGCCGGTGTGCAATGTTCAACTTCACTTTACTTGGAGTACAATATACAATACAATAATACAACAATGATACAATATACGCGTTAACTCGTGAACGGGTGCATACTTGAGTGTGAAAGAGAGAAAGAAATAATTGATGTGCAGAATATGGTGTACTCTAGACGTTACATTGGTGTGTACAGACAGCATACTCAACCGTTGTGCCGGTGTGCAATGTTCAACTTCACTTTACTTGGAGTACAATATACAATACAATAATACAACAATGATACAATATACGCGTTAACTCGTGAACGGGTGCATACTTGAGTGTGAAAGAGAGAAAGAAATAATTGATGTGCAGAATATGGTGTACGCTAGACGCTACATTGGTGTGTACAGACAGCATACTCAACCGTTGTGCCGGTGTGCAATGTTCAACTTCACTTTACTTGGAATTCAATATACAATACAATAATACAACAATGATACAATATACGCGTTAACTCGTGAACGGGTGCATACTTGAGTGTGAAAGAGAGAAAGAAATAATTGATGTGCAGAATATGGTGTACTCTAGACGTTACATTGGTGTGTACAGACAGCATACTCAACCGTTGTGCCGGTGTGCAATGTTCAACTTCACTTTACTTGGAGTACAATATACAATACAATAATACAACAATGATACAATATACGCGTTAACTCGTGAACGGGTGCATACTTGAGTGTGAAAGAGAGAAAGAAATAATTGATGTGCAGAATATGGTGTACGCTAGACGTTACAGTTGGTGTGTACAGACAGCATACTCAACCGTTGTGCCGGTGTGCAATGTTCAACTTCACTTTACTTGGAGTACAATATACAATACAATAATACAACAATGATACAATATACGCGTTAACTCGTGAACGGGTGCATACTTGAGTGTGAAAGAGAGAAAGAAATAATTGATGTGCAGAATATGGTGTACTCTAGACGTTACATTGGTGTGTACAGACAGCATACTCAACCGTTGTGCCGGTGTGCAATGTTCAACTTCACTTTACTTGGAGTACAATATACAATACAATAATACAACAATGATACAATATACGCGTTAACTCGTGAACGGGTGCATACTTGAGTGTGAAAGAGAGAAAGAAATAATTGATGTGCAGAATATGGTGTACTCTAGACGTTACATTGGTGTGTACAGACAGCATACTCAACCGTTGTGCCGGTGTGCAATGTTCAACTTCACTTTACTTGGAGTACAATATACAATACAATAATACAACAATGATACAATATACGCGTTAACTCGTGAACGGGTGCATACTTGAGTGTGAAAGAGAGAAAGAAATAATTGATGTGCAGAATATGGTGTACTCTAGACGTTACATTGGTGTGTACAGACAGCATACTCAACCGTTGTGCCGGTGTGCAATGTTCAACTTCACTTTACTTGGAATTCAATATACATAATATCATTTGACAACAATACTTAAGACGTTTTTTCATTCTTATAGTTCCAAAATAATTGAAATACATTATTAAAATGTGACAGCAGTTAATAAACTAATGTCAAAAAATCATCTTAAATTACAATATTACAATGTCAATATAAATAACAATTACTAAAATTAAATATAATTCCAAATAATAACTAGATTACTAAATTCGTTAATATTATATGTCATTTAATATTATCATTGATAACAATTTTCCAATGCAAATATTGTAATACCAGAGAACGATTATACGCATTCCTAAAAATTGATATTCATATAAAATAACCACATTAATTCATTTACTGTGTTTTTGACTTCACTTATAGTTTTCTTTTCAAATGCACCACTGAATCATAAAAGTTAGCTGTAAAGGTCTAGTGACGCATTCTCTTGTTGCTTCAAGATTTAGTCATCCGAGTTACGCACCAACTGCTTGCCACTCAATACTTATAATTAGTATCTAATCTATAGATAAAATACAGACCACAGTAGCTTGTACTGCTTCACCAAGCCAACTAAACCGACGGGCGGAATGCTCGCTCACCCTTTGACCCTTTACGAATAATAATTAACAAGCTATGTGAAAGAAGAGGCGCCAAATAATTTGGTAAATAATAGTTAGGACAAAGATACTGGCACATAATATGGAATAAATAATAATAGTTTATTTCTCGTATACGAAATTAACGATATACGTTTAATACTACCCATGTCGTGGATTACTCAAGTAAAGTCGTAACAGACACATCGCTCCCTTCAAAATGGCGCTCCTGCCTTCTTGACTAAACCTGTCTCTCCGCGCGCTGGCGACTGCGTGCGACACGAACTTACACTTAAACGTGGTACTTTGACGCTATATGCACTTGAAAGCTGTTAAAACCAAACAGTTATGATTCCTCGCATTTGGTATTGTTCTGCCGTTGTTAGTATTATCTGATACTATTTGATTTGTCATCGTGACAACGTTTTTCATAAGTGTTTAAGAAACTTGAAAATATTGAGCAGAGTGTCCTTAATTTCATTCTGACTGATATCACGTGTACCTTTAAATTTTTTATTGTCATTAGATTCGCGGATCAGTTGCTTACCTAAATGGTTTGAATTTAGATTTTGTCATCATTTCTATCAGGACGGTTCAAAACAATTCAAAAAAGCACAGGTCAGTCGAATTTAGGTCGATCGGCCTCTTTGACCCCAAATACTGCGCCAAGTTCTTAGATATATTAGGTTTTTTCTCGTGTAATACATGAATAGAGTAAAAAATAAATACAATAATAATTTTACATACTTAGACCAAAAATTTTAAGTTCCTTATGAACACAGTGGGTACTAAAGTATATGGGGAATATCTTTTATAATTGATTTGAAAATTGTGTTATTTAATTTGAAATCTCGGTATATAGTAAGTTTTAAACAGATCCAATTTCGTATATTGAATTAAACACGGTGCGTCGTGAAGTTTTAGCAATCCTTACAAAGTAGCACCACTACCTTGTATTGGCTTTAATTGCAGTTCGAATATCTTATCGACACCATAATATTATAGATATTTACGATCTATCACAGTTACCGAGGAAATTAGGAGGGAACTACAGCAGATAGAAGGATTTATTGATGACCAACTTTGCCCGGCAGTTTCGCTCACTTATCTCAGGAAGTTACCTTATCTCATTAAGGAAAATTATAAAAAAAATACTAAGATACACTAATGTCAAAATTTCTTACATTAATATTTGAGCTTCCAGGCGTTATTTTTGTATGTTTGAGGTTATTCGTCAATTTAAACTCTGCTCACTTAATTGTAGAGTTTATTTTATGAACATCTCGTCTGGGGTACTACTGTCCTTTTTAGATGAACCGCCATAAGAAGCGCGTGTTTCTTGTGTCAAAGGGAAGAAACAACCCGTCAAAAAACAGAAACAAATGCAATCCGGACCGGTCGGGAAAACAACAAAAATCGTACTCCAATATCAGTTAAAATCAAAAATCGGTAAATGCAGTCAATATTCACAGCTAACACTCCTACCGATTGATATATTCCACAATCACAAATGCAGTTTACCGGGTGGAGCGTGTGTTCGTTTGTCGACGTTCAAAATAACTAAAATTATTGTGCTTGTTGTTTTGCGCCTTGGTAATGAAATGAAATGAAATATTTATTTCTCAACATTGACAATTACTTGTTCTTATTGACGTCAAATAAAACATGATTCTACCACCAGTTCCAAAAAACCTTCGTGAAGAAGAACTGGGAAGAAACTTCACGGGTATATTTTTTCAACATAAATTTACAGAGTCTCTTTATGTCTATACAAAATTATCCTTTTCTGCATCTGTTAGCTTAGCAAGTCTCCCTCCCCCAAGTATCCAAACGACGAACACCCTCAAACGGCACCCGTTCACGCGTTAACGCGGGATCCAGCCATCGCCCTCCTCAACCATATTAGAGGGAAGTGAGGTAAATTCGTCATGCATACCCCGCAGCCGGTCTGCAGGGTGACGTGGGACTCACCAGAGTGGCACCTCCCTACCAAAAACCACCGTTACGGCTGTGGCAAGGGATTGCTTAGCAGGGTAAGCAATTGGTACCAAACGGATGATTGATCTTATTTAATCTATATGTTCTAATATAAACCTACTCTATTACGACCCCATAAAAGATCTTTATAAAAGCACACTACGACCAAACAATCTAAAAGCTTGTTTCTTTCGCAATCCTCAAATGATTGTACAATCTTTTTTTAATAATTAACGACAAATTATTTTAAATAAAACACTTTTTAACCGAAAGGCGCGGCGAGTTAAATTGTAAAAAAAAAAAATTACGCGATAAAATACTTTCAAAAGGTGTTTTACTTAGTTTTGTTTTTTGGTTCAGTTTGTCTGACTTTTGTTACACAGAATACTCGGCCATATTCTAAATTGCTCTTCCACGGACCCCATTCATACAAGTTAACTTTTACTGTGTAAACCTTTTTTTATAGAAACACAAAAATATACATATACTGCTCTATCCCAAAACTGGGGAAACACAGTTTGACAAGACAAAAATAAACTTTGTCCGTATGAATTTACGATTCACGTTTGTTTGCAAAGAGCTTCGACCGAAAAATGCTTACGTGACCGAACGCACGGTACGGTAACTTCTAGATCACAGTTTCAAAATTTGAGAAACCAAACGAGTTTTTTTGCATGGTAATAAAAATGTACTTGGCGTGACTTGTGATTATTTATCTAAATCTTTGTAAATCGATAAATAATCCTTTTGAAATAGATTAAGTAAAGTTTATCGATAGAAATAGGCGAATAACATTCTTGTGTAGATATCTGTGATAAAAAGGTGAATTTGTATTTCCCTGGCGAATATACCGATTAAATTACCTACTTAATTAAATATCAACCTTTGTTGACTGTTATGTAATTTCTCTGTTTCATGGACAACAGAAAAAGGTTCATTTTTTCTGTATGAAGTATGTCTAATAATTGGAGCGAAGCGAGCGTAGCGAGCGAAGCTCCTTATGGACTCAAAATGTATAATCGTTCACCGCGAACTCCTCTCACACCGTTTGACCGATTGAAACGAGATTTTGCACACAAGTCTAGAGTGACCATAGCAAGGTCAGTACGAAAAAATTTTTTCGATATCATGTACCATTGAGAAAAAATCACCGAAAAACTTTTACATTGAAATAGCATTGAAAAATTTTGTAAACAAACAATTGGCGCCAAAATTGAATTTTTGATCAGAAAAATAGAATTTCGAACATTCACATTTTTCTGATCAAAAATTCAATATTTGTCGATTGTTGAGTACCAGTCAAACTATCTGTCAATATCACGGTAACCTAAACTCACATCTGATTCGTCAATGCAAACCCAATACAGTGCTCGACCTATTGAATTGGAAAATATGAATTTTAAGTCTTTCGCAATTCGATATCACTTTGTTCGTAATAGGCTTGTCCAATTCAAGAAAGAGCAAGTCCTCCAAGTTCTGCCTTATGTGACTTTCGGGAAGAACACTGAAATGGACGAGATTTACTGTAAGCAGAAACTCCTCTTGAATATACCATGGCGAGACCAAAATTCGTTGAGAACTCACACAACTTGGAGAGAGTCATACATTAACAGTGACCTGAGTATGTGGGAATTGCCTGAGTTAGTAGAGGAAGAGTCGGAGGATCATGCCCAGCGCGTTAACGAACCTCACGAATGGATGACACTAGCGGCTGCCCTGCCAAATCAGCCGATATCAGATGTGAGTTTAGGTTACCGTGATATTGACAGACAGTTTGACTGGTACTCAACAATCGACAAATATCCTCAAATTCTAGAGAATTTAGATTTCGTGAAAGTTTCTAAGTTGGCAGAAGAAGATAATTTCTCTCGATCTAATGATGCATTTGAACTGACATCCGAACAAAATCAAATAGTTGAACATTTGTTGAACCAACTGAATGACCCAAATATCGGTAGATTGTCTATCGTGCAAGGTAGCGCTGGGACTGGCAAGTCGTGCGTCATCAGGAAAATGGTGAACGTTGTCGAAAGAAATCACGGCAATGGAAGTGTGTTGCTTATGGCTCCTACTGGCGTCGCTGCAAGCAATATTGGAGGACGTACGATACATTCTGCTCTTCACATGAAAGTTTCAAAAAAACAAGAATTAGACGAATTGACAGGAGAAACAAAACGCAACTATTTGATTTTGTTCGAATGTCAGTTCAAATGCATCATTAGATCGAGAGAAATTATCTTCTTCTGCCAACTTAGAAACTTTCACGAAATCTAAATTCTCTAGAATTTGAGGATATTTGTCGATTGTTGAGTACCAGTCAAACTGTAATAAAGTGTTATAACAAATGAGATTTGGCGATTGTTTTTTGGTAACTTATAACACTTAGAATTATAAATTTCCGACTGATGAATTGTTGTTATAGGATTTGTATTGACACGCATAGGCTCTAATGTTTGTTTTGAATTCTCGCAGCGATTTCTACCTTAATTCCTGCCACGCAATACCTAAAAGAAACCGTTTCTAACAGTCAGACTAAATGCAGATGTGATTAAAACTAGACACTGTTAACCATCTCTGAGATACGCGGTCATCATCAGCTGACCATATGATTTTTCGTAAATGTTTGTATCGAATTATTTCATTTAAAGCTAACCCAAAAAAGTCCGTTAGACTAAAACAATTGATAAGGAAAATATCGCTTCGCTCCGATTATGGCATGGTTAGGTCCGGAGGACCAACGCATTCCGACCTAGTAATACCTAGGTACCGGAAAATATAGAATATTCCTTCAATTTATACAAATATTATGCTCTATAGTTTGGCGGCAATTTTTACAAATAAGTTTGTGATTTTATTTGACACACGCAGTCATTGTCAATTGTTGCCTTAAATATCTAAATACTCATATAAAATTTTTGTTATATTATGTATAAATACATTTATTTGTTGATTATTAAAATATAGATTATTTTTAATTTTTCCATAGGCTCATATCACATTTCCCCTGTTTTCCTTAAATGAATCAAACATTTCCTGACTGAGATAGATTAATTGGAAAATGCATTAGTGTAAATTAAAGGAAATACTTTTAAGGACGTCTTTGTCATACTTATCGACAATGAATTTTATCTAAATGATTTCATTTTACGTAACAATGTATCCTGGTTCATAAACTAATTTCGACACGAAGCGACCGCGTTTGCTGTGGTCATTTTAACCCTAAGGAAACTTATGAACACTGAAAGTTATTATTGAAATTTCAACCGGCAATAACCACGTTTAGCTAATAGACTTCCGGTTAAAGGGACGGAAAAGCCATTAACTACAGGAACCTAGGTAATACCAACGACAACGCGTCAGTACTTTTACAATTTCGTCGTCAAATTGTATACCTTCTACCCCAAGTATTTTTTTAAAGATCTTTTCCGCCGTTATTGTTCCTCTCAGTCTACCCATAATACCTTTTAAAAGTCGAAGCTAAGTCGAAATCTCGATAAAAATGGAGAAAAAAAGAAGACTGTCAACAATAAAATATTTTGAATTTTTTTTTATCTACTAATGCTTAATAATATTGTGGGCAAGTAATATGTAACAAACTAATCATGTTTCAAAACATATTTCGTATTTTCCTACTTTAATAGAATTGTTGTTGTGGAATTTGATACACTTAGGTCACATCAAGGATACAATGCGGCCTTGAGATTATTTTGGTTGCTCCTATGACTTATCTCACATCGCAATAGAAAAAATAACTGCGACGTAAGAATGCAGGTGGAATTGATAAATACTAGCGACCTTGGTTGTGAGATTGCATAAAGATTTGCAATAACAGGTCTAGTGTATGAATATTCGCAACAAACCATCGAAAGTTAACTTTCAATATGATTCTTTAAGTATCTGAACCGATTTTCAAAGCACATTTTCCAGTCTGCAACAAGTACGTCCTCAACGGCCTTCTCGACGCAGTGAGTGCATCTTCTGGCGATGAAAGCTGTATCGCCTTGAGCTGGTTTTTAATTTAAGTTGGCAAATCAGGCTTGTAAGGTGGAAGTCCCTCGTCTTGATCGCGGGGTGGGCGGGCGCGATGTCGTGGTAGAGCAAAGGCGTCGGAGTCCCGTATTCGATCGCTTGTTGCTCGCAGCAGCAAAAACTTCTGGCAAGCATTTGGTAGTGTACCACTCTGCGTCGATAATACTTTGGTTTAATATTACACTTTCGTGGGCATTGCTTCGTTTCAAGATTCGTCACCTGTTCTGATTGTGTAAACACAGCGGGAAGAACCTGCCTTGAATGTATTAATCATATCATGGCACTATTCCACGCGCGCCTGCTTCTCAGCATCGGTGAGTTTGTGGATACCCAGCGCGAAACAATCCTCCTTATGCAGAGGTGGTTGCATCGTGAACACTTCCCGACCCAATCTGCACATTGTGCTGAATCTCCCCAGGTTTTCTCGAATAAAATTTTTCACTTGTAACACGTTTTCTTCCATAGCGTCAAAGGACGGCCACTTCTTTCTGTATCCTTCAAAGTTAAGCGACTACTCTTAAACTTCGTTCTACCAGCGGTGCACAGTTGCTTTAGAAGGCGCCTTGTTTATAAAAGCTAATCGAAGTCGATAAAACGATTCATCGGGTTTCAAGTTCGACTTGAAGTCGTAAAAACATTGCAAGAAGAGGTTCCCGACGCCACCCGATCCATTTTTCTATGACGCACAATAGTTTCATTATGCTATTTGCAAATAAAATTAAGAGGGAAATTTTAATCGAAACAAATATATTCCCAATTTTCAAAATATTATAACTCGTCAACGTTTTATACATTAAAACTTTTTGCGCAAAACTGCCTGCGTGGCCTGGTGTTACGTAAAAATTAATGTCTCGTCTTCTGACATATTTATATTTAGTCGAATGACAAAACGTCAGAACGTTGACCCTTGTTTCATGTTTGACTTATTTATTTTCACACAGTTGCACTTGCTGCGCCACGAATTACAAACAAACCAACCTTTCGAATTCGTATTCGTATATATTTTTCAACATTGACTTGTTCTTGTAGACGTTATATAAAAGCTCTACCACAAAAAAAGTGCTGGCAGAAAACTTATCTAAAACTTTAATTAATCATATAGATTATACGTGACAAGAAACTATTATCTTTTACTATAAACAAAAACATTTATTGTTAATTTTTGTATACCTTAAGGACGCTACCTACGTATTCGGGACGGCACATTTAATTCAGGCAACGGGCCTCTATTATAAAAGAAACACTTGTGTCAAAAGTCATAAAATCAAATATTATTATGTGTCAAATTGTAATATTTGCATCAGCATAACCATAACATACAATGCACGTACATTATGTCACTTAATAAACTTTCTATAATCATGTATAATAAAAGTTTAAAATAGGTTGTGCTTTAATTTAGTTTGACAATAGATAAAAAAATTAATCATTTGTACAAACCGTAAAATAAAATCAACTGTGACAAATCTAAGTCAGATAAAAAAAATTACACCTTCAGCTGTTTTAGTGTGTCCAAAAATGTCAAACAAATAATATCTCGAGAGTACTATTTAGGCAACAAATGTCACATTCTTTCGTTGAAAACGAAACATCGATAGATTGACATTTTTCAAGGTTTGGTGTTAGCTATAAGATGACAAACAAAGGAAATGTCACAACCTAGGCTAGGTCTTTGTACACCATCTAAAAAAATTGACAAATAAATTGTAATTATAGGAAAAATACAAATAATTTGATTTAATTAGTAGTTAGATGGTAAGAAAATAAAAAAGTCAACATTATTTGTGTTCGTTTTAGCGGGCAACATTGACAATGAGTCTTTTCTATGACGGAAGTTGTAAAGTAAAGTTAGTCCACTAAGCAGAGGGGACAGCCACCTCACTCACAGCACACTTCATTCACATCACATTGATAGTTGTCTGTGTGTTTGATGTTCGTTGCGCTTGAGTTTGTTTTTCGGTTTCTTTATAACTTTACAACTATTAAATAAGCTAAAAATACACAAAACAATGCAATTCAATTCTTTGGACTTATTGCCATAATCGATACTACTCGATACACAAAACAAAAAGATGTAAGTAAACCTTAGCTGTCAAAATGACTTTTTTTCTGCCATGATGTTTTTTGTTTGTGTTGCACACTAAAAATGAACAATTTCATTTCCTACCAGTAAACAAAGTGTTTTAATAACAATTTAACAATCAAAAAGTGTTCTAAGCATCTTAAACTATTTTTTGATAAAGTGTACAAAGACCTGGCCCAGACTCCTTGCATTTTGGGACATATCTTTTAGTTTCGTCAAATCTTGTGATGAAACCAACGCGATGATTCGACATGTTGATAAAACATTGTTCTGCATTGATGTAGGTGGTAGATAGTATTCTTTTGTCTATCTTTAGCCAACCCAGAATAAAAAAACTATGTATAGCCCGAGAACAAACATCTTTTGTTATCATGCAAATGAATGCCCCGACAGGTCTCTAAGCTATCTTTAAACTTTGGGAGTTTTATTGTAATTGTTAACCAAGTTTTATTTCATACCACGAATATTTATTTTATTAAAATCCTCAAAAAAGTTATTTGTAGTCCAACAAAATGGTCTAATAACCATCACATTTCCTAAACATAAACGTGTACAAACACACATAAACTATGAATACCGCATACCTCATTGTTACTTACAATCATAATTCATGAATTACTGCAGATAGGCTTACTACGACTAATTCAATGCGCCTACGCAATTGACAGACACCCCTCCCCCTCCCTTGCTCTAAACGTGAGGTCGCGTTCTCCTATTGCATGGAGGTCTACTGATTGTTCAAAGTTACACGTGCTTTGTAGTGTAATGTTGTATGGTAAGGTTATAAAGGGCTCACTCGGGGGGCCATAATGCCGAATTCTGACTCAAAGTCAACAAAGTTTGTTACTTTTATCCTAAAACCGTGTGGTTATTGTTCTTGACTACTCATAAAAATTATTTTAAAAAGTGACGCAGTGCTTGCAAATAAAAAAAATCTTAAACATGTGTTCTAGCAGATATTTTTGAATAATCTCTTTCATCTTACGGAGACTTATACTTTTCTACAATTGCGTTAAAGGAACGTCTAAAGATATACGTACGAACAATTTGAATTTTTGTTATCAGTTATTTCAGTTATCAGGTTTATCATGTTAAGATCTAGTTGTCTGGGGTGGTACCACAGTCCTTGTTAGTTTGCGCGCTATAGTAATAATATCTTTCACCTGGTTGTGTTCCGATTAAATGGAGGGAGCGATGCAATTACTGGAACAAAGGCAATGTCAACTGAAGCTATCACGCGCGTCACACAACATGGCGGCTCTGAAGTTAGCTGCAGTTCATGTACAATGTCTGCTGCCCGCGCCCCGCGCCCCGCACACACCCACGTTCGTGTTCTCTGCAGCGTCTCGCAGCAACTTCAGAGCCGCCGAGTTGTGTGACGTGTACTATATGATAGCAACGCATCATTAGTCGTTAAAAAAATCCAGGGGTGCCATGCCACTAACCACCAATTAGCTGGCGAGCTCGTTCGCTGCCTTTGAAATTAGAAACAAAAAAACAAAAGAATACCTAATTATCATGAACTAAAAAAACCTTGTGCTAAATGAACCTCACAGCAGAATACAACTCCGTACACACACTGTAGGGTTCCAACATGTGAGGTTACAAAAGATTAGCCTTCCCGACCTTGGCCTGCTTACAATAAAAGCAATAAAAGCTTCGAATTAGGACCCTCTCATGTGAATCAGGGTCCCTCCCTGCTGACCCAGAAATATATGTAAACAAATCGACGATGAAGTACCAATACCTTTTATCTGAATAAATGCAACTTTACAGGAGACAAAAAGAACGCTCATTTATGTTACAGAAATTATGAATTAATTATTTCAGAAGGCCTACCATCAACTTTTAGCTAGCCATTCAATTCCGATGCAATCCATTTTAGGTACCTAAACTGAATCGCTAAGATTTGTACCATGAAGTGCCTTTAGCTAACTGGCGTTTGAATCGCTCACGGAGGAATGCAAGATCGAAATTTGTCTGTGGTCCGCGTGTGAGAAAGAGATGACGCTGTACACTCGTTGCATAAGTCTGTCTCTTTTACTCGAACCATATGCGTTGCGTTTCGAAATCTATAGTTAGTATGATTTTAGCGGTTTTTATGGTAAAAATAACAACAAATATATTTTGCCCTTTTTAGTGTAAAATTATATACCATAAGCCCGTTTTAGTACTCATTAAATAATAGAAATTTATATAATTCTTTAAATAATTAAAGGTTTCCTTAGTGTTGTCGTAAAAATAAATTGATTATGACGAGTTTAGAACGCACCCAATTTGACTTCTACCTTTGTCTCTACTGATAAATCAGTTGATTTTGTTGGATTTTTCAACAATGGCCTCAGCTCATCCACACAGTTCTAATACCAATCGTTTAGACAACCGATATCGTTTTATAAATTCTTCATCTTCCAATTAAAAAGGGTCCGATTGTTTCCGTGTTAAACGTCTTTTTTGTCGCCGTCTTGTGTTTATTTCATTATCATTTTCCAAGAAAACAAAAAAGACAAATTGCTCAGACATCTACAATAAATAATAGTCTAGAGATCATTTTTTCACATTAACACATAAGAAACACTAAATATTCAACTGAAATATCTTAATTTACGTATATTTTCAATATTTTTTTAAAGATACACCAAAACGATTCACTTCACGCCACGAAAGTAGGAACTTTTTTTGGATCGCTTAGTTTGACATGTAAGTTATCCATATAATGGTTGAAATATCATCTCATGGTACGAAAAATGAACGAACTAAAACAGTTTGCGATCCAATTGGCGTATGAAATACCACGACGTCACGTCGTGGTATGAAGTACCACCACGTGGTATGAAATACTAAAATAAAAGCAGTTTATTTTAGGTCATCAATTGAATCGCAATAATAGTTCATAGAAGGCCTTCAGGGGTATGCTGGTACTGTTTAGAGAACAAAAACACAACTTGAGCTAAGTTAGGTATTTAACAATACCTCTTATCTCATTTTTTCTATTATAACTTGGTTATATTATGACTCTTTATTTGCTAAATGGTTTTTGATAGTATTGATTGGAACTTGAAACGAAGCGTTTGTAATTACAGGTGTAAAGGTGGTAATATAAAAATAACTCCAAAATATTGCTTTTGTGAGGTGATAAAAAAATCTTCAACTAAATTACGAAGACATATCTAAGAATTTATGGTCCAACAGTTCGGCTTCAGTATACTATAGGAAACCGCGAGGTGCATGCCATGTGGTCTTGATACTTGCACTGTGAAAGAAGAGATAAAAATTTAATTACAGCAAAGGTGATCATAGAAAGCTCTTGGCAGAATAAATCGCTGGCGTGAAACTTACTTATCATAAACCGAATAAATGGCCTAGATCACTTGCGAGCCACGTGCGGCTCTTTTGATGTGAAGCTGCGGCTCTTTAGTTCCATACGCAAATATGATTTATTTTATAAACAAAAAACATTTGAAAATCCGTGTGAATCGTTAACGAGGATTAGGCACCATTTCTATATCTCAGCCACTTGAACTCGTTTTTCACCGCACCCCTCCCCCACGACACGCGTCGACACTGTCGTTAGAGCGTAAATGTTTACTTGATCTAATTTGCTGTAAAAAAACACTACAAGTACTATTTATTTTTGAAACAATTTGTGGCTCTTTAAAAACTTAAAAATTTTGTAAATTGTAATTTTTGACTCTTCTGACTGAAAAGGTTGCCGACCCCTGGCCTAGATCATGCCAAGCAAGTCTACATACATCGTTAAACTGGAACAAGGAGTCAACACGCTTCTGTATTTTTGGAGTTCGGCTGTAAGAAAATTTTCCTTGTCCTATATCGCTGGATTGCCAAAGGATCGGTTCTATCCTGCGCCAGAAATAACTATGAACAAACATTGTTATTTGTTTTCGGGTTTCAACAATGTGTGTAGGTTTTGGAAGTTGTTATTTTGTTAATTTTCTGTACTGTGCATGCAAAATGGGAAAGATTTGTTTATGTATGCTTAATCGATAAACTTTAAAACTACTAAACCGAATTTATTATCTTGTTCACCGTAAGGAAGCCGGCATTATAATATAACGGCCGAGTGGCGCAGTGGGTAAACGCCCTGGCTTATACGCCGGAGGTCCCTGGTCCGGGCATTCATTTATGTGATGAACACGGATGTCTGTTAGCGGGTCATAATTGTTCGTTATTTATATATGTATGCTTTTTATTCTGGATGTCCCCCCTGTTGGCTGTATGGTCATCCACAGAACAAGCTCTGCTTACTTTGATGCGTAAGCAGAGCTTGTTCTGTGGATTTGCGTTTGGTGTTTTTCCTACGGATTTATTATTGTTATTATCCTGAATTAACATAAGCTAGATTTTATCCCGATAATCCCACGGGATTAGTTCTGACGCGCAGGGACCTCTTATTAAATATAAATTTACTAACTCTGCCTGCCTGTTTTGACCATATTAAGTCAACAACAATTTATTAACAAGTCGTTTAACAAGGTGTTGGGTTTGAAATACGTTGAATAATGAACTGTCATTGTTCGTTTCACTAAACAAATGAAGAGCGAAGCTTTTCAAATTCGATTGAATACCTCTTAGATATGAAGGTATGTACCATCTTCGGCTTCCTTGTCACTTTTAATCATATGAGAACACAAATGCCTTACCAATATTGAATAAAATGGTGAGTAGAGTGAACAATTTATTATATCTAGGACAAACATCTACACACGTTTCACTTAGAACGGGTCGGGTCTAGTTAATATAATGTTATGTTTACTAATAAGGGATTCAAACTTTAGCTGTTTCATGCTATAAAATTAACTTAGTAGGTTAAAACGGTAGAGATGCTGGATTGTTTATATCTAAAAACCGTCTTTATTCAAGCTATTAATAAATTTTAATCTACATAAATGTTCTAAACGAAATTTACATTGAAATTCACACGAAAACTCTCGTTAATTTGATAAAAAACATTTCAAACTGCACACTCAAATTTCACACATATGTGCAAGACAGTGCTACGCAATTAGTATCATGGTTTCATCTAATTATAGCAGCAATGTATTGTTTCGTGAGATCGATTTTGTCATACATGCGACACGGCGGCTACGTGAAATGCCAGACGTGTGTGAGCAAGTGGGAATTGGGTAAATGACACAATTTAAAAATGCAAGTTTTTATAATTTATTTATAAAATATTAGTTATTTTGACAGGTACAATGTTTTGAAAAATATAGTTTTGAATTTAATATCGAATTTTATATAGGTTTGAAAACTTAAAAAAAGAAGCAAAAACTTATTATAGTGTATGTTAAATTTTTAAATATCATTAGCTTACTGACATTAAATATAACAATTTTTACTATGACAGTATGCATTTAAACGCATTATCTACGTAGCTATTATATATTTTATCCGAACGCCCATACAATTTTAGTATGATTCACAAGTCGTGACGTCACAGCTCAGTACCGTTTCGTATGGAGCGTTTTTCGGCCACTCGCAGCGGCTCCTCGAACACATCGCTGTATCTAGAAAACTATTGATTGTAAACATACTGTTACTTTTGCAATATTTATTTACTGTTGATAAACTATTTAAATATGAAATTTAAAAAAAATTGTCATGTACCCAATTCTGGCGGTATCTATGAAGTAGTAGCAGTAGCAGGTTATTGCGTGCACGGACAAGATTGCAGTTCATGTTATTTGAAACTGTACATGGTGAGCGGGGACTGATTACTGTTTGACTCAGTTATTTGGAGTGAGCCGGTATTCTAGCTGAACAGAGATTCGACTAGTCGTTGAAAACGAGTTTTAAGTTTAATAGCGTAAGGATTTTATCTACTGTACATTGCAAGTTTATTAAAAAATAAACCACCTTTTTAAAACAGTGAAAGTGCGAAATGATTGCCTGCCTATATTTTTTTAGCAAATTATTAATAAGCCATTAAGTTTAATTAATAAACCTCTTGTTGCGCACATCGTTCAGGTGAAAACAATACCAAAATCAAGACTTTTCATAGATAAGCAAGAAGTAGTATTAGGCTGTAAGTATTAAGCTGTACGCACAATATATATATGAGTGACCACAAGTGTGGTTGACTTCGGACGAGATTATGCGAGGAGGCAGACACCGCCCGCATACTGTTTATATTAACTCGCCTACGCGTTCGTAGTTTATTATCAGTTATCATTTCCGTTGTCTTTGTGCAATTATTCAAATATATTCCATAGACAAGTTTCGCTCGCGACTTTGTTCGTAGGAACACCTGCGTCATGCGCCGGAGGTCCCAGGTTCGAGTCCTGAGCGGGGCATTAAATAATTTTGGTTGTTGATATGTATAATTATTCCCCCCCCCCCCCCCCAGCATGGTCTGTATGGTCATGTACACGCTCTGCTTAGTTTGTAGTTTGGGGCCACAAAGTTGGTGCAATCAAATCGAATCCATGCCAGGGAAGTGGCATCCATGCCCGTCATTATCAATAATATACTTATTACAAACCTATGTATTATCTCGAATGCAACAAACAGGAAAGACGCTACATGCCTAGGCGCAATAAAAAAAACGATTGTTGAAAAAACAGTACCTGCTGTAACATTGATTTAGTGTTAAATTTAATTCATTTATACCAAATGTATAAATGAGGGGATTGTAACAAAGCAAGATTTTGTCTAGGATATGGTGTTTTATTTTCAAATTATTACGCCAAACAAATTACAAACAGCACGTCTTTACTCGTCCACGTCTCTCTCGTCTCGTTCTCGGGTCATGGTTGCTCGTATTTATATATGTATGTTTGTTCTGGGTTCCCCCCCAGTTCGCTGTATGGTCATCCATAACACAAGCTCTGCTTATTTTACAGGGCCATACAGTTGGTGTGTTTGTCTGGGGATCATTATTTATTCATTCGTCTATTCACATCTTACATAGAAATTTATTAAGTGGGGTGTCCAATCACAATCCTACGTAAAACCAGTGGACAATTTACGCTAAGGTAGTTAAATAGAAGGGTAGAATGCAGTTGACCGGTTGCTCAGTCGATGCTCTGGCTAAATCACAATTAATTATCTGCACTACAGGCTTTAGCGCACTTCCCAAAGTTGTCATCAGACTTGATCGTGAGTAGTAGTAAATAGTAGTGAAAAAACTCATAACTCTTCGCAGAAATTATCACCTAGGATATAGGTACTCTTCGATGTTCTGCGACGCAGTAGGCTTTGAGACCAATGAACTGCAGAGGTCAGTAATGTTTACCTTGTTATCAATCTTATTGATAAGGAATTTTCCGCTGTGTCCGTATTAGTAAAGAATAATACAATCTGTTAGTCATTAATTAATAAAATAAACCTGGATCAAGTAGGTTTTGAAAGTGTGTCGTGTCAATGATCGTAGTAATCAAAAATCAATATTTGATGGTAAGAATTTTGTTTAAGATATATTGCTTTGATAGTATCGATCAAATAGTTTTATTTGCGTAGATCTGTCCCGGTTTTAATTTCTGGAACACAAAGCATCTTAGTACACAGATGTTCGCTAACTAGTAATGTATGGTTTCTATGATTGAATTCATATTTGCGGTTCTATGTGTGTGTTTGTAAATACGCAACATAACTATGTGTGGCCGCCATCTTGTCAAACCGTGTTCTCGTCGCTTTGGTGTGCGTGTACAATCGGTACTTCTTATCACGCACACCCAGGTGCTGTGTATGTACAAGCTCAACGCACACATAGGTCCGCGCGCACAAACGGTTTGAAGTATCTGTATCTTTCTATTTATTTATGCTGATTTTCCATAGGTTCCTCTCAGTTTACATGTTGAAACAAGTGAATGACATCCAATAAAAAATCCTTAGCTCATATTTTTTATTCATGGCATTGTTCTTGAGACCAACATACGGCATACATATCGTTTAAAGAACATAGTATAAGACTCCACAACACTTCTTAAGGATTATAATCAAAAGACAGATAACTTAAAAAAATATTTTTATTTGAAAAAGACTTGCCAATATACAAAAAAATCATTTTAAAAACCTTATTTATAGTATAATATGTCAATCATAAGCACACACCGGGTTCCTAAGTCATGCGCTCACTCTACAAAAATGGAAATAAAATAAAAATTAGTTAAAACATTACAAGAATACAATGTCAAGAATCATAAAACAAATTTAAAAAATGTCAAAATAGTGATAATAATAGGGTTTGACATAAGTGTCCGTGTGCAAGTTAAACAAATTTCAAGTCGCACACGGACGATATTTCTCATCGTAATATTTGTCATTATAAACTCAATACGACTGTGTATGTAGGCAGTAGTATGCTCTTGCGGTTATCTCGAGATCAAAGCGCCGTGCCCTCTCGTTACACTTTATCAGTAATGTTTATTAATTTGTATCTATTTATAATAGCTCCAAAAGCAAAAACACTTGCGACAGCTCGTTTATAATTATATAACAATATCTCGCTTTTTATAATGTACGTATGTAGAAATAATAGGCAAACATACCAACTTTATGGCCCCAAAGTAAGCAGAGCTCGTGTCCTGGATAATCACACAGCGACGTGGGGGACCCAGAATAAACATACATATATAAATAACCCGAACAAGACTCGAACCTGGGACCTCCGGCGTAACGGCAAGGCTGCTCCACTGATGCCCCTCGACCGACACAGGCATGTCAACGTCGTATACTCCGCCTAAAATTTTCAAAATTTGGTAAGCAATGAATCAATAACATGGTATATTGGGAGTAGAGTCTCTAAATCAGATCTCCTCTGGAGCGGTATCTTCCTATTTTGTTTCTTCCTTCTTTCCTATTTTGACCGCCATATTAATCACGTTACGGGGTTGTGTTCCGGTCAAAGGGAAGGCCCAGCCAATGACATTACTGGAACAATGGCAATGCCAACTGAAGCCTACACGACGCGTCATCAGGCGATATAATTATCACAAACAATATTCATAAACATACGCTTATCAATGTCCATGGACGCGGATGCTATTTACCATGTGGTGGGATGCTAGTTCGTTTTCGGTTATGAAAAAAAAATCGAATGTCTCTCGCATTTATTAACAAACATTTCAATGTTAGTTTACGTTGCGCGTCAGAACAAATATTGGAATAAATGATGATGATGAGCCAAAATAAGTTCTTGACAATGTTTCCGATTCATTATTTGCTAATTAGTTAATTACTTAACAAATTTGGATTGACCTCAAGGATCCGGGAATATGTAAAGTTTGATACTAATAGGTTTCTATGAATTATTTGTTCGTACTTGAGTGGAATCTGCGATACAAAGGCTAATTTTAACTGAAGATTCAGTGAAACACGCATATTTATAGGGTTTCTTCTGCTTTATGATGATATGTCTTCCTAGAGTAATAAACTTATACAGTCTGGGAATTTGGGGCAGGCTAAGATTCGCATTCGAAGCCCCTGCGTGTTATCACCCCTTAGTATGCGGATCGCCTACAAGAGACTGAACCACCAGTATAGATAGATTTTACCTCAACCAGCGTAAAGTTAAAAAAAACAACTCTGTGTTCTGGATCAAAATAATAATAATAATATAATTTGTGAAATAATAATAAAATTTGTCATCCATCTAAAATAATAACATATCAAATCATAAAATATTATTTTTTTTTAATAAAGAAGAACGCTGACCACACCATTTAATCAAATAAATTTGGTCAGATCTTATTAAAATAAGACTGCATACTTCACACAAGCATCCGGTCAATTATGCGTTGACTATCAATTCAAGACTTACCACAATATGATACTAATTATCTACTAATGCACTACACGCGTCAAGTGACGTCAAACGATAATAAACAGTAAGTGATGATGCATACAACCTATATTCGCAGAAGAAAGTTAGCAAGGAATCTTTAAAGAAGAATTGAATTCTAAAGAAATTAATTCCATTAAACTATTAAAACGGTTTCTTTGCTAATTGAAAGTTCGAATGTATTCTTCAATAGACTATTAAAAGGTTTTCCTTTGCGCCTACATGGCGGGTAAGCCTTTATGAATTCTTCTGCAACAATTGTCTGAACCTTCTTTAAAGAAATCATTTGAAGCTTGGATAAATTGGTGACACACCTTTATTAATTCTTCTGCAAATCTGAGCCTTTAAAGGAATCATTTGAAGCTTGGATAAATTGGTGACACACCTTTATTAATGCTTCTGCAAGTCTGAACCTTTAAAGGAATCATTTGAAGCTTGGATAAATTGGTGACACACCTTTATTAATTCTTCTGCAAGTCTGCGCCTTTGAAGGAATCATTTGAAGCTTGGATAAATTGGTGACACACCTTTATTAATTCTTCTGCAAGTCTGAGCCTTTAAAGGAACCATTTGAAGCTTGGATAAATTGGTGACACACCTTTATTAATTCTTCTGCAAGTCTGAACCTTTAAAGGAATCATTTGAAGCTTGGATAAATTGGTGACACACCTTTATTAATTCTGCTGCAAGTCTGACCCTTTAAAGGAACCATTTGAAGCTTGGATAAATTGGTGACACACCTTTATTAATTCTTCTGCAAGTCTGAACCTTTAAAGGAAATATTTGAAGCTTGGATAAATTGGTGACACACCTTTATTAATTCTTCTGCAAGTCTGAACCTTTAAAGGAATCATTTGAAGCTTAGATAAATTGGTGACACATATACTTGTGTTTGGTTTGCATTCAGCTCACTAAATACATTAGACTCTAATGCGTTTTGATGATAATGAAAATACACATCTTGGTTTTGATGTCGATGTTGTCGAAGCAGCGTATGGTGTCCATAGACGCTTGGAGAACTGTAGATATTGTTTGATTTCATTGTACCTTTAACGTTCCAACGCCACACTACAAAGCGTAGATTACTAAAACCATTCATGCTTATAAACTTATCAGTAAAAAGTTTTGCCAGTTCTTTCTTTTATGACTTATTTCTTATCTACATTACCAAAAACGGATTCCCCAAAGTGGTTAAGAACATTCTCGCTTTCATCATCAACTGAAATGGCAAATGACAGTACGTCTTCTTACGGTAGCGTCGGGTGACGGGTCGCCCACTTCCCTCTGATATGGTTAAGGAGGGCGATGGCTGGATCCCGCGTTAACTCGTGAACGGGTGCCGTTTGAGGGTGTTCGTAGTTTGGATACTTGGGGAAGGGAGACTTGCCGAGCTAACAGATGCTGATAAGAACTATTTTGTATAGATATAAAGAGACTATGTAAATTTATTTTGAAAAAATATACCCGTGAAGTTTCTTGATTCTTCTTCACGAAGGTTTATCCGAACTGGTGGTAGTGTCATGTTTTATTTGACGTCAATAAGAAAAAGTAATTGTCAATGTTGAATAATAAACATTTTAATTTTAATTTCATCAACTTTAATATTTTTTTAACTCGTCTGCCATCTCAACTCCAGCTAAGTTCACCCGAAGCACTGCATTTGTAACACGATGCAGACTGCACTTGGCATGCACGGCCACTCTTGCGACGTATTTCTGCAGGCCCTTGTTACCCTGGCAGTTGGAACGCTGCCCGGTTTGTACCTGATTGAGATCGGATAGCAAACAACACTGTATTATATTCATGTGAATCACTTGATTCTTCGATTCTTAGAAAATATTGCAAGTTTCTCCTTTTTTACTCACAAATATAGGTACCTATCATAGATTCGGGAGTTCTATCACCCGACAAAAACAACAAAAGCAATATTATTAATTGACTTGATAAATAAAAGGAATGCAAATATCTGCCTATTTATAAAATTATTTTAACTTTTTAAATAATTATTAATGTAGTTAGCAAAACTTGAAAGCACTTAATACAGTACTGCGTATCGATCTATACCACATCTCATCGCGATAGTAGATCACAAGATCGATTGTATCACGTGACCGCACCGTCAAATCGCGTCTATCAAACACGTCCCTAAAACAACCTTTGATGACTTCTCAGATCAAATTTAGAAAGCAGACTTCGCTGCCTACGATTCAGGTGGAAAAAGTACCATCGAAAACACGGCAAATGCCAAACATGATCACGTGTGGATGTAAAGACAATATGCGTCATGGATATTTATGCTCCAAATGATAAGATCAGTGATAGCGATGGTGACGATAGCGGGGAATGGTTTATCGATCGTATTGCATATTCACGTTTCGTAGAATCTGCTTCATCAAAGAACGGCGGCAAGTTTACGTCAAAGATCTTTGTGAGATGATAAAGCAATGAATTGAAAATAAACTGGGGATCATCTTACACGTAACGTTTATGAAAGTTTAGGAAAAATAATACAAATATAAGTTCTGTAGAGGAAATGTTTTTATCTGGCGTTCTCTTCGAAGCCGTCGAAAGCGTTCGAGCCGCTCCCGATCTATAGGGGCATCTACTAATGATGCCTTGCTGAACATAGGATCTAGTTGGTACAGCCTTTGTTCCAGTAAATGCACTGGCTGTCCCTTCCCCTTAACCTGAACACAACCTCTTAATATGATTATAATAGCGAACAAAATAGGAAGGACTTAACAAAGAAAACTCTACTAATTACTTTTGTAAACTATTCTGAGGTGTCATGGTCGTCAGACAGAGCCCTATAAATCGATTGTGATAGATTTCAATTCATAATACGTAATTATTTAATCTAGATATTTTAATACTTTATACATTTCAATTTATTTTTAATGTTGCTGTCATTTAGCTCGTAACACGCTCTGCTAAAACTGTCCAAGTTATTTTTATGATCGTAGCATCCATTCGAAACTATCTTAAGACGACAACGACTGTAATTATTAAAACTTTTGTATGACGCTAGATAATATGCTTATCTTTCGAGTACCATGATTATTAATGTTGAATAAATGTTGAATAACTATCAAATAGAGGCACACACGAGGCTTGTTATGTTTCATTTCGTTCGTAAATAGTTCCTTGGATGCTATAATTAAACACTCAGACATACTATATTTAAACTTACATAGTTTGAAGTAAGTAACTTTAACTTTAAAATATTTGAAAGAAGTAATGAACATAAAGTCGACATATATGTATATAAAAATGTTAAGGAGACAGCTGCGGTTATTTCAGGTCTTAAATTTGTATTACCTAAAAGTGGGTCACATATTACAACGGATAAAATACAATAAATTCATTGTGAACTAAAATTGCTTATTATGATAATGCGAACAAATCTTTTGCAATATATGTCAATATGGCGATTCAGAAAATATTCCCGACATCGTTATTTTCATAATACAACTTGTTTTTATAATCCGTTTGGCACAAATACCGTTTTCAAACTATTGGCAGCTCCTTCCACTACATCACAGCTAATATCATAGTAGTATATATTTTTCGCTCTTTAAAATGCGAATCTGATACACGAAATTCTGTCTTGACTATTTAATTATAAAGTCTATAGTTTTTGTGTGGTGTATCATGATAATAAACGTTTAAATAGTTGGCTAATTTTGGATTTAATTAAATTATGTTTATTGTTATGTGGTGTTGTCCTGGCCGGGTGACAAGAGCTTTCTCTTCGGAGGGTAGCCCGTTGTTTATGCTATGTCTGAGATTTAGTGAGCAGTTCAAGGACGAGTGTATCATGTAAATAGTATTTGGTGTATTTTTATAGAGACTGGCGACGGTATTGTGAGTAATATGTTGTCTGTGTTGGTATAGATGGTTCAACTCATTTGTGCGCGCGTTCCTTGTTAATACGTTAAATACGTAACTTAACTTGTTTGGCCGCCATCTTGTCAAACGGTCGTAACGTCACTTCGGTGTGAGTATACAATGAATCCATTTTATATGGCGGTTACAATAGGAATGACCGCAATACCGCACCGGTTGAGTTCTTAAACAAAAGAAATTCTACTATAAGTAATATCAGTATAGTCATTCATAAAACCAATGTGTGGTATGTTAACTCGTTCTTAATTGTAGCTGTTTGGTTCCTTATCAAGGCACGTGACTTTGAATACCAAAATCTGTAGCAAATATCTTAAATAATCAACGTAGCTGTTATCATTGATCTGTTTATTACTGATAATTGATAACAAAACATACCTACAGTAATACATTTTTATTTTAAACACAATGATTGGAAAACTCAGTAGGTCTGCTTCATGTTATAGTTTGCCAAAGCAAATGAATTTTAATTCAAAAATTATGTTCGCACTTAACTTAACATTACTTGTCGAATATTTAAGTTTCTGTCACTATTTCACTAGTTTATTTACAAGTTATCGTTTTATATTTATGTAGGTATGTATATATTTATGTATGTATGTATGTATGTTTATTGTATTTTATATGGATTTATTTCCTATGTGTATGTATTTATTGTTTTTGTTTTACATGTGTATTTTTATTTAGTACTACTAGTACACTAAATTTGCTCTTTTTACACACTCTCCAGTCTCAGGTCTGCTGGAAGAGATTTCTGTTAGAAATAAGCTGTACCTTTGTACAATATCTATAAGTTTTATTATGTATTTTATATTGTAGTTACAAAAACGATAAAATAAATAATAAATAAATAATTATTATTTTGTATCCATTTTTATTTGCTTATCGGAATGTTTTTAATGCTTTGAATTAATAAATGGGTGCATATTAAACGGACCTCTTTTTAATAGCATTATACGCCACAAAAAATCTATATTGCCATCTAAATTAATAACTCGGCCAAAAGCGACGATCGTCTAAATAATACTATCTTAGCCACTAAAAATATGTCGTCGCACGATGTATTTGCTGTAAAATTTTGAACTATCGTCCAATTTTGATTATAGCGCTTCGCCGGGTGCTACAGCACCACGGTCGCTACGCTCGCTCGGCTCGCGCATGCAATAAATGCAGCCTAACATTAACGTAACCCAAATTTGACTACTACGCTTTTTATAGAATATTTAGTAGGTGTTGAAAAAAAGACGAATTTGTATATTAGAGGCTATCTCATTTCCCGTAGCTTAGTTATAAAATGAGAAGTTTGATCACGTAGCCAATAAAGAAATTTGTGGCTTGACTTATAATTTCCCTTAATAAATTGCCATATATCTTGCAATCCACTGTATCATAATATTAAGTTAAGTATATTATAGAAAGTGCCATCCACTACTTTTGCTTCACGCCCCACTACATTTTAGTCTTTCTATATTAGTGTGCGCAGAAACCAGTTGTATTTTTTTAACATATGACGAAATAAAATATTTTGAATTTGAATTTCGACCTTAGAACAAAAAGTATTAGGGTGCGACTTCATGGATGGTAATCACTATAAAGTATATCAATAAACATATAATAAGTTCCGGCCTTAACGAATTAATATTAAAGTTTACCAATAAGTTAACTCACGCGAGTGTAATAACTGGGCAACGTGCTTTTAACCTCGAGAGAGTTCAGGCAGGTCTATTTATAGACTCTTTATAAAATAGTATCTTTATAGTTTGCCTTATAAGGAATTGCTATGTGCCCTGCCCAGTATAAAGGAGACATTTCAGTTTTTAAGGGGCGCTTGGCTAACTTTTGTACGGGTTTTCCTTGGGTTCCATAAAATAAATAGAACGAGGATTTATTTTTCAGATGCCAATATTTCATAGTTTCTTTTAGTTTTACCTTAGAAAAAATATTTTCGAATCCGCAAAACAGCTACACTAAAACGAAAACATGGCATCTTTACAAGTTTTGAGCTTAATTCTTTTATCACTTTTATTTGTTCCAATTTATCGCTTATCCAATTTACGAGGCCTTTCGGCGTTTTGATTTAGTTATCCTACTATAACCGTAATTATTATTTACCATTGATATAACAACTGCAAGAATCTTGATTTATAAGCGAGTATTTGATAATGGTAGAATATAATTTTTCTAATATTTTTAGTGTGTCGACCACATTTTGAAACCGAAAATGAAATGTCTCCTTTGTCTCATAGATTTTTTTTTTGTTTGATACAGAAAACTGGATCAAAAATACTTTAATTACGATTTAGCTTCAAAGAGGCTCTCGTGTGCACTCATCGCTGGCTACCATAGTTTCTAAGTTTTCCATCAGAAATCTAGGGTTAGAAATCTAGGATATTTTATGGTAAACAATCTTAAAAGTCATGAACCACTAATTGGATGTTCGACTAGCCTAGTCTAAGTTGGTTGTGTCTAGCCTGGGCCTAGTGGAATATTGTAATGCGGTATGTAGCCTAGTTGACTACATACGAAAATGTACGATTTTAAGTCATATTTGTATTAAAAATATAAGTAATGGTGATTAAAGAATACCGTCCAATTGCGAAATAATAATTTTATTTTGGCGACTAGACTATTACCAGAGTTTCAATTAGTTCTTTCAAAATGCTTGGTTTCTCGTATTTTACTCATAAGTCTGATGGTAAACGAGGAATTCACCAAGTATCAATTAGCAAATCAAACCAACTTTTGAATTTATTTTGTTAATATCTCATGGAAATAAACCTCTGATTCTTATCTCTCTAAGTGGCGAGATACAACAAAGCAGTAATAAACAATTGTACTCATCCTCAATAATGCATTAATATAAGGTATATTAAATTAGCAAAAATACCTCGTCCTCTACTCGGCTAACTTCGCTGTACGTCATGTCGGGACGACTGGATGCCAACAGCATATAACTGCACACCCTTCATTGCAAGTTTAACCCCTTTCACCCTTGTAATAAGGTCTATACAAGATTCTGTTATATAATGCATGTGTCTGTCTGCACTTGGTGCTATTTATAAATACTTATCCGCGCTTGTACAATGACGCTTGCATATTGTTCGTATCGCATTTATCTCAAAGACGCATTGTGAGTAGTTACTTGGATATGTTCATTTTGGTTATTTCTAGAGTTTGTTAGACTTTTTGTTTTAGTCGACTGATCATTTTTATCGTTGACGCACTATTTCCTATGATTCGCCATTTAGTTATAATCTGTCACTAGTGTTACAACGTTATATCTTGTGGTGACTTATCATTTCGTAATTGGCCTTTATAACTATAATGGCGATGACGAGATATATGATTATTAACAACTTTAAAAAATAATCAAGGCTTGTCTCACCGGGGTAAATCACAGTCTTTATAAGATGATGTCATTGACGAAATGATGACTATTTTTATCCAATTCTAATTGCGTTCTTCATTCAAATTACACTAAAATAACATGCAAATATGAAATCCTAAAAGTTAAACAAATCCCTTTGACATATGAATCAATCGAGTCCATATTGACAATGTTGCCACTGTTAAATGAACCCTCTAGATTAATGTCATTTTTATAGATAGCAACACTTGAGACTCCTCTTATTAATTCAGTAAAGTGATGAAATGGCTATTTGATAGGCGTATTAGTTAAGTGGTAGGCAATTTTTCGCTTAGCGACTGGCAACGGTTTATTCGGGTATTGATTTTGTTTCATTAAAAAGTGTGAATCTTAAAGACTTTATGAAATCATTTTTTGAGAAGGCTTTCTGAAAACCGTAGTGAATCAATAGGTGACTTAATTTGTGTTAGTTGATCAAATTAAACTTTGACTAGCTTAAGGAATTTATTTTTATTACAAGGAACAAGTTCTGGCTTCGTTTCTTGGAGTGAGCTTAGCTTTTAGGGTAAAGTTAGAAAGTCTGTAGACTTTTAAATCAAGGGAATTTTAGACCTTACATAAATAACTTAGCAGCTTGCTAAAGCAGTAAAATTACGAGCCTTCAAGTTCCTGCTACCAACAGACTAAGTATTTACTAAGTAATGTAAACGACGAACGAAAATATATGAGGCTATTGATATTGATTTCTTAAACTGCCGCTGAATCGGAGTTAGGAGTATGAACCGTAAGACCACGCTTCGCCAACATTGGTCCAACAATGTATCAGACCAACGTGATCCGAACGGGAATCCGTTGCGAGTTGTGTCGTCTTTTCGGAACAGAAAACAAAAGAACGGTATTATAGGCGATATAGCGGGGGTTGAGGAGAACATGCACGTGTGTAATATGCAATTTAATTTAGGTTTACAGTTAATATCTGGTTTTAACAACAGAAATAACTTATAACAATGATGATGACTGCATAGTATTTATTAGTAGTACACGTGTACAAAAGTAAAATGGAATACAATATGTGATTTTTTTATAAAATATAATTAAAATAATTTACAGAGCATCATTAAACCATATTCATGCTTGTTTGCCACTGCAGGTTTGTTCGCGACAATACTGGTAGTACCTGAGTAGCATGTCACAGTTTGAACGTTTTCTTTTCCCCAATTTCTATAGTATTTTCAATATTGGTGCAATTCTTAATATTAATTACAATAAACGTAGGCCTGCTTTACGCATTTTTTACTGTTACAAACATACGTGTCATACTTTATAAATACACCTTACTAAATTTAATTATTGACCATTGTAGTATCAATAATTAAATAATACGTATCAGCATAGTTCGCTCTCCCCGTGGCTGTAGAAATCTCGTGTATGTAGAAGTTGTACGTTTTATGAGGATTCACGAATTTCTATCGTATGTGAGAAATGTGTCTATTGGAATTCCAATCCCTCAACATAGTTTGAAATGTAGATATGTTTAAGGAATGGAATGATTTGTCTGTGCCGGGTCTATCTGACAGTCATCGGCCTGGATCTGTTTTAAGTTAATTCGGCTTTTATTCGGTTAAACCCAAGTTTCTCTCCCGTTCTCCACCTAGTGAGTAAGATGGATAACCAATGTGTAAATAACACATTGGTTACATTTAATACAAATAGTGCGTATAAAACGTTTTGCGAAGTATAGGTAGCGTAATGTACGTTCGCGTGACTTGGTGAAAGATTCGCAATCGAATCCCTTGCAATGTCGTACTCTCCTAGGATGCAGGGCGCCTGCAAACGACTAAATAACGCGTAAGCGATTTTCGGCCTTCACGTGGGCCTCTGCCAAGTTTACATGTATTTTTCAATATTCATACATTACTTTCGTCAACCCTAAATCGGGAGTCTCAACACGTGACCTGTCACATCTGCTGTGTTCCCGAATAAAGCGGTTACTGAATTATGATTATTTATTTCGGGAACACTGATTGATGGGCTGCCCGCCATATTGGTCGACGTTCTGTTTATTAATTACTTACTTTTATATACTGAGAATGTGAGGAGATGTATACCATTTAGAACTAGATTTGCTGAATTGTTTACTGTGAGTAATTTTCATTTATAATTAAAGAAACACGGCGAGGCCGTTTTGTTAAATTCGTTGAAAGAGAACCATTTAAGACCTCACTATAAACCGGAGCAAATACTCAAATTTGTAGATTCTATTTATTAAATTAATCTGTGACTTGTTGCATTTTTTTAAATCAAAGTGTCATGTGTCTTTTTATCGCGAGGCAAAATTTACCTTTACTATTAAAATCACCTATTATTTACACCATATATGTTTCAAAGCTTGCCACCTGTGTTCGAACAAAACCTGCATTACCTTAATATATTCAGCAGCTGCTAGAAATTAAATGATTTTCCTTTTTTTCTTATAACACACCTACAGTATCTTCAGCATATCCACCTCAACGTGACACACACTTGGCGCGCCAGCTTCGTTCCAGACCAATAAACACAAACGTGGTGTGACCAACACCATCTGACACCAAATGGAACAAGTCTACCCTCGCACTATTATACAAAAAAGCATCTTATAAGCTTGTAATAAAAACTATTAAAACTTAATTATTTTGAATATATCTGTATGAAACTTGCATTGGATACGAGCTTTTCAAATGAACGACCTTTAAGTTTCAGTTACTAATCTTGACAAGCATCTTCTAAATTTGAAACGCTGACGTGCGAGGGTAAATTGAATTTTAGTTAGTCTTTGAAAGGTTTCAGGTTTACTTGGGAAGTGTCTGTAAGGCTGTTACCTTCGTTATTGGATACTTATTGTTCTTGATCTTTATATTTATATTTAGGCATTTTGGAGCCATTTTAGCTACATTGTTTGCTACTGACCTGGGGGATTAGGCAGCGGAGTTTCGGACTGCATTCGGTTAGCTTCTGTTACTTCTGTATAATGAAAGCTTATAACCTTTGATTAAAGTAAAAAAGCGGAAGATATTTGGTGTTCTTACATAACGTATTTTCTAAATGGCTCCGGTACCACAGCTGTATTGACTCACACTAACTCTGTTATGTTGCTCTCCGACACAAACGAGATAGAGTAGTGCAAGACGCGAGGTTGCAAGTAAGACAAGGTTTACTGTGCCCGTATCATTTCGTTTGAATTCGTGTTGTTTCAATTCATTTGATACGCTTGTAAATTAGATATTACCACTGATTTAATACATGTGTTTTGTAGATAATATTGATATTTCTAAAATCCTTTTTTCTGATATAGCTTTTAATGCCGCTTATGGGCAAGAAAACGCATACACATAACCATTGGACAAGTGAAATCAGGCGACCAGGAGCTTGACACTTATCTTTAGCTGGTAACAGTGAAAAGATTTTTGTAATCTGTACAGTAATACCATTTCGTCAAGTTCAAATCTCTTCTTTAACAATGTCTTATTTGACAATTTCTTCTTTAAAATTCGGATACAAAATATTCTTCAATAAATGTCAGATAAAAAATTAACTTTTCGTTATAAAAATATGAATCACTTTAATCAAACCAAACTGTGACATTATCAACTTCTATAAACGCGATGTCTCAAAGCAAACGTTTCATAAACGCAATGTAAACCTACCCACAAATCAGTTAAAATGAGCTCAAATTAACAACCGAGCTTGAATGTCTCAAGCAATATGAGTGGTCACGTGTTGAGCACCGTGGCTGCGCCGGCGCCGGTCCCGCCTGACATTTGATACAGTGATAGACCTTGATTGGTATCGAGAGAGTGGATTAATGGATGGCAATGTGCGACGTGTTATTTGAAGGTATTTGCAAATGGTTAAAAAACAATGGGAATATTCAGGATGAAGTGCCTGGCTAGGAATGTTTATAGTAAACAGAAAAATTTTACATAGTTATGAGATCTTCGATTTGGTTTCGGTATTCAGACTTGTTAATGCATTGATCTGTCTTGATTCAGTCAAACCTCGGTAAATGAGGACTTACACTTGTTTATTTTCTATTTGTAGATGGGTTTAATGCTAGGAAGTTCTGCTCGAGCCGTTGTAGTTGTCATTATTTCGAGCCGTGGAGTCGGAGCATTTGTAGGGGCATGTTCTTATTTAAAATATAAGATTTCTGGATGTCCGTTTCCGAAATAAGTGACGTTAAGTTTGACATTCGTTTAGTTAGCATGGTCATGTACTGATATTGTCTATATTGTAGAAAGGAATCTGGCGTCTCGGTTGGATTCGCCGCTGGCGCCGCATGCGCAGCGTCGGCACCTACATGCGTTTTACCTACTTGTAACGGACAAAATGACAAAGGCATCATATTTCAAATTCTGCCGCTTCTAGCCCGCCATAGACAACTACATCACGTGACTATAGCCGGTAATACTAACCTGCCAGAACGTGAAGTCGCGCCAGTCTTTAGTTCGGGTGTTATGGCCGACGATAAACATTGCTAAGTTACGATTTTTTTTAAACTGCAGGGAGTTTTGTGTATTAATATTATGTTTTTTATAATATTACCTTGTGTTTACATTTATTACATCCCTTACATTACATCTACGTAGATGTTGTAGGACCTTGGTTCGGACCTTCATTGTTTTTTAATGAATGAATTACTTGTGTTCAGTTTTTTGTGAATATTATGAAGTTAGTTTTGATAATTGAAAATTATCATTCGGTGCTATGATAATATGTTATGATATTATGTTGGTAAAATATGCTTTTTGCCAATTAGCAATATTAAAAGCAACATGAGTAAAAAAGGTTTTAGAAATATCAGTATTAATAACCGAACATTTATATTATTTAATCAATCGTAGTATCTTATTAAAAACTTAAACAAATCGAAAAAAACGTAGAGGAATAAGTAACTTTCTGCCTGATTTGGCCATTAAAATTTTGTGTAGCAACTGACTATGCTGGGCATTACATGTTTTAAATATTCTATATAAATTGTCAGTTTATTTTTATCTACGAGTATGAATGGATAATATAACATTTTTGGATGTAACGCTTGAATACATTTTTGAACTGTGTCTATGTTTACAGCGTCGATTGTGCAAGTGTGAAATGTTACCCACATAATTAATACCTGTAAATAATGTGAAGTCTTATTTGCTTTGAATAACCTAACGAAATAAACTCAGCCTGATTTTAAATATTCAGGACAGAGCACACGTGTTTTATTCTGAAGAAGCAATTATATTCCGCTACGATAAGAAATACTGCTACAATCTACGGTGATCTGAAACTGTTCAAAACATGGCGGTCAAATATATAAGTATTTTTTTTGTTTATGACCGTACCGAAGTTTTTCTTTTTAGTTAATATAGTTCGATCACACGAGATATTAACAAATCGTGTCTCCGAGTGACGGTTTAACTTGTTTCTAAATTAATATTCGTTTTAAATCTTTCTATAAACAAATTATAGTGTTATTCCAATACGAAAAAGTAAATGACCGACTTGTGCTGTAACAAAGGTAAAGCGTAGGCTAGAGGCAGCTTGTGAAAGAAGATCACGCAGGTTAGTTGTGTTCTATGCGATGATCAGTATGTTGCTAGTGAAAGGCTTTGGACTCATGGTTGTATAATAAATAATAAATCCCCAGACAAACACACCAACTGTACGGTCCCAAAGTAAGCAGAGCCCAGTGTGTTATGGATGACCATACAGCGAACTGGGGGAGGGGGGGGGCCAGAATAAACAAGCATATATAAATACAACAACCATGACCCGAGAATAAACATCTGTGTTTATCAAACAAATAAATGCCCCGGCCAGGATTCTAACCTGGGCCCTTCGGCGTATGAGGCAAGGCTACTTACCACTACACCACTTCATCGAAATGAAGTATGTGAATACCATCACGTTTTGGTGAGTAAGCCTTGACAAGGGGAGGGATGAAAGGGAGCACTTTCGGACGCATAATTTTTTTAATCATAATGTAGTATGGCATAACAGTTTCAGCGTAAAGTTTTTTCGCATAAATTGAGATAAGCAGAATATTAAACACGCAGAATGGTGTCATTGCCATAAGTTTCACTTACTCTAATTTTCTTTATCATAATTTTATACAGCATAAATGTAAAGGACATAACTGTTAGACGCCTAAAGATAAATTATCATAAAATACAAAACGCATAATAGAAGTATCCATAACCTCTAAAGTCATAAACGTAAAGTAAGAAAAAAACTTTTGGTGCCTTATTTATCAAGTATAGATCAATGTTGAGTCTTGAAAGTAAAAATAAATAATACTAGGTGCGACGTCGAGCGCAGCGAGGAGGAGCAGGTTAGTCAGTATGTAGGTCATGCCAAAAAGTGACTTGCACGTGAATAATAAATAATGCTATTTGACCAAGATTATTTAAGAAATTATGATGAATTGTAAATAATCATCACACTATAATCAAAATATATAACACAATAATACAGAACCGAATTGGAACCACGCAACTTTTCTGTCCCGTCCTAGAGTGTTTTTATAAACCTGGGGGCGTGGAGGGAGACAACTACGAAATGAGACGCACCCGTTCAATTGGGTTGGGTTAGGTTAGGTTTGTATGTAGTTAATACACGCGCGAGCCGAGCGAGCGTGGTGCTGCAGCACCCGTCGAAGCGCCAGGACCAAGTTAAGTACCATTTCCAGCTTTACACGGAAAGCGACTTCGGTTCAATTTGGTTCAAACAAACATCACATCTGTCCCTTCAGAAGTTGGCATTGTGAGAAGTTGGCATTATGCGAAGTTGGCATTGTGAGAAATTGGCTTTCCGAGAAGTTGGCATTCTGAGAAGTTGGCATTCTGAGAAGTTGTCATTTTGCGGCGAGCGGTTGGCATTTTGCGAAGTTGGCATTATAAGATGAGAGGGTTTTCTTCATCTAATTCGAATGTACTCAAAACTTTAGGTGTGAAAATAGGTGGCGATGTTGCATTTCCCCATACGTAATACTGACTAAACCACGTTGCTATATCGTCTGTAACAACCAAAGAAGTGTAAAAATTTTTAGGTTATTCATTTTACAGTCCATTTATTTTTGTCAAATTATGGTATTCTGTATGTATGACTTGTCAACTTTATGCCATAGCGTAAGATGCCAATAAATGTGAAGTAATCGTTAATGTAAAACTATTTATGCATGAACATTTTATGCTAATATATTATTATTATAAATGAAGTTATGGGGAAATAAAGTATGCCTTATGATATGAACGTTATGCGAAACAAACTGTATGCCAAAAAACGTTAAGCAGCCTTATAATATGCCAATTAAATTTATGCATCCCGATACGGACCCGGGATGTAATGCGTCGTAGCTCTCAAAGGTAGGGTCCAATTCAATAAAACTTTGATTGTTAGTAATACGAGGTGATTGCTCATTTTAACATTCTTGGAATTTCTTGTACTTAGTTATCTGTGAAAGCACTAAGTTGTTTGTTCTTATAATTTCTATTGAATTCTTCCGAGTCAATAAACTATGAGATGGTTTACCAAACCAGTCGTTTTACAGATAGTGTTACTATTTATACTATTTCCATTTCTTTATTTTCTCGATGGCAGTTCTGATTTGATATAATGCTCTCTAGCTCCATCCAATAGCTCCATCCCTATCAGTTTCTCCGACTCTGGTATTATATAACCTTGTACGTGTGTAAACGTCATATTTTTATAAAATATGCATAATGTAGAAAAAACGCTCGCACAAGGTTACACAGGAGCTGTCATCGAGAAAATAAAGAAATGGAAATAGTATAATAAACAAATACGTATAGAACAATAAAGTTGTAAAAAAAATATTTTCCTTTTAGGAAATAAATATTTACAATTTATTCCTCAGAGCTAACCGTATGTACTAGTACATAAACCAGTGCTATTTCCATTAATTGATAATACGTATTGAGCGGTATAAACTTAAATGATATTTTATTTTAATAATTACATTAAATTTTCTATATCTGTCAGGCAAAAGTAATTATTCTGTCAGAGATACATTTTAATCCTCATCTACAACTGAAAACTCAATTTCTATTGTTAGCAACTTTTCTAACAATCAGAACAGAAAATTTCTATGTAAACTTCTAATGTAATTTTCCGCCAGCGCTGTGATTCAACCTGTGACAGATTAGATTAGTAAATTTGTTTATCTCGTTCCGCATCGCTGACCCCTGATTCAACAATCTGGAATATGATAGCTTCCTAGTTGTATAACCTGCTGTTTTGTTAATAAAAACCTGGGGTTCATCTTGGACGTTCAGCTGTGTCGCAGAGAACGACCTCGAGATTTTTAAAGAAGGTAGAATCGGTATTCATCTTCATGTTACTCTTTGAATTCATTAAAGTCAGATGGGAAACTTACACATGCCAAGTTTTTGTTATAGATAAAATAATATAGTTTCTAACTTGAAGCTAAGATCCCCTCCCTTACCGTGTGGGCTTTCTCTGAATATTGGGGTAAAATAACATTTAAAAAGAATTTTGTGAACTCTGATATCTAATATTATAGTTCTTGTACTGTAAACAAAGCCCACACTTACTTTTAAAAAGCTAAACAGCTGTTATTTCCATATAACATCTGTAGAGTTGTAGTATTCAAAGCTGTTACGAGAAGAACGCTTAAAACAGAAATATTTTTAAACGTCATAATATTATGATAAAGTTTGAAAGTAGTTGTGTTCCAGATAATGCGATTTAGAGAACCGGTGGTTTTTCCAACTTGAGCCGCGTATTGGCAACGCCCTATACGTAGGTAACTAAATATTTTATCTCAACATTAAAAACGCGCTCCGGCGTGTTTTGCCGGCATCAATATGTATAAACCTATATGACGACCGAGTGGCATAGAGGTTAGTAGCCCGGCCTCATACGCCGGAGGTCCCGGGCTCCAGTCCTGGCCGGGCACTCATTTGTGCGATGAACACAGATGTTCATGGTGGTATGTACTTATATATGTACGTCTATTCTGGGTTGAAATGAAATATTTATTTCTCAACATTGACAATTACTTGTTCTTATTGATGTCAAATAAAACATGTCTCTACCACCAGTTCGGAAAAAACCTTCGTGAAGAAGAACTGGCAAGAAACTTCACGGGTATATTTTTTTCAAAAGAAATTTACAGAGTCTGTTTATGTCTATACAAAATTATTCTTATCAGCATCCGTTAGCTCGGCAAGATCCCCTAGTGCGCTGTATCCATAACACGAGCCGTGCTTACTTTGCGGCCGTACAGTTGGTGTGTTTGTCTGGGGAACGAAAATATATATTTGTATATACCCGTGTACCTTTTAATTACCTAAAACAGTAGTTACCATAGTAATTGGACCTTAAATGGAAATGTTAAGTGGATGCGATAAGCAGGCAGACCTGACAGTCGGTACGACTTCCTGCATTTATTTCATTGTTGTTTTCGCACGATTTCTTTATCAAGATATTCTAGAATCGTTTCTTACATAAATGAACTGCGTCATCACAGAAGAATGTGTTTTTGCTTGTTTTCGAGTAAGTAAGAAATAGTAAGCAAGGTGAAGTTCACGAATTCGCTTAAAATAAGGTTCTTGAAGCTAGCGGTTGGGTTACCTGAAACGTTTTATTCTCTGTTAACTAATTTTGAAACTGGTTTAAAAGAGAATGGCAGACTGGGTACCCTGTAATATTTATAAATTGTAATCAAAACCGGGCTATATTTAGTTTATAGGTCAATATTAGACACGTATTTACCACGCTCAAATATTGAGATACTTGTTGGGGATAAGTACTTAGAAATATAATAAAATCCAATTATTCCCGTAACAACGCCATTTATTTTTTCATAGACATCTAGAAAAAATTATATATACTGTCAATCTGTCAAACCTCAAAGACATTGAGTCGCCATTTCAATGAGCCCTTATGTCAATTGTCTTGTCACGGTTCGCTGTTGTAGGAACAATAATTGGAATTAGAGTGTTTTTTTAATTTCAATAGCTTCATCTGATCATCCTATGAACTTATTAACCCTCTAACCGTATTCGTCCTATTGAGTAAACAACGTTTCCACGTGTTTTTGAGGTTAGATTATAATTTCGACTTTTTATTCCCAACTTCTATATAAATCTTCTGATTGCATTTCGATTATCCATCATTCAAACAGTCAAACCCACATATTCAATTTGAGATACTTGAATGCTCTGCGGAGATAAAAGCGGTACTGACAATGTATGTGAGTTTGCCAATATTCTTTGTATTTTTGTTTTAGGCGACCCACAATTTTGAAAGTAATTACTTTTAGTAAAAATGTACAGAATTATGTTTTATAAGGTCGTTTGAGTCAACAGTTGGTGCAGAATTGTTGTGTTTTATATATAGACGAATGTTATTTGTATCACTAGAAGTAATTAAACTCAATTTAAATCTCTATTCCTGTGAAATCAAAGAATCACTACATATTCTTGTTCATGTAGAATTATAAATTTCATTACAAGAAAATCAATAGACCATAAATTATTCAAAAAATCTATCAAAAAGAAGATTAACTGGAGTTATTTTCAATAGCATGTGTATTGTACCTATAGCCTACTTGAAGCCTAGATCTATTCACCAAACTACATGATAGCCATCTTAAAGACACACAAGATCACAAAAACCCCAGCGAAGCATCCACTTTGTCAAACAGAACTGTCAAAATCAGCTTGTTCATTCTTTCCCGTGGTACTTATCGCAAATATCAATACTACACACGCAGAGACAACACGTAGTTTCCTAGATAAGGCATGTGTGGTAAATATGCGTGCGCAGGCGCATGGCACGTTCGCGTCTACCGTGGAAATAAGAACGTTGCCTTGACATAGAAACTATGAAACCTCAAGAACGATTATGTTGTTGGACTTTTTTGTTTAGGATAAAGACAGTCCCTAAAAAGGATTCCCAAACTTTTGTTTGGACTCATTTTTATTTAATAGTATTATAATTAGCGTGGACAAAGTTGAAAAGTGTATCAATTTTGATCTTTAATCAAAATGTTTTGGATAATTGAAATTATAATTTTAAGTAGATATTTAAGTTTGTACTTATCACATTTTTGAATTTGCATCTTTTGTACAGTATGTTAAATTCCTGGAGTAGTTACTTTGCTCAAAGTTACGCGCATATCATCGCTTGCTTTGTCGCTGGATCTGTTTTTAAAGATCGTAAAGTAAACTATCCCTTTTCACATTAATAAGAACACAAGTAAACGTTATTTCGAAATTTGAAATCATTTGACGATCACATTTTAGTTCTTGCGTACCATTGGTTGGGAACTACTGATCTGTACTAATGTCATTAAGAATAAAGATTAGTTTGTACATGTGTGTGAATGTTAAGCACTCCGAAAGCACTGAACCTCTTTTACTATTAGGAAGTATCCTTTTGTAGTAGTAATTATGGCCTTATCTAAAAGTTTTATATACACGATTTTTCCCAGAAATTCCTTTGGAATCAGGAATTGATACTGGAGTCAGTGAAAACGCGTAAACCTCTTATACAGGGTGAAACATAAGTCGTAAACAGACTTTTTTTTTCTGTGCCAGTATTTTAAGGCAAATTCATTGCATTAACTCTAGAAGAAAATAATTAAACTTTATTGATAATAATTTTGAATAGCAAAAACACCAACCTCATTGTCACCCTATGATTGTGTATTGATAATGATTCATCTTAGTAACATGCTATGGGTCTATGGCAGTTTAACGTAGCAATTAGGGTGACCATGGGACTCAGTTAATTAAAAACAATTTTTTTTAATTCACGAACATCAAACAACGTTCTCCTATTTATGTTTGCCTGTTGTCACGTCCACATGTTTGAACTAAAGATTTTTTCTGATAGATTATTTCTGTTTACGACTTATATTTCACTGACATTAAGTTTCAGTGTCATCATAAGAGACCTTGAAAAATCCTTGTGCCTATAACAATGAATGGATTTTAAATTACAGGCTTGTAGATTTATACACATAGAGTCCACTAACTTAAAAACCTTAATTATTTCTACAGTCCTTCCTATTCTGACCGCCGTAATAACCACGTTTTCGCGGTTGTGTTCCGATCAAAGGGAAGGAACAGCCAGTGCGATTACTGGAACAAAGGCAACACCAACTGAAGCCTCCGGTCGACAACGCATCATTAGTCGATAAATATTCAATACTGATAAATAAATCACTAAAGACTAATGACGACCATGGGCACGGATACCACTAGCCACCAGGTATACTACGCCTAAGAAATTACAAAAAAATATCATTTCAATGTTCAAAGAATCTGATACAATCAGAAATATATCTATAGTTCGTTCTCGTTAAGAATACAGTGACGTATCGTCTCAGCATTAGGTTACAGCCAATAGCGTCACCGACATTAAGAAAACTTTTTCTAATACGGCAATCTCATTGGCTAGTATTCGTTGTTGCATCGATGATCCACTGTATTCTTAACGCGAACGAACTATAACCATAATGAGCGGATTTATGAATGGGTTGTTAAAATCTCAGACCGTCAACACACATTAAGCCTTATTTGTGTGACTCATAACATTCATTGCTTGATTATATTATTTAACCTTGGTTTCTAATTCGAGTTGCTGGCTTTATTATGCGGCCTGCGATGTTAAGCATAACAAAGTTTTGGGTAAAATAAAAACTGTCAGTGTGAGATATCTTTGGGCTAGATAATGTGATGTGATAGAAACATTTATAATTTATTGTTATTATTACAATATGTGGCAAAACCACATAATTATGTTGGAATATGTGGTTATATGCGGGTAGCACCGATATTACCATATAATACAGGGTGTAAATATGTCAAAATGTTTTGAATCCAAAATATAGATTTCAGATTTCAAAAAAATTTTTGAGTCCTGGTTGGGGCATTCATTTTCAATCTTTTGGCATTCATTAATCTGCCTCGTCCCCAGTTCGCTGTATGGTCATCCATAAAACAAACTGTGCTTATTTTGCGGCCATACAGTTGGTGTGTTTGTCTGGGGATTTATTATTTATTATTATTATTACGTGATAAATAAATGAAACAGTATTTACAGAGAAATTATAATGCTCACCTACTTTACACCAGTTAGTTCGTTCAGTTTATGAACATTTTTGAAATATTTATTGTTTGTTTTTCCATCTTTGTTCGTTATTTCAACGCAAGTTTTGATACAATTTAAAGCAAAAATATATTTAATCGTGCATTCTTGCGAAGGAATTTTAATTGATTTACAAAAATTACTAAATATTTATGAGATTACGCAAGTTACGCAGATTTTGTATGAATGTTTCGCGAATAGTCGCTTTTTCGAGTTATTACAAGTATGTAAGTGTGACCTCGGCTTAGGACGTCGTATATTGAAACTACCCTTCCGAACCAGTGGTAGTTTCAATATACGACGTCCGAAGCCGAGGTGCGTGCGCTCTCGGATGCCCTTAGGCATATCGTATGTAGGAGTAGTATAAGTTCCGGCTAAGCGCCGTCAAATGACAGAAAAACCGGCCGAGGAACCGAATGTGCTAAGAGCTAAGTGATATATAGGTCTAGATTACTTTAGTGAGTACGTTAGTGTAGCAAGAGTTCGATGCAAATATTCAACATGCCAGGATGACTTCACATCTGATGACCTCTTCTGTAGGACTATCATTGACTTGTGTAGGTTCAAATCCGCAGATTGAGAAGGTGAAGTTGACGTATCGGTAAACAGGGCGAGGAGGGCGATGGCTGGATCCCGCGTTAACTCGTGAACGGGTGCCGTTTGAGGGTGTTCGTCGTTTGCATACTTGAGGGGAGGAAGACTTGCCGAGCTAACAGATGCAGATAAGAATAACTTTGTATAGTGTTGCGCGTAGTTTTGTTGCGCCGGCTGGAGAAGATGCCGCCGTATGTACACTTTGGCCCCGAAGACACCACGACCTGACTAACCACGGAGTGACACCCGACTTGATCGAGTGCAGGTTGGAGCGCAGTGAAAACAACACAAATCTTCAAAGTAGGAACGTTTATTGCGTATACAATTAAACCTTAAGTTTAAATAAGCCTATGAACCGCAATCGTTCCTGTAGTTCAGCTTCTTTCTTCAGACCTCTTCACTGGCCTCCGGATACACCGAACAGCGCTTATGTGTTCTTGGGTCTTCACTGGCCTCCGGATTCACCGAACAGCACTTTCTTTCTTCTAACTGGAAGCTTCTGAACTTTTCTTCTTAGACTTTTTCTTTCTTCTTATTAGACTTTTTCTTTCTTCTTATTAGTTGTTGTTTTCTTCGCTGCAGGCACCGAACTGACTTCCAAAGTTTTTTTTTTTTTTTTTTTTTTTTTTTTTTTTTTTTTTTTTTTTTTTTTTTTTTTTTTTTTTTTTTTGGTTCCCCTCCACGGGAAGGGCAGGAGGACATAAAAAATGCTCTGACGCATACTCCGCGCGCGCGATCGGAGTTATGTGGGACTCGTCCCGACGCCTACCAGAACCATACCCACTAAAAAACCCCCTGTCGGCTCGTGCATTTTTGCCACTCAGCCTTCATCTGAGCGACGGCCAATCGGAGAAAGAGGCCGCGCTAGCGGGGCCCTTAAGGGGTCACCCGCTGGGATTTACATAGCACTGAAGGTGCTCAAAAAGAAAAGTAAATAAATAAAAACATTAAAAATTGACAAAAAAAAATTGCATTAATTCGCATTAATTCGGATTTACGTTAGAATTAGAATTTACGTTAGAATTAGAATTTGCGGCCTGAAGGGCCTCTAGATCTAAAGTTAACTGCGTGCGTTCGCTCGTGTGCGCGTTTCTCGGTCTAGCGATTTTGTAAATCGAATCTAACACAGGAACAGTATATGAGACTGAATCTCGAACAAGATGATTGGGATGGGATTCGGCACGTTTGAAGAACGATTCTGAGAGTGTTTTGAGGTGCTGTTGCACTGTAGGCAGTTCAAGATCTCTGTGCAGGTCCGCGTTACGCACGTACCAAGGTGCGTTTGTGGCCCTGCGGCAGAAGAGATTTTGAACTACCTGCAGCTTATACAGGACGGAGGGTTTGGCGTGGGCAAAGACTGGCGAAGCATATGACATGACGGGTCTAACGCAGACCTTATAAAGCGTACGTTTATTTCTAAAAGACATTTTACTTTTTCTTCCTATCATACTATATAGACGGCTTAAGTAAAAACGCGCGAGTTTCGTTACTCTATCGACGTGTGGCTTGAAAGAAAGCGTCTGATCTAAGGTGACGCCTAAGTATTTGACAGTGCGCTTCCAGGGGATGGGAATACCTAACATACGAATGTGCGGATCGTTGTGGCGATTACGACGTTTGTGGTCGAATTGAATAGCAGAACTCTTTTCTGGGTTGACATCGATACGCCATTTTTGAAACCAAACACCGAGGGCGTTAACGGCCTTTTGGAGTCTGGTGATGTTATACGGGATCGCTTGACTTTTAGTGTAAAGGGCGGTATCGTCTGCGAAGAGGGCGAGTTCGACGCCTTTCGGCGGGATGGGGATGTCGTTAGTGTACACGGTGTACAGCAGAGGGGCGAGGACTGAGCCTTGCGGGACTCCAGCCTTTATGGGACGAGGCGCGGAGAGCGTGCCTTCATGTTTGAATCGAAAAGTACGGTCTTTAAGAAACGACGCTATTAATCTGACTAGGCGAGTTGGTAAGCCTATTTTATAGAGTTTAAAAACGAGACCGCTGTGCCAGACTTTGTCGAAAGCCTTGGCTACGTCAAAGAGAACCGCGATTGTTTTTTTACGACGCTGAGAGAATCCTTCGAGTATGTACTCGACGATTCGATGGACGTGCTGAGGGCAGGAGTGCTTAGCGCGAAAGCCGAACTGGTGGGGAATGATGAGAGGGTCGCCATCCGTTGGAAACAGATGGTTCCGCATTCGAGAGAGTATGACTCTTTCGAGAAGTTTAGACATTGCCTTGAGGAGGCTGATGGGTCTGTGATTAGCCGGGACATTCAGAGGTTTACCCGGCTTGGGAATGCCTATGACTGTCGCTTCTTTCCAGGCTTTTGGAAAGTAGCTATGGTCGAAGCAGGCATTGAAGATGATAGCTAACAAGGTAAGCACCTGCTCAGGCAGGTGCTTAAGTGCGTGGTTGGAAATTCCATCCGCACCCGGAGCCTTTTTGGACTTTTGCTTTCTAATGAGAAGCAAGATTTCATCATTAGAGACTGTGACGGGGTCGTCGGTGATAGGGAGAGATTCTCTGCGGAGAACTTCGTCCTCCACCGCCTGGATGTGGGAGGGATCCGCGGGTTGCGTGCTGGGCGAGCATTGTGCCGCTATGCTGTCGGCGAAGCATTCGGCTTTCTCTTCGACTTCGAAAGCAATGGTGCCGTCGGGACGAGTGAGAGGAGGAACGTGAGAAACGGTGTCTACGCGTAAGGCTCGGGCCATTCGATAATATGCTTGGTGGGACGGGGAGATATTCTCCATGAGATCGTTAAACTGAGTGTCACGGAGTTCCGCGAGGCGAGACCTAACTTTACGTTGAAGCTGATTCGCAGCTGTTCTATATGCTGGCGTGGGATATTTCTTTGCTCTCCGGAGAGCCGCGTTCTTGGCTTTAATGAGATTGCTAACGGCTAGTGGAAGCGCGGGTTTGCTTTGCTTAACAACCTTTTCGTTGTCGTTGATGGCTGTGTTAATAGCATCAGTTAGAGTATTGACTAATGAATCTATTTTATCCGGACTATCTAATTGGTCGGGCGAAATCGCGAGCGGAGAGTTAGGGGCCTCTAAGGCTGAAACTAACGTATTTTTAAAGCCTTTCCAATTGGTAAAGGTCTTAGGAGGTGTGACGTTAACGTTAGGCGTACCTAGCACGAGGGAGACGGGGCGATGGTCGGAGCCTAGGTCATCGAGCGGTTCGATAGACCTTAGGTCAAGATTGATTCGCTTGATAATTGCAAAGTCGAGGATGTCAGGAGAGTAGGTCGGATTGTTGGGATAGTGAGTGGGAGTGATGGGGGATATGACGTCTAAGTCAAGGGAGTTGGTGATGTCGAGGAGAGCGATACCGCTGGTGTTGGTTGATAGGCACGTCCAGTCAGTATGTTTGGAGTTAAAGTCTCCGAACATAATGACTGAATGGCCGAGGGCGAGAATGGCCTCAAAGTCGCTGCGGATTGGATTGGAGCCACACGGTATGTAGACTGAAGCTATGATGATGGTCGGATGACCAGTCATAGCCAATCTACACACCGTGGCCTCCATGTTGAGGAGAGGAGGGGTAGGGAGAGGACAGCAATGGAAGCCTCTTTTGTAATATATGGCGGTGCCGCCGTAACCGTCGGAGTTGGGCCTATCGTTGCGAGTAAACGCGTACTTAGGAATAGCATATCCCCTGGAGCGTTTTGGAGTAAGCCATGTCTCCTGGAGAAGGAATAGGTCAGGTTCTTTGTTCTGAAGGAACAGTTTAATCTCGGGAAGGTTAGTGCTAAGACTACGAGCGTTAAAAGATACTAGGGATAAGCCCTTGGGTTTAATACGACTGGACGCGGGATTCGCGGGTCTAGACATTATAATTTACTTATTTACGATTTTATACAAAAATAAAAAGAATAAAAATAAATTTACAATGAACTTAGGAGCGAGTGATGCTCCGCTAACGCGAATAAACGCTCTTGAGAAGAGCGGGCGGCTCGCAGTTTGCGTGCGAGTACGGAAATTTCGTTAATATCGACGTTTTGAATGACGTCGAATACGGTCTTCATATCCTCAGCCAACGACGACTGAGGTACGGATAACGGAGCGGGACGCGGTCCTACGGGAGCTACGGGAGCTGGGATGGGTCGGGAAGGTGCAGGCGGGACGGCCGGACGCTGCCTCCAAGACAGAGCCGGAGTAGGCGTCGGCTGAACGGGCTTTGCTTCCGGGGGACCCCGGTTGCGCAGCGGCGGGAAGTTAGCGGAGGTGAGCGGCGGCGCCGGTTTAGGCGCGACCCTCTTGACGGTGGAGCGCGGAGCGCGCGGGCAACCCCTGTAGTTTGCTGTGTGGCCGGACTGGCCGCACAGCACACAGGCAGGGGGGGAAGTGGATTCGGGAGTGCGAGTGCACTCCTTAGTGAAGTGGGGATTCAGGCACTTAACGCACCTGGGGGGAGCTGAACAGTTAGCCGCTGCGTGGCCATATAGTTGGCAGCGGTGGCACTGCCCAGGGTGACCGCGGGGGTTGGGACGCTCGACGGAGATGTTCGAGAGTCCGCAGATTGTGCGAGCCTCTTTGAAAATCTCCTTCGAGTCGGGAGTATTGGACAGGATTACTAGCGCTAACGGAAAACGCCTACCGCGGTTGGAGTGCATCTTGTGCACTGCTGTGACCGGGAAACTCTGAGACTTAAGGTCATCGAAAATGTCTTCGTTGCTGAGTTCGAACGGGACGCCCCGTAGTACTGCGCGGATCTTACGCTCCTCCGGGAGGGCGTAGGTGTGATATGCGATTTGGTTTAATCCGAGTAACCTGGTAAACTCGCGGAAGTCGACGACGGTCGCTAATTGGATTTTGATTGTATCGCCAGCGTTGGCGGCTTTTAAGTAATTAATTTTGTGCACTTTGCACAAGTTGGAAACCGCGGTCCAGCGCGCTTTTTCACGCAGGAATACGGGCGGAGGGAGCTGAGGCTTCGGCGGGACGGGAGCGCAGCTTCAATGTGACCGACGGAGACGCGGTTACTACGAGCGATTTTAACGGCGCGGGGGCTGGTGTTGAAGACACCGGGGAGGGCTCGGGTATTGAAGATACCGAAGCTTTCTTAGAGCGCTTCTTGGAGCGCTTGGCGACGAGTTGAAACGCGGGCTCAGGAGAGCCGGTTAAGGTGACGGCATCTGACGACGTATCAGACGCGGGTTCGGAGTCGCTCCCGGGAGCGGTACGCTTACGACGCGACGCGTGAGAGGATGCGACCGATTCGCAGTCCATCTCGGACGAGGCGGGAGACGCGGGAGAGCTTAAGACCTGAGGGGTCTCGACGTCGGAGGCCTGAGGGGCCGGGTTTGAGGCCTGAGGGGCCGGGTTTGAGGCCTGAGGGGCCGGGTTTGAGGCCTGAGGGGCCGGGGACGCGATTGATGCCTGCAAGGCCTGCGTTATGATGTCTTTCGGGATGTAGACGCCTATCGCAGCAAGCGCCTGGGTGAACGCGTTAATAGCGCTTAGCGGATCCATTAGGGAGGGTTGGGCACTAATATTAATAAATAAATGTATAATAAAAGATGCCTAGTACCTAGAAAAACCTAGCAAAATCCTAGCGGCTAACCTCCCTACCAGCGGTAGGGGGGCTGGGGAGGAAAAACTTAAAACTAACAGTAGTACGCCGAAGGCCGCTACCTAGAAACCTAAAAAGGGTACGCAGGTAAAGAGTTGACCGCGTAAGGGTCAACCTTTACCGACAGAAAAAACAGATACACACGAAAACACACAGATATGATAAAAATAAATATGAAAAATAGAAGAAAAATAAATAAGATAGAGAAGAGAAATAAATAGAAATAAAAAGGACTGGTTCAGTACAAATTCGTTGTCACCGTTAAGTATCCTTTCCACTGAAACCAGACTACTTACGCTGGGCACAACACTGCACTCAGCACAAGCACAACACTACTTAGCACAGCACTTTGAAGACTAAGGGGCTTAGTCGCAAAGAAAAATCGCACTTCGAAAGCACTCAGACGGAGTAGAAAGACTTAGGAAACCGTAGCACGGAGCCAACACGCTAGACTGTGACGTCAGTAAACTGAGCGCCGCGGAATGGCGGGAAGGGACCGATCAACGGAGAGCTGGGTCTTGCACGTCCGCACCGCGTGGCGATCGGAGCGAGAATTAACTTCCAAAGCTCGGCGTGCGCCTTTTATACAAATTTCGCCCTAAATAATTCCAGCGCTCTGATTGGCTGGCGCGTTTGTGCAATTGGCACCTAATTACACTTAAGTTTTACTTGGATTCTAAACTTTACATCGAATTATCTTTCAAACTATTAAGCAAAACTATTACAATATTATATTCAAATAATAGAGCGAAACGATTCCTACATGTTTACATAAATACCAATTTGATAAAATTAAATACAAAAAACTTTCTAGAACAAAGACTATCTCAAAACACCGTTTGCGCCGGCAGACTGTTTACTTAGCCTAACATTGTACCTAAGGCGAAACGGTTACAAACATAATTTTATCATTTTACATTATTAAAATATGCAAACATTCTAATTACAATTAGATTTTAACATAATCAAACAAGATATAACTACCAATTAGGAACATATACAACAACAAAGGTTTTCTCGTTATTCCTCTTCAAATACGTAAAACACCATAAAAATAATTATTACATTTCAATAAAAGAAAGCAATTTACACATTATTATCAATAAACCATAACAATAAACCCTATAATTACGTAGTTATTCAACGAGAAAATATCTAACCATAATACGTCATTTATTACTTCAAATGCGTACTTTATTATATGAACCTATATACAATAACGTTATATCTACCATTATCTACCTAATCTGATAAGAAATAACCATAAATTTACCACAATTATGACAAATCTGAACAAATCAGTATTTTACAAATAACCTAGGTCTAAATTCTATCCAAAACATACATAAGCTTCTCATATTATGCTTATATTATACCAATGAAATCTCTAAGAACTTTATTAAACACAAACATCATCAATTCAACCATAAATCAATGTTATCAAAATAGAATTCAAAATATACCTATACCTAGGTTCCTATAACATCATAATTTCCTATAAGAATCTTATTAGTACTTGCTTACGTCACACTCGAAAATAACCACCTATCCGAGGACGGGCGCAAGTAGTGAGGGCGTGGACTAGCGTTATTTACAAAACTATTTGAATGGCTATGTCCCTATTATGCCGAATCCATTTCATGATGCGTCGCTAACAGTCTCCCCCGCAGAGCGTAGCACTCCATCCTGCGGTTGCGACGCTGCAGCTGGAACCAGGATGACGACCCGTCTCGTTGGTCGCCTCAGGATCCCCCATGGTGTCTGCACGTCCAGAACTCGAACTCTCCCATCAGGTCCAGGGTAGACTCGGTGAACTCTTCCTCTCGGCCAGGTGTTCCTCGGCAGTGTTGCGTCGACGACCATGACAATGTCGCCAACGCGCGGATCCTGCGTTGCTGCTCCGTTGACCTTCTTCGGCAGCAGGGTAGGCAGATACTCCTTGATCCACCTGTTCCAGAAGTGATCCGTCAGCCGTTGTGCCGTCTTCCACGTTGCCCTTCCGACGAGCTCGACGTCTGCAAACTCCCCAGGCGCCGGTGCTCCACAAGATCTGCCAAGTAAAAAGTGGTTCGGCGTTAGAGCTTCCTCATCGTCAGGGTCTACGCTAACGTGGGTGAGTGGCCTCGAGTTCACCACGTGTTCGACTTCAGTCATCAGCGTGTGTAGGACTTCCTCTTGTGGTGTCCTGGACTGCAGCACCGTCGTCAGAGCCGTCTTCACCGATCGTACGAGCCTTTCCCAAGCGCCGCCCATGTTTGGACAGCCAGGTGGTATGAACTTCCACCGGGTTCCCTCTTGACTCGCTGCCTTTTCTAATTTCGGTGAGTTGCATCTGAGTATTGGAAGGTCTCTCAATATGGACACTTCCTTCCCGTATTTGGCCCAGGCTGCTCGCTGTTCTTCGGGAATCTCGTCGTCCCAGCCGATCTCCCCGCGCCATATGTCTCGAATCCGCTTATTCCCCTGAATTAACACTGGGGTAGTAAGGCCCAGGGGGTCGAAGGTGGACATCACGGCGCTGGTGACTTCTCTCTTCGTCGGCGTCTTCTTGCCTTCGAATATGTCCGGGCTGGTATTCCGGAACCCAAAGTTGAAGGCCAGCAAGTCTTCTGCCATCAGCCATCTCAGCCCAAGGGTCTTCTCTTCAGCAACCAGTTCTGTGCTGTCTTCTTTGAGCTGATCTCCTATCCCGTCGAGGATCTTCGGCCTGTTGCTGCTCCATCCCCTCAAGTGGAAGCCTGCCTTTGCATGGATGCTCTGCACCTGATGCGCGATCTTTCTTGCATCTTCCTCTGTGGCAAAGCTCTGCAAATAATCATCCATATAGTGATTCTTCTCGATAGCTTCCACTGCCGCCGGGTAATCTTCTCTGAAATCTTCTGCGTTCTTGTTCATTACAAAAATCGCCGTAGACGGTGATGAAGCCGCACCAAACACCACTGAGCACATTCGGTATTCGTCTGGTGTCCCATTTCTTCTGTCGCCGCGCCACAAGAACCTCAGGCTGTCGCGGTCCTCTTCACGCATCTGTACCCTCAGGAACATATCTTGAATGTCGGCGACGACGGCGACCGGCTTCTCTCTGAATCTCACAAGCACCCCAAATAGCGATTGCAGAAGATCTGGTCCCGGCAGGAGTGCGTCGTTCAGGCACTTCCCGTCAAATTTGGCAGCAGCATCCAGGACTATCCTTGGCTTCTTCTTCACGGGATGCATTACCGCAAAATGCGGCAAATAAAATGTTCTTCCAGCGGTCGTTGATACTGGAGCCTTCTCTGCATAACCATTTTCTATCAGCTTCTTCATCTGGTCTTCATATGACGTCTTCAGGGTTGCATCCTTGTCCAATTTCCTTTCGATCCCAATAAGACGTCGATGAGCTTGCACGTAGTTGTTTGGGAGGGTTTCGTCTTCACTCTTCCACAGCAGCCCGGATTCAAACCTCCCCTCTGGAAGGCGCTTCGTCGTTGACTGCAGGACCTCAAGCGCTCGTTGGTCTGCGTCGTTGCTCGGGCGGCGAGGCTGCACTCCGATTGATTCGATGTCGAAGTGTCGCCGCACCAAGGCTTCTGTCTCGTCTTCTTCGATGAGTCTGCTGTGGTTGACGAACTGTACTGGTGACGTCTTCCCGTTGTGACGCCCATGGAGGACCCATCCCAAGCTCGTTAGTGACGCAACTGGATCGGACCTTTTCCCTTTCTTAAGTCTTCTCGTGACGATGAGACCCCAGTTGTCTTGCCCGATGAGAAGTTTTGGCTCTTCATCTTCATATAGTAGTTGACCTTGAATGCCTTGCAGGTGCGAGCATCCTTGGATGACACCTCGATCCACACCTTGTCTTGAGAGCTTTAAACTGTCGATTGTTCGAACTTCAATTGTTTCCTTCTTCTTACGATGAGCTCCCTTGATCTTGACGCTTGTCTTCTGCGAGTCGCACCTCTTGATTCCATGTTCTCCAATTGTCTCGATGGTTATCGGACTCGCCTTGCCTTCAGCCCCAATCATCTGCGCCACCCCAGCATCCAATAACGTGACTGTTGACCCCTCATCCAGAAGGGCCAGTACGCGTGCTGCGCCCTTCGGTCCATACAGGTCCACTGGGATCATCTTCAGATACACCTGCCCATCACTGGCAGTGTGCACGGAGGTGACGACTTCTTTGGGCTCTTCTCTGCGACTGGAGACATTGCAGCGGGATTCTTCTCTATCCCCAACAGCTGCTGGTGGACGGCTTTCATCATGAAGACTGGTGTGGTGCCATCTTCCGCACTTCTTGCAATCTGCTGCCCTGCAGGTCTTCCTTGAATGTCTTCCTCGTAGACACCTGAAGCATAAAATTGCCTTCTTAGCCATTTCGTACTTTTGACTAAGGTTTGCTTCTTTGAACTTCTTGCATTCGTAAATCCAGTGTTCGCCGTTACACACTGGACACCGATTCTTGCGGGGGTGCTCTTCATTCCCCTGCACGTAGTGAACCTTCTTCACTGGTCTTCGCTCGTGGCCCCATGATGTCTTCGGTGGTGCAGATCGCTGACGGTCTTCTTTCTTCCAGGATACTTCAGGGTCGGCTATTTCCGCGTACCATTCGCTTTCATCCTCCAGGAATGCGTTCATGACTTCCAGGTCCCGAAGTTCTTCGTCAGGATTCGTCTTTTGTATGCGATCCACCGGTGTTTCATCGTAGTCGGCATCTTCGCAATGAGGGCCCTCGTGGTTCTAAGGGAATCTAGGTACTTGCTTGCCCCCATTGCCTTGATCGTGGCCACGGCGTTCCTCACGTGGCTGTAGAACGTGCTCACGTCGTTCGGATCCTCTGTGACCCGTGGCAGGTTCTCCAGCTTTTCCAACTCCGCAGTTGCCAGAGCTTCGGGTCTTCCGAACCTCAATTGTAGCCCCCTCATGACTTCGCTGGGATGCTCCGCCGTAAACAAGAGGCTCTTCACTGCCTCTCGCGCCCTGCCTTGCAGCGCCTTCCGTAATCTGGCCAGGTTCTGCACGTGACTGAAGCTGGGTGCCGTGTCTTCGAACGTCCTCTTGAACGCCAGCCATTCTTCTGCGGCGCCGTTGAAGTTGGGAAGCTCGATGTGTACAGCTTCCGACCGGCCTCTAGGTAGCTTCCCCAATGCTTCAGCCAACTCCTGGATGTCGGTCTTCCTCGATGCAGGCGGCGGCTGTGGTAGCCGCGGTGGTGGTGGTGGTGACGGTGGTCGCGACGGCGGCACCAAGGGTGGCATTACCCTCGCTCTCCTCTCGGTCTTCTGTAGCCACTCCTCCACGTGGTGCTGCCGCTCCTCGTCTGCGAAGTCTTCTTCGCTGCCGGACTCGACCCGCACGAGCTCCAGTTCGGCCTCGGCGAGATCCAGCTTCCTCTGGGCTATTTCCATTTTCAATTCAGCTTCTCTTCTTCTGGAAGCCCTCGACCTGGTGGTGGAACCAACCCTCCTGGGTTCCACGGGCGCTGGTACCGCGAACCGTGCCTCTTCGTCCGCAGCGCCCCTTGACGCAACCCCATCCATTGCTGGCGGTACGGTGCAACCTTCGGCGTGGCGTGCTTCAGGCGCTCCTCCGGCGGGGTGCGTTGGTGCCCCTGGTGTCAACGTCGACCCCGTAGACGACCCCATCGTGTCTGTCGTCTCTGTCGGCGTGGCTGCGCTCCAGTCCCTCGAAGACTCCGTGGCGGTGGTGGGCTTCGTTCTTCCAGTCGACCGTGTGGTTGGCATCTTCTTGATCCAGGATCTCGGCTCGAAGGACCAGGAAAACTGTTGCGCGTAGTTTTGTTGCGCCGGCTGGAGAAGATGCCGCCGTATGTACACTTTGGCCCCGAAGACACCACGACCTGACTAACCACGGAGTGACACCCGACTTGATCGAGTGCAGGTTGGAGCGCAGTGAAAACAACACAAATCTTCAAAGTAGGAACGTTTATTGCGTATACAATTAAACCTTAAGTTTAAATAAGCCTATGAACCGCAATCGTTCCTGTAGTTCAGCTTCTTTCTTCAGACCTCTTCACTGGCCTCCGGATACACCGAACAGCGCTTATGTGTTCTTGGGTCTTCACTGGCCTCCGGATTCACCGAACAGCACTTTCTTTCTTCTAACTGGAAGCTTCTGAACTTTTCTTCTTAGACTTTTTCTTTCTTCTTATTAGACTTTTTCTTTCTTCTTATTAGTTGTTGTTTTCTTCGCTGCAGGCACCGAACTGACTTCCAAAGCTCGGCGTGCGCCTTTTATACAAATTTCGCCCTAAATAATTCCAGCGCTCTGATTGGCTGGCGCGTTTGTGCAATTGGCACCTAATTACACTTAAGTTTTACTTGGATTCTAAACTTTACATCGAATTATCTTTCAAACTATTAAGCAAAACTATTACAATATTATATTCAAATAATAGAGCGAAACGATTCCTACATGTTTACATAAATACCAATTTGATAAAATTAAATACAAAAAACTTTCTAGAACAAAGACTATCTCAAAACACCGTTTGCGCCGGCAGACTGTTTACTTAGCCTAACATTGTACCTAAGGCGAAACGGTTACAAACATAATTTTATCATTTTACATTATTAAAATATGCAAACATTCTAATTACAATTAGATTTTAACATAATCAAACAAGATATAACTACCAATTAGGAACATATACAACAACAAAGGTTTTCTCGTTATTCCTCTTCAAATACGTAAAACACCATAAAAATAATTATTACATTTCAATAAAAGAAAGCAATTTACACATTATTATCAATAAACCATAACAATAAACCCTATAATTACGTAGTTATTCAACGAGAAAATATCTAACCATAATACGTCATTTATTACTTCAAATGCGTACTTTATTATATGAACCTATATACAATAACGTTATATCTACCATTATCTACCTAATCTGATAAGAAATAACCATAAATTTACCACAATTATGACAAATCTGAACAAATCAGTATTTTACAAATAACCTAGGTCTAAATTCTATCCAAAACATACATAAGCTTCTCATATTATGCTTATATTATACCAATGAAATCTCTAAGAACTTTATTAAACACAAACATCATCAATTCAACCATAAATCAATGTTATCAAAATAGAATTCAAAATATACCTATACCTAGGTTCCTATAACATCATAATTTCCTATAAGAATCTTATTAGTACTTGCTTACGTCACACTCGAAAATAACCACCTATCCGAGGACGGGCGCAAGTAGTGAGGGCGTGGACTAGCGTTATTTACAAAACTATTTGAATGGCTATGTCCCTATTATGCCGAATCCATTTCATGATGCGTCGCTAACATATAGACATATAGAGACTCTGTAAATTTATTTAAAAACATATATACCCTTGAAGTTTCTTGCCAGTTCTTCTTCACGAAGGTTTTCCCGGTGGTAGAGTCATGTTTTATTTGACGTCAATAAAAACAAGTAATTGTCAATGTTGAGAAATAAATGTATGAATTTAGCTCTTCTCTTCTTTAGCTGTTCTTATACGTCGTTTATTAGTCTTAAGCACTCAACAGTAAACGATGGCTGAAGAAATCTTGCTTCTAAGAAATCTTATACTAACTGAGATTTAAAAACAACATAATAAATACTCAGACTTTATCTGTGTTTGCTATAAATCAATTCCATGACTGACAAAAGTGAATTAATTAATCGTCAGTTATCTATTATCTAGAGAATAAATTTGACACTTGACAAGACTTTCTATAGAAATTATGTCAAACTCTCAAAATTATTCGATTGATAAAAGTTATCTAAGCATTGAAAAATCGACCCTTAAACTTATGGTAAAGAAGGTTTAAATTCAATGATTACAACCTTATTTATTCTGATACCATGTAAGACTTGGCTCGGTTAAGCTACAGTGTACCAACAATTGTATTTATGTAAACACCTCTCCAAATTGCCTCATTTAAATTTTCCTTAAAAATACATACTACAAATCCAACACCCCCTCTTTTCCATGTCACGAACATCGAACACTCCAGTGCGCTTGCACTCATTTATTCTAATATGTCGAATTAGGACGGCTGAATCTAAAGTGGGTCAATTATGTCTCCAGACAAAGCACGCCATGTCACGGTACGTCACAGTTCACCGACTGTCACTCCGATTATAGGTAAATTGTGTATTTGGTACATGCTTTTTAAATCATAATTAACTGTTCTTCAAAAGACGTTTGAAGAAAAATCATTTGAATATTGTGGTATCATAGTCAGGATGAGAAGTACATAGACCTCGACAGCTACGAGTATATCAAGAGAGTATATTTTAGCTCCGTGAATGCAAATATTTTTATAATACGTCGAATAATGTTTGAATATTATTTTATAATTTGAATAATATCATACCATCTGCAACAGTTTCGCAACAAACTATGAGCTAATTAGTTCCTTTTTGCGCTGCATTCTGATATGCCTAACTACAGGTCTTTTTTTAAAGTAAACTACACTACACTACATATTTCCTTAGATATATATTTTCAGGTGATTATATTTTCAATAAAAAAAAGCTTTTAAAAATGTGTGAATAATTATTTGTCGTAGTTGAACTTGTATCAAATTCCATTTTTATAATTTTAATGTTTTAGTTTCATTAAAGAAATTGATATTTCATGATAATACGTAAATTATCGAAAGTTTAGCGGGCATTCATATTTGTGTTGCGTATTTCGTAAAGTTAATTTTATCCCAGAACCACCAAATATTCAATTTCCTTTCGAATTCCAACTATCTGCAGGGAAGTCTATCAAACAGGTGACAGTGACAAGACTCTCGGATCCCATTAAACCAGCTTCGCTGCCATCGAGAGCTATGGTTAAATGACACTTTGTTCAGTTCCTGTGAGAAAACTTACAATTTAGATAATACACAGTTTGCTCAGGAAGTGCTGGTTGGTCTATTGATCATCGATGTTGGTGCAGTGGCAATGTAGAAAAAAGATTTCCGCAAAGCAACACCTCATTCTATCAGTTACAGAAGGTAGATTATTTATTTATTTTGAGAACCATGACAAAACTGAAATTAAAACAATGAAAAAATAAATTTTCAGGAAATAGGAAGATTCGTATGTGTTCAAGTAATCTAGGGGAAAGAAATATGGATGCTTAAATACTCAGCGATGCAAACACGGGTCACAATTACTTTAATTTTGGTTTGCGAGAAAAAGTTACTTCTCAATGTTTATTTATTTCGGGAACACCCAAAAATTCCGAATTTGAATATTCCGATTCCGCAAGCGATCCCGAAATTCCGACTATTCAAAAACACGATTCTCATTTTACCAAAATTCATAAATACGAAATTTTTATTTTCCGTCTTTCATTAGTACGAGAATTAAAAACCCGCTGTGTCCGAAATATGGTATTCCGAATTTAAATTTTCCGAAAATTCAATGCTAACATTCAGATTTTGTATCTAAAACGGGTATATATTAAAAATTATATTTTAAATCTCCTGTGACACAAATTAAAATTAATAAGGCACATTTGGAAATTATACAAATTATGCGCGACGACGAGCGAAGCGAGGAGGGGCAGTTAGTCTGAATGTAGATAATGCAGCACGAGCCGAGCGAGCGCAGCGAGCATGCCGCGGTACATACTTAAGAAATAACTCGTTACAAAAACTAAATAAACTTTCTCATTTCCAGCTGACTACTTGAATGCTGGAACGTATAAATTGATGTGCTCATGCAGTATTACAAGGCGTTTGTTATTGCAACTAATATGCGGAATTTTTATATTCGGGATTCGTATTTTCAAATTCGGCATATTGATTTTCGTAATTATAAACGTTCGGAATTTTGAATTTTCGAAGAAGAAAAATTCGGAATTATGAAACACGAAATTTTTATTTTCGGAATTATGAACCATTCGGTGTTACAAAATTCGGAATTTTGAAATTCCTGATTATAACTATCGGAATTAAGTTTTTCGTATTTATGTAGTATACCCATTTATTTCTATGTATTGTTTTAAAGAAAATTTCTCAAATATTTCTTGTTCTTTGTTTTATTGTTGCAGCAATTCCTATTTTATTTAAAACACGCGTAATCATGAAACCTCGTAAAAATATATCTCTTTTATTATAGTTTTATACGTGTAGATAATAGGGTGATCTCGATAAAGATGAGGTTATTACCAAAGTGGTAAATCAAACCTGCGTTTTTCAACTCATTTTGTTTTACACCAAATATTATTGCGGCGTTTCAAAGTTCGTTCTATGTTTTAGTTAGATAGATAGATAGGAAGATAAACAACTTTATTGGTACTCACAGAGTCCTTTTAAACATACTTACAAACAAATTAAACATTTTTGATGAATTTAGTTTTCAGCAATATACAAACCACAGACTTATATTGATAGGTCTGTGGTTCTTAATTTGAAATAGTGGTCCAAACCCATCAAATTATATTCCAAATGGAGTTTGCTTTTCGACCAATGTCTGAACAATAATGCCTTAGCACGATAATTCACAATTAGAAACTGTAAAGGCATCTAACATTACCATTTCATTAATTCCTCGAGAAAGCAGGCAAATGGATTACCGAGTCGTTTATTTTAATAACCTACATAAATGTTACCTAAGCGAGCTCCAAGTTAATCATCGCCTACGCGCGAGTTTATTTTCAACTTGTTTAACTTTCACGAAGTTTAAGTTCTGTCTCGACTTGTTATTTTGTTCTTATTAAGGGGTGTTATGTTCACCTTTTTTGTTTATAATTTTCTATACTAAAATATAATGGGGCCCTCGCCATATTACAAACTTTCTTTTCTATACCCATTATCGCTAACGCAACGTATTGTAATATTCAGAATACATGGTGTTCTGTAACATGAACACCATAGATGCAAAGGAAATTCTACTGTATACTCCAAGTAGCGTTAGGGTGTTACCACACCGATGGATCGATCATCAATCGATGGTAGAGTGTAATAGTCGATGTCGATCGATAGTTTGTACTAGACCAAACGATCGATCGTCGTTCGACGGTAGAGTGGAAAAATCGACGTCGATCAGCCAAAGCTACCACATTAACCGATCGATGATCGATCGATTGGTGTGGTAACACCCTTAGGGATTACGGGTGGGGCCCCCGATGGCTACGTGAAACGTCTCTAATTTGTTGTATTATTTTTATACTTGCAGAATAATGAAAGGAACTTACGCTCCTCTATTTTCTCTCTGAAACAAAGATACAAATGGAGCAAAACTATGCTAGCTTTTCTCGTGATTCTCGCTCCGATCGCCACGCGGTGCGGACGCGCAAGACCCAGTTCTCCGTTGATCGGTTCCTTCCCGATATTCCGTGGCGCTCAGTCTACTGACGTCACAGTATAGCGTGTTGGTTCCGTGCTACGGTTTTCAAGGTTTTTCTACTCCGTCTGAGTGCTTTCGAAGTGCGATTTTTCTTTGCGACTAAGCCCCTTAGTCTTCAAAGTGCTGTGCTAAGTTGTGTTGTGCTTGTGCTGAGTGCAGTGTTGTGCCCAGCGTAAGTAGTCTGGTTTCAGTGCAAAGGATACTTAACGGTGACAACGAATTTGTACTGAACCAGTCCTTTTATTTTTATTTTATTTCTCTTCTCTATTTTATTTATTTTTCTCCTATTTTCATATTTATTTTTATCATATCTGTGTGTTCTTCGTATATTTGTCCTTTCTGTCGGTAAAGGTTGACCCTAACGCGGTCAACTCTTTACCTGCGTACCCTTTTTTAGGTTTCTAGGTAGCGGCCTTCGGCGTACTACGGTTAGTTTTAAGTTATTCTCCCCAGCCCCCCTACCGCTGGTAGGGAGGTTAGCCACTAGGGTTCGCTAGGTTTTTATTTAGGAACTCTAGGCATTTTTTATATAAATAGGTGCTAGGTTTGCTAGGGAACCTAGGCATACATTATATATTTATATATTACATATTCAAGCCCTCCAATGGACCTTGTAAGCGTTCTTAAGTCGTTCGCCCAGGCGCTCGCGGCGTCCGGTTGCCCCATCCCAGATGACGTTCTAACGCAGGCCTTACAGGCAACTATCGCGTCCCCGGCCCCTCAGGCCTCAACCCCGGCCCCTCAGGCCTCAACCCCGGCCCCTCAGGCCTCCAACGTCCAGATCCCTCAGGTCTACAGCTCTCCCGCGTCTCCCGCCTCGTCCGAGATGGACTGCGAATCGGTCGCATCCTCTCACGCGTCGCGTCGCAAGCGTACCGCTCCCGGGAGCGACTCCGAACCCGCGTCTGATACGTCGTCAGATGCCGTCACCTTAACCGGCTCTCCTGAGCCCGCGTTTCAATTAGTCGCCAAGCGCTCCAAGAAGCGCTCAAAGAAAGCTTCGGTATCATCAATACCCAAGCCCTCCCCGGTGTCTTCTACACCAGCCCCCGCGCCATTAAAATCGCTTGAAGTAACCGCGTCTCCGTCGGTCCCTTCGAATCCAGCGTCGCGCTGCGCTCCCGTCCCACCGAAGCCTCAGCTCCCTCCGCCCGTCTTCCTGCGTGAAAAAGCGCGCTGGACCGCGGTTTCTAACTTAAGCAAAGTGCACAAAATTAATTACTTAAAAGCCGCCAACGCTGGCGAAACAATCAAAATTCAGGTTGCGACCGTCGACGACTTCCGGTCTTTCACTAGGCTTCTGTCGATCAATCAAATCGCGTACCACACCTACGCCCTCCCTGAGGAGCGTAAGATCCGCGCAGTACTACGGGGCGTCCCGTTTGAGCTCAGTAATGAAGACATTCTCGAGGACCTTAAGTCTCAGGGCTTCCCGGCTGTAGCAGTGCACAAGATGCACTCTAACCGCGGTAGGCGCTTTCCGCTAGCTTTAGTTATCTTGTCCAATACTCCCAACTCGAGGGAGATCTTTAGAGAGGCTCGCACAATTTGCGGACTCTCAAATATCTCCGTCGAGCGTCCCAACCCCCGTGGTCACCCTGGGCAGTGCCACCGCTGCCAGCTCTACGGCCACGCAGCGGCAAACTGCTCAGCTCCCCCCAGGTGCGTTAAGTGCCTGGATCCACATATAACGAAGGAGTGCACTCGCACTCCCGAATCCACTTCCCCCCCTGCCTGTGTGCTGTGCGGCCAGTCCGGTCACACAGCTAACTACAGGGGCTGCCCGCGCGCTCCGCGCTCCACCGTCAAGAGGGTCGCGCCTAAACCGGCGCCGCCGCTCACTCCCGCTAACTTCCCGCCGCTGCGCAACCGGGGTCCCCCGGAAGCAAAGCCCGTTCAGCCGACGCCGACTCAGGCTCTGCCTTGGAGGCAACGTCCGGCCGTTCCGCCTGCACCTTCCCAACCCATCCCAGCTCCCGTAGCTTCCGTAGGGCCGCGTCCTGCTTTGCCATCTTCACCTCAGTCGTCGCTGGCTGAGGACATGAAGACCGTGTTCGACGTCATTCAAAACGTCGACATCACAGAAATTTCTGTTCTCGCACGCAAACTGCGAGCCGCCCGCTCTCCTCAAGAGCGTTTATTTGCGTTAGCTGAACATCACTCGCTTCTAAGTTCGTTATAAATTTTTTATTTTTTATTTTTGTATAAAATCATAAATAAGTAAATTATTATGTCCAGTCGTATTAAACCCAAGGGCTTATCCCTAATATCTTTTAACGCTCGTAGCCTTAACACCGACCTTCCCGAGATTAAACTGTTCCTTCAGAACAAAGAACCTGACTTATTCCTTCTCCAGGAGACATGGCTTACTCCAAACCGCTCCAGGGGATTCGCTATACCAAAGTACGCGTTTATTCGTAACGATAGGCCCAACTCCGACGGTTTCGGCGGCACCGCTATATATTACAAAAGAGGCTTCCATTGCTGTCCTCTCCCTACCCCTCCTCTCCTCGACATGGAAGCCACTGTGTGTAGATTGGCTATGACTGGTCATCCGACCATCATCATAGCTTCAATCTACATACCTAGTGGTACCAGACCAATCCGCAGCGACTTTGAGGCCATTCTCGCCCTCGGCCATTCAGTCATTATGTTCGGAGACTTTAACTCCAAACATACTGACTGGACGTGCCTATCGACTAACACCAGCGGTATCGCTCTCCTCGACATCACTAACTCCCTTGACCTAGACGTCATATCCCCCATCATTCCCACTCACTATCCCAACAACCCGTCCTACTCTCCTGACATCCTCGACTTTGCAATTATCAAGCGTATCAATCTTGATCTAAGGTCTATTGAACCGCTCGATGACCTAGGCTCCGACCATCGCCCCGTTTCCCTCGTGCTAGGACCGCCGAACGATAACGTCTCATCTCCTAAGACCTTTACCAACTGGAAAGGTTTTAAAAATACGTTAGTTTCAGCCTTAGGGGCTCCGAACTCTCCACTCGCGATCTCTCCCGAACAATTAGATAGCCCGGATAAAATCGATACATTAGTAAATTCTCTCACTGATGCTATCAACTCAGCCATCTGTGACAACGAAAAGGTTGCTAAGCAAGGTAAACCCACGCTTCCCTTAGCCGTTAGCAATCTTATTAAAGCTAAGAACGCGGCTCTCCGGAGAGCCAAGAAATATCCCACGCCCGCATATAGAACAGCTGCGAATCAGCTTCAACGTAAAGTTAGGTCTTGCCTCGCGGAACTCCGAAACACTCAGATGAACGATCTCATGGCGAATATCTCTCCGTCCCACCAAGCGTACTATAGCATGGCCCGAGCCTTACGCGTAGACACCGCCTCTCACGTTCCTCCTCTCACTCGTCCCGATGGCACTACTGCCTTTGAAGTCGAAGAGAAAGCCGAATGCTTCGCTGACAGCATTGCCGCACAATGCTCGCCCAGCACGCAACCTGCTGATCCCTCACACATCCAGGCGGTGGAGGACGAAGTCCTTCGCAGAGACTCTCTCCCCATCACCGCCGACCCTGTCACAGTCTCTAATGATGAAATCTTGCTTCTCATTAGAAATCAAAAGTCCAAAAAGGCTCCGGGTGCGGATGGAATTTCCAACCACGCACTTAAGCACCTACCTCAACAGATGCTTACCTTGTTAGCTATCATTTTCAATGCCTGCTTCGACCATAGCTACTTTCCAAAAGCTTGGAAAGAAGCGACAGTCATAGGCATTCCCAAGCCGGGCAAACCTCTGAACGTCCCGGCTAATCACAGACCCATCAGCCTCCTCAAGGCAATGTCTAAACTTCTCGAGAGAGTCATACTCTCTCGAATGCGGAACCATCTGTTTCCAACGGATGGCGATCCTCTCATTATTCCCCATCAGTTCGGCTTTCGCGCTAAGCACTCCTGCCCTCAGCAAGTCCATCGAATCGTCGAGTATATACTTGGCGGTTTCTATCCGCGTCGTTATAAAAACAGTCGCGGTTTTCTTTGACGTAGCCAAGGCTTTCGATAAAGTCTGGCACAGCGGTCTCGTTTATAAACTCTACAAGATAGGCTTACCGGATCGCCTAGTCAGGTTAATAGCGTCGTTTCTCAAAGACCGTACATTTCGATTTAAACACGAAGGCACGCTTTCTGCGCCTCGTCCCATAAAGGCTGGAGTCCCTCAAGGCTCAGTCCTCGCCCCTCTGCTGTACACCGTGTACACCAACGACATTCCCATCCCGCCGAAAGGCGTCGAACTCGCCCTCTTTGCTGACGACACCGCACTCTATACCAAAGGCCACAGTGTTCGGCACCTTGTAACCAGACTCCAAAAGGCCGTAAACGCCCTTGGTGTATGGTTTCAAAAATGGCGCATCGATGTGAACCCTGAAAAGAGTTCTGCGATGCGCTTCGACCACAAACGCCGTCGTCCCGATGGCGATCCCCACGTCCAAATGTTAGGCATTCCCATCCCCTGGAAGCGCAGTACTAAATACTTAGGCGTCACATTAGATCCGACGCTTTCTTTCAAGCCACACGTCGAAAGAGTTTCGAAACTCGCTCGTCACTATTTAGGCCGCCTAAATAGCATGTTAGGTAGAAAAAGTAAAATGTCCTTCAGAAACAAACGTACACTTTACAAGGTCTGCGTTAGACCCGTTATGACGTATGCCTCGCCAATCTTTGCCCACGCCAAACCCTCCCTCCTGCACAAACTGCAGGTAGTTCAAAACCTCTTTTGCCGCCGGGCCACAAACGCACCGTGGTACGTGCGTAACGCGGACTTGCATAGAGATCTTGAACTGCCTACAGTACAACAACATCTCAAAACACTCTCTGAAGCGTTTTTCAAACGCTCCGAAACCCATCCCAATCCTCTAGTTCGTGATTCAGTCTCATATACTACTCCTGTGTTAGACTCGAAGTTCAAAGTCGCTAGGCCTAGGAATGCGCAAGCGTACTCATCCACCAGACTGTCCGCCGATCTCGAGGCCCTTCTGGCCGCAAATTCTAATTCTAACGTAAATTCTAATTCTAACGTAAATCCTAATTCTAACGTAAATGCGAATTAATTCAATTTTATTTTGCAATTTTTTAATTTTTGTTTTAATTATTGATTTTCATTTTGAGCACCTTCTGTGCTATGTATTCACCTTCAGTGCTTTGAGCACCTTCAGTGCTATGTAATCCCAGCGGGTGACCCCTTCTGGGCCCCGCTAGCGCGGCCTCTTTCTCCAATTGGCCGTCGCTCAGATGAAGGCTGAGTGGCAAAAATGCACGAGCCGACAGGGGGTTTTTAGTGGGTATGGTCCTGGTAGGCGTCGGGACGAGTCCCACATAACTTTGGAATCGCGCCAGAGTATGCGTCAGGGCATTTTTATCCTCCTGCCATTCCCGCGGAGGGGAACAAAAAAAAAACTAGCTTTTCAAGTATTGGCCTGGCCTAGGCTAGATGCTAGTAGTACATTTAATGTTTTTCTTTTTTTTTTCGAAATGGACAGTATATTAATTATGGACCTATTAGCCTTTTAAATTTTACCGAACTTTATGGCCTATGAGGGCACGGACCTCGGCTTAGGACGTCGTATATTGGAACTACCACTGGTTCGGAAGGGTCGTCTACTGCCACGCACACTTTTATGACTTACAATAAAATATTAATATTGTATCACATGTAACCGGTCCCACAATGGCACATAATGGTCACACATAATCATCCAAACCAAATGCGTCACAACTGCATCTATGCTGCCATATGCGGCTGGAATGCGTTTACTTCCTTCCGAGCAGCGCCATGATAGTCTTTTGTTAGTCTACTCAGGTGACTGACCGCAGCCGTCTGCTGACAGTTTGACGTCATCGCTTGCGTGACGTCAACGTTCCGAAGATGTATTTAGTTTGGCGTGATGTCTTAGTGGAGCTTTGGTAATTAGCTATTGAGTTTTGTGTTTGGTACGTACGTTTGAAATAGATTAAGTATGTATGAGTTTATCTGTAATCTGTTTATTTTACTACTTAGACTATGTGGATAGGAGGAAAGACGAGCCTGTGAAACCATAGGAATGAAAATAAATGAGGCAACTAAATACAATTGATTTAATCATTTTTTTAATTAATTTAATCTACGGATAAAGATGTCCGTGAAATGACTTACATAGAATTACTATCCTCCAGAAACAAGAATGTATAAATCTCTTTCCAATAGTTAATAGATCAAACAAAACAAACAGGATCTCTATACAAAAACCATTAGTACCTACAAATTCCGAGCGCTTAGCGACAATACTGATTTCACCACTATCGCATATCGATCGATAACTTTGGATCAACAAACTGCCATGCTGTCTTTGTTCGGCAGTTTCAGCTTGACGACAGAATCTAGAAATCTATGAGGTGGTGATAATAGGGCGGTGAACTCTATCGATCTCGGATGATATTTTTTGGTAGAACCTCAATCTTAATTTCCTTATGAAGCCAGTCAACGAGCATGAAGCCCACCTCGTGGTAAGCGGCATCTATATAGGTGGTTGATTTATTGATAGTAATTGTGATTATTGCGTGGCTTCAGTTGAAATTGCCATTGTTCCGTTACACTTGGTTGTTATGGTGGTCAAATAGGAAGGACTGGTGTACCGCCCTAGGCGAGATCTTAACAAAGAAACTTATCAAGATATTTTCTTCAGTTCCCTATATTTTCTTGCACATCACGTCACAAGTAACAAATACCTTCATGGTGTAGTTTGTGGTAAAGTAGAACCCTGAAACCAACACGAAACTATTTTGTCTATATTCTATATTTAATATTCTTAGTTCAGTTTAGCGTGTACAAGGTACAAACAAAGTGTCTCTGAAGTCAGACATTATAATAATAATAATAAATCCCCAGACAAACACACTAACTGTATGGCTCCTTAGTAAGCAGAGCTTGTGTTACGGATGACCATACAGCGAACTGGAGGGGAACCCAGAATAAACATACGTATACAAATATCAACAACCATGACCTGAGAACAAACATCCCCGGCCAGGACTCGAACCTGGGACCTTCGGCGTAGGAGGCAAGGCTACTACGCTACTCGGTCGTCAGACATTCAGCTATGCATCTTAAACTTTCACGTAAATATATCCTAAAGCTCTTTTACAACGTAAATACAAAGCTGACATTATACTAACAACAATGTAGAGATACACTTTAGTTTGTTACTACACATAAATATTACGAACCTCATATCCACTCTAAATCGCCCGCCATCACTAACATGACGGAAACCATTCACAAAATTAATTCGTCAGTCCTTCAAGACGTTTTTAAAAATAGTCAGCTACAATCCGACCAATTTATCTCTGCATTGCAGAGTGGCGCTGCGTTCTATACGTCAATGAAGTTTGACATTTAGACATGTAAGAGTTGCTTTGATTCCAGTGTTTGCTAATAACAGATAATTCGGTGGTAAACCTTCAAATACCAATGTCGTGAACGGCATATCACCATTCTGTTTGTCACGACTTGGTTGTTACGTAACATACGGTAATTCTGTAAATAAATAAACCTCAGCTTCAGCGTCAGTGGTGCCAATCCAGCCTCATACGCCTGTGTCATTCTCGGGTCATGGTAGTTGATATTTATATATGTATGTTTATTCCGGTTCCCCGCCCCCAGGTCGCTGTATGGTCATGTGTTTGTGTCTGGGAATCTTAGTCACTTCTCCATAATATGGTGAAGGAGGGCGATGGCTGGATCCCGTGTGAACTCGTGAACGGGTGCCGTTTGAGGGTGTTCGTCGTTTGGATACTTAGGGGAAGGGGGGAGACTTTCCGAGCTAACAGATGCAGATAAGAATAATTTTGTAAAGGCATAAAGAGACATTGTTTATTTTGAAAAATTATAACCGTGAAGTTTCTTGGCAGTTCTTCACAAAAGCTTCTCCGGACCGGTGGTGGTAGTCATGCTTTATTTGATTTCAATAAGAACAAGTAATTGTCAATGTTGAGAAATAAATATTTGAATTCGAACTTTTATTATTTACGATAATCTATTAACGTATATGTTGAAAAAAAATTACGTGCGCTATCTTTTGTACGGTAATGAAGCATTGGATCCTACTGATTGAAGAGGCTATTAAATTATCAACGCCAATATACATGCAGTATAAAATTATGTAACAGCACCGGGGTAAATTCTATCGGTTTTCACAGTTTATATTTCTGGCTTAAATCAATATCCAGACACTTTTTATTTTAAATAAAAAAACGTTCAAAAAGTATAGAAATTTGTTCCCCGAAACCTTCTAATTTTGCAGTTGATATCCCATTGAAATGTAAAGCATTGTAGAGTTAAAACCAGAAAACATTACAGTAGAGAATTTTGGCGACTAATCTTTACAAATTGGTACGGATCCAAGAAATTCTGATGGATGCGCTAACATTCAGTGACATAATAATAATATTATACATCAAGTATCTTATTATATAACTAACTAAAGGCAGTACGTGGTACACAGTTCAGTCAAATAAAATCTAAACAAAGGGGAACCTTTGTTTAGATCTAGAGCATCTTCATTTATGCCATTGTACTTTCTTACTCCATGGGTTTCCATAAGAAACCAAAAAAACCTATTCACAAATGAAAAAAATCGTTTAAACGTAACAGAAATATAAAAAGAAAGTCGTTAATCGCCTCAATAAAGACATTACGACCCGACAGTATTCAAATTCTAAATTTAAAATCCAACCGCCAGTTGAAATTCTCTTTTTTGAACAGAGCCACGTGATTGGGGGGCTCGGCCTGCAGGAATTTCGGCCATCTTGATTTCGATCACGAGGGGAGCGCTTACGCACAATGTACACTTTACGTAAATTCTTGAAATAGAGCGTGCTTTTTTGTAAGTCCGCTCAACTTTTATAGTTTAAGGATCAATTACATTTTGTTAAGCGTTATAGCTGATGTTACTTTTCTATGTCTTGTTGCATAGATGTGATGTTACAGTTACGGTTGGAAGGCACATTGTAGGTTTGTCGTCTTCCTTGAATACACGCCCGTCAGGATTTTGTTGTCTATATCGCAGTACTAAATAACAGGAGTTTCTGGATTGCTCGTCCGTGGAGACATCTCGTTTTAACTGCATTTGTTTTTAGTTGACGAATCACGGTTGTTTTTCTATACTATTCACGGATGATTATTCAGAGTTTTGCCTGGTTTGGAATCAGGTGACGCCTCTCGCCTCTCTTGCCTGGGGATTTTATTATTCATTATTCACAAATATGCGAGTGAATTTATAACTCTTTGAATTTCATAAAACAAACATTGAACATTTATGTAAAATTTGTTATATTTGTAAGAAATGTGTTATCAAAAAACATTTCGTAGCTGCTTTATCATGAGACCAATTGAATAACGGCCGTCTCATTTTCCAAACAGCCAATAAATAATAATTCTGATGATTTATGGGTTGCTTAGGATTATACGAAACCCGTTTTTGCTATTACACATATTTTTTATTATTAAAAGGGTGATATTAGGGATCGGCTTTAGAAAGACACCAGATTAGTTGGCACTTCGACTCGCTTGCTAGAACCGCGATCTTAACGTCCAAAGAACCAGTCAAAATCTTGATCCATTTAATTAAAACTAAAATTAAATTTAAATAAAACTCAAATTTAATTGTTTAATTTGGCTATTAAAAAGTAAGGGCTAACAAATGTTGCATGTCATCCTAAAACTAAATCGAGATTGAAATAAAATAAGTTTCAACAATGCTTCTAACGTAATCAAGAATGCAGTCTAGACAAAATCCTTTTAGTGAAATATCTTGTGAAATTCCGTGGACGAGAGTGGGTTTGAATCAAAGGAGTTTTACTGCTTGTTGCGATAACGGTTGTATGCTGCCTTTGACTGAGTCTAGACGACGTGCTATCGCGTATTTTTTTGGATTGGGTGTTTTTGACGACCGAGTAGCGTAGGGGTTAGTCGCCCTGTTTCATACGTCGGAGATCCCAAGTTCGAGCCAGGACGGGTGTTCTCGGGTCATGGTTGTTGAATATGTGTGTTTCCCTAGTTCGCTGTATGGTCGTTCATAACACAAGCTGTGCTTACTTTGGGGCAAACCGTTGGTGTGTTTGTCTGGGGATCCATTTTACTGTCGACTTTAAGTGTAAGAGAAAATGGTATTTTTTATAGTTGGAGGCGCGTTTGTCGTCCGTCTCATCTAAAGGAAAGTGAAGTTGACCTGGGTGTGCTACACGCCTGTACAAGAGATGGCTTGTCACTCCAGTTTTGAATATTCCATAACTATATATTATAGGAGATATAGACGCCTGCAGCTTTTGTTTAAAATTAACAGTATCGTTTAGTAATAAGCATTCAAGCAGTCGCATGTCTACTCCTGACGGGTGTTTTGTAAAACATGACAAATTTACACCAATTTAGATTTGACCTAAACTTATGAACTTTCGTTTTTGGGTTTCAAAGTACGTTATCAATGGCCTCCCTCTATAGGAGGAAAATTACGTCTGGGTTAGGTTACTTGAAACGCTCCACAATCCACGAATGCCACGATAGGAATTCCTTTTTAACCCACGCACATATGCAATCTATCGTTAGTATAGGTAGATAAGGAATATAAATAAATATGACATGGTTATTTTACTTACTTATACGTAAACCTCAGTAACAAATAAGTCTTCATTTCCTACGATGTTTTCATCTCTGGTCCCGATAGAGTTTCGTTCGTGATTGTACACTAGAAAAACAAATTATATCAAGAAATCTCTTTTACACAGCGCAGTTTCCCAAACCGTTAAATTGCAATTTACTTTATCTATAGCAACCAGAACCCAATTTTCTTAGCCACTGGGTTGAAATTGCAAAATCGTGTGTTGTGATGATTCACGTAAGTAGTAACATATGGGAATTAAGGTTACTGGAGTGATATAAAAACTATCAAATTATTGCCACGTTATTGAGCTGTTAAAAAAGTTATTATTATGAGCGGTGATTTGAAAATTGTTTGATTTTACGTAGGTCGGTGTTGTATTCTAGACTGTTCGAATTCGCAGATATTGTACTCATATATTCCCAAACATTATATATCGATTGGATTGAACCTACCGTAGTTACAATGCTACTAATGGCCAGTTTAAGCGAACTAAAAAGGGATATATATTTGTAAGAAAATTACTTAATATTTGTTCAAATGGTTAAATTTCACAATTTAAGTTGTCTTTGTATATATTTTTAACCTTTTTGTTACTCGCAGAGCCGTTCTTTGCGTCGACGCTGCGTGCGCCCTGACGACACTCGTCACCCGGCCGCTTACAGTGCGAATAAATAATTACCGACTTAGTTATTTTATTAAGAAAGAAAGAAAAAAATATTTATTTGCTCACAACATATATATTCATGTGCAAACAGAAGGAAATAACAATGAATTGTATAGGTGAAGACTATTAACTAAATTATTAACTTTTACAGTAAGTAAATAGGCTATTTGGCTCAGCTTAATGATGATTCTGCCAACGCCTGTGGTTACTTGTGGTACATGCTCCGTTTATCTTATTGCACAATACGAAGCGAACAGTTAAAAAGTAAAAAAAAAAACAAAAATAACGTCTTTGCAGATGCAATGTTATATTTGCAAGGAATGACTACGTTGAGGGTGAATTTTGATTATGTATTTCTCTCAGTAGACATGTAAAATATTGGGTGTCGCTTCCGATGAAGGCTAACGGCAAAATTTGCTAAGTTTTTTAAGAAAACCCCATTTCGGTATAACGACGAAGTATCACCCCCGGTATACCTCATTTCGTGTGTTATTCATTTAGTCAAAGCGATGCCAACATTAACTTGTTTTCGCCTTTGACTATTTTGTTTTAAGAACCTCGAGTGCATTTTAGTATTTTTGGAGGCCCTTTATTTATTAAATACATTGAAATGAAAGATGATGGTCAAACTCAATATGGGATTTTGACCTACTAATGGTCAGTAGTACGCATGAAAGATTAACTCATGAGTAACGTTTTCCTCCTTAAACTTCCCTAATGTTAAATCCAAAATACTTAATAAAAAAAATAATAAATAATTTGCGAAAAATCAATCATAAGTTACCATGTTGTTTTCTTTTGAATGTATCAATGTCAATTTCAAAACAAGTAACAAAACGATGTCGAATCAACCCACAAGTAATGGACGTTATTGGCGGATTTGTTTTGACAGTCAATCAACAATCTGTCAGTTCTTTTTTTAAATGAATTACCTAGAGTAAAACCTAAAAAAATCGCGAAAAAAAGATATATTAGGTCTTTACCTATGAAATTGCCGTTTTTCACGAAAGAAATGAAGCGTAATTTTTTTAATATATTTTTTATTTCTATAACCAAAATAATCCCCTTGCAATCAATGCATCTTTGCCAACGCATTGGTAGCTTATTGATGCCTTTCTTGAAGAAATCAGCTGGACGGGAGGCAACAAATTCTTCAAAGGCATTTTGTACTGCCTCTCGGGTATTGAATTTTTTTCCCGCCAAGAAGTTATCCAGATTCTGGAAAAAGTAGAAGTCTGTAGGCGCAAGGTCTGGTGAGTACGGCGGATGACGGAGAACTTCCAACCCCAACTCTTGTAGCTTGGAGACCGTCTGATGTGCAGTATGAGGTCGCGCGTTGTCGTGCAGGAGCAGTGGAGTCGAACGATTGACCAAAGCTGGTTGGAGACGTGCGAGCTTCTCCATCATTGTGTTCAGTTCTTCACTGTACACATTTGCAGTAATGCTTGTCCCGTTTGGCAAGAAGCTGTGATGAATTACACCCGCGTTAGACCACCAAACAGTGACCATCACTTTTCTAGGGGTAAGTTTTCGTTTAGGGCATTGTTTGGGTGCTGAACCAGGGTCCAACCAACTTGCTGAGCGCTTACGATTGTCAAACAGGATCCATTTCTCGTCACAAGTAACAATGTGGTTCAGAATTCCTTCATTTGTATGCCTGCTGAGCAGTGCAAGGCACGTCTCCACGCGTACTTCGCGCTGGCGGTCATTGAGTTCGTGGGGTACCCATTTGTCAAGCTTTTTTACCTTGCCAATTTGACGCAAATGGACCAATGTTGTTTTGATGCTAACGTCGAAAGCTGCTGCTAATTCAGCCGTGGATTGAGTTTCGCCAGCTTCCACAATTGCCTTTAATTCGTCATTGTCGACCAAAGTTTTCGGACGACCACGGGGTTCATTTTTCAGGTCAAAATTTCCAGAACGGATGCGGGTAAACCAATAACGGGTGGTGCGTTCGTTTGTAGTGTTCGCTCCGTAAACGTCGTTGATGTTGCGTGCCGCTTGTGCCGCTTTGCTGCCACGACGGTACTCATACTCCATAATTACTCGAATTTTTTACTTATCCATGATGACGAAAAATGTTCGAATGCGTTGAAAACAAAACACTAACTATTAAACAAATGACGATTTTAGAAAAAGAATTCCATGTTTGTCAAATGAAATTAATTTGACATTAGAATTATCAGTCAAAAAAAACCAACTGTATGGCCCCAAAATAAGCAGATGGCTATACAGCGAACGGGGGGTAACCCAGAATAAACAAACATATATAAATACAAACAACCATGACCCGAGAACAAACATCTGTGTACATCACACGAATGAATGCCCCGGCCAGGACTCGGCCAAAAAAATTTATATCAACGCTTTATATATATTATATACATACAGCCTTTTTTTGTTAAATTCTTGCAAAAAATAATCATAAAAGCGCGTTTACATAATTCAAATCAAATTTTCTCAGGTTTCCTAACAAATAAATGTACTTTCTATATTCTCTACATTTTTATTCATAAGGACATTTTTTCTGAATTCTTAACTTCTATACAAATCCAGCTAACCGTTAAATTGGATTCTTGATTGTTCTATATAAAACTTAAGTTATCAAGAAAAACTTAATAATCGAAGTTATTTTTAAGGTTTAGAATAATTTGAAGCTAATGATTCGTGTGAAGTTTCTAGATAATGACTATAATGATTCAATATCAATTAATTGTGTGTGATTTTAATTGCAAATCAATATTATCCGTGCCATCGGTCGGTAATTTCTTATGTTAAGTGATTGGACAAAGGTTGCTGCTGTTAGAAAAGTCTAGAACAAAAACACATTGAATGCTTTTGTAATGAATGATGGTTTGCATTTTAAGATGAAAAGTGGTAACATTGTGCGTTGACTTTGTGTCGAGTTAAATCTTTTCGGCTGAATACGCTTTCCAGGCTAGGGCAAACTAGGACGTTTATTGTAAAAGGCAATTTTCCTGAAGGTATTTTAGTTTTTTCATAATCAAGAGCGCGCATGACTTAGATTTTACCATATATAGCATATTTATCTTTATAATCGCAGTCATATCCAAATTATTACGTGTAAAATTTTGTTATATATATTTTGGGGCCTCAAACGGCTTCTATACTTTAGTAATAAACAGGATCTACCGGCCATACTGTTGTCTCCCTCTTCCCGACCTCCCCATAATAATGTACATTAAACCATTGTAAACTTGTCGTTTTAAATTACACCAAAATATACCGAATATTGTGTGATCATATAGATAAAGAATAATAATAAACACTATCGTCGTGTCTTGTAACTTTTCTTTACTAGAATAAACAATTTTATTTTCTGTTTTATCTTTAGTTCAAATTTGAATTTTTAGACACAGTAGTGTATGAAGGTGAAATAAGCAGTTTAAAAACATATGTATATTTCACGGTACAAAGATATGAATGGAAAACTTACGATATTAAAATATTTGTCTTTCCGGATCCGTGTTTGAACACCAGGAGTCTTCCTGTTTGTTGATAACCCAGAAAGTAAACCCATTTTTATTGGCTATTGTCTCGTTATACGTGACGGTGCTTTTTAACATTTTCATGTGCAAAAACTCATACAACGTGCTTTAGAAATAAAAGTTTTCCTACTTTGTTAACTTTCGTAAAACTCCAGAAAACTAAGCCAAATATTCAGGCCCATTCAGAAAAGTTGCACCCAGGCTAAGGACGAGAATCGCTTGCGCGTGGTTCGGTCTTTTGTAGTTGCCGCAAACTGCGGGACGAAACACTGTACCAAATCACCTAATTGTGTCAGTTTGTTAAAATTCCATTGTAAAAAAATTCCCTACCTTTAGAGGCGTATGGAAAAAATTCAAACCTAACCTCAAAATAGAATTGATGGAAGTGGGTCAAAGTTAAGTTAAATGGAGGATCAATTACTTTGAACTATCTCTTGGGATTAGTCGATACTAACCTAAAATTGAAATATTTCTGTCGAGGTTTTGTTTGATGGCCATTTGTCATGAGAACTTTACTGCTGAATCAGATTGTTGGCTTAGGCCCTTTGATTCGGATTTTTAATGGTTAAATTTCATTATAAATAAGATTTCAAAAACTATAACATTAGTCCTAGGTTCGAGTCCTGGCTGGAGCATTCATTTGTGTGATGAACGTAGATGTATGTTTCTCGGATCATGATCGTTTCTATATATATATATATGTATGTTTATTCTGGGTTTCCCCCCAGTTCACTGTGTGGTTATGCATAACACAAGTGTGTTTGTCTGGGGATTTTATTTCATTTATTATTTTTATTTTATAGTTCTGTATTACTTATGTTTTAGTCCACAACTAATTTAACTTAACAAGCTAGTACTTATTCAGTGTCAAAACCAATCTCGCACAAAATATTCACATATATTTATTACATTTTAGAAAAGTAATTTCGAAATCGACTAACCTAAATTTCATTTGGATACATCCTGACGCTTCATACGTGCAACTACTTTTGATATAATTTAATATCCTACTGATAAAATTTAATTTCATTAACATTCAATGCATTTTAGGGTCATGCATTTTAAAATAAACATATCAAAAACATATCTTGATTATTGACATAATAATACATTTATTTATTTCAGACCAATGACCAGACAAACATATCTTAACACTGATCACTCAAACTAATGTTTTTAAAAATTTATTTATATATTTAGTCAATGAAACCTACAATATGATTCATATTTACATATTTCTTTACAATATTTAAGGTTTATATCTTCTATTGAATTATTTAGATGCGCATGGAACTACTTGCTCGCAGAATCTTTTAATATATGCATGCAAATGTATCCACACGTATTCTAACCTATATATTTGTACCCCCAGGTGGTGGCGCGCCGCTCGGACCTCAAGTTGATCGTGACCTCGGCCACGATGGACTCGTCGAAGTTCTCGGCGTTCTTCGGCAACGTGCCGACCTTCACCATCCCGGGAAGGACGTTCCCTGTTGAGACCTTCTTCAGCAAGAACGTGTGCGAAGATTACGTTGATGGCGCGGTGAAGCAGGTGACCCCACTGCAGGAACAGCCTCAACCAACCAGGGGGCGGTTCCAGGCGGTTTATAGTCCAGGCGGGCTAACTCTAAGCTGTTATCTTAGATATATTCTTATTCTAAGATATCAGCTCAGAGATTAAATATATATTTAAAGGAATATTCACAGACAAACACACCAACTGTATGGCTCCAATGTAAGTAGAGCTTGTGTTATGGATGACCACGCAGCCAACTGGGCGGGAACCCAGATTAAACATACATATATTATATAAATATATACCACCCTGACCATTTGTTTTATGTCACAAACAATAGAGGAGAATCCCAAATCACAACAAAAAAAAACACATTTATAAATATACAAAGAAAAAAGCAAGAACATTGAATATGACAATGTACAAATCTACATTATAACCAGCCGGGCGTATGCATCACTTGCGTGGTCAGTTCTTCAAACGAGAGCTCAAAATCGAAAGCAGAACAATAAAGAAGCTCACAATATTAATTAGGCCAGTAGAATACAAACCCAGTAAATGTTATTTCAGGAATCGCATAAAAACGCTTCGAGAAAACAGAAAACAATTCTTATTATTTTGAGTCAAAACGTTTGGAGGATAATACCCGTTTAAATGCTAATGGACTGGAATTGAATAAATCCAAATCCACAGAATCCGCGAGTGCATTTAGGTAATTACACGCTCTGACAAAAAAAGAAAATTTCCTGTACGTATTACTGTACGTGCAAAAATACTGGAAGTCTAACGGATTTTGTGGGTACATGTAGATTGATGTTAGATAGAAGATATGGCGAATCTACTTTTGACTGTGCTATTTTAACTAAGAGAGAAACATCTGCTATCTTACGTTTTTCTGCAAGAGGCCAAATATGATGTCTCTTACATCTCGACTCATAAAGTTTATCAGAGGTTTTGCTCTTAAACTGTAAGTACCTTAAGAACTTTCGCTGGATTGCTTCGAGTCTGCTGACGTATACGTCATATTGTGGATCCCAGATCTGAGAACAATACTGGAGAGTGCTACAAAACAATATTTTAACAATTTCGGCGCTTTTGAACTGCGAACACGTTCTTATTACGAATCGCATAGATTTATTGGCTTTCTTGGCAAAATGGTCTATATGTTTTTCAAATGTTAATTTAGAGTCAAGAATTACGCCGAGATCCATTATATCATTGACTCGTTTAAGATTCTGTTCTTTGATATTGTAGCAAAATGAAATAGACTGTGATTTGCGAGAAAAAGTTATTAAGTGACATTTCGAAACATCTATATCCAAATTATTCTGGAAACAGTATTTCTGAAATCTTGTTAAATCTTCTTGAAGGCGCATGCAATCGTCCACTGATCTTATTTCTCGATAAATTTTCATGTCGTCAGCATATAGAAGAAATTTTGAATTACGGAAACAAGAGATGACATCATTAATGAAGATATTAAATAATAACGGGCCGAGTAATAATCCCTTTGAGACTCCAGAGGGGATCGAGCGAACGAAGATTGATAGCCATTTAGTGCAACAGATTGGGATCGATTGTGATATACGACGCAAACCATCTAAAAAGATTACCATGGATACCGGCGAATAATAGTTTTTTTAAGCAAGATTTTATGATCTCTACGGTCAAATGCTTTACTAAAATCGGTATAAATACAATCGACCTGTGCACCAGAGTCCATAGAGGATGTGACATCATTGACAAAGGACAGTACATTTGTAGCAGTAGATCTATTTTTTAGAAATCCATGTTATTTAGAGCATGACAATAAAAAAAAATAATAATAATTTATTTCATTAAAATCTTATTCTAATACAGATGTAGATTGGGGTCCCGATGTAAGCAAGTAATGCCTGTATTTTGAGACCCCGCTCTTCCTTAACTTACAATAAAATTTATTCTAACTATTCTAATGCCAAGGAGACTTGATTAAAAATAATTCTCTCAAATATTTTTGTGAAAAGGGATACTTTTGAGATAGGCCTATAATTTATGACCTCGTCTTTTGTTACCGTTTTTGTGAATGGGAGTGATAAATGCACACTTCCATACTCCGGGTACAATTCCTTCTTTTAGTGAGCGTTGGAATAATATGACGAGAGGCTTCGTTAAAACTTTGGCACATTTCGTTATAAATATGGCAGGTATGTCATCTGGATCAGCTCCCATAGTTAAATCTAATGATTCCAGCAACTTGAAAACTCATCTTTTTCAACATAAATATTAGATATCGTTCATCACATAAATTACTGCCCCAGTCAGGACTCGAACCTGGGACATCCGGTGTGTAAGGCATGGCTACTACCCACAACCCTTCTCATATTGATATGTGTTAATACTACGTGTACAAAATGACGCTGGAATATAGTTAATAAATATTTATATTTAATATAAGCGTTCGAAATGATCAGTCGTTCGCTTGCATAAATATGATACAATTGGCGTTCTATTCACTTTTCTATTACGCTTCCGAACCAGTCGTAGATTTAATTTACGACCGTTCCCTCTCTGGTGCCCCGCCGTTTTAGGCGTAAGCGCACTTAGCGCAAGACTACGAAGTCCGGTAAAATTTAAAAGGCCAATAGGGCCATAAACAAACAAACCATCCGAAAAAATTAAAATCACTTTTCTATTATATTATCGAAATTCTGGCATTTTTACAAATATTTCATGTGCAGTTCAGATTTCAATCAAATCTTAATACATGACTTGAGAACTTGGTATTGAAACTAAATTATGTGCACTATAATTTTGGGCTAATCTTCTTAACCTTTTAGCTCTGCTGTGAAGTGCAACGAACTGTTAGTGCCGGTCCGAGTCCCGGTGCGGCAACTTTGAGTAATTATGTGATTTCCTCATTTGTTACGAGATAAGTTATGCAAACCAAGTTTATGGCTCTTAAAGTTGTTTGGGTAACGAAAGTCTGTTGGATAATCGATGTTTTATGGAGGTTAGATGGGCTTCGACGTCATTTTAATACAAAACTACACTATTATTATGAAGGCAATAGATTTGTTTATTTATCTGTTATCGATAAACTCTTAAATGGCTGAACCGAAATAGCTCCTAGGCTCTTAGGCTCCCTCTATTACTAAGTTAATCTTTACGGGATCGCGCTGTATGGCCTAGTTCCATAGCCTTTCACAGAATAAACATTTGCGAAATCAAGAGTGGCGTGGAGAAGTCTGTGGGCCTGCTGGAGTGGGTGGGTGGGAGGGCGGGTGGGTGCAGCCGGACGCTGTCTCCATGCGTTCGGTGGAGTCGGCGTAGGCTGTGTGGGCTTTGCTACCGGTGGAACCCGGTTGCGCAGCGCCGGAAAGTGTGCAGGCGTGAGCGGCGGCGCTTGTCTGAGCGCCGGTCTCTTAGCCGCAGGACGGGGACCTTGTGGGCAGCTTCTATAGTTGGCTGTATGACCGGATTGGCCACACAGCACGTATGCCGGGGGGAGGGCCACTCCGAAGCGAGGCTGCACTCCTTTATGGTAGAGGCTCCAGGCACTTAACGCACCTGGGGGGGGTGGAGCAGTTGGCCACCGCATGTCCGTAGAGTTGGCAGCGGTGGCAGTGCCCCGGATGCCCATGTGTATGTGGGGCCTCCTCGGAGATTCCTTAGAAGCCGCAGATGGAGTGGGCCTATCTGAAAATCTCTCTAGACCTGGGAGTGTCGGTTAGGATGACCAAGGCCAAGGGGCCCTTCCCTACTGTCCTTGCTGTTCTTGCTGTGCATCTAATGCACAGCTTCGGCGTGAAAGCCCTGGGACTTGATTTCCTCGAGGATAGTCTCGTTCGAAAACTCGAACGCGACGCCCCTGAGGACTGCTTTGATCTTACGCTCTTCAGGGAGAGCGTAAGTATGATAGGCTATCTGCCTATGGGTTAGAAGCCGCGTTAGAGCCCTGAAGTCCTGGGTGGTAGGGAATGCAATCTTCACCTCCTCGTTGAGATTAGAGGCGCGTGTGTCTCTGAGCAATAGCCGAGTGCGCGCGCAAACTGCGCGCTGTCCCCTCATCTAAGTATAGTTTTATGGTATCATACTCGTCCAAGGGGGTGCACTGCCATATACTACAAGAGTGGTATTGAGGTATGTTTACCGATTCCCACGTATCCACTTACTAACATGGAGGCTACGGTGTGTAGGCTGGCTATGACGGGTCATATGACCATAATCATGGTCCAGTCTACATTTTTAGTGGAACACCCTCCCTTCGAAGCGACTTCGAGGCCTTACTTCAACTAGGGCAATCCATGATTATGAACTACTATATTTTTATTTATGTCATACATACATACATGTTGCTTTCGCGATTGTAACGAATGTTACATAAGCCGTCGTTTCTGCAATTTCAGTGTCTCCACGTTTATTTTCCCCGAAACACAACACGATTTTTCCATGAAGTACAACTCAAAGGGTTAGTGAAATTTTTTTATATCATTACGTAGTTGCACAAAAAGATATGAAAGTTTCGAGACTTAAGATTCCTAGACTAAGATACAGCCTGCACTTAAGAAGTCAAGAGGTCATTCGATTGGGACCAATATAAACTACTTAAACAAAAAGTAGCTGCTCGTTATAATGGTGGCAACAAACAGAAGACTAGCGCTCATCCCCACTCTGAAGAATCAGATACTTTCTGCCAAACTATATCAATCTTACATGATTTAAAGTACTTAAAATTTGTTGAACAATGCAGCATACAACAATATGCCCTGATTGAAAATTACTTCCATCTGAAAATAATATAAAAGCATTCTAAATTCCATTACCTCTCACCCCGACTTTGAAACTGATCGCCAACCACGCCTCAAATTAAAATACCTTAGCAACTATCAATTTACTAAAAGCTTTCACTTCTCCAAGCGACCTAATTAGCTAATGCTTTGTATGTCTATACCGAGGGTGTGTCCGCAGGCCTCTGTCACTCGTTGTGTACTCCGCACGCTAACTGCCTACCGGTCGCTGGGGCGCCGGCGGCCCGGGTCAAGGGTCACTCACTTCCCTGTAATATGGTTGAGGAGGGCGATGGCTGGATCCCGTGTTAACTCGTGAACGGGTGCCGTTTAAGGGTTTTGGTCGTGTGGATATTTGGGGGGAGGGTGACTTGTTGAGCTTAACAGATGCAGATAAGAATAATGTTGTATAGACATAAAGAGACTGAAAATTTATTTTGAAAAAAATATACCCGTGAATTTTCTTGCCGGTTCATCTTCACGAAGGTTTTTCCGAACTGGTGGTAGAGTCATGTTTTATTTGACGTCAATAAGAACAAGTAATTGTCAATGTTGAGCAATAAATATTTCAATTTGAATTATCCCTTCGCAAAGTGGATTGCTCACAGACATATCGCATTTGGCCGCTTTTTGCATTGGCTAAAAATTTTATAATTGCTGCAAAATTGTTTGTATGATAAATTATGTGAAATAAAAATTAAGAGTTGCATACCTAAATTCAATTTTATTTAATTATTTATCTGCAATAAAAGAATATTTAATAGAACATCAAAAGAAGTAGCCAGCCCTACGCTCGCTTAGGGCTGCGAGGCCGTGAACAATTCGGTATGTTTCTTACATATATATATATATAAATTTCGTATGACGACGTTACGGATCTTTTTAAAATCGCGTTGCAAAGTTAATTATTATCGTGGAATTATCAATTGTCTATGGATTCTTGTGACAGATGTTTATTGTAACCAATGACATGACAGTTTATCGAAGAAGTTGATGCGACTCGATGACGTCATATACAGGTTGAATGAGAACCAATTTAATTTGCGCATTATCGTTAAAATAAGCTCAATTCCATTACTCTGCGAGTTCTTACTAATGTACTGTATAGAAAGGAGATATTTCCAAATGGTTTTCGATTGCGAGGCTATAAATAAACTGTGAACCCGAAAGTTTAAGTTCATTTCGCATGCAGCCGTCAGCGCCCGGATAGAGTAGGTAGTCAAAACGGTCGGCACGGCATTTTTTGTACGGAGTGATGTATCTGTCACGCAGTAACTGTTTAGTGATCTTTGGTGTCGGTAAGCAAGTGTCCTGTCGATTGAGTCGTCGGTGCGTTGACCGGGGTGGCCGCTGGCGAAATTAGTGTGTAATTTGTGTTCAATGGCTTTTTTAAATAAACAGGTGTGAGCGGTCATGGGGGCTCATTGAAGGGCAAGGTGTTATGTCTACAACCTGATATAGGTCAGAAAGGATGGGAATATGTTCTTGTGTGCATGTTGTATGTTCTGAAGAAACCTTCTTAATTAATCTTTATATTTTAATTCAACATATCATAACGTGAACATATCGAAATTGCTTTCTATTTTGTTTCACATGTTAAATTTTTGTTGAAAAATCATTGTCATTGTTTTGTGTACAATTCAGTACCCGCGCCAAATCCGCTACTTTATTGTTTTTGCCGCTAGTTTAAAAACCCTCAACTGTCAACAAACAGCTCGCATAAGTTTCGCAGGCTGCACCGAGATTCTTCAAACAAGACTAACGTTCTCGATTCATAAAACTTATGGAAAAAAATGCTTCAAAATGACTATATCTTCCATGGAAGATACGATGCTGTATATAAACACACTACTACTACATTATTTATTTAGACTAGTATATTTTGTACTTTACTAGTATATACACACTGTCAGTATATAAGATATATAAATAAACTACATTTAGCTCCTTTTAGTACACCTTTAAACATTTTACTATAAGTAAATAAAAGACGAGGTTAATTTTCCAGCAAACAAACGCCTTGAAAACATTCCTACATACTCTAATGGCCATATAATTGATTTTCTTTTTGTTTACAAAAATGGTAGATGATTCAATGCTTTCGAAGTTAAACTGTCAAAAAACTTTCCTTTGAACAATTGAACGTTACTTTGTGAACGCGATCTAGACATTAGTGTTTCAATTATTGATGCGTGTATTTTTTGTACCGTAAAAGCAAAATATAGACGACAAATGTATTTTTATAGTAAATATAAACATCATTGTTTCGACAAATTTTGTTAAGCTTGACTGTTTACACTGCCTAATATAATCTCGTCGTGTTTTTTTTCTATTTTCTAATATTATGCTAAAAATGCCTTCCATCTTCCCAATTTATACCATTGTATTTTATAAAGTTTACTACACGAAGCTTTTATATTAGATATTGAGGTGAATATCCGTAGTTCTTCCACAGCTATCCATTAAGCAAATATCTATCTGCTTCAAAGAAAAGAGGAGGTTATCGATTCGTCTGTGTCATTTTTTTTCTCACTGACGTTGATATGTTTTTTGAAATAATGTTATATTTAAAACGGTTACCGCTCTACTACTCTAGACTGTAAACAAACCTTTTCAGTATATGAGAACTGAACCTTCCACAAATAATTAATGTTCATAAGAACATTAGATTTTGATACTCCTATATTTACATATACATGTAAATATCTTAATCCTAAGTAGTTTGCAGTATTTATCAGATTAGCCACCAATTCACTAGTAGATACATCTTGATAAATGCCGCCATTTTTTTTTTATAATGGCTGAGCCTAATGTCGCTCAATTATGCACAAATATTTATACTGAGGGCACCCAAGGACGTCTGCGTACAAGTAACCTTCTTGTTACAATCTTAGAGAGGCGGTTTGCCTACGTATTTAGTTGTATCGAGTTACAATCTGAGTCATATATCAAGAAAATAAAATGTATGTCTCAATTGTAACATCTTGACTATCTATCTAGCACATCAATATTTGCAAATGGAGACCTGTCATGTTTACGATAACAAATAAAATAAGAAAATCCAGGACTCCGTAGCCAAGAGATATTCATTTCTTACTAATTCTCCATTGCCAACCCGACGCGACGCTGTACGACTGGTGCGCCCCGATTGCCGCTCACAGCGCTATAAACGCTAAAACTGCTCATAGCCGTTTCAATTCGTTATAGCGCGCTAAAATTCTAATTGTTCCTCGTTCAAACTTAAAGTTATATCTTCAATAAGATCTCAAACCTCTCAGGGGCCATTTTTTAAATATTTTTACAAAATAAATTTATAAGCTAGCTTTTAAAATCCTTCATTGCCTAAATAAAAACTTAAAAAAGAAAATTCGTGCGTCAGTTTTGACAGATTGTTCAGAGCGACCATGCTCTAAAGCTTGGGCACTGTAAGCGGGGATACGGCGGCGTTTATGACGTAATTGATGACGTATCGATATCCGTCGTGAACGTGCTCATAGGCATTCAGAACGGGAATATGAGCGCTCTGAGCGATCTAATTGGCAACCGAAACGCACCATATTTGTCAGCGGACTGTATGTATGTCGTAAAAAAAAGACGTTTAAAAACTTCTCAGATACACTGCAAACCGTCGTTATGGTCGGTAACTTCAAATACAGAACGGAGTCCGACTTGATCTTGGCCATATAATATTATGAACTATAGTGACCTTGCGCTATCTTTTGCTATGGTGCTTGTCACACAAGCTGTCCTAATAGTCAAATTCAAATATTTATTTCTCAACATTGACAATTACTTGTTCTTATTGTCGTCAAATAAAACATCACTCTACCAGCTGTTCGGAAAAACCTTCGTGAAGAAGAACTGGCAAGAAACTTCACGGGTATATTTTTTTCAAAATCAATTTACAGTGGCAAGTCTCCCTCCCCCCAAGTATCCGAACGACGAACACCCTCTAACGGCACCCGTTCACGAGTTAACGCGGGATCCAGCCATCGCCCTCCTCAATCATATTATAGGGAAGTGAGCGACCCGTCACCCGACGCTACCATAAGAATACGTACTTTAGTGACAATGACGCATCAGGCCGAAGAACTCAATGAACAAACAGACACATTACACCCTGGTTTAATACAAATACTAGTACAATCAAGCAAAGCAAGACCTCTAGTGATGTACAACCATGTAACTGTCCAAAACTGCTCCATTCATCAACAGTCAAGTACCTCGGGGTTACAGTCGATGACAAACTTCAATGGACTCCACATATCAAGTGTCTGCGGTCAGTAGCTAACCCCGAACTTCTATTACAGACATTTAACTCTCTGTGTCAACCTGTCATTACCTATGGGATATGTTCGTGGGGTGATGCGAGTAAAACTCATTTAATAGATGCAGAAAGAGCACAGCGTGCAGTGCTAAAAGTTTTACTTAGGCTACCTTATCGACATCCTACATTACAGGTTTATGAAAAATCACAGACACTCAGCGTGAGAAAATTATTCATATACCAATGCTTAAGACGCTTTCATAAATGTTCTCCAACAAACTATCTTGTTACTACAAATAGCGCGAGAAGGAACAATATTGACAAATATTTAGTCCCGAAAATAAATAGCGTTTTTGCGAAAAGACACTATTACCACATAGCACCCGTATTATATAATCAGTTCAATAGAATCTTCAAAAGTAAAATATATACCAATCAACAAATTAAATCCAAAATAATTCACTGGCTGAAACCCCTTGACTACAACGACACTGAAGCTCTGTTAGCAAAATAAATAGTACCAGAGTTATGTATATTTATTTATTTATTTTTTTCTTTAATAACCTGTATCTTCACGTACATATACACTTACATATACACACACACACACAAACACACACACACACACACAAACACACACACACAGTGAGACATATTTTCCTTCTGTGTATTCGCAGACCAAAATATAATAATTATATTAACCTAAAATTATCAAATCTATATATTTCCATGTAAATTTCTTTTAATCTCTCATATCTGTGTTACTAAGCTGTATTAGTGTGTAGTCCATTTTTGTAACATTCACCAAATCCCTAGTCGTGTCATGTAAATTTAGAAACTAGCTTCTGTACCACAGGTCTTCCTATTTCAGAAGCTAGTGATACCTTGACTTAAGTACCAAAGTGTTTGTTGCAATAAAGATTTATTATTATTATTATTATTATTATTAATCCTGTTAATGAGGGGATTCTACCCAAGGGCTCTTATCATCCAAATAATCGGATAGTTTATGATATGCTTTAGCACACAACTTGTGCTTTATAGTTTCTTAGAATTTGTCAATAGGACGACCTTGGATATCCTCAGGAACCTTATTATAAAAGCGTATACATTGACCCATGAATGAGTTAGTGACTTTATGAAGCATATTTCTTCCACTTGTGTCAACATTGTGCAGATCGTTTTTTCTTTTGAACAAGGTTAAGTCGCAATCTTAGGCCTTCTGCCAACTTGTCTATGACAATTGAATTCAAGCTACACCTGTAAACTTAATGACATGCGTGTTAAGCCAAACTTCCTTACATCAAGAATTTGATGTCAATGCAACATACTTCAACTTGTGAATCTTGTAATATGAATGCTGGAATGATAAAATTACACTTCAATGCAATGTAATATGTAACCTCGGTTTATTTGACTATCTATTTATAGAACTACAATTAAGTGGGTAGTTTGTAAACGCCAGATGACGTATGCAATTTTGCTGGATAATGATGTTTTGTTTGGTAAATAATGAATGGTAATAATGTAAATGGGGCTACTTATCTTTACAGAAATAACGGCTATTTTGGTTGCAATAAGTACGAAATTGTAGTTTACAATTGTTATGGTTATTGAGTATTTTTGTATGGAAGTACAGGGTTTTTACTGACTGGTTTTTCATCACATCAAAAGTGCATTTGCCGCTTAAAAAGCCGGTGACACACATAACTGAAATAAACACCGTATAAATCTGAAACATGAGTCAAATATCAATGCGATTTTAAGCCTTTCTAATAAAAATAAACTGAATTAAAAATTAATATTATTAGCTGTCCACCGACCACCGGGATGTCATTTCCTACTAAAAAAAATTATTCGTCTTTTCCTCGTAGGATTTGCAAAGGGTTTTTCAATTGGGACGCTTGAACTTTGACAGCGCATAGCGGCCATCTTGGCCGAAAAATTATCTTCACTGTTGATGCTCATTTCTTTGACACTTCGAAAAAGTCACTGTTTGGTGTGGATTTGGCTGCGGTATTATCGGGCCTTCCTTCTTCGAAGATGCGCAAGGAGCCGCGCTCACTATCAATGGCGGCCGATATCGGACGATGACAACAATTTTTTTGTGGCCTAGGATAAGTCTCTTTGGATATGGATCGTTCAACAGGACGGCGCCACTTGCCATACGGCACGGGAAACATTAAATTTATTGAATGAGAAGTTCGAGGGCTTCGTTATCTCGCGTGGTGGCGACATCAACTGTCTCGATCTTTAACACCTTAACACCGCTCGATTACTTTCTGTGGGGTTACGTAATCTCTAGTCCATGCAAATAAACCACAGTCAATTGCCACCCTAAAGGCCAACATAATAATAGGCGTTCTTCGTGAAATTGATATCCATTTATGCGAAAATGTCGACCAAAGTTGGTCCACCAGAATAAAACATCCACAGCGGGGTCGTGGCGGCTATTTGGCTGAAATTATTTTCCATACATGATGTCATCGAATATTCTTCAAAATATATTGAAAATTGTGGTAATATCACATAAACAGGTTGTTTTCATAAAGTTCGAGCGCTCTTAATGAAAATCCCTTTATAAAGAATCGATTTTTTTTCCATTTTCGCTATGAGATATCTGCTATAATATCCGGGAAATTTGCTCAAAACTGTGATTGGAGCCTAAATGCTTTATCCTAACGGTGAATAAAGTTACCCGGTATAAAAATAAATTAATACATATATATTATATATATAATAAATTAGGTGTGTGATTTGTCCAAGACAGATATTTATTTTAAGGTTTGACGTCACAGTCTTGTTATCTACATATTTATAGCTTAAAATGAAGATAATTTCATGAAGCTTGTTTTTAAGTTTTTTGACCTTTACCTTAAGTTTTTTTAACTTACTTGGGACACAAGTAAGTCAAAGTTCTATATATTACATGCAAACTGCTAAATAGATTTTTTTAGTTATGCCTTAAGATCTTTTACACTCTCTTGAACTTATTGTAGTAGGTTGTCACTTCCCTCTAATATGGTTGAGGAGGGCGATGGCTGGATCCCGCGTTAACTCATGACCGGGTGCCGTTTGAGGGTGTTCGTCGTTTGGATACTTGGGGGAGAGAGACTTGCCGAGCTAACAGATGCAGATAAGAATAATTTTGTATAGATATAAAGAGACTCTGTACATTTATTTTTTTAAAAATATACCCGTTAAGTTTCTTCTTCACAAAGGTTTTTTCGAACTGGTGGTAGAGTCATGTTTTATTTGACGTCAATAAGAACAAATAATTGTCAATGTTGAGAAATAAATATTTCATTTCAGGTATGAAGCTAACATAAATGATTAGATATCAGTTCCCGAAAAATAGTTTCGTGTATTGTTTTTCTTTTAACAAATTGATTCGTTTTGTATTTCAGGCTCTGCAGATCCACCTCCTGCCAGACGAAGGCGACATACTCATCTTCATGCCAGGACAAGAAGACATCGAGGTTACCTGCGAGGTAAGCAACTGTCCTTCGCTTTCGTTCCTTCAGCTGAAAGACGTCCGGGAATGGGTGATTTCTTGTCTTGTGACTTGAGTCTTGCGTCGCCCGCTACTTACACTAGGCGTTATTAATAATTTACTTAATAATATCCATTTAGAACGCTCTAATACAGTCGTACGGAAATTATATGCGAATCAAATAATTTGACAAGCTTTCTCAGTAATTGGTTCATTCTTGCATAATTATTATAAGCAGTAATTTGTTTGGCCAAGTTGGTATGACAAAATTGCAGATTAAGCTATACTAATGCGATAATTATGGTTATTATGTTTCAATGAGCGTGACGTTTTAGGACTAACCACTTTCGTAGGTCGTGAATATTAAAGGTGAATGATATTAAGCTACGCTTATTTAATTTTTAAAATTGTTTTACATTCTAATAACCAACAAAAGACCACCTACGGTTCTTACATAAGGGTCTGTATCTATGTCCTTTCTCCAAGAGATTTAGCAATTCTCAAGTAGTAAGGAAATCGAATTCTTATGTTGTTAATATTTTATTGAATTTTAACATATTTTTCCGATTGAGATCTTTAATGGATATTTGAAATTAATCATATAGATTTACTACTAACAAACTGATTGACATATATTTAGGACTCGACGAGCGAACGTTATAAAAATTATTTTATAGGTTAATATAAATTTTAATACACTGAAATGAATGTTCTTACTATGTAACAATAATACTCAAAAGTTACACCCAATCAAAAACCATACATCAAATTGAATCATACAAAACAAGAATACATATTTTTGTCTTGGCTATGTCTCAACCAACCTTGACGACGAATTGTAAATCTTTGAAAATTTAAATCCAAATTTTTTTATTTGGTTTCTTTTTAAATTTCAAATTTGTTCTATCTTTCTATAAAGAGAAGAGAGTTATGTCTCGGGGTATCTTTTCAGAAAGAAAAGACATGTCACGTGGTCGTAGAAAAATGTCTTCATTTGACTGTCAAATTAGCTGTCTTCGCTATGTCTAGGGTTTCATTTTAGACCTGCTGATCGTTATTAATCGCTTGGCCCATGAATATCGTCAATCGTATCAAACAACTACGCGGAGATTGTGCAATTGAATAATTAGTGTCGCCAAGCGTAGTTTTTCAAGGCCATCATGTTAACCTGATTACTGATTATTACTTCGGTAAAAAAATACGCAAGGTGTTAACGGTGCTATAGCCTGTTAGTTAAACGAACATTATTTGAATTAAGTCTCCAGCCTTAACCTTCTTATCATAAATATTTATCATAAACTCTAAAACATGCCATATCCGAAGCAATACAACTCATACTCTGATAAACTATTATTTATTACATCTTCTTAAACCTCCAGGTGCTAAACGAACGCCTATCGGAGTTAGACAACGCGCCGCCATTGACCGTGCTGCCGATCTATTCGCAACTACCCGCAGATTTGCAAGCGAAGATCTTTCAGCGCGCGCCGCCGGGGCAGAGGAAGTGTATCGTTGCTACTAACATTGCAGGTTGGTTTCACTTGCTATATCTTCTTATTTAACAATTTTTTTTTGTCGAAAAGGACGTTAGGTTCTATGTCACCTAATGGAAATTGATCATGAAGACGAAGGTGTTACACGTCTATCCACGAGACACCTATTCACTCGACGCTTGAAAGAACTGGGACTATAGTTTTCTGGAAAAACAGACGCAGGCAGTTCATTCCACACCTTGGCGTGCGGGTCGCCAAGGAAAAGGAACTATCGAAACGTTTGGTTCGACTTCTTGGGATATCTACTATAAAGGGATGGAAGGCCTGTCTGCGTCTAGTAGTCCGATGTAAGAAGGGTGTGGGTTCAACCTGATCAAAAAGACCATTCGCGCACTCTCCAAAATGTATTCTGTAGAAGACTGCTAAACTGGCAACTTTCCGACGATGGTCGAGGCTTTGCAGTTTTTTGGTGGTGAGGTCAAAGTTGTTGATAATTTTTCGGGCTCTTCGGTCAACTGCGTCCATCGCTTTAGTTGGTACTTAGCAGAACTATCCCAGTATCACAGTACTCCATGCAAGATCGAATTTGAGCTGTGTACAAATTAAGTAGCCGTTCAGGGTTGAAGTACAGTCGGACCTTCGAGATGATTCCCAACTTGTTTTAAGCAGTTTGAGCCATGAAACATTTTGGGCGTTAGGTCGAAACTGCTCTTTTTTGGAGGGATTTACGGAATATTGCCGCTTAGAACTCACGTTGTAGTTTTTAGGACCCGCAGCAGTTATTTTGTTTTTTGTTTAGATTTCAACAGCCGGTGAACGAGCGACCGACGTGATGGTAGGTGGCATCCGCAGCTATGGAGATCATTACTTGAAGATGTTATATTTATCAGTGTTGCTGACAAAATCAGGCGTTCCCTTGCGGAATCCATTGCGATTGTTATGAAATGAAATCGCTACTTCTGTGAAGGTTGTGTTTGTGTTCCAAATTGAAATTCAAATATTTATTTCTCAACATTGACAATTACCAGTTCGAAAATACCTTTGTGAAGAAGAATAAGCAAGTGACTTCACGGGTATAATTTTTGAAAATAAATTGACGATGTCTCTTTTTGTCTATACAAAATTATTCTTATCTGCATCTGTTAGCTCGGCAAGTCCCTCCTCTCCCCAAGTGTCCAAACGACAACGATCGACGGAGAAGCAATATCATAACAATTAATATAACATAACATAAGAAAATTCGCTAAGGAAAAACAGTTTGCTTTTGTGTGGGTTCGTGGCGGACGCATATTTTTACGTAAAAATGAACGATCACCCGCTATTTTGGTAAAAGATGTAGAAACTCTAAATAAAATGTAGTACATAGTTAATTCAATTTTGTTAGTTAGCACGAATTTAATTTAAAAAAATTATAAAATTCGATTTTAAATGTTTTTACCTAAACGCTCGAGGCTTAAGAACGAAAACAGAGCAATTTCATATGTCTGTGCTAAAAAACGATTATGATTTAATTTTTGTAACTGAAACCTGGCTAAATGAATCTGTGTTTGACGGTGAATTGATTGATAATAGGTATACACTTTTTAGACGCGACCGATCATCTACTATATCAGATCGTACTAAAAAAGACGGGGGAGGTGTTTTACTGGCGGCATCATCTTGCTTTGAATGTATACGACGTCAGGATTGGGAGTCTCAGTGTGAGGAACTGTGGGTCACTATCAGGAATATTTATGGACCTAACATAAATATATGTGTAGTATACGTGCCCCCTCCAATAAATCAAAATTATCTTGATTTACTGTTATCTAATATTACTAATAATATTTTCAATCAAGCTCAAAGGGGAGATATAAATTTAATAATAGGTGATTTCAATTTCAGTGGCATTTCTTGGAAATTTGATAGTACTCACGGTAACTCAAATGTTACAAATTATAATACGTTGGAAAGATATTTTTTGGAATTTGTAGCTTTTAATGATCTTTCTCAACACAATCATATTCAAAACAAAAATGAACGTGTTCTAGATTTAGTTTTGTCAAATAATTCTCATCACATTATCGTTGAAAAAACAGAAACGAATTTAGTTCCAGTAGACGATCATCATCCGCCCTTACTCGTACGCATAAGATCACATGGTTTTAAGAACATGAAACATAAAAGAGAGCCTAGATTAAATTTTTACAAGAGTAAATACGATGAAATAAACAAGGCCTTCAGTGAAATAGATTGGGATCAGGTTTGGCAAAATGCAAATGACGTTAACAAAATGGTAGGTTTATTTTATGATGCCATATATAAAATAATTAATGAATATACTCCTTCAAGAAAACCCCAGAATGATAAGTATCCAGTATGGTATAGTAGTGCAGCAGTAAAAGCATTGAGGGAAAAGGCCAAAGTGCATTCAAATTTTAAGAAATACAATAATCCTCGAGATAAGATCGAATACGACTATTTACGGGTTAGATGTAACAAAAATGATACACGACGAATATCAAAGGTTTAAAAATAATATAGCCGCTATTTTAAAAACTAATCCTAATTATTTCTGGAAATTTATTAACAATCAAAAAAATCAAGAAATAAAAATTCCAAATAAAGTGTTCTTAAAAAATGATGAATCTAAAAACGGTCAAGATATTAGCAACCTTTTTAATAAATATTTTAAATCAGTTTATGATATGGATACGGAAAATAGTGTCATTTTTAATTCCAATAATTACCAAATTAAGCAAAACAATAACTTGGTACTATCTAATATTAGAATTTGTGAAGATGAAGTAAAAAATTTTATCTTAAGCCTAGATTGTCAAAAAAGTCCCGGACCAGATCTTATTCCGGTGATATTCTTAAAAAGGTGTGTTGAGTATTTAAAGATGCCATTGGCACGAATATTTAACATCTCATTGCAATCGGGCGTTTACCCAGAGCTGTGGAAAACTGCACAAATAGTTCCTATACATAAGACGGGAGACCATTATAACGTAGAGAATTACAGGCCGGTATCAAAGCTAAATTGTATAGCTAAGGTTCTTGATCATTTTGTACAAAAAACTGTTTATCGTCATGTGAACCAATCACTGATACCAATGCAACACGGATTCAGGTCAGGTAAATCAACTGCTACAAATTTAGTTCACTTTGTAACTGACATATCTAAAGCTTTGGATAGTGCCAAAGAGGTTCATACGATATATACTGATTTTAAAAAAGCATTTGACCTAGTAAATCACAGCTTACTTATCCAAAAATTATCATCCTTTGGCATACATGGCTCATTGTTGCGTTGGTGCGAATCTTATCTAAGGAATCGTTCACAAATGACCGTAATTAGAGGTTTTTCATCAGATGTATTTTTTGTTCCTTCAGGGGTTCCTCAGGGGTCACATCTTGGGCCACTGCTTTTCTTGATATTTATTTATTTATTAATGATTTAGGTAAAATTATTTCTTCAAAATTTCAAATGTATGCCGATGACTTAAAAATTTATAGGACCATTGATTCTTTTTTAGACACACAATTACTTCAAAAAGATATAAATGAATTAAAAAAATGGTGTGATGAAAATCTAATGAAATTAAATATTAACAAGTGCTTTTATATGAAGTTTTCGCGCAAAAAACAAAGCCCTCACAGTTCTTACTTTATTGATAAGAGTCCGTTACAAGAACTAAATAAAATCAGAGATTTGGGTATAACGATGGATAGCTCATTGACATTCAGAGACCAATACCACAGCATGCTCAAGAAAGCATCTAAATTATCTGGATTCGTAATACGTCAGATGAAGATATTTAGAAGCCCTGAAGTGACAATAACGGTTTTTAACAGCGTTGTTCGCAGCATCTTAGAATATTGTAGTCCGGTGTGGAATCCTAGTTATCAAGTGCATATAAATAATCTCGAACGTATTCAAAAAAAGTTCTTATACCATCTAGCATACTCGGACAACAAATGTAGGAAGTTGTGCTCTTATAAGGAAAGATGCGACTATTACAGGGTGATGCCTCTAGTAACACGAAGAAAATAATTAGACATAATATTTTTGAAAAAATTAATGCAGGGTCAAACAGATTCTCACGAATTGCTCGCGCAGCTAGAATTCTGTGTTCCACGCACCGGAAGCCGCTTGACAAATCGTAAGATTTTAGAGTCGGCTCCAATAAAGACCACCACTGGAAGACATGCTCCAATTCAAAGAATGATATGTTTCGCAAATAACACAAGAAGTGACTTTGATTTGTTTTCTGATTCTTTAGCCTCAATCAGAGCAGCAATAAAATAATGCTAAAACTCAGTATTTTAGATTATTCAATTGTTCATCATAGTTAGAAGATCTTTTAAATAAATGTAAAATCCCCACATGATTATACTGTTTAATGCATGTTGGATTCACATCTAGTAGGTGATGATTAAGAAACGAACACTGTTTTGTATTAGAATTAAGTTTAAATTGTTACCAGTTTTGTGAATTATTAAATAAATAAAAAATAAAAAAATATCGCGAAAAAATGATGCATTACCAACCGTAGGCTTCAGTCTGAAATGCGTTGGTTCCATGGGATCTTCTGTTTTTTTTTTTTAATTAAGAAGAGAATATTTTTTAGCATTACAGAGTATAAATTACGACTCCTCTGCAGACGTAGTACATTTTTGTGATAATCCAAAAAAGGCTTATACGTATATTTTTCTTCAAATGTGGGGTATTTAATATTTTTTTCATATAACTCAAATCAGCTAACTCTCCCTTGCATTTGAATGGATATCATCTTTGTTTTGAATTATTTTTCTGTTTATTTCCTTATGTATCGGATTAATCCTATTTTTGTTTTTTTTTTTAATCCATATATTCATAGAAAAGATAAGCTAATAAATCTATATCTCTATCTCTTCCAGAAACTTCCCTGACTGTGGACGGCATTATGTATGTGGTGGATTGCGGGTACTGCAAGCTTAAAGTTTATAATCCGAAGATTGGTATGGACGCTTTGCAGGTGAGCTTTCATGTTTTGATTTGTCACGTGGAATTTTAAGTTTAGAAAGCTGGAGATGGCCTACATTTGTTTGTACTTAGTAAATGGACTAATAATATGTGGCATTCGAATAGTCTAACCCGCCTTCCTACTGAGTTTCTTGCTGGTTCTTTGGCAGTAGATGACCCTTCCGAACCAGTGGTAGTTTCAATTTACGACGTCCTAAGCCGAAGTCCGTGCCCTCTCGGGTACCCTTAGGCGTTTCGTATGCAGGAGTAGTTTAAGTTCCGGCTAAGCGCCGTGTGCGCTAAGCTACAAAGTTCGGCCAAATTCGAAAGACCCTTAGGGTCATAAATAAACCATTTCTATCACCACTGTCCATTTTGAAAAAAAGATAATAATAATAATGTGTATTTCAATTAAGTAATTTGTGCGCTTTTCCCTATGTAATTGTAAAACTTGTACCAGCAACATAAACTGTGTGTGCGTGACAAATATGTACTGATTGGACACGCACACCAAAGCGATGAGAACACGGTTAGACAAGATGGCGGCAGCCACACAAGTTTACCGTATTTACAAGCACACGCACACATAGGACCGGGCACAATTGAGTGGAATCAACTATAATAATGCGGTCATAATAGGTACCGCTTCGAACGAGATCTTAAAAATCTATGTTATTGTTTCTCTGAATTAACATGAGTCTGTGGGAAAAAGTTGAAGTGACCTCTTAGGTGACTTGCAAGTGCATGGTGGTGTTTAAACGCACGTAGTCATAAATCTTGTCTCATGTGCGCGCACCAGCTTCACACCGGGAAAAAGCAAGACAGTCATTCTTTAAACAAATAATAAATCCCCAGAGGAACACCCAACAGGATAGCTCCAAAGTAAGCAGAGCTTGTGTCATGGCATACCATTCAGCGAACTGGGGGGGAACCCAGAATAAACATACATATATATCAACAACCATGACCCGAGAAACACATCTGTGGCTGCTACCCACTACGCAACTCGACCGTCGATTCTGTTTCTGTGTAGGCAGTAATATCTGTCTTGCTTTTTGAGATCACGCGTGATTTGATACAAGTTTATTAATATGGAACTCAGAGCCTTTAATTTCTACTTATAGCGCTTCTCGTTATAGGTTTCGCATAAATTACTCTGCGATATTTCTCGATGTACCTATCACATTTTCAGATCTTATCGCCAGTGATAATGAAATAAGTTTGGTCCCACATCAACACTTTAAAAGACGAACTAACCGTCTTTCTCCAGATCTACCCGGTGAGCCAAGCCAACGCCCGGCAGCGCGCCGGGCGAGCCGGGCGCACTGGGCCGGGCAAGGCGTTCTGTCTGTACACGCAGCGCCAGTACACGCACGAGCTGCTGGCCGCCACCGTGCCGGAGATCCAGCGCACCAACCTCGCCAACACCGTGCTGCTGTTGAAGTCGCTGGGTGTGGAGGATTTGCTGGCTTTCCATTTTATGGATCCGCCTCCCCAGGTCAGTTGTTCCGTTGTTGTAGTGACATTTTTCAGGGGTTGTATTTTAAAATATTTTCGTATTTTTTGTGGGACTGTATACTTACACATAACTTCTGTTCTAAAATTTGAGCCTGTCAATGTACTCAGTGTTCATTGATTTTGCATTATCGTATTACCTCTAGACTGGGTTCGTTCCGCCTGTTCTTGAATTCCGTTGTTATTTAGCATGAGGTTCTTGTAGTTGAAACTTAAAGTACTGTATAGTTTAGTGTACGAGCATTAAGCTAATTTGTTTATGATCTCAATTTAAAGTACAAATTCTTTGATCATTGTAACTTTTTTGATCAGGTTAGTATAGCCAATTTTCAAAACAATATTAGTTATTAAAATAAAATTTAGTTTATATTTTTTCAAGTAATCACAAAACATGCATGTTGTGTTAGTTCCTAAGGTAGAATGAAATACTTTTTGACGTAGACAGACGTAGGTCGTAAGCGTACAATTCCGCTTGTACTCGTATTAGCCATACCTACTTTCTTTTGTGGCTCTAGATTAGCTGAGTCGTCGAAAAATAACAAAGTAATTATTAAGACGTCTGAAATTAAAAATTGCAAATAAGATTTGGTAACTAAATAATTTATTCGCACTAGGTCAATATTTTACCTTTCTCAAGCCTTGCCTACAAATTTTAATAGGCGTAGATAAAGCAAATTACAATGTGCGGACTTGCAATATTTAGATTACTAACTTCAACGTAAGGACAGTAAACGCTGCAACAGTATACTATCTGTGTCTGGTTTATAGCTCTAAGTGATAACGTTGTTCATGAATTTAAAGTTTCCACCCTCTCCAGGACACCATCCTAAACTCGATGTACCAGCTCTGGATTCTCGGCGCACTGGACGGCACGGGAGCCCTGACGCCGCTCGGGAGGCAGATGGCGGAGTTCCCCCTGGACCCTCCGCAGTGCCGGGCCCTCATCGTGGCCGCCGACATGGGCTGCTCTAAGGAACTGCTGGTTATTGGTCAGTTTAAAAGTAAATAAATCCAAGACTCAGTGTACCAACTCTGGATTGCAAACGAAACGGTGTATTGTATAGTAAAAGAGCTATAAGGTACCATCCTGGACGCATAAACAAATCGCTTTCAGCGTCCCTATCGGTAGTTATCGGTACTATGTCAGAAGCTCGATTCGCGATTTCGCGAGAAGTAGTCGCGCGTTTAGATTATCATATCGAAAACGATTTCTTTTCATTGATTCGGCCAAGCCACAAAGTTTTTCTATTTAATGTAGTATAGTTTTGGCGAGAGCTATAGATAAGTTTATATGTAACATGTGTTGGTTTCCATATTAAATTGGGATGATACCACCGCGATGGCTTTTGTGATTTCATTGCAGTACCATCCGACTTTAAGGTTCGAGAGATGCGTGGAGACGGAGATGAACCAGTTCATCATTGATTACTACAAATATGAATGTTTACCAACTACAATTATTTTGTACTACGTCTAAACCATGTTGTAAAAACTGCCTCCTGGCTAAGATTTGAGACCATTTTTGTTGTTTTAAGAATAACGCCAACGATAAACATACATTTTTGTTTTACGCTAATTCCATAAGTTGGACAGCCCGAGTACACTTCTTTAACTTTCATAAAATGTTGTTTCATTAAAGGTGTTATTTTTCACTTTATAACGGCCGAGTAGCGCTGCCTCTTACGCCGAAGGTCCCAGGTTCGTTTGTGCGATAAACACAGATGTTTGTTCTCGGGTCATGGTTGTATATATTATACATATGTATGTTTATTCTGGGTTCCCCCCAGCTCGCTGTATGGTCATTCATCACAAAATCTCTGCTTACTTGGGAGCCATGCAGTTAGTGCGTTTGTCTGGGGATTTATAATTTATCAACATACTCAAACTTTATCAAAAGCAAGTGTCACCTAAATAAAACAACAAGTTCCTCCACGTTCCAGTATCGATGCTGTCCGTGCCGTCGGTGTTCTACCGGCCGCAGGGCCGCGAGGAGGAGGCCGACGGCGTCAAGGAGAAGTTCCAGGTGCCGGAGTCGGACCATCTCACGTTGCTGCATCTCTACAACCAGTGGAAGAGTAACAAGTGAGTCGTTCATGTTGGGAATTATTATAGGGGTGCGTTTATATACACTGGTTAGGCGGCGAAATGTATTTATTTATTACTTAGACACTAATAACAGAGTAAAGGCTGATACAGTTTAAACAACAGCTACATTATGAGTCTATACTCCAATGACAGTTCGTGTGCAGCATTGTAGTATACAATTATTGCAGCAGGGAACGTAAATATTCTGAAGTACATATTTCTATTAGTACATAAGTTAAAGTGAGAGTCAAGGTCAATAGACAATAATAATTATAGATATTAAATTAAACATAAAAATAATCTTAAACAATATTAATAATTGTGAACACATTGCGCTGCAATACATATAAACCTGCCGAACGGCCCGTGCCGGTAAGCGTGTGTGCTTAGCGCGCTAACACGCCGCTCTGGTCATGTACAGATTTATAATGAATTTATTTTTAAGTTACTTAAAATCATTTCATTTGTACGTCGTTAGTACAGAAGGATAGGATATTGTTTTTTTTTAACTCCGACGCAAAAAAGGGGTTTTATAAATGTATTGGATGTATTTGTTTGTGTGTATGTGTTGTGAGAGTAGCATTGTATATAGACATGTGTAGTTCCGGACCGTAATAGTTCCAAGAACTATGACCGACGATGGAACGATATCGTTCCGCTCCGATAAGTCAATATAAATAGGTTCATAGTTCCTTCATTCCTTGTCCAGTCGTTACAAAAAGACCGATTGATTAAACGAACATGGGACGAAAGACTGAGTAGGACCGAGTGAATGATAAAGCGAGCGCGCGCGCTCATGTTTAGCAGGTGTATACGAGAAAGGTACCTATATAATATGGAAGAACTACGTGCTATGAAATAATAAACCTAGTGCTGCGGTATTAAATTTGTGTTTTGATTAAGAAAACATCCTGTGTACTTCACTTTCCTTACTTACAATTTTCATAAACGTATTGGTGAGTTATTAAAAAAAAGTCAAATAAATTAAAAATAACAAATACGAGTGTTAAAAATGTCTGTCTTTCTACTAGGTATATTCGATACGACCGATGAGCTCGAAAGACATGTAAGTAATAATAAAGCATTCTTCTTAGTTCCATCCAATCGTATGAACTATGAAAGAACATGGACATGAAGCAAAATCTAACTCCATGGATATATAGTTCCGTGGACATGTTTCCTGGACCTAGTTCCGACAATGAAAAGAACCGTTCCATGTTCGATCCGGTCCGGGGCATGATTTGCGCACCTCTAATTGTATATACTGATTTTATTGTTGTTTTTTTTTTTTTTTTGGAAAGCGAATCTTGATAAAATTAGTCTTGTCCGATAGTATTCGGACCCGTTCATACATTACACGCTTTTTACTGTAAATGGGGATTTTAATTTTTTTTAGCAAAATCTATGCTTGGATTATTGATTGAAAACCTTATATTTCAAAGTAATTCGCAAATGCTTTATTGTGTCTCATAATTATAACACGTCTAAACGTTTATTACAGTCGTAAACCTTTCGTACTCTTTCTTAATCGACGTGTATTTTATCGGTGGCTTCGATTTAAAATGTTTTATTAAAATCGATAAAATGTAATAAAGATATATTCTTGAATTGTCCTCTTAATTTTAATTTATCCTTATTAATAAAAAGCTTGTTCATGACTAAATACTGCATTTAAAAATACCATTGAAGATTCTGGGAACATTATCATCAGAGATATAACGAATATGTTCTTTCCAGTTACTCCAGTCACTGGTGCACGGAGCACTTCGTGCACGCGAAGGCGATGCGGAAGGTTCGCGAGATCCGGCAACAGCTGAAGGACATAATGCAGCAGCAGAGGCTGCCCCTGGTGTCGTGCGGCACCGACTGGGACACCGTCCGCAAGTGTATTTGTTCTGGTAATAAACTAATTATAACCTGTGTACAAATATATATTTTGGGGAATGGCCTCACCAATATAATGAAAATCTTCGCAAGTTTGCGGGCAATGAACGGAACTTATTTCTTGTAATGGCAACAATATTTTATAACAACAAAAATTCTTTGACTTTTCATCATCGATTTCCGCCGTGTGGACATGGTGCAAATTTCGAGTTTGTGGTAATTTTATCCGTCAAAATGACGAAAAATATGCATATTCATGAAAGGAAAATGGATTCCATTTTCACAACATATTGGAGTATTTCTGTTGAGAGAAAATTTGATAGATTTGACTCAATTCCTTGAAGTTAACATTACTGCCTTGGTTGTCAACATTACTTGTATCTACATCATATAGTGTGAAGAGTCAAAACTGCCATAACCGATGTTTTCAAAAAAATTTAAATAAATAATTAACTTTGCCTTCAATAAATAAATTTCGTAGTAAAATATTTCTCAGCTAAAGCCAATACAAAGTCTAAAAGACGCCTGTGTAATGTTATTTTTTACAACACTTGTCAATTCTCACCGGCACATAGTCATGCCAATGTTCATTGTAAAAAAAAACAAAGAAATCATCCATTGTTACAATATTTGTATATTGCAATACTGAATGTATGACAAGTCTCTGGTGATTGCGGCGCCACATGAGGTACTTGGCGGAGTAGCTTTGTTAAGATCTCGTCTCTTTCTTGTTTGTTGTTCCGGTCAAAGAAAAAGAACAAGCAGTTCGAGTAATGGAGCCCTTGAGAATGTAGTTTACGGCTCATAATTATTACATTTTCAGAGTGAAAAATATTTTCAAATATAAAAAAAGTATTTATTTATTTTTCGATTGCCTGGAAAAATCTTACACAGACTAATGTGACATTGATTTTATAAGAACTTTGTATTTTTCTTTAAGTTAAAAGAACTAAGAAATATAAGATCAGAATACGTTTTGAAGTAAACATTTTCTGTCTTGCAGCGTATTTCCAACAAGCAGCTAGATTGAAGGGAATCGGCGAGTACGTGAACTGTAGGACAGGGATGCCCTGTCACTTGCATCCCACCTCCGCTTTGTTTGGTAAGGAAACATTTATATATATATATATATATATATATATATATACTTTTATTTATTTTTTCTAATAAAGGGATACATCTTGTTTATTGCTTCTTGCACTGATTATGTAAGACTTGTAAAAGTAAAAATTAACTTTGGTATAATTAAGTTAACAAATCGAATTGAACGGGTAAAAAACAGAAAATGTAAAATCTATAATTATTATTTTAGAAATTCTGTACGCATTAGGCTTGTAATAGTTTTAAATGACTATAACAGCTTTTAATTCGATGCATTAATATGTTCATAATCAAAATGTTACAATTTGTTGTCGATATATTCTACTGAATCGTTCCTGTACTATTTATAACTTGTGACGTAGAGCTGAGTATGTTGGCTATAATATGTCAATAACTACTAAACGTAAATGTGTATATATATGAGGGCCTATGTAATATGGATGTAGCTCTTTATAATGCTCGATGTAGAAAGGGTACGATCGGAGTCTGTCCCGCTCCTCAATCTGAGAATGAACAAAATAAATTGGCGCTTGACATTTTTAAAAGAGCGCTATAACGACAAATTATAAAGATGTATCGCGACAGCCTCAATAACCCCACTGGCGGGACAGAGCCTCCCCCAACTAGGGGGTGGTATTAGGCTATGTATAGTCCACCACGCTCGCCTACTGCGGGTTGTAACTTTGGAATAATTACTGAGTTAATTGGGTTTCTTTGCCATATTTTCATTCACCGTTGGAGCGGTGAGCTTTATGTTCTCATGTTTTACAAACTCAATTGTATATTTGGCACTCCGGGATCGAACCCGAGACCTCGAAGAATCCAGCACCTTCACCACTGAGCCACCGACGTTTATATATAGATATAACAACAATCCAATAATGAGCTCCCTAGGAACGGCTCGGACCATGTTTTCCTTCAACTTCGGGAGAACGTCCGAGTTGCATTCCCCGGTTTAGTTATGTAGATTCGATCGAAAGCATCTCTGACCTTGCCAGAGACGTATCATAAGAATTTTCATAAGATGAAATCTTTACCCTTCTGCCCAGGTCTCGGCGATTGTCCCGACTACGTCGTCTACCATGAGCTGATGATGACGAGCAAAGAGTACATGCACTGCGTGACCGCCGTCGATGGAAGGTGGCTGGCGGAACTCGGGCCCATGTTCTATTCCGTTAAGGAGACTAATCGGTAAGTTTAAGTTACGACAAGTCATTTAAAGTAATTTTTTTGTCGATAATCTCGATATTTTATCTGGTTGTCTTTTATAAGACATAGTAATCATGAACGCAAGACATACTAAAGGATCATCTGCATAAATGGGACACTCAAAAAGTTTTGAGAAGAAAAATCAGTAATATCATGGGACCATTCAACGCTCATGATAGATTGCCTATTTATACATATAGATCTATAAGTACTTGAGGAGAAATAAGAACGACCAAATTCAATATATTCAAAAATATTTGATTCTTGAAACAAGTGGTGGTACCACTTCGGAAAGTCCGACTGTTGAGGAGAAGTGGCAAGAAACGCAACAGGAATCATGTTTCTAAACATCAGTTTCACAATTGTTCTTATTACTAATCTAACTTCCTTAATAATATAAAATATTTCACTTTTAGGAATAAACTGTGCTTTGGTAGATTATTGCTAATTTACTTTAGAATAACAAATCACAAATGAATAGAAACAAATATAATCGGTATGTTCCGTAAAGAACGACCACTCCTTTATCCTTCAAATTGAAGCGACCGTTGTACCAGCGGTGCCCAGGTGCTTCTCTCAGTCTTGGTTATAGCAGCTAATTGAAGTCGATTCAACGATTCATCAGGTTTCAACTTGGACTTGAAGTCGTAAAAAATCATTGCACGAAAATGTTCCCGACGCAGATCCATTTTTCTATGACACACAAAAAATTAAGAGGAAATAGTATATTATGCAACTAGTGAATAAAGGACGGATTTAAAGCGAGCGCCGCAGATGAGTCACGAGGAAGTGAAGGATTCTAACGATTGAATCACGAGCGTAGCGAATGATTTAAGATGATTGAATCACGAGCGCAGCGAGTGATTCATGGCCCTCGATATGAATTCGTACTTTATTCAGGAGTTGCATACTATACTTTATACCATGACTACGAGAAAAAGACATAATTTAAGCGAAAATAGAAATTTAATCAAGAAATAATAAATGTTACATTCATTGAAATGGACATTAATATTAGAGCAATGACTGAAATTAAGCGTAATTTTCTTATTATTATCATTAGGGTGGTCAACTTGTGAAACAATATTTATTTTGCCTTGCCAATATTTATGCCTTGTTTTTACAGTACACCGCAACATAGAATATATACTCCATAATGTCGATGACTTCCTTTTCTTCGACAGTTCATTAAAATAAGTTAAGAAAACACACTCAGAAAATGTGCCCGAAGCTTGATTTTCATTTTTCCATTTACAAAACTCATCGTAGGTTTTGATGTAAACCAGCCGTGATTTGTTGGGTAGCAAGTTTTCTACAATATCGGCCGCCTTCTCTTTCATAAATTCAGGTGTTAACACAATATCTTCTTCGTCACTTGGATGCATAATCGATTTATTATAATTCAATCGATTTATTATAAAGTAACACTAAACTTTGTGTCCGTACAATTCACAGTAAGTATTTGAAATGGCGCCAATTCACTATTTTTTTTTTCTATAATGGCAGCAAAGAACACAAAACAGTTTTTAATCTAATGCCAAACTCCTTGTCGCAAATGTCGACCAATCAAATCTCGAGAATTTATTTGCACCAAAGAGTTTGAATTTCGAATCTTAGCGCAAGGAGTTTGTGTAAGCATTGAAATGGAGATCGGATATATTTTGTGTTCCAAATTCAAACACCAAAACAGTGAATAAAAACAAAACAGTGAATAAAAGGCCTTTTTATTCACTGTTTTGCGTGAATAAAATAAGCTTTTTATAGTACGTATGGTATAAATGTAAATATTTAAAAATTATATTTTTATTTTTAAATTCGCCAGCGTTCCATATATACAAACTTTTTTTTGCAAAACTTTCTAAATGGCCTGGTACAAATCTCAAAGTTGCACAATACAATTGTATGGGCAAAAGCGGCCGCTGATTCGACGGTTTAAATTCTCCAACCCGACAAATTGCCACTATGAAAAAGTATGGTGTTATGGATTCCAGGGTCGAATGATCAACTCGGACACCTGAGGTTGCCCCCCCATACCACATGTAATTGAGCTAGGCATATCACAAAACTAATTTCACACGTACAATATTGTACTCGTATTAAATATACCTACCATCTCGCTAAAATAGGAGTTAGTCACACTTTTTTAATCGTATTATAATTAATTGATCTCTATTCTCCTATAGTTTGATGCAAAATCTTCCAAAACAAATAAATATCAAGCTTTATGCTGAGTGGTGTCGTGGTTAGTACCCCTGCCTCATACGCCGAAGGTCCCAGGTTCGAGTCCTGGCCGGGGCATTCATTTTTGCGATGAACATAGATGTTTGTTCTCAGGTCATGGTTGTTGAATGTTTATTCTGGGTTCCCCCCCTCCAGCTTGTATTGTCATACATAACACAAGCTCTGCTTACTTTGCAGCCATACAGTCATAGGTGTGGGAATTTAAATTTAAAAAAATATTTCAAAGTTATTGATTTAAAAACTCGGGTAAAATCTAATAAAGCCACTTCATTTACAGGTCAAACCGAGACAAACGTAAAGAAGCCGCCGTCCATTTGCAGAGAATGGAGGAAGAGATGAAGGTAGCAGAACAGAAGATGGCAGAAGAGAAGAAGAAGAGAGATCAGGACGTTCCCGTCAAACAAGAGATTGCTACGCCAGGATTTAACACGCCCAAACGTGTTCCGCATAGATTCGCTTTGTAGATATGCATTAGTTAAAAATATGAGTTTTGATATTTTTGTAACAAGGCTTGTAATAGATGTTGATTTAGCAAATATATATTTTCTATTCGCCAACATATGTGGGTTACCCTTGAACTATCCTCATTGTTGACCAGGTCACAAGGAGGACTTGGAAAAGTTATTTGTTGTCTGGACTCTAGAATGTTTGAATGCAGGTGAAGAAACCATTTCACAAGTGTATGGCTATTTCGGTATTTATTAAGTTTTTAATTTGATTGTATTTGCATTTTGCTTGTGTAAATAAACCTGTTCGCTATTCTCTTGTTTAATATAGTTTGACATAGTGTTTAATATAATAAAATAAATTTGTAAAACATTGCATAGAATAAATTTAAAAACTTGCTACAATCGAATTGATTTGTATAAAACAACAAAGCAGAATTGAAAGTAAAATAACGACCAATAGGCAAATGATTATCCGTGTTAACCAGAAAATTGTAATGACATCGTTGTATTGTATTGAAGCCGAATGATTGTCTTATGTGAAATAGCTAAGTTTATGAGGTTATTTTAGATAACTGTTTTGTAAGCTTTATCACTGTATTTATTATATAAAGTGAATATATAACTTTTTTTAAACATGACTTTTATTTCTTTCTTTTTACCGTCCTATAGGGTGAAAGAGGAAGCCGATTTGACCCAACCTTCTTAAACTTACCTGTGTTAAATATGTTAAGTTAAATAACTTAACAAGTTATTTAAATTAAAAAACCCCAGGAAACAGAAAAAGGCAGCCGTAACTTTTAAACGGTTAAACCTACAATTGCACCATGAGTAAGAACAGTCTCGCTGAATCAATATCTTCCAGACAAAATAAACCGAGAGCATGAGAATTGGTTGATTCTATTAGGCTGTACTATGTCAAGGACACGTTTAACGTATTACCACATGAGAAGATTAAACAGGACAGAGACAAAGCTTCATACAACCGCACGAATCGGTTGCACTACTACAAGCACGCGGAGCATGTGTGCGTGACCACTGGCCGCTTGTCGCGTACGCGGCGAGACTTGTCAAAAGGCACGGCCAGTTGACAATCTCGGTCATTGCGACGTACGTTGTTTGTTTTGCTAGTTGCAAGTTTAAATATTTTAATGTAAAAACGTGGTATTTTATTATTATTTATTATTATTATTATTTACTGTACTGTGTGTATAAATAATACTAGAAAAAATAAAATTGAATTGCTCGAGCAAAAGTTTAGGGAATTTTTCGATCTTGAAATAAATATTGTCGAATATTAGCAATGAAATACTTAAACGTATTAAAGATTGTAAATTTGATATTCTATGTGAGTGTTTCCCTTTAGATTACTTGAAAAAACTATATGTTAGATTCAGAATTTACCACACCATCAAAAGAAACAATAAATTATTTAAAAAGAAAAATATTAGAGTTAGTAATTTGTGAAGTATTCTATCATACTGAATAATAAAACTATTCAACAAAATGTTTTGTTTAATTTGTCCTAACCATTGTGACAACCCTACCAAAACAGGTAACAATTTTTCACGTTCTTAAGAAGCTGTGTCTAGTTTCCGTTTATCTACTCATGTGGTATAACCCCCTATTTTGTGACGTTATGATCTATATTGAAGGAGATGCCGCGAGTTGACCAGAGTTCAGATCGAGTAAAGCTGTTGTATTTATGCTGCGTTCCGTTTGCCGATTACAGCGCTCATATACCCGTTCCGATTGCCCGTGAGCGCGCTCACAGCGATATCGATACGTCATCAATGACGTCATAAACGCCGCCATCTTCCCGCTCACAGTGCCCAAGCTACGGAGCATGGTCGCTGTGAACGGCCTGTCAAAACTGACACATGACGTTACTTTGTTGATGTTTTTATTAGTCGATTAAAGATTTTAAAAGCTTGCTTATTAATTTTCTTTTGTAATAATATAAAAAAATGTCTCCTGCTTCATTCAGGGTCAAAGATCTTAATGAAATTGTAACTTTAGACTTAAGCGACGAACAATCAGAATGTTAGCGCGATATTTACCGTTCCGATTGCAATAGCACTAATAACACTTTTAGCGCGCTCAAACGAATTGGAACGGTTTTGAGCACTTTTAGCGCTGTGAGCGCTGTAATCGGCAAAAGGAACGCAGCAATAGTGTTCGCCGAAACTAAAAGTTTAATTGCGTTACATTAAGGATCCAAAACATTATACTTGTATATTTGTATTCACTAAATTAAACTCTTGACTTCTGAATCGGTTTAAAATATCAGAAAAGTTTGCTTTTCATACAATTTGAATATTTTGCGGCATCTACTTCAACATAAGTCTATGTGATTAACAATTTGCTCCTTTTTCAAAATCGCAGCTACCGATAAAACCTGTCTGTCGATTAGTGTCACTCTATGAAACGCAAAAATATAAGTTACTATGCTCTGAGAAAAAATTTTCATTCCATCAACATTCCACAAAATTAGCGCGAAAAGTTTGTTATATAAACGTTTAAGCCTTTGTATGCACTTTAAGTTCCAATAGCAATTCTACGCATGATCGGATATTTAACTATTACATTAGCATATTTTCATTAAAAATTTTAATACTTACAAGAGTTATAAAATATATTTGCAAGTTGATGAGGAATGTGAACCGAATAAAAAAGGTTTTGATCATATAACTGAAAGACACTCTAAGGCTTAGTTTTAAGCGTTTCTAATAGCTTTGTACAAGTTTTATATCTTTTTCAATTCCTTATTAAATGCTTCAAGTTGCAAATCTACAACGTCCGTGAAAGTTTTGCAATGGTGCCTCTTGTGTCAAAAGTCATTAAAAATATGCTACTAGAATATCTAAATGTCTGCCACCGATATACCACGTTAAAAGATTGCTATTTTTCATCAGTGCTTGGTCTGAAAGTGACCGGCACCAGTCTGCGCGCATTCATTCCTTGCGGCAAAAAAGATTTCTCGACGTCTTTTCATCTCATGAGTCATTACAAAAACGTATGTGAAAATTAAGTGTTATATTACTACTATTGTTTTTATGTGATTTTCCAGAGACGATACTTGCTTATATATTTTGAAAATTATTGTCATGTCTCTTAATTTTTAAGAATGTTGAACATTGAGCATAATGTGACAGTGACAGTAAGTGCCCATCCGTAGGGTACGTACATCGTAGGTACAGTTTCTGAGCTTCATAATCTTGACTTAATGTAAATGTTCTAATATTTTAATATTTAAGAAAAGCTTGTGATTCCCCGCAATAGTCTGCTGGTAACTAGTGCTTAGATTTTTAAATATTCTGATTACGAAAGTTTGAAAATTTTATGATGTTCATTCAGCCAGGATTCTTTTGATTTCATAGCCTAACGTGTTATGATATCTTCTGTGCAGAAATACTGCAGACTTCGAAACTATCGTCACTCAGCAGGAAAGAGCTTTTCGTGGAATAAGTATATAAACTAATAATAGAAAATCGTTTAAACAGATCATCATCTTGCATCACAATATATTTATGAAAATATTTTTGGTATATTCACAAAAATATTAACTAATTTAAAACTGCGAAAGATAATCATTTATCAGAATGTTAATACGTCGTTATAAAAAAATTCCGTTTAAGTTCAATCGCTGCCCTTCAATAGATTTTTCATTCTTCAATTTTCTTAGGGAAAGAGTAGTGTCTTGTTTATACGCGTAAAGTGGTTAAGTTAGTAACTAAATTTTAAGTTAAGCGTGTAAACAGTCAGTTAAGTAACACGTGGTAAGTTAAAATTTAGAACGCAAGTGATTAAGTAGATTAGGATTCGTTCTATATTTCTGGTACCTAAGTAGGTGGGCGGAGCTTCTTACTTAACAACGTTTGAACTAGATTTTTTTTAGTTAAGTGTTAAGTTTCATATTTCCGTTCATCTTCATTGAACTTATGAGCTTAACTACCGCGGCCTGCTCACCCTTTTGCATCTGTGGGTACGCGTGGTTAAGTTCCCTAAATTATCATCGTCATCATCACCCTCGACACCAATACGTGTAAACCACACGGAAGGATCGGATATAAACTCTTAGAAAGAACTCATGAACCAGTGATCAAAATACGTTTCCATGGTTGGTTTCATGAGCGAATCTCGTGAAACCATGAAAACAAAAATCTTAATTTCTGAAAAACAAGTTTCTTTTGGCTCTCAAGAAAAGGACCTGATTTTCTCGTAGGTAGACAATTTTTATGTAGATCGCTTGATGCTCATAAATTTAATTCATTAAAGAGAGTATTTATATTGCATCATCTTTATCCTATCATTTCAGTTTGTTGTTCCAGTTCCCGAGGAGAGACGCACGAAGCAGCGGAAAAAGCTAGTATCTAACAAAAGTGAACCGATTTTCAAGAAAGCCTTTCCCTGGAATGCCGCAGAATTACACATTAGTTTATAGTTTTCTAGGCAAAATGTAGAAAATGTATATAAAAAGACCAGCTATCGACAGTGTAGTTTATTGGTAACGATTAAAATAAAAAAACAATAATTTACTTTCGAAAGAAATAGTCTGTTGAAATTAAAAGACCAAAGTAAGTTAATACAATCTATTTTCCCAAAATAATGAAAGAATAAAGCATATATTATCTGTAAACAAAATAACTGTCTCTAAATGGATGATTTCAATGTCATAGATAAATAGATATTACGGTCTAAAGTGGAATAGTGCCAGAAGAATAAGTTGTAAAATACGTTAACTTAACGTAAGACAATAAAAAAATGTCGATTATTGGCGCCTTGTTGAGAATTGGGTCTACTACGATAAGTACTTTAAATAATAATAATGAACTCCCAGACAAACACACCAACTGAATGACGCCAAAGTAAGCAGAGCTTGTGTTATGGGTGACCATGCAGCGAACTGGGGGGATTACCCAGAATAAACATACATATACAAATATCAAATACCATGACCCGAAAACAAACATCTGTGGTAATCACACAAATAAATGTCCCGAACGTGGGACCTCCGGGGCATATGACGCAAGGCTACTTACCACTACACCACTCGGCCAAATTCTGCAACTGTAACGAATGCTGCCACAAGACGCCTTCGGATTCTAAGTTTAACTTTTTATATCTTATGTACCAGAATAGGTTTAATTTGATGTGTATTTGTAGAGTTTAAATAGTAATTTAGATACTGCACCATCTGCATGGACGGATTTGCCTAAATCATAAAATTCAAATAAATAGTTCGAAGGACTGAAAAAAGGGAATGAAACATTAGATTAAGCTCTAATATGATTGCAAACTGTTCGTACACTTAAAATAAGTAAGTATATCATCATAAAATTTACATTCACGTCACTTTCAAACTCGTTTGTAAGAATTCTAGCGAACTAAACGAATACCAACCAAATTTAGCTTAAGAAACTTATCGAACACATAACTATTATTTCATTGACACTTAAAAAGCTGACCCTTATTTCGTGAGTCGATTTAATCCAATTTTGAAGGAACTCTGCGCTTGCATGTTACTTTGTATACGTCGAATCAATTAGGTATGTAAAGAAAAAAAATATGAATCTAATTAAAAAATCCTTGTAAGATATAACTTTTTTATAGTATATTTAGTAAGTAAATGATCGCAGAAAAATGCAATTAAGCTTATTTTAACGAAAATGCGTAAAATAGTTTGTCACATACAATCTTTAAATGACGTCATCAAGCATTAAAATAAACATTATCTCCTTTTTGGTTAAATTGTCTTGCACGTTTTTCCGATAAAATCTGTCATCAAGAACCATAGAAAATTGTAGAGTTGGTAATTCCAAGTAATATGATAAATAAAGATCGGAATAGGCTGACGATATTAAGCGCTTCAAAGTTACAAACAAAGTGAAAATTATTTAATTCTAACCGTTGTCGAGCAGTGTTTTTAAGTTGTTAGTAGTAAGTTCAGTTTTTGTTATCATTTTTATTAATTGATATGCCTTCTAACTAGATAGGTACATCAAAAAGCGGACCCGAGGAGCTCTAATAAAAAAAATCGATAACAAAGCCAAAAAAGAAAGACTTTTTCAAAATATCTTTAAATTCAATATCTCGATAACGGTTAAGTTTCGTACACCATATTACAGAATCAAATCCATCAGAAATGACCTGAATAATAACGTCCTTTAATATTCAGTACAACTTTCCCTATGACCCTGTATACTTATCGACAAAACATCATGTATTCAATGATTTGACACAACGGTTAGTTTAAGTATCGTAAATATAATTCGAATACATGAATTAAAGATAGACTACTTATTTCGGGATTTTACGTGAAAATCCAGAAAATGTGGTAATTTCAAGTTTAGTTAAAAATAGCCTTTACCCATCTAAAATAAAGCTTATTTTCAACTTATTTAAAATTTTCCCGGGGAAAAAAATGTCTAAAAATTAAAATTAATTACTGCATCATACTCTGTAAAATTCAAATAGTTTTCTCAGACAGCCGCATTCTTTCAGAAACATATAAAATATATACCCCAAAATTACTTTATATACCGAATTGTTAACGAAATGAAGACTCACTAGATTTTTTCAAATGGACCTAATCTTTGCCTTTTCGTAAACCTATAACGATCGAGCTTTTCGCTAGCCTCTTACATACGATAAAAAGAACGGGCGCAAACCTACGGTGGTGACTAGGAATTCACGCACGCCGCACAGGCCTTCGTGGCCGGCCGACAGTTTCAAGCATCGTATTGCTCTCAGTTTAAAGCCAAAATGTTGTGCTTGATTCGACATTTTAAATGATAGGGATTTCGTACTAATGATTAATTATAATAAGTAATATAAATGCCTTTTTATTGCGACACTAACAAAAGTAACGAAATAATGTACTAGCACGTAAATTAAGCCTTTTACCATATCTCTTTATAGAGCAGTATATTTCGAATGTTTCTTTGTTCTAACGCATAATCAATAATTGAAATAAGTTGTTTATAAAAAGAAAATAATAAAACCATATAGGTTAATAGATAAAAATTATTAATAAATTGCCTTACATAAAGGGTTATGAACTGATACAACTCCATTAATTATAGGATTTTGTAATACCTACCTACTGACAATTTTAAACCAGCTTTAAAACTTAGTGAAAGCTGAATCATCTTTATGGGTGTTACCACACCAATCGATCGTCCGTCGATCGACGTCAAGCAGTCTACGTCAATCGATGGCAGAACAGACCAGTCGACGTCGATTGTTGGTTTCTACTACATAGTACGAGATCCGGCTACAGGATTAGTGCGTTCATCGGTTTTTTGCTGAAAACCGAATTTTTATGTATATTTATAATTAGGAGAATATATATTTATCAAGTTGCCTATCAAAATTTGGGCGCTAGTATTTTTTATTAAATTAATTTTAATTGATTTTTGGGAAAAAATATCGTTCACTTGTTTTTTATATAAAATAACGTCTACATCACGGCAATTTATATGAAGATTAAAAAAAATCACGGTTGCCGTTGCGCACTTGGCCGCACCTCTTCGCAGCCAGGTGTAAACAGGTATGACTTCTATACATTTATACGTTCACAACGTTTATTTATTAATCATATATCAAATTAAAGCTAATTTTTTTCTATTTATTATCATATATGGTTGCCTAATTAAATCTACCCGCAAATAAGGGTTGCTGGCTTTTAAAAATTATAAATATTTAAGGTAGAGTGAAAGAGAGTTAGCGCGTAACATCATTTGTCAGACGAGGATAGCGATTGCCGGCTGTGCGACGCTTTTAAGCCATTGCACATGCGTCGAATGTTAGTGTTCTCAACCACCGAGGAGTAATAGAGACGACTTAATAAATACTCCAAAAAATATGTTTTCCTTTTCAAAATGACAAATTTAAAAATTACAAAAAAAAATTAATATTGATTTAATATATTTAATATTGAATTAATATTGATTTAATATAATTAATATTGATTTAAAAAATACAAAAATAAAACCAAGGTGACTTAAGTAAAAGAAAATTTTATTGTGAAAGTACTAGTTGAAAATTTTAGTAGATTTTTTTCAAGTATTAATCGTCTGTTACATGTTAATTAATCATTTAAGCAAATTAAATTTTTTTTAAGTGTATCTTATATTTCCGTAACTCTTATTTAATAATCTGAATTGCTTTAAAACTGTAATTTTTTTGAGACACTCTGTATGATATCCAAAATCATTAGTAGATTCAATTGTTAATAAAGTGTCATGATATTTATATTTTTTTTTATACGAAACAATAACATTAGCGAGCACTTTTTGAATGATGCAATATTAAAATGATTGATTTTTTCGTTACACAGAAAACACGACTTCATCTTTATCAATTTTATTTTACGTTAATTAATTTAATAATTTTTAGATGGAAAAACAACAATGTAAATATAAAACGTTGTGCATTACGAACACCAAACAGCGTGGTTTTTATGTAAGAATAAAAATACCGCAGCTGTTAAGTTGAGAACACTAACATTCGACGCATACGCAATGGCTTAAAAGCGTCGCACAGCCGGCAATCGCTATCCTCGTCTGACAAATGATGTTACGCGCTAACTCTCTTTCACTCTACCTTAAATATTTATAATTTTTAAAAGCCAGCAACCCTTATTTGCGGGTAGATTTAATTAGGCAACCATATATGATAATAAATAGAAAAAAATTAGCTTTAATTTGATATATGATTAATAAATAAACGTTGTGAACGTATAAATGTATAGAAGTCATACCTGTTTACACCTGGCTGCGAAGAGGTGCGGCCAAGTGCGCAACGGCAACCGTGATTTTTTTTAATCTTCATATAAATTGCCGTGATGTAGACGTTATTTTATATAAAAAACAAGTGAACGATATTTTTTCCCAAAAATCAATTAAAATTAATTTAATAAAAAATACTAGCGCCCAAATTTTGATAGGCAACTTGATAAATATATATTCTCCTAATTATAAATATACATAAAAATTCGGTTTTCAGCAAAAAACCGATGAACGCACTAATCCTGCAGCCGGATCTTATACTAACACCAATTGGTGTGGTAACACCCTGTAACGCGTTGTTTGCGGAGTGGTAATTGAGGGTACAGAAAGGAAATACCAAAGCTCTCTTCTATGTTTATTTTGCAGTAAAATTAAAAATATACAAAAATGCCTGTAAATACAAACAAAAAATATAAACAAATTGAAATAAAAAATAGTCACACAAAATAAAACAGAAACATTAATACAATTAAATTTGATCTTAAAAGAAAAAGTAACAACAAAATAAAATTTTAATGAATGAGAATCCTTACCAAAAATTTTGGCTACGCACACTCGTGTACGTAAAAATAAATTATTGATTTCATGAAAACTTTGATTGTAGATAATAAAAAATTGATAAACATGTAATTTTGAATAATAAACTCGGAAACAATAATAAATAAATAGATTCTAGTTGTTATGATGGATAATTTTTCGTGACTGGCTTGTCAAATCAAAACATTGCCGTTCTCCGACACTACGTAATTCGTAGTTCAAAATTACGTCGGGAACGACAAAAAAATAAAATTTACTGACAAAAAGAGGTCGAAATAGACAACCGTCACAATACCCCGGGGGCCGGGAAAAAAAATCTGAAAGATTTTTTCAGTATAGTTTTTAAAAAAAAAATATTCAAACCAAATCAAAATAAACCGCATATACATATCGAATTTTAATATTTAATCTGCCAAATGAAAGAACGATCAAAAAAAAATAATATAAAAAGCAAAATGAAAATTAATATTAATGTTGCTATTCCTCTGTTGATATTGTTCCTCCTCTCTTCTCCATAAACTGCGTTTGAATGGTCGGGCGCCAGTGTGTAACGCGTTGTTTGCAGAGTGGTAATTGAGGGTCCAGAAAGGAAATACCAAAGCTCTCTTCTATGTTTATTTTGCAGTAAAATTAAAAATATACAAAAATGCCTGTAAATACAAACAAAAAATATAAACAAAATTGAAATAAAAAATAGTCACACAAAATAAAACAGAAACATTAATACAATTAAATTTGATCTGAAAAGAAAAAGTAACAACAAAATAAAATTTTAATGAATGAGAATCCTTACCAAAAATTTTGGCTACGCACACTCGTGTACGTAAAAATAAATTATTGATTTCATGAAAACTTTGATTGTAGATAATAAAAAATTGATAAACATGTAATTTTGAATAATAAACTCGGAAACAATAATAAATAAATAGATTCTAGTTGTTATGATGGATAATTTTTCGTGACTGGCTTGTCAAATCAAAACATTGCCGTTCTCCGACACTACGTAATTCGTAGTTTAAAATTACGTCGGGAACGACAAAAAAATAAAATTTACTGACAAAAAGAGGTCGAAATAGACAACCGTCACAACCCTATGACACACCTTTGTTGGCGGCTTCTCTAGCATGGATGGAGCTATTGTCTGCGTCCATTAACTCACCTGTTTTAATAAACTCAAATGCGTGCGCCTTCTGAAGATTGGGAAGGAGCGAGACGGTTATACTGTTCGGTAAAGAAAATAATATCTGTCTTGCTTGTTGAGATGGCGCAAGATTTGAGTGAAGTTTATCAACACGGGCCTTAGCTGCCTTGCTGTGTTTAACATACAACGCTAACGCGGATGAAGGTGAAATATTCTTCTTCACGGCATGTTGCTGGAGTATCATAACTTGCTTTGTCAAGAAGGGAATATGCTGTGATCTACTCATAATGCCAACCAGTTAGTGACATCCAGTTTGTTTAGGTACCTCAGTCCATGGTGACGAAGGAAGGGGTATGTTCACAATTATTTTGTAGTCGAGTTTCTTTTGGCGGAGGTTCTGTTTTAACCGCCCAAAATAATTAATAACTGTGTGGTGTTCGGGAAAGAACCGGCAAGAGAATTACAGGAGCAATCCCAAGTGAAGCCCTAGTGAAGTATTCATCAGCAACACTCTGGTATTCCTTGATAGTTGCTTTGAGTAATGAGGTCCATGAGCACTTTTTTTTTGCTTTCAATACGGAAAGCTCTCTTTCGGTTCAGTTGCAGCTATTATGACCTGACAATTAAATACTTTAAAATAATATATTTGATATTTTGTATACTGTATGGAGATAGTATGTTTTCACCATATATCTCGTAAAGTATAATAAGCACAAATTTTTTATTTGGATCTGTGAATTTGCACTAATTTTAGTTTTCATGTGGTGTACCTATCCATTTGTTTAATTTGACTCCTTGACAGGCAGATCTATTACCAATTAAATCAAGATACCTGAACACCACGTCATCATATTTTTAATACAAAAACTTGAAAGAATGAGCTTCACACGCCATTTTTTCATGCGCATGAGTAGAGTGATGCGTTTATTGGATAGACATGAAACATCTTTTGCCTTCATCACCACATTCCATTTGGTGAGATGAAGTCAAAATAATATAATAATAATCGGTATAGGTAGCTAGTCTGGGCTTTAATAGGTATTTAGTGTTACAAAGTGTTTAGTTTGGATGAAGAGTACTTACCTACTATACTTTGTTCCTATCTGTGCTTCTGACTATTTATACGGATATAGGGGTTTTGGAGTTCGTCTTGGTATAGATCGAGAACGTTCACTAAGTGGCATGTTCCTCCGATCCGCCTGACTAAAAACGATGCGACGATGAAGTCATGAGCAATTCAATATCGTGGATAGACTTTCAAATAAATGTGTCGAAATCGAAGAAGAAATCGAAGAATTTCAAAAACAAGTAACCGCTTTAACCAAACACATCGTAGTCTAGATGTTTGTAGAAAAAGTAGACAATCATTGACGGCCGAGCAGCGTCGTGGTTAGTGGCCGTGCCTCTTACGCTCTAGGTCCCAGGTTCGAGTTCTGGCCGGGGCATTTATTTGTGTGAACACAGATGTTTGTTCTCGGGTCATGGTAGTTGATATTTATATATGTATGTTTATTGTGTGTTCCCCCCAGTTCGCTGTATAGTCATCCATAACACAAGCTCTGCTTACTTTGGGGCCATACAGTTGGTGTGTTTGTCTGGGGATTATTCTTATTATTATTATTATTATTACATGTATTTGCGTCATGCATGCATGTATGCATTACAAGCATGCGGAGTGCGTCATAGTAATGTATACTTGCATTTTAAATTGGTTTATAGATTTCAGTCTTGGGCCATACGAGCTTTTCTGCATAATAGGTATGTGTGTGTTTTAACAATAGCACTGAACACGCGCTGGTGCTCACACAATGAAATGTTACTTTTGTAATCTGTATTTAGTTACCTGGTATTTTGAGGAATTTCATTCGTGACATATTTCACAAATAACACTTTTACTATTTTTACACAAATAGTATTAATTTAAAATTCATAATTCAGAAATAATTTTTTTAAATAGTTATTTCTTAAACTAATATAAAAGGTTATAAACAAACAAATGTGATTTCTTCTAATTTATTTTGATTTAAATAAAAGTTCTGATATTAATTTAAAAAATTAAATTGATTTGAGAAGACCATAAATAAATCGTCGAAGAGTTCAAAGCGACTGAATACTAAGGCGTGCATCCTTCTGTAATGCTGACTTTCCAAGCTTGGTAAACCTCAACAAGTCAACCAAGGGAATAACTTGTTTGCCAAAACGTAACAAGCACGTAAAGATAGCTTCATGAACAATTGGTAAACATGTAATAAAATAAATATTTGCATATTTTCACTAGAAGGTATATAAAGACTGAACAACTTTTCCTAGGGAACATAGGTCGAATTGGAAAGAAATAATTCAGCTTTATCTCTGGCTTATTGAGTGTACAAACTGAAAACATAACGTTTAAAATTCGGAAGGATTTTTTGCCGTAAATTCCTGTCCTACTCCACTGCTAGTAAACTGACTCAAAGGTATGATAAGCAGTAGCGAAAACAACCGCGCAGTACCTATGCGCACATGGCGGCGCGTGGGCGACCTCGTGGCGCGTGTCGGTAACAGATGGCAATACATTATCAGCATTGCGTTTTTAATTGTAATTCCTTTATTATACATTTCGGACACTATGTTTCTTTGCAATTTTCTTGTCTTGCAACTTGAGTCTCACGTGGCTCGTGCTATGCCTGCAGTTCTGACGCTTGTGGTTATAGACAGTATTTACAGAAACTTCTCCGTGACATAAAGGACGTGACACAGCGTCAAATTGCTAGTATTTTATAATAAGTTATTGAAAAGGCGGAAGATCTGTGGCGTTCTTACATTACATACTTGATTAATGGATCTGGTACTCAGACAAACTTTAGTATAATTACGTTTATGAAACTACATGAACGAAACTAAGAAATGGGCAGATTATGCAATGGCATGCCGCGAGCCAGACGGGTATCGTATCGCATCACTTCGACTCTTTACGCGTAGTCACAGCTGGGTTGCGACTTAATTAGATCAGTGCGTCATGAGATCACCACCTATCTGCCGGTACGGGTGTATCAATCGATCACCGATCGATGGTAAAATGAAACAGTCGACGTCGATCGATAGTTTCTACTAGACCAATCGAATCGATGATCGGTGTAGTAACACCCTAAGTTACTTAAAGTTGGTCAATAATTATTTCCGTCGGGTAATGTAGAAACCTTCAAGTTAACATGGGTGGTTGATGTATTTAAGAATGAATAATTTAGTACACCGAATAATTTTTGATGCAAAATACCTAGCAATGCTGTAGTTTAGTAACCAATTCCTAAGCTTTATTATATCACCTTTAAAAAACTAATAAATAAATGAATGAATAAACATTTTTGAAACAAAACTTATATTTAATCATTTATTAATCACAAACTTAATGATCAAAGTCGAGGGGAAGCCGATTTGGCTGCACTAACGCTAATCACGAATATAAATGACAATTTGCTTGTGAAATGTTACTTATCCTAAAAAGTAGCTATGTCTTAACAAATTATGGTAAAGATAACTACACGAAAAACTCAGGAATGGATATTAGATCAAATATTTGATGGAGTTTCACTTTAATAGCCGGATTGAATTGGATAAGGTATTTAGACTAAATTTCTTTCTCAAAGCGCCAATATAGTCAAGTAAAAAAAAAAAAATTAAAAAAAAAGATTAGTCTCAAACTTTCTATAAAACAGTCCAGCGTCATTCAAAGCAAAGATTTAAATTTAAATATTTTAGTAGCGTTTATAACAAGAAATCATTACTACCAAACTTATACAAAGTACAAAAGCTTGTAAAGCTTTCGACACCTATAATTTACAACATGATACTAGAATATTAAATTAATGTAACATTTTATTCGTTCCGTAAAAGAGACTTATGTCTACTGCTCTGATATCGACATACCTCATCCCGAAATTATACATTTTTATTCCCATTTTTACCTATAGTTAGCTATATAAGTTTCTATATTAAAATTTTTCGTTAATAGAAACATCTAAAATCTTACTCCTTATGTTAGTAAGAAATATTTTGTCATAGGTACAATTGACATTGGTATAGGTAACCATCGACATTGAATATTTGATTAATATATAAATATATCAAAACAAAAATATTATCATAAAAGAATTCAAGATAATTGATATAAAGATTTTTATTATTATTTTACTTATAATGTTTGGACCGAGAATATGAAACGCCTAGAGTTTTAGTATCGACTCCCCAACCTCCTTCTTGATGAAGTATGAAATGAGATCTAACAACGAACACTACTTCTAAGTATTCTAGATAATTATTTAATAATTTCCTAACTATATATTAAAACTATTTAGACATAAGTAAACCATGATAATAAAGTTATTAGAAAATCATACAGACTGTTGATTAAAATGTGTTACAAATGAAACGTAATTTGTACACAAAGTATAGAAACACCCAAACGAAATCACTTTAACATACGAACTAAGAATCAAAACTCATAATTTCTCAGTTCACATTAAAGTTTGATGATGCAAATCTGTTAAGTTATATACAAGTGAAACTTTATCAAAAACAGGCAAAGTAATTAAAAGTTGTTTGAAACACATTTTAATCACTCGTTTTAAAAATCTATAAAATAAAAATCTTTTAAGAAACAATGATACCTATGAAAAAGTACATAGAAGATTTCCTTCATTAAATCCAGAACATTTATTTACAATATTGTATTTTGGTGCTCGTTACAATCCAAATACCTACATTTGACCTTTAATAAGGAATCATTTTAACTCCAAGCAATCTAGGAACTGATATTTTGTGAAACTGGTTTTTGTGAGCTCATGTTTTCAAGAAACTAAATATTTAATGTAGGTACATAATAAATATATGTTTTCTTTCTCTATCTTAACTGCCAAAGTCTTGTGAAAGCAGTTTTATTCAAAAAATGTATTGCTTCTATGTATTTTCTTACTTACAGTTAATAGAAAAATATACTTTTTTATATTTTATAATATAAGTATAATGAAAGTAAGATAAATCTAAAATAAGATACCGAACAGACGAGAAGGCATTGTAATTTTATGTTACCTTCTTTTCGTAGTTACCTAACTGCATTTAGGTTTTCTTAACAATAAAAATAGAATTAATGCTTCTAAAATATAGTATAAATATAGTATAATAGCGTATAAAAGAAAGTTGACTTTTAAATTAAAGTATGTTAAAGGGTTATAAGTTTGTCACAAGTTAATTATTTTTAACAGTTAAGAGGACGACTAAGTAAAATTTACAGCAGTAAGTTAACAACAATATGTTCGGCATATTCCTCTAGGTCTGAGGCATCGCATGAAACCTTTTGAATTAAAAGTTTTGTTCGAATTCATGGAAGTTCGAATTTAAAACCAAAATATTGGTTAATTAAGTATGAGACTACTTGAATCTCAGTATGACCTATTTAAACGTAATCAAGGTAAAAAAGGCTTTCATAGTGTAACAATAACTTGAATTTTCGCACACTCGTAATTGCGTAATTTGAACCGAACAAAATTATAGAAATAAATCCAGAAAATGCCTAAAAACATGCTTCATGTTTAAAAATCAAAATAACAAAATGAATTGGAAACTTTATTTACATTTGTTTTTGCGTTAAGAATATAAGCATCTCGTCTTTTAATTTTGGCAGATACTAAACAATTTCGAATATCACTTTATCATCATCATCATCATCATCCATGAAACGACAGCCATTGAAAATACTTTTTCATGTTCCACGTATTTCACTTTTGATTACTGATTGACATTTTATTCAATCGAATCATTCGTTCAGAAACTCAGCTACGACAACGCAATAACGAGACAGAGTTAAATTGAATTTCTATGATTTATTAACAAATTATATTACTATATAGTTAGATATTTATTTAAGCGATAATTAATCCATGTTTTTCGATGTATCTCTGTCGTGCTTCGGCGATCATTTGAGCCTTTTTCTCTTGGAAGCTCGTTTGTCTCTCGCGGGCGGTTTTCGGGAAGACCCCCGTAGGCGCAGGGGTTATGTACTTGGGCTGCTGGGACGTGCCGGGCGCAGGTTCGACCTCCGGGTTTTGTTCGGGAACGTAGGGAGTCACGCCTTCGAGGAAATTTGTTATAGTTACATCTACGCTACGGGTTTTGGCTGAAAATAAGGGGAAAATTCGTTAGCGTTGTAGATGTGAGTGGTGGGTTTATAAGACTATGTCATTATCATATATTTTTCTTTTTGCTGAGGTTGGAGGGATCTTCGATTTAGGTAAACAGATTTAAAATTATAATAACTTTTGGTAAACGTTAATTTCAGTATACAAGTCATCTCATTGAACTATCAGGAGAAATATTATACATTGTATACACAGATACACAAACCAACCAATGTACATATCGACGATGAAGTACCAATACCTAACTTAGCTCGAGTTGTGTTTGTGTTCTCTGAACAGTACCACCATTCCCCTGTTATGCATTTGCATAATTTCTGTAACATAAATGAGTGTTCTTTTTGTCTCCAGTAAAGTTGCATTTATTTAGATAGAAGGTATTATTACTACTTCATCGTCGATATGAAAATCTCCATGATTGTAAACAAACTCAAATATTGATCACACAATCAATGTTCCTACCAACACTCCTCTTCGTCGTCGAGTTCCATAAGGTGATGATAGAAAATAAACACTCGCTAATTGTAAAGAGAAAACCAGCTACCACTGACGCTAAGGGACAAACATACGAAGTAGCCCACAGCATACATACAGTAACATCCACTGGGCCCCGTGTTTTTATATGATAATAAAATAATATGAGTTTTAAAATATCGAGTCTATTTTAATAAGCTAAATCACCGAGATATAAAACTTATTACAATACAAATTATGATTATTGAATCTGAATAAGTTACTATCTTATTACGATAACTCACCCAAATCCCTGACAATATCCTGCATGGGCACGGCGGGCAGCACCTCCTTCACCTGGCGGGCGAGGCGCGACGCGTCGGGCGCGCGCCGCGGCGACCGCGCCAGGGACTCCCACTGGTGCGGAGTCAGCTCCACCTGGGGTACCATACTTATTCAGGATTCCTTTTTTACTATTGTCACAGCCGGCGAATGAGCACGCAACCCTCCTTGTGGTAAGTGGTATCCGTACCCATGATCATCATTAGTCTTTAGTGATTTATGTATGGGTGCTAATTAAACTGACAGTCTTTTTAATAGCAGTATTCGCCTCTAAATTTAACTACTACGCTTTCTATAGAGTATTCAGTAGGCGTTGCAAAAAAGAAGAATTAGTGGATTAGAGGCTCTTAAGCGGTAATTCTTTTTAAGCCCAAGTAGATGGTAAGGATAAAATATATATTCACTTTCTAAAAAACCTCTCTTCTCGATTGAATTCGAATGTCTCTTGTTTTGGGTGCTGCTCAAGTTGAATTTGTTACTTTTTTATCTTTTTTATTTCTGTTACAACTTTGAATTCTGTTGTGTCGAGATGAAGTTGAAATCAGGGCCCTCGCGAGAAACCGAAGCAGTGTTTTCTCTAGTATATTAATTTTTTTATTAAACTTTCTCCCAGAGATAAATGAAAAAAAAAACACGGGATGTAAGATAACTTGTAAAAAAAGGTTTGGGAAACACTGACCGATCATATTTATGACAGGTCCAGTTCTTTGCTATCATTTTTGATATGAGATTTTGGAATTGATTATATTGAATTGACTTCTTATTCGTTTTTTCCTTCAATTTAAATATGTAAGGTTATATGGCTTTGGAATGGAATTAATCCTTATGATGGTCCCTCTCGATTGGTGCTATTAATAACAGGTTGGTTTTGGAATGGAAACCGGCTTCATTCCCGGTGGGGCAAAGCTGTTTCAAAATACATTTATATGTAATTTTGCTTCTTTTTGAAGATAAAGGAATATTTCTTATCTATATATCTTATATATAATATTTATTATCTCCAGCCTACAAGAGTAGTGGACTACACATTGCCTGAAATCACTCCCTTGGTTGTCCCTGGTAGTTAAAGCAGACGATATACCGGGTGACTCTTGTACAACAGTAGAATTTAATGATAAGTTGATTTATTTTCATTTACGCTATTTTGTGTCTTTGGTAAAATTGCTCAGCATAGAGCTCCGAGCCCGTTCTTTTTTCACGCCAATTTCTTCCGCAAGGTTAAAAAATTACGCAGTATAAATATAACATGTGTGTCAGATTACACAAAGATAACTTTTTTCGTTACCTTAAATTATAATTAATAAATTATGGTCTTCCTACAAAACAATTAAACATAAAAACAGTTTTAGCGTTAGAATTTAGTTAATAGATAAAAGAATCCAGGGACTGACATTATTTAGATAACTTGTATACAATTAGATAGTGTCTAAAGATAAACATTTGTTGAAATTATTGATGGCCTGTTTGGTATGGAGGTAAGTAGCCTTGCCTTTTACGCCAGTTCGAATCCTGGTAGGAGCAGATATTTTATCATATTTGCTTTCTAGTCATGGATGTGTATGTATGTTTATTTAAGTTTATTTCTAATATTTATGTATATTTTTTTTTAATATCCATGTGTGTTTATATATTTTTTAAGTTTATTTATCCGTTATCTAGTATCCATAACACAAGTCCTTAATGATACTTAATTAAGGGCTGGATAATGTGGAAATTCTTTGAAATATTAAAAAAAAATTGTTATTATAGTAACTCTGTAATAGCCGCACTTAAACACATCTAATACTTAAGAAGCTCTGAAGTATAGATTTTGCTTTGCGAATTTAAACTTTAAATATACTTTATCAAAACCACCTGAACTCTTTCAAACAGACCTTATAACTGAAATAGAACTTACGTTCAAAGCTTCTCCGATGCTCTCCCTGATTCTCATCATGAAGGCCTCATCATCGTCGTCGTGTCTCTCCAGGGGACTCAACAGGGTGACTCTGAACAGGTTGACCGGCGTCCAGAGGAACCACAGCGCGTCCGACCAGGGGAACCTGTCTGAACGGTCCGTGGGTCGGTGGACCGTTACATTGGTGAAGGACCGTTCCACAGCTGCGGAAAGGAGGGTTTTTGGTTTTTATTAATTAAAAAATTAAACAGAGTTTAAGTGACGTAAGTACAACTTTTTAAATTTGGACTAAATAGAATCTCGCGCTGGTATCGTCTGTTTTATCACAATTCGAACAGCATTTGAAAAAATACAACTAGAAATGTTGGATTTCGTTGTATTTTGTAGCTTAATATGCGTATAGGCTTATAGGCTTATAGGCTCATATGTTCAAAACCATACGACATTCTACAATAATGTTTCATTAAATAGTATGTATTCAATGTGACAATATCTAACTAAAGAGGAATGAATTCAGACAATGTTTTAATTCTCGTTAAGGTTACACAAGTTTAAGGAACTGTTCCATCTGTTTCATGCTGAACAGTAGTTTTTTACACCCTGTATAGCATGAAAATCCATGAATGGTTAAAATCAAAATTAGCTTGTGAAACCTCAACTAAAAAATATTATTTCCATATACATACTTATAACTGAACAGTTTAGACTTATTGAAAACAAATAACTACAGTTATGACAATCAGAAAACTAATGACAATTTGAAGATAAAAACTTAGGATCTAATATATACACAAAAACATTTGTTTGCCAACTAACAAAATAACAACAAGTGACGAATTTATTCAAGACGTTTTTAAATGTCAAGGTTTCAAATATTTAAATCAGTAGAGGGGATATTCTTGCTTCTAAAAATATTTTTAATATTTAATAAAATTAAATAATTAAATAATTGTTTTTATTGTAAACAAATATCTGTCAGTCGAGTTAAGTCTTTTCGAAAGCTTGTATGGGACCAAAGTGCTTATTCAAAATTAATTAACATTTTGGTACTAAAGTTAGCCGATGTGCTGTCTTAGCAAAGTCAAAAATAAAGTTGTATGGCAAAATTCATCCAAACCCAATTTTACGTGATTGATTAAAATTCATACAAACTTATATGTTTATAATATTAGTAGGATTTCCCAAAATTATAACATATTTTATTCTCGCTGTCATTAACAAAACCCAAACAAAATGATATTTTTGTCACAGTTAGCAACATAACTGATAAATAAATAAATCCCTAGACAAACACACCAACTGTGTGACCCCAAAGTAAGCAGAACTTGTGTTATGGATGACCATACAGCGAACTGGGGGGGAACCCAGAATAAACATTCATATATATAAATATCAATAACCATGACCCGAGAACAAACATCTGTGTTCATCACACAAACGAATGCCCCGGCCAGGACTCGAACCTGGGACCTCCAGTGTATGAGATAGGGGTACTGACCACTACACTACTCGGCCGTCAAATTATTCACATATATAAATACAACAGAAATGTTTGTTTTGGAAAAAATAATATATATGTATTATATATGTTATATTATATGTATATATTAAATGTACTTTCTAATAATATCAGGTAAAATGGTGTCATAAAATGTCATTACAAAATTTGCTGGATAATGGTTTTGTGGTGCAATATGTACCAAAAATGAGATACTTACTTATAGCAACTGGTTGCACCCTGTTGCCGATCTGGAAAGGCCAATCTGTGAACTGTAATAAGCCTCTACCATTGGTCGGCCCCCCTTCGGGTTGTAACAATATCGGCTTGCTCGGGCAGTCTGCGAAGTGCTGTCTGAAAAACAAAGTTTGATCATAAAATTTTGAAATTTTGTATACTGGGGTTTTGTTAAGGAGATTATCTGAATTCATCTGAGAAGCAGTCTTATCCTGTAATTATTGAAGTAAAAATTGAAACAAATCAACTGAAATAAAGTATACCTGAATAGAAAACAAATTTCTTACTTATTATTAAGACATTTAGACTTGGACAGACTTTAATAAAATTATACTTTCTTATATCCACATGACATTTGTTGTGCAGAAAAGAAACAAACTAATAATAATAATATTTATTTATGCACAAGAATAGGCTATGTTGGTTATTACATTAAAAATAGTCCTCCAATCTACCATTATTTGGTAACATATAATGGTAGATCGAAAACAATTACAGGCCGTGAAATAAGACTGTTCAAACATATACATAGTAAGCTGTAAGGGGTGCTTGGTCCGATGCAGTTCGATGCTCCCGACTCACGCATACATCGACGTGAGGTTCCCAATCGGATTTTTTGTCGATTGATTAACCTAGGAATTTTTTAGTATCAATCAACAGTTTTTATATTAGATTGGTCATATTTTGTATTTAAATGAGATTTGTAATTTATTAACTACTGTATTAATTTTGTCGTGCTAAGATTAATTTTTAAATGATTATTCTCAACTTAGAACAGGTATAAGAGCTGACTCAATATCTTTCTTCAGTCTATTAAGATCTTTTTTTTTAAATAAAGATTGTAGTATTGTCAGCAAACAGCATTGTTTTATGAGCGGAAGCTTTCGGAAGGTCATTAATATACATTGAAAATAAAACACCTAATCTGTTATGGTTAAGTTAAATATATAACAAATTTTTTTATTGGGATCGTCAACTTGCGAAATTTGGATATACTGCTTCAGATCTTTGGGGTAGCTGGCAATACATTCGGTTGGAGCACTTCTTATTCCGTAACTCTCTAACTTGTGCAATAGCAGTTTGCAATCTATGAAATCGAAAGCTTTTGTCATGTCTATGAAAATTGCAGCTAATGGTATTTTATCATTCATGGGTTCTATTACATGTTTAATTAGTTGGAAACGAGCTTAAGTTGTCGTCCTATTTTTACAAAATCCGAATTGCAGATAAATTAATATTACTTGACGATTTACGAATCTATTTAATCTCTCTAACACAGCTTTTTCGAATGTTTTCGAAAAAACTGAAATAATTGTGAATGGTCAAAAATTTATCAACAATAATATCACTCTTAAACATTTTTTAAAAGAGGTTTAATAATTGAGATTTTGAGCATTGCGGGAAAGCAGCATTCTTCAAAAGATACATTTATTAAGATACTGAGGGGTTTGCTGAGCACTTTGGCACATGCTTTTATTATACTTGTATTGAAAACTCCTGTGTCTGTCGTTGGAAAGAGGAACATTGAATTAGATTTATTCACACTCATGCTTTTATCAACTACACTTTGGTTGAAATCAAAGCTATTGTTATTAATAGTAGTTATTATTAATATAAAAATGAAGGAGTCACTTGGTTCAGATATCCTAACACCAACATTTATTATAAAGTCTTCTTTATTATTTCCAATGTTTTCGTTAATTATTTGCGATTTACTTTTTGGTTATTTTGAACTTTTTGTGATGTTTTCAGGCATTTTTTTAGTGGATTATACCTGGCACAGTTATTATTTTTATTTGATTCTTCTAACTGATATTTCAAGTGAAGTCACCATTAGCAAATAGCGAACACTTTTAACCCCTTAGTACAAAACTATTTTTTTAAATAATATTATGATACTGCATAAAGATAAATTTATAAAACATTATAAGAAGATAACAATATCTTGCATCTGTATAGAGTTTTATTTTTTATTCCCCAAATTACTGAACTAAATAGAAAAGCGAAGTATATAAATACCAAGATACTTACTTCCGAATGAATTGAGCTGCATTTCTGATTCCCAGTGTAGACGCGAAGAATGGAGGCACTTTCCATTTCCTTAACTGAAATTTAAATATGCTTTTTGAAAATAATAGTGTGTATGTATTTAATAAGATGCAAAAGTTTTGATGAGACATGGAAGTGTCTCGAGTTCATATCCTATATATTTCACCCTAATTCATTAAAATAGTTTAGGATTGGTAGCAGATATATTGTTTTTTTGAATCACGATTTGGCAACAATATTTTTTTTCTAAGATTAATTTATTTATTTAGATTTACTAACCTTCTCAGTATAAAGAAAAATTCCTCATTTGTAAGTAACCAAATTTTATGTAAAAGTAAGTTATGTGTAAGAGTAAAGATTCATTAATTTAAGTCATATATATATTATAATTTAGTCAAGGTGAATAGATTTAGGTTGTCTCTGGTTGTATATGCGGCTGGTATGTTTAATAAAAGCCCCTAAACCAATGTTGAATAAAAGTATTGAATTGATAGGTATTTACACAATGACATATTACATATATACAGGTCATCCACTCTCAAAAATGGCAACACAAATGCAAGGCAGTTGCCGGCTATTTGACTCAGTCTTGTGCAACCAAGTGTCACTGCTAAACATCAAACAAAACTTATACCCTATTATGTGTTTTTCTTGTGTGTTTAGGCAGTGTACTAATTACACTGTTACCGTTAAATATAGAATAAACATTTCTTTTCATGCGTAAGTACAATTTTTTATAACTATCTTATTTATTAGGTCTTTACCTATGAAATTGCCGTTTTTCACGAAATAAATGAAGCGTAATTTTTTTATATATTTTTTATTTCTATTAATCAAAATAATCACCCATGCAATCAATGCATCTTTGCCAACGCATTGGTAGCTTATTGATGCCTTTCTTGAAGAAATCAGCTGGACGGGAGGCAACAAATTCTTCAAAGGTATTTTGTACTGCCTCTCGGGTATTGAATTTTTTTCCCGCCAAGAAGTTATCCAAATTCTGGAAAAAGTAGAAGTCTGTAGACGCAAGGTCTGGTGAGTACAGCGGATGACGGAGAACTTCCAACCCCAACTCTTGTAGCTTGGAGACCGTCTGCTGTGCAGTATGAGGTCGCGCGTTGTCGTGCAGGAGCAGTGGAGCCGAACGATTGACCAAAGCTGGTTGGAGACGTGCGAGCTTCTCCATCATTGTGTTCAGTTCTTCACAGTTCACATCTGCAGTAATGCTTGTCCCGTTTGGCAAGAAGCTGTGATGAATTACACCCGCGTTAGACCACCAAACAGTGACCATCACTTATCTAGGGGTAAGTTTTCGTTTAGGGCATTGTTTGGGTGCTGAACCAGGGTCCAAGCAACTTCCAACAACTGAGCGCTTACGATTGTCAAACAGGATCCATTTCTCGTCACAAGTAACAATGCGGTTCAGAATTCCTTCATTTGTATGCCTGCTGAGCAGTGCAAGGCACGTCTCCACGCGTACTTCGCGCTGGCGGTCATTGAGTTCGTGGGGTTCCCATTTGTCAAGCTTTTTTACCTTGCCAATTTGACGCAAATGGACCAATATTGTTTTGATGCTAACGTCGAAAGCTGCTGCTAATTCACCCGTGGATTGAGTTTCATCAGCTTCCACAATTGCCTTTAATTCGTCATTGTCGACCAAAGTTTTCGGACGACCACGGGGTTCATTTTTCAAGTCAAAATTTCCAGAACGGAAGCGGGTAAACCAATAACGGGTGGTGCGTTCGTTTGTAGTGTTCGCTCCGTAAACGTCGTTGATGTTGCGTGCCGCTTGTGCCGCTAAGCTGCCACGACGGTACTTATACTCCATAATTACTCGAATTTTTAACTTATCCATGATGACGAAAAATGTTCGAATGCGTTGAAAACAAAACACTAACTATTAAACAAATGACGATTTTAGAAAAAGAATTCCATGTTTGTCAAATAAAATTAATTTGAAATTAGAATTATCAGTCAAAAAAAAAAATATTTTCATTTGAAATTGCCAGTACGGCAAAACGGCAGTTTCATAGGTAAAGACCTATTATTATATTATTTTGCTATTTAAAATGACGTTTTAAAATTTACATGGCTATTCGTTTCAACAAACTCGAAGAGCGAGATGTAATATGATTTTGTATGTGGGAATAAAAGAGACAACACTATAGAGTTTCGACAATTTATGTACTATGTCACATACACTCCAATTATCGCGACCAATTAGTGCTAAGCAACATCACAAAGTACATATGTATCTCTTTCTTACAACAAGTGAACCGTATTATTCATTCCTTCTCCCACAAATTATATTACTCTATATATCAGGTAAGTATCTATAGTTACCTTGATGCCGTTTTTTGTGCGGAAATGTTTGGGTATGACTAGTCTATATGTAATATGTCATTGATTTTACAAGAGATCACAATACTTACACTGATGGTGCCAAGAACATGTGAAGCTGCCAGTGAGTCCAAGCAAGACACATAGTTAGCAACCAATACACTACAGCGGGGATCCCTAGTACCCTTAACTTTCACATACACACCTGAAATTGCAATTCATATCATTTACTTTAATGAGATATATATTGTGGTGCTTCAATGCTTTAGCTTCTAGACAAGCAAGTTATATTAGCCTCATAAATTCTTAATTTGAATGTAGCTTACACTAAAAACCTAGTATTATATAGCCCTAAAATATCTTAAAATTAAAGTATAAAATTGGATGTATGTGGGTTAAGCACATTGGTTAGAAATTAAATAAACAGACATTGTTACCCATTACAAAACAATGTGTTCATAAATATTATTTTATAATGATTATAATTTTTAAATACTAACCAAACGTCCAACATGCAAGGGACGATAACATTTGACGCACAGCTGACTTATTGGGTAAGATTATAGAGGCTACCCAGAGTACCATTGCTAAAATCATTCTAAAGCCCATCAGTATTAGCCCAAAAGGCAAATACAACAAGAACTGCAACACGTTGTCGCCGCAAAACCTGAAATACAATTTCATTACTTAACAGAACTCGTTTGGCAACAATTTGGAAATATATTGCCAATAGTCAATAAACAAAATTAGCAATGCAAACTTTCCCCTGATCACACGTATGCAATCTTCGAAATTATTACCTCTCATCGTTTGTCAACTTATCCGCTGTTAAAGCCATAATTGCTGTTTGGAATACTCGATAGAAAAGTTACGTTCATTGATTATTGCATGTGGTTGATGAAAATTTCGACATCTACAAAATAATCGCGATGTTTTTGCTGGTTGGGTCGAAAAATTTACGGATACTGTTTGACGTATTGACATTTACTTGACACTTGGTTAGATCCTAAAACCGTGATTGAAACATTTTGTTTGAAATATAATAACTTAATCTAAAGTTGGTTTTACTTTTACTAAAACAAAAAGTCACTTGTCTTTAAAAACCTTTTAGAATGTTTGGGTGTGATTGTGGCTTAGACCTTGGAACGGTAGAACATATAGTTTTCAATTGCTTTCTTCCTTCTGTATCCCTGTTAGATTGGGAACCCATATTGTACAACACCGTAATGTACAACACGATAAAACGAAGCACCGAATTGCACGGCCTGATAATTGGTGACACCAAATATATGGATTATCGTGCTGTACATTAACCGGACCCACTTTTTGGTGTCGTTGTCTTTTTTTTCATTGAAAACCTCATTATTTATTAATGACCAGACTGTATGGCGAAGTTCCTTTGGCTTTTTTATAACATAAATGTTAACTAATAGCCACAAAATGCCACAGAATGCCACGTTTTGGAGAAGATAAGATTTGCGGCATCTAGAAGTTTCAACATTTCACTTAATTTTGCTCTAGCACGTAGTGCAACATTTGGATCTTCGATTTTTCAACGATTTTTTTTCCCGAGATTTCGACACGCGATTGTTAATAAACCTCTGTCGATAGTCGATAGGTGTCCTTACTTGTCAATCAATCAGCCAACTGGTGTGAAATAGCAAAATAGTCAGTGTTGCCAGATCAGGGAATTTCTTCCTAGATTTAGGTGTTTTTTGATCGAGTTAGGGATAAAAATAGAATAGGAGAATAAAAATAGAGTTAGGGAATAGGGGGAAAAAATATTTAGGTGATTTTTTAGGGGCAATTAAAAAAACACGTCATATAAAGTTTTTTTTGCCATATATCACTTTCCTGACGTTTTGTTATTAACTTTTCTTTAACCATCTTTAAGTTACTTGAGCGCCACAACTAGTCTAGGTCGAGACGTTGAAGATAACGAATAAATTTAACCATAAGTAATAAAATGCGGCAGCAATAAAGTTTAATAATATATCTTTGTTGAATATTAAAATAAAAATTAATCATTAATACCAAGCCCCTCTAACGAGCATGCACCGCCTCTTTAAAAAATCGCGGCATGGCACATCCACTTGGTGACGGTATTTAGGGGATTTCTAGGGAGAAATCAAATTAGTCTAGGGGTATGTCGCCGAGACCATCTGGCAAGTGGCGACACTAAAAAAAGTACATATATATAACATACATACCTTCTCATTGAACGTTTTCATGTTGTTTTTGTATTTCTTGCCGTTGCTTGCCCGTTGTTAACGAAGGTTACTTAACTAGCTTTTTAATAATTAATGCATTTCATCTCGTTAATTTTTTAATGAAATTGTGTTTTAATCCACGTAATAAATTGCATATTTGTGTGGTTTGATTCGAACTCAAACAACAAAACCATGAATATACCATTTCCAGTTATTACGCCGACTTTAATAGATTATGAGTGGTTTAATTCAGACCGTCCATGTGATGAGGAAGCAGAACTAACAGAAATGGAACAGGAACAAAAAAATTGGGTATGCTACATATTTTTTTATTTTACTTATTTCAGTTAAAGAATTGAGTTTTTCTTTTAAAATATGTAATTTATTATTTCAGTTAAATTATGTATGCCAAAAATTTAAGAAGCGAAATCCACTTATTAAAAATACTCAGGAATGTGCAGAAGGGGAAGCAGACATGGATGATGATGATGGTAGGAAAGCTAATTTTTTTATAAATTTTGTTAAGCTTTAAACTGAAAAGATTTTGATTATTTTTAAACATATTATTTATACATATACATATTAAATATTTGGTAAAGAAACGCATATTCTGTTTCTATTCTCTATTTATAATCGTCAAATGAATATTACTGTTAATTGTTTTTCAGGTAATGAGGACTCTGATGAATCTGAGGAGTCACATGATGATGATGAGGATAGAAGTACCTACTCACCTAATCAAATAAATAACAATGAGCTTGACCCAGACAATACAGCAAATGACGGAGAACTCAACAGGATGGAAGAAACTCTATCTGGAAGTCACCTATGGCCATAAACTATTTTCAAGTGACATTTTAGGGTGTCAGTCTCATAATATAAAATAAACAAAATAGTTATATGATTTAAGATAGTTGTTGTAAGTAAATGTGAAACTATGTGCTTTTATGTATTTAGCCATTAGATTGTCTCCTGACACTTGTAGTTCAGATTCAAATCTACACTTACAAACTTTTCCTTAAGCAAAGTCCTTATTATAACTTTTTTATTTATAATGCTTTATAATTGTTAAGTTACATGTACATAACAGTGTGTTTTAAGTACATTCTTGTTATGAAGCTCTATATTGTCTGAATTACAATGATAAAAGATTAAAATGACTGGATTGTTTTTTATCATTCCAATGGTTTCACATTGACCACCTCATGAATTGTCTCATGGAATATAACCCAGGTCTACACATTATTTTGCGTTAAGTTAGTTTAATGTTTTATATGGCACAAAGGATTTAACCTTCAAAAACTATTAAGTATATATTTCTTGTTATAAATCCATGATGTGGGTAGATATTGCATATTTTCTTTATCCACAATAGATATAATGTATGTACATCCCTCTTTAACAAGCTAGTTGATTTCACTGAGCTAGAACAATGGTTTATAAGACCTGTTTTAAAAATTGTATAAAATTGAATCAAGGGTTCAAATTTTAAGTAAAATACAAATTAAAGTATAAAAAAATCACATGTAGTAGTTTGTTTGTTTAATGTGAATAACAGACATTTTATGAGTACTAAGTTATGTTAATCCACTTTGTAAAAGTGAGAATTAAGCAGAACCATAATATTATCAGCTATATTTTTGTATAGGAAAAGAAAAATTTGTAACCTGTTTTTTAGCATGGTATGGAACACAAGAATGCATTACGCAAGATTTTGTAAGAGCGCCTCTTGTCAACACTCATCTTCCCGCGGGGCGTTCCTCTTGGCGGCCCTCAAGATATTGAAGGGCTGGACTGCACCACCCTTCGCCTCCATTTGTGACCTGTTTTTTAGCATGGTTTGGAACACAGGAATGGTATATTTTACGCAAGATTTTGTAAGAGCGCCTCTTGACAACGCTTATCTTCCCGGGCGGCGCTCAAGATATTGAAAGGCTGGACTGCACCTCCCGTAGTCCCTTCGCCTCCTTCGCCATGGCCATCTTCATGTGTGAAAATCAATCCAAACTCGATAAAACTAGCTCTACTCATCTTGGGGTTCTTATCAGCAGAAGTCTTCAAATTATACATTCAGCAAGTTTTTACAGGTCTGGTTATAGAGAAAATGAATCCAAAGCCGATCCATTTAGTTTATATTTAGATATCTAAGTTCACCTGCCACAGTCTTCAAAGTATGCTTACACCTCACACGACCAAATACGATGGTATTATTCTAATAAAATATATAGCTAGACAGACTGCATGAAGATTTTTAATTTTTTATTGGAAAATGTAAATTGATGCCAAATTTATTTCAATTTTAAAAATTTTACTGTCTCACAAGTTTTAAACGCATTCAACAATAGTAAGCTAATAAATAATGTAAGGTAATTTAGGAATTATGAATATCCGTTAAAATGATTCGATTGGAGGTATAGTGGGTAGCCTTACACTTTGCCAGTATATGCGTAGCATCACTAGTTAGTTTGTGGCCAGTATGTTCCATGACTGTTTTGATAATGGTGTATTTCGCAACATGCGCACTCTATACTCAAGATATTGAAACTCAATGTCCCACGCTAAGATTACGATATTTCTACCTTTTCGCACAAGTTTGAGTTTATGATGACTTGTCGAAGTTAACCGAGAATGTACTGCTAGCATTCTGCCTGATTTACACTTTTCAAGTAGTACCTAACAAAATTTAACGAAAAATTAAGTAACTACATATCATAAAACTTAAGTGAGACATTTTTAATTAGGTATTTAATAACGCGGCTTATCCGACCGTGTACCGTGAGTAAGCCGCGTTATTAAAATACCTAACACATATCAAATGTTATACAAGCGCATTAAGTAGTTAAGCTCATAAGTTAATTACGGATGGACGGTCAATAACTCAAGGAATTCTTCATATCTGTATCTGAATTAGCGGGATTTTTGAACGAGGTCAGAGAAGAATTAGTTTCGGAAATTAAAATCTCTAGAAGACTTTTTTATTTCTGTAACGTTTACTTCGTACATTTCACAAGCATTGTTATTTTAAATATACTTAACTTTTAAAGTAGAGTCTAAACTCCCCTCCGACATTTAGAAAAAAAAAGAGAAATGCAAAATAAGACGAGCTCTTGTCGCCAACCACTTTGTCATCTTATTCACTTAATTAAAAACTCTTATTGTTATAATTATGTCCATACGTGTTAAGTGACAAGCTCCGCGCACCTACTAATCCTAAAAATGAACAAATCCTAATCTACTTAATCACTTGCGTACTAAATTTTAACTTACCACTTATCACTTAATTTTGTTAACAGGTATTTTTTAACAAAACTTTAGTTTTAAAATTTTATCACCAACTTAACCATTTACGTGTACTTAGAATCAGGAATTAGTATTAAGTCTCGGATAGCGTTCCTAGGAAAAGCGGACCTTCGAGTATTCCATGGATGAAATAGAAATGTCTGTCAATTTACAATAAATAAAACATTCAGAACCCATTTCACCCTCGTAAAGGATAATTTCCGGAATAAAAACCTTTCCAGAGTATCAAACTAAATCTATGTCAAATTTCATCTAAGTCGGTTCAGCGAGTTAGGCTGTGTTAAGATAAGCGAGAAAAGGTGACTAGAGAGGGCGCTGCGCAGAGTGCTGGATTACGCTGTCGGGCCGCGAACGGAATGCGCAAGCTCCTCGTGACCCGGCTTCGTGCGTCCGGACGAAAGCCACAGGGTTTTTTAGTCGGTCGGTAGGAGTCGAGTACTATTATAACCCGACTACGGCCCCCGCTGAGTCGGGTATCCATGCGCATTTTCCTGCGTCAAAAAAAGGGTGAAAACGTACCAGTCAAGCATACAGCGTTACTCTCGCGTTACGTGCTCTAGCCTAGAACATTGTTTACAAAGTAACTTAGAAAAAATAGTAACAGAAAAAAAGCAAATAATTTCAAAAACAAAGTTCTGAATAATGCAAAAACCGATTTCAATGTTTTTGGAATTACCCAAAACTACTGTTTAGTAAAAACATTATCTTTTAAAGTAAAACAGTACAACATTTTACAACAATACAATTATTATAAAATAATTCTGCATAATGTTAAAATTGCCATAATTTAATGATGTATTGCCTGAATAAACCTTTAAAATTGATCGGTTGAATGAATGAACGTTCATCAAACGTTATTTTCATTCATTCTACATTTTTGTTTTTCTTTGTCTGACCAAGAATGGTGGTGGTTGATAGTGATTTGCGATGTTCATTGGATTTGAAGAAATCACTTATTTTTTAATACCTCTTGAAAATACCTCCTAGCAATGTTAATGTCATGAATTCAGTTTCACATTAACAGATATATTTAAAAAATAAGGATTTATGTGAAGTGTAATTTCAATCAGCTGAGTATTGTTTATTTACAATAATTGTTCAAGATTTGTTAGTGTTGGAAGTAATCACTTCCTCACCAGAAGAATATAGTTATTCTGAAGGTGAAATTGAAAGCAAAATGGAAGATAACGTGATACCAGAGGACACTACATGCGAGAATCATTGTAATGGTCAGCTTGGGCAAATGGAGGAGAAAATGAGACGGAAGCTGCAGTTTTTTTTCATGAACCCTATTGAAAAATGGAAAGCAAAGCGTAAATTTCCTTACAAGTTTGTCGTTCAAGTTATAAAGATTGTGCTGGTGACCTTTCAGCTTTGTTTATTCGCTCATAACAGATACAATCACGTGAACTACACTTGGGACAATCGAATTTCTTTTTCGCATTTGTTTCTCTTAGGATGGGATTCGACTCGCGAAATAAACGCATATCCGCCTGGTGCAGGGCCTTTAGCTGTTTACAAAGTTGATGAATTTTATAACACTTTAGACTTTGCTTATGAGGGATACTCTAATTTATCCAATGCCATAGGACCATACTCATATGATGATGAAAATAATAACATGGTCCCACCACAATTTTGTATGTATAACTACAAAAAAGGTATAATCAATGGATTTAATGAAAGTTATGAATTTAATTCTGAAGTTATTGAAACTTGCATGAACTTTACAAAATCAACAAATGAATTATTTAGTTCTGAAAAGTTTCTAAAAGATGTTGTAATGGATATAAAATTTGCTTCTCTAGTAAGAGCTGTTATGAAATTTTCACTCAAGACCATAAACTTCAGGGCTGCTGGGCCGATCACTCCTCCGGATTGCTTTAGATTTGACATAGAAATCGTATTTGATAATGAAGACCATGATGGTCAGATGTCTTTGTATTTAGAAGCAGAACCTTATAAGTTAATGTGTCAAGGAGACACAGATTATGTGACAGACAATAAAATAGATCAAGTTCTTCGGAGTATACTCAATATTCTTGTAATTTTAATTTGTTCCATCTCATTGATATTGTGCAGTCGAGCAATTTACAGGGCCCAGTTGTTAAAAGAGTTAACTGTACAGTTTTTCAGACGAGCTTATAATAAAGAGTTAAGCCTAGAAGGAAAGCTTGAATTCCTGAATGTGTGGTATATAATGATTATTATAAATGATATGCTTATAATTCTGGGTTCAGCCATAAAGGAACAAATTGAAAGAAATCAATTCACCAATGACCAATGGAATGTTTGCTCCTTATTCCTGGGAACCGGAAACCTTTTAGTTTGGTTTGGAGTTCTAAGATATTTAGGCTTTTTCAAGACATACAATGTAGTTATATTGACATTGAAGAAAGCAGCTCCGAAAATATTCAGATTTTCAGTCTGTGCTCTGTTAATTTATGCTGGATTTATGTTTTGCGGCTGGCTTATCTTGGGACCATATCACATGAAATTCCGTTCCTTAGCAACAACATCAGAGTGTTTGTTTTCTCTCATAAATGGAGATGACATGTTTGCTACTTTTTCAGTCATGTCGAAAAAGTCACCACTGCTCTGGTGGTTTAGCAGAGTGTATCTGTATTCGTTTATAAGTTTATATATTTATGTAGTGTTAAGTTTATTTATATCGGTAATAATGGATGCTTATGATACAATTAAACAGTATTACAAGGATGGTTTTCCAAAGAGTGATTTGCAGCAGTTTATCGGAGAAGCTTGTACGGAAGAGCTTTCCTCAGGGTTGTACAGGACACATAGTTCCAGTTCATTAAATGCAATTATGAATTCATTGTTTTGTTGTAATATTTATAGGGCAGCTTACTCTAAAATAAGGAGTACTCCTAGTTTCAGTTCATTGTAATCTTATGAAACTTATTAAGTGAACCATATGTACTGTTATTCATATTGTTTTTATGTGTTAAGAGCTTCTTACTTTCTCCCAATGTAATAAAATATATAAAATCATGTAAGACATTTCCAAAGAAAATGTAATTGAAATAAGTGATTTTTTTTTATGTGACCAGTGGATATGGTAGAATCATACATAGTTTATTAAATGCTTAAAAGTACATATTGTATCAATAGGATTTTCATGTAGTTACCGAGAGTAGAAAATATATTTTGTATATTTGTTTATCAATAAATTGTTCTTTTTTGATATTGTATTTCATTAATCACCACAACATGTTGCAACATAGTAAATTAGATACTTGACTCGAGGTAAAGTTATTGATACAATATTCTATTTACTATACTTATATTCTATTTTGAACCTTTATGCTAGAGTAATAAGACCTTTTCAAAGTATCCGGTTAAATAGGATGTTTATCTATCAGAAGGTAGATAAATGCATATCATTTGTAAAACAATAATGTTTCGAATTGCTTGAGTGATCATCAAATTAGCCACATTGTTATGGAGTAGTTTGCCATTTTGATTTATAGTACAAAGTGTTCTCTTGACTCATATCTCAATTACGTATGCGAGGTATAGTATTTTTCCCATACACCGGAGTTACTCATAGTAATATAGATATAGGTATAATTAAACCGAATCCCTTTTGAGTATCCAACTTTTGCAAAAAACATTCCCTTCACAACAATATGAAATGCAGAGAAAATTGCACTTCTATTCACAGGAAGGTCTGGTAAAACATTCGAAAATTTTATTCATATTGATGTATGGTATGGCCGCTGAATTCTAGCGCACGTCATTCACATGCATATTCTAAAACAAATCCCCCGGCGCGTCTGTCTGTCAGGCTGAACTCGATGACCTCAAAAAACACCGAACGGATTTTCATAAAGGATGGAGTCAAATTCAAATATAATAATTTAGAATATAAATAAAAGAATTTAGGCATATAATTATGCTCCGTTCCGGGTAGCTTGTAAAAACAAACAATACATCGTAATACATTTTTATTGCACACTATCGTGTTCGCTGCATTTCCCTTAATTATTTCAGCAGTTTTAGGTACCTACAAAGGCGTTCGTCTTTGATGCAAAGCAACTTAGGCCTGAGGCTAAACTATATCGAAAAAATGGTGCAGGCCATTCCAAGACTTGGAAGTGGAAAACTGTCCGTAACTTTTGATAGGTTTAGGTACGTATTTATCGTTTCACTCTTTTATATTCCACCACGTAGGTTTGTATAGCAAAGGGTTTAACTTCTTAGAGATAGGTATTTTGGCAAGCTAATTACAGAGCTAAATATTAAGCATACGGTACACTTTTTCAAAACTTTATTTTAAATCTAATATCTTAGCCGTTTAATCTACCTACCTTTTTAGTAAAGCATATAAGAAGGTCGTAATATATAATGTATTATGATGTATTGTTAGTCTAAGCGTTTTCTTTGGCGTTAGCGATTGTAGATTGTGACTTGGCTAGAGCCCCTGAGCCTCTACCAGCGCACCCGAATTAGAAATTGAAATTGCCGAATGAGCTACGGGACAATTATATCACAAGGATAATAATGTACTAATGAAACAATACGTCGTTTACGAGCTTCTCACCTGTCATATATCTCTAGCCTACGATAAATAATTTAGTTATAAATCAATAATTGATAAAATTTTGCTAGCAGTAAGCCGGAAATGTAAATAGTAGCTCTTGTTGAGAAACGGTAATATTTTGTAATGTAATGATAAGTCTAATGCTTGAATGGAGACTCCCAATCTTTACTCACACCGTCAATTTCTCACTTACCTCAGATACCTTTCCTGCCATTGGAGTAAAGCTTTTGTAACACCTTTACGTAAAAAAAATAGTCCCTCTTTGATGAGCCACTTTAGACCGATTTCTATTCTGCTATATCTCTCTAAAGTTGTTGAAGCAGTAGTGCACAAGCAATTATCAGACTCTTCATTAGCACTCAACTTATTGTACCAGTATCAATCCGGACACAGTACTTGTGCAGCTCTTCTGAAAGGTTTAGAAGATGTAAGAGCACGAATGGCCAATCATAGTTTGCAATTGTATCTCAAACGATTTTAAAGTTGTGGACCATGACATACTTCTTGCTGCTCTTGAGTAGCTCAACATTTCCCCAGTGTGTCGAAGTGATTTTCCTCCTACCCCCATGGTCGGCAACAAACTATACAATTAAGTCCTGATAATCGGCGCATATCTGACTGGTGGAATCTTGACACTGGCGTACCCCAAGGTGGCATACTTTCTCCATTGTTTGTCTCTATTTTTATAAACATTAACACTCTAAATCCCAAATGTTCGTAACATCTTTATACCGATGGTTTGCAACTGTACACGCAAACTAGTACACATGATATTGATATCGCTGTCGACTTGCTTAATGCTGACCTTGCACACATCAACCAGTGGTCGCATTAGTTCGGTATCAGAGTTAATCCCAGCAAGTGTCAGGCCATTTAGACGGTCGAGTAGCGTAGAAGCCCAGTCTCATACGCCGGAGGTCCCAGGTTCGAGTCCTGGCCAAGGCATTCATTTGTGTGATGAACACAAATGTTTGTTCTCGGGTCATGACTGTTGGTATTTATATATATAGATATATATGTTCATTATGGGTTCCCCCCAGTTTGCTGTAAAGTTGTTGCTCAAAGTCGTAGGGGCCCCATTATCCGAATATGCCCAGGGCCTCCAATAGGTTAAAGACGGCCCTGGGATTTAAAATATTAGGTAGCTAGCGACAGATTAACAAAATTGATCTTTCCTGTGCGCCGTCTCATTCACTAAACTCATCCGTTATTGCCTACTATTCCTCCGTCAAAGATCTCTTACACATTGATGCTACTCTCCGCTGTAACAAACATGTCGAGGAAGTTAGTCGAAAGGTAACGGAATCATTGCGTTCCTTGTGCCGTTTAAAATATTTTCTTCCTAGGCAGGCTAAGATTCTAAAGGTGTTGCCTATAATAGATTACGCGGATATTATGTGCTACACAGATCTCAACGTAGATCATCTCAACAAGTTGGAACGTCGGGATCGTCTTCTGAACAAATGCAGTCGGTTCATCTATGGGCTGCGCAGATATGATCACATATCCAACTTTCGCAAACAACTTGGTTGGCTGCCTATTCGGCAACGCAGGCGCGTTAGGTTACTTTGTACACTTTTTTCAATGCTCAATGATCCTAACGCTCTGGAATATTTAAAGTGTAAATTCCAGTTTCTAGGCTCCACACATGATAGATGTCTCCGGTCTTCCTAAAATCTGAGCCTTTGTATTCCTATGCATAATTCGGGATTTATCTCTTATTCTTTTGTTATCCAGGTTACATGTTTATGGGATACTCTACCGGTGGAGTTAAGGAAAGTTCCCAGTAAGCTCGCTTTTAAGCAGCAAATAAGAGATTATTGTTTAAAATTAATCAAGGAATCGCCATTAGATAATAATACATGTGTATTTATGAATACATTTTATAAGTTATAATATAACGTATGTTCCTTTTTATTTTATGTGTATAAGTATATTTATATTTTATAAATATCGTTAATGGTGTTTATGTATTATAAAGTCAACCTTATACCTACCGTAGTTTTTCTAAGTTTCTACCAGAGACTAGTAAATAACTATAGACTGACCATCTCCATACAAAAATTCGTGACTCGGAAAAAGCTCAAAATCCAAGCTATTACTAGATGTCGCTCTCAAATAGCCTGGACCAACCTTGTCGTTTTTAATTTTTATATGAATTATTGACAAGAAACGTAATGCAAAATATTTGTACGGACTAAAACTGCTAGATGGCGTTGTTAAATAACCTGAAACTTTAGCAAGTAGGATTTATTCCTTTCTTGAAATTGGAAAATGTCATCATTTTATATCATTGATTTTGATAATTTTACTCAATAAGAATAGGTAGATAGTAATTTATTCTTACTTTATAGATGATAAAATAACAACTACAAAAGACCATAAACATACTGGTATATGGTTTATTTTGTTCAGAGACGCCTGGGCACTACCTACCATCCTCCTTATTTTAATTGCCATAATAACCTATTTTTAAAAGCTTTTATTATCACAGTTGTGATAAACGCACATGTTATACATACATATATAACATATATGTAGCAGCCAAAACGTAAACTTAATCAAGGTCTATAAAATTTGCACGAGTCACAGTTGGCGAGCAGAAATATTGTGAATTCAAAGAAATGCAGGGAAAAGTTCCAAAACAAACACACACCCATAGCAACAACAATAAATGACAAAGAATTCAAATTGTCAAACAAATCAAATATAGTCATAAAAAGAACAAAAAAAGTTGATGGATAAAGAACATTTTTTTAAATAATAATCCAGCAAGAAAATATTTATTTAACTACTGCAAAATAGTTATGAGTTATATGCATTATAAATAAAAATTATGCACTTATTAAGACATAATTTTTATCGATATCAAGAAATAAAGCAAAATATTATATACCTATTAATTAAATGCACTGAAATTCGTTTTATTATGTTAAGGCAGATAAGAACAAACTGTGGAGATGAATGCTGTATTTTTGTGGCAAAAATTATATACTGGCAATACACTAACCCAGTAACACTACAAATAATATCCGGGATGGTGTAAAGTTTTCTGTTACTGAATTATAAGAGCGGCAACATAGCATCAAATAATATAATGCACTAGCTGGCAACGTCTGTTGCTTGCAATGAAATATCAAATGATTTTGTAAACAGCTCCATCTTAAGTTTTTTTACGCATTTTTTTGAGTAAATTTAAATAACTTTAAATCTAATACAACTAACGCCATCTCTCTATCTTAAAAACAACTATTTTTCAAGTCACAAAATTTTGTTAGACATGGTTAGTCTATAGTTATTTACTAGTCTCTGGTTTCTACCTTGTTATGCACCCCTTAAACCTTTGAAAACCTTTCTTTTTTAGCGCTGACAGAATGACAAATAGCTTATGTCCGCCGTTTGAGCACTGATTTTATATTTTGCAAGGGCTTTAGACACCTTCGAAATCATTTCTAAGGTATGTGAATTTTCTAACGACGTTTTCCTTCACTGTTAGAACTTAATGACGTTAAAACTCTTTGGTACATTTTGCTGTCATTCAGATGGAGAAGCCGTGGCCTAAACCATACGCCAGCGACACTCTTGTAGGTATAAAATTTACGATCATTAGGAGTTTACGGTCAATTTAGGATTGTTAAACTACTGACAATTTTTTTTGTTTGTTTTTTTGTTTCAAATTTATAGCGTGCGTTAGTAGACTATACCAAATGAAATGCAAAAGTGTGCGCATTTATTTTCTGTGTAGTCAAAATTTACTTTTTATAATTTCTACTAGGGACCTCATCAATACTGTTATCTATAAAGTGCACATAAGTAAACAAATCTTTTCTTTTTAACAATACGTGGGACACTCAGAAAGTTTTGAGAAATTTTTTTTTGATATGTTATATTTTTTTTATTTCATTTTTTTAAAACTCCAGCATCAATTCGAAGTATCATGCGTCTGAACCAATTTTCAAAACACATTTTCCAATCTTCAACAGGTACTTCCTAAGTGGCTGTGCGGCTGTAACGTAGGTACTTCCAAGAAGAAGTGGCATTATGATAAAAATATCGACAGGGAGCTAAATAACAAAAGAGTGCGACTTGGTATCCAATAAAATGCGAATCATTTAGAGCATTTGATAAATTGGTTAATTTTGTATTAAACATGTTTAATTCATGGTCTTCCTTTTATTTCTGACACTATGTTATTTAGCAAAAAATAATCCTTATGATAAAGCCTTTCGATCGGTATGATAAAACTACAGGATAATTTTTTTCTCATTCATCATTTTTTCCGCTACGGGTTCGATTCCCGGCCCAACCATGTAATTATTTAAAAATCTATGAATGCAGTTTAAATTGTTTTGTGAATTAAAATAAGGTCTTTTATTTACAAAGATGACGGAGCTATCAAAAATTACGTGAAGTTCCACGTAGCTCCGTCATCTTTGTTTTTTTTAATTGTTTTCCATTTCTTCGGCCTTATTTGGATTTATTCATATAAAAAGATAACTTTTATAAACTTTAATATTTATATCATATCGCGGACATGGACAAATCGCGGCACATTTTTTTGAACGTGTCGAAGACATTTCTCGAATGTCACTATGTTTTCAAAACACACCTTTCCACATAGTTGAAGATGCTTGCGTTAGTCTGTAGGTACTCTCATATAATCAAATAAAAGCACAAAATCTGGTTCATTATTTTATTCAACTATTTAAAAACTTATTTACTAGATTGTTACAATATAAATAATATTAAAATAATATATTACAACTAATTATTGTGTCTTATTTTTCAGCTGCAAACAGTTTCTTCAGTAGGAACACGTGTTTTACCAAATATTGTTTTTATGCTTGAATTCTATACAAAATATACAGCAATCTATAGAAAATGAAATGTCACTGAAAAATAATTTAACTAATAACATTTTGATAAAAGTAAAAGTAGTACAAAATCATTAATTAATGAATATAAAAGATGTTTGTACAGATGGCAAAACTGGACAAAATTTTCCTATAATTTAAATATATGGCGAATCAAAGCTTTAGTCAACATCAAATGACTTCTCCTCCTCTCCAACAATAATTGAGTTTGAAAAGATCTGCAGAAAAAGGGAAAATGATTCTTATATTTTTGGTCAAGGTTTACCTACAAATGTTGGTCTTATTATACTAAAATAGGTGATAGATTTTAAGTGCAAATGTCTACACTCCTCTGACATAGCAGGAGAAAGTGAATATATCCATATGATAATTTGTCATCACACTCAGGAAATGAATTTGTATATTTAGGGTTTGCCCCCACTGTAATATCCACAGAAAGAGTTAGCCATTTTGGCAAAGATATACAAATATAAAAAATAATTACATTTTCCCTTTTTAAACAAACATCTTATCTAAACTTTCAACAATTATGCAATAAATGCAATTTGGATATAATTTCTAGTGATATTTTCTATACATATAGTTTCCACTTAATAAACTAACCCTATGATTTGATTCAACAAGTGGGACTACAAAATTAACAAAACTAAATTATTAAACCGTTGCAAAATTCAGACACACACCTCTGACTAAACACACGGTTATCAATTCGCTTTTTTGTTACTATATTGTCATGACACATTGCGACCAAATCATAAGATCATATTACGTTCTCAATTTTACACATTAATAGTTATAGACATATATACATCACTTGACAACAATTTATATACAAAACATTTATATATCTCACCATAAAATGTATATAATATAGGCTGTAGCAATCTCTTCCAAAGTCTATAAATAATTGTATACTAGAGTTAAAAAATAAATAGCTATAAAACTACCGACATCTAAACGTTATGGCTTACTCCTATGGGACATGAGTCCACAAATAAAAACGCAATTCTTTGGTTCTCCATAAACTTAAATATTGCTTGGAAAGCACATTTGTGATACCAAAGAAACACAGCCTAAAGGCGAAATGACTCAGTACAAAATTACTTAGTGATGAACAGTCAGCGGGTGGATTATTTCTTCTCGTCATTGGTTCTCTGTGCTTGGGGCTCCGCACCTAACAGGACTTGGATTTCTTCCGCGCTCTTGCCCTTAGTTTCGGGCACAACGAAGAAGATGAAGATGAATCCAATAACCATTATAGACGCGAACAGCCAGAACACTTGTCCGGAGCCTATCGCCACGTTCAGCGAGTTGAATGTGCTGGTCACAGTGAAACTTAAGAGCCAGTTGAGGGTGCCGGCGGTTGAACCCACGAAGGCCTTGATGTCAATCATGCAGAGCTCGCCCGCCATCATCCAGGGAATCGGACCGAAGCCGATGGAAAATGCGACGATGAAGAGTGACAGCGAGAGGAGGGGCAACCAGGAGATGGCCTGAACAATGCTCGAGTCATTGCCGTGCTCGCCCTGAAGAAAGAAGAATATTCCCAGCGCAGTAGAGCAGATGCACATCACAAGGGCAGAGAACAAGAGCAAGATACGTCTGCCAAGTTTATCGACGATCAAACTGGACGTGAAAGTGGCCACTACTTGAATGACACCGATGATAATCGCGGCAATCGCGGATGGAATGGCAGCTCCAGCGCTTTCGAAGATGGCCGCCGTGTTGAAGATGACGGCGTTGATGCCCGACAGCTGCTGGAACAGCATCAGCGCATAGCAGATGACGATGGCCTTTACCGCGGTCTTCTTCGTGATGGCAGTCAAGAACGACACCGGGTTTTCTTTGGCATCTTCCGCGTTGTTCCTCAACACAGTCAGCTCACTGTCCACGTCGTAGTCCGGCCCGCGCAGTCTGACCAGCGCTTCACGAGCTTCTTCATGTCTGCCTTTCACGACCAGGAAGTTGGGACTCTCGGGCATGAAGAAGAAAACGACGCCGAAAATTAGAGGAATTATGAGACAGAAGATGTTAAAAGCGAACACTGACACATAACTGCCTACGACGTACGCGAAGAGGATACCGATGGTGACCATGAGTTGGAAATAGCTGCCGAGAGAGCCCCTTATAGAGTCTTGGGCGATTTCACTGGTGTATGCGGGCGCGGTGACGCAGAAAGCTCCGCCAGCGACACCTGTGATGAATCTGCCTATCATTAGCATGGCGACGTTACTGGCGAAAGTGATGAGAATCCAGCCGAGCGTGAACGGGACCACCAAAAGCAACATTGTCTTCTTCCTGCCGAGGATGTCCATGATGAGGCCGATAGGGAAGCAGATGGCGGCGGCGCCGAGGTTGATAAGGGATGAGATCCAGTCGCCCTGGAAGCTGGAGATGGGCGCGAAGCTGTAATCTGTGCTGTTCTCCTGCGTCAGTTTGAAGATTACAGGTGATGACCAGCCCAGCATGGAACCAGCAGCCAACGCGCCGAGGGTAGCTGAAAAATATAATTGTAAATGTCAATTTTTATTACTCAGTAATAAATGTAAAAGCCTACGGGTTTTATGTAGGAACGCATAAATTATACACGACCATCTTTTCATATCGTACGGGGAAGTACGTAGCATTTTAAATTTTATCTTAAATCATTATTTAATGTCATTCTTTGAACTGAAGAATATCTTTTGTTCAGAAATATTTGGCTTTGTATCATACTGTAAGCTTGAGTCACAGTTTTGTAATCTTTGAATAATGATGTAAATTACTTATGTAGTCAATTTTAATGAGATCAGTTTTCTTCTATGTAGAACAAAGCGTTGTAATTTTAAAGATAACTATTTCTCACTTTTGCGTTCAAAACAAAAAATATGAAACAGAGGCTAGACAGAAAAACAATCTAGTAATGACAAAATTACAAATAGGACAAAAACAGTCTGAAAAGTTTGTCTGTGATTCGAAATCAACAAAAACAAAATGAATCAATAATGCATTGACTTTCGTATTGGTGCATTACCAGTACATTATATAGTTATGCATACCTCATGGTCACAGTTCATTGTTAGGTGTTAATAATTGTCGTACCTACATAGTGGCTTTTTGTTTCCATCCTATTATTTATTGTTTCCTCTATCATCGACGTAAACTATCTCGTCTTTCAAATTTTATCGTATCTATTTACTATTACTATATACTAACCAAGTATATTTAAAAAATGTAAATAATAAATGCGTAGCTTTTACACTAGCGAATTTGAACTAAAAAAGCACCAAATCCTGTAGAAATATAGCTCAGTTGAAATTACGGAAAAAGCTTCAACCACTTGTTTATTAGTTCAAGCTAATTTACTTTGTTGTATTGTAGCAAAATACGATAAAATGAAAAGCTTTCCCAAACGTTTATTTTTTTTAAATGCAGTTTCTTATCAAATGATGAATTTTTAAACAAAATATGCTAGAATAAGCCAGAGGAATGTTTCTCCATGTGTATTGTGGATCAAGAAGTCCACCGCCACGCCAAACAAGAGACAAGAGACATCTGTACACTGTGTGTAATGTTAAAAATGTGAAAGTGTGTTTCTTTAGCCATCTTTCACGTCAAAACATATACTTACATGGCAAAACAATGTAACGATAGATTGATTGTGTGGAGAGAGTTGAGTGGTCTTTTTAACTTATTATAGTACTGTGTATTTGTATAGATTATAGTTTGATATAGATCTTACTCTTACAGGAAAACACGTTATAATTAATCTTCGCCATGCGGGCGAAGTCGAGGGCAACAGTAGTCGCGGGCGAAGTCGAGGGCAACAGTAGTCGCGGGTGAAATGAAATGAAATATTTATTCCCCAACAATGACAATTACTTGTTCTTATTGACGTCAAATAAAGCATCACTCTACCACCACTTCGGAAAACCTTCGTGAAGAAGAACTGACAAGAAACTTCACGGGAATATTAAAAAAAAAATTTACAGAGTCTCTTTATGTCTATACAAAATTATTCTTATCTGCATCTGTTAGCTCGGCAAGTCTCCCTCCCCCCAAGTATACAAGCGACGAACACCCTCAAACGGCACCCGTTCACGAACGCGGGATCCAGCCATCGCCCACCTCAACCATATTGGAGGGAAATGAGCGACCCGTCACCCGACGCTACCATAAGAAGACGTACTTTAGTGACAATGACGCTTTAGATATTTATAGTAAGGGTAGTTATAACTAATATATACACACCTGACAAAGCAGCGACATACTGCGGGAAGGTTCTAGAAGTCCCTCGGTCGACCAGCGCCGCCTGCGATACTCCCACACTAGCCATGGCGCCGTTTGTACCTCCGGCCTGAAACAGAAACAATATGTGTTTCAATACAATGGGATACAGTACTACCGACTAGCGTCACAAAAGACCATACTTAACAAACAAAGGTGGTCAAAGACTGTTGGATCATCTTTATAATGGAAATCGTGACCCATGGAAATCGTGACCCATGGAAATCGTGACCCATGGATATCATTAATCTAAGAAAGTTTGACCATTTTTCTATACTATTATTTTTATAAAGAAGGAAATTCTTGAAGGTAAATAGTCTAATTCCGGATAAAAAATAAATTTGGCTTTCTTTGGGGCAGTCTGGTAGAATCCCAAAATAAAATATTGGTCCTGATAAAATATGTTGGGTCATAGAGATAGTTGCAAACCATGTCTGCAGATAGCATTGCCAGGCGTCCGGAAAAAGCCGGACATATGTAGACTTTTTGATTGCGTTTCCGGCCAAAACAGTGTCCGGCTTGTACGGCTTTTGTTAGGCTTTTTACATTTCGCAAACGAGCGAGCGCCAACGTGGCTTCGATTTTATTTATTATTTCACTAGAATTTAACAAGATTTATGATAACAATCAAAAAAGCTTGATTTTACATACAATTTTTTTGTCGTACCTATTAATACTGAGACAAAATCCTCAATAATGTAGAGTGTCCGGTGTTTCTACCCAAATGTCCGGCCAAACTGGCTGGTCTGTCCGGCTATTAGGTTTGGCGACCTGGCAACTCTATCTGCATACAATAAGCTATCACTACAATTGTCTAGATTAAATTTTTGAAGACATCTTATTCTATTTAGAGTGAGACTATTTTAAAATAGTTTTATCAACCTAAATCATTGAATTAATTGCAAGCCCTTACAGGTTTGATTTTCAATTTCCTTATTCTGCTACAAATGATGATTCAAGCTACAAAATTTGAAATATTTTACAGAATCAACTATGTAACGAAGGGAATTTTGTGACTATTAAAACTTGCAGTCGCTCTTAAAACATCAAAACACAATAAATTAATAGTACAAAAGATGTGATTGCAGAAAAACACAAACTTTTTATTGTGGCAAAGAAAACTTGCTCTTATTTGATCTTTGTTCATTGCATTTTTCTTTACTAATAGAGCAAGGGAAGGATATGACAGGCATGCAGAAATGTGGAATGAGTACTTAGGAATAGAAAGAGATAAAAAATTTTGAGTTTTATTTGTATCCAACTGGATACATTGTGTAATATTCATGAAAGCTATCAAAACTTAAAAAAAAAAGAAAGTGACATACTTTCTTAAACCAAGAGTAAAACAAGATTGTTTAATAATAATATGCAGTTTTGGTGAATTAAGAATAATTTTCTGGTAGTTTAATGAGTTTTGTAAGGTAACTGATGTATGATAATCTTTCTAATGTTTACTCTAGGTTCTTATGTTTATTTTCCAAAAAAAAAACCGTTAAAGTGATATCAAATCAGAGAATGTTTGAATTAGATTTGGTAATAGTCCAATAACATTTTACTGTGAGCGCTTTGGAACTGTTTCCTATGAGTACTTACTTATATATTACAGTCAATTACTTAATAATCAGGTTACATTTAAATAAATCAAGTTACTAGAGTTTCTTTTGTTAAGATCTTTTCCGGGGCACTTTATTTTGACCACCATAATGACCATGTGATTCACATTCAAGGAAGGAACAGCTAGTACACTTACTGGAACAAAGGCAAGCCCCAATGAGCCGCCATACAGCAACATATCATTAGCAACAATTGATAAAACAATCAATAAAAAATATAATAATAAACTATGCTACCTCCAATTATTAGAAGGAGGGAGACTTGCCGAGCTAACAGATGCAGATAAGAATAATTTTGTATAGACATAAAGAGACTCTGTAAATTTATTTTGAAAAAAAATATACCCCTGAAGTTTCTTGCCAGTTCTTCTTCATGAAGGTTTTTTCGAACTGGTGTCATGTTTGAGTCATGTTTTATTTGATGTCAATAAGAACAAGTAAATACCAATGTTGAGAAATAAATATTTCATTTAATTTCATTATAATGTCATTTCATTTCATTATCAGGTGGTTCACAAACTTGTTTGCCGGCTATGGTCAAGTTAAAACAAAATATATATTCAGATTATTTAGTCGTATTATAGGTGTGGTTGTCTGTTTAGTTTAAATTGATAATAATGGGACCATAGAATACAACAATATAAATACTTCCAATCAAAATCAATGCAGTAATTAACAATATATTATAACAAATTAATTTAGAACTCTCTTTATTTAACTTCCATTACTCGAACTTTTATCTCCCGCATAATTTGTAAAAGAATAGAAAATTGACCATGAAATGAAACCATGATGCAGTACTTATTTTTGCAAGGTTATGGCAATTTATAGGTCAAATCTTTAGAATTTAAGTCAATAATACAATAAAGATACCTCATGATATATCCTGCTGGGACCCTGTACTGGTATAGCCGGGAGTAAAGGCTCATATTCAGTAGAGTCGTCTTCATTTCGATTTCTCGATAATACCGACCGCATGTTACACAAATAATCTATCTACTTCGTAAAACAAAATTCACAACCGCAAAATGCACTTGTTCAATATCAAATAACTTCGCTTCAGTTAAAATACAACCTTTTGCTTTCCTTTCCATTGTTTACGTTCATTTTTGCATTTACACGCGATGACGTTTAACAAGTTGTGTTACGTCAAAGTCGCCCTGCCGTCAGTGTCAAAGTCAAATCCATCTGACAGCGACACCAAGTTTTTACAAACAACGCAAAAATGCTGTAGTTACTTTTAGATTTAGCTTTGATAAAAGCAGCGTTTGTATTATATCTCCTTTGTTTATTTAAAAGATTTATGTGCATTTTGTTTCATTTAATTAATAGTAGTACAATTAATACAATACAATTAAAAGCCAAAGTTAAATTGTATTTACGCATCTGTAGATGAAGTGTAAAATTTTTACCTTTAATAAATTAAAATATTCTGAATTTTAAAATGCCATTTTAAAGTTGATAGCCCGCAAGCAAAATTTGTAGTATTTTTTTGCTAGAATGACACACTAAGTCCATCAAATTATGCTAAATGAAAGAATAAAGCAGGTAAGCAAATACCTAGGATAACAAATTAACTACCCGTGAAACAGTAATAACACATAATGACATGACAAGCGTGCGGGTGTGAAACGTGACAAATACTGTGCTGGGTTTGTTAAACATTCTGCGCTTCTGTTAAATTCATTCGCTTTACAAGAGATGTTCACCACTTTGTTGACACACTAAATTATTTATCGAAACGGATGCGGTCTCTCTGTAAACCTCAATAGAATTTGCTGTAGATAAAAAGATAAAACGTACAACTATGTAAAAAAAATTAAAAATGGCGGATTAGAGATATCAAATACTAATATATAAGATTAATATGTTAGGATCAATTATTGTTTTTACATGAATCGTGAAGCAGATTTTTGAAGTATCTATTTGAGGACTTTGTCAAATAAGTACCATTTTGTTGCTTTCTTTTGTTTTAGCCTAATTTGTCAGAAGATGAAAAATTTTAACATTTTGTCTAAATACCAGTCCTATTTAATGTTATTTAGCTCCACGACTTACGCTTTTCTAATGGTTATTATAATAATATGATATCAGCTCGATAACTCGATAAAGTAATGGCATTCCAATTCAAATTCAAATATTTATTTCTCAACATTGAGAATTACTTGTCTTATTGACGTCAAATAAAGCATGACTCTACCACCAGTTAGGAAAAACCTTCGTGAAGAAGAACTGGCAAGAAACTTCACGGCTATAATTTTTTCAAAATAAATTTACAGAGTCTCTTTATGTCTATACAAAATAATTCTTATCTGCATCTGTTAGCTCGATAAGTCTCCCTCCCTCCAAGTATCTAAACGACGAACACCCTAAACCACCTAAGGGCACCCGTTCATGTGTTAACTCGGGATCCAGCTATAGCCCGTCTCAACCATATTAGAGGGAAGTAAGCCTACTTGCTTAGGCACTCGAATCCCTTGAGATAGGTAAAATAGTTTTCTTCTTGGAGAGAATGCTTAAGGTTCTGGTAAATCCACACAACATTGAACCAAAGACTATGTGAATATTTAAGTTCACCTTTTAGTAATAAGGCTAGACGTCGATAGCTATTATCGTGAGTCAAATCGAATCATGATATCAGATAGTTATCATTTGTATTTTTTTTTTCAGTTTTACATTATTTGTTATATCATTAGGTTTTGGTATTTTGTTCTGACGTTATAGTAACTATTTTTTTTTATAACTGTTATAGTTAGGCAATGCCTAAAATCTTTATTTCCTTACTTGAGTAAATACAGTCGCCCAAAAATGTGGTCAGCCACCCTACGGCTGAAATTCACTTGGAGGTCATAAAACATGTTTGAATTTCACTTCTAGTAACACTTTTTTAGACTTTGTCATAGTCAGCCAACGAGCTCGTGATCCACCTGATGACAAGTAGCAACCGTGTCCATGGACATCGTTCATCGTTGATGTTATTGATTTATTATGGATTAATCATGCATTGCCGACCGTAGGCTGAAGTTGATTTGTCTTTGTTCCAGTAATTGCCCTTGCCTTAGGACAACGTGGTTATTTTGGCGGTTAGCACAAACAATACGTCATATTGTGCCTCTCTTTCATTGTTAGACAGCCTCAATCTAACAGCTGTTTTGGTTGCACAGGAAGTTGTGTCCCAAAGAATGAAACAAACCAAGAATGGTAGGCCACTTTCTTGGACGACTGTACCCACAGAATTTTTGTTTTTTTTAAAATTTTTGGTTTTATCAATCTCAATCACGGGAATCATTCATTGTAGCTACTCGGATTTGACATTTATACTTAACTAAAGAAAAAAGTTAAGATAAATTTTATTTCGAACGATGTTAAGTATTAAAAATGTATTTTCATGCACCTAATTTGTCATTTTGTGAAAATAGCCTGTGCATTATAATTACCGAAAAATAAGTGAGGAAAAAAAAGACACAAGAAATGGAAATTCTAATAAAGGGAGATCTACGGTAGATCACGTTGCAAATTATACTTATTTTCATTTTTTTCTTTGTTTTATTTTCAATAAAAGTATAGACCATAAGTCTGGAAGTAAGCTCACTTATATGGACTGCTTTTATTGATTACAATGTAGCTTAAGTAGGTAAGTATCTATTTTTGACAGTTTCCCCCCCTCCCAATCTAATGGCAACATTATTAGACGCCTAAATACATTGTATTTTACTTAATTATGTCGTGTACTTGACGACCATTTAGCGCAGTGGACAGTAGCCCTGCCTGGACGGGCGTTCATTTGCGTGAGGAACATAAATGTTTGTTCTCTGGTCATGGCTATTGATATTTATAAATGTATATTTACTCTGGGTTGCCCCCTAGTTCACTGTATGGTTATCCATAAGCTCTGCTTACTTTGGGGTCATAGAGTTGGTGTGATTGTCTGAGGATTTATTATTATTAATTTATTGTTTGCAATTTTTCAGTGTTAGTTTTAAAACAAGAAAATACATATTCCCATACGTATATATATATGATCTATTAATTTCCCAAGTGGACTCTACGGTTGATTTAATTATATATTTCTTAGTTCTCCAACAGTGCAGGTTAATATATAATTCGTAGGAGCTGTCTCTGGGCTACCTTTGCCGGAACACGAAGAACGACAAAAATACATTATTTTATAAGCTGTTTCAATAGGAGGTACTTACAGAGATAGACGCTATGCTGCTGGATGCGGCAATAGCCATGGCTGGTATAGCCAGAGGAGTAAACGCCAGAATTGGCAATCCACCACCACTAAGACTTGAACCGAACATTTTCAATATGCGATTTAATTCATCCCTCGGTAATCTTATTTCTTTGTACGACAACGGGGTTATTTAAACAATGAAATATTATTATATTTTTACAGTATTTATTTATTTCAATATATAATTCTTGACACGGTTTTTTATCCACTTGTTATTGCAAAAGTGCTAGCCGTGTGTCAATATTTGTCACAAGATAAAAAGATAAATTCAAAGATGAATATCTTTATTTTTTATTTATCATAAAAAGGTGAGTATTTTCTTTATCTTCATCACCAAGGCATTGCACAGAATTTCAATAGATACGATTTTATCATCAAAGGGTTTAGTTTGTACGTAAAACATGTATGTGTGCGTGTAATATGCAACTGAACTCTGTGTGGCGGCCGCCATCTTGTTAAATCGTGTTCTGGTCGCTTTAGTGTGCGTGTACAAGCAGTACATCTTGTCACACACACACACACAGTTGCTGTATATGTACAACCATTACGTACACATAGGGCTGAGTGCACAAATGACGAGAAACATCTGGAGGTATATATAACAAATGTGCATTAAAGATTGGTTGTGTTAAATAAAACTTGAACAAGATTTGACAAAATTTAGTTATCATTTTAAAAGTTTGGACATCCAACACTATAGATTGTTATACTTTTATATACTATATCACCAAATAAACTTCGACTAGCCAATTAGGCAGCTAAAGCAAATCGGAAAAATATTCCTGATTGCAACTAAAATGCTGGCGAAGTAACAAAGCGGCAATAACTGCTAGTTTTATTTTTTATTTTATCGTAATGTTTCCCACCGAGTTCCTATGCTATGCGGTGCGCAAGGCAAGAGTTAATTTATTTTTGTATTTTTTGTCAATATTCGATCTTATTGGTCATATTTTTATACACTTATCAGTTTTAGCCAAATAATGACGCGTTTTATGGCATCATATGAAGTTGGTCACATGTATCAAATCAGGGAATATTACAAAAATTCATTATGCTCAACTTAGTCTTATTTATAAGAAAACAAGACAATGACAAAATATTTGTTTTAGTAATGTCAAGAACTAGTATATTTATTTTAAAAAATCGTTAGACCATATCGATACAGCCATATTTTCAAATTTCACATTTTCATCAGACAGAAGCTGGTGCTGCAAAAAGGTTGTGCGATAGTTGGTTAACCTCACAAATCCCAGCGGGTCTGCAAATACGTGCTGATTCGATATAAAACAAAACAAAACTCTATTTGGGCTCATCACGACTGAGTGGCGTAGTGGTTACTGGCCCTGCCTCATATGCCGGAGGTCCCATAACACAATATCTGCTTACTTTGGGGCCACATTGTTGGTATGTTTGTCTGGGGATTTATTATTATTTTTTTAGGAATTACAAGCAAACTTATTATGGATTCTTTTTAGGCCATATCTACAAGCAAAGTATGTGTTATGGGTAATATGTTTATTTCATTACACAAATCTTTGTCCCTAGGAATATAATAATACACTCGTTTTGTTTAACGGGTAACACTTTTTTACCTTTTGTTTAAAACGAAAGCGACAGGAATACTTTTGCTTTTTTTTAAAATATGAAATTGAAAGAATATTTACTATGAACTGACTCGCCCAGTTTTGATGGACACAGCTTAAACCTGCCATTATCTAACTATTCTAGAACAAATAATCGTTGTATCTAATTGAACATGAAAACATATGAAATTACAGGAAAACCAGAACATTGTAGATAATTGTAACTTACAACATGTGTTACAGATAATTATTCAATTCGATATTTTCAATAAAAACATCTCGTCATCTCGTTTAGATCCCAACATTACCGTGTTATTTACGATGTAGTGCGGTAGTTCGAAATTACGATGTTATTTTTTTTAAACATGTTAGATGCCTGCCAGGCATGCGTATGCATATATAGACTTGACTGGTCGGCCTTATGGCTTGTGCCTATTTGAGGCCTGATCCTTCACATCCGGTTCATGATTTCCGGGTAGATGTAAACGAAAATCGTCTTGTATAGATTAAGAGATAATCGTATTAACTACCTTTCACCTATGTATTATATTACTTATTCTATTTTAGCCTGAGAGATAAATTAGCAGTTTGTTATGAATGCTGGATTGGTTTGAATTCCATCATTGTTTATCTACACTTAACTTCGTTTTGGTTTCTTCACTTCTATCTCTAGCTATTTAGCTTGTTTAATTGACAATATTTAAATAAGTAATATTGTAAAACAATAAGGAATCAATAAAAAATCTCATATCAGGTGCAAAGTGGTTTAAAAAGTATTTTTAAATCTAAAGGATATCGACCTAATCGGGTTATTAAGAGTCTGAATAATATGGCTTGATCTCTTTTTATTTTTTATTATTATTTGTACCATTAATATTAAAAATTTCCGTGTTCTCGACATTCGCATAGGGCACTTTAGGGTTGATTTTATTTTTATATTCCTTATTCTTCGATCTCAAAAGGCGCAGGCTTCAATATGTAAGTAGGTAGAAGTTGCTGTTTTTAGGCTAAAACTCATATCATTAAAAATACGTAACAATGTTACAATTGAATAATAATAATATTAAATAAACTGTGCATTGTAATCGTGTCATACTCTAAAATCGGGACATAAACTCTGACGAGTTAATTTGACGCAAAATGGCGTCCGCACGACAATTTGGATGAAAATGTACTTCAGTCTCTTGTTACGAAAATTGCCGGTAACTTGATTGCGAAGTTTTTGTTAAAACTGGATAATTGGTTGTTTTGTGCGTCAGAGGTAGGATAAACGAGCTCAGTTTATTTCCAATTGCTCTTTATTTTACTGTTTAGAGATCTAAGTACCCAAGTCTACACAGGTACTTCAACTACTAGACATAAAAGAATGAAACTTCTAGATGAATGCGAATCCCATTATGGTTGCCGAGCTAACAGATGCAGATAAGAATAATTTTGTATAGACATAAAGAGATATCGCCAATTTATAAAAAAAAAAATATACCCGTGAAGTTTGTTGCCAGTTCTTTTTTACGAAGGCTCTTTCTTGTTTGACGTCAATTAGAACAAGTAATTGTCAATGTTAAGAAATAAATGAATTTGAATATTGATAGTTGTACCTATAAGCAAAAACCCTAACGTGTAACCTACAACAAAGTACATGTAATATTACATGGTATTTGCGTGAAGTGCCACGATTCTAAACTGAAAGAGTATTCAATTTTTAACACCATCGAATACCTATATGGTAAGGATATTTTTGTGTTTGTAAAAATATAACTAGGTATATAAATAGCTCAATATTAAACTGTATAAGCATATATTCACCGGCAGCAATATATTACCGGCATTGCCGATGTGCAAAATCGAATATATGTATACATGTATGTAGATGAACATTCGGGAAACGTACGCATGCCGTTAGTTTTGGCGAGCCTAGCCGTACCGAATGTGTACTGTACATCAGACGAGCCAAATATGTGCGGGATATTTGCAGGTTAGCAAATACTGCCGAATTGAATGTGCCGGCCCGAACCCCCTCACTTTTCAAACATATATATTAATAGGTCTTTACCTATGAAACTGCCGTTTTGCCGTACTGGCCATTTCAAATGAATAAATTTTTTTTTTGACTGATAATTCTAATTTCAAATTAATTTTATTTGACAAACATGGAATTCTTTTTCTAAAATCGTCATTTGTTTAATAGTTAGTGTTTTGTTTTCAACGCATTCGAACATTTTTCGTCATCATGGATAAGTTAAAAATTCGAGTAATTATGGAGTATGAGTACCGTCGTGGCAGCAATGCGGCACAAGCGGCACGCAACATCAACGACATTTACGGAGCGAACACTACAAACGAACGCACCATCCGTTATTGGTTTACCCACTTCCGTTCTGGAAATTTCGACTTGAAAAATGAACCCCGTGGTCGTCCGAAAACTTTGGTCGACAATGACGAATTAAAGGCAATTGTAGAAGCTGATGAAACTCAATCCACGGCTGAATTAGCAGCAGCTTTCGACGTTAGCATCAAAACAATATTGGTCCATTTGCGTCAAATTGGCAAGGTAAAAAAGCTTGACAAATGGGTACCCCACGAACTCAATGACCGCCAGCGCGAAGTACGCGTGGAGACGTGCCTTGCACTGCTGAGCAGGCATACAAATGAAGGAATTCTGAACCGCATTGTTACTTGTGACGAGAAATGGATCCTGTTTGACAATCGTAAGCGCTCAGCAAGTTGGTTGGACCCTGGTTCAGCACCCAAACAATGCCCTAAACGAAAACTTACCCCTAGAAAAGTGATGGTCACTGTTTGGTGGTCTAACGCGGGTGTAATTCATCACAGCTTCTTGCCAAACGGGACAAGCATTACTGCAGATGTGTACTGTGAAGAACTGAACACAATGATGGAGAAGCTCGCACGTCTCCAACCAGCTTTGGTCAATCGTTCGGCTCCACTGCTCCTGCACGACAACGCGCGACCTCATATTGCACAGCAGACGGTCTCCAAGCTACAAGAGTTGGGGTTGGAAGTTCTCCGTCATCCGCCGTACTCACCAGACCTTGCGCCTACAGACTTCTACTTTTTCCAGAATTTGGATAACTTCTTGGCGGGAAAAAAATTCAATACCCGAGAGGCAGTACAAAATGCCTTTGAAGAATTTGTTGCCTCCCGTCCAGCTGATTTCTTCAAGAAAGGCATCAATAAGCTACCAATGCGTTGGCAAAGATGCTTTGATTGCATGGGTGATTATTTTGATTAATAGAAATAAAAAATATATAAAAAAATTACGCTTCATTTATTTCGTGAAAAACGGCAATTTCATAGGTAAAGATATTATATTATAGTGCCAAGTATTTGGTTTGTTTGTCTATGAAAATGTATATTGCAGTTCTGCAAAAAAGTCATTAAAATTATGTTGTTTATTAACAAGACTCAAATGTTCTTAAAACTCGAGGATTATTATTTTTGATTTGCCAGATTTTTTTAACTAATAGTAGAATAACGGGAAGTAAAAATATATTCAACTTTGATATTATACATTGTCTTTCAATAGTATGCAATCAAACCTATCTTACAAATGTAACGTCGTCATAAATTCATAAAACTGTAGATATACGCGGCATTGCTCATATCTTCTGATTATCAGGACCATAAACAAGGTGTTTTCATTGTTTTGTTTATGATATTTTCATATTTTGCATTTATATGAGCTAATGTTTTTAGAGTTATTTTACAAATTATTTGATAGCTACATATATGTAACAAAACTTAAGGCTGCACACGCTATGGAACATTGCAATCCCCCAACTCCCTGTAAAGCTTGAAAATGGTGAATGTAATATAAATAAAAATAACGACCTTAATTTGTAGAGCAAAATGAGAACACTACACTACACTTCCAGTCGCCAGTTCTTCATCACGAAGGTTTTTCATGATGGTAGAGTCATGATTTATTTGACGTCAAGGAATTGTCAATGTTGAGAAATAAATGTTTGAATTTTAATTTGAGACTACACTTATAAACAAAGATTAGTACAGGAATGCAAAGTTTACCTAACATTTTAAGTTTTAGAAAATCATAAAAAAAAATTACGACAAGTTCTGCGGTCCCCCAAATTGGACCTATAGTAGTAATCCGCCCATGACTTGCTAAATTCTTGCTTAATTATTTTATGATTCACTGAAGATTTTCAAATCAAGACTTAATGTAATGCTTCCAATAAACTGATTCAACAACAATCAGCTGAACATATATAATTTTATAGGTTGAGCAACAAACGAAAGAATTATAATCTAATCTTTACATCAAGATTAGGAAAAACCCCATCTGCAATAAAATTCCTTTGTTATAATTAGGAAACAAAACGTTTGAAAAAAAAATTTTTTTTGACAATATTTAAATAATAGTTATGCCACAACATGACTTGTTTGTTTATGTTGTATGTTGTTTATTATTAAACATATTTGATTTCCCCAAACCATCAAAGACATTAGCACAACATGGCGACAAGTTTTAGAAACAATATACTAATTAGAACGATACCTACAGACACAAATATTTACGAAGGACTCCTTATTAATTTGCCACCGTGATTAATTCGTGTATTTAGGAGTTATCCCTTAGAAAAGGGAAATTTTAATAACCTGAGGTCACAAGTTTCCTAGAGGGTTCCGTTAGAGCGGACCGGTTTTGGCTCTTCCGGAGGCGGGATATTCCCCCGCTTTTCACCTGGTTTTATAGGTCTAGGTTGTATACTCGTCTTACAAGGCGGAAATGGGTTACAAAATATAAAAAATGTAACCGTCGCAGGCGCATGGTTACCCACGTAACTTAACTAGCCGCTTAGATGAGCGTTTATGCTTTCTTATAATCTTTGATTTCCATAATGGCAGGTATTCAAAAGTTTGTTAGAAAATTATTGACAAACCTCATAGTCCTTGCTTTATTAACTATTTTACATTACGGCTAGCTGAACAAATCCACTCAACTAATCTTCTAGCTTTTCAGTTAAAGAGACATTCATAAGAGAGCCCGACTGAAAAAAGATGAATGTTGGTTAGATTTTTATTACAAAATAAAGATGGCGTAGCAGACTTTCCATACGACTGTTGCTTGTGCTTCTTAATATTTAGTATTCAGCAACATTTCAGTATTAAATTGAAAGTCCATAAATCAGGGTCTATGAGAACGAAAAGTGAAGACTTCAACACAATGGACTAAGTATAACCAGGCTAAATATATACCTACGGCACTGGGTCGCGGGCGGCCCTTCGCATTGCCGTACCGCACTCGCGTTGAAGTTCATTTTCGCATGCAGTCGTCAGTGCGCGGAAAGAGTTCGTTTAGTTAAAAAGGCGGGAACGACATTTTTTGTACGTAGTGATTCATCTATTGCGATGTAACTTAAGTAATCTGTGCTATCACCTTATAACTCGTTTGCATGCTTCAAAATATACATTAGATGCATTCACATTGGCATATTTACGTTGTGATAAAGACCGCTGTTAAAATAAAAGAGGTTGTTTTAATGTTCTATATTGTATCACATTAATGAGGCTCATTGAATTTGGAACCAGATTACTTCCAAAAGCTTTGTGGGTGGAATATTTTGGTTATATTTTTAGCCTAAAATATCAAGTTTTCGGTCGTTTTTGTTTTTGAAAATACGAACCGATTTAATTGAAATTGGGTCCTGAATACCTTTTGCGTTTATTTTTATTTTTGTTAACAATAGATAGGTATTAGATGTATTTACAAACATGATGATGATAAACGTAAAGTATTATGGTAATATAGGGGTAATTAGTCAGTTTTTAAACGAACCGATTAGTTGCATTACAGAGTATAGAATTTTTCTTTCATTGTTTCATAAAATTACAAATTACTCATAGTTAAGTCAGTATCATTGTTGCAAAAAGAACATTAAACAGAATTCTAGTAAAAAAAATATCAGTGATCCACTGTTTAATCTAGACCAGATCATCAAGTGCTAAAAAATAATAGTACTTTGAATGTCCTTGTTATTTATTATTATACATTTTTCTTTAATATTAGATATGAATAGGCTTGGTCTTTCATCTCAGCTAAAGACGAGGACAGTACACGTCCCTCCTGCCCCACAGGTTGTCCCTACTCACTCCTGAAAGCTTTCTTATTTTGCTTGACAAATTGATATCTTAGCCATTCTTTGTTTAAGTCTTGGTTTGCTTGGCAAAATCTGTACGGAGCACCTTAATTAACCACTTGAAGTCAAATGATCAAATAAAAATATATATAGTGTATGATAATGCAAATCACTTTTGACAAATGTTGACAAGATTCGTGTCACATGTTTTCAGAATATGTATTCTATGTATAACACAGCAAAGCCGCTTTTTATTTACCCGTAAAGCTGAGATTAGTCCAAGAACCCAGTTACTCTCTAAGATGTCAATCTTATACTTAACGAATAATATATTTTATTTCTGACTAAAATTTACTTTGTGTAGTTCGTAGTCTTAAAGGAATTTCGGGATAATGGTGTTGTTATAATAATAGTATAGTTTATCTCAAGCACTCAATTAAATTCAGATTTAACCAAACCCATTTTAAAATGTACTTACATTTAAAAATATTACACAGTTATTGGATTTTTATGATCATTTTTATGTTGCGGAAAATTCGATAGAATGTAAGTAAAAAAATTACACATACACAGTACACATATTGTAAAGCCCACTCAAAACAGCGCACGTGTGATTATGCTCGTGATAATCGCGAAATGACATATTTTGTGTTAAATTGTAAATAAAATGGAACCTATTCAAATGTCATTCAACCTATAAAATGTAATTCTGTGATTTCTAGTTAACTCTTTTTCATCAGCACATTTATCTAGCTGGTGGTTCTGAGAACAAAGTTAACTTAAAGTTATATGTCGTGAGGAATTATAATAATATAATAAATCCCCAGAGAAACACACCAACTGTATGGCCTCAAAGTAAGCAGAGCTTGTGTTATGAATGACCCTACAGCGACGTGGGGGAAACCTAGAATAAACATACATATATAAATGCAAACAACCATGACCGAGAACAAACATCTGTGTTCATCACACAAATAAATGCCCCGGCCAGGACTCGGACCTGGGACCTACGGCGTTTGAGGCAGGGCTACTGACCACTACGCCACTCGGTCATATATGTACTACAATTTGAAAGATTTGCCACACATAATAAATAATTAATAAATAGCTATTCACCGGTTTGGCGAGAAAAATGGCTAAAAGGGTTCTTCAAATTGGTTTAAATTTTTATTAAATTCAAATATTTCTCAAATTTGACAATTACTTGTTCTCATTGACGTTATATAAAGAATGACTCTACCGCCAGCTCGGAAAATCTTTTACGAAGAAGGCCTGGCAAATAACTTGTACAACTAATATAAGTTCTTAAATAACTTGACCAAACTAATCTGCACATTTTTCACTTCGGACTTTATGTGGTTTGGTATTTGAGTTAAAAATTATAGAAATTAAAATCTTATTTTAATTATCTAATATATATCCGAATGAAAGAAACTAAAACCAATGAGCATTCTGTTGTGTTGTGTTGTGTTGTGTTGTGTTGTGTTTAGCAATGATTGAATTATGTAAGTTCTTGTTAGTATTCTAAGTATCCTAATTACATGCTTCTATGAACTTCATTAGGTTTAAATCCTTCAACTCCGTATTGTTACTTTATTCTAAATAGTTACCTACTGTTCTGTTCTGAACGATGCAGTCAACAGGGGATAAGAGAGAGAGTGAGGGAGAAAGCGTCGTATTTTTCTTAATATCCATTTATTTCTATTGAAAGTATTCTGATCATGTGAAAAAACCGCTTGCTTTAGAGCGACGCATCAGTGGCAAGATGCCGGCTTCGCGATCTGCGTCCCGAGTTCGATCCCCGTGAACCGTGCAACAATGGGGTTTTACGGGCTGACAGCGAGGGAACACGTCGATACGGTACCTACGGACCTGAGAAGGTGTTTCAAGGTATATGTGTAGCGTCTGCCAACTTGAAGTTGGTAAGTTGCGTAAAACTACCAAATGATGTTTCTTAAGTGAAATTATTAAGGCTATTGTGTAGAGATTATTAGGCACATAATGTCCACATTTCACTAAATTCACCCTAGTTTTTTAATATTTTAAATATTTTTAGTATAGATTAATAGATTGAAATTTTTGGTTATAAAAATAGGTTGAATTAATAGAATGGAAAAAATAGATTTCATCACACAGCGATATTTAGTTTAATGTTTTCATAAGTTCCTGAAGGACTGAAGGCTCAGATAATGAAATATTTGTACTTTATAATTCATAAGTAATTAAAATTATTTTATAAATTTAAACTTTAAAGAAAATACACCACAACACTGAGCGGCCCAATGGGGTACCGTAGAATTCATATTTTTTAAACTTATTTCTAGTGGAGCGGAAGTAACTCTGAAAAAATAATTACCAAGTTGGATTTTACATCATGAAAGTTCTAAATATAATTTAGTACCTATTCGGTAGATCATTTTGTTAGGGCCTTCCAGGACTCAAGTATCAATCAGGGCTTGATCCAATAAAAAATTATCGTGATTTCATAGTATGCAGTAGTTGGAGGCTTGACATATAAAAATACAAATAAACTAAATAGCCGGTCGTCCAGACAAGTTTGTGATAAGACCAGGTAGTTTTAAGAATGCCTGATCGAGCCAAGTTGATCTTTATATCTCTACGTCTTGACTAAATCACATTCATTTTTAATTTTTTTTTTAAATTATTTCTCCTCAAGTTGAGGAAGGCAAAGGCAATGCCATGCAGCCAAGTCTTTCGTTGATTTCCTCTTATCAGGAGTTCATTTTTAATTGCAATTACTGTTACTTCTCATTAGAAAATGAAAAAAGCAAGGCAAAGGTAGATGAAATCATACTGCCTCTTTATATTAATTTTTATATTATTTTTTCTGTCGGCCTCATTATCTCACCATACAAAAATAGGCTAGACTGAAAAATCGTTGACGTGCTGCATGTCCTACTGTAGCAAGTTATGCAAAAAATGCAATGTAATAAAATGTATAAGAATTTCTTATAAAAAAATTGATTCAAATTTCATGGTCAATATCACATGCAAATGAACAAGGAGTATTTCTTGTTAGGTTGGTCAACTAGGTATATAGTTATTTGAGACTTTTATGTTTTAAGGTAGAGCTGTTCTTGTTTTATTTTAACCAAGCCTCGTCTGAATCTAAATCTGAAGCCAGTTTTGGAAAACTCGCATCAAGTAATTCGTTCGACAATTTGCGGTCGTTTTAATTAACGAGCTCAAATTGAAACCAATTAAAATGCTATTAGAAACAGTTTTTATCACAAATGCTATTATTTCTTCTCGACTTCCTAAGATGCAATGGAATAGTTTTCTCAAACAATATTACCATACCATAAAATGAATTAATAAACTTACCTAAGAAAAATACTTCAGTAATTTTAGCTGAAACTCGGTAATACAATCTTGGATAACCTCTAAATTGACAACACTTCGAGCTTTATAAAAATCGAACTTGATTGTTGCGCGTAAACTTTCGACGTTTTTCTCACTATGTCAGGCAAAGGCTGCCCCGCGTGCGGCCTATTTTCCTGAATATCGTCTGTGCACTGACCGCTTGGGATGTGTGTGACAGCGGCCGCGATACCGTACTGACTTGCTTTGCAGGAAATGCGATTAATATAAATATTGTGAGTACGGCCGCATGTCTTAATTGCACGCCACTTCGCCTCCGGTTTTACCTCGTGTTTTTGTTTACATTTTACATAACAACAACGCGGTAAGGCTGGTATTGGCATGCAGTTTTCATAACAGGTTGCGGAGAGTCTTCTTGTATTGATTCATTATTCTTATTTCCGATGTCACAAGAATTTATGGACAACCTCTAGGAAGAAGTATGTAGGTAAACATGATATTTATTAGTTGCCATAAACATATGCATAGAGAGGAAGGCCCAAAAGGAAGGTAACAGTTAGAACTTGTAATTTACGAGTATGCGTAATGATGTTAATACGAGTAGAGACGCGGATAATAAACATCCGGCTTTATATAATTTACGAATCAACTTTATGTCATTAATTATCTAGATTACTGAGTAGTTAAATTTAGTATATTTTCAACAACTATATTCTGAATTCCCGGGTGTGACGCCTGAATTGGCAGCTTATAGACCTAAATATATTTAATAGTTAAACTTACTTTAGAGACAAACGAAAACCTACAAAATACCCTGATACCTAAGGGGCGCCACCCTCATATTCGGGAGGCACATTCTGTTCGGGACTATTTGTGGAACGATACCATATGGTATTGTATAGTGCCATTACAGAGTCAAGCCATTGGCAAATATCTTACTTATATAAATAACTTAACGAAATGTATGTAAATAGATTAAAAACAATATAGGTCATTAAGTAATTTAACTTTCAAATATATTAGCAAGCCATTAGGCGAAGCATAGGCAATTTAAAATGAAACGTTACATTCTGTAATATGTTTTACATCAAAAAAATTATTTAGATAAGCTTGATTTTGAGCAATTACGCCGCTTTACAGTAATTCGGTTTATCGCGAGGGAACTCATATTACCACTATCTTCTCTCGATTATTTTTATTGACTCAGATAACTCGGATAAGGGATCTGTAGCAGACGTGTGGGCCAAAACTTTGTACATTTCCAATGCTGCTTGCATCGAGATAGTATTAAAACTATTTAATTGATTAAGCACGAATTTGAAGATAATGTTTATGTCACTCTCTGTCCGACAAGAGAAAGATAAATATTTTGAAGTTTCTGTTACGATCGCTTTATAGATTTTAGGTAACTACGAGAGATGTCGTAACAAGAGTTAGGTGTATTTAAATTTGTGTAATATCATTATTTATTTACAAAAATAATATTTACCGATTAATATATAAAAAGATATTCGCTTTTTATATATTAAATGGCAAATATTATTAATAATACAATCGGGAACAGAAAGGAAAAATAATCAACGATAACAATGCCTAAATTTCTTTGAACAAAGCCAAAGTGGCCAAAAGGCTGGCAAAATTGCTGCAAACAATCGGTAAATGATTTAGTATTGTATTTCAACTCTACTTAAAGTTCTGAATTTAATAAAAAATTAACTAGGATAAAATTTTATTTCACCAGCCTGAGTAATGGGTTACTGGAAGTGCACATTCAAAAAACCGCAACCAAATTCTACAGCCGTAACCTTTTTTCTTCTAAAATGGTTTCGGCCATTTTTGAGTTTTCGAGAATAATCACAGCACCGACGTTGTTCGCAATTCATTTTACATTTTATTTTATTAAAGTTCTTCACGCGATCAGTATTTTCCGAGGATGTTCTCCCTGGCACAAATCCATTAGTTATTTTATTTATTATGGACGTTGAGGAATGACAATTCCTTAAATTTCCATTCCACCTTTTTTTGGTAGACCCATATTTAACGTCCTCCTCAGGTTCCTCCGTATTTCCTGCGCATGGATTGGTCGTGATTTTGAATTAATACTCCTCTTGATCCCTGGAAAGGCTGGTGAAATAAAAGTTTTGGCTTCGAACTTTTACGGGCTTAAGTGCTAACTCCGTTAAATCAGCACCTCTAATTTTCATATACTTACAGAACTACGAAAAGTCGAATCCACTTTAGAGTTTCATAGCCGGCAAAAAGCACACGATCCATTTGATGATACCTATGCGACATCCGTACTCATTCGTAGGTGTTATTTACTTGGATGTTGTCGTTTACGAGATAGTCAATGTTTTGTAAACAGGAAGTCCACATCTAAGCGTTGCTTTCTCAAAAATCAACGCTTCGAAGGTAAATATTGAATTTACAAACATTAATAATTAACAACAGAGAAAAAACCAAGGAATATACTTACATAATTGCAGACAGAATACAATTCCTAAATTACATTGTGCATAGAGCGAAGTGGACAAAAGCCTGACAGGTCAGAATATGACCGTGTTGGAATCGTTTACTAACCGATTTGTTTCACTGAAAAGTTTGTTCTGTTTTGCGCATAAGCAGGCACCCTTCGCGGGGAGGGAGGTGGTAAATGCGTCATGCATAACCCGCAGCCGGTCTGCAGGGTGATGTGGGACTCACCAGAGTGGCGCCTACCTAATAAAAGCCAGCTTTACGGCTGTGGCATGGGAATGCTATGCAGCCTTCATCGGAGTGACACCCGATTAGGGAAGGGGTGTGCAAACCCCGACTCAAGGCCCTCATAGTCTTAACCCCAAAATCCTCAAAAATATAACCATAACTGAAATGTTGAAAGTTACCATGATTGTCGCTTTTAGCGTCGTTGGCCAAGCCAGCTCGTTAGGATAGCTGAATTTACCAAATTCATCTGAAAGTTATTTATTTATTGTTTACAATAACGGCTTAATTACGTTAAGTTTTATTTTGTTACGATATCTAAATTCAGGACCTCGCACGATGTCAACCAAGACCAAGCCTCTTTCAAATGTCCCAGTTGTACACAAGATCCAATACTTGTGGCTAAATTATTAAAAATAAAAGTAAATTCTTGCATAGAAACGAAATATTTTACATGCATCATCATTTTTTGAATTAAAATGTATCGAAATGTAATAAATTATGATAAGCGACCAACGAATGTGATAAGAATATTTCAGTTATCATGCGTTATGATAGGTCATCATAGTGACACCTACGTCGGTATCAACATTAATTTTGAAGTTCTGAGCAGCTATGATCAGGTTTATTCTTTATTGAACTTGTAGCCATGGCTTCCGCATAGTACTTATAGGTAATTAATGGTGTATTACCCCCTTGGAGCCGCATTCTTCGGTTAAAAAGTGGTTGTGGTATTCAAGAACATTTAGCCGGATTTCACACAAGCATGCAACTATAGCTTTGGTATAGACCTAACTGTATATCAGCGGCCCCTAACAAAGTAGATTGACGTTTAGTTAAAAAAGCGGGAACGCCATTTTCTTATACAGAGTGGTTTCTTTTTGTAACGAAGTAACTCTAGTGATCGGTGGTATCATATTTTGTAGTTTAAGATTTTTAAGATTTTTTTGATATTTTATAGTTTTTGATAACGACGACATAATGTCGAAAACTAACGAGATAAAATTGTTGGTTTATTAAGTACGACGTTTTATAATATTCTTTCATAATTTAAAAATGAGTTTACTTCGAAAGCAGAAACTACTATTGTGCAGAAATAGAACTGAGGAATAATAATAAAACAATGTCAAAGAATCATTCAATTACGGAAAAATCCTAGCTTTACAGAAGCAAACTGCATATTGTTCGGTTCATAAAGTTTAAAAGATTTTATGTTTTCTGGACCGTTAACTATTTATTTAGTGTCATTGTTGTCAAATTAAAGTTAATTATTCCACATTATTTTAAATAAACAATATAAAATATTCTTACTTCAAATATAAACACTATATACTACTAATGTTTAAAGAAAGTCTTTAAGCGAACTTTACCATTCACTCAATCTCAAGTATACGTACCCCATGGTCTCATTTTACTATCTTTCGCTAGAATGAAGCAAAGTTGCAATGTAAATATGTCTCGCGGACTAATATACGTAATAGATAAACTGGTATTTTGCACTAAGCTATGTACTATGTTTAAAAACACTTATAAAATATCATGCATTTCATTTAAAACCGTCATCACGAGTATCTTTCAAATGTTTAATAATAATAAATCCCCAGACAAACACACCAACTGTATGGCCCCGAAGTAAGCAGAGCTTGCATGTGTTGTGTGCACGCAGCGAACTGGGGGGTCGCTCAGAATAATGTTTATAGAAATAATAATATTATTGTTGGTGTCCAATGGTAGATTAATGGATTAGGTATTTCAAGTATATTAAAATATGTGCTATTATAGTATAAGTAATGTTCATTTTTTGTAATAATCTTTATGTTAGTAAATTTTTTTGTTTTTATAATACTTATAATTAATATAAGCCTGGGTTAAACTAGATTCTGTTATAATTTAAACACCTTTGAAATATTCTCCTGACAAGTGGTTGCTAGTCAAAAACATGTCTCTTTTTATCTTGAATAGGTACAATAAAGTGTCTACAAGCAAGCAACAGTCTTATGTGACGCTTGATTTTAATACATTAGAATCCAATGGTTGTTATAGTTTATGAAGCTACGTCGTTATCTCCTAGTAAATGATTTTATAAATAACAATATTGGTATTATATTTTGATATTTTACCTTATAAATTACACATACTGTTACACTTTATATAAATAAAGATCCTGTAATAAATTACCTGCTGCAAAACATCTAATGTTTCCGGAACATATTTTAGAGATACCAGCACCACGCTATCTCGAACCATTTTTAATCACAACACTTAAAAACAATATAGATACTTGTTATTAAAGTATCAGACGCCACAAAAATGTTTGGGTACAAATTGTTACCGCCAAAAACAAATAACTTTGTCACAAGTCCTTCCACGGTCAAGTACCTTTAATAGTTTAGGGACAACTGGGCACAGCGTACTGAAACTAACCCATCTCATCAAATTAAGTGTATTTTCCGTGACGGCCATCTTAAAAAAATTAAGGATAACATAATATGCTATTACGTTTTGTAAAATCCCCAACATCGTGTATTCTGATCTAGTTTAGATTCCAGTCACATCTTTACGTTTAGAGCTTTATTCGAGGGGGAAATAAATGTATATGTATACCTATACTTGTGTACTATACTATATTATAATACTTCTATGTAAATAAAATAAAACAGCTAATATTTTGTAAACATGTGTTAGGTTGGACAACATAATAAACATATATACGGAAATTCAAATAATGCTTGGGTTACATTTGATTGATAAATAAGGATATTTACAAATTAATAGCAGGAAAAAGGAAAAATAGGAAAAAAAATTAATTAAATACAACGCCTAAATTATTTTTTCATATATAATTTTAATGTGTATTTAATATATTTTAATTAACTTAATTTTACATATAAGTGTATTAAATTAATTATTATAAGATAAAAATATGCTAGAAATAAAAAACTAAGCTTAAACACAAATTATACGCTCTTTAATAAAAAAGTTCTGTAATTATTTTTTCTTAACAATTTCCATTAAACTATTACTAATATTTGTAGATTATAAATCAAACCATAGGCCTATGAATACATAGGTTAAATAACGATGACTTATTGTCCATTATGCTAAACACAAAAGAAATAGTTCATTGTAAGCGAACAAAGGAACCACTGCACAGAATAGCGCCTGATCCTCATCACGAGCAACGTGATGACTCCGGCGTAGATTTACTAAACGTGTGCATCAGACATTATAATTTTTCGTCGGAGGATGTGTAGTGGCCGGTTTGCGTGTCATCGTACTATGTGCGCGTAGACAGTGATGTGTCATCATCGCATGCTGTGCATTGAATGCTGTGTCGGCGCGTAAGTGATGATATACTCACGTCTAAGAGGCACTACCCGCGAGTTCGTATCGGCAAGTTTGAAGCAATAAGGTACTACTCCTAATTTGGCTCGTCTCGCTAAAACCCGAAAGGCTTTGGTCGGGCGGCATTCTTACCAAACTTGCATCCACTCGTATTCGATTTGGCCGCGCGGCAATGCTGATTGATGTCGGTAGCCCCTCAGCAAGGATGAAAACATATATGTAACATGCCGATTTAACAGGCACCACTTTACTTTTGAGGGATCCGGAAGTATATTTGACTGAATCAACAGACATGTTACTTTAGTGAGAATGTACGGTTTAGTTACGGTTAGTTACGGTTTACTTTAGTAGCTCGTCTAGTTAACTATAGTTCTACCTATTTTACCCACCGAATTAAAAGCCATGAACTTTTATGGTAGCGTCGGGTGACGGGTCGCTCATTTCCCTCTAATATGGTTGAGGAGGGCAATGGCTGGATCCCGCGTTAACTCGTGAACGGGTGCCGTTTGAGGGAACACCGTCCACCAACGAACACGTCGTTTGTAAACTTGGGGGAATAGAGACTTGCCGAGCTGGCAGATGCAGATAAAAATAATTTTGTATAGACATAAATGGCATTGTAAATTTATTTTGAAAAAAATATACCCGTTAAGTTTCTTTATTTATTACTCAACATTGATAATAACTTGTTCTTATTGGCGTCAAATAAAGCATGACTACCAACCGTTCGGAAAAACCTTTGTGAAGAAGAACTGGCAAGAAACTTCACGGGTGTATTTTTATTCAAAATAAATTTACAGTGTCTTTTTATGTCTCTACAAAATTATTCTTATCTACATCTGTTAGCTTGGCAAGTATACCTCCTCCAAGTATCCAAACGACGAACACCCTCAATCGGCACCCGTTCACGAGTTAACGCGGGAGCCAGCCATCGCCCTCCTTAATCATATTAGAGGGAAGTGAGCGACCCGTCACCCGACGCTACCAACAGGAGACGTACTTTAGTGATAATACACGTGATATGAAACCCCCGGTAGCACCTACGGAAGTTACACCATAAGTATGTACGCATATGTATTTTGTATGCACCCCTTATTTTGAAAACCTCTCCATTGCTGCGGTAGACTGGTAGATAATGCCAAATGGCATTAAGTCCGCCGTTTGTACAATAAAAATAATTTTATATTGTGCAATAAAGTTTTTAATAAATAAATAAATCAGGAAATAATACTATTGCACCAGCGATCAAAAATAAAATAGGAAAAATACTTGTTTCCACAGTGATATAATATTTTCTTCTATTCTAAGTATATGAATAAGTTGCGGAAATAATTAATTGAAAGTTACTGTAATACCTTACAAAGAGCGAGCATATTTCTTCGAACAAATGTACAAAAATAAATATTTCCTTTATAATAACAATTAAATAAATACTTACATTCAATCAAATGCCACAATTAATTTATAATTGTAACAGTACGTTAATTTTATTCAAGTTTTCTCGAGATTGACAGAATTAGAGATCCTTGCAATTATCTTGCAATGAGGAGATAAATATTTTGCTAGCTCTGAAATAAATGTGATTATTTACGTGGTAAGAGAAGTAAGGTTGATATTTCTTAACACAGCAGTTTTTAATTAGGATGTCAGGACCTCCATAGTCTGTACCATTATCTATAGTAGGCACTTGGTCATACAGCAAATATCCACAACTTTTATTTATGGCTAGCGATTGTCTTCCATCTGATCTGGTGGAAAGTGATGAAGAAGGTTGTCACACGCATGTCCAAGAGCTAAACATTCACTCTACGTTTAAAAGTCCTGGCGTTGTGTTTTTCTGGAAGAACAGACAGAGGCAGATCATTCCATCTAACTAAGTTACTGGATTCATTTTTTTTTGACATAAAAATAGACGGTGATACTAATCTTGTATTTTTATTACCATTTTATTTTCCGCAAACGGATGACTATTTTCATAATTATTCTGAAGATAAACAAAAAAGTAAGATATCAAACAAAACCAAATTCATTCGTAAAAAATCGTACAGAACCCCATCGATTCAATAGATTCCGCTGAACAGATTGCTTTCGCAACTCAGTAGAGCATCCATTACTAATGAGTGTAAAAACATGGCTGGTGTGGTCACAGATGTAAAGTAATACGATTGGCCAATAGTCATTGCAGATGTCAAGTAAATAGGACCTTCGTGTCAAAGGTCGGTTTTATCCGGCGGCTTTTCTGTCATGGCGGTTCAAGTGTTTTTATTGGACTTTGTTACCGAAAGCTTAGTCCGAATGTAACTTTAGGCGATTTATACAATTTCCTATTTCTTTCTTGGGGGCAGCTGGGGTTAATTGGCAACCCCGTCCGTGAACATCATTAATTGTAGATGTTATTAATTATGTTTTTATTGATTGAGTATCTAGTAATACACAGTTGCACAGTTCAATCAACTGGTAAGGTTCTTATAACATTTTAACACACTACAAAAATCAAAATTTACAAAAATGTAATGGTTGTTTAAAGGCTGTGGATATTAATTGGATAAAAAAACGAGCGAAGTAGGTGCCAGCCTAAGGGTTACAAAAATGATTGTATTATAATTATTTGTATCCAAGAAATACTGTATGTATATTCAAGATAACGATTTGCCAACGTCTGTTTATCCAGACAAATATAACCCTGGAGCATTCAAGTGTAGAGTGAATAGGTACCTCTTGTACAGGCGTGTATGATCCTCGTCTTCATCGTCACTTTCCATCAGGTGAGATGGAAGACATACGCCTGCTAATTATTAATAATAATAAAAAAATAAACTGCAAATACACGTCCATTTATACTTTAAAACTACCAACAAATTTGCTTCTAAAAGAAGAATAAAATGAAAAGTAAAATTTTAATTTGCGTAACGCGCAATAAAAAGATTGCTTTGTTCATATATATGAAAAACACCTAATTGAATTTAGAATGATCGAGAAATGTCAAAAGGTTTCTTTTCAGCAATTTCGCGATTATAGGAGTCATGAACTTGAGATAACATACAATAATAATGTTCTGTACGAATGTAATCACCAAGTAACCACCTTCACAGAGTTTTTGATTTAAAATTAGCTCGCAACTTTCTTCATGTGAATGCTACCCACATACTCAGGACCTATCGACAGAGGGCGGGAAAGTCAAATATATGTAGATGAATGTTTAGGAAAAATGCCGCCTGGCCAACAACATTTGGGTTTTTGCTGACTTGCATAAAGCTCGGATGGAGTTCTGGATCGGCACTAGGCGAATCTATCGGTAGCGCCCCTTATATATTTTTTCTTATTCAAAAAGCCAATAATAAATTAAACTGTCTAATTTAGAAATTTAATCCTACACCACCGAGCTCCCTCGAACAGTTTTGCTGGATCTACTTCTTAAGGTGCCTCTCCGATAATGGAGGTTGGCCGTCAATTTGGAGTACTTTTCTATTCCATAGCCAAGCGAGACAATTCTTCTACGCTCCCGATCCCATTTGGATGAATACGCAGCATAAATGCGATTTATATATTTTTATACAGGGTATTTATTATATTGGGTAACGAAAATACAGCGTTATTCAAACACATACCAACTTTCTTCAACTTTATGTCAGACTTTCTACGTGTGTGAATTATTTGAACTATTGTCAAATTTATGGTATGAAAGACTTCCCCAGACGCATCAAAGAAATTCTGCTATCACTATTACTGCACTCACTTCCTGAAGAAGAGTTCCATAGGGGCACATGAGTAGGTCTCATGGTCTCGGGTCAGCATCTCATGAGATACGGGCTCGGAACTAGTCGGACCACTAAACGTGTGGAGCCCCTAGTGTATTTTGTAATTTAAAAATATATCCAACCTAAGTCTTTCATAGAATTAACTTTTGTCTATTTTAAATACATCAACGGTATAACCAATTAGAAATCGTGAACAGACCATCTCCAAAAATAACTTATAATTTCCCTTACTCAGCTTTTTTCGCTCTAATTACAAAATACAAAAAACATCTAAGCAAGCTCGTCATTCAGAACTCGCAATTTGGCTTGGCATGTAAGCGGTCAGCGCGGTGCGTGCACTTGGACCTTGACATTGCGCGGCAGTCAGCGGCGCGTGACACTGACAGCTGTGACGTACGTGCGTTTGCGCAAGCTTGGAGAATGCGTCGTGCACACTTGTAGTGCGTTGCGTTTGCCGCTCACAGCGCTATCAGCGCTCAAAACCGTTCCGATTCGTTTGAGCGCGCTAAAAGTGTTATTGGTACTATTGCAATCGGAACGGATTGTTCGTCGCTTAAGTCTAAAGTTACAATTTCACTAAGATCTTTGACCCTGAATGAAGCAGGAGCCATTTTTTAACATTATTACAAAAGATAAGCAACCTTTTAAAATCTTTCACCGACTAATAAAAACATCAACAAAGTAATGCCATGTGTCAGTTTCGACAGGCCGCTCACAGTGACCATGCTCCGTAGCTTGGGCACTGTGAGCGGAAAGAAGGCGGCGTTTATGACGTTATTGATGACGTATCGATATCGCTGTGAGCGGCTCACAGGTATTCGGAATGGGTATATGAGCGCTGTGAGCGCTATAATCGGCAAACGGAACGCAGCATTACATTAACTTAGGTACTAATCAACCAAGTGACTTAGAAAAACGGGTGGGGTGGGTTTTTTATCAATCCCTTACTAGTAATAAACAAAACAAGCACCGCGAATGAAGTGCTGGTCTATACTTTGGTAATTTTAGTCAGTTTAATAAAAACTGGTTTAAAATACCGATATAAAGGATAACAGTGCTACTAGCCGTATCCAAAATGAGTGACGTCACGTTTGACAGTAGTCTAGTTAGCTTGGTTCAGTCGTATGACGTAGTTGCAGTGAAATGTTAATTTTAGGTTTAATGGAAAACCAGACTCCGTTAGTGGCTTCACTCGCATTTAATATGAATCATAGATGGATCGGTAAACCTTTATTTGTCACACGTAGGTACTATGTTAATTTAAATCATTACAAACTATTATAAATCATTACAATTACAAACGTTCTGTGTAACGTAAATAGCTGTAAGGTTGAGTCTTTCTGACAATGACAGAGATGCACAATTATGACGTATTATTTGTAACGAGCATAAGTAACAGCCAGAACACAGGGAAATCAACCTTTTCAAATTCAAATTCAAATATTTATTTTTCAACATTGACGATTACTTGTTCTTATTGACGTCAAATAAAACATGACTCTACCACCGGTTAACGCGGGCTCCAGCCGTGTTGTTTCGTGATATACAAATGAACTTCGCCGTAGAGTAACAGACCAAATTTTTGGCCAGCTGTACAAATTATACTTGTAAATAAATAATCCTATTAAGTACCAGGTGGACTTTTAAAGTCTATCGTTTTTTATTTACCGGCAATTTTGAATTTCGAACCGTTCACTATTTAAATTTGTTAGAATTCAGAATCTCGAAACAATTGAAAATGTTAGGATTATTGCTGTTGTTTAGTCACAGCGTCATTTTATGGTCGTGTAAATGGTACTAAAGAAAATGTCCATGCAAAAATTTTCTTTTTACATTTCGAAGAGGCTTAACACGAATTCTGTTATTATTTTTAAACAATGAAGCCCCATATTTGTGAACGGTGAAAAGCTCGTTCGCACATATCTCGTGTAGGGTAGACCGGGTACAATAGTAGCACGGGTCAATAGTACCAATATCAATATTTTAACTACTGAGCTAAACTTTGCACGTATGAGTGTGCCAGGACACGCGCTATATGAGTCCCGATGTACCCAAGAGTCGGCGGCGCGTGCGCTATGAATCGGAAGTGTTTTAACTGGAGAATTTTTAATTTTCGGCAAGCCGTGGTGAGTTTTTCCCTAATGTTTTAATGGCTATAATACATAATAAAAAGGCTTTTTCTACAAGTGATTTTTATTGCCAGTTTAAATGGATATCGAACTTTTATTATAATAATGATACGACTTTTGTATGTTTTCTCTAAATTACCTACTTTCATTACATCGCCGGGGACAATGATAACGTTACAATATAAAAAAATAATAACAAATAACCCCGTAAAAAAGTGTACCTCTGGCCAGAAAAAGAAAACAGCAACAAGATATAAATACTATACAATTTTGATGTAACAATTGTAACTTTTATATTTGTTTTACTAAAAACTTGTTACATAGTTATGGGTAGGCGTTTAGTCTTAAGAACAATTAATTTGTTATTTTTAGTATAAAAACTAATTTTGTAACTAATACTTTTAAGTTTTTGGCTAATAGAGATTATTATTATTATTATCACATAATTCTGAAAGCAGGGAAGAATGGTTTTGCGTTGTATGTATGGAACCATTTAGTTCAGCCGACCTAGTGGGTATTGGGCTCATGAATAATGTACGCCTCAGGAGTCTATTTATTTTTGTCACACTTGTTTATGATAAATTTTTCGGATTTTTTTGTACGAGTGGTCTTTTGTAGCTCCGTACAAAAATATGTTTTTTGATTATTTCTATTTTGCGATTGTTATGAAGCTACAAAAATAGCAATTATGGCAAGTCTTAGCTAAAGTTGATTACATATCAAAGAAAACTAATTTAGTTTTTGTTACAAGGGTAGAATATTTATGTTTTTGTTATTAATTACTATTTCTGTTGATTTAAAAGACTGGTCTCTCTTTCCTTGTTGTTAGTTATTAAGCTTGATTATTAGCTGATAAGACTTTAAATAAATGACTGAGAATATATGATTAAATAACTTATATGACTTTATTACCCTTGGAGTTATTTTAAGGGGTTAATTGTACCACTGGCTGTCTTTTGATTCAAACGCGTTTTTTACTAAGATTTGTAAAATCTATAAGTAATTTATAGGAACCCGTGAGTGGATAAGCGACAAAGGCTTTAAAATAATAAAAATAAAAACTGAATTCGTCAAAGAATGTTTTGTAATCGCCCGTTGTTTCAAAAATGATGCTATTATCCCCGGTCTACCCTAGGGCGTCCAAAATTCGCATTTACTGTAGAAAGCATCGTTGCTGTGAGACAAATAATAATTCTCGAGGATAGTCATGTGATATATCTAGAGTTGGGGCCATTGTTAGGCATCTCAGGGAAAACCAGCCGAAGACCTTTTATGAGGCACTCGGTGTGTGAAAGCTATTTTGCCGTTGGATCCCACAATTGTCTTTCCGACGATCATGAAGCGGCCGAAGTCAGAAGGTGTTAGAAAACTCTTCAAAGGTTCCACCAAGGAGAATCAGATCACGTCTACGACGTCATCAGTGATGAAAAATCTTGGAACTATGCTAAGGATCCTGATTCTTAAGAAAAATCTACAATCTGAGGCTTTCCGACACGAACTAATAATGGTAACAAATGTTTTTTGCCCTGGAAGCACTTCAAAGTAGATGGCGGCCACGTTCGTTGTGAAAACCGGTCATGTTGCGACTATTGCACATAATCATCGTAGAACAGTTAATCCACACTGGTATACCGCCGTTTGTTTACCACAGGTCATCGCCCAACTTCGGAACGCGACCCTACACCATGTCAACGCAAGCGCACGTCTAACGATTCAGTATTTGAAGTTGGAAAAGGTCCTGAGCAAAACCCAGACAATTTCTTTACATTTCCTTAAGTTGACAAAATTGTTCGTGGTCATAAGTTCTACTCCGCTGAAGAAGCAGTCGAAATGTATTTTAAGCTACGTGTTGATTACTTTGAAAAACAAAAAACAGTGCAATGAGATACCGTTTTTTTTAACTCAAACGACACCAAGCTATGAGCATGCCTCTGATATATTGTTATCACACGTAATAGGTGCTATTGGGAAACTTGTGCAGGCGCAGTTTTGTATTCGAATCCCCTGCAGTGTTGTCGCCCGTAAGTATGCGGAGCGCCTACAAAACACCGAACAACGGGCAAACGATTCTCAAAGATAGTACTGACATAATACGAGTATTGTCAGTGCTTTGGCCGATTCGTTTCGGGTTTTTTATGTGCGACAAAAGCAAGCTAGCCTACTGAGAAAAAATAATAAAAGATTAGCTGAATGTTTCGGATGTTGTAATCTAGAGCACGCAATAAGCATAATTTTAACTTTAGCTAACGCATAATTTTATTTTCTTTTGTTTCATTGCTTAGTATTACAAACTGTAATAATCCTTAATAAACAAAATAGATATATGTAATCGTTAATGAAAATGAGTTAATTAAAATGAATTATAATCTTCAGGAAAGTGTAGCTTCCTACCCTTTACCATGATAATTACTGAATTTAAAAATTAAATATAAATTCATACACAACCAAAATCACTGTACCTGTGTGAAAAAAGTCGTATAATGAGTGATAAATAATATCACTCATATGTGTGTGACACCAGGCTTCGAAGCATTGGTGGTGTGGTAATTCAGCCAGCTAAAAAGGCTATGTTGCCTTCAATAGATCCAAGTTATACTAAATTTTTTGTTTAAAGCATATTTTTATCTTATGATTATTACTTTAATACACTTATAAGTACATTCTAGAATTGTAAACATTTTTTATAGTTTGTAAATAAATAAAATATTTTGTACAAATTTTAAAACTAGAATAAAAAGGTTCTATGATGAAAATTATAAATAAAACATTGCAAATAATATACAAAATGTAATAATTTAAATATGCAAAGTGACCGGAAAAACGGAAATAAATAAACAGCCATTGTCATCCTATTGATTCATTACCGTTCCAACTTTATTACTGATTAATTGCCCACTTAAAAAACACAACGAGAAAATATGTAAGTAAACAATTAATAATAATTATTCTTTATGCTAATAAATTATTTCCGTATAAACGTGCCACCGTCGGTACGGAGATACCTACGTCTTAGGTTCGAATGGAAAACGTGGAGAAAATTGTGTAATATTTATTGTAATATCGATGAACCTTGATATATTGGAAAATAACTATTGCATTGCATCAAAATAGGTTAAGTGTGATTTAAATAGTAAAAAGACTACTTTGTAAAGAGAAGAAATATTTCTCAATCGATAAAATACTTTCTGCACATTGGATTTATGCAATACATTTAATTAATTAAGGAAGAGATATTGTTTTAGTTCAAGAAATCTTATAAAACTATATATGGTATGGCATTGTTTTTAAGATTAACAAACATTTTGTTTACAATCAAGAAAATTTACAGATTAACAATAGGAAAAGGAAAAAAGCAAGGGAAAAATTAAACAAAGATATAGAATACAATGCCTTAATTACTACGTACACAGGGCAAAGTGGCCAAAAGTCTGGCAAAATTACCTCGTTGAATCGCTATCGCAGCCGAGGGTCACGAGTTTAACTTTCCAAGTTTGATGGATGAAAAAAATTGGATAATAGTGACTAAAACATCTTCTTATCGGTCCACTGATTTTCCAAATTAAAATTATATTTATTTATCACATATGTAATAAAAAGATGAATAAAGAACCAACCAATCCAACCAATGAAATTATAGGAACAAAAAGCTACCCCTATCTACATCCCTGGCATCATTGCCCGCATCGTACCAATAAAAATATAATAAAAGAAATATAAAACTGAAACAACCAGTCCTGGCTTCCCTTGCTCCAACTGTAGCCCAAAACTGGACCTCGTATTATTCTCAGAACGCAACCCGTTCCATATTTAAACATGAATTGATGAGATAACTAAATATTTAGTGGTTTACATAAAAATTATCGCAGTAGAGAATAATAAGGGTCTTTTTATGAACGAAGTGTGAAGTTTGTGCCATAATACGGCTAGAATAAGATGTTGATGGAAAATTTTATGTTTGCGAAATGTATTTAGCTACCTGTGTTAATTTTATGATTGTTCGTATTTAGTTTAAGTATATTTTCATTATAAAATGCAATTTTTTTTTAAGTTAACAATATTTAAACAACCAACTCTTCAAACAATAAATAATTCCCCAGCCAAACGCTCCAACTGTATGGCCCCTAAGTAAGCAGAGCTTGTGTTATGGTTGACCATACAGCGAACTAGGGGGGGGAGGCAAGAACAAAAATGCTTATATAAATATCAACAAACATCTGTGTTCAACACTCAAGTTAATGCCCCGACCAGGACTCGAACCTGAGACCTCTGGCTTATGAGGCAGGAATACTACCCAGAGCTACACCACTCACTTGTCAAAAGAATGGCACTGTTTTGCTGCAAGTAGTAAAAAGGGATTATTAGTTGAAAGGGATGGACTGTTCTCAGGAAGAAGACACGAAAGATAATTTACGAACCTTTCCAATGAAATATAATGCTAATTTATTCTGGTTTAACGATAAGTTAGGCTAAAACTAACATTTTCATTCATAGTGAATTTATTTTTATAACATTTTTCGACAAAACAAATTCGTAAGGACAAACGGGCATGGGTTTGAATCAGTTCGAATATTTACGAATGCGTAACTAAAAAAACGAAATCAATTCACAGAATGTACTTAATTTTCAAGAATGGAATCAATTTTTAAATTTAAAAAGGTATTGATTTAAAGACCAATAGCCAAGGTTTAAGCAGTTTTTTTAACAAGCAAGTTGGCATGTAGTTTGCACGTGGTTGGCTGCAGTAAAACGTCACGAATCCAAGACTTGCCTTTCGGAGCCGTTCAATGTGCACTTAGACGTTTACCTGAAAAAATTTAAAGAACATTAAAATTTGCAATATATCGCAAATAAATATTGGATTCTTAGTAATAATGTTTATTAATGATCCAGTACGTTGCGTATACGCACTTCAATTGTACAGGTTAGAGAAATATTCCTAAATTGTTAGTACACTGGTACTTATATTCTTGTAATAGTTTTCACTTGAATGTCGGCTTAGGTACCCATATGTTTGGGATGGTACATTCGGGACGAACCAATTCCACAAGAGCCAATCGGGGTATTTATTACAGGTCAGCACAAACGGCTCATCTCGCCAAAACCCGAACGGCATGGGTAGGTTATCTACACGGATATGACATTGCCCCACGGCAGTGCCGATTAGTAACCGAATGTGTGGGTAGCGCCCCCCACTAGTGCCAGACAAAACTAGTGGTAAGTAAATGGTGCCATAGACGGCATTCGCTTTTTAGTATTGTCAATAAGCTGATTATTACTTAATTTTTAATTCAAGTTTGAAGGTTAAACATCCCCAAGGAAAGCTCCCCTAAATTCACTGGCTTTATTTCTTTATTTTATTTATGCTAATATAATTGTAAAACTTATGAAACCGACAGCCATTTATGGCATTACAATTTATTTCCTAACATTAAGCAGACCTATACAAGGTTTTGATACTTAAATTAATTTATTATAACTAGATAAAATTGTGAACATTCTAAATTTAACATAGGGAAATGGAATTATCTATGATAATAATAAACAGAACTAATATCAATCAAAGAATTAATTTTAAATTTATAACATTATTAAACTGCATACAATAATAAGACATACCCAAACATTTAAAAGAGAGGCAAGACAAAATATATTTAATAAAAATACAAAGTAATATTATTCAGACTGGTGTAGTGTGTAGTGTATGATTGTAAGTAAGTGCGTGTTTGTGTGTACAAAGAGTAACTACAACTGAAAATTGTAAAAGTACTAACTTGTGAAGTGAGTTAAAATTTTGTTCTTTCTTTAATCCTTATATACACGTCGTAAATATGGCGGTTGAACAAACAAAAGTTGACTGGAAAAATACTACATATGAAACTAGTAATTAAAAAAGATAACGTAAACGGATGTATTGAACCAAGCAATCAGTACGAAAGTTCGTAGCCTGGTCGGGTAAACATGTCCAAGTATTGATCGATTACACCTCGATTCAGTAACTTGTGATTACACAGGGGTTCGATTAGTTTCCGTTTATACGAGTTCTCGTCTCTCGTATTATAAGTTTATTTAGAGCCTCGTGTTATTTATACGGATACCTTTCAACCAGCCATCCACAAAGCCCCACTCCTTTTTTGTTCTACAGTCGCACACAGCGAGGTACAGACCAAAAAATAGTAGGGCAGTCTCCGTAGTTAGCACTCACCACTTATAACAATTAATTAAGCGATACCTGGGTCAAGAATTTCGTTTTATAATTAATAACATGATTAAAATATTGGTTTTTTTTTTTTCAAATAACAAGTTTACAAAAATGTGTAGGAAAACCTGGAAGAGTTCCTGTATGGAGTACTGTAGCCACTTTTGGGATGGTTCTGCAAAGTACCAACTAGAAACGATGGACGCAGTTGACCGAAAAGCCCGAAAAATTACTAACAACCTTGACCTCACCACCAAAAAAATTACATTTTGGAGAGTGCGTGAATGCTCTTTTTGATCAGGTTGAATCCACACCTTTCTTACATCGGACTACTAGACGCAGACAGGCCTTCCATCCCTTTATGGTAGATCTCCCAAGAAGTCGAACCAAACGCTTCGATAGTTCGTTTTTGGTGCGGGTCGCCAAGGTGTGGAATGAACTGCCTGCGTCTGTTTCTCCAGAAAACTATAGTCCCAGTTATGGCAAGCGTCGAGTGAATAGGTATCTCGTGGATAGATGTGAGATAGAAGACAAACGTCTCATCATTTTCAATAATAAAATAAATAAAAAAGTTCCTTTTCAGTCTTGACAGCCAGGATACCGTAGTTTCCACGGTTGATTACAAAATTTCAAAGTATTTTATTCCGCTACAAAATAATTTGTTTTAACGCGTTTCTTTGTACAAGGTTCCTCGACTTTGCCAAGTTTAATATGAAGAATACTTAATACTTATTTTTTAAGAAAAGTCCGTTATAAATAAAGTAACTTATACTGAATTAAAAACGTGCTTAACTATAACAATGTTTTAGTTATATAATAATGTATTTATTTACACAACATATACAACCAAAATAAAACTTCAGAATTCAAAAATATTATGTGCGTGGTAACTCGGCCAGCCGTTTGCTACCTTGCCTTCAATTCATTTTAGTTTAGGTTTAGTTTTTTATTTGTAGTTAAATTTTTACTCTCCTCATTATTATTTTTTGACATACTTATACCTATATAACTATGTTATTTCTAAGCTTTTTCCTTTGAACTGTAGAATTCAGCGTTAACATACCGTTGTGAATCCAGGGTATGGAAAGGCGTGGTTATCAATCTGCTATTATGTGAGTAAAACAACATTGATGAAATGTTTTGCTAACATTTTTTATTACGTTTGTTTAATGTTAAATACTTAATAGAAAATATATATCAGTAGTGTCTTTAACTACTTAAGACAGATTCATTCACGAAATCACAAATAATACATATAAAATTTATTTTTCTTTCGCAAAAAATTATAAATTATTAAAACAATTTGCAATTGATTGAGTCGTATTTATTAAGAAAGTGTACGAAAACCAAAAGAGAATGGCAGACTGGGTACCCTGTAATATTTATAAATTGTAATCATATCAAAACCGGGCTATATTTAGTTTATAGGTCAATATTAGACACGTATTTACCAAGCTCAAATATTAAGATAGTTATTGGGTATACTTAGAAATGTAATAAAATCATATTATTCCCGTAACAACGCCATTTAATTTTTTAACGACATCTAGAAAAATTATACACTGTCAATCTGTTAAACCTCAAAGACATTGAGCCGCCATGTCAATGAGTCCATCCATCATTCAAACAGTCAAACCCACATATTCAATTTGAGATACGTGAATGCTCTGCGAAAATAAAAGCGGTACTGACAATCTATATGAGTTTGCCAATATTCTTTGAAACACTTCGCATAAAGACATTTAGTCAAATTATATTTATTGTTAATTAATAAGCAACATTCTCATGCAATTAACAGAACATTCTAGAAAATCGATTTTAAATCCGAAAAATAAAGACTTATTCATGTATTCTTATGTACCTAATAATTATTCATGTAGATAACTCGAAACCCACACTTCATTTAAATTGTAATTTCTGTAATGCATTATAAACTTAAATGCAAGAAATATAAAGTGTAGTTTAGTATACAAACAAAATGACGCACGTCCTAGTTTCCTGGGGATTTTCCCTACACACCTGTTTTTGTGGTCACTAGGTGTGTTTCTAACTTCATGTTGAAATGTTTGTGCGTGCGAGCTACTAACTGATGGAAACTCAATTAACTACTGGAGTCATGATCCACCTTAAGCCTTATTTTTATATTTCTACCTGACGTCTGTAAAAGTATCAAAATAATAGGGTCATAGGGCTTTGAGAGATAATTCTAAGAATCGCTATACATTTGAAACAAACCAGTATCGAAAACTCGGATTTTTAATATCCCAGTTGCTTTTCTAATATCTAATAATTGACAGGAGTACAAACAAACCTGGCTGGTTCTTTTCTAATCAGTCCAGAAAAAAACAAATTAAAATATTTTATTGATATTTTGCCGAGATTTTTCATCCTAAATTAACCAAACAAAATTGCACAACCATGCACCAAAATTCATCATACGATAACTTGTAACACAGGTTGCAAATTTATTTGTCCTAAATGAATCTAAGTAATTTAAACAAAAACGTTAACGACCTGGCTGACAAAATGTAATTTGCTTCAGAATCTTTGATAAAAATAAGAATAAAAATGCGTAGTCCCCTTTTCAAGCCTTTTTACTTACTTCTCTGTACCTACTCGTATGTCTAGCAGCTCTAAGCCAGCAATAAAATGAATGATGCATGGTCGGTGCACGGAACACTCATTATTAGAGGTGGGCGTTATAACATATAACAGCTAATATAACACATTATAATTTTCTAATCTTACAACACATTAAAAATAAATAACCATAACAGTTATAATAATTTTTATAAGATTAAGACAACTAACGCCATCTAACAAAATAACAGTGGGTAACTTTACAAGTCGTATGAAACCAACTTCATCCTCATGTGTCCCGACTACAAAAGTCACAAAATTTGACATTGAAACACACAAATATGAGCTTTATCACTAAAAAATAAGAGTAAATTTTGCTTACATTACAATATAACAGTTTGAAAATATTAGCTTCAAAATGTTATATTTGTGAGTGAGTTGGTAACAATTTAAATATTTCGTTCATTATATTGTTTATGTTACGAATGAGAGAGAGTTGAAGAACTGTTTGCATAAATAAGGATTCGCCGATATTCTTTTTTAGTCTGTCCTAGTCTGTTATATTTATTTAAAATGTAACAGTCAACTATTGTTATAGGAATAACGGATACAAAAAATAGAATTTATATTATAACAGTATAATATAACAGTTAAAAAAATATATTATAACAGTATAATTAATTGGAAAAACATAACAGTTATGCCCATCTATACTCATTATGCAAACCTTACTGAACGCACCTCCTTCGTTTACCTACTAAACAGTCCAATCAATGGCCAACGTCAATGTCGCCAACCTACAGAAATGATTCGGGCAATTTGAGGTTATATTATTTAGGAACCTTGAAAACGAGACACTCCCTTTGTGAAAAATGGGTGTATATTGTGAAGGTACTTTTTTTAGTTCTATAGTCTGATACAAATGTAATAAATCTTGGAATATGTGGGTAAACTATATTTTCGTCTTTCGTAGGAAAAACCGCGCGCCGGACTGTTTTATCTTTGTTACAAATGTCTTATATAAGAGATCAAACTGATACTTAAAAGTCGTCACACGTAATATTTTAATTGGCATAATTATGGTTACTACGTCTATAAATATATGTTTTTTTTAATAAAAGATAAGGTTTAAAAAAATTCGTCATTAGTAAATCGTGAAGCAAGAAAGCGTCTTAAAAATGAGCTCTATATTTGTAGACTAAGAAGTTCCGGAGTATTTCAAATATTTCCAGACAAGCTTTCCATCCTAGTAATGCTTTTGCTACATCTTTTATATATTTACTTACCTTACGGGTCTAATGATAAAACCACTAAGCTGTTTAATATTTCTTACCAAATTATAAGAATACTTTTACAAACATTCGAAAACCCCTAAAAGAAATAAAATTAAAGCTATTGGGAAAAATAGGTAATGTTTCTCGAACTATAAAACAAACTTCTTCTCATATTTTATAATAATGACAAAGCATCAGTGTACGTGATGTAAGTTTTAATAGTTTTTGATATGCAATAATAATTACAAGAAGGAAATGAATAAGTAGCTGTTTGTAGGTAATTTAATTTCCTTGGTTGTCGTACGGGAAAATTAAGATCAAAAAGTATTGGAAGACCGCATTTCTACCTCAGAACAACAGATGAATAAACAATATTTTGACAGTAAGCATTTATTATATAATTATAGAATTATATACATTATTATAGATAATTACTACAAATAAATGGGCCCTAAAAATTAAAATCATACAAACTATAATTTAATTTGAAATTCTCCGCCAAAACTGTCTGATTTATTGGTTAATAACAGTAAAAAGTGTAACAACACGCCATTAAATAATCAGGGGCGGTCACCCCCTGCGTGAAAAACTAGGCAAATGGGTTATTTCTGAAGTTGTATTATGTATTGTTTAATCAAAATAATATTGAATATAGAGCTTGTAAACTAATTACTTATTAACAGAGTTCGTTAGCTAAGGCGTCACGCAAATCAAGCTATGAACTTTCTCGTCTGTGTCATTTACCTGCTCGAAAGATTTTTAATCTTTGTAAGATAACATCACGTTTGGGTCAATAAAAATGGAAGCCAAACAATTGCTTGTAGTTGTAATTTTTTCTGTGTACTACGTCCATGATTAATTTCTTTCCGGGAAATCAAACACTTTTCTACTCTGAAATAAGCAAAACTTGCGTAAACTTAAATTTTAATTTTTCATAGCGCCCGATTAACGAGCGCGCGAAACTCGTTACATATACAACGTCATGTATAGACGAAAATGCGATTGCAATGTTTATATCAATAATAATAATAGTCAGTTTGTTAATAAATTATTATACCAACAATTTATGGAGATAACATTTTAAATTGTTTATTACTATTATCTAGCTAAACCGCATTCACCACCAAGAACTTGAAAAAATTACCTTGACAAGATTCAGAGAAGTTCGACCTAGATATAGATGTTTTTTTCTCGTATTGCTCGATTTGTCTGACTGATACAGTAATATTTTATAATACTATAGTCTATTTTTATAAACATGAACACTGGGGTAGTTCTTAAGTCTTTTGCATCATGTCATGTTCATGAATTACTATAACGTAATATTGTCAGATATAAAAAAAAAAGAATGTTTGTCAAACTCGAGACCATGAAGGTGGATAGTGTTTTACTCATCCTTTAAGAATAAGGAGATTGCGGATCAGCGGGACATGACTGTAGACTCTTTGGTCCCTACGTCCTACACAAATAATTCGTATAATTTTATATAATTCGTGGTTTTGCAACTGTAGTTTAATACTGCCGATTTTCTTTGCCCTATTACCCATTAAATACTTATACGAAGATATGGAAGGGTTTTAAGAAGGGTTTGAGCACTTTTTTTGATCAGGGGTAAATTTTTGACAAGTGTAAATTTTTATAACCTGGACAAGCAAATTGGACTAGTAACATAATCGGAGATGTCGACATATCACCAAAAACAAAAAGATACTGTCTTAAAACAGTTTTTTTTTGCCATTTTGTTCCTGCTCTCAATGTAAAATGTAATAGGTTACAGAGACAAGTCTTAGCTATTAACTAGTACATTGAGTAACAATATTAAAGGTATTTAGGTATACATACTTATTATCTACATCACGCAATTGCTTGTAAACCGATGAAAACTTTTAATTAGACCGGCTTTCTGCCACAGTTATGCATTCTGTAGGATCACTGAGCTGATCGAGTGATTACAGTGATTAGTTAAAGATATGAATACGTTGTTTAGAAAACAACCTTCATGGAATTGTTTTTTTAAGTGTTTATTTTAATATCTCATAGGCAAAACTTATAACTTCCATTTCACAACAAGTGAAGGCGTGTTGAGAAGAGCTATTCATGCGCCTTATCCGTGAGCAAAGCTTCGATTTTATATTTGACGGCATATACAGAAACGTACTCAATTGTGTCTTTCACACATTGGAACTAAAACCAACTCAATGAAATAGAAAAAAAGTCTCATTTTGTCCGATCACGTCACGTTCTATAGAACAAATGGAACTACGGAGAAAAAAAGGTTTCTTTTCTGTGCTTACTCCGGTGTAGAAATAGAGTAAAATGAAATGAAATTGTTATTGATGTCAAATAAAACATGACTCTACCACCAGTTCGGAAAACACCTTCGTGAAGAAGAACTGGCAAGGAACTTCACGGGTATATTTTTTTCAAAATAAATTTACAGAGTCTCTTTATGTCTATACAAAGATAACTTATTCTTATTTGCATCTGTTAGCTCGGCAAGTCTCCCTCCCCTCAAGTATCCAAACGACGAACAACCTCAAACGGCATTGTCATTGTCGCAATACCATCTTTTTTCTATAATCCTTTTTCTTTTAATTTTTTAACTGGAACTAAAATGTTACATAAATAAAGCGAAAGAACATTAATACTTTATTTCTTTTGACATTATTAATGCTTAAGATTTTCAAGTGTATTTTAATTATTGAATTATATGTATAATAATTTAACAAAGAGTTTGTGAATTATTTAGAACATTTAAATCTGATTAAACAACGCGACCGCAACATTATCAGCATCCAAGTGGTCGTAGGAGATGTGAAGACGTAAATCAGCAAACACAGAAATAACTTCTTCTGTTATACGTAATAAACTTGGCCAACAGTCATTGTAAAACCGAGTCGAATCGATCGGCACGCTTCAAGATCTAATTAACTTTGCATAGTTTCTAAAATGTCCCAATATAATAGCAAAATACCTAGACAACATAACTCGGATTGATAACCGGCCGACAGATTTAAGATCACAATGAATTTTTTCTAAAAATTTGATCATGGTTATTTTAATAATAAGGAGTAGGTATAATGAAGGTGATTAAAACAAATGAAATCGAAAACGTGACTGAGGAATTTCACCTAACTACGCCATACGCCGAATGAATTGAGCTGAAATGATCGTTATGACACTCATCCAATTCAGAAAATTAGCATTCAATCTTTATACTTATGGAACTATTTAAATAAAAGTGAACAATACCTGAGTGTTGAGCGGTAAAAAAGTTATTTTTTAATGGTGCTATCTACTTAACCGACTTGAGGTCTGATCCAACCTAGGTATGGATATGTATTTTTAGGGAAAATTAGATGGTTGCCAATCACAGTGACTTTTAAATGTCCTCTTGTCGAATAGATAGCCGGCCAAACCAAAATATAGAGTCAGGCCAATTAGCAACTTAATCGCAACCTTTGGTAGAAGATATTATTCCTATTACTGTTAAGATTATTATTAAAAGTAACTTAAATTTGTAATTAAGTTTCTAACGCGCGAAATTATCTTGAAATTAACAGCTCTCTCACTAGCGTCTTAGCGCGCATATTTTACGCTTTTTGCTCAGCGCATTCATGTCCGCTGATACCTCCGTTTAACAACGTAATTACGAAGTGGCCTCAGTTCGCGAGAATGTACAATTTCAAAGTTTATATACTTAGGTGTTATTTAATTATTGTATCTATCCGTTACGCACCGGGAGACAGACTTGCGGCAAGGCCGATACAATCTTTTATCTTTAATTTTGTATAAATATTAATAAGTAAACAAAAAAGGGGTTAAAATTAAGTTATTGTGAATATATTTCTCGACAAGGAGTTTTTATTAATTTTATACCAATAGGTGTAAGATAGATTTTTGAATAAATGGTTATTGAATGTTTTAGCTTATTTATCATACTTTAAAAATATAGGGTTGTTATATGATGATAAATAAATATGATACATACCTTTTTAAACAACCATGCATGTTTCTCTCCCATAACAAACCTACTGTTAACATAACCAAACTTTTCTTTGTTCATTTTTTATGACATCAAAAAACACAAAAAAAGAGTTAAACACACACGTTTTTAACGACCACGGTTAATTTAAACAACTATTGATCGAGTAAAGTAACTGGAGCACACTGACTCAGCCGCATGTGTGTGACTCTATGCTTTACATTGTGATTTAAAAAGTAAAAATCTGAGTCTATGGTCGAACAACTTTCCCGCGTTTTTGTTTCGCGCTGAAAATCCGACAGGTACGCTGCTGTGGCGAAGGGGCACTAGACTGGTACTAAACGAATTTGCTAAAGTGTTCGCCTAAATAGGCTTAATTATTTCTACAAACAGCAAGTTATTTTTCATTGCCATTGTTAGGGCGTGCTGTGATTCGTATCAAAGGAATGTTTTGTAAAGATATTTGATTTTTGGGTAGGTATTCATATTTTTCATTAGAAGAACGTTTCTTAGGATTCTGCATAACTTGTGTTTCTTTATTTGTTATAAAATTCGGTTAGTAATTATATTTTGATTTCGTTTTAAAAATACAATAATGTCCTACGTACTTGTAAAATATCGTTTATATTGAATTTATGTTGAAGATAACGCTTCACGGAACTTTACAGTACCGGAACATCATTCTTAAAACTATAATACAAATAACCAAAGGATGTGTGAATAAGGAATCTCACATGACTATAAAACTTTTATGCTTCAGGAATTAATAAAATTATGCACAAGAATCTCTGAGACAAGCCCGAGGAAAGGCTTAGAGCCAATTCGCAGGATATACGTTAGAGGTCGTCACAGTGACTTTTGGATAACTCTTATTCACTTGACATAAGAATGGTTTTTGTTGGTGGCTGTCAACCTTGATCAGCTTGAAACTGTTCAAATAAGTTGCTTTTCCTAATGCTTCCGGTGGTGCCATATCTTTATAGGTAATTTTCTTGTCATAGCATTAAACTTGTCCTTTTCGCCTTAGTAAAAACTATAAAATTTTTATGGTTTTTTTATTTGAGAATAAATCCTTATACCTTATGAAGTTAGATGCTAAATGTCTTTAGCTATGCTAGGGAGACTAAAATCTATACAATAAAATTGTAAATAGGTAGGTAAATTATATTTTATTTCCGGAAGTGACAAAAGGTAAAAAACCTATGTTACGATTTGTTGAAATTTATTATTACTATTGTGAAAATGAGATATAGTATTAATTCGTGCGTATAAATATAAACATTAAGCCTTGTCTTTTAAATAATTTATTTACATATAGGAACAGTGAAAACCAAATGATTCTAAACAAACAATACAAAGGTGCAGCTTATTTCTAATCGAAATGTCTTCCAGCCAACCTGTGATAGGAGATTGTGCCTGTTGTGACGTTGAGCAAAATTAGTGCCACTTAGGTACTTACAAAAATATAGCACTATATATCCTCACAACAACAAACTTTCTTTTCTATTGTGGAATTTATTCTTATCGATTAAAAAAACGGAGGTCGTCTTTTCTGTCTTTTCGTGGTAAGTAAGTTACAGCATTTAAAGTTACAAAATAAAAAATATTTATTTACTAAGCTATTACAACTATTTACTACTCTATAAGATCATTTTAAAAATCGTGTGCCTGTTATTGGCGGTCTGTTTAAGCAATTAAATACAAACACCGAGTTGACGACCGAGTGGTGTGGTGGTAAGTAGCCTTGCCTCATACGCCGAAGGTCCCAGGTTCGAGTCCTGGCCGGGGCATTCATTTGTGTGATGAACACAGATGTTTGTTCTCGGGTCATGGTTGTTTGTATTTATATATGTATGTTTAATCTGGGTTCCCCCCCAGTTCGCTGTATGGTCATCCATAACACAAGCTCTGCTTACTTCGGAGCCATACCATATATTACAGTACGAGGGTGGATTGAAAAGTTCGCGGCCTTTATAAGAAAATACAGGAATAATACAGTTTTTTATATTTACTTTTGTACATACTCTCCTCCTACGTCCAGCGGTCCTCCAAAGCCTTGATCCCATTTAAATAGAAGGTCTCGTCAAGGTCTTCAAAAAAGGCATCTATGGCCACTTTGACCTCCTCATTGGTAGAAAATTTCATTCCACCTAAGTGTTTTTTTAGTTTTGGAAATAGGTGGAAGTCAGAAGGTGCCAAGTCAGGTGAATAAGGGGGACGAGGAAGCAATTCGAAACCACAATTCACTATTGGAGCAATCGATTCTGCAGATGTGTGAACACGAGCATTGTCCTGGTGAAACAAAACTTTCTTGGTCAATAATCCTGGTCTTTTAGACTTTATTTCTTCGTGTTAACGACGTAATAGTATGCGGTAGTATGCAGAATTTATAGTTTGACCTCTTTCTAAGTAATCAACCAAGATGACACCCTAAGAATCGTAGAAAACCGATGCCATTACCTTGTTTACTGAAAAACACACCTTGACTTTCTTGGGGGTCGGAGATCCGGGTCTCTTCCATTGTTTGGATTGTTGTTTGGATTCAGGAGTATAGTGATCAACCCATGTTTCGTACCCATAGTAACAACTTTGCCAAAAATTCGTTTGGATCAGCCTGAAAAAGCTCTAAACAGTCTCTAGAAATCGTGAGCGGAGTTCGTTTCTGTTCAACTGAAAGGAGCCGCGGAACCCATCTTGCAGACACCTTGCGGAACCCTAATTCGTTACCGAGCATGTTTTGCGTACGTTTATATGAAATTCCTAGAGCTTCAGCTATCTCAGATACCTTCAATCTCCTGTCACCTATGATGAGATTACATAGTTTTTCGATATTTTCCGAAGTCGTAGCTGTAGAAGGCCGTCCAGAGCGGGGGTCATCTTTGATGCTCTCTCGTCCACGTTTGAATTCAGTTGTCCACTTTTTCATCATTGTATACGACGGAGCACATGTTCCTAAAGTAGCCATCCACCATATCTTCATGAATCTGCTTTGGAGTTAAGTGTTTCTTGTGGAGGTATTTGATCACGGCACGGTGCTCTAAACTATCCATTTTCAAAATAATGATACTTACTCTCACTTGATGTTCAATAAAATAAATAATTACGCATGTACCTACCTCAGAGAAAAATTGCACAGAGACTGACAAAGAGTCTAGGTTTCACATGAGGGTAGTTTTATAATAATATGACAGCGCTATGTTAGGCCGCGAAATTTTCAATCCACCCTCGTACGTATAGTAAAACACTGTTGTCCAGATAGGTTAATTAGACTCAACCTAGTTGACATTTTTTTTCTATTTTCACAGCCGGCAGACTATCAAGCGGCCCACTTACTGGTGAGTCAGTAGGAACTGCCTTTGTTCAAAAAGTTTGTTCCAGTAATTGCAAAGGCTGTTCCCTCCCTTTATACGGAACACAACTAAGTAAACGTGATTATTATAGTGGTCAAAATACGAGTGTAGCACTCCCCCCCCCCCAGGCGAGATCTTAAAAAAGAACTGAGTACAAGCATACGTTCCAGTTACTTCACGCTGCCTTAACTTATTGAAATATTGAAACTCATTCTGAGCAAAATTACCTCGTGAATGGATCGAGCAACTCGGTCTTGCTCAATACGGGTTTACCAGTTTGCATGATTCATTGTCCAGCTTTCGCTTCAAAATGAAGGACGTAGTTATATTAAAAGTATGAAATAATGTCTGTTTATATATGTTAGTGTTTGGGAGCAACAAATTAAAGAAGTTTCCTGTGTGAGTGTCTTGCTGAGGAAAAATATTGGTAATATTAGCTTAAGTTTTCACGATTCATTATATACACTTTTTAACTTTCACCATGGTGTCTGAAAAGATATTGAAACATCGAGTTAGATTGGTATCCACATTTTAACCTTAACCAAATTAATTTAATTTTAGTTCAGCTTCCCCACAATATTGGGTTGGATGTTTCCAGCGATTCTAAGTGATAAAAAAAGATAATGAGAACTCGTAACGTGATCGGACCTAAGACTATTTCGAAACCTATAAACTAAATTGTTTGCAAAGGCAAACTTATCAATAGAAATTATATCTTCCAATCAATCCAAAATTGTCGAAATTGTTGAAGAAAATGGGTGATAATAATGTAAATTATAAAGTTAAGTAAAATGTATTATTAGTTAGGTACAGAAAATTAATACTAAAAACAATTTTTGATAAGTTGAATTTGTTTAATGTAACTCTGACTTTTTCTTGCGTAAATGGAAACGGTTTTAATTGTTAAATATAACAGACTAATTTGAGTGTTAAAAAAGACAGAGACCAGAGAAAGCATAGATCTCAACCTCGTAAAACCACGCTATGTTCTGAGAGTTTCTTTGGTACGGCTCCCAAAATCTATAACAAACTACCAAATTATATCAAGGAGATTAATAATATTAATGAGTTCAAATAAACATTGAGATATTTATTAATAGAAAAATGTTATTATTCTGTACAAGATTATTTTAATGACAAATGACAATTAATATTGGACTTAAGAATTGTTTTAAGAATTTATTTTACTGAAAAATACTAATATAACATTGTAATGGTATTATTGATGGTGAAATATGGCTAAACTGTTTTGTTTTTATATCTGTAATGACCTGTATATACCCATACTTGTGCAAATAAAATGATTTGATTTATACCGTCCGATAATACTACCGTCCCGCTCACTCTATTTGAGAACATGCGTAAGTCGTATGCGAATTTATTTCATCTACTACTTGTGTTGTGGATGACCATAGAGCTGATTGGATAGGTCCAAGAATAAACATACAAATACAAATATAATCCGAATCGAGTACAAACACTAGTGTTAATAAAAAAAAAAATGCCCGAAGCAGGACTCGAACCTGGAACCTCCGGCGTTTGAGCAGGTGTAAATGCGCAGTCAGGAACGGAATAACTGTTCAAGTCAATCATACGACAAATATTTAAGCAAAACGTTTAAGAGAACAACGTTTCAGCATCTTTTTTTGGAACAACAGGTCCTGACTCTAATGACACGAGGCAGAGAAGATGTCGATATACGAACAATATGGTTTTCACCTCACAACCTCGGAAAGATTCTGTTCATCATTCGAAATCTGAGTGCGAAAGTGCATTATATGCATTATACACTAGCGTGGCAAGATATTTTTTTAATTCTAAACTTATCCAAATCTCATTCTCATTCAATAATTTTCTATACCGCCAGTCCACTGAAAATACATTAATACTCATTTCATGTACGCCAACCTCGTTTTTAGAATAATCGCACTGGCCATCACGACGACAGCACGAAAAAAAATTTTTTTTATTGTTCTTCTCTTTATTCAATTTACTTTCTATAATTTTGGTTTGCTTTTTGACAATATCGTAAGAGATCAAATTACCAATTGCAGTAATTTTTCTTTTAAGGTTTAAAATATGTCATTGAAATTAACACTAATTTTATACATTATTTAAGCAATTTTTCTTACACCTAGCATTTTTCTCGCTGTAGTGGATGAAAATTAATCTGCTCGGATTTGTATATTTCAATCCTAGAATACTTTTCTTGTTCAGGTTTCAATACAAGTACTCGCGCCAAAAAACCACTTTACAGCCTTGCATAATAAAGAACTATTGTGTATTTATTGTACATGTGGTTCTGTGTCAACTGCCACCAACTTTCCTGGCTAGCTATAGTGGTAAACCACGTTTTCTCAGCGAATTTTTAGTACTCAAAAGCTTTTTGTCAGCATAGCATCATAGTCATATTATAAAGTTACATAAAATAACCATTTGTTCAATCTCTTCTATTTTAAATGAAATGAAAATGAGTTTATTATCACAAAAACATCCAACTTACAATTATTTCTATAAAATTAATGAAGCACAATTATTGCATTTGTAAGTTCTTTTGCGACAAAGAGCAAAGCCTGCATCGCTGATTTTCAGGCTAAGCCGTGTAAATTTACTCGTACAATTATATGTTAGGGTAGAAATTTATAGTAATTGCATTCACGTACATAAAATGCGTAAATACTATGATGTATGTTTAAAATATATATTAAATACATCGATATACCAAAAGATACAGTTTTCACAGAGTTATGGTTACAATAAAATATTTTTTAATAACTTTATTTAAATAATACTTGTAGAATCCTAGCCAAAACACATTAATGATTTCGCTCATTTTTATTTTATGACCATTGTGAGGTACGGATACGTAATTTTTTCTTGAAACTATTTGTACATTTCATGGCTCTTAATGACGGTGGAAGATCGTTCCAAATTTTGGAAGCATTAAATTTTAAATTTACATAAACTTATATAATAAATGGAAACACTGTTCTAAGCTAAGTTGGAGTCATACAGTTGGTGTGTTTGTATATTTTGTTTGTTTAATAGTTTATTATTATTATGTTAATTTTAAATGTCAATCATGTTCCTGATAAACAAAAAATTATAAAAGTGACGTGAAATGTTTTATTTTAAAAGGTTTGTCACAGAATACAAAAATACCGCTCATTACACTTCCAACACGTGAACTTAAGTTAGTACATGGAAGCTATATAGGCTACCACATATGCAAAAATGTTATGTTCACCGGTTTATATTAAAAATGGAGACATTTATATACGAAATACATGTTGATTTTGTACCGTTTGTAGACTGAATATATTTGCAAAAAAATATATGCATCTTGGACAGCTATTTACGTGTTCACGTTGTTCTTTCAACAAACGAGTGCAATCAAAAGTTATACGTAGTTTTTCAACACCAGCTTTCATTATGCGGACTGTACTGTCAAAGACGTACAAAGAAATACATTACCGTTTTTTATAGATCAGCACTAAATGTGCTTTGCTATGACCATACCAGTTTAAGTAATGGTCGTCATATTTTAATGACTGGAGTAATTTGTACGACAAGCATAATTGTATAGAAATACTTACTCTGATGCTTGAATACATAAAGCATTTTACTAGGTATTTCTTATCAAAATATGTGTTATATAAATAAGGTTTATCGTCCGCCATTGCTGTAATTCTGTATTATTTACCATTAGGGATCCCATCGCTGTTTTATCTGCTTAACTCTTGATCATGTGGAAATACCGTGATAAAATATAGATTATACAGCTCACTTCCCTCTGATATTGTTGAGGAGGATGATGACTGGATCCCGCGTTAACTCGTGATCGGGTGCCGTTTGATGGAGTTCGTCGTTTGGATACTTGGGGGGAACTACTAAGTATCCGTTGCCAAGCTAACGGATGCAGATAAGAATAATATTATATAGAGTAAGAGCTATCTTAAGAAATAAGATAATCATTTCAAATATATAAACACACATATATATTTTTTATATATATAAATATTAGAAATAAACTACATACATGCACATCCATGACTAGAAAGCAAATATTGATATCATTATAACGATATTTACAATGATAAAAATATACCCGTGAAGTTTCTTGCTAGTTCTTTTGACGAAGGTTTTTCCGAACTGGTGGTACAGTCATGCTTTATTTGACGTCAATAAGAACAAGTAATTGTCAATATTGAGAAATAAATATTTGAATTTGAATTCGGGCATGGTGTTGAGTTTGAGTTTTCTAATGGTAAAGTAATTTGACGACCGAGTGGTTTAGTAAACCTGCCTCATACGCCGAAGGTCTCATGTTCGAGTCCTGGCCGGGGCATTCATTTGTGTGATGAACACAGACTTTCTACTTATGTATGTACGTTTATTCTAGGTTCCCCCCCCCCCAGTTCGCTGTATGGTCATCTATAACACAAGCTGTGCTTACTTTGGGGCTATACAGTTGGTGTGTTTGTCTGGGGATTTATTATTTATTATTATAATTTTCAAAATCAGTTCAGTAATTTCATCTTGTGGTTGCATATAAGACGGCCGATTGGCCCGAGTTGGGAAATTTTAGGCAGTCGTCGCTATATGTAACATACGTTTATGTCTGTTTTTCTAGACTAGATTGTGTATGCATGTAATTTCGTCATGTTTGTTTATAAATTATATGTATTGTAAATATGTAATTCTCCGTTTTTTTCATATGTAAGGATTATTTGTTAAAACTTATTATTAGCGACACGTATGTAGCCCTTCTTTATAGTTTTCTTATATTATATATATATTTGTAGCTATCCTATAAAATTAGATAATGTTTAAAATGCATATTTTACAAATGTTAACGCTCTTAAAAATATAATTAAGCCAAAAGTTCATATTCTTTTGCATTCTATGGCAGAAAAAAAGGAATTAAGTAAAAGACTTTAAAAATGTCTTAAGCGACCCTTTATAAAACATGCAGATATATGACATCCCAGACAAAAAAATGAACGTTGTTATGACCTCACCATTTTCTACTCTGAAAGGTTTTTTGTTGGCTTGCCTTTCATGTAAAATTTTTAACGTGTGTTAGTGTGTAGTTTTGAGTAAAATATTTCCAAGTAATGGCGATTAGCTACTTATAAAGGCGTGTAGTTTAGACGTATTTAAGTGCTCATATACGAGCGGGTAGTAACTGAAATGGTTTTCAGCCTATCATTATACTCAGGTCATAGATTTGTACCTACGTGAGTTGAGGCATGTCATAGTTCAAGGTCGTTTAAAGTCATAATAGTCTTGTTTTAGTATATTTCAAGTAGAAAATAGTAATACTATAACATTCAATTTAATATTAGTATAGAATTATTATTAAGTAATTCCTTTAAGATTCAAATTCAGTGAAACATTCATCAATTAAAAAATTTATGGGTAGGTAGATGTATAAAATAAAACATGTTTGTTTTTACCATTTTCAAAGACGGCAAACGAGCTCCCCACCTACCTGGGGGTGGCATCCGCACCCAGAGACATCATTTATCATTAAATCAACTAATGATGCGTTGCGGGCCGTAGACTTCAGTTTGAACTGCCTTCGTTCCAGCAACAGCACCGGCTGCTCCTCATTACTGCAAAGTACTTCGTCGCATCAACATCGGCATCTCTTGTTCAAGAGGAGGCTTAAAGGGCCGTCGATTTATCCCAAAGTCAATTAGATGTACTTACATATGTTTCTCCGTGATGTATTCTTCCTTCAACCGTATATTGATAGTTTAGTATTGAAATAACAGAGAGCATTGATCAATTTGCCCCTTTTCTATTATACGCTTCGGAAACTTTATAGTGGTTAGAGCACAGCGCAGGTATACGCGGGTAATCCAAGGACGCCAGTTCAAACTGTGTTCGTGGAGCTTTTGTTTAAAAAATCGAATTCTCGTAAATGTATTTAATGGGAAATTCAATAGAAAATAACTAAACAAGTTACAGTAAACCACCAATAAAGTATATATTAGGTAATATTACATATGAAATTGTCGTTTTGTAAGGGAGGAACATAAAGTCAATTTAAAAAAATTATAATACATTTATTTAATCAAAGTATTGCTATCTATGCACTTTTGCCATCTCATAGGTAGTTCATTGATCCCTTTACTAAAAAAACCATTCGGACGGGAATCAATAAAATCTTTGAAGGCTTTGGATTTGGACTACCCCATCGGAGTTGCATTTTTTCCCTTGCAAGAAGTTATCCAAATTTTGAAAAAAATGGTAATCTGTTGGAGCAAGGTCCGGGGAGTACGGTGGATGTCTTAGACATTCCAATTGAAGCTTATCTAATTTGGTAGCCGTCTGTTGTGCAGTGTATAGTCTAGCGTTGTCCTGAAGCAGCAGTGGCCTAGAGCGATTGACCAGCCTCGGTTGTTTAGCAGCTAGCTTTTCCTTCATGGTAATCGTCTGGCCAGATTTAAGAAAGCTGTAGTATATAAATAAATTTCAATGTCTCTTTATGTCTATACAAAATTATTCTTATATGCATCTTAATTTAACTATCCAAACGACGAATACCCCAAAGCAGTTTTATCACTAGATCATTACATTTACAGCGCAAGCAACTTATCTTTTCAGTCAAGGGTTGCGCTGCGCCACCTCTTTACGCACGCAACAAAGATTTTTATTAAGTTCCAGGTTTTGCTAGTGAACTGGTAATTTGGTGGCACTGTACGTAAGGATCAGTAGAGGAGAATTTGTCAGACACCTAGGATATGTATATATGTAAAGAATAATTTGAAGAATAACTAAAGTTCCTTATGCTGCCTCATTCTTCATCTAACTAACTTGAGCTCAGTGCCTCAATAAGAAGACCTCAGACAATGTCTTTATAATAAACAGTTATTTAAATTTAATTTATAATAGTTGTTTATCGTAAGATGGACGAATGAATGCGTAACACTGTGGGAGTCGCCGGAAGCGTCTTATCTCGGTGAATTAAGAACACCTATTGTGCTGCCATCTGTCTATATTTAGATTATCTAGATTGATAAAACGTCTTTTGTTTAGTACATACAACGTTCGTGAGGGGTCAACCGTGTCGATAATGTGATCATTTGTTACATGATTTCTGTTTTTTAGGATTTTTTATGATCATGAAAATATGCTTGCAGCCCGCCTGGCTGGCTTTATTTACGAGCCTTTCAATTCCTTTCTATTCATATTTTAACCGTCATTCTACAGCATGGAAGATTGTTCTTCAGATAGGTACGTTATGTTTTATTATAGAGAATGAATAGTCACAATCTAAAAGCTTAGTAACATAAGACAAATGATAAGGCAAGCATATACGTATATGCAGACCATATTATAAAAATATATTTGTTATTTATTGAATCACACTGTAAGATGATACCTTACCTAATATCTAATTAGATAGTGGAGGAATTTACACATCAGAGTTTTTTTTTCTAAAGATATGGTTGTTACTTGTTATGTAAAGCGATCTACTTATTTATTCATTAAAACTGAAACACATAAAGCAGTATAAAATAATCTTAAGCCATATTTTCTTAGAAGCAGATAACACGACGACCCCTGGCGGCCATGTTTGTTTACAGTTTGACTGTTGACTATTCTGCGACTTTGACAGATAACCTCCTTCTGACGTCGGCGGGCGGGACAGTACGCAAGATGGAAGTTAGCCGACGCCTTTTTATTCAAGGATTTATACGAATGTTTAGGTTATTGAGTATTTAATGGATAATGTGTATCCATTATATGATAATTTTACTTATGTTCCAGAACAGTAGTCCTTGCAAATTAATTGGAATTTAATTAAAACTTTTGGCATACCTAGAGCCCAAAACTTAGAGGAGTTTCTGGAATATCCTATCTCTTACGTCACCTTTGAAACGCTGAAACAAATAGGTACATTTGTTTTACCTTCTAAACTAAAATTTAGGAGTAGATAATTTGTCGATGTACATTTGCTGGTAGGTAAATCATTACATTGTCTCTTTAAACTTCAAAAGATTGAGCAAAAAAGTTAAAGCCAAATATTGTTGAGGTCCGAGAAGCTATGTGTTCTTTAAGTTTAAAATTTTATCGTTCTTTATGTCTTTACCTGTTGGGCAGAATAGTAAAAATGTAGATACTTTCATTTAAAACGTTTTAAGTAGCACTGTAAATAACGCCCTCTTCAGATAAATCATTTGAATAATTTGTTCGGTACGGAACGTTAATTAATGAACGTGTATTCATTTCCTAAGTAGTTTATTAATAAATGATTAAAGCTTTCTGTTTACAATACTAAAGTGAGTGGAATTATCTAGATGTCCTCGTATTGTTTACAGTTCTGGAGGATGGTCGTACACGAGTGTGATACTATGGGCTGGCATCTTAAAAATCTGACTAAAGAAATTCATTGACAAAGAAGTACCTACGCATGTGGGTATACGTGCGCAAAACACGTAGCAAAAAAATTTATTAATTTTCTAAGTGGACCGCAAAGTTACATCGTACTTATGAAATAAACTTTTTATTTAGGTATCTAAGGTTATAGGCAAACCGATATGCGCTGGGAGAGCTCATTTAACCCTTAAATTTTCGGGGTCTAAGCTTCGAAACCTCTTTATAAAAATTGCTTCGTGATGACTAATGAATAACTTAAATTTCTCAATGTTTAGAAAATGTTAAAAAATCTTTTCTTTTTTAAGGAAGATATCAAACATTTACCACAAAAAAGTTTTTTTCAAATCGTGCTCGCAGAAGGTCGGATATGCCCAATTACAATTTTAAAAGTAGCGGAAGTTATAAGTTCGAGTCGGGCAACCCTAAGAAGTGCAGCCAGGTATGAATTAGCTAAATTGCGGCACAATGTATCTGTCGAGACTAAACCCTACGATTGAGCTTGATTGTCATATGTATTGACAACGATTGCCGATCTTACACAGGTTATATCTGACAAATAAGTCTAATAGAAATAATTTAAAAGCATCGAGAAAGTAACTTAGAACTTATTTTTTAGCAAACTAAATGCTTAGGCCGTCAATGGCTTTTGTATTAATACTTCTTCAAGAAGTATTAATATTATTATTTCTTAATTGGTAGACTCCAACTGTAATGTTGGACTTATTAGAATTCAAAATTCAAATTAAATTTTACTCAAATTCAAATATTTATTTCTCAACATTGATAATAATTACTTACTTGTTCTTGTTGATATCAAATAAAACATCAAGTAATTAGAAAAACCTTCGTGAAGAAGAATTGGCAACTTCACGGGTTTATTTTTTCAAAATCAATTAACAATGCCTCTTTATGTTTATACAAAGTTATTCTTATCTGCATCTGTTAGCTCGGCAAGTCTCCATCTCCCCAATTATCCAAACGACGAACGGCACCCGTTCACGAGTTAAAGCGGGATCCAGCCGTCGCCCTCCTCAACCATATTAGAGGGAAGTGAGTGACCCGTCACCCGACGCTCTTCCGAATTATGAGTGTGTGCAGGTAATATTAGATTACTTAAGCACCACAAGAAAAGGAAAATAATTAAACATAGAGTACAATACATATTACTTTGTACCTGGGCTTAAAGGGTCCAATAGGCTGGCAGAATATAATATAGGTCTATAATTAATTATTGTGCTCATTAAGTAAAGCTTAAATAGCGCAAACAAATCGGATAATGAGTTTTCTTGGGTCTACTTTTTACCTATGACAAAGTAAATTAATTAATTTACCCTGCTTGATTCGGAAAACCATTTGTTGTAACATTAATTAACTAGTCGCACCAATCACGTGAATTGTTACTAAAATCAATCCACCCAATATCAGTTTGCTCTGGCTATCCCCTAATATACTGCAGTCACTACATTGATAACTGAACGCTGCAGGTACCACGTGTGTACTATGACCACGTCATACTGCTGGTAGAACTGTTTGTGACGTCATAGTCTACCTATTACAGTTCTGTTATTAAGTCACAGATTTACACGATAATTCATTTGTATAAGTATGTACAGGCTAGCTTTCTATTCGTATTAAAATTATAAGGAGGTCTAGAAATGGTTTGTTTCTTTATCCTTTTCACCATAAAACAAGTGAACCGATTTCAATCAATCAATCATTCTCCCTCAGCCATGTCATTCAGGAATTCCTATGGAATTTCAGAAATAGCTCCGATATAACCAGTTTCTTGGCCCTGGCGACACTTCTGACAGTTTCTTGACTTATTTTAAGCACCATTCACAAATTTTAATAATTAAAAACATGTATTTTAAAAGTATCATAAGTTCTGTGTGTGTCATTTACTGTTTTAGAGCCCTACACAAACTAAGTTGTGCACTTATTTTGCTTTGATGCTATAATCCGCACGCTGAATGATGATCCCTATGACAGTTCGTTAGCGCTTAACATTGTACTGACGTCCTATCACATCAAATCCTTTAGAGGTCCATTAAAAAGACGAAAAAATCATAATTGTGTACAATTGTAAATTATAAAAATGAATATTAAGAAATTATTACGTAATGTTCGGAAATAATAGAAAAAAACTCAATGCAAATGTACATGGTACGTGCTGCAAAAGTTACGTCGTCAAGCTGTTATCGACTAAGAAGGGACACATCGATAAACAAAATATCGATAATTTGTTGGAAATATAAAACAAATGCTTTGAGTTTGTATTTTATTTATATCAATCTGAATCTGATACAGGGTCAATCGGATTTTCAAAATCTGAGTCTGAACTGCAGCTATCCGTGACGTTTATTATTAACGGTTGGTCAATGATATTGTCGTATTGTACATCTCGATCCCAGTCTTGTAAGCAAATTTTCTTCGTTCTTTCGACCACTTTTCGCCAATAAAAATTAAAGTATAGTAAAATAAAATATAATAAGGCTGTTACTTTTTTATCTAGTGTTTTATGTCCATCAATGCGCGTAGTCTTTTTTCAAAATAAATAAATATTGCTTATTATGTTGAATGACCTGGCTGAATGACATGACATTTGCCTGAAAAAACAGTATTTTATCGAAATTGTTTCGCATAACTAATACAACTGTCAGTTGAAACGTCATAGGGATCATCATTCGGCGTGCGGAGTATAAAAGACATTTAAAAAATTTACAACTAGTTTCATAAATTAAAAATAAGGATTCCGAACTTAAATTACTGTAGACACCTGAGGTTTTAGTTCTAGGTTTAAGATTTAAAAAACATAAATTATCTTCCTATTAAGTACTTAAAAAAAATAATTGTATTCTCTACATTTTATTCACACATTTAAAATATACGCAGATAATCTACATCTGTATGGATTTTTTAATACAATTAATGAAGATAATATGCTTAATATTTACCTATTGTTTCGACTATCATTAACAAATGGAACACCTCATTATGTGATCAAACAATACGACTCCAGAAATTGAAACTCTGACCCTGACCTTTGCCTTTTCTATTATGAGATAAGAATAGATTTTAAGGGAAAGTAGATTTTTATGAGAGGGTGTGATGGGTAGGGTGGAGGGGGATGGGTTCGAATCCGTGGGTATTTGGTGACGTAGAACACGTGGGTTTCAAGGACAACGCAATAGTAAACTTTTACGTTGCACGTCGTTCAAAATAATCATGATGGCATAATTGTATAAACAAAAATTATCAACTTGCTTGGTTGATTTTATTACAAGACTTAAATTCTCTTAATAAATATTGAAAAAGTTTAAAGTTATTCATTGATCGAGGTATTTATGCGGTATGTCACGACGTCACGTACGATAAATCAATATTACATTAGACGACAATAGAAGCATTGCATAAACAGCTTCATAATCTTAATAGAACCCTGGTATAACACAAATCATCAACATAAACCTAATCTGTAACCTCCAATGACCTTTGCTAACATTTAAATTGAACACTTCTTAAAAAGACGTACCTTTTTCTCCAGCAGTCCTATGGTTTCGCCCGGTTCTCCAGAGCTCTTTTTATCAGTCATTTTTGTACCCAACTTGTTATATTTACATAAAATGCACTGAATGCGGAATAAGTAAAGTGTTTTGACAGAGGTTGTCCCAGCACTGGCTCGCGCAAGCGCGGTAACTGCTCAACTGTCGGGACCCCATTTGATAATTGCGAGCGGTGTGTCGGGAATCTAGGGTTCCGCAGTCTTTTAAATAAAATCGTTACGCGAGGGGACGGTTTGTAAAGAGTATTTAGAAAGATAGATGGTTTAAGTTATTATTATGTTGGTATTTAGTTAGCTTTATAAAAATGGTGTGGATTAAGGCGAATAACCAAAAACTACAGTTTGCTTTAGAACTTTCAACTTACTTTTAGTTTTATGAACTCTGATAACTTTAAGATTTTCACAATAAATGTTTATCGGCAGATAAAACAAAACAAGGTAGCTTCCAACTAAAATGAGTAATTTAACTTTGTCTTACACTGAAGTTAAAATAACTAGTAACGCGATTTGAAGAGAAATTTATCAAATGAGTTTCAGTTAAGGTTGAAGTATGTCAGGTTGACGAGGCCTGAGAAATTGTAAATGGTACCACACCGTCGTAGAATCCGTAAGAAATTGGTTCTTAGATCGCTGTTTACTTTTAGCTGAATGATCATATTTTGAGTTTTCCATAGATATGTACTAAAAGTTTAGAATAATTCAAAATTTTACTGCCGAACCCTAATATTTCAGGATATTACACCACGAGTCTAAACTTTACATAAACGTGATGAAAGATCACAGAATGTTGATATAAATGTTATGAAATTTATTAAATCAAATACATCGATCATATTCTATTAATAAACTTGTTTTTTTTTTATTTTTGTGAATTATTTTTCAATATTCGAACAATTCAAATTATATTCTGACCCTACTACTACAATTTTAAAATAGCACGAAAAAAAAATTAATTTACGCGGCAAATACGTGCTTATACTATACTTTCCGTACAAGTCATTTGCGTCATCATACAAGGGTCCGTATTGGGATGCATAAATTTAATTGGCATATTATAAGGCTGCATAACGTTTTTTGGCATACTGTTTGTTTCGCATAACGTTCATACAGAATAAATCATAAGGCATACTTTATTTCCCCATAACTTCATTTTAGCATAAAATGTTCATGCATAAATGGTTTTACAAAAACGATTACTTATCATAACATTTATTGGCATCTCACGCTATGGCATAAAGTTTAGAAGTCATATATATAAAATATCATAATTTGACAAAAATAAATGGACTGTAAAATTAATAATCTAAACATTTTTACACTTCTTTGGTTGTTACAGACGATATAGCAACGTGGTTTAGTCAGAATTACGTATGGGGAAATGCAACATCGCCACCTATTTTCACACCTAAAGTTTCGAGTACATTCGAATTAGATGAAGAAAACCTCCTCATCTCATAATGCCAACTTCGCAAAATGCCAACCGCTCGCAAAATGACAACTTCTCAGAATGCCAACTTCTCGAAATGCCATCTTCTCAGAATGCCAACTTCTCAAAAACCAAATTTCTCACAATGCCAACTTCGCATAATGCCGTGAAGTCGTGATGTTTGATTGAACCAAATAGAACTGCTGGAAAAGCTGGAAATGGAACTTAATTTGGTTTTGGCGCCTCGCCGGGTGCTGCCACACCCCGCTCGCTTCGCTCGCTCGGCTCGCGCATGTATTAACTACATACAAACCTAACCTAACCCAATTAAACGGGTGCGTCTCATTTCGTAGTTCCCCTCCTCCGCGCTTCCGGGTTTATAAAAACACTCTAGGGGGGACAGAATAGTCGCGTGGTTTCGAGGTTGGCCAATTCGGTTCTGTATTATTGTGTGATATATTTTGATTACAGTGAGATGATTATTTAAAATTCATCACCATCATTTCTTAAATAATCTTGGTTAAATGTTATTATTTATTATTCACGTGCAAGTCGCTTTTTGGCATGACCTACATACTGACTAACCTGCTCGTACTCGCACCTAATATTATTAATTTTTACTTTCAAGACTCAACATAAAGTAGGTACATATGATCTGTACTTGATAAATTAGGCACCAAAAGGTTTTTATTACTTTACATTTATGATTTTAGAGGTTATGGATACTTCTGTTATGCGTTTTGTATTTTATGATAATTTATGTTTAGACGTATAACAGTTATGTCCTTTACATTTATGCTGTATAAAATAATGATAAAGAAAATTAGAGTAAGTGAAACTTAGTGCAATGAAACCCTTTTGCGTGTATAGAATATTATAAATCTCAATTTACGCGAAAAAACTTTATGCTGAAAAAAAAAGTATGTGTCCGAAAGGGGTCCCATCATACAATGTAAAAGCACATTTAACTTTTTCCTCATATTGATTAAAAAAAAAACCATGCAGTTTCAATGTAGAACATAGCCGAGGTCTATACACTGTGCCTTTTTTTTTGTTTTGACGCAGGCAAATCCTCATGCGGGGCCGAAGTCGGGTTATACTTCGGACTCGTACCGGCTACAAACCTGCGGCTTCCGTCTGGAAGCACGGAGTCGGGTCACGAGGAGCTTGCGCATTCGTTCGCGGCCCGACAGTGTTGGCCAGCGCTCTGTGCAGCGCCGGCAACGTCCCGAGAGGGAAGGGTCCCTCTCTAGTCGTCCCTCATGAGATGGTGCGCAGGAAGCGCACGCGCCATCTCGAGCCCTGGAGCGGAGCCCTGACCGAAGGCTATACACTGCGCCTGCACCAACCTGAGCTCAGCGTATTTAACTAGTACTGTGTCAAGTGTGCTGTCATTTTTATAAATTGTAAAATTATACAAAAGTTATAAAAAAAAACTTTAAATTATCTTCAAAGCCCAATTTTAAGTAAATTATCAAGAACACTCAAGTTTTCGTAAAAATTACTCAAACTTAACTAAGTTTTGTCCGTTTAGCGATAACCTACGGAATGTTATCGGGCATCACCAATAATGGTCCGAGTGATTTGAGGTAGGTACCTAACCTATTGTGGCTATTTGTGACTTTGTAATTACGAACCTCTGATTAGTTACTAAGTGTCTTGGCCGTTATGGAGAGAGTCATTACTTTTTTTATGATTTTGTTTTATGATTCTTGACATTGTATTCTTGTAATGTTTTAATATAACTAATTTTTAATTTAATTTTTAGTAATAAGTTAATTGTAATTTTTAGTTTATTTCCAATTTTATAATGTGAGCGAATAATTTTTTTTTAATGTTATTATTATTTTTTTTGTATATATGTTGTTGGCATTTCTTTTTCAAACAAAAAATAAACTTTTTACTATTATTCAATATCAAATATTTATTTCTCAATATTGACAATTACTTGTTCTTAATGCCGTCAAATAAAACATGACTCTACTGCCAATTCGGAAAAACCTTCGTGAAGAAGAACTAGCAAGAAACTTCACGGTATATTTTTTTCAACATAATTTTACAGTGTCTCAGTACTAATGTCTATACAAAATTATTCTTATCTGCGTCTGTTAGCTCGGCAAGTCTCCCTCCCCCCAAGTCTCCAAACGACGAACACCCTCAAACGGCACCCGTACACGAGTTAACGCGGGATCCAGCCATCGCCCTCCTCAGCCATATTAGCAATGAGTGACCCGTCACCCGACGCTACCATATACCACACCAATACTAATTACAATACTAGACAGAGCTTCATCTCCAATACAACAGCAGGGACATCACTATATGGATGGTTAAGTTTTAAATATACTCTAATAAATACATTTTATATTTATAATCACTTAGTTTTTTTACAAGGATCAATAGTAAAATGTAATTTCTCTATTAGATACCTATATTTTAATCAGGTCTATGTGATACTGATATTTATAATGCAATATTTTTATAAGATGGTAAAAATTCATGTTACAAATAACTTTGAAAGTGTTGCGATAATTCAATTTGAGGCTTTAGATTCTCTTGATTCTTGAGCCATCCAATGTGATAGTCTCAAACATTTTAACAAACTGTAAATTTTGATTGTACATATTTAGTGTGCAAATTATTTTTTCGAACTTATATGAAGCCGCGGTTGGCGGAAGAAGATGACAACCTTTGTTTCCTTGCCGACGCATTAAAAAAACGAGCATCAGCAGACAGTCGACTACGGCCCGCGTGTTTCTGGTAGACGCTCGCTGGCGCACCAAAATTTAAAAAAAAAATAAAGATTTGAATTTAATATCGAAATCAAATAGATTAGAAAACTTCAAAAGGAAGCAAAAAACGTATTATAAAATATAACTATGTTTGTTATGACAGCACGCATTATCTGCGTCACTATTGTATATTTTAACCAAACGCCCATATAATTTTTAATATGATTTGTGACATGACAGGTTGTGACTTCACAACTCATTACCCAATCGTATTGAGTGTTTTTCGGCGACTCACAGCAGCTCCTCAGACATATCGATGTATCTAGAAAAAACTATTGATTGTAAACTTACTGCTACTTCTGTAATATTTCTTTACTGTGGAAAAACTATTTAAATATCGAATAATCAAATTTATCAAATGCCCAATTGTTAAATACTTATCTGCATTATAGAGAAACTGCGTGCTGGTACCGCGGCGGGCACGGTTGGGACCCGTACCGTGAGGTTGGCGCCGCTAGTTACATTCTCGCTTTGTGGTTTTGATTTACATTACTCAGAACTCTAAGTTCTGGTTCCAAGTCTGGTTTACAGAAATATCATTAACTAAGGCAAACTAAATGCATGCAGTATTTTTTTAGAAAATTTGATTTTTAATGTCATTGATATCTTTTCTTTTCGTTACTTTCCATTAGGTAATGTGAAAAAAGACTGGAACAAAGCAACGTATTTTTCAAACAGGAAAGATTTTTAACATTCGATGTTTGCACTCTTGATGAGTTTGATTCTTGACTTTAGTAAATAAGGTGAGCTACCCACATATTAGAGCTGGCATCAGTCGGCACTGCTCGGCGGCAAAATCGAATAAATATGTGTAAACGAACGTTTGGGAATATGCCACCCGGCCAAAACCATTTGCGAGATGAACCAAATGTGCGTCGAAAATGCGTCGCCAAACGGACTTCCCGGTCAGCGCAAGCCGAATGTGTGTAGTACGTAATTGGTTCGGGCCGGCCTTAAATAATAAATAAATACCCAGACAAACACACCAACTATATGGTTCCAGAGTACCTAACCAGAGCTTGTGTTGTGGATGACCATATAGCGAAGGGGGGGGGGGAACCCAGAATAAACATACGTATATAAATATCCACAACCATGACCCGAGAACAATCATCTGTGTTCCACACACAAATGAATGCCCCGGCCAGGACTCGAACCTAGGACCTGCGGCGTATGAGACAGGGCTACAGACCACTACGCCACTCGGCCGTCTTGAACAAATACTTCCAACCCGAATAGGGTAGCGCCAATAATAATGATAATAATAATAATAATAATAATTATAATAATTTATTTATTTCTCAAAATTCACAATAGGAAAATTAATTAAAACTAGAGTTAAGGTTAATCACAAAAGTTCCTTTGTGTGAGTTTCTGGTGCCTATGATAGGTTTATAAAACCTGTGTTACAGGTCACCAGTCCCCCCTCCATGTATGAAGGTACATCGATGTAGATAAACAATAGCAAATAGACAAAAAACAGGAAAAAATATAATAAATTTAACTATGACATAAAATTTTTGACGGATGGTGACTGTTTTATTGTGTGTGCTCACACGTATGTATCAGTGTGTGTGTGAACGTGTGTGTGTGCGTGGGTGTGCATTTGTGTGTGAATATGTGTGTGTGTGGATGTTGTGTTTGTGAGATGATAGTATAAGTATACCGAATTCGCTCTGAAGGGTAGTAAGCTGAGCATTTATAAATTTCTATTATTTGATTAATTTTTATTGGATAGTATGCAAATTATAATTATTATATGCCTGTATATTTATTTTACTTCTGTACAATTAGAAGATTTTCAGTACAGTGGTAGTCCAGTCCCTTAAGATACCCAGTAACAACAGTTTTGCATCTGGATCTGGGAAGTGGATACATATTAAGGAAACGATTTAGCTTATTGTACAGATAGCCACCCATAAAACAAAAAAAGTTGTGCGAAGTACCTGTTTTAAGGGTAACAAAGGAAAAACTGACCCCTTTCTACGTTTCCCCTTAAGTAGCACCGGGTCGTAAGGTTGCGAGTGCATAGTTAAAATGGTTTTAAGAATATAGCACTGTCTAACTGTAAGTACGTTCCATTCACTATACAATTTAACAGTAGGGTAACGAAACGGGAGACCAGCAGCAACCTTGAGTATTGCACGTTGAGCTCGCTCCACTTCTAGAAGGGTAGTCTTGGCAATACCACCCCACGCTGAAATACAATATTCCAAGAGAGGCTGACACAGGGCATAGTAGACCATTCTGATAGTTTGGCGGTTAGCTACATGCTTGAGAGCCTTAAAGATATAAATAAGCTTCCGCAACCTGGGCACAAGAGAGTCAACATGTGGTTTAAAAGAGAGAGTTTGGTCTATAATCACACCCAAATATTTTATGCTACTAGTCTTTTCGAGAGTAGGGCAGGAGCAAGTCGAGATATCATAGGAGCATTTATGTGCTGTTAAATTGAGTGAATCTGGGGGGAGTTGAGAAGACCTTAGCGCGACAGGTACAAATTTTGTTTTTGCAACATTAAGTGTCAACATATTGCGACATAACCAATCAACAACCCTATTCAAACCCAATTGAGCATTATGAAAAGCTTCATTCCACGTGTCTCCAGTAAAAAAGAGTGCGGTATCATCGGCAAAACAATAGACTTTACCCCCTCGCAGCTAGAAGTGACAGAGGTCATTTATATAGGCAAGGAATAGCGTAGGGCCGACAATACTTCCTTGGGGCACCCCGATCGAGACTGTGACTTCGTCACTTATCCAATCTCCTATTTTAACCCTCTGGGTTCTATTAGTGAGGTAATAATGGTATAGTTTCAAGGGAAGGCCTTTACTCCTAGGTTTTCTAATTTGACTAAAAGGCGTTGGATACAGACCGTGTCGAATGCCTTGGCGAGGTCAAGGAAAACCGTAACATATCTCTTCCTTTGGTCAAGTGCTGTAACAACTGAGTTGATTAGATCCAGTACTGCATCGTTGGTGGATTTATCACGTCGAAAACCGTACTGTGCAGGTGCAAGCAGATTGTTCGACTCCAAGAACTTTATTAATCTGTCATACATCACATGCTCCAGGATCTTTGAGAGAGTTGGTAAAATAGAGATTGGTCTGAAGTTATCGACACGATCTTTTTTACCACCTTTGTGCACCGGTTTTATAAGAGCCTTTTTAAATACTGAGGGAAAAATCCCGTTCGATATGGCTAAGTTGCAGATGTGTGTTATCGGAGTAACCAATAAGAGGGAGTATCTTTTAACAATCCTGCTCGAGATGCCATCTGCACCAACAGCACAGTTATCTTTTAGTCCCACAATAAGTCGAGCAACTTCATTTTCGTCAATAGGCAATATAACCATAGACTTGGCAGGCATGGATAGAGAACAGTAGTCAAGAGCGGGTGTAGGAGAGTTATACGAGTCATGTGATTGTGCCAATTTCATTCCAATCTCAGCAAAGTAGGTGTTTACGTCATTTAAGCTTTGTTTCTGGTTTTGGGAGAGAAGAGATGTAGAATGATCCGTAACTGTGTTTGAATAGGTTATCCTTTTTATAACTTCCCATAGCTTCCTTTTATTTTCTCGGGCTTTTTCAATCTCCTGCCCCTCATAACATCTTTTAGCGTTTTTAAGAACCGACGCACAGAAATGTCTGTAGCGCTTGTAGGTGATCTTGAGAACTTCATTATCAGGATCCCTTTTTGTCTTTTTATGCAAATTATCTCTATTCCTCATACAGCGTAATAGTCCGGTCGTGATCCATGGCTTTCTTATTAGTTTGCGCTTAGGGATAAAGACTGATTTGGTGCACACTTTGATGGCCGATGATAGTAGGTCTACCAGAAGACTTGCTGCTGAGTTAGGTTAGGTTATGAATGACAGCAGACTTTGTTGCTCTTCTGGTTTTGATATCAGCCACGATTCAGTTTAGTTTGACCAATGGAGAAAAGCCCATGTCCGCAGCCAATTAAGTAAACACCTGGATCTTGTAAAGGTCGACGTAACTGGACGAGAATGTTCACTAATTTTTGTTAGCATATTTTTTATATTGAGGAGCGCCCATATGAATGATACAATTTTTTTTAATTTGCCGCCGAAGCAACACCCTCGCGGGAGGTGGAAGATGCGTCATGCAAACCGCCGCAGGAAAATAGCGACCTCTGCGGGGGTGATGTGGGACTCACCAGAATGGCACCTACCCACTAAAACCACCTTGTTGGCTGTGGTAGAATTTTAGCGTTAGCCTTCATCGAAAGCGACACCCGTTGGGAGGTGGGTGCGCTGGTGGAGACCCGCTAGCGGGTCGTCCGCCGGATGTGAAAGTTGCACTGAAGGTGCTCAAAGGGACATGAGTTGGGAGGTTCTGGGCAGCCTTCGGTGAAACCGAGGTTGCGCAGTGTCGGCAACTAGGGGATCGACTCATCGATTCAATATGCTCCGCCAGTCGCTCTGTAGCAGTACGTGAAGCCCTAAGTTTACGGGCTAAAACTGAAATTTCCCTAACATCAACATGTTTGATCGCTTCGCAAACGATATGCATATCGTCTGCTAGCGGGGATTGGGATGTAGGATTGCATGGGCGAGGAGCCGGGATGGGATTCGGTTGTGCAGCGGGGCGCTGCCTCCAGTTCTCTGGAGCAGGCTGTGTAGGCTTTGCAGCCGGAGGAACCCGGCTACGCAGCGGCGGAAAGTTTGCCTGGGAAAGGGGTGGGGCCTGTTTGGGTGCCGCCGTCTTAGAATTGGAACGTATGAAACGGGGTGCAAGAGGGCAGCCCCTGTAATTTGCGATCTGGCCGGACTGGCCACAAAGCACGCAATCGGGAGGAGAGGGAGTTTCAGGAGTGCGATTGCACTCCTTGGTAAAATGTGGCACTAGGCACTTTACGCACCTGGGCGGAGCGGCGCAGTTGGCCGCCACATGCTCGTACAACTGGCACTGGTGGCACTGGCCGGGGTGACCGCGGCGATGAAGCGTATGGTGCTGACTCTCTGAGAATCTCCTTGGACTTGGGAACTTTGGCAAGAACCACCAAAGCGAGAAATTGACGCCTTCCGTACTTGCTGTGCATTTTATGCACCGTGAGTGCATACTTGGGACTTCAGATCCTCCAGGATAGCCTCGTTCGATAATTCGAACGGGACTCCACTGAGTACCGCTCTAAACTTACGCTCTTCCGGGAGAGCGTAAGTGTGGTAAGCATATTGCTTACCGGTGAGGACCTTAGTTAGGGCTCGGAAATCGTCTAACGACGAAACTAGGATTTTAATGGAATCACCCGAGTTGGTCGCTCGGGTGTAGAGGATCTTGTGTCCTTTTTGCACAAGTTTGAAACCTCGGTCCATTTACCCTTTTCCCGAAGGATTACGGGTGGTGGGACCTGAGGCTTGACTGAAGCCGGGGAAGGGGGTGGAGTCACTTTGAGTGACATGCGTGGGGCCGGGCGGGTGTTACAGGCACCGGGGTAGCTGGTGTTGAAGACACCGCGGAGGGTGTTGACACTAGGGTGTAATTAGGAGGCTCAGAGCCAGTTCGGGTGGCGTCCGAGGATGACTCGGTCACGGGTGCGCTCTTGGGAGCGTTGCGTTTGCGGCGCGTAGGGGCGTCCATTTCACACTCCATGTCACTGGAGGTGGGGGACGCGGGAGGTCCTAAGACTTGAGCAGTCTGAGGGACTGGGGTGGCTTGAACGGCCTTAAGGTTTAGTGGGGCGAGTTGAGGGAAAACAATGCAGAGTGACTGCAACAGTACATTAAGGTCAGTGTTGGGGCCTAAAGCGGCATGGCCATCAGAGAGTTTCTTCACAAGGTCATTAACTTGCGAAGCTAATGCGGAGGGGTTGGGGACGACGCGGTGTGGTGCCCCTAATTTGGGCAGCACTATTCCGTCACCCTGGGAAAGGCCCAGTGCACTGGGATGGGGACTTCCGGTTTTCGGTTTTCGGTTTCATTTAAGGGCCATTAAAGCACACCGGGACAACGCCAACAGGCTTAGCTGTCACCGTTAAGTTTCCGCCTGTTCGAAGTCTTGAGCACGATGAACTTACGCACGACTAACTAACTTACACACGAAGCACCTGGAACGACGAAACCCGTCGACGTAGCTCTCGTGCGAAGTAATACGGTTATCAACAATCGCCGTGAAAACGGCGTTCCTATGAAATACGATACGGTACGAGAGTCGAGACTACACGTCGTGAAAACGACGGTATGAAAATGAGGGCGCTCAACTAGTGCGGGGACTAGATAGAGGGCGGAAGGCAGTCAGCGATGGACGTGCGAACGAATCCGCACGCAAACCGAGACTTCGCCCGATGATTCCAAATGAGTCTTTTATATACGGTAGAAAAGCAGGTCTAAGTTCGACCGTATGAAGTTTCACGATAACAAAGCAGACCGACAGCTAAATGTGCTTTCGAAGCACGGAAACACTCAAGTTCAAAAACCACTGGCGGTCACCCATCCTGGGTATGCCGCAACGAACTGTTAGACGGGGTTTGGTAAAACACTTTTTAAAAAAAGATTATTTTTATTAACTGAAAGGAACTAGGTACACTTTCACAATATAGAATTAGAAATAAAATAAAATAAAATAATGAATTAAAACGATGTTACATGAATGGAATCCCGAGCTGAACTAACTTTTGTTATTTTAAAATACATTAGGTTGAGGAGGATGTTTAGACTAACCTAAGTCAGCAGAATGCTGACTTTACATTTCATCAGCTTTTCTAAGAACATTGTATGTATATAACAGCCCCCCGTTTGAAAGGAAACTTACCCTTTAAAGGTAAGTTTTGTAATTACAAGATACAATTTAATTTGTTCTTATTTTAGGTTGATTGTCCGATAGCTCAATTTGTTCTAAATCATTATCAGATTTTACATTTTTATTTAGTTTACAATATTTAAAATATATCAATACAATTGTCAGGCTTATAATAGAAATAAAAGAAATTAAAGAAATAATGGGGAAGCTAGGATGATACAAATATGTTTGTGGATCTATTAAATTTACATTATTCAAAATGTCATCTGTCTTAGCTTTAAAATATTTAAGTTGATTTAGGTTTACATTGTTAATCTTCAAGTTAGGAACTTTATATTGAAGTTTATTAAAATTATTTAAATTACAGCAGCTATCATTGACAATGTTAAAATCGGACATTAAAATTGGAACATTTAATTTGGGATTCGTTTTTGAAATAAATTTAAAATTTTTAAAATATGCTATACAATTATCAGGGACACTTAATACACCTGTACCGGATATAATGGTTTCGGATACAATACTATTATTACATTCAATTGAGAGTTTAGATTGATGCGACTGAACAAATATGAGTTTATTATTATTTAATTTATGCCATACATTTATATCTCCATATATAAATTTATGTTTACATGTGGTTGGTATATCTGTAAGGGCTTTGGTAATTATGTCTATTTCACAAGCCGGGTTACTGGGAATATTATACATATCAGAAATTTCGCAAAGGTAAATATTCGATAAAATGGTTTTACAGTAGCTTAAATCTTTTAGATAACTATAGGATGTCTTGTCTCTATTAAGAAGTAGGTATTGTTCAAAAGGTTCAATCATTACATATGAATTTGGATCATTAGATTTATGAGGAGTAGGTAAAGGTACAGTGTTATATAAGTCATAGCTCTGGGCATCCACAAGGGGTATTTTAACAACAAATATTAACTTATTATCTAAATAATAACATACTAGATTAGACATATTCATTAAAATATGTATGTTACTTAATTCTAAATTAATAGGAAAGTCCCTAAATTTTGGGATCGACTTAAAATTATTAACAATATCATAATACAGTTGTTTAGGGGATAAAATTGAAGGGTGTAAAATATTGGTTTTTGCAAAAAGTATTGAATTTAGAATATCTTCTGTTTTGAAAGAAAGAGTCAGAAGATGTGACTGCAATACATTTATGACGTAGTTAAGCTTGATTTTGAAACTGTCGGTTTCAATAATTTTTGTCATGTTTCTCAGGTTACCGGATATTTCATCTATTACATTATTAAGTTTTGCTTGGTTCAAGTTAATTTCAAATAATGAGTCGTTCATATTATAAATTGCAGTTTGGGAAATAATAATATTCTTTTTAATTGATTCGGCAAGCGTTTTGTCATTGTTATATAAAACTTGAATTGCGTTATTATAATTTAGTGCATCATCTTCATCCAATGTACCAAATATATGTTTGAATATAGTACCGATACCAGAAAACCATGCGGACCTCTTGTTGGGACTATCGGAAATGATGTGAGAAATCGACTTATAATCATGGGAGAAATCGTTATATAGTGATTCTAAGGGTTGCAACATATTTTGACAAAGGGTGTAGTCTATATCTTCACTATCTCGACATTGCATTCTTATTGAGTTAAAAATGTTTTGGATATCATCAACATGGTGTTTAAAAGGAGTTATATCTAAAGGAATAACTACATGAAATATATCATTGACAACTTTGACCGTGCCGACAGGATCAAAAAGCATGCCAGGGCTTCTGGTGATGTAACTGATGTATTGGGTGTCATAAGCAGTAGCTAGGACGCTATACGCCACGATCATTCTGCAATAACGATTTAAAATAACTATATGGTTTTTAAATGTGTAAAAGGAAAAAATAATATCAAAGCAAAAAGGTAAATAAAAGTAAAAGTATAAAATCTTAAAATTATATAAGTGCATATAATTCATTCATTGACGTCATATGCCGGTTTTATTTGATCATAATGATGTTTAACATGACGGCGGTTAATTAAAAGAGACAACGTATTGTTGCCGTGGATTTTCACAATTTTGTAAGGACCCTTCCAGATTGGAGAAAGAGCTTTACGAAGTCTAAGATGATTTTTTAAATAAACGTATTCGCCTACTTTATATTTAACTACACGGGAATGTCTATCATAATACGTTTTTGATTTTTCTTTTGAAATATTTATATTTTCTAATGCCTTTTGTTGAGATAATTTCAGACGATGTTGCAGCATTTTTATATAATCTGGATAGGTGATATCGGATCGTAAATCGAAGATTGAATCAGGAAGATACGGTTTATGGCCGAATATGAGTTCATATGGCGTAAATTTAGTTGTAGTATGTATAGAAGAGTTATAGGTAAGCATAGCGGTATAAACAAATTTATGCCAGTTTGTTTGGTTCTCATTTACGTAAGACTTTAAATATTCTTTGAGAGTGGAATGACTTCTCTCTAAGGCTCCTTGAGTTTGGGGGTGATAAGGTGAGGACCATATTTGTTTTATTTTCAGAAATTGGCAAGTCATTTTGAATAATTCGGCAGTGAAATTGGTTCCTTGGTCTGTAAGTATAGACTTTGGAATTCCAAATAGAGAAATGAAGTGAACTAAACGCTCACAAGACTCTTCAGCAGTAGCATTCGAAATGGGATACGCAATTGAAAATTTAGTTAGATCGTCTTGAAGGGTGAGTATGAATTTTAATTTCTGAAGTCCTGCTTCAGGTAAAGGACCAACTATGTCTAAACTGATTCTCTCAAAAGGGCGACTGGAAGTAGTAGTGATTTGCATTGGAGATTTATTGGACATTCTTAAAGCTTTATTTGTTTGGCACAATTTACAATTTTTTATATAGTCATCTATGTCTGAGCGCATATTTTTCCAGTAATACCTTTCTTTAATTCTGTTAGTCATTCTATTAGAGCCTAAATGACCAGCAATTGGTATATCATGATTTTCTTTAAGTATTTTGGCTATTTCGGTAGGAACGGGATAAATTATACTATTGTGATAAATGTTAACAACAATATTTGAGTTATCAAAAAGGTACATTAGCATGCCATATATTTTAGTAAAAGAATGTTGTTCAAATTGGTTTTTAAAATCTGAGATACTGATTTCTTTTATGTTACCGTTGAGGAAAATGTCATCTCGAGCAGATTTTATGGTTTTGAATAAATCTGGATAAGTACAGTTATCAAAATAATAGACTTTAGTAAAAAGGATATAGTAAGTTTTATCTTTGATAATGATTTTCTTAAAGTGGTGAAGGATACGTTCACCGTCAATTATGCTGTTTCTATCTTCTGAAGTGGCTAGTATATCTTCAATATAAGGATTAGAGTCGTCGAAGTCAATGGATACAGGGATAAGAATGGTTTTAGATGGGCTCTTAAGTAATGTCTCGTTATGTTCTATAATTTGTGTAGTAAAAGTTTTGTTTTTGTCGTTGAAAGATTTTAAAAAGTTTGAATAGTCGACATTTCGGTTGGTTATATTTGTATTGCTAGAGTCAGAGGGATTAGGAGAGATCTCATCAGTTATTGGATTAATTGTTTGTTGAAAAGGTTCTGGTTCAGGTGGAGAACCTAAGGGATAGAAGTCAACATTTTGTTGAGGGCTTAAATCTAGAGCGCCAAGTTCAGTAAGATCTTCAAAGAGATCTAAAGGGATTTCGGATTCTTTTCCTAAGTTTGGATTGTGAGTGGAAGTTGAAGGTTGAGGATCTGGGTTATTCTCTATAATTGGATTAACAGGATATCGGGATAAGGAATCGGCGTTACTGTTAACCTTGCCTTTTTTATATTCAACTTCATAGTCAAACTCTTCTAATTTTAGTCTCCATCTGACAAGTTTGGAGCCGGGCTCTTTACAATTGAATAGCCACTTTAAAGGTTTGTGGTCTGTTATGATTTTGAAGCGGCGACCATAGAGGTAAGGTCTGAATACTTTAGTTCCAAAGATAATAGCGAGGCATTCTTTTTCAGTTACACTGTAGTTGGATTCTGCCTTATTTAATGTACGCGATGCATATGCGATTGGACGATCATTATTAATAGGGCCTTGGGAAAGAATGGCAGAAATTGCAAAATTGGATGCATCACAGGTAAGGAGAAAAGGTTTGGAAAAATCTGGATAGGCTAATACAGGAGCAGTGGTAAGAAAATTTTTAAGGTTTTCGAAAGCAAGCTGTTGCTGGTGTTGCCAGACAAAAGGAATATCTTTTTTAAGAAGGTTAGTAAGTGGTTTCGAAGTCTTTGAAAAGTCAGGGATGAATCTTCGGTAATAGGACACTAAGCCAAGGAAGGATTTAATATCTTTTGGATTTTTAGGAATAGGAAATTGTTGAACGGCTTTAATCTTGTCAGGATTTGGTTTGACACCTTGATCTGTAATAATATGACCAAGATATGAGACTTCCTTACGGAGGAACTCACACTTGTCAGGTTGAAGTTTCAAGTTAAAAGTTCGAAGTCTGTCAAAGACATTGGATAGGTTTTTAATGTGTTTTTCGAGGTCAAAAGAATAAATAACGATGTCATCAAGATAGACAAAGCACTGGACGCCTTGGAGGCCAGTAAGAGCAGAATTCATAACTCTTTGGAAAGTAGCAGGAGCGTTTTTGAGTCCGAAGGGCATGCGAGTAAATTCAAAGTGTCCTTGCGGTACTGAAAATGCGGTTTTTGGTGCATCCTGCGGCGACATTTTAATCTGATGAAAGCCAGACGCCAAGTCTAGTGTTGTAAAATATTTACTCTTTCCAAGTTGATCTAGTATCTCTGTAATATTTGGAATTGGGTAAGAGTCTCCTATGGTTATATCATTGAGCTTTCGGTAGTCGATTACTACTCGCCATTTGCGCTGACCGGAAGAATCGAGTTTCTTTGGTACAACCCATATTGGGGATGACCAAGGAGATATAGAAGGTTTTATGATACCTTCATCAAGCATTTTATTTATTTGGGTTTGTACTTCTGATTTATGCACGTCAGGAAATCTATAAGACTTTGTAGTTATAGGAATAGAAGAAGTTGTAGTAATTTCATGTTGAAGTATGTCAGTAAAACTTAATTTGTCAGTTGGCAAATGAAAAATATCGGAATAAGTAGCACAGAGTTCAGATAAAGCATTTGTTTCTTCATTATTTAGATGTGAGACTCTTAAAAGTTTAAGGACTTCTTCAGTCCTGTTTATAGCATTTAATTCAGTATTATTTAATGATGTAGTATACAATATAGTATGTTCATGATTTTTTTCTAAAGGTAAAATATTAAGTTTTAAATTTGAGTTTACACATAATTGGGATTCGGAAATGTTTACGACAGAAATATTTATTCTAGAATTAGATTTTACTTTTACAACACAGTTTGCTATTAAAAGTGAATCGATAGGATTCTGGTCAAGGATAAGTCCTTCTTGGACTTCTGGATTAGAAACGGAACATTCGATGATGGTTTCTGTACGAGGAGGAATTGTGTAAACTGGATCATTGAATTTTAAATTAAGTTTAAGATTGTTTATAATGAGGAAATTTTTGTGGTAATCAATTTTACAATTAAAATTCGAAAGGAAATCGTTGCCTAAAATACCATCATAAGGAAAGTCTAAATCAGGAACTACATGGAATTTATGATTTAAAGAATTAAATTCAACAGTAATACAACCTAATGAATGCATAGGGTGATTTGAATTGCCTAAACCACTGAAAGAGACTATCTCTTTTGAAATATTGGATAAATTCATTAAGGATTTTTCTTTTATTAAACTAATTGATGCTCCACTATCAACAAGGAGACTAATTGCTTTGGAAGACAACGAGGTATGTACTTCAATAAAAGGTAAGAAGTTTTTTGATGGATTAGTCGTTATATTATAGGTTTTTTGTATTTCATCTTTGGAATTGGAATTATTAGAAATAGGAGTCAATCTTTCGTTTTGGGGCTGGTTACCCTGCTGCATAGATTGATCGGATTTCAAGATATGCAATCCTTCATTTTGGGGCTGGTTACCCTGTCGCATGGATTGACTGGATTTAAATTTATTCAACCTTTCATTTTGGGGCTGGTTACCCTGACGCATAGGTTTACTGGATTTAGAATTAATATGCAATCTTTCATTTTGGGGCTGGTTACCCTGTCGCATAGATTGACTGGATTTAAGAATATGCAACCTTTCATTTTGGGGCTGGTTACCCTGTCGCATAGGTTGACTGGATTTAGAAATGTAATTTATGTTAGAAATAGGATTAGAATTTGATTTGATAACGCTAGGATTTGAATTAGAAATAGGAAAATGGACTTTGGTTGTACCGACTTTACCGATTATGTTTCCCGCACGGCACTGGACGGGTCGGCTTGTTCGTTTAAATATTCAGATTCGGATTCATTAGGAATATCGGATTCTAAGAAATTAACTGCATTAATAGGCTTATTTGGCCATTGGCGATTATTAGGATTATTAGAAGGTTGGCGTTGTTGAAATTGTGGTACGCCATACCGTTTGTTATTAAATTCTCTTTTTGAGCAGTTATTAATAGTATGACCTGGACTCTTGCAATACCTACAGAACAAAGGGAAATTAGGAGAAGAATGAGGTACTGCCTGGTTTTGAGGTCTATTAAAATTAGAACTTTGTTGCTGGAAACTTTTATGGAATTGGAATTGACGCGGAGGTGCACGCTGATGTATGGAATTCGTATTGGTACTATTAAATGAAGACGGTGTACGCCTAAGAGTAGCTTGTAAAATTTTTTCTTCTGATACCGCGAAATTAATTGCATCATTAAGGGTTTCTGGATCACGACACCGGACAACAGTCGAGAGTTTTGGATTTAAACCTATCACGAAAGTATGTAAGGCTAGGTCCTGCATAGCAGCGACTCGACCTGCTAATTCGGCCTTTTTCTTAGTCGGAATAGATATATTAATTTCGGTTAGTAATTTGGATAAACATGACTCTATACGTAAGGAAAATTGGTTTACCGTTTCACTGTTTGATTGTCTACAGTCTTGAAGATCGGATAATAATGCGGCGTAATGTTTCTTATCTCCAAACTGTGCTTTTAAGAATTCTTCTAATTGGAACCACGTTTCAAACTCTTTTATGGAACATGCACTTTCGGCACGACCTTCGAGTTGACTAATTATGTACTTTAAAAGGATGTCTTGTTGTTGAATACTAGCAAGATTAATGGCATTACGGCAATTATTTATGTATGCATTTAATTTTTCTCTGTTGGCGTCGAATTTGTTAATGAATTTAATTAAAATGTTTAAATCTATTTCTTTTGCTTCTTTAGTCGACATTGTGGATATGATTATTTAAAACGATTAGAATTAATAAGATTTGAAGTTAGGTTTGTATGTAAATATAATTGTAAGGATTAGTTTTTGTATAACCGCAACAAAATAATTAAAAAGTTAATATATCAAATAAATCTGGATAAAATAATGTTAAGAAATAAAATCTGTAAAGGAACACAACACAACAATATACAATGTAAAAAATAAAAATGTAAAACAAAAGTCACGACGCAAACTTATAGCTAGGAATTATTTCGATTCTACGAAATTAGTGATTAGCTTCCGGCGTTGAACAATAGCCGTTGTTGATTGTAGCTTATCGAAATAAAGGAACACTTTGTAACTTCACTGATGGATTCTATTTATAGATTTGAACCTTAGAACGGTTCCACTAAATGTTAGACGATAGAAAAATAGTTTCTTGAATAAATTGTAGAAATAGTCTTTCGAATAGAATAATAGGATAAATCTTGACTTACAGGATAACAGGATACATTTGAACAGTAGAATTAGATGTAGGATATATGCCTTCAATTGATCGGTACTGGATAGCCAGGATTCCCGTGGGACACGCAGAAAGCGCTGTTGCCTGGTACCGCTTACGGTACAGTGGACCAATGGGCTGGATGCTGGAGGGAGTCTGCACAGACAGCGCAAACTCACTACCTGGATTACGGTTGGTTGATTGATGCTTACAACCGGAGTATCAACTGGGATTCTTGGATAATTATACACGATTTGTAACACTTTCGACACATTCACTTGCACTGATTTCAGGATAGGTACCCGAGATCTTAACTGATCCCCTTTACGCTGCCACCAAATGTTAGACGGGGTTTGGTAAAACACTTTTTAAAAAAAGATTATTTTTATTAACTGAAAGGAACTAGGTACACTTTCACAATATAGAATTAGAAATAAAATAAAATAAAATAATGAATTAAAACGATGTTACATGAATGGAATCCCGAGCTGAACTAACTTTTGTTATTTTAAAATACATTAGGTTGAGGAGGATGTTTAGACTAACCTAAGTCAGCAGAATGCTGACTTTACATTTCATCAGCTTTTCTAAGAACATTGTATGTATACAGGGTGTATCAGGACCGCTTCCATTAACTTTGGGGTATGATTATACTGCATATTCTCATTACGAAAAAGTACTTTTTATTTTTTTTTAACGCCAAAAATTTGGCCTTTTTCAAAAAAATAAATTCTATTTTTTTAGCTTTACATATGTAAGAACAAACGGATTATCACCAAATTTTAATTAAATACACAGTTTTTTTTACAAAACAAACCACCGCGATGTACAACGTTTACAATGTTTACAATCATTGCGCAGCGGGGCAGGCCGCGCGTCCATCCGTTTCTAAGCAAAGCGACGCGGTGCGAGTGCACTGGACCTCGCCTGTTACCACGTGGTCATCGCGGTCAGCTGACTCGCAGCGTGCGCATCGCGCATCGCATGAATACCATAAGCGAACTTTATGTAGTTGTTTCCCATGTTCGAATGACTTCTTATGTTATGTAATAGAAATTTTTTTATTATACAGTTAATGCCTATTTAAAAAAATAAGCTCAAGCCGTTTAAAAATTATTCAGCTCCATCGCAAAATACACTCACTAACCTGACTAAATCCGTCTCATCCTTGTGAGGTGTGGTTCGAACTGCGCACCTTCCAGTTCAATGCAGAGTTCGGCTCGTCTTTTCGTCTCCTGGTGAAGTCTAGGCAAAAGGGTAGGATCTTCTAAACTGTTTGCGCGTAACTTATTAAAAACATCGTTTAGTCTTGTTATCATTTCTGCAGCACTATCGCACTGTCGATCGAACACCCTTTCTTTTACGTAACCCCACAGAAAAAAGTCTAGTGGGGTCAAATCAGGCGACCGAGGTGGCCAAGCGCGGGGTCCCAGTCTTCCGATCCATTGGCTTTCAAATATTTCGGAGAGCCGTTGGCGAACGGATCGAGACACGTGTGGAGGTGCGCCGTCATGCTGGAACCACGCTCGGCGGTAGTCAGCCACAGTAAAATCTTCCAAATATCTACTCAGTTGCCTGTTAATAAAATCTAAGTATGACGCACCATCTAAACGCCGTGGCAAAAAGACTGGTCCCAGGATTACATTTTTAAAAATACCGGCCCATACGTTGACGGACCATCGGGTCTGGTGACCAGTTTCCTGTGAAGCGTGAGGGTTTACCTCCGACCACATGTGAGCGTTTCGCCTATTCCACATTCCGTTCCGAGTGAAAGTGGATTCATCCGTCCAAATCACGTGCTCGATGAATTCAGGTGAACTTTGCTGCTGATCTGCTGAAAACAGCCACTGGCAGAATTCAGTACGACGGACTCGATCAACTGGCAGCAAAGCTTGTACGCGATGAATTGCATAAGGCCGCATTCTGCTGCGTCGTAATATCCTGTGCACAGTTGAATGTGAAGCAATGGGCCTACCGTGCAGACGTCTAAGCTGCTGGGCAGCACTGCGCGTTCCAAGACGAGGGTTTTGGCTCACAACGTCTAAAATGCGCTCTTCTGTGTTGACATCCAGCTGATGCCCACCTCCAGAAGCTACAGGAGCTATCGGCCTATTTTCCAAAACTCGCTGGTATGCATTTGTTATCACGCGTGAGTCAGAAGGATGGTGAGCGTTAGGATACCTGTTTCGGTAAATCCTTAGAGCTTCAGCAGCATTCCCTAATGCTTCTCCTAAGCACATTAGCATCATGCCATATTCTCGAGAGCTGTATACATAAGTAACAGGCATTTTTGTCCCCAAAAATAAGCACAACAAAACTTAGCACTAAATAAAACGATCTCAATTTGTAAACACGAAAACACACACGAAAACAAAGATGCAAAAGTGTCACTTGCAAGCGCGGCCAACAAGGAACTGAACGTGTAACGGCTTTTTTCGTCGGCACGAGCCACGCAAATATCCTAGAAATAGTGTAAGAAGTAAAGTTATCGAAACTTTTTGATATCGATAAGTCGTGCTTATGCTTTTGTTTTGTGAATTCGGCTGAACCCTATAATCTTACTGTCTGATCCTTTCCTTTATCCAAAACTAGGGCATGGTGTTCGAATATTCGCCTTTTTTACTATTCGAATAAAACTGTTTTTTAATAATGTAAACATTTCCGTACCTTCTAACCTTTTCCGTATCCTTAACCCTTTCCGGAACATAGCTACGCTTAGCCTTGGATGTTATGGCGGTTAAACAGGTAATAAGCATTTTTAATAAGAATACCAATAAACACTTTTAATACTTGCCAATAATCCTAAAAAGACATCTTTTAAGTAATCTAATTTTAGATAGAATATTTACAATAATACAATACATTAAATCAAAGCAAGCACTGCGCTCATCTCAACAAAGACCAAAACTAAAACAATAACATTAATCGATAATGTTAATAAGTAATTTCATGTCACAACACTACCTGTTGTACACAGTCGCCGCACGTGCAAAGAAAGGCGGCTCATTTGTACTTGTGTTGGCGGCTTCCGCCAAACGATTTCGCTCAGCAAACTACGACCTTTCGGAAGTGCTTTTCTAGGAAATAATAGTATTTGTGTACCTACTGCAATCTACACCATTTTTTAAGTTTTATTTCAGTTCACCGTTGATTTTAAGACGTGCGGGCAGGGTGCGAGAGTATGTTTGTGAATAAGTACCTATTTTAGGTGTTTTGTGCGCAGTTTACCTATGTTTTAGTTTTGTGAACTTGTGTGAGTGAGTTTGTGCATTTTTGTTATAAACGAACTTCTAAAGTGAGGTAAGACGTACTTACTTAGTAGAGAAGTAGGTAAGTTTTATTTTAAGGATCCAAATACAATAATTAGATTCTTCTAATATTATACCTACATGTGAAACTTCGTAGTACTTTGAAGCTAGTACAATGCCTGTGTTTTTAAATATTCAATATTATTGAGTTACTACGCATTCCATTTTTACCTATTCAATGATTTATTATTAGATGCAGCGCTACTAAAACTTAAGTTGTCTAGTCAAACGATTTAAACATGCAGCGCTTCGATCTGAAACTGCAAACGAAGTTACTAGACGTCTACTTATAGAAAAAAGTTAGACATCACCTAGGTATCGCCTGCAAATGAACTAGTTGAATCCGTAGACGGCTAAACTAAAAAGTCCACAACGTTCTTATCGACTGGCAATGCAACGACAACACCTCAACGTAGTTGGTTAACTACCTAGTTAAAGTTCGTTGAAATAAAACCGTCGAGGCAAACAAATTTAGGCTGCAATTCAAGCTACATAGAGTTGATTTTTGTATGAGTTAAGTGGCAATCGACGACTAGATGGACGGGAAATAAGTTCATGTTTGTGTTCATTTACCTACTTACATTTCTTTCTTTTGAATTTCGATTCTGATTAGTGTATGTTTGAGTAACGACTTGCGTGCTTAATTCATAATATTAAAGTGTTGTTTAAAGAATAGATAATTGACTTTTTCTTTTATTAATTAATAGATTTAGTGGTTTGAAGTTGATAAGAAGCTTTTTTAAGAGAAAAATATCTTTTCATTACTATTCAGCCAGTCTTAAACCTGCAAAAGTATGAAGGAAAGTTCGATTTGATCATAATAAACTACTCTTCACATGTAAAAGCTACAAAATATCATGTAATGTTAATTTATAGTGAAATTTAAAATAAATATGTATGTACACAAGATTACAAGATTGTTAAACTTATAAAATATAAAATACAAATATTCTACTAATAAATACTTGTTTATTAAATTACTCAGGACGAAGTCTGTTGATACCTACTGATAGTCACTTGCAATGAAATATCAAATGATTTTGTAAATAGCGCCATCTTAAGTTTTACGTGTTATTTTGACTAAATTGAATGTAAATCTAATACTCTATCTTAAAAACAACTATTTTTCAAATCACATTTCGTTTGACATGGTTAGTTTATAGTTATTTATTACTAGTCTCTGCTAGTACTTAGTTCAATATTCACACATGTAGTAACAGTGAGGCCACGGGTGGGAGCGTATTTTACAACTTTTATTCTTACGGAACTTAATACATACTATGTAGACTAGGTAGGTACTGTAACTTTTATCTTATTTAAGTGTTTAGGGTGTTTTTATTAAAGGAATCTACTGTAAGTTACTAGGTATTATGTTAATAAGCAAACTAATATTCGTTAATGGCCGCGAGGTTTTGTCACTGAAACTGGTGGGTTGATGATCTTTAGGTTCAAACTATTTTTTACAAGAAAGAGGAATCCAACTTTTTTATTGCAGTAATTCGGATAGATGATTTGCAAGAATTATTTTTGTACCGTTATTTATTTCGATCAGCTGCTGTTTATTTATTTTGTTCAGTAACAATTAAATGAGTTGGCACGAGGCAGGTGACTTTTATTAAACTATTAAGTAACAAATACCTATCGTCGTACCTCGTATTCTTAGAAGCGAACAAAGTTGTTTTAAGTTGGACAAATAAGTGCTTTCACAGATTTCTAGGTACCCCTGCTTGGGTGGGAAGATAGGTACCAAAACAGGTGACTTAGGGACGCTGGCTTGTTTCGTCATTTATTGGTCAATGCAGTGCAGTAGGTAGGTACCTACGCAGGTTTATCATGAAGTGAGTAAATGGTATAATTTGCTTTGCCTAAAGTAAGAAAAGTTCATTAAAGAAGGTTTAGCTTAGGCTTACGAATGAAATTTTTTGATCAAACGAATTTATCGAACTAATGATTGACAGGAATAATTTTCAGCCATTATTTATTTACATCCTACTTCGATCAACTGCTTTTAATAGTACTTACTTATTTCATCGCCATCATACCTAAACAAATTCATGAAAAATGTCTATTACATAACATAAGAAGTCATTTGAACATGGGAAACAACTACATAAAGTTCGCTTATGGTATTCATGCGATGCGCGATGCGCACGCTGCGAGTCAGCTGACCGCGATGACCACGTGGTAACAGGCGAGGTCCAGTGCACTCGCACCGCGTCGCGTTGCTTAGAAACGGATGGACGCGCGGCCTGCCCCGCTGCGCAATGATTGTAAACATTGTAAACGTTGTACATCGCGGTGGTTTGTTTTGTAAAAAAAACTGTGTATTTAATTAAAATTTGGTGATAATCCGTTTGTTCTTACATATGTAAAGCTAAAAAAATAGAATTTATTGTTTTGAAAAAGGCCAAATTTTTGGCGTTAAAAAAAAATAAAAAGTACTTTTTCGTAATGAGAATATGCAGTATAATCATACCCCAAAGTTAATGGAAGCGGTCCTGATACACCCTGTATAACAGAACGCTGGTTAACTTTGAGAAACGAAAGTGAAATTATTTACCAGAATTAGCTTCCAAAGGGTGTCAGAAGATTGGCCAAGTACCATGTAGTTACATAACAAAACTGGTTATCACGTTTGGTTAGTTACGATGGGATTCACTTCGAACCTACATGCCTCTTGGAACGCTTTATTGATATATTAAATTAAGTAGTAAATAAGCAAACATAGTCTTGACACATTTGTTGATTTAGAACATATCTTAATCATTTGAATAATATTTTTTAAACACCACAGTCTGAAGTTCGAACAAACAAATCCAAATACGTGTTATTATCATAAATTTAACTAAATAAAAATAGAAATATATAAATATATAGATTATGTGGAAACTGGTAATGGGATGGCTGACTAACGGTTTGTGTGGGCAAAACTCTTTTCTGTAATTTAATTGCCTTTGGAGGCAATGAAGTTGTTTAAATAGAATTAGGATGTAACGGAAGTAGATACTTGCAGACAAAAAACTTGAAAATACTAGGTGCAGGCTCGGATTCGAATCCCCTGCAGTGTGGTCACCCCTTAGTATGCGGAGCGCCTACAAAAGACCGAACCACGTGCAAGCGGTTCTCATCTTAACACGACTGTCTGCCGAGTTTCCTGACTGTACCTACACTTAGTTAGAGTAACAAAAGAAGGAAAGCTTGCCATAAATCTGTAATTATCAAATAAAATATTATATACAAAGATTGAAACGGCACTGTTTATTTTACTGTCTGATTAAATTAAAACAGCGGAAGGTAAGTAGGATTCTTACATGACGTACTTGAGCACACGCTCTGGTGCTCACGCAAACTTGTGTGGGTATATTACACTCTTGAAACTTTGGATTAATGAAACTGAGAAAGATTCTGCTAGATGCAATGATGAGGTGCGCGAGCAAAGCGGGTGTCGTGTCGCCTGGTCCTCTTCGCGTAATGACGTCGGATTTATTCTAAGTTAAATCAGTAAAGATTTCTCAGGTCCGAGCCTGTCACCTATCTTCTGCTATTTTACACTAATCAAAGATCACATCAGTCCTATTTGCACAACATGCTTTCACAGTGTACATGAGTACACAGAGACGACGTCATATCGGTCTGAGTAATTTTTTTAATTTAGTATTGTTTTCGCGGCTCGATGTGTTTCTTTATTATTATTTTTTTTTGCCGCCTACGCAGCATTCTCTACTTGGAGGGAGGTGGAAGATGCGTCATGCATACCTCCGCAGGAGCCGCTTCTGCGGGGTGACGTGGGACTCACCAGAGTGGCACCTACCCTCGTTGGCTGTAGCAAGATTTTGCTGTTAGCCTTCATCGGAAGCGACAACCGTAGGGAGGTGGGAGGAAGCTCAATGTGTGCGCAAAGCTTTTATATATACGGCAACTATGTGTGCGTGACAAAAATGTATTGATTGTACGCGCACAAAGTTAAGTTGCATATTTACAAGCATAAATGAGTTGAACCATCTACATCTACCTACCAATCTATTTGACAATCTCTGCCAAGCTGTTGTAGGTGTGTAGGGGCCAATTGCGCTGCACCGCCCTGTCGGCTAGTTAGTTAAAATGTCATTCCGTCACTTTCTATTTTTATTTAAATTGTAGAGACATAAAACATTATTTAGCACAGCTCTAGCTTATTCAGAACATCGATGAGCCTAAGTTACATAAGTTTATTTCAAAACGACTTTAATTAATTAAAGAAATGGCCTTCACGAGTAATTTAAGGTCGTTTTTATCAACAGTTAAGTAAGTAGCAACTTCAGGTGACTCTGCCTGATGTGGGCGCCAACTTATCGGGTAATTAACCTCAGCAAGTCAAGTAATGATTGAAAGGTGATGTTCTTATCTTGCTTGAACTTGATACGTTGTTTATGCAACAGGGTAATAACCAAAACACAAAATCTGAAACTTCATGTCTTCCACAATGTCTTTTTTTTTCTTCATCTTCATCGTGATCGTATAAATACACCTAAATTTCGGCTTTTAAAAGGTGTTATGGGTAGACTGAGAGAAAAAACAGCGATAGGAAAAAACACCCCTCCGCTCACTTTTGTCAAAATTGCAAAATACTAAAAAAATACGGTATACGGCTTGACTAGGACTCTACCATACCAAAATTGTTGTGGACAAAACGAGCTCATTCGAAGATAATCAAATGGGTATATTTAGTATTAAAATACGATACTTTATTTCAAATAAGGTATTTTCAGAATGCACTGACATTTTCATATTTCTTTGGAAGTTAGCATTGTAAGAATAACTAACTAAAAGTGGGAACAATTCGATAACTAGTCTCCGGCTCGAGTTTTCAATGGAACGACCGAATTCCAGAAAATATTATCTGTGTCGGTAATATGTATCTACATCTCCAGAAAATATTATCCAGGATGTTCTAAAACAAGACTGAATAAAGCGCTGCGCAAACGTCTACTTTTGATACCTACAAGACACCGGGGAATATTTTAATTTCATAAACCTACCTTATCTTTATCAAACCAACCACTCCGCGCGTAGACATAGACATTGCTTCCACTTTAATAATATGTGGGTGTAGGTATTTAACAGGAAACCAGAAGTTACTAAAGCAAGACCCGCGCAACTTAACGAGCAAATTAACTTCCCGTGCAATTGCTCTTGTTTTACACAACTTGAGATGCTGTTGTTGACGCAGAGACTAATAAGTTTTCATCGTCCGCTTAAGCTTATAGTAAGGTAAGGAGGGAGACCAAAGTCTTAACAATATTAATTAAATATCGTAAAAAATCTTACTAAGTAGAAACATACGTAGCTAGTATGCTAACCGCGAAGTAAAGTTCGAGAGGTGAAATCCGGTGAGCACCTGAGTATTCAGAAATCTACTGCGGTTCTTATTGATTTTATTTATAATTGAAATGTCAAGATGATACTGCCCTAGTACGAGGTACAATCATTTTCTACTATTAATACAGTGTATAGTTTGATGTAATAACACATTATTAATTATGAGCTATTCAGTTGCATAGGTTAGATACAATAAAACACAATTTTTGTTAAGGTCTCGTCTGGGGCGGCGCTACAGTCGTTCCTGTTTTGACCGCCGTAGTAATCACGTTTACGTGGTCGTGTTCCGGTTAAGGGGAAGGAGCAACCAGCACTTTACTTGAACACCAACATTACTTGAACACCAACATTACTTGAACACCAACATTACTTGAACAAGGGTAATTCGAACTGAATCCTATGATCCGGAACGTAGCAAGTCAATAATATAATAATCACACGCAGCCTTACTACCTATATATAATAGCCTGATACCTATATATAATAGCCTAATACCTTTTGATAAATAAAACATCTATGATAATAGTAAAAGCAAACATAGATTATTTATTGGTCTACCGTGAATAACTTAACACACCTAATTAGAAGCAGATTCTTTGTTTACCAGATCTCTTTACAAGTAAAATCATGGAGAAATATGATCCAGCCCAATATAATCCTGGATCATTTATTTCCAGATGTTCATTACCTGCCGTAACGAACTCGGAATATTGAAGGAAACTCCCTTTCAGTCAGTCTCCCAGTACACGGGATCCTTTAGGAATATCCAAAAGCAAATACTAAGATGAATCAATTAACTTTTTATTATTATTAATAGTATAATAGTAAAATAAAATACTTTTTAATTGTGAGTTGTTGAGCAAGAAAATTTATAAACCTAGAGGTGTTTTAATCTTATTTATAAGGTCAGTTCAGTGATCTTGTCTATCAAGTTATTCATTGAATGTTTTTATTGAATAAGTACAAAGATAACAGCGGAGGGTAAGCGCAAGTTAGTAATTCTCATTTTTAAATCAATTTCATTATCAACACAGGTTTCGGGACACTTAGGTCTTTTACAACAATAATCATTTGCAATTTAAAGAAATTCGAATTCAAATATTTATTTCTCAACATTGACAATTACCGTTTGACGTCAAATAAAACATGAGTACCACCAGTTTGGAAAATCCTTCGTGTAGAACTGGCAAGAAACTTCACGGGTATATTTTTTTCAAAATCAATTCTTATCTGCATCTGTTAGCTTGGCAAGTCTCCCCCCAAGTATCCAAACGGCGAACACCCTCAAACGGAACCCGAGTTAACACGGGATCCAGCCATCGCCCTCATCAACCGTATTAGAGGAAAGTGAGTGCAATTCTACAGCCCTACACACCCCAACGCAACATTAATTGCTAATGCGTTAATCGATAAAACAAATAGGTACTTATTATCAATGATTGTCTGTGTCCATAGGCACAGATGCCACGTAGCATCAAGTGGTTCACGTGTTTGCTTGCCAGCTACGAATAAATAAGTAAAAAACCTAAACTTGCGTTCTACGGAGCTGCGGCAATTTATTTAATTAACGAGCGGTCAAGTTCCCTCTGTGTTTATATACAATACTTGTTATCGTACTTAAACTCTTATTTTTTCCTATATCTCTAGTGATCGTGTGTTGTACCGCGCATGCATGCCATGTCCCTACGTAGCGTCGTGACTACGTGCGTCTGAAATACGGTCGGTAACGTAGATATACCATACTGCAGGTGTACCCATCGCGTAAAGTATAATATTGAAAAAAATAGTTTGGATCCTCAAGTTGGCTATAACAAGATATGGTTTGGCTCCATGTTCGAGCTTCGCATATTTTTGACTTTCATAATGATCGTCCGATCGATTCCGTGGAATGTAATATTCCAAAACATAGTATTAGAAATAATTTAAACATAAGGTAGTGACAATAGATAATACATCTAGCACCAGTATTCTAAGTAGTAATTTAAGCAATAAAAATGTAAAAAATAATTTTCTGAACATAGTCCATCAAAATATGCAGGGCATTGATGGTAAGGAATTACAGATTGAACTGTTCATAAACTGTGAAAATATTCATATACTATGTATCACAGAGCACTGGCTCACACAGTGTCAAATTATGTCTTCTTATAAGAATCATGTAATTGCTAGTTCATTCAACAGAGAACAAACAACTTGCGGCGGCTCAATGATCATCACTCATAAGAGCCTAACATTTAAAGAACGCACTGATATTGTAAGTCTGTCTGTTGAGCGATCAGTTGAAATAGCCTGTATTGAGATAGGGAATATTGTTATAATAAGTGTATACAGACCCCCATCCTCACCATATGAAGTCTTTGAGAGCACTATGGATCAATGGGGACAAAGAAGTTGCTGAAGCATTTGAAAATTTTTTTACTGCCATCCCTGTGTCAACTACTTCGAGTATTAATTCATGTTCCACTCTTGCACAGTCACTGCTAACGGAAAATGTAAATTCATGCGATTTTATTTTTAAACATTTTACTGTTCCACAAGTTTTAAATGCATTTAAAAGCATTAAAGTAAAAAATACTGCCGATTTAGATGGGATTTCTGTTAAAATTATTGAATCTGTCATTGATGGTATAGCCCCGTACTTAGCCAGTATATTTAATGACTGTGTTGATAATGGTGTTTTTCCTGATTTAATGAAATTGAGTAAGGTCATTCCAATATTCAAAGCAGGTAGTATGTCTGACCCTAATAATTTTAGACCTATATCTATACTACCAACGCTCAGTAAGATTTTTGAAAAATTAATTTTAAATCAATTACTCTCTCATTTTTACGGTAATAGTTTAATGAATTTTAAGCAGTTTGGTTTCACGCGGGGTCGCTCAACAACCGATGCCGGTGTTGATCTCATAAAACATGTATTCAGCGCCTAGGAGGAGTCGTGTGATGCTATTGGTGTCTTTTGTGACTTGTCCAAGGCGTTCGACTGTGTGGATCATACTACTCTACTCATGAAACTGCACCATTACGGCATTAAAAACCGAGCGCTTGCCTTGATTAAATCATATATTTCTAATAGAAAACAGAAAGTTGCAATAAATGGAGAAAAATCATCAGGATCGGCAGTGACAATGGGTGTGCCCCAGGGCTCAGTTCTCGGTCCTTTCCTATTCTTAGTTTATATTAATGATCTGCCATCGGTCGTTAAGAATCAATGCGAGGTCATATTGTTTGCTGACGATACTTCCTTCTTGTTTAAAATCAAAAGACAAGAAATTGACTATCGAGCGGCGAACAAATGCATCTCCAACACAGAGCAGTGGTTCTCAGCTAATAATTTGCTCCTCAATGAAAAAAAAACGAAATGTGTTAAATTTACATTGCCAAATGTCAAACAGGTAAACACAAACATTGTAGTTAAGAGCCAGGAACTGATTCCTGTAAACTCAACTGTATTTCTGGGCATAACCTTAGACGCCAAACTCCAGTGGGGACCGCATGTTGATGGTTTAGCGAAAAGGCTTGGTTCTGCCGCATATGCTGTTAAAAAAATTAGACAAATTTCAAATGAAACAACTGCTCGATCAGTCTATTTTGGTTACTTCCACAGCCTCATGACATATGGTATTCTGTTGTGGGGGAGTGCTGCCGACATCGATGCTATATTTATTCTGCAGAAAAGGGCTGTTCACGCAATCTATCAGCTCGGTCCAAGGGTGTCACTTAGAAGTAAATTTAAGGAAATTAATATTCTTACCTTCCATTCACAATATATTTTAGAAAATTTAATGTATGTTGAAAAGAACATAACCTTGTTCAAAAGAAAAAAAGATCTGCACAATGTTAACACAAGAGGAAGAAATATGCTGGCAGGTCATAATAGCAGGCTTCATAAAGTCACTAACTCATTCATGGGTCAATGTATACGCTTTTATAATAAGGTTCCTGAGGATATCCAAGGTCTTCCTATTGACAAATTCAAAGAAACTATAAAGGAGAAGTTGTGTGCTAGAGCATATTATAAACTATCCGATTATTTGGATGATAAAAGCCCTTGGGTATAATCCCCTCATTAACAGGATTGTACTAGTAAGTATTTGTAACAAAGCATGTGTAATGTGTCTGTATGTGCGATGAGTTCTTCGTCCCGATGAATATCTAAAGCGTCATTGTCACTAAAGTACGTCTTCTTATGGTAGCGTCGGGTGACGGGTCGCTCACTTCCCTCTAATATGGTTGAGGAGGGCGATGGCTGGATCCCGCGTTAACTCGTGAACGGGTGCCGTTTGAGGGTGTTCGTCGTTTGGATACTTGGGGGTAGGGAGACTTGCCGAGCTAACAGATGCAGAAAAGAATAATTTTTGTATAGACATAAAGAGACTCTGTAAATTTATTTTGAAAAAAAATATACCCGTGAAGTTTCTTGCCAGTTCTTCTTCACGAAGGTTTTTTTCGAACTGGTGGTAGAATCATGTTTTATTTGACGTCAATAAGAACAAGTAATTGTCAATGTTGAGAAATAAATATTTGAATTTGAATTTGATCATTATTATTTTTATTCTCTAGAGCCAAGTTTCAGATCATTTCACGACCAATTACCGTCTCGTTTAATCCTACATCTGCGTAGAAAAGACCATAACCTAATCCAAGCTAAAAGTTAGCCAACAAATCAGATTTATTTTGGTTTCGAGATGAGAAAAAGTAAGTATATACTTTATTGTAGGTCGTAATTTTTCTGTATACCTACCAATATTCATAGGAACACGTTCTGTATTTAATGCTTGGAAGAGTAGAAAACAATCTTCACTAACCCGATGTCGCTCCGATGAAGGCTGCATAGCATTCCCATGCCACGGCCATAAAGGTGGTTTTTAGTGGGAAAGTGCCACTCTGGTGAGTCCCACATCACCCCGCAGATCGGCTGCGGAGGTATGCATGACGCATCTTCCACCTCCCTCCCCGCGGACGGTGCTTCTTAGGTGGCAAAAAAAAGAAAACAGTCGCCGGTAAGGACGAGAATCGCTTGAGAGACGCCCCGCATATCAACGCTCCCGGTTGATCCACTAATGCCCAATTTCACCAGTAGCCCCTAAAAATTTAAGTGTCTCCTATGCCAATTTAAGGGGCACCTAACGCAAGTTTTGTTTTCACCGATGGTTAAGGGGCACCTTAAGCATTAGGGAGCCCTTATAATTTAGGGGATGAATTGACGACCCCGTAACACTTAGGTGACGTATATTTTTAGGTTATTTTGCGAAGTGTCCTTCCGACTTCCGAACAATAATTACTCCTAGTGATAAAAATGGATAATGACCACGATTTATTTGAAGATTTAGAAACAATTGAAGATATATACTTTTTAAGTGTCCAAAATTTGTTTAGACGACCTCGTATTTACGACAAAAACTTTTTCATAAGACACAGGTTATCAAACGAGAGTGTTTTATTTATAATGCAAAAGATTGACCTTTTAAATTCTAACTCCTCCCTCAATATTTGCTCTTTTAGGTCTTCCACGGTCTCCTTTCGTTTGTATACATGCTGTATACTATTTGAAACTCCAGAAGTTGCTTTACTGCGCTCATCGTAGCTTGATTTCTGTGGATGCATACAAGTTCAACGTCAAACACACAGAATTTGTGATGGCTATCCAAGCACTGTTTTTCGCCTCATTTGTAGCCCCATCTGTCTTTTTATTTAAAATGTTTCTTTGTGCTGTTATCTTCTAGTAAAATATTGGCCACGTTTCCTCTTTTCTGACATTATTAATTCTACCAAATACAAAACATAACAAAACAACCAAATACAAACAAATAATATTGTGAAACGACAAGATAAGACCACAGATTGAAATGTCACAGCAATTTTTTAGGCACTGACGAAATTCGCCATACAGCCAAAAAAGTAATTTTGCAACTTTTTAAAAATTTATCTAATATTTACAACCCTCGCTTTTTGAAATAAACTGAAGTTAATAACGTTCATTTAAGTGATTTATTTGATTTTTTTTCAACTTAATATCAATAAAATCGTTAAATCAAATAATTTATCGATAAACGTTTACGTTGTACCTCCGCACTAAACGTCACCTAACTAGGGGCCGCTTACTTAGGTAACCCTTAGGATGGTGAAACAGGATTTATGTTAGGCGATGATTTGAGGGAGCCTCTAAAGTAAGGGAACCTTAGTTAGGTTACTGTTTAGAGGCTGTTGGTGAAAAAGGGCATAAATCAACTGGGGATTATAGACCACATTTGACATCTGTCAGTCCATACAAAGTAAATCGTAAAATTGTCTGTTGTCATTATTACAAAAAAGATATATTTCTTATTGAAAAAAAAAATTAGTTTACTGTGCATTTAGAAAACAGAATAATAAAGAATACTGTGTGCCCGGCCTCAGTTACCAGGCTATGTTTTAGAAAGTGTCTAATTTGATCAATTCAATTGTTCCTTATTGAATTATTTTGAAATCTAATTTACTAGGTACAGAATCGAAAATAAAACTTCGTTTAAAGATAGAAGATTCAAACTATCCTACATTATCTTCATTAAAACGATTACTAAGGATAAATAAAACAGGAAGTCATATATAACCATTTATTTTAATATACAATAAATTACATAGATTTGTATAATTTTGAGGCCAAAATTATAACTACACCAAATGTATTTACACCCAAATATTTATCTATCTTATTTTACATGAAGATGGCAATTTTAAAATGTAATAATATCAGTCAATAATCACTAATTTCTTATAAACAGATATTTAAATACAAACGTAATCTAAGGGCAGGAGGAAACGATTTGACAGATTCAACCCAAGAAAATCATTTTGTTTTTACTGCAGCAAGCCACTATGATAAAAACTTTTTTGTCTAACTAAATATGCCATTTACGGTGACGCCCCACCACTCATTTGGTTTATACATCGTAGTGTGCGACCATAGACCAAATAGATAGTGGGATCTATACAAGAAAAACTTGAATTTATAATTGACCGACTAAACAGTCTAACTTAAACCATTGACTGATTAGTTTACAGATAATCCTTACGGTATTAAAATGTTTCTGAGTTAGCTAAACCTTTTACAAGATTCGGTATTTTGCAAGTACCAAATAAATAAAGTGAAACAAACCCGAAAATGTCTTGTCTCCAATGATCAACAAAATGAAAAAAGTAGTAACAAAAGGTGCATGATAAAAAGTGGTATATCATAACCTAAACAGTAAACAACATATTTACAAGGTTACCTTTTCAATATTAACTATCTCTTAGGCCGGTATTCTAACTCCGATATGAACAGCTTTCAATTGTGCGAGAGCTATCTGCGGAAAGAGCAAGACGGTTGTACTAATTTCGTACTAAAAAATATCTGTTTTTATCATTTATTTAGAAAATATAACTTAATTTTACCCAAAAAATAAAGCTTTGTGTATAATATTAAAAGTTTTTTATTTTTTTGGCACAAAACTGGCAATTTTTTTTTCCTACAATTATATGGCCAGTATTATACCGTTCTGTAATCTTTATTGAATACGTAATATAATTAAAAAGTGCAGTGACAGTCCGATATAATTTTTTTTTTCACCACCGAATGCCAAAGCTGAGGTAAATAATTTTTGTAGAAAAAAAAATGAGATAATATGTTTTTTTCTCAATGATACCCAATGATATTTGAATATGTTAGATCTTCTATTCTACAATATTTACAAAAAAAAAATTCAAATAATCTGCTTGTTTGTACACAGAGCAACAAAAAAAAATGACCAAAAGCGGCATTTTTCGAAAAAAAATGAAATCTCGGGAATATCTCGAAAACACTTTTACTGAGGTAATTTTTTTTTATCTGGTAATGATGGAGCACACCTCAATCTTTCTTTCCTTTCAGTTTGTCTTACAAGTTATGGGACACCCTGTATAATAGCTTACATTAATAGCTGACATTAAAAATAACAATTTTTATTATGACAATATGCATGTAAACGCAATATCTACGTAGCTAGTATATACTTTATCCAAAATGGAGCCTTTTTCAGTGACTCGCAGCATATTATGCTCGAACATATCGAAAAAGCTATTTTTTAAAAGAGATATGATTATTAACATTCTATTACTTCCGCGATATCTCTTTACTGTTGGCAAACTATTTAAATGTGTGCTAAAAAAAATAGTCAAATACCCAATTGTCATAGTCAGAATTTCATCACTATATTGAAGAAAACAACGTCGCTTTTTATTTGACCGCCAAGAAGAGATAGTTCTACGCATACTAAATAGATGTCAGCCAGTCTTACGTCCCATCATTTCCCATTCCCATCATAATGAACAGCAGTTTAAAGTTTATAATCATTTGAAAGATCCGCAAATAAACATATAGTAAATCCACGCATACCAGCCTAAGAGCTCAATACTAACATCAAATTTGTTTTTTTCAAACGTCTTGGTCTTAATATCGCAAATAAAAAAAGAAAAGTTTTATTAATTGAATAACAAGAGGTTGTTAATAATGTAAATGTATCCGTTATAAATGAAACACCGAATTCTCTTATTTCTAATATACACTGTTTATCTCGAGTATTATATACAATTTAACATTTTGTAATGTATACGCCAAAGATTTAATTTGAACCGGATAAAAGATACCGGTGTTGGACCTGTCTCATACAGCCAGACAATAGCCTTATAGCAATAATTCGGTAATTGTTTGTTTGCTGATTGCTTTTCTTCCGTAACACCGCGGCGGATAAAAAAAGAAAGATAATTTTTTACCACATTACTCTTTCTGGCCGAGAAAAGTAAAGAAATTAAGTATTCCATATCTGAGCGATAGACCAAATCGCTCGCTCAGTAACCGGTTCTAAGTTAATAAGCCACCTTTGTTGTAATCGAGTAAGTTAAAACAATTAACAAAGATAAACAGTATTTATAATATTTACTTCTTACAAGACGATTATTACTATAAAAAGATTCTTTTGTGGCAAGATGCTTATTTTTAAATGAAATATTTACACGTACACTTTATAAACAATATCAATATTACAATTATTATAACAAGAAATTCAATTTAAAGCTTTGATGTATCAGTAAATATAAATTTAGAACTAACTTTAATAGTTAAATAAATCTTTTGCATATTGCTATTTCGTTTATTCATTGAATGAATGTTTATTGCTAGAAAGCGACGGCAACAAAGCATATTAAATTTGATAAATACAGTATGTATAGATGGTTCGAGTAATTTGTGCACGCAACCTATGTGTGCATGTGCTTGTGAATATGCAGCTTAACTTTGTGTGACGGCCGCCATCTTGTCAAACCATGTTCTTGTCGCTTTGGTGTGCGTGCACAATCAGTTCATCTTGTCACGCACACACAGTTACTGTATACATGCTCAACGCACACATAGGTCCGCGTGCACAAATCAGTTGAACGATCAATCGTAACGTGCGAATATCAAACAAAAACCTTGTAATTTATGGTTTAAATAAAGATCTAAACAAGTCAAACCAAATAATAATCAAATCTGCTCCAATTAAAATTAATTAATTCGATTTTCGAATACTTTCACAAAAGAATTATTGCGAAACAAAACGAATCACATATGTAATATAGTTAATTACTTTTCTAATAATATGTCTGTACACTTAACAACTATATTTCGAAAGATTTTCGATCATTTTCATAATTATTAGGCCGGTTCTACTACTCGTTGGTTTGTTACTTACGACATTATTCAATTTACAATAAAATAAAAACGATTACATTCTACAACAATAATAATTGACAATAATAACCTTATTATACACAGCTGTATGATACAAATATACAATTTTTAAATCATGTACAGGAATGTACACAAAAATATTTATCGATTTTAAGATCTATCAAATTCACAACAAACTCTCTTAGTTAAATATTAATTTTACTTTAATGCATGACCAAATTCTAAGAACCAACTGTACGGAAATGACAATTTATTTCTTATTTATGTCAACAGACTATTATAACTTACACAGAAAGCAGAACTATCGAAAAAAGAAAATATTTATATATATTATATGTTAAATATATATTACATGCATATTAATATAGTGGTTTCATGAAGCATTCGTTAAGAGTATATGTTCGATCACCTAACATTCCATATATCGTACAATAATACAATATGCATAAATTATATTCATATATACAATTTAAACAAATATCGTAAAGCTTACATATATTATCACTTAGACTTATCAAGCATATAAATGAAATGACATTGAGTAAAGACCATAATAATAATTGTTATAATTAATATAATTAATTCCAATTATATGTAAATGTCATCGTAAATATGAACCCTTGCATCGCAAAATATTATAATGATACTTCTTAATTCATAATTTTAGAATTTATAAATACATCATATACATACTAGATAAATACATCAAAGCTATATTATTATACTAATATTGAGAAACATTATTCTTATTTACACTAGCTATACAAAAACACATTTAAATTCGCTAATCAGATGACACGTTACAAACACAACCACCAATGAAAAGCCAGTAATAATCGTTTAAATTCATTTACATCCAATAGCAAATAAGGTCGAGTACTACGTGTAAGAAATATTCAAATATTATTAGTATTATTCATTTATAGAATGCAATTCACGAAATAAGTCCCGAGCGACTTTGTGAAACTAAACTGAAATATTTAAAAAAATGTGTATTGAATGACTTTCACTGCCAGTCTAAAGATCATTTTTAAATTAAATCCGAAGTGCATTAATAATTAACGATAGAATGTATGTTATTATTTAATTATTAATACATCTAGAATCATGGAATTACCGCAAAAAAGTGACTCGAGATCAAATTGCTTTGAAATTTTCAATGTTCAAAAAATGCAGCTCAATTGCTATATCTTTTATATTATAAGAAAGGTTTTTATTTTTATTTTAGTAGGATCGAAATATGCCGCAACTACTGGAACCATTGTTTCATTAGAAAGATCACTATCCAGGCTATGTTTTTGTTTTATCTCGAAACCAGAGCGATACTTCCAGTGGCGAACAATTTCGTTTTCACTTCCATTAGCCCAGAGTTTTTCCTTGAAATGTATATAAACAACATTTTTATAATTCTAATTCAAACTCCACCAATCACAATCTACAACCCGATCAAACAAAGCGGCATCACAGCCCGACCTTCGAAGACAGGGCGTCTACGAAATGCCAAAACGTCTTTTTATATCATAACCTCACTGAGAATTCGTCTTCGAGGTTATTCTCTACTTCACAGCAAGCTACTAGTTCTTCGAAGGTCATTCCATTGTGGGTCATATTGATGGAGGATATGCTTCTAAATAGCGCTTCCGGGTCTAAGTCGTCCGGTAGTTTAGTGAGGAACTGCGCTGCGCTTATGAAATCCATATCTTTTAACTCGTCTTGGTAAAGATGGAGTATTCCTGTAAAGATAAGAGATGTTTTATCAAAAACCGGCTTTATCAATCCTACTCATTATTGTTTGTTTATGTGTAAAAACTAAATTCTAACACTGAACGTATTTTACAACATTTGTACAAAAAATGGGCAAGTGATCAGGAGATACGATGGTGAAACCGTACAGGAACCATCTTGTACTTTATTTAATTAGAATTAAGAGGTTGCAAGAAATATAAACAAAAATATATGTATAGACTATTAACCCTAAAACTAACAACCGTTTAATGAAATTAGTCTAGTATTAGAATATTACAATATCTAGAAGCGTAGGGGCTCGACGCACTTATAAACCGGCATTTTCGGGGACGGCAAAAAAAATGCCGTTCGTAATATAATTCGGGTTTTGGCGAAATGGACAACCCGATCGATACAAGCCGAATATGTGTCAGGTAGAACCGGTTGCCGTTCAACAAAGGCTGCCGAAACGAATGCGCTGGTCTGAATACGTCGGTAGCGCCCCTTAGCCTCCACTTTATGTAACAATTTTTCATAATATCGCAAGCTATACGAGTGGAACCGGGCAAAAGTTTCGACAGTAAGCTAAGTTCATACAAACAAACCTTCAGTATCATCTAATTGAGTAAATTCATAGTAACTAACAAAATTATGTAATTATTAATTAACTTAGATACTGGTACAGATTCAATTGGTACAGGGGTCAAGTCAAAGTGTGCGCTAAGATTATATAAGCGTTGCTCTATAATATACATATATACAGCAACTGTGTGTGCGTGCCGAAATGTACACCAAAGCAACGAGAACACGGACTAACAAGATGGCGGCTGGCACACAACGTTACGTTGCATATTTACAAGCACACGCACACAGAGACTTGACCCATCTATACTTGTTCATGCAGCCATTTCACTTAGGGTTACTTCAGGCTGCAGTAATCGATCTGTGATTGCCATGCACATCGAAATTAGTAAGTTATTTTCAATTCAAGTTTACAATACCTACGATGTGTACAATACCTTGATAAAACAAATATAAAACCCTCACCGAGTGCAGACTGAAACAGCGTCTCTCCATTCCTGCCGTCCCTCACCAGTACGTCCCAGAGCCTGCAAGCCGAGTCCAAGGGCATAGCTTTAGCGAACCACGTGTACACCCACTCTAGGAGATACAGCTCTTCTGACACCAGGTCGGAGAGACCTGGTAGATTCTGGCGGAGGAGAGTGCTGTAGGCGAACCAGAATCGCTGGAAAGATGGAGATAATACTAATGAGTATGTTAATTTATTATAATGCGAAATGGCCCTGCGTGTAAGCTTGTATACATACAGCAACTCTGTGTGCGTGATACGATGTACTGATTGTACACGCACACCAGCGACCAGAGGACTTGTTGACAAGATGGCAGCTACCACAAAATTTTAGTTGGATATTTACAAGTATACGTAATTATAAAGCCGCTCGCAAGAAACTGCACTGGAGCCAATTTACAATGCGACACTACCGTGAAAAGACCTAAAATCGTCAAAAAATGTGGTGTATCAGCCCACGACTGAAGTTCAGTAGCACGTCATTAAACACACAGGTCGATTTTCCATTGTTATATTATTTTATCAGTCACTGACTCAACCTTACAGCTATTTCGGTAACATAGGAAGTTTGGTCAAACTTTGGCGAACATACATACAAACAAAAAATTATAACACTGGAAACGGAATCAATTTGCAAATGTTTTCTTCTAGAATAAATGTATTTAACCTACATAACACTTATAGTACCTGCATAGCGACTCCATCCCTGGTATAAGCGGCTCTCAGTACCGGCCAGTCCAGAAGGTTTGAGAAACAGATGAACGCTTGTGGCGCGTCCATGTTGAGAATCAACATCGCAGCTATGAACGACATACCCTGGAAAACGAAATGCTTGTACAAATCGCCCATAGTACTTACGACTAATATCTCTATTTTACTTTAATATATAACGGTATCAAGTTAACCTCTAAATCGTTGAAGAAAAGGCTCAAGTATATATTTTGACTATATCGGCTAATAAAATTTGGATATAATCATTATTATAATAACAAATATGGTCTTTTCTACGACTAAATCGTGCTGCACAAAGCATACTAATAAGTATTTGTTTTAATAATAAATTGATTAAAGTTAAAAAAGATAGAAACCTGTTAAATATTATTATTTATCTTATAATTAATTAAACACAATATTTAAATGTAATATTTTAAACAATGTTTACAATCAAATACAAGTACCTAAAGTTAGGTTTGGCTGAATTAAAAAACTTAGAAATAATTTCCTGGCTTCGACATTTTTTGTTATTAGCCAATACATTAAAAATTCCTTTGTACATATAGCATCGAAAACTGAGATATTATAAGACTTGTGCCACTGTGACACCTAGGCCATTTAGTAATGAGCATAAACATAATTATTTATTATTACTGGGTTAACTTGGTCATATTATTTAAATGACAAAATTCACTAGAGTTCTGCTACTTTACATATTTTTTAAAATTAAAAAATAACATCTCAACATTTATTCAGGCCAAACTGACAAATAATGTTATAAACTTTCTGAAATAACACATTATAACACACGTTAGCTAAGTTGAACATTACATTCGAAGCTGACATTGGACACGAACCGCAGGAGAGCGCTAAACTTTCAGCCGAGTCTGTAATTTTCAATAGCGTACGAGTGTTATACGACTTCATTCAACACCATTGTGATTAATCAAATAAAACGTTCTTAGGTAATAAAATAAAATATCTAAATCATAGAACAGTAATTGAAAATAGTAATTAAATGTTTGTGTAAATGCGCGCGGTCACTTTTATTGGGTTCCGTAGCCAAATGGCAAAAAACGGAACCCTTATCTGTCTAGACTTTCTGTCTGTCTGTCCGTCCGTATGTCACGGCCACTTTTTTCCGAAATTTAAAGAGCTATACTGTTGAAACTTGGTAAGTAGATGCATTCTGTAAGCCGCATTAAGATTTTACACAAAAATAGAGAAAAAAAACAATAAATTTTGGGGGTTTCCCATACTTAGAACTGAAAACTAAAATTTTTTTTTTCATGAAACCAATACGTGTCAAACCCGTCTATGGATAGCTTTTCAAAAATGATATTTGGTTTTCTAATATCATTTTTTCTAAACTGAATAGTTTGCACGAGAGACACTTCCAAAGTGGTAAACTGTGTGTCCCCCCCCCTGTAACTTCTAAAATAAGAGAATGATAAAACTAAAAAAAATATATGATGTACATTACCATGTAAACATCCACCGAAAATTGGTTTGAACAAGATCTAGTAAGTAGTTTTTTTTAGTCATAAATCGTAAACCGCAATTTACCTTTCATACAATTGATGTTATGTTATGTTACTTTCTGCTTCGGAACCCTTCATAGGCGAGTCCGACTCGCACTTGGCCGCGTTTTTTTTTTACAGCAGTATGCGCTACACTGCGGTCATTAACTGCTATACGATGTTCATTGAAATTAGTATTAATTATACATCAATACTAAATAATTGTATAAAATTAAATATTTTTGAATGCCGAAGTTACTTATTTTATAAGAAAGTTTAAGATTCAAAGATACAAAATCTCTTTGGTTGCTACTAACTTTTTTCTCATAAATCAAATCGTGCCTTTTGATTACCGAATCGCGCCGAAAATTGAACATTCGCAACAGGTTGCTTTGAGCTGGTAATAAGGCTCATTATAAAACTAAAATGGGTTTACTAACATACAAATTACGAGCAACGGTGTTTAAAAACATAATAACTGCATATTGGTAGTAGAAATAAATCAAACTTTTGCACAGTTAATTGATTGCTTTATTTGCCTCTATTGCACGTGTCAGTGCGCACGTTCGTCGAGAAGAACGTAAACCTAGGTCGATACCAATGCCTGCGTACGTCTATATTTTTTTCTTGTTTCACGGTTTGTTTAGTAATAATTGGAGTAAAATAATACAAATAGGCACTTCGAAACGATTTTTAAAAACATTTTATATTAAATAAAACCCCTGTTAGCCGGTTTTATCGCGTTGTTTACATTTGAAGGTACCTTTATAGATAGATAAGTCAAGAGTGACGTAAATGCAAAGTTTAAAAAAAAATATTACTTTAATATACTTAATCGTGAAAACTTAAAGAAATATAACCATTTTAAAGCGAGTTCGATATTTGGTGATAATTGTTTTAAAGTTATTATAAAATTTATGTTTTAAACGGTAAAGTCCATTTTTGATTGATCCTCTAGGATATCAATTACAATTTTAAAAAATCAGTAAGGTATCTCTTGGACAGGCGTGTACCATCCTAGTCTTCAACGTCCTGCCGATTTACGATGAATAAATATATATTAATAAGTTGTGATTTGATGAGTGCTGTAAATATTTTTAGAACTCTTTAAATATAACATCACATTCACAAGATACATTCAATAATTCTGAAAATAACTTGATGTGTGTCAATAAATAAAATATGTTTCCTTATAAAATCATACAAACGTCCTTCAAAGTTATCGGTAGGAAAAGTTAATAACCAGAAACAGTGAAACGAGGTATTTGCAATCTTGCGCACAATTGGTTTTGTGCTGAAAGTAAAGAACTGTTTGAAGTTTTTGTGGCTAAATAATATCAATATCCATTTTTAGTATATTTAATGTTATGAGTTTATAAAACTGATTTTTAGAAATATTGATACTTCTCTAGTTCAACATGTCTGGTGCCACTTAGCTTATCTACACAATACTTATATTACACGACCACAGAGACCATAAGTAAACCATGTATCAACCATTTTAATCGATAGAGCACTCCCCATAATATTTATAAAGTCTTTGTATCATTTCCGTAATAGTTTTTTTTTCGAAAAAAATAACGTTTTAGCAACACAAAATGAACTTGTTTCCGTTTGCAAAGATGCGCTCAATCGTTTTTCTATAAAGGCTGGCAAAAAAAAATTACTTGCGGTACTGGCTGAAATTTTTAATTCAGTCCTTCAAAGGAGTTGTGAACAAGCAGGCTTCATGCAATATGCGATAACTATTCCAAAATAGATTTGTATCAGACTTGTATTTGCCCTCATAAGAGGCAGTCTAGCTTTTTCCCGCTCGCAATATGTCGGGCGCATTTTATTTATTTATTTATTACAGAACCAACAGCACTTTGAAATATTACAATTGATTTAAATGAATAGGTACATACTGCCAATGAAAGGTTCACAATTTTTTATCTATACTCTTACGAGTAGGGTAAAACTGGTTTCAATTATTTTAGAAACAGGGTTTACATTAAAAGTTACCAAGAATTAATAAGTATACAGTATTAATAAGTGAAATAATTATAATACAAAGTTATTGCATGCATTTCAGTGTGTATGTGATGGAGCATGTGTGTCGAGAGAGATTATGTGTCAATGTTAGTTACAGAGTGAGTGGACATAAATAATGGAATGAAAATGCGATCGTGTTTACAAGTGTGTATGTGTGCAAGCTCTACACCACCGGTACAAGTTTACTTATTTTTAATGGAATAAGAATAATTTTAGTAAGTTGCATCAATTTCTCTGAAATATATTTATTAACAGACAAGCATTTACTATTAATAAAGTTCACTGATTATTTGACTACCGTATCCTACTAGCATTATAAACGTATAAGATTCTTAAATATTCTAAATGTAAATGTTTAATAATTCCCGTGCTCCCCAAATGGTGGCAGCTGAAAATGGCCGTGCCTCAGCCCAAGGCATTAAAGCTGAGTTGCACAACCTCTTTGGCATTGGTATGTAGGTTCCTTTGTTTCTCTGCAGTTTTGTTTTACTGTCAAATAAATTGTTTTTCTTTTTTTCCTATTTCGCGTTTGGAAGTTGGTTACTATATCTTATGTTCGAACTCGTTAGGATAACATTTTTGCGTGTACAGATAAAACACTCGTGCACTTTTATCCCGTAACGGCAACGGAAAAGGGTATTTAAGAGGAAGTCGCGGGCACTAGTGTGTTAAAATTACATTTGAATGCTATGTTACATCATCATCAGCTATATATAAATCGAAACGTCATTAAAGTGCAATACAAATAATCATTCAATTTTATAAATCTTTGTCATGACAGCTGTTTAGGTAAATTATAGTTGATGAGGCTATATTTCTTGCATCTGATAATCACTTACTAAGAACTAAGTAAACAAGTTCAAATACAATACGAAATATTTGTAAGCAAACTTTACTCATAAGTTCATAATACGTTGCGTTACGTAAAAGCAATCAACTTAAAATAAATAAATAACAAACAGTAAGCCAGCCTTAACCTTTCGATCAAGAAATCAAAGCCACCAAAATAACAATAAGTAATTTTGTGATACCAAATTAAATTCGAAACTTCATAACAATGGAGACCTTTCAAACACCCATTCTTAAATAAATGCCAAATATTTGCCCTCCCTGGTATTCAAACGCTCCGCCTCGATCTAATTACTAAGACTTTGCATCTGAACCTAAAATCAATTAAAATATACGTGTATTTAAAACTTGCTTTTTACTTGATCGTTACTTGAAAAAGGAATGACATTAACGCGTCTTTGCCAGCTTTCGCGTTGACAACCAAAATTTGAAATTAGAACCAATTTTCATGTACATTGCGGTTTGCTCGTGCTTAATGCATTTAAAAAGAATTCGCCGCAACATTAAGGTAACCACAACTTGTGACTTAACTGCATAACTAATCGATATATTACACTAATGACACGCTTATGTCATCGGTTTTATAGATTTTATTTATATTTCAATTTAATCTGTCGATTTATTCTATAAAAAGCACGTATAAAAATATTTTAAGCCACTGTAAAAAAATATTCAGAAATCATATCCGTTAGTCCTAAATTCATATGTCCTTTCGAGAGAAGCAAGAAGCGCCGAAATATAAATAACACTACAAAATGCTTACCTGAATATATCCAATATCCGGCCTGTAGCACACGTAGGCAGCTAACAATTCGTGGAGCACATCAAAATAGGGCCCGCCCGGTTGGAATATACACAAATGTGGAAACGTCCTGGATATGTCCAGCTGAATCAACTCCATTGAACATTCGTCACTATAATCTAAAAGATTAGGGTTCGATTTGGAACAACACTTCTTTGGTTCGACGGTTAAGTGAGATTTTAGATTTTGCTCGCTGAAGTTTCTAGGCAATCCGAATCGGGGTTTTTCACTTTCTGTGTCCGACAGCCGGTCTTCTTTTGTTTCGCTTTGACACGCGCAGTCGTCTTGGGTTTTGACTTTTAACCGTTTTCTTCTCGACTGCGCCTCTTGTAACTTTTGCTTGGCTTTCTGTACGAACTCTTGGTATAAGTCTGGGGTGATTTTCAGCTTGTTCTCTATGGACAGTTGCCAAACCTTCCCTCTGACGCAGGGTGGGAGCCCGCTCCACCACAGTTCCTGAGTTCGTTTGGCGCTTTTCCTGAAATTGGGAAATAAAAGGCTTGTTATTGATGCGTCAAAAATTGCAATTTACAAATACATTACAAAAAAAATTGGTATATTTCATGCAAGGGTTAAAAGCGCTATAAAATGTTTATTATAAGTTGACATTGTATTTTATTGTTCTTGGAAAAAAATAATTTCATTAATATACAAATATAGCATGTGTATAAAGCAAGCGTTAGTTAAAATTAAGTCGCATTTGAAACATGGAGTCATCATGAGAAACGTTAATTTGAACCACACTCGTCTGCTCATCATTTTCTACCAGATGACATAGCAGACAAATCCTGCAAATTATCTGTTTCAACAATTATTTATCTATACACATCTCATAATAGTATATGTTATACTATAAAAATAAGTGATATGTAATGATCAATGTCGAGGACATTATTACAAGTAGATTGATGCAAGTTTAAACTGATCCGACCTTGTGCGCGCGCGCAACATTGTGAGTTACGAGCGTTTTATGAATATAATGGCGGTTCGAAATAGTGCGGAGGTTAATGCTCATTGGAGCTATTCACAGATGATTGATAACTCAGACAACTTGACATTCGGTTATTTAAAGATATTTGAATTTAAAAAATATGTCCGAACTCGCAAAATGTAAAACATTCACATTTTTATTCATACTCATGACGCTTGGCACGCGGATTGTTCGAAACGATCTTCATCTATAATTTACTTAACACATTTTGTCATGCATAATTTTATCCCTAAAGCTGTTGTATCTCTAACTTCCTCATAAAATCACGTGATGATACCCGTTCCTACTGAAACCTTTAATACCTCAAAAGCCAAAGGTTGCAGATTCAATTTACGCGGCGCAAATACTTAGCCAAAACTCAAGGTTTACTTATTTTGAAGAAATACAGTTGAAGTATTCATCAGGGAGCGTTGGTGCAGTGGTGGAATCCCCTGAAGTATCATTATTCCCTAGTACGCAGAGCGCCTCAAAACAAAAAACGATGCGCAAGCGATTCTCGCGTACCTCTAGCCATAGATGGAAAGGTATCAGTTTACCACTCGTACCTTTCCACCTGTGACTTGAAGTGTCTACTAACTGCCCACAAACTTCCGTAATCATACTGCAAATATATCGTACCTAGGCTCTCTTGAGAAATACAAACTTTTTCAGTTGCAACATCTTCGAACTCAATTTGATACTTTTTTGCTGTACCAATACTGGCAAAAATTACTTTTATATCTAAAGCTCGCATTCCAGTTCGCTCTTCACGGTGCCTTAATATGAATACACCCCCCCAAGCTTCTTCAAAATTACACTCGCAATAACTTTTTGATCGTTGTGTCACTAACTATAATAAGGAATTCTTTAAACTTTTTTGTAATTTTCTTGATAAGTTTAAGAAAAAAAATGTTGATAAAAGCTTTTAACACTTATACACTATTTGACGAAAATATATGATTTGTAATTAGTACGCTAACATTAAATACAGGAAATAAAAACAAAATATTATGCATAATAAGTGTAACAAACGACATAACTTTATGTTAAGTACGTTTTCGGCACTCGTTGTCCAAACATTATGAAATACTTATCCATTTACTTATTTTTGGTTAATTTTTTTTTTATTGTATGACCGTTTGATGCCAGAATAAATAAAACAAAAAATAAAAAAAATGTCAGCCCCGCCTTACTACAGACACTTACATGTTTGTCCAATCCGGCAGTATGGTCTGCGTCCACTCCTTGGCGTGGCTGGCTAGTCTCTCCTCCTGCTTCAGCGACTGCTGTAGCTTGGCGAGCCTGGCGCTGGCCTCGCGCTCCACGCGTCGTCGCGCCGCCTCGACCATGCGGGCGTGCTCCGCTTTGTGCCGGAGAGCTTCCTCGGTGCATTTTGCTGGGAGGTTTGAAGGTCTGACAAAAAGAAATTTCTTGTTACGATATGATACGTTACAATGTTATGGGCTAGAGGATTCTTCGAAATATTGCTGGTAATGGGGTTCTGGCTCATCTGCAATGACTTGGGCTGAGTAGAAATACTAGTTGTTATTTTGTCCGTGTTGAATAACTTTTTAATTCTAAAACTCCGCTAAAATACTTCAATACCTAATGATAAATATTTTTACAATCGTTCACTTCGGTGACAATTTCAAAGACAGAATCATATTCATATATAATTTTAATATTTCATTTATGTTTACACAGATGTTACTCTATTCAAAATAACAAACTCTTTACAGGACCGGAAACGCGGCAAAAAGTCTTATTTCCTGTGTATTCAAGCAGTACCAGTGGTCATACCTAACTCATGAGCCACCAAGTATTTCGAACGATACCTACGTCTGTCAGTACTATGATTCATGGGCAGTCGCCTTACGCCCACGATACGAGCTGATGTCATGTCAATTTACCGGGCAATCAACAAGAATTCCTCGATGTTTGAAGCAGGTCGAAATATTGCACCAAAATTTGTCTAAGCTAATATAGTATTTCAATTTAACAAATAAGAAGCAAATATTGCTTTAGGAAAATTCTTTATAAATCAGTAAATAACAAGACTGTATCTTTGTACACTTTCTAGTATTGAACCTTCATTCGTGGAGTCTAAAGAGAGTTGAAGCAGAGGGAATTATTATTATTATAAAATAAATACTCGGGGTTAGAAGGATACCAGACACTACCCGTCGGAAATATCTGCGAACCTCGCTGGAATGCACTTCCCCGCACCTCGCCCCTTTTTCGCCTATCCAGTACCGTAGCCATCTCTCTCTATCCGTAACGTAGCTATCTCTCCAGTTTGTATGACGTCATCAAGCCAATTGAAATTTTTATTTGAAAAAAAAAATTTAATTGACTTTGGAAAGGTTTTAGGTACAGTATATTTTCAGAAATAAAATAGGCATAGATTATATCGAAATTCCCTCGGGATAAAGATTTATGCCAAAGGCAACCTCGCAGGTTTTTTTACTACAGCCAGGTATTGACTATCCAGCGATTTTATTATCGGTTTTACATAGTCCTCGCAGGAGCGGCAAACCCTTCGAAAATGTTACACTTTTAGTACCTGACTGTAGTTGTTCAAATGTAGATATTTATTTAAGATCGCAAGTTACCAAAATATTTCCTTAAGTTGTCACGATTTTAGTATTAAATAAAACACATTTTAACCGAGAATCGTAGTCTGTAAATAAAATGTAAAAATATATGTAATTTTAACGCATTTAAATCCGTATAGGTTAAAAGAAAATGTAAATACGCATACGACACCAAATTCGCTCGTAAAGCTATAAAATGTTCGCTATTATTTAATCTATAAACCACAACTAAACTATAAGAAATGTAAGCTTATCGCGTGTTCCAACAATTAAAACAACTGCGTTGTTCATTTCAATATTCAAATGACCAAAACAAACAATAGTCGCGTGTTTCAGTCATCTACCATTTAGCTAATAATTAAAGATTTAATTTAATTTTATTGTGTGTATTTTGAGAACTAATAAAGCAATTACTGCTTTATTTTTTTATAATTGACAAAAATCAATTATCATCCATAAACACTGCGGCTGAAATCTATAAAACCTACTTGGACTTACCACAGCTAAATAGTCAAACAAAAAGAAACTTTGCTTTATACTGAATAGAATACATATTCTAGAAACATGTGCCACCAATCTGGTCAACATTTGTCAAATGCGATTTTCATAACTATACGGCAAACATCAAAGTTGCTTTTTGTTTGAACATTTAGCTGAGATAAGTCAAAGACAAGTTTATAATCATTGTTTATAGATTTAAGCCCGAATCTACTTAACTAAGTTTACAACTCTTGCGTCATAAGAAAAGTATTTTCTCTTTTTAATTCTCTTCTTAATCATTCATCCGAACTAAATTTTTTAAATGTAAGTACTTTAGGTATAGGTGCGGAAATAATGTGGGCTATTTTTAATCCAGGAACCGCGCAGAAATGCTTATAATTGCAACAAGCTTTTTTATTTATTGACTTATCTTATCTTATCAATGTGTACAAATGTAAAATATAATCGTATCATTAATAGTTCGAGATAAGCATCTTATCATGCATATTTTGTATTGTTTCTATAAATTATCTGTTTACTTGTGTGTACATAAATTGTTAAATAAATAAATAAGCTCGTAGTATTTAGCAAATTACGAATTCTTAAGCCCATTCGCGCTGCACTGAGTTACAGGCTCAATATTTCTTTATGTCCCTATCAGTTCAATAGAAACAGAAAGTGACAGAGGGACATTTTCACTAGCTAACCGAATAAAACTGGCTAGCTTAAACCTGCTCAATCGACTTATCTTGTCCCATCCATTTTTTAAAAGCCCTACAATTCAACTTGTTCTAGTTAAATAAAAACCTTTGATCATTTCAATTCATGCTTCGATCACTGATAAAAACTCTTTATAAACAATGATATGTAAAAGTTCACTTCAAACTGTAGCTAACTTGTATTTGGAAACTGATTTGTATAATCCGCACCTACACTATTCTCTGCCTGGATTCGAACTCGCTACACGACTATAGGTAAGTATAGGAGACATTCCTACTACCGCTGACACCGTCATGCAGTGCCTCGGTAGGCGGGAGATGATCAAAAGCCGGGCGTTTCTTTTGCATTTGCGAAACGAACACAAAGCTGGCGGTTTTTCTTTTTTGAAATTGACAATTTATTTATGGCCCTATAGGCCTTTTAAATACTTACCGGACTTTGTAGCTTAGCGCTGATGGAACTTAAACTACTCCAACAAACGAAACGCCTAAGGGTACCCGAGAGGGCACGCACCTCGGCTTAGGACGTCGTATATTGAAACTACCACTGGTTCGGAAGGGTCATCTACTGCCAAAGAACCAGCAAGAAACTCAGTAGGAATGCGTACGACGCGTCAGCCTGGCCCACCGGTGGGTTAGGTTAGGAAATGGTTCTACTAGTCAACAACGGTGACCGTCGCGGAACTCGCGGACCTAACACACATCATCAAAACAGCTTAACCTTTTCTACGCACACATTTTCATGGTACAGAAGCCGCAGGTCTGAAAGGCGGGTGTTGACCGCGTCGTGAGTTCTGAGCCTAAGATATCCTTTATTTATCATAAGACTACACCGAAAAAACTTGAACTGGCACTTAATAAACATTACTTATTGATAAATTCCTGATGAATATGCAGTGATGTTATAACCGTAACGTTATATGGCTCTGCAATGCTCAAACATTGCGTTCTAATTATTTATTTGCATATTTCGTCGACATAAGAAAGTTACATTCGTGCGATAATGATGAGCGACATTTAGCTGAATTCCAGTTGTTTGTCGCAGTATGCGAGAGTTTTAGAAAGGTCAATTTTATTATATTAAGTTTTATTTAGAGATTTTCAATTACAATAGGAATAACTGCATTAGGTAATGCTCACTCAAGGACGGATGAGCGATTCTATACCGCGTAGCAAAATCTATACTTAAAAATGCCTTTATTAATTTTTTTTAAATATAACAGATGAGTTTTTAAAACCACACAAATGTCATCGTCGAAAAGTCAGAAAAGTCTCAATTGATCAAAAGATGTACAGCCGCGCAAAATTGCCAGTATGAAATAAACGAGAGGCACTTGTCCTACCGTCGACGGGTAGCGAGTAGACCTGGAATCTGCATACCAGTTGGCCAGCAACGAAGTGCGAGTGTGTAGTCTCCGTAGTTTTGTCGCTGGGCTACAAGCGAGTGTACCGTCCGAGAGACCAAATGACAGCTCATATGGTCTCTCGACGAGTATTTGGACAGCCAAGCGATCATTGGTCAGAGAATATTATTTTTGATAGCTCTGGTCGCTGAGACAAACCTAGAGGAGACAGATTTCTCGCCGGCAGTGTAAGGGTGTTACCTCACCAATCGATCGATGGTACCAAGGAACAAGCTACGTCGATCGATTGGTGCGGTAACACCCTAAGGTGGCAACGAGCGTCGATTAAAATATGTCTCAATTTATTGACACGGTATGTAACAACTTTTATAATTTTTTTGAAGAAAACTCTTTTAAGGTATTCAAAAATACAATTTTACTGAATTATTAAAAATTAAAAATTCTGATTAAATTATCTTAAACTTTTCATCCGTGCATTGTATAACAACTTAATTTTATACCACATTAATTATTAAAACAAAAAAATAACTTAGATTTTTAATCTTAGATAGCACTTTACGTAAGCAAGTTTAATTATGTATGACACTAAGTTAAACATTTCAACACATTCTAGAACTGCCAGACGAATATAGTTAAGTAATTATTTACATTCACATTGTGTATATACTTATTCAGGTAAATAGCATGAAATTTGTACAAAATTACTGAGTTAATATTAGTCCTTACATATGAAATTGGCGTTTTGTCGTACTGGCCAGTATTTGCCTTTGATCTGTATTATCTCCTCTTTGGTTTTAAGAATTCCAATTTCAAATTTATACAGCTATTTCTCACGCATTTGTGTTTCGAAAACCGTAATTCATTTGTTTTTTCCTCTTTTGGTTTTTTCTTTGCGTCACTTAGTTTACAAAATGGAAAACTTGAAATATCGCGTAATTTATGAGAACGAGTTCCACCGTGGCACCAGTGCTGCAGAAACGGCTCGAAGTATTAATGCTGTGTATGGCGGCGGTGTCGCAAAATAAATGAAATATCGCGTTATTTACGAGTATAGTTCCGCCGTAGCTCCAGTGCTGCAGAAACGGCTCGAAGTATTAATGCTGTGTATGGCGGCGATGTCGCAAAAGAAGACACAGTGCGTTTTTGGTTCCAACGTTTTCGTTCTGGAAGTTTCGACCTGCAGAACAAGTACCGTGGACGGCCGGAGACCAAAGCTGATAATGAAGAATTGAAGGCTATTGTGGAAGCGTATCCATCGCAAACCACGTCCGAGTTAGCTGTAGGCTGCGGTGTTAGTGACAAAACTGTTTTAATTCACTTGAAGCAAATTGGGAAGGTGAAAAGCTTGAGAGGTGAACTGAGTGTCGACTGCTGCGTTACATCACTCAACCGGCACAATAATAAAAGGATTTTAAATCGAATCATTACCTGTGATGAAAAGTGGATCCTGTACGACAATCGGAAACGCTCATCGCAATGGTTGAACCTGGCGAACCAGCCAAATCCTGCCCCAAGCGAAAATTGGCTCAAAAAAAGTTACTTGTGAGCGTTTGGTGGACTAGTTCCGCTGTAGTTTACTACAAATTCTTTCGCTTTCTTAAATCTGGCCAGACGATTACGGCAGATGTCTATTGTCAGCAACTGCAAACAGTGATGGAAAAGCTAGCTGCTAAACAACCGAGGCTGGTCAATCGTTCTAGGCCACTGCTGCTTTAGGACAACGCTATACCACACACTGCACCAGACATCCAGCCTAAGACATCCACCGTACTCCCGGGACTTGCTCCAACAGATTACCATTTCCCATTTTTCTAAATTTGGATAACTTCTTGCAAGGGAAAAATTTCAACTCCAATGGGGCAGTCCAAAGCGCCTTCAAAGATTTAATTGATTCGAATGGTTTTTTTAGTAAAGGGATCAATGGGATACCTATGAGATGGCAAAAGTGCATAGATAGCAACAGTACATACTTTTAATTAAATAAATAATTATATATTTTTTTAATTTACTTTATGTTATTCCCTTACAAAACGCCAATTTCATATGTAATGACCAGTATACTACTTCGTTGACGACAAAAGAGCACGATGTCGACCTGATGTTAAGTGGTATGGTATCTGTGAACATTATGGATCCGAATGTTTTCAAGCGTGACTAAATAACCACCTCTTGGACAGGCACGTACCGTCCCAGTCTTCATCGTCACTTACCATCAGGTGACATGGAAGACGAACGCCGGCCAGTCTTAATTTAACTGATCGTTCCTTCCTTTTACCCGGAATAGAACTGCACAGACGAAGTTATTATGGCGGCCAAAATAAGAAGGACGAGGAGATCTCTACACTAGAGGTAGCGTATGTTGACCGCGTTACCGGTATGTATTATTCGAATACAAGTCTGAGTTTTCTGTCTAAAAATTCTGATACCCATCCATTTCGATCAATAATGTAGGGCCGAAATAGGGCTAGGCCTAATTTCGGGCTGTTCCGAAGGTGTCTTAGCGTGTCCATTTCATATTAATTCTTCACATTGATTTTTATGAATATCAAAGCTTTCTTGACTGGTACAAACATAAATACTATAACATAAATACTTTGAAGTATTTTCATATTGAGCTGCATAGTAAACAACGGAGGGGAGCCCAGAATATACATAAATATATACAAAACGATACGGACCGTAAACTGACCCCCGTTTAAGGCGTCCATGCAGCCACCATCCTATTATTTTCCAAACTGAAATTAGAGTCATTACACTCGAGATTCCTCAAAGGGTCTGAGCGCTAAGGGCTAAGGTGTAACTTTGGTGTACTCTACAGCAGCGCAGCAGTCTAAACACGCGATGGAAATTACTTTCTAAGGCAAGATGATATTGTAAAGTGCAATAACTTAAAATATTTTGTATACCTGCTTCTAAATATTTTAAAGGAACACACGATTACTACAACATATTCTGTGCTTAGTTTTGCGTAAACTATATAAAAATATTTATGAATATTTTATTATTTATTAACCAATTTATTATAAATAAAGTCAGGTATTTACGTGTTCAAAAATAAAGTAGTTAATCTATCTTTATAAACATTATAAAGAGGAACATTCTTTCGTCTACCACCTTCTAACCAACCTTATCTAATTACATCTCAAAAATGTCCTCTTGTACACTCGGAATCGTTGATGCTGGCTCAGTATTAAGCTAAGTATTCGAACCCGCTGTAGTGACGTCCTCCTGTAGAATGCGGGGCGCCTACAAAAGACCGGAACACGCGCAAGCGATTCCCGCGCGTACTCGTGCATGCTGAAGCTAAATAACTTCATTTAGCGCAGTTGCTAAAGTGTGCAGGAGATCGGTACTTAGTTAAAAGGAAATCGATTCTGTATGTTTCGAAATTGGATAATTTCAGGTTTAAATATTCCTACTTGATTTAAAATGCAGGGGCCGGATAATCATAGGAACCAGATTGAATTCGTACTAAATAAAGCAGTTAAAGAGAATTTAAAAGACAAAATAAAACTAGGAATGAGAAATGGGTGCGGTGGTGTAGGGGTCAGAACCGGTAAATCTCGACCTCAAAAGTACCGGTTCTTTTGTCAGTAAAATGGAACCGGGAAATCAAATTTGTTTCCGGGTTCTTTAAGTACTTTCGGGAATTCGTACTACTACTCACTCACTCACTCTTACTTTAATTTTAATTACTTTCTACTGTTCTAAAATACATACCTAACTTGGGGCCATACATTTTCTATGTCCTATGAAGAGTGGACATCGGTCCGAAGCCGAAGATATCTGAGCTTGAGTTTCAAAGGTTAAAAAATTTTTTTATAGTACTCAGATGGATCATCGATGGTCGATTCGATTTTATTATTGTTGAAATATTTGTTAAAAAAGAAGGAAGATTTTACATGTTTCAAAATTCCAGAAATTGTCTGAACGGTAATTTGGAGTTCAGAAACAGGCAAGTGTACCACTTATGTATTGCTGATCAGATCGCACCGGAAGACAAATTATTTTTAAACGGCTACCATTTTAAAATGAATCATGTTCGATATTATTTCTGTCACATAAAACAACAACTGTTACAATTAAGTATATGAGTAACTAAAACAACGGACGCATGCTCAACTACAATACAAATTACCATGCATAGGGAAACCACACAATTTAGGTTTAATTACGAGGCCAAGATTTTTATTTTCAACCTAAAGCAAATGCATATAATGTTCTAGTTTGAAACACAAGTAACTGTAGCAAATTCTACTCACACTCACAGTTGTACTACATTTTAAAGTTCCTTGTAAATTATGGTGTATCGGAATAAAATTCAATTTGCCAGAGCAAATTGAATTTTATATTATTAAACGTCTAGTACTTGGAGTATTGAAAAAAATCCCCTCGAAACGTACATTTCTGAGTTCGAGTGAACCAGACAAACCAACTCTCCATTATTCTCGCATGAGGACGATATCATCTCTTTTTGCGATGCTTATCACAATCAAGACATGACACCTGTATTAGGTTTAGGTTTTCTATTTTATAAATGAACTTTCACTATGTTAAAAGAAATTTATTTGAAAATAATTAAAAATTTCAGTTAAAAGTTTCATGCTTTATTTGACGCCAATAAGAACAAGGAGTTGTTAATTTGAATGTAAAAATAGTCTCTAAGGAGTAAAATTATCAAAACTTATTTTTTTGAAATAGAAAACTACATCCAATATTTTAAAGTTACGAGCGTCGTACGGTGTACGGAAAGGTTATGGGCGTTGTTCAGTCTGTCGCAGTTGCCCTGCATACCAGGATACGATGACACTGCAAGGAACTTGAATGCGGTTCAGAGCCTGCACCAATTCAGAGATCTACGAGTCTTGAATCCCGAATAATAGTCATTTATATTTTAAGCAAGCGAAGCTATCGGTGATGGCAAGTCACGAACGTAGACGATCCTTAGAACTTGACCAACCATTATGCAAAAATTTTACAAGAAAACAAATAAAGTACCATTTTGAAAACGGGCTATTAGAAATCGCGTAAATTCTGCGACTACCTAACCTAACCTAACGATAAACTCACGACCAATCTTAATCTTTTGCGCGAATGCAGAGTAACTCAACTAATTAAGAAAATACTCGAAATGATGCTAAGTACATGGTAACACAGTTCTCATACAGATGTACGTAAAGATGGGCGATGAGCAGCAATTTGTAGCTACGGTCAACTTTATATTTATGACGCTCTATCGAGTTACATTGTTGTGAGTACACTAAAACATTTTTTTTTATCACGTGCGTTATGTCATAAGGCGACATTACCTATAATGTATTGGATTGGTTAAAATGAATAAAATGAACCCAAACTGGAGATAAAAATATTATTTTTAGCCTGTTTATCTCCGGACTGAAAGTAATCTTGTAAAATAAAGTAGTTTCAAATTTTTTTTGTAATTATTTTAGCATCTACCCTAGATGATGTTAATTTCTTATAAATTATTTCTTAAAATCACAATTTAATTTTGATAAAATATTAAAAAACAAAACTATTTTTGGTTTTGTAGGTATTTTAAATAATAATCAATGTTCAAAAATACTTACTTCTCAGTACTTGGCTATTTATGTCACTTGAAATGGATTACCCAACTATAAATACCAATTTTCTCGTGCACATTTCATCTAAGTCTGCTAGGCTTAATACCAGGTTTGTCCTTTAGAACACGACAAATGATATTTCAGTTTTATGTCATAAGACCTGAGAGTAATCGCTTTCCATTAAAGCGATCCAGTAACCATCTCCAGTTTCCATCATCAGATCAAATCGAAGGAACCAAATTATCCTATTGTCACTAGCGTAACATACAATTGAACAGTTTGCAGTTAATATTATGTATACATTTTATAACACACATCTAATTATAATAAACATCCATAAGCTAAGCTTCTAAACTATTAAAATAATTGCATTATGAGTTCCTTGACCCCAGCTGTAACAACGATTTAGTATTAAAAAAGATAAGATGCGATAATAATTACGTAGCTTACTTCAGTATGCAGTAATCATTCGATTAATAGGATAATTCGATTGTAAATCACTTATTTAATCGCATTTAAAGTGTCGATTGAAAATTTATAATAATAAAAGTTCTTATTGATAGTTTCATGCAGGTCAAAAAAGGTAACTTGAACCCCTTTTAGCATGGCTTCGACAATTTTAGTTGTGGCTGTCACGGACGATTCTCTGTACAAACAGCTAACTTCTATATACAAGAACACCATACCTTAAAGTTGTAACCTCAGTTTGTTAGCTTACATGTTTTAAGAGTATTGGTAAATGTTAGAAGTTGCGTAGACCTGACTTGTAAGTGCTTACATGACTACGTGTATTTTTTATTATTTTGAGTGTAGGTTAGGTCAATCGATACGTTCATCGCTCAGCACCGCCTTCAATCATTTACAAACATACTCTTACGATAAACGAAACACTTAAATAGCTTCCTTTTTATTTCGGAGAGGGCGGTTTATCCACAGCCCCGTTGGCCTTTAAAACTCCACCGGACTTAGTGGCCTAGCGCTGAGGGCGCTTAAACTACTCCTACACAAACGTTCGTAACAAGAGTTCAACTCCTATTCGCCTAAGGTATTTTTCTGCAACTTACACGAGTTACGAACTTTGACAAAGAATATGAGATCATGCCTCGTTCATTCACTTGCTGCAATCGATACAAAAAACGGTATAAACTGTTGACTCATAACTTCACATACACCTTAAAGAAACAGCTATGTATGGGTCATAACTTTTTTTCAGTAATAGGGTTCACTTTAGTACGAATTTTACAGGTCACAATTAGTTAGTCAAAATTAGTTCTTGGGGTATAAAATATACCGTACATCTTGATTTGAATAAATTTGTTAGTGATATCGCTAGCTAAGTAGTAACAACAATTTATAATTTTTTTAATAAATCCCCAGACAATCACACCAACTGTATGGCCCCAAAGTAAGCAGAGCTTGTGCTATAGATGACCATACAGCGAACTGGCGGGGGGACCCAGAATGAACATACATATATAAATATAAACAACCATGACCCGAGAAAAAACACTTATGTTCATCACACAAATGAATGCCCCAGCCATGACTCGAACCTGGGACCTCCACTACGCTACTCGGTCATCTAATTAACTTTCACAAAGTTTAACATAAAACTATTTCAAGCTGCACCGAAATCTTTTTAATTGTGACAAACTAACTTAACTTAACTAGCATCTCAGTATTTCAGTTTTGCCTAGAAAACAATGTACAATAGCATATCAGAGTGCATTTAAAGGTCGCAGACGGACAGAAACAAAGGAACTAACCACAATGGATATAACTGTATGTAATTCCGCCGGCGAAGCCAATATGTAAACCAAGTAGAAGTCTCCCCTCTTACTTGGAGAAACATCGATTTCTATGTACAGTCATTGACGTGACATCAAACGCAGTTTTGACAGATTTAAAATTGGAGAAAATTAAAATTATCCCAGTATATTTCTTTCTGAAAAAGCTTTACCAACAAACCAATGCCCTATGAAGTAGTAAAAGTTATTTGTAAGCACAAATTTAAAAAAACCCGTTTGATGGAAAAACGATTCGCATCTCTTTCAAACGGCTAAACCCATTAACTTCAAACAAGGCTAAGACACATCAAAATCGACCCATTGACAGACACTTACAGCCGCACGTACACACGTCGGGGGTTAAATTATAAACGACAATTTTACGAGTTGAATGTACTTCTAATATATTTAAATTAGTTTGTCGAACACACACGTAAGACATGGTGATTTGAATTAAGGGCAACTCCAATAAATGCTCTTCTTGATTATTCCAAACGTGACTGATAATTATACGTTTTAAGCAACAATAAATTGTGACTTATATATGAAACGTAATGCGATAGTGGCATACAAAAACGAAGACTTTATGATAGCTGACCAAATGATAAATATTAAAGAGCTCCCGGATGGAAAAATACCTCAAAAATATAGAAAACGCCTTAAATACGAGTCATATCAATTGACAAATATTTTTACAAGTCATTAAGAAATATAAGTATAGAAAATAGTTTTTGTAGACCTTCCTCGGTAGTACAGTTTACCTGATATTTATTACATGACAACTCGGCCACCATTTCCTAAAAATCTCATAAAGAAGTGTGTTCATTAGACAAAAATGAACGATTGATCACTAAAGTCCATAAATATTGCCAAATTTAAAAAGAAAATTACGGTTGACGTTGGAAAAAAGCGCGGGAACCTCGAAAGAGAGAGGCGGCAATTAAATTTTATTTTTCAAATTATTATATTTTTAACTTATTTTTACTACTTTTTCGTGTTTTAATAACTGTACATAATGGGAAAACGAAAAAAGAAGAAGTTAAAAGATGATGAGGAGTGTGAAGCTTGTACCGAGGAAGAGACCAGCACGGGAGAAGATACTGACAATTTCAGGAAGTACAAACCCTATTATGTATCTGATTATAGCAGAAGATATCCTGAGGATTCTCCTCTTACTGATTTTGTAGTATTTGTAGAATCAGGCGATGAAAAGAGACCAATAGGCACGCGGGATTTAATTTCCATGTCTACAGTTTTAAAGGGATTTACTTAATAAAGGGATTAAATTCTTACAACCTATAAATAAACATAAAATAGGTGTACATTTTGAAAAGCCGACACTAGCTAATGCTTTTTTAAATAATACAATATTTCAAAGTGAATATCTGATGAAAGCAACAATACCAGCAACAGGACCAGAAGTAACTGGCGCCATTAATAATGTTGATACGAAATTTTGCAATTTCAAAATCTTTGGTATGATTTCCACTTTCAGAAAAATTATTTGCGTGAAGCGCATCACAAAGAGAGTACGAGACTATGGAAGAAGCGTGGAGCAGCCAACACGCACAGTAATTATCATTTTTGCTTCGAACGTGCTGCCGGAATACATTGATCTTCACGGCTGGCGCCACGCGCTGAGGCAGTATATACCCCCAGTAAAACATTGTTACAATTTCTTAAGGTATGGCCACTTAGCTAAATACTGTAAAAACCCAGTCAAATGTTCCATTTGTGCTGAAAATCATCACTTCAAAGAATGTAAAATAGCATCAGAAAATGCAGTATACGTCCACTGCAAAGGACACCATATAAGTATTTCTGGACAATGCCCTGTTAAAAAGCAAAAAATAAAAGAAAGCCTGATTAAGTATCAAAAAAGTTCGTTTGCTAACACACATATCTTCCATAATTTCCAAATTATTTTCTATCTTTACTTAATATTTATGGATCAGCCAAGAATTTTACAGCGCAATGCGCAGAGTTTAAAAAATAAAAGTCAATTTATACATTATATCTATGAGAATGATAAACATATAGCTCTTATCCGTGAAACCTGGTTTGAAGCAAATAAACGCCGAAACTATAAACTCTTCCATCTTTACAACAAACTACACGTTTGTCGCGACGCTTTTTTACATAGTTTAGTTTATTCCACTGAAAATTCTAATTTTAGTCAGAATTTGATGTAAAATAGGCGCAACAGAATACCAAATGTGCAGCCTGAACTAACTGAGTAACTGACTAACCTGAGTAACTAAAATAATTATAGTCCTGTCAAACTAAATTTTGGTATAGTCCTTCGTTTTCTGAATAGCAAACAAGAATAAACTTAATTTAGTTCAAGTTTAGTCTAAGTAAGTTTATTTTGTGGAAATGTAATCAGCACCACTGAGTCCGATTGTTATATCGACTGATGACGTTGACGATGGTAGGCTTCAGTTGGAATTGCTTTGTTCCAGACTTACTGTTCCCTACCTTTAACGTGAACACAAGCACGTGAACGATGGCTGGACTCCGCGTTAACTCGTGAACGGGTGCTGAATTTGCCAAATTCGTCGTTTAGATACTTGGGGGGAGGGAAACTTGCCGAACTAACATATGTAGATAAGAATAACTTTGTATAGACATAAAGAGACACTATAAATTGATTTTGAAAAAAATATACCCGTGAAATTTCTTTCTTGTGGTAGAGTCATGTTTTATTTGACGCCAATAAGAACAAGTAATTGTCAATGTTGAGAAATAAATATTTGAAAAACGTGGTTATTAAAGCGGTCAAAATGGAAAAACGACACCTTAACCAACATAGTGGTGCTACCACTAAAGTCCACCTGTTCAAACACCCTACTCTTACTTCTTCTCCACACTGTGTTCTATTAAAACAAGGTTTCCCATCTTCTACCTTTATTTGTCCCTGCACACGCCCGAGGAAGCCACTCAACTGCCAACTAACATACAATACCCACACTCACTCACTGAAGCATGAGGTTCACATGCAATCTGTAACTTGATACTACCCTACAAAATACACGTGCATATTTTATCAAGAGGTTCACGGACAAACACTTACTTTAGGAAGTCTCTATTACAAGGTGGAAAGGTTGTAATTTGAATAGCAATTTCTTATTACGCCTCAGTGAATATCCATAGTGTGATCTTTGGATAGGCTTTAATAAGAGGGCAGTAAGGTTTGAATTTGTGGTGCAGTGTCGTAGTTGAGATGGATTTATTTGGACCTAAGTGGTAATGCGGGGAGAGCAGAAATTACCTGTAGAAATTTCCGTCGGATGCAAATTTTTTTCCCATTGTTACCGCCATAATAATTATTTTCACCTCTAAGTGAATTTCTCTTTAATGAATGAAATTTAAGCTATTTTTATATCGTAACAAATGTTTATTTATGGCCCTATTGGCCTTTTAAATTTCACCGGACCTTGTGCTAGGTCACCGGACCGTGACCTAGCGCTGAGGGCGCTTAGCCGGAACTTAAACTACTCCTACTTACGTTACGCCTAAGGGCACCCGAGAGGGCGCGGACCTCGGCTTAGGACGTCGTACATTGAAACTACCGCTAGTTCGGAAGGGTGTGTTGGTTTGTTAGCCTGGCCCACCGAAGGGTTAAAATAAGTCTAAGTACGAATAAAATCTTATAAGCTAGATTTCAGCAAAGTCTCAAAGACAAGCAAATACGACAAAAACACAAAAATACTTCAAAACCAGTTCCTAGATTAACATCCACTGACAGCAAAAGCGGCTGACACCAATTTCCGATCCATGTCATTGAACAATGAACCCACTCCAAAAACTAGGATCCCAAATAATTACTAGGGCACAAGAAGGAGGTCAAAACACAACAGAGAGACGCCTGCATGCCTACTAGCAGCGACCTCGAGTAACAGGAGACTGAACTTTTGTATTTTAACCAACATTTTGGGTAAAAGGTCAAACAGCTTCATTACAATATAACACCTTTCGTTCGTCTGTGAAAGTTTTCGTATGATTGATGTGTTACGAATTACAATACATACAGAAACAAATACATAATTGAGGCCAAAAGTACTCCGATCACGAGTGTATCTTTATAATGTGACTCTTGAAATAGTTGCCAACTTGAGTATTTTCTGCCATATTACGATAATAAATAAAGTTCCCGGGCTAACGCAACAACTGTATGGTCTCAAAGCTCGTTTATGACAATTAATAAAACATTGTTACAACTCGGAATATATATATATAAAGTGCATAGCTTAAAACCTAACTATGAACCTCCCAAACTAAATTCTAACCCAGGATCTTCGATGTGGCATATAAGGATTCTCCTGAAATTTTGTTATTTACTTTGTCAGGTGTACAGAAACGGACATAGGGACATAATGATAATGGACAGCGGCACTTGTCTTTCAACTTTCACGCCGACGAAGCCACTGTCAGAAGCTTTTTTGAAAACCCGGCCTTGTTTTTGTCTTCTAAAAAAAATCTTTTGAAAATTTGTATGCTAACTGTACCTAATATCTGTCAATGCAAGTACAAGCCGCCATTTATGATTCCTTTCTTTAATGCATCGGATTACACCCAATATCTCACTGGCTGTTCAGGCCGTTACCCGCATATTCCAATCTGAACAGAGACCGAATAGATTACCTAATCGGCATAGCGGAACATGTGTAGAACATGTGCTTCGGGCCGACCTTCTCATTCAACAAGTAATGCCGAACAGAAAAAAAATTTCTAACAAATATATTTAAGAAATTGAATCCCAATAAGAAATTAGAAATAAAACTTGCCACATTCCAAGAATAATTAACAAATTAGAACCGGATACCGCAGTTGTTCCGCACTGCTAGTGAATGAGGTGAACTGATGAGCGGTTTGCTTAATTCAACGAGAAATTGACACAGATACCGGAAAAGTTCGATCTGAGTGATAGGTACGGTTTACTTCTAATGCAAAATATGTTGAAAATGTTCAGGCAAAGCCTGATAAGTAATTAAACTAACGAAATAATATGAAGTATAAACAATCAATGCTATATTCTTGTGCACGTTTTATATCTAAGTGTTATTCTTAGGCCATGTAGTAGGTACATCCCTTTTCTTATTGTATTAATAACGCCATATAGTTTGTTTTGCACCTTTCAGGTTTACTGCAGTTGAGACAAGTTTAGCAAGACTCTACCACAAAATTGGACATCAGATCTTCGCTTCGATTTCGTTTCATAACTCAATATTCAAAAAAGTGGCCATAATTTAAAAAGTACACAAAATAGCATTTCGTGAACCCGATTGTGACCTGAAATTTTAATTAATATTTTTTATTTTTTACTTGATTCTTCATTACATCTTTATTGTCGGTAAATTCAAATTCAAATTCACACAAATTGTTCACTCTACCTTTGAGAAGTCCAGGAGTATACATTTTAGGAAATAAAGACAACGGCAGCTCATTCTACATATTGGCTGGATCACGCGTTAACTCGTGAACGGGTGCCGCTTGAGAGTGTTCGAAACTTGGGGAGAGGGAGATTTGCCGAGCTAACAGATGCAGATAAGAATAATTTGGTATAGACATAGATAGACATTGTAATTTTATTTTGAAAAAAATATACCCGTCAAGTTTGTTGCCAGTTCTTCACGAAGGTTTTTCCAAACTGGTGGTAGACTCATGCTTTGTTTGACATCAATAAGAACAACTCATTGTCAATGTTGAGAAATAAATATTTGAATTTGAGTTTTTGACGGTGCGAACAAAAAAAGAGCTGTCAAATCGATTGGTTAGACTTTTACGTGTTCAGTACACCAAGAATGGGTAGAATGCCCGCCTGCGTCTCGTGGTGAGGGCTCAATAAGTTCGAAGAGATGCACCTTGTGCATCTGTGCGATGGTGTTCAAGACTTTGTAGTTTTTTATCTGTGAGCAACAGCGTCGTTAGTAAATTTACGAGCTCTTTGATCGAAGGAGTCCGTAGCTTCAAGTTGATTACAAATTTATCCCCATCAAAGTCACCACAAAAAGTTATGTAACTTGGATATACCCTGTAAACAATCATGATACTTTAAAATCATCACAGCTTAACATAACAGCCAGACTTTTACGTATTTCTGTATATTATTAGAAATTTTCTTTGTTTGAAGAGAGAGTTTCATAAATATTATAAAGTTATTAAACTCACTTATATGAATTCAGATTGCCACTGTTTTGGGTTTGAAATAAAATAATTTACTTTCCAAAGATACAAAATATTTAAACAATCTTGAGAGTTGAAACAACTACTTGATCAATAGTACGAAGTATGAAGGAAGTATATTCCGTAATGTTTTACCTTGACGCGCCTTAAACGGATTAAATACGAATATGCTAAGACAATTTTTTTTTACCAATGCCATACTACTTATATGCAAGTGCCCACAATAAGAAAATATTCACCTACCTATTTCTTTTAACATTTAATTTCAAGTCCAACATTGCAACCGAAGCAACTTAAACATACCATCAGTTAAGATCGCAAAATAGCAAAGAAAAATTGTATGCTGCACGGTTTGACAAGATGGCGGCTGCCACACAAAGTTAAGTTGCATTTTTACTAAATAGCGCTGCGCGCCCTTATGACTTGAACCATCTATACCGAGTTAATTTGAACAAATAGACGTTTTAATTTGAAATCATGTGTTATTTACAATACTGCTGATTTTCGCTTAAAACAGTGTTTCTTCTTACGTTACTCCGACATGGATACTAAAATCACCTTATACAGCTTCGTTTTTATGCTCTTTTAGCGTATTACCCGTTGAGTTCTGACATTTTGAGCTGAGTGAGTTATGACAAACATCCGACTCACCTATCATGCTGAATCAGAGCAATCGAGCTCGCCACCAGATCATCAAACTGCTTCTCACTGGCTGAGCTCCCCTGCCTCTTATGCTGCGGGGTGCTGGTGACCGACGCGGCCGGAGTCAGCGACGGCTCCTGGCTCAGCGGCTTGCTGAGGCTGCTGCTCGACTTGCTGCCGAATAGCTTCCAGGATATGGCCCCCGCGCCCTCGGACTTGGTGCTTTTCCAGTGGAAAACACCTCTGAAAGAGAAAGTGGCTTTTAGTTCTAGTGTAATGTTATAAAGATTATTTTTTAGTTTTTTCGTATTCCGTAGCACCTAATAAGGAACATATGCGAACTGTACAGCAAAATTGCATTATTTATATAGGTAAAATTATATAAAATATAGGTGTAACAAGATCAAATTAATGAAATGGTCTAGTGGTATTCAATTCATCAAAGTTATTGTTATTTTGTTTGTTATGTAACAGATAATTTTATTTTAATTTTAGGTACATTTAACAGCACATCAAGCTGCCACAAAATGTCAATTTCCTTAATTGATTTTGAACTATTTAGTGCTAAGCTGTAGGTTGAAAATCAATTGAGATATTTGACTGTACATTACAAAATAATTTAGTATCTTCTATATGTCTCCCGCTCACACTTTATTGCCGTCTATATTCGCACGCACAATTAACAAATAGTTTTCATCTAAAGTTTTAGTTTTATAATTATTGTTTTATTTTTATTTTTAGTATTAACTGTAGTGTCGTTCCAGAATGATACTCGACCGTTTTAGTAGATATGACTACGCAGGTTTCGCGTGGTCATATGTCGACCGTAAAACAGGCAAAAGCCGCCATTTTCAGTCCATTTCTTTAACTTCCTTTCTCCGAAAATGTAAGAATCAACTGGCACAGTCAGATTTATACATATAAACTGACTACCACTAAGATAAACATTAAAAAATTATTTCCACATTTTCCTAAAAACTTATTTTCGCTTTGCTCCAGCGAAACACATGCTATATTAACCAAGTACTTTTCTTGTAAAAGACCGTTAATGCCACACGCGAAGGGTATTATTGTAACCATAGGAAACTCCACAAATAACCAAAACTGCTACGATGGTATCTGACATGTTAGGTCAGAGATCCCTGATATTACATAGTTAAACATGTTTTCTACCTTTTCTGAATGTATTTATATAAAGGTATTTATAAAACCATAGGTACTTAGTAAACTGAACTGAAAATGTTAAGCACTACGTATTAACTAGTATCGTAGGAACCTACAATAATAAATACTTCCATCTATCTAAATATAAATTTAAAATAATTGAATAAGTATTAGGTATGCGTACCTAAACTTATACTAATTATATTTAAACTTATATATAAGGGGATTGAAGTTTGGGCAGTTGAGAGTCACTTCCATCTATCTAAATATAAATTTAAAATAATTGAATAAGTATTAGGTATGCGTACCTAAACTTATACTAATTATATTTAAACTTATACATAAGGGGATTGAAGTTTGGGCAGTTGAGAGTCACTTCCATCTATCTAAATATAAATTTAAAATAATTGAATAAGTATTAGGTATGCGTACCTAAACTTATACTAATTATATTTAAACTTATATATAAGGGGATTGAAGTTTGGGCAGTTGAGAGTCACTTCCATCTATCTAAATATAAATTTAAAATAATTGAATAAGTATTAGGTATGCGTACCTAAACTTATACTAATTATATTTAAACTTATACATAAGGGGATTGAAGTTTGGGTAGTTGAGAGTCTAATGGCTATCGGAATTTCGATAGAAAAGTTTATTTTCAATTTTTTATTATCTCGGCTCTAACAGACTATAATAACTATTCATTCATTGTTCTCTCACCCATTGAATATCGCATCGGTTCCATTAAAAACAAAAAGGAAGAAAACAAAAAAGTTCTGAGCACTATTTTTAGGTATAATTTCCATAATTATTATGCGGTTGTGAAAATTAATGTAATGCTGAGTTTCCGTTAGTAAAATAAATAAATTGTGAGAACTTTAAGAACAATCGTCTAGAAGACGCGCGCGAGAGAGGTTTCCCTTGCCCCTGATCGTATGAATTGCGCACATATACCTTATTATACTCCTAGACGTAGAAAATATTTACTTAGTTTGCTAAAAAAAATTTTTTAAATAAGTTTGTTGCTTTTAGAGTTTGTCGATTACGTATGAATTAACGAACAAACAAGTTATTCATTTTTATAATAATAGTATAGATATAGAAGTTAAGATAAACCCCAAAATGTATGCACTTTTCATTCATTAGTAATGAAGTCTGTCCAGAAATTTCTAGAAGTTTCTGTTTTAAATAACAAATTCTATTTCTAATGGAATTAAAATAGATAATTTGCTGCCTCCAATAACAATAGAATAGTAATAAATTGAAGACACCACAATGGGATTTACGCTACAATTTCTAAATAGCTAGGTTTTGTTATAAATATTAGATTTTCTCGGTAGGATTTCCGGCTAAGCGCCCTCAGCGCTAATCTTACCAAGTCCGGTGAAACTCAAAAAACCAATAGGGCCATAAATAAACTGTCCATTTCGGAAAAAAAAATCGGTAGGATTTTGTGGAAACTGTATGGGAATCCCATATACGTGGTATGTGGCTAAAATCCGTCAAGTTTTCAAAAACACGAGTTCTAATGGAAGATTGAACTACAAGATGAAGTCATTATTCGGCACTCTCTATTCATTACTCGGCAAACTCTAATATGCAAATTGAACGTTCGAGAATGCCGCCCAAAACCTTTCGTATAAAGCCCGAATGGACTTCTTAAACCGCACAAGCCGAATGTGCAATGCCGGCCCGAACATGTGCAATATTACAATGATCTAATTGCTACATTATTTGAAACATCTATATGAAACCAAATTATAAGACAATACGTAAGTAATCGTAATATAACAAAAATATATTTCACGTCACATTAAAGTCATCATTCTTATACGCTAAGTACTATAAAAAATCGCATCAGATTTATGGTTTAATAATCTTTACGAATATATAAAAAATTACTGACAGTTGTAAATTGTCCACAGGGTGTTTTTGATTTAGGTACCTACATATGCTGTACAACTTAGGCCCAACAGAAAGTCACAAACTGACGGATAAGCGGACAAAAATAGAACTAATTTATCTTTCATAAACGATAATGAGGTCAAAGGATGCTATGCGGGTTATGTCCCAGACAGACTGGGTATTGTGAACGCTTATCTTTACTACATAGGGGTCGTAAAAGAGTTTCTTACTGCATTCAGATTCTTTACCCAAAATCTAAGTGCTTTTTATTCCAACGATAATAAACGAATTCGTTAATCAATATTAGAAATATATTAATATTTAAAGATGCATGAAGAAAACGCGCCAGCAATCGAGCATGGCGTGCCAACACAAGACTTAGCTAGCCGATATAATCGCAATTATTCGTGAATTATTTTTATCACGTCAAGACAGCACAAGTCACAGCAAAGAGACTGAGTCGCATGATCAAACCGTGCTACCATTTAAGACTCGTTCCAAAACCGGGACTGGTCCATTTCTTGTCCTGTGACTTGCAGCTTATGGCGCCCATGCTGCGCCTGCAGCAACAAAACAAAAGCAAGATTGCCGATAAATGGTAGAAATTATTGTGACAAACTACCATATACGTACTATGCATTGACACGCATCAGTGATGACCTAATAAATCTTACCGTTTTTGCTTAGATCTCGACTAAAAGAATAAGCTAAAGACATTTTTTATTTGGAATTATCTGAAATGAAATCAAATATTTTTATTGTGTTCGAAAGAACATACGTCGAGGGAGCTCCTAGGCTATATTCAAGTAAAGCTAGGAGATGCTGCTATCGCCGGCGGGGTCGCGGATGTTTGCGAAAGCGTTCTCGTAACCCCGTCACAAGGCGGCGAACCGGTAGTTGGGGGGGTTTTTAGTAAGTTAGCATATACGGGAGTCCCACATAACCACTCGGGTGCCCCCTGCGCCCGGGTGGTATGGGTAATGCATTTTCCCCCCGAAAAAAAAAAGGAGATGCTCGCTATAGTGGTATTTAATAGTGTATTAATTAAGAAGCTGTTTGGAGGTGCCCCCATTTGCGTGGGAGTAAGGTAAACATGATGATTATAGTACAAGTGCCTTAGTACCCCCTCTACTTCAGTAAAAATCGATTTGAAAGTATCACATACGCTTACTGTTCGTCCCTATCTACCAAGACATATCAACACTCAAATCCAATTAACTAAACACGAATGAGGCCACAACAAACAATTGAGCACACGAAGTACAGTACATATTTAATTCAAATAACACTCGGTTTAATTACTCGTACGTCATAAAAAAACATGCGGCGTTCTTGCGTACATCACTAGTCACTACCCTGAACTGAATCAAAATTAATTGAGTTTACAGTACGCGAATTAAGATCCAAATTACTTTGCCGATTGATATCCAAGTATATCGGTAATAGTGTGGAATAGACAACGAATCGATGAATTAGTGTAATGCGTAATCGTATTTGTAAACAAAGAGGTTCAGTTCGCAGTTTCGTGATATGGATATTCCATGCGCTGGGAGAATTACAACAATTGTTAAGTAATCGCATGATTTCGCATTATTAAGTAAGGATTATGTTGCATCCGTTAAGTGGATTGACATTTTCATCTGGCTTTTAATATAACCAGAAAATCTTTTTTTGGCCTTTTAAAATTCATAAAATTAGAATTTTAGCATGGCTACAATCTTATGTCAATAACTTCCTTCCTTTTTCAATAAATACCCTAGCAGAAACGACACAAATTTTGCGAATCCGTTTAATAGTTCCAGAGATTTGCGAGTTGGAGTCAATACAAAATTCCTCAGCTGTAATAATTTATATACTTATTAAAATTAATAATAATAAATCCCCAGACAAAAACACAAACTGTATTGCCCCAAAGTAAGCAAAGCTTGTATTATGGGATGACCATACAGCGAATTAGGGGAACCCAGAATAACCATACACATATGAATATCAACAATTATGAACCGAATACAAACATCTGCGTTCATCACATAAATTAATGCCCCGGCCAGGACTCAAACCTGGGACCTCCAGCGTATGACTCCAGTGTAGTAGTACCCAGCGTGGTAGTACCCACTACGCCTTTCAGCCAAACGCGAATTAGACAAGCAAACAAAACTATTATGATATATTATAATAGGTTCATTTAATTAAACACTACTCAACCAATTCTTTATCAAAACCCAAAACCTCATTTTCATAACCCTAACACAAGTCAACAGAATCCATTGCGCAAGGCATTCATTATTTCCTTCAATTGTTTAAATTCTGCGCACAAGTAAAAACCGGCGGGGAGCCTGCGTACGCGCAGGACCGTACCAACCGGGGCATGGTACGCGCTACGAAGCATTATCACTGTATATTACAACATGGTTCGAGTTCTGCTGTTCTTGTTTATGATGCTTTGTATGTGGATCGGAAAATAATGGATTTGAAACTTGTAGGTAGTGATGTGCTGAAGAGCATTTTGTTTAATTGCGCTGATATTTTGTCGGCTTCAAAACATTATATTGATGGCCCAATTCAATAAGCATTAAAATAAATATTTTGCTTGAAATTCTACATATGTATTTATCTTGAAACGACAACTAGATAAATGATATTGAGGAATTTATCAAGAAATATGGTTTAGGGATTCATATAAAACAAAGGATATGAAAAAAGGTAAAAATATTATCCCTTACGCATGCCAAGAAATAAAGTTCCTGAAACGATGTTTTAAAAACCAGTTTTAGTCAGGGTTTCATTCACATTCGTTTCCGTGTTGAAGACAATCACATACAACGCACAACAATTAATCAATTAAGTTTGTTCCTTGCCATATTAAAATCAAATGGAAAACCTTTGAAATCAAAGAGCCATACGATAATTCCCGCCACTTCAGAAGTATCTATTCCAGGATGTAGCAAAACTGGCAATCTGGGAGACATCTTGAATCGTGACTCGCTCTGTAGACGCTAACATTGAGCAAATACTTGTTTCTAACGACCTCGTCGTCGCGATTCAAGTTAAAGAATTTCAATCGCCTATTATATTTCAAATATCACTATTGTGACATTTTATTATTTGCAAAAATTTTACATGGCCACTTGAAATAAATATTTTCAGTCTGAAGATTTTTAGAAACTTGAGCATGGCGGATTTTGATATTATATGATTTCAATAGTGTGACAATGGATATTTAAAAAATGTATTCAATATTTTGACGTTATATGAGCTGAAACTTTGCAATGATATCATTTACCTGCGAGAGTAGTGAGAAAAAATGCGTTGAGTAACTCTATTGGCAAGTAACCAGGTAATATTTATTATACCAAATACAATTGTAATTTTGTGTATTTTATTTCGTGAATTAATTATATTTGTCTGATACTCAAGTAATGACAATAAAAAGTCGATATAAGCATATCCTTGCTATAAAACGTTATTTTTATAACGGAAGTAGGTATGTCAATGTTTAATTCATTCTTGTTCATTTTTGCAAGTATCAGCAAAGTCAGACAATTATGAATTATATTACAGATCAAACAGACCGTGCCATTTGAAGAATGAATTCTAATTGTAACAAATATGTGAAGTTTATTTCCTAGATAACAAATGGCTATAAAAATAATAATTGACACTGTTTATATTTAAAAAAAAGCAAATGTAATGATATATAAAACCGACAAATAAATGGTTATCGTCGTATAAGTACTGATAGGAGTTTATCTAGTCAGAAAGACTGCGCTCTTTTTGCACTTTTTTTAATAAATAATAACTTTCTATATTAGACCAGAAAATACCCTATGAAACTATAGATTGTTCTTACATTCATTCCCATAATCACAACGGCACGTTTTGCACAATCGCCTTCCTTCGCCAGTCGATTCTAAATCCGAGCATTCAGAATTTGGCAAATAACTGCTCGCCCTACGTAATGATTACGCGTAGTGAAGAACAAGTTTGGTTATTTGCATACAATAAGCCATCAACAGCTTCACACGCATAACATTAATTTGCATAATCATGATTTACATGCTGATACATCAACAGAGTCACTGAAGATTATAATGCTTACTGAATAATTTCCTCAAAAATCTAATTCAAATTTAAACCACGGTTTCGATAGTAATGGTATTTTCAAAGTCTATCTATAGCAAATGTAAAAACTAATAGATCCTACTTTTTAATATTTAGAGACAAAATATTTCTTTATACATTTGCTTTCGATCAAGATTTCAAATGTGGAACCATATGATTAGTTGATCATGTGAATGAATATAAGGTATAAAAAAATCGTCCATGTAAATAGTTCACAATTCGCCGTTACTACTTTAACAACTGCGAGTAATACTAAAATCACAGCTAGGTTACAAAAGATATTTGCGATAAGGACAGTCAACCACATTTTCCAACTGATTCTATATCAAAGACATATATTGCAGCGTCATTCATTGCTTTCATTAGCATGATCAAACAATTAGCAGCTCCAATGGCAGATTCATTTCTTAGATGCTCTTTATGATGCATGCACACAGAAAAGACTCCCGCGCTGCATAGTTCATGGGCGACGTGAAACATCTCAATACAAGGTCAATGAACTGATGAAATCACTGAGAACTTTACAAGAAATTTACTCATTGACATGAAAGCTCTCACACTACAGGATGTAAGGCAATCGACGCTTGGAAATGAGTGCTTAAGATCATAGTTTATGATATAGTGATGTTGTTATATTAGTTGGCTTGAGAACCCAGATTTTTTGTTTGTAAAAGCCGTTAAATGCGTCTACCCTATAAATCTTGTCACAAATCTTATTTTTACTTTCCTAAGCGAAGACTGTAAGAGTAAATACAATTATTAATTCGCTTTCTGTGGATAGAGTACGAATATAGATGCGGTAATCTTTGGGCAGCAACAGAGGTAGCTTGCATCATCAAACGCATAGGCACGTGCAAAATCGAAATTGTATATTCAAAATGTAATACCGCGAGGCGCCTATTCTTTTCACGCCCCGTTCATATGGATGAACGGATGATGTTGCGTTTATCAAATTCCATTGTGTGCGCGTGACCTTCTGCGCATGACGTGCAGCTTCGGGCGCAGCGGCGTCGTCGTGGGAAGCATTGTGGGTCCAATTTTGTTATGAAACTATAAGATGCGCGTTTTATTACTTTAATGAGCTTTAGGAACTCAGTTAATTAAGTAAGTATTATGTAACGTGTGATAAATATTGCCCTTTACTTATGAAATGATAAAGTTTTAAATGTTACTTCTTAAATGACTTTCATATACCGTTGAAACCCCAACTCTAAATAAACTGGAACAATGACATTCCTCGAAAAATAATCGTAAATAAACAAATCCATGAATGTAAGATAAGAAAACAAAAACAAAGAGGAGTCGCGCCGCAGACGCACCGTCATCAGTCAAGTTTTTATGGACCCACTCCAGCGCACGTCAAAACAAAATGTTGTATGTGGTTTAATTGCAAGTCATGGAATTTGTTAGTGATTGGAATTTGTGAATATGTGCAGATTTGTCTAACCAATAGAAACTAGAACTTTATGTTATTAAATACGATAGCTTAATGTCTCACAAATTACATGCCAACCATTTACAACGATACAATTTTATTTATGAAATGGTCTGAGGACTTTTTTTTTCACAAAAACTCACCTAAAAGATTAACTCTGAATTTATTTTCAAACTTCCCTACTATATTTTCGTCATATTAAGCAATAAAAAAATATTCCACGTACCAACATAACTATGGACAAACGTATTTGCATATTCAACTCAAAATCGTAGCTCACCTAACATGTTTACTTATCAAACACGTATCAAAGGCCTAAACAAAATCGATTGTGACCAATTCTATGCATATAGAAACTGTGTCCACGCCGCCTGCCGAAGTAAGCTTTCTTTATTGTTTCACGACGTGTTTGTACGTTTGTGTGTACTGGATTCTATTCGCGATTGTGTCCGTTTTCTACAAGATGTATTATGACGTGCGTTAGTAATGAACTCGGTTTGTTGTTTGTTTTGTAGAAACTACAAAACAGCACTGTGTTGATTTATGTAACAAAAAACAGAATAAGCAACGTATTACCGACAAGAATTAAGAATTAAAAAGGCCTAGATATAAGTTAGGTAATAGTTATACAATCGTAATTTTTAGATTTTTTATTGAGATAACATTAAGTTAAAATTATTTAAAAAGACTAACTTTTTAGCAGTTTCAGCATAAACATTTTTATATTATAATTCATACAAAATACATCCATAAATAATGTTACAAGTGTTAAAGTAAGTTGGAATACAAGACTCGTTTCAGTCACACAGTCATACAGAAGCCATTAAACCGAATCAGCTGTTTAACATATTAGCACAACGTGTAGTTCTTGCTAAATAACAAAACACGCAATACACAGGCAGAAACACACTTAAATCTTTTATAAAAAAAAATCAAAATGCTATTTTTATGGATTCTTGCGTCGTGATTGTAGCAACAAAATCAATTACTTTTTATTACGTAGGTATGTAATTTTATTAATAACTTTGAAATTTTTTATATCGTTATTATTTTTTCAATCACAGTTCGGTTTTTAAAATAGAATAATAGGATACAAATAAGCAACAAGGAAACCATTTGGAATCAGTAAGTAAAGTAAAGGACCCGATGAAGAGGGCCACTGCTTATTAAGTCGTTTGTTTATGGTTTAGGAACATAAAGTGAAATAAGAAAAATCCCTTCCAATATTCGACCTCCAGCCTCACCAAGCCATGTCAAGCGCACCGTGCAACACCATCACGTGACGCAACATTTCGGCAACCAGCGGCGAGGAGTCAAACCTTAGACACCTCGCGTGGGAACCCGCTCTTAAGCAACATTTCGTGAGCAAATCGCTGACATACGCACTCGTCGTGATTTAGTTGGTAAATATATTTGATAGTTTTTTTAGAAATATGAAACCGAAATTGACAAACAGCTGGCAAAAAATATACAGTTGAGATACTTCTGTGTCACTAGCCATTTACCAAATAGGTAATCAATTAGTTGAAACAATGGTGTTATTGCTAACAGCCATGCCTTCTATTGTATTGATTCCAAAGGGGGAAACATTCGGGAAACAACGAAAGCTTGCTTCCAAGTATAACTGTTCACTGTTGATATATTCTGATTTTGTTATGTTGATATATTGTAAGATTGTGTTAAAGTTGTATTCTTTAAGGATGACGACGTCACATGTAATTAGAGTGGAATTTAGAATATGATTTAGTTTTATGTTATAAACCTATGTTTATTTTGATGTACACTCTGTTGGTGACCTAATAAGTAAATAAATAAATTTTATCACGTATGATTATATTTTTAAATTTGAACACGACGTTACAGATCCCGTGACCACGTAATTAAATTCAATAAAATCAGATTAAAAGGTGTTTTATTTAATATAATGAATCGAGAAAACTTAAGGACGTATTCTGAATACTTCCTCTACTCCCGACAACAACCTCTATTTGATTTGGACGATTTGACGTTTGACGTTTGTCTAGAGTTTTCTATTGAACTATGAATGTACAATCCTTTCACTATCTTTGTTTTAATTTAGTTTTTCTTTTACGTAAAGATAATGTAAATTCAGACGCAAAACCAGTCATGTTAGGATCGGTTAAAATCTTATCAAGAAGACTTATCAGTTACTTATGTCTAAAACCCTTAGGTTTTAAAATCAATACGGGTAACTCGAAAAATTAATGATAATTTTTCAATAACTTGATTATTAAAATTCGAAAAACTTTGACACAGAAGAAAAACACTTATACAAACCGAAAACAACACTTTGTTTTATATAATATGTACAGGATGGCAAGAAAAGTGACGTCCATAATTTTTTTTAGGTGCCTCGTGTTGAGAGTTATCTGAATCACCCCTATGTCTGTTATACGATTTTTCGAGTTACGATTTTTTTAATGAATTTTCGCAAAATTGCGACCGAATCAGTTTCAAAAATTTCAAAAAAAGAAAGTAGAAGGTTTCTTCGGATTTCTATTTTTACTACTAAATCTCTATTAACTGTGAGTTTATATATAAAATAAACAGCCTCATAACTTTTATGGTAGTTACTAAAAAAATTACTCACCTAAAGTTGAGAATTTATGTTCAGTGAGTTATCATTTCAATTTTCAAGTTAAAATTTAAAATCTAAACTGGTAGTTTCTTCTTTTCTAAGTAGCTTTAGAGAATGCGTTAGACTCGAGTTTTCATAATAATAATAACAAAGTAGTACTTCATAGGCTTTTAATCGCTGAAATCAGCCATTCAAGACAGCGAGGTGAAACATTGGAATAAAAGAAATTCCTTTTTTAATCATATGTAAGATTGGTTAATTTGTTAACTTACCAAACTCTAAAAAAGTTAAAATCTAACATAATTTGAAAGTTTTTTAAGTTTTAAGTTTGCCCGTTCTCGTAATATTGAACGCTCTAGCTACGAATTTATTTAAATGATAACTAACTTAACATCAATTCTCAACTTTAGGTAATTTTTTTAGAAATTTTTGAAATCGTAATTTGAAGTCGTAATTTTGCGATAATCCATGAAAAAAATCGTAACTCGAAAACTATGAAAAATCTTATAAGATACACAGAGGTGATTCAAACATCTCTCAACACGAGGCACCCAAAAAAGCCTTTTTGGACGGCACTTTTCTGGCCACCCTGTACATAAATACTTTTATTGTACGCATATCGGAGATACGTACACACTTTATGCTTGAAACTGTATTAATAATACCTAGGTTGTTCCCAAAAATTGTTAGCCACAGATTAAATACAATCTTATTTTCCCGAAACTATTTTGATTGACGTCTCGCGAAAAGCTTTTCGTGATTTTCAATGATTATAACCGAGGGTTAGCCTTCAAGAAGTCTCACGAAAAACAATCTGTTTTTGTGGAGTCAGCTCCTGCGTTAGCAGCGATCAGTAATAGGTTCTGTGAATGGAAATATTTTGAAAATATGTAAATAAACTGCTTTCATATATTTACTAGTTTTCATCTCGCTAAATAATTTTGTAGAAGCCCACATATATGTACAGTAAATGTCAAAACCACGCCGACGCAAACATCGTTACTTGATAAAAGGAATAAAACTACATTATAATACAATTTACCTAGCTGTGAAATTAATTGTGACCGTGGGAAAATACCACATTGAAGGAAATCCTAAAATAAAACCCGAATATGACCTTCAGTCGTAAACGTAACGGTTGCTTGAAGAAAATGGCGCGCCTTTTTGACCGGAAAATGCTTGGCAGTGTACATTTCCTAATTTAGTTCTTAGGTGCTTATGTTGACGTGAAACGCTTTAATAAAAAAATTACCTTATTTTTATCAGTCACTATAAATACCAACCGATAAAAATACGGATTTTTTTAAATATTTTCCAGTTTTTTCCTCTATTTTCATACCGGGCCAACGAGCGAGCGGTCCACCCGATGGTACCTGTAATCCGCATGGATCAGCCATTGAAATTATTCGTCTGAGCCATTTCATTTAGCGCTCTTGAATGGGATTGTTACATCGAGTAATGACGCGTTCCGACCGTACGCTGCAGCGGGAGCTGCCTTTGTTCCAGCAACTGGAACAGCCGGTGCCTTCTTTTTAACCGGAACTCAACCAAGTAAACGTGATTATTATGACGGTCAAAATAATAGAGAGACTTTTGTACTGCGACAGAAGAAAATAAACCCCACTATAAAAATGGATCCTATAAATGGATCAAGATGAAAATAAGCTAAGTACAATTTTTTTTTATTCGCCAATTTTAAGTTAGTAATTAACCGAACACGCATAGCTTAGTTGAATACATGCGGATTAAAGCGCGGGAAATTAAGTTACAAATTTTATTTTATTTCTAGCAACCATATAAAAACAACAACACAATTATATACACATAGAACGGCCTCCTTATTATAAAGCTCCACATATTTGTTTGAATGAAATACAACCACTATAAAACAATACCAATGTACTGTTAACCAATAACGCGATCGTATCCATTTAACAAGCCAAATGTCTAAATGTACTTACAATTTTTCAGACGCCATTTTGTTTTTATCAAAATCTACTTCTGACTAAGTGCGAACTGAACAAGATTGCTGTTGTTACATTGATACAGGTGTCTAAAATAAATAAATATTTTTCCACTTTACGTAAGGCATATTTGACTACTGGCACACGATTACAATGCATACATATTAATATGGGTGTTATTATTAAGGATTCTCAATAATGTTTATGTATCTACAATTAAAATTATTTTTCCAACAACATTGCGTAGACTGAAACTTACACTATTACAACAAGGAACGGCGGCGTTCCAGTTAGCAATAGGGCAACACGGCGATCTAATCCCCTAACCCACCGGTGGGCCAGGCTAACGCGGCGTACGCATTCCTACTGAGTTTCTTGCTGGTTCTTTGGCAGTAGATCAACCTTCCGAACCAGTGGTAGTTTCAATATACGACGTCCTAAGCCGAGGTCCGTGCCCTCTCTGGTGCCCTTAAGCGTGTCGTATGTAGGAGTAGTTTAAGTTCCGGCTAAGCGCCGTCAGCGCTAGGCAACAAGTCCGGTCAAATTAATATCAAAAATCAAATAAATAAACCTTCCATTTTGAAAAAAAATTATAGAAACATAAAAGATCTCTTTAACAGATTTCTTTATAGAGATTAAGAATTTATAGTATTTGTTAAAAACTGTCCCAGATAAACGTCGCAACTGCACGAGTTGAAAAGGGACTCATAATTAAGCTGACCTTGACATTTGTTATATCATACATCAAAATGGGGAGGACCCAGTACAAAACATACGTTTAAAAGTGAATAGGATACCTCTTCACCTGAACCTACACCTGCTTTTATCACACAAATGTATAAATCAGTATGTACTAGAATTTAAAACAACTAACTGACCAGAAAACCAGACCATCGTCATTGTCATACTTAGTCTGTAAGGTTTTCAAGAGCGTCAATTTTTTAAATAACCTACTTTAAACCTACAAGCATTAGTATCTAAGTCCGAACTCAAACCACCACAATTCCCATAAATATATAGCCAAGTTACAACACAGGGCGGAATTTTGTAACGCCTCCTGCGAGGAAACTACTCTAAATATTGGAGATAAATGTTTTTCACCCAAGCAAGAGACATTGCTTTATTTTTTTAAATGAAACAAAACTACATAAAAATATGTTTTAAATTGAGCTCGCCACCTCGGGTAACTAACCGGGGTAAAAGGCAAAAAATAAATCGCTTCTGGATAGGTACTCTAAATTTATAAAGATTCATTTTTTTTATCAGTTCGCTGTTTTCAGAGGTTTTCACTTATGAACAACATCTTTTCTCGTTACGGTAATATATAGATTTGCATGCATAATAATGTATTACTCCAACACACAGTAATACAGTATTATGGTAATAAACAAGCATTTCTGTTATAACAATTAACTCATAACTACTATTCTGATAAAGAATTTATTATAAACTGACAAAAGAGAAAATTTACAAGGAAATTAAAACATTTACAAAGAAAATCTTTGCATCCCGATTATTATTTAAAAAAACAATTTTTACTTATGGTTCACCATTTCACCATTAGGGAGCTACCTTATCAATAAGTAACAAAGGTAAAATAGGTCGTTCAGAAATATGATCTACCCGCGAAACTGCAACACTGCACTATAAAGCCTTTGATTTAATTGAAATAGAGGAAAGTCGGGGACGTTCCTATATGACGTTCTTAAGCAACGGATCACACAAAACAAATATACTTATGGAACTTTAATGAATGAAAATGAGAAAAACAAGGACTCGATGCAATGCCGAGTCGCAGTGACAATCGGATTGCGATAAATCAGGCCACGGATACAAAATTTATGAGGTCCTTACGTCAGGAGCCTGTCACGTATCGCAATTCCATTCCTTATTAAAAACGAATGCATAACAAGAAACACTAAACATAGATAACCTTTTTAAAATATTTCACAATCCGCTTTCCAGAATGTCTTGTAAACTTCCTTGTAAACAGCTGTTTCAGCGGTCGTTTCCCATCATTACTGTGAATATTTGATGACAACGCGGTGCGAGGCCATTCTACACCAGACGTCATTCTATTGTTTAGTTTTATACTCCGACGATGACGTCATAAATAGAGATGTGTGACATGTTAGTGTTAGTTGCAGACAGTGGTTTTCAGTTATACGATCGAGAATGGCATGATGTACGTTTTTACAAAAGCGAGCACGCCAAACGTTGTCTTGTCTAGAACCCGATTATAGCGACACCTAACGGGTCCAATTGTGAAAGTAAGCCATGGATACTCAAGTAGACATAAATGATATCACAAAAATCGGTCCCGCCTGGATACGTGTTAATTTTGTATCAAGTCGACAGTGGCGGATGGTTACTTGACGAGCTATTTAAAGATTTTGCTGAGCAAACCTGGCCTAAAACGTAGTATAATTAAGTATACATTCTTTATTAAATAAAATGTATACTTAAGAACACCTTCAGTATCAAGTTCTTAGTTATTTCATGTACCAAAACATGTCATTTTTCCATATAGGAGCATTCATTATGGTACTGTTCAAGATTTCCTCAATAACAAAACGTTTTTTTTACTGTTTGATATCAATTAAGCAAATGAAGTATTCATAATGTATATTTGTAAAACAATATTGCTACACTTAAAAGGTTTTCCCCGTGACAGAGATTCAAATTCGGAACGTTTTGCCTCACAGTCGCTCTCGGTCATTGCGCCACGAAGGCTTACAAATATTGAATAAGAATGCGTTGTCATCCGGTCCGAGTCCATACCAGAACGATAACTTGCATAACATTTCTTGACGCACACAAAACCGACAAAATATTAGTCAAAAGGTTGATAAATTATAGATCAATCAATAAAATTGCCTGGCAAAAATAACAGGAATAGTATAACCTGGCGCATAACCGATTCTCGCCCTTAGTCTTATCAAGTGAAACAATAATAAATGGTAAGTAGGTATATCACGTAGTGTTTAACTTTGAGCTTCACCTTCAGAACAAATGTCCCTGCTGCATAAATAACATGACCGATTCACTTACTTATGGAATGCCAATAATCGATGATCAACTTCTAGATTGACATAAACATCTAAACTAAAATTTTAAGTTCAATTCATAAAGTAGAGCCACTACGAGGCCTTGTACGCGATATACTTGTACCTATGCGCTGAATACCTACAGGCCTCTGAGCCGCCGCCGGCCCTTCGCTAAGACGACAGCCGAATTGCGTTTACTTATTAATTAATTAATCACACAGCGCACAGAGTGCGTTGCTTTATTGACAAAACGTGCAATGAAATCAAATGAAATATTTATTTCCCAACATTGACAATTACTTGTTCTTTTTGACATCAAACAAAGCACTACTGTACTAACAGTTGCAAAAACCTTCGTGAAGAATTCACGGGTACAATTTTTTCAAAATAAATTTACAATGTCTCCTTATGTACAAAATTATTCTTCTCTGCATCTGTTAGCTCGGCAAGTCTCCCTCCCCCCAAGTATCCAAACGGCGAACACCCTCCAACGGCACCCGTTCATGAGTTAGCGCGGGATCCAGCCATCGCCCTCCTCAACCATATTATTAGAGGGAAGTGAGCGACCCGTCACCCGACGCTACCATAACGGTGGGAATCTGTTATGCAGTAACTTTAGTGATCTGTGGTACTAATTGCGCATCCACTTCAGCTGAGCGAGCAAGCTCAGCGGCGGGCTAATAAATTATACACCAATAAGACTTACTTAATTTCTCTAATCAAAAAAAGACAAAAACAAACAAAGCGATTCTATTGGTCGATTTTTGTGCATTCGCAGCTTCAAGGGCGGCTAATGTCACGGAAAAAATGCCGCCCGGGCAAAATGTTCTGGTTTTGGCCGATAGGCACTAGCCGAATGCTTGCCATCATTGGTTATGGCCGGCCTTGCTGTTCAACAAATACTGCCGACGCGAATGTGCCGCCCCAAACGCTAGAAAGGGGTAGCAACCCTTACGCTTCGGATCGGAGTTCACACAATATACTTAATAAGCTCATTTATTATATATTCTTTTAGAAGCACCAAAATATTAACCGAGAAAGTGAAACGTACGTCACGTAACAAATTTCGCACTGGCTCAGAACGAGTAATGCTCTAGCGAAGGTAATGCGAGATTACACACTTTCACTTTCAAAATATTTGCTTGCCGATTAATTAGCTCAAATATCAACACGCCGAATTTTCTTCTGTTCATGTTTTGTTTTGTACTAGAAACGCGGACTATCTGATGGTAAGAGGAAGCCGCGCCCATGGACACTGATAGACAAATTAGCATTACGCAGGGTAGGTTATATATTCATATTAAAATAAATCCCTTCCTGTTCCCAACCCAAATCTACCCTCAACCTTCTTCACATCATATGTTAACGAGTGACGTTGACTCCCCCACTTCGTCGTCAACGGCTCAACGGTCGACACTAGCCGCGCGCTGTCCCGTTACCGAAACGAACCCTAGTGCAATTACAATCAGCGGGATCGATTAAGTGATCTTCCCAAAAAAAACTATTAACTCGCGTTCGCACCCAAAGTAAAAAGGTGAACGTGCGAATCAACCCCTGTTGGGCATAACAAAGAAAAGGTGGATACGAGCGAACCAGCGCAAGTGAAGAAGGTAATCCCTTTTGCCCCCTTTGTCTTTTTCCCCAACAGACGCAACCTGTCGCACATATTTATCGATTACATCAACAACGACGCGTTTTTTTTTTTATTGAAAAAGGATTAGACGTTGGTCTTCAGTTGGATTGCACTGGCTGTTGTTACCCTGTGACCGGAACACAATCACGTAAACCGTCGGACTCGGGGACGGATTACTATGGGGGCCAAAATAGGAAGGGATACTGTACAGTACTACCGCTCCAGACGAGATCTTAACAAATCAAAATCTACTACACCTTTTCCGTCTGTAAAGTTAACATCAGACATTAGACGATTTTATCTTTGATATATATAGCAAGGGCAAACTTTATAAACCTATGTTACGAATAAACATACTTCGAATTTTTTAATGAAAAATTGTTTTTGCTATAAAATTTTGAATTATCATCCAATTTCGATTATGTAAATGCAGCCTAACATTAACTTAACCCAAATTTAACTACTACGCTTTCTATAGAATATTTAGTAGGCGTTGCAAAAAAGACGAATCAGCATATTAGAGGCTATCTCATTTCCCGTAGCTAAGTTATAAAATTAGAAGCTTGATCACGTGGCCAATAAAGAAATCTGTGGCTTGACTTATATTTTCCCAAAATTAATAGAACAGTTATTATTTATTGCTTCACAAGAAGTCATCATAATTGTATTACAGAAATGGTTATTACTATGCGTTAACCTCGTGAACGAGTGCCGTTTGCGGGTGTTCGTCGTTTGGATACTTGGGGGGAGGGAGACTTGCCGAGCTAACAGATGCAGATAAGAAAAATTTTGCATAGTCATAATAAAGAGACCTAGAAGTTCCTTGCCAGTTCTTCTTCGCGAAGGTTTTTCCGAACTGGTGGTAGAGTCAATAAGAACAAGTAATTGTGAATGTTGAAAATTAAATATTTGAATTTAAATGGTTATTCATCAAAACTTAAAGCTGTAGCTATCGCATAATTATAATAAAAGCTATTTATAAAAAGTTATGCAGAGCTATTATAAATAAAAGAGAGTAGATAATCGCAACAGTCACAAGGGAAACAAAAAAGCGTAACAAAAGAGCCCCAATTATTATAAGCTAGCGACCCACCCCGGCTTCGCACGGGTCTATGTCCCTGCAATATCCCTGTCAATGTTCCTGTCAATTCCTATCTATTTTCCTATCAATGTCCCTGTAATATCTTCGAAAATATTCATTGAAATTACACGCTGTAAAGGGCCATATTGATCTATATTACATGCACAGTGTATTTAAGGTACTTAATTGGATAAAGATTAATGCTGTATTGCTTAAAGTCGCTTCGTAAATAAGCCATTATTTCTCGTAAAAAGTTAAGGATAAAAAATGGGTATTGTGGGTATATGTCTAAAAGACATATCATATTCAGACATATACCATCGCGGACTTTTTTGTAGACCTTAATGAGGTGTACAATACTGTACACTATTTTGAGCTATCTCGTAGGGTTCAGCCAGTGCAATGTAATCGCAAAAAATGTGTTTATTTACGACATTACATTAGAAACCTCTAAGATTAACAGTGTTTCTCTACTATATTATGCATGTATTATACATATAAACCTTGCTCTTGAATCACTCCATCAATTTAATAAACAGCATCAAAATCCGTTGCGTAGTTTGAAAGGTCTAAGCATACACAGGGACAGACAGACAGCGGGAAGCGACTTTGTTTTATACTATGTAGTGACGTGCTTTGGACAGACCAGTTTAAAACGCCCTTTCTCCATGTTTATTTAAAAAAAAAGTGAACGTGACAGCTATAGGATAATTGCAGCCTTAGAACACATTATTTGTTACTAGTTTTAACCACTTTATATGTCTTCAAATATATTTAAGTTATACGAAGGGACTTCTTGAAAATTAAATAATTACATAATAATACACGTAAGTGGAATTAGACGCATTTATCTAAAATATTACATATCGGAGGCCCGGGTTAACAGCGAGGATCGCTTGCGCGTTATTCGGTCTTTAGTAGGCGCCTCGCAAACAAGGGCACGACGACACTGCAGGGAATTTTGCGCACCCACCTCCCTAACCGGGTGTCGATCCGATGAAGGCAGCTCAGCATTCCCATGCCACAGCCAGCAAGGTGGTTTTTAGTGGGCAGATGCCACTCTGGGGAGTCCCACAGCACCCCGCAAAAGTCGGTGCCTGCGGAGGTATGCATGACACATCTCTCACCTCCCTCCGGTGAGGGTGCTGCTTAGGCGGCTAAGAAAATAGCAGGGAATTGGAATGCGAACCTGAAACTGCACCAATTACCCCGACTGTAGATATCTGAATGAAAACTTAAACTTTTTATTACGTATCTTTACGACGTCCGCTTGAATTCAATCGTGCCAACTCAAGCTCAAACAAAATTAGCCCTATCTTCAACTAACTTTACTCCAACTCCTAGTTATTTTGGTCTGCTGACAAAAACGTGCTAAAAATCATCGCTCTTTGAACCGTAAACGTTCGGAAGACTCAATTACCAAGCCAATAGGTGCATGTTGTTCAAACAACACGGACAATTCGATCTCAAGGTGAGACTCAAATACCGTCCATTTATTTTTACACGATAGCGGCCACACTTGAAAACGCCAAACGTTTAATTAAAACGCACTCAAATATAGATTTTGCCAAGCAAATCAGGACTTATTCGATGCGGTATTAATAAAGTATAGATTCGCTTAGCACAATGGGGAGTTTGGGAGCATCTTATGTAAAAATCATGCTGTGAAAATAATAACTATTACGAACTATGCTTATTCATCCGTACATTTATTTGTACTTTGCAAAACTGTAATTAGTCATTAGCAAGGAGAATATATTTGAAATTCGACAATTATAAATGGATGTAAATACTATCGTTTTTTTTCATCCTCAATGTTTAATAACATCACTAGAAGGAAAGATATGTTCATTTATTTTTAAAATATTCATAATTGAACCGACTTTGGCCCCTCTAGGTTTTGAGATTACACTGGCCATTGTTTTTCTCCAACTCCACTACGTAACTAATTTTCGTTGATTTTACGTAATAAGTTTCATCCTACATTACGAAGCAAACTTCTATCCAAAGCACAAAAAGCTTAAAAAAATAAAACAAGCACTAAACCAAGGTTAACGCAGTGCAACGAGCACGTCATTCAAGGAACTGGTTTCTCACATGGGAAGTTCACTTTACATGACCTTTATCTTCTACAAATAGAGACGAAATTTATTTGCCACTAACTTGCTTGCAGTGCAATCCACTGTACTTTGTTCTCACGGATGATGCATTGTATTTTTGATTCTTGAAACGATTTTATTGCGACGTGATAAAAGTGAGTTTCTGTGTTACAGTGACAGGCTTAATGTATTTGGTACTGTACTATAGAATTTGTTTGAAGCCATATAAAACCTAAAATCCTGTTTCACTTTACTTTATTCATGAGGAGTTAATACAGTTTATGTTCCTTTATAGGTGATATTCTTGATGTATTTCTCAATGTACTCCACTAAGTACAGCACAAAATATTAATAAGATCACTTAATTATCCTGTAAATAGATAACAATAAAAACGCAAAAAATTTTTCATCTAGTATGGACAAAGATATGAACGTTTTGGTTAACTGAAGAAAAATCTATATGGCTGAAAAATAGTACGTATAGATAAATACATACACTGACTGTGAAACAAGACATTGACTCAATTGTGCTACTAATAAATATTTATTTACGATAATTTATCAGTTCCCTTCCTACAGTCGAGTAAAAAGTAACTCCGATTATTTTAGTCGGTACTTTAGAAAATTACTGTCAACAAAAATCGAATGATAAGAATTATTTCTTATTTTGGTTATCTGGTAAGTATCATATTTTGTAATAAAGAAGAGTCACAATACTTTATCTTCCACCGATTTTTTGTTACGTATAATAAATCACCGACGTTTTAAAAATTACGTTATAGTTAAATAATCGAATAATATAAACTCTGCATTATCAACGAATAAAATGATTGGAAATTGTTACTAACTTCTTCATGACGTAATTTTCCATGGAACAAACAGCCTGTGTTACGCAAACGGACTTTTGTCAACCCCATAGGGCCAGCCGTTGAACTTTACTCAATTGGCCTACGAAAAACGATTGATCAAATCCGACAGGTTGGCTGCACAGATTAGTACAGATATATTATGTCAACAAAAACACTCGATATCGGTGACCGTGTGTATCGTTCTTACTATTAATCACATTTCGTATTCTGCTAAGGCCAGTCTCTGTATATTTTCATTTTAGTTTTCTTTGTGCTCAAACCTAAATAAATCCTATTGTGCTTTGTTTATTTCATTATTCACCGACGAGAGAAAGGCGAATTTATTAATAGTCTTACAATAACGTCATCACAAAACAAGTTTCCATTTTCACCAATTCGTAATAGGAGCGTAATCGCCAAGTTTCAAACAAACATAAAATAACCTGCCTGCCAAAGCCATAATTAGCCACAACCAGTTACATTAAACATTCGATTGATTATAAATGAAATTAGTCACCAGCACATAAAAGCAACTTTATCATTTATGAAATAAGAACGATCCAAAATTGTATAGATGTACCTAACGTGCAGTAAGACGTACATGGCGGCAAAGCAAAAATGTGCGCAACACGCATGCGCTGCGTCAAAATGACAGATAAAACGCGCCTTGGGTTTTTCAAAGTGTGTCTTTGTAATCAAACATAGTATGTAGCAAATATTATGTATTCAAATTTGAACAGGATATGGACGAGAATATAATATAGGTATATTAATATTCAAGCACGTTCGTGTGTATAATTATAATAAATTCGCAGTATCATAGAAACCATGACTAAGCATGTAGATAACTGTCGGACACTGGTTTTGGCAGTTCGTATAAGAAGCGCATACCGATAACACGCTATCGTATTAATTTAAAATCGGCTAGCGCGTCGAGTCTAAAAACTAACAGTATTTCATAGAGAACAACGGGAGAAAGCGTCGAGGACCGCGCGCGAGTGAAAGCTGTGTCAGTGTACGGTGCGCGCCACGCCGAGTGGACGGGGAGCCATGACAGTGCTACTGCTGTCCGCAGTCGTTGCTACCTCGGCGGTCGCTGTGTACCTCTACATGAACCGCAGCAAGCCCTTCAAACATGTGCTCAGCGAGCTACGCTACTCCCTGGACATGCAGGGCGCGGGCGTCGGCGGCCTACTGGACGACTGGATTAACGTCTCCAGGAACAAAGTCGCCATCCCTGACGCCTCGGGCCGCGTCGCTGTAATCACGGGCGGCGCGCGCGGCATCGGCGCCGAGGTCATCCGCGGCCTCCTCCAAGCCAATATGACCGTTATAATGGGCGTCAGAAAACCAGAAATGGCAGACCAACTACGAAAATCAATGAAGAATGGAGATAATCTAAAAGCATATCCCCTTGACTTACAATCTTTAAAATCGGTTAAAGAATTTGCTGATAATGTACAGAAAAACTACCCAGAAATTCATCTGCTAGTCAACAATGCTGGAATAATGTATGGAGATTACAAACTAACTGAGGACGGTGTTGAGTCACAATTTGCAGTCAATCATCTGAGTCATTTCTACTTGACACATTTATTATTGCCAGCGCTGAAGAAAGCTGGCTGTTCTGAAACTCCGTCACGAATCGTTAATGTCAGCTCTTGTGCACATTATCCAGGGAAAATATTCTTCAAAGATGTAAATATGAAGGAACACTATGATTCAGTAGCAGCTTACGCTCAGTCAAAACTAGCTCAGGTAAAAATTATACTGTAGTTAAGTATGTGTATCATTAACCTACTTTCTATTACAAATATCTAATTTATACTTTTTGTTTCAGTTAATGAGTACAAGATACATTAGCAAGTTATTAGCTGATGAGGGTTGCCAAGTGAAAGTCTTTGCAGCGCACCCAGGGATCGTCAACACCGGTTTATTTGATAAAACCATCTTCAAGAAAGTTCCGTGGCTCATGAATTTATTGTTCAAGAAGCCAGAGAAAGGTGCTACACCAGTTCTCTTTGCCTGCTTCAACAAAGAAATAGTCAACAAGTGTGGTTTATATATAAGTAATTGTGTTGAGGGCATAAGTAATAGCTACTCTAAGAATACCAATTACCAAAAAGAATTATTTGAACTGTCCTGTGATATGACAAAAATTGATGCACAGACATTTGGAAAGTGTGCATAATAATGTTTGTAAAAATCTGAGCTTAATTTATACAAATTTTAGTCTTAATTTCTATTAACTAAGCACATTTTATTTATAAAAATAAAACAATTTTAAATTAATATATGCAAGTATACTTACTTCATTAATAACAAGTCCAAAAATGTGCATTTATTAATAAAAACCAAACTTTTTTATACAAATATATTACTTTTTATACAGTATCATGATTTTATTTTAAACCATCCAAAACATCTGACATGTAGGTGTAATCTAAGGCAGGGTTTGAATATTGTCTTTACTTAAAACCCTGCCTTTTATTATTAACACTCACTACTGATCATTTGTGACCTCTATTATGGCAAGTCTTAATTATAACAAGAAGTGTTTGTTGGTATGTGCCCTACATGTATATAACACTGCTGTATCATAATGTATGTATTGTATTGCTCATGCATAATTATTAATCATTCAGACATTTGACAGGATGTTTTAAATAAAGTGTTTCAGTTGTCTTAGTTCTATAGATAAAAATTATTGGTATTCAAAATTATTGAAAATATTTTGTCTTTCTATTTTTTAGTTGATCTCCAAAATTTTACTATAAATTTGAAACTATAGCATGTACAATGCTAAAAGTGAATTCACAGAAGCCAAACTCTATTTTATTTGCACAAATCTACTGTAAACCTATGTGCTGTACAGAAAATTTTAAATAATAGTAGAAAAGAAACTATGTGATGCTAGTTATAATTTTCTTCTTTTTTTATTTTTTTTTTATTTTCTTCCAATAAAGTAGTTATTAGTCTCTAAATGTAATTTCCATGTAATTTCAATGTCTCTAAATGGATTTCCATTTTTTAATGTTTGAAGCAAAAATTTTTACCAAAATAATTATTTTGAATATTTCAAATTTAAAGCCCTGACAAGAATTGGAAGTATATATAATAACTACTTAATAATTATATTATTTTGTAAGATAAATCATTTGTAAATCTAAACAGTACACAAAAAACCTCAATATCAGTGCTCACATCAATAACTGTTTCAGAAATTATATATATTTTTATTATTGTACACAGATTATTAAATGTGACATGGTAAAAGAAAGATGAGTTTTTCTTCACTATCTCTATCCCACACATACATTGTAGGTTTGTAGTAGAACAGGTAATTATAATACTTTTTTAACATTATTTTACATGTGTAGCCACAGGTGCACATTTTTTAGTTATCACATGGAGTTAATAAAGAAATAGGCTTTAAAAAACATATATCCTAATAAAATTATCAATTTTGATTAATTTTAATGAGTAACATTGAGTCCCATAAGCTTCGCTTTATGGTACCCCTACAATTTTCTTATGTAAGTTAAACTCACCTGCTGAAAAATCCAGACAATCCTTTCTTCTTAAGTTTGCCGCTGTCTTCTACAGCATTCGCATCTGGCACTTCATCCTCCTTGGATGCACTGGAACCAAGCGAGCATTCAGAAAGACTTGACACTGTGCTAGAAAATGAGCCACCATCTTTTCCACGTTGATGACCACTTACACTGCCTCCCCAATTCAATGTACTCTTCGGAGAGTCACTTGTATCACTCTTCTCACAGGTTGACAAGGAAAAATTACCCTCATCACTAAAACTGCTTTTCTTTGACAATTTGTCCACTTCATCTATAGTATCTACTTCAGGTTTTTCTATTTTCGGACTCACAAAATGCAGTTGTTTTGTCATAGGATTATATGCAAGTTGCATATTATCCAGAGCCTCACTGAGTCGCATTCCTCCTTTCTGACACGGAGAAGACATTGTGATTGTAGGAATTCCAACAACACACTGATTTGTTTGTAAACTACACCCATGACTTGGACGTAAATTCCTCGACACATTTAGAACGAATCATTATTACATTTTTAATAAACATTTTAAGTTTGTTGATCTTATCCGTTATCACTTCACATGTAAAAAACTCATTTGTTAATCACTATCTAATTAGCACTGATTTGATTCTTTATTTTTAATTCATAAACAGACACAACCTTTGGTAATTTATTGAAGGTTTCAACTGCATTACGATAATTATTTTAACGATGATGCCTCTTTAATATAATTCACGCCTATTTAACATTATACTACACGTAATTACGTATAACTATTCTAATCTAATGTTCTTTATACAAACAAAATCGAAACACACCCATCTCCTTTTACTTTCGTCTCACATTAAATCAGGAATTTGTTTGTATAACAAGACATTTTCATTGAACATAAAGTAGAATTCCATCAAATTGTGACAGCTAACTGTCCAATGAAAATTGCGTAAAAATTATTTTTTCTTTTCTACTATTGGTTGGAAAGGTAGGATGCCTTTTGAGCATAACGAAACATACGTGAGATCGAAAAAATAGACAACTGTATAATTTCGTTAAAAGTAGATTAAGAACTTCTAAAGAAAACTAGGTCTAAAAGACATTATCTAATTATCTATCAGTCTAAAAAACAGAAATAATTTTAACAGTATAAGTACATTTATGAAATAATTTCAATTTACCAGATTATAAACTAGTCATTGGTTGTAACTATGTGACAACAACGTAAAATAAGTTTTTATTTCATATTTTGCTTATGTACGGACCATACTATAGGCGTGGATTATGTAACTATTACAGTAATAGTCTAAGTTTTCTAAGGTTTCTTGTAAGTTATGTTTGACTAAGTTTTCAAACATTTCTGGTACCGGAAATTATAATGAACGGTATGGTATTGATTCTTCACTCAAAAACGACTTTGGATTGACAAATCATTAGCCAATCAGATTATTTGTTTTAAAGCAAATATTATTTTTCCGTTGACTGACAAATATAAACTAAATGAAGCGTATTTTATCTGCGTGAATAATCAAAATATCATTGTCGTTGTAATAAAAATAAATCATTACATTCTTAAAATTCAATTATGTCGCACTTTAGTTAAGTAAAGTGATTAAAATGCCAAAAATACCTTATAAATCCGATAAATCTCAAGACGAAGACGATTATGAGATTGTATCATTTGAAGACTTTTGCGATAAGTCTCCTAATTCAAAAACCGATTTATTGACTTTAAATGATAATGTAAACTACAGACTTTGTTATGAAAACGATAGGGCATCTAAATTAAACGATGATGATGGAGAAGGTTGCAGTAAAAGTGACGACCTCAAGGAGACTTCCCTAGGAGGTTCTACAAATGTTTCTTTCAAAAGGAAATTATCTAACTCGTTCGCTCCGTTTGGGAGGGCTACACAACCTGGCAAATCATCTCTTTTCAGTGGAGTAATTCCTAAGCCCCGGGCAGAGGGGGAGTCAAGTTCATCCAGAGAACATAGGTTAGTGTACAAATTATTTATAATGCTAAACGTATGATTTATGCCCAATAAGGAATTAGGGTTGAGTCACTTCCACACAAGTTAAATGGGTACTTATATTTAGTCTTCCTTTCTCATAAAGGAAATTATACACCCATGCTTATTGATATACAAATGAGATATATCCCAGGTTTGTAGTACACTTTGTATAAAGAAACTGTATTACAAACCTGGCTGGTAATAGACATATCTGTGAATAATCTCTAATGGTTTAAGATGCAACTATGAAACTTATAGCTAATTACAGTCATTTGCTGTCATCATTGAGATACTTTTAGTTAATAATGCTAGTTTCATTATATTTCATTTTTGTATCATATTATTTTCATCCATATTCTTACCTGTTATCATAGCTGTAAGTTTTTAATAAGTACTTACATTTTAAATGAAATAAAATTAAAAATAATAATGATGTCCAAATAATATGTTAGATTAAGAAATCGAATTAAAGGACATTGGCGGATTGCCATACATGGTTTTAGGGTTTTAGTTGGAGTTATAGTGGAGCGTTTCGAAGTCAAAAATATCTAAAACTATAGGACATGAAATCCGGATCCATTTAAAAAATATATTTATATTATGGAGTATGTCAAGGAACAATAATAATTGCATTTTTATTAAGTACTACTTTTGCTGGGTATGATTTCAAATTACCTACATTTACATAGGTAATTACTACTATCACCAACATGCCATGATAATATGACATGTAGTTCATGAATATCTTTAACTTCATCAACTAGTCCAAAAATCACAGCAATAAGTTGTCGTAAGCACAATCTATCGGAATCCTTAGGCACAAAGGCTTATAAAGTCACGTTATATAAAATAACTAAAAGAATTGCAAATCATCAGAACAAAACCAAGGCACTCACACACACAAAAGTGACAAGTCCAAAAGTACCGAAACGGTTTCATTTTCAAGTTATGTGTTTATCTCAAACTCGTCGGCAGGCAAAAGCTATACAGCCAAGGATAAGGATGAGTAATAAATAATTTTCACTATTAGGAATATTTAAAAAATATTCTTTTATAAAAATGAGTCCTTACATTCTGAAGTGATTATAATTTCCTATATTTAAAATCTATATTACAAAATCAAATACTTGTGTTTGGTCACAATCAATCCTCAAATCAATTGTAAAAAAAATAAAATTGTAAAATTGTAAATTAGTTTTCAAAATAAATTTATGTTGGACTTATCATTATATTGTTTTGGAGACATATTTGCTAAGTATTTTCAGTAGATTCATTTCTTTATTTTCTTAACTCAAAGTTTTGTTAACGTGTTTTTATTTTCGTTTTTGACATTGTTTTATTTGTAATTTTGTGTACACAGAGTTGTCTTGCAAACGCTGATCATACCTAATTATGACATATGTATCAGAACTATGACTTGAAATTGTAACTAACTATGATTATTTTAATATGTATGTTGTTGGTGTGACTTTAAATAAATAAATAAAAATAAATAAATCCTATGTATCGTAATCAAAAATGACAAGAGCTAAAACAAACTGATCAAGTCAAATCAAGCTTTATAAATCAACTATTTTTTTGGAGACTTCTACACATGAAGCTAGTGTTATGGAAATTCACATAAAACAAAAGAATAAACAAAAGTGCTAGTTACTTTTCTAAACACTCACTGTTTACTTAAATAAAGATTCACCAATATTCTTTAACTTTCACAAAGAAGTAAATCTATTGACTTCAGTCAGTTGATTCTTGGATTAAGCAGGGTTGCCTCTTCAATTATTTTGTATTATTTATTATTATTACTTCAATTTAATCTAGTCATGCTCAGATATTGACCTTGTTATACCATACTCAAAATGCTAGAGTCCAACCACTGAACATTAAAAATATATAATCCATCAAATTTGACATATGCACTCACTCAAAATATTTCGTAGACATGGAAGAAGTCGAGGTCTCCTCATCTGTTTTCCTCAACTACTAAAGTGGTTTGCTAATAAAAACCCAAAACAGAGAAGCCATCACCATAAATATTGCATTTTTTTTGCATTGAATAAAATTTTTGTTATCCTAAAAAATATAATGTTTGAATCTTAATTATTCCTAAGAACTAGAGGTAGATGCATAATTTTTACGCTATAACTGACCAAGGGGAAAAGCCTTTGCTACCACTTGATAATGTACCTTTTAATGGTGAAAGAAATTGTAAAATTGCTTAAGTTGTTTCGGAGTTTATCATTAGACATAAACAAACAAACAAATTTTCTGCTTTATTATATAGGTATTTAATATGAATAAATTTTGCATCAATCAACTTTGAGCAGTCATCTTTTTCCAGCAGGAAATAGCCTATATTTGCTTTTGATTGAAATAATTCGAATGATTTACAAAATAATTCAAGATTACAAACTACGCAAACAGTCCAAAAATTACTGAAAGAAATAGAATAAGAAACTGCTTTATAAATCTTGTTGTAAATCTATCTATATAGAATAAACTAGATTTGGTAGATCAATGGACTTTTCAATGTAAGTGAATCAATCAGTGTACCTTTTATTACATATGTAGTTATTGTGTTATATCAATATATGTAGACCATTTGCTGATAACATAAATTACTCACTTAGGTACTAAAATGTCTTTGTTCAATTGAATTCACTAAATAACAAAGAGCTGGACTTTGTTTATTACATATTTTGCATAAAATGAAGTTAACAGTTATATATTAACTTGGTTAACATAATTTGTCTTGTTAAGGAAATGGTAAAAATTAGGTAAGAGTTGGATTAGATTGTTTTGTTCTAATAATACTTGTTATTTTAAAACTAAGTAGTTTTAAGAAATAATTTTAAGTTGTCCTTGTCAAAGGAATCTGCATAAGTAATCATATAATGTGAAAAAGATATATGTACTTTGTATTTTGTTTTAATTTGCTATTTTTTTGTAAAATTTGAAAGAATCTTTTTACATTTTGTTAGTCCTATTCTTAATAGTGGGCCAAATTAAGATAAAACTTTGTACACAGGTAAAGAAAATAGAATAATAGTACTTTACTCTGTAGCTACTTAGTGACAAAACATATTTTATTCCATGTGATTTAATTTCATTCCAGTTAATAAGTTCTTTTTTCCAATCCATATCCATCAAAGTGCTCTTTCACAGATACCAGCGGTTCTCGGAGAGCCGCAACTTGCTGCAGTATGTCTGGGAGACCATCCGAGCCGCTGACATGGGGCTGTTTGGAGTCTTTCTGGTCATCCTGCTGTGTATTCTAACGTGGTGGGCTGTAACTGGAGTTCTGAGTCCGCAGTACTCGGATCAACATTATAAGTGAGTTTGTGTTGTACAGCTACCCTTATCTAATACACTTTTTGATAAGAACAATAAACCACCTTAAAAAATTTACTTTTTCTAAATCTACTATTTATTAAAGTGACTGCATATTTTCAGGATGAGGTAGTTTTAACCAGTTACAAAGTGAAACAGTGAAAGTGTTTCAAATAAGCAATAACACTGTTGCATTTATAATAATAATTCAACAGTGAAAACTATAATTGAAAAATTATAGGCATAATTTTAGAATAACTGAAATTCATCAACAACAACTTGTAAATCACAAACATTGTCTGTGCAAATGGTTAAACACTCAAACATCTGTTTTTTCGTAAAACGTCGGTTATATTTGTAACGCTTAAATACCGACTGTGACGTCACCAGCCTAATTTAGTGAAGAGAATTTTTGATTTTTTTGGATTGTAATGAATTCTGTCAAAAACAGCTGTAGTTGAAGTCAAATCAAATTCAGACATGAAGTAAGAGCAACTTGCGGTATCTACTACAATATGATCTACGCATATAGAAATAAAGTCGACTAGCCATTCAGTAATGCAATACCTGAACCTGGATAGCTGTAGGGGTCATTTTAAATAGAATATTATGAAATTTACTAGATGAAATGGGGTAGCACCCTTCTGAATGGAGACCAAAAGCTAGTAGGTAATACCTAATATAATATTAAAAACATTCTGTTCTCCGTCAGAACCTTTTCACCAAATTATAACTGAATCTATAAGCTTGATTTTTTGGTGCATATACTAAAGCCTTTGATTTTGACGGCCGAGTAGCGTTGTGGTCAGTAGCCCTGTCTCATACGCCGGAGGTCCCAGGTTCGAGTCCTGGCCGGGTATTAATGAAAACAGATGTTTGTTCTCGGGTCATGGTCGTTTGTATTTAGATATATATGTTTAATCTGGATTCCCCCCATTTCGCTGTATGGTTATCCATAACACAAGCTCTGCTTACTTTGGGGCATACAGTTGGTGGTTTTGTGTGGGGATTATTATTATTATTTATGGCACTCATTATAAGAACTTAAAAAAATAATAAAAATAAAATTGTATATCAAATGAGTTTTTTAAATTACACATTTCTTAACAAATTTAACAATAAAAAATTTCTGACCAGCAAATAAATATTATGTTACAGGAAGTTATGGGAAAGAGCACATCCTGACACCATAAAGAAGCCGCTGTCACCAATTCCGCATGACAAGGTTTGTGCGATAATGATAACCTAACCACATTCTAGAACACCTGTAGAAATGAAATAAAATGTTTAAAACTTCAATGTGGGCATTTTGTTGTGCTAAATGATGGCAAAAATTTACAGGGTGACTGGTTCTTAGTGGCGGATACTTTAAGGGGGTATAGAAGAGATCAATTTCAGTCGATTTCACTATAATATAATGTATTATCCAAAAGTGAATCGTTTCCAAGATATTTCAATCCAATGTTTTTCTTAAATCAGTAGGGTCATCTTAAAAAATTTATAAAAAAAAATTTTTTTTTATTGGTTCTGCAATAAAAACATTCCCATTAATACATAATATCAATTAGGTCGACATAATTAACATAAACTTAGGCACTGTGCTCGAACTGCGCTAATTGGCAGGTTATCTTTGTAATTATTTTCCCGATTTGGGATTGTAATACCTCTTTCGAAAGCTAATAAAACACAGATGTTTTTAAAATAATCTGCACGAAAATTTTATATGTTAGTTTTTGTTTTAAAATCACACACCTCGGCCGCAGAGGATAGGGCAAGCGGTGCACTGCAATACCAACACGCCTCTCCCTCTGCGATCCCTCCACGGCCGCAGAAGATAGGGAGAACGGCGCACCGTAACACCGGCACTCCTCTTCTTCTGCGGTCCCACCTCCACCCGCGTCCTCAGCGGACTTCTTCAGCCCGCTGGAAGCGCTCTCCTTGGGCCAGCCGGCGGCCCAAACAGGCCGGCCCTGGTTGCCTCTTAGCTTCACCGTGGGTGACCAGTCCACGGTTACTAAGCCTCCCCGCCACGACAAGGCGGGCAACCATCGGGGGGGTCGAGCACAGTGCCTAAGTTTATGTTAATTAGGTCGACCTAATTGATATTATGTATTAATGGGAATGTTTTTATTGCAGAACCAATAAAAAAAATTCCAAATAGATTTAATATTTTTTTATAAATTTTTTAAGATTACTGATTTAAAAAAACATAAGATTTGAAATATCTTGGATTCGATTTACTTTTAGATAATACATTATATTGTGAAATCGACTGGAATTGACCTCTTCTATACCTCCTTAAAATATCCGCCACTAATAACTAACTAGTCACCCTGTATATCATGTACAAAGAAACTTACCCTATCCATCTTAAAGCAATCCTCTTTCGTTAATACTTCGGACCGGATTTTTTCATCTAATTAAATAAGATAAACTCGAAGTTAGAGTTCCTTGTATTATCGGAGAACCCAGTATGTATGTAAACTAGAAACACATTGCGACTTCTTGTCCAGCGCGCTCGCCGGATCTTACTCCGCTCGACTTTTTTTTGGGGAATGGGTGAAGCAGCTTGTATTTAGAAGAGAATCACAAATGCGAGAAGAAATGAAATTGCGCATTATTGTAGACAAGACACACAAATTTGATGTGACACGTTGGAGACAGCACATGTGGACACATGTGTTATGGTCAACAATTCACACATTGACACATTAATTTAAAGTTTGTGCCCAATCTTGCAACTGTTAATATTTGACATTGTGCCAGTGTATTATGACTGTAGCCTGTTTAAACGGATTGCCTTTGCTTTGTTTTTTTTTTTGTTTTATTGAAAAAGGATTAGACGTTTGTCTTCTATCTCCCCTGACGGAAAGTGACGATGAAGACGAAGGTGTTACACGTCTATCCACGAGATACCTATTCACTCGACGCTTGAAAGAACTAGGACTATAGTTTTCTGGAAAAACAGACGCAGGCAGCTCTTTCTACACCTTGGCGACCCGCACCAAAAAGGAACTATCGAAGCGTTTGGTTCGACTTCTTGGGATATCTACTATAAAGGGCCTGTCTGCGTCTAGTAGTCCGATGTAAGAAGGGTGTGGGTTAACATACTGTATATTCTGAATGTACAACAATTTGATGCTGCAAACATGGACAGACTTGGATACCTTGTAGCATAAGTAGTTACAACCTGGTTCTAATCCTCGAAAGTATTACCATTTTTGTTTCTATCACAGTGTGATTATATAAATTTTTTGTCTCTTTATTTTGGCTGCCTCCCCCTCCCCCAGGCATACCCGGAATACCACTACCACGATCACAACAACCTCAGCACCAAGAACAAGATCAACGCGTCCGAATCCTCCAAAAAGAAATACCAGCTCTACCGGAAGACCTACATAGAACCTTCTCCGGAAATGCTGCAAGAGATGTGCGCTAAAGTTGAGGAGAGGATGAGGTTCGACTGCTTCCCGCAGTTGGGCGCTAATGAAAATGATTGCGTTAAACGGGGTAAGATGTTATATCTATTCTATAAGTTAGACATAGACATAGACATTTATTTATTTACACTTCACACAATACAATAATAGGTACAGTAGCATTTTTAACACAATACACACTTAAAAGTTCACAACATAAGAAAAAGCAACATAATGATAAAAATTACAAGAAAGGGAGAAAAAATATATTTATATATAGGTAACAATAAAAAACAAAAACTAACAAAATTGTGGAAAATGTAAAAAGGTGGTGCCTCAGTGTATGTACTATTTGCATTGACATGCAAATCACTGATTTTCAGTCACCACCTTGAGCAAAGTATAAATATTTGTCAACATATAGTACGTGACGTGTAAAAACAAACAAAACAAAAAAACTCATAAACAAATAATGAGTACGTATAGTTCAACCTCCCACCATATGTATAGAATAGAATATACAAAACAATAATATCAGGAGTCAGGAGGAACGTTTGAGCACAAAAAGAAAAGGAAAAAAGAAAAATGATAAATGAATAAAAATGCTCATTGAATACATACATAAGTATATTTATAATAGATAATTCATAAGCAATATATACATTAACAAAATATAAATCAACAAAATATAATATAAAAGTTACTGCAATAGTTTTTATTCACGTTGCTGTGAATAAACGTCTTTTTCATTATTTCTAAATTCTTGTTAATACCATAAGAAGACGTATTTAATACATTGTCACTAAAGTACGTCTTCTTATGGTAGCGTCGGGTGACGGGTCGCCCACTTCCCTCTAATATGGTTGAGGAGGGCGATGGCTGAATCCCGCGTTAACTCGTGAACGGGTGCCGTTTGAGGGTGTTCGTCGTTTGGATACTTGGGGGGGAGGGAGACTTGCCGAGCTAACAGATGCAGATAAGAATAATTTTGTACAGACATAAAGAGATATTGTGTATTTATTTTTAAAAATTATCCCCGTGGAGTTTCTTGCCAGTTCTTCTTCACGAAGGTTTCTCCGAACTGGTGGTAGAGTCATGTTTTATTTGACGTCAATAAGAACAAGTAATTGTCAATGTTGAGGAATAAATATTTGAATTTTGTTTGTATAACAATAATACATGTAAGTCCGTTTGTACAGATGGTTTTTTATCTGTGGTCGAGAGGTCGCTCCAACAATGTTATTGATTCACCTTGAGTATATCCAATTCGAATTACAATAGGTTGGTTTACTTTAATAAATTTAGGCTAAGAAAAATAGTAAACTGTTCTAATGTTATAAAAAATTCACTGTTTGTTTTTTATAGGTACTTAACTGATAAACCTATTTCAAAAAGTTTTTATCCATTACAAATGCACATTTCGTTAAAGTAAAGGGTACACAGGTGAAATCTTGAAAGCAACATAATTTTATGTGTTATATAGTATATTGCAATCCTCTGTTGTCCTAGAAATGTCACTAGCTCAAAACACTATTACAAAACACGATGACGTATCCAAATTATATTCAGGATAATTAACAAAAAACATTGGAATTAAATTAAAATTATATAATAGCAGTTTTTTTAAATTAAAATCATACATTTCTAATTTAGTTAAAAATAAGTTAAATTTAACATCTTATGCTGCGTTCCGTTTGCCGATTACAGCGCTCACAGCGCTAAAAGTGCTCAAAACCGTTCCGATTCGTTTGAGCGCACTAAAAGTGTTATTAGTGCTATTGCAATCGGAACGGCAAATATCGCGCTAACATTCTGATTGTTCGTCGCTTAAGTCTAAAGTTACAATTTCATTAAAATCTTTGACCCTGAATGAAGCAGGAGCCATTTTTTTACATTATTACGAAAGAAAATTAATAAGCAAGCTTTTAAAATCTTTAATCGACTAATAAAAACATCAACAAAGTAACGTCATGTGTCAGTTTTGACAGGCCGTTCACAGCGACCATGCTCCGTAGCGTTGGCACTGTGAGCGGTAAGATGGCGGCGTTTATGACGTCATTGATGACGTATCGATATCGCTGTGAGCGCGCTCACGGGCAAACGGAACGGGTATATGAGCGCTGTGAGCGCTGTAATCGGCAAACGGAACGCAGCATTATGTTGTGAGGGAGTGGCAACTTCTAGTGTTAAGAGTTAGGTTATAAGCTATTTATTTTAAATTTATTATTTTATATTTTAGGTTATTAGTTGCTATTAGGCTGTTTGTGTGTGGCTATATTATTTAACCTATTTGACTAGTTTTCGAAAACCATCTCACATAACTTTGTGATGTATAAGAACCCTAGAAATTATATTGATTTTTATTTATTTGAAGTATCTCATTCAAAAAAACTAATTACAACGTACACTGATTACTTAAGCTGTCAAAATGCTTGCTCCAGCAACATGGCGTCGAGACTGCCTGTGACGTCACGCCGTGGCGTCGAGACACGGCCTGCATTGACAGAAACAAGATTTTGACATGCCTGTGACGTCATTTAAAACTTAGCCAATCAAAACCGTTTCATGTGTTGATGATTTTTAGTTTAATTATTGTTTATGTCTAGCAATGCGAATTGCTTTTAAAATACATTATCTATGTGGGAGGCAAAAATATTTCATTATTTTTAATGTTTTCAAATAGCCTATTGTAATATTTCTGCCAATTCTGTATTTTATTACAGGATGTTGCTGGCGACCAACGGAAATACCCGGCGCGCCTTATTGCTTCTACCCCCCCGAATACCCGACGTTTAAATTCGTAAACATGACGGAAAATAAACACGGAATAACCGCATATTATGACAAATTCCGGGATTCTGGGTATCCGGGAGACTTCAGTACGGTCAAACTGGAGATAAAGTATATACATGATACTATTGTGCAGGTTAAGGTGAGTGGAATAAATCTAGTTAATATAACGCCGATGCTGAGCGGCAGACAATGTATGGCCTAAACCTGGCGAATTAGAAACATGAAATGTTTACAAGGATACCATATGCAGTAAAAGATATTCAAAAAGCGATTAATAAGCCGCAATCAAATCCAACGACAAAAATAAAACTATCTTGAATCGAACTTGTCTCGGATTCGAGATGCAAGTCTATAGACATTTTCATATCTCTACCGCTTGCAAGTACTCGCTGCGTGTCGATAGGCAAATTGCGTAAAATTTCGAGTTTGACATCCCCATAATATTAGAACAATCTGTAGGTTCGAGAATTTTCTCTTGCTTCGACATTTCTTTGGAAACCTCTCTATGTTATAATTTTTTTGTCGGAGAATTAGGTATTTGTTTAAATATTTGTTTTATTATATATTTAAATAGTTTATCAAAAGTAAAGAAATATTGCGGAAGTAACAGTATGTTTAGAATCAATAGTTGTCTAGATACATACTACTAGCTGTAAATAACCATACCAGTCAGGAGCCTGAGCTGAGGTTAGTAAGCAATACCTTCAATACCCGATCAATGGCCACGTCAAGACACCTAGTACCTAAAATATCAAACTATTATGGAGACAGAACATTAAAAAAATACTTGCCTTACTTGTTAAATAATCTCCCAGAGGCCATTAGACAGGAAACAAAACAAAATTTAAAAACAAACTTATTTTTAGTCGTAGCATACCTGAACTAAGAATTAAGAATTATACCATCATGTCAAGTAAATATTTATATATTATTTTTGGATTAAAGCTATTTGATATTGTAAAATTTAAGTTGTTAAATGTTTAAAATCTGTTGTTTAAAATTTTAGGTTAAAGTTGATTTATATGTTGATTGTACGGAGACTCGATCCCACAGTCAAACCAATACCATGGTTTTGTGGGGCACAGTGTTAGATCTGTGATAAAAATTTGTTAAAGTTTAATAAATAAAAAGTAAAAAAATATGTCCGAGGAGTTGCTGCGAGGCGCCGAAAAACGCTCTGTACAAAACGGTACCGAGTTGTGACGTCACACCATGTAACTCGTACTAAACATTGTATGGGCGTTTGGATAAAATATTAAATAGCTATAATGCATTTCAAGCATACCTACTGACATAACAAAAATTGTTATATTCAATGTCAGTAAGCTACTAATATGTAAAAATGTAACTTATTGTATAATTAGTGTTTTGCTTCTTTTTTAAGGTTACTTATCTATGTAACTTCGATATTAAAATCATAATTTTATTTTTCAAAGTTTGAAACTTGCACTTTCGAATGGTGTCAAATACCCAATTGCATTAAATGCGCTTGTATAAAAAATATGTGCAAAGTTTAAATTTCAAAAAAAAAACAGGTCCTCGATAAATTTGCCAGAACTTGTTAAGACAAATGTTACTGGCATTTTAATAATATCAAACTTACTATCATGGACCTCTTGAATAAACCATAATTAACAATATGAAATAATTTGTAACCAACATTATTAAACAACAATTTAAACAACAAACCGACAATTTTAATAAAGTAAAAATAAAATAACATTTCAGATGCTAGACGCAACCAAGACGCGCTTCGAAGCCCCCTACCCTGAAATCCCCTTGGTGACCGGACAAATATCCAAATTGCAGTTCCGAGTTGAATTCGAAAGCTCCAAGAATCTGGGGTTAAAAGTTATTAGGAACTTGGATAATTTCACTGTGTAAGGAAATTGTTTACTTTCGTTTAATATATTGTCTGGGTCATTCTAAAGGTTATTCTAAACGTTGTTTTTTTGTATGTATGTTTTCTACAAATTCTGAAAATAATGATTAAAAAAAACTCTCGCAACTAACAAGTTAATTGTATAGATTATGTATGTCAAGTTAGTAATTGTATAGGCGTTACCCACACATCCAAGCTGGCAGACTCAGTTCCGCAGTTTTTGTTGGCGAGGGCTGCATGGGTGGCATAAAGCTTCACTTCCCTCTAATATGGTTAAGCAGAGCGATGGCTGGATCCCGCGTTAACTCGTGAACGGGTGCCGTTTGAGGGTATTCGTCATTTGGATACTTGGGGGGAGGGAGACTTGCCGAGCTAACGGATTCAGATAAGAATAATTTTTTATAGTCATAAGGAGACAAGTGAAGTTTCTTGCCAGTTCTTCTTCACGGAGGTTTTTCGCAATTGTTGGTAGTCATGCTTTATTAAGAACAAGTAATTGTCAATTTTGAGAAATAAATATTTGAATTTGAAGAGATTTAGATCCTTTATCAGAATGAAAAAATACAATTTCCACAAGAATTTAGTTGTTAGAACACAATAAATATTATGTGGTGTGAGTCAAAACAGTAATGAAAATAAACATAGGGTACAGAAGTGTGAACAATAACTCGACATTCTAAAATTCAACGTTTAAAATTATAACACAAACTGTCAGGACAGCTAATTAACAAAGAAAAGAGTTTTAAGCCCAACACAGCGATACACACCAAGTGTGCTTCACACGGCACGAACACGGGCAGCGCCCTCATGTGTTGCTGTTTATGTTTTATTTACTACTGAAACTTGTAATTATTTCAATATTATTAAGAACATACAAATTCCAGCTCCAGAGATTAAAAAACTTATTAGAATTTGCAGATTTTATAGAATGACCTAAATAACCTCTCCGAATGGTGAGAACGAAACCGTATGTTTCTCAATGTCAAAAAGTGTTTCACAGTTACAGTCACCCTTAAAAACCCAATAATCACAAACTTGAACATACATTAAGTATCAGGGACCTTGGCATTGTTTTTGACGAGAAGCTAAGAGTCCGTAACCATTTCGACGTGATAGCTGCAAAATCGAACAAAATGCTAGAATTCATAGCGAAACAGACCAAGCAATTCAAGAACCATAAATGCCTAATGATTTTATTGAATAGCCTACTAAGAAGTGTCCTTGAATATGGCTCGATAATTTTGAACCCTCTTTATACCGCACACGCAAAGCGATTTGAACAGATTTAGTCTAAACTTGCACAAATGTTGAAGTATCGATATGCTAATGGTAAAGAACGTCTTTACACTCTTGTCTCTCAGAACTCGACGAACTTTACTGGATGTTATTCAACTCCATAAAATAGTGCATTCACACGTGAACAGTCCCAATCTATTGCAGTCTATAAACTTCAACACAAAACATAACCCCCGTAGACCAAAAACCTTCTCCTTGTCGTTATATCGCAACGACATCTCATATAACCAGCCTCTGGCCAGGTTTTGTCGCCTCTATGAAGAGTAAGGTGGTCGATGCTCTTATCTCGATATATTTAATCCGTCACTTCTACCTTTTCGCTCTCTGCTTGTCTGTATCCTCAGGGACATTAGGGACCTAAGAATATTTTTATAAAAGTGTAATAAGATATTACCAAACTGTATGTGAACGATAGATTAACCAAAATTTTACGTTAAGCCTTGTTTATTTTATGTTTAGCTACCATATACTTTAATTAACTTTTTATTGCCGAAGTTGTCGTGTAAACACTTTTAGGATAGCAATTTGGATCTGCATGATTGTAATCTTGACTGTCTTTTATATAATTGATTGTTATCTGTTGTGTTTTCCAAATAAATAAATAAGTTACAATCAAACATATACGTTACATTACATTACATTATATTTATTATAAATAAAAACGGTCATAAGAAGCTAAAACTTGTTTCAATCCATAAAAACTTTGTATAACTTTCAGGTTTAACTCTCAAAACGTGGGCGGCCTCATCCTCTCGGACAAGTTCCTGCAGATGTCTGCCATGGTTCAAACGGACCGCTTGTTCGGCATTGGGGAGAAACAGTCTCATCTAATGTTGGACATGGACTGGAAAACTTATACCATGTTTAATAGTGACCAGCCGCCTACGGAGAACGTAAGGATGTTGTTTTATTCATTGTTATTTTAAACAGGTCTTTCCGACTAGTATGGAGTCCATCATCAGGGCCGTGTACAGTCGCGGCTGTGTTAAATAAATATAATTACTATGTCATAATATGGTGAAACATGCATTCTTTTCTTTAATATCACATTGGGTATTGTGTTGAGTGGAAATTATTGCATTGATATTAAATTGTATAAAACTATACTTATCATGAATAACATTGTGTTCGCTGTTCCGAGACAGAGAAGAATATATACCATTGGGCACTTACTGAACCGCAAGTTTAGTATAAGGTATAGATTTACCGCCCTTTTACTAAAAAACGATAACTTTTGCGATCCCCAAAGGACAAAGAGCCTCTAGGTAGACCGGGCGTATACGAGATTCCCTCTGACTGTGGTAAGAGCTACATAGGAGAGACGGCCAGAAAATCAATACGACACTCACTGAACACATACGAAGTGTGAAGAAGATGGATGAAAAGACCTCTGCAGTTGTCGACCATGTGTTAGACACTGGTCCGTCGCATTTCATCCGCTTTGATACAGCCAGAGTATTGGTTCAGAAGAAAAACTTCGTGTCTCGCAAAGTCCATGAAGCAATTGAAATAAATAGACGGCTCAATCGCGATACAGGCTGGACTGTACCCGCTGCGTGGAAGTCTATACTTCACAAACACGGACACGTGAAGAACGGTACACCGCTCTTCAAAGACATCGTGAGCTCAGCATCCCGCTACACAACGGCATCGTCCGCACCACCGTCAGTGCCTACTCCACCCGCCGCGCATGCGCAGCCCCTGTAACCCGCGCCCAACACCGCGCCCTCCGAGCGCGCGCGCAGAGCAGCGGCCCGCAGTGCGAGGCGAGGCACAGCCGCGACTGTACTCGGCCCTGATAATGGACTCCATACGAGTCCGAAACTAGTCGGACCTTTCCGACAATAACGCGTGAGTAAAAGCTGTAGTTTTAAAATTTATGAAAATGGCTCACTTAACATTTTTAAAATTAATAAAGATTTTGTATATATAGTAAATTTAATAATACAATCATTCAAATGTTATAAATGATAAGTATAGTTTTATACAATTTAATATCAATGAAATAATTTCCACACAACACAATACCCAATGTGATATAAAAAAAGAGAATGCATGTTTCACCATAATATGACAAAGTAATTATATTTATAACGTGAAATTTTTGGACCCCGGTTTACCTCATCGTTTTTCTTCAAAATCTTTTTTTCAGCTTTCAATGTCAAAGCAGTTAATGTCAAACTCTGTGGTAGCTATTCTTCATTTTGATAATAATAAATCCCCAACCAATCACACCAACTGTATAGCCCCAAAGTAAGCAGAGCTTTTGTTATGGATGACCATACAGCGAACTGGGGGGAACCCAGAATAAACCTACAAGTATAAATATCAACAACCATGACCCGAGAACAAACATTCATGGTCATCACACAAATTGATGCCCCGGCCAGGGCTCGAACCTGGGACATCCGGCGTATGCGGCGGGGGTACGAACCACTACGCTACTCGGTCGTCAGAACACTTATAATGTTGTGATGTTCTCGTTCAGGTGCCTCTCTACGGGACGCAGCCTTTCTACTTGGCAGTGGAGCCGAGGGGCCACAGCCACGGCGTTTTAATGCTCAACTCTAACGCTATGGGTGAGTACAGCTGTGACGATCTCGTTTTAGAATCTGTGAACACATATTATTTTCAAGTAATATAATCTATTCTAGTATTATTTGTGATATGTTTTGTTAAAGTAAAATCGCGGAAGATAGATGACAAGCTCCTGTCGCGCGGCCCTCATAAATCTTGTCGCTGTCGCCTGATTTAACTCGACGCAATCTGATTGCCGCAGCGCGACAAGACGCGAGGCGATATGACACGACATGAATATGTAAAAACTTCATTCCGTCTCGCTCGCGCGCGTCTTAATAGCAACATTATGTCGCTCTCTCAGTTTCAGTGATTTATCGTTTCAACAATGCAATATACTTGAGGTGGTGTGAGTGTCAGATGCATTGCTCAAGTGCGTCATGTACGAAAGTCAACTGCCTTCCACCTTTTTTATTTAATCAAAGATTATGTAAGTAAAACTTCGATTGTCTCAGAATTAGGTAGATGACACAATTTAAAAATGCAAGTTTTTATAATTTATTTATAAAATATTAGTTATTTTGACAGGTAAAATGTTTTGAAAAATATAGTTTTGAATTTAATATCGAAATTATATAGATTTGAAAATTTAAAAAAAGAAGCAAAAACTTATTATAGTATATGATAAATTTTTAAATTTCATTAGCTTACTGACATTAAATATAACAATTTTTACTATGACAGAATGCATGTAAACGCGTTATCTACGTAGCTATTATATATTTTATCCAAACGCCCATACAATTTTAGTATGATTCACAAGTCGTGACGTCACAGCTCAGTACCGTTTTGTATGGAGCGTTTTTCGGCGACTCGCAGCGGCTCCTCGAACACATCGCTGTATCTAGAAAACTATTGATTGTAAACATACTGTTACTTTTGCAATATTTATTTACTGTTGATAAACTATTTAAATATGAAATAAAAAAAAATTGTCATGTACCCAATTGTATCGTTGCTTGTTAGCGCCATATTGTGACGTCATAGCCGTCAAATCGAACAGGTTGGGTAGGAGCACAAACATATATTTTTTAAATAGACTTTGTTTAAGCAAGCAATTGCTTCTAGCGGCAAACTCTCATTTTGGCTTTCTAACTGTTTGACGTTTTTGTCTGCCACCCTACGCTTGATTAAGTGCCAAATATATTCGATTGGATTTAAATCACAATTGTAAGGTGGCAACATCAACATTTCAAAACCGTAAAAGTTGAAAATGTTATCTTCGGCATAGATTTTTGGTGGTTTGTGCGCTTTTATTAACTCATACCAGTTCTTTTTTAAAGTGGTTTTATTTTGAAAAGTTTCTTTTCGATATAATACTCTAATAAATAAAGTAAAATAAATCGATATTTTTATGCAAAAAAGTTTTCTTTGCAGACCATAATTTTCAGGTGACATTTGACAAATAGAGGTCATTGACGTTCCTATTCTCATTTGAATCGCATAGTATATGCAACAACGGTGCTAATTCTGCTAATGCCTACTTACGTAAGGGAATTTAATAAGATACTGTCTAATAGGCCCTTCATAAATTACAAAAATATAATAATGTGTAAATCTCACACAGATTTCGTGACACAACCGACTCCAGCAGTGACCTTCCGCGCTATAGGCGGAATCATCAACATGTTCATACTCGTGGGCCATTCCCCGCAGGACGTGGCCCAGCAGTACTCCGTGCTGGTGGGCCGGCCCAGCATGCCGCCGTACTGGGCGCTGGGCTTCCATCTGTGCAAGTATGTATAAAAAGTTATAGCAAGATATATGTAAGTGTAGTTTTAATATACATTGTGCGATATGGTTTGAATACGGGCTTACAGAGGATTGCTTGTTCTAACGAGACTTCGTGTGTAATAGTTGTATAATAAGAAAATTTAATTTTGATATTTGACCGTTTCATTAATTAAGTAATCTCTCGAAGCATTAACTAGAGTTATGTTGAGGCCGTCGGGAAGTTGAATGTTAACAACTAAGTGGCTTGTACAAGATTACATTTTAAAATAATAAAACATAAAAACGTGTTATTGATAGAAATGGTGATAGGTAACCTTTGCTTATCATTCATCGTGTCGGGTGGAAATTTGCCGTAAAATAGTTTTAATGTACAGCATTTCATAGGAAAGTATTTTTAGAAATAGAATGAATATGCTTATGGAAATTTTCATCAATTTGTGTAGTTTCGTGGCATTTTATGACTGTCAATGGTCTGCATCTACTGAACCTTAGCAGTAAAACAAATATAAATAACAAAAAAGCAATAAAAGCTAGAGAATGTCATTAAGTTACGATGTCACGCCAGCCTTAGGGTTAGACTCCATCTCACACTTGACCAGTTTTAGTTAAATTTTAACAATATCTTTAACCTCTCGGGTAAAATTAAAAAAACACAATCAATTCATCAATAAAATCTTCAAGTAGCGATATTGATATAACTCTATGTGATTGACAGGTTCAAGTATCCATCTTTAAACGCAACACGAGAAGTTTGGAAGAGGAACCGAGAACTCGGCTTACCCTTTGTAAGTTTTATATTGTTACTTTACTTATAATACCTATATTTGTTATAATACAGGGTGGAATTTTGCAATGCCACCTGGAGAAAAAGTACTCTAAATACTGGTGATTGCAAGTTTTACTCTAAGGAAACATTTTTTTTTTAAGATGAAACACTGCATTCTAAGTTATTTGAAATTAAACTAGCCCGGGAATTGAACCGGCTAAAAACCGACCCTGAATTTATGTGGCATCAATGAAGCCAACCAAAAGGATCAAATCTCTTGAAAAACTCGCTCACAGCAATGAACAAAAACCATGAGACCTAACATTATTTGAATTTGTAAAGCGCTTTATGTTGTTCTTGTGATTGAATGTATAAGCAAAGATTTATTTATTTTTTATTTTTGTATTAAACAGTGTTGTACACACATATGAAAACAATATAAAATACTTTAAGGACTAAATATGTACTAAGATTTAATGGTTTCCTTTCATTGAAATCTCCAGTTTGTTCGAAATTTGATCCTTACGACAGATTCTATGGATTAACACCATAAATATACAGGGCGTTAATTTTTCAGATTTTAGCCGGTTCAATTCCCGGGCGTGGCATGCTTATTTTCAAATATCTTTAACTGTAATTTTTCTTTTTCTTTTTTTTTAAATAAAGGAAAGCATCCTTAGAGTTTTGTATAGTGTCGCTTATGGTATGCCTCATAGAAATTAGCCAAATCCGCTAAAAGAGAAACAGCTGTGTAAGCTTACTATGGTCATGTTAGTTCGAAGCTCAGGTATGGTTATGGAATCGTGCTATAAGGAAACTCATTACATCAATAAAGTGTTTATTGCACAAAAGCGTGTTTTCGTGCCATACACGACGTAGATAACTTAGATTGTAGACATCTATTCAAAGAGTTAAAAGGATTAACGCTCCCTTCTTTAAATGTTTACGAAATGAGAGTTTCGTAAAAAGCCACGCGGAAGTCTTTGGTAACTTGTGCGGCATTCCTCGAGCCCGCAGCTGCAGGCGTCCACTGAGACTACTGTTGCCTGTAATGCGTACTGCCATGCGTTCGTACTGGCTTTAAATTACATAAGTTTATATATATATAATGAGGAAATGACTTCATCAAATATATTACAGGTAAAGAAATCTTAAGACTACGTTGAATTTCATCGACATAATACCCCTAAAGGGAACCCCTAAATTTTTTTATTTTTTTGTGGTCTACACGAATCATCTTTTATCGAATTATTTGGAAAATAATAGACGCAAAAAGTCCCCGTTCTCTTGGCAAAGTTGAGATATTTTTTGTCGCGTTAAAATATAATTATGGAATGGATTGTTTGTTGCTTTCACATTTAAAAACACATAATGTTGATATAAAAATTCTAAATATTCTTTTTATTTTTCTAAAAAAAAAAACAGTTCATTCCATCTCTGTGAAATGTTATTTAAAGTATGTGAAGATTACAGTAAATAATTTTATTAATTTTTACATGCTTGTATTTTTGTAAATACAAAATATCTCCTTCCGGGTATGCTGTAGATCAAGTTATCCAATAGTTCCTTTGGTAACCTGTCTCATTCTTGAATCGCGGCCACCTTGATCTCTGACAGAGTTCTTGGAGGTGGCTGGCGACTCCAAGCAGGTCTCCCATGCGTGCTGGGAAAGCGGGCAGGCCAGGCTGACCGCGTGATGTACTCCCTGAGAGCGGCGTGCACTCTCTGAGCTCGATGTGCCGGCGCGTTATCGTCGACCAACGCGAATTGTAACCATAATGTATCCTGACTGAGAAAAAAGAAAACACATGGTCAATAAATGGTGGGATTAATGACTCTGCTGTAACACAGTCCACGACTAGCACAGAGAGTAAAGAATTATGTTTTTAGTACCATTAACTTGTATACAAATAAGTATATACAAGTTAAATCATTTATTTCATTTATACATTGACTGGTTTGATAAATTCATCGACAGCACCTGTCTTGTACACATTAGCTGTCATGCAGCCTTGGCACGGGATATAAATGCAACTAAATAATGTTGCTGTAACTTTTTAAAGTAGCCGAGTTTCTTATGCTAAGTGTTTGGGTCAAAGGGGCGGAGCAGTCCGTGCAATTCCTGGAACCTACGGTCTACGGTCGGCAACGCGTCATCAGGCGATATAATCAGCTTTTACAAATACCCCGCCTACGACTAATCACGTGCGTGGGTGGGGATGCCAGTCGCCATAGTCGCCAGCTCCCCTGCCGGCTATGGCAATAAAAGAAAAAACAAAAGAGGATATTTTAGATTTACTCATATGTTTATTGCTTATCTTTTCAATATATATCTTGATGCGAATGCTATCAATGAGCGTTGTGTCGCAGGACGTGCAGTGGAACGACATCGACTACATGAGCCGCAACAACGACTTCACGTACGACGGCGCGGCGTACGCCGGGCTGCCCGCCTTCGTGGACGAGCTGCACGCCGCCGGCATGCACTACGTCATGATACTGGGTATGTGGCTCATTCGCCTACATCGGACCACTAAATTGCTACCAAAAAACCATTTCACATTACTTAGTGGTTTATAAGGACCCTAGAAATAATATTGATTTTTATGTATTTTAAGTATTTCATTCGAAATAACTTTAATTATTTCTTTATTTTATAAATCTAATTATAAATGGAATAAAATGCTTGTACAAAGGTACTACTTACTTATTACAAAGTACACAGACCTGTGACGTCACGCCGTGGTGGCAAGACACGGCCTGCACTGACAGAAACAAGATTTTGACTTGCCTGTGACGTCATTTAAAACTTAACCAATCAAAACTTCGAACTCAAAGTTATATAAATACTCGGAAATATAGATAGCGCCACTAACAAAATTAAAATAACAGCTATATTTCGTCTTGCTCGCGCATTTCTGTCTCAGTTCGGGTGCATACTTGAGTGTGAAAGAGAGAAAGAAATAATTGATGTGCAGAATATGGGGTACGCTAGACGTTATAGTTGGTGTGTACAGCATACTCAACCGTTGTGCCGGTGTGCAATGTTCAACTTCACTTTACTTGGAGTACAATATACAATACAATAATACAACAATGATACAATATACGCGTTAACTCGTGAACGGGTGCCGTTTGAGGGTGTTCGTTGTTTGGATACTTGGGGGGAGGGAGACTTGCCGAGCTATCAGATGCAGATAAGAAAAACTTTGCATAGACATATAGAGACACTAAATTTTTTTTGAAAAAATGTACTCGTGAAGTTTCTTGCCAGTTCTTCTTCGCCAATTGACAATGTTTTAAGACGTCGGTATATAAATATCAAAACACATTAATTTTTCATTCTTATAGTTCCAAAATAAGTGAAATACTGCATACACAATTAAAATGTTTCTGCAGTTAATAAATGAATGTGTGCGAGTAAACTGTGCCTGTGATAGAGAGATCCATCGCCCAACTTCATAGCGTACTGTTCTACCCTTACCGCGTTAGCTGTCCAGCGGACCACGTGGCCCCATCAGCAGCTATGTACTGTAGGAAACCTAGACGATGTTAATCGGTAACAGTTCATAAGCCGACAGCAGTCAGTTGTTCTAAGCCTTCGTCACGGGTCGGCCGTCCGAAATTATACACTATACAGTATCTATACAGCTCTAGTTCCTATTTCTATATCAAGTTCCATCCGAGTTTGTAAAGTGTTACCATATCTTAAACTGAATATAATTCTATTTTTAGCGTTAATAAATATTTTTTAACCCGATTTCAAGACTCACATAACAGTACGAACCTCACCCATTTCTATTACTTATATATACTTATTACAGTTAATCTACTTATTATAAAACGCGTGAAGCAATCACTAGCCAACACCACAAATCCTTCGCCATAAACATATACATGGCATACAATAAAGACAAAACAATATTTAAAAATATCACCAACAGCCCTATCCGACCATACGAAGCACAATAATGAGCATCGTATATTTGCAGATCCCGGAATAAGTGCGTCGGAGAAGCCCGGGGAATACCCGCCGCTGGACCGCGGGCTGGCACTCGACATTTTCATCAAGAACTCCAGCGATCTGCCGTTTGTTGGCAAGGTTCGTGTATTGTATCGAAAGTAATTTTTAATGTATGCTGTTATCGCTCAAACATCTGATATGTATATTTCTACTGACATAGCAGTTTCTCATTTTTTTTTCAATTCTCCAAAAAACTGTACGATTTATAAACGTAGAGAGTTATAGTTATTTTGCCTTAAGAATGCAAGAATAATTGATGCATACAAAAAGAAAACAATTCATCTGAAAAAATATTTGTCCCCGCCTAATTTTATCCCAATTTCTTTCACTACAGTACTCGTTTATGTTTTTTTTACCACATTTGATTGTGTCTTTTAATTGAATTATGCAAGGTTTTGTTACTTTCTTTTAATTTCTGTTATGAAATACTGCAGGTATGGAACTACCATTCGACCGTGTTCCCCGACTTCACTCACCCGAGCACCATGGGCTACTGGGTGGAGATGATGACGGACTACCACAAGAAAGTCAAGTATGATGGCGTTTGGCTTGTAAGTAGCTTATCTATAATGTTGTTTGGGAAGTAACTTTATAAAAAAAAAGAAATATTTTCTGTTCCCAAAAAAGGATTATTTTAGAAAAAAAAATCAATAAAATTCAACAAAAAAAGCCAAATATTGAAAATAATAGATAATCTTTGAATTGATAACTTCGAATGATAATGTATGGACTATTAATTATTATTTCGAACTGCACTAAATATTGGTAACTGTATGATTTTTAGGATTTCTCCAAGATTGCATATTATGTATTATTTTCAGTTATTTTCAGTCCATATTCAGTTTTATGCATTCATGAAACGATGTACTTATATGCCTCTTAAACTCGTTTTAAAACCAGAAATTTGTTTCAAAGTTGCTTAAAAAAACGGAATAAGCTATGGATATCCTTCTTAAGAAAGAATCTAATTTTTTAAGTATTAGCAGTTTGGGTAAAATTGTATGACATATTTTGTATTATTTAAATCCAGATCTTACCTATGTAAATGAAACTTACATAAATTCATTACAGTAGCGATGACGCCGAGTGGCGTCATTGGTAGCCCTGACTACTACGCCGGAGGTCCCAGGTTCGAGGCCTGGCCGGGGCGATGAACACAGATGTTTGTTCTCGGGTCATGGTTGTTGATATTTATATATGTGTGTTTATTGTGGGTTCCATTTTAGTTTCACTGTATGGTCATCACACACATCACAAGCTCTGCAAACTTTGGGCTCCTACAGGGGGTTATTATTTTGTCTGGAGATTGTTTTGATCGCGTTAATATAAGTTTACCATCCGTGTGTGCGGCCGTGGATGGACGCCGAACGAAATGAGCGCGGTGCGGGAGTTATGGAAATTGGAAACTATAAATAAAGCATGAAACGTTCAACATTAAGTTAGAACATTAAAGACAATGAAAAAATTTCGAGAAATAAATAAATTCATCTTTTGTACAATAATTCTTAGTTACCCGAATCGAATGTAGAGGTTTGATTTGTTAAATAAAAGATTCAAATATTTTTGTCTATATTTTTCAATTTCATTAGTTTTCTGATTCATGTTTAAAAATGTCAACATGTCTGGTTATCTAGATCATCTTCCATTTTTAAAAATCCGTACAAACCCATAAAATTTAATAAAACAAATTTAAAAGCATTATTATTTATTACCTCTTAGGTATAACAAAAAGATTGAAAAAAAAATCAGTTACAAAAGTTTTAATCCTAAGTTTTATCAAAACTTGCAATTTCCTCCAATTTTTTTATTTATTAATTAATTAATTAGAAAGCAAAACAGATTACAGTTTTCTTTACAAAAATAATCTTATTAAGTTTTTAACCAAACTGTAAGCCAACACAAGAAGTATGTTGCAGCATTAGCGGTACTTATAGCTTGATTTACAATAGCTCATACTGAATAACAAGAAATTATACACAAACAAAAATATTACATTGATTTAAACATGTATGTTACTGAGGATATTGTTGCAAGATTCAATCACATTTTAAAATATTGTAGATTGATCTTTGTACCCCGAGCAACGCAATAATAACCTTGCTAATGATCACCGCGCGTTCCAGGACATGAACGAGCCGTCGAACTTCCTGTCGGGCCCCATGTACGGGCAGTGCCAGCCGGAGCGCCTGCCGTACGCCCCCCGCGGCGTGCGCGCGCAGGGCCTGCGCACCAACACGCTGTGCATGGACGCCAGGCATTACGCCGGCGCGCACTTCGACTGGCACAACATGCACGCCATGACGGAGGCTATGGCCACGCATTTGTGAGTGGTTATTTGAATAATTTATTGTGTTTTAGGGACCTGATATGTACAAAATGTATTTACTTATTTACAGCCTCTAAGAAAACTTATAACAGGTTTTATTATGTATAAAGTAAGTAAGAAAAAGAGGTCCCAGGTTCGAGTCCTGATCAGGGCATTCTTTTGTGTGAACACTGATGTTTGTCCATGGTTGTTTATATTTATATTTGTATGTTTTCTGGGTTCCGCCAGTTCGCCGCATGGCATAACACAAGCCCTGCCTACTTTGGGGCCACACAGTTGATGCGTTTGTCCGGGGATTTATTTATCAAATCATTAAAATTTCAATACATATAATTCTTTAATAGATTGGTTTACAAACATCGGCTTGGGCCCCTATAGATTAACAAACTGTATTTTAATATTCAGAAAATTCGCCTACCGAAAAAGCTCCCTAAAATTTTAATTAAAGTTAAATAAAACACTTGTGAACCGGATTTTATGGCTTTTAATCATACTTTTATATAATATCTGAACGCTACGCTCGAAAACAGAAATAAAAATATAATGAAATCTTGTAAAAAAGTGTTTTATAGTTATGGCTAATTAATGAACTACCCGCGGAATTACGCAATAGCCCAACATTGAAAAATATTAAATCTAAGCTCAAATCCATTTTCATAAACAACTTGTGTAACTGATTCATGTATTATTAAATGTGTATTGCTGATTATTACAATTTAAATTCCCTTTTTTTAAATATGTATACTTGTCTTTTGAGCCATCATTACCGCCGATGTAGACTAAGGTTAGCATTATCTTATGAACCTTAGTGGTTTTCTTATGCTAATTTGTATATTATTTTCTTTAATTTTTTTATTATGATAATAAATGAAAAAAAAAGTTTAATATAATGAATCGTGAAAACTTAAGCAAGCATTAATTAGAGTTGTTGTGCATCCGAATCGAAAGCATGAAATTAAGTTTCATGTAATCTTACAAGAATTTGAATGAATTACGTGTTAATCACCAAACAAAAGATACGAAACGCAATATCCGATTTTTCTAAATCAGTTTGTTCACGAATTTGGATCCTTTGCAGCAGTTACAACCTGTATTTTGCATTTCCCACATTAATAGCGCAATTTTTCGACTTTCCAGCGCCCTGACGGAAGTGACGGGCCGTCGACCGTTCATAATAACCCGCAGCAACTTCGTAGGCGTCGGCCGATACGCGGGCCATTGGTCGGGAGACGTGGCCAGCACCTGGGAGCACATGGCCATGTCCATACCAGGTACATCATGATAAACGGACATTTATTGTTATTTATATTCCATCAAATTGTGTGTACACTTGCAAATAAAGAATTTATTATTATTATTATTAAAACCTAAAAGAAGAAGTTGTTACTGTACCAGGCCAATCAGAAAGTTCGCGAAAAAAGGTTTCTATGTATGGAACGCCTGGCGAGTTATAATTTTTTTTGAAAATTCTATTGTTTAAAAGTAAAGATATACTTGTTCCAAATTTAAATTTTCCTCTAAGTTTTTTACCAGCATTATGAAACTATTCTAACTATAACTATGTGTCATAGAAAAAAAGATCTGCGTCGGGAACATTTTCGTGCAATGATTTTTTACGACTTCAAGTCCCAGTTGAAACCTGATGAATCTTTTAATCGACTTCAATTAGCTTCAGTGAACAAGACGCCCTCTGAAGCACCTGGGCACCGCTGGCACAGCGAGATTAAGCGGGGTCGCTAAACTTGAAGGATAAAGACGGAAGTGGTTGGACGACCACCAAAAGGCTCGTTTAGAAAAATCTTAGTTATGAGTATGATTATGAGTTTCTACAGGTTCTCTTACTTTGAGACTCATCACGGCAGCCTAAATAATGCCACTGAGGGGACGCTTCACCCAATTAAGGGGTGGTTTTAGGCAGTTTATAGTCCTGTACGCTTGCCTTCTGCGGGTTGGCAGCTTCAACAAATACCTTCGAAGTAATTTGTGAGGTCTGCGGTTTCAGCAGGCTTTATGTACTTAAGCTGTAAAAGCTCATTGGCGCTTTTGGCAGTCAGGGGGTCGAACCCGCGACCTCAACATCGAGAACCCCGCCCCTTAACCACACTACCCATGCTGTTACTTATTGACTTATTTATTTAAATAAATAGTCGATACCTACATACATTCATACATACATACATACATACATACATTTTCTTTTTCTTCTTTATTTTTTCAGGTTTTTGACGTCTAACATTATCAATTTTAGTTTAATTAAAATGTTTTTCGGTTGATTAATTGTTAAATAATTATTACTTATTATTTTTATGTAACTTTTTAGACTCTTTGAATATATAAACGTTATCTAATTAATAATTATTTTTTTTTAATGACATATTACTTATTTTGTGTGATGTTGTATGTTGACTTTTTTATTATTAGATTGATTTATTACTAACCGATGACATATAATTCTGTAAAATGTATGTAATGTGATTTGCACGCTAAAATCCAGCAGTAAGTATATGAAAGAACGAAAAATAATTGTAAACATCTGTTAAAACGCTCATACTTGCAAATAAAGAATTTATTATTATTATTATTACATGAAAACGAATTATGAATCAAGAAATATTAAATTATAAAAAACAAGTTATTATACTAAACTCTTAATCTGCCCTAAACATGTGTCTTCTGTCTTTTCACAATATTTTTTGTTTTCCCAGCGCTACTCAGCTATTCCCTGTTCGGCATCCCCATGATGGGCGCGGACATCTGCGGCTTCAACGGCAACACCACGGTGGAGCTGTGCAAGAGGTGGATGCAACTGGGAGCTTTCTACCCGTTCAGCAGGAACCATAACTCGGATAGTTCTATTGTGAGTTAATAGCCTAGCTATTATAATGTCGTTGTATTTATTTGTTTGTTTGTCACGTTTCTCCTATTGAACTATGTATAGTATCGGTATTTGCTCGCTGCAGACTCGGTCATAAACGGTGGGAGCGGTGCCGTGAGTGTTTCTCTCTCTTTCCCACTCACGGGCCACACGGGATGACGTAGACGCCGCGCAGTGTTGTGTGTTATTGCTGTCGATGAGTAATATCGATAGTGTATTTTTATAGGTGACTGAAAGAAATTAAAAACATGTGTAATTTATAATATATTTATTAAGTAATTAAAAATATCGGTAACTTTGGATTCTTAGAATTAATTTGACCGTATTTTTCCGTCTTTATAAAGCCTAGCGTCAATATAAACCAACTTCAATAAGTACATATCGAAATATAGTGTATGATTACTAGACTATCTTTGATATTCATAATAAGGTTTTATCGATCACGGCGTTGCGCACAACCCTTAGCGGACCGGACCCTCGCAGTTGTTTTATGACCGAGTCTGAGGCGAGAAATTAACGATATTTAATTTATTTATTTAACTAACGATCATCACAAAATTTTGCTTTCAAAGACACCTTTGATAAAGTACTGATTCCAAGGAAAGCTGCTAGTTATTAATAATTAGAGACAGGGTGAAAGCGTTAAGTGTACTCAGGCGGTTGTTCGGAGGCGTTCACTTACGTTGCCTTCAAAATGACGTAAAATACCTTAAGAACGAAAAGTATAAATTTTTTTTATATGAAACGATCCCACACCCGTACCGAAGAGATTTTCGAAAAGTCTTTTGATTACGGAGTAAGCGCTTGGACATATTTATGCTTCCGACCTTATGCCCTTGTAACCTTTTACGTTTACTAAGTATCAAATGTATTAATATAGAGGATGAGCTTTTTAAGATATTATGTAGGTTTCTTAAAAACAATTAGCTACCGACGATGTCCGTTTCTAAGCGATGTACGGTCAAGCTTTATAAGGTTTATGTTACATTGTTTTAAGCATAGAAATAGGTATTTGTTGTTCTAATAAATTGATTCAAGATTCAAATCGGTTTATTAGTTTTTGCGTAAAACAGTCTTCTTTCTTTCTTTCGAGATTCGAGATGTAAGTCTCTAGATATGTCCATCTTTTATCTACCGCTTTGAAAACGCGCTGCCTATCAGTTTGGGATTCCAGATATATGGAATTATAAATATAATATATATTTTTTAAATGTCGATCGAAATAACTCTAGATTCGAGATTTTTCTATAACTTCAAGACTGTTCAAAGAAATGAGAATTGCTATCCTGATCGTCGTTCCGATTTTTAACTTGACATTTATTTCTTTGCAGCCCCAAGACCCGGCCAGCCTGGGGCCCGAAGTGGTGGAAGCTTCGATAACGGCTCTAAGAATCAGATACACCTTGCTACCGTATTACTACACCTTATTCTGGAGAGCCAGTTTGTTCGGTACGGCTGTTGCTCGCCCGCTTTTCTTTGAGTGAGTATTTTGTTGATAATGTATACAAGTGTCCGTGTATCCATTTTTCATAATGTAATTGTACCTTCATACAATTTTAACGGGACACCTGTTGAAAAAGTGATGAAGATCTGGGTGTCTATCTTGATAGAAAACTTATTTTGGATAAACACGTTGATCGTATAGCAGAGACAGCTTACACAACTCTTGGTACGTGCCTGTAAACCGTTTCATGATCCGATGGCAATCCAAGGTGTATATTGTGTTACGGGTGAAATAATCATCATTAGAAAACAGGCATCTATGTTCAACTTTAATTTATATTTGATACACAGCTTGCTAAACTTGACAAAATATACGACTGAGTAAAACTGATATAAAAACTTGTAATATATGCAACACTGTTAGTCGTACAAATGAGAAATGTGCCAATGACGAATTACATGAACATTAGCTGGTGTGTTGCTACGGCCGCAGCCCATCGGGACATCGTATCCATGTGTGGGTGCTTCTTGTGAGAATTCAACTCAGTTCGTATTTGTTGAGGTTGCTTACATCCAAGGTTATATTAACTGCAACATTTCAATTCCTTATCGTAGAGACCGTAGAGTAGAGGTTCAGATGCTGGTACTACATTATTAATTTTTTTGCATTTTTTTTTCAATTAATTTTCTTGCGTACTTTTTTAATCGTCTATACAGGGTGGCCAGGAAAGTGACGTCCAAAAAATCTAGCCGCGACAACGGGCCAACTTTAAATTAAATAAACTTTCAAATTATGTTAGATTTTAACTTTTCTAGAGTTATTTTTGGTAAGTTAACAAATTAATCAATCTTACAAATGATAAAAAAAGGAATTTCTTATATTCAAATTTTCCACCTCGCTGCACTCTTTAATGGCTGATTTCAGCGATAAATAGCCTATGAAGTACTACTTTATTATTATTATTATGAAAGCTTAGAGTCTAACGCATTCTCTGAAGCGACTTAGAAACGAAGAAGCTACCAGTTTAGATTTTAAATTTTAAGTTGAAAATTTTAATGGTAACTTAAAATAAATTCTCAACTTTAGGTAATTTTTTAGTAACTTTTATTAAAGTTATGAGGCTGTTTATTTTATGCACAAACACACAGTTCATAGATATTTAGTAGCAAAAATAGAAATCCGAAGAAACCTTTTTTTTTTTGAAATTTTTGAAACTGATTCGTTTGCAATTTTGCGAGAATTCATAACAAAAAATCGTTACTCGAAAACTATGAAAAATCGTATAACATACACAGGGGTGATTCAGATACCTCTCAACATGAGGCACCAAAAAAAAAAATTGTGCACGTCACTCTTGTGGCCACCCTGTATATCTGAATGTGCCGCTGGCTCCTTATCATATGAATCTAACTATTTAAATGCATTTTTTCTGTTTCCAAGTTGAATTGACGGCCGCGTAGCGAAGCGGTTAGTGGCCTTGTCTCATACGCCGGAAGTCCCAGGTCCGAGTCCTGGCCGGAGCACTAATTAATGTGATGAACATAGATATTTGTTCTCGGGTCATAGTTGTTAATATTTATATATATTCTGTATGGTCATTCATAACACAAGCTCATACAGTTGGTGAGCTTGTCTGGGAATATTACAATACATTTTTTTTTGAGCCATTTAAAAGTCATTCGTGATTTTTCCCGTCATTCGGAGATTTTATAATGTGTTTAGAAATAACTTGTCCGATAACTTGTTGTTACGTAACATTATAATGTGTGTTGCAGCTCCGTCCAGAGTTCGGAGTAGGGTTGCCGATAAGGATAAACTACCTCATTTGTATAAGTCAATTTGATTAATAAATAGTTATCCTTGGCATTACAATTCACTATAAGATCATGCATATCTTAAACTAACTTAGCTCCATTGTAAAGTTTATTATTTTAAATATTATTGTTCGACGACCCAAAGGTCTAGTGGTAAGTAGCCTTGCCTGATACGCCGAAGGTCCCAGGTTCGAGTCCTGGCCGGGGCATTAATTTGTGTGATGAGCACAGGTTGTTTGTATTTATGTATGTATGTTCATTCTGGGTCCCCCCCCCAGTTCGCTGTATGGTCATCCATAACACAAGCTCTGCTTACTTTGGGGCCATACAGTTGGTGTGTTTGTCTGGGGATTTATTTATTATTATTTACTGTCCAACCAAAGTAATGATTTATCCCTTCCTTCACAGAGCACCACACGACGCGAAACTGCACGCAATCGACGACCAATTCATGATAGGAACCAACATACTGATATCGCCGATACTGAAGCAGGGCGCGACGCAGACCTACGCCATGTTCCCCGGGCCGGCCCGCTGGTACAGCTTCGCGAGCGGCGCGTTCCTGGCCGCCGACGCGCGCCAGCTCGTGCGCGACGACGCCCTCGTGGCGGTCAAGGTACGCTGTTTGTAGTGTTGGAGATTCGATTTGGTTTCTAATAAACTTTGTTTTAGTTAGGAAGGATAAAGAAAACTTATTAAGTACTGAAGAATGAAATATTGAGCAAATATATGTATCCTGCCTGAAAGAGATCACTCTTTTATTGATAAGACCAACTGTCCCTTTTTTTTGTACTTTTAATTTAAGTGTATTTTAATTTTGGAAGTGATAGACAATACGTGTGAAGTGTGAAGTAGCGTGAAGACAAATTAACGATAAATGTTAGTGAAAAATTAAAACAGAAATATTGAATTTGACACAAATATGTAATGTTATTTTGTCTGTTTAGTTACATTTACTACGTCACGATACGAGGGTGTGATGTAGACTAGTTTATCTAACTCGCGCGCAGGTTCGCCGGCAGTCACCCCGCTACTGGAAATCGATTCGTGACGTCAGTAAACCTGCGCACGACTCGATACATTTATTTAAAAAAAAAAGAATTATGTGCACTTAGTTAAGCACATCCCAATTAACATTACTTTTTCCAGGGAGGAGCAATCCTACCCCTGCAGGAGCCTCCAGCCCGAGGTCCGGTCACAACCACCAACACGAGGTCTGGTCCCCTCCAGCTGCTGATAGTTCCGGACAACGAAGGCAACGGCCACGGGGAGCTGTACTGGGATGATGGGAATAGTTTGAGTGAGTCAGTTATTGTAGCAGCAAACTCTGTTTATTTTGTGGCCGACGGTTTGATTCTTATTGTGCTTTCATTATTAGCATTTGTTCTCTGTAATTGCGCTGGTAGATGTCTCCGTAAAATAGTTAGTTGAGAAAAAGGAAAGAGTTTTAAACTACAAACTGTATGCGCCGATCGCACACGGAAAAATATATAATAATAAAAAATATTATGAGCAGCAGAGATTCGTGCGGCGGTGAAAAGGATGTTAAAACTTCGATAGCTGTGCCGCGCCGTTCGAGTCAAATTTTGAGTTATTTTTATCTTGGAACATAAAATCACGATCCAGTCATCGGCGTTGTGCAGTCCGAATGTTTGGTCTGTATAAATACCAACAAAAAAATATATTATAATAAAACCCTAAGCACGAACCTTGTTGCTGCTGGCACTCCTTAATTTCACTTTTCACAACACACAAAGTTTATTCAAGTTTTTGTTTACAAAACGTTAAATATCAATAGGCATAGAGCGCCGTAAAAACACAATTACAATATAAAAACGTGAAAACGTGGTTCACAAGTTCACAGTTGCACTTCCATCATTTTTTCTTCAAAAGTGACAGTTCCCGCCAACTCAACTTTTTAAACCCAACCAATAGAGAAGGCAAAGAATAAATACATACAGCCTAGTAAAATAAAATTATGTTATTAAAAGTGTATGAGTGAACCGCAAAATAAGGACTGTATGTTATCAACCAAATAAATACTAAACGTCCTCCCGCCCGAGGTTGGCTGGAAAGCCAGAATAAAGTTAACAAGTCTAAACCGCTAGAATACTAAACATAATAAATATAATAAAAACAAACTTAAATAAGACAACATTAAATTGATATGCAAATAGACTCTACACCGATTGATCTATTGGCAGTCTACAAATCTTGACAACTGGTCGCAGGAGTGTACCAGAAGAGGTTCCGAGCTTTACGATTCGAACAACTCCATCCTTTCCAGGGACCAACTCCTGGATGCGACCTAACCGCCAGTTCAAGGGACCTACGTGATCCTCCTTTATTAAAACTAATTCACCTATTTTAGGTGGGTCGCAATCAGAGGTCCATTTATGTCGCATTTGTAAAGTGTGGAGGTATTGTTCGCTCCACTTACGCCAAAACCGTTGAGCCATAGCTCGCAATAATTCATAGCGACTTAAACGATTATTCGCACTATCCGCAAAATCAAATTCAGGAACTGAAAGTAGAGGTCTGCCTATCAAAAAATGGGCAGGCGTCAGAACATCAAATTCTCGAGGGTCTTGAGACAAGGGGCAAAGTGGCCGCGAATTGAGGACGGCTTCTACCCTAGCAAAAACTGTGGAAAGTTCCTCAAATGTGAGAACTTGCTCACCAATCACTCGCTTCAACAATGTCTTAGCTGACTTGACAGCCGCTTCGAACAATCCGCCAAAATGAGGTCCGCCGGGAACGTTAAACAACCAATTAACACCAATTACACCGACTAAACGTTTCGATGAACTTTCTGTTTAATATTATAAATAAATCTTAAACAATAACCCACAACAGCTTGTACTTTTGATAAAGAACTAAACCTTGTAAAAATTGAATTAAACTCATCCGTTTCCGTCAATAAAGTACTAACTATGGTTTTCCGCAAACCTGGTAACTCTTTAACCCCTTTAACAATATTTGGAGGCCACGTATCTTCAGGACATTGAGCCATCCAGGCTCCCACCAGAGGGGATGTACAATAAGCTCCGACGCGCGACATCCACGGCTACCTACATCCGCAGGATTCATCGTAGACGGCACGTGACGCCACGATATCGGTAACTCGCATCCTACTATTTGTGATACGCGATTTCCTTCAAACGGCTGCAACATATGCGTCGGTAAGCGCAACCATGACAATACTATAGTACTATCGGTCCAGCCTATTATGTCCTGTACAAACACGTAATTTTTTATGGCTTCGTAGACGTACTTTAAAATGCGCGCAAGTAACGCCGCGCCACACAGCTCTAGTTTTGGTGTAGTTAACTTGGACTTTACCGGGGCAACACGAGACTTAGCCATAATTAGCCTGACCTTCGTGTCACCGTTATCATCACCGGACCGCATGTAAACTACAGCCGAGTAAGCTCGATCTGAAGCGTCTGAGAAACCGTGAAGTGAACATCGCTTAGTGTCTGTCAACACAAACCGTTCCAATCTAACATCACCAATACGTGAGAAATCCGCAAAAATAGAACTCCATTCCGAGGCCACCTCCGCAGGCGGCTCATCATCCCACGATAAATTTAATAACCACAAACGTTGCATTATTATTTTACCCTGGAGAATAACCGGTGAAACCCAACCCAAAGGGTCAAAGGCACGAGCCAAAGTAGAAAGAATACTGCGCTTTGTGCAGTTTGAGTTATCACTCAATTTGACATTGTAACTAAAAATATGCGATTTAGGGTCCCAGTAAAATGCCTAAAATTTTATGAAACTCTACATTATCAAAAACCCGAGGTCTTTCTTGGTCCGCAGTCTGTATATTTTCTAAAACAGCCCCACAATTAGATTTCCATTTACTTAATTCAAACCCCGCCGATTTAAGCAATCCAATCAATTGGTCTTTTAACTCTAACGCGCCAGAAACATTATCCGCGCCACCAAGGATATCATCCATGTAGGCCGACTCCCGTAGCAGTTTAGCAGCGAGAGGAAACCGCACCTCCTCATCATCTGCTAGCTGCCTCAACACGCGAACCGCTAGAAATGGGCTACTTTTAAGACCGTATGTGACACGATTCAATTTGTAAATCCGGACGGGTTCATCCGGGTTTTCCCGCCAAAATATAAGTTGATACATCGTGCCTTCATGGTGAACAAAAATAAACCGGAACATCATTTTAATGTCCGTCGAAAAAACTACCGGAGACAAACGAAATCTACAAATAACTTCCATAATATCATGTTGTAAATTCGGCCCCGCGTGTAAACAGTCATTTAGCGAGACGCCAGACGAAGTCCTACAACTACCATCGAAAACCACTCGGATCTTATTATCTGAGTCTGCTTTAAAAATACCATGGTGAGGAATAACAAAATATTTCCCCATTTCTAAATCATCAACCGAAATATCTAAGAGAACCATGTGTCCCATATCCGCATATTCTAGCATAAAAGAAATGTATTTATTCCTCATAAAATCATTGCTATGAAGCCGCTTCTCCAAAGCCAAAAACCGCTTCATCGCCATCTTAGCCGAATCACCTAACTCGAGATGGGCGGATAAAAAAGGTATCCGTACAACGTAACCGCCGCTTTCATTCCGCGAATGCGTTTCCGCAAAAATTGTCTCGCACTCGACATCCTTAGTGGCGGCGATATTACTCGGAATATCTTCCAATTGCCAAAATCTTTCCAAAATCTGATCGGTATTCAACAAGCATTGTGAAACACCACACACGTCGCTGCCGGGGGTCGAACAAGAAACAGGCCCCATCAGAACATGACCAAAAATCGTATTAAAAACCGTAGGCAGCTCTGGGTCAACTTTAAAACCTCCGCCTAACATTATATTGCCGAGAAGATCCGCACCAATTAAAATATCAATATCTCCTGACTTATAAAACAATCGATCCGCTAAATTAAGTTTATTAAAACGTTCCGCCAAATCCGCAGGTAAATTAAACGACGGCAGTTTATTCGTTATTTTATTTAAAATAACCGCGCGCGTCGATAACTCTGGAACATCACAATCGCTAGGTGCAATATTAAGTGTAACTGCACCCTTACAACTGCCAACCGAGGCTCCGCTAAGTCCTAAAATATCGATATCATATCGAAACCGCCGTAAACCGAATCGTCACACACAATCGTCCGTTATAAATGTAGTTTGGCTGCCTCCGTCAAGCAACGCCCGCGCGCTGTGGTACTGTCCGCTGTTGTCCCGCACGCGCAGCACCGCCGTGGCCAGCAGCACTGCTCGCTCGCCGCGCGCCGCGTGAGACACCTGCGCCTGCTGCGAGTTGTCCGCGCCCACCTCTGCCCGCTGTTGCTGAGGGGTCGAGGGCCGCACCGTATTATTGTTATCACGAGACGAATCAAAATGTAGGAACGAGCTATGCTTGGAGGAGCCACATTTAGTACATTTATACGTTGATTTGCAATTAACAATTCTGTGTTGTCCAAAACATTTAAAACATAGTCCGTTTTCCGCTATGAAATTCTTACGCAACACCGGGGACCAAGATATAAACGTCTTACACTTGGTTAAGAAATGTGTGGACGCACCCTTACAGGCGCCACACGTGTCTCGGGCCCTGGCGACCGACGCATGAGCCCGCGTCGAGATCACGCGCGATCCGCCGGTGCTCGGGGCACTCGAACTCGTTTCCAAAATACGAACCTCATCCTCTAAAAACTTCAAAAGGTCATCAAACGTAGGTAGTTCCCTACCTACAAACCGCTCCTCGAAATGTTTGCGTAAAGAAGAATCTAATTTTTGTAAATTTATATAGAATAGTACATAAGACCAGTCAGGAACTGGCAGCTCAAGTCTTTCGAGTGCCTTAGTATTTTCCAACAATGAATTTAAAAATGGTTTTAATTAAATAATTCAAAGTTTTATGTACTTGACCAAAGTTAAATTAATTAATTTATCGACCAACAATCTCTTATTTCTGTACCTGTTATTTAACAACTCAAGTGCAACAGAATAATTCCTTTCCGTAATACTCAAATGCTGTATTAACGACCTAGCCTCATCGGTAACCGATCCATTTGCTTCACAGATCCAATTTTTTCATAGTTTTTTTTTTTTGTACAAATACAGAAAAATATAACGGATTTTTTAACAACTCTACTCGCTTCCGCTTTTGCTGGTTTTAATTTTTTTAAAGTTGAGTGCAGTCTTTATGTGACTTTTTTGTGTTAAAATATAATATGAAGATGTTCACTCACAATTTTAAGTAATTGGCTTTCTATTTCTCACATGTAATTTCCAAAAATTTGCAAACTTTTCAGACACCTATGAAGAAAAGAAATACACGCATATTGAATTTAGCCTCAGCAAAACAAAACTGAAAAGCGAAATCAACTGGTGGGGATACGGAGTACCATCCCTCAATGAAATCATTTTGTTCAACCAACTGTACCCCATTAAAATAGTCACAATCAATGGAGTACCCTGCGAAAACCCTTGCAAGATATTGTATACACCGAAATCACTCATAATCAAAATACAGAATATTAATCTTTCTTTAGACAAAGAGTTTATTGTTAAGTGGACATACAAGTATGCACAGAGAAATAATATGGTGAACTCGGACAAGATCGATCCTCGCGTCCAGTGCCAGGACGGGATATGTAATGTCTTAAACTGAAGATCTTTGAAAATGGCGAGGACTGTTTCGGTTCGTCCAATTATAAACTGAATTCAATGGCCGTTTGACCAATGATGTACTCAGTGGAATGTGATTTAGTGAACATGGTGTTGAAGCTGGATATGCAGGAAACAGATGATCATCTTTGAAACCAATTGTGCAAAGAACAAAACTTTTAGGGCCATAACAAAAAACAATTCTTTCATTAATTGAAGAATTGTTCATAGTTTGGCAAAAATCTATTAATATAAATATCTCATTTATTTAATAAGGTATGAGTATCAACATACATTTGATTTGGTTGTAACATACGATATCGACTCTGGGGACAGCCGGACTAGTTTGGGGAACAATATGTTTGGGGACTTTTTGTTTTCAATAATATAAAAAAGGATTTACTCCAATTACACAGCCTCCTTGTTACGAAGTTGGTGTTTTTTTTTTTTTTTTCTATTAAAAATTACTTGTAAAACATTTAATTTATACATTATAATTTTTATGTTTTATGAGTAGTTTTAGAGTAGCCTTTAAAATTAAGATGATTCTCAATTTGTCTGTATATTTTTATTACTATTCAATTATTTTGTATTTTTATCTAAACTACTTTTAATTTATTACCTCGAAGTCAAATTTCAAAAATAAAATTATAGTGAGAAAAGGTTTTGCCAATGCGTATCTAGATTAATTACTCAGTATAGTGTCTAGTCATAAGATATTTAAACATTTTAAATGTTAGATAAGGATCTTACCATTTTTAAGTAACTTTTTATGTTCATTTATATATGATTTTCTTGTCAATGATTAACAAAAACTTACAACTCTTTAGTACTTAAAAGGTTTTGGTTTAGAAATTTTAGGTTTTTTACGGTTTTGATAAGAATTAGGTATATTTAAAATTGTTTTAAGAATTTTCCTGTGTTCCTAGGTAGGTACAACATTAATTTTTGGAGGTACAAATGTCTGGTCAAACAAAATAGCTTAAAAGATTGAAGAGGGTTCAAATAAAAGCATTTTCAAGATCATGATATAAATAATGATAGCATTAAAATGATGTAATTGTTTATACATAAATCTGTTTGTTGACTCATGATCAGTCCCAGTTACATGACATGAATTTAATTCAATAATGTAGGATATTATTGTTGATATCAATCTATATTGTGAACCCTAAAATAATTCATAGCAAAATTATTGAAATACCCGTCATTACTAGCAATTAATAAGAGACTTAGTTAAGATAAGTATCAAATGTATTAATAAAGTATTTATGTGTTAATTAATATTTGAAATTATAACAAAGGGATGGTAATGTGGTTATTTTTAGAATTGCACAAGAATTAAACTAATGCACTTTAGTGTCGTGTTTTATTTGTTTCAAATTCTCCATCTAAATATCTGCTGTATTCTAATTTTAAAGTATAAAAATTAGAGTTTTATGAAATCAGAAACTACGTTTCATTTTTGTTTAGTTCAATAATTTAAAGCCTAATAAGCCCTTGTTTTTACGCGTATGTGGTATGCGTTTCTGATAAAACGAATATGTCAATGTAAAGCTGTCTTCCCTTAAGTTTTTTACCAACTAACTGACTAGTTAAATTCTCACCACAGAAAACACTTTGTAACAGTTGAAATAATTCTTTATTGTAGATATTTAACACAAACGTAAATAAGTATGAAGCAACTTAGGTTATCAGCGGTAAATTATATAAACATAGATAATCACTGTTTCATAAACAGACTCAGTTTTGGAAATTATTTACATCATCTTATTGTTCTGCGGCTAACTGTTAAAATAATCTTAGTTTTTACTAAATAGCTGAAATCTCGTAGCATTTCTCAACTTCAAACAAATAAGCTCTTACGGTCGTTCAAAGACATTTAACGGTTACTGAAGGTTCTCTTAGTTATAGATTTAACATAATATATAATATAAAATATATTAATAGACTTACATGTTTTATACTTAAAGTACAAATTTGCTAAGCAACATCTATATTTAGGAGCGTCATTTAAGGTCTGAGCGCGGCCATTAGAGACAACATTAAGACACAGATTAAAAACTATATTTCTTACAAGCAATACACCACATAAATTACAATAAATAATACAATTATTGCTTGTAACCGAATTCTCATGTTATAAGATATATTTGTACGAGATAACCCTCATAAACTGCACATTTTGCGATATGATCACTGACAGTAATTGCTTAATGTGCAGTACCCAAACTTTGTCTTGTACTAAACACATACATATTAAACCTAAGTTGATTCATTGCCACTTTAGTGATGTTCCTTAGCAGCATCAGACTTAAGAAACATGTCATATTCATTCTCCGACATTAGTTTCTCTAATTCCTCAGGATTCGATAACTTAAGTTTAAATAACCAGCCCTCTTTCAGACATGAGGTATTTATCAATGCAGGTTTGTTTTCAACTTCCTTATTTTTCTCAGTCACCGTACCACTGACTGGGGAGTATATTTCACTGGCAGCTTTAACACTTTCGAGAGCACCGCATTCGTCACCCTGGGCCAGTTTTGTTCCCAGCTCTGGTAGTTGTGCGAAAACTACATCTCCTAATGATTCTTGTGCGTAGCTGCTTATTCCGACTGTGCCAATATCTTTTTCTACAATCACCCACTCATGCCTATCTGTGTACTTTCTCGGAGCATCACTGCTGTATTGATGCCGGAGCTGGCAGTAGGAAGGCTTCGTGTTTGAACGGATGATGTGTCTTGAAATGCACTGCTTTGTTGCTTGATATATACACCTTTGAAGTGCCATATTTAATCTGCAAAGTTTAAAAATTTACATTATTTTAAGAAACTAAGAAAGAGTTGCAAATACAGACAATGATGCAATACATGGTTATCACTTCAACACTTGAGCATATTTTAAGACAGCCTTACTGTAGCCTCACCCAAAAAAGGGCCAATTTATAGTCCACCATACTTGAATATATTAAATTTATGTTATTAATTATATACTGATTATAAATGAAACTCGCCATGAAACCATAGATACATACCGGGTTCGATAAGTACATCACATTACAAGCCAACACTGACTTGTTACTTGATATATTTTATGCGTAAACCATATGCATTTGTGTATGTGGCAACATGTATTCCCACATCTGTTTATGGTATTTGTTGTTATTTTTCAATAATATACACATTGGCAAGCAAATTATTTGGTGTAGATGTGAGGCAGTGTTTTTGTATTTGTCAAGAACTATTTTTATTTCATCAAAGACTGATGAATTTTGCAACATTTAAAAACTCTATAAAATCACACAACCACATAGATACAAAATAAATACCTTGAATTGTTTTACTATGAGACCCTTCAAAGAACAATCACAAAATATACATGGTTCTAACTAAGAAAATTAAATTTAAGCACAAGCGTCTTCTCGTGATAAGAATTCACAGCGACTGAGATATCAGTGGGGTATCACCTCTGTGATAACACTGAACTGTAACCCTGACCACTTGATACATAATTGGAGTCTTATTATTAAATAGCCTCATTAATATTTATCTAAATGAAAGTTAATGTGTAAAAGTAACAAGATATTAACAATTATTGGCAAGCTACTTAGCTAATGTGTGTTCTCATGTTTATTCTTGATGCCCTATCTTTCTGTCGTAAATTTTTCTTAGTGGCTGATGAAATATACATTGTAGGTTTATTATTACTTAAAATGTCATCAGCTGTGTTATGTGTTTGTTATATATTTCTTATGTTTTAATCCTGAACACAAAAAGCTATATTTAAAGGAAAAATTATGAAATAAATAGAGGATGGTTAAACCAATTTCGATAATTTTTTTTAATGAAACTTGTGTTAGAGTATTCTCAGCAATGATTCTAGACATTCTGTTCAGTTCTTTGATTTTATGAGTTATAAATAAATCCTCTTCGAAATTTAGCTGTGAAATTCAGGTTTGCAAATCTTGGAATCTCAAAGTCAGAATAGTTGTTATAACTGAAATCTTAACTATCATAAATTTTTATCCATGCTGTAAATATATAAGAGTACCAAATTAGATATAAATTGCAATCTCCACTAGAAACTACAATCCTTATTATATTGATCCCAAGGTTAATTGTTGAGACTTGCAATAAATAATGCACATTATTGTTGAATATTAATCATATCAAATAACATTAACATTACATTACCAAATTTGTACCATCCATAGGTACAAACCTTTACATGAACCTTATATAAGAAATTGAATATCAATGTAAACAGAACCAACTGATTTCATATGATAAGCTTATCTCTTCAATATCACCACCATGGAAGGATACTACAACTGCAATAAATAAATAAAAGAAAACTCTCAGGACCATGGTACTATGTGTGACTGCGACTTGTACTGAACATACTTGTTGTTAGTAAGCTTTCCATACATAATATTAGCTATAAACATTTAAAATACAGCACTTTTTTAGTCAGCTTAAAAGTTCACAAGTAATATTTCATATATTTTCTTGGATTATTGTATGTATTTGGCATAAATGTAATAAATATTATAAAATAGAAAGACTGTAAGAAGCATAAATATCTAGATATTAGCCTACATAACGAAACTTATTATTGACTAAAAACAGGGTGCCAACCTTATGAATATTCAGATCTTAGCCCACTGGATTCTCGAGTAGATATAAGTATTCGGATCGGACAATACTTTTTATTTCAATAAACACTGCTATGCGCAGCTGATATTTGGAGGTTAGACTTACGTCATTGTCATTCATTTGTTATCGTCTGACCGAGGTGGATACGTTCAGTAACATTATGCGCTGAGAGTTTGCAATGGGGCAATCTGCGTGCGTCTGATGTAACTTTCTAAACATATATTTTTACTAATATTTTTATTTTTCAACCGTTAGTTTAGTGTGAATATCGAAATCTTACATATTTAGACGGCCGAGTAGCGCAGTGGTCAGTAGCCCTGTCTCATACACCGGAGGTCCCAAGATCTAGCCTGGCCGGGGCATTAATTTGTGTGATGAACACAGATGTTTGTTCTCGGGTCATGGTTGTTGATATTTATATATGTATGTTTATTCTGGATTCCACCCCAGTTCACTGTATGGTCATCCATAACAGAAGCTCTGCTTAGTTTTGGGCCACATAGTTGATGTGTTTGTCTGGGGACATAAAAAAAGGAAAATGTGTTTTATCTATTCCATTCCATTCAAATATTTCGATTAAGTACATAATGAACATTTGAATGCTGTCGAATTGTGACGCTCTGTAATGTTGTAGAGAGCTATACGTACTACAAATGCGCGGGAAAGTTTGTCAGAAATAATAAATAAGGACGTCTGAGGAAGTCCCTCAATGAGAGGATTGATTTCAATCTTGGACTCCGGCTCGGGTGATACCAATTACTTCATCAAAGGCTTCTTCTGCGGATTACTGGAATATCAAAACTCAACTTCAGGAACAAAATTTTGATTATGGCACAAACAGCTTCCAAAAAATGGGTATCATATCAAAGTTACAGCGATACCTCAACTCGGAACGGTTGCTCAATCTCTTGCAGGGATTGCTTATTATTATTTATGATGTTTGAACCCCGACCACCCCAACATCGGACTACGAGACGCAGGCAAGGATTTCTTCCCTTCATGGCTAATATATCTAAAAGTTGAAGGAAATGTTTTGAGCTACCTGCGATTACTTTTCTTAAAATGTACAAGCTTGTATGTTCTAGAAGCTTTAATAGTAGAGTGTATAGGCACCTCTTGAACTGGCGTGTAATGTAACCATCATGTCTTCATCATCACTTTCCATCAGATGAGATGGAAAACAAACACAAATAAAATTCGGAAAGAAAAAGCTAATTCTAACGAGTGTGTTTGTTTATTTATTAGTTCGTATGTTATCTACGCTAAAACAACGCTTGGCTAAAGTACGCGACCGATCATCACGATATTTTACTTTCTATACACGATGTCAGCGGCATAGTAATGCACATAAGGTATCTTTCCTTTTAGTAAAAAGTACTAATTTGTCTAATAAAAGTTATGTTGGTACATTGCCAAATTGTGGTACCATGCACTACTGCTTCAGTTCTTCCGATTTTGACTGCCATAATAATCACGTGGTTGAGTCTAGGTTAAAGCGAAGGGTCAGTGACCGCAATTACTGGAACAAAAGCAATTTCACCTGAACCCTGCGGTCAGCAACACATCGTTAGTAATAATAATAACATTCAATAATGATACATAAAACACTTAAGACTATTGATATCAATGGGTGCGGAGTTGCGGATGCCACTTACCACCAGATGGGTCGCTGCTCGTTTGCTGGCTACGAAAATATTAAAAAAAAGTACAATCATAAATTTTAAACAATATCATTTGGCTATTTTCATAGGATATTTCTTTAGTAAACTTTTAGTTAATTCCCAAAATGTAAGGGTGTTACCACACCAATCGATCGACGTTGATCGATGGTAGAATGGAACAGGAAACGTCGGTCGACGTCGAAAAACGGTCGTTCGATTGGTGTGGTAACACCCTAAGCTCTTGTTAGCCGAGCAATATTACCTTGAACAAAGGTCTTTATTAAATACAAATACATTACATCGTTTTGAAGGTCGATTTCTGAAAGTATCGCAAATGCACTAAAATTGTGTTTTGTTAAATACCTAGTGCAAAAAGTACCTAAGGTGTATGTCCCATATTTTGGCATGTTAAGACTCCTCAGACTTTATGATGTTAATATACTTACAACTAAACATGATACCAGTTTGAAGGCTTTTGTGTAATGAATAGTCGTATGTTGCCAGTAATTTAATGCACAGATTATGTCGTTTTGGTAAGGATTCTTTTAAAATTAATTTATTTAGACGAGTATACCTCTTATTTGAACTCTATTTCGTGACAAAATTTTGCTTTGCTTCTAAGTTTGTGAGGTCTGTTTCGGGACAACGTTTTTACACTATATTTAAAGAACAGGATAAATAAAGTATATTTATATTATTAAACTTAATAGAATAACAGTTTCACAAAAATATTAATCAGTTCTTTAATATACACTATACATATATTATATAAGTAGTGTCCTATAGATTTACATTTTTATCTTCATGAACTTGTGGAAAGCTAACAACATAGAGATCCTTGTTTGGTGTTATTGATTTTTGGGAACTCCCGTATAACATGGTTTATTAATGAAAGGAATTGAAAATAGCGGTGCCATTTATGATTCCTTTCCTTAATGCATCGGCTTATACTTAAGTTCATGGATAATTTTTTAAATTACGTAAAAATGCAAAAATAAATCGAATAACAAACCAAATTATGATGGAACAACCTTTTTATGCTAAAAGCCTTTTAAATTTACATTTTTCATTATATTTTTAAAATACTTAAGGAACAACCACTTGCGGTAGTGACACTAAGTACAAACACGATAAATAAAATGATCCCCATTTCTTGATTTGGTTTATTGCAGTTTTGAAGAAATCCTATGCATGCATATATTTTTTTTGACATCAAATAAAATATGAAGGAAATAAATATCAAATCAACACAGACGTTTTATCAAGTGTTTTATTGAAATAGATTTACTTTGGGGCCATACAGTTGATGTGTTTGTCTGGGGATTTATTATTAAGACTTATGTTAGTAAGTAGTTGAAATTTTCTTGAAACTTTTGTTTGTCATTATCATGACATCTGTAAAATTTTAATGATATCACATTCAATACCATTTCATACTGTAATCCATTTTGGGACTGGAACTGCTCGCGTCCGCAAGGTTTAGCCCTCGATGCCTTGTACGTGGTCCCTCGGTGGTGCTAAATGAGCAGTATATTCTGGTGGTAGGCTTCGTCACTTGGCTTGGCACCACTCACTAAACAAAGCCATGCCGCCAAGTGACATGGTCGCGTTCCGGCATGATGTTTAGTGTAGCCATCGAGGAGGGTAGGTCTGAGCAGTCGTGCTGCATCAGAGAACTGTCTTCAGCTCGTAATTTATTGACTAGCGGGGTAACTGGTTTTGGAGGGTAGCGGGATCCGAAGAAACGGTGCACCGCTGGCCGACCGCATGTATTAGGGGGCCCAAGTAGTGTGCTAGCCACATGCGAAAGGCTGCCCCGCCACCTAGCGAAAAACCCCGGGAGGCTTGTTCGTGCCAGCTGGCGACTGGTTAGAGAGGACTCGATGACAATCCCCGGGGGGGTTCGGGCGTCCCCGCAGTCTCCAAGCCAGTTCCCCATCAGTGCGTTGTTTATTGCGAGCTGCTTGGTTCCATTTGCAGCGCTTCACTCAACTTCTGTCCTCCTCCGTATTCACTCACACAACTAATATGAAAAGTCACAAGAAATATAAGGTTATACAGCGGTTGCACTTCCTTTCTCTTAAAGTGCACTTCTGCAACATCAGAGGAATGCACTCAAATATCAACGTTGTCCACCACCATCTTGAGACAGAGAGGCCTCACCTACTCTTCTTAACGGAGACTCAGATCTGTAATCCGTCAGACTCGGCATACCTTTGTTACCCAGGGTACAACCTGGAGTCCAATTTCCGCCCGAACGCCGGGGTGTGCATGTATGCCAGTGACGAGATCTGTTGTCATCCTCTACGTTACTTGGAAGATCTGGACTTTTCCATTATGTGGGTTCACATTGATACCGGCCTTGACCAATTGGTCTACGCCAGTATATACCCATACTAACGCGCCTGTATCGACTCTCTTTGGAATCTGGAAAGGTCCCTAAATCCTGGAAGCTGGCTAACGTGCAACCAGTACCAAAGAAGGGAAGCCGTGCAGACCCCATCAACTATCGACCTATGGCAATCACCTCCATACTTTGCAAAGTTATGGAGCGTGTATTGAACAATCGTCTCCTGGCATACCTTGAGTCCAACGAGCTCCTTAGTGATAACCAATACGGTTTTCGCAAAGGACGCTCGACTGGAGATCTTCTTGTGTATGCCACTCACTTATGGAGCGAAGCCTTGGAAGGTCACGGTGAAGCTATAGCTGTATCCTTAGACATTTCCAAGGCTTTTGATAGGGTCTGGCATGATGGTCTCTTGAGTAAGCTTCCAGCATACGGAATACCTAAATGGCTCTGCGACTGGATATCTGATTTTCTGAGGGAACGGTCAATTCGAGTAGTCTTAGACGGCTGCTCTTCTGACCTAATGGCAATTAGGTCAGAAGAGTACCTCAGGGAAGGGAGAAGGGTACCTGGATCTGTTCTCTCTGCAACGTCATTCTTGCTGCACATTAACGACCTGCTAACCCCAGGCATTATTGGTTACGCTGATGACAGCACGGTTGTAGAGAGATACATGTCCAAAGCGCGAGCAAGTCCTCAAGAAATCCGGGCTTTGAGAGAGTCCATGATTAAGCGGGTGGATTTGGCCTTAAAGAAAGTGTCCGATTGGGGCATGTCCAACTTGGTCAAATTTAACCCGTCGAAAACACAGGCGTGTTTATTCTCCGCGAAAAAGAGCAGTTTCGACCTAACGCCCACTTTCCAGAATGTTTCTGTACCCTTAACCGACCACCTAGGGCTTCTGGGCGTAACTATATCGTCCCAACTAAACTTCCGGCAACAAATTGTGTCCATGGCTCAAACTGCTTCAAAGAAGTTGGGAATCATCTCGAAGGTCCGACGGTACTTCAGCCCTGAACAGCTGCTTAATTTGTATACAGCTCAAGTTCGATCTTGTATGGAGTACTGTAGCCACCTTTGGGATGGTTCTGCAATGTACCAACTAGAAGCAATGGACGCAGTTGACCGAAGAGCCTGAAAAATTATTAACAACTTTGACCTCACCACCAAAAAACTGCAAAGCCTCGACCATCGTCGGAATGTTGCTAGTTTAGCAGTCTTCTACAGATTACACTTTGGAGAGTGCGCGAATGCTCTTTTTGATCAGGTTGAACCCACTCCCTTCTTACATCGGACTACTAGACGCAGACAGAGCTTCCATCCCTTCATGGTCGATATCCCAAGAAGTCGAACCAAACGCTTCGATAGTTCCTTTTTATTGCGGGTCGCCAAGGTGTGGAATCAACTGCCTGCGTCTGTTTTTCCAGAAAACTATAGTCCTAGTTCTTTCAAGCGTCGAGTGAATAGGTATCTCGTGGATAGACGTGTAACACCTTCGTCTTCATCATCACTTTCCATCAGATGAGATAGAAGACAATCGTCTAATCCTTTTTTAATAAAAAATAAAGTTTTAATGACAGTTTCGTATATATCTCATTTTGTTTGACAAGGAGATTCATTAAAATCATTCAATGCATTCAAATGCAGACATACAATGCAAAACAAAATCATTAAATAAAAATTGGAAAGTTGGAAAAGCAGAACCCTCCTTTCATTAACCTCATAATTTATAAATTGCCGCCTGTCAAGGAACCCTATCGTATGATTTCAAATAATGTTTCACGCAAACCTTCCTTTGACCGAAACATCTATAATTATTACAAACTCATCTATAGATATGAATTCCAAAGGGATTTGTACCTTGATACCATAATGCGAACACAAAGTTCTAGAACGGAAGGCAATGATACAATGTAACGCTACTCTATAACTTTGAGACCATGTATTTAAAGGCAGACGATGTATTTTACTACTAACCAATACTTTATAAACCATCTGTAATATAAATCTAATAAAATAAATACCTTGGCGTCTTCTTGCATTTGCTCATTTTAGAATTGTTTTAAAGACCAGATTTCTTGATCTATTTATTAAGTATGCTTCAAACTCACGAAAAAATTCCACTAAAAAAATTAAATAAAATGCGTTTTGTTGCCTTTAATAAAAGCAGTTATCTTTTGCCTCTTTTCATCAAATGATAGGTAGTTACGTCAGTATTGGACATAAAACATTCGGAGACGTTGTAATTTTCTAAAAAAATCAAATCGCATGTTCCGTTTACCAAAAAGAGGGGGAAAAATTACTTTCCAGAACCAGGAACGGAGAACGATGCAATCATTTCAGCGATATGCATTGAAGATTATGTCAACGAGAGCAAGGGGGCTATTGCCTCCATTAGAGCTGGTGGCGTCGGACAAACATTCGTAGTGATCGATGTAACCAGCTCAAATTGTGAAAAAATCGATACCACTATCACTCTATATGGAAGGCAAGAATCGGATTATTATTCTCAAGGCCTGGAGAAATAAAAAATTACTGATTTTTCAATTATTACAGTTGTTTTGAAAAGATTCTTAAGGATTTACGTACTGCATCTAAAATTCACACTATAGCCATTAAAAAAAAAACGCTTTGTACCATAAAACTGACAAAAATCTGTCACTTCGCCTAAAAGTAAACAACAAGCTTTTATCCGCGGCTCCGCTCACGTAAAATAAGGTTCTTATTATAATAAATTGCTAAGAAATGTCATTATTATGTTGTTATAAATAATTTGTTCATACAATTGCTGGTTGCGCTTACTAAGGGCTCCTTCAACAACTTTGGGTTTTTGACTTCGGTACCTAAACAAGTGGCGGGCGGTGAACAGTATAGAATAAAGCAGTTGTTAATAAATAAATAAATAAATTCCCAGACAAACACACCGACTGTATGGCCCCGAAGTAAGCAGAGCTTGACCACACATCATTCATATATAAATGCAAACAACCATGACCCGAGAACAGCAATCTGTATTCATTACACAAATGAATGCCCGAGCCAGGACTCGAACCTGGGACCTTCGGCGTATGAGGCAAGGCTACTTACCACTACACCACTCGGTCGTCAATTGTTGAGTCATATTTATTTATATATTTTTATTTACTTACTTTTATGCATTTTAAAACATTTGTACCTAGAATGCATTAAACATTCGATTTTATCTGTGACAAGTCTGTGGGGTGCCGGGTGGGGAGTCTGTTGGTTGCCCAAATTATAGATTTAATCTGTATTAAATCATTTCATAAGGATTTATATATATCTTTTTACTATATATATATATATATATCTTACTATCTATACTTTATATATATCTTTTAAAAACATTACCAAATTTTACTAGAACGAAAATTGTACTAAAATTCGTTGGGTAGTTTGAAATACTCAAATATATTTTAGTCGTAGTAGAGTTCCTTATATGTGAACATTTCGTCCGGGGGATCTACGTCTATAGTACCCCTCGTATCCTCGTGTATCCCTCGTAGTATCCCTCGGGTACTACAGGCCTTCCTATTTTAACTGCCATAATAACCACGTCAAGTGTTTGTATTCTGGATAAAGAGAAATAACAGTTATCGTAATTAATGGAACGATGGCACTTCCAACAGAAGTAGTCGGCAACGCATCATTAATCGATATTCAATAAATTATAATGTAACCGTATTCCAACACACTTCTTACGAGTGTATTAAACAAGTAAAGAAAAGAACGAGTGAATTTGAAGTCTTTGGATCTAAAAATAAACCCAAGCAGTTGATTTGCTTTCAACACTATCTGCTGATAATGTTGCCGAAACGTTAGTTTACTGTCAAAAATAATACCAATATCCTTAGCGACGTCAGACCTCTTGAGGACCTGGTCATCAATGGTGTAGTCATTAATAACTCCATGACGCTTGTTGGTGAACGATATCACGAAACACTTGTCAATATTTACAACAGCTAATCTTTTTGTTTTGTGTATCGAGTAGTATCAATGGCTGGTTACCATTAAGTCCAAAGAATTGAATTGAATTGTTTTGTGTATTTTTAGCTTATTTTTAACTCAAGCGCAAAGAAAAATTGAACACACATACAACTATGTGATGTGAGTGAAGTGTGCTGTTAATGAGGTGGCTGTCCCCTCTGCTTAGTAAATTAACTTCACTTGACAACTTCCGCCATAGAAAAGACTCATTGTCAATGTTGCCCGCTAAAACGAACACAAATAATGTTGACTTTTTTATTTTCTTACCATCTAACTACTGATTAAATCAAATCCTATAACTACCATTTATTTGTAAATATTTTAAGATGGTGTACAAAGACCTAGCCCAGGTTGTGACATTTCTTTTAATTGCATAGGTAGGTCTTTCACCTAGCTTGAGGACCCAACTGTTCAGACACCTATGCATCATTTTTATATGTAGTTCATCCTTCTAGATGATTTTTTTCGGATTACAGAATTTATTTCATTTCATACACAGTCATTGTTACAAAGTTTCATATAGGTTCAATAAAAAACCATTTGAAAAGAATGTTATACAAATAATTCCACAGTGCGGAAATAAAGTGACAAAACAATTCAGGACAATCCTTGGACGGCTATCGTGGCGAACAAGGTTAACCTGTCTGGGGAGAAAGGTTAAAGCTAAATATGATTATGATAGTACCAAGTGTACGCAAGAAAACAATCGATACGTAAATAACATGGAACATTGTGTATGAATCAAAATACATATAATTATAGTGAATTCTACCGCTAAAAACTAAATTTTTAGTATTGCAAACAAAAATAGAAAAGCCATGACATGAATTGGACGGTGACGCCATCATATTAGTTGTTCGACCTACTAAAAGAGATGCCATAGGTGGACGATCTTAAGTGTTTATTCTAATAATTCTTAATTGATGTTATGGATTTACTGAGCCATGTTTCGCTGAGAGTTGGGAGTAGTAAAAGGGTGCCAAAATCGTTTGATGTACCATTTTGTAATAACAATGTCACATATAATGATCCGTTGTTTCGTATGTGTAAGGCTTACAATGAAAAATGCAATGATTTAGATATATTTTCTCAACATCTACATGGTAAGCATGTAGATGTAAGTTGTGTTAAAAAATAATCTATAGTCGTGATTTATATGTAATTGTATAAAAGATATGTGTTTACTGAACAATATATGTTATTGTATTGTTATAATAATACGAATAATTGCGAATTCTACGCGTAGCAATTATCGGTGCGCAGTTCTAATGATGTTTTATTTAGTTTATACGTTGAAAATCTAATGTATTAAATTGTTTACTGTAGCTGTGTGAAGTAATAAATAAATAATATACATCCTGTAACGTGTGTACATGTGTAGGCCGGCATTAGTTAGTACTGCCGAGTGGCAAATAGTCGCATCTATATCACTTTTGGTTTTGCTCTCAGCAAAGTGCTAAAAATACACAAACAAGTAGAAAAGGAGAAAAATTGTCCTGCCTACTTATTGCCGTATCCTTAGGTATCAATTTTAAGTATCTAACTCCTTGCGAAGTATTTAATAAATATAATAAACCAAAACAAGTGCATACATTTACGTATCATACACTTCTGATATACAATACCGCTCCGATTATCAGCAGATACTCACGGTATCAATAAAAATGAAATAGAAATGAAAAACGATAAAACATTCTCTCACAATTTAGCCTTTTTATTTTTATCAAATTTCAAATTTAAAAACTCATCAATAAGTTTCGCACACTGGCCTGGGTTCGTGATATGCACATCGTGTGCCCCGACTACCGTAGCCACTTTAACGTTGGGCAGGCTACTTGTGATTTTCTGGAAAAGTTCGTTTTTGAAGGATTTAGCTTCTTCTGGTGTGACGTCATCGCTAGCGTGCAGGAAGAGCATTGGCTTCGGATTGCTTGTTGCTATGGCGAAGAATGTGTCGCCGGGTAATGCTAACATGTATATGAGTTTTGAATTTGGAGTCCATGATAACCTGGAGAGAAAAACAAGAAGGTACTTTATAATGTTTACTGGGAAATGTGCTGTTAATTATAAATCAACACAAACTGGAGCTTAAAAGTGTAGAAGGATAGGTACCTCTTGGACAAGCGTGTGTGGAAAACAAGTCTGACAATCTTTAATAATAATAAAAAACTGTATTGCTCAAAAGTATAAGGAAATTGAATCCCAGTTCTAGCTGGTTCTTTGGCAATACATGACCCTTCCAAACCAGTGGTAGTTTCGGTACACGATGTCCTAAGCCGAAGCCCGTGCCCTTTCGGTGCCCTTAGGCGTATCGTATGTAGGAGTAGTTAAGTTCCGGCTAAGCGCCCTCAGCGCTAAGCTACAAAGTCAGGTGAAATTTAAAAAGCCAATAGGGCCATAAATGCACTGTACATTTCGAAAAAAAATAGCATTCATATAATGCCACAAATGTGTAACAACCCTCAGCAGATCGTATGTATCGATCACAATCTTCGTAAATAATTGAGCTGAAATCAGTTCTTAGTGCTATATTATTACTGCTCAAAGAGGTTGTGCTTGAGATAATAGTTACCTATTAAGTAAATATTATTTAACATATAACCTATTCGCAGAAATCTTTTATTGATTAAGGAGGTACTAGAATATCAATAGAAAATGATGATGATTGACTGATTGTGTGTTTGCTACATTAAATACTCGGTAACCCATATTTTAGAAACAAGAATACCTATCTAAGTTATTCAACTTAGCTTACTTTTTTATTATAATTTAGTTAAATAAGTAAGTATTGATGTGTTCCTAAAAAGTATTAAACTGTTTCTTTGTCGTGATCTCTATATTATACAACGTTGATAAAAGCGAGAGGCATTTACTGAAACACATATACTATAAAATCCTACTGTTAATCCGAAACTATTAAAAAAAATTTACGAGAAGTATACGAAAAACCGTTTTTCAAAGAACTTAAATAGCTTAATAATTAAGTTAAAATGTAAACATCCTTTGTTGAGTAGCCTGCCGCCACCTGCGTAACAAATTGGCAACGTAGCATTTGAATAGCATAGCGCGTGCGGCGGCGGGCTCACCGGCTCGCACACCTACCTACACAGCGGAGCGCCCGGGTTCGATGTGGATGATAATGTAAACATGTATTGTAGGTAACGTTGGAAGGTATGATCAATGAAAATAATAAACAAAAATAATTAATTGTAACACTTACACATTAAATCTTCAATTGTTCGAAATGTCCGCAGTTTGCAATGGTACACAAATTATAATGTATAATATTGTTATTTAATCGTGCAATAAGTTCACTGTTTATTGTTAAACTTTTTAATTTATTAAACGCTAAAATAATCCGGTTTTTAAGTTCCCCTACGGTATTCACGTCTGTCGCGTATACTTCACTTTTCACAAACCCCATGATAAAAAAATCCATTGGAGTGAGATCCGGGGACCGTGGTGGCCATCGTACTGGTCCAAATCGACCAATCCACTGCTGTCCAAACATGTCGGTGAGTAGCTCTCTGGAAGACATCACTGAATGTGGAGGAGCTCCTTCCAATTGGTACCATAAATGCCGATAATTGGCTAAGGGTAGTTCTTCGGTATATTCGTCAACGGGACCGGATAATATCTCCAAAAATTTTGCCGCGTTAAGGGTGCCGTCAATAAAAACAAGGCCAATAATCTGGTCCCTGTGTATACTAGCCCACACATTAACAGAGAAGCGGTACTGATGCTCTGACTCCCGAATCATGCGTGGATTTTCAATACTCCAGTATCTGAGATTTTGTTGGTTCCATATGCCATTGCGTGTAAATGTGCTTTCGTCGGTCCACATGACATTTAAATAAAAAATTCGGGTCATCAGTAACTTTGTCAAGTATCCACTGGCAGTGAGTACGCCTGACTGGCAAATCCCTTCTTAAAAGGGCTTGACCTTTTTTAAATTTGTACTTTTTAAAATGTTATGCACGGTTCTATGGCAAACTCTAAACTGGCGTGCGGCTCTATGCAGACTCGATGTGGGGTTGCGGTCAAAATAGTCAAGAATCTGTTGCTCGCGCGCAGTAGGTATCTGCTGCGGTGGGACTCCCTCCTGATGCGCTGCTAATGGTTTGTTTTCCCGTGCCCGTTGTACTGCCAATACTATGGTGCAAGCGTTTCTAGGGCACGCGCGGCTGTCTCCATACCTTTCTCGGTAAGTTCGCAGAGCTAGAGCTGCGTTTCCGTGGGATTCCCCGTAGATAAAATCATGTCAGTGTATTCTGACGCCTTGTATGTAGCACGAGGCATTGTGGATGTCTTACGTACTTACAAAATAATTAAAAACTACTCACAAAACTAAACCGAAAATACTCAGTTACGTGTCCTATCACAATAAAAACTTAACATTAGTAAATGGGACGCGTGAGCGACAATGATCTGTGCTGATTTGCGCAACGTGCACCCCGGATGCAACGCGTCTTCGCACTAAACAAACAAAGTAAAAATTGTGCCCTTGACCTAATTAGCCGAGCCGCCACCGGCGCCATAGCAACATACTGATCTATTTCTAATTCTGTTACGCTTATTACATTAGAGTGAGATAACCGTGATCTGTACTTTCTTTTAAGGAAAGATTTAGTAACAGTGTACTTCCTTGTTTGTACTGCAAACTTACGATGCGAACTGGCAACGTCGCATCGCTCGCGTGAATTTTGTCGTTTAGATAACTACGTATGCCTATAGTACAAACTTACGATCAGGTGATCGGGAAGATCCAGAGTGTTTAAAGGAAACTAAGTAAAAACTAAAAAACATTCCTGTGACTAAACTGTTGCTTACATTGATCTGATTTTTGTTGTGTAGCCTGATAATTTGTTGTGTTGTTGTGCCTCGCTTTTATCAACGTTGTATGTATATAGACTATATACACTTGGGGAATCCGGCGGAAGATCACTATACGGGCGAGATCGATGGTTCGCATGCGAGTTTGAGCCTGCGTCAGCGCACCCGAACGTACCTGTAGGTCCCCTGTCCCACCGGCACCAAGGCGCGCGACAGCACCACCGCCGCCTGCTGCTCCGACAGCCTGCGCTCGCGCATTATGCGCTTGATGGCCTGCTCGCGAGTGAAGATGCGAGGCCCTTTGTGTTTTAGTCTAGAAATAAAATATATGATGCAGAGAAGAAAAATATAAACACGCTGTCAATCTGTAGATGGATGCCGTCGTTTATGCCAATAGTTGATAAATTAATAAGCCAGTAGAGCCAAATACCGTTGCCTAAACGAAACATTAGAGCTAATTTTAAATCATAAAATGTCCACAAACCGTTTCATTGTAGGTATTGAATCCAATTATTGAGGTAAATTTTCGATGGCTTTCTAATTTTGGTGAAATTTATCAGATTTAAGAATTTAATAAGGATAAGAAGTAAGCAATTTTTCAGCTAGAGTATATTAATAATTAAAAAAGATTCCGTGACTCTTGGCTGTGCAGGAGACTGAGTAAAAGCATCATACTCTCCCAGGGAGAAGCATTGCTGAGGATTGGAGGGTAATGTTAGAAAGCCGGTTTATTAGTCACCGGTTTATTTGTCACCGGTTTATTAGTAACATTTTCGTTTGCTCATTTGCCTGATAGAGATTATTTAAGTTTTCTGAAGTTATCCAATCTTGAGAATGAGCATCCCTATTTATCTCGCTTACCCGCCAAGGTGGCTGTTTACATATTGTGGCTCTTTTTGTATTATAAGCAGTAGTATTCGAGTCGTAGTTTTTTTATTTATGGCAATATCGTATAGCCAGCATTTTAATTGCTAGGCCACATATACTACTTAAGTGTGAAAGTGGAAAGGACGATCACGATTTAGAAAATGCTCGACCCTTGGAAGTGTTTGTGTACTGGCACGTACCTATTGGTTGTTACTTACTTTTCCATCTCATCGTAATACATTTGATACCGGTGCGGGATCCATAGGTTGAGTTGGATTGTGAATTGTAACAGCGACACCGCCAGCGAAGGTTCGATGTTGATCATGCTGGATATCTTGTCTGGATACGCTTGGTTGTACATTACTCCTATAAGATATTTTTTTATTCAGTAAAAATGTGGTTACGATCAATCTTACGTCCACAACGGGCAGACTTCCACTGAGCGGATCGGAGCAGTTACGTTTCGGGATCGATATTTTTTCTGTTATTCTATGGAAGTACCTAAAATTAGCTGGGTGTTATCGCAGGTAAATGTCAAACATCTCTACTATTTTGATTTATTTTTATAACAAATTTACGGATCTATCTCTAGATAAGTAGGAACATAAGCAGACACCTAGAACATTGGTTGTGTTTAAACCTTCATGGTTTTGTATCTCCTTTTATCTTCTTGTATCTTCATTAATATTATAACTGATTACTTTGTCAAAATACACGATCGAAGTTTTTCAAAAGTGCAAGTAACAGTCTAAACACTAGCAATAAAATATTACAAGATACACATAATGTATATGTATAATGTTTTAATACTACATACACCAGTTCGTATAAAAATAAAGAAAACCTACTGATAAATACATATTATACATACATACTAAATACATACAATGTAGAGATGACGTGGGGATTGTTAGCTTGAAATGAGATGTTCTTTTAATCTTCTTTTAAAGATCAAAACTATGGGGCTATTTTGTATATTCCTTGGCAGCTTTTTCCACAGAAGAATAGCGCGGACTGTGAAGACTCGAATCTGAACTTAGTTTTAATTTTGAGGCAGGCAAGTGTTTTAGTATGACAAGACCGCATTAATTGCGAGCCAGGAGATAAAGGTTGAAAACGGGAGCGGAGATAGGTGGGACTCATGGGTCTTTTCGGATATTATACAGCACTGTTAATATTAGCTCTTTACATATGAAATTGGCGTTTTGTCGTATTGGCCACTTTGATCTGTATTATCTGCTCTTTGGTTAAGAACTCCAATTTAAAATTTATACAGCTATTTACTCACGCATTTTTGTTTTAAAAACCATAATTCATTTGTTTTTTCCTTTTCTGGTTTTTTCTTTGCGTCACTTAAAAATGGAAAACTTGAAATATCGCGTTATTTACGAGTATAGTTCCGCCGTAGCTCCAGTGCTGCAGAAACGGCTCGAAGTATTAATGCTGTGTATGGCGGCGATGTCGCAAAAGAAGACACAGTGCGTTTTTGTTTCCAACGTTTTCGTTCTGGAAGTTTCGACCTGCAGAACAAGCCTCGTGGACGGCCGGAGACCAAAGTTGATAAAAGAAGAATTGAAGGCTATTGTGGAAGCAGATCCATCGCAAACCACGTGCAAATTACCTGTAGGCTGCGGACAAAACTGTTTTAATCCAATTGAAGCAAATTGGGAAGGTGAGAACGCTTGAGAGGTGGGTGCCTCATGAATTGAGTGCAGCAAACCGTCAAACGCGCGTCGACTGCTGCGTTACATTAAGCAACCGGCACAATAATGAAAAGATTTTAAATCGAATTACCTGTGATGAAAAGTGGATTGTGTACGACAATCGGAAACGCTCATCGCAATGGTTGAACCCTGGCGAATCAGCCAAAACCTGCCCCAAGCGAAATTGACTCAAAAACAGTTGCTTGTGAGCGTTCGGTGGACTAGTGCCGGTGTTGTTCACTACAGCTTTCTTAAACCTGGCCAGGCGATTACGGCAGATGTTTATTGTCAGCAACTGCAAACCGTGATGGAAAAGCTAGCTGCTAAACAACCGAGGCTGGTCAAGGCTTCAGGACAACGCTAGACCACACATAGACGGCTACCAAATTAGAGGAGCTTCAATTAGAATGTCTAAGATATCCGCCGTACTCCCCGGGCCTTGCTCCAACAGACTACAAATTTTTTCTAAATTTGGATAACTTCTTGCAAGGGAAAAAATTCTACTCTGACGGGGCAGTCCAAAGCGCTTCAGAGATTTTATTGATTCCCGTCCGAATGTTTTTTTAGTAAAGGGATAGAATGCCAAAGTGTATGTACCAATGGTACATACTTTGATTGAATAAATATTATATATTTTTTAAATTGACTTTATGTACCTCCCTTACAAAACGACAATTTCATTAGTAATGACCTAATATGTGTAATTCATGACGTCATATATTTAATATATAAAATAATACAAAATGTGACAATGTTTCTAAGGTCATCAACCTAACTTTGGTCCACCATTTTTTTTTATCTCGCAAACTTCAAAGTAGAGTGCCGATTAATGAAACTTATGATGCCATAACTTAACATCAAAAGCCACCAAAACTTGCAAAACATTACTACACATAGGGCGCGTTTGGAATGCCGCTCACAGCGCTATCAGCGATGTTCCGATTGGTTTTAGCGCCTCAATAGTGCTATATTTTAATCGCAACGGGAAATAGCACGCTGAAATTCAAATTGCTCCTCGTTTAAATGTAGAGTTTAAGTTCATTAAAATCTTCGACCGTGATTGTAACAGGAGCCTCGCATTTTTTAAATATTATTGCAAAATAAATCAATAAGCAAGTTTCTAAAATCTTAAACATCAACAAAGAAAAGTCATGAGTCATTTTGACGATCCGCAAATAGGAAGTGATTGAACCATTGAAGTTATAGGGAAAAAGGGCCACTTTAACCGAAATCTACGTTTTGGTAACACCTACGACTAGTAACTGCCCTAGGGTAAACTGCCACTAACATTAAGTGGATCGCAAGCTCTTTTATGCTAGCAAAATGTAAAAAAATCACTTAGACTTTGTAACAATAGGTACTGTGAAATAATCACCCACCTATCATGAACCCAAGCGAGTGTGCTAGAAGCACGAACTCGGTCCACTCGCAGCTGTCCACGACAACGCGCATGGCTTCCACGTAGAGCGCGGTGTTCGGCAGCGGGCCTGGAGGGAACGGCGCGGATTTGCCGTTACCTGGACCAAGAATTACTGACTTATGGATCAAGGAATCGAAAGGTTTCGTTGAAAATTAAGTTCATAGTAATATTTTCAACATGGTCTATAAGTACTTAATTGTTTGTTACGACGTTAACATAGGATTGTTCCTATGAATGAAATTAGCTCAAAAAGTTAGACATAATTATTCCACAGTGATTGAATGCCATATTGATTTTCGAATTTCGCAACAAAATCATTAGATTATTACATTTAGTCTTTCTTTCCTCTCATGTAGTTATGTCATAGGCACAATTTTTTGTCATACTTACTAAATAAATTACAGGTAAGTGACTATATAAAACCAGATAAACACAGGAATTCTGCGCAAAGGCACGAAATCCGCTGCAATTGAACAAAAGAAGAAAAGCCTTTAAAACGACAATAGCTCTGAATCTTGGTTAAACATATTGACTATTGCCCCAATTACTACTGACCAGGTAAATCCAGAGCGACGTAATAATAACTTCTGGGCAGATGTTGCACAAGGTAGTAGAAGGTGGCTGCGGTGTCCAAGAAGCCGTGCATCAGCAGCACCGGAGGTAGGCTGGCGTCTCCCCAGGATATTACTGCAAGTTTTATGGTTCGTTTCATTGATAAACTAACCATAAATATTATTTTAATATAAATTGAAATTTCGGGATTGGCTCCGAAAACCAAGTTACTTCGAAACTGACAAAATTTCAAGGTGCACTCATTTTAATCTCACACTTTCAATATATAGTAAAATAAAAAATGTTAATGTACAGATCAGGGGTCATGGGAAAAGTTTTTTCTGATTTTATATACAAAATGAAGACAATTTTTTTTCTTATTATATTCTAATTTATCAGAAAGGCCAGTTAGCAGAAAAATATAATTTTCAATTTATAAGTTGCAAAACTTTATAAGTTGTAAATCGGAATAACTCCTGAGATTATTTTCTGTAATATAACCGTGAGTAATTTACATCTGAAAATTAAAACATAACTGCCTTACTAAAAGGTAAATTTTTTTGTCAACATTAAATTCGAAATGTTTACATCGCACCCAACTTTAACCGGCTGTACTGTAATAAAATGTAATCCGCTTTTTTGGCAAGTGAGTTTGAAGGATGGCTCGTTTAGTCAGGATCCCAACATGCCACATCGCAACAAGATAACTTTTTAAATAAGGAGAAATTTAGTTTTAAATTGAACCGTTCATGCCGATTCTGTAGTTATGAAATTAGTGTAAGATATATATAGATAGAGATATAATCTAGACGAGTGGTGTAGTGGGTAGCCCTGCCTCATACGCCGGGGCATTTGTTTGTGCGATTAACATAGACGTTTGTTCTTGGGTATACACGTATGTTTATTCTGGCCCCCCAGTTAACTGTATGGTCATCCATAACACAAGCTATGCTTGCTTTGGTGCCATACGGTTGCAATGTTTGGGGGTTATTAAAAACACTTTTTTTAATCCAGAGGAGTTAAATAAATCTTTATAATTATTATAAACATGATAAGTATGTTCTTCATGGAGTTATTTATAATGAATATGAAAAGTGTCGTGGAAGTTACAGGATATATATGGTAGCGTTATGTTTATGAAATAAACCAGAAGTTGAGCGACGGATCATATAGCAGATCACTGAAAAGGAGTCTCTACGTAGACTAATACTTCTGATGTTCTTGGATTTGAAGGATAGAACTGCGGGTCCTCGCGGTACTTCACGAGGTACCCTACATCATGTTCTAACACGGGAAATCTTGCAAACCTATTCACTTACTGAAAGTTAATGTTGAATCTGTAAGTTATTGCTGTCACAGTAGGTATAATAGTTATTAAAATAAGTCCTCTTTAGGCGAATACGGTCATCATAACATTTGTTCAATTTAAATAACGCCATCGCACATCTACCTTCTGGTTAAATATATCTCCGTAATCTATGCAACCGTCTATGTCGCGACGCCAAGAGACGCTACTTTCATGATTCTCTAGTCAACCATACCACTGCAGAAGTTTGGAAATTCCTTAAATCGGTAGGGATTGGTAAATCTCCTGTCTCTTTTAATACCTTTGACCTCAACTCTTTTTCCCAAACTCCATTACCCATTTTCATCCCATTTCCATTCTATGCTTCTTGTCCAAAGTCCTTGAACACATTGTCCATAGTCAACTGTTGGCATTCGTTACTAGCAACATTTTGCTAAGCCGTTTCCAATCTGGATTCCGACCGGGCCACAGCACAGTATCAGCACTCGTCAATGTAACTGATGATGGTACTCGGATTGATTTCACTGACACAGCCAAAAACTTGGGTGTAATTTTTGATTCTTATCTCACTTGGCAACCTAATGTTAGTGAAATCAGTCGTAGAGTTTATCATTCAATAAATACCTTAAAAATCTTCCAGACCTTCCTTCCCTTATCGACTAAAATCTCCCTTGCTCAAAGTCTCATCCAACCCACCATTCATTATGCAGACGTCTGCTACTTAGATGTCTCAGAGGAGCTTCTAAATAAACTGGAACGTTTACAAAATCTCTCCATACGTTTCATATTCGGACTAAAAAAGCATGATCATGTATCAGAGTTCCGTAACCAACTTCTATGGCTTCCTATCCGACCTCGTATAAACATGCGAATCCTCTGCCTCCTTTTTAATGTTCTCTATAATCCTAACTCCCCGCAATATCTTCGCGAACGATTCTCTTTTACCCATTCGAAAGAGGCGCCATGCAGAGCACATAAGCGTACTCTCCTTCACATACATCCACAGAAAACAGACCTTTTCTCCTTTTCATTTACCGTTCATGCAGTCAGATTGTGGAATTCGCTCCCTTATAACATCCGCGAGTCGGAAACAATACTTATCTTTAAAAAAAGAGTCAACGACCACGACTTTTCCCTCATTGAGTAAGTTTTTTATTGTTTTGGCATTCATAAGTTTTCCTTTTAGACAACTTTAGATTGTATATATTTTATTGTATTTTATTTTATTTATGTATGTACATATGAGTATATGTAAGTTTATTTACGGTGTTAAGTATATAATTTGTGTATGTTTAAAGTAGGTACACACTACTTTGTTATATACTAATCTCTCCTCCCACAGGTAAATAAATAAATAAAATATCTCATTTACACCATTACTATCATTTTCAAGATAAAGAGGAAATATTTGTTTGCATGTAGGTATGCATCGAATAACTAATTAAAAAACTACTCCATCAAAAAAATAATCTATCTCTATTAGAACGGTTTTTTGCCCAGAAGTAAATATAGTAAAAGTATATTTTATTTAATGGATTAGAAATTCGAATGGGATCATCAGTAACACAGCACGTAGGCTGGTGTGATTATAAATCACACTTCAATAAGGGCTTAATTAATAATAGGTCTTTACCTATGAAACTGCCGTTTTGCCGTACTGGCCATTTCAAATGAAAATATTTTTTTTTGACTGATAATTCTAATTTCAAATTAATTTTATTTGACAAACATGGAATTCTTTTTCTAAAATCGTCATTTTTTTAATAGTTAGTGTTTTGTTTTCAACGCATTCGAACATTTTTCGTCATCATGGATAAGTTAAAAATTCGAGTAATTATGGAGTATGAGTACCGTTGTGGCAGCAAAGCGGCACAAGCGGCACGCAACATAACGACGTTTACGGAACGAACACTACAAACGAACGCACCACCCGTTATTGGTTTACCCACTTCCGTTCTGGAAATTTTGACCTGAAAAATGAACCTCGTGGTCGTCCGAAAACTTTGGTCGACAATGACGAATTAAAGGCAATTGTGGAAGTTGATGAAACTCAATCCACGGCTGAATTAGCAGCAGCTTTCGACGTTAGCATCAAAACAATATTGGTCCATTTGCGTCAAATTGGCAAGGTAAAAAAGCTTGACAAATGGGTACCCCACGAACTCAATGACCGCCAGCGCGAAGTACGCGTGGAGACGTGCCTTGCACTGCTCAGCAGGCATACAAATGAAGGAATTCTGAACCGCATTGTTACTTGTGACGAGAAATGGATCCTGTTTGACAATCGTAAGCGCTCAGCTAGTTGGTTGGACCCTGGTTCAGCACCCAAACAATGCCCTAAACGAAAACTTACCCCTAGAAAAGTGATGGTCACTGTTTGGTGGTCTAACGCGGGTGTAATTCATCACAGCTTCTTGTCAAACGGGACAAGCATTACTGCAGATGTGTACTGTGAAGAACTGAACACAATGATGGAGAAGCTCGCACGTCTCCAACCAGCTTTGGTCAATCGTTCGGCTCCACTGCTCCTGCACGACAACGCGTGACCTCATACTGCACAGCAGACGGTCTCCAAGCTACAAGAGTTGGGGTTGGAAGTTCTCCGTCATCCGCCGTACTCACCAGACCTTGCGCCTACAGACTTCTACTTTTTCCAGAATTTGGATAACTTCTTGGTGGGAAAAAAATTCAATACCCGAGAGGCAGTACAAAATGCCTTTGAAGAATTTGTTGCCTCCCGTCCAGCTGATTTCTTCAAGAAAGGCATCAATAAGCTACCAATGCGTTGGCAAAGATGCATTGATTGCATGGGTGATTATTTTGATTAATAGAAATAAAAAATATATAAAAAAATTACGCTTCATTTATTTCGTGAAAAACGGCAATTTCATAGGTAAAGACCTAATTAATAACAAAAAAACGGACATTCACTCTAATCGATAACTTAATGTATTTACAGCTCCTATATCTAGATGCTATCAAATTGATTCTATCACAATATTGTTCCATAAAGCCTTGTACGTACTAGTTTTCACTAAGTGTTTTAATATAACGTGGATTTTCAGTAACTAGATTTATTTTGTTCCTGTTTTTTCCCCAGACAAACACACCAACTTTAAAGCCTCGAAGTAAGCAGAGCTTGTGTTATGGATGGTCACAGAGCGAACTGGGGGGGACCCAGAATAAACGTACATATATAAAAGCAAACAACCATGAGCCGAGAACAAACACCTTGGCCAGGACTCGAACCTGGGACCTTCGGCGTATGAGGCAAGGCTACTTACCACTACATCATTCGTCAATCGTTTCTATCATTTAGCAACATAAATGATTCGATACCTCTATTTTTTATTGTAACTCCATTAAAAAGGACTACCGCTTTTCCGAAAAATACCTACGCCTATGAAAAGGAGTTAGACCTTAAAATGTAAGTGTAAGTGATAGCAGTTTGTTTTGTGAAGATCTCCTTTGGGGGGGTACTACAGTCCTTCCTATTTTGACCGCCATAAGAATCACGTTACGTGGTCGTGTTCCGGTTAAAGGGAAGGCACAGCCAGTGCAGTCACTGGAACAAAGGCAATTTCATCTGAAGCCTCCGGTCGACAACGCAGCTTTACTCGACATAATAATCACAATCACTATTCACAAATATAACAACCGTGGGCGCGGATGACACTTACCACCAGGTGGGTCGAGTACTCGTTTGTCAGCTACGAATAAAGTAAAAAATATTTTTTTTTACGTACGTGCAATTTTACCCCAAACCGCATCCACAAACCATTCTCGGACTTCTTCGTCACCCATTTTACAGTGCAACCTTGATATAACAAATCGGAAGGGAACAAGACAATATTCGTTGTATCAAGTAGGTAATTCGTTGAACTGAGGTTTGTTATGTTGAGGTTAGGTTGGTCTTAGATTCGTTACAAAGAGGTAAACCATCAAACAACAATGATTGTTTTGGGAACAAAAGCGTGTCGAAACCTGTCGCGACATGAATTACATACTGTGAATGATGAATAGATGAAGAATCATACATTGGTAGGAACTTTATATAAAGGTTTGTGTTGACAAAATTCGTTAATTAGAGGTTTATACTTTTTCTTGATAGTCGAAAATTCGTTATAAAGAGGTTGTTCGCAATGTGTATATTTTACATTTACTCTGGCCGGAACGTGATTTTTTAGTTTAGTGCATAAGTTCACAAAGCGGGTGGCGACAAGTGCTCGTATTTATTACGCATTTTCTCTTTTTTTTCAAAATGTCGGAGTGGAGTTTGGTTTCAACTAAAATAAAAATGCTTGTGGAATAAACGAGGTGAAAAAATTTAAACAAAAACATATTCTTCTAAAGATTTTAATTTCCGAAACAAATTATTTTCTGAATTTGTCCAAAATCTCGTTTACCACATATCTAAGTACAGAATTGACGAATTGCTTGACATTCATCATTGTCATTTTCATTGAACTTATGAGCTACTTAATCCGTTTGGACACACAAGTGACATGTAGTAACTTAAAATTTAGTTACCAACTTAACTATTTAATAGGTGTAAACCGCGCATTATGGACAATTCAAGGCGATTACGAAGAATTTGTTAAATCGAGGAAGTCGTTATTTTGAGGTACGTTATATTAAGGTTGCACTGAATTACTATCTCTTTCCTGAAACAAACAAGTTGTACACACGTCTATTGATTTGTTGTGTTATTTAATAATCAATCACTGTTTCGTCAAACGCCACTAAAATACCGAAAAAAGTTTTAGAATGATGCGAAATGCGCTTCCACTACACTAATCTAAACAACATCACCCACAGTACCATTAGAACTAAGCAGGTTTTAGAGTTTATGCTAGGATGTAGGCAATTAACATTTAACCCTGTATGCGCCTGGGTACCTGTTCGTTATAATTTAATGATCTTGAACTAAGTGTCACGTAATAATTACCTACCTTTATGCATGTTTTGTATGCTGTATTGTTTTTCCATAGTCGGCAAATGCGCACGCGACCCTCCTCAAGGTAAGCCACATACGTACCTATACATCATCAATTATTTACTTTATTATAGAAGAATTACCTATTTACGGATACAACACGTTCCAACCGTAGACTTCTGTTACAATGAGGCACCCTGTAATTAGTTTCGCTGGTTGTACCGCGCCTTCCACCGGAACATAACTAAATTATCGTGGTTGTAATGCCATAAAACAAGGCCCTAAAGAAAAATAACTATATTCTAAAGTTAGTAGTATGACTCTTATCAACAAAGCTAAATTTAAAGTTAAAGTTGAAAACAAAATGGTGCGACGCAAACCTATACCATAGGTGCTGTAGCGATACCTATTAGTAGTAGAACCAGAGATTTAGATATAATGAATCATACTTACGCTGCTATCACAGGTAGATACACCATAGCAGAGCCTTCCAATCAGAATTCTAATTGGGCCTTACCGATTAGTTGTAAAAACACCAGGCTAAGATGTTTAGCCCCTCGCGATTGGTTTAACTGCTTATGAAAGGTATTTAAATAGTTTCTTGAGCATAATATAAAAATTAACACATTCAGTTCCACTGTGATTTTGATCATGACCTTAGCGATGCCGCCTGAAAATGCGGTGACCGCGCTAGGCGCGTTGCCGGCACTGCTAGAGGAAATAAGTGAACGGGCCGTGCGTGGTCGGTGGCATTACATGAGGGTAAGTAGTTTGTTTCGTATTTTTTTTTGTCATAAACAGTGTTTGAGTGCTTGTGACATACAAGGTGTGATTTTATTAATATTCAGTGACATTTTAAACTCGAAAACATGTCCAACAACTCAACAAATAACATGAAAGGTGAGTTTGTTTCGTAATTTATGCAGATATTCTCAATCTCTTTTAATATAGATTAAGGTATACATAAGGTTTTGTACGTTAACTTTTCTAATAGTAATTCTAGCCGGCACAATAAATGTTTACTACCGATTATAGTTACGATATTAATTAATAAATAATTTTGAACCTTACTACTATACGGGGAAATTAAATAAATATACCGTATTAAAGGTACACTATGAACGTTATATTTGAAGATGATGTTATATGATGATTATTCTTATAGCAGAATAAGCTAGAGATCTAACTGTACCTAAGATGCAAAATATATGACGTATTTTTGAATTTTGGTAACTATTACCTTTTTTTGAAATCGATAAACGAGCACCGGATCCACCTGATGGTAAGTGCAATCCAGGCCCAAGGATATCATCAGTCGAAGGTGTTAGCGATCAATGATGCGTTTTCGACCCCAAGCTTCAGTTGGAACAGCCTTTGTTCCTTAATTACGCTGGCTGTTCCTTCCCTTCAACCGGAACACGACTACGCTTGATAACTCCTCCGAGAATCATCGGGCAACATAATTAAATACATACATAAACCGTCGACGCCAGATTCAACTAAATTCTTTGTTAATTACAGCTCCTCCACGCGTTTCCTTGAAAAAAGGTCCTTGGCAGACAGGCTAACAACAAAGTGATCCAATAAGGATTCGGTTTTCCCTTTGAGTTACGAAACCCAAAAAATAAGTAATACTTTCATATTTTGTAAGTATAATATAACGTTAAAGCTGTACCTACTATTAACAGATGGTTCATTAACTTAGAATTTTAAGTATCAAGAATGCCTAAAAATTAACAAAGATAAAAAATACCCAAATAAAAGTGTCGAAAAAGTTTATATAATATGAAAATCATACTTTCTCAATAATTTGTATGACTTATATCAATAACAATATTACCGTAATTTTATGGACTTAACTGTGGACCCAGCCAGTTGGTACCAAACCTACAGTTTGAGAAGCCATGTCGCCGACCGCGCCCAGCGCGTTCATGGCATCGAATAAAGGACTTTTTTTCACTACATTAAAAAATGGGCTTTACACCCGGGCCTCCACAAAACTGCTATGTTTGTGGTGTACTTGTTCAACTCTATGATTTTGAAGTCACAATACTCATTGCATTTGTTACTTTTACGAAAACGCGTTAAGACTGAGACTAGAAGTATACTTGCGTTATTTATTAATATGATACAGCCTGACCAAATTATTTGTTCCATCCAGGTTGGGGTTCATTCGATGCGTATATGAACTTTTTAATGTAAATGCCATTCAAATAGTTTAGTTCACATTTTTATCTACAGAACGAAAGAGTTGGTGGAACTGTGCCTGCGAATTGGACCAAGCAAGATATGCACATAACTGTACAGACTAACATAACATATATTTTAGCATACAATTATTAACAGACCAAAATCATATCATTTATCATGTTTGAAGTATAAAATCTGCTAATAAAATAAAAAGGAGAAAAGCCTATTGGTAATTCGCATCCGGAATCAACGATTATTGGTTTACAAACCTAGTGACATTACTTCCAATGCTACTTCTGTAATTGGCTATTGTCTTTTTAAATAACTGCTTAGATTTTTACCTCATCTTCTCTAAAGAAAATCTGTTTACTCTGGAATTAGGGGGCTGCACTCTAGTACCGACTAAAGAACAATCCACAATTAAAAATCTAAACGTTGAATTAGCCTCGAACAACGTTCAAACGAAAAGGTATATATTTGAATAAACATTCTAATTCAAGCATTCGTGCAAAGAAAATACTATAGTTGAGTAATCTTATGTTTGTTATCCTATGAGACAAACGTGCGAACTGAGTCATAAAACATTACGACAAATCCCTTCTTTGTTGTTGCACACAACACTAGAAGTGCGAGCGAGAGTTCCGATATGCCTATAAGTGTGAGCGAGAGGTCTGATAAAAATGATTTATGACTCAGTTCGCACGTTTGTAATGGCTCAACTATAATAAATAAATCCCCAAACACACTCACGGAATTCTTTCACAATGGCTTCTTTTTTACCGTTCTTAAAAATGGCATATTTATGTTATTTCATTTCACTTTTCTCAGGCCCTATCATATCATCATATCCATATCAGGACATATTATAGAGAAAATGAGCAAAATATACTCTTCGTACAAATTTAGTAGCAGTTTGTGCGGAAGTAGTTCTTTTTTAATTGTCGCTAGGGGAGGCGGACAAAAATGTGGTATAATTAGGCCCATGTGGCCTTTTTCTACACGGTCATAAGTCACACGGCACTCATCTCTTCTATTCTTTTTAAAGACACAAACATCGCTTTAAATGTTCGATTGCAGTTTGAACATTACTTTCGACTAAAAAAGCGTATTTTTAAAAAATCAATGTGACTAACAATCGGTCTTATTTTGATGGTCCATGACAGATTCTTTAGAACTTTTTTGCTAGTATCTTACTGATGAACATTTCAATTTTGTAGATATCGAAATCTCTATAGCTCACTCTCTATTTATCAGATATATAATATAGAATATTTGTCAACCACAAAGTTACACACAGCTTCACTTTTTCTTTGGTACAGTAACTTGACATTATCCATTTTCAGGTGCCATTAAAGTAAGGGTTAATTTGAAGTATTTTGTGTTTTAATCATATGATTTCTGAGGGTTTCTTTGTGCATCGCACTACAACCATCGGTTTTGTAAGCAAAATAATTTCTTCTTATATGGAGTCCATAGCTAATGATACCGATGGTTGTTGTAGCAATTACATCTTTATTGAATCAAGGAAATAAATGTAAACTTATTGCGGATAATTATTCACATTAAAATAGTAATACAAACTATAAAATATTATTAAATAAATAAGAAATAAAAAGCCAGTTTATATTTTAAAATATTCACATTTTACATCCAGCATCGATACAAAATCTATTTTACAATTGAAAAAATATAGCCCTGTTTCTTAATTTACAATTTTCATATTCAAACCCAACACAAGTATATCACAATATAATACAGTTTAAATTTATAAATATTCACGTGAGCCATTTACATGGCTACAATTTTATTTTAAATATCGTCTTACCAAAAGGTAGGCCATTTTATTGAAATACAATAAAACAAATAAATCTTCAATTCATGAAAATTAATACTAAACATAGGAATGTCATAAAGGCTGAATCACAATCTAGTTCAAAAATAAGTTAAAGTAAATATAATATCTAAAATTAAACTAAATATGGCGTCCAAATTTTTTGCAATCATTTTTTTCAAATAAATAATGTTATACAAAAATAAACTTCATTGGCTAGTTACTTTCAAAATGCTGAAATTGAAGTATTTTATTTTTCCAACACTGATTATTTTTTATACAGTTAAATAACAACATATTTACAAATTAAAAATCAATTAAATGGTATTCTTTACAGACGTATGCGCTGCGTTATAGTTTACTTATTGCTTTTGTAAATTGCTTTATATTTGTATAAATAAAAATATAAATAATAAATGATTAAATAACTAATTGTTTGCATTTTTTAATCCATTTCTTTCGAGACTATTATTGATTGAATGAAACCAACCGAGGTGATTCTCAGGGTATGCTCAGTTTATTAATGAATTATTTTAAGCACAGTCTGAGCATTCTTTAGCCTGCTACTAACAGATATTTCCTTTCAAATTTAGTTTAATGTGTAAATATTTCTGTTTTGTAAATATATATATTTTTATCTTTAAAAATCTCATCTCAGATCACTGAAAATTATAATGTGTCTTAGTTTACAACATAAGATTACTAGTCCGTTCAAAATTTTGTATTTACAATGCGCATGCATTTATTTATGTAAATATTTCAACTTCAGCACATATCTCAAAGCCTTCACATTACAATCGTAACAAACATGTCTACCATGTCTCCGTTGTATAATTTAATAAAACAAATAAATTGTAGTTATCATCAACTACTGGCGAGTTTACTTGGGGTTTCGTTCAACTCTGGAAATAGTTCTAAAAGACAGATGTCCAGAAGTTGATATACCAGCTGGAAAAAAGAAAAAAACATTTTAATGCTGCTTGTAAAATACTTAGAACAATTTGTCACTCGCTTTAAGGTAACCAATAAACTTGGGCTTATAAGTCAATTAAAGAGTCTTTTATCTACATTTGCAGCTAAGTCTTAATTTGCAAAGCAAAATGTACTGTTGTTCCATGGTGAGGTGGGCAATACAAAATACATAAACTTTGTTATTATCACGGCGACGACGTCGCACGAATCAAGCTATTAGTCAAATCCGCAAGAGCCTGTGAAGTCACCGTGGTGGGTACAAGCACTCGTCTCGGATGCCAGAGTCCAAGAATGTTCGACTTATGTTTATTTGTTTTTCTAAAATGGAACACACATTTCATATTTGGACGGAGTTCACAAAATTCTAGTATAGTAAGTAAAAACAATTCTAGTAAATTCATCTCAAAAATTCTAAGAACAAAAGAATCAAGAAAGCCTGCGTGGGTACATAAACCCGCGTGGATGCAGTCAATGGTGAGTTGTGAGCAGCCGGGAGTCGGCGGAGGGGTAAGGAAGAAGAGTGTGAAGTGGCGGCCCAGCAGGCTGATGACGTGTGACGTTGCGGATTGGCGCTGGCTTCGTTACTTCCAACTGGTAAATTTTAATTCTTCTTTATGTATGTGATGTATGTTAATGTATGTAATGTATGTAGTTAATGTTCTTCTTTATATATGTAATGTATGTAGTTAATGTATTTATTTTTAACAATGTTTGTGTGTTTTAGGTAACAATAAAGCTTTTTATCTAAATATGAAGAAAACAGCTGAACGCGAAGCAAACTCTTCAAATGCATTTATAACTGCTTCTTGGGTATTGAATTATTTTCCCCCCAAACATTGCTATCTAGGTAATTAAATTTAGTAGTGTTAATCTGAAATGTGTGTAGGCACAGTACTCAATAAACGTTGTATGTATCTATCTAAACGAATATTTAAATATTTAATAATTCAAAATGGGGATGCGAGCGTGGCATCCGCGGCGACGTGGAGATCAATTAACAGCGCTCAGGGCCGTAGAATTTTAAAAACACATGAAAAGGTATAAAATGTATATGTCACACATATACATGATCATGCGCTCGTACGTGACGTTCGCAAAGTGTTGTGTTACAGTACTGTATTAAATTACTTTTTACTTAAATACTATTTGTTCAAGTAGGTGTGTTGAAAAATTTGACACATCAACTTTTATTTTAACAGCTGTAACTTGACTGTCCAGGAATATCCGGATAAATGGATACATGAATGAGGATACAAGAATCCATTTCAATTAAAGACTCGTGTTAGCAAGGCTCTTGGAAATAAATCTGAGCATTTAATAATCTCAACAAGAAATACCTGTCCATTTCTTAATTCGGGCCCTAACAGCGAAGAGTACAACTAAATCTTGAAAATCTCTAGAGTACAACGTACCTGCTTGTTCCTCGCCGGGTTCTGTATGGCACAAATGAGATCAGTAACAACTTCCTTGACGTTAGAGCCCAGCGTCAAGCAGACGCCTGTGTTCACGTAGCGCTTCACTTGCGCACTGATTGTCGCCAGCTGCGCGCTGGACTCCATGCGAGGCGTCGACTTCTTGCTGAACAGAAGACCTGCAATTTTAAACTCAATATTTATGAATGATATAGTTTATAAAAGCTAAGTATATTTCGACTGAAATAAAAAATGATGTGTACTTTTTGTCGCGGGAAAATAAAGCACGTGAAGACGAGGTTGATATTTATTAAACACATTCAAAAATATATATGTTATAAATTTTGTTAATTTCAACTTCAATTTAACTTAATAGTTGGATTATTCTGTCCAAGACTGTGGTAATCGTAGATATTTCGTAAAGCTATGAATTTGATATACATTAATCTAAGAAATATACAGTATACTTGCCACAAATGGCTGACCAAACCTATTTTTCTAAATACTTTGGTCGATATTTTGAAGCTTAAATTACCCGTAATACATTAATATTTAATCAAGGGCAACCTAGGAACTATGTGAGGATCAAACGACACCCACATGCGACGTAAAATGCATTAAACTAAACGAAGTCGTTTGAGGCATGTCGTGATCAGGGACTGCTAAGTGGATAAATACACATTATAATAATAATAATATAATAATAAATCCCCAGACAAACACACCAACTGTATGGCCCCAAAGTAAGCAGAGCTTGTGTTGTGGATGACTCTACAGCGGACTGGGGGGGGGGAACCCAGAATAAACCTACATATATAAATACAAACAACCATGACCCGAGAACAAACACCTGTGTTCATGTTGCCTTGTATGGTAAATCTGTTGTAACAGATATATTTCCAATGCTGTAGGAATGCCTCTCACTTTTACACAGCTACATATTCCCAGCAGCGCAAGACACACTCAGTTCATTGACAACCAACTACTCGAGCAAACAAACAAGACACATTTTGAATATAAATTGTTTAACTTCATTAATTTCTAATTAGACTCTTAACTAGTAAATAGTGATAAGCTAATGCAATGTCACCTCACATATTGCAGTGCCCCTACGGGGTATCACAAGAACTACAACTGTACCTAATTAAGATCTTAAATGTTATGTGATAAGCAATAAAGAAATTTGAATTTGAATTTCCATAGTCCCTAATAGTAAGTGTCATCCGCCCCATGGCCATCTATAACCTAATGACACGTTGCTGGCCGCAGACTGCAGTTGGAATTGTTCCTTGCAATGCAGGAAGGCCTGTAGTACCCCCCCCCAGACGAGATCTGAACAAAAGTTTTGAACCATCTATAATAGCGCTGTTCCTTTTCGGAACTAAATGACGTTTCGTTGGACAGTGATGGCGTGGTCGTGTAGTATGTAAGACGTCTGTTTGCACTAAGTAAAATGCGTACGTACCATGGCCCAGTCTTATCAAATGCGCCAGCCTTCGTTCCGACAGCAAACTCTTAAGTTGTTCATTTAGATACCAGTTGAACAGCGAGTCGACTGCGTTTGTAGCTAGACCCAGCAGAGTCCCGACCACCGCGGTTATCAGTGAACGCGTCTTTAGGACTTTTATTACTGGAAAAGAAAGAAAATCGTTTTAAAAATTTTTTAGTAACAATATATACAATTTATCAGGTTTCAATGTATTATATTGAAAAGGACGCCACTTACACTTGAAGAACTTCTATATAAAGTGGTAAATAAAGAACCGACAAATATATTCTTATATCACAGTCCTACATCACAATAACTTCACAAGGTCACCATAATTTCGAAATCAAATTATTCTATTTTACCTTATTAATTTAATTCACTATCTAGACATGAAAAATTTTAATCAATACTGCTGACAGGGGGGAAAAAATAACTGAAAAGAAGTTTTAAAAGTATCTAAGCCGCCGGAGCGTGTAATGCGCCAATAGGTATACAGCAGCGGAACGCCGCGCCGGCGCACCGCGTCACGCCACGGACACACACTTGTATAACATCACGTGTGTGATTACGTGTAAACCTATCACTACATAGTATAAAACAAAGTCGCTTCCCGCTGTCTGTCTGTCCCTGTGTATGCTTAAATCTTTAAAACTACGCAACGGATTTTGATACAGTATTTTCAATAGATAGAGTGATTCAAGAGGAAGGTTTATTTGTATTATACATGCATAATATAGTAGAGAAACACTGATAATTTTAGAAGTTTCTAATGAGATGTCGTAAATAAACACACTTTTTTGCACTTACATTGCAAACGCTGGCTGAATCCTACGAGATAGATCAAAATAATGTACAACAGTATTGTACACCTCCAAAAGTCCGCGGTGGTATATATATATGTCTATCTCTTAGGAGTAACCCACAATAACCAATTTTTATCATTTACTTTTTACGAGAAATTATGGCTTATTTACGAATCGATTTTCAGCAATACAGCATTAATCCTTATCCAATTAAGTACCTTAATATAGTGCATGTAATATAGATCAATATGGCTTGTATACAGCGTGTAATTTAAATGAATATTTTCGAAGATATTACAGATTTAAAATGCAGGGACATAGACCCGTGCGAAGCCGGGGCGGGTCGCTAGTGTAAATGTAAAGCACAATAACTTATGGACAAAACCTATGTTGATCACGTTCTCGAAAAGTCCTGGACCGATTTCAAAATGTTGTCTCCTTTAGAAAGGTACATTATCCCGATGTAACATTTACTGTATTTTATTTTGACACTCGCACGAGATCAGACTTCACACTTCAAACCATGCCGGGGCCTGTACTAATGATTACATTAGGAATAAAAGGCTTTAAAAAGATAAATAATTTTTTTAGGTTTATACTAGCTTTTGTGCAACTTTCTCTGCGTACATTTCTGAAATGTTATTTATTTGTTTATTTGTTCGTGTTCCTTAGAGTGCTCCATTAGCTATTTTAAAATACAGAGGACGATCGGGAATCATGCCAAAATCTTCAAACCCCCTTAGCTTCCAGATAAAATATGACACAAAAATATATATGCTAAGATTTTCGCAGTACTCACACAAAAACATCAAACACTGCGTCATGCCCCTCACGGGGTACGGCGCACAAGCCGTGTCGTGCAGCGGCGCACTCGGCAGGTCGTAGTTGTTGCCGAACAACGACGTGTGGATGTTGCGCGCTGTACGCACGGGGGCGATGACCTCGAGGCCGATGTCCTCGTTCACTTCGTAAGCTTCGTCGACGTCGTTTGTTTTGGTTTGCTTTCTGAAGTTTCAATAGTTACAATTATATATAAAAAATCCTTTTAGATGAACAGAGCAAAAAGCTCTTCGAATACTTATACAACGTGTAAATGAATTAACCCAAAACCAGAAATTAGTTTGCTCAGAATCGTATTGCGAATCGATCGCACCATGTTTTAATATAGGTTATATTTTTCCATATTTATTGGCCCATGTCTAAACTATTTATACTACAACATTTCTTGCTAGCGCCCGGCCGCCCATAACTAGTTAGCATCGAACGAACGACACCGACCGACAAAAAATCCGGCACGCACCGAGTGATTACCGAGCGCCATGCTTAAAATAAACCTTATTATTATAAAGTTAAAGAACAAGCCGCCCGCGTCCGCGCACCCCACGCCGATCGCCTGTGTTCGCACCTCCGAGAGCGAGGCGCCGCCGGCGAAAGGTCACCTCCGATCTAATGTTATATAACTTTTAAAATATTATTTATTTCGGCGCAATTTATATTTATATCATATTATTACTTATTTTTTTTAAATGAGGTGTATCAGGTTTTGGGTTAATTCATTTACACGTTGTATATATAAACCTGCTATAAATTAATTTGAACTTGTTTTATAGGTAGACTGAGAAGACAACTCATAGTTTAAAAACACAATTATTTTCTACATGAGGATTAGTTTGTGACAGTTTTAACACTAATAAAATCATTTATGTGGCCAAGTATTAAGAGATATGATTTTCTCATGGTTTTTAATTTATGTACGAAAATGTAGATGTTATAGCTCTGTTTCGGGGTATTTCACAATATAATACTACCGCAATAGTTATTTATTTGCGTTTCAATAAACTCTTACAAAATGACTCACATGTAGATATAAACAATCATTACACGAATATGTTCGACCCAGGTTTGGTTCTCGTCAGAGCTGACACTGCCGCGGTCCAACAGAAACATTACAACGATGAAGCATTTAACGGATCATCTTCCACAGCCACGTTAAAACATCACAAATCGTTGCAGTTTGCTGAAGGCATATAACTTATCATATCAAATTAACTTATCATTTTAAAGTGTATTTTATTTTAATAGTCTCTGGTTTTTGTGCTGTAGTTTTTCTTCTACTTTTGGCAGCACTGTCAGTAATTTATTTAAATAAGATTAAAATGGGTATGTTGTTGGGTATGGTATGTAATTAAGATGTAATTTATTAATTCATTGCGGATTGCTAACAGATGACAAAACAATGAAATTCAATAATTTATAAACTAAATCGAAACATGAACCTATTCCTCGATCCAAAAAATCATAAACAAGAATGAATAGTTTGAGGTATATTTCACGAATAAATACTCACAAAGCCTGATACCGCTCCATATCAGAACAAACAAGATAATTCTTCAAAAAGCTTTCCAAATGCTGTCCCTTCTCCTTTCTCAGCTTATGAGTTACCGATTGGTAAAAATTCCCCAAATCCGGGCCATTCGCGTTCAAGTTGGACGCTTGGACGGCCATGGAGAAATCTCCATCGAAAGTCAGGAAGAGATGCAGCAGTTCGCTCGTTTGTAGGAGACTTTTTTGTAGAAGTCTTTGTAGGAAATCTTCGTATTTGTATCGGATTGTTTCCATTGGGCTGTTGTCTCTGTAAGTTGGAACAAAAATATTGTGAATTAATAATAGTAAATAATCAATGAATATCCTGTGAGACAAAGGTGATGTTTGCAGCGCACTAATGAAGGCAATCAAAACTCTATACCAGCTAGCTTTAAAAGAACAATTATTCTCGGCCGCGAGACTTATTACAACTGGAATGATGTGACCTATTAGACTGTATCAAAAATGTACATTATTTAACTATTTTTAAAATCGCCTTTGAAACACTAGATATCTTTTTCCCGTACTCGATTGTTTTTAGACTACTTATTTATTTTTTGATTTCGATATAAATCTTTATGACTTTGACGTTTGCATTTCTGTTTTATTTTAGAAGAGTGTTTGAGTTAGATTATTTAACTTTGAAATAACTTAGTAAATAAAGAGATGCTTCAAAATATAAAATTTTCTGTTAATCTTATTTATGTGAATTACTTTTTATAAACATTATGAGAATCTGTACACATAGTTTGGTAGTTTTACGATGAAATCTGACGAATGTCCTTTAGACATTACAACAACGGGAAGTAACTGCCAATATCAGGTAAACCACGCTACCTTCTGGAAGGTAACTTCAGCTCATGTCCCGCGATATCCCCGTGGAACTCCTGCAGTTTGCTCTTCAGCAGATGGAAGTCATGCTCGCTTCGCTCCAAGGTCCACAGCTTGGCCCCGCCCCCCGCTCCGCTCTCCGCCCCGCTGCCGCTTGTGATGTTGGCGTGTACGGCCAGGGAAAACACGCGTACGGTTCCGCGACGAGGAGGTGGTTGCTGCATTTGTTAAAAATATGTCCTATTTTAGTAATTATTTCGAGTGACCATTTTGTATTTAGGGATAAAAAATGTACGATTAATTGAAGAAAATTACGAAAAAAGGTTTTCAAACACATAAATAACAATGTAAGAATCGTGTTTCATTGAGGCTGCAATTCGCAAATTATCATGTTTCTAAAATTTTTAAATTCAAACTTGTTATCGAAGCTGTGTTAAAAAAATTAATAGTTTTCTTTTGGAAGCGTTAAATTAGCTCTACGAATTTTAATAAAAGTAAACAACATGTCAGAGAAAACTGTACTGCTGGGCTGTTATCATATATTTTTTATAACATTACAAAATAAACTTTAAGTCAATCAAATATAATTAAACAATACCAACATACCAATCTAGTTTCAACATTAGTCAAAACGACTTTATAAGTCCTCAAGTCCTGGTCCCTCAGACTGTCCTCCGCCGCTATTGAGTCCAAATACTTCAAAATATCCATATTTTCTTCTAAATCCGCCTCAGATATTTCAGAGTCCAATATTTGGCCTTCCACGGACTGGGTTTTTAAGGCACCCTTTATTTTGCTGCCGAGTTTAAGAGCCGTTTGTAGTAGTTTTTCTTGTGGTCTAAAAATAATTACATAAATCAAAAGTATTTTGATGATAATTAAAAATTTAAGTATTGTTTAACTGTCATTGCAACACATTGTCATCTACAATGTTCGTTGCCTACGAGTTCCACGACGCTTACGAACTCAAATTCAAATATTTATTTCTCAACTTTGACAATTACCTGTTCTTGTTGTCGTCATACAAAGCATGACTCTGCCACCAGTTTGGAAAAACTATCGTGAAGGAGAACTGGCAAGGATCTTCGCGGGTATCATTATTTCAAAATAAATTTCCAACAGCTCTTATGTCTACAAACAATTCTTATCTGCATCTGTTAGCTCGGTAAGTCCCTCCCCCGAAGTATACAAACAACGAACATCCTCAAACGGCACCCGTCCACGAGTTAACGCGGGATCCAGCCATCGCCCTCCTCAACCATAGAGGTAATTAAGCTACCCGTCACTCGACGCTACCGTATAAGACGTACTTTAGTCACATTGACTTTTAGACTTTAATCCGGCAATATTTACGCTCGACAACGCGTCATTGGTCGATATAGTAATTAAAAGATACTACACAATTGAGAGTCAAAGCAAAATTATTTATTCAACCAGAAACTACCCTCATTACATATCAATATAGACAATACAAATATCTAACAGTAATGCCATGCAATAAACAAAACGCCTACGACTAACGATGACCATGGGCACGGATGCCACTTACCATCAGGCGAAACGCATGCTCATTTGCTGGCTATAAAATATTTAAAAAAAAATTTAGTACAACTCGTATTTAGGTATCACGCATCGTTATTTAGGTAAGACGCAGACAAACGCTTGCACAAGGTTTTAGTTACGTAGTTGCCACTTACTTTTTAATCATCTGCTTATGATAGCCCGTGGGAATTCTCGAACCCACCAAAAGATTGTAAAACTGGAAGAAGCATACAAATAAATAATTAGATAAACAAGTATTTATTTCATTTCCACACTTATATACAATACCTTGATTTTTTATTCCGTAGAATTCTGACAGCTATCATTTTTTGACATGTCAGAGATTACAAAGCTTTTTGGCCGGGCACATTTTTCAATTTCAATACAAGTCTGAACATCTAAATCTATACATTTTATTTGTTAGTGTCTACATTTAGACATGCCCACGCCAGTCAGCTCAAAAGTCTTTTTAGCACATTCCCTTGCACTCCAATCCCTTGTTTCCGGCCAACTTTCTACATTATATTTGTAAATATTTAGAACTGTGGTCTTTTTGTTGGGCGTAAAAGCACCACGAAGACGCTTCTTTCTGGGAGAAAGAAAGTCTGACTCTTGTGCTATGTCAGATGGGACTGCTTCCCGGGAATGGCCATGTTGTGGCTCCATAACGTGTATAAAAATCAACAAACGACCACAACACGAAAAGTCAATAAGAAAAAACTTAACAGAATAACAGAAACTTAACAAATATAGGCAAGATAATAACAAAAAATAGCAGCAAACACCGAGAACACATGAGCGCATTCGAGCATTCCAAGAAGTCGAATGACAATCACCAGTGATACAGACGCCACGTGACAGCTAACAGCGGCGTACTTTACTTTTTTAATTATAATATTGCAAGACGCAACGATTTTATAAACAAAGAGGTTTTCCTAAAAAAAGGTTTGCAACCTATGGATTATCGGACCAATTAATCAATTCCAATATTTAGATTCAGGGAAAAATAATTTCCACAATAATTATTGTAACTTCAATAATATGATGATAAAATCTAATTACCACTTTTGAGTTATCAGTAAATTTTAAAGTCTTTATTGTTCTAACTTAAATTCAAGACAGGTTCATTTCTTTTTTGTAAAAATGCTTTCTGCTTTTAGTGAGAATGTTTCAATGTTGGCAACACTCAAATTTCAGAATGTCAAATGTCAGAATTCTACAGAATAAAAAATCAGAGTTTAAGACTCAATACATTATTTATATTTATAAGTTAGCAAAACCTGCGTTATGGATCACAGATATTTGTAATCTTAGCAAGACACAAATTCAAATATTATAATGATCAATTATTTTACAACATTGACAATTGCTAGTTCTTGTTCACGTTTTATAAAGCATGGCTCTTCCACCAGTTCGGAAAAGCCTTCGTGGAGGATTCGGAAAGGATTCGAGCCCAGGTCCTTTGGTACCGATCATCACAATTCCTATCTACGTATTAGTAATAAACGCAGTTTCATTAATCCTTACGCACAAAAATACAACTTTAATATAAAATTACCTCTTCACTGTGTAAGAATCTTGGCAACATGATTTTCTCTAAAATCGCTTGTGAGATTCTGGCTGCCTCGTATAAAGCTGGGCTCGTACGTAACCTGTTTACGAGAAACAACATTGTATAAAATCGTATACAATGGGTAGTTTAGGTATATACACGATCAATTTAATAAAAAACATAAAATGTTATGTAAAATGGGCATTTTCAGCATAACTTATCATTTCACAAAGCTGGTTTTCAAAAATCAGCTTTGTGAAATCACTAAGGCCGCATTATTTTATATATATCCGTAGAAATTATTACAGTTTAACATTAAATTAATTAATATGAAAAAGGGATACTGAAATTAACAATTTATACCATAGTCGAATTTATGTAAAAGGTTGATACAGATTAATACACCTATAATAATTTACCATATAAAATAAAACAATTTGAATACATAAAAACAGTTTTTTAGAATATTATTTCCGAAATCGATCCAGCAGTTTATCGAATACATATAAACAAATAAAAACACAAACATAACTTTCTTCTTCATAACAATATTATAAACACAGATTCCTTCGTAACAGACACATGGCTCCGCAAAATGGCGCTCCCGCCTTCTTAACTAAACCTGGTCTCTCCGCGCGCTGGCGCCTGCGTGCGACACGAGCGCACACTTAGTACGGGCCGCCGCCGGCTCGGCGGACGGTAGGGAATTAGCGCGCACATGCATGTCGAGTGACGGAGACCTGGTATATACATATTTGTATATCCAAATGTGTGCCATACGATAAAAATATTTTTATATAAAAAATCATAGTCACGATTGACATTACACTCACAAACACCCTGTGCCTACAAGCCGAACACCTGAATCAGGTTCCCTAAAAAGTTTTTTATGTAGTTTTTCTTTAAGATAAGTATAGTGAATAAGACAGAATTTAGAAATGTATCTCTATGTCGGCCGGACGGCAATTTACGCAACCGAACCTATCCTGTACCAAACAACCCTTTCCTGCCGCACTATTCAAAAGAACGATTTAGTTGTCGGCATCAACACCATGAATGTTCTTGCGATCAGCCAGTAACTGGCTACTCCTAGGCACACATCCCGTACTTATCAGCAGTCGTTCACAGTGAAAGCCATTCCCTCTGGAATTCGCTTCCTGCTTCTTTATATTATGCAAAAACTTGAGCTTGAGCCATTTTAAACTAATTTAAAGAAATCTTTCTTTTAAAATAATCAATTGATATACTTTTGCAACATATTTAATTACAAAGACCTAAATACATTTGTGTATTTTTTTGGAGGAAATATGAATTATTGTTTATGTCTAGTAATGCAAATTGCTTTTAAAATACATTATCTATGCAGCTGGCAATTAAATATTTCATTATTTTTTATATTGTCAAACAGCCTATTGTCAGACTTTTCCCAAGATATCGGTGAGCTGCGAAAGTCAGCCAACTGGCTCGTAACTCTCAAGGACCGCTATATCGCGTTGCGGAGCTGTCACCTCCAGATGAAGTGAGCTTACAGTTTGAGTTAATAATATAAGTAAGAATAACGAACTCGTCGACAGTGGTGGGCACTTGGTGCACCTTCTCCCACAGCTTCTCAGTAGTAAGGCCGGAGCGGGCGCCGCAGTACCGCGCCGCGAGCTCGGAGCTCTCCGCGGACAGCAGCTCGCGGTCTGAGGCGGTCAAATCCGGGTTCAATACGCGAACTTGGAGGGATTCTGTGAAAGATAGTTTTGTGAGCGAGTTAAACACAATAAATAATATCAGTTCAAACATCGCGTCCCCACCAGAAGTGTCCAAACCAAAGACAGTATAACTCCGTATAAACAAACAAATGTGCGAAAGAGAAGAATCGCCTTCAAAGAATAGAAAAGGAAAGCAAATTTAACGCCATTGTAACTGGTTTTGAATGACATGTCGTCACAAGTCGGTACCAAGTTATTTATTCAGTGAAGGGTGGCCATCAATATTAACGATTCTTTTAATATATTTGCCATATGAATATTTATGTGTACTTCTTTAATCTAAAATGTGTATTTCATAATTATATTGAATATTAACTAGAAGATCTATAATATTGAGATTTTAATTTAAATTGTATGATAGGTTAACTATTGCAAAAACATGGATTTCTTTTATTAATTCTTACTTTATTCATTTTATACGGTGATCGCCACGTTTAGTAACAAAGTAGACACAATGTGCACTTTTTGCTATGACCCAAAAATACTAAAACACAATAAATATTAACTTGACAATTTTAAGGTAATTAAGTGCTAGAAAACTTACTGATATCTTTATAAAACTGCAACAGGTTAATTTGATTGACAGTCTTCATGTACTGCATGAATGCGTAGAAGAACTCCTGGTCGTTGATGACCGTGTCCAAGTCGAGTCGGTACAGTTTGCAGCGTTGAATGTATACGGAGTCGGTTTGCCGGACGAACGTCTCGAGGAATTCTACCTGAAATATGTATTTTTGTTTCGTTTACTGTGACATTTAAAAAGAAACTTGATAAAATATTATTAGGAAAATGGCGTGACGCAGTCTCCGATATTTAGATTGACTTGTGGGTTGGTCGCACTTCCAGCCAAGAGGTCTTGTGTTCAAAACTGATGTTTGTTTTTAAGTCACAAGTGTTTTATATTCAATTTATTTATTTTTTTAATTGGGGAAATAAGCAATAAAATAATCTTTATTACCATTTGATACGAAATCCAATAGCTATTTATTTATCTATGCTTTTTTTTCTAAGTATCCACACTAAACACAATTTATTTCCAGTACACAAAAAACCAAAAAGACGCCTCTTATTTTCGTTCTTATTAACGTCATAAAAATATGAAAAGGGCTACAAATTTGTATACCAGAAACATATAACTACTTTGTTTTCAACTGTAAAATAAACAATACCCTCTAATCTACTTTCCAATAACATAAAGAAAGTGTAGATTCCTTAACGGCCTCTGTTTTGTGGTAACGCAAAAGTAAGGTAATTACCCGAGTTGTACCGTAGTGACACATGGCATGTTGCTTGTCCTGCCTTTTAAATATAAACCCTTAGAAAAATGCCGACTAGCTTGTTACCCAAGTGTAAAAATTACATTGCAACTACTAATTATTAAATTTCGCCGAAACAAGTAAACAGATAACAAGCAACTGATTAATAAGGAAGCCAGCTTGTAATGCAAGGAGTAACCAAAAGAAAAGTTATTTCCAGCACCAGACACAACATAACAACACTCTCAGAACCATAAACGTACTACTTGTTCGTTTGTTTGTTCATAAGTGAAAGCTGTTTAAATATCATCATAATTATTATGTTTTGTATGACTGTTGTTAAAATGTACTGATCATTTGTATAGTTTATAAAGTATATTAAAGTCATACTATATACGAAGTCTAAGTGTTAGTAGTCATTAAGGAGATGAAACCGAAAACACAGAAAAGATCATTTGCAACGAGCACAGTGGAACCGAATGCCAGGGGCCTAAATAGAATTCAATCACTTTATGCCGCGCTGGCGCAAATCAGCATGTCATTTGACTTGACACAATGACAGTTTTGACAGTGAAAGAAATATAATTTGTAACGTTTATAAACGAAGATAGAAAAGAGAAAACTTTACGGTGCTGCACTACTCGTATACATTTTTGAAAACAAAAATATGCGCTGGAGCTTAATATTTTTATTCCAAAGAGCACATTTCTAGCCGTAAGTAATGCGCTCATAAACTAGCCCACTTTAGAAACATCACCTTTTGATCGGCGCAACATTTGCTCATTTTGGTTGCTTAATGCTCGTGTTAAATTTTGATAATGGTTATATACATATCAATGTGACAATTTGTCAAATACATTTTGACGCCACATTTCGAGAAGCATTTACTATGAAGTTATCATCTCTAATATAGAACCTTATTGCTTTCCACCAAGTGATATGTAAAAAAAAGCCTAAAATTAAAAGAACTAAATTCAGTGCTAACGCCATACACAATTTAAAGTATGTTTGTTTGTCCTTCTTTGACAGAGTGCCGGTTTGACGACACCTTACGTGTGGAGGTATTTGTAGTGGTGGAGAGTGACATAGGTTATATATCATCCGAAAATTCCCAGGGGGTCCCACTACTAATAATACACCTTATAATTGGGCGTGGCAGGCAACTGGGCCATCGTCTCGTCACCCGTCGCGAGGATAATCAACGAGTTCAGGATGTAGGGGTCCGCCAACACGTCCGCCAGCGACAGCAGCACCCAGCCCGCGAACACTTCGCGAATCAACACGCGGAATACTCTGCAATGTAGGTAAAAATATATTTCATTATAGGAAACGAGTTTTATGATTAATGTGTGTACAGAAATAGAACAAATTATTCTATTATCCATAATAGTTAAATTGATTGTTAACAATAATAATATAAATCCCCAGACAAACACATCAACTGTATGGCCCCAAAGTAAAAAGAGCTTGTGTTATGGAATACCACATACAATGAACTGGGGGGAATCCATACATAATGTAAATACAACCATGACCCCAGAACAAACATCTTTATTCACCACACAAATGAGTGCCCCGGCCAGGATTCAAACCAGGACCCGTCACCCGACGCTACCATAAGAAGACGTGCTTTAGTGATAATGACGCTTTAGACACATGAGTAACGACGATCATTCCATACCTCAAAATAACCAAACCACAATATAAAGCGTTCTTTCAGTCGGTGAAATTACAAGTCCAAATTCTCATAAATTTCATTACTAAGAAATCCGTTACAAAAATCACCTATTACATAACTGATTGATGATGTGGGAAATTGGTATAATCAACACTTTAAAGCTTGATTTTTTAATTTTTTTTATAAAAGTAATGTAAAAGCAAAACATAAATCTACTCACGCATTAGAAACATCATTCGGCAACAGCAAATACGGCATAATGCTCTCAGTGATACACCGCAAATACTTCAGTTCCGCGTCCCTATTGGCCACTGCGGGATGCGGCGGCCTGTCAAGGTAGTTGTCATAGTTGACAGGAGCGGTGAAGTGACGCAGCCCGCACGGTAAAAGGCGGTCCATGATAACACTTGCATAGTTCAGCTGGAAATGTTCCATTTATATGAAATAAGAGTTATTAAGAAACAGAATATGTGTAGGTTAGAACGGTCTGCAAAGAAGAGTATGCAATAATTTTGTGTATTATTTATGGTCGAAGACGAAATAGTTGACTAAAGTATTAAATGTACCTAGAACAAATATCTACAGCTTAAAGATTGACACATTATAGAATTTGAATGTGAACATTGATCACTCAAAAATTTAACAACATGTTTTATTTGTATTAGAGTTATAAAGACTTTATTATTCCACAACAGTGATATGTAGCCATTATGCAAGGACATAAGCCTCATTCCACTAGGGGGGTAGTTGAATGTAATCCATAGTTCATGTACAGATTTAACACATTACTTTGTAACTACATCTTAGGTAAGTGGCTTTCCTGATAACATCGTCCACTGATCAATTGGTTAGCTACACACAGATAAGTCATTAAAACTCTTTCTTTTTTAATCATGGGGATCAAACAAAGAACTTTAGATTAGGTGCCACTGCAACACTGCCGCTACGAATTTGTAATAATGTTTTCACTTTTAACTAAATATTTACCTTCACAGCTCTTTGCAGCAAGCAGGCGGAAGCATATCGGAGCTGGTGCTTCAACTCATCCACAAAAAATGGCTGCACAGTTATCTTATTATACCAGGAGCTGACAAACTGGTCCAATATTGTATTGTAAAACTGAAAATGTGTTAAAAAAATAAATATTTTAAAAACATTACTTTTTCAAGACCTGAGTAACATACGTAATAAAATAGCTTCTGATACATGCTTGCCTTTTTTTTGTTTATGAGTTATAGTTCTTGATAAGAACCTACTGTCTACTGACAAGTGTATTTGAAATCAATGAATAATATATACTCTATTTCATGATAGAGTAAACATTATTCACTGATTTCAAATAATGCACATGAATTTACCTAGAACCTAGATAAACAAAACTTGTACCTATCACCATAATTCTGTATTGCATGTTTTTATACCTACCGCCAGGCAAAATTTACAATAATTATAGTATATATTTTGAACTCCAAGTTGAATTGAAAAAAATTATTTGAATGTTTTTTTTGAGCAAGTTACAAATAATAGCGAATGAATCAGAATATCGGTGGTGTGACTATATTATGTTCGAAGTGCAAATCAGAAGCGTTAAAATATTTGATGAAAATAGTTTTAGATATAGTTATACTAATAGGTTTTCCCATGACTATTTGTGAGCATTCCAATCTTTGTCAAAATTTTTGAGAGTTATTTATCCAAACTTGTTCTATATATTATTATAAAATTGTAAAAGACACATTGGTCTGGTTTATGTTTCAGAATAAGATAAACAGTATTTGACAGCCTTTATCTCAACTTACAAACTGGCAACACCTACTAAAACTGATATAGTTATACATTCATTATGAGCTTGTATTCCATAAACATACATCTTAAAAAGAAAGTACCTAACAGGCATCATTTCAGCATTATAGGTACAGGGATTAGAGTCTGGTGTTGATGAGTGAATAAGACTGAGGACTTTTCCCTGAAAATTTGGTTAAGTTTTTTATCAAAAATATAATGATTATTAGATGTATATAATAGATGCAGTATTCTTGTCTAAATTGTAACTGTAACTGCTACATGGTCATCACAACAGCCTACATTATCCTACTGCAGGGATCATAAACTAACCTTAGTTGAATGAGGATAATGTTGCTAAAGACTACTAAATTATACCATCCATATATTATGAAAGTATCTAAAAATTTTTTAATGACTATAGTGTAGATTAAAACATAAATAAATTATAAACAAAGATTAGAAGGCCTCCCTCTGACAGGAAGAAGCATGTTGAAACAATTTTGAATGAAATTCTTTCATTCATGCCACAAGCACATAAATACACAAATTAAACTTATAAGACTGTTAATAAATGAATTTGTCTCACATCTTCTATTGCCTGATCCAGTTGTTTGTGTATCTGCAAGCCCTCCCAGGGGTTTGTCAAATTTCCCTCCTCATGTCGTGAACAATTTTCAGAGCCACAAGTGACACAACCCTGAAAATCATTTTTGTTTTGGTTACAAATGTATATTTTTTAATATACAATTTAGAAGGCTTGTTGGTACAGTACTAGGTTTTCCAGGATATTAATTTACAATAATAGAATCATGGTCATGGTGCTGGGAACAGAACTCTAATATCAAATCATTGCTCACTTCCCTCTAATATGGTTGAGGAGGGTGATGGCTGGATCCCATGTTAACAAGTGAACGGGTGCCATTTGAGGGTGTCCATCATTTGTATAGTTGGGGGGAGAGAGACTAGCCGAGCTAATAGATGCAGATAAGAATAATTTTATATAGACATAAAGAGAAATTGTAAACTTATATAACTTGTATAATTATTTAGAAAAAATTATACTAGTGAATTCTTGTCAATTCTTCTTCACAAAGGTTTTTCCGAACTGGTATAGTCAAGCTTTACTTGACGTCAATATGAAAAAGTAATTGTCTATGTTGAAACATAAATATTTGAATTTGAATCTCAACTTGAATATCAAGTAATTTATAATAAAATAAATAATAAAAACAAAATTTGTATTTTGACTATTGATTCTTTGATTGTAGTAATAGTTCAAAGCATTTCTATAGTTGAATAGCAATAACAGTTTAAATTGACCTGCATAGTCGTTTTGTTGTTGTAACATCTACTTCAACCAGACTGTGGTGTGCATAACTTTATTTTTTTTATTTTCAAAATACATCTACAGTTTTATGTATTCTTTCAATTGTGTTTTATTATTAAGTGTACTATCCATAGAAAATGTATTTATTAATATACATAATTAAAGAATTTAAAATAACTGTTCTACAGCAAAATACTAAAAAAGATAAGTAATTACTGTAAATATTATTTCAGTTATAACTGTATTAACACAGCAAATTAGTAGCAAAACATTAAACGCGCCAGGAAACTTTGATATAATATTTAATTATAAAAGATTTGTGTGCTCTTACCTTGTTTTCCAATTGTTTTATAGCATTAGCCGAAGTTTTCAAAGCTAAATGGCACTTCAATTGCTTCACATAATTGTGCAAAATACTCGAGTTTAAACCGTAATAACAAGCCAAACATCCCAATCCATAACTAAATATAAGTGTGACAAAGTGAAACCTGAAATAAAATGATTTCAAAGGTTATTATGCACTCCGTAAATTTGAAACAATAACACAGAATTAAAAATACCTGTAGAAGTATAAAACTGCAACTACCAGAACAATTAAACTTGTGTAAATGATATAATTTTGATTTTCTAATTTATCTAACTTCGTTGACATCTTTTGCTAACTACTAACAAAAACAATGTTATGAGTTTGATTGAAACGGGGAACGAAAGCGAAATTCCTTCGTCAGTCAGTTCAATGAAGTACCTATAACATTCGTTCCAATATCCGTAGCAATCAAAATTGAGGGTAATATTTTCAATTGTTTGTATTAAACTTGTTGTTGTAAATTGCTATTATTTTTTAAAATAAATTTTACCAAATTTAACATATCGCAGTTTTATTAAATAAAAATAAACGAATAATTTTTTTATTATAACTTTTTGCGGGTACTTTTAAAAATAAAGCCCCTTGTTATCTCCGAAAGGTTTATACGTGGACAATATGGTGGACTACCAATAAATTTAAAAATTTGCTGTTTAATAGCTTTTTTTAAAATATTGATTTCAACATGGATTGGAAAAGTGCTAGATTATTGTTAACATCCACAGTTACATTAGTAGTCGCTTGTCAAATCACGAAAAAGCTTTGCAAGTACTTTTTTCGATCGAAGCAAGACTCACATGTTGATGAAACCAAGGAAGACCTGTATAACGAGGACGTAATAAGTAAAAACCGAGAAATCAATGACGTTATTCTGTTTTCAGAAGATACAATACATCATACAGTAAGAATATCACCCAACAAAGACCTTCAGATATGTGAAAATCGAGAACTTAACTGCTTCAAATTAATTAAATACATTAAATCGGCACGTGAGACTTTAGACGTTTGTATGTATTTGATTACAAGCAGTGAAATAGTGGAACAAATTATAAGGTTGGGGCAACGTCATGTTTTGGTACGAATTATAGTGGACAGCGATATGGCTCATACACCTCCGTCTCAAGTAAAAAAACTGAAACAATACAGTAAGTCAATTTAGTTTCTTTTTTGTCAGCAATATCTTCAACGTTTCGTATTTATAGGTGCTGGAAAATAAATCAAAGTTTCCGCTAATAATCAACTTTGATCATTTCAGGTTTTATTCAAGTGCAAACAAGTAAAAAGTCAATTCTCATGCATCATAAGTTCTGTGTGATAGATGGCGCTAAAGCAATAAAGCGTAAAATCCATCTTAAGACTCATGCGGAAAAATTAAATATACATGCGAAATTCTCACAAAATTATTTTAAAATACCGCCACAACCTAAAGTGAGACATATTCAGGGGTTCGTCATGTCAGGTTCATTGAATTGGTCTACCCAGGCGATGGTTTCGAACCACGAAAGTGTAATTGTGACCTCTCATCCAAATATTGTTAGCAAGTTTGAAAAAGAATTTGAAAGTCTTTGGATTGAAAATGAACCGGTACGATTTTCATACTATCACAACTAAGTACATAGGTTAATTACTTTATTTTCTAAAACTGAGTTGTTTATTACAGGCATTACTGACGATAAAATCTTGACTATTCATTTAAGAAGAAAAACATATAGTTACATATAAAAAAAGACAACATGAAAATGCACCCCTGATTGGTAAGTTAATTTTTATCAATTACGACATCGTACCTATATAAAATTATGTATGGCACAATTTGGCGTGTTTGGTTTTACTATTTTTTTTCGTGAGTGTTAAGCTATTAATGCAATTTTCCAGCGATCAAAATAAGATTCTTGAAAATTTCAATGACAAAACTTGGCAAATTTGTATCATTTTGTTACAAAATATTTTATTTTGTATAAGCCATTTTTTCCAAATATGCTAACCATTATCTTCAAAATTCGTCAAATCGTAGCAGTGTTTGGTTGAGATTTTTACGTAGTTAAGTCGCAAGTTTTTTTCATCGCATAATTTATTATTTCGCTTTTTTGACCTAGCAGTAATATATTTAACATCCAAGTGGTATCATGTAAAACACCTGAATTTGGAAAAATAATTTCCACTTCATTCAATTCATCAAAGCATCTTAATGTTATTGTGCTTTTAGAACATAAGTACATTATTGCTCTAGCGGTAAAGGCACCGCCAATGCACAGTACCTAAAAGTTGAAATCCTGCAACAATAAAATAAAAGTTCAGACAATACACGATAATAAAAATATTATTTAGTGCAAGTGCACCACAAGTAGATAATCGTTGAGGCCTTAATTAAACGTGTTGACCTAACCGTCATTGTCAGTCGTTTGACTGACAATTCCATGTGCACTTCTTTCATCCTTCAGTTCGATCGATCATATGTTTTCTTTGTGTAAAAATTTTCAATAACTATAATATTGTTATTTTTATTATAATTCTTGGTTTATTATTAAAACGGATAATTAATTGTTACTTTTAACTTGTTAATTCGGTGAAGACGGAGTTGTTAGAACACTGAAAATAAATTTAATTGTCATTGCACGTCGGTGCATTTTATGTGCACGTGCTTGCACTTTTCAGGCTATAAAATTTTTAATTTTTGTTCAGTTTTTGACCTGTCCTTTGGTTAAGATAAGCAAAGAAATTATTCTTCTTCCGTTATTTTCTGCAACTGTTTAGTCATATAAATTCTGTCGTTATTAAATAATAAAAAAATATATAAGTGCAGTGCGGATTCAAGTATAAACTTTGGTTATTTTCGAGGAGTATCTTCATGGATCTTTGCTTCTGGAGTGGACGGTTCATGGATGTAGTGTTAGTGGTACGTGTTTCACAATATTCTTTATAGATTTAGCTTCTTTTTATTAAGTAATTATTCCTACTTCATAGAACGCTAAGGTAATGTCACGTCACGATTTGCACGTCCCTTCAATTCCTTCATAGGTTCAAAACAATTGCGAGAATACGTAACTTTACTGTTGTAGTGTGTTAATTTTTATTACATGTTATATTTGAATTTTAACAAAAGAATTGTAAATACATTGATGATGTTTGTAAACCACACCCTTTAAAAATGTTCTACTATAATATGTAATTAATTTCATCTTTAAATTTGTATAATGAATAAGTATAAGGTATTTTAGTTTTAAAAACATAGTAAATTTTAGATTATGCCAAATACATATGCATGTGGTCAATTTTGGGTTATGTGTTCCAACAATGCTGAATCATTTTCAAACTAAACTATCAGCTTTTTAGGGATTGTAAAGCATTTTAATAAATAAATGGTTAATTTGATGATGTGACAGCTATGAGCATTATTTGCTATAAAGATTTCTTTTATTTATTAAAAAAAATAGGAGATTATGTTATTTAAATATCGAATCCATGTCTACCTAGTAGTAGTTATTACCATTTATTATTTTTTAGAATCAATAATAGAGTGCAATTGTAATTCATTTTATTATCTGTTAAAATGGATCATTACTAGTCATTATGTAACCGAAAGGGACCTAAAAGACATGTCAACCAAATATATGTAAAATTAATTTACCTTCAAGTTCACCTTTTGTAACAAATATTATTATTAAAAACATAAAAGTTTTTTAAATATGTCTAGTTTTCAATATTTAAAATATAACAATTTTGTTTTCACTAATAATGCTGAAATTTTTACAATGGCTTTTAGGATGGTGCTTTCCATGTCAGTATATAAACCACCTGACATCTATAACCTCTAATCTAATATTTTTCTTTTTTCAGCTCAGTGTGAAAGAGATGCAATACCACATGTGTTTGTGCAATAAGTGTTCACCAGTGCAATCATCAAAACCATATAATTTAAACCTACAGTTTATAACGTGAAAGAATAAATAAAATAAAAAATATATCAGTGCAACTGTTACAACTTAAGAGTTGAGTGAAGTGCATATTGGATGCAGTGCTTTTTCGTTAGATGGCGCAAGAGTAGTTGCTGATCAACTGACAAATTAGTCTGGCCATTCGACGATAGATGGCAGTGGTAAGTTTCGATTATTTTTGGCTTTTTGACATCTAGCGTTCAGTAGTAGAACTAAAATTTAAGTCGTTCATCGTATTTGCCGCTAGTCGGCGCTAACTGTTTTTTTTTATGAGTTAACAATGCTTATGAAATTATTAGGGAATGCAATCCCAACTCGAAATCGCAAATTCGAGATCCCGCAGGATTAGAAATATCAATCCCGTGAGATCCCGGAATTTTCGGGAATTCGTCTAGTTCTATAAAAATGTAAAATTCGGATGAAAAAACTTTCATAAACTGCTTTTTTGTGATAGTAAATTATTTGAAAGAAAACAAAAACTTTTCTTCTTTAATATTACTTACTAAATAATTAAGTTTTTTTTGGAAATTAACATAATCAAAACAAAAAGTACAACTCAAGGAGATTAGAAAGTAGTTACGGGTGATTTTGAAAGTAACTTCTTAAAAAACCAAGTGTAGTAAGAGTGCTATCTGCTAAACGGCATCTAATGTCCGTTGCAATGTACCCAGCTGCTGAGAATGCCCCCTCCGACTCAACACCGGTTGGCAACAGCGTGACTAAGCAATTATATGCAAATTGCAAAAATCTCCCCCTTGTTCCTCCACACTCAAATAAATCCAAGCCAGTGTTTAGCGTCGCTGACCACTGCCGCCGAATCCCGTCGATGTCGAACGGGATCTCGTCATATTTTGCTTTGGGATTGATCCAGAAAAATTACACGAGATCTCGCGAGATCGAGTTTGCATTCCCTAGATATTATATACCATTCCTATATTAAAATACTGACGTTTCAATTTACTAGTTTAATTTGGGTAGCGGGTATATTTTTGAGGCTTTTGGCGTTGAAACCATGGGGTCCTGGGGACAAGGTGCTCATCGTCTTTTTTCGGACCTAGCGAGGCGATTGGTGAGTGAAACTCGTGACCCGAAGGCTGGCACCTACCTCGCACAACGAATTTCTATAGCGATCCAGCGTGGTAATTCAGCCAGCCTTTTGGCTACGTTGCCCTCAATGCATTCAAGTTTAGATTTAGTGTTTTATTTGTAGTATAATTTTAACGTATAATTATCAAGAAATAATAAATATTCTTAAATTTTTCTTGTAAGTAACTCATTTACTAGTTGGAAATGCTTTTATTAACTGTCGGAAAGTGTAGTTTTTTTTTCAATATAATAGAATTACAATTTTTATCGAATAGGTCTACAAATTCAGTTTACAAAACATTAAAAAAAATTTTTTTTTTACTAATCGTTGACAGTTCAAATATGGTTTCAAGCTCTCCAGTCAGGTCCAGATCTACTTACATAATCAATAAGCATTCGCTTGACTTGTTGGAACCAACAAAGTTAGTTTTCGTGAAACTAATAGGAATCCGATCGCTGGATTCCAGTTACCTCACGTCAATACGACTTGCTGGAATTTTAAAACATGACATTTTCTTTTTTTCTTGGAATTCATTTTGTGTCGTATGCTCATGTGTTTGTTATGAGTTACGTATTTTAAACCACGTAATATTTTATATGCTATTTCAGGTTTTTAATACTTTTTGATGGCAGATAAAGAGCTTTTTGAATCAATTTAACTTTAAAAAAAATGCAAAATTTTGGTCCTTAATATTTTTCTAGTTACTCTGTCAGCATTCTGACCATATTACCATATAACTATATTTTTATTTTAGTTTATCCACTCGAATACCTGACTTTGAAACGTTGGTTAAATGAAATATCGTTTACGAATGCGAAGCGTCAGTTAGCAAGACGATAAAACGAATTCCAATATGATAATAAGCTAAGTTCTGGTTGGTTGGAAACGAAAGAATTCTACTATAGAGATTTATATATAACAAGAGGTTTTAAACCAAAATTAAAACAAAATTTTCCATTTTATAATAACAATAGGATTGGGACACCTTAGAATTTAACTTAAGTTTAAAATAGCTGAGAAAAATTGATGTAATTATCTGTTTTGGGGGGGTATTTCGCTTACCGAATTGAATACATATTATACTGTTAGACTAGATTTAAAACTTATAAAATATATCATGATATGGTGACAAATTCGTGAATTATCATAGAACAGTTAGTAACACGCCGACAGCTTATCAGTTATCATAATACTTAGTGGGTAATTACTCATGTCCCACCAAATGTTATCTATCTTGACACAATTAGATAGTCGCTATAGAATTATGCTTTCTTATATACCTATTACGAAGCAGGAAATATGCTTGTTGAAGTTTGATGCGATAAGTTCATTATTTTATGTTCCACTTGGTCGGGAAGTTTTTATATACTAATATTAGTGGAAGAGGAAATATGGGTTTGCTTGTTTGTTCATTTATAGGTAAACGATAAATTCCGAAACTTCTGAAGATTTAAATAGTTTTTAAATCACAATAGTCTATTTCATTACTGGTTTGCAAACTGTAACGCTTTATAAAATTAATGTCGAAGGATACAACTTTGTATTTTGGCTTTTTAGGTACACTTTATAAAGCCGGCGGAATAATAGCACCCTTTTGTTATAAATGTTTAATCCATCGAAAAGGAGGTAAAGAATTTGAAATCGATCATTAAAAACTTACTTGCTTCAAAAGCAACATTGCAAACCTATTTTATCTCTAAATTCGCAAGGAACTGTGCGGGCTAAACCGCGTATGTGCTTTATAGGAATAGGTTTTCGAATTAAATTTTTGATGATTATTACCAAGATATGGACATGGAATGGATTTAGCTTACCATGCTACTCGTATATCAACAGTAGTGCGAGAGAATCAAACTAGCTCCTTTAGATGGTTTAAATAATTGGCGCGCGCGCACCTATGTGTGACGCCCCTTGTCAAATAATATCTTGTCAAATCGTGTTCTGATCGCTTTGGTGTGCTAGTGCAGTCAGTACATCGTGTCACGCACACAGTTGCCGTGTATACTCACACAGGGCTGCGCGCACTGGAACTCTCTGTACTAATTTCGAGTTTCTAAAACACACAAAATTGAGTTTAAGCATTTCTTTGTTACTTGATCTAGCCTTTGCCCCGTCGTCAATTTACACACGACTGCCTTCACTCGGTGGGTCGTAGTGTCAAGTGTCGTGACCGGTAGCAAGTGGCATTCAAAGATGACAGGTAGTCTACTGACAGTTCACTAAAGTATAATTTGGAAAGCAATTTTTTTGGCTTATAAGTTTGGCAATTAAAAGTGTAAAGTTTAAAGTCTTTAATTAGATCTAGATTTGTAATGGATCTCCCTACTTATGTTATTGTTTTAAAACTGTAACATCAATAATGTCTTTGGCTCTTACTTTGCTTAATACTGTTTAAATTATAAAATTATAAGTCGAAAGAATAAATCAACGTAAAAATTTGCTATTTCCTTTCGTTTTAAGTAAAACGTTTATTTGCAAAGATTGATCCTTACAAGCAACAGGTCCCATTATTGGTTCAATAAGACAGGATGAAAATTTTTTTTTAAAATCATTAGGGTCCATTTCCGTCAAAATTAAAGATTTTTGAAAAAAATTAATATCCAGTTAATGTTTTCTTATAAATCGAGGGCATGACTCCTTTCACGACTTTTCCCTAACTCTCGTGGTTTAGGACTTGCCCATCACTGCCCTTCTCAAAAAACCACCCTGTATATAGCACTTTAAGTGCCCGAAGATTTAGTTTTCGTGACTATAGAAGACATCTTCAAAGAAAGTCTAGATTTAGAACTAAGATGATATAAGGTGTTAACGTACTTTCTGTCAATCATGAAGGGTGCTACCTACATGTTGGAGTCGTCAGTATATGTTGAATGGCAAGGCCGGCCCGAACCAGCGACTACATATATTATGCGAGTGCCGATCGGTAGTACATTCAGGCTTTGCGCAATTCGGTTCATTCAGCTCGTTTCGCCAAAACCCGAAAGGAATTGTCCGGGTGGCATTATTCCCAAACGACTTTGCAGTGCCTATTGATGCCGGATCCTCTAATACCAACATTCAAGAACTATTAAGTACATTAAATATTCAAATAATTTTGTACTTAAGATCCCTTCTTGGATTCACCTGCGTAACTTCTGATCAAACAAACGCGTATCCAATACGATAAAAAAATGTAGGTACCTTACAAATGGTGAAAGAGTTTCTGAGTTTATCGAAATCATTTTAACAATTATTATTATTAAATTTAATTTTAGAATCTTCTATCTAACCAAGCGACGATCCACACAACTTATTCCTAACTGAGCGGAAGCAGGACACTGTGCTTTGTAAGCTCCTCTATCGCAACTTAATATGTCGCTAGTTGACTTTGCTATGCTAAGTAGCAACCGCATAAGATATCTTTTGACGGTTTATTTAGCTGCATTAGACGGCCCTGTATGGTGGTTCAAGTATTGGAAGTATTTATTTATTTATATAGCTACACCAACGACAATATCAATATACAATTTCACAAATATACATAATATTTTAGGATAAGATACGTCTTTACAGGTGTATACAAGAATAGTATTGATTGTATCGTCTAATCTCAGTGCCGTCTTTTGCGTATGCGTTAATACGCGTTTAATACATTGCGTTTGTTATGTGGAATACAACTAGATGGCGTTGTAGATTTAAGAGGCTAAATCCGCTAGGTAAAAACCTTCAGAAAATTATTATTTATAGTATATTTCTTTGGAAACTGCAATTCAGGGCACGTGCCAATCATTCGTATGAAAGAATTTTAGCTAAAGGGTGTAATTTCGCTGCATAAAACATCCCTTCACGGTGGTTTACTTATGGCAAGTAGGGATTTTATTTAAAGTATAAAATTAGCTAAATCAGTGCTGTCTTTTGCCAATGCGTAAACGCACTTAAACTACTGCGTATACTATCTAGAATACAAATAGATCGCGTTGTAGATGAGAGATTTGATTTAAAAACCATAATCCACGTATCTACGTAATTCCTATGAGAGACTTAGCATTTAAGCAATAAAGTGGCATAATTTTGTTCGTAGACATACGCATTTAAAATACTTAATATATTTTTGCAGCTTACCTTTAGTTTTCTGGGTTAACGAAGAAAACATGTCGTAGGTTCATCAAAGATACCTCGGTACTATTTATAAAGCCAATACAAAGATCTTTTAAAGGGAATTCTGCAACCAAAAAAGAAAGCCAAACTGTGATTGTGAATTGTCCTTAAGATCGTCACTTTCCACTATAAGTATAGAGTCTTATCAAATGCAAAACACTTTCTTGTATTATGTATTATGCAACTTACTTTGGGTCAACTTTCTACATCAGTTTTAGTATCTTGTAGGACTAAGCAACAATTAATACCTATAAATTTCGTTGGTACCTTTTCTACATCTCTGTAAACTCGCCTGCAGCGGGACTTGTGTTCCTTCCAAAAAAACAATTAGATATTTTACCACATCTGAAAATACCAAAAATATTTTTAAAAATAAAGTTTTGAATGGAATGTGGAAATTAGAAAACTTTAAAAGGAAACAAAAAAGTTTCCTATTATAAAATATGTAAATTTTTTCAATATTATGAGCTCACTGATTATCAATTTATATTATAACAGTATTCATGTAAATACATTATCTACGTAGCCTTTATATATTCTATCCAAACGCCCATATACATTTTGGTACGATTTACACATTGTTGTGACGTCACAACGTATGTATTAAAAAAAATTATTAATTTACCCAATTGAACATTATTTGCACGTAGACACTCTCGCGAATTCTGATCCTGTGGATATATATCATAACTTACATACATATATCATAACTTGGTAATTATTTTATGGAACACAAAATTATTCTAAAACAAAGAATTGGTTGTTACTTTCGAAGAATCCAAATAAACTCTTCAGTTAAGTGTATGCAGGCGATATTTCTATATAAATATTGTGAAAAAGATATTTATACGTACTAAACAAAGACTGTGATTAAAAGTGGCAATTGTTATTTGAACTTTGAACAAAATTACAAAACGCTTTCTGAATAATAACCTCGGCAGAACTCATCGGTAAACAAAACAAAATAAGTCATTAAAAATATTTTAATACCTAATTAAATAAATATTGAATAGTAAAATGCTAGGCTAATGCTTGAATGGATTCTTCCAATCTTTACTCACATCATCAATTTCTCACTTACATCAGGTACCTTTCCTGCCATGTGGAGTAAAGCTCTGGTAATACCTTTACCTAAAACCAATAGATGAGCCATTTTAGACCAATATCTATTCTGCCATATCTTTCTAAAGTTGTTGAAGCAGTAGTGCACAAGCAACTATCAGACTTTACATTAGCACACAACTTATGGAATCAGTATCAATCCGGATTTCGGCCCGGACACAGTACTTGTACAGCTCTTCTAAAAGTTCTAGAAGATGTAAGAGCAGGAATGGATAATTCAAAGATTACACTGCTGGTTTTAGTTGACTTCTCAAACGCATTTAACACTGTGGACCATGACATTCTTCTTGCTGCTCTTGAGAAGCTCAGTATTTCCCCAGTGGTATCGAAGTGGTTTTCCTCCTACCTCCATAGTCGTCAACAGGCTATAAAAATAAGTCCTGATAATTGTAGCACATCTGACTGGCTGAATCTTGATGCTGGCGTTCCCCAAGGCGGCATACTTTCTCCACTGTTATTCTCTATTTTTATAAACCTTGTCACCCTAAATCTCAAATGTTCGTATCATCTTTATGCCGATGATTTACAACTGTACACGCAAACAAGTACATATGATATTGATATCGCTGTTGACTTGCTTAAAGCTGACCTTGCACATATCAACCACTGGTCACAGCAGTTCGGTATCAGAGTTAATCCCAGCAAGTGTCAGGCCATAATATTAGGTAGCTCACGACAGATTAATGAAATTGATATTTCCTGTGCGCCATCTCTTTCTTTAAACTCATCCGTTATTGCCTACTATTCTTCCGTCAAAGATCTCGGCTTACACATTGATGCTACTCTCAGCTGGAACAAGCATATAGAGGAAGTAAATCGAAAGTTAAAAGCTTCACTCCGTTCTTTGTACCGTTTGAAATATTTTCTTCCTAGGCAGACCAAGATTCTACTTGTGAACGCGTTGATATTGCCAATAATAGATTACGCGGATATGTGCTAGACAGATCTCAACGAAGATCACCTCAACAAGTTGGACCGTCTTCTGAACAACTGCATTCGGTTCATCTATGGGCTGCGCAAATATGATCACATATCCAACTGTCGCAAACAACTTGGTTGGCTGCCTATTAGGCAACGCAGGCACGTTAGGATACTTTGTACACTCTTTTCAATCCTCAATGATCCTCACGCTCCGGAATATTTAAAGTGTAAATTCAAGTTTCTAAGCTCTACACATGATAGATGTCTCCGGTCTTCCTATAATCTGAGCCTTCATATTCCTATGCATCATTCCGGATTTATCTCTTATTCTGTTGATATCCAGGCTACACGTTTATGGGATATTCTACCGGTGGAGTTAAGGAAAGCTTCCAGTAAACTCTCTTTTTTTTAGCAGCTAATTAGAGCTCATTTTTTAAAGTCACTCAGGGAATCATGATAAATAATATATGTGTATTTATGATTAATGTGATAAGTTATAATATAATGTCTGTTTACTTATCTATTTTATTGTATGTATATAAAGATATATTTATTATAATTTTTTAAATATCGTTTATGACGTTTATATAATACTATATTAAAAGTCAATCTTATAGTATATAAGTTTTAGTATATATATAAGTATGTACGCATATGTATTTTGTATGCACCCCTTATTTTGAAAACCTCTCCATTGCTGCGGTAGACTGGTAGAGAATGCCAAATGGCATTAAGTCCGCCGTTTGCACAATAAAAATAATTTTATATTGTGCAATAAAGTTTTATATAAATAAATAAATAATAAAATAATTGAACGGGCAGTTACATGTAGGCAGGTAACAAATTGAGATGAGTCGGTTAGAAGTTGGTTTTACAGAGTTCTTGAAAGTATGAGTTACGTATGAGGTTTTTAACTGATCATTGTAATGGTCGCAAAAATTATTCTCTTCAACAAACAAAGCAAAACAAATAGGTTTTTCACCGGATGTCGTTCAGAAATACACATCCGTGTGGAGGAAGTGCGTCAACGTGAAGTGTACACTTAATGTGGTCTATACTTATAAATAGGAAAGTATTGTTTGTCTGTTTGTAATCGATGAACTCGGAAACTAGTGATTTATGTATAGTAACAATAATAATACATTCCCAAACACACTAACTGTGCGGCCCCAAAGTAAGCAGAGCTTGTGTTATGGATGACCATACAGCGAACTTGGGGGGGAACCCAGAGTAAACATACATATACAAATATCAACAACCATGACCCGAGAACAAAGATCTGTGTTCATCACACAAATGAATGCCCCGACCATGACTCGAACCTGGGACCTCTGGCTTATGAGAAAGGAATACTAACCACTATGCTACTCGGCCGTCAATGACATTAATATTAATAACTGTATTTTTTCAGTTCAACATATTGCCGTATAATTTTGCGGGAAATATTTGAACTCCTTCAAGTACACTTAGATAGGTGTATCTTCTGCGCAGGTGCACTAAAACGGCTTAGCCTAGTAGATTAACTAAATAAATTAGTAGTAGATTAGTAGAAAAACGTAGCTAGACTTGGTTTGCAAAAAGTATTAAATGAAGCCACTATTTAAAGTACTTACTTATTTGAAATCGTATCAAATCTTAATAAAATATTATTTATTTGACTTGTTGATGCTTATAACTACGTCGTAAAACGTTCAAGGAACGTTAAGTGTTATTTTTTCAAAGTGTATACATATATGTAACCCATTGACAAGTTGAATGTATTATTTTATAGCTCTGGCACGTTGTAATGCAGTCTATTCGTCGCTCGTTTCGACAATTTATGAACTACTTGCAAAAGTGCCCATCTTTACTGCAATCTTATAAGGGACATAACGAATTTCGCTTACACAATGCAGCATCCCTTTTATTTATGCGAAGGAACTCCGGATCCATATTGTATGAATGGCCGAATAATTGAATTTTAAGATTTCTATAACTTGGTCTCACCTGCTTTCGAAAAAAATAATCTAGAGCAGTCCCATTTGGCGTCTCGTTACTGTCTTGCGCACCCTCTTGGATGTGGTGTGAATTGCGCCACGGCCTATCTGCAGTCGTTGCGCCAATTATGCTCCTTTTTAAAAAAGCATAATATTGATTTATGTTTGCAACTCCCGCGTCGGTTACGACGTTGTCGCGCTGGGGAGACGGCCAGGTGGAAGTCGAGACTTTTGTGTCTCGTTCCCTTTGTCGTGAAATTTGCACAAAAACGTCTTAAGAAGGGGGATTATTGCAAAAAATTGGTGCATTGGTCGGCGCGGCTCGGCGTCGCGTGCGCACAGCGTCTAATAGATTTTTTCCTCGCGTCTTGTCACACTCGACGGCGCAGCGGGATCCCGGATCCCTCCCTCGCAACGTCTGCCGGTTTTTTAATGCAAGACAATGTAGTATCAATTACAAGTAATCAAAGCGTTAGTGCTGATGTAACCTTTAAGTAATACCGAATCTCAGGACGGCTTGAAGTAACACGCGCCGACCGCAGGGAAATCATAAAATAGTTGGAGTTTTATAGGTTTTTGTACACAGTTGCAAGTGTAGTTAAAGTTATGAAAGCTGGCGTTATTGGCATTTATTTTGATGAGACTGTATATTTAAGTTGTTGATTTTTTATGACTAAACTGGAATAATTTTGTAACATGGTCGGCGGGAAAATAAATTTAGGTACTAAAATATAAGTCTACAAACTTAAGCTTTGATATATAAATATATATGAAATGAAAGGAAAATTTATTGATCTTAACAGAAACGCACATTTGTACCTTTACATTTAACTTAATACGAAAACCTATATATTTACTTATTTCCAACCATAAACAATTTTTCTTGCAATGGTATAAGTAAATGGTACAAAAAACACAACTCCTTCACCCTCTGTGCTAGTCATGGAATGTGTTACAGCAGAGTAATGAATCTCACAATAAATCGAAAACATGTGTACCATCAGAATGTTTGTCACTCACACAGTTGTTCTTTATGTACAAGACTTGGACCGTATATCGCAGAGAGACAGTTACACCAACCTCAAATGCCGTAATTGTCCTACAACAAATAACTATTTTGAATGTTAGGTTTGCGTCCAAATAAATAATAAAATAATAATAATTCCCCAGACAATCACACCAACTGTATAGCCCCAAAGTAAGTACAACTTGTGTTGTGGATGACCATACAGCGAACTGGGGGGACCCAGAATAAACATACATACATATATACATATATAATAAGAATCATAATCGTCGAATAAACAAACAAACTCATAATAATTATAAGTAGGTACTGGTTTCATATAAGACATTTTTAGTCATACTTACAATTTTTTTTATTGGTAATTGGTGAAATTCGTTGGAAAGCGATGGAGAAGAGGAAGTTGCACGTCCAAGAGATGGCCGTTCTCTCCACACTTGAAGTTTTCAGAAATATTGGTGTGATCAGCACAAGTTCTGCAATAATTTATCTGCTTAGCAGTGTGTAAGTTTCAGAAGAAACTTTATCACACCAGGATTGAGTGTTTCAACGAAGGATAAAGAATGAGATAGTTGTCTCGTTTTGATCATAGTTAAAGACATAAGGAAACTTTGTGAACTTAAATCGTAATCTGAAGTACTCTGTTCTTTGGTCAAATATCTCTGTGACATACCAGGAACGTTATTTTTCTTATGTTTTATTTGGCAAAGATAATAAATATTAAATTAATCCCCAGACAAACACACCAACTGTATGGCCCCAAAGTAGACAGAACTTTTATTGTACATGACAATACGGCGAGCTGGGAGATATACCTACCTAGAATAAACAAATATATATAACTATGAAATGAAATGAAATATTTAATGAAATGAAATATTTATTTCTCAACATTGACAATTAATTGTTCTTATTGACGTCAAATAAAACATGATTCTACCACCATTTCGAAAAAACCTCCGTGAAGAAGAACCGGCAAGAAACTTCACGGGTATATTTTTTTCAAAATGAATTTACAGAGTCTCTTTGTGTCTATACAAAATTATTCTTTTCTGCACTAAAATCATCCATGACCCGAGAATAACATGTTCTTCACACATATAAATGCCGCGGCCAGGACTCGTACCTGGCGCCTGCGGCGTATGACGCAGGGCCACTAACCACTACGCCACTCGGTCGTCAAGATAACACCAGTGTTCTTTCGTCGGTTTCGCTGGGATGTCGATTGTCTCCTCTGAGTTCCGAGGAAATAGAGCTTCTTATACAATTCTGGATAATGTTCCTCTTAAATTGTGACAGAGTTTTTCAATAGATTTGGTAGTTTCAGTGCTTATCGCTTACTAGAAACAAACAACCAATATTTTCATTTTAAAATTATAATATATTTGTTAAATTGATTTTTATGTAAACCCCTACACTTTGGTTTCTACAATTGGGTAGATGACACAATTTAAAAATGCAAGTTTTTATAATTTATTTATAAAATATTAGTTATTTTGACAGGTACAATGTTTTGAAAAATATAGTTTTGAATTTAATATCGAAATTATATAGATTTGAAAACTTAAAATAAGAAGCAAAAACTTATTATAGTATATGTTAAATTTTTAAATATCATTAGCTTACTGACAATAAATATAACAATTTTTACTATGACAGTATGCATGTAAACGCATTATCTACGTAGCTATTATACATTTTATCCAAACGCCCATTCAATTTTAGTATGATTCACAAGTCGTGACGTCACAGCTCAGTACCGTTTTGTATGGAGCGTTTTTGCGCGACTCGCAGCGGCTCCTCGAACACATCGCTGTATCTAGAAAACTATTGATTGTAAACATACTGTTACTTTTGCAATATTTATTTGCTGTTGATAAACTTTTTAAATATGAAATAAAAAAAATTTGTCATGTACCCAATTTCATAGTTATATTCGCTACGAATAAATAATTATTTTTTCTTTGCAACAAAAATTTACAAATGACAACAACAAAATTAAAAAATTATCAATACGAACTATATTATGGTACATGAAGGGTATGCCATACCCTGCCACATTCTTTATGTAACTTTTTTCTACCTCATGCTCGCCGGGTTAAGACTAAACATGGTAAATTAATGTTTACATTATTTCTAATATAAACAAAGTACACTGTTAACGAAACGATGCTAGAAGAATGTAAGAAACTTTGCAAGTCAACAAATTGCATTTACTAATTACCGTGAAATAATCCAGCTCTTTGGACTTTTTGCATATATATCTTAATTGTCTCTGTAAAAAGCGCTGCCCTCTAATTCGAGCCGGCATTACTCGACTCATCAATCGATTCGGCTTTTTCCCTCTCGGTCTACCCATGACACCTTTCAAACGCCGAAGCAAAGTTGTGATATTTATGCAGTCTCGATGAAAATCAAGAAAAAGCAAACTCGCACTAAGTGTAAATATTTTTCACCTACGATCAAATGAAATGTTTCGAATTTTGAATTTGAACTGTCGGGCGGCGAAATCGTATATATGTGGTTGAATAATAGGGAATCAATCGCTCGGCTTTTACAGTCAGGTGTACGAACGGACTACACGGTCAGCACTGGCCGAATGAAATATGTGTAGTATTTGGTCCCGCATTGTCGTTCAGCAATACTGCTAAACCGCATGAGGAAGAGAGAGGGGGATACCCGCCCCTGAGGTATTTCCAAGCAATAGATAGATACTACAATTCAAACAAAAGTACATAACAGTAAAACGTCCGAGTGATCGTTATAGTGCTCGAAGTCTAGACAGGAAACATTAAATGTGTTTTTATTATTAATTTAATGTATTATTTATTAATACGCCGCCACCCCTTACAGTCCCTCGTGTTAACGATGGGGCTCTTGTGCGTACGGGCAACTGTTTAAAGGTTGGCCGGTGTTGTGCAAGCAGTGACGAGATTTCAATGTGACGATTATAATAGTTAATTATCTTTCGCCGTAATATGCGTTTGCGTTCATGCGTAGTGGTGGGCATCTGGAATGTAAAAAATATAAAAATAATTACGGGGTCGTAAGACTACAGTCAGATTTGTTCGATTTTGTGGTACATTTTAAAGGCTTTAGTTTTCATGACTAAGTTTCTATTACGTGAGCCAGAGTTGCTTATACCAAACATTTTCGTTTCAATGCTTGTGACCTTTACTTTGAAATCTTCTTTTTTACTACTGTCACAGCCGGCAAATGATCACGCACCTGATGGTAAGTGGCATCCGTGCCCAAGGACACCGTTAGTAGTAGGTGATTTATTTATCAATATTGAATGTGATTATTATATCGAATATCGATGAATGGATTCGTTGCCGACCGTAGTCAGCTGGCGTTGCCTTTGTTCCAGTAATGGAACTGGCCGTTCCTTCCCTTTGACCGGAACACACCACGTAAACGTGGTTATTATGACGGTCAAAATAGGAAGGACTTGTACCGCCCCAGACGATAATTTAACAAAAAAATACGTCTCCCAAACAGAAAAAACAAATGTTCTTTGTTGCATAACGCCTTCCGCCTATAATTGTATAAACTAATCTGGTGTAACTGTAACATAAAACCGAGATGACGTAGCTAAAGTGTCAAATGCAATAAAATAAAGCAATCCCACTTAAAACTGATTTTACTTTGAATAAAATTAAAATAACTTTGCAATAAACCCGGGCAGCTTCGGTAATGGACACTGAATTTTTTTAGTGTTTCATACGTCCGAAACCTTCCTTAAATGTATGTTAGGTAATTCTTTAATTTTAATTTTTTGCTATCGCAGAGTCAGCATAATTTAAGACAATAACTTCTATGGTCTTTTGAATCCGTATAGAACGCAGGGTGGGCGAAAGAGTATTAAGAAACAGGTTTCATGAGCAAAAAGGTTGTTACAGCAAGTTTTTTTTAATTAACAACTACAGCCAGTGCGTAGCTTATAGCAGAACTCGCTGCGCGTTTCATAAATTTTACGATTTTATGAACCTGGCTTTATACGTTCTTGTACCTTTGCCTTGGCGGATATATGGAAAGACATGTTGGTGCAAAAAGTACAATTAAAATTTACTGGCGGTCTTGCGCGGGTTCACACGCGGTATTTTTAGATGAAATATGGTCGTTACTTTTGGATAAGTTTCTATATAAGGGCGAAAGTAGTTCCATCATATAACAGACTAACATTTATTTCATTTTATGGTTATTCGTATACTCATGTATAGTTTAAAATTAAAAGAATAATCAAAATTAAAAGAACATTTCTTGAAACAAATTTTGGGGTGTTAAATTTACCAATTCATTTATCTTGCTTCATCCTCACAGTTTAGACGTTTATAAGTTTAAAGATAATTAACATCGTCCATAATTAGTTAAGTGGAAAGCGCACGCGCGAAGGTTGTCTGTCAAAGAAAAGATCTGTCTGAAATTGACAGCTCTACTTTGCCGCCTAAATTTGAAATGAACGCGTGGGAAAACGCTCGCGGCCTCTCTGGGTTCAAATTACGAACGCGGGAATGTGAATGAACGAACTTGTTTTTTGGTGTTTTGAAAAAGGGAAAAAATTTGCAACCGCCTCTTTTGCTATTTAAGGTTTGCAATGGAATAAAACGGCATTATTAAATTGTTTTACATTGAATCGGTTGAGTTATCTCGCTTGCGGCACTGAACGCTCGATATTTTATGTCGTCAATAACTATTACAGTAATTGAGCTGTATTTACTATAAACTATAAGGTCATCAGCACAATCTCAATTTACTAGGGTGACCATGCGTTTGGTCGTTTGTCAGACTCAAAAACATTGTTAAAGTCGAGTTCAGCAAGTTATTTTAATTAAAACTGTACTTTTGCGGCTTTTTAAGTCGAAATTAAAGAAAGGTTTTGGAACGAATGTCCGCTTGTTCGCTGCGGACCGGACCGGACCGGTTATTCAAATATGTTAAGCCGCATGCTTGTCGTATTATTCGGTTTGTTTGGCGAAATATTTTGGCCATTTGATTGGTATTGTCGGACGAGACTAAATTGTGATTAAATTACTTGTTTTCTATATGTTGTAATTGGGCGCAACGTTTTAAGTGAGACATTGATATGAATGTAAAATTTAATCAAATGTAACTAATTTAGGCAAAAAATGGGTTTGAAAATAAAACAAGAGGAACGGAATGCTTATAAGGAAAACGCTTAAGGGAATACTTATGGGCGAGCATATGCTGAACTCTGTCTGCACTAAACTTAGAAACCAAATGAAAAGCAGTCGAGGAAGAATTATGTTTTATTTAAATCAGCGGTTTCTTCTAAGATGGAAAGAAATTGCTCCAAAGTAAAAGGTTTTCTTTCACCCAATTTATTGTGTAATCTTAAAAAAAAATTGCATATACGTATGAGCCACTCAACCCCCGACATCCGACGCCAGCGGCACCTCCACGTAAAAATACGTCTTAAAGATGAGCAATATTGCCTACCCCTGATTCAAGATAACCTTGATATCCTACATTCCGAAAGAATGAATTCAAACTGCAGATTACATCTCCCAGATAATCCCTATTCAGTTCTATCTGCTGTTGCTAAGGGATGTCTTCTACCATTTGGACGTAACACGTGCTCGGTAAAAAGAATATTAAGGCTTTTGTTTGCCTGCTTTAGACATGATCTATGAGGCCGTGGAGTGACCATCATTGTTGGGTTTTTGTGGGGATAGGGATTTTTTGGATTTACTTTTATTTTATGTTATATATATTATCAAGCAGTTATTTTGTAAGATATTTGCTTTAATTGCCTCAACTCTAATAAATTCATGAGCAGACCGGTTACTCAACCGGTAATAATGTGTTAAAACAGTCGATGTGGACTTTATATGTGCAGTAAAATAAAAATATTATAATACTGTAGCATTAATTGACTATTAAATGTACGATGAAATATGTACCTCGACTATATTGTCAAGATGACGAACCACGAACGGATGTCATGAATAATATTCCTTATTAAAGCCAGATGAATAAGCAATGTTAAAAGTAAATAAACTTGTTTGTGTTATTACAATGAAACCAAATATTCCTCTTGTGTTTAAAAAATAGATTTTATAAAACATGCTCATAAATATATACAATAAAGACACGTATAAAACAAAGGCCCTAAAGGGTATTTCCTGTATGTTGCAATTTAGGCGCTACAGCTTTAAATTCCCGGAAAACTGTCCACAAACATACGGTGTTTTTGGCCGCCCTGCTCCCCGAAGGAACTACTCAGTGCGGCAGATGTGCCCTCTCCCTTACATTACAATTGCTAGTATCTTGAAAACTTACAATTTTTTGCCCCCAAAAACGATTTCTATTATATTTCGGATTCTTTTGTTATTTACGTATTCTTCTGGTTTCTTAGGCAAATTGCACGTTCCTTGTTGGTCTTGTATTTGGCTGTGAGAACCGTAGATTAGGATTAGTTTATTTTTTATTTAAAACTAAGGTAAATGTTTGTGCAAAAGTTCTGAGAAGAACGTATTATTTTATTATAACATTATTCAAGATTTTTGTGGACCACTTCTTTTTATATTCTTTTTAGGATTCTTTTTATATTCTTCAAAATTGAAACCTAAAAAAACAATACGTCTGATATATCCATAAACACTTGAACAAATGTTACCATGATAGTAATTAACAATGGGCCTGTAACTTCCTCGCTTTTGCCTCCAACCTTAAACAAAACATTTTTCTTTTTCGGCCATTAGTGTCCGGGCACTTTTTATTGAAGGGATTCGAAGCCGTGACCCTTTTGGCAGTGTTGTGTACTTAGCAGTTAAAGTAGCTTGTTAAACTAGCTAGTCACGTTATGACAATAATGTCGCTTGTGGACTGCTCGATCAGAGCTTCCGGGCATGGCGTGGATTTTTCAAACATGACCTTGGATTATTGGGTAGATTGTATATGTGTAATTATTGCTTTATAACCTTTTTTTTTTAATACAAAGTCTGTCTAAAATGTATGTTGATTTGTTATTCGTAAACGTTGAACGTACTCGTAGAAATTTTTCCATTCTCCTTTTCCACTTGAGATTTGAACTTTCCGTTTGTATCGTGTGAATAGAACAATCAATTCTGTTTACTGTGTATATTTTAGAACCTGATGGGTATTTGTTAGGGAAATTTATTAATTTTGTGCGACAAGGGTCACTGAACTTGAGATGCGACTATGGACGGAAAGAATTGAATAGGCAATAAACAACCCCCAATTTCGAATAATTACAAGTCGCTCATAATAAACTTTATACAACAACCACGGCTTACGATTTTCGTGAACAGAAGCTTACTGCTTAATAAAGCTCATAATTTTTTGTGCCAACTTGATGGCACTTAATTCCAACTGTCAATGTAGGGTGACCATAAATTAGAGCGAACCCCAGCCCTCAAGATACGTGTTAATAACTACATTATTGTGGTGGTGGGTTTTCAATTTGCCATCTGAGATATTTATTGCCGCCAATTTCATTTTAAACCTCCAAAATTCTATCCATCTGTTCTGCTATGGAATTGTTAGGGTGGTTTCAGACGGTGGTTGGTGTATTGTTCAATGTTAAGTTTGTTAAGCTTTGTAATATGGTAGATATACATTTGTATTTGTTGATTAATAATGAATCTGAACTGATGCGTTTTGGATTAGTTTATGGTTGACATAGAAAAACCCAATAATAGGTATGGTAAGGGTAATCCTTGACCGATCTCTATCTGATTGTGTATCATGTGATTACACACCCATTCGAGGCAAATCGCGACTCTGATACAATTTTTGTTATAAAATTGTTATAAGTGAAATATCCTAATTAAAAGTGGTACAGTGAGTTTGTTCTTTTTATTGTATTTTCCCGCCTTAAAATCAGCCCATCACCACAGAACGAATTTTAGCATTCACGTCAAAGAATGTAAGGTACCTTTTATGCAAAAAAACAGTTTTAATCGAGAGGAACATTTCATTCAATACTGCATAATCAACAAAAAGCTTAAATTTAACATCACATGTTAAATTTAAACGTCACATTGACAATACTCGGTGTCACAGTCAAGACCAAGCTTTAAGCCCCTTATGCTTGTCACGTACAAATGTCGAGGGGGCTTGCAAGCTCCCAGTCTAAAGCTTAATCTTCCAGGAATGTTGGAAGCTTATAACGATGCCGGTCCTAACTTATGATGCAATAAAAAGCTGGGGGTTGAAGCCTAGACGCCGCTTTGACGAGTTAGCACCTAATAACTGAGGAGGGATCTTAAATTGTTAATTTCAATTGTATATTGGGAATACTGTTTTAACTTGTGTGTAGGGGTAAGGTAGGGGTAGGTTTTGGATATTATTTTAATAAATTTACAGCTTTTTTCAACGTTCGTGACTTAGCTTGTAAAAGAGCTTCGTGTTTTTTCATTGGACGGTAGGTAGCTATCGCTAACCTAACGCAGGCTGGGCGGGAGACGCTAGATTTAGTAATACAAGTTGATATGTCACAACGGCCTTAATAATCCGACTGCAAGTATATGAGCCTCACCTGACTAAGAGGTTGGTTATAGCCCACGATGCTAGTCTATTGCGTGTTGGCATACTGGCACATACCTTGGGGATTAATTTCCTATGTATACAGGTTTCTTCACAGCGTTTTCCATCACTCAACTCATTAACACATTCGGCAGTAACAGAACCCAGCTAGCGCCTTTATCACTACGTCACCTACGCTCTGACATACACAGTCTGTAAATAGATTTTTGTAGAGATTTGAGTTCAATGTCTACTATTCAGCTGTACATAATTCAAAAATGTAATTAAGAATACAAATACACCCATTAATTCTCCTCAGATCGCCATCATAATTCCCAGAACGAACCCTCGCCCTCACCCCTAACATTCACCTTAACCCTCCATCCAAGGTCACTTATATTTCCTCCACAGCCCCTAAATTACGTTTTGTCTAGACTCTTCCAACTTATGCCCTGAAAGGTGGTCCTTCCAGCTGTAGTTAGTAACGGATTTCATGGCGATAAACTTTGTAAATGGCAATAAAATAGTATAATGTTTTATTTATGTGTAGGGGGCGAGCGTCCGTGGTAAAGCAAGGTTAAATCTAAGCCTGGCGCTTTTTTTGTAAAGATTTTTAGTTTAACATGTTACCGCTAAGACTTATGAATCTGAGTGAGTGGTATACCAGTGGTAAGCACAAAGCATTTTTTTGTTTTGAGGTTTTGACGGCGTGCAATATGACTGCGGCTGTCTTTGCAGACGAATTTTGGAGCTTCTTGATCTTATGCGAATAGGCACCTCTCGGGTAAACGTGTAGAATCCACATCTTTTCATTTTTCTTCTCGGTGATGGAGAAGGTAAAAATCTTGACGTAACTAACATAATCTTGCAATAAAATAAACTTCATTTGGTTGCTTGGAATCTTATTTATATCATTATACCTATATAGTAAATATGTTGATTGCACTCATGGTTTTGCTATTTGTTCTCCCTTCTTCTATATTAATTATTTTGGACAAAATATTGTCGATTTATTGATCTTATAATAATTTCCTTATAAGTATTAACCTAATTGAAAGTAACGAGAATATTTTCCTTTCTAGAAACCACTTCCTCACATCACCTACGAACGTTTAAGTCAATTAGTGGTAGTATAGTATCGCGTGTTGAGATCTTGTCTGGGGTTCAGGGTAGTTCTTTCTAGTTAGAATAATACCAACTGCAGCCTACGATCAGAGATCATTAGTCGATATCATAATCACACTCAATTATACTTGGGGATACTTGGGGGGGGAGGGAGACTTGCCGAGCTAACAGATGCAGATAAGAATAATTTTGTATAGACATAAAGAGGAACTGTAAATTTATTTTTAAAAAAAAAAGCATATACCCGTGAAGATTCTTGCCAGTTCTTCTTCACGAAGGTTTTTCCGAACTGGTGGTAGAGACATTACATGAGACATATTTTATTTGACATAAGAACAATTAATTGTCAATGTTGAGAAATAAATATTCGAAGTTGAATTTAGTCTTCATCGCTTTCTAACAGCAGAATAAATAAACCTTTTCGTATTAACTACAGTAATATGTAGAGTATCGGGTTCACAGCAATCGATGGTTTGTCGTGACCTGACAGTCAGACAGGCAACAGTCTAAACGCATATTATTGTACAAATATTACGCATACGCATTCCAACATACAGGGAGTAGTTATCCTCTACTCGACTGCGTAAAGAAGCTTAATAATCACGTTTTTGAGGGGCTATGCAGCCATGCACGGCGTATGCAAGGCGTATGCACGTTCAATGTGAGTTTGAATTTGTATGCGTCTCAAATAACTCCATTATTTTGCATATTACAACTTACGACAATCGAATAGAAAAGTGTATAGAACGCTAAGTGTATGAAACTGTCGTAAGAGTTCGAAAAATTCAGTCGAAACTGTATAGATCCTTTAGCTACTTTCAAAGTGTTCTGACTTATATATTGTTTTGTTACGAAGCGGTGTGTTTGGATTCCATTTAAGGCGTTTCGAAATATTATAAGATGAAAAACCCACTTCCCCTCACTTCCATTCACCCTCTTTATGTCTGTCGGACGGTATTTCTTTTAGAAATTAGCTATTGTACTTACAGAATTCAATATTTTATTATTTTCACTTCTATGAACGTGACATATATTACATGCAGTCAAAAAAAAAAATAATGTGCCTAATAGCACTCCTGTACAGCAATGCTAGAAATTATCAGAACTTTAGTTCAAACAAGTTAGTCCCTTAAAAAAACTACCTCACAGTTACCAATATCAACCACCACTTATTGACTAATCAACAAAGTACAATCAGAATGAAAAGTGCACCCCCGGTTCTAATCCATTAACTTTACGACCGCTGCTGTCAATAGCAAATCATACATTACCACCGACTCCATATGCATGTGGACAAGATAAGAACTAAAAGACTGGTACGACCACAATGGTAGAAGTAAATATTAACATAGAAGACAGCGCCACATTTGACAGCACAGATAACCAGGTCGCAGCATATATTATTAGTTGCACTGCAGTCGAGGGGGCGTGCAGCGTGCATTGCCTCGTAAACGTGGCGAGCGCTGTAACATGTCAATTGAAACATGCAATGTAATCTATCAGAGTATTTAATGCGCTTCGATCTTTAAATCAGGTTAATTTCATTGTAGGGTAAGAGCTGGGTTTTTTAAATTGTGTTATTTGAATGTCTGCCTAACAGTCCTTTGAATTTGTCTGTTTTTCGGTGTCCTCTTCCTTTGGCTATAAGTAAACGTCTTTCTTTTTCTTCGTTAATTTGTGTGTTGAGATAAAAGATCTCGAAACAGCAATCATTGTGCCAGTTTATTTATGTACACTTGACTTAAGACACTCTTATACTCACGCATTAGGCATATAAGTATCGCATTACCCAGTGCGCGTTACAAACGTCATACAATAGTCCGGTTCCAATGATCTGTGAAAAAAAAAGTTAATTTACAAAAGTAATGGCAGAATCGGATTTGATCCGAATCCGAAAAAAAACGCGTTTGATTTAATCGTATTATTTTTTAAATGAAATGCAAATGGAACTAAAGGAAAGAACTTAAAAATAATGTAAGTTCAGGTAGCTGTTTTATGTAGGGAAAAACTGAATTACTTGTGCAATGTAGTTTTGTTTACATAACGGTGGCCTAGTTATATATTTATTTGGACCCAGAAAACATTGAGTTTGTATAATTGATTAAAAAAATTGGCAATCTAGGGCAACCTAGCCATAGTGTTTGAGTGAATTTCATCATGAATTAGTTGCATAAGGTTATTATAAAATAGTTTCTACGTATTAAGTACATTTATAATGGCACAGAATACTAATTCAATAATAATCTTATTATTAAAAGGATTAAAGTATCGGACTGTTAATTTTAAACTAATATTTAAGACGTTGTTTTAAAAGTGACATTCAATAAAGTTCTTCTTGCTGAATGTGCATTGCTTAATTTCATAGAGGAAGTTGTCTCGGTTGTTCGCGTCAATCAATATAAATGTCAAAAGGTTCCCTTTGTTAAACCTTTTGTCACAGAAAAGTAACCTATCTGTTACACTGTTACACCTTTCGTAGAATCACTTTCGGATATTTCACGCCAATTTCACTTCGTTATGATGATGTAAAATCAAATCAGAAAAAAAAATAGGTGGCCTTAACGCGATGACGAAAAAAAGGTGATTTAAACCTTTTTTATATAGGAAATTTGATATAGGAAAAGTATTTTGTGAAACACAATAGCGTTATGAGTGACATGTTTGTTTGAAGTTCCTAATATCTAAATGTAACAGTCTATGCGAATATTTTGCTCTGTTTTTTAATTTGTAAATGTTAAAATGTTTATTTAAAAATAACTGAGGTTAAATGTTTGTATAACGCCTGGTTTTGCGGCTTACACTTTTTTCTATAGTAAAACCTCTTGAATCTTCTTGAGGAAACTCTCGTATTCTCAATTTCAAAAAATGCCAATTTCAAATATTGGTATTCAGGTATACCATCCTTCATCCGAATGACACTTCACCTGCAGTAATAGCCTATTATTATAAAACAAGTACAATGATCCCAATAAACGCTTGTTCATACACAACAAAGAGCACTTGGAAGCCACTCGATCTGAGCTGAACGCATCAATCTCATCAAAATTGAACGATACGCCATTCCCTGCCAGTCCGTCCATGTTCATTGTTGCTCAAGTACATTCTCAGAATCCCACTGCCTCCTTGAATCTCCGCTAAATTTATTGCAGCAAACCAGGCAGTGAACTCAAATATAAATTGGGTACCTTTATAATAGAACAACTACTCTCGGCCGAATATCTCTTCATCGCGAAGGAGCGTGCCGTTAGGACTTATTGTTTGCCAACGGATTCACTGCATCTTCTTTTGAGTTATGGCATATTGTTAAAATATGTTATATTGTTTAGTTAAGAGGGCCTAGCCTAAGTTGGCAGTAAATTTGGTTTAACTACCGGCTCAGCGTCTGGCTATAGATCTGAACGAAAGTTCTGGAGTGTCTAATGGTGTATGTTTTGAAGAATGTCTCTTGTGTGTGGCGTTTTGAATGTAATTGCATCTATTGTGCAGGTTTTATGTGATCGAAAATTGCTGTTTTATGTTTTGTTAAATTTGTTAAAGTTTGTTTACGGCTCAGATGTATTGAGTTATTATTGAGAGTATTTTTTATTTTATTAAGTAATTTTATCTTATTGAAATTCGAGTATTCGGGTAAATAGACTTTGGAATCGAACTCTGATTTCGGAAAGCTGGTGGCTTGAAACCTACACCATTTAGGGCCTAAATATTCAGATATTAAAAAAAGAAGTTAAGATTACGTTACAGCACAAAATATCTTATATTTAAATAAAAAATAAAATCATCACTAGGACCCCATTCAAATTCAAGCCAGTGGGAAAAATTTTTGCAATTTTAATCCACATCCACATTACGCTTTTATTAATTTTATCCTGTAAAAACAATTTTTATTGACAAACTGAAATTAATATGGGTTAATTGATGTACGGTATCGCTTCTCTCGAAATAATGAAAACCTTTTGTTGAACTTCCAGTTTTAAACATGGAAATAGTTAGATATCTATAATTGTATGCACTTTTACATTAAAATGTACGGGCGCTAACATCAATTATATTGAAGTTTTCTATAAAAAGCTACTCTAAAAACGATGAAACGTAACTCACTGGTAGTTTTCGTGATAAGAGCCTACGGTGCAGCCGCTGACTGATCAAATTTCAACACTCCTGACTTTTTACCAATCTTATTACCTCAGTTGTATGGATCAGAATGCCATCCGCATGTTGCATTTATCATTGATCGTACCTCTGAGGTTGAGTAAATTCTCCTCAGCCTTCGAGATACCGTTTTTTAATTCGCAGTTTTACAATTCTTAATGACGATGCCACTCGTTTTTTTGCCTTCGGTTCAAGTTTAATGTTTCCGCCATTTTGCTAATTGTTTTGTCTGTCTTTAAAAATTATAAATAAGTTAATGCCAGTTACGGAAGAAGGAATGGATGGTATTTCTTCCAGGTGGTTTTGGTGCATAAGGATGTTAATGAGAAGGATTAGTGAGAAATGCGAAAGTTTGTTTGTAAACACACCTATAAATATTCCTATAAATGAAATATAGGAATTAACTTATAGCCAAGGTTGATACAAACAGGATTTTCTATACTTAAGTTTTCCTGGAATCGGGAATTTACGTGCGTATGACGTCGAATTTAAAACGTGTTTTATTTTATTTGGGACAATAAACAAGAACCTAGGCTTTAATAGTGTAACCAGCGCCATCATGTCCATATATTTAATATATTTCTCAATTATTTAATATGATTTTATTTATTAGTTCTGCAAATTGTTATAATCAAATTTAATAAAAGGATTTCTGTAAAAATAGTATGTTAAATTATAAAATACACTAACGGCTCTTACCCACGTCTAACTGTCCAAACGGTCCGACTAGTTACTATACTTTGTAATTGTAAAACGCCATACAAATCTTTCATAGGACTTAGGAATAGGATAATCAACAACATAACAATACTTCCACTAACATGTCTGTTAGCGAACTGAAACCATACACTCCTTGTTTAGGCAGTCGGGTAAAAGATCACATTGCTCGGCGAGTTTATAGTTTCTCCGAATCCAGGGTTTCTCGCGACAGCGTAATTTAATTATATTCCGCATTCCGGGCCAAGCTAAATAAAAATGGGAGTTAGGTTTAATCGTCGCCATTTCAGCCCACGTGCTGCTCTGTTAAGGCGCGGCCGTTTTCCTGACGTTAATATATGAAATATCACTTAGGTAGGTTTCTTTATAAGTAACTGTTACAATTTTAATGATAAAATTTTGTGAACTAGGTGTAATTTTTAAAATGGTTTAGTGGCATGTTCATTATAGTTATCAGACCTGAAGTTATATGTAATTTGGTATTATTACAGATATATACAACGTTCATGAAATGTCTTCGTCTTCGAAATATCCAATAAGTACCAAAAGCATACACATAACTAATTAAAAACACGTTACTGAACACTCACACACCGACAGAGAACCGTTGCTGCGCAGACTAAAAAGTCGATATACTTGTACGCACTGTCACAGTTGACAAGTGACATGCCAGCCTAAATACCAAGTTGAGACCAGTACATGCGGCGCGCAAAATTTGCGAGATTACTTTTACTTAGGGTCTAGATAAATGTATAGGGTAAGCCTGGACTGGTTTTGATGGGAAATTGTCCAGGGTGGGTTTAATTTGAATCAGGAGAGTGCTTATTTGCCTAGATGATTGGTGTTCACCGAAAAATTCATTACGTTTTTTGATTTGATTCAATTTGATGCTGTGATGGATGAACTTGTTATATAATTTAGAGTAATCGAGACGTCTAATATAATAATAATAATAATAATAAAAAATCCCCAGACAAATACACCAACTGTATGGCCCCAAAGTAAGCCGAGCTTGTGTTATGGATTTATACAGCGAACTGGGGTGGAACCCAGAATAAACCTACATATATAAATATAAACAACCATGACCCGAGAACAGACATCTGTGTTCATGACACAAATGAATGCCCCGGCCAGGACTCGAACCTGGGACCTTTATATCATCTATGACCGTCATACCTTCGGCGTATGACTTATGACTCATATGAGTTATGAGGCAAGGCCACTACACCACTCGGTCGTCGTATACGAGACTGATTAACATTTAAACACAGTTTTCTAGATAAAGTTCGGGAAACGGCTTTTAGCCTCAGTAGACGATGTCTTTCTAGTGTGTTTACAATTTTGCCAGTACGAACGTAAATTTATCTTATTGGCCCAAATATAAAACAATTCTGCACCGATCCTTCCACTAGCCTCAAGCGACGGCTTCGCCTTAACTAGTGGCAGTATAATTGGGCCAACCAGTCGGGAATAGCCCGAGTGACTCACTCTATGTAATCCTAAGATTTATATTATGAGCTCTATAATACTAGCGGCGCATGATAAAACGGTCAATGGAGGGAAACTTTCTGATGACACATCCTCCATGTTAGAGAAGTTCAGGTTCTTTTTAGATTGTGAGGCAGTTGAGTGGATGCGTTTTTTTATCTCTGTTTGTAACGATACTTGTTACCTATGTTATAGTTAATTAAGATTAGTTAATTGTATTCCGTTCCGTATCAGTAAATGGTTATGTAGCAGGTACACCATTTGTTTTTAATTTACGTCTCTGGGTCAGACATGTGATCCTGGATTCGATATCTTTGGTAATCCTTCTTCTATTTGCCGTCGCAGGAGTTCAAGTTAATTGACGTAGAAAATGCCATTCAGTATGAAATTTCCACGTTGAAGTGCAATCCAGAGCTTTACGTTTTCATAGTTAGGTGGAAAACCTGTTTCGTATTTCGTTACAAATCAACATCCGTGATTAAAACGAAAAAGTGAAGTAGATACTACAGAAATTATTAACTTTACTTTCTTAAGGTTTCGGAATCAAGGGATGCTGGAGTTGAGTCGTCGACTTTTCTTTGATATTTCTTAAAGATTTTTGTGAGTGAAACTCGTTAGGTCTAAGTCTGAAACGTATGTCGCGCAACGTGTCTATATTATGTACGAATAATGCGAACTAGCGAGTTATTTCGGCCAGCCTTTAGGCCGCTTTACCCTATGTAAAAAGTTGTTGTAGGCCTTATTTTATGTATGTATTTAGTTTAATAACGTACCCTTTTTTACTGCATTTTCTTATTGTCAGTTAGAAGTGTCAATATAATGAACTAAAGTTGACACAGAAATAAAAAACTATCTTGCGGAGCTAAGTCAGAAGTGTTAGTAAAGTTTTCTACTGCGGTTAATAGTAACTGCAAAAAACACTCTTTTAAGTTTTAAATGGGTTTAGGTGAAAAAAATTAAGCCACCAAACTAAACATAAGCCATAAATATTTTTAGGTAGGTAACCAACATCCTAAAAATCGGTATCCGAATGGCCAGGTCGGCACTAACCCTATTAGAATATCAAAAATGCAAAAAGTATATTTAATATAGAAAAGCCAAAATAGCATTTCAGCGATAACGCGAAAAAATCTAGTTTGATCCTAACTCCGCAAGAACTCACATCATATTGAACTAACAAAAAGTCATTACAAACACGCTCGGTACATCGAAAGTTTTCTTATTGAATCGTTTGCCTAAAAGCTAACACAATGTGTTGGTACTTTTTGAAGACGCCTGAGGGAAGGGCTTAGGTCATTTGACAATATTCGTAGACCGGTTTGTATGATGAAAATAACTTTAAGTAAAAAAGACTATAGGAGTGATTAGCTCCTTTTTTTTTGTTTTTCGCCTAAGCAGGCACCCTTTGAGGGGAGGCAGGTGGTCAGTGCGTCATTCTTACCTCGCAGCCGGTCTGCATCGTGATGTAGGACTCACCCGACTGACACCTACCCACTATAAGCCACCTTGCTGGCTGTGGCAAGGAATTGCTAAGCAGCCTGCATCGGAGCGACACCCGATTAGGGTGTCTGGCTAGCGGGCCGCCGCTGTGAGTTAAATTGAGGTTGCTTCAACCTGGGCAGCCAGAAGCTGGTCCAGATTTGCCGAGAGCTGATTGGGTTGAGCTCCTAACGCATGGACCTTACAAATGTTGTGCCTGCCGCTTGGTTTAACTTACTGGCGTGACGTCACGGATACGGACAAGCTTTATTCCGCCTGGCTAGCTCGGCTCTCCATTGAATCGTTCTGTTATTTTCTCAGATTTTTCCAATTTTAAGTTTCAACAAGGTAATATTGAGTTTGTGTGAGTGCCAAAGCGGTTGGTCAGGTACGTCATGTATGAGAGTCACCTATCTTATGTTATTTTAATTTAATCAATGGTGGAATACGCAAACGTTGATAGCTACCGGCGGCGTCTATTTTCCCTCCAACGTAACGCTATCTTCAATAGGCACATCTTGTCTGTATAATGACTTTGCATCACGTGGGATGGAAGACCACTGCGTGTCCAATTTCAAATAAAAAGTAAAGTGACGTTTATCACGGAGGATTCAAAATGCAACGGTTTTGCAAACATTGCCTGAGAGATCGCTCGGAATTAGTAATTGTTTTGACTTGTTCTCTTTAGACTTTTATAAGTAGGTATCTTTATGCTTAAACTTATATGTATGTATTAGAAGTCCAGCGCGGTTTCCTTTGAAGGAACCCATTGATCCCTTGGGAATAGCTGGATAAAATAGAACCTATGTTACTGTTGCTGAATGGATGATCCAGCTCACCATGGATGTTGTATTTCAGACGGTTCCGACAGAGTTTGTCTATGTTTTACTAACGCACGGACACATCTTTCTGCCTTATAATATAAATATTTTAAATAGTTATAGTAGTTGGTGTGAAGTTATTAATGAGTCCATTGTCATAACAAAAGTATTTACGAGATCGTGTGATGGTCTGCCAACTGTAATGGCGCCGCGAGTTGAGGGCTTACTCGGGATATTTTTACATTTATTTAATTTTAAACTAATATCATAGAGGCATATTCCACATATATATTGCCAAAGTGGTGTAGATGGTTCAAGTCATTTGTGCGCACAGTGCGTTGAGCTTGTTCATATACGAGTTTACCAATTTGTGTGTGCTTGACAAGATGGCGGTCGCCACACAAAGTTAAGTTTGACTCGTGAACGGGTGCCGTTTGAGGGTGCTCGTCGTTTGGATACTTGGGGGGAGGGAGACTTGCCGAGCTAACAGATGCAGATAAGAATAATTTTGTATAGGCGTAAGGAGACTCTGTAAATTTATTTAAAAAAAAATATACCCGTGAAGTTTCTTGCAAGTTCTTTTTCACGAAGGTTTTTTCGAACTGGTGGTAGAGTCATGTTTTATTTGACGTCAATAAGAACAAGTAATTGTCAATGTTCAGAAATAAATATTTCATTTCATTTGCATATTTATAGCCCATAGGGCCGGGCGTATAAATGAGTTAAACAATCTATATTTTAACAGCTAAGAAAGTGAAAACTGCAAACATTCGCAATTTGGGTAGAATCTATATTATTACTTTTATAAGTAATTGAGTTTTTACGAAATAAATGTCCCTAACTGTACCACCCATTTAAGTATAACTATTGCCTTGCAGACTGTATTCGTATTAATTTGAGATAAAATAAACAAGGTTGTTTTATTAAATGTGTATCCTAAATAATATATGTATATCCTTGATAAAACGGGGTTTTTTTAAGGAAAAAAACAGTTTCAAATTTTAATGATATTGATATCAGTATTAAATGACTAAGTAATTATCGATTTATGAAAAATAGCGTTGGAGTCAAAATGTTAAAACTACTAAATCCCAAATTAAATTATCTTTTCCTGGTAGAAACAGTTTACATCGGTCGCAAAACTTCTACGGCTTGTTCAAATATATGAATATTAAAAAACTACATCAATGTATGTCAACCAATTGAGCTAACATTTGATAGTAAATTTGATGTAGGTCATTATTATAATTACAATTCAAACAAATGCTATGTTTATCATATATAATATTTTTCACAAATACGAATTTCAAAGGCACAATTTAGCTCTCGTTTTTAGGTCAGCTAGTTACGAAAATCTGTATTCAATCTTATTAACTAGACGGTAAGCTTTCAGGTCCTAAAATAGACAATGACAAAAGATATGTACCGTTCGAAAATCCCATATAAAATCTGCCTACGCTTTATGTTTTAAATGCGGAATCACCGATTGATAAACTTTTGTTAGCTGGCAACGGATCCAGACATTTTCGACATTAACATCATACCAATACTTTATACAAAATGTGAAACAGTTTCTAATATTAGGCGAACATTCTTATCATCTACTTTTAAAAAACCTAAATCATTGTATAAAAAAATGAACGTTCGACGCAGTAGTGTCCTTCTACGCAATAGTGTCCGAACTAAAATGGTATGAGAATAGGTTGCGGAAGGTGATTTTAATGTGCACTCGCTAGTCGAAGCTGAATAATGTGACAAATCGCTTTAAGCAAAAATCTGCTGTAATTAAAGGACACCAACAAGGACAGGATCAAATTCAAATGTTTTCTGTGATCAAATTGGGATTTTTTTTTAAATTTTTTGCGTGATACGTTCCGTCCATTCGCGTTTACGCCAATGGATATAAAACCTCACGAAAATTACAAAATACTAGTTGTATAACTGTAATCTATGATAACTCTATGTTAAGTGTGGGGCTCACTGTGGGTCTGTGTATTCATCTTGAAAACGTTTAATTTTAACGAAATTTTATCATCTGAATTTTTAGTTTTTAGTGCTAGTAAAGTTTCTTATGTTAAGTAAGATCTCGTCTGGGGGGGGGGGAGGGGTGCCACAGCCCTTCCTGTTTTGACTGCCATAGTGATCACGTTTATGTGTTTGTGTTCCGGATAAACGGAATCATCCCGTGCAACTACTGGAACGATTTAATCCCTGCTGAAGCCAACGGCCTGCAACGCATCTTTAGGCGATACAATAAATTTGACGGCCGAGTAGCGTAGTGGGTAGTAGCCCTGTCTCATACGCCGGAGGTCCCAGGTTCCTGGAGTCCTGGCCGGGGCATTCATTTGTGTGATGAACACAGAGGTTTGTTCTCGGGTCATGGCTGTTGATATTCATATAGGTATGTTTATTCTGGGTTCCCTGACAGTTCGCTATATGGTCATCCATAACACAAGCTCTGCTTACTTTGGGGCCATACAGTTGGTGTCTTTGTCTATTGATAAATAAAACAGCTAGGAATAATGATGACCATGGGCACATGTCTGCCAGCTTTGAAAAAAGCATGTAAAAAAAAAGTTACAATTAAGTATCTTAATCTCATGGACTACACGTAAACAGCATCAACTATCAACGTTTTATAACAACTAATTCATTTATTTATTTCAACTTTATTGCACAAAAAAATATGTACAAAGGGCGGACTTAATGCCACAAGACATTCTCTACCAGTGAACCATCGATCAATTGGAGAGGTCAGCAGTGCGGTGTAAAGAAAAAAAAAGAAAACTAGATAATTGAAAATAAAAACAAATATAAAAATAAATATATAGACATAAATTTAAAAAATACATAAATAAATAATACAGTGAAAGAAAAGCTATAAAAGCGACACCAAAATTCCCACACGACATTCTTATCGTCGGCTGGTGAACACTAGCGCCCGCTATCTACTTCACTACACTACACTTCAGCAGCATTATTCTGGCTATAAAACAATCACTGGTGTATGTTAAATATGTAGATACTTCTCCTTCGGTAAAATAAATGTTTCTCTGATTGGTATTTTAAATAAAATCATTAAGCAACCTTGGGATCATCGAGACTAGCCGTGACTTAATATTCACGTTCAATATAACTTTGAGTCTATATTTCGCCTGATAAATTTATCTAAAATATCTACAAAACACCCTAAAACCTGCGTTTGTTTTAAAAATCATGTGCCGCGTCAATCTCTCGATCAGGTTTTACTTTTAGACTCTTTTTTTTTTATTTTTTTTGTAAAATAGTTGTTAAATGTCAGTTGTCGGATTTTTATTAATAAGCTGTAGCTGCCTGTGGGTTATTGGTAGGGCACATACTTTAAGTTCTTTTATTTGTTTAATTTAGTTACGTAAGGTGTCTCATCTGTTGGCAACTTAATAAATAAATAAATTAACAGAATCATGAGATAACCGCTTTAGTAGAAACTAGTCTAGACCTGTCTCTATTCTTTTATCAAAAATTACAACTACGAGATACCTTGTATGTATTTTTAGTGATAATAAAGTATCTTATGTTAAGTTGTGTTCTGGAGAAAGTGATTAAAAAAAATAGAAAATCTACACATATTCGACTTTGCCGATCGGCGGATTTATCATATCTGAATATTAACTCAATACAATTTCTTTGGAAAATTTAGCATTCGGTTGGCTTCCTTTTGTAACAACGCCAATGATTCTCACCAAGTAAAACACCGCGTTATCGCGCATCATCCGCCCAGCAACAGCGTATCTGCGTGAATAGGGCCGCGTTGCGTCACAGCGGCGCCCGCGCAACTCGGCCACTGTGTCACACGCCCGCGGTCACGTGATGCCGCGATCATAGTGTCTCATGATCGGTTTGTTCTAGGGAGAATCATTTAGTATGGGGCTGGTATGTTGTCAAAAGCCCCTGAACAAATGTTGAACAAAAAATAAATAAATGTAGGTGCTATTATTAAAGATATATTTCAAAGTATTTTAAAAACTTAGTTTGAATACATATGGAATGTGTGTCGTAGGTATATCGCAGTGTTCAAGTCTTTACATTAAACCAAAGATATTTTATTATATATTATTTATACCGTGTTAGAGATTGGGAGCTACCTGGTTTGTTCGTCTCATTAACTGTCGGTAACGTCGGTATTCTTGATCGTAATTGGTATGTTGTTTTATTTAGTTTTTGAAAATTCAATAGGTTTTGATAGCTATCGTATTTTTGTGATTTCGTATAGAAAACGATCGGATAATTTTGAATTGGCACGTGATCGGATAGTTACAACATGTTGGATCTGTTTTATAAACTATTTTATTCTATATATCTATAAGTACTATTATTTTTAAGAGGAATTATTTAAAATATAAGCTCTAAAATCCCCTACGGAAATAAGAACTGGGTGAGATCGCGACAACTTTTAATAAGTAAATAAAAACCTTACCGGTATCGTTGGAAAGTAAACCTTGACACCGAAACATTAAATTCAATCATTCTCAATCATTCCAAAACTTTAACCAGCAACTAATTAACAAAATAATCCTAAGAGCATAGAATTAATAGCTCTATAAATAACCGTTTAGTACCCCGCCGCGGTTTTCCTAGGTTTCTCCGAAGCGCTAGATTTAAGAGGAAACATGCGCTTGCGCGTTATTTCTGTCGCTGCAATTTGTCGCCCGCGCATCTCTAGTAAGATGGCGCTTAGATAAATTGTTTATTAATAATATCTCGGACAGCTCTTGGAGTACTTAGAAAGTAAAAGCGTAAATTGTTGATATATTTGAAACACTTTAAGATTATTCTGTAATTTTGAAAACGATTTCTATGCCATCCATTTTATATTCTATTGCAATATATTTTGGTTATATTGCGGGTGTTCTTAACTTTTTTTAGGGTTTCTTCAAATAATAAGACATCTAATCCAATAGACGGAGGTTTATTGACTGAATAATTTTTACATTATTTTCACACGGGAAACACAGAAGCAAGTAGGTAACAGGTCAGCATAATATGACTTAGGCGGACATTGCAAACTGATACTTTTGTTTTTAACCTGAATATAATATTATTTTATAAATGCGTACTTACATACTACATCTCCCCCGAAAAGATACATGCAGCCCCTCCGCTCATCAGGGAGAAAGATTTTTTTTTTTTTACACAGTACTTACATACTAATGTTATGCGTACTTATTTTTAAAACAGACTTTATTTGATAAACAATTTCGTATTATTTTTATGTATCACATATTCATTATTTCCTTTTTTAATTTTTACATTGGGAGACATATCCTCAATTACTTCAAATGGACCGTTATACACACTATCTAATTTACTTCCTATTTGGTTTTTTAACAAAATAAGGTCACCTTTTTTATAGTAAACAGAATTTTTATGCTTATCAAACATACACTTCCTCTGCTGTTTACACTGTAACAAATTTTTATTGGCGTCAAAGTGAGCCTTTTGTAATCTATATTTTAATTCACAAGCATAATCACCAAAATTATACAAAGGTTCAAGCGTTTTAGTTAAGTTACTCGGTAATTTACACAACTTTCCAAATACAAGTTCATACGGAGTATACTTCGTTTCTGTATGTACAGTTGTATTATACGAAAAACACCAAAATGGAATCCAATCACTCCAATCTGTTTTATTATCAGTGCATTGTATTCTTAGATATGCTCCTAAATGTTTATGACTGTTTTCGAGAGAACCTAGGGTTTCGTGGTGAAAAGGGGTAGAATTTAATTTATTTATGCCCAATAACTTACATGTTTCGGTTAATACTGAAGACATGAATTCTTTGCCCTTATCAGTAATTATCTCATTTGGAATACCATAGCGTAATACAAAATTGTTTACGAAACTTCTAGACACTGTAACCGTATCTTTACTCTTTAAAGGATAAGCCTCTATAAACTTACTTAAGTCACATTGGACAGTTAAAATATACTTATAATTATAGTTATCTAACTCTAGCGGGCCCATTAAATCTAAACTAATTCTATGAAAAGCTGAATCAGGTGTTGTCGTTATAACCATTGGCTCTTTTATTTTTTTATTCGAATGCTTGTTTAGTTGACAACTTTTACACCTTTTTACATAATTGCTGACGTCAACACTTATACCTGGCCAGAAGTAATAATTCTTGATGTTATTCAACATTCTATTCACCCCTGCGTGTCCGCTAGTGGGCAATAAATGAAAGTCATTTAAAATAACTTTTTTTTCATGGTCATCATATATTTTAACTACATCTTTAGTAACGAGAAACCGTGGTAGTGTAAGTTGCAACTCTTTGAATTCGCGTAATAATTGTCTTAACGTTCGTTCATTATTTTTATTTTTAATTACTAATAATTCTTTAATATTTAAGCGCTTACATAATTGTTCTAAGTCTCTCGCTAACACCTGCAAGGTCGATAACGATCGAGAGTTTAGAAATATTGCTGATTGCAATGGAACAAACGTACACAACTTCTTCATTGAAGTTATATTATCCTTGTTTTTTAAACATTTTTCGTTATAACTTTCGGTAAAAATTTGTTTTTAACCTGAATATAATATTATTTTATAAATGCGTACCTACATACTACACTATACCAGAATTCTTTGAAACCACTGTTTGAAGTTTATAATTAAATATACATTTTTTCACCATTAGAATTAATTATTCAGAAGCAAAATAAGCTTTATTCTACCTGGACTTAAATTTTATCCAGAACTTTCTGGATGGGTGAAACAAAAAGTATCCTACATAAAAATACGATTTATGTATTCATTGTAAAATAAACCCTTAGTACAACAAAAGGAATATATTTCTTACCATATTTATGCTCGGTAACTACTTCTTCGAAAGTATGTAGTTTTTATTCTAGAAATATTTAGCATTTAACTTTGTATTTTACATCACATAACTCGTATATATATATGTGTACAACACATAACTCATATATGTGTACAACACATAACTATAATGTTTCGTATATTTTCTCGGTTACGATTATGCACTTAAAATATAAATGAATTTGCCATTGGTAATGCTTCTAAAATTCGTTTGTCATATTAATTAAGGGTTAATTTGATTAGCTTTAAGCTGTGACGGAGATTTTTACCAGTAGCTAAATGAGTGTTGTCTCTACACCTAATCTAAGTTAAAATATGAATCCCCATATTTATTTATTATTTCATTCATTTCGCTATTGCTAGCGTTTTATTTTATCATAAATAAATAATAAATAAATAATATTTCTAACAATCACACCACATTATCAAGCCCAAATTAAGTATCATTAAGAACTTGTGTTATGGATACTAGATAACGGATAAATAAACTTAAGAAATATATAAGCACACAAAGATATTTTTTTTTCATGTATAAATATTAGAAATAAACTTAAATAAACATACATACACATCCATGACTAGAAAGCAAATATAATAAAACATCTGCCCCTTCCAGGATTCGAACCCGGAACCTCTGGCATGGAAGGCAAGGGTACTTACCTCCACACCAAACAGGCCAATGTCGCAGAAACTAGAGTTTCTTACTATATGTAACTCCCCCAACAACATGTTTTCCACCCCGAACATCAAAATCTGTTCCCGTGTGATCTCAAATTAGGATCACCTAAATATGACATAAGGGTGGAGATGCTAACCAATTCGCAGATGTAATATTGCTGAGCCCTAAGCTCGCTGTAAACTTGCGGCGCGTCGTCGCAACGCAATAGAATAGCTTTTTTTTTGTTTGTTTTTTTTTTTCGGTACCTACACAGGCAGGCAATGTAATATGGTTTGTTAGATTTTTATTATTTGTTCCATTAGATGAGTTTAATGTACATTTTAAGAACGCGTACAGTATTGTTTGCTATGTGCCAATAACAACTCTTATCTTTGTTCCATACTTGAGTCCACTTTAATATTTTATAAATAAATTCCCTACGGTTTTATACCTATCAGCAAAAGAGCCAGTAAGAAACCTCAGTCTAACAGAATGGCTTGAGTAAATTTCTACAGTTTTAAAGATTTTTTATCGATAATTTATTGATTGACAATAAATTATTGGACGTAACACTGCTTTAAACTACTTAATTCATTTACAGCACAGATAACATTATTTTATCCAATTATAAACTTAATACAGATTCCAAGAAATTATCACTCTTAATTTTGAATTTGTAGTATTTTTTTTAGTTTATTTAACTTGCCAACGCAGCGTAGTTGCACCTCAGGGCTGTCCAAACGACGTGTCCGAAATATCTCCACATATTTGTGGATAACGTACTTAGAACGCGGGGAATGCGGCTATTTTTGCCATTTGCGGAATTCCATTACGAGAAAATTAGATATGTGAACGGATTTCCGATGTCCCGCGCGATAGGAGGTCACGGGACAGTTATGGGGTCAAAATGTGGTGTTGGTCACGTTTTTGATGTTTCGGTAAGTTTGATTATTGTGTGAGAGATTATTCGCTTTTTACACGTGTGGGTTAGTTCAGTATTGCTTTTGTTTTACCTAATTATGAACGTTTTGTTACAGATGTAACACGGCAAAAGTATCTTAAAACTCTTTTCATTTTTGACGGGATTTATTTTCATTATATTTATTATTATAGCATTATAGATAATCGTAAGAAAAACCTCTCAAGTAATTTTTCCCTCCTTTTCATTTAAACAGGCTTTATTTTGTGTTTCATGGATAAAGAAAAGACCCCTAAGATTAATATTATCAAACTCCTCATTATCCTCGACATTTCTGCTAAAGTTTCCAGCCCTCGAATGATGTGATCTTCTTGAAAATCCAACAAATTCGACCAACCTCTACAAATCCTTACCCAAAATTAATGTATGCAATACTTAACCCACTGAGTGTGTAGTGTTGTCCGCCTCGTCGCGAGTTACGCGACTACGTCCGGTCTAGACTGCACCGGACCTCGGGCACTCTTAACTAAGTGCTCGTTATTTCTTACTGGGTATTCTGGGACCGAGGATAACGCGGCTGTTAAATGTTTGAGCTTGGACCGTGTTTGAAGGGGTTAAGTTTGTACGGAAATTTGGAGGCTCGAAAGTTATTGTAAGTAGTATGTTTCATACCTTGCGAATAATAGTATTAAAGAATTTTTGTCATCTTTATCTAAGATGACAAAACCCAGCGGTTTTTGTCATCTTTATCCAGAATAAAATATGGCGGCGTCCCACGTTCAAATCGTGGTCGGGGCATTCATTTGTATGAGGAACACAGATGTTTGTTCTCGGTTCTTAATTGTTTATATTTATTCATGTATGTTTACTATGGGTTCCCCCCCAAGTTCGCTGTATGGTCATCCATAACACAAGCTCTGCTTACTTTGGGGCCATACAGTGGGTGTGTTTGTCTGGGGATTTATCGTGAGTTTGTTCAAGAATTCTAACTTGCGTTACAGTTTCTGAAATAGGAGGATCACAAAAACTAGAAATACCCGAAATCATGTTCATTCAAATAAATCTCCCGGTGAGTGCCATTCATGATGCCAGACAGTACTATCATTTATGCGTCAATTTTCCAAGCCTGTACTAAATCTATTTATATATCCTTGTACAATTAATGAAGCAACCTAGTTTTCTCTTTCATCGTTACAATTCAAATCTAATTTAATAAATCGGCTTAACATCGAGGATAGCCTAGAGGTAAAAAATACTAGGGTGATTGAAAAGTTCGCGGCCTAACATAGATAGCGTTGTCATATTATTATAAAACTATCCTCATATGAAACCTAGACTCTTTGTCAGTCTCTGTGCAATTTTTCTCTGAGATATACATGCGTAATTATTTATTTTATTGAACATTAAGTGTGCTCTCTGTGTGATAGTGGTGCTCTAACCGTGCCGTGATCAAATACCTCCACAAAAAACATTTAACTCCAAAGCAGATATGGCATGAAGATATGGTGACTACTTAAGGAACATATGCTCCGTCGTATTCAATGATAAAAAAGTGGACAGCTGAATTTAAACTTGAACGAGAGAGCATCAAAAATCACCCCCGCTCAGGACGGCCTTCTACAGCTATGACTTCGGAAAACATCGAAAAAATATGTGATCTCATCATGGGAGACAGAAGATTGAAGTCATCTGAGATAGCTGAAGCTCTAGGGATTTCATATGAACATGATCGTTAACGAATGAGGGTTCCACAAGGTGTCTGCAAGATGGGTTCCGCGGCTTCTTTCAGTTGAACAGAAACGAACTCGGCTTACGATTTCTAGAGACTGTTTAGAGCTTTTTCAAGCTGATCCCAACGAATTTTTGGCACGGTTTGTTACTATGGACGAAACATGGGTTCATCACTATACTCTTAAATCCAAACAACAATCCGAACATGGAAGAGACCCGGATCTCCGACCCCCAAGAAAGCCAAGGTGTGTTTTTCAGTAAACCAGGTAATGGCATCGGTTTTCTGCGATTCTAAGGGTGTCATCTTGGTTGATTACTTAGAAAGAGGTCAAACTATAAATTTTGCATACTACTGCAGACTATTACGTCGTTTACGCGAAGAAAAAAGACTAAAAGGATTGTTGACCAAGAAAGTTTTGTTTCATGAGGACAATGCTCGTGTTCACACATCTGCAGAATCGATGACTCAAATAGTGAATTGTAGTTTCGGGTTGCTGCCTCATCCCTTATTAACCTGACTTGGCACCTTCTGACTTTTACCTATTTCTAAAACTAAGAAAACACGTAGGTGGAAAGAAATTTTCTACCAATGAGGAGGTCAAAGTGGCCGTAGATGCCTTTTTTGAAGACCTTGACGAGACCTTCTACTTAAATGGGATCAAGGCTTTGGAGGGCCGCTGGAGTAAGTGCTGTGACCTAGGAGCAGAGTATGTAGACAAATAAATATAAGAAATTGCATTATTCCTGTGTTTTTTTATTAGGCCGCGAACTTTTCAATCCATCCTCGTACGCCACATCCGACGATCATAGCATGCCGTCCATAAGTTCCACCGAAATGACGGCGTCTTAGTTATCTCGCAGCCAATCAGAACTGAGCAATAGAGAAAGCTTTTGTGATGATTTACTCGCCATTTTGCTATTTGAAGATTTGGTGTTAAGGTGTGAGCGGCGGCGGGTTGAGGGATCCACGGTTCGCTTTGAAGAAGGGTCGGATTTTTGGGGGATGAAAACACAAGTTATAGATACTTCCTAATTATTTTGTGTTTATTTTAGTTAACGGTTTAAGTTCACTTGTCTGGTCACGCATTTTATTGAAATAATTATGATTGTTTATTTGTATGGTTGAGCGCTTCTGTCAATGATGCACAATTATGTCAACTAGGCGCAATATTCTAAGTGTTGACGTTACTACGATAAAGAGCGCATTGTTAACTATCAGAATATCGTAACAGGGAAAAATAAGCCTTGTTGTTTTAGGACGTGCAATTGCACTTTACGAATAGGGTGGATTTTTCGTCGACTTTGAATATTTACATTCACAAGCTGCATTCTGTATTGGCATGTATTTAATATTGTACACGCTAAAACACATCGTTTACAGACCAACCTTGGTTTCAGCTGTTATGAAATCTCACGAAAACACCTAAATTTACTCTTATTCCTTACATTTTAAAGTTCATTTTCATCCCTTCCAAACAGTTTTACGGTAATGGTATGCAGTAGTAACACCACAATTGTTTGTGGTACAGTCGATGTTCCAGCAGCTGCAGAATTTCAAAATACGACTAGTTTGTAATGCCGTGTATTAAAGTTGAATTTGGTTGGACAGTATTCAGTTTCAGAGTGCTACGCAAGTCATTGATGAAAAATGGCAAACTGCTATGATTTACAGCGGAACAATAATCGTAATTTGTGTTTATCTGTACGTATATGTGTCAAGGTGGATTCTTAGTAGATTTTTCTAAAATTACCATCGTTAATAGTTTTTTTTTTCGGTATGTGCTTATTTAAAAGAATGCTTTATAGGGCTACCACATCTGAAGATATGTTTAGGTATTGCAAACAAAAAGCTTCACTATCGAAACAAGGAAAATATGTCAGTCTGTAAATAGTTTAATTAATTAAAAGTCATAATCTCTGCGGTTTCCATTGTAAGTGCGTGGGCCTTTTCCTTATCGCTTCGTGATTGTTGCGAGTTGTTCACTTTACGCAAATCATTTGTTTTGCTTCATTTCTATTGGTTATTGAAGAAAAGAACTTGTATGGTTATTGAAATTATATGTTTATATCCACAAGACAAACACACCAACTGTATAGCCCTAAAGTAAGCTGAACTTGTGTTATGGACGACCATACAGCGAACTGGACAACAGCGATATGACAACAATGAGCCGAGAACAAACATCTGTGTTCATCACACGAATGACTCTGAGGTCCAGGATTCGCACCTGGTACCTCCGGCTCGCCGTGTAAGCCAGAGCTGACGAATGATAGCCGATAAGGTTTCAGAAGCTTGTTGTATGCACCTCAGATCCATGCTTCGTTTTTCTCTCCTTTTGACCATTAGTGTAGTTCATTTGAAATCGTCCGATGAAAAAAGCCGTAGTTTTGCTATATCCAAATATATATACAATTATCCAGCATCAACCATATTGTCGATTTTAAAATGATTCTCATTTACGAGCACAGACACACAGCTAATAAATCACAGCTGCGTACAAATACCTTTTACAAATAACCTTTGGAATTGCGGTTAATTTTAACAAATAGATTCAGTTTAACAATACCTGGTGCGTTTAAACTGTCCGTACGGTGGTTGAAGCGGTCTATTCACTGCGCAGACGTTCATTTGTCACGCTCTAGATTAAAGAATTTGGAGCCTTACTGTGTAATGCTGTGTGCAAACATCGGTCGAAGTTTCGGAACCTTTTTCGTTTAGCGTTTGTAAATATCTCAATATATTTTAGACAATTGCAAAGGAATTAACTTAAATTTGTTTTTACTTATGATATGTTAAGTACCACCAGTGCCCAAGGACATCGATTATCTTAGGTGTGACTGATGCATGCATTCGAGTTGGAGGTTTTTGTTCCTGTATTTGTATCGGGAATGGATTGGTTAAAATAGAAAGGACAGCAGTTTCACGCAGATCTCAACGATACATTTGGCGTAAAATAGTAGCTTGGAGTTGCAAGTACATTTCGAGTAGACCCCAAGTCGTACAAACGCGAGGTCCCTAGCTAAGGCGTCGGGCACATTTATCATAGGGTCGCGGCGTAATGGCGGCATATCCGATACTTATCGCCGGATCAACGGCTGGTGGACTAGATTTTTGTGCTTTAGGTCATAGACGGACGCGGGATTTGTATTTAAAGATTGATGAGAGCATACGCTAGAGTTTGCACCATCGAAATTAACTTTTTTAAATGTTAACTGAAAAACTCATATAAAACACGTTACTTTCAGCAAAAGTTAGGTTTTTTTATTTTTTCGTTTTCTTTTTTGTTAGGTATCTTTAAGCCATATGCAATTATTATTTCAATGAGTAGCTGATCCAGGGATCTAAAATTATACTGGTTGAATTGATAACGGGTTTCCTAGGGACAACAAAGCTTTTCTATCTCTGTTACATTTTCGAAATATTATATAAGCACAATTATGTTTTGTGTGTGGTGATAGTTTAAACCAGCAACCTATGTAATAATTTTTGTCAAAAAGCTTTAAATTATGTTCACTTCAAATTAAATAAAAAAAGTTTAATTAATTGTACTTCCATCTAGTAAGTCCGCTTCAGCTCCTAACCCATGGCCTGATTTTTGACAGTTCTTCCGAGATCCTCCCTTCCGAAGTGCACAATTGACAAATGATGCAGTTTATTGGAAAAAATGGCTCATTGTAGCTACAAAATAACGGCATTTCCTATATTAGCTCTGTGCCGAGGTTTTTTAGCTTCACCGCGAATAAATTGCATATGGGTGGACCCTTTCTTTGTATAATAATTTTTATGCAGATTCTTTTTTGAATGGTGGTAATGTCGATTTGTTAGGAAATGAAATGGATTATTAGTTTTTGTGTTGTATAGTTAATGTGTAGTTAAGTAGATATAATGGATCAATATTGAATGCAAATGTGTTTTATTTTCCTATATGGAGATCTTTCCGTTGTTATAGTTTAGTTGACATTTTCTACCATTTATAAAAGAGCGGATTGTGTGTTTTAATATGCCTATTGTTCTATATACTAGAAAAAAGTTAGCTTTCGTTGCAATAGGTGACTAAATAACAAAAAAATTGCTACTATTTAAGCGAAGTGCTATCAAATTATAAAAACAATGTTTATTTTGTAACATATGTTTCCGTATAATACCAAAACAACCATGAGGGTTACATTACGGCACGTAGCATTCAGGTCTTACTTTGAAACCTCCAGATAAGATCCAGACACGCCCCACACATGTCCAACAGTGGCCGGTGGCATAATTGCTATCAGGTTTTACTTGGAAATTATAAGTTTACATCGGCTGACATTGTTTGTTAGTTATTTGCATATCATCGAAATGCAACGATTAAAATATGTTTGAATTGTATGAATGTGAGTTTGAAGCATAGGAAATTTTAGGCGTAACTAGACAGGAAACTGAAAAGAACATGTGTCTCATTTGTTAACATTGTAATTTTTAATTGTTCATTAACGGAACTGAAACTTCCTTGTTGAACTATAATAATAGCTATATTTATGTTATCTTTATGTTGAACTCGGGGACAGAACTTTGGATCTGGTACGATCAATTTCCTGTACCTTTTCCGATACCTACCCTAATTGTATCTACCCAAACACGTGCACATTAAGCAAGATATACTTAGGTAAGGGATTTACTTAATTTTACAAATTATATATTATATACCTGTGAGTTGTACATACTGCACATATAGATGACATTTTTACTAAATGTATGTCATTAACCGGCACCCGTCGTAGCGTTCTTTACCCGTTCCTACTTCAGAGTCCCCAGGTAAGATTTGTATTAGAAACATTAATAATAAATTAACAAATTTTCTGATGTTTTCTTTTACTATTTGTTTTATATTACCACTAATACCACCGATATAGCTCGCCATATCTACCATCTACACCCCGTAGTCCACTGTAGGACGCATTCCCATCATAAAGACATGTGGCCTGCAGTATATTTGCAGGATAATTTCACTTCAATAACTGACTCATGCATAATTTCGGTTAAAGTATAAATTGGTTTAATGACCCTTAATTGGTTTTGAAAATTTCGGACAAGATCGCTATCTAGGGTGCAAAGAACCCTCAGTAAGTGGTCGTTTCATTTTGCAATGTTAATTATATGATGGCTGTCGGCGTTTTTATGTTGTTTTTATATCAATAGGAATAAATTAATATTTAATTATTTGGAATGTGTTTTTTTTATTATATCTTTTGGTTGGAGGTTGGCGCTGTGTATGCTAGATATGTATATTTATAGTAAGGAAATACTGAAATTCTTTAACAGATGTCGGACCTAAAGTTTTATTGATATTCTATTACGATCTTTTTGCTTTTTTGTTATGAGTCGTAGCGCTGTTGTAGCACTCGTTTGTCTATGAAACTCTTTTTGTTTTTAGATAGTTTGATTTAAACTTAAATCTTGTTCAGATAAAGGTTTGATTTTATCATAACGGTTTTTGAAACGATAATCGGATTTTGATTTCTACATCTGTATGATCTCTGTTATCCTGTACACTCTAAAATTGTAGCAGTACGTGCTAAAACATAAACAAAGTTCTTAATTTTAATTCTCCAATAACAGGTTTTAAATCGTAAAATATGATCTTGGAGTCTTCCGGCTAATCTCGCACTTCGCACGCCCCCCCTGCATCTCTGGCTCGGACTGAGCGTCATCGCCGAAAACTGACACGAGAAGCAATAAACTCATAAACGCAGGCGTCGTGCGCTATGGAATGCGCCGGAGCAACAAATAATACCTTATTTGGTCTAATTTTAAATAAAACATGGCACATAATTTTTTATAGTTTTTGTCCCCTTACGAAGGTCAAGTCAATTCAGAGATCTGTGTACCTGTCCAGCATGAGAACTCTTCGCAATGTCTTCAAGAGAAAGGCCTATTACACGACCTAACGAACGAGTGGAATGCAGCTTTCCCTTTCAATAATGAATTACTTTTAAACAAAACATGTGATCCGAAAGAACAACATACTCAATAATTTGGTAGATTAGCCAGGCAAATAATAACCGAAATACATGTAGTCACGTTTGATAGTAGTCTAGTTGGCGTGGTCAATACACGTCCTGAGACACGTGGTTGTAGGAAGTTGTCTGCCTTTGGCTGTGTCTTCGCTAAGCCTAGAACTTAATGATAGAACTGCTATTAAACATCTGTCACTTGGAAACAACTTATATGTTACACGTTATCAAATTTTATACATGGATCCTTATTATTGTGAAGTTAGTCCTTTTTTGATGGCATGGAAGTCGAGTCTTCTTCATACGAAACTGGCAGCTGACCGATGCCACAAATACCTATTTTCCCATTAACTATAAATTATATCAGTTTTAAGTTTTTAAAAAAAATAAGAATTCGTAGCTGAGCTACACCCTGTGTTATAAACGAAATCTATATCGCTGCGCTCGTGTGCGTAACCTACATAAGATCACGAGCAGATTGCCCATCGGGTATTATTAAGTACGTTGGGAATTTTGCGAATACATCCTGGTTTTGTTGGTGAAGTCCGTTGAGTTTGCCTGAAATCCCGGCTAATTTATTTTGGGAAAACAATCGTTGGCCTCAGATTAGGATACTAGAGAGTCAAATATAAGTGTCCAATTATAGATATAGCTGAAAACAACTACTTAATTGCAATGCAAAAATACTAAAAGTATCCTAAAGATACTTAATATTCAAACTACTTACTACTATTATATTTCTGATATGAAACAGTTCGAAGTCGTTGCCAAAACTTAAGGTCTCTCAGGTATATTAGAGTCGCCGCAGAGACAGACAAACACACTGTCTGGCTTACTGTGTCGTACTGCTCGACATTGACTCCAGGTCTAATTTTAAAGGGTGCTTATTTTACATTAGCTTACCTGCACATTCAAAATCTTTTTTATTTAAACTAAGTATGTTTCTAAATATTTTTGTCTAATTACAAAATTATTGAAAACTGATTACATCGTAAAAATACATGATATGTAATTTTTCAATCTGTTTTGATTAAATGAGGCTAAAGTCATACAAATAATGCAAAATATGATGAAGAGATTGTGTGGCACAATGTTACCCTAGTCGTCAACCTGATTTTGCGCCACCATTTATTTCTCAAACTTGGCAAACTTCAGAGCAAAGTACAGATTAATTAAACTACTGTGTCATAACTTAATATATTAAAAAAGCCAACAAAAAGTTGCAAAAGTATCTAATAGCGTACCAAAGTTACCCAGATTCTTCTACCTAAATATTTTCCTACCAAAAATACTAACTAAATGTTGTGTTAGCTACAGCTATTATTGTTATGTGAAAATATGTTTGTCAACAGGTTTGTAAATACTTATTCTACTGTAAATTTATATTTGTTTTGGTTGATTATTACAATTTCAATATAATTTATATCAAATAAAGACTGTTGGTTGTTCGAGTTACTTGAACTTCAATTCCGATTATCCAATTTAACTTAGATATGAGTTTCTAATTCGTTGAATTAAATAATATGTACAAATATGCTAACGGAGTTCACTCGAGGGAGAGTTAATTCCGCCATCATTGGGTAATAATTCACACCTTGATACTTATTTTATGTTAAAATCTACTTCTGCATAACTACTTTAACACACTCTAATACATTATTATCCACTTAAACACGTGAAAATATCTCAGCTTTGTATATAATAAAGGTATTATAATTACAAAAAACAATAATATGAACAATGTGGACGCCGCCGTGTCCATACGGGTGCGACTATTACCAGACCATATATTTTGTGTCAAATCCAGAGATTATCATCCCCTTAGTGAGGGAGGGATAATACGGGGTCATTAATGAGTGAGAATTGCTGGCCGATTGTTATGAAGTTATTAATAGGGATGTGCTGCTGAGTGGATTTTTAACCGACTTCGGAGGTTCAATCAGTTGTATTTTTCAGATGTTTGTTAATTCAGAAATAAAACATTTATTATTATACTTACAAACCATGGCAGAAGCTCTGTATATTTTTAAATTGAGATATTGTGCGTAGTGCTATGCCGTATCATCGATCGGCTGTGCGATCAAGTAAAAATGTCTTAATTCTTCTATGAAAGTAGTAGGATTTGTTATATTATGGTAAAAGCAGTACACTCTTGAAATTTCACTAATTTATACTATCTGAATGCACTAAGACATTTGATAACTGTTAATCGAACGAAAATTAATTTTCGTTTCATTCAATAACCATAAAATCCCATGGTCTTTATTCATAAACCAACCTTAAACTAAAAAAAGTATATCCCATGGTCACATCCCTAGCCATTATGAAGAAGAAAGCGCTCGCGCCCGCATCGGCGCACGCGCCGCTGTCTGTCCGCCATCTTGTTTTGTAGGGCTACTACCGCCGCCGTGGCAAATCGCGGGTGTATGACTTGTGCCATTGTCTAGTGCCACTAGTATTGTTGGATTTTAGTCGATACAAAAGTGGGTTGTGGGATAACTCTTTTCAAAAGATTGGAAGGTGTAGTATAAGTGAGTAGGTTTAATTTGTGTGATTAAGGATGAATTGCATGGCTCACGCTTAAGAGAAAAAGGAAATATAATGGCGTTCACTTTGATGATTGAAATAAACTTTATGTTTATTGAGAGTATCGTTACAGATTTATCAAACAATTAATTTATTAAAACAAAAAATGCTTATTACTTTGCTTAAAACAATTAACACTAAACTATAAAATGAACTGTATTAGGTACCACAGTACAAAAATAAATCGAATTCCTCCAACACGACGTCCGCTCTCAGACCAAAGGAACTTTTCCCACGAATTAACATAAGGACAGGATTTTTAAAAACTTTTAAAACACATGTAAATTTGACCCCAGAGGAGCTTAGATTCTCTGTTCGGTGCATTGTAATACCTGTTTTAAATAATCAAACAGCCGTTTTTTGTTTTACCCGTGTCGTCGTCGAGGTATGCGTGGTGTTGGAATATAAAGTGCGTTTAAAATGTTTAACTTATGGACTATTGTTTGAGGTTGCATTTTTGGAATATTCATAATTGGTGTGTAGTAGCTTCGGAGATATGTGTTTTTTTTTTGTATGAATGTGTTTTAATGGCATTCTAATGCATGTATCGATTATTTGGGATCGTTACTGGTTATTTGGGGTAAATAGCTGTCATCAGTTAGAAAATAGATCCGTATCGAAGGATGGAATAATATTTTGTTATATTTTAGTTTTAAGGTTTGAAATGGAAAATTCGTTAGAAAATTTTATGTTTAAGAATAACGCTGCAATTTTATAAGTTAAAATGAAGTTCCGGTATATTTATCTAGTCAACCGACCATATAAATTTTAGCACATCTTTCAATATCAGCGGGAGTCATTCATCGTATACGTGCCAAAACATTCTCAGACAAAACAAACAATCCTATAGATTGTATAGAATTATACAAAAATTTTTAGGTTTACCTAATCTTATAACCCAGAACATAAAGTTCAATTTAACGTCCATGTACAGCAAAAGTAACTTTGGTGAAATAATAAAAAAAAGAGTTCCGGAAACGTATTGAAGTAATATCAATAGAGTCCTTCGAGGAAAAAGAGATTAGCCGGTAAAACCGCCGTGGTATCGGTTCTGCGGATTGCACGCCTTGAAACCCGGAGTTTGCAGAAGTAGCCGTTTAAAATAATAATATAATCAGATCATTCATATTTAAAATTATGTTGTTGTGACGTTCTCGTCATAGACTTTTTGATGAGTGAATTCGTTTACAATATTATATACGAACTTTTAGGAGTATGATGAAAGTTTCAAAAATAATTAGCCACACACTTCAATTGTATAGCCTCAACTGTAAGCAGAGCTTGTGTCATGGATGACCATACAGCAAACTGGGGGTAACCCAGAATAAACAAACATATATAAATATTAACAACCTGAAAACGAACATTGGTGTTCATCACACAAATTAAAGCCACGACCAGGGCTCGGACCTGGGTTCTCCGGCCTATGAGGTAAGGATACTACCACTTACTCTACTCGGCCGTCATAATGCATCTATGTTTACCGTCTGTCAAAGTACCATAAAGAAGGAGTTGGAAAATATGTATCTGGCATCACACAACGAATAATGGTTTTGATATTTAACCAAAAAAATTTCCTTATCAGACATGTGGATTGAGTCACCAGTTAACAGAAAATTAAAGACGTCTCATTTCATTATGACATATTATTAATTGTTCGTTTGAATGGTTATGGCTGATCCACCGCCATGCCCATTCATCGTGACAATTGGACGAAGTAATCAAACCATTCGTCTAATTGTTCACTGTTAGCTTTACTTTCAAACGTTTTGATCATTGACGGAATTAATTTATTTCCATTAGGTAAGTATATTAATTAAATTGATCAAACCTAATAAATAACTTTAGCAGCAGGGTGAAATATCTTTTCAATTATTTTTTGCAAAGCTCAATAGTTTATAGCATTATATTATACGAAATTTATATTATTTTCTTTATTGCGAGATGATAGATATCTCGTATCTGGTCAATAATATTTTGGTATCCAGGACCTATTAAAATATATTGGAATAGAATAAAAAAATATTATTATAGTGTCCTTTGGGGTAGTTTTTTTTTAAAGTAGGTAATTAACATAAAAATCAACAAAAAGAACTTAATATATTCATGTCCAAGCTTAGAATCTTTCCACTACGAAAATAAGTCAAGGCGTGACCCGCGGCTTTTATCGCTGAATATGATAAGATTGGGAGTTTTGAGGAACTAATGACCGATATGAACCAATTCTATATATTTTATTTGATCTAAAGATGAGCTTTTATATTATTGAATGGCGTAATGTCGTTGGTTCGAATCTCTACCAGAAACTGCTTTGTGTGACGAACGCGGATGTTTTGTCTGATTTATGGATGCTTTTTTAAATGTCTGTATGTGTATTTTAATTATTAGGTTTCCAAGTCATTCTATTGTACCCTAACTTAAAAGTTATAAATGCGAAAGTGAGTTGGTCTGTGGATTTGCTTTTTTACAGTTCCACGTCGCAACTACAAGACCAAACGGTGTTCCCTGCTGCTTGGCGATTATCAAAGTAAATCAACGTTTAGTGCGACAGACCTAGGATGGGTGACTGCTAGTGGCTTCCGGTTGTCATCGCAAGACAAGAGCCGTAAAGCTACGTCAGAGGGGTGGGGTTTCCAGGGTGGCTTGATCAACTCTGACATTAGCCAGTGGTCGCTACTCCCTCACACGATAAGAAGAAGTAGTTTCAACTACTCAATTGATTATTATAAATTTATTCAGAGGGCATTGAAGAGGACAACATGTCCTTTTTATCCAGAAAAAGTACGTTTTCCAAGAGATACGCGAGTGAAGGCGTGAGCGAAACCTAGTCGTAAATACAAGGGTTGATTACCTTTGGATTATTCAGTTAAGTCGTTGCAAAAATAACTTGTGTACTGATGTCCTAACAAACAGTTTGCGTTAGTCGTTATTATTTGTCGATACAATACTTTAGCGACTCCATTATTTACTCCACGGATTATTTACACCCGAACTGACTTAACGGATATTGTCTAAACGCACCGCATAATTTCGTAGTAAAAGTTGCTTTAGTTCCAAAGCAACTTATAAGTAATAAGTTTGTATAAGATGCTCACCTTTTTCTTTGAACTTAAAAGAAAACTCATAAATAACTTAATCTCGTAAAATCTCCTGAGTTTAATTCAGTGTCGAATATTCGGCTTTATTTAAGATATTTCGTGTTGGAAAAATTATGTACTCGGGTTTTAGGTCCTGTTATTTTTTTGACCTTCGTTGGGGTAGGTTGTAGGGTCAGGTTTTAAGGCCCGTCAGATAGAGCCTCGTAAAAGTGTTAGCGCTTGAATGTAAATAATTGTACTTAGTTAAGCTGATGCAGACTGTTTTTACTGTTTGCTTTGTTTTAATTAGATAAGGTAAGGAAATTTTTATTTATTTTTTATTAGATGTTTCCTGCGGCTTTTATAAAGGGGTGTACCGTTTGCGGGGATGCTAAACAAAAATTACAAGCGGACGTTTTTGTCACGTAGGCTATCTGTGTGAAATATTACAGCTCCAACTGGTTAATGGTTTGAGGTACTTATAAATGATAAATCAGTTTTTAAGAAGATTTGTAAATAAAATACATGCCGCCTTGATGTTTCAGTACATAAGCTAGCCTATTTCAAACGGAATTCATTGTTTGCACTTCAGTTTTATTGCACATTTTTGTAAGAAGCTGTTTGTGTAAAACGATCATAAATATTCAAAACAAGAACAATATTTTTTACAAATATAACCTTGAAGCCATCGAGAAAGTCTTCCCAAACCCGACAAAATATTCACACGATTTCGTGTACATAATCCGGCTGTAACGTAAAGGACCTTTCCACTTCAGGCTCGAATGCCGTGATCCTACTCCGATGGAGTCGCCTGAAGGACGAGGGCACGCAATGTGACATTGGCGCGTCTTTGCCGCCACCGGGGTAAATAAACCAACAGCGAATAAAGGGGGTTCTTCGCTTTACTTTCGTTACCGTTCTTGATAATGTTGTTAAATTAAGGATCATTCCCCCGCAAGATCCAGTGGGGGACTTAGGGCTCTGGTAAGTGCTGATTTGTTATTATTATGGTGAGTAAGTTTATCTGGAATTATTTTTGCTTCAGTTTAAGTAACTGTTTCTTACTTTGTTACCGGGGCTTGGAGAGGAAGGATTGTAGTATCAAGACCTTAGCAGTAAAGTAAAACCAGTGGGGTTTAAGCATTATGATTGAATGTTTTTGAGGTGTGGAATGTTGGCTGGATTTTGTGAATCACTTAAAAAAAAATTTGGCTGGGGTAAGTTGAAGAGTTGAACCATTTTAGTTAGGTTGGGGTTAGTTCTTAAAATCCTAACGGAGGAAATTTGCATTCGAACTTTTCAAGTATAGATTAAAAGTGGAACTAACAGTTTATAAACAGGTTAGAATCTTGGACAACAAATAGTAAATTTATACTTTATACAGGGTGCCAACCATGGCCACAACAGCTGTTTCAACCGCATGACGCCGAATCGGGTACACTTTAACCCGTGCGTGTAGATCCGTCCGCAATTCCGAAAGCTAATTCTAGGGCTCCGTTTGTTTGCCAAATATATTTTTTTTCACGTTAGTGATATCGTCTAGGTTTTCTCGGAACTCAGAGTTCAACGCTCGGGTGTCGCGGACGTCCTCTGAAGAATTGGATTTGCCGGTACGCAGAAATAAAGTGCGTGCGACGAGGTCTTAGGGGACCAGGGCTGTAATGCGTATTAATTGAAGTCTTATTAAATTGTTCTTCACAAAGTTTCGTGTCTGGGTCGTTTTTTATTCCATAATTTAGATATTTTCTAGGAACTGAGTTGTTTTGCGTAAAATTGATTACTTTGATAAGTTGTTTGATGTCTGTCTGGCGTAGTGATGTAATTTGGTGGGGTTTTAAAAGGTTTCGTATTTGATTGTTTGGGTTGTTATGAGTCAATAATTTTACTTCGTAATTTAGTTATTAAAACTATTTTAATTGTTGTAATATAGAGTAGGTTTTGTACCGCTAGTTTTATTAGCACCGGCGTATAAATTTGTAGTTCGGGATTCAAAATCTTGACAGTTCTTTGTTTGAATATACGTTTTCTGTTTTGTGCTTTACAAACATAAGCTTCGCTTACTTTGATGTCTAATGTGTGGTTTACACGTATTAAGTAGTTAAGTTGGTAACTAAATTTTAAGTTACCCCATGTCATTTGTGTGTCCAAACGGATTAAGTAGTTAGGCTCATAAGTTCAATGAAGATGAACAGTTATGAATGTCAAGGAATTCGTCAATTCTGTACCTAGATATGTGGTAAACGAGATGTTGGACAAATTAAGAAAAGAATTTGTTTCGGAAATGGAAACTTTGTAAGAATATATTTTTTCGCAATATTTTTTATCTCGTTTAATCCACAAGCATTCCTATTTTAAATATTCTTCAACAAAATTTAAACTTGAAACTAAACTTCACTCCGACATTTTGAAAAAATAATAGTTATTGCGAAATAAATACGAGCTCTTGCCGCCACTAGTTTTGTCAACTTATGCACTTTAGCTAAAAAATCACGTCCAAACGTGTTAAGTGAGAAGCCCCGCCCACCTACGTATGCGAAAAATAGAACGAATCCTAATCTACTTAATCACTTGCGTACTCAATTTTAAGTTACCACTTGTTACTTAACTGACTGTTTACACGTAATTTTTAACTTAAAATTTTGTTAAAATTTACTTACCAACTTAACCACTTAACGCGTGTAAACCAGCCATTAGAGTTAGAGCATGTATGTGCATGTATTCTTTTTTGTATTTATTTATAATTGAAGCTTTCATTACTTTTTTCTGTTGTACTTTTCTTCAAGATTTTGGTAGTTTCCTGTTTTCATACTAAAAGTTACGGCCATGGAATGTATACGAGGTTCATAACCCAGTACACCTGTTGACAGGGACAACTTTTTAACTGTTTTCATAGTCGTGATACGAGCATGCGTCACATCCGGTGGTGAGCGGCATCCGCATCCATGATCATAAATTAATCGTAGCTGCTTTATTCATTAATAGCAATTGTGATCATTGCATCGACTGATGATGCGTTGCCGGCCCTAGGCTTCAGATGAATTTGCCTTTGTTCCACTAATTGAACGTCAACAGTATTGGTAACTATGTATTTGGTATTTGCAAACATAGAAATGATGTTATAGAACACTGAGGTATTATAAAATATTAACCAGCAAGAGCCAATAATTTTCGTCAATTTTGTAAATATTCTACTGACAACTGACATCGATTTCAAAGACCGTTCAACTGAAACAATATTTCTCTTCCGCACACAACGCCTAGTTATCGCAACCACACCGGCACACGTACCCCGCAGTCCAGGATTCCCACCCGCAATGCAGCACTAAGCCGGTATTCCAAATTGTTCTTTATAGGGCATTTAGCGGCGGCCATTAGCGGAATTATTTAAAATTATTCGACTTCGGGGCCCGCGTTCCGACACGTGAGGGCCCGTGATCCCCGGACGGCGTGTCGGGGGTTAAGCGGGCAATTACGCCTGTACTGGTGCATTCTTGATGTGGCTTTATCATTATCGTATAAAATTATTGACTTTGGATTCGCGCTTGAAACTGTCCGAGCCAAAACGGTATGAAAAAAAGCTGCTTAAGGGATTTTAATATACGCCTGCTAGACGGAGCTGCGTAACGTGCACAGTTGTTTGACAAATGATTCAAATTCAATTGTACTGTTTTCTCATATCAAATCGGGACTTTTTTTTCTATTTTGTATTTCACTCGCTTTGTTTCTATGCCAATGGGCTTCCTTTAAGTGTAAAGTCCTGAGGTATTTTGCGGTTTTCCCTATAGGATATTTCGTTGCCTGTGAACTTGCGATATTATATTATTTAGGTTACTTTGCGGAGCGTGTTTAACATGCTGCGTATTAAAAAGCTACATTTGGAAAGTACAGAAACAACTCGTAAGGTTAATTTGTAATTTATTGTGTACTGTTGAAGTCGCAAGTCAATAATAATTTCACTAATGTATTATCTATAAGTAGTCACAAGCGTACAACATATTCTGTCTATTTATCGGTTTTAAATTCATTTTTCGTGTAAACCTTATCTTACAATACAACCGATTGTGTGCGCGTTTGTGTATCCCGCTCGGAACTTTATCGGTCAACCCCTAAAATCTGAAATCTTGTCAAAAATATAAAGATTCCTTAGCAGCTGTATTGTCTAAGTGATAAGATTCAATATACCTTGGAAAATCTAGGCAGTTCGTTTTATGGGAATGTTTTCTGTAAATATGTATCGATAAGTGGAATGCGTTACCATAGTTTGGAACAACCCCGGGATTTCTCTTGGACACAGCCCATAATTTGGAAAATAATCAAGAGAAATAGGTGATGTTCAGTTTGCAAGACTAGTTTTGATATATTTTGTGTTTGCAGAGATTCTATATTTTTATGCTCTGCTACCTGGATTATATTCATTTGGTATTTTCGTAATTTTACGGCGCTCCTGAGTACATTTTTTGCTAAGCAAATCGATACTTACATTTAGTTTTAATAAAGTATAGATTAGCTTAGCACGATGTATATTAAAGAGCTGTTAAGTAATAATTTTATAATAAACGGCCTGTTTGGTATGGAGGTAAGTAGTCTAGCCTTCCATGCCAGAGGTCCCGGGTTCGAATCTTGGTAGGAGCAGATATTATGTTATATTTGCTCTTTAGTCATGGATGTGTATGTATGTTTATTTAAGTTTATTTCTAATATTTATATATTAAAAAAATCTATGTGTGTTTATATATTTCTTAAGTTTGTTTATCCGTTATCTAGTATCCATAACACAAGTTCTTAATGATACTTAATTTGGGCTAGATAATTTTGTGTGATTGTTAGAAAAATTTAAAAAAAAATTATCGTATCTGAGTGCAACCAACAGCAATGTAGTGGACGTGTGTCGGTATAGTTAATAGGTATAATGGGTGTACAAATATTGTGTTAAATCCTTTACCTACTCACTTTCGCTTAAGTAGCGAAGGAATACATACATATAAATACCTGTTTATATTGCTTATATTTAATTTCGTTAAGTGTGTTTTCAAATCAATAACCAATTTAAACAAATCAAATTTAATTTTCATGTTTACGTAACCATATGATTTTCAGCAAAATTTTCGTTATCAGATCATAAGAAATTATTCGACATTAAGGGCCTAAGTGTTTAGTAGTTGTATGTAGACATACCGTTCGTCCATGTTCTGCTGGAATATGACCGCGCTACGTAGAGAACCCTTAGCACGCAATGCTTCCCTATATTGACTTTATTCGAGCCTAGATCTGCAAGGGGTAAGGTTTTACTTAACGTTTATATTTTACGACCTTTGTAAGGGATGCTTATTTATGATCTATTTACAAAATACACATATTTGCACGCCATTCAGTAACATCATAAACAAATGTTTTTTTTTTATTTTTTTATTTCTCGAATTATGATGTTAATTAATGTACACATGTATACTTTCAGACCAGTCGTGCAAATATGTGTATTTTACAAATGTAAAATGAAATTGCATCTCGCTTACTTTTTTTTTGGACAAACGTTTGCTTATCAAGCAGTAACCCTGCCTCGCTTGTTACAGGTCCGGGGGTCGATCACCGATTACAGCTGATAGTGCAATGTAAGTAGTCACTATATTTTTTTTTCTTTGAGACTTTCGGTTTAAATTTAAACGGCTAGGCCACAGTTGTTGCTAGGTGGGCTTTTTTGATGTGCATTATTGAGTATTTTTCTCATGTAAGAGCAGCTACATGTTAAAGTTGTCTGTTAAAAATTATTGATATCTTCCCGTTGCAGATTGTACTGCGCTGGAAAACGCTTGCATTATTGTATGTTTGTGTGTGAAATCTTTTCTAACTCCATATGAGTTTTCTATATGTACCTACATTATTTAATAAAAAATATTTCGCATTGATATCCTTTTCTTGGTTTAATCCTCAAAAGCAGAATCCTGAGAATTTTAAATTGATCGCACACCTTTCACATAAGGAAATACCTAAAAATATAAATACTAATTATTTTGGCGGCATTTCAGTTTTGAAATGAAATCTACGATTGAAGTGCAATTACTCCCCCAATGCAATTCTTCCAGTGGCTTCGTAAGCCTCAATTTTACTGCAACTTTAATTTTAACTGCAAAATATAATTTTAATTTCGAATAATTCTAAAATGGTTTAATTTTTTTTTCTACAACCGATCCAACCGATATGATTATGCTTTTTAGTTTCTTTCTCTTATCTTAAATTTCATCAAAACCCCCGACATCCTTATAAAAGGGTCTGCTCTGCAAGGCACGTACATGGTACGTTCTTGCACATTTTTCCTTCCAACCATGTGTTGCAAAACTTCCGCAAATTCGGTCCGTTATCGATCGCATTGGCGGCAGTAGATCAGACCGGCTGCGAAATTTAACCGTTTCTACATAGTGTATTGTTTGCCATATGATAGATGCCGCAATACAAGGGGCTGCGGTTGAAGTGAGAGCTAAGATTCTGCTAAGACTCTGTAAATTTATTTTGAAAAGAAAAAAAAATATACCCGTGAAGTTTCTTGCCAGTTCTTCTTCACGAAGGTTTTTTTCGAACTGGTGGTAGAATCATGTTTTATTTGACGTCAATAAGAACAAGTAATTGTCAATGTTGAGAAATAAATATTTGAATTTGATTAGCTGGTTTAAGTTTTGAGTCAATTTGAAAGGCTTTTAAGAATAACACAGATATTTCCGATTTGGCATAGACACATAATCATAGATGGGTTTAAGACTCTTCCGAGCCAGTGGTTCCAATATACGACGTCCTAAGCCGAGGTCCGCGCCCTCTCGGGTGCCCTTAGGCGTAACGTATGTAGGAGTAGTTTAAGTTCCGGCTAAGCGCCCTCAGCGCTAGGTCACAAGGTCCGGTGAAATTTAAAAGGCCAATAGGGCCATAAATAAACTGTCCATTTCGAAAAAAAAAAAAGATGACTAAGGTTTTACACCTAGGAACTAGTGACTTACTAATTCGGTTTTATTAAAACATAAAAGGTAAAAACATTTTAGATCAAAGTCGATCACCCGTTTGGGTGTTATGGTTTAAGAGTATTTAACTGTCATTGTGCTATTTTTTATAAGTTTCGATTAAAATACAAACATTTCAATCGTAGGTATTGTGCGAGTCAGTCACCTCAACCATCTAGACAGTTGGTGAAATATCATTAAATTATCACCAATTATTTACTCAGCAACAAAATTATCTATTTCTGTAGGTTCCTTTGTGAACAAATTAGGAACGTGTAAAAAAGTTTATCGACCTTGCACTGTCCGAGCGATTGTCATTGGTTCATTAGGTACATTTTAAATAATTTGAAATGTTTTAAGTTTCTAAATATATACACACTAACGTATATAATGTTTCGGAACACATAATTGCGCAATATACTCGTTACGTATAAATGTTGTACGTGTTAAGGTACATATCCTGAAATCTTAATGATTTTTTTGCAAGCTTAGATTATCGAGGGGTATGGTTTAGAAGGATTTTCAAAGACAATCTAAGTATTCATATCTTAACATTCTGAAAAAGATAACAGTTCGTTAGCAGCTTTGGGCGTCTTTATTACATTTCAAACAGTTACGTCGACAAATCGTTCGAATGTCCTACAAGTTGACAGCTTGAACTACAAAATAATCCAGTTAGCAACAGCGATGCGCGGGAGCAGTAAACGCCATCGTAAATAATAAAATGTCTTTTGTTGCAGACAACTATGTTGTTTACGGCTCGACGCGTCAAAACTGTCAGGGCACTTAATTTGTGACTTGGAAAATGTAGATACAGCATTTTATTGTTCTGCTAGCTTAGCATTGGCCCGGGACTCGGCGCATGTCCCTCGGTTCAGCGCTGTAGGCGGGAAAGCGGGAAGTAGCTCTGCCTCATACGTTCGAGTCCTGGCCGGGGCATTCATTTGTGTGATGAACACAGATGTTTAATCTCGGGTCATGTTTGTTTGTTTTTGTAGAGGCATGTTTATTATGAATTCCCCTCCAGTTTGCTGCATGCTCATCGCAAGCACTGGTTACTTTGGGTCCATACAGCTGGTGTGTTTGTCTGGGGATTTATTATTAATATTTAACAAATGAACTCACTTTTGCATTTGTAATATTAGTTAGGGTGTGTGTTTCAAATTCAATATTTCTTAAGGACTGGCTCTACATCAGAAGACTGCATTTTAGGTTAATCAATAGATAATATACAAATTTTAAGATTAAAAAAAAAACTTCTAACCCCTAAATCTGTTCCCTTCTGAATCTAAGCTTGTTTTAAAGTTAAGGTTTTTATTTGATTTAAATCTCAGGAGCTTGCCAACTGAACCTGCTTTAGCTTTCACTTCCATCGAACTTGCTTTAAAAAATGAATTAATTTTAACATATTTATTTGATTTGATTTACATACAAATTAGTCTAATTTGGAGACTTAGAAGTTATCACGAACCCAAGCGATATAAAATTGGAGTTTTAATTCGTTTTCCTGGTCGCAGAGATCCCGGATACATTAATCGATTTGAGATTCATGTTATGATAACGAGTAATGTACAGATAAACTAAGTTTGCTGCCTAGTGATCTAAATCACAATTATTGCTTTCCATAAAATGTACTAAATATAAAATGTCTACCATTTGGAAGGCAAGATTTTTTAAATTGATGCTTGCTTATTGTTTTAATAGATTTTGACTCCGTGGAATCCATGACGCTTTCTTCCACAGCCCGTCATTTATTCTCAAAACCCTTTACACATAATTGACAATAAATAATATAATTTTGATTTTAATAAGCCATAATATCAAAAATGAATTGATGTACAGCATAACAAACAAATAAAATATATAATTAGACGGCCAAATAGCGTAGCGGTTAGTAGCCCTGTCTCATACGCCGGAGGACCCAGGTTCGAGTCCAGGCCGGGGCATTCATTTGTGTGATGAACACAGATGTTTGTTCTCGGGTCATGGTTGTTGATATTTATATCGACGGTGAAGTTCCAATACCTTCTATCTAAATGAATGCAAATTTAGAGGGTGACACAAAAAACACTCAATTATGTTACAGAAATCATGAATAAATTATTACTAATGCATAATAGGGGTATAGTGGTACTGTTTAAAGAACACAAACACAACTTGAGCTAAGTTAGGTATTTATCAAAACCAGCTAACTAATTTTTTGTTGATTAAAAAAAAAATAAAGATAAAATGAGATAGGAGGTATTGGCACTTCACCGTCGATATATGTATAATCCTGTGTGTGTATGTATTCTGGGTTCCCCCCCAGTTCGCTGTATGGTCATCCATAACACAAGCTCTGCTTACTTTGGGGCCATTCAGTTGGTGTGTTTGTCTGGGGATTTATTTATAATAATTGAAAATTTGAGCATTTCAAAGGTATAATTACTGGAATGAGTTTTTATTATGCTAGGGACATATTTGTTATTCCTATATTTCCCTCTGATGGAGTAAGGGGTGTAATGTACTTGAGTGTGTGTATAACCGAGTTGCCGACCGAGGTGGTCGGTGGTGTTTCCGATAATTACTGAAACGCGCGTTCTTTCCTACTGTTTTAATATTTATTTGGAAAAGAAAGCGGTTCTCTATTTTATTTACAGTTTTTTTGTTTCGTTGTTTCTGTGCTTAGATTTAGGTACCGACAGTTTGCCATATTTATAAAAATCAGTACGTTTTCAGCAACACCTATTCAATTCGCTGTTTTAAATGTATACAGTTAATACTTACGAGTGTATTGTCCTATTCGTCGGAACGCAACGTGATACCTAGGCATAAAGTTATATGTACAGATTTACCTACTTAAAACCAATCGAAACTAATACAGTTAAGCTATTTCGATTTATCTTCAAATAAGATAAATTCCATTAAAGTACGAAAAGTATCAGTGGCCTTATTTTATTGTTTATGTGCTCGTCAAAACACCTGCTTGAGACGCTTGCACACGACACGTCATTAAAGGTGCCACACACTGGCCCAAATAAAAAATTAAAAAGCAAAATAGATTAATTTCGTGTCGAAACAACATTAGTCAAAGCGACAAGTCAAGTGAGATCTCCAATAAACCAAATACTTGCCGTAAATTGAGTTCATTTTAAAATGGTTTACAAAAACTACGCAGCTCCTTGAGAAAGAAAAAATTGTGATTGTCTAATAGGAAGAACATTAAAAAGACATTGTGAGAGTAAAGTACTCATTTATGGACGAAGGCGGACCGTCGGCCGAATTTAAGAGCGACGTGTCTTGCCACCTGTCGGAACCAAGGTTTTGTTCGTAGAAATTAACCACATGACTGTAAATTATACTTCCGGTATAGAAGGAATTGATGTGTCGCTAGGTTTTTATCGGCCAGTAGGTCCTGAGCATGCACTGGTTGCAAAACAAGTTTTGTTCGGTTCTGGGATCAATATTATAGATGTGAAACTTCTTTGAAACACTATTGCGCTGAAACTACGCAGCCGAGCATCATGGTACTTTATGTATAAGTTGTCAATAAGATATTTAACAAAATATTTTGTAGTAAAGACGTTAGCACTTTTGCTTCCAAAAGGTCTTGCTTGCAACAGCTTGACCGAGAGGAAAAACGAAAAATAAACCTCTCAGAATAGGTCACAGGGAACAATTCATCGACATATACTGTTTCGGAAGTAAGCGAGCCACGAGAAAAACTTACCATTATGTGAATTTTTTTTGAAATTTTATGTTTAGAATAAATTGATGTAGACTTTCAGACAAACGAAGAACTGTACGAGTAGGGAAACAACAGGGGTAACGAAGAACTGTCAGAGAGCTGTTATAGAACCCAACGCAAATAAATAAAAATATCTACGGCTATTAAATGAGCGTCCATGTTCATCTCGTAAAAATAAATAATTGACTTTACCTGTATGCATAAGCATCTACTAATCATAAACACTCATCTTCATAAACTTCGTTCTACTCGGAGAAAACTCATGTTCTCTAATAAAAACATAAAAGCAATAAATGACAATAAATAATAGGTTATTATTGCTCTGCAATAATTTAACCATCGCCATTTCTAATATTCGCATAATAATAAATTGATTGAATTGATGAAAGTATAAAGGGGAGCTTACACGGCCAGGAAACGGCAATCAAATGTAACCGGATACTAATCAGCGGTTAAATAAAAAACCGGGAATAAATTAATTGTAACACAATCCCTGGGAGGTCCCGAATCTGTCATACAGTCAATTTGTATTTAAATTTCTAACGATGGTAAGATCAATTACTGAAGACCTCTGTGGTTGAGGGCGATTAAAGTGTATTTTTTCATTTTCAATATGTTATTGTCCAACTGTGTATAACTGTACTTTTCGAGACAATATTAGAACCATTACATTGTCATTTTGAGTTAAAAACATTTTCTATATAGTCACATAATTTTGGGTCTCGCTTGGCTTTGAACAAAACCTGAGTTTATAATTGTCAAATTATTGTGACCTAAACAAGATTCTAGTCGAAAGGTTACGGTCATTTTTCGAAGAGTTTGATTACAAAAATTATGGTATGGGTTTACTAAATAGTCCAATGAGAGTGTTGATGGAAAAATTTACTCCATTACCTAATTCAAACCTTGTTTAATGTTATAGGTAATAAGGGTAATCTCTCCCATTTGTGGACAAAGGTCTGAGTTTACACCAAATTCTACCTGTTACACCTTGCTATCAGGATTAGAAACTACTGGTGTATGAGCTAACACTACCATTTACGCCACAAATTGGGATATCTAATATCAAACTATTTTAATTACCCGAAAATAATTTAAACCGTTCTAGAGATAATATAATCTACGATACTTATTCAATATTGCTTATTCTCATCAAAGCAGTTTAATCTCTGGAAAGTTTCGTTTAACTACACAAGTAGCAAATAAAACACCAAGAACAAAAGAGTTCTCCAGAGCAAGTTTGCCATAACGAGCGGGCAGGTGGTTCCAATTAAGAATAGATATGTACAGACGCATCTGGCCTGGACTTAACCACCTTTGCTTCAGCTGCTCAAGAACAAAAAAGTAACAAGTGTCATAAATGACGCGCTGCACGATATTTGTTTTATGACCAGGTAGGTCAGTGGAAAGCCTCTCTTACAACTATAGATCGTAGATGCATTCATAATGAGTTCTTTTATTTCATTTGTTTTGTTACGTAAAACCTTTTTCGTGATGAATGCAGTTTTTATTATTTCATCTCGAGAGGACATTGTCAGGCGTCGCTCGATGTTGAATAGGCAACTTGAAATGGACTATTTTGCGTTTTAAATTACTTTTTTTTAATATTTAGCTTTGATGTCTCGTTGAAGCTAAAATGTAGGTGTAATTGTAAATCGGTTAAGGACCGGTGGGTTGCTGTAACAATGCCCTTTTGTTTTGTATTGGAAAGTGCCTAAGCTCGGGTGTCAGAGGGCCATATTTTTTATGAACGATTGTTCAGTTTTTTATACATATTTCGTAAGGAATAACAGACAGCCAGACGACCAGCTATGCATTGTTTCGGCTGCTTAAAAGATACGCTGTTTCTTTTACTGCCATTGTTGTAACATCTGTCGTTGTTATTACATCTGTAATTGAAAAAAGAAGTCGAAAGCTTTTGTGTAAGTTTCATTATAAATAAACTTTATATCCTTTTAATAGGGAAATAAGAGTACATTTTAATGACAACATTTTTGAAATCTAATTCGAAAGTTTGCCTTTCAGTCGGCATCTTAATGACCGCACTGTACAAGTCATAAAATTATCGATTATCGTACAACAATTAAGATGTCGTAAAGATCGATCCTTATTTTTAACGAGCAAAAATCTTAGTTTTTTTTTATTGTCCGGGAACGCTATCGTTGCTCGGGATCGATCATGTTTAAATAAAGATTTACCAAAAGTGCACAAAAAAGCATTTCGTTATCGACCAAACATTTTAGTTAGTCCCCAACGATTCCGATGTAACGTGTTGGTTTTAATCCTGTATTTTGTAACTATGTAAAACGCATGTAATTTATTATTCAGAACGATGTCTCTTTGTTCACGAATTGTACATAATCAGCATTAGGGGATGTTCGTGTACTTATGACCATGAAACCAAATAAACAATGTTTTACATTCTCAACATCGGATTATATCAAAGGACTGCAAGTGTAACTGTCCCTTTAGTGCATCGATTCGTGAAACCGTTTGTCGGCTAAACTTTAAGTTTTGTGCCTTTTTTCTATAAAAAATTACCGTTCTTAGAAACGGCGGTCTTTAGGCGCCCTCGGGCTGTCCTAGCTTTTGTTAAGTTTTTTTCTATGAGGAAATTCTGTATATTTCGAATTTGGCTTGTTCTTACCCATAGCAACAAAGGTTTTTTTTTTGTCGAAAACTATTATTGTCATAGAACTCATTCATACATTTTAAAAGTTTGTTATAACATTTATGCTAATCTTCACTGCGGTTCAGTCCAAAGCGATGTGTTCCATTAACGAAATTGGAAGGAAATTAAAGAGGAAAAAATCACCAACATATGTCAGTTACCTTTTGAAATTCAAAGATTTTGATCGAAAATTGATGGCTAAATAATTGCGGGTTCGGTGGAGATTTTTTGGCAACACCATACGCGCCCTTCATTCAGTTGTCGGAGTTAATTATTGCTCGATGCGAAAATTGAGGCGTCGGAACATTAATATGGCTGCGGGTTTCTGTTGCCAAGTGAGCTGACGGGAGAATATCTGGACCGCTTTACATTTGAGTTCACTGCACGCAAAAAATTTTGATATATCCTAACTGTAATCTTTGTATATGTGAAAGTAATATTTTTTGTTTGTTTTGTGCCAGAAACTAAGCAATATATCATCTTGAAACCTTGGAAAGGATCTAGTGTATCTTTCGATCAAAAAATTAAGTGTAAAAGGAGCAATTTTGCTTGGCAAAACCTGTTTGCATGTTACACGCTTGAGATACTAATTGGACTAAGCCATTTCTCGGTATAATCCAGCTATCACTAATAAAACTGGTACACAGTCACCCACTACCCACATACAGCCATACTGACTCATATGAACACCGATCGCGTTCCCAAATGTCGGTCATTCACAGTCTGTGGGTTAGGGGCCAGTCTGGCAGCATAATTAACTAATTCAAACTGCAAGACGTTTCGATTATGGAACGGTCGCCTCGGACCGAACATGTCACCTTCGTGACGTCCGATGCATAAATGAGCCGCGAATCACGGGTTAGGGGTCACGCGTATTTGAATATGGAAGGTGATCTTTAAAAAGTTTGCGTTGGAAGGAGGTTCGAACAATAAGAGTTGGAACTTGGTGATTCTGACGTGATGTGATAAATGAGCGTTCACTATGCGTGTGTGTAAGGTCTAGATTTGCATAATCTTAACCCGAAACACTAACTACGTAAATATATTTACCACACTGGTAAACTTACGAGAATTGAACTAAAGAATTAAAGTAGGTGGTTTGGCCATGAATGTAAATTTTTTATCAAGCGACAATTCATTAACTATAGCACCTGTTACATCAAATTAGGTAAAAATAGCAGTGAGCAGCTGCGTATGACTATTTTCTGTAAGACTAGCTAAGTGTTTAATTCAAGTCTTTTATGTGTATTGCATTCAACATTGTAACAGTTGTTGGCTAAAATCGGTTATTTGCGTAATGTCGAGTGGTAAAATGCGACAAATTTATTACGATCCAAATAAAAATTGTCAGCCGATTAGCCTAGTGTCCTGACCGGATTCATTTGTGTAACGAACACGGAAGTTTGTTCACAGGTCACGGTTGTTGATGTTAATATATTATATGTATGTTTATTCTGGGTTCCCCCCCAGTTCGCTGTATCCATAACACAAGCTCTGCGTACTTTGGGATCATGCAGTTGGTTTGTTTGTCCGGGGATTGTTATATTATTATAATCATAAAACTTCTTGACTAAATTAGGCTGTCGACGTTATAGTTGGTGTGTGAAATCTACCACGCTTGATTTTCAAACGCTTAAAGAATAGTTTGCGGAATCTACTTCGATGTAGGTCTGTGACATTCACCTGACTTATGTCGCTCTAAATGTGTAAGAATTACCAGCCACGTTCATACAGATATATTTCGCACTCACTTCATTATATTAGTACGAAATGTGTTCAATAATAGAAACGGACATCTTACCTCTCGTGCTTATCTATCCGAGAGAAAATGCCGTTAACAATTCACTGGTATTTAACCAGTTCAAGTTGCATATACATAAGTAGGTACTATACGACCAAGCCAAGTAGACTAACTGTCAAACGTCACGTGATTAACTTCGGACAACGACAGTAACACAAATATTGTTTATTTCAGAATCCAATGCCAGTATTTATTTATCTAACTAAATAACCAAAGTATATAGCGGCAGTTCATTCGCGGTGCTCGTTTTGTTCATTAGTTGTAAAGGATAGAAAGGGGAAGCCGCGTATCGCCCGTTTGTCTAGTTGACTTGGTTGTTTGGTACTCGTATTTCGAACAGTCAGTGAACTCGTTATCTAGTGTCGATATCGAGAATCGAACCCGGATATCTTTCGGCAGAGGTGACTGTATGTGTGTACTGTTAGATTGTCTTTGCTAAGGATTGATGCAAAGTTGTTATGTGTGTGAGAGTGAATGGTATTCGTGTTAATCTTGGTTGGTGTGTGTGTGTGTGTGCAAAACTGGTTGGATTTGATTAAATTATTAAAGAATAATTTATAAGAAGTTTAAGTATATCATTTGTTTACTGTTGATCTATTTATGCCGGATTACGTTCAAATGGTGAGGGCCTAAGGTTAGTAGATGGGAAATTTTTAGTATTGTTATGCATTAACAAAACGGAGTTGTCCGAAGCATTTGACGACTTTTAATTTATTAAAAACGGTTAAAAACATTCACATTGTGTTTAAATATCAAGGTATAAACTTAACAAAAATTGTCTTAAACTGAACCTTTCATCATTTATTTTAACATGAAATGAAATAAAGCTTCTGAATAGTAAAAAGTCTTGATGTCCCACATGCTTTTTGATACTCTTAACTACTATTTAAAGTGGGACTGATTACTGGCGATGCTACTACTATTTTTGATCCTAGAGTTGTATTCTGAATTCAAGAGCACGATTTTGATATCAGTTTTGTTCAAATGGGACTTAACATTGCTTAAATTTGTACATTTTTGGTATCCCAAAAAACTGAAGGTACCAGAATTCTGGTACAGGGTCACGTTGATTTTTCTTGTGGAAATACCAGAATGCTACCAAAAGATGAACATTTTTCACTCCTGGTAACACTAATCTTGTCTATGGTACTCACACTTTAGTAGTCATTGTACTAGTGTCAACAAGATCCGATAGAAAATGGTTTCTTCACGTTCTAAAATTGCGTTTCGGATACCCACATCAACAAATGTTATAAAAGTCATTCTAATAATTGGTCTTTACCTATGAAACTGCCGTTTTGCCGTACTGGCCATTTCAAATGTAAATATTTTTTTTTTGACTGATAATTCTAATTTCAAATTAATTTTATTTGACAAACATGGAATTCTTTTTCTAAAATCGTCATTTGTTTAATAGTTAGTGTTTTGTTTTGAACGCATTCGAACATTTTTCGTCATCATGGATAAGTTAAAAATTCGAGTAATTATGGAGTATGAGTACCGTCGTGGCAGCAAAGCGGCACAAGCGGCACGCAACATCAACGACGTTTACGGAGCGAACACTACAAACGAACGCACCACCCGTTATTGGTTTACCCGCTTCCGTTCTGGAAATTTTGACCTGAAAAATGAACCCCGTGGTCGTCCGAAAACTTTGGTCGACAATGACGAATTAAAGGCAATTGTGGAAGCTGATGAAACTCAATCCACGGCTGAATTAGCAGCAGCTTTCGACGTTAGCATCAAAACAATATTGGTCCATTTGCGTCAAATTGGCAAGGTAAAAAAGCTTGACAAATGGGTACCCCACGAACTCAATGACCGCCAGCGCGAAGTACGCGTGGAGACGTGCCTTGCACTGCTCAGCAGGCATTCAAATGAAGGAATTCTGAACCGCATTGTTACTTGTGACGAGAAATGGATCCTGTTTGACAATCGTAAGCGCTCAGCAAGTTGGTTGGACCCTGGTTCAGCACCCAAACAATGCCCTAAACGAAAACTTACCCCTAGAAAAGAGATGGTCACTGTTTGGTGATCTAACGCGGGTGTAATTCATCACAGCTTCTTGCCAAACGGGACAAGCATTACTGCAGATGTGTACTGTGAAGAACTGAACACAATGATGGAGAAGCTCGCACATCTCCAACCAGCTTTGGTCAATCGTTCGGCTCCGCTGCTCCTGCACGACAACGCGCGACCTCATACTGCACAGCAGACGGTCTCCAAGCTACAAGAGTTGGGGTTGGAAGTTCTCCGTCATCCGCCGTACTCACCAGACCTTGCGCCTACAGACTTCTACTTTTTCCAGAATTTGGATAACTTCTTGGCGGGAAAAAAATTCAATACCCGAGAGGCAGTACAAAATGCCTTTGAAGAATTTGTTGCCTCCCGTCCAGCTGATTTCTTCAAGAAAGGCATCAATAAGCTACCAATGCGTTGGCAAAGGTGCATTGATTGCATGGGTGATTATTTTGACTAATAGAAATAAAAAATATAAAAAAAAATTACGCTTCATTTATTTCGTGAAAAACGGCAATTTCATAGGTAAAGACCTAATATAAAGTAAACATTAAGTAATTTATCTTATTAAGTATCTTTAAACGAGTCAAATGTAGTGTAGATTGCAAACAAACCATCATTTTTATTAATGAAATGATCGACACATAATGTATAGACAGAATAGAAGAACTGTCATACTAAAGTTACAAAATAATCATATTTACAACATTTGTTTGTATATTTGTAGCCATTCACTCATGTAAAAGCGTGCCCCATATATTCCGCTGTCTCACTGATATTCCAGTGCCATCACTGTCCCGTAATTTTAACGTAACAAAAACAAGTATTGAATTATTCTTTTTTCACAGGACTTTGTTGTTTTATTGTAAAAATAAATTTCTTTAAGAAAAATGAATAAAAAATATATTTTGGCAAAAAGTGCCTGTTGTGACGATATCGGAAAAAAGGTATTTTGCATTATATTATATAATTTCTGAAAGATCTAGAAGTTTCGTTGAATGGTTATTATTTATTGTGATGATTCGGAACAAATTATTTTAAACCGTTAAAGAAAGGTAATATATAGTATACAATAATATTTTCGGAAAAATACCTAAATGACTACTTACCTTATATTCTTTGATAATAATAATAACGATTGCCATCATAAACCATTACTGTAAAATCCAAAACCACAAATTAAATAAATTATTACTTCCGTTCTTGCGACGGATATTTTTAGCACCTATTTTGAAGTTTTTGGTAGTCCTCGTGTCTGGTATGATACTTACAAGTGTTCTAGAAAGTTCAGGAGAGCACTTGAACGATTGTTTGTGTCACTAAAATTTTGTTGGCTCTATTGATAGACCGTTTTCTTTTTTTAAAATGTGTTTAAGGAGTTCAGTATTGCTTGAACTGAAATTTCACTTTATATTCTGCCCTTATGTCAGTAACTGTCTCTGTAATAGGCAAATGGTAGGTTCCTTCCTATGCATGAGATTTAAAATAACTCACTACATACAATCAGAAATATGCTTCAAACGCTTTAACAAAACGATAAATCTATTGTATTTTTGTAGATATTTCATGCTTATATTGGTTGCGCAAACAAAAAAGTCCGTTAAATACATTTTAATTTTACATGACTACTACATCAAGAAGTTACAAAGAACATTACAATTAGTTACAATCAACGCCAGTTGTCAAGTGTATAAAACGATATTGCTACCTGTTATGTGTGGCTGAGTCACACGGGTCGTTACTAAATATGGTGTAATCTACCGGAAACACTGCTGATCTACATACATTTTCCGACTATTTTAGACGCGTATAGATAGTTCAAGTTATTTGTGCGCTCGGACCTATGTGTGCATTAAGCTTGTGTATGTGCAGCAACTGTGTGTGCGTGACAAAAATGTACTGTTTGTACAGGCACACCAAAGCGACGAGAAAACGGTTTGACAAGATGGCGAGTTGCTCTTTAAGTTGCACATTTACAAGCTCTCTTAAGCCTGGATTATAGAATCTAAGTAGAATTGGTAAAATTGCAGCATCTGAAAGTCAATCAAATTTCTTCGTTTCGCAAGAGAAATTACCTAAAAATTTTTAATGAGTTTAGGTTTTCGCATTATGGATATATAGTTACAAAAATGTATTTATTAAAATATCTATGGAAAATAATTATTATCATTTAGCACAACATGATGAAATAAAGTGTAATGTTTCCTGATAAATATAATGCCAACGGACAATCTATTAATGAGCGCAATTTTTTGTTGAATGATAATTTACCAAAGAGCTTAGGAGTCATAAACTATATAATTGACATTTCCTTATAGCTTTAGGTTTCAAGTGATTTCCGTTTATTTTCTGCTGCATTCATGTGGTCTTATTTATTTCATATCGCAAAACGGCATGACACTTAAAGTAAGATCCTACAAAAGAAATTGTTATTCTGCGCTTCCTAAGCACGAGAAGTAACAAACATAAAAGGTGCATACTGAGTTAAAAGATGTACCAAAATACGACATTACGTTAATTTACGATAAGTAATTATCTAAATATATAACGTATTAACTAAATAAAGCTTTAAGAAGGGAGAATGCTCATCCACCGAACTATGTTCACAAATATAGTTGTGATCTGGCTGCCACTCACACCGTAGTGTTATTCGATCCCCGACGTTATAGGGGGATGCCAAGAGGTTGTTTAGTGGCGTTTCTTAGGGTAAAATTGTAACATATCAAGCAAAAGTAGCTTTATATTTTATTTAGATAGTGGCAAATTTACCACGGTGACGAACTGTGCGTTAAAGTGACGTCACTTAAATGATTGTATCTTAATGAGTTAGTTCAAGCATGCCTTTACTTATTTAAAGTTGTTCGGGCAAATGGCAATAAATAAATATAAACAGTCCCGTAATGTGACATAAAAACGAATAATTTTATATCATTTAAAAAACTTACAGCTAAACGTTATCCCAATAAAAGGTGTTTAATGTGAATTTTTTACTTCTATATTACAGAAACCAAAGTTTTACGATTCTTTTAAGTCATCGTAAATTTTTCGGTATTTTAATTAGGTTTATCAAGATTTAAGAGGGTAAACTTTTATTTAATACCTTAACTGCTAATAATAACATTTTGGTTTATATTGTTCAGTTTATTTATGCAGGCAATATATTTTATCTACGCCTTATAAAAAAATTACAATTTCGAGTATTTACATTTAACTAAGTTTATACTCGTACATGCATTGTGCCAGACCTCAACTGCTGATAAAAAACTAACGGTGTAACAGCATCCCTCTGAACCCAAGACGGGCTATCATCGTGCACTTTTTGTCGTCCCGGTGACAATTCTAAATCTGTCTGTTTGTCCGCGGCTATATCTGTAACTGCGCCTGAGTGGACGTTTGCCTGTTGCGTAACTAATATCTCGCTTTGTCTTAAGTAATGCGCGGTTTACACGTATTAAGTGGTTAAGTTGGTAACTAAATTTTAACTAAATTTAAGTTACTACATTACACTTGTGTGTCCATACAGATTAAGTAATTAAGCTGATAAGTTCAATAAAGATGAACAGTGAGGAATGTCAAGGAATTCTTCAATTCTGTACTTAGATATTAATAAATGTGATTTTGGACAAATTCAGAGAATTTTATTTTTAACACAATATATAACAGAATAACAGTTTTAAAGTTAAACCTAAACATTTTGTCAAAAAAAGAGAAAATGCGAAATAAATACGAGCTTTTGCCGCCAATCGCTTTGTCAAATTATGCACTTTACTATCTAAAAAAACACGTCCAAACGTGCTAAGGCCCCGCCCAGCTACTTATACGAAAAATACAACGAATCCTAATCTACTTAATAACTTGTGCACAATTTAACTCACCACTTGTCACTTAGGTGACTATTTACACGTAATTTTTAGCTTAAAAGGTTAAGTTAGTAATTTAGTGTTTTAGTGTTTCCCAACCTTTTTTAAGCCCTGCCACCATAAAATTGCTAAAATTTGTATGCCCCCCATACACCATTTTTAACCTTTAAAAATTGTTTTGTTCCCTTAAGAGATATAAATGATAAGTTTTGGGAAGAAATCATTATAAAATTGTTATCAAAGCATCGTAAGTAAAATTTCAAAACATACACACATCAAAAAAGCTTGAGGCCACTAGCTAAATTTCACTTTTTGAAAGAATGTTTTCTTACGTGTGTCTTTTTACAAAAAAGATACACTTTTTGAAATTAAAAAATAAATTATTTTTTGTTAACAAAAATTGAATTCAAAAGTCCTAATGCAATTTCGACTAATAAATTATTGAAATAAAAAGAGAATTTAACTAAATATTATCAACATTTATTATGAAATTGTTTTTTTTTAGAACAAGATAACTCTTCCCCTGGCTCGAACACATGCGGCAATCCTTCTGGGCATGCTGAGAATTAAGTTATCTAGCATTTCTTGCGGTAACCTGTCCCATTCTTGAATAACGGCTTTCCTGATCTCTGGCACTGTCTGGGGAGGTGGCTGACGGTTCCAAACAGCTCGCTTCGTTTTCCTTCGTCGGCTTCTTCATTTTGGCGTAGTCTTACCCACTGGAATCTGCGTCGCTGACGTTGCTGTAAGTTCAGGGTTGCTCGCCAGGATCTTCTCGCTCGTAATCCAACCTGGTGTAAGCAATTCCTGATGGTCTGATTGCTGATTTCTAGTCCAGTAGCAGCCCGCAACTCATCTTTTATTTTAGTGGCATTGATTGTCGGGCAGTCAGCAATCTGATGTAACGCTTCTGAGCAGCAGTAAGAACAGTTGGCCGACCACTGCGAGGTCGGTCAGCAAAGTTATCCACGCCGCGATACCTCCGTAACGTGTTCACGACACAGGATTGGGATACAGCCACTCTGCGTGCTATTTCTCTCGTAGAAGTAACAATTCTTGCTACTTTGCTTAAACTTCTGATAATCCCCTCGGCATCTTTTTGAATGAACTCCTTCGAAAAGTCACAAAAAACGCTTGAAGCAAGTTGGTCAGATCTCTTTTTATACAGAAAAACAATTGATATTTTAAAATCTTTTGTTATTAAGAGATTTCGTATTTTCAAAGTGATCTCGTTTTTTTGACGTGTGTATGGTGAAAAACTGAAATTCAAAAAAAAAATTAATATTTATTTTTCTATATTCATTTAGGATCCTTGCGCTTGGTGCTTGCTGCATAGAGATTTTATATTAGATTCCAATTTACTTAGCTTTAATCTCAAGTCTCCACGTAGTGTTATATCAAGTCGATTTCTTTCTTTTATCAGTAAATCATTTACAGCACAAAATCCAAATTCAGCTCAATATGAAGATGGAAACGGAGGTAAAAATTTTCTTGCACATTCTGGTGCACGTCCGGGGTTCCCCGCGACAGGTGGCACACTCTGCGGTGAATTCCCGACGAAGTTAACTTGACGACTCAATTATTCCCCAGTCTAACTCTATAATTACCCAGTTGATATTTTGGTAACGTCAAACGAAATTATACCTAATAATTATATACAGCATTTTTTAAAGAATTTGCCTTTTTTCTTAAATTTGCCACTGATATCTAGAATTGCATTGAAATAACCCAAAGCGAAAGGGTAAAAGTCGTGTCGAGTCCATTTTTAAATTGCCCTCCTTAACTATCAAATTCCCTGTGGGGCGTGGGCCCCACGTTGAGAAACACAGATCTAGCATGATTGGAGGCAGATTGAGTCTAACAGAATCTAAGCAATATATTTAATACGTATCAAAATAGCATGAAATCTATCTGAAGCTAGCCTTTTTACTAATGCCTTCTATAATTTAACAAGACTTTGAAATTAGTTCAGATAAAGCAGTTTGTATGAAACGATAGCGGAGAAGTAGAGGCGTGCTGTTTTCCGGTTTAAATCGTTCTATTTATATTCCACAAACATTTATTTTGTTACAGATATATTGACATAAACTGGATCATGTTAACTCCTTTAGTTAAGTAATCGTCGGGTGACGTGATATGTTGTGTGGTGTTACGTACGGCCATGTCTCTCGATGTCTGTAGGTGTTAGTTTATGTATGTTTTGCTGTGTTTTGTGGTTGATTAATGTGGAGATAGTGTTGAAATCACACTGAGAATTGCCACTTTTATTAATAAAGTGAAACAATGCATTTTCTAATTACTATAATATACTTAAAACTATATTGAAATACACATTTTTCCGTCTGACATTTTGTACTAAATCATTCTTCATTATTTTTAAATGACACATGACGTTTTAGTTATAAATAAAAAAGGTTGTAACATCCTCCCACCGCGGAGTTGCGCACGCGCTGGTTAAAGAAAACCGAGAAGATACCAAATATAAATGTTTACAAATTTAATCGGTCCGGTAACTTAACGTTCCGACCAGAGCGTGTAATTCTGGTACTAACCTTGTCCATATCAGGTATACTATCGTTGGACATGGACAGTTCAAGGGGGTATACAGTTTGTAGAGAACACACTCGTACGCCACAATTTGTTTTAATATGAGCCACTCTGCTAAAGCCATCGGCTCCTTTAATGGTGTCAATGACAATACACAAAGGCCACTCTACTCGCTTCTTGTCCATCCCTACAATTACTATGTACATCTCCGGGTTTAACTCATGTAGTTCTCGTATCCCCTTTCTTCTGTATGAACAAACTATAACAACAAACTAATGTAAATATTCATTCCTAAATCGGTGCTTCAACTCACCGCATAATTTAGTAAGGTACGCCAACGTGAAGACAAAATATTACTATCTAATTATTCTATTTCTATGTTATTTCTGGGAAGTATAAACTGTAAAAAATGAGATGGAGTTAGAGGAGCAATATTTTCAGAACTGTCCGCAATATAAGTGAGTGGTCTAGAATTAATTACCGTCTCTACCTCACACATCACCGTATTCAACTGAAAATTTAACGACGCTCTGCCTAAAACTCTCCTCAGAATTTCCTTAACACTTCTAACCATTCGTTCCCAAAACCCTCCCCACCAAGGTGAGGCAGGCGGGCTAAAGTGCCAAGGTATATTCAATTCTTGATGAGTTTGGTAATAAAATTAGGGTTATAAAAGCATCTATGTCGTCACCGAGAGTTAAGCGTGTTTTAACACACAGAATTTGATCATCACTTTTGAATGTTTCTAACCTTAATCGTTTCTGAGTATCCTCTTCATAAAAAAAAATCACTTTGTATAACTTTCCATACTCGTCGACAATTCAAAATAAACCCCAAGCACCAGCCTATAATCCTAACAATTTTATTATAGTTTCCAAAATACCGTGAAGAAAACTATTCTTTTTGTTTTGTACAACTAGAGTGTGAGCAAATAACTCGCATCAGAAACAGAAGATTCATTAATCCATTAAAACCATATTCGTCCATATAACTATCTGGGACCACTCCACCATTGACTTTCTAAAAACCTCTTAAAATTCTAAGCATAAATTTAAAGAAAAGCCATTTTCATCTGTGGCAGACTCGTCGAACACTGGACGAATTTTCGTAGTCATTCTTAAATCTCGAATTTGAGACTAATCTGAGACTATTATCATCATCTACCAATAATTCAATAATACCTATGCGACTTACCCTGCATGAAGTCGATTCTCAATGTTTTAAAGCTCATTTAGAATTTGGCAGATCTTTAGCTTTCCAGGGCAGCCTGACTTCGTATCTACCTTCCTCGTCAGTGCATTAAAATAAGCTTGTACTTCGGACTTTACCAAATTTTGAGATTTATTTTGAGCTTCATCTCTTATTCCTACCAATTCTAAATTCCTAAAATTTTCAACACCACCGTTACGTGGACAAATAGAAGCGTGCAAAGTGTTAATTGTATTTACCGCGCAATAAACACCGACAGCGGGCCCTTGAATCGTCCATCCGAGCTTCGTCTCTAAGGCCAGTAGATTTTCATTTACACGTTCTTGTCGGCCGGTAAGCAGCGTACCTAGAAAATCAAGAACCAATTAATAGACTTATACCGGTCTCATCATCAGTGCATTCAGTCATAGTGATTCCCTTATTTTTTAGATAATCAGTGATCCTGGCCCGTCTTAACTTCGGTGTATAACCACAGATGACCCGCTGTTCTAGAGCATTCAATGTACAACTAAAATTATTATTTAAGTTTGACAGATTTAAATTATATACTTAGTATATTTTTTCTTTGATTGTCGCTCTGCCAAACAAGTTTTGCTTCAGTCTTTGTTCACCGTTTTAATTTCAATATCTTTATTATATCTGATTTAATGATAGATCTCTGAGCTCCTGACTCAATTCGCGCTCTGGCCGGTATATTCTGGTTGCCATTAGAAATATAATATTCAAAGTCTGCAATAATACTGTCTTTCTTTCTTCTGCCTGATATAACATGGATCGCTCGTACACTTATTATTATCTTTGTTCATTAGTTCGGTTTTAACAATATTACTGCACATTAGCTGTGTTATTTCTTTATTATTATTTGCATTAACAGAAGTTGTTAAGCACGATGAGGATCTTGAATCACTTATATCAAATCGTGCTAGGCGTATTGTCGCTTCCGACGCTACTTCAAACCTTAAAAATTGTAATAGGTAAGAAAGCGGGTGTTTTTTAAACTACGTGAAAGTTTGATCTGTTCCATGCTTTCAGCGTCTCATCTAGACTCTACTAGAGGATACAATAATACAGCATACCTGTTTTCTGTCAGGCCGAGATACTCCAGTGCTAACATTTGCGTCATAAGTTAGTCATATAGAGATCTCATCGACAACTTGTAAACACCCTTAGAGATCACCAATTGAAGAAATTCTCTAACATAATAATCTAAAATTAAATCATCTCTCGCAAACATTTGGCGTAATTGAGTAATTGCCTTGTTGTAGTTATCGCCGCAAGGAGGAAAGCTTTCAATCAAATCACTGGCGGGAGAACCCTTTTCCATGGCTTGTACCAAAAAATGCACTTTATCATGTTTGCTCAACTCGAACTCCTCTTCATGTATTTTTCGAAATTGTGCCCAAAATCCGATCCAGTTTCTAACGTGCCCGTCAAAGGTCGGTAATTCAAAAGATGATGACTCATTTTTCAGCTTCTAATGGGGCATCGTCGTCTCCAAATCCTTTTACTGTCCTCGTGGGTCACCGTTCGATGCATTTGATCTAGTAGAATTTATTAATGATAAAGCTTGCTCACGTATTATGTACAAACCATTTTTTCAAACCAATTTACGTCCGTCTCCGCCTCATTGCGATCCTCTTTATCCAGCCACAGGGTCAGTATTTCATTCTGTATTTCCTGTAAATCTGTTTGGTGTCCGCCCAACTTTTCTAATAAAGCGGAAACTAATCCCTTATTTTTGGCCACAACCTGCAAATTTAGTTTCTAATTACTATGATATACTAAAAACTTTATTGAAATACACATTTTTCCGTCTGACATTTTGTACGAAATCATTCTTCATTATTTTTAAATGACACATGACGTTATGAGTATAAATAAAGTAAATAGAGTAAATATAAATAAAGGTTGTAACAGTCACATTTAAGTCGATATCATAATTGAAAGCACTTCAAATTCAAATATTTATTTTTCAACATTGACAATTACTTGTTTTTATTGAAGTCAAATAAAACATAACTCTACCACCAGTTCGGAAAAACCTTCGTGTTGAAGAAATGGCAAGAAACTTCACGGTTGCCTATATTCTTTTCAAAATCAATTTACAATGTCTCTGTGTCTATACAAAATTATTTTTAACTGCATCTGTTAGCTCGACAAGTCTCCCTCCCCCCAAGTATCCAAACGACGAACCACCTCAAACGGCACCCGTTCACGAGTTAACGCGGAATCCAGCCATCGCCCTCCTCAACCATATTATAGGGAAGTGAGCGACCGGTCACCCGACGGTTGTAAAGCAGGGCATTATTTGGAGTCTTGCTATCAAGAATGTATTACTAATTGTATTATTACTTTACTGTATCGCGCTTTAGGCAATAACCTCTATACACATGACCACGCCATTCTTTATTCATGAGTCAACACAGTATTTTTTGTCGCTTCGAGACGCAAATGTAAATATACCCATCATTTCCTTGCTACCTTATATCTTTTGTATACGATGTATATCTAATTGAAAAAACCGGTCAAGGCAGAGTCGGATATTGAGAATAAATGGAAATTTACTTTGGCAAATGGGAAATCAGAATAAAATTCTTGGCCAAACGAACTAACTAATGAAAGTTGTCGTAAAGTAGCAAATTATCGATGCAGACGAGTTGCAAGTTGTACTTGTTTCAAATATTTAATGTTCGTTACAAACTACCAGACTTACATATTGTCTACGATGTACCTTTCTAATATTTAAACAATCTTTATGTTTAGTAATTGCTTCAGGCCGGTTCAAGTAATACTGTCGAATCGAAGTTGCAACCTACAACTATTTCTTTAAACCATCACCACGGAACTCTAGCCACAGCACACCACCAGGTGAATGAAATTTGTATTTGCGTCATAATGAATGTAATGTTTTTATTTTAGGACGCGCGCGTGCGCATAGATTCTGTCATGAGATTGAAGATTGAGCCCTCCGGCTGACGACTCGCGTTTTCCGCTAATATGCGTAGCTTGAATACTGATTTGTATTCTAATGCCGACACTTGGTAACAAGTGACTTGATATGTTAAATGTTTAAAGTTTTTTTTACGTCTCATACGGATAAACGTTATTAATGTCGCCGTAGCAAATCTTCTAGGCATAAAGTAATACGAAAACACAGTAAAATTAAAATGGCCATAAACTTGTGTTGTTCTCTCTGAATTATGCAGATTATTGTAAAATAAATTATAATCATAGTGGATTATATTATTCATTCTTGACTCAAGGAAACTATTATACTTTTAATATTCGAAATGATTGCAGTTATTTACTATTAATTAAACTTTTTTCTAGCTTAAAAATAGCCTGCAAGATTAACATATCGATATTAAAAGTCTAGAACAACTTAATTATTTCATGTTTTTCTTATAAGAATTAGATTAATAGGAGTTAGCGCGTCTTGGTGGTTGAACAGGGATTCCTCAGTTAAAAAACTGGGGTTAATCAAGTGTGCCAAACCGGGAAAGGAACCCTAGACTTCACGGTCGTTGGTCTTGGCGCAGGCCATTGCATGTAATTCATTATGTTTGTGTACACGGTCAAGTTGCAAATGGTACGATTGCATGCTGTGGTTATTGTTTTACGTGCAGTTTTATATTGAATTGGTTTAACTAAACATGTATTATTTATTTACTTTAGCGGTGTGATTGTTTTCCTATATATATATTTTCAACCTTGCTTTTGTATCCATGACTACTCGGCGATCATCAGTCTTTACTTTAAAATGTGTATAAATAAGTGCGACTTCAGCTCATGAATCAGCTAAGAATAAAGTTCCAGAACGTTAACTTAACCGAAGAAATGGATGATCACAAAGGACAACTTACTCCTAAACTTATCATAACCAGTTCTTAATAAAATTGTTTGCACAAAAACATTGACTTACAAACAATGGAATGAATGGTATGATTGTGATACACACATGGTATGATTATCATGCCTGTCTTGATTTGCTTGGCCGCTCGAAATCACGTCCAAAATGACACATTCTTAGTAAAACTGTTCAAAATTTGAAGCTGCATAAGATGATTTCATTGTCAACTTCCTAATTTTTTTTCTTTATTTATCGAAGTGGAATGTTTATTTGTGGACCTATGGGCCTGTTAAATTTCACCGGACTTAGCTCAGCGCTGATGGCGCTTAGCCGGAACTTAAACTACTCTACTACGAAACGCTTAAGGGCACCCGAGAGGGCACGGACCTCGGCTTAGGACGTCGTATATTGAAACTACCACTGGGTCGGAATGTCAACTTCCTAGTCGCAGCTACGGTGGTATTAGGTGAAACATTGCGGCAAGCAATACTCAGCGGTAAAGCAATGATACACGATTAAAATTTCAAGTGTTTTAAACATTGGGTAAATGCGTGGTTTAAGTCGGGAAACTATTTACCTCAATTTTGAAGTAGATCCATTATCTATTTGTTTTCAGTAATCCCACATTACAAAAACTTTAAAACTTTTTACGCTAATAATTGTCTACATTAACTGACACCGACAATTCTTGAAATATAAATAGCAAAAGACATTCCGGTTTGAAGCCTCACAAAGTTTTGCCGAAGTTTGGAGGAAGCTTTCCTCATTTATGGATGCTAATTAAGTAGCATTTTCCTTAATTTATATAATTTGTTAAATAATTACTTTTGTTCGAGTTTTTTGACTTTCTTAGGAACGCTCCCTTTGTTTTTAGCGACGAGTTGCAATGGTTACATTGTTATTTACTATTTTAAAGGTTCTATATAAGGTTTGTGATATAATTTGCTTTAAAAAAAGCATGTTTATTTTAAAGCAGTTTTTACGATGTAGACTTTTCTATCAGACGCCTTGGTATCTTATACTAATTCCTACCGGTTTGACTTATCAACAGTTCGGTTATATTTAAACTGATTTAATAACGTCGGTAAACAGAAAAGCGTGGGTTTATGTCCCTAGATGAATCAAAGGGTGGTATTATATTCCACGCGAGTACACTCTGCAGTGTGTGTAAAAGCTTTTTTTTTGAGTTGATGGAACCTTCCCCCTCCTCCACTGGTCGAACAGTTAACTACAGAAATTCCACCTGTTTAGCGTAGACGTGCAGAAAAGCCGAGCAAAGCGTTTCGAAAGCTCGTTTTTGGCTCTTACTAAGATGGATCGTATGTTCGTTCGCCCGCTTTTGAAGTGTAAAAAAAAATACATATTTTATGTATTTTAATGTAATGTTAATAGTAATTACTGACATGAAGTTACTGAAACAGAAATATCGCGAGTCGCCGGGATTATCACGGTATCCATAGCAACTGGGACGCGTGGCGATCAGTTAAATCCGTAGCAAAGCGCAGGTTCGCCTCTCATAAAACCTCTTAGAATAATGTAACGTGCAATTGCCAGCTCAATTACCTCCATTCCTTGCCGGCTGAGCTGATAACGAGTGGAGTACACCACTCTCCACACTGCTACAGGGGGGATATTTTAAATCGCTCGTTACGCGTATGCAGGACTACGCTGTCGTACGATGTTTTACTATTCGAATCGAACGTATATTTTCAGTTTTGACACGTTTATAAACTACAGCAGTAATAATAATAATAAAACTCCCACACAAACACACCATCTGTAAAGTGTTATGAATGAACGCACCGCGAACTCGGGGGGGGGGTCTTAAACATACAAGTGTATAAATATAAACAACCATGATCTGAGGACTAATAATTGCGTTTATCACACAAATGAATTTCTCTATGAACTCAAACCTTAAAGCGAAAGAGAGAGAAACCTCAAATATCTCAATTGGTGATAACTAAATTCATTTGAAAATACGGATCAAAGAAACGCCGTTCGAGTTCTCTCGCATGATTCAGAAATCGCACCTCAGTTCTATGTTCCAGTAAAGTTGTAGCGTATTCTGGGCTAGGAATGTACCCAACGGTCGGCGCACGCGTCGCTGGACGCTGGCGCATGCGCCCTTTAAATAAAACTACAGAGATTGGTAACTATGGTGTTTAGAGGTGCCAATTTGTAGATAATACCAAAAGAAGCAGTATCAAATAAAACACTTTTTTACCGGAATTTATCGCGTTTTATTATATTTTAACATTTTAACTACATGTTTCAGTGTCTACACAGACACCGTGGGCACGAGTGACCATCATCACTTAGTAAAAGTATAATCAAACGCGTTTATATCCGAACTAAGTGTTTTATTTAATATAATGAGTTGTGAAAATTTAAGGAAATTGTGTCCTCTACTAGGTTCATGGTTCAACCTGCTGCCATCAAGATGTAAGTCTAGTTTGACGAGATGGGTAGTGATCAGTGTAGGTCTGTGACAATGTCAATGCTCACAATTATTTTTCTGGATATGTATTTAAAATAACATTCATGTCTTTTTTCTTTGGTGCGAGTCAAGTTAGAAGTAATATTTTGAACGTGCTGTATTGTATTTAGTATTAAATATATGGTATTATACTAATGGAAGGAAAATAATTAATGAAGTCAATTCAATTAAGGAAATGCTATTTATCTATTTAATCAATACTTACACGACAACGTTGAGGAACTAAATACGCATGCGTACATGAATGATCAAGCTATCATCTGCTATTATCTGCTAAAGTCACTTTATCTATCGGCTCCACGTCGCCTACCCACAGCCAACAGATTTAATATTTTACATACCGCGGGGTTTCTGTCGAATCTGGGGTACAATGCTCCCCTTGCAAGGGCGGTCAGACACTGTAACACATATTCGAAATCGGGACTCCTTGATCTTTTCGAAGAATCCATGAATACTATTACAAAGGCTCTGAATTCGATTTCATATTAAAAACTTGACATTTTTTTTCTTTTGACAATATTTTATTTAACTTAAATTTGATTTTTACAGGACATTCTGTATTTAAATCCCTGAATTAAATTTATTTTATTGTTATTCCATATTAAAAATTGTCCTAATAGCTTTGTTCTTATTTAATTTTATGTATACTTGTTACTTCTTGTAATATTAGTTTGTATCCATTATTAAATGTAACTTGGCAATGTTTTGGTAACTATTATGTTGGTGAACTAATAAATAAATAAGCGAGGTGTAAATTATTATTTATGGTAAAGTATTCTAATTTGTGTTAAATTATAAACATCGTGTATAGATCTCTCTCTTTCTCTCTTTTTGTCTCAAGTAGATACATATTACCGAACATGCAAGTGATCCCTCAGTTACTTCTAAAATGCAGATTATCCACTTCCCCAGCTCCGTGGCGGCTCATTAAGGCGCAGACGCGTTTTTCTATAACGCCAAGTTTTTATGAGCTCTGTGTTTGCGCGCGCGCCGCTCTGTGTGCACGATTTAATTACGGAATTATTGTAATTATGTCAAGTAATGGATGCGCGTTTTTTTTATCCGTTTGTTTTGTTTGCTGTTGTGGTCTTCTAGAGTCTTGTTGCGATTTGATATTGTTTGGTTTACACAACTTTCAAGCAGGTCTTCTGCTTTGCCACGATAAAGGAGAGCCAACAATATGCGTCAAAGAACACAATAAAGTTCAAGACGATAACTCTTGTGTGGGATGCTCTTTGGCACCGCTAAGAAACATCTTGAAAATAAATATAAGAAGCCACCATGCTTTTAGGCGCGCATTTGAGATACAAAAGAAAACTAAGATACAAGACTTCATCTATTCTGTGAGAGTTTATGAGTTTGTAAATATAAAATATCTAATCTTTTAATAAAGGTATCCAATCCATTAATAGATCAGTAAATAAATTGTAATAATATGAGCGAAGGCAACAAGGCGCTACAAATTCTACAAAATTAAATGCCTAGTTAGCTTTTGTATTAACTTATTCTGCCCCTGGTTAAGGTTCTACATATTTCTTAAATTACAATTTTGATATTTATTCATAGTAGTAATTAATTATGAAACCGTACTTGCTTAATTATGCACGCGACGATCGTTGCTTTCAACCATGAGTTTGTGTTACAAGTTATAACGAGAAATGCAGGAACAATAAGTTTTTTCCGTCTCTAGTCAATATTTTTTGTAACTATTTTAAGCCTGTTCTAATGCAAATGTTTTACATTTGTTTTATTGACTTGATTGTAAAGGGTATCGCAATTACGTGAATATACGTCACTCCATTTTAGGGTCTTGTTTGATAAGGGCTATTACTAAATATTTTAGGAGTTCCTTGGCATTTAAAACATATCCCGCATATTACTTATGAGAAAAAAGTTGGAATCGAACTGGAAATGGATCCAACATCCATAATTATCAACAAATGAGAGCCCATCACCCGTATGTCCCTTTTAGAATTCAAACCCGAGTGAGTGTCTGCTGTACACGGCAGGGCTGTATCATCTCAGTCTCAAGGTAGTCTTGAACTAACTGTGGCTTTTCGGTACCACGATGATATGTTATATTGAACTCAAGCTTACCCTAAATCGAACGTTGCATCGTGCGGAACCTTATAATTGCGGGTATAACTATCTTGCAGTCTCTGTAATTATAGAAAAGTTATTTAAGTTTTTATTTAAAGCTTTATGGTTCCTCTAATGTTGTACTACTTATAACGGCCATGTTTTGGCCTTTTTTTGTACTTTTCCTATTTTCACGTGCGATCACTATCTGTAGCACGGCTTGATTTACATCCACGTTTTTTCGCCTTAACTGTGTTAAGTTCGGTCATCGTCATGGTGTTAGTTTTACTATTGTATTATTTATTCGTTAGCGTCGTATCTCATTCATTTTAATTACTCAATCTAATGAGAGCTTAATTAAGTCGCGTATAAGCATCGTTGCTTATTTTTTGTTATAAAAATGTTTCATAACCGAGTTCGATTCAAGCGGTTACAATACGAATAAAGGCGTCGTTATCCATTTAAGGAGAAAGGAACTACTTCCTCTTGGAACTCTCTGGAACAATCGTACACCCGCCGAAGTTTCCGCCATTGAATATTCCGACCGCGCTAACATTATTATACAAAGTTTTACGTACGCCGCCGTACCGAGAAATATAAAATTCCGACGGAATGACATATCGTACATGTCGCGTAAATTTGTCGGTAAGCCGGAATCGAGTCAAGCGAATGTGGATTTTATTTCGTCGGTGTTAGGGCGTCTGCGAATTCGACGGGTTTGGTGGGCGGATGCGTGTGACATTTGCGCGGTCAAGGTCGCGCCGACCGAGCTCAGCCAAGGTCGTTCAGGTCCAAACGGTCTTTGTCCCGAAAATTGGACGCAGACACTTCTCGGTCTGCGTCACAGACGCCGGGACTCTCCAGACGAACCTCGGCATTTAGTCCCCAGGAAGATATCTAACGATAAAACGAGTCAATCGTGAAAGCTGTGATTTATTTTGGATATTTATTTCTAGCAAGGGTACCGAAAAATGCTAAGTTCCAGATAGTAACTGTCGTTGTCAACTAGAAATTGTTGAGTAAACTATGTGTAGAGTGCTATCTCGTATTTAGATTTAGTAACAGTTAACTCTTTAACTTCTATGTACCTTTTTAAAGATGATTATATTTTTATTTAAATTTAACATACCTATCTCGTTACGTATTATTGACTCTATTTGTCTCAGGGAAAAGGACTTAATTAAGGCCTAGAATGCGTCATTAGGCAATCGATTCCCACATTTCCTCGTACCGAATCACTTAGAAGACTGCCCACGTACGCGTTCCTAACGAAATACTTTCTCAATCTACCCGCATATCGATGAGCTGCGCTGACGCACGTCACGAGCTGACTACTGCCATTCTTTCATGAGGCTCTGTGCGTAGCGGACGTGTCCCGTTGCATAATAATGACCCATCTAATAGATTTGCATTAATTTATGACAACTTTATGTTGAACTAAAATTGGTACGTTAATGGTTATGGATTCTGGAATAATGGAATAGCGAGATTATATGTAGAGTAAAACGGTTGTAATTGCCATCAATGTAAATGTATAAATAATTAAATCTGAGAGTGAATATTTGCTTGCTAAGCTAAAATTATAATTACAAAAAAAATTGCAAAGAGAAGTCATATATTTCGAGAGTTTGAGAAAAAGAAAGAAATATTTTCCTGGATATATAACTGAAATCTCTCGAATAGCGACATAACAAACACAAATCTATCATTGAAAGCATGTTATAGGGTATAGAAAGCCGCATACAACAGGAAACCCTCAGAAATCAATTATGTTTGTTGTGTAATGTTTTGATGGTGCTGTGACAAGGACGGCGGCGGCGGATCGGCAGTTGGAGTGCGGGGCTTATAAAATGTTTGTAACACGTACATACCTACCCCTCGCATGCGAACTAAACGAACGGTTGGAATCCTTTCAATTCCTTACTACTAATAAACAAAACCGCCCAATACTTAAGTCTAATTAAGTCTGGTCAAAAAATACTGTTTGGTATGGAGGTAAGTAGCCTTGCCTTTCATGCTAGAGGTCCCGGGTTCGAATCCTGGTAGGGCCAGATAATTTATCATGTTTGCTTTCTAATCATGGATGTGTATGTATGTTTATTTAAGCTAATTTCTGATATTTATATTTTTTAAAAAATAGTGTTTATATATTTCTTAAGTTTATTTATATGTTATCTAGTATCTATAACACAAGTTCTTAATCATACTTAATTTGGGCTAGATAATGTGGTGTGTTAGTTAGAAATATTTATTTTATGTATTTATTATTATTACTGGTAGAAAATAAGAATGGCGTAAAAACAAATGGACTTTGGGATCTAATACGAAATTGACGTAAAAAGTGTCCCGCGTTAACCCACACATTTGCAGAATAACGAATGAAAGAAATCACATGCAATTTCAATCTTGCATTGCAGCTGATTACTGCTCGCCACAATTTGTCACCTTATTTAGCTGCGACCAGGAAGTTGACAGAAGTCCAGAAGTTGATTTAGTACCTAAGTCAACTGAATTTGCATATTAAGATGTATATTTGCCCTCAGTTGTAGTGTTAATTTATAGGTGAAGATTTCTCATTAGAAAATTGATATTTATGTAGCTATTTAGTGATAATTAAATCTGCGAATCCTCCTAAATAAATAAAATTGACAATAAAATTACCGAGCGTTCAAATTTTTACAGTTTTTACACAGTAATCTATATGCTGATTTATTAAAATATGAGAAAATTGGAAACAATCTGGTTTAAAACCGTTGCGTGCAATATCTATGCAGTATATAGTGCTGTGAGCACTGCCGGGCGGCATAGTCGATGTGTAGTTGCACGTTCGGGAATAATGCCGTCGGCGAAAGCTGTTCGGGCTTGGGCTAGACAAGCCGGATGCTGACCCGTATACAGCCCGAATGGGCAACACGATCGGCACATGCCGAGTGTAGGAAAGCGATGGTTCGGTCCGGCATTGCCGCTCAACAATTATTAACCCGAATGTGCCAATCCGGAACAATTGGGTAGCGCCCATTATTATTATAGATCATTTGACGTAATAAAAATATCTAGGAACTAATGGCAATAAAGGTAAGTAATCAATATAAATACTGCGCACAATTGATGAAGGGCAAAGGGCCTAATTGCGATTGAAACATTATTTGACGGCCCAGTGGCGTCATTCATGGCTCTGTCTCAGATTCAAGTCCTGGCCGGGGCGTTAATTGGTGTGATGTTGTTGATATTCATATATGTATGTTCATTCTCAACTCCCATTAGTGCGCTTTATGGTCATCCGTAAAACAAGCCCTGCTTACTGTGGGGCCATGCAGTTGGTGTGTTTGTCTGGGGATTTATTTGTTTGTTTTTCTTAATGTACATTTTCAATAAAACAACACCATTACTCTCAACTGTACTACGAAGTAAAAGTGGCCTTGAAAGTTAACTCAAATATTATTGTTTGATCGAGTGGGCGGTCATAGGGCAGTACACTGGGCGAGGTATTCAAGGCCCACGAATAACTAGTGGAATATATCACACGTTTTTTTACCAGGGACGTGGCGCCACCGAAAATATGTCAGTAACTTGGTAACCTGTTGTTTTATATGGGAATTTTTAGGGTCTCGGCCAACGTGCGTTGCTGAGGAGAATCTTAGCTGAAGTCTGGTCGAAAAAAGTTTGGAACATTTATGATAATTTTAAGGTTTTGGTTTTTGCTCGGTGGAAATTTTTGCGAAAAATTATGTGAAATGTTAAAATTCTTTAAGATAAAATTAAAGAATAAGTTGGTGCGTAATAAAATAAATATTTCTATCCAAAAAAATTCATGCATATTATATTTATACACTCTTTTCCACAACTTTTTTGCATGTGTTTTTTTAGGTAACAAAATCGTGAAAAGTCATATGTTTATGAGACTTACACTTTGACATATTTATGATATTTGAATTTATTTATTATTACTTCATTTAAAAATGTCAGTAGGTACTTACTTATGAAAACATTTAGAGTTTCAACTGTGCGTGTCTCACGATTTATTTAAAATACCGGTCAAAGAGGACGTGAGAGTTCTGAATGTGGTGCTGTCTCTCCTAGTTCCGGTGTGTACTATTTTTGGTTGTCATCACATAAATTAATATATAATGTAACTTCTTTAGCCTGTTCGCAATAAAACATTATAGTTGTACGGTTACTAAATCGTTTTTTCTTCCATGTTGTATTTACTTATATACCTATGTATTTATGTAACATGCGATAGTAAGATTTTGTTTCGGAAAATTATGTGATTCCCGTGGCTGGGTTTTCTGAGATTGGCAACCCTAGATAAGTAAAAACACAAATAAAGGAATTTGTCAGAACTGTTGGAATATGACGAAAATTTTCAGTCATTGTCGGGTCGGCAACACATATCCCTAAGATATTATTTACCAAGTCGAAATCAACTCTCGTCACCGACATTTATACTTAAAAAAAGGTAATCGCTTTGTAAAGATTTTCTCTCCTAACATTCAAAATGTAGGTCCAACAGGTAATTAACATAATAATCACTATGTCCAGCATTTGGTGCATGGTGTGTTCCGATGACGGGACGTCGTCGATTCGGTTCCCGGAAGGTGCAAGACGATACTCTTGATCTCTGCGTCTAAATAGCCCGCTCTGCTTCTAATACAGCTGATTTAGTTCACGGACATACGTGAAAATGATTTATTTAAGTTGTTGTAACGGTAGTTAACTGTATAAAAAAAGTTGGACAATAAGTGACCCTGGTCTAACAATCAGAGGGTACAAATCTTGTAAGGATAGACTTGAATATAATGAACAAGGGAACTCTATTTTTTCTATTCGTTTCAAGTTGCCTGTAGGTTTATCCTTAACAAACGAGAATGTAAGATTTTTTTTGAAAAGAAGAAACTTTGGAAGCGTAGCTATGTTCGAAGATTTATTTAGCGTCGGCAGTTCTTTCGCGTGGGCTGTATCAATTTGACAATTAGACAAATGAGGTAATAAGATGAGATGCGTCATCGCTCGCAAAGAAATTCAGAATGAAAACAAAGCATCTGATTTCAGATGTACAGAATAGAAACACTCGTATAGATGTAAAACAAAATCTTCTCCATCAAAAGTTAGAAGTCAATCAACACGAACTTCTGAACTATCCACAGTAATGCGCGGTACATTCTTGTCGAACTATTCGACGAGAAGTTGAGCGTCGAATCTTAGCTGAGCTCCTTAGCTCTGGTCCCGAATGCTTGCCAACTTGCAGACAAAACTTTGTCCACGGTAATATAGTCAATGGTTAATATCTATGTCGGCAGGAAATGACTGGATACTTGCTTGTGTTCCACTTAACTGAAACGTTCATGTGCTGCAAATGCATTTTGTAGCATTGTCGAATTCAATACATTTTCTTTGAATTCCTTTGCAAGACAAACGAAAGCGAGATTCATACATAAAAAAACTTGTAATCGACCTTTTATTCCTATTTAATCTAATTTATACAAAGTTACTAGCTATAAGTTTTCCGAAAATATATAAATAAAATAAAATAAATGAAGAAAGCAAGAAATAATGAGTCGGATAAATGTTAAATCTACATAGGTTTTATTAGATCTTGTTCGTTAGGTTCCTCATTGCTACAGTTATAAAACAGATATACCTAAAATCTACCTAAAGAAACAGTCTTGACTTTTTATCTTATCAACGCCGAACGATAACCGATGGAAATAGGAAGTTCAAAATTTGCATGTAATTTTCTTAAGGAGGCAACGGAGAATTGACCGAACAAAGACGTGGCTAATTTAACTAGGTGTGAAATTTTCTTTAATCAAATCATTTCAAACATTTCGAATTTAAGTCCAAGCCAAAAACCCGAGGCCTCAAAAATTTTGCCTCAACATAAAAAAGGCAAACAGCTACGCCGTCGACTCGCCGCCGGCGGCACGTGGCCGGCGGGTTCAAGGGCGGGTGACGGCGCGGGGTCGTTACACTGCAGTTTTTTTGTAGGTTTACGTAATGCGCGTGAGCTCAACACTTGGCGGGATTTTTAGTTAAACCTGTGGTAGAAAGGAGTCTTGAGTAGTCTCTATTAAGAAGCTACTGTTAGTTTTAATGGTTGCATGTTATGTCGTATCTTGTAGTTTGCGTCTGTATTCCCTCTTATTTGCTATGCGATCATCCATAGAGTAAGCATTGCTAGTGAGTTTCGCGGTATTGTTGGGGTATCATCTCATCTTACAAAATATACTAGTAAGGTAACTGACGCCTTAAAATAATTATAGAATACTACCTCTAACTTTTCATAAAAACATTCCATGTATTCCTACGTACACATCAAGAGTGAGAGATAGATGAGCAACGTCCCAGCCGCGACAGCACGAAACTGAGGAGCAGCTTGGCACGAATGTTCGCCCAGTGTGTAACGCCGACTCATTAATTGACCCATTAGTCGGTGCTGTTCTGTAGAAGCTCTGCCAATGTGTACGTTTTGATAGTTAGTTTCTAATAAAGGTTGAAGATGGACGATTAGTATTAACGGTCTGGTATTTGTTAATTTATGTGTACCTAATAGAAACATTTATGTTATTAATTTTATAGGTGTTTCATATTTAACCCGTGGTGGCTTCGCTTACACTTCTTTGAAGGTTTTCTGGAGTCGAGGTTACCCTATGTCCTTTTGTACCAACATTTTATTATGAACGGTTGCATAGTTCAGACCTGAAGAAGAAACAAAAAAACCAACCCACTTTATCACCAAGCTGAGTTCATGTAAGTTGACGGTGCATTTCTGGGACCTTTATTTATTATCTGTCTATGGATTGTGCATTTATAATAATTATTCTGAAAGTTCCTAACATTGTAAGCATTATCGTCGTTGTCCCCAATGATTGCGTATCGTGCTGAAAGTGGCGCTCCAATTTGACGATAACAAAATATTCTATGAGTACTGTATCTACGGAACACTATCTACAATATGCGAAATCACGCCTCGGTCACTAACCGATCATTGGCAAACCAAGCGTGTTCCGGACTAATATGAAGATATTTACAAAACCTGCGCATGCTTACAAAATGGCGCTCTCCGTAAGTGGTATGATAATTATTTTTTATTTATTCGTATAGTATTACAATATAGTACAAAATTTTCCCAAACAACAATGGGTCTACAATTGCACTTGATAGGGTCCGGAAAAGCGTTCATTGTCACTGCATTATGACGTCACAACTAAGTAACCTAGGCCTGAATGAACAGGAATACAATAATATTAAAAACTAAGACAAGAGAATATTAAAAGCTTTTACCTTATATGTCATCATAGAAAATGTCGTTTTACAAATTTTGAAATTAACTTTTGAAGTAAGCGTTTCTAAGCCTTTTCTTTTAATGTCATTACTACTATTTTAATTATCAAATTTTTGGGAAATATTAATAAGGTTTGTTTTCAAAAATATATACCGATGTCTTACATATTGGAATGCTGTCATCATCAAATTTTAAGCCTCAACAATCTACAAACAGCAAGATCGGACCGCCAAGTCATTACCATATCGCGCACAAACATGTATCAAATATGTAATATTCATATAAATATTTCATCAGCTCACATCATTTTCTTTAAGTTCCAACCTTCACCTTGTTAAAAAAGTGTCCGGCGTCAAACATCCGGCGCTCGGATGACCGGCGCGGGCGCATGACCACTGAGCACCGTCATTTGAACCTTCTCGAGTTCGTTGATTGGGTCGCAATTTGTGGTGGACATGGGTAGGTGCTTTTAAGCATTGACGTATTAAGTAGGTGTATAAAGTGATCGAAACGAAAAAGGGTATGAAAATAACAGCAGTACTGCAAGTGAGGCGTATTCAAATATTCAAATGTTTAATTTATCAAATCAGATCGGGACACTTTTTGTTGTTAGTTTTGTAATGGACACGGTGTCCGTTTGTTTCTTTTACTCGTAATATAAGAAGTTCGTCGATCTTATGGTGCCTCATACCTCAAAAGTCCTCTAATGTATTAGAATCCTGTTAGTCATGTTTTTTGTAGTATGGCCTATTTATACAAAATTTCTCACATTCTTTGAAGTTAAGAGACGTTTTGACAATGACAATGTAGATCGCGAGGACGTCATTACATCAAGGAACGCCGATCCAATCAGAAATAGTGCAACAAGGTATTGGAATCGCCTAACGCATCGGTGGGGTAGGCTAACGCGACGTACGCATTCCTACTTGGTTTCTTGCTAGTAGTAGTTTCAATATTCGACATCCTAAGCCGAGGTCCGTGCCCTCTCGGGAGTGTCGTATGTAGGAGTAGTTTAATTTCCGGCCACAAAGTCTGGTGAAATTGAAAAGGCCAATAAATTTCGTATTTCTATATTATGCCTAACACATACCAAGGGGGTTTTATGACAATGAATATGTCACTCATAAACGGCTCCATTCGCATTTGTGTTTTGTTCTTTTAAAAATTACCTTCTTATTAAATAATTAATCTGTACGTATTTTTTAATTAGTTAAATAGAACATAGTAAAATTTTGTAGCGGCACCAGCTTTTTTGAATCACGCAGTCCAAAGTGCCTACACAAATATTACTGAAACACACCCGTCAAAACAAAACGAAAGTCTCACTTAACCTTTTGGTACAAACAAAACAAATGTTTGTTATGATAGTTCACAGCAGCGGTATGATTCCACCGGCGCACGTGTCCACAACACCGCGGCTTCTCGGAACCTACCTAAAGGGTGGAGCTGCTTAATTATTTCAACGTTTAAACGGCAAAGGGTGGATTTGTTACTATGCGGGGTTGCTTGTTGACAGTTTTAGGTTTTGTTCGATGTGTGATTGTGGGTAGTTTAAATACTATGCCATCTTAGAACGTTTTATGGATGGTGGTATCGTTTGTAGTCTCAACTAGGTAGCCTTGCGGATTATGTACACAGTGTATTGTTATATTTGCATTTGATAAATGATTAATATAGTTCAGAGAAAAACACATTAAACCCTAGAATTAACTTATGTTTTTGATGACCTGTTGGGGGTGGATTGGAAAGTGCATTGTACAACACTAATGTTCTATACACAAAAGCGTGTCTTAAAGATGAGAACCCGGGTGCTCTATGTGGAACTGTCGAGGGCTAGTAAACCTACCGTTGGGCTAATACAAGCTCGATTTTAAAAACAAGCATGGTTAGTATGTAGATTAAATAACGAACTTAACTTGTCGAACCAAATTACAAACGTATAGTTCAAATTTATTAAATTTCACATTCTTTTACTCGACCAGACGCAGAAAATAAGTGAGAGCCTCGAAATCAAGGTGAACTAATCAAACTACCGACCACGTCATGTAACATGCTTCGGCTCAACAATTCGCCAATGACGCACCAGCTGGGGACTGTACCACACCAAGCCGAGTTGTTGAATATTTAGAATAGCTTGATGCCGATGTGTGCGGTCACGTGACGGGCGGACTCAGCAGATCCCCGGCATTCAGGGTCACGAGGATGTGCTAAGTTTACGATTTATAATTTGGCCAGCTGTATGCAGGGTTGGCTTAGGCCCCGGCTGGGTACACCGTGTACGGAGATTGGTGAAATTTATAAAAGTTCGGGAAAGTAAATGAATCACAAACAGAACTACGGTTGCTCAGTATAGTTTGTTTTATTTTTATTGCGGCATTTTGCAATCCTATGATACGCGTATATTGTCATAGTTATGATTGTGGTTTTGAATATTTGTTAATTAAATCAATTCGTAAAACTTTATATATTGCTTTCAAAAGATATTAAAAAGAGAAATTCGTTTTTAAAAGTAATTATTTATTTTTGCTACTCCACTTTCCGTCTGCTGAAATAGTAGACAACTAGAAATATGAACAACAAAATTTGTTAAGATCCAAACCATTATTCCGCTCCTTTACGTATAAACTTTAATGTTATAAATGAACACCCTCATCTGCGTATCCAATCTATCCACACTAAAATTGATTTAAAAATGACTTTGTAAGCAAAATCTACTATCATCAAAATGATATTATTATGACGGAGTTGAACAAGCCACTTACTTTACTATATATAGATCAAGCGGAGGCCTCGTGAGGTTTTCCAAAGTATGAGTAAATTATTCAAAGATTTTCTCGACGTATTTCCGTAAAACCGAGCTCACCTTATAAGTGGTCACTATGGTGACATAGAAACACAGTCACCTGAATAAATCTGAGCTATTACATTACAGACGAACCTTTTTTGAATGTAGCGTAGGATGATCTACGTACCAGCAGATCGATATTTTATCGATCTGTCTTGTTTTATTGATTGTTTGATTTGAGCGCGTGGTTAGGATTAAAATGTTGGCTTTATTTACTGTGTAGTTTTATGTGAATTATGTCGATATTTAATAATTCAGAAATAATATATGATTTACACGCCTGTGTTTTACATCTGCCTCTAAAAACAACCTGTAGATAAACTATCATCCATGTCAGGGTACCTTTTAAGAAAGCTTTACGTTTGAATGATCACTATTATAAAGGCATTGCTCAGTATTGATATGTCTACACGGGAAATGTCGATGCGATGGTAAGTCACGTCATGGGTGCATTAAAGCTATCAAGTTAAATTTCTTAATATATATTTTTTGTTGCGTATGCGGGAGTAAACGATTATTTGAACAGTTTAAAGTAAATTTCGTGAGATACATTATAAACCTACGGAGTTAGAAGCGTACGTCTTTATACATCAAACCGAAAATCTCCGACAACTAAATTTGTACGCTGGTTTTGTATATGTACTGACATTATGATTAAATACTAAAACATATTGCTACACTTATACTAACAAATTAAGAATTTATCATACAAATAATTACGCCAGTATTACAAAACAGGCATACCTATTCTCGTCTCGTACAGTCTCGGTGCAGTATTCCGAGCGCATGCGTCGCTTCCTTTCTCCGAATGTCTGCGGCCTGCGTTCGCGCACACTGGACTAGGCACAGAGTTCACGCTTTTGTCATTGCTCTAGTGAAAAAGGTTTACGCTTTTTGACTATAATTTATATGGAGGATGGTATCAATGATTGGATACTATTAGTTATATGTAGTTCTTGAAAGGCAATTGTATTTAGGCACACAATGTCCTTGTACAGCTTTCGATATTACGTATATAAAAGTAATGCGCACTGTATTATAAAAACGTATACTCCCCAGTATTTGTAGCTTTGCCTTCGAGATCAGCGGTCTTGGGTTCTAATCTAATGCTCTTCGAGACCAGCATATTACCAGGTTAGAGCTTTGCTTATTCTAAATTTAAAGCTTCTTAATTAAAAGAAAGCGCACATATGTGTGTAAACCGAAGATTTTTATTTACCCACTGGCCACTTACCATTGAAATTCACGTCAATGTTACCTACTCCAATTGCGCATAGAAAATCGCATAATCGGACACATACCAATAACTTCACAGACACTCCCGCGCAGGCCTCGAATTCTCGAGTTCAGTCAAGCCCAAACCTCGCTGGTTACCTCGGGATACTAAACGAGTCGTCCCGGTTCCACTCCGGAAGAGGTTAGGAGTTCTTTGTCCTGAGGAATTGAGGCTTCCGGTTTTCGAGACGGATTGTGTAGAGTGGGATGTCCAACGGTACCTACGTCCTGCGCAGACTTGTTAATGTTGTCTAGATTTTGACTTTCGATTTATTAATTCGTCGGTAGTTATGTTGCGCGCAGTTTGTTGTCATTTAGTGGACTCTAGTCTTTGTAATCCAGTATTTTATTTTCTATATCATGGTGGCTAACAGCAAATGTTTTAGCTAATTATAAAATAATGGCACTTTGCCCAACAAAGCCTTAGTTTTAAGTAAATACGCGATTTTGGAAGCTCTGTCATATGTAGAGCTAATAAATAAATTTCGTAACAATCACAGACTCACGTAGTGCGCTTCAATTGTTAGCTCGGTGTACCTGCCCTGTGCGAGGTGCTCCGATAGCTTACTGGAGTTTAGATACTATCAAAAAATTATCAAATAGTCATAAGAATGTACGGTTGCAGTGGGTTCCTGCGCATGTGGGCATTCATGGAAATGAAGTTGTGGATCGTCTAGCGAAGGAAACCTCAGTGGATGGACTCAGATCTGAATGCTAACCTTGTCATACAGAATTGCTACACAAAGTAAAAGACAGCTGTTTTGATATGTGGAAAGAACACTTTGATGAAAGATCACTCTCAAAAGGGATCTTGGTTCTTTGATGAATGATGCCGACATGAGCAGGAACGACATTGTTACAGCCTTCAGACTTCGTTCGGGACACATGCCATTAAATCAGTTTGCGTTTTTAATGGGGAAAGTGTCATCCCCAAACTGCGGTGAGTGTGACGTTGTAGAAGATGTTTTTCACATTATTATGGAATGTGTCCCGAACGAGGATGAATTTGTGTGTGGATGAAAGTGAGAAATTTGCATATTGTGACCAATCACTTAACTTAATCGGTCAGTGTAATGTTATACTCGCTGCCCCAAAATCGAATGTAGCCAGAGCTTTGTATAAATTAGTTAGAACTGCTTTAAAGCGTAGATAAATAAGTGTCATATGTATTGTTTATTAATTATTCGTAGTTCCTATGAGGATGACATAATCTCTGCGAGATTAAACCCTCAAATAAAAAGTAAAGAATTAAAACAAAAAAAAAGTAAATACGCTTTTTTTGTATAATTAATAATTTTCTTTTAACACTCTTCTGTAACTAGTTCTTTAATCAACCACATACCTACAAACGAATGTAACCTAATGCTGCATTAGACCTACATTAGTTTCCTCAATCAGTCGGTACATCCGTCCGCCGGTGCTGGCGCACCTGGTGACTCAGCCAGCCCGGCTCCGGCGACCGTCGCCGGCTGATAGGCTGCATTACCTCATTACTCCTATTTGCGATTGTTACAGTACTGGGTTGTCAATGACCGGTTACAATGATGCCGATTCTATTTCATTAATTTAGTTTCTACGACCGAGTAGCGTAGTGGTCAGTAGCCCTGCCTCATACGCCGGAGGTCCCAGGTTCGAGTCCTGCCCGGGGCATTTATTCGTATGATGTACATAGATGTTTGTTCTCGGATTATGGTTGTTGATTTTTATATATTATATGTATGTTTATTCGGGTTTCCCCCCCAGTTCGCTGTATGGTCATCCGTAACACAAGCTCTGCCTACTTTGCGGCCATCAGTAAAATCAGTTGTCTTAATTACGAGGGGTGTGACTGACTCAATCGTTACTTTTGTGAAGTTTCATCGTGTAGACTGAATTTCAAACACTAGCTTTTCGTTCGCGACTTCGCATCCTTAAAAAGTTTTACTAGATCATCTCAATGTTAGGTACCCACGGCCGAACTGAGACACGTCGTGTGGTCAAATAAGGTAACTTAACCATAGATTTTGTAAAACGAATCTGTACTTCATGTTTACAGTATCAAGTCTAGAAAATTTATCCTCAATTTTTTCGATCGATTTCTTCGATTTTCGATCGGTTATTTCGTAAGCACCTTAATTACCACCACCGTTTGAGGACTCTTGAGTTCGGCCGTTCGCGAATGTAATCATTCTAATCACTGTAACACCTTTGTCTTCATCGTCACTTTCCATCAATTGAGATAGAAGACTAACGTCAATAAAAAAATATCATTGTTAAAATTGGTACACCTTTCCTTTCATAGATTATCGATTTAGGATTATTATTTTTATCATACATTTAGATAAATAACGCGTTAGTTTAAGAATGTGGCCATTTCTTCCTCAGAGACTGGTCTTCTTAACGAGTCTGTCGTCTTGTAGATGTACATATGCTGCACGTCAAAAACCGCAACAAACATTTTATTCCTCTTTAATTACAAATTAAATAAAATCCTGAAACTTGATGAAACTTGTATGATTTTTTTGCCAGTTTTACCAATTATCTTCCGGTTTGTCCAATGCAGGAAATAACTCGGGATTCGTGGGCGTTTTCATTCATAACTGTGTTGATAATGAAACTGTTAATAAACACGTACTGTTTAATTTGAGTCCGATGCTGAAGTCCGACGGAATCGCGTATCGATGTTTCACCGGATTACTGAGAATTCATCTTTAGATTAAGATTAGTCATAGCCTTGAAATGCTATAGTATAAAGTATAAGTCAACTTAAATGTATTCATCAAGTGTACTCGGTTGCTACTGGTTCACTGATTCGTAATCATTTGGTCATTCATTTATTTATTTTGGAGAAGTATAAATTCGGGTAAGAATTCGTCATTAGTATGACTCCATGTTAAGGTAAAATGGAAGCTTGTCTTGTCATAGAGTTATGGGTGACGAGGTATTGTGTTAGTGTTAATGTTATCAACTTTTTTTTAGTTAAACATTTAAAGGAAAAATGCCGCACAACTGCGTCTGCCAGAATTCGAAACCAGGACCTCTGGAGCCGAAAGCAAGTCTGGTATCACCCACTCCTGTTAGTTTGCATGTATAGATTTTTTTTCTAACAAAATAAAAAAATTACAGACACTGATATCTACTGCCATATCAAACAAAACATAAGGTGATTGAATGAAAAGTTTTAGTGCACGCAAAAATTTTGTTTAGGCTATGCTCCAAGGTCAACTAAACTTAATATCTATTTATGACCTGAATATGAAATAAATAACCCGTGTCTAGGAATCATACTTTAAACTAAATTTTCTTTGGAATCTAATCGAGTGCCAACAACACCTTTTCCCTCCAACTGCTCGTACCAAGTAAACGTCATTACGAGTGACAACTAGCTGTTCCTATTTACCCAATTGATGACAGTGACGTGACTCGTGAACCGATGGCTGTCGCACGTGGAACTATTTGACGCGTGGGTTGGGCTTGAGGGTTTATCTTTGCTATTACTTAATTTAATTAAACGGAGAAGCTTTGTTACGGTATTAAAGTAAATAGAACTACTATTTACTTTAATACCTAAATGAAGCAGAATGCAGCTTTGTTCGTAACCAATAATGAAAGGAGAAATATTTTTATTTTTTAATTCAAGGTGAGTCGTTTGTAATGTCTGTTTGCATGAAATAGGGTATTTTCATCGTAGATCGACTATTTCGTGAAACCAGCCATGTAAATGGAGAGGCTTGGTTTATTCTTCGAAAGAGTTTTCGCGCCCCGATGTGTACCTACGTGGGTTACATTTTACTCGCATAATATTTTTTTACTAATTTTCTTAGGCATAATCAATGTTACATCTTTACTGCCATATTGACACATATTGGCATAATCATATTATGGCATAACGAGTTTTAAGCACAACGATCTGTTGGGCTATATTCAATTGGACTATTTAGGAGACATATAATAAATAGTCTAACCATTTTTGTATTTAGATAAGCTTGCTGGGTCCCAAATTAGGTAGACCCCAACTTGCCGAAGTCTCCTCGCCGGGGTCCATATTATTTTGGGTTAGGTTTGATATGTGATGAAAATACGCCACTTCATATTTTAGTGTCACTCCCACCCCCGCTGCAAAAAGTTACTACAAAAATCTATTTTGACATTGTAACTATTAACTAATATAGAAATCAATCTAGTACGCAGTATTAATATATAACCATTTTAGGCTTTAGAATATTATGCTACGTTATCTTTGTGCCAAATATGCGACAACAATTATGCGTAAAGTTGTTATGCCATAATATCATTATTCCTAAAAACACTATGCATTATGACAAAAGTTTTTATGCGAGAAAATATAAAACCGTACCTACGTCGTATGTAGATATGATCATAGCGTACGAGGGAATTTCATTGAGTCTCTGTTTGAAATTAACGGATCTGTCTTTTTACTTATTAACTGAAGTTGAACATGCGACGTGTTCTGTAGGTTTAAGTATCACATTTCCAACTTACTTTCATAGAAATGTTCATGCTAAGTTTCTCATTCTTTAGGTTGAATTCCTAAAAATCCTTTCTTTTTTGAGACTGGCAATTTAGTTTTCAAGACTTTAAATTAAGTTTCATTCTAGACACAACTACCACGCCTACAAAAGAGATAACTAATTTATATGCTAATTTTAATCTCGAAAGCTTATTTTATCGATGGTAAGATTTTTTGAGACTAGTGTTGTGCTCCATACTCGATTAACAATTCCGGTGCGTTGATCGCATACGTTTTGAGCAATGTTTTTGTGGCAGCACGGTTTATCGACATTCGTCTTAGCAAGGACACACTGCGTCATTATAAAATCAGAATTCATTTGATCGGCTATTTATTCAGGTTATTAGCCTGCAACTCGGTAAGCAATCTAGGATTTTTTGTTGTATATCTTCTGGAAAGTTCATGGAACTTGCTCTAATCGTGCGACCTGAGTTAATTTTGAGCTTTTTAAATGTAAAAACAATTAATTTGCATGAGATATATGTTAGATAAGGTATATTAAAATGCTATTTTGAAGAAAGTTTCAGGATTTATTGTGTTATTATCTTGATTTATTTTTATGCATAATTAATGCAATAGAAATTCGATATTTTTTGGGAACTATTCTAAAACTGAATAGCAATTTGGAATTATCAAATAAGAGGTCAAAATGACAAATTTCATCGAACTGTCATTCAGGCAGCTTATCGATATGACATGACAGTCGACCCGTTGTAGATAACCCGCGTTCCTCGAAGGGCGACCCTAGCTGATAGTGCTTGAAGTTTTTATCGACAAAAAATTCAAATGTAGCTTGAATGTCGACGGTGCGTTATGTAACACACACACTGCGTCACGGGTGGTTCGCACAGATAGGAGTAATTATATAAATTAGTAGTTTTTTACTGCTATCAACTTGCTTATTTTAATTATGTGCGTAACTCTAATTTGTGGGGTTTATGAACACTTTAAGAAATAGTTCTCTGACATAACGTCAAAATTAAACTTTACTTGTGCAATGCAACTATGTGTGCGTGTGCTTGTAAATTAATTGTAAACTTAACTTTGTGTGGCAGACGCCATCTTGTCGAACTGTGTGTTCATCGCTTTGGTGTGCGTGACAATCAGTACATCTTGTCACACACACACAGTTGCTGTATATATACAAGCTTAACGCACACATAGGTCCGCGTGTACAGATGACTTGAACTATCTATAACATTTTTGTATTTATTTCAAGTATAATTTTAATTCCTGCTAGGAATTGCGCGTGGTTTTTGGCCGAATTTATACAATGTACACACGTGATATTTTTAGTTTTTTAATGGTGAAAGAATTCTTGAAATCGATTTCATAGTTTCAGAGTTACAATAATCAAATATTATCTCTTTATTAATATAGTACCTTTTTTTTCTAATCGTACCACTAAAAATGACTAGAATCTCGGTATCATTGGTCGCACGTCAAAGAGTTCCCTAGTCGATGACCTTGTCTGCTTTATCTGAAGCAGAGAATGTTGACGGAGCTGCTTCCGTTCTTAGAAGATAGGAAATTATTGTTTTATCTTTGATTGACCGTTAGCAGCGGCTAGGAATGGCTGGAAGTTTGATTTGCGGATGAAGCAACGCATTGAAGCGTGTTTATGCTGTTCAGTGTTTTTGGTCTAGTTATTTTTTTAGTTATTTATATTATAATGACGGCCAAATAGCGTAATTGGTAGTAACCCTACGCGGGAGGTTCCAGTTTCGAGTCCTGGTTGGGGCATTAATTTGTGTGATGAACACAGATGTCTGATGTTGTACCCCCAGATGCTGTATGGTCATCCATAACACAATGGGCAATGCAGTTCGTATTTTTGCCTGTTTTTGTCTGTTTTTGTTAGACTAATTGTTGATGTAACGAAACAAGGAAACATCTGTGTTTAGGGCCATGTCACCATTTTCGGTAAATCTCATTTCGTTGGGATATAACATTTAAGCAACATATTCACATTTGATGTCTCTATATTCGCTTCGGCTGGCCGCCCAAAAGGTTAAAGCGATAAACGTTTTTAAATGGATGTTTCTTAAAATGAGCTGCTTTTTTCCCGCCGATTTTTGTGAGCTTCGATTGTCGTCTAGCTTCTTACTTGACCCTTACCCAGTGCGACACGAAATGACAATCATTATCGGATAATCACGAAAACAAATGCCAAACGACGCCACGGCATCCACTGATGGGTTTTTAATTCGTCAAACTAGCAAGAGCAAGAGAATTACATATAACCGTTAAGATAAGAGAGAAAAAAAGATACAGGATCAAAATAGGTTCATGTCCAAACAGGTTTGATTACGGTTTCGAGGTGGATTTTTTTCTTTCTTCTTTTGTTTTTGATGTCTGCCGGGCGGGTAGTCATTTGCCGGTTCTGTAAAGACGTTTGTGTTTAAAACCTGGTTCTTGTTTAATGAAAAGGTAAAATGCAGGAAAGCTTTTAATTTTTTTCGCGTTTTATGCTCAATTGAATGATTATTCAGGGGTGTTTTCCCTTTTTTGGACTTGTTCTTTACGATATTAATTTCAACGCTCATTGAAAATACTTAAAAGACTTGGTTCTTTATGATTCATAAAATCCTAGCTTTAAATCTCAAGACGCTTAAAAATAAACTCTAACTTACTCACTTAGTAACCAGCTCCGACTTAAATTCGGAACTGGATCGCAAAACCCATTCGGAAATGAGTAACTAAAAGCCGGAAACAGTATTAATACACCCGAATGAGGTCACGTCCGGGATTTTTTTATATATAGCACCCTGAAGTTTTGGCTACATGAGTCATGGGGTCCTTCCATTAAATATGTGATGTCGTCATGGTTTCCAAGGATACGTATTGATCATGATCATGTGTTTTAGAAACCGGTTTTATTGTATAGTTTACAGTGATGTATAGTATAGAGGAATTTAATTTGCAAAAACTGTGCTGCCTGCTGGTCTACGAGCTATGGTCTATGAAAATAATAAAGTTTGTAAGTTAAATGGCTGGCACGAGAAAAAATTGTTTTAGGTAAAATGATCTTATGGCATATGTATTAGTGTTAGTAAAAGAATTAATTTCAATGAAACATTGCAAATTCCTGTAGGAAGGTACATCATTTGGTATTTGTTAATATCAAGCACAGCTTTTAGTTTTGACACTGAAGGTGAGCTGCACGATATAACTTTAAACATAACAAAGCCGCCGTCAAAGCTCCGGTTAAGGCAAATATGGGTTGCACCATTTTAGCTAAGGTTAAATCGACGGCATACCTAACGCTAATGGTAACCGTTCGATTTTACCCGTTGATACTATAGTGTCGGTCAAGTTAACTGTCGAAGTATAAACTTTAACAATAACGAATAATAAAATGTTGAAACACACCGCGTTTGAATTCTTCCGTCATTGTTATTGTTTTTGTTTGAGGTAATTTTGACTTAAACGATAACTTAGCCTGTGGTGCCACTCACCCTTATCCGCATTCAACAATCTCCAATGCCATCACAAACCCAAAGAGCCAAAATAACCTCACCAACCTTAAACAATACTTCGACTCCTTCCAAAAAAAAAAAACAATGTTTTTTAACCAATTAAAAAAATTCTAGTAAGTTTATGTAAAAGAAAACGATCAAAAAACCACACGCCAAATATATCCACTGCGGTTTGATATATTCACTTTTACTGTCCGCGGTAAGTTTTAAGTAATTTTGTGATGCTCTTATTGGAAAGTCGAGTTTTTACGTCTACCCTCAAAAGAGGAGGCTCGCCTTGGACGCGGCATAGCTGCGCGCAATCAACATTATGCGCCATAAGAATTTATCAGGTATGCCTTCGATTGACAGTTTATCGATAAACCTGTGGGCACACAGAAGTTGTATCTTTGAACTTTTCCTTCGTTTGTAAGTTTTTTTACTACTTTCGTAGCCGTCAAACGAGCGTGCCACCCGCTGCGGTGACGATGAGTGGCCTTAGCACCCATGGACATAGTCTTAGGAGCTTTTGTTTCTTGTGATACTTATATCGGATAATGATCCGTCGCCGAAAGTAGGCTTCGGTTGGAATCGCCTTTGTTCCAATAACTGCTCTGGCTGTTACTTCTCGCTAATCGGAACGCAACCACGTGAATGTGATAATTAAATGATGGCGGTCAAAATGGGAAGGACAGTAATATTGCCCCAGATGAGATCTTACCTGAAGAATCTCTGATACCGCTGATTACTAGTTGCGGAGTCCGATAGCGTCGCTTGATTCCTACTCTGCGTAAGTCCATTTCTTGAAATGAAATGAAATGAAATATTTATTTCTCAACATTGACAATTACTTGTTCCTATTGACGCCAAATAAAACATGATTCTACCACCAGTTCGAAAAAACCTTCGTGAAGAAGAACTGGCAAGAAACTTCACGGGTATATATTTTTTCAAAATAAATTTACAGAGTCTCTTTATGTCTATACAAAATTATTCTTTTCTGCATCTGTTAGCTCGGCAAGTCTCCCTCCCCCCAAGTATCGAACACCCTCAAACGGCACCCGTTCACGAGTTAACGCGGGATCCAGCCATCGCCCTCCTCAACTATATTAGAGGGAAGTGAGCGACCCGTCACCCGACGCTACCATAAGAAAACTTATTTTAGTGACAATGACGCTTTACATATTCAATGTCAATGCCCATAGCCGAATAAATACAGGGGAACCTAAAGCGACCAGTACTATAATTTCGTGTATTTTTATTTATAAATAATTACTGTTAATATGTATATCATTTCAATGAATGAAACTGAGTTTAGTTTTCACATTTGAGCTGCCATAAGTTTCTCATTAATTATGAAATAAAAAATATTAAGATAGGTAATAATTCATAACAGACATCTTGTTTGCTGACAACTTTCCACTCTTACTCCAGTCAAGACCGAATATAAAATAATATGAAATAAACAATTGTCTCCACATGCAACCACAGTGTGTTTAAGCCCTATGCTACAGATAATTTTACTGACATCGTTTTCATAAAACGGTGCTTAATTCTTTAGCAATCGGCTTTTTTCTGCCGCTTCGACGATGATTATATAAAGCTTAAAGGTTAAGTCATTTAAGCTTATTATAGATTGTCTATTCGGATAATTTAAAGCTTTCTTTAGTTACTTAGAGCTTGTTTTTTTCCCTTTAATTTGAGATAGACTGGACTTTTTTTTAAAAGTAATTCAATATCTGTAACGGTATTGGAACACTAAGGAAGCAGGTTACACTAGAATTACCTGTTCCTAAAACATTTTAAATTAAATTAAATTATGGAAATATTCTTAAATATTCATGTCAAAAATCTAGAGCTGAGCTTTAAGGTGAATTCAGAGTGTTCTGAACTATCGAAAAAAGATATATTTAATTTCAATTATAAACTTCTACCAAAAAAGCCTCCCTAATTTATATATGCGTACAATAAATATATCTGTCATCGGCACTGTGTCCTTACTGCGGCGTTATCAAAGTAATTTACTTCCTCGGGCGCATTCCCGCGTTGCGGAATGCAGGTTTCCCGCCAAAACGGCTAAGATGGCGGCGCTGCGCGGACGCAGGACGCGGCGTCATCTGCCGGCCGGCCGGCGCAACCGGACGCAGAAGAGGTTTCTCATGGTACTGTTAGTAGGAAAAAAAAAAGTTTTTTTTTGTCTAAATATGATTTGTGAAAGGATTGTATGATCCGGGAAGACGTTTTGCTAATTTGGTAATTGAAGTTTTTGTACGTCGATAGATGGGGTATTGATGGATAACTGTCACTGTTATTGTCGGAGTATGCAAACAAATCGCTTCTACGCAGTTAATATTCTTTATTTTCAATTCAAACCCCCTGACTATGTGCTTAATGAAACACATTCAAACCAAACACATCGTTTGTTAGAAGATTATTAATCTTACTTCAAAAGACTTCCAATGTTAGAATCAGTGTAGTTCAATTGAGGTGATTAATTAGCGCGCACCTCCCTCCGACTCGCAGCGGTTCACTATTAACCCGTCGCGCGATTTATGTACACCAGGTGTACGTAAGGAAAAACGCTCCAAGCGCGTTACGTACACATGGTGTACATAACGAATCAGTTGCAATTGGTCGTTCTTTTCTTCAATATTTTTGCACTAGCAATACGAACTAAGTAATGTAATCGATTCATTCATTCATAATTGAACATTTTCGAGTATTATTTTAATGGTAATACTGATATACCGAACGATAGAACGAAAAAAAAAACTAATGCCGACGCCGAGACGCCATTACTGTTTTGTATGGTGGTTTGGAACTATTCGGAAATGCTTTGTTGTAATTGAAATATGAATTCAAGAAGAAATCGGTAAGTAACTTGTTATATCATATATATAGAATTACTGAGAAATAACTGTAGAATCTGTTTTTAGTAATTGTTATATTGAAAGTGATTATAATTACAATGATAAAGTAGCAAAACTTTTGTAATGCACTAAACTTCGACGCCGTGTCCGCCATATTTTACAATATTTATTGTATTAATTTTCTTAAATGTGGTTTAAAATATATATAAGTTGGTAGTTAATTTATGTAAGAACATAATTTAACAAACAGATATTGATAATATTGTGTAATTTCATCGCAATCATATTTCAAATATGAATTTCTGAACAATCAATGCAAAATGATGAAAAGAGTACGAAGTGCAAAAACGGCAGTAAAAGTATTATCTATCAATCAATTTTTTTATATTTTCTTGTCGTAGGAGATGTCATATTAGGTATTTTGTTCCAAATAAAGTTTGTTCTCCGACTGGAACTAAAAATTGTAGACTTTTTCAACAAGAATAAATTACTATTGTTATATTATGTATTTTAGTTTTAATTTGTATGTAATTTTAGATTTGTACATGCATAATATAAGTTGTTATTTTCTTGTTAGTCAAGTTTAAAATTTATATAATGAATTTTATGATAATAAAATCAAATGAGTATGGTTCGTACGATCCAAAAAGATGCGCCCCACTCTTGCATCCGTTTATTTTATTGTAGTGTATTATTCTGTGAATACTTATAAATATATAATAAGAGATATGGTGTTAAGTACTCAAATAGTTAATTTTGTGATATTTTTAGTATGGAGAGATAGCTGAGGTCGCGTAGTGAAATTGGACCACATGGCCAACCCGGGAGTGCGTTGCCAGGCTAGCCATTATTATGGGGCTCTGATCCTCAACTGTCCCTTCGCCTCCGCGGTATGTATTTTTGTACAGCGTACAGCTATATTTGTTTAATTTCGGTGCAATTATTTGTATTTCTTTTTCTAGCCTCCACGCGTTCCTTGTCCAGGGGACTCCAGGCGATTCTCTACATGGTGAACATACTAGAAGTATAATACTAATAGGTTGAATAGATAACGGGTGCCGTTTGAGGGTGTTCGTCGTAGGGAAATTTGCCGAGCTAAAAGATGGAGATAAGAATCATTTTCTAGAGGCATAAAGAGACTTGCATGTCAATACTCTTTCATGTTGTATTTGCTCAACACACATTTTTTACAGCTTTATTTACTTTAAAATATAATTCTTAATAAAATATATTGTTTTATTTTTATTTTAAACCTTTCACAGTTTTCTCTTAGAACCAACAGTATTGCTTTTCACACCACGAATATCACGCAACGGGTCAAAAGCAAAGTTGAGTTGTCTTGTCCGCTCGTGCCTCCAAATTGACCCGCAAGTGAAAACAGTAATGCAGGATATATCAATAAAATTATCTTTATCATCTACTTAACAATTCCAGAGAATACCACGATATTATTCAACTAACCTACAATTACGTTTTACTAAAATAAAATTCTATTTTAATCACTCAGTGTGCAAGAGAAACAATATTTTAAAAAGTAAGATTTGTAAAATATCTGTCTGAGCTCAAGGTCCCTTGATAAATATGATGTTGTATTTCTTGTTTCAAATTCAAATTCAAATTTCAAATTCAAATTCAAATTTTATTTAGATATTATTGAGACAATCGTTCTATATAGCTGTCCACAATTTGATAATAACGATGATTGAAACAGTTTTTTATCTTGAGTTGAAAAAAAAAACAATAGCTACCAATATAATCGAAAAAGTATCAATTAATTTAAAGTAATAATAATTTAAGATTAAAATTACAATAACATTTATCACTATGATGAAGAATTAATTAATTGATTGAAAAGAATTATTGCAATCAATGCATTGTTGTGTTAACGGTACTTATAGACAATTATGTTGAGCCGACGGCATTCGCACGCGGCAGCCATTTCGCGTAGTTTTTTCTTAGTTTAGATAAACAAGTTTTTATTGTGTAAACAGATGGATTTGAAGTGAAGTTATTATTGTTTTGTCTACTTAGACATACAAAGTATAATAAATAAGTGTTGATTTGGTAAATATGTGCGTAAATTTGATATAATGTGCTAAAGTTTCAAGGTTATGTAAAAAAAAATCATAAAATATGGTAAAGTAACGCATATTTATGTAACGAGGTCAGTTTTATTGCTTTATTGAACGTTATAATTAGATAGATAAACTCATAACGAATCCAAAAAGGTATAATTTAAACCGTATATATATCTTATTGTTAACAAATTCTTCGTTTTTCTAAAGGCCCTCCAAGACAAAAAAATTGTTTATAAAACCTGACGCATTCAGGGCAATTTAAGGTTTTCCGAGTCGTCGCGGGAGGGGTTAATTAGTCTATCAGTGCTTTGTCTATTAGCGAACCGCTGAATTCAGCCCGCGGCGCACGCGCACATGCCGCCGCAGCGCCGCGCCGTGTGAACCGGGTCAATACAGACCTTGTGACTCATGCATTGCCCATTCAGTGCTTAACCCACAGTAATAAAAGCTTTATTGCTCTATCAGAAACAACGCGACATGTACCCGTGTAGTCACAACTTATTTATCCGTAATCGCTGCGTTTTGGAAATTCACATTGAATTCTTTAAACGCCGATGGCTCGTTTTGACTGAGTTGCTCGATGGCCGCTTTATGGACGAGGTGACACGTTCGCGGTTCTTCTTAATGCCCATGCAATATGTACATACTCAATTGACAGTTGACACGCCTGCCCTTCTACTCATTTTAAATTGATAATTGCTCCCTTTTCAGCGACTCCACAATGGTCACCACTATTCTTACGCTTCTAAAGTCTTCGAGCTCATTGAGCACATTGTGGAATTAGAATAAATCTATGCTTTCTAAACACAAGCCGACTAATTTTCTAAGAATCCTTCGCAGGTGTGCAAAAGTATCCTATGTACAATCCAATTTTTTTTTCACGTCGAAATTGTATCAATAGCAGCGCAAAATTCGCAAAATCCTCGCCATTCAGAGATAAAGAAAGCTGACAATAATTCATAAACATTTCATAGAGTGGACTTGAATAGGCGGGTATTATCTGCGGGATGTGCAAAACAAAATGCCTCGTATTCACAGTCGGGTAAGTCCGTCGCGTCGCATCGTTGACAGAATGGAGATAGATGCCTTTGAATGTCGATTTTCTCCGCTGCTCTGCGAATTCTTTCGGATCTATAAATCAGAGACAAAATCCATTTCGTCGCAGGTGTGCCGAAAGGACAGTCCGCTTCGAGACCCTATTGTTCCTGCAGATTCATTCACCTGCCTGCGCCCGCAATGCCCAGTCCTTATTAGCGGCGTTATCTCGCGAGCTGCCGTCTCGAAGGGCGACTGTCGCGCGGCACGGCCACCGGATGGGAAGCCGAGATGGTGTAATTTGGCCGTACAATACCGTGTAATAATAATCGCGGTCGATAATTGCGGAGACATCCGTCGCAGCACACATGCGCGCGTGTGAAAGTTCGAAAGGGCTGCGGTGCGTACGCGCTTATCGCAACCCGTTTTATGCATTTTAAATGTATCGGCTTTCTTCTTAAGACCCTGATAACAGATCTGTGTAGCCGTGGAGAAAGGCACAGAGACGCGCCTCTTGCCGACAATCAAATAATAAGGACGAAGTTGTGAAATGTGCTTGTAGTCAAACCGACACGACAGCACCTAACTATTTGGTCAGAATGTTATAATCAGTACTTTTTGCTAAAAACACGTGTAAACTTACGTAAATCAAGCATCCCTTTGTATTTAAATACGTGTCAGCGAATCAATTCCATAAGGTCAAGATCAAATTACTAAATTCATAGAAGTGTGTTCCATTTTGAGTACTTGTATCTTCACTCACACACAACACACACACAATTCTGACCCTGTAACACATTTACAAGAAACCTTCACATACACAAAAAAGGTTTTCAATGGTGTTGTGGGTGTGTGGCGATTAAGGTTGAACTGACCGGAAGTGGCAACGTTGCTGCGTCTCTTCGAATATGATTTGTTCATCATGTTTTGACAAATGGCGTTAAGTAAACAAGGCTCTGACACGCTTTGATTGATATACAGCCGCGTCCGGCCGCCGGATCAGTGCCACACAAATCTGTACCAGTTTTGCCAATTGTAAAAACGTCCATCAGGACGTTATAACATCAGTAATTGTTAGTTAGTTGCGTAAACTCAGGTAGATGATTCGCAACGCAGTGGACTCATCATTTGTACTCGTAAATATTTCTCCACCCGGAGACACGGGATGTTCAATTGTCACAAAAAAAAAGCAGAGGAAATAACCGTTTAAGATTCTTTATTTGATAAAGGATTTTATGTTACGGAACGACAGTACAAAACCTTTGCTTGCCCAACTCAAAAAAAAAAACATTATTTCTCAGGTTGCATGTAGCTTTGATTTTATATCCTCGAATTAGGATAAAAAAAAAGTTTATAAAAAGTCGAAGCGGTAGCGTTGTGGGCGTGAGATAGTGCGATCGATTTAAAGCACCGGATATCCGTTTATGGGATTTCTGTACCAATGATATTTTTTTGTATCAAAAGGGATTAATTTAATAAGATACTGTGAGCGTGAGTAGTATTTAATTTTATCACGTACGGGGGCGCCTCGGTCTAACAATTGGAAGGATGTAACTGGTTGACGAAATTGTACACGTGTGTAGTGCTGTTTTACGTGGCGTTTTTATTTGATTAATGGTATCATGTTTTGTGCTATATTTTCAAATGTATTTTTATGCTTTAATAAATTCATGAGTTCGCTCTAATGATTATTTGTTTTTTTTTCAAGTGGTATTTGTTTACTTTGTCTTGCGTTCGTAATTTGCTTTCTTAACTTTTATAGCTAACTACCAATAATGCTATGTTTGTGATATTTCTGAGACAGCAAACTACCGGTTTTTATTATTAAAGGCTTAAGCTGTCTGCATTTCTAGATTGCTACAAAGAGATATACTAGATGCACACATAGATTTACTAGCCAAGTAGATTAAAACCGAAGTATTGTGGTCTTAATGGTTTGACTACACTACGAGTGTATAATACAATAGTATACTTAATCCCTATTAATAATATAAAACTTGTCGTGGTTTGTTGGACGGAACTAATAATTTCAAAGAACTCAAGTTTTTTGTCGTAAGGGAATACTGATCGATCTGACAAAAACCTATATTATCTTGTACAGGGTGGTCATAATGAGTTTTGTTGTAGTTTAATAATTATCATCGTAAATTGCACCTAGTGTTGATTTTTTAAATCTCTTTCGGGCAGACGTATACTATTTAGGTCTTCATCTATACTTTGCACTAGACGAGATCGAAGTCATATCATCGTGATATGCGATACGGATACAAACACCAAGTAATATCAATTTCTGGGCTTCAAAGTTTCATATACATTTTTTCTAAGTAATTCGTGTGTGCCAGCAGCTTAATGGCAAAATAGTTAACAAGAGGCCACTCGGGTCACAGTTGTGTATCGAACTGCCCGAGCTCGCTCTGTAGAACGGCTGTATAAGCCACTCAATAAAAAAGCTAATATGATTCGTTTACAAAAACACCAAGAAAAAAGCTGCTGAGCATCTAAGTGTCAGTTCGAGCACCTGGCTCCTCCATTACCGCCAGGGCTGGGCCAAGTGAGTTATAGAAATGTTATGTAAGTATAATTTAATCATTACAGTTGCTTTGCTCGAGCTGGCGGCATGAGCTGATGTCGTTAACGAGGCGTCATCTGTTTGTCAGTGAGGAACTGTTTCAACAACATACAGACGGTTACCTTAAATTTGGATGGTAAAATTTCTTAATCGCGCCTCTGAAAACGCACTTACCTTTCTATTTTGTTTTAAATACGGAGTAAATGCGCATATGTCGTAATTGAAATTATTGATCAATAAAGAAAATTGTATGTATTTGGTTAGACGAATAATTATTTAAATGCGGGGGAAAAAAAATTGTAATTATAACGTTTACCACTTACGTATTAGGTGTATTACTTCAAAACGGTTATACTGTAGAAGCTTTTATTTTTTATATTGTAAAAGTAAAAACAAGTTAGTTTAGTTAAGTTAGTTAGTTAAGTTTAGTCCTGTATTTTAAATTATAATATTTCCCGCATCGACAACCCTGAACCAAGTTGGAAAACATCACGACGTTCACTTCCGAGAACTGGCAACTTTTTTCCCGCCAAAACCTCTAGATCTTTTTATCAGTTCCAAGTTAAAAAGTAACGGGCAATTAATGATATCGCTCTGAATGCATTTACTCACAGGTTTCTTGGTAAGATTTCACCAGACGTGGCGGTGGCTGAGTTTTTATGAATATTTTGGAATTGTTTATGTTTTTCTAGGAATTTAAATACCAAGGTAGGTTTTTATGATGAAGCAGATCGTGTTTGGTTGAATGTGTCAATGTCTAGTTTTTATTATTGTATCTAATTTTTATGTTAGAACCTGACTTTCAATTACACAATCTGGATTTTTAGGATACGCTTAACGGTTTAGGGCTACATACGTTCATATCAAGTTTAGAAAACAAAAATCCAATTATTTAATAAAAACAGCTTTGAATTGCGACGGTTGATTGATTGTGATTTACTTTCGAATACTCATTTTATACTGAATGTTCACAAGAACAAGTTCAAGTAATGCCAAAATAACGCGATGGTATATAAAATATGCTCAATCCGTATGAATATGTCGTAAGTGGTTCATGCAGAAATATAGAAAGGTTATTTCATAAATAGGGAGTGGGAGATTGTTTTAATATCAAACAAAACGCCTATCAACCATACAAACAATCTTGACAAAAAGTAACTTATTTTGAAACTTTCATGACACATTTAAACCGAACTAACCTGCCATTAGTACTTGTCAACTCCAATTGAATACTCCTCACCGAAGTAACTTAAACTACCACTTACATTCAACATGTACAATTTAATACTACAATATCAATTAAATTCCTATCCCTTTCCATGGAGTTACCGCCCTTCGTACGAGTTTCAAGCAAAGTTGTTCTTCGTATCACCGAAACCAGTAATTTCCTTGTGGAAAAATATGTAGCGACGTATGTGCAGGGTGCCCTACTAGACCAGGGCGATCATTTTCACGTTTGATAGTTGTCGCGACGCGCAACTATGTATTATCCCGTTCGGAAGAGCGGAACGGGGAACGAATGGGTTGGAAGAGTTGGAGCTGTGATTAAAGGTTCCATAGATACACAAAATACAAAAATAAGCCCGTAAGTAGTTTGTTGTATTAGAAATTGGGGCTCCCTGTTAAATCGATAGCATAAATATTTATTGATTTCAATATAAGTTATAGTGTTAAATTGACTTGATTTACAAATAAAACATGTGTAATGTGTCTGTTTGTTCGTTGAGTTCTTCGTCCCGATGAATATCTAAAGCGTCATTGTCACTAAAGTACGTCTTCTCATGGTAGCGTCGGGTGACGGGTCGCTCACTTCCCTCTAATATGGTGGAGGAGGGCGATGGCTGGATCCCGCGTTAACTCGTGAACGGGGTGCCGTATGAGGGTGTTCGTCGTTTGAATTTACTTGAATATAAGGTATATTTTAAGCCCGATGTTCTTGTAAATGTGTAAGAAAATTATTATTGTTTTGATGTTTTCTAGAAAGCTGCTGCATTTACTGCTTTCCTTAATCCATTCGAATGGCACAATACTCGAGCCATCCCCACCATCCACAAAGATGCGTCCCCCCCCACTTTTTACCTACACGGAACCCTAAACCCGTCGCTGACAATACAAACCTGCATTATTCAGGTGGACTTACCGCTCCATCACACACTATTAACATTACACAACTATTATGTGTTTTCATACAATTTTATAGTTTAGGGAACAAATGTTTGCCGTTTATTGATATTTGATTTTTATACAGGGCGCCCGTGAATGTCATTCGTGGTTCAAGACCCGTGTTGAGTGTTTATATTATGAATGTCTGGGCTTATGATGGCGGCAAATGAATCGCAGTGCTGGAGCTTTGGCCATTTTTTTGTTGGCCGTTTCTAGGTTAAGTTGATAATGTCTTTGGTTGGTGTAACGGGATGTGGCTTTCCTGTAATTCATGTATTTCCGATGTTTTGTGTTCCTTTCATAGACTGTTGCTATGTCGGTGCGTGGCCTTAAATTGGTGTGAGCGTATGAGGCTTATAACTATGTGTTATGTCGAGTTGAGGTCGAAGAACTGATTTGTGGTCAAAATGTTTCAGTATTTGGTTTGGATAGCGGTTTCGATCATTTTTGTCTTTTTAAGTACATTTTGTATCATACATATTGATTTAGACAAGGTTTTTTAATGTCTTAACAGAGGAACATTTGCTTTTCTTACATATAATAATGTTAAGTAATAACTGCTTTATTTGTGTCTTATATTTAAAAGTTTTAACTTACTTATTATCCCAATAATGAATCAATACTACAAACCAGTCACATCAATACAACGCGGCATTTCCTACAAATCTGTTTTCAAACAGTTTACCGCTAAAACTGCAAAAAAAAAAGCACAATCGAACAAGTGACCCGCCCGCCATCAAAAGTTTAAAAATAGAACCGCAAGCGTTTCCCGCCGCCCGGCTTTACAAACAATCGATTACGAACGAACGCAATCGATTCTCCAGCAAACGTCTCGATTCCATCGGATGCATTAACTCGCTCGCCGCTCAGCCTCGACTAAAGACGGTTTATCTCTATAAATAGATACGTCTGACTTTGCAGACATCCACTACTCGACTCACCATTCGAAATGACTTTACTAAAACTTTGCTGCATTTAAACATGACTCTTATTTCGAAATAGGTACGATACAATCCCGCTTGCAGTTGTACTAGAAGTTATGAGCTTAATTTTGCATTCAATCAGTATGAGAATAGAGCTGTATTTGACTTGTTAGGTCATCGTCTAGCGTACGTTCGCACGTAGGCTTCCAAGTTAGCTCGGAAAATGTAACTCCGCTTATAGTACTACTACAACCTTCTAGTTTAGTAGGAATTATGTAAACTGTCTGTGTGAGTGCCGGCCTGAGCTTGTGTGCACTTTATGTACACTCATGAATGAACGCATACGTATTATGCATAATTTAATAAGGCGCATGTCGTCCATTACATTTTTTTAGCGTTTTTTTCCTCTTTTGTTTTTAAAATTAATCGTTATTTGTCTTTTTTTTAGTTCTTCTCGAAGTTGTTTTATTTATGTCGGTTGAAGGTCTTTCCCCTCGCAGTAATTGTCCCATCTTCATAGAATAATTGAGAGCTTTTGCATATTTATATAGTTATTTTATTGCGAATGAAGCCGTAAATTTTAAATTGGATCTTGGTTCATTTCGTCCGTTCGCCTAGTATAAAATACTTTTTTTAAAATATTTTATAGCTGAAATGATAACGCATATAATTTTATTAATTCAGTTTTGCTCGTTAACCCAGCTTTAAGGATAACCTTAGCTGTTTTTAAGAATTTAATCGCACGTGTCACCAGTATTTTGTATTTAATTTGTTATTTACTCATTAATCGGTATTTCTGGTTTTAAATTAAACCAAATGTTTCTGATTATAGTATGTTTCCTGTATTTGTCTTCGTAGAATATTACAATACATTTTTGTATAGCTTTTATTTTTCAATATCGTTTGATGTATGAATGGTCATTGGTGTTCCAGAAGCTGATAATAGACTGAGACTATTGCTTGCACTCTTGTCATACTCTTCAATTTCCTGGGTTGACTGGATGAGATTTCTTTTAGAGATAACTTATTTTTGAACCTAGTTCTTAAGATTTGATTTGATAAAGAATATATTGTTATAATAACCAAATTATCCCAGGTCCATTCAGTTGCTGCGTGGCAGTCTTGATATCCCGGGTTACTTATACGTAGGAATATTTGACCGGTCGGAAAAAATGGTGCACGGGCCCAGGTCACAACTCTGGGTAACTTTCCCGAAGACGCTGTAAACTGAGAACGAACGTTAGATCGAGCTTTCAAATCCACCGCGCCAGCTGCCAAGTTGCATGAACAATTGATTTTTTTTTCGTATTCGCTCCATGGTGCTTGTGGGAGCAGCAGCTTAGAATAAAATTGTGGTCTGTAACCGTAAAAACCGGCACCAGGTACAGTTAGTTTATAAGTACATATTGCAGTTTACGTGTTTTTATTCGATGTTGGCTAATCATTTGTCGTTTCGTTTCGCCTAAAAATTAACTGGCATCATAAGCCTATCCCCGATATACCTAGGTATCTTTTATTAAATGTGTCTATTTACCTTCTCGCAGGTACATTTCCATCAAGTGACCCTGGCAGCTCCGGTCATCATCAGACATCTTCACACGCTTGACAGCAATGGTGAGTTTTGTTAATTTTGCCCGAAGTAGAAAACACAATTTTAAGTCATAATAGTAAAAAATCCTCAGACAATCACACCAACTGTATAACCCCCAAAGTAAGCAGAGCTCGTGTTATGGATGACCACACAGCGAACTGGGGAGAACCCAGAATACACATACATATACAAATGTCAACAACCTTGACCCGTGAACAAATATTTATGTTCATCACACAAATGAGTGCCCGGGCTAGGACTCGAACCTGGGACCTCCGGCGTATGAGGCAGGGCAACTAACTACTACGCTACTCGTTCGTCAATAAACTGGCTTAAGAAAAGACCATACTAATTAAGTAATATATTATTTTGAAGTTGTTAAAATGCCTTGGAATATGTTATTTTATGATAAATCGATTGGGCATAGTTATATTTTTGGTAGAATCGAACTAAAGAATTCCAATTTCTACAGATATAAGACAAGTTATTTGTTTTTAGAAAAAAGTATTTCTCGGAAGTTTAAAACGGCGGTGAACTAATATTCAGTTTCAATAACTTTCCGTCTGATTTGTTTAATGAAATATTTAATGACGACAACGACCCATCTACGAGTTTTATTTCTGCAAATGTATAAAATGCCAATAAAATTGTCGACTGCTTTTACTGGGGGACACGAGCAATGTAAATGATGATCCTCAGAATGTTTATGCATCTCCAGTAAAGTATATTAATAAAAGAAATTAAAACATAAAACGGAATAATTAATGTATCAAATTCCTTACGAATCGAAATATTTATATTATTGCGTATTTAACATTGGAATATAAATTGCGTATTTATGTATATTTCTGAAACGACCTCTTCATCTTTAGACTGTTGCCTTGGCAACAGGCGACCACATTATTTAGACCCATGTGGCTCAGAGTGTTCTTAAGAAATAGGGACTCGTTTACACTGGATAGTTTGTATAAAAAAATGCCAAGATCTTGAATTATTAGGTTTTTATTAGAAGTAGGCCAAATGAAGTTTGCCAATTTGAATGATGTAGGGCTGTCGCTACAGTTAGATACTATGAATTATTTTAAATCATAGATTGTTTATTGTGATGTCGGTTTTCATACGATTTTTTTTTGTATTAATGACTTGTTAGAATGTAAATAGATTTTTAAGTAACAAAATCTTTTTTATTCAAATTATTTTTCACTTTTTCATTTAATTAAATTACATTGAAATGACAATCTAATTTATACGAATTAAATTACTTTTGATCTTTAGTTCTGCTACTTTTCTTATGCTACGTTTAAAACGCTATAACGAGAAAACGTTATCAAAGTCGAGGTAACTGTTGAAGCAATCAACTCATTCAAAAAATCCCAACTTCGTAACCCAACTCAAATATTACGTAACTTCAGCAAGATATATCTCTATCTCATCCTTGAAGCATGGCATTCCTTTGTTTACCTTCACTTCATATCATAGCAATCCGACTTCCTACTTTTTTATATCTCAGCATTTATCGCCGCAGATTAGATATGCCACTTGAACATTTTACTGACAAATCTAAAATTTTTATAACATTTGACTAGAGTGTGGCATCCCTGCGAGGCCATTGAGCCGCCATCGGCTGAAGATAACGCACGCGCACCAGCGGCATTATTTAAACAACTAGGTTTATCGTTGTTACCACGTTCAGTTTACGGCTACATACACAAATATACAACGACCCACGTGCCACAAAAGACTCACGAGACGATTTCTCTATCAAAGTTTTCCACGTGGATTATTAACGGGCAACTCTAAAATAGATTCCGTGTGAGAAAAGGTACGAAACGTCTGGTCTATTTCGGACTGGGCTGGTGTGGGGACCGGGATGGGCTCGTCTACGTGTCGCCGGGTTCAGCTTTGACTTGCATGGTTGTGACACTTGCTCCATTGTAATAAACTAACGGATTTGTTAGCGTCTGCTGATGGTGCGGACTAAATTATATGTATGTGTTTTTGGTGTTTTTAGGTAGAAACTCATCAAGAGTTTAAAAATGAATGCACGAACGTTTTACAAACATTGACGAAATCGTTAAGACTGGAATTTTTAAAGAAAGTTTGAAAAACTATACGAAACTATCAAGATCATAAAGTTCTATTTATCACTTACATCAAGATTTTAAAGTGTGCCAACCCTATCACTTCACAAGAACGTACAAGAAATAAACATGAACCGAATCACAGTTTACCGACACCGTTACGTTAACAATAAAGCAAAGCGAACTTTGCAAGTAATATTGCTCATAAGCTCTCATTGTTACATCTCCATTAGCCATTGTCAGTCCATTCGGTCGCGATCTCTTTTGCTTATCGACTCTGGAACCCGCTGACTCATTCGTCACCGATTTATCATCGCGCTGCTCCCTGCCCGCTCCCCGCTCCGCCCCGCTGGGGTGCCCACAGCCGCGACTTCACTTTTTGCAAGTACAATGGAATATTAAGTGCGTTAATTTTAACACTTTGGAAGAGTCATCGCGGCTCTATGGGTTCAGTACGTTTTTTTTTCTTCTAGTAAATGTAGAATTGATCATTCGAACGTATGATGAGGACAGATGTGTTCACAGTTGATGTAGTTGTGTCATTTTAGGAGTTAATGATCTTTTGGTAACTCTTCGGAGATAGATAGCACTTGAGTTTTTTTTATCTCACTTGGGTATTCACGTGTCCCGTGTATTCTATAGACTAGACATCATTGATATTTTTCATCGTAGGTTTTAGCATTGTACTGTTAATTTATGCAGTCGAGTTAAGCATTTTTTGATGGACTTTTTTTGGTTTGTTGCAGATTCTTCGCAGCCATCATGGACCTTTGAATGCTACTTGTCGTCCTCGTCTGTACATCCGCCATTGAAATGCAACTTTTTTGTTCAATTAAAAGAATAAATACCTCCATTCCTAATTGTTACTTGGCGTATTTCGAAACATACAGTAAAACTGTCATCGCCGATTACTAATCAACTTATATACGAACTTGTTTTTAATCATAGGTGATAACGTTCCGCTGCATTTTCGAATTACATTCAGGAGAACAAAGAATTGTTACTTAAATTATACTGTCCACTTTTTAGATTTAGGAATGAATGTATATTTATTAATAATTACCACGCAATGTAAAGATTGATAAGGTGCCGAAGGAAAACGTAAAAATTGTTCTTAGTTTTTAAGTTATGTGACTCAAAAGTTATTGTGATCTTTTTAACGTTTTTCCGTTTTCCCACGGTCCCCTGACACGTCCGTGCGTTTATTTATTTATTTGATATTTTATATGAGAATTTACGATGTACTATTATTGTTTAATGTATCTGTATCGTTAATTATTTGAATAATTTTGACTAACAATTACTAAACATTCTAACGCATGACACTTTCTTTATTTTATTTTACAACTCGCGAGTGTGCATGACGAATTTGTTTTTAGGTTTTATGTTATCATTTTGTTAATCTCGAGACTTAATCATTATGACATGTATATTATTATTATTATGATTTATTATAATGTAAAATTCTCAATAATACAATGGTTGAGAATCTTGTTTACTTCAACAATAAGTTAATAAATTATTATTTATAAATTTTGAATCTGTAATGGGGAGCAATAAGTCGAACGCCTAGCTCTACATTTAATGAAACTTGATTTTAGGTATGAAAGTAATTAAATACTTAATATCGAGTTTTATACACTTGCATGGCAGTTACCCGGGGATTGCATTCTAGTTTTTTTGGATTTGGAAAAATTTGATTATGCAATCTGTAAGTTTAATGTATCAGATTTAAGAATGATGTTTAAAATGAATCTTGATTATAGAGTTATAAGGTTGATTATTATTAATAAATATTTCGGCATGATACGTTGTTTGATTGGTTTCTTTGTGCAAGAGGTTCCCACAGGGTCTGCTCGTGGGGCATTGAGGGGTATTAAGTAATTGTTCAATGATGAGTATGTCCTGAGGTCGCGGTGACCTCCGAATCTTGGAGGGAACCGGAAGCGGGACGTGGCCAAATTGATAACGTCTTATTGAGATATTTATTGTACGTACAGAGAGTTATCTCTTTGTTGTGTGAAGTTACGGGGACTACGTTGAATCATGAATATTTTTAAATGTGTTCGTAATTTGCGTTGGTAAGCTTCAGTTACTTTGCTGGTCCGCTTCCTTTGAGGTCATAGCGAATATGTTAAAACTGTTTTCGTCAGATCAATTTTAAATGACTTTAAAAAACAAATTTCGGCCATTTTTGTATTTCATACAGGATCAATTTTACACAAAGCTACTTCCGTTTCTATAGCGCCAGAAAAAAAGCTTTGAAATATCTGTAATGTCTATTAAAAATCAGCAGATATTTTTATAATGAAATGCGAAAATCTTTTCGAATATGTCTACTATTTATTACGTCTCGCAAAGAATTACTGCAAAGAAGTTAATTGTTTTCTTTACCACTTCAAATACACTTATACTCTCAAAATTTGTCTACGCTAACTGACTGGAGTATAGTTATTGTTAAACACTATAAAATAGATGCATCTCCGACTCCACACTACAAGTACAAATTCGTAGGTGTTGATATGATAAAAACTAGAAATCTAGCAACAAGATCAAAGGAACAAAATTTATTTTTAGTTCCAGCCGTGCGCGGAACGGACAGTGTTTTGTTTGGGGTAATAAAACACACGGGTATTACTAGATTTAAATTTTTGTTAGTCTGATTTAGTCCGATCTCGATTTGTGTTTCCGTTAAATGTAGGCCAAGATGACCGATGGCTATTCTAAGTTGGGTACCTCAACGATTTACGACTGGTATTTGTGTTAATGACATACAGGGTAACTTATCAGTGCGTTGCCGAATTTGGTGAAACCTGAACACCTTTCCCAAAGACACAAGGAAGAAATATTTAAAAAAAATGTTACACAATCGATGCCACCAAGCATCCATTTTGTATGGGAAGTCCAAACATTATTTTCTTATATCGACCTATGCTTTTTAAGTGGCTAGGTTTCGGCAACCAAATTAAGTTTGGATACTTACTCAAATGTAACCCTGTAAAATAGATGCCCTTAAAAAAACTTGATAGATTACGTGGAAACTTGGAAAGCGTAAGTATCTCAGATTTTAAGTTTTCGGGAAACTGTCTGCTACCACAGTTAGAAGAGATGTTCCCACAGGAGAGGCATAAGCAGCACACTTCTCTTTACTTCTCCAGGTTTAACAAATTCTGTAATTATCCCCGTTATTGTATACATGGTGCCACTTTTATGGGGAGTTAGGGTGTCATCCATTGATCCCAAAAAGTTAGTTTGCCATTAACAATTGAATTTGGTTTTAGTACATGTTGAAAGATCTAGTTGGATATCATAGTCTTTTCTGCGGGTACGGCTGTGATAACTCAGCTAGGGTGGCTTAGTTCTGGAATAGTCAGTACATTTACAAATCTCAGTACCTGTTTTATGTCACCTATTGAATCAAATCAGGCTATATTTGTTGAAAAGTTAATCGCAAAATCGGACTTAATGCCATTTCTACCAGCCTAACCAGCAATACAACGCAGAAAATCAACCACGCATGATGGTTATGAATAATAAGTATGGGACACAATTAGGTATGTAGGCTTACGTTTAAAAAATATATATATCAATAAAACATTACTCGGACGACGTCCAGAAACAAAATCCGCAACCTAAAAGGAATCTCGCTAAATGGATCTTTCTATAAACAGAGCTCGAGTACGTTCTGCTATGTATTTCGAAGCAACAATTTGGCATTTGCGAAGTTTTCTGCTTCCGGAAATCGAACTGACCTCGAGACGGTTCGGATAGATAAAACAGACACAAGACTTTGAAATAAGAATCTAGAGGCAGTTGCGGAAGTGCCACTTGTTTAGTCGTTTGGGTAATTTATTAGACATTTTACATTATTTGTGTAAAGTTTAATTATAAATAAATAAATAAATATTTCTAACAATCACACCACATTATCTAGCCCAAATTAAGTATCATTAAGAACTTGAGTTATGAATACTAGATAACGGATAAATAAACTTAAGAAATATATAAACACACAAACATTTTTTTATATATATATATAAATATTAGAAATAAACTTAAATAAACATACATACACATCCATGACTAGAAAGCTAATATTATAAAATATCTGCCCCTACCAGGATTCGAACCCGGGACCTCTGGCATGGAAGGCAAGGCTAGTTACCTCAACACCAAACAGGCCGTCAATATTTCGAATTCAACTTACTGACGGACGCAGTTAGATGGGCGCTCCTTGGTAGTCATTTACAAAAGCAAAGTCTGTACCGAGTAGCAACTTAAATGACCATTAAATATCTCCGAGTGCGAACGTATCACTGAGGAAGTCATGTAAAAACAATTGCTTTGAGAAGTTGTGAGTAAGAGATTTATGCAACATAAACTAACAGATAATGTATCGCGTAGAAAGTTACAGTTATGTTAATAAGAAAGCCACAATCATCAAGGTATACTAATTTATCGTGATTCATGTATCATCGTTCATATTTGTATATTGATTGCGATCATGTGACATTTCACTGAATCCATCACTGATTTTACAACTGCCACGCTATAATATTTGCGCTGTAGCATTGTGCGGGTGACAATTGCCTGTATGACGTTGACATCTGTCAGTACCACATGATACGTCTATGGCGCTACGTTAATTTTTCTTTCAATTAGATTTCATTTGTAGACTAAATTATTCTGGTTGGGTTTAATTTAATTTACTACAGTTATTAAAAACGTCACTGAAACTGTCACCCGCACCTTGCTCTAGCGCAAATAGTGTAGTTATTTTTGATGATTGATACATGTGATTCCTAGGCTTACTCGTGACGTAGCGCAAGTCACTTTTTAAACTATGAAGACTGAATGATGGCAATGAATGCTTTTTCTCAATGTTTTTGCATTAAGTACCTCTTTTATTTTTGTATTTTAATAATGAATTTGCTTTTAATAATTACTGCTATTACGTAACACACCGTAGATAATTGAAACCTGTAATTGGTCTTACTTTCGTATACTGTTACTTAATGTTTACTGTAAAACAAGACACTTTGTATTTACTCTGTTGGTTTACTAATAAATAAATAAGTAAATATACATATGGCTCTGGAAGCACAACTTTTGGACTTTTCGTATATTCCTGAGATTTAGTCAGTGGAAAGTGCATTGCTATCAGTCTTTTATATTTGTTTAAAGATAAGAAGTAATATCGAATCGGGTGCTTATATTTTTCTACAGCAAAACTTGTAGATTATAACTATTTAAAAATTCTATTTATAAACCTGAAACTAACTGTACTGTTTCTTACTACTAGTACATATCCAATTGACGTGAATAAAGGTAGCTGGCAATGCCCACCAAACTCTGCGTGAAATACGTAAAGAAATGTTTACACTCAGCAAACATTGGATAGAGGTACATCATCAGTCTTATTTTTACCCTTCGTCAAATTAGTAAAGACTGGTAAATTTGGAGTAATGGGTCTCGTCGGTAACCAGAATGAACTGGTTCACAGCTGGTCTCACGATGCCGAACTAGATAAAACAGGGCCAAGGTGAATTCCTAGTCCTAATTCTTTTCAAAGCTTGCCAAAACTACTTGTAACAGTTTCAATTTTTTAGATTTCAAGGTCGATCAGAAGATGTGCTGTTGTGTCAGGTTTATGATTTTTTATGAAGCTGTTTAGAAAACCTATAAAAATTGTCCTCACAAAAAACTTTATATGAATAATTACATTATTCTAATAAGATAGTTGGGCTGAATAATCAAGTGGGGGTAATCTCTAATAAAATCTTGTTGTGTGATGTCAAATATAGTTTTATTCCGTCAGAGCTCCAGAAAGAAGTGTCACGATGAATTAGGTATTCGACACCTGACAGTGTTAAAAATGTTCAGTGGAACCTTCATGTCAATCTCATACATTTGACATTCTTATTACTTTTCTGTTCGATTTTCGAAAGCCGTTCGCTTAAGGACTCGGATCATTTTCATTGTTACGTCAGTTCCGCTACATAAATGGGTAAATTTTTCATGTCTACCTTCAAATTGCTGACGTTAAATGGCGTAAAGTGATGAATGGAAGATTATCGCTAGGAATGTCTCTTTATCAGTAATTCGTCAGTTGAAAGGCTTCGCCAAAATAGCCCGAGGTTACTGGCCGAGAAATCGGCAGTCAGGGTTTTTTCATAATCTAAAGTAAACTTATTAAGAGATAAACCTCCATGTGAGCGCCTTCTTAATTCTTAGGTGGCACTTTGTCGGTGTGTCATTCGACTTGATGGATTAGCACCCAGTTCCTATGTCCAACGAATTGTTACTTTAATGAAGTCCTGAACTGAAGGTTGACTTTAGTCCAGCAGACCCACCATGTTTAGGAAAATAGCCATTTTAGGTATGTTAGAATAAATCTGAAACGACACAGGTCCTACGCAGAAAAAGAAATACTTTAAGTATGGCTCTTGAACATCGAAAAATTGAATAATTTTATCTCTTTTTTCGAGGACTAACAACAAAAAATACAAATGCTTTTCAACCGCTATAAACCTTATTCCGATATTATGATATTGGAAATACTGTTGTGCCACTCTGAACGGAACAAGATAAAGCCTTAAGAAAGGTAATGTCGAAGCGTTTGAGACGAAATTCGTTCGCGAAGCTGTAGGAAAGTTTATTTTATTGCGGATTTACAGCAAATGTCACCGGGTTCCCAAGGTATACGTTGATTAATAAACGGTCGCTGGTGTTTGATATCGGCAACAAGTGTGTTTCCGAAACGAGGTGCCTCGTTCGGTTTTATGCTCTTCGCGATTGTGGCTGGTCCTGCGATCGCTTTAAAAGATAATATACGATTTCAATTATAGTTTTATGAAGACGTCTTTATATTTATTGAAAATCGTGATGAGGGCTCAATCCGTGATTGCGTGGGTGCCCTGAGCTACTAAAACGAATATTATTTATACGGGATAAAGTAGAATAATAAGAAGATCGTAGCAAATTCGTGACGTGATCATGTAATGACCCCGGATCTGCCATGACAGACGCATACGGTGACAAGTTTATAGGCTACGCTGCATCTGAACTTTATGTTCTGGATTGTAGAAATTTGTTCCCATGGCCTGTAGGTACGGTAGGCCTGTTCCGTGAATTCCGTTTGATAGAAGATTTTGTAGAATGCAGCTCTCCGTGTGCCGAAAACTATAAAAGTCAGTATATAAAATAGCTTGGAATAAAGGGTTCAAAATAAAGAATTGACAGATTTTGACATTGCTCCTTAATTAAATTTTGTTTGTAGTCAACCTTTTATCCGTAGAAACTCTGACAGTCCAACGTTGCCTCACTTTACGTAACGACTTCCGTGGCGCAGGACAAACGTTTGACATTTATTAATTTTTGTCAAGTTACCGCGCACAGTTCGCGTGTCGTCGAAAGTTGTGCGATAAAAATGCCGCTCTGCAAGCGGCCTTATATTTTGCGAAATTTTTGCCACTTAATTGGACTTTGCAGCCAGTTTCGAAAATTAAAGCTGGCGTTCCAGTGTAAGAGGTATGTCGTTTCCAGATATTGGAAATTATCTATGATTTGATTATGAAAAATTATGAAATTAATTGACTTGAGATTATCCAAGGGTTGTTTCGAATTTACGCTTTATACCAGAAAGCTATGCAACAGATTGTTCATCGAAGGAGTAAATTTCGTGTGTTTAAATCCTTAAAAATTCATTTAACTGATTTATATAGTAAATACCCGCAGTAGGCAACCGTAGTGGACTATAAATGGCCTAACACCACCCCTCGGCTGGCTCCAGTGGGATTATAAAGGCGTGACTATATAAAATTAATCAGTCAAATATTAACTGTTCGTACTTGGGTATTTAGAAATACATTCGATAATAACATTTAATTATCTTTATACTTTTGTCTCCTATTTAAAAACAACTCTTTTTTTTACATTCCATTATTTGATATATTAAGATGAAGAAATCTGTAAATGTACGCAAATGATTATGTTTGCCCCAGAACGGCATTAGCAATGTGTAAAGCTCACTACTCGTATATTTCCAAAGCACAGCTGTCACTGGTCCGTACGTCTGACCAAGTGCAGTAATTTCAACTTTCAATTCAGGATCACTCTGGTTATATTGTTGACTATCAGATTCAGCGATATAAATAAATTACTATGCGAAATTATATTGTTTCTAGATTTATTGCACTATAAATAAAGCCAGTGGCTTCGGGCGCCTTTAGATTACTTCGACGATAGACCTAGAAATGTGGTATAATTAGGTGCAAAGTTACATAAACATTTTGATTTATTAGGTTTAGGTGTCGGGTGCAGCTATTTGTGAACTTAAGACAGACATCCTTGTTTTTGATCTTTCTAATCCATTTGTAGTCGTGTGGCTAATGCTTGGTAGATTCGATTAAGTATATGAGATTTTCTTACATAAGTACATATGTATTCCTTTTTATTATTCTTTTCAAATGCAAAACGATACTTTTAAAACAAAAAACGCTGTCAATCCTCAGGTGATCTAGTTTTCTTACGTAAGATAGATAGTATGCAAGCTTTATTTCATTTTTTAATTGCCCAACAATTTCTTTGAATTATAAGTTGTCTATCGCGGAACAAGACCCAGAGCTTAGTCACAAGCTGCAGACGGCCGACTGGCTGACGCAAGCTCGGGATGTGAAAGTTCCTAAATGACACCTTACGACAGACAACCAAGTTTGACTCTATGTCTTGTGAGACAGGCGGCCCATGTTACGTGGTCTAATTCCTCGACATTTTGGTAAGATAATTAATTAATGTGTTGCTACAGTTCTGTTGGTATCTCTGAATAGAACTTGCATGATTCTATATATTAGGCGGTTCAAATATGAGATGCAGTAGAAACTGAGATATAAAACCAAGGGGTTTTTGGGAAAATAAAAAAAATCTGAACTCAGTGAAACCCTGAGGCAGTGGTCGTACCATTTCCACCCACTCAATAGCAATCAAACTCATCGAACCTGAATAATTCCCAATTTCATTCTCGATAAGAACGTAAAATTGCAACTTGTGTCTGGTTTTTAGGCAGTAAGTGGAGGCAGTCACAGAACACGTATTGTTTTCTCACTAATTAAAAATGGCCGTAACGCCAATCATTCCAAAAACTGAAACACTACAGGGACTTAAAGTATGCCCTAATTGGACCAACCGCGAACAGAATCAAATCCACCGAATTAATGCAAAAACTTCCTTATTCTAAAGACCACAGGGTTTATAGCGGAGCACTGAAGAAAATCTTTTAGATTTCGTCCAGAATCACTAACTTGCTATAATGATAGCAGCGCATTGATTTATGAATTCACGGCGTTTCTTTTCAAGTTTGTGTTTCTGGTAAGATTGTCTTATTCATGGAACTTTTCGGATTTTGTGTGAACCTAATTTTGATGAAGGGGTAGGTGTTTTGATAACCTAGCCTGTCAGTGAAGCTGCGGGTGTTGTTCTACTCTCAAGATAAATAACGTTGCCTACATCTGCTGTGGTATCGAAGTTTAGAGAACACGTCGGCAACACTTTTAGCCATTTTCTGCGTCTTTGAGTCGAGAGGATTACCGTTTGTTCAACAAATAATTTATATTAAATAAATAATATGTATTTATCCCAGATCTCTTTTGAAAATTCCTAAGATACAGCGATTACTGTATTTGATGTACCTATGTACTTAAAGCTTTTATAAAAATTGTACAAAGTATACCTTTATAATGCGGCAGTTTTAAAAATGTCTGTGCTTTTGAGATTTTTTTGTGAAATGGTGAAAAATATTGGTCATTAAAGTCTAAATTAAAAAATTTTGTTAACACCTACAAGATCAGAATCCAATTTTGCTCGAGTAAATGACGTTAAAAAAGGCTATATTTAGATACTTTTTGAACGTTTTTATCGAAAGAAGATACTGCGTTGAGTGCTCAAGACCTCAGGTATTCGTTTCATCTCAATTAACACAAATTTCATTAAGATAATCACTTGAATATTTAAATATCAGCGAATATCAAATGTACAGGTAAGTTACGAATGTCAAGGATGTTGCTGGAGGAATAAATTGTTTTGCTATAATTTAAATTAGAACGACCGCGACTTGGACATTGCGGCATGTATCTATTGTTTCTTAAGCGTTTAATTCTGCATGGCAAAACGTCTGGCAAAAGCGAGCCGAAAAAATCTTAATCTAAAAAAATAATCTATTGAATTTACAGATAATTGGGTGTGCAGACGAAAATTAACCTTTAAGTCAATCTTGGGTCGCGGTGACCTCGAGCTATGGAGTCTAGATTACTGAGAACTGTCTGCGATATCCATTACCTGAAAGGGAACCGACATGTTACGAGCCAGCCAAGTGGGCTGCCGATGTGTGCGTGGGCAAAGTGCAGAAGACAAAGTGTGGCCAATGCAGTGCAACGTAAAACCTGTTGAGATTTACGTAGCCATAGAACACGCACACATTTAAAGAATATATGATCGTTTGTTTAAAGTAGTACCAAACTATGACCTAGGCGTTGAGGTAGGTAATTGCAGGGTACACTACAGTGCCAGTTAACTCGTTTTGACGTATATATAATTTAGTTAAATGATTGACGTGATTTCGGTTTTCGTAAGTGTGCAATTTTGTATTTTTTTCTGAGTTCTAGTTTGCATATCGGTCTACGGTTCATTTGGTATATCTGTCTGGCCGCCCGGTGATTAGCGAGCGTGGTTCTTTGTTAATAGCTGCTAATACATCAAAACTATATACCTTAAAATCAACTTACAAAGTGGGCCTTGGAGTTGCGAGGTGTGAGTTGAAATGATATAATTACAACGCGTGATAATATTGAATAAACATTCAGAAACGCGCTTTGACCGATCCATCAAAATTACCAAATGCTAATCTTCGAAATCAGTCAAAACCCACGCACCACTTAATCAGTTATCCCATTAGGAACTAAGTGCATATCCCGGTGTAGTTGCAATCTATCTCCCGTGAGGAGTCCCGCAGGACTTCGTGCGTGCGGGCCCACATTGGTACCCTGCGGAACGCCGCTGCTCGCCGCTCGCACGGGAGGCAAATTAAACTCACTCATAAAACTTGAGTTTTAGGGTTTCTATGCGTATTTGCGTAGGGCTGCCTCGAGGGAGATTATGCAGATTGATTGTGGAGGATACATTTTTTTAAATACTGATTGAAGAACGGAATATTAAGTTGTTTTTTTGAATGATCGTTGAAGGAAAGAATATAAGTAAAACAATACAGGTACAGCAATTTGCGTAAATCACTAAGTAACTGTTTAAAGACACATATAAGTAATAAAACAAGAAATATTACAACAATGATCGGTATTGTTTTAAAAATTTAAAGCCATGTTGTTCTTATTTATGTCAAAAGGTACGTCTTAAAGTATTCTTCATAAAATTATTTTTATAAGATACGTGATACTTGTACTAGTTACCTATAAACTTAAATTATTTTTGTGGGATTTGATATTGTCCATGTTTTAATTGGTACCTAATCCTACTCTCCGTTTCATATCTATGAAGTTCTTGCCCTCGAATAGAATAAAAGAATGAAAGAAATCTGATCCTCAATAGAAAAGTAATACCAGATACACGTGCCGCTTGAAGTGCGCGAGCGACAGTCACACCCAATAGACATTCTTACTGTTTCGTATAATTGTAATGCTTGATTTGATAGACAATGCATAATTTGTGTAATACTTGAAGCGATTTCAGGTTCGGCATGCTTCTGTTATAATTTTTTTAGTCTTGCATTTCGCCGTGGGGAGTTGGCCCTTTGACTGGTGACATGGGATTCTGGTGTCTATTCAAGAGCACTCTGATCAGTCGCCGATGTTAACTTTAAGTTTCTGCAAATTGTGTTGGTGGTTTAATTATTTGGATTCTTGTATTTTATTTTTTTGGATAAGCTCTTTAATGAAATAAATTGTTCAATTTGGTTCGTAATTTTTTTTAACTGTTTTCGTAGCCAGCAAACGGGCATGGTTAGAGGCATCCGCACCCATCATTAATGAAGTGGGTGTTTTATTTATTGGTATTTATGTAATTAATGATGCGTCGGTAACCATACGCTTCAGCTGGAAACGCTCAAGTAATTGTGTTGGAAGTTCCTTCCGTTTAATTTTTTAAATTTTTATTTCGACATAAAAAGTATTTTTGGAAGTATTTAATGTATTGACGGATTTAACTTAAATTTTTTAATGTGACTGCCATGAATTTAGTCAAGTATTTAATATGATTAAAAACTTAAATTTTTTTATTAAGGACACAACAATGTTGTTTATTTTAGATAGTGCTCTAGCATGGAGTACACTTACACTTATACTTTACTTTACAATTACTCTTACACTTCGTCCATCCAAATTTAAAGTTTATATATTTTTATGCAAATTCTTGTCAAGGTAAATTTGTGTCAGCCCTACAGCTGTTAACGTAAGTGACCCTCTTGGTTATTATTTATTTACAGCAGTCAGCAAATCGATCGCCTAGTCCTGGAATGTGGTCCTGCTCCCAGCCTCCGGGTCAACGACCTGTCCCATACTTCATCTTGGATAACAATGACATCTGTCAATTTACGCAGTCATTAACTTTTACCAGTTCAAAATAAGTTAATAATAACCTTGAGATCATTAAATTTGTTTTATTTGCTTTAAAATACTATGACCAAGGAAAAAACATGTTTAGGAATAATACTACCAGAATGCTCACCCCGTAACCACAAATTGATTGAACCTGTGCTATATTTTATGGTCGATAAATTTATGGCCACTGATCATGGGAATATTTCCTTTTGTAAAATCCATTAAACTTGTTAGTGCTTTAATGTTTGAGTATTTATACTTTGAAAATTCAAGCTTCAAAGTTATTTAGTTATAAGGCTGACGGCCTGTTTGGTGTGGAGGTAAGTAGACTTGCCTTTCATGCCAGAGGTCCCGGGTACGAACCTGGTAGGGGCAGATGTTTTTTCATATTTGCTTTCTAGTCATGGATATGTAAGTATGTTTATTTAAGTTTATTTCTAATATTTATATATAACAAAAATATCTATGTGTGTTTATATATTTCTTAAGTTTATTTATTCGTTATCTAGTATCCATAACACAAGTTCTTTAATGATACTTAATATGGGCTAGATAATGTGGTGTGTCAGTTAGAAATATTTATTTATTTATTTGCTTTTCTGAAGTTTGCTCAAATCATATTTAGCGGACTTATTTTATTGGAGTGCAAAGAAAAACCTAGTAAACTCTTATTTAATTAGTTTCGATCAGTGTCATTCTGTTTAATAATGCTGCCAAGTTTATTTCAAATACAATGATTGTGTACAGTTACTAATCATATCACTAGGAGCGCAGCTCTGGTATTTCTGATGATAAGAGAGAGTGGAGCTTGCTTGGTTACTGCTACTAAGACGAGAGTTAGATCTCAGCGTGTATGATTGCGTGTGTTCCCTACCACCCAGAAGTTTAGATGGCTCAACGGTTTGTGATAACAATACCACTTTCATCATGGAAATGCTATCCCGTGACATAATATACCTACTATAAAATCGATATGAATGGCGTATTAGTGAAATAAAAGCTATTGTTATTTAGGCTTTAGGCTTAAATAAGAAATAATGTTATACAAAAGTGAAGATTTGTAAATAGCTTAGGATTACCTGTCAATTCATGTATTACTATGTGTCGATTAATCTTTCTAAAATGAATAACTAAAAATAAGTTTTGCATCTTCGCTCTCTTATTCCTCGGTAACGATTTGTTTCTGGGTAGAGCGCATGCCCTGTCACTGCTTGTGTAAAATTGTATTATTATTAAACGAACACAACCTCGAAATTTGACAATCTCTCAGGGTTACGTCATTGACGACAGTCAACAATGAATGACTTTAACTCCTCCAGCACACTTGCCGATACACAATCACAGCGAACAGACACACCTCATGAATGGCCCTCGACCACGAAGCCCCGGGTTCCAGTCCCATCGATCAGTGGATCACTAGAACTGGTTTAGTTTTTGTTAGATCTAGAGTTGAATGGACCTGTTCAGGTTTTTGTTTGGGCGCAAAAACTGTATGTTTTTTTGGAACTAGAGTTTGAGATATTGTTGATGTTACGTAGCTTTTCATGGAGTGGTCACTTCCTCTTCGGACAGTTCCTCTGCATCTTATATCATGCTTTAAGTAACGGTGGCTTAGTGGGTAGAAGAAGAGGTATACCGTTGACCTGTTGGTTCGAATCTTGGGGAATTCATTTGTGAGATGAACACAGATGTTTGTTCTCGGGTCATCGTTGTTATTGTTTATATATGTATATTTATTTTGGGTTCCGCCCCAATTCGCTGTATGGTTCCTACTGATTATGAATATTTTAAACAAACGTGTAACATTTTCGTCAACATCGCGTTTTGACGTTCACTTTTCGCCAGATTAAATTTCTGAGTAATAATATTAAAGCTAACTTGTGTCAAAACATTGCTAGATGTCTTTCAGTGTTAGACCGTCGACCGGTCGACGTCGATTGACGGTCGATCGATTGGTGTGGTAACACCCTTAGAGACAGTTATGTAGGGACATTCTAATGGACTTACCAGCTATTCCAAGTCCAATTCGGGTAGGCGCTAGTTGGGTGTAGGTTAGTTTACATGGCAGTTTTACTTTATTTTAAAATGTATCCAAAAATAATAACAAACAATCTTTTGGGAACTTTAAAGACAAGTTAATAAAAATATTTCTGGAGAACAATCGAAAAACCCCATACATAAACAAATTTATAACGAATTGAGATTTAAAGATTTAAAATGAAAACCAACTCAAAAATCAACGTGTAATAAATAAATATAATTATTAATTTGTTGATATTCATTATTCCTTTTATCTCTTTGTCGTATATTCACCGCATTAAATCAATGCGACGTGCAACGATCGTCCAATTCGTGTTACATTTTCATGTAGTTTCGATGTGGGCATATGATTGATAGTAATTGAATTGAAAGAAATAATATTAGAATCTTTTCACCACAAAACTTTGACTACGGTTTCATTTATAAATGATGCTGTGGTTTTTATAAATATAGTTTTGAGTGTCTTTTTTTAAATGAACTATCAATTGTTTGCAGTTTTTTTGTTAAATTTATTATGCGTTAAAATTATGTACAATACTTCTTAACTTGACCTTGTTCACGTTGCTTGCGAATTGCTCCGTTTATTTCTTGAGTTATTATCAAATCATATCCACGACGCGACCCAGTGACCTTTTTTAGCATTTGATTAGTTAATAATCCTGCTTATGCAAAAGTAATAAGTAATACCGACATAAACTTCCCTGTTATATAGTAATACTTGACTGAAAAAAAGCTTAAATACTCTGTGGTACTTTAGATAAATAAAGTACCAATAAGTTTTTAGGTATATAATATATTTTAAGATAAACAACAACTGTTATAAACGATATTAAGGTGATTGAGGAACGTGTAGAAAACAATAAGAAAGTCGGTTGTCTATCTAGATCGCCGCCGGTGCATTCTCTCCGCGCATTACCTGCAGACATACAGTCTAGCTGGACAGACCGGGTTTGTATACTGAAGTCGATGCGAAAGGTTTTCCGTTTGTTGTTTATATATTGTATACAAATAAAGTGTTTTATGTAATCGAATAGTTTATACCAAAGTTGCTTAATCAAACTGAAGAAAATTTCTTCGCACCGTTTCTATAGTATCGGTTCTTATTTGCCGTTTAAATGGATTTAAAAAAATAATTACTCCTAACATCATCATTTTAAACATTACAGCGATACTGTATGTATTATCTATTACATTTATTTACTCGGTTAACGCATAACTTATTTAAGGGGCCAATACTAACTTTACTTTCTTCAAACTTGCTTCCGCGGACGTAAAATCGTAGACGAAACTGTAAATAGCCGTACGGGAGATGCCGCCGGCGTAGCTAGTATAGTACCGGTTGCTCGGCCGGTGTTATGTATGTATGTATGTTGAATCAACCACACCTTCTTAAGAGTGAGTGGTATCGTTCATAAGCACGGATACAACAAGCGCTTACTTACTTCGCTACCCGTGCGGCAAGCTTAGCTGGATACAAATTGATTTTTGAAACTTGGCATCGGGTGCTTGTCCAGTTCCTGTTTATATGCGAGATATTTGATGATCTTGAAATACATCGCTTTCGACTGTAATAGGGAACAATAAATGTTCAGTAGGAGACAGTATTTATTTGTACTATCGTCGGATTAAACCAAAAGCGGGTCCATAAATAATGAAATGAAATGAAATAATTATTTTCTCAACATTGACAATTACTTGTTCTTATTGACGTCAAATAAAACATGACTCTACCACCAGTTCGAAGAAACCTTCGTGAAGAAGAACTGGCGAGAAACTTCACGGGTATATTTTTTTCAAAATAAATTTACAGAGTCTCTTTATGTCCTCCTCAAACATATTAGAGGGAAGTGAGTGACCGGTCACTCGACGCTACCATAAGAAGACGTACTTTAGTACGTACTTTGAATCCTAAAAGCTTGACATTGTAAAAGTGGCAACAGACATTTATTAACAATAGTCTTAATTGCTAGGCTTATAACAGTAAAAGGTCCGTAGTTTGAATTGAGGGCTAACCGTTATATCCAAATAACGAGCCATAATATTCAAGTAAGCAAATTACAGCTTAAACTGCAATATACCTCCCACGAAGAAATCATAAGACACACACACATTAATTTGTCCAAAAACTATAATTGCTCTGGACTTGTCAAAGTGACTGAACGCCTTGCTGCCGGAGACAGTGATCCGCCTACAAAAAGTGGCAGTTGTCGCTGTCATCGAAGCTTTCCAATGCTCTAGATATTTCGAGACTCGACGGATTGTTAGGTCGTTCACTTATTACTTATTCAATGGCGCGGATTAAAAAAACTGAATCCTTATTCTATTCTATACTATTGTTTGTAGTTGTCTTTGCCTGTTTGTTTTTTTGTAATGGAAAATTATCACACAGGACCAGGGGTGTAGTCAACTTGCAATCTATGATCGAAAACGCTTAAACAGTAGCATATCACGTACCTATCGTTATATCGATAGCGGCAGCAGTTGTAGATTGCAATTTGGCTTAGACTCCACGAAGTAGTAGGCAATCGGAACTGGGCTCAAGTGCTGGTCTGAAATAACATGTAAACTAGTTGACAACTGAAAAAGGCAGATGCGGTTTTACAATTAAATCCAGACCAAAATTAAGTGGAAAGTTCATTTGCATCTACTAGCTGCAAGAAAAGACGCCTTCAAAACCCTCTGTTAGTTTGAATTAAACATTGCTTATTTATTTTGCGCTATGTACAGCTTTCGTTTTCCAACCCCATAATAACTTAGACTTAAACGCTCTTCTTCCAATATGACATAATTTGTGCTTACTACGAAAATAGGTTCAAAATCCCCAGCAACTCGCAAGTCGCACACTTTGTTATGGAAACGTGCTAACGAACCATTAGTTCTGGCAACACTCACAATATAAACATAAACAATCACCATTTTTTTTCTTGGACAGTTCCCTGACGGCAGGCTTCAAGAAAAGAGGTTATGATAATTTAAATTATATATTTAATATTCGTTTATTTAGATATAACTTTTTAGAGTTATTATCAACATTTATCAAAGCTTACTTTTTGCAAATACATTTTATGAACGAAGTTATAGTTCATCTTTAATCCTCTAATAATAGATTTGATAATACTAATGGATTCGACCTTTATGGATGAGACGACATTTGGATGAGACAATAGCCATGGCAAACCGCCCAGTCAAAGCTTGGAGTCAACCACAAAGCTTTTAAAGTCACTTCTATCATCAGCCAAAATATCTAGACTTTTAAATTTGATTTCCCGCCTAAAATAAATCCTAGTTCATTGTCTCCATGACTACATCATGCCTACATGTAGATCAGGTGTTTTTACTCGCCAATCTTGCGCATAAAAACTAGTGTAGGATGCGTCCGCGGCAACCCCAGTTTGTACCTTAACGCACTAGTTTTAAAGCTTATGTGATCTTGTTTTCTCCACGTCTATCGACAGGTTGCCGTACAAAGAAAAACTGCTGAAACAGTGGGCGTTTAAACATCATTTGATTGACGTTTCTCTATTTACTTACTCAGCGCGGGGTCAACGACCCGTTGGCTCGCACACAGATCTGACCGCAGCTGAACTAATACCCCTTTTTTTCTTAAATTTCCAACTGCCGGGGTTGCCAAGTTTCTAAGTAGAGTTTTAGTCGCGATTTTAATCTTGGAAATAGTTTCAATGCCAGTAGTTTCCTTTAATTTAATGGTCTGCTGTTTACAAAATGTGTTTATTTTTGTATGTTTGGTTTATAAGTTTTCATACTGTCTTCGGAGAGTTTGAATTGCGTTTATAGTTCGGTTGGTTTTTCGGTGAATGTTTTAGCATGCGATGATTTTTGGTAGCTTTACAGGCTTAGAACGGTATCCAAATGAATCCGATTCAAATCCGTGAAAATACTGATCTTGAAACTTCGGACCGAATATACGTGATACTTCGTGGCCACAGCTACGTATATGATCACAAATACAAAAATTTCTTCGAAATGAAGTACCACGGATAGTGATAAGAAATTGTAGTTTATATCAGATTAATTATATATCCTAATTCTTCCATTTATATCAAGTTATTATCATTATTCCCAATCAATTTATAGTTTAAAATGGAAGAAGATTTAATCTATCTAGATTTGAGTATGGATCATAACGAGTTTGTATACCTTGGTTTCGTATATCTAAAAAAATTATCTTCAAATATTTAAAAAAATGTATCACCAAAAATACTGCAACTTGAAAATTACCTATAACATCAAGGTTTTTGTACAGACTTAGACAACATAATGTTAATGGTGTTCTTATAATAGTTATCCCTCAGGGAATATTGTTATTTCAATGTTATAACTCTTTGTTCTCTGAAATCACGAACTGATGTTATTTTAGCATATAAATCTAGTTTTGATTTCGGAACTCCAACAATGTCGACACATCAACGTCCGCCATTAACAAAAGTATCCTCAACAAGACAAGAATCATCAAATTATTTAGAAAATCGGAACTAGTAATGGCTAGAAATTTGAATGACCTGTACATGAGGCAAACTTTGAATGTAGAACGAGCAGCGGTGGGCTGAAGTGCTATGAACTGTAGAAAAAACAGCAGCCCACGAGTTGGCGAGCGACCTGACGATATTCGCCGAGTTTTAATTAACGAATTAATTAGGCGGTACATTGCTTTGGCTGTGATGACGTCAAATGTTCCCAACGATACTGGACCACCCACCAGTTACATAAAACCCAGGTATAGAGTTTCTATTGTTTGCCGTCTATACAGTTATTACTTATTTACCATCGAGATATCTTCGTGTGATTCCAAAGATTCACATCTTACCTTTCACCACCAAAAAAACGGTTCATCTACGAATATTCATAACGATAATTTTTTTGGTACTGAATTCAACTGCTCATATCTCATTACAGCGACTAACTACGGGTCTGTGGGACCGCTGCAGTTCGGCCGCGGTTCAATCGGCCCCACAAAGTCCAGAGCAATTTTGAAAAAGCAAAAATTTTGGCTGACGTGTTGTTAATAAGCCGGAGGAATCTGACTGTCCGGTGGGTTGGGTTTGTGCTTGCGTCGGATTGGTGACATGGCGGAGCTTGGTGCGGGATTGCAAATTGTCAAATGAAGTAATGAGAACTGAGTAATGTCTAGGACACTCATTTTTGTGAGTGTTTTATTCGCATCAACAACAAATCATAACATTAGTCATAATCAATTTATTTTAACACTCAAAGAATGTTAACAGTTAAATCAATTTAGCCTCAAAGATTGACTGTGACGTCATCACTATTTGATGTTACTACTTTTTACTAAACAATCACCGTCAATGTGAAATACTTTCATGCATCGTAAAATGTTGCACCAACTCCCACCGCTTGCGCTCTCGCCGCCTGGCAACAGTCATTACATCTACATATTACATAAAACTTAAAACTACCCGCAGCCGCGTGCTCCGGTTGTTGACCCCAAGAACTGGTATCAAAGGACCTGTTGCATTCCTCCACCAAAAAAATATATTATTAACCGTGATTAAATCGGGAAAATCTGACATGACGGCCCAAACGTGTCAGTCTCTCCGAATGTCGAGCAGTTTTTCTGAAGCCAGTTAATACACGAAATAAATGGCTGATCATTCGAGAAAAAGCCAATTTGATGATATTTCGAAAGGTATATTATGATATTTTTTGATCATTAAGCGGATTTCACTCGTTTTTGAAGATGCATTGTTCGAATTATAAGTTCGAAATATGTTTTGGTTGATGACTGATTGTCTCATCTAATGTTTGAGATCACTGTAGTATCACATTATCGTATTGCAGGCATCAAAATAAAAACACAATGAAGAACTTTGAAGCAACTGCAAAAACCAGGTACAAAAATAGAAGCATTTAAAATACCTAAAGCCCAATTTATACACGGAAAATCCTTTTCTGTCTACTGAACTATAACAGCTGATTTTACTCAATGTTTACAAAGGGCATTGTACTCAAATACACGTATTTCCTATAGTTATATTTTCCCGCTCAAACATCGCAAGCGCCACTGGTCGTTGAAAGCGTGGTTATTTTTGGCGGAAAACGGCGGAAAAAGTTCCCTTTCGGCGACACGTCGTTAGCCATGCGGACTGCGGATTAGGAAGTCCTCGGAAATCAAACGACTATGTAAATAAGGGACTTGGGATAGAAAACAATATTTAAAAAGCAACCTGTTATAATCACAGACTTAATAGTTTTTATTTGACATCGCGTTAATTATTTTTATTATATAATCTATTCCTACACAAACGATAAGCTTGTAATTTAATTTAAACTAAGATTTCCAGATTATAAATAGGAATTATTCAGTAAACATGTAGTAAAAAAATTTAATATAAAACAATAACTCACAAGAATTTCCCCATCAAAACAAAAACTAAATACTAATCGAAATATACATCGAAACAGAAACTGATCCCCATTCTAGAATTCCTGAATTGCATGGATTAACTAAAATCTTATTAGAGATGGCATTTCAATAATAAAGTTGCATAAACTAAAGTACATCTATAGATAGTAATATTTTAGCTTTATCATTAGCACAGGAATAATTGATAAGCAAACTTCTTTCTATATGTTTAGATGAAATGAAAACGGCACCTGTTCACGAGTTAACGCAGGATCCAGCCATTGCCCTCCTCAACCATATTAGAGGGAAGTGAGCGACCCGTCACCCGACGCTACCATTAGAAGACGTAGTTTAGTGACAATGACGCTTTAGATATTCATCGGGACGAAGAACTCAACGAGCAAACAGACACATTACACATGTTTTGTTAAAATGCAATTTTTTATTACCAACACGTTACTTAATATAAAGGCTACCGATATAGTTGCAAAATAATGTATTACGAATCATTTTATAAATTGTTCAGCGCCTTGTCGTTATGGGTAGTAAAATTAAATGGCTGCGGTTATAAAAAATGATTGATAGTCTATCAAATGACAGTTACTGAGTGAGTCGTCATCGCTGATTGATTTGACATTGTTGTATTTATTCAATTAATCGGGTGATTCGATCGCTGTGACAGCTTGTCAAAGTCATTGTCATTGCATCTTGTTGGAAATGTCGATTAGATTTTTTATTTGATCCCTGGGTGCAATCAATTGTGTTTTCACGTTAAGTGTTGTTTTTTCATTTGTTTGTATTATTAACAACCAAGAATATAGACAGGATTGTATTTTGCGTACGTTATTAAATATAACAACCTAAATACAATCGCAAATTGATGCTATTGTAACTCGCACTCATGTTTCACCTGAGCTCTGAATAATGAAAGCCTTTATATAAACAATAATAACGACTGAAAACAAGTTAATATAATTAAGCTTTAAATAAATGATAACTTATTAATGATTTATTTTAAAAACTTTCATGGAATAGATGAAATTAAGTGGCTAAATTGTTCACCATTAATACAAAGGTGTCCCAACACTCAGTTTGCGCAGCCGCCCACCACCCACGGCCTGGAGAAGGAAGTCCCGTTCAGCGACGCTTTCGGTGATCTCATCGCGGCTATTTCGAGAAGCCTAGCATGGGCCGGTCCGACTTAGGCATGAGGCTGATTACTGACAAATTTGAAAGAACTGATTGATGAATTGGTTGAATGTTTGTGTTTGAAATGTAGATTTTTTTTATGGAAATTGGGTTATTCATAAGTTGAAGTAAGTCGGCTGGCGGAGCTATAATTGTTTCAAGACCTACGCTGAAGGTCCAAATTTACCTTCAAGACCTTTATTTGAGAAGGTTATTTACTGGAGGCTGGAGAGGACTTGGCTTCAGCATCAATGGCGAATAAATTAGTCTTGAACGAGGAACAAACAAAATAGCTCACTCAGGATAAAACCAAGAAGGTGCTCTAACCACTGCATCGCGTGGTGCCTAGCAACAATGCTCTGAACCACTTTCTAACATCTTTATAGACATTTCACTTTCACTGCCTAGGCGGCCATCTTACTTTGATACTGAAATTTAATTGGAAATAAAATTAGCAAGTTATAAGCTATCTTTGGGCGTAAATACCAAGATGTAATTAGGAAATTTGATTCAGTTGCTTATATATCAATGAAGAGCTTGTTTTTTCAGAATTATCATTGAAAGATTCTATGGTTTTTTGTTGCATGTCGCATCACCGCAATGTCGCTAGCCTATCGGTTTTTTACAGATTGCACTGCAATGCTCTTTTTCAGTTGTTCGAACCTTCCCCCTCTCTCCACGGGTCAAGAAGACAGGTCAGAAGATTCACCCGTTTGTGGTTGGCGTGCCGAAAAGTTGGACTAAACGGTTTGACAGTTCATTTTTGGTTTGTGTTGCCGAAGGGTGGAACAATCTGCCTGCGTCTGTTTTTCCAGACAAATATAACCCTGGAGCTTTCAAGTATAGACTGAATAGGTACCTTTTGAACAGGCGTGAGTCATCCTCGTCTCCTCTCCCCATGAGGTGAGATGAAAGATGAACGCGTGTCCAATTCATAATAAAAAAAACACATTTCCACTTCCAGTGTCTTACAATTAAGACCACAAACAGACTGTAGAAGCTTCGCGATCTTCAGTTTTTGCAAGTCGGCGGTCTTGCCAATTAGCTTGCGTCCACGCGCTTTGCTCGGCAACTGGAGGCTTTGTTTAACTTACTGGACATGATCTCATTTGAGGTCGGAAAAATGCCGATACTCTTTGTGTAAACGGCTTGAACGAAATAATGTGTTTGTTTAGTTTGTCTTGTTAATATCAGTTACGTGTAGGTAAGGTCGATGCTAGAGGAATTTATTTTGTGATTGAATGGTTTTTTTATAAGTTCTGCTCGCTTTTTAGTCATATGATCCAAAAATATAGTAGGTGTCATCTTTAAAGTCGCACCCCACTACCTTTTTCAATACATTGTAGCCTGCGACTAAGGAAAAAAAAATAGTGGGGATGACTTCGTTCGGGGATGACACTATGTACTGATAGAACGCAGTAGTCCGCAGAGGTCGGTTTGTGCCTGCGGCGGTATGCATGACGCATCTTCCACCTCCCTCCCGTGAGGGTGTTGCTTCGGCGGCAAAAAAATATAGGGCCGATATTTATTGGTAATTGAGTAACCTGCATTTGATCGCGACAGGTAAAAGAGATTTTAAGATTTTAAATTATTTCCTAACAACATTACTGTACGACAGTATGCAATTCATTTCGATTCTCAATCTATTAGGTACACAAGTTTCAGCATTTAAATATTATTGCTGTATAACCTTAGTGTTCAGAACTTCAAGTCAATAGTTTGTCAGATCTCCTGTGTCCTCAAATAATGAGCGCCACCCTTCATCTCATGGTTAAACCAATAATGCGCGTGCGCACTCTAACTGATCTCAGGTAGTGCGTGCTGGTCCTGCACCAATGATTACACTCTTTTAGTCCACTTGACTTCAGAAAACATTATAAAGTGTCTCAAAACGCGCCGCGGGTCTAAAATATACCCATTTTGTGATCGAACTCGCAGCCAATGAAGGAACAGTAAAATGGATCACTGACTTGGTTAACTTATAGTAGAATACTTAATATGTACGTATATAGCATTTTAGCTGTTTTTTATCCGATGGTTTAAGCTATGTCATGTATGGATTCACTAATATTTGATCTAATTATCATGGCTCTGATTGAATATAGGAGTAATTTTAAGATTAGGCAATGATGACACATCGAAAACGTAAGAATTATAATTAATTTTCAATATATTTCAAATATGTTGCTCGAAATGCAATACCTTTATTTAATTAAGAGATTTTTGCTTAGAACTTGTAACATAAAGTTTGTTAAATAATTGAATTGCTATAGTAACATTATTCTACTGTGTAGGGAAGGAACTTTTCATGTAACGGGAATTTTAATAACTCATAGATCACAGTTTTTAATGCAAGTTTTATATTCTTAGCGTTACACCCACCGTGACATGTAAGGCCTAAAGCAATACAAATAACTAACAATTTTAATAATAAAACATAGTTTAAATCTAACTTGCCAACTGTATAGGTACGCAATTTAAATAGAACCTAATGTAGTAATTACAAACAAACAAAATTAATTAAGGAGGCCCTATAATAAAACTGTAAATGCACTACAACGTGAGCATTCCATAAAGCTTACTGCAGTTTCATGTGCTGTATGAACGGTGAAAGCTCTCCGGTTAGTGATAAAAAGCTCCGCACATATGTAAGTTTGTGTAGACACACAAAAAAACTTAAGATACTTCGGTGCTTTCGGTGCGTCAGCAGAAAAACTCGTCTCGAAAATATTGTTGAGCTCAATCTCAACAATATTTTCGAGACGAGTTTTTCTGCTACGTTTTGTTACGTAATCGGTTAGTAATGGCGTTTTGAATTCGTCATTATATATATACATACATATTTACAAATATGGATGTTTGAAGTTTCTTTAAAAATCTGTGAGATTAACACTGATAACACATTCAGATTTCCATTTAAATTTGTCTTTTGTACGTAGGTACTGATTCCTTCAAGCCACATAGGTAGCACATAATTCTTGCTTGCTATACATGTAAATAAGTACATAAACGAGGCAAACTTCTCTAATGTCAAAAAGTCAAATACAAAGAAGGTTTGATGACATAGTCTTTTCAGCCTTATATTGATTTCCAATGATAAATCACGCTAAAAAATTAAAATCATGCTATTGCGTGGCAACCCCATACATGCACACTACGATTGTTCCACGACTTTAGAAATTTAGCCACCTCAAGTACCATTCATTTAGAAGAAACTTCTTACATTTAAAATTCCAGGAAGCAATCCTATTAGGTTAAACTCAGCAGTTTAGCTGTTTGTATTTTTGCTGACGCTGCCGCGTCTGGAGTCTAGCCAGTGGGCAGCCGAGCGAAGAGCGGCCAATAACGTAATGTACGGACAGCAGAGCCGCTGTCCGCCTGTTAGCTGACTGTCCGGCCAGGTAAGGGCGTTAAGTAGAGCTCTGAGCCTGATGTTTCAGCCAAATGGTCAAATGAAAAATGAGTTTGTTTTATACTTCATAGAACACATAGTCTGGAAACTTGTGTCACCAATCCTGTCAATATTTGTCAAATGCGATTTTCACCACTATTCAGTATTTAAAAAATTCGCTTTTTATTTGACCAGTGATCTGAGATAAGTCCGTGGCAAATCTAAGTTATCTGTAGATTTCAGCCTAAATGATGCCCGTGAAGTTTTTTGCCAGTTCGTCTTCACGAAGGTCTTTCCGAACGTGGTGATTGAAAATAGTAATATATGAATTGGAATGTTGGTCTCCTAAAGTTTTGCGGTTGAAGGGTTAAGTTGGTTATGATGACTCAACCAGATCACAAAAAAAGTTTTAATGTGTGGAACGCTGGCTAGTTATATTTTATTTTGATCATTCGATTATTTAAAATAAAATTTCTCCCCCAAATATTTTGTACCAGCATTATGATACTATTGTGTGTCATAGGAAAATGGATACGCGTCGGGAACGTTTTCTTGAGTTAATTTTTACGACTTCATGTCCAACTTAAACCCTGATTAATCGTTTAATTCTCTGATGTTACGAATAAAAATGTGCTACAAGTGAAAAATTGGATTCAACAAAATCGCGAATCACATACGAGGAGTTTCAGGACAATCTGCACATCAGATCGTGAAGTGTTCATAATATTTAACTTAACCACCTTCGCGTAAGGAGGATTGTTTCGCGCTGGCTACCCCGCAACTTCATCGACTTTCAAATGCAGGCGCGCCGGGGTTTGTGCCAACATATGATTGATAAATTTGAGGCAGGTTTTTCAGTTGTTTCTCCTTAGTGGGGTCTTTAGTGTCAATTCCCTTAAGAAACTAAAGTTGCGTCAATGCAGAGTGGTACATTAACAAATGCTTGCCAAACGTTTTTGCTGCTGCGAGCAAGAAGCGGCCGAACACGGGACTCCGCGGTCGTTTGCTCCACCACGACAACGCGCCCGCACACACCACCATCAAGACCAGGGACTTCCTAATCACCACACTGTTAAAACTTGTAGGTCATCAGCCTTACAGCCCTGGCACTTTTGCACCGAGTGTCTTCTCCTATTTTCTTAAATTAAATACCAGCTCCTACGATACAGTTTTCATCGCCAGAAGATGCGTTCACTGCGTTCGAGAAGGCCGTTGAGGAAGTACCTGTTGCAGACTGGTAAATGTGCTTCGAAAATTGGTTCATACGCATGAAACTTTGTATAAATGCTGGTGGAGAGTTCTTTGAAAAGATGTTAATATAAAAAATATACTTAAGAACATTTTATTTTTATTTTTCAAAACTAAGTAACTCAAAAGAATGACACGTCAATGATTGTCTAAGGGCTTCAATGTGCAGATAACTTTTATCAGTAGAACGATTTTGAGAACTTGACATAATTTATATGAAATTCTAGTCAAGTTTCTAAATTATTCTCGAGATAATAGTTATGTGACAATTGAAAAATTTGCCCTAAAACATTCAACCGTTTTTTTGAAGTTTTTACGCTTAATTTATAGTCTTCAACTTTAATAATGGCGCTTCCCATGATGCTACAACACCACGCTGACCTCGTTCGCTCCGCTCGATCAAACCGCAGGATCATCAAGATATATGCGAATTATGAATAATTTGTCAGAAAATAATTCACAAATCGCATATCCCTTCCATTATAATAATTTTTTTACGTAACGGCTAGCCAGCTAACTGAAATCCATTAAATCAAACAGTCTGCTGTTTAGTTTAGCTGATTGGCTGCGATATGTGCAATAGATGTCTGGTCTTCAAAACGCGACCAGTGTGCTATCAAAACCAGAGCAGATGAGCAATTCTCCTTGCTGTCGAGGTACCGAGTATATCTTTGTATTATACTGCAGTAAAAGCTTAGGTTATGAACGAGCGCGGCAAATTCACGACTAGGTTAGGTTAGGTTAGCTTAGCGGTTAGGTGTCACAGAATCTTTATTCACGAATTTGTGCAAGCAAAAGAAGGCAATCATATAAAAAATTTATTAAAAAACGAAATTTTATGAGTTATTGGCTCATCTAAGTTTCATTGTGTAAAAACCACTTTTTTCTGTAACTCTTTCGATTCCTTTCCGATATGCAACAGTCGATTGAATGAGAAAGAATAAAAATGAATAAGAAAGAACAGGTTGTAGACGTTCTGTCACAAAATAACACATGTTTAATCTGACTCCAAACTCATCATGTTTAACAAAGCAAACCTCACAGTACCTGTCGTCAAATGGAAAACTAAAATTGTCCGGATTGAACTAATCCAACTTAACCTGCTTCTGCAACAACGCTCAGCGCCCGGTGTCACTCACGATACCATCTCGCCAGATAACATCCAAGTTTCAATTAGTAATGTAGTTTCAACAGTAACGACTAGATATATGGAATGTTAGCGAGTGTAACCATCCATCTGTTACCTATATGTATGACTTATTTAATTTTTTTTTATCTTGCATGCCATTTTCAACCTTATCTCACTGAGATAAAGCTCAAGAATGTAGGTTAATTTGGCTTCTCTCCGGTTGCTGTCAAACTGCCTGACAGATAAATCTTTGATAGCCCGGCTCGAGAGCAATATACTTTTGACGTCAAAGCTTAGATGCTGCGTTAATGCTTTAAGCTTAGAGTAAATGAGTCGAACTTTAATGAGTCATTGCTTCTCTGTAGATAGGTATGCCTAAGAAATGTTTTGTCTAGAAATCTTACGCTGCGCACTTTTCCCTCGTTGCTTGCTGGGTAGCTTTGGCTCATTACAGTCACTTGATAATATCGCTTTAAAATGTTTAAGATTTGGTCCTGATCGTAATAAGCCCTTAGGTTATGAACTACAAAACTTAAGAACTACAAAAACTACCTTTTTTATGTTAACAGAAGACACCAATCACCAGTTTCACGTATTTGTTTCTTAAAGCTTTTGTAAACGAAGATGGAGGATAACAGTCGTGAGTGGGCGTTATCAATTTGTCGATTTATAGCCCTGATAATGGCCACCGATGGTTATGTCCACCAATAAAACGGACCACCCGAAAATGTAATGCAAATGAATAATTTGCCATCTTGATACACCCGTCTAAACCGCAAATCAAATAAAAAATAATGAGCTCGCACAATTATCGGGTATTCAGATCTGCGTATGAGTATTTCCAAACAATTTGTCAATTCGAATTAAGTCAGTCGAGTGTGTGAGAGCGGCGGGTCCCGGGTTCAAGTCGGTGCATTCCTGCGGTGACCCCGCGGGTTGCGGCGGCGCTGGTTCGGTACATGCTTCATTTGTTTCTGTGATTTTGACAGCTCTTTGAAGTTATATATACATGTATATACTTCATTCGAAAGGGTGACGAAATCTGTATCTATTTTGATTCTGATTCGGAATCGACACCCAGATTTTTCCCATTACTCCAGAAACATCGCACAGATTTTATTAATAATTTTTTTTATTTTTTCAATTAGCTTGCAAAAAGGTTATCACCTTATCACCTTATCACAAGGATATCACAGAACTTATCACCTATTGTCATCACTGTGTCCGTTAGAATGAAAGGACTTTTACAAAGAAACTTGATAATGTTTGCCAGTATTAACAGGCATCTTATATATTATTTTTAATGTCATTGCTATTAAACTAAGCTTTTCCTTCAGTAGAATCGTTAAGAACCTCACGTACTTGATCAAGTGTTACAAGCTCGTTAACTTTAACTGTTTGCCGAACAGAACATATTAAAGTTCAAAACTGTCGGTGCTTCGTACAAAATAACGAACGCAGAATTACAAATAATACTTACATATATTAATTTTAATTAAAAAAACTACTTTCCATATCATATGGCTAAACTTGGAATATAACCTTCGTTTTAACACCTTTGAATCCACGGATTAATTAAAGCAATAACTTCAAAGCAGCGAGGGGAGTCTTTTTGTCGGCGCGCGCGCAGCCTTAATGACTTATTTCATGCATTTCCGTTCAGATCCTCTCAGCTGATTTCCAAAGGTCAGCATGTTTTAATTTCGCAATCAATATTGGTAATATACTTGCAATGATTATCTGTAACCGCTGGACTGTGGCGAGTCCCGCCAGGCTCGCGCACCTGCCCTCCTTCAAGACGCGACTCCTTCGTGTTGTAGTGACGTCATTCTTTTTTGATTGTTTTCGTATGCGTTTGCATTGCGTTGTTGATTTTTATTGCATTTTTAAGTTAAATTAGTACTCGATCTTCATCGAACGAGTTAAGATACAATCATAAAGAAAACAGCACGGACCATTGTGTCGCTACACTGCAACAAGTTTATTTTTGTAATGTTAAGCGTTTGAAAGTATAATTATGGGGCCGTAGGAAAATAAATATATGTAAGTATGTCATTGCTGATAAAACTTAGTAGTTATTATGTTTTGGCAACATCGAACATAAACATGGAATTTTAAATTAAGAAAGATTTTTATCAGCTTAAACAAAATTTAATTTAACACAACCCTAGGTTAATTTATACAAATAAAATGATCAACTATTATTGAGTACCTACTGCTTATTATACGACATTCATTAATTTCAGTTGATTATTTAAAAATACTATTATTCCCTATTGGATGTACCTACTATTTGCATTTTGTAAAAAATGGTCTAGTCGCGTAGACCACATACTACGTTGCTGTCGGTGCGTCTTATTAATTATTATGGAGCTTCGAGGTAAGTTGCATATGCAGGGGAGCGATAGCATAAAAAGATCGATAAAATCAAATTACATTACTCTGCTGAGCGAGATTAGCCCCTTGACTTTTGGCAATACAACAATCAATGTTCGTCTTTCATTCTGCATTGGATTTATAATATCTTTAAAATTATAAAAGCTTTGAAAACAATTCAATAGAGAAATATTCCATTGCTGAAGAAAATCACAGATGAGTGACTAGTCCGCGATACGTGTAAGTCAGAACATCAAGTTAAAGAATCGGTGCTTTAGCCAAAAACGCCCGGCTCCGTCTGACTGTACTTAATATAAATTCTTCGTCTAGATGATTTCCGCCGTGGTTCGGGCGCAATAAATATGTAAATGTGTGGAATTAACATTGTTGCAACGGCGCGTTGCTATGCTCCTTCACGGTTGATTCGGCAGCCACAGCGGACGCCATTGCTGACTGTCGGAACGCGCGCGGCTTTTTGTAACAATTGCGGTTACTATTAAAGTTACTTTTTTTTTGGTGTATTAATAGTTTTTAATGGAATTGAAAATGTGCAGGTGTCATAGAAACTTGCGGGTTTTTGTTTTCGTTTTTACGATGTCGCTGGTCAGTGACTGGTCATTATCAACCTAAACGTTATTCAAATTACGTCTCGAATGGGATTTGTTTGCTGATTATTGAATGATTTATTATTAAGTTAATTGTTTTTTCTGTTAGCCATTTGCATGAGTAGCTTTTGCGACTTATTTGACACTGGGTAGAAGTTCCCTATGTTTTGTGTGAACATGGAACAAAACGCAGCCTAAGTATTTGAAATTTTCTTTTTAAGTAGTTCTGAGTTTCTTCTTTAGATGTACCAGGATTGATTTTCTCCTTAGTAGCCGTATTATTGTACGAATCGAGATGCAAAAAAATAATTCTTTTTTATGAAAAAACAATTATATATGTAACGTAACTTAGAATCTAGCTACTTAGTAACAAAGAACTGCATTTGCGCCTTTACAGAAATGGATCGATGATGTAGCTCCTAGAACTCCACAAGTTATTTCGGATACGGAGAGCAACATTTGTTTAAAATTTACTTTAATTACCCGCCTAAACCACCGGCACTTCTGTCACAGTGTTGTTTTGTTTATTAGTAGTAACAGGTTGAAACGGGTCCCGCATTCCGCATTCGTCTAACTCACCTGGTCGCGTAGTACACCCTGCTTCTGCGCCGCCGGTGCGCACGCGCACGCGAGCATATGCGCGATCATTACATCCATGTTTATCGTTAAGCCTCGGTTCAGCTTTAACCAGCTTTTTCTAAAGTTCACCGACATATTTGCGAGTCCACAACTCCTGGCCAGAGCTTTCTTTATGCTTCATAATTAAAATGTGGATTTACATAAAAACGCTGGTATTGCTGACCTCGAAGTGCTTATACGTTAAGCATCTCGGTTGTACAACTAATTAATATTGTTGAAAGCTTTCTTGAATGCCAACGATTTAATATGGTTGTGTTGTTTAAAAATGATTTGCACTGAAATGTATTTGTTTTATTTAATTATTTGTATAAAATAAAATTTTATAATAAACTTTAAGTTATCAAACTATTTTGTTTATGCTGAGGACTGAGGATTTTGTAAAATGAAAAAAATTTAAATGAAAATAGTTTTCTTTCATAGTACTATGAAGTATGTATGTACCTACAAATAATTCATAAATCCCCATAGAGAAAACATAAATGACTGAAACGCTGGACACGAACAGGATTCTAACCAGCGAGCTACTAACGCTTCCACCAAGAGGCTACCAAATATTTGCGCGCAATTGGTTATTTAGCTGATCGTCAACACTTTTATATGGAAAAGTGACAAACTTAATTTATTATATCCTCAAACCTCGCTTAAACAATATTTATATGACAAATTGTTCCAAATAAAATCATAACCTATCGACAGCCGACGTGCTTTTTTTAGCCCCTAAAAAAGGTAATAACCGCCAGAAACTTTTTGCCTAAATAAGGAATGGGTTTTTCTTGCGTTGTGTCGGTGGGGGCCGTTCACACGGTCCGCTAATGAAACGCACCCGGGTTGACCCACTAAGCGACAGTTTGGAACGAATTAATCTTGGTGTTATTCGTAGTGATGTAGAAATACGAAGGGTTTTTATTTTCTTTTTCGATGGGATTTATTTTGTTGATGTAGAAAAAAATTTCATTGTATCTTGAAAGAAGATGATGTATTTGAAAGACGAAATACCTAAATACGTTATTTTACTGAAATTTTTAGGGGGTTAAACGGATTTTGGAAATTATGATAGTACATTTAATATGACTGTGCCCAAGTTGCAGTAGAAAGCGGCAAGTAGAAATTGTTCACAGAACTTGGTTTGAATTACGAGCGATAGTAAAGTTGTGAAATAAAGCCAAAATACAAAAGTAAATTGCACATATTCATTGATCTAACATAAACAATGAAAAATCTTTGTGTTCTTTCAACTAAAGTGAAAACCATCTACTCATGTGTGACCCGCCAACAGACAAAGGACAATTTGCTCTTACTTTTACATCTTTAACTCAAACCGAATATAGGTCAAGTAACCAAAACACAAAATTACCACCCATTGTCCCAACACTAAAGAATTCTCAAAAAACGATCTCAACAAATGAAATATTGACTTGCGAAAAGCCGATTTGTAGCCCATGTCCAAAATGGCCTGTGTAAAATATAATGTCGTAATGGTTGTTGTGTAATAAAACATAATAACACATAACACAACATGTATGTGAACAACATGCGCGGGCGCAGGACAAAAACTCGTCCCGCGGCTGCCGGGGGAGGTGGGCCCTTGTAGAGTACACAACAAATTGAATTCAAACGATTATGAAGATGAAACGAGAGCGTTCTAGTTATCGATAGATTTTTATGATAATGATTCCGTAGATGATGATCTAGTTTCTGAAGAAGTGTTGTTTTCTTCTGTATTGAGTAGGTAGAACTTTGTTGCTAGGCAGATGTCGATATGGGTCTTCTACAACATAAATTTAATAGGTTTATGGCGTAACGTTTAAATAGTTCAACTTTTATCGTGTCGTTGTCGTTCACAACTTTGTAGCAACATTACAAATGTATTCTGTAAAAACCAATGAATGCACACAGCTCGATGTTTGTAGCTAAACCTCTTTAGAATATTATGGGCCTAAAATTTTGCATGATACAGTCCTTACTAAGAACTTTAGAAAACGCACAAACATTTAATAATTATAATGGTCTAATTAAAAATTAACAATAATTATAGCTTTTTTCAAGAAAACCAAAAACAAAGATATATTTCATATAAATTTAATTAAGTATTGAACCCACAACTCCCCAATAAAAGAAAACTGTGTGTATACCATATGGGATAAAGGGGGTTGCAATTTATACTTAAACGTCTTAACTCTACAGATTCGGTGCTTGTTGTCAAACTGACATGAGCTGCGTAAGCGCAACCCTACCTTCCAGGAACCGCAGAAACGAGAGTAGAGAAGGCATAACAGTATTTGTGAAAATAAATGTAGCAGGGTTTTTGGGAAATTGTAATTGTGGGTACGGAATGGAACGTTTCGCTGGGGAAGTGTTGGAGATCCTAAAAGTTGATTGATTTTGTTCCGAAGTGATAATAACCATGACGAACTATGGAAATAGTTTTTGATGTATTAGTCACTTTGACTGATTTATAGAGCCTGTACGTTATAATTGGTAAAAATATTTTGCATGCAAATCTAAATACATAAAATACCAAAAAAAAATTGTAAATGTTTTAATTGTAAAAAGGTGACTTTGATAGCTTCAGCTATTAGCAAGTTGAACGTACGTTGCCAAATCGTAATATTTATATTAACATTAAAGTCATGCGGCATCTAATTTCCATACAATAATCAACATTTCCAAAAAGACGTACATTTTTAAAAGGAATTTCTCGACTAATTTCATACAACATTCAAATATTTGAATAAAGCGCTTACCACAAACCTATTAAAGTACAAAATGTTATTGACCATCATCAATACCCGAATAAAATAAAAAGTATTTTACGCTTCACTCTGTATGCAAACTGCGTACAGAACCACGGGCTAACAAAAACCAAAACTGTCTTAACTTATTTTTAATGATCGCTATCTCGGAACAAGAAGTGATCCAATTAATAATAATAATGCGGTGAAGCGGGCAAAAACAACTTACGACGTGCGATTTCGGGTCCAAAATAAGCCCGAATTCCATCGCCTTGGGAGCCGCGGGTCACTGACCTCAGAGAACTGGTCCCGAAAATATTCGCGAGAAAAAAGGCCCTTGTCCCGCGCGCCGACGAAGGGTTAAGCCTCCGAGCTAAGTCGTAATGCGGTTCTGTACCTTCGCCTTTATTTCAAAAAAGGTGATGTGTTGAATCTTGTGTGTTCTTAATGGCAATAAGCAGTCCTGCACGTTTGCCCGAATGATCTAGCCAACAGTGAAGTACGGTACGGTCCTGTACGGTACATTTGTGATGGCCGGTGCACCAGCATTAATGCCAAGTTTGATCTGCGCTATTTTCACTGAAACATAGTTAGAATACCTACGAAATATTACAACAGTAAATCAATATGCCAAAAATATGGCGCTTTGTTACTTCCGTAAACAACGCCTTCATGCAAACAAATGTAAAGTTATAATAAATATATAAGTTCATAAATGTTACAATATTATCAAACGGCAACAAATTCACCAGCTCGTATGGAAAGGTTAATTACCCGACTTCGGCATGCAAACGAGGATAAAAAAAGAGGAGTACCATTCCACCTGTCTCCGAGAGTGATATGAGATGAGCAGACGCAGGCGGGGTGACCGCAAGACTTGGGTCGGATTTCACGACAGCGGTAAAGGGGTTGAATCTCGTAAAAAATAACCTATGTTGCAATGTTTGCGTTTTAGATTTCTTGTTTCTTTCAAACACTGTTTTTTTATATGAGATAGGAAAACAAAATCAGTCTTTTTTTATGTAGAACAGTAATCTTTGGTTATTCTATTCATGGGATAGTAAAAAAGAAAAAAAAACTTTAAAGGTTTTTAGTTCGAGTGTATCAAGGTATAATTTAAGTATTTTTATTTTATGTTAAAGGTTTGCTCCGTCATCAAGTTGAGGCTTGTCGGCACAGATAGCCAGTTTGAAAAAGTTGATTTGTAAGAGAGCAAATAAAAAACTGTAAAATCGATGGGCTTGCTGATGTGTGCCGGGATTCCGCGAAATCCACGATTTTGCAACCAGCGGCGCCCCAGCGATCGGCTATCTTATTTGGAGGAATCGAAAAAAATATACGAAGAAATAAATTAAAAACAGCGTTGCAAATAAAATAGACACTTTGATGAAATTCCGTGATAATACTTTCAATATTGTTCAGCTTGTACTTGGTAAAATTAACGGTTACTTTGCATGCATGTACATAACGAAGTACATTATGTATTTATTGCAAAGGTTAAGATAGAGCAACGATCTTATTTAACAAAAAAAAATATCCTTTTATTTTTGAATTACGTTTCATTACATAAAAAATTACATTTCCCTGAAAGGCTCCGTTACAAAACAGCTAATTCAATAAACAATTACTGACGTCAGGCTTATCAAAGCTTTACATAAAAGTGTCAATATGGCGGCTGAGAGAATCTAAGTAGATTTATCTACTAAAGACAATATTATGAGGAGAAAATGGCAATTTAACATAAGTCGTTTTTATCAAGCACGTCTAGGTTAAAATATGGGCGTTCACTGGCGGGCGGCTTATCTCGCGGGCGCGGGTCGCGCGCCGCTTGAGGGGTTAAAAATATATGTTTGTTGTTCGAAGTTAGGTCGCATTTCTACTGCTTTAGACTGAAGGGACATAGTAGTCTCTACGTAGATGAATAGATCAGAAGTTCCATGAAGCAAGTGACGTAAATGTTATCCCTTTTGCCTAACTGTGTTTAATATACGGCCTTATCAGCTACTTCAGATGCTGTATGCTACATATACAGTGTTTGGGGGAAACGCATCCTCGAAGCTCTAGCGATACGGTTCACCACAAGCCTGTGAAAAGGAGTACGCGGCAGATGACACAGACCTATATATTTGTCAGCAAGTGCCGCGTACTATCCGTCAACTCGAAACTCGCGATTCTCCAGGTTCACTAAACAGTAAACAAATGACTGCGTTCCACCCGCGGGCGTTCAACTTGAAGCGGTACCTTCAAATACTTTGGATACGAACGAACTTGTATGAAATATAGTAAAAAGCAAAATAACGTGACGCCCGTTCAATCTCAGTCAAATTAGGTCCAAATTTCACGTCGAGTTCTCTGACATGTTCATTAAGGCGCCTGCGGACCTCATTTGATCTGGAGTGAGGGGGGCTCGGCGGGCGCATAAAACCTGCCTTTTTTGCGTTCACAAATTTCTTGGTTAGATCTTGGGTGGGACGATTGGAAACATAGATATAAGGTTCTGGAAGTTCATTGGGTGTTATTCAACACATAAAGCAATAATAATCAATTAGTTTAATGATCTGCTAAAGATTATTCATTTACTGTGCCACGAAGAGTGTGTTAGGTATTTTGACTTAAATATATATCGCATTTTACAATTTGTACTACAAATCTGATTTTGTCATATTTTATCGTTCACTTAGAGTTGTTGTTTACTGAAATACCAGTTATTTAAAATCGTAGTAGATTATTGAAACAGTATAATAAGCAAATATTTAGGTACAGTATGAAAATTCAAAGTCCCTATTAATCTCGTCTGTAATGTTTACATGATTGATACGTACTTGTCACTTCCAGCAGCTCTAGATCTAAATATAAGCCCACAATTTTATTCTGCATGTAATTGCACAGGGCAGAGTTTTGAGACCAAAATATTTAATGAAAAGTGGTTAATGTTCTGTTAACGTAATGACTAGGTATCCGTTACTGCCGCGGCAAGAAAACGGATTTTATCAGAACAAGTAATTTATGGGTACTCCCGCGGACCTTGCATAAAATGACTAAATGTAAACTTTATAGCTTTTTATGTCTTCAGCAAATCTTTATTTTGGATAATTAAACGTTATGTTTCGCAATGGAATTCCAGTGTGTATTTTTATGGACTGTTTTAATTGGCGCGGCCGTGTCGACTTGGAATCAAAATTAATTTCTCCTTGTATCAATGTTGGAAGAAAAATTCAAAACCAGAATTGTGTGAAAGTATATCTGTCAAAATTAAGATACAAAAAAAGTTCGTGTATTCGGCAAAAAAAAATAGTTTTTTTTTTAAAAGCAGTGTCAATCAGTGTCGGTTTGTCCGTGCGCGCACGCAGCTATTAGCGTAATTTCGATAAGTTTCACACTTTTTTCGGACATTTTTTTGTTTTACAAACCGGGTACACATTTCGTGCGCTTAATGGAACATTTAAAATAAACGATGGATTACATTTATTTTTGTTTTGGTAATTTTGTTTCGAATTTCGGTGTTAATATCCTATGGCGGATAAAGCTTTTTCAATTTTACGAATTTAGTGTCATTTAACATCACATACAATGAGAAACCTGGATATAATCAGTGTTAAAGAGTGAAATTCGTCACTGATTTAAAATTGAATCACAATTTCAATGTAATGTAATCAACATCTTTGAACCCAAACCAGTCTTCAAAAACGGATGTATGACCATTTCTGGATACCAATCATTATTAGCCAGCAAATACTTATAATCTTATCTTGCAGTTGATCTCAGACACACACCAAAGAGAACGCCCATGTCATTTCTTTGTCATCCCGCAACATCATCGTCCATCGACGATCAAAGATCAAAAACCTAGACAACACTCGTGACGCCCGCGATCCAGCGTCAGACAGTCTGATAGAGTTGCCAGGCAAAAAATGTGTATTCAGTTTTTTCTATCGGCAACATTAAGTATGTAATTGGTGATTTTGACGTATTAGTAACGTATGATGCCTCCGGCCATTCGTGAAGAATATGGAGTCATAAAACAGATAAAAAAATGGTTGAATAATCTTTAACATGGTACAAATAGAGTAGGCTATCGTTTGTTTTCTAAGGATATAATGTTATCAAGTTGATCAGTTAAGCCAAGACCCGTGGCGTAGTAACAGAGCAGAAGCAGTGTTATGGTAATGAACTTATAGAAGGGATCAACGCAAATTGGTGCGGTTTAGATAGATTGAGTGATAACAAGCAGCCATCCCGGAATGTGTTCGGTTATGTGTTCGATTGTTTGATACTTAGTAACTGGTCCGGCGATTTATCTTCCGAGACTGTAGCCATATAGCAATGGATGTATCATTTGTGCCAATGAAAGTCTCTTTTGTAAAAATACGGATTACTTTAACGTTTTTATATTATTTGACTAATTTAAACGTCAACAATGTATATTTTGATCAAATCTTAATATGACATGTTTTATTAGGTATATAAGACAAATAATTATTAAACTAATATAGTTAATCAAATTACTCAAACTAACTGAGGAACCAATTGAAACACAGGTAAAACTTTAGGCAAATAATTAATGTGACGTAATGACGCGAACAAATTTCGTCATTAAGTCAATAATAGAATATCAGCTCTCTCTGTCATCTAACCATATGTCAATGTCCAGTGGAGACGGAATCGAAATTCTGTGGTAGAAAGATAACCGTGCGAGTTTTTATTAAACTTGTGTTGTTCAGAAGCTGAAGTTATATTCAATACTCTCAATACTCAATGCTTTATTGCTTCCTTACATCATTTACATAAATTGGTACAAACAAATTAATGAGATGAAAAAAAAAGGGCCTTGTGAGGCGCTGCAGTTAATTATAAACTGTACATGCGCGTACAGAACATGTAAGTTTTCAAACATTCATAGCCAATCTATGGATTTCATACCTCAAAACTTTCGAGGAAATTTGCCAAATTCCTTTCCGAGAGTGCTCGTAAGACAGGATCTTTGCCAAAATCGTAAAAAGGAACTATGCGAAGTGTTGTTGTGGGCTTGTAACTAACTACAGTTAATAATATTTAATCCTTAGAAAGTTATTCATTAGATCTTAATAACCCAAACGATGTCTAATACCTTGCTATTTTATGATATTCGTAAAGATATAAATACTTGGGAGTTAGTTATAACTTGTGCAAAATTCATCCATTTTCGAAATTGCTGTTAATTATTGCTTAAGAACTGATTGCTATTAATAATATAAAAAGTTTAGATGTTTGTAAAAATATCACGCAAAACCTTTTCTTATTGAATTTGTCACATAGATTAAGTACGACCTCGATTAAAAATGAATCTAAGTTTCTTTACAAAACATTTTCGTGGGTGTGAAAATTCTCGTTTAAAGTTGGAGACAAAAACAAATTATGAATATCTATTCGATCCTTGAAAGTCTTTTCAATAAAATATTTTTAAAGAAGCTTCAAATAATGACAACTTCCAACATCAAAAAACGATTATCGAACTGTCAACAGCATCTATCAGAAAAAATCATCGAAATGAAATCATATTTAGAGTTATAATGATATGACATCGCGTATCGCGTCGGATCGACAAATAGCGCGCGACCAACGAGCATCGAGTCGTCGTGCCCTCGCTAGTAGCGCTCTGCTGTGATTGATGGCCGCTTTGATACTATGCAGGGCGTAGATATGAATCAAATTTCACAGTGCGCAGGTAAACTGCGCGCCGCTCGCACTCCTAGAGATCGTATGATGGTAATCATCCAATACGAATCTCTTTTAAAAACATTGTAAATTTTATAATTTATAATGAATACAATAAATAATACATCCAGCGCCACGACTGGTCGCACCAAACCCAGGGGTTTATCCCTGATCTCCTTTAACACCCGAGGTCTAATCAACCAACTTCCGGAGCTCAAACTGTTCATTAAGAACATCGAGCCCGAGTTAATCCTTGTACAAGAGACATTTTTAAAACCCCAGCACATCAGGGGTCTTAACATTCCTAAATACTCTCTTGTGCGTGATGACAGGCCCGCCTCGGTCCAACGGGGCGGCACTGCCATTTACTACAAGAGAAGTATCCACTGCACACCGATTCCCACGCCTCCACTCACCAACATGGAGGCCACAGTATGTAGACTGGCTATGACGGGTCACAGGACCATAGTCTTGGCCTCGGTCTACATACCTAGTGGTACAGCGCCCCTTCGTTGTGACTTCGAGGCCTTACTCGATCTGGGGCAATCCGTCATTATGTTCGGCGATTTTAATTGCAAACATACTGACTGGACGTGCTTGTCAACTAACACCAGTGGTGTTAAATTACTAGACATCACGAAGTCACTCGATCTTGATGTCATTTCACCGGTTACACCGACACATTACCCGGACAACCCCCTTCATTCACCTGATATCCTTGACTTTGCCATCGTCAAGGATATCAATCTCGACCTTAGGACCATACAGCCGCTAGACGACTTAGGTTCTGACCACCGTCCGGTGTCCCTAATATTAGGACCCCAAAACGACCCTCCTGCTCCGAAAACCTATACCAATTGGGAAGGTTTCAAGCACACCCTGTCTTCGGCCTTGGAAGCCCCAGACTGCCCACTCGCGATTTCATCCGACTATCTCGATAGCACGGATAAGGTCGACTCGATAGTCGATTCTCTCACTAACGCCATCAACTCGGCCATCAGTGAGAACCTAAAGGTTGCTAAGCATGGCAAGCCCAAGCTTCCCTTGGACATTAGCAACCTAATTAAAGCTAAAAACGCCGCTCTCCGCAGAGCCAGAAAATACCCCACACCCGCCTACAGGCAAATCGCCAATCAGCTCCAACGTAAAGTTAAACGTACCGTCGCGGATTACAGAGACGTTCAAAGGAACGATCTTATGATTAATATTTCCCCGTCCCACACGGCGTACTATAGGATGGCGAGAGCCCTCCGACTAGACGCCCGTACTTACACCCCTCCGTTATCTCGTCCCGATGGCACTACCGCCTTCGAGGACGACGAAAAAGCTGAATGCTTCGCCGATAGCATTGCTTCACAATGCTCCCCGAGTACCCAACCCACAGACCCAGCTCACATCCAGGCGGTGGAAGACGAAGTCGTTTGCAAAGACTCCCGTCCAGTCACCGCTGACCCCATCACAGTTTCTAATGATGAAATCCTACTCATCATTAGGAAACAGCAATCCAAGAAGGCCCCGGGTGCGGATGGAATTTCTAACCAAGCACTTAAGCAGCTGCCTCGGCAGGTGCTTACCTTACTTGCGATTATCTTCAATGCTTGCTTTGACCTAAGCTACTTTCCAAAAGCTTGGAAAGAAGCTATAGTCATAGGCATTCCCAAGCCGGGTAAACCTTTGAATAACCCGGCTAATCACAGACCCATCAGTCTACTCAAGGCAATGGCCAAACTTCTCGAAAGAGTCATACTCGCTCGAATGAAGGACCACCTGTTCCCAGCGGACGGTGACCCCCTTATTATCCCCCATCAATTCGGCTTTCGAGCCAAACACTCGTGCCCTCAGCAAGTCCACCGAATCGTCGAGTACATACTCGACGGCTTCTACCCCAGACGACTGAAAACAGTCGCGGTCTTCTTTGACGTAGCCAAGGCTTTTGACAAAGTCTGGCACGCAGGGCTCATTTACAAGCTTCACAACACAGGCTTGCCCGACCGACTAGTCAAACTAGTCGGCTCCTACCTTAAAGATCGCACCTTTCGTTTCAAACACGAAGGTACGCTCTCCACCCCCCGCCCCCTCAAGGCGGGCGTCCCTCAGGGCTCGGTACTCGCCCCGTTACTATACACAATATACACCAATGACATACCCATCCCGTCTAAAGGTGTTCAACTCTCCCTCTTTGCTGACGACACTGCCCTATACGTCAAGGGCGTGCACGTCGACACACTCATCACCAAACTCCAGAAGGCCGTAAATGACCTCGGAGCTTGGTTTAAAAAATGGCGTATCGATGTAAATCCAGAGAAAAGCTCTGCGATGCGCTTCGATCATAAACGCCGTCGTCCCTACGACCCCCACATCCGAATGCTAGGTACGCCCATCCCGTGGGCACTCACCACCAAGTACCTAGGCGTAACGCTCGATCGTACGCTTTCATTCCGTCCACACATTCTCCGAGTTACCAAACTCGCCCGTCTGTACATGGGTCGACTTAACAGTATGTTAGGCCGGCACAGTAAAATGTCTCTTAGGAACAAGCGAACGCTTTTTAAGGTTTGCGTGAGACCAGTCATGACGTACGCCGCCCCAATATTTGCACATGCTAAACCCTCCGATATGTATAAACTACAGGTAGTCCAGAATCTCTTCTGCCGCCGGGCCACGGATGCTCCGTGGTACGTGCGAAACGCAGACTTACACAGAGATCTTGAACTGCCTACCATACAACAACACCTTAGGACGCTCTCCACCGCTTATTTTAAGCGATCCGAAGAGCACCCTAACCCCCTTATACGCGAGACAGTAGCTTATACTGCTCCGTCCATGCCGTCGAGGTACAAAGTCCGTAGACCGAGAAATGCACTCTCGGATCCCCCCGATCAACTTTCGGCCAATCTGGACCAGCTTAAGGCTGCCCAGGCCGTTTAATCAACAATATATAAATGTCATTTGCACCTTAAGTGATTAAGTATTCCCAGCGGGTGACCCGCTAGCGGGTCCCTGCTTGCGCGCCCACCTCCCAACCCGGGTGTCGCTCCGATGAAGGCTGACAGCATTCCCATGCTACAGCCGCTTGGGTGGTTTTTAGTGGGTAGGTGCCACTTTGGTGAGTCCCACATAACCCCGCAGACGGCTGCGGAGGTATTCATGACGAATCTTCCACCTCCCTCCCGAGAGAGGGTGCTTCGGCAGCAAAAAAAAAAAAAAAAAACAAAACATCAGTGTTGCCTGATTAGAGGGTTTTTTCATAACGTTGAGAAAAGTTTATCTGGTAATTAACACGGAGCGAGTGGCAAAATATGCATTATATTTTTGCTACTATTTTGGTATAAACGGTTTTAAAGGTTATGCTATGAAATGCTTCGAATTATTATCAGCTGAGTTTCGAAAATACTTTTTATTTATTTATTTGTTTAACTCACAAAACTGACCTTAACTTAGCTTTACTTTAATAACATATCCTAATTAAAACATCAGTTTAAAGTCTAATAGGTGTGAATACAACATACATATATCTAATAAATAGTTACAATTAAATATTAAAAAAAACTTAATACAAACATCAATAAGTACTCATCGTTACTTAACTTAAAAAGTGGTTTTTTTTTAATTTTTATTGAAGAACAACTGAAAATATCAAAATGATTTCTAGCTTGGTTAGAAAAATGGAACATTCATTGTGGAGAGCGTGTCTTCCTGCATTGGTTAATAATTTAGGTGGGTCAAATATTTTTATATTTAAAAGCTGCCTGGTCGAGGTACGAATAGCACTATCTGTGAGAGTAGTTCCTGAGAATCAATTTGACCTTTTATTATTTTGTGAACGAATGTGACGTCTAAAGTACTACGACGAATGGATAATTTATTTATTTTATAATGGATACACCTATCTTCGTAAGATCTCAGAACTCTTCACTTGTTATCTTTAAAGGCCAGGTGGTAAAGAGACCTCTTTTGCACTCTTTCTAAATTATTAATGTGAACTTCATAAGAGGGATTCCAGACCTGACAACAACACTCTAAAATACTACGAACGGCGCTGTTAAATATAAGAAGGTGACGTTACGATCATTAAAAATCTTTAATTGGCGAACTAAGAACCCCGAAAGCTTAGACGCCTTGACGATCATAGTGTTGTGTAATGATGTCTAAAAGTGATGGAACTGTCTATAGTTACACCCAAGTCCTTTATAACATTAACTTCTTTTCAATTCAATCCTGAGATGTTGTAAGTGACAGACGAAATGGTTTTTTTCCGAGAAAACTTTATGAGAAAGCATTTATCAATATTCAACGTCATTGAATTGTTATCACACCACATTTTAATGTTGTTCAGATGAAGCTGTATTTTTTTTTTATTGAAAAAGGATTAGTCGTTTGTCTTCTTATATCACCTAATGGAAAGTGACGATGAAGACGAAGGTGTTACACGTCAATCCACGAGATACCTATTCACTCGACGCTTGAAAGAACTAGGACTATAGTTTTCTGGAAAAACGGACGCAGGCATTTCATTCCACACCTTGGGGTCCCGCACCAAAAAGGAACTATCGAAGTGTTTGGTTCAACTTCTTGGGATATCTACCATAAAGGGATGGAAGGCCTGTTTGCGTCTAGTAGTCCGATGTAAGAAGGGTGTGGGTTCAACCTGATCAAAAAGAGCATCAAAAATACATGTACATCTTGGGTAAAATGTATAGTCCTGTAGATTTTAAGATCGTCCGCATACAACGTGTATTTAGAGTTTAACACCTTACCTAAATCGTTGATGTAAATTAGAAAAAACAAGGGCCCTAGTAAAAACCCTTGAGGGACACCTGATGGCACAAAAAAGACGTCAGACGAAAATCCTCGATGATTGTCATTTGCGATCGATTTCTAAGATAAGACTCACACCAAGGCAATAAAGACCCGTGAATTCCAAAGGCTGCCAATTTCAGAATAAGTAATCTATGATCAACCAAGTCGAACGCTTTCCGAAAGTCTGTGTAAATGGCATGCACTTCCTTACCGTTGTCAAAAGCTCCTGCAACATCCGTAACAAATTCAACCAGGTTAGTAGCTGTCGACTTGCCAGGCCTAAATCCATGCTGGTCTACATGCAACTGCTAGTATACATGGAGGTAAATTTATTGCTGAAAAATGTTCAAATATTTTAGCTATGGGGCTGAGTAATGATACTGGCCTGTAATTTTCTACGTCACTTCTCTCCACGGATTTGTGGGTAGGAACTAAAAAAGCCATTTTCCATTTATCCGGGAAAACGCCTGTCTGTAGAGAAGTGTTGAATAATTTAGTTAAGGGCTGTTTTAATTGAGATACGCACTTTTTCAGAAAATATGTAGGAATTAGATCAGGTCCGGTACTTTTGTGAGGATCTAAAGAACTTACGTATTTTTCTACTTCCTCTTCAGAAATACTTCAAAACTCAGCTTCAAATTTTATCAAGTAAAAAAAATTATGCATTTTTAATATTTTATAAGTTAATTTATGCTAGTACAGCATTGTATTTATTCCATGCAATTTTTGGAAAACAATGTTCGATAAAGGACTTTGTACACTCGTATCACTTATTTTTATATACATACGAACGTTGAATCGTCGGTCCAGAACTAGTACAACAGTGAATACAAAAACAATTTTTTTAGGGAAATACAAAAACGTCAATCTTGCAATGGGCGCTGCACGAGCGCACCTGGCAGAGTGTCAAATCTGCCGGCTGAAGGGTTGTTGACCCCGCTGACAGCGCGGGAAAATTTCAGGAAAACTCCCGAAGGTTAATTAGCGACGCGGTTCTTTCATTTTTATCAGTTAAGTGGTCGTTTTAATGTGAATTTTTGGTAATTATAGTGTGGCGGTCTTTTTTCAATCGGTATTTTTTCTCGTTATTAATCTTTACTTTCATAAGTAGTCGTTTCGTTAATACCTGCAACTTTAAATGAAGGATTGCATTTCTTTTTGTTGTTTTGAATCAATTACTTAGACGTAACACAAGCAAAAACCACAGCCTCAGCTAGTTTTATTTTATTAGTTGAAAGCAAAACACGACCACCTATTTCATGTTTTTTTGCAAAACTTCCAAAATCAGCACACGCATAGCTTGGCGTTATCAAATTACGCAATTTCGGTACAGGTATATACACAAACATAAATTGTTCAAAAGTCAATCACCCTCAGAGCGCATGACATCACCCAAATATTTCCTCGAATGCGACAGATGCCAATTGGCGGAAATTTAGTCAAACAAAACACCAGACAATCAAGAACTGCACTCACAAACACTCTGCTTACTCTTAACGGTTTAAACAAGTTGGTTTTAAAGTAAGCCCAAAAAATAAAGACCTTTAGCGGGCGCATTTCTGTTCGCTGTTATGAGAGCATTTGTTTTTTTATTGAAATTTCATAACAATATCTTTTAATATTTTATTTATGCATGTACCCTCAAGAGCGTATGCCTTACACCAAATATAATCCTAACTCTTATTATATATGTTTTGCATTGCCAGTGTGACGGATACATAAATAGATATAACGTTTATGTGTGTCCATTACTAAATAATAGGCCAATTAGGCATTTAATAATAGGCAATACAAATGCTCTATACATTACACTAATGAGCAAGATTCTGTTCAAATAAAAAAATAACGCCAGTTAGTAACAGATCAAAATAAAATTAAGGAAAGCAGCGTTTAGCAACAAACTGAAACTAACTTTTGTACAACACAAAGGCCGACTATCGCAATAATGGCATGTTCCTGCGTTTTAACCCTTACATGTTGGCGGATCTCATTTACCACTAAGTTACGTGCTGAAAGGCCTATAACCTGTGACCTTTGCCTGTACGACCGCCATCACGGAAAGTACCGAAGCTTTTTATAACGATATCGATAATTAATGATGCACTAAATAATAATTAATGAATAATTATAATTAATGTTTCCTTTGGAACAGTAGCGGTTTGATAGGTTTCTGCCAGTGTTATTTGTTTTTGTTTTTTAAAGATTTGTCTAAAAATTTGAAAATGAAAATTATCAGTCATAAAATCGAATGGAAAGTGACCTTGTACCCGTCGTATTAGGATTCACATGAACATTTAAAAAGGTCAGGTTCAGGTCCATCGTACGGGTGGTAATTATTTCACATAATATAAACAAAAAAAATCTTGTGATATAGTAAAACGTAATGACACAATATCTTGTTATTTAGGCTTCTTAAGCAAGGCAGAACCTCTTATCAAATCTTTTAAGTTTCAAAAACAATGATATGAATAGAGTAGAAGCGAAGGCATTGGCGCACAAGCCGTGGGCTTGTTCGTATTATATATTCATATGTATTCTTCCGATCTGCTAGGTTGTTCATTTAACATTTTTTAATTAGCTATTATAGGATTTACACGAGTAAATTTAGGCGAGTATAGTCTTTGAAATCTTATAGTTATATCCGTTGTAGTCATGTTGTGTAGGTGACATTCTGAAAATAAAGGTTTTCAATGTTTATTATTGTAACTACACTTAGTGTATCTGAAAACTAGTTCTGTTTTGTTCAACTTAAACTTATGTTATAATCTAAGTTTTTTTCTTAAGTTATACTTATTGTAAATTCAGACTTAATAAATATTCTTATTATTTACACGATTTTGTTTTAAAGCATCTTTGAATAAGACAAGGTTCATAAGCAAAAATCACGCAAAGTTTTCCTTCAATAACCTATTCGCACTCCGTTAAGAAGCCCTGCATGTCGTCAGGCCGCAGAGAAACTGGCCCGGAGACTATCATTCTGAAATCACTGTTCAGTTTCAACCGCAAATGAATACTCCACGAAGTTTGAGCGCTTTCTCATAGTACTCCGTACAGTAAACGACGATTACAGAAACCTTAACATGCGAGGTGTCTTCATAAAGTGGCTTGTCTAGGCGTTGTCGGTGTACATACAATGTACTAATTTAGTGAGTAGTGTTGTCACGGCGAAAGCTCAATTTTGACATAGTGTGAGTACGTGGGGTTCCTGAGGTATGCCGTCGTGGAAGTCACGACGAGCACGCACGATCGTATGCTGGGTTGTCTGCGGAAATTCACGCCCAAACTGTCTGTCTTGATTGTTGGCGTATTTGTAAGGAAATTCGTAAAACTGTATACATTTATTATTGATGCTATAAGCCAGGCTATGTCTCATTTTATTTAAAATCCATAATACATATCTATCTTGTACAGACGTCAGCTAGATTGCTTTCATTTCTCACAATCAAAGGAAGAAATGTTACAGCAGCGTTGCATTCACACGTAAATAATAAAGTGGAAGATCTTGTGAGCTCTATTATATATATATATAAGCGTCTATATATATACTGTCTCACCTTTCCTTTCATGTTAAAACCTAATCATTATAAAGTTCTAATAAGCCAAACACTTAAAGGCAAAATCCCATCGCAACCTCTTATACTCTAAGAGTTGGGTGCCGTTTGAGGGTGTTCGTCTAGGGAGCTCACAGATGCAGATAAGAATAATTTTGTATAGACATAAAGAGACTCTGTAAATTTATTTAAAAACAAAATATACCCGTGTAGTTTCTTGCCAGTTCTTCTTCACGAAGGTTTTTCCGAACCGGTGGTAGAGTCATGTTTTATTTGACGTCAATAAGAACAAGTAATTGTCAATGTTGAGAAAATAATTATTTCATTTCATTCCAGTTTCTTCGGTATTGCTCACAAAACTTACAAAAATGTTTTTAATAATAAAAGATATTAAATTGCTTTCTATTTATTTTATTTTATAAAACTAAAAACCTATTGTGTTATAACTGTCACCGTTTAACACTGTAATACAAATTGAAATCCAACGTGTCGGCTGCCAATCCTGTACGAAGAGTCAATCTATTTACATGTTTACTACATGTGGTGTTTGGGAAATTTGCTCAGAGTTGTGGTCTGACCCCATGGGCCTTGTTTCCGAACGGGAAAATGTCTCCCTGTAAAGTTATTTATTTATCTGCATTGTGCATACCTGCAACACACGGAGTGAAGATTAGCTACTGTCAACGTAGAGTATATCCACGTTGGTGCACACAAAACGGTTATAGTTGATCTTTAGATGTAAATGAAGATGATACATGGTAGATGATAGATGATACATGGTAGGGCCAAGGGGCATTATACCGAAAAAGTACTACCGAAAAAAGGAATACCCAAACACCAAAAAAGTATATTTTGGTGCGCACGCGCGGTGCGAGTTACTTAGATCCTGGCATGGTCGCTATGTAAGGTCGGGCGTTTAGTGAGGCAATTGAAACCCACGAAGTCTGAGAATGCACTGTGTTTATTGAATAAGAGACAGCTTACAGCGTATAAGTATAATAATAATAATAATAATAATAATCCCCAGACAACGACACCAACTGTATGGCCCCAAAGTAAGCAGAGCTTGTGTTATGGATGACCATACAGCGAACTGGGGGGGAACCCAGAATAAACATACATATATAAATACAAAGAACCATGACCCGAGAACAAACATTTGTGTTCATCACACAAATGAATGCCCCGGCCAGGACTCGAACCTGGGACCTCCGGCGTTTGAGATAGGGCTACTGACCACTACGCTACTCGGCCGTCAAATGTATAAGTAGAGACTACATACATCACAGTCTTAGTCTTACATCACAGTCATTACAATCGCAGTCTTAGCCCGTAAACTTAGGGCTTCACGTACTCCGACAGAGCGTTTGCTAGCTCTGGCGGAGCATAGTTCCCTTCTCAATTCATTGTAGGTTCATTTAAATGAATTGATCCCTAAATCATGCTTCGGCCGACCTCTGCCCAGCCCCGGCTTCACCGGAGGCTGCCCAGAACGGCCACCAACTCATGTCCCTTTGAGCACCTTCAGTGCAACTTTCACTACAGGCGGAAGACCCGCTAGCGGGTCTCTGCCAGCGCGCCCAACTCCCCGACGGGTGTCGCTTCCGATGAAGGCTAACGGTAATAACTACAGCCAACAGGTGGTTTTTAGTGGGTAGGTGCCATTCTGGTGAGTCCCACATAACCCCCCCGCAGAGGAATTTACCTGCGGGCGGGTATGCATGACGCATCTTCCACCTCCCTCCCGCGAGGGTGCCTCGGCAGCAAAAAAAAAAAAAATCACAGTACCACTTTGCTTTTAAAAGATCTGGGACTATATTTCTTTGTTAATTCCTTTATATACACCTAAGATAAAAGCAGATTCTCCCAAGAATTTACTAGATGTCAAAAAATTTGTTAAGAGTCTCTTCTAAAATGTTCCTAAAGTTCGGTTAATTTTAAATGAATTGGGCACAACATGAAAATTTACTTTGTTTTTTGTTAGTTGCGAAGTTTCGTTAGCCGCAGAGTATCCGCGACAATATGCGACGTCGACGTGGGCTCTGGAATGGGAACACGGAAAACTACTCGGGAGAAAGGTAGGCGGCCTATTATTTCACCATTAACACATCATTATTTGCTTAGGCAATAAGCGAAGATGATTCTCGTGACGATCGACTCGGACGGATCGATACTCTTTTGAATTAGGTTTAGGTAACATGGACACTTTGCGATTGTATAGTTTGCCCGGGGTTAACGAATTCATTTCAATTTAAATTTGTAGTGTTCGACTAATATCATTTCGAATAATTATTTTTTTAAATTGGTAATTGGACAGAGGTTTGTATTCTAATATTAGTGCTTGTTTAGTAATTTTATCTTTGTAATATAAATAAAGGTACCGTCTGCCTTAGAAGACAGAGTTTGCATCAAAGCGGGTGCCCAAATGGTACTCCAAACAAATTAATTCAGTCATCTTTCGTTACACGTAAATCACTTGTTACACTTGAATTCTCATCAAAATTAATACAAAGGATTGTTCTACGTTGCCTTTGATCGCTTCAAACAAAAAATAGGAATAGCACACTGCGCAGATGAGCGGACCAAAGCAAAATCAATATAATTGATATTATAAATATGTATAAAAAAAGGTAAAATGAAAACAGATTATTTAAAACATTATAATTTTTATGACACCTTTTTGGCATTTCTGATTCAAACATGTCCCACCATTTCAATTCCTTATGATTCCTAGTAACACCTTTTTTGCAAAATATATTTAACTGTTAAAAATAAACTGAATTTTAGTAGTATGGGGAACTGCATCGTAATTTTAATAGAACCTCCTATGGTTTTGTTCGAATCTTTTGTGTCATAAATACTATAGATCTGTATAGAGTTATAACTAAGAGTCTACTTTAATACTCTCTTTAAAAATCCGCTTCTCTTCTCTCAAGTCTATCCCAAAGTTTAATGAATGGGTCCCTACGAGAGACACAATTACTCAAATGTCAGACAATCCATGAATGTCATTAATAAATTAATTTCTTCAGATCTAAAAATCACGCAATAATCCTACACATGTAGCCGTTTTTAACTAGAGAATAATCTCTTTGACACCGTCGATTTCGCGGGAGTGTCGCGGGGTGAATGACACAGAAACACGGGAAAAAGAGAAATAATCTCCTCGAAGTGTTTGGCAACGTTTGATGTCGTCTACTAGGAGAGTCCCTTTAATTTTTTTCTTCGGTTTAAATAAAACCGGGAGAGCGCGCGGCGACGGGTAGAATTTACACCAATGACAGCTGAGCGGGTCGGCGCGCGTTCTGTTTTTGAATTGCAGAAGTTATTATGTGTAGAGTGATATTCTGTTCCAATTTTGGAATGGATTTGAAATAGTATCAATTTGGAGACATGTCTTTCTTGGCTCTTAAGAAAGATAGCGCGTTCAAAACGTGTCTGTTACATCAGTCTATGTACATAAAACTCGGTTCCAATAGATCTGGCATTTCAAAAGTTACGATGACCGTTATTTAATCAAATTATTTACTTCTTTATCAAAGTTTTATAAATTTACGTAATTTATTTTGATCACTAACTATTTTTGGGTTTTAAATTAAACCGTTACTGAGCTGAGTTAACTCATTTCTGGAGAATAACTTAAATAAGAAATCTGATTCTGATTCAAAAACCATTTCAAGATTCTCTGTCGTTCTTTATAATATATTTTGTTAGTAAAAGCTGGCAAGTAAAAGCGATTAGGCTTATTTTAGCGAAAATGCGCAAAAAAATTTGACTTACAGTCAACCTCCATATGACGTTGGCCCTGCAAGTACCATCATTTTCTAACATTTATGTCAATGTTTTTAATAAATATCTAACATCAAGAATCCATTGAAAATTGTAGATTTGTTTGTTCCAGGTAATATAATTTATTTTGCAATGTGATTTTAAAAAGATAACGTCACCATTTCTTTAAAAATTTATATCAAATTAAGATTTCTCAAGATCAAGATTAATAAAATCAGAAATATTCAAATTGTTTACTCAAAAGATCTTAATCCTTCAGCAAATAATAAAAAATATAAACCTCAAAATTACCTTGCATGCCGAATTATTATTGACAAGACTGTCGGTACAAATTGTGACAAATCCTCAGAGTTACAATATAGATAAATAAATAACAGCTACTGAAAAACGATCCTCAAATGTCTGTCAACAGAGACTTTTAAGCCTCTTAATATACTTAATTTTTTATTCCTTTTCCCATTACAAAACCTCATAAAGCAAGCTTCCACGGTAATGATCTGAAAGAGAATAAATAAAAAAACTAAAACTCCGAAGTTATTACCTTCTGATACAATAGAAATTTGTCAAAAAGCGCCGTGTAATTTTGGCGCTTCTCCGTGCGCGGGCGCAGTGTTCACATGAGGCGCAGACGCCATCCATTACTCGCCAGTTTTACTTTATTTGCGCAGCGCCGGGTTGAGGCTACACAACATCCCGTGAGGGTAACGACAGAAACAACCAGCATTTTCTTAAAGTATTTGCAAACATAAAAATTATTTTTGGAGTTATTTTAAATTCTTTATTTACAGGCACGTAGCAAGAGTCGTTGATTAAGTCTCACTCATACATTTAAGAAATAAGACATTATGTATCTACGTAGATGGAACCAGAGGATGACGTAAATACCTACCGATAAAATATCTCTTGAAGGGCTAATTGTTATATGCTCAGATATTTTTCATCTGGAGAATAATTTTGACACTTGACAATACTTCCCATATAAATTATGTCAAACTCTCAAATGAGGTATTCTACTGATAAAAGTTATCTGAGCATTGAACGATCGGTCCTAAAATGTATTTTCTTAAATTTGGAACAAAGAGGTAGACAATTTAATGATTGATCTTTTTATATTGTTTATTGGATTTGCGTTTGACTTCCAGCTCACCTGATCGAAAGTGGTGATGAAGTCTCTCTACTCTTTACTCTAGTCTTGAAGGTACCAGGACGTTTCAGAAAAAAGGACGCAGGCAGCTTATTTCACATTTTGTTGGTGCGAACCAAAAAGAGCCGTCAAAACGTTTGGTCCGACTTTAAGGTATATAACCATGATTGCGTGGAATCCCTGCCTGCGTCTCGTAGTCCGAAGTTGGAATGGTAGGGTTTCAATAATTTCAAAAGGAGCATTCGCACACTCTCCGTATCTATATTAACCTATGCGTATATTTTGGAATAGTTTAAGTCTATTTTATTGAAACTTGTACATAGTTTTACATTTTTTATTTTAAACCAATTATCATTGTAATTGGCCTGTTTCTGCAAACCGTCCCGAAAGTGCAAACGGTGGGAAAGCAGCGACGTCGCGTCATCGCTAATTTAACGTGCGCCTGCGTTTGCGCATATGATGACTTTACATTGTTCTTGTTCTTCGTCGTTTTGCACTTCGTCCTCGCGCGATTCTGACTTATGTGCGTTATGTCACTCGCATCCCGGCTTAATTGCTTTCGAGGAATTGATAATTTGTTTAGTTTTGTTTGTTTGGTTGATTTTTGTGCAAGTATGGTTTTAAGCTAAGGTAGAACAAGTACGATGTAAGTGAAAGTGATAGAACTGTATTGTACACAGCATTATAGCGTAGTTTCAATAAAACACAAAATTCTCTTCTGTGTTTATTTTTTCGGTAAAATTAAAAATATACAAAAATGCCTGTAAATACAAACAGAAAAATATAAACAAAATTGAAATAAAAAATAGTCACACAAAATAGAACAGAAATATTAATACAATTAAATTTGATCTGAAAAGAAAAAATAACAATAAAATAAATTTTAATGAATGAGAATCCTTACCAACAATTTTGGCTACGCACACTCGTGAACGTAAAAAATAAATATAGGTTTCTTAAAAAGAACTTTGATTATCGATAATAAAATATCTTAACTATGTAATTTGGAATAATAAACTCGGAAAATAATAAATAAATAGATTCAAGTTGCTTTGATGGATAATTTTTCGTGACTGACTTGTCAAATCAAAACATTGCCGTTCTCCGACACTACGTAATTCCTAGTTTAAAATTACGTCGGGAACAACAAAAAAATAAAATTTACTGACAAAAAGAGGTCGAAATAGACAACCGTCACAATACCCCGGGGGCCGGGAAAAAAAAATCTGAAAGATTTTTTAGTAAAATTTCAAATTCAAACCAAATCAAAATAAACCGCATATACATATCGAATTTTAATATTTAATCTGCTAAATGAAAGAACAATCAAAAAAAAAAATAATAATTAAAAGCAAAATGAAAATTAATATTAACATCCTATAGAAGAATTTTTCTGAAAAAACATCCTGTATATATGAAAAAAAAAAAAAATAATACTGATATAATGCTTATCAACAAGTTATTTAATAGAAAAAGAAAACAAAACAGACGAGAGAGAGAAAAAAAAAAAAATCCTAAATAATTATCTTAAATTACATGGTTCATGAATGATAGAATTTTTAACATGTTCCTGGAATATACAATGTTAATATACATCGTTCAACTCCATCAACGTACATTATAATTACAACATACATTCTCTATCATACTAGTCTTATTCCAACTACTGGAAATAAAACGTCATGCAGTTAGAGTTGCTTATGAGGAATCGTATCCTAAATAAGTCAACTCAATAGAGTTGAACGCAACGGCAAAAGGCTTTAATAGTTGCCATCCGCTGAAAATATTAATAGCTTATGGCTTCTTTAACGTGTCGCTAACTCCCGCACGGTGATTACTATAAACAAGTTTCAGTTAAAGACTGAAATAAATATGCCGGAAAGAAAAGAAAATCATAGCCAGTCGTGAAACATTGACTTTTAAATAAAATCCAAGGGTCTTTTGTGAAGTAATTAAAATATTTATGTAATAAACATATGAAAATAATTCTCACAGGAAAGTGATTCAAGTGTATAAATAATACACATAGGTATGGTTTAGTTTAACGAGTTACCTTAATAAACGCTCGTGCAGAAGGCTTAATTTTACAAGTTGCAAACCGCTTGAAAAAAAAATTGAGAAAAAAAAAAAAAAATTGATAACATTTAACAAATTATACTATAAAGTATAATACAGATATTGAAAATAAGAGTTTACACTCCTAGAATTGCAAATATTAAATAAATTACACAATAAGTTAACCTAATACTACGATGATGATAATTAATTATAAGTTTTGACTAACGTCAATGTTAATGGTATAGCCAAACGATAATGAGGTGCATAGAAAAAAAAATAAGACAAAAAGAATCGGCTTATGCTCGCCGTGAAAATTCTCTCTCTCTCTGAAAATTCTTCAGGGCTATTTTGTAAAATTTCTGTTTCAGAATCTACATTAATATTTAATAATAATGATCGTAGTTCGTCTACAGATTGCGTCGAAGAAAAATTTATATTTCTGATTTTTAATTCATAAATTATTTCAGGTTTATTTAATTATGAAAAATTCATTGCAAAATCAAAAAAAAATGTTAAAGTGAAACAAATTTGTTAATAGTCGTTATGCAGAATAGAGCCTTAAAAATATACGTATTTTCAAGTGATGAAAATGAATAGAAAATGTTATTTAAATAGTGAAATTACTGGGTTATAGAATGTTGTGTCTTCAGAAAATTTCTTCAAGGATATTATAACGAAAGAAACTAAAGAAACTTAAATGTCTGAATAATTTAGCAGTATTTTGATATATTATAGTAGATATATTATAGTAGATACATATATAAATATATTATAGTGAATGTTAATGATTGAAAATGGTAACAAATAAAGTTTTATGCCTGACCTCAATAATAATTATAAAAAAATTATTTTTAATGTTGCAATTCTTCTGTTCCTTTTGTTCCTTCTGTTGCAATTTCTCCTCTCTTCTCCATAAACTACGTTTGAATATTCGGGCGCCAGTATATAGCGTAGTTTCAATAAAACACAAAATTCTCTTCTGTGTTTATTTTTTCGGTAAAATTAAAAATATACAAAAATGCCTGTAAATACAAACAGAAAAATATAAACAAAATTGAAATAAAAAATAGTCACACAAAATAGAACAGAAATATTAATACAATTAAATTTGATCTGAAAAGAAAAAATAACAATAAAATAAATTTTAATGAATGAGAATCCTTACCAACAATTTTGGCTACGCACACTCGTGAACGTAAAAAATAAATATAGGTTTCTTAAAAAGAACTTTGATTATCGATAATAAAATATCTTAACTATGTAATTTGGAATAATAAACTCGGAAAATAATAAATAAATAGATTCAAGTTGCTTTGATGGATAATTTTTCGTGACTGACTTGTCAAATCAAAACATTGCCGTTCTCCGACACTACGTAATTCCTAGTTTAAAATTACGTCGGGAACAACAAAAAAATAAAATTTACTGACAAAAAGAGGTCGAAATAGACAACCGTCACAGCATGGTTAAGTTTATCAAAACCATTTTTAATTTGGTACTTTGGTTCTTCAATTAAGCTTATAAGCAGTACTTCACTCAAACTCATTATTTTTCAATTTTATTTCAAACTCTTACAATGAAAACTATATATAATTTTTATCTAATTATTATCGTGTCGATAACTTTTGGATGTTCCAAGCGAAAGTACAGTATTAACTTTAAATTAGCAGAAGGTCAAATGACGGCGTTTCCGGCTTTAAGAAAAGTCTTTGGAAAATATGAATTAATATAATAATAATCATTATTTGCCAAAAACTTAAAAATATGTGTTACAAAATTCGTTTTTACACTAAAAATAACATTAATTGTTCTTAAGACAGGCATTTAGTCTTGTATACTATGTAACTATGTAACAAATTTTTAGTAAAACAAATATAAAAGTTACAATTGTTATATCAAAATTGTATAATTAATTGATGATTTACCTTTCAAAAACTCATTTAATCGAATACAAATGCATTCCCTACAAGTAAAATCACAAAAACACTTAAATCTCGATTCCTAGAAGCAACTTAATTAACAAAATTCGCAGCCACGAACATTGTCGAGGGTGTCGCCTATTCAAAGTTTAATTGTAGCTGGCAACAATATTGAGACTCAGTCTAATTGAGTTGTTTGTCTGTTGTCTGTTTGCTTGTCGGTTTTCACCTGGCAACCCTGTTGAACCAATTGCTCTATAGGTTGGGTGTTAAGGCACAGATTACTAAAGCAGCTACTATGTTGAGGCAAGCAGCAAGAGAGCGTTACTTAATAGTTACTACCATTTGTATTTAGGAAGGATTTGTTCGATAAATTGTGTGTTTTTTATTTCCTATCACAGGAAAATGAGCACTGATTCCTGTTGCGTGTATGTGATATTAGGGCTCAAGTTATTGAAGATTAATTAGATTTGAGGAAGGATTTTGAATTTTAGTATTGAAAAAAGTGAAAAGCCTTCGAGAGGTCCCTGCGGCAGAATTTTTTTTCCATTACAAAATGTCTTTATCACTATTAGTAATTCTAGTTTATTTCATTTTGGGCAGACTAAACTAGAAGCTTCTGATAACCTGTAAACAATTTGACGCTTGTAGTCATTTCCCAAGCATTTTTAAACTACACTCGGCGTCACAAAAATCGCACCTTTATGTTTTTTTCAGTAAATTGCTCCTAGAATCTGGCCCATAAATACCACGCGTGAAAAAGAAATATCATTGTAAAGTGCACTTCAATACCTTTACATTCATTACCTGTATCATTAAAAAATCAATTACCATTTTTAACCAGGGACCAATCAATAAGATATTGGAAAAAATGCTCAATTAAGGAGCGCTAGTTGGGCTACCTTAAAAGGGTATAAAATGTTATGTCCAGGTAAGAAATGGGTCCAGGTTGCGACCGTCGACGACTTCCGGTCTTTCACTAGGCTTCTGTCGATCAATCAAATCGCGTACCACACCTACGCCCTCCCTGAGGAGCGTAAGATCCGCGCAGTACTACGGGGCGTCCCGTTTGAGCTCAGTAATGAAGACATTCTCGAGGACCTTAAGTCCCAGGGCTTCCCGGCTGTAGCAGTGCACAAGATGCACTCTAACCGCGGTAGGCGCTTTCCGCTAGCTTTAGTTATCTTGTCCAATACTCCCAACTCGAGGGAGATCTTTAGAGAGGCTCGCACAATTTGCGGACTCTCAAATATCTCCGTCGAGCGTCCCAACCCCCGTGGTCACCCTGGGCAGTGCCACCGCTGCCAGCTCTACGGCCACGCAGCGGCGAACTGCTCAGCTCCCCCCAGGTGCGTTAAGTGCCTGGATCCACATATAACGAAGGAGTGCACTCGCACTCCCGAATCCACTTCCCCCCCTGCCTGTGTGCTGTGCGGCCAGTCCGGTCACACAGCTAACTACAGGGGCTGCCCGCGCGCTCCGCGCTCCACCGCCATGAGGGTCGCACCTAAACCGGCGCCGCCGCTCACTCCCGCTAACTTCCCGCCGCTGCGCAACCGGGGTCCCCCGGAAGCAAAGCCCGTTCAGCCGACGCCTACTCAGGCTCTGTCTTGGAGGCAGCGTCCGGCCGTTCCGCCTGCACCTTCCCAACCCATCCCAGCTCCCGTAGCTTCCGTAGGGCCTCGTCCTGCTTTGCCATCTTCACCTCAGTCGTCGCTGGCTGAGGACATGAAGACCGTGTTCGACGTCATTCAAAACGTCGACATTACAGAAATTTCTGTTCTCGCACGCAAACTGCGAGCCGCCCGCTCTCCTCAAGAGCGTTTATTTGCGTTAGCTGAACATCACTCGCTTCTAAGTTCGTTATAAATTTATTTTTTTTATTTTTGTATAAAATCATAAATAAGTAAATTATAATGTCCAGTCGTATTAAACCCAAGGGCTTATCCCTAATATCTTTTAACGCTCGTAGCCTTAACATCAACCTTCCCGAGATTAAACTGTTCCTTCAGAACAAAGAACCTGACTTATTCCTTCTCCAGGAGACATGGCTTACTCCAAACCGCTCCAGGGGATTCGCAAACACCAAAGTACGCGTTTATTCGTAACGATAGGCCCAACTCCGACGGTTTCGGCGGCACCGCTATATATTACAAAAGAGGCTTCCATTGCTGTCCTCTCCCTACCCCTCCTCTCCTCAACATGGAAGCCACTGTGTGTAGATTGGCTATGACTGGTCATCCGACCATCATGATAGCTTCAATCTACATACCTAGTGGTACCAGACCAATCCACAGCGACTTTGAGGCCATTCTCGCCCTCGGCCATTCAGTCATTATGTTCGGAGACTTTAACTCCAAACATACTGACTGGACGTGCCTATCGACTAACACCAGCGGTATCGCTCTCCTCGACATCACTAACTCCCTTGACCTAGACGTCATATCCCCCATCACTCCCACTCACTATCCCAACAACCCGTCCTACTCTCCTGACATCCTCAACTTTGCAATTATCAAGCGTATCAATCTTGATCTAAGGTCTATCGAACCGCTCGATGACCTAGGCTCCGACCATCGCCCCGTTTCCCTCGTGCTAGGACCGCCGAACGATAACGTCTCATCTCCCTTTACCAACTGGAAAGGCTCTAAAAATACGTTAGTTTCAGCCTTAGAGGCTCCGAACTCTCCACTCGCGATCTCTCCCGAACAATTAGATAGCCCGGATAAAATCGATACATTAGTAAATTCTCTCACTGATGCTATCAACTCAGCCATCAGTGACAACGAAAAGGTTGCTAAGCAAGGCAAACCTACGCTTCCCTTAGCCGTTAGCAATCTTATTAAAGCTAAGAACGCGGCTCTCCGGAGAGCCAAGAAATATCCCACGCCCGCATATAGAACAGCTGCGAATCAGCTTCAACGTAAAGTTAGGTCTTGCCTCGCGGAACTCCGAGACACTCAGATGAACGATCTCATGGCGAATATCTCTCCGTCCCACCAAGCGTACTATAGCATGGCTCGAGCCTTACGCGTTGAGACCGCCTCTCACGTTCCTCCTCTCACTCGTCCCGATGGCACTACTGCCTTTGAAGTCGAAGAGAAAGCCGAATGCTTCGCTGACAGCACAATGCTCGCCCAGCACGCAACCTGCTGATCCCTCACACATCCAGGCGGTGGAGGACGAAGTCCTTCGCAGAGACTCTCTCCCCATCACCGCCGACCCTGTCACAGTCTCTAATGATGAAATCTTGCTTCTCATTAGAAACCAAAAGTCCAAAAAGGCTCCGGGTGCGGATGGAATTTCCAACCACGCACTTAAGCACCTACGTCAACAGATGCTTACCTTGTTAGCTATCATTTTCAATTCCTGCTTCGACCATAGCTACTTTCCAAAAGCTTGGAAAGAAGCGACAGTCATAGGCATTCCCAAGCCGGGCAAACCTCTGAACGTCCCGGCTAATCACAGACCCATCAGCCTCCTCAAGGCAATGTCTAAACTTCTCGAGAGAGTCATACTCTCTCGAATGCGGAACCATCTGTTTCCAACGGATGGCGATCCTCTCATTATTCCCCATCAGTTCGGCTTTCGCGCTAAACACTCCTGCCCTCAACAAGTCCACCGAATCGTCGAGTATATACTTGACGGTTTCTATCCGCGTCGTTATAAAACAGTCGCGGTTTTCTTTGACGTAGCCAAGGCTTTCGATAAAGTCTGGCACAGCGGTCTCGTTTATAAACTCTACAAGATAGGCTTACCGGATCGCCTAGTCAGGTTAATAGCGTCGTTTCTCAAAGACCGTACATTTCGATTTAAACACGAAGGCACGCTTTCTGCGCCTCGTTCCATAAAGGCTGGAGTCCCTCAAGGCTCAGTCCTCGCCCGTCTGCTGTACACCGTGTACACCAACGACATTCCCATCCCGCCGAAAGGCGTCGAACTCGCCCTCTTTGCTGACGACACCGCACTCTATACCAAAGGCCACAGTGTTCGGCACCTTGTAACCAGACTCCAAAAGGCCGTAAACGCCCTTGGTGTATGGTTTCAAAAATGGCGCATCGATTTGAACCCTGAAAAGAGTTCTGCGATGCGCTTCGACCACAAACGCCGTCGTCCCGATGGCGATCCCCACGTCCGAATGTTAGGCATTCCCATCCCCTGGAAGCGCAGTACTAAATACTTAGGCGTCACATTAGATCCGACGCTTTCTTTCAAGCCACACGTCGAAAGAGTTTCGAAACTCGCTCGTCACTATTTAGGCCGCCTAAATAGCATGTTAGGTAGAAAAAGTAAAATGTCCTTCAGAAACAAACGTACATTTTACAAGGTCTGCGTTAGACCCGTTATGACGTATACCTCGCCAATCTTTGCCCACGCCAAACCCTCCCTCCTGCACAAACTGCAGGTAGTTCAAAACCTCTTTTGCCGCCGGGCCACAAACGCACCGTGGTACGTGCGTAACGCGGACTTGCATAGAGATCTTGAACTACAGTACAACAACATCTCAAAACACTCTCTGAAGCGTTTTTCAAACGCTCCGAAACCCATCCCAATCCTCTAGTTCGTGATTCAGTCTCATATACTACTCCTGTGTTAGACTCGAAGTTCAAAGTCGCTAGGCCTAGGAATGCGCAAGCGTACTCATCCACCAGACTGTCCGCTGATCTCGAGGCCCTTCTGGCCGCAAATTCTAATTCTAACGTAAATTCTAATTCTAACGTAAATCCTAATTCTAACGTAAATGCGAATTAATTCAATTTTATTTTGCAATTTTTTAATTTTTGTTTTAATTATTGATTTTCATTTTGAGCACCTTCAGTGCTATGTATTCACCTTCAGTGCTTTGAGCACCTTCAGTGCTATGTAATCCCTGCGGGTGACCCCTTCTGGGCCCCGCTAGCGCGGCCTCTTTCTCCAATTGGCCGTCGCTCAGATGAAGGCTGAGTGGCAAAAATGCACGAGCCGACAGGGGGTTTTTAGTGGGTATGGTCCTGGTAGGCGTCGGGACGAGTCCCACATAACTTTGGAATCGCGCCAGAGTATGCGTCAGGGCATTTTTATCCTCCTGCCCTTCCCGCGGAGGGGAACAAAAAAAAAAAAAAAAGAAATGGGTCAGTCGCTACTCAGACTTTAGAGTGAACACACTGGAACAACATACGCAAAAGAACTGTACCTGAAGATGGATACAACCCCTGAAAAAGCCGCTCAAATCGTTGCTCTATTGCAAACAGGACTGCGACAGGTTGACGTTGCTCGACAGTTGAACCTTAGCCGATTTGCAGTACGACGAGTATACCAACGGTTCCGTGAGACTAGTGGCTATACCCGAAGACGTGGATCCGGAAGAAAACGTTGTATATCAGAAAGAGACGACCATTTCATTGTGTCTACGTCGTTGCGCCACCGCTTAAGCAATGCTGTTGAGGTGCAACAAGAGCTCCGGTCAGCTCGTAGAACGTCTGTGAGTGTCTCTACGATTAGAAGAAGATTGAAAGAAAAGAAATTAAGAGCTCACAGACCTGCTAGAGGCCCAAAATTGACCGTGCGACATCGGAGAGAGCGGTTACAATTTGCTCAGGAGCATGTCAACTGGATGCTTGACCAGTGGAGGGCCGTTCTCTTTACCGATGAGACACGAGTATGTCTTTTCTGCAACGATAGACGCAGAATGGTATACCGAAGAAGAGGGGAACGTTTTACCCAAGCGTGTATAGAGGAATCCGTCGAATACGGAGGTGGTTCCTGTAGGTTCTGGGGTGGCATATCCGTTGAAGGGAAAACGGAACATGTGTGCGTCTCTCGGACTGGCGGTGGTCGCGGGCAAGGGTCGCTGAATGCTGGGCGGTACATAACAGAAATCTTACAAGACCATGTGGTCCCGTACGCCGGTTTTGTTGGCGATGGTTTCATGTTAATGCACGATAACGCCCGTTGCCACACTGCGTTTTCTGTGCGGGACTACTTGGAAGAGGTTGAGATTCCTGTTATGCAGTGGCCAGCACGAAGCCCAGACCTAAACCCGATCGCGCATCTCTGGGACGATGTAAAGAGACACGTACGAGCACGTGATCCTGCTCCCACCACTCTCCAAGAGCTTCAGGATGCCGTGAAGGAAGAATGGGAGAACATACCCCAAGACAGAGTGGTGACCCTCGTGAGGTCCATGAAGGATCGGATGGAAGCTGTCATCAAAGCAAGGGGAGGAAACACTAGATTTTAAGGACTGATTTGAGATTTTTTTATGTTTTTTTTTAATTTAGTTTTTGTAACTTTTATCTTTTTTAAGATTTTTTTATTAAAAGCTTTAAAACATATACACATGTTTGTAATTTCTAATAGGCAATTAAATAACCTTTCCAATGATATCCTACAATCATACCCTTACTATGGACAAAGTTTGAGTAAAAGTATTTTAAAGTTGCTTTTTCGAAAGGTGCGATTTTTGTGACGCCGAGTGTAGTAACTTTTGGTGAGTGGTTCCAATAGGTTCCATCCCACAAAACGTGCTTATTTTAAAGTTCGTTTATAGAAGTTTTTCTTCCTCTAATTTCAGGAACAACAATACTTAAAGAAATAAATAAAAGCATACAACAAAAAAAAATACTCCCTTTTCTCACGTGTACAATCACCAAACTGTTTTATTTGGTAACTTAAAACCATAAAATATACAACCGATAAAGACGTATACAACGTCCAAGAGACTTTACATCTTATTTGTAATACTTAAAGTTCAAATTTGATTGTGATTTATGTGGTGCTATCTAATTATCTTATCGGCAATGTGATTAACCCAGTTGGAGTGATGTGTCAGCGAGGAGCATGTCATGTGTCGTACGCCGGAGTGTTGCAACTCCTTGTTTGATGAGGAATCAGTCAAAACTCCGCTTGGAAGCTTCTTGTGGAATTTGTACTGGGAATGTGAGCTTTCTTTTAGGGAATGGATGATAATTATTTTTTTTTACTCAGCAAGTGCCGATCGAGTTGTCCATTCGGCTGTATACAGACAGTTCTTCACATACGCCTCAGGTCCCCAAAATCCCTTACGAAATAAGCTGAGTGGCATTTTCTCGATCATTCATGAATGGCAGTGCCGATTGATGCCAGCCCGAAAGCGCTTTGGAGACTGTTATGATAGACCATATAGCAAACTATAGAACTCAGAATAAACGCACATATTGGACGTATCTATGTAGAAAATATCAAACATATAGATGTCGGCACAATCCTGGTGTAGAATGCCGGACTACTGGCACTTTCCTGTCAGATTTCTGTCATCTCACCTCATGAAGCGATGACGAAGATGAGGATGTTACTCGCAGGTCCAAGAGGTGCCTATTCACAATTGAGTTTGAGGTATCAGCTACTCGCAAAAGCGTAAATTTTTGACCATAATTAATTGACCACGAACAGCCTTTGTTACAAACAAATTAAAATCAACAAATCGCCTTTACCTCTATCAACTTATATATTTACCAAACAAGAAAAAAAGAAGGTAACGGGCAGACATAATCACACCGAACTTCAGACAGACATCGAAATTAGCACCCAATTTAGTTTACAGCCACGATCCTAGGTCATTAGGCCGCAACTCGAATGCCTGATTACTAAATAAGATGAAATCTAGACAATAATTTGAACATGATAATATACTCGTGGTTTTAGAAACCGGCGGTGTGAAAGATAAAACCTTTGCCGGTGTTGCAGAAAAATTGGATATAATTAAAAATTTGTTGGGTTTGTGGAGAATGTATAATTGTAGGTTTCGGAGATATCGTCTGAAATTATATCGTATAAACTGTCTAAAAGTAATCTAATGTGTTTTATCTACTTAAAATATAGTGACTTTATTTATTCTTACAAAGTATTGGTGTATTCGAGGGTTTACATTTCATTTACTGTGGTATTTTGGAAAAGAAAAATTGTTTTAAATTCAAATTGAATAAAAATGTATAATATTAATCTTTAATCATAAGTCTAAATAATTTATAATAATCATTACCTATCTAAAAATTATTTTAAGGATTAACGAAATCAAATAAAAACCTCGATACCCTAATCTAGATCGATAACCTTATCGACATATCGCTAACCGGCACGTATTCATAGAAATACGGTTAACATAGTACAATAATTTGTAGATAACAGTTTTAAGAAAGCTACAGAACCCTTTATCGATCTGTGAAGGATCAATCGTTGGATTATCACATTACAATGCAGAAGTGTTGGACGTTATCAACGTGGCGCCTTCCGCCGGCGCCCGCGCTGCCTTATCGCGATAAACTCTGTGTACACACACACAAACAAACACGCAGCCAAACACACGTGAAGTATTCGGTGGATACATTGTGGCTGTGAGTAAAGACGCCTGCGTCGATTGATATCGTTTGATTTGCCATAAGTGCTGGATAGGAGTTTTAAGTATTTGGGATGAAGTATTCAGTACAGTATGAATTGGTTATGATATGATAGTAATTGACGAGCGCGACCCTGGTTGTCGTTATTGTGAGACGTCTTGGAATACAGATCAAATATAACTAGATCATAAACGAAGGACTCCATGGAAATGTTCATTTTCTTCATAACGTAATTTTATTCTTTTAATTATTAATTACGTTTAGTGGTTTTAGATAAATAAAACTGGGATGTGCTAAATTCAAACTTTTATTATGTACAACTAGAGGTCTCGATGGAATTGAGGCATTTTATTACGCTTTGCTTGGGCAAGTATTTGTACGTCTCGCAGTAGTCATGGACTCTATTCCACTTAGAGAAGATCCTCGTGTTTTCTGGACAGAAAATGAATGTGTTAAAATTTTTATTTCCTATCGTTTAAATAAGGAATAATGAAAGAGATGAGTCTTATATTTTCACACATACACTAGCTCAAACTTAATTTAGTGGCCTTAAAAAAATCGTACTAAGAATAATCTCAGCTGAGTGGTTAAATAAAAAGACTCTATGTTATACTATATAGAATGTTTACTCTGATCGTGTGACACCAATCTTTGCAAAATTTGTTTTAAGCAATTTTCATCGTTGCACAGTATATATTTAAGTCGCTTTTTAAGCTGCGATAAATCTTTTCCGAATCTAAGCGCCCTTTGTAGTATAGCCCTAGGCTACGGTCTCTCCAAGCTAGTTTCAACTAGTTCCAACAGGAACCTCTGCCGCCATTGAAAGTAATCATTTTTTATTTGACACAGTTAGAGTACATTTAATTCCGTTTATCGTCCGTTGTCAGGTGCAAATATTTCAAGCGAATTATTTGATACTGTTCGGCGCCTGATAAACATGTCTCCGTCTTTTTATTACGACTATAAATAGATAAATGAACAGTTCGTGTAAAGAAACGTTTTTGGAATTTCCATTACAGAAGTAAGGTTTAAAATGTCTTGACAATCATAACCATTTTTACACATACGGTTAAACTTAATTTAATTTTCTTTTTATAATCTCTTCAACAGATTTTCAATGGGAAAAAGAAAAACAGAGAAATGAAAGGAGTTAAAAATAGAATACAACTTCTAAATTACTATTTACGTAAGGCAAAGTGGCCAAAAAGCCGGCGGAATTATCGCGCTGGATCGCCAGCGAAAAACGATGAGCACAATAAAGTCCAGGCCGAGGATTACGAGTTTCACTCACCAATCGTGAGTCTCTTCAACATTATATTCAGATTTAAAAAGACGATTTCCGGTAGCTTTCAAAAGAGTAAACATCAACCTATATAACACTTTATTCTAGTTATTAAAATTATATGAAACGCATGATTGCGTTATCAAATGCCTCTAAGTAGTTAGGTGGGTCTGATAAGCCAGTGAATTTGTGTCACCAACCACTCGCTGATCCATGCCTATGTATGAAGGACACCATTATTACATAGTTTATAGTCGATTAATATGGTCTTTTGAGTTTTATTTGCTTGACGAATGGAACAGCAGATTGTAAGGAACCTACTTTCTTCAATAGCTAATTAAGTAATTAGATTTGCTTGATCGCCAGATCCAACTAATGTTATGTTAGGTTAGGTTAGGTCATAAATAATTCAGAAAGTACTGAGCTGCGCCATCGGGCTACCGAGCGCAATTCGTCCGGTCTTCCAGCAGTGGTCGGATAGGCTATTCGGTTTCCTGACCTACCGTTTGAGTCAGGTGCTCTCGGGATATGGTTGGTGCAGGAGTTACCTCTATCGGATCGGTCGGGAATTGACTGCCAGGTGCCACTCTCTCAATCTCTTGCTCCCGACCATGGTTCGCGCCATGGTCAAAAGTCGAGAGGTCGTAGCAGGCGGTGAGATCCTTCTGCGAAGCAGTGATGCTCGTGAAGGAGGTAGCGGAGAGGGCGAAGTAAGATTTACATCCCGCTTCGGACGCCGGAGCTTTCATCGCTAAAAGCTTCATCTCCCCTGCAGTCATTCCTCCTCTGGTCCAGGCCTCGAGATGGCACGCGCGCTTCTTGCGCTTTATCTCATGAGGGACAACTAAAGAGGGACCCGTCCCTCTCAAGCCGTCGCTGGCGCTGTACAAAGCGCCGGCTAAGGCTGTCGAGCCGCGAACGGGATGCGCAAGCTCCTTGTGAGTTGTTTTTTATTGAAAAGGGATTAGATGTTTGTCTTCTATCTCACCTGATGGAAAGTGACGATGAAGACGAAGGTATTACACGTCTATCCACGAGATACCTATTCACTCGACGCTTGAAAGAACTAGGACTATATACAAGATCGAACTTGAGCTGTTCAGGGCTGAAGTACCGTCGGACCTTCGAGAGCAGTTTGAGCCATGGACACAATTTGTTGCCCGAAGTTGCATTCACTGGCTCCACTACAAAGGGGAGCACCCAGACTAAACACTTATATTAATATAAGCAAGAATGACCCGAGAACAAACGTCCCTGTTCATCATACAAATGAATGCCCCGATTAGGTCTGAACTCGGGACCTCCGGCATACGAGGCAGGGCTACTGACGCCCCCCGGCCGTCAATTACCTTCCTGGTTAGGTTTGTGATATGGTCCTCCGTATTTTGTACTAATTTAGTTAGACACCGTTTCCTAAAATAACTTTAAAGCGACGGATACATTCTAGTGTACTGGCAATAATACACAGTAGTAAAACCAAATCGATAACGATATCAGGATTTCATAGAATTGCATTAAACGGCAAGTTTTTACAGTTTCGCGGTAATGTTACCCTGTGTGCATGGCGGCCATATTGAATATCGTTGCGAGTAAATACACACAGCCGATTTCTTGAATTCCTAGGCATGTCGACAAATAGATGTTTGAACTGCCTTACACATATAGTATTTGTTTCATTATTTTATGAGTGTTACAAGAAGTGGGTTGAAGCGAATCTGATAAAATATACTCTGACGTGGTCGGTGAAAGGCGAAGGGTATCTAAGTCTACCAAAATCTAAGTATAATCGCAAACTATTTTCATCATGATCATTCAAATAAATAATTCTCTAACTGTACGTTAACATAATTCAAGTGACCATCGAAAAGTTTATTATTTCCATCTCGTTTCTACACTACTTCAAGATGTTCTTGAAGATCCTAAAAATTATATCACGTACATACCTAACACTTTTTTCCGCTGCGCTGTAGTAACTTGTACAGTAAATTAAATACTTTGTAAATCTAAGTTGGTAAATATGGCGGAATTCCGCTGACCGAGATGATCTGTTTTTTGCACTAAAATTCGCGCAAAACGCTTGCATAGTAACTTATCGAAAAGTATCGTTTTGCTAAATACATTTCTAGGAATCATAGGTAATCAGGCGCGTTGGCATCCGATTGTTTTTCATTCAATGTTGTTGTGAAATATTAATTATTGTGCTGCTGACTGTGTTTGAAATGTTCCCTAATCATTTATACATTCTTGTATGTTTGTTTGTATTCAGGTTGTAGTGAAAGTACAAAAACCATTTTAGGCCGGCAAAGAACGGGGATCGAAAATTTGTCAAAGTTTCAACATAACAAGAACGACTGGTAATCAAACACACAAAATCAGTTTTAGTAAATACATTAGAAATAAATGCTTTGTTTATCAAACAATTTGAAGCTAACAAGCTCAGCAATTTAAAGCTGTAGAGTTTTCTAGGCTGATGAAATAGACACCAAGTTATTAGTGATGCATTGTCTTCCTAGGGTATTATGAAATATAATAATTGAAATAACTTTGCATGCGCTACGATAGATTTGTATTAGTGAACCTTTCTTTAAAACTGGCGTTGACATTCGTTACAAATAAGTCTATTTAAGTTGACCTCAAAAAGAACAAGAAGCTCCTTTAGCGTCCTTTTTTCAGGAACATAAATTAAATTACATCTTTATGCAAGGTTTATTAGTGAGTCACAGCCATGGGACCGTCTCTTTGACTTGTGTTTCACATGTTTCTTAGTCACAGATTTATAGCTGCCTAAATATGATTAAAATGTCACTTTGCAACGTCTTCCACTGAGTGTGTTGTTAGCCATATCGTGCGACTGAGATGTGACTGCGGTTTTGCCTTTGTAAATATTTCATTTGTTTTTAATGTTCCAAATCCACGCAATCTGCACATCATTCAATCAATATTTGTTTTATTTATCTTAGTTTCTACCTAACTGGTAGATCTAAGGAGGTAATCAAGAAACACATCGTGTCCAGGTGGTAATTGTACTTTATGTCATACAAATAAATATTAACGAAATGCTTAACTCCTTTAAAAAATTATCTCCTTTTATAAACGACCTACCTACCGCTACCGGACCTACGTTACCTTAATTTCTTCAGGTCCAAGCTTAGCCTACAAACACATCCTCATGCCTAAGTTTATATTTGTTTTGGTTTTCGTAAGTAAGGATGCAGCAGGATCGCGTCGCAGTGTGTGACGCGTGGGACGCAACCCACCGCCGCCGCCGACACAGTGTGTGAGATTTTTAATTCATGAATTAGACGAGTTTACTACCAGTAGGTTCTTTTTAAATTAGTGCTTTTTGTTGTAACTTACTTAAGGTGCGGAGTTTTGTTGAGTAAAAACACACAAATAGAGCTTTTTGTCATAGAACCAAGGGATAAATGGAAGTAGTCCGATAGTAAAACGACATTTAAAATAGATGCTGCCTCCTCTTATGTTTTTTCGAATAATGCTTTTGCCCTAAACCTTTTGCAAGAAATTAATGAACTATCATTAAGTTTATATCAAATGTAGAATAGATATGTTCCGTTCCTCTTTGAAAGGCTTGTAACCTCCTTGTCTTCCTCATGATTTAAAACACTTTTAGCTAGAATACTAAAGCCTGACAGTAAAATTGTAAATATAAAAATTTCGATTTTTTTAAAGACCCAACCAAAATCGACCTCCTTGGTAACAAGCCAAGATTGCAGACTGAATGCGACCTCCATCCTCTGCCGAAGCTGCGTCGGCATCGGCCATTAAAAAAACAAAATTAAACAAAATGGCCGTTTCCGCACGCTAAACAAATTTCGCGCCACACGTGATTTGACTGGGAAACATAGGTTATTATGAATTCAGGGTGGAATTAGGTGCGTTGAACCCTGGACTCCATGCAGCCTGCATGTGGATATTAGTCTGATGGGTGGTTTAGTTACATGAAATAATAATACATTATAAATTGTGTAGAAATTATTTACATATTTTCGAGATGCAGTGACGGTAAGCGAAGCGTCCACATTTCCACCTTAACGTAATGTTAAGGTGGAAATTTGGACGTACGAACTTATTTGATCTTCTGCAGTTCATTTCAATTGGAGCTCTCGAACGTTATCCTCATTTTAATGAAGGTAAAAACAAGGAATCTTTTTACAAATACAAGATCACCACACACCAAGTGTCATCAACTGCATATACCTATAATTCTTGAACTTTGACTATCGAACATTTCATGTAAGCAGTGATAGCAAAAAAAGGTTCAGGGACCGCGTCTCCTATTCAGACGTCTTGCAACAAACAGACACAAGTCCTTTTTATCTTTGAATGATGTGACAAATAGAGGCATTGTATTACTTGTTAAGATGTACAGCTTGAACCGTCTGAGGCAAGGGCGGTCATGTACCCTCCTGATAGTTATGCAGCCATCGGTCTCGGATTTCCTGCAGACTCTTGCGCGGACAGACATACATACAAACACGCACGAGGGGAATAAATGGGCGAAAAAATATATTATACAGCGATAAAACGTGTTTTCTTATTCTTTGGGTTTACGTAAAAGCGTATATGGAACATATTTTGTTGCTCAAGTTTTAGTCAATAAATTAAAAAAACACAATTATCTGCAGATGGTTTACTTATCCTACTATTGCAGTTTGTGGCAAATGGAATCCTTTTGCCGCAAATTTTCATATAATTTAATTGTTTTGGAAATGTTAAGAAAGGCCTACAATTATTTAACTAGTAGTATGTGTTTTAGGCACAAGACGAGTTTCATTTTCCTTACCTAGTATAACTTTCGTTTCCTTCGAGGATCGTTTCTACGTTTTTTCTTTATATGACACCATAAAACTAAGCTCAAATTGAGTAGTTTCTTATATTTCTAATTGCCTGAACTGAGACAAACCTGGCGAGGAAAATCACAATATAACATATGCCAATTTCTCTAAAAAAATTATTTGACGTCGACCTCTACGGTAACATCGCACTCAAGTTTTCCCACAAAACATTAATCATACGCTTTTGCAAGACAACCGAACAAACACAACCATATTCCTCATACGTTACAATATTTATATTCATGTGCAAACAAAGTGTAATTCGCGATGATGAGCGTCGAGAGTGTTAATGAATGCACGGAGCCCAACTCCTTATTGGGCGGGTTTCCGTTGGGTGGGTAGACTTGTGCCGGTGGAGTGAGCCAGACAGTTCACGGCTGCCACTTTTTATTGGTACATAAAAATTAAAAGATGTTTACAAATAAGTAATCTTTTATAATATTTGTAACATCAAGAAATTGAGACTACGTATTAGTATGTCTGTACATGTTTTGGTATTGCGGTAATTTAGCGTGTTGTAATATAAATCTCATAAACTTCATAAGTTTGAAAGAAGAAACCAAAAATTCTTGGTTGGTGTGTACGATGACACAATATTGATCGATCTCGCTCTTTTAAGCAAATTTATGTTTAATTTCTTGCTATTTCTCAGTGCTCTACTGTGATCACAACAATCTTAATATTCAAAACATATATAACAGGCCTCTAACCGACCGGTCTGCCCTCAAAATGTTAATAAATTTCGTCATAGCAGTTTGTTAGCCTGCCGCATTGCAGGGCGCTGCAAATATTTTACACACACGAGCCTCTCAACGGCTTCCACTTTGCTTTTTTTTTGTAATATATTTATAATGGACCTCGGGTATTTGCGAGGCCTTCGCGTGGTCCCAAATTCGGTGGTTTAATTTATTTGTAAAGGGTTTTGCTTAGCAAAAGTAAAAGTAAATATTGTTATAATTTGGATTGGATAAAATTGTTATTGGTACTGTTAGGACATGAATAAATTGTTATTATTTGTTCTAGCAACGATTCGCAATGGTTAGCAGTGGTGGAACGCAATACTTATCTTTAAAAGCGAATGAAGTGATCCGGGTAAAGAATGTTATACAAAAGCAAAGGGTTAGGATCTCAAGAATCTCAAGTTTGCTATAAATAATACACCTGTCTAAAATCCTATATCTTTTGTATGTATTTTTATCACCAGCGTACTGAACCTTACTAAAATGAATTGTATTATGTCGCAAATTAAGGTCACCCATGAGTGTTTGAACAGCTTTTCTGTAAATTAATATTTATAGCTGTTGAATTTTCTGTATAATTACTGCGGTGGTGTTTGCTATGGAAACTTGCGTCAATTCTTGGCCTCCTAACTTACTTTCATTATGTATGAGTTAAAACAGTTTAATATGTATCAATTTATATTATTAATCGTGATTAATTACTTAGCAGCGTTTCAGATCTTTCAGGTGTTATTAGCTCCATTAAAGATAAGCGCAAAGATTTCATTTTTAAACCCGTAGTTGGTGTGTAAAAAGGAAGGAAGTCGGTTACTTTTTTCACAAGAGGAAAATAATATAATTAAAAATGTCTAACTGCCAAATTGTAGACGCTAATAAAAAACCAAGGTTAAGACCATTTTTTCTTCAAATTGCCGAGAAAACAATACTTTTGTTCGAACAGTTTCCTTATGACAAATTTTCCCTAGAGATCGGGGTATGCGCGGGCGCCGCTAATCAGACATTGTGCCGCGATTGTATGCAATGAGGAATAAGCCGCGATTGGCTCAGAAGGCTGGGAACCGCTGAAGGTCCCATATTGTTATCAGTGTATTGTGTGCGTGATAACGATTATTAGGTCGCATATCGGATGTCGAAGTTGGTGGTTTCAAATCATATAGAAACTGATTTTTATAAGTACTCACGCAGTACTCCCCAGTTTGGAAGGTCCGACTTGATAATGGTACTGTAACTAGGAGGTGGACACGAAGGTTGGTGTCGTTATTATAGACATTTGAAATCGTCCAACATGGCCGACATAGCCTTAGGGATTGTAAGTGGCAATGGCCAGGGCCTAGCTCGATGAACAGATGGCCGTTGGGGCAGTAACGTTCTCGAATGGCGACTACGATCTGGTAGACGCAGGATGGGAAAGGGAAATAATGATGATCCCCATATGTCTATGGATGCGAGCCGCACAATATCGAGCGGTATCGATCTCCTTGGGTAAGATCTATGTCCTGCAGTGGAGGTTTGCCCCCTTACGAACTGAATTCAAACTTCAAACGTAATTACTGTTACATCTCCAAAAATCTGTAAAAATCGTCGCCATAAGAGTAAAATTGCCCATCCTCTAAGCCGCGATTTCCCGGGCAGCGTAATCACTTACATGAGCTCTCACGTAATGTGCAGAAAAAACGCGAAGACAATGGGTATTTTTCTCAGCGGCGGTCTCACGGCCCCGTTTTTTGATGCTCGGTGACACACTGCGCTTGCTCAATGGGTTAGGGTCAAATGGCCTTTTTTTTTGGAGGGATGTGGATGTTTTTGTTTCATGTTTTCATGATTGTAGATGAGTGCGAGGTATGATTGGTGGTTTTCCGTTCTCATGGATATCATTATTCGGAGGATGTATGAGAACGGATTAATGATACCCACGTTGTGCAACGTATACTTCAGCTGGAATTGACTTTGTTTCTGTGATAACGCTCCTAGATCTGATCCTACCTGTTATCAGAAATGCAATTACGCTCACATTCAAAATGGTTAGGATGGGAGACAGACACACCAAGCTGTCGACAAACAAAAACAACCAAAAGTATACAGTCAGTAGATTCTATAAGTTGACCAAGAATCAAATTCGCGACGCTCGATATAACCTACGTATATCGCTCGGGGACACTCTCAGGAACACAAAAATATAAGTATATTAGCGACCCGCCCCCGCTTCGCACGGGTCTACGTCCCTGCATCTTTAATTTATAAAATCTTTGAAAATATTCATTTAAATTACACGCTGTGAAGGGCCATATTGATTTATATTACATGCAAAATATATTTGTACTAAATTGGATAAGGAATAATGCTGTATTGCTTAAAATCGCTTCGTAAATAAGCCATTTATTCTCGTAAAAAGTAAAGGATAAAAAATGATAGTGTGGGTTATCCTTAAGAGATAGACATATACCATTCACACATATACCACGCGGACTTTTTTATAGACCTTTTTAAGGTGTAGAATACTGTAGTACATTATTTTGATGTATCTCTTAGGATTCAGCCAGCGTTTGCAATGTAAGCGCAAAAAAATGTGTGTATTTACGACATCACATTAGAAACCTCTAAAATTATCAGTGTTTCTCTATATTATGCATTTATTATACAAATAAATCTTCCTCTTGAATCACTCTATCTACAAAAAAAACCGCATCAAAATCCGTTGCGTAGTTTTAAAAATCTAAGCATACATAGGGACAGACAGACAGACAGCGGGAAGCGACTTTGTTTTATACTATGTATTGATACGTAACTTTTACGCGCCCGCGATTTTGTAGATGATGCCAAACCCCATACAAAAATTTACAAACCCCTCTCTTTTATTCATTACCATACTATTTATAATATTAAGTTATTATAATAGTGTGTTAATACTACAGTATTAAGTTTTATCTCATTAAGAAGTTAAAGTCTGCATGTTGCCTACGTTTACAACATGCTGTGTCAGAGGTTTTACACATATTCGGCCTGGCGTCTATCGGCACTGCGTAGCAAAGTTAAATATGTGCAGATGACTTTCGGCAAAAATTCCGTCCGGCCAATGCCGTTCAGGTTTCGAGATGTGCCGAATGAACAGACTTATATAAAGCCCGAATGGACCTGATCGGCACTCCCAGAATATATTGTGTTGAAATCGGTTTGGGTCGGCAACACCATTCAACCATGACTTACAACCCGAATGTACTTGTGAACGACATATTTCATTTTGAAATCCTTCCTAATGCACATCTCTTCTAATGAATTAAGATAATTAATTATATGCGTTAGGTTTTTCAAGGTCTTCGCAAAGCTTCATAAATCCACATAACAACTCAGCAGAAAACTAAGTATACATTAAATACGTTTTAACGAACTCATTAGACTGTTAGGTAAGCAGCCCTTGAAGCCTCACCTTAAAAGGTCCACCCTGTAACTATAAGACCTTTTGCCCTTCGCTCGCCTTCACAACGGATATTTTCCACTACTCCATTACGGCGGCACAGAGCACTGTGGCCACACTCTCGGTTTCAACAATGGGATTATGTCTTCTTGATGACAGGGTTACAATGATTTTAGGCAATTAGCAACCGTTTACCGTATTTGGTCATTATGTGCTTGCCAAGCTGTCATTATCTGACTACAAGGTGGTTTTCTTTTTTGGTAATATTTTCACATGGGTTTTTAGTAGGACGATATTAAAGTTTGGTGTTCTAATGAAAGTATGGGTTATGTGTGTTTTTAGTACGTATACATAGCGATGGGAAAGTTCAGACATGTATGTACCCAATTAAGGTTTTCCTCTTGGATTATATAATGTAAGTTTTTGATTGATTTAGTTACAATATCATAGTTATTATAAATCAAATTTAACGGATTCGTAGCCTCTAACTGCTATCATCAACCTACGAATTTCCGTGATCATAGGCGCTTTCGACATTTCGGCAAATCGAAATAAAAAACTAACATCAATTTTGGTTACTTCCCGCTCTTTCGCAAAAATCATTTATTAATTTTGATAATACATTGTATTTCATATATACTATTCAATAAAAATATAAATAATAAACAAAAATATTTGATGACACTAACTGGACGTGATCGATAATTATACATCCCGCTTTAAATTATGGTATTTTATTTTTCTAGTGTTTACGAGTTCACAATACAGCAATAGGTCTCAAAACAGTCCAGAGGTCGACGGGAACATCAGCAAACCGCCATGCCACTTTCTTTTTTTTGACGGCTAGGTAACTAGCCTTTTTGGATCTGCGATGACTTGTAGAAATTTAGTTAAATATCGATTTTAAATTTAGTTAAGGTGTCCGGTTTAAACCGCTTTCATCCAGATCTTGTGGGAACGTCGGGATACAAGACAGACTGTGCTATTTTAGGATAGTGTAAGTTTCTATTGGTAACTTATAAAATCAGTTTCGAGTTTATCTGTCAATCGTATTACCAAACAAACAAAAGTTTCCTCTTTATTGATTATTTAGGATTATTTTAAAGGAAATCCAAAAAGGTGTTTGGTTTAAAGTAGGCTTTTTGCCGAACATAAAAGTAACACAATGGAATAATAACTTATTCATGAATTTGACAACTTGTAAGTAAAAATTAGACAGGTTTAAATACCTACTCACTAAGGTGTTACCGGTAAAATACCTAATTACATATTCCCGATTGGCATTTTCTTTAGCGCATGTCATAACTTTATACGGCCCTTTAGACGACGTAACTAAACTTTTTTATATCCACAACTTTAACGTAATTTAGAAACTATCTCACGAGGTCGGGACCTGCCTATCTCTTTCTGTCTGTCTGTGCCACGTGTGTGCAATACTCGGGAGGCGCTATATCCGGAACCCGGTATTGATCCCGGAGTTGACCTCACTAAAATAACGTACCTGGGCGGTAGTAGGCTGTGATAGATAAGATAATGTAATAAGGTGATTATTATATAATATAATATATAATATAAAGATAAGGATATCAAATGCGAGTGATTCGGGTGAAACATTATAAATTCACAAGAGTTCTAAATTATATTATATTCCTTTTGTAAGACTTTTTGCAGTTTTTTTCACCTAAAATGAAGTAATGTTATATGCTGGGTTCAGTGACTGTACTTAATTTTGTTGAATATTAGCTGAAAATGGTCTAGTGTAGGTTATCCCTCAAACAAATTAATATTAAACCGAAATCAGTCAGACCAATTCGGAGCTACACCGGCAAATACATTTTCAACTGAAGTATCAATATTTGTACCAAAATTAATCGTACTTCGTATTATAAAGAGAACTAATATTAATAGATTAATAAATAGAAGTGTCATTTACCGCGCTCACCTTAGATCATTTGATACGCAGCAACAAAGTACTTAAGCGGCAATTTCGCAACGAAACATTGGCATGCAAGATAACTATCAAATTTTAACGACAATGCTTTAACGCGATTCCAAGTAAAACCTTGTTATTATTGAAATATTTGCGTTAAGTGGCAAATAACAATTTCCTGTCTAGGTTAGTAGATGTCCATAATTAGGTTCATGTATTAAAATTGTGTTAATCGTGGAATTTGTCATTTTAAGTGTGTGTTTTGTTGTTCAACGGTGTCATCAAACTCTAACTCGTGTTTATACCTAATCATTGCGAAGATATAGGTAACGTCGACAGAAAGAGTACAAATGTACTCAAGGCGAGTTCGTTTCAGCGCTTTGCAAACAATACCTACCTCCTGAGTAGGTTTGTATCCAAAATCTTAAACAGCACTTCTTCACTTTCAATCAGGTGCGTAAAATAACAATGTTTAGTAAGATTATGCAAATATTTACCGTCTTAAAGGCTTTAGTTTTGATTTCAGCGGAGAAGCAGCAAAAAATCTGGTGACTACCAGGTATACGAGTGACCAAGCTGTAGGTAATCGAAAACTCTATTATTATTTTTATTTTTTTTTTGTGATTCTTGGAAAACGCACAGCTATGATTACAAATAACTTATAGTGATCAATAATTATTTTATCTGATATCTAAAATGCTACAGTTGTCTTGAGGCACAAAATAGTGTCGACCAACCATCAATAATTAAAATACTCTAACAAGAAACTAATCTAACACATATACAATGAAGTCTGTCTCATAGGTGTGGCGCCGTATAATAACAAAGCGATGATAAAAAACACATAATATTTGTGAGTCACGGGTATTTAGACCCGCAATACATCACAGACTTTGATCGAATTTAACCAACTTTTCAAAATTAAAAACTTTCCCGCTTCGTTCGGCTTTTTTTTTCTTTTCACTGATCCGTAGAAGCAAAACTAAAGACAAAAGCCATAACGCCTCCCTATTTAAAGACCGGCGGCGACTCTCTTTGATTTTTTTAAAGCATTAAGCACTTTAAGCACGCAACAGACTCGTTCTGCGGGCGGTGTAGTGTGAAACCTGCCTTTGCTAGTAACACTGGGTTACCCCGTTATTAACGATACAAGGGCTGGAAGGGGTTATGGAAAATATAGGATATGGTCACGTTTAATGTTGTTGCTTTATCTTTTATACTCGTATATGCTCAGCAGTATGGGAGAAGTGGCATGAAAGAGCTAGTTTACTAAACGGAGCAAATACACATTCTTTTAATGATGAAATGATGATTTTTTTCTTCTTCAATTATTATTTATTTACTGAAGTAGGTCATTTTAAACGAAAAACCTTAAACGCTATGGAAACATCAACATAATATTCATTTAAAAAAAATTTGTTTTTTGGCTCTTCCATAACATTTTGGTATTGAAAGAGCTACTAAAATTTATGAAAGAGCCAGTCTGTATTACAAAGTGTAATTGTGAAAATTATGCAAAATAATATATACCTAGGCCATATCTGAAGCAAATCATTTAATAATATATGAAAAAAGTGCATATTTACTATGGTTTTATTTTATTTACAAAATAAATATTTAGGGTTATGAAAAAGCCGGTTATGAAAGAGCAAGCTCTTTTAAGGGCCATTCATCCGGCTCTTTCATTACTTATTCTTTAAAAAAATATAACCCTTAAAATAACAACAATATCAAAACTTTTGCGGTTCACTTTTTACGCAACCGCAAGGCCAAATATATGCACAAACTCAATCTACAATCCATTTACCTATACTGCTTTTCAATAAAATACCAAAAAACAAGTTAACTGAAGCAAAATAATTACTTTTTAGTACCAAAAACTCTGACTCGATGCGCCGGCGTCCGTTGGTTTCGGCGGACTGTCAAATGTTTGTGGATGACGGGGAATCACTGTTGCTCACTTAAAAATAAAATTACCAACCAAATCCTATAAAAGTTTATAAATTACCAAAATAATGTAAGTGGCTCTTTCAAAACCTGGCTCCTTCATGCCACTTCTCCCCTACTGGGGGATGTGTCAATCATTTATAGATTGTTTTATAATGTTATAATTCCGAGTTGCTACTTAGGTACCGTCGGGGAAATGCGCGGAGGCGCAGACTAAGGCGAGAATCGCTTGCGCGTTGTGCAGTTTTTGTAGGCGCTCCGCATACTAAAGGGCGACAACACTGCAGGGGATTCGAATACGAAACTGAGCCTGCATTGAGTTGCCTGACTGTACCCACTGTTTTAAAATACTTGAGATAATTTTTAAATGCTGGATAAAAATAAAACTGGTGAAGAAAAGTTTTTTATATAATATATAAAAATGTATTGTAATCGATTATCAATAGCTGCGAAAACCTTAATTTTAAACTGTTATAGACACATCTATATACAAAAATAATACAATCGCCAAACAAAAACTCTACAAAATAAACAAATAGATATAATCCAGTAATCACAAACTAATTGTTACGGCCAACTTCAGTTGCACTACCCCTAGACATTAACAACGTTAGGGTGTCCTGGATAGCAACCCTAGGGGATTAGGTCTCGGCCAGGTCGTCGACCCCGTGGGGATGAAACGCCTAAATCGGTGCATCCCTGGCCACCCCTTAGGGTTTGTGAATGTATAGTCGCGTATTCATTCGCGGCACGGCGGCGCGGCGATGTCATCATTCTGAGCGTTATATAGGGGTGTCTTTTTAGTGCGGGGTGGGGAAACTTTTTCGGGTAAATTGTTGATATGTCAACGGTATGAAATTTTTTTGTTGCTCATCGGATTGATACTTTATCTACACTGTTAAAGTCTAGATTCGCTTAGCAAAATCTATAATTGTGAGTGTCTTGAGTATTAAGGACTATTTGACGTCACTGAGGAATCGCTCAATTCTGGGTCTCCTCATCATCAGGGATTCACTGCCGTTGGAATTTGAATTTTCTTAAATTGATAGCTAATTAAAAAAAGAAAATACATTAGGAGTAACTTCATACTTCTCTGAAGAGGTTGAAACTAAAGAGTTTCTGTACGAACCAAGTAGTACCTACATCCCTAAATTAAACAGTTTTATATAAATTAGACAGTTTTCTTCAGTTGAAATTGGTGGATGTAAGATGAAAAATCTGTCAAAAAATTTATGCTTTATGCAAAAAAAAGGCCACTGCCGCTTTTTTATGCACTTCAGACAACCCAAGTTCAGATATTTTAGATAAATAATATTAGGTCTTTACCTATGAAATTGCCGTTTTTCACGAAATAAATGAAGCGCAATTTTTTTATATATTTTTTATGTCTATTAATCAAAATAATCACCCATGCAATCAATGCATCTTTGCCAACGCATTGGTAGCTTATTGATGCCTTCCTTGAAGAAATCAGCTGGACGGGAGGCAACAAATTCTCCAAAGGCATTTTGTACTGCCTCTCGGGTATCGAATTTTTTTTCTCGCCAAGAAGTTATCCAAATTCTGGAAAAAGTAGAAGTCTGTAGGCGCAAGGTCTGGTGAGTACGGCGGATGACGGAGAACTTCCAACCCCAACTCTTGTAGCTTGGAGACCGTCTGCTGTGCAGTATGAGGTCGCGCGTTGTCGTGCAGGAGCAGTGTAGCCGAACGATTGACCAAAGCTGGTTGGAGACGTGCGAGCTTCTCCATCATTGTGTTCAGTTCTTCACAGTACACATCTGCAATAATGCTTGTCCCGTTTGGCAAGAAGCTGTGATGAATTACACCCGCGTTAGACCACCAAACAGTGACCATCACTTTTATAGGGGTAAGTTTTCGTTTAGGGCATTGTTTGGGTGCTGAACCAGGGTCCAACCAACTTGCTGAGCGCTTATGATTGTCAAACAGGATCCATTTCTCGTCACAAGTAATAATGCGGTTCAGAATTCCTTCATTTGTATGCCTGCTGAGCAGCGCAAGGCACGTCTCCACGCGTACTTCGCGCTGGCGGTCATTGAGTTCGTGGGGTACCCATTTGTCAAGCTTTTTTACCTTGCCAATTTGACGCAAATGGACCAATATTGTTTTGATGCTAACGTCGAAAGCTGCTGCTAATTCAGCCGTGGATTGAGTTTCATCAGCTTCCACAATTGCCTTTAATTCTACATTGTCGACCAAAGTTTTCGGACGACCACGGGGTTCATTTTTCAGGTCAAAATTTCCAGAACGGAAGCAGGTAAACCAATAACGGTTGGTGCGTTCGTTTGTAGTGTTCGCTCCGTAAACGTCGTTGATGTTGCATGCCGCCTGTGCCGCTTTGCTGCCACGACGGTACTCATACCCCATAATTACTCGAATTTTTAACTTATCCATGATGACGAAAAATGTTCGAATGCGTTGAAAACAAAACACTAACTATTAAACAAATGACGATTTTAGAAAAAGAAATTCCATGTTTGTGAAATAAAATTAATTTGAAATTAGAATTATCAGTCAAAAAAAAAATATTTTCATTTGAAATGGCCAGTACGGCAAAACGGCAGTTTCATAGGTAAAGACCTATTATCATTATAAAGTCATTTCCCAAAATTATGATTCACATAGAAAGCATTATTTAATAAATCGTAAATTAATATTCTACGATTATTCACCTGTTACAACGCCGGTCACGGTTGGCACTTGCTAATCAAAATGGTGGACAAGATATATCGTCAAAATGGTTCTCTACGCCCCGCTGACTAAACACACTGGTTTTCTTTAACACATAAACATTTTTTACTTCAACCATAAATAACATAATTTCAACATGATTTGCATTCCTTAAATTGTTTAATTTTATTTGTTAATTAGCTTCATACAGTTGTGTAGAGGGGGGTAATTTACGATTTTATATACGGGGTGTTTCCGTTACATGCACGATATCAGGAAGTTAGTTGTCGTTTTAGTGAATGCAAGCAACTAATCTAAAATTAACCCTTACGTATAAATCTGTGGTGACAAAAAATACAGCGCTACCTGCGTATGATTTTCCAGATTAATTAACTCCCTTAAAAAAGGGACTCTGAAGTGGGAGTGAATAGGTTCCCTTAGGACACCAGGGAAGATGGAAGACAAACGCTTGACATTAAAAAAATTAAAAAAAGAATACCGTTACTGTGTATGGTATTTGAGTAATAAGTCACTAACTCTAACAGGTCAAATGAAAAAAGTCCGATAAAATTTTTTGTTTCTCAATACACTCCCTATATGAAGTGCTCAGGGAGTATTTAAATTATCTCGAAATAAAATTCAGTTAAAGCGTCTTACAAAGCTTCCCTAACAGGTCATAATTATATATTTTTTTATTATAGTTTAAAGTTATTAAGTGTTAACGGCTAAAAGTGAAAAAGGTTTCCTTCCTTTATATTATCCAATTTAAATTTCATTTTTAATAGACAGTTGATTTCATCCACTATCTAAAGTATTTAACGTGTCAATAAAAGAGATAGTGCATCTTGCATCTAATGTAATTATTTAATATTATTTCAAAATAAAAAATATGGTAAATCCAGGCATAAAACATGTTTTATTGTTTTGAAATAATTTAAATACACATTACCATTTTTTTCAATAATTAATGATATTACGAGTGTTACTGACCTGTCAGAAATTTGATGATCTAAACAGTCTTCATCGTCAAAAACACACCTAATTAGCCAAAATATAATGGGTGCTATTTAAAAGAAAATTGTCGAATTGTTGCAAAGAAAAAAGCGATGATCATTTCAAATACATATACCTAGAAATTCGAATTTTGACTGCATTCTAAAAAAAACAACTTCAAATTTCCATTCTATTTTCAAAGAATTCGGAAACATTTGTTGCACAACTGGCCAGACATAACAATAAGTTGAATATGTGAAATTCGAAACATATTTTTTACGCGCTAAAAAATATTTTCGTCCATTGACAAGTTTATTAGGAATCGAAAGTATCTCGGTTTTTCAAAGCAAGTAATGTATTTGAAACGATGTGTTAGTTTGTTAATTTTAGCAGGAAGTTTTGGTGAGACATATTGGCCTAGTTGGCGATCACCCAGGCCTGTTGAACCGGTTGTCTAGGGTTCGACGGAATACTCATAAAATATTTATCAATGAGGGAATATTTATATTTTGCTGGGAAACAGGTGGCGATTTAGCTGATTATGTTTATATTTAGATCTCTATCAAGACAGTTAAATGACAGTAGGTACCATCTATAATTGTTGCGGTTTTAACCTATATGTTTTTCATTACACGTATATTTTTAACCAAAGCAACAATAACAACGACAATATGGCTCTAGCCTAGCTAAATAAGTGAGACGTAATGAACCTTGGGTTGACCCAAATCTGCATCTATGTACGAATTGGTATGGCGCAAAAAGGCGGGATGAAGAATCAAGAGCAGGTCATATTATGTAGACATTTATTTTTAATTATAGTTGTATAAACCTCCTTTGATAGGTAACTTATAAAACTAATAAAAAAAATAACCTTTGAAAATTAAAATGCTCATCAGAATGTTGTTGTTTACATCAAGCTCCAATTCGTACTGAGGTAAGGGTGATTGTAGGTCAGCAACTATCGACAGATAGTGATCGACTGATTTTATGAAGAAACCGATATTGGGAAATCATAATAAGCACAAATTTGTTGCCTGTCGTCATGGTAACGAGTTATACTTTCAGAGTTCAACAGATAAAAATAAAGATTCAAGATATACAGGGCGATGAACAAATAATGATTAATTGATCATTATCATCAGTGCGTGGTAAATATATATATATTTACCCCTATGTATATATCTATATATATGTATATAGATAGTTGTCTGCGTTTGTGAATAAATCCCTAGTTACCTAAAGCCAGAGATATGAGCAGGTCGCGGTTGATATCCGGCAAATGGTCATATAATTGCGGTTTCGATTCCAAGCTGCGGTTGGCGCTTGCTTAAGGCGATAAGTGGCTAATAAGGAGAAAACCTTAGACTTGTTAGAAAATTGTTTATAAATCACCTAATAAGCGTTTTATTTAGACTGTTGCTTGATGGAGATTTATAGCTAGTCAAATTTATGAATCGATATTATTATAACAGACGAAGTGTAGGATGTTTGGGTTTAACGTATTGGTACACTTTGAAATACAAATTGAAACGTTGAAGTCTAAATATTGACAGCGGGCTCTAGACTCGTTTTCTTTTGCTGTTCACTTTCGCGGTGGTTAGCTCTTCAAGTGGTTATCATCCTGCTTTGTGTTATTCATGTGTAGACGATGTTGCACAGTGCTCTGTTATGAATAAAACAAATAAACTTACATTTTGCAAATGAATCGCAAATCTTCTACGTTGTTAAACGATACCATATTAGTGAGCATGTTTTATTTTCTCACCATCGCTCGTCTTCCAATAATAATGTTCGTTCATTCAATTCAAAATGGTGGAAGATTAGTGACGTTCTCTTACATGATGTACTTAAGTATTGGACCTAGAACTTACACACTCAAGTATATCATATAAGTAATAGCTTCTAGTCCCACCCAATATCACCAGAAATTAAATCTTCAATGAGAGGAAACAAAAACAATGAGAGGAGCATGATCAGAATTAATCAAACTCTCCTTAAGTAAAAAAAAAGTAATAAGTTATATTACATTTATGATTGGCACCGAGAAAGAGACAGATGTCGTGTCGTGTCGCCTCAGTTCCTTTTGCGTAGTGACAGTTCGATTTATGTTCTGTGATGTCCTTGCGCTAGCAGCTTGTCACCTGCCTCCGCGTGTTTACTTTAAAATACCTTTTAACAACTACCTAAATTAATATTTATGTTTTCCTTGCAAGATAATAACCTGCAAAAATAGCTCTGCGTTAACTCTCACTTTTCTTAATGTTTTGACTTATGGGTTACGACTGATGGAGTTTTTCTCATCCTATTGTTAGTAATTGAAGACGCTGTAAACAAGAAAACAGAAGTAGGCACATTTTAATCTAATTATATTTATATAATTTGGGTAAAAGCATCCAAACGAAACACTCTCCTTTCAAAATTACTCCAGTATCATGTTGGCTCATCTCAACGAAATTAACTTTAACCGAATATTGAAGCAAATTTTGCTCACATAAAACAGCTTCCTCTAAACGATCACCCAACCACATTTTGATTTATTACAAACTCCGTTTATAGCACAAAATTCACTTAAACTTTTATTTACTCGGAACTCGTAAAAATCGGTAACCGGTTTTCCCGAACGTTAGGAATTCTTAAATTAAAAACCGAAACTTTTAATAGACAACAGGGACACGGCTGTTCTGCCCGTGACGAATAGCCGCCGAGATTAACGGTGACTTGACATTTTCATTCATCTATCAGAATATTTATTTAAAAAAAATAATACGGCTTTGATGTTGTTCTGTTGTGGTGCGGACACCCTGTATGTGACAGTTTTTGATGGGTTTGAATTCAGAACTCGGATATGTGTAGAAATTGCGTGCGATCTCCACGCACAGTGCGGTTCAGCGAATTTACTTGACATATTTACATGAAAAGCCTGTTTGGATAAAATGACACAGATATTTTAGAGGTTAAAGATTACTATTCGATTTGAATTTTATATTTCGAATTGTATTTTAATTTTAGTTCCATGCAGTTATACAAAATGAAGACTTTTCATTGTTTTATGCGGCATGCACTAAATTTAAGCGTGACTTTGAACTGGTAACGAAAAAAAAAATTCAAAATTCCAAATATTTTATTTTATCATAGGTAAACAAAATTACATTTGACAAAAAAAATCTATTTTTGCTTCTTATTAATCGAGATTGCGTAAATACACCCTAACTTCGAATTTTATTAGGTATTTATTACACGTGGGCGAGAGGGAAAAGCCTCTCGGCACTCTCTTATCAAAAAAATGTTTTACACATTGTATAGAAGGTACACAATTTGACATTTACTCACTGTAATGAAATACCCTCCAGCGGAAACTTTAATACTAAAAGACTCTTTAAAAAATTGAGATAATAAAATAAACTTTTATACGCAATGTATATTAATTTGTTCTCAGTTCAGATATGTTTAAAATAACCACGAAACCGCATTAATTTAAAGAAACAAGTCTTTATAAGTTTCAGTTCCGGGGATCATCTGGATTATTCTAGATAATAACTAAAGTTTGTTTGTTGTGTGTTTTTGAAGATCACAAGAAACAGGGTATAAGGTTTCAAAGTAACTTCGTACGGGTAGTTTGTGACTGAAATCAAATTCATTAAAACCCTATTGGCGCTTGATTTTAATAAAAAAAATAATTAAAAAATCGTACGTTTAAAATATATAAGTATTAAGCATATTTAAAGATAGATAAAAACCGATCAAACAAGAAACTTAACTATTGATTGTTCTATGTGTTAAGCAAACAAGGTTTTTCCGTTTTAATTATGAAATGTCAAATAAAGGACTTTGGGCGTCGGTTACTATGTAGCAACCGACGCTCGGAACATCTGAGCAAACTCTCGTACGCTCTGTGCAATAACTAAATATGTATTATGTTTACATTGAAATCGTTTGATACATGGGTTCATTTGTGCCCGTATCTGTGTCATTCAGTTTAAAAACAAACTTACTTACTAATATTTGTAAGTAGTTTTTTTTATTAATAATTAGCAGGCGTTTGTCTTCCATCTTACCTGATGGAAAGTGACGATGAAGACGAGGATCGTACACGCCTGTCTAAGAGGTACCTATTCACTCTACACTTGAAAGCTCCAGGGTTATATTTGTCTGGAAAAACAGACGCAGGCAAATCGTTCCACTCTTTGGCAACATGAACCAAAAATGAGCTATCGAACCGTTTAGTTCGGCTCATCGGCACGCTAACCACAAACGGGTGAAACTTCTGTCTGCGTCTGGTTGACCGGTGGAGAAAGGGGGAAGGTTCGATCAACTGAAAAAGAGCATTCGCACACTCTCCAAAGTGCAATCTGTAGAAAACCGATAGACTAGAAACTTTTCGACGATGCTCGAGACTTTGCAGTCTCGAAGAAGTAAGTTTGTCGTCACTTATGAGTCTACGGGCCCTTCGGTCGACAGAATCTATATCTGCCTTGCCATATCGATTTTGTAAGCATTTGAGTACCTGTTTCTGGTGAATTTGGACGGCCTCCATCTTGGGGCCGAATGGAGGTAACGTGGGTGGGCTTTTACCTTTGGAATCTAGACGTGAACATTCCGCAAAGAGATTTGCGAACAAGTCTGCCTTCTCTTTTGCGCTGTGTGCCAAAGACCCATCAGGCCTTTGCAGTGGTGGCAGTGATGGACGACAGAAGTTCATCTCAACCGACTTGGCAAGGGACCAGAAAGCTTTACTCCCCGTGGGATAGGATGCTAACTTGTCCCCGATACGGCCAAAATTGTCGAAACGTGCGCTTCTCATCACCTTTTTGCAGAACTTGGCAGCAGCATTGTACGCCTGCTTCTTAGCTGGGAGATCCATAGCTTTGCTTCTGCGAGCGCTAGCCCAGGCTTGGTATGCTACATGCTTTCGCTTTTCAGCTAGGAGGCAATCAGCATTAAACCATGGGCGGGCTTTGGACTCCAGGGATACATCAGAGAACAGTATAAAGTATTCCATACCTTGACATATCACACTGGAGACAGCATCAGCACAGCATGATGGATCATCAGATGTAAAGCAAGCTTGTCGCCAAGGATAAGAGGCGAAAAAGTGACGCATCTCATCCCAATCTGCTGACTTGTACCGCCATACTCGCCTTTTGCCTTTTGGGCTGGTTTCGGTTGGCGAGTATTGGGACACAGATTTCACCAGAAAGTGGTCGGATGTCCCTAATGGCGAAGATACGGACACCGAGTATCTGTCTGGATCGGTTGTCAGCAGAAGGTCCAAGCAATACGCAGTATGGTCAACAACGTCAGGAATGCGCGTAGGTTCGTGGATGAGCTGTGAGAGACCATGAGTTACTGCGAACCGATGGGTTTCTCTGCCAGCGTGGTCGGTGTCCTTGAACGGGTACAGCCACTCTCCATGGTGGGCATTAAAGTCCCCAAGGAATACTAACTGCGCAGAGGGATAGCGTCGTTGGACCTTATCTGCAGTATCACTGAGATATTCAATAAGTCGAGTTGTCTCCTGAGCTCCCGTGTGTGATCGGTAAATACTGGCGTATACAATTCGGTCCAGGCCAGTATCTACATAGACCCATAAAACAGAAAAATCCGGAACTTCCAAGTATCGGAGACGCCGACAACAGATCTCGTCTCTGACATACACGCACACGCCCGCATTGGGCTGAAATTTGGTCTCCAGGATATAGCCTGGGTAATGCAGGTGTGCCAGATCCGAACGATCACAGATCTGCGTCTCTGTCAGAAAGAATAAGTGCGGCCTCTCTGTCTCAAGGTGGTGGTGGACATCGTGGAGATTTGTGTGCACTCCTCGGATGTTAGAGAAGTGTACTTTTAGAGAGAGGGAGTGAATCCGCTGTCGGCACTTATTTTTCTTTTTGGACTTTTCCATTATGTTGTTGGTAGGGTGAATAGGGGAGAGGAATAGAAGTTGAGTGAAGCGCAACGTTTGGAACCAAGCAACTCGAGTGGTCAGACCCACTGGTGGGGGACTCACATGGAGACCACGGGGACGCCCAAAACCCCCTGGGGATCGCCATCGGGCCATCTCCATCCGGTAGCCAACCGGCACGATGTTTCCTTGTATCCCGCTGCCCTCCAGAATGAGCCACCCGGTGCATCATAACCCATCGAGTTCAAACGGCTCTCATACGCTGCGCAATTACTCGGACCTATTCTCCTCCAATGGCTACTCAAGACATTATGCCGGAACGTGACTAGGTCACTTGGCGGCATGGCTTTGTCTTGAGGGTGGTTGCAAGCTGCGGTCGAAACCTACCACCTGCAAAATGGTTATCCCGCCATCCATCGGTCGCCAGAGCCTCGTCCGCTGTCCGGCAGGGTGCACCACGGGCAGGTGAGGTTGACATTTGGAGAGTCTTGATGGTAGGCGACTCCCCCTTACACCCCAAATAAACTAAAGTACGTCTTCTTATGGTAGCGTCGGGTGACGAGTCGCTCACTTCCTTGAGGAACTCACATGGTTGATGAAGGCAATGGCTGGATCCCGCGTTAACTCGTGAACGGGTGCCGTTTGAGGGTGTTCGTCGTTTGGATACTTGGGAATACTTTAACTTTAAGGTGACAAAGTTGGAGTAGTCGAGGGACCCGGTTGTGGAGACGCCGAGAGATTCGATACTGACTCCATTTTGATAACAATAAATAACAAAAACAACAAAACGAATAACAGGCACAAGAAGCAACAACAAACGTAAAAAACAAAACTATAACAAGTAACAAGAGTAACAACGAACAAGATTGTAGATTGCAATTACAACGCTGGAGGGTATTCGTACTGAGTCGAGACATAGAAACGAATGAAGAAATAAATCATTTTTTTCGTAAAAGGGCTAAAATGTTCCCTACATCTGCAGGGTTACTGATTTCAAAAAATCTATTCTGTGAAAAAAATGTTTGAAGTGAAAAATAATTCTTTGTAATTAAATTATTAAAATAAAAAATAGGTAACAAATTATTTTCACTATTTAATACAATAAATATATTAAATAATAGCCGTATTGCCACTAATTTGAATGAAATAAGGAAAACTCCCATGCCATTCGTATTTTTTTATATCGGCATCTCCTTTGTTTACAAAAAAACTCTTTATATCGAAAACGGAGTATAGGTCGTAGCAACTACCTTACTTGAAAAGTAAGTGAATTATATTTAACGTAGCCATAGAATCTCTGTGCTGGAAATATTAAAACCTCATTAACTTAATACGAGTTTTGAACTGGCATTTATTTTTAATCTTCCATAAAATTATTGATTTCAGTTTCAGTTTAATGAGTTTGCAACGCTAAGCCATCGTCAAGAGCTGCTAGTATTTCATAATTTCTTCTTCTTCTAAAGGAACAAAACTCTTCCCAGGATCTCCGTGTCACTTGGTTTTCTTGACGCTCAGCCGTTGCCTCACAGCAACTCTATTATTTTACGTTAATCATATATAACATGAAACATATTAGTACAAAAATTCTAATAATTCCAATTGAATTATAATGACGTCATAGTGTAAGCATAACCCAAGAAGAACAAAATCATATTTAGGTCATACCAAGTTGTATGGCGTAGTTCCTTGCCCGACAACAACTAACTTGTTAGCCACAGGACGACAGGTAGAAGAATGAAAAAAGTTTGTTTTCTTCGAGTGCGGGGGGAAAACCTTATAATGGACAAGTTAAGCTTGTAACAATTTTCAAATGTGGGTCATTTGTGCACACAGAATTTTTCTTCTGTGGCGATGGTCGTTAATATTTTTATATGTATGTTTATTCTGGGTTCCCCCCAGTTCACTGTGTGGTCATCCACAACACAAGCTGTACTTACTTTGGAGCCGTACGGTTGGTGTGTTTGTCTGGGGATTTATTATTATTATTGTTATTGTTATTCACACTCTCCGCGATGTTGGCAGCCGCGCCAGCTTGAAAGCTCGACGTAGGAGAAGGGAGGCCGCGAGGGTGTCTGCGCAAGATGCATCCCACACTAGGGGCCTACAGCCATTCATTAAATTTTCATAGTGTGAAGAATGTCAGTTAAATGAGCGTTCAACGTAAAGCATTTTCTATTTAGTTCTTCTTCTACCAAAGGTCAAAGGTCTTTCCTCGGTCCTGTGTGTCCCGCATCCGTTCCACCGTTATTACTATTATTTCATATTTATCACAACAACAAAAAATTAAAAGTTCCAATTTAATTGTAATCACACGGTGTAGTACGAGAGATACTTCCACAAACTTCCCAATTTACCTGCTATACTTACACGAAGCCCTAACCACGGCGAAGACAAAGATAATTTGACAGCCAAATGAAATCTTTCTACAATGACGTGTCACGCGTCATGAACCGACCAATTCAACTAGACATTTGTTAAAGGTTACGCCAAATATTTGGGACTCAAACATTTTATTTATTTCGGGCTTTTTTGATCTGACCAAACAAGCAAATTATTGAGTGGCAGTTCTTTCGAAACGCTTGATTTTTCAATAAGTATTTAATGATTGAACGGGAAAGCCACATTCCACCCGTTTTTCTAATTCAATTTGTGGATTATTTTTCTCTTGAAGAGAAGACATAGCGGAGAATTCGCATGCTAGAGCCGCTGGTCAACCTCAGAGATCGCTTTTATATCAGTCGCCATCTTGTTTGTAGGTAATCCAAACACATACCATCATCACTTCTTTACTAACACTTAAAAAAAGATAAACATTCGCTAAATAAGTACTGAAGCCAACTTTTACTGCTCTCGTGCACTTTCAGAGCCTCTTATTAGGTGTTATTACTATATACAGGGTGGACTATAATGAGGCAATAAATAATATTTAAATTCACACGGAAAAGTAATTACATTTTGCATATTCTTTTTTACAACTCATAATCAGTTTTATAGTTATTTTTTTAGTGAAATCATGCCAAAAATCATTTTAGTTCTCTTTTTAATTTATTCATTTTAATTAGGACTAAACAGCATTGCGTTCTATGCGTTACTTCTGTTTGTAAAATGAAGCTTTTTATCAGTAAAAGAATAATTTAAAGTGGTACAGTAATTTTAAAGTTTATCGAGCAAAAGTTTTATGTGCTTTTCAATATCAGTCTCTTACTTTACAATACAAGTAATCTTACAATATATGTAGAGATATATATGACTCGTGTATTTCATCACATTTAATTGCACGTTATTTCTCAGATGTTTACAATTGTTTAAAATTGGACGTTATCATTTTTGTAGTTTTCTGTAACATCCTGTACAACAATTAAATTTCACTGCAATTCTGCAGCCACAAGCTTAAGTACTGAATATAGTTTAACGATCACCCGACGGTTGTGCAGTCAGAGCAAGGTATTTGAAGAATTTAAGTTAAATCAGATCATAAAGGTAGGTAGGTAGGTATATCTACATTTTACAGGTACCCACTGGGATGCCGCGTTTCCATTTTATCGAGGTCTGTTAGAACCTGCTTAAAGTTTAAATTACAAAATCACGCATAAAGTTGTTTGAATGTTTGACGGCCGAGTAGCGTTAGGGAGGTCCCAGGTTCGAGTACTGCTCGGGGCATACATTTGTGTGATGAACACAGGTGTTTGTTTTCGGGTCTCGGTTGTTTATATGTATATAGTAGTGTTTATTCTGAGCCCCGCCTCCCAGTTGACTCACAATACATCCGCTCATGCGTAACAAAAGCTTGGCCATATAGTATAAATAAATAAATAATAAATATCTCTAACAATCACACCAAATCATCTAGCCCAAATTAAGTATCATTAAAGAACTTATGTTATGAATACTAGATAACGGATAAATAAACTTGAGGAATATATAAACACACATAGATATTTTTTATATATATAAATATTAGAAATTAACGTAAATACACATCCATGACTAGAAAGCAAATATATTAATATATCTGCCCCTAGCAGGATTCGAACCCGGGACCTTATTGTTATTACATAATGCAAATTAACAATTTGTCACTAGATGCGATTGTGGTTGTTGCGTTTGATTGCGGTAACCATGCCTTGTTTACCATAAAATAATTATTACTTAATACTATAAAATACTTTGCTACAATTGGCTGGTATTTAGCCCTCCTGTACATTTAAATATGCGTGAAGTATACTTAAATAAATAAAAATTCTGAATATAGAGCAATTACTTTTTCATTTTCCATTTTCCATTTTCTAGTCATTGGCAAGATAGTCTTAAAACCAAAAAAATACGAACATCCAAACATAAGTTTAACTAGCTTTGTTGCTAAAGTTCATATAAGTAATATCATCAAATTTCAACTTTATGACAACCAAAAGCTTTAAACAAATGACAAATTCAATTTTAATTTAATTTAATTAAAATCTAACACTTTTAAGGAAAAATAAAACATACAAGTCACTTTTAAAGTTAAAGCAATGGTCGCACGTTTCTGATAAACATTTTAGCAGTTATTCTGGTTATTAACCAACTAATTATAATTATCTCGGCGCACAAAATGCTCTAATCGTCCAGTACTGCGGTGTTTGGTGGAATGAGAGTCCACATGGAGGGAGGGGACCCAGGAGCTGTAACATTGTTCAGCTGTACATGTCAAGAAAGGATTTCAACGAGAATCAATCGAATTTGAGTATGAAAAGATATTTCGTTAATCTTAAACTAACAACTGGCGCTAGCCGCACTGCACCGTCAAACTGTTATAGAACAAATCACAAATCTTAAATGTGAATATCATGGAAAATAAAGACATAAGGATGAAATATTTTTTTAGGTAGGGTAGGTCTCCTCGCGATGTTTTCCTTCACCCCCAGTGCAGTCGGCGAACGTGCCTACTTACGTTGTTAAATCTGGATGTCACCGGGATCGAACTCGGGACCGTTGGGTCGAGAAGCCAGCGCGCAGCGCTTTGACTACACCGCCCCGACGCCCACCTTAATTGTTATTGAAAAGTGCTTTAAATTGAATCCGCCAAGTTTTTTTTTAATCCCCAGACAAACGGCCCCAAAGTAAGAAGGGCTTGTGTTATAGATGACCTTGCAGTAAACTGGGGGAACCATGACCCGAGAACAAACATCTGTGTCCATCGCACAAATGAACGCCCCGGCCAGGCTCGACCCTTGGACCTCCAGTTTATGATGCAGGGCTTCTACCCACAACGCCAATAGATCGTAGTTATTTTGGAAATTCGAACAAATGGAGTAATTTCAAAATAAAATCCAGTTGGTCACTAGTCTACATAAAAACTTCAAAACTTTAACACATTTTTGCAAACATATATTTTTACTTATTAATCATTTAAATATTTTACCAGTTACTCAAATAAAAAAAAGCCATCACATAACATACATTGTAGCGTATCACGGCCGCCAAAATGACACCAAATATATTTTTACTATCTCCATACTGTAACGGCTGAATGGCGGAAACGTACTCACGAAGGTCACCGTAGGGTCGATACGGGATCAAGGTCGGCTGTAGCCCTACCCGTGACTCATTTAGCTTCCGCTGGGAAAACGCCCGGCTTTTATTTCAGCACATTTCAAAATTTTCGAACGATATCGCGATTGTCGACTGTCATCTTGAAACTGCTGGGCATGCTGGGTGTAAAGAAAAATGAAGTGGCCAGTGACATGCCAATGCTTGATTGAAAATTATAAAGTTGTTTTATGAAGTAGTTTTACCATTTATTTTGTGTACGTTGTAGAAACTAGGTACCTACCTGTTGCACGGTTTCGAATGAGGGATTTTCTGACAGCTCGGCAAAATAGTAAATAAATTGTACTCTGACACTAGTACCTAAAAGTTGGCCCAATTTTCAAGTTAACGTTTATCGTATAAGTAAGGCAAAAGCTGCGCCATACAGCCTGGTCTGACGGTATTTTTTATTTATTTGAGCACTGAATAGGCATCTATCTTATACTTTATGTTCGAACCAGCTTTTCTTAGCGCCATCTATCGAGGTTTTTGGAACTAATTCTTTATTTGATAGAGGTCAATCCCTTATTGATTCATAACTGTAATAGAAGAAAATGTTATTTACCTTCAACGTACTTGAGCTGCCCTAAGCCCTGATTTCATTCATGCCTTTTTAAATCTCTAACCTCGTCTCAACTAGGATATTATTAATTTGTACTAGGATAATTCATAACGTGAAGTTCTTTTGCGATAATGACAGTCGTAGAACAAAAGGTAATTCGCACAAAAATAAGAACGCAGCTAATCTAGTTATTAGCACCAAAGATAATTTTAAATAGATACGATTCTTTGAAACTTTCCCATTGTAATATTTAGCTAGAGTAATCTGTACAAATAACATATTATTATTAAGATAACAAGCACTGCAACATGCACTTTCAAAGAGTACAATAACTTTTTTTATTGATACCTTTGCAGGTACAGGCAAAGGAAATGTTTGTTAAGCAGGTAATAATTTTAAGGGCACCTATAAACGGTTAAATGGTAAGGTCTTAGTTTTTATTAAATATTTCTTTGAAAAAGATCAACGTAAGCGCACTTTGAAGACAATTTTGTCCAAGTACTTATTATAGCTAGAAAAGCCATTAGTATTGGGTTTTCTAGGTATGAAGCTAATTCCTAATGAGTTAGTTAGGTAAATAAGAATTGGGAGCCCATTTTTATTTTCAATCGGTGTATTTACCTAATATTTCTTTAATTAACGGGAAAGAGAAGTAAATTGCATCAATAAAGTACACCTTTCAATACATGTTTGATTACTTCTTTACAAATCCCTCTTGTATGATAATTATATGTACTAACAAATAGGACTATCAAAATACCATGCAGAAACTATTGGATCAATGGAAAAATTGATACAGATAGCTGTGTTTTTTGAAATTATAAAGTTTTAGGGCTTTTCATTAGTACCTAATCAAGGGAATACCTAAAAGAGTAGTTTTTATCTTTCGTATTTTTATCATGAAACTGAAATAAAGAGTCCGTAATAAATGCAGTTTCTCAGACAAAGTAGAAATGCTCCAACAATAATTTAGCACTCTTAGGGTGTAACTACACCAATTTATCGACCGTCGATCGAGGTTGCCTGTTCGATGCTACACATCGATCGACGGTCGATGTGACGTCGATCGATTGGTGTGGTAACACCCTAACTGACTCAACTTTTATCTTCTTGGTACACTGCTAACTGTTAGCTCTTACAGACTTTAAGCCGTGAAAGCTCCGTTGATCGTTTTTCAATAAATATCGTAAGTGTCCTAAACCAAAACGTACTATAAAGAGCGTTTCTTCCGAAGTGATAGCTAACCTTTATACCGTCATTGCATTTTTTGCAGGTGTAATCCTTTGGAAACTTGACACACGCTGAATACATTGAAAAGGAATCAAACTGGTAACATAAAACTAGGATACGTAGAGAAATGTTACTATTGTAAGTTCGTGGGAATGGCTACAAGGTGTAAGACGATATAAGAACTGCTTCCGTAGCACAAAAGAGGTTTTAACCTCGTGTCGCTAGTTGCGAAAATTCTAATTTTAAACACCTGAAGTTGACTGCAGTCATGGATATTGTTAAATAAGGATTATCAGGCTTTGTGTCGACCACCTCCCAACGCGATCCTGTCTGTCAATAAGTCTTTATAAGTTATTGAAAGTTATGGTATGATATAAATGGTAAATAGGTTTTTGATTTTCTGTAATCTGCGTGATATTTATTAACTTATGCCATGTTTTGGTTGTACTTGTTCGGTTTTCTGTAGGGTTTCCTGTGAATTATTAGAATTGATCGGAGCCTGAACAAATTGTTTCCTTTTTATTATCATTTTTAATATCACTGACTCTGTTTTTAATTTTTAATGTTTTGTTTTTCATATATTTAATTTATGTATTAACTAACTGTGGAAACTTTACTGATTTGTTAATTTAATTTTATCACCATGCGCAACTGTGCTAATAATATTGTATGTTTCCCAAATAATAAATAAATAAGTTTTATTTGTAGGCTATTAGGTATAATGAGATTAGTAAACCAAGCTAAACCATAGAGAAGTCTGTCCTGAACATATTGTTTGCTCCCATATTTCACGATTAATTATTTCCTTTAAATCCAAGGTAGTTTTCGAGGGTTTCTAAAACGGGGAAGTCAAGTTCACCACCCCTCATATTACATACGGAAGAAAAAGTACAATGACCCCTGTTTATTTAACGAATTTTATATTCCAAAGCACATTTATGGCGGTTTTACCCCCCGCCGACGATTCCAAATTCAAACTGACTTCACAGTTTTTTTAAACGTTCGGTTCAAACAAAAGCCGGATTAGGACACTTTTTTATAAAATAATGAGCATAATCTGCGGTTGTTGTGACAAATTGACAGATATATAAGTTTTAACATGGGGTGTGGTTTATTTTAGAAAGGGATTGACATAGCATTAGACATGCTTTGCAAACCTTACTTCATTTCAATGGTTTATTCATATGGGTTTTTAGTATGGCAGTTTGTTTTGCTTTTATTCCGCAGTTACGTGTCTTAAGCTACGACGTCTATTGCCCCTTTTGTCAAATGTTCTTACCGTATCGTAACTGAAATAAAACATAACACAGAAGAAAAATATATAGTGTTTAAGTCTTTTACATTTTTAAATCAATTTCCATTTTGGATGACTTAAAAAGTTGGCTACACGAATTAAATAATTTTACGAGGGAACCATACTATTTTTAATTCATAAAAAATATAATTTGATTGTTTACTAGATAGAACACCAGAGAAATATATCTACCTATGTATAAGATCCAGCTTTATTTGATATTGTAATATGTGTAGTGTGTCTTGTTATTCTTTATCCAGAAAACTGCTTATATTATTATTATTATTGCAAGATGAACCTAATTAAATAATAAAGTTCCAATAAAACCCACAGTCGTTGGTTGACATGCTAACGTCTTACCTGTCACAATAACACAGAAATGTCATGTCATAATGATTTGGCGCCCCCTTTTACATTTTTTTTATGGATTTGGCCAAGTACAATATTGTATACCAGTCCTACTTACATAACTCCTTTACTTTACTACTTCCTGTTACTTATTTTTTATTGGTATTTTTCTTGGAAAAGGGCTAGATGAATGTTATTTTAATTGCAGGGTGTCATTACAAAAAGACTTTTTAGAAGGGGTTATAAAAGCAATAGGGAATGTGATTATTTAATTTTTTTATTGTTACGTTAAAGTTTGTAACGACATTCATTGCCGTAGATATTGTTATATTGAAGATTTCTAGTGACATCTCAATTAAATATGAATTCATAAATAGCAGTTTACAATAAGCATTGAAAAATTTGTCACCTGTCGGAGGGCTTTTATGAAGTAGATACCTAGTTACTCAGCTTTGTTAATTATGTACCTAACTTATGTAACTAATAGAAGTTTAAAATACAAAAATTTACTTAACCCAAAATAAGCAGGTAAAAAGGCAAAATAAGGCCCCTGCTTACATTAGTTTAGTACCACCTTTATTACAAAAACGGTTAATGGACTGATGAATAGTCTAAAAATGAATTAAGTACCTAGTCTTAAAAAAATAATTCGACGACCTCTCTTCCTTTTATGATTAGCCGTATCATATATTTATGGGTAGGTACCTACTTAATAAAAAAAAACCATAATTGATAAATTAAATCATGTCAAAGACTGAGTAAATTAATCAAAATTGCAACAAATAAAAATTTATTATCATATCAGAATTTGAGTAAAATAATTTTTATCCAGGAAGGTACGTACATACTTATCTTAATTTTATTTAATGACAAGCAATTAAACAACCTTATTTGACTAACAATTCATCAGAGCAAGCGCCCAGTTATTTAGGAACAGCTTTGCGCCGCCAGTCTCTTGGAATGTCGACCGACGACTCGGACTTCGATTTCGTTGAGAGCGTTAGGCAAAAATCAGAGCGACACCACTCTCGTACGAAGCCTACTGGCCGACTGGCTGGCGCGCGAAAGGAACCAAGAAACAAATGAACGATACTAACCAAGCGTTTGTAGTTTGTACTGAGTTCAGTCAGCGTCGAAATTATACTTGGATGGTTTGTATCTACTTTGCCTCCTCGATTTTCTTCTATTCTATATAGGCAAAACCGCGCCTCTACCCACACATACTCAATAGACGCCACGCACACCTACAACAAAAGTACCATCCGTATTCTTTGAATGCCGGTGCGGTGCCCGCTGTTCGCTGTTCCTTCCTCGAACGGCCCCGCTGCTCCCCCCCCCCCCCGCGAGACGCCGGACAATTTGCAATATTATAGTCTCAATACACAAATAGCGTTTACTAACTAATACTTCTTATAGTATAGCGCATTATAAAATTATAAAAACGTTAAATAATCGAAGAAAAGCGCGTATTTTCAGAGGATTTTGTGAATGGCATCAAATAGCCGGGGCGCGGGGTGCGGGACGGGCGACAACTCGGCGGCAACCACGACGGCTACTCGCTCGCTGCATCGCGGGCCGCGGCGCGTACTCGCATTTTGTTAGTCGTCTCCACGGCGTCACACGAAACGTACGCGCGGCTCTCTTTAGGACCGGCCTGCTCCCGAATAATGTTTCAGTGTTTGACAAACTCAATCGGAGGTCTCGGACGAAGTATTGTATTTATAAATTTACACTGTTTAACCAACCACATATTGTCAGTGAGTGTTACGCAGTGTGTGCGAAAAAAACTTTGTCGAAGATTCTGAAGAATCTTGTGTAAAATTGTGTAATTCGCCGGCTGCGGCTGGATTTCGTTTTGCACAAACTTTAACGGTGAGTAATAGTGTTTATTATACTTCTTTTACAATTAAAAGATAAGTAAAACTGGTATAGTTCCTGGTACAAAAACTTGTGGGTAAATTTTATTTAAATAATCGCCTACCGCCAATGCTGGGCGTTGCCGGCCGGCGAGTTGTGCATAAGTACCTGTATCATACAGAAATGATAAGATTTTTCTGCAAACGTATTGCCGACTTTTATAAAAAATACAAATAATCATTTGCAATTATTTGCTGTGAGAAATGTTAGTTCAAAGTTTATGAACACAAAATTAACTACCTTATTTAATTTGTTATACTGCTAAAAAAGTTTCGAAGTTATAAGACTAAATTCTACATACCTACCTACCTATTCCTATTTTTTTTACATTTAACATACCTTCTTTACCTAAATAAAATCATATCATTCAATTCAAAGCATTATGTCAGCGACCATCACAACTTTCAAATTTTATTTATAAATATTTTCAATTTCTCCTCTTAGTGGCCAGTCAAGTCAGTCATACTAGGAGTAACTAAATACCTCAAAGGAGGTCGACTTACACCACAGGACAAGACTATCACTAGCACGGTATCATTTTATCAGACAAGAAAGAATTTCTCACGAACATACAAAATACTGGTATACTTTTTTGACCCACATACTTATTAAGTACTTATAATAATTAACCGTACTTTATATTCGTGAATTTACGATACATTATTTACGGGTATAACGAACTGATTTTTACTAACTTTATTATACCTACCTACCTACCTGTTGAAATTTATGAAAGTAGGATTTTGTTACTTTAACTACCTTTTAAGGTGAAATCATTTAAAGTAGCTGTCGTTGAGTAATTTATTTTCCTTATGTTTTTAAAATTAATTGCTTTTAAATAGATCACGAGTAAAATGTGGAATCCGTGAGTTATGTAGGTATTACCTAACCTAAATAAGCTATGTCAAATATGGCTGGGTTATTTATCCGAAAATTACGAAGTTTTAAAATTAGAAATTTTAAATTTATAAATAGTTAGGTACCTACGAAGATTTAAAGCTATAAATGTGAAATTATAAACTGAGGACGTGAAATTTGCAAGAAGTTCTTGCAATGTTGTAATCTGAGTAGATCGCAAATAATTCATAATATTTTTAATAAAAATCCTAGTATGACAAAGTATTGATATTTTTTTTTTATGATATAGGTAATTTTCTTGGTTAATTCTGTTAAAATGTACAAAAATAGTGACTTAAAAGTTGCAGTTGTAGGAATATTAACTAGCTCGTAAATTCATAAGAATCTCAGTTAAGCGCGAATATCGGTCGCGCGTTCTCTGGCTAGTTGGTAAACATCCATTTCGCGCCATTCCCTTACTTGTAAACAAGATCAGTTTTCCTCGCTGTCTCTACCTGACGAGGTATGAAAAGATAAATTCATGGAATCTGCACAGATGCTACCTTTGTTCGACAGGTAGAGAAATTTAGAAGAATAAAATACGGGGGTGTAAGTACAGTATAGGACAATAGCTAATTGTAACCAAAAGAGGAATAGTTCCGAAGGCCGATATACTCTTTAAAACTGTTGGTTTTTCGTTCCAGACTTCAGTTTAGATTTGAACTTCATTGCGAACACTTCATATTTAAAGGTGACGATTGCGATTTGTTTGTAAATAAAAGGGGTCATAACCCCTTGTGTTTAGTGCATTGTTTTGAAACAATTTCATCATTTTATTTACGTTTTAATTTTTTTTATTAAATTAAAATAAACTTATATTTTTTGTGGATTTGGTGACTTGCAACTTGTGTCTTTTTGGACTGAAACTTATATGTAACAAAGGTACTTTCTGACTTTATTATGATCATAGTCTCCTAAGGTATTTTATTTATATTTCTTTTCCACCCTCTTTCAATCCGTTAATGAACTTAAAAAAAAAAGCTGAATCTGAACTGAGCATCTTGTCGTTTCATCAAGCCTTTATAAAAGATTTTACTTTTATTTGAAATTGTTCATCAATTGCATTGAATATTTGAAAATATCAACTCTTGTAAATTATTCATACGATAATAAGTTAAATGAATATTTTTATAATTTTATTATTTCTATTGTTCCAGACGGTGTGCGTTGAAGACATTCGCGCATCGTCCCTGTGATAAGAGGGCCCTGTGATATCGACGAATTCGTCTTAGCTTTAAAATAAGTAGTTAGTGATTAGGAATAAAATTAAAATGTCTCCACCTCTCGATAATCTTCTGCAATTCGACATTTGGGAGATCCTGGACCAGGAAACGATGGAGCTGGCGCAGACGTCCGAGTTTTGGACGCAGGTGCAGTACGAGGCCGATCGTCTGGAGCTGGTGCCGCCGGCGGCGCCACTCAGCCCCGGCAGCGAGGACGACTGGCGCATCGACCAGCCGCCCGAAGAGCCTGAGGAGCACAAGGAGAACATTGTGCACCACGACTGCATGTGGGCAGGCTCGTGCGGCGACTCGGTGCACCCGGGGAACACGTTCGTGGTGCCGTCGGAGCTGATCTCGGCGGCGGGTGGCACGAGCCTGCTGCGGCGCGAGGCGTCTCCTGCGCGGCCGGACACCCCGCCGGCGCTGGACGGCGACGAGCCGCCGCAGTTCCGCCACGCCGTCGATGTGGCCGGCACGGCGCTGCGCCTGCTGCGCGACTCCGCCGCTGTCGCCGCAGACCACTCCTACACGCTCGCAAGACAGAACTTCGACTATCTCGGCGTGCAGACCCCCTCCGACTCTTGTGAATCAGGTCAGTAACTTTCCTTGTCTTTGAAGGATGACTATAAGTGAAGTGACTCTACATTTACTGGACACTTATTTCATTCCTGAATAAATTCATGTCTTAATTTGAAGTTAGTCACTTCACTTAAAGTTATTAACATCTGTAATTACATATTTTGTTTTTTACGGGTAAAGTATCTCATGTGCGACCTGGCGACATTTCCGGTAAAACGTTCGATTCGCTCCCAATTGAAAAGACAGAAAATGTCCATCACGAAGAGTGGGTGTCTTGAGTACGCTGTGGCGAAGTTATCGCGGCCGACGACGCAGGCGCGCTCCGGAGCGCGGGAAACTGCGTATCGACCACCTCCACCCCCTCCGCGTCTAGACGCACCCGCTCTCGGAACCTTCGTCTATGGCGACCTTGAACGTTACAACCTTCCCTAACAAAGTTGCGCAACTCGCTGACTTCCTGGGTTGAAGGGTGTAATTAGGACTGCACTGGTTGTGACAAGTGACCGGCCGGTGAGGTCGCGCCGCTGGCGAGACGTCCCGACCTTGATGCATCCTCCGCCGCCACCGCAGGGTTAACATCCTCCCGCGCTCATTAAAATGATGAACGCCGTCTACTCCGTTATCGCGCTCCCAAACTCCGATCCCTCCGCCGACGGTTCATCTCACGATGGCCCAATCGACTCCATTGACAAATATGCAAACGTGATACACGTTTGTCAATAGACCATTTCTAACTGACCTTTACTTGATTTCCTGAGGCACAATGTTATTATCGGTTTGCACTTTGGCTATAAACGATAGCGGCGCTATAGGTTGCGATGGGCATGTGTTGACCCTGTACCAAAAGGTTTGTTTATTATTCTACTTGTTGCGCGAACTTTACTCAAATAAACATTGAGAATTTTAGTTATTCGATGCGCTTACGGCGGGCTTAAAAATGTAAAACGTTTACGGTAGCCGAGCAACCGCGGCTCGTCTAGTCCGTTATTCGAATAAGAATGCAGCAGCGGTTCCAAATGGAATCTCATTGAAGGGAGCTGGCTGCTCGCAAACCGGTTCCGGAACGAGCCACCGCCGGCTATCTCCAGATGGCAATTTGATAGACAGCCTCGTGATTGGAAATCACTTTTTGTGCATCTTATCGGAACATCTCATAAAAGTATTTAACTTAGCATTCGACGTAGTTCTAGTTACATTTTTTATACGACGTTTTACAATGACGTGTTCTAAAGAATCATTAAAACGACTCGCATCAATTTGTAACGTTAGTGATTGATGTGCGTTTGTTTTACTCAGTACCATTATGCATCGTATACCTACAAACGGCACTGGTTTATTGCACATGTACTATCCATCAATATTTCACTATCGAACGAACGCGTACTTAAAACATGTAGGTGAAGCTATAATTTTCGCGCCAATAGTTTTTGCGTTGCTATGTTCACATTGTCGTTATCAGACTAATCGTAAACGGAGTGACATCGAGTGCGTTCAGTCAGACAATAAATCACATTTTATTATTTTAGTTACAAGACAATATAACCAGGCGTAAAACACGGCGATTATTTCCTAACACTAGTTTCCGATTATAGAGATATTGGGTCTGTGTATTTGTAAATCGACGTCAAAGTAATGTTAGTAAATACGCAAGGCGCTAAGGTTTTGAAAGATAACGCGGGGTCTGGTTTTAATCGTTTAAATGTAAAGTGGGCCAATTGGTCGAGGCGTATGAATTGTATACCCTTAAAGGGCAAATACGGGTACAGAATCCGGTTAGTAAGGCCCCCAACTAACACTTGGGCACTAAACAGTGTGCCAAGGCTGCGCAAACTCAGTTCACGCACATTCCAGCCCGCGGCTTAGATATTTTATGCTACTCCAAAAATATGTTCATTCTTGTCAGTATTTCGTGGTTCAGTTTCAGGAAACGTTGCTACAAATTGCCCTGTCTAAATATTTATTGAGTTACGTTAAACACATTTTGGGGGCCATTTTAAAATTAAACATAATGATAAAATTGTAGTAATAGACCACGCATGTTAAGGTGCGTATTTATGATAAGTACTAATTTATGTTAATTTTTATCAGAGTATAAGCTAATTTGCATTTGATTGAGTTCCAGTCTCATTTTAATGTATCATTTTATTAGCAGTGGCGGTTGCTAAGGGCCCAAAGCGGGGCGACCTCGAGTGGGTATAATTTGATTTAGCACGTGACGCGGTACTGATCTAGTGCTCCGCCTAGCCGAGCGCTGACCTGAATGCACAGCCCACCCACCCAGTCAGCCTTAGCCGCTGTTATCAACATACTTTTACTCTGCCACTACGCGAGAACTACCTGGCAATTCGCTCGCAAACGGATTTTCCACGTTAGCACCGCCTACCTGGACCGTTCTCAAGATATATATTTTACTAATAAAGTGCCACATGAGGTTTTTTATCGCCGCAATTGATTTTTTTAATTCATCACGCAGCCGTTACTTTCCGTTCGCTTTATCGAGTAGCTAAGCCAGCGAGCACTTACATAAGTAGTGGATTCGGCCTTGGCGTTATCGCTATACATTGTGTATTTAGATATTTAAATAATCATAAATTTGTTAGCAGATATTAAAAGTATAGGAAACGCTAGCAAGTATCTACGCATATCAAATCGTACAAGGCGCCTCAGTGGCCTCCGCGCGGCCTTCGCGAATTATCAATGCCGATAACGAATACAATGTGACACCGTAACATAAATTTGTATTGTCTTATCACCGCTAAATACCTAAGCTCGCTTACTCCACGGGTGAAAAACTTGCTCGGCAACTAGATAATTTTAAGACATGGCTCCTTCGTCGCCGGGTCCCGAGTTGCGCAGTCTGGCTCGATATGTGCCAGTTATGTTCACAGAATCCATGTAATTTTTCCATTACGTATTTCGTAGGTCGAAGGCCTTATTCATTAGATATTTATGTCACTAAAACGTTGAGAAACATAAGTTTTCGACGACTTATACGTCGTTAACGAGTGTGAGCTCGAAATGACAGCTTTTTACATAATTTGTCATAATTAACATAATATCTAGCTAAAACCTGTTATGCCTTAGAATGTCTAATTAAGAGAATCTCGTCGTGTTTGAATCTTAAAATCCAACTGGACTTGCGTTGCTAGCTCTGCTTTCACAATGTGAACGGACGGAGTTCATGTCTTTATTCGGCGAATCAGGAATTCTCATAGTCTATTAATAAAGCCTATTGAATGTGGTTGCGTCACTTTTTTAGCACTTGATCGGCCGTGAACTTGGAGGTAGGCGTTTGAAGGCCGCGCTGGGAATCGACCCAGTGCGCGCCTTGTATCCGCGCTCGTAAATTCTCCGGCTATTTTTGTAGGCCACATAGCTGCTACATAATGTATAGTAGCCGACCACTGAACGAATTTCATACTCAATGTTGCGTAATACGACGAAAATACGACATTGCCCTATCTCGCGGCGCAGTTAATCCTTTTCTTAGGGAGTCTAAGTTCTAACTAGAAAAGCCTCAGTCCGACTTCTAATAGAAAGTTTCATAAAAATGTTTATCGTAGAGACATAATCATAAAACTTGCTGTGCCTCGTCTCGTTCAAGTTAATTAGCATGAACTTTTTGTGATACAGGGTGTATCTTTTTTAGACCGATGCGTTCGTTCACATGCTATTGATTTTTCAAGGCTTCATTCATCTCGAAAAGTTGTATCGTGTGTTATTTCTAATTAGAAGAATTATGAAATTTAGAGAGATAAAAATATTTCGAATTACGACAGGTAATTAATGAAAATGAAATTTAATTTATTAAGCAACTGCAAAAAACATTTTAACCGCTATTAATTGATTAAATTCCTTCGTAGCATGTATAAGGGGGTGTTTTTTTACCGAAGAATGTGCTATAGCCGCAGTGTATAGATTAGTATGGAATGTAGGTAATTCTAAAACACCTTGTATCAAACGGCGTGCGCGGCGTGCACGTCACGATAATTTTTAATTATCGCTCTCAAATGGCAGTGAACTTGGCCTCGGCGGCCGCGGTCACCAGAGCGTGCCAGCCCCCGACTTAACAGGTCATACCTGACGACTCCCGCATCAATCTCGCACCTAACCCCTTCCAAATAAAGACGAAACTCCTCCAGCTCGCACTGATTGTTTGATATAACACCGTGCGTTTGTTTTGACACCTGTCACGGCCGTAAGCTCTGTCAACTTTTCTAATTTGTTACCAAATCTGCTCGGTAAGTCGGCCCCGAAGCTCGCAACATGGTCGTGTTGATCAGGACGAATGGTGTCGCCAAACATGGACTACGAGGAAGACTTATACGTATTTAAAATCCAATTCATTCATGATTATGCTGAACGATCTCAAGATTATAATGTTAGAAAATTAAGTGATTATACACGCGAACCGATGAGTCACCTATCGCGTTTCTCACGGGGGGACAGAGTTACTAGGAATTAGTGAGCAATCTTGCTTAGCAAGCCAAAGTACGGAGATCGGTTACAGATGATTGTAATATTGCATGTTACATGATAGCAATTAATAGAAACATTTCACTTGGATTCATGCCTTTTTTGCGATCGATCTCCCTAAGTATGGCTCGTGGAGGAATATAATTTTCAACTTTTTTGAAGTTTGACGTATAAGTTGGTAATTGGAACAGACGGTATCTGTGAATAGGAGATATTATAATAGATACGCGCTAGACCGGAGCTGCACAGCGACAATACCAGGTATCGTTTACACGCAGGCTAAAACAAACAGTTAGCGAGTGTTAATCGCGGCGGCGCCGGCGGAGAAAACCCTTACGTGGATATCGGTTGGCTACACAATGTGTGTCGTGCCGGCGCCGGTCTCCCGCCACTTGAACCGAATTAGAAACTCGCTCACCCGCGATCACTGATTGTAACTATGCGGAAATCGACCAAAAAGATTGCGTTGGCGTCGTAAATGTATCGTCGCTCAGCTCGATAATGTGCCTGATACACAGTTTTTCACTAAAACTGCGTAATAGCGCGAATATATTAAACACTCTAACACGAGCGTCCCTGAGAGGCGTTCAGTTGTAATTTTATCGAACAGCCGCCCGACGAAACTATTTCTAGACTGGGAGGTGTGCGTATCACAACAATGTAGGCCCATTTAGAAATAATGACGTATTATGAATTAGCTTCAAACCGGTATTTAACCTTTAATCATACTGAACCGCTGACACAATTATTTGTCGCTGTAACCGTAGTGCGAGGTAGCATGCAACGGTTTCCACGAAACGTGCATAGTAGGAAAACAACACGAGCTGCCGGCTCGTCGTAAATATGTGCAACGTGATCCGAAGAACATGACCCTACCAACTTAACTCATTCATAGAAGCGCTGCTCGCTCGCGATCGTTGCGGCGGCGCGGCGCTGCAGTTATTGCAAAACGACCCGGAATCCAGGCCGCGTTTCCGTAGCGCGAACTTAACTATATCAATTGCCAGACATTCTAGACACTGATGCAGTTTTTCTTAGCAATTCTTTTATTAGGAACCTGTACATTTGGGAATCTTGCGCCCTGTGGCCTAGGTTCTAGAAAAAGCAGGGATATTATAATTAAGAGAGGCGCCCGTGTTGAGGCAGTTACAGTTGACGCCACACAACTCCGTACGTCTCTCACAAACAGTTTTGATTAGGTCGGTTAGCATCAGTCCCTCCTACCTTGACTGGTAGTACGGTTTTATGCAGCTAGCAACTAGACCGGTCCGACCGGAGGTACATTATAGCGCAGTTATATTAGTTTAATCGGTAAATGCGTTAGCCGGACGGCATTGGACAGCGCTCGCGTGACAGTTCATTACGAGCGCCGCGTCGCATTGTCAGCGCCGGCCGCCGGGCCGCGGACGTCGGATCCCTCGTGCGGTAATCCGGCGTCCATTGAGTGCGGATGTTGCGGCAGCAGTTTGCGCACGCGTGGTAGTTTTGGCGCGAATGGCGCGCCGTGACGTCACTCGTCTGGATCGATGGCGGCAGACGCTGCGGTAGTACGGCGGGGTCGACGGCCGGCCCCGCGGCCCGCGCGCCGCGCACCTGACTGCTGCAGCCGCATCTCCACGCTGCCTACCTACTCACCTACTCGCCTATACATGCACCCGCGCGTTGCAATTCTCGGCTGCCTTGTATGGCGACGCGAGCGAAATGAACGCTGTCAATGAAGCTATGCTAGGAATGACCCGACAGCTGCGAGATCGCATTTGCGTAAGCGGCTTGAATGTATTTTCGAAATTGCATCGACTCCGGATTCACTGACTGAACCTTTTCTCTTTTGTTGCAGAGGAGGAAATCGACGTGGTGTCAGTCGGTAACTCTACTCCCCCGGCATTGTCAATGTCGACGCACGTGCGCTCGGACCGGCTGCCGCGCTCACCGTCGTCACAAGAGCGCCAGCACTACCAGCGCACAGTGGAGACGGCAATGGCGCCCACGCGGCCGGTGGTGGGGCGCAAGCGGCTCGTGCCGCCACCGGGTATTGCGAGTGCACGCCGGCGCCGCGGGCCCGGCCGCCGCCCGCGCCGTGCCAACACCGACACCGACTCAGAGGCGGAAACGCCCGAGCTGGAGCGACGCTCCATCCACAACGACATGGAACGCCTGCGCCGCATCGGTCTCAAGAACCTGTTTGACGAACTCAAGAAGCAGATCCCTGCCACGCGCGACAAGGAGCGAGCGCCCAAGGTGGTGATTCTGCGTGAGGCGGCGGCGCTTTGCCGCAAGCTGCGCGACGAGGAGCTGCAGCGCGATGCGCTCAAGAAGCAGCAGGCCAAGCTCGTCACCAAGCTCAAGAAGCTTCGCACGCTGCTGGCGCCGCGATACCGCGTCTACTGAGCCGTCGGCGTGCGGCCCTCGTGTCTGCTGTGTGTCGGGGCGAGTCCCCGCCGATACGATCACGAAGAACCCACGTTCCAATTAACTCGCGGCTTCCTCGTGGTCGTATTGAGTCCTCGAGTCTCCCGGGAGTTCCCTGATGTCGGGAGTCCTCGATCGGTGAAGTCAGCTTTTACGGCTTACTCTGCTCCTGTGGGAAAGTAAGGATAGTATATCGCTAATGTAGGACTGTCGGTGTCGGTTTGTTTTGCTCAAAGATATTTTTGCAGTGCCAAAGTGAGCCATAAAACTGTTGTTAACCATAAATCCTCGGTCTTCAGTAAATTATCTTAATAGTCACAGACTGCTTCGTGAATCTTAGACTGGTTATATCTAAAATGTTTTTTGAACTTATCAATAAAATTATAAAATAGTTGACATAGCAATTAACAGATTTACTCCGCGTTGATTACACGAAAGTTATGATGTTGGTTATTGTATTGTTTCGAAACAGCGATAAAGATTTTTTACTGGACCTTAGTTTTAGGGCGTCTTGTATATAGTGTTGAGCGCTCGGCGAGGTGGTGTCGGCCACCTATATGTTTCGGCCCAGTGTGTAGGAAGGTTTCTACTAAACGCCTAGTTTGCTACGAACAAGGCAGTGATATCAGTTATGTTTTAATACGATATTATTTTAAGTTTATAACTTCATTTTAGTTTTAATTGGCTTATGGTTTTGTAGTGTTTTTGTTATTTTCTGTCTTTTAACACGTCATTTTTTTTTTATATATTTTGATGTGACGGAGATAGAGCGCCGTTTTTTAAATATGTAAATGGGAATTATTCGACAGGTTGGACCATTATTAGAAGTAATTGATTGCATGGATATTTATACAATAATTATAAAGTTTGTTTATGCTGATTGTATATGAGATACAATAACAATACACTGAGCACTTGATGATTAATATATTGTATAATTTTATCCTGTCAAAGGTAAGTATTGATATGACAGCATTTTAGCCTTTCCCATATTTTATATATTTTTGTACATCATTTGCTACCTGAATACCATGTCATATACCCAATGGAGCAATTTAATTGTCGCTTCGCATATGAATTGGCAAGATATACCATCTTATGATTATGATGTTTTAATATTAAAAATAAGTTTATGGAAATTTGTGCACCAAAAATATTGTCCAATTGACATACAACCCAGTGTATAATCTCAGTGACTAGTAATTGAAATGAAATAGACTGTCTATGACTACAAATGATCAATAACAATAAAAATAAGTCCAAAGATGGACTCAAACATCGGTGGAATAAATTGAAGTTTTACTTTGAAGTTTTGAACATTTAAATCTATAGAAATAGAACTTTTAAATTTTGATTTAGTTTAGTTTTAGTCATTTTAATATACAGTCATAACTCTTTGAGTATATATTATATAGATCTTGTACATTAAAAATTATTATGTCGATGCTCTAACATAAAAAATAACCACAAAATAGTTCCTCATAGTACCTACTAATAGAAATGTTTGCATTTTCTTTATTATATTTTTATTGCAGTATGTTAGGGACATTTGAGAGACATTTGGTTTAAGTGTGCCAGAAAGTCATAAGTGAGAACATTACTTGATGTAATGTGCTGTTTTAATTGTAAAATTGGCCGCCTTTGATATTTTTCTGTATTTGCTGAGAGCAGTAACAATGTTTTACATTTCCTGACTCGTCGTATGTGTACGGGCTGATGCTGGTGTGTAGGCCTCGTTAGCGGTTTCATATGTTCGAAGGCTTTAATTGAGTGCGGAATGTGCCTTGCTATGTACATAATATATAGATAATTAGGTTTACACTCGAATTAGTTGCAAAAAGAATATTTTTTGTGAAAATTATTATAGTGACTAGCGTTTATATAGCGTTGTTCTTGTAAGTAGCGTGGCACACGAGGAGTTAAAGTTATCGTGTTAAAGATTTGCAGTTTATCTTCCACTAGGCGTTCAATGTACATAATAGGGAATAGACAATAGGTATATTACAACTTTTGTAAACGAGTTTTTTTTGTAATTGTTTAGTGTTTTTTCTTTAAAAAACTGGAGAGTCGCGAATTCTCGAATGTTGTACCTGCATTTATTTTTTTTTTGTTAATCTTGACATACATAATAATGTAATAATTTAGTTTTTCTAAAGTGAAATCGGTTTCTATTTGTGGTGATATTATAACAGTGTTATAAAAAGTTAAATTAGATTTTCACATAAGTATAAAGTCAGTAGTTGATCAATAGGTTTGACAGCTTAATTTGTAAACAAATCGAAAGATCGCAGATACAAGACAAAACTGCACAGTTTTTGACAAGGCACATTTCCACCACTGCCAAATAAAAATAGAGGTAAAAAGAATACATAGAAAGTTGGTTTGTAAATTATATAAATAAGGTTGGAACGATTAAGTCATGTTATAGTTTAATTTTATTACTTTTTCATTGTATAGTATCCTGTATAATGTAAGCGTAACACCCGACCGTGGCCGGTGCGGCGACGTCCCGCCGGCGGCGGCGCGACGGCGTCGCTACAAAGAGTGCAGGGTGTAACATAGATTCCGCCTAATATTAATATTTCACTCTGCAATCTTTGAAGCGGTGCACATTATATCTAAGGACATGTGTACTTACCACGTAAATTTTTTTGGATACTATTATTACGAAACGAGAAGTTTTTTTTGGTTTTTGTTCCTTAATTATGTGTAACGAACACTTTAAGATAATCATTAAATATAAATAAAGGATATGGTCGTAATCAAGCAGAGCTCGGGAACAGTAGATTCGTTGTTGGTTTTTATATTTGAGAGGGTGTTGTTGGATAAAGTATATTGATTCTGTGATTCGGTTAGTATCTGAGGTACTAACCTGTATTTTCCGAGCCTCCGTTTGGTGCGACCAAAAAAAAAAAATTTTGTTTTTCATTTTCTGGAACACCCTTTATTTACTACAACTCCAAACTTATTAAATGCTTATTTAGGGATACATCTCAGTCGAATTTTATTTTGAGCATCAAATACGTTTTGTTAAGTAGTCCAAAGTATTGATCGAAAAACTTCAAGTCCCAGAAGTTAATCGACCAATCTAATTTATTAACTCTCTACACAACACTTGTATTAAATAACTTCCGTAAACAAATATCATTTTGATGCACCTATAACGGCTCCTAGCCACGTGAGAGTTAACACAACCGAAATCTGAATAAATAAGTAGGTTACAACTAGTTCTCCTGTCTTATCAGTTACAGGATGGTCAAAATTAGGTATTTGATAAGAAACATATTTTAAAACTCAGGGAGGTACCTATATGCTACCTATTTAATTCGAAAGCCTATAAATAATGACAAATGAGAAAATCCGTCTTAAGATATCCGTTTTTCTATCAAAAACACAATCTACTGTCAAACAAAAATATTTTTACTTCTATTTCTAAAGAGGCCAATTTTGTTTATGATAAATTCTTTAACTACTGAACGAACTGAAAATGAAAAGAAAATGTTTCACAATTATGTAGATGCATTTTGCAGGAGTAAGATATCCTTTATCTACTCACAGCACCTCTGAGCTGTACAGATGTTCAATAACTTCAGTCTTCACACAACCGCAAGTACATTCACATGCTTTTTCTTTATTTTTCCTGCACAGGAGCACTAGGTAGTACATATGAATTATTGCGAGATGACAACTGCCACGCTACAAAAGACTGATGCTCTCTTCACTTGAAGAGGTTTTCGAAATGTATGCTCTAATTTCAATGGTTTTTTTTACCTAAGCTTAGCTTTTTTGGTAAGTACTCATAATCTTCAGCTAATATTAAAAATGCTAAAGTTTCTATAGAATGCTTGGTACTCCAAAAACTTTAAAACTGCGTAATGAATTTGGATCTAAAATTTGGGATAATGGTATAAAATATAAAACCTGTTCTAAAAATGTGTCATAAGAAAAAGGCTAGGCCAATAATACCACAAAACACGTAGTAGGTAGGAACCTATATTTTAGTGGCTTTGTGTAGTTAAATGTTTAGTAAAACCAAGTATTGGATGTATCGGCTGATCAATGTAGTTGCTTAGCACGCGCCCCCCGCTGGGCTTGAGCGGTATTTTGTATCTTCAAAAACGTTGCTTAGCAGAGCCCTATTCGACTTAAGATCACCTTAACGTGACTAGTAAAATGAAATAACTTATGTATTTTTTTAGCTCACAACTCAGTTTTCTCGCTCAGTTTTGCTGAGTATGCAGCCTTACAATACTTAAGGAGATAATGTCCTTAAGTCCAGATGCAGTTAAGTTGTTATAAAATAGACCCATTCTATTCATTACTTGTAAAGATTACTTGTATTTAAAATCCAATATATATTTTTATTAATTTTCATTTACATTTAATATGTACGGTGGTAGGGGCGAATTATCACACACAATACGTTCCGTTACAGACATCATAAACTATTGATAACTTCTCTGAGTTGGAAGTACTGTCACAACGTTGGTTGTCATGCCATACAACCAAATGTCAAAAAATCAAAACAATTGTGAAGTTCGTGTGTTAGCCCGATTATGCTGGCTTTTCGTTCCATCATGAGTTCTCGTTTACCAATGGTGATTATTTTAGGTGCTACCGGAACCGGAAAGACAAAATTAGGTGTTGAATTGGCAAAGAAGTTTAAAACAGAAATTATAAGTGCAGATTCTATGCAGGTAACCTAAAAACTTTACAAACAAACTAGGCATAAAGTTGCTAAGTTTTTTTATTAGTTAAGTCAAATAATATAAATATTAGTGAAGTTCTTAGCTTTGATGTTTACTAAGACTTTCTCTTACTTTTAACTTAATTTATCATGAAAATAAATAGTTTATTGAATTTCCTAACCTCAAAATTTTACATTGTAAACAAACACAAGCTCAAAACTACCAAATCAATAGTGATACAATTAACATAAAATAAATATTATTTATAGATGAGAAAATGAATTGCAAAAGAAATTTGTATTCTAAGTATAATTTTTAAATTTATTGTGTCATAACTTTCTCAATACAAAAATTTTTTGGTCAAATCTGAAAGTAAATATATAAATAATCTAAATTAAGTATATATGTTATGTATTTGTCATTATTATTTTATAAATATTAATTATACATCTTTAGCTCATCAGTCTTGCCTGTAAGTAATTTTGGAGACAGATTACATATAAGTTATTGACTGATTGTATTTATCCATGACACTTCAATGTAAGGCGCTCAATTTATTTCTTTATGAACAATATCAACTCACAGACTGTAATTTTTAGTAACAACATGTTCTGAGCTGCAAATCATATATTAGTGAACACAGAATTAAAAAATTAATTGCAGTTGATGTTATTACTTATTTATATTACTTTTCATTGTATTTACATACTTACTATTTGTTAATTTTGAATTTATCTGTGGTGTCAGTAATACAAATATATCGTTATTATACAAATAATAAGTATGGGAGTATTATTTATTTACACTTTCATTTTTGGAAAAATTTCATGTGCTCACATATTTTGTGTATAAAGCAGTGCTGATAGACACAAAAGTGCCCTATCAAAGTAATAGGGCACTTTTGTTGAAAAAATTTGTGAAGAAAAGAGCATCATATTGTTCCACTACTTTATCTACTTCATATCCCAAAAATATAAACTCAAGCTCATTGGTTTTTACCTGCAACACAAACTTTATTATAAATCTTATATGCCTGTGCCTGTGTAAAAGGTTGACCAATTTTATGTTAGTTTTCTGAACACTGACTCAGTGTGGATTATCTGCAACTATAATAATAATAATAAATAAATCCCCAGACAAACACACCAACTGTATGGCCCCAAAGTAAGTAGAGTTTGTGTTATGGATGACCATACAGCAAACTGGGGGGGAACCCAGAATAAACATACATATATAAATACAAACAAACATGGCCCGAAAGTCTGTGTTTGTCACACAAATGAATGCCCCAGCCAGGACTCGTACCTGGGACCTTGGGCGTTTGAGGCAGGGTTACTAAACACTACACCACTAGGTCGTCTAATTACCAACTATGGTTTATGAAAGTCTATTTACCAATTTTTTTTTGTATTGTTTATACTTGAATGTCTTCCACTCATTTGCTGGTCAATTATTGTTATAATTCTACCAATGATGTATTGGTATACAATTTTTTTGGGCTCGTAAGGTTTACTTCTGTTTTGACGAAACACTTTTTTTCATGCCTGATGGTAAGTGGTATTCATGGACAGATGGTAAAACTAAAGTAATTCTGTATAGCCCTATAGCCCAGTCGTATTGGCATATTATCTGAAAGAACTTTGAAATAATAAATGACTTCAGTCCCGTTAATTTTTCTCAGGAAGTAAGAATGGACATGCCATTTTTACCGTTTTGTAATTTTGTTATTTTCTTATTGGTGTAAAAATAAACTTTTTATTATTATTGTATTGAGGAAAAAGGAAAGGATCAAGATGGCGGCTCAAATTAGTATAATTGTTACTGTTCTCTTTTACCTTTTTCTAGTCGAAGGGACTATGCTTGGCCTGTCCTTTAAGTTTCGGTAGGGTGATTACAGGAGTGAGGGGATGGTTTGTGTGTCCTAAACTGTCCCCTGTTTAAGGTTGCATCGCCGGGGCCCACGGGTAATGTTGGCGTTGGCGGCACCGTGGTATCCACCTACGGGCGGGCGAAAGCACACTAAGGGGGTTTTAGCCAGTAAGATTCCGGCATGCTCCTTCCATTCCCCGGAGTGGGTCCATGAGGATCCCTTGAGAAAAATAGGGGTGGCTCATTGGCGTAAGATCTTAATTATTGTATCTACGGAAATAATGGTGGAGATGAAAGTTATAGAACTCTACACTACTTTGGTCTTGTACGCTTAGGCCCTAAAGTCAATAATAAATGGGATCACATGTACATTTCTCCCCCATTTTACCCCTAAAGTCGTAAAATATCGACAGCACGAAATAATAAGTAAAATGTAGACAATGAATAATGAGCAACAATAGCCCAAAAATTTTTGTCGAAAAGTTGAAAATGGTACTTAGAGATATTCAAGCAAAACAGTTCTAACTTTAAAATCAAGATGGCGGCCCGGTCGAAGTTGGTCGCGATTATGGACACCCAGTGATCCCCTAAATGAAATTTTACGTAGAATTTTTTAGGCCTTAGCTTAGGCCCTAAGGCTTTTGTCATTAAACTTAAGTCATTTGCATTGGAATTGGCCAAAACTTTGATTTTTTTGTTTTTCTAAAAACATTGAAATAATTATCAAAGCAGAAATGGCTGCTGAGAGCATTAGATAGGTAGAAATATTTCAATATTTCTAAACTATGAAGTTTTTCTAAATCGATCTTTTCCGTGTTTAACTTTGTAAAATAACTTTTTGGACAAAGTGGTCTTAGCAATTTAGTGTAATAAGTCCAGCGTCGTCCGCTGCGTAGTCCGCAACTAAAATATTCATACTTACTTTTACTAAAATGTTAGTACCTACGCATAATTATAAACCTAGTTTGACACATGGACTATTTATTTATCCCATATTTCTTTTGTAAAAGAAACACGCACGTATTCGAGAGCGTAAAAGCTAGACCAGTAAGTAATTATTTTTTCATCATTGCTTTCCAAAACGCGTTCTGAACTTACTACCAACAAAAATAACTTTAATTTCCTTCTACAAAGTGATCAAGATCTATCTAATCTAATAAATGAAGTTACTACGGGACCACAATTATCGGCTTGTTTGAAAATAATCAATGGGCTGGGCTATTTAATTATTTATGATTAGAATACTTCAGTGGGATCTTTCGTCTGCCTGCAGGCGACAAAATAATCAAATTATGTTTTTATCAATTTATATCTATTGTTTTATTGAACTTTGCCGTTGGCCTTGAATGGTTGACGTAGGAGCCTAGTCAAGTTATATTATAGTATAGCTACTTAACGAATACATAGGTTAGTACTAAACGGAACTAAAACACGAGACACTCGAGTAAAAGTTTGTGTTTGCAATACTAGCTTCGTCATATACATATGTTCATCTGCTCAGTATTTAAGCGTTTTTGGATAATTTCTAAAATTCGGCGTCGTTTTAAGGAAACGAATTGTAAGACAGTGAGCTCTGTAATCTTCGAAACATCGCTATCTAGGTAAATGTGAAAATGTAGCCATGTTTACTTTGTCTTATTGTTATTTATTGTTTCATACTCTTATTAGCCTTAGGGTATTCGATTTTTTATGTTACCATTTAATACAATAACTGTATCCAGAGTACTGCGTATGCGTACTCTGGATACGCATACAGAGTATGCGTACGATTGGCGCAGTAGCCCTGCTTCATACGCTGGAGGTCCCCGGTCCGAGTTTTGTTCGGGGCATTCATTTGATCTCGGGTCATGGCTTTTTGTATTTATGTACGTATGTTTAATCTGGGATCCCCTCAGTTCGCTGTTTGGTCATCCATAACAGAAGGCTCGCTTATTTTCGTTCCATGCAGTTGGTGTAATTGTCTGGGGATTTATTTTTATTGTTTAATATTAAAAATTTAAGTAATTTTCACACAGTTTTGGTTTATATACAGTCTTAGAAAGAAGTTTCAGAAACCAACGAATTAAAATACCTCACCAGGAACATTATTCATTGCTTACCTACTTCCTCAATATAGATTAGTAGGAATACTTTTTACCACAAATTTTCCAGTAGTCCACTTAAATGGGAGGTAATATTCAATCCAGCTTCTTGTAAAAAACCCCCTCGATGCCATTTTGTCAAAATTATCCTATGCCATGATAGTTGGCATCATGCCATTCGATTTGCTAAATCTGTCTTTGTTCCTGAGGATTTAAGAATAATGCGGGAAAGGTTACATCTAGAGATGAAAATTACGGAATATTTCGATAAGAAAAGAAGCTTCCGGTGAAAATTTCCGGAAACATAACTAAACATTCTAATGCTGCGTTCCGTTTGCCGATTATAGCGCTCATAGCGCTCATATACCTACACGTTCCGATTGCCCGTGAGCGCGCTCACAGCGATATCAATACGTCATCAATGACGTCATAAACGCCAAAGCTACGGAGCATGGTCGCTCTGAGCGGTCTGTCAAAACTGACACATGATGTTATTTGTTGATGTTTTTATTATTCGATTATAGATTTTAAGAGCTTTAATTTATTAAATATAAATATAAATTATTATTATAATTAATTTTCTTTTGTAATAATGATAAAAAATGGCTCCTGCTTCGTTCCGATTGCAATAGCTCTAATATCACTTTTAGCGCGCTAAAACGAATCGGAACGGTTTTAAGCACTTTTAGCGCTGATAGCGCTGTGAGCGGCAAACGGAACGCACCATAAATTACCGTAATTTAGGAAGTTTTCAAAAATGATAGGTATGTTGCGTAGAAATATGCAACAGCAGCTTATTTTAAATGCTTTGGTTTTTAATAATTTTGAAATCGGTTTCACCCGGGTTTTACATTCGTTCGTTTTTGCATTCCCTGCTACCTATTTTTAAACAAACCAAACCTTAGTTTATTTCAAAATGAAAGTGAAGTTTATAAGTACTCATTAATTTAATAAAATGTATGACACTGAGTAGCGTCATGTGTTTTTTAGTGCATTCGTAATAATAATAATACTCGTAATAAAACACTTTATGCTAAACCAGTTATAAAAGTAAAATACACTTAGATTAAAACTACAAGAAAAGAATGTTACAACGTGGAAGGCCTTACCACTAAAAATGTTTTTTGAACACTTCCTAAATACCTACTTTCAGGTAATTTTCAGGAATCTTACCTTCAAAATGAAAAGTTTGTAGGTAATTTTCAACTCTAGTTACATCAGAATCTTAGGCTCTACCATCTTTAAAATATTGGTATATAGTGTGTTTTCGGTCACAGTGAAAGGAAGCCAGTGAAAATACTGAAACAAAGACAATTTCAACTATTACGGGACCAAGTCTTAGGTATACGAAATACGAGATTTACTAAAACAGAAAGGGACATGTAACTCCCTGCAACCGGTTTTGAATGACAGGTCTTCACAAGTCTGCACACAAATTTAGAGTCCATTCAAGTTACCTGTGCAGTGAAGGGCGCCAAAGGAATCTTTAAGTTCCGATTTTGTTTACTGAGCAGATAAGTTTCTGGCTCCGTACAGTTACGTAGGGTTTGACTAAGTTATACTTAATAACTAACACAATGACGACTCGAAACTGGTCATTTGACACTACGCAGTCAGGCAGTTTTACAGATTAATATATTAAGTTCATGGTCCGGGGCATATTAATCGATAACAATTTTAATTCAAAATTCAAAATTCAAATTTCAAATTCAAATGTTTATTTCTCAACATTGACAATAACTTTCTCTTATTGACTTCAAATAAAACAGGATCTACCACCAGTTCGGAAAAACCTTTGTGGAGAAGAACTGGCAAGAAACTTCACGGTATACAACGTTGATAAAAGCGAGAGGCATTTAATGAAACCACATATACTATAAGTGCCTACTGTTAATCCGAAACTATTCAAAAAAGTTTAAGAGAAGTATACGAAAAAACGTTTTTCAAAGAACTTAATTAGCTTAATAATTAAGTTAAAATGTTAAAATGTAAACATCCTTTGTTGAGTAGCCTGCCGCCACCTGCGTAACACATTGGCAACGTAGCATTTGAATAGCATAGCGCGTGCGGCGGCGGGCTCACCGGCTCGCACACCTACCTACACAACGGAGCGCCCGGGTTTGATGTGGATGATAATGTAAACATGTGTTGTAGGTAACGTTGGAAGGTATGATCAATAAAAATAATTGGCTAAGGGTAGTTCTTCGGTATATTTAGCAACGGGACCGGATAATATCTCCAAAAATTTTACCGCGTTAAGGGTGCAATTATTCAATAAAAACAAGGCCAATTATCTGGTCCCTGTGTATACCAGCCCACACATTAACAGAGAAGCGGTACTGATGCTCTGACTCCCGAATCGTGCGTGGATTTTCAATACTCAAGTATCTGAGATTTTGTTGGTTCCATATGCCATTGCGTGTAAATGTGCTCTCGTCGGTCCACCTGACATTTAATAAAAAATTCGGGTCGTCAGTAACTTTGTCAAGTATCCACTGGCAGTGAGTACGCCTGACTGGCAAATCCCTTCTTAAAAGGGCTTGAACTTTTTTTAATTTGTACGTTTATTCCTTTTTAAAATGTTATGCACGGTTCTATGGCAAAGTCTAAACTGGCGTGCGGCTCTATGCGGACTCGATGTGGGGTTGCGGTCAAAATAGTCAAGAATCTGTTGCTCGCGCGCAGTAGGTATCTGCTGCGGTGGGACTCCCTCCTGATGCGCTGCTAATGGTTTGTTTTCCCGAGCCCGTTGTACTGCCAGTACTATGGTGCGAGCGTTCCTAGGGCACGCGCGGCTGTCTCCATACCTTTCTCGGGAAGTTCGCAGAGCTAGAGCTGCGTGTCCGTGGGATCCCCCGTAGATTAAAATCATGTCAGTGTATTCTGACGCCGTGTATGTAGCACGAGGCATTGTGGATGTCTTACGTACTTACAAAATAATTAAAAACTACTCACAAAACTAAACCGAAAATACTCAGTTACGTGTCCTATCACAATAAAAACTTAATATTAGTAAATGGGACGCGTGAGCGACAATAATCCGTGCTGAATTGCACAACGTGCACCCCGGATGCAACGCGTCTTCGCACTAAACAAATTATAAATTGTGCCCTTGACCTAATTAGCCGAGCCGCCGCCGGCGCAATAGCAACGTACTGATCTATTTCTGTTACGCTTATTACATTAGAGTGAGATAACCGTGATCTGTACTTTCTTTTAAGGAAAGATTTAGTACAAGTATTTCCTTGTTTGTACTGCAAACTTACGATGCGAACTGGCAACGTCGCATCGCTCGCGTAAATTTTGTCGTTTAGATAACTACGTATGCCTATAGTACAAACTTACGATCAGGTGATCGGGAAGATACAGAGTGTTTAAATTAAACTAAGTAAAAACTAAAAAACATTCCTGTGACTAAACTATGGCTTACATTGATTTGATTTTTGTTGTGTAGCCTGATAATGATACACAAAATATGTGGTTTCATTTAATGCCTCTCGCTTTTATCAACGTTGTATATTTTTCAAAATAAATTTAGTGTTTCTTTATGTCTATACAAAATTATTCTTATCTGCATCTGTTAGCTCAACAAGTCTCCCCTAAGCATCCAAACGGCGAACACCCTCAAACGGCACCCGTTCACGAGTTAACACGGGATCCAGCCAAAGCCCTCCTCAATCATATTAGAGAGAAGTGTTACCATAGTTAAATTTCAACGGCGCTCTGGATTTTGTCAAGTGGCAACCCGCGTAAAGTTGCTAGTCTCGGTTTTTACAGAATACTCGTATATTTTCGTAAAAACGAATGCTCTTACCGAACTTACAGAACCGCGTCCTTTCCTACACTGGACTACTTTAGGAGACTGGAACTGCTCGCGTCCTCAAGGTTCAGCCCTCGATGCCTTGCACGTGGTCCCTGGGTGGTGCTAAACGAGCAGTATCTTCTGGTGGTAGGCTTCGGCCGTGGCTTGTCACCACCCACTAAACAAAGCCATGCCGCCAAGTGACATGGTCGCGTTCCGGCATGATGTTTAGTGTAGCCATAGAGGAGGGTAGGTCTGAGTAATCGTGCTGCATCAGAGAACTGTCTTCAGCTCATAATTGACTGGCTCGAAGGGGAAACTGGTTTTGGAGGGTAGCGGGATCCGAAGAAACGGTGCACCGCTGGCCGACCGCAGGTAGTAGTGGGCCCAAGTAGTGTGCTAGCCACATGCGAAAGGCTGCCCCGCCACCTCGCGAAAAACCACAGGAGGCTTCATCGTGCTAGGTGGCGGCTGGTCAGAGAGGACCCGATGATAATCTCCGGGGGAGTTCGGGCGTCCCCGCAGTCTCCAAGCCAGTTCCCCATCGTTGCGTTGTATATTGCGAGCTGCTTGGTTCCATTTGCAGCGCTTCACTCAACTTCTGTCCTCCTCCCTATTCACTTACACAACTAATATGAAAAGTCATTAGAAGAGTAAGGTTCTCCAGCGGTTACGGTTCTTCTGTTACGTCAGAGGAATGCACTCAAATATCAAAGATGTCCACCACCATCTTGAGACAGAGAGGCCTCACCTACTCTTCCTAACGGAGATGCAGATCTGTTATCCGTCAGAATCGGCATACCGCCCGGACGCCGGGGTGTGAGATCTGTTGTCAGCGTCTCCGTTACTTGGAAGATCTGGACTTTTCCGTCATGTGGGTTCACATTGATACCGGCATTGACCAATTGGTCTACGCCAGTATATACCGGTCACATAGCGGAAATCGGGAGACAACGAGGCTCATGGAGCAGATAAGGTTCGGGAACGTTTTCCCTCAGTGCAGTTGGTGTTCTTGGGGGATTTTAACGCTCATCACGGGCAATGGCTGTACCCGTATCAGGACATTGACCACACTGGAAGAGAGGCTTTTAAGTTTTCCGTGACTCAAGGCCTCTCACAGCTTGTGCACGAGCCCACGTGCATCCCCGACGTTGCTGGCCACACTGCATATTGCTTAGACCTTCTGTAACTGCACCTTTAGGGACATCCGACCACTGCGTGGTGAAATATGTGTCGCAGTACTCGCCACCTGACACCCGCCCAAAAGGCGCCAGGCGAGTATGGCGATACAAATCAGCAGATTGGGATGAGATGCGGCATTTTTTCGCGTCTTATCCTTGGCGGTAGACTTGTTTTACATCAACCGACCCATCGTGCTGCGCCAATGCTGTATCAAGTGTGGCCAAGCAATGGAAGCAAGCATTTCATCCCTTACGCTGACCTATCCCTTGAAACCAAAGGTCGCCCATGCCTCACAGCTGAAAAGCTTAAGCAAGAAGCGTACAAAGCCTGGGCTGACGCTCGCAGAAACAAAGCCGTGGATTCGCATGAACTGAAGAAAAAATACAATGCTGCCGCCTAGACTTGCCAAAAGTTGATCAGGAAAACTCGCTTTGACCACATTGGCCACATCGGAAACAAAATAGCGTCATATCCTTCAGGAAGCAAAGCTTTCTGGTCTCTGCCCAAGCCGGTTGAGTCGAAATTCTGTCGCCCATCGCTGCCACCTCTGAGGAAGCCTGACGGTTCACTGGCCCACACCGCAAAAGAGAAAGCAGACCTTTTTTTGTTAATCTTTTTGCAGATTGTTCACGTCTAAATAGTCAACGTAAAGTCCTACCCCAGTTACCTCAGTTCGGACCCAAAATGGGTACCGTTCATATTCGCCAAAAGGAGGTTCTTAAATGCTTGCAGAATTTAGACGTGAATAAGGCCAGCGGCCCCGATGGCATACCTGCAGTTGTGTTAAAACACTGCGAAGCCGAGTTGTCTCCCATACTAACGCGCCTGTATAGACTCTCTTTGAAATCCGGAAAGGTCCCTAAATCCTGGAAGCTGGCTAACGTGCAACCAGTACCAAAGAAGGGAAGCCGTGCAGATCCTATCAACTACCGGCTTATTGCAATCACCTCCATACTTTGCAAAGTTATGGAGCGTGTATTGAACGATCGTCTCCTGGCATACCTTGAGTCCAGCGAGCTCCTTAGTGATAACCAATATGGTTTTCGCAGTGGACGCTCGACTGGAGATCTTCTAGTGTATGGCACTCACTTATGGAGCGAAGCCTTGGAAGGTCACGGTGAAGCTATAGCTGTATCCTTAGACATTTCCAAAGCCTTTGATAGGGTCTGGCATGATGGTCTCTTGAGTAAGCTTCTAGCATACGGAATACCTAAAGGGCTCTGCGACTGGATATCTGATTTTCTGAGGAAACGGTCAATTCGTAGACCTTAGACGGCTGCTCTTCTGACCTCCTCAGGGATTATTGGTTACGCGGTTACGAGGGACAGCACTGTTGTAGAGAGATACATGTCCAATGCGTGAGCGAGTCCTTAAGAAATCCGGGCTTTGAGAGAGTCCGTGATTGAGCGGGTGGATTTGGCCTTAAAGAAAGTGACCAATTGGGGCAAGTCCAACTTGGTCAAATTTAACCCGTCAAGCACAGGCGTGTTTATTCTTCGCAAAAAAGAGCAGTTTCGACCTAACGCCCACTTTCCAAAATGTTTCTGTACCCTTAATCTACCACCTAGGGCTTCTGGGCGTAACTATATTGTCCCAACTAAACTTCGGGCAACAAATTGTGTCCATGGCTAAAACTGCTTCAAAGAAGTTGGGAATCATCTCGAAGGTTCGACGGTACTTTAGCCCTGAACAGCTACTTAATTTGTACACAGCTCAAGTTCGATCTTGAATGGAGTACTGTAGCCACCTTTGGGATGGTTCTACAAAGTACCGACTAGAAACGATGGACGCAGTTGACCGAAGAGCCCGAAAAATTATTAACAACTTTGACCTCACCACCAAAAAACTGCAAAGCCTCGACCATCATTGGAAAGTTGCCAGTTTAGCAGTCTTCTACAGATTACATTTTGGAGAGTGCGTGAATGCTCTTTTTGATCAGGTTGAACCCACATCCCTTTATGGTAGATATCCCAAAAAGTCGAACCAAACGCTTCGATAGTTCCTTTTTGGTGCGGGTCGTATCTCGTGGATAGACGTGTAACACCTTCGTCTTCATCGTCGCTTTCCATCGGGTGAGATAGAAGACAAACGTCTAATCCTTTTTAAATAAAAAAAAAGACGCAGGCAAAAGTTTCATTATTCTACAGCGGAACACTAAAATCTCGCACTGAACGGTTGACAAGTCCTTTATGACTTCGTGGGGTTTCCAAAGTATGTAAAGATTTGCGCTGGGACTGTTTTTCTTTATAAAAATAATTTCCAGATTGACCAGGTACCTTTTGAAAAGGCATCTTAGTCTTCATCGGCAGTTTCCATCAGGTACGGTTGAAGAAAAACGCCTCCAAAACGTCAATTGATTATAGAAAAGAACCTGATAACAGCTTACATGAATAAACAGATACCGTGAAGAGACTGGTACACCATTCAGTATATTTATTTATTTTATTTATTCTTTATTGTTTACCATAATGTATTTCGAGATACACGGGTACAATGCTTAAAACAATTGGCGGTCTTATTGCTGGGAATCGATTTCTGCCAGTCTTATTCAACGACTTATTTTAGACTTTGGCATATCAAATGTTTGGACAAAGGAATATCGCTAAACAAAAATCCTAAAACAACCAAAAAATTTGACCGGACACTAGCAATGATACATACATATTAATTCAGATGATATATACGTAGTACATGATATGCTTAAGAAAATATATAGGAACTTTTTCCATATAAAGTACATAAATATATACCCACACATAACTAACTATAAATACATACATGACAATTTACGTGTGTCAACGGAGAAGACTACGATCGCTTAGGAACGTTGCCCTACGCATAATCTGAAACTTGCAAGTCCTCAGGACCTTCTGTTCAAGTTTTATCTCGAAATTAGCTTTTTAGAGCATGGTCGAGTTTGTCTACAGAGTTATATAACCGACGTCCGCGAATCGTGGGACGCTTAGCAGCCTTCGGTGAGGTCGGTGTCGCCACAGTATGCGCTCAATCCTCAGATAAATCACATGCACGATGACCATTGGTCAGTTCAGGGGGTTTGAAACTGCTTGTTGTTGGTGTTTTATTTGAAAAATAATTGTTGTAGTATTGAAGTTAAAAAAAAATTTAACCTAATTAATTATGTCAATAAACTTTGCTTTATGTTGTCTTATTCTAAAAAATTGTTTACTTTTCGTGAATGAAAAACAATGAAAAACTTTTTCTTTAATTTACCCACTCAACAAACTTTGGTACAGAATACAGCTTTAAGCACATGAAATTCTAAGAACAGTTACTTCGCGTGGTAGTCTAAAAAGGTCTATGTTATCTAGCTAGTCCATTAAAACAGTGAATAAATATTTCAATTACAAATGCAAATATTTTAAGGAATAAACTAAACACATGTAATTCACGATAAGTTATCAATGTAATAAATTTTAAACGATTTAGGCATCGGCTGAATAAGTTGACAAGTTGATTAAAATAGGTACAATTCTTATTTTAATTACGCTATTCGGTCGCCGTTTCTAATCATTGAATTACTAAAATACCGATGTGAAACAATGAACTAGGTAGAAGCCTGTTTAAGAATATAAATTAAATTTTAAAGGCCGATATCGAATGTGTTAATTGTTACATTGTTACATTGCCTTTTCCTTTGTGGAGCAGTTGCTTGATAATCAGTCAATGTTCGTAGTATTTTCATGGTAGGTATATCGGCTAACACCAATCTGTTTCTTAACTAATCTTAGGCACGGTTGCAATAAAACGCAATTAATACAGGTGTTTTATATGCGCCTTTTATGCGTTCAATATATTCAATAGGCGATTATATTGTGCAGGTCAGCACTTTATTGTTCTGCGATTGTAAATGTTGTAAGTATGTTAAAAAACGTATCAATATAACTAATGGCTTCATTATACCGTAGCTATGGATCCAATACAAAATTGTTATAGATCTGCGATTTGAACCTGGGGCCTTCTGCAGTTATCGGATAAGCTTATCTTGCAACAAAAGCAATAAAATTATTTCAGTTACTAATTATGTAAGTGAAACAGTATTTTATCTGGGCATTACGCGAGTACTGCACAAATTCGGCAAGTGGCGACTGGCGGGTCGTGTTTGCATTCCGGCGTGAGTTCGACGTCTCGCTGCCAAGGCCACTCGCTGGTATTTCCCGCCACCCGGCCTGTGCCTCCGCGCGCCTTTGCCTCACAATCGTAATGTTAAAAAACTGATGGCCAGCGCGCGGGAAAATTTGACAGCTGTCGAATTTTAAAGTGTACCAGTAGCCGCGGAAATGCGCTTGCGTTTTAAGCATTTTTAAGCTTGACTCTGTTGGTATATTATTATGTCTAGCTGATACGTGAAGAATCATAATCGTATGACTGTAGTATCCATTATAGTCAAATTCAACATCACACATTTATTTATTATGGTTGATAATTTATACAAAAAAAAAAATGATTAAAAAGCATAAAGGTTACAGTAATATTTACTTGCTTAATATACTTACGTAATATTAACAAAAATGCTAAAAGGCATAAAGGTAAAGTTATAACTCTTGAATACACACAACAAAGGACTAACGAAGACATTTCTTTACTCAACAATTTTGACTTGTTAAACACAATTTTATGTAAATAGTTTTTGTAATAGGAGAACTATAATTAAATAAATCAATGAATTAGGTAATGACAGCTATTATAAGAAACAATTAAAAGTTGAAGTGTGCTCTGAATTAATTAAATTAGAAATTAGCTTTTCCAATTGAACTAGTTTCTTCTAGAAAAATAAATCGTACTGCCTGACACAAACTTTGAGTTATAGATGTAGTGAATTTTAGGAGAAAAAGTACTTTCTATGGAATAAATATGCAAAATTGACTTAGCGTATTTGTAAAAAAATACCTGTGGTTTCCTATCCTGAAATATGTCGCAAATATTTTGCGCCATTTTCGCTCGTGAATCGCTATTTACGAAATGTGAAATTCTTAAATCAAGTCCTCGGATAAATATAATAGTGTTTAAGTAATCAAATTTACCATTAAATTTATGAAGTTCTAAGAAAACGTCAAATCTGTCTAAATTTTAAAAGTAGAAATAGAACGTGCCAAAAATTAACGGCTTTAATTAATTCCCATATACCTTTCAATGGAGAGTTAACACGTAGTAATTGGGCCAGTTAACCGCATGACGTGTGACATGCCATTCTTATGAATCTGTAGACCCTAAATGACATCATAGCCGTAAAAGTGGCAATAAATGGCAGATATACCAGCGTCTATCTTCAATTTCTGTTCCAGTTTAAATTAACGGAGATTCCTCATTTTACTAAGAAACTACTACGAGTGATTAAATAAATAGATCTGACGACGAGTACCTCTTGATGCTTAGATATTTTTTAAATAAATATATTAATATTATTATTATTAAAGATGCTATTGATGATAATTTAGCTTCTGATGGTTATATATGTATATCTATATATGTATAAATGGGTATAGTTTATATTAATAATAATAATAAATCTCCAGATAAACACACCAATTGTATGACCCCAAAGTAGGGAAAGCTAATAGATAACCATACAGCGAACTGGGGGGGAACCCAGAATAATAATACATATATAAATATATTAAGTGATTTTTAACAAATATTTTTGTGTAATATAAGGATTTCATGGGATTCTTACCCATAAGAAAAAAAACACTAAGTCACGACGGTGGATTTGAAACGGTGAGGAGCCGGCAGAATAAAACAATTTTTGTGGAAATTTCTAGGGTCTCTTCGGTGTTTTCTTAGAAATTGGGGTTTTTTAAAATGGATCTCCATGGCTAGCAAGAGTTCGAGCCGAAGTTGAATTTGAATTTGTCGTTGGACAGACAAACACACTGATTCTCTGACTACAAAGCTACAAGTTTTGTAGGCCTTATGGACCTACACAGCGAACCAAGAAACAACGACCTACCAACGAGAACATTAATCATTCGTTTATGAGCTTTTGAATTGGTCACCCCAATTAATATCCTTACCAGGATTTGAAATATAAACTTTTGTAGGACACTAGGCCGCTATGCATTGAAGCTGAGAAATACTTCAGAAAACGTTAATAAATTTTCAATCCATTTGATACGAATGTTTAATGATACTTAGTTTCCAAAAAAACATCTCTATATGTAGGTATTATTAAAATAAAAACAAGGAGCGTTATCTTGCCAAAAATTGTACTATGAAAAAACGTCATCTCAGCCAACGACCAAACACCATCGAACGCCTCAGGTTAATATTTTGTATGTGCTGTATTATTTTATTGAAAGTAAGCTAATAATATTAGCAATTACTTTGTTGCGCAACACTACAGACTAAAACAATGGACCTATGAAGTATTGTATCAATAAACATTTGGGAAATTAAAATTAGAGGTTTATTTCAATTTAAGTAACAGATTTAATTTTAAATTAGTTAAACAGCTTAAAGTAAATAAAATAATTATAATTTGAAGGTATCACTAGCAATAATAGACAATTCACTGTTAAGTCAGCCATATTAGTTTACTTAAGTAGTGAATAACTAGATTTTCTGAATAAAATTAAGGAAGTTACTCAAGTCTAGTATAACACTACAAAGCTTATTTATATTTACAACTCAGGATTTTTTTAATGGGAAACCTTGTTTGAGATTTTTAACGACAATTGTCTCCATTTACGTAAGGTGTCTATGGATTTAGCGACGGTTGTAGATGCCGTTCTTATTTCCAGCGTGCTCCAAATAAGTCGAAGTAAAAGGCGGTCTTCCCTAGTGTTAATTATAAACACACGCAAGCTTTGAACTCAACGCTGGGTTGTTGACTTGTTAGCGAATTGTCTTGACAGTATGATGGAAAACGTACATCTAATACACTAGAACTTCAGTTTTAGATTAAATTTAAATTTCGATAATCGGCTACACGATTATCAAAATTTATCAAAAGTATTTTACTGACCTAACCTCAATTTCAAAATAATTCCAATTCGCGATTGAATATCGAACAAATACTTCGCTATCTACGTTTTTTGGCGGTATATCCAAGTCTTATCCAAGACCGAATTTAACCTAAAAAAAGACACTTATTGACCTGTCCTATCCTGGATAGATAGTGTTATCAGTAATCAACGAAATGGAGGCCAGAGGCGCTGTATGTCTCCAATATGTGACTTTTCTAGAATTGAAAGCTAATCTTAATGCGTCCATCTTTTCTACTAACGCGGGAAAGGAACGGGTGTACGCACGGATTTGAGAAGGGTTTCATTAACTTATGCAGAATTAATAAAATACAAAGTACATCTAACCAATTTTTTACCTTTAGGGGTAATTTTTTCGTAAAAAGTTAGCTTTTATCAGCCAAGTTGCTCCATTAGTTAGCGCGGTGAAACATCGCTTACTTAGCCATTTTCATGGTCGTATTGATAGGTTTTTGAGTTATATGTTGTTATATAAAATAACCACAATAGTTCAATTAAGTCAAAATTAAATTATCATAATGTAGAAAACAAAGTTCGATACCGCTGAATGTGAAGTAGTCCAAGCCAACTGCTGTCATGATTGAAGGAAAACGTTGCGAGGAAACCAACATGCCTACGACATAATTTCGAAGGTAGTGTCAAGTCTGCCAACTCGGCAGTCTGGCGAGCGTGGTAAAGCCACTGAGCGCCATCCACTAGAAGGCGTCCCGCACCTTTTTTGTCAATTCCTCGTAGTACCTTCAAAGCGACCTTCAAAAAAGAAGTGGGGCGCGTCGTTCTATTTGGCACTCACTGTACGAATTGCCTGAAATATCCCTACCGTGGGGTTCTTAAGGCTGTCGTGAAATCTATTCAAATTCAAATATTCATTTCTTAACATTGACACATACTTGTTTTTATTGACGTCAAATGAAGCATGACTCTACCACCAGTTCGGAGAAACCTTCGTGAAGAAGAACTATTTATGTCCATACAAAATTATTCTTATCTGCATCCCCCAAGTATCCAAACGACGAACACTCTCAAACGGCCCTTCACGAGTTAACGCGGGATCCAGCCATCGCCCTCCTCAAACTCACTAAAAACAAATAAAACCTCCTTTAATTAACATTCGAGTGTATACTTATAAGAGCAAATTAGAATTGCTCCCGATCCTTCCAATCAAAGATATATAAACCGAATATGTCTAACTAGGTATTTTATTTCTACAAAGTTACCTAATCGCAAAATAAAGTTTCGGTGAAGGTCTCACATTATCAACGGAATATTAGTGGAACCTATTTAATTTTGACCCAAAGACCGCCAATCGTTAAATATGCTGATAATAAAATATTTTTTGCATAAAATTGTCATAATATGTAACTCGTCTGTCATTGGAAGGGGCCGGGCTTGTTTCACAGGTGTCAAATGGATTTCGATCTTTCATTTAACCTTTGTTTAAACAATTGTATCTATGTCCGATGAAAAACGAATTGAGCCTGTAAGGATCTGTTTTTTAAACCTTTGTACATAGATAGATTACTTGTTTAAGGATATTTTAAAGTTTAAAGATTTAACTTAAAACTTAGAATAGTTTTAAAACGAAGTACATATCGCATACCTAAGTCGTATTTATAACAGGATTGTCTAAAGTTTTTGTGAGAAAATGTACCAATCACCTTTTTATAAATATCCAACGCCTTTTTCCTGAGTAAACTGTACACCAGTATTTACCTCAATTCGTAGAAAACCTAGAGTAAAACTTGTCAGTACTTTATGTGTTAATCCTGAACGCAGACTGAGAAACAGATGGAGACGATTGAATGCATTCATAACTGTCAAGACGCCTGTCATCTTAGTCACTCGTGACCAAGGTATTTGCAAAGGTGCCGAAACGTCGATGTAAAAATATAATTTAAAAATGTAAAAAAATTAAATTATTGAAATATGATAAAATTCGGTTAAAAAGTGTTTTATTTTTTATAATGGATGATGAAAACTTGTGAAAATATTAAGTGCTTGTCAAAGTTGAGAGATCAATATTTGGATTCGGTTTTATGCAGTCGCAAGGGTCGTTAGTTCCTAGATTCGATGAAAAACGTTTAATAATAATAATAATAAGCTGTCAGTTACTAAGAAATTACAAAATATTTTTTTCAAATTATTTCAAATTATTAAAATTAGTATATTAGGTAACTAGTTGCGTATATTTTATAGCTATTTAGTGGTAGCCACGTCAACCGACGTCATCACTAATTTACGAGTTATCTTCGTAGTGAAGCCACGCATTATACTTTTTATACGAATTATGTAAAATGATAATTATTATGCACAAGTTTTTGAAACTATCATTGAAAAAAAAAACTCATCGACGTCAAATCACAGTTGATTTCAATATTGACATAAATTAGCGCCACCTGTTAATTCAGACTTTATAGTATTTTAATATTCATCAGTGGCGGGAATTTTGAATTAATTTCTATAATGGTAACCTCATTCGAATTATAAAACTGTCCGATCCGAAGGCCAACCTGAAATTATGCCAAAGTGCGGAAACTAAAAAAATCGAATAATATTATTTAAATTTAATCACATTTAAAACATGATAATGGCAAATGTTATCTAAATATTATTTCATGGTTTCTTCAATATTCACAAAAAATACGAAAAATTAAAGCAGCTATTTAGATTAAACTCATTACCGTCTTTTTGTATATTTAATTTAAGCTAATTAAGCACTCAGCACGTGGACTAATTTATTTCAATTAAAAAGCACAGTTGATCCATGAAAATTTGGGGTTTTTACTATCATGGTCTTCAGCATTTTCATTGTATAATATTTCTATTTGTTGGTGTGTTTCGTGGCTGCGCAGGTATTTCCTGCGTGTCTTTACTCCCATACTGTTAGTTTTAATTTTGAGCTTATTCTTTTTATTAGTACACCATGCTTTGTAGGTAACTTGTATGTGCTTTCGGGACATTGGGATTGCTTGCTCATAATAATATCAATTTGCGAATGTATTTATGCAAGTGTAAATTCATGTTCCCGCCCTAATTATAACTTCTAGTATATATCTACTAGGTGTGTCTTGAAACTTTCAGAAACTGAATTATGTGTAAAAAAAATTTCGCTGACCTCTCTTTTATAGCACCCATAAAAAACCTAGTTTTCATTTTAACTTCAGCTATTTCATACCAAAAACCCGCGAAAATTAACAGTTTTTCACTTATTTACAAATCGTATTGTGAGGTCTATCGCTTGATCCTAATTACTTGTTAAATTATTCGTCACTCGGGTCGAAAATTACAGAACAATCGAATATCATTGTAATCGATTACCTAGTTGGCGCCTCTTAACAACTGCGTATAGAGTTCAGATTAACATAATTGTTTGAACGTGACGAAGATTTTAAAGATTCTTCGATATTTAAATTTGCAAATAGTAAAGTTGTGGTTTTTTTCTTCACGAGCTGTTGCTAAGGCGGTAGGTTTGAGAAAAAGAGGTAATATGTTAAAGAATGGAGAGGAAAATATGTAAATGATAAATTTACATTTAAACGAATAGTTTTATAAAAGGCAATCCTAAGGAAAAGTGTAAAAATGTATTCAAAATCTACCTACCCTAAATACCACTATCGGTTAAATATTTCTCAATATTTTACTCCTCAATATTGAATCATTCATTTGAGTATAAATCTATAAATATCAAGTCTCATAAGAATTCGATTGTAAAAAGTTTCGTTTCAAATTGAAGTATTGCCATTTAAGAACTAAAACGATATCAAAAAATTAATGTTTTACAATCGGCTTTCGATAGAGCAGGGTCCATTACCCAAGTGTACTAATCCATCAAAAACTACATTCCGACATGAATACACTTCATGGTAAATTAAACAACACACAAAAAAACTTGAATTAATGATTTTCTCTATCTCATCTGGCCGGCCATAACTTATTCACTAGCTGATGCTCAAAACACTGGCTGAAAATATGTTTTTATACTAAAAAGTATGTATACTTTACTATCTTTATTGTTGGAAAGCAGTAAGTACGGTATTAGTAATAAATAATTCTTTTGAAAGTACATATTGCCTTTTTTCTGATAGGTGAAATATATGTTACACGTATATGTGTGTATATATCGCCACAGGCAGAAAACCGTTACATTTTCCTATGTCAAGTTTCGATGGACAGTATTATAAATGTTGCTGAATGAAAGACTCAATTTTCCTATTTCAACCGCCATAAGTTTTTGGAAACGTATATAAATGGATGCAGTGATAGCCGGTGCAATTACTAGAAAACCTAGCGAAAGGCGACTCCAAGTGAAGCCTCCGGTGGAACGACCATAAATACGCCTACGATACGACTATAGTCCATGGGCATACTTACAGTCGAATGAAACATATATAATTGAATAAATATAAAAAAATGCTTACCAAAAGTAGTTATAGTAACAAACCACATAGAACACAACTAGTTAATAAATATCAGTTGACAATTTTAAATGTAATCATTATTTTAATAGAAGGTAAAATATAATAACTTGGAGCTGAGGATTAATACGACACAGATTCTTTAAGTTACAATAATAGTTGTATATGCTTACGAATTATCATGTGGTTAAGTAACTTTTTTGTATATCTTAAAGTTAATAAATTTCATATAATTTTAAATTTCAATTAGTCATAATGAGATTTTACTACTTACATAATAAACTTATAACGCAAGTAAAGATCTACGTCAGCCTAAGCTTCGAAGTTTACCTAATTTTAAATTTTTATGATGTCAGTGATATATTAGCCGAACAAAGAGCAGAATCTACGCTGTGTGCCACTGACCTGCCGAGGCCAAACTTTGCTAATATTGTTAGGATAACGTCATGGAGGAAGATATTTTAATAGGAAACGTAGAGGCGAACGATCTATGTCTAAGACTATAAAAGTTTCAAGGATGGCGGCCAAGGCTTAGCTGTGCGAAAAAGGAAAACCAACCTTATTTTTTCATTGTACCTATTAGTTGTTTTCATTAATTATGTTGTAAAAACCTAGATTAAATCTTAAGTTATCTTGATTTTAAGTCTAATATATAAATGTGACTTTCGGGCGTATTGTTCAATCCTGTGGTTATAAAACGTTTTGGTATTGGGGGTTTTATGCCCCCCATTTTTTTTCCCCATTTTTCTGTGCCCCTTTAACGGGTGCTGTCTGAGGATGTTCGTCGTTTAATAGTTCGCGGGAGGGAGACTTGCTAAGCTAACAGGTGCAGGTAAAAAATATTTTGTATAGACATAAAAGCCATTGTACATTTATTTTGAAAAAATTATATTCGTGAAGTTTCTTGCCAGTTCTTCTTCACGAAGGTTTTTCCGAACTGATGGTAGAGTCATGCTTTATTTGACGTCAATAAGAACAAGTAATTGTCAATGTTGAGAAATAAATATTTGAATTTGAATATTCTCACTGCTGTCAATAAGATTACTTGTAGTATACGTACAAGAGAAAGTATAAGATATTTTGCGTGTCTCCGTAGTTAAGTTAGTAGAGTTCTAAGCTGGTGATCCATGAAAGTAAACCCAAATCTAGCTATGTTCCAAGCTTGACTAGGGGATGTTTGCTAAAGTTTTCCAAAAATTAGCATCAGCCTAAAGTGTAAAACGTGAAATTGTGTATTATAGTCATATTTACGTTACATACATAGCTATATTTTTCGTGCAGCCCCACCCTAACACATTATTTTTTAGTTTCCACGTGTGATAATCGGTGAGAATTTTAAACGATTTTCCGTAAATTCGTGATCTTTGGTAGATTCGGTTTACGATTGTAAACTGTGAATTAAGATGGTGGATCTTTATTCTTTTCGAATTTGAATCTCTGTGTTTCGTTGTGTATATTTATTAGTTATTGCTGAAAAACTATCGTTATTGTGAAAGTAGGCTAGTTTTACTGTATATAGATAGATTATGGTGCTGCAGGATACGTTTAATTATGAAGCCAGTGAAGTTCAGAAAGCAAATTACAAAATCCTCTAAAAAACCACGAAAAAACTTTATTTTCCTGCACCTATTTTAGAGACTTAATTAGTAATATTATGTCTGTATTTTAAATCAAAATTAATTTCCGAAAAACAATCAATATAAAGTATAATCAATTCAGAACGAATCAAATTAACACAAGGAACCGACGTGGCTCCCTAAACTGCGCAGAATTTGGAATCTAGCGGCAAAAAAAAAAACGTTATGGATAATGCCGGCGGTTTCGGCCTCGGAGGGTCACTACTCCGTCACGTCACTAGACTCACTCTAAGGCTACATCCTAATGTTATAAATGCGAATGCTAGTTTGTTGGTTTGTTATGCTTTTACGCCTTAACTTTTTAGCCGATTATCTTAAACTTTGCATAAACGTTGTCAGAACGTGTATAGCTATCAGAGTCTCATTCGAGTCCCGTGTAGTGTCGTCGTCCCCTAGTGACCTGACAAAGTGCAAGCGATTCCCGTTCTTAGACCGAGGCTCCAGCGAGAACGCTGAGTGTACTTTTCATCAAGAAGTTTGCTTCTGAAAGATTAGCGAGTAAAGCCGCGGGTAAAAGCTAGTTATTAAAATACGGAATTCATTGACTGATAACGTTCGTTGGTTATCATGATGTATAGGTTTCTATGTTTCATTTGTTGTCTAGCAGTATCTATTCAGGTTTTTGGATTTCGATCTTGAGTTCAAATTAGGTTGTAGATGGATATATGGATATAGTGATCAATAGTAAGACTTTTCTCCAAAAAATTTGATTCTAATTTCGAGTACAATTATAACAATTACATTTTTGTCTCTGTCAAATTACTTCTTAATCATATTTCGTAATTAACAAAAAAAATAGCAAACGGTCTTTGAAAAACCAAATAGCAATTATCCATTTATGTTTAGACATAAAGTTTCATGACCACGGTGTTTATACATACAATGGTAGGTGACAATGTAGCATTCACCCAACTGTGGCGTTTTTAGCGCTGACTCAGTAGTAAACATGGCGGCCAAAACCCGAGTTCCGAAAACCGGAACGCCCTTTATCAGGACATAATGAGCACCCTTTGTAGGGTGATATTAAGCCAATTGCAAACCTACCCTGTGATAACCAGTCGTTAAAGTGTACAGTTAATTGGCTACTTACAGCTCTGGAAACATTGGTTTGGTTTTTAGTGTTGACATCGGAAAATTATTTAAGTTTTTCATTTAAAGTTTTAGTTGCATTGTTAAGAGTGAAATTCTGTAGGATGCGTTTGAAAAAATATAGCCTGTTTTGCTTCTATTTAATGATACTTTCTAGTGATGGAAATAATATTTAGTTGGGAAGTTTCAAATAACAAAAAAAATATTTTTAACATGTAAAATCCAAAAAACTCGAAACAAATTTTACAAAAAAGAACCCACTTCGTTTGGCCCAAAATTGACAGACAAAATTAATCGCTAACCTATTTTTAATCTACCCACACGAAATCAGTATTTACGTTTCGCGGTCTAGTTGCCCGATCACAAAATGAAGTCCACACAAAAAGGTAGGTATTCAGCTATACAGCCGCGAGGCGAAAGTGAAAATGTTGCGTTCCCCTGACCCGCCATTGTGACGTCAGTGACACGACCTTGGCGGGTCACCGCTATAAACAAAAGATAATTTACCTCTGACTTTCGTAGCTAGCTTTTATTTTCATGTATATAAGACTGTTTTTGCTAGGGTTTTTTTTGGAAAGCCGTACGTTTTACGCTGAAACGTTAGTATTAGCGCTTTATTTAGGTTTTTAACTTAATCCTAGTATACCGGTATTAACAGATGATAAGTTCACTTTATAAGGGTTAGGGATGATTAAGTTTTGAGTTTATGTATGTTTATTTACTGTTAAGTATTTAGTGAACAAAATCGATTAATTTTAATGTTAATATCAACGGTAGATGAGCCTGTTATAGAATAATTATTATCTTGCCCCTGACTTTCATCTGATGTACTTGAGATACGTTGAGAAAGTCACGTTTTATCTTAAAAAATAGAACCCCAAGAATATGTCGACTTTCGAAATTTTACCCTGATCTCCACCCTGGATGCAGTTTTCGTTAATACATCAATCATTCAGGTCTTGCTGTATTTAAAAGTTAATTTTATAAAGTGTACGAAAATAATCTACGAGGGCCTATACAGTGGTATTCCCTGCTGTTAACTAGATCCATCCAGCTCGTACGTAAGCCTGCAAGAAAACATAAAATGTTTAAATAATAACAGGCGGTTGACGCCAATCCCGGATTTTTTTGTCATTCCGGGCTACCTATATATCTAGCTCTATGAAGTCAATTTAAATGACTGCCTGAAAACGCATCGTCAAACAATATCGAATATAAACATATTCACGGCTTTCGAATCGCCTAACCCACAGGTGAGCCAGGCTAACGCGGCGTACGCATTCCTACTCAGTTTCTTGCTGGTTCTTTGGCAGTAGATGACCCTTCCGAACCAGTGGTAGTTTCAATATACGACGTCCTAAGCTGAGGCCCGTACCCTCTCGGGTGCCCTTAGGCCTATCGTATGTAGGAGTAGTTTAAGTTCCGGCTAAACGGATGAAAATGTGTTATTATGTCTGGCGCATTTACGCTATAAATTATAAGTAAATAATTTATTTATAATTTTTGTCTTACATAGTTGGCAAACGAGGTAGCGATCCACCGAGTGATAATTGCTATACGGACCTATGCACGTGTAAGCCTTAGGTGTTATATGTTTCAATATTGAACGTAAATTATTGTACCGACCAATGATGCCCAGTGATTGCACAGGCTGGTACTTCCTACTGATTGGAACACACCTACTTACGTGTTTATAATGGGGATCAAAATGTGACAGACAAAAAAACTTTTACTATCTTTGAACATAGTGGAAATTAACCAAGATTCATTAAAGAATATTTTCATATGAATTTTTAGTATCGCCCGTGAACTCGAAACTCGGTTAGAGCATTGGAACTAAATACTTAATAATGAATGAGCAACTTACATACCTACGAATCGTTTTAGGACATAGAATAGTTCCTAGCACAGACAAGTAGACGCTCAATACGTTAAATGGGTCATTTATTTCATTAATTTGCAATTAAAACCATTAAACATGTTAACGAAATAGATATAAAGCCTTCTACATCCGTGTTGTTGAAGTTGGGCTTTGAGGCAGTAGCAATAGAGGTGGTTTTAAACATTCGCAGCGAAGTTTTGGTCAGTTTTTTTGTTGGCTATTTTAGTCAAGGCCTAGCCTAGGTCGATGACCCAGCGAGGCTAGGAGGTATGTAAGACGCAATTACGTCGATGTAATAGCTCTGTGAAGGGTGTTTTTATATATTCGTATACATTTTGGTGAAGGCGTACAATCGATTTTGGTTCAGTCTAAAGTTCGGTTTGTAAACTAGGGTTTTGTTTTTTTTATTGTAGGGCGTTTTAAACGCTCGTTACGGAATTCCGTAGTTTATGTAAGACTGCTTTTTAAAAATTGACCCATGTGCCGTTTTGCCGAACGCTGAAAGAATCCCTACGTGCAGGAAGTATGTATGAATCCAGTCATGAACAAAGAGCAGTAGTGGTCACAAAAATGAATGCTGTCCCAATCACAAGGGGTTGATCGCCAGCGGACAGTCATGGGTAAACGTTGGTTACAGTATAACCCCTCTTAGTTCCAAGAGGCTGATCCCCCCCCTAAACATGTTGAACGCTTAACTCGATCTGAATATAATAGAATATTAATGTACTGGTATATGAAACCGCCTACGAGGGATATTGTCATGTTTTCGAACTACCGACACAGAAATGATGTATCGTCGCGTCGGCGCGACATGCTCTTGTTTCTAGTTTTTATAACTAAATTGTGATTCAGAAAAATCTAGTTAAGTATGACTTTTTTGCGTAAGGCCGATGGTGACTGGTTTGTTGAGAAAAATGGTATGGAGTTTAGTGTAGACTAGAACCTCTAGGTTATTATTTTGAGCTCCATTCCCCTTTCGTGTTCAGGTGTAAGAGATGGAACGTTTCAGAAACTTGGATGGAACTTTTTTGCCATTAAATATAATATTATTCTGTAAAACTAACCGAAGTCACAGCTAAAATCTAGCAAATAAATTTGCACGGTATCTAAGAACCGTTGTTGGGCTTTGCATTGCCAATGTGAAATAGGCCATAAATAAATTGTTTCATCAATCAGCCGATGATGGAGATGAATCATCGACAGTTCATCGCTAATTTTGATGATGAATGATCTCGACGAGGAACTCGTTAGATAAATTAAGAAAAAGATGAATTAAAGATTTTACGCTTTGGGTTCAAGGCGTAGGTTTAACTTTTGTTAGTTACCGTAATTTTTTGTTTGAAAGTGAAGTTGGCTGCAGTTAAAAATGTTCGATAAATTTTGAAATTTTCGCCAAAAAAGACTGATACTATAGGTTAGGGTGAGTCATGTGAAATATTTGCTTAAGATGCTAATTAAGAAGGACTATGCTGCTAAGGTATATCGAAAATTTTTTAGTTTAATTAAATTTTAATACTCAATTGAATATAATAACAATATTAATAATAAATCCCCAGACAAACACATAAACAGGCTCCAAAGTAAGCAGAGCTTGTGTTATGGATGACCCCCTCATACTACGAATTGGGGGGCGGGCAGAATAAACATACGTATAATCTATGTTCATCACACAGTGGAGGCCCCGGCGAGGACTCGACCCTGGGACCATCGGCGTTTGAAGCAGGGTTACTCACCACTTTGCTACTCGGCCGTCAAGCAACTTTATGACGTTGACATCGATTTGTGACAGTTTCACTTCAGGAGGTAGACACAGTGAACGAATACTCTTGACAAGGAAGTAGAATTAGTCACGGTTTTCATAGTGGTATATTGGAAGCTATTACTATGGCAGTAGAGTTTTACTAATTCTAAGAGGGCGGCACCCAAACAGGCCCCGCCCCTTTCTCAGGAAAACTTTCCGCCGCTGCGTAGCCGGGTTCCTCCGGCTGCAAAGCCTACTCAGCCCAAGCCTGCTCCAGAGAACTGGAGGCACCGCCCCGCTGCACTAGCGAATCCCATCCCGGCTCCTCGCCCATCCAATATCACTCCTCAACCCTCCGTAGCATACGATATGCGTATCGTCTGCGACGCTATCAAAAGTGTTTATGTTAGGGAGATTGCAGTCTTAGCCCGTAAACTTAGGGCTTCACGTACTCCGACAGAGCGTTTGCTAGCTCTGGCGGAACATAGTTCCCTTCTCAATTCATTATAGGTTCATTTAAATGAATTGATCCCTAAATCATGCTTCGGCCGACCTCCGCGCAGCCCCGGCTTCACCGGAGGCTGCCCAGAACGGCCACCAACTCATGTCCCTTTGAGCACCTTCAGTGCAACTTTCACTACAGGCGGAAGACCCGCTAGCGGGTCTCCGCCAGCGCGCCCAACTTCCCGACGGGTGTCGCTTCCGATGAAGGCTAACGGTAATAACTACAGCCAACAGGTGGTTTTTAGTGGGTAGGTGCCATTCTGGTGAGTCCCACATAACCCCCCGCAGAGGAATTTACCTGCGGGCGGTATGCATGACGCATCTTCCACCTCCCTCCCGCGAGGGTGCCTCGGCAGCAAAAAAAAAAAAAAAACCGTCGGGCCGTGGGCCGCGGCCTGCTCACCCTTTTCCATCGGTGGAAACGTGTGGTTAAGTTCGCTAAACGCTCAATATTGGTAAATAAAACGCCTACGACTAAAAGATGTCCATAGATGTACAAAAAGGCGGGAAAGCTAGTCTTAACGGAAGCAGGGCGTACTCGCCCTACGTTCTCAAAAATCTGCTGGAATTTTGAATGTATAACCGAGGTGCGTAATAAATACCAGTTGAACGTAAACTGTACTACCGAAGAGGTATAAAAAAACTATTTTCTTTACTATATTTATTAATTTACTTCTAAAAATATTTTTCAATGAATATGACGCATATTGATTACGTTTTCATTATTTTTGACGTATTTTTGGCCGCCTATGAATACAGCAAATATGCAAGGTATCTACTGTTATCCGTAAGCAAAAAATAAAAGTATCAAAAACATTAAAAAGGCAAACTTCAAAAATCTCTTTATCTGGGGAGAGACCGTACGTAGTTTACATACATACATGGAATGATCTAACTTAACTAAACTGACATTCCCGCTTCCAGCGTGACGTCAGAAGGTGAATGGAATTAACGTCTAATTCGCGAAATAAGTCTCACGGAATTCTCTGGAACCGAATTACCTCACTGAAAGTCTATATGGGTGACTTTCTAATGTATGACTACTGGCGCCACTCGAATGTGTCGTCGTTCGAGCAACGAACTATACCGTGAAATCGAGTGAACTTAATAGGATTAGGGTTAACAAATAGGGACGCTTGCAGACCGATCGGTGATCGCGATTGTACTTGACAAATTTGGCACATTTTTCTAGGTAATTTAATTTATATTTCCTTAATACGATATGTTTGAAGTGTAGTTCTAAGTTTTTCTTGGAGAAAACGTCTAATTTAAGCCATTAAACATTAACAGTGTTTGCACATTGGAGTGCTAAAATTAGTGTGTTGGCTGGCTTATTCGTTTGTTCCTCGTTCATATCTGAAAGATGGAAATGATCATACTTAAATTTTCCTATAAAAAATAAATTTCTGTTTCATACTAACTTACACGACCGAAGTGAATGGATCATTTTTTTTTTTGGAGTATGTAAGTTAGTCCCAAACAAAAAGTTGTTTGTATTCCCGAGTGGATTCATTCCTGAAAGTTTGTCAGTTGATTCCAAATTCACCTTTTGACGATTACCACGTGAAAATGTCAATAGAGCAACCTAAGTACTATGTAAAGGATTTTATATTAAGCAGTATTAGGAGCGTAATAAACCAATCAGTTAACGCCATGCCAACTTCGGACGAAAAATTGACAGTTTCGTGCGCTACGTGAATTTATAACTAGCCCATTCATCACTTTAGTTCATTACCACTAGTAGTTATATCCCAACTATTGAAAACCTTATTGGAATTCATTTTTCTAAGAAAATCTGGTGGTATTTTAACTGTGACTACACTCTTGGATCTGCGTATTTTGGAATTTAATTAAACACCTTAGAAAGATTTTGAATATTTACACTTTAGATCAGGTGAGATAGAAGACAAACTGCGTAATCTGCATAAATGTTTATTTTTGGCATTACGAGGTTGATTGTCTATTGCGTTTGGGCTTTTACTTTCGTACTAACCTTCAAAAACGGCGCCCGTACGAGTTACCGCGGGCTCCAGCCATCGCCCTCCTCAACCATATCAGAGGGAAGTGATGGTGTCCGTGGATAGCACCCACTATCAAACTACTGCTAGTAATATAAATAATTCATCTCCGCCAAAATCGATACCTTGAAACAATAGTTATTATAAAGGAATTTCAGCCTGCAGAGGATTATATTATCAAGGCTCGAATGTAATAAAATCAATTACGCACACACGCCGCAACGAATCAAGGCGACACACGTGCGCCCGCGCCGCGACTCTAACGTGGCCCTTATTACGCAAAAGATAAAGATCAATTTCCTATAAAACTGAGACGTACACTTTCGTACATTTATGTTCTAATTATTTGTTACATAAATTGGAGGTGCTGGTGTGATGTGAGCTGTAATGATGTAATGGGTGGTCATTTGCTTTATCTGGGACTTGGCAACCCTCTTAAGAAAGGTTATGTTTGTCAATAAGATGTTATATAAGATCTTCGACGATTCCCAAAACGGTTTTCGGAAACAACGTTCAACTGGTTTGGCTGTTTATAAACATATTCAGGAAGCTCTAAACATAATAAATAATAAAACTATGCAATAGGTATTCTACTAGATATGACAAAAGCTTATGACAAAGTTCACTTACTTTTTCTTATTTATATAAACGACCTTCCAAAAACTCTTAATACTCCGTGCGTTTTATTCGCGGATGACATATTGCTCGTTCCATGCAAAACCATGTTAGACGTAACAGACATACTAAATTCGATTTTTGAACCACAACTTCAATATAAATTTTAATAATACAAATATAATGATATTCCACCCTTATCAAAAAAACCCTATTGACATTGATTTCAAATATAAAAATATAAAACTTAACCAAGTAAATGAATTCAAACTATTAGGAATTAACATAGATGAAAGAAACATCACGCTAATAAAACTAGGCTAAAACTAGCGAGATTCGCACACGCACTCCGAGAGATAAAAAAATACCACAGACCTAAAAACGGCTCTTACCACCGAATACGCCAATGCACGTTCCTGGCTAAACTACGGCATTGTGTTGTGGGGAAACTGTAGAAGTCTCTAGCGTTTTCACTACCCAAAAAAGACTTACAAGAATTTTGGCAAATATCCAAAACGATGACAGCTGTAAACCATATTTATTTAATTACAAAATTCTCAGCGTACCATGCCTTAACATACTCGAAGCGTGTACATTCGAGCGAAAACATCCTGAGGTTCTATACAAAACGCGAAGAAGTAGCTGGTAAATACGTCCTCAGACCCTCCCGGAAAAACATCTTAATACAGCCTACCTAAAAAATCCTAATCTGGTCCTCTGGCTATGGCAAATTATATAATCATTTACCGGAATATATCAAACATGAAAAAAATTACAAAACATTCACGCTCTTGCTAAAACAACTCCTTTTAAAAAAATATTATTACACAACTTATGAATACTTAATTCATAAATTTTAAATGAGCCAGACATAAATAGGTAAAACTGAAGAATAATACATGTATATCCAAATAATTTATTTCATTTAAAATGACCACAAAATGTCCTCTCCTGCATTGCAATACCTAAACTAGGCGCATAATGTTACTTATTTTTATTGTATAAATTCACTATTATTTTTAAACACGACCACCTGTAAAATTATGGTGACAATAAAGTATTGAGTATTGTTTGGAGTGTTTATACATCTGTAGATTAATATTGAGGCGATTACTTCTTGTCTTGAGAGAAAGTAGAACTAGAGGGAAGTTGAGAGAAATATTTAAATTTTGAATTCGAGCTAGATATTTCTATTATAATACAGACTTTTTGAATCGGCGTAGAAATATGTGATGAAATTTCATCGTCACAAAAAGAACAATGATTCTCAATCATTTTCGTTTTGACACATTGTCATCAAACGACTACCACACCCAAACCCGATTTTAATCTTTAAGACACAAAAAATCAAATTAATTTGTGTGTAGTCACCATAGACACATTGTTAATTCCGATCTCGTTTGACCAATGAATCGGCTAACACCCTGTGTTGTCATATATTCAGGTGTTCATGTAACTTAAAAAAAGTCTGATCACTCCATATTTGACCACTTAAAATTGAAGCATTCTTCAGACGTGATTCGCAAGATTTATGTTTTACAAAGGAGATTGTAGATTTGATAAACGAAAAATTAGATCTATTAAAATTACCAGAACTTGATTTATTTTTGTACATGCATTTCAATTTGGAAGCATATGCTGGAATGACCAGCCTATCAAAACATAATGAATATAGGAGTATGAATTGGTAAGTTTTCCAATAAGCCTTTTCCATTTTAGAACACTTCTGAAGACAGTCGGCAACAGTTTATGTATTCTCCGTTTTTCTCTCGAACACATCTGATATATTTTTTCTCATCTCTCAACCAGCTGTACCCTCAGCTCACCAGCCATATAACAAGAGCTGACAACTTTGACATATCAAGAACAGGTGATCGCGAGTGACTAATGTACAAGCACCTTTGGATCGTGCCAGATTTACTCCGCGGTGAATGCACCGTTTCAAGTTGAAGGCCAGTTCGTAGATTTTTTGTAGGTCTCCTACTAGTTGTGTTGCTGCAAAAAACTGTTGGTACACAGAGAGCTGGGATATCTCATAGTGTTTGGGTTACGCGAGTTCGGTGGTTTCGATAGACTTTTTGTGGATTTGATAGTGACATTTGGTGTTTTAAGAGTAATTTGTTAAACCAGTTATGTAGTCAGAATAGTTTTTAAGTATCATTATTAATGTCTGGTATTTGGTTGGTTTGTTCAAATATGGTGGTAAACTGAGAAATTAATAAGGTTGTATTTACTGTGAGCTGACCTGGTTGACATTATCTGATCAGATGAGCTGATGATATTTAGACCTTGAAAGATTTTACAAATGCTGGCTTCACTGCAGCAGCTCTGCTGCTTCATATAGTTGTCGCCGCTGTTACCAATTACATAAAAATTGATAAGTTTTCGCATTTCTTTTTGGATTACCATGTCTCTGAGACTATTCGACGTTCTTTCGTTTACCAGACTTTACTCTCAGAACTTCCAAAATTGGAGGGAATAGGTAAATTTTAGACTAGAGACTAATTGTCTAAATCCAGGCAATTTCCATCAGGTGTCATGTTAAAGAGCTATACCCAAAACTTAAAGCCAAAACCTTTTATCTTCCGCAAAAAACGTGCAAAAGAGGAATTGATTGGAACTCATCATTACGGATCAGAAATTCGTTTTAATCTTCATGGATGACTGGTCCAGGGATTGGGCTGGGGCGACGGGTCGGCAGCCTGCGCAAGAGCAGCAATGCCGCGTCACGACCCGTCATAATGTGAATTAAGCCTGATTGGCGTGAACTCGGAGCTTAGATCACCGTAGAGGATCTGTAGAAAGATCTAAAGATTGAACACATGTGAATCGTATTAGAAGGCCTTATTTTATGCGTTTGCGTAAAATTGCAATTTTTATTGTTTTTCTTTGTGTGGTGTGAAAACTTTGATAAATAGGAGGTTGATGGCATCTTGGATAGGTATGTTGCCATTTTGTTGATGGTAGGTTGTGGACTAACATATAGCTGATAGCAATGGAATACAAGTGGTGCCATCAATAATATAAACTTTTATAGCTTTTTTTGGTAATTTAAAAAGCTATAAAATTTTTGTTTTGCAAAGTTTTTGTTTAAATATTTTTTTATTATTATTTTAAGTCTCAACTGGTTTAATTTGCGGTGGCGCGCGAGTGCATGTGAAAGGAGCCGGTTCGAGTACCGCGCAAGTACCGCTTTACTAATTAGTGTACTGTGCGCTTTTTGCGTGTTAAGCTGATTAGCCATATTTTATTAAAAAAAGGTACTTTTATAAAGGGCGAGCTATAAGAGCGTCTTGTTATAAATATTCTCCTTTTATTAAAGATGACGGTTACGTAAATTGGTTAGAAATTAATTATTAATACATATAGGTTGGCACGTTCATATTAATTTTAATAGTTTTTTTTAGATAATCTTGTATATTTGTATTATTTATCATTAGTTTTGTATTGGAATTATATGCAAAAGTATATCAAAATTTGTCTTGCAGTGTCTTTATATTGTTAGCGTAAATAATACTTCTTATACTATTTAATACGAATGTATCTACCGAGATATTAAGATATCAGTAATACTCGTAATACATAGAAAAAAATAAAAATACAAAAAAAATATACATAGAAGTTGAGTAAAGAACATTACAATGACAGTTATGACCGATAAATATAATTAATCGAATATTAAATTAATTAAAATTAGAAACCACTGCGTTTAAAAATTAACCTCTTCATCTTTAACATAATCCATAGATTATGAAATAGAAAGATTACACTTATGTTTTTGACTCTTAAGTCTATGTAGTTTTAATAGATCAAAAAATTTAAAAGGAGTCTACTTTTGAAGTTATACGCACTCAATCTAAGTTATCATACTTTGATAACAGACAGCTCATAAAATAAATCACGCGGTGTGTTGGTCATGCAGTGAGTATCGAATTTGTGTGGGCGTTGTTGCAATTTTGCTGTTAACACAATTTTTTAAAAAGTGTACAGATACATTTTGAAGCTCATATGTCAAAGGTCTAGTGTGGGTCGCGCTCGACAGGACTCCGATTTATTTTTGTTAAACAGAATAGTAAATAAAATGAAACATTATCTTTCAATTTGAATCGTGGGACTATGAAACTGAAGTGAAATGTTTCATTGTTATCATGTTTTAATCTGACCGTGTTCGATCCTCGAATGACGAATACGAGATTTTTGAAAATCTTCGTATGCAGTTTTTCTTAACTCTCAAATCGATGACGTGTGCCTTAGAGCAAATGTCTCTAAAACTTCTTATAGTTTCGGACTTTCCCATACTGACCCATCTCGATGCATCACCTTGTATACAAGAAGAAATCTAGGCGTAGATTTGTATGGATGGGCAGATTGGTGTGATGGCATTTTTGAATGTCTTTTATTTATATATTATGAAATTTTATGTGGTTTTCTGGCGCAGCTCCTTTTATGGTATTCCAGGAAAAAGCGACCGTATAACAATTTTAATTGGTAATATTATAAGTTTCAAAGTCCTTTACTGCTCTGCGAGTCTACCGGGCAATTTCATACATTTGACTTTTCAATCACATATGCAGTGCATGCTGAATAGGTTTTCGTTGAATGTTTACCTGTAGCTAAGAGTGATCTAAGCTTTAAGTCCGATTCACAGGTTGTTGGTACGTTAAACGGTCGCTAAATTACTATTTGCAAGATTAATTAATGAAGGTTTTATGGTGATAAAATTTTAAATACTAAAATTTATTACTATTATTTTTTATACTTTTATTTTTTAATACTAAGTTTTAATTTTGGGAGGTATTCAAGCTTAAAATAAGGTTCTAAAAGATTTTTTAATTGAGAACATGTAGGCTATTAACTAGATTGGACAGCAGATTCAAATATATAAATAAATTTTATTTGTTAGAACAAAGTAATTATGCACAGTGTCTTCTGTAGACTATACCCAATCATTGTTTTTAATTAAATAGAAATAAACATTAATATATAATAAGAACAAAGATTTTATAATCTTCATTTCCAAATTGAAAACCTCTATTTTCAAATGTTCTCGTCATATGTCACCTTAAATGGCTGTCAAAGCCATTGGGAACCTGTTATGTCAGCTTGAATCGATTGACATGATGCCATATCGGTGGCTGACAGTAAATCATCAATCAATCTAGATTTCCATTGAGTTATGGCGCGAAAATGTTAGAGTTTCGTTGAAGGACAAGAGGCGAAAGGGCAAGAGGATATTGGGATTAGTTAATTTATTTCTTGAATCGTTTAGGCTTTAGGTTTTTAAAATTTTGGTTTAGGACCTTGTTATACAAGTATTATTAAGAAAATTATATTTTAGAATCAATTTGTTTTTCGAATTTAGTGTCTCAAAGAAATTTTAAAGCTTCGGATACGTTATTGCAGCAAAAGCCCGATATGCAAAAATAAGTATTGTCCAATAACATAACTGGCCAAACGAAGACATTTCATTTTCAGTCAGCGGGATGTATACTTGTTTGAAATGCATGAAAAAAATGTGGTAAACAAACAAAAAATTATGTGCTGGATTATAGGATTATAGGATACTTTGAAAAAAAAAACAAAATGTCATATGGCCACACCGAGGTGACGTTTCCATATTCCGCCATGTTGAACGAAAATATGAAACAGTATACTCGCCCCATTTTTGTACGTCTACTAGAGTCTGTCTACTAGTAACAATAGTCGTAGTACGGTTACAATAGTCGATATTTACTACGATTTACGACGTAGTAAGTTTACCCTAACTACTTACAAAAATATTAAAAACGAACGTATATTAAACATTTTAATAATTTTGAAGGTGAGGGGAATGATCGCTTACAAAGATCATAATCGTTTTGGCAATCTGAAATTATCAAAATATCTTAATAAAATAAGTCCAAATGTTGCATTGGTTTAAAAAAAAGTTTGCTGAAAATTGTTTGGATTATAAAATTTTGCCGAAAATTTTATTTTCTGGTGTTAGGCTTCGGCCGTGGCTTGTCACCACCCACTAAACAAAGCCACGGCGCCAAGTGACATCGTCGCGTTCCGGCATGATGTTTAGTGTATCCATTGAGGAGGGTAGGTCTGAGTAATCGTGCTGCATCAGAAAACTGTCTTCAGCTCGTAATTTATTGGCTCGCCGGGTAACTGGTTTCGAGGGTAGCGGGATCCGAAGAAACGGTGCACCGCTAGCCGACAGCAGGCAGTAGGGGGCCCAAGTAGTGTGCTAGCCACATGCGAAAGGCTGCCCCGCCACCTCGCGAAAAATCCCGGGAGGCTTCATCGTACCAGCTGGCGACTGGTTAGAGAGGACCCGATGATAATCTACGGAGAGGGGGGTTCGGGCGTCCCCGCCAGTCTCCAAGCCAGTTCCCCATCGGTGCATTGTTTATTGCGAGCTGCTTGGTTCCATTTGCAGGCTTCACTCAACTTCTGTCCTCCTCCATATTCACTCACACAACTAATATAAAAAGTCATAAGAAGAGTAAGGTTCTACAGCGGTTGCACTTCCTCTCTCTTAAAGTGCACTTCTGCAACATCAGAGGAATTCACTCAAATATCAACGATGTCCACCACCATATTGAGACAGAGAGGCCTCACCTACTCTTCCTAACGGAGACGCAGATCTGTAATCCGTCAGACTCTAAGTCTCAGAGTCCAATTTCCCCCGAACGCCGGGGTGTGCATGTATGCCAATGACGAGATCTGTTGTCAGCGTCTCCGTTACTTGGAAGATCTGGACTTTAACGTCATGTGGGTTCACTTGATACCGGCCTTGACCAATTGGTCTATGCCAGTATATACCGGGCACATAGTGGTGATCGGGAGACAACGAGGCTCATGGAGTATCTCAGCAATGCAGCAGATGGTTCGGCAACGTTTTCGACACTGACCACGCTGGAAGAGAGGCTTTTAAGTTTTCCGTGACTCAAGGCCTCTCTCACAGCTTATGCACGAGCCCACGCGCATCCCCGACGTTGCTGGCCAACCTGTATATTGCTTAGACCTTCTGCTGACAACTGATCCTGACAGGTACTCGGTGTCCGTAACTGCACCTTTACGGACATCCGACCACTGCGTGGTGAAATCTGTGTCGCAGTACTCGCCGCCTGACACCCGCCCAAAAGGCGCTAGGCGAGTATGGCGCTACAAGTCAGCAGATTGGGATGAGATGCGACATTTTTTCGCGTCTTATTCTTGGCAGCAGACTTGTTTTACATCAACCGATCCATCGTGCTGCGCTGATGCTGTATCAAGTGTGATAGGCCAAGCAATGGAATAATTCATCCCTTACGCTGACCTATCCCTTGAAACCAAAGGTCGCCCATGGTTTAATGCTGCTTGCCTCACAGCTGAAAAGCTTAAGCAAGAAGCGTACAAAGCCTGGGCTGACGCTCGCAGAAGCAAAGCCGTGGATTTGCATGAACTGAATAAAAGATAGAATGCTGCCGCCAAGCCGCTGAGGAAGCCTGACGGTTCACTGGCCCACACCGCAAAAGAGAAAGCAGACCTTTTTTTGTTAATATGTTTTCAGACTATTCACGTCTAAATAGTCAAGGTAAAGTCCCACCCCAGCTACCTCAGTTTGGACCCAAAATGGTTACCGTTCATATTCTTCTTCTTCTCAAAAGAAGGTTCTTAAATGCTTGCAGAATTTAGACGTGAATAAGGCCAGTGGCCCCGATGGCATACCTGCAGTTGTGTTAGAACACTGCGCAGCCGAGTTGTCTCCCATACTAACGCGCCTGTATCGACTCTCTTTCGAATCCGGAGAGGTCCCTAAATCCTGGAAGCTGGCAACCAGTACCAAAAAGGGGAAGCCGTGCAGATCCTGTCAACTACCGACCTATTGCAATCACCTCCATACTTTGCAAAGTTATGGAGCGTGTATTGAACGATCGTCTCTTTGCATACCTTGATTCCAACGAGCTCCTTAGTGATAACAAATATGTTTTGCGCAGTGGACGCTCGACTGGAGGTCTTCAAGTGTATGCCACTCACTTATGGAGCGAAGCCTTGGAAGGGCACGGTGAAGCTATAGCTGAATACTTAGACATTTCCAAAGCTTTGGATAGGGTCTGGCATGATGGTCTCTTGAGTAAGCTCCCAGCATACGGAATACCTAAAGGGCTCTGCGGCTGGATATCTAATTTTCTGAGGGAACGGTCAATTCGAGTAGTCTTAGACGGCTGCTATTCTGACCTAATGCCGGGTACCTCAGGCATCTGTTCTCTCTGCAACGTTATCCTTGCTGCACATTAATGACCTGCTAACCCCAGGCATTATTGGTAACGCTGATGACAGCACCGTTGTAGAGAGATACATGTCCAATGCGCGAGCGAGTCCTCAAGAAATCCGGGCTTTGAGGGAGTCCATGATTGCGTGGGTGGATTTGGCCTTAAAGAAAGTGTCCGACTAGGGCGAGTCCAACTTGGTCAAATTTAACCCGTCAAAAACACAGGCGTGTTTATTCTCCACGAAAAAGAGCAGTTTCGACCTAACGCCCACTTTCCAAAATGTTTCTGTACCCTTAACCAACCACCTAGGGCTTCTGAGCGTAACTATATTATCCCAACTAAACTTCGGGCAACACATTGTGTCCATGGCTCAAACTGCTTAAAAGAAGTTGGGAATCATCTCGAAGGTTCGACGGTACTTCAGCCCTGAACAGCTACTTAATTTGTACACAGCTCAAGTTCGATCTTGTGTGAAGTACTGTAGCCACCTTTGGGATGGTTCTGCAAAGTACCAACTAGAAGCGATGGAAGCAGTTGACCGAAGAGCCCGAAAAATTATTAACAACTTTGACCTCACCACCAAAAAACTGCAAAGCCTCGACCATCGTCGGAAAGTGGCCAGTTTAGCAGTCTTCTACAGATTACATTTTGGAGAGTGCGCGAATGCTCTTTTTGATCAGGTTGAACCCACACCCTTCTTACATCGGACTACTAGACGCAGACAGGCCTTCCATCCCTTTATGGTAGATATCCCAAGAAGTCGAACCAAACGCTTCGATAGTTCCTTTTTGGTGCGGGTCGCTAAGGTGTGGAATGAACTGCCTGCGTATGGTTTTACCGAAAACTATAGTCCTAGTTCTTTCAAGCGTCGAGTGAAAAGGTATCTCGTGGATAGACGTGTAACAACCTTTGTCTTCATCGTCACTTTCCATCAGGTGAGATAGAAGACAAACGTCTAATCCTTTTTCAATAAAACATAAAAGATCCCATCTTATTACACATTATCAATTACTAGATTGTAAACGAAGATTTTTGCAGTTGTTATATTAATGTGACCCAACGAAAAACTGCAAAGGAGCTCGTAAAAAGGAAAAATAAAAGTGACAGCAGAATTTACCTCAAAACATAGAAAAAACAGATTTTACAATATTTTCCTATGTCTATACTCTAGATCTGTGCCAACTAATTATTTCCAAAAACGATCTATAGGTGACCAGTACATAGCGGTGCTAATCACTTATGCGGTTCGGCTTTAATCCGAAAAAAACCGCCCAGCATGCAATATGAGTATTTATTACAGCCGAACCGAATGGGTAGCGTCACTTAGACTTCGATTTAACACGTAAAGTGCCATCGTTCGGGGTCAGGGTCACTGCGGTGTCAAGTTGAAGGTCACTCAAGGGCTCGCCCATCGGCTATCATATCTATTGGAAGACTTCCGCCGAGGTACCGTTGGCAGAAAAATGTGGCAATTTTTTACTTGAGGAGTATGATTTGTTATCATGTATTTCGTGTTGTGAATGTTGTATTTTCTGTGTTATAAATACACCAAGTAATGGCGGATAATTATGAAACTTTAATTGTTATAACTGATGATTGCAACTAATGATAAGCAACTTATCATTAGTTTAATTTATTTAGAGTATTTATTAATAAATTAATTATTTATTTCTAACACTTGTATTTTGGTAGAATAAAATTCAAACAATAAGTAAAAATAGAACTGTCGATGTACTTTGAATAGTTATTATGAAGTCGTTGTTAATATCTAAACTTATTTCTGTATTTATTCATTTAATGCGCACATTTACTTACTATATAAAACTTAATTTAAGTAAAATATTTTAAGTTAAGCTTCCATTTTTTATTTTAATATTACTGTACAAGACATCTGTGTGAAAAAAATAAGTAATACTTCGTTTGATTTGTTTCTCTGACGGTAAGTTAAGTGACAGTCTACATATCTCAGCAAATATTTGATACACTTTAAATAAAAACCTACCTTTATCGGACAAGTCTCTTGAGGGAATGTATCTAACGCAGAAAAAGTATAGGGTATCGACTCTTGTGGTTGTGTAGCCAAGTATCAAGTAGTGAGCGTCAAACTTTTATAAATAGGTTCATCGTTTTGATAATAAGTATCGTTTAGTGTCGGAATATCGCACTAGGCTCATTCAATATCTATGTAAATGGAAGTTCATTAAGTTGAGATTAATAATGCTACATCATTTGGGCTCCAGAAAATATTATTATTAATAAAATGAAAGTGCTTTTATGAACTGTAGGGTTAAATAAGGGTTTTATTAAAACGGCCTGTTCATGAAAGTACGCCGGGCATCCCTGTCTCGCATCCTGATCGATCAAAGATTCACGTCCCGTTTGCATCCGAACTTTAGTTTCTCTTATTCACTTAAACTTTAAGCTAAATATATAACACAGAACTAGTTGTAAATCAGTGCTTAGGTACCTACATCTTGTTCATTTACAAAAGCACATCAAACAAAATAAAATCGCTTAATCAATTACCAATGGCAACAATTGGCAGACTCCCCCAAAGTCGCGACTGTCTCCAAACTCCGTAACTTCGGATGGTGTCATCCAAACTTTCTCCTCGTTTGACTACTTATCGTGTCACATACTCGTCGACCAAGCCAACTAGACGACTGTCAAACATCACATCATATATTTCGGATACGCACAGCAACACTATTATTTGTTTATTTCGGTATTTTATGTAAATATTTATTAACTTGGCTAAATTATCGAAGTATAGAGCGGCATTTCTCTCAATACCCTCGTTTTGATTGTTAGTTGTAAAGGATTGAAAGTGAAGCCGCATTAAGACCGTCGGTCTAGTTTGCTTGGTCGATAAGTATTTATATTCCACATGTGAATTGCAGGCACAACCGCTTGGCAAGGCTCCATAGAAGTTTCTCCTTTATTAATTTTACCCCAACTTTATGGGACTGTAAGTTTGCACCTAGACGCTTGGGCTTGGCGATTCGACTTATGAAAATTCCATTGATTGATTCGTTTCGTTCGGAGTATAATTAGTTTTCAAAATCGGGTTTATGTTGTGCTGTTAAAAAAATGATTAAAGAGTGCTTTAAAAAATGTTTGTATTTAAAAAAATGTTTTAAGATCATGATATTAGTTTTTGGTTTGCATTGCACCTTTGAAGAGTGCTTCAGCTGTTGTGTCTGTTTGTCCTGAAAAAAATGAAAATAGTTATTTGATCCTCGTTTTTATTGATGTTTTGTTTTATGTGAAAAAGCAGCGAAATGTAAAATTGTTTCTTTAACTTTTGCTTAGAACGTAAAGTATTTAAATAACCTAGATGTGAGAAAACCAACATCACTAAATCTTTGTATTTCTACGTTGTCATTTGTGATGTCTTGTTGTTTGAATTGAAAATAATTTGACTACACGCTTAAAAAAGAGGAATTTTGTGCGAGCATTGAACAATTTTTGAGCAAGAAACACAGCCGTTCATTCATTTGTATTAGACTAAAATTGTACCTATTCTATCCAGAAAGGAGGCTGGTGATCTGTCACAAAGGAACTCCTAGTACAGACACCAGTCTACCACATAAATTAATTTATTTTCGGGTTTTGATGGCAAAATGTATAAATGTATTCTTTTTCTTCTTTTTATGTGCGAGAAAATATATAAAGATTTAAAATTATAAAATTCTTATTAATCTTTACGATCACAACCACGTAATCCTGATTTTTGTGTTGACCAACATAACAAGGACTGTTGTCCTGGCCCCAGACGAGATCTTCAGAAAATAACCTCGACTACCATTTAAAGAATTTTGTGCGATCTGTTAGCTATGACGTCACTTGAAATACTAATTTTGTTTTATTTCAGTTCATTAACAAAAAGCCTTCTTGCCTCCTTCATTCGGTCACATGTAATAACCCTTTTAATTTTAACTGAAATAAAATTTTACTACATAATCCGGCCCAACTATAAAATAAGATTTAAGTATCCTAAATTACATATAATTAACTTGAAGCGACATTTTTTATGTCTGCCTGTCATAAAAATGTACCTACACCTAAAATTCAGTACATATTTCTCCTTCTAGGGCTATCTCATTTCCTAAGTAATTAGTGATTCTAATCTGGCAAATATCTTGTTGCAAGGGTCAATTCTTTTAGCAAATGTCTGGCTACGTCATACTGTGTTATACAAGTATACTACGTTATTTTTTGTATGTATGTCATTTAAGGGCTATCAGACGGTTCACTTTTCGTTTATTTCTCTGTCATTCGGCATCTTTCACTCGAAATTAACCAAGAGCCGCATTTATGTACCGATGGACATTGGTCGAGAGAAGCGCCTGATCACTCCTTTATAGCTGGCGAAAGAGCTAGCCATCTGCCTTATTGTAAGTGGCCCAGAGACATGATTAAGATATCCACTTAATAAAACGCTGACTACAACTAGAAACATGAAACTATGTATACGGGTTCCTTATGTAGTGTGGAACTGACAAATAATTTTGAGAATTCTTTCCCTAAAGGGAATCGACTTGTTAATTAATGCTATTGGTTGAGTAGTAAGGATGTGGCTTCAATTTGAATATTATTTTATGTCCCTTTTCCGTTTCAGCAGAACACAAGCACATTAAAGTGGTTGAATCCCGCGGTTTACCTAGTAACAGCTGTATCACAGTTCAGACGAGCTCTTGATAGTCTTCACAGTACAAACTACAGCGGCTGAGGTCTTAACCCGATTCAGTATTAAAGATACCGTTAGATAACTATTAATTCATTGAGAGATATTCTGACAGCTCAGAAAAATAAAAATAAATTAGTCTCCTACAAATTATGCATATTTGATTGTTTTTTTTTATCAAAAGGATGGTTTACCTACCATGCTTATTCACCCTTAGCCTACCTTACATATTCTTACTAATCCGTGCTACTTAATGTTAAATATTCCGACTAGCTTTTCATAGCGGTATTCGAATAATTTTTTACGTTTAATCGCCAAGTTTAATCGCAAATCTTTTAAAGGATTCTCTGTATGATCTCTATATTAATTTTGGAGCTAATATCAAGTATCAGTCCCGAAATTTAGGATTCTTACAACAACTGGCTATCTCTTCCGTTGTAATGTAATAACTGAGTTATAAAAATGTTTTAATTATTTTGTTCACATTTGGAGTGGACTTGGCGTGTTCGCCTAATTGGACTACAACTGATAATGTCTAAGAAGCCAGTGGAAAGTTATTTTTTAATTAACGAAGATTTAGGGCTTAAAGATGAGCAGGGGTTATTATCGATGGTCGTTGGATTTTTTAAATTATTTATGAGCCGAGTTGGCTTGGTAATCATTCGTTGAATTTAACAACGGTTTATCACAGAGTTTCCTGTGAAAGTGATACGTTTATTGTGTTGGTCGGTACTCTGGCGTACCGGGTACGTAATGGTCTAATTCTACTACTAGGAGGACTTACTAATTACGGAAGAATAAGCACTTTGTACGCAATTAATATTTATATTTTAGATAAACACAATTAAATAATACAATTTTATATTATATTAGTGCTATTGAGGCCGTTGCCCACAATAGAATGCTCTAGAACATTCTTTAATTGGTGTGTTTGTCTGGGGATTATTATTATTATTATTATTATTTTAATCAAACTACAAATTATGACAGATTTGTAAGTTGCCAGCAAGTTTGTTTGTGCGATAACCTCTTTTATTATATACAGCACAAGCAAACGTTGCAGTAACTAAAGTCCTTTTTAAGTTGCTAACTTAACTGCATCTAAGGAGGCTACTCTACTAGAGCTGTGTTGGGCAGAAATTTGGCTGATGTGGTCATATGTGGAATGGAAAAGAAGTAGGTCAAGTGATTTTTAGGATATACCTGGCTATATACACTTTGGCCGGATAACGCATCCAGCGGTTTACCTAAAAGTAGTTTGTCAAGTAAAAAGTAGAGGTCTTGTCACGCTACGGTAAATTTTTTCTAATTCAGAATTTTTTTAAATGTATTTTTTTAAATTTTTTTTAATGTCGGATTGATCCGGTGGTTCGTGTAAAATATTCAGTACAGCGCCACTGTCATTCTAAGATCCACTTTGACTTATTGGGCATGGTAAGGTAGGTCTAGGTTGAAGACAAATTCATTTTCTGTAAAGCCGTATTTTTAAATTTCCCTGGCTGAGGGATTCTAAGCTTTCGATCTGAGCAATAAATCTAAAAGCATTGTAGAATAATAAAAGCCCGATCGGTGGTGACACCTTGTTGCATGATGAGGGTCCCTCTGACTAAATGCAGGTGACTGGTTTATATGCTTGAGAGGTAGAGTGTCTATGAGAGAGCAAGGTGTGAAACTTTTTTTTAATACTTTGCTTTTGAAGCTTAGGATCCCTGATAAAACGCTGCTGGTCGTTTGTGGTAGATATTTGATGCTCGAAAAGATCTACAAGATTGAGCGGATCGTGTCCGCTTTCTTCAGAATAGGTTTTTAATAAACCATTCAAAAGCATTCGTTCAATCTTGTTTTGTAATTAGTGAATGACTTTTTAAAACTTATTAAACATTGTATTAGACATAGATACAACTTTTAAGAATATACTTCGTACAACTAAGTTTTATGTTGGCGTGAGCACCACTATATTGAAACATAATTTTTCACAAACAAAGGCATTTATTGGAAATTTTGGCAAGTACGCACACCTGAACGACAAAAAACCTCAGTCAACAACAAGTCAGTATTCAATTAACATCTGTTCACAACGACCGTTGACATCCATCAGAGTTCTGTCACTGCCAAATAAGCCGAAAGCACAATCGGAACATGTCCCAAACTGTACGACGAACATGGTCATCCTAATTAGAGGGTACCTTTAGTTGCGCGTGCGCTGCTTAAGGGGCTCGAAGAATTAATTGTGGCTATTATACTTGAAGTTTAGTAATGATAGTGTTTTCGATGAATATTGGATAGCTTTTAATGAGTGTTTTGAAGTGTGACTTCCGGCTTGTTAAGTACTGTTGTAATGCAAAGGTACCTTTTTTAGAGAGTTTTATTTTTGTTTTAGAGAGAACACTAACTGTATTATAAACATTATTATCTGATGCTCGGTAAATTGGACATTTAAATTGTAACAATAAAGTCTTTTTTAATAAACCGTCGTTTATACATGAATGGGCATTATTACAAGTATTAGTACACATCAAAATTAATAATTTAGCTATGCTTAGGTACATTGCTACTCGACGCTCTTAGAAAAGTAAATTTTGTTATGATTATGCTTCGTTGTTCGTTCTTAATTTCTGTTGGTGATAAAGCGTTTTCTGTAGAATATTAGAACTGGGAAAGAATATTTTAATACGATAGTTTAAGATTAGGCCTCATTCAATGTGAGTAGGTATCGTGAGCAAAGACAATAACTTAAGCTGATATCACCAGCTAGGAACACTGTATAACAGATAAAAATTGCATTATCAGACTCCGAAAATGTATGTTATTAAAATATAGAACGCATATCTTAACTGTTACTGATATAAAATGAAGTCGGCACTGACCTCCGATATCTAAATTGTTAGTTTTCGAGGTCCCTGATTTGATGCAGTTTTTGGGATCGTGTCAAGTGTAGATGTTATTTTTGCAATGGTTCTGTAGTAGCTTGTTTCGTACGTTTTCAAAACCCTTTCAATATTGGATAGGATAAAGATGTGTAAAAATGAAGTATGATGGATAATATTTTGAAATACAAAAAGTAATGGAGGGACAAAATAGGATTTCTAAGGCAGCATATCAAGCGGACAGACATCCATAGAACGCTGTATATTAAGTATCATCTACAAGGCCACTCTACCACTTATTTGGACTATACGTCAGAGTGCGACCGTAGAACAAAACATTAGTGGGTGTTAAAATACATGTTTATTATTATGTTTTCTTTTTGATTTCAGGTAAACCGAATCCGTTATATCTCAAGTTGCTACAGAAAATTGGAACAAGTATGAACAATTGTATGGTATTTTCATTTTGCCCTCTTAGCTTTTGGATTGTGAAGGACTTTTCGAAGAAAATCATATCAGGTATTGACAAATGTACATAAGTGCCACAGCGAAGAGGATCCATCACAAAATAAGCATACGTTTATTATATTTTCCAGACAAATATAAGCCTGAAGCTTTCAAAAGTAGAGTCGATATTTGCTTATAGCTTCCTGGCTAGGCGGTGAACTTCCTCGCTTTCCCACAGGTGATATGGAGGTAATCGCCTAACATAATAAAGACATACGAAGTTACATTAAACTGACTGCATGTCTCTACTTAACTAGCTCCAAGCTACGATACCCCAAAAGTATACTTCGTTGCTAAGCAACATTTTTATTATTTCTCCAAACTCAAAATGATAACCGTAGGTCATGTCCGTTACTTCGGGTTCAATTATAAACACCAGTTTAAATCTATCAGTTTATGCTAATTCCATTATGAAAGGCTTTGTTATATTTTAGGTTTTTCTTGTAGATATCTATATCACGTTTTTGCGAAGATAAGTTTGGTGCGTGGAGTGACTTTTTCTGTATAAAGAATGATTTAATGACTGTTCAAATATACGTATTTATTTATTCGTGTGGTATAGTGGGATCAATGTATGATCATTGACAATCAGAATTTCATACTAATACTCTAGGCATTGACTAAATGCGTTCGTTAGTTTGAAGCCTATAATAAATGGTTTTATCTCAGTTTACCAAAGCAATTATAATGAATGAGTAAATTTAATAGAGAAACACTAAAGGAGGAATCTATAAATACGTACTTGGATTATCTTAATATACTTTCCTTTTTAGTGTTTGTATGGAAACGGGAATCTCTTGAAGATATGCTATAAATTCATTGTCATCCGCGAACAATTGACAAATTGCAAAAGAGGATTAAAATTCAATCAATGCTTTTTAGAACATACTAGAAAACGTAGATAAAGGCATTTCTTAACACTAGACGCCCTCTATTAATAACCATTTTAAAAAGCATTTCGTTCATTAAGCTATCAAATCTGAGCGGCGCCGGTTGACCGTCGGCTACTCGTCGGCTGACCGATTCGTCATCCGTCTAAGAATCCGGAAGTCCTTGCTGTTTCGTCACGGCTCATATTTAGAGCTCACTAGCGCCAAGTTACTAGACGCAGAAGTCTAACTTTATGTTATGCTTGTTTATAAAGAAAGCAAGGATAATAATAAGGTGGAACACAGAAGTATGCATGTGATTGAAGAATATGACAAATGTGGGCGCGATCGTTAATTGTTTCGATAATTGAAATTTCTGAAATATGTCCTGTTCCTTTCTTTAAGGATTTATTCCACCAGGTACCAAGTTTACAGAAAACTAACTTATTGTGTGCCTGTCCTCGGTTTTACCTAAATACTAGATGGACTCTCAATAGACATGAATATGAGTAGAAAAAAATCACCTAATTTTCTATAGTAGTTTGTTACAGTTGTTCATCAAAAAGAAATTGACAAATTATTACTTCCCCAATAATGTTACGCAAAATTCCATTTGCCAAATTATTACTTGGCAAATAAACTCCTCGCAAATAATTGCATCGCAAACCTAATCTTTTCCAAGTGAATGTTTCTACAATAATTTGCTTACCGACTGGTGCTTGTAACCAATTTTAATTTGTCAAAGATTTCAGTTAATATTTCATATTTAACGCAAAATAAAATAAGCCAAATAATTTGACTCGTCAATTTTCAATTAACCATTTCTATTACAAATATTCTTTTTGCTACTCACAATGGATGCTCACCAAATGTTAGGTTCACTCCGCTACTGAAATTCGAATCAAGAAATCGCGATGTATGTAAGTTTAAAAGTATAGAACTGCGATGTACATTAGTTCGAAAGATCATTGTGGCGACCTTCAATTGGGTTAGGTTAGGTTTGTATGTAGTTAATACGAACCTAACCTAACCCAATTGGACCAAATTAAAGTACCATTATATATTTCGTAATTCAAAGTTCAGTAGCGGAACGTTTGGTGAGCATTTATCCATTTTGAGTAACAAAAATAATATTTGTACAAAACTTGCCATTATTCTGTTTTGTGGTTATTTCTTTTGGACCATAATATGATAACTTGAGAAAACCTTTTTATGAAGTCCTTTTATTTTTTTTTTGGAGTTATTTATTTTATTTGATACTTAGGCTTGGGGTTTTAAGAATAACTTAAAAATTTAAGTTACAGATATTATGTATAAGTACATATTATCATTAGAAACATACCAAAAGTTTTGTATTAGTGATTTACAATTTTCTTCAAATTTAATGTCCAAACAAATCATTTGACTAAATGTTATTTGTCTAAAGTTTGTTTGCTGTAATAAATCACTTGTTAAAAGACCAAATTACTTAATGCCATTATTTTACTCATTCATTTACTCGACAGTATATTATTGGTAATATACTGCCGAGTATATTACCAATAATATACTGTGTAAAATGATATAATTTCAAATGTTGCCTTGGTGTAAAAAAAGTTTGCTAATATTTGTCTGGATTATAAAATTTTGTCAAAGTAACTATTTTTACAACACTGATTTCAAAAGGGCCACATCACATGCTCAGACATTCAAAGTGATTAGGTTAAAAAAAATACACCAAAAATAACTATAACATTGTAAAATACCTGAATGATTCTATAATATCAATACATCAGAACTAAAACAAACATATCAGATTCAGAAACACTGAGCTTAATAAGAAAATTTGGCACACTTTTAGGGTTGATTGTAAAATAAGCATGATTTCCGACCAGTCCGGTTGCACAGACTTGCTATTTTAGGCATTGGTAAAATTTGGATTTAGTACCAATTTTCTTGCAAAAAAAGTATAGCAGTTACTAGCAAGAGTAAGTGAGTAACTCAAAAATGATTTCACCGTTGCAAAGCTACATTACCCAGGAATGAGGATATAGGATATATCCTAAAACCCCTAAGGGTTCATAGCCGAAAAAATGTGTCATCCCCGAGCTCGCGGCCCACCTGTGGTAAGCGTCAGCCGCAGCAATGGATACCATTATTCGTTCGTCTTGTGGTCAAAATATACAATGGTCTTAAATAATTTGGAAATACAATCATATTCAACCTTAACAGGCGTGCAAATATTTATAATATTTTTTTATAGTGTGGTAAATAGCCTGGCCTGATACGCCGAAGGTCCCAGGTTCGAGTCCTGGCCGGGGCAATCATTTGGGTGATTAACACAGATGTTTGTTCTCGGGTCATGGTTGTTTGTATTTGTATATGTATGTTTACTCTGGGTTCCCCCCCAGTTCGCTGTATGGTCATCCATAACACAAGCTCTGCTTACTTTGGGGTGTGTTTGTTATTATTAAATGCGAAATAGGGACATTTCGTTAATATATTAAATAAATTTCATGAGCAAAAAAATCAGTAAATAATAAAATAAAATTAGTCAACATAAAAAAGCCTAATTACAAGATTGAATATAAATTCATTCAAATACATTAAATCATTTTAATTATTAGTTACTATATTTCATATTAAATTCAGTCTGGATACAGAAAATTAACAATTTAATATCTATAAGATACTCAAACGTCCGTATAGAATAAAATTATAAATAAAAACATTATTACGGGATTCTTAATTTATGCGTTGTTGTACGCTGAAGATGGATTTGCTTTTATTCCAGTAATTTTACTGTCAGAATAAGGACTCAAGTGAAATCTCTAGCTAGACGAAATCTCAACACAAGATACCATACAACCATAAAATTATTTCTTACACTGAATTTAGGTACATTCGTTTAATATATTATCTGCTTTCCTATAAACTAAGTTCCTTACAACTTCTTTTAGAACATTATCTTTAAAGACGCTCATAAATTCCTCAACCAAAATTCTCTTACACAAATAACTCTTATTTTAACTAACCTCATAACTCTAAAACTCATTCTAAAAAACTAAACTAAATCCAACATTCCAAATATAAACCTGAACGTACACGCCGTTCTCAACGAGTCACATTCATAAAACAGCTGACAAACTGAAAAATTTCATCTAAAAGTGTCCAGCAGTTGCTAAGATAGAGTCTCCGTTAGTTTTACGAGGTGTTTCAATCCATCCACTTCGTAGTTTATTTTTGATTACAAATACATTCACGAAAGATTTGATTAGGTGTGGCGCTATTAGTCATACATAAGAATGTCGTTCTTAAACATTTTCTATGGCGAGTTCTTAGTTCCAGAAAACTCCGCGAGTGTTTCATGAAAATCGGTGTGTTTGTAAAGTATCTGTGACAGTGGATTGAGATGGTTTTGGAACCAATGAGCTCCGGTATCATAGTTGGGTGGAAATTATTTGGGCTTCGTTTAGTTTGTTCCGGGTAAGAACCTTGCTTTGTAGCTTAAATTTTTTTCTTAAAATAAGTAAAAGTTGTTTTATTAATCACAAACTATATACCGGTATATATATAACTTGGTATTTCATACTTTATTGCGGTACAATTTATATTAATTTTGTAAATTTACATAAACTCTTTGGTAATGTTAACAACCAAAATAGGCAAATAACCTTTAAAAAGAAAATTAAAACAAAAGCGTAGCAAACATATATTGAAGTAAAAAAAATAAATGACGACCGAGTGGTGTAGTGGTAAATAGCCTTGCCTCATACGCCGAAGGTCCCAGGTTCGAGTCCTGGCCGGGACAATCATTTGGGTGATGAACACAGATGTTTGTTCTCGGGTCATGGTTGTTTGTATTTATATATGTATATTTGTTCCGGGTTCCCCCCCCCCCCAGGTCGCTGTATGGTCATCCATAACACAAGCTCTGCTTACTTTGGGGCCATACAGTTGGTTGGTGCGTTTGTCTGGGGATTTATTATTATTATTATAAATTCAATTGCAACAGTTCTCTTAGATACCGTGATATTAATCACTGCTTTTTATTATTTAAAATATGGTAGTTAACAGAAACATCCCATACCATCGACTGCAGACAACTGTATGAATAGGTTATATTTAGCGCTATGCGTGCGCATCTAGCTCTGTCCTGTCGTGTCGTGCGTGAAATGTTGCGTCGCGTAGCGTGATAAGGTTGCCTTTCAAGTAACAACGCCACTTGTGGATTTTCGTATTTTAAATACTTTTTCTTGATACAGGGTGTTGAAGATTTTATTAACGGGCTCGGTAGCATCACCGTCTTTTGTTATTCTAAATCGCGGCGCGCGATAACCTTATGTGTATCGATTGGGTATACTCTAGGGAACACAATAAGCTAAGCGTCACAGTGTCAGATCTCAGAGTTATTTGCAGAAAAAGATTGTAAACAAAAATCTTTATACATATTACAGCCTGATACAGAGCTGCAGAACTTATTTGGAGCTTCTTCATGCAGTAGTGGGCTTTTTTCAACATTTAAGCATACTTTCAACTTAGTTTTAATATGAAAGGCACCGTAGCAAATGTAACATGCAGACAATTTGTTTTGTAAGTTGATAAGAATCAATATGGCGGCGCACGACCTATGTAGTAAACTATTCTCGTGTTCCTAAGAGAACGCGATTGGGAAAATCGCGATATGCAGGACAAATCGTGCACCGAGATTCCGAAAAAAATCAAAAGACGATCGGTACAGATGCCAAAATCTTCCAAACCCATTTTGCTGCTTTTTATAAAGGAAGCCTAGAATATTTTCAAAGGTACATGGGACTTTGACCACCGTATGACTCGTAGTAAAGGTTCTTCGTGTTCTCCATAAAATTTAAACACCATTCATTGGTTTGCAATAGCAACACTGGTTACTATAGGAGTCGAGTAGCGTTGCCGACTACAAGTCTGAGTTTGAATTATACTACGACCTCGAAATTGCACTTGTGTACACATTTTTGTCCACATAGAAAAATATTAATAGAAAATTTATTAGAGCGATGCAATATAGGCAACGGCATTATTGTGATGGCGGCGCCAATGCTAACGTTGTGATATACAGGCTGGTTACATATTAATAGTATTACGACTGACATAATATTTAAGGTTGTTGAATGTAATTTTAAACAGGTTACTCATTTATACAGATATTTAAGTTTTATTGCGTAGAATTTGTTTTGTTACCAATGAAAAAGCTTATAAAAATCATAGAGGTTAATCCTATGAATTTTATGTTTTTGTGATATTCTGGAATAGTTGATGTCGATTTAAAAGATAACATAACTTTTTATTGTACTTGTAAAAATTGGGAGCAAAATAGACTTTTTAAACATTAATTAACCAAAAACCTTATTACTACAATTGGAGAGAGCGCAAAGAGCCCTTCTTAAGGTATCTTCATTTCGACCCTATCGTTATCCCACGGCACAGTTATACGAAGAAAGTAAAGTTTTAACAGTGCGTCAACTGTTTGTTCTCGAGACTGTACTCAAGCAACACAAACTACTTGAATGTGACCCTTCTTTAACTAGTGGTAAAAGAAGGTATAACCCCGTAAATCAACAACGTACTACGCTTGCAACAAAATTCTCTAACCGATTCTTTTGCTATCTGGGAGGCTTCCTGTACAATAAAATAAACCTTAAGTTACATATATTCCCCCTATCAAAAGCTAGGGTCAAGATGAAACTAAGCAAATGGCTACAGACACTTAATTATGAAGACACTGAAGCTATTTTTGGCCGTCTTACTTAAAGTTAATAAAAAAAAAACAAAAGAAGAAAAAAAAACTAAATGAATAAAAAAAAAAAGTAAATAAATATTAATAATAAAAATTTTTTATACATACATGCACTATACATTATATGAACATACGTAAACCGAATTATTAATACACTTTAATATATTTACAGACACATACACACACACACACTCACACATGCACCTACAAAACACACACTCAAAGTAGCTATATTTAACATTATACCAACTGGTCAATTACATGTAACCTCATTGTAAAGTTATAATTGTTTACTACATTTATCATAATATCATACAAATGATAAGCGCCTATCTAACCATATATTTAAATGTACTTTATGGAGACCTGGTGTCCAGCAACACAGGCCGCAAGCCTAGTTTAGGCACCAGTCTCACACAATATCAATTTTGTAAATGAAAAAGAAAATATTGTAATAGATTTATTGCTTATATGTAAACATATTGTGATGAGAAAATAAATTATTATTATTATTATTATTATTATTATTGATGGCAATCTTTCAACTAATAGGTAAATCTCGATTGGTGCCAAAGTTGCCCAGCGTTACGTAAAATGACCTCTAGTTTATCAAATACTCGTAGCTGAAATGTGACACTGACATCGTTGTGAATCGGCTTACGAAATCTTTTTTTAAACTAATCTTCCAACTGTCAAACTTAACAATTCTCCACCAACGTGAAAGTGTCACTCAAAAGTGTGTTTTTGCTTGGATTGTGTTATCTTTAACATCCTGTAGATTAAACGCTTAGCTTGATTTTATAAACTTATTTTTCTTTTATTACAACTTGTATAGTTCAATTTATAGGTATAATAATAGATATCCATGAATTCTGGTTTAACTAAAAATACGATTTCATTTTATGTCGTGTTAAATGTATAGTGTATTTGTGTAAAGCCTCTATTATCTAAAAAAGATTTATTTATGTGAGGCGTAGTAAATTTGCTTTAAATAGTTGACTTTATTTATATACTATATATTTATATTATATTATTTGTGGCTATGCAATTGTGACTCGATATTCTAATGTTCACAAAATAGAACTCTGTACTCATTTTACTGTTACTAACTAAAAAACTACATAACGAGACTAGCTGCCTAAGTTATCTTGATGAAGTTCAGATTGGGCCAAAACTGGCACGCTCGCAACAGTAACTCCTAATACTCTCGCTGAAGTGACATCATTCTCAACTAGTGGCAGTTTGTTGTCGCCAGCTGCTGGTTGGCAGACTTAACATATGCCAACAGATAACTAAGAAACATTTGTCACTTTTTTTGGTTGAAATTTGGCATACGGCTAAAATTTGACCTGGAATAACATGTAGGCTAACTTTTTTAGGGAAAGGAACCCGCGAGCAAAGCTGCTGAAAAGAAACCCTTCAAAGGGAAATTTAGATATTTTTTATCATCTCTGCAACGGCGTCAATGTTGTAGCTAGGCCATAGAGTTGCTCACTTCATGACGTGGCTGAGCATTGACGTCCCCTATCGACAAACGATCATTGAACTGGTCATATCATGAGGTGGTCAATGAACAGACAATAATTTCATGAAATTCTACGACATGGTTACGACGGATAAATTATGAGTCATATTTGTAAAAAGCAATCCTGCCCTAGGGCTGTTACCACACCAATCGATCGATTGTCATACGACGCCATCAATCGATGGTACCATGGAACAGTCGACGTCGATCGACAGTTTTACCAGACCCATCTACATCAAACAAAAGCACACTAAACCACCCTGATTGAAGTTCCGCGGTGCTAATATTTCGAACTCTTATTTTCCTCGTCTCCATACCCGTTCAAGGCCAACGTCCAGAGGAGTTTTTACACCAATTGACCACCTACGAGCGACTCTGTTTATTTCACAGACTTAGTTCAAACGTTACGTTTTGTTTAACGATTACGATTACGTGGTCCCGGCTGTATCGGGCATGTCTCGTGTAATGTGCTCGTAAACGTGCGCATGTTGGGCTTCACGAGTTATTGTGATATGGGAAAATGGGTTTTATAGATGATTGGTTTTTCTGGGTTACGGTTAAAGAATTTAAAACAAGTATGTAGTAGGAAAATTCTAATTCTATCGGCTAGAGATGCGGCGGAGAAGTGTTTGCAAGATAATTTGGACTGGATTACCAATCGCGGGAGTGGGAATATAACCTGTATAATATTACTGATTTCAACCGTTTTTAGATCAAATATTTGTTATAATACATATTGTTTGGCATGTATGGTTCAATTCAAGTATGTGTGTATGTATGTCCTATTTGACTGTACAAGTTAATATGTATTATCTTTACCAGATAAAAAATAAACTTTGTAAACAATGAAACGTCAATGACCCTTTTGTCCATACTGATTATTGAACTATTAAATCTAATCGCTTTGGCAAAACGATAATCGACATCAACAAACCAACAAAATTGTTTTCTTATCAAAAATATAATGTCTTCTTATTAATGTAATAGAATTAACAATAAATCAGTCTTCTTTATATTTTTAAAATAGTAGAATCAGACTAAACAAAAATAAGCTAAATGTTATTTTTTCTTTCCAGATTACACAATCAAAACAAAAAAACAAATTAAATGCACTTCCAAAATAAATAATATATATTTTTTATTCATATTATACAAGAGTTACTCTTTAATCAGTTTTTGTATTACTCAGAATCAGTCATTTACTACATAATTAGTATGACATGCCTGAAAACAAGCAGGGTAAAGAGAATTTTTGCAAATCTTATACCAAAACCTCGTTTCCTTGCGCTTTTTCTTTTTGCTGCACAAAAGGCAATTAAGGTATTTAATGTTCCTCTTTGAATTTTCTGTAATCGGAATGTCTTCAGGCCAGTGACCATTGTAAACTCTCTTTGCTGGCTGTTGCCTTGGCCCCGGCCTTTCTATTGTAGCTCTATCATTTGTGCGTCTACTGGAATAAGTACTTCCTGTTCTGATAACATCTTTGCCCTTTAAGTTACATTCGACTTTACTCATCTGCATAATTAGCTTATCCCGAAAGCTCTAAAAGATTGCCCGTCTAAATAGTTTGCAAGGGGTATGCGAGGGATATATGGGTTTGCCTTCATAAACCGAGTTTATAGTTGCCACATAAAAAATAACATTTAAAATTAATATAAATGTATAATCTAATTTTATGAGTTTGAATAAAAAAAATAGAAGTAAACATTTTTAATTTAAAACAGGATATTTTTTATACCAAACAACGACATTCTAGTGGAACAATGATTCACGGAACTTATAAGCAGAACGAATTATGCTCAAAACTCACCTAATAAAAGAATCAGTAACAACCACAATATTGTTCCAACGACAAAAAGTCTTTGTAAACTATAATTTTACTACATTATACTGAAAGTAAAAACATTCATTATTACATAAACATATTTATCTGAGCGATTTAGTCTTATCGGATCTTGTTGTATCGATACATCAAATGTCATTCATTCATTTTCATTTTATGTCGACGGTTATTCTTAATGTTTGTATTTAAAAAAAAAAGAAATAACCTCAATTTTTTATCTTATTGTATTTTTTTTAGTTTTGCAAGTTTTAGTTCCATGTACTGCTTAAAAGTTGTTTAATAAAAGAGCGTCAGTGTTTTCTGAGTTACTGGTGTGCAATTTTAGTGACTTGGAAGTGAGATTCTTGATGAAATTGACAAATTTATATCCGGCAATGGTTTGTTTACAAAGTTTTTTTTTTTTTAATTAGGTATGCTCTATACTGACTGACATGCACACCTAAGCGACGAACACACGGTTTGACAAGATGGCGACTGCCACACAAAGTCATGTTGAGTATTTACAAGCATACGCACACATTTGACCGCGTGCACAATTGAGTTAAACCAATTGTGCACGAACCAAAAATTAAACCATCCTTGTTTTCATCACAAATCACATATACTTACAGTAAAACCTAATAAAGTAAACTTGTCAGTAATGGCCGGTTTACACGAGTTAAGTAGTTAAGTTGGTAACTAAATTTTTACTAAATTTTAAGTTAAAAATTACGTGTGAACAGTCAGATAAGTGACAAGTTAAAATTAGTACGCAAGTGATTAAGTAGATTAATATTCGTTCTATTTTTCTTTAAAGTAGGTGGGCGGGGCTTCTCACTTATCACGTTTGGACGTGATTTTTTAGTTAAGTGCAGAAGTTGACAAAGCTGGTGGCGGCAAGTTGTATTTATTTCACATTAACTCCGTTTTTCAAAATGTCGGAGTGGAGTTTTGTTTCAACTTTAAAATTTGTCGAAGAATATATTAAAATGGGTATGCTTGTAGAATAAACGAGGTAAAAAAATTTTGAAAAAAGCATATTCTTGTAAAGATTTTAATTTCCAAAAAAATTTATTCTCTGAATTTGTCCAAAATCACGTTTACCACATATCTAAGTTCAGAATTGACGAATTCCTTGACATTCATCGCTGTTCATCTTCATTGAACTTATGAACTTAACTACTTAATCCGTTTGGACACACAAGTGACATGTAGTAACTTAAAATTTAGTTACCAACTTAACAACTTAATGCATGTAAACCGCGCATAAGGGGCGTCGGCCTCTTCACTACATAGTATAAAACAATGTCGCTTCTCGCTGTATGTCTGTCCCTATGGATGTTTAGATCTTTAAAACTACACAACGGATATTGATGCGGGTTTTTTAATAAATCGAGTGATTCAAGAGAAAGATCGGGTAGTCTATTGTGGCTAATGGTGATCGTCAAAAACCGACCGTCATAAGCTGGCCTTTTGTCCAAATCTGCATACTATCGATTTCGCCGCCCGTCTCTGCCGTACAATGCCGGCTCGAACAAGCGCGTAAAGATTAGCGCCTTAAGTTAACGAATCAATATTAATCAACTAATACCCACAATGAGTAGTAACTTCCTTCTTTCACATGGCTATAGTTTCCCGCCTACCCGAACTGTCAGTGCAAACTGGCCCGCGGTAGAGGAAACAGACAGTACGGTGGCTTCATGCTGGCGCCGCTTATGGCGAGCGGCTTGAATGCTGCTTATAACTGAAAGATTTGATGTCTTGGTATGCTTCGGTGCGCTGGAGCAAGTGCTTGTCAGTGACGGCGATGTGACTTTATTCTATTAAGTTATAAATCAGAATTGAGAAAAGATCTTATTACATGGTTTACTACCTACAACATGAAGATTTTTCTTAATGAATAAACTAGACAGTTCACAAAATAAATAATCTGGTAATTATTTGTAACTAGCATTACATAAGAAGCATAAAAGATAATCCGTAAAATTCGCTTATCAGCGCACTCGTCGGAGGGTAAGAACCGATTGCACGTTGTTCGGTCTTGTGTAGGCGCCCTTAAAGGGGATTCGTATGTAATTATTTCTTCAAAACAGCAACAAAGGCACGATACTGCTTGTTTCCCCTGCTGCGCTCAAAAATCCGCGCGCGCACCGGATGCAATCCCTCGTTGCCCACGCGCACGTCGTCTGTTGGCGGATTGCGGAGGACTAGCCAACACTCGTTACGGATGATTTCACCGCGGTTTATTAGTAAAGCTTACTTTTGCCCACTGCTTGACTCGCGTATCCTGTGGAAGCAGTATATTTTCTTGGTTCAAAGTTACCCTAATCTTATAAGGTGTATGCATTACTATATGCCGAGAATATAAGAGCAATGAACAGGACAATAGTTGAAGCCGGAATCGCTTGTGTCTGAGGCAGGATTAATACCACTCACGTCTACCACGAAGCTTTCAATCAATAGCCGACAAACAGTAAATATCCTTTCCTCTTTTGTATGTTGTTTAAATCTAAAGAAAAAAGAAACACACTTTGGTTGTCGTTTAAATAAGCGTTCAGGATGTTAACGCGGGAGTTTCCGACTCGATTTCACCCGCGATTCTGCGGGATTTCCGGGACAAAATATAACTTATGCTACTCCGGGATTATACACCTACCGTAATTGACTAAGGAATTTCAGAATTTATTATTTTAAAAAAAAAACAAACGAACCTTTTCTCTTTATAATAACGGTAAAGATTATTTAAAAGCTAAAGGTAGCGTACAATCGGTCAAAAATGTTCATTAGCTCGCCATAAAACAAGGTTGATTTCCCTGGTAATAACATTCTGACAGTGATAGACTCAACCATGCAGTTATTTGGTAACACAGGAAGTTTGTCAAAAGTGGTGAACCACTTTCTTGAGTGGCTGTAGCTGCGCTGATGATACTTGTACATGATATGTGACAGCCGAGTGGCTTAGTAGGCTGGGTTTCATACGCCGGAGCTGCCACGTTCGAATCGTGGTCGGGGCATCAGTTTGTGTGATGAACGCAGATTTTTGTATGTATATTTATTCTGGATTCCCTCCCAGTTCATTACAAAGGAGACACAACAGAAACAAAATATTTAGTTTAAGTAAATATTTGATAGATACACAGTTTTACAATTACAATTGTTCCCTTGGACGGTCTCACTGAGAACATGTCATGATTTCCTATTAAGCTTGAAGAGCGAGTTACGTACATTTTTCTGAGATCACATGAGAAAATGAAATTGGAAAAGAAACATCATAAGTTAAATTACATGTAAACGATGTGATGTTTACAAATTAAGAATTATTAAGCATTTCTTACATAAACTTTATAGGTGGATAGGGAGCACGAGAAAATGTCTATGTTATTTAACCTTCTGTTATGTATATCACACATTCTACTTTGTGGTTCACGGAGACCGATGTTAGTTCTGGCTGGTGGCAAGCGAAATAAGTTCTTACACCAAGTAGTTTAGGCTGGAGTTCGGAAACTCTATTTTGCTAGAAGTCGTGGTGAGTCAAGCCATAACACAAGCCACACTTACTTTGGGCTCATACATTTGAAGTGTTTGTCTGGTGATATATTATTTATAATAATTATTAAAAGAACAAAAAATTCGACGCCTCAGCCTAATCTTCTAATAATTATTAAAGCAGTTTAATAGTTAAACAAGATAACAACTCCCACTATTAAGTACTTTCTCCGATCGGTTACTCATAGGCGGTGGGCGTACCGTTCTGCATTGCATTAAACCCGTTCGTGAGAAAATGTGCGGATTCTCACAGAGGTTCCGCAGGATATAAGAAAAAAAGTCTTTATGTATAGAACGCTGGCGAGTTATTATTTATTTTGAAAATTCGATTATTTAAAAGTAAAGATATATTTGTTCCAAATTTAAATTTCGCTCTAAAGCTTTTTATCAGCATTATGACTGTTTTTACTACTTCAAGGCCAACTTGAAACCTTATGAATCATTTAATCGACTTCAATTAGCTTCTATGAACAAGGCGTCTTCTACAGCAATTGTGTACCGCTGGTATATCGAGTTTAAGTACGGTCGCTTAAAAATTTGAAGGATGATGAAACAAGTGGTCGTTCTCTTACTGCTGTTACGGAAGAAAACGTGCTACAAGTAAAACATTTACTCAACAAAACCGTCCAATCACATATATGAGGGGATTCAGCACAATCTGCAGATGAAGTGTTCATGATTCGCGCTGGGTACCCCACAACCTCACCGATACTCGGAAATAGGCGCGCGTGGAATGGTGCCAAAATATGGTTGCTAAATTCAAAGCAGGTTCTTCTCGCCGTGTTTACGATATCTTGACAGGTGACGAATCTTGGATTGATCAATATGATCCAGAAACAAGGTGCCAGTCAACAGTATGGTTGTTTCAAAATGAACCAACGCCTACGAAAGTGAAGCGATCCAGAACCGCTGGAAAAGTGTTGAGCGCCAGTTTTTTTTCCATAACGGGGTATTTATTATCAATTTCCTTAAAAACCAAAATAGTATCAATGCACTTTACACTACCAAATATTTGCCAGAAGTTTCTGTTGCTGCGAGCCACAAGCGACCGAATGTAAACTTTTTGGGTCATCCGCCTTACATCCCTAAATTAGCACCGTGTGACTCCTTGTTCCCTAAAATTAATGACCAGCTCAAGGGGACACAGTGTTCATCGCCAGAAGATGCGCTCACTGCGTTCGAGAAGACCGTTGAGGAAGTACCTGTTGCATACTGGAAAATCTGTTTTGAAAATTGTTTCAGACGTATGAACCTTTGTATTGACACCTGTGGAGAGTTATGTGAAAAGATTTAATAAAAAATATAACCTAAAAACATTTTTAATTTCTCAAAACTTTCTGAGTGTTCCATATAGGTGTTGATTGTGCTGGGGACATTTTGGATCGTTTTTGTCTTCACTCTAAAAGTGCATGCCACTCCAGTATCTTGAACTTCTCTGGCACGAATCCAAGTTTAACATTGTGAAACATTGCAATAATTATTTCTTTTCACACATTTGAGTATTTCACAATTAGAGGAGAAATGGAATCAATGGAAATCTTTTGCAACACTGTATATAGTATCACTGAACCGATACCAAAAATATTCTAGTTTATAGAAAGTCGTTCTATCAATCCACTAAAGCTCTCTGACTTCCAATTATGTATGAAAATAAGAAATTAGGGCGTTTTGGCGAATTTTTCCAATGATGCCCATGTACAAGATTTCGTGTCCTGTTGTAATATGATACGTACTCACGGATCCTGAGCTGTTTGATATTAGGTCTTTACCTATGAAATTGCCGTTTTTCACGAAATAAATGAAGCGTAATTTTTTTATATATTTTTTATTGCTATTAATCAAAATAATCACCCATGCAATCAATGCATCTTTGCCAACGCATTGATAGCTTATTGATGCCTTTCTTGAAGAAATCAGCTGGACGGGAGGCAACAAATTCTTGAAAGGCATTTTGTACTGCCTCTCGGGTATTGAATATGTTTCCCGCCAAGAAGTTATCCAAATTCTGGAAAAAGTAGAAGTCTGTAGGCGCAAGGTCTGGTGAGTACGGCGGATGACGGAGAACTTCCAACCCCAACTCTTGTAGCTTGGAGACCGTCTGCTGTGCAGTATGAGGTCGCGCGTTATCGTGCAGGAGCAGTGGAGCCGAACGATTGACCAAAGCTGGTTGAAGACGTGCGAGCTTCTCCATCATTGTGTTCAGTTTTTCACAGTACTCATCTGCAGTAAAGCTTGTCCCGTTTGGCAAGAAGCTGTGATGAATTACACCCGCGTTAGACCACCAAACAGTGACCATCACTTTTCTAGGGGTAAGTTTTCGTTAAGGGCATTGTTTGGGTGCTGAACCAGGGTCCAACTAACTTGCTGAGCGCTTACGATTGTCAAACAGAATCCATTTCTCGTCACAAGTAACAATGCGGTTCAGAATTCCTTCATTTGTATGCCTGCTGAGCAGTGCAAGGCACTCTCCACGCGTACTTCGCGCTGGCGGTCATTGAGTTCGTGGGGTACCCATTTGTCAAGCTTTTTTACCTTGCCAATTTGACGCAAATTAACCAATATTGTTTTGATGCTAACGTCGAAAGCTGCTGCTAATTCAGCCGTGGATTGAGTTTCATCAGCTTCCACAGTTGCCTTTAATTCGTCATTGTCGACCAAAGTTTTCGGACGACCACGGGGTTCATTTTTCAGGTCAAAATTTCCAGAACGGAAGCGGGTAAACCAATAACGGGTGGTGCGTTCGTTTGTAGTGTTCGCTCCGTAAACGTCGTTGATGTTGTGTGCCGCTTGTGCCGCTTTGCTGCCACGACGGTACTCATACTCCATAATTACTCGAATTTTTTACTTATCCATGATGACGAAAAATGTTCGAATGCGTTGAAAACAAAACACTAACTATTAAACAAATGACGATTTTAGAAAAAGAATTGTTTGTCAAATAAAATTAATTTGAAATTAGAATTATCAGTAAAAAAAAAAATTTTTCATTTGAAATGGGCAGTACGGCAAAACGGCAGTTTCATACCTATTAGTTATCATGCAACTTAGCGACAACTGTTATATCCCGCATTCGAGCCAAGATTTATTTTTAAAACAATCGTGTGTTAGTCCAAGCTCAAACGAAGTAAAGGTTCTTCTATTTTGATAATACGACTCGGATCTCCAAAATAATGTTATCAGAAAAATAGATGGAATGCTGTGGGTGGAATCCAGCGCCGCTCAAAACATGGCGCTAACATTTCGTTTCTATGAATGGCATGATGAAATAGTTAACTAGCTTGCAGAGTGTTCTTATCAAGCAACTTACTAAGTAGCATTAAAGTTATAATTGCTTTAACAAGGCTGCCGACTTGCATGATTTAGGCTGTCACCGTAGCCCTGGCAGGAAACAACGAGTACAATTTTTGTAGTTATCTAGTGCGTAAATTTTCGTCTATTTTGATTATAAAAATGAATGTGTCTTTATGCCCTCATTTATGAAAATTATTAAATATCTTAATCCGCTCGAACAATATTATAATCGTATAAACTTGTGTGCAATTTAATTTATGAACATCGCACTTTAACGTGATTTTACAAAATTGATTTTGCTCTGTGACCAATGATTGTAAATAAAGCGAAAAATTCTATATACATATTCCGGAAAAATGTGACTCCAATCCTGTCAAGATTTGTTACATGCGATTTGCATCACTATACAGTTTACTACAAAACCACTTTTCATTTGCTCATTAAGACGAGTGAAGTTTGAGGCAAGTTTATGGACTCTGTATAGATTCCAGCCTAATTGTTATCCACCAAACTTATGCGGGATAGGATCGCTTCTTTTCTTAGCCTCGCTTAGCTTGTCTCTGGAAGAAGAGGAAAGGCCTGAACGGAATGAGCGTCCGCAAGTCTGCGCTGGCACATTTTGGAAGGCAGTATTTGTATAACGACATTGCCGGCCCGAAATAAGTACTACATATATTTGGCTAGTGGCGACCGGATTGCCCATTCGGCTAGTGGCATTATGCTGGTTGGAAACTCGAACGGCATATTAGACTTTCAAATTCAAATTCAAATTCAAATATTAATTTCTCAACATTTACAATTACTTGTTCTTATTGACGACAAAATACAACATGACTCTACCAACAGTTGCGAAAAACCTTCTCGAAGAAGAACTGGCAAGAAACTTTACGGGTATAATTCCCCCCCCCCTAGTATGCAAACGACGAACACCCTTAAACGGCACCCGTTCATGAGTTAACGCGAGATCCAGCCATCGCCCTCCTCAGCCATATTAGAGGGAAGTGAGCGACCCGTTCGCTTTGCCGTCCGTTGTGCCCAATAATGCTGATGCGAATATGTGAGTCTTACGTACATTATGACGTCAATGGGATGAGTGCAAGGGATGCTATATTATAGGAATTAAACTAAAAAAGAACAGGAAATTTATACGAAGATGGCTTGATCCCGCGTTAACTCGTGAACGAGTGCCGTTTGAGGGTGTTCGTCGTTTGGATACTTGGGGGAGGGAGACTTGCCGAGCTAACAGGCGCAGATAATAATAACTTTGTATAAACATAAAGAGACTCTGTAAATTTATGTTGAAAAAAATATTCCCGTGAAGTTTCTGAGCAGTTCTTCTTCACGAAGGTTTTCTCCGAACTGGTGGTAAAGTCAGGTTTTATTTGACATCAGTAAGAACAAGTAATTGTCAATGTTGAGAAATAAATATTTCATTTCATTTCATACCTTCATATTTACCCAACTAGGATCATATCTTTGAAACTTTGCACCATAACCTACAATATTCGCCAAGACCCCGCCATGATGGTATTTATTTTTTACGTAAACCTTTTACGTAAACATTTGCGAATAAGTTGTCATATTTCAAGCACTGTCTTCAATAACTGCGATATTTCTAAGAAAAGGCAGCCGTATAAATGTAAAATTAATCAGTTATCAGTACCAGGTAAACATCGCGGTTATTCGACAAACATTTGTATTTGCCTAGAGTCGGAGCATCCTGTCCGATAGACTCCAAGACAAATGAAACCGTGAACACCTGTACTGATGTGAATAAAATGTGGTTTTAGCATTTATTAATTTAAATATATTACAAAATTTTAAAGTACTGTCAAATATCATAAAAGTTCTCAACGTTTATATTCCAATAAAATGTGTATTTTAGATGTCTTTAAAGTGGTATATTAACCTGCATAAGTATAGCTCTGTGGGAGATTGAATTTATGAAACCTCAATTCAGACCGTTGTTTAATACGAATAATTGGCAAATTAAGTCGGCGTCTAAAGTGTGTGTGCTCATGGTATTTTGTATTGAGTACTGTAGTAGTTGTGGGTTCATTGGGCTTTCCCCCTATCTAACTTAACGGAATAAGTTGTGTGTTTGCGAAACAGTTGCAATAAAAATAACTTAAAATATATTTAGAAGTTCCTTATCGAAACCTTGTTTGGTTAAGACCTGCATTGCTATTTATGATAACAGCATATCGATTGTATTACGAGCATTAGGTATCTATTTAAAAGAATCCTGTCCTAAATTTGCTAAACGTCAAAACGTGACAAAGACGCCATCTTGGCAGCATGGTAAATTATATCGCTAAATCCAATGCTAAACCACGTCTTTTCAACCACCAAAAAGATGGTCTCACAAACATTGAAAAATAAATCATTCATAGATAGAGAGAAGTTTCAATTAAACAAGCTGCGGAATTTGAAAAAATTAAATTACCCGATGCTCCCCGTTGAATTCCTATTCCCATGGGAATTCCGGGAAATAAAATACCCTATGTCATTCCGACAACTGATATGAATCTAATGACATCTCTCATGTGTTGAAATCTGTCAAACGGTTTAGGCTGTAAGCGTGCCAAAGAAATATACATAAATACGTACACTCGAAAATCATAACCCTTTTTAGCAGTCGGGTAATATTATATATATTAAGTGTTGCACAATAAGCAGGTAAATCAATGATTTTCTAAGAAACTTACTTTGGACTTGTACTAAATACCCAGTAAACGGACCTAGTACGCGATACGTAATCAATATGGAAATTAGATTACCAATTAATCCAGTTTCATAATATTTCTCAGTATTGATTTAAATCAGTTTCCCAGGATATTTGCAAAATTAATTATTTTGCAAATATCCTGGATATTTAACTTACGTATAAAGGCGTTTTATGAGTAAAATAGAAAGGGTTTTTATTACTTATAGGTCGGTACCAAAACCCTTTCTATTTTATCCCTTTCAAAACCCATGACGACGTAATGTCCTTCTCGAAAAACCTCGTTTCGATACTACAAATACTTATTTTGTTGCTAACTTGTTATTTAACCAGCATTCATTTTTAAACAAAATATTTATTGATTAATGTTTCTTTATAATTTTTTTGTGATCCTTCCTTGATACTGAACCCGTCTCGACGACCTATGGCATCTAGTTCGATAAACACCATGTATATGGGTACACCATTGTGCATTTTTCTTAACTTTATGGCTGATAAAAATAAATTAAATTATTTTTTATTTATCGTGAACAAGTTTTGTAGTAAACTGCTTATTTGAATAATATTATTAATAAAATATTTTAGCCTCGAAGTGCCAAATTCAAATAATTATCAAAATAATATTGTCACCGAAATAGTAATCATAATTTTTTTCAAATTTTCCTGTATTAAGGGAAACAGTACATTTCAGGATAAGTTACATTGGATAATAATTGTTTTATATTATTATTTAACGACAAATCTAGAAAGGTAAATAACTAAAATAATAATCCATGGATATAGTTATTGGGGATGATAATAAGTAATTTTAATATAGATTTTCACTACTCCGTTTGCGTAAGGTATAAATTTTTTCGCACTATTAAGCTTCTAAGGCCGAGGTTCCTGGTTTAAACCCGAAGTGTATGTTCGACGACAAGTCCTTTCGCTTTATTATATATGTTAAATCTATTTTGAAGTTCGTTAGCAACATTTTTTTTATACTTAGAGAAAGACGTTCTTAATTTTTAGATCTATTTGGTGAACATGTTAAAAGAAATGATAGCATTTATTTAACTGTAGATTAATGCGTTAATATAAGCTATTAAGAAGTTCCTATGGGATCAGGAATCCGATAGATTCAGCGGGTGCAATTGCGCATAGCTAGTATGTAACATTACCTATATTTATGTAAATAAATCAATACATATATGAATTATTTAAACTGTATTGCATAATACGATGCATCCTTCCTTCCTTTGTTGGGCACAAATTTGCATGTACACAATGATGCCTGGACCACACGCAGAACTTGGTCTCATCATAAATGGTCTGGCAGTTGCAGAGTATTGTAGTGTTTGAGTCCATGATATTGTTTATTTTTTATTAATTATTAGATGAATACAAACAGTTATGAACAAAAGTATTTCACAAACCTTTGTTCAGTATTACTTCAAAATATTGACGTCCAAGTTGGTAGTATAGCCTCATACCCAGGTCCCAGTCTAGTCCTGGTCCGGACATTAACTTGTGTGATGAACACGTATGTTTGTTCGCCCGTTATGGTTGTTTATATTTATATATGTGTATTCTAGGTTCCCACAAGATCGCTGCATAGTCATTTCAGGTGGTCAGAAGTAAGGTGAAATTCTTCTGGAAACACATGGCGTGACAATTTTTAGTAATTAAGAAAAATAGATTAAACGTCGTAACTTTCCATGGAAACACATCTTCTCATTGATATATAATCTACCAGTTTATATTACTACGTTTATTATGTACTAAACTAGGTATTTAGAACCTACATTTATTTAAAAGGAAAATCATCATAATTCATTACACGAAATATTTTGTAACTAAACTGGTATATAGGGGTTTCCAAGTAGAAGTAGACAGCAAATTAGTACTACGACCCATCACATTTAAGAGGAAAACAAAAAAAAAAGAAATCTATTAGGGAAAATGTATTCATCTTTCCTTCTTTCACTATAGATGGTTCAAGTAATTTCTGATCGCGGCCGCGTATTGTGATTTTTTTTTAGTGAAAAAGGATAAGACGTTTGTCTTCTGTGTCACCTGATGGAAAGTGAAGATGAAGACAAAGGTGATACACGTCTATCCACGAGATACCTATTCACTCGATGCTTGAAAGAACTGGGACTATAGTTTTCTGGAAAAACAGACGCAAGCAGTTCATTCCACACCTTGGCGACCCGCACCAAAAAGGAACTATCGAAGCGTTTGGTTCGACTTCTTGGGATATCTACTATACAGGAATGGAAGGCCTGTCTGCGTCTAGTAGTCCGATGCAAGAAGGGTGTGGGTTCAACCTGATCAAAAAGAGCATTCGCGCACTCTCTGAAATGTAATCTGTAGAAGACTACTAAACAAGCAACTTTCCGACGATGGTCGAGGCTTTGTAGTTTTTTGGTGGTGAGGTCAAAGTTTTTAATAATTTTTCTGGCTCTTCGGTCAACTGCGTCCATCGCTTCTAGTTGGTACTTTGCAGAACCATATATTATAATACATGATACAACTGGCTGCCTGAACTAATATGTACTGATTGTCACGCACACCAAAGCAACAAGAACACATTTCGACAAGATGGCGGCTGCCACGCAGTCAAGTTGCATATTTACAAGCACACGCACACATAGGTCCGCGCGCACAAATATGTGGAACCATCGTCATGAAAATGCCCTGCGTCAAAACATTAAAACGATCCGTCACGATGTTTGAATCAACACTGAAAAGTGGAACTTATCTTTGTTTATGCTAATTTATCAACTACATAATCAATTATCAGTAAGTGACATAATAACCTCAACAAACATTCAGTTACATTCATAATCAGATGTGTAAAATGAATGCAGTATCCCGCGTTGCGTCGCGTTCATTTGGAAAACTGTTGATATTGTGCTTGTTTTAGGATTCAAAATCGTATAAATCATTTTTTACACCTGCCAGTAAAAGATAATTATGGCGTTTAATTCGATTAATTCGTAATTACAGTACTGCAATTGACTTGTCACTTACAGATATCTATTAGAGAAGCGATGTTTTTTTTAGTTGTATTGAATCTGACATCTGTTGCTAGGAGACGCTAAATCTTGTAAAACGTTTTCGTTTTGGCCCTGGCGAAGTTCTCATTAATATGATACTTTTTGGTCTACATATCGTATTGTGCGATCATAGACCAAACAAGCGGTGGGGCGTGCCATCGTGAAGGCACTCAATAAAATAAATAATACACCTACGACTAATGATGCCACTTACCACCAGGTGCTTATTTACTCCAACGGAATACCAACCAATAAACATCGAAAATTTACCTCTTAAATCGATTGAGATAACCGATCACAAACCGAAGTTACCCGAAAAACTTAGTGAATCATATACCAGTTCGTTTGTGTCTTGCAGTCGCCATTTATAAATAGTGCAGCTCGCATTCCAAGAAGCGTCCGAGCGTTTTCCTCCTGCAAGGAATGTGAGCCTCATGACGTCACCCGGCGCCTTACTAACCGGACAAATTTAGAATAGCATCGTTTACTTCATGCATAAAATCTTACCAAGGTAACCCGATCAAGTTAAGATGTTGTTCAACTACATTCTGAGTTTATAGATGTGAATCGTTTATTTATAGTGTTGTGCTGTAGTTGAAATGCATTTATCTATTCTGTAGGTGTTCAAAGAACGGTTCTTCACCGATACCGCGATAATCTTGTTTGCGTTTTGACTCGTTTGCTAGTGCAACTGTAGGTTTGCGCGTCACCCGGTTATCGCCATATTTGCATGACAAATAGTGGCGGGAAAAACATATTTATTGATTAGTGGAAGTGAGATTGTAATTCTATAATGGTCGTAGAGTATTTTCGTGCTGGGTGTTACAAATATGCTTTGACTTGTAAATTAACTGATTCATTGATAAATAGTCCACAATAGATAAAAAAATAATAATAATGGATACTATAGAAGATAATACTACACTTAAACGAGAACTTTTTGAAGGTAACGAACTCAAGAAGCTGGCAGAATTACCACATTACTACGCTGGATCGTAATATGAATCTGTTCTGCAGTGTAAAAGCTAGCCTCAGAGCCATGAGTTTTACTCACCAATCGTCTTGCTAGGTCACAATAATTCGTTGGGCCCTCTAACTCCAGGGACCCTTGGAAGCAGCCGTACCTAGTTGAAACTAGTTGGAAAGTTGGAAGGTTGCATCTCCCGCTGCCGATTTTCCACGGTTACAAAGCGATAACTTAAGTCCGCTTGCCGTCGTAGGCCATACTCCCGAGGGTTCGAGTACTCGGAGAATTGGAGGTGACAACCCAATGGATGATACCGTTCAACTGGCATGGCGGAATCTGCCACCATTACAAAAACACGAATGTCCATGACGACCAAGCTCATCAGCCACCATACGGCATCACAAACATATAACTACTAGCATTTTCCTGCGAATCTGTCCGCGAGGTCTAGAGCTGTTGACAACATTTTTATATAGTTTCATGCTTACGATCCACAGGACAGGATGCCAAGTGGCCCCGTGCCCAGGGGCATCATTCATCTTTGATAACAGAGGCGTTGCCGACCGTAGTGTCCGATTGTAGTTGCTTTAACCGAAACACAGACGCGTTTAAGTAGTTATTTAACTGTTTAAACGAGAAAAACGATTTTACGGCCTCTTAGAAGATCTTAACAAAATAAACTACGGAATTGATGGCGCTTTTTGTTAAATTCCCTGTTTACCCCTTTAGGGATGAAATGTACAAACACCGCTAGGTCCGAATAATAATAATATTTTGTATACCTATTGTTATACGAAATGTCGGGTCAATTAGTTTAGTAATTTGAACTGAAGTTGGATAAATCGATTCGTCGTTGTTTATTTTTTTTCTGTATACAGGTTGGATCTTTCAGTCGGGCCAGTAAGGGCACCTTTATCGTTTTTTATCCTTTTTTTATAAGGGATTTGCAGTCATAAATCGGTTGTGTCACTTACATTGAAACCTTATAAATAATTTCAACACCACAAATATGCTAATACTAGAGGTCTTAATATTAAAGTTTTACCTAAATAATATTTTACTTCAAAGATTGGTGTAATAGTAGGCTTTAGCAACATTGGAGCATGGTCTGCTAGAATACTCTAAAATAGTCCAATATCAATAATGCAAAGTTTATATTATTTTATAAGGTCACTTCAAAAATATTCGTTACGAACACATTGCATCAAACAATGACAAACATCCTCCAATACACCACAACTGGGAGAATCGGATTTTCTCAAAAATTTTTAAATTTTTGAAGTCTTAAATTTTTTTCTATGGAATGTGCCCGAATCTCAAGGCCAATACAGTTAACTTTCTACGTAATGTTATATTGGCACACCATGGCACGTGGAGAGGTCTATCCTGCATAGTTTGGTACCAAATTCATTTCTCAATTGATGGATTATTAAAGTGTTGTCTCCAGACATTTAAATTATAAGTTTTGTATTTTAAGAATACTCCGAAAAATTCTGGTATAATGTATATTTCATAACCTGACCCCATTCTTTTGCAAAGCAATCGACCTTTTCGTTACCAAATACGCCAACAGATGATGGAATCCATTGCAGTCTGAGAACAATGCCGTCGCTCAACAAACCAGACATTTTATGAAGCCTTGCATAAGCTATCGACGCACCTGTTTTCCCAGAGGCGCATCGAGCTAGGTGTTGTAGTACACGCTTGCAATCAGTCAATATAACAATAAATTTAAAATGTTCGAATGGGCGTACGATACTGCTTCTGAAACTGCAAATAATTCAATAGACATTACAGTATCCATCTCAGAAACAATTTTAAACCTTTTCATATGACAATCGATCCTATTTCATGTAGGGACGACTAAAGACTCTATGTTCATTTAAGAAAACTAATTCTAGAAATTACATAATAAGTCATCAAAAACTTTCCCCGTTCATTAATCAACTCCAAATATTCTATATTACCAAACGATCCTTGATCAAAAGACCCTTTGAGGCCTCCTGAAGTTTGAGTACAGAAAATATGGTAAGTCTCAAGACCCGGTTTACCTTGCAAATAAATTGTAAAGTTTTTGCTAAGCCGTACCTAAGTTGGAAATCGTAGTTGCATCGATAGTCTTCCACAACATTAGAAGTACATAAAAATTGAATAAAGTTAAATCAATACAACATGTATTTTTACCAAACGTGAATAGGTAACCATGTTGTATACCAGGCTGTTGGATCTCTTTTTGTTGACTTAAAAAGAGTAAAAGTATCGAGAGGCCTTAGATCGGGGCTGTGAGGAAGTTAGTGGTCACTTGGTTGGACCATGTGTACCTGTCCACTGTGTCCCGAAATGCCTATTCAAATTGGAACGCGTATGGCTGCTGCTGTGTGGCGGAGCACCATCTTGCAGAAGATAAACTTTTCTTCGTCCCAACAGGAGCCATTCGGCCAAATGGTTTTGGAGATTTTCTTAAATGGCGTCCTCATCAAAAAATTGGTTTCGTCAGACTGTAGTAGGAACTGGTAAATTTATGATCTCTGCTTATTTTTGCTCTTAGCCATCTGCAAAAGATCACCTGGATGTAACGCTTGAATTATGCGCCCCTGTCGATAACATTTGTAACCATATTTTTTCCATGTAATTAATTCAAGTGAGTGGGAAACACCAACAATATATCTGGACGATATCTTTGGATAGCTTCCACATAGGTTAAAATAGCAATCGCCCGTGTCATGTCCAGTACACGAGACTGCCCCACTAACTTCTTTTTGCACGGACCGCTTTCTGCGAGATTTTTTATAATGTTTTTTAGTACCTTTCTTGTTGGTACTTGGCGCAATATATACTTTATCATGTACCACACCAATGCAGCTTCCCTGATTCTATTATTTACAAAATACGCTTGAATTAAGTCCATTAAAGCCATTTTTTAACAAGAAGACATTTTTATAAATTGCAACTAACTATCTCGAATTTTCTCAGTGCACACTTAAGAATGACCTGAAAATATTCGAACCGAATTAGAAGTTTGAAAGTTAAAACTCGTTAATTTTACTCACTTTTTTCAGCTAGCTTCTTTATAGGATTCTCTACCCACAAAAAGTTTGGCTCTCTTACCGAAATGTACAGGAAAAGTTTTTGCCGATTTCTGTCATTTCCGCTACTCATACCCTAAATGGTCCCATAGAGTCTTTTGATCCCTATATGAAATAGGATCGAAAGGCATAATTTTTATTTATTTAAATTTTTTGATTTTTTCACTGAGTGCACATTTTTTCCAAAATCTAAGAATGCTGTTCAGAATATCAAAAAAAAATTATTGATGGTCTCCTAGAGACATTTTCTTGTAACTATAATGGTTAAGGTACCTGCCCATACTGACGTCTCAAAAATCCACCCTCTATAGTCTGCCTAAAAGTTTTGACATGATGTAGGAAGGTTAATCCAATCCAATATTGAAGTTTATAATTACTTTTATGAATAAATAATAGCTGGCATAATTACAAACAAATGGTAAATTTCGTCATTTATAACCGCGCTTCGTTGTGGATAATGGTAATACATATTTAATACAATAATAGATATACGTTATGGGTACGTTTGGCAGTAGGTGACCCTTCCGAGCCAGTGCTAGTTTGAATATAGGATAGTGGTAGATACAATATGTCCTAAGCCGAGGTCCGTGCCATCTCGGGTGAGATCCGGCTAACCGCCATCAGCGCTAGGCCACAAGTCCGGTGAAATTTGAAAGGCTAATAGGGCCATAAATAAAGTGTCCATTTAGAAAAGAAAAAAAAAGTTATAAATAAGTTTTACTGTACCTTTAACCACCACGTTGAATTGAGTTAGACTGCGAAAAACACTTCGTACTTCATACTAATAATGACGATGTCATAATTTCTATTAGGCTCTAGTTACCACTGTGACCGAGTAGCTTCATACGCCGTAGTTCCCAGGTTCGAGTCCTGGCATTCATTTGTGTGATGAACATAGATGTTTGTTCTCGGGTCATGGTTGTTGCTATTTATATATGTGTTATATAAATATATTCTGGGTTCCCCCAGTTCGCTTTATGGTCATCCATAACACAAGCTCTGATTACTTTGAGGCGATACAGTTGGTGTGTTTGTATAGAGATTAAAAAATAAAATTTTTATCGATGGTTAAAATCGGTCGGGTTATTGGGGCCCAGGGTTTACATAATTTAAGTTTGTTTCTTAGGTAATCTTGTAATTTCTTTTTACACTTAATTTTTGGACTGAAAATAATAGTTCTATTCTATAGCATTATAGGTTCTTATATGCATATATAAATAAATCAAATACCAGACAACTACAAAACAGTGAGTAATTTGTTAACACAAATTATAAAAACTCCGGCTGATACGAAATAGCACGTTACTTTTAAATGTGTGAACCGATTTCCATCAAATATCGCTAAGAACCCTCTCGATTCATTTAACTATCAAACAAAAAAAAATTAACGAAATTGGACCGACGACGCTCAAATAACAGATTTATTTATCATTCACAGCAGTAAATACATTTTACCTCGCATTACTTCCTTTCCTTCACTCCAGCTTGTTCGCCTGGAAGTCGCAATTGCTTTTAAACTTCCTTCAAAAAGTTTAGTACGCACTTAAAGCTAGTAAGCTAGACTTATAACACCCCTCTTTTTGCGTCGGGGTTAAAATCGAACGGGGGTATGGTTTTATTGTCTATTATTTATGTCACTCGTAACAGTGTAACGACCGTTCCAGTTATTATGCTAGAGATTTTTATTACGATACCTTTTCATTCTAAAATATTTTTTAATTCTAAAATTTAAAATGAATTTTATTTATTGTGATATATTTGTGTGATGAACACAGATGTTTGTTCTCTGGTGATGACTGTTGATATTTGTATATGTATGTTTATTCTGTGTTTCCCGACAGTTCGCTGTATGGTGGTCATCCATAACACAAGCTCTGCCTACTTTGGGGCCATACAGTTGGAGCGTTCGTCTGGGTATTATTATTATTATTAATGTTTATGTAAGGGGCGCTGATGATATATTCGGGCATTATCGATCGGCACCGCCGGGCGGCGAAGTCGAAGATGAACCTTTGGGAATATTGCCGTTCGAGTTTTGCCCAGAAGACCCAAATGTGCCCGTAAAAACGTGCCCGTAGACGTGCACGTAAACGACCTGTAAAACTTTAAAATATTTTAATAAAAAAGCAGAGTTATAACTCTATTCTAAAAAACTACTTAAGTAACTTGAAATGACAAAGTAGCCGCATAAAATAAACGTAATTTTCCACAGTTGTAAAATCATATGCCTCACTGCTGCTTTCTTGTAACAAAGTTTGTGTCAAAGTTGACATACTATGGGAAAAAAGAACCGCCTCTATATATTACCTATTTATATTTATTACCTGCCATTAGTCAACTTGATTTGTAGCTTTCGCTAGAAGTAATATTGTATATATTTATTTATTAATGCATGGTATTTGTTAAGGTGTAGGAGCGGAAAATATTAACTATGTAAAACGTGTAGAAAATTATTGATACCTATAAAACTGCAGTGGATGGCCCGCTGTCCTTTGATGGGGAATTATTTATTTTCATAAAATATTATAATTATATTTTATGTTAATATTATAAATATAAACTATTTGTTAGTTCGCTTGTGTATTTAAAAACAATAAACTATGAACCTACTCAATATTAAAAGGATTTTATACGCTAGATATTATCAAGAAACTTCCTCGGAACAAGCAATATTAAGGCTCAATTTTTTCTTTGATAACGTATTCACAAACTTCCTTAATAAATATTGAATCAAACACAAAAATAATGGATCTAGTCCGACTAATACTTTTGGAGATAAGCGTGTTCGAACCCCAGTTTATAGTAGACATTACTTTAGGCGCTTTGCTGACTTCTACATTATAAAACGAGTTCCCTGTTTCATAATTTAAATCAACCAAAACGAATCATCTCAAAAGCTTTGAAAAATACATTTTCTTAAAACCCATATCTTATATACCTCTTTCAAACCCTAATTACTTGTAATTTACCAAATGATGGAAGAGCCCGCTTTCTCTACCGCCCGTTTTGTCCTTTTTAAAGAACAAAAGTTAAAAATAATGAGTAAATTTCTTGTGATTCTTGTAGTTTTGCATATGAATAAGTTACTAGTATGGTCGTGGTTTGACGGTAAACCTGAAGACAAAATGTGAATGTTTACGGTTGTTACTCCTGCCCGGTTTTGTGAATATGATTTGTGTTTATTGGTTAGTAGCAAAGTTATCATTGAGTTCTACATTGAATGTAATAAAATCACAAAAGCACGTTGTATATTCACAATAAAAAAAATAGTTTTATATAACAATGATGACAAAAGGAATGTTTTATTCAATAACGTAGAAACTGTGCCTTGGGGTCATTGTGATCAAATTTATTATTAAATATCTTGAACTAGTTATTTTTATGTTATAGTCAATGTCTTACGTTCTACCATGCTACTAGGATTGCGGGATTCAAACAGAAATTAACCTTCTCATTGAATAGGATAGGTGCTTGTATTTCGGAAAACGAAACGGTTTTAATTCGTTGTTCACCAGTTTGCAGAAATAACACAGGTTATTTTATCAAAACCGTGCCACGTGATCGGGAGCTGGGCGAGAGAACATAAACAAGTTCTAGTTTAAAAAAAATTGTATTGTATTGTCGCTAAAAACTTTTTTCAAGAACCTTAATTCTTTAAAAATAACGAGACAACGATGCCATATATTAACGTTGTACTTATGGAAGTAGGTAATACACGCTAATTTTAATAATTTATATGCTAGTGATTTTTAAAAGAATAGTGACCTATATTATTTCATGTATTATATATACCTTAACACGGTTATATAAGGCGTTGTATGTGAGCAATGCCGCGGGCTAAAGTCAGTTTCTACCTATAATTTTAATGACATTTGTCTGCTTTTATATCATTGATAAAATCCCAAACTACATATATAAAACAAAAATTACACTTTATTCAGAAATACCATATTTATTACAAGCCAGCTATTTATTACAAAATCCATAGGGCGGAGGGACCTCTCGCGGCAGCCTTATCTCACAACAGGACAAGAGCCCCACCCTAAATTGCATAATACCAACATATACCTTCGCAACAATTTTTATCTTAACCTTTAACCTTCACCATTAACATTCGGCTTAGGCACTTAAGTTGTGAAAACTTATTGGTACGTCTAGATTGGACGGAATCTGAGACCATCAGATCGAAAAGCTAGCACCTCAACTACTGCGCCACACCTTTAGTTAAATGTAAAATAAAACAGTATAAACTCATTTTCATATCTCTTTAATTCTTAACCGACCTATCAATTTCAAGTTTAATTCCATTATTTATAGCTGCGTTCCCTGCAACATAAATCAGAAATCCGATTGGTCTAGTAATTGCGATTGCAAAGAAAATCGAATAAAAATTAAACGGCCATAAATTCAAACAATTTTGAAATTTAAACTTATTGCTCAAAGAAACCGAGAAACTTCCTGGATTTCGCGTATTAACTTGACCTCTACCATTTGCTTTTATTAATTTTATGTTTCTTTGTCTTTTTTTTCTTAAATTATTCCTAGGAGTGCTACCGATATATTCGGGCAGTCACGTGGTGACGAATGACAAGGCAGGCCCAAAATAATTACTACACATATTCGGCTAATGCCGGTTAGGCCATTTGGGCTCGCCTCGCCAAAATCCGACCAGTTTTCCCGAACGTTCATCTAACTAGACATAATCGACTTTGCAGCCCGGCAGTGCCCGAATTTAAGAGGTTAACATTTAACAAGAGGCTTTGAAAACGTTCTTTGAAGGAAAGAAAGAGAGAGAGTACATTTGTTAACAGTATGTCGGTTGTCTTACGTTTTTATTCATTACAAATTATGTTTTTTATCTTTCAGTTTTCCTTAGCTTATCTTCCTATGTGAGATTATTCGCTGCTTATAATACAAATAACGCTGGCAATGTCGAAATCTACAAACACAGATACATACATACATACAATAAGCTAAATATATTTTTTCCTCATATCACTAATGCAATTTGTTGAGCATAGCTTTTTCGTTTGATAACTCCCTAAATTTTCTTCATAGTAGGGGTAGCCGCCCCTATTATAAAATGTTAATTCTTCGAATCCGCTGCCCACGCAGCCCCTTTAATAAGATCAGGGTGAAGGCACCCCGTCTTTAACCGAAAGATGATTTTTGGAACTAGGCAAAGATTCTGGTTTCATTCGGAATTTAAATTAAAAAAATGAGCACCTCATATCATGTTTATAACTGTTCTGACTCTAAATATGTTGTAGTTTTAAACATTTTATCATTATTTGTTTAGTTAAAGCAAATGTGTGAAAAAATGTAGGAATATTTACCACTTCTGCTTCATATTATAAATTAATAGTAAAGTAGAACTTCCACGGTTTTTCGGACATATGAACTCTGATTCAAAAGGTTTTTTTAGTAATTACATAAAACATAAATGATATTATAAAGTATGCTTTAATTCATACATTGTGTATGTTTCATAATGTACAAATATAAAACCAGTCATACATTGCCAAGAATCCGAAAAAGTATCATTACAAAAAATATATACGACCTCTCTGATCTAAATAAAACCTTTTTTTAGTCCTAATTTTGAGAACCATTGCGATGGCCTTCCTTAAATAAAAAAATAGTTACATTCTTGGGTATTTTCTGAAATTACTCTATAAAATTTGAATTTGGAATTGATAATGGTCATGAATATGTTAGGATATTTGGAAGAAGATATAGACCTTCCTTTTTATGATTCTTATTAAAATAAGGTAGGTGTTCTGCCTGATGCTCGCAGCTAAAACTTATCTTTAAAAAGGTACAATAAAAGTTCATTCTACCCACGAAACGATCTGTATCTGCTGTTCTAATGTGATTGGCTTTTTTGAATATAGATAATTTCGAATGGTCTAAGACCCAAAATATATTGAAATTGTACTTGGTACTTTGTTGCGCAATAAGAGCCGTAAAATAATCGTCCTTTATGAGTATTACTTTAAAAACCATATTTTTCTGAACACCTGAAAGAAGTAGTACGCCATTTTCGAATTTCCGCCAGTTCTTTGACCTGTTCATAGAAATGAAAAAACCTTTTGTCATTTATCAAAACATTCGACATGCTGCAAAACTACGCTCTATTAAATTCACCAACTTTTATGTAAAAAAAACTTGATCGTGACAATGGCGGCAAAAAACAAAGTGAAGCAGTTTTATAACGTATCGCATTACACGAAACCGTTCTTATTCACAAACAAGCGTTCAGCAGCTTTTATGACGGCTGCACACGGTATAAAGGTAAATTTAAAATGTTCATTGCCAAAATTATAACGTCAAAGTAAAACAAGCTTGTTCATAATCGTCCTTTTTGCTTATGGAAACGAATGACAACTTATGTGATTTTCACAGGAAAACTCTGGTCAACCATCTGAGAGAAATATACCAAAATTGCATTTACTAATAAAATAGCGTCTTCATAAAAAACTTTATTTGATTTCAAAAACCACCAAGCCAACAAAGCTGATACAAAATGTATTAGATAAATAAAATATATTAAATTGCAAAGCATTTATTGTTAGTGAATTAAGCTGCCGACCTCTTTTGTTGCACTTACACCTTACAAGCCCGCGCGTTTCAACTTCCGTTCCATTTTCAAAAAATCCAGCCATCTTGCGCGTTTTGACAAGCCGTTGCGAAATGCCGACTGATATTTGAGTAGGTGCCTAGTTCACAAATTCTTTTGTTGTTTTTCATTGTGTTACAGTAGTACGATATTTTATAGGTATGTAAAAGTTTTATTTTAGATGGGGTCGTAGGGTCAGTTTATGACCCGCTGAAAAGAAATTGTGTAAATGCTTTGTCCTTTGTCTACTGTAAAAATGTATCGCCATTTCAATTATTAATCTTTAGTTATGGTGCTTTTATACATTCATTAGAATGTATTCAAATATCTTATTTTACCTAGAAGTAACCAGGAGGGACTTGTCTTTTAAAACAGGCGTGTACCTGACATTTTGTCATAAAAGGAGATAAATGTTTTCTTGATCGAATCAAATATCGTTTTTACAATTTAAAATTAATAAATAAATAGTAAATAAAATATCGTTTATTGTAACCATTAGAAATTTTTACAATTAAAGTGCAGCGCTATCGTCTGGACTAGCGTGAGCTGTACTTCAGATGATAGTTCCTTCCCAATCTGTATACATATGCTTATTTTACACTCATATGGTACATTATATAAAAATAAACGAGAAAAAAGACAATAATAATATGAGAGAAAACAAAAAGACAACAAGGAAAAAATAATAATAATAAAAACTATGTGAATGTGGTCGAGCATGATAATCACCAATACTTTAAAGCATTTGAATGTTCCTGATACTAGGTTTAAGGATTAATTCAATTATGTTAAGTATCAATTTGATTATACATAGTAAAAACTCAATTCAGTGTAATATTGCTAATACATTTTCTGTTTCATCGTAAGTTAAACTATGTAACCATATTTTAAGTTTTTGTTTTAGTTGATAATTGGATAGATTATTAACTTTATGGATGGCATTAAACTCACAATATAATTTAGGGGCCTGAAAACTGTAAAAGTTGCTGGCAAAATAACTTTTAATAGCAGGCGTTTTTCCAGTATTATCACGTCTGGCAGTGGAGGGTACAGGATAGACACTGTACCCTATGGTAGTGTTTTTTTTTGTTCCCCTCCGCGGGAAGGGCAGGAGGATAAAAATGCCCTGACGCATACTCTGGCGCGATTCCAGAGTTATGTGGGACTCGTCCCGACGCCTACCAGAACCATACCCACTACAAACCCCCTGTCGGCTCGTGCATTTTTGCCACTCAGCCTTCATCTGAGCGACGGCCAATTGGAGAAAGAGGCCGCGCTAGCGGGGCCCAGAAGGGGTCACCCGCTGGGATTACATAGCACTGAAGGTGCTCAAAGCACTGAAGGTGAATACATAGCACTGAAGGTGCTCAAAATGAAAATCAAATAATAAAAAAAAAATTAAAAATTGCAAAATAAAATTGGATTAATTCGCATTTACGTTAGAATTAGGATTTACGTTAGAATTAGAATTTACGTTAGAATTAGAATTTGCGGCCAGAAGGGCTTCGAGATCGGCTGACAGTCTGGTGGAAGAGTACGCTTGCGCATTCCTAGGCCTAGCGACTTTGAACTTCGAATCTAAGACAGGAGTATTATATGAGACTGAATCACGAACTAGAGGATTAGGATGGGTTTCGGAGCGTTTGAAGAACGCTTCAGAGTGTTTTGAGATGTTGTTGTACTGTAGGCAGTTCAAGATCTCTATGCAAGTCCGCGTTACGCACGTACCACGGTGCGTTTGTGGCCCTGCGGCAAAAGAGGTTTTGAACTACCTGCAGTTTGTGCAGGAGGGAGGGTTTGGCGTGGGCAAAGATTGGCGAGGCATATGTCATGACGGGTCTAACGCAGACCTTGTAAAGTGTACGTTTGTTTCTGAAAGACATTTTACTTTTTCTACCTAACATGCTATTTAGGCGGCCTAAGTAGTGACGAGCGCGTTTCGAAACTCTTTCGACATGTGGCTTGAAAGAAAGCGTCGGATCTAATGTGACGCCTAAGTATTTAGTACTGCGCTTCCAGGGGATGGGAATGCCTAACATTCGAACGTGGGGATCGCCAGCGGGACGACGGCGTTTGTGGTCGAAGCGCATCGCAGAACTCTTTTCAGGGTTCACATCGATGCGCCATTTTTGAAACCATACACCAAGGGCGTTTACGGCCTTTTGGAGTCTGGTTACAAGGTGCGGAACACTGTGGCCTTTGGTATAGAGTGCGGTGTCGTCGGCAAAGAGGGCGAGTTCGACGCCTTTCGGTGGGATGGGAATGTCGTTGGTGTACACGGTGTACAGCAGAGGGGCGAGGACTGAGCCTTGAGGGACTCCAGCCTTTATGGGACGAGGCGCAGAAAGCGTGCCTTCGTGTTTAAATCGAAACGTACGGTCTTTGAGAAACGACGCTATTAACCTGACTAGGCGATCCGGTAAGCCTATTTTGTAGAGTTTATAAACGAGACCGCTGTGCCAGACTTTAGCGAAAGCCTTGGCTACGTCAAAGAAAACCACGACTGTTTTATAACGACGCGGATAGAAACCGTCGTATATACTCAACGATTCGATGGACTTGCTGAGGGCAGGAGTGTTTAGCGCGAAAGCCGAACTGATGGGGAATAATGAGAGGATCGCCATCCATTGGAAACAGATGGTTCCGCATTCGAGAGAGTATGACTCTCTCGAGAAGTTTAGACATTGCCTTGAGGAGGCTGATGGGTCTGTGATTAGCCGGGACGTTCAGAGGTTTGCCCGGCTTGGGAATGCCTATGACTGTCGCTTCTTTCCAAGCTTTTGGAAAGTAGCTATGGTCGAAGCAGGCATTGAAAATGATAGCTAACAAGGTAAGCATCTGTTGAGGTAGGTGCTTAAGTGCGTGGTTGGAAATACCATCCGCACCCGGAGCCTTTTTGGACTTTTGATTTCTAATGAAAAGCAAGATTTCGTCATTAGAGACTGTGACAGGGTCGGCGGTGATGGGGAGAGAGTCTCTGCGAAGGACTTCGTCCTCCACCGCCTGGATGTGTGAGGGATCAGCAGGTTGCGTGCTGGGCGAGCATTGTGCTGCAATGCTGTCAGCGAAGCATTCGGCTTTCTCTTCGACTTCAAAGGCAGTAGTGCCATCGGGACGAGTGAGAGGAGGAACGTGAGAGGCGGTGTCTACGCGTAAGGCTCGGGCCATGCTATAGTACGCTTGGTGGGACGGAGAGATATTCGCCATGAGATCGTTCATTTGAGCGTCTCGGAGTTCCGCGAGGCAAGACCTAACTTTACGTTGAAGCTGATTCGCAGCTGTTCTATAGGCGGGCGTGGGATATTTCTTGGCTCTCCGGAGAGCCGCGTTCTTAGCTTTATTAAGATTGCTAACGGCTAAGGGAAGCGTGAGTTTGCCTTGCTTAGCAACCTTTTCGTTGTCACTGATGGCTGAGTTGATAGCATCAGTGAGAGAATTTACTAATGAATCAATTTATCCGGGCTATCTAATTGTTCGGGAGAGATCGCGAGTGGAGAGTTCGGAGCCTCTAAGGCTGAAACTAACGTATTTTTAGAGCCTTTCCAGGTATAGGTCTTAGGAGAGGTAACGTTATCGTTAGGCAGTCCTAGCACGAGGGAGACGGGGCGGTGGTCAGAACGTAGGTCATCGAGAGGTTCGATAGACCTGAGGTCGAGGTTGATTCGCTTGACTATTGCAAAATCGAAGATATCAGGAGAGTGGTTCGGGTTGTCGGGATAGTGGGTGGGAGTGATTATTTATTTTATTTTATTTATTTTATTTCATAGGATAACAAACAGTATTTTATAATCTATGTATAAAGCAATATGAATAACTTTTAACCATTTACATGTTATCACAAATTACTATCTATAGCATAATTTGTTCTTACATTATAAAAAAAAAAAATACAAATAACAGAGAGAAAAAGTAACAGTTATGATGTTAGAAAACAACCAAATTATAAAAATAAAAACTAAAAATAATACTAATAATAACAGGAATCGCGCCAAAATAGATCCATAATAAAATCGGTTCAATGAATATTGTCGAACCAGAGTTTTGACAATGCTCGCTTGAAAGGGACCACACCAGAGGTAAATAAATCTAAATCAGGTAATTCCGCAAGTTTATTTGCGTTATTCGCTGATCTAGGAAAAAAGGATTCTTTTCTGTAATTGGTGGAGCTATGTGGTATAAAGAAGTATGAAGGATGTCGCACAGTTTTCGTTGGGACCCGCAAATTTATTTTGGAAAGAAGATGTGGGGAGTCAATTTTGGACTGTAAAATGTTTAGCAGAAAAGATATGTCAGCAATTTTACGTCTTTCTTTCAGTGGTAAGATGTGATGCCGTTTGCATCTCAGCTCATATCGTTCGTCGTATTGTTTACACTTGTATTCTAGATGTTTTAGAAACTTTCTTTGAACTGCTTCAAGACGGTTTATGTAAATTTCATACTGCGGATTCCAGATTTGCGAGCAATACTCGAGAATGCTTCGTACCAAACTGCAATATAGTATTTTTACAATTTTTAAACTACTAAATTGAGAACTCGACCTTATGACAAATCCCATTGTTTTGTTTGCTTTTTTGGCGATATGGTCAATATGCTTTTCGTATGTTAGTTTGGTGTCAAGAAATACTCCTAGGTCTTTGATGTCATTGACGCGTTGCAAGTTTTGTTCTTTCAAATTGTAAGAATAAAGCAAAGGTTGAGGTTTACGAGAAAAAGTTATTATGTGACATTTTAGAACGTTTAGATCTAAATAATTTTGTGAACAGTATTTCTCAAATCTTTGCAGGTCTTCCTGCAAGAGAGAACAATCTTCTAAGGTGACAATTTCTTTATAAATTTTCATATCATCTGCATATAGGAGGAATTTTGAGTGAAGGAAACAAGACCTAACATCGTTTATAAATATGTTAAACAACAGCGGGCCAAGCAACGATCCCTGGGGAACTCCAGAAGGGACACCGCGCCAAGAAGAGCAATATCCATTTACCGCAACAGACTGAGATCGATTCTCTATGTATGAGCAAAACCACCTATATAAGTTGCCGTGGATGCCTGCAAGCCAAATCTTCTTCAACAGTATTTTGTGATCTATGCGGTCGAATGCCTTGCTAAAGTCCGTGTAAATTGTGTCCACCTGCACACCGTTATCCATAGAAGATGTAACGAAATCTACCAAAGAAAGAATATTAGTTGTAGTTGATCTATTTTTTAAGAACCCATGCTGCTCAAGAATAAAAGAACTTGAAATAGTATTATAGACCTGGTTGTAAATAATTCTCTCAAGTATTTTTGCAAATATGCATAGCTTGGATATTGGTCTATAATTTTTAATTTCATTTTTATTACCATTTTTGTGAATTGGACTTATAAATGCAGACTTCCATACATTTGGTACAATGCCTTCTTTTAGTGAGCGTTGGAATAAGACGACGAGTGGTTTAGTTATAAATTTAGCACATCTTAGTATGAAAATAGCTGGTATATTGTCAGGGCCGGCTCCTTTAGTTATATCGAGTGAATTGAGTAATTCAAAAACCATTCTTGCATCTACCTGTATGTCACCTATACTTTGTGCTGTGTTTAAATTGCAAATGTTATTTACAGATTCGGTGTGACTTGTTTTTGACCTTGGAGTAAGAAACGTAGTGTTAAAATAGTTCGCAAAAAGATTACACACTTTCTCACCAGAATCAGCCACCTCACCCTCGTATGATAGAGTTGAAGGAAGGTAATTAGAACCCTTTCTGTTTGACTTAACAAATGACCAAAATAGTTTTGGATTCTCTGTAATGGAGTTTTCTGCATTCTGAATGTAAAGGCTGTAGCATTGTTTTTCCAATGTCTTAGCTCGTTTGCGAAGTAGACAAAAACTAACGTAATCTGAGGCATTTCCATAAGTGTGATATTTTGATAGATACTTACGTTTCTCTTTTAGTATCTTTTTTAGGCAAGAATTGTACCAAGGTGGAAAATTGGTGGCAGTAACGAATTTGGAAGGTACAAATTTATCTCTCACATTGTAAAGGCATTGATAAAGGTTATCAGCGGCATCGTCTAATGTACTCTCAGCTAAAACTTGACCCCAATTTGTTTTCTCTAAGTAGGAGTTTATTTTTGCGTAGTCACCGCGGTAGTACGAGTATCTTTTTCTGGGATTAGATTTAAGTGGCTTGACATTTATAAAGTTTAGGTTGACAATAAGAGATTTATGATGACTATCCTCAGGCACTAAGGGATCAGAACAGTTAGTTACGGCTAAATGTGCATTACATAAAACGAGATCAAGAATTTTACTATTAACGTTTTTCCATGAGTTGAATTGGTTCAAATTACACTCACAGAGAGTGTCGAAAAAGTATAATTGAGTTTGACCTGTAATGCCTGAAGGTTGAAGACCCATTTCACCGTTTAACCACTCAACATTGCCTAGATTAAAATCTCCCATGATTATAAAAACATCGTCGGGACAAGAATTAATTAAAATCGAAAGGTTGTCTGTAAAGTTTTGAAGCTGCGATGCAAAAGAATAACCATGTCTTTCATTACATAGGTAAAGAGTACAGATATGTAGCTTATTAGAGATATGACAGGCGTTTTTGTATGTGACCGTAACCCATATATCCTCTGCCGAAGAACTCCATTCGGGTCGATCAATTGCCGATAGTTCACGGCGCAGTGCCAATAGCACCCCTCCACCATATTTTTGTTGGGTATTCGACAAGTTTCGATCCCTACGCCAAACTAGGTATCGGTCGTCAAAGAGTTCACTATTGTTTATTCCGTCGAGAAGCCAAGTTTCAGTCAATGAAATGACGTCATAAGAGTTAGCAAGCAAATTACGTTTAAATTCCTGAGTTTTAGTACGCAGGCCTCGTGTATTCTGGTAGTACATACTAAACAGTGACATTGTTATGAGAGTTAAAATAAAAACTGGAGTGTAGAAATATATAAAAAAATAGAAACGACATAAAACCAGTACCCGCAATATAAAAGTTACATGACAAATTAATGAAGAAGCAAATTGTTTGGGCGATAAAAACCTGCTCTAGAAATTCACAACACTGATGGTTTCCTAAAAATAAATAAGTTCCAATAAGTGCAATGTAAACAAATTTCGAAATTATTAGAAAGTGAGATGGCAACAATGTTAATTGAAAATAAATACATAAAATATATGAATTAAATGAACAAAGCTGTATATTATATATATTGTTAATATATTTACTAAAATAAGTGATCCAGGCGCCAAAATAATATTTATCTACAGAAATTAAAATCATCCATTCCTGACATTTACATAACAACACCCTTATGAAGCAATTACTTTGTGTTGTAGTAATAAAAAACATTATAAAAAAGATTAAACTGCACCCCATTAAAAATGAGTGGAATGAAAATAATATGTACTTAAAATAATGACTCAAATCATACATTTTAAATGGACCCTTTGCCGCAATTTCTTTTATTAGATTCTTAAAGTAAAATATAGTATTAATTCTAAAATAAATTGTATGTACAATTGCTGATTTATTTAAATTATTAAAATCTTCGTTAAATATTGAATCAACAAACCAAATTAGTAAGCTGATTGCGCTCATATAAGTCAAATAAAATACTTTGCAAATAGGTCCCGCTAGAGGTAAGTAAAATAAAATTGAATTAGGTTTCAGATATTGCCATACAGTATTTAATCTCAATATACTTATAACTTTCAAATTTCGTTTCAGCCTTTTATAACAAAACCTATGTACTATAAAAAAATTCCCGTGTTCATTTATTAGAACTATTACATTTCTATTTACTATAAAAACTAACCAATTTAAGCAGTACGAAAAAACGACATTAAAACCCTGTTGTTCTAACAAGTTTAAGAGAATTATTGCCAGATTCCATTTCAGTCTTCCAAAACAAAAATAAAAAATATTTCCGTATTTATGTACTAAAATTAACCAATTTAAACAGACCCAAAGAGAGACTGTAGAACTATGTTGGTCTATCGTGTTTAAAAGTAGTCGGTAGAATTGTCCAAACAAGCGCAAAATAAAAAAGCAAACATATGCGTAAGCGCACGAAAGTCGAAAATATGTTAGCAAACTTACGTACGAATATCGGATGATGCGCACTCCGCGGGTAGGTCGATAATGCGAACAAAAGCCGAACAACTTTGGGGCGATTCCTGTCCTAAACAAGTCTTTAACGTAAAATTTAATTGAAGTGTTAGTTCTATTTTCTACAAAATTTTCAACAGATCTTTCTCTTCCTTTATAGTGAATATGTGTGAGGTATCTGATTTTCTGGCCATAATTTTGCAATGTTTGACCCAAATGTGTTGAAAGTTTTTTTCCTTCGCCAAAGATCTCGCTTTGTTAAGAAGTATTTTATTAGATGGCGTGAGATGGTCATTGATGTAAAAGTTCTTTGAATCTGCAAACCCGATATTGGCCAACTGCAATTTTTTGCTCTTCCGTGCCAGTGCGATGAACTCTTCTTTGTTATAGCGGCTGATGAATCCTACCAGAATGGGTTTTTCAGAATTAGGAACCCGAGTCGGTATTCGAGCAATATAATTGATGTCTTCTTTCCTATATGTGAAGTTGCACAAAGTACTTATGTTATTGATGATTTCATACAGATTTTCATCTTTTTTTTGAGGAATACCTCGAATTTCAACGTTGTTAATTCTGGCCAATTGATCTCGATCCTGTAGTTCCTTGTTGAGTAATAGTATTTCATTTCTAAGTATAGGTATTTCAACTAAAGCTTTTTCTGACTTTATAACTTTGTTTTCAAGGGCTTTCACTTTTTCTGTAACACCAGTGATGATTTCATGTGCCATTTCTATAGACTCCTTGAGGCTGCTGAGTTCATCCTTGATGAGTTTGATGTTTTCCACCACAGAAGCCAAGGGTCTCAATTGGAGCACTATCTTATTCAGCTGTTCCTGCATGTTGTCCAGTTGATTGGGTAGTGGGGACACCGGGGATGGTGACGGACTCGCTTTACACTTAGGGCAGCGCCATACATTCTTTCGATCTCCCAGCTTCCGATAACCAACTTCCGTGATACCAGAGCATGCGAAGTCATAATTTCGTTTGCACGTGCTGCAGATCGCGCCTTCGGTGTAATCATTACCACAACTTGAGCAGTTATTCATTTTAATCGGAATAGTAAATAAATAAATAATAACAGGTACAGAACAGGAATAACTCGAAATACAGAAAGAAACAAACAAGCGTCTATTCTGATGCGCAGCCTGACGGCGTATGGGGGAGATGACATCTAAGTCAAGTGAATTTGTGATGTCGAGGAGAGCGATACCGCTGGTGTTGTTTGATAGGCACGTCCAGTCAGTATGTTTGGAGTTAAAGTCTCCGAACATAATGACTGAATGGCCGAGGGCGAGAATGGCCTCAAAATCGCTGCGGATTGGTCTGGTACCACTAGGTATGTAGACTGAAGCTATGATGATGGTCGGATGACCAGTCATAGCCAATCTACACACAGTGGCTTCCATGTTGAGGAGAGGAGGGGTAGGGAGAGGGCAGCAATGGAATCCTCTTTTGTAATAAATAGCAGTGCCGCCGAAACCGTCGGAGTTGGGCCTGTCGTTACGAATAAACGCGTACTTAGGTATAGCGAATCCCCTGGAGCGGTTTGGAGTTAGCCACGTCTCTAGAAGAAGCAATAAGTCTGGCTCGTTGTTCTGACGCGGGATTCGCGGGTCTAGACATTATAATTTACTTATTTACGAATTTATACAAAAAAAAAAAATTTATAACGAACTTAGAAGCGAGCGATGCTCGGCTAACGCAAATAAACGCTCTTGAGGAGAGCGGGCGGCTCGCAGTTTGCGTGCGAGAACAGAAATTTCCGTAATGTAGTTGAATGACGTCGAACACGGTCTTCATGTCCTCAGCCAACGACGACTGAGGTGAAGATGACAAAGCAGGACGCGGCCCTACGGAAGCTACGGGAGCTGGGATGGGTCGGGAAGGTGCAGGCGGGACAGCCGGACGCTGCCTCCAAGACAGAGCTGGAGTAGGCGTCGGCTGAACGGGCTTTGCTTCCGGGGGACCCAGGTTGCGCAGCGGCGGGAAGTTAGCGGGAGTGAGCGGCGGCGCCGGTTTAGGCGCGACCCTCTTGGCGGTGGAGCGCGGAGCGCGCGGGCAACCCCTGTAGTTAGCTGTGTGACCGGACTGGACGCACTCCTTCGTTATGTGTGGATCCAGGCACTTAACGCACCTGGGGGGAGCTGAGCAGTTAGCCGCTGCGTGGCCATAGAGCTGGCAGCGGTGGCACTGCCCAGGGTGACCGCGGGGGTTGGGACGCTCGACGGAGATATTCGAGAGTCCGCAGATTGTGCGAGCCTCTCTGAAGATCTCCCTCGAGTTGGGAGTATTAGACAAGATAACTAAAGCTAACGGAAAGTGCCTACCGCGGTCAGAGTGCATCTTGTGCACTGCTTCAGCCGGGAAGCCCTGAGACTTAAGATCCTCGAGAATGTCTTCATTACTGAGTTCAAACGGGACGCCCCGTAGTACTGCGCGGATCTTACGCTCCTCCGGAAGGGCGTAGGTGTGATACGCGATTTGTTTGATCGACAGAAGCCTAGTGAAAGACCGGAAGTCGTCGACGGTCGCAACCTGAATTTTGATTGTTTCGCCAGCGTTGGCGGCTTTTAAGTAATTAATTAGGTAAAAAAGGTAAGTTTTAAGTTAGGTAGAAACAACTTTGAGAACGAGGTGAATAGAAGAATTCAGCTAGGTTGGGCAGCGTTTGGGAAACTACGTCAAGTCTTCACATCCACGATTCCACAGTGCCTAAAGACGAAAGTCTTCAATCAGTGCGTCCTACCCGTCATGACATACGGAGCCGAAACTTGGACACTAACGGCACGGCTGGTCCACAAGCTGAAGGTCGCTCAGCGTGCTATGGAAAGAGCTATGCTCGGTGTTTCTCTGCGGGACAAAATCAGAAATGAAGTGATCTGGCAGAGAACCAGGGTCATCGACATAGCGCACCGGATTAGCAAACTGAAGTGGCAGTGGGCTGGCCATATTAGCCGAAGAACCGATAACCGTTGGGGTAAACGAGTTCTTGAGTGGAGACCGCGTCTCGGCAAACGTAATGTAGGACGTCCTCAGACACGGTGAAGTGATGATTTGCGCGGGATGGCTGGCAGGAGCTGGATGCGAGTAGCCGAGGATAGACCTCGATGGCGTGAAATTGGGGAGGCCTATGTCCAGCAGTGGACGAATATGGGCTGATGATGATGATGAAGTAATTAATTTTGTGCTCTTTGCACAAATTAGAAACCGCGGTCCAGCGCGCTTTTTCACGGAGGAAGACGGGCGGAGGGAGCTGAGGCTTCGATGGGACGGGAGCGCAGCGCGTCGCTAGCTTAGACGGGACCGACGGAGACGCGGTCACTTCAAATGACATGAGCGGCGCGGGGGCGTGTGTAGAAGACACCGGAGTTGGTTCGGGTCTTGAAGACACCGCGGCTTTTTTCGAACGCTTCTTAGAGCGTTTGGTTACTAATTGGAACGCGGGCTCAGGAGAGCCGGTTAAGGTGGCGGCGACATGAAAGCGTCTTATGCATTGGTATATAAATAATTGGCGCACTGTCATAACACTAGCTTTTTCATATAAAAGTGTTGTGGGATATAGGAAGGGTAAGCTCATCAGTACCTTTAGCAGGGCGCGTTCAGCTCGTTCGGCTTCGATTATGAGTGTCTTAGCTGCAGCTCCCCATGAACTTATGCAGTACGTTATTACACATTCGGCGAGTGCTTTGTATGTTTGGAGTAGTAATGCCAAATCTGAGACAATCCTAAGCTCCTTGAAAATGTAAATTAGTTTCCTAAGTCTATTAGCCACGTAAGGGATATGCATATTCCATTTCAGCTTGTCGTCAATAAATATCCCTAGGTACTTTATATTGTCTACTCGCTGTAGTAACGGGCAGCTGCAGTTTCCTACTTTGCTAGCGTCTTGACGATTGCATGGATGAATATGAGTTTTTAGCAGGTGAAAACTTGGTGAAGACGCAGCAGTTTTCGAGAAACATAAGAACTTTGTTTTATCAGTATTAAGCGTCAATAGACTGTTCTCCAGCCAAGCAGTTATTTTGCTCATTCCAGTTTCGGCTATATGTCTTACTTGATCCCACGTATCGCCATAAAATAATATGACTGTGTCGTCTGCAAACAACTGGATCTCAAAATTTTGAATATCCAGTTGCGATAACCCTTTAACATATATCAAAAATAGAGACAGTCCGAGATTACTGCCTTGAATTATGCCACATTTGTGACGAAGTCTATTACTGAATAAATTCTCTATTTTCACCACCTGATCTCGGTCTCTTAGGTAATAATTAAAGGTAGTTATTGCAGTTCTGAATCATTGAAAGAAATGCCTGTCATATATTTATGTAAACAACTAATAAGGCGACAAATAAAAAAAATGTGCTCCAAAAACACTTGACATTTCGAACTTAAAGTTCATTTCAAAGTCAGAAAAGCAGGAAAAACGAGACACAAAGGTATCAGTCCAATGAAATCCTTCTAATATTTCCTTAATGTTAATAAAATTATTTAGTTAGACTCTGAGCAGACAGTGGAATACCTTGAGATTGTGGCTTCGTCGAATTGCCACGTCGCCGCGTTTGCTCAGGACCTCGGTTCGCGGAATATATTTCAAATATTTTGCCGACAGAGGATTTGGATTCATCATCCAAAGGATTTAGCAGCCTGGACTTTAGTTTTGCAGGAAGAAAGGACTTTGATTTTGTGGGATTCATGGAATTATTTCTGTATTTATTGGTATTTTTTAAGTCGGAGCTTTAAGTTATAGAAAACTATATCCTCAAAAGCATAGGATCTTTCTGACGTCTGTTTAAAAGACTTCAAACTTTTCTCAACTTTGATGTATATTAAGATAATGCTTAGTAATAAAAAAAATATAACTTAACTTTATATTTATTGAATGCTCAAAATACATCTAGATTCAAATCCTTGGATAACTTTCCCCTCGCCTTACAAAATGGCCGCAAGAAATTCTTGGCGCGCTTTTATCAGTTTTTTTAAATAAAGGGGTTCGACTAGTTTGGCAACGGTACTTTATCCGTGGCGGCGTAATTTCATTTTTTCAATGACAGCCGCCATAACAATCATTTCTACGCGTAGCTCTTTAAAACAGCTTATTATGAAGATTGGCATACTAAGATCATTTAATTTATTTCACCTGTTAGACCTACCATCGTTAATTGAAATAACGAAAAATTTTTAAAGGAAAAGAAAAATGGGGCTCCTGTCTGTTATGATTTTTTTTTACAAATACTGTATTTTATTATAAGGTACTGTTAGCACTGTAGATTAGGTAGGCATCAAAGCTAACTTAAATCAAGACAGTGGCTAATTTAGCGGCCGAATTTGGTCGCGATTTTGAATTTACACGCCCAGTGACCAGGCAGTTGAAATAAAATGTTATTCTTTTTTCGGGCTTAGGTCCTATTTTCCGACAACCTGTCGGATTGTCTTGGCTGGGCTTTAATTGATAGATGTGCTTTTGGTCGACTTGACACATCACATCATACTACACTTTTTTTTATCGATATCCCATTTTCCGTACTATGTAATTTTTATATTATAAAAATGTAATAGTACATTTGTTTTGAGAAAATACATCCAACAGATTTTTAGTATATCTTTCAATTCGGGTATACCTTTAATTTTCATTAACTTTTTCCACTGTTACCGTATTCCCTCTACCACGTCCCATCTGCAAAATCGCCTAATATTTATTCTTTGTCGCCGTGTGTGTGTTATTTAAAAACGCCGCTTGCCACCGTCTCTGTCTGGAGGTCAATGGAACTGGTTCCAGGTTCTTTGTTGTACGGAACCATGACCTACCTTGCTTGATGGTGATTTATGGGGACCTGCGCAGAAAACCACAAACTTTTTTTTTCCTATTTGACGACCTCCGTGGTGCAATGGTTCGATGAAATAGTTTGGTTAAAATTAAATACAGGTACGACATAAAATTATGTGGAATGCAGTTTGTTCTTAGTTTGAAATTATTTAAAATGAATAGTTCCATAATACAATCGTCTGATTTTCTCCTAATTTTATTTTCATTATTTGTCCCATTCGAGAAATACTAATGTACTAGTTACGATGTTAGGGTTTGTGGTTAGGGTATGTTTTACGTATTTAAATCTGATGAGGTATTTTCTTTTATTTGGTAATTTGCAATCGATAAAGGAGAATTTACGAAATCCTTCGTAGCGGAACTATTGCAGATGTGTTTTAATTTCGATTTTATTTAAATTAATTCTTATTATGGGTGTGGTACTGTCTCGAGGTTAAACATAAAGCTATAGATAAAAAAAATTAAAGACCTATTCATAAAAATTTGAATAAAAACAAATAAATAGAATACTTGTTCCAATAATGTTTTAGAGTTTTTAAAGTTCATGAAAACTTCTGTTTGCATGAACGAAGTTAAAAGTTATCTCACTAGCTTTTCCTCGAGGACCAGGGAACAAGAATTCTACCTAAACGTTATAAAATTGCCTTAAGGTTTTTTCTATCAGTCATCATCTACTAAAAAAGAAAAATGAGTTTGTTTGTCTACATATGTCTTAAATTATATACAGGGTCTCGGATTCCTTTCACATTTTTTTCTATTGGGTATGTTTAAACGTGTAATTTTGTTTTTTGAATTAAATCGTATATCGTTGGTAAGAACTTAATCTTTATCTAATAAGCATTGAAAAAACAAGCACTTATCAAACTTATTTACAAAGTTATTGCCAAAATAAACTCAAACTGGAAACTGAGATAAAATTGCGTAATTTTTTAACTAAAAAAATCGGTTGACATATATGGGGTGATTTGGATTCCTCTCTGGACAACCATTTGACAGTCTTTCCTGGGACACGCTGTATAATCGATAAACTCTGAAACTACGGATCCGGTTTAATAATTATTTCCTCATTAGAAAGCTAGATAGGCTTCATGTTATCAAGAAATTCCAACGAGATCGGAAACTATCCCGACCCCACGCAGGAATCCCAGTCATTTGTTTTTAAAGAAACGACAAGTAAACAGTCAAATCTTCTATCTCACCGGATGAAAGGTGCAGATAGAGACGATGCTGTTACTGGCCTATCCAAGTGATAAGTTTTGATAAAATGTTAGAGTTTTCATGAACTTTGAAGTTCTGTTAAGAGAAGTCTATTAGATTTGAGTCTTAAACCCGTATTTATAAAAAATAAATTTGAGCAAAAGTAACGACTTAAGAAATAATTTTTATTTCATGGTTAAGAAGTAAAAAGATAGGGTATCTATATACGCAAAGAAGTTGTACAGTGCTTTAAAATGTAATTGCGTGACTTAAGAATTCTTGGTTGTCTGAGTAATAACTTGGGGTGTTAAATACCAACATTTTATAATATAATATGATACAATGTATATAATATATAGTATGATTCGAAAGTAAGTAGAGCTTGTGTTACGGATGACTGTAATGCGAACTTCAGGGGAACTCAGAATAAACATACACACATAACAAACATCTGTGCTCATCACACAAATGAATGTCCCAATTAGGACTCATACCTGGGACCGACCACTACCCCATTCTGCCGTCGGCAGGGAACTTTTGTCGTGTAAGTACCGCGCACAGTGCTACCAGTTAAGGAATGCAAATCCGAACTTGAATTTGATTCCCGTTTTTCAAAAACGTATAACAAACCTGACCAGGTTTGCCAGATATTTCATAGAAATCCAAGCGCTGCTCAGCTGAGTTTGAATCAACAAACGTAGAACTTCGTACATTGTCTTATTTAACTGGATTTTTGTTCTTGTTGTGTGGTCGTCGAATATTTTAATTTATCCTTTTTTTTTCAAACAATTAGTAGACATTTGTTATCCATCTTACCAGGTTGAAAGGGATGATAACGGCCAGAATGGTATCCGCCGATCCAAAAGCTTCACCTTCTCACTCTCTGCCAAAAAATTCCAGGGGTGATATATATGTGGAAAAATAGACGTGGGCAGTTTATTCCACTCCTTGGCTACGCAAACTAAATAACAGCCGTAAACTTACGTCATTTTGCAAATAAAAAGAAAAATAAATAAACCGTTTTCTATTAGGCTGCGAGAGGCATATTTCATTTTAACTAAGAGCCCTAAGATAATGAACCCAAAGGTATTCGGTGTTCTGATAAAATATCCTTTTTCTCAGAACACCAAATAGCTTTTTATTCCAAGTAACAAGAGTCGCCTAGTTCTTGTCTCAAGTCTACATTTTACTGTCACATCCTCCCACGCTTGCCCACGCGCTTGCGATTTACTGTTCTCTGTTATAGGGTGCGAATTCAAAGTTTAATTAAGAGGTGTTTTGGCCTTTATGGAGTAACAGTAGAATTCAGAGGTGAGTGTTTGAATTCATTTAGAAGGGGATGGAAAATTTGCGCTTAGTTTTTGCAATTATAGAGTAGTCTTTTCGATTATAAAAAAGAGAGATTTGATTGTTGCTTTATACAGGGTTACAGGTTAAATCGACCTATTCCCGTTCAGGGCGTGTAGTTTACATCGATTCTGACTGATTTGATTATGGAACACCCTATCCTAAATCCAACCGTTTTCGAGATATTTGAATTTAATTGTTTTATTATAAAGAATTCCCGATTTTCGGCTGTAAGCTTAGATATTTTAGTTTTATTACTATTATTTGATTTTTACAGGTAAAATAACATGCTTAATGACCTGAATAACCAATATTTTACGTAAAATGTTTTTGTGTGTTTCAATATTTTACGTAAATAAGTCGTTCTAGACGATTGAAACTTACCAAAATTTTTATAAAAAAATTAATAAAAGTTCATGAAAGTATTATGACGGGCCTGCCCTTACTATAATTGCCAAATATAATGGCGTGGTAAAGAACACCTCATAGTTTCCAAATAATTTACATATGATGATAATGATAATGGCCATTACCGATTTATCGTCACAATTCGTTTGCTTACGTTATTGCTGAATTCATTTGAAATACCACAGTGTATAGGTGAATACTTATAATAGGTACGTATAAAATAACGAACGCTCTCCAATTATGTAAAGTAAATCATACGTATGTTTTTTTAATACAACCAATAGATAAATGCCACTTTCATGGCGGAAACCGGGACGGACGCACTTACATAAGTCATTTATGAGTTTTACAATAAATTACTCGTAGTACAAACATTATGACCATTCAACAGATACAAGGCTTATTGAATAGAATTCTTAAAACATCTCCGTAATTGGCTATCTTATCGAAATATTTCTGCCTCAATGTATATTTGTTAATTTATCTTGGAGTTTCGTCAATGACAACATTTCAATGTCTTTCCTAATCTTAATTTACTTGTGTGTATAAAAAAATTAAATGACGCAGTTGAGTTACGAAATCACATTTGAAATAATGGCTGAAATACAAGTTCCTTACAAATTTTTTTGGCGTTGACTAGTTTAGGCTGATTAGCATATTTCCTGGTGCATTGTAGGATTCTTCAGTATAATTTCCTAGGAAGCTCTTTCTAGGGCTTGGGATTGCATTACTGTTCTCCCGACTTTAAGAACCATATTATTACGGGAACAAAGGCGATTCTTGTCTGAAGCCCACCGTTGGCACCCCACCATTAGTCTATATTTAACAAATCAATCGATTAATGGTGGTCTTGGAACTTGATACCACTTACATACCATGTGGATTTAAGTAGGCAGACGTAATTGAGATCTGCGGTTAAGTAAAGATTAGGTGATAGTAACATATTGTATTCGGTCCGTTCATTTGCAAACTTCGAACGAATCTTTGGACAACAATACAAAATAGATTAAAAATAAGACTTTGAACCTCGTCAATATTACTCGTATTATGTAACTTATTCTAAATGTTATATAATCGAGTTCTGCGGGATTTTCTTTGAATTATTTATAATATGTTATGATAAGGAAATATAGTGAGAGAAAAATTTTATAATTCTATTGGCAAGACTATTTGCTTTATACAATGTGTTAATTTTACACTTGATCAAACGAAGTGTGCTGATAGAAAATGTATTTTTTTTAAATTGACTTATTGTTTTTTTAAACAAATTTTTTGCTTGATTTTAAGCTTTTTAAATGTTTATTGGTAGTTAGTCTTTCTAGCTTTCAAATAAGACTACTTTAAAAAAATACACAGTTTACTTAAAAAGAAAAAAATTTAAAAGCGGAAAATGGGAATTTTATTTATTTTGATTTTCTTTTCGGTATTTTATCGATAATCTTCGTTTGATCAAGTGTAAAATTAACATATTCGCTGAGTAAGAATTATTTTATCATATAAAGGACATTTCATGTTGCAGATTGCCGGCCGAGTGGCCGTAGCCCTGCCTGTAGATGTGATACCCCAGACGTCCCAGGTTCGAGTCCTGGTCGGGGCATTCAATTGTGTGAGTTCATCGCACATTACAAGAAGATTTTGTTGTCATGTCATGGTTGTTTATATTTATATATGAATGTTTCTTCTGGATTCCCTGTATGGTCATCATTTATCAATTATAATATATTAATTGAATGGAATTTTGCCATGAAACCTTATGTCTAGTAATTGTATTTGTCTTAAGTAATATTTTCATGGTAAGAAGCATCCAGGTAGGTATACATTATAAATTATAGGGTATCCATTCGAACAAGAGGCGGATTTCGAAACCGTTGTCGTTACTTTCAAATGTCGAACCACAATTTCAATTTTTTCAATTCCCTATTGGCAAACCTCCAGATTATCAAAACTGAAAACTACCTAATTTCCTCAAATTTATAATTTACGATTCCTCAAACAAAAATAAACTTTAGTTTTATTCCTTGTTATCGTAAAATAATGTATAAACCGGCTGATTGCGGGTGATCTCAGATAGTATATGTAGGACATGGTGTTGGTTGCAAGCTTTTTCGTTTAAAGCTTCATCGGTCAATATGTTTTTGTCTCAAGTAGGGGAGTTTATTTTGTGCACATCTCGTCTGAGGCGGAACCACGTTCCTTCCAAGCTTAACCGCCGTAGAGACCACATTACGGTGGTTGTGATCCGATAAAAGGAAGAAACGACCAGTGTTATTACTGGAGCATTGGCAATTGGCATTACCCATTGGCAATGCGTGCTAATTAAACAGACTACTTTTTAATAGCATTATTCGCCTCTAAGAATCTACATTGCCTTCTAAATTACTAAGTCAGCCACAATTTGCGAGTGTCTGAAGGAACGATCTTAGCCACTAAAAATATGTTGTCGCATGATCTTTTTGCTGTAAAATTTTGAATTATCATCCAATTTCGATTATGAATGGATAATTACAGCCTAACATTAACCTAATTCAAATTTAACTACTACGCTTTCTGTAGAATATTTAGTAGGCGTTGCAAAAAAGGCGAATTAGTTTATTAGAGGCAATCTCATTTTCCCGTGGCTTAGTTATAAAATTAGAAATTTGATCATGTGGACAATAAAGAAAATTGTGGCTTGATTTATAATTTCCCATAAATAATAAGTAAATCCCTAGACAAAAACACCAACTGTATGGCCCCAAAGTAAGCAGAGCTTGTGTTATGGATGACCATTCAGCGAACTGGGGGGCAACCCAGAATAAACATGCATATATAAATATACACAACAACCATCACCCGAAAACAAACATCTATGTTCATCGTACAAATGAACGCCCCGGCCAGGACTCGAACCTCTGACCTCCGGCGTATGAGACAGGGCTACTACCCCAGGTATTTGTGCTCGGGTCATGGCTGTTGATATTTATATATGTATGTGTATATTCTCGGTTTCCTCTCAGTTCCTTATATGTATTCCATAAAACAAGCTCTGCTTACTTTGGGACCATAAGTTAGTGTCTGGTCTGGTTATAAAAAAAATAAATATAATAAAATAAGAATAAGTAAATAATCTACGATCCATTGGATGCCACTTATGTCTATAGAGGTGGATGACGTGCTTGTTTGCCGGCTATGAAAAAAGATAAAAAAACAGTATAATTATAGTCACTCTTGTGTGTGTGGATATCATAAACTTGTCATCAGTTTATGATATCCAACATAATTTATTTTAAATATCCTTTTAATATAAGAATGTAATCCGATTATGTAAGCAATTCAGATCATATTTTCGTTTTAAATTAAACATTTATCTCTTTGCTTGCTGCGTAAATATTGAGATTATATTTATTTTGGCAACTGCGGAAATAAAAAGTATTTTGCGCATAAATAAATGTATATTATCGGGTTATCTGGGCGCACTGATAAGCCTTCGGAATGTGCATCATCAACATTGCAGAGTTTTATTTAGTACACTACATTTAATCTTATCCTGTTTTGGTGGGCGATAAGCTGTCATTAAACTTTTCATTAAATGTATTAAAAACTGCCTGAAAAGGAACTGTGAGATTTTCTTTTGAAGCGCTCATAGACGAACTTTCTTCGTGGTCTCTTGCCGATAGGGAAGTTAACCAACGTTCGCTGCGGCAGACCTAGGATGGGTGACCGCCAGTGCCTAAAGAACTTGAGCTTTTCGTTGCTTTGGAGAGCACTTTAAGCACGTCGGTCCCGGTCGTTGTTGCAAGATAACCGTCGTTAGAGGTCTGCGGCGTTCTTCAAGTCTGACACCAGAGGTTGACACTCCCTGACACAACAAGCGTAGTAACAATAGTAGATATAAGATCATGTAAGTCTAAAGGGTAGGGTTGTACTAATCAACGGAGGCCCAGGCTAAGGGCGACATGTTCGGTCATTTGTAGGCGCCACGAGTATTAGTGACGAAGGCACTACTTTGGGTTCGAATGCGAATCTGAGCCTGCTGGAAATCACCAACTGTACCAAACTTGGCGCTAGTGTTTGTAATGTGGTGACCAGGACTATGTAGTAAGCAGTATTTGTAGGGAAATAGGAAGGTGCGGACATACAAAAATGAAGTATCCGTATTTACTTTTCGCTAAGCTTCATGCTGCATTGTTGAAAGGCACTCCAAGCTTTTTAGTGACATAATCTTCGTCTTCTCGTCATCTTTAGACCCATATAAAAATCTCCTAAAGAAGACGTTTTGCACGTAATCCATATCAAGTTCTCTGGGAAGTCACGGCTGTCTTAATAATCCCACTGCAGAAATATTAGCTTCACCCAACTATGGGGTGGTGTCGGGTAGTTTATGATCCATTAAGCTTGCCTACTCGGGTTGGCGGACTTGAGTTTGCAATATGAGATATGTGGGTATGTCGTCCTTCACGGTTAGAGCAGTCGGTTTGATGTACTTAAAAATTGTACGTAAAAATGAATATCTCACTCGCTACAGCCTTTCACATGGAAACTAACGAAAAAATTATCACAGAGAATGTATAGTAGGTTTGAAAATAAATAATACTACACGTGCCATGTACGACGCAATATAAACAAAACTCTTATATTATTAGAGCAAGCAGATGCTTTAATGACATTAGTGGAGATGACAACGATATTGACTTGTTTCACACCTCGATAGCGATAATTAGAAATAAATTTAGTTATAAGTTCTTTATTTCATTTATTTAATATACCCTGTTTTTTATATCAGTCTGCTTTGTTGTGTTTAGTGTAAATACTGCTGCTATCAAATTAATCAATTGTGCTGTATACCGGTGGAAGCTTTTCACTGGCCATCAGAATCAATTGTCTTCATAGGGTGTTTTAGCTATAAACTTCCCTAAAATTTGTAAAAATAAAATAGCATATGTCTAAATTATATGCAAACAAAAATATTTGTGACGGTACTTATTTCAATTCGTGTAAACTTCCGAATGGCGCCATTATACTAGGCCTACGAACAATAGATCGGGTTAACGGAAAATATAATGAATTCCAATGTGACCTGAAAGGAAAAAAAACAGACAGTTCACTAAATTGGCACATTCTAATTACCACATTAATCAGTAGAAATAGATAAACGTCTATGAAATACTAGTCCGCGCGTTCAATCATAAAATACCAAATTATTTAAACCCTATGAAACTGTCCATATATAAACGTAATTAATTAGCGTAACAATTAATGGATATGACACACCTTGACTATTTGGCGCTCTTTTTGTTCGATCGGTTCGCACAAACAACAGGTCATCAAATTTTGTTTTTAATTGGTAGTTTTTTAAATGCAGATTGGTTGACGTTTGATTTCAATATCACCTGGTCGAAAGAGATGGTGATGCGCGCCTGCCAAGAGGTAACTATTCAGTCTAAGCTTGAAAGCTCCAGGGTTATATTTTTCTGAACAACCAGATGTAGGAAGCTCATTCCAGTCGTGAAGATTTCTAGATTTATTATTGTAAACCGGCCGTGTTGGTCTGAAAAAGTTAGCTAGAATGTAAAACAATTAATTTGGTGACAGGTATTGACCTTTCTTTTAAATATAATAAATAATACAAATATCACTTTGAATTTATGTGCATCAGACCCGTCGAAGATAACATTCTCAAGGTGACCGACATTTGCGAATTATAATTTATAAATATTGCCAAAATTTGTTTCATCATATCAATTATTGTTCAGACACAAAAAATGGCGTCTTAACTTATAGATAAAATACTTACATGGTAATCATTTAGCGTACTTGACTTGACTATTAACATAAATAGAAAAAAAAATTGTACTCGTAAAAATATACTCGTGTTTTGATGGTAGTTGAGGTTTCTTCTTCCTACTCTGACGGTCACACGAACCTCGTTCACGTGGCTGTGTTCCGGTCAGAGGGAAGGAACAGACAGTGCAGTTGCTGGAACAAAGGCAGTTCCATCTGAAGCCTCCGGTCGACAACGCGTCATGAGTTCACATCTTATTATTAGGTCATTACATATGAAATGGGCGTTTTGTAAGGGAGGAACATAAAGTATATATTTTTTTAATATAATATATTTATTTAATCATAGGTAGTTCATTGACCCCTTTACTAAAAAAACCATTCGGAGGGGAATCAATAAAAGCTTTGAAGGCGAATCGGTGAAGAATTTTTCCCAAATTTAAAAAATGCCTTGGAGGGAAATGGATGCCTTAGACATTCTGATTGAAGCTCCTCTAATTTGGTAGCCGTCTGTTGTGCAGTGTGTGGTCTAGCGTTGTCCTGAAGCAGCAGTGGCCTAGAGCGATTGAACAGCCTCGGTTGTTTAGCAGCTGGCTTTTCCATTATGGTTTGCAGTTGCTGACAATAGACATCTGCCGTAATCGTCTGGCCAGATTTAAAAAAGCTGTAGTGAACGACACCGGCACTAGTCCACCAAACGCTCACAAGTAACTTTTTTTGAGTCAATTTTCCTTGGGGCAGGATTTGTCTGATTCGCCAGGGTTCAACCATTGCGATGAGCGTTTCCCATTGTCGTACAGGATCTACTTTTCATCACAGGTAATGATACGATTTGAAATTCTTTCATTATTGCGCCGGTTGAGTAATGTAACCCAGCAGTCGACGTGCGTTTGTCGGTTTGCTGCACTCAATTCATGAGGTACCCTCCTCTCAAGCTTTTCACCTTCCCAATTTGCTTCAAGTGGATTAAAACAGTATTTTCACTAACACCGCAGCCTACAGCTAACTCGGACGTGGATCCGCTTCGTGTGTAAAATGAGTACATTTTTGTCACGCACACACAGTTGCGTAATCTAAGCAAATCTGGATTTAGACTGAGTATAAATAAGGTATACATTTGCTAAACAAAATCTAAGGAGAGCTCTAACTACTTTTACCTAAGCAGTTAAGGCCGTTAAACTATCTATACCAAGTTATTTAGGTACAAATAAGTAAATACCTATCAGCCGCTACAAGTATAACTTTATAAAATTAATAAGATCATTAGTAATATAATGTTATTATTATTAATAATAATAACTTACATTGTGCTTATCAAAGCTATTAACATTTAACCCCAAGAGTGATAAGTTCCAAGAGGAATTCGGCGTGATCTTTACATTATTTTGGGGTTATATTGTAGCCATTAATAAAATACTTTTATATTTGCGAGAAATTTACGAAATTATGTAGAAATAATTTCTCAGTTCAAATATAAACTATAAACTCGCATAATTTTTTTTTACATTCATCCCTACTTTTAAACAATATTAATATTCATTGCTACAAATTGAGACAAATTATGCGGACGTTTGTGTGAAATGTCGTTCTTCCTTCCTTCCGTAATGTTGACTGGCGATTGTATTTTTAGGAGCGATCTTTAAAAATTGAAAAAAACGCAGTGAAATACACTCGCTATAAAGTAAACTAAACTTAAATTAAAATCGCATAACTAAGAGACAGCAAAGGCGTTCGTAAATAGAGGCAAAATTATTCTCCATCTAAGTCTACATTTGCTAAGCTGCATCTCTAATTAGAATCGATCAAGTTACCATTTGAAACCTCTGAGAACGGAGATAATCTGCTCTTCTATTGGACTATCTACGGGATCCTTGCAGTTTAAGCCTGATACACCTTTTGCCAATTTTTTACGACAGTATGCGTAATCGTCTATCTGACAGATAAGATGGCTGCTGACGACTTGTACATCGGCCATATGTTTAATTTAAATTATAACCTCAATCAGCTTATCAATTAACAAAAATATTAAACAAGGATTGATTTCCTAGTGTAGATGTCGCAGGCGGATGCCTGTATCAGCCATTTCACTAAACTTCTAGCCGTTTGGTTGAATGGATTTGTCCCGTTAACCGGCTAGACGATATGTGGAACAATTAATCATGAAGCAAGGGCGATGATAGATAGATAAAATCTTTATTGATACTACAAACTCACATACATAATACATTACATTATTGTTTAAACACCTTTATAATATAAAAGAAAAAAAAACAACAATGGCATATTACGCGATGTGTGTAAGTTATATGTGCTGTAGCTGCGCAAAAGGAGGCCGCTCAGCTCAGCTTGCAGCCGTGTCCTGGAGGGAGCAGCATTTAACTATGTTTACCTAGACGTTTAAATTAACAATAACTATTTAAAGTCGTTAAAAATGAAATTGATAAATTAATCAATTTCATATACGTAGTAATAAAAATCAATCATGATCATAAAATTAGAAAAATAAATTGAATTAATTATAAAATTATTTAACTTATATTATAAAACATAAAATAAATAAGTGTACTATCACATGTCAACATTATATATCAAATATGACCTTTCTTCCTTCTAGTTACCCGCTATCTTACTTATTAATAATTTGTTTCTGTTTATCCAAATAATGAGCTTTTACATTTCTTTTTGTGTAAACAAATATGTAATTTGTTTATTATTTTCTTACAAACTTGTTGATGTCCTGCAATTTGCGCGAGCCGAGCAAACGAAGCGAGCGTAATCGGAGCTCTATTGTGAAAACTGAACACCATAAACAAAGCCGAAAACGTTCAACAATATGGCTAGCTGCCTAATTCAACTATCCGCCATAGATATCATGAAGAATGATTTTGATTTTATTATGCGTTCGTGAGTTATTTTATAAAGTTTAAAATAAATTTATAAAAGGGTATCAAGTTAAAATCTCTGTTGAGTTTAATTAGAACACATTTAAACTGTGTTAATGAAACGCACGCTGAACGCCCAGAAAAGGCGCCCCATGAAGATTTTAAATGTATTTGCCGTTTGACTTGTGTTTTGTGTAAATTGTCACATAAATAAACTATGCAAGCATTATATTTAGTCAAGGATTCTTCAGTGTTATTATTAGATGCCACCCTCTTCTGTTTATTTGGGTTACCTGTGGAATTATGCAAATCAATGTAAAACCTACGGAACACGTGCAAAGATCGAGACGGAGGGTTTCCTGGTGGCGCCTTGAATAATCTACCTGACACTCCATTAACATGCAATAGGATGAAATTATTATAACAGGTTCTGTTTTATCATAAAAATAGGTTGGTGTTTTGCTGGCTTTGGGATAAAAACTGTAATATTAGAAACTTAGAATGTTTTTAGAATCAACGATTACGAGATCATTTCAATACTCGTTTGTTTTCCGATTAAGGTGCTGAATGTGCGACTAACAGCTTCTGGGGCCCTAGCCAATTCGCAAACTATGATTGCTAACGCTATAGAAAACTCGTAAACCATGTGAATGATGAGAATATCGCGTAATAATAATAATAATAATAATAATAATTTATTTCAGACACAATGATCCATATAAAAAGGTGAGGACAAAATTAAACAAAATACAAAAATGTGTTAGTATTCAATGACTTAATAACTATGTTAGTACGTACTATTAGTTAATGTTCCTATTTATAATTGACATTTATGTGGATTTTGTTCCAATGTCTGAAGATTGGATTATCCACTTTATCTGCTAAAGTATTAAGGATGCTGTTTGAGCTCCCAGAGGTACGGCGCATCAGAGAGGCTGATCTTTTTCGTATGATTGCGAAGAAATCATCCACTCGTGTCACCGCAAACTTGCCTGACGCGCTACAGTACTTCGGGAGTCCAAGCAGCATCCTTAGACCGTTATTGAACTGGACACGTAGGGCCGTGAAACATATTTTTGTGTAATAAAGCCAAAGGCTGCACGTGTAGAGACACTGACAATATGCACGGAACAAAGTTAGTTTAACCTGCATACTACAACGTGCGAACCTTCGAGCCAACATGTTAGTTCTTATCGCTAGAGCCCGACGTGCCCTCACAATGTCATCATCATCCTTTAGGTTTGGATTGATTACGTGTCCTAAATATGTAAATTTTAAGCAGCGCTTTAACTTAACATTGTTCAGTACGAGGGCTGGAACATTTGATGGTATCTTTTTACCAGCACCGAACACCATAAACTCGCATTTTTTTGCATTATAGAGTAAGGCATGTTCAATATGGTTAAGGAGGTTAACTCGTGAAAAGGTGCTGTTTGAGAGTGTTCGTCGTTTGGATACCCGCGGGGAGAGAAACCTACCGAGTTAACCCATGCAGATAAGAATAATTTTGTATATACATAAAGAGACTCTGTAAATTTATTTTGAAAAAATAAATCCGGCAAGTTTCTTGGTAGTTCTTCTTCACGAAGGTTTTTTCGAACTGGTGGTAGAGTCATGTTTTATTTGACGTCAATAGGAACAAGTAATTGTCAATGTTGAGAAATAAATATTTGAATTTGAATATAACGTAATTGATCATAGATTGCAACTTGGCTAGATTCCCTGGTGTCTTTAGGGTCCGGCGAAAGAAATTTACGGTATTATTCAAAAATTATTTATAATTAATTATAATAAATTCAAGTTTTATTTTAATTGTTTATTGTCTTGCATCTTATCTAATTCAAGAGGCATGTAGGTATTTTAAATGAAACACGCGCTACTTTTGAAAACTCTGGCACTATTTTATTAATAATTATTTTAGTAATTTGTTCCATAACTTCCAAACCCTTTTCAGAAAAGCCTTATTGAATGACTTATTGGAGTACCCATAATAAAATAATAAAAATTATGCCTTGGACAAGGACTAGAGGACGTATAAAAAAAAAGAAGTTGAAAAAGATTCCAATAGATTCCAATAACTTGCCTCTCCTCATAATATAATAAACTTAATATAAACTCTTCCTGTTCTCCAGATCTACAAAGGGCTGGATATCGTGACAGCGAAGGCATCTAATGAGGAGCAGCAGGCGGTGCGCCATCACCTGCTCGACATCCTGGAGCCGCATCAGATCTTCACCGTCGTGGACTTTAGAAGCAGGGCTCTCAAGATTGTATCCTTTGACTTAAGCCACCTCAGAGGCCCGTGGAGTTTCCAGAGTATACTTGGACTAGTTAAAAGTTGAAGATTTCTTTAATACTTGACTTCACCTATTTATTTAATAAAATAAAGGAATAGATACTCGTAGGTAAGGATTCAATATCGAATGTTCTTCTAGTATGACCTAGCTTAATATTCTAAAAGCGAATGTTAATTTCCTTGTTTTAATATAGCTTTAAGGCTTAATGAGTCAAAAACATCATACAAGTTTGACATAACTTTTCTAGTTTACACCAAGGCTCCTATTAAGAAAAAACGTAGGTACTATTCCCGAGGCACTAAAAAAATTACTTAATGCGAACGAAAATATATTATTTGTCTACGATTTTTTAAAAGTCAATCATTTATTTCCATATCGACAATAAAGTAAGTTCTGGAATTGGAGTAACACTGTCCTACCTAATGCTTGGACTTAAATCCTCTCTTTTCGCCCCAAACAGATAAGCCCTAATTAAAAATATAAAAAAATAACTTTTTAAGCCCTTACCATTCGAACATCGGACAACGAGGAAAGGGTTTCCTGGTAAATATACCTAAAACTCGAAACAACGGTATGACAGCTCCTTATTAGTTCGCACCGCTAAAACGTAGAACGAGCTGCCAGAGTCTATTTACCATAGAACATAGGCTCTTGGAATCTTCAAAAGTTGAGTGAATTGGCAGCTCCTGGATATTTCATATTCAAATATTTATTCCTCAATAATTACTTGTTCCTATTGACGTCAAATAAAGCAACACTCAACCACCAGTTCGGTAAAAACTTCGTGAAAAAGAACTGACAAGAAACTTCAAATATCCAAACGACGAACACCCTCAAACGGCACACGTTCACGAGTTAACGCGGGATCCAGCCATTGTCCTCAACCATATTATAGGGAAGTGAGCGAACCGTCATCCGACGCTACCAGCAGTTATCATCAGGTGAGATGGAATACCAACGTGTAGCCAATTTTCGACAAATACATATTGAACGGACTACACAATAATCAGTAGATATGCTTTCGATGCTCTGTTAAGAGCGTAAAAATTTTTTACATGATTCAGCAGTATCAGAAAGTATAACAAACACAGTTTCACACAACTCATACTTTGTTATGTGATGGTAACTCAAAAGATATATCGAAAGTGCAATGGACAGATAATTTATAGTAAATTGCATTGTTGCCTATAAAATATTTTACGGCCAATCATCAGAAAATGTGTTTATCTTTGGCAAAACGCCGCTTTTGAGTATATCTAGTATCAGATACTATGGACTGTTAATTATTCGGACGCATTATATTGTTACTGAGCCTGTTCTTCTGGAAATTGAACAGACATCATCTACCCATATATTCGGGGTGGCAAAAACCAATATATTTGGAGCATGTCGCCTGGGTGATGCTTTTCGGGTTCTGGCGAGACGAACCGATATTACTGATACTTTCTATAACCTGAATGGACTACCCAATTGGAATTAGACTAATTTTTGTGGTATTTGTGTGGAATGTGGAACGAGCCGGCGCTGTCGTTCAACGAACTGAATGTGCCGTAGGTAGGGGCCCTAGTAAAGTAGAAGTAGGTAGGTACTAAAGTTCTTACTTTAAAGCGATTAACTTAACTCAACCAGTTTTGATAAAACAAACTCAAAATGAAAGAAACAAAAAGAAACGGAACCCTACGGTTGGCAAAGAATTGATAGTAATCAGTACTCAATATGACAATATTACAAATAAATTCGCTACCAGTATTTTTTAAATAAAATTGTAAATTGTTTTTCATTATAAATTTTTGTTGGACTTATTATTATATTATTTTATTGGACATATTTGCTTAATATTTTCAGTAAATTCGTTTCTTTATTTTCTTAACTTAAATTTATTGATGTGTTTTTATTTCCTTTTTATACATTATTTGTAATTTTGTGTACTGTTTAGTAAAACCTGATCATACCTAATTATGACATATGTATCAGAACTATCACTTGAAATTGTAATTAACTATGATTATTTTAATATGTATGTTGTTGGTATGACTCTAAATACTATAAATAAAATTAATTACGAATGTCCATGGGCAGGCATGGCACTCGCCATCAGGTTGACAGAGCATTCTTTTGCCGCATATGACTGTAAAAATGAAGTCGGATTCTTCATCCCCCTCCAAGGGGTAACTATTTTATTGTCATATATTTTTATTGTTATATAATTAACCTTTTAACTATACTTGAAGATTTTTTATTCACCATCAGAGAGTAATCTCTTAATCGGTAAATTAAGTCATAACTTGTGATATCTTCGATCAAAATTCAATATCTCAAATTGGACTTGATCTGGTTTTGAAAAGATCCATAAGTTTGGCAAAGCGGATCACTCACGCTGGGCAAGATATAATATTGTTGTGTTGATATTTCTTTTTTTGATTGAAAAAGCATAAGACCTTTGTCTTCTATCTCATCTGATGGAAAGTGACGATTATAATTAATATTACAGTATTCACTTTTGTGTCTTGTGCAGAATTACATAAAAGCTTAAAAATAACTTAAAATGCGTAAGTTAAATCCATGTAACGAATTATTGTGCACTTTAAGTCTTTAAATAATGAAAGCGGAATGTTCTCTTGCAAAATATCATCGGAATACATTTTCATTCAACTTAAAACGAAAAGTATGTTCAACGTTTTCTGTTGAGGTCACTAAGGTGTTTTGATATTTATTCCCTCTATTAAAAACATTATTTATTTGTAATAAGAAATAATTTATAAAGACACACATTCACATTTAACAGGAAAATAAAAAACAAAGAAAGACAAAAATGTAAGTATAATTATATGACAAACATTTTTGTGGCAAAAAAATTCTAAAGGTCTATAAGTACATTTTTTAAAAACTTTAAGGAATTTGAAAAGGCGCGCGACATACAAACATGCATTTGTTTCTTTTGGTGTTACTAGATATTTGAACTTCTTTTACTTCTAGAAAAATTTAAAAGTTTCATTTTAGCTGTTGTTTTAAAAATATATCATCAAAACTATGTTACTTCCTACTTCCGTTTCCCGAAACTTGTAATTCAATGTATCTAGCGTTTTAATCTATCAATACCTTTACAATAGAGGGTTGCACAAACTCTACTGCAACAGACTATGAATCCCGAAATTATCCTCTGGATAAGCAACATTCGAATTACTGATTTTCTCCCAAAATTCGCTACCTAATAACGGTTCATTTTTAACTGACTTTTATGTTCATCATACCTAAAAGTCGTACAACATATCGCAAAAGGGTCATACTTTTTCTGTCCAAGTATCAACACACTTACAGAATCATGAAATAGGTTGTTGTCTCGGCATGGTATCCCTTAAAGTTAATATTGAAACAGTCGAGCCAGCACAATAGTTCGTTAATTTAGCTCTAAATAACATGTGTTATAAAGACCATACTGATCAAATATTGAGTCATTAACATTTTGGAGCGTTTCTATGCCAATAGACACACGTGACATGACACGTGTACGAGTGAGTTTCAAGGACTGGATGATAAGCTACGATAAACCGTGTTAAATTATTTTATATTACGTCAGCATCCAGGGTTTATGTTACTGTTAAAGATTTCTTCAAGAGTGTGAACTTTTTTTTTTGGTTCAACCAAAATGGCGTTATGTATCATTGCTTAAGGAGATACGGGAGCCTAAGTGTTAAAATAAAGGTATTTCTTATTTGAAAAATATAGTTAATTAAATGTTTGTAATAGTTTTCTCAAAAATTAGATAAAAAGATAAAGAATTAGAAACGTAAAATTTGTTATATGGTTTTATTAAATATCTTATTCAAAAATAGATTAAAATTTAAACATGCTGGTACTTTGAACTCTTATTTTTTTATATAATCTCTCTATTATAATCTGGGTTTATTTATAAATACGGGTGTAAGCATTATTATACATTATTTTGCTTTTGTCGAAACTTTCTCTTAAGTTCCTTAACGATTTCTCAGATTGACAACCTGCTAGAACAAGAGAAAATTCCAATCATTGTTGGTGGAACGAATTATTACGTAGAATCCATAGTTTACAACATTTTAGTAGAAGATACTGACGACACTGAAGAGTTACTTTGGGATAAAAGCAGAAGAAAGAGAGATTTTAAAGAAGACCACGAAGATATTGCACCTTCTAAAGTTGCTAAAGAAGCCGAATTGGAAAAAGCTACTCTTCCAGACGGTACTCAAGATACAGAAGATGTAGTTAAAGATCTGACCAAAGAAGATGTAGTTGAAGATCTTACCAAAGAAAATGTTCAAATATTCGTAGATAATGAAAACAAATATACCAGTGAACAGATACACAATAAACTCAAAGCAATAGATCCGGATATGGCATCCAGACTTCATCCCAATAATAGAAGGAAAGTGTTGAGGTATGTGAAATTTTAAATATGTTTTGATTAGGAGTAAATCTAGAAAAATTTGGGTAGCTTAAAGGCTATAAGTGCGTAAGTCCAAGCTTTTAAAAATAATTATTCATATAAGTACCTAATTTTTTTTAATGTGATATGTCAGATCAAACCAAAAAGTATTTATAATTTCGGGAATAATACTTTTTTAATAATGTTGTGTTTATTATTTTTATTTATATATATATATATATATTATATATATAAATAAAAATAATAATTATTTATATATATGTATATATATTTATTATTTTTTTAAATTTCCAAACAATTTATATTATTTATTATATTTATTACTTAAATTGATTCAATGTGATTGAACGTGGCAATGAAACTATAGTAACTGTCACTGTCCTGAAAATACGTTCATTACTTTGACATTGACGTTTGAATTTCTGTATTCTGGAGGAAACTGGTTTATACTTAGATTTTGCAATTAATTTCTTAGGAAAGTACTACTGAATTTGTTACTGGAATACTTTGTGCATAATTAAAGAAACCTACGACGATTGATGAACTTAACATCCATGCTGACAGAATCTGCCGTCGCGTCAATCATCAATCTGTCAACCTTTTTTAAAGTTTGGTACCTATCACAGCTCCAACTTTATGTTGGTGATACCATTTTTTGAATATTTTATTTTAAAACAACTTAGTAAACTCTTATGTCAAAGTATAAGATTTTTCCGTGTTTAATGTATCTGATAAGAATTATGAGAATCAGTATAATTTTTTTTGGTATTTTTATTATGAATGTCCTTTCACTATTATATGTTTAAATACTTGTATATTTAGCGCTGTTTCCAACCGCGTCGCTTCGACGTCGTAACATTGTTTTGATAATACATAACCCATTGATGGAAACCATGTTTGTTTCGGACAATTACAGAATTATTCTCTATATATGAAAACTATATCTTTTATCAAGCGCATTTAAAGGAAAGCCAAATGACTTTTTAGGCGCTTCTATCAAAAAGATTTCAATTAGACAAAACCAATATGGTTGACGCGTCATTTATCACAATTAATTAATGTAGTTACACTAACATTCGGCTGTTAAAGAGACCTTGGCTTTGTTATCTCCACTATGACACATTTAATATCATTATTAATCGTTAAACCAGGACTTAGTTACGATGTGAGTTACGTAATACCTACTCAAATATATGTAATTATATATTGCAACTTGATAAATCATTTTGGCTCTTTTGTTTAGATAAACGACTGAGAGAAACTAGTTAGCTTCTTTTTGTATTAAATTTTTTTTTCTTAAATCGTAGATTTAAAATTAGAACAAAATAATAAATCTGATGAACTGTCAAAGAACTCCTGCTGGGTTTCGTAAATGCTTTCATAAACAGCTTGTCCCTTGGCAATATCCTTTTCTTTACTTATGATACTTTGGGTATATGACAATTTTTTTTTATTTCATATTAAAATAATTTATCAACAGTAAATAAATATTGCAAAAGTAACAGTATGTTTACAATCAATAGTTTTCTAGATACAGCGATGTGTTCGAGGAGCCGCTGCGAGTCGCCGAAAAACGCTCCATACGAAACGGTACTGAGCTGTGACGTCACGACTTGTGAATCATACTAAAATTGTATGGGCGTTCGGATAAAATATATAGTAGCTACGTAGATAATGCGTTTACATGCATACTGTTATAGTAAAAATGTTTATATTTAATGTCAGTAAGCTAATGTTATCTAAAAATTTAACATATATTATAATAAGCTTTTGCTTATTTTTTTAAGTTTTCAAATCTATACAATTTCGACATTAAATTCAAAACTATATTTTTCAAACCATTGTACCTGTCAAAATAACTAATATTTTATAAATAAATAATAAAAACTTGCATTTTTAAATGGTGTCATCTACCCAATTGTTGGCCATTGCGAATTGGCCAAGCAGCAATTGTTTCACCAGTCTTGAGGAACTTAAGTATCGGGTCTACGAACAAAATGGCGGTGATCAAAGTTGTAAACAATTTAATTTTATATTTAGTACCCATTGGCGTAGTGGCTAGTAGCCCTGGCTCATACGCCGGAGGTCCGAGTCCCCCCCAGTTCGGTGTATGGTCATCCATAACACATGACTCTGCTTACTTTGGGGTCATACAGTTGGTGTGTTTGTATGGGGATTTATTATTATTCATATACCAATTTGCTCCTTACATTTAGGCCCTAAGCTCAACAATATCTAATTCGATAATAACATTTCTTCCCGGTTTTTCCTGTTCCTATATCAATACTCACTGTCAGTAGTAAAACAATAAATACTTTCCATATAACTTACCACTAGTAAATCCTTCGGGAATTCTTATTACAAGTTGAATCTATTTCTTTTGGCGCGACTCTCCTATAATAAAGAATGCGCAAGTTTGCGTAGATGCTTGCTTTCTATATAAAAGTTAAAGCCCAGACTGCGTCCATTTTATACGACATCGATATTTTACCACGCAATCCGGAATGGCCGAAAATTACTTTTTCATTCTTCGCCAGAACCAAAGTGCTAGTTTCCAGTTTATGGAACAAGGAAAGCGTTCTAATCCAATGTGAAACGAACCTGCTTGTTTTAATGATAGCTTGCGAAAATTTACTAGAAAATATAAAGCAACATTTGGCCAAGCTTGTATTCTGAAACCAGCTCGAAAGCATTTATTATATTTTTGTTATCTATTAATTTAAAATAAAATCATTTTAGTGTAAAGAAAAATCCTTGATTAAGTTAGCTTAAAGCATTATGTCAAAGTTAGCCGTCAGTTTGACATGAGAGTTTTCAGCAAGAGGGAAATTTTAATTAAAAGCAAGTAAACTGTGTATAATAATACATATTACGTCGTTTAGTATATGTTTGACTGTTGAATTTTTTAACAGCTAAACTGACATATAAAATGAAAACAAAATTTTAATTCTCTAGGAACGCTAGCTACTTTTTTAGGCTGGCATGATTCGGCACAAGCGAACGGCAAAACCGAATATATGGTCGAGGAGAAAATTCGCTTTATTTCTTTTATTTAATTGGTTCTGGTCGGCTATATGTGAATGAATGTGTCGGCTGAATATGTGACTGGCGTCTTTGTCGGTATCACAAAAAGCGAGTTAAAAAATAAATTCACTAAAAGCAATTCAATACATAAATTCATAAATAATTCAAAATATTCAAAAGAATAGTTAAAAAGACATTAGGTATTTGTTAAAAATAAAGTATATTTAACATTTGACTTCCTTGTTGGTCACTGATTTGACTACTGAGCGTGTCGTTCCCGGTTCGTCGCTTAAAACTTTCAACGTAACTCAGGAGTGAATCCCTGAGGTTGTGTTGGTTAATCTATTTTGAACATATTTAGACAACCCGCCGATATAATTTAATAATTTAAATCTGATTCATAATTAAATTATAGTACTCGTTTGCCTTATCTAGATTCAAATTTAAACCCTCTGAGTTTCTCATTTCAACCGACATTTATCTAATTAAAAAAAAAACCTAAGTATATACGTTCACTGGCATACGATGGCCACGCAAACCGAACCTGTTTGAAACTACCCTTTTCAATGCCATCATGCCTGTGAAGTTATTTTTTATAATTTTTTTATTCAGTATACTGAGGATACAAACGGGACATTGTCAAAATCCCAAAATATAAAGGGTTTTAGTTTTAATCTAATACGCACTACACGTACTATGAATATTTTTATAAAAAGTACATCTTTTCAATTTTAAGAGGTTTTTAAATTAATCTTAATTGTTTTTATCTCTAAATTAAATAAAAAAAAATTACATCCTTGTTTTTACTGACATTTGATTTTCAAACATAAAAAAAGTGTCCTCAATCGTAAATCTTGGGCACACAACATCTACGCCACCACACATTTCATTGCCCAAATAAAATTGCGTCATTTTATTAAATCGTCCCAGTGACACAGATAAACCAACTTTTAAAAACTATCTCAAGAAAACCTGTTGCGAAAATATCAGGTGTCATTAAATAAAAAAATCATTAATTTAATATTAAATAGTTGTATAACCACACGTCCCCGGCAACAGATTACACATGTATGTACGATTTACATATATAATCAACCAGTACTGAAGGCCAAGTTCTATCATGTGATGACATAAAGCTAAAAACCAAACCAAAGATCCATTTTCGCGAACTAAATCAAGTAAACCACAGATCAAGCTAGTTTAGTTCATATAAACGTTTAACCAGTAACAAAGACCTATCTTTAGAAGCACACTTTTATAACACGGAGGTCAAGATAGAGTATTCGCTAGGAAACGTAATAGCCAGTATAATAGAGCTCAGGTTTTATACATCGTTGTATAGCAGTAGAGGTCAGGCGGGCTTGTCGTTTGGACTTCCGCAGGTCATTGAACGGAGGCAAGGATTTGGGCGAAGCGTGCGACCTTGGCGGACCTACGTACTAACGGAGTAGTGTGACCAGACGGATATTAGCTAATTGGATTGTCATAGGACTTAAGACCTTTTTCGGACAGTTTTTTATTTGATAATCGTTGATGGTCACACTTCAAATCAGGAACTATTGAAAGATTACAATATTATGTCAATGTTTCAAGAGTTTGTGGTTACGTTTTTTTTTTTTGTAATAAATCTGAAAATTATGTTGGCGATCAATATGTAGTGAATTTATTATAATTGAGTTACAACAAACGCAAAGATTCTGTAGTAAACATATTTTAGCTTATATACGGTACTTCAAAAGGGCTAAGAATTGAAATTTAGTCCTGTATTATGTTACAGCTTATGCATACTCTGAAAAGTTATTATATTACAGAATGTGGTAAAAAAGTACTGTTTTGTCATATATATACAAAGATACATTACAAAGTAAAGATAGATTGTCATTTGCAGTTCTAAAATCACTTTTAAACTGAGTCGGTACCATTAATTCACAGTTTTTTTAATTCTTTAAAGAATTCACAACCCCAGCTTCATGTTCAAGTTATGTTTACCCTACACCGTATCAGAAATTCGGCCCGACGATAACCCTGAATAATTTATCAAACGCTTTATACGCATATACGCAGAAACACGCAAAAATGTGCGCACACAGTAATTATAATATAATAATGTTCTCAGCAGATCACGAAGAACTATGAACTATTAGAGAAAAAATATATATATGTCAGAATAATGGGCGGTTTTCCAGTTGGAAAGTAGCGCGTGCGTAAAACAGTAGAGCTTTGAAAATTTTGACAGGTATATATTTTTTTTTACCTTTATTCAATCCTATAAATAAGTAATAATAATTTAGTTTTATATTATTCAGATTTCATTTTCTGCTTTATTATAAAATTATAGAACTGTTCGTGTCTTCCTCCAATGATTGTTAACTACCCAAAACATCTTTTTAAAATCTTCTGACTCTTGCAACCTGAAGATTGAGGCAAATATTTTTTCAGTATTAAGACGCATTACTCGTCATGTTCAAAAAATATTAAAAAAACCAACAAACTTATAGGCTATTAAAAAATAAATGATCCAAAATGTAATTTTATATCTTAATCTTAGTTAAAAAGGTGACAAACTCAGCATTAAGCCGTTATTTGTGCTTAGTGATTAAAAGTCTTAGTAAAAAAAAAACAACGTAACATGACTTGCGCCAATGAACAAGTGAAACGCGAAAGCCAGCCATCACCCCATAATATTTGAACTTGAGCTCGGCACATGTCGCCCTACCCATACTGCCCGATTCGGAATAGCCCTATTACTTACCGAAATAGTATTCACTAGCGTGAACCGGGGCTATGAATATTAATTAACCTTTTATATTTACCAAGTCAATTAATTATGCCAATAAAGCTGTACTTACTTATTATAGAAATTATAAATAAACTAAAGCTTACTTAGTTTGCGGTGTATGTGTACACTGGATGGTAGTTTCGTTTCTTGTTTTTTAGCTCTTTTCACAAGTAACAGTTCATAGTGTTATATAAATCCCCAGACAAACACACAAACTGTATGGCTCCAAAGTAAGCAGGTTGAACCCACACCCTTCTTACATCGGACTACTAGACGCAGACAGGCCTTCCATCCCTTTATGGTGGATGTCCCAAGAAGTCAAACCAAACCCTTTGATAGTTCATTTTTGGTGCGAGTCGCCAAGGAAAATGAACTGCCTGCGTCTGTTTTTCCAGAAAACTATAGTCCTAGTTCTGTCAAGCGTCGAGTGAATAGGTATCTCGTGGATAGACGTGTAACACCGTCGTCTTTTGGCTGGAATCAAGGTGGACAAAATTTGGGCCTACGTGAACTTGTCAGTATAATAATTTTTTTTATGCGAGAATTCATGCATTCGGTGTTTCCGATGGATCCGAAATAGGAGTGTTGATAGCATAGTTAAATACAGCCTGGAATCTTACAAATCTTCGTATAGGCAGGGGGTGGGTTCCTCTATAGCCCCAGTAGGACTCTTTTTGTGGTTCTCTAAACCTTATAGATGTGTCTATAGCACGTCGCATGAAATTTACACACATGGAGACTAAATCCTTCTACTCCAGTTTAGTATAAATTCAAGGTCACATTAATGCTTAACGGAATAGACTGGCAATCTTGCCTATCTAGAGCAGCAGTTTACAGGCTGTTTTTCATCTGTTTATTATTATTTTATAGCCGGGAAAACGAGTGCGCCCATCCACCTGATGTAAGTTTTATTAATCAATATTACATGTGATTATTAATCAATATTACATGTGATTATTAATCAATATTACATGTGATTATTAATCAATATTACATGTGATTATTACGACAACTATTGATGCGTTGTCGACCGGAGGCTTCAATTTACTTTTGTTCCAGTAACTGCACTGGCCGTTCCTTCCCTTTAAGCGGAACACACCACGTAGACGTGATTATTATGGCAGTCAAAATAGTGGCCTGCGCAGACGACGGACATTTGTCCGCGGAGTTTTTTGTCCGCTAAAATAGATCGCTTACAACTGTATCGAGTAACGCAAACGAGGGATTAAAAGTACCACGTACAAAATAGTCCCCCGAAAAACCGAGTACATGCAGAGAGCGGACCGGACAAAAGTACGGGGGAGTCCCCGAAAAAAGTAGAACTCGTGTGACTAGGCGAAGCAACGCGCATGGCGGACTTTAGTCCGCGTTTATTTCTACATTTCCGGGCAACAAATGATGCGTTGAGTTCGCGGTGAATTCGCGGCGGACTTTTTATTCATGGAGCATACTTTTTTCTCCGCCGCGGAGAAAAGTCCGTCGTCTGCGCAGGCCCTAGATCAAGGCCTGCGCAGAGCAGGAGATCTTAACAAACGAATATCTAATACCACTGGCGTTGACGTGTTTCTTTAGAGAAAAACACATTTACGGCATTCTGTGTATTCCTCTAAAGGATCCCGCTCAGGGTGTATTAATGTCCATGTGATGGCGCTTATCTTTTTCCCGACAAAACTGTGGTCACACGAGGAAGTGTAACACGCGGAATGTGGTAAAATAATGGGAGCGTTAGAAACATCGTTGGCAATATGTTAATTGGGCAATTGTATGGAATTAGTTCAAGGTTAGAAGGCTCATATTGTTAAGTAATTTCTTTGCGTATGATAAGTTATACTCTGGATTCGCTTAACTGTATCAACTTGTATTTGGTAGAACGGTGAGTAGTCGCTTCTTTTAGATGACATCAGTTTTGGTCAATACCCGAGTCTTCTAATACCTTTTCATAAAAAAATCTTGTTATTTTGGGTCTTAATATAGTATGAAATGTGTTTAGTCTGTGCGGTATAACATTTTCAATAATCAAGAGAAAACGTAGTGCTGGGAACTTGATAAATATATGTTTATTAAGCCATTAGATCAAGCGCTAATTAGTCATAACAGGATGGCAAAAAATTTGTAGAAATCTTATATTCTATATCCGTCTTTATTGCTCTTAAAATTAGCGCCGTAAATATAGCTTTTGACTGCATTATTTCCCTCATTGTAACGTTAACGACATTTGTTAACGACAACCTTTAACACCGCGTCAATATTTACTTGGGAACAATTTACAAATTAACGAGAATCCAAATATTTCACACATTTACACGCTTTAAGTTATGTCACGAGTATTTTCTTCAACTTTATATTTACTTACCAAGAAACATGCGCACGCGACTCGGTATTATTACAGTCAAGCGGACGACCTCATTCTAAAGTAAGATTATTTTTATACTTAAGTTACCATATGTTTGTATCTTCGCTTAGTTAATGCTTACATTACTTTGTCTAGTTTTCACTTTCTATATATTTATATATCCCAATTTTGTAAATTATTCATAATTTTAAGCCGACGTCGATCTAAGAGATTGTGACGAATAAAAAAATACAAACGGAGACATATTTTTTAAATATAGCCTTTATTAGGCTTTTTTTATTTCAGAGAATGAATTTGCAATGGTTTAGTTTCCTCAGTGGCTTAATACGTTATTTATTTAGGGTTCTAACTAAGAGAGTTGCGAAACCAAATCTTTCATGCTGATTCTTAAAGTCAGCCTCGTCAAACTACGAAATCTCTCTCAACTACGAAATCAAAACGCTTTCATGAGCTAATACGACGCTAGACAAACATGCTTACAACAACCCCTAATTTTACATTAGTTCTTAATTAATTGACACATTCCACCTTTGATTACAGTTTATACAAGCACGGACCTCGTCAATCTTGTCCCTTATTCAACTAAGCTGCAATAAGACTATCACTACGCAAAAAAAACCGAACTGGTACGACACGACACGACTACGAACGAACGTCATCTATCTTCCGCGTTTTTAATTTGACCAAAGCATACAACACGTACCTACTTCCAAATATTACCCTACAAACAAACAAAACAGGCAAAATCTTTACTATATAACAAGTATATAACTAGGAGTATCACGCATCGGAGTAGGATGTACCTGCAAAGTAATGGCGGCGGTGACGTCACAGGCCAATAAGGAAGACTCCAAATTGTGCGTGCGGGACTATTCTGGAGCTGGAGTAGATTTGGTTTATTTTTTTTCCAAATGTTTTTTATTATTATAATTAACACAGTTTTTGATGAACATACCGATGCAAAGAGTTGATCTCATTGTGATCCTAAACTTAATCAGTATACGTAGTTATGTGAATTTTTAATGTTTCCATTAGATTTATTCTTGTTTCTAAACATATCTTTAATAAATAATTATATTCAAATAATATGTCACTATTTTTACGTTAACGCTTCGAAACTTTCAACATATAAAAGCAAAACAATCGAACTATAATATAGGTTTTTCTGAAACTGACTGAAAATTTCAATTTCATTTTCAAAGGGAAAATTTCAATTTCATTTTCAAAGGGAAAATTTCAAAGATTTTATATAAAACCTTTAAAAAAGCCTAAGAGAAATATGCTATATGTTTCAATATTGACCAATCATCAACCTAAAAAAACAAATAAGAAAATAGATGAAGTTCACATCAAGAAATAAAGGCGAAAATAAGTGAATCCGTCCTGATTAACCCGTGACCGGTTACAGAATAGTCCTCAATTACAGCGGAATGTAACCGTATTGAGTTATTTATTATAATGTAATGCAATGAACCGACGCGCCCGCAAGACGCACCGACGGCCAAGGGGTTAAATTGTTGCGTATAGTTAGCAAAATAGGAGGAAACTGTGGATTTACTTATTTTTGTTTTTGGTATAAAACGTTACAAAGCATTTTTTTATTAGGATTTATGAGGAGATTAAATTGCAATTAAATTATGAAAGCTGACTGTGGTCATCACATCCGTTACCATGCTATGAGTAGAATGTGGAATAAATTTCAAATTTATTTATATCATGTCATGCAGGATGGTTGTTGTTAATGTCATGAATTTAATGTCTTTTGCTTCTAGGATTTGAACTCGTAAATGCTGGTTTTGACCATCATTAAGAAATAAAATATTTTAGGAAAGCTTGTTTCAGGTGCAAAATTGTAGTGTTGTTGACTATTTCTCATTTAATTCTGTCTACAAAAGTTCACAATTAATCAGCATTAGGTGGGCTTTGTTTCGAAAAAATCCTGCAGTAAGTCACAATACATCGGAAATATGACATAAAATAAGTCTTATTATTAATTTAATAAGAGTCCTTAAATATAAATCATCAAATATAATAAACTTACTAACTATTCAAACAAATAACAATAATATAAGTTGATATGTGTTGTGTTACTAAAATAGAATTTGTATCTTAACATATACCTTTACTTTTTAATACTTATTTATTTATTAAGAAACCCATTTTTAGCAATGCTGTGGGACACCCCTGTTAAGCACGCAAACCTGTATTAAGGGTGTCCTCTCTTCCATTCGTTATACAATTCAAGCAGTTATACACAATGCTATAATCAGTGTGTCTGTTGTTGACTCATACCTTATCCCGTTCTACTATCCTGACTGTCAAACGTGACGTCATCAATTTCGAAAGCAGCAGCACTAATGTTACCTATTTCGGTATTTTTACCGGTATTTATTTATTTGACTAAATTATCAAAGGACTGAGCGGCATTTCTTCGGCAGCGCTCGTTTGTTATTAGTAATAAAGGATTGAAAGAGGACGACGCACTTCGCCCTTTCGCTTGGTCGAGGAAGACACAGGTTGTGACGAGAACTACAATGGTTCAGTAGGATGTGAGTCAAGGAGATGTTCCTGGATGATGAGTCGCAGCGTTAGTTTAAGAGGGATACTTTGTTCGCTTTTTGACTTTTTTGGTTGGGACCCCCTCGTGCTCAGTTTACTCATGTAAAGTGATAGGTATACACTTAATGGTGAATAGTACAATAGTTTTGAATTAAAACTTTATTTATGACCGAGTGGTGTAGTGGTACATAGCCTTGCCTCATACGCCGAAGGTCCTAAGTTCGATTCCTGCCCGTGGATTCATTTGTGTGATGAACACAGATGTTTGTTCTCAGGTCATGATTGTTTGATACGTATGTTTATTCTGGGTTCCCTCCAGTTTGCTGTACGGTCATCCATAACACAAGCTTACTACACTTTGGGGCGATGCAGTTGGTGTGTTTGTCTGGGGATTTATTATTATTATTTATTATTTACAAACACGAATATTTACATATTACTGTAGGAAAAAGAACAAAAAGGAATTAAAGACAGAATACAACGCTAAAATTACTTTATGCATGGGCAAAGTGGGCAAAAGGCTGGCGGAATCACCGCGTTGGAATGCTATCGAAAAAAAAGTGTGCAAAATAAATTATGTATGGTCCCAATTTTTTGGTTTTCATTTGCATAAGACGTAACAAAAATATGGGCAGCTTTCAATATAAATGAATAAATAGTATTTGGGAAAACTTGGAACTTCTATAGCACATTAATTGTCTATTCGTGTATATGTAGGCAAACTCTGCTTCTGAAACAGAGGCCCTGGTTTCCTATGAACAGGAATGTTTTATTTGAATCATGGTTTTACTAATTTTTTATGTAATTGGCTCATTTAACTATATACGTATTAATTTATAATCTCAGGTCATTATATATTTATGAAATCAAAAGCGATTCTTATAAAAAAATTGTAAAAAAAAATTTCTCTCCAAAGTTTTCCATTTTTTTTAGTTTTGTATTTTATTTTATTTGTTACACACATTTGTTTTCTTTGTTGAATTTGAAAACGTTTGCTTATTTCAATATAAACAAAAGAGTAACATATTGTTATGTCTATACGTAGTGAAACACCGACGTAGCAAATATATCGGAAATTAATAAATAAATACATAACAGGAATCACGTTCAATCAGTGCGATTGAACACTAACGCATATCGAGCTGGTGGCGTCCATTTGGAATAAATTATTTTGAGAAAAGTAACTCTTATTAATTTTACGTGGGACATTCGAGTTAATAAAACTTTTATCATATCATTTTGGCAGGACTGGTTTTCATTCGGATCTCTGTCACCAAAAGACACAGTAAATGTATTGAAATATATATATATTTTTTAAATAAATATTTATAACAATCACACCACATTATCTAGCCCAAGTTAAGTATCATTAAGAACTTGAGTTATGGATACTAGATAACGGATAAATAAACTTAAGAAATATATAGTAGATTTTTTGTTCATATATAATTATTAGAAATAAACTTAAATAAACATACATACACATCCATGACTAGAGAGCAAATATAATTAAATATCTGCCTCTACCAGGATTCGAACCCGGGACCTCTGGCATGGAAGGCAAGGGTACTTACCGCCACAAATACTGGCCGTCAAATTAAAAAAAAAATCGAGTTAAAAAAAGGCGCAGTGGTTAAAGCGCTGGCTTCTCGATGTTAAGGTCCCGGGTTCGAACCCCGGTGACTGCCAAAGTTTTTACAGCTTAAGTACATATTGCTCTAACGGTGAAGGATACCTCGTGAGGAAACCCACATAGAAATTATTTCGAATGTATGTGAAAGTATGATATCCCGCAGTAGGTAGGCTAGCGTGGTGGACTATAAATAGCCTAATACCACCCTCTCTGTCCCGGCTCTGTCCCGCCAGTTGGATTATTAAGGCTGTCGTGAAGTGCAAGGCAAGTTCTTTTATTCATGTTGGTTAATAATATTAAGTTAAGTTCACGACGTCGGCTTCACTCTCATTCACGCTTCACTTGATAAAACTAGGTTTCAAATTTTCTAAAATCGAGTACGGCCTCTTTGATACTTTCTTTGGTACTGAATGTGAAAGTGAGTCATTCTGGTTATTTGTTTGTTGCGTCTTTACGTCTTAAATTCATAGTCGATCGTTATGACTCTTTGTACACACGCTATTATCCAATCTATTATCCATTCTATCAGAAAAACGTACTGTTTCCTAGGACACGTGAGCCAGAAATCAAACAAAACTCTTTATAAAAGAGACAACAATGTAACCTAATTTGATTAACTAAAATCCCCTTTTATGTAACATCGCAAATAAATACAAGATAATTCTCCACCAGTACATTACGCAAATATGATTTATCACCCCATCAAAACGTCAAAATATCACATTTAATAACAATGTAAACATGTCTATTCTTGTTTTATCAAAATATCGACAATTCAAGAATCTTTCTCAGGGTGCGTATGCGCATCTCACGCCATGACGTCACGTCCGCCCGCCATTCAAGCCGTTCATTCATAAAACTTACTATTGTCCACGATATCGAACTATTTTAGATCTTAACTGTTTTGTTCTAAAGTTAAAATTGCATTGTCGCGGGATTGTGAGGTCTCGTTAAGCAGATGGTACGAGTGTCCCCACTTTATTTTTTTATGTCTCGATCTTACTGTTTATTTTTGCAATAATTTTATGATTTTCTTGATATGTTTTTTGAAGGACTTATAGTTGTTATTTTTCCATAGGGACGCAGTTATCTACCTTAACAGGGCATGATGATGGAACTTTTTCACGTAAATCATCTGCCACCTTACAATGTCAATTATCTTCCGAAGCAATGTAAATAAAACGTTCTTACTCAGCCATCGTTAAAGAAAATAAAAAGTTCAAACAATTATAAATATGCAATTAAATGCAATTTCAACTTTTTGAACAAAACTATTCCCTTGATAACTCTGCTGGAGCTAGCGTTTGTTAACAGGAAATATTATATGAAAATGGATTTCACTTTTTTGGCCTCCACCATTATAAGTGCGCCTAGGCCATGCGCCTTCACCACAATACCTTAAATACTCTGGTAGTCAAGCATTCCTGTACAGGGTCATCATTGGTGGAAACCTTTAAATTCAAGGGCTATTTATATTTATTTACAGCTTTTAAGAAAATTAACAGCTTGATTTAATTATGTATAAAGTAAATAGGATAAGGAGGGCCATACAAGTTTCCTCATGTACAGCGATACGTAACGTTTTCTTTCATTTTAAAATAGACTATAGAGGTTTAGTTTGTGTACTATTAACACTAGAATATGATATTATAGAAAGTGCAAATTAAAAAAAAATTAGTATTTAATCTTAAACATGTTAAATCCTGATTACGTGCCTCTGGACGATCTTCACTAAGTGTTCATTTATTCATTTTTACAACGAAAAAACCTACAGAATAATAATAAGTTTTTTAATTATTTCCGGTCTACTGTAGGGTTTAAATATTCTAGTCTAAGGTAAAAGAACTCATTAATTTTTAATGCAAGCATCATATCCTCCGAAATTAATTATTTAAAATGGAGCAAAAAAATTGTGATCATTAAAACAATGGTGTTCAAAGATCGTAATAAAGTAAAAATGTTTATTGCTGTACAAAATCATAAGTCACAACACAGCGTTTTAGCGCCATCTTTGAATATAACCCGGCAAGTTTGGGGATGTGATCGCGGCCGTGCAAGAGCACTTAAAAGTAGCGTCACGCGAAACGTTCCCGCGTAAAATGTCCTTGACGTTTTTGACAATCGCTTTGAATGCGTACAATTTTTATGTTTCCGGCCGCGTTTGTCAGTATTTTATTGGAGTTGTTAAGGTCTTTTATGGGTTTATAATATTTTTATTGCGACCTAAGAGAATAGGTCTTATGGGATAAGCGTTCCCTTGGAAAAACTGTGATTTTCGTATGGCAAGTGCGGGGTAGGTATTAATTTGAATGTGTTTTGTGCTGATACGCGTTTCTTGTTGCTAGGGTTCGGCATGATATTGTTGTAAATTTTATGGATGAGATCATATGTTATGCGAATGCAATGTTCTGATTCAAAATAATGGTAGGTAGTTGCTGTTGAATATGGTCTGAATTTTAGTGTCAGTTGCTCAATTTTGTGGAATTGAATTTAGTATTTTAGTCTTTTTTATATCAGGCGTTTTTCTTTATCATAAGTGTGAAATACAGGATTTTTATAGCACAAACCTCCAAAATTTTACTTGCGCGTAACTGCCTTATGCCACCTACCAATTGAGCTGTAAAACAAAATTTTTATTAAGATAGTTTATGAAGTACCAATTTGAGACAAATAACAAACCTAACAAATCTTCATCACCGACATAATTTATCATATATTACTCCAATCCACTTAACATTTAACTAATTACCAAAAGAGCATAACCGGTTACCAAACATGAGTCCCACTTTAATGCTAACATTTGTAAGCAGTACATTATCAAGTATGGAGTTTCCATTGATAGCGTTTCATAAGCATTTAATATGTTTTATGGCTATACGTGTTAACATCTGGTTATATTGCGTATAGTCCTTTGTTGCTAACGGCGCTTCCTCGCGACCTCAATTCTAGGGATTGTGAATTGTGATGTGTGTTAAAATTGGCCACGGTGGACGATAAGAGATATATAGTATAGCTTTCCTATTTTTAGCGCCAACTTTGATAAGTGTTGAGTTGATGGTATAATAAAAAATCAGGCTCTGTACAATTACTTACTTACAATGCATGTAAGGCTCTCAGATATCACATCCATTATATTGAATTTATTGTAAGTAATAAATTAAAAAAACCTAAAAAAAACCTACAAAAACCTATTATCACATTCAACTTTATACACATTCCTAATTCACTTCTGTGACATTCTGTGTTAAAAGTACAGTACAATTTACAAGAGAACAAGACCTGTTCCATGCAACCTCATCGAATAGAGAATTTAACAAAACTGATAACTAATTGATAAATTCTCGCATTTGTACAAGCCGTATTTATATTATAGCATATCTCCACAACGCCGTTAACTTTAAGTCGTGTCCTTGTAACCGCGTTCATTCATATTCGCCATGAAGTGGCCGTGTCGTCGTCGCTCGGCAGTTTCGTACCTCGGTACAAGGTTCAACCGAATCGCGCAATCTTGACGCCATTTTGTTTGATATTCCGCTGGCCTTGAAATTTGTCTACATCCTTTAATAGTCATGGCTAATTGTTGAAGGGTGCTCAAAGCGTTTTATTTTTTTATTAAAGTTTTTGAAACCTTACTGTAAAATGTTTTATACTCAACCCTTAATTTGTGATTTTTGGGTCGTTTATTACCATTATTGACTAACTTATTTTGGAAAATTTCCGTAAATAAATTAAACGATTTATATAGATTAAATTGTACTCTGTACACAATGTCAGTGGTTTAACGATGTAATAGTAGCAATGTTAGTAATATTATGTCGCTTAATATGGTAAATATAACTTTTGAATAAGACGTTCGGAGACTGACTAGCTACTAACTAGGAGCTGAAATATGGCACCTTCCTCAGAATTCGACTAGTTTTCCATAATGGTAACATAAAACATTTTTCTGTGGTTAAGAACAACTCTAAATATTAGAGGATTTCATTCCACAATAAATACTTTTTGAGGCCACAATAATGAAAAAGTCCTTATTAAATATAAAATATCCATATTTAAACCTCCTTGTTGCGAAATCTTTTCTAAAAAAAATAGAAATAGATAAAGTGTTGGGACAGATAAGGCCGTGTATCAGAGAGTTCATGGGAACATTGTTATCGCTGGCTCTTATATCAATATATGAAGGGGGTTAGTTGATATACTGTCATTTATGGTCAAAGAACTCTATAAATTACTTAGCTTTTATGTTTTTTTCTTGTACTTTTCTATGTTAGGATCCAAGGCGTGCATCTTGGCTATCAGTTACAGAGATGTGCGTATGTATTATTGTAAAGTAAGAAATTGTAAGAAAATAATACTAATGATGTAAAAATACGGGATTTTTATTTTTTTGTTGTATTGAGGTTCTCTATTATGGCAGACGTTAATCTCTCTGCCGCAAATATTAAGTAGAGAGTTTTAAGTTACACCGAGCTATTTAAACTTAACCTCTACAAAAATGTATTAAAACACGTTATTCCCTTAACCCATTGGAATCCGCAGCCTTCCATTCGCAGGCCCTAGGCAACAATGACACTATTAACCACAGTTCTTACTGGTAGGTAATGACCGTGTTCGAGCGCCATGGGTTAACGCCGTCCGGTCACGCTAAACGTTTTGACGTGCAATCATGAGTTGATTGACAAGTAGGCTTTTTTTTTTAATTTTGTGCGTTAAGCCTATGTACTATAGAGCTTAAATTTTGATTTATTGGAAGGTGTGAAACCTTCATATCTACTAAGAGACGATCTTATATTGTAGTCTAGCTTTTCTCAAAGGACGGGTAATAAAATTCCGATGACCTTTACAATTATATGTGTTAACTCCTCACACACATTTGCAATTTATTGCTTTCTCCTTCATAACACGTTCACGATCTCCCCTTTTTTAAGTTACTACCATGTAACCCTTTTTCTTTATCGCCTTGTCAATCAATCGTTCAGAAGTGTTGCGATATGAAAAAAAAGTATTGCCAATTTAAGTCATAAACGAATGATTGACAATTACTAAATCAAATATTTATATTTGCATGAATGACCTAACGAGTAGCTTTGCCACCGAAATCAAAAACAAAAGTTTAGATTTCGGTGATAGAGATAGAAATTTCTTAGTACAGAAATATGCTTATGATGCTTATGTATGTTACCGAACATGCACCTGTGTCGCCGTATATTCATCCATAATACAAGCTAAATTTGTAGCAATATAATTTACAGTTATACAGATATATGCTTAGATATTCTTAAATACCTACATACACAATTTTCCATTGAAATTTTATTCCACAGTTAACCTGTATCTCAACTTTGTTTGATACGAATTAAGCAAACTATAGTGGCTGTCACTCACGAAGCGCGCTTCACACGTGTCAACTGAAATGAAAATAAAAAAAAAGATCAGAAACGTCGGATTCATGATTTTATCTCAACCGTGGAAATAAAATATTGCGTAGAAATATTAAACTAAACTCAATTTCACAAAGGATCGCATTAGATGTGACAATGTTTCACAGATAAAATTAATTTATCCAATATTATTATTATTATTAATATTATAAATAGGAATTGTTGTTTAAACGTTAGATAATTGCTATGAATGTATGTGAACTATCGGTCACTAGGGCAGTCCGTGAACTAGATTCCATTCATTCATTCTTTCATACAGTGTGATAATGCACTTAGTATTTGCTGTTAGGGTTGAAGATACGAACTATTTTATTTTTACTTATCAATATGATTTGCTGTAATCTATTGTTTTTGTATTAATACAATAATATGGTCAATTATGAATTTTAAAGGGAAAACATACAAATAGAAATACCATATCATGTACCTTCACTTATATGTCAGATTTTTTGACAGTCTGTCAATAATCGACAAACAATCATTACATTTGGTCTGATTTAAAAATAATTTATTAAAACTAAAATGTTGGCAAAAGTGCGCAGGGATCTTTCACATTGGACTGCCATTGGATTTTATGTTATTTTTGAGCTCGGGGTATAGTATTATAATAACTCTTTGTTTGTGTAGAAATAGGAAGGTACCAAAACATAAAAGCAACAAAATGTTTAATTAAATTAATTTTGATTTATGTCACAGTTCCACAACCCTACATGGCCGTTGCATTAGCTATAATGTACAGGAAATTATTTCAAACATAGTTACAATAATAAATTGTAGCGTTATAATGAAACTGCAGTTATTTAGGATCGAGTTTCCATTAAAATTTGAAGACTTATTTCTGGCATTTAAAAGATTGAAACACCTGACTAAACTTACAACGTATATCATGGCACGCCTCGCAAATCGGAAATTACATGAAATTTATTGACAAATAAGAATGTACCATACGGAAAATTCGTCAGATAGAAAGTAAAAACAAAACAAACGCTATTGTAACCGGTTTTGAACGACAGGTCGTCACAAGTCGGCACCGGATTTATAGTCCGACTGAGTTACTTGTGCAGTCAGGGGTGGTGCTACTTTCTATGTTAACAAAATCAAAATCAATTTATTTGTACAAATATGGGGTTTTACAAAAGTTGGAATATAACAGGTACAGCTCAAACCATATCTAACTTAAAAGGTATGTACAGAACTTAGAGAAAATGTTGGATTTACATTTAAAATTTCAATTTACCAAATAAACATCATTTACACTTTAACATTTCCATCTTCAATTAATACAATTATAGTTACAGAGGTACCAACTTGTCATTGAAATATTCAAAAATAATATAGTAAGACTTATCTGCTAAAAATAATTTTAATTTTATTTTGAACTCATTAACATTATTAATATTTTTAACACAATTCGGCAATTTATTGAAAATTTTGGGAGTCATACCAAAGAAACTCTCAGAATACAGCGCAGTTTCACGAGGTTGAGACCGGATTTTGCCTTTAAGCCTTTGACTGTTTAAGCCTTCAAACATGTTCATGTTGTTTTTAACAAACAATACTGTTTCTAGAGGGAAAAGTCAGAATCCCTAACTTTTTGAAAAAGGGCTTACAAGATTGTCTGCTTTTCAGGTAACAAATCGATCTAATGCAGTTTTTGTGCTTTGAAAATGTTTGATCTATCAGTAGAGTTCCCCCAAAATATGACACCATAGCGAAGAATCGACTCAATGTAGGCATAATAAGCTGATAGAACTGCTGATTCGTTGACTAAGTTTGATAACATGCGTAAGGCGTAGGAATATTTACTTATTTTACTACAAGTGATCTTTATGTGTTCCTTCCAGTTAAAGTTGGAGTCAACTGTTAAACCTAAAAATTTTGTTGTATTTACTTCACTAATTTTATGTCCATTATAATCAATATTACCTAAAGTCAAGCACCTATATCTATTCCTAAAATTCATAATGTTAATTTTATTTAAATTTATTTTTAGATTATTATTTGTCAGCCAGTCCATAATGTAGATTTAATGTCAGATTTTAATGTTTTGTATGTTAATGTTTTTATTGCTACATATCAATGTGCTGTCATCTGCAAATGGAATCATTGAATGTAAAGTTATACCTGGAAAGTCATTAATATAAATTAAGAATAATAATGGCCCTAAGATATTACCTTGCGGGACCCCGCACTTGAATGCCCTGAACCGTGAAAGGTAGTTTTTCTCTGTAGAGGATTGGGGACATAATCTAGCTGTTTGAGTGGCTTGTAATCTATTTTCGAGATAATAATATGATTTTATGAGATCAAGTGCCACTCCTCGCACTCCATATGTGTTTAGTTTGTCAAATAGTTTTTTATGGTCAACATAGTCAAAGGCCTTTGTCAAATCCATGAAAAGAGCACAAACCGGTATTTTGTTATCGATATTTATTAATACTTCTTTAAGGAGATTGTATAATGCTAAATTTATTCCCTTTTTTTTCTGAATCCAACTTGTTCGACAGCCAATAAATTATATTTTTCAAAGTAGAGAGTTATATATAACCTTCTCAAATATTTTAGAAAACACTGCTATAAATGCTATAGATCTGTACAATAATATATATTGAGGATCACATTTCTTTAACATAGGTTTAATAACGGTAACTTTAAGTTTTTCCGGAAATGTGCCATTTTCCATACACAAATTTATAATATGATTCAAAATCGGCGCTATATACTTGCAACTTTTTTAATGATCTCTGTTGAAATATCATCATATCCAGTACTTTTGGTATCTTTAAGATTTTTAAGACCGCCAAGATGTCCTCAACATTTGTAGGCCCCATGAAAAATGAATTAGATTTATTTAATTTATTGGAATTGTTACTTACATTTTTACTAAGACATTTTTGAGATTTTGCTTGATCAATAAAAAAGTTATTAAAAGATTCCGCTATATCAATAAGATTAGTTAATTTTAAGTCATCATTTATTATTTCTTTTATGAATTCTCTGGGAGGATTGTTCTTGCGTTGATTAATTAAGTGCCAAGTTGCTTTCATTTTGTTGTCTGATGTATTAATAAAATAATTATTTTGCGCCTTTTGTGTTAACCTTATTATATTTTTTAATCTTTGGGAATAGTTTCTGTATTTCCACAGTCATTTCTTTGTTGTTTGCTACACTTTAGGATACCTTTCGAGATCCACTTAGGTCGTGAATTACAATTTATTTTAATGCGTATTTAAGGAAAGAATAAGTCATACAAGAGTTTAAATAAATCAAAAAATATATTAAAAGCTTCATTAGGATTTTTATTTTTGTATGCATCCGAGAATTTCAAAGCCTTTAAATATTTCCCGAATTTTTCAACGTTTTTATTACCGTAGTCACGTCGCATTTTAAACCAATATGGTAAATTTATAGTTACTTTAACAGGGCATACAAAAATTTGTGTTGTATGATCTGATAATGCCAATTCCAGAACACTACTTTTACTCCCGCGTACGTTGCGTGCAAAGTAATCAAGACACGTACCACTTGATAATCTGGTTGGCTCTCTAAGTGCTAATTCTAAATTAAATCTTTTTAATAATTGTTTGAATTCATTTGACTGTCTATTATTTACTAAAATGTCAATGTTAAACTCACCACAAAAAACTACTTTTTGCTTCTTAGAACAACAATTACAAAGGATGTCATATAAGTTTTTCAATATATTTCAAATGTTTCCCTCTTTGCTTTTGGAGGTCTATTTATGCATATAATTATTAAGTTATGGTTAGTCAATTCAATTGCTGAACATTCATGAACGTTACTAATGCTTAAATTTTCTAAATTCTCAATTTTTCTAAATTTTTGTGGTTTACGCACCAAAATACATGATCCACCGTGTCTATTATTTCGAGAGTAATTTGACGCCAACGTGAAGTTTTTTAGATTTAATAGATTACAGTCTGATTTTAGCATGTTGTGTTCCGTGATACATAAAACATCCACAAATTTGTTTTCATTTTCTAATTCTAAATATTTATACTATTAATAACGAAAATTACTGTTTACTGTGTTTGTTTGTATTAATGTCATCTCCATGATTAGAAGAAACCAACTGTTCACCTTGGTTACTAGAGATATATTTGAATTCTGTTTGAGTACATTTATTTGTGGTTGTAGTTTTATTTCTAATCGATTTAAGGTGAGTTGCGTATTCGTTATATTTAATTTTGTATTCAACGCGCAAAATATCCTTTAGTAATGTCCCATACACATATAATGAGTAGTTTCCTCTCTATGGCCGTTGTCGCGAGTAGTTCATATCTACAAATGTAACATTGTCATATTGGCTGCAAATAAATTTTATGTCGTGAAAAGATTTTTTCATTCAAACATTTATTATACGGTACCTCAGAAGTTATTACATTTGTGTTATTAATATCATTTAGCCAAATATTTAACTTAAGTTGAAATTCATGAGGATTCACATCATTTGAACCTCCTAAAACGATAAGGTAGTCATTACGATTCATTGTCTGAATAGTTTCTTTTTCTGAGTTAAGAACATCTTTTACTCTAGCTCCTGGTTTCCAGAAACTAGTTACTGTGTATTTGGAACCAATCAAACCCTGAAGTAAGCGTTGCAGCTTCTTGTCTTGTTCATCAGCTAATATTAACACTCTTCCTTTCTCCGAAACTACCTGAGAGGAGACGCAGCTTTCCACAAATTTTGCTGTTAATGCATTATCTTTGTTATTGCTGTTGATTTTAATTTCATTTACAGTTTCTGAATTATATTTATTTGTTGAAAAGTTTGCTGTCTTATTATTGGTGCTTCTTCGGCTTTCGTTTCGTTTCGATGTAGAAGAAATAGAATTTCTTAAAGAATTTTCTTTTCGTTTCAATTGAGGTGTCATAAAATTAGTTAGCGGTTTATTTATTTTATCATTTTTTGGCGTATTAGTAAAGTTACATATCACTCCAATTTTCTTGTACAACTCAATAATTTTATGACACTTTTCCAGGTCACCTTGTAGACGTTTGTTCTCAATGTTCAGGTTCTCTATCTCCTGATTAGCACTGTTGAGTTCGTTCTGCAGCTTGTCATTCTTTTCTTGAAGCTCGCAAATTGTTATACTGTCATCGAATGATGTATTAGCTAGACTCATGATAGTAGTTTCAAACAATGTCGAGCTATTATTGCTTGTCTCATGAAAGGAATCAGCTTTTTGTTTTTTCCTAATGGTTATATTGTCACCTTCCATAGCGCAATAATATACTATACATATACACTTTACTATACCATTAATATTTAAACTTATACTACAAACATTAAGTTACAACTGTCTATAAGTCTATAATAAGACTGTGTTCATTATTAAACTGCCGCATAAAAAATGTCACTCATTTTATATGAACTTTCAGAGATACTATTATTGACTAAAACAATACATAAATTGATTTACATTAGATAATCTGATATTAAAAACTAAAATGAATGTCAAAGAGTAGATAAATTTAAATTAAATTTATCGAAAGGCTTTACCTTTACAACACAAAGCTTAAGAATTTATAAATATAAAAGTCCACATAGTTAATTTATTTATCTTGTCTCAGGATTCAAAATGTAAAAGTTAAACTATTAACAAAATGAATTATTTCAATAGAAATGAATGAATAGCAACACTTATAAAAAATTAAATTGAAAACTGTAGGACTGTCTTTATGATAATAATAATATTAGGAATATGTTATGATCTAATAACTCTAAATAAATTGGATGTACTTTATCTTATTAATGTCACAAATTTAATATATATACAAAATTTAATGGACTTAAATTAATAATTCTTAAATTTACAAAAAATGTAACTTTAAATTAAACTATAAAAAGCTAGTTTTGCTTGTGGAATGGTGCCGGGATCGAACTCGGATCGTTCAGACGGATCGTTTGACGTACTAAGCGCTGGAACCGCTTGACTAGTAGATCTCATAATTGGAAGGCCGAAATATGTGTTTTATTATTTGTCTCCAAATTTCTATACAATTTGTGGCCGTTAGATGTTACCGTTGCTAATGAGTACAAAGTTCAATCCTTTGTTTACATATTTACCATTTGAAACTTGTACTGTTGATTAAGTCTACTGACCAGATAACTGGTGGCACTGCACACGTACATTCATCAGCTCTACAACCTACCACAAAATGTCAAAATTTGCTCATAGATTTTCGACCTTGAGTCTACAATGAAGAGTTCCAAATCAATTGAGGAAATTTGAAAATTTGTAGTAGGTTGATGAGCTGTTGAGTATACGTAGGCTTTGAGTACATAACTCGCACAGTAACGAATCGAATCTGGTCACATGTCATTGCACTGACAAGTCTTTACGGAGTAATAAGCTAAGTCAAGGTAATAATTCTTACTGAAAAATTTCTTTGATTGTGATCTGTCATTAAAATCTGTGAAGCACTCATTCTCATGGTCAGTCATAAACTAACTGTAACAAATAGATACAATACTTACAAAAACTTCAAATTGTAAATTAATTTATAGATGAACTTCTATTTGCCCCTTTACGCTCAAATATTTCGTTTCTTAATAATACTCGCCTTCCTACCCACACAGTGATGCTATATCACTTTGGTATTACAGTTGTAATTTTGCATTCGCGGTCGTCGGCGCCGTGGCTTAGTTGGTTAAAGCGCCTGTCTAGTAAACAGGAGATCGCGAGTTCGAATCTCGCCGGGGCCTAGTGGTTAAATTCACTTTTTCTTTTTTCCTTCTATTATTTTTTGTTTTATTGTATATTTGAATTTATATAAAAAATAATCTTTCTTTTGAACATAGCTTATTAAATTCTTTTTATACTGAGTTGGATTTCCTTTGTCCCCCATCACACCTGATGGAAAGTGATGACGAAGGCAAGAATTCTTCACGCCTATCCAAGAGGTGCCTGCCTATTCTCAAGAGAAACATCAACTCACGAAGAATCCAGGAATATTTCCAGGATTACATACAAAATTATTCTGTTTCTGTAGCTGTGCATTTGTCAGACTCTTTAAGTAAATACATTACAAATACTATGTCACCAATATTGTTAGAATACCTACACATTGTTATTTAAAAACATGTTTTAATTTCCAACAACCTACTTGTTTTAATCGCAAGATTACGCAAGCAACTACGGAAAGTAAAACATGAATGAGATTTTTTTACAAAAACAAAAATAATAAACATACGAAAATACTCCCGGGTCCCATTCATAAAAACCAAATATTTATCAATGAAGCGAACTGCGTTGGATGCAGATAAGAAAATAATGTAAATGCATTTAAATTTGTTGAGGTTATCCGAATTATACCTTATTGTAACGGCGTAAAATTCATGTTTCATAAAATACTTTCACTTCAGAAAGTACACTAGTTGATATAATATGATAAACTGTAGGCATATTCGTAGATGATTAAATAGAGCAACCAGAAAACTTAGGTATAGAAGGCTTGATCGTTATATTGAAAAGTTTTGGATTACTTTTTTGAGGCTGTTTTCAATCTTTATTTATGATGTTTTTCTTGCTTATAATAATCACTCATCGGAATATCACAGATAATATAATAGTTTTGTTTTTATTTATATAAATATGACCTTATTTTTGCTATTCATTTGCTTTGAGCACCTTATTCAAAATGGTACTTCTGTAATAGTTACTAAGTAACTTATAAATATCCCAGGCCGTATGTAATTGTCAATAAATTGATAACATAAATGTCAATAATGATTTTAGCGTCAATTTTTCAAAAACAGTAGGCACAAGGAAGTTATCTTAAGTTTTGTTTGTGCACCTTTGATATCAAATTTAGTTCTCAAATATTGTCACATTATGAAGGTAACCGGAGTTCAAATCCTGGAATTCACCAACGTCAAAAGGTAGCCTTAATAATCTTACTGCAGTCACATCACCCTACAATAGGGTTGGTTTTAGGCAATTTATAGTCCACCACACTTGCTTACAATGGATTAGCAGACTTTACACACACATATATATACACCCCGTCTGAGCATTTGTTTTAAAGCACTTAAGTTTTGAAAACATAGTCATACATTTGGCAGTCATCGGGATTTACGCTAGCGCATGAAACACTGTGACACCGATTAGGTATATTTCTTTGTTCATATTTGTTATTTCCCTACGAATCATAGTTATTTTATATTCATATACTTTTATTTATTCTGGTTTGCCCTTTCCTAAACAGCAAAGATAATTTCAGTCCTTCTATAATCTAACATTTTGCATCTCGGTAGATAGTCGTGCGCGTTGATTCATTAAGCGCTCGATAAAGCGATAATGGATTTAGAATTCCTTCGTAAACGATATGTTGTCACTCATACTAAACTACTTTGTATATTCAGTGAAATAACTGTGTACTTATTAGCCTAGTTAAAATAGTTTTATAACTGACGTCAATTATCGTTACATAATTCAATAGATAGAGATATTAGGGGTACTCGCTACCCTTATGTTCGTCGCCTGTATTTTGATGAACGAGAAAGCCGGCCCGATGTAGTTACTAGGTACATATTTTCGTTTTGTGCCGATTGGATAGTCTCTTCGGGCTTTATGCAGGTTGGCATATTCGGCTCGTCTTGTAGAGCCATTTCACTCCGGCCTTAATTTGAAGTAGTGTTCCTAAAATTTTATGTTCAAATATAAATCGGATTCAACTCTCTCTATAGAGTAGAACATTAAACAGTAATCTTCATAGATTAGTACAAATTCATCAAAATAACTTTCACTATAAGCTTTTCGGCTCTTCATTACAACTCTTAGGTGTGAAAACTAGTAACCAATAATTCGCAACTACTTAAAATGCAAAATATTAAAGTTCCTTTAAAGGTTATCGACCAGATCTTTAGCGTGAAATATTAGATCGGCTCAAGCCTTTTCTGTAACAAAGGGTTTTATTTCAGTTCTTAGCTAAGATTAATTTGCTTGACCTTTAGTTGTTTCATTTGATATTCCTTCCTTGTAATTATGTAATTTATCATGGTGTTTAGAACTTTGAAAATTGAAATCAGTATTAATTTGATGGTGCCAGAACAGTAGACTTGGATCTAAAGGTCTTATTGCGTAATATCATAAAGTTTCTAAAGCACTGATGAGAGATACGAGGGGAGGTCAAATAGTTTACGGAATGAGGGGGTAGAGGGTTAAATAAAACAAAAAACATATTTTTATATTTCAATATATTGTCCCTTATAGTGGTATTACACTACACGTTATTCAGGGCCCGGTAGTTAGGGAGGGCGTGGCCAATTGCAAGGTCGTCGATTATTACACTGCACTGAATACCGGATCCCTCACTCTCTGTGTACAGTCTGCATTCGAACGCAAGTTGATAGAGACGTACCATGGCACCTGTTTTATCTAAACCATTAAAAAAAGCAACGATTGCCGTGGCTTTGGTAGTTGGATCCATGAATATTAAAAAAGAAAAAAAGAAGAGGAGAAGAATCTGGGTCAAGCGATACTTGAAATTAAGAATTTTTTTTAGATTTTTAGTAAAACTCTGAATCCCTCGGCTCTAACGTCTTTGTTCATATAATCACTGTGGTATTTTCTCCAAAGGTACGGCATATCTTTATACATCTCTGTAAGGTCTGATAAAACTTATTTTTCTTTATTCGTACACATAGCGTCTAATCAAAATGGCGGCCGGGTCGCACGAGTCGAATCACTCACTATCACTACCTGCACATGCGCACTTCACGCTAGCCGCGCGACGACTGACTTCCCTAACTGTCCTAAGTATTATTATTACACTACTCGATCGTATGGGCGGTCAGGGAGCAAGGCTGCCGGGACCGTCCGGTCGCCCTTGTTAGGGACCCTCATTCTCTAACTATTATCACACCACCCTTATCTGGGGTAAGGGTCCCTAAAAATTGGGCAGTGTAATACACAGTTAACCCTAATACACTTTTCAGATCTTTCAAATAATTTATTTAATCCATCGAAAAAAAATGGTTCGTCCTTGTCGTCGAAATAGGCCGAAATTGCTGCCTTTACTTCTTCATCGTCGTTTGGGAAAATAATAGTCTCAGGGGGAGGGGAACGTCTGGACTATAGGGTGGGGGAGGTGTTGCAGCAGTTCGAAGCCGCACCGGTGAATGGCACATGGCAGCCGTCGCAACATGACTCGTGTGCACGGGTACGTTGTCGTGCAAAAAGAGGCGCCTTTGTCAATTTTCCTCACTCCAGTATAGAAGCGTGATACTGTCCCGTTATAGAAACATTCGTGAACTTTCCTTGTAATCAATTAACAAAATGCCTTCTCCGTCCCAAAAGACAGTCACCATGATTTTTCCGACCGATTGCGATGCTTAGTATTTTGTTGGAGGGGGGGTTTATGCCACTGCATCGATTGTTGTTTTTACTCAGGTTCATAGTGTTTCCAAGTTTGACCCAAGTTTCGTTCCTAGTTACCATTCGGGCCATAACTTCTTCTTTCTTCTCTCCACAAAGCTCCAAAAACTTACGAAATCACTCGACGCGTAAGCACTCACGGAACCCATCTTGCACTGACTTTGGTCATCGATGATCAACGATGATCGTGTAGGATATTAAAAATTGTGGTTTCTGATACACCGACTACTGCTGCTAGCTGCTTCTTCTTGAGTCTGGCATCTTCCAATACTAATTTTTCTACTTATTCGATCTTGTCTGGGGTAGTAGCCTCAATTGGAAGTGAAGAAATGAAGTCCCTGTCTTGCTTGAAAAGGCCATGCCACTTAAAAACCATGGTCTTTTCAGGAGCAGAGTCTCCATAACCAAAGTTTTTCCTTTTTTGGTGAGGAACTAATCACGGCGCGGTATTCAATTTTCTCCATACTGACTATTTTCTTCCCGATTTACTTGTTTAAACGTCGATAACTTAAACGTTAATGATCAAATTAAGTGATAATTTGGTGTATATGCATATAATGAGTTGCTCAACTAGTGCCTACCTGGCCGAGTATATACAAAAGCCGAGTACACCAACCCCTCCGTTTCGCAAACTGTTTGACCTCCCCTCGTAAATTGCTAAAGCATAGCTAGGCTAGGCTGTTAGTAAAATATAAGAAGAATTATGCGCGAAATAAATTTACAAAGGTGGCCTTTAACTTTATCTGAGTGTGCGCTAATTGTTTTTGGGACGATCAGCAGACTGCGACTGTGTCTTCACAAATATTACAGATAGTTTAAAAAAAAAGTAAATCTCGATATGCTTAACCTGCTACACGAACCGCTTGTCGAGAAACCTATTTACTGCCAAAAACTTCAGTCTCCACGACTGAGTAACAACATTTAAAAAAGCTTAACTTACAAGTTATAATGACCGTTTGTTTAGTTGTTTTTGCTCATTTTTTTTTTTTCAGTTTAAACGCGTGTGAATGTTATTGCCCAAGGGGCGTGTCGGCTTGTCGGCCGACGCGCTTGTGACAACCGAGATCCTAATTTACACCAATTAGGGAAACAAGAATATTAAATTCAATTTAGAAGTTAAAGCTCCTTATTATAAGGTTTTTTTGTTTAATTTATCACTTTGTAAGTAATAAAAAATTAGATAGCTTTTAATATGTTAAGTTTCCTTATATTACGATGGTGGCAACTATAAGTCACAGAGGCGTTTATAGTTTCGTGTTTAATGGCTTACTTCCAGCGATGGTCTATAATAGACTTATTTTTCATGATGATGACGGATGTCTGTATCTGTTAAGCGTCATGTACTTAGGTATGTTAATATTTTTGGATCGCTATAGAGTTTAAGTTAATTACCTGTTCTTATTGACGTCAAATAAAGCATGACTCTACCACCAGTTCGGAAAAACCTTCGTGAAGAAGAACTGGCAAGGAACTTCACGGGTTAAATTTTTCAAAATTAATTTACAGTGTGTCTTTATGTCTACACAACATTATTCTTATCTGCATCTGTTAGCTCGGCAAGTCTCCCTCCCCCATGTATCCAAACAGCAAACCTCAAACGGCACCCGTTCACGAGTTAACGTTGGGGGCAATTTAAAAACATCAAATTCAGTTTTTTTTATCAAATATCACGTTCCTGTCGCTTTGTTATTAATTTTTTTTTACCGTCTTTAAATTACCTGAGCGCCACAGCCCGCAACTAGTCTAGGTCGAGATTCGAGGTGTTGAAGATAACGAATAAATTTAGCTATAAGTAATAAAATGTGGCAAATAATACAATTTAATAATATATGAACCGCTTATGAGCATGTACCGCCTCTTTAAAAAAATTGCTGCATGCCACCATCCACTTGGTGAGGGTATTCTAGGGGATAATTCAAATTAGTCTAGGGGTATGTCGCCGAGACCATCTGGCAACACTGACCTAAATGCTAATGTTTTCTAATATTGATTGGTATCACGGGTTAATTAAATTTTTTTGTAGCTAGAAAATGAGCACGCGACCCACATGGTAAGTTGGTAAGACTTCCCTAGGCGTGGTTGTTTTATTTATGATGCGTTGCCGACTCTAGACTCGTCTTTACTGCAGCTATTGCACTGCCTGTTCTTTTCTGTACTGTAGCATAACCACGTAAACATGATTATTAAGGCAGTCAAAATAAGATGTAGTCCGCAGACGAGATCTTAACAAAATGAACTCTATTATCACTCAGAACTTTCCAGAACATTCTAAAAAGCTCTCAGTACTCTAGAAAGAAGAAAACAACCGTATGTTTCTAAATCAAGGGACAACCAAGACTATTTCTATTTAAAAAAATGTTTTAAATTCAGTCAAAGCGATCCTGAGCTTGTGAAACAACCATACTTTCGCTTATTCAAATGACAGGAAGCAAGCCCATTGTGCAAAAACGAAGACCTTCTGTCATTTGTACAATCTTTGGACTAGCATACTTATTAGCAGATATAAAAGCTTTCTTTTTTTATGCGATATGAATTACAAACACATTTGAAGAATGAATTACGCGATGTGTCTTGAAAGTTGACCTACTTAATTGCTGGAAAAGGAGCCGTATAAGCTTTTATCTGATTATTTTAAATGTTATTGTATAAGGGTATTCGGGTACCTGCCCCTTAACACAACCCAAATACATTTTAATAAAAAATAATCCGTAAAAAATAATGGTAGCTGTTCTAATTAGTTATCTTGTTGTTTATTGAGTTATCGGTTACTGATGCGTTGCCGTCCGTTAGCTTAAGTTGGATCTGCCTTTACTCTAGCAATTACACGGGTTGTTCCGTCCCTTTATTATCAGGAACGAAGGACTATAGTAGACTCCCAGGCGATATCTTAACACAAGAAACTTTCCTATCGCTTAGACTCCTTTATGTATATCCTCTGTCACCACATTATTCAACTATATGGTCATGCAGAACTCAGATGTTTATGGTTGAATCCGTTTACTCAGTAATTTATTTTTAACTTTTTAACGTCACCCGTTTAATTTCAGAACAACAAAAGCAGTTTAAAAACCGCAAATGTAACTTTGAATTACTGGGAAATACTTTAGGGGTACGTTACGGGTCCTCAGATTTGTCCAGATCATTTTCTTTTGGTGGGTACCAGAGCATGTCAGCCCACCTCACAAACCAAAGTATAAATCTATCCATCCATCAACATCGGCCATCTATCTCAATTACCAAATTAAATAAAGAACTTACTTAGCCAAAAACTAATAATACCCTCGAATTTACGAAAAGCTCACACTTTTAGGTCGTAGCCTATCAATCTTAACCAAGAAAGTCTCTTTTTAACTACCACCAAAATAACTTGACCCCTACTTGGGGAGTGTTTACACCGAATGACAGCTCTACTTGAGGTGGGCATGTGATTGATATTAAACAATATATAATTTTCTTACGGTCTACGGCGTTTGCGGGTGAAGTCGGGTTACGGTGGCTACTTCTCGGGTTTTGGTAATGAACGTGAGAAAATACCAATTATTTATGAGAAGTCGTGTTGAAATGATTATTGGACTTTATGTTTAATTAGGTGGGTGCGAGTTTGCGATGTGTGAGTTCCGTAGGTAGGCGCTTCTGTATTTTATAAAGGAAAAGGATGCTGTTTTTGTTATTGAAATTCGCCCTTATATAAACAGCATAGACTTTCTTTCTTATCGTGTGAAGGAGTGGCAACCTCTGGTGTCAGAGTTTTTTAAATTTTTATTGAAAAAGGATTAGACGTTTGTCTTCTATCTCACCTGATGGAAAGTGACGATGAAGACGAAGGTGTTACACGTCTATCCACGAGATACCTATTCACTTGACGCTTGAAAGAACTAGGACTATAGTTTTCTGGAAAAACCAAAAAGTTGATGAGGCTTCACGTGCTGTCTTGGACAGCAACCCGGACCGACGCGACGGCTTGACGTGCCCTCCGAAGCACGGAAACGCTCAAGTTCTTAAACCACTGGCGGTCACCCATCCTAAGTCTGCAGCACCGAACGCTGCTTAACTTGACAATCGCCAAGCGACAATGACAACCTTTCGGCCACGAGCGCTTCAAGCAGCATAGTTGTATTTCTTTAGTCGGAAGATGTCCAGAATAGGACAAAGGATATTGTATATTTCTAAACAGCTAATAAGTACCATTGTTTTTAAGGATGTTATATTTTGACACTGAGCCAATACCAACGAGTAGTTAACCAAAAAAATGTTTTAATACCAAAAAATAATACTGATTAGATTTAATAGGATAGAAATAACCTTTCTCTTCAAAATCACCCTAACATATCCGATATTGATGTTGAATTTTGTCATTTTCTAGAAATATAAAATGTAAAAATAATAAAAACGTTACACGAATCTTTTTAAGACCCAAATGTCGCTTCTTCTCGTAGAAAGAAAACGTAAACAGAGAAAACGTCTAATGTACGTAATCGTTATCAATCAGAACCTTCTTTCCGAGTTTATTTCCAACCGCAAATTAACCTTTCTTTAGTAATTTTCGCAATGTTTTTTGTATTTCATTGAGCCCGTATTATAAATTATAAAGCCCTTTTTAATAAGAAAGCAGTATGTCTTAATACTGTGTGACTCTTTATCATTCGGTAAATGGGCGCGTGGGATCATACTAAGATTCTGAGCAACATTCTAAAAGAAACAAAATAGGGAAAATGAGAAATAAAAAATTATGTTATATTCTCTAGTTTATATTTTACAATAGACTTTGTAATGTTGGTCCAATAATGTTCAAGTCATTATATATAATGACCTGATTAACAATTAAATCAAGAATGAATGCACAAAATCCTCTTCTTACATGTAATTTGTCATCTTATTTAAAGCTTTCATTTTATTCCATATCTTCTGAATAATTAAAAGAGTCAATTGTTCTTTGTTACCATTCCTTTGGTTCAATAGGTTCGAAGGTGAAGATGGTAAAAATATTTTTGGTTTGCTTGTTTTAAACTCATAAAATCTGCAACTGATTTATATGTTTCTTCCTGCACAAAGCTTTTTATCATCAAAAAAATCGTCACAATTTTGGGAGCGACCCAACAAAATAAAACCATCAAAAAATCGAGAAGTAAACTAATGGTTTCTTCTAACCGCCACGGGCCGCCAAGAAATTTGAGTAAGTTGCATTATCTAGTATCAAACAAAGTCAAGACACCAAACATAACCATTTATTTAAATTGAGTTTCCTCGCGTTACGCCATACTGTGTATGTTAATTATTTTTTTTATTATATCCTGTATGGTACCTGCTTCCGCGCCTTTGTACTTAAGGGACTTGAAGATCTAAAAATATTTCGTCAAGATTTGGTCGACAGTTCATAAATACGTATAGTCTAGGCTGTGGCATGTGTGAGCTGGTATAACTGACTTGTATATGTATATGTTCTATGAGCAATGGACAGGCTTTGTCATAGAAATAACCTCAAAATTTTTGTTCTAATTTGTTACTCTAAGGAAGTTTTTGAAATATAACTGAAATATCAGTTGTCATGTTCTAAAGGACAAACCCAGTTTTGGGTGTCGAAGACTCAGATGAAATCTGCATAAAAAATTGGTAAAGTACTGAGTCGTTACTATTTTTAAAGACTCATCATTATTTAAAATAACTACAAAGTAAGCAATAGTTTTGTTTTTGAATATATTTTATCAAAATTAAACTATGATTTTAAGAAGAACCATCTAAAAATCAAGATGAAAAAATTGAAGATAATTAAAAAAAAACTGGTTAAAACTGCTATGTTTTTATTCGGCCACTGCTTTTTTAAACGCTAATTTAACCCTAATTTTATCTCCGCAATGCTAGGCACTCATTCCTCTGTGTATTTAAATTTGTTAAAAGCCGTAAGATCCCTCTTACTGACCTATCCGCCGTCACCTTTAGCGCCTAAATGGCAAAAATCAAACAAGCACAAAACTCATTTGACAATAGTCTTTGATAATATTATAAATTATCATACCACAGTCCTTCCTAATAAGTGTAATAATTAAAAACTGATTACGTTTTTAATTCTTCACAAAGATTGTTATCAATGCCTAAGAACAGGGGGTAACTTGGCGCGTTTTATCGAGTCATTAAATAGATACCAACAGATAATCGATTTATAGATTTTAAACCAACACCAGTAATTGTTATTGGAAATAACATCAAATATAACCCTTTTCCGTAGGCTCAGTGAAATTTTTACGTGACTTAAGTGCATCAGCAACGTGAAACCTTCCTCGTCATATACGTTACATTAATGCGTATTTATCCAATAATTTATATTCCCATTTGGTATTTAGACACTTCATTTGAATACGTACTTCGGATTTCAGTAGGTTTCCATACGGCCATTGTTTAGATGACCTTAAATTTGGCAAAGTTCGTTCACTTACGCTTGGTCTATTTGCCGATTTCAAGGAACGGACGTTTATTTAAATTAAGCAAAGTAAATACTCTTAATAATAAGTTAAGTAAGTTTCAACGTAGGTTTCCTGCTAGAATGTAATAATTGTAGTCTTTTAAAAACGAGTAACATCTTCGTCTCATCATAAAATTCACTGTGTTAAAATTGAAAAAATACCTAGCCTACCTTTTGGTAAAATAAATGAAAATTAACTCTATAAACTAACGTAATGTGAGAATAAATAAAAAGTCTAAGTACTCGGAAAATGCTTAACCTCTTAGAGCTTATAAAATTAATTCTAAAACCCAACCTTCACTAATAAATTCTGAGTAAAAATACTTTACATATTTGTCGCACATGTACATAACTACAATTAGAAAACACTAATCGTTTTAAAACTCGGATTATTTCCCAATACTCAGCACCGACAAAGTCTTTAATACCTTGTATGCAAATCCATGAACGCGGTTCGAATATATCTATATATAATTTATACAAGAGAGCCGTATTATCATCCAAAGGACGGGTGCTAGAAGGTTACCGGGTTAGGCCATGTAACTTGTACGAATGTAGGGCACAAGGCCGCAAATCGCCGAAACTTTGGTTAGCAACTAATGCCTGACGGGCCAGTGATGAAATGTGACAATGATCATGGTACGAGGTTGCTGGTTACGAAAACATTGCTATTTTAAGATTTTAGGTACCTATAGTCTTGTATTTCTATTGTAGTGGTATTATAGTTCTTTTGTAGGCTTTTAATTACGGTGATTTGACTTCGAGTGAGGGTCTGGCGCCAATGCTGAATTGTAACTTGACGTAAATATATAGAACTTGAGACCTATAAATGTTTACTTTGGGCACGTTAAGCTGTTTCGTCGGTTTGGTTGTTGTTGCAAGACAACAGTCGAGTTTCCTGACACGGCTTGATCAACTCTGACACCAGAGTTTTCCGCTCTCTTACACGATAAAGAGAAGAAGAAGAATTATACATATATATGATAAAATCAGTTGGTTACGCGTCCTGCCCTTCAAAAGGTGATAATCACCTTAAAATGACAAAATATACTTCTCGTGTCATGTACAAGCTTACAAGAGCAGAGATCGTAATTCTGCCTACTATCGCTTAAAAATAACATTGCTTAATTTTGCGTCTTGACTTCGAAACTGCCTCCAGTGGGCCATTGATTTGTTGGAATATTTATATTAATATTATATTTGGTATATTGATTTGGATTGGTTGGAATATTGTCAATGAAGGAGTAACCGTTAAGTAATATATAGTCATTAAGGTAGAAAACAAATGGACGGTGGGTCTAATATAAAATTCACGTAAATAGTGTTCCATATTTCCACACATTTACAGAATTGTGGATAAATTCGATCACTTGAAATGAAATACGTGTATCGTTTCATTACAGCTTATTAGTATTAGCAAATGTTCCACCTTTCGTAGCTCCAACTAAGGAGTTTACAATAAAACAACTTTACACAGTTTCGACTACTTCGAGCGTTCACATGTTGACAGTTTTCACCACGCAATATGTTATTTTAGACGTGTTGTTGGGTGGCCGATCCAATTAATGATGGATCCAATCCTGGTATGATTTTCACGCCATTTTTGCATTTTTATTTCATTTTTGCCCGGACGCTTTCAAAAGCAGACACGAAGCCCGTTTGTTTGTAGGTCAATGTATATGGTCAAAGAAATGTAATCACGGACATTTGGTGAACAAAACGACAAAACTATATCGACTTTAAAAGTTAGAAAATCTCACTACGTATTAATGTTCTTAGTTTGTTTTATTAATATTTTTAGTAACGTAACATGACATTATGAATTTTAAAAATCACATTGGTCATAATCAATTAGTCAATTTTGTGATTGTTATAGAGCTGCGTTACAAGGACACTTAGAGTTAGCTAGATGATTAAGATATTGGTGACTTTATCCCTTTAGTGCAAGACGACGGTAATCCAACGTATACCCCAGCACTCAGAAGGGAATAGCCAAGGACTCTGTTTCTTCTGAATTTCCCAGGAAACTGGGGTTGAGGAGGACAGTCCTCACATTAGAGTCAAAAATAGCCGCGGAAGAACAGGTAGAGGCATCACGAAGAGTTTCAGCAGGATGTTTACGTAGATGTACTAGTGGATGAGAATGAAAAGTGGTCAACGATCCATGATCATCGGGATCCACGCAAAATATAAGAATTTCAGCCTAAACCCCGAGTAAGTAATGATACCGAAGAGTTCTCCAAATTTCATTTCAAACAGCATTTTCAGGAGAAACTACAGCTGTATACTGAACAACTTTCTCTTTAATTCTGATGTTCAGAAGTTATGTCTATGCATAAGTACCTACTGCTTGTTTTTAGAAGGTATCAGTTGATGAATATTTTTCTTTTTAAAAAATTTTTGTATAGACAAATTTATCAATTATTGTGTTAGAAATAGAAGCCTAGACTACGACTGATGGAATTAATATCTAAAGTAAAGTAGTAATAATACTATATTTGATCTCTACACAGACTGATTTAACAATAAAGGATTGATAATACCTAATTCCGATCTTTTGTTTTAATGTACAATGCGCTAAGGTTAAATTCTGCCCAGAGTCCTTGTAGAATAACAAAAGGTGTAGATTTAACACTTGAGAAATTAGGTCAAGTAAAGTACCCTTACACCCTAAAACAATATGTAGGTAATATCTCAAGTACAAGTACAAACATGCTTTAGAAGTTGCTTAGGGCAGGAATAACTTAAAATGTAGTATTATTTAGAAATCACAATGGGCATTATTAGCAACCTAAAATTAATAATCCTTGGCAGGACGGGGCTAAAGTACACAAAAATGTATCATACAATTTTGCGTTCACGTTGCCAGACACCAGACATTCGGCATCAGTAACCGTTTTGAAACCAACAAATAAACTCACTTTGGCTTTTATAATAATATATTTATGAATACATAGATGAACTTTTTTTTTATTTCGCAATACGATTTCTAATGTACACTATTAGATTATCCAGAACAAAAACTTTATTTAAAAAAATTATACGGTTGTACGAGCTGCAGATTTAGACATTAGAAACATGTACTAACTTTATTCGCCTAGCCGACATTTACTCGTGCATTTGTATGTATCTACAGAATTAATTATTTGTTAAGTCATGCAATTTTAAATAAGCGAATCCATAAAATTTTCAAGAATCTTTATTAGCAGATACCTAACAATATGCATACAAAAATTCAACTTTATTGGTGCAGGAGTTTGGCTTTCAGTTAACTAACATATACATAAATAACACACATATTAACACATGTACGTATTTCCTGGGTTCATGTTTTATGATCCAATTTCGTGTATGCTACTGTATAAATTCCAACCAAAACCGTTATGTAGAGACGCCTAAATCAACAAAATTGTACCTTTTGACACGCATCCAAAAACGAAATAAAAGAATCAAATGAATGTAATAATGGCCTCATTTGTAAACAGACGTAACGATCTGACGTGGGATTGGCGCGCTTCCTTGTTACAAGTTATAGTTCCATTCATTATACTGAGTTGCCAAATATAATCCTACTCAATCATGCGTTAAATAAGAATGCGACTTTTTGTGGACAAAGCATAGATTTACTAGGTGATATTTATAACTAGAATTTCCAGACATACAATTTATGATCCAGTAGGAATTTCTGGATATAGTATAGCCTACACTTTTTTTACTACTATCATAGCCGGCAAACAAACACCTGATGGTTTTATTTTTCGAAATGGACAGTTTATTTATGGCTTTTTGGGCCTTTTAAATTTCACCGCAGTTTGTAGCCGGATCTTAAACTACTCCTACATACGATATGCCTAAGAGCAGTCGAGAGGGCACGGACCTCGGCTTAGGACGTCGTGAAACTAGCACTGGCTCGGAAGGGTCATCTACTGCCAAAGAACCAGCAAGAAACTCAGCAGGAATGCGTACGCCGCGTTAGCCTGGCCCGCCGGTGGGTTCAAACACCTGATTGTAAGTGGCATGTTTCATTTATAAATATTGAATGTGATTATTGTACCGACTAGTGACGCGTTGCTGACTGTGGGGTTCACTTGGAAAACGCCTTTGTTGCAGTAATTACTTTCACCTTCTATTTAGCCGGAATACAACCACGTCACGTCATGCGAGAAGAACTGTAGAACAAAAGATACTGGACTTCTATGACAAGTCACAACAGTTTCACAAACAAAATTCTTTGCAATAATAGGCAGCTTATATCTAACTTTTCGTACGCGCTATTTCGCCTCCGTGATTATCAAACTTACTTTTATTATTTAAAATTAGTTTTTATTGAAAGTAGTTTTTAGAATCCAATTTTGAATCTTTACAATCAATGAAATTAATACATTTATGCTACAATAGTTCTTCTGCGTCATCAGGCAATAATTTATCCTAAATAAAACTTGAATCCCGCCCACTGAAAGTCATTTTTCAATACTGAAATCCATGCCAAGAAAAACTCCATTACACTACTTAATTCCATGTCGTTCCTGATAGAATATTTTATTAACTGGTAATGATAGGCATAATTCTTAGGAAGACTTTGAGACGTCATCGAAAATCCAAGGTTGTCTTAAATAAAATAAAATTTAAGTAGAATGATGTCGAAAGGAATAAAAGAAATTTGATTTTTAGCTCCCGTTTCGAAAGATCTCCAAGGACTTTTTTTTTCAAGTATCGTATGAGTGGATAACAACTTTTCAATTTGAACCACTTTTAGGACTTTAATAGGGCGTGATTTTTCAATATCAGATAATTTTGTCATTACAATAAGTCAATACAAGAATTTGACATAAATTCTTGTCAAGTGAAATGTGAAATACAGTATCAACTGTTGACTTTAGACTTAGAGTGTTAACATTTATTTTTTATAACTTACACAATATTTATTTTTAAATTAAATATTATTATTTAAAATATAACCAGTGTCGATCTCGGAGTGGAATACGAGATTTTTTCAAAATCCTACCTACCTACCTACCTTAGAACAAATATCTCTATCTTTTATAGTTTCGTACTTTCGCATATTGACCCATCTCGATGAACTAAATAATACTTAGTGTATAATAGGTTAATATTTTTTTTGACTGATAATTCTGATTTCAAATTAATTTTATTTGACAAACATGGAATTCTTTTTTAAAATCGTCATTTGTTTAATAGCTAGTGTTTTGTTTTCAACGCATTCGAACATTTTTCGTCATCATGGATAAGTTAAAAATTCGAGTAATTATGGAGTATGAGTACCGTCGTGGCAGCAAAGCGGCACAAGCGGCACGCAACATCAACGACGTTTACGGAGCGAACACTACAAACGAACTCACCACCCGTTATTGGTTTACCCGCTTCCGTTCTGGAAATTTTGACCTGAAAAATGAACCCCGTGGTCGTCCGAAAACTTTGGTCGACAATGACGAATTAAAGGCAATTGTGGAAGCTGATGAAACTCAATCCACGGCTGAATTAGCAGCAGCTTTCGACGTTAGCATCAAAACAATATTGGTCCATTTGCGTCAAATTGGCAAGGGAAAAAAGCTGGACAAATGGGTACCCCACGAACTCAATGACCGCCAGCAAATTTCACAAATTCCGTTCCAAAATTAAAGGCTGTTTCTAGATCCTGGCTCTTCTTCTTTCCTTTTAAATTTAAGTTATGTTTTCTCTAATGTATTCTACTTCATCACACATAATTTGAACGAATAATTTAATTAATGATGTTTATTGTGTTATTTTTATGGTGCAATTTGTACATGCCCATAATTGGTGTGCACATAGGTTGTTATACCTTAATTATTATCTAGCATAGTGAAATTCATATGTGTACACTGTTGGTGTGTCTTTATAAATAAATAAATAAATAATACATAAATAAATAAATAAATAAATAAGTACGCGTGGAGACGTGCCTTGCACTGCTCAGCAGGCATACAAATGAAGGAATTCTGAACCGCATTGTTACTTGTGACGAGAAATGGATCCTGTTTGACAATCGCAAGCGCTCAGCAAGTTGGTTGGACCCTGGTTCAGCACCCAAACAATGCCCTAAACGAAAACATATCCCTAGAAAAGTGATGGTCACTGTTTGGTGGTCTAACGCGGGTGTAATTCATTACAGCTTCTTGCCAAACGGGACAAGCATTACTGCAGATGTGTACTGTGAAGAACTGAACACAATGATGGAGAAGCTCGCACGTCTCCAACCAGCTTTGGTCAATCGTTCGGCTCCACTGCTCCTGCACGACAACGCGCGACCTCATACTGCACAGCAGACGGTCTTTAAGCTACAAGAGTTGGGGTTGGAAGTTCTCCGTCATCCGCCGTACTCACCAGACCTTGCGCCTACAGACTTCTACTTTTTCAAGAATTTGGATAACTTCTTGGCGGGAAAAAAATTCAATACCCGAGAGGCAGTACAAAATGCCTTTGAAGAATTTGTTGCCTCCCGTCCAGCTGATTTCTTCAAGAAAGGCATCAATAAGCTACCAATGCGTTGGCAAAGATGCATTAATTGCATGGGTGATTATTTTGATTAATAGAAATAAAAAATATATAAAAAAATTACGCTTCATTTATTTCGTGAAAAACGGCAATTTCATAGGTAAAGACCTAATATCTAATCTATATCTATCATAGGTTAATTAGATCTAATTTAAACCCAAATACCATTGTGTATAAACTTATTATTGACCACTTTGATCCAATATCGAGAATGACCCGAAATAAAATAAGTCAAGAGTCACACTGGATCGCTGTCAATATTGTGTGTCAAATCTTTTCTTAAGTTTTCACGATACATACTTTAAATAAAACACTTTTTACCGGATATTATCGCGTATATTTTAGTTAATTTTAAAATTATTTCGACGTTTCGGCATCATTGCAGTTGCCGTGGTCTATCGTGACCACGGCAACTGCGATAATATCCGGTAAAAAGTGTTTTATTTAAAATATTGTGTGTCGCCTAATAGTGACTTATAAAAGAAAAGAAATTAAGGAAAATACCAGGATCATGGGTATATCATAATTTCTTAAAACACGTGATAACCGCACAGCACATGTTCGTCGACTTTAAAAATAGATGCTTTTCAACTATTATAACGATGGTAATGGCATGTTATGGTGTTAAGAATTAAAAGGTCAAAGATAATTTAGGGTCAGTTGTCCATAAGTAGATATTGTTATGATTTAAAAAAGTGTAACTTTCATATTCATTGAACGTTACACTAATTTATATACAGAAATGAAGAAATTTACAGGGCACCATACTTGTTTTAAAAATAACAAATAAATTGCAAATAGTCGCGAAAAGAAATTCAATGAAAAATACTCACGACCTTTTAAAATTTTTGTGACCTTTAAATTTAAGAAAGGTAATAAATAACCTTTAAATTTAAGAAAGCGTTAACAAAGGTTATTTATAAAAATAACAAGGTAAATTAATCTCTTGATATTTAACGATAATATTTGGGAGGTCTGCGTGATTTAAGTTCTACTTGTTGCAAATCGTGTAAAGCTGTTAAAATTTATAAGTATCTACGTTACGCAATTTTAATTTAATTAATGTTCAACATGGTTCTTGGTAAAATATTAATATAATTTTGGTTTACTTACTTACTTATGCTACCCACAAGTTGGAGCTGGCACATTCGGATCCACAGTATCCGTAGAACGGCCATGCCGGCCCCAACCAACTATTACACGTATTCTTCAAGAGCCAATCGGGCCGATCGCTCACTTCCCTCCAATATGGTTGAGGAGGGCGATGGCTAGATCCTGCGATAACTCCTGAGAGGGTGCCGTTTGAGGGTGTTCGTCGTTTAAATACTTGGGCTTGGGAGACTTGCCCAGCTAACAGATGCAGATAAGAATAATTTTGTATAGACATAAAGAGACTTGAAGACGTGAAGTTTCTTGCCAGTTCTTCTTCACGAAGGTTTTTTCGAACTGGTGGTAAAGTCCTGCTGTATTTGACGTCAATAAGAAAAAGTAATTGTCAATGTTGTGAAATATATATTTGCATTTGAATTTGGGTAGTCCACCCGGAATATACAATGTATACAATTCGGAAAATCAGGACAGCATTGGCCCGGCGGCGGCATTTTTCCAAACATTCGAAACATATTCAACTTTGTCGCCCGGCAGTAAAGACTGATGACGACTCGCATATGTGCCCCTTACGTAAACGAAACATCTGGAAAAACGTACCTAAAAAATCGTTTATTTATAATTATACGCGCCTCCACGTGACTCCACTACGTTGTAATCCAACATACCGTAAACGCATTACATAAGCGTTTACACAATAGTGAAAAGCTTAGTGAAACTTCTTTGCAAGTTACGTAAGTTTTTCAGGTCAGCCCTGACCCGACGCCTTATGGTCACTGCATGGTCTTGGGCCAAAGCACGTGTATTTCAATATGCTTATCATATATAATCCACTCGTAAAACTCAATGAATGGGCCACAGGAAATAGACATGAAAATGCGATTAGAATATTTTATCTCGTTGATTTTTTTTGCGTCTGTTTGAATAGGTATTGCGGATGAATTAGTGAGTTCATATACAGGGTGTCTTTTGATAAATTGGCCGATGGGATCAACCTACAATTCTGATTACTTTTCCAAAGATACCATATAGGAAAACTGAAAAAAAAAACTACTCTATATACAAAACTAGCAGATGATCTGTAGTATTTGAATGCTAAGGCTAGAAATCTTAAATCACAGAATTTAATTTCATGGTCGAGTAATGCCCAAGTTCCTGGCTGAGGATTCTACCTTTCGACAGCTCATACTTCAAATTAATATTTAACTATAAAATATAAATATAAAGCCGTTAATTTTGCTTAAATAATTACTTACTTGACTTGTTTATGTACACGTGTGTAAGAAATGCTTATTTCAAGAATTAACATGGAATAATTATGTCAAATTATATTTTGGTTGCGTTCCTTACTTGGGTGAAGCTGATACCTCTCCAGTGGTGGTTATTATTATTATTAAACTTCTAAAACTCAATGTCTAACTCTGTCTGCCTAGTATCTAAACTAGTTTTACGTATGAAGTGTAAAGAAGTTGAGCAAACATTATTCAAGTTATACATATATAAGTAAAGAACAGACTTATAACAGTTATTTAACTACACGAGAAGGGTTCGCGGATGTCTGCAAAGCAAAATATTAAGGAAAACCAATATATTCCTATTTTCCTTTAACTTCTACTAACTTAAACATGACTGAATTATATAAACATGAAATAGTCAAGATTTGAATAATATTATAGATTGAATTCCAAAAAGTTTACTTTGTCAGATTATTATCAAAAAATTTCACATGATTTTGTCATTACAAGAAAATTCCTAACTAATTAAATGAAATGAAATGAAATATTTACTTCTCAACATTGACAATTACTTGTTCTTATTGACGTCAAATAAAACATGACTCTACCACCTTCGTGAAAACAAAAAGGAAAGGAACAACCTTCGTGAAGAAGAACTGGCCAGAAACTTCCCGGGTATATTTTTTTCAAAATAAATTTACAGCGTCTATTTATGTCTATACAAAATTATTCTTATCTGCATCTGCCAGCTCGGTAAGTCTCCCTCCCCCCAAGTATCCAAACGAAGAACACCCTCAAACGGCACCCGTTCACGAGTTAACGCGGGATCCAGCCAAGGTTGTGTGTTTGTGTATTGGTTACTTTACGCAACTTCCTCGATAATATGACTTCCTAATTGTGGCATATACGTATCGCATTTACTTAAAATATAACAAATAATATCTACTTAAGGTACTTAATACTTAATAGTTCCAATTTCAAACAGTAACATTCTAATCAAAACTATCCAAACCTTATCGCTTTACTGATAACGCGATAAATTTTTTGACAGAAATTCACGATCCAAGGTTGTCCGCTAAGGAGCTTAAAATATATCTCGCGCGACAATCCTGTGATATGCGCGCACGCATGGTAATAATACAGCGACGACATCGCTCGTTAATGTTCGCCTACTTTCAAAAAGATACATTTTTGCGCTAGTTTGATTAGGGTTCGCAATCGAAATTACTGAAGAAAAATTTCCTTAAAATATACCTTTAAAATATTGAGTTTTTTTTAATGAGTTTAAACCTTTACACAGATAAGAACAGAAAGAAGTTTTTAAAGAAAATTAATGAATAAAATTTTGATGAAACAATATTTTTTACATTTTATAGAGTTTTATTTTTTTGTACAAAACAAAACGTTTTTTTGTAAAGCTTAACATTAAAGCACCATACATTATTTTTTCTTTGTCGTCCTCTAATAACAAGTATGACAATAGACTTGATTCTTTCAAAATGTATCCACTCAATTATTTTATTTTTAGCTGTGTATTTACCAACCTCTTACATTTGTTCATTTAAGATAATAATTATGTGTACTCTCATTTAATGATAAAAGGACTTTTTCCAAAAATTCGACTAGGTTTTTTATAGAATCCTATCTTTAAATATATTATAACTAACTATGGTTAGTTTGCAATCACCTATTCTCTAATTATAATTCAGTCAATAATTACTAAAATAATTCTTAACATTTTACAGCATACACATTATTGACTAGCGTATTTCAGGGAGCCTTATTGAAATAAAGTGTGCGGTACCCATTTGCGCCCGCGACTCGTGCCTGCCCGCCCCACGAATGAATGGGCGTCTCGATACAACACGTGGATTTGTGAAAATCGCCGATTATTTCAACTTCCCAAGGTGACTACTATTTAAACGATTATATATTCGGCGATCACGTGAGCTATCTTATCTTGTCTGTCTATGACGCGCTAGAAAAAGAACTGGCTCGAATTTTTATACATTTCCGTATGTCTGTGCTATTTTGTGTCGTCTTGTGCTTGTGAGGCTCGGGGGAAACGAGCTTTTTAAGACTCCTGCGCAGTTGTCGCTGAAAGTTCTGCGTCAATTCGATAGACTTTGAGCTTGATACTTAGCTTGCTGTTTAGAATATTTGTATTGTTCTTTACTTATTGCGATTTTAGGGTGATTAGGTTTGTGTGTAGACGAAATTCTTTGCTGAGTCATGATGGAGGATTTTTTTGGAACCGAAATTCTCATTATTCAAACGGAAAGTTACTAGGCATGTTAGGCTCTGTCACCTTAGGGTAAGTTACGATGTATATTAAGAAATTAAAAGTTTTAAACCATTTAGATAGTTTTAAAACAGTTACTTCCTGAGATATTATTGAAAAAAGGTAATGTTAGGAACCGGCATTATGTATTAATAAATTCAAGAAAACTATAAATAAATAAAACACTTTTTACCGGATATTATCGCGTATATTTTAGTTAATTTTAAAATTATTTCGACTAAAATTAACTAAAATATACGCGATAATATCCGGTAAAAAGTGTTTTATTTAAAGTATGAATCGTGAAAATTCAAGAAAACTATCAAGAAACATTGTGTCAAAAAGCTTACTATAAAATTAAAAGTTATTGGGATGAAAAAAGGGCGCGGTGTTGAGGTCTGCCAGGCTGTTTCTGTTATTCTTTCTGAAAGATAAGATAAATACTGTGTAAACAGTTTGGCAGCGGCATGACATTAGCATACACGATTAGCTGTCTTGTGTTTCTTTCATGTCGTAGTCAAATTGTGTACCTACCTAATATATCATGTATTTTACAATTCTGACAAAAGAGCGGATTATTTTCTTCCGGTTTATCCTCTTTTTCTACCTTCCTTTTAAAAGGCGAAGTTAAAGTGGAATTTACGCTATGATGATTTAAATGAAGATGGTGAAAATATAATAAAAAATTAAAGCTTTCACACCATTTGGAAGAAACAATGAAATAATATTTAATTATATTGAAATACTGCCTTATTGGCAAAACATTTTACGCAGATCCTTAAATTTGTAACCGTCAGAATAAAATACATTTTTACATGATCTATAATATGTATTTATTTACCCTTTCTTGTACCTATAAAACAGACAAAAACAGTTGTACAATTTCATGATCGCAATTGAATGAAATGAACTGAAATGAAAAAAATAATATTATCCGGACAGACGGACAAAGTAATTGTAAAAATATCGTAAAGTAGACAAGCCAACGTAAGGATTACACAAAATTACACACAGATATCCGTTATCATACCTGAAAAATAAATCAAAACCGTCTATTACTATGCGGAAGCTATAATTTCAAGTATGCTGCGTCTACGCAACTCGCCTACTTAGATATCGAAATACTCGGGCCGACTAGTAGACAATAAAACTAAATTATTCGTAACATTTTATCGCTACAAAAATGTGTTAATTCTAGCCAAGGTCAATACTATTGTATGATAACGGCATTTGATATCAAGACTGTGTTAGCGTGATGTAGTGAGTGATATTACTTGAAAAGTGATGTAGTTTTACACGTGATTTGTAAGGACATGTAAGGGTTATGATACCGGGTCAATTTTAATCACCATATTAACTTCCTTTAAGTAAGTTAGTTAGTTTTTTACTAAACAATTATTTACCGACGATGTCCGTTTATAAGTGATGTACGATAAAACTTTATTAAGTTTATATTACATTATTTTAAGCATAGAAATAAGTATTTGTTTTTATAATAAATTGATTAAAGATTAAAGATACGAGGAAAAGCTAACAGAACGAAAACGTACGATTCATTTACGTTAACGACTGCAGCAAATAAGTTGAGTGTGTCTGTGTGTGTGTACGTGTCTGTGTATGTGTCTGTGTGTGTGTTCGTGTGTGTGTCTGTGTCGTCGTATCATCCACACGAATGAGTAGATTTTGTTCTAAAAGCTAAATAAAAATTGGTTTCACCTTTCAAAAGTTATGCATGCTTTTTCCTCTCAGTCAGAGGCTTTGTAATTTGTGTTTATACATCACTAATTTCAACATTTACCTTGTTATTAAGTTTAATATTGCACGTTTGGTCGAGGGGGTACAGTCAGATAAGCCAAAAAATTCAATTTGCCAAAAATTGTATTAAGATTACTCAACAGAACCACACAAATTTTTTAATTAACATTGTTTTGATGATATTTAAGAAAATAATTCCGGTATAAAAGTTTTGCTAATATTTATTTTGCTAACATTGTGATCTCAGACAAAAAAAGAGCAATATAATTGTTTTTGACGCTCTTCGTAATAATAATAAATGTTTTCTTACAATTGCACGTTAATTAGAAAAGCCTTACACAATAATTTTGCAATTGAAATCGACACCTCCATCGAAGTGACGCCACATCACGCTTCCCATCACTTTTACTACACTATGTAATATTAAGTTCTGTGATTAAGGGGCTATGCGCAAGAGACGCTTTTAAGTCGTACCGTAGTACAAGTAGTAATAGGTATTTAGAATGATACCTTATATTTCTTATTAGATATTAGGCTTTGCGAATTATGAGGTTAAAAAACTGGATGATATTTGGTTTCTTTTTAATATATTTATAAATATGCTACAATAGCACAGGTTTTGACGGGTTTAAATATGTTACAAAAGCGTCTATTTTTTTAAGTTAAAAATATACGGAATCCGTAGTAAATATATATTTTGCAAGTCTGTTACATTATAGTCTCAGATGTCGACAATAGGTCACAAACACATAGAGCGTTGAATCTAAACTACATAATGTCAGCTTCATACTTAATTTCTTCAGATGTTAAATTTTTTTAGGTCGTATTTTCCGACGTTAGTTCTAATTTTACTATAACCTGGTGACATATGTCTGCGCATTAGCACCGTCTTGTTTCCGATTACTTAATGATTAAAAAGACCAATAATCGTGGACATGCGAGAGCAATGACAACATATTAACAATTCAGTCATTTTAGACGATAATTATAAATTTAAATTATGAATGTCTATGACGTTAAACGAGTCCTTAAAAAAGTATTTTGTGCAAATTGTTTTTCGTAAAACCACAGAAGAATCAAATGATTAAAATAATATTTACAGATTAAATTAATGAAGAGTGAAAAAATAACAGGAAAATGCTACACTTGAATTATATTCAAATAGAAATAAATTCGTTAAAATCTTGGAGAATTACAGCCTACTTGCGTAAAAGGTTGTTTTTGGGACATCAAAAGTGCATGGAGTCGAGTTCGAGTCCTGGGAAATATTTTTTACAAGTATTGGTTGCACAATACATAGTGATCGCCATTCATGAAGAACTATTTAAGACTATATCAGGCTAGATTCCATGCATTCTCTTCCTTCTCGCACTTTCATTTCCCATACTGTGGCTATTATACGTCTATTTCACTCTTCCACAGTCTATACCTATTGGTTCATTTATTATAAGTTTTCGAATTAACTAGAAAAACTAAGACAGGTAATTTATTCCGCACCTCGAGAATTTGTGAATCTGCAATAAAATTATAGAAACTAGTACTCTGATTTCAAATGGAAAAGGTCCTGGAAGTTTGAAAGGAGAGTTTTATACTTCCAAAATTTTGCTTATGCAGTTCAGCTACCTACTTTCACATGTTCAGTTTTCAAGGGGGTATCTCAGCTTTATAGTGCTACTCTAAAGATAAAAATACAAAAGGTTTTTAAAAAACTTGATTACTCTGTTATAAAAACGTACTTTAAACATTTCGAGTGGGCATTAATAGGCGTTAATGCCGAGTACAAATAAGGGCAGGCTGGCTGACAAAAGACGCGTATCAATTTGACATTCCCGTTCTGTCAGCGTCAGATTAAACCGCCATTTTGGCAATTTTATCGATCGCGCCGCTGACGCATATGCGTGGGCGGTGAACGTAGACCAAGAATGACTCCTACCAGTCACCTACCAATCTATGTTTAGGAAACGATCGCGGAAACCATTAAAAGTTATTAACATCGGCGGCGTGCAAAAATAAAATGTTTAATTTTGTTAATTTTCGTAATGAAACCGCGTATTGTTGTTAATGGCTGGTTTATTTGAGGTTTTTTTAGTTTTTTTTATATTAATTTAAAAGTTGAAACACCTTGGATCCGAAAACGAGGTATAAATCCTCATTACGGTTACTAGGTGTTTCAGATTTTTTATTTTTAATGGCCAGGTAGCGGCAGTAGCTGCCTAAAACGTCGGAGGTCCTAGGTTCGAGTCCTGACCGGGAAATTTATTTGTTTAATGACCACCGTTGTTGATATTTATATATCTATGTTTATTCTGGGTTGCCAGTTCACAGTATGGTCATCCATAACCATAAGTTTCCATAAGTTCTGTTTACTTCGGGGCTCTAAGTTGGTGTGTGTCTGGGGATTTATTTATATTTAAATAGTTTGGATACTAATTATTCACTCAATATTTAAGTATCGCGGAAGTCGAACTGCAGGCTACCCAGTCTTTCAAAGAATTTACTGTCGGTCTCATCAAGCTATAAACGTCACATTGAAATATCACTACACCCATTTAACTTATTTACTAGATAATAATTCTTCGAAACATAATAAAATGTAAATAAGACATGCATAATGAAGCTAAATCAATATTAATAATCAATAATGTTTCCAAATTTTCAGCGACACCTTGACATTATCTGAGTTGCCAATTTAAAAGGCCTTGTGATTTTTATTCAGAATAAATATTGATGGTTTTTAATGTGTAGATGGTAACCTTCAGTCTCTGTTAGCGACTTTCGTTATTCTATTTATAATTTTCTTTTCTCACACTTTTCCTTTGCTCAGGAGCTTTATAAAGAGTTTCGGAGCTTTTAAAAGTTCAGTGAATGAAGCTTCTGTAAAACTCAGAAGGGTCAAAATACAACGGCAATAAGTACACGGTAAAAAATCAAATCAAAGAAAAGTTCAGTTTTTTGAGTCGATATCATATTATTTGCGTATTAAGATAAGAACAATAAGAAAACTTATGCTGTATGCTCAACTTAAGGAATTAAATCCATTTTCGACGGTCCAGTAGCGTAGTGGGCAGTAGCCCTACGGAGTTCCCAGGTTCGAGTGTGCTCGGGGCATTCGTTTGTGTGATGAACATAGATGTTAGTTCTCGGGCTATGGTTGTTATGTTTATTTATGTAAATTTATTCTGGGTTCCTCCCCGGTTCGCTGTGTGGTCATCCATAACACAAGCTTACTCGGGCCATACAGTTGATGTGATTGTCTAGGGATTTATATTAATTTTGTTTATCATTTATTATATTGGCATATCGAAACTCTGGGGTTAATCAGAGTTTTCCTGGCAACTCATGGACAATTCAAAACCATATTCGCCATCAATAGAATGGTTTATATCATTGTGCTCGAGCCCGTAGGTGTACTTTGTGTGGCAGCCATCTTGTCGATCCGTAATAATCAGTTATTGCTGTATATATAGAACCCTAACGCACACATAAGGCGGTGTGCGAAGGTCAGATGAACCATTCATAATTACATTAATAACAGTTTTTACTATGCATATAACATATGCATACATCATGCTTATAAAAAATACATTTACAAGATTTCAGCTAAAGCTGCCAATAGCCAGTTTCGTAATATACTCGTAGCCACTTTCCAAACTCCAGAGAAAACTTGGTTAAGTCTTAAATTACGTTTTAAAAGTTATAAAAAGAATCAGGGAGTTTACCTATATCGGCCCCACGTCTAATGGATCAAAGGAGGGAAGTTTTTATACAAGTAGGTACACACAGCTAGGAAATAAAAATATTTTTTATATCGGATTTAATCCATATGAGGATTCGTACCATAGTTATTTACTCTGGTGAAGAGGACACATTGTCAAAAAATTAAGAACTAGATAAGGAACAAGGTTGTTTGGTTTTTTATTTACGTAAAATATTAAAAACCAGAATCTCAAGGGTGGGCTTTCAATAAAGATTTATTTTTTAAATAGCTGCTAAAAAGCAGATATTACATAGGAACGAGATGTTTGAGGTCTATAATCTGTAGGTATAGTTGTAGAACTCATTCGTGCACGCAGACCAAAACACGGCAACGCAGTTTAGTTATTGATATACAAATTATGCGCATTATCTTATCAATGTATACGCACTCTTATAGATGGTTTAAGTCATTTGATCGCGCCGCCCTATGTGTGCGTGTGCTTATAAATATGCTGATTAACTTTGTGTGCCAGCTGCCATCTTGTTAAACCTCGTCTCTGCTTTGGTGTGCGTGTACAACCTTAACGCCTAGGTAAGGCCGCGATCACAAACTACTTAAAAAAAAAAGATGGAAATGTTTCAGTAGTTTGGTTGGTCTGCGTGCACAAATGAGTTCTAAAACCTATACCTACAGATTATAGACCTCAAACATCTCGTTCCTATGTAATATCTGCATTTTTGCAGCTATTTAAAATATAAATCTTTATTGAAAACTGATCACCCCTTGACTTTAAGGTTGTACACGCACACTAAAGCAGATCCGAAGAGCAACCTCACCACCTCATTCGCGAGACAGTAAATTACCCTGCTCCGGCCATGCCGTCGAGGTACAAGGTCCGTAGACCGAGATATGCACTCTCGGACCCCCCCGATCAGCTCTCGGCGAATCTGGACCAGCTTAAGGGTGTTACCACACGGAGAGGTCGGTTGCCTGCGGAGGTATGCATGACGCATCTTCCACCTCCCTCCGGTGTGGGTGTTGCTTAGGCGGCAAAAAAAAAAGAACTACTTATACTACGTATTTATTTCCCTTAATATAAGGGAAAATAAATACATTTAACATAGTCGCTTTTTTTGTTTTCCTCTTAGATATAAATCCCCCTGAGTCCCCTAGTTATACGGTTTTCAATATGATTAGAGCCGCGCGGACAAATATATTATAAAGATTCGTTTGTTTATATGTAGTGAATAAATTCTGAAACTGCCAATCCGATTTCATAAATTCTTTCACCTTTATAAAGATACATTATCTCGAAATAACATAGGCTATTTAGGCGGGTAAAACCGGGTGTAAACCCATAGTTATTGATATCGTAGCTTTAATTTGAAATCCTATTTCGCTGATGCTACCTTAATGGAAATATATTAGTCGCATAAATAAGTATACCTGGGAAGTAAATAATTCAGAAATTGGCCTTTGTTTTCCATTTATGTGAAAAAATGTGGTCAGAATTCAATGTTGGGCCATTATCGAAATACTTCTTTGATTGAAAGAGTTATGACTTGTCGGAATGCATGTTTACAAATAACTTGGTTTAATTAAGTTAATATGTCAATTAGTGCGTGTCTTATATGTTTTAGTTATTTAGTTATGCGCTGCTAAAAGCCCATCAACCCTATTGTGATAACTTGTGCTTAAAAATTCAGAAAATTTGACATTTTTGAATGGGTTGACATGCTGGCATGCTCTTACTCGTTATACACTTAAGTTATTGCTTTTCAAACAGTTTTATTTTCAGCATAATACAAGCGATTCCCCACGACTTAGTTTGTATAAATTCCTGTTTCCATCGGTTTACCTTATTTCATCCCCTTCCTTGCGCACAATCGGCGCACTCAGCGAAGGCCCAGGTGAAGGCCCAAAATCGCTTGCGAGTTGTTCAGGCTTTTGTAGGTGCAACGCATACTAAGCGACAGCGACACAACAGGGAATTGAATGGGATCTGAGCCGCCACCAAATCTCCCAATTGTACCTACAACATGAAACACTTCCTTGGTACAAGGGTTAGGTGCTGAGAGTCTTTTGTCCTTCGGATATTTTCTTATCGGTCTATCTGTGATACCTTTTCTAAGGTGTTCGTGTACGAATGACGTGAAATATATTTTGATTGTATTTTAATTTTGGTCAGGCGTCCCTAAATAAGTCTTGAAGGTAAGAAGGTTAAATATTTCTTTGTGATAAAACACTGACAATAAAGTTTTAAAAAAATGGTCCCACAATACGTGGGCGTGTGTACACAAATTGTCACCCCACAAAAAGAGTCTCTGCGATTAATTCGCATCATTGCAATGCCGCTCACGCGCCGACGCTGCTCCGCGCACGCCCCGCTTCCGCCATTGCAAAGCGTTATCATAGGATTACTTTTAGGCTCCGGAAAATTTGATATTGTCTATAAGACAATTGGTAGAAATGCCACATGGGTTTTCAATTTGTAGGTTCTTTAGCTTTACTTTGATGTAATGTAGAAGTTTAAGTTTGCTGATATGATTATTTAATTTGCTTTGGTTAACCAATTCAATCTAGACTAGATCGTCTGTGGCGCAGTGATCCATAGATCAAGCTCTAACGCTGAGGTTAGGAAATTATTTCGAAGGTATGTGAAAGTCTGCCAACTAAATAGCCTAATACCACCCCCCAGTTGCGGGAGGCTCTGTCCCGCCAGTGGCATTATTAAGGCTGTTGGTACCAATGCTGTGCTTGCTTCTCATAAAAGAAATTGAAGCTGAAGAATTAGAAATAAATCTTATTTGTTATCACGAAAACCGTTTGCAGTTGTAGTGTTTTGGCTACTTTTTACAAATAAAATAACAATGTAGGCAGAGTTGTATTCTATATACAACTATATATACATTATATTATATATTCTAATCAACTATATATTCTATATACAACAACGTGTTCGTCGTTTGAATACTTGGGGGGAAGGAGACTTGCCGAGCTAACGAATGCGGGTAAGAATAACTTTGTATGGACATAAAGAGACTGTAAATTTATTTTGAAAAAAATATACCCGTGAAGTTTCTTGCCAGTTCTTCTTCAGGAAGCTTTTTTTCGAACTGGTGGTAGAGTCATGTTTTATTTGACGTCAATAAGAACAAGTAATTTTCAATTTTCTGACGGCCTGTTTGGTGTGGAGGTAAGTAGCCTTGTCTTCTATGCCAGAGGTCCCGGGTTCGAATCCTGGTAGGGGCAGATGTGTTATTATATTTGCTTTCTAGTCATGGATGTGTATTTACGTTTATTTAAGTTTATTTCTAATATATTTATATATAAAAAAAATATCTATATGTGCTTATATATTTCTTAAGTTTATTTATCCGTTATCTAGTATCCATAACACAAGTTCTTTAATGATACTTAATTTGGGCTAGATAATGTGGTGTGATTGTTAGAAATATTTATTATTATTATTATTAATGTTGAGAAATAAATAATTCATTTCATTTCATTTCATATATTGTTATTTCTCTTCTCATACACGCCTTGACGCCAAAAAAGATGTTTATAAAATGTTTTGCTTTATCCGGGGTATATAATATTTCAATAAAAGTTAAAACTTTTCAGATATATATGGTTTTATCAGTCAAATAAAGCAAATAAAACACGTCAATCAAACCTCTTAAATATCAAAACTTCCCTAACTATTAAAGCTGCATTAGAGATTTCTCAACACAGCTTTTTTAACAAAAGCTTTCGGATGGAGCTTTTTAATAAAAGCTCGGATTTGTTTGAAGGCAACTTGAAAACCTGCAATTTTAACCACTGTTTGCTGACGAGAATTCCTAGGAATAAAGTTGGCTAATATGAAATTCTGCGGTGTTAGCTTACGGCGTATGCGATTCACAGGATTATATTCAAGGTAGACATATAGGGTTTAATAATAAGTAAACCTCATAAAGTTAATGTCATAACAGCAGGTAGTTTCACGTTCAGGGAATTTTTTCATGGCATGTTTATAACATGGCAACCCTAAAATAGTCTGAAATTTACTTAGGCCTATGCAATTAAGCATCTTTCTTGTTAATTTTCTTTATTGTGCAGGTAAAATAATAAGTCATTTTTATTAATAATTTTATATGAGTAAATAAACCCAATTAATGTATAGATATCAGTTTAAACATTAAAACAGTAACGAATCTTGGTCGAGTCAAAAGCACATGCAGGGATTCGAACCTTAAACCCAAAGTATAATAAATACCTTTATACATGTAAGAAAATCATTTCCTATAACTTTATTTTAAAAGAAATCAGAGGTTTCGCGTTGAATCCTCGTGGGATAGACACATGTTTGTATAACAAAATATTTACAATTTTTTATGTTATGTGTATAAATGTTTTTTTTTCTCGTTCTTCTGTAAGGTTTAATACCTACAGCACAAAATGCTTTTACTTTTAGCCAATGCTTACTAAAATAGTAATTTGTCTATTGCTAAAAGGATGTTTCTGGATAAAATATAGCCGATGCAACTTTCGAATTGTAAAAGAATTTAAAAATCTGTTTACTCGTTTCAGATATACAAGTTTAATGACTACGAAACAAACACACAAACCTTCCTTTGTATAAAAACAAAAGTATCAAATGCAAAATCACATTTTTCACTTTTACAAAAAAATATATAAAACTAACTACAGCCAGCTGAATGCGGCGTTACTGCAGCATCCCAGAGCTAGTAATATCTCTTGTAACGATGAGAAAAAGAGCAGAAAGAATGTAACACAGGGTGTTTTTTTAAAACTAACGTTCAGGGGTGAATCTGCCCGTTTTAATATCTGAAAAAACAAACTTTTCTATACATTTCGATCGAGTAGGTATTGATCTTTGTATGGAACAGTTGATTTGTGTTCGACTATGAAAGTTGGTGTCATAGAAAAGTTGTTCGTATTCACGGGGTTTATTCTTGAAAGTTAGTTTTGAAATCCCCCTGTACATACGTTTTTTAACGATGGATGTCGGCCCAAGATTCTGCATCAGAATAGCGGGTGTGACATCTATGCTGATACCAGGCAGATATTTGTAGTTGTCTGATTTGAATTTGTGAAATTATCTTTGTGTTTGATAGATCGTTTGTTAAGGAAGTAAAAGGATACTCTTATCCAAGTATAAAATGCAGCTCTAACTTAGACAGGTTAGAGTTGCTTTTTATACATATTATCTATATTAAAAGCATAAAGCATATCCTAATAGCATAAAGAGCATTTGTACAAATAAGATCAAAATATACAAATTATTTTTAGAGGTGGAGTTTCTTGTGGTAAGTAAGATCTCGTATGAGGCGTTACTGCATTTTGACCGCCATATTAATGGTTTACGTTTTTGTTCCTAAAATCACTGGAAGGCAATTTCAAGTGAAATAGTGAAATCATGCTATGAGAATTCAAATTGGCAGTTTAACTAATAATTTATTTACACTTAACTATTATACATTTCGTCGTGCGCAGGCGTTGACTCTATCTGTTCCGATTTGAAACAGCTTTCGAAAGCGCCGCATTACTATTGTAACTCGATTTGAATTTATATGCATGGGTGAAATAACTGTCTTAATGTCTGACAAAGCATAGCACTGAGCTTGTTGCTCAGAGACCTTGCTCCAGGGAAACCAACCTGCTCAAAATTCAATGCTCATCTCGCTTAATATGAGTTTTCTCACCTTGTCTTCCTTTATCTTTTATTAACCGAATTTAAAACGAATTGGTTCATTTGAAAATACCGGGATCGAATCCGGGACGTCTTATTGCGAAGCCAGCTCCTTAAGTTAACGGGTGTTTGAGGGTGATCGTCATTTGGATACTTGGGGGAGGGAGACTTGCCTAGCTAACAGATGCAGATAAGAATAATTTTGTGTAGACATAAAGAGATATTGTATGTATATATTTTTTTAAAATAAACTCGTGAAGTTTCTTGCCAGTTCTTCTTCACGAAGGTTTTTCCGAAGTGGTGGTAAAGGCATGCTTTATTTGCCGTCAATAAGAACAAGTAATTGTCAATGTTGAGAAATAAATAGCTGCGAACCGCTTCTACGTGTGAGGTCTTGACATGGTCCATGTGTCCAAGGACTTTCCAAAAGGTTGGCCCTAGTGGGTTGAAAAAAGAGTAAAATTTGAAAAACTAAGTCGCGGAGAAACACGCTAGTTGAGACATAGTTTCTTTCATGCTGACCGGTTTTTGAGGAAGAAGTGGAAAGAATGTGCTGTTACACCTCCAACTTTTCAACTTCTCATAAGACGTAAAAAGGTCAAACGTTAATAGTTTACCTGTCGGTGGTATCATATACACGAATGTGCTGATTTTGATGCGTTTTGCATTTTGATATAAGGATATCAATGGTTACTGATAACTATGGTTGAAGAAAATTGATTCGAAAGTATGATTTTCCTAGACCTTTCGTATTAGCCCTAGGCTTTAATTTGTGTACTAATACTATTGCTAATAACTAGTTACTTATTATATATTTAAATCATCAAATAAATAACCTAAATGAGCCTTTTTCGAAAACCCGTAGTACCTTCCAGTACAGCGCACTTCCCCAGACAACAAAGAGCGGGACTCCTACACAAATATATTCGTTATGATATATCTAAATATGCAAAGGATCTACGATGTACTGTGAAGTCCGAAACTTAGGACTATTAAACTGCGATCCCACGAAATCGTTTCCTACTATAGGCGAATTTAATGGTTAGTATATTATATTAGGATATATGAAAATGAAATTTTTATTATTTCTTTTTTGCGCGATGTCAATGTTAACTCTCAGTAAGATTTGGTGTCGTTGTCACGACTGAAGTCGCATAAATCAGTTTTAAAACCAAATCATTCTTAAGATCTCTCTCATAATACTATAGATAATAAAGTCTTTTACGTCCATAATAATATTCAGTTTCCTTTTTATCACTTTTCTTAACTGATTTTATAACTTCGCATCGGCTGAGACAAAAATCTTGAAGGTGCAACGCGTACACAATTTACACCTCACAAATTGCAAAATTTATACGAATATCGTGTGTAATTCGGATTATACCGTCGCGCGATATATCGTCTGTAGTAGTTCGGAGATGGACTCCAGCATCGTACGCTGTTGTTCCGATCTGGCGGTAGATCAGGTGAGTCGGCGGATGGCTGTCTGCTGTGATTAGGTGTGTTCCTGTGATGGTCTCAGTTTGAGTCCGGCTTAATATCGATCTAGAAATGGCAGTAGAGACAGTTATATGAGTCTATATTATTCTTTGTTTCTAAGATCACCTTGCTCATTATGCATTAATATAAATGCCTGTCAAGGATAAAAAATTCAAAAAATGTATGAAAGTAATCGCGAAATGTATAAATGCTTATTATCATTATGAGTTTTACACCATAACGTAAAAATGTAAACGTTATTGATTCCATTTCTGCAAGTTGCGGAAGAATTTTCCATACTGGTAGTACCTGGTTATTATTTCACAATATTTACACAAGGGTTAATATAATATACAACAACAGAGTATGCTGTCTTAAAAAATTTTCAAAGATTGCAAGAAAGCTGGAAGTTAAATTATTTTACCTAATTATTTATTGCGCTAGGATCTGGATCGTAATTGGCCCAAATAACTTTGATAATATGAAAGCATTCTCAGTTCTAAGATAGTTTTCGTTGAATATAAATCACCTTTCTCGTTATGTAATATAAAGAAGCATATAATTGTCGTTTGGCGATGAAAAGCATTTTAGCAGTACTGAAGTCTCGTATCTTTTATTTTTATTGCACACTGTTACTATATTAATAGTTATTAAATACTTTGTTGAACATTTACTCACATATTGTTCTTTAAGAATGAAAAATACTAAGAATTTGGAATAATATTTCAAAGTAAAGGAAAATTCCATATCTTAAGAAGGATCGAAGGATAATAAAATAATGAAAAACAAGTTTCATTGGTTACAAAATCGTATTTATGCCGTTGATTGTGGATTCCCGCGCTTAAAGCCGAACAGAGGAACAGGACCAAATGAACCCTATGGCCTACGCATCACTTATCATCGTTAATAAACGGATACCTTCTCAATTACAGTCTATGGACACAGATGAAACTAACTATCAGGTAAACTGCCTGCTATTTTGCCAATTAAAATAAAAAAGGACGTAAAAACAGAAATTTCAAACCAGCATTAGGTTTATCCCACACGGGCGGTTCTCGGACAGCGTCGTAGGCACGTTACACACGAAGCGATCTCGATATTCCACACAATAGCACATAAAGTTAACTTAATTAAATTTACTGTTTTCTGCCTTATTGTTGTGGACTGTTCGAATTAAAGCTTAGCGAGTTAGGGTACGTTCAGCCGTTATTAGGTCGGAAAAATAATATCGTAATAATATTTAATGATAGTCGAATTTCTTATATTAGGATCTCTTCTCGGGCATTATTACTAGAGTCCTTTCCATTTTTTTAACGGAACTAATGGCTGGTTTACACGCGCGAAGTAGTTAAGTTGGTAACTAAATTTTAAGTAAAAAATTACGTGTAAACAAGTGCAAGTGATTAAGTAGATTAGAATTCGTTCTATTTTTCGTATAAGTAGGTGGGCGGGGCTTCTCACTTGACTCGTTTGGACGTGATTTTTTAGTTAAGTGCATAAGTTGACAAAGCGTGGCAAAAGCTCGTATTTATGTCGCATTTTCTTTTTTTTTTTTCAAAATGTTGGCAGCGCATCGATAGTCGATATTATAATCGCATTCACTACCAATACACTTGACGACCGAGGTCCTAGGTTCGTGTACTGGCCGGGGCATTCATTTGTGTGATGAACACAGATGTTTGTTCTTGGGTCATGGTCGTTTGTATTTATATATGTATGTATATTCTGGGCTTCCCCCCAGTTCGCTGTATGGTCATCCATAACACAAGCTCTGCTTACTTTGGCGCCATACAGTTGGAGTATTGGTCTGGGGATTTCTTATTATTATTTATTATATAAACAAAACAGCTACGACTAAGGATGTCTATGGGCGCTGGTGGTACTCACCATCGCATGCTTCGTTGGCCGGCTTTGAAACAAGTAAAAATATTTCCGTACGCTCTGATAGTAACTTGCTAAAACCCGAAGTTTGGCAGTTTATCAAAACATTAATGAGTAGCCTTTATCGATTCGTATGGTCTTTTTGTCTATTATAGACGGTGTAAGCTGAAATGTCAGAGAATTTCTATTTTGGTGGTAGGTTTCTCTATCGCTAAATCTAGATAGATAGATAAACTGTTTATTGATTTCTACAGACACACACATTTTTACATAAAACAAAAAAAAATACATAAAAAAGTTATGTGCTACAGTGCAATCGGCCATAGCTCAGCGTCAATATCTACCTAGAGGGTAAATCGCTGATTTTCAGCTACTGCCTAAAGGAGAAACGGAACCTAATTAATAACAAATATACTTTAAAAAAATAAATTATACGCTTGGCTGTTATTTATTAACTTTGGTTTAAATAATTAATCTAGTCGTCAAATTCCATTAAAATGTTTATTTAAAATTTGTTATAGTCTATGAATGCAATTACTTCTCTGTTTTCCTGAAATTGTAATGAATAAAAGTTTATTTCTAACTTTATTGTACTTTACAAAAAAAAAACAGCATTAAATATAAATAAAACACATTCGCAAGAAAAAAATTACAAGCCTATGTTTTTACATGTTTAAATTAACTTAAGTACCTTACGACAGTTTAGTTTTTAATTTAAATTCGAGAGCCTCTCCCCACAATCCTGCAATGCAAAAATTACAAATGTTCCATACAAAATCACCTGCAGTTTTTATATTTCCGTAGACTGGGAACTGTAATGGGAAAGCGCAGTGAGGCGTCACGCACCAATCTAAGTTCTGCGGCGCAGTCAAGTCATATATACTTCGTTTGTGGTAGCTTGAAGTAATATATTGTTCTTTGTTGTACTGGGAGAATTATTTTCTATCACTTTTTCAATTTAATTTAAATTAATAATTATAATATAATATGCTTCAAATAAAAAACTAAACCTAAACTAGAATCTATTGAAGGCAACGTAGTCAAAAGGCTGGCCGAATTACCACGCTGGATTGCAATAGACATTCGTTGTGCGAGGTCGGTGCCAGCCTTCGGGTCACGAGGTTCTACCTTTCGCCTCAGTCTAGATAAAGGCGATGAGCCCCTTGTCCCCAGGAACCCATGGTTTCAACGCCAAAAGACCAGTTGTTGAACTGTAATATTATAAATAAATGAAAATATTTGTTTTTTAATTTCTCCATCATTATCGTTTATCACAAAAAAGTTTTAGATCCGGCTACAAACTCCGGTGAAATTTAAAAGGCCCATAGGGCCATAAATAAACTGTCCATTTCGAAAAAAAAATGGGAGGGAGCAGTAAGTGCTATTACTGGAACAATTCAATTGTAACTGGAGCTTACGGTCGGTAACACATTAATGGTCGATGGTAGTCACATTCTTTATTAATAAATAAAACACCTGCGACTAACGACGTCCGTGAGTGCCGATGCCACTTACCACCAGGTGGGTGGCTCGCCGGCTGTTAAATTAGTAAAAAAAAGAATCAGAACTTGGATCTCTGGCTGGCGTACGAGGCGTGGTGATAGTACCCCTTGTACCACGATGCCGAAGGTAAAATATTCTATAGTCCCCATTAAAAATATTTTCATGATATTACGTGTTTCTCGTTTGCCGTTTTTCATATTAAATTGGGTATAAATTGGATGCATATAAACACTTATTTCTTTTAAACGAGAGGCAAAGTTAAAAGCTATTAAACTGCAAGTATAATTCAAATTCCAATATTTATTTCTCAACATTGACAAATACTTGTTCTTATTGACGTCAAATAAAATATAACTCTACCACCAGTTCGGAAAAACCTTCGCGAAGAAAAACGGGTATATTTTTTTTCAAAATAGATTTACAGAGTCTCTTTATGTCTATACAAAATTATTCTTACCTGCATCTGTTAGCTCGGCAAGTTTCCCTCCCCCCAAGTATCCAAACGACGACGTAACAGTGTTCATGTCTCTCATGAACTTCATGTAAACTCTAAGAAGAGTTTACTCCAGTGTAAACTCTTCCTAGCGTTGGTTGTAAAGATAACGTAGTCTCCAACAAATATAGTCTTGTAATAACTTGGGTTTAACTACTTCCGATTTCTGGATAACTTTCACTGTTTGATGCTAATTAAACCTTAGTATTGTATTATTCTTTATTTGCACTAAGACCAAAAAAGGAGTTATGTCTTAAAGGTTTAGTAGTGGTGAAACTTAGTCTGTTTACAAAATTCCTAGAGACGTATCTCGTTTGAGACAGTTCTGTACAAATATTAGCTTTTCAATACACAGCTTTGTTGTTTAGGAAAAAATATTAAACTTGGTTTTTTTGTTCCCCTCCAAAGGGAGGGCAGGAGGATAAAAATGCTCTGACGCATACTCCGCGCGCGCGATCGAGGTATATGGGACTCGTTCCGAGCCTACCAGAGTCTACCCACTTAAAAACCCCCTGAATGCCTCGTGCAATTTTTTTGCCTCACAGCCTTCATCTGAGCGACGACCAATTGTAGAAAAAGGCCGCGCTGGCGGGGCCCAGAAGGGGTCACCCGCTGGGAATAACATAGCACTGAAGGTGCTCAAGCACCGAAGTTGAATTCATAGCACTGAAGGTGCTCAAAATAAAATTTGAATTAATTCAAATTTACATTAGAATTAGAAGTTGCGGCCTGAAGGGCTTCGAGATCTAGTGTTAGTTGCGTGGCTACGTTCGTGTGCTCGTTTCTCGGTCTAGTGACTTTGAACTTCGAATCTATGACAGTATACGAGACCGAATATCGAATTAGAGGATTGGGGTGGGTTTCTAAGCGTTTGAAGAACGCTTCCGAGTGTTTTGAGGTGCTGTTGCACTGTAGGTAGTTCAAGATCTCTGTGCAGGTCCGCGTTACGCACGTACTAAGTTGCGTTTGTGGTCCTGCGGCAGAAGATATTTTGAACTACCTGCAGTTTGTGCAGGACGGAGGGTTGGGCGTGGGCAAAGACTGGCGAGGCATATGTCATGACGGGTCTAACGCAGACCTTGTAAAGTGTACGTTTGTTTCTGAAAGACATTTTACTTTTTCTACCTAACATAGTATATAGTCGGCCTAAGTAAAAACGGGCGAGTTTCGTTACTCTATCGACGTGTGGCTTTAAAGAAATCGTCTGGTCTAGGATGACGCCTAAGTATTTGGTACTGAGCTTCGAGGGGATGGGAATACCTAACATTCGAACGTGGAGATGGTCGGCAATGCGACGGCGTTTGAAGTCGAAGTAAACCGCAGAACTTTTGTCTGGATTCACATCGATGCGCCATTTTTGAAACCATACACCGAGGGCGTTTACCGCCTTTAGGAGTCTGGTGCCGAGACCCGGGTACTGAGGCCTTTGGTGTAAAGGGCGGTGTCGTCGGCAAAGAGGGCGAGATCCACGCCTTTCGGCAGGACCGGAATGTCGTTGGTGTACACGGTTTACAACAGAAGGGCGAAGACCGAGCCTTGAGGGACTCCAGCCTTTATAGGGACGATGCGCGGAAAGCGTGCCTTCATGTTTTAAGCGGAACGTACGGCCTTTGAGAAACAACGCGATTATCCTAACTAGGCGATCCGGTAAGCCTATTTTGTAGAGTTTATAGACGAGACCACTGTGCCAGACTTTATCGAAAGCCTTGGCTACGTCAAAGAAAACTGCGACCGTTTTATAAGCCGCAGATAGAAGCCGTCGAGTGTGTACTGGATGTGCGATGGACTTGCTGAGGGCAGGAGTGTTTAGCGCGAGAACCAAACTGATGGGGAATGATGCGGGGTTCGCCATCCGTTGGAAACAGATGGTTCCGCATTCGAGAGAGTATGACTCTTTCGAGAAGTTTAGACATGGCCTTGAGGAGGCTGATGGGTCTGTGATTAGCCGGGATATTCAGAGGTTTACCCGGCTTGGGAGTGGCATTTTAATTATGTAACTAGTTTGGCAATAGAGTCTATTATTGTTATTATTTGTATGTTTTTTTTTATCACTAGGCTTTGGTTGCGACTGTATAATATAAGTAAATCATAGATTCATCTTGCTTGTAACATTTCTGAATTGAAATATAACACTCAGAGTTAGATAAAAATGGTAACTTACCGTTGCTTACCCTTTGGGGTTCAATTTCAGAAAAGTCTTAGCGATTACATACATTGGCGTAATAGCTGGACGGTTACAAAACCATATTCGAGAATAGTTTTCAGGTAGGTCATGCAAGTCAAATCATTCAGTCATATGATGGAAAAATAAGCTTTATAAAACCCTTAAAACCTTGTCACTAGTTAGTTTTTCAGTCAACAAACCTAACCCTCCTTGGGTTATTATATTAGTAGCCCTTTCTAATGCGCTGCAGCCTCGTATGCTAGCGCATGCGCAAGCGTATGACGGATTTTAACAAGTAAGGTGTCATCAAGATTCTTCGCAATTCGGTATGTAAAGAAAAATTTAGATTCTAATGAGGGCTTTTCGTTTCTTTTTTTTTAAAGATATTTCATTCGAAACTAGATGGCGTTGAACAAAAATCAAGAGTCAATGTCAATCTCTTTGTTGACTGATCATATGTTTATATTATGATATATATATATATATATATATATATATATATATATATATATATATATATATATATTTATACCAGATACATATTTATCATATATTTATTTTCAGTCACACACGCACACATCTTATAAAAGATTAATAATATAATGTTCCTTGAGGTACATTGGGTTATTTTATTTTATTCGTTTTTTTCTTTACGTAAAGTATACTGAAATTGATACCTATAGTTCCTTCGCCTTCCACCCGTACACACAGCAAGAACCAGTGACGAATGATTCATATTTAAAAGAAGCCCTTTCGGGCGCATGTTTCTTTTTATCTATCACTCACTCAGCCATTGCTGTCAGGTCATACTTTTTTTGAATCTTGGGTTTTGATCAGCGCCATCTTATGTTAAAAAAGAAGTATTTTTTTTATTTTTAATCGTAGAATGAATTCACTCATTCGAAAACCATTTCGATATATTACTTTTCTGTAATATACTTTGTAAGAAACAACTCGCAGTATAATGGGAGTGGGCTTACTTTAACAATAATACGCAGTTTACGTCGACTCTCATTCAACCTCTTTATGACGTCATCGAGCGAAATTGTACGAAATTCTTTAAAAAGGTAATACTGCACAGAAATTACAATTATTCAAATTGATTTCTTAAGATATACTTCAAATTTACTTTATGCGCCGAATTGTGAGAATGGCAAAGGGTGTATATTAATTACCGGAATTCTAATGGATAATGAACAGGAATTACATGGAAAAATAACTTTAGCAGTCGGGTTTATTAATTTGTCAAATTCTTCAGTAAACAAAAGAACGAGGGCCATCTGAAAACCGTTCAAGCTAAAGTAATTTGCTTGTAAGAAACTTGTTTAAAGTAAACCCCAAATATATCAAAACAAAAAAATAAAATAATAAACAATACAATTTGACGCAAACTTTGACAACAAGTTTGGCAACCTACAACTGACCCTAAGTTTCCCAACCTTCAATTGTTAAAAATAAAATAAAATAATTGCTTGGTAAATCGACCATTTCCCAGTCCTCTGCCCTACAGTTTAACAGTCGATCAGAGCTGGCAGGGAGACCGAGACGCCCTACGTCTGGCACAACCCTTGTACCCTTTGCTCTTTTGTAGATTAGGTAGGTTGCAGATGGGACAGTGAGGTCAAGAGATTTTTTCGTAGGTATTCGATTTTACGTAACTGTCAAAGAGGATCGTACATTTTGGTATTAAGCGTGGCATATCTAAACTTACAAGTACCGTAAATGTCACTTTTTAGCGTACACCAATGAAACATACATCAGTCGAAAGAAAACTTCATTATAAATAACAATCACTCTTTGACAAAGTGTCGTGAGTGATAGACTTTTTGAGAGATTTCAAATTTAAATTAAGAAATATGTACTGTTTATCGTTTTTTATTGATTTCGGGTACAATTTAACCTTAATTTTTTGAATATGGAAGTTAATTTTATATTATATCTACATGGTTTGACTTGCCTCATTACCTACACTACAACCACACGTGACAAAATAGTTTGTTTGCCATCATGTGACCACGGTGATTGTTTACTTAGGATTCTGGATGTTGTATCGCAGTTTTACTTAGAAAGTATCAACCGACGAGTATATGTGACGAAAAATACCACGCGCACAATACAGCGGTGTAACTGATTGAAGCGTGGAAATTGCCGCAACTATTCGAATTTAATATAGTTTTTAATAAATAATAAATGGATGATAAAATATAACATACATCCAATAGTTAAACTGCCGTAGTTCCTGCGTGTTTCATCTAACTGAAATATTTCAACTATTGTACTTATTTATAAACAGTTTGACAGTTAAACATTTTGTATCAAGTTAATGAATCAATGTTTAATAAAACTATTTAAGATATAAAACTCTATATGCGTATGGAATAACATAATATTAAATTGAGCAAAAATTCAATTGAAAATGAAAAGAATTTATCTTTATTTTTAAATCTAAATTTTCTTTAAAAGTATATCACTTACAAAATTTTTTTGAAGAATATTTTGTTGTTTGTATTACCTTTTCTTTTGATTAATATATGTTTCACAGGTGTAGGTATGGCAAAGAGGTTCGAAACCCTTTGATTGCTATCATAGGTAAAATATGTGTATTTAATAAAGATTATTAATAGAAAAATTGTGTCACCCGCAGGTATTATTTTTCTAAAAGAACTTCAAAATTGTTCCTAGGCCAAGCGGCTGTTTAAGGTCATAGCGAAACCCATAATGCCAATTAAAATGAATTGTGTGATCTCACGAATACGGAAATTCTCACATTTGCTATTTTATTACATTAAAAACTCCTTGATTAACTGTGCCCATTAAAAGCTATTAAAAAACAATCGTGCTAAATTATTATTAGAATTACGTTCTCATACTCTCTTTTCAAAATTGTGTCTTATTAAAACTACATAACTTTTAAATTTTCAATGATTTTCATTCAGAACATATTGTCTTTTCGCTTTTAAAAATGACTATAAACATTAACAAATCAATAGAAAACCTCATCCATGAAGGTTTACGAAGAAAAAATTCCAAAAAAAAGCACCTTATCACCGAAACCCGGTATCCAAGAGTTTAACTCGCAACTGTTGGCGTCATTCTTTACCTATCCCATCTACCTGTTACTCTTTGGCAACTGTCTAGCTTCCCTTACTGGAGCGGTCCCTACTCCCGACGACCTTCCGAATGTCAGGCACCATTCGCAAGTCTGTTATTGGAGATTTGTTAGTGATTGTCTCCTGGTACTTGAGGGATAAAAGATAGCAATTATTGTAGAGAATTTCTGCTCAAAATTGTAATAAATTGAATTTTTATAGAACCCTCGGTTTGGTTTTTGGTTTAAATGGTTCGCGGGATTTCTAATATGATTTGTGATTTTGGAGGTAATATTAAATTATAGTCAAGTATTCATCTTTCTTATTTACAGCGATGTTAAATTGTTCTAACAGTTTTTCAATGTAATCTTATATAAATGAAAGCTAGTTTACATTTGAAGTAGGTTAATGCGTAAAATAATATGTAAATAATGCGTAAAATATTATTTTTTTAAATGACTATGTCAATGTGATGAATTTTATAAATAAATTACCTCTTAAACTACACCAGAACTCTTGTAATTGACAGGTCCTGATCACAAAGCTACATATAAAATATCCACGTCTGTAGTATCGACAACGGCATTGAATATATTATTATTAAGTATCCTCACACAATGGACGCCTGGTTTGCAACGGATAGCTGCAAAACACTCTTTAGGAAATTCAGTATACTGTACATTAGGGAATCTCTGCGTGTTTGTTAAGCAGCATCCACATTACTTTAACAAACACTCAGTGCTTAGTGGTAGGAACTGTAGGAACAAATTTAAGCTGTACCGGCCCAGATGACGATTAGATTTATTTGAAAATATTGTTTATGTTAAAGCAATGGACGTATTAACTAAATTACCTAAATTAGATTTAAAGAATTACCTTTGTTAATGTTAAAAAAGAAAACAACAATTTGGCTTAAAGATAAATGTTTCTATTCTCTACAGGGATATATGACATGAAAGGAAAACTGAATGTTGTAGTTTTCTAAAAATTCCAATAATTTGACATGATGTTCTGTTCAATGACAATTTTATTTATATAATTTATTTTTAAATGAAAATATATTTTATTTAATTTGACATGATCTTTATATGAACTAGTAAAGAAAAACGTATTTTTTTCCTCTTTCAATTTTAATATTATCAACAATTATTATAAATTTGACATGTTTGCGCACCACTGTTGTGGTAGAATGTGACTTAACAATAATTTTCCTTTGTTACAACTTTATGTACCACAATTCTCGTAAATAAAGATATTTGAATTTGAACTTGAATGGAAACGCAGTGAATATCTACAAGGAAAAACCCAATAAACAAGACTTTTACAAACAAAACCTACAAGCTTCATATCCACTTGATTTCTAAATGTCCTTTACAATTGTCGGTCAATAAAAATAAATTCTGAGACATAATAATTAATAACTTACGTAAAATTTTGATTTTGAACTATTTAGTATGAAATTCATATATCAGCGACGTGCGCTGCACAAAGCTGGATTAGGTTTCGTATCGCGTGATTTATATCTAAATAAATAAATCCCCAGACAATCACACCAACTGTATGGCCCAAAGTAAGCAGCGCTTGTTGTTATGGATGACCATACAGCGAACTGGAGGGGAGGAACCTAGAATAAACATACATTCACAAATATTGACCCGAGAACACAAATGAATGCCCCGGCCAGAACTCGAACCCTGGACCTGCGGACCTACCAACCACTACGCTACTTGGTCGTCTATTACCTATTAAGTTTGTTTGTTTAAATGGGATCGATAAACTGATGAACCGATTAAGAAAAATTTGATCATTAGAGGGTGCGATATCAACATAAACTATATTTTATTCCGAAATTCCCGCGGAATCGGGAGATAATTCAAACTCAAATATTTATTTCTTAACATTGACAATTGATTGTTCTTGTTGACGTTTTGTATAAAGCATGGCTTTACCACCAGTTCGGAAAAACCTTCGTGAAGAATAACTACGTGGAACCTTCAACTGACAAGATACGCGGATGAAACAGCCCCAGGCCTTATATTATAAAAGAAACTATGAATCTTTACTGAAGTTTTTTTGTATGTTTGTAGCCGACAAACGTGCAAGCGACCCGCGTGATAGTAAATAGCATTTGGCCCATGAACATGATCAATCTCAGGCATTCATAGCAATAGAGATTATTATATCAACTAATGATGCGTTGCTGGCCGGAGGCCTCAGTTTAAATCGCCTTTGTTCCAATACTAAGACTGGCTGTTCCTTTCCTCTGTTCTGGAACACAACCACGTAAACATGATGGCACGTGGATGGAACAGCGCCAGGGCTTTAAATAAAAGAAACGCTGAACCTTTATACTAATGCGAATCGTTGTTTAGTGCATTCATGGAGGTAACTATCAATATAGTTAATGCCAGTCTCAACTAATACCACATAAGGCTAAGTACCTAATACAAATATCGCAAAATCTGCAACACTATCAAAAGCCTTTTATGCAAATGATTGCTCATGAATAATAAACCGTTATTTCACATAGGTACTTCGATATGCGTTGTGGTGGCGCCAATTTTACCTGCAAAAAGTAACAACCGAAGTTAAGTTGTTTTCATAATGAATGGCATATACATACAATATTTGTGAAATGCGTTATTTGCATGCGAAATTTGTAATTAGTGGCATATTTATGCAAATGTACGAGTATAGGGGCGTAGTGCATATGCCGTTGTGTTCGGCGGGAGAGCCAATGAGTGCAAGTCTTGTATCCTATATTATTTTTAGCATATTATTATTTTCTACATTGTTTTATGGTATGTTTTGATAGAGAGCATACAAGATTAATCAGGTTAAAAGGCCCAAACTCTACATTCAAAATATTTTTTTTATTAAGGGTAAAATATGTTACACTTGACAAAAGTCATCTTTTTCTTCATCTTGATGCACATCTTCATCGACAAAGCGAAAGTACACCTTAAATTTCGGTTTTTCAAAGGTAATATAGGTAGACTGAGAGAAAAAAAGCCCGCCGAACAAAAATCTCTCGGCACTCTTTTGTCAAAATCGTTACATAAAAACAAAACAAACACAAGACAGCTAATTTCTGTGCTATTGTCATGTCGCAGCAGCCAAGCTGTATACGCAGTATTTAGAAGCAGAAACAGCCTGTGGAGAATTCAATTCCTCTTCTTTTTGTCGTCTTAATAATCTTTGATTTTACAAAAATATTTTAACATAATGTTCCTCAATAGTTTTCTTAATTTTAACGAAAAGGAGGGATTTAAGTGATTTCGCTATTTCATAAGAACAACTTATTGACATTCCGATTACTGATTTGCTGCTTTTGGCCAGCCTTAAGTTTAGAAACGCTAACTTATGGTCGTTCTTGAAAACTAATCAGTTTCATGGTTACTTTTTTAGTTTTTTATTTATTAATACTCTTAGAAATATCAAAAATATTTTCATAAGTATATTGTAATGCATGATATAATACGTGTGTGTCTCTTTATATTTTTCTTTTAGGGAATCTTATTTCCAAGTTTGCACGAATCATCCTTTTCTGCAGAGTGATTTATCTTTTCTCAGTCTTCAAATGAAGACTTAAAAAGTAATGCCTTGCTCATCCATCCTTGCAATTCGAAAAATAAATAGATTTAGAAATAGACCATACTCATTATGATATTTGGTAACTTTGATTTTAGGGTATTTTCTACCATTATATTTTAGCGCTATGAAACCATTATAACACAGCATAATTAATACCACAATCCAGCTTGTAACTCCTATGAGATTAAACAGCAAGATGCTATTTATCTATTACTAATAATAATAATTCCTTTCCTGATTACGATGTTCTCATTATTATAATCCAAAATACAAAGATCCATCTTTACTTACCAGAACTCACAAAAGACTCGGCAAAAAATCTCAAAAACTACAACAATCCAATTCTCAGTGTATCCACAACTTTATCAAGGAAAAATTCCTAACATACCAACTCGATTGAACCAGTGCCTACACATTTTGTTTTGCTATATTTAGAATCTTTATTAATTTCCTTAAACAGTAACATAATAATAACGTAATGAGCCACTTAGTTGTCCAACTCATGGGGTTCGGCTACACAATCCTGGGAAAAACTCCCGGAATATCGGGAAATACGCTGGAATTTTTTATTTACCTGACAATGTTGCCGAATCAGAGGTAATTGGAATCTGATGGCAAGGCTTCCTTTTAGAATTAATTGTTGGAAATTATGTTTTGGCTATTGTAGAGACTGAGTTTTATTTTGGAAGGACATTTTTTGTTATAATTGCATTGGTTTGAAACAAGATTTATTGGTTGATGATTAAATACTTAAAAAAAAATTTATTTGCTCTAGAAATGTTCGTTTTCTGTTCTCTTTTGAAAAATAAATTTTTACCTTGGCCGTAATTATTCAAACCTTTTCGACCCTTAATATATAGTTTACAATATTTTCGCGTTAGTATGAGTTCTTGTATTGTTGTTGGATGTAGTTCGTATAGATGATTCATTTTAACCACACACAAAAGTCATTGCTCTTTGTCTTATCCTAAGACTATAGGCACAGCAACTCCATAACTTCTTATAAATCGAATTAAATAAAAAACCAAACAGAACCCTTCAAAACAGCAAAGCTCACATACAAACAAAGAACTTTTACCGAACATGCAATCCATTGGTTCATTTAGGCCTGTCGGTAACTACAAACATGCCGATAACAAGTTGTATGTTCCCCAACTCTTGCGCACACGCGTATTCACATAATTACCGGACACCGCGCTCCCAATACCAAAGCGAAATTTAAAAAATGGGAGAAAAAGACAATCAAAAATTGGCAACTTCTTTTTCTTCTTTTAGAGAGTGGTTTGTTAAGCAACAATGTTGCATTGGGTGCTTGTTTTAGTGTTCTTAAATGCAATTGATAAGGAATCGAATTTATACTGAGATCTTAATGAACCTTAGTATGGCGATGGGGTTTTTCAACTGAGTCGTTGGAGAGAATGGCTCCAAGAAGTGGAAGAAGTGTCGTTGACATACAAACCTTGGATAATTTCAGTGTACATTTTTGCATTTAAATTGAACTAAGTTTTTGTATAACTTTAGTTAGTTAGCTAGAATTTGATACTTTATTTACGGTTCTGAGTTTTGGTTTACTGTTTGTCAAAAGGTTGAAGTTATAGATCAGGATTAGGACACGACTTACCTCAAGCAATGGATGAAGCACAAACTGTGTGGTTATGTTTAGTTACGAGTTTTGCAAATTATTAGCAAAATGTTTTAAAATATAAATTCATTAAGCTTGTAATTTAGGAGAAAATTTAGAGAAAATTTAGAGGGCTGATCTGTTCATCATGTCTACTAATGATGCGTTGCCGATCGTACATTTGGAATTTCCGTCGTTCCAGCTGTTCCACTAGCTGTTCCTTCCCTGTAACCGGAAACCAACCACGTGAACGTGACTATTGTGGCCGTCACAACAGCAAGGATTGTGGTACCGTTCCAGACGACATATCAACAAAAGAAACTGTAATACCACAAGCTACTTGTTGATAATAGTTCTTTTCCATCAACTTATTTAAAATTTTACCACTATTCATAGAAGTTTATTTTTGGGCAGATTTATAAAACCTTTGCTCTCGTACCATGAAACAACCATTAGGTGTTAATAACATATTTAAAAATAATAATTAAGGTATACTTTTATCTAAGTGAATTATAATGTTCATGGTACACGCATAAACTTAGAATAATTAACTTTAAATGCTACATGCGGGTAATCACCTAAAAATTAAAATTGTATGAAGTTTTTTTAAATATAATTATAATACAAATGTGGCTTCTTTTATTAAATTTCGGAAGCGGAACGTGAATTTTTATTTTTATTTTGAATGTTTACTAATTTTCTTAAATTTAATTATTTTTTTGAATTTATCGACTCTACAAGTGTTTTTACCTCTTTGGTGGGTTTAAAGTTGTAGTTATTAGAAAATTTATTACGTGCTCTGGGTTTTATAACACAATTATGAATTGTAAAAATTACTACAAACTTAAGATCTAGAAATTGTACAATACCTGAAAATCTAATAAAAACTAATAAATTTGTGTGTACGAAGCTTTTGTGAGTACGAGATTTCGTGCCTAGCGTCAAAATATGTTTTCCTAAAGCTTATTTTTCATTTATTTTAAAAGCCTTACTAAAGTTTTTATACACCTACATGAGGTGTCGTTCGACAATAAGTTTAGAAGACTCATCTTTTGTGGTAAGATCTGGATCAAAATAAAGCTTTTGACTGTAGAGTAGAGATCTCTTCAGAGTAAAGTAGCTGTCTAATATAAATTAATAATTAAAATCCATTCGGTAGAATCATAGACAAAATAAACAAACAAATCTTTACTTTTTTAATATTAGATTAGATTTTTTTATAATATATCTAGAATTGTCCGTAATTTCAAATTGGATGCCACTTTTATAATTGTCAACAATTCTTGAAAGCATGATTTAAAAAACAGCTCTTTTTAAAAAAAAAGATCATATTATGAAGTGAGCCTTTTTTCTGACAAGCAAAAACTGTTTTTGATTCTCCCTCAAAAACAGTTACAAAAACAAGCACACTGAAAACCTTTTCGCACCCAAATTAGAGGCTCAATGAACTTCGAAATTCCGAACTTTCGCATTCCTAAATACAGTTTTCAAATTAAAGTACATAGATATTATAAATGCAATAACATTTTGCGAATTTCACTCGAGTCCTACCTGTGGCGCCATTTTGCGGCGGAGGCCAGATGTTCACCGACATATGGTATGTATTTATTGCGCACGATTTGTTTGTATAGCTTTCTCGTTTTACCTTATTGGATTTGTGTAAGTCTGTCCTTGTTTTTCATTGTTTTTCTTCGGCGTAAGGTAATTGGAAAAGGAGGTTTGCTTTATGGGGTTTGGGTGAAGGACTGTCGTTTCTTGATGTTTTGAATATCTGTTCTTGGAGGGTATGAAATGTCTATGGTTATTTATTTATATAGGGAGATTTCAGTTATATTATTAGGTGTGTATTTTAAGTGAAGAATCAAAAATATTATTTCTTATAACATAAAACAGTTTTTAAATTATAAACTTTAAAGATTTAAAAGGCAATGATTATAATAATAATAAATCCCCAGACAAACACACCAACTGTATCGTCCCAAAGTAAGGAGAGCTTGTGTTATGGATGACCATACAGCGAACTGTCGGGGAAATCAGAATAAAGATACATATATACACACAAACAACTATGACCGAAGAACAAACATCTGTGTTCGTCACATAAATGAATGCGCCGGCCAGGACTCGAACCTGGGACCTTCGGCGTATGAGGCAAGGCTTACCACTAAACCAATCGGTCGTCAAAGTTTTTTACGAAATATGTCATATTAAATGTAGAAAAACTAAATTACTGTCGTAACTTCTGGCTTGCATGGTAGCAGCCCGCCACATTCGAGGCCCAGGTCTCATGGTCTGAATAAAACTTAGATTTTATTTTGATTCCCTTATTCTGCTGTATAACATTATTATAAGATTTGCCAGCTTATATAGCTATAATATGTCTATAAATACAGTATTACTAAAGATTTTCTAAAAATCAAATAGTCTGAAAATAAGCTTTCAGTACTCAAAAGATATCTTACCAAATTAAAAGGAAAGTCGCCATTTTGATTTTAAATACATTATTTTTACACATGTCTTGTCGACTTCATATACTTATACACTTGTATCACACAAGATGCGCTTCGAACAGGTGCTAACTTTGAGTTACAACGTAAATTACTCAAACTGGGCACGAAGCAAAGTTATTGTGCTTTTTATGTAAAAAATAATTTTGGACTTTGCACTCTGTACTCTGCTCTTGACGTTTAAGTTGAATTTATGTAATGATTAAGTATATCTTATTGATGTGCCGATTTACGAAGCGTTACTCAAATATTCAAAGCTTAAAGACCGAATAAACTAACCGATCGGCAGAAGCCTTACCGAATGTGCCAAGTGTGCCAATGCCGTGCGAGAAAGCTCTTGTAATAAAAAACAACTTTGCCCTTGTTAAATTCTTAATTTAAAAAGTCAAAAATAACTGATCTTGTACTAATAATAATAATAATAAACCCCAGACCAACACACCAACTGCATAGCCCAAAAGTAAGCAGGGCAGAGATACCCAGAATAAACATACATTTAAGAATATGAACAACCATGACCCGAGAACGAACATCTGTGTCCTTCGCAGTAATGGATGCCCCGGCCAGGACTCGTACCTGGGACCTTTGGCGTATGAAGCAGGGCTACCTACCATTACACCACTCGGTCGTCTTATATTGTTATTTTGTTTACTAGTCAATTTTTGTTTAGCAAATCACAGCGCTTCAGTATTTTAACCGCCATATTAGTTGCGCTTACGGGTTGTGTTCGGGATATAGGGAAGGGACGGCTTAGTTTTTGCTGGAACCAAGCACGTTCCAACTGAAGCCTGCGGATGCATCATTAATCGATGATAAAAAAATAAAATCTTGACTGTCATCAATGATGTCTATGGGCCTGGTTGCTACTTACCACCAGCTAGAACGCGTGCTCGTTAACCGGCTTTGACAAATTAAGAAAACATCTAATATACCATTACTAATAAAAGTTTGTTAATGGACTTTGAACTTGACTTGAAGCACCTAAATCACTATTTCCTATATCATAAATTCGTTTACACTCAAAAGCAAAGCTGGCATATATACTCGTACGCACAATAAAACGATTCGATCTTATAATCGATTCTTCTCGGCGTGTCGTTAGTGCCGCGTCAATCGATTACTATAACATCGACTAACCGCCATGTGTCATCGATTCATTCGATAACGGGTTTAACTTGTCTTTGCTTGGTGTGAGAGCTCGTGTGTCTTCGTAGGATAATATGGGGAGTACTACGATGATGAGATATATCCCGCATGTTATCGATTTTAATATTTATTTTATTTACAGAACCCAACAGCGTAACACTAGGTTATAATTATATATGATGTTTAAGCGTAAGGCTTTAAAGGTTCCCAAATTAAATTGTACTATATTGCGGAGAAAAGCTTGAGTTTTGAAGTTTAGATTGAAAGTTAGAGGCGGACCAACTGCCTCTAAGGGGCGCTATACATTCGGGCTGACATTTATCGGCACAGCCGCGAGCCAAGCTCATGTAGACGAACATGAGAAACTTAATTTAAAATGAATATTAAATAACTTGAATCTGTTAACTTTTAACTCGGCTAAAATGACACCCGTTTACGGATAAAATGCTTGAGCCAGCCATCGCCAGCCCTTCTAAACCATATTAGAGGGAAACGAGCGAGGCGTTAGTCGGGAATCGAATGCGAGTCTGAGACTGCTCCAGACTGTACATAATGACTATACGATTTGGTAAACAGTACCATTTAGTACAAAGGCTAACATGAATATAAAAGGGCTAATTTTGCGCCGGCGACGTTACCATTAGGGATGCGGATCACCGTTATGGATTTCTTTGTCGTTAAGTTAACAAAATGTCCAAATTACTTATTTTTTTTATATTTTCTCTATATTAAAATTAAAATATAGTATATCCGGTCTGATTTCCATCACTTTATATGGAATTGCGCTAATTTTAAATACGTACCTACCCCTAAGATAGATCACGGAATATTTTCATATCTTGCGAATTAGCTCACTCAACGATTTCCCAGACTATCGACGTAGAGACACCTAATTAGTATCGATTTATATTACCGATCGATTTCACACAAAAGTCAACAACTTGACACATCTAAAACTGGTTTTACAGAATCTCCGTCACTATCAGATAACATTGATTCATAAATTATTGTGTTTTATTGTGATTAAATTAGTTATTTTTATAATGGCAAACAGGAAATCCGTGTAAATTTGCAAATACGACATTTGAAAAACCTATTATTTTAAGAAATACACGAAAAACGTTGTTTAATGTTAACCAACTAAATATACACTTACAAAACTGTACAGTAAAAAATTTATGTTTAATTAATTTATTTGTTTTAATGTCAACAGACGCAGGTGAAATCAAGTAACATAATTAATACAAGTAGGTTAGTAGTATATCAAGTTGGCAAAGAGATCGTTAAATCTTAAAACTACATCGTAAATAAAATTGATTTAAAACCAAAAATAATCTATCTGTGGGTATTTTTCAATGTACCTATATTTTCTAAGTTCTCCTTAGAAATTTAATTATGTATAGTACGAGGGTGGATTGAAAAGTTCGCGGCCTAACATAGATAGCGTAGTCATATTATTATAAAACTATCCTCATATGAAACCTAGATTTTTTGTCAGTCTCTGAGCAATTTTTATCTGAGATACATGCGTAATTATTGATTTTATTGAACATTAAGTAAGAGTAAGTTTCATTAATTTTGAAAATGGATAGTTTAGAGCACCGTGCCGTGATCAAATACCTCCACAAGAAATACTCCAAAGCAGATTCATAAAGATATGGTGGCTACTTTAGGAACATCTGCTCCGTCGTATACAATGATATAAAAGTGGACAGCTGAATTTAAAACGTGGACGAGAGAGCATCAAAGATGACCCCCGCTCTGGACGGCCTTCTACAGCTACGACTTCGGAAAACATTGAAAAAATATGTGAATCATCATGGGAGACAGAAGATTGAAGGTACCTGAGATAGCTGAAGCTTTAGGGATATCATATGAACGTACAAAAAACATGATCGTTAATGAATTAGGGTTCCACAAGGTGCTGCAAGATGGGTTCCGCGGCTCCTTTCAGTTCAACAAAAACGAACTCGGCTCACGATTTCTAGAGACTGTTTAGAGCTTTTTCAAGCTGATCCAAACGAATTTTTGGCAAGGTTTGTTACTATGGAAGAAAAATGGGTTCATCACTATACTCCTGAATCCAAACAACAATCCGAACATGGAAGAGACCCGGATCTCCGACCCCCAAGAAAGCCAAGGTGTGTTTTTCAGTAAACAAGGTAATGGCATCGGTTTGCTGGGATTCTAAGGGTGTCATCTTGGTTGATTAGAAAGAGGTCAAACTAAAAATCTACATAATACCGCACACTATTACGTCGTTTACGCGAAGAAATAAAGTCTAAAAGACCGGGATTGTTGACCAAGAAAGCTTTGTTTCACCAGGACAATGCTCGTGTTCACACATCTGCAGAATCGATGGCTCAAATAGTGAATTGTGGTTTCGAATTGCTTTCTCGTCCCCCTTATTCACTTGACTTGGCACCTTCTGACTTCCACCTATTTCCAAAACTAAAAAAACACTTAGGTGGAATGAAATTTTCTACCAATGTTGAGGTCAAAGTGGCCGTAGATGCCTTTTTTGAAGACCTTGACGAGACCTTCTATTTAAATGGAATCAAGGCTTTGGAGGACCGCTGGACTAAGTGCTGTGACCTAGGAGGAGAGTATGTAGAAAAATAAATATAAAAAATTGCATTATTCCTGTGTTTTCTTATTTAGGCCGCGAACTTTTCAATCTACCCTCGTATATTAGCAATGTGTCTTTCATTTTTCTTGATGGAAAATGGCACCAGGAAAAGAATTCTAGACGCTGCGCAGAGGTAACTGTGTTATTATACATCTCAAAAAGATACAGATCTCATCCATACCTAAAAAACCTAAATAAAAAAAGACTAATATAATCGCAAAGTTAGTATGACTTTTTGATACGTACATCAACAGTTTAGAAGTTGGGATCGACTTCTAGTAAATTATATTAAGTGTCGTCGTACGAGAATTTCCCATATTTATGGGAAGCATAAATTTTAATTGAGATAGCCGCTTCTATTTTATGTTTCGTTAGTACCTACCTTCCCCTTTGTATGTACCTAGTACCTTTGCTTTCACTAAAAATACTTGAGATGTAACTAACATAGAACTCCCCAATCGATTGAATATCAATTCGAGGTCTGTGGGTACATGAAGAAAACCTAGTAACAAAATCAATATCAAAATATTTCATTTCATAATTTTTCTTTATCTTCATCGCCATGTCGTAAAAACATCTGTAACGGCTTTCGGTTTTTAAAAGATATTAAAAGTAGAGCGAGAAGAATAAAAGTCTGCGGAAAAATAAAAATAAAAAACCATTCGACACTCTTGTAAAAATTTTTAGTATCTTCATAAAATAGTAGGTATACAATTTGACTGCGACATGAAAGAAGCAAATTTTTTAGCCAAAATATAAAATTAATAAGTATAAAGACAGCTCCTAGCCACAAGAACATTGGTTCTCAATTACTCAAACAAGGACAAAAAGACATGCTCAAAACCCTTGACATAACGAGTCATCTCGGCACAGATTACTATTAAAACGCAAGGCTGCGCACACACTGGTAATAATTCACAATGTAATTAGTACGATATTAAATCGGTCCGTGTGGTGATATTGTACTTAATATAATTAACGAAAATTTTGTCACCCAAATAAGTGTGCGTTTCCATTGTCCAGCTAGCTTGTTAGTGCGACCTTATTACTCATATAAAATTTTTTTTTTTTGAGGTTAACGGATGTTCATTTATTTCAGGGCCGCGTGCTTTGCGCGCTCATTCTAAAGGAGTACTTACTAAAATATTAATAGACTCACCTAGCAACAAGCTTTATCTTTTTAACACTTGCAATTCTAGTTTATTGTAATATTTATTAATGTAATTTACTGAGATGCTACTGGTATAGCAGAACTGCGTCGTATTCGCGTGTTCATCTAATGTTTTCAGACTTGAACAGTCCCTACAAGTGTCTTGGAAACAGAGGGTGTAACAATAATACGGAGTTATCTTTCTTTACCGTGAATGTTTTGCATCAATTTGAATTATCTTGTAATATCAATGAGATGTTTTAAGAATTTCAGTACAGCGCTACCTGTTGAGATTAATTTGTAACTTTTTTTCGTTTAATGAAAACCCTTCATTGCACCAAAATATTTGTGTTCCGATTCAAAAAAAGAACAAGGTAATGAAAGTCTCTACGAATAATACCTTGGTAAACGGTAACGTAGATAGATGGCAAAGATAACGCACGTTTCTGTATAGCACTGAAGTGTTAAAAAACGACCCAATTTAATTCTCCTTTAACTTTGTCATAGACAATATTGATTACCTTTATTGTTATTTATTAATGGGAAATTATAAGTTTCTTTCACAAATTTCTTTGTTAGCCACGTGATCAAACTTCTAATTTTATAACTAAGCCACGGGAAAATGAGATGTCTCTAATACACTAATTCGTTTTACTGCAACGCCTACTAAATATTCTATAGAAAGCGTAGTAGTTAAATTTGGGTTAGGTTAATGTTAGGCCGCATTTATCGCATGCGCGAGCCGAGCGAGCGAAGCGAGCGTGGTGCGGGAGCACCCGGCGAACCGCCATAATCCAATATTGGATGATAATTCAAAATAGTGGCTTACTTAGATGATAACTAGTGGCTAAGATAGTATTATTTAGAGGCTCGTCGGTTGTGGCTGAGTTATTAATTTAGATGGCAATATAGACTTTTTGTGGCGCGATTAATGATGCGATGCCGACGGTAGGTTTAAGTTTTATTTGTTTAGGTACAATTTTTTTTTCTTAAATTTTAACCCGATTTCGTCGCGTGTAATTATATTTTTACATTTTTGATCAACGTTTCGACACCTTTACAAACACCGTGCTCACGAGTGACTTAGATGACAGGCGTCTTGACAGTTATGAAGGTATTCATTCATCTCCATCTGTTTGTCAATTTTCAAACGTTCAGGATTAACACAGAAAGTGCTGACAGTGTAGAAAGCATGAGGTCTAGCAGTTTGTTGATGTTAAAAGCTGACAGCCGCAGTCAATTTTGTAAACCTGGATCTTGTAAAGGTGTACTTGATTTAACTGGACAAAGATGGTGACTTATTTTTGTGAGCGGTTTGTACATTTTATTATTGAGGCGCGTCTAAAAAAATTTTCAATCTTGTCAGTTCAGAAAAATTACTATTACCTTTAAAAAAAAGGAAAATAAGGAAAATATTATTAAACGTGATACTATCCGTTGAAAAAGTGTTTTACTTAATCTTCTTTTGCTTAAAATAGTTTGGACTGTGGTACTGCCCCAGACGAAACTTAACATAAGAAATTCTAATAACTATAATTTACCGTCAAATGAAGGTACGAAAGTAGTTAAAGAGTTAAATATTTAAATAACCCTTTCTTCAACATCCGATAACCACCTAGACAAGTAGTGCAATGGATACGCAAGCGATCAGCGGAAGCGGCACATGTGTGACACAGCATGTGTCAACGTTACAGGTGGCGGCCATCTTGTCTTGTTGTCTATTACCGATCTACGAGTAGGTCTACATCGAAATAATTGTTGAATTTTTGTAGATTACATGCTGGATTTACGGTAAAGTAGAGGTTTTGAGTTAATTTCGATTTTATTATTACTAATTCATGATTAAAATGAATGAGAATATAATTGTGTGTTAAAACCTTTTCCTTCTCAATTCGCTGTCCTGGCTTATTGTGTACTTTTAAAACTTAGACATTTTGATTTTGCAGTCATTTGTTTATTTTTACTACTATTTGGATTTTTATTATTAATATTGATTTGTTACAACAAAATTATTGTAGAAAGTACTTTTTTACTTTCAATATGATAAAAGATCTGAGATAGCTCAAAGTATATAATAGAAATAATATATTAAGAGTGGACAATGATACAACAGGGCGTCAAATGCCGTATTAAATGCCGACTTTGTTAATTTACTACAATAAACAAGTGTGCAAGTGATCTTGTTCCATTCAACTATGTACGACACGATAGTCACGAACTGAATGAATGGGAACGACCGAGGAGCTAGGAGAACAGTTTTTTTGTAGATGCATTTTCAATACTATTTTCTAGGTATTTAGACCAATTTCAGGATCGTTTAACACTAAATTAAAATTAAATTATTAATACTAAAAAACGCATTAAAAGAGTCGAAGGCGTGGTATCACAAAATTACTGTACGAAAATGGCATGACGGCTATTTTTCGCAGCGAGGTCTTCGAATCGGAAATGCAGTGGTTTAAAATATACTATAATTTCGGGATAAAATATGGCTTATAATTTCGGGATAAAATATGGCCTATGTTAGTCCTAAATAACATACTTCACTAATGATAAAATAGTTTTCAAAATAGGTTACATACAAACTAATTTATTTCGTTGTATATAATATCTATTATAATAGTAATATCAGATGCAGTAAGTTTTAACACTTTATGACCATCCGAATTCAAAACAGTTCACTGCAAATCTCCGTGTCCCATGCAAAAAACTATAAAAATCTTAGCTGTGTCAACTAGACCCAAACAATTACGTAAAAATAATGTAAATTACGTATGTTGAAAAGAATTCAAAAATCAGCAAGTAGTAAAATATTCTAATTTTTTTTGGGTTGTGGTTTGCAAGTTCAATAATGTTATTATTATAGCAATTAACTGTCGAGGCGCAGACCATTCGACATATTCCTGCTAAGGAACTTGGAAAGACACATAAGAACGAACAAGTTTATACTTTTCAAGGCGTAACTTTGAGTTACCCTGCACAATATACCCAAACCCAATAACAATTATTCAAATGGAAACAAAATGCACTTATCTTTAATCTTTCATTGCTAAAATATTCATAAAAAATTGCAAATATTAGACTCTAAAGTTTGGATGAATTAAATTTGCCTGTTGAAATGAAATATTTATTTCTTAACATTGACAATTGCTTGTTCTTATGGATGTCAAATAAAACATGATTCTACCACCAGTTCGAAGAAACCTTCGTGAAGAAGAACTGGAAAGAAACTTCACCAACTTGTTACAAGCCACCCTCAGTTTCTTTGCTTGTTGACAAATGTTTAACTGAAAGAAACTGTTGCTATTTCAAACATCACATCAAATATCGCACGTGCGACTTGAATTACGAGGTACCCATGAGCTATAATCATTATTGAGATAGAGAGTGTTCAAGTTTCGATAATAGTTTTCAGGTTTTCCTGTTTTCAGGACTTAGTAAGGTTTTACTCTGATTATCAAAGTTACGAATAATAATATTAAATAGGATCTTTATTTGGTAAAACGTAATTATAATTTAAGCTTGTGGTGAAACGTAAAACTTTGTTCTCGCTTTAAAATTTTGATTGTGAAGAATAATATAATTGATATGTAAATAATTATGAACATGAACAAAATGCTAGTTTTGCTTTAGTATAAACAAATAAATAAACAGAGTTTTTGTTTCAATCTTTATTAAGTCATACACCAATTTGGTTAAGTCGGCTGTAAAAAAAACACAGAGTAAAGACTAGGAATAACTAAACATAATATAACTTAACTAACAATTTGCATTATTATGTAAATTGTAAGTTAAGTTTAGTTATTAATAAACTGAGAAAATAAAAAATTTATATTTCTGCACGAATCAACTATGTCACCGAGCTAACCAATACTTTTATTATGGATGAGCAAGAAGCGTATTGTGTATATACACAAGACAAGTCTTCCTTCTATCATTGAGTTCCTTGTCGTATTGGGCTGATTGAGCTGCCTCCATACCAAAGCTGTCAGAGAAAGCTCGACGGTATGCTAAAAACTAATCCAGCATTTAAAAAAAATGATGAACTAACATATCTAAACTATAATATAACTAAATTGTGTTCTCTACTAATAATTTTGCTTCCCGCTTTTTAGTAAAGACAAAGCTTGCAAAATTGTAACGAAATTTTGATCACATATTGCTTCTCCACCAACGGCTTATCTCTGACAGCCTATCAGCAACAATCGCGTTCTGTCAGTGGAGTGACAAGCCATTAATCACAAGACCCCACCACAAGATCTGTCAACCATTCGTGAATAGACAAAACTTGAAAAAAGACAAGTCAATGACCAGAAGATTTCGCTTTTAGGTTATTTTTAGTTACTTAAATATAGCAAGTTGCAACGGATGGACAGTTCGATCTTCAATACAATTTTATTTCGATTTTAATATACCTCAACTACAAATAGATATGGTTCCTTATAATGTACCAATGGTAAAGGGCCGCGTTCGCCTAGGAATTTCTGAATTAAATATTATGATTTGTTGTAGGTTTTGGGGGAGAGGCCCCCTTTCGCCATTATGACCTAGAAGATCAATTATAGCTATAACTCATGTTTCGAGTCCAGATCAGGATCTTAGGATCTTGGACAGTGCAACCTTGGAGAAGTCTTTCGGGTTAAAGTAGTAGAATCTGAGCAATTTATTGCTCGTTTCTACTTCTTCACAACAGAACCTGCAGTCCGAGTTGTCTGTAAGCCACTGTTGCATTTTGGAAGTGTAGTCTGCATCGTATGTATTTTTTTTTTGCTTTTAGGACAGTGTACTTTGGAGTCAGTTGTAGAAGCTCTACAGTCAAAATGGCTGAGAACGCAGGTGTTTGGAGTGTTTCTTCCTCGTTGCTCCATGCCATGTTTTTAAAACTGTCTGCCCTTTCAAGCGCCAATTAGGTGGTTTCATTACTGAGGATTCTGGTGTACCCAGGGTCACATTATACGGTCACTTTATTCCTGGAGCCCAAATGGTTTAAAACAGCTAAGGAGTCTAAGACTAATTAGATCTTTTTCAGTTGTTATTTCAGCATTCTATACCTGCCGCCAGACGGCGTTGGCTAGATAAGTTATCTGAATCATGTTTGCTAACGGGCCCGGTCAACCTTGTTCTGCCCAAGAACCCAGTTGTTGCACCAACTACCGGATTCAATTGTGAATCTAAACTTATTATATTATTATTATTTCCTTAAGTTTCACGATTTATTATATTAAATAAAACACTTTTTAACTGGATTTTATCATGTTTAATTATATTTTTTAATTTTAACTCCACGTTTCGGTAGCTTTGCTGATAGTGTGACAAAAATGACAGGCGTCTTGACAGTTGCGAAAGCATTCAGTCATCTTCATCTGTTTCTCAGTCTGTGAGTGTAGCGTCAGGATTAACACTGAAAGTGCTGACGTTCTCTTGAGCCCGAGGTCTTACAATTTTGATGGTCTAATACTTTCAAAACAGTCAAGAGGCTAAAAATTGTTTCTTGTTTGGACATCTTCAGTTTAATAAATTGTAGGCGACAATAAGCACAAAAATAAGTAATATTAGAGTACGTCATTGCTTTTAAGTCTTTGGTTGAATATATTTACTTTTGCTTTTTGGATTCTGGATTGGATTTGGATTGGAAAATGAAGGAATTGGTTTGTTTCCGGCACTGCCGGGTGGCAATAATTAATATGTGTAGAGAAACGTTCGCCTGGCCTATGCCGTTTGAAATTTGGCGTGACGAGCTGAACGTGGCAAAACTGCTTCAAATACCGGATCTAGCCGATCGGCACAAGCCGAATATGCATTTTTATTTCTTGGGGCTGGCCTTGTCATACAAGAAATGCTGCTGACAGGAAGCTGCCCGCCCGAACCTGTGCGTAGCGCCTTTAATAGTCTTGTTCTAATAATACAAAAATTTCATCAATTGTCGCTGAAAGGCAAACAACAAATGAAAACATTTTTTAAAGTTTATATAAATTAAATTATGATTGTTATATGGACCGTGTAGTTCAATAACTTGTTGCCATCTTGACTTCTGATTAAAAAAAACTGCGACAAGTAGTTTTGCTAGCCCTCTTTTAATGATTACCTTACACTGCGTAAATATTTTTTTGGATACCGAAACAAGAGTAAATCTGGTGCTGATAAGTCAGGGCTGTGGTGATTGCGCTAACCCTTCTCAGCCAAACTCAACTCAACTCAATTTCTTGCTTAAGCCTCATTGCCTGACCCATTAGCAGTAAAGATTTGAATCTAGGGGTTAATCCTCATAAAAAACGATGATTTTCCAATCTCACCAAACGCACACCTTACTGCGGGTTATTCCAGGTTTTGCCACATTTGACCATCCAATTCTTCATATGCGTCGTAACTACTACTATGCCGATCTTGCTCCACTTTTTGTAAAATGGCGTCGACTCTATCCTTAACAGGGTGAACATATATATAATAAAATATTACATACAAATTACGAAAAGGCTTTTTCCCCGATCTTATTTTGGCTAGTTATTTCCTGGACATAGGCTCAGCTATGGTAATTACGATCATTTGAATACGAAATCGTCTATAAAGCAGCCTACTCGTGGATCGTGAAAGAATTCCGTTATTGGATGTATATACACATGTTCCATTGTCTCCGAACTCACACGTGCCACATCATGTCCTTGAACCCATGGAAAAAATATATCCTGGCGTATCTCTCACTACGATGCTTAGGAAATTCTATGTTTGAATTAATATCATGATCTTTTTATATCGGAATAAATAGGTTTTATATGGGTTTTGAAAGCCGATAAGCAAGCTAGCGGTTTATTTGATGGTAAGAAGCGTCTGTGTCCGTGGGCATCATAATAAAGTTTCCATAAAAAATCATATCTCTTACATGCAGACCAAAAACTCAACTCCATTGTTGGCATTTGAGTTTGATATTACGAATTTCAACCTTAAATAAAGCGAGTATGAGTTCCATGAATAATGGGGTCTTGTATATTTTCTTAAATTTTCGCGATACATACTTTAAATAAAACACTTTTTACCGGATATTATCGCGTATATTTTAGTTAATTTTAAAATTAAAATTAGTGGTCACGATAGACTCTATCGTGACCACGGCAACTGCAAAGATGCCGAAACGTCGAAATAATTTTAAAATTAACTAAAATATACGCGATAATATCCGGTAAAAAGTGTTTTATTTAATGGGGTCTTGATCTGTTTACACGTAGTCTTGCAAAATAGTCAAATTATTTAGCAAAGCTTCTACAACAAACAACTTGACATAGATCTAAAAGTAAATAAATACGTTTATTTAAATCAAAATAAACAATAAAAGCTAGATATTTTCTATTTTCATAATGATGTACTTCTTTTTTACATGCTGCCATTAGTTTAATTTAAAAAAATTGTGCGCTTAAAGCCACTGGCAGTCAATAAATAAAAATTATTTTATAAATCGAAACTGGCAGTAAAAGATGTGGCATTCCAAATTCAATTTCCCACAATAATTAGTAATCCCTCGTGACCTCATTGGGTCGCAGATACTTGAGCAGACATACAACATGTCTTCATTGATTAAGACAGGAAACGTGCCATTTAATGGCGAAAATACACAAAGCACTCATTTGATATGCCTCTTTGAATGTGACATTGAAATTACAATGTTGTGCTCGCTGGTTTAGTCCTGTTTTTAAGGTTATTTGTTTGTTTCCGGGGCTAATCTATGTATGAGCTTCAAATAGAATTTACAATAAAAACACATATTTGTTCACATTGATAAAAGGCAGACATTTAAAGGTTCGTAAAGCATACACTCTCAGTGCCTAACATAAATAATGGTATATCGACGCTACCTTAATGAAACAACATGTGGTAGATTTCTAAAAGTTTAATATTAAAACCGTCCTAAAAAAACAAAAACAGATTTTCTAAAATAACATCAACGTAATTAAAAAAAACAAGCAGCCGTAACCATCCAACGAAGTATTACAGCAGTTAGATAACATCGCCCGAAAAGTCACCTTCAAATTATATACCTACAGACATTCATTCATGAAAAACCAGTCTACCAACTTGTGCAAGTTTATGAGGCTGCGCGCCTCATTTACATAGCGCAACCGACCCGTGAAAATAAAAAAAAAACCATTCATAGTCCCGCCAAAACTGCAGTCATAAATGTAAGGAGTATTTAACGATTTAATTTATTTAAGTTGCGTTTTTAATTGTATAATTTAAATTTTTTTAGAGTCTGATATTTTTTCGAGATAGAAAGTTGTAAAAATATGACAAAAAGTATTTAGTATTTAATAGTACAATGAGGACTTTTCATTCTACGATTAAAAATAAAAAAATAGTTCTTTTTTCAACATTAGATGGCGCTGATCAAAACTCAAGAGTCAAAAAAAAGTATGACATGACAGCAATGACTGAGTGAGTGCTAGACAAAAAAAAAAGCCGCTCAAAAGGGCTTCTTTTTAATTTGAATCATTCGCCACGGGTTCGTGCTATGTGTACGGGTGGAAGGTGAAAGAGCCATACATTTCAGTATACTTTACGTAAAGAAAAAACGAATAAAATAAAATAACCTAATCTACTTCAAGGAACACTATATTATTCATCTTTTATAAGATGTGTGTGTGTGACTGAAAATAAATATATGATAAATATGTATGTGGTATAAATATATATATCATAATATAAACATACGATCGGCCAACAAACAAAGAGATTGACATTGACTCTTGAGTTTTGTTCAACGCCATCTAGTTTCGAATGAAATATCTTTAAAAAAAAGAAATGAAAAGCTCTCATTACTCCCACTGCAGGCATACCAGACTTGCATTTTTATGGTTTTGCTGTCTTTACGCATATCTTTGAAATAATTTCTAAAGTATGTGCATTTCCTCTCGAATTTTTCCTCGCCGTTAGAGTGGTCGGCTTGATGTAGTTAATCGCGATCTTTACTCTTCAGTCAGCGATAACAATACCAAAGTGGGGCGCTGTGTGCCGTCAACGACGCTCCTTTAATATTTAGTTATTTCCAAACTATTTAGTTTACGCGGAATTTTGAAATTCGACTTCATCTGCGATCATAATATATATTACTATATACATATATATTACTTCTTCTTTCTACACTAACTACACTTGCGTGGCCTTATGCTGCATTCCTACTTAGTTTCTTGCTGGTTCTTTGGCGGTAGATGACTTTTTCAAACCAGTGGTAGTTTCAATATACGACGTCCTAAGCTGAGGTCCGTGCCCTCTCGGGTGCCCTTAGGCGTATCGTAAGTAGGAGTAGTTTAAGTTCCGGCTAAGCGCCCTCAGCGCTAGGCCACAAAGTCTGCTGAAATTTAATACGCCAATAGGACCATAAATAAACTGACCATTTCGAAATACAAATAGGTCTTTTGCTGCTCGCTTCTGTATTTTTATGTTTTCCAGCTCGCCTGGTGGAAAGCGATGATGATGAGGAGAAGGAACAGAACTTCCGTTCTGTTTATGAAAAGCTAGATGTGATTTTTTTATTTGTGAATAAGGCACCCTTGCTCAGAGCCATTATTAATCGTAGATGTTATTGATAATACATTTACTGATTATCGATTAATGATTTGTTGCCGACTGTAGGCTTTATTTAGAATTGCCATTGCAATTTTGTTCTATGTATACAGTGGCCCTTTTGACCAGAACACAACCACGTTTAGGTTATTATGGCAGGTAAAACAATAGGAAGAACAAAAGAAACTGTACTACCACTAATATAAAAGATTCTTCTACAATTTCTCTCAATATACGCAGGCAGTATCATTTTAGAAGCTTAAATAAAAGAAAAAAAATAACAAATATTAACATCCTAAAAAATCTTGATCAGCTTTTTGTACAATGGCAACACTAAATCAAAAATGCAAAAAGAAAACTGCGTTCAAAGGATACCTCACAGGCTGTATGTACCCGTATTTATAATCCATTACAATTCCAAACTGAATGGAGGCATAAACAAAAACGCAATGTAAGTAAACTCTTAGACCGAATCTTAACACTTATTTTTTGCCGCCATCACGTGATGTAAGCGAGTTCAACGGCCCGACACCTGTTACTTATTTTTTTTTTTCGAATCACGGACTGGACACAGGTCTATTAGGAGTTTTTTGTTGCAACCTTTTTATTGTTGGATATTGATTTATTATTACGTCGGTTTTTGGTAGTATGTAATCATGTATTATGGTTGATTTGTGTTTAAAGTACCTAACATTTAATGTATTCTGCTAGTGTAAGCTATTTCCTGATTTCCGAATCGTGATTTGGTAACATTGTGGTTTATAAAGACTTTAAGTGATCACTCATTGCAAAACAGATAGGTACTTAAGACTGACTAATGTATTTTTTTATTATTTGTTTATGAATAAGAGATGTTTATAAACATGAGGTTAATGAACGCATCTAGTTAAGTTGCAATATATTGCTAATGAGAAAGTCTACAGTATCAATCCTATTTTTATTTAAGAACATAGTGTTCTTCCTAATATGCTTTCTTCTCCAAACTTTCACAACTTGATGCCCAATCCAAGAACATTACGAAGTTATCTTAAAAAGTTACACAATAGCCAGAACGTGAAAGCTCGGGAACGCAGCTGGTTCCATAAAACTAAGCTGTATAGTGCCTCGCCTATCTCCGGGATCAGCGGTTGACATCCAGGACTCCGTTTTATGAGTCCTTAAGTAGCCATTAGTTCTCGGGACTGTGTGGTATATAGCTGACGCGTGAGGCGAGACTGGCGTGCTGCGTTTGTAGGGCTAAGTTAGGATAAATTGTATCGAACACTGGTTAAGTGGTAAGTGAGGTAAGGTAAGTTACTTTGGCTCAATCACTGAGCTGATCGGGACCACTTTTGAGCATATACATATTGTGACTTTGGCGTCTGCTGAGACAGTTTTTATGGATTTTTTTTTGGATTTGCTAGTTTTAGATTGACCACTTTTATTCAGAATCATTCTGGGAATAAATAGAATAATTGACTGAGTCCATCCAATCTGACGCTCAAAAGCTGAGGATGGATGATTCGTTGAATCTAAGCAAATTATTAAATTAAAAAAAAACCTGGGTAATATCTCCACAGAAGTCCATTTGTCAAGCAAAACGCAAAGCTATCCAGTAAACTTACCCAAGTAAACGGCCCTAAAATAAGTTATAAACTCTTAAACCTCAGGATGTGGCTGGTTCCAGTTGAGTGGAAACGCAAAATTGGTAACTTGATAACTGATGAAATATTCATAGTTCCGTAAGGTCAGATAAAAAATGTTTTATAAGTCGTTTACAATACTTATATGTAACTTTTTTGAATATAACTTTTTAGATCAGTCACAAATTATAGGAGTGCTCGTGAACAAGCTGCAAGACATAACCGTTACCTACCATATACATATAGATGGTTTTGGTATGGTTCTAATGAATTAAGGGCATAGGCAAGTTGTAGACCCTGGGTCTGTGGAGACCATTCAGTGGGCCTCTTTCGGCTGGAAACAAGAAGAAGAACAAAATAGGCCCTGAGTACAGTACAAAAAAAAGTTAATTAGAACTAATAATTACTTAATTTCAAAACGCTTAATATATATTATATTTTAAAAAAATATTTAAATATTTAAAAAAAATTCAGTGTGTTTTTATTAATTTTACTTTCATTCATATAATTATGATGCTGACGGTACAGACGGCTATCGCAGACATCGTGTGAACTTATACAAACAGCTATTATGATATTAAATCTTTTGTTAAAACATGAAATCGGATAACAACGTCTTAATTGTAAATATACTCTTGTTCTCCGTTTAAAGTTACAATTGTTTGAGCTTGTCTATTTAAGTCACTTGAACTGCAGTCGTTAGCAAGTTTCAGGGTTTGTGATTATGGGATGTGAATTTTTCTAAATACTTGTTTCTAGTACTGTGTGGAGTTTATTATTTGGATGTTTATAATAATAATTATAAATAAATCCCCAGACAATCTCACCAACTGTATGGCCCCAAAGTAAGCAGAGCTTGTGTTATGGATGACCATACAGCGAACTGGGGGGGTACCCAGAATAAACATTCATATATTAACAATCATGACCCGAGAACAAACATCTGTGTTTATCATACAAATTAATGCCCCGGCCAGGACTCGAACCTGGGACCTCCGGCGTATAAGGCAGGGCTACTAACTAGGTACTCGTCTTCATTCCTCGGTCGTTTATTTATTTTATTATTCAATAAACTTCCAGCTTATTCTACTTATGATCAAAAGATTTATGTAGATGATGACAAACATACGTTAAGCTAATATGCAATGTAATGTTTTCGGTACTATCATAAAACGTTACTTAACATAAGTAATTAGAACACATTTTTAAGGTAATTTTTGTGTTGTAAGCTTTTCGCTCAATAATTATATTTGTTCAATACCCTGTATTTATTAAGCATACCTTTTTTCACAATCACAATTCAGTAAAAAGAAATGTAATACATACGTCTTGCATATAAACAACGCATCAGTTATTTGGATATACGTGTATTTGGCGAAGGCTACGGGCGTGATTTGCTTGTGCGTTGTTTGTTCTACTTGTGTATACTAAGGAACGACATTACAAGGGATTTTTACTACCTCAGGTTCTATCTCCATTTTTAGGCGTTTATTTGCTTTTTCGTCAAAAGAAAAATAATGAAGACACGCCCTCCTGAGAGCTAGCTATTCACAATACCTTTGAAAGCTCTGGGACTATATTTGTCTGAAAAAAAGACTAGCAATTCGATCCATTCTTCGTAAACCTAGCAAGTGCTTGTCGAATCACTTCGCTCGATTTTTAGTGTCCCGCAATGAAAAGGCCTGCGCTTTTTAATCTGTTGCTAGGAAGAAGACGAGAGTTCTATAATTTTGTTTAGAGCATTAAAAATGTATATAAAACTAAAAATGTATGTTGTGAAAAACTAAATAGCTAGCTATTGTACGATGGTGTGCAAGTTGTGTAGTTTTCTAGACGTAAGCGTGCCGTTACTAAGGCTAAAAGCCTTAATTAGTTTACTTAACTTGGCTTATTTTAGCGAAAGGGTCAAATATAAGACCTCGTTTAACAATATTAGGTAATGAAAATCTCAGTAAAAAATTTGGCTGAAATGAAATGAAATATTTATTTCTCAACATTGACAATTACTTGTTCCTATTGATGTCAAATAAAACATGACTCTACCACTAGTTCGGAAAAACCTTCGTGAAGAAGAACCGGGGAGAAACTTCACGGGTATATTTTTTTCAAAATAAATTTACAGTGTCTTTATGTCTATACAAAGTTACTTATCTGCACCTGTTAGCCCGGCAAGGCTCTTAAGTAAACAAACGACGAACACCCTCAAACGGCACCCGTTCACGAGTTAACGCGGGGTCCAGCCATCGCCCTCCTCAACCATATTAGAGAGAAGTGAGCGACCCGTCTCCCGACGCTACCACAAGAAGACGTACTTTAGACGTTCGGTTAGATTGGCATCACATGTTTTCTCAATCTTCAATATATATAAATAAAGTCGCTTTTTAATTTAACCGTTTAGCTGAGATGACTCTGAGACAAGCCTAAGTATGCTTTGTAGATTTCACCCTTGGTCTACATTAAAATTATTTGAACTGTCTTAAAAATGACACACTTAACATAGTTTCAGCTCATGCCATCACAGGTATTTAGATATCATGTACCGCAAATGTAAAATTAAAAAAAACAACCAGTTATCTTACTCACATACTTACTTCCCGTTTTCCTTCCAGGTCGATCGAAGTATGGCTGAAGTCAGGTCGACGACACAGCGACCTCCTCCAGGAACAGAAGACGAGTGAAGGGAAGCTCAGGAGACCGGGCGCTACCATCATACTGTGGCTGAAGTGTGACCAGGTAAGGAAATGAAGAGAGAGTTTTGTTGTTTGATGGCTGGAGTGACTAAGACAAATCTGCTTTGGACACCAGGAGTTCTGGATCAGAAAATTGGCAAGGGAGATCACAGACTTTTTCGCAGTTCATTTTTGTTTTAAGAATGCTGGATTCTTTAGTAGATTTTTGTTTAGGCAAATATAGACTTAGAAGAGGTGCGGATAAAGTATAAATTCGCTAATCAAAATGTATACTAAGGCACTCCTTTAGTTACCATTGGAAGTCTTGAAAGCGGCTATTATTGTAAAACCTTTCGTAAACTAGTAATTCAAAAGGTAAAATACTTTCATGGTCACTAACAAAAATTCGTCTATACTTCAAGGTAACATTCAAAATCGTAATCCTTTCTACGCCCACACCCAATAAGAAATTAAATAAAAATCTAGACTTTAGACATTTCACTCATCAAAATTCAAATTCAAATATTTGACAGTTACTTGTTCTTATTGAGGTCAAATAAAGCATGACTCTAACACTAGTTGAGGTTGTTCGTCGTTCGGCTACTTGGGGGGACTTGCCGAGCTAACAGATGCAGATAAGAAATAATTTGTATAGACATAAAGAGACATTGTAAATTTATTTTGAAAAAATTATACCCGAGCAGTTTCTTGCCAGTTCTCCTTCACGAAGGGTTTTCCGAACTGGTGGTTCAAACAGCACCCGTTCGCGACTTAACTTGGGAGCCAGCCATCTCGCTCATGTAGTATCTTTGTAACAACATAGTAAATAAAAATAGATACATTAATCCTATAATTCAATATATTTATTTTATATATATATATTATTTTAATTCAATCCCTGAACTAATGAAATGAGTAATTTTGAAGAATCGTATAAACAGGAACAATGCCGCGAGCAAAGACGATCAAGGTCGTATTCTCCGTGAAGAGTATCGAAGATGCTTTGGTAGATGTGGAAGGTGTTTGATCCCGGTGACGGTAAATATATACCGATGACTTATAACAACTTAATTACATCAAGATCTAACGCTAAGGTTAGGAAACCCACATACTTTTGAATTTATTTCGAAGGTAATTAAAAGTCTGCCAACCCACAGTAGATAGGCGAGCGTGGTGGACTATAAATAGCTTAATACCACCCCTAGTTGGGGGAGGCTCTGTCCCGCCAGTGGGATTAATAAGGCTGACTTGGAATTCTCCATTAACCCCATTCCATAGACCTACGATGTATTCGCAACATCTGCACCACATAATGAATGCTATCCACCGACTCATAATCATTAAAACACATATTAACTCAAATGTTGAAAAGGAAAAAAAAACAATAAAATTCCTCTGTCGTTTATTCATATAATGTTGCCACTTGTAAAATGTATTTTTAGAGGCATGTGCGCAGGCGACCGATAAAAAGTTCACCCCTTGCCGAAGGTACATACCAGTTTGTAAAAAGTTGTTGGGAATGATTTCAGAGATACAAAAAAAGATAGTATGAAATATTGAGAATAACCGATTAGTGTGCATTATCGAATTTTCAACAAACTAGGTATATAAAAAATAGGTAAGTTTTTTCAAAAGACGTTTATGTGATAGAATTTTATTTAATGACACAATCATTGTAGCTATCGATAGCAATAGATACTCTGCTTAAGGTTTTCTTTCTTTCAGGCCTATTTTCGACGTAAAATTAATGTGTATAGAAAATGTTAATATAATTAAAACAAACTAATTTAGATGATTTTCTTAAAACTGTTAAAGTTTAGTGCAAACTACATTAGTATTACTCAATTTCGAAATGATCGTCTATATAAAGAACAATCGAAAAATTGGTAAATCATGCAAAGCATGTTTTCAATTTTTCTGTAGCACTGTCCATTCTTACTTGGTCTAAGCTAAAATATCCCAACTGAACTTCAACCGAACTGGTCGCCACCTGAGCTCGTGCAGATGCACCCTCGACTGCCACCTGCCAATCTCAGCTGCAGGTGGAATTTGTTTACCTTTTTTTAAATAAAAATAGAAAGAAATGGCCGCTGCCAAACAACCGATTAAGTAAGACGAAGGAAGGTCTAGAAGGAAGGTGTTGTATGGTGGCGCTAGTAGTCAACAAACGAATTTTACCCTATCTGTAGATAACATTTGATGGCCTCCACTTAGTTTCTCTATTGTCCCTGTGTTTGAAAGCCGACATGTTAAATACATTTTACTTAATAATTTATTCAACATGGGATATTAAAGCGTATGTGAAATTAAATCGGATTTTTATAGTTTATCAAATAATTTAATGACTCAATTTTTCTTGCTTTGTTTGTTGAAATTGTACTTTTTATAAATAGCTTTCGTAAAACATTCGCCTTTCGTAATGCAATATTTTACATGCTATTTACGTTTGACAAATAAATATTTGACACATAATAATTAAATCCCTTGAAATATCGTCATTTCCTAGTAAGCAAGCGCCTACAAAAGACCGAACAACGTGCAAGCGTATTTCGCCTTAGCCTGTGCCTCCGACTGTACCTAACTCTCTACCATACGAAACTAGAACTTCTATTATTATGTTAATATAATGTAAATATTGAAAAATTCGAACAAAATATAAGATCAAGATATTTTTTTTGTATGGCAACAAATAAAATACATAAAACTCTTCGTTATTTTAAATCGTTTTCAATTTCTGTATAAAGTCCAACCAAAACGTCAGCAAAAAAAAAACGATGACATTTTGTAAATTTCCCGCCAATTCTGTCCTTATAACTGTATCCTTTATAGTCGCAATAAAAATAAGTGGCAGGTTTTAATTAAACAATTTGATTACAATTCTATTTAACTTTTTTTGAGCAGATGTTGCAAAGTTGTAAAATATTTTAATTTATTTAAGTACAGCCGAACTCTCCTTTGAGTTTTCCGTTATATCTGAGTGTATGCATGATTACCAATATACAAAGTTCATCTTCGTCCAGAAATACAAAACTTCATATGGATTTTAATACGAAATTTTAATGAAGAATAAAGATAACTTTGTAGGCCAGGTGTTTAAGAATGGTGAAATATGGAATTGAACAGTTCCTGTTTAAAATAATGTTTTTGCGAAAATATTTCGTTTTTAAAAAAAGGAAAATATTTTGTTTTTAAAATAGAGCCACCCAGTTACATTAATTAATATAAATGGTAATATTGAAATACACGGTTTATTATTTTACACAATCAATATAAGGCATTGAAGAAAGAGATTGTAATAAAGAGTTCTAAGTAATGATTTTCTAAAAAAAACAGGAACGTTATTTAATACCATGAATGCAATTTATGCAAAAACTAGTAAAACGTCAATAAATATAATTTAATAATTGTCAGTCATAGATTCTGCTTTGCAAATATTTACTTACATGAAGAATAATATAATATAGGTAAAGTAGAAATTTGACACAACTTAAGTGTGGCCGTAAATGTCATATAATAATTAAAAATAAATCCTATCAATCATCATAGGAAGGTACCGTCATATCCATAATATAAATCATCACAACCAACATAACACCATAAAAATACATACACATACATTAAGTCATCTAAAATATAAAATACAATTTATTAATTTATTTTTAAACTAAAGATTAATATTGAACATCTGTCTGTGGCTGCAACAGCGATGTCGTGTCAATAATCCTTGTAACTTATAATGCGCATAAGTTTAAAAAAAAAGTTATATTCATAGCAAGATTACACCTGTTTCGATGCTTCGACCATTAAACTAGAGACATAGTTAATTTAGCGATTCGATGTTAATGCTTCGTTTTTTCTCATTTTAAGATAATTTCAATTATAAGCCGCTATCATGAGTAGTTAAGGCGGTGGTATTTCGATCTGTGGTCAATTCAAAGTTCAAAGTTCAAATTCAAATTTAAATATTTATTTCTCATCACTGACAATTAAATGACAATCTTATTGACGTCAAAAAAGCACGACTCCACCACCAGTTCCGAGAAAACCGTCGTGAAGAAGAACTGGCAAGAAACTTGTCTACACAAAATTATTCTTTTCTGCATCTGTTAGCTCGGCACGTCTCCTTTCCCAAGTATCCAAACGACGAACACCCTCAAACGGCACCCGTTCACGAGTTAACGCGGGATCCAGCCATCGCCCTCCTCAACCATAGAGGGAAGTGAGCGACCCGCCACCCGACGCTACCAGTTCAGTCCCGGTGATGCCAAATTTGCCAATGGGTCGAGTGAGACCCTGTCTTTTAAGACAGTGTGACGTAACCCACATACCAAGGAAGTTCATTAAAAAGAAATTGGTTATAAGAGTAAACGGAATATCTGCTCTTCAAAATAAAATCATCTGTCATATAACTCCCAGGAAATTTTCAAATTTTTGTAACATCGTATCTTGGAGACTTTTCGAGATAAACATAAAAGCTCTCAAGTTCTTTCTAAACTGATTGTTCATTGAAACAGTGTTATGTAATTTTTTAATAAAAACAATGAATTAATTAAAACTGGGTGAAACCAAGAGTGAAAGCTTGTATCGAATGACTCCAAATTGATGTTATTAAATGTACAGTCAGCTGATAACTTTTTTATATCTTAGAATTGTTTTTATTTTGGCCACAAAGACCAAAAAGTTTTAAAAATATAACGGCTATGAAAAACGTTATGTCTAAGTTGATTCGTTCAAATTTTAGCCCTGCCTTGTTCGCCGGTCGGGGCATTCAATTTTATTGTGTGATGTGAAACAGACGTAAGTCTCGGGTCATGGTTCTTTGTATGTATATACAACCATGTTCTGCTTGCTTTGGGGCCAAACTATCTAAGCATTTCTTTTTAGTCCGTAGCTCCGTAGCAATTAGGGTGGTATGTCGGGAACTTACTAACTAGAACTTACTAATAGGTGACAAAAATATATTTATCGCTTTTCACGACAGCCTTCATAATCCCACCGCAGGGTCATCAGCCTCACCAACTAACGGATGGTATTAGTTAATTTATAGTCTACCATGCCTGCCTACTCAAGGTTGGCAAATGTTTGTAATAGTTTATTAATCTATCAAGCGACTAACTATTTAGTTCATAGTACTGTGAAAATAAATATATTCCAATATAAACATACCTGCTAACTAGTAATAATTTTATCACACCCTTCGTAGTACAAAATAAATGCTACATACAATGTTATAATGCCGTGTGTACTCCCAAAAAAAGGCATCCAAAACAGTAATTTAATACTTTGTCCTTGCCCCTTTAAAATAACAGAGAATTAAAAAGCAGGTGTTGAATAGCGGGAGCTCGTGCCTTTCTCTCAAAAAAAACATTCCAAAAGTTTGACGACCCTATCTGTGCAGGTAGCCAAAAGATATGTCCCAAAATGCAAGGAGTCTAGGCCAGGTCTTTGTACACTTTATCAAAAAATAGTTTAAGATGCTTAGAACACTTTTTGATTGATAAATTGTTATTAAAACACTTTGTTTACTGGTAGGAAATGAAATTGTTCATTTTTAGTGTGCAACACAAACAAAAAACATCGGCGGAAAAAATGTCATTTTGACAGCTAAGGTTTACTTACATCTTTTTGTTTTGTGTATCGAGTAGTATCGATTATGGCATTAAGTCCAAAGAATTGAATTGCATTGTTTTGTGTATTTTTAGCTTATTTAATCGTTGTAAAGTTATAAAGAAACCGAAAAACAAACTCAAGCGCAACGAACAATCAAACACACAGACAACTATCAATGTGATGTGAGTGAGGTGGCTGTCCCCTCTGCTTAGTGGGCTAACTTTACTTGACAACTTCCGTCATAGAAAAGACTCATTGTCAATGTTGCCCGCTAAAACGAACACAAATAATGTTGACTTTTTTATTTTCTTACCATCTAACTACTAATTAAATCAAATTATTTGTATTTTTCCTATAATTATCATTTATTTGTCAATTTTTTTAGATGGTGTACAAAGACCTAGCCTAGGTTGTGACATTTCCTTTGGAACTCAATAATTTGTATATAATCACGATTGAATCGTGATTACTGTCCAAAACGCGCCGGTCCCAGACGCGCGCCGCGCCGGTCCGTTACAGGCGTCCGCGTAAAGTCTTAACAGATCCCGACGACGCTTTTACAACAAGGAACGCCAGCGTTCCAGTTAGAAATAGGGCAACACGGCATTCGAATTGCCTACCCCACCGGTGGGCCAGGCTAACGCGGCGTACGCATTCCTACTGAGTTTCTTGCTGGTTCTTTGGCAGTAGATGACCCTTCCGAACCAGTGGTAGATTCAATATACGACGTCCTAAGCCGAGGTCCGTGCCCTCTCGGGTGCCCTTAGGCGTATCGTATGCAGGAGTAGTTTTAGTTCCGGCTAACCGCCCTAAGCGGCTAGGCCACAAAGTCCGGGGAAGTTTAAAAGGCTAATAGGGCCATAAATAAACTGTCCATTTCGAAAAAAAACGTGATTACTGTGTACTAACAGCGCTCAATTCGACTGCATAGATAACTTGGTCAGATTTGTAGATTGTGTCATTAAAGTCATTTTTAAATTTGGAAGGCGTATCTTATCTCAAAAGAGGTTTATGCAAAAAAAGGATGTAAGGCACACCACATCGCAGCTGTAAATAATTGTCTTATCTTAAATCCAATTGAATAATGACCACAGATTATACTGTTACTGCTTTTTTAAATTGGCTATTTCATTTTTAATGTTACTGGTGGTTTGTGTGGCGTATAGGTTCGTACCGGATGAAACAAAAAGTAGTTATCTGAACCATTAAAAATTTGTTTAGTTTGGCGTGACTGCGTCACTATGGAACTTTTATTGCATCATAGTGTATTCTAGAGATCCCTGGTTAAGTCCCTCACTGGTACGAACAGTTTCATATACACATAATTCAAATTCATATATTTATTTGTCAACATTGACAATTACTTGTTCTTATTGACGTTACATAAAGCATCTGTACCACCAGTTCCGAAGAACCTTCGTGAAGAAGAACTGGCAAGAAACTCAAAATAAATGTATGTCTCTTTATGTCTGTACAAAATTATTCTATCTGTTAGCTTGGCAAGTCTCCGTGCACGAGTTAACGCGAGATCCAGCCATTGCCCTCCTCAACCATAAGCCTCCTCACCCGACGCTACCATAAGAAGATGACATTTGTTTCCTTGTCAGAGATGTCTTTTGTAATTCCCTAACTACCTACCTATGCTATAAAACAACACACACCTGGTGGACCAGACTGCTGTGCATTTTGTAAGATATTTTAGAGAAATAGTTCTCTGCTGATTTCTTTTCAAATCACTTTTTGAAGAAGCCTTTTATTAAGTTAATCGCTATGATGAGTCCTCCAAGGAGTTTTTCACCGCCTCGCCCGTAGTGGTAAAGTATTGTCACAATACTTTAACGTCGAAAAGAACGAATTGCCCGCTACTGAATTCAATATTTAGATGCATATCTAAAGTAAAAACATGAGTATACCTTTGTTTCAATAAAACTTAAGTTAATTTTGCGGCCAAAACGTCCTTTAAAAGTTACCTAAGCTCGTAAATAAGGCCTGACATAGATACGATGTCACATTGTGTGGTCTTTGCTTGTAAAATACAAATTAAATTCAATCTTACATTCCGTAAATAAGGTCTATCCCAAAAAAATATTAAAAAGCTTGACAGGTATTCGAACGTACTTGCAAAAGCTTATTTCCTTCTACGTATTTTTATTTTAATTCGGTTAAACTGTCGTCGATCTATATACAGTATAATCTTTTTAGCGCCCACCTGCCTTCTGCCTTAATGTCCATATGTTGAGTACTGAGCCTGTTCTAGATATAGTAATGTCAATGAAATTAAATTAAAAATGTGTTTTAAATAATATTTATCGGTGACACGGCGGCGTCTTGAAAGCATGTTCGTTTATTGAGAAATGACCTTTGTTTTTGTGAGCGTCCGAATTTGTTTGTTTAGTTCATTATACAATAATAATTCATAATAATATTGACATTTAAGTATCCAGAGGTGTAGAAGGTTCAATAAATTATGTTTTTATATTTTTCTCATTTATATTGATGAATGTATGTCAAATATTGTTTCCCAGGAGCCTTTAGGTAAGAAGCGTTTGAAGGCAAAGTTCAGGTTCTGGTTATTCGCCTTCTATGCAAAATCATTCAGAAAATCAAAACATTAGAAATTTAAGAGGCATAATAAAAAAACAAATAAAAAGGTACCTAAAATCTTTTAATATGTAAATTCATAAAGGTGCGTTTTTAGAGCCAATTTATGAAGCGTCTAACTCTTTTACTTTCTTCTAACATAAAAAAACCATCAACAAAGCCACCACTTGACCACAAATGTGTAAACATATTAAGGCAACTCTCGTATTACACAATTAAAATTGTAGCTTAAACGTAAATAAATTTCAAAAATCGTCTGCGACGTTGCGCCCGCGCACGCGATCCTCACCTGGCGGCTGTGAAAGCGCCCTTCGTTCAATACACACGGTGCTCTGCTAATTTATTGATTTCAAATTTTTTTTCTTACGTACTTACATAGATTATACCTGCATCTGCTATAATTAAGCTACAACTTGCTGTACTTACATGTTATTGGTAGTAAGACATTTAAAAGGTTATGAATGATCTGATTAAAACTATAAAACTTTATTTAAGCGGAAAATCGCGGCCATCTAATATTGCCTTTGTCCTGCTTACGTCAAGCAAATGGTTGAAATTTCGCTCTAATAGTTTAATACAAGTAATCTTTTCCACGTGTCTATGAAAACAATCCTCATACCTTAACCATATTGATTTTCATCTAACGACAATACCTTACAATAAAAAATTTTTTCTTATATTTTGTTACTTCTCTTATAATCTGAAATATCATAAATGTGTTAATCTTAAACCATAGAATCGTGATAATTAGAACCTTGTCCCTTATTTAGGTATTAATTATTTGAATATTACAATGCATAAAACAGTTGAAGACTTTATTTAATAGCAAAATTTCGGCTAACATCAAACATCTTTAAATTTGTATAGAAGTGGGTCACATTTAATCATTCAAATCGACAATTAATGATATGAAATCACATAAAGCTAACGATTGATTACTTTTAATTATAATTTATCTCCATTAAAACGACTTACCATATCATTAACAATTTTAATGAATATCTTTTTTGCACATCCGATTTAACTTATACAGTGCAAAATTAATAAAATATCAAATGTGGCAGCACCATTTAAAAGGAGACAATTATATTTAATTGTGGTATAAATTTTGGATCACCCTGTATGTGGGGGCACCTGTCGACTTCACCTTCGCTTGTACTCGTATCCTTTTACTATACAAGGAGAGTTTTTAATAATCGAATGCTTAAGGTAGGTCATTAGCTTGCGAAAAATTTATTGAATCCGTTAAAGCATGCCGCATTTTTGATATGTCTATAGGGTAGTAAAGTTTTTCGCCATTTTTCTAAACACATTATTATTGTACCTAAATGTTTTTATTTGAGAATTTGTAATTTGTACTTACTCAGGCTTTGTTATCAGCGAAGATTGTTCTCAAGGATATGTTTTATTTAATATAAGAATGTATCGTAAATGTGGGGGTAAATTGTAGCGTCTACGCTAGAGTCTTGAGACCGAATCCAAATCCATTTGTATGAAGAGCTTTGGTTTTTGCTGTTTGTTCAGCTATAGGTATAAACAGACTGTTGGTTTATCTGTGGATAAAATTTTATTTTAATTAATAGAAAATTATAAAAAATACTGTAGACTTTTAATGCCAAGATGTGATTGAGAGATTTCGTTGTCATAGGAAACACAAAACATCATTTATATTCTGTACACGTGTTATTTTTTCATGTTTGTTTTTTGTTTTCATCTTGAACTAATAAACGTAGCATCTTTGTATAATAAAGCCTTATTGTAAAAGCTGAAATTATTATGAAGAAATGTATTAAGTACGCAGATGGACTATAAACCATATAAGGCGAAATATTACAATGCGAAAAAATCTCACTTTTGTTCTCGTTCCAGGAACCGCAAGGAAAAGCCAGAAAAATAATAAAACTATTTAATATTTATTTACAATACTTTAGATTGTAAACAAAACATATTATTTTCTCGACCAATCAAAGATTAACAAATTATAAAAATATTGTTCTAGGTCTCAAAAGTGTAAGTTAGTGTCCGTAACAACCCTTCTTCTTTATCTACCCCATTTTAAATTATTTCCTTCAAGTCCCATTTCGGTGCAGTCGGTGTAAAAACAGCTTTTTATCAGCAAGAGGGCTCTCTCATCTTATCCGGAACTTTTTAATTTCGAAGCTATCTGTCAGCGATAGGTTGACATTGACACTGACAGATATAAATTTCTTCGACGGGGTTCAAACAAAATGGCGTAACTAATTTATTGTTTATGTGAAAAATGTCTGGCCAAAAACCTGCGTTATTGGGAAAGGCTGTTTTCGAATAATTAGAATATTTGACGTCTGTATATTAGTTCTATTGAATTAGTTTAGTGAAATTTAAAGCTAGATAATTGATTTTTTTTTCATAATAAAGATTTTGTCACAAATTTTATTTTACAAATTGTCACAAAACACTATTATCACGTGTATTATATGCAGTAAATAATAATAAAATGTACTTCTAGTACCGTAATAGCAGCAGATAATAAAATCATTGTAATTGGGCGTCGAGTGTCCAATCTTGTCTCTTACATTACTGCCAACTATGGTGCCCTGTGCCATGGAGATATCGATTTGACGACAGAGTGGCGTAGTGGTTGGTAGCCCTGCCTCGTACGCCGGAGGCTCTAGGTTCGAGTCCTGGCCGGGGCATTCATTTCATTTTCATTTGTGTGATAATCATCATTTTCAGCTGTGAGATATTTGTTTACGGGTGGTGGTTGTATGTATTTATATATGTATGTTTACTCCGGGTTCCCCCCCAGTTCGCTGTATGGTCATCCATAACACAAGCTCTGCTTACTTTGGGGCCATACAGTTGGGGTGATTATCGTGGTATTTACTATTATTATTATTAATTCATCTTCTTTCTCAAAAATAGAAAACTTTCTTTAAAACAAAAAGTTGATTACCTAATATTAGTATTAACCTCCAATTTTGTCCTTAAATTATACTCGTAATAGTTTCATCAGATATAAAAGTACAATCCATGAACTGTCCTCTAGTTCTCTTACCGAAATTCTGGCTGGCTCGCTCTTTCAAATCACAGTACATTGTTTGGATACCACAATAACCATTTCATTGCATAGACATTAGCGGCCCAAACTTATCAACCCCATAGTTGGGTCAGGCACTTCATTGTCCACTAAGCTCGCCAACTACGGATTACCAAAAACCATCGGATTACGAAAAGCATACTTTCGAAACCTAGATGGTGTGTTCTCACGATGTTTTCCTTCACCGTTAATGTAGTCCACTTGAGGTAGACCCCACCATCCCAACCCGCTGGTCAATAAGTCAGCTGACTACACAGCCAACCCAGACGCGGCGGTCCGTTATAGGCATTCGCGTAACGTCTTAACAGATCCCGACGACGCTGTTACAACAAGGAACGCCGGCGTTCCAGTTGGAAATAGGGCAACACGGCATTCGAATCGCCTAACCCACCGGTGGGCCAGTCTAACTGAGTTTCTTGCTGGTTCTTTGGCAGTAGATGACCCTTCCGAACCAGTGCTAGTTTCCATATACGTCGTCCTAAGCCGAGGTCCGTGCCCTCCCGGGTGCCCTTAGGCGTATCGTATGTAGGAGTAGTTTAAGTTCCGGCTAAGCGCCCTCAGCGCTAGGCCACAAAGTCCGGCGAAATTTAAAAGGGTAATAGAGCCATAAATAAACAGTCCATTCCGAAAAAAAACCACTTGAGGTAGAAGATTACAGCGGTAGTAGAGTTTGTCACGTTAAGATCTCATCAGAACGGGGCACTACGGTCCTTCCTATTTTGTCCGCCGTAATAATCACGTGTACGTGGATGTGTTCCGGTCGAAGGGAAGGCACAGCCAACGTGCAACCACTGGAACACAGGTTAAGTTAAAATTATGTAGCTTTCAATAAACATAACACCACAGAATTATAATAGACTGTCCAAATTTAAATTAGACTCTGAAATCTTTATATTCTTGTTTGAACAATTAATGATTTTATAAGTAATATTGTTTGACATTTCATTTAAAAACTTCCTATGTCGCATAGTAGTCCGGTCAGACATTCTAGACATTCGAAGCTACATACATTTACAACAAGCTGAAAATCAGTAAAATCGTTCAAAATATAATTATAAATAAAATTTGAATGGTCCCCATCTATTCCCTGTATGGAAATTTTTTTATTGTAGGTCTATATTATCTATAAAAAATGTATAATACTTTTTTCCTACGAGCCACCATTTCCGAGATATAACGATTCATAATGTTGTAAAAGTTAAAATTATTATTCTTTATTTTTACCTTTTCAATAAATGATGAGATTTAGAATTTGAGAAAAGCAATTGCAACTGAAATTCCGTGATTAGTCGATATAATAATTACTTTCACTATTTATAAACAAAACACCTACGATTGACGATGCCCATGGACGCGGTTGCAACTTACCATCAAGTTGGTCATGTGCTCATTTAACCGGCTTTGAAAATATTTAAAAAAAGTACTTATTTAAAATGTCCAAAAGCGAAAACTTTATCTTTTACTTTATCCATATATTTAATATTATTTTAAACATACATCATGGTGTTTACGTAGTATTACGTGTATGCATTTACTATAAATTTCTACTCTAACATATAATTTATACGAGTAATTTTACACGGCTTTGCCTGAAAATCAGCGCTGCTGTAAAAGTAACATTTTCCAGCAGCACAAGGCTGAGGCTTCATCCTTTGTCGCAAAAAAATCACAAATGTTATAATTATGCTTCATTAATTTACCTATATAGAAAAATCTGTAAGTTGGATGTTTTTGTGATAATAAACTCATTTTCATTATATTAATTTTCATTTCATACTTACTATTGTTTCTCTATAGCAAATTACTTTTGTACTTGTCTGTACCTGAATAGACACTAAGTTGTATCATATTACCGGCATTGGGTATCAAAGTTGCCGCCAAAAATAGGTGTAGAGTTATCAAATTACTTCTCACGGGTCTTCGTATAATGGCCGAGCCACGAGTTATTTGTATAAACAGGCGTTTTTAAATAGTTTTTGATAACAACGTGTCTATAAGAATCATTTCATCCCGCTTATCACATAACATTTCGATTTATAACTGGAATGTATCTCAGCGATTAATGGCGTCCATGAATAAGATACAACTTTATTTGTCTTAGGATTTGGGGTTCGTTGTAAAAAAAACGTCATATTAAAATCGGACGACGTCGACCAAAATGTGGCGGGGCGCGCCTCCGTGAATGGCGCTCACTATAGGTTGTGACGATGATTTTCAAGTAGGTCGTCTTATCATATCCTCGGGTGAGTCCCACATCACCCCGCAGAGCGTTGCCTGCGGAGGTATGCAAGACGCATCTTCCACCTCCCTCCCCGCGGAGGGTGCTGCTTAGGCGGCTAAAAAAATACAATATCTCTTAACACAACACAATAATTTCTTCGCTTCTAGAGAAGTTTTTTTCCATATTCTGACTGGATATATCTTTGTAAGAACAGTTCTTTACATTATTCTTACAGTTATTTTTTATAACTTACCCTGGACCTGGAACCTTTCGTTTTGTCCAGGTTGCAAACTACATAAACAGCTCGAATCCACTTAGTTCATTACCATGTTCTCACACCCAGCAGCTATTATCTGGTGAACAAGTGAAAGATGAATGAACACCATTTCTAAAAAAAATTGCATCAAATTACACTATTACGAAAAAAACGGCTCAAAAAACGACAAAAGATTCAGAAATATTTGCTCACAAAACTAAATCTAACAAAAAAATTGAAAGTAGAGCTAAAACACAAACAAGGATTCGTTTAATGTTTACAAACAGACATCCAACTTCCATAAGAGGATAGAACGCGTTCGCTAACCGCGAATCGCGGTTTAAAAACGCTTTTACTTTTTTTTCGTGAAATTCGCAATTTAAACTTCCGCCTTGGAGGCGCGGCTAGGTTGACAATCACATGCGTCTGCCCGCCATGCCGAGTCAAGGTCGGTCGTACAGCTGGTTTCTTTGAATTTGAATACCGCCGAATTTAAAACTACGATTTTATACTAATTTAACGACCGCTCTCGAGGTCACCTGCCTAAACCTCGCACAACTACGCAATCACTTCATATTCCGTGTACAAAGGAGTTTTAAGGAAATGAAGTCATCGAAATATAAAGAAAGAAAATTGATAGACGTTTAGGTGCATAAGTACGACCCATCTACCTAAGTTTTTTACTTTCATTATGTTCTTGCCGCTGCATCAATATGGAAAATCTTAAATACAGTCTTAAGTGTAACAGATACTTTCAAACTCTAAACATGACATTTACCAAAATAGAACAAAAAAAGAAAGTTGACTTTGAAAAAAAAAAAAAAAAACAAATGCCCAACGCCGGCTGTCGCCGCGTAACGTTCTATTTTCAAATTTTGACAGGTCAATTCCATTTTGCTTGGTAACATCCATGTTTCTGAAATTTTCTTCTAGTTCTTGTCCTACTTTGATTTATTCGTTCTTTATTGATTGTGATGGCTGTAACTAATTTTTTAAGATATTTAAAATAGTCTGGTTTATTTTTTAACCTTATGGATTTCTGAATTGAAAACCCTCTAACGTTGTCAAGAAGTTCAAGAACTCTGTAACGCAATTTACCTACGAGGTGCCTGTTCACATTTCAAATTATAAAAATAATAATAGGTTTTCCGCCTTAAAAACTTAACAAATTATGACCTGTTTCTTTGAGGTCTCGTATAATTTCTATTAACACTTTTTATCGTTATTGAAGCAAAAGGATGTTTTAACCTACATTTAGAATTGATCACTCCGAATCAGTAGGACTAAAAGCAAAGTCTGGTAAATGTAGGTACTAGCTGAACTAGGCGGAGGCTAAGATTCGCACCCGAACCATGTGCAGTGATATAGCCCCTTAGTTAGTGTGCTAAGCTACCTACCGAACATCGAACAATTCGATTCTCGCCTAGTACCACATATCTTCTGCCAAGTGGACAGTTTCCGAAATGGACAGTTTATGTACGGCCCTATTGGCCTTTTACATTCACCGAACATTGTGGCCAAGCGCTGAGGGCGCTTAGCCGGAAAGTGCCTGTATAGTACTTAAAGAAACTTTTTTACATATATAGAATCAGTCTTTCCAGCTTTCTAAAGAATTGTATCTTAAAACCGCTAAAATTATTTTGCATATATGCTGTAAATTTTAAAAATATTTTATTCACTAAAAACAATGGATGTACCAGTCGCGTTCGTACACTTCAAACGGGTACTTAGTTTGAAGTCTCCAAGTAAGACTCTATGGCATAGCATTCATTAATGTTTAACCACTGAATTTATTTTTAAACTTTTTATAATCACCATTATATTCTCAGTTTCAGGTTGTAAAATAACCGTAATAATTGGTTACTTTTATAATTTCAATGAACTGCACGGTCGCAATGTCATCTATACAGCCATGAATGGCATGAATCATCCGTCAAATTATGTCATTGTGCGTGGAGTGCAACGACCTAGGACGTAATTTATGTAACGTGTATTTTAGTCTAGACTTTACGTGCGTTGAAACTTAACGCCTAACTTGTGTGATTGAGATTTAACAGGCGAAAATTTTCGAAGGAAACGAAGTATGTTTCCGTTTATTAGATCTGGGGTTTCCAGAGCGAGCCGCTGTACCTTAGTACGCCTTATCCCTGGCTACAGAGTAAATTTTTCTGTATTTGGACCAGCTAGGGCCTGTCTGCAGGCCTCGAATAGATACATAACTGCTAGTTCACCTCGATGAAATCACGCGATCAAGCGATCAAGCGATCACGGCAGCTGTGAGCTTGAATAACATCAACCGATTCTGTTGATGATACCTTCATGAACTTAGGCTTCGCTTGACCAGGCCTCCGTTGCCGTACTTGCTGGCAGATCCTTTCTTTTATCTGGAACACAATTATGCTTGCAAATTGTTAGCTCCGAAGGTTTGCCCAGAATTTTTTACCAAAACAAACTTCAGTCGGTAAAAGATCTTATCTTTTAGTCCTTGCTTTAAAACAATTTAAAAATAACCTCAAAATACCTAAAGAATCCCAGAGCTTACAAGATGTTACTGGGTCACACATTAGCAAACGTGCAAACAGACAAGCTAGCTCACGAAGTCGCATACGTGAGGAGATAGAGATCTAGAGGTGAACTACTGTGAATTGCATCGATCTGTAGGTGTCTACATGCAGCATTTGTTGTGATAATTACGTTTGTTCATTTGTTAGTAACATAGGGTATGTCTAAAACTTAACAGGACTAAACAATGTTTGTTTGAATTTGTTGAATCCTGTCAAATATACTAAATCCATCTCGTTACATGCTCAAGACGATGGCTGGTGTCACAATCACAAGAAAAGTAGTTATAGGTGGCTGCATAGTAAAGTTGATTAGCATACATATAAACAAGATCGTAAACATTGCTTATTACCAAAACAGGATTCGAACCGGTCTCTTCCAGTTTAAGAAACATGGTTGCAATCCGTGCTACCACTAACGAGTACAATGCTTTTGGGTTACTCTATATTTAATGTTCTACTTACTTTAATAAGAACAAAATATTTAATGTAACATCTTTTATAAATAAATCTGATAAGCAAATTAAGTACTTATTTACAGGAACCTGGAACCTCCACCACCAGGCGACTTTAGATACATAGGTATCTTTACGTACCTACTTTAACTTTGTACGGAATATGTAAAATGGAATGGCTGCATATCATCACGTAGTTTACTCAGGTCAATAATTTTGGCCAATTTGAGGACCTTCGATGTGCTTATTTTAAACCAAATTGCAAAGGAATTGCCGTGTTGCTTTAAATATATGCTGACATACTGACTCACTGGCTTTTTAACTCGAATATACGTATACACTTACTTATTGCGCTGTTGGCTTTTGTTTTATAATTGTATACATAGTTCTTTTGTAAGATAACTTTCAACCTATATTATAATAAACAATCGTATGCTTTCGTACATAGTAAATGACAATAAATTGTATCGTACAAGATTGTAAAAGTATTATACAATGCCAAAATAGATCTCTGCGGATACCTAAAGAACATTTGTAAGAGGTTTTTCTTCAGACTTCAAATTGAATCGATTTTGTATTAATTTCCAATTGCTGCTTGTGCAAAAATACCAATTCAATAAAACAAACTTGACTTACTTTATTCTCTAGCTATGATCCCATTCGGCTGTATCCGTTGAACGGCAATGCCGACCCGACCCAATCCATACACATAATGATTATATCATGATCTGTTGTTTCGTATGTGTAGAGCTTACAATCAAAAATGCAATGATTTAGATATATTTTCTCAACGCTTACCTGAAAGTTGTATTAAAAATTATCTATAGTCGTGATTTATATGTAATACTATAAAAGATATATATTTTCTGAACAATATAAGTTATTATATTGTTATAATAATACGAGTAACTGCGAATTCTGTGCGTAGCAATTATCGGTGTGCAGTTTAAATTATGTTTTATTCAGTTTATAAGTTGAAAATCTAATGTATTGTAGCTAATGTACTGTAGCTGTGCCAAGTAATAAATAAATAATATATTATATTGAGCTAGTATTGATCGAAAAGTCCATTCGGGTTAATAATGTATGCCATAACCCGACCGGCACAAGCCAGGCGGCTCCTTTCCCTATCATTGCTCTAAATATGTTCGTTTTTGCTGTGCTGATTAATGTTTAATTGTAAAGACCTGAACAAGTGTGTAACGCCTTAAATTATTACTATCCCTACCCTTTAACCCACCACACATTTAATAAATTATAAGATATTACATATACTATGTACAATTGGGTGACTTGCCTAAGGTTCAGATTCGCAATCGAATCCCCTGCAATGTTGTCGCCCCTTAGTATGCGGAGCGCCTACAATAGACCGAACAGCGTGCAAGAGATTCTCGCCTTTAACTCCGGCCTCCGCGCAGCGCGCCGAGCATACACATACACAGGTCAAAGGTGCGCCCGCGTGTTGTCCTGAATGACATAACTGAGAGTGACTAAGGCAAGCCCTAGGTTGAGCCTTGTAGGTACGCACTGTGAGAAAAAAACGCTGCGATTTTTATTTGACTTGCCTAGAAAGCGCTTTTACTTCAAAATGAGTTTTAAATAAGCGATTTATTGTGGTAATAACTTTGTTGAAAACTATATGTAATCTTTGTTATGTGTGCTGTTACTGATAATGTTACTGTTTAGTCATCTTCATAGAAAATGGGGTTTAGAAGCATTTCGTATCAGAATCCTAAAAGTACATCGGATAAGAGATCATGGCTATTACGACCGGGAAAAGGCTTGTGAATTAAGACACGGTTACATGTTGAGTGACAATTTATTTGTTAAAATAATGAGCTTATATACTAGATATAAACGTGTGAAATACAGAAATATTTAATCATCTCATGATCTTACTTTTATCACGTTTGTTCCTAATTAGATAAACTGATTCTCTGTAAGTCACGTCTGGGGACGCCATAATGGCCATCATAAAGCTATCAAATACAAACGGGAACCAAATGATAAACTTGGATATCCAGGGTGAATTTTGAGGCAGTTGCCAAATTCGGTGCGGACGATCCAATCCCGAAACTGAATAACTTAAAACAAAATGCAAAAATATTTTGGGTTTCCTATACAAATTGCATTATCGGTTGCATCGATTTTGTATGAAAAGTCGAACAATTTTTGCAATATTTCAACCCTTGTTTCTTTCAAAAGTTATTCAGTTTGACAAACAGATCGTCAACACCAAATTTGGCAACTGACTTAAACGTTACCCTAATAATAGGCAGCAATAAGATTGTTGCTACGTCCCTTAAAATAAACTATCAAAACTATCGTTTTTCTATTTGTTAGGCGTTAGCAACGCATCCGGCGTTATTATGCATCCGAATTGATTGAATACATCTAATATTCAGCATTGCTTTTGTTAAAAACGCGCGCCAATTCCAACACAGTGTGGGTCAAGATATCAGCTGTGTTGAAATCTACTCTATACCATATGAATAATTTTGTATACTTATTATATTATATTGTATTAGGCGTTACAATCGTGTAGCTTTATTAGGTAGGACAAGACCAAACGAATGTAGGTTCAACAGTTAAAATATTTTATTCTACAAGGATAATATTATTCGATTTTCAAATAACCCAGCAAATAATTTTCGGACTTTTGGACGGAGGCAGTTAATATCCAAACCATAGAGTTTGGAAATATTTTTGAGGAGCTGTCAATTGACCCAAGCATTTGCTAGTGGGATTTTACAATGACATTGAGATATGTTTTCGTGTTAAGGAGGACCTATATGTTACATCTAGCTTAGAATCTGTAACAAAAACATTATCTAAATTTTTTCCTCTCGGTTTACTTATAATACCTTTTAAAATACGACTCTTATTTTAAAAGTAGGATTGAAACCTATATGCGAACTTATACTTTACTTACACTGCTTCTAATACTGGATTTGCTTAGCAAAATATACAGGATGGCCCATTTAGATCAGTCAGTAGGGGCAACTTTGAAACTGTAAGAGGTACAAAGATTTGTTATTAGAAACCATGTGATCTAAAGGGGCCTATATAGAACTCACCAAAATGTACGTCAATATTTCCTTTACAATTAAAAATGTATGCAATATCATGTTTGACATGGTTTATAAGAATCAATGTAGGTAAGTATATGTTTAACGGTAGTAAACTCGTTTAAGTACGTTTTAATGCCGGCGTTATGGCAAGTTGGCTAGGCTAAGTGCACAAATTGCGTCGCGTCGCAATAAATCATTTTGTATTAAATCATAAAACCCTCTAATAACTAGGTGGGTGGTAATTATCTATATAGATATTTGAAGACGTCCTGGTTGGGAGTAAATAACCGCCTGGGAACGCGTTTTATGATCTGCGATTATTTGGTTCGGGTCTGGGTGCTTTTTAGGGTACCGGGCGAACCATATTGTTAAGCCTCTGTTGTTTCTTCAACCGTCTAGCTGTCAGCTAACTATACTTACAAACCCCAATAGGTAGACATCTTCTGTGTTGTGACTCTCAATACGCGAGTATGATGCGGACATTTCGTTTTTTTTATTATATGTATTTATGTTTCCCATATTTTGCTGTGAAGTAATGGGAATCAGTTATAGATTCCCACTGCGTGGAAAGCGGGAAGCGTGCCGTCTGCATTAGCAGATTTCCCTTACGGATGACCAACTTTTGACAGCCAATCGTGAAAATAACATACGGCCTATGACCCTCTATGCTCTTAAAATTAAGTCAGCCTCTGGAATGTCAATAGCAAAAAGCTAAAAAATCTTTTTCCCTCTGTACCGCGCCCTCTTCTTTCCCAGTTCAAAGATTTTGTGTTGTCCAACCACAATTGTAATTGCTAGCATCTATTCACCGTTTCAATAAATCAACCAATCACGGTTCGTAATTCGCAATTGTTTTGTAAGTTAAGACAGCAATTACGAATCGTGATTGGCGGCTTTTGACGCCTAGCTATCTATCCAATATATGGAAAATGGCTGTTAGAAACAAATGGCGAACTTTCAACGCAATGAATGATTTGAATATTGCGTATTAGCTGACGATGGCAAGCATAGTGAACTCTTTCCTACCTCTTGTGGAACGCATGCGTAATCGTAGAACTCATATCTCTTACTCCTTCACCAGACGTTCTGTGTTCTAATTAGAGATTAGGTTTTATTGCACAATGTTGAAGAGTAATTAGTTGATTTCTATTTTGAAAATGTTTTATTCCGGATTTTCCTTCTAGTTTGATATATGGTCAACCATTGCACACGTTATTATATATACACGTGTATTTAAGAAGTTCTTGTTTCCTATTGATGTTCTTTTACAGACAGTACACGACGCGCGTCTCAACGCTCGTGTGGACGCCATGCTGCAGAACGGCCTCATCCAAGAGTTGCTGGACTTTCATGACAGACACAATAAGCAGAGGATCAAGGAGGGCATGTAAGTAAGAACCTCTTTCAATGCAAAAGATGAAAAGCTTAGGATCTTAGATCGTAATGCAGAATATTGTGGCTTTATCTATCAATTGGCTGGAGCTGCCTAAGATAGAACCCTTTTTGTTTGACATAAACATATACTGGTAAGCATATTGGTGTACGCGTTTTTTAAGTAGTTAGTTAGTTAACTGAAAAATGGCAATCAGCCGTCGATCTGGTGCGGCGAGCTATTTCTGCCGGTATCGCGTATTAGTGGAACACAGTACAAAAAATGAAAAAGTTGCCAAAAAATTACGCTTAAACAAAATATAATACACTAATCTAAGAACCAACGACTAAAACGAATAACAATGACTAATTATCCATATGGTAGGTGACACGCACTGAACAAACTAAAAAACTAAAATAAATAAATTTAACACCATCTTTTAAATATTTCTTATATTATTTGGGACAGATTATTGATACTTGTCGAATTAACGCAATATTGAAGTAAATTGACAAACAGAGCTGTCGAGATGGTGTCCAGGTAACGCTCGGTCGCGCGCCATCTGACAGCTGCGGTCGCCTAGGCTCTCAGGTTACCTGCTCCCTGACTATTTCGTACTTGGGCAGTTGAGTAGTTTTGATACTTTGGGGGGAAAATTGGAAAATTTAAATATAGTGAAAGATTCTCGATTTGTACTACGTTACAAGGTCCTTTTGTAGACAAAGTGCATTACTTGATAGCTGCACATTTCCAATTTTCATTTTTAAGACAAACAGATATTTTATGTTACTTATCGTGATGTATGGTTAAAACAAATTATTTGTATTCACAAATTAAAAAATCCTGACAGGAAAATCGGTTTTTATTAAACATAAGAACTCTCTTAATTAATTCGCTTTCTAACAAAAAACACCGCATCAAATACGGTCCATTTCGGTACTATGCCACACAAATCCGTATGTTAAACTCTTGTAACAGCCATCTTTTTGTGTAGGGGTTAAAAGAGGGTTCGTATTCAGATATACTTCATAATGAGAGTTGATTAACAGGAAGATTGTCAAACCTTTATTTCTTACTTACTCCTCATTCCTCATTCCAACCCTTGCACTGTGTACCTACTATAATTTTTACTAGGAGCTAGGAAATATTATTAAAGTAAATTTCAGAAGTCCTAATTATATTATTTTGCTAGTTATTTTAAAGTTTTATAAACTTAAAGGAGATGTCATCAAAATCTAACATGCCATTCAGAATAACAACGAATCCCCAAACTTTGTCTCTCCGCGTACACAACGGACACAAGTATGAAGACCGTTCGAAATGCGCGAGAGTGCGGCGCGGTGCAGTAGCCAGCGACGACCGCAGCGCCTGTCTACTCCGGTGACAGGGGGCCGTGCTGGCGAAGCTACTGGAAGTGACTGCTTTAAGCTTAAAAAGTTTAGTTTGGGATATAATTGGAACCTTTCTTGGTACGCTAGTTTCGGCTAAAGGTTTTGCTGATCGATGTCTCTTGCAAAAATATTTGACATTTTAGGGTGCTATTTCACTCGCTTAAACGAGAAGAAGAAGGTATTTAAGAGTTAAAAGATATTTAATTTGGCCCTGTCTCCAATACAATTCAGATACTGCAGGTTCCAGCCCTGGTAGGTATAGACAGACACTTAGAAAATTAAGACATAGAGTAGTTTGCTACTGTTAAAGTACATTAAAACTTTTCTCTTTTAAAATTTTAATTTCTCAACATTGACAATTACTTTTTCTTATTGACGTCAAATAAAGCATGACTCAGCCACCAATTCGAAAAAACCTTCATGAAGAAGATCTGGCAAGAAACTTCACGGGTATATTTTTTTCAAACTAAATGTACTCAGTCTCTTTATTTCTACACAACATTATTCTTATCTGCATCTGTTAGCTCGGCAAGTCTCCCTCCCGCCAAGTATCCAAACACCCTCAAACGGCACCCGTTCACGAGTTAACGCGGGATCCAGCGATCGCCCTCGATTATGCAACTTCGAGTTTATTATTTTAGAAATAGAAGAAAATAACATAACGTCAAAGAAAGATCATGAAGTGTAAAAAATTATGTCGAATTAATAAGTCTTAGTGCATTAAAATCAATGGGTTTTCTCTTTCTTTTAAGCTTCATTTTAACAGGCATATAGGCAAAAATCTTCCTGGCTCTTCTAGAGCCTTAATGTTTAATTATTGATTAATGATTTTTACAAAAAAAAAACAGGTTTCTCAGTTCTCTCACACACTTCATTTGGCGCGCTTTATTCTGTTTACGTAGGTACTCAGTTGCGCTGCTGCAAAGTGGCTGGTTTTGGAGGGAAAGAGTATATGTACTATTTACTTTTCTTTAAGCTGATTGTTTGTTTCGTTTATTAATCCTTGAAAGAAGAGTGTAATCAATTAAAGTTAAAATGTCAGGGGAAACCTAGTAGACTTCTACGGTGTTGTCTAGTTTTACATCTTTAGGTATTTGTTCATGAAATATTTGCTCCAAACATTATAAATGAACAAGATTGTAATCTAGTACCTAACGATTTGGATAAAAATTACCATGTTATTTTACGGGAAACGAACGATAAGATAATACTTTTCATTGAAAAATGTAATAAAGACCTTTAGTTACTGGGGCACCTTCAATGGTAAAAGCTAGCTTTAAAATATTGAAATAATAATAAATCCCCACACAAACACACCAACTGTATGGCCCCAAAGTAAGTAAAGCTTGTAAAATAGCCGTAATGTTTATATTAGGGGTAAGATTTTACCTTTAATCTTACTTTCTACAATTTCTTTCTAACTATTAATGATAGTAAAGTATATGTAAACACATATTTTGAAATTTTCTATACAATACTTTTAAAAAGCGCTTTTACATAATGAGGTTCATAACGCCATCTATGAACATAAATGACTAACTAATGAAAGCAACAAAAAAATCAAAGTTTTTCGTCCCAGATTAAATATAAAGTTTCAATTCAAAGATTAGGCAATCGTGAAGTTCGACTGATTGTAGTTCCAGTAATTAAAATATTAGGTGAGGAATAAAAATAAGCTAATTTAATTAGCGTACCGAAGTTACGTAATTTGACAATGTAGATAGGTAACATTTCTATCAACGTCAAAACGTATTAAACTCCTAGTATAAGAGATCCAGCTATTTTGCAGTCTTGCTTTGATTTTTGACATTTGCAACACTAACCTAAACGTGTCAGGTACAATACGTGATTTAATCATTAAGCAAGTTTACTTCTTGCGCGTGCACACAAGTTTTCGTCCCTTCCGATTTTTGAGGAAAACCTCAGATAGTAGGTACCGGGACTGTACTACGCTTTTCGTCGCCTGTGATACAGAAACAGAAAAGCTAAGTTCTGTTGGTTGTTCTAAGTTGTGTTCTTGTTGTTTCTTGTTGCTTGACTTTTAGATTCAGAACGTGCTTGTTTTCAAACCTAAAAAGGTAACAGCAAATTGTCACCCGTACATATACCTACGTTCCATATTTAAAAACGCACATTAAACCAGCGTAATCGAATGATGATGAACCGAATAAAAACCTAAGGTTGTTGACTTTCGCGGTTTTTTAGGGACCCCATTGAATGAGACGAGCTGAGACTCTGACAAAAAGTTGACGTAAAAAGTTACTCTTCAATGTGAATCGTAGCACCCAGGTTATGGTTCGAAACTATTTATAAGCTGAACAAGAAGAGATTGGCTTTTATTTGCTTGGTCCACTTGACGGACGGCCAGCCTAAGGGCGGGAATTCCGGTCTTTCGTAGGCATACGACGGACGACAACATTACAAGGGATTCGAATGCGAGTCTGAGCTGGAACAAGTCTTCCGACTGTACCTACTTCAGTTTAAAAGGTTTTTAGTTAAGCAGTCGACATTTTTGTTAAGTTTTATAAAACAACATTAGAGACTAATTATGTTTCTTATGTGCGTAGTAAAAATCCTTATACAGGGTGGCCAGAAAAGAGACGTCTAAAAATTTTTTTAGGTGCCTTGTGTTGAGAGGTATCTGAATCACCCCTATATGTATGTTATACGATTTTTCATAGTTTACGAGTTACGATTTTTTAAATGAATTTTCGCAAAATTGCGACCGAATCAGTTCAAAAAATTTCTAGAATAAAAGGAGAAGGTTTTTTCGGATTCCTATTTTTGCTACTCAATCTCTATGGACTGTGTGTTTATGCATAAAATAAACACACAGTTCATAGAGACTAATTTAATATAACTTGTTATTCTAAAAGTAGACAACTAGCAGATACCAAAATGAGTATATTTGTCTTGTTTTGTGTTTTTGCAATACTTACGCTGTGTTTTTTTGCATTGTCTAAATAATATTCAATCAAAACCAGTTTGCATGCTTAATATTGCTTTATCCTGATTGGCTAGTCCAACACACACCTTCGATATGAATTTGAGACGGTATATGCCTCGGGTTTCTCACGAAGTTGTCCTTGTTCTCCATCCTTCATCCATCTGCCTGATGGATGTGCGTAATTTTGAAAAACCTGTTCAAAATATTACGTTTAGTACAAAAGAACCCGGAGTTCGGTTTTTAAAGCTAGAAGTTTAAACAATGTGCTAGAGGCTTACCTAGTTATATCTGGATGGAATTGGTGTCGAAATATAATATGAAAATAATATCGGGGTTCAGTTTAAATGCAACATCGCGAAATACGATAGCGATATTGATTATATATGTCGGCCGAGTGGGGGTAGTAGCCCTGTCTCAAGGTCCAAGGTCCAAGGGTGGTCCGGATCGGGCCTTTTCGCGGTTTATTCGGGTTCCCAGTTCGCTGTGTGGCTGTGTGGTCACATAACACGAGTTCTGCTTAATTTGGGGCCATGCAGTTGTGTGTTTGTCTGCGGATTTTATTTATTTAGTACTAGATTAGTTTACATGTATTATCGTAAGCTCAAAAAAACACTTCTATTGGTGATTTTATCCGTGCGGAAAACTGAAAGCTGCACAGCATACAGCCATCAAGGTGGTTTTTAGGAGGTATACATGACGCATCTTCCACCTCCCTCCTCGTGGAGGGTGCTGCTTAGGCGGCCAAAAAAAAACTACGGAGAATGTTTTCATTATATATATTTTTTCTTTTGCGCCTAAGCAGGCAAATTCGTCATGCGTACCCTGCAGCCGTCTGCAGGGTGACGTGTGACTCGCCCAAATGGCACGTATCCACTAAAAACCACCTTCACGGCTGTGGCATGGGAATGCTATGCGGACTTCATCAGAGCGACACCCGATTAGGGAAGGGGGTGCGCGAATATTTATATAAAAAAGACGACAATTAAAAGTAAATGTGTTGTCAAAACTTCCATAACCCAATAACCCTGGAGAAGGCGATTAATTAACATTTATTGGATAATTTTATGATTTTAATGCGAATATATATTTTTATTTGTATGTTATATTTATACTTCCTTATGTGTCTAGCCTTCGGGAGTTAGAAGGTTGATGAACTCTGGTTGCGTCGGTGTGTACTTAAGTTAAAAATTGATTAATCAATTATTTGAGCATTTGTTAGATTCATTTTGGAATTATTTGATGATACTTGGTAATAAAGGTACATAGATCTCAATTAATTCAAATTCTCTGACATAATGTACGAGTGCTTGCGAAACTAATTTATGTTTATTAATAACATACACGAATGATATAGATTGCACTGAAAAACTTCGAGCCCATCGAAGTTTGGTCGCATTTGAAATAATAACAAGAATCCTACGCACCTCTAAAAAATTTAATTATACGGTAAAATGTTAAGTAAAATTTATCTTTATGCCAGACTACAGAAAACTAGGAAGACGACTTCTGTCATACCAAGTTCAATGATATTAATCGACAATTTGTAACTACATATATTAACGTTTTTGTGCACCTAATACATGACATGTGTAAAATTCTTGTCCACGCTCAAGAGCTTGCTTACAATATCTATTAGTGTACCTACGCTTGTTTACTTTGCAAATAAAGTAACTTTAAAAGTACTATTTGGTCATAATACCTATCCTAAGTAGGCTGCGGAAAACCAATGCCAATAATCAAAACTTCAGCTTAATATCTTTACTACTTATATATCTTAATGTGACATTTTTATTTCCTTTAAAATCTAGTCTTGATAATTTTACTTTTTCATAATGTGTATAAATAATTAAAATTTGATTGTATAAATACGTCGTATTTTATATATTAACATTGCAATTAAATTTCAAAATGTTTCTCAACCCTTTCAAGTTTGACATACATAAAATTTTGTATTTTAATATATAGCCAAAATGGAAATTCACGCTGTTTTATCAGCAGTATGTCAACGAATTTTTTTCTAATTATTTAACATCACATTGTACCGCATGTACTGGCAAATAAAGGAATAAACGTTTCTAATTTCTAATCAAACTCCAAAAAGTCCCTAACTCTCTAAATCTTCAATTCCAGGCCCGCCGATTACACCAAAGGAGTATTCCAGACTTTAGGCTTCAAGGAGTTTCATGAATACCTCATGATGTCGGAAGACCAGCGCCAATCTGACGAGGGGAAGAAACTTCTCCAACTCGGCATAGAGAACATGAAAATGGCGACGAGAAGATACGCGAGAAGACAGAATAAAATGACTAGGGGAAGGTTTTTGGAACATCCTAATAGAGATGTTAGTTTCAATTACCCTCCTATATATGTGATTACCTACTCAACTACAAACAAAAATTCAAATAATTTACCTATATCTCAAAAAACATTTTCCAAAATGCAATGTTTCAATTTATCCTTATGCTTTGTTATGGTGACACGCACACAGGAGCTTGTTAAACCTGCCTGGTTGGCTTGAGACCTGAGTTTTTTTCGGTTTATTAGAACATACAACATGGGTGACACAGATTTTATAAAAAAAATTACCGATGAGAATGAAATCGACTTAAACCTTTTGTAATTTAAATACTGTGCCGTCATTATGTTTATGAAACTATATAACTAATCCTTAGGCACTTTACAACGCTTCTTTATGAGCCTACCTACATAATAAAGTTCCCAACGAAATAAAAACGTCTACAATTAGATCATATCAACAAATCCTCTCGCACATAGCTTACCCTAAATGACAACAAATTGCGCAATATTTATTAGCATCAAACAAATTCCTCTTCTTTATAAGTCACTGTGCAGTTGCCAAAATTAAAATGTACCCACATTATGCAAGTCAATAAGGCTCAAAACAATTCGCTAGCTTTATAATCCTAAATTAAGGTACAATGCAAAACTGTTTTTCCGCAAATCTAATGAAAATTAAATTATTTTCTTGCATAAGTTAAAGAAATTCCTTTTCCTAGAGCAAGATTTCACAAAATAGTTATGCCAACCAATATCATTGTGCAATACCCCTAATTGCGTATTTCCCGACGCAAGGACAAAAGAAAAGCTATTTTTAACGGCTAAAAACAAATTTTCTTGCATTTTTATTCTATGCTATACTACAGAACAATATTTGGAAGATAAATTTTAGTTAAATGCTACTTCCTCTTTCTTGTTGGACAGCGTCGTCTTTTGTCGAGTAGCAGAACTAAATCAATATAACTTGTACTTAATACAACTTCAGTTAATCAAAGTTTTAAGTAAAATTTGTTAGATGGCGTTAAACACATTAGGCTTTCAAAATAATGTAGATGGCGTTACAAACACTCGTGTTATTTTCTTTCAGGTTCCACCGATCTATGAACTTGATGCTACTGATGTTTCAAAATGGGAAGAAAACGTCACAAATAAAGCAATACATATCATACAGAGCCATTTAGATAAAAAGGAACCACAATATGAACCTCTCAAATCCAATAAATTACAACCTCAAAATCTGAATCCACACTCCAGTAATTATTGTGAAATATGTGAAAGGCTTATAATTGGAGACAAAGAATATGGTATTCATCAAAATTCTTCTAAACATAATAAAGTAATTAAGGCTAAAAAGAGAGCTGAGGAACTAAAAATTAAGAAAGGTGATATTAGTCAAGAAGAACCTGCTACAGACTAGATTGAAATAAAAAAAAACATTCTACATTAATTTTGTTTTATTTAAACTACTGCTAAATAGAATAATTTACATTATTACAAATCATCAACAGAAACATCTAAAGTGTCATCTATTTTATTCTTATTTTTAGGTGCTCTTAAATCATAGTGTTCAAACTCTGGGTACTTTAGTATTATTTCTTGATAAGCTTGACAAATGCGGCCAAACTCCGAATTTGTTATCTGAAAAGGGCGAGTGTAAGGATCCATTTCAGCTAACTTGTACATTTGTAAAGCCATTTCTTCTCTAACTTCCGGCGGGAACAGAGTTTGGGCACCACGGATAGAATACTTTTGCCTCATTGAGAATATTTGTCGAACCACTTTCTCTATCATCTTAAAGGGTAAATTAATAATTGGTCTTTTTAAAGGAGTTAGTGTAACAACACCCACATCAACATCAGGTTTTGGTAGAAAAGCTTTTCCTGGGATATTGAACTTATGTTTAACATTACACCAAGTCTGGCACATGACTGAAAGTCTGCATCGCTGAGGGTGGAGGATATTCGCCACCATTCTTTCAGCAACTTCTTTTTGAAAAGTCAAAGTCATTCTACTGCGACCAAACGCCCATGGCCCCTCTTGATGTGAAATCATTTCCAACCAACGAATAATTAATATAGTAGAGACACTAAATGGCAAATTTCCTACTAGAGTAACTGGTGCAGGAGCATCTTCCCAGCCTACTTTCACATCAGCAGGTATGAAATGAGACAGATCAGTTTTTAACACATCTCCCAGTATTATATCCACATTAACTTTGTTCTTGCAAGCATCTGCAATGAGTTCCAATGAGGGTAGAAAACGCCTATCTTTTTCAATGAGCACAAGCTTTCGAGGACCACGCTGTATTATTGACCGAGTAATGCCTCCTGGGCCAGGACCTACTTCACAGACTATATGGTTTTGTATATTCCCAGCTGCATTAACTATTTTGTCTATTATTCTGGGCTCCATCAAAAAATTTTGTGAAAGTTCTTTAAGAGCACGCAATTTGTATAATCTGATGAGGTCTTTTATACTTGGTAATGGTGGTAGTCTTAAATTCAACGATTTCTGTGCTGTTGCTGCTGCTGCTGCCATTTTCTTACTGTTGTATCTTCACAGGTTCATCAAAGTCGTCCAAGAAAGTCTCTTGCTTTATGGCAAGGATGGTATACGCGTAAATGCCTAATACTCCAGCGCCAATAGTCAGACCAGTTAGCCTATTTCTTTTACCGATGCGCTCCAACTTGCGCACCCGCTCAAGATTTTTTTGCTCGATAATTTTAATATAATCTAGTTCTGCCTGTTTAAGCACTGGATCTTTGGCAGAAATAGTAATATGAGGTTTGGAAGAGTCTCCCATTACGAACAAAATAACTTTTAACCTCTTCGAAATACGCAACACAGTTCTGGATTTTTACTCATCTGATTGACGTTGACACTGTTGACGCAGGGTATTTGATTGACAGCATTGATTTAGACATTTTACGAGAATACGATTCATTCTTATGAAAAATTATGTGAAAATACATACAAAAATTATGTTGGCATCGGCATAGTGGAAAATAATAAACAAGTTATGCATTCATAAATCTAAGTTGACCAGTAATTCGATTAATTGCAGAATGTTTCTAAAGAATAAAAACCAGTTGCTGAGTCAGTATCAAAAACTTCTACATCTTTGGAACGCAGCCCGACTTTCCACGCATGTCAAATCAAAAATCAACAACAACAAGCAAGCAAAGCAAAAGCAAAGTTCGCTTCGTCGCGAATACGGTAGCTCGTATTGTAGACGGACGGGTGCGAAACGCAAGTTTTGTGTTCTAGTGTTATAAAATGCCTTTTATATCTAAGGATTGGCGATCTCCAGGAGAAGAGTGGGTAAAAACTCAAGAAGGATGGGAAAAGAAAAAGGTTTTAGAGTGCACGTCCCAGAGGTAAGAAGTTTATAATATTGCAAAACAAACTGGATCCTTTGTTCACATTTAGTCGCGCAATAATAACACGGGCCATTTCCCCTAATAATCAGAGTAACATTTGCCGTGTTGAAGTAATTAATATTAACCCTAGAAATATTCGTGCAGCTAACTGTGTTTAATTGTAATGAAATAGCTTTTTTGTGTGTTTTGTTTTGCAGATATCCCGCTATATCTAACTATAATAACACTGAGAATCAGCAGAAATGGTAAGTAATACATTGCACTTGAGAATTCTAGGGAGAGTTAATTTGTATACAGATTTCGAAGTTGATAGAATCAGCTGTTTTAATGTTTGTACGAACACAGCGAGTATTGATTTTCTATCGCTACCGAAGTCCTTCGTTAGTGTTCGTAGATTGTTCTATGTTTTCTCCAATTGTGTGAACACTTTATTATTTACAAAGCCTATTTATAAATAGGCTTCTTTAGGAAATGTCTAATATTTTAATTCTAACAAATCTATAAAAGTTTCTTTGTAACACTCTTATAAAGTGTTTGAAATTTTATTTCTGAATAAATAAATAGGTATGTGCTACTGAATATTACCCAAACACGTTATGAAGTATACACCTACTCATTGCTTAATCACAGCATCCTCTATTAAGTACAATTGGGGAACTTTATGCAAGCACAGGTTCGCATTCCCCTGTCGCCCCTTAGTATGCGGAGCAGCTACTAAAAACTTTAGTCTGAGCCTCCTACTCCTAAAATCAGTAAAATTTCCAATACTCAATATTTGGTAGATAATCAACCAATTCGTTAATAACATGTATATAATTACATTTCGTATTTCTTAAAAAAAAAACTTTAGTATGTGTACGTGGCCCCTTAGCATGCAGAGCAGCTACTAAAAACGTTAGCCTGAGCCTCCTACTACTAAAATCAGTAAAATTTCCAATACTCAATATATGGTAGATAATCAACCAATTCGTTAACAACATGTATGCATAATTACATTGCCTCTATCTTAAAAAAAAATTACCTTAAGTATGTGTACATTGGTAACATAAAAAAATTACGAGTAAGATAACTTCCATATTTAATGTCCTAACATTTGACACAGGTCGACAAGAAATATTAGTTGCCAGTTGCATTAAAAAAAAAAGTTTTTTCGGTCATTTACACCAAAACTTAGTTTTAGTAATCAGAAGGCCCTAAAAAGGTAAAGTTTGAATAATATTCGTGATCCCAAACACCCACGCGTTCCCGTGTACCTTCTGCTACAGGAAACTCAGTTTATTTTTAAACAAGAAATATTTTGAGAAGGACGCATTCAAGTTGGTTTCTTTTTATGTTAAATGTGTTTGTTTTATTACTATCATAAGCTTACCCTGAAATTGCAATGATTCAAAGCTTGGAAAAAAAACAATCACACAAAATCATAATCGAATCTTAAATAGACACTCAGTATCAACCAACCGTATTTGGATAGTTATTTAAGTAGACTACACGATCCGTTCGAATTAAAGTTGATTTGGGGAACTTAGTGCAGGTTCAGATTCGAACCCGAATCCTGCAGTGTTGTCGCCTCTTAGTATGCGGAGCGGCTACATAGGACCGAACAACGAACAAGCGATTCTAAAAATATTTGCAGCCTACAAAAGTCTGTCAACAAATCTGCTTCCAACAAAAAATAGGTTCTTCATATCATAGTTCACTAAACTACGATTAATTCAAGCATATCGTGAAACTAATATCTCCGTGTAAAACGTTTAGAACTTTTAAAATGAGAACCAAGCCTGTCAGTTTAAGGTATACGACTGCTTAATAACATTCATAAAAATTTCATTAGTAACTTTAAGTACTTTATTTTCAGTTTTGACACGCTTAAGCGGTATATTTTTGTAATCTTTCATGGCGATTAATGGAAAAAGTAAATTTCAGAGCTGCAAGGGGCTCTACCAACTTGTTAGGGTTGTCAATATTTGTTGAACGTCAAGGCCGGCCCAAAGCAACTACAACACGTATTCGGCTTGTGCTGATCGTGTAGTAGTCCATTTGGGTTTTATACAGGTCAGCTCATTCGGCTGGGTTTACCAAAACCCGAACTTTTTTCCGAACTTTCATCCGCATATATTCGATTTTGCCGGCAGTGCGGATTAATGCCGGGATTATAGCGATAATGTAACAAATATATACATTTTATTATGTATAATTTGTTGTTGCGACTTATTTGAAAACATAGAGTATCAGGAAAAATGAAATCAAAATCTTTGAACTTTATCGCTGTTCTGCAAGATTTGGGCTCTTATTTAGTATAGATTCAGGTTATATATTGTGAGCTACCGTATCTCAGGCATATCAAAGAGTTAAGAGATGAAGGTCAGGAGTCAGGAGCAAATGCAGACTAGTGAATCTAACGACTATGTTACTTTAACTGATAATTCATGGGCGTGTTTTATAATTTTAATTTACCAACTGTATTAAAACCTTTAAAATCCAATTATTGTGTCAACACAATTCTTGTAATGAAAATAATTTTATATTCATCCAAAACTTTAATTGTATATTAATTTATATTTTCTTTAATTTTAACTACAATTACTCGATTTCCTGTAATGTTTCTACAGTTTTTTTAAACACAAAGAAAAAGTATTTGCTATATACTATTAATACGCTGCTATATACTATTAAAGACCCCAAAAAGTGCTTGAGATATGCCATTGTGCAATAATTTCCTCGAAACGTTCTTGCAATAATAAGAACCAATATGACCTATTTCGTTGACCTCTCTTTCTGAGATCTGTTATATCCGAGAATATTATAATATATACAGGTAGAGTCAGAATACATATCTTATTGAACAAAATATCAATGAGTTATGAAAATTATTTACTCTAAAATCGAATAATAATGAATAAACAGATACAATCGGGAGATTTGATGTGGGCTTAGATTCGATTGTAGTGGTGTCGTCCGTCCCCTAATATGTGGGGTGCGTACAAAAGACAGACACCGAGCAAGCTGTTCTCGTCATTAGCCTGGGCCTCCGCGGAGAAGGCTGATTGTACCACTTGTCTCGCATCTCTCTTCAGCATCACTTTGAAGACAGACAAGACAAATGCAAGCATCTTGTTTCACGTCTCTTACTTTCTCTATACTTTATACTTGAATAACATTTAAGTAATTTAAATGTTATAAAAAAATCATTTAAATAAGAACCCATTCATCAATAAGTTACAGAAACCGTTATATGAATGAATGATGGTAATTTTTTTTTTCACTGGTCCAAAGCTTTTTTACCTTACTTACAATGCTAGTTAGAACCACACAGCAGTGTAACACAAGAATTTTCGATTAGAGTTTATGAAACAAACGACATGCGATTTTAAAATCGAATCGAACAAAGTTCATTAATCCCAGCCAGGTCGATGCCCTGAGCTAAGCTAGACTGGCTGAGGGCATCAATTATGAAATGGTTCCTGAATCCTAAATGATTCGTTGAAAGCCGTCATTGTATTAAGACTGTCTAGCCTTGTAGTGAACGGGGAGGGAGAATATTCATCTTGACTCAGTTTCGCGTGGCTACCAATGAATTTGTTTTTTATAGAAAATGTAACTTAAGGTACCTACTTCTTGACAAAGTAGCAGTTTAACGGCGAGGAAGTTCTAAGAATCAGTTTAGAAGATTTAAAAAGTATCGGTTATGGACAAACAAATCGTTTGTAATACACATACATAAGCCTAAATACAATTTAGAAAGTAAAAGCTATTCTTTACTTAAGTACAATTTAAATCAATTTAGATCGATTTAGATCTAAACAATAGATTCATATCCATTGTTTAGATCAATGATTGACGATTAAGCCGTTGATCAATACTTGTATTTATTGTATTTCAGTACCTAATATTTCACTCAACACAAAGTTTTGTTTCCTAATTCTTCGATAAATTAGCAAAATCTTTTATCGAACCCTTTTAGCGACCGCGCCCCAAAAAGGTTTGACTTTCGATACACACCCAAATATTAAGGAGAAAGGTCAATTCGATTACCGCAAATTGACATATTTTGATTTGCTTAATTGTTTCACAATTTTATTTTATTAAGTAACATTTCAAACTTGACTGCACTTAAAAATATCACATTGTATATTGCGTTGTTTGAAAAATGTTTGTCCGGGTCGTGGATCAAGGTACGAACCATACGGAATGGACTTTTGTTCATCAATTACTCGACGTATTGTTTATCGTTACAATTATTATAAAGACGAAAGATATATTTGTTTATAAACTTTAAAACCTTTCACTGTCAAATAGCTATCTTATCCAGGATCACGAGTGAAACTGCTGAGGAACCTCTGGGTGTAAACTTTATGATCTTAAGATAGCTCTCACACAACTATATCCTTCGTAACGTACATCGAACAAGTCCCACATAACTGACCACCTCAAAATCATGCCAAAACCAAAAATTAAAATCATCTTCATTGCTGACAATATGGTAGTCTGTGGTGGTTAGACATAATTATTCGTTCTCATAATTTACTGTGTAACAGCATGCAATGTCAAATAAAAAATATATATGATTTGAAATTGTTAATTATTCAACTCAATACAATCACAAATTCATATCAAGTCTTTTCAAATTTAGAAGTACATTAATAGAGTAAAAACATTTTTCTATTCACCATTTCTTTAGAAGCAACTTAAACCTATTGAGCGGTGGACATTTTAGTTTGGAAGGCAATTTATTATGTAGTCCTATTGACATACGTTCATTATTTCTGTTCATATTTCTGATTATATTGGTGGCAGACATAGCCTATCCAGAAATCGTGCATTAAAATTACTTCAATCTTTTTTTTTATTTCAAAGCAATCAGGAATCATTTTTACAAAACTACAACATTGATAAATATAAATGCAAGGAAGTGTAAGCAATCCACTAGCAGGCCTATGTCACGCGACGCACTTGTGCTTGCTAAGTACCTACGGAGCTGGGTCGCCGGCGGCCCTCTGCTAATCAGATTGCCATTGCATTCGCGTTTAAGTTCATTTTCGCATGCAGTCGTCAGCGTAGAGAGTTTTAGTTGAAAAGGCGGGAACGCTATTTTTTGTACGGAGTGATTTATCTGTTCCGAAATAACTTTAGTAGTCTGTGCCTCGAGCACTGGCGGATTTACCAGCAGGCTGCATAGGCTGGAGCCTAGGACGGCAGATTTACCCCAAAATATTTTTTGTCCTATGCAAATGAAAAATAAACCTAAAATACACACGGAGAAAATGAGTCTCGAGAATTCAACTAAAATTACAATATTTTATACCGTATATACTGAATACTCAAACGTCTGTATATGAAAAATAACTAAACAGCCAGTAGGGGAGCAAAAAATCAGTACGAGCGGCAAAATTTGAATAGTCTACTGGCGGCAAATGTGTAAATCCGCCACTGACCTCAAGTATTCCACCGCAATGAACTCGACAGATTCATCTCATAACATCTGCTAGACAAAGTCCCATCGCTGTGTTCGCAGTGCCAAATGTGTCAAGTACCCAACTAGCCGTGCGAAGTGAAGAAGGGCGAGTCAAAGGGTTGAAAATTTTACTGCTCGACCGAGCAAACTGACGGACGGGCGGGATGCTTTTCCCCTTTCAAGTCTTTACTACAATTTTTATGGTTGGTCAAAAATTGCACAGTGCAATTCGAAATGATACCATTATATTTAGAAATAATTAAATAACTATTGCATGCTGCCATACAGTTAAATATGTGTTTTGATTAGTTTGTGTACTAAGACCCACAAATGTTACCATATTTAAAAGCAAGAAATTGATTTTGATTTTAATAAACGAAACGTGCGCTGCAAACCTCTTCGCGTTCTTTTGTCAAAAATGTTCATTGCATAAATTGTCGCCAAGGTGTGGAATGAACTGCCTGCGTCTGTTTTTCCAGAAAACTATAGTCCCAGTTCTTTCAAGCGTCGAGTGAATTGGTATCTCGTGGATAGACGTGTAACACCTTCGACTTCGTCACTTTCCATCAGGTGAGACACAAGACAAAAGTCTCTTCCTTTTTCAATAAAATTTTTTTTTTTAAGATTGCTATGTAAGTAGCGACGGAGTTTAGAGACCTTTACAGGTTTCTTAAGGCAATCCTTAGTGAAGATTTTGGTTAGTTAATTTACAGTCTCTCTAAACCTAGATATTGTAACATGATAGTAACGTATAAGTTTGACAATTAGGTATACAAAAGGAAAGGGTTAAGTCCATTTTAGGCCGTCAGTAAGCTTTATGTTTCAGCACTTAATGGACGAATGGAATTAACGATAATTCGTATCATTTATGTAAATGATTATTAAAAAAAGTATGAGAACTAAAATATTTTCCAATAAAATTATCTAAATTAATAAGAAACAAAACCTGAAGAGTCTCCACACAATAGCTGCGCAACGTTGGGGTTACCGATTCAATGCAAAAGAAGTTTTGCTGGTGGCCTATTCTAAAGACAAAGTAAAGTATGTTTCATAAACAGTTAAGTAAACGTAAAGTATACGTTTAAAACTAAATAAATAAAATCAAAAAAATATTACAAAATTAATTATGTTAATTGTATAATCTTGCAAAGTTATACTTGCACAAAAAGTTATAGTTGCAATCGAAATAATGATTGCAACTATAACTTTTTGTGAGTTTTATATTTTTTTAGTTCGGGATCCCTACCACCAAACTTCAAAATTCAAATACGTCAATCCAATATAATATATTCGCTCCGTTATTTTGCAACAAGTGGATGTGCTCTTTCGGTTTTCCTTTTTTTTAGGTTTTTACTTCCCATGTTATTTCCTTTTTGATTTTCCTTGTGTGAAGTCTAAGCGCGACCAACACTCGTTGCGGGTCGAGAGATAATGTGGCTCAGTAGCGTCAGTTTCTCGCATTTTGAGACCTCCTCGAATTGTCGCGGGTACAGACCTCTTCCTTTAAAAGCCTTTAGGTTAGTCTTATGTTTAAATGTGTCTTCTTTCTATATTCTAATTAAGATTTTGGACACGTGACTCTAGTGTTGTACGTAGGATTTCCTTTGACTTCATTATTTAATTTAAATACCAAAAACAAAAAAGTTAGTTCAATAACCTTTTAAATATGGTTTATGACTATATAGTCAATCTATTAAAAATAATCATGACGGTATTATATGCTAAAACATCATCGGCCGACGGCTCAAACACTATGGACTTAAGCCTTTAAATTTAATTTGATTTTAGTAGGACTCCCACAACTTCAAAACCTTAAGTGGGCAGGTGGATTTATTGATGCCTATGAAGAGAAAATAAGTGAACATTTTTGAATAAGTAATAATAAAAATGAATCCCCAGACAAACACACCAACTGTATGGCCCCGAAGTAAGAAGAGCTTATGTTATGGATGACCATACAGTGAACTGGGGGGGAACCCATACATATGTAAATACAAACAACCATGACCCGAGAACAAACATCTATGTTCACCACACAAACGAATGCCCTGACCAGAACTTAAAGCTGAGACCTCTGGCGTATGAGGCAGGGCTAATACCCCACTACGCCACTCGGCCGTCAATTACAATCATATAACTTGTAATATTTTAGCTGGATTTGGTTGTTTGTGCATTTGTAGCTCAGGAAACCGATTGTAAGAATTCTTTCAACAGCAGCTCCCTTATCCAAAGTAACAGGTCCGATTGTGTATGAAGAACTACATGAATTAGTACGTGGTGAAACTGCATAAATAAAAAAAATTACTAATGCATTTATTGGTGTAAAAACAAATGAACGGTGCGTCTAACTCAAAATTGAAGTGAAAAATTGTCCCGAGTTAACCCAAACATTTACGGAATTATGAATAAATTAAGCCACTTGAAATTAAAACCATGTAGCCTTGCATTACAGCTGATTATTGCTTGCCACAATTTGCCACTTTATGTAGCTGCGACTAGGAAGTTGACAATTAAAACCACCTTATGCAGCTTCGACTACTTCGAGCGTTCCAATTTTGATTTTTGATTTTCACCAAGCAGTAGGTACCTATCTCATTTTTGACGTGTTTTTGGGTGGTCGAGCAATTCAATACTAGTGATGTTCACACCATTTTTAGCATTTTCATTCCATTTTTGGAGGGACGCTTTCGATCGCAGACTTTGTTATATCTTTTATATCTGTTTGACTTTGATACATTGTGTATATCATGCAATTATAAACGTATAGCGTATCATTTAATTTCATTCATTATCCAATTGCATTATCTATATTCTTTCTTTTCTACGGAAATCAAGTATGCATCCTAACCTAAAAAGTAAATATAATGCGTTAAAAAGGCGTATCTACTTGCATTTTACGAACTAAAAAGGTACCTAGGTATTCTGATAACCTACTAACACAATAGATAAATGATAAAGGTATCGTAAAATCTCGCCTTTTATTTTATCAAAACAATATGAGTGTCATGGCCGTCCTTGTACAGGAAATAAATTTACGTATCCTTTGCTATATAAATTAATAGATAAAATAATATAAAAACGTTATTAAATATACACTTAGAAATGTTTTCTGCCATAAAGTTGTCTTGTATTCTTGAGTGAATTGGTATAGTTTGTAAGTTCTTTTTTGGCGGCAAAAATAATTTTCTGAAATTAATCTTTAATTTCAATGTTAGAAGTTCGCCTTGCTTGGTGTTGATCAGGTACATGCTGCCCTCATTTTGATTATTAAATAATTTCATTTGGTTATCCTGTATAAGGGCTTTTGTAGTAAGTTTTATTCTTATTACTTCTTATCGGTATTTATATTACACCTATATGCTAACGTATAATAAACTATCATATTAACTCAAAGCAGTTTTTCTTCCATCGATTACATTATAATAATATTGAATAATTCGTTACATATACATATACGCAATCATGTGAACTATTACACTTACAGCGGAAAAACTAGCGGCCGCCATAATAGCTAAAATAATACGAACAAATTAAACACGCAAGTACCATTCTAACAATCATAAGAAAGCAACTAAACAATTAAACTGTCCGGGTTATATCCTTGAAACAAGTCTAGTGATACTTACTATACGGCCGTTTTAACATGTCGTCGGGTAATATGTAAGATGTATGCAATGAAGAGGCTGGCAAATTGGACGCGGTTTTATGAAAGTAAAAGTTTGGAGAAAGCAAGGTTTTTGCAATGGCGCCACTATAAATTGGCATAGCGTTTATCAGGTATCGTAGTTGCTAAGGCGTTTATTATGAATAATTTAATTTCAAACTTTGAATGTCCGGTTTTTTAAACTAACTGGAACTGTAACTTTTGAATAATATATATAAATGCTTTATGGCAATTCTTTTGTTTTTGTTTTAATGCGAAATAACTTATGGAATTAACGCAAGTTTTAGTAAAATTAATTCCGCCAAAAACTTACCTTATATCAAACAACAACGAGTAGAGTAACTTGCTAAAACTAACGGCCAAAACGTAATAGGACAAGGAGTAAAGACTTTAGTTAGGGAGGTAGTTTTACGTATCAATAAAAATTTACTTATTACTAACCATCTATTTTTGAACATAATATTATCTTATTAATTATTACGAATTAAAAATAAAACAAGTTTCGCTAACCACATTCCGAATACAAAATGTATATACAGTTTGAAAACTAAGGTTCAATACTACATATAAAAATCTAACTGTTGCTAAATTTTAAATGCAATCGCCGCGACTATTGTGCTTAATCAAACCATGAAACTAAACTGTCTGTAAAGATTTACATAACACTTATCTAATTGATTTTAAGTCGAAAACATTGTAAGCTATGAAGTTCAAGACGAAAGAGAAACATTTATGTATCTAAAAATAAGATTTATATTGCTTTCTTTTTTAGATAATAATATACACTTCGTAAGAATAAACTCTTTTAATCGCTCATGAAAAACACACTGGCCAAAAATAACATATTAAGTAGTCGTTGAACATAAACTAAATTAAAAATAAATTCGAAAAACATTTCAAAATTTCAAAAAAGGAATGAACTATTACTCTATTAGGTATACGCGTCGGTATGACAATGTCTGGTATTCAAACGATGCAACGAAAGCGTTTTAACTATACGGTTGACATTTCAACTACCCACAGTGGAACGCCGTAAAAACCTATTTCTGTATATTTGGTCTATTAGGGGACACGAGTTAAATTATAGTCGTAGAAGCAAAGCGACTTGATCAAAAGGTTGGTCGTTGGCCCAACATCCTTGGCTGAATGCCAGCGAATGAGCACTAGGATTTGCTACCTAATATAATGTTGGTCCTAGGGTTGACAGAAAATAGAAATTATTAAGATGTTGCGTAAAGTATTGTTTAAATCGGTTAATGAATCATCAAGAAAGAGCGTCAACAAAGCAAAATGATTATGAATCACAATTTTTGTTTTCATATTAATCCTGTGTGTGTCTCCGGCGCACTTGTGCAACCTCGTCAATTCTCTCAAAGGAAGTTTAGTTTCTATAATTCAAATATTTTCATAATCTTAATAAAAATGTTCACAGATCATACATTTTTGTGCAATCTAGATGACATTGGATAATAATTTCAATTAAATTATGCCACAAATTAGTATTACTATGTGCTTTACAGCCCTAAGTGACGATCAGCTAAGGGCATACATTGAATGCTACAGCCAAAGAGAGATGTAAACGCCTCAGTTTGTTCTTGCCGAGTCGTTCGTTCGTTCGTTGTGCGACGTGCCAGTAATTGGGTTACGTAATACGGCTTCTCCGTCTGGCTGCGATGTTTCAGTTTAGAAGTTTATGTTTGTGGTTATTTTCTAATATTATTCAACATTGTTTTACACACGCATATTCTTGTACACTGGAGTTTTCTTTTATTTATATCACGACATAGTTAATATGATACCTTACATTTATATATGAAAATCTTTAGTATTTATTACGCGTTTTCAAAAAATGAATTTCTGTATAATAGGTCTTTACCTATGAAACTGCCGTTTTGCCGTACTGGCCATTTCAAATGAAAATATATTTTTTTTTTGACTGATAATTCTAATTTCAAATTAATTTTATTTGACAAACATGGAATTCTTTTTCTAAAATCGTCATTTGTTTAATAGTTAGTGTTTTGTTTTCAACGCATTCGAACATTTTTCGTCATCATGGATAAGTTAAAAATTCGAGTAATTATGGAGTATGAGTACCGACGTGGCAGCAAAGCGGCACAAGCGGCACGCAACATCAACGACGTTTACGGAGCGAACACTACAAGCGAACGCACCACCCGTTATTGGTTTACCCGCTTCCGTTCTGGAAATTTTGACCTGAAATATGAACCCCGTGGTCGTCCGAAAACTTTGGTCGACAATGACGAATTAAAGGCAATTGTAGAAGCTGATGAAACTCAATCCACGGCTGAATTAGCAGCAGCTTTCAACGTTAGCATTAAAACAATATTGGTCCATTTGCGTCAAATTGGCAAGGTAAAAAAGCTTTACAAATGGGTACCCCACGAACTCAATGACCGCCAGCGCGAAGTACGCGTGGAGACGTGCCTTGCACTGCTCAGCAGGCATACAAATGAAGGAATTCTGAACTGCATTGTTACTTGTGACGAGAAATGGATCCTGTTTGACAATCATAAGCGCTCAGCAAGTTGGTTGTACCCTGGTTCAGCACCCAAACAATGCCCTAAACGAAAACTTACCCCTAGAAAAGTGATGGTCACTGTTTGGTGGTCTAACGCGGGTGTAATTCATCACAGCTTCTTGCCAAACGGGACAAGCATTACTGCAGATGTGTACTGTGAAGAACTGAACACAATGATGGAGAAGCTCGTACGTCTCCAACCAGCTTTGGTCAATCGTTCGGCTCCACTGCTCCTGCACGACAACGCGCGACCTCATACTGCACAGCAGACAGTCTCCAAGCTACAAGAGTTGGGGTTGGAAGTTCTCCGTCATCCGCCGTTCTCATCAGACCTTACGCCTACAGACTTCTACTTTTTCCAGAATTTAGATAACTTCTTGGCGGGAAAAAAATTCAATACCCGAGAGGCAGTACAAAATGCCTTTGAAGAATTTGTTGCCTCCCGTCCAGCTGATTTCTTCAAGAAAGGCATCAATAAGCTACCAATGCGTTGGCAAAGATGCATTGATTGCATGGGTGATTATTTTGATTAATAGAAATAAAAAAATATATAAAAAAATTACGCTTCATTTATTTCGTGAAAAACGGCAATTTCATAGGTAAAGACCTAATACATGCAACAATAGTTTTCAAAAACATACACACATCAAAAAAAGTTTGGGGTCACTTTAAAAATACGAAATCTTTTTTGTTACAGTAGAATAAAACGTTTTTTTTTCTTCTAAGGTTCTTCATTTAAAAATCAAATCCTTTAATAACAAAAGATTTTAAAATATTAATTGTTTTTCTGTAGAAAAAGAGATTAAATCCTTGTTTACGCTCATTCAGAAATCTGACCAACTGGATTCAAGCGTTTTTTCTGACTTGTCGAAAAAGGAGTTCATTGAAAAACATGTCGAGTGGATTATCAGAAGTTTTACGAGTAAGAATTGTTACTTTGGGGGAAGAAAGATATTCTACGAGAGAAATAGCACGCAGAGTGGCTGTATCCCAATCCTGTGTCAAGAACACGTTACGGAGGTATCGCGGCGTGGATAACTTTGCTGATCGACCTCGCAGTGGTCGGCCAACTGTTCTTACTGCTGAGAAGCGTTACATCAGATTGCTGACTGCCCTAGACCCAACAATCAATGCCACTAAAATAAAAGCTGAGTTGCGGGCTGCTACTGGACTAGAAATCAGCACTCAGACCATAAGGAATTGCTTACACCAGGTTGGATTACGAGCGAGAAGATCCTGGCGAGCATCCCTCAACTCACAAAATGAAGAAGATGACGAGGAAAACATTTGGCAGGATTGTCTCTTCGTTGACGAGTCCAGAATTAGCACTCATCCGGACAACCGACGTCTCCGTGTCTGGAGAAGACGTAGGAACGCTGAAAGACAAAGAGCTGCTACCGGAACCGTTCAACAAGTCGGGAAATCGGTATCCTTTTGGGGCGGTATAATGATTGGTGCTAGAACGCTGTTGATCCCGTATCGTGGCTGGATGACTGCAGCTTTGTACCAAACCATTGCTATTGATGGCATTGTCAGGTCATTTAGAATAAACCGTAGCACTCGATTCGTATAGGTTGACGATACATCGAGCTTAACGAATCAACGATGGCTGGATCCCGCGTTAACTCGTGAACGGGTGCCGTTTGAGGGTGTTCGTCGTTTGGATACTTGGAGGGAGGGAAGACTTGCCGAGCTAACAGATGGAGAAAAGAATAATTTTGTATAGACATAAAGAGACTCTGTAAATTTATTTTGAAAAAAAAATATACCCGTGAAGTTTCTTGCCAGTTCTTCTTCACGAAGGTTTTTTTCGAACTGGTGGTAGAATCATGTTTTATTTGACGTCAATAAGAACAAGTAATTGTCAATGTTGAGAAATAAATATTTGAATTTGAACGCTGCTCTGTATGAATACGACATTACCAGGTTAGACTAGACTGCCAGCTCGCCTAACTTAAACCCGATAGAGCACGCGTGGGATGCTGCCAAGCGAGTTTGGAACCGTCAGCCAACTCCCCAGACAGCGCCAGAGATCAGGGAAGCCGTTATTCAAGAATGGGACAGGTTACCGCAAGAAATGCTAGATAACTTAATTCTCAGCATGCTCAGAAGGATTGCCGCATGTGTTCGAGCCAGGGGAAGAGTTATCTTGTTCTAAATAAAAACAAATTCATTATAAATGTTGGTAATATTTAGTTAAATTCTCTTTTTCTTTTAATTATCTTTTAGTCGAAATTGCATTAGGATTTTAAAATAAAATTTTTGTTAATAACAAATACTTTAATTTTTTAATTTCAAATAGTGTATCTTTCTTTTAAAAAGTAAAATAAAATAAAAAATCCTTCTTTAGCTAGTGATCTCAAACTTTTTTTGATGTGTGTACCTTAAACTTAATGTAGTTATTATTGAAAGAAAATGCTTAAACGCATTAATCGGCACAGCTGGGCGGCAAACTCGAATGTGTGTCGATGAACGTTCGGGGAAAACGCGGTCCGGCCAAAGCCGTTCGAGTTTTGGCAAAACGAGCCGAATGTGCCGAACTGTATAGGTATAGCACGAGTAGACTATCCGTATTCGACCTATTTTTGGTAGTTGCATCGGGGCACCCTTGTCGTTTAACAAATGCCGACCATGAAGATAGCGCCTCCTACAATTTTATTTAAATTTCGTACACAATTGAAAAACTAGCAAAGCATTTGTATTATTTGACAAAATATATTATTGGAGGGAAATGTATTATGTGTTATTTAAATTTGAGTTCAAGGAGGAACTTTAAGCTCTACGAACACATATGAAATAATTAATTGGTCTGACTATTACGTGAGGACCTTGTGTGTGTCTGAGGATAAAGGATGCAACTTATATTTTAGTTTCGAAACCATTCGGAAGTCATTTATTTATTTCCGGTTTTTATACTAATGAGGGCTAGGATTTTAAACGCTATTTTGTATAAAACAAGTAGGTATGTGATAATAAGATCTTTTGCGTTTTTTTATTTATTATTATAGGTAAGCCTGCAAATTTGAACAATAATTGTAGCAGCAGATAAGAACATGTATTTGCTTTGCACATATTTCTTTCTTCTTTTGTTTAAAAGAATAAATCATGAACTACTCCAAAATAAACTCATTCTGCGAGTAAAATTCAAATTCAAAAGTTCGAACATCTTTTTTGTAATTAATAAACTTTTAAATAACATAAAAACTATAAACTCTAAATAAAACACTTTTTACCGGATATTATCGCGTACATTTTAGTTAATTTTAAAATTATTTCGACGTTTCGGCATCTTTGCAGTTGCCGTGGTCACGATAGACTCTATCGTGACCAGTCTATCGATAGCAGTCTATCGATAGACTGGTCACTACTCCTATATCAAAATGTGAATGTTTAATTGAGCAATCTTGTAAATAAAGTCGTATCTAATACAAAATTGGCTCTTGGACTAACAGAAACCGTTTTAAATTATTCCTTATGACATATTAAGCACACCACATTGATATTTCGGGGGAAAAATCATTGTATTACGATGAAAAATTAGCGGTAAAGTTTTTAAGTTTGCGAAACGGCGCGAAAAACGCTGTTGCAAACCACGTGATGGATGTGACGTCGCACGCAAGGAAACATTGAGTTAACCTTATTCTTACAGGAACAACTAAAGTAAATTTCATCAGTTTTCTTTAAATTTAATGAATATTATGAAATATAACTTCTAGCTACGAAATTTCAACGAAACCTAAATAATAATAAAACATAAATTAGAAGAATTTAAAGAACAGAACAACCATAAATGCCTACATTTAAGTTAGAATGTTATCAGCAAACACAAAATTTTGAAATTAGAAGTGATAAAATATTATGTAATCAGTTCTTTTATTTATCAAAAAATATCAGAAAACTGCTTAAGAAACAGCTTAAATAAAACGAAAACAACGAAAAGTGCGTATTTCAATCATTCAACGAAGCCGTGTTTACTTGCGAGTGACGTCACCAGCATTGTAACCAAACCAGGGCGTTCTGGTCACAGATAAAAAACTAAAATTATTTTTATTATTAATTGTTATTATATTTGTAGCGGTGCCGCGCTACTCACCCGACCAATCACAACGCGTGATCTACATCGCAATATCAACTTTACTTAAGCGATTAGAATATATATGACTTTCTGACAACGATTGTCGGGCCGTGGGCCGCGGCCGAACGTGTGGTTTAGTTCCCTAAATATTATTAAACTTTTTAATAATTTTTGAATTTTTATATAGTTTTCTTTTTAATGTACTTTCATTAGTTAACATTTATAGTTAACATGTTTTTTTACGCTATTATCTGATAGGATGACCACATGTTGTAGTATATTTTCAATGCTGTCGAATAGCCAATATACACGTATACTAAATCTTAATGCAACAGCTCTTATATATTATTTATGAACTGTTTTCTTTTTTCCGCAAGAAAAGTAATAAAAAAAGCAATTAGTAAGGCTCTGCGCAACAAACACTAAAAACAGCCGGTGGTTTGAGTAGAAAGCTGCAAATTGTAAAGTTTTTCTTTCGTTTTCTCTTGCACTAGCAAATAATGACCGACTTGGTGTGGTGGCCATTGAAGTTGACGTTGTGCGTGCGACTGTGGTCTTACCTTTCCTTCAATTAGAAGAGTAACCCTCGAAAAAAAAAAAACTGTTATTCAACAATTTACAAAGAAAAATTAATAAACATTACTCATTAAATACTAGTATAATTTCTGGATAACATTTGCCTGTGGATACGTTGACTATTTAATGTGTAATGATTTCTAAGGCCGAGTGGCTTATAGTGGTTAATAGCCTTCTTACGCTGGAGGTCCCAGGTTAGTGCCTGGTCGGAGCATTCATTTATGTGATGGACATAGATGTTTGCTCTTCGGTAATGTTTGTTGACATATATGTGTGTTTATTCTGGATTCACTCCAATTCGCTGTAAGCAATTGCCGTGCAGTTGGAGTGTTTGTCTGGGGATTTTTTTTATTTATTTTTAATATCAGTTTAGCAGTGTTAGTGTTAGAAACAAACTTCCCTGTTTATTACATTGAAGGACTCATTCCTGATAGTAACTTTGAATAGCAAGATTCAGGCATTTGAATCAGGTGTCCTGACACCAACTTCAGGAGTCCATCATAGACTTTAGATACTTTAGTTTTCACTGCGGTGTGGGTGCCAAACTCCTGGTAGGCAGTCAGTAATTTATAACAATTTAAACTGTCTTAAAGTTCGTGTACGTGTATCAATATTGATCTACGACTAATAACAACAAGGCCTAATCCATACATATTAGCTTAACGAAGTCTAGGGATAAGATTCATACGGAATTAATTCAGCTTATTCATAAATTTTAAATCTAAAACTACAACCTAAATTAATTGATCAAGGAAATCCATTTCATACAACCTTTCCAGCAAACAGAAAAATAACACAATAATGCGTCTGAAGCGACACGGGCGACATATCTAAACAAGTTCATGTATTATGCAATAGAGTTATTTATAGCGATACGAATAGAGAACAATTTTCCATGACCTTGCCTCCAGATGGGGACGGATGGCCAATATGGCCGTTTCGTTATGAATGAGCCCTTGCGCTTGCACTTGTTATGCGTTTATTGTGGCCTTGTATAAATGTAGACGGGATTGTCGTATTTGATTGTGAAGGTTGCTAACATACAATAGGTTAAGTGGTTTAAACTTATGTAAGGAAGGTGTGAGTTCTGTATGCGGGTTCTTTCTTCTTGTCCTATTGTAATTACATCCGTAGTTTTTCATAAATGTGTGCGAAATCTAATAATACAATATTATTTCTGACACACTAACAGAACTGTTAGGTAGTAGAGTGTCTTATTTTAAGATCTTGTCTGAGACGGTATTACAGTTCTTCCTATTTCAACCTCCATATTATCCATGTTTGCATGACTGGTATGTTGGTAGAGGGGAAGGAACATGGTTCTAATATGGTTGAGGAAGGCGATGGCTGGATCCCGCGTTAACTCGTGAACGGGTGCCGTTTGGGGGTATTCGTCGTTTGGATACTCGGGGGGAGGGAGACTTGCCGAGCTAACAGATGCAGATAAGAATAATTTTGTATAGACATAAAGAGATTGTGTAAATAATAAATATATTATATTCTTCGTGTAGTTTCTTGCCAGTTCTTCTTCACGAAGGTTTTTCCGAACTGGTGGTGGAATCATGTTTGATTTGACGTCAGTTAGAACAAGTAATTGTCAATGTTGAGAAAAATCTATATTTCATTTCATTTCATTTCCACGGCCAGTGAAATTACTGGAACACAAGCAATTTCAACTGAAGTTTGCGTTCGGCAACGATTCATTAATCGATAATCAATAATTAATTAATAATTTTAGTTCGTATTAATTAATGATGTCTATAGGTTACCCTTCCGAACCAGTGGTAGTTTCAATATACGACGTCCTAAGCCGAGGTCCGTGCCCTCTCGGGTGCCCTTAGGCGTATCGTATGTAGGAGTAGTTTAATATCCAGCTAAGCGCCGTCAGCGCAGGGCCACAAAGTCCCGTGAAATTTAAAAGGCTAATAGGGCCATAAATGAACTGTCCATTTCGAAAAAAGAAAGATGTCTATAGGCTATGGTGCCAATTACCATCAATGGGTCGCATACTTGTGACAAAGTTGAAAAAAGACAACACATAACTTAAACCAGTGGACCTTGAAACAAGAAACTGTTCGTTCAAGAAAGGTTTTCTTATGTACTCAGAAAAGATCAGGAAATAATAAGTCAAACCACAGATTTCTTTATTGGCCACATGATCAAACTTCTAACTTTATAACTAAGCCACGGGAAAATGAGATAGCCTCTAATACACTAATTCATCTTTTTTGCAACGCCTACTGAATACTCTATAGAAAGCGTAGTAGTTAAATTTGGGTTAGGTGAATATTAGGCTTAAAATTTAATCTAAAAATTGAATCCAATTTCGAAATAGAATGATAATTCAAAGTTTTACAGCTAAAACATCATGCGATAACATATTTTTAGTGGCTAAGATAGTATCGTTCAGATAGTACCGCTCGCAAATTGTGGCTGAATTCGTAAGTTAGAAGGTACTGTAGATTTTTACAGGCGAATAATGCTATTAAAAAGAATTCTGTTTAATTAGCACGCAAAAAGATCCTTGTGAACTCGTCTTCTAAAGGGTTGAAATCTATTGAACTAAACAATAATGTAAATGAACAAGTTTGTCACGATTACGTAGCATTTTTTTACTTTATGCAAAGCCGAGTACGCGACCTGATGGTAAGTGACATCCAAACTCATGAACGTCATAAGTCTTAGGTGTTTTACTTATCAAGATTGTGATTATAATATCGAATCATTAGGCGTTGCCGACCTCAGGGTAGGACCTGACCTTCGGTTGGCCTTTCCAGCAATTGCACTGGCTGTTTCTTCTCTTTAACCTCTACGCTAACCTTTAACGCTCACTTCCCTCTAATATGGTTGAGGAGAGCGATGGCTGGACCCCGCGTTAGAGCCATGCCACACGATGCGGTGCGTCGGCGGTGCGGCGCCTGACCGGTGCCGCTCCGGTTTCCTACATATAAAAATGTATGGTATGGCACACGGCGCCGTCCGGTGCGCTCCGGCGCTGCACCGCACGCGCATCGGAATCGAGACGAGGCGGGGAGGGGTGCATTGCGGCACCGGAGTGGCGCCGCTCAGTTGTCTGCTCGTATAGCAGCAGGTAGTCTTCATACAAAAAAAACTAGGAATTATGTCTATGGTTAGAACTTTTTGATAATGATAGCTCCGTTGCTACTTTTCGAGCGAACAATCGTCATATGTTTAATTGTCTAAGAACAACTCTTGATATTCTTCAATTCAATTCTTTTCAATTAATTCAAGGCTATATAAGGAGTGACCCAACATCGTCGTGTGTTTCTACGTCGTCATCGATTGCGTCGGTGGCGTAATAATAATAATAGTAATAACGGAATGCGGTGCTGGAAAGCGAGCGCGCCGAGCACGAGTCCGTCGCTGCTACGGTACCGCAAAACGTTGCGGCGCCGCACTCACCGTGTGGTCGCTAGTCCGGCGAGATGACCTGCGATGCGGTGCCGCACCGCATCGTGTGGCATAGCCCTTATTTAATTGCAAACATACTGACTGGACGTGCTTGTCGACCAACACCAGTGTGTTAAACTACTAGACATCACGAAGTCACTCGATCTTGACGTCATTTCACCGGTCACACCAACTCACTATCCGGATAACCCGCTTCACTCCCCTGATATCCTTGACTTTGCCATCGTCAAGGGTATCAATCTAGATCTCAAGACTATACAGCCACTAGACGACTTAGGCTCAGACCACCGTCCGGTGTCTCTAATATTAGGACCCCAGAACGACCCTCCTGTTCCGAAAACCTATACCAACTGGGAAGGTTTCAAACACACCCTGTCTTCGGCCTTGGAAGCCCCAGACTGTCCACTCGCGATTTCATCCGACTATCTCGATAGCACGGATAAAATCGACTCGATAGTCGATTCTCTCACTACCGCCATCAACTCGGCCATCAGTGAGAATTTAAAGGTTGCTAAGCATGGCAAGCCCAAGCTTCCCTTGGACATTAGCAACCTAATTAAAGCTAAAAATGCCGCTCTCCGCAGAGCCAGAAAATACCCCACACCCGCCTACAGGCAAATCGCTAACCAGCTTCAACGTAAAGTCAAACGTACCGTCGCGGAATACAGAGACGTTCAAAGGAACGATCTTATGATTAATATTTCCCCGTCCCACACGGCGTACTATAGGATGGCGAGAGCCCTCCGACTAGACGCCCGTACTTACACCGCTCCGTTATCTCGTCCCGATGGCACTACCGCCTTCGAGGACGACGAAAAAGCCGAATGCTACGCCGATAGCATTGCTTCACAATGCTCCCCGAGTACCCAACCCACAGACCCAGCTCACATCCAGGCGGTGGAAGACGAAGTCGATTACAAAGACTCCCGTCCAGTCACCGCTGACCCCATCACAGTTTCTAACGATGAAATCCTACTCATCATTAGGAAACAGGAATCCAAGAAGGCCCCGGGTGCGGATGGAATTTCCAACCAAGCACTTAAGCAGCTGCCTCGGCAGGTGCTTACCTTACTTGCGATTATCTTCAATGCTTGCTTTGACCTGAGCTACTTTCCAAAAGCTTGGAAAGAAGCTATAGTCATAGGCATTCCCAAGCCGGGTAAACCTTTGAATAACCCGGCTAATCACAGACCCATCAGTCTACTCAAGGCAATGGCCAAACTTCTCGAGAGAGTCATTCTAGCTCGAATGAAGGACCACCTGTTCCCAGCGGACGGTGACCCCCTCATTATCCCCCACCAATTCGGCTTTCGAGCCAAATACTCGTGCCCTCAGCAAGTCCATCGAATCGTCGAGTACATACTCGACGGCTTCTACCCCAGACGACTGAAAACAGTCGCGGTCTTCTTTGACGTAGCCAAGGCTTTTGACAAAGTCTGGCACGCAGGCCTCATATACAAGCTTCACAACACAGGCTTGCCCGACCGACTAGTCAAACTAGTCGGCTCCTACCTTAAAGATCGCACCTTTAGATTCAAACACGAAGGTACGCTCTCCACCCCCCGCCCCCTCAAGGCGGGCGTCCCTCAGGGCTCGGTACTCGCCCCGTTACTATACACATTATACACCAATGACATACCTATTCCGTCTAAAGGTGTTCAACTTTCCCTCTTTGCCGACGACACTGCCCTATACGTCAAGGGCGTGCACGTCGACACACTCATCACCAAGCTCCAGAAGGCCGTAAATGACCTCGGAGCCTGGTTTAAAAAATGGCGTATCGATGTAAATCCAGAGAAAAGCTCTGCGATGCGCTTCGACTTTTACTAGACTTTTACTTTGTCTACTTGTTTACTAGAGTGTTTACTTTTGTTAGGTTTAATAATAATTAAAGGTATTATACACTACCGTGTATAGCTTGGTTACTTGTCTAAACACACTTAACCTAAGACAAAGTTCCAACCTCCTTTTCTTGTCGCTAAGTCATGAGTCATGCTCATGCGCATGAAAACATAAGATGATACACGCATTGTTTCGGATTTAGAACTCGGTTTGTTTGAGTCTCAACTTGAGCTGAGTAGTTTTGAGAATGTTTCACTCTTGTAATGTTTTGACGTAAAAGAGAAACAAACCAATGTTTACAATGCGCTTATTTGCAAGTTAATAAGCTATTGAGGGCTGATTTTTTAATGTTCGTTAAAGTTCAGAATTATGGGCGCTATCCTCATATTCGAGCCGGCTCGCTCGGTTCGGCATTTTTTGTTGAATGACAAAGCCTTCCTGAAGCAATAACTACACATATCGGCTAGTGCCGTTTGGGAAGTCCATTGGCTGGCACATACAGCTAGCCTAGCCAAAACCTGGTGGTAGAATCATGTTTTATTTGACGTCAATAAGAACAAGTAATTGACAATTTGAGAAATAAATATTTCATTTCATTTCATTTCAACCTGAACGATATAAGACGGGGGACTTTTTTCGCGAACATTAATGTAATATACTCGATTATGCAGGCCGATCTTGCCGATTAATACCGAACATGTGGACAGAACCTCTAACTCTTGATTTCAAAACACGGTTGCTTTTATCATATCAGACTGACACCCTACAACATCAATACCATAACAGAAATTGCCCATGAAGTGTTTATATTTATTTATTTACAGAATACTTACCTCTCATGAAGCGACGTTTGCTTAACTTGTAGTTGTTAGTGTCCAAAGGCGCTGAGAAACTTCAGTAGATTTCTCAACCTTTTCTATTTAGCGTACTATCTCCTTATAAATATCCTCCAAGAGTTCCTATCTCAATCTCGGCACGCCACGTGCGTATCAGCTCATAGCTCTGAAGTCAATGACCTATCTAGTTTTAACAGCTGTCATTAAGCTAATTGAAATAGGAAGGAAGGAATCAGCGGCGTCGGCGTGAAAGTCGAGGTTAACCTACGTTAATAAAATTAATCAGTCTCCTTGGATGAAATGAAATAAAATAAAAATGTGTTTATTATTACAAAATGACACGAACTGTATACGGCATGTTCGATTTTACAGAATTAGTAACTTGATTAACTATGCCAGTTCAAGATTAACAGTTAGGACGACTTGCGCGGACGTGGGTTAAAAAATTAAGCTTGGGTTAAAATATTGATGTACGCCTCTCTCAGTCCAATAGAACCTGACAGTCACGGAGTGACATTCATTCATTTCGGAAGCACTTCTTCCATTTACCTACTGTCAATGTCACTGGTATGAACGTAAGCGTATTCCCCTGATAGCGTTAAGATTACTTGATATAATATATTCTTTTCCTACATGTACCTATTTTTAATCTTTGAAATAGAAGAGATTCACACAAAATGAATCTCCTATCTCTTCAACATTAGTTTTATAGCTTGAGTCGAACAATGCAATGTGTTGGTTTGAGACCACCCGGAATCGGTGTTGTGAAGCCCTACAAATACGCACACCAACATTCTTGATACAGGAACTAACGAAACCAGATTATATTGATCTCTGCTTCACGTTTTAAAATTATTATTAATCTTTTAAATTACATGAAAACATGAACTCTTTAGTGACGAATAAAACCAATTACCTATATGGTTTGGTTTTAAAAGCAGATTCGAGTATCCTGTTGGATCCTAATTATAAAAAAGGCGAGAACCATTTATAAAATATATTTTTCCATTAATATATAAAGATGCGTTTAATGCTGCTAACAGACAAAGCACAGGCTACACCGGTGCCAACATTAAATTTCGTACCGGGTTTCGTTATGTTGTTAAGGGGGCAATAAAAAATGACTTTTTAAATTAAGGCAATCGATTTATATTCGAATATAATCCTTTAAAACAAAAAGAAATCTTTTCTCTCTTCTCTTCTTCTCCCTAATATGTATTCTCATAAAATTTTAAATTTGACGGCCTTTTTGGTATGGAGGTAAGTACCCTTGCCTTTCATGCCAGAAGTCCCGGGTTCGAATCCTGCTAGGGGCAGATATTTTATCATGTTTGCTTTCTAGTCATGGATGTGTATGTATGTTTATGTCTAATACTTATATATAAAAAAAATCTATGTGTGTTTATATATTTCTAAGTTTATTTATCCGTTATCTAGTATCCATAACACAAGTTCTTAATGATACTTAATTTGGGCTAGATAATGTGGTGTGATTGTTAGAAAAAAAAAAATTTTTATTAAAAAACATTTTTCACCACAAAACTCTTTTACGATTAATCAAGATCTTTTTTTTACTTCATTTTTATCATCATGGCGTAAATACACCCTAACTTCAGGTGTTATACGTAGACCGAGAGAAAAAATAACAGGCGGTAAAAAATTCGATCGGCACCGTTTTGTCAAAAGTGTTAAATACATAACATTTATATAGGAGTTCTTAGAATTCTGGTCGTATGCGGCTGGCATCCCTGAATATTTATTTTCGGATCTTTTGCAACAAACGGCCTAGTTTTCTCCATGCGGTGCACGCTGGACGGAAATAGCCAACATAATGTTGTTATAATTATATTTTTACCGGAAGATATATTATCGTTATTTGGAATAATCTGGTATGATTTGTGGATATTGGGTATTAATAAATTTAATGGTAATAAAAACGGAGATTGAGTTTGAAAATAATGTTTTGTTTTCTAATACGGCTAGTGACCCCGCGTGTTTTAGTTAATTTTGTTTTTTTTATTCTTTTTAAAGCTTTAAAACTTGCATAGAAGAAGTGTAAGCCAGAATTTTCAGAACTTTCACTTTCATTTCATTCTTTCATATCTATGTAGTTATATTTTATACACTTGAATTATGAGTTCCCTGAAATGTTCATTCTATGTTCCTTCTGGATAATATGGCTTTCCGATAATGTAACATTTGTTATATCGGTTCACTAGTTGTGGAGTTTATCGATAACTTACAAACAAATATTTCCTCTTTATAATATTAGTTATAGATCTTGAAAATTGTATAATAAAGGTGTGGGTTTTTAAAATATCTATCGGTAAAAGTTTATTTCCTGAATTTTTAAACATACCCGTATATTGCAACATAAAACTAATAAGTAATTATAATCAGTTTCTTCTACGCACGCGCGCCCCACTTGTAACTTTTTAAAATAAATATTATTAACACGTTCATTGCCATAGAACAAAGGACATTTTCTACAAAAAGGGGCCTACATATTTTTATAGGATACTGCTTGGGGCCAAAATTTTTATTTTTGCTTTTTATTTGTAATAGTGAAATATTGCAATAATGTCATGTTTAGTGAATATTTTTGCCAGTTTTCCGATCTTTTGAGCGATTTTTCAGGAATCACGGCGCCGTGTGCTGCGGCCACTTCTATGCAAATCGAGCAATATGGCCGCAACACACGGCGCCGTGATTCCTGAAAAATCCGGGAAATCTCCACATTATCGTTTATTTTTATAAAATTAAATATTTGATACAACTCACAGGAGATTCCGTAGTAAAATAAAACAAGTTTTTAAAGGTGAACTGGTTAAATTTCAATAAAAAAGGCTAAATTTTAGAACATGAACTTAAAATAAGAAAATCAGGACAAGAACTATGAATTATGATGCTGAAAAAAACAATCAATAGTTACCATAAGCACAATTACAGGCTCTGTACTCTTAGGCTGAAGCTGTACGTCTTTTATTAGACTTGCAGTCTTTACACTCTTTCCTTTTGGTTTCTGTTAGAATTTTCTCTCGACGTTTTCGCTTTTTTATATTTGTGATTTTCGTGAGAGAATGGCTACTAGCAGAAACTGAAGTAGCTGAAGAGGCTATCGGTGGAAGTAGTTGCTCAATTACTTGAAGACGAAAGTCATAAAGGCTGTGTTTTGGCTTGCCTGAAAAGCGGTTGTACAGTTTGTGGGCATTTATAAGCGTCATCATTACTACATGGACAAAGACCTTATTGTACCACCGTATAGAGCGCCTTTCACTAGGATAATAGGAGTTTATTTGATCATCTGAAGTCATCTGAATCAAGATATCGACGTTTTCGGGCACTTCTATCACTCGTATTTAACGCAAATTACTATTAAATTAATTAAAACAACACTAGAACACAGCTTCACAACTGTTTTTTGTTGTGTATTTTTTTTACAAACTTTGTGAGGGTATATCAGAAAATCCACAAATAAATCTAAGTGGCCAGTTTTTTCCCCGAAATATATTACGACTGTTCAAAAGGGCCACGTTAAAATATAAGTAATATTGAAAAGGCCGACTTCAAAAACATGTTTCAAAGTCGTAGGGATTAGAAACACGGTACCGTGTATGCGGCCACTGTTGTAAGACAACCAATACACGGTACCGTGTGTTTGGCCACTACTGCAAGATAACCAACACACGGTACCGTGCGGAGTGGCAATTAAGGTGTTAACAAATAAATAAAAAAGCAAATGCTTGTATTTTTTTTTGGCATGTATAAGTACATCGTAGTGTGCGACCATAGAACAAAAATAAGAGTGGGGCGCGCGTTCGCGGAACGCTGTTGATTCTGACTGTACCGTGCCTACTGTTAATGGCAATAAAATTATATGGGAATTTACTTTATTTATGCGTTACCAATTACCGTAGATCGCAATGTAGATAATTAATAACTTGCAGTTTTCTTTATACCTCACGGACTGTTCTACGTGTTGTAATATATCTTTCATTTCACAATTTCGTCATCAATATTGTTATTTTAATTACCAATGTCTGTGCAAGACTTTACCTATTTTCTGCATATTTGTACCGGTTTAAGTGGCATCGCAGCTCATAATTCCAAAATGTCTTGGCAAAATGTAAGTATTCTAGATTATTCCTGTGGGCATTCAAATAAAAAAAATTTTATTGCCTTAGTCGTGTCTAATTTTATCAAAATTCGAATACAAATATTCATTTCTCATATAATTTATTGACGTCAAATCAAGCATGACTTTACCACCCGTTCGGAAAAGCCTTCTGAACTGGCAAGAAACTTCACGGGTATAATGTTTTCAAAATAAATTTACAATATCTTTTAAGTCTATACAAAACCATTCCTATTTGCAGCTGTTAGCTCGGCAAGTCTCCCTCCCCCCAACTAGCCAAACTACTAACACCCTCAAACCATTGAGGTATAAAATTACATATAATTTATTTTACTTTGTCGATAGATCTTTTTTATTGCAGACTGGTGTGAGTATCTTCTTCCATCTCATTTGGTGGAAGTCATTTCACATTTTCCTGCAACAATTTCGTTATTTTTCCTTTCCACCGTGTCTTACTAACTACAACTACATTTAATTATAGTTCCAAACAATAGTAATGGTTACGCAAAACTTTCTAATGACCGAAAACTATGTCTGTCAGAGACAGTGGTAACATTCGCGGCAGTGATACCGAGTTCCGCCAATTTACTGGAAAAATTGCGGCTATTGTCGTGTGGCTTAGGTTCTGTAGGCATTTATTGGTATTATATTTACCAATTTATTCGATACCTTGGTCTGTTTAGGAACATCTTGTATGGACTGTAATTGATTTTATCAACTCAGAAATGATTGCGCGTAAGAAAAAAAGAAATATCTTTCAATCGAAAACTAAATATCCATTCAAATTTACTCTATAGTTAATTAGGATAATAATTAGTAAGTAACAAATTAAAATGTATGACAAGAATAAAATTTAACATGAAAAATGGTTTATTTCTCTAACAATTTGAAAGTACTTATTATAATAATATGAAAAAAGTTTCTGTTTTTAAAGTGCACCAACAGTAACAAACCTCCAGGTTTCAATAAAGCTATGAGGAACCCTAATACGTGTAGGTACTGCTGACATAATTTCTACCGTAGCTACTTACTACGGAACCATCGGCGGAAACGGATCTACGCGTATTGTTACACAATACTATAATATGCTTTATTGTTTTATGTTATTTCTACTTTAAAAGTAAATATCTATTCTTTGTAATACACCAACAGTTATTGCGATTTGATGGTAGGTTTGTTATAGTAGAGTTTATAATGTAAAGATCTTCTCGGGGGTGGCACTAGTCCTTCCTGTTTTAACTGCCTCAATAACCACATTGCGTTGGGTTCCGGATACAGGTTAAGGGATATAAAAATAAATCCCCAGACAAACACACCAACTGTTTGGCCCCAAAGTAAGCAGAGCTTGTGTTATGGATGACCATTCCGCGAATTGGGGGATACCCAGAATAAACATCCGTGTTCGTCACACGAATGGATGCCCCGGCCAGGACTCGAACCTGGGACCTTCGGCGTATGAGACAAAGCTACTTACCACTACATCACTCGGTCGTCAAAGGTACAGCTAGTTTAATTACTGGAACACTGGCAGTTCGATCTTAACCCCACGGTCGGTAATGCACCCTTAATCGATAATCAGTAAATATCGATATGATTAATCAGCGACATCTCAACGTCTGGCACAGTCAGGCACAATCGGGCACAGATGCCGGTTACCATATGTGGACTCACTCGGTTGCCGGCTGTGACAAAGTTAAACAAATCGCGTGATCGATATTATGTTATTAGGCCTGTTTGGTGTGGAGGTAAGTACCCTTGCCTTCCATGCCTTAGCTCCCAGGTTCGAATCCTGGTAGGGGCAGATATTTTATTATAATTGCTTTCTGGTCATGGATGTGTATGTTTGTTTATTTAAGTTTATTTCTAATATTTATACATGAAAAAAATATCTATGTGTGTTTTTATATTTCTGAAGTTTATTTATCCGTTATCTAGTATCAATAACTCAACTTCTTAATGATACTTAATTTGGGCTAGATAATGTGGTGTGATTGTTAGAAATTTAATTTGTTTATTTATTTATATTACAATGCATGTACACACAAAATGTAACTAATCATAGTTAAATGGGATAAAATGCTTGTACAAAGGTACTACTTATTTCATAAGACTACCAGTAGACCTGGGACATACATAAATACATATGCATACATGATTACGTACATTTTATATATTTTCCAATTTTTATAAAAGGCGAATGTTCTTGGATCGACTTCATTATACTAAAAGTTATCAATAACTTTATATTCAAAACTTTATAAGAACCTACTTAAACGATTTGAACAATTGTTCCACCATAAGAAACGTGCATAATCCCGAAGAATAAGCTATATTTCATCCCGAAATTCCCGCGGGATCAATCAGGCGATTGCAGGTGATACCGCGAAATCTTTAGTATATTCATAAATTTCGATTCGTAAATTGTTAATTTTCAACTGCCGCTAACTTTGAGGGACCCAGCACAGCTGTTTTGTGTCATATTTTTATATTTTAGAGGATGTAACATGGTAGTGTAGAACACCCTCATATTTTAAAATAACAGATTCACGAAACACTTGAGACTTTACACAAAACTGCAACGAAGTTATAAATAAACAAATAGGTTAATAACCCTGCTGATTCACACACACAGACAACACTCGCACACAATCTAACAGAAGAACTTACACACAGCTGACCTACCGCGGCCTTATTCCGATATTTCGTCCGCTCTACAAAATCTAGGTTACCTATTTTCTAACAAATTGAAGAATTTTACTTTTCATTTGAAGCCCACTTCACTCAAGTTTATAAGGCCGAATTGTTAAATGGCTAATAAAATGCTGGCCTATTTCGGATATGTTCATTTCGCCCACGTTCGTTTTGAAATATGAACGGGTCTCAACAGGTGTCGGATGTTGTTTGAATTTGTGAGTAAATCTAATTAACTTGTTGACTGTGACGGTCTTTTGGTTGAAATTCTGAAAGTTGCTTTATTTGAAAGGAAAATAATAATTTCGGTTTGACAATGGCTATACGGTTCTGAAAGACATCTTTCAGGACCGTAACTAGTCTTAAAGCAATTACAACCTTTTGATAGCTAATGATGTATTGTTAGTTAAATATAATAATGTAGGGAATTGTTATTTTAAAATTATTTCCTATATAAAAGGAAAACAAAATTGAACCATTTAAGCGTGTGCATACCTACACTTGAATTAATATAATCGAGACAAACACACGACCGGTATGGTCACAAAGTAAGCAGAGCTTGTGTTATGGGAGACCAGTGAACTGGGGAGGATCCCAGAATATACATCCATTTATACATATAAACAACCATGGCCCGAGGACAAACGTCTGTGTTCATCATAAAATTGAATGCCCCGATCAGGATTTCCTATTTTTAGTCAATATCAATGATCTGCAATCGGTCGTTAAGAATCAATGCGAGGTCATATTGTTTGCTGACGATACTTCCTTCTTATTTAAAACCAAAAGACAAGAAACTGACTATCCAGCAGTAAACCAATGCATCTCCAACACAGAGACGTGGTTCTCAGCTAATAATTTGCTCCTCAATTAAAAAAAAAACTAAATGTGTCAAGTTTACATTGCCAAATGTCAAACAGGTAAACACAAACCTTGTAGTTAAGAGCCGGGAACTGACTCCTGTAAGCTCAACTGTATTTCTGGGCATAACCTTAGACGCCAAACTCCAGCGGAGACTGCATGTTGATGGTTTAGCGAAAAGGCTTGGCTCTGCCGCATATGCTGTTAAAAAAATGAGACAAATTTCACATGAAACAACTGCTCGATTAGTCTATTTTGGTTACTTCCACAGCCTCATGACATATGGTATTCTGTTGTGGGGGACTGCTGCCGACATCGATACTATATTTATTCTGCAGAAAAGGGCTGCTCGCGCAATCTATCAGCTCGGTCCAAGGGTGTCACTTAGAAGTAAATTTAAGGAAATAAATATTCTTACTTTCCATTCACAGTATATTTTAGAAAATTTAATGTATGTAAAAAAGAACATAACCTTGTTCAAAAGAAAAAAAGATCTGCACAATGTTAACACAAGAGGAAGAAATATGCTGGCAGCTCATAATAGTAGGCTTCATAAAGTCACTAACTCATTCATGGGTCAATGTATACGCTTTTATAATAAGGTTTCTGAGGATATCCAAGATCTTCCTATTGACAAATTCAAAGAAACTATAAAGCAGAAGTTGTGTGAAATATTATAAACTATCCGATTATTTGGATAATAAAAGCCCTTGGGTATAATCCCCTCATTAACAGGATTTTACTAGTATTTGTAACAAAACATAATATGTAATGTGTCTGTTTGTTCGTTGAGTTCTTCGTCCCGATGAATATCTAAAGCGTCATTGTCACTAAAGTACGTCTTCTTATGGTAGCGTCGGGTGAGGGGTCGCTCACTTCCCTCTAATATGGTTGAGGAGGGCGATGGCTGGATCCCGCGTTAACTCGTGAACGGGTGCCGTTTGAGGGTGTTCGTCGTTTGGATACTTGGGGGGACTTGCCGAGCTAATAGATGAAGATAAGAATAATTTTGTATAGACATAAAGAGATTCTGTAAATTTATTTTGAAAAAAAATATACCCGTGAAGTTTCTTGCCAGTTCTTCTTCACGAAGGTTTTTTCGAACTGGTGGTAGAGTCATGTTTTATTTGACGTCAATAAGAACAAGTAATTGTCAATGTTGAGAAATAAATATTTCATTTCATGTCTCGAACCTGGAACCTCCGGCGTGTGAATCAGGTCTGCATCCCACTACGCCGTCAAATTGATAAATATAGAAAAATTGACCTCAGTGTTTTTATGGTTGTTAATTAAGATACGTAAAATACATTTTTATAGTTACAAAAACCTTGCTGAACTGAAAATAATAAATTTTTTTCATTCAAATCTTAAGAAAAATCTAATTATCATTAAAAAAAAATGAAAATCCGAATAAAAAATGAATAATGACAGACAGTTTGCGAACCGCAACGTCTACCGCCCAAGGTCTAATTACTCCACAACTGCCACCTATTACTAATCTTCCGTCGACCGTTCGACCAAGCTAACTAGACGCCTGACAGACGTGACGTCGTTTACTTCGGCCAGGTGCAGCAGCACTATTATCATATGTTTCGCTATTCACAGCCAGCATATTTATTTACCTGACTAAATTATCAAGGTACTGAGCGGCATTTCTTTCGTGACGCTCGTTTCGTTCATAAACAGTAAAGGATTTAAAGGGCAAGCTGCATTGCGCCGGTTCGTCTAGTTAGCTTGGTCGAGGTCTAAGTTACGGTTATGAGAGAAACCTTACCTTGGAGAAAGCTAGCTCGACTGAGAGGTTTGAAACGCTCGTAATTTAGGATAATTCCTTGATGGATACAAGTGGAGCGTACTATGGAGATACGTTCAATTGGCTATGTAAATGGGGCAGTTTTGTTCCAGTAATCAAATTATTATAATTACTGGTTAAGGAGGTGTGTATCAGTCAGCGTTAGTGATTTAAGTAGAAGGTTTTAATCGAAAAAACCTTGTTTGGAAACTAATAAGATTATAAAAATATAAGATAAGAAAATAACTGTGTTTTAGCGTAACAATATGTTAAGGGTGCAAATTAAACAAACTTCTTTTTTATAGCATTATTTGCCTGTAAAAATCTAAATTGCCTTCGAAATTACTAAGTCAACCACAATTTGCGAGCGTCTAAACGATACTATCATAGCCACTAATAATATGTCGTCTGATGATGTTTTTGCTACAAAACTTTGAATTATCATCCAATTTCCTCGCTTCGCTCGCTCGGCTCGCACATGCGATAATTACAGTCTAACATTAACCTAACCCAAATTATCTACTACGCTTTCTATAGAATATTTAGTAGGCGTTGCAAAAAAGGGCAATTAGTTTATTAGATGCTATCTCATTTTCCCGTGGCTTAGTTATAAAACTAGAAATTTGATCGTAGTGGCTAATAAAGAAATCTGTGGCTTGACTTATAATTTCTCTATGTTTTGTAGGGAGTGACATTTACGAATTTTTTGGTCGATGTCGAAAGAGGAATGATGTGCAACTTCCTGAATGGCTCTCACTGAGGAACTGTTTCGTTTTCATTATAAAATATTATGAATGTAATGCCAAAACTTGTCAACACTGCTATTGACGGATGTATGAGGCGGATAAATAAAAAAATATATATTTATTAACTAAGTTACTAAGACTAACTGAGTTTAGCTATAGTTTTAGGGAGTATTGTGTAAGTTTCTAATACTACTGACTGTAATAATTGTTTTTGCGTTCAAACTGTAATTTTTACATAATGTTATTGCGTTTTGGTCTAATTGGTTTGAGGTCGTCAATAACCAGCTATTCACTTACATTCTTCGTTTGTACCTTGAGTTTAATTAATCAATTTACTTTGTGGCTTTCAGGTCGGAAGGTGAACTCCAGAAAGATTCAAATGACCCGGTGTCCAGGGTGCCGCCACACTGCCACATCACTATCAAGTGTACTAGAGAGGTACATACAGATATTTATCTAATATCTCCAAATACTAGGTTCTTTGACGGAATGCCAATTCTAATTCAGTGGTATGTCTCGAATTAGATATAGCAATTCTATAGACATTTCTATCTCAAACTTACAAGCACGCGCTATATGTTGATCAGTTATTTTTGTTGAATGTCGATTTTGATATGAGTTTGATATGCCAGATTTTAAATCTCGAACGAAGATTCGCTAGTCAATTCTTTTTTTTTTTTTTTTACTTTCTCGAAAAATTTAAATTGACATCGGCAGCGATTGCATGTAAGCGGTGGAGATGAAAATATCGTGAATTCGATATAATATCATTGAGAATTTATGTACTGGTCTCTAGCCAAGTCCATTAAACCGAATTCGGTCGCAAATCATCCAACAATGATCATCAATCGTCCTGCCATTTAAAATTGTTTGCGAACGAATCTAGATTTGGGATTCTAGTCTAAAAAACGAATACGTGGCCTAGATTCTGAAATGTACAAACTGTTTTCTTTAAATGACTCTAACTAAACACAACTATTACAAATATATGGAAAGTACCAAACTAATTTTTAACTCCTCACGCAAAAAGAGGCTTCTTCTAATTTATCTGTGAGCCAATCTGTGGGATCGTATATACCATGAATTTACTTTTATTTTTATTTTAAGAGATTTCATTTACAATTAAATATGTATATTCTCTTCTAAGCAACGCAGTTCTAAGTATATGATTACCAAATGTTATTATACTTGTCAAATAGCCGAAATAACATGTTACCAAGTAAAATATTAACTACGCAATCAAAGACACACACGAAATACACAGCACGTTTTTATTAGTTTTCTAATCTTTACACGCGACCAACATTGGCATTGCATTCGTAATTACACCGGTGACATTTCGATTTTATTTTGACGCTTGTCACTTTCTCTTCAATAATATAATAAAAATTGGCGCCAATAACGCGGTGTGTTTTTTCTTTAACTAGATTCTAGAGAGAGTATTCGATATTGGTGATTCATAAATCTATTTGTATTGTGGTGAAGCCTTAGTAGTGTGGTAATAAGATTTATAAATATGGTTAGGAACCTAAATACACTTATGTTTAGGAGAGCTTATTTTTGGAATAAATACACAACATATTAATCTGTCCACAACGGTCTAGACTTCAGTTGTCAATAAATGACAATTGGTATAAATATAAAAACCTATGTTATTGCAAATTCTAAGCTTAAGCTCGTTCATCGGCGGTTGATTTTTAGTTGGAATTAAACTAAAAACAAGATTTAAAACTGATTTTATGGGAGTTTTAATACATTGATAACAATTACAAATACACTTCGAATTAATGATAATTCATTATGTTTTTAAAGAACTAGACGTGTAATTTTTACAGCTTTTTCGCATGTTTTCTGTCGAAGTGACCGAATGCTATTAAGTTGCAACAGAACCCAAATAGGTACTCATTTGTTCACTCTTATGGTGATGACGTCATTCTGACCCGGATTGGATATCTAGATTTTATATGTGATGGACAGCACCTAAAGAAATCTATTTATTTAAATCAATTCACATCTGTATTTTAATGTGTACGTATTAGCAATGAAACAGTCTAGCTTAATTTAGCAACACAGTTCAACATTTGATTCCCTGGCAAATGTGATTTTTCGCTTTTTTGTTAACTTATGTAATGAATTTCCTAGTTGAGTAGGTCAGTATGTGTATTCATAATGGCTACCAGGTGCTTTATACTTATCTTGCTGCATGAGTAACAAGACTTTGTTTTTAATATACTTGGAAATTTTGTAGACGTGAAACTAACGTGGATGCTAGAACATTAGGACTTGCTACAAAAAACGTTTAATTCTTGTTTATCTTTCGACACAACTGTTTAAATATAAGACCCAAATAAACTAAAATGGAAATCCCTGGTGACCTTTCTAACATTTACACGTATGACGACCGAGTAGCGTAGTGGGCAGTAGGGCAGTAAGGTTCGAGTCCTGGTCGGGGCATGCATTTTTGTAAACACAAATATTTGTTCTCGGGTCATGGTTGTATACTGTATTCATATATGTATATTTATTCTGGGTTTCCCCCCCAGCTCGCTGTGTGGTCATCCATAACACACGCGTTGCTTACTTCTGTTGTGTGATTCTGATGATTTTTTATTTTTTTTTATTTGCTTGCATTATAAATTTATTAAACAATGTCTAATGATCAAAGTAAAATCTCATACACTATTAAGTACCCTTGCCTTCCATGCCAGAGGTCCCGGGTTCGAATCCTGGTAGAGGCAGATATTTTTATTATATTGCTTTCTAGTCATGGATGTGTATTTACGTTTATTTCTAATATTTAAATATATTTAAAAAAAGATATCTATGTGTGTTTATATATTTCTTAAGTTTATTTATCCGTTATCTAGTATCCATAACACAAGTTCTTTAATGATACTTAATTTGGGCTAGATAATGTGGTGTGATTGTTAAAAAAAAAAAGAATTTTCTTAACAAGACCGATTAAATTAAAAAGTTTATGTCAATGTATTCGCACAGTTATTTCGTGTAAACGTAAATGCTGAAAGTCTATTTATTTTATAAGTATTTTAAAATTTAAAACACAATACTCTTAACACCTATAAAAGTGTACGGACGGAAGTCAGAACCCTGGGCCGTTCGTTCGACGTCCGTAAAACAATAGAACGTCCGACGTGTCACTGGGGACGTTTGCCCTTGTGCACTTTGTATTTTAACAATGGAATTATTCGGTTAGAAAAAAGGGTTACTACGAACTTAACAATATGTAGAAGAATATAATGTATAGTATAGATGGTTCAAGTAATTAGTGCGCGCGGACCTATGTGTGAGCATGCTTGTAAATATGCACTGAACTTTGTGTGACAGCCTCCATCTTGTCAGACGGTGTTCTCGTCCCTTTGGTGTAGGCATGGAAATGATTGCTATTTACAAATAACAATCATATGATAAAATGATTTTTTTTGTCACAGTGAAATCACCTGCTACTTTTCACACCTGCTATTTTTCACTCCTGCTATTTTTAATTGGGTATGATTTATCATGATGATGATTGATATGATTTATCATGGGTATTTATCATGTGGGAGTGATTTTTATTAGCCGTGATTTCTCACCGTAATTAATTTGAATGATTTTTATAGCAATTATTGTTGGTTTTACGTGCTTTTATTTAACTTGCAATGTATGTATTTAGCTACATAGTTCACTTTGTTCGGGTGTAATCTTGAATGAAACAAAATTTTTAAAGCTTGTTTTTTATAGAAATAACATGATAAAAAAATCTGAGACCTGTATTATTTGGTACAATTTATTAGAAATAAGCAATGAAATTCCCTTCATACTTTATCAGGCTTAGGACTGACAATGTAAAAATCCTTTGTAGAAAATACATGACATACAAAACTTAAAGTCTAATAAGTTATAGGCAAATTTTTATAACTAAAAATCTCCTACGAAACGACTGAATTGCAAAGTAAACAAGTCGCAATCAATAGGTAACGAACGTACGTACGTACGTACTCTATACGTAATTATAAAACTATATTCGATGTCGTAATATCGAAAACAATATATTGATATCCAATGAATTATTTTATCGACTATATTGTTACAAATCGCATATTAAAACGGCAATGGATGCAGCTCAATCGGATATTACGACGAAACGAAATAACACGCGGAAGTGACTAGTGGTAGTAATGAGTGGTGCTGATTTATACTAAATTAATTTATAAATACATGGACGTAAAGTTTAATTACAATTGGTTATAATTTAGCGCCATCATGCAGTGCTAATAATATCTTAATAGTAAAATTTTTGTTCAGTAGATGGCTATAAAATTTGTGCACATAGCAGATCTTTAGAGTAAGCCTTTTTCTTATAGCCTTAAAGTTTAATTTAGAATGTAAACATTGACTGAAACGGCGAGCCATAGTGCGATCGAATGCGCTACTCGCACTCATAGCGCTGTAAGTAAGTGCGTCTCGCTCGATCCTGCCGCTCGCATTACCGCCGTGCTAATTCTCTCTCTCTCTCACCAAAATCACACCACCAACCAACCAACCAACAGAAATCATTATCACTGTGATTCTAAAGCTGGATAGCAGATATGATATATGAAAAAAAAAATCATATGATTTTCACTGTTACTAATGATTTGTTCCATGTCTGCTTTGGTGGGCGTGTACAATCTTACGCACACATAATAATATGGCCGCGCGCATCAGTCTTGTCTATAACTAGACAAACTTAGATTACGTGTATATATACAGGGTGTCCAGGAGTATGCGTAAGAATGTCGGTGCAATTCAACCTGTAAATAACAACAACAAAGTAAAGTTTATTTTGATTTTTTTTTAATTTACAGTAAATGTTCGAATTGTTTTCCTCCTGCTCTAATACAGGCGCGGCATCTTTCTATAAATGAGCGTGCGATGAATCGCGCCATCCTTCTTTGGTTCGCCTCTTCTGATATCTCATGTAATCTTCGACGGAGTTCGTTAATGTCAGGGACATGCTTTGCATACACTTTCTCTTTGAGAAAACCCCGGTAAAAAAATGTAATGGATTAAGATCTGGTGACCGCGGTGGCCATAAAATAGGACCCAAAGAATCCATTTACCTGGGTAATTTTCACTCAAGTAATTTCTTACTGAGGCCGCGTTCTGAACGCGCATATCTCGATGAGTGGTCAATGGTGGGTCTTCTATTAATTCAGGTAAATCTGTTCTCAAGAATTGTAAGTAGGTTTCCCCAGTGACAGCTTCTGTGAACTCGAACAGCCCAATTATACGGCGGTTAATTTTGCCTGTCCACATGTTCACCTTAAATTGGTATTGGGTCTTCTCTTCTCGGATTACACGAGGATTGATTAAAGCCCAATGGTGGACATTGTTAAGATTTAAGAATCCGTTTTTCTTGAAAGTACTCTCATTTGACCACAAAATATTATTAATAAAATTTGGATCAGCTGCATGCATTCTTAACATTTTTCTATAAAACGCTACGCGTTGTGGAAAATCACGTGGCATAAGAGCTTGTAGTATTTGATGTGCCGTAGATTTGGGAATCCAGGTAAAATTTTCTATTGTTCGTACAGATATACCGGGTTCATTTTATACTAGTTCAAGAACCTCATCTTCACCGACCAAGTCTTGAACACTGCGACCTTGTTCCCGTATTGGCCTTCCAAGAATTACACCTTCACAATACTTGCGATGTACGTTCACGGTAGAGCCTGGCTGCCGCCCTGGCATTGCCTTGACATTCACCGTAGGTGAAATGCATGTTTGCATATTACAATGGTGTGTATGATACTGGCATTGCTTAAAAGTATCACTAATCACGAGCACAATAGAAAGCTCAGAGAGCGATCCAAGTCCAATCCACCAAATCGTAGGGATATCTTAAGTCCCAGTTAAAGCCAAGTCGTTAGTTCCAAGGATACAAGAAACCAAATCACAAAGGTTATCAAATTCCAAGTTCTAGCCGAGTCGTTAGTATTTATCAAAATGTATGCGCAAGAGAGACGTGACGTAAGATACGAACAAAGCAAGTTGACGTACTGACTGACTGATGTTCGGTGCCTGGCACCGGCATGGGTGATAAGAGAGGGGAGCGACTCCCTGGATCGTCTACCTGAGCAAGTGTCCCTTTCATGTAATCTTTTAGTAGTATTTAACATCTCTTTATTAATTTAAAGATTATAAATAAAATAAATTTAAAGATTATAAATAAAATCAAATGAATTTAAGTGCCAAGTGTTATACCTTTTTAGAAACTGCGTTAGACGCGCCAACTTTTAAGAGTAAATGCCAGCCTCATTCCGTACATGATTTTTACACGGTGGAGCCGAGAAAATTAGATATAAAAAATTGCGACAAATTTGATTTTCCTTTATTGCTTTTTTTCTATCGTACCATAATAGATTTGCTTATATCAAAGGTTTGTTACAAAAGAACATTTAGTAACCAATTAATAACCGAAAAAAAACATCAAAATTGGTCAACATTTACAGATTCAGCATACGAATTACTGCTAAAAGGAGTGATTTTTCACATATTTTAGAAATCATATCCTATATCTACTAAACTAATCCACATAGAATTTTTAAATAGTTTTTTTTTCTATTTGAACCATGGCGCGTAAACCCCTTTCATTTGGACGTTGACTTTCTGGGCACCCTGTATATAGAAATTCTCTTAAATAAATTTAAAACCTAAAGAATCATCACAAAGTAACGAGATGAAACGGTTTTATTAATTTAATTTATGAATACTTCTTATTGATCTTAACCCAGTATGATACGAGTGAAAGAAAAATAATCCATCGATGTAAGTTTTAAAATTGCGAAAAGAAACAATAGCAACCCAACAAAAGTCTCTCGGTCGAATCTTGATCCATGTGGGTTCTGATCTTGGTACATTTCTGCGAAGAACAAAGATATGTGTCTATAGTCCTTGAATATTCTGATTACCCTGATCCCACCAAAGTGTTATGGTCTTCATTGCTTAGTTATCCATAAGTGGTACAGTTGATACATTTGCCTGATATTTTCACTGATCCCTACCTTCCTTTCAGATCGCCGGTTTCAACGGCCTATCAGAAGCGGTGCGCCGCCTGGACTTCTCTTCCGCCGTACGCGACGTTCGCCGCTTCAACTACATCTGCGCTTTACTGGAACTCTTACTCGGAGGACAGAAACTGACCAACCTGCCTGGCGCCGCGCAGAAACTCCTCCTGTCCATGTTGGAGCAGCTGGCTGACCACGGTACGTAGAACTTTCCTATTTGGATGGTTCCAGAAAGAGTTGTCCATGCCATGAAACAAATGACGATCTTTGTGAACGCTGTAAGGCGTGTCCAACACTGGGTTCTCTCTCGAGGCTCTTAGTCATGAAACAAATGAGCGTCACTATGTCGAGAACTCGCTTGGAGCCGAAACAAACGACGATCTGCTTGGTTTCTGCGATGACGTAAAAATTCTAGTTGGTGACCAGGGTGTTGTATACCTATTGATCAACATGACCAACCTGCTTTTTGCCGCGCAGATACGGCTGCTGTCCATGTTCGAGGATGGCCACGGTATTTACTTACAGATAGCCATATATCCCATAAACAGCACCAATACTGTGGTATGAAACAAGGGTCTTGTGAAAGCAGAACGTTGTACCCGAACGTCAGGGTAGATGGGAGGGAGATTCTGTGGCATGAAACAAATGAGCTTCACTCGGAGACTATGATGTAAGAAAGTTTGCGTCTTTCATACAACGGCTTCATTGTAAGAGTTTTTGGTGTAAAATAATATTTGCTCCTATATGTTTCGTACTTCAAATGAATAATGAATTTGAATTTATTCTTCTTAAATAGTTAATAACATTAAGTTGTAAACTAATTATTGGGTAAACAATCGAAAGGCTTTGTCACTTTCGTGATTTTTACATGCATGTGCCTGTAGGCCCTTTTAACTATTTTGCATTTATATTTTATTGTTTCCCTCGCTTTTGGTAAAGATACACTACATTCTACGAGGAGTTTGTAACGTAATCATGCCTCCGTCCTTTTTGACAATTACCGAGATATTACTCAAGAATTTAGGTAGGTACTTACCCAACCCTTTGCAACTATTTTGAAGGTATTCGCGTATATTATGTCACAAACATTTTGACTTCACACAAGGTTTTTTTTATTCACAAATAGTTAAGTATTATCTTTGGCAAGTATATTAATAATTAATTATAATTGACAAAGTACACAAACGAAAGGAACATAAATACACCAAGTCATAATCTATGCCCTTCTGATGGTGGGGTCTCCGTTTCTATCTTCCTCTACGCCTGTTCTGTCGAGGGAATCGTCTTCGGAGACATTGCAACAATCTCGGCTTGTAAACCAATATCCAATATTGGTTATATGAATATTCAAATATTTAACCAACCAATAGGATCATCTTGTTTATTTGCTTGCGCTGCTAAGTCTCCTTGTTTTGATTTTTGAAGCAGTGTTTTTATTACCACTTACCATCCTCTTTGTAAATATATCACTACCCCCACTGAGAAGGATCATTTTGTTAAGATTTTGATATCTCAAAACCACAAAGAACAACAATTATTCTTGTGAGTGTTAAACCTGTTTACGTTGTAAAGTCATAAATCTAACTATAAATATATTTCTTTTCTTTCTAATAAATTTTTAAAATACATAAATAAAATTTTTTTTCGCAGTGGCAACATCTAAACAAAATCTAAACGCCCTCCGAGCGCTACTAGTGGCATTGTCTTCGGTTCGCGAATCAGAGAGACGGGCGTGTTGGGGCCGGCCGCTGGGGTCCAGGGCCTTGTGGGGCCATCACGACCACGCCATCGCGAGGATACATAGGATTGTTGATAACATTACTATACAGGAGGTAAGATAATTATTGAATTTTTCAGTTTTGAGTTTGTTGTATTTTAAAGAAAACTTAATGTCAACTTTTTTAGGTATTTGTAATCTTTCGTGATCGCGATACCTTTCTTTCTCCTTCTTCTGTTGCATTCTGAATACATTACAATAAGTTAAAGATACAAACCCTTTTACTGATAAACTTGGTAAATGTTCGGTATAGTTAAATCGTGTTGATTTGGAAACTCGTAATAAAACATGAAACAACAATTTTAAACTTTGCTTTTGATAATTGGTGAGTTGCCGCGAGTAAGCCTTAATAAGAATGTCTTTATACCAGTTATTACCAGTTATTTCCTGGCTGTTCCCTCCTTTTCCCTGGAACACAACCACGTGATGTGGTTATTTTAGCGGTGAAAATAGGAAGGTCTGAATTACCGGCCCCGAGAATTTAACAAAATAAATTCTACTACCAATATGCATATTTCTTCAAGATCTACGATTAAACTATACGTCTTTAAGCTTTTCATTCGAAACAAATGGAGGAATAAATCGACCTACGTAAAAACAAAAGAATTTAAATTATCACAATGTAGACAAGTCATAATATATATTGTTTTTTTGTCAATACATTGCTTTTTTAATTTTAAAGATATTTCTTCCATTTCTGGCGATAGCATTTACGCCGAGGGCTTATGGCCAAAACGACATATGTGTAGCGAAATCTGCTACTGCGCGTCTAGATTAGGAAACTTCCGGACAAGCCTGCAAGGGTTAAGAATGTCTGCTTTCACTATTATCATTTTCCAGCCGGGACCAGAAGTGGTTCCTAAACTACATGACCTGCCAGAAGAGTGCATCAGAGAGATACTGCTGCGGATAGCTGACCATAGGGATTTAGATGTAAGTCTTATTTTTTAAAATTTAGTTCTCGTTTATCACAAATGAAAACTGGATACTGAGTTTTATAGAAAATATTTTTTAACACTTTAAACTGTCCACAATGAACTAGAAGTTCGTCAGGAAATGACAATTGGTACGTTTCCTTCGTTGTTACAAATACAACCCTATGTACATGATTTAAAATAGAAATTAGAAAGCCGAAGACGTTTGTCAATTTCTATTCTTAATCTAAAGAAAAAATTATTTTATGATGGAACAAATAACGAGTTTTTCGGAACACAAACTTTATTGTTGTATGTTGTTTAAGTATAAGGATATTATACTTTATGCATTCTTCATACAATTATTAACCTACTATTTATTTACCTAACTTTCAGGCAGCATCAAAATCGTGGTCCCTAATGGCCTCCCTATGTTCCGAACAAAGGGTCTGGCGGGAGCTCGTCCATTTCCACTTTACTCCGCAGCAGATAGACCACGAACTAGACAAGAGTAAGAAAGAGGTAGACTGGAAGAAGGTGTTCCACCAGCTGAGGAAGTTAGTATTTGCTTTTGATTGTCTTATTTGTTTATGGGGTTGAATTTGAGCTAGTTAATAATGTTTTATAAAATATTTATAATAAGCTAATCGTTAGCAAAAGGAGTTTGAAGATTAGCGTAGTGTTTCATAGCCCTGCCTCATACTCCAGAGATTCCATGTTCGAGTCCTGGCCGGGGCATTAATTTGTTTGATGAACATAAATGTTTGTTCTCGAGTCATGGTTGTTGATAATTATACAGGGTGTTTTTTTAGTAGAGCATAATCCTTTAAGGGGTTATAGTACAGGTCATTTGTAACATTTTTTTGTTTGGACACTCATATGCGAAAGCGAACCATTATTGAGATATTTTAATTTTAGTGTTTATTGACGGCTTGTTTGGTGTGGAGGTAAGTACCCTTGTCTTCCATGCCAGAGGTCCCGGGTTCGAACCCTGGTAGGGGCAGATGTTTTATTATATTTGCTTTCTAGTCATGGATGTGTATGTTTGTTTATTTAAGTTTATTTCTAATATTTATACATGAAAAAAAATATCTATGTGTGCTTATATATTTCTTAAGTTTATTTATCCGTTATCTAGTATCTATAACACAAGTTCTTAATGATACTTAATTTGGGCTAGATAATGTGGTGTGATTGTTAGAAATATTATTATTATTATTATTTGAAAAAAACTTGGTGGTAACTTAAAATCTTAAGAAAAGAATAAAAATTCAAGAGATATTTAATTAATAACTTAATTTTATTTATTTATGACGATCTAGTTACATATCTAGAGCATTAAATGTACAATAACAACGTTTTTTTAAACACAACGCTCCCAAATTCAAGAACAAAAGAAAAATTTTATTAGTATTTCACGCAAATTTGCCTCTCTAACATAAAAAGTCACTATGACATTTGTTGTGCATATTGTAAAAAAAAACATCTACATTTCCTAAGCTTTCTAATGAGGTATACAACTGTTACAAAAGTGTTCAAACACCATATCACACAAACAATGGAGCAGGGAGCAGGCAGAAAAAACAAAAGATTTGTAAGTTCCCTTTGAACCTGAATAAAAACCAACGTAGTCATGTTGAAAATAAAAGTAAATATTAATTTAGAAAAAAAAATATCACAACTCATTTTCAAAAATTTTTATAGAAATTTTATCCATAAATTCCCACGGGATCGGGAGCTAGGTACGCTGCCAAAACCACGCGAAACTTCTAGTACCGTACATTCTGAAATTGTACAATTGTAAAAAGTTTATTACATCAAGAAATTCGCAATTTTGCCTCCTCATGCGCGAAAAGAACCAGCCAAATCTAGAAATCAAAATGTACAACTTCTTGGTTAACTTCTCCTATTAACCCCCAGACTGTACGGGCTCCGCCAAGACGCGCAGTTCACGGAAACTCTTTCCTTATGCCGTCACTGCATGTGTCTATTCTGGCGCTCGCTGGGGCACCCGTGCATTGCTGACCAGGTATATGTTTGTTTGTAATGGTTGTACTGATGGTAATACTTCGGAGGTACTAGGTTCGAGTCCTGGTCGAGGCGTTCATTTCTGTGATGAACACAGATGTTTGTGCTCGGCACGTGGTTGTTTTTTTCTAGGTTCCACCTCCCCCCCAGTTCGCTGTATGGTCATCCATACAGCGAACACAAGCTCTGCTAAGTTTGGGGCCGTAAAGTTGGTGTCTGTCTGGGGATTATTATTATTATTATCTTGTGAGTTATGGACAATATTAAAATAATATGTTGTATAAAGTGGAGCTAGATAATATAATAATGAATGATATGCTTCTTGTAATATCAAAGAATATGAGCAGCTGTTACAGGTGTTTAAACCTTTCTGAGAACTGTTCTAGGTTACTAGGAATACTAGGTTCAAGACCTGCATGACAGGCCTCGAGGCTCTGATTTTTACATGGATTAGGTATATAGAAATAAAATAAAACTAGTTTTTTTGAACCTTAAATTCAATTTATGGTTAGATATGTCTTCAAAAAAGCAAAAGTATTACTAGCTGCAAATGTACCAAAAAAATTATATAAATTCTGGTACAATTGATAATAAAATATTTTTGTTCATTTCAGTGTCCAGAATATCGAGAAAAACTGAAAGAATCCGGGGGACCCCTGCCCCCGCACCCCGTACCGCCCGCGGCCTTCCTCAAGTTCTTCTCGCTTTAAATATGCGAAAATATATCTTTACGTCCCGACAACGTACTGAGTCATAGAGCTTGTGTGGTTGACAACTTGATTATGAATAATTATTGTCTATAGGAGTTGTATTATTGACGAAGAATGGAAAAAGGATCACAAATCTCAAGATTCTTAATATCTTTCATCATGGAACGTTTTGTCGAAAATTCAAATGGTATTTTGGAATGTTGGACACTTCGATATTTGAATTATACTTCAAATATCTTTTTTATTTTCGATGAAATGGTCACCTCTAAAGAGTTTGCATTACGTCAACACCTTTTTCTATATTTACCAGTTTAGGTACGTTATTTTAGCGGTTAATGTAAATGTGCAACTTCTATAGATAATGTTATTAATATACCTAATAGAGAAGTCGTCGAAATGTGCTAAAGAATAAACTGTGGGAGTATCGAATATTCGAAGTAATATCACTATTGTAAACGAATGTGACAAACAGCTTTCGGGGTCACAAGTCAACATTTTACCCCATTTCAATTGAAAATTATTTTTTTATTTTGACTGAGTTTTTGTTAGTTACAATTATTTTCACTTTATTAAATGTCAATGCAGAGGGTTGAATTTAATCTAAAAGAAGACTTATTTTATGTTTGTGTATAATTAAAGAAAGAAATAATTAATTTGTTATCTATTATAACTATCGATACACAAATGTTTACATCTATTGATACAATCTGTTACCATTTTCAAAATTTTATTTGTGAAAATTATATTTCAGATTTAAAGTTTAGAATTGGAAGTTGTTTTCTAAAGCGAGTCCTATTTTTACAGGGTTTCAATAAGTATAAAATGAAGTCAAGTTATTATGTATTGTATCAGTGATTGAATAAAGTATTTTAATTCTTTTGACAGAATTTACTGATAAAAGATCTCGAGGCTTTGTAGGCCTATTATTCGAACTTAATATTGTTCAAAATGTCTTAAAATTTCCAACTTGGAAGATAAAAACGTTTTGCTTATTGAGTGTGTAAGATATTTTTTTAAATTTTACTAACAGTATGTGTTCGTAAGTTTTGTTTTGACTGAAGCTTCTAAATAGGTTATTATTTAAATCGATTTTGATTCAAGTAAAATAACAAAACATGGGTTACATCTTACATTTCGCACCTTAAAAATGGCCTCAGTACAACCCGCAGGTATATTCACTCACACAAATTAAATTATATTACTCCCCGACATAAAAGATATAGAATGAAGCAAAAGATGGGCTTGCGAGCAAGACGAAATATTTCCTGTCTTTATTATTTCATGATAGGTAAAAAAAAAAAATACATTTCTTCATCTTGATCATCGTCGAAGCGAAAATATACCTTAAACTTCGGCTATTAAAAGTTATTATGGGTAGACCGAGACGGAAAAAAGCCGGCGGAAAAGCCCTTTCGGCACTATTTCGTAAAAATTGTCAAATACATGAAATAGTAGGTATGCAATTTGAATAAGAGATATTATTATTATTGTGGGTTCGATTTGCATAGTGACTATACCGTTAGAAAGGAAAATGTTTGAGGTCTTTGTAAGACATCTTCCGCTATTTCAATTTAATTAAAGTTAATATGGTAACCCTGTTAGAGGAGCTTCATGCAAGTGGTTCTAAATAAATAAGTGATTATTTCGTAACTAAATTAATATAAAATTATTAAACTGTTAGTTACTTTATATATTTGATTATTAGATCTTAAAATTAATTTATTGACGTAAAAGTATTATAATATGAAAAGTGATTTGATATACTAATTAAGTTCTATTTTCTAACCAAATATATGTAACTTTTTTGTTTAGTTTTAACAATATTTTTGTTTTGTTTTGTTTGTTTGTGCTAATACTAATGCTTAGAAGTATTAATGCTTTAAACATTTTGTGATATATCTCCAAAATTAATATAATTGTGTTACAATTGGCATAAAACCCATGTTGTTATGAGTTAAACTGAGTGACAGGCTTTGGGTTACTTGCAATATAGATGTAAGCAAAGTGGTTATTGCACAGTGAAAAATTGATCCTAAGTACCAATCAAAAAGGTGTTTTTTAAGTGGCACTTTTACATTTACATACGGTTTGGCTCTAATTGTACTGAACAGCTCACACAATGACAAAAAAAGAATCAGATAGTTTTTACGGGGTAATATGCTAAGTCTATGCCTCTTTCTAACTCTTGTAATGGCTGCCCTAAGAGACCACATAGAGTGACTGAAGGCCAAGTATAGAGTTTGCTAAGCGAATTTACACTTTATGAGCATTGGATCTAAGTCTAGATTTGTGACTTCATTCTTTAAGTCACAGAAACAGTCAAATAAAAGTTATGGTAATTTTGTATTAACCTAGCTTACAGTAGCAATCTTTCGATGTTCATTATGTTTATGAGGTTTTAACTCATATTCTGTATCAGTGTATTGCAAGTAAACCACACAGTGAAGGGCTGGCCCGAACAAAAAAAAATATTTCTAAGAGTTTGTTCCTACAGCTATATCTTTAAGACACATAATTGTATGTTGCATTTATTTCTATCTATATTCACTATCATCATGTTTATTAACTATTGTATGTCTGTATTTTTTTTTTTTTGTTTAGAATATAATATATTCTTTATTTTTTCAATATTATGTGTGAAAATGTAAACTATTGCTTATCTACCCAATTTCTTGTTTTGTATTTTCATTGATGTAATAGATTTTATTGAAATTAAATTAAAACTTTGTTGGATGTATTGAAACGTATGTGCTTAACAGGCTTGAGTAAACACATAGATGCAATGTAACTGCTGCTCGTGAACTAACTAAAGCAATATTTTGTTACAACATTACTGTTGATAGCAAACTAGATATATTTGATGCAATTATCTATAGCCGAATTAGTTAAACATTAATTAAATAGAGGATGGTATAGGAGTCTAACTTTAAACAGAGTTGAAAAACTTGAAGACCAATGATGATTGAATCAAATTTAAAGTTAAGATGACATACAGCCATACTTACGAGACACCAAATAGATGAAGGAACTCTTAAATAAGATTTTGCTTCGCAAATGTTGATTTTGTAATCATAAAGCATAAATTCGCTAAGCAAAATCTATACTTTGGAGCAGCCTCAGAACCTAATATGAATATTATTCTGTACAATCTTTGGGGAGTCAGGCCTAAATTTCAATCTATCCGTCACAATGTAATAAGAAGATAGTTTTTCCGTAGATTACTTAGTTAATTGTTGTTCAGTATCATACCAGTTTGTCTTGTTTCATATCAAGTCTGATAGTACATTATAGGTAATATACATCACATATGTACAGTTGGCAAAAAAGAATTATTATAATGAATAAAAAATACCAACTGTACCTTATATTGTAGTTGTTGATATTGTGATATTTTAAGATACAATTAAGATAAAAAATATAAAAATAGGGTTTGATAGTCCCCACACTAACCTTAAGTATTAAGTAGTCAGTGATAAAAAAATGCAGCTTATTTTACTCACAAGATTTAAGTTGAATTATTTGATCTGTGATGTCATATTTTTTTTTTGTGAAATGGAATTGTTTTAATCTGTATTCTCTATTATATATACTCTGCTGCTTTATATTTTGAAATAAAGCTATTTTGGATAAGAACTTGTTTGTTTCATTTTTAACCGGCACCATAACCAGAACCATACTATCTTCACTTTTCACGTATAGTTAGCTCGTAGCCATCGTTTCTGGATATTGTAAGATTCTTTTTAAATAGAGGTCACCAACCTTTTTGAAAGTTGCGTGATTTGATATAAAACCATCATATGATAATAAATATAAATGTATTAAAGTGTAAACTCTATATAATGTCACTTGATTAAACGACTAACACCCTAAAGCGGGGAAAAAAATCACTTTGCTTTGGTTAGTTTAGCTTGTCTTGCATAAAATGATACACCCACTCTCAATAAACAAAAATATTTTTATACAGATTTTTCTTCTCCTCTTTTAACGACAACTCATATCAAAATATGCACAGTCCCTTGTAGGTAGATATATAAAAAGATGTCACCATTGTACAATGTAGGCGGTATATAAAATACAGTCCTCATATTTATAATCGTATAAAGATATGCATGCAATATAAGCATCTGCAGTATATTAAAAAAATACTGAGATACATACCTGAATATTTCTGGTGTCTATTTCTGGTGGTGCCTCATTGTGCATTATTTTAAAACACAAACAGGATTCAGAATTGCCGATCCATAAAATGATATATAGTTATGGAAAAATACCACACTGTTTCAAATTGCGTGGGTCAATATGTTGAATGCAAAATAAGTTGAAAAGGTTTAGCACAACGGTATTGATAAAGTCACTTACCCTCCATTTTCAGAAATACACTAAACTTATTTTGCCACTTCTAATCACTTAAAACAATGTGCCTGGCCATTCACATTTGATTTTGAATGTAAGCTAAAAGTAGTCAAGCTTTGAACATGTAAAAAATGGTCAAAATACTCTTTTCTTTTCTGCATGGCTGAAGACACAGATGCATGTCAACTAATCGTATGGCGCTGGGCACTGAACAGTGTCACGTTATTTTTGTTCGACGCCACAGTTAGAAGTTAGCGGAATTAGACATCACAACGAATAGATTAATTGTAATTCCCTATCTGTAGGCTGCTTGTTCACAAACAGTTGTCAAACAAGCAAGTGATACCCAAATTAACTTGACTCTCTTTGTGAAGTAAAACCAAACTATGTTATGTGGTTGGTCACTAATGTAGTGTGTATGTTACAAAAAAAGTCTCTTTATATTTTGTGTGTATAATTTTGTTATAATATATATTTGGCGTATTGTTTATTTCTGGCTGATTTTGATACTGTGGAAAAGATTACATCCCAAAATTTTTGATAGCATTTGTGTTTCATAAAATAAGTAAACCTAAATAAGAAATTCGATACTTTATTGAATGAACCAAGCTGATAAAATAATTTGGAGCATTTATGGACATTATGCAGTGTAAGTAAAAGTAGCACAAAGTTAGTTCTGGAAATCTGGAAATGATGATATCAAATTGATAAAAGTCGATGACAGTTTTGTAAGAGTGGAGCAAGTTGTTAGTAAATACAACATAGCTAAAGAATTAGAAATTAACCACATCACAATTTTGACCCATTTAAAAAAGTCATAGCCTGTTTCATTCATATTGTCAATAAATAAATAAAGATAGTTACTGTATCTAGAACAACAAAAGGCATTTTTTTGTGGGTTAAGGATTGTTAAAGACAATCCAGACAATATATTTTTCTGATTAATTTCCTAGACTTGTTTATAGGTATTGTTCTGTGGTTTAAAATTTTAGGTTATAACCAGTTAAAATAGCTTTAAATAAATTTGTTGTAAATATTCATCAGTTACTAGTACTTTTCCCAGAAAAACAAGCACCTAGTTTATCCTATGGGGCGGCTCCTGTGGAGATTAAAAAACGAAGTAACAAATAGTGAAATATATCATTTATTATATCCAATTATATACATTTACAGTTACAAGAGTTCATTTCATATAGAATCAAATCATATTAGATCATTTTTTGTTTTCTCACAATGTCGCACCAAATCCTTAAGCTTGTAGACCAAATCTTGCAACTGCTGGCTGCCACAAGTGAAAGTTAAGTCGCTTCCACCGTCAGTTTTCAAAACAACAGTGTATAATAAGTTATCAGATCCAACTCCCGGTACATTCGTTGCAACTTCGAGTTTCCATTCAACGTCCACTACTCTGGGAATGGCTTCAAGGCAACTAGTAGGTGGCTCCATTGAACTAACTTATAGAGCTAGTTAAATAGGAATGATTTGTGCATGATGTTATAAATTATAAGTGCAAAATCGACAAGATTATCAAATAGGCATTTATTACTCTTCTCTGAGCCAGCACAAGCAGCCAGCAGCACGCACAGCACCAAAACAAAACAAAACAAAACAATCAACCGTTTGCTTGAATTTATTTGTCAATCAATATTGCTATCCGGTTTCAACCACGTCGTCGTACTGAAGTGATGTTGTATTTCGGTTATATGAGTATTTTTATATTATAACAAACATAAACGATGTCATTAATATAAACGATATTAATCTAATATGAAAATAAATTGAACTTATTATATAAGATTTTTTGTATGGCAATGAGAGCTAGATATTGTAATAACACGTACAAATTAAAATATTACCAGGAAGCAGGAGAGCAATAGAAAGTAAATGTTATTTCCCAAACGTTAGAAAGAGAAAACATAAACTATTACAAGATTTGAATTACGTAATCTTATATTTTATTTTTGGTGATTGCGAAACTGTCAATATAGGAATGAAGGGTTTGTCATCGAAGTTTATTACATGTTTTTTCTTTAATTTTATTTAAAAGCACCAGGTTTTTGTTGTTTATCGCCCATGAAAGTATTTTTGTAGTCACTGTTAATTACTTATACACAGAAGTGCCTTATAAAAATAGTGAAAAATCATGGAGGACATATTCCAGTGGTGTAGAGAAGGAAATGCATTACAAGTTCGAGTTTGGCTGGATGATACAGAACATGACATGAATCAGGGGTATGATTTAAGCGTTACTTATATTCTTTAATTCAGTATCCAGGTATATTTTCCTGCTGCAGCTAGATTTTAACTATATTAGTGCCATATGACTACGCCCACAAATTTATGTCAGGGTCTTTGAAACCATGTCATCCAACATACCAAAATAGGTTTCCTGTTTTCCTATGTACTTGTTTTAAAAATTAGACTTTTTACTACTAGATTTTGCTCGCAGCATCTCTCATGTTTACCTTGGAGGCAGTACTGTTTCTTGTTGAAAGATACCCTATGAAATAAATTTATATGTGTTTAGCAAATCACTAAAGACAATATTATTTATAATAACAATTAAGTATCACAACTAATTCCACTACTACACAATGGCAGTTTTAAATGTAAATTCATCAGAAATTAGACAAATTAAGAAATGAACATTTCAAATTAATATATTATATCTATTGTGATAATATTGTACGATTTATTATAAACTGCTAGTATGCTTAAGTTTTATACTTGATATTCTTCAACAAAAATAAAGCACAGCATGTGCGAATCAAGTAGTGTCTTAATTAATTATTGTCACATTCAGTATTTGGCCTTTGGACTTATGGATGGTCATTGTTAATACCAACCATAGATGAAATTGTAGTCTCATACATTGAAATGGTAAAAAGGTAGTTGGAATAATTTGATTTGTCAAACCAAAATTTAGCTGCTCCATGGTGTGTTTGTCTGGGGATTTATTAACATTAAGAATAGTATGATATTTCCCTCAGCTCTCATTCAAAACTAAATACTAAACTAAACTTATCACAGTCGTAGCAAAATTTCATAAAATATATGAAAAAAATCAACCAACATCTCAAAGCAAATATTATCTATGGATTCCCAGTAACAAATCCCACATCAACAAAATGGAAAGAGAATAAAACTGCACTAAAACAAAAATCCACAAAACAAATGATTACAAATATAACTTAGTAGTTTTTTTTTACACCCAGAACCAGATATTAATATACCTATAACCAAAAAAAAAAGTTAACTTATGAACATAAATTAACCATTTGTAGTAAAGGTAAAGAAAAAATAAGTACTGATTGGGTAGTCCATTCCGGCTAACCCAGCAGAAAAAAGTGAGCATTTTTACTTCCCAACATTCCAATCTAGGGATTCATTATTCATCTACAAGTATTTGACATCCCTGGAAGCAGTGCTGGCCCAAATAGGTGTTGGTACCCCTTGAATTCAGATATTGAAGTGACAAAAACGAAAAAATTGTGCCAAAAATCACTTACTAACACAAACTAATCAACAAGATAAAACCACCATAACTAAGCACAGTTTCATAAAGATAATTTACTGAATGCAAATACATAACTACAAACTTTTTCAATTATTTAAAAAGGGTTCAAATTTTTCAGCTGTTTTTGTGTGATTGAGTTACAAACATCCAAACCTACAGACATCCATATTTTTAATATTAATAGTTTGTGTAATAAATATTGTGACAAACGACAAAGTTATGCTATTAAGCACTGTATGTTAATGTATGTCTGCATAAACCAAAATTTTTAGTTAATCCTTTAAAAATTCTCTATCAAACATGAATACAAGGTTAAAGGAATATTGGTAACTTATTGCGCATTGTCTACATTGTACCAATTTAATAATTGACTTGCAAACTTTACCATCCTAAAAAAATAAATTTCTGTTTTATTTCAGTGATGATCATGGCTTCAGCCCGCTACATTGGGCCTGCAAAGAGGGTCACCTCAAGATTGTTGAGATGCTACTGAAACGAGGAGCTCGCTACAATGTCACCAACATGGGAGATGATACTCCACTGCATCTCGCTGCTGCTCACGGTCATAGGCCAATTGTGCAACTGGTATGGCTGTATTCATTTTGTAAAATGGGGATGTTTATGATTTAGTGATGAAAAACCATTTTGTTTCCATTTCTTTTTAAGGATTGCAGATTATTATACAGCTTGCTTTGCAGTGTTAATTCAAAGTTGCAACAATGTAATATATTGGAGTTTGCCGAGAGTACCAGGTCCATTGTTTAAGTAGGACTTGTAACAATGTCACCTAACTATTTATTTTTGTTTCATCAAAGCCTAATAGATACTTAAATCAAATAAGTATGATTTTATGCAAATAAAATTGAACAAAAATTTTTTTTTCTGCGAGTTTTTTTATATTAAGCTTTCTAATCGTGGTTTTGGAGGTTATTGTTTTTAATAAACGTCGCTTTTTCTAGGAAATGTACTGATTAGTTTTACTTCAGTTCATGATTTTATTGTCTATATTTCTATATGTAATTATGTAAAGAGGACATTATTATTATTATATTATGGAATTATTCCATCTACAAGCTGCTTTGATATGCGCTGCAAAAACCGTAAGAGTAATACGTAAAAATTATAGCATTGAGGGACCGCCAAAGTACAATTCAAAATAAATATAGTTTATATATAGCCAAATAAGTTGTAATTTTGCAACCATTTCGCAAGTGGATTCAAGACTATTAAATCGTTAACTATGGTTCTTGTAACAATGGGTAATGCCTAAGTAAATAATTACATGTTAATGTTCATTAACAAATATGTTATGAAATTATAATTTGCCCACGGCTTCGGTAGCACTTTTTTTTTTTATTGTGACTGATTATCATGTAAAGTAGGTACTTCACATATCTTCCCATCGCGTTTACTTTTATGAGCTTTAGTTTTGTCGCGTAGCGCTGACAATGTTCGAATGACGACCCAAAAAGAGGGTGTAAGAAGGTTCAGAATGATAAATCCAAAGCCAGTTTTTATGTGAATTTAGATTTAAAATTTAAAATTTATTTTTACATATAATAATATAGTTATAAAACATTTTGCATAATAATAATATTTATTTATTTATTTATTACAATTACCTTAGATTAACGCGTATACATTACAAAGAAGGTTTACGTTGTCCGAAGGCCAGAAACAGAAAAGGTACAGAAACGAACAAATCATCATTCTACTTTATAATAATAGTATACCTGACATAAAAACCACGGCCGACAACCAATCTCTGCTCGAGGTCACAATACCAATTCTCATAACAAAAGCTATCGATAGACTTCCCGACAGCAACCGTCGGCCGTGGGCGAAAGAGAAAGCGCGGTTTAGTTCCCAAAAGAAGTACGTATAGATTAATCTTCCATTCCAGCTCCTACAAAACCGTGTAGACGTGAACTTTACCAACGAACATGGGAACAGCCCGCTTCACTACGCCTGCTTCTGGGGCTACGGAGCCATCGCTGAAGACCTGGTGTTGGCGGGGGCGCTCGTGTCGCTCGCCAACAAGGACGGCGACACACCGCTTGATAAGACGAGAGGGCAACTCGTGCAGCGGTAAGTTTTACATTTGATTCCAATTACAAAGCAAATTGTTCCAGTAGCTTAAATACAATTTGTTACCTATTAATTTATATCTACAATAAGTAATACATTACATAAGGTATTTTATATTGCAATTTGAGGTTATAGTGAACACTCGACATTCTACATAGTTATCGAATTTTTTAGTAATTTATATAGACCATAGACGTATATTAAAGTAGATGCCGCAAGTTGATCTAACAGCATTTCTAAGCGTTGATTTTTAATCAGGTTTGAGTCCAGCCCGTATTCGACCGTTCCCGTAGCAATGTGTAAAACGAAAATGGTCATAAAATTATGCGAATCGACTTAAAAGCCTAATTTATTAACGGTAATTTACTAAATTATGCATTTACGTCTCGGTAAGCATGAAAAAACTGAAACACTGGTTTTCATACAAGTTGCGTCCTGTACTTCAATGTGGCCACGTTGGAATATTTAAACGAAATAAGATCGTCTCGCTCTTCTCACCTTACCAAAGTAAGAAGTTTATTGAGTACCTACAGTTGTCTGTAGTCAATGTGAATAAGATGCGGCGTAGATGCCGAAACGATACAAAATCCCTTTGTTTCGTTTCGCTGTTGTGTCTGCCCTAAATTATGCAGCCTTGGTTGATACATAGCCCAAAAATCATAATAATTTTCAAATATTAAAAAAAAACTATTGCGTGATTTAATTCGAAAACTACGCGAAAATGCGAATTTTTTTTATTAAACTACTATACTACTAGATTTACACATTTCCTATTTTCCTTCCCCGACAGCCTCCATGAACTTGCCACCCAGCAAGGGCAGGACATGAAGAAGATCCAGTTCAAGGACCAGTCCTGGCTCGGCCTGAAGACCAGGAGCCGGGACGCCACACTCTCGCGCCATAAGGGCATCAACATCAATGAGTTGGCGTTGCACACTAGGATTGCTGTTACACCTTCGGGTAAATGAGGTGTTTGGGTTTATTGAGCAGTGGTTAACGATTTTTTTAAACTTTTCATAATGATATATCAAGGCTCTCGCCTGGAGCGGACTTGGCATCAACGTCACTTACCTTCAATTCGCTGACGATATCGTAAACATGTCTGAGGCCCTGAAAGACTGGAATAAAATGCTTAATAAAACAGTCTCCTAATGAATTGGTTTGAGATGAATGTGAACAAGACAGAGGTCTGTCTAGCGTTCGTGTTGTTCGATCGACAAAGAGGTTTCTTGTGGATTCTAATCTGGGTAGCGGCCGGAAATATACGAATCTTCTCGTCTTAAATAACAACTATATATGAAGGTTCGCGACCAATTTACTAACAAAACGGAAATTTGTCTTCTAACTGTTGGCTTGGAAAGTTTAGAGTCGCTCAAAAGAGCAATGTGCTATATAATGATAATGAGCAAAGGGCTATGCTCGAAGTTTCCTTGCGAAATCAAATCGGAAATGAGGAGATTCGCAGGTGAACAAAGGCCTCCGGGCTGGCGGATTGCAACTCTGAAGTGGCAATGGGCAGCAGAGCAAATGACCGTTGGGACAACAAACTTCTGCAATATTCTTGGGGGAGGTTATAAGTATAGAGGTTAGCTAATGTTGCTTTGTGCTTTCTGAAAGTTAATAAAATTGGGTTTCAATCACATCAGACGCAAACATTTTGTATTCAGTTGTGATTTTTAAGGAAAATGTAAATAAAATATAAGAGAACAAGGAAAATGCAGCAACACATATGTTAATCATCAGTTGTTTTTTTAATAGTAAATGTGATATGGTTCCCGGAAACATAATCATTGTAGTCGGTTTTAAATACGAATTGACAGCCCAGATTTACCAATCACGTTAATCTATAAATTCAATTATCGTTCACTTTATATTGGCGATAATTCGACGTTATAAACTGAAGTTATAAAAAATATTCCCAATAATCCTGCTAGTACACGTGCCACGATATGGGTGTCTTTTAAAGTTATCGTTTTTTTTTTATTTATGTGAAGTGATGTGATTTTTATAATGATAACATTTATTTTGCGATCTGAGTTTTTGCAGTCTATCCATCCATAAAATACTCTGCTTACTTAAAGACAATTCTGTATTGTTATTTAATTATTTATAATACAAACAGCAAAAAAATTTTCAGGGGAAACGTGGCGAGGCAGATGGCAAAAAAACGACATTGTGGCTAAAATCCTGGCGATCCGAGAATGCACGCCGAGAATACAACGAGATTTCAATGAGGAGTTCCCCAAGCTTAGGATATTCTCGCACCCTAATATATTGCCTGTGGTAAGTGTATTTAATAAAGAAATGATAAAGATATATTACTCAACATTAATAAAAATGTTAAAGCATTTATTCGGTATATTTTTGAAATCATATCCTTTATTTATTTATTCATAATCAAAGGTAGAAAATTCAATAATGAGTACAGCTATGATGCGCTGAAGTAGCATATGCAATTATATATTTGAAATTATAATTATGACAGTAAAATGCATCTAAGTGATTAATTTTCTTGTGATGTAATCGCCATTTTCTGTCATCCAGACGTTCATCCATTTTGTATATATGCCAATATTATATTTGTACCTAAAATATTGATAATCACAAAGAAATCTAGGGAAATTTTTCTTCTTTTTAACTTCCATACATTTTATTTAATAAACCATGAGGTATAAAGAAAGCTTGTACTTAAGAATTATGAATTACAGCTTACTATTATTTGAACATCGCGATTTATTACAAAGATGAAAGACCATTCCTGACCTGTCAACATTTTGACAACTCGTATTATATTAGGTCTTTACCTATGAAATTGCCGTTTTTCACGAAATAAATGAAGCGTAATTTTTTTTATATATTTTTTATTTCTATTTATCAAAATAATCACCCATGCAATCAATGCATCTTTGCCAACGCATTGGTAGCTTATTGATGCCTTTCTTGAAGAAATCAGCTGGACGGGAGGCAACAAATTCTTCAAAGGCATTTTGTACTGCCTCTCGGGTATTGAATTTTTTTCCCGCCAAGAAGTTATCCAAATTCTGGAAAAAGTAGAAGTCTGTAGGCGCAAGGTCTGGTGAGTACGGCAGATGACGGAGAACTTCCAACCCCAACTCTTGTAGCTTGGAGACCGTCTGCTGTGCAGTATGAGGTCGCGCGTTGTCGTGCAGGAGCAGTGGAGCCGAACGATTGACCAAAGCTGGTTGGAGACGTGCGAGCTTCTCCATCATTGTGTTCAGTTCTTCACAGTACACATCTGCAGTAATGCTTGTCCCGTTTGGCAAGAAGCTGTGATGAATTACACCCGCGTTAGACCACCAAACAGTGACCATCACTTTTCTAGGGGTAAGTTTTCGTTTAGGGCATTGTTTGGGTGCTGAACCAGGGTCCAACCAACTTGCTGAGCGCTTACGATTGTCAAACAGGATCCATTTCTCGTCACAAGTAACAATGCGGTTCAGAATTCCTTCATTTGTATGCCTGCTGAGCAGTGCAAGGCACGTCTCCACGCGTACTTCGCGCTGGCGGTCATTGAGTTCGTGGGGTACCCATTTGTCAAGCTTTTTTACCTTGCCAATTTGACGCAAATGGACCAATATTGTTTTGATGCTAACGTCCAAAGCTGCTGCTAATTCAGCCGTGGATTGAGTTTCATCAGCTTCCACAATTGCCTTTAATTCGTCATTGTCGACCAAAGTTTTCGGACGACCACGGGGTTCATTTTTCAGGTCAAAATTTCCAGAACGGAAGCGGGTAAGCCAATAAAGGGTGGTGCGTTCGTTTGTAGTGTTCGCTCCGTAAACGTCGTTGATGTTGCGTGCCGCTTGTGCTGCTTTGCTGCCACGACGGTACTCATACTCCATAATTACTCGAATTTTTAACTTATCCATGATGACGAAAAATGTTCGAATGCGTTGAAAACAAAACACTAACTATTAAACAAATGACGATTTTAGAAAAAGAATTCCATGTTTGTCAAATAAAATTAATTTGAAATTAGAATTATCAGTCCAAAAAAAAATATTTTCATTTGAAATGGCCAGTACGGCAAAACGGCAGTTTCATAGGTAAAGACCTATTATATAGATAAGTAATATAGTACGAAAAATGACTAATTTTTAGGTGAACCATAAAACCTAATTCATGTCAAAAACTACAATCCACAAAAAATTTATTGGGTTTTCTTTTTATAGTCATTTATTGACATTTGGTTTGCTACGAACGCGCCCAGTATATATATGGTCTATGACACGTTTCGTTCCAAAAAGCTCGAACTTTACAATATTTCGAATTTGCTTATAAAGTAATAAAAATATATGACTTTTTAAATTAAATTTATATTCTATTTGTTAATTTATTTAAATTGAAATTATTATTATTAAATTGAAATTTAAATCAAAATGAAATAATCAATTATTTTTCTTAAATGTACAATACAGCTTAACTTAACTGTCATACTGACAATGTCAAAAATTACAACGTAAGTTTAGATTTGAATGAAACGTTTGCTTTTGCGTTATTGTGTACTGTGTGATACTACTCTGGATTTTTCTAACTTTTGATCACCTTGGCATTCCTCCCGGTTAAAATTTCTGGCTTCTGCTTCAACGATTACTTGCGCTAGTCTTTTTTTTGTCTTTAGTCATCTACACGGATCTCGGATTTTGCTGAATTTTCTAACTTTTGATCACCTTGGCATTCCTCCCGGTTAAAATTTCTGGCTTCTGCTTCAACGATTACTTGCGCTAGTCTTTTTTTTGTCTTTAGTCATCTACACGGATCTCGGATTTTGCTGAACTATTGGATTTACGTAGTGTGTTCCTGTTCGTTAAAATGTCGCCTACATCTAAAAGACTATAGATGGCGCAACGTATGCTGTGTATTAACTGTAACACCTTGTTATCGGTTTTGTATGTATATTCTAGGATCCTCGTAGTTCGCTACATGGTAACCCATAACACAAGCCTTTGCTTACTTTGGGGCCATGTTGTCTGAGAACTTTTATTTTTAAATGTACACATACCTACTTATCTGTCTAAAAATCTATAATCTAACTGCATAAAATGAACAGGTGTTTCACTATCTACATTACAATGCCGAGGCATACTAAACATCAATGAACTCATTTGAAATCGACATCTTTTATGTCATTTTATTACAGCGATAGAAGGTTTGTCTACATTTTAACCAAATATGAGTTTTCATACATGAATTTTAGCATAATTATTGAGAATACTTAGTAATTTGAGGTTCTGAAAGGCTTTTTACTTCTTTTGCTTAAAAAAATAACATATCCGTGAGAATCTGAAACTAAAATCCTGAAATGAGCTGCACTTTCGTTTTTCCAAGTAAAAAATTGCCAAGATGTGCTATGAAAATTGATTGAATTTGACATATAACCTCGAAATATATTTTTCAATGTAACTTATTTTCTGAATTGCTAAATTGCATTAAGTTGTTACCTTAAGTTTCGGAATATAACACTATTTTTTCTGCATCGTTTTAATATTTATACATTAGATCAATAAAAACAGGCTGACAGGTCATTGCATATATGAAACATGGGCCTTGTTCTTTGATTAAACGAAAAATAAACTATTTCAAACATTTTCAAATTAAAAAATTTACGGCAAAATTTTTTTAATTTTCAAATGAACATTCCAAGAAGCACCTATTATTACTATTTCTGTATTGCGTCAAGTACCTACGTGCGAAACAAGTACCTACGATACCTAAAAAAAATCCTTTGCCCATTCCAGGTAGGCTGCTGCATATCCCCCCCATCGCTCGTAGTAATCTCCCAATACATGTCCTGGGGCTCACTGTACTCGCTCCTGCACGGCGGCGGCAACGGCCGCGTGGTGGTGGACGCAGCCGCGGCGCACCGGCTAGCGTGTGACGTCGCCAGAGCTATGGCGTACTTGCACTCGCTGCAGAGGGACAACATGCTGCCGGAGTATCATTTGAATAGTAAGCACATCATGGTGAGTATTCTTTTTTTTTAATGAGAATAAGGAAAAGTGTGACTAAGGTTTTATTGTGATATAAATCATTTTTTAACATTAAGAAAATGTTAATGTTGACTGGCGACAGATACACAGCTTAAACGGTTGATCATAAAAATATAAAATGGTGTAGACGAGTTTCTCATGTACCTCGTAAAATAAAAAATAAGTATAAAAACGATTATTCTAAACTTTTCCTAAAGTTTTGCCGAAACCAAGTAAAATTGATTATCAATATTAAGTAAGGGATCATGTAAAGTTTAAAACGTCACAGAGTATAAGCGTAGTAATAAATTAAGACAAATTGCATATATGAAAAGATTTAACTTAGAAACATATGAAAATATATATGGTAAGAGAAAATGGGAATATGTATTACCATACACCTTAAACAAATTACCTAACTACATTGTTAATAAGTATGTATCAGGAACTAAATGTAAAACTTATCCCAAACAATATTTTATGTAACTAGCTAGAGTGTATTAGTTAAGTACGTTTATTTAAATTCCATAATTGCTTCGCGAACCCCGCGTCGCCAGGTAACCTAGCAATAAGTTTTGTTGACGGTGTTTTGTAAAAAAATAAATAGATCAATAAAAAAAAAGTAGCACTAAATGATTATTGCAAATTTTATTCATCTCTTATACTATTTCCATTTCTTTATTTTCTCGATGACAGTTCTAATTTGATATAATGTAGTTATGTGACCAAATAAGTAATGATATCGATCGCATATATTTATTATATTTTGAACAAAGACAAATACAACAAAAACATTCAAATATATTTTTTCAAGTTGGGAACACTCAATGGCCCGCCGCCATTTTGTGTTTGTCACTCGCAACAAGACGGTCGTGCTAGTCACTACATTTCTGTTCGCTGAGTTTTTTCACATTATCCATACGTTACGTTGTGTATTTTGTGTTCCTGCGTGTTGATTGCTGTCCAGCTGTCAAATATCAAAATGCCGAAAGGATCTGTTCTGAAAAGGCAGGCAAGAGAACTGGTGATCAAGGTTCGTAATTACTTTGAAGCAGAGTATCAAAATGGTGGCCCGCTATTCCACTGTCGCAAGTGCGAGAGCGTGTTGCGGCCGCATTAGGAATTAGTGGACCTACTGTTTCAAAAATTACTACCGAAGCTTACGGTACAAGCGGCATGCAGGAAAATAAGCTTCGTACGCCGAAGAAAAATCGCCAATCACGTCGTGTGACATCGGTAGCCAACTTCAACGCTGATGCTATTCGCCGTCATATATATGACTATTACTGGCGCAAACAAATTCGAACACTTAAAAACTTGTTGTTTCTTTACATGAATGTGGGATGTTCCATGGACAAAAATCGTCATTAAACTTAGTTTTGAAAGAAATTGGATTTTCTTATAAAAAATTTGGACAAATGTAAAATATTGATGGAGCGTCACTTCGTTGCTATGGCTCGCTGCGAATTTTTGAGCGAAGCCAAAAAGATATCAGATTGATCAAATGTTATTTTCACTGACGAGACTTGGTTAAATGCAAACCACACATTATCTAAGAACTGGACTGACGACACCGCCGCTTCCACTAGTTCAGTGCCAATGGGAAAAGGTAAACGCCTTATCATATGCCATGCAGGGTCTACGAAAGGATTCGTGTCAGATGCTTTACTGGCCTTTAAATCCAAGAAAACAGTGGACTAACACGAAGAAATGAACGCGGAGATTTACGAAGGATGGTTTAAAGAAATGGTGCAATCTCTGGAAGAACCGTGCATAATTATTATGGACCACGCTACATATCTCTCCGGACAAATTGATAAAATGCCGACGCCCGCCAATAAAAAACAAGAGATAATTGACTAATTGATAACAAGATATTTTAAAATCGAAAAAAAGCCTCCCTAAAGATATGTTATCGACGAAATAAATGCCGAATGCGGTCATTGGGTTCTTCGACTTCCGCCGTATCATTGCCAGTACAATGCTATAGAACTAATATGGGCACAAATCAAAGGACACGCCGCTCGAAACAATACCCATCCCCCTTTTACGGCAAACAAGATGTTAGATTTATTAAAAAATGCGTGTGTGGAAGTAACTGCCGAAAACTGGGAAAAAATTGTGAGAAGAATCCAAAACATTATAGCGTCGGATTGGAAAATTCTTGTGGCATTCGATAATATACAAGTACAGGAACTTATAATAAATGTTGGCGAGAGCTCATCGTGTGACAGTGACGATTCATCAGATTTTGATTAAAATAAATAAATAAAGATTACCGGTCGTTATAATTATTTCGTTTCATTGTCGAGTACCTACCTATACCTACTTATTTTACAACAGCTTCGAAAATTTTAAAGAAGTTGGCATTACCAATCAACAATTAATACGTGTAACATCTTGTAATGAAATATAAACAAAAAAGACAAACGTCTTAACCTTTATCAATAAAAAAAATCATGTGCTTGTGCTTGTTATAAAAATATTTGAGGTGGACTGGATTTGTACCAGCAACTTCTTAATATATTAATACATTTCATATCTAATTCATTGATATATTCGCCAGATTTGCTTTTGTTATTGATTATTTATCAGTTTTACCAATTCAATATAATAAGATGAGATAAAACATCATAATTATGAATGGGAGAGTCTTGCACCTTATAATACTTTCAAATTATTACATTTAAGCCAATTGATTATGTCAAAAATTGTATTATTGATAATGTCATTAAAGTTATTGTTTGAGTTGTCTGGAATTATAATAGAAATGTCGTCTGCATATAAGGTCATGTGGAAGTTTGTGATAAGTGGCAAGTCATTGATATACAAAAGGAAAAGCAGGGGTCCGAGTAAGCTGCCCTGGGGCACGCCTGTCTTATTTACTTTTGATGTAGATGTCTTAATACTCTCTAGGGAAGAAGAAGAATCGACACTTTTTATTTGAACAAATTGTTCCCTGTTTTCGAAATAACGTGTTATCCATTCAGCTGCTATGCCCCGAATGCCATAAGTTTATATCTTATAGTTTATATCTCATACGAGAGACACTCAGAAAAATTGAGGAAAAAAAATAAAAAAGTTCTGTTGGTTATATTTTTTTAGTACATCTTTTCAAAGAACTCTCCACCAGCGTCTATACAAAGTTTCATGCGTCTGAACAATTTTTTTAAGCACATTTTCCAGTCTGCAACAGGTACTTCCTCGATGGCCTTCTGAAACGCAGTGAGCGCATCTTCTGGCGATGAAAACTTTGTCCCATTGAGCTAGTTTTTAATTTTAGTGAACAAAAAGTCGCACGGTGCCAAATCAGGGCTGTAAGACGGATGGCTCAAAAGTTTTAAAAGTGTGATGTTCAGAAAGTCCGTCGTCTTGATCGCAGAGTGCGCGGGCTCGTTGTCGTGGTGAAGCAGAAGGCCTTGGAGTCGGTTCATAAACTAATTGAAGTCGATTAAAAGTTCATCAGGTTTCAAGTTGGACTTGAAGTCGTAAAAAATCATTGCACGAAAATGTTCCCGACGCAGATCCATTTTCCTATCGAACACAGTAGTTGCATAATGCTGGTAATAAACTCAGAGAGAAATTCAAATATCGAACAAACATATTATTTTAGTTTTATAATCGAACTTTCAAAATAAATTATAACTCACCAACGTTCCACACATTAAACCTTTTTGTCGCAAACCTTTCTGTGTGGCCTGGTATATGGATTTCTAGAACATAACATTTCTAGAACTTATCATCCAATTTCAACTCACCATAAAAAACCCTATTTTCCCAGATCGACGAAGACCTCACAGCCCGTATAAACATGTCCGACGCAAAGTTCTCGTTCCAAGAGCGGGGTCGCATCTACAGTCCAGCGTGGATGTCTCCCGAGGCGCTGCAGAAGCCGGCCCGGAAGCGGAACTGGCAAGCCAATGACATGTGGAGCTTCGCTGTGCTACTGTGGGAGCTGGCTACTCGAGAGGTATGCGGACAAAATTATTTCAAATGTATTGTTGTTGAGGCGGTGCTCAGATTTCATTTAGGTGATGTGAAGTTTGAGGTTTAGTGATATCCGTATCAATGATATATAATTATATTGTTCACATAAAACACAGGCTTGATATAGTACAAAGGACTGTTTATATCTAAATGAAATCTGTGTGCAGACCTGGACCAGGATAATGTGTAAAGAGAACAAATTTTTGTAAACTAAGATATTTAATGCAAATAATTACATACAGATGACCGAGTGGTGTAGTGGTAAGTAGCCCTGCCTCATACGCCGGAGGTCCCAGGTTCGCTTCCTGGCCGAGGCATTCATTTGTGTGATGAACACAGATGTTTGTGCTCATCGTTGTTTGTATTTATATATGTATGTTTATTGTCTTCTGGGTATGTATCTGGGTTACATTGTCTTAAAGCTTTTGTTCGGGTCACATTACAGCAATTACAGTTAATTTTATTTTTATCAGGAGCCTTGTACATGAAATCAGTTTGTTGAATATAATTATTAACTACTTTAGTCTTTATTTTTAAATAACTTTTCATTTTCCAGGTACCATTTGCAGATCTGTCTCCCATGGAGTGTGGTATGAAGATAGCCTTGGAAGGTCTCCGTATCACCATTCCTCCCGGGGTCTCCCCGCACATCGCCAAGCTGATCAAGATCTGTATGAACGAAGACCCCGGCAAGCGACCCTCGTTTGAAATGATATTGCCTATATTGGAGAAGATGAAGCGCTAAAAGTGAAGTGATTAAGTGCTTTTTGAGTTGGTTTCTGAGGTGTGATTTTGAGTGAGTGGATGTGGTTGTTTTATAATGTATAGTCTGTTCTACACTATTTCTATGGGTGAATTTGTGTTTATTTTATTTAAAAAAATATGAGAGATTCAAATATAGATGGTGAAGTGCCAATACCTTTCATCTAAATAAATGCAATTTTACAGGAGACTAAAAAAACACTCATTTATGTTACAGAAATTATGAATCAATTATTACAAATGCATAACAGGGGTATGGTGGTACTGTTCAAAGAACACAAACACGACTTGAGCTAAGTTAGGTATTTATCAATATCTCCTATCTCATTCTGTTGATTAAAAAAAAATCAACAAAAAATCAGATAGGTGGTATTTGGAACTTCACAGTCTATATACTTTCTTGATATATCTATGACAGTATAACAAGCTGGAGAATTATATTGCGATTGTATTTACTTGCTTAACACAAATTTACGTGTCTTGTTTGATTTTGTAGAGCTTAAGTTTAAGATATTTATGTTACTAAATTATTGCTTTCCACAGAGACAGATTTCCTATAGTACTTATGTATTTTATTGTAAAAATATTCAAATTAAGTGGAAGTTATCGCAACAATAAAATACGTATTTAAAAATAACCTGATCATACAAAATCTAAATAATTATTTGCTTTTATTTTGTGCTCGATAACACATGTACTCTCAACTTTAAGAAGCAATTACTAAAAAGATATTATATGATGTTGAAAGTTATTTCTTGCCAGTTTATCGAAGCTATTGAAAATACCTCTACAGTAATTGTATTATGCATACATGGGCTTATTACTAATATTAAGAATGTTTTTTTATTCAACTGAAAATAAACATATTGTAATTTTGTGTTACTCCGCAAAACTAATGCTGATTGTGTATTCCAGCGGAAATTGTTGTTTGTGAATGATATAGTATTGTCTGAAGTGAAATAATATATCAATTTGTAAATTCTAAGACAAAAACGAAAGGGGATTAAAGATTTGTGCTCTATTTTGGTGTGTTTGGCTCAGAGGAAATCAACATTTTTTAACCGTGGCTCTTCCGATTCGTGACGCTGGCAGTAACACTCTGTCGCGTCGTGACGACAGCTGCTTGCCATAATATGTTATAAGAATATAAGAATTCGATTGCTTTCGTTCAGCACTAGGCATCATCTCCAATCGTCTTTTGTTTTATTTCCCAAAATTGTCAATTTCATAGGGTCGAATAAAAAATTAATGTTACAATCTTTTGCGCATAACTACGTAATGTGGTATCTTAGAGCATTGTGGCTTATATTTTTGTGCTAATTGGAGTGTACCCAATAGTTATACAAAGGTATATGCTTGCACCGCAATTTTAATTCTTAGTCAACTTGCCACTTATTGCCTACATGTCACAATTGCTATGGTCCCTTAGACTGACGTAGGTAGTATGGTTATATTTAATATAAAAAAAATCAAAAGACGATAGGTAATGAATGCGAAAATCTTCAATCTCCTTTATAAATCTTGAAGTGCCTACAATGAAATTGAAATTACTTTTTTGTAGTTGTTTGTTAAGATTAATTTTTAGTTGGACATTTCTTATCAGGAAATTAATGTACTTGTTGTATAATATACCTAAATATAATTTGGATACAAACCTTGTTCACAGTCATAAAATGTACAAATGAAGCATCACTTTGAGGTTTAAACTAGGTATTATTGCTTTGATATGTCTATACTGACCCTCAAAGTGTTAAATAAAAATGTATGTAACAGCTATAAATAAACAAAACGTAATATATTTTAATTCAAAGTAACCTGCCAGTATTTTTGTTGATTGTGTGTTTATGGTTGTATTTTGACTAATGTCGCAATTTTTTATATATTCTATATGGTGCTAAGAATAAACAAATAAAAACTAGTTATATAAGTTTGCATGAATCTCCATACGGAAAGTATGTAACATATATATTATTTTTTCAAATGTTTTTATAACGCAATTATCATGTGCGTTATTTTGAAGTCAAAAGAGTGTGCAAAAAATTGTAATGTATGTGCCTTAAAAAGAGTTTAGAACATAGACTTAGTACGTTACAGTGTACAGTGCCGCCAACTTAGCAGCCCCCTAGACAAGTGACAGTCGACGATGGAATAGAATGGCAATGTAAGAACTTGACATGTGCTCTTCTACGCATACATATGTTACGTTATTGGGTATGTGCTTCGGTATTATATACTTACGTTGGCCGAGAGACGATCGTCCAATATCACGCATCTCGAATCTAGTTCTCAGTTCAGATAAAACAGTATTTACAGATCACACAGATCACCTTCGGGAAATTCAAAGCCCGGGGAATGCGGCAAATGCGGGGACGTGCTTTCGCATGTATTATGCCAGGGGGTCCATGACCAAGGAAGGTACTTGTCGGAAACCCTCCTGCTGGGACATATCCGGTGGAAGTGGTGGTACTTGCGGTGCCCCAGCGGTTGTCCTGCTGTTTAAGACACGGTTTCTCGTCACCAAGGGCAAAATGTAGCACTCGTATAGATTGTGGTTTTGAGGAGATTCGGAGAGGTCCTGCGGGAACGCCCTGCTGCTCGGGAAGCGGCACGGCTGCATCCGGTAGATATAATTTTACCGATGTAGCCGGTGGTCGTAAGTTAAAGATTTTCCGGGAAACAAAGGTCCTCAGGAACCAAGTCCTGGCATTTCCATGTCCCCAGCTTCTTTTCACCGCTATCCAGCGCAACATCCATTAAGTAGCAGTTAGCGATGGTCCACATCGAGTGTTGGAACGTAGAATATCACTTGTCTAAGCCTCTGTTCAGTGAACAATATCGAAATTTAAACCTTCTATAGCAACTATTTTGTAAAAAAAAAGCGTTTACATAGAAGGTATGACTGCACAGATAACTTGGTCGTTGTTCCGACTTGTGACGACCTGTCACACTAAACCGGTTACAATGGCGTCAGATTTGCTTTCCCTTTCTGGTTTGGTGAGTTTCCTGATTCTTCTTCCTCGCACACTTTGGTCATCTATACGAAGGAATACTAAGTCTATGCTTTATAATTATATTATGCCAAAAAATATATGTTGTAAGAGGAAATCAGATGTACTGATTAAATTTATAGTGGCATATTAAACTGAATTGTTAATAAATCAAATTGCTGGTAAACGACATTAACTATTATAATTTTATATTCACTGTTTGATAATGAAAATTTTCTAACGATACTACTTTGATACGGACTTTATAAGTCTTGACCCCGTCGATTAACTTAGTCTCAATGAGCGAAAAGAACAGAGGCGACACGACACGGATACGAACAATCTTATTCCGTCTTGCGCACGCGCCGCGTCATTGCCTCGTTGTGTATCTTTGTGTACAGTTTAATTAATTTAATGTTCTAACAATTGTTGTGTTTATGTCAGTACCAGGTTCATTACTCGAATAGGTCTTGTAAAAATATGACCTATCTACACGTCGCACTAATGTTTCATGCTTACAATTTAAATTGATCAAATATTATATTAACATAGAACTATTCTAAAGATTAATCAAATTTGTTACCTGACTATGTGCGTCTTTGTTAAAGCAGAACGAGAAAATATGAGAGAAATTTCGCTTTTAAATGTTATAATTTCCTACTGTATCTTATATTGTTCCTATGGGAACATTGTATTATTTTATATAATATTATCAAGATACTTATTTTTACAAACTAGACTGTATTTTTATGTTTTAATGTAAACTAATACACTCATATAGACTGTATGTTTTAACTAAACTAAAAAACAAATAATTATTAAATTGTAATTTAATGAGTTTAGATTTTAGGAACCTTTATTTTTTATATAATTGATAGATATGATTATGTACCTATTAATAAATTAAACGTTTTAATGTTTTAATAACATTTTATTAATGATTTTGTTGCTTTTATTTTTTTAATCCTAAAAATTGCCCTTCGAATATAAACGACCGTTTGAATCGAAGGAATATTATGAGTGATAATAAAGGAACTAACAGAATTGGGCTTATATAGACGTGTAGAAATTATTAAATAGTTTTAACTAGATTGCGTTACGTAGCAAATAGTGCTCTTTTAGGCCGCGAACCTCAAAGCTATGCGCGAAGCCACGCAGCCGTCATGTTAAGAAAGTGTGCTTAGACTTATCTCAGTTAAATGGTCCAATTGTGCGGTTGTGGTCTGGTTAAAGACCCCCAGGCCCACACCTCCTGACATCCTCGACTTTGCCCTAGTCAGATCACCGCCCAGTCTCTACTAGGTCTCTCTGGTACTAGGCCCCCTCTCCCGTCTTGCCTTTTAGATCTCAAGGGTGCTCAGATGAGCGATCTTATGGAGAACATTTCCCAGTTCCACACAGTGTACTATAGGAAGCCTTACGCATATACGCCCTCATACACACTTCTCCTTTAGCTCGTCCTGATGGCACTACCATCTTCGAAGTAAGTCGAGGAGAAAGCGCAATCCTTCGCGGATTGCCCCACAATGCTCTCCCAGCACCCAACCCACAGGCCTTTCACACATCCAGGCGGTGGAGGACGAAGTCCTCCGCAGGGCCTCTCTCATCACCACCTCTTCGTGTCTAATGATGAAATCTCTCTTCTAATCGTAAGTCAAAAATCCGCCAAATGAAATATTAATTTCTCAAGATTGACAATTACTTGTTCTTATTGACCTCAAATAACACATGATTCTACCACCATTTCGGAAAAACCTTGCAGAAGAACTGGCATAAAACTTCACGGGTATCTATATTTTTTTTCAAAATAAATTTACATAGTCTTTTTACGTCTATACAAAATTATTTTTATCTGTATCTCTTAGCTCGGCAAGTCTCCCTCCCCCAAGTATCCAAACGACGAACACCCTCAAACGGCACCCGTTCACGAGTTAACGCGGGATTCAGCCATCCAAGGACAAGGCTCCGGGTGCCGAAGGAATTTCCAACCATGGACTTAAGCTCCTGCTTGACTTAGTACTTACCTTGCCACCGATCATCTTCAATGCCAGCTTTGACCTTAGCATGAAAAGAAGCAACAGTCATAGGCATTCCCAAGCCGGGTAAACATCCCGGCTAACCACAAACCCAGATACTTAGAAGCTTTTAGCCGAGGCGGTTTAAGATAATCGCGAGGTTCTTCGATGCAGCCAAGGCTTTCGATACAGTCTAGCACAAGGGCCTCATGTACAAACTTTACAAACATAGGCTTTTCGGATAGCCCAGTCAGGATAGTCGGATCCTATCTGAAAGATATTGTAACGTCGCTGATGGTTGATGTAGCTGCTGGTTTTAATTTATGTAGTAAATTTTACCGGAGACCGAGGGATTTGAAACGAAGGTGATTTGAAATAGTACCGATTTCTTGGAACTTAAAACCGTTAGCGAGTTGGCAACGTCGCTTTTCAACCACTTTCCTCCGCCCGTTGCCGTGTCAGTTCGCGATGGTGGTGGCGTAAGTCGCGCGGTTGTGCAGTTCTGCGTGCCATGTGACAAAAATCGTGAAAAGTAAGTTCTTAATGTTTTTTTACGAAGCCTATATTTTGATAAGGGTTTTGTATTTTGGTTTAACTTATATATGTTTCGAAAGCTCATATACTAAAGATTTGTTATATAGTTATGTTTGGTATGTTTGGTACAATTGATTTCTACGTATTTGCTCCTTGATTGTGGACTTTCAATTTTATATCAGACAGCAGTCCATAAATAACGAGCACAAGAAAAATGCTTTTTTTTGTTGATTTAATTTGTTTATTTTGTTTCAGAATGCCAACTGATTATAAAAGAAAGACTGACAGAGGTATGGTGAGTCGTGAAATATATGATTAACCGAGGGAGTAACTTTGCGACAGAAAAGTCTCCGTGACGCAGCTTCGAGTTACAACCTGAACCATACCTACCTCTACCGGTATATTAAAAAAACTGCTTATGAAGCTAACGAAACAGCGACTGCTCCAGCGGTTGATTATCCCGAAAAAACTGTTTTTACAGCTTCAGAGGAGAAGGTGCTCTGTGACTATATTTTAAACTGCGCTACTGCTAACTTTGGCCTAAGAACTAAGGAAGACAGAACTTTTGCCTGTAGGTTGGCTGAAGAATATAATAAAAAAATTCCTTCTTCTTGGACTGAGCATGGAATAGCTGGAGAGGTTTGGCTTCGATCTTTTATGAAATGTCATCCTGTTCTTTCTCTGAGACTACCGCAACTTACAAGTATCGCTCGAGCTACAAGTTCTAATAGACTAACGTGAACCTTTTTTTTCAAAATTATACAGCAGTAGTTGACAAACACAAGTTGCAAGGGAAGGACTTATGGAAGGTCGACGAATTAGACCGCGTCATTGCCTGACGAGGACAAAAATGCCCTTGGGAATCACATACCCCGATGTTCATCTTTCCACGGAAAAGATTTAATGATCACTATACGCGATGGACCTACTGGATCAATTGGCACTGCGAATGGCTCAGGATAGATGCAAGAAGACTTCCATACATTTCTAAAATTTTTCATAGACCAAATTAGGCCGTCCAAAGAAAGCACTATTATTGTTAGATAACCACGCTTCACACACAGCAGTTAAAAATATCGAGTTCTGCAAGGAAAACGGTATCATTCTATTAACTTTTCCACCTCACTGCACCCATAAGTTGCAGCCAATGGACAGAGCCGTTTTTGGGCCAGTGAAAAAAGCAGTCAACACTGCTTGCGACAATTGTATGCAGTCTAATCCAGGCAAAGTAATGTCCATATATGAATTCCTGGGATAGTGAAAACATCGTTTGATATAGCCGTCACACCGCGCAATATACCTTCTGGATTCATCCATGCCGGACTTTGGCCAGTTAACACTGAAATATTCCAGGACGCTGATTATCTTCCGAGTCAAATAACTTATCAACCTTTGGCATCTTCCGTTAGTCCTGGTCCATTCAGCTCTAACTTGGCGGGAACTTCAAGAAGTGAAGAACCCGCGCCTTTCATACTTGTAGCACAAGTGATGAACATCCCCTTGCAAACAGTATTTCATGTGATTCTCGTACACCAAGTCCATCAATCACAGATTTACCGGCTACTCCTCGTCAAATCAGCTACGAAACAGAAGACGTACCCAAGTCTTCAAAAACCCTGATAAAATTTCACCTGATCTAGCGATATCTGAAGTAATGCTTGATACTATCGCGATGCCTTCAACCGCTGAAGATATAATACCTGTAGAATCTACATCACAAGATACTTCAGTTGCTGTGACAGAAATTCCATTCTCACCTGAAACTCTTAGACTCTCAGTAAAAGTGTCACCGTTTGCGAGATATTCCTGAGTTTTCAGTTTTTTCGAAAAATGCTGCTTTTGGTCAGTTTTTTTGTTGGTGTGTGTACAAACAAGCAGATATCTTTGTATTTTTTTTTGTAAATATTCTAGAATAGTAGGCCTATTATATGCACATATCATTTTGTGAAATGTCATTAGGTATCATTAAGGAACCACATATTATTCTCATTATCTTTCTATCTTTTTCTACAAAAATTATTTACCTCAGATTTCAGCATGGCCAGGGATCGGTAAAAATCTGTAATTTAAATTTAAAATCGGATGTAATATGAATCAGCTCCTTTAGCACAAATTGGCATTAACTGATTTTCATTTGATTTAGAGAAAATGGTGATAAACCGAAAAATTAAGTATTTTAGGAAATTTTTTAAAGTTTGTAGCGCCGCCGCCAGACTTTCGCCAGGTCAGCAGCGCCACGATTTTCGTACGTGTATCTCATAAAATATAAAATTTTAGGTGCTATATTTTTGCAGCCGTATAGTCAAAGTGGCATGTATTTGTGTAAAGTTTAAATATTCACTATTCTGCAAATATATCCTTCTGTAGGATACAATTAAGTAAGATGAAAGCATATTAGCAAAATCTTTATATTCACTAAATATTTAAAACGTCAAGTCTACTCCTCTGGTTCCATACTATTTTGATAGATTGTAGGTAATAACAATCAGCACTTAACAAGAACCAGAATAAATTAAGGATGAAAGTGAAATACATAACCCCTGACTTAATTCATATCCGGCAATATGACACCGATCGTTGTGCTTGCTCAGCTTTATTCATCAGGAGCTGTGCATGGAATTTCTTTATAACACTACAATATAAACATTTAATCGCATAGTATTATAATATTATCTTTACCGCATTGATTTGTGACAACACGTAAATAATTCCGTATCTCAAGTAATTTCCGAATGAAATGTTATTTAATGGAAAATTACTCATCTACCTTCGCTCTAATGCAGCAGTGTCACTTGAATCTCGAGTGTTGAAGCAAATAATTCAATAATTATTCACAACCAAGCTATAGTCAGAGTGCTCCCTTTTAGTGATACTATATTTTGTTTTTAAATGATACATTCGTTGATGAAATATGGGCTATCTTGTGATTTTGCATTCTTCCGAATGGATATCGCCTGCAAGTACAAGCACTGAAGTACGGTGTCCAATAATTTGGGTGCATGGAGGACTACAAATTCAAGGTTTTTTAAAGATGTGTACCATCCGCGAAGATGAGCCTCCCTACTTCTTTTTCTATGGTAACACACAACGAACGGTAGACCAAAAACAATACATACCTTCTGAAAAACCTTTCTTTTATTTTTGTAAAAATATTGCCACCCTATAATATTAATGGATGCCTGTATGGGAAATATGAACTTGTCTATATCTTAGAAAGTATACAAGGCACCTTCGTTACAGTAATAGGTTATCTTTATCGTCACTGTCACCAGATATTGATGTACCTTTGGTGGCAGTACACCTTCAGATAGCGCTGTTAGGAGGGGCCAGCCAGCCTGATGTTCAGACCTTTAAAAAAAAGTAGTCTATAACCCATATTGAGAAGGGCCAGCCAGAAGACTACAAATTTCAAGCTGGCTGGCCGCGGTTTTTGTAATTTGTTGCTAAACCGCCATCGGTATCGCAAAAATTCCTGTTTGATGTCCGTCACAATCTTACGTGACGACTTTTAACATACAGCAAGGCGTCAAGAAAACTTTCGTTTTAGAAGGGTTTGCGTTATATAACCTGAGGTAAAGGCTTATTGGCCGTCACATCCAACGTAGTAAAAAAAAGGGCCAGACAGCCCGAGGAGCCTAGTTCCAGCCGTGGTGCTGACGTCAGCCCGGCAGCACCACAAACCCTCATATGTAGTTTTCGCACTTCTCAACTTGGTAAATTGTCACTATTTTTACACGAATTGACAATTTGGTGTCTGATGCATAAATCCATTTCAAAGTCGAAGAGGGTGGCGCTGCTGGGCTTACGCATACTTCGCGTAAAACTAAATCAATAGCCTGCCATGCTCGCGGCCTAGCTCCGCTTCTATGGACAGACAAATTCCGCAACTCCATCCCGCATTATTTTCTCGCTCTGCTCCAGTGGACAGGAAGCCTTAGACCAATCGACCGACGTTGCCAGTTCCATGCTACCATCGATTGATTGGTGTGGTAACACCCTTACTCACCTCTGCGCTTACCGTTTCCGGGCTTACTTAAACGCCTGATTGGTCAATTTATTACTCATCGCTAGGCGGATACTGTCGGAAATCAATAGAATACCCAGGCTTTGTGTATGTGTGTGAGATAAACTTGTGCTCATTTGAGTTGTGGAATGTCGAGTTAAAATATATTTTCATCATACGTTACTAGCCATCCAGCCTGGCTTCCCACTGGTAACATTGTGAAAACTGTAATTTTATAATATGGCTTGAATTTTCAGCGGAGGATTATAAAAGATCGGTCGTTTTTGTAATATAATCATTAGAATGTAGTATAACCTAGTTAGTATGTGATATTACTGTTTTGACAATTCTACGGCGACATCTTAGGTCTTTACCTATGAAATTGCCGTTTTTCACGAAATAAATGAAGCGTAATTTTTTTATATATTTTTTATTTCTATTAATCAAAATAATCACCCATGCAATCAATGCATCTTTGCCAACGCATTGGTAGCTTATTGATGCCTTTCTTGAAGAAATCAGCTGGACGGGAGGAAACAAATTCTTCAAAGGCATTTTGTACTGCCTCTCGGGTATTGAATTTTTTTCCCGCTAAAAAGTTATCCAAATTCTGGAAAAAGTAGAAGTCTGTAGGCGCAAGGTCTGGTGAGTACGGCGGATGACGGAGAACTTCCAACCCCCACTCTTGTAGCTTGGAGACCGTCTGCTGTGCAGTATGAGGTCGCGCGTTGTCGTGCAGGAGCAGTGGAGCCGAACGATTGACCAAAGCTGGTTGGAGACGTGCGAGCTTCTCCATCATTGTGTTCAGTTCTTCACAGTACACATCTGCAGTAATGCTTGTCCCGTTTGGCAAGAAGCTGTGATGAATTACACCCGCGTTAGCCCACCAAACAGTGACCATCACTTTTCTAGGGGTAAGGTTTCGTTTAGGGCATTGTTTGGGTGCTGAACCAGGGTCCAACCAACTTGCTGAGCGCTTACGATTGTCAAACAGGATCCATTTCTCGTCACAAGTAACAATGCGGTTCAGAATTCCTTCATTTGTATGCCTGCTGAGCAGTGCAAGGCACGTCTCCACGCGTAATTCGCGATGGCGGTCATTGAGTTCGTGGGGTACCCATTTGTCAAGCTTTTTACCTTGCCAATTTGACGCAAATGGACCAATATTGTTTTGATGCTAATGTCGAAAGCTGCTGCTAATTCAGCCGTGGATTGAGTTTCATCAGCTTCCACAATTGCCTTTAATTCGTCATTGTCGACCAAAGTTTTCGGACGACCACGGGGTTCATTTTTCAGGTCAAAATTTCCAGAACGGAAGCGGGTAAACCAATAACGGGTGGTGCGTTCGTTTGTAGTGTTCGCTCCGTAAACGTCGTTGATGTTGCGTGCCGCTTGTGCCGCTTTGCTGCCACGACTGTACTCATACTCCATAATTACTCGAATTTTTAACATATCCATGATGACGAAAAATTTTCGAATGCGTTGAAAACAAAACACTAACTATTAAACAAATGACGATTTTAGAAAAAGAATTCCATGTTTGTCAAATAAAATTAATTTGAAATTAGAACTATCAGTCAAAAAAAAAATATTTTCGTTTGAAATGGCCAGTACGGCAAAACGGCAGTTTCATAGGTAAAGACCTATTATTATACAGGGTGACTGGTTATTAGTGGCAGATATTTTAAGGGGGTATAGAAGAGGTCAATTCCAGTCGATTTCACTATATAATGTATCATCCAAAAGTGAATCGTTTCTAAGATATTTCAAATCTTATGTTTTTTTTTTAAATCAGTTTTTAAAAAAAAACATAAGAAATTAAAAAAAATTAAATCTATTTGGAATTTTTTTTTTGGATTTGCACTAACAATATTCATATCAATACATAATATTAGGTGGATGTAATTAACATAAACTTAGGCACTGTGCTCGAAAACATTTGAAAATTCACGTTTTAAACAAAAGAGTGATTTTAAAACAAAAGCTCACATATAAAATTTTCGTGCAGATTATTTTAAAAACATCTGTGTTTTACTAGCTTTCGAAAGAGTTATTACAATCCCAAATCGGCAAAACAATTGCCAATTAGCGCAGGCGCAGGTAGAGGCATGAACAAAGTGTACCGCTGCTAATCAAATAACTAATACAATTGGTGCACATACGACAAAGAAAAAACTACGATAAGAAGAAGAATATTAATTTCAAATCTTAACAATAAAGTATAATTCGTTATAAAGTGTTTTTATTTAAGTTTATGCTCAAAATGATCGCCCCTGTTTCTTATACCTACATAAACGAGCCCTTTTTCGGACCTCGCTTTTGACTACTTTCGAATGTATTAAACTACTATGGATTTCTTGAGCTGCGTTAATTATGCGTATCCTAAGCTCATCCACAGTGGGAACCGGGGACGCATCGTCGTAGACCAGTGCCTTCATACGACCCCAGACAAAAAAGTCCATTGGCGTGTGGTCAGGGGCTCCGCGCTGACCATGGCAACAAGGGCTGCCCCTACCTATCCATCGATTAGGAAATATATCATTGAGCCAATTCCGCACGGATAGACTAAAGTGGGCTGGACACCCGTCGTGTTGAAATATCATTTCACGTCTTGTTTCCAGTGGTAGGGTAGGGGACCCCAAGATTGCGCGCTTAATATTAGATTGGCTATAAATCAACAAAAACACAAATAGTCATAATCATCTTTATTAAGTTTAATGAACACGTTATTGAGGTTACTTAACGTTATGCTTAATCAAAACTTTGGCACCATTTTTTTGGTTTATAAAAGAAAAAGGAAAAAATGGAAAATGCGCAGTCTTACAGTCACATGAGGGTAAAATTGCGCATTAAGGTTGGTAAGATTACGCATATCAATCAAAGGCTTTTTAAGTCACAATATCAAATTGCAAAATTATTTTGACAAACAAATATCACATTTGAAAGCACCAATGCCAATATACGCTGTACAATCTTCATGTCACCATTCTCCACAATGGAAACAACCGATCCAGTCCTCAGTAATTGGTTCCTTGTACATTTCATTGCAACCGACGCCAATTTTTTTTATTTTTGGGCTGATTTGCTGGTTTTTTTGCAGGTTTTTTTGTGGTCTTACTATATTCCTTCCTAATCTTTTTTTTTGGCATTTTTTTTTCATCATTCTCCTTTTCAAGTTGTAGTTTATAGGGTGAACTACTTAGTATTTCCGACTTTTTGTGCTTCCTCTTATTATTTCCCACTTGTCTTATGTCTTCTTTAGGAAATGGAGAGATATCTGTTATTTTAATGATATTTGGATCATGTTGTATATAGCTACAGGATGGAATAGGTGAAGGAGGTGGAAGAGTTTCATCATGACTGACTTCTGGAAGTGACATAAGCTGCATTTCGTGAAGAACGTGACTTCCAGAGTCAGTTTCCTTGACCACTGAAGAATCTTCAAGAAGATGTCCAGCTTCTGTTTCATAATAATTTTGACATGACACTTCTTGATAATTTTGTACGGTAGGCGTTTCCTCTCCAACCTCTATTACATTATATGAGGAAGGGTTACTATCCATTTCTCTTTCAGTAACAGAGCAAGGCAGAAAATCCACTTCAGTAAAGATGTCTGGATTATATGGGTATATCCCAGAGACTTTGAAACATTGCGTAGCGCAGGCAACTGTCGCGGATTTGTTAAATGCTGGGGTAAATAAAGAAGTTATTTGAAATGTTGTGATAGCTCTACCAGGATGGTTTCTCATCCACTTCTCACATTCGCTCGAAAAATATATTTTTAATGCACTATGAAAACCTTTGTCCAAGGGCTGCATTTTGTGGCTGCTGTGAGGTGGCAATGTCAGCGCTACTATGTTGTTCTGTCGATAAAAATCTACAGCTTTTATTGTGCAGTGCGAGACATGATTATCAAGCACCAGTAAAATCGGATTTTCTTTCGTTGGCCTTGTATGATCTTTGAAATGTACCAACCACGCTAAAAATAGGTCACCATTAATAAAACTGGAGTCGGATACCACCGCAATGGACGCTGGTGGAGCACCATCAAGCAGTTCTGCTTTCATCCTTTTTCGACCGAATATAAACGCCGGTGGAATAAAATGGCCAGTTGCGCTCATTGCAGTAATGACTGTAACGTTAGTGCCCCGTTCAGCACTAGATATTTTATTAACGGCGCGTTTACCTTTCATGGAAACGACTCTTGGAGGATTGTTAGGCACAGTAGACATACCTGTTTCGTCCATGTTGTAAATGGATGTTGGAGGAAACTTATACTTGTCCATTAATTCTGCAAGGTTTTTGAAGAATCTGTCGCACTGGGGCTTGTTAAAACCCATTGCTCTGGCAATGCTCGTAGAGGTAGGACGTCTCAATGAAAGATCTGGATGTCTGTTGAGGAAACCACGGAGCCAATGTTTACCTGCCATCTTCAGTTCATTGTTGAAACGGTAGGGAATTTTGTTTTTTTCTGCAAACTCGTAAGCTACAGTCCTTAAATCTTTTTAAACGATACCTTAAAGTACTTTCTTTCATACCGTATGATGACGCTACCTTCCTCTTACTTTCGCCGCTTTCTATTCGTCTTCTTGCTTCATCTAAAATGCTTTGAGGACACAGAGAACGCTTCGTGGTCCTAGTTCTTTGCTTCGGCATCCTATAGTGAAAATAATAATACAACTGACATGCAACTATTAAGACAAACGTAAAAGAATGCTTTTTACAAATACATGGAAGGTAAGACTGCGCGCGCAATTTTACCTGCCATAGCTCCGCGCAGTCTTACCACTTTGCTCTCAGTCCACTGATATGCTATTTAACGCCATCTATTAAAAGTCAACGGAAAAACTGCTAGCCAGGCGATATTTAGGTTAATGAAGCCGGCAAAATCTGTGGTTAGATTATAAAAACTACATCATTATTTCGTATAAACATGTCAAATGTCATTCAAAATGTCAAAAAATTACATCAAAAGCCATATTAAAGAACAAACTTACCTGGCACTTCCGTTAATAAGCTGTTTTTAATTTTTTTCTCACAGTTAATTGTCACACGGTAGCGCACCAAAACACGACTGAAGTTGGTCGCAAATGTCATTATTGTTTCGACTTATCAAGTTTGCGCAGTTTTAAAGCCCGCGCAATCTTGGGGACCCCTACTCTACGTCTTCCAGCAATTCAAATAAATTATTTTTAAAAACTCTTCGTACGTCACACCGTTTAAATCGTCGGGCAGAAAGTGTGGGCCAATCTAATGATAATTCCCATCCAGAAATTCAAAGATAACCTCCGTTGGTAGCCTTTGAGTCTCTTAAGTCGAGGATTCCCCATTTCTTTGTCTTGCCAATAATGTGCGTTGTGGTAATTTGTATTGCCATCTTTATCGAATTTGGACTCATCGGTCCATAAAATCTTTTTCAAATAATTTGGATTTTCAATGTCGGCATTAAGGATAAAACGGCAAAATTGCATCCTTCTTAGGGGATCTCCTTCCTCTATGACTTGGACGGGCGTGTAATGGTATGGGTGACGTCCATTTTGTAATGTGTACCACACCTTCCACTGAGAGATGCCAAGATCCCGTGCAATAGTTCTTGTGGGTGTTTAGCGTCTTTTTGAAAATGATCTAGGATTTCTTGGTCCTCATGTGCACGATAAAGCCGAGGTCTGCCTACGTCACCTAAAAAATGTATGTGAGTAATAGAAACTGTGACTGTGGTAGTAATCTCACTGAACAATACCCGCATGTGTACCCAGAGATGAGCACCAATCTTTAGCATTCACAATTACATTAGCAAACAACAAAAAGATAGTTCTATGAAAGATTTGCGAGTCATTTTCAGAAGATATTTAAAAAAACTATTTTTGATAATTAATAAAACCTTTTCCGAAGTGTACTCTAAGGTGAAAAATCGATAGATATTTTATAATTACCTTGTTGTCTTTGAAAGGAGCGATCCGATGAAATGTCCGACTAAAAACACCGGCGTCGGGAATTTGGCGATTTGGGAACTTTTCCACATACAAACGACAGGCCTCATCGGCACTCCCTCTGGCAGCCCCATAATAGTAAACAACATCAGCGTACTCTTGGTTTATGAACGAATGTTTCCTCTGTCTTACAACCGAAATAAGAGCAAGTGAACACATCCGAACGCAATAAATCGCAAGACCTGACTAAACTCATGGGCACGGGGTGAGAAACAATCCCAAGTTATTTGACTGGCAGCGGTACTCTTTGTTCATGCCTCTACCTGCGCCTGCGCTAATTGGCAATTGTTTTGCCGGTTTGGGATTAATACCTCTTTCGAAAGCTAGTAAAACACAGATGTTTTTAAAATAATCTGCACGAAAATTTTATATGTGAGCTTTTGTTTTAAAATCACTCTTTTGTGTAAAAAACTTAGAAAAAAACGTGAATTTTCAAATGTTTTCGAGCACAGTGCCCAAGTTTATGTTAATTACGTCCACCTAATTGATATTATGTATTGATGGGAATATTGTTATTGCAAAACCAATAAAAAAAATTCCTAATAGATTTAATTTTTTTTAATAAATTTTTTAAGATGACCCTGATTTAAAAAAAAAAGCATAAGATTTGAAATATCTTGGAAACGATTCACTTTTGGATAATACATTATATAGTGAAATCGACTGGAATTGACCTCTTCTATACCCCCTTAAAATATCCGCCACTAATAACCAGTCACCCTGTATACCTATTTTCTAGCAGCATCAGATTGTTACATCGAGCAAGAATTTGGATTTAAATGTAACGTTTATTTAACCTACTTGAAATAGTTTTAAAGCTTCTTATTTCACTATCCTGCAAATATTTGAAAACGTAAAGAATCACTAAATATTATAAAAAAATTTTTTACTAATTTGATTAAATAGGCAAGTAAAGACAGAACATGAAGTAAAAATGCGACCTTGAGCTTTTAAGTGATTAACCACCAACACAAATGCAATCGTCCACAAAAACTGCTCCATACATTCATGAAACATCTATTTTGAGTATTTGGCTACCACTTCGTTTTTATACCAAGATCGAAGACCTCAGAATCTCAGTAGGCGCCAATCGCCATAGGTAACAATCAAAAATATTACAAATACAGTCATTAAAATCTGGTAAACCCTTACACGAATATACCAACATTGGGCGAATTCATATTGACGCCCGATAGTTTTATTTTTGCGATAACTCCTAAGATATGATTTTAAAGTGTGTGATGTAAAGGACAATTATAATGAGTGTGAAATGCTTAAGGTATCTAACTAGCGTAATTAATTGGATATGGATTAATTAGATTAGACCTATAAAAGAGGAATAATTCCAGCAAAATTGAATCTCTCTGACAACTGCATTAAAATCCATTACATAGTTTAAAAGATCTTAGGATACTGATACTTTGTTTTAAAGTATGCAAATATTATGGCAGATTCTTGGAACTTAGGACTTGCAATGGGAAGGGTAAAGTTAAAAAATGATTTCTATGCTAGTATCACAGACAAGGAGATGCTGTTTAGGCGAAGTGCAATGCTCAAAACAGTTCTCAAATACTTAAAACCTAATTTTATTTAAATAAAATGTAAATACACTATTTCTTAGCGAAAGTAATCTTCATTGCATGCGTAGGTGTAATCTTGAATCCTTGTAAAGCTTCTTTGGCAGCGGCTGACTGCATTTCATTGGCAAATTCAACAAATGCAATGTCATGTCTGTTGGGGACAAGACGCACTTCTTTGAAACCAGGGAATCTGGAATAACAACAAACATTGTTAATTGAAAGTTTGAGAACTTCCATGATAACTATGTTAAGTTGATGTCATGAGGCTGAATGTATAGCCATAAATTACACAAAATAAACCCTATCTACACAATATTCTATATCATGTCCTTAACCCTTCCACTGGCAAGCCCGGAAAATTTAGCTAATATTTGTAACTGAACTTTTTAGAGATTGTTGTTGAATTCTTATAAATATCATAAGTTATAATATTAAGTGGCTTATATAATAGCACACTGTTTTACTAAAATACAGACTATGTCACAAGACCAGTTTTTGTATAAAAATATTTATAGAATTAGTATGTTTACCTATTCTTAACAATTTATTCCTTATCTTATTAAAAAAATTATAAAAATATGTGGATAAAAATTAATTAGCACAGCCCCTGTTATTATGATGTCACTTTGAATAAATATTAATATAAAAATTTCTTTGATTTAATTACATTTTTAGTGTCAAACAAATGACAATATATTTTTCTGATACATATTACATATTAAAAAGAAATGAAAAAATAACCCTTTTTTTCGCCATATACTACTTGGGGACAGATGAGTCCCTTTAGAGAGCTAGTGGATATGTGTTGTATTGTGTGATGAATTTGTTCCATTGCGAGTGAAAAGGTTAAAGAAAGTTGCAAATCAAAGAATTATGTAATGCTCTTTTCCCGTCACATATAGCAAAATTTTTACAAAATCAGCAAAACTTACTGATTAAACAACATAGACAACATCATCTCAGATGTTTCATCTGGCAAGTTTGTGAGGAAGAGAATCTGGTTCGGAGGTTGTTCTACATTCACATTGTTTAGCAAACTTGGTGGACCGATGCCAGGAATGGCAGCTCTACTTGCATCCTTGCTCTTCTTCTTTTTAGAATCCTCAGTCTTGGGCATTTTAGGACGCTTGGGTCGCTCCTGGAAGGTGCCCTTGATTTTCGCAATAACATCACTATCACCCTTTGCATATTGAATTCGCTAGAAAATTGGAAAATTAATTTAGATATATTTGCTTACATTAACTGTAACCAAATAAGTGGTGACTACAGGATTTTTAAAACTTACCATAGGTTTATCATAGAAAGGGAAACCTTGCATACTTCTAAGAGCTACTGTAGAACTAGCAATCTCTTTAAAAATAACAAATGCTTGGCCTCTCATTTTCAATGTTTTTAATGCCACAATATCTAATATTTGGCCAAACTGAGAAAATATTGCATACAGAGACTTTTTCAGCTCTTCTTTTTTTATTTTTTCATTGAGGTTATTTATGTATATTGTGTGGTTAGGTCGAATGTCCATAGCTGAAAGGTTAAATTTAAGGTTAGGCGAGTGTTTCTTTTAATTGAATATAATATGGTACAAGGAACAAATGTAGTAGTACTAAAGTAGGAATAAAGTAAAACATCAATAGACTTACTCATTTTCAAGGATATTTAGTCCTTTTCTTTGATTAAACCAACAAAAGGGCGTCAACGCTATTGAAAGTAAATTAGGCACTATTAACCGACCTAATATTTATAAATGTTATAACGATGCTGGTTACAATTACACTCTAAAGAATGAACATTTATTAATTCAATTTAAGACATTTAGCAAATTATAACCTCGGTCGTGCGTAAAGCGTCCTTTTTTTATGACAATCAATCAAATTATCGATCAATTATCAATCGGCTTTGAAATTCATTCGATCACTCGGTCACTCACTCACTTGAAGAAACTGGGGCTGATGATTGTATGAGATTGAATTCCCACGAATCCTTAAATCCTCAGTCAGCTAGAAAATTCGCGCGCTGTCAAATAACAACATAGGTACTTTCTTGTGTGCATTAAATGCTTCATATATAAAAAAGATTGGTTAAATTTACATTTATCTGTAACTATTTGTTACAGAATAAATTAGGCCATATATATAATTAAGTTGAGTGTGTTTCGTTTTCATTACATTTTGAAGAGATGCTGGATCGTAGCTCTGATTTCGCTGGTGTAACCCCTGATGTTTGGTTAAATAATGAAAATGAGTGGAAAGAGAAACTATTGAAGTTACCGAATTGGTTCCAAGTATGCAAGTTCATCCGTATTAAGTTTGATTTTTTAGTCGTAAAATATTTCTTCTGACCTTTACCTAACCTTTCAGATACCTCTTATTAATTCAAATGCTTCTCACAATATGCCCGATAATACGCTGGTTCGTTTTCGAGGTATGATCCAAGATATGCATAATCCTGAGTTCTATTTTGAAGAATATGAAGTATATAACAGTGCTACAAATCAGATTAACAGGAAATCTGGAAAATTCAGAGACACAGCTAACATATTGGTTAGTATTTATTTGTTTATACAAAATCCACAGCTCTCAACAAAACAGTTATATGTATAATTACAAAGAAAATAAGATACATAGAGCCATTTATGGATTTACATTACTTTTTCTTATATATGAAAAACAGTCTTGAAGATTTTAAATTAATTCAGATCACTTGATAAATGTAATGAAATTTCTTCAAATTGTTCTATAATATAATAATATATAATATAAATAAATATATATAATAACATAATATTATTATATATTTTGTAATCATTTATAACCTGATTTATAGGATAATGAAAAAATTAACTATACTGAAAACTTAAAAAGTGCACAAAGACAAACAATGATTGTTATATCAATGCCAGGATTCAGTGAATGGGCACAACAGTTAGAAGACAATCAGAATCAATTGAAACACTTAGAACAACAACCTAATACTTCAAAACGAGTAAATTCTGGCATGAAATTAAAAAGGTCTTATGATGAGTCTGAAGAAGATGGTGATGTAATGGAAGTTGTTGAAGCTGATATGAGTAAAGAGCAAAAGACATCAGAAACTGTGAATGTGTCAAGTAATGTTGTATCAAGGGAGCATTTATTAAATTTTCCTCTCCCTGATACTCCAAGTAAATCATGTATAGTAAAGGTGGGTACAACTCAAAACATTTTATTATTAAATATGCTTGTCCTGATACACAGTTGTATCAAATATTTTGTCAAATCTAAAAAAAATATCAAATATCATAATGCTTTGTTTAATTTATCATTTTATTAAGTAATCATCAGAGATTGGAATAGGCTGACTATTTTACCTAAACTTTGGAGAATAGAGGCAGATAGTGGAGACTTCCTCACGACTAAGTTTCATTAAAAATAGCCTTTACCCGTCTTAAATTAAGCTTATTTTCAACTTATTTAAGATTTTTCCAGATTTTTTGTAATCATACCTAAATCTTATCTTTATTTCAGATCTATGATGACAGTGATAGTTTAAAATTAAATGACATGATCGAAGTTGTAGGTTTTTTGTCAGTGGATCCCACTTTATCAGGTGAATTCAGGCCGGAAGCAGACCCACTGATAGATCCGTGTATGGAGAGTGAAGTGGAGACCATCACACACAACCCACCACCGAGCCTTGTACCCAGGGTACATGCGGTTTATGTGAAGAAACTAGATCATTGTAATCCTTTGTTAGTAGAACCATTTGATCAAGGTAATTTGAAATCTAAGCACACGTTTTTCTATTAACATTATGTTATAAATGGAGACAAAAGAAATATACTTATATTCAGGGCCATATAGTATATAAATAAAAATATCTGAGAAAGTTAGTAAATTGTTACTGACTAAATAATATTTTTTTTATTTCCAGGCTCAGTTTTAAAAGGAGCAGAAGTAGCCAGGGCGCACTTACAGAAAGCTTTGACAGAATTATTACTTGGGGACCAATTAGCTGCAGATTACCTCATCTGCCATTTAATAGCCTGTGTGTAAGTAAACTGAAAGTGATAGAATAAATTAATTGGAGAGATTAATTTGTTATGTACAGTAATTTTCAAGTATCTTTTTTATATTTTCTTCTGAAAGAATTAAGTATTTTGAGAAAAAAATTTGAATATTTCTGAGCAGTACTTAAATTTAAATAAGGTCTTAAACAATGTCCTATGATGACTTCACAGAGTAGTTATCTTTTTAAATCACATTACAAGTTTATACCTGGATTTAACAACTTACAATGTTCTATGAATTTGGTGACAGATATTCACTGTGAAAATGGACATGACAGTTCAAGCAAGGAGTAATAGAAGTTGATGCTACTCATTGTTGTCATATAGAGGTTGAATCAGTCAATTTGATTAGCTCATTGTCATAAGCTTAATCGCATTGTTATGTGGACAAAATCTAAAGTATGATCTTCAAATGTTTTTTGAATTAGAATCTGAACTTTTTCTTTACATACCTACCAAACTGCTCTATTTTCAAAAATATGCTGATAATGGTTTTAATACCAATCTTTTTGTCATAAACCTCATTTTTTAATCCTTCTCAAATATCATTGTAAACTTATCAGGCACTTGAAACATTAACTTAAGAAAAAAACAATCGCGTAAACAGCAATATAAACCGATGGATACAACAAAAACAAATTCTGTGAGACCACCAAGACAACGACACAAAGAAAAACACCAGGCGAATACTTAAAGATAGTACATCCAGATATTTAATTACATATTAAATCTAATAGGTTATTTGCCGCACTTAGTGATATTAATCATAGGTTTGTTTAGCAGATATAGATTTAGATGAAGCATAGATAATGTACAAATTTGCTAACCAAAAACTATACTTAAGAGCCCCATAATTATCTCATTTCCCCATTACTCTGAATGGGTTCGTAAGTCCTCTACTGTTTATTTCAGATATCTCCGCCAAGAAGCACTAACACTCGGTCAGTTCTCCCTCAACATATCAAACTTGCCGACAGCAAAATATCCTAACTATGCCAAACAATTGTATGATATCATCAAACAGTTTGTCACTAAGAGTTACTATCTACCGTTAACTATTGAAAATATGAACACAATGTCACTGATGCCAAAGTAAGTTCTGATTCTTAATTTTTTTTATTTTAGTGCATGTTAAGGATATTTCTGTTTGAGAAAAAAAGCATGTAAAGAAACCTTCTTTTAGTGAAGTCAATTAAAAAGATTATTTATCATTAATCTACAACGGATCCAAATGAAATGTTAAGTAATAAATGAAAGAAAACTTGTCTACTGTAATAAAGTAGAAAAGTCCGTGTTTCTGTTTAGGCATATACGTCATTAGTAGAACACTACTTACTAGTTGGATGTGAAATAATATTGCAATTTCAAACTTAATTCTTGAGGCAGGTATAATGGTTCAACTCATTTGTGCCGTGGCCCTGAGTGTGTGTATGCTTGTAAATACGCAACTTAGTGTGCGTGTACAGTCAGTTCGTATTTGCCACGCACACTCAGTTGCTGTATATATACAAGCTTAACGCACACATAGGTCCGCACGCACAAATTATCTACAATATTTCACTAGGGTATATTTTATCAAAAGTAATCCCATGATGCTGTTAGTTATGAATTATTTAGAAAAATAGTTCTTAAAATGAAAAATAATAGAAAGCTCTTCGACAATTTGATCGTCTGTTGTAATAAACAACCAAAGACTCGGATTTAAATCTTTTTTTTCGAATTTCTCAACTACTTTTTCAGAAAAGACTATGAATGCAATAGACTAACAAGTGGCGTGTTACAACTCAGCAAACACACTCATCTAATACTAGACGAAACAAAAATGGAACAGGGACGTCTAGACGCTACCGGAGTCAACAATATTGCAGCATTGGGGAACTTGGTTCAGACGCAGAAGATTAAGTATGATTTCAAGTTTTACACAATGGAGTTTGATGCGGATATATCTTTGCTTGTGCTGTCGGAAGGAAAATCATTGTTACCTGTGAGTTTTGAATCTCTCGTATTATATTAATTTTATATGTGTAGCCAAAATGTAGAATATCTAAACCATTCACAACCACTGTTCTGAAGTTCTGATTTAGTAAACTTAAACTTTTTACAGCCAAAATCTAATCTTATAATCTTAACACATTATTCTGGTGACGGTACGATTTCCGAAAAGTACCCTTTTTCAGTAAACATTTTTCGAGGACCATAAGATATCGCGTATTGTATTTATGCTCATTGAATAGACAATCACGATTTCTAACTATAACACCTTTACATAAAAGACAGGAAAACCCAACAGTAAACACAAAACACTACTCTTCAGTATCCTTTAAAGCTGATTAGAAGTAAATACATATTGTGGAAGTTAAAAATGCTGAGTATAAAGTATATCATTAAGGGGACAAAACAATATTTCTTTTCTATATGTTACCCTGTAAAATCTGCCTAAAAGCGAAGCTCGAGCTGCCCACCATTGCCGCATTTTGCCGTCTAGACGCCACTTCGATAATGCTCCCCACCATCCCAACCCGCTGGTCAATAAGTCATCTGAATACACAGCCAACCCAGACGCGGCGGTTCGTTATAGGCTTATGCGTAACTTCTTAACAGATCCCGACGATGATATTACAACAAGGAACGCCAGCGTTCCAGTTAAAATTAGGGCGACACGGCATTCGAATCGCCTAACCCACCGGTGGGCCAGGCTAACGCGGCGTACGCATTCCTACCGAGTTTCTTGCTGGTTCTTTGGCAGTAGATGACCCTTCCGAACCAGTGGTAGTTTCAATATACGACGTCCTCTGTATCCGTTGTAGGAGTAGTTTAAGTTCCAGCTAAGCGCCCTCAGCGCTAAGCTACAAAGTCCGGTGAAACTAAAAAGGCCCACGGGGCCATAAAACTGTCCATTTCGAAAAAAAAAATGCCTCTTAGAAAAAACTAGCATTATAGAATATAAATTATATATTAAAAACAAATGTTCGCTAAATCGAAGGCAAAAATATTATTACAAATAATTATGGTTGTAATATTGTAAAAATTCAGGATTTTCTATCAAATGCTGTTAATAATTTTATATTTAATTTTGATCCCTTATTTTTATTTTATATAAATGCCAAATGGGTCTCCATAAACCGTAATTCTTGCTCAGTTTCTTCTTTTGATGAGGTACTTCTGGGGTTACACTAGCCAGCGCCGTCGCATCTGAGAGAATGCCTACAGTAATCATAAAAACAATGTTTCTCTAACCTAGGTGATTTTTGGCTACATAGACAAGTGTGTGTTGGAAAGCAAGCCTAATATGTCAGTATCCGCACACTCCCGTGAATTTTCCAACCAAAATTACTTAATTTCCACCAACGCGATTCCCCGGGATGAGCGTTAAACTCACCTAATAAATATGCCACCTCAACATCATTACTGGTCACGATGGCACCCACCTGGCTTAAACAATCCGGCCACTGCGATATTGCATGTCCCATCCGTGGGCATACATGCCTACATATACATTACAAATAATGATATTGCGGTCCAATCCTATATGCACCTTTATCGCCATCACACCGTCATATGGGAAATGTACCTTTTCTCCACAAAATACCTAAATTAAGTGATACTAATAGTGGAGTGTCAAAAGACAAAAGCCAAGTTTCTTGTAATACGCTTATGTACATCATACTTTCTTGTCATAACTATTATATTATAGGATAGTTTTCAATCCCTGACAATTCTTTTTTCATTTATTTCATTTTTCACCATTTTGGACATACATTATTAATATTTTTGATTTCAGTGTTACTAGTTGTTCCCATAAATGTATTAATTTTATATTCGTCATTTATTAAGCCAAATTGTTAAACTTAATATTAATTTATCTTCTTTCTAATTTCAGAGTGATTACCACATACCTCTGCGACCAGAAGAGTCCTCTTTACAAATATTCGACGCCATAGTTGAGGCTGCGACATATTACTTGAAGGAAGAGATTATGAATTTAATCAGGATGTATTTAACTAATCTTAAGCTTGTCAAGTTTAGTATCAATGAAGATGTACAGGTAAATTTAAAAAATATATTTTGTATAAAAATGGTTTTTAAACTAGCAATCTTGATTGCATAAAAAGTCATATTTTTGAGACATATAAGTTTATAGTCCAGTAGTAATTTTTTAATTTAACTATTATTCAAATAAACATAAACATTCAAAGAAGAATAATGTAAAAAAGGAAATATTTGCATTTTGGCTCGAGAAATATTTTAATTCATTACTTTATTCAGTATTATTTCCAACAAGACACCTTATATAAAAATGGTACAATAGCAGAGTGCAAACCCAAATCCTCAAACACAGCATTCATTAGTCTTACTGTTGCTTACACTAGTCATCATTGTTATTATTTCCATTCCAGTTCGTAGAAGATGACTTTATCCAAATGCGGAGTCAGTCAACGGAACAGGATCCAGTAACAGCGGATGACTTACACCGACTGTTGGTGCTCGCAAGACTTGTCAGTTTGTCCAAAGGCCACGAGTCCCTGACTAAAGAGTGCTGGGAAATTGCCAAAAACATGGAGGCTCAACGAGTGGATAGGGTGAAGAATCGAGTAACTTTAACTGTGTGATATTTTCTAATTTTTCATCGAATTGTATACTGCTTTTTTTGTATTGTTATTTTAAATAAGTAAATGTTTTCGGATATTTGTTGCTGTTTTCGTTTTGTATATTCCAATGTGGGCGACGAAATGACGATCAGTTGCGTAATGTACAAAAAAGTGCACATATCTTAATAAATAATGTCATGATGTTAAGAAAATAAATTTTTGGATTATGATAATAATCATACCGAAATAAATACAAAACGTATATGACACTAACATAGTAGTTCTAAATAGATTTTGAACTTGGAAATCTACGAGACCCTGGATATGGTAACTAAAACCCCAAATTTATAAATAACGCTCACACCATGATCTGGTATCTCCGGGTGAGCTAGGGTTAATGCAACTGACGCCATTTGGGTACAAAGGTGATAAATATTCGGTATTTTCTGCAACTGATATGAGGTTATAAGACAACGCAGGTGGGTAAGAATTTTATCTTCCAGCTGGAAAAAACATCAAGCATTTGGCATTTATTAGCACCAGGAATACGTTTAATAATACTTATTAAGGACATATAATATGTTTCAATTGGAAAGTCAGAATGGTAAAACAAAATGAAAAGGCTCGGTGTTTTGCTTTGATTAAAGTAACACAGCTGAAGATAGGCGAGAATCTCCCCAAAAACTGATCTCAAATATCTTATTCCCGGACGTCTGATTTTATATATATATTTTTTTATTCTTTACCCTTAGGGTAAGGCAAAGGGATCTAGCCCATGCAGACATGACTTTATTTTTCAAATGGTTTATTTATTACTCAACGGATTCGAAACTAGGTGTTACACGACACGAATAAAAATGAAATTATACGGAAAGGAAATAAGTTGTCTTGGTAGCAAGCTCATGTTTAGCATCATTATATCCCTTCTATGTCAGGACACAATATATTTTTACTTATGTGAGTAAGTGTACCTTAGAGCCAATGTTTGATGTGTCTACGCTATACGGGAACGACACCTATCTTCCGCTAATTTACTTTAATCTAGGGTGTTTTGTGAATATTTTTCAAGAATTTCAATAACTAAGGTACCTACACCAGCTAGGTCGTTGCCAGGGTGCGCACTTCCCACTCCCTACCAATAAAATCATTTATGAAGAAAGAAAGAATATTTTATCTTTAAATGGATATGAATATTATGTTTAAACGGTATTCTATACCTAGCTGATTACTTAGATACAATGAAAGAGTAACGAGATCAAATAAGTACTTACTATTTTATCGGTACCCTGTTAACATCTTAGATAACTTACTATAAACATATAATCAACTTAGGGGCACGTTAAAAGAAGGTATACCTAGGTAATAAAGGTAGTTGCTGTTTCTGTAATAGGTTGGTACCGTCGCCAAAGAAATTGTTATAAAAATATAAGTAATGTAATAATAATCTTAATTGTAATAGATTGTACAATTTTTTAAACTATTTAGGCTACAAAATATTGCCATACAATCATACAAACAAAAGCTGTCTCTGTCGAACTAATCCTAGGACTTTTAGTTCAGGAATTGGTCTACAACTTTGGACAAAAGTTCCCGTGTAACAAAAATAGTTGTAAGGTCGAATCTTTACCTGTCAGATTATTGTTACATGGGAAAATCGACCTTGTTGTCTTATGACGTGCCACTGACCTTCGCCCGTAGAGTGACAGGCCATATTGTTGGCTGACTGTGACTACCTACAGGTAGGCATATACCTACCTAGAAAGCTTAGCTTAACCACATTATTGATATTTTTATAGCGTATAGGTTAACTCAGATAAAGAGTGGTGAGTTGATAATAACAGACAATAATATGAAAAGCTTGAAAAAACCTACTTACTTGAGTAGGTATCCACCTATAAAAATACTTAAATACGCATTATTCTTACTCCACAATAAATTGCCATAAGTACTTGATAATTCTAAGTAATATCATAAATGTGAAAGTGAGCTTGTTGGTTTTTGCTTGTTACAGTTTCTAGTTTGAAGTACGAAAATTTATCGTACACCCTGTATCTATCTAAGACTTAGGTAAAGAAAATACCTAAAACAAGGGGTTCTACTTTTCATCCAGTAAATAATTTAAAAAATTAACTAACTTGGGGACCCTTTTTGACCCTTGGGGAGGCTTGCCTGTAGTTTGCGTGTAGGGATAAAATTGTGTGCTCGACATCGCTGTGACGTGTTCGTCGATGTGCTCGGTCGCCATGGACTTTCATGTTTTCGCAGCGGTGGCAGGATATGACTCTGGCCTTAATGGGATTAGGTAGTGGATATATTTTTGAGGCTTTTGGCGTTGAAAGCATGGGGTCCTGGGGACAAAGGGCCATCGCCTTTATTCGGACCTAGCGAGGTGATTGGTCAGTAAAACTCGTGAGCTTAAGGCTGCGTCGACTTCGCATAACGACTTCCTTTTGCGATACAGCGTGGTAATTCGGCCAGCCTTTGAAATGAAATGAAATGAAATATTTATTTCTCAACATTGACAATTACTTGTTCTTATTGACGTCAAATAAAACATGATTCTACCACTTTTGGCTACGTTGCCTTTAATATATTCAAGTTTAGATTTAGTATTTTATTTGTAGCATAGTTTTATCTTATAATTATTAATTTAATACACTTATATTATGTGCGTTCTAGAATTGTTAATATTTTTAATAGTTTGTAAATAATAAAAAAAATTAACAATAAGCACAAAACTAAAAGTTTTAAAGTTTGGAATTGCTATAGAACAGGGTTGGCCAAGAGGTCGAACGTGGCGTAGGTAGGTACCGGTCGACCGCAAAGGCGATTTAGGTAGCCCGCGAAAGTTAAATAAATGAAGATAGAAGACTATCTACTCTAAAATCCGTAGGTAATTTTGCCATTCTCGAAGAAGCTTGACTGTTTTAAATCGCCAAGTTAACCGATAGGACCGTTGCGGTCGAAGTAGAAATAATTTAACGAGATTTGACATGTTTCTGAAAGCTTTTGTTCGTAATACTGATTTTGTAAACTGATTACCTATGCAAAGAAAAGTTTGCTGCCTAGCTTTATATTTGACTTCGTTTCTATTATAAATGCATTAAAAACAAACATATTTATTATTATATGTATACATATTATTATGGAAAAAGTATGTATTAGGTATATGAAGGTGCTAAAATACATGTAGGTATAATTAACTAACTAATTTTCTGAAGCGGCGCAAATCTACCAATCAATTTAAATTTAATCTAAAACGCCACATTTGTTCTACCTTAAAATAAAAACAAAATTAGATATATATTTAATATTTGACATTTAAAAAAAAACATGTAGTGAGAACGCACATTTCTAAACTTCTTTGTATAACCAAAACATCACGACGTGATGTCATGATTTCGTGTGGCTATCCGTAACTTATTTATTGTATTCTTTTTGAAACTACCCACATTTTCAGTATGCTCGTACATTATTGTACCTTAATTTTAAAATAGTTTTAGTTTCTCGTAAGTGATTTGTAATCTTTTGAGAAATAAAGAAATCTCAAACCTTAACCTTAAACATATTTCCGGATTAACAGACGCCTTCTTAATTTATCGTTTGCGCATTGCAGTTACTCGTAGGTACATCTTACACTCCGCAACTGATACACTTGTGGAAAATGTGCAATGTAAAATACCTGTATATAAGCTCTACCTTGCTATCGAACGCAAAAAATATTATGAACCCAAGCGGACCTCCAAGGTCAAAAGTTTGGCCACCCCTGCTGTAGAAAGTATCACCATGTGCCTACCTAATTTATAGGTATTTATGTTGTCCCTAATATTCACTTACTACGATTTTTAAAGGTTTAGTACCTCTTTATATATAAACTATAAAAAAACAAAAAAGTTCACTGGCGCACAAAATGTATGGGAGGTAGACAGTTATTTAAATTTAACCATGGTCCCGGAGGCCTCTTACAAAAACCTCCTCTATCAGTTTGATTAATTCAGTTCAGCATAGAGTTTAAAAAATTTACTACAAGGAAGAGGCATCTGGTCATTGACATCAGTAGGTAAACCAAGTTGTAGGTACCTATAATAGTTAGACAATTGATACATAAGTATAATATTGACCTAGGTATTGACAAAACATACTCAAAGATTTTTAAGGTTTCAAAGATTGTTAAAAATCAATGTTACAAAGTAGACGCGTTTTTTATTATTTTAAGCCGGCGAAACCGCACACAAAGCGAACCAGTACCTAAAACTTCTCAGAAGCTTTATCTCTACGTACAGCCATTAGCTACATATTTTATTAATTACGTAAAATATACATCTCGAATTTCATCAGTTGCCCTAATAGATATTTAGCATTGTATAACAAGTTTAGTATAGCTAATTTATCATCGAGTCCGGTAGGATGCGTGCGCGCATGACGTCATGGTGGTCGAGCGCGTTGACCAATGGCGAGCGAGGCGGTGTCTGTTTGGCTCCACCCACTGGTAATGTTGGAAAAGCCGGAAAATAAATGTTTTTAGATGCAAAACTCTTAGATGTACGGGGTTCTTTGATAATATAAAGTTTTTGAACATATGTCTTGTTCATTTTTTTTATTAGAAATTGAATTTCATATGTTTTTTATGATGATGAAAAAATTTAGGTTTAGGTATTTGAAAAATAACTTTCGTCCCACTGAAATCTTGGAAAATATTTGTGAAGATTGGAGTTTTAAAGTTTAAATTGCCCACTTGTAAAGCTAAGCTTTTGTCACTTAACTACTGCCTATAGACAAGAAACTATTTTTGACCCACATTTTCATCAGACAAATATTAACTACAAGGAAAACCAAGCAATCATAAAAATACTCACCACAGATAAATTAATACATCCTAATCTTACCCTTTACGAAAACGTTTAAGTAAACAAACATAACATGTCGAGTTTCACGAGCTTCTACCATCTCCTGCATAAGGAGTTCTTTATAGTCCGTCGCGAGAGTCGCACGCACGCGCGACCGCCATCTTGAATTTACTGTCAAAAAGTTTCACTGTCAATTATTGTTTGAAAAACTTTTTTTAAATTGATAAATGGAAAAAATGAGTTGGAATCAGGAACACAATCGGTCCTGTGACAAAATTGAAATCAATGAAGCGGTGGGGAAGCTGTTGCAGAGTTTTAATTATGATAATATTGTGCCGCAGCCTAGCAAGTAAGCTTTATTTTATTCTTTAGGTAAAACAATATATGTAACTAGATATAACGAAACGGTTTTAGTAAGGTGTTCCCCGGGGAATGCCTAGTTGCCTTTTTATCTGTATTTTAATCAAACAAATGTTTTAAATATTTGTGAACAGTTTACGCTGGACGGACGTAAAATAACATTAAATTATTGTATTGTTCAAGTTTTGCGTGAGGTAGGTAGGTATGAGTGATAGTAATTACGTACAGGACTAATTATAGTACTATAATTCGTATCTTATTTACCTATTTCTATTACCAGATTTATCATAAAATAGATTTTCGATCCAGAATTTTGGATTAAATTAACCCATATTTTCATGATTATACATAATATGCAAAGAATTTATTGATTTTCAATCTCATAAATAATAAGATAGGAAGTATAACAACTGGTTTTATAGAAAAGTGACAATTTCCACTTGTCTACGGCGGTTTATATTGTTTTGTCAACTGTACATTAATCGTAGCTACTACGGTGTGTAGTTAAAGCTCTAATTTAAAGTTTTTGACTAATTTGACGAATTTAACTGATTTACTTCTACATATTATTTTTCTTATTCTTATTTCTTATTTTTCATTCATGTCGTATTTAATTCTGGTGAAAACTTAGTTGACATAGGTAGGAACTTATTCGTGAAAGTTATTCATTTTCTAAATAAAAATTTGATAAGGAAAACCAACTATTCGAATAAGCTTCGGATTTGCTATTACCTAAAATATAGGTATAGTTGTATATCAGTAAAAGAGTAGGTATTAAAGATAACATATTAAAATACTATTCAAATGAACTTTCAATTACTATTATCTAAAATATAGGTATTGTTGTATATAAAAGAGTAGGTATTAAAGAAAACATATTAAAATAATCGTATTTTATTATATATCTACATATATATGAGAATAACAGTATTTTTTAAACAAAGTTTCTGACTAAATAATGGTTGCAATTCAGCAAGGTAGCAAGCAGTTTACCTATGTTTAAAAGAAACAGTTTTGTGGCATTTTTTTTCTTTTTTGCTGAATTGGAGTAAAATAAATAATTAGGTGCATTAATAATATTTGTAAACTGGAACAACTTAATTAACTTTTTTTTATAAATTTAAAAGGAAACAAAAGTTGGGGGTTGAAAACCTCTCGGCAGTCTTTTCTCAAAAATATTCCATACTTCAATTACGACACAAACCCAATACCTATTATAAATGTTGAATATTTGATAACTTTTAATATAATGAATAATGTTCACTTTTAAAGCATGTTTCCTTGATTATCTAACTGTAACTGAGCTATACCTTTGATTTAGAATTTAATTGTATTTGAACTAATTCGGGCGATTCGTATCGCAAATCTGAAATTCAAATAGAGTAAAACGAAATTCAAACAATCTAAGTTTTAATTCACGAGGGAAGTTTGAAAAGAAAATATTGTGGGATTTTGATTTGCGAGGGACATGATCCGTGGTGGAACCTTACATTTATAGAAATTTAAAAACCTAAATAAGTAATTTGGTTGGTTATTGTTTTTTGTACATATTGTTTTTAATGATATTTAGAGGAATCGTTAATCTGTGAATTCCCTTTAATATCGTTAAACTTTCTGTCAATTTAACGTATATGTTTTAAAAGGCATCTGATAAGTTTAAAAGTAAAGTAGGCCGCGTATAAAGATAGCCAACATATTCTTGTATACGGTACCCTAAAAAAGTTCTTACTTACAATCACACTTAACAGCAATGGTTTCTTTCAATACACATCTGTTTAATTTCGGCAAATGCTCAAAAGATCAAGTAACTACACACTTAACAAAAAACTTGGTTTAACTTATTGGTAAATGTAAACTGTATGGCATAAAGTTTTGGTCCGTGCGCGACCGGATGTCTATAGAGTCAAGTGGTTTGCCTAATCTGTGCTCACCAATTACCACTTAATAAAAAAGATATTTATGTTTTTTTTCCAGCTTGGCATGGAAATTGATATGCGTGTGTTTTTGATTGAAAGGCTGTTTAAAGAAGTTTGAGGTTATTTTTAAATGTTGAGTGATGTAATTGTAGTTTGCAAGTTACATGGTAGATGGAATTATTCAGATATTTGAAAATATAATTAGGTATTTCCCATACTGGCATTGAATGAGGCACTAGAAAATGGTAAAAGCAACGTTTAACGTAGGTAATTTTTTAAATTATTTAATGAATTGCTTTAGTACATGTATACTTTGGTACTATATAATATCTTTGTTGTGCTTGTACAAAACTACTGCAATAAAAACGTATTAACAAAGGGCACTGGAAAGATTTGCGTGAATAAGTAGTCGTGCGCAAGAAACTGGTCTGCTTATAATTTAAAATTATTGATGGGCAATGCTAATAACCTGCTAAATATCATTTGGATAATAATCGATTAAATGCAGTTTATAGCCATTCATAGCCAATTATGGAAAATAGCCAAAATTTCCCTTCATAGTTTTCAGGCTTACGACTGTCCGATTAGATTTTTATTTTTATGATCATACTCGGTTAGTAGATTTATGTGTAGTTTAAAACTAATCTGGCCCATTTATAAATGTTCAATCAGTATTTACAATGATTTATGGTAATTATATTTTTTGTACTTTTTTATACTTAATTATTAATCAGTCATTTACAAGGATTTTTGGTAATTATTTTCTTGTTTGCTTTTGTTTTTATTTGATCTTTTTTGTTTTATTGGCTTGTTGTTTCGCTTAATCTTAAATGTTCAATAAGAAGTAATCGATTAAAGCTCAAAAATATTCTTCGGTCTAATTAATGCTAGAAGCACTGGACTCTTCAAAATCTTCTAGGTTTGGTACATCTAATGGATCGGGGTCTAATGGAACAATTACTGGTGTATTTATATGTCTAAGTTCATCAGTGTCACTAAATATTTCATCAGCGGGCACGACCGCTCGCCCGTGCCCGCCCCGCGCCCTTTGCACTCTGAGGAAATGAAATATTAGGTCTTTACCTATGAAATTGCCGTTTTTCACGAAATAAATGAAGCGTAATTTTTTTATATATTTTTTATTTCTATTAATCAAAATAATCACCCATGCAATCAATGCATCTTTGCCAACGCATTGGTAGCTTATTGATGCCTTTCTTGAAGAAATCAGCTGGACGGGAGGAAACAAATTCTTCAAAGGCATTTTGTACTGCCTCTCGGGTATTGAATTCTTTTCCCGCCAAGAAGTTATCCAAATTCTGGAAAAAGTAGAAGTCTGTAGGCGCAAGGTCTGGTGAGTACGGCGGATGACGGAGAACTTCCAACCCCCACTCTTGTAGCTTGGAGACCGTCTGCTGTGCAGTATGAGGTCGCGCGTTGTCGTGCAGGAGCAGTGGAGCCGAACGATTGACCAAAGCTGGTTGGAGACGTGCGAGCTTCTCCATCATTGTGTTCAGTTCTTCACAGTACACATCTGCAGTAATGCTTGTCCCGTTTGGCAAGAAGCTGTGATGAATTACACCCGCGTTAGACCACCAAACAGTGACCATCACTTTTCTAGGGGTAAGTTTTCGTTTAGGGCATTGTTTGGGTGCTGAACCAGGGTCCAACCAACGTGCTGAGCACTTACGATTGTCAAACAGGATCCATTTCTCGTCACAAGTAACAATGCGGTTCAGAATTCCTTCATTTGTATGCGTACTTCGCGCTGGCGGTCATTGAGTTCGTGGGGTACCCATTTGTCAAGCTTTTTTACCTTGCCAATTTGACGCAAATGGACCAATATTGTTTTGATGCTAACGTCGAAAGCTGCTGCTAATTCAGCCGTGGATTGAGTTTCATCAGCTTCCACAATTGCCTTTAATTCGTCATTGTCGACCAAAGTTTTCGGACGACCACGGGGTTCATTTTTCAGGTCAAAATTTCCAGAACGGAAGCGGTTAAACCAGTAACGGGTGGTGCGTTCGTTTGTAGTGTTCGCTCCGTAAACGTCGTTGATGTTGCGTGCCGCTTGTGCCGCTTTGCTGCCACGACGGTACTCATACTCCATAATTACTCGAATTTTTAACTTATCCATGATGACGAAAAATGTTCGAATGCGTTGAAAACAAAACACTAACTATTAAACAAATGACGATTTTAGAAAAAGAATTCCATGTTTGTCAAATAAAATTAATTTGAAATTAGAATTATCAGTCAAAAAAAAAAATATTTTCATTTGAAATGGCCAGTATGGCAAAACGGCAGTTTCATAGGTAAAGACGTTTATTTCTCAACATTGACAATTACTTGTTCTTATTGACGTCAAATAAAACATGATTCTAACACCAGTTCGAAAAAACCTTCGTGAAGAAGAACTGGCAAGAAACTTCACGGGTATATTTTTTTCAAAATAAATTTACAGAGTCTCTTTATGTCTATACAAAATTATTCTTTTCTGCATCTGTTAGCTCGGCAAGTCTCCCTCCCCCCGAGTATCCAAACGACGAACACCGTCAAACGGCACCCGTTCACGAGTTAACGCGGGATCCAGCCATCGCCCTCCTCAACCATATTAGAGGGAAGTGAGCGACCCGTCACCCGACGCTACCATAAGGATACTCAAACTACTAATACTATCTCAATACTATTTATTTTTTTGGCTTTGTCTTTCTTTTGTTTGAAATTGGGCCACCGAGAAAGCGTCATTAGCTCAATTCCCCGAATGAAGTGCATACAGAGAACCCACTTACGTGGTAGTAGAGCGAAAATTACAACAAATAAAAAAACATTTTTTACAATACATTAATAGCCATCATCCATTGCATGGCTATTAATGGACCAAAATGGATTATAATCGGTAATAATCCTAACCTATAACTACTAACCCATCGCTATTTAAAATCCATAATTTCTACGAATAAGCGACCTAAATGAAATTATTTTGTACTTATTTGAATTTTTTTTACACCTTACTACGTTAATAAAGCTGCTACAATGCTCAAAGCTGGAAAGTTATTGATTGTACCTAAATCTTTTTGTATAATAATTCGTCTATTATATAAAAAATTTAAATAAGTAAAATCTTATCCATATCTTAAAGTTCCAAACCACTGCTACCTACGCTGTTTCCATATTAATAAATAATATTAACTTCATAAGCGGTAGATGAAAGTCCGCGCCAGTTCATAGTTGACTATTAGTGTCATTTATGTTGATTACTTACTAGAATTAGTTCCTGATAAGAAGGGTCTAGTTACAAACAAGCTACGAAAAAATATACATTTGATTATTTTAGTACGTTTTGTACTGTAAGTATTTTGTTTTTATTTTTTTTTTAACTTACCTACATAAGTAAAAAAAACAAACCTGGAAATTTGCTATTTCTACGCAATATCATGACGTCGCCAACTAAACGATTGTAAAATGTGTTGTTATGTTTCATGGATACAACCTTCTTTTTTCTTTTTGTTCCCCGTTTGGGAGGATGCAAAGAATTTGTCGATAGCAGTCTTAACGCGGTAATTTCGTAGCCGTTTGGCCATTTTGCCCTAAGTAAAAAGTAACGTAGGCTTTGTATTACATCTGTAATTATTATTATTCCCACGTTTTTCTTATCCCATTGTTTATTTGTAAATGTTCTCGTTTTTGTAAATACATTTTCTGAATTTTTACCTGACTAAATTACCTAAGTATTGAGCAGGACATCTGTCGCAGCGGTTGTAAGTAAAGGAATGTGAGGCGGAGCAGAATTTGCTTTAACCCCGTTTATGCTTTTTAAATTTGTAAGTATTCATTATGGTTCCAAGGTCATAAATCATACGGCACCAAAAGTGTAAAGAATTTCTTAGTGGACTCCAATGAGTTGTTGCAACTAAACTAAAAAAAAAAGACAAATTAAAATTCATGAAATTGAAATACTGATGAATAGCATAGGTAATTTGTTTTTTTAAATTTTTTTTTATATTGAGCGTTGTATTCACTATGAGAATTTCAGTAATGGATATATTTTTGAGGCTTTTGGCGTTGAAGCTATGAGGTCCTGAGGACAAGGGGTTCATCGCCTTAATTTGGACTCAGCGAGGCGATTGGTGAGGGAAACTCGTGACCCTAACTCGTGATCCAGCGTGGTAATTCGGCCAGCCTTTTGGCTACGTTGCCATCAATAGATTCTAGTTTAGGTGTAGTTTTTTGTTTGTAGCGTATTTTTATCTTATAATTATTAATTTAATACATTTATTTATTTTATTATACATTCTGCTTACTTTGGGGCCATACGGTTGGTGTGTTTGTTTGGGGATTTATTATTATTATTATTTAAAAAAATATTATTATTTATAAAATAAAAATTCAAAGATAACCACAAAAACTTTATTTCCCAATGCAGGCAAGATTATAGACCGAATTAGACATAGACATCAATTTATTTACACTTTACACAATACAATAGGAACAGAAACATTTTAACATAATACACACTAAAAAGTTCACAACATAAGAAAAAGAAAAAGACAAAAAGATAAATTTATATATATTTATATATAGGAAACAGTAAAAAACAAAAAAACTAAAACTAAAACTAACAAAACTGTGCAAAATGTAAAAAGGTGGTGCCTCAGTGTATGTACTCCTTGCATTGATATGCAAATCACTGATTTTCAGTCACCACCTTGACGAAAGTATCAAAATTTGCCAACACATAGTACGTGACGTGTAAAAACAAACAAAACAAAATCAAATAATGAGTACGTACAGTTGAATTACCACAATTACCACAATTTCTTAGAGAATGGATATAATCGTGTTTTTATTTGTATTAAATTTTTTATATTCCTATTTATGACAGCACTCAGGGAAGTCAAGTTACCTAAGGCGTTCCTAACGGTAGATTTAGCTAAGCACATCTATACTTTTTCTAAGTCTTGTTGGTAGAAAATTTTGTAAATAGGTAACCTTATCGTTCGCAACTAAAAATAACATTAATTTTTTCCTCCTTTCAATAATTTTGTTTCAACTCAAATCAATCTTTAAATTTAATTTTATATAAACGGAGGGAAATGAGGACTCAGTTTCAGTGTTCTATATTCCAGAACTATATATTATATAAAATAACGTCGTCGAATAAAAACTAAATCGCGGATGGCTGATATTAATTGAAAACAATTCTGCATTTGTTTGGTTAATTTTTTGGACATATATGAATTTCAGCAGCAACTAAACTATACATTTTCCTATTTGAACACATGCACTAAAAATTTGGTATTTATCTACCTAATTCGAAATATTTAGGTAAGTACATGAAAGTCCGAGTATTTTTATGTACCTAAAGACTGAAAGAAAAACATATCTAAATACAACTACCTATTATTATAGTTTGGATAGTTTGCGGGGAGCTACCAGATGTAAATACCTCATAATTGTTTTGTACAGATAATATAAGAGCCATTGTAAATGACTCCCGTGAATTTTTTTGCTAGTTCTCCTTCACGGTCTTTAAGAATTGGTGGTAGACGTAATAAAGTGCAAAAATTGTAAACATTGATAATATCTTTTTAGCACAGCATAAGTGTATTACACATCTTAAAATTAGTAAGTATGAAAGTTTATTATTTGTTCAAAAACGGGGGTTTCTCATTTTATTTTTTAGTAAAGTACCTACTTAAAGGTCCATTGTTTAAATGCTGTGATAGTTACTGCTTATAATTTAAAAATATGGTCTTCTACATGTTTATACCTAAACCAGGCGTATGTCCCTCATTCGATGTACTTGCGTTTATGTTCATCTTTGCGCGCGAAGAGAACGTAATTTTTGTTCTGAGTGATTATGAATGATCTGTAACAAAGTCACTTTGGTAATCTGTGCCTAAACTGGTGAACGAGTTAAACATTATAGTGAAATATATATTTCCATCAGTATTCAGAAAGAATATATTACCTGAAACTTATTTTCAAAATGATGAATGAATGATGGCAAATTTAATACATATTCTGCCTTACATAAAAAAAAGCTTAAGAAGCGCATGCATTAATGAAACGTGTGTATTTTGATAGAGCGAATTAATAATATAAAATTATCTTTTGAATAATATCATTAAGAGAAAAAAGATAATTTACTTTTAAAAAACATATAATTTTAGGTTAGGTTTTTACGAATATCACTTACTCAACTGTGTGGCACTAATTTTATCTATTATTTATTTATTATTAAATTTATTTTATTTTCTCTTTCTGTCAATATTTTAACTTAAGCCTGTACCATAGGTATACACCGTTTTATTCATAATCCTTTTATAAAACTGTAACTGCAACTAAAATATATTTTGTCTCTTTTTGACTTATACTTATGACAATGTAGTTGATAGAAAGAAATAAAATATGATGTAACTAAATCACTGCTATAGAGGATTATGAATAAAAACAGTAAGATGTTAATCAATGCATAATGGTAGCTATGGTCTCAGATGCCATTTACCAGTTGATCACATGGACGTAACGATTAGTGGATTGTAGAAACCAGTTATTTAAAAAGGGTAGGTATAATAAAATATTAAACACTTAATTATATTTTTTCTTTATTCAATTATAACATTGTCGAGAAATGCCGCTGGTGCTCCAAGTTATCCCAAATGTCTTGCATAACCCATATACCATAATATACTCATTACATGGGAGCAACATCCCACAGTCCTATTTCCAGCGGCACAATTACAATAATAACTTAAGATTGCTCTGCGACTATTTTTTAATTATTTTCCCTTAGGGGAAGGCAAAGGGATCTAGCCCATGCAGCCTTTTTTATTTTTTTTTTCGATTCTTTAATTGTTTACCTCATTCATATTTATTTCTTCAAGAAAGGCAAAGGACTTTACTTATAGGGTTACGTCGTATGTTTGAAGTTTTTATTTTATTATAAAAAAGTAGCTTAATTTAGCTTATTTTATTTTTACTTGTTCGCTTGCAACGTGCTTGTATTGATCAATTAATTACGTGTATTTTAAGTGAAAAAGAAAATGAAATCCAATACATAATGACATATTTATTTATGACAAGGATGTATGGCTTAGGTCCTTACCTGCTCTTACGAGCAAATAGAACAAACAACAACAAAAAGAAAATGTTTCTGTATTCAGCAATTTAAATCCGAAAAATGAAATTTATTACTTTTTATGCCGTTCTTTTAAAAATGTAATGAATTTTGAAAAAGTAGGGGATTTTTTTTATTGAATTGTGTTATATTGTCGAGTGTGAACGCTTTGTCGTTTTGTTTTTAACTATAAGGCGAATCTCGCCATCGTTTTCTACAGAGTCTCTTTATGTCTGTAAAAAATTATTCTTATCTGCTCGGCAATGAGAAATAAATCACAATGTTTTTCTTAAAACTTCCTATTACACAAATAACTATCATAAATTCATAAGGAGTCACTATCAAAAGCTAGTTAACAATAATTGATAGATATTAATTCAATTACTCATTTCCTGAGATAAAACTTTTCAGTTTGATGCATGGCCGCGGCCGCCAGAGGTCGTCGGCGCGTCTTTACTTTCAATAACACTTGATACAAAAAACTATTGTTATCTCCAACTATGAGTTATCAGCTTCTTGTATTATTGAAATAAATTATGTATTTATATGGCTGTCTTCGGGTGGAGTCTTTCAACAAGTCAAATATCTAACCGAAATTGTTGATAATAAATACTTATTAGTTCTTTGGGAATTTAGAGCTTAAGCCACAGAATTTCACGAGTACTAAATCGCTTGTAATCGCTAATTCCAATCGTATAAAAACTACTTAAGTAAAAGAAATAAGTGTAGGTTTTTCACTGAAAAATATCGTAGGACAATATTTTATTGTAGGACATATTTTCCTTGTTTGGTTGGCCACTTTATTAAAACAACATTATCGCTAGTACTAACACAACTAAATACAAGTTTACTAATACATTATGGATCCTTGGCTGTCCGAAAATAAACCTTTTTATTTTTTATTTATTTTATTATTAGTATTATAGGTATGTATTAAATTAATAATTATAAGATTAAAATATGCTCCAAATAAAAAACTACACTAAAACTAGAAACTATTAAAGTCAACGTAGCCAAAAGGCTGGCCGAATTGCCACGTTTCAAAACATTGGTTTTGAATAATTATCTACTGTATAATTTTGATTTTGAGGTTATCTTTTTTTTTTGGAACGACTTGTCTTCATTAGGGGAATGATTAACTTAGTACAGGAGAGCCATTTACAACTACCGAGTAACATGTTCATGCAATATGGTTCCAGTTAAAAAAATAGACATAGGTATTATCTATCTATATAATATTAACCTGTATAAATTAACCGATTTACACATTTCCAAAACCATACACTATATCCAAACAGGTAGATAACATAAATTAATGTATTTATTTAACAATGATCCTCTGTGAGTTCAAATAAGTTGACTAACTTAGCCGCCGTGTTGGCAATAGTTAGTCACTTTGCCTTACGATAGAAAGTTAGAACAAATACTTAGTGCTTACAATAAAGTGTTAATCGGTTTTGAGAAAGTACCTTGTTATTTACCATTAAGTGGATCGCATACTAGTTTGCCGGCTATGGTAAAGTCTAAAAAATAAAACGATTTATTTTACATTTACAAATTATAAAACCTCTCATAAGATTTTTTTTGTATACTTAATATATAATAAAATAATAAATAATAATAATAAAGATATCTTTCAAAAAACAAATAAAAGAGCTTCTTAAAGTAAGATTAGTCAAATGAACGGCTTTACTTGTATTCATGTATAATAATATATATACATATATGAATGTAAGTAAATTTATATATACATTATGTATTTGTTTTACATACGAGTATACTCCTTCATTGTCAATAATTTGACCGCATAATCAATTTTTTTATAACTATTTCTTTTATGACTATATAAAACCTTTACCTACTCATGACTTAACTTTTTTTTTTTTTCGAAACGTACAGTTTATTTATGGCCCGTAGGCCTTTTAAATTTCACCGGACTTTGCGCTGACGGCGCCTAGCTGGAACTTAAACTACTCCTGCATACGACACGCCTAGGGGCACCCGAGAGGGCACGGACCTCGGCTTAGGACGTCGAATATTGAAACTACCACTGGTTCGGACGGATACTGCCAAAGAACCAGCAAGAAACTCAGTAGGAATGCGTACCTACGACGCGTTAGCCTGGCCCACCGGTGGGTTACGCGATTCCTCATGACTTAACCTGATCAGTTGCATATTTTAAAAAGTTATTCTGTAATTTATTGCTTATCTTTTTTAACAATTTACTACCTAAAGGTTGGCTGGTAGAGAATGCCCGTCTGTACAATACAATGTGTACAAAGCTACTATAATAAAAAAATAAGATTTGATTGATGATAATATATAATTGTGTCTATGATATTTTGGTTAAGGTTCTATCGTTTAAAAAAGAGAACCATACTTTTTTGAGGTTCAATAGATTACCTAGGTACATTTTTTCAAAAACTCAGAACTCCGGAAATAGCATGACATGTGAATCGGGAGCCCGCGCCCTTCCGCCACTTTAAAAGATTGACTTGATATTTAAACATAACATAAGGGGATCAAAATAAAAATGTACGAATAAAAAAAAGTAACTTAAATTAAAATTAACAAAAAAAAAACAAGTGAATTTAAAAATGTATATGTGTGTGTGTGTGTGTGTGTGTGTGTGTACCTACTAGGCAGAACTATAAACTTTGGACAGACAGTAATTTTTCAGTATCCGCGTAGCTTAAGGTTTAAAAATCAAGGTGTAGGTTTTTTTTAGTTGAAACTTACCTAGTTTCTCCAGGTTGGGTAGATTCCTATTTAGGTTATTATATAAAATAATATCTAGAACATGGAAATGACACTTTAGAAATGTTGTAGCATGAGATATCGGAGTGCATGTATTATAGTGTGAACGTTTCTCGACGTTCAGGTATGGGGGGATTGTAGCTGTTTTCGAACCATTTATTTTCCTAATCGTAATCTTTAGTGTGCATATATTTTCGTCAGATTATGTCAAGAGCTACCCACTGTGGCTGTCCATTCTACTTTGTGTATAGTAAACTTCAAAAGACTGTACGAGAGAATACCGAGACCATAGATGCGGGTGGGTGTCCATGCACGAATTCTGCATCTTACTGTACCTACGTCTCTACCACACAAATGTACTTTTAAACATTTATATTTAAACTCAGTTTCTACCATTCGAACTTAAGTGGCAGCTCTAAAGCCAATAAAAATAGTTCTAAGTACGTATCCAATTTCGACTAATCACAAAGTTCAATAAGGCGTTGAGTTGTATGTGCAATTATTTTGATTTCCTTGTTTTGTATGGTTAATCTATAATGTCACAGAATGTGTAGTAAATGCTGTAGTAAATACATACATAATCTGACATAGAAATCCTCCCTTATTTTTCAAAGTTTATTGTGAGATTATGACCTAATAATTATTTATTTTACTGGCGTGTCTTTTAAATATCAACAAAAATTAACAATAGGAAAAAGAAAAATAACCGCAGATAGACACAACGCCTAATTAACTTAGTACGTGGGGCAAAGTGACCAAAACTTGGCATAGGTAATCATAGCATTGGATAGCTTTTTTTTTAATGTATTTAATTAAACACATAAATGCTGTCGATGTACGTTGTGCAAAATGAGTTCGAGCCTTAAACGAGGTTCACTCACCAATCATTTTGAAATTTCACTAATGAGTTAATGAGCACCCACACCCCAGGAGGATCCCATAGTCTCAACGCCAAAGCCACAAAAACATAGCCGTTGCCAAAATTTTCTTCACACTTTCTACGTTGCGACGTTCGCACCCGCTCCAGCTTGAATACTCGACGTAGGACGGCCGTAGGGAGGCCGCGACAGTTCTCTACGCAAGTTGCATTCCACACGGCATACCCATTTTGTTAATACTTCCATTTCGGCTTTTCATAAAAGTTCTTACTCGTTATTCCAGGTTAGGGATGACCGTGAGACCTTTTATCTTCCTCCCTTTAGTTTCCTATCTATGCTTCTTCCTGAGGGCCCCAGAGCTTCCGTGTGCACAGCGTTGTGCAAACATACACATTGTGGCGTTATCTGTATCAGGAATCGAGGGGAGTTCCCCAAGTTTTGGAGTTATTGCGATGCCAAACTACTCTTAGCAGTGAAGTGTTGGAATTTTAATTTGTTGTTTTATTTTAACTTTGAAATCTGAAATGATTCTTTGTTAGCGTTTTGTACTGATAGCAAGTTTATTTTTTGCTAAGAATATGTTCATTTCAGTTATTAAAGCCATATTTTTATTGAATATATTCTATAAGCTACTATGCGTTTTAAGTAACAATAGGATCAACTTAGTGCCATACTGTGACGTCATTGCCTTCAATTGGAACAGGTAAGGTAGGGTGAGCAAAAAAAGAATATTTTTTAATAGAATTTATTTAAGCAAGCAATTGCTTCTAGCGTCAGACTCTCAATTTGAATTTCTAATTGTTTGACGTTTTTGTCTGCCACCCTACGCTTAATTACTTAAATTTAATTAAGAAAATTTATTACTTAATTAAGCGTAGGCCAAATATATTCGATTGGATTTAATTAAATCACAATTGTAAGGTGGCAGTCTAAAAATTTCAAAACCGTGAGAGTTGAAAATGCTACCCATTACATAGTTTTTTGGTGGTTTGTGCCTTTTTATTAACTCATACAGTTCTTTTTTGAATACAGTTATATTTTGAAAAAATTCTTTTCGATTTAATACTGTAATAAATAAAGTAAAATAAATCAATATTATTATGCAACAAAGTTTTCTGTGCAGACCATAATTTTCAAGTGACATTTGACAGATAGAGGTAATTTACGTTCCTATTCTCATTTGAGTCGCATAGCTACATTCTCATTTTAAAATGCTTGATGATGGTAAGTGGTAACCGCATCAATGGGCATCATTTTCGTCGGTGTTTTATGACAACTGTAGGCTTAAGTTGGAAATGCCTTTGTTCCAGTAATTGAACTAGGTGTTCCTTCCCTTTAACCGGAACACAGCCACGTAAACGTGACTAATGCGGCGGGCAAAATAGGAAGCACTGTAGTGCCGCCCCTAACCAGATCTTAGTTTTACAATGCGGTGAATAACAACAATGTTTACTTCATTATTTATATCCCATTCATGCCGACATAATCAGTTGACGGGAACTGTGACCGGCTCCCCGCCATAACCGGCTTACCATGTAGCTTAAGACTCCACAGACAGACCAGCTCTTAACAAAGAAATTCTATTTCAAAAAGTTACAAACTAAAGTTTACCGACTTACCTACCATTAAGGAGCGTCACCCAGTGATTCAGTGATTCGGTCCGACCTGAACACAGCCGGGCAGCAAACTCGTAGGTATATTCGTAGATGACGATCGGGAAAAAAGCGCCTCTGCTTATGTGTTTCAGGTTTTGACGTGACAAGCCGAATGTGACGAATGGACTACTCGATCAGCAATAGCCAAATATGTGTAGTAACTGTTTAGGGACCGTGTTGTGATCGCAAAAATACCGAACCGAACGGTAGCATCCAAAACATCTACAGCCTAAGTTTACCATTCAAAACTGCATCAATACTAACAAAACAGTCAAAGTTGCGCCGGCGCTCATCCATCAAACATTTCCGCGTCAGATTAACATTTCCCGCTCTCACCGGCACAAACAGACGAACAAACACACAGTTTGCACTATACTTCTAACTTCTATGCAAGTAGAGGAACAAATAACTGCACATTTAATCGAAATTACTATCTAAATTGTAAGACATAGAGTTGGTTTTTGTTTGTAGGTACATTATACAGGTGCCGGCGGAACAGCGCGCGCGCACCGCCCTTGTTTGTCTAGGCCACTTCGCGCCCGGGTTTGTTTGCTTAGTTTGATTCAATTAATGGTTTGTGTTGATGAAGATGTTGCTTAGAAAGGAGTGACAAAGAATACGGAGTTTTGTGATATCACGTTGGAAACATAGGTCCGTATTTCTTTGGCTACTGTTACCCAAAACTTTTGTAAGTATTTAAGATGTAAGATTTTATAGAGCTCTGCTTTTTTTATTAGTCTATTTTGAATGCTTAAATTGTTAAAAGATTGGAAAGATTTTATGCAGGTTACAGTCGTTACAGCCCTGGATCCAAAAAAGTTTAAATTATTTCGAAAAAAACATAAACAGTTGTTTGACAGAATCGAAGGCGCGGAGTATAAAATTGTAGAGGGACAAAATGCAAACCCTAATCTTTTTGCCCCAGTTCCATACGGGGCTGGAGTTTTTTAAATTATTCTTTGGCTCGTCGGCATAAACATTTTGGGTAACTACAACGTACTGATGGGGTTAAGATCTATTCTTAAATTTTAAATGCCTAAATGCAACCATGCATAAATCAATATTTTAAATGATATGTTGATATAACTTAAGTTCCTTATCTTACGTTAGCTTTGTAGTTCAGTCGTTAAGGGTATTCAGAGGTTTGGAGATTTTATGAGACTTTTGAGACAACTTTCTGAGTTTACAACTTATTTTTACAAAATTACTCCTAAGTGACTGTACTTTATATTCATAGTTTATATTTATTTTAAAAGAAGAATGTTATAAATTGTTTCTTTATTTCAAAGTTCAGAATTAAGTATCACGGCTAGAACGTAGAGATAATCCTTTTTGACAAAAGACCTAAGTATTTACAAACCGGTCGGTCTCGCAAGCTTTACCTTCGAATCTAAAAAACTAAACATGTCCCGTGTATTTACCATACACAACCAAAATGTTTCATACATTTTCACTGCATCATTGATATTGACACAATAATGAGACTGCTCCTTTTAGCGTAACCGCGGCCACCACCAGTTAACCTCAGTTAGCACGTTTCTGCCGCATAACCGTTGGTCGACCGTACGGCCTGTAGGCCACGTCGGCCGGCCGTTGCATCGCCAACTTGTAAATCGTCTTCGCGGGTAACCACGAATTTTGGAACGTTGCTTAATTAAGGTTTTAATAAACCTGAACGTGTTAATTGAAGGGTAAATTGGAAGAAACATGTGGTGTGTGGATATTGAATGTTCATTGGTATTTTGTACCGCAGTGTGGTTTAAGTGTTTTTTAATAATAAATAATAAATCCCTAGACAGGCACAATAACTGTATGGCCTCTGCATGTTTTGAAATGAATAAATCGTTATCATTTATAATTGAACAAGAATCGCTATGGAGCTAATCTCCTATAACGTTTATTTAGCTTGCGAAGTGATTCTAGCTACTTGGGTAACTTTGCCTAATTTAAATTTCGTTTTCCGGAATTTCCATTTTGTTCAGTTATTTACAAATATTTTACATATAAAGGAGTCGATTGATCCTAATAAATAGGTATCACAAAGATTATCACCGTTTCACACAAAATTTAAAAATAAATTAATAATCAAATAAAATAAGGGGTTATACTTCCTTATCAGCGTTTATGTGGACACAGTTGTGCGTCCGATGGTTCCCATGCATCTATATACCACTCGAACTATGTGCCTATCTTGAACGAATCGTACCAATGTACTTACGTAGGTGCCTAAGTCTACTGTACTACTGCAATCTAAGCCAAGGACTTGTTTCTCGTAATTGAATTTACGTTCCACTAAGTTACTAGGTAAATTTTAAAGTGGCAAACCAGTAGAGATCGAAATACAAAGAAATCTAAATTTGAAAACGGCAAAACCAGTATTTATGTAATTTTTTTTTGTTTTTATCATATCTACTTACAAACTACTTACTTACAACCAAGTCTACTTACTTAGAGGTAAAACATTCTTAACTTGATTTAAAACCAGCTGTTGTTAACTAACACTCTGACTTTTAAATTATGTAGCAATGCCTACAATTTTATTTAAAATCTAGACTTACACTTAAAGACCATATAAACAAGAGCTTCCGTAGCGTAGAATTTACTATAGTGCACCTCGATTAATAACAATATTATTTATTATACAAAACTAAACCACAATTTTTCGAAGGCCAATTAGAGTCGGTGGTAGTAGCTCTGCCTCATACGCCGTAGGTACCAGGTTCGAGTTCTGGTCACAGATGTTTGTTCTCGGTCATGGTTATTTTTTTATCAATATTTTTTTGGTAATTCTGGGTTCCTCCGAGTTCGCTGTGTGGTCATCCCTAACACAAGCTCTGCTTACTGTAGAGTCATACAGTTGGTGTGTTTGTCTGGGGATTGATTATTTAATTCTCAGTAACTTCAGCTGTCGGGTATGTAGGCCAGACAGTTTCCCAGGAACGCTGGTTGGTTGCAAAAAGAGTCGCAAACGCGTCTGATACGCCCATGTTTGATAACATCAACAAAGATCAGCCGGTCAGTGGTTGAAGAACCACTAGATTTAATTTTTTTCAGGTTGTGTTTTGTAATAGTTGGACTTTTATGTTTTTAAATGCTGATGCTCTTTGCTTATCTCAAAAAATATAGTAAGCCAACTTACTGTTTCTTAGTAAAACTATGTCACAAACATATCTACATCGTGCAAATAAATCCTTTTAGAAGTTTTTCTTCTTGTCTTGTGAAAAATGTTTCTATCCAAATAAAATTCAATGTCTTACTTGTTAATGTTACATGTGTTGTGATATATTTCCATGTAAATAGTGCGTTTATGTCGTATCATCTAGGCACGTAATTTTTAAAAAAGATTTACATACCCTACCCGCCCATGACATAAAGATTACGGCCGTTAACTTTCCGTTGTTACAAAACTTTAATTAGGTACGAGTGCTTTTACTACTACATTAGCCAGCCATGTATATCTATAGATACAGCGTGGGAACTTCACCCCTTTCAATAGATTATGTTTGTGTATTGATTGACATAATGGATTTTTGGACATGATTGTCAAGGTATAGATAGATAAAGGAGTATTTCTCATATTGACTTATAGAATTTTCCCAAGTGTTCGAACACCTGCTTCTTTGGGACCCTATTAGTTTAGAAATTGATTGATAAATTTGTTAGCTATCTATATTTCATGAACTTATACGGAAAGGGCTGCATAATCCTAAAATGTATGATTTCTGATAATAGTATTAGTATTTCTTAACTTAATGGTAGATAAGAGTCCGAATTCAAAATTGATTATTGACTGAAAACGAAGTATTACGATTAACAAATAATTGAAGACCAACAAATATGCTACTACACCAAAGTCAACCCAAGGCAAGCCAACATTTACCAACATTAACAAAACGATTATTTACAGGTATATCAATAAGCAGACAATCATTACAGGTCGTAAAGAATTTAACGACGTTGTAATGTTGGCCATAAAGATATCTGTCATCTGAGGGTGGTTTAACTCGAGTGCCACCATGTTGGTGGGACAGGGGTGGCTGAATGCTGTAAAGTTATTAGGTAAACTTACAAGTGATTATGGTTAGTAGATTTTAACTACCCTATAAAGATTGTTGCAACTGTCGTTAGTTTTTAGAGTTTTGGATGTATAATTATGTAGTGAGATAATGTTTTGTGTGTTTTCAAAAGGTTGAAAATCAGTGGTTTTTAACATGCTACCATTTTAATAAGAAGATTTGAACATAAATATTATTGAACAATGAAAACAAACTGTTAAATTTATTTTATTCTCGCTAGGCCTGTTAGTTCCCTATCTGATATTGCTTCGTATTCAATCGTTGATGTTAACAATATTGCTGAAAAGCAAATCAACCATTACTTTTACTATCACACGAGTGCCTCTAAACTTCTCTCTTAGGGAACATTTGATCTAATCACTGTCATTTCTACTGCGCACGCAAATAGTGTGGGCGGAGCCAGCTCTCGCGCTCTTTACGACTTCCTCAGCCAATGGCCTAGGAGTCGTAAATTTAGTACAAACTTGTAAAACATGCGCTTGGCAATTATTCTGCTTAGAGTGGATGGCTGATGGACAGATGGCAATTCAGAATTACAGTTTGGTAAAGTTTGGTTAAGTGGTGAAGGAACGAATTTCTTCCCGAAGAATAAGTTGTTTTTTTTTGTATCACAGACAATCCAAACCGAACGCAAACATTTAATTTGTTACAGACATTTCTTTACTAGAAATCAAAGTATAAAATAAATAATAACAAATCAATCTAACCAATAATATCGTTTTGCTACATCATCAAAATTTTACTACGTTCTCTACTCTCAATTCCACAACATTCGTAAGCAGAAAAATGTACCTACATTTATTAGACCAATTTGTTTAGTTTCTCTAATTACTCTTACCTTGAACGTTTGTGTAACCTTACTCTGCCTCGTTATGTTATAGTTTATTGCCATACATCATAGTCAAACGCCAAACAAACTAAAACTTTGCTAAGGTAGCAACAAACTATTAAATATTTTGGTCATATTAGGCCATGACATCGATAAAACGTGATTTGCGCCTTTGTTATATTGAGTTTCTAATATTAAGTAGAGCAACTAATATTAATTCAAAACTTTTTTGACTAGCGCCATGTAAACAACACATTTTTATACCTTTAGCAGTTTGAAACCTTTAACCGTCATAATAACAATGCTACGTAAATTTACCAAATACTACTTAAAGATTTATTTTGTAATCAATAGTCAAAACTTTTTTCTTTTATAATAAGTAATATATGATAGAATAATTTAATGAATTTACTTAATTTATTTATCACCAGTCCGAGATCATGGTGCTTGCAACAGCATCGAAATATCGGACGCCCGAAATAAATATCGAAAATCGTGGTAAGAATCCCGTAAATTCATTAAATTATAGTGATAATAACCGCGATAGTTTAAAACAGTTATTATGATAGAATACATTTTCGAAACAAATATCTAAGTACTTAACAAGTCTATATACTTAAGTGTATTTTTAAGTTATTTTACAAACCTCACAGACGCAATTTTCAAAGACCCTTGCTAGGCACAAAGCTGAACAGTTACGTTACTGAGTTATTATTAGTTAAACTTATATGAACCAAGTTGCGGGCGACGCTAGTAAACCATGGTTTATGATTTATTGTTGCCGTGAACGTTTCCAAAACTAGTTACAGTCATAAATCTTGGAAAAATAAATGTGTAAAATATTTATATTTAATTAAAGTTTTTATTAAATGTGAAGGTATTTTTGAGAGAAAAAAACTTACAAAATCACTCAGTTTTAATCAAAGAAATTGGACGATTGTATTTCATTAATTTTAAAATGTTAAAATCGTTTTCAGGCAATGGATGAGTAAAAACAGTATTTGATTGTTATTTAGTTGTTAATAAAATACTTATGTACTACCGAAATGTTTTAGATTACATACAACCCCTAACAACAATAGAAGTTAATATGTGATTTGATATTTTTAAGTTTTTTTTTATTAATAATTAGCAGGCGTTTGTCTTCCATCTCACCTGATGGAAAGTGACGATAAAGACAAGGATCATACACGCCTGTCCAAGAGGTACCTATTCACTCTATTCTTAAGTTAATTCTAGACCACGAAAGCTTTGGCATTTGGAACGTTATTTTAAGAATACGTCGGCGTATAATCATCTTTATAGAGTTGTGAACAACATAACATAACATCAAATCTCTAGAGTTCAAAAATACAATAAATAACATTAACGCGATCTCTCCCCTACACACCCTGCTATCGGACATTGTCAGTCCAAGTTGTTACGATCCAGACGCGCCCGCGGTGGGTCCCGCTACTTCAAAACAAGACTTAGCTAAGATAAGCTTCGTACTTAGATTATTTATAAAGCATTTATAGTTAACTTTCGTTTGAGAAAGTTCAGGATTTTTAACTTATTGAAGATACGAATTTCAGAATCAGATTTACCGGAGAGTTAATAAATATGTTCAATCTGATTTTGACCTTAATAAGTAGGTGTATACCTATTTAGAACAGTTATAACATTCTTACGTTTTAAAGAAACAGTGCTCTCGTCACTGACCCTAAGATTTTTTATATACCTACATATATATCAATTGTTTATAAGAATATCTAAATCTATCATTATTAAATTAATCATGTTGGAATAACATCAAATCTAAACATACCTCACAGATTATTACACAAAACTAATTGAACTTCCCCTACTACGAAACACTCGTAAAATAAACAGTTACAAGAAATAATTCTTTCTAATAAACAAGGAAACCAAACCGACTTCTTCGAAAACTCAGTCAATTATTACCTATCCTATTACTTCGGTTTATCCGTTAGAAATCAATCCACTTTTAGTGCCGTGTCAGAGTTTGAAAAAAAAGTTATAATTTATTGTCAGCCAGTATTGCGAGGCACTGAACACAGCATTAGAAAATAAAAAAGTAATAAAACGTGATATGTTTACGAGGGCGGACGACGTGAAGTTGAGACTGCTGTTTACACTGATTGAAGGACGCATACAAAGGGTTAAGGTTTATGAATAATTGCTTGCTCGACATAATTTTTTACTAGGTTTGTATTGTTAAGTTATAGGTAGATGACCTTTAAATAATTTGTTTTTTGGTACCTACTCTTATATCAGCTATCGTACCTTTTAGTTATGGAAATACGAAGCGTGCGACTCCAGTTCTGGTTGACAACGATATAGGCAATAAAATGGCTTTCAGCCATTATAGTATATATAATGGCTGAAAGCCATTTTGGCTGAATCTTTGCTTAGCGGACCCACCGTGACCCGTGTTTTATATAAAGATGTGAGGGCTAGAATATTGCAGAAATATTTAATTTTGTGCGTAGTTCAGAATAGCCCGTATAATTGGTCTTTACAGTCTTTAAAATGGATATAATCTGAAAGTACACATACATTTTCTAAACACAAAGGTCAAATTAAATTTATGTAAATACGTTAAGTTTGTTATGAATCTAACTGTTCATCGTATCTTCTCATTTCTCATCTCTTCATAAGTGTACGCCTATCGTCCATTATTGCAAACCATTATCAATACTATATGTATCAGCAAATTAATTTTCATATTTTTATTTATTTATTTATAATTAGGCAATGACATAGTAATTAGGTATATACATATGCCTTGATGAACATTTTTTGTTGGGAGCTTCTCTTCTGGGCTTTTTTTAAATTTGAAACTTGTTTATTAATTTTATCAACAAAAAATGCAATTGGTACGTGTTATTGACTTTGTTGATGGTTGTTTCTCCCAAGCTTGGTTGGCTATTGATTATCGCGCGCTCGCCGAAAGCTACACTAATTCGAGTAGAACGCTCAAGTGCGCATTTTATATTACTCATGTCAACATCGGTTTTATTTGTTTCGAGGTTAAGCTTCTAACAGCTTAAAGCTCGGCCGCGGACAAAGTATCATAAAACTTAGATTTACAGCTTTTGTTTTAACTAAGCAAATACAGATGTTGGTAAATTGACTAAACTTTTGTAAATAGATGTGGTTCAGTCGGGGTTTTGTGGAGTCCGTTTGAAGTTTTATTGATAGTTCATGTGGTTGTAGTTTAAATTAAGTGAGGTACCTATGTAATTTTTACCTAAGTTTGAATGTAGAATAAATCACTTTTTTGAGATTTATTAGATTAATGATCGATGAAATTTTCACATTGATTTTATTGAATATTGAAATGTTTAGATTATTTAATTAAACGATTTCAAATGCATTTTCCAGTATGAATTTGACATTAAGCGTTTATTTGACTGTCCTAAATTTTACTTTCCTACATTAATTTATTCTGTTAGTCAGAGATTTTTGATTTTTTCACATTCCGACAAGTTGCGAAGTTACCATTTTCAATGAGGAAAAATAGACAACTTTGTAAAATCCCATTATTTACATCAAAGTGTGAAATTCAACTCGTGACAGAGAGTCAACTGATTGTCATCCGCCATCTAGTATGGTGGATGTACCATAGATAACTCCATATTACCACCAAAATTGGCGGCAAAAATATTATACCATAGTGTTTTTATTCCTATATTGATTAAATAGAAAATTAGTTTGTTTCGGGAATAATATTGACCTATCATAAGGATTTCGTCTTCTAATCCTTTTTCAATAAAAAAAAAATTCTAGTTTGAGATATCTGGCCTAAGTGTGATAGTATTTTTATTAATGACATTTCAATAAGTATATCGTTTTTGATGTATTCCAAATGTTGATCGACTGAGCTATACCTATGACTATAAAGCTCTTGTAATGGAGAATGGGGATTTCATTACTCTTCTAACTTGGAGGCACGCTGTTCTTGCCTGCGTAGATCTAAATACCTTATAATAAGGTTTAGATTAAGTTTAATTGTATTTCGAGGAAGTACTGCTCGCTAGAAAAAGCGTAACTTAGTTGAATTAAAAATAAAGCAGTTACATAAACTTTTTTGACAGAAATCGGAACACTATTTTTTAAAATTTTAGTATCTCAGAATCTACCCTTTGACATGACAAAATCCACCACAAATAAACTCTACTTCAACCTTCCAAAAGGAACATACCGAATTATCAATAACCATGTTTATCCTATACAAGTACAGTTCCAGAGCTTTAAATGTTGTGATGGTACAAGTTCAGTCGTGTAATCCTGGTCTTCATGGCTAGTTCCTGGGGTCATGGGGACAAGGGGCTCATCGCCTTTATTCGGACCTAGCGAGGCGATTGGTGGATGAAACTCGTGACCCTAAGCCCGGCACCGACCTCGCACAACGAATTTCTATTGCGATCCAGCGTGGTAATTCGGTCAGCCTTTTGGCTACGTTGCCTTCAATAGATTCTAGTTTAGGTGTAGTTTTTTTATTTGTAGCGTATTTTTATCTCATAATTATTAATTTAATACACTTATTTGAACATTCTAGAATTATTAATAATCAATATTCTCTCGTATTCTGACAGAGGTGGCGGCAGTGCTCGGCGCGGGCACGTGAAGCGGCCGATGAACGCGTTCATGGTGTTCGCGCAGGCGATGCGCCGGCGCCTGTCCGAGCAACGGCCTGCGCTGCACAACGCTGAGCTTAGCAAGTCGCTGGGCAGCATGTGGAAGTAAGTGGGCGTAGAAGACTGTCAGACGTGAAGTCATTTATTTCAGCTGGTCTAATAAAAAGCCAAGAAATATTATGCCAGTAATTCATTTAGGTACCAAACTCAAATTCAAATGTTTATTTCTCAACATTGACAATTACTTGTTCCTATTGACGTTAAATAAAACATGACTATCACGAATTCGGAAAAACCTTCGTGAAAAAGAACCTGCCAGACATTTTACGTGTATAACTTTTATAAATGAATTTACAATGTCTTTTTATGTCTACACAAAATTATTCTTGTCATTATTATCCCACAAACTGTCCGACGACAGCACCCGTTCACGGGGTTAACGCGGGATTCAACCATCGCCCTCCTCAACCGTATTGGAGGGAAGTGCGCGACCCCTCACCCGACGCTACCGTAAGAAGACGTACTTCAGTGACAATGACGCTTTAGATATTCATCGGGACGAAGAACTCAACGACTGAATTAAGTACTGCCTAAATTACCTAGTATTGAGAATCACTTATTAAAATCACGCGTTTTGAACATTAGTAGTATGGTTTAGGAGTTGCCGTATTGCATTGTTAGTCTAAATCGCTTAGTCCATGAGTAGGTTTAATCACGTAAGTAGGGTTTATTTTGCGTAAGATCTTGTCTTGAGCGGTATCTGCTACATTATTTCCTTTTTTAACCTTAATGATATTATGCTTACTTGGCAATGTGCAGGTTAGATAAGGAAGGTTAGATAAGAAGGCTAGTGAAACAAAGAATATTAAAAGAAGCTTACAATCAGCCACGCATCATTTATCAATTTGTATATAATCTATATCAAACTCATATCATATATCAATATCATAACTATATCAATCAAAATGTTATAATGAATAGTTCCCTGGCTCTAAGGACTAGGTACAACTATCACATACAACACGACACCGCCATCTTAAATATCCATTCTTCATTGACATAGTCAAAATCTCCAAAAACCAAAGTTTTACAATCCATTTAAAACTTAACTCACAATACCCGAATGACGGACAAAAGAGCGCGTCCCAAATCTTGGGCATCTCGTTCCAACATTGAACTTCCTTCGTGCGGCTTCCAACCGCGAGGATAGATTGTCTATTCATTAAATGTGAATACATCGAATCAGATACCATCTCTATTAGCAGAGCTCTCTATAAGTGATGGACCAGAAAATTGGCCGAATTTAAAGGAAATGTCGTGACTTAAAATATTTGTTTAGGAAAGTTGTTAAATATTTGTTAAATATCATCGTTTCTGTAACTAATCACTAATATTATAAAGCTGAAGTGCTTAGTTTTGTTTAAACGTCCATACCTTCTACGAAACTACAAATTCTAATTCGAATTTAAAAAAATTAACAATTTTTGTGGTTTATTGGTTGTACTTAAATATTTTCCCATGGGATTAATAAAGGCCATTCGAAAAAGCTTAATGTCTTTCTTTTTGTAAATAGTTCTAACTCAACTCTTTCTTAACGTGTTCTGTTTTGAAAGCAACGGACGAAACGTTTTTCGACTTGTCAACGCGTCATTAATGAAGTAGCCATTTCTTTATGTACCTAAATAATTTTTTTCTCGTAAACTACCTATTATATAAGCTACAAAAAATATGCGCGCATCACAGATGAATCAGTTTTAGTCAAAGTATGACACAGAAAAACTTAGCACGCGCATAAAAATAAACTGTAGACTATCATCATTAACCAATGTATCACGTATCTAAAAACAGCAAAATGTTGTCAATAGATTTGAGGAAACTGAATAGGTAACAAATCTTGACTGCCAAAGACAATTTGCAAATATTGAGAAGTGTCGTATTAAAACGCATACCAGAATAACCTTAAGAAAGTTAAAATTTTCAACACCTTCTTGAGAAACAGTATGTCATTAATGGTAAAAAATTTTCCTTTTTTAGAATTCAGTCCCAAAACATTAACATAATTCTAACAATCTGTAAAGCAAAACTCAGATATTCCGTGTACATCTCGTAACAGCAATAGTAATCGTAAGGCCACCCGGTGCGCCTGCGCACTGGGCGCGAGCGTGACGCAGCGGCGCGCGCGCCGATCAAAGCAGACTCACTCCAGTGACAAGTTATTGCTCTGGTTTATATTTTAGATGTAATGAAACTTGGACTATTTGGGCGTTTAGCGTTTGGCTAAGCGTTTTTGAGAGTGTTCAGAGGAATAGCGAAGTTTCGGCAGGTGTTTAATATCTTTTGTGTAGATATTGAATTGTTGCTTTTTTTACTAACCAAGTTTAGATTACAGGGTCTCTAGCTTTGAGGAAGCCTCGTTAGGCACCCTAACAGTTGGATTCAGATAAATGTATCCTAATTCAGTTATAAAAATAAACAACCTAGTAACAAACAAACAACCTCACTCAGATAGTTAAATAATTGTAAATCTTCAGGAGAATGACAAACGAAAGATTCTTTAGAAATTTCTTCTGACTTTCACACCCAAGTTGTAAACGGTAGCCTAACCTTAAAAACACAAACTTAACGAAACAAATAATTAAAAAAAATATGATGTTTTCATTGCATCTTAATTTCCAAGACCACAGTTGATTTATAACCTAAAACTGGGACTGCTAATGAAGTATTCAACATGTTAATTCCCTTAAATCTACCATAAATTAAAATTGTGCTAATTATGTTCAGCCGACACGTTAGCGTCTGAGACGTGTGTTATACGGTCACTGCAGATATCATTAATTAGGAATATTTCACTCACAAGGATTGTCCGCGCTCACGCACCAGTAACATACAGACAGATATCGAGTTTTTTGTTTTTGCAAGGACAATAACGCTTTTTTTAAATAATTTGTCGGCGAACCAATGTTACAAGGCGTATAGGAGATATAGTATTTAATTTGCGTACAGATGGGTCTATTTTTTAAGGGAACGTAGTTACAGACTTGCGTACTGAGAATAATATTTTTACTATTTCGATCATGCGCTTAATTTTATTTAATAATTGGTAATGAAAAAAACTTTTTTTATTTTATTTCCTGTCATCTCATTTGGATATCGAACTTGACAAGTTCCGAAGGCAAACATTTATTAAAAATAACGTCCCTGAAAATAATTTGAAGCTAATTATAAACTTAACGTAAACTAATAGCATCTCATTCCATTCATAAACAAATACACAGAACATCAATAATCAAGAGTCATTCTTCTTGACAGATCACTAAGCGACGCCGAGAAGCTCCCATTCATAAAAGAAGCGGACAAACTCAGATCGCAGCACAAGAAGGAACATCCCGACTACAAGTACCAGCCCAGGCGCAAGAACACCAACACCACGAGAATGCCAGCTACCACCACCAGGCTCAAATACGAACCCTCACCAGAAAGATCTCAGATAGACTTTTCAGGAATAGAAGTGTCAACCTCAGCATTACTGGACGGACCCCCAGATGGCGCGGAATTGGACCAGTATCTAAGGCCTACTCCAGTGCCAGACTATCATGAGCTTCAGCCTCGGTATCCCCATGGATTAGTCCACCACACCACCCATTTACATCCGCAGGTACCCACGTATCTACATCCTGCGTGTGGCGATTGGCAACACTATGAGAAATAGAATTAGTTGTAGCTTTAGTGCTTTTTAATGAAAGGGTTAAAGTCATGCAGTTGAAGACGGTCGAAAACTGATGTCTCTGAAATAGTTCTTAGGTATTAAAGTTGCTGGTTAAAAACGATACAAGTATGAACTCATGAAGTACAGAATATTGTAAAACAATCTAGTCGCTGACTTAAATTAACTTATTTAATCTACATTTTATGTCGCTTTTTCATTATTTTTTTAAGTGTCTTTATCTTTCGAACAAATAAGTAAATTTTTTTTTCATGTTCAACAATTCTTGTGAAAAACTCTTGTAATTAATTACCATTGTCTAGACGTCATTATTAAATATTTAAAAATTAAAAAGACACAATCATCAACTTAATACTTATAGACTGATCAAGACTAACTGCTTTCAGCTGCACACAACAAAAACTACGGAAAAGTGAGACCGTATTTTTTATATTTGTACATTAAGACGTTGGCACTTGGCAATAATTCTTAGAATCTATTTTTTATAACAAATTCAAAGCAAATGTAGGTCATATTGGTGTCTGAGTAAATATGGACCCACCATGTGTGTCTAGGGCTGCGCCCGCGTCGCACGTGCGTTTGATCAGTGGATACCTACACGACAACTGATAGACTTCATAAAAAAACGGCGTAATGTAAATTTTATTCGCATAACGTTTTATCCGTATAATTTAAGGGGTGTAGCATCGTATTAAATAAATATCTTCGAGCTCATTTACTTCTGAATTTGGTTTTTTTTAATCATTTGTTGTTATAGCGGCAACAAAAAACTGTAGCTGTGAAAATATCAACTGTATGTTACGTTTCAGGAGATAAAGTGCAATGACAAACAGACAAGCGAAAGCCACATTATACTACGAAGACTCGCGATAAAAGTTCGTGTTTGATTTGTCGCGCGTTTGATTCGCGATATGACGAATTGCAAACGTGTCTCTAGTGTCCCTCATAGTGTTGCTATTTTCTACGGACCCCTAAAAGCCATGACAATTCTATTTAGATAGGCATAAAGATTAACATGTGAACATACAAGTAAAGTTTAGCGTTTACGACTCGCAATCTGTAATATATTAAAAAAACTGGAATTACCCCATGTACGTACAAATCAATTGATCAAGCTTGTCAATTTAGGAAAAGGTCTCTAAACGACAGAAATAAACGAATCTGATAGTCACAAACTGCAAAACATAACATGTGTCGACTACCGCGATGTTATTTTTTAGACAGAATTCGATTTTTGAATTGATGCTTGAATACTTGATTTCATAGTTTCTTGAGCAATCATTCTAAACCAAACTGTTGACAAATATAAAATATCTGCTTATCAAAAACTTATCATAATATTCCAAAATATTTTTTAAGTATGAGTACGAAAAACCTGATACATTATAGGAGTACTATACTAAAATGTAACTAATTAATTATTGCCATTACTTAATTTAATTTGAAACCAAACAAATTAATTATGTAGATATGTCTGGAAACTAACATATTCTTACATTTTTATTAGTAAGTTATGACAAATTGTTACATATTTTGTTGAACTTTTAAGATAAGAAAATAATTTAAAGAACTTTAGAGTTCTAAGTTTGTGATTAAAGTTAACTTTATTACTGCTTTAAGATACAAATTAATAAGTGAGTAACTTATGATTATGCTTAAGCCTCCTATCTTTGAATTAGTATATAAACAATTTTGGGTAATAATTGTGTAAGTGATTCGATTAGAAAAAAATAGGACATATTTGCAGCCATTTTGCGGCAAATTGAACTAAACTTATTTTTGAAACTATTATATTTCCGCATTTTGTTTCATTATTTATGAAACTATTTTGCAAACTAGCATTTTGAACTAAAATTATACCCACAGTAATGTAAACCTGCTTCTATAGTGTTTCGTAATACCTATTACTTTTAAATCAAATAATTTATATTTATTTATTATTATATTTTTGTAGTTTATATCACAGTTTATATTCTTAATTAAGTAAATAATAATAATATTAATAATAATCCCCAGACAAACACACCAACTGTATGGCCCCAAAGTAAGCAGAGCTTGTGTTATGGATGACCATACAGCGAACTTGGGGGGACCCAGAATAAACATACATATATAAATTTCAACAACCATGACCCGAGAACAAACATCTGTGTTCATCACACAAATGAATGCTCCGGCCAGAACTCGAGCTGACCACTACGCTAAATAAGATGGTACAAGATTTTCAGTGTTTATATTTTTATACACTTTAAAAAATATACTTACCGATAAAATTGGCTAAATTAAATAAGTAATCGAAGACAAGGCTTTAAGTTTTTGAGACTTTTTCAATTGTTTTAATATTTTTTTTTTCTACGTACGAAAAAAGGTCAAGTGGTGTAGAGACCTATTTGCTAAGATATACCTAAGTTTAACTTCAGCAGAAGCTCTGCTAATTTCCGACTCGCCTTCGTAAAATACAACGACTGCTACATCAATAACAAAATCTACATATTAATTATATTATTATTATTATTTATAATAATATTAATATTATTAGTGTAGTAATATTATTACGACAAGTCAAATCATGTTAAAACAAATAAGATTTGACTTTTCGTAACAAAGCCTAAAATACTTTTTTATGTAAAGGACCAATAGCTCATAGGTATATGAGTTTTACTTAATATTCTGTACATACTCCATAAATAAGTAAATATGATATAAAAAGATAACCAGTTGTTAAGAAATAATATCAAAATTTGATCATAATAGCATAAGTAGATACGTATAATTTAAATTTGGAAAGTTTATATTTATTATCTTATGTCCTTTTCAATTACTGTATAGTTTTAGTGATAAGTTACTTAAGTGATAGATATATGTTTGGTGAATAAATTGTTACTTAAAATTAAATTCTGTTTCATTAATTATTTATTATCAATCAGGGACCTGATTAAATACACGTATGAAGTTTATTTATTTATTATTTGGAGAACCAACAGCTTTGTTACACAGGAATGTACAATCGATTAACCAGTGAGAGCCAGTTAAAAATATTTAAGAAAAACTAGGTAGCTTATACTAAAAAGCTAGACAAGTTTACAATTCATCAAAAATAGGTAGGTAATTATACAATTAAAAAAACAAAACATTATATAAATAAATATAGTATGGAACTAATTATCTGCATCGAAAAATAATTTGCTTATCGGACGCCTTGCCCTAGGAACGCTGGTGCAAAAGAGGTCTGTAATAAGATCTGTGCGCTTGCACAGTTTATTGAAATTGTTGCTTACTCGCCATAAGTATGAGTTCTGCCTATAATTGGTTGATACTATAGGAACGTTTATAATAGAGTATGATCGAGTGCTTTTTTGTGGGACATTTTTATTTCGGAAAGAAGGTTTGGACAATCGTCATGGCCTGACATTATATAATATGTGGGTTTGAGCCAAAATAAATGTACACTTCTCACATGACTCTTATGAGAAACATCTCTCACGTTTCTCACAAAAATCAAAAACGTTTCTCACATTTCTCTAAAGATGTGTTCACACAGGTAACTTTTTACTGGTGAACAAATAGGTACCTATGACATTCATGATTCAGATGTACAGGAATAACCAAAAGATTCAAGATAGATTTGTTTTGATTGTGGAAGTGTGATAGGTTATAAAATTAATTATGAAAATCAAATTTTAGCGCCAAAATATTGTCATAATTATTTTTTTAACCTAACCTTTCAATTGGGGTATCATTTAACAGGTATTTGAAAATATTTTTTAGGCTTCTTATACCATTTTTCATTTTTGAACGACCATTTCGGATCTATGACAGTTTGAAGTAGGTTAGCAGCGAGTACGGAGCGCTCTTCGTCGTAACTGTAACAAATACTTTTTAAAAACCACATTAAAATCGGCTCAGCCTAAACGCGAGATAATCACAGCCAATAAATACATACAAAACAAAATGAGAATCTCCTTTTTTTGAAGTCCGTTAAAAATATATCAAATACCAGGCAAATAGTTGAGTTCATTCCAGGCCCTCAATAAGCTTTTGAGTTCAGTACTTTACGCAAAAAATGACTATACCTTAATTTTTATAACATTCTATAATCATTACTGAAAAGAAAGTCAGAACCAAATTATGTATATAAATATATAAAAGACATAAAAGCAAATCAAAGAATATGTAACTGCGTGCATCTTTACCGATACAGACATGGTTCTCGAACTATAGGTTAATCATTATGCAAAAAGAAATACTTGAGGTAATCTTTATGATTTAAAAAAGAGGACATAGATATTCAGGTGAATTAATTACTTTAGAAAATGTCGAAATCATAACATATTAAATAATATCACTAAAAATATATTTATGTCAACTTTATAGCCCAATATTTTATTTTTGTGCTTTTTATTTGCTTGGGTTTCTGTGCGAAATTATTTTCTTTGAACGGCAACCCTCAATAAAAAAACATTCGCTCTGTTTTTGTGCGACAAGTGAATGCAGACTGCTTACTAATGAGATAGGAAACTAAATAATTAATCAGTAGTTAAGTAATTGTTTATTTTTCCTTTTTTCCCTATTAAATGAAGTAACAAATATTTTTAGATTAAAGAATTTGTGGTGCAATACAATAAAGTTATTATAAGTTTACTCTAATGGTTGCTATTTTAACACCTAAAATTAAAAAAAACCAATTAGTATTTAGCTTATGAGATTATAAAATATGGTATTAACCTTAATGATTATTACAATAAAAATAATTATAACTGTATATTTTACTGAAACATAAGTCGACGGCACGAACATTTTGAACTCAACCCTTTATGTAAGACACACCCAAGTACGTAAATACGAGTAAGTAGGTATAGGTATAGTAAGTTATAGTTTGAGAAACGGTCATGTGAGAAATATAAGACCAGTATAAACGTGCCGTAGTTTTACATTTTTGTTCAACCGTTTCTCACAGGTATACCAACACGCAACTTTTAAAGCACTTTATTTGATTATTATCTTAAAAATCGGATACTATGAAAGAGTGACACTGTTATATCGGGATCACTTTACTATCAAAATTATTTGCACGAATAATAAACAAAAGTATAACTTACTTTTCTTGACATTAACTCGTTTCTCACAGGATTTTTTCACAAAAAATATGGACGACCAAAACAAAAACACGAACACATCAATACAAAGGGGGAATCTTACCAAAATCTTACACGTTTTCTTTTTAATATGATGTCAATGTTGCCAGCTTTAAAAAATGTAGTGAGGTGACAGTTTCTATAATTCTACGGGGATGTAAATAGCGTTTCTCACAAATTGTTTCTCACAGGGCGACATCTAGGATGCTCTCATTAACAATTTTTATTTTTATAATTTGATAAAATAGTCGATAAAATATCAATCAAAGAGAAGACCAGACATGAACCTTTGATAAAATTCTAATTCTAAGCTTCCTAAGAAACTTTGGAAGTTTTGAGCTATTATCGTAACGAGGTAGTGAAATGAACATGTTTGATTTGTATGGACAAAAAAAAATATTACTATATAAAAAAAAGTATGAATATTGGTGTAAATATGACATCTAATTTTTAAAGTACATGGTCCAGTGTAATAAAATAAAATTGAAACATGTTTAATGCAATAAACATAGCCACAATTATGGGTTGAAGTCGGTGGACACGATATTTTTTACTCATGTACATTTATTTTGGCTCAAACCCATGTCAGTTCTGCTATTTCGCGAATTGGAGAACATACGAACGTACTCTAAGGAAACCACCCTCACCCAACTACTTGGAGGTCAGGCAATTTAAAGTCCACCACGGTAGCTGGTTGGCAGTCTTAAACACACCATCGAAATCATTCCTATGGTATGTGGGTTTCTTTACTGATGCTATCCTAACTAATGTTACAATTGCTGATTTTTGTTTGTTTTTTCTCACTGAACTGCGAAATCGATTATCCTCAAGATTTAGATAGACGTCAAGACGACAAGATTTACATCCAGAAAAAGGAACCTTACGTCCAGAAAGAAATTTCTGAGACATACATGAGTGCAGCCGCGCTCTAAAATTAGGGCTTTGCTATAAGTTCTTCAAACACTAGGTATTATTGCCCATTTTCCTCACAATACTTCCCGAACTCAGGACCTCTTTTCAAATTAGTAAGTTAAAGTGAGTATCATCACGTTATGAAGCAATAAGGTTGATTTTCCCTTGTAATAAAAATTTAAACAAAACTACCAACCATAGAAGGTATTTGCATTTTTAATCTGGCGCTTTGGTAAAGATAACGCTCAAAAACGAAAAAACGAAAAAATATGCAACAGTGGCAAGCTCTGACTTGACTGATAGTTGCTGGTAGGAGGAAGTCAATGGATAGCGTACAAGACTAAGCGCCCATGTAGATCCCTGGTGGAGGCATTTGTTCTGCAGAGGACGTAGTTCGGCTAGACCTAACTTTTTACCTAAACAGAGGCATATATCATAGAGTTGGAAGATATTTTATTGCAATATTTCCATGCTTCAAATTCTACTATAGGCTATGCATGTCCACTGATTTGGGCTACCGCATCCGTATGGGGGCCTTACAGCGGCATGTAAAATGTCGCATACGCGAACTGCGGTATAACATCTGGGATTTCGTCTTCGCATCTGGCTTACTGGAGGCAAAGTTTCTCAAGATAGACTCTACTGCGTCATCCACGCCTCAGCTCCTTAGGCCCATGAACCAAAAAAATTAAACTTTAGCCAATAGCTTGGCCCAGCGATGTACACCGAGTACAGAAAAAACAAACTTCCTCACATAGAAACTATGAATAGGGCAGTCAAGCAAAATGCTGCAACCCACAGACTGATTGTCGTCATACTTAACGGTGGAAGAGGTACAGACAATAATTAAAAACCTAAAACCGTAGAAAGCCCCAGGTCTAGACAAACTACCAAACAGGGTTCTGAAAGCTGTCCCACGCGCACTCAAGCAACTGTTAGTAGGTAGTTATTCTCAATAACTTACTAACGAACTGCTCCTTCCCGTAGACGTGGAGGGAAGCAATTTGTCTTAGTTATTAGGAAACCCCGAAAACCGGCTATTTTAGGATTTTTGGGTCCCATTACTCCTGCCTACAACATGGCATGGCATCATGGAGCACATCCTGGATCAAAGGAAGGTCGAAAAGGCACGATTGCGCTCTTTTTTGACGTAGCAAAAGCCTTCGACAAGGACAGGTACAACGGCTTGTTATTCAAGCTCTTCGAACTAGGTACGCCAGACAGCCTCGTGCACATCATACGAGACGTTCGTAACTGTCGAACCTTTCCCTTGCGACTGGAAGGCGCACTCTCTACTACGCCCTCTTTAAACCGGTGTCCCCCAAGGCTCGGTACTTTCTCCGACTGTGTTTCCAAAGTATAGTACTAAACTAGTTTATAGTAGTGACATGCCAAAGACGAAGAAAGTAGAGCTCGCGCTCTTCGCTAACCTTTGATAGGAAGCTACGTAGGTTAACTGGAATGCTCCAATCCGTAACCAACGTATTAGGCAATTGACATAGGAAACAGAGAATAACAGTCAACCCAGAGAAAAATCCACGTCTCTCTCAACCTACTCTAGGACTAGCTCAAGGCAACTCTCCAAAATATTAGGTCAAATCACTCTGTTTATTACTTCAATCCCCTGGGCCAAAAAAGGTCAAATACTTAGGAGTCACTTTAGATTGGATTCACATTTGCGCCTTGCAAAACGGTCCGAGGCAAAGCCGCCTTCGTCATTGGTAGGTAGGCTGCACTAGCGCCAGGAATACAGGTAAGCTTACAATTTACAAACTTTGTATCCACCCCACCTGCAAGTCGAATCATAATCACTTGCGAAATATCCAAAATACGCTCTTCCGCAAATGCGTCGAGCCTCCGTCCTTTGTTCGCAATTTAGACCTGCAAAAGAATCTTAAGCTGCCCAACATCCTAACCCATACCACCCAAACATCAAAAAGTCAGCTGACTACACAGCCAACACAGACGCAGCGGTTCGTTACCGGCGTTCGCGTAACGTCTTAACAGATCCCGACGACTCTATTACATCCAGGAACATCCTTCTTATTAAAAATATGGCAAAATATTGGTCGAAACTTCTTACCCAATGGTAAGCCATGCTAACGCGTCGAACGCATTCCTACTGAGTTTCTTGCTGGTCCTTGGACAGTAGATGTGTGACGGTTGTCTATTTCGACCTCTTTTTGTCAGTAAATTTTATTTTTTTTGTCGTTCCCGACGTAATTTTAAACTAGGAATTACGTAGTGTCGGAGAACGGCAATGTTTTGATTTGACAAGTCAGTCACGAAATATTATCCATCAAAGCAACTTGAATCTATTTATTTATTATTGTTTCGAGTTTATTATTCAAAATTACATAGTTAAGATATTTTATTATCTACAATCAAAGTTTTTTTTAAGAAACCTATAATTTATTTTTACGTTCACGAGTGTGCGTAGCCAAAATTTTTGGTAAGGATTCTCATTCATTAAAATTTTATTTTATTGTTATTTTTTCTTTTCAGATCAAATTTAATTGTATTAATATTTCTGTTCTATTTTGTGTGACTATTTTTTTATTTCAATTTTGTTTATATTTTTCTGTTTGTATTTACAGGCATTTTTGTATATTTTTAATTTTACCGAAAAAATAAACATAGAAGAGAGTTTTGGTGTTTTACTGGTACTACGTTACATACTGGCGCCCGAATATTCAAACGTAGTTTATGGAGAAGAGAGGAGGAACTATATCAACAGAAGAATTGCAACATTAAAAATAATTTTTTTATAATTATTATTGAGGTCAGGCATAAAACTTTATTTGTTACCATTTTCAATCATTAACATTCACTATAATATATTTATATATATATCTACTATAATATATCTACTATAATATATCAAAATACTGCTAAATTATTCAGACATTTAAGTTTCTTTAGTTTCTTTCGTTATAATATCCTTGAAGAAATTTTCTGAAGACACAACATTCTATAACCCAGTAATTTCACTATTTAAATAACATTTTCTATTCATTTTCATCACTTGAAAATACGTATATTTTTTAAGGCCCTTTTCTGCATAACGACTATTAACAAATTTATTTCACTTTAACATTTTTTTTTTTGGATTTTGCAATGAATTTTTCACAACTAAATAAACCTGAAATAATTTATGAATTAAAAATCAGAAATATAAATTTTTCTTCGACGCAATCTGTAGACGAACTACGATCATTATTATTAAATATTAATGTAGATTCTGAAACAGAAATTTTACAAAATAGCCCTGAAGAATTTTCTGAGGATATTAATACCATTAATTTACGATTTAGTGGATATGAATAATAACCCATTAGGTCGTTGGCATATCAGAGACATTAAACCTCTACCGCGTTTAACTTCTTCTTTGAGTGACTAGATTGGTTGTTACCAATTACTTTATATGAATTCATATATAATTATTGCTAATTATCTCACGGCGAGCATAAGCCGATTCTTTTTGTCTTATTTTTTTTCTATGCACCTCATTATCGTTTGGCTATACCATTAACATTGACGTTGGTCAAAACTTATAATTAATTATCATCATCGTAGTATTAGGTTAACTTTTTGTGTAATTTATTTAATATTTGCAATTCTAATTTTTTTTCTTCTCAATTTTTTTTTTTTCAAGCGGTTTGCAACTTGTAAAATTAAGCCTTCTGCACGAGCGTTTATTAAGGTAACTCGTTAAACTAAACCATACCTATGTGTATTATTTATACGCTTGAATCACTTTCCTGTGAGAATTATTTTCATATGTTTATTACATAAATATTTTAATTACTTCACAAAAGACCCTTGGATTTTATTTAAAAGTCAATATTTCACGACTGGCTATGATTTTCTTTTCTTTCCGGCATATTTATTTCAGTCTTTAACTGAAACTTGTTTATAGTAATCACCGTGCGGGAGTTAGCGACACGTTAAAGAAGCCATAAGCTATTAATATTTTCAGCGGATGGCAACTATTAAAGCCTTTTGCCGTTGCGTTCAACTCTGTTGAGTTGACTTATTTAGGATACGATTCCTCATAAGCAACTCTAACTGCATGATGTTTTATTTCCAGTAGTTGGAATAAGACTAGTATGAAAGAGAATGTATGTTGTAATTATAATGTACGTTGATGGAGTTGAACGATGTATATTAACATTGTATATTCCAGGAACATGTTTAAAATTTTATCATTCATGAACCATGTAATTTAAGATAATTATTTAGGATTTTTTTTTTCTCTCTCTCGTCTGTTTTGTTTTCTTTTTCTATTAAATAACTTGTTGTTATGCAATATATCAGTATTATTTTTTTTTTCATATATACAGGATGTTTTTTCAGAAAAATTCTTCTATAGGATGTTAATATTAATTTTCATTTTGCTTTTAATTATTATTTTTTTTTTGATTGTTCTTTCATTTAGCAGATTAAATATTAAAATTCGATATGTATATGCGGTTTATTTTGATTTGGTTTGAATTTGAAATTTTACTAAAAAAAAAATCTTTCAGTTTTTTTTTTTTTCCCGGCCCCCGGGGTATTGTGACGGTTGTCTATTTCGACCTCTTTTTGTCAGTAAATTTTATTTTTTTTGTCGTTCCCGACGTAATTTTAAACTAGGAATTACGTAGTGTCGGAGAACGGCAATGTTTTGATTTGACAAGTCAGTCACGAAATATTATCCATCAAAGCAACTTGAATCTATTTATTTATTATTGTTTCGAGTTTATTATTCAAAATTACATAGTTAAGATATTTTATTATCTACAATCAAAGTTTTTTTTAAGAAACCTATAATTTATTTTTACGTTCACGAGTGTGCGTAGCCAAAATTTTTGGTAAGGATTCTCATTCATTAAAATTTTATTTTATTGTTATTTTTTCTTTTCAGATCAAATTTAATTGTATTAATATTTCTGTTCTATTTTGTGTGACTATTTTTTTATTTCAATTTTGTTTATATTTTTCTGTTTGTATTTACAGGCATTTTTGTATATTTTTAATTTTACCGAAAAAATAAACATAGAAGAGAGTTTTGGTGTTTTACTGGTACTACGTTACAGATGACCCTTCTGAACCAGTGGTAGTTTCAATGTACGACGTCCCAAGCCAAGGTCCGTACCCTCTCGGGTGCCCTGAGGAGTGTAGGAATAGTTTTGAGTTCCCGCTAAGTGCCTTCAGCGCTAGGCCATAAAGCCAAAAGGCCAGTGGGGGCCATAAATAAACACTCCATTTCAAGTAGGTACCTGAACCTCTAATTGTATCATTATAATATTTTTGATTTTTCCTTCGGCTGTGCCGGTTTATACCAACCCGAATAAGTGGACAGTGTCCCTTAGTGGAATATGATGCTTTTACTTGTATTCAAATGTATCTTCTACTTACTTGCCTTAAAATCGTTTTATAAATACAGAAAAGGAATTTGAAACTTAATTTATGAAATTTAAACATTAAATAAAAAGTTCTCTACTTTTTTCACAATACTCTAAAATGCTCAAAAAATATATACTAGAGAACATTTATTCAATTATAACTACGACCTCTTTATATACAAATATGAAATTCCGCTACATTTAAAGATTTATCTAATTTCTACTCTAGATGTAAAGTACTACATGATAGAGGCTCTAAAAATGCAGATACTTATCATCAATAATGACCTCTGGAACCCTCCCTCGGACCTCCGGAGGACTGCACATGCGATGTACCTAAGTGTGTACCTATATTTATTGATCTAATTACTCATACAGTTAACAATTGTTACGGATGAAAAATAAAATGAAAGAATGCAAGCACACCGTATAAAATAAGTCATTACATCTATAATTGTATTATAATCTGCTGCAACCCACAGACTGATTGTCGTCATACTTAACGGTGGAAGAGGTACAGACAATAATTAAAAACCTAAAACCGTAGAAAGCCCCAGGTCTAGACAAACTACCAAACAGGGTTCTGAAAGCTGTCCCACGCGCACTCAAGCAACTGTTAGTAGGTAGTTATTCTCAATAACTTACTAACGAACTGCTCCTTCCCGTAGACGTGGAGGGAAGCAATTTGTCTTAGTTATTAGGAAACCCCGAAAACCGGCTATTTTAGGATTTTTGGGTCCCATTACTCCTGCCTACAACATGGCATGGCATCATGGAGCACATCCTGGATCAAAGGAAGGTCGAAAAGGCACGATTGCGCTCTTTTTTGACGTAGCAAAAGCCTTCGACAATGACAGGTACAACGGCTTGTTATTCAAGCTCTTCGAACTAGGTACGCCAGACAGCCTCGTGCACATCATACGAGACGTTCGTAACTGTCGAACCTTTCCCTTGCGACTGGAAGGCGCACTCTCTACTACGCCCTCTTTAAACCGGTGTCCCCCAAGGCTCGGTACTTTCTCCGACTGTGTTTCCAAAGTATAGTACTAAACTAGTTTATAGTAGTGACATGCCAAAGACGAAGAAAGTAGAGCTCGCGCTCTTCGCTAACCTTTGATAGGAAGCTACGTAGGTTAACTGGAATGCTCCAATCCGTAACCAACGTATTAGGCAATTGACATAGGAAACAGAGAATAACAGTCAACCCAGAGAAAAATCCACGTCTCTCTCAACCTACTCTAGGACTAGCTCAAGGCAACTCTCCAAAATATTAGGTCAAATCACTCTGTTTATTACTTCAATCCCCTGGGCCAAAAAAGGTCAAATACTTAGGAGTCACTTTAGATTGGATTCACATTTGCGCCTTGCAAAACGGTCCGAGGCAAAGCCGCCTTCGTCATTGGTAGGTAGGCTGCACTAGCGCCAGGAATACAGGTAAGCTTACAATTTACAAACTTTGTATCCACCCCACCTGCAAGTCGAATCATAATCACTTGCGAAATATCCAAAATACGCTCTTCCGCAAATGCGTCGAGCCTCCGTCCTTTGTTCGCAATTTAGACCTGCAAAAGAATCTTAAGCTGCCCAACATCCTAACCCATACCACCCAAACATCAAAAAGTCAGCTGACTACACAGCCAACACAGACGCAGCGGTTCGTTACCGGCGTTCGCGTAACGTCTTAACAGATCCCGACGACTCTATTACATCCAGGAACATCCTTCTTATTAAAAATATGGCAAAATATTGGTCGAAACTTCTTACCCAATGGTAAGCCATGCTAACGCGTCGAACGCATTCCTACTGAGTTTCTTGCTGGTCCTTGGACAGTAGATGACCCTTCTGAACCAGTGGTAGTTTCAATGTACGACGTCCCAAGCCAAGGTCCGTACCCTCTCGGGTGCCCTGAGGAGTGTAGGAATAGTTTTGAGTTCCCGCTAAGTGCCTTCAGCGCTAGGCCATAAAGCCAAAAGGCCAGTGGGGGCCATAAATAAACACTCCATTTCAAGTAGGTACCTGAACCTCTAATTGTATCATTATAATATTTTTGATTTTTCCTTCGGCTGTGCCGGTTTATACCAACCCGAATAAGTGGACAGTGTCCCTTAGTGGAATATGATGCTTTTACTTGTATTCAAATGTATCTTCTACTTACTTGCCTTAAAATCGTTTTATAAATACAGAAAAGGAATTTGAAACTTAATTTATGAAATTTAAACATTAAATAAAAAGTTCTCTACTTTTTTCACAATACTCTAAAATGCTCAAAAAATATATACTAGAGAACATTTATTCAATTATAACTACGACCTCTTTATATACAAATATGAAATTCCGCTACATTTAAAGATTTATCTAATTTCTACTCTAGATGTAAAGTACTACATGATAGAGGCTCTAAAAATGCAGATACTTATCATCAATAATGACCTCTGGAACCCTCCCTCGGACCTCCGGAGGATTGCACATGCGATGTGCCTAAGTGTGTACCTATATTTATTGATCTAATTACTCATACAGTTAACAATTGTTACGGATGAAAAATGAAATGAAAGAATGCAAGCACACCTTATAAAATAAGTCATTACATCTATAATTGTATTATAATCGAGTAATTGAAAGGTTTTAGACCAAAATCGATTCTTGAAGCGACTAGAAGTTAAGCAACATTGGCTCGGGGCACCACTGTTTTCAAAAAAATTTTTTAGCATGCTCTTTTATTTAATTCCGAAACTGCGATCGACGTACGCGTTACTTTCCCCCCTTTTAGTACAACACTGCTATCGCATCTCCTCAAACAAAGCTCCATTATGTACGTTATCCGCGGGCCGATTGGAAACAATTTATCCGCATCGTGATCTTCTTGGAAACTTTATCCTGAATGGCCTGATCTTGGCTTCCTGCCACCCGCCGCTTTGAACAACGCCCCTTTATACTATCTATCTTATCTGTGGTATTTTTCGCGACATAACTTAATGAGGGCAATATGCATATCAATAACTGAATAATTACGGAGAATTAATGTTATATATAGAAGAGTTATCTTGTAATGGTCTTAAGATACCGTTGTGATAACGTTTGTGTCATCGCCGAGGTCTGTAAAGCCGTGGGTTATAGTTTAAGCGGCGAGGTTTCAATAATAAAGATGAACTTCAGCCAGGGACTGAAAATAATAAATTGCCTTACTAATCTGGAGTAAATTACCTTTTTCATACGTGTTATCAATCTCTTTTTCATAATTTAGTTTGCAGTTTAGTTTATCTATCTGAATATTGGTAATTTTGAAAATCGAATTTACTCCTAACATTAATGTTATATGAAAAAGGCAATTAATTTATAATGTTGACGTTCTGTTTGTATTCTAACCTCTTAATAACTCATTACTTACCTACTACAGTAAATTAAACAAAAACACGTTTTATTCAAATGGCGTGGTCTGTATATATCTTAAAAAATTATTTAATTAAGAAATGTTTTAATGACAGATACATCGTTTTTTAATTACATAAACTGCGGAATGCGATGTATCCGTACATATTGTTCAAATACATAGACATATAAGTACTATAAACAAATGTACTTACGTATATTTACTCAAATGAAATACGGCATATTTGCTCAGAAGCCTCAATAGTTACATATGCAAATATTGCGCAATCCCTACTTACATTATTACATTACAACAAAGCTGAATTGCTAATCATAATCCTTTATTTATTTATATTTATTTTTTGTTATAAATAAGTTATTTAAATATAGTATAGTAATATAGTATATTGAAATATTAGTATATTTATTGAAAATAAACGTTATTTATATATCGAAGTCGGTGAGTGGCGTAAGTTCATCGGGTTCCAGTAAGGAGATTCACAATGTAGAAAGTTCAGGGTTTCTAACCTGCCTATGTATACCTAGTTATAAAAAAAGAATAAAAGATATAATATAACAGAATAACGAGGAACCTGCAGTTTCTTATTTTGGATTTCCTTTTGTATGAGTCTGAGATCAATGATAAGATATCGTTTGTCGATATGGCCTATTAATGCGTGGCTACTTCATGAAATGGCCAAGTTTATTTGATCAGATCGTAAAATGGTTCCTTTAACTTCTCGATTCGTTGTCATCCATCGAGGAGACTAATGCTGCGTTCGGTGCTTTCAATAACCATCTTCGAACTGCTATCAGTGCATCCGCCAGGCAGGTTCCGGCGGCGAATGATCGACACTGGGTCCTGCCTGAGGATGTGAGGGAGTTGTTGAGAGCAAAGAACGCAGCTATCCGGGCGTACGATTACGCTCCGACCGAGACAAACCGCATCCGTATGAGGGCTCAAATCTTGCATACGCGAATTGCGGTCCAACAACTGGGAAACGCTTCTTGAAGAGAATTCGCCTTCGCATCTGGCTTACTGGAGCTTGGCGAAGTCTCTCAAGATGGACTCTACCGCGTCATCGATGCCTCCGCTCCTTAGGCCTCCACCCATGACTCCCGCCTTCGATGACTCCGAAAAAGTTGAAACCCTAGCCGATAGCTTAGCCCAACAATGTACACCAAGTACAGAAAGCACCAACGCCCTCCACATAGAAACTGTGAATAGCACAGTCGAAACTAAACGCGGCAACCCACCGACAGAAACCCTGCAACCGGTAACGGTGGAAGAGGTACAGACAATAATTAAAAACTTAAAACCGCGGAAAGCTCCAGGTTCAGACGAAATACCAAACATGGTTCTGAAAGCTCTCCCGCTCGCACTCATACAACTGTTAGTAGTTATTTTCAACAACTTACTAACAAACTGCTCCTATCGCAAACGTGGAAGGAAGCGATTGTAATAGGTATTAGGAAACCCGGAAAACCGGCTAATCTCCCTACAATTAGATTACCTACAATACCTACATTAGCTTGCTCAGCGCGATAGGCAAATTATAAAAAAGGATCATTTTGAACAGGCTCCGAGAGGTCATCCATTTGAAGCATCTGTTACCGGATGTTCGGCTTTAGGTCCCGTCACTCCTGCGTCCAACAGGTACACCGCATCACGGAGCACATCTTGGAGCAAAGGAATGTAGGTCGAAAACCGATAGGCACGGGTGCGCTTTTCTTTGACGTGGCTAAAGCCTTCGACAAGGTCTGGCACAACGGCTTATTATTTTTTATTTTATTTTATTTTATTTACTTCTATTTGGGCGGTTTACAGCCGTTTACACATAATAAGCTAACAATTTAATCGCTTAAGGCTAATAACAAACCTCCACATATAGTGATGATTTTTAAAAAAGCAACTAGTATGTAACAAAAATCTAAGATAAATCAAATGAAATTGACCAAAGTGCTGTAACATTAATTACAAATTATATGGCATGCTGAGAAAAGTAAATGTTGGCTAAATATTTAGTAATAAAGATAGGCTTACTGTTGAATAAGTCTAAGTCCGGGGCATTTTTAACAGTAACATTAAATGTAGAGCAAACGCGAATTATAAAACAGTTTTTTCGGAAATTAGTGCGGGTGATCGGGGTGTAAAGGGGATTTCTAGGGCGGCAATGTCGTGCTGGTACATTCAGGTGGATATTTCCGAGGAGTTCAGGGCAGTCAATGGATGCTTGAGCTATTTTAGCAAGAGTTCTTAGATCGGAAATTTCACGTCTTTTGGTGAGTCGTCTTTTGTAGCTAAGTTTAGGCACTTTGAACTTAAAGCCAAGATAACGTGTGAACTTCCTTTGCACTAGCTCAAGCCGTTTTGAATGAACTGCGTATTGTGGATTCCAAACTTGGCTGCAATATTCTAAGTGACTGCGGACATAAGAGCAGTAGAGAATTTTTACTGTTTTCATTTGATTAAAGGAGCTGGAGTTACGCATTATGAAACCAAGGGCAGAGGAAGCCTTATTTGCAATTTTTTCAACATGGTGGTTGAAGGTGAGTTTGTCGTCGATCGAGACGCCCAAATCGTTAACAACAGATGTTCTAGCAAGTGTCGTACTAGAAATGTGGTAGTTGTACATAAAAGGTTCTTTTTTTCGCGTAAAACTAATAACTAGGCATTAATAATTATAATTAATTAATATTAACTAATTATATAAGCTCTGTGAACTAGGTGTGCCAGACAGCCTCGTGCACATCATACGAGACTTTCTCCACTGTCGAACCTTTCGCTACAGGTTGGAAGGTGCACTCTCCAATCCCCGTCCTGTATTAGCCGGTGTCCCACAAGGCTCGGTGCTTTCTCCAACATTGTTTTCACTATACACTAGTGACATACCAAGGACGGAGAAAGTAGACCTAGCGCTCTTTGCGGACGACACCGCGCTATACACATCTGATAGGAATCTACGTAGGTAAACTGGAATACTTCAATCCGCAGCCAACGCATTAGGCGCTTGGTTTAGGAAATGGAGAATAGAAGTCAACCCGGAAAAAAGTGCAGCAGTGTACTTCTCTCTCTCAACCTGCTCTAGGACCACCTCTAGGAAACCCTCCAAAAGATTAGGTCAGATCACCCTGTTTGGTACTCCGATCCCATGGGCTAAAAAAGTCAAATATTTAGGAGTCACTTTAGATAGTGGACTTACATTCGCGGATCACATAAAACGAGTCCGGGACCGAGCCACATTCGTCATGGGTAGGCTGCACCGACTGTCTAGACGCTACTTCGACAACGCTCCCTACCATCCCAACCCGCTGGTCAGCTCACAACCCAAGTCAGCTGACTATACAGCCAACCCAGATGCGCCGGTCCATTACAGGCGTCCGCGCAACGGCTTAACAAATCCCGAGGACCCTATTACAACAAGGAACGCCGGCGTTCCAGTCAGAAATAGACGGCATTCGAATCGCCTTACCAAGCGGTGGGCCAGCGGTGTACTAAGGCGGCGTACGTATTCCTACTGAGTTTCTTGCTGGTTCTTTGGCAGAAGATGACCCTTCCGAACCAGTGGTAGTTTCAATCTATGACGTCCTAAGCCGAGGTCCGTGCCGTCTCGGGTGCCCTTAGGCGTATCGTGTGTAGGAATAGTTTAAGTTCCGGCTAAGCGCCCTCAGCGCTAGGCCACAAAGTCCGTTGAAATTTAAAAGGCTAAAAAATAAACTGTCCATTTCCAAAAAAAAGAAAAAGAAAGGTTCCTTTAACTTCTGATAGCGGCGCTGGAAACGCTTTGTTTATAGGTATTAGTTGATATATCAAATAATGTCTCATTTTTGTAAACCTTTTTTGCCTGTTTTGTACACTTTATTAGATTCATTTACATAATAATGTTTCGCCGGGTGCTGCCACACCGCACGCTCACGTCGTTCGCTCGTCCTTAATACACGCCAAATCTTCGGATGAGCACACACGGTAACCAGTTCAATAGCCAAGTCGCCAGAAGAGCAATCAATCACAGAACAGTCACAAGCCAGATCGTCGTAAGAAGAAAAACAAATCTGCAGATAGCACACGAGTAGCATCCGAACGCAACGAATTACAAGAATTTACCTATTGTCCTACCTGACCCTTTTGTTTTGAAGAAATGACACCCATTATCATTACTTATATTTTTTCTACCTGCTCCCTGCTCTATATTGTTTGTGTGATATCTTTGGTGTTTGAACACTTTTGTAAAAGTTGTATACCTCATTAGATAGCTTAGGAAATGTAGATGTTTTCATAGTGGCTATTTATGTTAAAGAGGCAAATTTGCGTGAAATACTAATAAAAAATTTCTTTTGTTCTTGAATTTGGGAGCACTTTGTTTATAAAAACGTTGTTATTTATAAACATTTTATTTTATAAACATTTTATGCTCTAGATATGTAACTAGATCGTCATAAATAAATAAAATTAAGATATTAATTAAACATCTTTTGAAGTTTTATTCTTTTCTTTAGATTATAAGTAACCTAGGATTTTTTCAAATAAAGACTAAAATTAAAATATCTCAACAATGGTTCACTTTCGCATATGAGTGTCCAAACAAAGAAATGTTAAAAATGAACTGTACTATAACCCCTTAAAGGATTATGCTCTAATAAAAAAACACCCTGTATAACTGTCTACTTGCGAGTATTTCTGTATCAAACATATGCCAACGTTCCACTTATCCATCTATCGCTTTGTCTTGCTGCTATTTGTACATTACATTCTAATTAACTAATAGGAGTAATTAATAGTAAATAATAAATAGGAGTAATTATTATGTATTGATTTTAATTAGTTAGTTCAGTAACTGTATTTATCCCATTTGTTTTTCGAAGACTTGCACCTATCTGCCTTTGCTGGAATTTGGTAGATAGCTAAGGACTCTAATTCTAAGTTCTGAAGAAATTTATCATAAGAAAGTAAGGAAAAGAAAAATATTCGTGGGTACACTCGACAAGGGCGGCAAAGGGCGGGAATCGGTTGTGCGTTGTTCGGGCGTTTAAGGCGCTCCGCATACTAGCAGATGAACAGTGAACTAGGATTACGTACTGTTAGGATGGCTGTCTGTGGGTCCTTTTTAAAAAAACACTATTTTCACTGCCGAATATTTATTTTAGATGTTACTCCAACAACAGACAAACTGCTACTAAAAATTAAAATACAATTATGAACTTATTGACTAAAAATGCATAACAGCATATTTACTGGAAAACATGTTATGATATAATAAATGCATCATTGCAAGTACATTGCTTAGTTAGCATTAAGTACATATTATTTTTAAATATAACATCTCCCCCCAAAAAGACGAAGGTTATCCCTTTAAGATAAACGTAGGGTAGATGAACAAAAGTTATACAAACAAAAGAAAATAAAATTAAAACAGATAACTTTATATAAAACATGTTCAAAATCAAAGCTTATAACTTTGCGAAAAAATACAATTAAGTATTCAAATTGAAATTATTCAATATAATTGAAACATTAATGATTTAATTTTATAATAAAAAGTTCAAATTTAAATTAGTCAATAATAAAGTAACACATGAATTGTTCTTTGAAATATATAAACACAAAACTTATTTTAATTTCAAATTACAAGTTTTATAAAACATCAATTTAAAATCATTAGTGAAAAAGCATATTTTTTTTTCTACATTACACAATGGCTTATATTATAAACATTAAAACTAAAAATTACTTAAATTTTTATTAGATTTTTCTATATTTCTAAACATAACTTTATTCTTCATAACCTTTAATTCTGGTAAACTTTTTATAGATTTATTATCGTATTCACATGAATCATCTGATATTTCTGGTAATTCTACAGAAGTTGTAAGTGTCGATGCATTTTTATTTGATTTCTTATTATAACACTGATTAAAAATTTGAATACAACATGATTGATTCTCATTATTACATTGATTTTTAAAACATTGCTTGTAAATTTTGTATAATATAAAACTTAAAATTAACAAAAGTATAATATAAGTCATAGTTGAATAATAATGACCATATTTGACAATATGAGATTGATTCTCAGCTTGGTCAATTTCTTGTTCAAGATTATTTAATTTATGAGAAGCCAAATTTAAGGATTCTAAATCTATATTTGTTAATGTAATTGGAGACAATGGTTTAAAAGTTTTATTAACAATATTGTATTGGCAACAATCATCTTCTGTAATATCGAATTTAATAAATAACTGACTTGGTAAGGTAGTATTATAACGATAAGATGGATAAAATTGCAAAGTTTGAAAAAATGCTGTACAATCATTTTCTAAAAATAACATTCCAGTACCTTGTAAGTTATAATCTTTAATATTATTATTACATTTTAAAGTTAATTTATTAGGTTTTGATTGAACATAAATATATTTTCCATCATTTAGTTTTTGCCACAAATTAATAATACCATGAATAACTTTAAAATCACAATTCTCAGGAATTGACAAATTTATATCTGTTAATAGTTTAGTTTCACAAATAGGATTATTTAATGTTGATAAAATAGTTGGTAAAGGACAAATTGAATATTCATTATTAACAGTTTTACAATTATTCTTATTATTATAACTAAGTTGTGCATAACTGAGTCTATCATCCGTTACAGCGAGATATGGAAAAGAAGGATGAATCAAAACATACGTTTCAAAATTATTAATTAATTTAGGTGTTGGCAATGGCAATACCTTGTAAATGTCAAACTTAGTTGGATTAATTAAGGGAATCTGAATAATAAACACTAATTTATTATTATAACTATATGACACTAAACTAGACAAATCTATGATAGAATGAATATTTTCTAAGGATAACGAAATTGGAAACTCTAAATTCCTTTTAATAAGTTTAGTATTTGACAGTTCATTAAATAATTTAGTCGGTGTTATAACATAAGGATGTAAAACATTGGCTTTTGCAAAAAGAATTGAGTTTAAAATAGTATCTAAGATATTTGAAACTGAAAGTAATGAGCCTTCTATTAAATTAAGAAGCGAGTTAATTTTTTCTGCATTAATTATCTTGGAATCTAACTTAGAATTTTCAGACAAAATATAATTTAATTTTTCAATCTGCTTATTAAGCTTGATTTCATTTTCATTTAATTTTCTAATAGAAACGTTAAAACTATTTATCGTTGATTGAACGATATGTATATTATTTTTGATTAATTTATAAATATGATTTTCGTTTTGCTGACTTGATGCTATAGCTTCGTCATACTTTCTAGCATCGTCTGCATCTAAAGTACCAAAGAAAAATTTTAAAATTTCACCTCCAAATTCGAGAGATCGTTTAAAACGATTAGGTGAGTTTTCAGAGATAAGGTGAGATAATGAATCATATTTTAGATTATTTACATGAATTAAAATTTCTAAAGGATTTATAGTATCCTGACAATTTAATAAAAGAACATTGTTTTGAGCCTTTTCACAAAAGTTAGAAATACTTAAAAGGGAATTTTCAATTTTACTGAGATAAGGTTTTACTTGTACGATATCTACATAAGTAATAACATTCCAATAATCATTATAAAAATACGCGCTAAAAGTCGGGTCGAAGTACAGACCAGAAGGCCTACCATCAACTTTTAGTTTGCCATTCAATTCCGATGCAATCCAGTTTAGGTACCTAAACTGAATCGCTAAGATTCGTACCATGAAGTGCCTTTAGCTAACTGGCGTTTGAATCGCTCACGGAGGAATGAAAGACCGAAATTTGTCTGTGGTCCGCGTGTGAGAAAGAGATGACGCTATACACTCGTTGCATAAGTCTGTCTCTTTTACTCGAACCATATGCATTGCGTTTCGAAATCTAGTTGATATGATTTTAGCGGTTTTTTTTGTGTAAAAATAACAACAAATATATTTTAAAATTGCGCTTTTTAGTGTCAAATTATATACCATAAGCCCGTACTAGTACTCATTAAATAATAGAAATTTATATAATTCTTTAAATTACAAATAATTAAAGGTTTCCTTAGTGTTGTCGTAAAAATAAATTGATTATGACGAGTTTAGAACGCACCCAATTTGACTTCTACCTTTGTCTCTACTGATATATTAGTTGATTTTGTTGGATTTTTCAACATTGGGCTCAGCTCATCGCACATTTCTAATACCAATCGTTTAGACAACCGATATCTTTTTTGTATATTCTTCATCTTCCAAATAAAAGGGGTCCGATTGTTTCCGTGTTGTGTTTATTTCATTTTCATTTTCCAAGAAAAGAAAAAAGTCTAATTCGTCAGACATCTACAATAAAAAATAGCTCTAGAAATCACTTTTTTACATTAACACATAAGAAACACTAAATATCCAACTGAAATACCTTAAAATATCTATATTTTCAACAATTTTTTTAAAGATAAACCGAAACGATTCACTTCACGCCAAGAAAGTAGCAACTTTTTTTGAATCGCTTACTTTGACATTTAAGTCATCCAATATAGGTTGAAATATCACCTCATGGTACGAAAAATGAACGAACTAAAACAGTTTGCGATCCAATTGCCGACTTGATTTGGCGTCAACCTAGACTGGATCGCTTTAATGACGTCGTGGTATAAAATAGCAAAGCAGTTTATTTTAGGTCGTCAATTGAATCGCAATAATAGTTCATAGTAGGCCTTCAGGACTGTGAATAATGTTAGTTATAGGATTCTTCGTTTCTGCACGTAATCCATAACAAAAAGTTCTGAAATAACGATAAAAATAGGTTAAGACTAAAATGTTAAAATAACTAAAAAGGAAAGTATGATTTACTTCAAAATCTTAAACTTATTTATTCATATTTCTAAAACTAAGTTGAAGCAGGTTTTATTTCATTAACATGATATTTGACATGTTTCCTTCCTACTTGTAGAGTTACGTTGTTTTTGTTATGTAACTTGATTATTTTATAAGGGCCTTTCCACACAGGCGATAAGGCCTTGCGAAGTCTATGATGACATTTTAAATATACTAAATCTCCTACTTTATAAGAGGTTTGTCGCGAATTTGAGTCATAATATGTTTTGGATCTTTCTTTGCTAATTAAAATATTTTGTAAAGCCTTTTCTCTACTAAAACGCATACGGTATTGTAATGCTCTAATATATTCTTGATATGTAACATTATTATTATTTTCGTATATAGAATTTGGTATTGAAGGTTTATGACCATACAAAAGTTCGAATGGAGTAAAATCAGTAGTACAGTGAGGAGTAGTATTGTACGATAAAATTGCAGTTGCAAGATAACAATGCCAATCGTCGTGATTCTCATTGACAAATGACTTTAAATATTCTTTTAAAGTAGCATGGCTACGCTCTAACGCACCGTTAGTTTGCGGATGATAAGGAGAAGAGAATAGATTTTTAACTTTTAAAATTTCTGTTAATTGTTTAAATAATTCTGATGTAAAACTAGTACCTTGGTCAGTTAGGACCATTTTTGGAAAACCAAATAATGAAAAGAAATGAATTAGGCATCGAGCTATTTCATCAGTAGAACAAGTTATCATAGGATAAGCATTAGAAAATTTGGTAAGATCATCCTGTAAAGTTAAAATGTACTTAAATTTTTGAAAACCAGCTTCTGGTAGCGGACCAACAATATCTAAAGCTAATCTCTCAAAAGGCTTAGTGCTACTAGAAGTGATAACCATGGGCGCTTTATTAGAAGCCCGTAAAGGTTTATTTATTTGGCATAATTTACAACTTTTAACGAAGTTTTCAATATCTGAACGCATACCTTTCCAATAGTAAGACGCTTTAATGCGATTAAACATGCGTTTAACACCTGGGTGACCAGCAATAGTGGTACCGTGGTTTTCTTTGAGAATGTTTGGAACTTCGGCTGGAGTTGGATAAAAAATTTGATTCTTATATAAATGAATTTTAATATTAGTTCCATGAAAAACAAAAGAAACGATATTGTAAACTTTAACATAATTTAATTTACTAAATGGTTCAGAGAAATCTGATATAGCTAACTCTTTGTCATAATCGTTGTTTGAAATAAACAAATCTCTTAATTGTATAAGCAAATTATAAATAGAACGATAACTAGTCTCATCATAATGATGTACCTTTGTAAATAAGAAATAAATTACTTTGTTTAAAGTCTGAACGCGCCGTACAGTCTCGGGCTCGCGCTCGGAAGAAAGCAACTCAGCAGAATTCTCTATTAACGATAACATTTGTTCACAATGGGGCATAGAATAATCAAAATCAACGGAGATAGGACACACGATTGATTTTTGTTTCGCTAAATGTAAGCCTTGACTATGCTCTTCGATTTGAGTATCATTAGAAATTGTTTTCGTAAATTGCTTTTTAAAGTATTCCTCATAGGAACATTTATTAATAGAAGAATGAGTAATTGCGTTTACGGGATTACGTGATAAAGCATCAGCATTTGAATTAATTCTACCAGGTTTATAAATTATTTCATATTCATATTCTTCTAGTTTTAATCGCCAACGTAGTAAACGACCACCAGGATCTTTGGCATTAAACAGCCACGTTAAGGGTCTGTGGTCTGTAACAATTTTAAATTTGTAACCATAGAGGTAAGGTCGGAAGGTGTTGACAGCAAAAAGAATAGCAAGAAGTTCTTTTTCAGTAGTTGAATAGTTACCTTCTTGTTTATTTAAGGTTCTAGACGCATAAGCGATCGGTTTGTCTTTGCCGATTTCGCCTTGAGATAAAACTGCGCCAATAGCATAATTAGAAGCGTCGGTAGTGACAATAAATGGTTGAGAAAAATCTGGGTATTGTAATAAAGGAGCAGTAGTAAGTTTATTTTTTAAAACGTTGAAAGCTTGCTCTTGTTCAACAGCCCAGTGAAAATTTGTATCTTTCTTTAATAAAGAAGTGAGAGGTTTAGTTATAAAAGAAAAGTTTTCAATGAAACGACGGTAATAACCCGTTAAACCTAAAAATGATTTAACATCCCTTGGATTTTGAGGTGTTGGAAATTCAGAAATTGCCTTGACCTTATCAGGATTCGGCGAAACACCTTTATCAGTAATAATATGCCCTAGATAGGCGACTTCACGTCTTAGAAACTCGCACTTATCTGGCTGTAATTTTAAATTTGCCTCTCTGAATCTGGAAAATACAAGTTCAAGTTTTTTTATATGGGATTCAAGGTCATGAGAATATATTATACAGTCATCTAAATATATATATAAATGAAGACCTTGGAGTCCAGAAAGTACTGAATTCATCAGTCTTTGAAATGTAGATGGAGCGTTCTTCAACCCAAAAGGCATTCTGGTAAATTCGAAGTGTCCAGAAATGTTATTTGTCGTGACACTAAAGCCAGTTTTCTCCATATCTTCAGGGGTACTTAATTTCAATTGATGGAACCCGCTTGCGAGGTCCAGCACACTAAAGTACTTAGAATGACCTAATTGATCAAGGATGTCAGTTATTAAAGGAAGAGGAAAAACCTCGGAAACTGTGACATCGTTTAAACGACGGTAGTCTATAACAATTCGCCATTTCTGCTTACCAGACGAATCTAATTTTTTGGGGACTACCCAGACAGGTGCACTCCATGGTGAAGTTGAAGGTTGAATTATCTTTTGATCAAGCATCTTTTTAATTTGAGTTTCAACTTCATTTTTATGAACCTCGGGAAAGCGATAAGATTTAACGTTAATTGGAGCAGCATTCCCGGTGTTAATACTATGTTTTAAAACATCAGTATGAGTTAAAAATTCACCATCTAGATAAAAAATATCTGTATAATTAGATAAACATGACATGAGAGTATTTTTCTCTTGAGAGTTCAAGTGTGAACATCGAATTAATTCTAATACTTTTCTTGAACGATCTAGATTTGAACAAGATAAGTGATTAATTTTATGACAATTTTCTAATCTAGGATTTGGAAAATCGAATGGAGTTAATTTTACTTCAAAATCGTTAATTTCGATTTGTTTTTCCAAAGTATTTAAAACTGAAACATTAACTCTATTATTATTCTTTAAGGTGACAATACAATTAGCTAAAAATACACCTTCGCAAATCTTTTGGTCTAAAATTAAACCTTGATTATTATATTTGAATTCTATAAGGTTGGAAACTTGACACTCAATAACCATTTCTGATCTTGCAGGTATAACATATGATGGCTTAGAAAAATTAATAGGTATCATATGACCTTGTAGGTTTAAAGAATTGGTAGAATACTGAACATCTATCTTAAAATGTCTTATAAAATCACTACCAAGTATACCATCATATTGAAATCGAATTTCATCGCTTATTGCGTGAAAATTATAATTAAATAAAATCTTTTTCTCTTTGGAAATAAGATATTCAAACTTAAGTTGGATTGTCCCAACAGATTCACAATAAGAATCATTATCACTTAATCCTTTAATTTTAATTATATCAGGCCCTAATACTGGTTGATTCGACAAACTCGAATATTTCACAATGGAAATTGAAGAGCCAGTATCAATTAAAAAACATAAGGGCTTTTCATGATTACGATTGGTTCTTAAATAAACGTGAGGCAAAGAAATTTTATTATTTATATTATTAATTTTAAATTCCTCACGGGAGCAATCCCTAGAAAAAGAACTCGATTTTCGAGGTGAGAGATCGCATTTAAAAGGAGAAGTCTCTTTAGAAAAATTTGAAATAATTGAGACATTAGAACCATTAAAAACACGAGGTTTATTAAACTTATTATTAGTGTTCGTGTCATTCAATAAATGAACTTGCGGTTTCGGCAGACACGGGACTGAAACCGTTTTTAGTTTAAATCATTATTAATTGAAGACGAGTCTGAGTTGACAACGTGTATATTTGAAGAATTATTTGAACTATTACTAGTAGAAACTTGATTTCGAGAATCGGGTCGCAAAATGTTATTTTTATTTTTAAGTTTAAAACATTCGCTAATCAAATGACCACGATTTTTACAATAATTACATATTTTATTAGGATTTAAATTATTCTTTGAAGTATTTGGTTTTGAAAATTTATCATTAGTAGAAGAAGTATTTCTATTAAAATTAACTTGATGAAAACTAGGTTTTCTATTTTTAAAACAATCTGAAGCTAAATGACCATCTTTATGACAAAGCGAGCAAGTTTTTAATTTTGAATATTCTCGACTTTTTGTCATTTTCTCTAAATTAAATAACTTTTCTTCTTCTATAGCCACCGTGATGGCATCTGACAGAGTCTTAGGATTCCTAGAACGAATATTACAGCGGATATTTAAATTCACTCCTAACATAAAAGCGGTTAATGCCAAATCTTCCATACCGGCTAACCTACCAACTAATTCATGTTCCGTTTCACAGCTGTAATGGATGTCAGATTGAGCTCTTGTTAAGCACATTTCTAACCTAACTGAATATTGCATGACGTCCTCAGACGGTAACTGCTTACAGTTTAAAAGATCAACAACCAAATGTGTGGAGTGTTTCTTTTCACCAAATGTAGATTTTAAAAACACTTTTATATCTGCCCAGGACTCGAACCTTTTTAGACAGCAGGCAAGTTGAGCTTTGCCTTCAAGTTGTGAAATAATAAATTTACATAAAACATTTTGTTGTTCTGCACTTGCTAAAGAAATTGCATTTTCGCAATTAGTTAAAAATGAAGGTAACGACTCGCGGTCGCCCTTATAAGGTTTAATGAACTTTGTTAAAACTGAAAGCGGAACTTTCCCAGACATTTTCTGTTTCGTCACTTTTGACTGACTATCCGACTCGTAACTTGAGTGGTCGGAGCTTAAGTTTTCTTTAGGAAAATCCTTTTTAGGAGGCATTACACAAAGATAAACAGTGCAAAAAACAAAAAGTTACACTAAATATAAAATTTAAAACAAGTAAAAATTATATAAATTATGATAAAAGTAAAACTTTGTAAAATTAGTAATTAGCTGAAAATAAAAACACAAAATTTGCAAACACTAATAACACTTACAGGAAAACGGCAACAAACACGATTATTTCCATAAATGCAGCGTTGCGGGAACCAGGCGGCGGCGACTCAGGGAGTCGTATATCGGGAGCCTCGGTTGCGTCGCTCAAACCGTTGGAACAAGATTTCTTGTTTAGTGTGAAAAATGAAGACGAATGAAGATGAGTAACAGTTAAGATGGAGAAGGTCTGATGCAGGCTTACACTCGAGAGTGAAGGCTTACTGTCGATCAGAGCAGCAGGAACGTGGTGATGCGGGCTCTCGCTCAACAGCGGAGACTTAGCGTCGATCAGCGGAGTCGTAGTGCGGGCTTGGACTATGGGTAGCCAAGGCTTATCGTCGACCACAAAACACTTCGGACTTTAAACCACAGAGCCAAATCAATTTTTGGTACTTTAAGAATTCCCAAAAATATCCCACTTCTGACACCAATTTGTTAGGATGGCTGTCTGTGGGTCCTTTTTAAAAAAACACTATTTTCACTGCCGAATATTTATTTTAGATGTTACTCCAACAACAGACAAACTGCTACTAAAAATTAAAATACAATTATGAACTTATTGACTAAAAATGCATAACAGCATATTTACTGGAAAACATGTTATGATATAATAAATGCATCATTGCAAGTACATTGCTTAGTTAGCATTAAGTACATATTATTTTTAAATATAACAGTACCAACTCTAGATCCTTTAGAAAGCCCGCCTTACTACACGTGCCATTCAGCAAGACGAGGTATAAACAAAACTCGTATATTATTAGAGCAAGCAGATGCTTTAATGACAGTAGTGGTGATGTCAACGATATTGACTTGTTTCACACCTCGATATCGACAATTAGAAATAAATTAAGTTGTAAGTTTTTCGTTACAAACTAATTAATTTAAGCTTACCGATGTAATGTCACACTTTATTTCATTTACTTGATTCATGTATGTAATGTACTCTGTTTTTTATTATATCAGTTGTATTTACTGTAGATACTGCTGTTAATCAATTGTACTGTATACCGTTGGAAGCTTTTAAATGGCCATCAGTTTCAATCGCCTTTATACTTTAGTGTTTTGTTTTTCAGCTGTAAGCTTCCCAAAAGTTTGTAAAATAAAATAAAATAAATAAAATAGATTACGATAGAAACGGAGATTCGAAAGCGAGTTTGCACCAACGCTCGTTAAAAACGTTAAAAAATAACTATTGAATAATATATCTTTATAATACGTACTAATATATCTAATATATCTTTAAATTGTGTGTGACTTACCATTAAAATATACATTATTTCCAGAATCGGTTAGTATCATCTACAATCCAATAACTATACAATGATATTTTTGACTGAACTTGACGAATTATTTAACGAATTAAATTAGAAGTTTTATTGACGCGAAAACTTTCAGTTAATATACTTCTATAAACGACATTGTACGATCAATTATTTTCTGCTGGTATGTATACCTGCTTTAGTTTTGGGCATTCGATACTTTAAAGAAACCGACATGAAGCTGACCATGTGAGGAGTAACTTCTTGCTACTTTCAGCGTTAGGGCTTCGAACTTATTGATGGTAATATGGACTTATAGATGGTAAATGCCAAATTAAGGGTAAATTGTAGTAAGTACTTATATTAAATTGAAATGGAAAATTATTTGGCATATTTAATTGGGGTTTGCGGTAACAAAACACTAGTAAGAATCTTGGCTTTTAGACACATACGCCTGCCTAGCTGTGTATTTTGCAAATAAATGTTAAAACAGCCAAAGAAATCTATACCAACCTAACAACAATAAATAAATGTAACGAACACAGAAAAATAAAGGTTTTCTTCGAGATGGCACAAAAAATATGTCATTAGTCAAATTATTCGTCAAGAAAAAAGTTAGGGTTAGCAAAAAAACAAAAGCATCCAAAATCAGCAGCCCATATTTCCACAAAACAGCGTTTAGTTAAAACAAGGCTGTTATGCGCGTGAAATGATGCATTTCGGGTGCAATCTGTGGATTAATTGCAAAATGGCGGGCGCGCGTGCGCGGTTATGTTTCACAAGCCAAGCCGCCTGATGACTGACAGTCAAGTTGTTTTTTTCTATTTTTGAGCCATGAGTTATTAATTATTAGGGCGGAGGTTACCATGCTCAATTTCATGCTTTGATTTCGTTTAGTTTTTATTTTCGTCTTCAGTTACGACTTCCCAATTCCCAAAAAAAGTAATAAGGTTTCTGAATAGTTACAGTAAAAAGAGATGATTGTAGAAATAAATAAACCCCCAGACAATCTCACCAACTGTATGGCCCCAAAGTAAGCGAAACTTGTAATATGGGGGACCGTACAGTGAACTGGGGGGAACCCAGAATAAACATACATATATAAATATCAACAACCATGACCCGAGAACAAACATCTATGTTTATTATATAAATGAATGCCGCAACCAGGACTTGAACCTGGGACCTTCGTCGTATGGTCGTTCTATGTCACCTGATGAAAAGTGATGATGAAGACGAAGGTGTTACACGTCTATCCACGAGATACCTATTCACATGGTGACGAACGATGATACCGACGATATGACGACCGAGTGGTGTAGTGGTAAGTAGCCCTGCCTCATACGCCGAAGGTCCCAGGTTCGAGTCCTGGCTGGGGCATTTATTTATGTGATGAACACAGATGTTTGTTCTCGGGTCATGGTTGTTTGTATTTATATATGTATGTTTACTCTGGGTTCCCCCCCAGTTCGGTGTATGGTCATCCATAACACAAGCTCTGCTTACTTTGGGGCCATACAGTTATTTATTACCTATTCACACGACGCTTGAAAGAACTAGGACTATAGTTTTCTGGAAAAACAGACGCAGGCAGTTCATTCCACACCTTGGCGACCCGCACCAAAAAGGAACTCTCGAAGCGTTTGGTTCGACTTCTTGGGATCCAGTCCGAGCCAGCACCAAGTTCCCCTACTGTAGCTAGCTATGTCGAGATTTGAACGTAGCCACAAGTATATTTCAGCTGTCTGTCGCATCTCTTACCATCGCTAACATACTTACAAGTTTTTTTACTGTTGTAGATATGTAGCGATTCTTCGCAAAAAATTTTATTTTAACTGTAGCAGTGTGACCTGCTAAATCCTAACAAATAAATATTACAAGAGAAGAGAGAGCAAAATAAGATATTACTTAAGTTCTGAAGAAGCTGTTTGGGCATATAATGTTTTATTTTTTATTTTACCGACAACTAACGCATTTAAAAAAAAAAAATACTTAATACATACTATACCTACCCGTAAATCACAGCCTGTCACAAGTTCTAGAATAAATACAAGACAGTAAACTGTAGCATTCCCATGATCATTGAGTTCTCAAAGAGGACTGAAATTGATCTCGTTGTGAGGTCGACACGACAGCACTTGAAACACCCGCGGCTGCGCTTACGCACTCGCATGTAGGGTTACGTAAGCTCCCTTAGCCCTGGGATTCCTAAACTTTGTCTGCTAAGGGTGCAGAAGTTTTTTCTTTAAGAGTGTACTACTCATTTTGTCCTGGTAACTGAGTCAAAGTGTACAAAAGTGTTTAAAAAAGACTTGTGCTTTACGCATCAGGCGCTTTTTTAAATATAGTTTTACCTGCCTAGAATCAGAGTCCTTTTAGGCTTAGCGACGGTGGCACCCTACCGTCCTGTCTAAATTTAAAGCCACTGGTGCCCAACTAAATATCTATGTAGTTTAAATACGTTACATTTATTTTTTATTCATCGAAAACTATTTCAAGAATATTGACGATACGACCTGAAAAGGATGTCAAATCCACACGGCTGGCAGCCCTGTTTTCGTGTGAATCTGCGCAAGAGTGCAGTAAGCTGATACATCCGCGCCTGGAGCGCATCGCGGCCATCAGATGCATACATGGACAAAGACTTCAGATCGAGTTTAAACATGATATCTTACTGAAACAGATTGCCCTCGCAAGTTTTCATTTATGGAATGCCTACCTTTGAAATTTATAGGTATGTTTATGACTTTTCTACTACAGATAATTATCGTTTTTACAAAAGAACACCTTAGGTAGGTGCAATCGGCGCACTCGCATCGATGATTCTTTTGAGTGTGAATCCAAACCTGCACCAAAACTCTGTTTAATTGATACCAACATTAGTAGGTATGGGTAAGTAGTTCTTATACACTCACTAGCAAAGGACTTATTAAAAATCCAAATTTTTTGCGATATTTCAAATGGCTGTATCTTTGTTGAAAATGGTCGTATCGTAATCGTCATATGAAAGAAATCTGAAGCTTGAAGTCTCTAGCTTTGAGATGTCTAGACTAAGTAAATGTTCTAGCAGTAAATAATTGTCGAGTAGTAACTAGACAATTGTATTGCCGTAGCAGACTTTAACCTTTAGATTACTTTTTTTATGAATACAATACGACCACTATTAACAACGATACAGCCATTTAAACTATCGCCAAAAAATTCTTAATTTTGTTTTACTAGTATAATATATTTGTTTGTTTCCTTTAAAAGACAATGAAAAGCAAATGGTAGTACGGTAGTATAATACTGTTCGTTTACAAAAACCGGCCAAAAGAATTCTTGTGTATGTTTCTGTCATGCCGTAGTGAAATTGTATACCTTATTTTCCATGTGTTGAAATTTTTTGATAAAAGAGTGCCTAGAGGTTTTTCCCCGCCGGCTCCTTGATCCTCATAGTCTATCTTTAATACCTTTTAGAAGCCGAACTAGAAAGTTTTTGAGTTCATTCGACGTTCATTAAGCCCATCTGTTGTAAATGAAAAATGAAATAAAATGTTATTTTAATATTACCAAGTAATTTGTAGATGTTCAACATTCTTGAAGCTATGATCATTATGTGTTATCATCAGCTTGACAATCAGACATAGAATTATATAAACATATTTTTTTTTAGATCAGATTTAAGATCTTCTATGACTTGCTTAGTTGTATAGTATAATTACATTAAAGGAATGAGGTCTTTTTTTGAGTTCTTTTTAGAATATCGAAATTTACTAGAGAAGGTCATGCGTCATTATTTTTAAATATATCTATTTATTGTCGTATTTGGTTACTATTTTGGGCAATATACCGACCGAGTGGTGTAGTGGTAAGTAGCCTTGCCTCATACGCCGAAGGTCCCAGGTTCGAGTCCCGGCCGGGGCATTCATTTGTGTGATGAACACAGATGTTTTTTCTCGGGTCATGGTTGTTTGTATTTATACATGTATGTTTATTCTGGGTTCCCCCCAGTTCGCTGTATGGTCATCCATAACACAAGCTCTGCTTACTTTGGGGCCATACAGTTGGTGTGTTTGTCTGGGGATTTATTTAAAAAAAAAAAAATATTTATGATGTTTTTAATTACCATAAATATAACAGTTGTAACTATGCTCAAAAACTAAATTTATTACCGTACGACTGTCTCTAATTGTACAATCTAGATTAGCTTGCTAGAGTTCCAACCCTTCAAAGAATAAAACGCTCATTCTTGGAATTTGATAAACCTAGCTATTAGTTTATTTTTATGTGACTAACGAACTATATGTGTTAGTGGTCAAATCGAAATATGTACCACTACAAAACTCCTAATATTAGATATTATTTAATTATTTGGTAAGTAAAATGTAATATATTACAATAAAAAAATCTCCTTAGCATTTGAATCATTGCAACATTACTAAAACAATCGTGATATATATTATATAAATACAATAAAAACAAAAAACTACAGGGTGGAATTTCGTAACGCCACCTGGAACGAAAGTAGATACTTATGGCAAATACTCGAGATATTAAATTTTATTCTTTGGATACATTCCTTTATATTTAAAAAGTTATTTGAAAATACGCTAGTCATACCTGGGAATCGAACCGGTAGAAGACCAAAGGTTAACACCCTGTATTTTATGGCACCAATCAGCATCGATTATCTCTAACAAACTTGATAAAGTAAATGAACGGCAAAACTATGAAAAAACAAATTAGAAAAGAATATACTATTTTATTGGTCGAAATGAGCCTATTTTGTTGCATACACTTATTTATCCTTTTAAATAATTCATTTCGATTATTTTAATGGCGACTTGTGGCGAATACTCAAAGAAGTATTATGAATACGAGAAATGATGCTCAGCGTTTCTGGTTTAATTTTTTCATATTCTCATCGAAACTACAGTTCATCCTAATTTGAACGCCTAAATGATCACGTGCATAGATATAGTCGGGTTCCGGGGAAGAGAAGGAGTACCCAGAGCAGTTCCTTCAACAAAAGCCATTCGATATGAAGTGGACGGTTGGCAACGCAGTCGATATGATAACCACATCCAATATTGAGAAATAAAACAACTATGACTATTGTTTTCCTTGCTGGTCAAATGTAATTTGTTACTAAGTACATCATTTGTCATTGGCTCACTGGTGACTCCACACAAATGGCCCAATGTTTGCTCCCTCTACCAGAAAAAGCTTAAGGTTATGTAAAATATGGTTGGAACCAGATTTGAGTTAATTTTTGTTACTAAAAAGAGAAATCGGCATGAAATATCCCGCAACAGAACGCATTGACACCGTGGTACGTATGGACCCAAGTCTTTTCACTCGGTACAATGATTTTTCACATACACAGATTTTTGCGTTCTAAAAATACAGCAACATTGCAGTAGATGTCGCTACCAGAACTCTTATAAAAATTTATTAATGCTGTTCTACGGCGACAGAAGGCGGCTGGCGCCAAAGAAAAGCATGTTCGAATATACACAAAATAATACACGACAGGAAGGCTCAATTGCCTAATTTGAGTGAGCATGCGACGATTCGTTTTCAGCACTTCCAAGCCGACCCTAAGGATAATTGCAATTCTGTTACCTTAAAGTAACTTTTATAATTCTGTAATAGTAATCAAGTGCTTTATCTTATTCTTGTCATTGAATGTATAAGTCAAATTTTAATAATTATAATAATAAATTAAGTTAAATAATAATTATAATAAAATAATAAGAAAATTTTAGTCCTTTTATTAATAGTAGGTACCATGTTTAAAATAGAGATTTGATCCCTTTGACTGATCCTATTGATTGGTTCCATAAAAATACAATGTGTTATTTCTTCGGGTTCCATTCCGATACCGGATAGCCGGTTCGATTCCCGGGCGTGGCAAACGTTTTTATCTCCGAGTGCAGTTTAGCTTCATTTTTAAATTATCGGAACGCTTTCCAAGTAAACCCTGCTATCTCCAGTCTTAAGAGTACTTTCCTTCCAGCTGTATATTAAAATAAAAAAGTTCTCAAAACAATGGCAATGTAAAGTGATTTCTAATTATTTTGGTTAAGATATTTAATACTAAAATATACTTTGATAAGAATACTTACGATGAACAAAAATATCTGTGATAAATGTATCCAATATTTATAATGAAATAATATTCGTGTGTATTAAAACACAAAATTGGTTTGACGGCAGTTTTGCCTATCTTTTGGACCTACTCTACGTAAATCGTTAAATGGACATACAAATGGACATACATTTGTTAATTACTTATTTACCTACTAATAAAAGATACCCGTTCTGGAGTAGTCGTTGGTTAGTCAGGTTCAAAACTTAATAAAACTTCTTCTTGCGTGTTTTTGAGTACCTATTATAATGTTATATTTATATCCTTACCTAGTCATTATTTTTGAAATGATGCTGATAAAATAGACCGTGATAGAATCTCATGATACCTTCAATCTTTTTGCGTGTAAAGTGGTCTAAAGAACCAAACCTTTCAATTTGTTCCCTAGAAAACTTTATCCATTCATGAACTCATTCGATGAAAAAAATTCTAAATTCGATCCATATCTATGAAAGATTATAGGTATTCATTTACTTAATTATTAATGCGATTTTCTATATGAGAAAACCCAGGTCTATTATGTTGTAAAATTGTTGAACTCCTAGTAGCGACATCTAGATATTGCAATGCACAACAGAGTAAAAATGTAAAGTTCGTTTTAATTGCGAGTATTTTATCGATTAGTGTGTATTATTTTATAAGAACAAATTGTTAAAATATGTGATTGTTCCACTATACTTACACATTTTGAAATTGCCATTATTTTAAAATAGTTTGTGGATTGAAAGGAACAAACACAACGAAGAAACTTCTTTCAAACTTTATCATCCAAAATTTCAATTCTTCAGAACTTGTTACGCGCTTTAAATTAAATGAAATTAAAATTAAAAACTAATAGCTTTCGTAGCTTTAAAATCATGCAGCTTTAACATGACATACGTCAAATTGTCAAAGTTATCAACAAGGCATGTCAGTCGAACTGTCAAACAAACATTCATTTATCAGCAAAGAAAATGTGATAGAGCCGAATTTGTGATTTCGTGCAGTTAGTCTGTTAAATTTAGCAATTGAAATGATAAGAATTTTATCTAAAAGGTGTGTTTAATGATCTATATTAATGGCCAAATTACCGGATGGCTGGATTCACATGGTAAGCAATTTTTAAATACTGGATCGTGTTATTGAGATAAACTCATAAATATCCCATTTTGTTTATATACTTTGTCTTCCTTGAACCCTTTAATTGAATAAAATTGTCCAATTGGCTGGTCAATATGCTCAATAGCTATTGAGCATTATATCGAAAAATGAGCTTTATGACTTGGTAGATTAAGTTTTTCTTTGACAAATTGGTTTTTGAAACCTTGAAATATTTTAGTAAAATGGACATCATTTTAAGTGGATTTTGTTGTTGCAGGTACCTTTCTGAAGGCTTCCAAGTAATTATTGAGAAGTCCAAGGAAGCAAAATGCTCATTAAAAGATGTTCAATTGCGTTTTTTGTGCCCTGATGATCTAGAAGAGGTAAGAGGGTGCAATTTTTATGCAACATTAACATAAATAATAATAATTGTGAATCCCCAGACAAACACACCAACTGTATGGCCACAAAGTTATAATAGGCACTGAGATTAATAATGGTATTGTATAAAACTTGGTTTAAAACTCTTTTTGCCAAAATGCTATTTTTCGAAACATCTATTGGTGACACAGGAAAAGTAATGTTAAATATAAAAAAGTATCATACAAGTTATATATTTTTACCTATACCTATATATAATATTAAGTTGAACAGATGATTCATTATTATATTATTAAAACACATGTATTCTATAACTATGTGCCATTTCATAACTTTGAATACTTGCTGTTCTATGCTGCAATCACTTGCACATACATATACAAAAAAGGTTTTTAACTTTAGCACATTGTTTGTTTAGAAGAATTGTTGAAACTTCATTATATTTTATGCTATATGTTATTTGTAATAGATCTTTTGATGCTTACTGTATTTCCAATATTATTATTTACATACACTTTAATGTTATACTTAATTGTATGCTTCCTTTATGTAAAACCTGGGAATCAGTCATAACATATCATGACATACAAACTGTTAATTTTATCACCAACTCTTAGTTACAGTCATTTAGATTATTTATAGATAAATAACTGTAAACTGGTTTTTTGGAATAATTTAAAGATTTTGAATTTAAAGTTCTCAAATATAAATTGTATTGTTCAAATTTAGGTGAAATTATAATCAGCAAAATATTAATAACAAGAGGAAAGAGATTTTATTTATTTATTTAGATTCTCCAACAAGGGCTTACATTAATACTTGCTTTACAATATTTAGCATAATATGTCACTCAAATGCACCCTCAATTATAGGCGAATACAGCATGCCTTAACTTTAACGAAATACACTTTAAGATCAAAAATTTTTATGAAAATACAAAAGAAGATTGTCAGTACTAAATGGTTACAGTGGTCAAATGTTTTTTTAAATTTAATTTTAAACATACTGATTTTATCAGACACAATCCAAAGTTCACCCGCGTCAGGTATCCTGTTCAACGCAGTGCACATCCTTTTAATTGGCGAATAATATCCTAAATTTGTCTTGCATACATTACATAATAGAGTTTTCGGTTTATAAAGAATTAGTGTATAAAAGAGAGAGGTTTGCTTTGTTGTTACTGGTTTTGTGACGTGTACATTCTTATAATAAGTTGTAGTTTAGGCTTAAAGTTAGTGTGTGTAAAGATAAAAAACAAAATATTTTGTTTTCATAATAAGTTTACAACAAATCACTTTGACTTTAGCTTTTAAAACAGATTATAGACAGAAATAAGCTGGTGGAAGAAACTGTGTGCTCTCCGGGTCTCCAAATCCATAAAGCTGTTGAGTAACCAATATCCAAACACACAAACCTGCTAGAATGAAAGCTGTTCTTGTAAACTACCCGGAACTCCTAATAAATAGTTAGTTCAATGGACCAATACCCCAAGTACTTGGGTCCACAGTAGGCAAGGCAATTAGTGACTATAAAACAAATTGAGGACAATAAAATTGTTCAGTCTGTGTCAACTGTCAATCACAAAATTAACGGTTGGGTTGTATTCATCCATTTATTCATCATACAAATTACTGCAAAGCAATAATTACTATAGATCCACCTGATACAACCATGCATTTTTTGTGGAAAGGCTATGTGGAAGTTTTAAGGCTGAAATTGATACAGCAATGTGACACCAATTCATCACTATGTTGTATAAAACAAAGTCACTTTTCGTTTGACCGCTGAGGTGAGATAAGTCTAAGCACACTATAGATTGCTGCTTTACATTAATTATGTTTATAATAAATTGTTTGAAAATCTGAATTCTTTACCTCTAGTTATTGAGGGACCGCTGCCTATCTAAACAATTGAAATGGCCTTAATCATTATTTAAATCAATCACAGGAAGATGATAATGGAGTAATGATTTTTCAATTCAGCCTTTTATTACTACATTAATTGCTATTTTAAACTAAAACAGTGGTTATTACCTACGATCAATATAATATTTATTTAATATGCCCATAAAGTTCTCATATGAAAAGAACAATTTGTTGTAGATACAGCATCAAGGTGAACTCATTGACCAGAAGATTATTAAGTAATTTTACATATGATGTGATTAAGTTGCAACAGAAATCAGTGCAATGATTATAGTAGAGTTTTAGTATAGTTTCTTTGTTAAGATCAGTCCTTCCTGTTTTGACCGGCTTAATAATCCCGTTCACGTAGTTGTGTTCCGGTCCAAGGGAAAGAACAGCCAAAGGCAATTTCAACTGAAGTCTACGGCCGGCAACGCGTCATCGGCAACGTGTCATCGGCAACGTCGATATAATAATCACAATCACTATTAATAACTGAAACACCTACGAATAACGAGGTCCGTGGGTGCGTGTGCACTTACCATGGTGGTGGGAGGCGTGCTCGATTGCCGGCTACGAATACAATAAAAAATATGCAATTGTAATGTTAAATTCAAAATGCTAATATTTACTTCTCAACTTTGACGATTATTTGTTATTATTGACGTCAAATAAAGAGCATGACTCTACCACCAGTTTGGAAAGATCTTCGTAAAGAAGAAGTGCTCAGAAACTTCACTGGTATATTTTTTTCAAAATAAATTTACAATGTCTCTTTATGTCTATACAAAATTATTCTTATCTGCGTCTGTTAGCTCGGCAAGTCTCCCTCCCCCAAGTATTCAAACGACGAACACCCTCAAACGGCACCCGTTCACGAGTTAACGCGGGATCCAGCCATCGTGATACTAAACACTAGCTTAAACACACGCGAAGTTTTTGTTCTTGTTAAACTTTAGTCTATGCGTTATTACAGATGATATTTTATCCAAATTCGTTCTGCAGCTTTAGTGTGACGGTGTGACGATGGCGTTATAAGCCTATTCAAGAATGGTCCTGATAAAATAGTCCTGGGCGAATTCGTTACTTGATAAAACGTATTTGTTGAATCTTTATGAAGTGATGAAAATTTTGGCTGCGTTAGGTAATCCGAGATCCTACACCGTGGAGATTTTATAGTTCAGGAGCTGGTGACACAATAAGACCACGGATTTGACCTAACTTGCTGTATAGTTTAAAAGTACCTCCGTTTATGATAGTTGTACAGGGAATGATTAGTCTGGTTGGCATTCTCGGGACATATACTGCACAGGTAAAGGTAAGGTAAAAAATATGTGTTGAAAAATTAAATTCACCCAGCATGAAATAACAAAACATATGTTTTTTAAATCAATAATAAGCTTAATTCATCAACAACAGATCATTTGATTGGTGTGACACAGAACCAGACCGTACCAAAGAGTGGTAAAAAAAAAATAGTTTGAATTATTTAAATCCGTAGTCTAAATGTGTCATCAGCATACTATAAAAAATCGACAGATATGCTCCTACATGGCTGTGCAGTTGTCTAGTGGAACTCATGTCGACGAAAAGTATGAGAGCACTCCGACAGAATCCGGCCCTTCTAGTTCATATTTATCTAAATCTTCCCAAGCATGACAACAGTATATGCACTATGCACTATCGCACTTGGGCTTTACTAGATTGTTACCAACTGACACCATGTGCAATTTTATGTGCACTCGCTTGCGCATTGTTACCCCTCTTCGCAACGTCCCTGTCTTCACCGTAGCTTAAAATTCAATTGGCTAAAAAATCATCAGAACGAACAAATTTTTAAAGTTTACTACAAAATAAAATATCCGTTTCAAAAAAGTCAACACAGACTTATTAAAAATCTATACACATTCCCTATAGTACCTACATTTATGAACTCCAGGTGAGAACTCTATGCAGAGATTGGTTTCCAATCGAGTACCCTCAATCATGGTACGAGGACATCACCTCGTCCAACAGGTTCTTCGCCCTGGCTGCAGTGTACAAGGGAGAAATCATCGGACTCATCGTTGCCGAGATCAAGCCCTACTTGAAATTGAACGCTGATGACCGAGGGATCTTGTCGAGATGGTTCGCTTCCAAGGATACCCTTGTGGCTTATATACTTTCGTTGGGTAAGTTTTTTGGTGGTAATTTTAAGTTTATTTAGATTTCGTTGTCTAGGCTGATGTAAAACATATTTGTTGATGTACTCAGTCGTTAAAGAAACGGATTGGAAGGAAAGAACTTCTATTTATCTCTCGCTCACATATTATTGCACGCGGTAAGCCACAACAACAAAAAAATCTATTAATTCGTGGTTTTCATCAAAGGTTCTAGCCTCATGAATGGGGTTTTTTATATATTCACCATACTTTCATACCAAAATAATAAAACTTTGTCATTTTTGGTAGATCTGACTACCCAGGTAACACGTGGTGAAATGTTGAAACTAAAACTTAAAAATAAATAGCATATCTGCTATGTGTTATCTCTAATCCATAAAAATCACATTTGAGTATATTTCGCATGACTCATTATACTAAAATTGATTTGCGATCTAATTTTGCACATATCATATCTCTAAGACCTTTGGGTATACTTACAGTAAACTTTAGTTAAATTTTCAAGATGACACTTTTTAAAGCCTCCGGAATTGAGGTCTCCACCCAAGAAATTAGATTTCTAGCAAGTGACTTAACTCTCTGAGGCAGAGCAGTTGGGCACATATTCCAGGACATATTATTGGATTAGCTTATCGTGAACATAAAACATTCATAGAGTGGTCCGAAGTAGCTGATTAGCAGTAATTACCAAACCACAAGCTATTTAGACCTGCAATCGCACATTTTATGACTATTTCAAACCGTAAGTACTGGTTTATTTATAAGCATCGTAAAAATCCTATACCCAACGGTTTTTTTAAATATGTGTTTTATAAATTGAATGTAAGTCTATAATAATAGTTTGCTGCAACAGGCATTATACAGCATAAAACGATGCAAATTTACAGATTGTCCACATGAAACAATAGGTTGTCGTGCTTAATGCTAAGGTACAGTCTATTGATTTTACATTTAATATTCTCACACTTATTTAAATCGACTGTTAATTGCTAAGGCTGTAATAAGTTTATTGCGAAGTAGACTTTAAATGTAGCGTAGTAAAGTTAATATTGATGTACGGTTGAGCCTCTGTCAAACTGGTAAGAAACTTTGTATTGTTCTTATAATTAGCTATCAGTGTACTAGTTTTTCTTCTGCGACCGGGTTTCATTTCATGATATAAAGAGTAGTACAATCGGGGCCCTCGGCGGAGATTGGGTCTCCTATTGGTCTCTTAGGGTGAGAATTGCTTGTGCGTTGTTCAGCGCCCCTTAGGCTTTTTACGAACGAAAGAGCCTTGTGAGGTAGCAGCACGGTAGCAAACTATTGTATGTAACATGAAGTTTTTTTACCTTCAGCGATGATGGCGCGATTCTCTTTTATCACGTAATACCCACACCCACATACTAGTTATTGACAAGTTAACCTAAATCGGATACCTGGAAAATTGTTAAGAAATATGTGGAGTCTTTAAAAAATTTGACGTCGATATTGTTCGGCATATCTGGAATCTTATCAATGATATTTTATTATCAATACTACTCATTATATCTTGTAAGATATACAGCCGTGTCACATTTTAGAAGCACCTAATAATCTATATCTCTATAATCGTATTAAATAAATAAATCCCCTGAAAAACACACCAACTGTATGACCCGAAACTAAGCAGAGCTTTTGTTATGGACGACCATACAGCGAACTGGGGGGGAACCCAGAATAACATACATATATGAATACAAACAAACATGACCCGAGAACAAACATCTGTGTTCATCACACAAATGAATGCCCCGGCTAGGACCTCGACTTGGACTCGAACCTGGATCCTTCGGCGTATGAGGCAAGGCTACTTACCACTACACCACTTGGTCGTCCAAATTTGGACTGGTATACAATATCTATATACGAGGGTGGATTGCAAAGTTCGCGGCCTAATTAAGAAAACACAGGAATAATGCAATCTTGTATATTTATTTTTCTACATACTCTCCTCCTAGGTCACAGCACTTAGTCCAGCGGTCCTCCAAAGCCTTGATCCCATTTAAATAGAGGGTTTCGTCAAGGTCTTCAAAAAAGGCATCTACGGCCACTTGACCTCCTCATTGGTAGAAAATTTCATTCCACCTAAGTGTTTTTTTAGTTTTGGAAATAGGTGGAAGTGTCCCGAATAAGCGGGACGAGAAAGCAATTCGAAACCACAATTCACTATTTGAGCTATCGATTCTGCAGATGTGCGAACACGAGCATTGTCCTGGTGAAACAAAACTTTCTTGGTCAACAATCCTGGTCTTTTAGACTTTATTTCTTCGCGTAAACGACGTAATAGTGTGCAGTAGTATGCAGAATTTATAGTTTGACCTCTTTCTAAGTTTCTAAGTTTCAACCAAGATGAAACCCTTAGAATCCCAGAAAACCGATGCCATTACCTTAGTGCCATGCCACACCTTGACTTTCTTGGGGGTTGGAGATCCGGGTCTATTCCATTGTTTGGATTGTTGTTTGGATTCACGAGTATAGTGATGAACCCATGTTTCGTCTATAGTAACAAACCTTGCCAAAAAATTCGTTTGGATCAGCTTGAAAAAGCTCTAAACAGTCTCTAGAAATCGTGAGCCGAGTTCGTTTCTGTTCAACTGAAAGGAGCCGCGGAACCCATCTTGCAGACACCTTGTGGAACCCTAATTCGTTAACGATCATGTTTTGTGTACGTTTATATGAAATCCCTAGCGCTTCAGCTATCTTACATACCTTCAATCTTCTGTCTCCCATGATGAGATCATGTATTTTTTCGGTGTTTTCCGAAGTCGTAGCTGTAGAAGGTCGTCCAGAGCGGGGGTCATCTTTGATGCTCTCTCGTCCATGTTTAAATTCAGCTGTCCACTTTTTTATCATTGTATACTACTTAGCAGATGTTCCTAAAGTAGCTATCATATCTTCATGAATCTGCTTTGGATTTAAGTGTTTCTCGTGGAGGTATTAATGTTCAATAAAATAAATAATTACGCATGTATCTCAGAGAAGAATTGCACAGAGACTAACAAAGAGTCTAGATTTCATATGAGGGTAGTTTTATAATAATATGAAAACGCTATCTATATTAGACCGCGAACTTTTCAATCCACCCTCGTATCTCTTAAATGTAAGATTGAAAAATACACGGTATACCAATATTCCAGTGAAAATCGACATTTCAGTCTGCGTTAATTCGCATAGAGACTAAATTTTGGTACAGATCTTTGAGATATTATAAAAAGTAAAATTTTCTTTTGATCGCACATGTGCTAAAATTGTTATTCAAGGTCAAATGTCAAAACTAATCAGGTCTTCCAAGTTTCCCGATAAATTTTAAGTATTATCATAGACTTAGTTTAGACACAGTTGTAGTTCATACAATTGTCTACAAATATAGAAAAACCTAATAATCGCGGGCTACTACTAAGTTGTTTATTTATTAAATGCTGACTCCAAATAGCATTGCTAAATTCCACCCTGCATACAAGATGAACGCACACATACGACGGCGCGTACAAATTACTTGAAACATCTATACTTAAGTCGCTACTTCTGCTCAAGTAAATTTTTGCTTCACTATAAATACGAGACCTTATTTTTCATTTTGAGTAAGACTGCCTGCTTTCCACTGACAAGAAAACTATTTACTTTTTTTTCTTAATAAAAAAATGAAGTAATTTTACTGCAGGATTTACTCTTCTAAACCTCTGAACTTCCGCCCAGCTGTCCTGGAAAAGCAGCCTTAAGGTGAAGCCGTTAAGTCACATTTTTTGAAAGCTACATTTCTATACCTCCAGGCGTAGTCCGCGCGTACCGGCGCTCGGGCGTGGCGACGCTGCTGCTCGACGTGCTCATCCAGCAGCTGGCAGGGCCGAGCCCGCAGCCGCCGCACCACCACCGCTGCAAGGCGTTGTTCCTGCATGTCCTGACGACCAACACAGAGGCTATCCTGTTCTATGAGCAGAGGAAGTGAGTCTGTCTTCATATGGTTGTTCGCGGTGTTTGGCTTTTTGTGCTATATGTTATTTTAATAAATATATTTTTATACTTCTATAAAACAAGGAGGAAAAATTTACTGCGGGCAACTTTGACCCGCTGTTTGACAATTTTGCAAATTTAGTTGAATCATTTACTAGATTTAGTATTGTTTTTGCAAGTATTTGGTGGCTTTTTATTTTAATTATAACACTATTATTTTAATAATTCTGTACTCTATGCCAAATAAAGAAATAAACGGGGGCCAAGGTTAGGTTGACGACTTGGGTAACCTTGTGCCACATAATCTCTATCATACATCATAATAAATCTATCAAGAATAAATAGTTAACAAAGGCGTAGCTGTACAAGAAAAAGGTATTTATATCTTAAGTATAAACATGATCCTTCAAATAAATTTATAAATAAATCACAGTACTTAGAATACTCAAAAATTAAAAAAAAAATGTATTTCCATTTCACAAGCAAAAAGCAGTTTGATGTATATTAATAACGCTAAAAATCGATGTAAAGCGGCCTGGAATATTATAAATAAAAATATTGCTAAAAATGGACCTTCCAAAGCAATCAAAAGATTCCAAATGATCCAATTAAAATCGCCAACATATTCTATAATTATTTCATAAATATAAGCACTAATTTAAATAAAAAAGATAAAACTATATACAATCTTAAGAATTCTAAAGCCCAGCAAAGCATATTTTTAAATCCCGTACACCCTCAGGATGTATACACAATTATAAAATCCCTAAAGAATACTTGTTCTGTGGGTTATGACGGCATCAGTACAAATATTTTGAAAGAAAGTGCAGATTATCTTGCAAGTCCTCTAGTACACATAATAAATCTATCACTTAGAGAAGGAATCTTTCCTGCTGCTCTAAAGTTCTCTATAGTGAAACCAATGCACAAAGAAGGCATAAATAATTATAGGCCGATAACACTGATATCCGTACTGTCGAAAATCTTTGAAAAGGTAATGTATGGAAAACTTTATAACTTTTTAACGCGTTTCAACCTATTACAACCGGATCAGTTTGGTTTTAGAAAAGAAAACGTTAGCGGGGTTTACTCTTATAAAAAAGTCACAGAGGCAATAAATGCAAAAAAGCATGTAGCATCTATCTTTCTAGATATGAGTAAAGCATTTGGCCTGGTGTGTCACAGAACTCTACTGAACAAACTAGAAAAATTTGGAATTAGAGGTAATGCACTCAAATGGATTGAAAGTTATTTAAAAAATTGGAAACAAAGGGTAGAACTATCAAGTTTATGTAAGAGCCATAAAAAAATCTTTAAATCGAAATTTCAATCCCAGAACTCGTACGGAATCCCTCAGGGCAGCGTGCTCGGGCCTCTATTATTCATTGCATTTATAAATGATCTCCCAACGGTTAATAAAGATGATTCAATTCTCTTTGCCGACGACGTAACTCTTGTTGTAGTAAGTGACGATATTACCACCCTTGAGTCTGAAGCAAATAAAGCATTGCAGTCAGCAATACTCTGGCTTCAGGGGAATAATCTGAAAATAAATATGACTAAAACCAAATTAATTCATTTTAAAACATGTAGCTAAAAACGATGACTTAAACGTAAATTATGATAATTTTAAAATTGACAATACTATAGACACAAAATTTCTTGGTTTTATAATTGGACGAACAGTGTAACTGGAAATCTCATATTTCAAAACTGTGTAGAAAAATTGATAGTTTTATATATGTCTTACGACGACTCGCACAAAATACAAATAAACATACAGCCAAATTAGCCTACAATGGCTATGTATCGTCTTTGCTAAGATATGGTCTGGTACTGTGGGGCAACTCTGTAGATGTCCACAGGGCTTTTATAGCTCAAAAAAAATGTGTCCGGGCAATATGTGGAGTAGATTTTACGGACAGTTGTGTACCATTATTTAAAGCAAACAAAATTCTTCCTTTGCCCAGTCTCTACATACTCAAAGTATTAATATTCGTGAAAAAATATAAATACCACTTTAAATTACAGAAAGATTTCTACAGTTACAGTACTAGAAATAAAATAAAGTTTGATAACAAATTGTACGTGCCACAACGACGTCTACAGATTTTCTCTAGAAATGCGTATTGTATGGTAATCGCTATTTATAACTATCTCCCTGACGGCTATAGAACAATGAGCTTTGCGCAGTTTAAACAGAAGGGGTTCAGGCTTTTGATGGAGAAATGTTATTATCAAATAGACGATTATCTGAAAGACAATGACTTAATGACAGTAGCAACTAAATTAATTTTGTACTTGACTTCTATTTAACTTATCTTTCCTTTTGACATTTTTGTATTTAATTTAATGTTTGATATTTGGAAAATTGTAATGTGATTTGTAATTTATTATTAAGACTAGATTAATAATTTTTTGGTTTTAGAATGTTAAATGTTAGTATTTTTATTTTTTAGTTTGTATAATGACAAAAATAGTTAATATTTGCACGTCTGTTCAGACAGACTGTGAATTGGACATAAAAATTATATTAAAGAACTTATTGTATTTACACACAGTCTCTCAAATAAATGAATTATTACTATTATTATCTCTTCGTCACATTTTGCATTATTTTACAATCTTTGAAGTATTTGTACTATTTTAGCCTCATTGTCCCAAAATTACACCATAGACAATTTTTTTTACTTCTATCTTGTATTTTTACGAAGCTATCAGTTTTATTAGAAACAGCATTTTTTAACCCAAAGGTTAGTCTTATTCAGACATAATTTTAAATCGTTTTGTAGTTAGACAAGAATATTTTGAAATATAGTTTCAATAAAAAAAAAATTAATGTTTTACTTAAGTTAAAGTAAAAAAGTGTCCGAGAAAATTGGATCAATGTTAGACAGAAATATAAAGTTACCCAGATTGAAGTGAACGATTATTAAATTATTTTAAAATTAGAAAGCTGCTTCGTTCTAGAAATCTATATGAAGTTACATTTTATCTGGACATTCCCTCTGGATTGGTAGGAATCTGGGTGAAACAGTACGCAACTGGTTGTCATTAATATACGGAACAAACTACCAACGCATTCTTGTTATTATATAATGGAAGAAATAAGATCACTTCTTTATTTCTTCGTAAACAGTAACTCGAAATCTACAAATGTGAGTTTATAAACAATTTATCCATTATGTTAGCAGGCCTATATGCAGCTCGATGTGCAATTTTTGTATGATGATTTATACGTTTCGGAGTAACATTAGTTTACTCAAGACGCCAACGTTTTTTCCAGATTCCGCCTGCACTCGTTCCTGCCCTACTACTACTCAATAAAGGGGCGCTGTAAAGACGGGTTCACGTACGTGTACTACATCAACGGCGGCCACGCCCCCTGGGGGCTGTTCGACTACGTCAAGTACGTTGCGCAGGCGGCGTGGCGGGGCGGCGGCTTGTATCCCTGGATCTGGAGCAAGCTGAGGACGGCTCTGACTATCTCTTGGCACAGGTAGGGAGGGATTTGGGTTTAAATGTCGAATTCTGAGCTAGATATGTGATTTTTATTGGGAGATATCGTTTTTTGTGTATTCATGATAAACTACAAGATTGTGTTTGGTACAGTGACACAGTATAATAAACGAGTTTATGCATCGTACTGTACGTCAAACGCTAAAACGTCTAGCAGCTGATTTGGTTGTCGCCACCGTAATATTTTTAATTATTAAAACTGTTATTATTAGGGTATTGTTTGGAAACACGTCGTACCTAGTGTTTAAACAATTTAACCCCTCAATTTTTTCTCAAAGGTTTTTACGCAATATTAGTGTGAAATAACGACATTGTTACGATTTGATGACCCCTCCCTCCCCCCTCAAAGTTTGACGTGACTTGTGGATAACTGTTGTTGATTATCTAACCTAGTGTTGTGTGATTGACCCCTCCCTCCTGCCTCAAATATTGACGTGACTTGTGGACAACTCTTGTTGGTCATCTAACCTAGTGTTGTGTGATTGACCCCTCCCTCCTCCCTCAAATATTGACGTGACTTGTGGACAACTCTTGTTGGTCATCTAACCTAGTGTTGTGTGATTGAGCCCTCTCTCCTCCCTCAAAGTTTGACGTGACTTGTGGACAACTCTTGTTGATTATCTAACCTAGTGTTGTGTGATTGACCCCTCCCTCCTGCCTCAAATATTGACGTGACTTGTGGACAACTCTTGTTGGTCATCTAACCTAGTGTTGTGTGATTGACCCCTCCCTCCTCCCTCAAATATTGACGTGACTTGTGACCAACTCTTGTTGGTCATCTAACCTAGTGTTGTGTGATTGAGCCCTCCCTCCTCCCTCAAATATTGACGTGACTTGTGGACAACTCTTGTTGGTCATCTAACCTAGTGTTGTGTGATTGAGCCCTCTCTCCTCCCTCAAACATTGACGTGACTTGTGGACAACTTTTGTTGGTCATCTAACTTAGTGTTGTGTGATTGACGCTTGTAGCTTTGTAGCTTAGCGCTGACGGCGCTTAGCTGGAACTTAAACTACTCCTACATACGATATGTCTAAGGGCACCCGAGAGGGCACGGAACTCGGCTAAGGACGTCGTATATTGAAACTACCACTGGTTCGGAAGTGTGATTGACTGTGATTTGACAATATTACAGTAACATTATAATTTTTGTTTCTACTCCTGCACTTAAATGTATTTAAAACTGCATTTGCACCGCAGACTAGTGTGTGAAATGTATGAATTTGACATAAGGGTTCGACTGAACTCTTCTGATATGACTATGAATATGATAATATGAATATGGAAACTTCTTATAATTTGTTTCGACAAGTAAATTTTTTGCGTTTTACCTTACTCAATAGTTCTTGAAAATTTGTTGATAATAGATGATTATATTAAAGATTATTCAATGATTAACCCAGCACCATTTGTTAACGTGTAACGGGAGCCTCGCTAAAGTGCATTTGTATATTTTTAATAATTTGTATTTACATGTTGATGTAGATTTGTTGGCAAGAAGCTCAAAAATATGAATACTATTTTAAATACTTAGTTAATGATTTTAATAGACTAGCCACCTCGCCTTGTATTTTCCTTGTATTTGCTTATTTCTGTACATACGTGTATTATAACATTTTCCTATTTACGTACTCATAGTTTTATATTGTAATTTAGATTTTTTTTGTAGAAACTTATGGTTTTATGAATTATTTGAAATCTTTGGACACTTTTTCATTTAGATAAAAGAAAGTTATTTAAAAAATATGTGTTGACATATCTCTTTTTTATAATTTATCTATTTAGTTTTACTCGTTTTAAGTATTATCACTCCTATATGATTATCATTTAAAACCTTCTTGAATGACATCTTTTTAGACATATTCTTTTCACAATAATAACCTGGCACATTAAGTTATGAAGCTGTACTTTTATTCGCTCTTGCTAATTTTAAATTCTTTACCTTTCATGTTATAACTATTGTTAAAATCAATTTACGATCGTTTGATGTATAAAAATGTAAACATTTTCAGAAATTTACACAATACATAGCAGAGAGGCGCCACTCCACGGAGCTAGCTGACATTAAGTAAAGTATTCGTTTTAGACCCACCGCCTCTATCTTGACACAACAAAATGGAAATTTTATAAAATTTGATTTATTTTACATTTTGAACGCGACCCGATCATTTGATATTTAACATAATTTTTTAACACGACCGGCGGCTTCAACGCTATGCCAAGGTATTCCTCATTTCTAGTTTGGTAATGTGCGTGTTAATGTATGGGTGATGTGTGTTACGGTGTAAGTTTATTTGCTAGAGTGAACTAAAGGCAAGGAGCGGAGAACAATGCGGCAAGTAAATTCAAACATTTCTCTGTACTAAAATTTCAGTGACTGATACTAAATCTTAAATAAGTTTTTCACGAATAGATCTAAAACGTTTTATTGTTTTTTTTTATAATTCTACATTTAACTAGCTCTCCAATATCTATTGAAATTTGAGTACTTCTGTTACCTATTAGTTTACGGACTCTTAATTTTTATGACTTATTGTTATAAGTGATAAAACTAGATTAAAATTAAAATTTTTGTTATTAAGTGATAGTAGTGTTCTCCCTTATACCATAGGTTCTAACAAAACAAATTCGAATCTGAAATGTTTATTCAATATAAATACTTTCTTGTTCTTGTCATGTTTACGGAACAAAAGGCTAGGCAGGGGTTGGATAAGACCTAACCTAACAACAGAAAGAGCTTTTAACAGTATGAACCAAACTTGTGCGAGAAAGCGTTCTAGGAACAAATACACCAATAGGTAAGTCAAAAAGGCAAAAGTAAACGATTCCTATTGGTAGAATTTGTTTATCATTCTACTGTGTATCCTCGCATAACTTCGGTGGAAACATCATCTTGGAGACGTCCAAAGATAGTGCGAAGCAAAGATGTTAACAATAAAATTTATTTATTTTATTTTTTGTTTTAGATATTTTCGAACTAACTCATGTGAGAAGTTATTACGAGCCTGAGTTCGAGAAATGTCCGTACGTTCAAATTAATTATTTTGGTTTTTGTTATTAGATCGAAGCCATGTAGTGTTGTGTGTATTCTGTAAATAGATGTGCTGAAACTTATAAATATGATCATCAGTCTTTTATATCACGTCGTATAAAATGCATCAAAATAAAGGGAAAAAATTCAAATACTAAATGAAGAACGTAAAAACTGGGTTGTGCTAAAAATCCAAAAAATAAATAAATTGTAAATTGTACAGTAACAAAAACGATAGTCCAATGAAAGCCTTATTGCTTAGAAAATCATATTCTTTATAGAACCCTTGTTGCTTCTTCTTTTCCTCGGTGTTTGTTTCATCGTGTTGAATAAGAATAATTATTCATTTCATGTTACCATCAATCTAAAGTAAATGTAACAGTGCGTATCTTAGCCATATTATTCAAATTGCTGGCGTGTTGAATAACTCGTTTACATTTTTAAATTATCAGTTAGGATCTACTTTCTCATATAGATCGGGTTGTAAACGATATAAAATTGTTTAATTTACTGTTTCAATATTTTTTGTAACCTATTGTTGTTCGAGACTCTAAAATAGCCTGTAGCTTTTCACGCACATTTTGAGATACCGTTTCTCTTAAGTTTTTGATCGAATTTATTAAAATCCTTCATTAGATGCTACCAACGTCGTGGTACACCTGTATATACCGTAACTACCATATGGTATAGCTGTGAAATTCCAGCCTGAGACTGGAGATGCTGTTTGTTTTTGCATTTGATAAGTAAAAAGAAGGCTTTCTTGTGTCAACGTAGTCGTGGTACATTTGAGTACGTAATCAGCTTTTTATACAAATAAATCATGACATGTTTTATGTGATTTGTGATCGAAAAATTGTGTTGTACAGTCAAATGCACTTGAAGTGTCAATGTCAACTTGAAAGAACATTGACAGCAATTGTCAAAACTGTCAATCTTGATGGGCGAATGCCCGTATCATAAAATTCAAATGAACAAATTAAAATAAGTAAATGCTTTTAAAAGTTAAGTGTTGAAAGCGACCTAAGTGATTTTAGTTTGTGAAAATTCAAAATGGTGACTGTTTAGCGGCCCGTAATTATTATTATAATTAGAAACCGTTCTGTATTAAACTTGAATTTACAATATCGGTTTAAAATTGAGGGCACACAATTTTTATTTGAGTATTTATCCAAATATTTCCTTTAACATATAGAAATATTATTTAAAAATCTGGCTCAATTTAGTACAGACGGTTCACCAATGATTATCCAATCAAAACTACTTTTCTCTGTTATAATAAAATTATATTAGAATTCAATTAAAATGGTAGATACGCTTTCAATAGTGGCAGTGTAGGATTACAGTGTGCCATGATCAAATGCCAAGAAATAAGTAAAAATTAAATAAAGTAAGGGGCCTGTGTGTTCAAACAAAGAATTTATATATTTAAATGTATAATAGGACCATTGGTTCAGCAGATTCTACATATTGATAAAACTATGTTTTTGTATGAATATTGTAAGAACGGACTAGTGTGCTATCTTATTCGATACATGACAATAACTCGTTTTGTACTTTGAATACCTGTTCATATTTTCTAGCAACCACTATCGAATTTTATAATTATGTATCCAAAACTTATTACGTTTCACCCAAAATATTTTATCTTATCATACCTTATCAATTATGCGTAAATTCGTTGGTTTAAGTCGGTTTGTGTGCATATATTTATGTAGTTTTTCAGAGTTACCGACCTGAGCATAAACTAGTTCGTTCTATTCTTATTTTGAACTGTAACATCGTATTAGTAAAATCTACTATTTCTACCTACGTTGTGTTAATGAGATTCTTAAATTATACAGCAAATATCAGTTATAGTACCGTATTTCTCATGAAGCGACGTTTGTACTTGTAGGTGTTCGTGTCCAAACACGCTACGAATGTGTGCGTGAGAGCGGGCATTGTTCGCTCCGCCCGAGGTCGTTTGGTTACAACAAGTAAACCGAACGTCGCTGCATGAGAGCAGTGTTATACCAAAGTTGTCCCAGGCACTAGGCGTTTCACTTTCGCTTTTATTCAATCAGTATTGATTAATAATTGTTTTTGTATGCCCTAACTAATCCTCCAAAAGCACTGTATGTTAGTTTAGTTATTTAAACTAGATATTATTTTCATTGTTACTCAATAAACCAAAGTATTTCTTTTAAATGTGCTTATCATTGATAAAAACTGTTTTTTTTTATTATTACGAAAAGTGCATTATTATATTTTTAAGTATTATTATTGAAACTATTATGAGTATTATATTATGATCATCACTAAATTGACAAATAGTTGTTCTGCTGTGACCAATAATAGTACGTAATTATAACAATTCATCTTTTTCTTTACAAAAATTGCATTAATGCAAATTTGCAAGACTTGGATTTGTCATATATTGCTTACTAACCTGATATACAATTTCGCGGAATAAACACAAACTGCCATTTCTGATGTGTTCCCTTTTTACAATTGGAAAAACTAAATTACTATACTTTCAAATAAGTAATACATAAAAATTGACAATAAGTCGGCGTGCTTACCAAATAGTTCGGGGAAGTTGGGTGGTGTGCGAGAAACATATCGACCAATAGGCAGTTATTTTTGATTAGCAAAATAAAGTACTCTTTATGTTGGGTTTTTAGCACATTGCGGAGTTTTAGAGGCTCTCTAAGTGGATTTGTTATAATTGCGTCCTGTAAGTATATCCAATATTGTGTATTTGTGATATAACTTGATTTTGTATATTTTATGTTATGATTTGTATTTTATATCTCTACAAACTATTGGACATGTACATTTATTAAGAGATATTTGTTAGACATGTGTATTTTTTTATTTTAGACTTAGGAGCACATATTTTGTTTAGATTTAAAGACGCAATAATGCTCTAATGAACCGAACTCACCTTTTTATATTTTGTACGATGTTGGCACGTTCCTAAAGTTAATTATTAAATTTTTGTTGTATTTGTACACTTTAGTATTAATTAAAATAAGGTATAAAATAAATATCATTGTTGACCACAACGAAGTTTTTTAATTTATCAGTGCATTTATCAGTTAACTCGTACGAGCGATGAAGACGACCGAGGGGAGGGCCCTGCCTCACACGCCGGAGCTCCCAGGTTCATTTATTTTTGCGATGAACTTTGTTCAGATTTTTGTTCTCGGGTCACGGTTGTGTATATAAGTCGCCAGTTCGCTGTGTGGTGATCCACATCATTAGCTCTGCTTACTTTGAGGCCTTACAGTTGGTGTGTTTGTCTGGGGATTTATTTATTTGTATAATTAAGGTACTAACGGGAACAAGGCCCGCTGTTTTGCCAGGCCCAAGCGCACAAAACTGCTAAAAATACCTATGACCCTTCATTAGTTCTCAGTACTCATGAAACGGACCAATTGAATTGAAGGAACACGCTACGAAAGTTAGCTACAAGAGCTGACATGGGTGCGCAGGTGGACGCTGTCAAAATCGACTTCGCCAGTGCTTTTGACTGAGTCAACCAAAGGTTGCTTTTAAAAAAGGTGGAATCGTTTGGAATTAGTGGATCGCTTGCTATTTTGATTCTGGTGTAATTTAATGAAAAGACCACATACTGTGGTTGTCCACGGTTCAGAATCTTACTATCTTAACTATCAACTTTTGGCGTGCCACAGGGATCAGATTTAGGACCAGTTCTCTTTTTGGTCTGTATCTGTATATTTTTGGTGGTAGTAAAGTATCTTTCTTAAGATTTCGTCTGGGGCGGCACTGCGGTGTTCCAGGCAAGTTCCGGTTTTATTAAAAAAAGGCAGGATTTTTTTTACAGCAAAGAATAATTTTAAATTAAAATCAATTATTTGTGCCCCCCCCCCCAAATATATCAGTTATATTTGGGGAACCACAAATGATTAGCTTGTCCACCAAACATAACTGAAACAACGTTTAAAATAGTGACAATTTGTAATTGAAACCTAACTGATAAGCATTTTGACAAATACGTGGTGAAACCTACTAGGTAATGGTAATAAAGTATTGTATTCATGTTATTTTCTGCCTTTTGGTACTTTACTTACAAACCAAAAAGAATGTGTGCCTTCCTCGGTGCATAGGTCGTAATTTTATATGCAAAGGAACAAGGGCGTACCTAGGATTTCAGCTACGAGGGGGGGGGTGGCAGCTCATACCTGTTTCGAGAAGATGGTCGGTCGGGTATATTGAAACAAAGAATCATGAAAATTGACTTTTATTAATTAGTTTGATTATGACACAAAACAAAATATTATATATATATTTTATATATTTAACAGTAATCTCGGATTTGCCGAAACTTTGTCTATGACAGTCTTTTGAATAAACTCACTGTTTTCTTTTAAAATGTTTGCGAATAATAAACATAAACCTGTAAGCCTTTCTTCACCCATGGTGCTTCTAAGCCACGTTTTAACTCTTAGCAGCGTACTGAAGGACCGTTCTACGGTCGCCGTGGTGCATGGGACAGCAGGGTAAAAAATGTTAGCTACGTTGAACAGATCAACTACTTCTATATCCCTTAATTGATCATCTGATAAAGCCTTCTTCACCCATAAATTATGCCAAAGGTTCAGTTCTCCGGTGATATCCAGGTTATAAATTCTTGGAATGATTCTGCGTTCTTGTGTAAGTCTTTAATGCTGGTTTTGGTCATATACAAGGGAGGTAGCTTACTTAAAGCAAACGCCGGAGTATTTTCTTGGGAGAATCGAATATTCAACGATGAAATGAGTGAATCAATGTATGGTATTATCAGAGAACGCCCCCAATATTCGTTATCATTGTCTGATGGCGGATTACTTCTATGTGTTTGCTTGTGAGCAAGACGTGGAACCGAAATTTCTATGTTCAAATCCATTGCAACAGCTCGCGCTTTTTGAAGCATTTCATTACTTATTCTATCAGGAAACTCGCGGTCATTTCTGAGAATGTCCTTGATATTTTTGATGTGTTCCCCCACCGAGATCATGTCGATCGATTTAGCTTGCAGTGCGTTAACTACTGGTTCTAAAACTGCTGAACATTTGGCTATTATTTGTAGAGCAACAATAAACACTGGTTTTGTAACGGCTGAATGCAACTGATATGCAGATTTTCTGGTGGCATAATTTCCCTCTACGGATAACGTTTCTAGAGATTTCACAAGCTCTGGGAAATGTTGAGAAAACTTTCTGATTGATTTATATTTTTCGGACCATCTCGTCTCACACAATCGTGATAGGTTTAGAGCGTAGTTTCGACGTGTAGTCGATTCTCTGAAAAATGTTATAACATCCTTTACAGTGGCGACAGTATTTCTAATTTCTGGCACTGCGTTCGCATCATTCACAACAAGGTTGAGTTTGACTTGAGCAATGAAAATATAAAGCACGAGTAGAACAGCCATCGAATCCAAACCCTACGCAATCTTCGGTTGGGAGGTTAGAACTAATCAAGAAATTGTTAATCGCTTCGGCAATTGCTGAAGTATTTTGTGCTTTTAGTTCAACGAACCCTACAAATTATTCTCTGATGATTTCCTTTTGCTTTCGTCGAAAAACCGCACGCCTTTGTTCTTGTTTTTCTATGATCTTTCCCAGCTACGTCTGCTATTTCATCAGCTAAGACTGCGTAAGCCATGGTCTTCTGAACCTCACTTATTATATTCTCCTTAATAACTTCGCCACATAAATTTATCAATTCGTTTTGTATTTTTGGCGATGTGTAAACTGCATTTCGACGGCACTTTTCCAGGTGACTCTTTAATTTGTCGTCCCCTGAATTGATTCTCAACTTCAATAAATCTAATAAAACACCCTCTGTGCGGGAAGCGCACATTGGGAAAACAAAAAAACAATGATAGAATTTTGCAGCGTCTTAATCCAACACCTAAATGAAGAATCAAAAGTACTCACATCCGATTCCACGCTCACCAGACTTTAGGACATTTGTTTTCTTATAAAATCCCTTTTAATCCTGGATATGGGGGCCCCCTTAGTTAATCCATTTGCCCAATGGTTATTCTTCATCCATGAATTAGCAGGTTACAGCTTTATTATGAGTATTGATTATAAATAATTCTGAATTATAAATTTTAATGCGCTTATGGTGCAGCGATGTTACACGATCGGTGAAAGTCACACATCTGTCAAACGTCTCTCAGCCTTGCACTTAAAGCTGGCTTGCGATTGGCCGGATGTGTGCTCTTGAGATAGACTCACGATTGGGGCATTTTAAATAGGCTAAGGATCATTCGCTGCCTTTAACAAATTAACCTATGATGAAATGGCGCCAAATTTAAAGTTAAGTACGATTACCAAACACCCTCATCTGCTTTCCCCTAAGAGGCATATCATTTGTACCGCAAAATACTATACAATAAATAATTGATGACAATATTTGTCTGTATTCATCGATTGCTTTTTGGTGTCCACTTGCAGTTGGATGTCTACAGGAACATTTTCAAGAAATTTGTTTGCAGCATTTGTCGCTGTTAGGTGAAGGTTGGTCGTTGCATGCTTTCGGCAGTCTTCATGCATATTTTTGAACTTTATATCTGGCCTGACCATAAATGATCCCAAAATTCCTTTCACATTGCTGATGGGCGGAGGGAACAAAACACAATGCTTACAAAGAGCGCCTTTTAGTCGCTTGGAATATACTAGCCATGGTGCGTATTGATCCAACCAAGCATGATTAAATTTTCTTTTCAAATGGCTTGCATCACTTTCAAAATCGTAATTTCTGGGCGGGATCCAAGGATTTTGTAACAACTCCCTCTTCTTTTCCGTCGATAGCTGGGCCAACCCAACATAACGACCCAGATCATTTTCATGATAGCCATCGTCCGCTATAATTTCAGGATCGACGTTGACGTCATAAGTTGGTCATAAGATGGAGAAGAATAGTCGGCAACAGATATATTTACAGGTTCTGTTGGAGAATGTGACGCTTGTCCAATGTAAGCATGCAATGATCTTGGCATCACATGAGTAGTTTTATCATGGTTGTCATTTTCATCGCTTCCACTGCTACTTTCCCGAGCTTTTTTTCTTTTTTCGCGTGTTGTCCCTAAAAAATGGATACACAAAATTACTCTTACGGTGTTTAAGCATAGGACGAAATTAAAGGTCAAGATACCTTTAAAAACATCACATTCAAATATAATTTACTTCCTATCAGTAAAAGTAAATTGCGATATTCAAAATTCGTTAACTTTGTGGTTTGAACGCCAAATAATCAAAACTAGGTAATTTTAAATAATACATTTGTTGTGAAGTTTCCAGGGAAAAGGGACTTTGTTGTCGGTATGGAGTTATTAATAAATCCAAAATATACATAAAAACACATATAGTACTAATATCATATCTGAGGGTGAAATAGATATTTTTTTTAAATGTTGCTCTTTCTTGGACAGTAAAATGCGATTGCGAGAAAACTGTTTAAAGTCTAAAATTTGAAAAAGCTAAGTTTTCTTTGGAAGTTATTTAAAGAGGTGATTCAATTAAAAACACTTTTAGATGTTTGCTGGTTACTACAAAGTAATAAACAAAAAATTGTACTTTTTTTCATAAAACTGTCTGTGAACATCTCGGAAATTAAAACCGACCATAAGGTCCCTTTTCCCAAATAACGTCACATTTGTAGAATAACATGTAAGTTTCATTTCTACTAATATTATAATTTTGAAAGTTTTGTATGTGTGTTTGGACGTTTACTTCTCAATCACGCTGTATCGGCTGGACGCGATTTGATTAAATTTGGAATCTGGATAAATAATACCCTAGAACGTAGGATAATTTTTATTCCTGTTATATTAACCTACAAAATTGAAATGATACATCTATTTTCTATGTTCTATTCTCTTTCATGTTTGATAAATGAAAGAGCATAGAACATAGATACAATTATAACAAAACCACGTCTTGTAATTAATAAATTTAAATATTGTAAGTAACATGCTAAAGATATACACTTAATACAAGAGAGCCCCCAAAAACAAATAATCATATTAGGTACATATGTGTTTTGTTTTGACTCACCTCTTTCAAAGAATTTCCTGATATCCATTTGACGGAGTAATATTTCGAGTTGTTGCGCAGTTAACGTAAATCTCGTGTCGCCGCAACTAAACTATAAGACACTATGGCGCATGAAATATTCGCTCGTATTAAACTCCGAACTGAACTGAATTGTATTCGAACTAAATCGCCTTGCTCTGCCTCACGATCCCGCTTATATATTCAAATATTAGAAGAGCTCCCGAAATACGTAGAAAATACTCGACTCTATTTCCATCCTTGTCTCATACTTGCCATCACTGTCTTTCCTTTCCAGAATAGTCCATGCTAGAACGTTCTTCGTGGTATTGCTATTCAATACAAGATGTCGCTATTGACCGTATAAATTGATGCTTTTTCTTTTTACTGGAAAAAGTACTGTCGTCCGTAACTAGATAGCGCTAGATGTTGTTTTCTCCAAATTATATTCTGCTTTAATCCTAGATGGCTCTGTTTGTCTCGTCGGGAGCGGAAACTACGAGATGCGACGGTTTCGCGGGAGATTTAAATTATATTGCGTCGCTAACAGTATACTATATCGATTGTTGTAGAATATTTAATTTTAGATAAAAAAATATTAAATCAAAATATCTGACTGAAAGATATTTTGTTTCCAACACTTCATTTTGCGCAAAGTAGGTAACTCGTTTTTAATTCCCACTTGCCAGGAATGTATTTTATTGTCCAGGGGGGGCAGCTGCCCCCCCCCCCCTGCCCCTACTTGGGTACGTCCTTGCAAAGGAAACGGTCAGATGATGAGCAACTGGTCTTTATTTTTTGCGTAAAAAGTTGCTATATTTTAGCCTGTTGATTAATAGACCTTATATGAAAATAGGTACTAAGTTGTGTTACGCTATTCTATGCTTAGTTTTTTTAGCTTTTGCCAAATAAAGTTCACTCATTTTTTTGCTTTTTCTGGCACTTTATCTAAAATGTTGTAAAATGTAAGGTTATATTTCCATTTGTGATATGACCGCTGCGATAAAAGAAATAAATAAAAGAAACCCAGTAACAAGTTCAGAAAAATCTTTAATTTTAATAATTGCTTTCTTTTTTCAACTATGCTGTACAAACTATATCGCTTAAAATTAGAATTAGCAATTAATAATTGCACGTAAAAAAACTTAACAAATAGGTACCTCAACACTTCAACTGGAATGAATATTACATTACGAGTATGTTTCAATTTAATTTACATATTTATAATCTACAAAACGAAACTCTATCAACAAGCAGTCACAATCGCCCAATGATATGTTAAAATTATTTGTTATTATTTTTTTTAATTTATTGCGTTCTAAAGTTTTTTCTTAAGTTGTCAAGGGTCCAAGGGCGAGGGGTGCTGCTCTAAGCTCGTGCAAGCGTGTCGCCGGGGAAAGGGCGCGGGAGGGGCAGGGCTAAGTCTACGTCACTAGTTTGTCCCTTTCCGCGCCACCCTTGTGGTTTTGGCCCTTGAAGTCTTTTAATCGGATCGGCGAGGATTCGCTCCCTGAATCTCCCTGTAATTAGAATAAAGGGGTAATATATTTTTAAGTAAATGCTGGCGAATTTGTGAAACTAGAACATTATTGAGTAAACGGTGTTCATAGCGGATTTTTTTCTCTTCAGACGCATTTCGTGAAGTACATTTATTTTTGACCAAACTTTGTGGGTTTCTGCCCAGCCCAAGTAGAGGAACATCTGCTTTTGATCATTTTTAGAGAAGTGCTGTTTTGAAGAAAGAACATCGGCATATGCTTTTTTAAATTTTAATACACATGCCTATTGCTTATTGTTACGATCATACTACAGTTGATAGCACTACAGTAGCAGAAGACAAGGTTCAAGAAATTGATACATTTTTAACTTGTGGCTTTTTGATATATAATCCTGAATAGCAAGCAAAGTGTTGTTCGGCAACTGTGTAAACCAGCAGATGATTTCGGCACACCTTTACTCCAGATGGACCTCATTGTGTCGGACACATACCTACAATCACGAGAATCTAGTGATCGTAGGCTACCATGTTACATCTATTGATTAATTAAATGTTAGGGTGTGCAATGGTACATTTTAATAGGGTCAATCCACCTTTCCCCACTTGCATCATCACTTGAATCAAATCTTTGTGAGTGATGTGGCTGAAAAATCTATCATGTCTCATAAGTACACAAGTCATTTTGAGAATGGGAAAGAGTAACGAAGTTACTGTTACGGCAGAGAATATAATTTTATGTTTCGTTTCTTGAGATGACTCATTGTTTAAGTGAAGCGCAGAGTTTAGTAAACTATAGCAGAATGTATTATCTGGTTGTTGGTACTGACATTAGCGCCAAGCGAGGTAGAGTCCTGCAGGAGTAGCTCGCTGTCAGTGCCGCGCTCCTTGTTCTTGAGGATGGAGCGTGCGCGCGCCTCAGTCTCACGCTTGTTGCCGTTCTTGCCTGCCGATAGGGAGAGTTGGTTGGAAGAGTTAGCTGGTTGGGGGGTGGTTTAAGTTCGTTGTGTGGTATTTTCATTATTTTAAGGCATCATTCTTGTTATACATAGTTAAGCCCTTCTTGCATCATGATAAAATTTGATAGCAAAATGCCAGCCAGGTATAGTGCCAAAACCTGCATAATCTTACTGGTTTTGAGTGGCTTTCTGGGAAAGACGCAATCTGCTTAAACCGATTCCTTGCCACCTTCATTTTTCGAGCCTTTCCGCCCCGGCCCCATACAAAACTCAATGACGTGAGAGTCGCGTCATGGGCCTCCCTTAATGATAATGCACCTAGCACGTGCTTGGCCCCCGGTAATGTTTTTACGCTATTTTAAGCAGTTTAAGCTATAATAATACAACGTGAAACCTTTTAACCTGTTTTAAAGTGACTATCTACGCGTTTTATAGGAAATTGAAGGTAAGTTATAGATTTCCACCAGGAGTTGTAAACTTTTATATTTTTTGTTGAATTTATTGTTGATATAGGGTGGTATAATAGCTATAGATATTACTGTTTAGGAATCATATTGCATCAATCTGGATTAATTAGTTACGTATATATATATTTTATAATTTTGAACCAGAATAAATTAGAAAACGCAGATATATTCCCGAATCGGAAATAGAAACACAATTAGACGATGACCATTCAAGCAAAACTATCAGTCCTTGGAACGTGGTAGTGTAACATATTAGGGTTTTACCACACCAGCCGATCGTCCGTCGTTCGATTGGTATGGTAGAAACCGTCGATTGACGTTGACTGTTCTATTCTGCCATCGATCGACGTCAACGGGTCGACGTTTGGCGTGGTAATACCCTTAATAATCACTGGAGGGATATCAGCCTCTCTCAACTCAGGGTGGTGTTGCACACACAATAATAGTGGATGAAAGTGATATGGAGCCATAACTCTTTTTCGAACATAACATAAAGTAAAACTTTTGCTTTTTTGTAGAGGAAGAAGGTGTTATGTTTATACTTATCACCTAATCATTGTCGCTCGAATGAAACTATATAACTTTTCAGTGAATGAAGATGTTATGTGATACGAACATATCACCTTCATTCACTCAATACATTCAATTCTTTTGATACTTTTGACACTGACTTTTGACACTGCGTCCATTTCTCGCGAGCTTTCGAATTTATGCATACCTACGGCGGTTTGTTTATTTGAGAATATCGATATTTTTATGAGTCGATTTTAAACTGAACTTGAATCGGTTCATAAAAATATCGATATTCTGATCTTATTAATGCATATAATCAATTTTAAAAATACAATTTGCGTTATTATTGACACAAAAATTAAACAATGTCAACTTAACACCCAGTATATTTGTACCTCGGATTACAGAAAACTATAAAACTGTCAATGGAAGAAGGAGTTATGTACAGTTTTTCTTCTAATTAAAACAAAAATCAACTAAAAGGGTTTAATTTCTATCATATTCTTGTTACTACAGGTTATACAAATAAATTTAAAACATAAGTTTGTTGACATATTATTTCAAAAGATACTAAATTTCAAAAATTATAAGTAAAACTTTAACCTTGATTTACTCCAAATTACAGTTCTGCGATATCACCTGCATCCACTTACGTCTTTAATTATTGCATGTGGTTGACGACCTCTGACAATTTAATTTTCCAAAAAAATGTCGTGGCCACAGATATGAGTGACTCGAATCTGTTAATTTTTATATAAAATAAAAGGATTTTTTGTTTGAATTGAATAAAAATTTGATTTACAACAATTTTCTAATGACGCGCTCATCGCGTCATGGGCCTCCCTGAATGTTATTTCATGACGCGCTAGGTCTGTCATGGGCCAGGAATCGGTTAACTCCGATTCAGTGAACGACTCATGACAATATTTACCGAAAAGTATGTGGTGGTTAATAATCCTCGTCGCAATGCCCCGTGGCGGCCGCTTCTCCTCGTCCGTCCATTCCTGAAACCGTTCACGTACGTCAAAGATCATTTCCAAAAAATGTAATACTTGACCTCTACCCTGTATTCAAAAGAAATTACGAATAATCATGCAAAATATTCAGGGGTTCAAACAGTGAAGCTACTTTGTGCATAAAGAGAGACAGAAAGGGAGAATACTGTGATATGACATGAACCTGCCTCTTTTAACGCTTGTGTCGCATCGGCGCAAGACAACTGACCTGCTGGAAGCGGGCCTTCCTGTGCTTGGGTTTAGCTTCGTCGGGCGGGCCGGTGGGTGGGCCAGTGGGCCGGTCAAGCGCGCTGGTTTCCGGGGGCCTGGCTGGCTCAGGTGCCAGGCTGGCCCGGGACCCGCGTGGCGACTCCTCCGCCTGCGAACCTTTGCCACACAACCCCCCACCCTCCCCTGACGTGCTGCGCCGCACCCCACTAAACTGCGAGCCCCCGCTGCTACCATCCAGAGGGTTCACATACAAGTTTGACGAGTCGTTCTCGCATGCGATGTCGCCCTCTGAAGGAAAAGGGTGCGTAAGGCATGATGCAAATGTATCTGCAACGTAAGACATAACAACATGGAGCGCAAACGGTCGATGCGACGCGCGGGACCACGTGCTCGTGCCAGTGCCGGCGTACAGACTGGGACGGGTGTACGGGCTTCAAACTCATTGACGTACACATCGTGGCTACTGTACAAACTGATCAACTTTAAGTAAGAAACATATCCTTCGACACTAACATCGAATTACAAGGGAGAGATTAAAACAAAAAATCAATAAGCATACCAATAATGTGAGTGTTATCTTTGAACATTCAACCTACGATACATCCAATACACTGCTTCCAAACTTATTCTTACGGGTCATATTTGACAGTTTATGAAGGTCGACCGATTCTACGAAAACGCTTCATCAAAAAGTGCACATTTATATACCTGGGCTATCGAGCGAGTTGGGCGTGGCCTCAGGCAGCGCTCTGGGCGCGGGATGGCTCGCCAGGCACGCGAGCTCCACACACACCGGCTGGCGCAGGTCGGACGTCGACAGCGGCATGAGCTGCTCCGCGTCTATGAACTCCTTGTACCCCTGCGGTTAGCCACGGAAAGAGAAGGTTAAGAAGTTACGTTGAAGGACTATGTAAGCTGCAAATATAAAGTTCTGAGTGTATTTAAAAAGAAAGTTTTGAGAACTGTCAAAATAATTTGTGATTTATATTTTTAACTGGTTTTGATAAATGAGAGATAAACTTTATATTCAAATAAAGTATATTTTGGAATATTTTGGTACGTTTTTGTAAACTGTTCAGTACTTACTTTGCAACTCCAGTTGTACTTTATTATTTGGACCAAAGTAGGATTACACAAATAAACAATAAAGGTTGTATTATTATAAAATAGGCCTTGAGTTATTTAAAGTAAATCAAACAATTAGTAAAAATCTGTGTTATTTGGTCATAGATAAATTTTTTAAGCCTGTTTATGTTAGCATCTTAGTACCTTGAACGTGCAAAAACAACATTCAAACTCAGAAGGCAGCTGATCCAACTCAAGCTGTTTGTCAGCCATCTTCTTTTCCTAGAAAAGAGAAGGCAATTAATGTAAACACCCATACATTCGTGGTTAACGAGCTACAGACTTAAACAAAGATTATTACAGTTAAGCTACTTCAAGTATTACCGAAGGACAATGAGTAGTCGTTACAGTGGCTGATGCGCAAATTGTGCTCTATCTACTACAAGCAATATTTTTCAAAAAAAAGACTCAAGAGTGTGAATAGCGGAGTTTGTTAGCTGATCAGAAGAAGTCTTACTGGCGTGGGCTCAGGGTTAATGAGCAAGCGTTTCTCCGGAGACAAGGGGTCGTCGTTCGAATAGCGCCGCTCCTTCTGAGGGCTGCTCTGAAACTGTGAACTGTAGTGTTAACAGCAAGCCTAGTGTGCGTATTATTTATTGTGAAAGGGGTGTGTCCAAAACCTTTCACGCGAAATTGAAGATCAGAAATATTGCAATCAGGCGCCGAATGATTCGGATTTTGTTGATCTAAAATGAGTTATGCAAAATATTACGATTAACCGTTCTAAAATTTATAATTTGTCAATGGTATTTATCACCACCTGAACAGTAAGCTCTACCTCTTTCGAACTTTGGAAGATCAGTTGTGGACGCACCCCAGGTCCGCCAGACTTACCTGGCTCGGGTCAGTACTTTGAGGCATCTTTTCGGATATGGCATGTTCGTATTGGCGGTAGCAGCCCGTGGTGGCGGGCGCCTCTTCCAGGCTGGTGGCGTCCGCTTGCGACATGTTGTGTCCTGAAGAGACACCACCATAAGTAGCAACGCCGCCCTCTTTATCACCATTTGTCCCAATAACAAGATTTCAAATATTGAAATTTTACAGCGCAATTTTTATAAAAAAAAGAATTTACTATCAATGAACAACATGGCGAACTACACATCACACATTCAACACGAAAAGTTAGTAAAGATAGCGTCTTCCGGCTACTCATATCGGACGGTCCAGCGCGGTGCACGTAAGTTCTAGAAGCGTTAGGCTTACGCTAACAATGTGATCGACCTTATTTAAATGTCCTCGTTTCACATCGCAAGCTACACGATGCAAGCCCGACCCTTACAGACACGTAGCTAATTTACAAAAGGGGTCGAGTGTGCGATAGTAGAAAGTAGTTCATCTGGAGTCGTCTCTCGCCTCAATGAGAACGCACTTGTCACCTGAAGACAACGAATAAACACTCAGAGTGCAGACTCTTAGAAAGGAAACCAGTGATTGCTGTAGCTGCGATGTAAGTGAGCTGTTTGTTGGGGATGTCTGCTAGTCCGGAGTGTCTAGTTGGCGACGTGCATTTATTCAAGTAAAATTGCAAACATTAACACGGAAACTAATGAGCACAAGAGGCATGCTTACGAAGGGAATCAGTCAAAACACAAGGAACACATGACATGGACAAGCCAGAAGCGGGCAACGTGCGAGAATACTGACCTGTATCAACTATAACGTCTATGAGATCCATGCTTTTGGCGAACGCATCGCGCAGGTTGATGTGGTGGAAGGACACGATGGAGCCCTCGCGCTTGGCACGCTCCAACGCCTCTCGCCGCTTCAGGGCCTTCTCCCGCCGCATCTGGTTCTTATAGAACTCAGCGAAATTGTTGACAATAATGGGAATGGGCAACGCAATTACCAACACGCCGCAAATACAGCAAACTGAGCCGATGACCTTGCCCAACGGCGTCGTGGGGTAAATGTCACCGTATCCAACTGTGGTCATGGTGATGCCGGCCCACCAGAACGTTTCTGGGATGGATATGAATTTAGTCCCTGGCTCTTCTTTCTCGGCGAAGTACGCTAACGATGAGAAGATCAGCACGCCCATCGCGAGGAATAACATGAGCAGGCCGAGTTCCTTGTAAGAGTTTCTGAGAGTGAAACCGAGCGACTGCAGCCCGGTCGAGTGGCGCGCAAGTTTGAGAATGCGGAGAATCCGCATGATTCGGAAGATCTGAACGACGCGACGTACGTCTTGGAATTGGTCCGTGGCGTTCTTATTGGTTTCGAGCAGGAAGAGCGAAACAAAGTATGGCAGGATGGCCAACAAATCTATCACATTAAGTCCGCCTTTAAAGAACTTCCACTTGTCAGGCGAGGCGCTGAAGCGCAGCACGTACTCGAGCGTGAACCAAGTGATGCACACGGCCTCCACCATGGCCAGCTGTGGGTTGTCCATGGGTGCGCCCTTCTCGTCGTACACTTGCATCTGCGGGATCGTGTTCAGCGTGAGCCCGATCGTGGACAGCACGATGAACAGGATCGATATCACCGCGATCACCTGCAACACGCGCCCGGTCAGCTATGCTGCGCCACACCACACACGTCACAGTACGCCATGTGGCCACTCTTGCGACTCTACCCTCTCGACGCAAGGTATGTAGTGGCAGTGTGGTTATTTGGTTTATAAATATGTATATCATGTATGTATTTACAAGTATCTATGCCAATAATATGAGTAGTTTAAAGCCAATATCTTATGTTATAATGACACTTATTGTTAGTATTTAAGTCTAAATTTTGGTGTAAAAATAACATCTATTTGTGTATGTTGTTAAGTAGTGTTGTGTGGTCGAGGTGTAGACAGGTTAGTAGTTAGTTTACAACAGAGGTGGTGGGAGTGGACGGAAACACGGCTGGGAGCGGCCCGTCCGGCCCTCGGCCGCGTCGCTCGGTTAGTCGGATGAGTAGAAGCGGAAGCGCAGGGGAGGGGGTGGAGGATAAGGGCAGGGGAGGGGGAAAGCCGGCAGACGACGCCCGGCCGTGGTGGGGGGCGGCGCGGGCGCGGGGCACACGGCACGCCGGGCACACGGCGCGTGCGTGCCGCCGGCTCCGTCCCGTGCCGCACCGCACGCCGGCCGCTCGGCGCCGTCCTCAGCGGCTGGTCACATCGCGTAAGCCCATCCCATATTTGCAACTTGGCGACAACAATTAAGCTTTGTTTGTTAAATTAATCCCCATTTGGAGAGTGTCGACGCGGCTGTGAACATCGGATAAAGATTAATGAACAGGAGAGCGTTACGCTGCGACGGAACCCGTCGGCGGCATAACTACAGCACGTCGCCATGGCGAAAACACATCACTGTACTTACAAGTTCTCCACACGAAGCCGTGTTTTAGATATAAACCTGCATAATTCAAAACTAACACAACCAAATATCAAAATTCGCAATCGTATTCTTTTATAGGTAATTACTGTATTTGTGTATTTGTTAGGGCACATACGCACACAGGTATCTTGTAAACATTACAAATATAACTGTGTGTATGTCTCAATAAATAAATAGAAAGACGTATTTTACAAATCTAGGCAACAGCAACAGCATATTCATTAATCGTTTATATCTAAAACCAGACTAATTAAATATTTTTTAGGAAATAAAATATTTTTAATAATATAAATGAAGAATAAAAACATGATTTTGATACATCAGCATAAAACGGACTTACAGTTGGTACGCATTATGATATAGTAATTATAATTAATATTAAAGACACATGCATCGCTCTTGTCGACACAGAATATGAAATAATTTACACAATAAGTCAAAGAATACTGGTAATTAATAAGCAACACTTCGACAAAAGCGAACACGAATGTTACATACATGATGAAGACGAGACACAACACCACATTCCTTAGGACGAACACAACATCCAGATATATATTGTGATAGATGTTATTCATGCACCACAGCACCACAATACAGAACAATAACTTAACGTGCAATAATACAAAATTTGACCTGTTTCTTGAAAGTTCATCATTGTCACTCAAATGCCTTTGTAAATTCTGAAAGTATCAATAATCAAATTTTGTAGCTACAGCTATTATTTTGACAGTGAAAAACATTCCAAGATACAGCTACAAATTATTAACACAACTGTCTACACATTTTCAGATCACGTACAATATTTATTACCAAAAAGTGCACAAGTCTAAAATATAACAAGGGAACATATTTTACAAGTGAGAAGGGGTTTTAAGTGCTCCTAATAAACTTGAACAGAGTGTTGGTATTGATTAGTAGGTTAGCGTGAACGTGTCATGGTTTGTTGTAAATGGTTTCAAAAACTTAGCAGGGTTCATCTAACGTATAATGTTACAGGAAAGACAAAGCATCAATCTACTTGAAGAACTCAAATGTACTTCTCATCTCCAATTTGAATTTGCAGTCCAGAGGCTGATAACTGAAGAGAGGTTAGTTTAAGAAGATAGTTAACGTTCCCATGAGTATTCAATACATTACCCTGGCAGCGATGCTCGTGGTCGGTTTCTCAAGTAAGTCCCACAGCCATTTCTGATACTGTGCACAGGTGCCCTGTCCAAATTCTTCTTCTTCTCTTTGTCGTAAACTTTCTGCTTCTTTTCGCATTTCTTCATGAACGTGTTCCTTTCGCTGATGATATTTGTGTTGACAACATGACTCTAGATACAGTTCGTCCACTCCCCAGTACTCCAGGTCGTCACTGAAGGCCAGTACACACATTTCATCTACTAAATGCAACTTGCCAGTCCGGTAGAAGTTCAGGATCGAGCTGAAGCTCTTTGGATGCCTGCAATTTGAAAATAAGGGGGTTTAACCAACAAGGTTAAAGCATTTACTGCTGTTGTCACATATATCAGTAAGAGAACTTTTCTGAAAAAGACTTAAAATGAAGAATTTTTATAAATTTTTATTAAGGTTTTTGATATACACTTTAGACGCTATGGAATTTTTTACGTCTTGGTTTTGTAAAGGAATTTTAGATAGACCGAGACGAAAAGAAGCCAGTGGAAAACTCTCATAATCAATCAATCATTTGACGGAGGTATCAGGTATCAGGTCCTGACCGGGGCATTTGTGTGATGAATACAGACGTTCTCGGGTCAAGGTTGTTCATATTTATAGACGTATGTTAATTCTGCCCCGCCCCCTCCCAGTTCGCTCTATGATCATAACACACGCTCTGCTTGCGTTGGGGCCCTAAAGTTGGTGTTTGTCTGGAGATTTATTATTATTATCAATACAAGTTTTAGACTTAAAAAGTTCCTTATTACTCATATTTTAATAACCTGTGCTCTAATTTACCTGTAAATACCTTATTTTTGTTATTCTAGAATAATATAACTAGGGAAACAACGAAATAAACACGAAGATTATAAGCAGTGGAATAATAAAGATAGTTGTGTCAAGCCAATACTGACCTATCAAAAAAATACTCATTATCCTGCAAACTATAATCATCACAGAGCTCAGTGATAGCCTCGTGCGTGTTGCAGTCGCGCAGGCGGCCGAGGCGCGTGTGCGGCAGGCGCTCCAGCGTGCGCCACAGCACCTCGTGCCGCACGCCGCCCACGTTGATCACCACGCGCTTGCTCAGCGCCTTGGCGCGCAGCATCATGAACGGCTCTGGTGGTAGGGATGACATGGATCTGGAAGTGAGAGCGGGAAATATAATTGAAATGTTTGTTTAATTGATAGAATAAAGCGTCCGTTTGCCGAGATCCATTGAAGCTGTTATTAAATAACTTATTCAGACAGTTAGTTAGCGCAGCATCACCCTCCCACACATTAATGTTTCTTTGATATCTTTAGTATGAAATATCCCTAAGTATTAAGGATCATTATGGCCATCTAGAAATTTTTTCTGCCTCATACACCGGAGGTCCCAGGTTCGAGTTCTGGTCGGGGCATTCGTTTGTGCCATAAACACAGATGTTTGTTCTCGGGTCGTGTTGTTTATATTTATTTTACATAATATGTATGTTTATTCTGGGTCCCCCCCCCCCAGTTCGCTGTATTGTCATCCATAACACAAGCTCTGAATCTTCAATTTGTAACTTGTATCAATGTGAACTTTGTATCAGGTAAGATGTGAATAGATTACATAATCGTACAGCAATTAGAAAGCCTGATTAATTCCTATATATATAAAACGAGTTCTAGATTGAACCCAGCCTTTAAATATCTGCAAAGTCCCAACAAGCAGAAACACCTTGGCTCATTTTTCGTAAACCTATTATTGAGGTTCCTACGCCTAGTGGAGCTTAACGGTCAAACAGAAAGGCTTTAGGCCTTAATTCCATTAATAAATTATTTTATTCATATAATTTTTATAAAGTTGAAACTTGCCGATATATTGACGAAAAGAGTTTCCACTGAAAAATCAAGATGGCTGCTAACGCAGTGCGCAAATTTGCTTGCTATTTTGAACTTACGCTTCAAGTGAGCGGAAGATATAAGACTTTTCCGATATCAATATCGAGTTGTATACCCGTGTCATTCCAAGATTAAAAGACTAATAGTGAGGTTGTCAAAGATAGCTGTATTTCAAGAACTGTAAGTCTTAAGATGTCTGTACTACTTGACCAAGCGAGCTATGGAAAATGGAGCTTCTTTCGTAATCCTATACATTTATTAAATTATAATAAATTAAATGCTACTCAAAACTTTGGTAATTTAGTCAGGTAGATAAATATTGGCGTAATATACCGAAATAAATAATAATGTACTGCTCCAAAATGTCCGTATCCAAAATGAATGAAGTCACGTCTGACGTCGTCGTATACTTGGCTTCGTCATACTAAATGGTGCGTACTTAGGTGTGTTTCTCTGCCTTTAAAGAAAAATCCATCGAGGCAGCTGTACCTGGAGTGCACCCGCTGTAAGACGGCATTAGGCAGCGCGGGCGCAGGCGCGGCGCCGGCGGCGGGCCCCGCGTCCTGCGCCGGCGCCGCGCAGCCCATGGCGCCGGGGGGCGACTCCCCGCGCCCCACCTCGCCCCGCATGCCGCTAGCTCATCGCGCCTCCCGCCGCCGCCGCATCCTCCGTGCTGCTCCGACCGGGACACTGGTCTCTGGAAAGGTGGAAATGTTTTGTTAAGTTACATGTCATAACAGTGATAACTGTCCATAATTAATAGAATAAATGTGAAAGTGCGTTTGTTTGTTTGTCCTTCGTTAACGTCGAAATAGAGCGACGGATTGATGTGATTTTTTGTGTGGAGATAGTGGGAGGGATGGAAAGTGACAAAGGCTATTTGAACATCCCTGGGCACCGGTAGTTGGCGAGTGAAACCGCGTGGCACTTTCAGTTTATTATAAAGATGAAAGATTTTGGTTCAAATGTAGAGGCATTCGGGTCAAGTGGGCGCACTTTTATCTTTAGAGTCCCATTGTGCTATGAAACAGTGAAATGGGTCAAATAAAAGTATATTATCGACAAAACATTTATTATTGTACAAATCAAAATAAAAAGAAAATCAATATGTTTCTTAGTTTTTTAGAAAATGACAAAAAACAACCAAAAGTTGTAATGCATGACCCATATTGCGGGTAAGTATGCGTATACCTTTGGGGTAAGAAGACGCAATTCGGGTAAGTGAACGCATTGGTTTTGTTAACAAAATTAAACTTGTTTAACTTATATTACCTAGCAGTAATCAATATTTATTTGAATATAAATTAAAATATTACAATAGTAACGCCCTTCGGCTTGAGATCAATCAACTTATTAGTAAGTATTATCCGGTACAAATGCTATTCGGATACGACCTTTTGGAGATAACAACTTAAACGAAAATAAACATATTTTAATTTGATAGAAAGCTATACAATATAAAACAAAGCTTAGACGAACCACATACTATTAAAGAAACAAAAATCCCGACCGCCTAAGTATTTAAACAACTTACGTTTATTTTTGTTTGAAAAAGGTTGCTTCAATGTGTATACATATATATTTTTAGAATGGGCTAATTATTAGCTTTCTTTTGATACCCGTATTGTTTCAATAAAGAATATTTTTTAAATACTTCCCTCCATAGGACGCCATATTGAAATATAATATACCCTATAGCACTTTGACAGTTAAGGCAAATCTACTGACACCTCATATGTTGAAATCCATCCAGCCGTTTTGGCTACAGAAAACGCCAAAGAAATAGACATACATACATACAAACATACATACTCTCGAAAAACATAAATCGAGCAGTCGGGTGATAAAAATCAATTAGGTAGTTTGTAGATATTTTTATAATAAGGGCAAGTGTGCGCATGCGTCTATTTACCCGCGCACACTTTCCCCGCGAAGCCAAAATTCAAACTAATAACCACTGAGTCCGAAGTACTGAATATAACCTCAAATAAAGCTCATAGATGTCCATAGAAATATGTGTTTTATAAACACAAATCAACTTTCCTGCTAGTAGATAATGATTTCGCAAGTAACACTGTTTTCTAAAACTACAAAAAGTTTCGATTTACTCAACAAAAATAGTTTTTTACAAAGTATTAAATAACGAAGCGCGGTACGGCGCACTGACATAACAGGACTGTTTTGTCACACTAGCGCCAAACATACATCTCGTCCCCCTCGCCACTATCTTGGGATACAGGCAGTGCGCTCACTTACCCACTGCGCTCGGTTACCCCGAATGACCCTAATCGATAAACTCAGGAACTGCTGAACTTTTAAAAAAAGTTTTCGCTTCTACAAAGGAACATAATCCTGAAGTCTAATTCAAAATATTTTATTTCATCATAGCAAAAAAATGTACACTTGCTGAAAGTCTTCTTTCCTTCATCTTCATCGAGGTTGCGTAAATACAACTTAACTTCTTCTTTTGAAAGGTACTCCTATACACAGGCTGAGAGGAAAAAAGCCGGCGGAAAAACGACCTCTCGGCACTCTTTTATAAAAAATCTTTTTTGAATATTTGGGGAAGAAGGTACACAATTTGACGACGACGTGAAAGAATACATGACGGCTAATTGTGCGTGCTAATGTCATGCCGCAGCCAAGTCGTTTATATTATATTGTTATGTGTGAGGACTTCAATCCCACGCCTTTTTGTCATCCAAGTTATCTTTGATTTTTGATATAGTTAGCTTAATTTTTATTTTATTTATTTAATTAGGTTATGCTAACAATATAAGTAGGTACATAAAACTTAAACATTTAAAGATGTCTTAAATCTAGTACAAATGTCACTAACATACACAGCATTCTTTTTGGCATAGTGTTTCTTTAATGGTATTCTTGAACTTATTGAGGGGCAGGGATTGAAGTAACAGACTTCAAATTCAAATATCTGAACATTGACAATTATTACTTTTCTTATTGACGTCAAATAAAGCATGACTCTACCGCCAGTTCGGAAAAACTGGTGGTACTATGAGGTGAACGGCGAAGCTGCACCGACACCTCTAGTCATTTAAAAATAACGAATATTATTTGTTTGTTTATTTGAAATGCCTTTATAAAACAATTTGGCCATAAATACTTCTGCGAGTACATAGTTACAATGATTTACTTTTACATTGCTTGCACACTAATTAAGCATAATTGGTAATATTTTTCCTCTGGGTAATACCTTATAAAATCAGTGTTTCAACCATGACTTTCACAGCACTATATTGAAATATATAGGGTGTCTTTCTTTACCGTTCAGAAAATAACTTTCCCAAAGAAACCAAATAGTGAGGCTGAAAATAAAAATCCGCTCTATACATGAATGGGTATTTGGCATCATTTAAAAATGCAAGATTTACTTAGAAAATATGAGTTATTTTGACCCAATACAATTATATAGATTAGAAAACTTAGATGCAACATACCTATTATGAAATATGTTAAATTTATTAGGTAATATTATTAACTTACTGACATTAAAGATACAATTTTTATTACGACTGTATGCATATAAATGCATTATCTACGTAGCTATTATATATTTCATCCCAACGCCCATACAATTTTTGGTATGATTTACAGGTTGTGACGTCATAACTCGCTTCCATTTTGTATGAAGCGTATCGTAGCTCTTTAAACACATCGCTGTATCTAGAAAACTATTGATGGTAAACATTCTGTTACTTGTGCAATATTTCTTTACTATGTAAATGTGTAATAAATATTTTTTGTCAAGTACCCTATTGGCGACCGACCCGTATGTAGAGTATTAAGAGTCATTTTTCTTTAAAGTAACCCGGTACATATAAAAATGTAAGTTTTCATATTTTTTGAATAGCAAAATTTTTATTACATCCCAATTCCTTTTATGGTCATATAAACTCTCAGAAAAGGAATGCAGTCCAAAAAACTGTTAGGGTAAACTGTGACAACGCCGAGTCCCCAAAAGCTATAAAATATACTAGCAATATACATTTATATGTAAAACGACCATTTTCTGATTTTATAAGCGCACTGCCACCGTACGTGCTATAAAAGAAATGTATGTTTTATTTATTGATGCCCTTATTTCTTTGCAAGGTCTTGGCGAAAACTCGGCGCTGAAATATAATTTGTGACCGTATTAATTTAGAACGATAATCTAGCTAATCTAACGGATGGGGTTAAAAATTTACTGATTGTATAATATTTATATGCTCTAGCCGGAACTTAAACTACTCCTACATACGATAAGGCACCCGAGAGGGCACGGTCCTCGGCTTAAGGCTGCGGTTCCACTGAGGCGGAGTGGAGCGGTGCGGAGAGCGGCTGAGCTGTGAAAAGAGGTGGGTGTTTCTACTGAAGCGGAGTGGGGCGGGTTGGGGAGGAACGGAGCGGAGGTAGAGCGGAGCTGCTTTGTCTATTCGCATCGCCTGGTGGCATTTGTAGGTAGATAATTTTGTATCCCACAAACATGGAAATTTCTTAACACATTCAATAAATTTTTCATCCATTTTTTACTGTAATTGCGTGCGCTGTTGATGACGTCAATACGCTAACTAAAATGAAAAGCGCGTGAGTGAACCGCCCCGCTCCGCACTGCCCCGCCCCGTATCAGTGGACGCTCCGCGTAGCTCATCTCTCGGCGCTAGCCTAATCTAGGCTGTTTTCCCGAGATTTTAAATAATTCCGCTCCTCTCCGCCAATACTGTTTCCTTTGAAGCGGAGTGGAGAAGAGAGGTGCATTTCAAGCCATGTGATTGGTGAATCGCGGCACAGCTCGTTTCCGCTCTGCTCCGCTCCGCCTCATTGGAACCGCAGCCTAAGACTTCCTAAATTGAAACTACCACTGGTTCGGAAGGGTCATCTATTTTTTCCGCAACGTACCATTAGATATATATTAGATAGCATATTTTCTTTGTGTACAATAGATAATATGGGTAACCATCCATCTTCAAAAATCTTTAACGAGCATAAACAAAATACGATAATAATGTTTATGGGTTTAAGTTAAGTTATATATACAATGTTTATTCTAAGTTAAGTTTATTCTAGTACACACTGACTTTCTCCAGTAATAGGTCTGCTGGTAGAAATTTCTATTAGAAATAAGCTGTACCTTTTGTAGCGTGTTAGTTTATAAGTCTTTTTATTACTTATTGCGATTGTCTGTGTGTACATAGATTATCCAATAAATAAGGTACACTATATTTTGAGGTGCTTTTAAATGACTGGGCGGTAGAACCTCTTAACCAGGTTGAATCAGTTATGTTTAGTGTTGTCAGTTATTCATTTATGTATTTCTATTCAATATTAAAGATATTCTGAAGACGTACCTACCAAAAAAATGTTACTACAAATCTTCGAAGGCGCAGTTGTATTATATAAAATATTTATTTGATACAGAAGTCTCATGAAGTATACTTATAAAAGTAATAAAACTTTTCCCGCACTACCTTGAAGTAAGCAGATACCTACAATTTGTAAACATTTCATGATTCACGTACGGCCTATTACTAAGTCGCATGTATTCGAATTTTTAACCATCAAAAGGTACATAAGACAATTTTTTATTACAGTGAAACTTTGACCTTCACGCAACGACAAGTATGCTACAAGAGATAGCTAAGAAGTAGTAGGTAGAAGAAGACATTTCATTTTAATTCACAGTCATAGTGATGTTTGGTGGACAATAGCGGCCGTATGAGCGTCGTAAACATAGCCAACTCACTTATAGTAACTGAAAATAGCTCAATAAATAACTAACTAATATTCTCTGATATTATCTACATAGAAGAGGACACGTTCTTCTTGGATGTTGATATATTATATTTGCGATGATTGATATTGCGATGTAGATCACGCGATATGATTGGTCGGCTGAGTAGCGCGTCACCGCTACAGATGTGTCTTAACATGTTCGTCTTCTTTGTCAGTTTTCATCACGTATGATCGAATGGAACAGTCTATGGTACACTTAAATTACTGCAGTAACACCAACCCAGTATCAAATAAACAAAGATAATAAATCTAAGAAAGTGTTACTATCCATAACATATTTTTATTAAAAAATGAAGATGTATATCTTTATGTAGCTATGGATGGTTCAAGTCATCTGTGCGCGCGGACCTAAGTGTGCTTGTGAAAATGCAACTTAACTTTGCTTGGCAGCCGCCATCTTGTCAAACCGTGTTCTCGTCGTGTTCCATGTACGCGTGTATAATCAGTGCATTTTTGTCACATTTTTTTCGAAATGGACAGTTTATTTGTGGCCTATTGACAGTCTGTTGATCTTTTCTATGTCACCGGACTTGTGGCCTAGCTCTGAGGGCGCTTAACCGGAGCTTGTACTACTCCTAATACGAAACGCCTAAGGGCACCCAAGAGCGCACGAACCTCGGCTTAAGACGTCGTATATTGACATTTTTGTCACACACACACACAGTTGTTGTATACATATATACAAGCTTAATGCACAACGTTTCACAAACATTTTTCAAAGCATACCCAGAAATCAACCCATTATCAACCTTAGCAATACGCAGGTAATTTCTTTATCTATTTTTACGTGTAAGTCAACGAACCGCGGGGTGACATAATAGCTCTAACCGCTGCCCTAGTTTTGTTTCGCGAAAACACGACGTAATTTGTACCAACCAACCCATTATTATGATGCATAAATACGTAATGGATAAATTTTTGAATACGTCTTTCAGTTTATTTAGTGCAGTTTGTAGTATTTTTTTACGTGCATTCATTTATATACATAACAATCATATACCTACATAATAATTAATCAATCGTATTCAGTAAATCATAAGTGCTTTTGATTACATAGTAAAATATGCCTAAATATGTGATCTAAAAGAGCGATAAAGTTAATGTGGAAAACATGCAATAAACAAGGCATTGTCAATATTATGTCATTGTAAAGAATATGACTGCAGTTAATAAGTAGGAGAATTTACATTTAAATACGGAGCCCTTTCTTAATGGCAGCACACGCATAATGTGTAGTCTGAATAATTAAATTTGTAGCGTATAGTTAGTATATTTTTGAAAAATAATATTATGTTGAACTATTTGAAATGGCTCCTAAATTGCCAAATTATAGCCAACGAATAAGAACATAAAATTTATTAAAGAAACATACAGCAACAATATTTCACATAGACATGTTTACGATGAATTTTAAACAAATAATTGGTTTTTATTAAAAAAAAAACAAATTTGCCAAAATGAAATGAAAAGAAATACTTATTTATTTCTCAACATTGACAATTACTTGCTCTTATTGATGTCAAATAAAACATGACTCTAACACCAGTTCGAAAAAACCTCCGTGAAGAAGAACTGGCAAGAAACTTCAAGGGTATATTTTTTCAACTTAAATTTACAGAGATTCTGTATGTCTATACAAAGTTATTCTTATCTGCATCTGTTAGCTCGGCAAGTCTCCCTCCCCCCAAGTATCCAAACGACGAACACCCTCAAACGGCACCCGTTCACGAGTTAACGCGGGATCCAGCCATCGCCCTCCTCCACCATATTAGAGAGAAGTGAGCGACCCGTCACCCGACTCTACCATAAGAAGACGTACTTTAGTGACAATGACGCTTTAGATATTCATCGGGACGAAGAACTCATCGCACAAACAGACACATTACACATGCTTTGTTACAAATACTCGTAAAATCCTGTTGATGAGTGGATTATACCCAAGGGTTTTTATCATCCAAATAATTGGATAGTTTATAATATGCTTTAACACACAAATTCTGTTTTATAGTTTATTTGAATTTGTCAATAGAATATCCTCAGGAACCTTATTATAAAAGCGTATACATTGACACATGAATGAGTTAGTGACTTTATGAAGCCTACTATTATGAGCTGCCGGCATATTTCTTCCTCTTGTGTTAACATTGTGCAGCTCTTTTTTTCTTTTGAACAAGGTTATGTTCTTTTTTACATACATTACATTTTCTAAAATATATTGTGAATGGAAGGTAAGAATATTTATTTCCTTAAATTTACTTCTAAGTGACACCCTTGGACCGAGATGATAGATTGCGCGAACAGCCCTTTTCTGCAGAATAAATATAGCATCGATGTCGGCAGCACTCCCCCACAGCAGAATACCATATGTCATGAGGCTGTGGAAGTAACCAAAATAGACTAATCGAGCAGTTGTTTCATTTGAAGTTAACTAGTATATTACTAATACTTATTAATATACTACTTACATATGAAAATATGACAATATTTAAAGAAATTCTTACTTAAAATTATAACAGAGCATATGAACTAAAAAAGAATTATAATAAATGTATATAAACGAAAATACCAAAATTGGAATAGAACATGTTAGCAAGTTATGGGTGTTTAAGATCTCTTTTCTTCTTTCATAGATAAACTAAATATGTCAATGTGACGATAACAATTATTATGTTTGTTGCAAGCTCTAACTAGAAAACGATTTTTTGAATAATTCGTTCTATAGCCCCCCTAATGTACATCTTATTATGATTAATTGTTGTAGGGTTGACAAGACTGACTGTCAACAAGTTACAAACTGATGATTCATGAAATAGCCGGCAACTAATCATCGAACGTGCTTTTTTTGGCACAGAAGAATCTTACATTCCTCAAATAAATATTAAGAAGCAGTTACATGTGTTCCGTGAGAAAGATCTTGAGGATTTGATTGGGTTGGATTACAGGAGAATAAACCAAAAGAGAATTAGAAAAAACTTGAATCACAAATTAACTTAGAATTTTAATAAAAATATTTACGTAGAATTGACTTCGGTCAAGTGTGTAGAGGTTCTATTAAGATCGCCTCTGGGGTGGCGCTAGCTATGGCCGTCCTATTTGACCACCATGATAAGCACGTTTATCTATTTGAATGTGTTCCGGTTCAAGGGTAGCAACCACCCGTGATATTACAAGAACGTAGGAAATTCCAAATTAAGCCTAGGGTCGACCACGTAATCGAAATTTCAATCTATTACTCCCAACCAATATTAACATCTATAACTAATGGTATTCCTTGGCATTTAACGTCAAGCAGATCCAGTACTCGATTGCTGGCTATAAAAATAATTAAAAAATTAAAAAAAGCTTCGCGTATTTTATCTATAGTTAAAGTTGTGCAATAGCCTTACATACCAACTATCCAACAATGTAAATAACTGGCACAGTGAGTCTATCAATATTTGAGCACCTGTTAATCGATTGTAGTAATTATATATTTCTTTACTACTCTAATTTGTCAATAAATGTTTGTACTGTGTTGCATGTACACGAGACAGCTAAAATCAGAAAACTTGTGCATATTTACTGCCGTGTAAGTAGCAAAGACAAATAACTGTGTCAATAGCAGAAGGCATTAGGACTGTACTCTTTTTCCAAGTGAAATACAAGTGCCCGAGGCAGTCCGAGTTTACAGGCCTCACCGCGAGATGGGTGCGGGCAATCGATAGACATCGCGTGGCTCGGCCGCGATCTACCCCATCGACCTAATCTAATAATAAAACTACACTCATTGCACTCAACCAGTCGACACTATCGATCAATCATGTTCTATGTAGGTACAACACTAATTTTAACAACCACGAATAATGATTACTATCGTGAATTTACTGGTCCGACGCGCAGCGTTGTCGTTTGTTTTCAAATTGTCGTTCGGCGGTCAACATTAATCTATGAGTTTCATATTTTATTCCATATGCTTTATATTTATTTTCCTTCATATTTGGCTATTCCTACTTCTATTATTTGATAAATACCTACTTAACTACTCTGCTAAGTAAGTTTGTTTAAAATTATGAAAAGCATGTTAAAACTAAACTTAGGTAGCTGATATAAAAAGCCCTTCAAAATTTAATACTACCCAATTTGAATGTGGAACATTTGCCTTTAGAAGTGGGTCAGTAAAATTTCACTTTGTGTTTAACTTTGTAGAAAATATCATAAACGTATAAACGTTGAAGCTTACACAGGTGTGCAAAGTTGAATGAGTAAAGGTTGCTTGCGTTCGACAATGTGAGAACGATATTAAAATTTTATTCAGAAAAATATGAGTAACCTAAAATGATTTTTACCGAGTTAAAATGTTAAAAAATCGTTGTTGAAATGAAATGATATCTGCTAAGAGTCTAACAAATAGAGTAGGTAGGTATAAATCTTGTCTTTTCTCTCAATTTTATTGTGTAAATCGACTATGAACAGGCTTGACGAGGTGAAATCACCAATCATTAACATTTTTACTGGTGGTGCAAATGTCCCTAGAGAGTTTGACTCGAGACATTCTAAAGTAACTTAGTGCAGGCTCAGATTGGCATTCGAATCCCCTACAGTGTTGTCACCCTTAGTATGCGGAGCGCCTACAAAAGACGGAGGAACGCGCAAGCGATCCTCGCCTTAGCCTGCGCCTCCAACGAGTGTACCTAAATAATGTATGATTTGACATCTTAGCATCTACCACTGGAAAGTTCTTCTTTGATTAAATAGAGCATTAAACAAAATTATAAGCTTCTTCCAAATCCTCTCCTTAGTGCTCTCCTACACTTTATTACAAACGGGGTCCCTTGCACTTTCATGTTCATGTACAAAACTCCATGTTTCTAGGTGCACTGTCAGATAGTTTTTTAGGAACAACTTACTTATTAAGATAAAATCATAAATGAGTTATGTCCTTTGTCAATTAACCTTTGATACCCTCAAAAACATTTCACTCTTATTGAAAATTACTGTTAACTCATGAAGCGATGTTCGCTTTACTTGTAGTTGTTAGTGTCCAAACACGCTACGAATGTGTGCGTGACCAGGCGGATACTTTGTCTGTACACGTGGTTACTGAAAGTAAAGCGAACGCTTACTACGAACAGTATTATGTCATCCGTAGGCAGGTTCAATACATGCTATTGGAATTGTAGTAATTATTCCTACTTGTAAAAAGAATATCTATATGTATTCGCAATCATTATGTTATCTGTTCATCATGTATTATCAGCTGCACGACGCACAATCAGCCACTTAGCGTCACATTGTCCGAGTGATCAAGATTAAAGGCCAACATGTTGATAAAATACACATTTTACGTTAATCTATTGCGTTTATCTCCTATTTATCCGATAAAATAAAAGCAAGGCATAATAGACTTTAACTGTATACTTTTTTTATTACACTGTGTATTGTATTGCAGGAATTTTGTCAGCCTAGATACCAAATGTATGTATGCTAAAGAACTTTAATGCCTAATTTAAATAATTCAGCAATTGGTCAATTCCTGCAACAGCACAGTCAGTTTTAAGATTGCCAAAATTACCCCTCGTTTTATGGTATACATATGTGTATAGCCTAGATATTGAGTAATAAATGCGGCTTCGTACTCCACGCCGATTTATATTAGTGCTTAATTGGAACCCGCAAATTCTAAGGTGTTACTTTTCGGTATTAAAAAATAGAGATTTCTTGTCGGACTTGGAATTATGCACATTATTTTGTTCATTTCTTGACAATTTACAACTTATTGTGAACTTATTGTTCATAAATATTCTTTTGTAATTTCCCCCTCGTCCATTTCTGTCTTATTTACATTTCTCGTTGGTATCTAATCAGGTGAGAAATAAATAAAGCAACTTAATCCCCTCGTCATTGGCTCCAAACTTCCATTCCTTTGCCAAATGATGCATAAAGCATAAGATCCCCCCTCCCTCCCACAGGGTCCCTTCTTTAGTTGGGCAGAATTATTTGTAAAGCTGAGAGCACATGTAATATTTTATTTTTCTAAATGTCTTACATTGTGTACACAAAAAGAAGAAAAGAAGTGAAAATAAAATAACATTGAAACATTCATTGCTGTTACACTGATGGACTTAGGTGGTTGACCCTGACGGACAAACTAAAATATGACAGATTTTTTCTTTTTTAGTTTTGTAATGTGCTACATAAAATGTGTTTTCTTGTTTTATAGTAGTAGTAACAAGCACTGCCACATAAGCAGGAGGTTCCTGGTTCGAGTCCTGGTCGGTTTATTCATTTGTATGATGAACACATATTTTTATTCTTGGGTCATGGTTTATGTCATAACCCAAGGTTCACCCCAGTTCGCTGTATGATCGTCTACAAAATAAGCTCTGCTTACTTACCATACGGTTTGTCTGAAGAAATATTATAATGATTAATTCAAATATCTATTTTATTTCATTATTGGTACCTGAGACACTTTTAATTAATGTTAAACAGATAAGACACGAAAAGAGGAAGGAAAAGACCAACGAAAATAACGAATTAACACTGACATTTCAGACAAAAAATATACCTAAAATACATTTGCTAAAGAAATACATCTTCATGTATAAATGGTTTGAAAGCGAAGGAATTGTCCGTAGTCACATCATTTACATAATGCTATGAAACTAGAAAATCTAAACAAATTACAAATAAAGAAGAGACGAGGGTTATAGAAGTAGACGCAACAATAGCAATGTAGCTATATATGTAAATAAAAGGAAACGGAGAATAATATTTTGTAAACATCGCCCTAAAACGTTATTGTGCTTAAAACATCGTAACAAAAGACCAGGAAAAAGTATAAAACCCTTAAGCCCTTAGAATTTAGGGGGGACAAAATCATGAAACTTTTCAAAAGAAGTAGTCACGCATTTCCGTGTGTATATTTTACTGTTTTCCTGTTTTGTTTGACATATTTTTCAACATTTCAAATTATTGATAAGATTAACTGATATCTGATAAGCAAACCAACATTATGATTGTTACGCTATATTTGTAATCCATTGTAAAAAAATTTTACTACATTGTACCTAGATCAAAATGATTATAAACGGTGCTCCTAGAGATCAACATCAAGACGTAACCTGGATATAGGCCAAGTCGTCACGGCATCACTTTTCAAATTGTGAGTATCAAAAAATAATTCGGATAACCTGACACTCTGTGATGATCTTTCAAATCCTGTGACTACAAATATTAACTTCTCGATGTTTTTCATTTAACGTAACCATGAATAACCTTTCAGTAAATCATAGTTTAAATTTTTTTTTTTGTTATTGAAAAAGGATTAGACATTTGTCTTCTATCTCACCTGATGGAAAGTGACGATGAAGACGAAGGTGTTACACGTCTATCCACGAGATACCTATTCACTCGACGCTTGAAAGAACTAGGACTATAGTTTTCTGGAAAAACAGACGCAGGCAGTTCATTCCACACCTTGGCGACCCGCACCAAAAAGGAACTATCGAAGCGTTTGGTTCGACTTCTTGGGATATCTACCATGAAGGGACGGAAGGTCTGTCTGCGTCTAGTAGTCCGATGCAAGAAGGGTGTGAGTTCAACCTGATCAAAAAGAGCATTCGCGCACTCTCCAAAATGTAATCTGTAGATCACTGCGAAACTGGCAACTTTCCGACGATGGTCGAGGCTTTGCAGTTTTTTGGTGGTGAGGTCAAAGTTGTTAATAATTTTTTGGGCTCTTCGGTCAACTGCGTCCATCGCTTCTAGTTGGTACAAAATTAAACCATTACTGCCTCAGTTTTTAATAAAATATTAGATTTTAGCCCAACAATTAATTCAAATTATACGCTACATTGGCAAGTGACTTTTAAAGAAGTCGCGTTGAGGGATTACATCTTAATTAAGGAAAAAAATGTCGCCATCATCTCTTTTATACAGTTGTGTTCCGGTTCCAGGGAATAAACGACCAGGGAAGTCACAGGAACAAAGGCCAAAAACCTACATTATATACCTACATTCAGCAATGCATCGTTAGTCGACTTTCCAATATAGTAAACACAATTAATAAATATTAATATACAAAACGACTACACTATTTATAATCTATACCTAATATGAAGTTGTATCCTGCTAATTAATGGAGAAAGAATAACCATTGGGCAAATCCAATAACTAAGGGGGCCTATACCCAGGATTAAAAGAGATTTTACAAGGAACCACATGCCCTAAAGTCTGGTGAGCGTGGAATCGGACGTGAATACTTTTAAGTCTTTATTTATGTCTAGGATTCAGACGCTGCAAAATTCTATAAGTTTTGTGTTGTTCCCAAAGTGCGCTGCCCGCACAGTTAATAGTGACCCTCACGCAAGTTTCTTCACGTGGATTCCGATTATATGGAGAACAATTGTCCATTTATTAATGTATATATCTACACATATCAATCTATACAAAAAACTTGGCAAGGAACTACATCTTAATGAAACAACTATCCAACTAATATTTCTAAGCACAACTTTGTGACTGTCATCCCAGCCTACCCGACCATGTCTCCCGGGTAGTCGCAAGAACCAGGCGCCATTCTGTCTGCGTCCCGGCGGCGCTGTTGACTTGACACAGTTCCGAGATTCGATACGAGGAAATGTTTGGTTGTGATCACATACGTTGGTAGGGGATTAGAAATTGTTGGCTGTCAGTTTTGCTGATTATTTTGATTGATTATTTTTTTAAGGTTTGCGGTTTTTAATATTAAATATTTATGTAATGAAAATATCTAACGACTCTTAAATTGATGAATGATAATCTTCGATAATAGTAAAATTTTTATTATTATTTACATTACAGAAAGAACATTAAATAATTGAATTAAGTATTTTTTCAATTTAAAGAACATTTCACAATTTTTAGCATTCACAACTCAAAAAGGAAAGTGCTTTAAAATCAGGAAAGGGTGTCTTGAGACGTACGTCTTCCTTTCATTCCTTTCAAACCTAATTCTGTTACAATTCTTTAGACATTTTCACAGACAGAAATTGAGAAAGACGGTTTTAATATCAGAGATTAAAACTTTTTCTTCAATTTCAAAAGGAATAAAGGTTTTTTTTTATTTATTATTTTACGATTGCTTCAACTGTTCGTCTCAGTTGTTTCACCCTGTCATTCATGGTGGTATGTGATAAGTCTGTGATTCTGTATCATTGTAGAATATTTGGTGAGACATGTTTATGTATCATACGTTTTATACGTGTCATGGTGTTTCAGATAAACATGACTTCGATATATGTTATTTAAGTAGATATAATTTAAAAGTGTAGAAATAAGTGACTTATAATTGTTATTCAAATATCCAATAGACATCGTGATCATCATGTGACATAGTGGCACAACTCTGGAATATGTATTTTATTCAATATCAAAAAAGTGCATTATTTTTGTTTTGGCCATGTAGCTGTAAGTCTATGACCGGTTTTGTAGATTTCAGGGAAAAGATTGAGAAGAAGAAGGCTCACGTTTGATTTTTCAAGTTATTCACAGTAATAATGAATTGAATTATTACAGTATCTTTCAATAAGCTATTTAGGCATGATTGGAAAAGAATTCAAAATTGCATGACCATAAACATACTCGGAAGTCTATAAAAAACGAGGGTAAGCTATGATTGTAATCTTTTCACAACACAAGTGCCGCAAGTTATTTCAACGCGACTCAATGGCTACAAGTGTTTAAGCTGTAAATCCTGCTAAGGCCGTTCCCTAACTTAAGTAGCGCTTCGTGTAATCTGCTTTATTAGCTTAGAGATATAAGTTTAAGTTATTAACTCGGGCATTCTTCGGATTATGTAGTAAACGTCAGCGTGATGCGTAATACGTGGTAGTTACGTGTGTGGTTTGTTAATAGAAATAATCAGATTTACAATGATTTTTACTACTTTTTTATTGAATTTAATACCTAAAAGACGACCGAGTGGTGTAGTGGTAAGTAGCCTTGCCTCATACGTCAAAGGCCCCAGGTTCGAGTCCTGGCTGGGGCATTAATTTGTGTGATGAACACAGATGTTTGTTCTCGGGTCTTGGTTGTTTGTATTTATACATATATGTATGTTTATTCTGTTCGCCGTTCGCTGCATGGTCATCCATAACACAAGCTCTGCTTACTTTGGGGCAGTTAAAATTAGATTAGATACTTGTAGATAAAGATTTTAAAAAAAATTAATGCCTTAGGCGATGCAATTTATATTGTATAATTGAAGATCTTAGTGAATCTTCCAGTTTCTCATATGGTTTTTAGCTAACTTATTTAGAAATAGAATAGAACAAGAATAATATTATTATGATGATTCGGAATAGTTTGCGTAATCCATTGCAATTGCTATAAAAATATCTTTCTACTTCTGCGACACTTGCGCATGCATTTACGCTCTTGCTTTGCGCGCATCTTTAGTTTTGTGCTTTTGTTTTTGCAAGACATTCCACTCAGGAGCTACCTAAAGACTTGTGTAAATATTAATGTAAACTTTGATTTTATGTAATGTAGAAGAGAGTCGTCGTAAGATCTTCATGTGGAATATCCAAAGATAGAAGTTTTATTAGGCATCACAGGAACAAATATTCATAAGACCTCACATGAAGCACTTGGTTTGGGAAAGGAAGTTTGCCATTGTATCCTGACGATCATAAGGCAGCCCACGTTAGCTGTTGTAAGAAAACTCAAATCAGGTGATTCAAATCACGGCTGGTGATTATCATCATCAGTGGTGACGAATCTGGAATCCATGCCTACGATTCTGAACCCAAAAATCTATAATCTGGGTTTTCCGAGGCGAACTAAAGCCGACAGTTTGCTGAATTGAAATTGTTTGCCGCGTTCGTTACGAAAACCGGCTATGTTGCGACGGTTGCTCTTCAAGATCGTACAACCGTTACATAAGAGGGGTATACCACAGTTTATTTACCATAAACAATCGCAGAACTTCAGAGATCTAACCTAATGGACCCATCATCCTACACCATGACAACGCAAGCTCTCACAGCGCTCCACAAACGTATTTAAATCAGGAAAACGTAGAAATTCTCCACCATCTTCCATATAACCCTTACCTAACCCGTAAACATTTCTTTACATGTCCTAAAATTGAGAAAAAACTTCGAAGCCGAAAAGGTTCCAGTCTGGTGAAGAAGTAGTCGACCCTTTTCAATCAGCCATAATGAACACCCCTACTTTGGAGTAATATAAACGATTAAATAACTGGTTTGAGCGAATGCTCGAATGGTAAAGTACATTAACTACGTGTAGAATACTTGGATAAACTACAAAAAGTGCTATGAGATTTCTAATTGTGTTTTTTTCTTCAGACGACAAAACTTAAAAGCATGCCTCGTTCTAATTCTGTAATCCTGTCAATCATCATAATCAACTCCTGAAAAGTCCCGACAGGCGTCGCCACTCGGCCGTGACTGGCCTACTAATTCACAAGTATCGATCCCGACTCCACTTGGAACTTGTCCCGAATACCACAGTCTTCATTGACGTAGAAAGTAATTTCAAACTGTAACTTTGGGGTCGAGAGAAAAATATCCGGAACAATCTGTTGCAAGAAAAACAAAATCTGTCGTAATAGTAAGACAGATTTCAATTAAATGTTTTAAATATACAGGTACATGTCTGGTTCTGATTTCCACTGTATCGATCCCGAGTTCACTCGCGCAACTCATTTTATTTATAAATTTTATTTTATTTGTACAATTGAAAGAACAGCAGCTTAAAATAGCTAGTAAAAACACAAACAAACACACACACAAATAAGCCAATAGAAACACATTAAAAGGAAGAATAGCAAAGGAGGTTCTAATTCACAAGGTAGATATTGATCCCAACTTCAATTGGTATATATTCGAATATCGAGCGGGCAACGGGCGTATCTACTACTCTGTATTCAAAAGTCGTGGGTTACTTTCAATTGACGTGTGTGAGGGTTAGAAGTGATACTTTGGCGGTAATAACTTGATCTTTTGTTACTTACAGAATGATTAAAATTAAGGTGGATTAAAAAAATTGTTGAGCCGATGTGTGTCAAACGTTTTTTGGAATGTGTATACTATTTAGTACAAAACAAAGTCCCTTTTATTTAACAATTTAGTTGCAATAAGTCTGAGTTAAGTCTAACTACGGTTTCAGCCTTTTAGAAGAAGTCATACGACGTAGCCTTCCCAACAACCATGAAAGGCAATCTTATCTAAAACCTTGATTATATTTCTTAAATACAGGGTGTTCCAGGATATACCGTCAAACGTAATATTATACTTTGGCCTAAGTTTTTACAAAGACGCCTTGCAAATGATTGGAATGCATCACTTTTTTTCTATTGTGGAATTTTATTTATAGTAAAACGTGTAATTTATTTTCTGGAATTAATCGTGTTACTGGCAAAGTAAACTTTCAGCTAATTTATTGCTAGAAATTAAGCATCTCTATCTCACTTATTTATTAAGTTATTGCCAAAAGAAGCTCAATTAACGAAATATTATAAGCATATAATATTTCGTTAGTATATATTAAAGTCAGAAAAAGCATCATAGCTTTTAAACTAAAAAATATCAGAGTATATGCGGGTGATTAGGATTCCCCTAAGGGTGCTCTCTACCTGTGGACCGCTGTTTGACAGAGCTTTCATCGCGTTGTTATAAAGCTAACTTCAGATTTATAGGTAAATTAGGTTCACAGCGGCATTCCACGGAATGCAACGTATGTGGGGTGCTGAAAATTGCCTAAACTCAATGTATGTTAGTATGACGTAAACATATATGCTTCTAGTGACAATGATAACTGTCTTTTAACTTAGTAAGTAAAATATATTTTCAAAGGTAGTTCTTGTCAAAGTTTATTTCTTTCATATCAAGTCAAGATTGTCTTCTTACTAAACCTCACATAGTTTGATGAACCGATTCTATTCATTAACATAGTAGATTACAAACTACTTTTTGACTTAAGGTTTAGTTTTGAATAAAAAGTACGAACAAATTCCGCAACATTTTTAGCAATACACATAACAATTTTCAGCAAATTTCCACCCACTGTTTCACCCCAAACAGCCTCCAGACATACAGACACCGGCAGAGATAAATCACAGGGACCCACAGACAGCTGGCGACTTCCCGACATCAAGACTGATGTCTACAGGGAAAACCTACCCCTTGATCGATATACTTATATATAAGTAAATACCATAGTGGGGACTCGACAGATTCATATCTAATAATTATATTGCGCCTTTAAGTGCTTTTTTGTATGAAATCGCAATAAGTACAGGTGTTCTAAGGGAATAATTTTATCGAGAAAAAGTTTGAGGGTTTTTGATAAAAAGTTGTTCATGATTTCTACAATCTTTTACCCTGAATCAGTTTTGTGAATAAGTTGGTAATTATTATTATTTTTATTTTGTGCCGCTGCTGCTGGGGCTGTGAGGGTGTCTTCAAAAAAGCGATTAAAAAAATCAAAAACTTTAATATAGATAAGTATAAGTATTAAATAGGTACTAAGTACTTCAGAAGTGATAAAAGTGATGTAAACAATCAATACCGTTGATGGATGTCGTGCTTTAATACGATTATTAATTAGCAGTTAAGAAAGTTCGTGGCTTATTTATTAACTGTTCGTTCTAAGACCTGTTAGTCTAATAATGTCGTGTTGTATTGTTGTGCTGCTGAAACAAAGGAATATTTTTCTGACTGAAGTATAACGAGTCATTTCCAGGGCCACCACCGTATCTGCCCCCCAAGACGAGTGGCATCCGACGATGAATGAAAAATGGAAAAGTGAATTGAATGCCAACATATGTAATTTACATATGCGTATGAAACGATCAGTCGATATGTCAACTTCATACATGGACATATCATTCTATTCTATTTATATTCCCTTTGTAAGCCCTTTGTTCAGTAGCAAAAATTGGAACCAAATCAATGTTACGTGACTAAATGTCAAACTATATTTACGCAAAGAACGCAGCGCCATCATTTACAGAACAGACAAGCTGCCCGGACAGACTCTACCCTCTCGATCGATTTCTGATGTTTTTGACTACATATATTTTCTAAGTCGGTGAAAGAGCGCGCGCTCCATCTGATGGAAGGTGGAATGCATAAGAACGTGATACTGAAATATACGACTCTATTCGTATTATTCCAATGGTTATTCCATCCCTGATTGAGAACCCTAACACGTTAAAAGTATGTTTTGATTAAAATAGAAAGGACGAACAAACTCTGTACTGTTGTACCTAGACGTGTATGACATTTCCTATAAACAATGGCTCTAATTATCTAAAAAGCGGATTATTTATTTACACTTCAATACACCTTTATAAAAAGAAATATCATTAAAAAAATTGGATTATTCAATAAGGTTATATTTGGCAGTCTTATCGCTACATAGTGATCACTACCAGAAACGTTGACGTTATTATTTTAAAATAATAACAAAATAATAAAACAATTAGCCAAGTAAAAACTTACCAAATAAATAAAAATGTTTTTAGTGTTTCATAAACTTACAAATGAGTACATTTACAAAGATAAACATTTATGAATTCAACTTTTACACATATTTCACATTCAACAATTGCATTGCCATCTAGTAAATTATACAAAACCCATCGGCAGTGTTGCTTATCTCGATTCAAGTCACGTGCTCGCACGATGGATACCTGCTTTTATTACTTAGTAACACTGGAAAAATACTCCGCTTATGATTTATTTAACTGAGATAGACTTCGTGGGAAATATAGTGATATACGGTTGGGTGCGTCGGTGCAAGCTCAGATTTTAATCCCCTGTAGTGTCGTTGTTCTTTCGTACGTGGGCGCCAACAGAAGACCAAACAACGCGCAGGCGACTCTCGCCCTTAGCCGCCCTTAAGCCTTCCGTCGTAGAACTTCTAAATGTTTTTTTGTGTAGTTCTCCAGAATATTGAATGTGATAAATTATTCGAAGTTCTCGAGTAAAAGGGTGAATTGTAAATGAATGTTCAAACAAGCTATTGTAGTGTATACGTAACTTGAATTTTTTGTAAAGATTAATAATAATAATAAATCGCCAAACAAGCACACAAACTATATGGCCTTATATCTGTCCCTGCCAGGTTACAAAGGCCTCCGGTAGGTGCATGAAGCAGGTTTACTACAACGTACAGTCAACAGCAAAAGTAGATGATCAAAATCAGAAATTCTATACTAATGAACAAAGTTCGCGTCAGAACTGTGTGGTGTTAAGGTAATTCTAAAGTAGGTGATTGTGAATTATACCAAACATTAACAACTGGCACAGCTGGCAAATATGCCTGATCAATGTTGATCTTAAAAGTAATAAACACAATTCACATCACACTAACATCTTCCAAAATGATTAATAATTGTTTAGAATGTACTTTATTTTCTCAATTCTGTATCTTTAACAGACATCAATTTAACATCAGTTAAATTCATATACTTATTAAGTATTGTGAATTTCTGTCAATTGACCAAAAGTAGGTGATGCGATACAAAATCATAACTTACTGAATATTAATATCTTTGCATGTTTGTGAATTTGTGTCAATATTCAAAAGTAGGTGACGCGGTACAAAATCATAACTTTATGATTATGTTGTTTTTAACCTATAACAAATTAGATCTTAAATAATTTAAATTTTTAATACGACTATGCGCCTTTGTCTTTTTAGTCGGCTACAATATATTAAAATATTTTTTATAAAATATTTTTATCTGTATGCCATTATTTATGTTGAGTCGTTGCACAACTGTGCAAAATAGAGATATCGTAAGCAGGATGATAGATAATAGATAGATAAAGGAAGCAGGAGATAGTAGGTTTACGCGGATCAGAGATATAGCCAGGCATATGAGAGTTTCTATGACTACTGTTCATAGACGTTTAAAGGACGCAGGAATACGGCACCATCAGCCAGAAAATCCTAATTAACTTCATTGCATAAACAAGAGAGAGTAAATTTTGCACAAAGATATTATGATTTTTAATGTGATATTTTGTGATGAAAAAACATTCTCTTCAAATGAACAGGGTCGCCTTACACTACAGTGAATAAATAACATGCGCTACAAAGAAGAAAATATTGTTTCTAATAGAAGCCGTGGACGAATTAATATAGGGTTTTGGGAATGGATGATTGGAATCAAGAAAATATTGGGAGTAATTTTTTTGTTAAATATTTTTAAAATGTGTAAAGTTTTCCAACTGTGTAATTTTTATGAATATTTTGAATAAAATTTATGATGATTATTTTTAGTTTTTCCTTAAACATAACATCAAAATTTCAAACTATCATGAAGCATTAAGAAGTGTTATGACGATCAAAGTTTTGACAAACATGACAGTTCACTAGTTTTGAATCATTTTTTCACTTCTTAGTTGTGATGTGAATTTCGTTTATTACTTTTGGAATCAACATTGATCAGACATATTTGGCAGCTGTACCAGTTGTTAATGTTTGGTATAATTTACAATCACCTACTTTAGAATTATGACGCGAACTTTGTTCATTAGTATTGAATTTCTGATTTTGATCATCTACTTTTGCTGTTGACTGTACATCGCCAAGTTCGCATACTTTGCAGTTTATAATGCAAAACAGTGATTAGTATAAAACAGCAGCATCAGCAAACTTTTTCGAAAACTACTATACCTACCTGCTATCGATAGTAGGTAGTCAGTTCACCTGGAACTTATTTCACAGCGTTCGTTGTTAGTGATGCAACGCCAGCCTTTTGTCCACTTTGCCTAATTATTATTATTATTGTTTTGTTTAGGGTTTAGGGGGAGACCATCCCCTTTCCTCACTGTGACATGGAATATCTATTGTGAGTAATGTCCTCTTCTATCCAGGTGCAACACATTTTCTATCATAAACCACAGTCTATCACTCCCAACATGGTTGACCTCCCATTGTAATAATATTCTGACAGTTACTTGATCCACCTTGTACAAAAACTTGATAATAACCTTAGAATTTCTTATTTTTCTATATTGATGTTATTCATTTCTTTTTTTTTTATGGATGTCTAAAGCGTTTTTATTTTTTCCTTTTTTATGAATGTTTAGTTTGTTATTTTTTATTTCTTGTGTTTCTTGTTTTAAAATTTAAAAGTGAAAACGAATAATTGGCCTTCACAGCCAAATTTTTGTAATTATACTATTATGTTAGCTGTAAGTTTTATATAAATAAATAAATATATAAACCTTACAGATATTTTGGTTACTCAGGAAGTTCTTCTTTTCTTTTGTTTTTTTTAAATAAGCAAGGAAACTATTTTCAGATGGGTTTTTTTCTTACGCAGATTAAATAATGAATTACATAATTCACCCACAGGACTTTCTACAGGGACCTTTAAATAAAGACGAAATAATCATCACAGTGTTCTAATGGAGAAATGGTTATTAAAATATCAGTATACAACAAAAACTAGATCGAAATAAAAACCTCAAAACGCACATTTAACAATACAATCAAGAAAATTCTCCAAAATAACAAATGATACGAATGGGAAAATTTAATGGCGGTAGTAAAAACATAGTTAATTTGTTTATTATTCCGTCGGCAGTGGAGTGAATCTCTCTGTGTGCTGGCACCGGTCCAGGCGCGGGCGCAGCGCGATATCATCAGATCACAGGTTGGTTATGACACCTGTGTTCTTAATATAATAATAACTTTATTACTAATTAAAAAGGATTGGGAATACAAGATCTGCCTTCCATACAATTTTATTCAAAAGGTTAGATTTTTTAGCTTGGATTACAAAGATCTTTAGGGATACATTTCTTGCGTTTATTGCACGACATATATAATAATAATCATAATCCACCGAAAAAAACACCAACTGTATGGCTCGATAGTAAGCAGAGGTGTCATGGATTTATACAGAAAACCTGGGGGGGAACCCAGAATAAACATACATATACACATAAATATCAACAACCATGACCCGAGAACAAACATGTGTGTTCATCATACAGATGAATGCCCCGGTCAGGACTTGTTGGGGTTTAATCCAACATATTTACATAATGTACAGTAAAGTAAAGAGGTAAATGTAAGGATGATTTTAGGTAAGTAATAATGTAAAGAAGGGCGAGTGAACGCTTGTAAGTAGTAAGATGTGATAATTAAGATCGTACTCTTTACTTAAAACTAGGAAATTAAAACTAAACAAAAATGCGTAGTACCTACAAATCTACATCTGATTGCTATAATTGCGAATTAATCGATGACAAGTATATTTACTTTGTGCAGGACTCGAACCTGGGACCTCCACGACCAACAGGTGTACGGGGCAAGGCTACTAAGCACTACTCTACTCACACGTCTGTACATGAAACATAAATGAATACGAGTACACAAAGAGAAAAAACGTTAACAACATGGTACAAACGAATTTATATTGATTGCAGAACCCAATTTAAATCTGTACCTAAACAAAAATAGTTGCTAATTTGTAATAAAAAGACGCTGTAAAATACAAAATTAACACCGGTAAGTAGTAGTTCTATTATTTGTTTTTTTTTAATTAAATGGTAACGAATTGGAATTCGTAAATAATATTACTAGGGAAATATAATATATTATATTCAACACGTGTTTGAACTACAAAATAAAAAAGGGAGCAAAATAAGAAAGGCCCAACTAATACTGGGTTAGAGGTACAACACCTCGAATAAGTAAGGGTTGAAAAAAAATATAGAACTCAAGTTACGATCCCTATTAATTACGCGAATTCTTGGCCTAAAAGAATAAATGATTAGATTCCGTGATCACCGTCAAACAGGAAACAATCGGCACTGTATGAATTGATATATAATTTTGATGATTGATTCCGATAATAATGAGTAGCAATCACAATTTCATGCCTTGACATGTTAATTTATATTATATTAGTTAATTTATTCTTTTTAAAATTTTCAAAAGTACTTTATAACTGTACTGTAAAACAAATTACAAAAAAGTTATTAAAAAGGGTATCTTCTCGCTACGAGTGACCATGTTGCTACGAGCCGTAGCGCTACGGACTACGACAACGCCACTACTAAACGCCACTTTAAACAATTTATTACACTATGCCACTTAAATTTTCTTTTCTTTATCACGTAATGTGTATGCAAATTTATAAGTTTCCCGGCTTCAGGAAATTCTTGAAATTCCAAGTTCTTGCCCGTTCCGCCTTTTCAGCGGATGTAGTTGTTAGCAAAACTTTGTTGGCGTTTATAGGAATGATTTTTAAAGTTTCATGTTAGTTCTAAGTTGGAACTTCTTTAAGTTATCATGTTTGTAGCCTAAGTGGGTGTTAATTTGTGTCAGACTTTATTTAACGAAATAAGTAACTTTATCATAACGCTTTAAGTAAAATTTACCCATAAAAAGGGAATTATAAAAAATTTGTTATAGATACCTAATTAGTAGTAGAAATTTATCGTTTTGTCTATGGATAATTTTTTTTCGCACGGTCTGCTGAAACTGAACAACTTAGTTCTGAAAAGCTCTTAAAAATAATAAAGAATAAGCAGTATATTCGTTTTCTAATAATTACATTTAGAAATGAATCACCGTCTAAGCTAATCAATTTACTTTATAATATATAAATGTCAAGGTAAGTAAACGGTTTACCGACTGCAACCCACGACGCGACACTCGAGAAATTGAGTTTAAAAATAAATGAAAACTGACATTTTGTACGTTTTAAATTATGCAATTTCAACGCCCGCTCTTTTTATTTGAATCTTGAGTAAGACAAAATTGTCTTAGTCCACAATAGATACGTATTTCAACACATTGCAAGCTTTTTTATTTATATTATTATACTAATATAAATTGTTTTGCCATGGTTGCTAATAATGAGCATTGGATTTTAATGAGTAAAAATATACTTAAATAATTATGGCTAAAATCTAAAACTTTTTAAGATTTAGTTTCCATTTGGGTTTTGAAGCCAAATAAGTTTTGTATAAAATCAAAACCTCATTAAAACAAAACGTAATTTTGAATAACCCCTTACTTTTTACGCACGGAGTCAATGATGAAATTTTGTAAATAATGAAACCAACCAATAATTTTCCATCAAAACATGAGGCTTTGTTGCTACAAATTTTAAAACCTTTCACATTTTTGAAGTCGGGCTATATTTAACGTTGAACTGTATACAGGGTGACTTTCTTACCCATACCTATTGGAAATAGGGCCCATGGACTCAAACCGTAATTTTTTTTAACTTCGTCACAGCCAGCGTCACGGGATCCACCGGACTGGAAGTGGCATTTACATCCATGGACATCATTAATAATCGGTGTTTCTTTGATTTATCGATTAATAACATGTTGCTGACCCTAGGTTTAAATAGGCCTTTGTTTCAGTATTTTTTTTTATTGAAAAAGGATGAGACGTTTGTTTTCTATGTCACCTGATGGAAAGTGACGATGAAGACGAAGCCTACACACGAGACACCTCACTGGACGCTTGAAAGAACTGGTTTTCTGGCAAAACAGACGCAGGTAGTTCCTTCCACAGCTTGGCGACCCGCACCAAAAAGGAACTATCGAAGCGTTTGGTTCGACTTCTTGGGATATCTAATTGCACTAACTATTCCTTACCTATAACCGCGGCACATCCACGTACATGTAGTTATTGTGGCAGTCGAAATAAGAAGATAGAAGGCCGCTACACGCCGCCCTAGATGAGATCCTAACACAAGGAACTCTTCTAACACTTAATTCTGAGCAAGTCTCCCAAAGACAGGATAAAGCGGAAATGAAACCAATATTCGATTCTTCATATGAAACCTACCGGTCAGCTGTAAGAAAATTACCCGGCATATGGTTTATCATAAGCTTATCCGGTTGAAAGACAGCCAGGGCTCATACAAATAAGCTTTTGTAAAGCTAAGCGTTGCTCATTAGCGATGAAAGTTCCGTTTCTTTGTTCCTGAGATGCAAGCTCGCTCAAAAGCTCTGTGTCGAAAAATTATGTGCATAATGTAGCGGAGAACCGATCTGTTTTGATGATTTTGAAGAATGTGGTTTAAAAATTTGGTTTTATTTATTTATTAATTTTTTTGTCGCCATATAAAACTTTAACGTCTGGAAGTATTATGTATGTAAATATTTATACACGCAGATACACGTGTACCAGAATGCTAGTATTTTAAAGAAAATGCCGATTTAAAAATCATATATTAATAATAAAATTTAATTCAAAGATCGTCTTTAGCTAATGTAATAAATAAATATTCATATTATTATAGCCTAACATTAAATCATTAACAATCATTTGGTACAGCCATTAGAGAGTATGGTTACCGCCAGCGTCACATTAACCAAGCGTTTATCGAGAGTCATTAACAAGCTAACGGCCATTATTTAAGCACATAATTGCACTTTATTGAACCGTCGATACATCGTTTATCAAATTATTTATTACTTAATAATAGAAAGAGTCACGAGTCCTGCTATTTCAAGGATGTTAAAGTATGTTTCTTGCAGGCTCACTGTCTCACAAATGTCACATTACCAGGAGCAGTATGGTATTCCAGAAATTCTTATAATCACTTAGCTCTCTTTGTAGTATCTTACTTTGGAGAAACATGCATCCACCAGTGGGACACATATGAACTAAGTGCTGACTGTACATTACTCCTACGACTTCCCGGAGGCATTCGTTTAGAGCATTAATTAGGAGACAGCTGAGTGCACTCGCTGTTCCGTTGGAGTAGGTGAGAGGTCAGTTACTGCCGTTACAGAGCATTATTTCTATGTACGTTTAACGTGTTTAATAGATGATTTATGGTCTCTCATTAGAGTGTCAATATTTGGAATATTTTTGTAAAATTATGTCTTAAACTTAAATGAAAAGAGAAGAATGAATTATTCATTTATGAGGCAAAAAGGGATTGATCGTTGTCGCAAATATCTTATTTAAATAGTAAGCAATATACCTAAGCTTGTTTTCATTGTTTGCGTGAAAACTACTTATTAATGAGGACAACAAATAGGCTTCCAATAATAGTTTACTACACAGCAATACATTATAATTCTAAGGAATAACTGAGACTCCAATACTGCTAACCACAGAGTTATATAATTATATAAACAAAATAATAGAGCATAGAGTCGTCAATTGGTTTACTTTTCAACGTTCAAATCAGTTCGGCAATATATGTTGAACGTCAAGGCCAGCCTGTTGTAACTACTACATATTATACTGAATTTATTCGGCCAGCCGATCGAGCAGTCCGTGTCGGTTTATAATATGATCATCAAGGAACGACTGGCATAAGCCGGGCGGCCTATTCCGAACATTCATCTTTCATATAATCGATTTTGCCACTCGGCTGTGCCGATTAATGCCCCTAAGACAGTCTAAGGCAGCGCATGCACAAATGCTTTCCGAGGAAGTTCGGTAGTTTGCTAAGAAATATACACAAATAATATTACTTAAGTTTCCAAATACAAAAAAGACAAAAATAATTGAAGTCGTCTCCCAGAAGTTTTTCGCTCGCGCACCTTGCTCAAGTTTGCTGGATACGGCATACGTAGCCCAAAAATAACATCGACGGAATATTTGAAATCAGCCCAGGTTCTTTGTTTTCGTCAACAAGGAAAAGTCCTGAGAATCGTAAATATTTAGTTTTATTTACAGACACAATTCAAAGTCCACGTGACTCGCGTACCGAGCATCCTTTGTTTGTTGACCCACTGACCTAACGCAAACAGTACTTATTTAACCCCATAAATAAGCAGAAACCAAAGAAACCACTTAATTTACATTTAGATTTCAAATAAATACTGAAGGGTTAAAATCCAACAAGAAACATTCTTACAAGTGTTTAAGATTAATGCCTTATAATAAATATGTATTCTTTTGTAAACCTTTATTCTACGATACCTTGAATTTAAGAGCCATGTTGTACTATTTTGGCATGAATAAATATTATAATTATGATTATTAATATTAAGATCAAATGTACAGAGAAGTTTTTAATGTTTATTATTTTAACGTCATGTCATCTGTAGGACGAATCACGAACTTTACATTCTACAATTGATAAGGTTCTTAATAAATGTGTATTCTTGAATTGAAATTTAATTTTTCTATACATTTTATTCAACACCAACAAGAATATTTAAAAATTAACAATACGAACAAAAACAGAGAAAGAAAAAATATAATGATAAAATAAACCGTCATAATTACTTTTTTCACAGGGCTGGCAGAATTATCGCGCTGAATCCAGAAAAAACACAATATAGGGTCTTAGGGTCACCACTTTCACTCACCAATAGTTTTTAAATTTCACTGAAGACTCTATGAAGACCCTGACCCCAAGACCTCGCAGTCAACGGCAAAAGTCTCAAAAATATTAAATAAAATTTAGTGTACAGATAAACCGTGAGAAGTTATCGATTTTAGATTTCTTAATAACTAGCAGTTTTTTACAGTTTTTTCATCGTTTGTGCTGCAAGGGGTGCTTCTAGAACATTTTCTAAAGAAAAGTAGAATAATTTTTCAAGCTCGACCGTTACTTCCAGATATTATCGCAAACAAAACATCAGCTTCATTTTATATTACATTTAATTCGACAGAAAGCTAAATTACCATGCCAAAGTTGGATGACATCCATAAAGCTATTTAGTTATTCAAAATATCGACATAAAATCATCCGTGTTGCTTCTAATCTCGTCATTTCCCAGTGAATTCATCTTCCAGCTCGGGAGCATTGCCGAATTTACATCTCCATTAAATGCTTCTAATTAAGACATCGATTCTTCTTGACGTCCCACGGGATCAATAAGTAGGTATAATTTGAGACGTTTTTGACTCGAAATCGTTGATATTTATTAACTAGGAAAATATGTTTATTTACTTAGGGAACATTTACTTTTCAACGATTGAAAATTTGATTTATGACTGCGAAAATTTTTGGGATGATAAACATGTTTACAATTTCAATAGAATTACAGAAAATAATAGTAAAGAAAACTACAAGTACTAATCTAAAGATGGACTAGAACATTAATGTATTACTCTGTCATTGAAAGAAATGAATGGACGGAGGGCTCTCCTATTTGTTTCTCGCTCATACGTTATTGCCAACTATATTCGCATGGATTTGTAAGGACAGCAACAACAAAAAAAAACCTAGTAATTCATGGTTTTCATGTATTTTGGCCTCATAATGTGAGATTTTATGACGAAACTTGAAACAATGATACAACTTGACGGTTTTTGATAGATCTATCTATACAGTTAAGCTTGGTAACAGGTATTTACTAAAACTTAAAATTAAATGTACATGAAAGAGTTTACATGCCGACCGTACATCTGTTAAAGGATTTTCCCCGAATGACTGCGTCGTACACACGACAAAGAGATAAATGACATATTATTTAAATTAAGGTGGTTTTTCGTTTTTTTCACAGCTCATCCGCATGTTGCGAAGGTATATAGTAGTTTTTGTCTTATTAATTTTATAATTTTATGACCGAAACCATTTGAAGAAAGATCCATTTTTATATGGTCATACAACCACTACTTATTAATTTAATGTTTTACATTTTTCAAATGCTTTATATTCTATTCCAAGGTTTTCCCATTCTTTCTTCTGACTTGTATCTTTTTGTATCTTTATATATTTTTCACTTAAAAAAAGCCTTTCTAACTCTGCACTACTAACTCTAAAATTCGAATATCCTGAACTAAAATAAGACAAATGCGTACCAGAAAAATGCGTGACTTGTGTGTATAGGTACATGTGCACGCTGGTCACCGAAAACATCCTTTTTGTTTTCAAAAATACCTTAAAGATACTGTAATACATATATACGTAGGTAATATTTTATAGAAAGATATGTCAGAAAAAGTCAGGGCCATTCTCTTGTTATTTCGATAAACATATTTGAATGAGTTACATATGTCGGTTACATTGTTTATTTCAGCTTATCTTAAATGCGTATAACACTAAAAAACAAATAGTCGTCGTTTAAATATACACACGGAGACTTACTCACACTTTTAGTATTTGGGCTGAACAATAAATATAGGTACGTTTTATTTCTTTGTGTGACTTCGTATTGTATAAAACTTATTGAATTTAACGTGAAAAGTTATTAACGTTAGAGGTCAATGGTCCCTATCCCCAGTTGCTTTAACAAAATGAAGTAAATTTGCTGTGAAAAAATAAAATGTGGCTTGACATTTTATAAATTATATTTCACTTTATTATATATTTGAGTTGTTTAAAAACAATTCTGGAGACGTCATTTTACATTAATTATATCGTAGATTAGATAGTAGATTCATGCTAGTAAACATTCTTAAAGATGCAAAACAAATACTTACACTTCAAAATCACCGATCGATAAATCCAAATTGTGCACAAAAGTATAATTTTCACAAACACTGCACAGAATTAAAAGAAAACTTGCTTTTCTTCACGCACAGAATTTTACGTAAATATATTTTTATACGCTACACCGAACTCTTTACGATGAACCTCTATGGAGAACGAATAAACTTTTTACAAATGAACCAAACTGTTTAGAAAAAGTAAGCGATTTAGTTTTAAAATTTTGAATTTAGGAGTATTTTTTTGTGCGCAGAGCTCGAACGTCCCAGGTAGGCCGTTGTCACAAACTAAACGACGTGAATAAATAGCTGAGTAATTAGGGAATGTACGGCGCGCGCGGCCGCGAGACCGTTTTAGCGTCCACTCCGAGTTCGTTGGCAGATCTCCCGCGCTGTCATACCTACATCGCAAGCTGAGAAAACTATGGAAAAGTTAATAGTTTGGACTCTGTGTTGGGGAAATGTTTGGATTTTGGCCATATTTGTTTTGAGGTACAGAAGGAACGCACTAGACGAATTTAAATTTATATATTCGATATTATTTAACTAGATTTCTCTCGCATCTTCATTCGCATGAGTTCCGGATGCTTTTAAAACTAGGGAGTGAAATTTCCAGTGTGCTAATCCAGGTTCGTAGGGAAAAGTGAAGAAGACAATACAAATAAGTATATACATGCATTCTTATTCCTTCGGGTTTATACTTTTTTGGATAAACCAAAAAAAGTCGCGGGAATTCCCCATATAATCAAGTGAATTTTGAGTTGTTTATTTTACTTTATTTTCTGTTACTCTTAATCATTTGTTATTGTTTGAGACTTTATTTAAAAATTTTGCAACTTAAATCTTGATAATAATTAAAAGAAGTTCTTGGCCTAGAGAGAATAAAATAAAATACACTCAGCAGTTTGAAGCGACGGCGGACAGTTCTTATTGTTATGTTGTTTTTCTTTAAAACGATCAATGAAAATTTATTAAACAAACAACACGTTTTTGTTATTGTATGTATTTTAGATATCTGCCGAATTATTTTTAACATTTCCTATGAGTTTATCTTCCATTCCATTTGTAAATAGTCAGTCGTCTTCATAGGAAGACGAAAGTTTTCCATCCAAGAGATTCAGATAATAATAATGACAATTTATCAATATATTTTAGTTACTATCGGGCATTAAACAATCAATATCAAATCAAATCAAATGAATTTATTTGCGCAAAAATGTGTACAAATCGTTCTTAATTAAAATTGACACATTTTTTACTGTTAAACAGCGTACAATATACAGTTAATGTAAAATTAAATCTAGTAACATTGAAATAAAACAATTTTTACCAATCGCGGAAATCATCCACATACCTTTTAAAGCTACTTAATCATCGTGTAACAATGAAACACATAAAATATTTTAAATTCAAACATTGTATATTTCGTTGAGCAGCACTTTAATCGCGATATTGGCAGCAGTGTAAACTGCTCAGTTTTTTATGATAAAACATCGATTATCGAGAAGGCATGCTGAAAGCTCGGCCGAGAAGATATTCATTTATGTATGATGATTTCTATAAACATTGCTGAAAAAGTATTTAATGCAAGACGTTTTTGAATGCACTCAGGTTAAGCATACGTGTACTTCAAATAAAATCTTTTCAATTTACTACTCATGTAATCAGAAAATACCACTGCACGAATACCAAAATTTGCTGAATTAAAACCTAACAAATAAAGAAACTTTCAACACCCCTCCAATTTATACAATAGCGTTAGCGAGCTAAATTATGAAGAGCCTTATTTTCCAACAAAGGCATGTTTCCCCAACGATATTAGCCCTAACCCCCTACGAAAAAGGGGCGCCCGAGGGTGGCAGTTACATTGCATTAACCCCTCGCGTGCACAACGCAGGGAAGCCGTTTTTACTGCCCGGCAAAAGTCACGAGCATTTGTCTGCTGCCGGCGGGCACCAACAGGTTGACAACGCCATTCTGTCAGATTCTACCTACACGCCAACTTTTTATAATGACTGTTGAATACCAAACTGTTGATTCACCTACATTACAACCTACACCGTTATCAACTTATTACTATATGAAACAGATGTTCATACTAAAATAAGATTATGAAATAATCAACGTTACAATGTATAGCACGTTACGCATTTGATGTGCCCGAATAACACATGCGTACGGATTCGTAACTGGAAATTCCATTTAGTTTACATCAAGCGCCATTTCAGCGTTCCACTTGGGTACGAGTGTACTTATTTCTCTACTCGGGAAAATAATGGGACTACTAATATCAGAGAGTGGGTTATTTTCGTTCTGTCGGACGACAGATGTCGTATAGGAAGCCACCTACTTCCCGAGTCCGAAATACCACGGCATGGGATGCGCCGCGTAGGTCAAGTCGAGTATTTCTGTCCTCGCCTTGTGCAGGGCTAGCGTTAGGTTAATATTAACCGTGGCGTCACTCGCACTTCGATAAAGACGATGATAATCCCCAGATCGTTCCTCATCATTTAATTGTAATTCCTTTCAGTCGCACTCTAATTAATAAGGGTTTCTAAATGTTGACGATCAAACAGCGTGTTTACGGCCAAGGCAAGATGCGCCCACGTCGTAAACTTCGGCTTTGATTTATTTTGATCGGCATTTAAAATTTTTATCAACGGATCATAAATCCATGGACAAATAGAGTCGGTTGATCGGCGGTGACGTAGCGGTTGTGAAATGAGTTTCTGGAGACATTGACCTATCTACGAGTAGTTGGCGGTGCTGGCTAAGAGCGGTAGGTGCAGGGAACTGTTGCTATTTTCGCGTCGCGTGCGCAGCTGTGTGATGCGCCGGCGAGTCGCTTTCTCCCCTTTCCCCTCTTACGACCGAGAAATAATCTCCTAATAGGCGTCACTCATCTCTCTGTTAAATCTGAACAATTAGCAAACTATGCCACTCGTTCTAAATCAGATTTCTGGGAAACGTTATGACGAAATTATTTATGAAGCTCTATTTGTTGGTCTTCAGTGTTTATTTGAATTCAGATTTTTTTGGAACAGCGTAAGCTTAAAAACATTGTATAGTTACGAAAAATTACATTAGCAGCAATGAGGTTTTATAATATATAGAGAGAGTTACCTTTATAGTAAATGCTTTTAAAAATGTGGCTACAAAACTAATTTGCAAAATTGTCTTTTACATCTGTGAAATTCGACAGCTCAAGAGAAGACTCGGTAACGATGTAATCAGTCAAATAGTGTACAGTAATAATAATGTAAAAAGGTGTACATCTTTTTTTTAAATGTTGGTTTTTTAAAAATTATCGTTATATCTCATGTCTGGCAAAGGTAATAAGTTTCTTGTGCCTTAAATTGTTCTGTTGTTTATGTTTAAAAAGTTGCAAACTTTTTAGTTTAGTGAAAACTTATTTTGACATTTAAATATTAGGTAGTTCCTTCAAAGACGGTTATATCTAAAAGTAGGTATTGGATATATGCAGTTTTATTTGATAAAGATTAATTTAAAACAAGCATTACAAGTTGTTATTAAAACGAAAGAAAATAAACCGCCACTGATCAAATTAACTGGAAAAAAATATTGAAAAACAAGAATAAATACATAACAAATAGGGCAAAGTGGCCATAAGGCTGGCATAATTGCCACGTTGGATCGCTTACGATAAACGTTGTGCAAAATATGAAACGTAAATGCCTTTAAATAAATAATGTCATTTTTGTAAAAACTAAATTGCAGGCGAAAATTAAAATGGTATTGATGCTACCACGTTTTTAATAAATAGCATTTAATAACAAATGAATAAATGGAGCCGGTTATTCGAAATCCCAGGGTAGGTAAACACTTCCCTCTAATGTGGTTGAGGAGGGCGATGGCTGGATCCCGCGTAAACCTAGTGAATAGGCGTTTGAGGGTGTTCGTCTTTTGGATAGTTGGGGGGAGGGAGCTTGTCGAGCTAACAGATGCAGATGAAAAGTTATTTTGTATACACAAATAAAAATGTTTTTTTTTTTCAAATTATACCCGAGAAGTTTCTTGCCAGTTCTTCTTCATGAAGGATTTTCCGAAATGTATAATCAAGAAAAGGCTTTTAAAATTCGTTTCTTTGTAACTAACAAAACCAAACCGCAAACCGAGGATTATAGCCTGGTTCTCGTCTTCGAGTTCTATAATTTTAATACACTTACAGTCTTAATAAAGCATCTCTAAGAAATATATAATATAAGGTACATAAAACAGATGCATGAATGTACTAAGGTCGTCAAAAATACCAAGAATACATAAACTGACGCCTAGTTGACCAGTCTCCTCTCCACTCGTATTTACAATGTGCTATTCTGAAATCACAAATTAAATTAAATATTGAACCTTGAAGTGACATGAGATATCTTTTCGATATCTTTAGTGGTTGTAATGTAATTTTTACACTTGGGGAAGACACTAGTCGGCATTTTTGTAAGTATTTTTATGTTTAAAAGGTAAGACAAGCAACGTGCCATGTGTCCGACACGACAACTCCGGTAATTACCTTACTTTATATACTACATCTATAATTAACAGTAATTTTTGCATAAAATGTAGAATCCGAAGATACACTAAAAATTTGTATCCTAACCAAACCTATATTAAAAAGAGCATGGCTTCCTCAAAAATATTTCACGCAGTAATGTTTATAAATAGCTCGCAAAGACACAAGGTCCGCCGTGGTCTAAAAATAGTGAATTAACAACGTTACCGCATCGACACGTTCCGGTTCCGAGATTTTCCCGACAGACGTACCTTCTGTAGGACCAAGCTATAGACGAAGCACGGCCGGAATGCGGCTTCCCTTTCAATCTTTTACTACTAATAAATACAACAAGTGCTGTGAAAGCGTAAATTAATACCGGCATGAAATACCGGTATAAATAAAGGCAGCGTTATTGTCCGAATCCGAAATAAATGACGTCATGTTTGATAGTCGCTTGGCTTAGTCGATTAATCTTTGATCCCAGCCCAAGGCACTCGACCGCTTCCGCCGTGACTCCATAGCTTGGTAGAGGCCGCCCGAATATAAAACTGTATTGTGCTACTAATAGAAATATGGACTTATTGGCTGAGGTACTATGGGGAGAGAGGAAATATTATATTTTTGGAGTTAAATTTATTTACTAATATATTATATAACATACCCATGAACTAGTCACATAAAAAGTTAGTTAGTTGATGCTTTAGATGTCCTAGATTTATAAAATTATAAATTCTAATTATAAATTATAAGTTCTCCATAATGTACAGTTTTTGAAAACTTCACTACTAACTACTACTAATTACACCAGTTCTGTTAAGTGACAAGTCATTTTCCCGCCTTTAGGTGGTGAAAAAGTATGCTTGCTGGAAGAATACCTACCCTATTCTTACTAAGGCGAGGCAAACTGACAGCGTAGTACTTACTTATGACGTGATAACTAATAATAATGTTTATTGGTCACCGTACTTTATATAAATTACTTAAAACTAGTAGAAAAATGCAAATAATCTGGTAGACACACAGATTTCTGAACACATATGAACTGAATGTCTTTATATGGTCATAGCGCACGGCAAATTATGAACTCGACTGGCATACCAAATGCTCACCGTGTTATTTTATTTTTATTTTTTTTATTTAATTCACAAAACTGGTACATAATATAGATCATACAACTAAAATACATGCGAACAGTTTCCTAATTATGACCTTCTAGAAGTGAATCTAACAGTACAAGATTTAAATATACATATATAATACAATAATGGGTAGGTTATTTATGTTAACCCTATGTTAACCCTATGTTCAAGCTATAATGGACGAAAATCAGTACAAAAAGTTAAATTAATTAAATTTTAGAATAATTTAACTATTGTGTACCAAAATACATTTTCAGTTTCTTTTTTAACGAGGCCAAAGAACCACCAAATATATCTGAATAGTTTCTGAGACAATCGGCTAGATGAAACATACGGTGCAGTGGAGCATGGCTCCCAACATTAGAGTTTACTTTATTTACATCGGACACGCTACGATTCAGCAGTCTGCTCCCTTGACGTGGAACAGGTATATTTATTTGAGATATATCCTCGGTGGAATCTATTTGACCGTGAATGACCTGTGTTATAATAATATATCCCCAAATAAAAGCAGAGCTTGTGTTATGGATGACCATACAGCGAACTGGGGAGAACCCAGCATATAAATACAAATAACATTACCCGAGAACAAACATCTGTTTTCATAACACAAATGAATGCCCGGGCCAGGACTCGTACCTGGGACCTTCGGCTTATGAGGCAGGGCTACTTACTCCTACACCACTCGGTCGTTATAATTTGCTACAACCGTTAAAAATCTACAACATTGTACACAAATATAATAACTTTGAAGTAAGACATAAACACGACATGGCTTTTGTCTGGAACACAGAAATAAATTTATTGTAATTACTAAATATATACCGTGGTAAATTTAAATAGGATTAACGTCTTCCGGCTGTAAATATTAGCAAGTTTACAACGAGTCTCATGCGCGCTGGATGTTTTGAATATTACAAAATATGTTGCATTTGCAGTTGATGGCGGTAGCGTCAGAGTTTTGCCTAATACGCCGGAGGTTCCAGGTTCGAGTCCTAGTAGCGCATTAATTTGTGTAATTAACACAGATGTTTGTTCTTGGGCCATGTTTGTTTGTATATATGTATATACACACACACATATATATATATATATATATATACATATATATGTGTGTATTTATTCTGGGATCCCTCCAGTTCTCTGCCCGGTCATCCATAACACAAGCTCTGCTTACTTCGGGGCCGTACAGTTGTCAGATCTCTCAGTTTGGTACTCCGATCCCCTGGGTTAAAAAAGTCAAATATTTAGGAGTCACTTTAGATAGTGGACTTACATTCGCGGATCACATAAAACGAGTCCGGGACTGAGCCGTCATGGGTAGGCTGCACCCCCTTATGTGTAAGAAGAGTAAAATGTCGCTTAGAAATAAGTGTAAGCTACAGTTAACAAAACTTGCATCCATCATGGCATATGCCAGTGTGGTTTTCGCTCACGCCATCAAAAGTCGAATATCAATCACTTGCAGGTTATTCAAAATAGGTTCTTACGCAAATGCGTCGGGGCCCCGCCCTATGTCCGCAATTTAGATCTGCATGAAGATCTCGAACTGCCTACTATTGCCACGTTGATTTAGTTGGTGTCTAGACGCTACTTCGACAACGCTCCCCACCATCCCAACCCGCTGGTCAATAAGTCAGCTGACTACACAGCCATCCCAGCCGCGCCGGTTCGTTACAGGTGTCCGCGTAACGTCTTAACAGAACCCGACGACGCTATTACAACAAGGAACGCCGGTGTTCCAGTTAAAATTAGGGCAACACTTCATTCGAATCGCCTAACCCACCGGTGGGCCAGGCTAACGCAGCGTACTGTTGCTGGTTGTTTGGCAGTAGATGACTCTTCCGAACCAGTGGTAGTTTCAATGTACGACGTCCTAAGCCGAGGTCCGTGCCCTCTCGGGTGCCCTTAGGCGTATCGTATGTAGCAGTAGTTTAAGTTCCGGCTAAGCGCCCTCAGCGATAGGCCACAAAGTCCGGTGAAATTTAAAAGGCTAACAGGGCCATAAATAAACTGTCCATTTCGAAAAAAAAAAGCCGCACAGTTGGTGTGTTTGTCTGGAGATTTATTATTGATAGTATATCAAAAGCTCGTACATTCGACTTGAAAACAGGCTTGACTAATTAAACATTTGCACAGGTTACCGTGTAGACACAAGAAATATGAAACAGGATTGGTTTAGCAACGACTATTTGGTTTCGAGGAAGTAAAAATACAACATATGTCTATATACTATGCTATTTGAGCTCTTGGATAAACCTCATGTAGGAAAACTTTTAGATGCTTCCGCGCGAAGTCACAGTGGGCTTGGACGGAGAACTCTACCGTACAAACGGCGGGCCAGTGTTCTTAAAATTCGACTAGTTAAACGATATACTCGCACTATGATAGATATCTACTAGAACTGAAATATGCTGTCCGTGCCTACAATTCGAATTCCGACGTTTTTGTGCTTTGATGTTTAATCTTGTTTACTTAACCTCAATTGTTTTCTTTCTGTAAACTTCAGTGATATAGATGTATTGAATATTCATAATATTAATACATTTTATTGCCAAACCATTTATTAAATTAAAATACACTTAGATAAAATTTAATTTAATTTAAAATTAAATTTACTTAGATAAAATTAAAATTAATTAAAATACACTTAGAAATCTAAGTGCAACTGCAAAAGAGAATGACAACGTGAGCGGCCTTATCACTAAAAGAATGATTCTCTTCCAGGCAACCCTTTCATATTGTATTGATTCATAAAGTATTGTTTAAAATTATAGTTGTTGGAAGCAAAATCTCGATACTGGAAAAACTCACTGCATTGTAATTAAAAGTATTGATTTAACTCTTTTCGTAGAAAACTATTTCCAGAAAACACTTCATAAAACAAATACTCCGTAAATAAGTGCAAAATGGAGTCGAAAGCAAAAAAAAAGTAAGTATGTAAGCGCCGCGCAAACCCCGGAACTGCTGAAACAACGGCCCTATGTTGCATCGAAAGGAATTTTTTACTTTTTGCTTTTGAATGAAACAAATTTGTTTAGCAAACATTTTTCTCATAAACGCAATCCGTATGTGTTTTTATTCATGTACTATGTTACATAATTTACGTGTCAAATCTTTAGCGCACCATCAATAACAAAAATGAATGAATTGACGACCGAGTGGTCTAGTGGTTTGTAGCCCTACCTCATACGCCGAAGGTCCCTGGTTCATTTGATTCGGGGCATTCATTTGATTCATAAACACAGATGTTTTTTTTTTCTAGTTATGTTGTATGTATCTATATATGTATGTGTATTTTGTGTTCCCCAGTTCGCTGTATGGTCATCTATCACACAAGCTCTGCTTACTTTGGAGCCATACAGTTGGTGTGTCCTCTGGGGATTTATTATTGTCACAATCAACATATTTTTTTTGAGCATCATTGAGTTATATTAAAATAATATATAATTATGTATTACCTATTTCGGTTCTTATACTTGTACCAACTCCTTTTGGCTAACTTATTTTCGTTCTATCTGTTGTTAATTTAATTTTCATTTCTATTATTTATGGGACATATTTTTATTTCATATTATTTATTAGGGAATCTTTTTTAATGTCGTTGATCATATATCTACAGCCGCTTAAGTAAAGGGTAGCAGGCCTACACCGCACGATTCAGCCGAAGGTCCAAGCTTCATACCCTGGTCAAAATAAGGTTTGTTTGTGATAAACACATTAGTTTACGAACAATGAATATCTGTCAGACGAAGCACTGTCACAGCCGCACGCACTGTGTACGCCAAGAGGTTGAAACTACCCGCGTATTTGCGAATAAGTAAACTGCAGCTTTTTAACTCAAACTTTAAAAAAACTTTTTAACTTACCTGAAAAATTAGCTCTTTCAAGTATTTTACTGAAAACAAAAGTTCAAGCTCGGACCATACTAAAGTGAGCCCATGGGCAGAATTTGTGTGAAGCTCATAAAGTATCGACTTAATGGGCGCCATTAATTGCCGGGTTTATTGGCTATTTATGGCATATTGGCGAGCTGGGTCCGGCATTCCCAAGGTGGGAAGAAAGGACGCTTCGTAAAGTGTATTTTAGATGTGTTAAAATTGCACTCGATGTCACACGAAGTATAATGTATGAAGTATAAATATGAAGTATAATTAATGGACTCTCAAAAACTACGATGAATGACCAACTCCTAACTCTAGGTACTCGAAGATGGACGTTTTCATGGGTGGACTCTTGCCCGTTGAAAGGATAAGTAATTAAATTTAACTAAAAAAAATTTATCTTTTATTAGTAAAAATATATCTAGTATTCAAAAAAATTAATTATGATCTGTAGAGAGGTGATTTGCTATCTAAGCTTAGCAGGTTAACTTTTTACTTGTGGGTAGAGATGGAATCATGGGCAGTGGGTAATAACCCATTGCACCTATTCCTTTCGTTAAATTATTATTATGATGCAGGCAACAGGCATAATATTTCCTAAAACACAACGTACCTAATCTATTCGAAACATGTTCAAAAACATATTTCAAAAGCAATTTATTTTCACCTGATACTTTGGATGAAAACCTGGGCTGAAATGGGTTAAAACAGGTGGGTGGTGGTTAATACCTACCTGTGGTTTTTGCATACTTGTGGGTACCCTAATTTTGTTGAAATCTCTTCAATAGCTTTAAAGATGATCAATTAACAATAGACATAGACACGTTTCCTCTTTACAGTCACAGAAAATATTTCGCACTGACCTCGCATGTCGAGTTTAGTTTTTAAGACCCTGATAACTAACACAAACAAAAACAGACATGTATTGCGCAGTTATTTTGTTCGAATTTTTATGCGACGACCGATCTAAATATAATTTAAAATATGATGACGTCAGAACATATGTAAGTATATTTATATCCATGAGGGAGCTCGCGAATGATCGTTTATATTTAAAACATTACAACAGACAGACGTTCATTTAATTCACATTTTCAAATCAAAGTCTGTCAAACAAGTGTAGAAATAAAGTTAAAAAAATAATTTGAGAGTAAATTTAAATAGAATAGAATATTTTTTATGTATAAATAAGCAGTTTTGTGGATTCTTGTGGATTCTTTGTGAATTTCTCAAGATGTTTATTTTACTGGTACAGACATGAACATCCAAATTAAGTACCATATTTATTTTGAAATTTATCGCAAGATAATAGGAATTTATTCTTCGTGTGTATTATTGAGAAAATTAGTTATAAATTCCATAAATTAAAGTAAAATTCACAAAATTCAAATAGCTTACAAATATTGTTAAAAAACCCATTCACCGTGATCAACACAAACCAAAAGACCTATAACCAGCTGGTTGCCCCGCTTCCTCAGTACACACTGCGAATCTAAATAAACTGCGACCTGCATCGGCCACTTCGCAACAAATAAACACTTTAATTGAAACAGTAAACACGTTGCGGGCTGCTTACTGTCACAGTGTTGACAACGACCACCGCACCGTAAATGCCGCTTGGATCTTGGTGCACTGATTTAAGTCCTCCGGATGGAGGACGGCGTAGAGTTACCCGTACAGGTTCGTTCTACTGCCTATTCAATTTAAATAAATAAATAAACAACCTTGAAAGTTTTTTTTGTTTCCTTTTTCTATTTGAACAGCCTAGAGTAACTTTGTAAAACTGGATTATAAGTTATATTTTGTGTTCGACAGATACGTTAAGGAACATTTTATTTAGAAAAGACAGGAGCGACGTGATGCGGCGCAATCATTATGGCAGAGTATTGAACACATAATCGTTCGAATTTTGAACCATTTTTAAGCTTACTTAATCTAACCAAAACATTCGCATTTTTATCAACACCGTAGTTAAGATTTTCTTTCGTATTATTGTTACTTCACCTCACCTCCAACGCACAAAGGCGGTGTCTACAGTTTGTTTTGTCGCATTGGCCACAATGCATGGCGATGCATCGCGCGCGCACACAGCTGCACTTCAAAGAGGACTGAGGAACTGGTAAACATACTGCAGATAACTCCAGAGGTTTTATTGACTGGTTTAAGCGAGTGCATTTTAATGAGACATGTTGATTCTTGCGTTTGTAATTTTTGTTTTTCTTTATAGTGCTGGTTTTACTTGTATGTAATTTATTTTTCATTAAGCGGAACACAATCACATTAGATAAGGGAAGTACTTGGCATAGGAAATACTACTACCGTAAGACTTAATTGGCATTAGTAACTTGACAGTGAGATCCCATAACAAGTTATTCACATCTATTCACTGTAAAGCGTAACCCATCTACGTATCTCAAAACCTCCCAGTTATTCCATTCCCCAATTAATATGAGATAATCCACGCCACAGACTAACAAACTTCCAGTTAATCCACTCAGCTAGCCGGCCTTGACAGTCGTAAATATTTATACTGTGCTGTACGACCACGGTCATTGTCATCTATATATACGGCCACTTAGTGCCCAGTCCAAAAATAACTTGTTCAAAATAACAAATAAATTGAGGAAAGAAAATTTTGAATTCGACGCCCCGCCCATTAAGGATTGACGAGTAAGTAAGACCGTCGAAATTCGTTGTCGAACTTCGGTGAAAAGGGTCACGTTTTTCGATTTATTTTCGTATCTAGTGTAGGGATTTGCTTGTCAGCATTTTTTACATAATGTTTTTGATAGTAATTTAAATTTTAAAAATTTACTGAGGTACTAAAATTATTGCATATTTTGTAGAATTTTTGATGTGAATATAGTTATATATAACATAGGTCATATTGTTATGACAAGGAGTTTTCTACTTAGCCGTACAATTTTACTTATGTATGTTTTGAATTTTGACAGCTTGTAAATCATATTTTTAGCTTGACATACGTACTGATATACTGTCATACTGATTTATAATTATTACGTTGACACGTAAACACTTAAATGTTTTTACACAAATATTTAATTTCAAGCAATGCGTTCGGATCTTGCGTACTCTGCAGTAAGTTGGTTTACAAAGAAGTGGGTTAACCAACACGTATTCTTGTAGCCCCGGTCATCATTCTGTCGGTATGTCAGTTACATGGAGTGAAGAACAATCGGCTGGTGGTCGCGGGATCAAGCTGTAAATCCCCTCTGGAGTTTGGACATGGCGACACTGTAATATAATGTTTTTAAAGGTTAAAAACATCGTAACTACAATTCATGTCGTAACTTATGTTGGTTTAATAAATAAATATATAAGTGAGTTATAATAGTCATAATTTCGGTATAAATATTAAAGAACCGCCGTTGATTAGATTATAAATATATTACAGAACAGTGTTGGACGGATTATCGAATAATTACTGTGAATCGTGATTAACTGGTGATTGCAAAGAAAAGGAACAAAGCAAGTTTTATTTCTACCTAACCTCCTATACTTGAATCATATTTTTTTAAATCCCGAATATACTCCTTTGATACAAAGTTCTCAGGAAGATTCGGCTTTTAACTGTTGATTGAAATAAGTTTTCTAGTTAACAGATTCGATCAAAGTTTCAAACCCCAGAGGTACCAGTGGAAGCGGCACGAATAATTGAAGCAATAATTTTGAATTATCTCTATCAACATCAATTTATTTGACAGATATTATTATAAAAATAGTAAGTATAGATTGTATGAGTTTGTATTAAGTGAAAGGGTTAGATTAGAGTCTCTTATTAATTACATTGAGTTATACAGGGTGTTGAAATAAATATGATCACTTATATAAGTAATATCCCACGAAAACTTATCGACTGACCCGGAAGTGAACTTTGTTTCTTCGCACAAAACCATTGTCCATGCTAGAATTTAAAGGCCGAATCTATATCACAGCAACCTTTAGATATATTTCTACCACTTTGAAGACGGATGTATCACTTATGTCGATCCAAATGGTTGGGTCATTTCTTTCATTTTTTTCATCAATATTTTTCAAAACAAAAGATAAACAAAACTAAAGATGTTTAATTTCTTTGACTTTTTATTTTCTGAATGCTATCTTAAGATCGTTCAACATCTCTTCATATCAACAAGCTAAAACGCTCCCATCATAAACTGATTAATAAAAGCTCAGTTTTCTAAATCGGTCCGCGAATTGCTATTTAATCCACGCCATTAAAAGTCCATTGATCGCTGACGATAAGTCAAAAACCGCAGGTGCCGTGAATAGCAAGTTTATCGATGCAGCAATTAGCTGGCATGCTGTAAAATATTGTTTTAAGGAGGCGAAATGTTGATGTTACTCGTAAGTTCGGTGTGGATCATTTGCAATGGAAAACGTAAAGCACCGTTCGCAGATCCGCTTAACGTGTGATGAAGTTGTTTAGTTGTATTCTATCATACCTAATAAAGGATGTTAACAGCATAATACTATGCGTTGTTATGACATTGTCTTGCTGTTCAAAACAGCAAAGTTACAGTCGTTTGGCTGAACGACATAAGGATCTTTTAAGCGTGACAAACGTTGCATTTGCTAATGATTTTTTCAACGCGACTTATACATATATTATCATTTAACGCCGGCCAGGTTTCAGCATTAAGAAGATTTGCCTTTATATTATATCCAAATACACAAAGCGACTTATTTACCATTTCATTCACAATAGTAATGTACTGTTGTAAAATGTAATTGCTTCATTTCTACTTTAATCATTAATAAAATTCAAATCACCTAAAGTCAAAGCACTTTACAAACTACAAAGACAATCCAAGTCCCATATCTATATGGAAGTCGTCCTTTAATCTTGCGATGAAAGTATATCCCTCGATCTCTTATTAGGATTTCCCATTAAAGCCCTCAGCCCAATAAGGAAAATAGGATAACCGGCGCGAAAATGGAACAGGGAAGTAAACCATTAATCAAAGAATGCTCGTGTCTTGATTCGATATATGTATTGTTGTATAAGCTATCTCATTTAGTTTGTGGGTTATATAACGTGGTATGTATAAGACATAATTTCTATACTTCTTACGGCTTAAACACAATCCTACGCACATCAAACAAACCAATCATTACTCAAAAAGATAAGTCCAAAATACAATTCTCAAGAATATTTCAGTCCTACAAGTAGCCCTTACTCATCAAAAACATTTATGTACCACATATTCATCCATTACAGCTACACAAAAGCTATCCCGAAACGGTCCGTCCCATAAAATGTTTCGTCGATGTCACACGATGTAATTATGGTTAGCACCGGTGTCCTGCCCGCCACACATACATGTATATACAGTGTATATCATACAAGTGCTCACAGTGAATGACATACAGACTTTTACGTGTATGTAATGCCGTGTTTGAACCAGATGGTACTGTGATCGACCCGGGGTACGAGGTGGGAGGCTTCTCGCGGAACGGTTGTTAGCAGGATACGATCAATATAGATAGTAGGGTTGGGATTTGTTAGCATATTCCAATTTAAACTACATTTACTCGAATAAAAAAAATTTCAAAATCGATATAATTCTCTCCAAGTTAGTCCTCCTACTAAGTAAGAAAGATAACAGAAGTAGGGATTCCAATTTCAATAAAAAACTTTAACTGAGGTAAATCCACATTGAATCCATCCATTGATCCATTGAATATCCTGCTGATTCGTTTGACCCTTGAAGTTTATTATGAAATTTTTCTTTACCAAAACACAATCAATCTTGTACAAAAAACTACTATCAATAAATAAAAGCAAGCATCTGAAACCTATTTTACAGTTTTCCACACAAAAGTATCTTAAATGTATTCTCCAGCCAACCATCCAATTAACGACCAATTTCATGCGACTCTCCATGAAACCGCCCCGCACAACCCGACACGCTGTGTGAACGCGCCCCGCGAGAATCCAGCTTTACACGCCGGCGTGATCACAATGTTACACGTGCCCGACAACTTAATAAAGCTCCGTAGAATGCAAGCTTTTCTTAGAATGTCGGCTTTTTGGGTCAACTGTTTGTGTCGGAAATTTCGAAAAAACGTCAGATGTTTTGATAATGTTAATTGGTCTTAAAGAAAAAAATTATCTCGTGCAAACTTTGTATAACTTTATAAAATAAATAAAAATCTTGAAATTAGTAGATCGTGTTTTGCGTTCCGTAGATATTCATTCGTTTTAAGCTGTTTATTAAAATCCTAAATGAAATAATATCGTGTTGCAGCCAAAACAATATAAAGTTGAAAATCAGTACCCATTAAATATTTTTAATTAATATTTTAACTTCACTTTTGCGAAAGTACCGTGTAGACAAAAAGTTTTACAAATTCATTCAGAATTTAATACGTTGCAAAATAAAACATGTACAAATCGATTTTTTGATCGAATCGAGAAACACTTAAACAAGACCAAAAATATATACACATACCACTATGCTTGAAAGTTTCACATTTCAGAGATAGGCACAAAAAGTCTGTTAATAATTACCTACTGATTACGCGGACTTCTGCAGTAGTGCCTCTTGTATTAAAAGTAAGTTAAAATATAGCAATTTAAAAGTATCTGATCAACTCTTTATGGTGCAGAGAAAGGTTTTAGTTCTTTTTGTAACGAAAAATCCCTTTAAACATGAAAAAAATAGGTACTTATACCAACTTTTCCGTTAGTTCCACTTCTCGAAATGACACTTTTAAAGGCAAATTTTTCCATTGCTTGTTGCTAAAAAATACATAAATTGCTAACCAATACATGTGTATCAATGATTCATTATTTTTTTATCAATGTTCATTATTATTTCCCGCAAACTAAACATTATTTTGATAACCTTTCAGACAAAACGGACCTCTCCGAAATGATGGGGGCTTCAGGTAGCAAATATTGAAAAAAAATACAGAACCTCTTCTTTAGATTGAAATTGGTTTATAATTCAGCAAACACGACCTTCAAGTTCAGATTTTATCTATATTAACAAAATGTTATTTTGCCAGATCACTAGAAAAGGAAATTTCTGAAATTGTTTGGAAGTGTTCGCCCAGGCTGGCATGGCGCCAAATTCCCGGGACACAGAATTTTTTCGATGCTCCTCTGTTGCTAGGTCACTGCATTCCCCCAAATATTGGACCGGTTATTGCAAACTTTGCAGAACGTATTGGAAATCATGATTCAATCAAAGATCCGATTCGACAACTTTCTGCACAAAATGGCGTATTTTTATTCTCCAGCGATAAATTTTACAACATTGGAAAGAAACCAAACCACAAATTCTGTTCTGTAGAATGAAGTTAAGATACAGAATTTGAATAGATTATCAAATTGTGTTTTGTCTTTTCATCGCTATTTCTGGCACTTTTTTCCCATGAATTTTCTTCATCTACACTAAAAATCCAAAGTTATAACTTCCTAAACATAGCTTATTCAAAATTTATTTATATTTGAATCTTGAAAACTCCCTTTAAGGTGTGATAAGTATAAAAAACCGAGTATATTTCATCCAGAAAAAACTGTTTGTGAAGGATACGCGAGTGACAGCAAAACTTGTATAATAATAAAAAACAAAATTCATCTTACTATCTCAATTACTAAAAAATCTACCCATACTTTCTTCTCCCTTCCAAAAAAGGCTGACGTCACATAAAAGTCTTCGCGCCGAATCGATAACATCGACATACCTTCTGGAGCCACTGTGACTGGTGGAAGCTCACCTAGTTGGCAGCAGCTCCCTGGCAGATCACCAGACCTCCACGACGTATTCCTGGCCATCGCGTCATGTACTACAACCCCTATTTATAGGACGCAGTTGCAGCGTAAATATAGATTCGATTCAATTATAAAACGATGTCATTTGAGATATTTTTGGTTGCTAAGGTTCATTTCAGGATTTGTTTTGGGATAGACAGGGATATTTTAGTACGAACCTGAAATTTTTAAGTTTCATGGAGTCCACTCACCGTTCGCCAGCTATTGTTAAAAATTGCTATTAACTCTCTTAATTCAATTGTAATACATACTCACTAACATAACGTTTAAGTAACCTTAAATACGCACATGTATATTTTTTATTAAAAGTGGACATGTAAATTAAAAGTCCCTGCGCGGATTCACTCGTGTAATTCCGTGTACACCATAGTAATAATAATAATTATTAAAGATTATTATTACTCCGTGGGAATTCCGGAATAAAATATTGCTATATTACTTTTGGTCAACGTACCTTTCTAATAGAGAATGTATTTTACCTACACTAACTGGAGGGGGGCGACAACAGCCGCAGCACAGTGCTCACTAAACAAGCTGTTATCGATTTTCTTAGTCACGTTATGGCACAAGAAGCTCACGTAAACAACTACCATTACTGAACTAGGGAAGATACAAAGAACAGCATGCATTCTGGCCACTGGCGCCATGACAACTACGCCAAACCTGGCATTAAATGCACTCTTAGGGCTCCCGCCCCTGCATCTCACAGCCTTAAAAGAGGCTGGGGGGAGCATGATTAGAGCCAAAGCCCAAAGAGGAAATGCATGGCTTCCAAAAAATACGGGTGACCTGGAGAAACTCATTGACAAATACCCAATTATAAACATGCCCACGGATTACATGACACCAGAGTTACAATTCAAAAAACTCTACCAGATAGAATTTCCAAACAGAGAAGAATGGACTAAGGGCAACATTCACTGGGAAGGACATAGCCTTATCTGGTTCACTGACGGCTCTAAAATGGACAATAAGGTAGGATATGGGGTACACGGCGTAAAACCCAGGTTTAGCGAATGCTCAAGCCTAGGAGCATATTATATAAATATTCCAAGCTGAGGTTTATGCAATCCTGCGATGTGCGGAAATCAACATCAGCAAATCCTACAAAGGCCAAACTATTCACATATTCTCAGACAGCAAAGCAGCACTAATGGCACTAAACTCATTCAGAGTTGACTCCAAATTAGTAATGCATTGCCAAAAGAGTCTAAATAAACTTGGGGAACAAAACACAGTACACCTAAAATGGGTCCCAGAACACTCAAACATCGAAGGAAATGACAAGGCTGATGAACTGGCGAGAAAAGGCGCAATGCAGGAACAGATAGGTCCAGAACCCTTCTGCGGTATCCCAAGGAGCCTAACACGACAAATACTAACAAGCCTGTGCCTAAAAGAAAGCAAACGCCTTTGGACCGAAGCAGAAGGCATGAAACACTCCAGTGCGCTAATAGAGGGATACTCAAAACCATACAGAAGGGAACTATTATCTCTCAATAGGACCCAACTTAGAACAGTAGTGCGCGCACTGACAGGTCACTGCAAGCTGAATAAGCACATGTACAATCTAGGCGCAGCGGTCTCTACGTGCTGCAGATTCTGTAGCGCGGAGGAGGAAACGCCTCTTCATTTGCTGTGTCCGTGGTTTACACTAGTACAGAAGCGATCATTACACTTGGACAAACATGAACTGGACACAAGGGAGATACATTGCCGTCAGGAAGGTGATTCGCTTCCTGGACTCGATTGGAGTAAGCGGCGAGCTCTAGAAAGGTGGACTCACACAATAGATCTGCTAGGTCGCAGTGTGTCAGGGCGCAGTTCATGTGACCACATAGTCCCGTGAAACCAATAATAATAATAAAGACATAATTTTTATCGATATCAAGAAATAAAGTAAAATATAAAAGACCTATTAATTAAATGCATTGAAATTCGTTTTATTATGTTAAGGCAGATAAGAACAAACTGTGTAGATGAATGCTATATTTTTGTGGGAAACATTATATACTGGCAATACAGTAACCCCGTAACACTACAAATAATATCCGGGGTGGTGTAAAGTTTTCTGTTACTGAATTATAAGAGCGGCAACATAGCATCAAATAATATAATGCACTAGCTGATACCTACTGATAGTACTTGCAATGAAATATCAAATGCTTTTGTAAACAGCGCCATCTTAAGTTTTTTTACGTATTATTTGGACTAAATTTAAATAAATTGTAAATCTAATACAACTAACGCCATCTCTCTATCTTAAAAACAACAAATTTTTCAAATCACAAAATTTTGTTAGACATGGTTAGTCTATAGTTATTTATTAGTCTCTGGTTTGGTATAGATACAAGACTAAAACATGAGCGCGGTTTAAGACACCAGGTTTCAAATGATTCCCTGGGAACATAAAATAAAAATGTAGCTTATGTCTATCATATGACAAAAATATTTTTTTCTCGTTGAAAAGTTGTTGAAACCAACGTTTAATCTGAAAAATAAAAAACAATCTTAAACATCATTATATTAGCATAGAAACCTTTATGTAGGTACTTTCTCTAATTGTACCCTTTCAAATTCAAATTTAAATATTCATTTCTCAACAGTCACAATTAATAATTGTTCTTATTGGCGTCAAATAAAGCATGGCTCTACCACCAGTTTGGAAAAACCTTCGTGAAGAAAAACGGGCAAGAAACTATAATGTAGTATAATATAGTAAGGTGTAATTTTTTCAAAATTATTTCTTATCCGCATTATTTAGCTCGACAAGTCTCCCCTACTATCCAAAGAAGAACACACTCAAACGGCACCATATCTTGAAATAAAGACTCAAATTCTGTTTACTCTAGACAAAAGTAACCTCATTTCTTTCAGTAAATATTCACGCATCATAGTAGGGTCTCGTACTCCTACATATTTCATGAGAAACATTTTCCATTTCTTGTTAAGACTTTACTGCTGTTCCTCAAGAGGGCTTCTTTTATAGAAGAACGATTCTTTTATAGCATTGCTTTATTTGAAAAATATTAATCTTCAATGTTGAAATATGTTAAGAATATCTCACTTGTGAGGGTTTTTCAGTGTATATCGTCTTCAATACAAAAAGGGTATTGAAAAGTTCTGGTACAATTATGGCATAGGTGAATATACAATACGACCCTTGTCGGCTGCACAGCTGTCGAACCAGCGAATGTAACAGCGGAGCGTCGTGCGCAGACCTCCTGCGGTATTACGTAAGCGATCAGCCATCATCACCAATAAACGCGATTACCTTTATATATTTTTAAATAGTTTGGTAAATCATGTATGAAAAATTTAAGTAGTTGAGACTTACAGCGTAACAAACAAATAAACAAGATGCAGAATTTGGTTAATTAAAGAACTCGACTGATAACGTTATTTTTTAACCTTTTTTTGTAGCACAGTGGATTTGAGCAGTGGATTGAGTGGCATTTGAGAGGGTATCCTCAACTTTTGTCTGTTAACTCTCACTTTAGGTCGCTTTTGTCATACTTTAACAAAAGAGATGTTACCGGAAATGTGACTTAAACATCAGCACATGTGCCATAATTTAAAGGAAAATGGGAGAGGTCAGAGACTGTGTGCTAAAGCTTAAATTTCTACAACGCTGACCACATTTTGTTACCGGAATTTTCGTTTCCGCCATTTTTGTTAACCTTATTGCCTGCCACATTCGGAGTTCTCTATAAATTTTATTTTACGTAACACTTTTATTACTATACTAATTTGCGTTTGTGACTTCGATCGTGTGGGCAATAGGTTATAAAGTTCATTGCAATTTTTACCTAAAAAACGATCGCTGTGACTTTTGTTTATAACCTCTCGTAGACCCACTACGAGAAAAAAAGGAGGTTTTCAATTCGTCTGTATTTTTTTACGTGCGTTCATGAATAACTTTTTAACGAATACCTACAGGTACATGCTTTTCACATATTGAAGGTCTTGTGTGTGAATCCTAGTCGGGACATATATTTATTGGACAAGCATGTATCGCTGTTTCCAGTTAGGGTTGGTTTCTTATGTTAATTTTCATGTCCCACCGTCACTGCATAATACAAAACTTGAAATGGATGTTTGTGCATCAATTTTGATTATATAATTATCTTTAATCCAACTTGGAATGGTTAGATCAATAACAAAGTGAGTCAGACTTCACCGGCACTCACTGTTCCACCATTTTTTCGTAGTGTAGAATATCCACAATACATTTGACCTTAAGTTCAGAGTAGAGTTAAGTAAACTTTCAGAAAGTCACGCAGTCAGCCTCTTATTTAAACTGGTTTCGGGAAGGTTTCACGAGCTTGAATAGAAAAGACAGCTTAAAAGTTAGCTCCCACTTGTTAACTGTAGTATATTTGTTTGTAACAATGCAAAATATTTTTATAAAAAATGCACATCCATGTTTTTATTATTTTTTAAGCGGCTGCAAGTAAATAAAGGAGGACGACCGAGTGGCGTAGTGGTAAGTAGCCTTGCCTCATACGCCAAAGGTCCCAGGTTCGAGTCCTGACCGGGGCATTCATGTGTGTCAAGAACACACATGTTTGTTCTCGGGTCATGGTTGTTTGTATTTATATATGTATGTTTATTCTGGGTTCCCCCCAGTTCGCTGTATGGTCATCCATAACACATGACTCTGCTTTGGGGCCATACAGTTGGTGTATTTGTCTGGGGATTTATTATTTATTATTATAAGGCGAGTACTCTTATATAAATTATATGAGGCAGGTATACATACATTTTTACTCTTTATGTTAATTTAAGAAAATACTTTTTCAAATGTCGAAAAAAAAATCGCCTTTTGCAATAATTAAAGCATCCAAGCCAAGCCTTTATAAATCGTCTCTTGACTTTTACATGACTAGGCAAAGTAGAGCGTTTTATGGTTCCGTCGGAAAATAGCAATAAGTTGGCAGTACTACTTGCCGCCATATCTCGCAGAACATCTACCCAGGTCCGCGGATGTAGGTCAGGGCTGCCAACCCAATAACAAATGCATAAGCATTGAGAATATCCTTTGAATAAAGTTAGAATCGAATCTATACATAATAAATATGTTTTACATTTGCTGTTACTTTTTTTGGTATCAGTGTAGAAACGTACCTCCTTTACTTTTTAAATATGCATCTTTCAGTTCCGGGCAAACTGTGTCCGTTAATGGGTCGCACCTATGCAGTTAAAGCAAACGTTAAATAAAGTAACTTGTTTACACAAGAATCAATAGATGTTTAGTACGTTTACAATATGTATTACAACACTGCGAAAGGAAGACGGCAGGAATATATTTTTTTACATAATTTTAAATTCTAAGTAATAAAAAAATATATCTTAACTTTTACTTATAGAAGTGACTTTATTAGCCTTTACTTTAATTACAAAATATAGAAAAGAGCATGAAGTCTATCTACCTGTCATCCCCAAACCAGTAAATACCATCTACGCAGGTGTACAACGCGTCAACTAAAATAGATACAATCACAAATTTTTTTTCTATTAGGCCTTTTTAAAAAGTTATCCTAATTATAAATGGAAAGTTAAAAGATTAACTCATAATAAAACATTTTATTGACTTTTTTCGATAAATTCCAAGAAGTCCGTTTGTTGATAGTAAAGTCACTCTGTCACTTTACTTTGACTTAATTCAATCGTCTTCATTATTTTTCACAATATCAGCATCACAATAAAATAATAATCAATGTTTGTGACAGACCAGGCTGTATGACAAGCTAGTTTCTTTGTCTCTTTTATAAGATAAATGTTAACAAAAAAAAAACTCAAACGCGTCAAATATTTTAGTTTGCTGCGTTTGACTGGGGATTTATTATAATTATTATTTCAATAGCTGTAAATAGTTGTAGTTTTTTAGATTATTAAAACCGAAAGAAGACCCAACATGACAACGCTTCTCAAGCTGCAAAAGCCGGCTATTCTAAACAAATTATTTTGGAATAACATTAACAATATAAAAAGAAAACTGGTCTCTACGTCTAAAAATAAAAAGAACTTTGATATAAATTGTCCTCCTCCTCCAGAATGCGAACCAAAGGTAGACTGGGTGAGCTACGGTTTCGACCATAAGAGTAAAGCAGAGGATGACTTTGGTCACCACGGATCGTTCTTTACCTCGGTCACTCTGTGCATCGTTTTCGGGTCTTTTTTCTATGCCTACTACCCTGACTCGCACCTGAGGGACTGGGCTCAAAGAGAAGGCTTCCTGGAGTTACATCGAAGAGAAATGGAGGATCTCCCCCTTGTGGATCCTAACTTTCTGAGCCCTAAATCGATGGTCCTTCCAGAAGATGACGAGATTTGTGATGTGGAGATCGTCATTTAATTAGTTTTTGCTCGTGGTTTAGTCTACTGATACGTTATGTGATTTGTGTTTATTGCCGTCGGAATGTGTTTAGTTTAGATTTCAATAAAGTTGTTACTTTTAATTTTACAGAGCCTTTAAATACACAAATAGTCCATTTTCTTACTGTTATTTTTGAACAAAATTTCCTGTAGTTTGGACCGAGGAAGGATTTACAGTTGGTGCGTATCCTTATTACATATCAAAATTTATTATAAAACTGATATATATAATTGAGGTCTTCCTTAGTGGGTACAATAATATAATTAACCCTCAAACACATCCCAGTTGTTGAGTCCTAAAGTACTGCGCAAAGTGCTTAATGGGAAACCAAAATTACCATACCTAAATAGTAAATATGCAAGACTTGATAGCAAACAAAATTTTAATTACACAAATATAAAATAATATACATTTTTTACCGGAATTTTAACTAAGGAACTGCTGGAATAAGAAAATAAGCTACCACGGAAGCCATGACCCTACTTTAACTAGCTTAGATGAAAATATATCGATTAAAAATATACAGGGTTACTGGTTAAGGCGTCCTACGTAGATACTTTAGGAGGTTGTAATTTTGATCATTACTGACTGATTTGACTTAGCAAAACCATACCCATACCAAACCATTCATAACATATCGGATCTTAAAGCTTTTCTACAATAATTCCAGATTTTTGGCCCATTGGGCCTCTCGTTTGTTTCCTTTACTCTAATGTTTCACTCTCATTTATCTTTTTACGGTTTTTATTTAGTAGATTAGTTGCTTTTTTCTCTAAAATTCAAACAAAAAACGTTTGAACAAAAGAAACAGTTATAAAACAGAAGTTATTAAAAGTCGTTAAGGCTATGGGTGTCTAACGCGACAAAGGACTGTTTTGCTCTTAATTGACACTTGGTTTATATCTGTGCAAACCGGAGTTTGATTCATACTTCAGTATATTTGTACTTTGATGACAACTTATACGAACGAGAAAGCTGATATTTTGCTTTGTTAAGAATACTGCCAATACGTATTCGCACGAGCTCGTGTTGAATACGTAGCATGCTATCCGGGCGACCGAGTGTCGGCCGGCTGTGAGTATGTTTGACGGAGTTTGTCGACGAAGAGAAGCCATTGACGAGTTCCACCACCCATCTCTTGAGTCCATCGTCAAATCTTTGATATGCCGATAAGTAATTGATGACTGAAAAGTTCATTTTGACTTTTCAGATTTGTTTACATTGCCATAGTCCAACAGTAAATATCGGAAAACTTGATATTCCATGGATATTTAGGCACAAAATATTCTGAATAATAGATAATAATGATCTGCATTGAGTTACACATATTATAAAAGATTTAATATACGAGTACTTTTACTTTGATTAAATATTAGTTGCTACTATTTCACAAGCGCTTTTCATCGCTTTTTTACAGCGCAACGTACAACCGTGTTAACAAAAGTGGCGTCCGTTTTCATGGAAGTTCTTATCACTATTTAACCACTAGCCAAATGAGCCAAACCCAATCATTATATAGTAATAGATAAAAAGATAAAAGAAAAACCGCCCGTGGGAGATAAAGTTTAATGGCGTCCTATTTATATGATATTAACTCCAACAATTGGATGAAAAGGCTAAAATTACCTTTATGCGTTTTATAAGCGAGCTATGTGACTGTTCTACATGATAATATCTAAGAATTTTAAACTCACTTTTCATGGGGTATATATTAAACACGAGAAGTCCTTGCAAGGCAACTCCGGGATATAATAACGCCTTCAGTGGTGGTAAAGTGTCTTATATAAGATCTCGCCTGGGCGGTACTACCACATGAGTAGATAAACAGAACAAACACAAAGCTTCATACAACCGCACGAATCGGTTGCACTACTACAAGCACGAGGGGCATGTGTGCGTGACCACTGGCCGCTTGTCACGTACGCGTCGAGACAGGTCAAAAGACATTGTCAAAAGGCACAGCCAGTTGACAATCTCAGGGTCGTTGCGACGCACGTTGTTTGTTTTGTCAGTTGCAAGCTTGATTATTTTATGGCAAAAACGTTGTATTTTTTTTATTTATAATGGTTGTTTATTGTACTGTGTGTATGAATAATTCTAGAAAAAATAAAAATTGAATTGCTCGAGCCATTGAAATAAATATTGTCTATATTGGCAATGAAATACTTAAGCGTATTAAAGATTGTAAATTTGATATGCCATGTGAGTGTTTCCCGTTAGATTACTTGAAAAAACTATATGTTAGATTCAGAATTTACCACAACATCAAAAGAAACAATAAATTATTAAAAAACAAAAGTATAAAAAGAAAATTATAAGTGTTAGGTATTTGTGAAGTATTCTATCATACTGAATAATGAAACTATTTAACAAATGTTTTGTTTAACTTGTCTTAACCTATTGTGACAACCCTACCAAAATAGGTAACAATTTTTCACTTTTTTAAGAAGCTTTGTCTCTGTTCCGTTTATCTACTCATGTGGTACTACAGTATTTCCTATTTTACCCGCCGTAAGGCAATTGTCCCACCGTCGGCGAGAAAACGACTAACTATCGGCTATTTTCTCGCTCAAGAAACGTACAAAAGATATACATTACGCGTAAAAAAAGAGATGCATACACAAATAGTTGATCGCTGACTGTTCACACTGCCGGCGAGGACTCACTTCAATAGTTTGTCGCTGAGCGACAAGAGCTATGAAAGATAATACTCGCTCAGCGATACTCGATTAGAACTCACGGCGAGAGAGCAACCAGCGGTCATTTCTCTACAGTGCTACAGTGAAAGTACACGTATTTGTACTTATTATGAATATCGAACAATCGTTTGAATTATCATTGTTATCTAGTTCAGACGACCATGATGATGTATTATATGATAGGCTTTGTGTAGTGGCAGCGGCAATTTTGAAAAAACGAAAGAAAATAACCGCAACATGATGTCACACGCTTACACAAGGGAAAAAAGGTATAAATAATATTTAAATTAACGAAATAGCGAAAAATGCCGGTCTCAAACTATAGTTTAAGACGCCATTTTACGCCATATTTTTTCTTTCAACCAATCAGTGTGTGACACATGCTGCTGCTGTATCAAAAAAATTTAATTATTAATCGATGTTACCATTTGTAAAAATCATAGCGTCTGTGATTGGTCAGTTTCATCCCACATAGGTATTTAACATCGCCTACGAACAGCGGACCCCCCCTCATGCAGGACTGTACGCTTGGCCGCCGCGAGCGAGTGATGCGAGTAATCGCTCGTCTCACTTGCACACTCCCCGCGGCTCGCCAACTCTTGTCTACATTCTACGCTACACGTTCATCGTTACCGGTGGGATAATCTGATAACCACGTTACGTGTTCAGATTAAAAGGCCTGTCTGTGTAATCACAGGAGCAAAGGCAATTTACACTTAATCCCACCGTCGGCAACACATCACTAATTAATAAAAGAAATGTCCCAAAATGCAAAGAGTCTGGTCCAGGTCAAATACTAGCGAATAGGTATCAAAAAGTGCACATGATCTCATGTCCATATCTCGTTTGGTCCAGCCAGCCTGACGCTGACAATATGATCCTATGGTAAAAATCTGTCATGCGCGAGCTCCACCTCTTGATTATGAAAAAACTAAAATTAAAAACTGCCTAATGCGACCACTAAGGAAAAACGTTTAAAACCACGACAGTCTGCAACAGTTCATGTAGCAATCTAGTTTTGACGCGCTCGTCGATGCGCTACAACATGGCACATGGCACATCCATAGATAAACGTGCGCTCCTCTTGATTTAATAGTCGTGATTATGGCCTCTTTGCAGATCTTTGAATACTTCACAATGGAAAAACACCTAGAAACTGGAATTTGTTGCCAAATTCTCAGCCATTACGAATGGAGTCAGGGCTGTAAAACTAATATGTTTTGTGTTATAATTTGTTAGTGGAAATTGGGTGTAAATTGGCGGACTGTAAAATGAGCCTTTGAAATGTTTTATTGCATCTTGAATAAGATACTATTTTGTTTCATAAACTTACCTACAGCCCAGTGGCTTCAGCGGTAGTAGCCCTGCCTCACACCGATGTCCCAGGTTCAAATCCTGGCCGGGGCATTGAAATGATATGATATTAAATTTTTATTCAAGTACAAATAGACAAGAACTTAATTAAGTCACTGGTAATTTGTGTGATGAACACAGATGTTTGCTCTCGGGTCATGGTTGTTTATATTTTTATATGTACGTTTTTTTCTGGGTTCCGTAACACAAGCTCTGCTTACTTTGGGACCACACCAACTGTGTGCTTGTCTGAAGATTTTATTATTATTATTATATGTACAGTCGGGGAAATTGGCAGAGACTCAGTCTAAGGCAACAACCGCACGTTGTTCGGTTTTTTACTAAATAGAGGCGACAAAACGCAGTAGATTCAGAGCCTGCAGCAAGTTCCCTGAGTATACCTATGTGAAAAGAGTAAGACATTTCGTTATAACCAAGAAAGCCTCAGCGGTTTAATAAAGCAACGCTTGATGATCGGAGTGAACTAGCGGAATCTAGTATAATAAACAAAGAAAGAAACCATTTATTATATAGTGCTAATTACAATTTGAAACTGGAAACTATGCGCAGGAGACGAATGTCACCAAAGTTACAAAATAAAGATGATGTTTTACAGGAGTATATTATTAATTATTTGTATAATTTAATAATATTTAATAAATAATAAATAACTCAATAAAAAATATATAAGTTCAAGGCATACATTAGAGAAAAAAACACGCAATGGACCAAACAGCGGAAATGCTTGTTGAGAAACTTAAAATTCTAAAAAACCATAAAATTGGTTTTGATCAGGTTCAGTGTTATCAAGTCAAATCAGCCAATAATGATGGAAACTAGAAACTCCTAAAGCATCGAGGTCGTCTTAACCAATAACCCTGCATATTTAATCTGCAGACTTTCATTAAACAGGTTATATATAGTAAAACCCTCATAGTTCTGGTGGAATTTAGTCTCTTACTCCAGTGGTATCAAACCAAATTTATTTTGATACAACTTTTAAAATTTACCTTTATTATCAATTTGAACATATTTGTTATTTCGTATAATTATATGTTTATTTTGGATTCCCATTATTCCCCTGGATGGACAGTCTAACCTGACACTAGCTTTGCTTAGTACTTTAGGACCAAACAAGTGATGTAATGAAATGAAATGAAATATTTTTTCCTCAACATTGACAATTACTTGTTCTTATTGACGTCAAATAAAGCATGACTCTACCACCAGTTCGGAAAAACCTTCGTGATGTGTGATTCGATGTGTGATGTGTTAGGGTTAGTTTTATTGTTATAATGACGAAGACCCCAATCTCAATATATAAATTTTATATAGAACATCCAACAAATAATGTAAATCCATAAATGGGTATATGTATCTTATCTACTTTGTAACTATATAAGAGCCATGCCACACGATGCGGGGCGGCGGCGGTGCGGCACCGGTCAGGCGCCGCCGCAACTCCGGTTTCCTACATATAAAAATGTATGGTATGGCACACGGCGCCGTTCGGTGCGCTCCGGCGCTGCACCGCACCCGCATCGGAATCGAGACGATTTTTAATAGACTGTCGTCGGAATGCGGTACTGGAAAGCGAGCGCGCCGAGCACGAGTCCGTCGCTGCTACGGTACCGCAAAACGTTGTGGCGCCGCACTCACCGTGTGGTCACTAGTCCGGCGATATGACCTGCGATGCGGCGCCGCACCGCATCGTGTGGCATGGCTCTCACTGTTTTGTTGAGAGCTGTGGATGTCGTAATAAACAAATAAATAAGAATTAAAAAATAAAATATGACTTCCACACCATGTTCGCATTCGAATCCAAATACACTTATGCCACACACCCGTTGAAATTAAAAAACTTACTCAAATATATTACCAAATAAAATTGCAACTATTGTTGTTAACTCCAAATGTAAACAGGTAGTTATTCCGTAAATCATAAAGAACAACATTGTGGCAGTATTTTGATAAACACTTCATGTTATGTTTTACTACAAAAACAATTATCTTAAAATACATCAGTATCGCTGCGATATTCCGTAAGTCTCTCTAAAGGTTATTTTTAACTCAATATGAACTTGTACAGACTAAACGCATTTGTACTCTAAAACCAATTTTAGGTCGACCTTCTCAGGTCCGATTTTAGAGTAGAGTAAGCGGGGGAAGAGGAGCACACGGTAATTCAAAGGGCTTAAGTTAAACTGCTTGCAGTTGGAACCAATAAAATAACCCTTGAAGCTCTTGGTCCTGTAGAATTTCTATTATATAATATGGCTTTAATTACTTTTATTAGCAACATGATTAAACCTTGGTAGGAGAGTTCCTTTTGGTAAGATCTCGTTTGGAGTCCCCTACAGTCCCCCCTAATTTAACCACCATAAAGCGTTCTGGTCAAAGGGAAGGTATTCCATCTGAAACCAAACAAAAAAAAATATTTTCCCTCCTCATTGTAATGATTATTACAGTTCGGTTTAGTATTTTTTGAGTTAACCTATCACGCATAAATGAACTATCTATCCCCTTTATAATATAAGCACAGATAATTATAATTAGATACACAGTAAGAAATCACTTACCACGGGTTAAGTGTACATTACCTTATGCACGTAATATTCAAAAATAACCTTTATTCTATGGATAAAAGAGTCTTGATATAACTGCATTTATCGTACACTCTCAGGACACTCTGTACATACTCTTCCGGATGTAAGGCCCTCAGAACCTGAATCACTAAATTGTTCATAAACGTGAAAGGCATTAAGAGCCTACTTTATCATACCCACAAATTCTATTTTGCAATGGCGTAACGTGGTGAAAGAAATAAGAATAGCTTTTTACATGAGAGCAACGAAGTAAGATATAATTGCCAATCGCGTTAACACTAACGAGTTATCAAAAACATATTTAATGGAACTACTGAACGTTAAAATTTAAACCTAAAATGCCATCAGAGTTCAGAGGAAAACGTTAAAACAAGGTGAAAAGAAATCCCAAAATGTTCTATACTTACATGTATTTTTGTGAATAATTGTTGTCTAAAAATGTTCTATAGTATTTTGTTTGTTTAACTGTTTTGGGCTTTAAGGATCTTGAGATAAACAAACAAACCTTGACATATTCACAACACAGTTTTATAGCTTGCGTAGAATAATAATCAAGATCGATAGATCTGTCAAGTTTCTGCAATGCCCTCTTAAGGCAAACGTTGAAACACATAAAGATGACATATCCTCATGTGTTTGTCTGGGGATCATTATTTTTATTATTACTAATATTAAACCTTGGTTTCTATTTTATATTGTAGAATACATTTGGTGCGGAGTGACACCATCCACGTCACTAAATTATAATGGAGATCTTCTTGTGTATGCCACTCACTTATGGAGCGAAGCCTTGGAAGGTCACGGTGAAGCTATAGCTGTATCCTTAGACATTTCCAAGCCTTTTGATAGGGTCTGGCATGATGGTCTCTTGAGTAAGCTTCCAGCATACGGAATACCTAAAGGGCTCTGCGACTGGATATCTGTTTTTCTGAGGGAACGGTCAATTTGAGTAGTCTTAGACGGCTGCTCTTCTGACCTAATGGCAATTAATGCCGGGGTACCTCAGGGATCTGTTCTCTCTGCAACGTTATTCTTGCTGCACATTAACGACCTGCTAACCCCAGGCATTATTGGTTACGCTGATGACAGCACCGTTGTAGAAAGATACATGTCCAATGCGCGAGCGAGTCCTCGAGAAATCCGGGCTTTGAGAGAGTCCATGATTAAGCGGGTGGATTTGGCCTTAAAGAAAGTGTCCGATTGGGGCGAGTCCAACTTGGTTTAACCCGTCGAAAACACAGGCGTGTTTATTCTCCGCGAAAAAGAGCAATTTCGACCTAACGCCCACTTTCCTAAATGTTTCTGTACCCTTAACCGACCACCTAGGGCTTCTGGGTGTAACTATATCGTCCCAACTAAACTTCGGGCAACAAATTGTGTCCATGGCTCAAACAGCTTCAATGAAGTTGGGAATCATCTCGAAGGTCCGACGGTACTTCAGCCCTGAACAGCTACTTAATTTGTATACAGCTCAAGTTCGATCTTGTATGGAGTACTGTAGCCACCTTTGGGATGGTTCTGCAAAGTACCAACTAGAAGCGATGGACGCAGTTGACCAAAGAGCCCGAAAAATTATTAACAACTTTGACCTCACCACCAAAAAACTGCAAAGCCTCGACCATCGTCGGAAAGTTGCCAGTTTAGCAGTCTTCTACAGATTACATTTTGGAGAGTGCGCGAATGCTCTTTTTGATCAGGTTGAACTCACACCCTTCTTGCATCGGACTACTAGACGCAGACAGACCTTCCGCCCCTTCATGGTAGATATCCCAAGTCGAACCAAATGCTTCCATAGTCCCTTTTTGGTGCGGGTCGCCAAGGTGTGGAATGAACTGCCTGCGTCTGTTTTTCCAGAAAACTATAGTCCTAGTTCTTTCAAGCGTCGAGTGAATAGGTATCTCGTGGATAGACGTGTAACACCTTCGTCTTCATCGTCACTTTCCATCAGGTAAGATAGAAGACAAACGTCTAATCCTTTTTCTATAAAAAAAAATATATTAAAAAAATACATACATACATCTACCTCTCAACATTATCTTGCAACGACAGTTAACGTTCGAGAAACATTTCCAGAAATTAAAATCATCAAGAGCCAATGTCATGGAATTTATATATAAATATATAAATTCTATGGCATTGGCTTCCCTAATCCAATGGCTCAGTAATACCCTGGCCTTGGTAATTCTTGGCATTGGTTTGAATACCCACGAGATTGGCATGTTACAAACACTTTTAAATAGTATAGACTTAAGCGACAGCTTTTCAATGCAAAACATATGGAGGGAGTTCATAAACAAATCTGCTGAAACTTCAGAACTAATTTAAAATTGAATAGGTACGTTAACGTGGTAAAAAGTGTATAATTGTCATGACTCAGTTAAAAGAAAAGTTTTAACATGGTTGAGGTCGAGGAGGGCGATGGCTCGATCCAGCGTTAACTTGTGAACGGGTGCCGATTGAGGGTGTTCGTCGTTTGGATACTTGGAGGAGGAAGACTTGCCGAGCTAACAGATGCAGATAAGAAATAATTTTCCATAGACATGAGGAGACATTATAAAATTTATTTTGAAAAAATTTTACCCGTGGAGTTTCTTGCCAGATCTTCTTCACGAAGGTTTTTCCGAACTGGTTGTTTGAATCATGCTTTATTTGTCGTCAATAAGTACAAGTAATTGTCAATGTTGAGAGATAAATATTTGAATATGAATTTGAATTTGAACATGGCATTATAAAAAGGACACTACGTTGCATCTACAACTCTTCCTAGAAAGTGTTCAAGTTCAGCGATGGGAAAAAACGGCTTGAAATTTTTAAACGTTGTACTTTTCTAAAAAAGCGTGCTTAAAAAAGAGCTTTTCACTTAAAATAATGTTATTTATATTCATAACTATCACTCAAATCGCAAAAGTACAATACGTTTGTCTTTACTTAATTATATGGATCTCGTTTTCATTTACACGAAATCTTAAGAGAATAAAGTAGAGTGGTTAATTTCCTCCAACCTTCAGACATTTAAATTATACTTAAATTTTATTTTACATTTTAATTAACTTTATTCGGCGACGTTTTTTTGATACGAAGCCTGGTTGGAGCATTGTGGCTAACAGCATTTTCTATAGATACAATATTTTATTAGATTTATATTTTTACAACTATTTTTACTTATTTTTATCTTTTTATATATACTTATATTAGAAAGACTATTACATGTTTATAAATTACAGACAAAGTAACAAAAGAGTAATTTAAAGTCTCCGCTTGTAGAAACATACGTGTGAGACATATTTAGGGCAGCGGAGACAGTAATAAAGAAATATGATACAGGGCCAAATTCGCAATATAAGGTATATAAGGTGATAAATTTATGTTTGTATCAGAACAACTATTATTTATTTATTTATTATTTTATTTTTTGTTATTGGCCTTATATTGAATGACTATGAAAATGAAACCCTTAGTTTGATTCATAAATTTATTTTTCTTCTTCAACCTGTGGTGTTATTTATTTGCATTACAGCCACAAATATAGGCCAAAAATATATTTATAAAAATATAATAACATAATAAATAAGACGACGATGAAATATATACATAATATACATACAATATACATAAAATATATTTACCTACATTCCATCACAATTACATATTAATAATATCTGCTCATTTGTCAAGTTTAGTACTAAATAAAACAAATGAATAATAAATCGCTTAAGACTGCCCTGATCATACTTATCAAAGTAACTGTAGCTCAGATGTTTTCTAATTGATGATCAGCTGGTAGAAAAAAATATCAAATTCAGCGAATCCATCCCTACTAGTCTAAATTTAGTAACTAATCTAGAATAAATAAGTAAACGTGATAACACATTTATTAAATAAATAAATAAATAAACAACAACAACACCGTAAACTTATAAGTACTGTATAAGAACATACAGCGAGCGATGTCCCAGGGCTGCATGAGTGTACCTAATGTGGGCACCAACGTCACACGACCCAGGGCTGCATGAGTGTACCTAATGTGGGAACCAACGTCACACGACCTAGCCTAAACTTGTTGTTTTTGGCATCAACGCGTTGATTTTTAGTTTCTACCAAACACGACACTACTGTGCACTTCATAAACTCAAAAATATACATTAAATATTATACCTTATATACATGCTAATAGTTATAAACAAATAAAAACATGCAGAATACATAAATTAAGATATACCATTATATTTCATAAAATAAGACATAAGTCTGAATATTCAAGAGCCACTCAATCTTGTTGATTGAACAATAACTTTTTAAAGGTTCAGCAAAATCTAACTTTATTCCAATAGCCACGTTGTTTATTGCAATATTACAGATAGCAACTGCTGCCTGTACAGACTTGGAACACATCTCTCCCCACACTCACACCTTGATACATAACAATAAACAACCATGCGAACCTTTTTTATCATGAAAATAACACACACATACATGCAATACACGAATAGACAGCGGCGTCTCTCGCAAACGACCCCATTATAAAATCATCAGAACCCCATCAAAACGAGGGTAGCTTCTAACGTTTGGAAATAAGTTTTACACGTCAATTGTGAAGGTTTTTGTGTTTACGTACTAACCGGAAAATAAGCTGAACTTGTGATTTCTCTTTTTTCAACGGACGATTCTTTTTTTAAATATCAGTTCCTGTATACGAGCACGCTTTCCAAATGATGGCAATTAGTGGTAGATGTTCCAGCCTTGACGGCTTCGCGTTTGAAACTGGGGACTGCCGTGTAATTAATTAATAATTAATAACATAATAATAATAAATTCCCCAGACCAACACACCAACTGTATGGCCCCAAAGTACGCAGACCTCGTATTATGCGAGCTGGTGGGAATCCAGAATAAACATACATATATATATCAACAACCATGACCCGAGAACAAACATCTGTGTTCATCTCACAAATGAATACCCCGGCCAGTACTCGAACCTGGGACCTTCGGCGTATCAGGCAGGGCTACGTGCCGAAATCGTAGTAATTAATAGTATGCGTAATGCCTAAATAAACATGTAAAAACTTAGTTTTTTCCTATTATCTATTATTATATTTTATCCATATTTATCCAAAGCTAAAGTTACTGTGGCTTATGAACTATAGCGACCCACCCTGGCTTTACACGGGTAACGGAGCGTATATGCATAAATTCCTTTTCTGTCGCAGTGCTGCATGAGATTTAACATTATAACGATTTTATCTTACTTGGAGTAATTTCAGAGTATAATTATCCTCCTATCCTGCAAGTATTTGAAAACGTCAAGAATCGGTACATACCTACTATAAAAACAAATAAGTAATATTATGGACAGGGCGATGGAGGACAGGGAATGATTAAAGTACTCGCGATAGACACTATTGTAAATTTAAAACTTATTACTTTTGTGGCCGCAATCAAAGGTAATGGTTACTTAAAATCCTCTTAAGTAGCTACTTGGTAGATAAAATATTGTTGCACTAACCCTTGCATCACAATATATTTATGAAATTATTTTATATATTCACAAGAATATTAATAAATTTAAAACTGAGAAAGATAACCATTATAATTACTACTACTAAAAGGTCTCGTTAACGTTTTCGAAATTGAGGCTGGCTAAAAACAGCAAATCATTTATCGGAACGTTGTTATAATAAATTTCCGAAATCTGTTAAATCCCTGCTCTTCAATAAAATGTGTTAAGTGAATTCAAGAAAACTATTAAGGCATCTTTATGTCAAAAAGCTGTCATTTATAAAATGAAATATTATTTGGATGACTAAAAGGAAGTGGTTTTTAGTTCTCCACACGCTGCTTCTGTTTCTGTATCTGAAAAATTAATATAAAAACATGGAAATGTGTCTGTTTGCTCGTGGAGTTCTTCGTCCTGATGAATGTCTGAAGAGTCACTTTTACTAAAGTGCGTCTTCTTATGGTAGCGTCGGAGGAGGGCGAGGGCTGAATCCCGCATTAACTCGTGAACGTGAATATTCCATCAAATAAATTAGTGCTCTTAGAACTAGGAATTGATATATAATTAAGACTAATTTCATAACATTGAATCATAAATTGGCTGTATTGCGGCTAGTTGTTGACTTGTCACGGTCGCCACAATGTGGACTTTTCCAGCAGCCCACGTACTGATATTACTTTTACGATGCGAGAATTAAATAAACCCACGAATACTTTTGTGCACACCCACTCACTTTATTAATCGACAATATTTCAACTAAAACTTAAAGATTACTTCTAATAATAGAGATCGAGATTTTTATTCTTATAGCTTAGGGAACAATCTCTTTTTCTGTGGCAGTTAAGAGCTGTCAAAAAACAGGCAAAAAGATGCGTTCATAAAAACAATTCTATTTACAACACAGGCAATATATTAACAGCTATTTAACAAAAAGTGACAAACGTTTAGAACCTCTCGACAGCCTTAATTATCTCGGTACCTCACCCAACGTACGGGTGGTACACGGCGATCATAATTCACCACGCGTGCCTACTGAGGGTTGGCGACTTGACACATACCACACAAATAGTTGCTTTCCCCATCATGATATCCTTCACCGTTAGAGCAATCGGCCTCAAGTATATATCCTAAGTTGTAAACACTCATATTTACTTAACAATGGGTCATATAAAATACACATTTGTAATTCTTATTAATAATTGGATTACTGTTCTGATTCATACTTAATGTTTATCTGACATAACACAACAATAATCTTTAAGATAACAACAGTTTTTATGAATATTTAATAAATCAAATTTTACGACGCGCGTGCGTCGCCGCCACAGGATCGAGATATATGTGATGTTGGATATCGCTTCATGATTGTAATATAATTTATTTTGTTCGTAAATTTGATTTAAATATTCATGACGGGTGGTTTGATTTTAAAACTTTGGTTATTGTATTGTTTTATGTTATGATGAATAACATAAGATTTGGATTTTAGTACAAAAGTTTTTCACTAATATATTTTTACGGACGGAGCGTTCGAACTAGCTTTGAGTGAAATTGTACCTTTGTATCGTACAAAATCATAAATGTTGAAGAGAGAGAGGCATATTTTTTACGAACACAACATTTTTAAGACACCGTAAGTTTAAAACCCCGGTACTTTCATTGAAAACTTCGCTTGCGAATTTCCATTTGCTATCAAAAAATAGTTTTATATCAAGTGACTTATTATATTGAGATAATATTTCTATAAAACAATGAAAGTGAACAAGTTATCATCATAAATGTGAACATTTTCAAATGATCATCATTTGGTCCACCATTATTATCCGTAAAATCAATAAACATCGAGCTCCAACGAACAGAGAGATTCTAGGTATAAGTAACTGAGCCTTTGAAGCAAAGTACAATTCACAGTAATCTGTAGTTCACAGCACCCTACAGTACCGGCCTAGAAACCGACCCTTAAGGGTCTTGCTAGGTTCAAAGTGCCCACTCATGAGATATCCGAGATCTATATAATAAGACCCTGATCGCGTCCTAGTTCTGTTTTGTGTTAGATGAAACCCATTAGGTATTGAATGTAGGAAGGTACATATATAGGTATATATAATGTATGCATGTTTGTTACGTTTGTGAATAGAAAGGAAGTGTATGAAATTAAATTAATAATAAATATAAATTTTTATTCAAAACAACTTGACAGTATGTTTAATATTCCAGAATTAAATTAAATTATATGAATCAGCAGACAGACACACCAACTTTATGGTCCCAAAGTAAGCAGAGGTTGTGTTATAGATGACCATACAGGGAACTGGAGAGGAACCCAGAATACACATACATATATAAATATAAACAACCATGATTTATCACACAAATGAATGCCTGGAACAGGACTCGAACCTGAGGCTTCCGATGGATAAGGCTGGGCTACTAATCACTACGCCACTCGACCGTCAGAATGGACTAAACAGTCTTCTAAATACTGTCTTCTTTCAAATATTATATCAAATATTACGTACGCAATAGTTACTTTGCTAGTATCTATCTCACTGATGCAACACATTTATGAAACAAAGCTAAAAAGAAAAATACTTGGCTTTTTTCTTATGTAGTAAAAAAATGCGTATTAATAGAATTCCGAATTCACACACTTATACAGGGTGGAATTTTGTAATATCTCCTGAAAAAAAGTTCTATGAATCCTGGAGATTAAGAGAAACATCATATTTTCTAAATGAAGCAAAACTGCATTCAAGGCTTTTTGAAAATATACTTTCCACGTCCGGATATGGAACCAGCTAAAATCCGAAAAAATAAACCCTGTGTTTTGATGATACCGATCATTAGAGTCAATAGCAAGTATCAAATCTCTCTAACAAATATGATGATTTAAATGCAAGAAAAACCAATGCAATGAAATGTTAAATTAACCGACAGAACTACGTGAGAAATTACCTATTTAAATATGAAATCTCATATGGATAGATGGTGTTTCAGCCCATAACAGCAGAATCTCCGCAGCTTACGTTAATAACCATTGCAATACCTGGCTAGTTACATACGGCATAATCAGACTTCCTGTAAGATTACAAGACATCATGCCTTTAGATTTTGCAAGAGGAAATATAAAACAGCTAATTTACAAAAACAAACTTAATTTAAAATACAGGTATCAGTATTGTTCACAATTTGCAATTAAAAGTTATCGAAATGAATGTTTTAAAAGAATACATTTGTGTGTATCTGTGGTTTATCTGTTAAATTTAATCTAAGTTCGTTAGAGATTTGGACCCCATTATATACAGGGTGTTATTTTGTCGGGCTTAACTGGTTCGATTTCCGGGTATAGCAAGCGAACTTTCAAACTTGAATAGAGTATTGCTACTTTTTGAAAATAAGGAAGTGTTTCTTTATCCAGGTGGCGTTGCAGAATGCCACCCTGTATATCTGCCCCTAACGGAGTTCTTACCAGAAACTCAGAGTACGAGGCCACGAGGGCGTCATTTCTGGAGCGCGTATCAATATAATGAGGTTACACGCTTGTCCTTAACTTTTGTAACATTTTTCGAGAAAAGAACTGATTTTGAGTGATTTTTGTAATAAAACAAGTAAAAAAGTAAAAATCTATTTATTGTTACAGCAGCACATAGAAATAGAAATCAAAATAGAATACAAAAACTTATCCTAGGTAGGAAGCCGGCGCTGCCGAAACAAAGGCACACAAAAACTCAGCTTTGGCTTTGCATCTTAAGGCTACAAAGCGCCGATTTTCAGTTGCGGCCAAGAAGTATAACAAGGTATTGGTTACCTACTTATAAACAATGCATAGACCCGTAATGCATGGTTTGAGGAAAGCTTACGGCCGGCAACGCATTACTTGACATCACATTCAATATAAATCAATAAAACACCTACGACTAACGACGACCATGGATGGACGCGGATGCTACTTTCCATCAGGTCGTAAGTTCGTTTGCTGGCTATGAGTATAGTATTTTTGCAGAATAAGTTCCACGAGTTTTTTTCACCTCGTAAAAACGGCGCCAAATCTGACTTACAAAACAACTGTCAAAGTCAGGTGACTATGATTAGCGAGTGAGTACTCAGTATTCAGGCAGTATATCCTGGCAGGCGAGCGTGGGCCGCATACCTCCCGCCCCTTGTCCGTCCGATCAATACGACGGTACCTAACTATCGGACTCACGAACTGTTTGAATGGAAGATTGTTCCAATTTTAAAAATATTGGTTTCATATTTTTGTAACTTTTTTCTATTGCAAATGTTGTGTATTTTTTCAATTCCTACACAAATCAGGTAACGAAACAACGGGCAACCATTTTCGAATAATATTTTAACAGCTAGTGCAAATTTTTCGCTGACCAATTTTGTAAATATGTAAATTCATATAGCGAATTTAATTTTACCCCCAAAAGCTACCGCGATATAACAGCCGTTGGGCCACGTCTGAGGCCTACGCGGTACCCAAAGGTTGATTAACACTGACACTAGAGGTTGCCGTCCCCTCACATGTTAAGTAGTGGAACCAGTGAGTTCTTACACCAAGATGATAGACGTTTAAACGTTACCTGCATATAAACTATAAAGGCGAAAACAAACTCATATTTGTAAAAGGCTTTTTATAAGTTACGGATCCCTGCTTGGGACTTGTATGTGAACAATTAGCATATTTTACTTATAACTCTTTATAACCCATCTGGCATTAAAAACTACGAACATTAAAATAATAATGCCACTTTGCATACCGAAGCGATTGCATCAATTTGCGGGAAAGGTTTCCACCCGGCCGGTAGCCTGGCACGCCGCGCCGGTCACCGGTCACAAGCACAAGCGCCATAAAATATAAAATTCAATTACATCAGGAATAACACCGCGAATAAACCTCGACTGTTTTATTTACGAAGTGCCGGGTTAGATTTACTGACGAAAACGGGATTTATCTAAACTTGATTCGGTTTCAAATTTGTTTTTTAGATCCTATATGTCGATGTGGCGGTAGATTAAGTTTACATTGCTAAAGGAAAGTCACTCTGTGTGGTATTAAGTTGCAAAAAATATTTTTCTTTACTATTTCTATACGGGAAATTATAAGTCAAGCCACAAATTTCTTTATTGGCCACGTGATCTAACTTCTAATTTTATAACTAAGCCACGAGAAAATGAGATAGCCTCTAAAACACTCTCTATATAGCCTCTTTTTTGCAACGCCTACTAAATATTCTATAGAAAGCGTAGTAGTTAAATTTGGGTTAGGTTAATGTTAGGATATAATTATCGCATGCGCGAGCCGAGCGAGCGAAGCGAGCGTGTTGCGGCAGCACCCGGCGAAGGTCAGAATCGAAATTGGATGATAATAAAATTTTGTAGCTAGTACATCATGCAACAACATATTTTTAGTGGCTAAGATAGTATCGTTCAGACGTTCGCAAATTGTGGCTGACTTAGTCATTTAGAAGACAAAGTAGATTTTTAGAGGCGAATAATGCTATTAGAAAGAAGTTTGTTTAATAAGCACCCTTTCTATACCACCTGATGGTAGGTGTCATCCGCACCCATGGTCATCATGGTAGGAATTTTGTGGTAGGTATATGTAGGCAGGTTATAAGCCCGTACTACGAAGCTGTACTCTGGGAGGAAACAAGGCTGTGAAACTCGGTGACTCTTTCACCACAGGGAACTTATATGATGGTCAAGTTCCAACTCTCTAGATAGGGTCGTAAACATAATTCTCAAATATACACGAGTATGAAGGGATCAATTTTGAAAACTGACGTAAGTAATCGTTTTCAAAATCAAAGGCGCATAGGTCTTTTGCACGCCCCCCTCTAACGCCGTTTTGTTTTTGAAAAAACCTGGTTCGCTTATCTGTTTTTTTTTTATGAATTTCAATTCTTTCACTCAACGGTATGTTAATTCGTACATTAATCTTCTATTCCATCATCAAATGCCACTTGACTAGGCCCCCTTCTAAGTGTGGCTCAGAAAATGAAAAGATCCTATTGGCAGATTTTTTTCTTAGCACACCGCCGTACTTCCTCGTGCTGTTTTGGTGGATAAGGAACCTTAGCCCGAGAGCATAGGGTCGTCCATTCCACAGCATACTTTAAATGTATTGACCTATGTATTTACAATTTAGATCTGGCTTTAGTAATCATGAAAACCTTAGTAACGTAGCTGTACAGTTCAATAGAGACTGTTAAAGATTAGAAGAATGAAAAGCCCAGATCTCAAGGTGCCACAAAAAATTAATTTTAAGTTATTCTTATTTGTTTTAGTTATTGGTTTATTACATCAAAGCGAAGTTATTTATACTAAGTAATATGGCAAAATTCAGGTTATTTAGAGCTTTCTTGACCAACCAGTGATGCCAACTTATGTTTGTAGTAAGTAGGTACAATCGGGGAACACGTTGCAGGCTCAGATTCGCACCCGAATCCCCTGAAGTGTTATCCTCCATTAGTATGAGAGGCGAATACAAAATACCAAACAACACGCAAGCGATTTTCACCTTAGACTGAGCCTCCGCCGCCGCCTCACTTTTACGGTATTAATAAACTTATAAACAAAACAACACAAAGTTTTAACGCTTTAAAAAAGCTTTAACATTCCTAATCTAACCACTCCTTATTTACTAGTAAAACACCGCCGCAGTCGCCCAACAAGCTGGCACGCCGGCCCGGTCGACCGGCCGGACAACCGGGTCATCCGGTCTGGCCGGCTGCCAACCGGACCACGTGCCGGACAAGAGGAATTAATTTAGTAAAGCTGCTCTTACATCTGTGGAAAAAGCTTAGGTGGCCAATGATTCAGCGGATTTATTTTCTGAATTGTTTTGTTTAAATAACAAAATGATAATAACTTTAATGACATTTTTAATGACATATTATTTTATAAATTTTAAATTATTTTATAAACTGAAATATAATCGTTTAAGTATATGGATTTACTGAATTTAGACATTTTCCAGTTTCCGACATCTGATTGACATAGCAAATAATTATTTTTATTTATTAAATAGATATATTCAATAATAGAATATTATTTAATTTTGGTGTTTATCACTTGTCAATTAGATAAAAGCTCTTTACCGCCATCACAGTCTTAATTTATTATTTAATTTTTTTTTTTTGTCTTCTATCTCACCTGATGGTAAGTGATGACGAAGACGAAGGTCTTACACGTCTATCCACGAGATACCTATTCGCTCGACGCTTGAAAGAACTAGGACTATAGTTTTCTGGAGAAACAGACGCAGGCAGTACATTCCACACCTTGGCGACCCGCACCAAAAAGGAACTATCGAAGCGTTTGGTTCGACTTCTTGGGATATCTACCATGAAGGGATGGAAGGTCTGTCTGCCTCTAGTAGTCCGATGCAAGAAGGGTGTGGGTTCAACCTGATTAAAAACTTGACAAATTTGCATTGAAATAACCCTATTGGATTTTGTGTTTTATTTTTTTGTCATGTGTATGTTATTGTCCGTAATGGACCTCTGAGAGTATGATGTTAACATACGTGAGAATTTTGATGATTTAGGGTTTGCAGAAAATTTTTGTAACACTAAACTATGTTCCTGCTAGTAAAGCTACTTAACTAGTTAAGCTTTGTAATATTAACAAGTGGCCCTAGTTGATACAATAAAGAAATTTATTATTGTTATTACTTAAGTAAGTTGTTGTAACCAACGTTTTAGTAACTATAGCATTACGTTATGTGTGTTGTTATATACAGGTTTTATTATATTTTATATAGATAGCACAAAACACCTCAAAATATATCTTAAGAAAAATCTTTTTATTTACAATTGTATAACTGCAACAAAACTTTATTTCCAGCTGGATCGCCTTTATTCGGTAAATCTAAAGCTAGCTCCGCGGTTGTTGCGGCTGTTGCTAGGGATGGGCTGTCGATATTTTCATATTAATTAATAGCGTCAATCTTTTATTATCAATCATATTATAAAGTAAAGTCCCCCGACCGCGTCCGTCTGTACGTCTGTCTTTCTGCAAACGATAAACTCAATAGAGAAAGTGAAACAAGAGGAAGGCTTATGTGTACAAAACTTTTACGTTTTGTAAATGTAGAAGAAATTGGAAACAATCCAGCCAACTGGGAGCTTTCATCGTAAACCTTATCCCTTTGAGATGTAACAAAACAATCTACGGTGAACGTGTTTCTCTTTTATAGTTCTACAGAAAAGTCATCAATGGCGTACGACTGTCTTTTACAAGTATTAACCCTTAAGGTACGGTATTAACCCTTATCCAATGAAATACGTTAGTTCCATTATACATTTTTTACTCATTATAGTTGCTCTTTACACCATACAATTTCAATTCACATCTTAGTTCGCTGCATGGTCTGCATGGTACTAAGCTCTGCTTACTTTGGAGTGTTCACAATTAGTGTGTTTGTCTGAGGATTTATTATAACTATATGATAATACGACCTGATCCCGTAAACCATTATGTTAGTTCTGGGCTGTATATAGCATCGTAATGGTAAATAATTATTAAAATGGTTCAAAAGCTGTTGAATGTATGGATTACAAACAAACATTATTATACAATTAAACATATTACCACATGATTTGATTATATTAAAACAGTGGTGCGAGTTAACATCTCGTCTGGGGCGTAACTACAGTCTTTCTTATTTTGACTTCTTAATATAATTGCGTGGTTGTGTTCCGGTTATAGGGTAAGAACGGCCAGTGCAATTACTGGAACAAAGGCAATTCCAACTGAAGCCTCCGGTTAACGCATCGATATAATGAAATGAAATGAAATATTTCTTTCTCAACATTGACAATTACTTGTTCTTATTGACGTCAAATAAAACATGACTCTACCACCAGTTCGAAAAAACCTTCGTGAAGAAGAACTGGTAAGAAACTTCACGGGTATATTTTTTTCAAAATAAATTTACAGAATCTCTTTATGTCTATACAAAATTATTCTTATCTGCATCTGTTAGCTCGGCAAGTCTCCCTCCCCCCAAGTATCCAAACGACGAATACCCTCAAATGATTACTGATCGTCAAATAGAGCAGCAAAGGTCTTGACCATGCGTCCGGATGCAAGTTAACCTCAGGGTTGCGTACCTACTCGTTTGCCGGCTATGAAAATAGTAAAAAAATTCGATAAAAGATAATGAAATGAAAATTATATAAATTAGAAATTTTTAAGTCAAATATGAGCTATAGAAGACGGTTTATTTACGTGATTGTTAATAATAATCAATCCCCAGACAAACACACCGACTGTGTGGCCCCAAAGTAAGCAGAGCTTACTTTGTTATGGAGAGCTTACTGTTATGGATACAGCGAACTGGGGGGAACCCAGAATAAACAAACATACATAAATTTTTGATTTTGATTGTGTAACTAAATTTTATAACCTATTGTATGATTTGATTAAACAATTTATTCCATTAAAAAAAGGGTTCCAACAAGCTAAATATCCTAAGTGGTACAATTCAGCACTTATCAAAATAATCAAAGAAAAGAACAAATATCATAAAAAGTATAAAAAATATAATAATCACTCTGATTTAATGACATTTAAATTATTAAGAAATAGGGTAAAAGAAATTGAAAACTTGTGTTATATGAAATATATAAAAAATACTGAAAATAGTATAAAATATAACACAAAGGCTTTTTGGACATATGTTAAGCACAAAAGAATGTCCAATACATTTCCATCTACCATGACTATAGGTAACCGATCCTCCAACAAAGGAACTGAAATAAGTAACTTTTTTGGTGAATATTTTCAATCAACATTCCAGAACTGTCCTACCGACCATTGTTCTTTACCCAGTAGTTTATTATATGACTCAAATGCTGACATAAGTGATGTTTATATTGATGAAGCTTATTTATTATATCTTCTAAAACGACTTGATCCTAATAAAACAGCAGGTATTGATAGAATTCCACCGCTGTTCATTATAAACTTGGCGCAGAGTATTGTCACCCCAATAGCATTCTTGTTTCGCCTCTCCTTGTCTTGTGGTAAAGTTCCATTAATTTGGAAATCAGCTCTGGTATCACCTATCTATAAAAATGGGCCCAAAGAAAAAGTAGAAAACTACAGGCCAATATCCAAGCTTAGTGTCTTTGCCAAGGTTTTGGAGAAAATAGTGCACTTACAAGTTTCTTCTGCAATTAAACAACACATTGATCCATCTCAGCATGGGTTCATGTCTGGCAGGTCTACCACCACTAATCTACTTCTGGCACACGATTATATCTCAGAACACATGACATCTTATTTGCAAGTTGATACTATATACACTGATTATCGCAAGTGTTTTGATAAAAATGATCACAAAATTCTTTTATATAAGCTTAACTTAGTGGGTATACGAGGTAATTTATATCGCTGCTTCAGTTCTTATGTTGAGAATAGGTGCCAAACAGTAGTATTGAATGGATACACTTCATCTACATTGTTTATCCCCTCAGGTGTGCCCCAGGGCTCACTTCTGGGGCCGTTATTGTTTACCATCTTCATAAATGATATATCATCGTGCTTCTTGTATAGCAAAATATTCCTTTATGCAGATGATATGAAAATAATGTGTCCTATAGTATCAGATCTAGACTGTGGCAAGCTTCAACAAGATTTAAATAGGTTTGACAATTATTGTAAATTAAACAGATTAGAATTGAACTCGTTAAAATGATTTATATGTACATTTTCTCGCAGATCATCGACTATTGATTTTAATTATATTATGAATTCTATTAGCTTAGTTAGAACCTCAGCAATGAAAGACTTAGGCGTTATATTTGACAATAAACTGACATTTCAAAACCAATATGAAACTATAATTAGTAAAGCCAATAAGTCGCTTGAATTACGACCCCACCAACAGGATTATGAAGAAAACATCCACTTTAATACAAAAACACAAAGATTTGTTACATTTAGATGTGAAAAAGTTAACACCAGCAAGTGCAAAACCACCGAAATTGTATGGGTTACCAAAAATACACAAAGCTAAAGTACCTTTGAGACCTATTGTGAGCCAGCTAGACACACCAACTTACAAGCTGGCCCAGCACTTAGCAATTGTGCTCTCACAACTGCGAGGAAAGACAAGTGCATATGTAAAGGATTCTTACCATTTTGTTAGTGACCTTAAAAATCTCAAGTTAACTAACAATGAAACTATGGTTAGCTTTGATGTGTCGTCTCTATTCACCTCACTACCTGTTAGAGACTGCATTGATATAGTAAAAAGGAAGCTAAGTGAGTCAAACTTGCCCGAGGAATATGCAGAACTATTAGAGCTATGTTTAACATCTGGCTACTTCATGTGGAATAACAATTACTACATTCAAATTGATGGTGTTGCCATGGGGTCTCCGGTGTCACCTGTTGTAGCTGACATTTACATGGAGAACTTCGAGGAGCAAGCGCTCCGAATGGCACCTGTTGTGCCGAAGATATACAAGAGGTACGTTGACGACACCTACACTATATTACCTAAGCATGAAGTGACTGCATTCCTAAACCACCTCAATTCCCTTAATTCTAAAATTAAATTCACTATGGAATTGGAGCAGGAGAATAAATTAGCTTTCTTAGATGTCTTAATACAAAGAAATCCTGATGGTACACTTAGCCATACTGTTTATAGGAAACCCACCCACACTGACCGATATCTAAATGGGAAATCCCATCACCACCCGAGCCAATTATCTGCCGTAGGCAACTCTTTGTTTCAGAGAGCACATGGAATCTGCGATCCCCAACACATTAATGAGGAACTCAACCACCTGGTTAAAGTGCTGCGGGATAACGATTTAAAAACACCGCGTCGCCGTCGCAGAAACCGCGTAAAGCCACTCACAGTTGAACGAAGACCAGCATTCCTGCCTTATATAAAGGGTGTTACTGACAAGATAGGAGGCATTCTTCGGCGAGCTTCAATCAAAACTATCTACAAGCCGCACTCAAAGATAAGCCAGCATCTTCTTCCAATAAAATCAAGCATCCCTTTACAAGATCCAGGCGTTTATAAAATCGACTGTGACTGCGGGCTCTCTTATATCGGTCAAACCAAACGAAATGTGTCAACTCGCATTAAAGAACACATCTCTGATGTTAAAAATAAACGAACCTCAAAATCTGCAGTTTGTGAACATTCCATAGACAAGCCCAACCATTATTTAAGATTTGATACCGTGAAGATCCTAGCAAAAGAGAAACATTTTATACCTAGGATGGTCAGAGAAACTATTGAAATTAAAAAACATCCAAATTTCAATAGAGAAGATGGTTGGAAACTTTCATCAACATGGGATCCAATACTTAAAAACATCAAAATGAAAAACCAGCAAACTGTTAGACTGCAAACTCAGGACACAGTCAGTGCCTTTTGTGTCAATCCGGGACGTTATGCGAGAAGACTGAGAAACAGATGGCGTTAATATGTATTGACAATCATGTAGTTTTTTATTACTGGCAATAGATGAACAACACCTTAGTCTATCGTGACCACGGCAACTGCAAAGATGCCGAAACGTCGAAATAATTTTAAAATTAACTAAAATATACGCGATAATATCCGGTAAAAAGTGTTTTATTTAAAGTCGCTTGGGTTTGTGCTACGTATGTCGTCTGAATTTTCTGATATAAAAACTTTAAAAGTTCTGTACTGTGCCTTCGTGCGTAGCCAGGTCGAATATGCTTCACAAGTGTGGAACCCTCAATACAGTACGTATATTTCTCGTATTGAAGGTGTTCAAAAGAAGTTTCTACGCCATCTCCAATTAAAATGTGGAAAGTATATTGAAGGGTACGAACAAAGATGTAAATGGTTCCACTTTTTACCATTGTACAAAAGAAGAGAAATGGCTGATATATCGTTTTTAATTAAAATATTTACTCAATTAATAGACTGCTCAGAACAGTAAATACTGCATAAATACGCCTCACAAGACAACCAGGCACACTCCACTCTTACACGTACCGCTTGTTAATACAAATTATCGTAAGAACTCCTTCTGTATCAGAGCTCCACAAACACTTAACCATTTTAGTTTAACACTAAACAAAAGTGATTTTGACCTTTTTTGTTTAAACTTTAATAAGTTTAAAAATCAGTTTAATAAGAAATTCTTCAGTGATTCTTAAAAGTTTACTTGGCTTGAATTTAACTTTGGATTTTGATATAAGGACAAAATGTATTATATTTCAGTATTTATAAGTGGAAATCTGTAAATTGGCTTTCTATGTTTTATGTTTTCTTAAATGTGTTTGTAACTAGCTGTAAGTTTCCCAAAGAAATAAAAAAAAAAAAAATAAATAAATACAAACATCCATGACCCGAGAACAAACATCTGTCAAACAAATGTTCACACAAATCAATGCCTCCGTCAGGACTCAACCTGGGACCTACAGCGTATGAGGAAGGGCTACTTACCACTACACCACTCGGTCGTCCAATTGTTGGAATGATTGTACAATTTTGATTATTGGTTCGGGGCGCTTTTTCGAGCTGTATATTACCGTCTGATAGTAAAAGTCGGTAGGTACAAACTTCAATAAGATTTCTACCAGGATCATACAGCTTTTAAACAAACTACTGTAATAAAAATGAAATGGAAGTTTTATCAGTTCAAACATTGTAGCTCATGTAAAATTATCCAAGAAATAAGTTATTTCAAAAATAATATTATCAACTTGTTTATTTTAAATTACGTATTATTTACTTTAAATTAAATATATATTTTAAATTAACTCTTATTGTATTACAAGAACGTAGAGCCCATTGGTACAAGTACTGATGTTATGACGACTTACTATTTGTGAACGTCAAGATGGTTCTCTCGGTTTTAAGGATAACGTTTTGTGTGATTTTGTGCAATATTTTGCACTATTTTTAATACCTTGTAGCTTCATAATAAAATTTTACATACAAATATTCCAAAGATTATTTTTATTTTGCGTTTTATAGCAATCAGCTGTTGTCACTACTCAACAACTATTTCTGCCAATTTCAAGTACTACACGTACTTCACGAGGTTATAACTTTGTAGAGATTCGATTGCTGAGTAGAACTTTGTGTCGCGAGCATTGTATTCCAAAGATATTCAACTTAAATAGAGGTGCCGCCAATTTGACATCAAAACGGCGGGACGTTTTTGACTTCAAACGCCGTCTTGACGTTCTTTTATACTCGTGACGTAATTATTGTGTATAGTTCGACCAAGCTGTCTATGAAACGGATTCTTTTACACTCGGCTGTCACCTTGAGGTTATTTATTTATTTATTTATTTATTATAAAGTTGCGCCAACGAACTCAACACTAATACATACACAGTACAGTGAATACATAACGAAAAATGAATCTAAATGTTGGCTCACTTATAGGCACAAACAGCATACAAACACTTACATTGATAGAATAAAAAGTAAAATACAATGACAACATAAAACAAATATTGAAAATGCATTAAAAACAAATCAAGACAAGTCAAAATTAATTAAAAATATTATCGAAATTACATTAAATCAATACAACATTAATAATATCAATTCAATTAATCAAAATATACTGTATCAAATTCAAACTAAATTAAATTGTACCAAAATGAAATTAAAATCAACATGAATATATTTAATCAAAATTGAAAATAAAAAATAAAAATAAAAATCAGAATTTAAAAATCAGAATTTAAACTGGTGAACAGAATGTCAGCCCCATAGCGATCCTAAAACTGTGAAGCCTATTTGAGAAAATATCAATTTCATAATGTTGTCCCGAACCACCCTTGTGATCAATTTGTATTGTACTCTTGTTATGAACTGCATTGTAGCTATTAAACATTCTATTTAACGGGGAATTTTGACCCAGATTTGAACGAGCAAAACTTTTCACGAACGGAGTAAATTTGCTCTTTCTAGGTAGCCTCCTGGGAACTTGAATGGTTACTTGGGACAGTAGGTAAGGGGTGTCTGTCAGTCAGTTCACCAGCTTAAACAGAAACAAGCTGTCCAGGACTGTTCTGCGCTCAAAAAGAGAATTGATGCCGAAGTATGTAAGTCGATCACTATAACTGGGTGACTTTTTTGCTCTATTATAGCTATATGATAAGTGCCAAAGGAAACGCTTTTGCACACTCTCCAAACGTTTTTTTATAAATATCATAGTGTGGGATAATACTGCACTGCAGTATTCAAGGGAGCTGCGCACGAGTGAATTGTAAAGAGTTATCTTGGTGGAGGCCTTTTTGAATTCTTTGCAATTGCGTAAAACAAACCCAAGCATTTTAAAACCCTTTTTTACAATGGAGTCAATATGGAGGTTTACACGCAACTTGCTATCAAGTATAACTCCAAGGTCACGAATGTGATCGACTTCCTTCAGTGCTTTGTTATCTGCGTAGTAAGTTCTAAAGCTTGAAGTTATTTTTCTTGATAAACGGACCACATAACATTTTTCAAGTTTAGGTTTTCATATTCCATATATTGCCATATTCTATAATTCTACGAAATTAGAATAAAGTTTAATTAAGTGGTAATATTTAAACAATACTAACGACACCTGTAAGTTCAAAGTGATCGGATTATAATCTGAATGAAATTTTAAAAAAAGTATTCCATCATTTGTTGTCAAAGTTGCAAAAAGACCTATGTACCAGACGCTATTAGCAAAAAGTAACCAAAGCACGCAATCTTAGATTTGTAATTTCACATTTACATCGAACACACATTGGCATGGAACATAATAAGTAAATGGAATTCGGCACAATAAACAGTTTAGTTAGAGAGTAACTTGGGACTTTGCCAACGAAGCCTCGATTCCTTTGTTACATTTTGGAGCCATTTTAATTCAATTCTGAAACATATTACCCTTTATATTGTGTTCTGAAATACCTAATTACCCTTTATATTATGAGTGAGATTGGTATCTAAAGTTTGAGGTCATTCGATAAACAGTAAATAAGCTAACATATAATATTAAACGTTTTAGTGAGTCGTCTAGGTATACTTTTCTACACAATATGTTTTGATCCACAAGAAATGAATTATCGTTCCAACTTTGGAATTCTAAATTCATAATTATACTTGCTTAAAACTAAGGGCAAAATCGTCATTGTCAGGGTTTGTTAATATCAAGGCATACATTGTGAGCACTTCTTTTATATAAAAATGGCTGTTTTTGGTATTCTGCTCGATGAGTGCAAAAGAACGCATCCAAATGATTTACAGTTGTTTATTCTAATGTCACTTAGTTACTTGTTTTTACCTGCGACTTCGGTTACGTTAATAATTCAGCTACCCGATGGGCAAAAAATAAGCATGCATGCATTTTAAATGGCTGAACATATTGGGATCGAGCGTGGCTATAACATTTCCGATTCAATCGATTACAAACAAAAAAGAACCGCCTCAAAGTTGGTCTATACATGTGACATGATGCCACACAAGTACAGTCAACAGCTCATCTATCTATCACAAAATGTCAAATTTCCTCAATTGATTTTAAACCCTTCCGTGCTGAACTCTAGGTCCAAAATTTGTAAAGAAAATTTAACATTTTGTGGTAGCTGTTGACTGTATTAAAGTCAAACTTATTGTGTCGAGGGTTAAAACTAGACTGCCGTTCATGTTGATCCAGGTTACTATTCCACGATAGCCTTAATAATCCCACTGGAGGAACTGCCTTACCCAACTACGTGGGTGGTTTCACGGAATGTATACCACATTTGTCCACCACACGTGCCTACTGCAGGTTGGCTAACTCTAAACATGCCTTCGAAATAGTTTCTTAAGTATGTAGGTTGATTCATAATAAATTATTTAATTACGATTCGACGAGCTGTGTACAAACATATATACAAAATCGCGTAAATGCGAAAGTGAATGTATTAAATACATTTCTTTTATTGTAACAATACTAGCTGACACTGTATAAGTAAGTACCTACATCCACTGCAGTTATTAAATTATTAACTAATAAAAAGTAAATGCAATCTTCACAACAAAATTAGTTTGACATTTATATAGGTAGCTACCGCCATGAAAACCTATGACGTCATGAATACAGTTACCACACACAGTGACGTCATAATCAAGCTCCGTTTTGGCTCGGCGTAGGGTTAGATAAACTTAAAGGTCAACAAATTAACAAACATTTCATTGAGATTGCACAGCATCGTTCTGTTGACTTTTTGGCAAAGTATTTAATGTGAAATGCCTAAGCGAAATCATAATTAGGCTATGGCCATGCAGGTTGCGTTTAAAAAGTTATATTAGGATAATGACGTAATTCTACCAAGTGTTTGATAGTAGATAATTGAAAAGACACTCATAGTTTTCGCATAATAATAAATATAAATTTATTTTCTTTCACATTTTGTATTGAAGAAAATTCCAAAAAGACCCTTCCAAAATCAACACCCAAGAGGTTTCTATAGCGACTCGATTTGGTATAATATTAAATTTAAATTTAAGTAGAGTGAATTCTGTCTTCAAGCACAGAAACAGGAAATTCTAATTTTGAACTGAAATTCAAAAGAAGAGCTCTATATCATGCATTATAATAGTTATTAACAAAAAAATATCAATGTTTTATAATATACATTTTATTTCCTGTTTTTATTATAATATAAAAATACTTATTTCTTATTTCAAAGCACGACTCTGCTACCTGATACAAGATTAATTTTATTTTCAAACTGAATAACAATGGAAACCCAGTGCTTAAAGTTAACCTTATAATATTGCTTTTTATATGTTCATTGATCGTCTATAAAATAAAGTTTTAGTATCATTCGCAACGCTACCCACAGTAAAAATATACGCCACAGAATAATATATGAATTCTACATGCTGCGTAAATTACAAAATACTTAGAAAGCAATCAGTCAATCAATAAATAGTAGGTAATTGCACCTAAAATGTAAGACAGGATCGATAACATGGAGCCAACTGATAGCTTACGTGAAGTATTGTGTGTATGTGCACAATGTCGACGAGTGAAAGCTTTCAATGATATTGTCAGTTTCAGGATGTGTGGGATCATGGAATTCGAAGTTTGTTTTGTATTTTGTTGAACTGATATTGAACGTCTGTTCCAACTAGGCTATCTTAGGAAAATACTTCAAGTGAAGTTGCCACGTAATAAAAGTTTTTATTCAAAAACTCTCACGGACATGTACGAGTCTTGAAGGGGTCGCCGCGAAGGCTTCCACGGCGAGGGCTGCCTACCATTACTCCATATTACATTTTGAATTAAAGCTGCCTTAAACTGAAGTAGGATTCTCTTTAAATGCTCAAACACAATCATTATCTCTAGTTTTTTACTATTTTGACATAAAGAAAGATGAAGAAATAGTAAAAGCTGAAAAAAGGAATTGGGTCGATATGTTGTAGATTTATCATAAGACATTATTTGGAAGAAGTAAATGGCTTAATCAAACACTGTACCTCATTAAAAAAACGAGTTATGTTTACGACAAATGACTAACGGTTTATCAAAATGAAATAGATGAAAGGAAAAGTGAGTTGAAATAGTTGGTGACAGTTCAAAATAGTTAATGAGCATCAATAATAATTTCCTGGGTTAAGTATGCAGGTTTTGCATGATACTTTCTACAAATATTAGATTTTTTAGAAACGCGGACATGTGCAGATTATCGTTCACGCAAAAACTCGTAAAACTATCACGCCACAATATACGACATGTAGACAGAATGGAATTGAATTTATTTTGAACAAGCTTTATTTTATACATGAATTGTTAGACTTTCCTTTATACTTTTTTGAGAAATTGACGCACATAACTAGTTACACGTTTTTTTAGTTCTTGCTAATCAATAACTTGAACGCCATTTAGAATAAAAGACAGCAAAAAACGAGTTGTTTACATTTTCAAAAATTGAAATAAGTTAGAAATAGGTTTACCTAATCTATTTTATATTATTTCAAAAAAGGAGGAGATTCTCGATTTTATACCAGAAGAATATCAGAATATTACAATATCAGAAGAAAACAAATACCACATCAGTACAATGAAAACTAGAAAAATGTTTAATTTTCCCGATGAATAAATAACCCGTTAATAAATATATTAAAGGTGGTATTCAATCGTAGCAGAGTATATAGCCAATCGATGCTCGTCAATGTTTCCACCGTAGTCGTGGTTGACATCAAGATATGGTAACCTAGTTTTTTGAACAATGTAACACCGTTAATTCTCTATAATGGTTCTTTATAAAATGTGTAGGTAGATATATTATTTGCTGTTTTTAAGCAATACTGATCAGTGAAAGGTCGGATTAGGACGTCCCCTAGAATGTTGTTATGTTTTCTGATTTGTCGGATGTTCAAGACTTCGGCCAGTTATAATCTGTGTTTTTAACTTATTTATCTAAAAACGCTTTAGGTTTTATATTTCAGGTTTTCAGGATAATATGTTCGTTTATAGTTTTAATTCATTAATATACAAGTTTACGTCAAATCGAATTAAGAATATTTCCATAAAAGTTATGAAACAGAAATTCGTTTCATTAGCCAAATTACTCTGTTGAAAGTTGACCTGCATAACGAAATTGCGAACAATAAACAATGCACTTAAAGAAATCAATCAATGGTTACTTACGGCACTGCACTCTGCTGTTCACGAATTATCCCCGTTACAGGAAGTACTGCCGGAGTAGCTTTCTTGTTCTTGCTACACTATTCCTACGTGTCTTCGAACACAACTTTCCGGCACTGTCACACTTCGGTCACTAAGAGTCGAGGTCCTTTGTCTCCGCGCTGACTTCTAGTCATGAATGAAACGATGGTTAATTATCGTGACCTTGAGGGTGACGTGGAGATGAGGATGTTTTCTGGGATTGTTCCTTTAGTGTAGTGTAGTGGCTGGCGTCGCAGGATGTTAAAGGGTTTGTGGCTGTTGCTCGGGTGCGGTTGGTGTGGTAGTGCGGGTGCGGGCTGCGGCGCGGGCGTCCCTGGCGAACGGTCGCGCGGACTGCCGGAGCCGCGCCGCTGCCGCCCCGCGCCGCCCTTGCGCCGCGCAACAGAACTGTCATTGCAGTTTGATGGATCACCCACATTTTTCCTGAGCCCTCTTCAAACAATGTGGACTTCAGATGATTAACTCTGTGATGGAAATGTTGGAACTAGAACTAGAACTTTCGCCAAGCTGCGTTCGCATAACTCTTGCGAACTGTCTTGGAAGACTACTTTGATTCTGATTACCCTATGTATTTTTCTGTCAAGTCTTAACTACTGAAACTGTTTCAAACAAAGAAACTCATTATGACTTTAACTAAATTACTTACGGCCGGTTAGCTTACGTTTTCCTTAGGGACCAGTGATACCTACTGATTTTGTGGATTCCTGACTACGATGATGGATTACATAGCCCAAGGATATAAAACTTTAAAAAACAATCTCTCTTTCGCACGTAAAATATTAGTTAAGTTTTCGTAGTGCTATAGACTCTTATTGACCTCCATCGTTCACCGCTGAATGGGCGACAGGAATAAAATTAATTCATCTTAGAGATGAATAATAAATAAATCCCCAGACAAACACCCAACAGTATGCAGTCCAAAGTAAGCAGAGCTTGTGTTATGGATGACCACATACAGCGAATTGGGGGGGAACCAAGAATAAACAAGCATATATAAATATCAACAATCAGATAGGACTTAGATATCTTGTCTCTCCTGATAAACGAACTTTCTTTGTTTACTTAATATTGATTAAGTGACTACTGAATAAGTGACGGCCTGTTTGAAGTGGAGGTAAGTACCCTTGCCTTGCATGCCAGAGATCCTGGGTTCGAATCCCTGGTAGAGGCAGATATTTTATTATATTTGCTTTCTAGTCATGGACGTGTATGTATGTTTATTTCAGTTTATTTCTAATATTTATGTATGAAAAAAAAAATCTATGTGTGCTTATATATTTCTTAAGTTTATTTATCCGTTATCTAGTATCCATAACACAAGTTCTTAGTGATACTTAATTTGGGCTAGATAATGTGGTGTGATTGTTAGAAATATTTATTTATTATTATTATTATTACTTAATAAGGAAGACTTAATACTTAAATAATTATAACAATTGATACTTCTTTGCAGTAAAGTTAAATTGTAAAAATGAAGCCTATAAAGACATCAAAATATGCTATTTGCTGTTGAACATAACATTGGAAAATGAACATATATCATGGGAATTTTCCAATCTATGAAATTTTAAAACATACCTAGAAGTCGACTTCTTATAATTATATTTGATGAATTCCTTATCCTGGAATTATACCGGGCCTTGGCATTAATACTGATTCCATTGCTATTAATGTTTATAATTATTTTTATTTCAAATGAAATTTCAGGATTGCCTGGAAGAGATCACTCTTTTGCTGATAAGGCCGCCCAATCTATCATTCTATATTTTTTGTAGTTTTAATCTAAGTGTATTTTAATTTTGTAACTGGTTTGGCAATAATGTGCATTGTTATTCACTCACGTAGCCATACCGTAGAATTGGCCACATCGTTATTCATTAATTTCATGAAATGCGACCATTTCGTGTCGACCACGATAGACTGTCCATTGGCGACATCATGATGTTGCTTGGGGACATCAGTGATAAGATACCGTTTGTCGATATGGCTAACTAACGTGCGGCTACTTCATGAAATGGCAAAGCTTATTTGCCTGTCTTATACTTGAATCTCTATTAGTTTAATTCGCCATTATGCGCTTCTTTCACGTGAGCACGTTGATTCGCGCAATTAGCAGGGTATCAACTAGCTTGTAAGAAATAAAACGATATGGTCAATCGTTGATAAATGACGATATGGCAACGACATAAACGCATATTCAACGATATGGGCAAGTATAGTTGGCTTATAGGCTTACCCTCGGCTCACCTAAAATAAGTTGGGCACTGAATATCGTTTATATTATTTTACAAAAAAAGCTTGGAAGGCTAAAACCAATAAAACCTACTTTGACTTTCTGAACCAAATGCTCAAACAAAAAGCGACTCTGTTTTACACAATTTAGTATATATTCTAAAAATATTTGACACCAATGTCATCAAAAATTTTAACTAAGATTTTCATCGCTGAGTAGGTAGTATAAAAGTCGACCTCCCTACCCACGACACCTACCGGGTGTCGCTCCGATGAAGGCTGACAGCATTCCCATGCTACAGCCGGCAAGGCGGTTTTTAGTGGGTAGGTGCCACTTTGGTGAGTCCCACATCACCGTCGCGGAAGTCAGTTGCCTGCGGCGGTATGTATGACGCATCTTCCACCTCCCTCCCGCGAGGGTGTTGCTTAGGCGGCATAAAAAAAAACCATTTTTCTGACACAAAACTAAGACAAGTCGAAACAAGCTAAACAAGCCAAGAGTTATTCTAAACCTATATCATCACTACATAATCACTGTCCGTTCGTGAACATTCGTTAATAATTCTAGTTGCAAGTCCATCAACATCCATAGAGCTGTTTCCTTTGCGAACAATAATGTACCTACAGCTTTTTACAAAAAATTAATTATTACAGCCTACGGTTAGTTGCTTTTCTTCAGCTAAATACCTCATTCATAAGGTAAAAAAATGTAATACTTACATATTTCGGTCAAAAGACAAATTAATTTTAAACATATTTAATTTGTTCGTCATATAACTCATAAAAGAAATAAAATGCACTTGAAATAACATTCGCAAAGCGCAAGCTTTATTAGCAAAGTAATTTTTTTAATGGACAAATGATATTTAGTCCAACCTTTTCTTTGTTTTTCCGTTTTCATCGAGCAATGTAGCGTTGGAAAAAGCACATATTGAAAAATGTGTTACCTATTTAGAGTCTTCTAATAACAAAACATAAATATGTATGCATAATTTTAAACCTTAACTTATAACACAAATACTCAGTATCTTGAAGTATAATGCATAAAACAGACACAATACTACTTTTGAAAATACTGTAAGATATCGCTTATTTTCTTTATGACAAACTGTCAAGCGCGTTTTGAATCACCGAAGCTAGAGCGTCGGTTTGCAAAACATGTTTTGAGAAAAGAAAAATTGAATATTAGACACAGACCTAATGAACTACTTTCGGTCTTCGATAAATTGGTACTGAAAGTTGTATTTAAATTTATTTTTCTTTAAAACGTGTAGGTTTCTTATTCACGTTCAGTCACATTGTTGATTCAACAAATTGTTGATTCAACAAATTGTTGATCATGCAATGTTTCAAACATATTTTACAGATTATAAATTGACAAAAGAAACCCCAATGTGCTGTTACCTAGATTTCTTTTGACCCATTCATTATATACCCATTTTGTGGAAAAAAAATGCAATTACCTACAATATTAATATTATGTTAGAAAGAAAGTTACGAAAACCTTATGATCGCTCCAGGAGAATTGTTTCATATTCAAAACTCGCGAAATCACGCACTTTTTTGGTACACCGAAGCCATCTATTTTCACCTCAGATTTATAGATATTAAGTATTTTGTTTTCACCTATATTTGATATTTCAACATATTGCCGTCTATTTATCGATTCTGATTCCATACCTTTCACATTTAAGGAGTAGAAACTCATGAAACACAAAGTCGAATGCTTTACGCATACCGAAAAATATTATTCTTATCCTTATCCTTATCTACTAATAAGAACGCAGCTAATGTTGTGGATTTGCCTTTTTGAAAGCCATTTTGGTCCTTTTTAATGATTTCATGTTTATGAACAAAGAATAAAATGGCCTCAATTGCCTTATCAAAAATTTTTGACCATATCGATATTAATGTGACCTGTAGTTGCTTGCTTCGTTTTTTTGCCCTTAGTAAAGGATACATTGATTAAATAGCATTTTACTGTTGCTATTTCGATTTAACCTGTTTAACGATTTTTGTAGAAATTATATCGTAACCAGTGGAATTAGTAGAGTTAAGCAAATAAAATATTTTTTTAGTTTCGTAAATCTCAATTGGTAGAGGAATAAACTAAAATGATTTAATGAAATATTTGTTAATATGAATTGTCAGTTTTCCGATAGCTATTATGTGTTATATTTATGAAATATTCATTGAAATTATGCCGGTGTCCCTCAAGGCTCGGTACGTTTTAACTATACACTAGTAACATGCCAATGTTGGAGAAAGTAGAACTCACGCTCTTCACACCGCGCTATACACATCTGATAGGAATCTACGTAAATAAACTAAAATACTACAAACGCATTAGGCGCTTGGTTTACGAAATGGAAAATTCAACCCAGAAAAAAGTGCAGCAGTGTAGTTCTCCCTCTCAACCTGCTCTAAGACTACCTCTAGAAAACCTTCCAAAGGATTAGGTCAGATCATTCTGTTTGGTAATCCAATCCCCTAGGCTAAAAAAAGTTAAATATTTAGAAGATAGACAGCGCACTTACATTCGCGGCTCACATAAAACAAGTCTGGGACCGAGTCGCCTTCGTCGTGAGTAAGCTGCACCCTCTAATCTGCAAGAAGACGACATTATTACAACAAGGAACGCAGGCATTCCAGTAAGAAATAGGGCAACACGGCATTCGAATCGCCTAACCCACCGGTCAGCCAGGCTAACGCGTCGTACGCATTCCTACTGAGTTTCTTGTTGGTTTTTTCCTTCTGAACCAGTGATAGTTTTAGTACACGACATGCTAAGCCGAGGTGCGTGCCCTCTCGGGTGCCCTTAGTCATATCGTATGTAGGAGTAGTCTAAGTTCCACATAAGCGCCCTCAGCTCTAGGCTACAATGTCCGGTGAAATTTAAAAGGCCAAAACGGTGATAAATAAACTATCGACTTCGGAAGAAAATACACTTACTTTTAAAAACACTGCTTTAAAAAAAGGTTCTGACCGTAATGGTTTAGTTAGATGGTTCTCAAAAATAACAAATGATATATAACAACATGTGTTGTTGCAAATACAAACCTACATGCATGATTTAAGATACAATTTGAAAGCCGACGTCAAAAATTTAAAATTTTTATGAACCAAACTCGGTTAATGATTATTAGCTGGGATTAAACTTAAAAACAAGATTTTATACACTTTACTTCCAAAATATCTGATTATTCATTTTTCATTAGAGAACGAGACGTGTAACTTGTTCGTTAGAAAAAATTACAATATGTTTGAAAAATTACAAAGTAACCGGAAGGATATTCTTAAAGCTCAACCGCGTGGAACCACTTCGTTTTCAGAAAGCTTCTTTGGGATGGCCCCTAGAATATATAATAAATTACCTACAACTATTAAAAATTTAACTAATTATGATGAATTCAAATATAATTTAAAATCATTTCTATTAAATAAATGCTATTATAGGACATATGAATACTTAAATGACAAATGTATAAATTGAGTAAATTGTAATTTTAAACGTAAACCTTGTACACGCCGCAATGGCAGAATATGGCTGTGCTATTACTTGTATGACATCTTTTTTTACCTATATTCGTGCAATAAATGATTTGATTTGATTGGTTTTAATAATTTTTTAACGTGTTTACTGTCGAAGTGACCAAATGCTACTAAATTGTAAGAGAACCCAAATAGTGTTGCCAGATGGTCTCTGTGACATACCCCTAGACTAATTTGATTTCTCCCATAGAAATCCCCTAGAATACCGTCACCAAGTGGTTGGTGGCATGCAGCGATTTTTTTATAGAGGCGGTATATGCTCATATGCGGTTCATATATTTGTTCATGTATTTGATGTTTTTTAAATTGCCCCTAAAAAATCCCCCAAATATTTTTTCCCCCATTTTGCCCCTAACTTGGTCGAAAAATCCCTAAATCTAGGGGGTAATCCCCTGATCTGGCAACACTGAACCCAAATCAGCGAGGTGATAAAGTTGGTTGTCTCCCTCTACTTACACAAAAATGCTAATATAAGAAAGAGATAGTACTATTTTTGAATGTTGTCACTAAAATATCAATCGTGTAGTGAGTGACGTCATAGCAGGTGGCCAGGGTGCCACAAATCGCCATTTATTGTTACTTTTCTGTCAAAAAAAGCTGTCAAAAGTTATGTTCCGGAGCTTTGATTATTTAATTATCATTATTAATATGTTTTTATTTTTCATACTTTCCATGCAAATGATAACGTGCGCTTACGCAGTAATTCATATCGAGACGGTATTTGCTTTGCTTGCCGTTGTGCGTGTATTTTTGAAACAAAAAGGCGTGAAGAAAGAGGGTATTAATTTGCTTAGAATAGTTAATTTTGTTATTGAATAGGCAGGTAGTTGTTTTGTCTATTTTTTTATCGTAATCATTGAAGACAAGCCAGAGTTTAATTGGTTGAACCGAAAACTTTGATGCTTGACCTTGAATAGCTTTTTAAGCAAACGTGGGATCTTTCGGTGTTTTATATAATATAATAGTGTACCCCAGGTATGTACCAAAATTCAGCACGTTGGGACTTAATGCAAATTAAAAAATGCTACTATTTTTCTAGCTAATTTGACGGGATTATATCAGGACTTACGAAAATTAACTGTATAGTTCTTTATTTTTTATATTTAAAGAATTATAATGACAGTAAATAAACCATAAATTATGATTATTTCATTTACGTCAATCTCTTACAAAAGTTCATTAAATTTTCAATATTATATTTCAAGTTCAATATTTAGTTCTATAATATCGATAGTAGATTCGATACTCGTTGTGCAACCCTAAAAATGGACGCCATTTTATGTTTTTTTTTTCAAGTTTAGGTATGCACGTTTTTTTCGTAGCTAGGGCTTGTCATTGGTTGAGGTCAGTGACCTAAATACTCATTTGGTGATGACGTTATTCTGACCCTAATTGGATATATAGTTTTAATATGTGATCGATGTATATCGGTGTAAAAATAGCGCATGTAAGTTAACTGTTTAATAATAAATAAATAAAAAAGTCTGAGCAACCGATATCAAATATAGTTTTAAAACTTTAGGCTAGGACTAACTTAGACCCACGACAACATTTTTATTTTAGAAAAATTAAATTAGATCACTACACAACAAATCATCACTATTTTGAGAATTACAGACTTATTTTACTGTGTCTGTCAACGTCAAAGAAAAGTTTTATCATGGCTTAAGGACTAGTATCCAGCCGTAAATAAACTTTTTTTTATCATGTATCATATTTTTTTGCGGCTGAATTTTGTTTAGTCCGTTGCAGTCGCTGTTGTTTATTATTTAAAAGTAAAACGAGGTGTTAGCTCTTTAGATGTAAAATCAAACTAAAACTCTAAACAATGACTCTCTGGAAATTAGAACGACATATATATGGCACTGAAGAATACAGTTTGAGAAAAGGAGATGAAGTGACCGTTGGGAGAAATGTCGAAAATGTTATTTCTTTATCCAGTATTGTAGTTTCAAGAAATCACTGTTTGATCAAAGTTGAAGAAGATAAAGTTCTAATTACTGATCTGAAGGTAAGAACATTCATTAATTACATAGTTACTATTAAACAGTACATTTCACAAATAGAATACTGTTAAGAACTATTAAAACTTCTGGGTATAGTAACTCTTATAATATAATACAGAAATATGTAGCTATAGCTTCAAGGAAGACTCCTTGTAAAATTTGGCAACCAAAAAACTTAACAGAATGCATTAACATAATCTTTATTGGCTTATTCTTGTTGAAATTCTTCAATACTATGTACTATCTATGCTATGTAATTGGTCATACTATTATATTAAAAATGTATTTGAGTTTTAGTAGTAATTCTACCTGTTCTTTATAAACACAAGTACTTTGAGTACCTATTCTATTGATCTTAAGTCTTCACACAGATGCAATAATAACATCAAGATGTCTAAAACTAAAGATTTTTCATGTTTTAATTGCTCTGATTTAGAAGGAAGCTGCAAAGCTTGGGACGAATTTCACAAATTAAATTTCGTGCAAGGTTTTAGTTTATAAATATGATGCTTAATATACTTGTAATGTCTTTACAATTCCGACAATATTCAATAAAAATTCAAACTGAGCCACCCAATGTTTGTATGTTATGGCTCTGAAAGAGTCACATGATGTAATTTATATTCTACAACAGATCAATTACAAACTTAAAAGATGAGTCATTTTCAAAGTTGTAAATGAAATGAAACATATTGCTAGTCCTTGATGCTTATGCATACAAAGATACAAAGGCTTACTGTTAAAAAGTATGTTTACTGTATTCACTGGCATTGAATTATTTTCAACTGTGTTGAGTGACCACAACTATCTAACTAACTTCAAACTTTTCCTCTTCTGTGGGAGAAATAATTTCCTCTCAAATTTTGTAGAAAACACTTAACCTCACTTTATCATACAGTATGATCAAGATGAACTAGCTACAGATTTTGGTGGCCCAATTAGCTGTTTTATAAACACATTCTTAATGCCTTTGTGAAGAGGAACTGGCAAGAAACTTCACAGGTATAATTTTTTCCAAAATACCATACCATATCTCTTTATCTCTATACAAAATTATTCCCATCTGCATTTGTAGCTTGATAGTCCTGCCAACTATCCAAACAACAAATACCCTCACACTACTACAGCAGCCCCAGTCTGTTGGTGAACCTCATTGCTTTTTCACTGACCCATTTAGTCAAGGTGGCAGCCATCCACCAGGGTTAGGAAATAAACATTGTAGGATTTGTACACCTAGATAAAAATTACATAATAAAATACTTACACTACTAATCTAATATTGGAAATTTTACTTTTCACATTTGATAGGATAAACAAATTAAGATAATAAACTAAGGTAGCTTATGTCCTGGAGTTACATATAATTAGCTATATTCATGGAAAAATATTGAAATGTATTCAAAGGAAAAATTCCAAATTTTTGGCTCATTATTTTTAGAGTATTTTTATTATGTAATTATTACATAATTATTATGACATTATTAAAAAATTGTGCTTTTAATATATTTAGTATTAAAAAAAACCTAAGAAAGCTCTTTTTATGGACTTATCATGAGGATTTTGATTAGTGGCATAAAATTTTCAAATATTGTATTAGATATTATAAAGTAAATATTTTAGAAAAAATAAATCAAAATTTTATGTTATGTTTACAAATTTTTTTAATGAAATGAATCACAGGAGATACTTTTATAAATTTCTCATTTCATTAGAATGTTAAACCAATTAGGTAGGAGTTTGCATTAGCTGCTATAGTCTGCATACAGTTATGTCAGTTACACATGGATTGGGATGTACCCATATTACCATATAATTATATACTTATAATTTTTTTAGGATAGGATGCGCATGATCATCCTGATCAGTCGTGTGGGAGTTAAAAGATGAACATAGCTTTATTTAAATCTAACTTTATTGATGAAATAGAAACAAACAAATCTTTCCTCTGCATAATGATGTAAATGTGTATAATTATGTTAGTCGAAAAGTCACACATAGACAAGAAACATAAACACAACACAGCTTTGGTAGATACATATCCTTCCTCTTCACATTACTCGAGAAATCAGCTTTCTTTCTTGCATCTCTATTTTAAAATACTCACATAATTACCATTTTTATTATTCTTTTACTGCATGCAATCAAATTGTGGAACTCGTTCAATACCATATAAGATTAGATCTGTGGCTAAAAACATTACTTCTGTTAGAAAAATTTGATAAAACTGTAAATGGCTCTAATCGCAATTGTATTTTATACAATTTAGATTTTATTTCTTTTTATTCTATATATTTGCGTGGCATACAAATTTTTGTATTCTAAACATGTATTATTAATAAATCTTTGAATAAGCAGGCTTTATTTTATTTTTTATTGTTATATACAGTATTTAATAAGTTCCCGTATAAAAACTTAAGTACACACTACTTTTGCCATTCTCACTCCAGTCTCAGGTCCGCTGAAATAAATTCCTTGTAGGCATGAGCAGTGCCATTGCTCAATCTACTAAGAGCTTTAAATAATGTCCATATTATTTTACAATCTGTCCTGTGTATCCAGTGCCTGTGCTGGCAAATTAACAAAAAATCCAACTTATTGTGTAATCCATGTCCATAATATAGCAAACAATTTTTATTCTCAATATGACATTTACTTAATTATGTACTGAGTAATCCAAAAAAGTTAATCCTGGGAAAGTACCTACCTGTAGGTACCTACCTGAGAAGTTTGGGCCATCCCATTTATTTCTGCACCAGTTTAGAAAAACACCTGATTTTATTAAACTGCAGTTTCCTTCGGTTTAACTCGTGTAGCTCCCAACCCTGTACTCTTGATAGATTAAATATAGGCTGGTTGCTTTCTTGTCAGCTTACTATCTTGTAACAGTCACTAATTTATCTCACAATAGTGTTTTTTAATCACTTTCTTTTTTTTCGTGCCTTAATCAAGTTGCATACCTACTAATTTAGTTTTGAACACTTAAAAACGAGATTAACGAAAGATTTATTTTTATTACTTTTTTTTCGCTCTTGCTCTACCTTATTGTATGGGCCTTTTAAAAGCCGAAGGTTTAATCGTGACTCTCATAAGAATAATTAAACATGGCTGTCCTTTTTGGATGTAATTTTCCCATTGAACTCAAATTTAAGCCGTCAGTAACAATTTAAATTGTATGCTCTATAATTTGTTTCTTACAAAATATTTGTTTCAGAGTTCTAATGGAGTATTTGTAAATAATATAAAGATTCCTTCCAACATACCATATGCAGCAAAAGATTCTGATATGATTGGGTTTGGGTGGGCAGTCGGCGCCCGCTTGGTCAATATCGAAAATAAAGAAAAATATATTTTTAAACTAACTAAACAGAGATCAACACCCTCTGTTATAGAAAGAATACAATTTCAAAATGAAAGTGATGATCTAGAAGATCAAATAGCACATATAAATGGGGAGATATCTAGGCCTCGTCAATCTTCACCAATACTTGCATCAAAACCTCCATTGAAGCGTAAATCTGAAGACAGTACTCAAGTTACAAAATCAGAAAGTGTTATTGATTTAATATCAGATAGTGATACTGAAGTTCATAGCAAGGAGGTTGTTGCAAAGAAGATAAAGTTAGAAACTATAAGTGAAGACCCTGTGAAAGATAACGTAAAAGAGGAAAGCCGTATGTTAGAATCTGATATGTTTAGAGTTAAGCAAGAATATATAGATTACGATGAAGATGAAGCTATACAGATAGATAGTGACAGTGACAGTGAATCTGATCACTGGCTGATGCGGCTGTCGCAGAGCTCACCAGGTAAACCCTTCCTGAAAGTTAAAAGAGAAAGCAAGGTTGAAACGAAACCAGAAGAAAGTTCATACAGCCAAATTGATGATGACCTTATGATGGATGACTTCCTTAAGATCGGCGAAGAAGAAGAGAATGAAGAAGATGAAGAGTACTTAGAAGATATTATCACGATTCCTACTGAACCTCCGGTACCCAGTACATCGAAACAAGATGAATGTTTAGATATAGATGATCCCATCATCATTGTAGAACGTAATCATACTTCAGTTTCACCCACAATTTTAGAAGATGAAGGAATTGACCTTGTAGATGCCGCTAGTGGTGATAACACAAGCAAGGCAAACGATAGCTGCGTCTCGGATGCCTTCTTAGATACTTTGATAAATAAAAATATTAAGCAAACTCAAATAATAGACGCACAACCGCAGTTACCAAAGAGAAGATCTGCTGCAGCGCCTGTAGAAAGTACGTAGTTTTTTGCAAAATGAATTACATTTGTGTCAAAATCAAAATATGTGTGTCATGCCACGCAACCCTTAATATGTGTTTCTCTTTTTCTTATTTAGCAGCGTTTATCTTTTAAATAATATGGAGGTTGATACTTTGATATTTCTTAAGTTTGAATAAACTATCTTATTTTTCAGAGAAATCTAGTCCAGTGCAAAAACGCCATAGCAAGGATAAAAAACATTCAAGCTCTAAAAAACATATAACTAACTCTCAAAAAGAAGAACGTAAAAAGAAGCTCAAAGAAATTGCTAGTAAGGAAAAGGAGCACTCTAAATCAGACAATGCAGGTGCTTCGAGCTCAAACAAAGTTGTTGCTGCCAAAGTCAGCGCAACTAACAGAGGCGCTTTCTTAACAGACACAGTCGAACCACCCTCTAAGTCAACAAAGAAAAAAGAAACTAAACCAAGAGAAGATAAACCTTCTAAACCCACGACTGATGAGAAAAAAGAGAGATCCTCGAAGCGAGTTGCAGCAGACAAATCTAAAACAGAGAGTTCTTCAAGTTCTACTAAATCAATTTCTAGCTCTGTAGCCCCCAGTTCTAGTCCTACCCAATCTAAACCAAGTCGTACGCAATCAAAATCAAGTCCTACTCAAGTAATGTCAAGTCCTAGTCAAGCAAAATCGAGTCCTACCCAAAAGGATAACAAAAGAATACCTCTAAATAAGGTGAAACCTCTGACTGGGAAGGACGATTTGTTCTCAGGAAAACCATGTTCTATGGTCCAGCCTTTACCAGCAGTGAAACCTAAAAAGAAGGTGCGTTTCTCTGAAAATGCACCGGAAGTACGTACTTTCGAAATTGAACCCGGAAACAAGATGAAGAAAACTAGTCTGGTAAAGACTACTTTTATTGATAGTTTACGTCAGGGGCCAGTTTACTCTATGGATAAGTTGACATTAATGAAAATACTTCGTTGGAACCCGCATTGGTTCGAAGAACAAATGAATAATAACGACCCACCTCCTATTTTGGGCCACAATAATACGCCGATGTCTATTTTTCACTATTTCAAAAGCCATCATCAATACATGCAGTAAGTTACTTCTAAGATTCATATAGATATCATTCAAAATTAATTGACTGATAATAATGACATAAAAATTTTCCACGGCAGGCAAGTGGGTGATTTACTATTAATGGAAATATGGGAATGTTTGACTCAAGGATACCTAAGAGTTCGCAATATAAATAATGACATTCCAATGAGAATAGAATCGTTGCCCCCTATTCCAACACATGAACGCTGCGTGGATCTATATACTATAAGTGTTAATGGTAAGTATAATTCTACGCTGTAACATCCAAAATTTAACTCGGAAATGCCTTTTTTTCTTAGAATATTTGCAATTTGTGGTTCCAATGTTAGAAAACGAAACTGGCGCCCAACGTGGGACAACAATTATTTCATTTCATCGTTTCTCTTCAGCTGTGTTTCTTTATTTTCGCATTTTATCTTTCAATCTTGATAATGAGAAATGATGTAAGCCGATATAAAGGAGAGTTTGATAGTTAAAAACATAAATTGATTACGAAAATAATATTAACAACTTAGTCATCATGTTTTCTCTTTTTCAAACGTCAAACGTTACATCGTTGTGTTTATCTGATTAGACCGGTATTTTCTAATCAATCGAAAATCGGGCCCAAATAGGCTCTTCTGAAAGTATCGCATATTTCTAAAAATACTTAATGTTTTAAACTAACAAAACAATTTTGGAACTTCAATTGCAAAATCTACAGATCCATTCTTATTACAATTACAAGCGGGTTGAATTTTCAGTAATCCTCTCTTTGTCCTCAATACATACATAAAGAACCCTTTGTAGACCGTGTTTCTAAGTATAGTAGTTTAGGCTGTGCATTTTCTGTCAGTCAATGTTAGCATTTCATTAAGTAGGTTGTCTTACTTACAGTGTCGATGCCAAGTACAGAATTGAAAAGCCTATTTAGAGTGGGAGATATATTGCTAGTCAGATTTGGTCAAGAACCTATAAAGAATCTGAGATTATTCTTTGTACATAATATTAAAAATCTGCCGGCACCACCTCGTAAGTATTTTCTTTTATTACTATTTGGTGATAATTATCTATACTTTTGTACCGTTATTATAAAGAAGGAATTGCATGTTTGTTTATATGTAATCCACGGATAGAACCGGGCCGGAACTCAAATATTTAAATCAAAAATCGAATCTAAAAATGACTTCATGATATGATTAGGGTTTTTATATAAGATCTCGTATGGGGCGGTGCTACATCCTTCCTATTTTGATCGCCATTATAATCACGTTTACGTGGTTGTGTTCCGGTTATAGGGAAGGAACATCCAGTGTAATTACTGGAACAAAGGCTTTTTTTTACTTAATAGGCCTACGGTTGGCAACGCAGCATTGGTGCGGTTGCCACTTTCTGGCAGGTGGGTCGGGGGTTCGTATATCGACTATGAATATAGTAAATAAAAGGGATTATCTGTTTAGTTTAAACAGTCCATTATGGTTTTTATTTTTTAGGTTATACAGTCCATTATGGTTTCTATTTATTTTATTCTGGTTTACATACTTTGCAACCAAAAAGCACAACAGATATTTTAGGAATATGAGTGTAATAGACAATGTTTACATCCTAATATTAAAACCATATTATAAATTCTAAAGCAAGTTTGTTTGTTATCCATTCAACCGTAACTAATTGATCATCTGAAAACTGTTACTATACTGTTACCGAAGAATACGCGAACGAAACTGATGGCAAGAGATAATTTGTAAATGAAGATATTAGAACAGTCAACGCCAAATTTATTTCACTTACAAGAGCGTGTAAGTAACGAATAATTCAATTAGTTTTGGCATTTAATCAATGCATAATTACGTACGATTCTTTACTGAAATCATTCATTCATTTCATTCGAATTATAAGACGTATAAATTATTTTATAATTTTATGAAGAAATATATATTTTTTTAAATTCTTTACCCTTAGGGGAAGGCAAAGGGATCTAGCCCATGCAGCCTGTTCTTATGTTCTCTTTAATACATTTTCTTGTAGTAATACGTTTCTCTAGAGCCTAGTCATATGTTCGTAAATATTCTTCAAGACTCCTTTTTTTTTTAAAGGCAAAATGCCAAGCAGAATTATGACCTACCTTCTGGATTGATCTAAATATTTTATTTATTTATCCTCCACAGACAATAAAAACTCATTCTTCAGTGTGTCAATCCAAACAATGTTCACGGAAAAAATGAAGTTTTTAAAACTAGGAGAATTAATGGTGGCCAAGAGTCTGGACCATATAAATAAGGAGCTACAGTTATTTGAAGCTATGGAGTTTATGGCCAGGTCACCACTAGGAGAGGCCATATTGAGACCACACCCTATGCACTTTCCGATAGAGAACAATGTGAACACTTTGCATAGTTCTTGTGTAAGTATAATATGATTATTCTATGAAGCAGGATACATCCATAACTTCATGAATGATTACACATATGGGAGGGAGTTATTAGTTTTAGTCATTAGTCATTTCAGAATGAAATATTTAAAAAATGGTCCCAAACAGGGTTACCATTTTTTTTTTTAATTAATTTAGAATGTTTTTTGTCTGTATAAAATAATTCTTATCTGAACTTGTTGGCTCGGCAAGAAACTTTCCCGCAAACCCCCCCTCCCCACAAACTGTCCGACGACAGCACCCGTTCAACGGTTAACGCGGGATTCAGCCATCGCCCTCCTCAACCATATTAGAGAGAAGTGAGTGAGACATTAAGTGAAAAGCAGTTTGGTTAGTGATTTAATGGAAAAATGGTAATCAGCCGTCGATCTGGTGCGACGGGCTATTTCTTCCAAAATAGTTTCTTCAGAAAACAGAAATTCAAACGGTAATGTCATAAACGTATTTTCATGACAGTGACGGTTGCCATATTTTGTATTGCTATTCATTTTTAATTAATTAATTTAAAAATAAAATTTAAGTTGTCTAAAAATAATCGAAGGGCTGGGTTTTTTCAAACTAAATATTATTGGTTGTATATGTTATACATATTAATTATTTTGTATTATTATGTATTATATATTTTGTAGTTTTAATATTTACTTCTGTAGTAAATTTCTTTTGTTACGATATACTGGAAACATATACCTTATCCTTATACCTTACCTTACTTATCAAATTGATACCTGATTTATGAAAATATAATTATAATACTATATTATTATTATTATAATTAGGTATAATCTGATGGTTCGTATTTAATAAATAGATACAAAGATTTTTAATTTCGTTAGGTATGTTTAATTATACTACACATTTTAGATTTAGGATATAACCTAGTTGATAATCGGCAAATGAATGACTTGTGCTCTTGATCTCTACCCGCAGTGGACGCAGACGTTGAATCCGAGCCAGCAAACTGCAGTGGCGGCGTCGGTGCGGGCGGCCCTCTCCGAGCGACCTTCCATACAGATGGTGCAAGGACCGCCGGGGACTGGTAATGTTGTTTTATGCTGTTATAATGACAATATAGATATTTTTTATTATTAGATGATCCTTATAAATATATAAAACATGTTAAAGGAAAGAGAGCTACGAGAGTGAAACTTTGTTCACTTATGAGTAGATTTGTCCAAATTTATCTATATATCTTTATCCGATAGATAGAGCGAAATTTCGTTTTTATCTTATAATACAATATTTGACATTCATCCATAGTTAAAAAAATATTTTCTTGCTGGATTATTATTTAAAAAAATGTTCTTTATCCATCAACTTTTTTTGTTCTTTTCTGACAACATTTTATTTGTTTGACAATTTGAATTCTTTGTCGTTTATTGTTGTTGCTATGGGTGTGTGTTTGTTTAGGAACTTTTCCCTGCATTTCTTTGAATTCACAATATTTCTGCTCGCCTACTGTGACTCTTGCAAATTTTATGGACCTTGATTAAGCTTACGTTTTGGCTGCTACATATATCTTATAACATGTGCGTTTATCACAACTGTGATAATAAAAGCTATTAAAAATAGGTTATTATGGCAATTAAAATAAGGAGGATGGTAGTGCCCAGGCGTCTCTGAACAAAATAAACTTATACTAGTATGTTTATGGTCTTTTGTAGTTGTGATTTTATCATCTATAAAGTAAGAATAAATTACTATTTACCTATTCTATTGAGTAAAATTATCAAAATCAATGATATAAAATAAGGACATTTTCCAATTTCAGGAAAGGAATAAATCCTACTTGCTAAGGTTTTAGGTTATTTTAGTCCGTATTAATACAAATATTTTGCATTACGTTTCTTGTCAATAATTCATATAAAATATAAAGACGACAAGGTTGGTCCAAGCTCTTTGAGAGTGACATTTAGTAATAGCTTGGATTTTGAGCTTTTTCCGAGTCACGAATTTTTGTATGGAGATGGTCAGTCTATAGTATTTACTAGTCTCTGATTATACGTACAGAATCAAAAAGCACTCAATTATTTCCCGAACATTGGCGTTTTAATTATCTCCGACTATCAGACCTAACAATACTATAAAACATAATAATTTAAACATATTTCATTTTATATGTAAAAAGCAAAGAAATTTTATCCCAACATATTATTTATTAGAACTCGGAATAAAATTTAAAAAAATAGATAAATCTTAACTATTAGGTAATCCTACCGAATGTCGTTTCATGTTAATGTAAAATACAATAACCATGATGCTTGCGCACTGTTCCATTCATCACAAAAAATTTTTACCTACCCAAAAGACACTCAAACTCAAGTCCCAACCGAATTTCCAGGTAAATCAAGCGTTATAACCGCCATAGTGATGTCGTACTTCTACGACGCGAACTCGAAGCGTTTGCCGAACCGCGGCAAGATCCTGCTGTGCGCTACGAGCAACACTGCCGTCGACGAACTCGTGCTGCGGCTGCTGCATATCCGACAGAGCTTGCCCAAAGGTAAGGATATTTTGTTGGTGAAGAAAATGAAAAATTTCCATTTTCTATTTTTAATTTATTATTATATATTATTAAGTGCATGACATGAAAGAAAGAAAGAAAGCATTTATTAGAACACACATTCGCAAAACAAAACAAAAATATTACAAAAACGGGCAGAAAAATAAATACAAGAAACACACGGAACAGCTTAATCAAAAAAATATAGTGATAGGTTGCGCCAACTCAGCCTGCATGGAAATCCGATGGTTACGAAAATGTTTGCTCTACAAGTTGCTGTTTGAGAAAAGTTATCACTTGAAATATTTATTTGGTTAATGAATTCTCAATTACTTATGCATGGTTACATTCCCTTATGTATGTTTGTTCTGGATTCTCTTTACAGTTTATACAGAGCAGTGAATCTCAAAGTTGATCGAACTGCGAATCATCATCTCATACATTTTTCCAAATTATAAAAAAACGTTCTTTAAGTATGTTACTAAAAATGAGATTGTTTTGTTAAGACCACGCCGAAGACGGTACAAAAGCTTTTTCTTTCTTTAACTGCCATAACAATCCGCTATGCAACAAAAAAGTCACTTGTTATTACTGGAATAAAATTAACTTCATCTCATGCCTGAGGGTGGCAGCGGAGGTTATTTCTATGCAGTATACTGGAACTGGTTATGGCAAATCCTTGACAATCTACGGTCAAATTTTTTTTTCGTGTGTAGTCAATTGTTAAAACTAACAATTCTGAGGACAGAGAGACAATTTTTTCCGCTTGTCCCTTTCTTCTTTGGTTTTAGAAAGCAGCTATTACAAGCCAAATTTGTAGGTAATAATTAATTATTTTGTTTAATAATTTATGTACGCTTAATATTTCTTTACTGTTGATAAACTATTTGGACAGTATTCTCTTAAATTTAAAACCAAAAGGACGGGATAGATATTGCTCGGAAATGTGAAAAGTAAGTCAGTAACTTTAGGCTATAGGTAATTACTACATTGATATTCAGAAAGAAAAAAAATGATGAGTGGTGTATGATAGAGCCATGGATGCCTATGTTGCTGTCGATTGATAGATTTAATTAATTAATTGTTATAACTTCATTTTTTTTTCCCAGAGGAGCGTTTCCGTATGGTGCGCGTGGGTCGCCTGGACGCGATGAATCCCCGCGCGCGGGACGTGTCGTCCACGCACCTGGCGGAGCGCGACGCCGCGCGCCACCGCCCCACTTCCGCCTGCCCCGCGCTGCAGGCCGAGGTATGATATACGTTGATGATGTTCTACTATCAGATGAAACCTCTACTGCTGGATAAATACCTGCCCCAAGAGTCTAGTCTACCATAACACTACCCTAATCACACGCTTCGTACTCATGTTCACAAGGGACTTATGGATGTGTAACTTGACACCACCTTTGGACAGTTGGTCTTCCTCCCGTTGTAGAACAGGTTTCCTTATTTCAGAATTATCGAGTCATCTGCCTTTCTCCGGTCTTTAGATCCTAATGCAATCTGCCCAACTTTTTCTCTATATCGAAGAAATTCTCGTCTTGACATTATATAGTGCCATGGCCAGTGGTCATTGGTTGTGGCAGCTGGATCGCTGTCGGGAATTCTTCGCACACCCTGCCCCGCCGTTTCCTTGGTCGCGCTCATATCCATAACTAGTCCGAGACTGGATATGGGTAAGTATCATCTTTGGGAAGAATTGGTCCTAATCGCCACGCTTGGCAGGCTGATTGGGGAGCGCAATGTTGAAATTCGTGTCATTTACAATTATGTGTCCATTATTATTACCATTTTAAATCTCACCTTTGGGATGGTTCTCACCAGAGCCTGGTTGGTTGTGCAGCACGGTAGGGTGCACCACAGGCAGATGAGGTTGGCATTTAGGAAGTCTTAGTGGCGGTCGACTCCCCCTTACACCCTTGAATTTATAACGCTTTTTATTTATTAATTTATAATAGGTCTTTACCTATGAAACTGCCGTTTTGTCGTACTGGCCATTTCAAATGAAAATATTTTTTTTTTGACTGATAATTCTAATTTCAAATTAATTTAATTTGACAAACATGAAATTCTTTTTCTAAAATCGTCATTTGTTTAATAGTTAGTGTTTTATATAATATAAAACCAAAATAAAATCTTCCAGCTGTTTGAAGCAGATAACGAAATATATTTTTTTATGTGTATATGTTCTAGATTTTCAGGTAATTAAACTTAAATCTTAAATTTCTCATACAAAATAAAGCTTTAGCTTAAAACTCATTGCAGCGTTTAACCTTCGCTTAATAGCGTTTTGTTGCAACGGTGAAATTCGACTTAGATGCTTACTCGAAAGGGCATCGTCGTACCTTAACTTGTAACTACTAAAAGTTTCACTTTTTGGCGTGCACCTATGAAACATACATCAATCACAAGAGAAATTGTTTTTGTGCACGGTTTAACGTTATAGTATTCCGTTGGTATGTTGAGTTTATATTATTAAACGTTGTTTCACTAACTACAAGCACGGAGGACGTAATAAGTTGCTTGTTTACTTACTTTTCTTAATAAATCATCGAAGTTATACAAACGAATCAACCAATTATACACGTGTGTTCATTGGCCAGTTCACTTTGCCATAGTAGTTCTGGGGCCATAGCCAAGTTGCATTGGTCAATATCCCGTGATATAACGATATTCATTTGTTACGCTCCATACGGTTTACGAGTTTTCTATAGCATTAGCGACCATGGATTGCAACCTCACTATAGTTAACCAACTTGATTCATTCTAAGAGTGTTCTAGCTTTTGTACCTCTAAATAAATCACCCGTTACTTGTAGTGGAGTTAGTCTTTTTGTGTAACGGTATGACAAAAAACTCCTTGAATCTAATTTGTCTTTTATTGGCAATTTCATCGGCGTACACAATTCTTACAAAATTTGAATCGAAAGCAAAAATATAAAATTATCTGGCAATAACAATGTGTACTATTTTTTACAGTATTGTCATCGATTTTAACGGTTATTTCATCAAAAATTTATCTTCGGATTAGTTATTTATTTATTTAGGTAACACACAGTCATTAAGTTAGCTCCGTGTTTGAAATCGCATGAGAATTGTACTCAATTATTTTCCAAAATATAAGTATTTATAATTATTTTTATGTTCTTAGTTTTAATGTTTGGTCTGAGCTTCTCATTTATTTAACTCCTTCACAGGCGGGCGACGTCTATAGGCGTGATTATATTTAAAAGATCATGTATCAATCGTTAGTTTTAAAATATTTTCATTAGAATATAATAGCAGACATACTATTTATTTACAAATATAAACTTTAGATATTAATTTATAAATAATCGCTTTAGCACATTCTTCAGACTCAATCAATACTTCAAGTTTGTCTCGCTTTCCACAGATATCGCACTTAGAAGCAAAGATCAACATGTGGCGTACGGCGGCGCAGGACGCTAAAGACGCCGAACGCGTAGCCTACTGCCAGAGCAGGGTGGACCACCTCACTAACAGGATCAGTTTGGTAAATAGATTTATAGCAGCAACATACTTTATAGTTTTTTTTTTAAAGTATGTTATTAGAAGTTCTAGCGCGTCTGCAGAATACCAACCGTAATAAACACCGTGGCTCCTGCCGCGACATGAAGCTGAGTGGAGACCTTTTTAATTGCCATATTGACAGATTTGACATATATGTATGTTATAAAATGAATAAATACATAGTTATATGGTATCAAATAAACATTTTTTCTTTTTTTCTTTCAACAGACATAATACTCAACAATGCTATGTAGACTGTGGCTATGTATGTAGGCTGTGTAATGTGACGTCAATTATTTTAAAATATGATCAGCACTAGTAATAGTTTAGTTTTGAGAAGTTCTGTGTTCATTTCGGTATTCCATGTCAGTATTTATCTCAAAACTCCTAATATAGAGATATAGAAATGTTATGCTAGCCGGTCACTTGTGCGAAGTGGCTTTAAGGCCTTATATTCGATTTGATCTCGATTTTTTGTTCAATCACATTTTGATTTTCATTGCTTGTTGGGCTTCAATACACAGCAAACATTATTATTAGAACCAGCAATAGATATTTTGGTAAGAGCAACAGTATCGTAGGGCGGCCATGGATGTGAGAACTAAATTTTAAAAAAAATTGTGTATGTTGAGTATAGTTCACGAGTGTCGGTTTTCAACGCCATGCCAAGGTAGTTGTTTTCATTATTCCTTGTTTGGAAATGTGCCTGTAAATTTATGTGTGATATGGAGAATTCGTATTTATACGCGAGTGTGAGCAAATGGCAAGGGGTGGGGAACAATGTGGCATAATGCAAGTAAATTCAAACAAAGGCTATTTTTTAATAATATTTTTCTATTATATATTAGGCTATACTTCTATTTCTCTATCTTAGAAGTTCTGTGGGGTTTCTTTAATTGGTTAAATTACCAGAGTACTGAGTGGCAGTTTCGTAGCGTTTGTTTTGTTTATTAATAGTAAATGGTAAAGGGGGAAGCCGTATTCCAAGATTATTGAAGTGGTTAGTACCCTTCCTCATACGCCGAAGGTCCCAGGTTCGAGTCCTGGCAGGGGCATTCATTTGTGTGATGAACACATATGTTTGTTCTCGGGTCATGTTTGTTTGTATTTATATATGTATTTTATTCTGGGTTCGCTGTATGGTCATCCATGACAAGCTCTGCTTACTTTGGGGCCATACAGTTGGTGTGTTTGTGTGGGGATTTATTTGTTTATTATGTATTATAATTTGTTGAATATACTCAAGGTATAAGAGATTTCAATAAATCCTTACAAAAGTGTAGAGTTTATTAGGGGTTTGAAAATATTGATTATGTTGTCATCCAATTAAATAAATAAATAAATTGAGACATAATAAGTTTATTTTCCATAGTCGTGACCATGGCAAGCTAATGCAAAAGACACAATGCAAGACAAAAGTATGTACAATGATTGAGCCCTAAAAAAGTTATACATAAAATTTATTAGTTTATTCCAAAAATAAATTTAATAAGTAATTGAATGCTTCACCACAGCCAGGCAAATTGAGACAAGTCACCGGTTGCAATTGTTTATAACCTTGTAAAAACTAAAATAGCACATTTTTTTATTCGTTTACAGTTAAAAAATGGCCAATCGGAAGTACGTCCGGAACATATAATCCACGCAGAGAGAAGGATCATCGAAGGCGCTAACATTGTGGCCACAACGCTCGCCAGCGCGCAGAACCATAAGATGAAAGCGTAAGTAATCATAATAATAATATAACGAGAAAATTGATGAACGAAATGTATCCGCAACGGTCTGAACAAGACGGCCTGTTTGGTATGGAGGTAAGTAGCCTTGCCTTCCACGCCAGAGGTCCCGGGTTCGAATCTTGGATATTTTATTATATTTGCTTTCTAGTCATGGATAAGTATGTATGTTATTTTAAATTTTTTTTCTAATATTTTATGATAGGTCTTTACCTATGAAACTGCCGTTTTGCAGTACTAGCCATTTCAAATGAAAATATTTTTTTTTTGACTGATAATTCTAATTTCAAATTAATTTTATTTCACAAACATGGAATTCTTTTTCTAAAATCGTCTTTTGTTTAATAGTTAGTGTTTTGTTTTCAACGCATTCGAACATTTTTCGTCATCATGGATAAGTTAAAAATTCGAGAAATGATGGAGTATGAGTACCGTCGTGGCAGCAAAGCGGCACAATCGGCACGCAACATCAACGACGTTTACGGAGCGAACACTACAAACGAACGCACCACCCGTTATTGGTTTACCCGCTTCCGTTCTGGAAATTTTGACCTGAAAAATGAACCCCGTGGTCGTCCGAAAACTTTGGTCGACAATGACGAATTAAAGGCAATTGTGGAAGCTGATGAAACTCAATCCACGGCTGAATTAGCAGCAGCTTTCGACGTTAGCATCAAAACAATATTGGTCCATTTGCGTCAAATTGGCAAGGTAAAAAAGCTTGACAAATGGGTACCCCACGAACTCAATGACCGCCAGCGCGAAGTACGCGTGGAGACGTGCCTTGCACTGCTCAGCAGGCATACAAATGAAGGAATTCTGAACCGCATTGTTACTTCTGACGAGAAATGGATCCTGTTTGACAATCGTAAGCGCTCAGCAAGTTGGTTGGACCCTGGTTCAGCACCCAAACAATGCCCTAAACGAAAACTTACCCCTAGAAAAGTGATGGTCACTGTTTGGTGGTCTAACGCGGGTGTAATTCATCACAGCTTCTTGCCAAACGGGACAAGCATTACTGCAGATGTGTACTGTGAAGAACTGAACACAATGATGGAGAAGCTCGCACGTCTCCAACCAGCTTTGGTCAATCGTTCGGCTCCACTGCTCCTGCACGACAACGCGCGACCTCATACTGCACAGCAGACGGTCTCCAAGCTACAAGAGTTGGGGTTGGAAGTTCTCCGTCATCCGCCGTACTCACCAGACCTTGCGCCTACAGACTTCTACTTTTTCCAGAATTTGGATAACTTCTTGGCGGGAAAAAAATTCAATACCCGAGAGGCAGTACAAAATGCCTTTGAAGAATTTGTTGCCTCCCGTCCAGCTGATTTCTTCAAGAAAGGCATCAAAAAGATGCATTGATTGCATGGGTGATTATTTTGATTAATAGAAATAAAAAATATATAAAAAAATTACGCTTCATTTATTTCGTGAAAAACGGCAATTTCATAGGTAAAGACCTAATATTTAAAAAAGAATCTATGTGTATAACATAAAGGAAGCATAATACTTAAGGGTCAGTAAGTACACCATTGTTAGAATATACTGTAAAAGAATTGGAGTTATTGGGGCTGGTTAAGACATCCATAATTTTTTATTTAAATTTTTTACTTCAAGATCTTTGACAGCCCTAAGTGGATGGGGCGCACGAGGGGGCGCGGCGCTCGCTCCAGTGTTAGGTAGCTTGGGTCCAACAGAATTGGTACTTTAGTATGTTGGCCTTCATAACGTAGTGTAAATCATCACAGACAATCCCCTATCTGAGGCGCCATTTCACCATGTGATTGACTTGGTTTACGCTAATAAAATAGCTACCTAACTTAGCGACTAACCCTCACAAAAGATACGAAGGAACTATGATAAATAACTTAACAATTATTATTACTAAGTGAACGAAAGCAAACCCCTTTCTTTAAAATTTGTGTTCAATCAGCATACGGTTTACCTAAATTCCATATTGCTTCTTAACCCATTTAGAAGTTATTGCGCGCAAGGGATAAAATCACTTAACAAACATTCGCTTAACCTCACAAACTTTCACACGTAGGTATGTTGGTACAATATTAGTGCAAATAATATTAGTCCCTATTGTGTTTGGATCCGTAAAATTACATCAAAAAACTAGCCAAGTCTCGGGAGCTGCTTGTTTATCTCTAAAAAGTAATGAAAATCGGAAGCGGTAAATGAAAAGTCGTTTATTAGCCACAGGATTCATTGAGACAACCACCTGAAACGCTTTACCGCGTTTTCATAGTTTGTTTCATTGTTCGTTTTCATAGTCGTTCAGCTGAGCTATTTCTGGTGGAACAGTGCTTACGTGCATGTCTATTGAGGATACAGACAGCAGGCATTTGATTAGCAAGAATCTTAGCAAGGCATGTGTGGCATATGTACGGACTGTGAGTTATTAGGCTAGAATTATAGCAGTTCAGGAGCCTATACAAACATCGGTTGATATGGGCTTTCTTAATCGTTCTATGGAACTAATATCCCTAGAAAAACAAAATTCGTTGCACGACATACAATCCAGTTTCGGTGTGTGTACACTTTTTTTTGGAAAATAATGTAAAAGCAACCTTATTATTTCACTATCAGGTGTACGACGGCACTTCCTACAGTCGGTTGCTTTCCTAGCTCCATAAGCTTATCCACATTACCACTCGCCAAAGAATCGTCAATATCAAGCAATAACTCACAGTCGCTGTGTATTTGATAAATCTCTCTGATAATAGTCTGACGATGTGGGAAATGCGATTTAACGTAATTAATAAAGTTGATATTTTCTTGCAGTTTTCCTGTTTCTACAGACATCGAGTAAAATTTACTCGCGCAGTAGTTTGAGGCTCAATACTTCGAAAATGTTTTTTCAATTTTAGTAAGATTCCATCATTTAGTACGCACAATGAATCCGAACAAGACCATGTCAGACTTAACATTTGCTTAACATTTGTAAACGTTTTTGCTTTGCCAGTATCATCAATCTCAATAGGTTTTTCTTTATCTTTACCAAAAAATGCTTTAAATTTGTCTTTAATATCCGTGCTTTCAGGACATATTTTTAACTTCTATAATGCCGCTATTATTTTTTCTTTAAATTTATTTACAGGCTTGTTCAAATCTTCTGAAGTTCTTTGCCTATTATGGAGATTCCACTTAACTATTTTTTCTGATTCTAATCTATCTTCAAGTTTAGTTGTAAGAACTCTAGTGATTGTTTCTGTGTTTCCCTTAAACTTTAGTTTGTCAGTAGATCTCTTTCGCGCTAAGTTTTGTCTGTTTACTTCCGGATGTGACGCACGGTAGCGAGATACTGCGGCCTGATTGACTTCCGGATGTAAAGCACGGTAGCGAGATACAGCAGCCTGATGGACTTCCGGATGTTTACTGTACGGTGCTACAGATGCCCGGTTGGCGCCTGGATGTAAAGAATTATAAAGTTCTACGGTTTCTCGACGTTTTTCAGGGTATTTTTGTTGGTAACGAGCCGCGGCTTCTCGAAGTTGTTCAGATCGTGACAGTTCGGATACCTTAGGCCTTCCTTTTTTAGTTTTAGTCGGTCTACCGCCTTTTCCCTTATGCTTGAAATGAAATGAAATAATGAAATGAAATGAAATATTTATTTTTCAACATTGACAATTACTTGTTCTTATTGACGTCAAATAAAACATGATTCTACCACCAGTTCGAAAAAACCTTCGTGAAGAAGAACTGGCAAGAAACTTCACGGGTATATTTTTTTCAAAATAAATTTACAGAGTCTCTTTATGTCTATACAAAATTATTCTTTTCTGCATCTGTTAGCTCGGCAAGTCTCCCTCCCCCCAAGTATCCAAACGACGAACACCCTCAAACGGCACCCGTTCACGAGTTAACGCGGGCTCCAGCCATCGCCCTCCTCAACCATATTAGAGGGAAGTGAGCGACCCGTCACCCGACGCTACCATAAGAAGACGTACTTTAGTGACAATGACGTTTTAGATATTCATCGGGACGAAGAACTCATCGAACATACAGACACATTACACATGCTTTGTTACAAATACTAGTACAATCCTGTTAATGAGGGGATTATACCCAAGGGCTTTTATCATCCAAATAATCGGATAGTTTATAATATGCTCTAGCACACAAATTCTGTTTTATAGTTTATTTGAATTTGTCAATAGAATATCCTCAGGAAAAGCGTATACATTGACCCATGAATGAGTTAGTGACTTTATGAAGCCTACTATTATGAGCTGGATATGAGGATATCCTTCCTTTCAGCCTTCCTTTAGCTTCATGTTCAATTCACTTTGCGTAGAGTTTAAGTCATATAATGTACATATAGCAGTATCTGACGTTACAGAATTTAATGTTATGGGATCAAAGGGGGAAGAAAATGGAGAGGCATCTCGTATAGGAATGAGTACATCGTAGTGGCCGCTTAAGTAACTACCGGTTAAACGTAAACACTTTTTTTGGCCAGCATCGCCAAAGGAACCTCTTAATATACCGTTCTCATACACTTCAAAAGTGAAGGGATAGATTTTTCCAGCAGCCATAAGCTCAGAAGCTGAGCCGTAAGTAGTGAGTTTCATCATATATGTCACCATCAGTATCACACTTGCATTTCGTCCCAATGTTCAGCAACGTATGCAACTATAGCAGATCTGATACTGCAAGTTGAGTCAGTTCTACCATACACCAAGAAAGATATTGAATGGAAGAGACAAGACCCGTCTTTGGGAATACCAACTACTTGGTAGCCACTAAGTTCATCGTCGTCTTTTAATACTATCGACATTTTTTACGATATTATCTTGCGAAATCAAACACAAATAAACTCAACGACCTTTAGTATATGGACAACAAATCAGAAATACCGATAATATTTAGACTAAAACAATAATAACCTATATCTTTAAGACTTCTTTTGTCTTAATAAAAAAAACTCAAAGAGAATATTAATGAGCCTACTCAATCTATACAAACTATAAACAAAACGTTAACTCCTAATTATTAGACAAGTGACAAGTGTTTAAATCCAATAATTAAGTAATAATCGGTAATCCGTCACTAATCATAAAATTCCTAACCTATTCAAATCTTCGAATTGTTATAATAACAACCTGCTAATTGACCTTAGCGAACCTCACGAAATAATAAGCGAAATCAAAGAAATGCAAATAATCCCTCCTAATCCCTAGCAAACGTTTTCAAGCGCAGTAGAAGAACGTCGTAAACGACTGTAACGCGGCCGGTTGCCACTTCGCCATATAAGGTTATCGGAAAAACAAACGTAAGCGCGTTTTAAAATACAGTCAGCGCTATCTAGTGACGTGTGCGAGTATCACCGCCACTCTTAGTCCAATGCATTATATTTTGACCAAATTTTGAAATAATTTAGTGTAATTTGTTTATTTAATTTGTGTAATGTTCGAGTAGAATAAAGTTAATCGTTCGATTATTTCTTCTTGTAAACTTGTAAGTGTAAGTATAAAAGCCAGTCTAGTCTTATCCAGAGTTTTCCTTTAATTTTATTCATATGCATATTAAAAGCAGAAGGGGAGGCATTCGATCAGCAGTGGGACGCTATAGGCTAGATTAAATTAGAAGATGTGTTTTTTGCATACGCTGGATTTTTGCAATGACAGTCGATTTTTTTATGTACCAATAGTAGAAGGGGGCATTACCATATCTCTAATACAGCTGAGACCGGCTGAGGGTTCTTCATCAGATACTTCAGACCTTCGATTTTTGAAATCAAAGGATGTGGCCCACCAAGTTGAATATTTTTTGTAAAGGCGGTATGTCGATCTCGAATAGTTCGGTTGGGCTCTTGTGTTTTCTAACCAGATTCACCAGGTACTCCAGATCTTCGATTATCCTAGTTTTTATAGTTTCCCCTTTACGTGGCCATCAAACCGTAACTCTGTACCAAATTTCAGCTCTCTGAGTTTATGGGAAGTACCAGTTATATTCTGATGATCATGAGTGAGTGAGTGTTATAAATGCGAAACTTTGCTTTCGCTTAACTTCGGAACTAAATGACCTACAGACTTGAAATTTTGGATTTTAAGTATGTGATTAAAGCTTACTGGATGATGAAAATTTCTGCGTTCTGGTCTTATCCAGAGGTTCTCGAATAGGGGCCTGAAAATGCGGCGAAATGGTTCCAGTAAAAGATGGTACGGCAGTGTTTGCTTCGCGCTCGATTTGGCTCGTTCCAGTAAAGGATGGTACGGCAGTGTTTGCTTCGCGCTCGACTTGGCTCGTTCCAGTAAAGGATGGTACGGCAGTGTTTGCTTCGCGCTCGACTTGGCTCGTTCCAGTAAAGGATGGTACGGCAGTGTTTGCTTCACGCTCGACTTGGCTCGTTCCAGTAAAGGATGGTACGGCAGTGTTTGCTTCGCGCTCGACTTGGCTCGTTCCAGTAAAGGATGGTACGGCAGTGTTTGCTTCGCGCTCGACTTGGCTCGTTCCAGTATAGGATGGTACGGCAGTGTTTGCTTCGCGCTCGACTTGGCTCGTTCCAGTAAAGGATGGTACGGCAGTGTTTGCTTCGCGCTCGACTTGGCTCGTTCCAGTAAAGGATGGTACGGCAGTGTTTGCTTCGCGCTTGACTTGGCTCGTTCCAGTAAAGGATGGTACGGCAGTGTTTGCTTCGCGCTCGACTTGGCTCGTTCCAGTAAAGGATGGTACGGCAGTATTTGCTTCGCGCTCGACTTGGCGGGGGCACTGCCGTGCCCCCCGATTTTCTACTAAGTACGTAGGTACCTACTTACCTCTCTTTCGAAGTTCGGAAGTTCGTAATATGCATGTGCCCACATTATTTATTAACACGTTGACACACACAACTAAAACTAGAACTAAAAGTACAACAAAACACTAAATAAAATAAATCTTTTAAAAAAAGCCGCGCAAATGCCGAGAGAAATGCATAGAGCAGTGAATTGAAGTTTCGCACATAGCAAACTAAAAAGTAGGTAGATAAAATTTCGGAATTATCTAAATTTGAAGGCATTGAAACATGAAACGGATTGTGAACTCTTTCAACAAAGCATTGACGCTGTTGTAAAGTGGAGTAATGAAAATAAATTATATTTTAATGCCGCGAAATGCTCCGTCTTATCATTTAGTCGATCTCGCACACCACATCTTCACCGTTATCATATTGAAGGACTGCCTCTGCATAGAGTCTCGGAAACTAAAGACCTTGGGGTAACTTTTACATCCAATGTATGTTTTAGAAAGCATATTAATAACGTGTGCAAAAAAGCATACCGTAACCTAGGCTTTATGTTACGTTTCACGTATAACTTTACAAATGTCGGAGCTTTGAGAGCGTTGTTTGACGCATTGGTTAGGAGCCATTTGGAATGTAACGCTGCAATTTGGTCTCCGTATGAGACTAAATACAAATTGATGGTTGAGCGCATGCAGAATAAATTCGTGAGATTTTTATATAAAAAACAGTATTGTGTTTACCCAGGCTATCCACTGCTTTATCCAACTGATTTTTTGCTAGGTATGGTGGGCTACTACAAATTAGAGGTGCGAAGGGAAATGGCACTTGCTACGTACGTCTTCAAAGTAGTTCGAGGTAAGATACATAATCTGCAAGTTTTACAACAGATTCAGCTTTACGTTCCTAACGAGAGCACGACACGCCGCCGCCGGCCGCCGCTGCTGTTGGTGGGGCGCGCGCGCACCAACTTGCTGTACCACGCGCCTTGTACGCGCGCGCTGCGACTACTTAATGCCGTGTCAGACCACATAGATCTGTTTTCGTGCACACTGAGTGAGTTCACAAGGGCTGTTTATTGTTATCTTTGTTATAATAATTAAACTGATGTAAGGTGTTATCTGTTTGTTGTTCTCAAATATGTTCTACAATATCGCATTAGGCATTGCCTGTAATGATAGATGTAAGTTTGATTAATAAATAAATAAAAATAAATAAAAAAAAAAAAAAAAAAATTATATTATAGCTTAACTGTACTTATACGTATGTACATACGTATGTCAAGGTAAAGTGAGTTATTTTCTTCAGAAAAAAATATTGAAATAACTTTTAAATAGTTAAGTCACATGAATGAGAAAACAAGTCATAAATTGTCGTATATAGGGAAAACTAAATAAAACTGATTCATGACAAACTTAGGTGCGGATGCCCAGTTTTAGTAATGGAAATACATCGTAATAATAGCATACACTTACTGGTTATAATGTGATTTTCTAAAATGACATAAATGTTTACCTATGTAAGCTTTAATATCATTTGAATAATTCCGAATTGTTATGTAGGTACCTACTTTTTAGTTTGCTATGTGAAAATCTCTTTATTCACTGCTCTATGCAAGACCGCGGCGCGTGCGGCGGCGATGCATCCTAGTCTAGCTCCGCCCACAATTTTATTCATTTCTGTAATAAACTGGGTTCCGTATTCATTATTGCTTATAACCTACTATTTTCGAAATTTTATTGTCCAAAGTAGATACTTATTGAGGAACAACTAAATTGCTTTAGATAAGATTTATGATTGAAGTAAGTTAAGTACTTAAGTTGACCAATAGTTAATTTTAAGATTTAAAGTTAAGATAGGATTTTAATATTATTATTTCAGCAAAAAAGTACTAGTATTTTACGATTGAAAACTACTTGACGACCCCTTACGAAAATAACAAAATAGTGACACTGCGCTGTCTTGAATATCGCCTATTCGGTGGATCGTATATCGGTGGTCGACTGTAACTGATTCCGATGGTACCTACTCAAAATTATGAGTTTATTGTTTCGCTACGCTGAATCCTAAAATTTTTAAGGAAAAATACTAAATGCTTTCGTTGACTTATTAGGTATTAATTTTAGTATCTTCGTGTCCTTTGTGAGCGTTAGTTTCTATCCCAATTTTTTTGTTAATGTTAATGTCTCGAATGTGAATGAAGAAAATGCACGGTATGTTTATTCGAATAATGAGTTCTAGACATAATGTTGTGTGTTGGCGCTGCTCGTAACCACAGCAATAATGAAGCTCGTGAAATTTACCGCCAGCGTAAATGTTATGTGAATAGATACGTTTATGCAAAGGAGTGCAATACGCGAGAAGAAATGCTAGAAAGAATAAACGCGGCATTTACATCCATAACCTCCAGATTTTGCAGAACACCAGAGCGTCCTTCATTCGTAGGATAGCTTAGTGCATTGAAAAAGAAGCTGGACATTTTGAGACTTTTTTGTGATGCGGGCCTAGTGTGCATACACTAGTATGGAAGGAAAACCACTGTCGTCGCGCGCGTCCTATCCCATGTCGCAGCCTATACGTGTGAATTAGTGAAGTGTTTTTACTTTTTATGTATGACATATAAAAATTCATTGAATGTTAGTTTAAGGCATTTAGCCATGGGCCTATTGTATAGTTTTTTCCCATCTAAGTATGAAGGACATGTGCTGCCTGAAAAAAATTGTAGATTATTATTATTAAAAAGTCCTTTTAAATGCGTAAATACAAGTGTTTTTTTTTAATCATTGAAGTAACTGACATCGTGTCCATTCGTATCGCATCACGTGCTACTCGATAGGTAGGTAAGTAACGTCGGCTACGCTCAGCACCGCGCCGCCTAGCGCCCCCTCGCGCGTCTCATGCATATGTAGGTATGAAAACCACTTAGGGCTCTCAAAGATGTTGAAGTAAAAAAAATTTTAATGTGTGAAAGTTTTAACCAGCCTCAATAACTCCAATTCTTTTACAGTATATTCTAACAATGGTATATTTACTGACCCTTAAGTATTATGCTTCCTTTATGTTATATCTTAAGTTTATTTAACCTAGTATCCATAACACAAGTCCTTAATTATACCTAGTAGGCTAGATAATGTGGTGTGTTTCTTAGAAATATAAAAAAAGAAAAGTGCTGGTCGGGTAGTTCATTTGGATTATATAATCCGCTTTTGGCTTGTCTCGATAAAACCTGTACGGCATTGGCAGGGCGTCTTTGCTCCCGATCCCTCGTCTACATAGATTCGGTTTTACCGTCCGGCTTGGTCGATTATTGACGGCCCGAGCGTGTGGTATAACCTGCAATAAGTTACTTGTTCTATTTGAACTCCATATTTCTTTTATATTTTGACGACGAGTAGCGTAGTTACTAGCCCTGCCCCATACGCCGGAGATCCCAGCTTCGAATCCTGGCCGGGTTATTCATTTGTGTGATGAACAAATGAGTGCCCCTCAAATGTTTGTTCTCGGGTCATGGTTGTTTGTATTTATATATGTATGTTTATTTTGGGTTGCCCCCAGTATGCTGTGTGGTCATCCAAAACACAAACTTTGCTTACTTTGGGGCCGTACAGTTGCTGTGATTATTTTATTTTCTTATCTGTGTCAATATATAAAAATACAAATAATTGCTTTTACAAAAAAAAATTATCTTTTATATTTTGTCATGGCATAAAATAACATTATCGTTATGTAATTATTTGTTACAGTCTAAAGGGCAGCATAGCTCTCTGCATAGTAGACGAAGCAGGGCAAGCACTCGAACCCGAGACTCTGGCAGTTCTGTCTCTAAACGTCACGCATTTGACTCTAGTCGGGGACCCACAACAGTTGCCTGGATATATTTGTTCTCAGGTTAGTTTTGTTTGGCTGATACTGTAAATGTGAAAGTAAATTGTTTGGTTTTTAACTATTAACTACAGTATAACCAAGCTTTTAGGTTAGGCCGTTGCCATATTGCAGTGCAAAAGTAATAATGTTTGATGGCGTGAAAATATCTCGACCATCATTTGTCTGGTCTTTTTGCCTTCAGTTGTAGACCTCTCTACTGTTCTTGTATTTAAGATCTTAATATAACGCAATAAGGTTGTATTTCATTGGTTCACATTCAGTTTTGGTCGGCGTTAGATTGTGCTTTTCTGAACAAACGAGCCTGTGCGACTAATAAAAATGGTATACTTGTAAATCGTTTTTGTCTACAGCTTTGCTTGCACTGTAGCACTGGCCCCCATACTAGGGTTCCCTGGGCTGTGGGTAGCTAGTCTCTTCCCATTCTCTGTTATTTTCTGTTCTCATACAAAGTATAAGTCTCCTGGTGATCGGTTGACTAGTTCAGGCGTGAAAGCGTAATTAATACACTAAATCATTTTCGCATTTACAATATTTGAAATCTATTATTCCAATAAGGCACGCCATTCCAAGCTCCTAAAACTTCTACCTGTAAAATCTAAGGTGCAAACACGAAGACAAGTCAATATTCTGGGTTCTACAAACAATAGTTGAAACCGGATTTGGCAATCAGCTAGTGCATAAATGGTGCGGGCGCGCAGAGCGGTTGTATCTTTTCATACAAAGCGTGGGCTCTTTGCTATACTATGCTCGTACCTAGCTCAAGCGTGCGACTCGTTGGCCGATGAGTGCATGCACGAGCCCGAGTTTACAACAAAATCTTTACATGAATACTATAGTATCGTTATTTTCTCGCTGCAGACTCGGTAATAAATAGGGGAAGCGGTGCCGTGAGTGTTTATCACTCACGGGCCATACGGGATGACGTAGACGCCGCGTAGTACTGTGTTTTATTGCTTTCGATGGGTAATATCGATAGTGGTTATTTTATAGGCTGAAAGGAATTAAACACATGTGTAATTTAATATGTTTAATAAGTAATTAAACATTTTAAAAATAATCATTTGTATATAAATTGGAAAACAATAACTTAACACAATAAGCCTAGCGTCATTAAAAACCAACTTCAATAAGTACATATCGAAGTGTAGATGATTACTAGACTAGTGCTGTCTGTGATATTCATGATAAGGTTTTATCGATAAAGGCGTTGCGCACGCGCAACCCTAGCGGACCAGACCCTCGCGGATGATTTATGACCAAGTCTCTAGCGAGAAAATAACGATACTATAGTGAAACGTTGCAATAATAGTTTATTTTCACATATTCACTTAACTGCTGTTAGTGGCGAGCGAGCATTTTTCGATCTCAAATAATGTTATTAAATGTGAATGCTGCGGTTCTCATGTTGCTTGGTTTGAACTTAAGTGTTACCGTTGTAAACTAAGTTTTAAGGCATTAAAAGTGTTGTCGTAAGTGTGTCTTTGCGCTCATAGGCGCAACGAGTGCGAGCGAGACAGTAATGACATACGACGAGGGCTCAGTTCATAAAGCGTGTATTTCACATTTTAAATGGTCGTTCTTAAAAATCTATTGTTTATTATTAAATACATGTCCAACATAACTATGAAAACATATGAGATAATATGTCATTGTTAAATGTATAGTCACAAATGACTTGACAGATACGATAAGATGCAGCTTATTTTCAGGACAAACATTATAGCTATTTGCTGGATCTGAAAGTAAATTAATTTAAGGTTCATTATTTACAGACTTCTAAAAACCATCATGTTATGGGCACAATGAAAACTCACTTCTACGTTAGTAAAATAATGTTATCATTTAGTAGGAGGATAGTTGTAGGGTATTGAAGTAGTTATCTAGATTATTTTATGTTTTCTTAAGAGAAATTTTTTATCATGTTGAATTTAATTTGATAGCTTATGAAATGTAAAGTAATAGTCGTTTCTGGGCAAAAAATTTTGCCTACGAAGCATCCTTAAAAACTGACCTAAAACACAGTAGCCACACAGCTGTCTCACAGTGCAACGTCCGCTTTCTGAGATTTCTTCTTTAGAGCGCCGGTTGACAGTATTTCATGGGACACCCTGTATATGCACCATTCTGTTCAATAACTTGTTGTCATCTAGTTCTTAATAACATGATGCTGCAGAAATTAGGATACTTCTGGTGACAGTATATACGACAAGTCGTTTTGACAGTCCTATCTAGATGTCGTCGTTACACTAACTAAGAACTTAAGAGACCGAAGAAGGGGGAACCTGAGGGTGCTAAGTAAGGACTGCACGGCGCAGGCGTTAACACTTCCCAGCCAAGCTCTCTTAATCTTTGCTGAGTCGCTAAAGTGTGCGGCCTGGCGTCGCTATCACGATAAAATGCTGACGCTCAATTTCGGCCTTTTATTTCACAATTTACTAGCTGAGCCTCACCTTGACCGTTGAGCTCCGAATAGTTAGTTTTACCTGGCGGCAAAAGCTCATAATAAACGATGTCCGCCCAACTCCACCAAACACCCAACAATTTTATCCGGGGCTTGTCCAGAGTCTGTGGTACTTGAACGCCCTTGGACCATAACCTTTTTTGCAGACTTTTTTTAAGACCTACACGTGCAGCCTAAATTTTGCCGCCTTGCATTGCGTGTGTACATTTTAACTCTCAATTACTTTTGTTTTAATTTAAAAAAAAAACATTTATCGATAAGAATTTGGCTCAAGGCCAATTCAAATTTTTCAACAGTTATACATATAAATTTCACTAGGTAAATGTTTATTTTATTTTATTATTATACGTGTTATCTTAACCATATATTCTAAAACATTAAGTGACCATAATGATAATAATAAAAGGAACAATGCATTAATATAAATAATCACAGTTTAGCCAAAATAATGTCAATTTTTAAATCCTTATAAAATATGATTACAGTCAAATAATATAATGTCAACAATTAAATTGTGGAGATCTGTCTTAAAATTTCTTCTTATTACAGTATATTTAGGTTTGTTTTATTTTATTATTAGCATTATACACGTTATCTTGGCCGGAATCTTTTATTTATTTATTAGGATTTCCATCAACAAGTACACTAATACAACAATAACTACACTGTAACTAAATTAATGCCAAGTGTCTTATCACTTACAGGAAATCACAGCGCGCGCAGAATTGTACTAAACTAAGATAACAACACACTCACTTGTGGTTTTATTGCATACACAATATAGAAGCAGAATTAATAAGCATTCATTTAAAAGACTGTATGGGCAATATTGTCAAAGATATTTTTTTTCGAGAATAATTTTCTTGAAGTTCGAGGAAGCGAAAATATCTAAGTTATACTGATTAAACAGGGTATACATTCGTGACAATGGGCAGAATTTTCTTAGGTTTGTGCGACAATTCGTTAATGAAAAAAAGATTTGTCGCTGACGTGATCTTGGAATCCTATTTGGTACACGAAATCTTACTCTGCTAAGCAAGTCGGGACAATTTAATACACCGGTGCATAATTTTTTAAGGAAGACTAAGTCCAAATAACTTCTTCGTTCTTCTAGGGAGTTCATGTGGAAATATGACAGTCATTCTTCATATGTTTTGATCTTTTTAAGAACTCCACGACTAAACGCATGATGCCGAACCATCTTTTTTTGGAGACGTTCAATTCTAGCAACATTTACTTTATAATGTGGCGACCAAACAACACTGCAGTACTCTAAATGACTTTTCACTAAGCAGTTGTACATTATTTTTTTAGTCACTGGGTCTTTAAAATTCTTTGCCTATCTTAAAACAAAACCTAATAATTTTGAAGCTTTATGGACTATTTTATATCGGTGTTAAAATTCAATTTAGTATCAAAATGGATTCCAAGATCACGTATCTTCAATAATAAATTATGTAGTAAATCTATCATTGTATACCCATGTAAGTAATAATAGCACTTTTCAATTAAGAGGTTTTTAAATGCTTTATAAATGTTTTGGTTAACTTCGTCAGTAAGTGTGTCAGGTAGTTTGTATACATTTTGATAGAAGTTGTAAAATGTACTAGAATAGCTTAGTTGTAATCTAATTGAGGGTTATAAAATCTTATTTTTTCGGCGTGATGCGTATCGTGACGGTACATGTCTCGTTTAGTGTAGAATTCGCTATTATTTCGTACAAATTTACACATTTCTAGTATTGTAATGCCCACAACTTTCGGTGTGTTGTTAATTAGCTTTGATACAAATTTGCATTGGTACTATTTCCCCAAAGCACCGCTCCTAAGCTGAGCCAAGCGCGTGCGCATAGTATTTAACTATTGATGTTTCTATATTCGTTGTCTTTTCTTCTCGTAGGGTGTTTGTAAAATTAGGCTGTATAGATTTTGATTTTTGAATAAGCGCTTGCCAATTAAGGTGCCTGTCAATAAGAAGGTATACCTAGTGACATAAAGAATATAGGCCAACATGGTATCCATTAAAGTGGGAGATGAAGAATGTTTTTATATTTTGTGCTTAATACTTGGTTATTTCTTTTCTGCATGTGTATCATTTTCTACAACTTTTATAGAGTAAAGAAAAATCAATATTTTATTTCCCGTGAAATACTGATAACTAAACGCATAAGTAACTATTTGTGGTGCAATACAATATAGTTATTATAAGTTTACTTTAATGATGGCTATTTTAACACTAAAAATAAAAAAAACTAATTAGTATTTAGCTCATGTGATTATAAAATTTTTGATTATTATAATAAAAATAATTATAACTGTATATTTTACTGAACAGTGGCCGACGTAACGAACATTTTGAACTCAACCCTTTTCACTATTTTATATTTTTACACGGAAGAAAACACACCTCCTATTCCAACTTTTTGGTCGTTATTTGTGAAACTCATTTGTCTTATTAGCGCGATACTGTGGTGATACTAAAAATTAAAAAAAGAATTCCATTCATGTTTTTTCGAATTGAGTTGTTTATGTTGGTTTATGACAATAAAAAGATCGTTCTAAGAATGGATTTATCAAATAGTGACGATTTAATTTGATGGAGGCCTATTTTTAAATAGTAGAAGCATAGTTCGCGCACTTAGCTGGTATCAAAACAAATATCCACAGCGCTCTTTATCCTCGGAAAAAGTGTTTGGCGCTATGGCGAGTAACTTAAAAGCGACTGGAAGTTACAAAACACCATTGGCACGAGATCCACGAATCATCAACGAAGATTTAGAACTGGCAATATTGACGTTTTTCGAAGCATTTCGCGGAGCACCATTTATGCAGTTCTTCAAAAACGTAAATACAAGTGCTATCGTTATGGGCGAGTTGTTCAAAACTTTCATCCAGGTGATAATGAAAAGCGCCTGGAGCTTTGCCACTAGGCATAGGCATCGAAATGTTTTGTTTAACATCTTATTTTCCGACAAAACTATCGGAATCTCAAATAACGGAATGTACAATCGGATAAAATGAACATTACTGGTCTCAAGAGAATCCATTGCGAACACGTGAAAGATATTCCCAGATTAAATTTTCGTTTAACTGTTGGTGTGGAATCCTAGGGAGCAGAATATTGTTCGTAAAGATTTACAACGCCGCTTTAATTGCTACGATGAATGTCGAAATTTCAAACAACGTGTTTGAAGTAATGGAGAATAACAGCTCATAACAGTAGTTTCCTATGGGTTACGTCAAGAACGAACTTTACAAAGCTTGTTACGAAACAGTTGAGAGCTTACAAAGCTCATTGTTTGATATTTAATTGAGGATAAATCCTGTCATGGTATCAAATGCATTAAAGTCCCTAGAGAGACGTACAACCTTATACATTGGAGTCAATGGAAACCATTTTGAGCAACTTATTAGTTAGCTAAAATTGAGATACTAAAAGTAAATCGTAAAAATTTGCTATTTCCTTTAATTTTTAGTAAAACGTTTATTTGCAAAGATTGATCCTTTTCAGCAAAATTGGTTCATTAATATAAAATGTAATTTTTTTTTTTTAAATAATTCGGGTCCATTTCCTTAAAAGTAAAAGATTGTTGAAAAAAATAAATATGCAGTTATTGTTTTCTTATAAATCGAGCGCATGACTCCTTTCACGACTTTTCGCTAACTCTCGTGGTTTCGGACTTGGCCATCACCGCCCTTCTCAAAAAACCACCCTGTAGTAGGTTCCTCCATGATCTTAAGAAGGTCATTAATGTATATTAAAAGTAAGACACATCCAACAACACTACATCAAGGGATTGAAGCGTTAATTACTTTACAATCAGACCGTAGCGACAGTCATTTGTGAGTTGGCCCACAGATACCTATACTATATAATTTATTTAGTAGTATATTATGCTGAACCTTGTCATATGCTTTTGTCATATCTAACAGAATACCTACTCCAACTACGGTCGGCAACGCATCATTAATCTATAGTCAATAAATATCACCTACGAATGCCACTTACCATCAGCTGTATCGCATGCTCGTCTATGAAAAAACTATAAAAACAACAGTTTCACTTTCGTGTGCGTTGGTTCGTTTTGAAACAGCCATACTGTTGACTGGCGCTTTGCTTCTGGATCATATTGATCAATCAAGATTCGTCACCTGTTATGATATAAACACGGAGGAACTTGCTTTGTATTTACCAACCATTTCTTGGCACCATGCCAGGTGCGCCTGCTCCTGAGCATCGGTGAGTTTATGGGGTACCCAGCGCAAAACGATCGAACGAGATACTTTCCGATCCAATCTGCAGATTGTGCTGAATCCTCGTTGAATCAATTTATTTACTTCTAGCACTTTTTTTTGTAACAGCAGTCAAAGGACGATTGTTTCTTTCTACATCCTTCAAATTTAATCGACTGCACTTAAACTCGTAACACCGGGGGTAAACAGTTGCTTTAGAATGCGCCTTGTTCATTGAAGCCAATCGAAGTCGATTAAACGATTCATCGGGTTTGAAGTCGTCAAAAATGTTCCCGATGCAGATCCGTTTCTCTATGACACACAATAGTTTCATGATGCTGGCAAAACAATTTAGAGAGAGCACAAATATTTATATTTTCAAAATAAACTATAACTTGCGGGCGTTCCATACATTAAAACGTTTTTTCGCAAAACTTTCTGAACCTGGCATGTACAGATTAATTGCATAGATTTAAATAAAGGCTTACATGATTCCGAAAAGTTGGCATTTGCAATAGCTCTGATTCATTGTTTGTCTACCACCTTAGTATGTAGGTACATTGTATGTGAAGAACAAATAAAGATTATTATTATTATGATTACTATTATTACCTTTCTTTCAGCGAGCAAAAAAACACGGTCTAGGCGAAAGCCTTTTCGCTCGTCTAACCTCCGTTGCCGAACAGTGGCCAGAAGGCAACCCTGTGGTGCTCCTCAACCAACAGTATCGAATGCACGCCAATATTGTGGACTACCCGAACCGGGCGTTCTATGGCGGCAAGATCTTGACGAGTTACAAGTCCAATGTTAAGCTGCCGATACCCGCGTATACCATCATGGCTATCTCGAGTGGGGATAAGGGACAAGGTTTGTATTTTTACTTATTATTATATTTTTTAAGCTGACAGGGGTTGGTCATCCATAGACGAATACAATTTTTGCATGGCACTAATATGTCATTGCAAGGATATAAACCGTCACAGATACAAATGATGAATTTATTGACAATTCAGATATTCCTGACTCTGATATAGACTAAGAAAAGATACATATTATTTGTCTAAACTCAGACAAATAATATGTATCTTTTCTTAGCAACCTTTTAAGCAATCTTACCCTATATATGTTTTGTTGTTTCATTAATATAATTATCAATGACATATTACATATAGACAGATTACCCGCTCTCAATAATGGCAACGCAAATACAAGGCATTTGCCTGCTATTTGACTCAAGTCTTGTGCAACCCAGTGTCTCGGCTAAACTTCAAACAAAACTTATTCCCTATTCTGTGTTTTAATACCGTACAATGCCTTGTTGTGTGTTTAATTTAAGACAGTTTACCCTTACACTATTACTGTTAAAGAAATAATAAACGATTCTTTTCATGCGTAAGTACTATTTTTTTATAACTATCTTATTTATTCTTTTAGTTTGCTTTTTAAAATGACGTTTTGAAATTGACATGGCTATTCATTTCAAGAAACTTGAAGAGCGAGATGTAATATGATTTTGTATGTTGGAGTAAAAGAGATAACGCTATACAGTTGCCACAATTTACGTATTACGTCACGTACGCTCGGGACCAATTAGTGCGAAGCAACGTCACGAAGTACATAGATATCTCTTTCTAACAACAAGTGAACCGTATTATTCTTTCCTTCTCCCACAAATTATATTACTCTATATATCGGGTAGGTAGCTATAGTTACGTTGACGCCGTTTTTTTGTGCGGGTATGACTTGTCTATATGTAATATGTCATTGATAATTATAGACTTTTTAGCAATAAATTATCCTGTACTATGTTTTTGTGCAATTAAGTGTTTAGAATACAATACAAAAATTGAACTACGGATAATATACGTTTTTTATTATAAAAAACATCGACTATCCATCGTAGCAGTACATTCCATCATTAAATACGTCTCTGGCGTTACGTTATACGCATAAAACTTTGCTTAATTTTTCTTACAATTAGATTTTATTTGTAGACTAGAACATTCTGGTTGGGTTTAATTTAATTTACTACAGTTATTCATGATTTAATATATTACGAATGTGGTACAGCTGAAATACTAAGTCATTATTTGTAAATCGCGGCAACTATCAAGAGTGAAACGAAACTTTACTGAAACGGTCACCCGCACCATGCTCTAGCGCAAATAGTGTAACTTCCATTTTTTGGCATTGGCATTGAAACAAATGTCTAGTACAAAAATTTAAAAAAGAGTATCCTGCACCGTAGCACGGGCAACATATGACTCAAGTAACTCAACTAATTCGATTATGTTGATGGTATCGGCCAAACTGTGATATAATTCGTGAAGTAATTCTTGTCTTGGCACGCCATGCTACGGCTGCTGATTTGATTTCAAAATATAAAAAATTGATTTTTACTTAAAACAGTTCTTCACTTTATGCAGCTTCGACTAGCAGGGTCACATTAAAGTCACCTCACGCATCTGCAGATTCATACCGGTTTGGTTCGGACACTTTTGAGTCCATTCTTTATACGTCAGTTTGTTGGTTAATTTTATAGTGTAGAGTGATATATTTAAATTCTCTTTTTATTTAAGACTCACTCAATGCAGAGACATGAATCCACAATTTGAATGTATAACTTAATATCTGAGGCCTATTCAAAAATTTCTTACTAATTTGTCAGCGAAAATTATCGGGTCTATAAACCCGTATTATGAATAATTAATAGGCTGGATTTAAGTTCTTGTCTTTAAACATTTATATCGTTTTTTTTTTATCAAACTCGTATAATTATGAATTGCTGTAGACTCTCGCGGTTATTCAAACTATTATAGTATAAAGGCTTGACGGGATTGTTATTACGATTTCGATTGATGACTGTCACCGCCAACTCGTACATTTACCAGTCTCCATGATCATGGTGCTTGCATCAGGGCCGAAATATCGGAAACTCGATATGAATATCAGAATCGTCGTGAGAATCCCGTTAATTCTATAAATAATTGTGTATTTATTATTTTTAGCTATTACAATATCATTCAGCTTGTATCCATTCTGTGTAGTAGGAGGAGCTAACGAGTTGGAATCCTGGGGCGTGAGTCGGGTGGTCCTAGCGCTGCACGCAGCAGTGAAACAACAAAACCTTAACATAGCCGTTATTACGCCGTACAATGCGCAGAAAGACCTTATTAAGAAGAATATAAGGACATTGCAGGATTCGTAAGTATAAATTGAAGTAATCTCAAAAGGCTTAGGGCCACATCTCATATATCTGTCGGCCCTCGAGTGCGCTATCAGCTACTTTGTTAAAAACTGCTTTATTTCAATACCAATAAATTTAAAAAATATAGAATATAAATATTTTCGTAGCACAACAACTAGTTCTTAAAAAAGTAATATACTTATAAATTAGTGGAAAAATAAATAAAAAGGCATCAGATAAGTTATAATTATGTTTATTCGTTTTCATCGAATACTAAAAGTAAGTACTGGGCTGGCAAAATAATTTTATTATTATGAAGCCCAACCAACAGTCCTTCGGCCAACTATACAATTACAATAATATTGCTTTATAGCATTAATGCCATCTGATTCATTTGGAATTAAATTTAAAATACGTTTTTCGGCTTACATGCCTACTTTGTATTTTACCTCTAATAAGGGTACAGTTCTCAGCCGAAGGAAATCTTTCAAGAAGGTTGCGGCCATTACATATTTATGTAGTATATGTAACATTTGCTCTCCACGCTCTTTTGATAATACGATTTAGCTTGTTTTAACTGGTATGTTCCACATGCGAATACTGAGATCATTGTTCTGTAGGTAGGAGTGGGAAAGGGTACATTGGGGTCAGTGAAGCTACTAAATAATGACCTCCGTCTATTAATATCATTTTGTGTTATATATTCAGCTATGTGATTAACCTGGAGTTCGACTTTACAAATTCGTTCCAATGTCATGCCAGCATCATGTTATCGTGAGAAAACAAATCCATATTTAAAAACACACGAGAACCAACGGAAATAATATTCAACGAGCACGAAGCAACAAAGAATGAGCACAGAAGAATAATCTCTATCTAAGCATAGAGTTAAATAGAATGACCACAACCTGTCAAACTATTAAAATGATATTAGATAAGGCTCATAGATGGCGACACCTGTAATACTGATTTTTGATATCAATATGATTATTTTTTATTATTATAGACACAAAAGTCATGTAACATGTAATCTCATCTAAAATAACTAGCATGATCAAAGGAGAAGATCCCCTGTAACGTTCTTTTAAACATAATATTACCTAATGAAAGCGCTACTTACTTATACAATACTTTAGATTAAGAATAATACTATAGATGGTGCTAAGGCGACGAAAATTGACACAGTAAAAAGATTTATTTAGTTGTAAGCTGTTCTATTCTAAATGGCGACATGAGAATTAATCACAAAATGTCTTTTTTATTATTTATTTAGTTTTGTACAAAAATAATAACTAATTGGTAATAACAAAATTAACGATTAATTATAGCATATGTAACTTTCCAATAAAATTCTGCGCAAAAAAGTTATTCGAGGGCCTGGAGTGGCCCTAAGGCTTTATAATAATAAATTGCCAAATTATATCAAATAGTATAAGGGTTATAGAACAAGATTATTTTATTGACAAATAACAAAATATGTATTATTTAATGATATAATTCACTTAAAATGTGTAACGGAAAATGCTGGTTACGTATATTAATATTTCTACTGAATTGTGCACACCTAAAGGGTTAAATATGGATTGAACTATAATTTTATCAGCCAAGACCCACCATTTGTACTTGCCGATATTTGTACAAATAAAATGGTTTGATTTGATTTGAAGTTATTAAACTAAGCTTTACTATATTTCTAAAGTGAAAAATAAAAATAAAAGATCCGATTTATTCGTCAACAAATTCCAATAATGGTATTTGGTAAAAAACTATTACGCCAATCAATTTCTATTGCATTTAATCTAAATCAATTTAAAACTTGAATTGCATATATCTACAAGATTTATTATGCCTATGTATCTTACATTACTTTTTTGATACGTAAACAAATAGTCCTGTCTCGTGCTTAAGGACCCTGAACTGAATCCTATGTTTGAGTCGGGCTGTGATACTAATAAACCAGTCAGGTTAAGACCTAAAATAAACCGCAACAAGACGTTGTGTAGCGTATGATTATTTTCCTTCAGGTCAACAACCCCAATAAACATCGAAGTGAACACGGTAGACAGTTTCCAAGGACAAGAGCGAGACATCGTCATAGTATCTCTCGCTCGCTCGCTCGGCGCCGGCTTCCTTACGGACACGGGGCGCATGAACGTCATGCTCACCAGGGCTAAGCACGCCATGGTGCTGTGTCTCAACCCCACGGCTATGCTGGTAGGTTTTTAGGAAAAATGAAAAAAAAAAGTCATAAATTCATGATTATTTTGTACATAAAATGTTCGTTACCATCGTAAGGGGGATAAAATATTCTGGTTTATTTGTTGTTTGTCGTTAAATGCCAGCTGTGGAAATGATTTGTTTATTCATAAAAGTACAAATCAAAAGTTCTCAAAAATTCAGAAAAACATTCATAACTTGAAAACTTTGAAAAGTCGTGAACTTGCGTGGGAGTAATTCGGATACCCCACGACACGAGGAACTTCTATGTTTACAGGATTCAAGTCCAATATAATAATTATAATTCCCAGACAAAAACAATTACTGTATGGCTACAAAGTAAGCAGAGCTTGTGTCATGGATGACCATGCAGCGAACTGGGGAGAACCCAGAATAATACATAATATCAACAACCATGACCCGAGAACATATATCTGTATTCATCACACAAATGAATGCCCACAAAATGAGGTCCCAGGACTCGAACCTGGGACCTCCAGCGTATTAGGTAGGGCTACTTACCACTACGCTACTCGGTGGACAAAAATAATGAAATAAAATAAAAAAACCACTTTTACAATTGTTTTGTCTTCACAGGGTAACCACCAATGGCGAACTCTCGTCGAAGACGCACAAAGGAGAAATCTTTACAGAACTTTACCCAACAAGTTCTGTCACAACCCAAATAAAGGCCCAAATGTGAACCTTGAGGACATCCTTCATTATATCACGAGAAACGAACGAAGGACCAGCAGAAGTTGATTTGGTCGATAAATTGAATTCCGTGATATTAATGTAGATATGTTTACAGTGCTGGAAAATGTTATTTGTTAAGCAATGGGGCCGTTTAGGTTTTAAAAATTTACTATCTTACTTTGGATAGTACACTCTAACTTTATAGTGTCCGAATTGTTAAAATATTATCAATACATGTGTTCGAGTGTACAATATAAATAGATAAATGAACAAATATACCTTTGGATTATTACTAGTACAATTAAACTTATACAATAAAACGTTACATGTTCGAGAAAAAATTTGCAGTAGTTTTTCCATAAATAGGTCTTGCCACAGATTACTATACAAGTTACTACGTGACAGATAAATCGCTCCGTACAAAAATGCAAAATGGCGCTCCCGCCTTCTGAACTAAACCTGCTCTCTCCGCGCCTGGCGCCTACGTGCAATAGTGAACTTAAACGCGAACGCGATACGGCACGCAATGCTAAAGGCCGCCCGCCCACCCCGCTGCTAGTAGGTAATTAGCGCGCGCAAGTACATGGAGGGGCGGAGGCCTGGTTTTGTCGTGGCATATGCATATTACTTTGACGTTTTTGTGTATCGACTGGAATTTTATTTAGATAAAAGACTAAAGTTTTTATGTCTTAAACTGCAAATAAAAGTTACCTCAATTTAATTGTTTATAGGACTCTAGTCCTTTTGTGTAGATTTAACCCAATCTTAGCATCCATGTTTAAACTAGGCTTTAAATTTGTATGTATGACTTTAAATTGCAGAGCAATTGTTAATGGCACATACCAAAATTAACGTCTGATTTTATAATTAAGTGTATGTTGAAAAAATCTATTAACTGCCGATATTCACCTGCATTTACTAAAATAACATTAAATATAACATAAGCATTTAATTAGATAGTAAACAATATTTGTGATAAATCAGTGTTCTTACACGTAGTTGTAAAGGTTATACTCTGCTTGTAAATAAGTTACATATCGAAAAAATTGGACCTTGTTTTGCCAATATTTATGTATAACATGGTTTAGGTACGTCATGGGGGGTATTGTATATCTATGATGATTTATAGTAATCCAACATATATGACCTCTATATCTATCTGTTATCCAACATATATGACCTCTAGAGTCATATCTGTGTATTACATTATCATAGTTCTATGATCCTATATTTGTTACATGTGGTTGTGGAGGAGGAGTCGGTTGTGTATACTACTGCTTCTGCATAAGTAGTATACACAACCGAACATAGTTTGAGGAAGATTGCTATTTTTTTACAGCAGTGTTGCCAAAAATAATTTTAGAATAACACTAAGCACATTGTTAAGTTTAGTCAAAATTTCATTGTACTTACTCTGTGTCCATCAATAAAACCGTTAGTTTAATGGAATGCCTTAAAATGTAGAATGTGATGAATTTTGTACCAGGAAAAATTAATATATAATATAAAATATGGCTAGACCATGGTCCTATCAAACAGCATATGTCAAAAATCTTTGATCAAAGACGATATGACTCGTATGTTTATATTACATTGTCATCTAAATATGACTCATAGATCTAAGATCCTTGGTATATGATAGTGTTATATCCCCTGCATGATGACGGCGTATAAGGTGTTACTACAAAGTACCTAAAATTTCAGATCAAAATTTACCAATTATTCACGCGCCAGGTTCCGCCGACTTACACTTCTCGGAGATTACAATTACATTAAATTTTCAATAAAATAAAATATGTAAATTACTTTTTTCATATTAATGGTATACATTATTTTGCGAATTCTGCACTTCCGGATTCTAAATAGATCTAGGATACCGTGCACGATGGTTGTTCACTCATGTAGAACTTTGACTGGTTATTACAATCTCATTTTATATGGACCGCGTCGAATAATGGTCTGCGTCCCTTAATGGTGCTCTCTTTTTATGCAGATATAATTCCGTGATGTATTTATGAAGTTGTATTTTTAACCGAAGACACCGCGATGCACTAGTCATTCTCTTTATTTAACCGCCGCGTCTTTTCATGTTTAGTATAACACTGTACAACTATAGTTAAAATAATCAGTACAACCGTCGTTATTGCATGCACATAATCAGTAAACATGTGTTCGATGTATAAATATACCAACTAAATGTTACTTTAGTTTCTAGCAATAAGTTGATTTGATCTGAATTGTGTGGCCTGCGCTACCAAACAACAATCACACTACCATATCTAATATTTAAAATACTAAGGCCAGTTAAATCTGAATGCCCGGTTAAATTGACTATGTTCTCGTATATTGAATGTTTACATTTCGATCGTACAAGTGCCACCAACCCACATCTTTTTTTATCCCAGTGATTTTAGAATTATTAGAAATATTGTTACAAAAAATTGCTGTGATGAACGTAGCTTCGTATATGTATTTATGAAAATTTCTAATGATTATGCTGCCCCCAAGCAGATTGAAATGGTAACTTTAGGTGCTCGTGTCTGTAGATTTTGCATACTCAATCTATACTTAGAAACAGTATGTATAAAGTATACATTCTCTTAACAAAATCTTTACAAAGAAATATTTATACGCCATTTCGCGTATACGAGTTCGGCCGTAAATGTTGTATACTATGCGTTTCAAGTAACAATAGGACCGACTTAGCGCCATATTGTGACGTCATAGCTGTCAATTCGAACCGGTTAGATATCGTGAGCAAAAAAAGAATTTTTTTAAATAGAATTTATTTAAACAAGCAATTGCTTCAAGCGTCAAACTCTCAATTTGGCTTTCTAACTTTTGACGTTTTCGTCATGCCATTGGATTTAAATCACAATTGTAAGGTGGCAACCTCAAAATTTGAAAACCGTGAGAATTGAAAATGCTATTTTGGACATAGTTTTTTGGCGGTTTGTGCCTTTTTATTAACTCATAACAGTTCTTTTTTGAATACAGTTTTATTTTAAAAGTGTCTTTTCGATATAATACTCTAATAAATAAAGTAAAATAATTCATTATTTTTATGCAAAAAGTTTTCTTTGCAGACCATAATTTTCAAGTGAAATATGACAGACAGAGGTCATTGACGTTCCTATTCTCATTTGAATCGCATAGTACAAGATTCTTTCAAGCCGTTCAACCAAAACTGTTGATTGTCTGTTATTGGTGTTATGTTTTGTTTTCTTTGTAGATGATTGAAGTCATTTTTATAAGGAGCGGTTCAAAAGATTTTCTGAGTGTAAAGTTATGTTAGAATAGTCGTGACATCACTACTGGCATGCGCTATGAATGCGCTGTGCTATTTTTGTAAATATACCTTTGTTCTTACTATCGTTAATATCAAGGGTAGAATGAGATATTTTAATATTTATCTGCCAATATTTGGACTCTCTGTTGACAATAAAAATATAAAGGTTTCTTAATTACTATATCTTTATATTTTAAGCGAATGAATTGTGATTTGTATCTAAATTATCGCAAAACTGAATGTATTTTCGCGCCTGTTTTTGTTTCAGCGCCATAGAAGCAATGGAGTTTTACGTTCTTAGTTTAATATTGTTTTGTCATAAGGTCACTTGAGACAATTTTTTATTGGTCTGTATGAAATAATGTATATTAGATAGTCATTTTGTTTACTGTTACATAAAATCTTAGATAGAAACTGTTGATACTCCTGAACGATATATAACAATATAAGGTACTTTTGTAAAAAGTATTAGGAATAAACATATTTTAATTAAGTTTGCGTTTGATTTCTAAATGGTCAAATTTCAGAATTCAGTTGCGAACAGAATAAATAAATCCCCAAACAAACACACCGACTGTATGGCTCCAAAGTAAGCAGAGCTCGTGTTACGAATGACCATACAGTGAACTGGGGGGGACCCAGAATAAACATACATATATAAATATCAACAACCATGACCCGAGAACAAACATCTGTGTTCATCACACAAATGAATGCCCCGGCCTGGGCTCGAACCTGGGGCCTCTGGCGTATGAAACAGGGCTACTAACCGCTACGCTACTCGGCCGTCGAAGGGAACAGTAATCTATTTATTTATTTATTTACCAACCTAGGTTAATAGGTACCCGATAGACACTCGCCAGTCCCAACTTATTTGCTTTTAATAGTCTTTTTACCCATTAAATTATCGTTCTGGTGTTCTGGCCATATGGAATAAACCATATGAAATAACCAGGAACATGGAAGTAGTCTTTTGTTTATTAAAGCGTTGTTTTCATTACATTTGAATATGTTAAAAATTCGAGTTAATGCAATATGAGTAACATCGTAGCTGCAACGCAGCACAAATGGCGCGCAACATAAACCACACGTACGGAGCGAACTTTACAGCCGAAGAGCTGGTAACACATTTAGACCACGGATTTGACCCAACTAGCTGTACACCTTAATAGAACCATTTATGATAGTTGTACAAAGAATGGTTATATATGGTACATACGCGCGTGGCACAGGTAGATACTGTGCAAGGCAAAGTTAAGGCATCTCAGCGTGAAATAACCCAACATGTATCAAAGATAATATTGATAAAAATAATTTGATGCCGTGCAATTTTCAAAGTACCCTTTCTTGATAATAATTCAAAAATATCAGATCGTTTCGCCGGTGGAAAGAATGAATAAGATAAGAATACGATGCGTTCTCATTGGCTTATAGCGTTCACCCGGGTTATGGTTGTCGTTAGTTATGTTAGGTCTTCAAAATCGAAATATCCTTTTTAAATAGTGACCTTTTTATAAAAATCTGAAAAAAAGAAAGAATACCAAGATGTAAAACAAATAAAAGAAAATTATGTATTATTATTTGGCATTAGATATTTAACGCTTTAGTCTATCCGCGATAAGAAAACGGTGAATCATCGATGCAACTACAAATATTAGCCAACGAGGGCACCGTATTAGTAAAAGTTTTCTTGTTGTCGGTGATGCTATTGGCTAAAACCTAATGTTGACATTACTCAACTGTTGTAAAATGTTGTAAAATACATGTACAAATCATGTTGACGTCACTGTATTCTTAACGCAAACGAACTGTTTTTTTTTTTACCATATTCATACCCGGTAAACGAACGCACGACCCGTGGACATCCGTTTTAATAGTAACAATTTCATTAAAATTCATAAAGACAGGATAATAGCAAATTGTTAAATAAATAAAATTATTATTTGGTAAAACTTGTCACAAGTTTTTTTACCGTGTTCATAATGGCTTTTGCACCTATCCACCAAATCGTAGGTGGTTTATTAATAAATAGTGATTGTGATTATTATGTAGGTATTACTGTTCTGTTGTGGGGGAGTGCTGCCGACATCGATATTAGATTTATTCTGCAGAAAAGGGCTGTTCGCGCAATCCTTCAGCTCGGTACAAGGGTGTCACTAAGAAGAAAATTTAAGAAAATAAATGTTCTTACTTTCCATTACTAACATATTTTTGAAAATTTTATGTATGTAAAAAGGAACATACGACGTGCTAAGCCAAGGTCTTTACCCTCTTGTATTGTATGTAAGACACCTTGTTTAAGTTCCGGCTAAGCGCCCTCATCGCTAGGTCACTCTGTCCGTCGACATTTAAAAGGCTAATAAAACCATTTGTCCCTAAGCCTACTTCTTCCAATGGTTGGGTCTTTTAATGAACTTAAATCTTCAGGTCTTTTAATCAAAACTTTACTGCTCTTTTTCTTTATTTCAATTATTTTATCTTTAATGCCTGACCAAGGAGCGCCTTGACTTTCATAAATCTTACAAATATCAATAATAATAATAATAGCTCAAATCCGTCGATAAATCAAGCACTTGCTGTATTTAGATTAGTAAACTACGTATACCTATGTCGAATCTGACATCACCAGAATATCAGAAATTATAGTAGGTAGGTAGGTGGGTATTTTTGAAGATTTCAAATTATTGAAAATTCCTCAATAGCAATTTGAATTTGAGGTACATTTAGTGGTGTGGTACCTAATTTTTGTAAGCACACTTATGTTTGTAATAGTGGTAATTATTCGTAAGTGGGGCTCCTGCTAAAATCGAGGTGTAAATTTTTTTTATGCATTCCAGTAGGAAAAAACAATGAAATTCATAGTATTATGGTGGAGAATGAGCAAAAAAAATTTTTGCGCAAAAAAAATTACAAAATTTGTTTAACATAATTTTTGTTTCACATATTATTTTAACTGTAACGCAATTTCATTGCGACGTTTCATTATGGAAAAATTTTATTGCATCGAAAAGTGCATGTGTGCGATCGCTATGCGAAGGATAGGTTCGACGAAAAAGAAAATCGGCAATATATCCCGCCATGTGATAGTCATCTGTTCTGGTTATCTTATTGTAACTCAATGAGCTTCTGTATGCAAGCTCCCTTCTGGCACTCGCCTGCCGCGGCGCGCTCGCTACGCTCGCTCGGCTCGCGCGGCGTGACCTACACACTATGAACCTGCTCCTCCTCGCTACGCTCGTCGTTGCACCAAATATTATTTGTTACCTTCAGGTCGAATCCATTACTTTTACGATTTTTGGCCTAACATAACAAATATTGAAACGATTGAATTGAACAAGATGGAACTTCCTGTCACACTGCGAGGACAACCAAGGCTCGGAATCAGATCCCTACAATGGAGTGGCCGTCAAGTAGTCCAGATTTGTCACCGATTGAGAGCCTATTATTTATATACAATTTAAAGGAATAATTTTAATCTGTCCGGGACTCAATAACTACGCAACTATGTGAACCACACAATCGGTAGCAACGATGCCACGAAGAATAAAGGCCGTGATCGATGCTAAAGATGACGCCACTGAATGGTAGACGAACTATCTTGCGGCGTTGAATGCGATGGACGAAGTTTATTGCGTGGATGGTTCCCCAAGAATTTATTATATTTTATTTAAATAGGTAAATATTTTGTTTTTTTTTTAAATTGAAAATAAACTTCATTAAGTGTTCAAAACCACTGTGTATTTATTGAACTAATAAAGTTACATTTATTTATCAGAATTTTACTTTGAATATTAGACACTTGTAATATTTTTAAATAAAGGATTTTAAATCGAATCATTACCTGTGATGAAAAGTGGATCCTGTACGACAATCGGAAACGCTCATCGCAATAGTTGAACCCTAACGAACCAGCCAAATACTGCCTCAAGCGAAAATTGACTCAAAAAAAGTTACTTGTGAGCGTTTGGTGGACAACGCTAGACCACACACTACACAACAAACGGCTACCAAATTAGAGGAGATTCAATTGGAATGTCTTGCTCTTGCTCCAACAGATTATCTACCATTGTTTGCGAAAGGATAAATTTTTGCAAGGGAAAAAATTCAACTCCGATGGGGCAGTCCAAAGCGCTTCAAAGATTTTATTGATTCCCCCCCGATTGGTTTTTTTAGTAAAGGGATCAATGAACTACTAATGAGATAGCAAAAATGCATAGATAGCAATGGTACATACATTGATTAAATAAATATATAATATATATTTTAAATTGACTTTATGTTCCTCCCTTAGATAACGCCAATTTCATGTTTTGTACCTAATATTAACTACCTTTTTAAAAGAAAAAAATACGTCTTCTCGATGGTAGATATGCGATACTTACAAGCACCCCGTACCTAAATAATATCAGTTACCCTTTTTGTTTAGATAGAAGCGTCGCCGGGCTGGTCGCACTTCGCATGGACTATTGCCCACCCACAAAAAATGTGCTATAACTGGTGAAATCTATCTCAGAAATCTATTTACTTGCCCACTTTTTAATACGCTGTGTGCTTGAACACACGATAGTTGGTTTAGTTAGAACATAACCTCAGTGAATGCGAGTTCAAACTCAGCAAACTATTTGGCGTTGTCGTCATGATAAAACAACATGAACTAAGCGTAGCTCTTCTCTCTCTGTCCTTTTTTTACTTGTCTTCTTTTTTATAAACTTATAAACGCGCCGAGCAACTCTCCAATTGTTATTTCCTATCGTTATGCACGTTTGAGACAAATCAGTTCTGTCATTTTCAATTACCATGTACTTTGTACACCATTACCATGTACATTAATGTTGAGTCCGGCCCTTTTGCTACTCTCATACACTTTGCTAACAATCCTTTGAAGACCATCCTGACGCTAGGAGAACGGTATCGTCCGCGTACCTTATGTTGTTCAAGGTTATAGCGTTGAGAGCGATGCCGTCATTAATGTTATCTAATGCATCTTCAATGATCGTTTCCAAGTAAAGATCAAAGAGAGTAGGAGATAAAATGCATCCTTGTCTGACGCCTGGATGGATGTCTATCGCTTCAGTTTTTTCATCTCCGACTCTTACCGTTGCACTCTGGTTCACAGACAAGTTCTTAATAAACCGCCTATCCTTAGTGTCTAGCCCGATCTTATGCAGTTGTTTCATGAGGATTGTATGTTTAACCCGATCAAACGCCTTCTCATAATCTACAAATCACAGGAACATATTGTGGTGCATATCTCTGCACTTCTGAAATTCTGAACCAAGACGTTCAACGCGAACTGGGCCTCTCTGGTACCCGCGCCTGGTTGGAATCCAAACTGGCTTTCTCCAATCTGCTGCTCTGCTTTAGCTCTGATGCGCGTGTGTATCAGATAGAAAGGTCTACAGTATGTGGATCATTAGGCTGATTGTACGAAAGTCCTCGCATCTTCTAGCGTTACTCTTTTTTGGTAACGTAATAAACATAGACATAAGCCAATCTTCGGGTATCTCCCAAGTATCATATATGTTATAAAAAATTTCTACCAGCACCGATATGTTCTATGGTTCAAGCAGCTATAGTATCTCTACTCGAAGGTTGTCAGTTCCCAGTGATTTACCCGATTTCGCATTTTTTATGGCATTGAAAACTTCAAATTTCAATATAACTGGACCATCGACGGTTGCATTCTCATTGTCAATTATATTCACGACTGTCATCGTGAAATAGTTCTTTGACATAATTAGCCCAGTGCTCAATCTGCTTTTGGTGATTAAGGATTACCTTTCCATCACTGTCACATCATTCTTTGATTTCTTTATAAAGACCGAACGTGTCGTCTTTCCGCATCAGAGACTCAACATGTTCACAACGCTTTTCATACCACAAGGTCCTGGCTTTTCGCGACTTTAGTCCGATTTCTTAATCCAGTTCTTGCTATTTTGTGGCGTCTGAACTTTTGTACTGACGTCGCTGCTTTATCAGTGTTATAATTACTTCGGTCATCCATACTTGTCGTTTATCATTGTGTGAAGGTTTTAGTAGATACGGTATTGATATTTACTACCTTCTGCCTTAAGCTTTCCCAAATGTGTTTGCCAGTTATCACGCTTGTGAATGTCTTAATAGCCCACTCATTTACCATTTTGTGTACCTGTGCTTTAGTATTTGGTTGCGACAACTTTTTGATACACGATTGCATAACTTTTTCCGTTTCACAAACTTCAACCTGCAAATCATGTTGATTACAACAGGATTATGATCGGAGCTAACGTCCGCGCCCGGGTACGTCTTGGCGACTGTAACAGTTTTCGAACCGCTCGTTTATCATCACAAAGTCTGTTCGATTCCTGATTATATTATTATCCGTGTGAGCTGGAGATGTTGATGAGCTATTGCTAACTACCTTTAATATAATTAATAAATAAACGAATTTATTGCTAATTACTTAAAGTTTTTATTTTGAATCGCATCCCTACAACAAAAGTGATTTATGGCCTCGTCTGCCACGAATCTTTGCGACTAGTATATCAACTTTCATTCAGGTGACTTGGTCAGTGGACAGTTTACATCCACTCTTTTTAAGATTATGTAAATAGCTCCATGAGACAAAGTAACTAACACCGGGTTTCTTAAAAATGTATTACAGGCTATTAACTATATGGCCTGCCAGAAGTCTTCTTTAGGGTGTTACCACACCAATCGTTCGTCTGATCGTCGATCGACGGACGATCGATTGGTGTGGTAATACCCTTAATAATCACTGGAGGGATATCAGCCTCTCCCAACTCAGGGGTGGCGTCAGACAATTATAGGTTATCACGCCTACTGCGGGTTGGTAGAGTACAGATACCTTCATATAAATGTATAGGTGCATGGGATTACTTTACTACCATTACCAACTCAGGGGTGGCGTCAGACAATTATAGGTTATCACGCCTACTGCGACGTCGCCTGTTCTATTCTGCCTTCGACCGACGTTGACGTCGATCGGCGGTCGATCGATTGGTGTGGTAACACTCTTAAACAAATAAGTACATCCTTCAAACATAGGGTCATTACATTCTGTTTATCATGAATAGGCGTTCTTCATTATCCCAACTGCCTTTTGTAACAAAGAAAGCAGACTGAAAGCGGACTCAAAATTCATTCAAATAATTATTTCTCAACATTGAGAATTACTTGCCCTAATTTGACGTCATCAAATAAAACATGACTGTACCACCAGGTCGGAAGAACCTTCGTGAAGAAGTGGCAAAAAACTTCACGGTTATATATTTTTTCAAAATAAATTTAGTCTCTTTATGTCTATACAAAATTATTCATCCACACAAGTATCCAAACGATGAACACCCTCAAAATGAATGTAATCCATATCAAATGTTTGTAAATTAGGTATGAGACTGAATATGGTTTTTCCTTTGTTTTATTACTTTAGATGCAGTATGAATGACGCCGAAGTTTCGCACACCGACGTTTACCAATGTCGGCGTGCGAAACTTCTGAGGCATATTTTGAATCAGCAAAATGAACCCGACCCATTTAATCAGTTTTCTGTAATATACAGCTAAGACACTGCTAACTATGAAGTTAGTTTTAAACTATGATCATTTATTTATTTGCTATTTACCCAACACTACATAAATACGAAAAACTTAATTCCTATAGTCATAATCACGAATTTCAAAATTCCGAATTTTATAACACCGAATGGTTCATAATTCCGAAAATGAAAATTACGTGTTTCATAATTCCGAGTTTTTCTTCTTCGAAACTTCAAAATTCCGAACGTTTATAATTACGAAAATCAATATACCGAATTTGAAAATACCGAACCATAAAAAATCCGAATTATTATTAATCCGCAATATAATAAAATAATGTTAGTTGCAATAACAAACGACTTGTAAAACTACATGAGCACATCAATTCATACGTTCGAGCATTCAATGAGAAAGTTTTTTTAGTTTTTTGTGAGTTATTTCTTGAGTCTGTAGTTTATGTACTGAAATGCAAAGCCCTGCATTACCTACATCTAACTGCTCCTCCTCGCTTCGCTCGTCGTCTCGCTTAATTTGTATAATTTCAAAATGTGCCTTATTGATTTTAGTTTGTGTCACAGGAGATTTAGATTATAATTTTTAATATACCGGGTGTACAATCCAAATGGATCAGTATGGAGAAGTCAGAAACTATGAGAGATAGCGAAATCTGTTCTTAGGAACCATTTGGATTGTACACCCGGTATACCCGTTTTAGATACAAAATATGAATGTTAGCATTGTATTATCGAAAAATTAAAATTCGGAATACTATATTTCGGACTAGTAACACAGCGGGTTTTTAAGTCGTAAATTAAAATTTGTCGTAAATGAATTTCGGTAAAATAAGAATCGTGTTTTTGAATAGTCGGAATTAATACTCTTCGGGATTGTGAAATTCGGAATTCAATAAATCGGAATATTCAAATTCGGAATTACATAATTCGGAATTTTTGGGTGTTCCCGGATTAACATTTATTTATTTATTTATTCAAGAAACAAACGGCTTACAATATTTCGTATATATAAAAGTTAACAATAAGTATCTCACTAGCCAAAACAGTTTCCAATTTTTTATAATACATAGCGGATGTAAGAACTATACAATATTACCTAATTAATGTACAATAGAAGGAGAATTTTAAATTTAGTAATATTTAAATTTTGAAATACTTTTCAAACTGCTCACTCTTCCATGCAATTATTTGTTTGAAATGCTAATATTTGTTAAGAAACACATGGCATATTTTGAGGTAGTAGGTGATTATATGAATCTTAGGACAAGAAATAAAGATACTCTTGGTAAGAAACTGTACATGCCACTTAGAAATTTCAGTGTATTTAGTAATAATGTAAATGTATGGTAATTGACTTTTTTAATCACCTACCTATACAATATAAAAAATTTACATTTCATGGAATACAGAAGGAAATTACTTGACTTTTTTTAAATTAAAGGATATTATTCAATTAATGAATATTTTGAAGACACCGAATTATAATTTTTAGGCATTATATAATCTTAGAGTGATAACTTATTTGAAATTAATTTGACATTTAACTTCACAATTTTTTTACATTAACTTAGAAATATTTTTTGTTTAATTTAATAAACATTTGATTTAATAAACATTTGCACGCTGACTCTCAGAAGAACGTGTTGATCTGAATGACATGTTAAACCAACTTATGTACACATTTTCAAGCAAATAAATATGATTTAATTTTATACAATAACAATAAATCGTATTAGGAGTTATACTTTTTTTTTTTAACAGATGTAATGAAGCCGTTAAGATTGCAATTAAATATATCTATCATATGGTAACGTTGATTATGTGTGCTGCAAGCTCTGACTAAAAATCTATTTTTGGAATAATTTGTTTTACAAACAGGAACAGAAAACACCGCATTGGAGCGGATACTTGACTTAGGACATCTTAGTGAAACACGACTCAAGAGGAAAGGAGAATCAACATGATTATTGATAATTTTATACAAATATATCTGATCCCTATGTTCACGACGCATTTGTAAAGTTTCTAATTCAGGAGGAGAATTTTTTTTAAATCGGTAACCTAATCTTTTGATGAATTTATTCTGAATTCTCTCAACTTGATCAATATATGTAGTGTATACAGGGTTCCATGCATATTCCAGATGGCCTCTTACTAAGCAGTTATATAAAGTAATATAGGTGTTTATATTTTTGAAATCGTTGCACTGGCGGAAGACAAACCTTAGCATTTTGTATGCTTTTGAGGTGATATTATTTATATGAGAAGTAAAATCTAGTTCACTATCAAGGTGCACAACCAGGTCTCTCACCTCGTTCACTCTTTCAATCGTAGTGTTACAAAAATTATAATTATATTTTATTGGAAATCTTTTTCTGGAATAAGTAATCAAATGACATTTAGTAATATTTAGTTTTAGATCATTTAGTGCACAATACTCATAAAATTTATTTAATTCGTCCTGAAAAAGTTGACAATCTTCTATTGTTTTTACAAAGGTAAATATTTTTGTATCATCAGCATATAATAATGCTTTAGAATGTTTAAAATGGCTCATAATGCCATCGATAAATATGTTGAAAAGAAGAGGACCGAGGTGGGAACCCTGAGGCACACCTGAGGTAATAGGAATGAAACTAGATGTATAGCCCTTTACAGCTACCGCCTGAGACCTATCCCGCAAATACGACGATAACCATCTCAGAAGATCACCGTGTATACCGATGTTTTCCAGTTTAGTTATTAACAAATTATGTGAGATTTTGTCAAATGCTTTGGAAAAATCGGTATACACGGTATCCACTTGATACCCGTGCTCCATGGCCTCTAAAGTTAAATCTAGAAACTCACAGAGATTTGATTCAATTGATCTCCCACTAATAAAACCGTGTTGATTTGGGATTATGTAGGGTCTAATTGTAGGAAACAGAGAATCGTAAATAATATTTTCAAAAAGCTTGGGCACAACTGACAACTTAGAAATACCACGGTAGTTACAAATGTTGTGTTTGTCACCGTTTTTAAAAATGGGAACAATAATTGATCTCTTCCAAGCTGTAGGCATGACGCCTGTTCTTAAAGAAATATTAAAAAGTGTTGCAAGAGGATTAGCCATTTGTTTGTGACAGTTTTAGGAAAACTGGGTGAACACCATCGGGGCCCATTCCTTTGTTGACATCAAGTCGTTTTAGATATTTTTCAACAATAAAGCTATCAATAAAAATCGATTTTATCAAGCAATCATTATTTATTATGTCATTGAATACGTTCATATTCGACGAAGGCTCAAAAACAGACTGGAAAAAAGAGTTGAATAAATTTGCAATTTGTTGACCATCCGATGCATAAGTGTCACCCAGATGTAAAGTATCAGGAATACAGTTACTACTCCGTTTAGAATTAACAAATGACCAGAAATGTTTGGTATTTGTTAAAATAATTCTCTTTGATAATTTGCTCACCCAGAACTAGAGTGGTCTTATAACATTTCTGTACAAATTTTAATTTTTGGTTCAAATACATTCTTACTAATCTTAACAAACGACAAATTTTAGTTAGAAAAGTTAAAGTACAGAAATAACATACAATGCTAGTTGCTGAGTAGCCAATAAGGAATATTTTTAAGAAAATAAAACAAAATATGTAAAATACCGAACAATGATCTAATCAACACTATTATAAAATATGAACAACCACGAACACCAATGATCAATAGGCAAATTAAATTAACATCACTTAAAAATAAGAAATTTACAATATTTACAAAAGAATCTTGAATTAAACTAACACTTAAAAAAGTCCTTTTGCTTTATGAGTTCATTTGAAGTCTATTTCAACACTCGTGTCACTTGTTCTGTATGTAGTTGCGCCGTGTGGTTTCCTGCTTCAGATTCACGTGGTGGTCCCTCCTTTAATTAATATGCTGGTGGACTTGGTTTTGCTGTTAGGCTGCTTCATCCTAATAAAGCTGATGAAAATAAGATGATAAACGGTGATCCAGGCCGCATACTTGACTTCGGACCCTGCCATGACTCGTGGTTGTTACATCACCACGCAGCTACATGATACCTTTCTTACATTATGGGGATACTTAACACTATCTACCAGAGTATGTTATATACCCGACACAGAGGGCGCACTGCCCTTGCAATCGATGTGAGTTTGATTGCTGTCAGTGTAAACAAGGGGGAACCGATTTAAAAACTCTAACGCCTTAGATCTGGACTCAAACGCCAACTCTCGTTCCACGAACTCCACCGGAACACTTTGTCTGTAGCTGCACACATAAAATATGAATTAATAACATACAACCAGCTAAGCTGGCAAACACAGCACGAGAAACTTTAATACTAAACCAAATTAGAAATGGAAAAGAATTAAAACTCAAAGTCGGCTATTTTGGTGTATAATATAAAACCCAGAAACCCACAGCTTGCATTTTAACTATTTGCATTTAGTAGCGTCCCATTATTATAATAAACCAACACATAAAAATGAATTAAGTAAGCCGTAAAAGTTTTGAGTTTCATTATTATACGGACTAAACTACAAGTGGTAAAGCAAAAGAAAAAAAAAGAAGAAAAGCTGGCCCGATAGTACTATCAACACCCAACACCAGTGTGGCAAAGATAAACAAATAAGCTTTATTTGTTAGTGAACTATTTTAACAGTTTTACTATGAAAATGTGAAGATATTTTTTATGTCATAAAATCCATTTATGTGTGTGTGTTCTTATTTAAATAATTGAAAAATATTATACATTTTTTATAGTTTGTAGAGTATGCCTGCAATCACATTCCATTATTTTCAAATACTCAAATACAGCATGATGCCATAGTAGTAAATTTTATTAAGATGAAATGCATAACTAAGAAGCAGTGGCTTACTTTTAAATTCAGTTATAATGATAGAATAGATAAGAATAATGCTCATAAGCATAAAATATTGCATAACTATATCAAAATGATTAGCAATTTCAATTTTAATAATCTATAAGTCACAATTTGAATATCTTCATAGAATTTGTGTGTAAAGTTATCATAGAGCTGATGCTCTATTTGAAAACTTGGCAATAGATACTTCTTATTACAGCTTGCAGAGCAAATTGCATAATAATATTTTAAAAGAACCTAAATATTTTTATTAAAATATGTAAAAAAAAACTAACCTGAATGCAAATATTCAACAAAATCATTATACTTTGATTTAATTAAAGCGCGGGAGATAGGTGACGTTCTAACATGACAAACTGGAGTTATAGATCTGAGTATCATCCACAAGAAGTAGCATATCGATCATAGCATATGTGGTGGGGCCTGATTTTGTGAATGTCACTTCTATATATTACGTTTATGAAACTTTACATTAATTAAATTGAGAAAAAAGACAGATTGATGCAATGTTGTGACATATCGCCTCAGTAATTTTCAAATAGTGCAGTAAAATTGTGATTACATTAAATTAAGCAATAGGAGCAACATTGATGAGTTCCCAGCATCAGAAGCTTGTCACCTATCTCCACTATTTTACCTTAATCAAAGATTAAATATAATTAAACATTTTAATTACTTACTTATCTTGAAATATGTATGTAATTGGTAAAATGATCTAAAAATAATGAAGCTTTGGCTAATAACTTGCACATCCTTACCAATGTAATTTTACATCAAAATCAATCCAATCAATAATGAGTGTTAAGACTTTGACGCCAGAAAGATAATAAAAATTAAAATAATTAGGGTCATATAAAAGAAGGGAACATACGACTTAACGATGTACTTCAAGTATTGTTTGCGCTCCCGCTCCACAAACCAATCCATGAGGTAGCCCGCCATTAATGGTGCAGTTCTGTACAATATAAAGAATTTATGCATATTTCCTGTAGACCAAGCACATCTTGTTTGTAAGGCATGTTTAATGCAGTCATTCTCTCTGTCTTCTTTAGAAAGGAATTTAAATATAGTTGTTAAATCTGAAAAATATAAAATTTATTAACTAATAACATTAATACCAAACCAACAGTCAATGTGGCCAAAGAAAATGGGCTTACTAACCTAAAGTGTTCTTCGTAAACAGATAATACAATATTCTATATGCTGTGAATTCTGGTTCATTTGAAGTACAATCAGGTAGTTCACAGTAAAGCATCTTGAGTTGAGTCTGACATTGATTGAACTCTTCATGGTCACCTCTTTCTAATGCAATTCTTGCATGAGTTTCATAAACCTCTATTGTAAAGCCATCACGAACTCCTTGAACCTGATACATAAAAATATTATTAAGCTATGTACCAAGATAAAAAGTTAGGTATATAAAAAAATTTATTTCTAATTTAGTTGAACTTACTGTCAAATCCTGCCTGATTGACTTAAGCTGGTCACAAGCATATCTGTAATCTTGTTTCTGTATCCACCTGTCCTTAACATGTTTAAGGGAGTTTCTTAACACTGCAACCGGTCTAACTTCACATGCCTCTGGAGCCTTTGTTAACCTAAGAAAAGATTTCTCTAAATCTAAACAAGTGCCTACAATATGCATAGTGTTATCCTCAAAGTCTCCCTCAGTATCTTGTATGATAGATTTGTTAGGGGTCAATTCTGCTCGTGGCTGGAATGAGCTAGCAATGGAAGGCACATTGCTTGGTTTGTTCCCAAATCTTTCAGCTCTCTTTAAGAGCTTCTCTGCATTCCCCTGTAAATCCTCCTCTACAACAAACTGACTAGACTGCAACTTCTTTTTACCATTTTTCCCATACTTATCCTTCTTTTGACCCAAGGACAATCTATCTTTAACTTTTTGCCTATTCTTATTTTTAAAGCCTTTTTTGTCTTCAATTTCATCACTGGAATTAGATGATGTGCTGAAACAAAAAAAAATTATGAGAATGTGAAAGCTATGTGAAATAATAAGTTTTACAAATGTTATAATGTGCATACCTTGGTCTCTTTCTTGAAAGAGTAGGGCTCCTTGATCTACTTCTGGAGTGTGGCCTTCTCTTCCTTTGTGGAGAGCTCTTGTGGTGACTACCAAAACTCCTGTTATTCTTAGACCTGTCAGGAGTTTCTAGCTTTTGATACATTGCCAGAGTTCCTCTCACAGGCTGAGCTGGCTTCACAGCCAAGTTGTTTCGTTCACTATGAACACTAGGAATAGGTTCTTCATCCCAGTTTCGAGTCCATATCTCATCTTTGTTAGCAGCAGCAGTGATGCGCCCCTTCAAACAAATGTCAATTTGATCACGGTCTAGAGCCGTTTTACACTTTTCATAGCACCGTTTAATGTATCTTTCTAAACTTTCTGGCCACACTCCAGGGGAGCTCTGGCAGATTGATGACGACTTTAATAAGTTAGAGGAGTCAGAACTGCTGTGGTCAAAGTTTTGAGCACACTCAAGAATGTTTTCCTTTTTGGGAGCACCAGGCGGTTCAGGAATATCTTCAGTCACCATGGGAGGTGGCAGTGGGACATCTAGTAGAGGTGGTGGAGGGGGCGGCTTCGGAATGTCGGGAGGGGGACAAGGAGGCAATGGAGGAGGATGATCTGGCAGCGGAGGCAAACAATCTTCAGATAATTCAACAGCATCTTCGGGTCTAATCTCTTTCTTGAGTTTCTTTTTGCTGGAACCAAAGTTATTGCCCAATAGCGGATTTTCATTTTGAGGTAGGGGTGCTGACTTTCGGGGGCCATTCAGATTGAACCTAATTGGCGATTGAGTGAAAAAAGGTCTGCTTGTATCAAGAGGAGACATTCCTAACAAAGGTGACGACGGTAGTGGTGGCTTAGGCAATGGAGGATGGCCGAAATCTGGTTTCGGGTCTTTGTGAAACTGGCCAACACCGAATCCTCCACTATTCGCCATCTGATTGTAGTACTGATTGTAGTAAGCTGGATACATACCACCATACCCACTATACTGCTGGTACAAATTATTATACATCCAGGGATGGTGGTTCGGCGGTAATCCACTCATGGTTTGTATAGGGGGTTCTTTAGAAGAGTTATCAGCCATAACCACCTAATACAATAAAATAGCTATAAAATACGTTATCACTTGCCTGAGAAGGCAAGAGCGAAATCGAAAACTTCGCAAAGCAAAATGGCGTCGTTAATCATTAAAACTAGGGCACACTTTATTTTGTCTTTTTGCTTATCAACTAATTAAAAACTAAAGTTTCGATCAACACTGCAGGTCTTAAGGTGTAGGATTTCAATATTTACGAAACAAGGGCAAATTATTTGCAATAATTAGAAAATAACACGCATTATCGTCAACCCCGCACGGTAAAAGTTACTAACGAACGAACGAACGAACTAGAACGAACGAGCCAATCAAGGCCTACCCTCCCTACCATTAAACCACAGAACGATACTACTCCCAGCAGTGAAGAATGTCAAACTATTACATTTAAAGTAATTACAAAAATAGACTACCATGCCATCTATGACACACCCTAAATGATTTTTTAAATATTCTAATAATCTTGTAGAACGCACTTAAAGATGCTGCATTCGCAAATTCTCTATTCTCAACACAACCTTTTGACGGTTATCATAAATGTATTTCTTATATTATTTTTACATTTTCTTTAACCCTTTGCCGCGTGGAATTTTATTTTGCTTTTGAAAAATATATACTTAGTGTGTTATTGACCCTGGAGATAATATAAAAATAGTAAAACATATATTATTGATACATTTTTCATGAAAATCCAGAAAAACCATAAATGACACATCTGGCATCGCATGCAATGATGGTTAAAATATTATCGCTTCCAAATATGTCATTATATGCCACAATAGTCAAAACAAACATGGTCTTGAGAGAAACTACGTAAGTAAGGTGTAATCTTAGAAAAACAAAATTAAATTATTAGTTATTAAAAATATAATCAAAATCTCCATTTTGTGTATGATATACCAGAAGAGTGTTCTTGAGTGTGAATACACTAGAGAACATTGCCAGAATTGGCAAATGGTCTATGCCATCATTAACAACTTCGGGGAGAGGAGGCTCTATTCGCCTTTTTCTTTTTATTATTGGCTCTTCAGCAGCAGGCCTTCCACGATTTCGCGTAGGCCTGATTCAGCTAAAATTAGCTTAAAATCGAGCAATGGCACGTAGACTTCATACGTTTTACGCCACAAAATCCAGCTAATTACGCAAGTTAAGTCAACCATGTGGAAAAATATCTTGTGATACCATTTCTTGCTTCTTACTTTGATGCGATAGTAACCAAGCATGGAGTCAAGAAGATCAACTCCTCCCATGTAGCGATTATATTTTTGTACAGCTTTTGGGCACGGCACAGTATGAAATATTTTTTCTTTCTGTTAAACCTCTGAACCTCCCCTTCTGGGTTTTTTCCAACATATGTCGACGCCAAATTCACAACTTTGTTATCTAGCCATGTAACCACCGATACTTCTTGCTCTTCAATCTCTACAACTTTTTCAACATTATGACCTCTTTTTTTTGCCATTTGTGCCACATTCACGAAATCGTGGTTGGGGAAGCGTTTTCTATTTACAAGGCCAAAATGCCCTTTTTAAATAATTCAACCAAGAGTGGCAAACTTGTGTACCAATTGTCGAAAAACAGTTTGTAGTTCAGATTTTCCGGAATACTGGTCGATAATCGCATCGCAACATTACTACTCACTCCAAGGTCAGGTTGACCTTCCACAACAACATTTGACTGTGCCCCTGCATAAAGTTCAAAATCATAGGTCAGTCCTGATGCTCCACTTAGCACAAAAGCTTTATATCCCCGTTTATGTGGTTTCTTAGGATTGTAATCCTTTAAACTGGATGTTGCTTTAGTGGCAATAACTTGCTCGTCAATCGCCAAGTACTCTTCTCGTGGTAAAAGCAACAATCTCTCACGAATTTTGTTGATAAGTGGTCTGATTCTTCGCAACTTGTCATAGTTGGGATCATTAAGCGGTACGGTTTGCTCATTATTCGTGAAATGAAGAAATCTCTTCAGTTCTTCAAACCGATTGCACGTCATAATGTTACTTACTGGCGTAAAGCTTGGACAACTATTCCAATAGGGCCGAGTTGTGGGAAAGTGCATGATGGACATATAAATAAGAATTCCTAAAAACTTTTCAAATTCCTTGATGTTTGTTTCTAATGCACTCCCACGTGTCTCTGCTGAATAACCGTTCATTTCTTCAGTTATGTAGGCAATAGTTTCTGGGGTGAACAAATATAAGAAATACTGGAGGGGAGTATCCAAATCTTTGATATCTTGCGACATGTTTTCGTCTCCTAAAAAGGCGCCTTCAGATTCATTATAATCTTTGGATTTGTCTAGCCAAACTAAAGGAGCTGGCTTATTAAGTGCAGTCCGTGATCGCGATGGACCAGCTGCTAAAGGATCAACAGTAGCCTGATCATCCTCATCCGAAGTAGATTCCTCGGAAGAATAACTACGTTTCTTTTTCTCGAGGAATTCGCTCTGGGATTATAATCTTGATCGTCCGGATCATCCTCCACGAACTTCATCCGACCTTTATCACTACTACTGGTTGGTATATCGCAGTCGTAATAAAATAGTCTAGAATCCATTTTTCTGAAAAGAATTAAACAAATAATGTTTCACCGCATATAGTGTCAGATATGTATATTTTGGTTCTATTGCATATTATTCCATATCTGTCATGCTTAGTTCAAAAACGATTTTATGTGAAACGATTGGTTATTACTTACTAGTTTGTACGTTTTAGGTACATTAAAGTTGTCATAACACAACAAAAAAACACACTAATCGATACTTTTACCACTAAAATTTATGTTACAACATTAGCGATAATGCCACAATTTCAAAATGGTTGCCGACTAGATTTGACTAGTAGAAAATTATTAGTTGGCAGTTACCAAGATGGCAGCACTAGTGCTTGTGTTGAAGGTTAGACTGAGCTTGATATGTCATAATATGCGGTAAAGGTTGAATCAACTTCACGTTTGATTTCTGAACAAATAAATGTAAGTAAGTACCCATATCTGGGTATGTATGCGGTAAGGGGTTAATAATACACTTGATAAAGGTAAAGGAATGCTTACTCTTAATTTCCTTCACAATTTAATTCTTCATAAAAAGAAAGAGAGTTTAAAATGCTTGATGTACAGCATTCTGTGTTTTGCAAACATCAGATAGATAAACTCAAATAGAATACGCATAAAATCGAAATATGTATTTTATTGGCATAATATTGTTCTTGTGGCATTTTCATCGTCTTTCAATGATCTGAAATAAAAATCGGATTTCAGATGAACTGCTCCGACAGGCTCGCGTGCGCCGTGGTGGCGCCTCCACCACCGATCTCGGGCTCCCGCCTCACCCCTCACGTCGTTTCTTCATAAATGAACGTTTGACGAAATTGAATAGAACGATTCTAGGAAGGGCTCGTGAGCTAATGCGTTTGCATCAATGGAAGTATGTCTGGAGCAGAGATGGCCGAATTTTCGCTAGACAATCCGAGTCGTCGATGGCTTAATTCTCATCGGACCTAATGGTGATCAACGCCGGCGTACCTCAGGGATCTGTTCTCTCTGCAACATTATTCCTGATGCACATTAATGACCTTCTTTTATCGGAAGGCATTATTGGTTACACCGATGACAGCACTGTTGTAGAGAGATATGTGTCCCGGCGTCCGTACACGAGGTGGTGGGATGAACAGTACGTATTTGTAAGCACTTGGTCACACACCCTGACGTTGAGCAGATGTGAGCATCAATAAACATCCGTTCAATTAAAATCCTAATAGGTACTGCCTATACCGCCGTGGCTGAACGCTCTCACATTCTTCGATGCACTCACCGACTCTCTAGCATCTTTCACTAAATATGATCGTGTCGTGATTCTCGGCGATTTCAATATTAACGTGTTTTCTGAATAGTTCTACCCTAAAAAATCACGTTGAAGTAGCTACACACTTCGTTACCAACAGTCAATCTGCAATTGACCTTATTTGCACTAATACTACTGTTTTGAATTTAGATGTACATCACTCGCCTGAACTAGGCAAACACGCGTTTGTCACCGTTGAAATGAAAATGAAAAAGGCACACATCCCTCCTCGACAGTTCAATTGGGTACATGACAAATTTTTTTTTATTTCATTTTTAAATAGTTTATCAACAGTAAATACATATTGCAAAAGTAACAGTATGTTTACAATCAATAGTTTTCTAGATACAGCGATGTGTTCGAGGAGCCGCTGCGAGTCGCCGAAAAACGCTCCATACAAAACGGTACTGAGCTGTGACGTCACGACTTGTGAATCATACTAAAATTGTATGGGCGTTTGGATAAAATATATAATAGCTACGTAGATAATGCGTTTACATGCATTCTGTCATAGTAAAAATTGTTATATTTAATGTCAGTAAGCTAATGACATTTAAAAATTTAACATATACTATAATAAGTTTTTGCTTCTTTTTTTAAGTTTTCTTTTTTTTTCTTTTTCTTTTTATAAGTTTTCAAATCTATATAATTTCGATATTAAATTCAAAACTATATTTTTCAAAACATTGTACCTGTCAAAATAACTAATATTTTATAAATAAATGATAAAAACTTGCATTTTTAATTTGTGTCATCTACCCAATTATAGACCTATACATGACAATAACGATAAAGAATTTGACAACGAACTTAGATCCCTTGACTTTCATAACATCACACGATATTCTCCCCTCACTTCAATCCGGCTTCAGACGTGGTCGTAGCACAGCTACTGCTTTGCTTGACGTAGTAGATTAGGTTTTGACTGCCCAGGATCATGGAGACGCTACCATATTGACACTTCTTGACTATTCACGCGCTTTTGACTGTATTAATATTGACATTTTATTATCCAAACTTTCATTTACGGTTTCGAAACTTCAGCCACGCTATGGTTCAACAGCTATCTTAGAGGACGCTGTCAAAAGGTTGTTGTTGAAGGACCCTATGGAACAAAAAAAGAATCTTCTTCTGAACCAATTTCAAGGGGTTCTTTTGTTTATTATTTATTTTATACACTGCTGACTTGCCAAGCTGCATAAAATCCTGTAGTTACCACTTGTACGCTGATGACCTCCAAATTTTGACTCATGTTGATAATGACACTATCAGCCACAAGATAATACTTTTAAATAATGATCTTGGTAACATCTTGAAATGGTCTGAGAGAAACTCGCTTGCCCTCAACCCGAGCAAAACTAAATATTTGCTTCTAGGTTCTAAACAGTGCGTGGAGAAACTTAGCAAAACTAATATTAAAATACAAGTAAACGAAGAGGACATCAGGCGCGAAATCAACTAGAAAAGGACTGTTAATGGATGAGAATCTTAAGTTCGAGCAGCACATTGAGGATTGCGTTCGAATTAGTTTTTTTCGTCTGAGCGTTGTCTATAGAATACGGGACTATATATCCATGGAGCTTAGGGTTCAGCTTTGTGATAGCCTTGCATTATCCAAGCTGAATTACGGTTTCGCGGTGTATGGTCCCTGTGTTCTGGCGAGATCCCAGCGGCTTATCCAACGGGTACAAAATGCTTGCGCGCGCTATTGTTTTAAAATCCCCCCCCCCCGGTCGCATGTCACTTCCTACCTTAATGACAACAAAATTCTGAACATGAGAGGACGCCAAAAACTTTACTTCGCCTGTCTATTATTTGATGTTATTTCTACAAAAAATCCTCTGTATCTGTTTTCAAAATTGTCCTGGAGATCGTTGCGAAATAGAAATACGGTACGATCATGCACCCACCCCCTCGCCATTCCTGAACACCGTACATCATCATTTCGCAGCAGTTTCAAATATTGTGCTACAAAGTGTTGGAACAACACACCTGCGCCTTTTCGAGAGTGTGGCTCAAAGTCAAAATTCAAGAGCACGTATAAAACATTTTTATTACGTTCACAATTTAGTAACTCTGTGTAGCGTTACATAATTATTTGTCCGTGCCCTCTTTTTAATACTAACACTTAAGCTTTTATAATACATGTTGCTAACAATAATAATTAGTAGGAATTTTCATTTTATTTTATATATCTACATCCATCAAATATATGTATGTATATAATAATAACGAATTTATAAACAATTCGTAAAAGGCATTTGTACTTGATATAGTTCTTATTTTATTTTATGTATATTTAGTGTCTTAATATTGATTCTTTATACTTTAGTGTATCAATATACTGAGCCAAATGCAACTGTCCTTAGGTTGGAACATAAGCTGAGTTGGCACCCTTTGGCACACACAATACAAACAAATCAACCTTCTGTCTTGCGCAATTTGTTTATATGTTTTTGTTTAAGCTATTATGTGTGTTCCTATTATTTATTTACTTCTTTTTTGTCCGTTTTTTGTAATATTTTTTTGTTGTTGTTTGTTTTGTTATTTTGTGTTCTAATAAATGCTTTCTTTCTTTCAGTAATCGTTCATTTAATGTACTTAAGTACATAGTATTCTGAAGTGATTGTGCTAAACATATATAAAACAGTGAGTGGGCATTCAATCGAGGCTAGGTTTTACTTGATTTAAATAACGAAAATCTAGAGGTGTAGAGTAGAGGATTATCCCTTTTTAATGTGGTCTACAGAACACACAACGATCCAATCCATTTCACGTAGGTTAATTTTAATACCAATCCTTACATATTTACTTATTTTATTCAATTATCTTCTTCAGTGATTTCTAAATTTTAACTTTCAAATCTCAATAAACTGTGATAAGTAACCTGTTGTTTGCTTTACGAGCTCCACAACCCATCTACGTAATACTTATAACACGCCACTGAACACCAGGCGATGCAGTCCGTCACATGCTTATAGTTAACATATTGTAACTTTCGAATTAATGTACAATGTTCAATTTTGACAGATTGCAATAAATAATACATTTATTGGTAACACTGAAATTGCGCTTTGACGTGTACATATTATTTGCAATTTTAATAAATACAAAATTCAATCACCAGTCCCATCCATTCATTCTTAGTTTAGTATTCTTCTAGAAACACTGACAAAACCCCAGATGGTATGTCGCCAACACCATATAGTACTCCTTGGATATACTGGATAACTAATGGTGCGTTCCGTTTGCCGCTCACAGCGCTATCAGCGCTAAAAGTGCTCAAAACCGTTCCGATTCGTTTGAGCGCGCTAAAAAGTGTTATTAGTGTTATTGCAATCGGAACGGTAAATATCGCGCTAAGATTCTGGTTGTTCGTCGCTTAAGTCTAAAGTTACAATTCCATTAATATCTTAGACCCTGAATGAAGCAGGAGCCATTTTTTAACATTATTACAAAAGATAATTAATTAACAAGCTTTTAAAATCTTTAATCGACTATACTATTGCCATTTCTTTATTTTCTCGATGACAGCTCCTGTGTAAACTTTTGCGAGCGTTTTTTTTTACATTATGTATGCATTATTTTATAGAAATACGACACACGTACAAGGTTATATAATAACAGAGTAAGCCACCACTAAGGCTTACTATTTAAGGATTATCTGTCCAAATTTTTTTTTCATATTTGCCTCAATTAGTTTTCTAAACATAATGTTTGAATCAAGAAATCTGTTACGCATTTAATGAGCCCGTTTATTTTTTCATGTGTATTACAATAACTAATAAAACAACTCACAAAGAATTTGTACATTTTATTGCAATAACACAGTCTCACAAAACAAAATCAGTGTTCACAACATGGCCGTCGCGTCGCTCCTGGTAACTTTGTTAACACGCTGATCACAATTTTGACTCAAATACCGCAACAAAAAGAAAATTGATAAAAGTCAGAAAGCAAAACCAAATATTACAACAGTTTATTTACCCTTTCTTAAACTGGCACAACATAAAATACACTCGGCACCAATATCACATTAATGTAAATGTAACCCATAAGTTAAAATTATATTTATACATATTTATACAATTTATTTCAAATATGAATGAGTTGTTTGTTGGGTCAAGTAAATGTATAGAACTTTGATAACTAAAGTCGACAATGGTGGAATCATCAGAATCGTACTGTAATTACATTACAATGTTAGTATAATCAAAAATATTGAATTAGCGTCATGATGAATCGATTGAAATTATTGTAGGTATATTAAATTATAAGATCATACAGTTACTTATAAAGTTCATTTGCACGAATTAAAGGAACAAGCTAGATTTTCCCTGGTAACAATATTCTGACAGTTACTGAGTCAACTTTACAGCTATTTCGGTAACACAGGTAGTTTTGTCGAAAGTTAGCCATTAAAGTAGCAAAACAAATGTCAATGTAACAGAAATTTTCCAATAAGCAAATTATATAACAATTCTTCAAGCGCAACTTTTAAAGCTGACAATACCTATTGTATAATTGATATGGCAAGTTGTTACAAGACAGGACATCAAGGTACATAAGAAGTAAATTATACCAATAACACATAGTTCACAAATGCATCAGTATTACAATTTATATAAATACAAATCTATCAGTAAATTATAATACAGCATTAACTTGCTATAAATTTACAAAGAATGTTGATGACAACAGAACTAGCTGGGCTAAGTTATTGTGGTGTGGACTGATGAATATTCAGTCTTCTTATTTGGTCCTGCGAAAGAAATATTATCATTATAATATGTTTTTAGTTCAATTTTAATATTAACTTTTTGCTAGTTAAATTATTAATAATATTTAAGGTTATTTTTATGTTTACTTTAATCTTTAACTATTATTGTTTATTGACCTTGACCCTGACCTTGACTGATGTAGTCTTAGAAATATGTAGTTCAGAATATTTTCGTTTACTGCTGCAATAATTTTATACCAAAATGTAGTACACAAACTGTCATTGGAGTATAGACTCATAATGTAGCTATGTGGGATTTGTTATTTAAATTGTTTCAGTTTATACTCTGTTATTTGTGTCTTTGTAATAAATAAATAAATAAATAAATAATTGCATTCTTAAAATCAGGTGTTTTAATGTGTAGATATAACTACTAGTTAGATATTAAAACCAATATTCTATGAGAATTTATTTCTAGTTAACTCACTCTGCGCTCACAACTCGACATACGGCTGTAGGTAGGCGGCCGTCGAGCCGTGGTCCCGGGTGAGCCAGGCGGCGTTGAGCCGCACGGTCTCGGTGGCTTGCTGCACGGAGCGCTCGGTGCCCGGCGAGCGATGCGTCAGGAAGAACTGCTCGATGTCCGCTGCTGCCGCTTCCGTGGCGAAGTTTTCTGTTGTTGATTTTACTAGGCGGGCTAGGAGGAAGCCTCCCTGGAAATGAAAGTAAATTTATTTGTACGAAATAAAATAATTCATGATTGCTTAAATTATTTATTAGATTTACAGTGGTTAGAGAGAATTTATATTGTTTTTATTGTTATAAGTATGTCATTTTAATTGTTTTCCCCATGCAAAAACTACTACATCTAAAAGTAACATGGGTTATATATTATAAACCAGAAACTCCTATATTCTGCACATCTCTTTAATTGGATACAAAGGCTTAAGTCCATAGTGTTTGAGCCGTCGGCCGATGATGTTTCAGCACATAATACCGTCATGATTATTTTTAATAGATTGACTTTATAGTCATAAACCATATTAAAAAGGTTATTGAACTAACTTTTTTGTTTTTGGTATTTAAATTAAATAATGAAGTCAAAGGAAATCTTACGTACAACACTAGAGTCACGTGACCAGAATCTTAATTAGAATATAGAAAGAAAACACATTTATACATTAGACTAACCTAAAGGCTTTTAAAGGAAGAGGTCTGTACCCGCGACAAGTCGAGGAGGTCTCAAAATGCGAGAAACTGACGCTACTGAGCCATATCATCTCTCGACCCGAAAGCGAGTGTTTGTCGCGTTTAGACACCTTTTCGGCTAATTATATGCTAGCCCCGTGCAACTTAAATAGACGCAAACAAGTTTAACCTTCCGCGCTTATGAAGCTTGTCTTTAGCTTGAGTTTTTATTGTCTAACACAGGAGAGATTTTTTGGATAATTTAGTTTATTTGATGATAAAATACGTTCTAATATAAAGGAAAATCAAAAAGGAAATAACATGGGAAGAAAAAAGTAAAAAAAAAGGAAACCCGAAAGAGCACATCCACTTGTTGCAAAATAACGGAGCGAATATTGGATTGACGTATTTGAATTTTGAAGTTTGGTGATTCCCTATCATCCCGAACTAAAAAAACAAAACTCACAAAAAGTTATAGTTGCTATCCAAATAATGCTTTGCAAGATTATACAATTAACATAATTAAGTTTGCAATATGTTTTTGATTTTATTTATTTAGTTTTAAATGTATACTTCATATGTTTACTTTACTGTTTATGAAAAGCTTTATGCCTTTATCTTTACAATAATCCACCAGCAAAACTTCTTTTGCATTGAATCAGTAACCCCAACGATGCGCAGTTATTGTATGGAGACTCCTCACGTTTAGTTTCTTATTAATTGAAATAATTTTATTGGGAAATATTTTAGTTCTGATACTTTTTTAAATAATCATTTACATAAATGATACGAATTATCGTGCATTCCATTCGTCCATTAAGTGCTGATACAAAAAGCTTACTGACGGCCTAAAATGGACTTAACCCTTTAGAGGAGCAATATTTAATAGACAAGGCTGTACGGTTCTTTCGCATTTTTGAAAGAAAATCTAAGCTAAAAGAAGATATTTTTGTTATCTTCGATCAAAAATAAAACTCGTAACACAAAAAAATTTTTTAAATAAAAAAACACACTTTATAATGTCCACGATTTATCAACCTATATTAATAAAAATCTAACCCAAATTAAAGTTAGAAAGCCGACTGCAAAATATAACATATTTTATGAACGAAACTTGATTGCTGAACAGGGAATGAATGGAAATTTTTCTGATTAAGGCTGGGTGCAAGTAATCAAATCTTATTAATTTAAGGGCTTCGAACCTCTGAAATACATAAGGTAGCAAGGAGTAAAAACTTCACTTTATGGTGTACACCTATGAAATGTACATCTAATCATCTCTTTGAGAAAATGTGGTTAGTGAGGTGAAGTAAAATTTAAAACGAAAATGTACTATTCCTCATTTTAAATTGATTTTGCGCTCAATTTAACCTTACATTATTCCATATTGATGTCGAGTTTGTCATTTTACATAGTTTTGATAAACATTGGCTCATTCACCACGAAAACATGGAACTCAATTATGTAAACATGGCGATGTCGAAGTTTCACATAAGAAAAGTTTCGACCAGCGGGTTATACACGTGACGAAGGGGCACCGCTCCCCGATATCATTTTCATTCACCAGTTCACTCAGCCGTAGTAGTTCTCCCGTGCACACTCGGTCAATTAAACAGCTAGCTGACCGTTAAATAGTAAATTACGTATATAATTAATTAAATTGTTAGTTTACGCAAGCTGAGCGAACGAAGTGAGCGTGGCGCGGTAGCACCCGGCGAAGCGCCATTATGAAATATAAGACTATAATATAAATAAAGCATAAAACACTCAAACAAGCGGCGAGCTATTTAGTTGAACGTCTTATTCAACCGTCCGCCTACGACATCTGTATCAATAAAATTAAACAACTTGATTCATACCAAGTGATAGAGTTATGAAACCGTATTCATTGTACTAAAATTTTTTTTGGTTCTATAATTAACAGAATGTAAAAATATTAGAAGTGTGTTTCAAATAATAATTTCATAATCAGAGGATTCTATCTGTTTCTACACACCTATAAATCACCTGATATTAATAAAATACATGTCATCTGGTGGACATTAGTTGTAGTCCTGTCCAGTTAGATAACACTACTTAGTAAAATCTGCTGTAAAATATGCTGATTAGTAGACTAAATATGAGTATTTTAATACATTGATTACAACTATAACTGCCGCGATACGGTACTCCATTTTTTAGAGATCAAGTCATGTAATCTTAACAGCGCTATGGCATGGAACCCAAACATTCGTTTGGTGCGCATGTTGTTTTGACACTGACTAGTTTTAATATGTGATAAAAGGTTGTTGTATATTGTTATTTTTATTTATTATTATTGAGGCCCAATTTTGTTCACTATGAGGACATTTTTATTATGTGTCTACGCCGTGCACGGGACGCCCGACGGGTTAATGAAAACAACTCAACAATATAACTAATGTAATTTTGGATCACCAAAAAATTCAACGTCTTCTTGCTTTCTACACAACAACACCATTGAAGATAATAAAAATAAAATAATCGTAACCTGGTATCGGTCCATGAACTGCTGCCAATGGTCCTTGAAGAACTGCCAGGCGAGGTCCCGGCCGTGCTTGCTGACGGCCACCGACACTATCACGAACACAGTGTCTTGGGCACGGACTTCATCCTGCAATCAATAGGGAATCAGGATATTGGTGATGGCTTTTATACAAAGCGCGCTTAGACTTATGTGCAGTCGCTGTTTATTTGATCATTTAGCTAAAATGTTTAAGTACACTTTATAAATTTCAACATTAGGCCGGATTTCATCAAACTTCAAACTGTCCCTGAATAAAAAACAATCATAGATTAATGTCAAAACTATTTCATCAAATAAGCCGTGGGATAACTAATACTATGCATAACTCTCATAATCGTGACTGATTGTAATAAACAATGACATATTACAATAGACAGGTTATCCGCTCTCAACAATGGCAACACAAATGCAAGACATTTGCCGGCTATTTGACTCAAGTCTTGTGCAACCCAGTGTCACGGCTAAACGTCAAACAAAACTTATTCTCCTTTCTGTGTTTTTAAAACCACACATTGCCTTAGACAGTGTACTAATTACACTGTTACTGTTAAAGATACAATAAACGTTTCTTTTCATGCGTAAGTACTGTTTTTTTATAACTATCTTATTTATTATTTTATTTTGTTATTTAAAATGACGTTTTAAAATTGACATGGCTATTCGTTTCAACAAACTCGAAGAGCGAGATGTAATATGATTTGTATGTGGGAGTAAAAGAGCGCTATGGAGTTTCGACAATTTACGTACTACGTCACGTACGCTCGCGACCAATTAGTGCGAAGCAACGTCACGAAGAAATAGGTATCTCTTTCTTACAAATGAACCGTATTATTCTTTCCTTCTCCCACAAATTATATTACTCTATATATCGGGTAGGTATCTATAGTTACGTTGACGCCGTTTTTTTGTGCGGAAATGTTTGGGTATGACTTGTCTATATGTAATATGTCATTGGTAATGATAATGTGATCCGACAATTTGCGAAATTACAATGGAAATGAGGAACAATAGATACCTTTTAAAATTTATCCCATTATTTACGTCAATTTTGTGCCCAAATCTATGTATGTATATATTCTATGAACACTGGACAAACCTACCCACTACGCCACACGTAGTAGCGTACTCACGCTTTCCACGCCCTTTACCAATATAAATTTCTTTTATAATCAAAAAAAATATTTTTTCACAATTTAACATATACAGGTTGTAAATTAAATAATTTTTAATTGGAAAATAGTCCGGTCAAATTAGACCAAAAAATAAGAGTAAAGTTACCTAAATTCCCACCAAGCTGAAAATCGGTAAGATTGTTTGAAATATCATTAAAAACAAAATTTGAAAGTTCCCCATCTTTCCCCTGTAAGGAAAAAAATTTATTCAAGGTCAAAGGTAAAAAAAAAATGAGTTTTTCGCGATTTTCAGCAAAACGGTAAGTTTTATTATAAAAATATTTCAGACAAAAATTGTAGATCATAAAATTATCTACAAAAAATTAATTAATACTTTTTTATCTACGAGCCACCGTTTTTAAGATATAACGATTCAAAAAGTTGTAAAAGTTGTAATCGTCATAATATGCATGAGTACGCCACGTATATATACATCTCTATAATTGTAATATATGTTAAAATATTTTTCTATCGGTTATTGTAACTTACACTACTAATATAAAATATACATAAGTTATAACTATAAGAATATCAGGTCAAATGAAGCCCAGTCCCTTAATTTATACGCCATTGAAACCTTGAGAAAACATCTGTCCCCTGTTCAATTGTGTGCGTGGCTAGGGTCTTATACCTGCTATAATAAATGAAATACTGTTAGTCTTGAACGCCAGTTAGTAGTGAAAACACGTGTTTATCCTAGCCTATATTGTGCTGTTTTGAGTTTTATAGCAAAAATGTCAGATTATTGTTTTATTTGCGCTAAACTTTTAACTGAAAGTGAAATTGTTACTGTTGAACGTGGTATGAAGACATTAATTAATGCAAGTATTGAAAGAGCAGATGAATTTTCGGAGTATCTAAAAAAATAAAAAATCTGTGACAATACATGAAAGTTGTCGTAAAAGTTATACTCGAAAGTCTTCTATTGCTGCAGCTAATAAAAGACAACGTGAAGAACAAGAAGCCAGTACATCCACAGAAAGTCCTTCTCGTACTAGATTACGGCATGTACACATTGTCAAGGCCGGTTGTGCTCTAATAATGAATCACCAACAGTAGAGGATCCGTTTGATTCCAACGAGGCAACATGCGATACATCGCTATTAACGCAGTTTATATGCACTCAGGATGAAGATGAAGAAGAACAAGAACAAGAACAAGAAGATCAAGAAGAAGAACAATAAGAAGATTTTGAAAGTTACGACTCGGACGATTAAATTTCACTACTTTTCTTTAACTTAAATTGCTTCTATCTTTTCAATCTCGGCTAATATCCATTATTTTTAAATAGTTTCAAATTAAACAGGATCATAACTGACCCGTGGAATAGGCCTACTGGGGAAACCACAAAAAAAAACGCGCTAAGTATACTACCTCATAGGTGGCGAGGAAACGTGTGCATATTATGACGATTACAACTTTTACAACTTTTTGAATCGTTATATCTCAAAAACGGTGGCTCGTAGAAAAAAAAGAATTAATTAATTTTTTGTAGATAATTTTATGAGCTACAATTTTTGTCTGAGACATTTTTATGATAAAACTTACCGTTTTGCTGAAAATCGCGAAAAACTCATTTTTTTTTACCTTTGACCTTGAATAATTTTTTTTCCTTACAGGGGAAAGATGGGGAACTTTCAAATTTTGTTTTAATGATATTTCAAACAATCTTACCGATTTTCAGCTTGGTGGGAATTTAGGTAACTTTGAATGTCTAATTTGACCGGACTAAAAACAGGTGAGATTTAATTAAACTGAACAACTTTTCCAAAGGAACATAGGCCGAATTCGTAAAAAAAAATATTTTAATTTTTCTACTCTGGCTTATTTAGAAACAGCAATTAAACTGCGCATAAATGAAGAACGACTTTTATTTCAACTCTTATGGCTTGGTTTACACGTGTTAAGTGGTTAAGTTGGTAACTTAATTTTAACTAAATTTTCAGTTACTACAAGACACTTGTGTGTTCAAAAGGATTAATAGTTAAGTTCATAAGTTCAATGAAGATGAGCAGTGATGAATGTCAAGGAATTCGTCAATTTTGTACTTAGATATGTGGTAAACGTGATTTTGGCCGAATTCAGAGAAGAATTTGATTCGGAAATTAAAATCTTTGCAAGATTATGTATTTTCTAAATTATTTACATCGATGGGTAGACGTCGATCGACGGACGATCGATTGGTGTGGTACCTTTACTAATTAGGTACCCTTAATAATCACTGGAGGGATATCAGCCTCTCCCAACTCAGGGGTGGCGTCCGACAATTGTAGGCCATCACGCCTACTGCGGGTTGGCAGACTTACCAACTCAGGGGTGGTGTCAGACAATTGTAGGCCATCACGCCAACTGCGGGTTGGCAGACTTACCGACTCAGGGGTGGTGTCAGACAATTATAGGCCATCACGCCTACTACGACGTCGACTGTTCTAATCTGCCATTTTTTGTTTTTTGCCATCAGTTGTTTCGGAAATTAAAATGTCTAGAGGAATATGTTTTTTTTTGCAAATTTTTTTACCTCGTTTATTCACAAGCATTCCTAGTTTAAATATTCTTCAACAAATTTTTAAATAGAAACTAAACTCCACTCCGACGTTGAAAAAAAAAAGAGAAGGTACCTCTTAGACAGGCGTGTACGATCCTCGTCTTCATCGTCACTTTCCATTAGGTGAGATGGAAGACAAACGCCTGCTAATTATTAATAAAAAAAAAAAAAAAAAAAAAGAAAATGCGACATAAATACGAGCTCTTGCCGCCACCCGCTTTGTCAACTTATGCACTTAACTAAAAAATTACGTCCAAACGAGACAAGTGAGAAGCCCCGCCCACCTACTTATACGAAAAATAGAACGTATCCTTCAAATTCAAATATTTATTTCTCAACATTGACAATTACTTGTTCTTATTGACGTCAAATAAAACATGATTCTACCACCAGTTCGAAAAAAAACCTTCGTGAAGAAGAACTGGCAAGAAACTTCACGGGTATATATTTTTTTTTTTTCAAAATAAATTTACAGTCTCTTTATGTCTATACAAAATTATTCTTTTCTGCATCTGTTAGCTCGGCAAGTCTCCCTCCCCCCAAGTATCCAAACGACGAACACCCTCAAACGGCACCCGTTCACGAGTTAACGCGGGATCCAGCCATCGCCCTCCTCAACCATATTATTTTACCTTATCTACTTAATCACTTGCGTACTAAATTTTAAGTTACCATTTGTCACTTAAATGACTGTTTACACACAACTTTTAACTTAAAATTTAGTTAGCAACTAAACCAACTTAACTTAATCCCGGCCGATCTCGTTGCCCGTGTCCAATATGAATTGTTAATAGCATTGTGATTTTTAATTTTAATTCTTTATGCATTTAGGACACTATGTTTTTTAAGGAAAGATATTCAGATAACAACTATTTTACACGTTTGAGAACAGTAGATCCCCGATTATCCGGATCATATAAAACTGAACGTATTCCGTAGAATTGAAAATCGGGTAATCAATTTTATACGAAAATTTATTTTTAACTTTTATATACACAATTTCTACTATACCACTTTACAAAAGATACGATTAGATTTTCCATTTTCGATAGAGATTTCCCATTTTTAATTCATTTTCAAACAACTCACCGAGATAGCAAAATCCAGTACTTGTTGCAACAAAACGGGGTCAGTCACAGCACCCAAGGCCCTGAAAGAATACATGAAACCTGTATTTATAATACTGAATACTCAATTTACACAATAAAACTGTAAAGTTACTGCCTCCATATAAGTGAAACGGGCTTCGCCCTCAAAACTGAACAAAAGGAGTATGAATGCACCTAGAAACGTATAAAAACAAAGGTGGTTAAGGTGATTTTATTCGGGTGCTAATTAAATAGACTTCTTTCTAATGTTATATGCGTCCGTAGCCTAAGTTGGAATTGCCTTTGTTCCAGCGAGTACTCTGGCTGTTCCTTCCCGTGATACGGAAGACAACCACGCAAGCACGGGAACAATAGAAGTTATCGTAAAGTAAATTTTGGTTGGTTTATAGTTCTTATCTAGCCTTCTATCATAGCATAGCATGGTCTATCGATTTTTAAAAGAATGCGTTTTGCACAGTTCGTCTTTCAAATTAACAATTCTTAGATTGTATTGAATGGATGGAAAACTATGATACGTTTGAACTATTTCGGAACTATATAAGCATTACCAAGGTGGATCCAACTTTAAATTGGGCATGTAAAATCGTGATTTCTGTATTTTCTCTTGCTTTTAATCAGGTGTGATGGAAAGCAAATTTTAGCAAAATATCAAAAAAAAAGAATAATTCATTAGTAATAAAATCTATTTGTTTTAAACTTAATTCATGTTTTAAGGCCGATCAACATCAAGATGTTTAAGTAAAAATAATTCCCGAAAAGTGAAATGGGGTTAGGTAACTACGAAGAATTCGGTAATTTACATTAAACAAAGATGTATAAAAATTGCAAAAAAGAAATCATTTTAAAAATAAGAAGTATTTAGTAAGCAATGTCCTTAAATGAACGATTGATGTCTAAACTTAAATCAACAAAATAACACCCATACCAAAATGCATTCAGCACGCATTTGCTTGCAGCACGCAGCACGAGTGCTTAGATAGAAAGACCCAAGAAGACGATGTAATATGCAATTCTATCCATATCGAGTTTTTTAACGTTTGGAAAAAGGGCACACAATTTTAACGTTCACCTCTAAAAATCTACATTGCCTTCTAAATTACTGTCAGCCACAATTTACGAGCGTCTGAACGATACTATCTTAGCCACTAAAAATATGTTGTCGCATAATTTTTTTGCTGTAAAATTTTGAATTATCATCCAATTTCGATTATGGCGCTTCGCCGGTTGCTCCCGCACCACGCTGTATCGCTCGCTCGGCTCGCGCATGCGACAAATGCAGCCTAACATTAACCTTACCCAAATTTAACTACGAGTACTACGCTTTCTATAGAATATTTAGTAGGACGAATTAGTTTATTAGAGGCTATCTAATTTTCCCGTGGCCAAGTTATAAAATTAGAGATTTAATCACGTGGCCAATAATGAAATCTGAGGCTTGACTTATAATTTCCAAGTTTTAAATGTCACATGATTCAAGTTGAAATGTTACGAAAATAAACCTTTTTAAATTGGTCTCAAGTATATATGTTTCTGCGCCAATGACCACCTACACACGTCTACATATCCACCTGGTGGTTAGTGGTATCCACACCCATGGACATGTGCAGTTTAGATGTCTTATTTACGACTAATGATTGTCATTCTTACAACGACCAATGATGAGTTGCCGATCCTAGGTTTCAGCTGGAATTGCCTCCGTTCCCGTACTTTCACTACCTATCCTTTAACTTAACTCCACGGCTACAAACTACATAGAAAACATATAGCACTCCGCTGTACCTGCTGATCCGATCCTTCTCCTCATGCAGGTCGGCCTGCCGGTACAGCTGCAGGAACCGCTGGAAGGTGGCCTCGTCCGCGGACTGCAGCACGGCGCGGTAGCACGCCGAGCGCAGGTCTGCGGGCAGGGTTGAAGCGCCGGACAGGTGACGGGCGAAACTGCAGTTTTTAAAAAATACGTTACAATGAGTAGATTTATTCGTTGGAACAAAAGGTTCTTCAACTAGATTGTTTCTACTGTTGTGTACGGACAAAGTTCTTTAATCCTTTCCATCAATTTAAGGCCCTCTTATCCATTTCCAGTAGGTATTTAGTGAATCCTCTGTGCGCCTAACAAACACGACAAACACCCCAAGAAATTAAACTTGCATAACAACTTTGACCAACCACATTATAAAAATTGTTTCCAGTGCACTACTGCATTGCAACTAGACTACAAACCCATGGAAAAATTACCCTGTGAAATGAACCAACGTGAATAATGCTTAGAAGGCTGTTATGTGCCTATACTATGTATACATACATTTGTTAACGTTGCCATGGTTACGGCTTGCGCCAAAAACAACACTACAATGCCTTAACGGTGACTGACACGAGCCGCAGTCGCAACTAATATAATAATATAAAACTGTAGAAAGAATGTAAAACGACAACTTTTCTATCGAGCAAAATGTAATTCTTCATCTTTTAAAACTGCAGTTTCGTTTAGATAGTATCCTTGGCTTTTTTACATATTTATTTGTATGCAGAAAATAACATTTGAGTCTGTAAAACCAATTTTAAAGCTTGTTAATCGAGGATACCAAGCGTATTAATATAAATAATATAATCTTATATTATTATATATAAATCTTATAATATTATCTTGATAAGACGATTTTAAATAAGTAGTCTTTGAAACAGAAAATAGAACAAAATCTATTCAGGAGAATTTTTTATTTATTTTCAAAATGTTTCATGTTGGGAGTAAAACAAGAAAATAACACTAATACAAGAAGAAAACTGGAGACTTACACTTCAAGGCTTGCTTATATAATTATGTTTTTTCTAGCTAAAACCTTTCTAACTTTATAAGCCTAAGAGAAAAGTTTAAAGAAATTGAAATATAAAACCTTGCATCACAATATATTTATGAAAATGTTTATTACTAATACAATAATATTAATAAATTTAAAACTAAGGAAGATAGCTATGATTACTTTGTAAGAACGAGGAATGACTGTAAGTTAGCGCTTCCACAGTTTATTTAATTGGAATGTCAATTTGTTGTTACAATAAAAACCCGAAATCAGTTCAATCGCTACCCCTCTATATGTTCAAGAAAACTATTAATGAATCTATGCCATAAAGCTTACTACTATAAGATCAAAGACTATTTGGATGACAAAAGGGCGTGGGATTGAAATCTCCACATGCTATTTCAGTTTCTGTTTGTGAAAAATAAAATACACATATTATGTAACCAGCTTGGCTGCGGCATTTCATTAGCACGCACAATTAGCTTTCATGCGTGTGTTTCTTTCATGTCGTCGTCAAATTGTATAGCTTCTACCTCGAGTATTTTATAAAAGAGTACCAAGAGTTTTTTCTCCACTGGTTCTTTTTTCCTGTCAGTCTACCTGTAATACCTTTTAAAAGTAAGGTTATTTTTACGCAATCTCGATGAAGATGAACAAAAGGCAGACTTTCACCAACTGTAAAATTTTTACCTACGATAAAATAAAATATTTAGAATTTTTTATTTTGCTAAAAATTTATGAGTGTTTATTTTAAAATGTTAAAAGCTTATATCTGTTACATTAATAAAATATAATTAAAATCGTCTCAAACTAACAACAGAATTCACACTTACCGTTCCTTAGCTTCTTTAATAGTCTCCGGGTCTTCAAAGCTAATCATTTTATTCAACACTAGACTCCGCAGCAATGTATCAAGATGGCTCTCCTTTTCTTCCGCGTCCCAGCCCAGTTTCTTTGTGATATTTCCATACAGTTTTCTTCCGTAGTTCTTCAAGGGTTTATCAAGGTTAGTATGGGAGAATAGTGCACTGAGTTTGGACATGCAGTTTGATATTGAAGACCAAACGGTGAAGTTTGTCTCATTGTTGAATGCTTCCATTAGTTTGAGACTCTGAAATTTGTAATATATTTAAGTTCTGAGGTACACAAATTAACCAAATAAACCAAATTAAATTTAAGAACTAAAAGTTGATATTATTGCCCCGAATAAATATAATAATAATAATAATAAAATAAAATAATAATTCATAATAGATTACTCCCGAGATTCTACGGCGAATAAAAAAAAAAACCTCATGTGTGTGAGTGTGCCCGGCCTGCACTAAAGCAAAGCAGTCATCCAACAGGCCAAGCCTGTCCAGTGGAGGCAGCGAGCCATCCCGGACGGCTGTCACCAGCTGCTCCAGCATCGAAGCAGGGTAGCGGGTTCTGTAGTAGCCCACCTGGAATGGAGGATATATTTGGTGAGTTTAATTTGAATTCATAAATATATTATTTACTAGTTATGACCCTTAGTAGAACAATCTTTATTATAGTCTAATTATAATATCCTAAATAAAACTTAGAAAAGTACATAAAAAGATAAAATTCAGATCATTTTCCCATCCAGAAAAGCTGAACGTATCATGTTTTCAATGTAGTTTCGTTTAGATAGTATCCTTGGCTTTCTCATAATTTTAGGCAATTGCATTTTTGGAATTAATTTAAAATAAAGTAATTCTAGGTTGACGCGTCGTTCACCCCTCTATAATATGGTTGGCGAGTGATTGCTGGGTAACGCGTTATGCTCGTACGGGTGCCGTTCGAGGAGGTCCTTCGTTTGGACAAGTAAGCTAACAGGTAAGAATTATTATTTGTATCGAAAGGAATTTTTTTCCCTTGGCCATGGATGGATCCACTATACAAAATACATCCATTTTTCACTAAAGTTTTAACAATAAGATGTATTGTTAATTAAACTTAAATGATATTTACGATACACAGCATACACATAAAGATAAAACTGTACATTTTCATAATTATTGAGATCAGTACATTTTTGTGTTAAAGGCACACAGTTATTTATTTTATTATTATTTTATTTTATTTAACACTTTTTGGAAAACTTACAGCTAATTTATATATGATTATGGAAAATAGGGGTGTTAGGGCTAATTACAAGTTTTCACTTTTAGATTTATTTTATACCCACATTAATAAAATAAATCTCACTGTACGCGCATCGTCTGCTTGATCGGGGAAAAGAGCAAGACGGTTATACTTCGGTGTACAAAATAATACAGCCTCACTTCTTTAGATGATACAAAGTTTGAGTGAGGTTTATAACAGAAGCCTACAACGCATCATTCATAAATATTTACATGGATGCCACTTACGAACAGGCGGAACGCGTGCTCGTTTATCAATCAATCAAATAAAAATAGTAACCGGTTTTTCCGAACTGGTGGTAGAGTCCTGTTTATTTGACGTCAATAAGAACGAGTAATTGTCAGTGTTAGAATTTGGTTTTAAGAGCGTTTATACAAAATCATCTAATTTAAGGAGTTTTCATTGTTCGTTTCCGATCAAAATATTACACGTATGCATCGTAATATGAGGTCAAATTATTTGAAATTTCATCGTCTAAAACATGTATTGAGAAAATTGCCATTTCTTCAGATAGTTTTTTAGTAGGAATTCATTGTTCATGCGCCTTTTCTTGTAATCCGACGATACATGCGTACTTTGCCGTTCGATAAGTATAAAACTAACTGATACAAACAGGAACAAAATAGTTAGCTATGGTCTCTGTTTTGTCGTCAAAAGTCTAAAGAGAAAATAGTACAAAATATTATTTTTTTAAAGGCTAAAACATAAAAATCAAAGCGTGAGAAAGTGGGAATTCAGTCTAGTTTGTCGCAGTTTTCGATGTTTCAAAAGTAATAATTTTTATTTCTTATTACTAACAAAGATGTAACTAATGAAATGAAACAGAAATATTATTCAAGTCCATTTAAAAGAATCCTTATTAATACTGATACAAAATCTAATGCACGCGCTGCTTGTATGTATTTAGTACCGGCCGAGGCCTTCAGAGAGTGGACGTATCACTTTTTTCCCGCGCTTTCGCCGAGTGCTATCGAACTCCGTCGTAAATATTGAACGCTAGCCATCAATTTTGATACTTTTGGTATAAATATTTATTTTTTTTACAAATAATAAATTTAATATTGAAGTACTGCCTTTTTCCAAGTATTATTTTACTAATAAGTAATACAAAAATCTATAAAAGTCTTTGTTTTTAGGTACCGTCACGGCTAAGCCTTAGGAAGCGCGTCAGAATGCTACGATGTTTCAGTAAAGAGGTCGATATAAATTAAGAAGAAAATATATTTGAATATATGTTTCACACAAAAGAAATAAAAAATCAAGACATTCTGACTTGCTCCATTATCGGAGTAAGATATATTAAATTACAGTTATATATAAAATAAAAAGATAAAATTATACCTAGACCAACATTTTATTTTAAACACGAGTGTAGTTACCACCGACTTTTAAAATGGGTAATAGAGGTAGGAAACAATATTATTTAAAAATAAAAAATCGAAGCGGTGGCCAAAATAATAGTATCACGAAGGCTAGAGAAGCAAAAAGGCACGTTACCTTATTATTATTTAATAATTCATTCATTATACATATTATTCAGAGCCGCGAGAAGGCTCGCACCCTGCAGCGGGCTGATGATGATGATGATGATTCAGATCTGTGGTGGCGCAGTGGCTGGCCTCTTAATCCTAGGGTCGTTTGTTCGAACGGACCCAGCCGCGCACTAATGATTTTTTATCTTTGAAAAATGTATGACTCAACCCAAAGTTCAAAAAGACATTCGCCAATCCGGAGGAGGCAACGATGCCTTCTTGCATTTAATATAATGCGATATTATCTCTCTGGGAGGAGGCTTTTACCCTGCAGCGGGTCGAGAATGAGCTGATGATGATTACTTTTTTACCGGGTACTTAAAAATCAGTCATTTAATTAATATACAGTGTAAACTATATGTGCTAAAATCGTAATGTATTCCTTCTTCACCTTAAGCTCATTATGTTAACTGAAGGTATGCAATTATGTCAATCGTGTCATTTTCGGTATTGTTTTATAGATTAAAAATCACTATGAATAAGGAGCAACCAGCGACTACTATAGTCGAATGTAACGAAGATCTTCCCAGTAGCTCCAAAGGCTGTTAATTATCTTGCAAGTTAATTATTTATTTTAAAAATTTTATATTTTAAATTAAAAAACTATCTTAATCGAATAAAGCAGTCATTAGACTATATGAGTCATGTAGAAACAAAACCAGCAATATCCATTTTTTTTCACAAATAACATTTTGATCGCGCCATGTTTTCGGTCAGTTTGGCAACAAAGTGCAAATACACTATAGCTTCAAAACCAACAAAATCACATAGAAAACTAGCCTCAAAAATTACTATGGGTAGCAGAAATAGCAACATCCAAGTCAGTGAAGTCCAAAAGTAGCAATATCCGAAACAGCCAATCAGAGCGCGCCTCCCGACACAACATTAATATGGTGATTAGTAGTTGTAAACTCATCACGCGGTCTCGTGTTTTAACATTTTTTGGTGAATTTAAGACGTTTTCAAAAAAAATAAACATAAAAATAGTGAAAATGGATTGTTCCCTTCATCCTGTCGACAGCAGTTCAGCTCGAAAACGTGTTGCACATCCCGAAAATTAGAAGAGAAATGTGGCTAAAGTTCTTAACATGCAAAGTCTTAGCATGCAATCTTGATACTATAAATAAATAAAAAAATATATATATATTACTATTAGGAATGTGTTTGTAAATGATTTTTAATTGGCATTATAAATTCAAGAGTTCCGAAACATCCAGGTCACGTATCATGTAATATCAATCCATCAGAAATTTTTCCATCGATGCAGCAAAAGCAAGAGATGTTGCAAACTACTTGCGAACCACAATTTTTTTTCAAACTAAATACAAATATACAATACACTACAATGGCTACAATATACCCAATATTTTCAGAAAAGTGCCTGTTAATTCTTTGATTAATTAATTTATATTTATTTCATGAAGGTCTAACATTCAAGCCACCTAGTGGGTGCTAATTATGCCAATTATGGCATCCAGGCCCAAAAACATCGTTAATTAAAGTTGAAATGATTAAAAACGCGTTGCTGATTCAAGGCTTACGATTTTCAAGCGTAAGCGTTTTTTACTGTAATTTCTCTGAATAGTCCCCCTGTTTATCCGGAACACAACAAACCACGCACACACGTAGTTATCACAGCGGTAAAACGTATAATAACAAACACTTAATTGAAAATAAATAAAAATGTAAATAAATTCATCTTTACTCAATGATGACCTGAAGTATCAAGATGGTTCGTTCCTTATATAGACTAGATTTAAAATGGCGTCTGTTGTTACAAACACAGCAATATCCCCCAAAATAAAGTTCAAATGCAGCAATATCCAGAAGTCAGTTTCATAAACAGCAATATCCAAACAATTATTCCAGACTATTCGTTTAATATTAATTGAACTATCGCTTTGACTAACACAATGTGTTCACTCTTACGTTCCACATACATTGAAACACTATTTCATGGATATTCTATGTGTAATTTCCATAAAAGACTTTTTTCTTATTTGCCACGTTGTGACAAATGTGGATATTGCTAGTTTTGCTTTTATATGACTTATATGACAAATTGTGACTTTCTCAGATTGACGTTTTAGCAAGGGAAAGTGAATACCTTTAGATCGTAGATTACAGTGCATGCAGATCCCTTAGTAAGCCAGATTGTGACAAAGCACATATAGTTTACACTGTATATTAATTAAAAGTCTGAACTCCCTATTTTTTGTCAGTGTAAAAAATATGTTAACGTAATCAGTAAATTTAATAGCTCTAGTCATTTTCAATTTGCTATACGATATTGCACCTTAAGTGGGTCCCAAATTTTTTGTTTGTCAAAGTTTGTCATTGTATTGTATGATAATAAATAATATTTTTTTTTTCACCTAATTTAATTTATTTTTATTAAGTCACTTTTATCTTAAATCATATCTACCATAACAAACGTCTATACAACGTGTAAATGAATTAACCCAAAACTAGAAAGTAGTTTGCTCAGGATTGTATTTCGAATCGATCGCACCATGTTTTAATATAGGTTATATTTTTCCATATTTATTGGGCCATGTCTAAACATCATATCAACATAACAGGCACATATGGGGTCATGTTAACACCTACGCATCAGTAGAAAATACGTATGGGTAGGTGTTCTGGGACCATACTTAGTCGGCCCCGTATTCTTAGAACGTTTGAATGGAGAAACATACTTAAGTTTCCTCAGAGAAACATTGAGTGAGTTACTAGACAACGTGCCTCTGTATCTGTTACGAGACCTGATGTTTCAGCATGACAGAGCTACAGCGCACTTCCAGTGGACAGTTCGCAGGTACCTCGACGCGGAATACGGGGGAAACTGGATCGGACGTGGTGGACCTGTGCAGTGGCCTGCCAGGTCGCCGGATTTAACTCCGCTAGACTATTTCGTGTGGGGTAGAGTCAACACAATTGTTTATGACAGTGGACATAGTGCCAGAAACGTTAGTGAATTACGCGAGGCCATTGTGAGTGCTTTTGAAATAGTGAAAAGAGACACTTCAGTGCTAAACAAACTAAAAAGACACCAAAGAAAGCGTGCGAGACTGTGCTTGCAGCAAAGTGGTGGACATTTTGAAATACTTTTACCTAGCCGCCAAAATTGGACTTCTAATAATCAATTTTGTAAGTAAGTAGTTATAAGTGTACATAACAATCAGTGTAAATAATTTAATTCAACACTTTTAAATACGCCAACTTGTTTGTACCTGTAATATTTTTTTTATTACAACTTAAACATTTATTTCTTTACAAACGTACTACTTGGTCAAATTAACATGACACCTGCGTAGTAGTGATAGCGTGTCTGCACTTTAAAACTTTCGAGTTAAGGCGTTTTGATACAATGACGCGGCGGCAGGGACACCGCAGCCCCGCCGCGGCGCCGATGCAAAGGCATAAGGCTCCTCTGGATTTGTATGCGGCGGCGGCTGCTGCGGCGGCGGCTGCGGCGGTGGCTGCGTCGGCGGCGGCGATGTCTCTGCACCGCGGCATTGCATTGGGTGGAAACACCTTTCCTTTGTTGTTATTGTTATCGGGTTTTTTTAGTTTTTGTTATTATTGTTACATTTAGAGGTTTTCTTCAAAAAGTTGGATTTTTATTAACAAATGGTTTGAAAAATGAGAATTTTAAAGCTTGATAAGCAAAAAAGAAATACCTAACTATCAGTTACGAGGTACTTAATAACTACCAATTATGTAACCGATTTATTAATATCACTTTAAACAGTAAGTTTAATTACTTTCGTAATTAAAGTAAATTAGGTCCTAAAAAACTTTTTAGCACACTCAACAAGCGTCATTTGAACCAGGTGTCATGTTTAATAAGACCGAGTATGCAGTACCTAGTCATTTAAATCGATATTATGTGACATACTATTACAAATAGGTTGCCAGTCCAAAGCCTGGAAAAGTGTGATGGAAAGTTTTGAAATTGTTTTTTAAGTATTTTTCGGGCCATAGGTAGGCCAAGGTTTAGTTTTAACAGTTCCCTCAAAATAACTTGGCCGTTGTAAAGTGAACGCCTATCAAAATGCTGAATAGTAGTCAGCTGTACGGGGGCTGCGCTGTGCGACTCCGAGGCCGCGTGCGACGAGATCATATTATTACTTATTTTTTTTGATGGGGTGTATCAGGTTTTGGGTTAATTCATTTACACGTTGTATATTAATAACATCAATCTCTTCGTTAAGCCCTTATTGTACCCCAACTTTATTTAATCCCGTATTATCTTAACCAGGTATTTAAATATCTTACTTTGCAAAACATAACTCAAGTAATAAATAACATGAACTTAAATTTCTATAAATCAAAAGGAATATATAATAACGTAAAATAAGTCAAACATATTTGAAAAAGTTTCAAAACCATTGCTGACGCGATAATTGATTGCCAGCGACTGTATCATACAGCACTGAAGATGTATGCGTGTAATGGACACGTGTGCTTGCGTGTTGCAGTTTACCGATTCGGGAGAGCGTTTATTTGTATAAAGGCTCTTAACAGAAACATTAAGAACGTGACTCTTCCAATACCTGACACTGGCAGTAATAGTCTGTCGCGTCGTAGCGACGGCTAATTGCCATGTATTACAACAATGGAATTGAATCAGTTGGCAAACTTACAGTTCCCGGGTTAAGTTTAACCCATGATGTCTCGGACACATTTTCTAAAATAACTTCTTGAGATGTTTTCTCCAACACAGTAGACAGCGCCACCTGAAATCAATACTAACACTATTAATATTAAACGAGCGGTTGCCATTCCGTTCATCACAAGTTTTTGAAAGTCCCTACTTTTGACTTTCGTGAGAAATGTAAAGAGGTATAAACTATAAAGGCCAGATTTGTTTTAAATTATAAATCAAATACGAGTCTGTTGATGATCGTAATACAACCGCGCGTCTTGCTTTCGCTTTGCTTGAAATTCTTAACTACAGTATACAACAATTAAAACTGCAAAAAGTAATGTAAATTGAGGCAGAATTCTTTATAAATAAGTGTAATTTTTATGATAACGATGAAAACTAAAATCTATAATTGTTAATCTAATAATCAGATAATAATAATTTTTTATCATATCATACTGCCACACTCAGAGATGCAAAAAAAACCTTTTACAAAATTCAAAATGATCTGCTTTTTAGAAGCCATGTTAACTACATTACTAGACCATAGGGAAACTAAAGAGTTTAAACCATTGACATAAAGTAATGGAATTCGCCAACGCGTTCAAAACTGATCGAACCAACGGGTATGAATATGCAAAAAGGTATACAAATGAAGCTGTGTAAGGTGCTTTTATAGTGCGCCTTCCAGTCAAAGCTACATAAGGTGAAAAACTGCTTTTAACAAAAATCAGCAGTATAGTTATTTACAATAATTCAAATTTAAATTAAAAAAGTTACTCGGAACACCCTTTTATCTTAGACACACTGCCCTTTCCTTCTCACGCCAATGGTTTAAACTAGAATGAAAAAAAAAATATGCACTCTAGGTTCACAGCGACACGGCAGACTGGGGGAATCTTGTTCACAAGCGCAATCTTCAACGAAAGTTTTCTTTATAACCGTAGTTGTTGGCTGTCACAACAAGGATATACTTAAAATTAAGAAAGTAACACCATGAGAATAGGGCTGAACAGAACTTAAATCAAACTAAAAACACTTGCGGTGTAGTCTTTCAAAAAAATTTGTAAAATAAAGACTAGATTTAAATTGCTGCATCAGTTTATTAGCTCCTCAATTTCAAAAGATATATATACTGTAAAAGATTTACCTGTTTGTTTTGGTAAATGCATTATATAGGTAAGTTTAAATTAGAATATTTCAGACTGTTACTGTTAAGAGTTGGTAAATCTTAGGATTTACCTTATGTACATTTTACATTACATACATATTGTAGTATGTCATTAATATACATATTGTAACACCTATTTTTTTATATCATGTATAAACACATACAAAACAAGACCACAATTTATTTCTACACACATTCAAGGAAGTAAAAGAAAATTTAGGTCAATGCCAGCATATCAATTGCATCTGAAGGTGTGTGAATAAATTGAATGGAGAATGAAGAGAAATGGAAGTTAGATAAAGACTGATAGATATGGCATGTTTACATTTGTAGATATGTATCAAATTGTTTAAACTGTTTTAGTTCTTTATTATGTTTTATTTGATCCACATGATAAAGGAACCATTATCTAAAAAGTTATATCAAGTCACTAGGTACTAAAACTAAGCGGGCAAGTGAAGTTGAGTATAAAACATCAACTTATTTTGAGGCTGTGTTCAATCTGCCAACCACTAGTTGGTGAATGTAGAATTAGATATAAATTAGACATCCTCTTAGGTGTGTGCGGCAGACATCTCTGCAGTAGAATTAGGGCTGTTGGAGATATATTCACTCAAGCTTTACATACTACGGAGCATATTGATGCTATTTTTTTTTCTAAGAATTTATGTACTGTATTACAATAAGACTGACCTTGGCTGGTTGTTCCTGTGTGGAGATGGTTATGGGTATCATCCAGAGAGAGTCATCATTTAGGCTGCCGTCTGCATTGAACTTCTGCTGAGTTAAAGTCAAAGCACGATGCGGCCCTCTCTGTTCCGATGACACCTAATAACAAAACATTACTTTATTTAAAGCCTCAACAGAAAAACCTTAATTTAAAACTATATAAACTTCAAATTAACATTACCTATACTATTATTACAAAGCGGAAAGTATTATATGTTTGCACAAATGTAATAGATATATACGAAAACTACTACACCAATGCTAGATTTATGTAAACAAAATGTTATCCAGAATTTCCCATGAAGAAATTCCATCTCTAGTTGATGATTAGTATGAATCATAAGATCATCAATAGCTATATAATTTATAAGGGCCAACAATATAACATACTTAATACATAAAAGTACCTAAGTATTAATCATAGCATGATACCATAATATGTGAGTACAATAGATAAAGCAAATATATTCAGTTACTAACACCAACTGTTTGATAACAATGGAATATAATGAATTATACATTTCTTGCTAATGCAACCATAGATATCATACACTTACGATATATGGTGTAAATGATCTATTCATGAAATATGAAAAAAAATATTAGTTTTCCGGAACACATTGCATGATCAGTTGCATCAATTTTGTATAGGAAGTACAAAAATTTCCTCCTCCCCATGTCCCTTTGAGAAAGTTGGTTAGTTTCACAAATAGATCATCAACATCAAACTTGGTAAGTGCCTAAAAAGTTCCCCTGCAAAATTTTTATTATATAATGTATTCCATTCATATAAAAAAAGCTGAAAAATATTTATCCACATATTTTTATTTATTTTGAATGTTTACACTACATATCCACACTAGACATTTTATGGACCTACAATATACTTAAAGCAATGGATCAACATAACTGGTTTCTATTCCACAAAGACACTCTTTGTACAAAATAAACACCAAAACATTGAGATAAGATTTTATATCATTGTCAACAATAAATCTCTATTAATATACAACTAAGATAAAACTACAGGTAAATTTTCTGTTTATATTGCCATGTTAGGGAAAACTAACTAATAGAATATGATTATAGAAAATAAAAAATAGAATGATTAGATGATTTCAGACATGATCACACAGTTTATTTAGGTTTTTATGATATAAAAAGAAAAATTATTATATCTCACCTGGACCATAGGGAAGCCCATCTGTTTGGTCCATGTAGACATAACAGCTCCCACTGGCTTATTTGATGCCTCCTCTAAGGCTGACCACAAATCTTCAGTGAAAGTATTTTTATACTGAAAGAAATAAACACAATAGACAACCCATTTCTTCTAAGATTTACATACTACAGCAAAATTAGTTACTTTCGCAAGCTGAAGCAGAGTTCTACATGTCATGAAAAGTCTACATGTGATTCAGTTTATTTTGTTGTAAACGATCCACCCCCGCTTCGCAAAGGTCTATGTCCCTGCATTTTAAATCTGTAATATCTACAAAAATATTCATTTAAATTACACACTGTAACGGGCCATACTGATCCATATAACATGCACAATATATTAAAGGTACTTAATGGGATAAGGATTAATGCTGTATTGCTGAAAATCGCTTCATAAACAAGCCATTATTTCTCGTAAAAAGTAAAGGATAAAAAATGGTTATTGTGGGTTATCCCTAAGAGATAGACATATACCATCGCAGACTTTTTTGTAGACCTTTTTAAGGTGTACAATACTGTAGTGCATTATTTTGATCTATCTCTTAGGGCTCAGCCAGCGTTTGCAATGTAAGTACAAAAAAATGTGTTCATTTACGATATCACATTAAAAACCTCTAAAATGATCAGTGTTTTTTTACTATATAATGCATGTATTATACATATAAATCTTCCTCTTGAATCTCTCTATCTATTTAAAAAACTGCATCAAAATCCATTGCATAGTTTCAAAGAGTTCGTTTTAAAACTAATACTAGAGGACAGACAGACAGCGGGAAGCCCCTTTTGAAAAATGCCAATAAAGACCAAAATAAGATTTTCTCTAAAGATTCTATTAACTTAACAATTTTGAATAAACAATTACCTGATGCCTAGTAAGATAGATGTTCATTCCCTTACGGAAATCATCATCCCCAATGTACTTGTGTAACATCCGGATAACTGAAGCACCTTTGTTGTAGGATATGTCATCAAATATCTCATCAATCTCTGACGGGTGTCCCACTGGCACTTCAATAGGGTGTGAATTCTTTAAACAATCCAACTCTAAAGCTCTGAAAATGTATTTAAAATAATTTGAAACCATAAAAGCTGCGTCATTGCCAATTTCAATGAAAGAGAGAGTAATGCAAGGTCACTGCACTTTTGCTTTAGGTCAATAAACTTATGAAAAACAATTGGCATTCAGCCAAGTTAAAACAATTATGATTAGCATAAATAAAATAACTTAAAGCTGAATCATGTTTTATATTTTTATACACATACCTGATATAAGTTTCTGTTACAAATTGTGTCCAAATATCATACTCCGGGAACAGATGGTTAACACAGAGGAATTCCACAAATGAAGCATATCCTTCATTTAACCACAAATGGGTCCACCACTCCATGGTGACCAGGTTGCCAAACCACTGATGAGCCAACTCATGGCCCACAACCAGAGCTATCCACTGCCTCCTCACTGCAGAAGTATGCTCCTCATCCACCAAAAGACATGTTTCTCTGTAAGTCACCAAACCCCAGTTTTCCATGGCCCCTGCAGAAAAGTCTGCAATTGCTATCAAGTCAATTTTAGGTAGAGGATATGCTATATTGAAGTATTCCTTGTAATATGGTAATACCTTAGCTGCCACCTCAAGAGCAAACACTCCCTGCTTGCTCTTGCCCACTGGAGTATACACTCTTACTAAAATACCATCATGAGATTTCTTCTCAACATAGTCATATTCACCAACCACAACAGCTACTAAGTAAGTTGACATTATCGGTGTTGTATCAAATTTGATAAATCTAGTGCTTCCATTGATATTCTCTTCTTTAACTGGCATATTAGATAGTGCAACACGGTCAGTTGGTACATTCAAAGAGATGTCAAAAGTGGCTTTGATGGCAGGTTCATCCCAGCATGGGAAGCAGCGGCGCGCGTCTGTTGCTTCAAACTGCGTGACTGCGGCATAGCGTTCTTCACCCGACGGCGTCACGTACTTGCTTCGGTATAAGCCCTTCATTTTATCATTTATTTCCCCAGTGAATTCACAATATAAGGTAGCATCTCCCTTCTCCAGGGTTTCATTGAAAATCAATCTCGCCGTTTCATCCGCGGACGACAGCACCACGTCGGTAGGCTCAAGGTTCTGCCCGCCAGTAGCATACTCCAGCCGGACACTCTTCAACTCCAAGTCCAAACTGTTCAAAATTATTTCTTTGCAGGGAACATCGATCTGAAAGTGAACGCGATTAATCAATGCTTGAGTCTTCTCGGAACCGGACTGATAATATTTATAGTGGAAATTTCACTTACCGATACTTTCACTGAGGTCTTTCCCGTGAATGTAAATTTCTCTAAATCCGGTGTCAACTCTAGTTCATAATGCTTTGGCACAACATTTTTTGGAAGGCGCTGGAATGGTTTATTTTCTGGCATTGTCTCTTTTCCTTCGATAACTCGTAATGTAGGACGCGATGTGGAGAAATACCGTAATGACCGAGTGACAGAGTAAACTCGCCTTGCGAACGCGCCGTTGATTCTCGTCCCCCTCGCACTTCTGATTACTCCCCTCTCTGGATAACGGTACTTGCTATTTAACAAATTGCTGCAATGGCGCCTTGATTGAGAACAATAATTTTCACCGCGATATGCAAATGAATTACATAGAACTCGAAACAACTGTAAAGTCATGGATATAATCCGTCTGTCCCAGTGATTAATTTGTCAACTGTGCGTTTTGTTTTTAAAACTCACTTTGCACGGATAGATATCTGCTATCACATTCTAAGTTTAAATATTTTTAGAGGTTATGAGATACCGAATGAATTCAAATTCGATTATTTTTCTTACCATATTTATTTTACGTTTTAAATTATTATTTTATTATTAGAAAATAAAGAAACGGAATAAAACGGAATAAAGAAACTAATAAAATAATATTCCTCTATTTACCTTTTTACTTTCACTTATTCGGCTTTATTTAAGTAAAGAATACAAAATATGGTTCGTCTATAGAAAGAAAATTACGTGTAAGATATAATGTCAGGATTTATTTATTATTATGAAAAAAAAAACAAAAATAAAAGATATTAAATGAAAAATAATCGATTTAAGATCGATCAATAAAGTTTTAGATTACTACTCGACCAAGCGAACTCGATAACGTACGGAATGCGGCTTTCCCTTTCAATCCTTTGCAATTCCAATTCAAATGTTTATTTTTCAATATTGGCAATTTTTACACTCATTGACGACATCACTGACTAGCTATTTGATATGTAATTAAAACGGTAATAATTTTGTTGTTCCAATTTGAAGCGCTTCTAGCGAGTACTCTCTAAAAGTTCTGAATGAATTCCAATTATCTGTTAACATTAATATCGTATTCTTTTACATTTATTGAGTTAATTTAACAGAAATCGCAAAGTTATTAATTTTTTAACACAGTTTATACTCAAATAGTTCAAAAAAAATATTGAATGTGTTTTGACATTATAATAAAGAAGAAAACGATTTAAAAAGATAAGAAATCACTACACTACTTGCGCTATAGCATGGTACAGGTGACAGTTTCAGTAACGTTTCGTTTCACTCTTGAAAGTTGCCGCGATTTACAAATTATGACTTAGTATTTCAGCTGTATCACATTCGTAATATATTAAATCATTAATAACTGTAGTAAATTAAATTAAACCCAACCAGAATGTTCAAGTCTACAAATAAAATCTTATTGAAAGAAAAATTAAGCAAAGTTTTAATGCCTATAACGTAACGCCATAGACGTATTTAGTGATGGAATGTACTGCTTCGATGGATAGTCGATGTTTAATGTCATAAAAAACCTATATTGCGCGTAGTTTAATTTTTATTGTTAAAAAGTCTATACTTATATTAATGAAACAACAAAACATATATAGGGTAAGATTGCTTAAAAGGTTCCTAGGATTAAATATTATTATTATTTTATATTAGTACAAAGATATTTGGCTATAAAATATTTATATTGACAAGTTTATACACGTACTTACACTGCACAACTGAATAACACACTAATTTTCAGAACAATATTAAAGAGAACTAGATTTATGCTGCGAGTATCGTTAGTGATGAATTTTTTCTGCATAACGTCACAACCCTAGTCGTGTAGTACTGACAGATGTCAACGTTATACAGGCAACTGTCACCCGCACCATGCTACAGCGCAAATAGTATAGTGGTGTTGACTATTATGCCTTGGGCGCACAAACTAATTAGTGTAACTTAAGCTATATGCGATGCTTGGGCGTTACAAATGAATTATGGCATATAATATAATTATGATCGTGATAACTTATACAGCGATGACATATCGATATCCGAGGTGAACGCGCTCACAGGCATTCGGAACGCGTATATGAGTGTTCTCAGCGATATAGTCGGTATTCGGAACGCACCATAATTCTTTTTTCTTTTGGTCCAACCAAGGGCTCTTTCAAATCTATCAATAACGGTGCTGACTTATTCATTGTTGAAAATATTGTCATTATTTATTTATATTATTTGCAATGTATTGTTGGTAAGACTCTGAATTAACGTAGATGTTGTCGCTGATGGGTGGCGCTAGCTGTTAGAATTGATAAGTCGTTGTTTTGACTACCGTTTCCTAGTTTGTGTTTATTTATTTTATAGTAAACTTGTATGTAGACTTTAATTTTTTTTATTATCCTACGAGTTTTCACGCGACATCTTTTCGAATCGAAAAATCGAAAGATGTATGTGATCAGCAGATCGCGATGAGATGCGACAATTTTTCGCTTCTAATCTTTGGCGGCGGAATTGTATGGCTCCTGAAGTTCCACATCGGCCGTAACGGGGAAAAGTTAGCATTCTATCCCACGGGGAGTAAAACTATCTGGTCACTTGCTAAAATGCAAATTCAAATATTTATTTCTCAACATTGACAATTACTTGTTCTTATTGGAAATTTAAATAAAGCAAGACTACCACCAGTTCGGAAAAACTGGCAAGAAGAACAACGCGAAGAAAAACTGGCAAGAAACCCCAGGGTATAATTTTTTTTAATATACCAAGGAATACACGCAAAAAAGTGTCGCAAATGATCTCAATCTGCTGACTTGGACCGTCATACTCGTCATGTTCCTTTTGGGTTGACATCGGTTGGCGAGTATTGCGACACGGATTCCACCAAACAGTGATCGACGTTCCTAATGAACGTCGAGTATTTGTCTGGAATCTGGATCGGTGGTTAGCAAAATGTACAAAAGCAAGACGCATTATGGTCAGCCCCCACTACACATGAGGCATTCGACGATCGAGTAGAAAAGCGAATAGAATGCTAAATTTATAAAACTAGCATATACCTTCGATTAAAAGTTTTATGCGATTACGCCAATTTCATACCTTTAGCATTTTTTTTGCTTTTCTATTCCATCGTCAAACGTCACTTGATTACGGGGGCAGTCCCCCTATAATCGCTTAAGTTCTTGGTGGAAGATGATGTCATCGGGAATTTGGGGTTGATATTTATGCGTCTGAGACCAGTCGAGAAGCTTAAATGTCTTTCAAACGCGCGGTGAAAATTTTGGGTGAATTTGTGTCTCCTTATCTTACCCCTCAAACTGGATCTTTCGATTAGTGCAGATTAACTTGCAAGGTGGCGGCGCAATAAACATCTTTGATTACTTCCATTAATTAATCCTGCTAATATTATCGTTTTTTTAGTTTACTTGCTAATCACCTACATACAATAAAATAATATGTATCACTCCTTTTATTTTACCTGAGCAAAAGCTAGTTGTGTATAAAATGCTAATTAAAAGTAACGTGGTTGCGAAGACTTAAGTTAAATGATGTTTTAATAAATATTCGAACATGTAAGAATTAAAGACAAAGTTATCGCGGGTCCAAATTTTATTAAAACGTTTTGTAAACTTACAAACAAAATTTTAAGGAAACTATCGACCTTGTGTATTTCCACCGGAGGCCGGCACTTTGAACCTCTATTAAATTTTTTGTATAAATTTCTTAATAAATTGAATTATTTAAAATCTTTTTATTTTTCTGCTTTTCGGTAAATAAAGTTTAATTGCACATCAGGAAAGTAATTTTTCTAATATAGATGTAAATAACATGAAACGTTCTGCGTTTAAAAATGACCTAAAATAAGGTTTTACAGAATAAAACATTCAACAGGAAAGTTAAAAATGTGCAAAAACATTATTATGCATTTTCCACTTCATCACATTTGAAGACCAATTATTCAAACAAAAAATGTACCTATTATTTAGTTACGTTCTTTTTTATATTACTATGGAAAGTAAGACTCCTGCGTTGTTATTAACATTAAAATTCCAAGTAGTTCAAACCCAAATTACTACAATTTCGTAACTTGTATTGCTATAAGGGTTATGATTATTTTACATATGAAACTACAATTCATTGCAATCAGTCAAAGCAAAAACATCAAGTACACCAAAAAAACATATCAATAAATGTTGTCACTTCGTCAAATAACCCTTAACAATTTAAATAAGATCTGTCTCTGAAACTACCAAAATCGCTGAACATTCATGGGGGTTCGAATGATTGGTAGGCAATACCCAATCACCTGGCATCGGCTTGACATATTGTGGGAATCACGCTGTATACTAATTTGCGCCAACAGAAGTGACTTTCACTAGTTAAATAATTAAAGACAAATGTAAAATAAAACAACATATTTTGGAGCTAGACCACTTTAATAAACTAGTAGTAGTATCATTCTTTGGTTGGTACGGAGGCCGGAACACCTATTCTCTAACTAGACTTACAAGCTAGGTACTTAATTAGCAGAACTGACAATACCTTTCTAAGCCTTTCTTAAAATTACTCATCAAACTCATAATAAATTAAAGAGGCCTATATATGATTCGATTTTTAAAATTATAGCAACCAGATTTATCTAAAATATCATGCTTACATAACAAACAATTTTTTTTAATATTCATGCATTTTAACTAAAATCTTTGTACAATTTCAAACTTAAAATTTTCTTTGGTTATGGATCTAAAATCTTTCATATTTCGTTAATACAAATAAATAATTACAGTTATTTTCTATAGTTTATAATATTAAGCTAGTGTTTATATTCTAGTCGTTCTTAACAACTACACATAAGATTAAATTGGATTAATCAACAAAAAACAATCAATGGTAAGCTGCAGATTTTTTTAAATGATTTTGAATTCGGAGCCATAGGTTTGCCTCAAGTTTTTGAGCCACAAGTTGTGACTCAAACTAATGAGGATATTACCACTCGAGAATAATATTTATTATACAGACAGTTTCCATGTGGATTTGTTGACTGAACCAAAGTAAACATTATTGTATCTATTGTTACATATTTAAAGAATGATTATCCCTTTTACATGAAAATAGTATATTCAGAAGGAGCATAGTAACCAACATTAATAAACGAAGAACAAAATGGCACTGGCATCAATATAACTACCTAATATTTGGATAAAGCTCTCAATTTAGTTAGAGATCTTAAAAAATATACAGTCATCAACAAAATATGATATACATTATCAATAAATAATTTAAAACGACACAGATTGAAAGAATATATCAAACCAAATGCAATAACTTATCAAACAGCACACTCCTCCCATTCATCAAAAAATAAAACCGATTTAAGAATATAAATAACTTAACACTCAAAATATGCTTAAAATGAATAGGTACAGTACTAAAATAAAATTATTATAACAATTAAAACCAGATGGCACAATCATCCTGAAACGTAGGAATGCCCAACAATATGTCTTATAAAAACAAAAATTCTTTAAACAATACACATCTTTGGATTCATCACTTTATAGCAAAATGGCAAGTTTAATTACTAGAATTAACCTAGTCTCGTATATATTTAATATAATTTAAAATATATTTATTTAATGTGATGTAGAAAGAGAGTTACTTAAATATAGTGTTTGTGCACATCAAATCAGTGACTACATGTAACACTCATACTATTTTATAGTTATACAATAATCAATACACATGTCAAGACAAACATTTTATACGTTTATTATTTATTTTATTAAATTAGAATCAATAATTGCCACTACGAAAATACATCAATCTCGATGCTCGTTTTGTTTTATTACGTAACCAAGAGCTAATATAAAAAATGTCCATGCTTTTGGAACAAATTACTAACTTACGTAATTTTGCATGGATCACAAAGTTTAATTATTTTTTAAATAGGATAAACAGAGTAGTGTCCGCTTTTATTACATTCATTTTCAGAAATTGGTTTTTCTGAGAGTTATACTGCTTTTAAATCATCTTTGTGTTTAGTAATTAAACCTTATGTCGTAATGTGTATTTTACTGTGAAATTGGAACGAAAGGATTACGAAAAAAATATATTTGTAGTGGCACTTACATAATTTACATGAAAAGAGTATTTACGCTATTTTTTTTTATTTAGTCAGTTTTTTTCTTAGAGTCTGTCAAAAGCTCCAGTAACTCCTCAGTAGTTTTCTTTTCGGCTTTGAACTTCTCCATTTGGTCTTTGGGCACTGTCCAGTCCAGAAGCATTTCGATGTTAGTTTTGAGCCTCTTTAGAGGGCTGATCGCCTGGTCCCTGCACGGAACTTGTCCCATAGCTTCGAGAGACTCCGCCAGTATGTCATCAATCAGACGTTTGTTGAAGCCTGTATGAGAGCTAAGTATTATATTTAAATCTACATATTTACAGGAAAGTATAAAACCATTCTCCACATTGGACCATAGAATTGAAATAGGGATAAGATATTATGTAAGGTAGACTCAATTTCATAAGTGGCTCACACATGTTTAAAGAAGTGGTTCGTTAATTTTCTATTATTTTCTTTTTATTATAATTGTAAAAGTTTTTCAAGTAAACGAAAAAAATATGAGGTAATAATGTTTTGTCTGTGATTGAACGTAATATGCTTATGTAAATTAATTATGTACTTCTTCTTTTTTCATTTTACAGTGGGCATATTTTAGTGGGCAATATTATTATTTATTTATAAACTTGGATCAATGCAATTAAAAAAAAATATAGATGAGGAATACGCTTTTTTAAGGTCAAATCGTTTTTTAGACGAGTTTGCAAATTTTGAATCTATCCCAGAATGTTATTTTTAGAAACTGTTTCCGAGCCGCTTATGACACTGAGTTGGCTATGAAAGAAAACATATACTACAAGAGTGAATTTTAAAATGACAAGACAGATTTGTGTATTTGTACAATCAATAAATCAGGAAGATCATTATGCAGATCTTTTCAGCATCTTAAAAAATACCCAAGACCCGTATTTACAGTCCACCACCACGTTTGCCTTATACCGTATAGTAAAGTCCTTTGCCACCGAAAAATACATACGAATCTCTTTCATTGACCGACACCAACCATCACCAGATTTAAAACAAATGAAGATATGACACTCACTTGTTATTTCACCGATGGCGGTTCCTGTGTGAACGTTTCGAAATTGGAAACATAAATCAAACTATGCTTAAAAAAACATATGATTAAGCTACGCAAACTGTTGCGTGCATAACGTGAAGAAATTATGAAATAACACACACATACACCCTCGCACAACATACACAAAGAAAACATGTAGAAAGAAGCAGATCAGTGTAAAATCTGTGTTTCTTGTGAACTGGGTCAAAATAAATAATCTATAGTATGTAGGTTATAAATAATTCATGAAATGTGATAACGAAACCACACTTGAACACTAATTATAATAAGACAAATGTGAAGAGTTATAAAAGTGCTAATTGTGAAAATTTTTAAACAATTCTGCCAAATTATTATAAATATTGCAAAAACTGCCATCCTAATTGCAGTGTGCCTGTTTTTACTTCTTTTAATATTTTAGTGAAAGTTGTCATTCACCAACGTAGTCATCCACTTAGGGTGTTACCACACCAATCGATCGATCGTCGATCGACGCCATCGACGGATCTACCATCCGAAGTCGACGTCGATCGACAGTTATACCAGACAAATCTAAATCGATCGACGATCGAGCGATTGGTGTGGTAACACCCTTAGGATATAGTGACTGCCATCCACTAAGAAACGCCTAACTTCGTTTTTAGCCTATGGTCGCACACTACTAGTACGGATAAAATCGTAGGAGTGGGGCGCGTCTTCGTAATTCTTTCGCCATATATGAAACTATAGTTACGAGATATATGACTGCTCGTCTTATAATATCGTCGTCTATTAAGATAGTTCCTATGCATGTATACGATATTATAACTAGGTATAGAAAAATAAATAATTCAGATTTAAAAATGTGTAAGAGAAAGACATAAACACAAAATAAAATGTTCTTTACTCTGTATACTTATTTATATAATAATAATACACGTATAAAACAAAAATTGTAACGGAAAAGTTAAAATTCTGTTATTTTTATTTAGTTGAAACCATCTAAGCTAAGGCAGATTGTACAAGATTTGCATTACATTTTTTGCGAAAAAAAAAACTGATCTTTGGAGGGTATTACACTATTTTATATTGTCTAGGACCATAGATCTTATAAATATGATAATGTAATATATACATGAGGGCCCTCTCGTCTTTGTACAAATATTTTTGACATTTGCTTCTAGATAGGATCATAGAAACACGTCTTGGCATATTGAATGTTCTATATTGAATTTTCACACTTATTTTGATTATTACCTGAAACAAATCCGTCATATTCTAAATTGTAAGGCAGTTTAGTATTGTAACGGTTTTATTGATGGATAAAAAGTATCTACAACAACCTGCTGACGCCTGCTCGGCAGATACTAACCTTAGCCATTTTCGAATTTTTATTATTTTCCTACTATTATTCTTCTTTCATAATAATAACACAATACACACTGCAGAGGCAACAGTAGTATACACAACCAACTCGTGCTCCATTGCAAACACATATGACAACATTAGCATCATAGAACTATGATAATGTATTACACAAATATAAATCTAGAGGTCATATATGTAGGATCAGAGATAGGGTCCTACATGTGATTATAGATCATCAATAGTGTAATATTCCTCTTAGAAATAAAAAGACCTGAAAGCGAAACTATTGAAAGAAAATAAACATTACATTATCACCCTTTTGTAATTCATTGCAGTATCTCGTTAAAATAGCACGTGTTAGGTATTCGAAATCGTCATAACATAATAATGTACTTTACATTTTGTATTCAATGAAGGCGCTTATTTTATTTCGTTATTGTTTGTATTCAAAGCGACCTTGTCTATACACAATGTATGTGGCTCATTCATTTCAACATACGCGATATCACGTTGATGTCTAATACACACGCGCAAACTAAACGAATGTATTTTTTTATATGCATTATCAAACATGTTCCAATAAGGAGGTCTTTTTCAAAAACGGTGCATCCTTTTGAGAGTACGCTATCAATACACTTTCATAATATTTTGTTTGTTCATTCTGAATAATGAGTTTTTATGACAGTTTTTCATGATTAAAGTATGTCTTTGTACAGTTGTACAGTCATTTCCCCTTGAGGTCGGAAAAATGGAATCAAAACCTCGATATGTCATGGAAATTATATTTTGTTACTACATGATTTATAAATCAATTCATAAGGTTTTTGACCTTTAAGTTATATTGTATTTAAATTTAGTTAGCTACATGAATTAAACTTTTTGATTATTTACTATGTAGTTTATTTAAAATATAAATACAACTTCACCTGCCTATACCATTTATTTTCAAAGTTAAACTTTATTCACAAATTGAGAAGTGTAAAGTTCGCCTTTCGCATCAAAATCACTATTATAAATATTATAAAGAGCGTCACAAAAAATGATGTACATTTTAAATTTAATGTATGCTGAACATTAGCATTTGGTTTCAAATTAAAATAATCACTCAGAAAGTTATGACCATAAAATATAAAATTGATAAGATATTTGTTAGCTGTATACTTAGATGATAATGGGGTCGTGCCCTTTTACTCGTTTAACTCTTGAATATTGCATGATGAATCATGATACTATATGAATTGAATTCCTGTTAAAAAGAGACACATACAGAGGCACACAGCAATCAGACAAATTTAAAATATTATCATACGCACCTAAGTACTTCAGTTTCTCTTTGGAAGCGACCATAGTTAGCAGCAAAGCAAGAAGGAACCTCATTCTGGACAGGTTCATGACAGGCTCTAACTCCACTTCATCAATTTTGATGGACTCTTGTATCTGCTCTTCTAATGTCAACTCTTTAACACCAACTGTGCATTCTTTAGAATGGTTGTCAAGTTGAACTTTTAACTTGAAAAATTGATTGCATTTAACACATTTATAGGGGTTCTCTTTACCATGAATATTCCTCATGTGGGCTTTCATGTGAGGTAGTTGAGAGAAGGAAATAGGACACATAGCACATACAAATGGCTTCTCCCCAGTGTGCCTTCTGATATGTAGCAATAGAGCATTAGAGTGTGAGAAGGGTCTCCCGCATATCTTGCATGGATATGGTCGAGCTCCGGTGTGCGACCTACGGTGAACATTCAACTGTGTAGACTGAGTGAAACGCTGTCCACAGAACTCACACTCATGTGGACGCTTATTATTGTGAGTCCTCATATGCTCAGTTAGATGCCCTTTCAAATATTTCTTACAAATTGGACACTGCAGTTGATGACCAATATGACAAACCTGTACATGTCTCTTTACAGAATTAATTCTCAAAAATTCTTTTCCACAAAAGTCACAGATGTAGTCCTTAATTTTTAAATGACTTTTAATGTGTAGGACTAGACGAGTTTTGCTATCATAAGTCTTTGGACAGATTGTGCAGACATAGCGACTGTTGACCCGCTGCTGGATATCAAAGAAGGATATGTCAAAGTCCGGATGCTGTCTTTTCACATGAATTTGTAAATTAAATCTTTGACGAAACTTCCTAGGACACTGAGGACAGCAATGAGGTTTCATGTCAAGGTGCATGTATATGTGCCGGCGGAGAGATGATTTCTTGTTAAAGACTTTTTTACAATAATCACACTCAAAAGTATTGTTTATTTTGCTGTTAACTGATTTTTGTGGAGTTTTTCTAGTTCTAAACTCTAACTCTTTGAGTTTGTTTTGTTTAGAGGCTCTTCTTGTTATAATCTTTCTAGATGGAGGTGCAGCACTCTCTTTGGTTGTATTTTGGTCATTAATTTCAAGGCTGTTGTTATTATTTACGGTTTTTCTGCTTCTTCTAGTTACTTTTGTTTTATTATCCTCAATAAGTAATTCAGATTTTAGGATATTATCAATAAGCTTCAATTGGTCTTTAGTTTTCTTTTTGATTCTACCACTTTTTGTGACATGCCTGACTTTAGCTGGATATGGTGTCTTGTTTAATTCACTTGATGCTTTTCTAGTCATAAATTTATCCTTTAGCAAATGACCATTTTGTAGGAGAATTTGAACTTTTTCTTCACCTGTCATTACTTTCAAATTACTGTGTCTTCTCATTACTCTGTTGGTATCAAGAATATTATTTGTATCTGTTGAATTTTTATTTTTAGCTGTGTTTTTAGGTTTGGTAGGAGCACTTTTAGGTGCTTTTGCTCTACCTTTAACATTTGCCATGTTTCAATTTCTCCTTGCCAATTCCTTTAGTAACTACCGGATATAAAGCTTGAGAATGAAAGGATTGAGATGTTGTCTTGGTCTCAAAGCTTATATTACAGCAGAAAGCGATATATACATTAACCACCACCGCAGTAAATATAATAATAAGTTAGTAACCACGGCTCTATGATCTGTAAAGGGAGCTGAACGCTTGACGTCGCTAGACTAAACCCAGTTACTTTACTTGTATTTACTTGCATGCATTGTAAACATCGTTAGCATTTCTATAATCACCTCTAGTTGACATAGATAACAGTTTTAATGATCTAATAATGTGTGAAGGACGAGGCTCACTCACAGCCTTTTGTGAAGACAGAACGTCTCTTTACGTTTACCTTGATCGATCTTCGTAATTGAATGCTAATAACCATTGTTTTTTTTTCCACTTTATGTTACAAATTTGATAATTATTCTATGTTATGCACGTAATTAAAGAACACTATATTGCACATGGTTTAAAACATCTATACACTTAGAAATTGTACGTGATGTTCCATAAAATAAATAAAACTCGAGATATCGACTACATAACTTCACAATTCTATTCACAATCATATCATTGCTTGCAGTGAGTGAGGTAGCATAATCTTGATAGAACGAAAGAGAAAAATGTAATTATCACGAAGAGATTCTCCTATGTCTGAGGGAGATAAAAGTATTTATATCTGCTGTCAAATGTGGAGGTAATCAAGCGAATTCTGTTTGGTATCAACTGACGACATCTATTGGCAAAACTTAATATTAAAATACTGACATATTTATGTTTGGTTTCTCGGCTAAATAAATTGAATACTTTTGAATTATGCTTAAAAGCTAAAAATCTAGATAATACTTTGTATAACCTGCTATATATAATTACGAATTTCAGTAGTTTTATACATTTGATGATGTACAACGCCATCTATTGCTTTTTGTGTAAACATAAATGTTACGATGTGGATGAGTAGGTACTGTGGGCGGGCTAAAATCCTGCCTGCACATCAATTTTACCACACCCTGCCCCAGTTCACTAGACAGTGGCCTAAATATAGCTTTTGATTCATAATCACAACACACAATACGTTCTTCTCGACATTGCCATGTTGTTTTATGCAAACACAAATATTCATGTACTAATTAACTAGGTACGCATCACGAAGCAGAGCGTATTTTAGCGCTGAATAAGTTTTAATCCTTTTCTACGTTTGTTATTCGATTTCTTAGATGACACATTCATGTTTACATTCCTTTACATCTTTCCATATTACCAGTGCTATATTGAACATTAAGAACGTCAACTAATATTTCGTTGAACTCTTTCACATCGCCTAGCAAACAATATTAAAAAGACTTCAACGATATTTTTATAAGTAGGTAGGTATGTCACTAGGTACTGTTTAAAATTCAGTTACGCAAGTGTCTCGAAATTGTGTTTCTCTAATTAATTTTAAATTAAATTTTGCTGTGTATTTTGAATATGAACAAATGAGTAAGGTATCTTAGAAACTAAAATTTACGTCACTAGTTTAGTAAAACAAAACATAAATACTTAAGTAATTAAAAAGCTATGCAGGACTGTAGAAATAATATCATAACGCACATTTTTCATCATAATTCCAGTATCAGTCGTTGTACAAGGTTATTTAGAATACAGCTGGCTACTGGAATCATTTAGGCTGCTTTCACCATTGTTCGGCCACCACAATAGCTTACACCATCTGTGGACGGGCTGCATGGCTGCGACCCGCTGCGCTTGCAAAAGGCATTGTTTGTTATTGTTCTGTCTCGTAAGACGTCGATGTTGGCGGAAACGCTCCTCGAATGCGCACATGTGGCGTTGTGGAGGCTAGGTGTTAGGGTTATTAATATTCAGTTCAGATGACAGATGTTTAATATTGTTTTGTATTATTTTTATTATTATTAGTATGTAGTGTGGGGGTAAAACGAAAATACAAAGATACAGAGAGGTTATTACTAATATTTCGTTCAATTGCAATAAACAAAATACTAAGTTAATGAATACCTATATTAATAACTGAATAAAACTTCAAAGCAAAAATCTCAAATTCAGTCAGGTCTGATATCTTCAATACTATAAACGCATCTATTCTATTATTATAGAGAGAAAAGATTTGTATTTCTCTACGATTTGATAAACTCAATAAATTTCTCTTTTTAAATCGATAGTAGACCGATTTTACAAATAACTACGGTATCTCTACAAGTAGTAAACGATCAGCCTTTACATTGGATAGTAGAGTTTAGTTGCAGTAGATATATTTTTGTCCGGGACCGAGCCAAGTCATTGGTAGGCTGCACCCTCTCATCTGCAAGAAGAGCAAAATGTCGCTTAGAAATAAGCTTACAGTTTACAAAACTTGCCTCCACTCCATCAAGACATATGCCAGTGTAGTTTTCCTTACGCCTGCAAGTCGAATCTCAATCACTTGCAAGTCCTCCAAAATTGGTTCCTACGCAAATGTGTCGCCACGTTGATAAATTTGGCGTCTAGACATCACTTCGACAACGCACCCCATCATGTCTACGCCATCGATAGGCCAGGCTTTGACCGTAAATGACCCTTTCGAACTAGTAGTAGTTTTAATATACGACATCCTAAGCCAAGGTCCGAAACCTCTCGGGTGCCCTTACACGTATCGTATGTAGGAGCCGCAGAGTCCAGAGAAATGTACCTACATATTTGTTTACCTGTTTATTTATGGCCCTATAAAAGGCCTAGAGTGGCATAAATAAACAGAACATTTCGTACAGATATTTTGTTTAGGCATCGTATGGGGGGAACTAGTCCTTCCCATTCATTTTGACTACCATGATAAACACGTTTACAACAGTTGTATTCTAGTTATAGGGAAGGAACAGCTAGCGAAATTACAGAAACAAAAACAATTCCAATTGACACCACAACGCGTCATTAATCGACATCCTAATATTGTTATGGATGCCACTTAACACTAGGTGGGTCGCGTGTCGTTTGCCAGTTCTGCTATGATAATATAAAAAAATAAACAACGAGACCGAACCCGCTTACTTCAAGCCATGTAAATGTATCTAGCACAGCGCCATCTTCTTGCTTCCCGTGAACTAATTTCCTACTTATTTAATTTAAACCATATTTGCTATACCGGGAGACTTTTTACCGTTCAGAAAATAGGCACATGAGATCCGACCACGATTCTGGGCAACTTCCCCAAAGAAACAATATTACGAATATGAAAAAGAAGAGCATTAACACACAAAATTGGCAACTGACCCGTATATAGTTTTTTTGTAGTAATTAAAATAAGTATTACTATTTAAATGTTGGCTACGTGGTATCTCATATAAAATAAAAACTAGTATTTTCTTATTCATTACCTAAAAATAAAGTAGGTAACTACAACCAACGTTTTTTGACAATAGAATAAATGGGCAATTCTGATGAAATAAATAGGTGTATAATGTAGATAAGATATGAGTTATTAACGAAATAGTGATCTCACGATTGTCCTAATTTAGGTAATTTATAACGAGAATGAGAAAGATTGGAATCTAAATTTTCATGTAAACTATTTTGTAAAGAAATCTAAATTGCAATATTAAATTAATAGCGAGTTTTATATGTATTTCACGGAAATTTCATAAGAAAAGTGCAAGAGACAACAATGGCCCACGATTACACAAAATTGTCTTGAATTCAAAACAATGAACCCGTAGGACGACAATAAAACTTCTTAACACAAAGCTTCTGTTACTATTTCCTTGGTCGACAATTGGGTACAGTAGGTATTTAGGTAATTAAAATAAATAAATTTGTCTGGGCAAAAATACGCAGGAATTGTAATTCCACATGTTTTGATAACAATTTTTCACCGAGCTATATTACGTTTATCTACGTTTTATTTGGGATCCTTAGTTTTAAAATAAATTTCAACTAAATTAAAAATAAATAAGTAGTCAGTTATTTTTCGCTAAATATCTATACTGTTTCAAATATTTATCTTCTTGATTCTGTAGATATGAAAAAAAAAAATATTAGCACATCATAAACTAGTAAACATACATATAAGAATACTTCTCAATGTGAATCAATGAAATATAATTTAAGTTGATATTTTAATGAAAACATTTTCCTTGAACATTAGTCTAAACAAAATTAAATCACTCTTACCTACTATCTTACAAGAGAATTTATAGGGGAACTCTCTATTAACGCTGTTTAAGCATTGGGATTTGATACTTATAGATTGTAATCTCAAATCAAATTTTTCCATATCCTACTAACTTAAGGTGACTTTCACTCACTTTTAAGTGTACTAAAAATCCATCAAAGTTAAAGCAATAAAACTTTTTGGATGAGCGAACGTTTTGTTTGAGTTTCCAGTTTTGCGACGCAAATAGGGACTGTTCAACTTGCGTGGCCTATTCTAGTAACGTCGCGCCACATGTTAGTTAAATTTTCTAAGAAATTGCTTTTTAAATCCCTTAAAAAGTTTTATCACCACGTCCAACAACTGTGAAAAAAAAATTACTTTCTGGCAGATATGTCAAACTGTGACAAAGGCGCATTCATGTTAACCAAAAAAGGCTCAGAGTTATGTTGAGCCACTGTTGACGTGTCTCGAAAGTCCCGTCAAATATAGTGTGCATATAAACTTTGACGAAAGCGTTTATATCGCCAAAATCGTGTTATAATCCGTGGCATAAGTTTTGTCTTGGCATGTCATGCTAGGCCTGCAGCTTTCACTACATTTTCTTTTATATAAAGATTTTCATGTCTTTTGGGACTTAATCAAGTGACAGTGAAATATTCCACTGACCCGAGTCTAATTATAATGAACCTTTGTCGTCGCCAGTACTACACCGTGAAATGTGATTAATTGTTGAGGTCAATATTTTCACTTAAAATACTTACTTGATTATTCGTTTGTCAAATTGTATTGTGCATTTAATTGGCCCTATTACTATGAGTTTGACTTTAGCATTTAAATCGATATGTTTTATTTATTCCTATTTTATTATACACACACTAGTTTATGACGACAGCAAGTTGATTGAATATAATCAGATTTTACTGGACATGTGTCATCCAGCAACCGATGGAGCCAACCCGTCTCCCGACGAAATATTGCCTCTGTCCCGCAATATGCCGTATCATCAACCGTATCATAATAATTGGTTATTATATCAGCAGAATTAGTTATTAGTTGATTATTAATTAGTTGATAATCTTCAGTTTTAACTAATCTAATTCGTTAGTGATTCTGTGTCTATAATTCTAAATTACCTAAGTGTGCAAAACGGTAACTACCTTAAAATAAATTGTCGCTTCTTCTTCCGAAAGTTGTAACCTATGTAATAGACCTACTTATTTTGCTACCAATAACGTGTATATGAGATACATAGGCACTAATTGTATATAGCTTTTCTTCCCAACCCAAAAAGAAAAATCCACTAGAAACTTATATTAACACAATTACAATTATATTACTACATAAGTACCAATAAAACTGACGTTATTAAAACTCGCTGATTACTGTACCTATCTGGTTTACTTTGCTTCACCCAATTCTGATAAGGCTTTATATCAAAGAATTCTCTAAGATAAGGCACAAGTCATATGAGGTCATCAAACTCGAATGCTCTCTTTGTGTACGCTAGTTCCTACGAGATTTTGTCAACAGTTTTCTAAGATGCAACCTATTTCCCTACTTTAATTACGTCACACTCTACTTAAGGAGGAGCGAGTCAAATATGACGGCTTGGATGAAGTACAATCTTGCTGTGCTAAATGAAATTTAATGAAAGTAGGAAGAACATAAAGAATTTTTTTGAATCTAGAAAATCTTTCTGGTCAGTCTGTTGTCTTTTCTAGAACCTAATCTAATAAAAATTATTTGCTTATAGGTACTTGTGCTTAAGTATACATATAATATCTATACTTTTACTTATACTTGGCACGGACTAACCAGAATGACTAAAAATATAATAAGCAACGTAGATAACTGATAAGAACATAGTATTGTATTAATGCAATTACATTTATTTTAAAAAAGAAAATGTAATGTTGCTCTTTCTTTCTCTAAATATTCTAGTAGCTTGTGATTTGTCAAGAGTCTTGAAAGTCAAACTAAGTTCAAGAACACATACACTATCGAAGATACATATTAAGTAGGTACCTATAGTATATGGAACACTAGCGGGTACAGGCTTTTATATGTTTATCTAAGTACCTAACTACATGTACCTTTGAAGATACCAACTCGATTGATATAGGTACAACACTAATAAGTATTTGAATAATAAATAGGTATACATGCTGTATAAACTAAGCAACATACACATTTACTTATGTGCCCAGCTTTTCCGTTATAAGAAAATCACAATGATAAAGTAGGTGCCTAGTAAAATTTTAACGTAGCTTAAAAAAAATGACAAAAATAATATATTTGGCCGTGCTCTAATAACTTCTTGCTCGTTGCTTCCAACTGTAGTGTCTCTATCTCCAGTATCAAATAATGTACAAGCAGTCTCAAATAATGCCTTCATTCGTTCTAGATCCATCTTATACTTATAACTTCAAGCGGGGATTATTTTCCAAGCGCTGCCTTTTCTTGGTTCACGCTACAAACTTTATTTGAAGTTTTGTTTTCGCCGCGCCAAGTCGGCCATTGTTGTTTGCTTCGCGCCAAATTTTAAACTTTTATTTTGAATACAAAGACTGTCGCTACAATCCTGCCATAAGAAATCTTTGATGTTTGATTTTAGTGAAAATGGTGAAATTCTGGTGGATGTTTATATTGTTTGCAAAAACAGCGTCAGCTAGTGATAATACGCTCCAGGAATCCGAAGCAGCAAAAGGTACAAAAAAATTATGTAGTCGGTACCTACTTAAAAATATTTTGAGTAAAAGATTGCTTGTCCCTTAATTTTACCTTGTTGAAGACATTTATAAATCTTCAATATAATCAAATTAAAGCTGCATCAAACATTAAACAAACGGCAAATAGTTCAACTTTGAAAATTCCCACACTTTCGCTAGATGAGAGCATTCAGATTTTATTCGAATGTTTTTACTTTTTTAGATGGTTTACGCGAGACCGAACAAGAAGGCTCTATCTTGCTACATTTTAATTATTGAGATGTCAGTACTTTTAATAGTAGAAACCTATTTATTGTATTTGTTTATGTAGGGTTGCACAGCAGCTGTCCTTTTTTTTAAAGATTTACTAAGGAAGATACATTTTACTCAAATAAAGAAGATTAGCTTCTCAGGGTATCCGAAGTCCAAAAATATTAAAATTAGTTAATGTCTGTAACAACAATCATCATTTGACAGCGGTATTTGATGCAGTTTCACGGTTTTGAACATTAGACAATGGAAGTGAAAACCTAATACAGGGTTACTTACTATACTTACTTGCCTGTTGAGCGTAATTGAAATAGTTTGCTTTCCTAAGATTTTATCTGTATAACGATGTTATATACTCTGCGTGAGAAGGAAATTAGCCTCTGTGCTTAATTAATAAGTAGGTCGGTGAATATCAAAATTACATGTTTTCATTTGTCTGCTTAGATCCAGAATAACTTTTAATTCAATTTACAAAAACTTTATTTCTAGATAATAGAATTAAATTATAGCAGCTAAGACCTATCTATAACAAAGAGTAGCTACATAGTTATAGTAGATAACTGTTTTTCACCTTTCGTTTTTAAAATAGGTGGTAAAATATGACCCGAAACTGTAACACCTTAGTTTTTGTTTGTGATATTTTTTAAATAATTGTTAGGTATATTGAGATTGTGCTTATTACCTACTTGATGAACATCGTCTATACCATCAGAAACGTAGTTTATAAGTAGTTTATAAAGCGTCGACTTATATAAAACACATCAACTCGTTTTTAGGTTTATAAAGGTATCTTTACGTTCGTAACCTTTAAACATGCAGTATGTAAATACAAATATTTATTTCTCAACATTGACAATTACTTGTTCTTTTTGATGTGAAATAAAACAATACTCTACCACCAGTTCGGAAAAACCTTCGTGAAGCAGAACTGGCAAGAAACTTCACGGGTATATTTGTTTCAAAATAAATTTACAATGTCTCTTTATGTCTATACAAAATTATTCTCATCTGCTAACAGATGCAGAGAGCTCGGCAAGTCCCCCCCCCCCAAGTATCCAAACGACGAACACTCTCAAACGGCACCCGTTCACGAGTTAATGCGGGATCCACGGATCGCCCTCCTCAACCATCTAATTTCATAACATAAAGTTATTATACCTAGAGCTTACTTATTGACTATACCGATAAAAATTATCCCTAGGTTAAGCATTTAAAGTACTTAACTGATGGCCATAAATACCTAGTTGTCGAAAGAAAAGAGATAAACTATAACAAAATCTGTTTATATTTAAGTCCTTATTTATTGTTGTAAAACTTGCAGAGTCCCGTCTCCTCCCGTTATTTGAAGTTAAGAGATACGATGGAAGACCAGTCCATTTAGGAACAGCTCCTCTGCCACCACTAACGAGTATGCCAATAGGTGGCGAAAGGTGTTCCTCACGACTAGAGTCTGCTTTGAACCAAATTAAACAAAGGAGAATGAGTTCGAAAACCTTGGACGCTCACAAAGTAAGTCATTTTTAAAATATTTCTATGCATTTAATTAACTACTGGTATCTCAGTGGCTGGCTGATAATTAGGTAAAGGACATCGATTTGCGAGAATTCGCATAAAAAAATAATATAGCGTCTATATTAAATCTACTTCAAATTAGTATTCTTCGTACCCAAAACCAAGTTATAGAGTTATATAGTTTCATGTTGTGTACAAAACCATTGATACATTGAAAACAAATAAGCGGATATCCGTTATATTTTTTCTTGTGCGTATTTGATTCATTTGTTTTTATTGCAGGTACAAAACATAGACCTCGACGGATACAGTCTTTATCAAAAGATGAGAAGTGCTCCAATAGATATGTATGTCACGCGGATGCGTGTGAGGTTACCTCAAAATAGCAACTGGGTTCGAGTTGAGAAATGTTACTTTGACCCAAGAAATATTTCCTTAGATACAATGCTGCTGTTCCATGACATCACTATAAGTGGTAATGTTGATTTGTACGACGCAAACGAGCTAGACCGAGGAATACCACCAAGTCGCAAGATCAGAAGAAACTATGCTGATGCTCGGCCGTATCCCAACGATCCCTACCCTGACCGACCTATAAGACATGACGGATGCAATATGATTCTGAGATTGAGAAAAGCCGGCATTGGATTCCACACAAGGCCTTTGAACCAACAACCTGGGAAGTTCAATGTTAAAACGGATTCAGAATTTGTTGAGCCCGGTTTCATAAGTGTTTATGCTTATGGCTGTGAGAAGTATATCAATAGAAATTCTGTACGAAATAGGGACAATCTACCATTAAAGCGAAAGAAGAGATCTGATGAATTTAATTTTGATACTGGGTTGGCCTCAGAACCCGATTACCAGGGTAGGTCATCTGACAACTGGGATGTAATCTATGAGCCAAAAAGTCGTTCGAACTATGAGAGAAGCAAATTATTTAGACCTGATGATGACTTGGATGAGGTAGAAGATATTTCAAGGGAAATGGAAGACATCTTCACAAAGGGCATTAGGACTTTGCTGACCACTTACATGAAGAAAGAATTACAGCCTGCAATTAAAGATACTCTGATGAGAAATATGGGTTATGTGATATCTTATGGATAAATAGGTATAATTTTCTATGTAGTCATTTTTATATGTAATAAATTTTTATTTTGGGTTCGAGCTTTGTTTAACTATGTTTGGATACCATTTCATAACTGATGGCAGTTTTATATAATTTTCAGAATAGTGTTTCAATTGTAAAGATTATTCTTTAGTAAACAAAACAATGCAACAGCTACATTTTGTAAAAATTGTATTTACTATTACTAACATATATATAAATAACTATAATTACTATCTAATTGATTTACTACTTACAAAAGACAGATCACAATGTATTACAGTAAAGCCTAGATCAATAAGCAGTCTATGTGTTTGATTATATCCAGTTATAAAATATAAGCAATAAATATTAAAAAATGAGTATCATTTTATCCTTAACAGTATATCTTTAACTTCATCATATATTGCAAAATGTAGAGCTGAAACTAAGACAGCTTTGAGCATGCTAGGTACATAGCCCTTGTAAAGAGCTAAGAAGCCCTCTTCTTCAATGGTGAGTTTGATACAGTGAAACACACCATTACAATACATTTGCTTGCCAAAACTTTCCCTGTGCTGCTGAAAGCCCTGAATTTGCAGTCTTTTCTTAATCAAGTCAAAAGGATATATCACAGTTTTAGCAACGAAACCAGCAAGAGAACCTGCCAGTAAATTGCCTATCAGTGTGAGCTCAACATTTGAAGACAAACTTTTCTTTCTTCTAAAAAGTTCTATTCTATTCAATATATTTCCAGTACAAAGTTTATAAATTGCAAACTGTGTGCCTGTGTACGGAGCAATTTGAGCTAAAGTTGGTAATAGGCCTTTGTACAAAGCTGCTGCACCTTCATTGGAAATTATGCTAGAGAATGCATGAATAAATCCCTTATATGCCTTTTTTGTCTTCTGTTCAGCTATAAGCCTTGTTCGTATCATGTCAAATGGATATGAAGCAATTGTAGCAACAGTTGCAGCAATGGCCCCATTATAGAAATTTATCCAATGATTTGGTGGGCAAATATTTGTCTTGAATGAGTTTTTTACTTGGCACATTTCAGTGAGGGCTTCAAATGTAGTGAATTGTAAAATTCCATATGATACTGATAAAAATTGAGCTGGAAAGTGTCCACTCCATAGTGCAGAAAAACCTTCATCTTTCACTATTGATACTAAGGCTTGATGAATGGACCTATACTTTGAGTTATGTCCATTGCTTATAGGCTCTATCTGAAGCTGGAATCTTATCTTCAAAACGTCTAGAGGTTGGCAAATAGCCCGAGTTATAACACCCGAAGTTCCACCAGCAATTGCACTTTCGGAAATAATGGAACTGTGTTCTACTTTTTTGACACTAACCATTTTTGCTCACCCACCACCAATTATTCAGTGATATTTGAGGGTTTCCTAGTATTTTTGGTTAAATCATCATGATAAAATCAAAATCAAAAACATTCAAAGTCAAAAAGACTAAAAGTCAAAACTTTTCAATCGGTGGGTATTTTTGACGATTGACAATAATAACAGAAAATTGGCACTTATAAAGGGTGTCCTAAAATTAACGCAAGATATGAATTTGCCTATTTTTTGGACACATGTCTTGAAAGCAATGTTTTAATTTTATTAATACTTTTATTATACTAATACTTGAAATTGGCTGAAATAGTTAATGTGTAGTAACAACAGCTGATTGCCATAAAACACAAAACAAGTTGACAGCTGACAGGTTAGGGTAAGTAAAAATGGAGCGTTACACGATAGAACAACGTATCTTTTCACTATTTTATTTATAAAATTTTGGCAAATTTATGCTATATTTATAATTTATTATTTAAATATGCTCGGAATAGTGTTTTAACTTGAAGAGCAGATAAATTGAAAAATTTTGGGTGACTGGATCAGTTGGAGACACTGAACACACTGATCATCCAAAAACAAGCCGTTCAGATGCCATGGAAGCATTGCGTAGAAGTGTTGCTGAAAATCCAGGAACATCAATTGTGTGACCAAGACTTACAAATTTCAAAAAGCTCTCTCACTAAAGATGTGTGTCTTCATGCTTACAAAATTCAATTAACAGAACAACTGAAGCCTAATGACCATGCACAGATAAGAGAGTTCGTTGAGTGGATTATTGAGCACTAACAGGTGGATACTGATTTTTCGAGCAAAATCATCCTAAGCGATGAAGCACATTTTCACCTTGATGGCTTTGTTAATAGCCGAAACTGCCGCATTTTGGGTCAAGAGAACCCACATGTGACTGTTGAAAAACAAATGCATCCACAGCGTGTCACTGATTGGTGCGGATTTTGGGCTGGAGGCATCATTGGACCATACTTTTTTGAAAATGAGGCTAGTCAAGCAGTGACTGTAACTGGTGCTCGTTGTTGCCTCAGTTGAATTATATTGATATAGACGACATGTGGTTTCAACAAGATGATGCCACATGCCATACAGCCCGTAAAACTATTCAATTACCTACTGCATGAGACATTTTCTAGTCTTGCGCTCTCTCGTTTCGGCGATCAGAATTGGCCCCCTAGATCTTGTGATTTAACACCATTAGATTTCTTTTTATGGGGTTATTTGAAGTCAAAGGTCTAAGTCAACAAGCCCACAACCACCCGTGCATTACAGGAGGAAATTAAACACTGCCTTAACGAAATTCAGCCACATTTAAGCAAAATAAAATCAGTTTAAAAGAATATGCAACAAAGACAATGCATTTAAAATAAGCTGCTGTTGCTTATTACTAAGTAAAATTATCAATCTTGAAAACTTTTGAAGTTACCTCAATTTCATATGTTTCAGGAATGTTTTTTTGTACTATATTCATAGCCGGAAAACGAGCACGCGATCCACCTGATGTTAAGTGGTGTCCGCACCCATGAACATCATTAGTCATAGGTGTATTATTTGTTAATAGTGGTTGTGATTATTAGAGTAGAGAGTAGAGTAATAAAAGAATACAAATTTTTTTTTATTTTATTTAATGACATAAGCTAATATGTATTACTAAATAGCGTTTAGGGCCGCTTTGTGTTTCACCCACACAGGCCACAGACAACTGTTAACTAGTCTACGGTCCCGAACTTTTTGGTGGCAATTTGACGGAGCAAGCAAGTTGTGTTCTTCATTTTCTTTTCAAGTTCTAGATTTTTCTTTTTTGTGTACATAAGTTAGTGTTTAGTACGTATATATTGGTGATAGTGCATTTTGCAGACTCATAGACATGTGCATTAAATAGAAAACCCAATGAGGAGTGCAGATAGTGTTTTATTTTTCCAAGAAGTCCACGCGTTGATAGTAAAGTCACGCCTCTATCGTCATCATTATCGTTCATAATTTCATCATTATCGTACATGGGTTTTACGCCAAAATAAATGTACACGAGTAAAAAATATCGTGCCCAGCGCCTTCAACCCATAATTGTGGCTATGTTTATTACATGTAACATGTTTCAATTTTTTTTAAATTACACTGGACCATGTATTTTAAAAATTAAATGTTATATTTACACTAACTTTCATAGTTATTTTTATGTCCAACAAATGAAACATGTCGATTTCACAAAACATGTCAATTATAGAAACTGTCACCTCACTACATTTTTTAAAGTCATCAAAAAAAAAAAGAAGAAGAAATTATATTTACGATTAACCAGGCTGTATGGTGTAGTTTCTGCCTTTCTTATAAGATAAAAAGTCTACGGTCTTACCCGATTGATTGATGATTGTGATTGAAAAAATAAATATTTTCTTTCTCAAGCGAGCAGCAGCATGCTTATTTGTATGCTTAGCATTACGTTTTTGTGAAAAAGAGTGAATTTCGAAGATATAACAATATATATAACGATAAAGATATTCCAATATGTCCTCCCCTCTAGAAAATCTTGAAACTCAACTAGAAATGTTTATTGAAAACGTACGTCAAATCCGAATCATAGTAAGCGATTTCCAGCCTCAAGGACAAAGTGTTCTAAATCAAAAAATGTAAGTTAAATCCATACTAATATAAACACGAAAGTAACTGTCTGTCTGTTACCTTTTCACGCTCAAACCTCCGAACCGCTTTTGTTGAATTTTGCATGGAGTTAGTTCTAGAAACGGAAAAGGACATAGGTCAGTTTTTATCCCGGAAATCATCCCTTACGAGGGTGAAATGTTTTTATTTTAGTGAGTTGTTTGTATTTTAGGTTTGTGATCTAACATAAATCATACAGATATCAGTATTTTAAGATTTGCCACCCTTAAAGGGGTTACACTGGGATAAAAGTTTTATGGTTTTTTTTCTCATTTTTAAAGACAGTGCCATGAATTTTTTATTTATTATGGAGTTAGTTTGAGACCCTGGAAATTATATAAGTTAGTTTTATCCTTGAAACTTAACACTTAAAGTCACTAACTCATTCATGGGACAATGTATACCCTTTTATAATAAGGTTCCCGAGGATATCCAAGGTCTTCCTATTGACAAATTAAAATAAACTATAAAGCAGAAGTTGTGTGCTAAAGCATATTATAAACTATCTGATTATTTGGATGATAAAAGCCCTTGGTATAATCCCCTCATTAACAGGATTGTGCTAGTATTTGTAACATAACATGTTTAATGTGTCTGTTTGTTCATTGAGCTCTTCGTCCCGATGAATATCTAAAGCATCATTGTCACTAAAGTACGTCTTCTTATGGTAGCGTCGACGGGTTGCTCACTTCCCTTTAATATGGTTGAGGAGGGTGATGGCTGGATCCCACGTTAACTCGTGAACGGGTGCTGTTTGAGGGTGTTTGTCGTTTGGGTAATTGGGGGAAGGGAGACTTCCGAGCTAACAGATGCAGATAAGAATAATTTTGTATAGACCTAAAGAGACTGTAAATTTATTTTGAAAAAAATATACATGTGAAGATTCTTGCCAGTCCTTCTTCACGAAGGCTTTTTCGAACTGGTGGTAGAGTCATGTTTTATTTGACATCAATAAGAACAAGTAATTGTCAATGTTGAGAAATGAATATTTCATTTCATTTCGGTACTAAACTAACTCACTGTGTTGTTTGAGAGTTAGTTTGAGATCCAGGAAAGGACATAGGATAGTTTTTTTTTTGCTGAAAAGTATCATCTAGTAGGGTGAAATGGGGGTTAAAAGAAGTGTATGTGGAAGTTTTGTTATTTTTGAAGCTATAGGTACGAAACTTAAATGTTTTTAACCAAACATAATAAATAATAAAAAAAAATGTTTTTAAAATTCCACTTTAAAAGGCATTAATTGCGGGATGAATATAATGAAGGAAAAGGGAATTAATGTTGGGATTAGGAGGTTATGTTATAAAAAATATATGACATGAAATAAATAACAACTTAGATTCACACATTTGTCATTTTGAATTAAAATATGGTTTAAATTTTGGTGATTATTTTCCTGTATATAGGAGTAAAATATTTTTTTATCCTTATATTTTACTGTATTTAGTTATTAGTTAACAAAGTACAAGTTATTTGTGAAACTAAATTATTAATAACAGTATAATAAAAACACACTTTTTGAACAGCTTGACCAATTTCCATCAAACATACTAATCAATCTCAATTTATTCAGCTTTCAAACATAGCAAAATTATAAATCAGTCCTTTAGTATGCGAGACATAGACATACACACAGATTTACATTAAGGTTTCTTATTTAAAAACAAAATAAAAAAGGATTAAAAATGAGTTGGCCACTATTATTTATGTGAGCGAAGCCAAGGGCAAAAGCTAGTGCAAAACTAAATATTATTTTCTAAATCAGTATGAAAATGCTTATTTTAGTTCTTATTTGTTTTCAGACAATCATTAGTAACAGGCTTACAAGAAGTGGATAAATTGAAGTCTCAGGTGCATGATATTCACGTTCCTACTGAAGTTTTCGAGTAAGTATATTTTATAATGACACACTATGAAGGTAAAATCACAAAAATATACATTATGAAGCTTATGAACAAATTAGTGAGTTCATATTGTAAGTTTTCCTATCTTATGCTTGTAATAAAATAATTTTTTATTTTCAGTTATATTGACCAAGGACGTAATCCTCAGTTATACACAAAAGACTGCATTGACAAAGCTTTAGCCAAGAATGAAGAGGTCAAAGGGAAAATTGATTCATATAAAAGATTCAAGAGCCATCTGTTATCGGAACTGTCTAAAACATTTCCTAATGAAATAGCAAAATATAAAGCTATAAGAGGCGGAGAATAGATGTGAAGATTCTTATTTATTTGTTTATAAGTTAAAATACCAATTCCTAAAGAAGTAACTATTTTCCATATTACTCACAAATTCAGAAATTATCTATTAAAAAGACATAACATGAGCATGTCTTTTAAGAGGAATTATTTATTGTTACCAATCTGCCAGAGGATGCACATTAGTGGACTGCCTGTAACTTTTTTAACAAAAAATTTAATGATATTAAATTGTATTTCAAATATTCCCTAAAAAAGTTGCATTGTGTCGTTTTTATTACATGATTTAAAGCTTACTTCAAAAGTAATCATTTGTAAAATGTATGTTACAGTACCAATAAATCTACACAGGTTTTTCTTTCAGAGTTATTTAATTTATTACACTTATTTCATTGAATATTAATTTTAAAAAATACAAACGCAAAGAATGGTGATAGTTGACAGAAAATGAATGAAAAATCAAACATTGAAAATAGTTTAGAAGAAAGAAATAAAACATTTTGTAAAAAAAACAGACAGAAGAAATACTTTTCTTCAAAAAGCAGTTCTCAATGAATATTGAAATAACAAAGCACACTTTATAAAGATAAAGAAATAATGGCAAAAGCCAGCCTTGCCTCATGATAATTCACATATTAACCCCAAATTAAATTGGTATACAATTTAGAAATATTAGTAAAATATAGTCTTTTATAATAAAAAAAATTAAATTAGTACCAATTATTGAATTCATAAAATAAATAAATCTAGATAAAAAGGAAAATAAGTTTAAATAATACAAAGCTCGGGGGTCATTTCCATATCCCTATTGTTTTTTGCTTCTGTGATATTAGAATTATCAAACTCAGCACTGGCTTCTGTAGAGACCTCAGAAAGGTCAGTATCACTATCATAAAGATCCGAGTTCATATTTAGAGTTTCCCAAGAATCACTTGGGTATTGATTCCACATTTGATAAAACTCCTTCTTTACCGGTTCAACTAGTAGGGTTTTGCTGGTGATGTAAACATAGTTCCAATGGTCTGATGAACGGTCATTACCCCAGTTAAATGTGCCTGACATCAGAACCTTGTCATCCACCAGGCAGAACTTGTGATGCATTCTGGCCGCGCCATTGTCCACTTTGCACTTGAATTCTACTCCTAAAACGTCAGGTTAATTAATAAAGTTTATTTCTTTTAAATGTCTAATGTAACTTATTTATTTCCAAATGTACATACCAGCATCCATTAGCTCTTGTATAAATGGCTTAGTTGTACTGTTATAGCCAGATTTATCCATAATAATTCTTATTTTTATATTTTTCGTCTTAATGAGTCGCACCAGACGACCTTGGATGGCTGGATTATGAATTCCGGGCATGCAGACATTTACACTATTCTTCGCGGCTTCGACGAAGCTGATTAATTTATCAAAGAAATTATATGCATTATACTGAAGTTTACAAAACACCATCACTTCATTTATTTCTGTTCTTCTACTTTTGTAAAAATACGCTGCCGCCGAAACAACACAAGTAACCGCTAGCAGTGCTGCCGCCGAAAATATGCGTGGATTTAATTTCATTTTAGGTGTTTTCAAACATGAAAAAGTCTTTTGGCACGCACTACGACCGATCTTATAATTTTATTCGTTGAAATAAAATAAAGAGATCAATTAAGTGCCAATATCACGACATTGCCTCATAAAGGTAGGCAGTTTTATGGATACCCACAATTGAAACGCGGGTACCAAAACTTTGTGAATATTAACTTATCTAAGTAAAACAACTTTGATTAAAACACTTCAGTTCGCTTTAAATATTGGTTTCGTTAATTTCATTGACAAAGTATGTAATGAATTAATTATTGATTAAATTGACTTTAAATTCAAAACATAAACAATGGACAGTGGCCAGTACAAAATTAGATCCTTCTAATCCTAATCCTACTAATAGTTTAAACTTGGATTTTCCCGCGGCTTTCCTCACGTTGCTATACAAAAAGTACCGTATGCGCGTAGTTCAGGTGTCAACAAACAACCTCACATTTCCATTAAAATATTAGGATGTGTTTATTGTGTTTGGATGTTTGTTATTCAATAGCTCAAAAAGAGGGTTTTTAATGCTTACTATAAATAGAACATGTCCTTGAATAACACGCCTTACTGTAAAAAGTACTTTTGTAAGTAATAAGCAACACGAATTAATATAAATTATTAAGAAAATTTTGGTGGTTTTCTGTAAAATCTCGGCGTTTTCAAGCTATGAAATTAAATTCATCATTTGATTATTGGGGCGTTTTATATTAGGCGGCTATGAAAATGTGTGATTTGGCGTTGAACGGAACGAACTTTTCCCGCCTTATAAGAAATATATATTTTTGTGATGCCTATTTTGAGGATTGTTAAAACAATTTTTTTCTAGATAACACTGTTCCACAAACGAATTAGTGATTGCACTGTTCTGACGTATCGTAACCGGAATTCTTAGCGTAACGTGGTACCTGGCATCTATCTACCGACCCCGAGTCGAGATGATAAAATATACCTGAAATATTAATAATCTTTTGATTCAATAAAATAAATGTAGGTGTGCTTGCATCAACTTGCATGTAACAGAAAGATATTTGAAATTATTTCTACAAAATATAAAAAGGAAAGAAAAGTCCAAGCCAAACATAAAGTTTAATCAAGATGTTGTTAGTGGAAAACTTGAACATATTATTTACTGTGAAAACAGCATGCCATTCAGTTATGCGTAGATATGGGCAGTGGGTAATTACCGGATAGTAACCGTTCCGACCGGGGTTTAACCCATAACAACCTTTTCTTTGCGGGTAATAATAAATTGTATGTACTTAAATGATATGGTATATAATTAAATTATATCCATCTATATCGCCACGTAAAAAAAACTAATAGGTATTCAAAAATTTGAAAACAAGTTTTAACGATCGTATGGATCTTTTTAACTAACTAAAATATGTTTTATAGCATAATTTTTATTTACATCTTTTCAAAGAACTCTGCACCAGTGTCTATTCAAAGTTTCATGCGTCTGAACCAATTCTCAAAGCACGTTTTTCAGTCTGCAACAGGTACTTTCTCAACGGATTGCCGTGGGTTCGCATGAACTGATGAACAGATCCAATGCTGCCGCCAAGTCTTGCAAAAAGGTGATCAGAAACGGTCGCTTTGACCTCATTGGTCACATCGGAGACAAGATAGCGTCATATTTTCAGGGAGCAAAGCTTTCTGGTCTCTGGCCAAGTCGGTTGAGTCGAACTTCTGTCGCCCATCGCTGCTACCTCTGTGGAAGCCTGACGGTTCACTGGCCCAAACCGCAAAATAAAAAGCAGACGTTTTTGCTAATCTTTTTGCAGATTGTTCACATCTAATTGTCAAGGTAAAGCCCCACCCCAGTTACCTCAGTTCGGACCCAAAATGGGTACCGTTTATATTTGCCAAAAGGAGGTTCTTAAATGCTTGCAAAATTTAGACGTGAATAAGGCCAGCGGCCTCGATTGCATACCTGCAGTTGTGTTAAAACACTGCGCAGCCGAGTTGTCTCCCATCCTAACGCGCCTGTATCGACTCTCTTTGGAATTCGGAAAGCTCTCTAAATCCTGGAAGCTGGCTAACGAGCAACCAGTACCAAAGAAGGGAAGCCTACCGAAGCGAACCCTATCAACTACCGACCTATTGCAATCACCTCCATACTTTGCAAAGTTATGGAGCGTGTATTGAACAATCGTCTCCTGGCATACCTTAAATCCAACGAGCTCCTTAGTGATAACCAATATGGTTTTCGCAGTGGACGCTCGCCTGGAGATCTTCTTGTGTATGCCACTCACTTATGGAGTGAAGCCTTGGAAGGTCACGGTGAAGCTATAGCTGTATCCTTAGACATTCCCAAGGCTTTTGATAGGGTCTGGCATGATGGTCTCTTGAGTAAGTTCCAGCATATGGAATACCTAATGGGCTCTTCCACTGGATATCTGATTCTCTGAGGGAACGGTCAATTCGAGTAGTCTTAGCCGACTGCTCTTCTGACCAAATGGTAATGAATGTCGGGGTACCTCAGGGATCTGTTCTCTCTGCAACGTTATTCTTGCTGCACATTAATGACCTGCTAACCCCAGGCATTATTGGTTACGCTAATGACAGCACCATTGTAGAGAGAGACATGTCCAATGCGCGAGCGAGTCTTCAAGAAATCCGGGCTTTGAGAGAATCCATAATTAAGCGGGTGGATTTGGCCTTAAAGAAAGTGTCCGATCGGGGCGAGTCAAACTTGGTCAAATTTAACCCGTCAAAAACACAGGCGTGTTTATTCTCCGCCAAAAAGAGCAGTTTCGATCTAACGCCCTCTTTCCAAAATGTTTCTGTACCCTTAACCGACCACCTAGGGCTTCTGGGCGTAACTATATCGTCCCAACTAAACTTCGGGCAACAAATTGTGTCCATGGCTCAAACTGCTTCGAAGAAGTTGGGAATCATCTCGAAGATCCGACGGTACTTCATCCCTGAACGGCTACTTAATTTGTACACAGCACAAGTTAGATCTTGTATGGAGTACTGTAGCCACCTTTGGGATGGTTCTGCAAAGTACCAACTAGAAGTGATGGACGCAGTTGACTGAAGATCCCGAAAAATTATTAACAACTATGACCTCACCACCAAAAAATTGCAAAGCCTCGACCACCATCGGAAAGTTGCAAGTTTAGCAGTCTTCTACAGATTACATTTTGGAGAGTGCGCGAATGCTCTTTTTGATCAGGTTAAACCTACACCTTTCTTACATCGGACTACTAGACGCAGACAGGCCTTCCATCCCTTTATTGTAGATATCCCAAGAAGTCGAACCAAACGCTTCGATAGTTCCTTTTTGGTGCGGGTCGCCAAGGTGTGGAATGAACTGCCTGCATCTGTTTTTCCAGAAAACTATAGTCCTAATTCTTTCAAGCGTCGAGTGAATAGGTATCTCGTGGATAGACGTGTAACACCTTCGTCTTCATCGTCACTTTCCATCAGGTGAGATAGAAGACAAACGTCTTATCCTTTTTCAACGAATAAAAAAAACGGCCTTCTCGAACGCAGTGGGCGCAATGAAAACTGTATCCTCTTGAGCAGGTTTTTAATTTTAGGGAACAAGATAAAGTCACACGATGCCAAATCAGGGCTGTAAGGCTGATTCAAAAATTTTACCCGTGTGGTGTTTAGGAAGTCCCTCGTCTTGATCGAGTAGTGGGCGAGTGCATTATCATGGTGGAGCAAAAGGCGTCAGAGTCCCATCGAAAAGATTCGTCTCCTGTAATGATTCGATAAACACGGCTGGAAGAACCTGCTTCGAATTTATCAATCATATCATTGCGACCTACTTCTGAGCGTAGGTGAGGTTGTGGGGTACTCCTTACACAAAGGTGGTTGTGTTTTATTGAATCAAAGTTTCCAAACGTAGCATGTTTTCTTCCGTAACAGCAGTCAAAGGCCGACCACTTCTTTCTTCATCCTTCAGATTCAAGCGACCGCACTAAAACTCGCTATACACAGTTGCTTTAGAAAGCGCCTTGTTCATAAAAGCCACTTGAAGCCGATAAAACGATTCATCAGGTTTCAAGTTGAACTTTATATATTTTCTTAAATTTTCACGATCCATATTTTAAATAAAACACTTTTTACCGGATATTATCGCGTATATTTTAGTTAATTTTAAAATTATTTCGACGTTTCGGCATCTTTGCAGTTGCCGTGGTCACGATAGACTAAGGTGTTGTTCATCTATTGCCAGTAATAAAAACTACATGATTGTCAATACATATTAACGCCATCTGTTTCTCAGTCTTCTCGCATAACGTCCCGGATTGACACAAAAGGCACTGACTGTGTCCTGAGTTTGCAGTCTAACAGTTTGCTGGTTTTTCATTTTGATGTTTTTAAGTATTGGATCCCATGTTGATGACAGTTTCCAACCATCTTCTCTATTGAAATTTGGATGTTTTTTAATTTCAATAGTTTCTCTGACCATCCTAGGTATAAAATGTTTCTCTTTTGCTAGGATCTTCACGGTATCAAATCTTAAATAATGGTTGGGCTTGTCTATGGAATGTTCACAAACTGCAGATTTTGAGGTTCGTTTATTTTTAACATCAGAGATGTGTTCTTTAATGCGAGTTGACACATTTCGTTTGGTTTGACCGATATAAGAGAGCCCGCAGTCACAGTCGATTTTATAAACGCCTGGATCTTGTAAAGGGATGCTTGATTTTATTGGACGAAGATGCTGGCTTATCTTTGAGTGCGGCTTGTAGATAGTTTTGATTGAAGCTCGCCGAAGAATGCCTCCTATCTTGTCAGTAACACCCTTTATATAAGGCAGGAATGCTGGTCTTCGTTCAACTGTGAGTGGCTTTACGCGGTTTCTGCGACGGCGACGCGGTGTTTTTAAATCGTTATCCCGCAGCACTTTAACCAGGTGGTTGAGTTCCTCATTAATATGTTGGGGATCGCAGATTCCATGTGCTCTCTGAAACAAAGAGTTGCCTACGGCAGATAATTGGCTCGGGTGGTGATGGGATTTCCCATTTAGATATCGGTCAGTGTGGGTGGGTTTCCTATAAACAGTATGGCTAAGTGTACCATCAGGATTTCTTTGTATTAAGACATCTAAGAAAGCTAATTTGTTCTCCTGCTCCAATTCCATAGTGAATTTAATTTTAGAATTAAGGGAATTGAGGTGGTTTAGGAATGCAGTCACTTCATGCTTAGGTAATATAGTGTAGGTGTCGTCAACATACCTCTTGTATATCTTCGGCACAACAGGTGCCATTCGGAGCGCTTGCTCCTCGAAGTTCTCCATGTAAATGTCAGCTACAACAGGTGACACCGGAGACCCCATGGCAACACCATCAATTTGAATGTAGTAATTGTTATTCCACATGGAATAACAATTACTTAAATTAAATAAAAACACTTCGAGGAGCAAGCGCTCCGAATGGCACCTGTTGTGCCGAAGATATACAAGAGGTATGTTGACGACACCTACACTATATTACCTAAGCATGAAGTGACTGCATTCCTAAACCACCTCAATTCCCTTAATTCTAAAATTAAATTCACTATGGAATTGGAGCAGGAGAACAAATTAGCTTTCTTAGATGTCTTAATACAAAGAAATCCTGATGGTACACTTAGCCATACTGTTTATAGGAAACCCACCCACACTGACCGATATCTAAATGGGAAATCCCATCACCACCCGAGCCAATTATCTGCCGTAGGCAACTCTTTGTTTCAGAGAGCACATGGAATCTGCGATCCCCAACATATTAATGAGGAACTCAACCACCTGGTTAAAGTGCTGCGGGATAACGATTTAAAAACACCGCGTCGCCGTCGCAGAAACCGCGTAAAGCCACTCACAGTTGAACGAAGACCAGCATTCCTGCCTTATATAAAGGGTGTTACTGACAAGATAGGAGGCATTCTTCGGCGAGCTTCAATCAAAACTATCTACAAGCCGCACTCAAAGATAAGCCAGCATCTTCGTCCAATAAAATCAAGCATCCCTTTACAAGATCCAGGCGTTTATAAAATCGACTGTGACTGCGGGCTCTCTTATATCGGTCAAACCAAACGAAATGTGTCAACTCGCATTAAAGAACACATCTCTGATGTTAAAAATAAACGAACCTCAAAATCTGCAGTTTGTGAACATTCCATAGACAAGCCCAACCATTATTTAAGATTTGATACCGTGAAGATCCTAGCAAAAGAGAAACATTTTATACCTAGGATGGTCAGAGAAACTATTGAAATTAAAAAACATCCAAATTTCAATAGAGAAGATGGTTGGAAACTGTCATCAACATGGGATCCAATACTTAAAAACATCAAAATGAAAAACCAGCAAACTGTTAGACTGCAAACTCAGGACACAGTCAGTGCCTTTTGTGTCAATCCGGGACGTTATGCGAGAAGACTGAGAAACAGATGGCGTTAATATGTATTGACAATCATGTAGTTTTTATTACTGGCAATAGATGAACAACACCTTAGTCTATCGTGACCACGGCAACTGCAAAGATGCCGAAACGTCGAAATAATTTTAAAATTAACTAAAATATACGCGATAATATCCGGTAAAAAGTGTTTTATTTAAAATATGGATCGTGAAAATTTAAGAAAATATATAATTACCCGCTACGGAGCGGTAGTTGCAAACAAAATACGATCGCTTGAGTGCATGAAGAAAAAGAAATCACGGCTGCTGACATCGTTAAACTTTCTCAAAAGATGTCGGGATAACAACCTTCTCCCGGTATGTGTGAGAATATCTCCGAAGAAAGACATCCGGGGGAGTGCCGAAATTCTTCACCAAGCAAGCAAAAAACTACTGATCAAGTTAATACAACAACATCGGTATGACATATTTCGAACAGACGAAATTATTCAAAATTCAAAAAAACGATCTTGCATTGACTCTGTCCCATTCGGATTTCGCGAAAGTTGAAGATTTTACGAATAAAAGGGCGTACTATGTCTACAACATCTATAAAAATAAACAAATTAGCAAATTTCAAAAACTCAATAACAAAAGGATGACTCATGAACCCTTTCAGCCTTCAATCAGCTCAACCACAGAGAATCAATCAACTTTTTCGCTTCAACGTACAGTTGTCAATGTGTCAAAACAAACATTGGAAACAAATGTTATAAAAGTTTTATCGAAGGGCTTAAATTTTGCACCAACTCCGTCTAGAATACCGGTAGAAGACATAATCTGTCGCGTAGAAGACTGTCTTTTCACAAACAAACTTTCAAAGGAAGATTCTGAAAGTATACGGCAAGATATCTCCGGCGTATTAAGACGCAATAGTCTACCGAAATCGAATCTTTCCAGAGAAGAACGCCTTGCATTGAAGACCTTACGCAATAATGACGAGTTAACAGTTCTCCGTGCAGATAAAGGAAATGCTACCGTAGTGATGGATACATCTGAATATAACGAAAAAATCTTGGAGTTGTTAGCGGATGAAAACACATACAAAATGGTGAATTACGACCCCACCAGCAGGATTATGAAGAAAACATCCACTTTAATACAAAAACACAAAGATTTGTTACATTTAGATGCGAAAAAGTTAACACCAGCAAGTGCAAAACCACCAAAATTGTATGGGTTACCAAAAATACACAAAGCTAAAGTACCTTTGAGACCTATTGTGAGCCAGCTAGACACACCAACTTACAAGCTGGCCCAGCACTTAGCAATTGTGCTCTCACAACTGCGAGGAAAGACAAGTGCATATGTAAAGGATTCTTACCATTTTGTTAGTGACCTTAAAAATCTCAAGTTAACTAACAATGAAACTATGGTTAGCTTTGATGTGTCGTCTCTATTCACCTCACTACCTGTTAGAGACTGCATTGATATAGTAAAAAGGAAGCTAAGTGAGTCAAACTTGCCCGAGGAATATGCAGAACTATTAGAGCTATGTTTAACATCTGGCTACTTCATGTGGAATAACAATTACTACATTCAAATTGATGGTGTTGCCATGGGGTCTCCGGTGTCACCTGTTGTAGCTGACATTTACATGGAGAACTTCGAGGAGCAAGCGCTCCGAATGGCACCTGTTGTGCCGAAGATATACAAGAGGTATGTTGACGACACCTACACTATATTACCTAAGCATGAAGTGACTGCATTCCTAAACCACCTCAATTCCCTTAATTCTAAAATTAAATTCACTATGGAATTGGAGCAGGAGAACAAATTAGCTTTCTTAGATGTCTTAATACAAAGAAATCCTGATGGTACACTTAGCCATACTGTTTATAGGAAACCCACCCACACTGACCGATATCTAAATGGGAAATCCCATCACCACCCGAGCCAATTATCTGCCGTAGGCAACTCTTTGTTTCAGAGAGCACATGGAATCTGCGATCCCCAACATATTAATGAGGAACTCAACCACCTGGTTAAAGTGCTGCGGGATAACGATTTAAAAACACCGCGTCGCCGTCGCAGAAACCGCGTAAAGCCACTCACAGTTGAACGAAGACCAGCATTCCTGCCTTATATAAAGGGTGTTACTGACAAGATAGGAGGCATTCTTCGGCGAGCTTCAATCAAAACTATCTACAAGCCGCACTCAAAGATAAGCCAGCATCTTCGTCCAATAAAATCAAGCATCCCTTTACAAGATCCAGGCGTTTATAAAATCGACTGTGACTGCGGGCTCTCTTATATCGGTCAAACCAAACGAAATGTGTCAACTCGCATTAAAGAACACATCTCTGATGTTAAAAATAAACGAACCTCAAAATCTGCAGTTTGTGAACATTCCATAGACAAGCCCAACCATTATTTAAGATTTGATACCGTGAAGATCCTAGCAAAAGAGAAACATTTTATACCTAGGATGGTCAGAGAAACTATTGAAATTAAAAAACATCCAAATTTCAATAGAGAAGATGGTTGGAAACTGTCATCAACATGGGATCCAATACTTAAAAACATCAAAATGAAAAACCAGCAAACTGTTAGACTGCAAACTCAGGACACAGTCAGTGCCTTTTGTGTCAATCCGGGACGTTATGCGAGAAGACTGAGAAACAGATGGCGTTAATATGTATTGACAATCATGTAGTTTTTATTACTGGCAATAGATGAACAACACCTTAGTCTATCGTGACCACGGCAACTGCAAAGATGCCGAAACGTCGAAATAATTTTAAAATTAACTAAAATATACGCGATAATATCCGGTAAAAAGTGTTTTATTTAAAAAGTTGAACTTTAACTCGTAAAAAATCGTTACACGAAAATATTCCCGATGCAGATCCGTTTTTCTGTGACACACAATAGTTTCACAATGCTGGTAAAAAAATTTGAAACAAAACAAAAATATTTTTACTATATTTTAATCGAATTTTAAAAATAAATTACAACTCGCCAGCGTTCCATGCATAAAAACTTTGTTTCGCCAAACTTTCTGAGTGGCCTGGTAGCTAGGTAATTTCAAGCAAAATATATTTTTTCCAATTTGTGGTTATCGAGCCTGACATTATCAAACATCAATGTGAATAATTACAGCGTTTTTGTACAATTTATAACCATAAGTAAAGCGCGGAAATGAAAGTTCTTTATCCATTAACTTTGGGGTATGATTATACTGCATATTCTCATTACGAAAAAGTACTTTTTATTTTTTTTTAACGCCAAAAATTTGGCCTTTTTCAAAAAAATAAATTCTATTTTTTTAGCTTTACATATGTAAGAACAAACGGATTATCACCAAATTTTAATTAAATACACAGTTTTTTTTACAAAAAAACAACCGCGATGTATTGGTTTACAATGTTTACAATCATTGCGCAGCGGGGCAGGCCGCGCGTCCATCCGTTTCTAAGCAACGCGACGCGGTACGAGTGCACTGGACCTCGCCTGTTACCACGTGGTCATCGCGGTCAGCTGACTCGCAGCGTGCGCATCGCGCATCGCATGAATACCATAAGCGAACTTTATGTAGTTGTTTCCTATGTTCGAATGACTTCTTATGTTATGTAATAGAAATTTTTTTATTATACAGTTAATGCCTATTTAAAAAAATAAGCTCAAGCCGTTTAATAAATACCAAGAATACCAATAAACACTTTTAATACTTACCAATAATACTAAAAAGACATCTTTTAAGTAATCTAATCTTAGATAGAATATTTACAATAATACAATACATTAAATCAAAGCAAGCACTGCGCTCATCTCAACAAAGACCAAAACTAAAACAATAACATTAACGATAATGTTAATAAGTAATTTCATGTCACAACACTACCTGTTGTACACAGTCGCCGCACGTGCAAAGAAAGGCGGCTCATTTGTACTTGTGTTGGCGGCTTCCGCCAAACGATTTCGCTCAGCAAACTACGACCTTTCGGAAGTGCTTTTCTAGGAAATAATAGTATTTGTGTACCTACTGCAATCTACACCATTTTTTAAGTTTTATTTCAGTTCACCGTTGATTTTAAGACGTGCGGGCAGGGTGCGAGATTATGTTTGTGAATAAGTACCTATTTTAGGTGCTTTTGTGCGCAGTGTTATCTACGTGCGCAGTTTACCTATGTTTTAGTTTTGTGAACTTGTGTGAGTGAGTTTGTGAATTTTTGTTATGAACGAACTTCTAAAGTGAGGTAAGACGTACTTACTTAGTAGAGAAGTAAGTTTTATTTGAAGCTAGTACAATGCCTGTGTTTTTAAATATTCAATATTATTGAGTTACTACGCATTCCATTTTTACCTATTCAATGATTTATTATTAGATGCAGCGCTACAAAAACTTTAAGTTGTCTAGTCAAACGATTTAAACATGCAGCGCTTCGATCTGAAACTGTAAACGAAGTTACTAGACGTCTACTTATAGAAAAAAGTTAGACATCACCTAGGTATCGCCTGCAAATGAACTAAGTAGTTGAATCCGTAGACGGCTAAACTAAAAAGTCCACAACGTTCTTATCGACTGGCAATGCAACGACAACACCTCAACGTAGTTGGTTAACTAGTTAAAGTTCGTTGAAATAAAACCGTCGAGGCAATCAAATTTAGGCTGCAATTCAAGCTACATAGAGTTGATTTTTGTATGAGTTAAGTGGCAATCGACTAGTTGACTAGATGGACGGGAAATAAGTTCATGTTTGTGTTCATTTACCTACTTACATTTCTTTCTTTTGAATTTCGATTCTGATTAGTGTATGTTTGAGTAACGACTTGCGTGCTTAATTAATAATATTAAAGTGTTGTTTAAAGAATAGATAATTGACTTTTTCTTTTATTAATTAATAGATTTAGTGGTTTGAAGTTGATATGAAGCTTTTTTAAGAGAAAAATATCTTTTCATTACTATTCAGCCAGTCCTAAACCTGCAAAAGTATGAAGGAAAGTTCGATTTGCTCATAATAAACTACTCTTCACATGTAAAAGCTAAAAAATATCATGTCATGTTAATTTATAGTGAAATTTAAAATAAATATGTATGTACACAAGATTTATTGTTAAACTTATAAAATATAAAATACAAATATTCTACAAATAAATACTTGTTTATTAAACTACTCAGGACGAAGTGTGTTGTCACTTGATACCTACTGATAGTCACTTGCAATGAAATATCAAATGATTTTGTAAATAGCGCCATCTTAAGTTTTTTACGTGTTATTTTGACTAAATTGAATGTAAATCTAATACATCTAACGCCATCTCTCTATCTTAAAAACAATTTTTCAAATCACATTTTGTTTGACATGGTTAGTTTATAGTTATTTATTACTAGTCTCTGCTAGTACTTAGTTCAATGTACAATATTCACACATAGTAACAGTGAGGCCACGGGTGGGAGCGAATTTTACAACTTTTATTCTTACGGAACTTAATACATACTATCAGAGACTAGTAAATAACTATAGACTGACCATCTCCATACAATAATTCGTGACTCGGAAAAAGCTCAAAATCCAAGCTATTCCTAGATGTCGCTCTCAAATAGCTTGGACCAACCTTGTCGTCTTTAATTTTTATATGAATTATTGACAAGAAACGTAATGCAAATGCTAGATGGCGTTGTCAAATAACCTGAAACCTTAGCAAGTAGGATTTATTCCTTTCCTGAAATTGGAAAATGTCATCGTTTTATATCATTGATTTTGATAATTTTACTTTATAAGAATAGGTAGATAGTAATTTTTTCTTACTTTATAGATGATAAAATAACAACTACAAAAGACCATAAACATACTGGTATAAGTTTATTTTGTTCAGAGACGCCTGGGCACTACCATCCTCTTTATTTTAATTGCCATAATAACCTATTTTTAAAAGCTTTTATTATCACAGTTGTGATAAACGCACATGTTATACGATATATGTAGCAGCCAAAACGTAAATTTAATCAAGGTCCATACAATTTGCACGACACAGTAGGCGCGCAGAAATATTGTGAATTCAAAGAAATGCAGGGAAAAGTTCCAAAACAAACACACGCCCATAGAAACAACAGTAAACGACAAAGAATTCAAATTGTCAAACAAATAAAATGTTGTGATAAAAAGAACAAAAAAAGTTTATGGATAAAGAACATTTTTTTTAAATAATAATCCAGCAAGAAAAAATTTTTTTCACTACTGCAAAATAGCTATGAGTTATATGCATTATAAATAAAAATTATGCACTTATTAAGACATAATTTTTATCGATATCAAGAAATAAAGTAAAATATTATATACCTGTTAATTAAATGCACTGAAATTCGTTTTATTATGTTAAGGCAGATAAGAACAAACTGTGGCGATGAATGCTATAATTTTGTGGGAAAAATTATATACTGGCAATACAGTAACCCAGTAACACTACAAATAATATCCGGGGTGGTGTAAAGTTTTCTGTTACTGAATTGTAAGAGCGGCAACATAGCATCAAATAATATAATGCACTAGCTGGCAACATCTGTTGTCGCCTGATACCTACGCAAATGATTTTGTAAACAGCGCCATCTTAAGTTTTTTTACGTATTATTTTAATGACTTGTAAATCTATGACAACTAACGCCATCTCCCTATCTTAAAAACAACATTTTTTCAAGTCACAAAATTTTGTTAGACATGGTTAGTCTATAGTTATTTACTAGTCTCTGATACTATGTAGACTAGGTAGGTACTGTAAGTTTTATCTTATTCAAGTGTTTAGGGTGTTTTTATTAAAGGAATCTACTGTTAGTTACTAGGTATTATGTTAATAAGCAAACTAATATTCGTTAATGGCCGCGAGGTTTTGTCATTGAAACTGGTGGGTTTATGATCTTTAGGTTCAAACTATGTTTCACAAGAAAGAGGAATCCAACTTTGTTATTGCAGTAATTCGGATAGATGATTTGCAAGAATTATTTTTGTACCGTTATTTATTTCGATCAGCTGCTGTTTATTTATTTTGTTCAGTAACAATTAAATGAGTTGGCACGAGGCAGGTAAATGACTTTTATTAAACTATTAAGTAACAAATACCTATCGTCAGGTTGCTCGTATTCTTAGAAGCGAACAAAGTTGTTTTAGGTTGGACAAATAAGTGCTTTCACAGATTTCTAGGTACCCCTGCTTGGGTGAGAAGATAGGTACCAAAACAGCCTAAAAGAATTATTTCGAAACATAGGTAGGTACATACGTAGGTAGGTGACTTAGGGACGCTGGCTTGTTTCGTCATTTATTGGTCAATGCAGTGCAGTAGGTAGGTACGTAGGTTTATCATGAAGTGAGTAAATGGTATAATTTGCTTGGCCTAAAGTAAGAAAAGTTCTAGCTTAGGCTTACGAATGAAATTTTTTGATCAAACGAATTTATCGAACTAATGATTGACAGGAATAATTTTCAGCCATTATTTATTTACATCCTACTTCGATCAACTGCTTTTAATAGTACTTACTTATTTCATCGCCATCATACCTAAACAAATTCATGAAAAATGTCTATTACATAACATAAGAAGTCATTCGAACATGGGAAACAACTACATAAAGTTCGCTTATGGTATTCATGCGATGCGCGATGCGCACGCTGCGAGTCAGCTGACCGCTTTTTTTTTTTTGGTTCCCCTCCACGGGAAGGGCAGGAGGACATAAAAAATGCTCTGACGCATACTCCGCGCGCACGATCGAAGTTATGTGGGACTCGTCCCGACGCCTACCAGAACCATACCCACTAAAAAACCCCCTGTCGGCTCGTGCATTTTTGCCACTCAGCCTTCATCTGAGCGACGGCCAATTGGAGAAAGAGGCCGCGCTAGCGGGGCCCTTAAGGGGTCACCCGCTGAGATTTACATAGCACTGAAGGTGCTCAAAAATGAAAAGTAAATAAAAATATTAAAAATGAAAAGTAAATAAAAACATTAAAAATGAAAAGTAAAATTGCATTAATTCGGATTTACGTTAGAATTAGAATTTACGTTAGAATTAGGATTTGCGGCCTGAAGGGCCTCGAGAGCTAAAGTTAACTGCGTAGGTTCGCCCGTGTGCGCGTTTCTCGGCCTAGCGACTTTGAATTTCGAATCTAACACAGGAGCAGTATATGAGACTGAATCTCGAACAAGATGATTGGGATGGGATTCGGCGCGTTTGAAGAACGATTCTGAGAGTGTTTTGAGGTGCTGTTGCACTGTAGGTAGTTCAAGATCTCTGTGCAGGTCCGCGTTGCGCACATACCAAGGTGCGTCTGTGGCCCTGCGGCAGAAGAGATTTTGAACTACCTGCAGCTTATACAGGACGGAGGGATTGGCGTGGGCAAAGACTGGCGAAGCATATGACATGACGGGTCTAACGCAGACCTTATAAAGCGTACGTTTATTTCTAAAAGACATTTTACTTTTTCTACCTATCATACTATTTAAGCGGCTTAAGTAGAAACGCGCGAGTTTCGTTACTCTATCGACGTGTGGCTTGAAAGAAAGCGTCTGATCTAAGGTGACGCCTAAGTATTTGATACTGCGCATTCAGGGGATGGGAATACCTAACATTCGAATGTGGGGATCGTTGCGGCGATTACGACGTTTGTGGTCGAATTGAATGGCAGAACTCTTTTCTGGGTTGACATCGATACGCCATTTTTGAAACCAAACACCGAGGGCGTTTACGGCCTTTTGGAGTCTGGTGATGTTATACGGGATCCTTTGACCTTTAGTGTAAAGGGCGGTATCGTCTGCAAAGAGGGCGAGTTCGACGCCTTTCGGCGGGATGGGCATGTCATTAGCGTACACGGTGTACAGCAGAGGGGCGAGGACTGCGCCTTGCGGGACCCCAGCCTTTATGGGACGAGGCGCGGAGAGCGTGCCTTCATGATTGAATCGAAACGTACGGTCTTTAAGAAACGACGCGATTAATCTAACTAGGCGAACCGGTAAGCCTATTTTATAGAGTTTAAAAACGAGACCGCTGTGCCAGACTTTGTCGAATGCCTTGGCTACGTCAAAGAGAACCGCGATTGATTTTTTACGATGCGGATAGAATCCTTCGAGAATGTACTCGACGATTCGATGGACTTGCTGAGGGCAGGAGTGCTTAGCGCGAAAGCCGAACTGGTGGGGAATAATGAGAGGGTCGCCATCCGTTGGAAACAGATGGTTCCGCATTCGAGAGAGTATGACTCTTTCGAGAAGTTTAGACATTGCCTTGAGGAGGCTGATGGGTCTGTGATTAGCCGGGACGTTCAGAGGTTTGCCCGGCTTGGGAATGCCTATGACTGTCGCTTCTTTCCAGGCTTTTGGAAAGTAGCTATGGTCGAAGCAGGCATTGAAGATGATAGCTAACAAGGTAAGCACCTGCTGTGGCAGGTGCTTAAGTGCGTGGTTGGAAATTCCATCCGCACCCGGAGCCTTTTTGGACTTTTTCTTTCTAATGAGAAGCAAGATTTCATCATTAGAGACTGTGACGGGGTCGTCGGTGATAGGGAGAGATTCTCTGCGGAGAACTTCGTCCTCCACCGCCTGGATGTGGGAGGGATCCGCGGGTTGCGTGCTGGGCGAACATTGTGCCGCTATGCTGTCGGCGAAGCATTCGGCTTTCTCTTCGACTTCGAAGGCAATGGTGCCGTCGGGACGAGTGAGAGGAGGAACGTGAGAGGCGGTGTCTACGCGTAAAGCTCGGGCCATTCGATAATACGCTTGGTGGGACGGGGAGATATTCTCCATGAGATCGTTAAACTGAGTGTCACGGAGTTCCGCGAGGCGAGACCTAACTTTACGTTGAAGCTGATTCGCAGCTGTTCTATATGCGGGCGTGGGATATTTCTTGGCTCTCCGGAGAGCCGCGTTCTTAGCTTTAATGAGATTGCTAACGGCTAAGGGAAGCGCGGGTTTGCCTTGCTTAGCAATGATTACGTTGTCGCTGATGGCTGAGTTGATAGCATCAGTGAGAGTATCGACTACTGAATCTATTTTATCGGGCTGTCTAATTGGTCGGGCGAAATCGCGAGCGGAGAGTTCGGTGCCTCTAAGGCTGAAACTAACGTATTTTTAAAGCCTTTCCAGTTGGTAAAGGTCTTAGGAGATGTGACGTTATCGTTAGGCGCGCCTAGCACGAGGGAGACGGGGCGATGGTCGGAGCCTAGGTCATCGAGCGGTTCGGTGGACCTGAGATCAAGATTGATTCGCTTGATAATTTCAAAGTCGAGGATGTCAGGAGAATAGGTCGGGTTGTTGGGATAGTGAGTGGGAGTGATGGGGGATATGACGTCTAAGTCAAGGGAGTTAGTGATGTCGAGGAGAGCGATACCGCTGGTGTTGGTCGATAGGCACGTCCAGTCAGTATGTTTGGAGTTAAAGTCTCCGAACATAATGACTGAATGGCCGAGGGCGAGAATGGCCTCAAAGTCGCTGCGGATTGGTCTGGAGCCGCACGGTATGTAGACTGAAGCTATGATGATGGTCGGATGACCAGTCATAGCCAATCTACACACAGTGGCCTCCATGTTGAGGAGAGGAGGGGTAGGGAGAGGACAGCAATGGAAGCCTCTTTTGTAATATATAGCGGTGCCGCCGTAACCGTCGGAGTTGGGCCTATCGTTGCGAGTAAACGCGTACTTAAGAATAGCGTATCCCCTGGAGCGGTTTGGAGTAAGCTATGTCTCCTGGAGAAGGAATAAGTCAGGTTCTTTGTTCTGAAGGAACAGTTTAATCTCGGGAAGGTTGGTGCTAAGGCTACGAGCGTTAAAAGATACTAGGGATAAGCCCTTGGGTTTAATACGACTGGACGTGGGATTCGCGGGTCTAGACATTATAATTTATTATTTACGAATTTATACAAAAGTAAAAGAATTTACAACGAACTTAGGAGCGAGTGATGCTCGGCTAACGCGAATAAACGCTCTTGAGGAGAGCGGGCGGCTCGCAGTTTGCGTGCGAGTACGGAAATTTCGTTAATGTTGACGTTTTGGATGACGTCGAACACGGTCTTCATGTCCTCAGCCAACGACGACTGAGGTGAAGATGACAAAGCGGGACGCGGCCCTACCGAAGCTACGGGAGCTGGGATGGGTCGGGAAGGTGCAGGCGGGTCGGCCGGACGCTGCCTCCAAGACAGAGCCGGAGTAGGCGTCGGCTGAACGGGCTTTGCTTCCGGGGGACCCCGGTTACGCAGCGGCGGGAAGTTAGCGGGAGTGAGCGGCGGCTCCGGTTTAGGCGCGACCCTCTTGACGGTGGAACGCGGAGCGCGCGGGCGACCCCTGTAGTTAGCTGTGTGGCCGGACTGGCCGCACAGCACACAGGCAGGGGGGGAAGTGGATTCAGGAGTGCGAGTGCACTCCTTTGTTATATGTGGATCCAGGCACTTAACGCACCTGGGGGGAGCTGAGAAGTTAGCCGCTGCGTGGCCATAGAGCTGGCAGCGGTGGCACTGCCCAGGATGACCGCGGGGGTAGGGACGCTCGACGGAGATGTTCGAGAGTCCGCAGATTGTGCGAGCCTCTCTGAAAATCTCTTTGAGTTGGGAGTATTTGACAGGATTACTAAAGCTAAAGGAAAACGCCTACCGCGGTTGGAGTGCATCTTGTGCACTGCTACGGCCGGGAAACCCTGAGACTTAAGGTCCTCGAGAATGTCTTCATTACTGAGTTCGAACGGGACGCCCCGTAGTACTGCGCGGATCTTACGCTCCTCCGGGAGGGCGTAGGTGTGATACGCGATTTGATTGATCGACAGAAGCCTAGTGAAAGACCGGAAGTCGTCGACGGTCGCTACCTGTATTTTGATTGTATCGCCGGCGTTGGCGGCTTTTAAGTAATTACTTTTGTGCTCTTTGCACAAGTTGGAGACCGCGGTCCAGCGCGCTTTATCACGGAGGAATACTGGCGGAGGGAGCTGAGGCTTCGGCGGGACGGGAGCGCAGCGCGTCGCTGGCTTCGATGGGGCCGACGGAGACGCGGTTACTACGAGCGATTTTAACGGCGCGGGGGCTGGTGTTGAGGACACCGGGGAGGGCTCGGGTATTGATGATACAGAAGCTTTCTTCGAGCGCTTCTTGGAGCGCTTGGCGACAAGTTGAAACGCGGGCTCAGGAGAGCCGGTTAAGGTGACGGCATCTGACGAAGTATCAGACGCGGGTTCGGAGTCGCTCCCGGGAGCGGTACGCTTACGACGCGACGCGTGAGAGGATGCGACCGATTCGCAGTCCATCTCGGACGAGGCGGGAGACGCGGGAGAGCTATAGACCTGAGGGGTCTGGACGTCGGAGGCCTGAGGGGCCGGGGTTGAGGCCTGAGGGGCCGGGGACGCGATAGAAGCCTGCAAGGCCTGCGTTAGTACGTCAGCGGGTATGCTTACGCCGGACGCAGCGAGCGCCTGGGCGAACGACCTAAGGATGTTTACAAGGTCCATTGGAGGGCTTGAAACTACAGTATATAATCAAAAACAACTTGCGGCGGCTCAATGATCATCACTCATAAGAGCCTAACATTTAAAGAACGCACTGATATTGTAAGTCTGTCTGTTGAGCGATCAGTTGAAATAGCCTGTATTGAGATAGGGAATATTGTTATAATAAGTGTATACAGACCCCCATCCTCACCATTTGAAGTATTTGAGAGCACTATGGATGAGGTATTACATAGAGTAAATAACAAAAACAAAGAAATAATTATTTGTGGCGATTTTAATATTGATTTATTAGTAGAGACATCACTAAGTAAACGATTCTTGAATCTTTTTAATTGTTACAACCTAAAAAATCTCTTCTTAGAGCCTACGCGAATCACAGCGACCTCAGCCACATGTCTTGATAACATTTTTACAAATTTAATGCCATGTACAAAGTCAGTAATTAATAAACTACAATCAGATCATAGTGGGCAGTTGGCCACTTTTGATATTGGGCTAAAAAAGACTTTAAAAAGAGAAATTACCTTTATACCCATGAATGAGAGACGGCTTGAAACATTTAGGAAAAATGTATTTGAAAAAACATTTAAATTAGATTACTGTGCAGATCCTATTACTCAATATAACTCTATTCATAATATAATTAGAAATGAATATGACTCTGTTTTTTTAAAAAAGAAAATATGTATAAATAATAATTTATTTAGGTTTAGTGACTGGGCAACAGTGGGAATATGCAGAAGTAGAAATAGATTATATAAATTGTACAGTGAAAGAACTTATAATCATAATAAGACATTTTATGAATATGTTAAAAAGTATTCAAAATTATTTAAACGAGTTTGCAGTGTAGCTAAATCTAATTACATTAATAATAAAATTAAATATAGTACTAACATTTCAAAAACTGCATGGAATATAATTAATCAGGAAACTGGGAAAGCAAAAGAACCACACACCAAATATAATTTAAAAATTAATGATAAAGTGTTGTCAACTGACAAAGAAGTTGCTGAAGCATTTGAAATTTTTTTTACTGCCATCCCTGTGTCAACTACTTCGAGTATTAATTCATGTTCCACTCTTGCACAGTCACTGCTAACGGAAAATGTAAATTGATGCAATATTGATTTTATTTTTAAACATGTTACTGTTCCACAAGTTTTAAATGCATTTAAAAGCATTAAAGTAAAAAATACTGCCGATTTAGATGGGATTTCTGTTAAAATTATTGAATCTGTCATTGATGGTATAGCCCCGTACTTAGCCAGTATATTTAATGACTGTGTTGATAATGGTGTTTTTCCTGATTTAATGAAATTGAGTAAGGTCATTCCAATATTCAAAGCAGGTAGTATGTCTGACCCTAATAATTTTAGACCTATATCTATACTACCAACGCTCAGTAAGATTTTTGAAAAATTAATTTTAAATCAGTTACTTTCTAATTTTTACGGTAATAGTCTAATGAATTTTAAGCAGTTTGGTTTCACGCGGGGTCGCTCAATAACCGATGCCGGTGTTGAGCTCATAAAACACGTATTCAGCGCCTGGGAGGAGTCGTGTGATGCTATTGGTGTCTTTTGTGACTTGTCCAAGGTGTTCGACTGTGTGGATCATACTACTCTACTCATGAAACTGCACCATTACGGCATTAAAAACCGAGCGCTTGCCTTGATTAAATCATATATTTCTAATAGAAAACAGAAAGTTGCAATAAATGGAGAAAAATCATCAGGATCGGCAGTGACAATGGGTGTGCCCCAGGGCTCAGTTCTTGGTCCTTTCCTATTTTTAGTTTATATTAATGATCTGCCATCGGTCGTTAAGAATCAATGCGAGGTCATATTGTTTGCTGACGATACTTCCTTCTTGTTTAAAATCAAAAGACAAGAAATTGACTATCGAGCGGTGAACAAATGCATCTCCAACACAGAGCAGTGGTTCTCAGCTAATAATTTGCTCCTCAATGAAAAAAAAACGAAATGTGTTAAATTTACATTGCCAAATGTCAAACAGGTAAACACAAACATTGTAGTTAAGAGCCAGGAACTGACTCCTGTAAACTCAACTGTATTTCTGGGCATAACCTTAGACGCCAAACTGCAGTGGGGACCGCATGTTGATGGTTTAGCGAAAAGATTTGGCTCTGCCGTATATGCTGTTAAAAAAATTAGACAAATTTCAAATGAAACAACTGCTCGATTAGTCTATTTTGGTTACTTCCACAGCCTCATGACATATGGTATTCTGCTGTGGGGGAGTGCTGCCGACATCGATGCTATATTTATTCTGCAGAAAAGGGCTGTTCGCGCAATCTATCAGCTCGGTCCAAGGGTGTCACTTAGAAGTAAATTTAAGGAAATAAATATTCTTACCTTCCATTCACAATATATTTTAGAAAATTTAATGTATGTTAAAAAGAACATAACCTTGTTCAAAAGAAAAAAAGATCTGCACAATGTTAACACAAGAGGAAGAAATATGCTGGCAGCTCATAATAGCAGGCTTCATAAAGTCACTAACTCATTCATGGGTCAATGCATACGCTTTTATAATAAGGTTCCTGAGGATATCCAAGGCCTTCCTACTGACAAATTCAAAGAAACTATAAAGGAGAAGTTGTGTGCTAGAGCATATTATAAACTATCCGATTATTTAAATGATAAAAGCCCTTGGGTATAATCCCCTCATTAACAGGATTGTACTAGTATTTGTAACAAAGCATGTGTAATGTGTCTGTTTGTGCGATGAGTTCTTCGTCCCGATGAATATCTAAAGCGTCATTTTCACTAAAGTACGTCTTCTTATGGTAGCGTCGGGTGACGGGTCGTTCACTTCCCTCTAATATGGTTGAGGAGGGCGATGGCTGGATCCCGCGTTAACTCGTGAACGGGTGCCGTTTGAGGGTGTTCGTCGTTTGGATACTTGGGGGGAGGGAGACTTGCCGAGCTAACAGATGCAGAAAAGAATAATTTTGTATAGACATAAAGAGACTCTGTAAATTTATTTTGAAAAAAAAAAAATATTCCCGTGAAGTTTCTTGCCAGTTCTTCTTCACGAAGGTTTTTTTTCGAACTGGTGGTAGAATCATGTTTTATTTGACGTCAATAAGAACAAGTAATTGTCAATATTGAGAAAAAAAAAATAATAATAATATATAAATATATAAAAATGCCTAGGTTCCCTAGCAAACCTAGCACCTAAACCTCCCTACCCGCGGTAGGGGGGCTGGGGAGAATAACTTAAAACTAACCGTAGTATGCGGGAGGCCGCTACCTAGAAACCTAAAAAGGGTGCGCAGGTAAAGAGTTGGCCGCGTTAGGGTCAACCTTTACCGACAGAAAGGACAAATACACACGAAAACACACAGATATGATAAAAATAAATATGAAAATAGGAGAAAAATAAATAAAATAGAGAAGAGAAATAAAATAAAAATAAAAAGGACTGGTTCAGTACAAATTCGTTGTCACCGTTAAGTAACCTTTGTACTGAAACCAGACTACTTACGCTGGGCACAACACTGCACTCAGCACAAGCACAACACAACTTAGCACAGCACTTTGAAGACTAAGGGGCTTAGTCGCAAAGAAAAATCGCACTTCGATAGCACTCAGAGGGAGTAGAAAAACCTTGGAAACCGTAGCACGGAACCAACACGCTAAACTGTGACGTCAGTAGACTGAGCGCCACGGAATATCGGGAAGGGACCAAACAACGGAGAACGGGGTCTTGCACGTCCGCACTGGGCGGCGGTCGGAGCGAGAATGCAACTGACCGCGACGACCGCGTGATTACAAGCGAGGTCCAGTGCACTCGCACCGCGTCGCGTCGCAAGAGTGGCCTGCCCCGCTGCGCAATGATTGTAAACATTGTAAACCAATACATCGCGGTTGTTTTTTTGTAAAAAAAAACTGTGTATTTAATTAAAATTTGGTGATAATCCGTTTGTTCTTACATATGTAAAGCTAAAAAAATAGAATTTATTTTTTTGAAAAAGGCCAAATTTTTGGCGTTAAAAAAAATAAAAAGTACTTTTTCGTAATGAGAATATGCAGTATAATCATACCCCAAAGTTAATGGAAGGGGTCCTGATACACCCTGTATATATATATATATCTTACGTAGTATAATCTTTTTTTGTAGATCTTTTTTAGTACACAGTAAGTATTATGTAGAAACAAATACTTTAAATCTTGCAGGTAAAGTTTTTTATTTTCATTTACTCCTCCTTCATCTTACTTTACAACGTACTTTTACATTTATGTAGTGGTTCTGCGCTCGTAATAAAACCGTTTTCTCCTCCAGCATGAACAAGTATCCAACGCTGGCCTTAAAAGAAAGAAGACATTAGGTATATTTAATAACTATCTGTTCCGCGCGGCTTCGCTCCCGTAGCAAAATATTATATAGAGAGATAAATAATCAGTTTATTGCAGCCGTTACATGGCACAGTATAACATTAAAACGGCCTGTTTGGGGTGGCGGTAAGTAGCCTTGCCTTCCATGCCAAAAAATTTCAAAACCTTTAGTATTATGTTGCATCCATCACTGTGGTTAGTCTTTCCTCTCATTTTTGCGGAACACAAAACAAGAGTCCAACTCAAAAGTATGTAGGCAGGTAATAATACCTGCCCATAACAGTCTAATAACAAAAACTTAATAAAAATAGTTCAAAATGTAACAATTATAACAAAACAAACTAAAACAATTCAACAAAAAACTTAGCAAGGATATTCTAAAAACGGAACTAAGCAAGGAAGCGGAGGAGTCGTCACATACCAGAGAAATCCAATCTTTTACTGAACGGGTAATACACTGATTATTTAGGCTGTCAAAACGCTCGCTCCAACAATATGTGAGTGACATCATTTGAAATTTAGCCAATTAAAACCGTTTAGTGTCTAGATGTTCTAACTCAAAATATATAAGTTTATTTAGTTTTTTCTAGGAGGAAATATTAATCATAGTTCATTTCCAATAATGCCAATTATTGCTTTTAACCATTATGTATGTGGAAGGCAAGAATATGTTTTTCTATATTTTGTATTGACAAGTAGCTTATGTAAATATTAGTATTATATGTAAATATCAATATTTGTTTTTATTCATGTAATGGAATTCATCAATTCTCTATTTTATAATCCGAAACATTTAATGGAAGAAGCCGAAATACATTTGAACTTGTTTGGCAACTCTGTCAAGTCCATTCTATTTTAGATATTGACAGACATTTGACTGTGGCAATTGCAATTTGTAATTTGAAAAAATGTTTATTTAGGATAATGTTAATAACTAACTAATGTTGTATTAATTATTGTAATTTAGGTAAAACTGTACATTACGGGGCGCTGATTTAGGGGTTGCGGAGGGGTGGGGGGGAGGGGGAGGGGTAAACCAACCCCTCCGTACCACCCCCCACCGACGACGATGGTTGGTTGTTGAAATATACGAAATTGAAAATTTGAGGTTATGTTTGCTAAAAATGAACTTAATCAAAGCATTTCGACCATTGCGAATAGTTAATATAAGGGCTACAGGTTTGAGATAAAATTAACTAACCCTAAAGCGCTTCCTCCACTGGAGCAAAAGCCAAAATTATTAATCTGAAAATTTGAGGTTAAATTTACCAAGAGTAATTTTTAACTATTATTACTGTTGTAGCAATTTAGGATATAAACGTCTCCGGCGCTGCGGGAAGTGCAGCCCCAACGCCCTTGCGTTACAAAGCGCTAGCAACCATGCTCACCTCCACAGCCTCGGCTTTTTGGTCGCCTATGGCGACCAGCCTCGGCCGCTCCGGCTCGCGTGGTGGCTGCGCTTTGTTACAGCGGGCGGGGGCTGCTCTCCCTCCGCGCCTCCGGCTTTACAAAAACACTCTAGAGTCTAACTAACAAGACTTCTTGGTTAAGGGGTTTGCAAATAAGCGTTTTTGATGAGTGACATTGACAAAATGGCGTCACTTTACGTTACGTTTAACACTTAAAAAAAACATTATATTTGAAACTAATAAGAAATAAAACCAATGAAAATAATGAATATTTATATATAAATTGTAATCATTTTGCAATATATGTATATTACAATCAAGCATTAATTTTATAACAATTATTACTTCAAAATATTCGTTCCATTCCTTCATTACGTTCCATTTAGGGAATTCTGAAAACGTCAATTACTCATTTTGATTGACAATCACATCAGGCAACTTAAATTCTAACCTAAAATTAGTGTACAAAAAGTATATTTTTTACGAATTTATTTAAAAAAAACTACGAAGTTTCGTCGTTGGAGACTTTACAAGTTGACTCTTTAGACTATTATCTTTCTATATAAAAATCACGATCAACCTTCATAGCGCCCCGTAATGTACATTTTAGCCGTAATTTAATTATGGAGATAAAACAAACAAGCACACGTATGTTTAGGATATTCAATTTGTTATGTTAATTCTGTAACTACATTAATATTTTTTTCATACGATGGGTATTACTGGGCTGATACCTTTCGTGGAAAAGGCTTCCAGGAGGGCCAATGTATCAGAGTTCAGTGGTTGCACTGTTGCAATAGATTCGTATTGCTGGTTACATAAAGGAGCCTTTGCCTGCGCTGAAAAGTTAGTTCGTGGAGAAGATACTGATGTGTAAGTTTATTAAACTTTCTGTCCACAGCGGTCCTTAATTATCTCACTGCAGGGAAATTGCAGGGGAAGCCTCACTGTTAGGAGATGGTCACAAGCAATTTACAGTCCACCGCACCTGTCAATTGTGGTTTGTCTAATTTTACACATACCTCCCTTACTACCTACTTCTAAGTATTAGTGCAATTTTTATTAATAATAATTTATTAATTTTATATATTTCTATTTATTCATTCATAGTAATAATTCTGACTTTTATATATAAGTTGTGATGTTTTATATCACCATTAGAACTTTTAGTGAAATGTAGGTACATAGGTGACTTAGAGATTAATTTAAGGAAACAAATATTCTTTCTTTTCATTAACTATATAGTTCAGAAAATTTTATGTTTGTAATAAAGAACTTAACCATGTATGTTCAAAAGTAAAAGAGATCTGTATAATACTAATTAAGCTGGCACCTCATAAACATAAGTCATTCACGCACGCTGCGAGTCAGCTGACCGCTTTTTTTTTTTTGGTTCCCCTCCACGGGAAGGGCAGGAGGACATAAAAAATGCTCTGACGCATACTCCGCGCGCACGATCGAAGTTATGTGGGACTCGTCCCGACGCCTACCAGAACCATACCCACTAAAAAACCCCCTGTCGGCTCGTGCATTTTTGCCACTCAGCCTTCATCTGAGCGACGGCCAATTGGAGAAAGAGGCCGCGCTAGCGGGGCCCTTAAGGGGTCACCCGCTGAGATTTACATAGCACTGAAGGTGCTCAAAAATGAAAAGTAAATAAAAATATTAAAAATGAAAAGTAAATAAAAACATTAAAAATGAAAAGTAAAATTGCATTAATTCGGATTTACGTTAGAATTAGAATTTACGTTAGAATTAGGATTTGCGGCCTGAAGGGCCTCGAGAGCTAAAGTTAACTGCGTAGGTTCGCCCGTGTGCGCGTTTCTCGGCCTAGCGACTTTGAATTTCGAATCTAACACAGGAGCAGTATATGAGACTGAATCTCGAACAAGATGATTGGGATGGGATTCGGCGCGTTTGAAGAACGATTCTGAGAGTGTTTTGAGGTGCTGTTGCACTGTAGGTAGTTCAAGATCTCTGTGCAGGTCCGCGTTGCGCACATACCAAGGTGCGTCTGTGGCCCTGCGGCAGAAGAGATTTTGAACTACCTGCAGCTTATACAGGACGGAGGGATTGGCGTGGGCAAAGACTGGCGAAGCATATGACATGACGGGTCTAACGCAGACCTTATAAAGCGTACGTTTATTTCTAAAAGACATTTTACTTTTTCTACCTATCATACTATTTAAGCGGCTTAAGTAGAAACGCGCGAGTTTCGTTACTCTATCGACGTGTGGCTTGAAAGAAAGCGTCTGATCTAAGGTGACGCCTAAGTATTTGATACTGCGCATTCAGGGGATGGGAATACCTAACATTCGAATGTGGGGATCGTTGCGGCGATTACGACGTTTGTGGTCGAATTGAATGGCAGAACTCTTTTCTGGGTTGACATCGATACGCCATTTTTGAAACCAAACACCGAGGGCGTTTACGGCCTTTTGGAGTCTGGTGATGTTATACGGGATCCTTTGACCTTTAGTGTAAAGGGCGGTATCGTCTGCAAAGAGGGCGAGTTCGACGCCTTTCGGCGGGATGGGCATGTCATTAGCGTACACGGTGTACAGCAGAGGGGCGAGGACTGCGCCTTGCGGGACCCCAGCCTTTATGGGACGAGGCGCGGAGAGCGTGCCTTCATGATTGAATCGAAACGTACGGTCTTTAAGAAACGACGCGATTAATCTAACTAGGCGAACCGGTAAGCCTATTTTATAGAGTTTAAAAACGAGACCGCTGTGCCAGACTTTGTCGAATGCCTTGGCTACGTCAAAGAGAACCGCGATTGATTTTTTACGATGCGGATAGAATCCTTCGAGAATGTACTCGACAATTCGATGGACTTGCTGAGGGCAGGAGTGCTTAGCGCGAAAGCCGAACTGGTGGGGAATAATGAGAGGGTCGCCATCCGTTGGAAACAGATGGTTCCGCATTCGAGAGAGTATGACTCTTTCGAGAAGTTTAGACATTGCCTTGAGGAGGCTGATGGGTCTGTGATTAGCCGGGACGTTCAGAGGTTTGCCCGGCTTGGGAATGCCTATGACTGTCGCTTCTTTCCAGGCTTTTGGAAAGTAGCTATGGTCGAAGCAGGCATTGAAGATGATAGCTAACAAGGTAAGCACCTGCTGTGGCAGGTGCTTAAGTGCGTGGTTGGAAATTCCATCCGCACCCGGAGCCTTTTTGGACTTTTTCTTTCTAATGAGAAGCAAGATTTCATCATTAGAGACTGTGACGGGGTCGTCGGTGATAGGGAGAGATTCTCTGCGGAGAACTTCGTCCTCCACCGCCTGGATGTGGGAGGGATCCGCGGGTTGCGTGCTGGGCGAACATTGTGCCGCTATGCTGTCGGCGAAGCATTCGGCTTTCTCTTCGACTTCGAAGGCAATGGTGCCGTCGGGACGAGTGAGAGGAGGAACGTGAGAGGCGGTGTCTACGCGTAAAGCTCGGGCCATTCGATAATACGCTTGGTGGGACGGGGAGATATTCTCCATGAGATCGTTAAACTGAGTGTCACGGAGTTCCGCGAGGCGAGACCTAACTTTACGTTGAAGCTGATTCGCAGCTGTTCTATATGCGGGCGTGGGATATTTCTTGGCTCTCCGGAGAGCCGCGTTCTTAGCTTTAATGAGATTGCTAACGGCTAAGGGAAGCGCGGGTTTGCCTTGCTTAGCAATGATTACGTTGTCGCTGATGGCTGAGTTGATAGCATCAGTGAGAGTATCGACTACTGAATCTATTTTATCGGGCTGTCTAATTGGTCGGGCGAAATCGCGAGCGGAGAGTTCGGTGCCTCTAAGGCTGAAACTAACGTATTTTTAAAGCCTTTCCAGTTGGTAAAGGTCTTAGGAGATGTGACGTTATCGTTAGGCGCGCCTAGCACGAGGGAGACGGGGCGATGGTCGGAGCCTAGGTCATCGAGCGGTTCGGTGGACCTGAGATCAAGATTGATTCGCTTGATAATTTCAAAGTCGAGGATGTCAGGAGAATAGGTCGGGTTGTTGGGATAGTGAGTGGGAGTGATGGGGGATATGACGTCTAAGTCAAGGGAGTTAGTGATGTCGAGGAGAGCGATACCGCTGGTGTTGGTCGATAGGCACGTCCAGTCAGTATGTTTGGAGTTAAAGTCTCCGAACATAATGACTGAATGGCCGAGGGCGAGAATGGCCTCAAAGTCGCTGCGGATTGGTCTGGAGCCGCACGGTATGTAGACTGAAGCTATGATGATGGTCGGATGACCAGTCATAGCCAATCTACACACAGTGGCCTCCATGTTGAGGAGAGGAGGGGTAGGGAGAGGACAGCAATGGAAGCCTCTTTTGTAATATATAGCGGTGCCGCCGTAACCGTCGGAGTTGGGCCTATCGTTGCGAGTAAACGCGTACTTAAGAATAGCGTATCCCCTGGAGCGGTTTGGAGTAAGCTATGTCTCCTGGAGAAGGAATAAGTCAGGTTCTTTGTTCTGAAGGAACAGTTTAATCTCGGGAAGGTTGGTGCTAAGGCTACGAGCGTTAAAAGATACTAGGGATAAGCCCTTGGGTTTAATACGACTGGACGTGGGATTCGCGGGTCTAGACATTATAATTTATTATTTACGAATTTATACAAAAGTAAAAGAATTTACAACGAACTTAGGAGCGAGTGATGCTCGGCTAACGCGAATAAACGCTCTTGAGGAGAGCGGGCGGCTCGCAGTTTGCGTGCGAGTACGGAAATTTCGTTAATGTTGACGTTTTGGATGACGTCGAACACGGTCTTCATGTCCTCAGCCAACGACGACTGAGGTGAAGATGACAAAGCGGGACGCGGCCCTACCGAAGCTACGGGAGCTGGGATGGGTCGGGAAGGTGCAGGCGGGTCGGCCGGACGCTGCCTCCAAGACAGAGCCGGAGTAGGCGTCGGCTGAACGGGCTTTGCTTCCGGGGGACCCCGGTTACGCAGCGGCGGGAAGTTAGCGGGAGTGAGCGGCGGCTCCGGTTTAGGCGCGACCCTCTTGACGGTGGAACGCGGAGCGCGCGGGCGACCCCTGTAGTTAGCTGTGTGGCCGGACTGGCCGCACAGCACACAGGCAGGGGGGGAAGTGGATTCAGGAGTGCGAGTGCACTCCTTTGTTATATGTGGATCCAGGCACTTAACGCACCTGGGGGGAGCTGAGAAGTTAGCCGCTGCGTGGCCATAGAGCTGGCAGCGGTGGCACTGCCCAGGATGACCGCGGGGGTAGGGACGCTCGACGGAGATGTTCGAGAGTCCGCAGATTGTGCGAGCCTCTCTGAAAATCTCTTTGAGTTGGGAGTATTTGACAGGATTACTAAAGCTAAAGGAAAACGCCTACCGCGGTTGGAGTGCATCTTGTGCACTGCTACGGCCGGGAAACCCTGAGACTTAAGGTCCTCGAGAATGTCTTCATTACTGAGTTCGAACGGGACGCCCCGTAGTACTGCGCGGATCTTACGCTCCTCCGGGAGGGCGTAGGTGTGATACGCGATTTGATTGATCGACAGAAGCCTAGTGAAAGACCGGAAGTCGTCGACGGTCGCTACCTGTATTTTGATTGTATCGCCGGCGTTGGCGGCTTTTAAGTAATTACTTTTGTGCTCTTTGCACAAGTTGGAGACCGCGGTCCAGCGCGCTTTATCACGGAGGAATACTGGCGGAGGGAGCTGAGGCTTCGGCGGGACGGGAGCGCAGCGCGTCGCTGGCTTCGATGGGGCCGACGGAGACGCGGTTACTACGAGCGATTTTAACGGCGCGGGGGCTGGTGTTGAGGACACCGGGGAGGGCTCGGGTATTGATGATACAGAAGCTTTCTTCGAGCGCTTCTTGGAGCGCTTGGCGACAAGTTGAAACGCGGGCTCAGGAGAGCCGGTTAAGGTGACGGCATCTGACGAAGTATCAGACGCGGGTTCGGAGTCGCTCCCGGGAGCGGTACGCTTACGACGCGACGCGTGAGAGGATGCGACCGATTCGCAGTCCATCTCGGACGAGGCGGGAGACGCGGGAGAGCTATAGACCTGAGGGGTCTGGACGTCGGAGGCCTGAGGGGCCGGGGTTGAGGCCTGAGGGGCCGGGGACGCGATAGAAGCCTGCAAGGCCTGCGTTAGTACGTCAGCGGGTATGCTTACGCCGGACGCAGCGAGCGCCTGGGCGAACGACCTAAGGATGTTTACAAGGTCCATTGGAGGGCTTGAAACTACAGTATATAATCAAAAACAACTTGCGGCGGCTCAATGATCATCACTCATAAGAGCCTAACATTTAAAGAACGCACTGATATTGTAAGTCTGTCTGTTGAGCGATCAGTTGAAATAGCCTGTATTGAGATAGGGAATATTGTTATAATAAGTGTATACAGACCCCCATCCTCACCATTTGAAGTATTTGAGAGCACTATGGATGAGGTATTACATAGAGTAAATAACAAAAACAAAGAAATAATTATTTGTGGCGATTATAATATTGATTTATTAGTAGAGACATCACTAAGTAAACGATTCTTGAATCTTTTTAATTGTTACAACCTAAAAAATCTCTTCTTAGAGCCTACGCGAATCACAGCGACCTCAGCCACATGTCTTGATAACATTTTTACAAATTTAATGCCATGTACAAAGTCAGTAATTAATAAACTACAATCAGATCATAGTGGGCAGTTGGCCACTTTTGATATTGGGCTAAAAAAGACTTTAAAAAGAGAAATTACCTTTATACCCATGAATGAGAGACGGCTTGAAACATTTAGGAAAAATGTATTTGAAAAAACATTTAAATTAGATTACTGTGCAGATCCTATTACTCAATATAACTCTATTCATAATATAATTAGAAATGAATATGACTCTGTTTTTTAAAAAAAGAAAATATGTATAAATAATAATTTATTTAGGTTTAGTGACTGGGCAACAGTGGGAATATGCAGAAGTAGAAATAGATTATATAAATTGTACAGTGAAAGAACTTATAATCATAATAAGACATTTTATGAATATGTTAAAAAGTATTCAAAATTATTTAAACGAGTTTGCAGTGTAGCTAAATCTAATTACATTAATAATAAAATTAAATATAGTACTAACATTTCAAAAACTGCATGGAATATAATTAATCAGGAAACTGGGAAAGCAAAAGAACCACACACCAAATATAATTTAAAAATTAATGATAAAGTGTTGTCAACTGACAAAGAAGTTGCTGAAGCATTTGAAATTTTTTTTACTGCCATCCCTGTGTCAACTACTTCGAGTATTAATTCATGTTCCACTCTTGCACAGTCACTGCTAACGGAAAATGTAAATTGATGCAATATTGATTTTATTTTTAAACATGTTACTGTTCCACAAGTTTTAAATGCATTTAAAAGCATTAAAGTAAAAAATACTGCCGATTTAGATGGGATTTCTGTTAAAATTATTGAATCTGTCATTGATGGTATAGCCCCGTACTTAGCCAGTATATTTAATGACTGTGTTGATAATGGTGTTTTTCCTGATTTAATGAAATTGAGTAAGGTCATTCCAATATTCAAAGCAGGTAGTATGTCTGACCCTAATAATTTTAGACCTATATCTATACTACCAACGCTCAGTAAGATTTTTGAAAAATTAATTTTAAATCAGTTACTTTCTAATTTTTACGGTAATAGTCTAATGAATTTTAAGCAGTTTGGTTTCACGCGGGGTCGCTCAATAACCGATGCCGGTGTTGAGCTCATAAAACACGTATTCAGCGCCTGGGAGGAGTCGTGTGATGCTATTGGTGTCTTTTGTGACTTGTCCAAGGTGTTCGACTGTGTGGATCATACTACTCTACTCATGAAACTGCACCATTACGGCATTAAAAACCGAGCGCTTGCCTTGATTAAATCATATATTTCTAATAGAAAACAGAAAGTTGCAATAAATGGAGAAAAATCATCAGGATCGGCAGTGAGAATGGGTGTGCCCCAGGGCTCAGTTCTTGGTCCTTTCCTATTTTTAGTTTATATTAATGATCTGCCATCGGTCGTTAAGAATCAATGCGAGGTCATATTGTTTGCTGACGATACTTCCTTCTTGTTTAAAATCAAAAGACAAGAAATTGACTATCGAGCGGTGAACAAATGCATCTCCAACACAGAGCAGTGGTTCTCAGCTAATAATTTGCTCCTCAATGAAAAAAAAACGAAATGTGTTAAATTTACATTGCCAAATGTCAAACAGGTAAACACAAACATTGTAGTTAAGAGCCAGGAACTGACTCCTGTAAACTCAACTGTATTTCTGGGCATAACCTTAGACGCCAAACTGCAGTGGGGACCGCATGTTGATGGTTTAGCGAAAAGATTTGGCTCTGCCGTATATGCTGTTAAAAAAATTAGACAAATTTCAAATGAAACAACTGCTCGATTAGTCTATTTTGGTTACTTCCACAGCCTCATGACATATGGTATTCTGCTGTGGGGGAGTGCTGCCGACATCGATGCTATATTTATTCTGCAGAAAAGGGCTGTTCGCGCAATCTATCAGCTCGGTCCAAGGGTGTCACTTAGAAGTAAATTTAAGGAAATAAATATTCTTACCTTCCATTCACAATATATTTTAGAAAATTTAATGTATGTTAAAAAGAACATAACCTTGTTCAAAAGAAAAAAAGATCTGCACAATGTTAACACAAGAGGAAGAAATATGCTGGCAGCTCATAATAGCAGGCTTCATAAAGTCACTAACTCATTCATGGGTCAATGCATACGCTTTTATAATAAGGTTCCTGAGGATATCCAAGGCCTTCCTACTGACAAATTCAAAGAAACTATAAAGGAGAAGTTGTGTGCTAGAGCATATTATAAACTATCCGATTATTTAAATGATAAAAGCCCTTGGGTATAATCCCCTCATTAACAGGATTGTACTAGTATTTGTAACAAAGCATGTGTAATGTGTCTGTTTGTGCGATGAGTTCTTCGTCCCGATGAATATCTAAAGCGTCATTTTCACTAAAGTACGTCTTCTTATGGTAGCGTCGGGTGACGGGTCGTTCACTTCCCTCTAATATGGTTGAGGAGGGCGATGGCTGGATCCCGCGTTAACTCGTGAACGGGTGCCGTTTGAGGGTGTTCGTCGTTTGGATACTTGGGGGGAGGGAGACTTGCCGAGCTAACAGATGCAGAAAAGAATAATTTTGTATAGACATAAAGAGACTCTGTAAATTTATTTTGAAAAAAAAAAAATATTCCCGTGAAGTTTCTTGCCAGTTCTTCTTCACGAAGGTTTTTTTTCGAACTGGTGGTAGAATCATGTTTTATTTGACGTCAATAAGAACAAGTAATTGTCAATATTGAGAAAAAAAAAATAATAATAATATATAAATATATAAAAATGCCTAGGTTCCCTAGCAAACCTAGCACCTAAACCTCCCTACCCGCGGTAGGGGGGCTGGGGAGAATAACTTAAAACTAACCGTAGTATGCGGGAGGCCGCTACCTAGAAACCTAAAAAGGGTGCGCAGGTAAAGAGTTGGCCGCGTTAGGGTCAACCTTTACCGACAGAAAGGACAAATACACACGAAAACACACAGATATGATAAAAATAAATATGAAAATAGGAGAAAAATAAATAAAATAGAGAAGAGAAATAAAATAAAAATAAAAAGGACTGGTTCAGTACAAATTCGTTGTCACCGTTAAGTAACCTTTGTACTGAAACCAGACTACTTACGCTGGGCACAACACTGCACTCAGCACAAGCACAACACAACTTAGCACAGCACTTTGAAGACTAAGGGGCTTAGTCGCAAAGAAAAATCGCACTTCGATAGCACTCAGAGGGAGTAGAAAAACCTTGGAAACCGTAGCACGGAACCAACACGCTAAACTGTGACGTCAGTAGACTGAGCGCCACGGAATATCGGGAAGGGACCAAACAACGGAGAACGGGGTCTTGCACGTCCGCACTGGGCGGCGGTCGGAGCGAGAATGCAACTGACCGCGACGACCGCGTGATTACAAGCGAGGTCCAGTGCACTCGCACCGCGTCGCGTCGCAAGAGTGGCCTGCCCCGCTGCGCAATGATTGTAAACATTGTAAACCAATACATCGCGGTTGTTTTTTTGTAAAAAAAAACTGTGTATTTAATTAAAATTTGGTGATAATCCGTTTGTTCTTACATATGTAAAGCTAAAAAAATAGAATTTATTTTTTTGAAAAAGGCCAAATTTTTGGCGTTAAAAAAAATAAAAAGTACTTTTTCGTAATGAGAATATGCAGTATAATCATACCCCAAAGTTAATGGAAGGGGTCCTGATACACCCTGTATATATATATATATCTTACGTAGTATAATCTTTTTTTGTAGATCTTTTTTAGTACACAGTAAGTATTATGTAGAAACAAATACTTTAAATCTTGCAGGTAAAGTTTTTTATTTTCATTTACTCCTCCTTCATCTTACTTTACAACGTACTTTTACATTTATGTAGTGGTTCTGCGCTCGTAATAAAACCGTTTTCTCCTCCAGCATGAACAAGTATCCAACGCTGGCCTTAAAAGAAAGAAGACATTAGGTATATTTAATAACTATCTGTTCCGCGCGGCTTCGCTCCCGTAGCAAAATATTATATAGAGAGATAAATAATCAGTTTATTGCAGCCGTTACATGGCACAGTATAACATTAAAACGGCCTGTTTGGGGTGGCGGTAAGTAGCCTTGCCTTCCATGCCAAAAAATTTCAAAACCTTTAGTATTATGTTGCATCCATCACTGTGGTTAGTCTTTCCTCTCATTTTTGCGGAACACAAAACAAGAGTCCAACTCAAAAGTATGTAGGCAGGTAATAATACCTGCCCATAACAGTCTAATAACAAAAACTTAATAAAAATAGTTCAAAATGTAACAATTATAACAAAACAAACTAAAACAATTCAACAAAAAACTTAGCAAGGATATTCTAAAAACGGAACTAAGCAAGGAAGCGGAGGAGTCGTCACATACCAGAGAAATCCAATCTTTTACTGAACGGGTAATACACTGATTATTTAGGCTGTCAAAACGCTCGCTCCAACAATATGTGAGTGACATCATTTGAAATTTAGCCAATTAAAACCGTTTAGTGTCTAGATGTTCTAACTCAAAATATATAAGTTTATTTAGTTTTTTCTAGGAGGAAATATTAATCATAGTTCATTTCCAATAATGCCAATTATTGCTTTTAACCATTATGTATGTGGAAGGCAAGAATATGTTTTTCTATATTTTGTATTGACAAGTAGCTTATGTAAATATTAGTATTATATGTAAATATCAATATTTGTTTTTATTCATGTAATGGAATTCATCAATTCTCTATTTTATAATCCGAAACATTTAATGGAAGAAGCCGAAATACATTTGAACTTGTTTGGCAACTCTGTCAAGTCCATTCTATTTTAGATATTGACAGACATTTGACTGTGGCAATTGCAATTTGTAATTTGAAAAAATGTTTATTTAGGATAATGTTAATAACTAACTAATGTTGTATTAATTATTGTAATTTAGGTAAAACTGTACATTACGGGGCGCTGATTTAGGGGTTGCGGAGGGGTGGGGGGGGAGGGGGAGGGGTAAACCAACCCCTCCGTACCACCCCCCACCGACGACGATGGTTGGTTGTTGAAATATACGAAATTGAAAATTTGAGGTTATGTTTGCTAAAAATGAACTTAATCAAAGCATTTCGACCATTGCGAATAGTTAATATAAGGGCTACAGGTTTGAGATAAAATTAACTAACCCTAAAGCGCTTCCTCCACTGGAGCAAAAGCCAAAATTATTAATCTGAAAATTTGAGGTTAAATTTACCAAGAGTAATTTTTAACTATTATTACTGTTGTAGCAATTTAGGATATAAACGTCTCCGGCGCTGCGGGAAGTGCAGCCCCAACGCCCTTGCGTTACAAAGCGCTAGCAACCATGCTCACCTCCACAGCCTCGGCTTTTTGGTCGCCTATGGCGACCAGCCTCGGCCGCTCCGGCTCGCGTGGTGGCTGCGCTTTGTTACAGCGGGCGGGGGCTGCTCTCCCTCCGCGCCTCCGGCTTTACAAAAACACTCTAGAGTCTAACTAACAAGACTTCTTGGTTAAGGGGTTTGCAAATAAGCGTTTTTGATGAGTGACATTGACAAAATGGCGTCACTTTACGTTACGTTTAACACTTAAAAAAAACATTATATTTGAAACTAATAAGAAATAAAACCAATGAAAATAATGAATATTTATATATAAATTGTAATCATTTTGCAATATATGTATATTACAATCAAGCATTAATTTTATAACAATTATTACTTCAAAATATTCGTTCCATTCCTTCATTACGTTCCATTTAGGGAATTCTGAAAACGTCAATTACTCATTTTGATTGACAATCACATCAGGCAACTTAAATTCTAACCTAAAATTAGTGTACAAAAAGTATATTTTTTACGAATTTATTTAAAAAAAACTACGAAGTTTCGTCGTTGGAGACTTTACAAGTTGACTCTTTAGACTATTATCTTTCTATATAAAAATCACGATCAACCTTCATAGCGCCCCGTAATGTACATTTTAGCCGTAATTTAATTATGGAGATAAAACAAACAAGCACACGTATGTTTAGGATATTCAATTTGTTATGTTAATTCTGTAACTACATTAATATTTTTTTCATACGATGGGTATTACTGGGCTGATACCTTTCGTGGAAAAGGCTTCCAGGAGGGCCAATGTATCAGAGTTCAGTGGTTGCACTGTTGCAATAGATTCGTATTGCTGGTTACATAAAGGAGCCTTTGCCTGCGCTGAAAAGTTAGTTCGTGGAGAAGATACTGATGTGTAAGTTTATTAAACTTTCTGTCCACAGCGGTCCTTAATTATCTCACTGCAGGGAAATTGCAGGGGAAGCCTCACTGTTAGGAGATGGTCACAAGCAATTTACAGTCCACCGCACCTGTCAATTGTGGTTTGTCTAATTTTACACATACCTCCCTTACTACCTACTTCTAAGTATTAGTGCAATTTTTATTAATAATAATTTATTAATTTTATATATTTCTATTTATTCATTCATAGTAATAATTCTGACTTTTATATATAAGTTGTGATGTTTTATATCACCATTAGAACTTTTAGTGAAATGTAGGTACATAGGTGACTTAGAGATTAATTTAAGGAAACAAATATTCTTTCTTTTCATTAACTATATAGTTCAGAAAATTTTATGTTTGTAATAAAGAACTTAACCATGTATGTTCAAAAGTAAAAGAGATCTGTATAATACTAATTAAGCTGGCACCTCATAAACATAAGTCATTCACGCACGCTGCGAGTCAGCTGACCGCTTTTTTTTTTTTGGTTCCCCTCCACGGGAAGGGCAGGAGGACATAAAAAATGCTCTGACGCATACTCCGCGCGCACGATCGAAGTTATGTGGGACTCGTCCCGACGCCTACCAGAACCATACCCACTAAAAAACCCCCTGTCGGCTCGTGCATTTTTGCCACTCAGCCTTCATCTGAGCGACGGCCAATTGGAGAAAGAGGCCGCGCTAGCGGGGCCCTTAAGGGGTCACCCGCTGAGATTTACATAGCACTGAAGGTGCTCAAAAATGAAAAGTAAATAAAAATATTAAAAATGAAAAGTAAATAAAAACATTAAAAATGAAAAGTAAAATTGCATTAATTCGGATTTACGTTAGAATTAGAATTTACGTTAGAATTAGGATTTGCGGCCTGAAGGGCCTCGAGAGCTAAAGTTAACTGCGTAGGTTCGCCCGTGTGCGCGTTTCTCGGCCTAGCGACTTTGAATTTCGAATCTAACACAGGAGCAGTATATGAGACTGAATCTCGAACAAGATGATTGGGATGGGATTCGGCGCGTTTGAAGAACGATTCTGAGAGTGTTTTGAGGTGCTGTTGCACTGTAGGTAGTTCAAGATCTCTGTGCAGGTCCGCGTTGCGCACATACCAAGGTGCGTCTGTGGCCCTGCGGCAGAAGAGATTTTGAACTACCTGCAGCTTATACAGGACGGAGGGATTGGCGTGGGCAAAGACTGGCGAAGCATATGACATGACGGGTCTAACGCAGACCTTATAAAGCGTACGTTTATTTCTAAAAGACATTTTACTTTTTCTACCTATCATACTATTTAAGCGGCTTAAGTAGAAACGCGCGAGTTTCGTTACTCTATCGACGTGTGGCTTGAAAGAAAGCGTCTGATCTAAGGTGACGCCTAAGTATTTGATACTGCGCATTCAGGGGATGGGAATACCTAACATTCGAATGTGGGGATCGTTGCGGCGATTACGACGTTTGTGGTCGAATTGAATGGCAGAACTCTTTTCTGGGTTGACATCGATACGCCATTTTTGAAACCAAACACCGAGGGCGTTTACGGCCTTTTGGAGTCTGGTGATGTTATACGGGATCCTTTGACCTTTAGTGTAAAGGGCGGTATCGTCTGCAAAGAGGGCGAGTTCGACGCCTTTCGGCGGGATGGGCATGTCATTAGCGTACACGGTGTACAGCAGAGGGGCGAGGACTGCGCCTTGCGGGACCCCAGCCTTTATGGGACGAGGCGCGGAGAGCGTGCCTTCATGATTGAATCGAAACGTACGGTCTTTAAGAAACGACGCGATTAATCTAACTAGGCGAACCGGTAAGCCTATTTTATAGAGTTTAAAAACGAGACCGCTGTGCCAGACTTTGTCGAATGCCTTGGCTACGTCAAAGAGAACCGCGATTGGTTTTTTACGATGCGGATAGAATCCTTCGAGAATGTACTCGACGATTCGATGGACTTGCTGAGGGCAGGAGTGCTTAGCGCGAAAGCCGAACTGGTGGGGAATAATGAGAGGGTCGCCATCCGTTGGAAACAGATGGTTCCGCATTCGAGAGAGTATGACTCTTTCGAGAAGTTTAGACATTGCCTTGAGGAGGCTGATGGGTCTGTGATTAGCCGGGACGTTCAGAGGTTTGCCCGGCTTGGGAATGCCTATGACTGTCGCTTCTTTCCAGGCTTTTGGAAAGTAGCTATGGTCGAAGCAGGCATTGAAGATGATAGCTAACAAGGTAAGCACCTGCTGTGGCAGGTGCTTAAGTGCGTGGTTGGAAATTCCATCCGCACCCGGAGCCTTTTTGGACTTTTTCTTTCTAATGAGAAGCAAGATTTCATCATTAGAGACTGTGACGGGGTCGTCGGTGATAGGGAGAGATTCTCTGCGGAGAACTTCGTCCTCCACCGCCTGGATGTGGGAGGGATCCGCGGGTTGCGTGCTGGGCGAACATTGTGCCGCTATGCTGTCGGCGAAGCATTCGGCTTTCTCTTCGACTTCGAAGGCAATGGTGCCGTCGGGACGAGTGAGAGGAGGAACGTGAGAGGCGGTGTCTACGCGTAAAGCTCGGGCCATTCGATAATACGCTTGGTGGGACGGGGAGATATTCTCCATGAGATCGTTAAACTGAGTGTCACGGAGTTCCGCGAGGCGAGACCTAACTTTACGTTGAAGCTGATTCGCAGCTGTTCTATATGCGGGCGTGGGATATTTCTTGGCTCTCCGGAGAGCCGCGTTCTTAGCTTTAATGAGATTGCTAACGGCTAAGGGAAGCGCGGGTTTGCCTTGCTTAGCAATGATTACGTTGTCGCTGATGGCTGAGTTGATAGCATCAGTGAGAGTATCGACTACTGAATCTATTTTATCGGGCTGTCTAATTGGTCGGGCGAAATCGCGAGCGGAGAGTTCGGTGCCTCTAAGGCTGAAACTAACGTATTTTTAAAGCCTTTCCAGTTGGTAAAGGTCTTAGGAGATGTGACGTTATCGTTAGGCGCGCCTAGCACGAGGGAGACGGGGCGATGGTCGGAGCCTAGGTCATCGAGCGGTTCGGTGGACCTGAGATCAAGATTGATTCGCTTGATAATTTCAAAGTCGAGGATGTCAGGAGAATAGGTCGGGTTGTTGGGATAGTGAGTGGGAGTGATGGGGGATATGACGTCTAAGTCAAGGGAGTTAGTGATGTCGAGGAGAGCGATACCGCTGGTGTTGGTCGATAGGCACGTCCAGTCAGTATGTTTGGAGTTAAAGTCTCCGAACATAATGACTGAATGGCCGAGGGCGAGAATGGCCTCAAAGTCGCTGCGGATTGGTCTGGAGCCGCACGGTATGTAGACTGAAGCTATGATGATGGTCGGATGACCAGTCATAGCCAATCTACACACAGTGGCCTCCATGTTGAGGAGAGGAGGGGTAGGGAGAGGACAGCAATGGAAGCCTCTTTTGTAATATATAGCGGTGCCGCCGTAACCGTCGGAGTTGGGCCTATCGTTGCGAGTAAACGCGTACTTAAGAATAGCGTATCCCCTGGAGCGGTTTGGAGTAAGCTATGTCTCCTGGAGAAGGAATAAGTCAGGTTCTTTGTTCTGAAGGAACAGTTTAATCTCGGGAAGGTTGGTGCTAAGGCTACGAGCGTTAAAAGATACTAGGGATAAGCCCTTGGGTTTAATACGACTGGACGTGGGATTCGCGGGTCTAGACATTATAATTTATTATTTACGAATTTATACAAAAGTAAAAGAATTTACAACGAACTTAGGAGCGAGTGATGCTCGGCTAACGCGAATAAACGCTCTTGAGGAGAGCGGGCGGCTCGCAGTTTGCGTGCGAGTACGGAAATTTCGTTAATGTTGACGTTTTGGATGACGTCGAACACGGTCTTCATGTCCTCAGCCAACGACGACTGAGGTGAAGATGACAAAGCGGGACGCGGCCCTACCGAAGCTACGGGAGCTGGGATGGGTCGGGAAGGTGCAGGCGGGTCGGCCGGACGCTGCCTCCAAGACAGAGCCGGAGTAGGCGTCGGCTGAACGGGCTTTGCTTCCGGGGGACCCCGGTTACGCAGCGGCGGGAAGTTAGCGGGAGTGAGCGGCGGCTCCGGTTTAGGCGCGACCCTCTTGACGGTGGAACGCGGAGCGCGCGGGCGACCCCTGTAGTTAGCTGTGTGGCCGGACTGGCCGCACAGCACACAGGCAGGGGGGGAAGTGGATTCAGGAGTGCGAGTGCACTCCTTTGTTATATGTGGATCCAGGCACTTAACGCACCTGGGGGGAGCTGAGAAGTTAGCCGCTGCGTGGCCATAGAGCTGGCAGCGGTGGCACTGCCCAGGATGACCGCGGGGGTAGGGACGCTCGACGGAGATGTTCGAGAGTCCGCAGATTGTGCGAGCCTCTCTGAAAATCTCTTTGAGTTGGGAGTATTTGACAGGATTACTAAAGCTAAAGGAAAACGCCTACCGCGGTTGGAGTGCATCTTGTGCACTGCTACGGCCGGGAAACCCTGAGACTTAAGGTCCTCGAGAATGTCTTCATTACTGAGTTCGAACGGGACGCCCCGTAGTACTGCGCGGATCTTACGCTCCTCCGGGAGGGCGTAGGTGTGATACGCGATTTGTTTGATCGACAGAAGCCTAGTGAAAGACCGGAAGTCGTCGACGGTCGCTACCTGTATTTTGATTGTATCGCCGGCGTTGGCGGCTTTTAAGTAATTACTTTTGTGCTCTTTGCACAAGTTGGAGACCGCGGTCCAGCGCGCTTTATCACGGAGGAATACTGGCGGAGGGAGCTGAGGCTTCGGCGGGACGGGAGCGCAGCGCGTCGCTGGCTTCGATGGGGCCGACGGAGACGCGGTTACTACGAGCGATTTTAACGGCGCGGGGGCTGGTGTTGAGGACACCGGGGAGGGCTCGGGTATTGATGATACAGAAGCTTTCTTCGAGCGCTTCTTGGAGCGCTTGGCGACAAGTTGAAACGCGGGCTCAGGAGAGCCGGTTAAGGTGACGGCATCTGACGAAGTATCAGACGCGGGTTCGGAGTCGCTCCCGGGAGCGGTACGCTTACGACGCGACGCGTGAGAGGATGCGACCGATTCGCAGTCCATCTCGGACGAGGCGGGAGACGCGGGAGAGCTATAGACCTGAGGGGTCTGGACGTCGGAGGCCTGAGGGGCCGGGGTTGAGGCCTGAGGGGCCGGGGACGCGATAGAAGCCTGCAAGGCCTGCGTTAGTACGTCAGCGGGTATGCTTACGCCGGACGCAGCGAGCGCCTGGGCGAACGACCTAAGGATGTTTACAAGGTCCATTGGAGGGCTTGAAACTACAGTATATAATCAAAAACAACTTGCGGCGGCTCAATGATCATCACTCATAAGAGCCTAACATTTAAAGAACGCACTGATATTGTAAGTCTGTCTGTTGAGCGATCAGTTGAAATAGCCTGTATTGAGATAGGGAATATTGTTATAATAAGTGTATACAGACCCCCATCCTCACCATTTGAAGTATTTGAGAGCACTATGGATGAGGTATTACATAGAGTAAATAACAAAAACAAAGAAATAATTATTTGTGGCGATTTTAATATTGATTTATTAGTAGAGACATCACTAAGTAAACGATTCTTGAATCTTTTTAATTGTTACAACCTAAAAAATCTCTTCTTAGAGCCTACGCGAATCACAGCGACCTCAGCCACATGTCTTGATAACATTTTTACAAATTTAATGCCATGTACAAAGTCAGTAATTAATAAACTACAATCAGATCATAGTGGGCAGTTGGCCACTTTTGATATTGGGCTAAAAAAGACTTTAAAAAGAGAAATTACCTTTATACCCATGAATGAGAGACGGCTTGAAACATTTAGGAAAAATGTATTTGAAAAAACATTTAAATTAGATTACTGTGCAGATCCTATTACTCAATATAACTCTATTCATAATATAATTAGAAATGAATATGACTCTGTTTTTTAAAAAAAGAAAATATGTATAAATAATAATTTATTTAGGTTTAGTGACTGGGCAACAGTGGGAATATGCAGAAGTAGAAATAGATTATATAAATTGTACAGTGAAAGAACTTATAATCATAATAAGACATTTTATGAATATGTTAAAAAGTATTCAAAATTATTTAAACGAGTTTGCAGTGTAGCTAAATCTAATTACATTAATAATAAAATTAAATATAGTACTAACATTTCAAAAACTGCATGGAATATAATTAATCAGGAAACTGGGAAAGCAAAAGAACCACACACCAAATATAATTTAAAAATTAATGATAAAGTGTTGTCAACTGACAAAGAAGTTGCTGAAGCATTTGAAATTTTTTTTACTGCCATCCCTGTGTCAACTACTTCGAGTATTAATTCATGTTCCACTCTTGCACAGTCACTGCTAACGGAAAATGTAAATTGATGCAATATTGATTTTATTTTTAAACATGTTACTGTTCCACAAGTTTTAAATGCATTTAAAAGCATTAAAGTAAAAAATACTGCCGATTTAGATGGGATTTCTGTTAAAATTATTGAATCTGTCATTGATGGTATAGCCCCGTACTTAGCCAGTATATTTAATGACTGTGTTGATAATGGTGTTTTTCCTGATTTAATGAAATTGAGTAAGGTCATTCCAATATTCAAAGCAGGTAGTATGTCTGACCCTAATAATTTTAGACCTATATCTATACTACCAACGCTCAGTAAGATTTTTGAAAAATTAATTTTAAATCAGTTACTTTCTAATTTTTACGGTAATAGTCTAATGAATTTTAAGCAGTTTGGTTTCACGCGGGGTCGCTCAATAACCGATGCCGGTGTTGAGCTCATAAAACACGTATTCAGCGCCTGGGAGGAGTCGTGTGATGCTATTGGTGTCTTTTGTGACTTGTCCAAGGTGTTCGACTGTGTGGATCATACTACTCTACTCATGAAACTGCACCATTACGGCATTAAAAACCGAGCGCTTGCCTTGATTAAATCATATATTTCTAATAGAAAACAGAAAGTTGCAATAAATGGAGAAAAATCATCAGGATCGGCAGTGACAATGGGTGTGCCCCAGGGCTCAGTTCTTGGTCCTTTCCTATTTTTAGTTTATATTAATGATCTGCCATCGGTCGTTAAGAATCAATGCGAGGTCATATTGTTTGCTGACGATACTTCCTTCTTGTTTAAAATCAAAAGACAAGAAATTGACTATCGAGCGGTGAACAAATGCATCTCCAACACAGAGCAGTGGTTCTCAGCTAATAATTTGCTCCTCAATGAAAAAAAAACGAAATGTGTTAAATTTACATTGCCAAATGTCAAACAGGTAAACACAAACATTGTAGTTAAGAGCCAGGAACTGACTCCTGTAAACTCAACTGTATTTCTGGGCATAACCTTAGACGCCAAACTGCAGTGGGGACCGCATGTTGATGGTTTAGCGAAAAGATTTGGCTCTGCCGTATATGCTGTTAAAAAAATTAGACAAATTTCAAATGAAACAACTGCTCGATTAGTCTATTTTGGTTACTTCCACAGCCTCATGACATATGGTATTCTGCTGTGGGGGAGTGCTGCCGACATCGATGCTATATTTATTCTGCAGAAAAGGGCTGTTCGCGCAATCTATCAGCTCGGTCCAAGGGTGTCACTTAGAAGTAAATTTAAGGAAATAAATATTCTTACCTTCCATTCACAATATATTTTAGAAAATTTAATGTATGTTAAAAAGAACATAACCTTGTTCAAAAGAAAAAAAGATCTGCACAATGTTAACACAAGAGGAAGAAATATGCTGGCAGCTCATAATAGCAGGCTTCATAAAGTCACTAACTCATTCATGGGTCAATGCATACGCTTTTATAATAAGGTTCCTGAGGATATCCAAGGCCTTCCTACTGACAAATTCAAAGAAACTATAAAGGAGAAGTTGTGTGCTAGAGCATATTATAAACTATCCGATTATTTAAATGATAAAAGCCCTTGGGTATAATCCCCTCATTAACAGGATTGTACTAGTATTTGTAACAAAGCATGTGTAATGTGTCTGTTTGTGCGATGAGTTCTTCGTCCCGATGAATATCTAAAGCGTCATTTTCACTAAAGTACGTCTTCTTATGGTAGCGTCGGGTGACGGGTCGTTCACTTCCCTCTAATATGGTTGAGGAGGGCGATGGCTGGATCCCGCGTTAACTCGTGAACGGGTGCCGTTTGAGGGTGTTCGTCGTTTGGATACTTGGGGGGAGGGAGACTTGCCGAGCTAACAGATGCAGAAAAGAATAATTTTGTATAGACATAAAGAGACTCTGTAAATTTATTTTGAAAAAAAAAAAATATTCCCGTGAAGTTTCTTGCCAGTTCTTCTTCACGAAGGTTTTTTTTCGAACTGGTGGTAGAATCATGTTTTATTTGACGTCAATAAGAACAAGTAATTGTCAATATTGAGAAAAAAAAAATAATAATAATATATAAATATATAAAAATGCCTAGGTTCCCTAGCAAACCTAGCACCTAAACCTCCCTACCCGCGGTAGGGGGGCTGGGGAGAATAACTTAAAACTAACCGTAGTATGCGGGAGGCCGCTACCTAGAAACCTAAAAAGGGTGCGCAGGTAAAGAGTTGGCCGCGTTAGGGTCAACCTTTACCGACAGAAAGGACAAATACACACGAAAACACACAGATATGATAAAAATAAATATGAAAATAGGAGAAAAATAAATAAAATAGAGAAGAGAAATAAAATAAAAATAAAAAGGACTGGTTCAGTACAAATTCGTTGTCACCGTTAAGTAACCTTTGTACTGAAACCAGACTACTTACGCTGGGCACAACACTGCACTCAGCACAAGCACAACACAACTTAGCACAGCACTTTGAAGACTAAGGGGCTTAGTCGCAAAGAAAAATCGCACTTCGATAGCACTCAGAGGGAGTAGAAAAACCTTGGAAACCGTAGCACGGAACCAACACGCTAAACTGTGACGTCAGTAGACTGAGCGCCACGGAATATCGGGAAGGGACCAAACAACGGAGAACGGGGTCTTGCACGTCCGCACTGGGCGGCGGTCGGAGCGAGAATGCAACTGACCGCGACGACCGCGTGATTACAAGCGAGGTCCAGTGCACTCGCACCGCGTCGCGTCGCAAGAGTGGCCTGCCCCGCTGCGCAATGATTGTAAACATTGTAAACCAATACATCGCGGTTGTTTTTTTGTAAAAAAAAACTGTGTATTTAATTAAAATTTGGTGATAATCCGTTTGTTCTTACATATGTAAAGCTAAAAAAATAGAATTTATTTTTTTGAAAAAGGCCAAATTTTTGGCGTTAAAAAAAATAAAAAGTACTTTTTCGTAATGAGAATATGCAGTATAATCATACCCCAAAGTTAATGGAAGGGGTCCTGATACACCCTGTATATATATATATATCTTACGTAGTATAATCTTTTTTTGTAGATCTTTTTTAGTACACAGTAAGTATTATGTAGAAACAAATACTTTAAATCTTGCAGGTAAAGTTTTTTATTTTCATTTACTCCTCCTTCATCTTACTTTACAACGTACTTTTACATTTATGTAGTGGTTCTGCGCTCGTAATAAAACCGTTTTCTCCTCCAGCATGAACAAGTATCCAACGCTGGCCTTAAAAGAAAGAAGACATTAGGTATATTTAATAACTATCTGTTCCGCGCGGCTTCGCTCCCGTAGCAAAATATTATATAGAGAGATAAATAATCAGTTTATTGCAGCCGTTACATGGCACAGTATAACATTAAAACGGCCTGTTTGGGGTGGCGGTAAGTAGCCTTGCCTTCCATGCCAAAAAATTTCAAAACCTTTAGTATTATGTTGCATCCATCACTGTGGTTAGTCTTTCCTCTCATTTTTGCGGAACACAAAACAAAAGTCCAACTCAAAAGTATGTAGGCAGGTAATAATACCTGCCCATAACAGTCTAATAACAAAAACTTAATAAAAATAGTTCAAAATGTAACAATTATAACAAAACAAACTAAAACAATTCAACAAAAAACTTAGCAAGGATATTCTAAAAACGGAACTAAGCAAGGAAGCGGAGGAGTCGTCACATACCAGAGAAATCCAATCTTTTACTGAACGGGTAATACACTGATTATTTAGGCTGTCAAAACGCTCGCTCCAACAATATGTGAGTGACATCATTTGAAATTTAGCCAATTAAAACCGTTTAGTGTCTAGATGTTCTAACTCAAAATATATAAGTTTATTTAGTTTTTTCTAGGAGGAAATATTAATCATAGTTCATTTCCAATAATGCCAATTATTGCTTTTAACCATTATGTATGTGGAAGGCAAGAATATGTTTTTCTATATTTTGTATTGACAAGTAGCTTATGTAAATATTAGTATTATATGTAAATATCAATATTTGTTTTTATTCATGTAATGGAATTCATCAATTCTCTATTTTATAATCCGAAACATTTAATGGAAGAAGCCGAAATACATTTGAACTTGTTTGGCAACTCTGTCAAGTCCATTCTATTTTAGATATTGACAGACATTTGACTGTGGCAATTGCAATTTGTAATTTGAAAAAATGTTTATTTAGGATAATGTTAATAACTAACTAATGTTGTATTAATTATTGTAATTTAGGTAAAACTGTACATTACGGGGCGCTGATTTAGGGGTTGCGGAGGGGTGGGGGGGAGGGGGGAGGGGTAAACCAACCCCTCCGTACCACCCCCCACCGACGACGATGGTTGGTTGTTGAAATATACGAAATTGAAAATTTGAGGTTATGTTTGCTAAAAATGAACTTAATCAAAGCATTTCGACCATTGCGAATAGTTAATATAAGGGCTACAGGTTTGAGATAAAATTAACTAACCCTAAAGCGCTTCCTCCACTGGAGCAAAAGCCAAAATTATTAATCTGAAAATTTGAGGTTAAATTTACCAAGAGTAATTTTTAACTATTATTACTGTTGTAGCAATTTAGGATATAAACGTCTCCGGCGCTGCGGGAAGTGCAGCCCCAACGCCCTTGCGTTACAAAGCGCTAGCAACCATGCTCACCTCCACAGCCTCGGCTTTTTGGTCGCCTATGGCGACCAGCCTCGGCCGCTCCGGCTCGCGTGGTGGCTGCGCTTTGTTACAGCGGGCGGGGGCTGCTCTCCCTCCGCGCCTCCGGCTTTACAAAAACACTCTAGAGTCTAACTAACAAGACTTCTTGGTTAAGGGGTTTGCAAATAAGCGTTTTTGATGAGTGACATTGACAAAATGGCGTCACTTTACGTTACGTTTAACACTTAAAAAAAACATTATATTTGAAACTAATAAGAAATAAAACCAATGAAAATAATGAATATTTATATATAAATTGTAATCATTTTGCAATATATGTATATTACAATCAAGCATTAATTTTATAACAATTATTACTTCAAAATATTCGTTCCATTCCTTCATTACGTTCCATTTAGGGAATTCTGAAAACGTCAATTACTCATTTTGATTGACAATCACATCAGGCAACTTAAATTCTAACCTAAAATTAGTGTACAAAAAGTATATTTTTTACGAATTTATTTAAAAAAAACTACGAAGTTTCGTCGTTGGAGACTTTACAAGTTGACTCTTTAGACTATTATCTTTCTATATAAAAATCACGATCAACCTTCATAGCGCCCCGTAATGTACATTTTAGCCGTAATTTAATTATGGAGATAAAACAAACAAGCACACGTATGTTTAGGATATTCAATTTGTTATGTTAATTCTGTAACTACATTAATATTTTTTTCATACGATGGGTATTACTGGGCTGATACCTTTCGTGGAAAAGGCTTCCAGGAGGGCCAATGTATCAGAGTTCAGTGGTTGCACTGTTGCAATAGATTCGTATTGCTGGTTACATAAAGGAGCCTTTGCCTGCGCTGAAAAGTTAGTTCGTGGAGAAGATACTGATGTGTAAGTTTATTAAACTTTCTGTCCACAGCGGTCCTTAATTATCTCACTGCAGGGAAATTGCAGGGGAAGCCTCACTGTTAGGAGATGGTCACAAGCAATTTACAGTCCACCGCACCTGTCAATTGTGGTTTGTCTAATTTTACACATACCTCCCTTACTACCTACTTCTAAGTATTAGTGCAATTTTTATTAATAATAATTTATTAATTTTATATATTTCTATTTATTCATTCATAGTAATAATTCTGACTTTTATATATAAGTTGTGATGTTTTATATCACCATTAGAACTTTTAGTGAAATGTAGGTACATAGGTGACTTAGAGATTAATTTAAGGAAACAAATATTCTTTCTTTTCATTAACTATATAGTTCAGAAAATTTTATGTTTGTAATAAAGAACTTAACCATGTATGTTCAAAAGTAAAAGAGATCTGTATAATACTAATTAAGCTGGCACCTCATAAACATAAGTCATTCATGGGTAAGTGTATATGCTTTTATAATAAGATTTGAAGATATCCAAGGTCTTCCTACTAACAAATTTAAAGAAACTATAAAGCAAAGCAAAATAATGCTTATTATAAATTATCTGAGTATTATTGATGAGAAAAACCCTTGTGTGTAATCCTCTCAATTAGTGGTTTTTGCTAATATTTGTAATAGAACGTGTGTAATGTGTCTGTTCTTTGTCTTGACCCCTTTGTCACAATTAATGTCTGAAGCATGGTAGTATCAGGTGATGTGTCACTTACTTCCCTCTGGTTGAGGAGAGTGATGGCTGGCTCCTGCATTATGCCCATGAATGAGTGCTGTCTGCTGATGTTATTCTTGCAGTTAAGAACTATATTGTAAAGACATAAGAGCCATTGTAAAAAGTGAAGTGAAGTGGTGAATCCAGACTAAACTGGTGTTAGAGCCATGCTTTATATAACTTCAACAAGAAACAAATATTAAAATCTGAATACATTTCCTAATCACTGGGATCCATCTGAGACCATCAGATTAAGAAAGCCTTAACTAATGCAGCACCAATGTTCCAAATTTCTATGCTATTTTATCAAATTTCATATCTTTCTAAAAATATTCAATTACAAAACAAATGTTTATGTTCGTGACAAAACTCAAAATTTCTGTTGTTTTTTCAGCCATATAAAATACTGTATGAAATATGTAAATATGCTACTATCTAAAAATATCAAACCAATTTTAGTCTTTGATGGAAGACATTTACCAGCAAAAGCTCTTACGGAGAGTAAGAGGAGAGAGTAAGTACATTGCATATAAAAATATTTATCTATTCTGTAATTATTAAATGCTAGCATTGTCTGCCTACTTATTGTAAACTGTACAACTGCACAAAATAATAAATTACACTTTTTATTTGCAAATAAGAATACATATTTACAAATTAACAATAGGAATAAGAAATAAAAGGGACGAAAAGGACTTTAAAATAAAATACATTGACTAAATTGCTTTGTACTTAGGGCAAACTAGCCAAAAGGCTGAAAATGGCACATTCTTAATAAAAATAACCATATTATGAGTATTTACTAATTTAATAAAAAAATTATAAGTAAATTAATACATGTATTAATTTAGTGTTTATTTCTTAGGGTACATTTTATTGGAAAATTATATGAACTACAATAGTTGTTCTATTTATTTTGCAGGTCAAGAGATATTTCTAAAAAGAGAGCAGCAGAGCTCCTTAGTTTGGGAAAGGTAAATAATAGTTGTTTTTTATGAACCATTTCAGATAATTTTGATTCTGAAATAAGCTCTCTAGGGCATCATAATGGGATTTTTGATAACCCTATATTTGTAATATAATATAAAACATTATCAGTAAGGAATCCAGAGAGTAGAAGTAACAAAGACATAGTTTAATGCTGTAAGTGATATGAATTCTCATAAATGGTGCAGGTAGAATTAATTTGATCAAATGGAGAAACAAAGTTGTTGCAGTATTCCAGACTAAAATATATTATTCGCTTAGAAACAATGACAATACGAGAAGTTTAAACAAAACCTTGCTGTTATGACTTTTTTAAAGGTCAAAATAATAACTCCTTGTGAGACTGTATATAGTATGTTACATACTAAGTTTTAAATGTTTATTTGGTAATGTAATGAATATGTTTTTAGATTCTCAAAAAAATCATGAATTTATTTCAGACTCAGGAAGCTTATTCTCACTTGAGGCGTAGCATAGACATCTCTCATTCGATGGCGTTGGCTTTAATCAAGGAATGTCGCAGGCGCAACGTAGATTGTCTAGTAGCTCCCTACGAGGCAGACGCACAGCTTGCTTATTTGAATATCAAGAATTATGCTCATGTGGTTGTTACTGAAGATTCTGATTTAATACTATTTGGGTGTACTAAGGTCTGTTTCCAAATTTGTAAAAAATTTAATTAAAATGAGTTTTTTTTTTAAATTAAACTTTTATAAATTTTTACTTACTTACTATAATTATCTTGACAAAATACCCGATAGAGAATAGAGAAAATATAAATAAGAAACCATAATTTAGGATTAAAGTACAGTAAAGTACAAGTAAAGTTATTGTTTTTTTTGTTGTTTATTTTGTTATAAATTTTATTTGAATACAATTTTGTGTAAAAGAATTTCCTTTAGTTCTTCCTATAAATATTTCCATTCAATTCTTTGCAATGAGCTGTGAGTGTGAAAATAATAGTGATTATTTGGTACTTTACAGGTTTTGTTCAAAATGGATTTAGATGGCTTCGGTACTCTAGTAGACACAGTTAAACTGCCGCTTGTAATGAAATGCCCCATAGAGCAGTACAACTTTGACAAGTTCAGACAAATGTGCATAATGTCGGGGTGTGACTATCTTCCGTCTTTACCTGGCATTGGACTGGCAAAAGCTCGACAATTTGTTACAACTACACAGGATTCAAATTTTGCAAATGTAAGTGTTTTGTATACAACTGTACAAACCCAAACATTTGGTGATATTATTAGATGTCTACTAGGTTTTGTCTGCCACTTCGTTGGCCTTTATTCCGTAACATACATTTTTGGATAAAATTAGCCTGGTTGTAAATGTTTATCTAACTCTGTTCAATGTTCTATCGATTTTTGGGCAATTGAGTAACTTAGATCCAAACTCACACATTTATAATATTAGTAGGATATGATTATAATTTTTTGTTTGAGAAACATGGGGAATATTTGATGGCCGAGTAGCGTAGTGGGCAGTAGCTCTGTCACATATGTAATTTCTATTGACTAATTTAATTTGACAATAGAATTTTCGTAATGACCATTTAACAATTGAAAATAAAGTCCTGCTTAATAAGTCCAAAGCCCTTTACATTTACATGGGTGAGAAGCTGCAAAATCTTCGTCAGAATAGACACAAATATACCAAAAATGCAAATTTCTACAGATATGGACTTAAAGAAGATGAAATGAAAATGAAATGAAATGAAAAATGTTTATTTGTGACACAAAGTAAAAACACACTAAACAAATTTAAATACACACATAGGAGTAAACAAGGTTAAATATAAAAATTAAATAACCAAAAAATATCACAAACAAACAGATGTAGCTTGTTTTTTGTCCTTTCTCGTGCTTTTTTGTTTTATACCTAAACTTATCTTTAAAAATGCTTGTTTCCTAAGGTTCTTTACGTTAGCCTCATTAACTAACGTGCTCTGTGAGCCAAATATGTGTAATTGTTTTGTCCGCTATCCGGTTAGTCCACCAACCTCTTTTCATTATCTTTATTGCTTTAATTATCTCATTACCTCTAGCACTCTGCTCTTATTAAAACAATTTGTCTGCCTTAAATTTCTGTCCAAACATCGAATATATATCTACTTTATACATAATGCTCCCTCTTAGTATTTACTACCAAAACGTGCGTGGCTTACGTACTAAGACTGCCTTATTTCGCAGGAACATATCTTTGGCCTCTTACGATGTTTTATGTCTAACGGAATCGTGGTTAAATTATAGTATCAACAATAATGAGTTGTTTGACGATCGTTATATTGTGTGGAGGCGAGATCGAAACTACACGCTAACTAAACAAGAAAGGAGGTGGTGTTTTGATAGCAGTTCGCCGAGAGCTTGTTGCTGAACGCCGGGGCGACTGGTCATCCACTGCTGAGGATTTATGGGTTACTATAACAATTCGTATCAAAAATCCCTCGTCCCAGTACAGAATTAATATTTGTGTAGTTTACGTTTGTAACGAGAATCGGGGTAACTCCATGGAGGTACAGTCATCAAATTTCGCGGATAAACTATCGAGAATCGTTATGAATAACCCACTGGATAAAATTGTTGTCCTCGGTGACTTTAACATGCCGTCTATAACGTGGACTCCTAGTAAAGATGATATTACTTTAACACCCACCAACATGCATCGTTGGCATCAGATTGATTTCATTGATACAATTACTACATGCAATCTTCTGCAATATAATTCATTTGTAAATACTAGCCATGGGCGTCTCTTGGATCTCATTTTTGCTAATAACGACGTAACTGTTTACGTCTGCGATTGCCCATTGGTGCCTGAGGATCACCACCACCGTTCAGTTGTAACATCTGCTGATTTTGTACAACTCCACACAATCAAACCTACATCATACATTAAGTTTGTTTAACAGGAAGGTGATTACGACTCAATTTGTACAGAACTAGACTCCGTACACTGGGCCTTTGAACTTAATAGTAGAAATATGGATGACGCTGTAACTTTTATGTATAACACACTTTATTCTTTGAGGAACACATTTATTCCTTCTAAAACGGTCACCCCATCTAATAAATACCCTATATGGTATAAACAACCCCTGATAAAAATATTGAAAGAAAAGACGAAGTTCCACAATAAGTTCAAAAAGTGCGGCAACCGGCACGACCTCGACTCGTTCGTTATTTTAAGAGACAGAGCGCGAACTTTGGAAAATGAAATGTTCAACACCTATATCAAAAACACTGAAGACCTCATTAAACAGAACCCTCGAGCATTCTGGAAGTATGTCAAAAGGAAGAAGCAATCGAATGCCTTTCCGTCCGTAATGCATTACGACACTCGTTCCTCAGACCAAGGTGAAGTGATCTGTAATATGTTTGCTGAGTACTTCCACTCAACTTTTCTTACTGATCCGTCTGCCGAAGCAACATCCGATGAACCTATGTCACTACGTTGCACTTCATGTGCGGACATAAGCTTCATTGAAATTCGCGAAGAAGAGGTTTTTAAGCGAATAAATCAGCGGGCCCTGATAATATTCCCGCCATTCTTATAGTTAAATGTGCAAAAAGTCTCACTCTGCCTCTCTCTATGTTATATCACCGCTCCACGGCTGAAGGTGCAGTGCCGCAGGTTTGGAAATCGGCTTTTGTTACTCCTATTCAAAAGAAGGGGCCTAAAAACAACATTGAAAATTATAGGCCGATTTCTAAACTGTGTATATTTGCCAAGGTCTTGGAGCGTTAAATTTACGATCAACTATATTCTGGCCTGCGGCAAGACCTCATGCCACAGCAGCATGGCTTTCTTAGAGGTCGATCTGCGACATCTAATCTGATCATTTGTACAGAGTACCTCTCGAGGGTTATGTCTCAGCCATCGCAGGTAGATATCATTTACACTGACTTCAGTAAGTGTTTTGATCGCATTGATCACTTGATCCTGTTAAAAAAACTACAACTAATAGGTATCAGAGGCAACCTTTTCAGATGGTTCACTTCCTATGTCTACAACAGATCTCAGACTGTTGTTCTAAGTGGATATTCATCGAGATCAATGTTTATTCCATCGGGAATTCCTCAGTGGTCCTTATTGGGTCCCTTTTTACAATATTTGTTAATGACATTTCGTCCTGTTTTCTTCATTCTAAAATTCTTCTTTATGCCGATGGCATGAAGATCTTACATAACATAAATTCAATTAGTGACGCATACTGTTTGCAAGAGGACTTGAGTAGATTTCAAGACTACTGCACCACGAATAAATTAGAATTAAATCTATCCAAATGCTACGTTTGCTCATTCACTCGAAAATATACTTCCTTCAAGCTTACTCATACTCTTCACAGTACACCGCTCACACGAATAGACACTATCAGAGATTTGGGTATATCATTTGATAGTAAATTTCTTTTCGATAGCCATGTAGACAGTATAGTAAACAAAGCATCCCGCGCACTTGATTTTGTTTTACGTATGTCAACAGAATTCTCAAACCTTAAAACCTTTAGTCTTATACTGTGCGTTTGTGCGCAGTCATCTTGAATACGCCTCTTAAGTTTGGAATCCATGCTACGACATTAACATCTCACGTTTGGAGGGTATTCATAAAAGATTTTTGCGATACCTTCAGTTTCGAGCCCAAATCTATCTTCCTGACTACTTGGCGAGATGTGGCAAATTTCATTTCCTCCCTCTATACGAACGCAGAAAGATCTCCGATCTGTCGTACCTCATCAGTATAACAAAGGGAACGGTGGACAGCCCAGAGCTTTTGGAGCATTGAGGGCTATGCACTAACAGACCCTTGTTAAGAAATCCTAACATACTTTACGTACCGCGCAGCAATACCAACTATAGGCAGAATGCATTTATCAAAAGAGCATGTACTTTTTTTAACATTTTGACTAAGAGCAATAAGGATAATGATATTGACCTATTTAATGTCTCCAAATCTAAATTAAAACAGATTATGAGTGATAAGTTTTTCTTGAATTAGGCTTAACTTAATTTTAGTATTTGATTACAATTGTTGATTTTTTTCTCTGCTTATTTGCTTGTAGTATATAAATTTCACTTTTATTTTTTTATTTATCTTCTCTCTTTTTGGAAACGTATATAATATATACCCTACATATAAGTGGAAACTTGTAATTGGCCATCAGCTTCAATACGTGTTTTGAACGTGTTGTTATGAAAGAATATAAAAAATGTACCTAGCTCTAAGTTTCCTTAAAAGTTATAAAATAAAATAAAATCATCTTTTAAGTCTATAAAAAGATAATTATCCTCTTGAATGTATACACACACAAATTTGAAATAAGTTTACCTACTTATTAGGTTGCAGCACATATGAATGTAATAATAATAATAGATAGGTAGATAGAACGTTTATTTGCATCAAATACAAAGGTAAAACAAAAACAACAATACAAATTTCAGCTGACAAGCAGGAAGGAAAATATACAAAAAATAAAGAAAGACACAATAAAACAATTAAATAATCGTACATTAAATCTAAGTACTTATCTGCATAGTAACATGTCAGCATGATGATGCAAAATGGTAGCAACTCAGTGTTTTCTCGTTTGCATAGAATGCAAACCATTGATTTCCAGTTTTAATTTCTTTGCTTGATTTTCAGTTACCACCGACATATAATAATATGCATATAATAAACATACCACCGATAATAAATCCCCAGACAAACACTCCAACTGTATGGCTCCAGAGTAAGCAGAGCCTGTGTTGTGGATGACTGAACAGTGAAACATTTATAAATGTACGCAACCAGGACTCGAGAACAACGATCTGTTTACCTCACACAATGTATGCCCCGACCAGGACTCGAACCTGAGACCTCCGGCGTACGACGCAGGGCTATTACTCACGCTACTCAGCCGTCGAGTTTACAATAACTTTGCTAACTATATCTTTACAGGCGCTGCGGAAGCTGCCGAGTTTCTTTAACCGTGCCAACTTGACGGTGTCTGATGAATATAGAGAGAACTTCCTCAAAGCCGAAGCCACTTTTAAGCATCAGTACGTGTACGATCCGATGGAAAGGTGTATGGTTAGACTGACTGAAGTCGATGACGAAGGTTTGTTGAATATCTAATGTTAATAAGTACCTTTGATTTCTAATAATCATTAATGTAAAAGAAATGATCTTCAGGCAGGCGTCTGTCACTCGACCTTAGCTAAGTAGACAGCTTGCTGCCGTGTCGCGCACGCGTGCTTTTATCGTCGTTCAAAATAATAACATGCTGCGGAATTGTTTGTTTTATTAATTATGTTGAAATAAAAATAAGCCATTTTTTTATTAATATACATTTATCGTAAAACTCAAATATTTATTCCTCAATATTGACAATTACTTGTTCTTGTTGACGTCAAATAAAACATAACTCTACCACCAGTTCGGAAAAACCTTCCTGAAGGAGAACTGGCAAGAAACTTCACGGGTATATCTTTTTCAAAATAAATTTACAGAGTCTCTTTATGTCTATAGAAAATTATTCTTATCTGCATCTGTCAGCTCGGCAAGTCTCCCTCCCCCCAAGTATCCAAACGACGAACACTCTCAAACTACTCTCTCTGTGTGGCAGTGACGCGCTACTCAACCGATCAACCACAACGCGTGGTCTACATCGCAATATCATTTTGTATAAAACGATTAGTATATGCACGACTTTCCGACATTATAGGGCCGTGGACCGAGGCCTGGTCACCACATTAACATATGCGGGAACGTGTGGGTTAGTTCCCTAAACTCGCAAATTATTTAATATATTGTAAACTTGTTAGAGATGGCCATAGTTTTATCTATGTTAAATAAAAAAATAAAAAGTATTGTTACAATCAGTCTTTTATTCTCATCATGATTAAAAGTAATTGGTCTTATAAAAATCAACGACAAATAATGTTTTATAATTCGAAAACACACAATAAATCAATTTAAAAAGAAAATAGAATTGGCCATCTCTCCCGAGACTTCAGGGTGAGTTGGCCGTAGTTATACGGGATAGATGGCCAGTACTTGACTTCCCTTTTCCCTTTCCCTTGCCCTGAAATTCTGCCTGCTTAGCTTCTTTTTTCTTCTTCTGTCCACATTTGGAACACATATCATTAAATTCGGTACAGTTTTCATGTACCCATCTCTCACAAATAAGACACTGGAGCCACTCTTCAACAAGATGAGTCTTATAATAATTTTCTCCGCATCCAGCACAGTTATCGGCCTCATTTTCTCTATCTTCTTCGTCTGATGTATCACACAGTACTGGTTCACTGAGATCCGAACTGCTTTCACTAATACGCTTTACAGCTTTCCGTTTTCTAATCTTCTTTGTTCCACTATTTGGATTTAACATTTTTTTTTTCTTGATTAATTTTGCGCCTATTTTCTTTCAAAGTCTTTTCGTTTTCTTTGTCTTTTCTTAATGCTATATGCTCCTCTGAAGTCAAAAGTTTGCCAACCTGTTTGCTACGTTTACGTATTTCGTAAATTTTTTGAGGAATAGGGGATATGTCTTTTAAAATTCGAGAAGGCGTCCATTGATCTGCAGATGTTCCTGGAAGTTCATTTTCACAAGTTTCTCTGGGATTTGGTGGAGTTGTGTTCGTTACACTTGTAGAAATAAGTAAACTTGAGTGAGTGTCAGTCCCTTCATGGCCACTAATGAATGCGTAATCAGGTATTGCTGCTGGATTAAATGGAAACACTCCACTTGCTCTAAACCCAGAAATAGCATTTTCGGCTGTAGCTGCCTTGCCCCATGCCTTACTCAATAATGTCCCAAATGAAAGTCTTGTGATTCGGCGACCTGGATTTTGGTTTATCCATGGCCGACATTGTTCCTAAAAGTGATGTTTAAGTGATTTAAACACGGCCCTATCAAGGGGTTGTAAAAAATGGGATGTGTGGCTCGGCATAGACAGAAGAATGATTTCATTTTCATTGGCATATTCAAGCATTTCTAATGAATTGCAGTGCGTGGAGTGACCATCAAGCAATAGTAAAACTTTTCCCTGCGGCTTTCTTGGCATAAAATGTGTTTTGAGCCATTCCAAAAATATTTTTGATGTTATATAAGCGGACTTTTCAGACATAAATACACGAGATCCTGGAGGCATTCCATCTTCAAATTCACTTTTTTTATTCTTGCCCTTCATAACACACGCCGGTGGTAAAAAAGTGCCTTCAGCACTGCAACACGCTATGATTGTAATGGTTTCACCCTTTTCAGTTGACGTTGTTGTGAATACAGCTTTCGTACCCTTTGCTGCAAGAACATGTCCAGGGCGATTGTTTAGCTGGAGCCCTGATTCGTCCATATGGAATACACAATTAGGCTTTGTCATTAAGTCATTATCGATGAGAATTTTTTGTAACAATTCAAAGTAAGCACTGACCTCGACTTTATTCATACCTTGACACCGGGCTATTGAAACTCCTTCAGATTTTCTTAAAACAATATCTGGATGTCTGCGTAAAAACATCTGCAACCAATCGTAGCCAGCCTTTTCCTCTGTTTTATTGAATTTATGTTGGACTTTTAATTGTTCAGCAAACTGAAAGGCAATCACTCTTAGATCACTCATTGCCAAAGGGAATCCTTTTTCTTGCATCATTTTAATATGATCAGCAAGTTTTTTCCATTGGTCCCTTTTTGCCCTTATTAGTCTAGAACCTTCTTTCCAGTGTTTTACGAGGTATGTCATAGATAATAGCTGCTTTGTACACCGAAAATTCTCCATTTTTTATGGAATTTATTACAGCTTTTAATGTGTCTTCACTCCAATTACCACGAGTGGCTATGGCTTTACGCCGATACTTATTTGGCATCTATAATAAAAACATAAAACGCATTAATAATAATTTTAAAAAAATATGGGTATGGCTATCTCAACCTGAATGAATGTGGCCATCTCTCCTTTATGTACGGGTGAGATGGCCATATCAAATTTTAGGTTTAGTTAAACATTAGTGAGCGCCATTTTGAGGTTAGAATAGACGTTATCATTTGTTAACCGTAATAAACCAAGCAAACACAAAAAAAATGCAATAAAAAGTAGTATTTCACGATAATATATGACCACATTATAAAAATTTGCAATACCAAGTAAAATAAAAGCTTATTTACTCACTTTTTAATATAAATACGTGCAGCAACGTTGTCGCAGACTGTTCCCAAGCGTCACTCGCGGCGTACTAGCTGCTTTGTAGCGCCATCTAGCTATGCATGCCAAAAATAATTCGACTGGTCATCTCTCCCGTATGGCCATCTCTAACGGATTTACCCTAATATCAAATGTCAATAAATTACATTTTTGATTATTAGCTTGGTACACTTTTTCGAAAATTTGCAATTAGACTCGTACATTTATTTTACCAATGCTTACAAGTTAATGACGTAGGATACATCATCCAAGATTAAGGTAGAACTCCACTCTTAACATAAAATAATAATAAATATATTATAAAACAAATAATTGTAATGTAATTAAACGAAAACTTAAATAACCTAGGATACTCGATCTAATGGCTGGTCCCGCGTTGACTCGTGGACGGGTGCCATTTGAGGGTGTTCGTCGTTTGGATACTTGGGGGGAGGGAGACTTGCCGAGCTAACAGATGCAGATAAGAATAACTTTGTATAGACATGAAGAGACTCTGTAAATTTATTTTGAAAAAAATACACCCGTGAAGTTTCTTGCCAGTTCTTCTTCACGAAGGTTTATCCGAACTGGTGGTAGAGTCATGTTTTATTTGACATCAATAAGAACAATTAATTGAGAAAAAATAAATATTTCAATTCATTTCATTTCAATGGTCTCAGGTTCGGTCCCTGTTACTGCCAAATGTACCATTGTACAATCAAATCACCTGCGCTTAACCATTTCAGGAATAATATAGTTTGCACAGGATCCGACATGCCATAATCTCGGCGAACTTTTCACAAATAAGAAATCACACCAGCGCCGAACAAGTTCAATATGGCTTACACAGGATTACAAGCGCAGCATAATCTCGAACCAATAAGAAATTATCGATCTTTACAATTCTAGAAATAGAATTTTCGGGCGAAAATTTACAAATTAGTCGCAGTTTATTTCTACTGTGTACCCTCACATACTTATTAAAATAAAACATTAAATAAACAAATATCGATTATTTTCCGTTCATATTTAGTAGGATTCACGAAAACTGTAATAGGAAATATGAATTTAAACATTTCAATGATAAATGAACCTGACTTTCAGTTCACTAAAGATATTTTAAAATGGGAACTGGACTTAACTTTGTTGCATGACAGTGAGTGCAGCCCGCCCGGCATTCCGTGGCTTCTGACCAAATATAAAGGGGCCGGAGCCAATGCGTTCGGCGACGGAAGCTAGTTAAATGAAAATAGCTCTTAAGGTGGTTAGCTGGTCGTGGCTTCGATTGTACACTGGCAATTACCAACTATATTAACTGAGCCGACTGACCTAATGGTGACCATGGTGACCAAACCAACGCCGTAGTCTGCCCACTTTTAGTTGGCAAGTATGGTGGACTAAAATTGCTTGAAAATGTAGTTGTCTGAAGCGGACGTCCTTGCAGTGGTATTATTAGGGCTGTCGAAAATTAATAAGTAATTTAAGTGCTAGTACAGTTTCAACCACCATAATAACCATGATAAGTTATTTTAATAATTTTGTCATAAACTTTTCAGAATTAGAAGAAGCCCTGTGTGTCAACGCAGGAGAATTATTGGACAATAAAGTAGCTTTTCAATTGGCACTAGGGAACATAGACCCTTTCAGCTTGAAGAAAATGGACGATTGGAGTCCAGATGACAGGAATAATATCACAATTGTAAGTACATGTCTACTTTATTTTGGTAAAGATGTAAATTTTTTGAATTGCCTAAAAAATACAGTAAAATTAAGAGCTACCTGTGGAGACATCATGTTGTTAAACATTATAAAAAAAAACAAAATGAAGTCATTGTAAGAAAATCAGAAATATTTTACCAAAAGGAGTAATGTTTTTATATGTCACTAGTATTTCTCGCGATTTTGCACATACCTTGCTCGGAAATAACGCTTTTTCCTGAATGCTACCCCATGTCGCGTTGTGGTTGTATTGCAGGAAACTTGGTACAGCTCATGCTTGAGGCAAATGTCGCCATTTTTCACCAAACTAATAAATATCAAATAAACATTTATAAAAAAAGGGTTTAAAAATGTTTCAGAACACGAAATCAAATAGCTGGGCAGAAAAGCCAGCAAACCATCCAAGTATATGGAGCAAAGAATTCAAAAAATACTTATTAGAATCCTGTCCCTGGCAGAAGAAAGTACAGAAAAAGTTAGCCATGTTTGCGGAGCCCAAAACCAGACTTCGGGAAAAGAAAGTTGTTAACTTAGTTCCCAAATATGTGCCGGAAACGCAAGATGATAGGTAAGTCATTTTGTATCTCTATAGACATATTTGTGTACAATTATGCAGGGAATGAATTATATTTGAAAGGATTAAGCAGAATGTAATTTGAGAATTTATCAGTTCCATAATTTAAAAAATAATATTAATTTTATTCTATCACTTCATAGTTTATAAAGCAAGCCAATCTATGTGATTACTTAATACTCACTTTAAGTATAAAGAACATCTGACATGTTCTTAAAATATGTATCAAAAACTGTCTTCTGCTTGGAGAAATATTAAAATCACTGCCTTTTAATTCACACCTATTCCTTGCATGTTCAAATAAAATGTAGAGTTAAGTTATTTTTCTTGACAACTTTGCCTTTGGTGTGATTTAAAATATAAATAAAAACTGATTATTAAAAGGAAATAACTTACTAGAGGCCTTGGAGAGGTCTCACCCAAAACAAAGTATGGATATCAATTATTTACATCATTGCACAATGGCGATGTATATGTATAGTTTAAATGTTTGTTAAAGATATGTATGTTTCTTAAAAACAATTAGCTACTGCAATGTTTATAAAGTTTATGTTACATTGTTTTAAGCATAGTATAAGTATTTGTTGCTTTAATGAGTTGATTTGAATTTAAATTTAGCATATGATTATTCATCTTACATTTCAGCTTATCTATAGAAACATTGAGCAACATGTATTGCGTGGAACCAGTTAGTAAAAAACAAAAACTTGACTGTGATAGTGAAAATCTAAATAAAATAAACTCAGGAAATTATAATATAGCTTTAACTGATGAAGCAATAAAGACTGAATTGTCTCAGACGAGCAAGGATACATCTCCCATCTTAGAAAATAAGGACAGATCTTTTAAAAAGTGTTTAAATAATGGTTCTTATGCAGTATTGAAAAAGTTAAGCAGATTTCCAAGAACAATAATGGATGAAAATGTTGTTGAAAGCAAGTTCTTCAGCGCAGCTTCTAGTTTAGATACGAGTAGCGATAAAAATATGTCAAGAGAAAGTGTTTTAATCGAAGAATCTCCAGAAAAAATAAGTAAAAATCCGTTTAAAGTTAAAACATTAGATGATGCACACCAATCCGCTGAATTAGATGAGCAATGTACGGAAGACGTTCTAGAGAATTCTCAAAAAGAAAATGAGACAGTAAATAGTCCTATGAAAATAGAAAAAAGTCCAGTATTAGAACCTAGTCCTCGGTTTAAGAATCCTTTGCGAAGACTGGAGGAAGTAACTAGATCTTTTGATGATGTTGCCAGTCAAGATTCTGGTATTGAAAATACTTACATTTTTGATAGTTCAGAAACTACAGTACAATCTCAGGTAAGTTCAGGAGGAAGTTGTTTTTTTTAGGGATAAAATCCAACGAAAATCGCCTCTCTTAGTACTAGAGTTTCTTTTATTAAGAACAAGAGTTGAACATATAGCAACTAGGGAGATCTAGGAGTACAATCGATCCTATTTTGACCACCGTTAATATGTTTACATGGTTGTGTTTCAGTTGAAGGAAAAGAACAGTCACCTTAACTACAGGAACAAACTTAGTTCTAACTGAGGCTTACGTTCGATAACGCATCATTCAGCAATGACACCTTTTTGAGTGTTGCAGTCTGTGATAGCATTTAACCGTTTAAGGATGTCTATTGCGTGCTCAGTTGCCGGCTATGGAAATAAAAAAAAATTACTTCTTTATAATAATAGTGCTTTTATCTTGTAAATGAAAAGCTTGACTATATCTACATTTCTGTATTGTATTTGTGTCTTATTATAACTTACATTCAAATTCCATGTCCTGAAATTATTTATTGTTAAAGATACTGTACCTAAATTTAAAAACTACTTACTAGAAAATTATGTTTCAGTTCTCATCAGAAACCTTCTCCCAATCAAGATCTCAAACATTAAACCAAACGGATCATAGTTTGAATAAATTCAAGAAATCAACCTGCAGAGTCCCGGGCTTAAAGCGAACCGCCTCCTTGCCGAGTGACCAGCCAACTTTGTTGAGCAAATTTGGTTTTCAGAAGAAGTAAGTTAATGTTATTGTATAAGCCCTTCTTGTTGCACCTGGATGCGCAAAGATTTGCTACAGGATGGTAGCACTGCTTTTCCTATTTTTCGTCTCCCTGGGTTAGCGACGGGGGGGTCTCACTATTTTCAGACGCCTCGACCCTGTCAAAATGATATTGTAGAATAACAAATAAAATTATTTTCGGGACTATGAGGCTATCGGTGGAGTAGTTAATCCGTCAAAGCATAACCAGCAAACGAATCAGCAGTAAACTCACTTAGGGTGTTACCACACCAATCGATCGATGTCATTGATCGATTGGTGTAGTAGAAACTATCGATCGCCGTCGACTGTTCCATTCCACCAGCGATTGACGGCATCGGTCGACGATCGATCGATTGGTGTGGTAACACCCTTATAAGGATTCTAGTAGATGTCATCTACTAGAATCTTTACGGCACCCCCGTGCAACCGAAAATGGCGTACAGATGGTACGACTCATCTGTGATTAATATAGTTTTTGCCCGCGACCTAAAGCATAAGATCGTATATGCAAAATTTTACGACGAATGTTTCAGTAGACAAAGCGTGGAAGAATTATTTAGGAACAAAATCATTTATACATTTTTGTTGGTATTTCAAGTATAAGAGTGTCAAGAAAGAGTTAAATTAGGCTTGTCAACAAAAATCTTGATGTACTAACTTGTTTATTTATTAGTTAGTCCTACATTATAATTAGAAAGCCCTTTTTGGTATAACTTTATAATAAAATAAAAAGAAACGTTCTAACTTACTTATTATATTTTCTCTTTTCAGGCCGGCATTAAAAAGATAGTGATCAAGAAAATTTTGTTACAAGTATAAGGAACAATAATAAGAAAAGTACATCTATTTAATTTTAGTTTTAGAGCTATGGTTAAGCTTGAATCGTGTGACATTTCTTTGACTGCATTTAATAAATGATTGTAATTAAATTGAATTATTAAATGTTTAAAATAATTTGTCTTAATGTGTGAGTTCCTCAATTTGTTTATTCCATAGATTTGGGTAAACCTTCCTGTACCTCGGATGTAGTTTAGGATTTAAAATATTTTCTTTCGTCATAGGTAACAATTGTTAACACTAAATGCATGTTCTTTTACTTCATCTTCACCATCATAGCGTACAGTTGGCTAACTAGATAGGATATAGTTCTTTGAATAGCTTCATCAAATCCCACATCAATTTGTTCAGGCAAGAGAAGCTTCGTAGCTTTTTAAAACAATGTAAAAATTACGGAACAAATTTCGCATAAAAGCAAGATAAATAGAAAATTGTTCAATGACTGCAAAAAAAAACCTACGAAGATGTGGAAATTAATAAACAACTTATGCAGAAACAAAATAAAGGAAAATGTAGTAACAAATAAACTTCAATCAAAAAACAACTTGATTACCGATGAAAAAGATATTTGTGAATATTTTAACGACTACTTTGTTAGTATTGGACCAATGTTAGCCGAGCAAATTCCTATAGCAAACAATTGTAACGCAGAACTATGTGGCGCACCAAAATTTACTTTGTCAAAACTAGCTCCAACAACCAAAGATGAGTTGATTCAAATAATTAATGACTTAAACAGTAACACAAGTTCAGGTATAGATGGTATAACGACTAAACAACTCAAATGTGTCAAAGATTTAATACTTGACGAACTCGTTGTCTGCATAAATCAATGCTTGAGTGTGGGTATCTTTCCCGATTCTCTTAAAATAGCCAAAGTATCCCCAATATATAAGTCTGGTAGTAAATTAGATGCTGGTAACTTTCGACCAATTTCTGTATTACCTATAATGTCTAAAATATTCGAACGTGTTATATATATTCGCCTCAATGCCTTTTTAACATCGCAGAACTTTCTATATAGTATACAATACGGTTTTAGATCTAAATCAAACACACTTTCAGCTACAATAGATCTTATTACAAAAATCAAAATAAATATAGGCAAAAAACACATAGCATTAGGGGTGTTTATTGACTTAAAAAAGGCTTTTGACACTGTTAGCCATTCACTATTAATAGAAAAATTACAAAATATTGGTATTACTGGAATAGCACTCAAAATGTTCAAATCATACCTTACGAATCGTCAACAAGTTGTAAAAATAGGAAATACGCAGAGTAGGCCTAAACAAATTACGTACGGTGTGCCCCAAGGATCCATATTGGGGCCACTTTTATTCTTAATTTACATAAATAATGTAAATGAAATTGAACTGAAGGGTGATATCACATTATATGCTGATGATACTAGCCTATTCTACTACGGTAATTGTATAAACAATATGGTATCTAATGCCGAAATGGATCTTAACAGGCTCAATACGTGGTTTCAATGCAATCTCTTGACTATTAATATCACCAAAACTAATTATATAATTTTTAAGGCTAAGAATAAAAAAATTCAAGACTTTCCACCACTACAATTGAACGGATAAAATCTCAATTTGGTAGACACTGAAAAATAACTCGGCCTTACATTAGACAGTCAATTAACTTTTAAATCTCATGTAAATAAAATAAAAAGCAAATTTACATCGTTATCGGGAAAAACTCGCGCAATTACCAGATGTCTGCCGCGGTACGTGCGATACACTATTTATATTTGTCTCGTAAAACCACACCTAGATTATTTAATAGAAATTTGGGGTGCAGCCGCCAAAACTAACCTAAAGCCACTTCAAACAGCCCAAAACAAGTTAATTAAATCTTTATTTCATTATGATTATCTAACACCCACACATAGAATTTACAAGGAAACTAAGTTATTCACTATACAACAGCTATATGTATATAATACATGTATGCTTATCCGGAAAATCTTAAATAAAGACTTGCATAGACAAATAAAATTTATTAAAAATCACACAATACAAAAAATTAAACTCAGAAACGCAAACAAAATAAAATTAATGAGCCCGCGCACAAACTTTGGTAAAAAATCTATAATGTACGAAGGTGCCAAACTATACAATATACTACCAAACGACATAAGAATAACTAAATCTATGCTGAATTATAAAAAATTAATAAAAAGCTATGTCCTAAAAAAATACACACTATCATAAAATATAAAACAAAATTTTTTCTATTCAGATTTAAACCTTAAGAAAGATATAATATAAAGTTTAATAGAAAATAATAAAAGAAAAACATAAACAATTTGTAAAATTAATATAGATTTATTATAATTAGGTAAACAAAATTAAACAGCATAAAACTTTTATTATTATTTAATTTTTAATATGTACCTATTGCATACATAATGTACAGATGAATACATATATAATACATAAAAAAGAGAAAAACTATATTAGGTAATATTAATAAAATATAATAGATATGTCTATAAAAAGGTATATTTAACGTACACCAAATTATATATATTCTATTTCGTATTTAATTTACATAATATTTAATTTCAAGTCAGTACAAACATATAAAAGTCACAAAAATGTAAACATATGACAACTAATTAACAATCATGTTTGTCACTTCCAGTGCCACATATTGCTGTGTATCCTTAGATATCTCTTTGTCATTCAGCTCCTTTTGTAACTATTTGTGAATAAATTAAATAATAGAAGATATGGCACACAATATTCTTTAATTCCTGAGTTAACGATCAGTCTCACAATAAATGGCGTTGGTATTCGTACAACAGGCAAGTGCAGAATGAATAATTTTTATCCGTCTACGTTTACACGTGTACATCTTAATTTAGCGGAAACTCGTTACATTCTACCAACATAAAAGTACATATCCCGGAAGTCAATCGGCGCACTAAATTGCCGAGAACACGATACCACTACATTTTGTGGCTGTTGTGTATCTCGTATATATCCGGCGGAAGTCAATGGTGAGACTGATCACGCCGGCAATGTTGGCTTGGCTTTGGCTTGGCGGCTTGGCTATGGCATGGCAGGAACTGGCGTGGCTTATGGTGGCTGGCTGGCGTTACAATCGGCCATCCTGTAACAATTGCTCCCGCAATGGGAATACACAGGGTAATTAGCTTTCTAGTAGGTCAATTAGGTCTTTGGTTTCTAATTGCTCATCAGAGCTGCTGGCACTATCAGATATAGGAGCAATACTTTGGTAAGGTCTCAATGAATCCGCTGAAACTAACCCAACAAATTTCTTGTAACCCCGTAAACCTTTGACACTTCTGATGCGGTACCTATCATTACCAACAACTGTAGTTATAACATAGGGGCCTGAATACATATCATCTAACTTTGTATTAGTTTTAGAAGCACTATTAGCAGGGCCCTGACGCCATAATACTAAATCTCCCTTCTTATACGTTTGAGCTTTCTTCCGGCGTTTATCAAAATTCCGTTTCATTCGAGCGCTAGCTTTCTCTATACGAGCCCTAGCCATAACACGTTTATCCTCCGTTGACTCGATTGCACGTCCTGGTATAGTTATATCACATAGTGACCTACTACTGCGAGAGAACATCAGGTCGTATGGTTTAAAACCGGTACTATCATTTAATGTATTATTTATACCCCATATGACATCGGGCAAGCAATTATCTCAATTATTAGCGGCTTCACTAGGACTTGTGGTTCGTAACGCATTAAGAATTGTTCTGTTAGTGCGTTCAACTTGTCCGTTTGAGCGCGGACATGCTATGGCTGTCAATGTATGTTTAAATTGTTTATATAAAGCAAATTGTTTAAAGTATCTACTTGTAAATGCTTTTCCGTGATCCGTAACGATCCTATCGGGATATCCGAACAGACTGAGGACTTTCTTTAACATTCTTATAGTTTCTACCGAATTAACAGTGCGAGTCGGTTCAGCAATAACGAATTTTGAAAATACATATATGCATAACCTTTCTTAGTTCTACAAAATGGACCTAAATGATCAACATGAATAGTTCGAAATGGTTCCGATGGTTTAGGTATTGGGTAAAGGTGACCCTCTTTCCTACCGTGTTCCCCCTTGCCGTAAGCGCAGTGTAAACAAGCTGAGACGTACTTTGAGATGAAACGGGTCATTTTAGGGAACCAAAAATCTTTCTTTATTAAATCCAAACAGCGTTTGAGACCTACATGTCCTATATCGTCATGGTGCATCTGAACGATTTTCCACCTGGCAGGGCCGGGAACAATAAGTCGATTGCCGTTGAGAGTTTTGCGATATAACCTATCATTTATTAACGCGTAATCTTTTGTTATTTCTAAGCTTGCTAAACCACTTTTCAACTGTTCTATTATAGTTTTTAATTTATCATCTTGAGATTGAACCATATGAAACCAATCAGTAATCTCCAGTCTGTTTATATTAACTGCATCAATAGGGTTTCTACTAAGTGCATCAACGTGTCGCATGCGATCACCCGGTCTGTACTCAACGCTAATATCATATTCTTGGATCGATAACCACCATCTCGCGATGCGGGGAATAATATCTCGTTTCGTTAATGTGGCGCGAACGGCTGTGCAATCTGTTACTACTTTTACGTTCTTACCGACGATATAAATTCGAAATTTACGTAATGACTCAACTACCGCGAGTGTTTCCAGTTCATAACTATGGTACATACTCTCTTCTTTACAAGTAACACGGCTAAAATACATTACCGGTCTCAATGTATCGTCCGTCTGTTGTTGTAATAATATCCCTGCGATACCTATTTTGCAAGCATCCGTATGTATTTCTGTTCGTAATTTAGGGTCGTACAATGCAAGAACAGGTTTAGAGCATAGACACTTCTTTAACTTTTCAAAACTATCAGATTGTTTCTTTTCCCAAACCCAAGGTTCATTTTTCTTCGTTAAGTCAGTAAGTGGGCGCGCTATAAGAGCAAATTTGTATATAAATTTTCTAAAATAACTGCATAGGCCAATAAATTGGCGTACCTCATGTACATTCTTAGGCACCGGAAACTGAGACACGGCATTTAACTTTGAGTCTGATGGTTGTATCCCGTCCTGAGAGATATCATGCCCTAAATAAGTTACTCTGTTTTGAAAAAATGAACACTTTTTCATGTTTAGTTTTAAATTTAAACTTTCAAATTTTTGCAACACTTTCTCTAGTATTAGCATACCTGATTTTATATCTACTGAAGGTATTAATATATCGTCTAAAAATGCCAAAATGTCAGTTGAAGAAATGTCACTAATGCTACTGTCATTGTCAAGATCACATTGGATTGAACTTACAATTTTAGTTATCAATCGCATGAATACTGAAGGTGAGTTAGCTAAACCGAATGGAACGCGAACGTACTCATAATGACCTTGTTGACATATAAATGCACTTTTGTGTGTATCTTCCGGCGATAATAATAATTGACGATTGCCCTGTGCCATATCTAAACAAGTATAAAACCGTTTTCCAGATAGTTTTGAAATATGATCTTCGATATTCGGGAGAGGATATCTCTCTTTCACCGTTACTGCATTAAGTACCCTATAATCTACACATAACCTACTGTCTCCGTTTTTCTTTTTAACTAATATTACTGGCGCTGCATAATTTGACTCGGATTCTTTAATTATTCCCGCATTTAATAATTCACTAACTTTTGACTGGACTATTTTTTGTTCACTGTGAGATAATCTATAGGGAGGGCGATAAATAGGTTGATCCGTTGTAAGATTTATCTTCATTTTTATTAGATCAGTGTATCCGAGATCATTTGTACTACAAGCAAAAGTTTGTTTAAATCGCGATAAAAGATTGATTAGGTTTTTACATTCAGCAAAATTTAACGGGCCCATCTGAATATCGTTTACAGAAACACCGCCGATACTAGTTTGCGAAAATTCATTTATGGCTATCGTATTTATGGCACTATTTAATAATTTAGGTCTATGGCATGGCTTATTGAGTGGCAAATTAGATAAAGGCTTGGCTTGAAAACTAACCTGGCTTGCTTCTTCGCAGCTCTCAGCTCGTGTTAAGACAAGTCCGGCGTCCCATATAATCTCCTTTTCTCCAGTGTTGACGACTTTGATATGTCCTTCGTTTCCTCGCATTAGGGTTGCTGGCAGAGAATAAGATATTCCTTGAAACTCGAAATGGCGTGGAAAGGTGCAGGCATTATTATCCTTGTAGTTTCCCAGGATCTGAACTTTAATAATTGAAGTGCCCGGCGGCAGAATTTCTTTGTTTACAGTTACTACTCTAAATTTTGAAGGCTTTTCGATTAGGTTAATACCTGAGGTAAAGTCTTGTTCCTGTTGTAATGTCATGTTGCCATTTCTTACCGTAAGTGATACGTTTTTAGCATTTATCACTGGTTGACCAATTAACAAATTAGTCTCTCCCATCTCTACCTCAGTCAAGTGTGCGCTGCATGACAGTTGCATGGCATCGATTTCCAGATCAAAAGTGACTTCTCCGCGGCTAGTTAATAATTCTCCGGAGAACCCTTTCAGAATCATGGTCGTAGGAGTTACTTTAAGTGACAATAATCTTGCTATGTCAACAGTTATGACATTAACTTGACTTCCTGTGTCAATGTAAGCTTTCACAAAAACTCCGTTAACCTTTGCGACCTTCTTGTAGATGTCATTATAATTCTGTATCAATTTGATTTCCTTTACGAGGCTTGTGGGTTCAACAGGTTTTTGAGAATTTCCGGCATTGCGACAATAAGTTGCAATGTGGCCTATTGCACCGCATTTAAAACAAACACGTCGATCAGGTAGTGTGCAGTCACGAAGCATGTGTCCAGTCCTTTTGCAACGAGGGCAGGGATCCGTTTCTACATTAATTATTCTTTTTTCAGGTAGTTTAGGCTGACGAAAATCTTTGTTTGGGGCTCTAGGTTCTGGCGACGGTCCGTGGTAGTCGTCTAGTGCACAGAGGAAAGCTTCATATAGTTGGTCCGGTCTTTCGCATTGAAAGGCTCGTGCATTAGGCTGTAATGACGAGGGTAAACCTCTAATAATACAAGACACACTGGCCCTGTCGCTTAATTTACAGCGAAAACACAACGAGACCTTGTCTTGATAATACTTGGTCATTGTTTCGTTAGGTTGCTTTTTACGATGCATCATTTCATCCAAGATGGCGCCAAAGTCATGGTGTTTAGGAAATGCGCGTTGGAGCATTTGCTTCCATTGTCCCCAAGAGAAGTCGTACTCGTCCAGTCTGTTGTACCACTTGCGGGCTTGGCCACGTAGTTTGTCTTGTAAATGGAACGCTTTAACTTCATCACTCCACCCGTGAATATCTCCAAGCTGATCGATTTTCTTAAGCCACGCCGAAACTGTGTAGTCTTCTCCGTCTGGGTCAAAATCGGGTATTAAAGAAGCTGCACGATGATGTTTCGTAAGTGGCGACTCCTGATGTAAGTCGCGTACTGCTCGATGGACTTTATCTTCAAGCAAGCGTCGGAGTAGTTTTCTTGCAGGCGGTGGAGAACTATCATCTTCTGAATCTTGACGTGTCGAAGTCCATCCATGAGGGCGTACTCCTCGTCCACTTTCTTCGACGTCTTGGGAATAATTTCTTTTCATCCCACTTCTGAGTGTGAATAAATTCAATAATAGAACGATTCAGTCTCGAGCTGCGACTCGCGCGCATCGCTTGTGTTACGTATCGTTAGAACAAAAGGAACCGGTTCTATTGTTTACGCAGTCAGAGCGTAGGACCGCGTTGCCCACTCATCGCACGCAGCGACCTATTATGAACCTTATTACTTTATGTCGGAAGAGATAGATCAAGTTGACGGGGATGAAGAAATAAGGCGATGCAATACTTTATCGGAGGAGATAAACACCACATCGTTAGATATGGAGTTTGATGAATTAAATAGACATGATGATTGTATTAATAACTTGAATATGACATCAAAAAAGAGGAGTAGGGAAGTAGACCAGGAAGAAGAGTGGATGTCGGTAGGAAGGAATGGGAAAAAAATAGCTATGAGATCTTCACCATTGAACCGTTCGCAATTGGAAAACCCAAACAAAATAGAAATTTGTATTACATGCAAGGAGCCCTTACCTAAACAATTTGAATTAGCGAAGATTTTCAAGACGGCAGAAATTAGAAACATTCTGAAAGTTAGATATCGTAATCCATTTAAAATCTTAGTTCAATTAAGTGATGAAATTAGTGCGGAAAAGTTATTAAGTGCCAAGTTTGTGCAAGAGAAAGAGTGGAGGTGCCAAAAAACGTATGAAGTTAGTTTATCATTTGGGAAAATAATTGATGTAGATTTAAGACTTTCAGAAAGAGAAATTTTAGAAAATTTAGACAGCGAAATAGAAATATTAGAAGTAAAACGTCTTAAGGTTAAAAAGAGTGACGGGACTGGCTGGAAAGAAAGTGAAACTGCTCGTCTATGTTTTAAGGGTTCCTCCTTGCCCCCTTTTGTGTATATCGAAGGGATGAGGGTTAAGGTTATGCCCTATGTATTCCCTGTAACACAGTGCTCAAAATGCTGGCGTTATGGTCATGTTCGTAAAAACTGCCCATGTAGAAACGACATCTGTCCAAAATGTGGAGATAAACACGCGAATTGTGACACTAATACCTGCAAATGTGTGAATTGTTCTGGAAAACATATGGCATTATACAAAGGGTGTCCGGTATATCTGAAAGAAAAAGAAATTAGAAGACTTATGTCAGAGTTTAACTGTACATACCAAAGGGCATTAACTCTCTACGTTCCTCCTTCTCCAGACGGTAGAAATGTACAAGAACCTTTCAATATAGACCTCTCGCATAATTCTCCAGAATTTCCACCTATTTCACATCGGCCACAAACTTCTAAATCATCAAATAAGATAATAAATCCCGAAGACAATGTTCCTGTCAGCTCACATTCAATAAAAAACATACAATGGGGAAAAAAGAAAAAGCTTAGTGGAAATGAAAAGATACATCAACATAATTATTCAACATCATCAGAGTCGGAATCAAATGCAGTGAATAAAGAGGAAACACAATATGAAAGAGAAAAAGGAAAAAAAAAAACGAGGAGAAAGATCTAGACCTAATTACTCATTTTCCATTTTGTTATCTAAGTTACGCAATTGCATTTTAACAGAATTTGATAGTAATAGTAGTTTTAAAGATAAAATACAACAAATAATCTCAATAGTAATAGAGTGGATAATTCAATTTGTTTGTGAAAAAATTCCTAGTTTGTCATTACTTAATAATTTATTAAAACAAAATGGGTAGCACAAGTCAAAAGATAAATGTAAATCTCAACATCCTTCAGTGGAATGCACAAAGTCTACTACCTAAATTAATATCTTTTGAACAATTATTATGGAGAAAAAACATACATATAGCGGTGATCAGTGAGACCTGGCTAGACCCCGATTCAGTGCTTAGTATTTCAGGCTATAATATTTATCGACAGGACCGCAGTGACGTATGGTGGACTATTAATTTTAACTCATTACTCAATCAATGCATTCGAGTCAGACTTCAGCTGTAATATCCCAGGTATGCATTTAATCCATCTTAAACTTAACAACTGTTCGAACATAAAACATTTAGTAGCGATATATTGCCCTCCAAGTCCATTTCGGACTACTCAAACCGATTGGGATTCAATTTTTTCACAGTTTAATAAAAATACCATAATACTTGGTGATTTAAATGGCCATCACACAAATTGGTCCTGTAAAATCGATTCAAGAGGACAACAAATCTTAGATGCCATGTCGGAAATGAACCTTATGTCGCTAAATGATGGCAGACCTACCAGGGTTAAAATGATCAATGGCCATTTACAGGAGTCCTCACCTGATGTATCTATTATTTCTACTGAGCTAGCTATCAACTTTAACTGGAACGTAACTAACGAGTCATTGGGGAGTGATCACTTAATTATAAAAATTACAACTTCATTTTCAGTGACTAATGAATCTATTCATAGGAGAAACTACAAAAAAGCAGACTGGCCAGGATATAAAAGATACCTTGAACAATTATTTACAGATTTTTCACTCTCTAATGATCCACAGCTATCGTATGATTCATTTATTTCTAAAGTTAACGCAGCCGCTGATAAATTCATTCCTTTCATAAAAATTTGTAGAAACCCCTTCAGTAAATTTAAACCTAAACCCTTTTGGAATTCTAACCTATCAAAAGCCGTTGCAGAACGTCGTTTAGCTCTCACTAATTTGCGGAAAAATCCTATGCCCATACACTTACAGATATTTAAAGAGAAAGTAGCAACGGCGCAACGACTTATACGTGATGCCAAATCTAAGTCATGGCAAATATTCACATCTTCTCTCAGTGAAGTAACATCTACTCATGACATGTGGAAAAGTATGCAATGGTTTAAAGGCAAATGTAGGACCCGAACAAACATTGACGAACAAAATGCCTATAAGTTACTCAAAAACCTGTGCCCTGACTCCGTGTCTCGCGATATGCCTGACTTTCATTCGAAAAATGAGGCTTTAAATTCTCCTTTTACCCTTCAAGAAATAGAAAATTCTATTAAATCTAAAGATACCGCCCCAGGGTCAGATAATATATCATTCTCTATGTTGAAAAACTTGCCGAAATGCGCCAAGATTATATTAACATCATTGTTCAATATATTTTTGGAGCAATGCTTCATTCCAAGTCAGTGGCGTGAAATAATGATTGTACCTATATCTAAGCCAGGTAGAGACCCGTCTTTGATATCGTCCATACGTCCGATTTCTCTAATTTCGTGCCCATGCAAAATCTTTCACTCTGTTTTAAATAAAAGAATCGAATGGTATTTTGAAAAAATTTTTTATTTTTCATCATCTACTATTGGGTTCCGGAAATCTCAATCTTGCCTAGATAACATCAGCCGACTAGCCTCACAGATTCAAATAGGTATGTCCAGAAATATGTTTACAGTGGGTTGTTTTCTAGATATTGACAATGCGTATAACAATGTTGACATTTACAAACTTTTGCAAATTTTGGATCAATATGGAGTTGGCCACAATATATGTAAATATCTATGGAACTATTTTAAGGATAGGTCTCTTAAAATTAATATAGAAAATTCAACTCTACTTAGAAGCACTGGTCGAGGTCTAGCACAGGGAGACCCTCTGTCACCGCTTTTATTTAATGTTTTGACTCTTGAAATTTGTAAGACTATCCAGAATGTCTCTATTTCGCAATACGCTGACGACTTTGCTTTATATTACACTAGTAAAGGCTTGAATAATGCCGAACAAAATATACAAACAGCTTTAAATTCGTTGAATAATCTTCTGAAGGATGTTGGGCTGGAAATCTCGCCGGCTAAAAGTAAGACGTGCACGTTTAAAAATAGCTGGAAGCGATATAATATAAAATTAACTTTAGAAAATAACCATCTCGAAAGTGTAGACAATGTTAAATACTTGGGTATGTGGTTGGATCGACGTCTGACATGGACTAAACATATTAAGGAAATCATATGCAAAAGTTCCAAATTTCTTAACATATTCAGGGTGTTGGCAGGTTCAGGCTGGGGTATGCATCCTAGATTACTAAGATATTTGTATATTGCGATCATCCGTAGTAGAATTGACTATGGTTCATTTCTTTACAATAATTGTCTAAAATCTCAAGCCAATAAATTGGACAAATTGCAAAACCAAGCAATGAGAGTAATAGGAGGATTTATTAAAACAACCCTAATACACGTGATGGAAAGCGAGTTGTGTCTTCCACCATTATTTGTACGTAGGCAATACCTTGCTGGAAAATTCTGGTTTAAATCTAAATCCACACTCCACAACAATACTATTGAGTTATTAGATAATATTATTATGGCAAAACTTAACAAAATAAAAAACAACCTTCTTGTAGCCGCTCACAATAAATATAAATCCATTCCCATCCACTGCAGTGAACAGCTAGAGATGTTCAGTTTAAATATTTGGGTTAGCAAAATAGATACTTCAATGTTCATAAAACCCGATATTTCTTCACTAAATAAGCCTAAAAAAATGTACAATCCAAACCAAATTCTAACTTTATGTTTAGATTACATAAATACGTGTTATCAAAATTTTTATAAAATTTACACCGATGCTTCCAAAGATTTAGGCCAGGGAGTGGCGTTATACGATTCACAAAATGATAGCTATATTGAAATAAAAGTAGAAAATAATCTATGTATTATGGAATTAGAATTGCTGGCAATATTAGAAGCTCTGTCATATATCTCTAGCTTAAACTTCCAGAAGTTCGTCATACTAACGGACTCCAAAAGCAGTTTGCAACACTTGGCTCGATGCACCTCGACTTATCGAGGCACCCCGAATGCCTATCGTGTCTTGGAGTTAGTGAGTAAGATGAACTCCGATAAAAAAGTAATATTGCAGTGGATACCATCTCACGTTGGCATAGAACATAACGAAAAGGCGGATAATCTAGCGAAAGAAGCCTGTGTAGATGGCGTATGTTTCAATATAATGCCTTTTTACCGTAACTATATACCATCTATTAAAGAAGATGCGTATAAAACATGGAAGGAGTATTTCGATCTAAGATCAGTTGAAAAAGGCATCTGGTATAAGACTATTCAGCCTGAAGTCTGCCAAAGACCCTGGTTTGAGTGTAATTTGACAAGACACGAACTCGTAATAGCTTTCCGACTTCGTTCCGGACACATGCCACTAAATAAATTCGCATTCTTAATGAAAAAGATAACCTCTCCTCAGTGTTCCGTTTGCGGGAAAATTGAGGACGTATACCACATTATAATGGAGTGTGACAGGAACGAAGCGCGGAGGATAGATTTCCTTAATATTGATGACAATCTATTGTTGCTTGGGGGCTGTAACTTTATATTATCGCTTCCAACATCTCGTGAAGCCAAACTTCTGTACAGTGTAGTTAAGATGGCTCTAGGGACGAGGAGCAGCACTTGATCTGGGTTTTGTGTTATAAAACTTGATTAGGTGTTGATCTTCGTCTTTGGTGCTGCATTTATGTTATGTTGTATGTAAAACTCATAGTGTTTCTTTTGTAATTATTATATATTGTTACCTATCAGAGCGTCATAGTCGTTGCACGACTAAGCTCTTTAAATAAAGATTTAAAAAAAAATAATAGAAGATTTATGGCACACAATATTCTTTAATTCCTGAGTTAACGATCAGTCTCACAATAAATGGCGTTGGTATTCGTACAACAGGCAAGTGCAGAATGAATAATTTTTATCCGTCTACGTTTACACGTGTACATCTTAATTTAGCGGAAACTCGTTACATTCTACCAACATAAAAGTACATATCCCGGAAGTCAATGGGCGCACTAAATTGCCGAGAACACGATACCACTACATTTTGTGGCTGTTGTGTATCTCGTATATATCCGGCGGAAGTCAATGGTGAGACTGATCACGCCGGCAATGTTGGCTTGGCTTTGGCTTGGCGGCTTGGCTATGGCATGGCAGGAACTGGCGTGGCTTATGGTGGCTGGCTGGCGTTACAATTGTTTATAATTTTACAACTACCGTCATTTTTTGACTCTAATAGTATTACTGTCTCGCTAAGCGCAGAAATTGTTTGCTTTTTATTTTGATTTTATTTTATATAAAATACCCTACGTTTCTCATGTAAGTGAATGTTATTCTTTTATGGGAAATAAATAATCTTAAACCAGATAAATTCAATGGTACGGTTTTTGTTGCCTATCGAAATTAATAACATGTGATCTGCAAAGAAACTATGGAAAAGTTGGTTTCACGTCGATTTTGCGAACAAATGATACTCCTGCGTTTTGGACCGGTAAAATTGAAGAAAAAACAGAAAAGACCATTTAATTGTCGTCTTGTCTGCGTTAGAACTACGGAGAAAATCCAAAGAAGAAATGTTCTAAGCAATGTGGCAGTCTTTTTCTACACATTCTATAGTTCAACCACTCCTCGCTAGGGGCGATGGCGTCAGCGCAGCTCGTGGTTTGGAAGTGTGAGTGAACTCGTGTTAGCTGAAATTTAAATTTGATTTGTTTATCGGTGCAAAATGAAAAGTTCGTTATCTCATCTCATGCCAACGTTACTAGGCAGATCAAAGTACAAGGAATGAAAAACGTGTCTTTACAGGTTTAAAGCTTTTTTTTCTACCTAGATATTTCGTTTGGAAACTTCCGGCTAGATAGAACATATAAGCGTCAGTTAGGTAAATGTTTTTTCTCAATTTACTTTACTATATTTTTAATAAACCAACTAATATCTTGGGAGTAAATAAGATAGTAAGTACACTTGCGTTTCTTAACCAATTCGCGACTGACCAATAAAGTTTAAATCAATACGGATGAAATCAAATTATGTTATAAGTTTCATATGCTTTTATTTTCAAAAACTTTTCTAGTACATCTTGCTCAGATGACGGAGTCAGAATGTATTGCTTCATTTATTTCTGTTCTGTCAACCGTATATTTAAATATCTTTTCTTCTTAATTCATATTAACCTCTTTATTCAAATGTCGCGGCATTCTGACGTGCTTCCTACGTGCTACGTGCTTCCTACAAATAGTTAATATAACATTACAAAAACAATGGCTTCACCATGATCCAAGGAACAACTGCTTCGAGAGGAATTCCCGCTAGTAAAACCTCGCAAAAAGCAAGCGAACGTCGCCTAAGCTACTTTCAATATGTTTCCTCATCACATGTCAAATATTCTTACGGAATGTTGAGATGCGAGCCAGAACCGTTATAGAGATGTTATCTCATTGTTTCACGTCCCTGGCAGATAACTTCACCTTATTGCGCGCATCGATGACCAGCTTGTCACCTGCAGCCAGCAAAGCATGCCACCTATTCTTTAAGAGAATGTATGGTGTTGGTGACCGCCTGATTACAAATGAACGCCCCTCGGTTCCATCACCAGAAAAGGACATAGTGAAACACAACGCAAAAAAATCTTTATTGACCATTACACATAACAACTTTTAAGACAAGATAAAATTAATTTCATTATTTTTTCGTATCGCCAAGCAGAGACTAGTAAATAACTATAGACTAACCATGTCTAACAAAATCAAGCAAGTACTATCCGTAGGTATCAGGCGACAACAGACGTTGCCAGCTAGTGCATTATATTATTTGATGCTATGTTGCCGCTCTTATAATTCAGTAACAGAAAACTTTACACCACCCCGGATATTATTTGTAGTGTTACTGGGTTACTGTATTGCCAGTATATAATTTTTGCCACAAAAATACAGCATTCATCTCCACAGTTTGTTCTTATCTGCCTTAACATAATAAAACGAATTTCAGTGCATTTAATTAATAGGTATATCATATTTTACTTTATTTCTTGATATCGATAAAAATTGTCTTAATAAGTGCATAATTTTTATATATAATGCATATAACTCATAACTATTTTGCAGTAGTTCAATAAATATTTTCTTGCTGGATTATTATTTTAAAAAATGTTCTTTATCCATCAACTTTTTTTGTTCTTTTTATGACAATATTTGATTTGTTTGACAATTTGAATTCTTTGTCGTTTATTGTTGTTGCTATGGGTGTGTGTTTGTTTTGGAACTTTTCCCTGCATTTCTTTGAATTCACAATATTTCTGCTCGCCTACTGTGACTCGTGCAAATTTTATAGACCTTGATTAAGTTTACGTTTTGGCTGCTAAATATATGTTATATATGTATAACATGTGCGTTTATCACAACTGTGATAATAAAAGCTTTTAAAAATAGGTTATTATGGCAATTAAAATAAGGAGGATGGTAGTGTCCAGGCGTCTCTGAACAAAATAAACTTATACCAGTATGTTTATGGTCTTTTGTAGTTGTTATTTTATCATCTATAAAGTAAGAATAAATTACTATCTACCTATTCTTATTGAGTAAAATTATCAAAATCAATGATATAAAATGATGACATTTTCCAATTTCAAGAAAGGAATAAATCCTACTTGATAAGGTTTCAGGTTATTTTACAACGCCATCTAGCAGTTTTAGTCCGTACAAATATTTTGCATTACGTTTCTTGTCAATAATTCATATAAAAATTAAGGACGACAAAGTTGGTCCAAGCTATTTGAGAGCGACATCTAGTAATAGCTTGGATTTTGAGCTTTTTCTGAGTCACGAATTTTTGTATGGAGATGGTCAGTCTATAGTTATTTACTAGTCTCTGCGCCAAGGGAGGGTTGACATCAATCCTCATCCTTCAGTGGCTGCCATCTCATTTCCGTTATAATTCACAATATTAAAAAGAAAGAACATATTAGTACATTAAAATATAACACTAACACATATATGCCAACACACATTTTTAATGATAACATATACTTAATAACATTTACTATGTTAATAGGTCTTTACCTATGAAACTGCCGTTTTGCCGTACTGGCCATTTCGAATGAAAATATTTTTTTTTTCGACTGATAATTCTAATTTCAATTTAATTTTATTTGACAAACATGGAATTCTTTTTCTAAAACCGTCATTTGTTTAATAATTAGTGTTTTGTTTTCAACGCATTCGAACATTTTTCGTCATCATGGATAAGTTAAAAATTCGAGTAATTATGGAGTATGAGTACCGTCGTGGCAGCAAAGCGGCACAAGCGGCACGCAACATCAACGACGTTTACGGAGCGAACACTAAAAACGAACGCACCACCCGTTATTGGTTTACCCGCTTCCGTTCTGGAAATTTTGACCTGAAAAATGAACCCCGTGGTCGTTCGAAAACTTTGGTCGACAATGAAGAATTAAAGGCAATTGTGGAAGCTGATGAAACTCAAGCCACGGCTGAATTAGCAGCAGCTTTCGAGGTTAGCATCAAAACAATATTGGTCCATTTGCGTCAAATTGGCAAGGTAAAAAAGCTTGACAAATGGGTACCCCACGAACTCAATGACCGCCAGCGCGAAGTACGCGTGGAGACGTGCCTTGCACTGCTCAGTAGGCATACAAATGAAGGAATTCTGAACCGCATTGTTACTTGTGACGAGAAATGGATCTTGTTTGACAATCGTAAGCGCTCAGCAAGTTGGTTGGACCCTGGTTCAGCACCCAAACAATGCCCTAAACGAAAACTTACCCCTAGAAAAGTGATGGTCACTGTTTGGTGGTCTAACGCGGGTGTAATTCATCACAGCTTCTTGCCAAACGGGACAAGCATTACTGCAGATGTGTACTGTGAAAAACTGAACACAATGATGGAGAAGCTCGCACGTCTCCAACCAGCTTTGGTCAATCGTTCGGCTCCACTGCTCCTGCACGACAACGCGCGACCTCATACTGCACAGCAGACGGTCTCCAAGCTACAAGAGTTGGGGTTGGAAGTTCTCCGTCATCCGCCGTACTCACCAGACCTTGCGCCTACAGACTTCTACTTTTTCCAGAATTTGGATAACTTCTTGGCGGGAAAAAAATTCAATACCCGAGAGGCAGTACAAAATGCCTTTGAAGAATTTGTTGCCTCCCGTCCAGCTGATTTCTTCAAGAAAGGCATCAATAAGCTACCAATGCGTTGGCAAAGATGCATTGATTGCATGGGTGATTATTTTGATTAATAGAAATAAAAAATATATAAAAAAATTATGCTTCATTTATTTCGTGAAAAACGGCAATTTCATAGGTAAAGACCTAATATTATCAACATATTTACATTAGTCATATATCTTTCAGATTGGTATATGTCAGGCTAATATCACCTCATTTCTTTATTCTTTATTCACCTCATTATCTGCCAGGGACGTGAAACAATGAAATAACATCTCTATAACGGTTCTGGCTCGCATCTCAACATTCCGTAAGAATATTTGACATGTGATGAGGAAACATATTAGTCCGGTCAAATTAGACATTCGAAGTTACCTAAATTCCCACCAAGCTGAAAATCGGTAAGATTGTTTGAAATATCATTAAAAACAAAATTTGAAAGTTCCCCATCTTTCCCCTGTAAGGAAAAAATTTTATTCAAGGTCAAAGGTAAAAAAAATGAGATTTTCGCGATTTTCAGCAAAACGGTAAGTTTTATCATAAAAATATCTCAACAAAAATTTTTGATCATAAAATTATCTACAAAAAATTAATTTATACTTTTTTTTCTACGAGCCACCGTTTTTGAGATATAACGATTCAAAAAGTTGTAAAAGTTGTAATCGTCATAATATGCACACGTTTCCTCGCCACCTATGAGGTAGTGTACTTAGCGCGTTTTTTTTTGTGGTTTCCCCAGTAGGCCTATTCCACGGGTCAGTTTTGATCCTGTTTAATTTGAAACTATTGAAAAATAATGGATATTAGCAGAGATTGAAAAGATAAAAGCAATTTAAGTTAAAAAAAAATTGTGAAATTTAATCGTCCGAGTCGTAACTTTCAAAATCTTCTTATTGTTCTTCTTCTTGATCTTCTTGTTCTTGTTCGTCTTCATCTACATCCTGAGTGCATGTAAACTGCGTTAATAGCGATGTATCGCATGTTGCCTCGTTGGAATCAAACGGATCCTCTACTGTTGGTGATTCAATATTAGAGCACAACCGGCCTTGACAATGTGTACATGCCGTCATCTAGTACGAGGAGGACTTTCTGTGGATGTACTGGCTTCTTGTTCTTCACGTTGTCTTTTATTAGCTGCAGCAATAGAAGACTTTCGAGTATAATTTTTACGACAACTTTCATGTACTGTCACAGATTTTTGATTTTTTAGATACTCCGAAAATTCATCTGCTCTTTCGATACTTGCATTAATTAATGTCTGCATACCACGTGCAACAGTAACAATTTCACTTTCAGTTAAAAGTTTAGCTCAAATAAAACAATAATCTGACATTTTTGTTATAAAACTCAAAACAGCACAATATAGGCTAGGATAAACACGTGTTTTCACTACTAACTGGCGTTCAAGACTAACAGTATTTCATTTATTATAGCAGGTATAAGACCCTAGCCACGCACACAATTGAACAGGGGACAGATGTTTTCTCAAGGTTCCAATGGCGTATAAATTAAGAGACTGGGCTTCATTTGACCTGATATTCTTATAGTTATAACTTATGTATATTTTATATTAGTAGTGTAAGTTACAATAACCGATAGAAAAATATTTTAACATATATTACAACTATAGAGATGTATATATACGTGGCGTACTCATGCATATTATGACGATTACAACTTTTACAACTTTTTGAATCGTTATATCTCAAAAACGGTGGCTCGTAGAAAAAAAAGTATAAATTAATTTTTTGTAGATAATTTTATGATCTAAAATTTTTGTCTGAGATATTTTTATGATAAAACTTACCGTTTTGCTGAAAATCGCGAAAAACTCATTTTTTTTACCTTTGACCTAGAATAAATTTTTTTCCTTACAGGGGAAAGATGGTGAACTTTCAAATTTTGTTTTTAATGATATTTCAAATAATCTTACCGATTTTCAGCTTGGTGGGAATTTAGGTAACTTTACTCTTATTTTTTGGTCTAATTTGACCGGACTATATTGAAAGTAGCTTATATAAGCGACGTTCGCTTGCTTTTTTGCGAGGTTTTACTAGCGGGAATTCTTCTCGAAGCAGTTGCTCCTTGGATCATGGTGAAGCCATTGTTTTGTTTTGCTACTACCTCACTCCATAAGTTATCTTTAAAATTGTCTACAAGATTACTAAAATAAACATATTCACTTTCACACATCTTAGATAATTGCTGAATCAGCTGTAAAGAATTATAATTATTACATATACTTTTTACACTATCTTTGCATAGAAAATTACAAAGACATTTGCCAAATCTTACGTTATTATTCGTAAAGTCTACTATGGCTTTATTTATTTATTTATTTATTTATTTATTAGAAAACCAACAGCGTATAACAATTTTACAAAATTAAGGATTTTAAAATTAAAGTAAGGCTAATAACAGGTTTTCCTTAAAGACTATTGCTTAAAAGTAGTTGTGTCGCGGTACAAAAACAATGTTATCAAATTTTACACAAAGGTTTAAACACACATATATATAGGTATATACATATATACATATACACATATATATACATACATATATATATACATACACATACATATATACACATATACACATTTAACATAGATATACATAGTTATAGATACATACAAACATATTACTACAAATTGTATTGATAAATTAAATATAGTTTTATCATTACACACACAAAACACATGCATCAAACACTAGGCATCGATAGATATCTTAGAGATATAATGGAATATATATATATATATATAAATTTTGGGGATAAATAACAGAATCGTCAGTATCAGATTTGGTATGTGGAGTTTGTGAATGATAAGTCAACAAACTGTAACAAATCATTTCTTCAAGCTATTAATAACTTGAATTTTAAATTGTGACTTGCTAAAGGCAAAAAGGTCTATATCGCTAAATGAAGTGTTGTAGGCATGAGTAATGCGCGAGAGTACTGAGTTTTTACCGTAGTTTGAGTGATGTAATTCAACGTGTAAAAGTGAAGTATGCCGAGTACGGTAAGATGGCGTACGAAAAGCAATCTTAGAGACCAGCTCTGTACAGTCCACACCATTGTGCACCACATCATGCAGCAACATCATGTCCATCAGCGCACGCCGCTCCTCTAAAGTGAGAATATTGTGGAATTTGCAACTTTGCTCATAACTTCCAGGATGCTTGCGACTGCGATAATTAAGGTGGTCTACGAATACTTTTTGTATTCTCTCAAGGCGATGTTTATAGGTAACATATTGTGGTGACCAAATCGGGCTTGCGTATTCTAAAGTACTTCGTACGTAGGCAAGATACACTTTTTTTATTGTTCCTAAATCTTTGAACGGCTTGCAGGATCGTAAGACAAATCCAAGATTGTTGAAGGCCTTATTTGCAACGTTATGAACATGGTTGGTCATTAACATTTTGGTATCGAAGTATACTCCCAAGTCGCGGATCATTGAGGTTCTTTTTATCGCTGAACCATTGAAGTGATAATTACTTACAAATGGTTTCTTTTTACGTGTCAATGATATACACTCGCACTTATTAGCGTTCACAGTAATGGCGTTCTCTGTATAATACTTAAATAAGTTGTCAAGATCGGCCTGTAATAACATACTGTCGTATTCAGATTTTATAGTACAAAATATTTTTTTGTCGTCGGCGTACATAAGATAGTTAGCATGTTTGAAGCAAGAACCAATGTCAAACAAATAGGCATTATAAAAAAGAGGCCCTAAATGTGATCCTTGAGGGACGCCTGAGGGAATGTTCATATAGTCCGATTTGAAACCTCCAACCACTACCGCCTGAGAACGGTTCGATAAATACGATTGAACCCAACGTAGCAAATCACCACGGATTCCTAGCCTGTATAACTTTTTAATAAGGATGGAGTGATCGACACGATCGAACGCCTTTTCGAAGTCCGTATATATAACGTCTACTTGTCCACCACGCTCCATGTTTGAAATAACGTAGTTTGTGAAGCAAGCTAAATTAGTAACAGTGGACCGCCGCTTCAAAAATCCATGTTGGTTATCGGGAATAGATTTGACAATAATGGGATAAATTTCATTGTAAACAATGCACTCAAATACCTTGGCTATAGTATTTAATATAGATATGCCTCTATAATTCTCTACATCTGATTTTGATCCCTTCTTATGGATGGGAATAATATGTGCGAGTTTCCATTTACGCGGGAATATGCCTTCTTTCAAAGAGCGATTAAATAGCACGGAAATTGGTAATGCTAATGATTCAGCACATTTCGACCAAAAAAGTGGTGGAATTCCGTCGCAACCTGCCCCCTTATTTATATCAAGCTGGTTAAGAAGTTTCAGAATACCGTCTGGCGAAGTTTGAATGCTGCATATAACATCCCAGCATGTGCTGCTATCGTCATAATACAAGGGAACCTGTTGCTCACTCTGACTCGACGTACCAAAAGCGTTCATAAAAAATGTATTGAAACCATTGCATATATCCTTACCACCCACGAGCTTTTTATTTCCCAGACTTAAACTCTTAGGATAATTAGAACCTCCCCTTAGAGACTTTATAAAAGACCAAAACATTTTTGAATTACTCTTGATATTGGTCTCACAAGTGGCAACGTAAGTATCGAAACAAATTTTTTGGACGCGCCTCTGCCTTGCTCGTAATAGTGAGAACTCTTCGTAATCTGCGAGATTTCCATACTTTTTCCATCGTGTGTGTGCTTTAGATTTTTCTTTTATTAAAATGATTAACGCTGGTGTATACCAGTTTGGATACGAGCGTGTAGCGCGCTTACGACTAAGAGGAACGAATTTTTCAATACAATATTCTACAACGCCATAGAACTTAGCAACTGCTTCGTCAAGGGTTTCACCAAGCAAAAGTGAACTCCAATTTTGCTCGAGAATATGTGAGTTTATACTAATATAATCGGCTTTATGAAAGTTTGGTCTTGGTGTTGAACATTCGCGGAAAGGCCGAACAGTCAAATCTAAAATGTCTATAGAAAACGCAGGGTGTGCTCGATCTTCAGTAAGGAGTGATTTTGGGCTACGTATGACTGTTACAGGCAGGTTAGAAAAAACTAAGTCCAGAGTATTACCGACATAATTTCTTAAAGTGCTATATTGTACAAAGTTAAAAAATTCCATTGCCTCAAGTAGCTTCAACCCAGCGTTTTGTATCTCAACAGAACCTTTATGAAGAATTAAAGGCTTACTATTTTCCCATGAAACACAAGATAGGTTAAAGTCCCCACATATTAAGTAGTTCGGTTTAGGATATAGGTCTTTTACATGTTTAGTTATGTTGATAAATACCTCCATGTCAGATGTCATACGACGCGGGTCGGGTGGAATATAAACTACGCACAAGTGAAGGTCCACTACGGAATGGCATGATCGAGCCGGTACAGACACCCATAACAGCTCAGTGGCGGCCGCGGTGCGAATGCAGGGCCCGAGATCGAGTCGCGAGGCGTTGAGTTCGCAACGCGTCAGTATCATAACGCCCCCTCCAGTACTCTTACCAGTACCCTTCAAGTCGCGATCAGCTCGGAACACATCATACCTACTATCACATAATTCCCTATCAAAAATACCGCTATGCAGCCAGGTCTCTGTTATGATAATAACGTCATAATCATTACACAAAATACTCTGTCGAAGTTCTAAACATTTAGTTCGAAGGCCGCGGACGTTTTGATGGTAAATACGTAAATTATTACTAACTGTCGTCGCAAGAAACTCCTTAGATATATAGTAAAAAGTATGGTTTAGGTCTATCTTACCATGTAATAACCCTAAGTAATTTAAGAACACATAAGTATTAATGAAATCGCCAAACAACGACTTCCACATTGCGATAAATTTGCTTAAAATAACCACACGAATATGGACCTTAATTAAAGAGGCATATAAAATACGCCGTTTACTTGAAGCAGGCTGGTTCCATACGGTATGCAACTGAGGGTGATCCGAACTGTTACGTAAAGCGGGGTTCGTCGCTGTGAACGGTAAACAACTCGAACAAACAAAGCGAACGCGGGCGCTTAGAGAATGTGAGAACGTAATATTCGCCTTGGTAGTAGTCGACTCTTTTACATTTTTATAAATGATATTACAGTAAAATGATACAAGTATTTTTTGATTTGCAGTAATTTGTTTTAATAAGATACAAATAAATAATGTTATACATAGAAATATAAACGCGATAAAGAATATATTTTGTATTTTAGTACATACACATATTATAATGGACATACTTAAATAATGCATAAAATTAATCATACACCTTTGATTGAATAACAATATCTTTCTTGCAGTAAACATATTATAATATTGAGACTGTAACTTATGACTCATAAACTTAGTTTGTTCTATCCATAAAAGATTGCTCTTAAATGTTATAAAGTAGCAAACGACAGAAATATTTAGGTCAAAATGTATGAGGATGTTACAACTATATTTTATTATTTTTGTATTATACAAAATCATATTCATAAATCTTTCTGACCTGTGTAAAAAACAATTAGCTAGAAAATACCTAACTATACCATTTTGGAAAAATCTTGGTCTTCTGTTATTTGTAGAACTGCAGAGGTATCGTTTTTTCGGACATAAATTCTTCCATGCTTTGTCCAAACATACTGGTACTTCTTTAGACCTGCAATTTCCTTGCTTTTTCTGAGTAGGTGCTTGTTAAACTGAGTTAGATGTTCGTGAACGTAAATAGGTTTTACAGTACCTGGTAAGTTTAAATCCTTTGTTGTCAATCGATTTTTACGCGCACCGACTATAATATTTCTTTTACTAAACGGGATTTAACTTTGATGACTATATTCTTTGGCCGACCTTGTAACTTTATTCTTGGCGTAACACGGTGTGCTTCCTTTACATCCTCGGCAGTTAAGTTGACCTGTGTGGTTTTCGCTATTGCCAGAACAATATCGAGTAGATTTTCATCTCTGTGTTCCGGCACCCCAACCACTTCTAGATTAAGTATGCGATCCCTTTGACAATTAGAGTTGAATTCCGAGAGCAACATCCGATGATTGTTCGCTAGGATATCAATCCTTGAAGCCAGTTGATCCATGTTCTGGGCATTGCTATTCAGAGCCTCAATTTTTTTAGCAAACTCATTACATTGGTCAGTGTTAGACTGTACTGATACTTGCACTGCTGAAAGTTGCGTTAGAGTTTCGTCGTGTCGGAGACTCAACGATTGAACAGATGATTTTATTTCTTGGTACTCATGACGGATGTTGGATATCTCAGACCTGATTTCTTCGACCGTTGCAGTTACCCGAGCTAAATCACCCACGATAACTGCATCCAGATTGCTCTTGATTTGGTTAATGTCCTGTTGAATATCCGTTTTCCAATTTTTAAGAGTATCCATGATTTCGGTCTGGAAAGACCGAAACGTGCTTTGAAAATCCTCGTCATGTCTACGCTTCCGGACAGCTACACTGCTTGAAGTGGTTTTGCTGATGTCGGGATCAGAGTTGTAATGCTTGTCAGGTGACCTAAGCATCTTCGGTTTAGCACTACTAGACATGTATCACACTATGGGACAATATTACGATTGCAATCAAACAGTAACCAGCTTTATCGCAATGTGTTTAAGGCATCAGATACAATGGCGGTAGTTTAATAAACAATAATTAAAAGACAGCAGCCAACGACACAACCGCTTACGAACGCGCGCGCGGGTATTATTCTGCCTTTCGTAGGAAATCCTGTCCGAGGATTAAATCTTGCTCAACATCCTTCAGGACGACGCATTCCTGAATATGTAATTTATTATCTATCGTTATAAATGTCTTCGTGCTTTCCAAGCAATATAATTTATTTCCATTTACGGCTTTGATGAACAGATCGTCCGCTTTTTGCATTATTAAGTTATGTTTTTTGCAAAGTCGGTCAGACACCACCGACACGGATACCCCTGTATCCAATAAATTAATAGTGTCGCATCGCGTATCTGAACGCAAATAAATGGAACGAACTAACTTGAGATAGAGTTTTTTTCTTTCGTCGGCGTCTGTACAAACCCTGTTACTGACGCCGATAGGTGTTTGGGTAATGCTTTTGTAGTGGCATTCCCTGGCTTTGATTGGTTGTACGTTCTTTAAAATTGTAATGGGGAGTGTTAGGTTTTGTAGATGTGTTTTGTTTGGGTATGAATTTTATATGTTGCCTGTTTATGTGACTCGGATCCATATCGCCTGCGTCCCTCGGAGCTGTATGTGTAGACGCCGCCGTCGACTTGACGTGCGTTGGTAAATCCCACTTTATTTCGGGTGCGTCATGAAATATTTCATGCATTTGCATGATTGTTCGTTTCAGCGCCTTCCTGCTATCGAACACTTGTGAAGCTAATCGGCATTTATTAGTATATGTACAGGTGCGTAAGAATTGGCGTATAAATGTGCTCTCTGAGATTGCCGGACCAGCCTTGGCTGCAAGTGCGTCTAATGCATAATAGTAGATTAGAATATCTTCTTCATTCTTTTGAATCTTATGAAATTTGTATCATAAAACTTCGCTAAGTGATCGACGTCAGTGTGAAATTTTTTGATCAATTCGTTTCTTAACTCTTCAAATGTATTGCAGTTATTGGAGACTTGCGGGAAAAAACTTAGTGCTGGCCCTTCAAGATAAGCGGCGATAACTACTTTTTTTTCTTCCTCGCTGTAGCGATTCAATGTTGCGACGATGTTAAAACTGTTTAGGAATTCTTCTACGTTCCCCTGCAATCCAGTAAACTTCTGCATTGCCATTTCGTATTTCTTTTTCTGTAAAAAAAAATTTGTTTATAACGTGTCTCAGGTAGCCTTAGTCCTATTTGACCGAACGCGGCGACTCCACTAACTGGCGTTTCTTAACCATTTCGCGACTGACCACCGACTTGTGGTTTAAATCAATACGGATGAAATCAAATTATGTAATAAATTTCATATGCTTTTATTTTCAAAAAAGTTTTCTAGTACCTACATCCTGCTCCGATGACGGAGCAAGTCAGAATGTATTGCTTCATTTATTTCTGTTCTGTCCACCGTATATTTAAATATCTTTTCTTCTTAATTCATAATAATTCATATTAACCTCTTTACTCAAATGTCGCGGCATTCTGACGTGCTTCCTAAGGCTTAGACGTGACGGTACTTACTGTTTCGTTAAAAATATTATCAGTAAACATCAATTTAGGCAATAAACGTGGTATACACTCTAATACTTTATGTTAAATAAAGGATTTTAAACTGTCAATAACGTTACAATGAATTGGAAGGTTCCGTTTAATTTCGAATTTTGCTACTTTGATTATCAATGGATAGATTTCATAATATGAGGGCAAAAGTACATCTTCGACAAACATTCAACGTCCGTAGAACAGCCCCGTGTGTACGAGGCAAAAATCTCGTTACGTAACGACAACTCCTCAAGCGTATGAGATATGTAAAATATAGCTGCAATATAGGTGGCATTTTGGTAAGAGATGCTATAGATTGTCGCCCGTCGCTATTTTTTTTTTTTTTTTTTATATAAATATATTAGACACTTCAGACTGAGCACAAGATAATCGTTACAGAAAAACTTAAAATAGCTTCATAGCGATAGACCGCCTTAGGGTGCGTTTCCACTGACGAGGAGCGGAGTGGAGATGAGCTCAGTGGGCCAGAGCTAAATGGACCGGAGCCGCAATGAGCCGTGTTCCGATCAGTAAAATTCAATCTCTTGAAGAGACCGCACGTCATGTTGTCAGTAAAAAAAGCAGCGCTTTAATATTTTTCTCTGCTATAAGGTGAAGATCCGGGAGTAAGTGAAGCAGCTTTGATTTCCCATGTATCCGCTTCGCTGCCATCCGCTCGACACCAACGCTCTGCTGGACTTCGTTCTGCCTGGCTCGGGGACGAGTGTTCTAATATTTTATTTGAAAATACACTCGCTCAGCTCCACTTAAACTGTTTCCACTGACGCGGAGTGGAAATTTCGGGCACTGTGATTGGCCACGATCCGCCCCTCACCACTCCGCCCAGTGAAAGCGCTTCCTTATAATCTATTATTATTATTATTATTTTGTTTTATGGCAATCAGCTGTTGTTACGACACAATAACTATTTCTGCCAATTTCAAGTTTTAGTATACACACGTACTACACGAGGTTAATAATTTTGTAGCGATCAGTTGAGTAGAACTTGCAGTATCTCGAGCATTGAGTTACCTTGAACAATACAAAAACAGGGGGATGAAATAAGTTTTTACAGATATTTTTAACATAGAAGAGTATAATTTATAAAGGCGTCTGGCCATTGTTAAGAAGAAGATTAGCAATAGGGGATAACTTTTTAGCAACGGAGGACGGTAGTGGGTTGTCTTCAAATTTTGAAAGAATGTTCAAAACTAGGGAAATCAGGAGTTCTACAAAATTGTCATTAGGGGAGCAGGAAGAAGTAGGGGGGAAGGCATTATCAGATTTAGTAGATGGAGGGTTAGCAATAATAGCATTATGGGCAATTTTGTCATAGCCTGGAGATAAAGACGGACTGGGTTTTGATGGTTTGTATATTGTTTTTTTGTAAGAAAGATTCAGTGAAGGAGAACTTTTAGAAGCATCTGCGTACGATTTTTTAACTGAAGGGAAGAGGGATGATGCTTCCTTGAATGATATGTTCTTTTGGGACATGGTGATTTTAATATTCTTTTGCCGGGAATGTTCCGGGCAAGATTTGTCAGTTGCTAAATGAGGGCCTGAGCATTGCAGGCAGAAAACTTCAGAGGATGCAGGACAAGAGTCACCTGAGTGAGTTTGTGCACATCTGAAGCAACGAGCACTGGATCGGCGTTGGGCTTTCACATGGCCAAATCTACAACAGTTTAAGCATTGTATGGAAGGCAAAATGTATGGATCAACGGTTAATGATGAGTTAAAAATAAACACTTTATCAGGTAAGCATTGTCCAGAGAAAGTGATCACTACAGATCCTGTGGGGGTCCAAGTGGAACCAGACTCCATGGACACTTTTCTGTTTAAGCGACGCGCCTTCAAAATTGTTATATCACCTTGGCTTGTGGAGATTGTTGATACAACTTCCTCCATAGACCATGAAGTTGGGATCCCGCGGATCAGCCCCATTCTTGTTATATTATATGTAGGAATTAAAGCTATATAGTTATGAGATTTAAGACTCGGGTTTCTGAGAAACTCGTTTGCTGCACATGCAGATGAGAATTCCACAGAGACCCGATTTCTGCCAACACTAAAACACTCTTTATACCATCATTTTTAATATTTTTAATGTTTGATGTGAATAAAAATTTTCCAAAATTTAAATGATTAAATGTACTGCCTGACTTAGGGTGAGTTTCTGACCTGGACACATGAACAATGAAAGGACCTTTGTCAGAAGGATGGTAAGATTTTTCTTCTAAAAGACTTGGATGAGTGTAAATAAGGTTATTGGTTTGAGATGGAAGAGCATTCGAAAAAGATTTTTTAGGAGTGAAATGAAATGAAATGAAATGAAATGAAATGAAATGAAATGAAATGAAATGAAATGAAATGAAATGAAATGAAATGAAATGAAATATTTATTTCTCAACATTGACTATTACTTGTTCTTATTGACGTCAAATAAAACATGATTCTACCACCAGTTCAAAAAAAACCTTCGTGAAGAAGAACTGGCAAGAAACTTCACGGGTATATTTTTTTTTCAAAATAAATTTACAGAGTCTCTTTATGTCTATACAAAATTATTCTTTTCTGCATCTGTTAGCTCGGCAAGTCTCCCTCCCCCCAAGTATCCAAACGACGAACACCCTCAAACGGCACCCGTTCACGAGTTAACGCGGGATCCAGCCATCGCCCTCCTCAACCATATTAGAGGGAAGTGAACGACCCGTCACCCGACGCTACCATAAGAAGACGTACTTTAGTGACAATAACAACAATAAGTAGGGGACGAATCTCGATTTATACTTGGACGTTTTCTTGTTTGCACATGTTGAGAGAAAGGGTCAGGGGAGTTGTTGACATCAGAAAACGGGATTGGGTCTGGGGGCTTAGGAGGGATTGGAACACGATCCATGCTCATTAAGAGCTAGATAATTCGTACAACCACTTACCAGTCGAGGAAGAGAAAAACAAAAACACTTAAAATAACTCAATGATGATAACAAAATCACCAAAATAACCGACAAATAACGAAAACCGTGTGTACACCGCAAACGAAAAATTGACAGTCCCTTATAATCTATATATGACTCGCAAGGTTATAATAGAGTCTGTCAAGCGAGTCTAGTCCACAACCATTTTGCTGATTTCTTACAGTGGCAACACTATTATCTGTCAAACAAATTGTCACAAATTCTGTTGTTAACCCGAAATGTATATTCCTGTTTTTGTTGAATTTTTTTTAAATCTTATAATGCCGAAACCTATTAAAAGTAGTATCAGGAGCCTATTATTTACAATAATTAATAAATATAATCATGTAAAGAATGAAATTGACAACGAGTTATTGGAAAAACGACGACTTTTGGATGAAATCGTTTCAACATCAGGTAGGTTGGCTACAACATGTTGATACTTTTAGCACAATTGTATAATTTTATGTATTTTAAAAGTGATGTGATCAGCATTTCGGTTTTGGTTTAGATTCAGACGTATTCCTGATGTTGAAATTTACTGGAAAACTATAAGTGAAAACAACTTTATGAGATTGTTGTCATTTTTTTCAGCCACCTCAATTGCTAATTTAGTTAAGCAAGTCATAGCCATAGAAGACAGTAAAAAAATGAAATCTGAAACGGACTATATGACAAAAATTGCTGCTATGACAGGTTAGTAGGTACAGATTTATTTGTTTACACTTCATTTTCAACATATGTTATCATAAAATTTGTGCCGTTGTTTGAACTGATATATTGAACTTTCAGATTTAAGTGTGAAAACATTGCGAAGAATAAAAAAGGAAGGTGCTATTAACCAGGGTGAGTGGAATACACCGGGGAAAAAGCGTCCACGACAACCAACTGTTGCCAATCTGGATAGTTTTGACTTATCAGCCATATGGAATAAAATTAATGAATTTTACTGTGTGAAAAAGCAAGTTCCAACTTTAAGAAATTTTCTTGCAGATTTAAGAGAATCTATTGGATTTACTGGATGTCATGAAACATTGAGACAATTATTAATCAAAAATGGATTTGAATTTAAAAAAATAAAAATGAGAGATCTCTTCTTATTGAAAAATATGAACTTGCTGCATGGCGAAATAGGTATCTCAGAGCTATTGATGAAAAGCGGAAACAAGGAAAATTAATAGTTTACCTTGACGAAACCTATGTCCACCAAAATTATGAAGTTAAAAAATCATGGTAAGGGCCATCCACAAGCGGTGTAATTGACAAAATATCAACAGGCAAAAGACATATTGTTGTTCATGCTGGATCCGAAAAAGGTTTTGTCCCCAATGCATTATTGGTTTTCAGTACAAAATCAACAATGGCAGAATATCATGATGATATGAACAGAAATAATTTTATGAAATGGTTACGGGAAAAATTAATACCCAATTTAAGTCAACCCAGTGTGATTGTTATGGACAATCCTAGCTACCATGTTACTCAAATAAATAAGCCACCATCTATTAATGATTTAAAGGCCGACATTCAGAAATGGCTGACTGAAAATAGAATTCACTATGAAGAATTCTATACAAAGGCTGAGCTTATGTGCCTTGTGAATGATAACAAAACAACTCCAATGTATGAAGCTGAAGAATTCATAAAACAACATGGCCATGAGGTTTTGAAACTTCCACCATATCACTGTGACCTGAACGCAATTGAACTGATATGGAGTTTGGCTAAAAGAAAAATAGCCAGCAAAAATTTAGGAATTCCTGGTAAAGAAATGGAGAATCTTATAAAGGAATGTTTTAATAGTGTCACAGCCAGTGATTGGAAAAAATGCACAGATCACACTATTAGTGTCGAAAATAAGTACAAAGTAAGAGACAGGATGTCAGAAACAGAGTTGGAACCCTTCATAATTTCTGTACGTAATGATGATACTGACAGTGATTTTTCATATGAAGGCATTGAATTTCTTGATTCTGATCTAAGTTCTGATAGTGACAAATAAATACCTACATTAAAATGCTTTTTCTTTTATTTATCCTTAACAATTTTTTTTTATTAGAATTTCAAGTATCAAGAATTTTCAGCGTGTTACATCAGTGTTGACACCTGAAAGATTTTTGAATTTACCGCCTTTTTCATGGGACTAGACTCGCTCGACAGACTCTAACTGTATGGGGGCCCCGGACGTAGACAAATCATCTTTGCAAGTTTATCATACAAGAATAAAAATTTAATGGAATTTGCTTAACGATGTATAGATTAAACGACAAGATTGTTGTAAAAAATGTAAAATAGCGCTGCATAAATGTGTTGTAGTCTATTTACTAGTTAATTAACTATTTATTTGTTTATTTGGCTAAAGATGAAGATGCAAGCCCCCAAACTAAAAACTTTGACCTTAAAGTTTTTAGGTTTTTAGGTTACTTTGGCCTGAAAGAAGCCTGAAAAACGATTTTACAAGAAAAATTCTTGTAAAATCGTTTATTAGTGGATGGCCATCGCTGGTGTGTTTTTGGATTAAAAAAAATAAATTATACAATACTGTCATAGAATGACAGAATGAATGTAAAAAAAAACTTTACACTTAGTCATTAAATCACATGGCTAATGCAATTAACTTGCAATTTTGAGAGAAGACAATTAATCATCCATAAAGTGTCCATAGATGGTGCATTTTCCAAGTTTTCAATGCGACGGGGATTCTCCTGGCGGTCAGTGACACGACTGAAACATCACGTAAACTACGCGTTAAAAAATCGATTAAAAATAGTTCATGAAATAGCTGATTAACCAAATTAGTATACGCTACAACAAGGTGCACTGGATGCTAGGCCCATTATGAAACAAATATTTTCTGCTATTTGTTCATAATATCACTCATATACAGTGGACAAGAAACAAGCAGACAAAAAAAAAAAAACGCCAGATTGACATTTTGACATTACATCGCAGACATTACAATCACTTTGACAGCTGATTTGTTTCGTGTCTGTCTTTCTTGCTTGCTTTGCTTGTTTTATGGCGTCGTCTTTCTTTTAAAATAACAAATTTATTTTCTGATTTGGTATTAGGAATGTGTTAAAATTTGGCTTATCAAATAATAGTGCTTCAGAGTTTTAATTCCTAGATATTTGTAGAGCATAGAAAGTGGTTGTCGCTTAGTTTCGATTAACAATGGACAGGAATATAAGGTGAGTGTTTTATTCAATATTTTCTTTCTCAAATTTCAATGATACTTATCTAACTAAAGTTGAAATTTCATTGTAATATCCTACCTGTTTCCTCTGATCACTTACAACCAACTAGCAAAGAACTGATTGAGAACTATAAGCTATATATTTCGTATGATGCATTAGTGTAAGATAAATTAGTGTAGCATCCAACTTCAGTTTACTTATTTTGTCTTGTTTCATAAGAATCTATTCGAAATATTGTAAATTACTTTGAAAATAAATGTTTTGGTTCTTATCAATGAATGTAAACATTGTTTGAAGTATTAGTAGATAAAACCTGTCTTATCTGGGATGCATATGATAATTGTGAAATTATCGATTTTATCTCTCTATGTATCTTTTTAATATTCAGTTTAAAATTATTGTATTCTGATAAATTTCAGGTCAAGTTATATAAACAGTGGTCCTCGGTCCTTGCCTCACATGGGAGGGGCCAAGCGTCACAATGGCCACAATTCTCGCCTCAGTCCTCCGGGTCACCATCCTATGCACAACCATCATCACAACAATAATAATAATAATCCACAAGATGATCTCATTAACTATGTCTATGATTCCTGGAACAAAGTAAGTGAAAATTATTCCTGTTAATAAATGGAAGGTATTTTGGGTTGAATTTAGAATCCTGCGGCACAAATTTTGTAGGAAATAGGGTTTCATTAGATCGAGAAATGATAGAGGAGCATAAAAAAACCGTTTTCATCAAAAAGTTAATGCATATTTTTCGAGAAATATTAAAAAACTCTTTTAACCTCTAAACAAGTAAATCAAAACATTTCATAATGTTTGAGCAGGAAGAAACATGAAATTTGATACAAGTGCAACAAGGAAGAAAGATTAGATTGACCAAAAAAGTCAATCAAAACAAAATCAATCAATAGGTGTGTTCGGCAATGTACTTGTTTTTTATTCATGTAAATATTACATATATTCGTGGACATACATTTTTATTCTAAACTAAACTTTAGTTGCCAAATTTATCAATCTTCCATCCTTGTTGCGCTTTACCAAATTTCATATTTCTTCCTGCTCAAACATTATGAAATGTTTTGATTTATTTGTTTAGAGGTTCAAAAAGTTTTACAATATTTCTCGAAAAATACGGATTACCTTTTAATGAGAACGGTTTTGTTATTCTCCTCTATAATTTCTCGATCTAATGAAACCCTTTTTTCTACGAAATTCGTGACGCAGGATTCTAAATTTTAACCGGTATTTTGCTAAATAAGATAAACTAATCATATGAAAATTCTGTATTCTAGGTTACCCGTGACTTAGAGAGAGGCAATAGTGAAGCAAAATATTTCCGAGAAGTTGTGACACCACGACAGCTGGCAAACTTCAGACCATTCAACTTAGAGGAGTGGTGGGCCCGACGTTTACTGCAAAACATAAATCGCAATAAACATCGATCATAATTCTATTAGCTAAAAAAGTCCCTATTAGCATGCTGTTGGGGTCAAAACCAGATTTAAAATAGAAGTGATAATATTTAGGTTTTCAAAATGTTTTGTGTATGATTTACTGTGTCAAATAATTATTAAGTACATTTTTAGTTGTAACTGAGCTACTAATCTCTTAAACTTATGATTCTTGATAATTTAGTTTTTGATCTCAATTGCACTTAAAAGTTCTAATAGAGAGTGTATTACCATTGTTGCATTTGTCTGTTTTTTTTCTATTTCTGTGTTTGCCTCGATAACAAAAACTCTACATAGTTATAAATAAAATAAAACTAAATTTGATTTGAATTACAAGCAGGAAATATAGAGATAAATGTTCACAGCATTATAAACTTTCTCGCATCTAATTACCATGAACCTTTAATATAGCTTTATGTAAGGAATAATTTTCTGCATTGATTTCTTGATTTCTTCATAATAAATTTAATTGACTAAGAATTAAAGTACATTTAATCATTTGAGATTGTGATAGTTGATACTTTAAGGTGCAGCTTATAACTTTAAAGCCAAAAGTCTCAAGTTTTGAAAGCAATAATTTACTCTAAAGTTTTTAATTATAATTCTCAAGAATATTTAAGATAGGATAACTGACACTTTTTTATTTATACTGAAGTAAGAAAGTAGTGCTTTTCCCAATTAGAATTGGCTAGATATTGATACCCGTCATGACATGTAACAAGATTAAATGAAAAATATTACTTTGTTAAAGTACAATTTGTTTTAAGGGCTGAACATAAAAATAATCCAGATTGTCAGTTAATAATTTTATTTGTTTTTCTCCTGTTAGGAGCATTGATGTAAAGTATAGTTCAAGATTATTAATAATTAGACTTTCTGAATCTATTATGTTTGTAGAATCAATTTATAATTTCTTTAAACATTCCACTCTGATTACCTGTACTTGGCATTTGAAGAGTCGTATAGGTTTTAAGTAAAACAGTGCTGCCAGATATTGGATTTGAATAAAAAACATTTTACAATATGTTTTTCTTTGGAATAATACAGCCAAATTAGCTTCATGATTTTTTGTATTAGTACTAGTGTAATACATATAATGACTAAAAACAGCTAGTGAACTGTACACAAATGCAAAAATTTTATCCAGCTAATTTGGCAATATAACCATAATTACCAGGAAAAATGGCATTTGGTTCTGGTGTGTGTATAATTGGTCCCAGGTTCGAGTTCTGGTTGGGGCATTTGTTTTTACACTCATGTTGGTTCTCGGTTGGTGGGGCTGTAGAGTTGGTGCATTGGGGATGTTGTTATATTTTTATTATTGCGAAAAATATTAATAAGAACATGATATGGGTATAGACAAGTGCTAAAGGTACTGCCTTGTTGAATAAGTGAATCATATTATGGTCTTAAAACATATAACAGATGTTATATGTTCTAAAGATGAAGAGTGACATGATTTACCATAGCCCTGACAAACCAAATAGTGGTTCTGTATGTCCAAGTCTAGGAGCAACAAATCATTTATGCAAGATACAAGTATTCGTTTTTCAAGTCGAAGTTTTTTTTTTCATAATGGAGAATTTATTTATGGCCCTATTAGTTAAATTTCTCTGGACTTTGTAGCCTAGCGCTGAGGGCGCTTAGCCGGAACTTAAACTACTCCTACATACGAAACGCCTAAGGGCATCCGGGAGAGCGCGGACCTCGGCTTAGGATGTCGTATATTGAAACTTCCACTGGTTTGGAAAGGTCATCTACTGCCAAAGAAGCAAGTCGAGTGGAAATATCTATGAATGGGCAGCCAATATAATGTTGGTCGTATCAGGGACTACGACATTTTACTTCTAGTCTAGGCGTTTGTTTTCTGTTTGAAAGTGACGATTGTTATTGGGGAGTGATCATTATGTTCATATCTCTCTTCACCCTTAAATGCATACTGTATCGATATCGATACATCACATTCTAATCGTTTTTTATAAGTTTTTGTTTTAAGTACTACTAGGCTGAATGTATAAAACATTTCTTTGCCTCACTGCCTTCAATAAAAAATATCAATGACAAGTGTCAATGTCCTTGCTGTACGTCATTTCATCATCTGTGCTGAGAACGTCAATGAAGTACTCGTTAGTTCAAAATAAGGTTCTTCATTTCACTGTGAAAAAGAAAATAATTGGAATTGTTCCAAATAAAAATCAAAAAATAAATGGTTAGTCTTTCATTTACTTCAAAATATTTGAAAATATACGATTTTTATAAGTTTACTTCAGTAAATATTACATTTTATGTTTGTATCGAAAACGATACAACATGCGTTTGATTCCTAAAAACTGCGATTCAAATTGTTTGTTCAAAACGGTTTTGGTTTTGATTCTACTTATTTTTGGGTATGGCTGAACGCATTTTTTTTGCTTTTTACCGCAGCAAATAGAAGATGTGTTGATGAGGATGGAGAATGGAGATATTTCGGAAGATAATTTTGAGTTAGATGGGGATGACAATACTTATTACCCATGTCGAGAAGTCTTAGAAGATGAATTAGGAGAGGGTGAAGTAGTTCCAACAGAGCAGGTCAATTTCGAAGAATTTCCAGACCCTCCATTGTTTCAGGATGAACAGCCGGTGTTAGAGGTACAGCCAATGGAGCAGATGGAGGTACAGCCAACGGAATCTCTTATAAATTTTAGGAATTTATTATGGAGAAAACAGTCTTTTGCATTTGATGAAACTAATATCAAATTTAGTGGGTCTGAAGAGTTTCCTTCAACTATAATGGAACTGCAAAGTCCTTACCAGTTTGTCCTTACCAGTCCTTACCAGCGTGACAATCGAGCAGCGACTGACAAATGAGCAGATGTGCGTCACCAAGATAGGACATTTTCTCAAACAGTACCTCCCCAACAAACCCCACAAATGGGGTTTTAAATTGTTCGTTTTATGCAGTTTGGGCGGTTTTGCTTATCGATTCATAATCTACTCTGGAAAAGAAGCTAATGAAGGATTGTCGAACGAACATAACTCGGGAGTTGTGGGACAAACAGTTATGAATCTGCTGAGTGTTGTACCCAGGCTAAGAAATCATATTGTCTCTTTTGACTATTGTTATGCATCTTTGGCATTGATGTATACATTAGCCTAAGAAGTATACATTCTCTAGGCACCATACAAAGAAACCGACTGGGAAAATCTTGCAAGTTACCCACTAAACAAGACGTTATGAAAAGTTCAATTCCAAGAGGGTCATATGAAGAATTCGTAACGAGTTTCGATGGTATTGCTATTACAACTGTAAGTTGACGACAAACAGGCAATTTTAGCTTCGACATATGTTGAAGCATGTCCTGAGGAAAATATCGAACGACTCGACAAAAAAGAAAAGAAGAGGATTCCTATTGCGTGCCCCAAATTAGTCAAGAAATATAACATGCACATGGGTGGCGTTGACTTAATGGATTCGTTTTTTGGGAAGGTATAGGATTCGTATGAAGAGTAGAAAGTGGTATATTAGAATATTTCACCACCTTCTAGACTTAACTGTAATAAATTCATGGGTATTACATAAAAAAGTATCAGAAAGAAAAGGCACAAAGAAATCATGACCCTTGCAGACTGTCGGTCAGAGTTGGGCAAAACTCTTTGAAAATATACTTCTGTTAACATCAGAGGGCGCCCAAGCACCTGTAATCTTGCCATAGTTTGTCACCTCCTGAAGTTAGACTTGACCTAAGTCATCATAACATCATTAGAAAGAAACACGTTGTCGATGTATGATGCCATCTTGTACGTTATTAAGTATAATTAAATGTTCTAAGTACAACATTTACTTATGTTGTAAGAAAACAAAAGATTGTTTCACCCATTTTCATAACTCTCCAACTGTATAATATAACGATTATTTTGTGCACTTAATGCATAGTGTATCGAAATCGATACAAATATATTTTTATAAAAAATAAATGTTAAAATTAATTTATATTTTTTAAATATTTTTTAGAGTTATGTTACACCTTCATTAAACGTATATATTTTTTTCGGCTAAAAAACGGTTATCATGCATTTAAGGGTTAAGGGCGCCTTCTTTCAATCTTTCAACTAATGTAGACTTGAAATGTTAGGTAGCTTATTAATGACTGAGGTAATTTTAATAGAATTAAATACGACAGGTACTGAATTTGCCATGATATTCGTGTTGGCCGCTACTCTAAGTACAAAAATAATTTTACTATCCAAGGTACGAAATTACAAAAAATCCTATTAAATACAAGTATGTCCCCCACATTTACTTGACATCACGCATACGGCGAAAATCATGCGTTTTGCGAGTTCGCGTCCCTCGCGGGCATGTTGGATATTTTGACACGATAAGGGTCCGAAACAAAAGTATGTTTGTGAAGCTAAACCGATTGAGATATCCGAGTGATGTGTGTGTGGTGTCGAAGGATGAGTATATATGTGAATGAAGTAGCAATTAGAGTATTTTTGGTTCATATTTTAACGTATTTTATTGATTTTAATACAGTTTCTTCAAATGAAGTACAGAGTAAAAATTTTCATCAGTTAAACTATTAGAAATTCTTTATCTAGACTTACGTACATGTTGTCCCTGAAAAGAAAGTCAGTTGGTGGTCCAGAGGTAGATCACGTTTTGGAGGATCCGAATCACTCCTATACAGGGTGTATCAAGACCGCTTCCACTAGCTTTGGGGTATGATTGTACTGCTTATTCTCATTACGAAAAAGTACTTATTTTTTTTAACGCCAAAATGGACATTTTCAATAAAGAAAATTAAATTTTTTTAGGTTTACATATGTAAGAACAAACGGATTATCAGCAAATTTTAATTAAATCCACAGTTTTTTTTTACAAAAAAAAACTCGCAATGTATCGCTAAACGTATTTACTATCTGGGTTGGGCGCGCGGCGTTCGTTTGCTAGGCTACGCGAGCCGTGGCGAGTGCACCGGACCACGGACCTCGCTTGTTGCTGCTTGCGTTCAGCTGACTCGCAGCGTGCCCATCGCCCATCGCATGAATACCATATGCGAACTTTATGTAGTTGTTTCTTCTTTCTTATTTTATGCAATAGGAATTTTTAATGAATTTGTTTAGGTATGATGGCGATAAGTACCTACTATATAAAGCAGTTGATCGAAGTAGGAAGTAAATAAATAATGGCTGAAAATTATTCCTGTCAATCATTGGGTCGATAAATTTGTTTGATCAAAACATTTCATTCGTAAGCCTAGGCTAGACCTTCTTAAATGAACTTTTCTAACTTTAGGCAAAGCAAATTATACCATTAGTTATACTCACTTCATGATAAACCTGCGTACCTACCTATTGCACTGCATTGACAAATAAATGACGAAACAAGCCAGCGTCCCTAAGTCACCTACCTACGTATGTACCTACCTATGTTTCGAAATAATTCTTTTAGGTTGTTTTGGTACTTATCTTCCCACCCAAGCAGGGGTACCTAGAAATCTGTGAAGGCACTGAAAATCGTTTAGTACTTCGTGCCAATTCATTTAATTGTAACTGATTAAAATAAATAAACAGCAGCTGATCGAAATAAATATCCGAAATGTTATCTGATTTTTTTTAGTTAAGAAGTATGAAGGTTTTTCTGTCTTTTCAGTTTTTTTCAACTTTTTAGTTTATTTTGGCATCAACGAACTAAATAAGTATGCTTTTTTTTCTTAGTTAGTTAACTTAAGGTAGGGCCGTATCAATACTAATAAATCCAGAAAAGACAATCACACGTTTGGTCATAACAAAAATTATACAAAAAAAGTGAAAAAATAGTAAAGACGTTTTAGTAATAAAAACATTGTGCCAAACACACATACTTTAAAAACTTCCACATTTTATCAGCTTTTTACTATAAAAAAAATAGTGAACTATCTTAATATAATATAATTACCTATTTACCAATAAAATATACCTACTCGTGTATGTGAATATTTTTGGTTGATAATTTAAGAGGGTTTATACAAAATCGTGCAATTTTAGGAGTTTTCGGTGTTCGTTTCCGATCAAAATATTACAAGTAGGTATGCATGGAAATATGAGTTCAAATTCCTTTTCTTGTAATCCGACGAAACATGCGTACTTTGCCGTTCCATAAGTATAAAACTAACTGATACAAACAGAAAAAGAAAAGTTTGCTATGGTTTCTGTTTTGTCGTCAAAAGAGCCATAGAGAAAATAGTACAAAATATTATTTTTTAAAGGCTTAAACATAAAAATCAAAGCGTGAAAAAGTTGGATTTCAGTCTAGTTTGTCGCAGTTTTTGATGCACTTGTATTGTTACAAAAGTAATAATGTTTACTTCTTATTACTAACAAAGATATACCTAATTAACAAATTAGAAGTTTTACTCGGTATTTCATTATCAAGAAGAAACGCTATTTATCAATCAATTCTTTATAAATTTAGATAAAATGCATTAAGAGCCTTTATACACGCACACATCTGCAGTGCTGTTCGATACAGTCGCTGGCCGTCAATTAGCGCGTCCGCATAGGTTTTGATACTTTTTCAGATATGATTGACTTATTTTACGTTATTATATTTAAATTTTGATTTATAGAAATAAAAAATTTATGTATTTTATTACTTGAGTTATGTTTTGCAAAGTAAGATATTTAAATACCTGGTTAGGATAATATGGGACGAAATAAAATTGGGGTACAATAAGGGCTTAACGAAGAGTTTGATGTCATTAATATATAGATTTTTGTTATGGTAGTTATGATTTAAGATAAGAGTACTTAATAAAATAAAATGAGGTGAAAAAAATATTGTATATTATTATACAATACAGTGACAAAAAAATACCCTGCAGCGGGTCGACAATGAGCTGATGATGATTATTTTTCTACCGGGTACTTAAAAGTACAGACTTTTAATTCATATACAGTGTAAACTACACTCGGCGTCACAAAAATCGCACCTTTATGTTTTTTTCAGTAAATTGCTCCTAGAATCTGGCCCATAAATACCACGCAAAAAAAAGAAATATCATTGTAAAGTGCACTTCAATACCTTTACATTCATTACCTGTATCATTAAAAAATCAATTACCATTTCTAACCAGGGACCAATCAATAAGATATTGGAAAAAATGCTCACTTAAGGAGCGCTAGTTGGGCTACCTTAAAAGGGTATAAAATGTTATGTCCAGGTAAGAAATGCGTCAATCACATTCTCGCTCCGATCGCCACGCGGTGCGGACGTGCAAGCCCCGTTCTCCGTTGATCGGTCCTTTCCCGCTATTCCGTGGCGCTCAGTCTACTGCGTGTTGGTTCCGTGCTACGGTTTTCAAGGTTTTCTACTCCCTCTGAGTGCTATCGAAGTGCGTTTTTTTCTTTGCGACTAAGCCCCTTAGTCTTCAAAGTGCTGTGCTAAGTTGTGTTGTGCTTGTGCTGAGTGCAGTGTTGTGCCCAGCGTAAGTAGTCTGGTTTCAGTACAAAGGATACTTAACGGTGACAACGAATTTGTACTGAACCAGTCCTTTTATTTTTATTTTTTTTTTATTTCTCTTCTCTATTTTATTTATTTTTCTCCTATTTCATATTTATTTTTATCATATCTGTGTGTTTTTCGTGTGTGTATTTGTCCTTTCTGTCGGTAAAGGTTGACCCTAACGCGGTCAACTCTTTACCTGCGTACCCTTTTTTAGGTTTCTGGGTAGCGGCCTTCGGCGTACTACTGTTAGTTTTAAGTTTTCCTCCCCAGCCCCCCTACCGCTGGTAGGGAGGTTAGCCGCTAGGATTTTGCTAGGTTTTTAGGAACTAGGCATCTTTTATTATACTTATATTTATTAATATTACTGTCCCAACCCTCCCTAATGGATCCCCTAAGCGTTATTAACGCGTTCACCCAGGCGCTTGCTGCGGTAGGCGTCTACATCCCGAAAGACATCATAACGCAGGCCTTGCAGGCATCAATCGCGTCCCCGGCCCCTCAGGCCTCAACCCCGGCCCCTTAGGCCTCAACCCCGGCCCCTCAGGCCTCCAACGTCGAGACCCCTCAGGTCTACAGCTCTTCCTCGTCTCCCGCCTCGTCCGAGATGGACTGCGAATCAGTCGCATCCTCTCACGCGTCGCGTCGCAAGCGTACCGCTCCCGGGAGCGACTCCGAACCCGCGTCTGATACGTCGTCAGATGCCGCCACCTTAACCGGCTCTCCTGAGCCCGCGTTTCAACTTGTCGCCAAGCGCTCCAAGAAGCGCTCGAAGAAAGCTTCGGTATCATCAATACCCGAGCCCTCCCCGGTGTCTTCAACACCAGCCCCCGCGCCGTTAAAATCGCTCGTAGTAACCGCGTCTCCATCGGTCACATCGAAGCCAGCGACGCGCTGCACTCCCGTCCCGCCGAAGCTTCAGCTCCCTCCGCCCGTATTCCTGCGTGAAAAAACGCGCTGGACCGCGGTTTCTAACTTGTGCAAAGAGCACAAAATTAATTATTTAAAAGCCGCCAACGCTGGCGATACAATCATAATTCAAGTAACGACCGTCGACGACTTCCGCGCGTTTACCAGGTTACTCTCGTTAAATCAAATCGCGTATCACACCTACACCCTCCCGGAGGAGCGTAAGATCCGCGCAGTACTACGGGGCGTCCCGTTCGAACTCAGTAACGAAGACATTCTCGAGGACCATAAGTCTCAGGGTTTCCCGGCCACAGCAGTGCACAAGATGCACTCCAACCGCGGTAGGCGTTTTCCCTTAGCTCTAGTAATCCTTACCAACACTCCCAACTCGAAGGAGATTTTCAGAGAGGCTCGCACAATTTGCGGACTCTCGAACATCTCCGTCGAGCGTCCCAACCCCCGCGGTCACCCTAGGCAGTGCCACCGCTGCCAGCTATATGGCCACGCAGCGGCTAACTGTTCAGCTCCCCCCAGGTGCGTTAAGTGCCTGGACCCCCACATCACTAAGGAGTGCACTCGCACTCCCGAATCCACTTCCCCCCCTGCCTGTGTGCTATGCGGCCAGTCCGGCCACACAGCAAACTACAGGGGCTGCCTGCGTGCTCCGCGCTCCACCGCCAAGAGGGTCGCGCCTAAACCGGCGCCGCCGCTCACTCCCGCTAACTTCCCGCCGCTTCGCAACCGGGGTCCCCCGGAAGCAAAGCCCGTTCAGCCGACGCCTACTCCGGCTCTGTCTTGGAGGCAGCGTCCAGCCGTCCCGCCTGCACCTTCCCGACCCATCCCAGCTCCCGTAGCTTCCGTAGGGCCGCGTCCCGCTCCGTCTTCTGCACCTCAGTCGTCGTTGGCTGAGGACATGAAGACCGTATTCGACGTCATCCAAAACGTAGACATTAATGAAATTTCCATACTCGCACGCAAACTTCGAGCCGCCCACTCTCCTCAAGAGCGTTTATTTGCGTTAGCCGAGCATCACTCGCTCTTAAGTTCATTATAAATTTTTATTTTTGCATAAATTCGTAAATAAGTAAATTATAATGTCTAGACCCGCGAATCCCGCGTCCAGTCGTATTAAACCCAAGGGCTTATCCCTTGTATCTTTTAACGCTCGTAGCCTTAGCACTAACCTTCCCGAGATTAAACTGTTCCTTCAGAACAAAGAACCTGACCTATTCCTTCTCCAGGAGACATGGCTTACTCCAAAACGCTCCAGGGGATATGCTATTCCTAAGTACGCGTTTACTCGCAACGATAGGCCCAACTCCGACGGTTACGGCGGCACCGCTATATATTACAAAAGAGGCTTCCATTGCTGTCCTCTCCCTACCCCTCCTCTCCTCAACATGGAAGCCACGGTGTGTAGATTGGCTATGACTGGTCATCCGACCATCATCATAGCTTCAGTCTACATACCATGTGGCTCCAATCCAATCCGCAGCGACTTTGAGGCCATTCTCGCCCTCGGCCATTCAGTCATTATGATCGGAGACTTTAACTCCAAACATACTGACTGGACGTGCCTATTAACCAACACCAGCGGTATCGCTCTCCTCGACATCACTAACTCCCTTGACTTAGACGTCATATCCCCCATCACTCCCACTCACTATCCCAACAACCCGTCCTACTCTCCTGACATCCTCGACTTTGCAATTATCAAGCGAATCAATCTTGATCTAAGGTCTATCGAACCGCTCGATGACCTAGGCTCCGACCATCGCCCCGTCTCCCTCGTGCTAGGTACGCCTAACGTTAACGTTACACCTCCTAAGACCTTTACCAATTGGAAAGGCTTTAAAAATACGTTAGTTTCAGCCTTAGAGGCCCCTAACTCTCCGCTCGCGATTTCGCCCGACCAATTAGATAGCCCGGATAAAATAGATTCATTAGTCAATACTCTAACTGATGCTATTAACACAGCCATCAACGACAACGAAAAGGTTGCTAAGCAAAGCAAACCCGCGCTTCCACTAGCCGTTAGCAATCTCATTAAAGCCAAGAACGCGGCTCTCCGGAGAGCAAAGAAATATCCCACGCCAGCATACAGAACAGCTGCGAATCAGCTTCAACGTAAAGTTAGGTCTCGCCTCGCGGAACTCCGTGACACCCAGTTTAACGATCTCATGGAGAATATCTCCCCGTCCCACCAAGCGTATTATCGAATGGCCCGAGCCTTACGCGTAGACACCGCCTCTCACGTTCCTCCTCTCACTCGTCCCGACGGCACCATTGCTTTCGAAGTCGAAGAGAAAGCCGAATGCTTCGCCGACAGCATAGCGGCACAATGCTCGCCCAGCACGCAACCCGCGGATCCCTCCCACATCCAGGCGGTAGAGGATGAAGTTCTCCGCAGAGAATCTCTCCCTATCACCGACGACCCCGTCACAGTCTCTAATGATGAAATCTTGCTTCTCATTAGAAAGCAAAAGTCCAAAAAGGCTCCGGGTGCGGATGGAATTTCCAACCACGCACTTAAGCACCTGCCCCAGCAGGTGCTTACCTTGTTAGCTATCATCTTCAATGCCTGCTTCGACCATAGCTACTTTCCAAAAGCCTGGAAAGAAGCGACAGTCATAGGCATTCCCAAGCCGGGTAAACCTCTGAATGTCCCGGCTAATCACAGACCCATCAGCCTCCTCAAGGCAATGTCTAAACTTCTCGAAAGAGTCATACTCTCTCGAATGCGGAACCATCTGTTTCCAACGGATGGCGACCCTCTCATTATTCCCCACCAGTTCGGCTTTCGCGCTAAGCACTCCTGCCCTCAGCAAGTCCATCGAATCGTCGAGTACATACTCGAAGGATTCTCTCAGCGTCGTAAAAAAACAATCGCGCTTCTCTTTGACGTAGCCAAGGCTTTCGACAAAGTCTGGCACAGCGGTCTCGTTTTTAAACTCTATAAAATAGGCTTACCGGCTCGCCTAGTCAGATTAATAGCGTCGTTTCTTAAAGACCGTACTTTCCGATTCAAACATGAAGGCACGCTCTCCGCGCCTCGTCCCATAAAGGCTGGAGTCCCGCAAGGCTCAGTCCTCGCCCCTCTGCTGTACACCGTGTACACTAACGACATCCCCATCCCGCCGAAAGACGTTGAACTCGCCCTCTTTGCAGACGATACCGCCCTTTACTTTGATCCCGTATAACATCACCAGACTCCAAAAGGCCGTAAACGCCCTCGGTGTTTGGTTTCAAAAATGGCGTATAGATGTCAACCCAGAAAAGAGTTCTGCTATTCAATTCGACCACAAACGTCGTAATCGCCACAACGATCCGCATATTCGTATGTTAGGTATTCCCATCCCCTGGAAGCGCACTGTCAAATACTTAGGCATCACCTTAGATCAGACGCTTTCTTTCAAGCCACACGTCGATAGAGTAACGAAACTCGCGCGTTTTTACTTAAGCCGTCTATATAGTATGATAGGAAGAAAAAGTAAAATGTCTTTTAGAAATAAACGTACGCTTTATAAGGTCTGCGTTAGACCCGTCATGTCGTATGCTTCGCCAGTCTTTGCCCACGCCAATCCCTCCGTCCTGTATAAGCTGCAGGTAGTTCAAAATCTCTTCTGCCGCAGGGCCACAAACGCACCTTGGTACGTGCGTAACGCGGACCTACACAGAGATCTTGAACTACCTACAGTGCAACAGCACCTCAAAACACTCTCAGAATCGTTCTTCAAACGCGCCGAATCCCATCCCAATCATCTTGTTCGAGATTCAGTCTCTTATACTACTCCTGTGTTAGATTCGATTTACAAAATCACTAGACCGAGAAACGCGCACACGAGCGAACGCACGCAGTTAACTTTAGATCTAGAGGCCCTTCAGGCCGCAAATTCTAATTCTAACGTAAATCCGAATTAATGCAATTTTATTTTTCAATTTTTAATGTTTTTTATTATTTACTTTTCTTTTTGAGCACCTTCAGTGCTACGTAAATCCCAGCGGGTGACCCCTTAAGGGCCCCGCTAGCGCGGCCTCTTTCTCCGATTGGCCGTCGCTCAGATGAAGGCTGAGTGGCAAAAATGCACGAGCCGACAGGGGGTTTTTTAGTGGGTATGGTTCTGGTAGGCGTCGGGACGAGTCCCACATAACTCCGATCGCGCGCGCGGAGTATGCGTCAGAGAATTTTTTATGTCCTCCTGCCCTTCCCGTGGAGGGGAACCAAAAAAAAAAATAAGAAATGGGTCAGTCGCTACTCAGACTTTAGAGTGAACACACTGGAACAACATACGCAAAAGAACTGTACGTGAAGATGGATACAACCCCTGAAGAAGCCGCTCAAATCGTTGCTCTATTGCAAACAGGACTGCGACAGGTTGACGTTGCTCGACAGTTGAACCTTAGCCGATTTGCAGTACGACGAGTATACCAACGGTTCCGTGAGACTAGTGGCTATACCCGAAGACGTGGATCCGGAAAACGTTATACATCAGAAAGAGACGACCATTTCATTGTGTCTACGTCGTTACGCCACCGCTTCAGCAATGCTATTGAGGTGCAACAAGAGCTCCGGTCAGCTCGTAGAACGTCTGTGAGTGTCTCTACGATTAGAAGAAGATTGAAAGAAAAGGAATTAAGAGCTCACAGACCTGCTAGAGGACCAAAATTGACCGTGCGACATCGGAGAGAGCGGTTACAATTTGCTCAGGAGCATGTCAACTGGACGCTTGACCAGTGGAGGGCCGTTCTCTTTACCGATGAGACACGAGTATGTCTTTTCTGCAACGATAGACGCAGAATGGTATACCGAAGAAGAGGGGAACGTTTTACCCAAGCGTGTATAGAGGAATCCGTCGAATACGGAGGTGGTTCCTGTATGTTCTGGGGTGGCATATCCGTTGAAGGAAAACGGAACTTGTGTGCGTCTCTCGGACTGGCGGTGGTCGCGGGCAAGGGTCGCTGAATGCTGGGCGGTACATAACAGAAATCTTACAAGACCATGTGGTCCCGTATGCCGGTTTTGTTGGCGATGGTTTCATGTTAATGCACGATAACGCCCGTTGCCACACTGCGTTTTCTGTGCGGGACTACTTGGAAGAGGTTGAGATTCCTGTTATGCAGTGGCCAGCACGAAGCCCAGACCTAAACCCGATCGAACATCTCTGGGACGATGTAAAGAGACACGTACGAGCACGTGATCCTGCTCCCACCACTCTCCAAGAGCTTCAGAATGCCGTGAAGGAAGAATGGGAGAACATACCCCAAGAGAGAGTGGTGACCCTCGTGAGGTCCATGAAGGATCGGATGGAAGCTGTCATCAAAGCAAGGGGAGGAAACACTAGATTTTAAGGACGGATTTGAGATTTTTTTATGTTTTTTTAAATTTAGTTTTTGTAACTTTTATCCTTTTTTTATCCTTTTTTTATTAAAAGCTTTAAAACATATACACATGTTTGTAATTTCTAATAGGCAATTAAATAACCTTTCCAATGATATCCTACAATCACACCCTTCCTATGGACAAAGTTTGAGTAAAAGTATTTTAAAGTTGCTTTTTCGAAAGGTGCGATTTTTGTGACGCCGAGTGTATATGTGCTAAAATCGGAATATATACACCTTCTTCGCCTTAAGCTCATTATGTTAACTGAAGGTATGCAATTATGTCAATCATGTCATTTTCGGTATTGTTTTATAGATTAAAAATGACCATGAATAAGGAGCAACCAGCGACTACTATAGTCGAATGTAACGAAGATCTTCCCAATAGCTCCAAAGCTGTTAATTATCTTGTTAGCTAATTATTTATTTTAAAAATTTTAAATAAAAAATATTATCTGTTGCCCTCAAATCTAATGAAGCAGTGATTAGACTATATGACAAATTTTGACTTTCTCAGATTGACGTTTTAGCAAGGGAAAGTGAAAACCTTTAGATCGTAGATTACAGTGCATGCAGATCCCTTAGTAAGCCAGATTGAGACAAGCTGGAGTTCTACAAATTGTAGTCTAATTACTATTTTAACCAACACAATCGGTGCCTCCTCCGGATTGGCGAATGTCTTTTTGAACTTTGGGTTCCGGTTTACCGGTCAGTGTTGGTTTTTATATCTACGCTCATACACTTTTCAAAGACAAAAAATCATTAGTGCGTGGCTGGGTTCATTCATTCGAATAAAGGGCCCTAGGATTAAGAGGCCAGCCAATGCGCCACCACAGCTCTGAATCTTCATCATCATCATCATCAAGACATTTTCAACCCACTGCAGGGTGCGAGCCTTCTCGCGGCTCTGAATAATATGTGTAATTAATGAATGAATAAATAATAATAAGGTAACGTGCCTTTTTGCTGCTCTAGCCTTGGTGATATTATTATATTGGCCACCGCTTCGATTTTTTCTTTTTAAATTATATTGATTCCTACCTTTATTACCCATTTTAAAAGTTGGTGGTAACTATACTCGTGTTTAAAATAAAATGTTGGTCTAGGTATAATTTTATCATTTTATTTTATATATAACTGTAATTTAACATATCTTACTCCGATGATGGAGCAAGTCAGAATGTCTTGATTTTTTAATTTCTTTTATGTGAAACATATACTCAAATATATTTTCTGCTTAATTTATATCGACCTCTTTACTGAAACATCGTAGCATTCTGACGTGCTTCCTAAGGCTTAGCCGTGACGGTACTTAAAAACAAAGACTTTTATAGATTTGTGGATTACTTATTAGTAAAATGATACTTGGAAAAATGCTGTACTTCAATATTAAATTTATTATTTAGAACAAAAATAAATATATATACCGAAAGTATCACAAATTGATGGCAAGCGTTCGATATTTACAACGGAGTACGATAGCACTGGGGAAAGCGCTGGAAAAAAAGCGATACGCCCACATTCTAAACGCTAAACGAAGACTTGGATAGGATTGCTTCCTGGTCTATTAATAATTCTCTTTATCTTAATCCATCCAAGTCCAAGTTTATGGTACTAGGATCAAAAAAACAAATACAAAACGTCACGAGTTGTAAGCCCATGGTGAGGATTAAGGACGTTGCATTGGACTGTGTGGGTATCGCAAGAAACCTGGGTATCACATTCGATAGCCACTTGCGATTTGAGGAGCATGTTTTAGGTCTTGTCAGGAGCTGCTTCTATAGATTAAAAATTTTATATAAAATACGAAAATACCTCTCGGAAAAAGCACGTATAATGCTTTGTGAATCGCTAGTTCTATCGCGTCTCAATTATGGTGATATAGTTTATGGACCTCGACTACTGTATAAAACAAAGCGAATGGTTCAGCGCATTCAAAACGCATGCTGTCGTTTCTGTTTTACTGTACCCCCCCATACCCATGTCTCCCCTTTCATCAATAATGCCTCCATGTTAAATATGGAATCACGACGAAGACTGCACCTGGCATCACTTCTGTTTGATGTTTTTCATTTAAAGCGCCCAGAATATCTATTTAAAAAATTAAAATTCCCTAAATCCCACAACAGGTATGGGCTTGGCGTCCCGAGGGTGCTCCGTGCACCACTGGCATACCATGCTCACCGGACTGTGGCTTTTTTTACAGGATGTTTTAGGCACCAAGCAACTAAATGCTGGAACGACATACCGCCGCCCATCAGAAATGCACCTTCTAAACGTATATTTAAAAAAAGTCTCAAAACATTTCTGATGGAATCTCAATTAATAGGCTGAAGCAATGTTGCTTGGTGAACTAACATCTTTTATATTATATTTTGTTGATTTATATTTTGTTAATGTATATATTGCTTATGAATTATCTATTATAAATATACTTATGTATGTATTGAATGAGCATTTTTATTTATTTATCAATTTTCTTTTTTTTTCTTTTCTTTTTGTGCTCAAACGTTCCCCCTGACTCCTAATATTATTGTTTTGTTTGCATATGGTGGGAGGTTGAAATGTACGTACTCATTATTTGTTTATGAGTTTTTTTTTGTTTTGTTTTGTTTGTTTTTAGACGTCACGTACTATATGTTGACAAATATTATACTTTGCTCAAGGTGGTGACTGAAAATCAGTGATTTGCATATCAATGCAAATAGTACATACACTGAGGCACCACCTTTTTACATTTTGCACAGTTTTGTTAGTTGTTTTTTTTTTAATGTTTTTATTGTTACCTATATATAAATATATTTTTTCTTCTTTTCTTGTAATTTTTTATCATTATGTTGCTTTTTCTTATGTTGTGAACTTTTAAGTGTGTATTATGTTAACAATGTTTCTGTACCAATTATTTGTATTGTGTGAAGTGTAAATAAATAAATGTCTATGTCTATGTCTATTCTGGAAGGCCTCGGACGGTACTAAATACAAGCAGCGCGTGCATTAGATTTTATATCAATTTTAGACATTTTTAAAATGATTTTTAGTAGTATTTTTAAATGGACTTGAATAATATTTCTGTTAATAAAACAGAAATATATTTGAATAATATTTCTGTTAATAAAACAGAAATATTATTCATTATAAAATAGCGTTTCTTCTTGATAATGAAATACCGAGTAAAACTTTTAATTAGTTAAAACGATTAATTGTAGATCTTCAGTCACATAATGGTTAGGTACATAATCAACCTGTTACTGATGGAAAACTTCTATGTACAGAAGATATTTGAAAATAAATCTTAACTCGGAGTCTTTATTAACGTAACAGAACCCAAAAAAGCTTTTGGAATTTTGGTAATTTTGCCTGTTTGTATAAACATAAGCACGCTAAACGCAATCACGGAAACGGCGTATGACGGGAAGCTCGGGGCAATACATGGGCTAGTTACGTTTCAATTAGTAAACAAAATACTAGCAAGAGTTTTAAGGGCTGTTAACACGCCATTCAATAATATTTCCTGCCAGCCTTTACGAGTTAGTTCAGATTCTTTTCTTTTTGTTTTGTGCTGTCTTCTTTCCCCATGAAGCTTTTGGAGGTGGTGACGCAATAAAACCAGAAACCTTTTAAATTCACTCAGTCTATTATTTTCAAACACTTAAACGTAGTTACATAAGTCAGTATACTAAGTCCTTATCTTATGCAATACAAGTTGACCTAGCGAGGCGGTGTTGCGCAGACGACTGGCTGCCTAGAACACGCGGCAGTCCAGTCTGGGGTTTTGCTGACTTTGCTAACATTGTATAGCCGCTACATCACACCCCTTCTTTTTTTAAAAAAAAATTTTATAAACTATCTTTACCAAAAAAATTTATACAATTCAACAAACAAACATCCTGTATCTCGTAAGTGCTATTGCATTTTAATTATACCTTGGAGAGAACAAAAACAAAACAAAAAATTTTTACCAGTTTTAAAAATATATGACTCCATAATATTACCTTACACTAAACTTATTACAGAAGTGTACCAGATGACGTTGATTCGACATGATTGCTGAATCTGTGTTTACATTACGGGTTACTAGGTCTGATATCGCATTCCAAAGCTCAATGCTCTTTGTTTCTTACAATCTATTTATAGAACAAAATATGTTAAGGCGATGCTTCGTAACAAAATATGTTAAGGCGATGTTTCATACACAATGTACCTGTAATTGAATTATTTTACAAAAATTTGAAATAAGAAATTAGCAACAATAATTATTTATAAGTTGTTTGAAATGGGTACAAAATTAATTACACGTAATTTAAAAAATATCACTTATATAACACAAAAAAAATAACATTTTGCGGATACCTATTTTTCAAGGGCCGACTTGATGTAGGTACTTGACCTAATAATAATCATTAAAATATTAAGGGTATATTGCCCGAGAGGCCGGTCTGCAATATAAAAAAAAACGTCCCTTAGGACTCACCTTGCCTCCTCTCGCGACAATAGCCAAAAAAAAAAAACTCCCTCATCGGCCGACCTGTATCGGCTTATACCGTGCCGCTTGCGTCACTAGCTGCTTTCCACATGGCTCTTACTCTGTTATCCATCCAGCTTCGAGTGTTTTTACGACATTTTTGAATGCAATAGTACACGAAAATTAATACCATCATTATGAATACTGCAAATACAATTGCTCCGAAAAGCTTAACGTGCGTTATTATTTCATTAGTACTGGCGTTATTTGCACCATTTTGTGCTATGATTATTTCTTGTTCTTTACTATACGATTTACCCATTTTTGGATTGAACAAAATGTTATATACGAGTTACTACGTTAAATTCTTTTGCAATTAGAATAATGTATGATTAATAACTATGTGAACTCATCTATTTTAGTTCATCCAACATCAGCAAATCGCACCGGCTGCTTAACTGCGCGGCCACTGCGCGTGGTTAAAGGTTTAGGCGGTAGCGATTTTTGCACCTGTGGAACATCATTAAAAAAATTTTTACTATTTGAGAACATAGAATTTCTATTTCCATCATTGGGATCTGCTTCATATAAGCAGTAAGCGGGTTTCACTCTATCTATGGAAACGGTTGTTCGACGGCCCCCTATTTCAATGGTCATACTCTTTGGTGATCTATTTATCACAAGATACGGTCCACTATAACTAGGCATCAATGGCCTTTGCACTAAATCATTTCGTACGAAAACATGACTACATGATTTTAAATCTTTATGAACGAAAATTGTACCAGAATCGCTATTTTCTCGTGTCTGGGCCGGAGACTTTGTATAATATTGCGTAATTTACCTACGTATTTTTCTTGCGACGTTTCTGCGTTCGCGCAATCGACATAAAAATCGCCAGGCAAGCGTAACGTGTGCCCTAATACCATTTCAGCTGCGCTGACGCCGCTGTCGCTACGACATGCTGCACGTAGCCCCAGCATGACCGTTGGCAGTTCATCAACCCATGACCCATTTTTGTTCTGTAATAAACGTGCTTTCAAAGCGACCTTCAGAGAACGATGTAATCTTTCTACCTTGCCGTTACTTTGGGGATGGTACGCTGTGGTTCGGAATTTATTAATGCCTAATACTTTCATAAGTTTATTAAATAATTCACTTTCAAATTGCCTCCCCTGATCGCTAGTTAACCTACTTGGGCATCCAAAACGGCAAATCCAGTTTTCATATATTATTTTAGCGACGGTCTCGGCTGTTATATCGCTGACCGGAACGGCTTCCGGCCAGTTTGTAAATCTATCTATCATCGTAACTAAGTACCTATGCCCTTCCTGCGTGGTCGGCAGGGGGCCCACGATGTCTACGTGTAAGTGCTCGAACCGTTCTGCTAGTGTAAAAGTACCTAATTTAGAATGTGTGTGCCTATGCGTTTTTACCTTTTGACATTGTATGCACGCTCGGGCCCATACACTGATATCTTTATTCATACCCGGCCAGTAATATTTATTCGTAATCATTTTACGCGTTGTTCTAATTCCGGGATGGTTATTACTATGTACGACATTGAAAGCCACATTTCTGAACTGCTGAGGCAGGTAGGGTCTCACACGGTTCTCTGAAGTTTCGCAATAGATCGCACTATTACACAGTGGTGATTGTAGTTTTTTAAGCACTATATTACCTTGAGATTCCGTCAGCATTTCTGCAAGCTTATCGTCTGTTTCCTGTGCCCGGGCGACTTCGTCGAAATCTAAAACGGTCGGACAAACAATGGTCTCTATGCGTCAGCAACTGCATTTTCGTTACCTTTGACGTATTGTATATCGCTCGTAAATTCGCTTATATACAATAGTTGTCGTGCTCGCCTGGGCGTCTCTTTATTATCTGAACCTATTTTAGAAAAAACGTGTGTTAATGGCTTATGATCCGTCATTATGGTGAGCTGCCGGCCTTCTACCATGCTGCGAAAATGTACTATGGCCAAGTATACTGCCAATAGCTCTCTGTCGTACGTGCTATATTTCTTTTGCGCCTCCGACAATCTTTTGGAAAAATACCCCAGCGGCTTCCAGACTCCTTTAACCTTATGTTGGAGGACTGCGCCGACGCACGAGTTTGACGCGTCACACATTAAATACAGCGCACCTTCGTCTCCCGGATGTGACAAGGTCACCGCGTTTTCTAAAGCTAACTTACATTGCTCGAAGGCGGCTATCGACTTATCCGTCCATTTAATCTTTGATTTATCCTTCTTTTTGGCGCCATGCAGGAAGTTGTTCAAGTCGGCCTGATGATCTGCCGCACGCTCTAAGTGATTCCTGTAAAAGTTAACCATACCTAAAAAACGGCGGAGCTGCTCGATTGTTTCAGGTCTGGGGAATTCTTTGATAGCTTCCACCTTGCTCTTCATGGGTTTGACACCTTCCGCGCTCACTTCGTAACCTAAAAACTCTATATTATACTTACCGAGACTACACTTCGCCAGATTAATGGTTATGCCGAACTCTTGAAACCTGGCAAAGACCTGTTTAAGGTGCTCTCTATGTACGTCATGATTCGTACTAGCTACGATGACGTCATCAATGTAGGAAAATAAATTAGAGCTCTCACGCACTTTGTTATTTGTACTCTTACCCTCATCCCCAAGGGTGCAGGTTTCGATTCCCTGCAGCACGCTATTATTCATGAATCTCTGGAACGTTTGGGCCGCATTCCGCAAGCCGAATGTCATTCTTGGAAATTCGAAAAGACCAAACGGCGTTATAATGGCGGTTTTCTCTACGTCTTCCGGTGCAATGCTAATATTATGGAACGCTCTGTTAATATCTAACCGGGAAAAAACACACTTACCTGCCAATCCATATGTGAAGTCCTGAATTCTCGGAATCGGGTAGCGGTCTGGCTTCGTGATCGCGTTGAGTGCACGATAGTCTCCGCAAGGCCTGATCTGGCCGTCCTTCTTTGGTACTACATGCAACGGGCTTGCCCATGGACTCTTTGATGGCCTGCAAATACCTAATTCTTGCATTAACCTAAACTCGTCCCTAGCGATTTTATATCTTTGCGGCGGTAATGGTCTTACTTTAGCAAAAACCGGGGGGCCAGTAGTCTCTATATAATGTACGATACCGTGTTTACTGGGCTCCTTAAAAGAAATTGGTTTCGTTATTTCTGAGTATTGTTCTAGAAGCTCGCGATATGGGTTGTCATTTTGAATACTCGTTATCGCGGGCTCGTTATACAAAACTAATATACCTTGCGTATCTAATTTAGTGCGGCCGTCCAACAACCGTCTATTGTATAAATCAACTACTAATTCGTGTGCCTTTAAAAAGTCTGCCCCAATTATGGGTTGTTTTACGTCAGCTATAATAAAATTCCATCTAAAACTACGGCGTAAACCAAGATTAATTTCTAACGATATTACACCATAAGTTTTTATTTCCGTATTGTTCGCAGCATACAGTTTATACGGGCATTCGCTTGCCTTTCTTTTGTCCGGCACTTTATTCACTGGAATCACTGACACGTTAGCCCCGGTATCGACCAGGTACACTAAGCCGGTTTTCTGTTCTCGGACGCATAAGCGGTGATTGCCCGCAGCACAGTCGCTCACCGTCGCTGACTGTACTGCAACTAGTTTTCCGAATCCAACCGCGCTGACTGTCCATTCACCCAGCCACAAGGTTGTTCGCATTGCGTTGCCTTTTCTCTGAACCGGAAATGATGACGACACAGCCATGCTCGGTTCCCTGCTTCCCGCTGTCGTGACGCTGTCCTGCTCCTGGGTCGCGATCTCCACCGACCTCCGTCATAGCTTCTGTCCTGCGGTCGTCCGTAGCTCCTGCCTCGCGACCGGATCTCTTCGATCTCCCCGCGGAGTTCCTTTAGCTCCAGGGACATGTTGCGCATGTATTTGATCATTTCCGACTCCATGTCGGTAGCTGCAGGCGCAATGCTGGAAGCTGCTACCGCTGCTACCTGACCGTTGCCTAAATTCTCCAGGATCTTGTCTGCCATGGGTGCCAGGCTGTCCAAACCCACGTTTCCACTCACTGTGAGTACCGCTCTAACGCTGGGCGGCAGGTGACTTAGCCATAATTTTCTTAGGGGCTCCTCCGTTATGCCGCAGTTGTTTGCCAAATCAGCCATTTTTCTTAACAATTGTGATGGCTTTTGCGTGCCCAGGTCCATGTCATTCACTAACCTTTGAAATTGTGATTCTGCACTTTCTTCAAACACTGTTAGCAGGCGCTCCTTAATTGTCTCGTATTTCTCGGTTGCCGGCGGAGATTGCACTATGTCGCTAACTTGCCGCAACGCTTCTTTACTTAACTTTGACAAAACTAGGTCAAATTTGACGCTGTCGCCTTGTTTTTGTGGTGCCATTATGGATTCGAACCGGCAAAACCACATCCTGGGCATATCTGGCCAAAATTCCGGGGTTCGCATTTGAACCGTGACCATTGAAACGTCTCCATTATTTTCCGCCGCCGTCGGTTCGGCCTTGGGCACCGGGTTTTTAGCCCCACTAACACCTGGCGTCGATAACATTTTAATATTCACTTTATATTTCTTAATAAACAATATTCACTCTCGCTAGGTTCGCGCGTCACCGTGAGTCGTCTTCTTGATCACGTCGGGGTCACCAATTTTGGAGGTGGTGACGCAATAAAACCAGAAACCTTTTAAATTCACTCAGTCTATTATTTTCAAACACTTAAACGTAGTTACATAAGTCAGTATACTAAGTCCTTATCTTATGCAATACAAGTTGACCTAGCGAGGCGGTGTTGCGCAGACGACTGGCTGCCTAGAACACGCGGCAGTCCAGTCTGGGGTTTTGCTGACTTTGCTAACATTGTATAGCCGCTACAAGCTTATGGCAGCGATCTCAAAAATAAGTAGCGTATGTACCTACTCAGGTAGATATCCCTTCCACACATATTGTGAAAGATGCATCTCGGATGATTTTAAGTATGTCTAATATGTACAGAAAAACTATGTATGCGAAGAACGAAGATTTTACTACTAGCCGTTAAAAAGTTGACTTATTGACTTCACCATTCGAACTTGTCTGTGTTGGACTTGTCAAAACAAACATAATGGCAAACTACTATTGGCAACTGAAGGGTTACATCTACACCTGCTGGCTTCATCATTGGAGCTTTCTTAACCAAATTAAATGTGTTAGACTTATCAACATTTATCGCAAGATCCAAATCGATCGAAATAATGCTCATAAACAACTCAGTTTTTATAAACGTGCTGACTGACATTGAAAAGTTCTATTGTCTACCGCTAGGTCAAGTCCTGGATATCCGCGAACATCCTCACATACTTATCTGGTTTTACCTAATTAATTTTGATCACTCCATGGTATATCTTCAAAATCATCTGCCCAGAAACAAAAAGTACTGCCCGAACGCGTAAAAAAATATAGAGACGAATTGAAAGCCTCTTCTGTATTTTTGGAGGCGGTTAAAATTTAGATTAATCAATGAAAAGAACTATAGGCAAACTACAAAAGTATATTGGATGAATTATTCGTTTCCTAGTTACTTGTTGGACAGCTGGTATTGCATGACAGACATAAAAAAACATGAAAATACCTACTGTTCCTTAGTCGAGGGTGGATCTGACACCCAACCCTGTCTGAATGCTCTTAGGCCGTCTGCTGTGAAGTCCCTCTCAAGTGTCCTATGCGTAGAAACATTAAGCATCTTTAAATTATTCTGATTTAAGTTAATTCTGATTAATAAGTAGTAGGACCAAAAGTTTTTTATATTTGTTTTCATGTGAAAATATTAGAAAACAACTAGACAAAACTACAAATTACTTGCTTATCAACCCTTACCCAGTTTTGGTTTATTTGATAAATAACTGTACCATCCAACTAAAGGTTGGATATTACTTAGTTTTGTGTAACTTTAGGTAATTTCTGAGAAACTCATTAAATCCTGGATACGCCGCTAGCTGGCCTGAGGCGCGGATTTCTACATTCTCTCCCAAATTAACAAATAAAACTATTTTATTCCCTTTTTCCTAAGTATATTCTGGATTTGAATGTTTTTATAAGCTTAGGTTCTACGAGCTAGCTCTGCTTACTTTGGTGTTTTACAGTTGCTGTGTTTGTACGGGACTTATTTAATATTCAGTACTTACAATTGCGGTTTCAATTGACTTGAGAGAGGCTATGTTGCTGAATGATGGAAAATTGGAGTGCCGATAGGAAAATATATTAAGCCCATAGCAGTGGTTTTATAGTATTTTTAAAAATTAGATAAAGATTTTGACAATTTAAATCATAATACAGTAAATACAAAAATGATTACAAGATTATGTAAAAAGTAGCTTAGGCGATTTATAAGCTGTTTGTGGACACTTTTTGTATTGCACGCACAGTTTGTTTGGTTACATTGATGTTGACTGGAATCTAACACCACGCAGTTTGTTTGGTTACATTGATGTTAACTGGAATCTAACACCACGCAGTTTGTTTGGTTACATTAATGTTGACTGGAATCTATCACCACGCAGTTTGTTTGGTTACATTGATGTTGACTGGAATCTATCACCACGGAGTTTGTTTGGTTACATTCATGTTGACTGGAATCTATCACCACGCAGTTTGTTTGGTTACATTGATGTTGACTGGAATCTAACACCACGCAGTTTGTTTGGTTACATTGATGTTGACTGGAATCTATCACCACGCAGTTTGTTTGGTTACATTGATGTTGACTGGAGTCTAACACCACGCAGTTTGTTTGGTTACATTGATGTTGACTGGAGACTAACACCACGCAGTTTGTTTGGTTACATTGATGTTGACTGGAATCTATCACCACGCAGTTTGTTTGGTTACATTGATGTTGACTGGAATCTAACACCACGCAGTTTGTTTGGTTACATTGACGTTGACTGGAATCTATCACCACGCAGTTTGTTTGGTTACATTGATGTTGACTGGAATCTAACACCACGCAGTTTGTTTGGTTACATTGATGTTGACTGGAATCTATCACCACGCAGTTTGTTTGGTTACATTGATGTTGACTGGAATCTATCACCACGCAGTTTGTTTGGTTACATTGACGTTGACTGGAATCTATCACCACGCAGTTTGTTTGGTTACATTGATGTTGACTGGAATCTATCACCACGCAGTTTGTTTGGTTACATTGATGTTGACTGGAATCTAACACCACGCAGTTTGTTTGGTTACATTGATGTTGACTGGAATCTATCACCACGCAGTTTGTTTGGTTACATTCATGTTGACTGGAATCTATCACCACGCAGTTTGTTTGGTTACATTGATGTTGACTGGAATCTATCACCACGCAGTTTGTTTGGTTACATTGATGTTGACTGGAATCTATCACAACGCAGTTTGTTTGGTTACATTGATGTTGACTGGAATCTATCACCACGCAGTTTGTTTGGTTACATTCATGTTGACTGGAATCTATCACCACGCAGTTTGTTTGGTTACATTGATGTTGACTGGAATCTAACACCACGCAGTTTGTTTGGTTACATTGATGTTGACTGGAATCTATCACCACGCAGTTTGTTTGGTTACATTCATGTTGACTGGAATCTATCACCACGCAGTTTGTTTGGTTACATTGATGTTGACTGGAATCTAACACCACGCAGTTTGTTTGGTTACATTGATGTTGACTGGAATCTATCACCACGCAGGACTGGAATCTAGCAACACTACAGATCATACAAAGTCTAGCACAGCAATGTGAGACTCCGTACCTCAAAGATATTCACTTCTTAAGATTTCTAATAGAATAACAGAAATAGATGGCTACTGCTCTCTATTTCTTAAAAACCTTTGGAACCTCATTGAGATCGAAAATATTTATGTTATAAAAATCGGAAGCACGCGTCTTTACAAATGACGCTAAATATTCGATGTTTTATAATACTAACTTACTCTACATGCGAGTGAAATTGTGTTACTGTACTTGTATATAAGTGGTTTTCTGTTTAGTTCACTTTTCAAACAATTACAAAAGTAAGGAACAAATTGCATGTCTTCCTGAAAAAAGTTATTAAAATTTTAAAAAGCCACTCAACGCCGACACTATGAATGCTGGATCTCAAGATTACAAAAACATACAGGCTTTCGATACTTTTTTAAATAATGTTCTATACCGCCGAACATGTATTATTATTTACTTGATGTCAGTGCAGCAAATTCATTTTTTGAATAATAATTATCGCACTTAAACTCGAAACAAAAGAATCTTTTTAAAATTTTCTACTCTTTTTCCATCATTTTGGTTTGTTTTTGATAAAATCGCAAGAAACATAAAATATGGGCTAGTCCAGCAGCGACGAAGATAGAGATTTTACATCTGCAGAATTACTGCAAGTTTTGTTTCGTAAAAATCGCGCGGAAAGTACACAAAAGCGTACAATTTGTTCATTGCATGAGACATTCTAAATGCGCGAAAACGTTTTCGGAGACAGTAATGCTATTATACTTAATTGAACTATCTGAAACAAGGAAATCAAGCACACTTTTGAGGATTAACTTGAAGTTACGATCAAAAAGCTAAAAAATTTAAAGAAAAAGTCAAGCGGCAACAAAACGAAAAAATCTAAGATTTGGAATGGAATTTTGCAAAAAAATTTTCCACAAATTTGCTACATAATTTACTTAGTAATAGTAGACAGGTGACAAGACATACCAGTTAAAAAAATATACTGTCCATATTAACAATTGGTAATAAACCCATCACTTTTAGGTAATTTTTTAAATAAATAAAGACACATTTACTATATTATTTAAGCTGTTTTTCTTGCACCAGCATTTTCCTCGCACTAGTGAGGTGAAAAGTTGTGTGTTTCGCTCGACAGCAAACTTATTTTGCGTCTCGTAGGTACATTTGAAACCCTCGTGGCGTTCAGAATTCAATACAAGTACTCGCGCCAAAAAATAAGTTTGCAGCCTTGCGTAATAAATGACTATTATTTATTCGCCAGGTCATCAGAACAAAAAAGACAGTTACAAACAATAGATTTATTGAGAGTTTTTTCAATGCTCATTTTGATGTAGTAGATATTTTGCAGGTGGATAGAGTTAGTCCATACCAATATTTTATTATTCTTAAGTTATAGGGAAAAAAACCGGTTTTACGAAAAAACTTCACTTTTTTGAGATATTTTTAAAATTAAAAACATACTTACCTTTCTAATAAAGGAATTTTCTAACTAAAGGAAACGATACAATAAAAATCTTAGCAAGTTTAATCAACTTCAGCTCGTATAAAAAAAAAAACGTTTTATTTATAAAAATTGCTAGTCTTTTCTTCTTTCTAGATGCACCCATGATTTACTGAGAAATCAGGGCGGAAACGCAGCCCATGTGTAGCGTTTTCGCCCCTCAGGTAGACGTATGAGCACAAAAATTGTGCTAATGATATTTCCCTAACCATCACCCAATGAAGGGTAAAACGAAAATTTGGATTTTTTTCAATTAACGAATTGTGAACTACGTGCCCTAAAATTTAAAATGTCATCATTTACGTTTCGTGAATGTGTGTATGGGCTAACTCTATCCACCTGCAAAATATCTACATCCTTGGCGATAACACCCTGTATAGTAAAGCCCTCACGCAGACGTAGACACTTATTGTGTCCAGTCGCTTAGAAATTGTGGACATTAACTTTTCAAACAATTGTACTGCTCAAACCACAGCATGTTGTGCCTTGTCAGCAACGGGCTAATCGGCGGATGTGTCCGGAACTACTGTTCCTGTGGTGGTGCGTTGTCAGCAACAAAACGTGTCTACCTTTTCACAACACCTTAATGTGACAATGAGTTTTTACAGCCAATTAATTAATGTTCACATACTCATAACAACTGCAAATCATTAGTTAACAGTGAAGGAGGACACGCACGCACCTAATCGACGCGACGATTGGTGTGGTAGAAACCATCGATCGACGTCGACTGGTCTATTCTGCCATCGATCGACGGACGATCGATTGTTGTGGTAACACCCTAAGACGTAAGATCCACAGCGGGTGAACTTTAAGGGCGTTTCTACAGTGTACTTTCAGAATGTTTACAGGACTAGATTCCTACTTACTGCTTCCTACATTTACCACCATGAGAAGCGCATGTAACTGCGACCGCGGTCCAATCAAAGGGATGGATGAGTCAGCGGAATCAAAAAGAACGTCAGCGCCATTAATCAAATTGAAACAACAAATTAAATCGCATGATTAGTAACGGTATCTACGGGAATCTGCAGATCTGAGTGGGAAGCGCTCACAATCCGGTGGTCTCGATGTTTGGAATCTTGTGCTGACTGGTTGAGATTACTTTGTATTTTATTGTTGTTACATCAAAAGGTAGAATATTAGTTATTCGTCTAAGGAATTTCGCATTTGCCAGCTGTTTATATTATATTATTTCAAAATAATTCGATTCAAGGAAAATTTATGGACGGAATTAATAGATAAGACCTACTTTAAGGATGGAATTTTACCAAGACACATTATTGTAAGCTCATTTAAATAAAATTAACGGTCTATGAACTGACTTTGAGTTATTATTTAATTAACCTTCATGAGTACGAATATGAATAAGTAGTATCTTCTTTGGTTAGGCACTAATATACATAAACTGCACATAATGAATAAGCTACGCTGGACCCCATTCAGTAGTTAAACCTTCCTTAAATATGAAAAATTTTTTACATTTGTATAGTCGTCAAAGGAACACGCGATCCATGTGATGGTAACTTGCATCCGTGCCAATGGAAATCGTTATTCGTCTCTTCACAGAATCATAATTACTTAGTAACTGATGAATGGTCCGGTGCCGACTGTAGGCTCCATTTGCTTTTTCACTGGTTGTGTTCTTTCTGGAAACTTCTATCAGCACCCTCGTGGTGGGTTTTAGGACGCGATTGTCAAGAGAGATTCATCCTGCTCCGCCATCTTCTTAGGACCGTAAATCTTCGAAATAACTTTAGTACTCTGTACCCTTGCTGCAATTGCGTACTCGTAACTGTAAATGTGTTTTATACGGAAAATAGTAACGCTCGAAGTGTTTTCATGAGCTCCTTCTGACCTTTCCTAAAAGTTGTTCCCTCTCTCTAACCGGAACAATACAACCACAACAATGTTAAAATTATGGCAAGATTGGAAGGACTGTTGAACTGCCCTGAACGAAATCTAAACAAATTAAGTTCTGCTCTACAACAATTTTACTGCTAAACTTACCACTCTATACTACCTTTTCTCTACCCGCCATATTTTTAAATTTTCTTCATAACACAATTCTGGTAGGCACCAAACATTTTTCAATAAACTTTTCCTCTCGGTTTCCGTGCTTCATTCCGTTCGCTTGATAACGAAAGTAACCTCTTTGTTTTAGATCTCGCTCTGTGTGTCTTTTGTATAAGACCTCTATTACGCAGATTCCTTTTTTAAATTTCCCCCTTTTAATTTCAAATATTCAGCCTTGAGCCTCTGTGGTGGTTCGCTTTTGCAAGGGTTGAAAAATAAGTGAAAATGTTGGTTTCCTTTTTGTTGGATTTCTGCGCAGTATTTAATTTTAAATAAATTTTCCGAAAAAATCATATGATGACGTCACGGATTATATTACCTGGAATAAACGACTCTACAATTTTCTATGGATTTTTTATGACAGATTTTATCGCATAAGTTGACATTACAGTTAAACCAAGAAGAATTTAAAAAATGTTCTCACTCGATGACGTCATATAGAGGTTGAATGTGAGTCAAATTATCTAACGCATTTTCGTTAAAATAAGCCTAATTGCATTTTTCATTGAGTTATTATATATTTTAAAATGTTATTTATTTATTTATTTGGGAAACATACAATATTTTAATTAAGTTATATAAATTAATATAACAAATCAATAACGTTTCCACCATTAACTAACTCTTAATTGAGTAGTAGTAGAAACATCAAAAATTTTTTTGAGAAAGTTAAATCATTATTAATAGATAAACATAAACATTACATTATTACAATTGAATCAAAATAAACAGATAGAAGATAGAGATTATTGGATAATGGCTCCCTAATTCTCCTTTTATAAACAATCACGCATATCTATAGAATTTAATTTCTTGTTATATCATTACAAGCTCTGTTTAAAAACATATTCGCAGTGTAGTTGGTTTTAGCAGGAGGAACACAGAACAAATTCTTACATCTAGAACTTATCCGGGGAAAGAGAACTAAGAAAATGTTACTTATAATTTTGTACACAAAAAAATGGATTTCGAATCATAATCTGCAAAACTGTACATATCGAATTGCGTTAGGTTTCCGCCGTACCGTATCTGGAGAAGTCAATGAACATTACGGGACCCTGCAGCTATCGATGAAGAATTGTTGAAATCGATTTTGCAGTACCACAGTTTATTTGTTACAGATAAACCAACGAATTTTTTCTCTTTATGATAATATCGTATAGTCTAACAGTCCCACTGCAGAGGACTGCTCCACGCTTGCCTGCTGCGCGTGGGACACTACACGTGTCTTCCACACCAGTTCTCAGGGTGTCTTCCGGATGTTTTCTTCACCGTCGCCTCGCGATAAGCATTATTAGCATCGTTACTCATCAACGAGATATATATATAATATAATAATAAAAAAAAATAACAAAAAAAAAGATAATTTTGCTGATATACACATACTATAACTATGGGTAGGTTGTAAATGACACAATCAAAATAATTTGTTGATATATTTTATTCTTGTTTTACAGTTAAAGGCTCATTTTATCCTATATAAAATCGCAGTAGTCGTCGGGATCTTGATAAGGTTATTCGATGATATTTGACAATAAGCTCTTTATTCCACCATTAGTAAAAATTATTAGGTATTTTTAATTTACTTTACAAACAAAGATTTGATTCTCGAAAGACCACTTTGCTCGTATTTTTCTGCGGTTTATTCACACCACTTTTTCTTTTGTTTTCAGCTCAAGGCAAAGAGCGTGTTTTGTAGTCTTCAGTTTGCGTTCTTTTCAAAGATTAAAAAAAGATGGCGACGTTGAAACTGTAGTAGGTCGGCTCATTTAATTTAAAGCTTAGTTAGGTTGAATGTTAAACTTGGCTTGTTAGTAGTTTTTAAAATAATTTACATTTATTTAAGTACACTTAAAGCCATGAAGTGTTTGGCGAAGTTCCTAATATAATAAATTTTTCAGGCTTGAAAACTTGCCTGTAAGTGTACTTTGTAACTTATTTCTAAAGTGAATGTTAATAATCTTTCGTAACCAATCCAGACCTCCACTTGCAATTATTAAATATAAAAATTTCAGGATTTACACCAAAAAATTGCGACTAAATTGTAAAATCATGAGGGAAGGAAGTCTCGTCTCCTTATTACTAAATTAATATCGAGTGTTAAATCATGTAGCGCCAAGCAAAAATACGCTTAAACTCAAGAAACATAAGATTTATTTGATGTTGGATATTTATTACACTGTAATATTAGTTTCATAGAAGGTATGAACCGGCTTATAGCGGGTTCCGTAGCGAACTATTGTGGCTTGTATTAAAGTTATAATTTCATGTTGGAATTACACGAGTTTTAAAAATCGCATCTTTTAAAATTATACAAATATAAGTTAAAATATAAAATTAAAACTTATACTTAAAATAAAATTTGTCTAAAATTTGTCTAAACGTTCTGCTTCTAGCAGTTTAAAGTAGTTTGCCGTTAAATGCCCTTACGAAGCTTCGTTTTCATACCCTTTTTCAGTTTTCTTACCTTTTAAGCTGAAACACTTTTGAGAGCGAACTGTTATATCCTACCCTAGTATGGGTATATTGCTGAACAAACATTTTTAGTTGTTTACTACTTAACGTCCTACTTTAATTTTGTTTGTGCATCATTTTTAGTTTATGTAAATTATAATTTGTTTTTAACGATCAGTGCGCGTTTAGACTCCAAACTGACAACACTAATCAACATCCCTAATTAAAAGTTGTGACTCTGGAAAGTTTTACAATAAACAAGTGTGTTTCGAATAAAAGAGTTTTTTTTTAAAAACTCTCCAACCTCCTGCCTCATAACAAAATTGGTGGCAGCGGTGGGATAGAGTAAGCGGTGTCCGAAGATACCCATCTATCTCGAATCTACGCGAGGCAGAGAAGATCGACAGTAAGCCACAGCTCAGCCTAGTGCCTGCATCTTGAGAAGCACCAAGATCGACGGTTAGTCTCGACACCTCGTAGAGCCCGCATCATCCAAAGGAAGATCGACGGTCAGTCTCGACACCTCGTTGAGCCCGCATCATCCAAAGGAAGATCGACGGTCAGTCTCGACACCCTGTTGAGCCCGCATCACAAAAAGGTCGACGGTCAGCCTTAGCGAAACCCGCTAAGCCCGCATCTTCTTACCAGAGTTTGGAGCAGATCGACGGTCAGTCTCCGGCTTGTCGCCGTGAGCCCGCATCTCAAAAACGACGCCACTCATCTCCATCTAGGACTAAGGTAGTCCTGTTCCTGAATCGACGCAGTATGTTCCGGCTCGTTATTCTGTGAGTTATTTTATTATCAGTGCAAATATCAATTTTTAAGTGCAATTTGAAGGTAAAATTTTTGCGGTTATTTTACTATTTTGAACGTTTTTTTATTTTATTTTTACTTTCTCTATTTTAAACGTGTTTTTAATATTTTTGTTTTCTAAATCACTGTTATAAATTATTTTAAAATATGTCTCGAAAACAAGAAATCGAGAAAGATAATACCGAGAAGGTTTCTTTGAATGTTCTTACTAAATTTATTAAGCCATATAACGGTGATAGAGAAACCCTTACAGCGTTTCTCACGAATTGTGATAATGCTTTCAGTCTAGCTAATATTGAACAACAATCTATTTTATATAAGTATATCATATCACAACTCGAGGGAAAAGCGCAAATTGCTTGTTGTTTAAGAAATTTTACGTGTTGGAAGGATCTAAAGGAATTTTTAAAGGTTACTTTTGGTGATAAAAAGCATTCGACACATCTTTTAATCGAATTACAAAGTTGCAAGCAATTACCTACAGAAAACGTTACTCAGTATGCCCTTAGATTAGAGTCATGCTTAACACGTATTCAAGCCGATATTCATCATTCCTGTAAAATTAAAGAGGAATTAGTGGGCCGTATAGCTTCAATGGAAGATCTTGCCCTTAATACTTTTGTTTTAAATGTTAATCCTAGTTTTGCAAATAATGTTCGGTGCAGACATCCAACCAGTCTCTCGGAGGCGATAACGCTTGCCGTGGAGGAGGAGAAACTATTTAAGCTATCTAAGTCAAATTTTAAAAATATCAAAAGTTGTTCAGTTTGCCATAGGCAAGGACACTTAAGTTCCGAATGTTTTAAAAGAAAACCTGATTTTCACAATTTTCATTTAAAAAATCATAATACTTCTAAACCGAATTCATTTGATTCTAATTATAAAAACAACATATCTAATTCCCATGAGAATAAAAATAAGTATTTTTGCAGTTATTGTAAAAATCCTGGTCACACGGTCAAGTTTTGCCGTAAGCGGCATTTTCAGAATAGTCAGTCTAACTATACACAACACGATACCAGGGCTCCAGTTACAGAGAGTCCGCGCAGTGTTCACAATGTTTTAAATGATCATAACGATAGCGATAATTTAAACTAAAAAAGATTTCGGTCTCGTGCCTGCCGAAATCAAGCATTTTAAATGGCACTAATTCTAATAATGAGACTTTTAAAAATTGCACTGATACGAAACCTAATATCGAAATATTGCACAGGGATTCTAATAATTATACTAAGTTTTTATCTCGACCCACGAAAGAGGCGAGTCATATTAAAAATAAAAGTTTTGCATCTCGTACTGATAAACAGACGAGTCGTGGTAATTATAGTTTTTCATCTCAACCTGAAAAGCAGGTGAGTCGTAATGTTAATTTTTCGTCTCGAACTAAAAGACAGTCGAGTCATAATAATTTTGCATCTCAGCCGAAGCCGCTGAGTCCTTTTTCATCTCGCTCCAAAAGAGAGTCGAATCATAATGTTAAGATGAATATTTCTCAAGAATGTGAGAATAAAATTAAGGAAGACATACCTATTTTTGAAACTAAAACTTTATTTAAGAAAGTGTCTTTACCACATGTTTATATTAATGCCAAGTCACATTCTGACAAGCAATTATGTTTTTTAATTGACACAGGTGCAAGTGTTAGTTTGATAAAATTTTCTAGTTTAACTAATAGTCCGAAACTTTCTTCTGAAAAAATAAAAATAAAAGGTATTAATGATAAAAATAAAGATATTTTTTATTGAAACTTTAGGTTCTCTACGTTTAAATTTTGATTTTTCAAATAATATTGTTTATAAATTTCATGTAATAAATGATGACCTTAATTTACAATATGACGGGATTTTAGGTAACGATTTTTTTCAATTCTTTAATTGCAATATTAATTATAGTTCTAATGAAATATGTATACACGGTTCAATTTTACCTATTCATTTCAATCAGATTACTTATGTCATTCCTGCACGAAGCGAAACCGTGATAGAATGCTGTGTTAGTAACGCTGATTCCGAACTATTTCAACTTAAGGAAGCGCTCATATTAGATCAAAAAATTTGTGATGGTGTTTATTTAGCTAATTGTGTGGTATCTTTAAAACCAAATAAAAGGGTAAACGTTTCAATTTTGAATACGACGGAATTTCCAGTCGAAATAAATAATTTTAAAGTTCACTTATCACAGATTGATTACCAATGTTTTGAAAATGTTCATAATTGTTTTGAAAGTATTAATCATACATCTATTAATTATACGGACCGTAAAAAACGAGTCCTTGATTTAATCCGTCACGAGCATTTGAATTACGAAGAGAAGAAATTACTTTTTGAATGTTGTAGTAAATATTCAGACATTTTTTATCTTGAAGGAGATCGGTTATCGTATACTAATGCGGCCGAACACTCCATAAATACCGGTAATTCTCCACCGATTAACGTGAAATCCTATAGGTTACCAGAATGTCATAAGGAAGAAGTTGATAAACAAATTAAAAATATGTTAGACCAAAATATTATTCGTCCTTCAACTTCCCCGTGGAGCGCCCCAGTGTGGATAGTTCCTAAGAAGTTAGATGCATCTGGACAGAAAAAATGGCGCATAGTTATTGATTATAGGCGTTTAAATGATGTAACAGTTACCGAGGTTTTTCCAATTCCATTAATTAATGATATTTTAGACCAATTAGGTCGTTCTAAGTACTTTAGTACCCTAGATTTAGTTTCCGGGTTTCACCAATGTTTATTAAAAAAGGAAGATGCAGCAAAGACTGGTTTCACTATTATCAATACTAACGGCACTTCAGGTCACTTTGAGTTTACTAGGATGCCTTTTGGGCTCAAAAATGCCCCTTCTACGTTTCAACGGTTAATGAATACCGTTCTGTCGGGTTTACAAGGCCTTCATGCTTTTATTTATTTGGATGACGCCGTAATATTTTCGGAAACCCTGGACAAACACATTGAAAAACTCGATATAGTATTCAGTAGATTTAGAGAATTTAATTTAAAACTCCAGCCCGACAAGTGTGAGTTCTTGCGGCGCGAGGTCGCTTATCTAGGACACATTATTTCTGATAAAGGTGTACATCCTAATCCAGACAAGGTCAAAGCAGTTTCTAATTTTCCGATTCCACGTAATGCTAAAGAAGTCAAATCATTTTTAGGATTAGTTGGCTATTATCGCCGATTTATAGATAATTTTAGTAAGATAACGAAACCTTTAACTTTACTTTTAAAAAAGGACGCGAGTTTTCATTGGTCTCATGAACAAAATGAATCATTTAATATTTTAAAGGAGAAATTAATTTCAACTCCACTTTTACAGTACCCAGACTTTACACAACCTTTTATTGTCACAACCGATGCGAGTAATTTTGCGGTTGGTGCTGTACTTTCACAAGGTCCTGTAGGCAAGGACAAACCTATCGCGTATGCGTCTAGAACAATGAATAAAGCAGAATGTAATTACTCAACCACAGAAAAAGAGTTATTAGCTATCTTATTTGCAGTTAAAAGCTTTCGTCCTTATTTATATGGGACTAAACTTAAGATCGTAACGGATCATCGCCCATTAACGTGGCTTTTTAATGTAAAAGACCCCGGCAGCAGATTAATCCGGTGGCGCCTCAAACTTGAGGAATATGATTACGAAATAGTTTATAAGCCCGGCAAATTAAACTCAAACGCCGACGCTTTATCCAGAATTCCCATTAACATTATAGATTTAAATAATTTAAATAAGTGTAGTTACGAAGACTATTGGAAAAAACAATTTACAAAAAATTTACCCGACCTTAATACTAAAATTGAAGAACATTTACAAAACTTACATTCATGTAAGTATAATGCGATTGCGTGTCCTATCTCTTTAGATTTCGATTATTCTGTGCCCAACTGTGAAGAAATATTATCACAGTTCGAGAATTCTGCTGAGCTTTTAAATACCGAGCGCGAGGCCGGTTCGTTGTTATCGATTGATAACAAAAATAAAACATTCTTTTTTCTATTTACGAAGGTGCATCATTATGATGAAACTAATTATAAAGATATTTACAATTTATTAATTAAACTTAGAGATAAAATTTTACAAGAATATCCTGATTTAACCGACTTAGCAATTTCAGATTTTTCTGAACCTTACTCTAAAATATCTTTTATTAAGGTTTACAATATTATTAATTTTGTATTTCACAATACTAATATAAGAATTCATATTTACAAAAATCAATTAATTTATCCTACTCCAGCAGAAGTACAGAAGATTTTAAAAGAAAATCACGATTCAACCATAGCGGGCCATCCCGGCATGAATCGAATGTTTAACAGGATTAAAGCTTCTTATTATTGGAAGTCGATGCGATCGGACATCGAAAATTATGTTAAAAATTGTAGGCTTTGTCAAGTAAACAAACCTTTAAGAAAAAGTAATAAAGCTCCGATGGTTATTACATCTTCAAGTACGAAGCCTTTTGAGCGCCTATCTTTAGATATCGTTGGTACTTTACCAGAAGCAGGTTTTCAGAAATTCAGATTTATTTTAACCTTACAAGATGATTTAACAAAGTTTTCATGCGCATATCCTATGATATCAGCTACAAGTGAGGAGGTAGCTCGCAATTTAGTTCATTTTATGTCCCTATTCGGAATACCGAAAATGATTTTAACAGATCTCGGGACTTGTTTTACGTCAGAGTTATTTAAGCAAATTACAGAAATATTTAAAATTAAATCTTTATTTTCGACTCCGTATCACCCTCAAACGAATGGAGCACTCGAACGGAGTCATGCTACATTGAAAGAATATTTAAAATCTTTTGTTAACGAAAACCAAAATGACTGGCACTGTTATCTAGCCACAGCCATATTATGTTACAATACTACTCCTCATGGTACTACTCAGTACACTCCTTTCGAATTATTATACGGTCATAAACCGAACATACCTAATTCTCTTTATGAAACAAATGATAATGTTACTTATAACGAATATGTAAGAGCAGTACAATATAGGATGAGATTTAGTAGAGAAAAAGCTTTAGAAAATATTTTGAAAAGTAAGGAAAATTCCAAGCAATACTATGATTCTTCCAGTAGATCAGTTCAATATAAATTAGGAGATATGGTGTATCTTAAGCAACACCATAGGTTACGTAAAGCACTTTCCCCAGTGTGGAAAGGCCCTTTTAAGATAGTTAAGGTTAATAATAAAAATAATGTAACTTTGAGTATTGGTCGTAAACACGTCAAATATCACGTTGATCAGATAAAACCAGCTCAAACTTAGTTTAATAAGTTGTTTATTTTTCTATTCTAATTTTATTTTCAGATTACTATTTCGTCATTGTGTAAGCGAAAGTAAGGTGACGCCGATAGTTCATAGTCCTGGGATATACTTTGATCCCACAACTTCGATTAGTTTTTATAACAATTTTTGGAAAGTCGTTACTCATGTCGACGTTATATCTTTTAAACCTCATCTTGAAAGTATTGAAAATTTATTGATAAAAACCAGTAACTTATGTTTTAAAACTTTACCTAATGATTTTGTTGATTGTAAGGATATTACAAATTCTATTGAAAATTTGTTACAGTCGAATTATGAAAAATTAAACTCTTTGTCGCATGTTATTCCGAGAAACTCAACTAAGTATAAAAGATCATTAGAGTTTGGAGGAGAAATCCTTAAATTCTTTTTTGGCACTTTAGACGCCGACGATGCGCGAAAATACGACGCAGCTATTGAAGTTTGTCAAAAGAGCGAATCTGAATTATTTCATTTAATGAAGGATAATATCCATGTAATTAAGTCTAGTTTAAATACTTTTAATTCTACTATACGTAAACTTAACGATAATGAAGCTAAACTAAATTCTCATTTATCAATTTTAAATAATATTCTTACTCAAGTTACAGATCAAAACAATAAATTATCTTATGTAACAAGAATAAATAGCTTAGTTAATTTAGTGGAGAGTTCTTTAATAACTATCTCTAACTTTTTAGATGTAATTCTTAACTCTATTTTATTTGCGAAGGTAAATATTTTACACCCTTCTGTATTAAGTCCAAATAAGCTGTATTCTGAATTAGTTAACAATGGTCATTTCATAAATAAACTTACTGACTTCCCAGTATCGTTATCACTTGCAAACATTAACACGATAATTGATGTGTCCAAACTAACTTGTTTTTATTACAATGAAAAGATTATTTTTACATTAGAAATTCCTTTAATTTATAATGAAAGGTATATTGTTTATAAAAATATACCTTTACCAACTCCTCACGATCAGAAGGTCAATACATTTTCGCTGATCCAACCTTCTAAGCCTTATATAGCCTTATCAGACGATAAGCTAAGTTATGTTCTTATTGATGATTTTAATAATTGTAAATTAATAAATGATGAACTTTCTATCTGTCCTTTAATAAATATCCGTTCAAGTATAAATAATCCTTGTTGTGAAAGTAAATTATTAACAGAAGTCATCTTATCTTTGCCAGCTGAATGCAATAGCAAACTTTTGTATGGTCTAATTGACATATGGCAAATTTTGAATAATAACAAGTGGATCTTTGTTCAATCCAAACCATGTAAACTAACAATTAAATGCGATGATAAAATGTATGACCAGACTTTATTAGGTACAGGTATTGTGAAACTTACCGACAACTGTATCGGTTATTCGAAAACAAACCAACTTTTACCTTCTAGTTCTAAGAAATTATATGTTAAAAGTAATATTAATATCAATTTTAATATTTTGGACGACGAATGTTGTAAAAAGGAAAATTTTAATCATACTTTACCGCACTTATTGCCTATTAAATTGTCGAATATTAATTTAGATAATTTACAATACACTTCGCATAAACTTGATTATTTAGAAAATGAAATAAATAAGGCTCAACAGGAGTCACATTTTATACGTTATGGTACATATTATTCTTCTTTTACATATTTTCTAATTGTTTGTATTTTACTTTACATTTTTTATAAGGTATTTAGATATTTTTATTGTTCTACTAATAACCGAAGTTTATGTTGTATAAGCATCTATTACCAATGTAATAATAAAAAGAATATTAGAAATCGGTCTAAATTGTCAAACTCTATTGAAATGACTTCTGATGCATCTTCTGAAGAAGATCATAAGTCTATTGAATCTTCATGTAATCTTAAAAAACTTAATTTTAGTTCATCCTCTAGAAATATTGATAATTTTTAGTTTTATAACAAATGTGTACTGTTTCTTTTGAATTTTTATTTCATGTTTTATGTTTAAATTGTAAAATTTAAAGCTATGTTTTGTGTTTTTAATTTTGAAATTATTCTCATGTGTCTTTGTTTTATTTTATTGTTTTGTAAAGGGATATTGATTATTTTTGGAATGTTTGAATAACTTCGCTTTTCCATTTTAAGGGATAAAGCTCCGTCTTAACCGGGGTGCTGTTATATCCTACCCTAGTATGGGTATATTGCTGAACAAACATTTTTAGTTGTTTACTACTTAACGTCCTACTTTAATTTTGTTTGTGCATCATTTTTAGTTTATGTAAATTATAATTTGTTTTTAACGATCAGTGCGCGTTTAGACTCCAAACTGACAACACTAATCAACATCCCTAATTAAAAGTTGTGACTCTGGAAAGTTTTACAATAAACAAGTGTGTTTCGAATAAAAGAGTTTTTTTTTAAAAACTCTCCAACCTCCTGCCTCATAACAGAACGCAAAGTTAGTTTCTTTATCCGCCACTGACTTTAATGGGCGTTACACACTCATTCGAATCGGCCATTTTGGCAGTATCTGTTAAACGACAAACGGCTTTTGCCGGTCGAGTATAGTCCATTTGGGCTAAATACAGAACACTCGGTTCGGTAATATATGTATAACAGAAATCTTCATAGTCACGATTCTGCAGCTGTGGAAATTAACAACACATAGTCTTCATCGGACTAATATTTATTGATCGCCAAAAACCGAATGTCATTGTCAGCTCATTCACGTTCTTCCCGATATACAAATACTCATTTCGATACCCCTAATACTGCATTTATTTTCAGAAGACCCAGTTCATAACAGGAATAGTTTATCACTTACTCAAATGAATGTTCTTGTAAATGAAGATGCTATTCCTGTATCACGGATTAGTAATGGAGTACTTTACACGATGCCACTTGACAACTCAATGTAGGAATCGTTGTACAGGTTTCAGTATAATCCTCAAAGCAGTATATCGACAGAACACTAATATTTTTAGTAAATACAGTTTTAGATAAAATCAGGAACATATAGTCATGGCGGCTTGCTAAACTTTGGTTATTAAAGTGTTATTCAAATATTAACAATCATAATCATAAATATATTTTGCGCGGCAAAAAGAACTACGAGCTCGCTACAACGAGTTTTTTTTAAATGTGAAACTGATTACTCAACGATATCCGTACTATCCGGTATCCCACCAAAAAGTAAATTCAAGCCACTTTACTATTCACTGACGCTTAGAAATACCTACCGCTTGCCTAGGCTTTGCCTTGCTAGCACCAAAAGCCCCGGTCATAAAAGCAGGGTCATAAAAGACCGCGTCCAGGCGCACACGAACAAGAAGAATATCGTAAGCGCGACCTTAGCGATACGGATCTCCACTCTTTAGATTTTGCAAACGAAATTTTGAAGAAAAAAAAACCTAAATTATATATCTAATCTGAATAAAATAATCATAAGAACTTTAACCCCGTTCAAAGCTCAAGTGCGCCAACAAAACGACAAACTCTAATCTACCACTAAACGCTAGACGCAAGTGCAAGTTACAGAAGTTTATTCTTCACATATTTCCAAAAATAGGTTAAGTTTTCTTTAGCAGTCGATTTGTATTCCGGAGGTTCGGCTAGATTTGCGGACAAATCCTTCATTTCATGAAATTCCTTTCTTGAGAGCCGTGGGTCGGGTTCGCCATTTGTACTCTATATTTAAAGAGAGCAATGTCCTATATATTGGCCTAAATATTACTGGAAACTTACGACTTAGTCTTCATGGAGAAAACTATTATATAACTGCCTTATATAGTAGACATATAAGTATTGTATGCTTATGGGCGTAAGGCATGGTTTTTTGTTTGTCAAAGATTGTTCCACTTATATAAACTACGACGGGACGCAATTATTAAATTTTTTTAACTTTTAAATTTTTCAAACCATTGGGATTTTTTTCAAGCTTTTACTTTTTCGACTCGATGTGAACATCGAATTACAAAAACACGGTTTTTTCAATTATTTCAATATGTTAGAAACATGTGAAGAATTATATCTAATCTAACAAATATGGCATCGTCTTTTGCTGTCTACCGAGACCAAACGACCACTGCAAAAATTTGGATACTATCTTAAACTAAGTTGACTAATAATTCATTTGTGCTTTGATTCAACTTGCATTTTTACTATTATATATTGTTTAAATCTGCCAATACAAATAAATACATATTTATTAGAAGTTTCCTTTATTCACTATTCACAGAGCTAATTAAAACATCCTGCCAACTTCAAACAGCCGCCGCCCCGCAAAAATTATTCTGAAATCGAATACGCTTACTAAAAAGTTTAGATGGAATTTGTTTATTTGATTCGAGTTTCATGCTTTCTTGTTATTCTCGTTTTGGCAATCCAAAAATTCGAATGCAGTGAGTTTCCGTCTACATTTCACACAGAATTCAAATAGTCTCATAAATTCAGGTTTCTAAGGTTACCTAATGTTATATCGCTTTCACAAGATGTTTTCAGATATGAGGTAAATAAGTTTTTCCTACCTATTTTTCGTGAATGGTTTAATTTTTCCGTAGCTCGAAGAGGTAAGTACTCGTGATGTGGCCGCCCGGACTTAAAACATATAAACTATACTTATTAACATATTAAATATTTCGGCAGATTAATATAATAAATAGAGCCTTATAGGTACACGCTACGGCGAGAATCGCTTGCGCGTTGTTCAGTCTTTTGTAGGCGCTCCGCATAATATAATAATAAATAACACTTCGATGCAAGCACAGATTCGAACTCGAATCTGTGCTTGCATCAAATTCCTCAACTGTACAGATTAATATAATAAATAGAGCCTTATAGGTACACGCTACGGCGAGAATCGCTTGCGCGTTGTTCAGTCTTTTGTAGGCGCTCCGCATAATATAATAATAAATAACAATTCGATGCAAGCACAGATTCGAACTCGAATCTGTGCTTCCATCAAATTCCTCAACTGTACAGATTAATATAATAAATAGAGCCTTATAGGTACACGCTACGGCGAGAATCGCTTGCGCGTTGTTCAGTCTTTTGTAGGCGCTCCGCATAATATAATAATAAATAACAATTCGATGCAAGCACAGATTCGAACTCGAATCTGTGCTTGCATCAAATTCCTCAACTGTACAGATTAATATAATAAATAGAGCCTTATAGGTACACGCTACGGCGAGAATCGCTTGCGCGTTGTTCAGTCTTTTGTAGGCGCTCCGCATAATATAATAATAAATAACAATTCGATGCAAGCACAGATTCGAACTCGAATCTGTGCTTCCATCAAATTCCTCAACTGTACAGATTAATATAATAAATAGAGCCTTATAGGTACACGCTACGGCGAGAATCGCTTGCGCGTTGTTCAGTCTTTTGTAGGCGCTCCGCATAATATAATAATAAATAACAATTCGATGCAAGCACAGATTCGAACTCGAATCTGTGCTTGCATCAAATTCCTCAACTGTACAGATTAATATAATAAATAGAGCCTTATAGGTACACGCTACGGCGAGAATCGCTTGCGCGTTGTTCAGTCTTTTGTAGGCGCTCCGCATAATATAATAATAAATAACAATTCGATGCAAGCACAGATTCGAACTCGAATCTGTGCTTCCATCAAATTCCTCAACTGTACAGATTAATATAATAAATAGAGCCTTATAGGTACACGCTACGGCGAGAATCGCTTGCGCGTTGTTCAGTCTTTTGTAGGCGCTCCGCATAATATAATAATAAATAACAATTCGATGCAAGCACAGATTCGAACTCGAATCTGTGCTTGCATCAAATTCCTCAACTGTACAGATTAATATAATAAATAGAGCCTTATAGGTACACGCTACGGCGAGAATCGCTTGCGCGTTGTTCAGTCTTTTGTAGGCGCTCCGCATAATATAATAATAAATAACAATTCGATGCAAGCACAGATTCGAACTCGAATCTGTGCTTCCATCAAATTCCTCAACTGTACAGATTAATATAATAAATAGAGCCTTATAGGTACACGCTACGGCGAGAATCGCTTGCGAGTTGTTCAGTCTTTTGTAGGCGCTCCGCATAATATATTAATAAATAACAATTCGATGCAAGCACAGATTCGAACTCGAATCTGTGCTTCCATCAAATTCCTCAACTGTACACAAAGCCTCACATACACATCAGAGATCCTGGGTTCGTATCCGAGCAGGACGAACATTTGCGTGATGAACTTACCTATGGATTTGCGAACTGAGAAAGCTTTAATTATGTAAGTTTATTAAGCATTAGCCGCTAGTTCAGGGTGTGGATGTGCTTTTCCTTCTTCTTCTTCTTAAAGTTAAAGTGAAGTGAAGTGAATGCAGGATTTTTTAGGAGGAGTGTAGTTTGGTTTTTATTGTAGTATCTAGTTTGGAAAAGTAATATTGTAATCCTGGAAAAAGTGCGAAATCGGGCTTAAAGAATTATAGGTTAATTTATTATGTAAGAAAAAACATAAAACCTTTTCATTAATTTATCAAATCTAATACAAAAGGAGGTTCCATTATCGAAAATTCGAGACAGTTGAAAAGGAATTTTGCATTTGAGCTTATGTTATTTTTTAATTATTCCAACGATTCTTTGAAATGCTCGCACTCTCCGCGATGAAAATAATATTACAATCATCTCAGGCCTCAGTCGAGTTCAAATTAGAGCAAGACGCAAAAGCATTTTTATTACCTACTAGTTTTGGCCAACAGCTGGGCGAAAAATAAGTGACATATTGTAGGTACAAAGTGGCTAAAGTCACTTAAAAGACGGTATGTACGTGTGTTTAATGTGATTTTTTGGAGGGACATCATTCGATTTCGTTAAAACTTAGAATCTCTCCAAGTAATAAATTCTCTCAAGTAATCAGCCACGTATACTTGACGGTCATCATCTTCAGTCTTTATTTTGTAATTGCTCAGGCTAGAGTTAGTATGGTAGCAGGATTAAGACGGACGGTAGTATCCCCTCAAAACTTCATAACTTGCTCAAAGCCTCATAAGTTTGCTGGTTAATAGTATATTATTTTAGTCTTATACATAAGATTAGTGTAAAGATTAGGAAACATTGAGCCACTTTGGCTCAGCCTGACCTAACTACGTAAGAATCAAGTGATTATCTGTAGGTTGTTGATTCATGTTTAGGTATTAGGTCTCGCTATATATTAATATATACTTTCATTTGAGCCCTGATAGAAGGCCTTAGTAGGTAGAAAGTCACCGTGCATCTGGATACGAACATTCATTTTAACTAGGATACACATGGATTTTGTTCTCGAATATTTTCATACTATTAATGTAATATATATGAGTTCTTGGCTCCATTAATTCGCTCCACCTTATGTTAGGGCTTTTGCTTATCGGAACGGTTTGTTAATGAATTTATGCCAACGAAATATCTCTCAAAATTTAATAGCACGCAACTACTATTTGTATATACGACTATTTATGTAACTACTGTTTATATATGTATGTTTATTATTTTCCCCCCAGATCGCTGTACGGTCGTCCATAACACAAGCTATGCTTACTTCGGGGCCATGTAGTTGGTGTGTTTGTCTGGAGATTTATTTATTTACAAGTTTCACATCAGAATGTTTAATAATTTTTTAAGGCCACCCGTTATTTAGACACCACAGTATCTAGCGTCTGATCGACGACACTTAAATCCTATCTCAACTTTTTTAAAGTTTTAATTTAATTTATATACAAATAATTTCTCAAGTAAAGTAAAGATAAACCAATATTTTCTTCATAACGCTCAAAGATCAAAGTTACGATAGTGTAAGTAGAAGTTCAGCGATTGTAATGTCTAGACTAGGAGACAAGTTGCTCAACATAGCTCCAAGTGAATTACTTAGTTATACTTATTCGTTCAGTTTACAAGATAACTTTTAAATACAAAATGGACTTATTTATCATTATTTTTGTCATTTTTACTATTCAAATTTTTGCCTCCCATTTCGTTGAAGATGAAAAAGAAAAAAAAAACTTAAGAAATAAGTTAGCTTGCATTTATAGTTTAAAGAAATAACATATAGTTGTTTCGACTGACCTGTATGTAGTCTGTGGCTGTTTCTAATTGAATTTCAATTCATCTTGGACTAGTATTATAAATCTTTTATTTTCTTGTTTGTTATTTATTTATTATAAATTGAATTTAGAGAAGTTGTCTACAAAACAACACGTTTATCATGTCATAATTCTTTGCGAAATTATTACGGTATGTATTTTATTTCAACGTTTTTTCACCTCTAAAGTGTGCCCTCCCCAGGTCCGAGTCGTCGTCAAAGAAAAGCACCTATGTGTAGCAGGACTCCTTTATCCTACACCGCGAGATTTATAAAATATCTCGTCAATTTTTAAGCAAGAAACAGGTCTATACATGGCCACGGAACATGAAGCCATAACAAAGACTATATTTTCCACGAAGGCATAAAATTTGCTATCAATTAAACCAGAAGAAATTCTAATCACTTTCTTGCTTGCCACGAGTTCAACATTATTCAAATAAATGCCACCTTGCGTAACAAAGGCAAAAGATACCCGGACGGAATCCGAGTTGAATTTAATAAATGCAAATTTGGAGCAAGGTGACTGGCTGACAGCTTCTAGCATCTGTCACGTCAGTTTGGCAGCTTCGCAGAATTCTTCAAAATAAAGTGACGTTGTTTTACAATGCGGTGTGGGTTACCGGGGGATAGGTACGAGATGATGTTGGTAATTTAATTGGGTTGGCGGATAAATGGCGGTAATTTTTATTGTTATTTATTAAACAATGTGGATTTCTATGAATGGAGTAATCAGTGCGTTCGACGTTGGATCTTTAATAAGTTATCATTATGTGTTGGTAGTCAAACATCGGTTTATTAAAGCTTGGATTGCCAGAGATAAGTATTAATTGCTTTGCCTGTGGGGTTATAATAGTACAACGTCTAAGGAACATAAAAGTGATGATCTTGATGAAAGCAACATCTCAAATCGGGTGTATTTTTGCGTTTCTGGATGGTAAATTTACTATAACGATTGATCCCGGAACAATTCTAGTTAAAAATTAATTAACAAAATAATTCGGAACATTTTATTTTACCATAGATAAAAAAAAATTCCACTTGATGAAAGACTTCTTTTTCTTCATATTCAAACCGAAAATACACCTTTTTTTCAAAGGTGTTACAGGTAGACCGAGGAAAAAAAACCGTAGGAAAAATATCTCTCACAATTGTTATTACATGAATGGTAGGTTATTATACGAAATAAGTATATCGCTACAGCCCTAATCATTTTTGTTGTTAGTACTAGGTGTGTTTGCATAAATGTTCCGTTTTATTTGTGACAAAGAAATTGAACCAATTGAAACAATAAACACTTTTTTTATTTTAACTTTGTAAGCCCAGATGCATTTAACTCCATTCTTATGGGTTAATTATAACATTCAAAGTAAGAGCTTTTAAATAATATATAATAATCATGATCTTACTAAGGAAAAAATAAGGTTTAAGTTTGCTCGAAATAACATTTTCAAAAGGTGCGATTTTTATGATTCCAAGTTTCCATACAATAACCGAAACACAGGTTAATACGTTTTGTAATAATTTTTTAAGCTTGTCGATTTGAGTTCAGCTGCAAATACTCAAAATAAATTGTGCGTAAAGGGCCTTCTACCACGACATTAATTCATTTTATTCTTCGTATATGCGGCCGCATGTCAGCCGTGGATCCTCCATGATTGTTGGTGACAGATGCTCCACTACAAGATCACAGATTTATTATTTTCTACCAAACTGGTACTCTCACTGAAAATAGATATCACCATTTTACTAAAACAATTCGATTGTTCCAAAACCAATAGTTTTCGCAGGGAGGTATTCGTTCGATGTATTTTTGTGACAAAATGTTTTGTTTGACTAAGGGCTTTTCAATGCTCAGACGTTTTTTTTCTGTAAAATAATTTTGACACTTAACGAAGAGTTTCCATTCGGATTATGTCAAACTCTTAAAATTATTGTACTGATGACAGTTATCTGAGCGTCGAAAAATCAGCTCTAAGTCATATAGTAAAGAGGAAATATTGTTTGCTTATTTGTGATGGATAAATTCTGAAACTTCTAAACGGATGTACAGAACAATGTTAGATGTAGCATATGTTATTGCTTATTTGGTAATTTACTATCGTACGTAAACTCCCTGACAACATGTCGAGTTCATTGTACTGAAGTATAAGCGTGTGGCATTGAGAGAGATTCGGCTTATAGAAGCAAAAAAATGTATGTAGGTACGACATATTAACGACCCCTTTAATTTTTTCAGTCAGTTTATAGAATGACTTACAGTTTACTAAAATTTACTTTAGATATGATAAAAGGGCATAGCAAATAGCCGTTACCCAGTTTAAATAAAAGGCCTGGAGAACTGGCTATGAATTCATAGAGTCTAAACTTATATTTGAGTAGAGGTCGACGCGCGAATTCACCCTCGTTACCGCTTATCCCGTGGGACATTCGGGGTAAAATGTAGTATTTGTTACTTTTGGATTATATACCTTTAACTTTTAGAAACAGTTTTTGAAATTGGGTCATTTGTTTCAGAGTTTATCAAATAAATCTCTAGCATAGCAATAAAGTAAATAAATCTCTCCTATTTATGATAGTAGATAGATTAACCTTCACGGATATGATGTTAATGCATTGAAAGTAAGAATCGAGTAGTATCTTTGATTTGAAATTCACATCCATACACAAAATCACTGGCTATAGGGTAATTAATGCATACGACGTCTCGTAGAGATTTCAAAATAAAACCTCTTCCCTCGGAAACACTACTAAAATTCAAAACTGTGTAGCTCAATCATTGGAAAATGTATCTTGACGAAATATCGAGAACTAGGGGCATTTTTCTATGAACTTTTCCTCTCGATTTCCGTACTTTGCGGTTTACGGCTCTACAACTAATAGACGGGAATGTTATGAGTTGTGGTTATATTAATGTACTTAGTTAAGAGTAATATTGTGTGGTTTGCTAAGATCCTCAATAAGCTGAGTTTCAAATGGATCAGAAAAGCGTCTTCGTGGATGGAACCAAGTAGACGTTATTAAACAGTGGCGTTTGTGCCTAAATCACAAATCACTAAAATTTTTTATGTTGTATTAGTTTCAAGTATACTGCGAACGTGTTTGCATTCATCGCTCTCTAATTGAAAGTGAAACATAACCAAAGATTTAAACCACAACCTTGTTAAAGGATATGAATAGTGAACCCAGAAATAATAATTGCGGTTAGTTCCTGGAGTTGGCATCGTGTGCGGCATTACAGGAAAACATTGTTTTCTAATGGTACGGAAATTATTAGGATCAATTGTAAAGCTCCAGATACAAATAATTATAAATAGTAAATCCCCTGACAAACACAGCAATGTATGCATGTATGGCCCAAAAGTAAGCAGAGCTAGTGTTATGGATGACCATATAGCGAACTTTAACCCAGAATAAACATACGTCAAATTCAAATTCAAATATTTATTTATCAACATTGACGATTACTTGGTCTTATTGACGTCAAATAAAGCATGACTCTATAACCAGTTCGAAGAAACCTTCGTGAAGAAGAACTGGCAAGAAACTTCATGGGTATATTTTTTTCAAAATAAATTTACAGTGTCTCTTATGTCTATACAAAATTATTATCTGCATCCATTAGCTCGGCAAGTCTCCCTCCCCCAAAGTATCCAAACGACGAACACCCTCAAACGGCACCAGTTCACGAGTTAACGCGGGATCCAGCCATCGCCCTCCTCATCCATATTAGAGGGAGTGAGCGAGACCCATTACCCGACGCTACCATACGGCACGTATCTTCACACAGTATAAAAAAAAATGCTTTCCGCCGTCTGTCTGTACGCTTAGATATTTTAATACTGCGCAACGGATGTTAATGCTGTTTTCGTCAATAGGTGGAGTGATTCAAGAGTTTTGTTTTATCGGTTTACAACTTTCATCGAAAATGATGGAAATGTACCTCTTTTATAGGTCTACAGAAAAGTGAGCGATGGCGTATGTCTATCTTTTACGAATAGCTTACTATACCAAGTATTTTATACTTACTATATACATTTAATACGTCAGTTACCGTGACGACTTAGCCTTACGAGCGAATCGGAATATAGCATGTTGTACTAAAAAGGTTTGCAAAAAATTAAAAGAAATGAATAAATAATATTTTGATATTCAAATTAAAGAATAAGTCTGTAAAACTAATTTATAGTATGGTCGACACATTCCGAAGAGCTCCGCGCACGGGGCAACGCTATATTCGTTTTGACTCAAGAAATAAAAAGCTAAAAGGAACCACAGTTTTTTATTCCAACACCGACGACACGTACCAGTTACGTTGTGTGTGAATAATATATTTGTGTAACAATAATGAATATACTTATCTACGAAAAATAAACCTTCTATTAGACCTAACGTTTGATGTTGCTTAGTGGTAGCAAAACATTGTGGTACGTCGAACTCTCTCACAGTATTCCTAACCTAAAAGAAGTGAAAACTGAGCCTGTATCATATCGAGCAACGCTTGCACGACACTGACTTCGTGAAAATTTCCTGTACGAGAAAATCACTAACAGCTTGAGCCGTCGCTCTGGGGATGACTCTACACACAGCGTACCTGGAGAATCACTCGGTCCCCGCTATGACATAGGCACCTATTGCCATTCTCCGAACGGTTCAACGGAACTATAAAGTAGCCTTGCCTTTCATGCCAGAGGTCCCGGGTTCGAATCCTGGTAGGGGCAGATATTTTATCACATTTGCTTTCTAGTCATGGATGTGTATGTATGTTTATTTAAGTTTATTTCTAATATTCATATTTAAAAAAAAATTATCTATGTGTTTATACATTTCTTAACTTTATTTATCCGTTATCTAGTCTCCATAACACAAGTTCTTAATGATACTTAATTTGGGCTAGATAATGTGCTGTGATTGTTAGAAATATTATTATTATTATTATTATTGTTATAATACCAAAAAGCTTACTATAAGATCGAAGATTATTTGGATGACAAAAGGGCGTGGGATTGAAATCCCCACAGGCTAGTTATGTTTCTGTTTGATAATTTTGATATACATACATTGTAAACAGCTTGGCTGCGGCATTTCATTAGCACGCACAATTAGCTTTCATGTCGTCGTCAATTTATATACCTTTTACCCCAAGTACTTTATAAAATGTATATTTTTTAAACAGTGCCGAGAGTTTTTTTTCTAACCGTCTTTTTACTTCGAAGTCTACCTATAATACCTCTCAAAAGTCGAATTATAGTTGTATATCAGATGTACTTTTTTTTTACCTATGATGAAAAAAAAAACATTTTGAATTTAGAATTTTATAATATCGATTTCGACCCTTAACGTTCTATATAAATGTTCTACAGAAAACTTGAGCATTTTAACTAAATATAATTGTTTTTACAGTATTTGTTATATTTTTCAATTTAGTATTTGGCGATTGGCGCCTAATTAGGTCTGATGTAATGCGTGATTGAAGTTTTATTTTTAGTGTTTTTATAGAAACTGTAGTGTTTTTTGAAACATTTTGAAACTGGGTTTTGTTTTATGTGGTGAATCAGTTAAAAGTTTAAGGTAAATTTTAGCTTTGTGTTTTGTATATAGAGCAATTAAAATTTTAAAATTAAAATTGATAGTTGTGATCGAGAAAATTTCATCAAATGTCATTTTCATCTAATTAGTAGTTTGTTTTTATACGTAGAAATTATTTAAGTTTTGAAATACTTATTACTTTACAGGATAGGAATAAGAAACTTTAAAACTATTTCAAGTAGGATATATAAACGGTACATTTAAATCCAACTTCACGGTCGACGCAACAATCTGATGCGACACTACGAAGCCGCGCCGGGTTGCTAGTGTATAGTATAAATAACCAAGACCCGTAAACAAATATCTGCGATCATCACACCAATGAATGCCTCGACCAGGACTCGGACCATCTGGGAGCGTATGAGAACTTACCAATTTTTTACATAGAAAATACACCAAAATATCTCTTCACTTCATATCAGAAAGACATCCTTATGAATGCCACTGCGGAGACAACCTTACAAGCCTCAACTCACAAGGTTTTTTTCCCGTTATGTACAGTGCAACACACTTGTCTACTGCGAGTTGATAAATTACACGTGGCTTTCAAATAAGTTCGTAGAATTTCCGTGCGATGTTTTCCTTCAAATTTCCTTAACTATCCTTAACTTCCTAGGTCATTCCAAATCGACTGCCAAAAATGACGTCATCTATAACGGATACAAACACCAAAAAATAAAAATATTTCATTATTTATATATCTATATTTTTTATTTCTTTAATAAGATCAGTATTTATAGGCCTGATTAATTAGCTACTGAGAGGCACTCTTTTTGGAGCCCTTGTTTTGTTAATTAGTTTTAAGTGATTGAGGCAGCATTCCAACCGCGTCTAAATCGCTTGGTAAAATTGTTAGGTGTTAATAAAACAATATGCATAACTTGAACATGCTTTATTTTATTCTTGCTTTACAAAGAAAGGCTTTTTAAATAGTAAAACCGGTATAAGTCGCATAAGTCGTCGGGATCAATCCATTTTTTTTGTATTTTTTAAATATTTGCTCTATATAAAAAGGCATATTTCAGAAGTCCATAAACGATCGCAAGAGTCATTTTTATTAGGTTATCCGAATCAATGATAAATCAAAACTCGCTTTTTATACCAACATTATATTTATTAGGGATTTTTAATTTACCTTCACACAAAGATTTAATTCTCGAAAGACCACTTTGCTCGTATTTTTCTGCGGTTTATTCACACCACTATTTCTTTTGTTTTCAGCTCAAGGCAAAGAGCGTGTTTTGTAGTCTTCAGTTTGCGTTCTTTTCAAAGATTAAAAAAAGATGGCGGCGTTGAAACTGTAGTTGGTCGGCTCATTTAATTTAAAGCTAAGTTAGGTTGAATGTTAAACTTGGCTTGTTTGTAGTTGTGGACTGACTTTTAAATAAGTATTCTTAAATACACGTAGACTTTGGTGAAGTTCTCAGTATCATAAACAACATGCGTTTGATTTTTGAAAATCAAGCTTTCGTTTTATGGAGATGGTATATAGCTATTAAGCTAGTTAGACTTTCCAGGGTCAAAATTTGCATTTTACATTTTTTACTTGAATTTCAGTTATTTAATATGTAAAATTAAAAAAAATTGTATGTCTTAATAACACTACACTGCACAATCCTGGGAGATGGAAGATTGTCTTTAGTAATAAATTAATATCGAGTGTTAACTCACGTAACGCCAAGCAAAAATACGCTTAAACTCAAGTGACACAAGATATATTTGACGTTGGATATTTATTATACTGTAATATTACTTTCAGAGAAGGTATAAACTGCTCGTAGCGGTTTCCGCAGCGAACTGTGGTGGCCTATTATATTAAAGTTAGAATTTCATGTTGGAATTATACGAGTTTTGATTGATCAGTTCATAAAATTAAAAATAAATTGTATCTACATTTAAAGTGTTAGACCCACTACCAATAAAACTTAATCTATTAAACTTAAGTAAAGGATAAAAAATGGCTTAACAATTTTTTATATCATTTTAAAATTTGTTTGCCGTCACTTGGGCAGTGACCTTTTCTACATTGATAGATATATTAAAAGAGGAACAGAAAAAATATTACGTCTTCGCTGATTTAAGACAATATCAGTGATATTAAAGCTAAGGTACGAATTGTAAGTAGCGTTTAAATATGTATTATTGATTCATAGCAAATGGTGTTTGTTTCTACACAGCAGTTTATAATGCTCGTTAATGACTTCCTTTATAAACACACACCATTTTAAACTGTATTATCCTGTATTTTTTCTGTTCCCCACAACGTGCATCATCTGCCATACAATACAATAGCCCAGCAACAACTGGCCTAAGCGTCGTGGGGCTGTGGCTGCGAAGTCGCGGTCGCTACACTAGTCGTGTTGGACACTGAATCCGGGTCTTGTTCGCGCACGCCGAGCCACGGCACGCGCTTCTGTAGTTCCGCCCTTATAGGGAAGATAATAAATACTCATATAATATTATCTAATACATACGTCTGATAAATATTTCTGTAATTGTAAGTAGTTACCTGTATCTCGGGTGGTTGATGGCGTATACCCATGGGTCTATGCAAGACACCACTTTACAACACACAGCCGGGATCATCGTCGCGACGGGTGTCAATATGCTCCTGTAAACAGGAATACGACATTGGTGTATACAGCTGACGAAAATAAATACAGTATTTATGTGGTATCTGCAGGAACATTGGTCTTTGCTTGTTTGGTTTTTAGATTTCGGAAAACACAGCTTCGGTTACTTTCGGAAGAAGTATTTTTAAATGGGTTCCGTAGTTTCATAGTTTATCGATTATGTATACAACTAGACACACAAACAAACAAACGATCTTTATAATCACAGCTTGCTTATAGCTTAACGACAAAACCAAGTTACAGTTAAGTTTTTCTTTATATAAAATGCATACTAAATTATAGTCTTGTTTGAGGCGTGCACAGAGGTCTCAGGGTCTTTAGGCATAGTACAGCTTTTTTGTTAAGATCTGGTCTGGGGCGGTACGACCGTAGTTCCCATTTTGAGCGTCATAATAACCAAGTTTGCGTGGTGGAACAAACAGTGCAATTACTGGAACGAAGGCAATTTCAACTGCAGCCAAAGGCCGGCAACGCACTCCTCGCAGTTTTCCACAATCCAGCTGTTCTACAACCCAGCTGTTCTACAATCCAGCTGTTCTACAATCCAGCTGTTCTACAATCCAGCTGTTCTACAATCCAGCTGTTCTACAATCCAGCTGTTCTACAATCCAGCTGTTCTCCAATTTCATTGCTTCGCGTGATGTGTGCTTGCGACAATCATGAATATCTGAATGTGATTGTGTAAAGTGATTGACCGTAACAGACTTTGATGATTTCCGAGATGAGATGTCAGGTTTGTTTTCTTGACACTAATAAATTTAAATGTAAAAGGTATGACCTAATCTACGTATCTTTATTCGGATCGCTCTGCTAAACATCGTCAGAAAACTGGCTGATTTTAAATTAAGTTGTAGTTCTTTAATGATTCAATATTCAATAAAAATTTAAAGTACAATAATAAGAATAAATAGTTATAATAGAACTTTCGATGAAAAAAATGAGTATCGTTATTTATTCCCTTCGCAAGCAATTTAACCATGTTTTCAAAAGATATCGCCTAGATACCGTCAGGTTTTAAGTTATTTAAACACATTTTGCCATCACAGGTATATTTCAATTTTTTTAAAGCAGATCTTAAAGAAATTAACTTCCTAATTAATACAATACAACTTTACTATCCAGTATGCGGCCGGGTAGCATTCAAGACACGACAGCTGAAACCGTATCATCTCTAGTTTATAATTCAATGGATTTGTCTGTAGTACCGCCCTAGAGGAAATGTTATTTGTTACTATAAATAAATAACAAATAATATTTCTAACAATCACACCACATTATCTAGCCCAAATTAAGTATCATTAAGAACTTGTGTTATGGATACTAGATAACGGATAAATAAACTTAAGAAATATATAATCACACATAGATAAATTTTTTTCATGTATAAATATTAGAAATAAACTTAAATAAACATACCATTTCCATTTCAAATGAAAATAATTTTTTTTTGACTGATAATTCTAATTTCAAATTAATTTTATTTGACAAACATGGAATTCTTTTTCTAAAATCGTCATTTGTTTAATAGTTAGTGTTTTGTTTTCAACGCATTCGAACAATTTTCGTCATCATGGATAAGTTAAAAATTCGAGTAATTATGGAGTATGAGTACCGTCGTGGCAGCAAAGGAGCACAAGCGGCACGCAACATCAACGACGTTTACGGAGCGAACACTACAAACGAACGCACCACCCGTTATTGGTTCTGGAAATTTTGACCTGAAAAATGAACCCCGTGGTCGTCCGAAAACTTTGGTCAACAATGACAATATTGGTCCATTTGCATCAAATTGGCAAGGTAAAAAAGCTTGACGAATGGGTACCCCACGAACTCAATGAACGCCAGCGCGAAGTACGCGTGGAGACGTGCCTTGCACTGCTCAGCAGGCATACAAATGAAGGAATTCTGAACCGCATTGTTACTTGTGACGAGAAATGGATCCTGTTTGACAATCGTAAGCGCTCAGCAAGTTGGTTGGACCCTGGTTCAGCACCCAAACGATGCCCTAAACGAAAACTTACCCCTAGAAAAGTGATGGTCACTGTTTGGTGGTCTAACGCGGGTGTAATTCATCACAGCTTCTTGCCAAACGGGACAAGCATTACTGCAGATGTGTACTGTGAAAAACTGAACACAATGATGGAGAAGCTCGCACGTCTCCAACCAGCTTTGGTCAATCGTTCGGCTCCACTGCTCCTGCACGACAACGCGCGACCTCATACTGCACAGCAGACGGTCTCCAAGCTACAAGAGTTGGGGTTGGAAGTTCTCCGTCATCCGCCGTACTCACCAGACCTTGCGCCTACAGACTTCTACTTTTTCCAGAATTTGGATAACTTCTTGGCGGGAAAAAAATTCAATACCCGAGAGGCAGTACAAAATGCCTTTGAAGAATTTGTTGCCTCCCGTCCAGCTGATTTCTTCAAGAAAGGCATCAATAAGCTACCAATGCGTTGGCAAAGATGCATTGATTGCATGGGTGATTATTTTGATTATTAGAAATAAAAAATATATAAAAAAATTACGCTTCATTTATTTCGTGAAAAACGGCAATTTCATAGGTAAAGACCTAATATTATATGCCGTTTGAGGGTGTTCGTCGTTTGGATACTTGGGGGGAGGGAGACTTGCCGAGCTAACAGATGCAGAAAAGAATAATTTTGTATAGACATAAAGAGACTCTGTAAATTTATTTTGAAAAAAAAAATATACCCGTGAAGTTTCTTGCCAGTTCTTCTTCACGAAGGTTTTTTTTTCGAACTGGTGGTAGAATCATGTTTTATTTGACGTCAATAAGAACAAGTAATTGTCAATGTTGAGAAATAAATATTTGAATTTGAATTTTGAATTTGAATTATTTGCCTCTCCCAGGCTTCGAACCCGGGATCTCTGGCATGGAAGGCAAGGGTACCTACCTCCACACCAAACAGGCCGTCAATATCCTAGTCAATATTGAGTACTATGAAAGAAACTTCGCTACAATTCTTAAATATACTTTTTGAACGGCTTTCAATATTTTAACTGTCATTACAAGATAACGCGTCAATAACTAAGACTTACCTGTCACCAAAAGCCCCGGTCATCGTCACAATGGCATACGGCGTCCAGGCGCACACGAACAGAAAGAATATTGTAAACGCGACCTTAGCGATGCGGATCTCCACGCTCTTGCCGGCGTCGTCTTTGTTCGACTGCAGCGACTTCACGTTCATCTTCTTTGCTTGCTCTTGAAGCATTTTCTCGTGGAGACGAACCTGTTTGTTGGAATAATTGTAATTAGCTATTAGGTAGCCATTAATAATTTTATTCTATTCTTAAAACCAATGTAAAGAAGGGTATTTTCGCTAGGTAGGATCTGGGGTAAGATGATTGTTCTTGGTCAAGCTAAGTGACTTGATAGCAAAATTTTATTGAGTTAGATATATTGATTGACAAGGCTATCAGAAATTCTTTAATTTATAACCTCATAGGTGAAAATGGTTTTCAATAAAAACGAATCGTATCTGTTATATATCTACAGAATAAAGAAAATGTTAGTCTTATGTTTCTAATATTAATAAAATTATTATAATTTTTGAGACGGTTACAATTTTTATTGGATAAAACTATTATAGTGTAAATGAATTTTTAAGTTAATACAATTAAAAAGCCTAACTGTATATAACGATAAAATTTTTCAACATTTAATTATTTATTTATTTTGTTTGACATTTTAGGTATGAATTGATGCAAACTTTATTTTGTATTTTTTGGAATACATAGTATTTAATTAAATTTAATGAATATTCATACTTATGATGAAAAATTAATTTAAGGATAAAAACAATGCATTTTGACATTTATATAATTAGACATTTTGAATATTATTAATAGTATTCTACCAAATATTATTGTCATTCAAATATTGTGATATACAACATTTGCCCACATTAGTATGGTTTAATATGATGTTCCTTTTAATTGTGTCACCTAGCCTAGACCAAGGATATGTTTTCTTTCTTTCTCTCTTCACTTAAAATATTGTCAAAATTATTTAAAGTTTTCTTTACTAGTCGGCGCAGTTCTAGAATTGCACAAAATCTAAACGATTGGACAAATCCCTGATTTCATGAAATTCCATTCTTGAGAGCTGTGGGTCGGGTTTGACTTTCGGTGTTCATTTTATAGAGGTCAGTGCCCTGTGTCTCGGCCTAAAATCTTACGACTTAGTCTGCAGGCAGAAAACATTCCGTGAAACATACATAGATGTAAATCGGCACGGGTTGTAAGGAAAGTAGTTAGTTATTTTACATAACTTTAGCACTTAGTGCAGGTACTGAATTGGGTGTCTCGGCCCGAGCTTACTGCATTTACTCACTGTTCGTACTAACCCTACATTTGATCGCACACATTTGATCTCTGAGCATTTAAGTAACGTCGCTATTGGATCTTGGCCTGAACTTAAAATTATTATTTCTAAATAAATATTAGCATTTAAGAGATAAAATTGATTGATGATTGAACAGACAAAAAATGTGTTCTGCTGTCTACCAATGTCGAACAACCACCGAACAATAAATTATCTGAAGTCGGTGGATCCAACTTTCATCACGTTAGCACAGCCAAATGCAGATCACCATCAACGACCACCTGACATGTGTTTTCTTCCTAGCATGAGACCCCAAGATCTAAGTCCTATCTGGAACCCAGTACATTTTGATAGAAGAAATAAGACTATATCTTCGTTCCTAAATGTGAGACAAAATCCAAAGCTTGGATTTAAATTCTTCGTGTATGTAACTTAGTTGTGAGATTAAATTATTTGAGTACTGAATGTATTGAATCGAAATATTGTGGCATAGAATTTAATATTACCTATAAATTTAATAAAATTTTTATTTTTCATGTTTCACATGAATTTCGCGTTGGGTTGTCAAGACTAAAATATACCTTTTATCACTTTGTCATTATTCAATCCCATTTAAATTATCAATTTAAATACCTAGTTCAGACCTTCGTCGGAAAATATGTAAATAACAATATCAAAACCTTGAAAACCATAATGAGAAATCCCTAGAAACACACCAACTTTATGACCCCAAAGTAAGCAGAGCTTGTTTTATGGTTTACCATACAGCCAACTGGGGGAGAACCCAGAATAAATATACATACATGTATATTATATATATCAACAAAATGACCCGAGAACAAATATCTATGTTCATCATAAATATGAGTGACCCGGCCAGGACTCGAACCTGGGACCTCCAGCGTATGAGGCAGGGTTACTTCAGCAAAAACTTTGCGTTCTTTTCATTCATTAATTAATTATTTGAGTTCCATGCAAGGAAAAAAGAAATTGAGATTGGTTTATCTCTTGTAGCGAAGAATTCTCATGTAAGACTGGACTAAATATCCATCAGTTCCTTGAATAATCTTGTATTTTCACAATAAGTTATTTGTCTCAGTATATATGTGACGGCTATATTTACATTATAACCTATTAGCGGTCTTTTTATTCACTGAGAGATAATTAAAATGTCCTACCAACTTCAAACAGCCGCCGCCCGCAAACATTATTCTGAAATCGAATACGCTAACTAAAAAGTTTAGATGGAATTTTCTTATTTGATTCGAGTTAGGGACTTTCTTGTTATTCTCAGTAAGGGAATCCAAAAATTTAAATGAACTAAGTTTCCGTCTACATTTCAGATAACATTCAAATAGTAACGTAAATTCACATTTATAAGATTTCCTAATGTTATATCGTTTTAATAAGATGATTTCAGGTGTCAGTTACATACTTACTATGTAATATATTTACCTAAATATTTGATATGTTATTGTTGTGGCGTCGTGTGCACAAAGAGGCTTATATATAAGTCCCTCTTACTTTCTTACCCTACAAACATTCTCAACACACAAACACCACACAAACATTCGCTACACAAACATTCTCAAGTGAATAATGCTTTCGATATTTATATGTATATTTATTAGGATAATGGAGGAGACCTACCGTTGTTTATCCTTATTTAAAAAGGACATATTTTCTACAGAAATGTTCGGTACTATGTTCCTATAACTATGCCCCACGTGATCACGACAAATTGAAGAACAGCGTACTAAAAAGAGATCCAAAACTGTGGGCTTACGTAAATGAAATCAAAAATAAACTTTCTGGTAACCCTAATAAGTGATCTTTTTATTAAAAGGCGAGATATACAACATACGAGATATAAATCTTGTACGGCGTTTAATAACTATTTCCGAAGTGTACTCTTTAAACCAGAACACTATTAAGCTATAACACTATAAGCTAATTAAAATATATAAAAGAGAAATGTTGTCAGAATTGTTTTCTCAAAGGGATAAATCAGCGTTTTCGATGAAAGCTCCCAGTCGGCCGTGTTTCTTTCACATTGATCATCATATTTCAACCAATAAAACAAAACCTTTCTCTTCAATCACTCTATACAGTGGTGAAAACTGTATGAAAATCTTCGGTAAAATGTTCGGTAGTCTTTGAGTTCATCGCGTTCAGACACACAGACAGACAGATAAGGGAATTTATATATACTTTGAAAAAGTCGCCCGTCGGCGGTGCACCGCGACACCTAAAAAATATCGTGTCCCTTTCAAGAAAGGATGAACAGAACAGATACATATCAAAAGAATAAACTTAAAATAAAATACCTACCCAAAGCAATATTAAACAAAATGAAATTATAATCAATTTGTTTTTTCTTGCCACGAGAACAGTATTCAAATAAATGCCACCTTGCGTAACAAAGCCAAAAGATACCCGGACGGAATCCGAGTTGAATTAAATAAATGCAAATTTCTGTTTCAAGGTGACTGGCTGACAGCCAGCTTCTAGCATCTGTCACGTCAGTTTGACAGCTTCGCAGAACTCTCCAAAATAAAGTTATGTGGTTTTACAACGCGGTGTGGGTTACCGGGGGATAGGTACGAGATGATGTTGGTAATTTAATTGAGATGACGGATAAACGGCGGAATTATTTTGTTTTATAGGTAATGCGAGGGTTTCTATATTAGTGGAGGTAAAAGTTAAAATGGTTAAGGAGGCCGATGGCTGGATCCTGCGTTAACCTCGTGATCGGCCGCCGTTAGAGGGTGTTCGCCGTTTGGATAGTTGGGAGCAGGGAGACTTGCCGAGTTAACAGATGCACGTCGAATAATTTTGTATAGACATTGTAAATTTATTTTGAAAAATTAGGTCCGTGAAGATTTTGCCAGCTTTTTGCCAACAAAATTTTTCCGAACTGGTGGTAGAGTAACGCTTTATTTAACGTCAGTTGAATTGGAATTTGAAGAGTTCTTGGATGCGGTAAATAATACAAAAATGTTTAAATAAATTTTAAAAATTTTCGGTTTTAATAGCTTTGCTTGCGTTAGAAAAATGTATACTTTCATTACTTTAGCATTTGAGAAAGGTCGCTTTGACGCCAGTAAAGAACGATAAATGTTATCAAAACGTATCAAAAATCGTACAAACTGTGTTATGCAAGTGTATTTGTGTCGCCACAGTTTTGTTTTGTTCGCATCATATACGAGTTCATCCTTGTAACGTCAAACATTCAGAAGAGAATTAGTATGAACGAAAAATTGAAAAGTTGTTATTTTTCTCGTATTAGGTTATTTTTTACACACTGTTTAGTAAGACGGACATCTAGTTAAGATGCTTCTTGAATTCGAATTTGAGATAACTTATTCTTGTCAAAACCAGTCAACTCAGAATTGAGTATTTTTCTACCACCTATTAAGGAGTTCCACACACACCTCTCGACTTCATCATCACAAGCTTGCTGAAGTAGCCATTTGCTGAAATTGCTAGTATTGTAGTAACAAGTACGCATGTCCATAAAATAAATGTCCCAAAATGCAAGGAGTCTGGGCTAAGTCTTTGTACACTTTATCAAAAATAGTTTATGTTATTCAAACACTTTGTTTATTGGTAGGAAATAAAATTGCGCATTATTAGTGTGCAACAAAAACAAAAAACACCGTGGCGGAAAAAAATTTCATTTTGACAGCTAAGGTTTACTTACATCTTTTTGTTTTGTGTATCGAGTAGTATCGATGGCTGGTTGCCATTATGTCCAAAGAATTGAATTGAATTGTTTTGTGTATTTTTAGCTTATTTAACCGTTGTACAGTTAAAAAGAAAACGAAAGAAAGAACTCAAGCGCAACGAAAAATCAAACACACAAACAGACAACTATCAATGCGCTGTTAGTGAAGTTGCTGTCCCCTGCTTAGTGAACTAACTTCACTAGACAACTAATAAATAAATAATAAAAACAGAAAATACTAATTGTCAATGTTGCCCGCTAAAACGAACACAAATAATGTTGCCTTTTTTATTTTCTTGCCATCTAACTACTAATTAAATCAAATTATTTGTATTTTTCCTATAATTACCATTTATTTGTCCATTTTTTTAGATGATGTACAAAGGCCAGGTTGTGCACTTCTTTGAATGTAGTAAAACAGGTTTTCATTTGCCATATAACAAATTATTTTTAGTATCGCAGTTATTTAAACTATAATTTTACGAATACACGTAAATCTTACCCGCAGGCCGCAGGGGACCCGCGATAAGTCGCTGCGTACTAAAATATCGGGAACCCAGAAAATAAAATTAAAGTTCTAATTAATATTATTGCATAATTTACCACCGTCTTCTTCTATTACTTCCATGAAAATAAGAGCTGAAGTATATTTGCGATTGGTTGTTCCGGCTGCGGCTCGCACTAAGTAGGTCGCAGGTCCGACTGAATTGGAGTGCGGGACGGGAAATTCTCGTCTACCCGCAATGAGATGCCGCTAAATGGACGTCGCTTTTCTTAGGAGAAGGAAAATTATATTTCAGTTTTGTGTGTCAAATTTAATTTTATGTTGTTTTAAAGTTTGCTTGTTTGGTCTGAGAAACAAAGTGTTATTGAAACATATGAAGCTTTAAATATCGTAGACGATCGTTAAAAAGTGCATATATAAAAGGATTGCAGATTGTGCATATAAAAAGGATAATAATGTTTTCTAGGAACTGTGTCAGTCACAAAAATGAGGATAAAAGTTCAGAATCATCTGAAATTGGGTACATTGATATATTGGGTACATTGATATATTGGGTACATTGATATATTGGGTACATTGATATATTGGGTACATTGATATATTGGGTACATTGATATACATATTGATTGTCCAATTTCCTGTTTTGCTCAAAGGGTTTTATCGTTTGTACATTGTAACAAAGCAAAGGTTTTCTTCTATAATCAAAAATGTTTATATGTTGGTAGATTTACTGCGCTGTATGGTTATCGACAAGCGATATTGGCAAATGCAATTTTTTTCAGTAATTAAGAGTTCTGTTTGGGTCTCTGCCTTATATACAAGATGGCTTTGTATTTTATATGTCAATATTGCCCACCTAAAATAATTCCTAATATTTCCTAGATTGATTTTCAATAACGGTTTCAAGTACAGTAACAAACAGGAAATTATTAATTAATTTGTTGGTAAAAAGATGTTCTCGTAGTTGTAATCATGAAACAATTGCCAATCATAGTTTTTGTAATGGCGTCTGATACTACTACTTAATATATCTCTACACACATAACCTTAGCTCTCCGAAGTACCTACTTATTATAAAGATTTAAAAAGATACATAGAAACGACTGGTTGGCAGGATGCGTTAATGGATGACTATTGAGAGGCAGAGAGTACCACCATCGCCATCCCACATTAACCGCAATAAAATAACCAAACCGCAATCAATGAGGAAAATTTTGATTTATGTAATAGTTTCGTTTGTCAATGTTTGGGGATAAGTAATCGCATTTTTGTTTCCATTCTCCTCATTCCTTTTGATATTCTTTACTTTACATACATAAATATTCACGGGGTTCCTAGTAATTTGGCTCTGTGGTAAACTTTTAGGGGGCTCGAACCACGTACCTTTCTATCGCGTAAGAATATTCGGTTAGGTTGTTTCAGAGCTTATCGACTAAACTTTAATAAACAAACAGATCTTTTCTATCTACATAAAAGTTTAAACGCAAAAGTACAAATAACCAGTTCAACAAACCTCGCAGTTCTATTTTGTTATTAAATCCCGCGAAACTACAGCACAGATTTGAATGAAATTTGCCATATAGATAGACAACCTTGTATAATATTTAGGCAAACTCTTATCCCGAAGTCTTAATGGAAACGGAAGTAGACGCAAGTGAGTCATAGGAGTCAGAAAGTTAACTGACCCGTTAACGCTTGTTAGAATTTTAAAATTTTTAAAATTTACTTTTCTCTTATGTAATGTTAATGCACCAGTAATAGACAACGCCCTAGCAATGGAAACTTAATCCTTATAACCCTTAAAACTAAAAGTAGGAATATAAATATTGGCACCGGCAATACCGCTACATCTGCTGGAGTCATCTCTCGGTCAAGTACTAAGATTTCATTGATATCGGTAATTTTGTTTGTAAATGAGACACATTTTTAATGTGGCCCTTGGATTGCTTGTATATAAACCGACTTTCACTAATCAAATCCTAAAGGAGGTAGCATATATCTCTTTATTTTAGATATACGTTGAGCTTTTTGATTTAATTTTATAATATCGTTTTGTTGTTTAAATTTCGAGGTACTTGACGTTACTCAAATATGCAAACTTTGTACATTTTTCAATGTTCATCTCTGGAGCTTCAAAATATAAGTTGTTCCAGTTATGGACACAGCGTAAAAAAGCCCTTTTCTTTGCTTTTTTTTAAATGCCAGCTCGTTATTTAAAGCTTATTTTTTTTCAATTTAGGCAAAAACAGTTTTTGTCAGTTTAGTTGCTGGGTTCTGGTCTAAACTATTTATGACACACTATTAGGACAAACACAGCGTAGAAAATATTGGTTCGGTGTGTGTAAAATAAATTAAGTAGAAGTGAACATAGCAACTGATAACTATTAGTTGAACTTGAATCCTGCTTTGTTTAGCTACTAGCTACAAATATTATAAATGCGAAAGTTTGCAAGTAGGAATACATGGATGTCTCTTTATCCTATCATGCAAAAGCAACGGTCGAGCGATTTTGGATTATAATTTGTAATTTCAGTGCAAGCACTAGTTAGTTGGTTTATATAATAAAAATTATGATATGACTTTGGCCAATTATATTTTAAAAGATAGGAATTTTATTTATTTTTCAAACTTTTTTTTTATATTTTAATTTACCGTGAATCCAAAATATTAGTTCCTAGCCATGTCCAATCCAATCCAATCGCATCCAAGTTTTGTTTATTGTCAATATTTTGAAAATTATTAGTTTGTGTTGTGGTGTTTTCTTTTTATCGCCGATATTAAAGTTGGTGTAACTTAAAATGTTTCAAACAGAATCTGTGACATTAATCGACTTAAAAATGTTTTAAAGAAAATAAATAACTTGAACCAGTTTGCATCTAAGATACGAAGTTATCTGCAGACACCCCTTAATTTGCAGCTGTCATTTTGTATATCAAAGTATCTATACAAAGCAGTTTTTGAGCGCGTAGCCCTGTAAACATCCAACCCCTTAGTTAGTGCTTCGGTGGGTAATTACATCGTTTATTAATTGTATATTTTGATAATAAGTAATTTTTAAAAGCAAATAATTCGATGACGTAATACTATTGTGGATCAGCATTTCTATCACAGTGTTAATTCCAAATTCCTATCAAATTCAAAGTCCCTGAACCCAAAAGCATTAGCTGGAAATGGTTCTAGGGAGTGACAGTAGTGACCCAGGGCCAATAATAATAATAAATTTCTTTACTGTAGCAACTTGGCCCCCTTGTTAGTATACAACTTATATATCTATGTTAGTACGAAAACAATTAAAAATTTAGTTACATATGTCAATTCATTTATAAATGCTCACTAGCTTGTATTTACAATTTTTATTAGACAAGTATACTTATCGTACAGCCCCTAAATAAATCTCCAGACAAACACAACTGTATGACCCCAAAGTAAGCAGAGCTTGTATTATGAATGACCATTCAGCGAACTGGGGGGACCCAGAATAAACATAAATATATAAATGCAAACAACCATGACCCGAGAACAAACACCTGCGTTCATCACCCAATGAATGCAACGTCCTCGAACCTTGGACCTCCGGCGTGTGAGGCAGGGCTCTACGAGTACACCAAGTTTCAGTCAAATAAGTTTAGACTTGTCCTGCTGTACAGTAAAAGTAATTTCATATCATATTTTTAAATTAATATAAAGCCCTCTGACCGACTCATTGATTTGATTACAATAAAAAGAAGCTGCCTTCATTCGCCGATCATAGTTTTGGAATAAGTCATATTTTTCCGTATTATAGCAACATAGCGCCCACAAAAAATATCGTAAAAAAATATTGAAATTGCTTCTTTATACATAATATACATTTATAGATATAAGGCACCATAATTTACTGGAATTAAATATCTGACGCAATCTCTGATATGATCTTACAGAGAACATACAAGCCGGTACTCTATATTTATCTTTATAATCTTTAAGTTTTATATTTTCTTCTAAGAACAGAAAACAAACTATACCTGTAAGTAACAAATAAGTACATTATCAACAATTTGGTTCTTTAAATCTAGTTTAATTAAATGGCATTAAAATTTTGGTTTAAATACAAGTTCATGCTACTTATTCTTTGTACTGTACCGATTTAAACAAAATGCACAGTGACATAAATTATCTCGGTAGATAATAATAAAAAACGAAAAAAGAAAAACAATTAAATTTTTAAATACCGTCTGTGATTCATAATACGGGTAGTACAATTGTTTTAACACGATAGCTTTTAAATTAAAACTTCTCTTGACTATAGACACTTTTGCTTTAATTTTTTGTTTATAAAATTAGTATTTGTGTTTTGAAAATAAAGATGAGAACAGATAAAACTTACGGCTCCAAACAGTTGAGAGTAGAAGTAGCAGATGAGCGTCATGGGAATGCAATAGCTCCAGGCGAAGATACTAGCCACAAACACCTTCGTGTCCTGGTCATCCGTGAAGTAGTCGAAGGAGCAGGTTGTCAGGAAACCCTCTGAGGAAGGACGGATTAAGTTAGATGAAGAGATGGTGGTTGCGAGCAGATTTGAAAGAAGTTAAGTTAGCGTCTATGGGAGAATTTGTGATATTTAACAGCTGACTCAAAGAGAAGCGTGTTTAAGTTTTTGTCTGTGATCTCTGAAAAGGTCTGAAATCTCTCACGCGTTTTTTTTGTTTGAATGCTAAACGAGTGAAAAGTATTCTTAGCCACGTTTGATAAAATTGGTTTAGCAGTCAGGGTTCATTTAATTTGTAATTCTATTCTATCTGGCAAGGGGCGTTTAAGGTATAAAAATGTGTCTTCAACTGTAGAATTAATTGGTACCCCTTGGATAGGCGTGACGCATACACATTGTCACTTTACGTGAGATGGGATTAAAGACAAACGCGTGTATAATTTTCAATAAATAAAATGGCGGGAAAACTCAGTCCTTTTTACATGTGATTCGCCTTTTAGACCCTACTATCCACTGGTTTAATTTGTTATAAAGTTTGTTTTATAAAAGTAGCAGGTGAATTAATACAAGTTTTGAACGCACTGCAAGAAACTATAAAAAAGCAATATTTAAATAAGCGATTTCCATTTATGTATTGATTTATTTAATGACTGACTGTTAATAAAGTCCTTATTGGTTTCTTTTTTTCCTGCTTAACTATTAACAACTGTCATTACGTGCGTCCATGTAAGATTGAAGAGTAAAGAGGGCGATGGCTGGATCCCGCGTTAACTCGTGAACATGTGCCGTTTGAGGGTGTTCGTTGTTTGGATACTCGGGGGGAGGGAGACTTGCCGAGCTAACAGATGCGGATAAGAATAACTTTGTATAGACATAAAGAGAATCAGTAAATTTATTTCGAAAAATATATACCCGTGAAGTTTCTTGCCAGTTCTTCTTCACGAAGGTTTTTCCGAACTGGTGGTAGATTCATGTTTTATTTGACATCAGTAAGAACAAGTAATTGTCAATGTTGAGAAAAAAGAAAAAAAAATGGCTTGAATCAATTTCGTTTGGATCCGAATTCACGTCCTGTATAGTGAGTGTAGTCCACACTACGATGAATAGACAAAAATATAGAGGGGCGCGTCTTCGTGGCTACCATTCACCAAACACAGATTATTGGTATTAATGTCACTTCGGTTTTTTTAATAGTAGCTTACTGTTTTAAGCTTACGATTAAAAATAATATGATATAGAAACATTAACTAGAGAAACTGAGAATTAGATCATTGTAGGTAATTGAAAATATTGGATGGAAAATGTTTCTTCTACTTACTAACCTAAGAATGCAAGGGTTAGCTTTTAAAAAAAAACTAACCCTTTACTTTTTTAAAGGTAACCTAAAAGACTTATGATTCAATCTAATATTAGCCTAGACTGTTACCTCGTAGTTACCTATATTGGTTAAAATGCAAGGTATTGATTTTAGGGATGTGATGTTCGTTTCTCTACAAAGTTCAATGCACTTTTTGCTACTGAACCAAATCGCAAAGGCGATCGTAAAGAAAGTCATTTATCAAGATTGCACATCAAAACGGGAGGTGGTGGTAAGTTTGCTTTATCAGTATTTTAATATATAAGACTTTCAGTTATGGTTAGGAACGAACGTTAAATCAAAACAGACACTGAGTTCACCTTATAATAAGTAGTATACGTCCTTTTGGATAAACATTTGTAGACAATTCTACTAATCAAGTGATCATTTAAATAAATCCACAACTTTCATATCAATTTGAAGCCAGTATTGGTAAAACATTTCATTATTTTAAACCACCATCACCATCTTAGAGTAACTTATCTATTGAATTTCCATTTCTACCCAGTAAATGTCTTTTTTATACGAAAAAAACTCACACTAAAGTTTTTCAATAGAAAAATCTGGAAATAAAGTCACAAGCTCGGGGTTGAACGCGAGCGGGTCACGGTCGCAAGTCAATATACTAAGACAATGGCACCTTTGCGCGACGGATGCATGCAATTTGCCGCTGAGCTGCAGTATAACGATGGCCGTTTGAATTGTGTGGGTGCTAATAAAACTCATTTCCGAAATCCATACTAGTGTTTAGTTATGAGTTATGATCAATGGTGACGTCATTTCTAAGGCATCGTAAGGCAAAACCTGTGTTTTTATGTTATTCAGCTTTTTGAAAATAAGTAAAGTAGATGGACATTACTTTAGATAGTTAATTATCATTAAGTATAGAAGAGATGGGAGGAAGTCTTGTTTAAAGCACTTAAGAACCAGCCTGATAAACTAAATATTTGAAGATATTTCATCATTTAACATATTTCTTTAACCAAGGTTTATTTCACTGATTAGAAAAAAATATATATTTCTGACTTTTTTTACGTGAGAGGCAGTAAACAACTGTAAAAAATTATATCAGTGTTTTTTCAAATTAATCTAAAGTGGTAATAATAATGTCTCAAATGTTTTTAAGTGCTTTTAATATTTACCAATTTAAAAATAACACACAGCAACTAAAGGATCTTTTGTATAAAAACTTTGCTCACAAATATACACTACCATAGGTTAAAAACCTTCCATTATTAAGGAAGCGCAATACCTTTCACTGATTTGGTTAGCAACCTACCTATGAAATATGAACCTCTCTTTAAGAACGACGAGCGAAATAATGAGTTTGCGTCTTCGAGAGTAACTGATATACGAGTATAGCCTACGTAGAAACTATTAAATTATTTTGTGTTTCAATTATGCTTAAGATTTCGTGTTTGGAATGAAGTAGTTCTTCAGAGGCCTCGGTAAGATTTAATTGTCAAGCATTACAAAATATAATTTTTAGTAACCTTCTGCAAAAACTATAAGGTATAGCATTTTTTCTTGTGCACATTAAAAATAACGTAGGTTCCTGGAGCCGTCTTTAACAAGCCTAGAGAGCGGTTGATGCCCTCGAGCTTGAACGACGGTTCGAAAATTAGTTTTGACAAATATATAAAAAATCAAGAGTTCAACACTAAATATAAAACGTTGTATTTGATTGAAAAATGACTAAATATTTAATTCCGAATACAGCTATTCTATAATGATATTTTCGCCCGCAGACGTCGACCAAGCGAACCATTTCTTTAGACGTATTGTTGATATTTATGGCCTACTGTATGGTAGAAACATGCGTTCGATATTTATACTTCCTTCTTTGTATTGTGAGGAGTACAAATAAAACTCATGATAGCTTATAGTCTTGAAGAAATAAAAGAAAATAGTATTTAAAAATTTTTGACAGTCAAATCGGAAACGCCAGAGGAAACCAGCATAAGCTTAAATAATCCTTAGGTTTCTAAAAAGTCTATGAAGCATTAGAAATATATCTAAAGTTATTATTGTTATAATTTCAAAAGTTTATAACTTATCATCAAGCTAATTGGTGCTTAGAAAGCCCTAAAGTGCGACACGGTAGTTATTTTTACTTTTATAAGTCGCTCTAATCATTGATCTGTTTTTACTTTGAACAGAATACAATGGAGTACTAAATTTTAAATTTACACAAATAAAAAAAATAAAAGCAGATTTGATTCTATATTGATAAGCATTTCGACACCACGATTATTAGAGAAATAAAAAATTCTATGTTATTTCTTTGTTCACTTGATAACAAGAAGGTTGATGAATTTAATGAATTTACGGGATTCTTACCACGATTTTTGATTTTTGTTTCGCGCATCCGATATTTCGATGCTGTTGCAAGCACCATGATTGCAGACTGATCCGCGAAAATCGCGAGAATCCCGTTAATTCATTAAATTATAGTGAAAATAACCGCGATAGTTTAAAACAGTTATTAGGTTTATGAAGTTCAGGGATTACAAAAATGAAAAAAATTACGAAGTGATTTTGCAACTCATTTAGATATTTCTTGACATTTGTCTCTATTGGTTCTATAAATGTCACCTTTCATATTCTAATCACCAATTAGCACACATATGGAGTTAGATTATTTATGATCAAAGAGGAATATAAATTAGAAATCTGGATAATTAAATGTCAAAAGCAATATAAAGATCGCTTTATAATTATATTTCGAACTAAAAACCAAGTGAACTGGGTTAATATGGTTTTTATACGTTTTTATACGTCGAACGTATTAATATTTATTTCTTTGTAAGAGAGATTGAAATCATAGCTAGCCAGACTATAAGATTATTCAATGAGCCCTTTTTTTGCCGAAAGAAAAAGAACTGATATTAACTTACTTACTAGCATATTTATTTACTAGCATAAAAGTGTTCAAAATTCATTTTAAATACAAAGTTACAAGTAAATAAAAAAAAATATAAATAATACAATAACCTATCTACTAAGAAAAGGTCTTATAAAAAAACTCATTCTAGTAATAAAGATTTCACCATAACATTTTGTTGTAGGGCCTGCAATAACTGTGACCATTTTAATTTTTACCGACTACAAAAAAGAAGAAATTTTTTAGTTTGTTTGTATTTTTTGTTCTTTATTTATTGATCCTGCGATTTACTTACCCATGAAGAAATGTATAGTTTTAGCAAGTTACTTCTCGTTTAGTCAATTTAAAGAAAAACATTATAGTTTAAACATTTGTAAATGTTCTATGCATTTCTACGCGTTCTTTGCTATATAAAACAATTTTATCGTTTACTTGTTTCCATAACATTCATAACTGTCAACACAGTTACTTGTGACCACGGTGTCTGGAGAGACACCAAAACGCCAAGTTAAAAAGTAAAAATTTAATTAAAAGCAATAAAATCCGTTCAAGGTGCTTCTTTGGGTTGAAAGAGCTCGATCTCATTACCTCTCACAATAACAGCCTGTCAGTTTACACACAGGTACAGCGAGATACCCCCACCGAGAATCTAGGTCATAATACCGACATTACGAGCTTCAATTTACAGCCGACCACATCAAAGCTGAACGGCAGCACATCACTTAAAAACTAAAAGCTTTATTTAACGAAGTTCTCAGAAAATACGGTTATGGTTTCTTTAATTAATTAATTTGATGGTTTGACGTTCGTCACTCATCTAAACGGAATCAGGTAATCGGATTTAACATAGGTACAGATAAAATACTAACTAACTTAATTCCGAAATTTGAATGGGGCCCAACATTTTTTGTCTATTTTTCTTACGGTATATGTGGGAGTGTGTTTAAAATTATGATTATTGATTATTATTAATTGTTAGTAGTTAATTTATTATGTTTCGATATGTTACATAATAAGAGGACTAAAACTGTAAAACCGTTCCCACCTAAAATTGCCGCCATCTTGTAATGACGCAACTTGTTTACTCGGCTGTATAAAAGCGCTTGCCCTCCTCTGGGAAGGGTAACGTAAATCCTAATTCTAACGTAAATGCGAGTTAACTCAATTTTATTTTGCAATTTTTTTTAATTTTTGTTTTAATTATTGATTTTCATTTTGAGCACCTTCAGTGCTATGTATTAACCTTCAGTGCTTTGAGCACCTTCAGTGCTATGTAATCCCAGCGGGTGACCCCTTCTGGGCCCCGCTAGCGCGGCCTCTTTCTCCAATTGGCCGTCGCTCAGATGAAGGCTGAGTGGCAAAAATGCACGAGCCGACAGGGGGTTTTTAGTGGGTATGGTCCTGGTAGGCGTCGGGACGAGTCCCACATAACTTTGGAATCGCGCCAGAGTATGCGTCAGGGCATTTTTATCCTCCTGCCATTCCCGCGGAGGGGAACAAAAAAAAAAAAAAAAAAAAAAACTGGGAAGGGCATTCTCTCTTGGTTCGTGGTCGGAGCGTGTTGTACCAAACTCGTCAGGTAATTATAATTTATCATTTATTATGTAACCAATAAAGTGTTAAGCTAGTGAATAGTGTATTATTACATAGTTGAACAAAATGTGTTAACTATATAAAAACAATTTATGAAATATACCTAAAACGCTTTAGTTTTTGTATTTTTATTTTAGATTAATCTCCCACATATATATCAGCTTTAATACATCGCCGTGGTCTACCTTTTACGGCATTACGTGTGCAGACAGAGTTAGAGCAAGTTCGGCGGCCGCCCGAAGTTAGTACCTACTGTAACCAACATGTTCACGTCAAACTAATAACTTGATAGTATTTGATTAAAGGAAACTTTGTGAATCATGAAATTAAACTTGTAAGCACCTATGTAAGGTTATATATTTGTATGACACTTCACATTTTGTAACATGTTTGCTATATAATATGCTGCAGATTGTAATACTTATCCTCCAAAGTTCTCCTCAACACTTTCACTCGGATTAATGTTATATAATAGAAGTTATAGATACATACTTTTCTTATTCATTACCAGTTATAATATTAAACAAAATAGTTAAAGTTACGGGAACAAAGGCATATTCAACTAAAACCTACAATAGGCAATGCGTCATCAGTCAATCAAAATCAATATTACAAATACTAAATAACCCACAGAGGTCCATGGGCACGAATGCCACTAACCGTCAAGTGCATTGCGTTCTTCTCTCTCGCGTGTGGAGGATGTAAAAAAGAAATTCCTTACCAGGTACGAATCTGCCCCAAATCTTGAAAGCTGGCAGCAGTGTGAACGGCAGCGACCAGATCCAAGTGAATATTATCAGCAAAGTGGCTTGCACTTTGTTGATTCTCCCATCTAGTGGACTGGATATAGTTCTGTTTGACGAAAAATAATTAAAATATTATTAATATTAATTTAAACGTAAATAAATAGTCAAAATACTTATGATATCGCACAGATTAAAATAATACCAGAAGTAGAAAAAATGACTAAAAAATGTGCAAAAAAAAGTTTTACTAGATCATTTTTGTGCAGTGTTTTTTGCCTTCTGATTTTAAACTCTCTGATCTCTCAGTACTAACAATAGACTTTTATATGCTCTGATACCTGACATTTCCAAATAACCATAAGTCTGCAGTGTAGATCTGTTTCGATACATGAAAACTGAAAGCTTTGGTTCAGAAAATGACATAGATCACACCCCATCCAGAGAAAATGTATAATACTACATTGCAATAAGACCTGAGGAATGCGCAAATATATTTTACAACTCTCTTATAATACTCACTTATATCTATCAAAAGCGATGACAGCATTGGTAATAGCTCCTCCGATGCCAGACAAAGAGCCCAGCACAGCGTATATGTCACACCCTAGCTGGTACCCAACCAGGCGCTGGTAGAAGGAGTTGAGTATGAGGAGTGGCATCTCGAACATCATCATCAGATCGAAGACGGCCAGGTTTATGACGAACATGTTGCTTGGACTGCGGAGGGACTTTGATCTGTTGGATAAACGAACGTATTGAACGCATTCAAGTCTTGTTCTATAACGATTAACTTGTGCGTACACGTCTACTGAGAAAAGTTCTTACCTATATTCATTTGAATTCATGATCATGATAGTCCTTATAATTCCACTGAGGGGATATTAGCGTTACCCAACTAAGGGGTGATGTTAGCCGATTATTAATAATAATAATCTCCAGACAAACACACCAACTGTATTACCCCAAAGTAAGCAGAGCTTTTGTCATGTCATGTAGGTTTCCTTACAACGTTTTCCTTCACTATTAGAGCAGTCGGCTTTGTGTACTAAAGTTGAATAAACTCTTTAGTTTCTTTAGCACCGGGGATTGAAACCGGGACCTTAACATTGAGAAGATGTCTCCTTAACCACTACGCCACCTACGCTCAATTTTGAATTAAATACGTGAGTTCTCCTGATAGGTAAATTCAAGTCTCTATTTGATTAAGTTTTAGTTTAAATGATTTCCGCAATTTTGAAGAGTAAAGTCAATATTAAGTAACTCTTAAGGGTGGTGTGGAACATCCTCGTCCTAATCGATACGAGGGTGGATTGAAAAGTTCGCGGCCTAGAAAACACAGGAATAATGCAATTTTTATATTTATTTTTCTACATACTCTCCTCCTAAATCACAGCACTTAGTCCAGTGGTTCTCCAAAGCCTTGATCCTATTTGAATAGAAGGTCTCGTCAAGGTCTTCAAAAAAGACATTTACGGCCACTTTGACGTCTTCATTGGTAGAAAATATCATTCCACCTAACTGTTTTTTTAGTTTTGGAAATAGGTGGAAGTCAGAAGGTGCCAAGTCAGGTGAAAGGGGGATTCGATGCGGCAGTGCTCAGTGCCGTTTATCGGTACCGAGCGGAGAGGAGGGCGGTGGGCGCGCGAGGAGGTGGCTAGCGTGCGTAGGAGTGCCGAGAGGGTACTCCTACCGGAGTGGGAGGAGTCCCTGGCTGCACCAGCCTACGGGGTCTGGACGATAGAGGCAGTTTGCCCGGTTCTCCGGGCGTGGGTGCGGCGCAGGAAAGGGACTCTCCCCTTCTGCCTGGTGCAGGTTTTGACCAGACACTGAAGGAATGGAGGAAAAAACGGAAGAAACGAATGAGGAAGCAATTCGAAACCATAGTTAACTATTTGATCCATCGATTCTGCAGATGTGTTGAATGATGCTTGAAACGAGCATTGTCCTGATGAAACAAAACTTTCTTGGTCAACAATCCTGATCTTTTAGACTTTATTTCTTCGCGTAAACGACGTAATAGTTTGCAGTTGTATGCAGAATTTATAGTTTGATCTCTTTCTAAGTAATCGACCAAGACGACACCCTTAGAATCCCAGAAAACCGATGCCATTACCTTGGGTTTCTTAGAGGTCGGGGGTCTCTTCCATTGTTTCGATTGTTGTTTGGATTCAAGAGTATAGCGATGAACGCATGTTTCGTCTATAGTAACAAACCTTGCAAAAATTCGTTTGGATCAGCTTGAAAAAGCTCTATACAGTCTCTAGAAATCGTAAGCCGAGTTCGTTTCCGTTCAACTGAAAGGAGCCGCGGAATCCATCTTGCAGACACCTTGTGGAACCCTCATTCGTTAACGATCATGTTTTGTGTACGTTCATATGAAATCCCTAAAGCTTCAGCTATCTCAGATACCTTCAATCTTCTGTCTCCCATGATGAGATTACATATTTTTTCGATGTTTTCCGAAGTCGTAGCTGTAGAAGGGGTCATCTTTGATACTCTCTCGTCCATGTTTAAATTCAGCTGTCCACTTTTTTATCATTGTATACGTCGGAGCAGATACTCCTTAAGTAGCCAACATGTCTTTATGAATCTGCTTTGGAGTTAAGGGTTTCTTGTGGAGGTATTTATAAAATAAATAATAAAGTAAAATAAATAATTACGCATGTATCTCAGAGAAAAATTTCACAGAGACCGACAAAGAGTCTTGGTTTTCAGTTAGGTGAAACACAATAGCTTTGATTTTTATAATCAAGTTGCGAATGCCTTTGTATCTGCGATGTTTACTGAAGGATTTAAATAAATAATCTATGAAGTCCGTTATATTAATGCTCATAAATGATATTTAGTTAAAAAAAATAGAGAGTCATATAAGATTTGAATATAAACTGCTATAAAAATAAAATTTGTAGGATGCTTGAAATAAACTTCTTATTGGTTATTTGACATGATTTAAAGAAGCAGATTTTTATCGTTTATTTAGAAAATATAAATTATTTTGACCCAAATAATGTTTTGAAGAATAAAGTTTTGAATTTAATATCGAAATTATATGATAGAAAACCAACTTAAACAAGAAGCAAAAAACTTTTAATAAAATATGTTGAATTTTTAGCTTACTTTCATTAAATATAACAATTTTTATTATGACAGTAAGCAGGAAAACGCATTCTCTACGTAGCTTATATTTTATCCAACGGCCCATACAATGTTATGTATGATTTACACATTATGACGTCGCAACTCAGTACCGTTTTGTATGGAGCGCTTATCGGCGACTGGCAGTAGCTCCTCAAACATATCGGTATATCTAGAAAACGATTGATTGTAAACATACTATTACTTCTGCAATATTTCTTTACTGTTGATATACTATTTAAAAAATTTTTGTCAGATACATTACATAAATTATCATTTAAAACTGAGATACAAGCTACGACTGTATTTTAAACTTGTATTGAGCCTCTAGTCTATAGCTAGATCCACAACTAGCACAAATGGTTGCATATAAGCTTTAGAGCGTATCATATTGTAACTCAGGTTGCTAACGACAACCGTTATGGCGCTAAGTGGGCACATCACCTTTTGTCCTAGAATCACCTTTTTATTATTAAGTGGTTCAGAGAAGGGCCATATGAGTGAATTTTATATACTTATGAATGTTTTGTTTCAGTAGGGAAAACAGTTTAGGGATCAATTGACAATACAAAAACCTTTGTTTGGATAAAAATAAGTAATAATTTTTATTAACTTTCTAAAGTGCAGATTTTAGCAAGAAGTTTCAAACTGGTGTCACCTGCTGCTTGCTTGCTTAAACGAATAACATGAGGTTTCAACATCTTCTGCCTATAATGTGCCGAGTTTGTTATTCATAACGCTACGTGCGTGTGATACAAAATATTGCGTCTTCAAAGATGCTCATGTAAAAGCGGTGCATTTTGATTTTTTTTTATAATCAGTTACACTGACGAGTCTTATCCAATTATTTGTCGCGCTATCATATTATGAGGGATCATCCTGCCTCTGTGTAATGAAATGTTTTCCGTACGTTAAGTTTTTTAATTTAACACAAATATTGCGAAGAGTTTAAGAAATAAATATGGTATGAAAAATACGAACCAACCAAATATACCTACGATGACTTACTAAATTAGCCAACTGACTACTTTTTGTAAATCACAAATGCATGTACGCTTTATCAACTGCTTCTTAAAATATTACTTTTATAAAAATTAAAAAATATATATTAGGTCTTAACCTATGAAATTGCCGTTTTTCACAAAATAAATGAAGCGTAATTTTTTTATATATTTTTTATTTCTATTAATCAAAATAATCACCCATGCAATCAATGCATCTTTGCCAACGCATTGGTAGCTTATTGATGCCTTTCTTGAAGAAATCAGCTGGACGGGAGGCAACAAATTCTTCAAAGGCATTTTGTACTGCCTCTCGGGTATTGAATTTTTTTCCCGCCAAGAAGTTATCCAAATTCTGGAAAAAGTAGAAGTCTGTAGGCGCAAGGTCTGGTGAGTACGGCGGATGACGGAGAACTTCCAACCCCAACTCTTGTAGCTTGGAGACCGTCTGCTGTGCTGTATGAGGTCGCGCGTTGTCGTGCAGGAGCAGTGGAGCCGAACGATTGACCAAAGCTGGTTGGAGACGTGCGAGCTTCTCCATCATTGTGTTCATTTCTTCACAGTACACATCTGCAGTAATGCTTGTCCCGTTTGGCAAGAAGCTGTGATGAATTACACCCGCGTTAGACCACCAAACAGTGACCATCACTTTTCTAGGGGTAAGTTTTCGTTTAGGGCATCGTTTGGGTGCTGAACCAGGGTCCAACCAACTTGCTGAGCGCTTACGATGGTCAAACAGGATCCCTTTCTCGACACAAGTAACAATGCGGTTCAGAATTCCTTCATTTGTATGCCTGCTGAGCAGTGCAAGGCACGTCTCCACGCGTGCTTTGCGCTGGCGGTCATTGATTTCGTGGGGTACCCATTTGTCAAGCTTTTTTACCTTGCCAATTTGACGCAAATGGGCCAATATTGTTTTGATGCTTACGTCGAAAGCTGCTGCTAATTCAGCCGTGGATTGAGTTTCATCAGCTTCCACAATTGCCTTTAATTCGTCATTGTCGACCAAAGTTTTCGGACGACCACGGGGTTCAATTATCAGGTCAAAATTTCCAGAACGGAAGCGGGTAAACCAATAACGGGTGGTGCGTTCGTTTGTAGTGTTCGCTCCGTAAACGTCGTTGATGTTGCGTGCCGCTTGTGCCACTTTGCTGCCACGGCGGTACTCATACTCCATAATTACTCGAATTTTTAACTTATCCATGATGACGAAAAATGTTCGAATGCGTTGAAAACAAAACACTAACTATTAAACAAATGACGATTTTAGAAAAAGAATTCCATGTTTGTCAAATAAAATTAATTTGAAATTAGAATTATCAGTCAAAAAAAAAATATTTTCATTTGAAATGGCCAGTACGGCCAAACGGCAGTTTCATAGGTAAAGACCTATTATAATTTTAATGTTTCAGTTTTTACAGCTTCCCAACTGGAATCTGATCGAGGTAAAATCACTGGAAATCCATGAAATGATAACCTATAAAATCGTACATAATAAAAATTGTTCGTAAAAATATAGTGGAACATCGGAAACCTTTTTGAGTTGGCAATACTAGGTTGGTTTAGAACTTTGTGGAACTGGTGGCCCTCGTTTCAACTCCATTCAGGGTTGCCATATGTAGGTATTTAAGAGCAAATTACGTCAGTTATTTTTAGAGTATTTTATGGAAAAATCGAAACCTAATCAAAAATGTTTACTGCGTTATTTAAGAAATAATAATAATAAATCCCTAAATCCATAAAAGAAATCATGTAAAATTATTCATAATTCTTTGTATATGTTCAATAAAATGTTTACTTATTCTACACAACAATCCATCACATTCATACAGTATTTTCACTTCACGAAAAGCCCTTTCTTAAACAAAATGCCTTCGAGCATTACATGACAGAACGATTATTCGAAGCGTCTCATCATTAAAAATGTCAGGAGCATTGAAAAACAGGGCCGTTGTCAACCCTGGATTCCGACCACGGATGCGGTAAAGAACTTCTGTGTTTCATGTTTGGAACTTGTGTAGTTATAAGTTTTGAATTCCGAACTGCGTTTGCAATACGGTTGGTAGTGCGTATAGAAGTGGGTGTTTGTTTTTGGTTCAAGTTCATTTTAGGTGTATGTGGTAATATTTAATTCGTTTCAAAGCTATAAATATGATATGAAAATTATACAGCCTTCAAAAGTGAAATTTTATAGTTTACAGTTTATTATTGTTATTTTGATTTTATACTTAAATATACTCATATCATGGTATAAATTGACCTATTGTAACTGAACTGGCTTTACCAATCAGAGCGAATTGTTTTTTGTTTCCAGGCTTACAGCATTATTTGTCCTGTTTAAAACTGCCATACTAAGCAACTCACGTACAAAAAACGGTGTTCCCAAAACAATTATGCCGGATTTTGCGGACTACCAAGTAAAACAAATAAATTTCACAGTAATTTATGAGTCCATGAATAATATGCATGACATCCCACAAAATAAAATCTTCTTTTACATTTTCAGTCAATCATATTATGCTTTATATTTTACAAATTCGAAATGATAATACACGGGGGCTTAAACCGTATAACAAAGAATCATTTTTATTTTTTAGATATCCGTTTGGAATGTAAAAAACAAACTTTTGCATTAGGGATAAAAGCTCAACTTTTTGGATGGCACTTTATCTCTCATTTTTATTTCATAACAATGAATAACAAACCTTTCATGGTTACATTCTAAACGGTATTAATATAATGTTTTGGTAAAAAAAATCTGCTGTGGGATTACCTTTCATATTTTTGATACGAAAATGGTCTAATCATACAGTATTAAAATCAACACCATATCTTAAAAATGTTATAAGATAATTTATTTAATTTTATTACAAAAATTTTATCAACAAGCAAACTAGCAATAATATTAAGAATTTGTGGCTTTTGTGGGCCAATCATAGATCCTCATAAATCATTTGATTGTGCGTTTGTTATTCAGATAGTAATGACGCTTATAAAGTGTTGTATGTGCCACGACTGACAGGAAAAACCACTCATAAAATTTGAAAGGGTTAACCTTTTTGCGATTTATTCAGCTTTTTTTCAAAATTTTTTTTCAAAAATTCCTTCTATTCGGCCTAGTCGTATGGAAGGTCGAACGATACCAGAGAGTTACACACTTTAATCTTATAACACCCCTGTTTTTGAGTCTGGGGCTAAAAATACGTCATATCCCTTACAAAATACCACGCCCGAATCTTCGTAGCTCAAAGTGAATCTCAAAGCGGGTACGTTTAGAAACTTAATTAAATCACCAGAGAGTGACGTCACTCAAGTACAGCCGAGCCTGGCATTTGAATTGTTCCAAATTATCAGACCGGGTTCTAATAAGAACTTTTTGAGCGAATTTAACTCTGCATTCGAAGTTTTTAAGACATTTAAAAGGTTTTTCTGAGGAAATGGACACCAATTTGTAAGTGGCCAGTCGTAATTAGAGTTTCGAAGTTTGGGATCTCTTTCCGATTGATTGCGGAGGTCGGTTTGTAAAGAGGTTTTAGTTTTTGTTGGCCGAGTGACCGAAATAAGGTTTGTGTGGTTGGCACGCTTTTGGAATTCTCGGAAATTAATTTATAAAAATCTTTACTGTTAAGTTTTACATAGACTGTCATTAAACGACTTTTGAATTGTGAAAGAATTACACTAAAATTTACGTTCACAGCATACATTATACTTTGTTACAAATAAATGGAAATTAAACGAAAATTTCAAGTCTGTGAATTGCGCAATTAACATTGAACTTTAATTAGCCGTGACCTAAGGCTTGCCCAGGGACTCCTGGTTTGGTTTCCGGTGCAGACATTCGCAATTTCATATGCTTTTGCTGTATAGCGGGAATTAATATTCTTTTTGCATGTACATTAGTTTGTACATACCTTTCGTTTGAAGTTGGTAAATTATTGGACACAGAATTGTATTTGCGAATTGTCTCAATAACACAAAGTATTACATTAATTTTATTTCTATTCACATGCGACTGTAGGTACTGTTAGGAACATACCTAAGTATTTAAATAAACATAAAAATTTATTTGTTTTAAATAAATGTTTCTTACATTCAGACTCTCCCCATTTTATCACCATATACCATATAACCAAGAAACTTACAAATTCATTATAATAAACAACATTTACCGTCAAAAATATTAAATAACAAAGATAATAGATAATATACAACAAAAAAATACTAGAAAACGAAACATGCACGTGTAAAATAAATATCTGAAAATTATCTTACCCACTTATAAATCAACAATAGCAATCGTCATTATAAGATACAAATAAATATAAACAAAATGCATCGTCTAAATCACACTTTTAATAAGTTTCTAATAGTCGACATTAATTCATATTTATAGTTCTCGACTGTCACATAGACCAACGGGGAAATGCGGCCGTAAAAACTAGTGAAGAACATATCATTTATTCAGGACAAAAACTCTGGCTTATGATATCTACTGGAATAAATAAGAGTTTTTGGCGTTCGTATACGAAATGAACGAGTTTAAGTAGTATAGTAGTTAACTTTTTCAAACTTACGTGCTAAATATCCATATGACAATGCCGTTTCCAGTGACGGAAGCTAACATGAGCATGGTGTAGATCAGTGCCAGACTGAAGTGCCAATATTTGCTGACGGCAGGGAAACTCCTCCAGTGCTCGTGCACCAAGTCCTGGTGCTCCTCTGGTATGTTCCATCCTAGCGTGTGCTCTATTACTTCTTTGGATACTCTAAAGGAGAAAAATAGAGATGGTTAAATGAAGACAAACGTCCGTTTTCAATATTTTATCTAGATACCGATCCGTCGAGAGCCGCCAATCAGAATAGCAATTATGAATCGTGATTATTTGGCGGCTCTCGAGACGTAGCTATCTAGGTAGATAGAAACTAGGTAGATAGAGGTATATAGCAAACGACCGTTATTAGTCCTGAACCGGGATAAGCTTGTCTCATAATGATGCATCAATATCTCCTCAAAATAAATAAACATCCAAGTTTGTAAAAGCAATAAGTAAGTCATTAAAATAATTTTCTGGCGTAAGGTCGAATCGAATAATCACCACCGTTCTTGAAATTAGATGGATTCCTGCAGAGTTTTACTTCTTTTAAATTACTTTTGGTTTAAAGGTACACTGGTTTCTTTAAAGAAGTTCCTATAACATTAAGTGTCAGTTAATTTATCTTTACTGTCAGCTGGTCTAATAACTTGAATGCGATGTGGGATGTGATAGAAAAACCTTACCGTATCTTTATTATAATGTTTTTGGTCAAAAAAATGTACCAAGTATTTTTTATCTAATAACAAAAATACTTACAGTCTTAATGGAAAAGCCACGGGCCCAATATCTAAACCTGTCAGATTGGGCGCCATTTTCTAAACTTCAACAAGATGGCGACAAAGAACAACGGAACTGTACCATTTGTGACAAATAAAAGCTAATTTTACAGAAAACCGTCGATATTGAAAAATAAATTAATCTTGGAACGAAGTGAGTAGTCCGACATATACAGTCGCTTCTCACTTGGGGTTTACTGTGTTCTACCGGTTTTATATAGTAGGTGAAACTGTGCGTGCTTGTTAATGCCTTAATTCAATAAAAAGTAAAGCTCCTTAATACTTACCTATATTTAGTGAAGCGTGAATCTTATAAAAGACTGTGGTTGTCAATCTGTATAGGTCATGAATGTTGTGTTTGTCGATTTAATTAACAATTAAATGGTTGTAAATAATTTACAAATTAAAAATATGAAAAAGAAATATTAGGAAACAAAAAAAATTACCAAGATAGAATTCAACGCCTAAATTAGCTACATAATAATAATTACATAACAGGGCAAAGTGGGCAAAACGGCTGATAACGTTTTATATGTGAACGAATAAAATAGATTGTGAATATTATGTTTATTTGGAGTTTTACTTAAAAACATTGTTTTGTAACAATCTTGATCGATTTTATGATCGTCTAGTTTTGGCAAACATACTATTACACCAAAGATTATTTGACAAAAGGGCCTGGGATTGAAATCCCCACAGGCTATGTTTCTGTTTGTGAAAAATAATATACATACATTGTAAACAGCTTGGCTGCGGCATTTCGTTAGCAACCACAATCAGCTTTCTTGTGTGTATTTATTTCATGTCATCGTCAAATACCTTCTGCCCCCAGTACTTTATATAAAATTTATTTTTTAAATGAATGTCAAGAAATATTTTTTCCTTCGGCTTCTTTTCCTCCCAGTCTACTCGTAATACCTCTGAAAAGCCGACGTAAAATAGCATTTACGCAATTTCGATGAAGATGAAAAAAAAGAAGAATCTCAGCACCTGTAAAATTTGTTTGCCTATAGTAAAATAAAATAATTTGAATTTCGATTTTTTTGTTAAATAGTAAATGTCATTAGGCACACGACACGACGAGCTCGTGGCAGTTGTGGAGATGAAGTCACCTTACATACTGGCGGTGAACGAAATCTGGTTGCGTTGCGGCAACGAGGCGCGAGCGCCCACTGTGCTCGGCTACCGGCTGCGGCACGTCCCGCGCCCTCCCGTCGTCCGCACGCGAGGTGGTGGAGTGGGATTTAATATAAAGTAGGAATTAACAGTACGTATTTGTACCCCAATCCACTTCCCCCCCTGCCTGTGTGCTGTGCGACCAGTCTGGCCACACAGCTAACTACAGGGGCTGCCCGCGCGCTCCGCGCTCTTCAGCTAAGAGGGCTGCGCCTAAACCGGCGCCGCGACTCACTCCCAATAACTTCCCGCCGCTGCGCAACCGGGGTCCCCTGGAAGCAAAGCCCGTGCAGCCGACGCCTACTCCGGCTCTGTCCTGGAGACAGCGTCCGGCCGCTCCACCTGCACCTTCCCGTCCTATCCCAGCTCCCGTAGCTCCCGTAGCCCGCGTTCCGCTCCGTCGTCCTCACCTCAGTCGTCGTTGGCTGAGGACATGAAGACCGTGTTCGACGTCATTCAAAACGTCGACATTAAGGAAATTTCCGTACTCGCACGCAAACTGCGAGCCGCCCGCTCTCCTCAAGAGCGTTTATTTGCGTTAGCCGAGCATCACTCGCTTCTAAGTTCATTATAAATTTTATTTTTTGTATAAATTCGTAAATAAGCAATATAATGCCTAGACCCGCAAATCCCGCGTCCGGTCGTACCAAACCCAAAGGCCTATCCCTAGTTTCTTTTAACGTTCGTAGCCTTAATACTAACCTTCCTGAGCTCAAACTGTTCCTTCAGAACAACGAGCCAGACTTATTGCTTCTTCAAGAGACGTGGCTAACTCCAAACCGCTCCAGGGGATTCGCTATACCCAAGTACGCGTTTATTCGTAACGACAAGCCCAACTCCGACGGTTTCAGCGGCACTGCTATTTATTACAAAAGAGGATTCCATTACTGTCCTCTCCCTACCCCTCCTCTCCTCAACATGGAAGCCACTGTGTGTAGATTGGCTATGACTGGTCATCCGACCATCATCATAGCTTCAATCTACATACCTAGTGGCACCAGACCAATCCGTAGCGACTTTTTCATTACCTCGTCCACGTTCCCCGATTTATGGAAAGTATCTTTAGTTCGCCCCCTACCAAAAATTAGCACCCCAAACACATCTAATGATCTACGGCCCATCAGCATTTTATGTTTTCTGGCTAAGCTCTTGGAACGTGTAGTTTACATACAAGTGAGTCAATACTGTGAGAGCAACGATATTCTCCCCTCACTTTAATCCGGCTTCAGGCGTGGTCGTAGCACAGCTACTGCTTTGCTTGACGAAGTAGATAAGGTTTTGACTGCCCAGGATCATGGAGACGCTACCATATTGACACTTCTTGACTATTCACGCGCTTTTGACTGTATTAATATTGACATTTTATTATCCAAACTTTCATTTTACGGTTTTGAAACTTCAGCAACGTTATGGTTCAACAGCTATCTTAGAGGACACTCTCAAAAGGTTGTTGTTGAAGGACCCGATGGAACAAAAAAAGAATCTTCTTGTAAACCAATTTCAAGGGGTGTCCCGCAGGGTTTCATTCTAGGGCCTCTTTTGTTTATTTTATACACTGCTGACTTGGCAAGCGGCATAAACTGTTAATAGATGAGAACCTTAAGTTCAAGCAGCACATTGAGGATTGCTTTCATATTAGTTTTTTTCGTCTGAGCGTTGTCTATAGAATACGGGACCATATATCCGTGGAGCTTCGAGTTCAGCTTTGTGATAGCCTTGTATTATCCAAGCTGTATTATTGTATCGCGGTGTATGGTCCCTGTGTTCTGGGGAGATCCCAGCGGCTTATCCTACGGGTGCAAAATGCTTGCGCGCGCTATTGTTTTAAAATTCCCCCCCGGTCGCATGTCACTCCCTACCTTAATGACAACAAAATCCTGATGAGAGGGTGCCAAAAATTTTACTTTGTCTGACTATTACTTGATGTTATTTCCACAAAAAATCCTCTGTATTTGTTTTCAAAAATGTCCTGGAGATCGTTGTGAAATAGAAATACGGTACGATCATGCACTCACCCCTCGCCATTCACACACACCGTACGTTATCATTTCGCGGCAGTTTCAAATATTGTGCTCCAAAGTGTTGGAACAACATACCTCCGCCTTCTCGAGAGTGTGGCTCAAAGTCAAAATTCAAGAGCATGTATAAAACATTTTTATTACGTTCACAATTTAGTAACTCTGTGTAGCGTTACATAATTATTTGTCCGTGTCCTCTTTTTAATACTAACACTTAGCTTTTATAATACGTGTTGCTAACAATAATAATTAGGAGGAATTTTCATTTTATTTTATTTTTATAGACATCTATCAAATATATTTATGCTATATATAATTAATAATAACTAATTTATAAACAATTCGTAAAAGGAATTTGTACTTGATATGCTTAGTTCTTATTTTATTTTATTTATATTTAGTGTCTTAATATTAATACTTTTTACTTTAGTGTCTCAATATACTGAGTGAAATGGCCTTGCGCGGCTGAGCGTGCGCGTTACCCCATCTTCGGTATCAACGGAAGAACAGCGTTGCAACTGTCCTTAGGTTGGAACATAAGCTGAGTTGGCACCCTTTGGCACACGCAATGCACACAAATCAATTTTCTGTCTTTTTCCTATTATTTATTTACTTCTTTTTTGCCCGTTTTTTGTAATATTTTTTGTTTGTTTTGTTATTGTGTGTTCTATTAAATAACTTTCTTTCTTTTTTTTTTTAAAGTTATACTAGCCTACCCAAATAAATCCAAAATACGAAGTAAAAATACAGTCCAGTAAAATGATACCTGACAAGATTGAATGCTGTATTAAAAATGGGGCGTTATAATATAATAATAGCACTTGGACAAAAGTTTCTCTAATAAATCGATTTTACAAAGCTGCTAAAATGTACGAAAAAGGTGTGTTCGTTAAATTACAAGACCCTTTTATTCCATACCAAATGAAAAATGGCCAGTGGATTGAGCGAATTCATAATAACATGAAGAGAGATGTAGGGAGTGAGCGAACTTAGTCAGAATTGTATTTTATCGATATTTTGACGGTCAAAAAGAGACGTTTTTGCTGTAATTTTTTCTGTCATTTTGTGATTTTTATTTGGATGTTAACATGGTCGGTAGAACAAGAAAAGGAAAAAAGTAATCAATTCATTCTTAAATATCTATAAACTATTACAGACGAAGATATAACTATACAATTACGCAAACAAACAATGTAAATTTATCTAAAATAAGATGTAGTTTGAAATGCTTTACCAGAATTTATAATTGAAATAAAATGTAACAAAATAAAGCAATTATAAGGTTTCAATGTGGAGTAAAAAATTTAACCGTACTATAACTAAAAATTTTGAACGATAATTTACTTATATTGCCTTTATAAATTTAAAAAATTAGTTAATCTGTTTAAATTGTAACAAAATGTATCTTAAATATAACTCGTTGCGGGAAAATAAAGTTTATTCATCGATAATGGAACGTCACTAATGCAGATGGGAGACGGTAGGCGCCCGATCTCGACGTATATGAAATTCTTTCTCTTTAAGTGGCTTTTGGATGTTGTGCGGCATTTCCTCCTCTAATGGCATTTATGTTCGGAATTACAAGCGTAGTTCACTGTAAATATGAATGTGTTCACAGAAAAGTAGGAAATCTCAAACTATTAATAAATAGACAACAGTTTTATAAGTTCAAATTAAATAATAGGTAGGTATTTATTTCGATTTTAGGTCCTTACTATAAAGGCAAGTCAGAATAGGTGATTAATATTGTTATTTAGGTAGCATCCATCAGCAAGCAATTTGAAGTTAATATATTCCTAGCTGCATGGCGATGTGTATTTCTCTCAGGTGGATGGTTGAAGTGCACATTGTATCGATATTTACCATACTATTTTATAGTCTTTAATTGCCATGATAGTGCTTCGTCAGGCGCTGCCGCATCACGGTCTCATCGTTCGCTCGCATCGCGCAAAGCATAGCATATCGACGAGTTTATAAGAAAATAACTAACAAATCACATAATCCTTACTTAGTAATTAACTATTCAATCTGATGGCTAGCCCGATAGCTACCGCAACTGACTGTTAGCTATTTAACCATATGGCTCCCAGTTTAAATGGCTGGCTAGCATTTTAGTTGACTGTTGAATGCATCCGCCGGCGACATATACAAGAAAATCTTTCTCACTTCGATTAGCAAAAGGTTTTTGCTTATTATTGAGATTATTATTTGATTATTGAGAGCTTGGCTAAGGTGGTCCTAAAATAACCACGTAACCTTCGTTTCATTCCGATAATAGGAAAGGCTAGATAACCAACGATCAATGGATGTTGTGCTCGTTTAGGAGTTGACTTTTTATAGTAAAAAGTAACAATATTTTACTTTATGGTTAAAAACTTTTGACCCGTACATCGAACGGGTGGAAGAAGTTTTTGGGCTAAGTACTGAAATTTTTCTTATTGGGACTTCGTTGTATGTTCTAGTAAGATTACTTCAGTAGCTAGAAAAATTGTTGCCGGTAGTCCAAATCGTATATCATCCGTCAGCAATAATTAATCTTAAAACCCACGTCTCATCGTAGTTCAATAGGCTCTTTGTTCCTACATCCCAAGAAAAATAAAATAAAGTTTCAATCTTTATACACGTGATCAAATAAATAAATAAATAATAAATTAATCCCCAGATAAACATACCAACTGTATCGCCCCAAAGTAAGCAAAGCTTGTGTTATGGATAACCCCACAGCGGATTGGGGGTTAAACCAAAATAAATATAAATATAAACAACCATGACCTGAGAACAAATATATGTATACATCACATAAATTAATGCCCCGACCAGAACCCTGAACCTGGGACCTCCAGCATACGAGGCAAGGCATATGATATGAGGTAGTAACCTACTATGCTACTCGGCCGTTAAAATTTGATCATAGATATATTAAAGTTATTTTGGGCTACGTTTCGTATTATAATAAAAGCCACACTTTTTGAGATGTTTTCCGAGCCACAAAAAGTATGCGTCTTAAAAGCATTTTCTCTACTAATTTTCAAGGAGGTTTCAATTCATAAACATATAAAAATTGTTGCAATAACTTAACTCGTACTCAGTGAAAATAAGTACATTAGTTATAAACTTATAAGTTATATAATAAGTTATATCAGTATATATAAAGTTATAAATTCACATATTAGTATTAATTTAAACTTGTGACAATTACATAATTTAACTTTAAGATGCAAGTCTACATTATAGTTAAATTAAAATTTGCATTTAAAAATCCTCCCAGAAAAATGCAATTAAAGTACACATTAACATTTCCTCGAGTGCAATTCAATTACTTAAATAGCTTTCGAAATAAATCACCAAAGCAATAAACTTTATTTTCTCTCGCTGTAGAAGAAAGAACCATTTTAGAGCATCGAGGGACTAAGGCAAGGGACTGACTCCTCATCCCACTTGTGATATAGAGACAAAACAAACAAACAAATGGGGTGATAAGGTTTTGACCTAGTTTGTACAAGGGATCATCCCCTGTTAAGATTTTTGTCTTAGTGGTTCATTCAAACGAGCCCTGAGTATTAGAATACTTTTTGAGTTATATTGTATTTGTGGGACGGTGTTACTTAAAATCTGCTGATGAGAGCATGTTGTCTATCACGATTGTAGGTTTATCAAAACATCTATTTTTAAACTACTTACTAAAGTCTGCCGTAATTTTTAGTTTTTACATGGCTTTTGCCAAATAAAACAAGATAAGCATAAGTAATAATATTATGATAACTAACGATCGTATCTATATTTTTGATATAGCAACATCGTCCATAAAAAATAAAACAAATGCGTGCTAAAAGCGCGGACCGCGTTTCCGTGTTCCATTTACGAATTGTAAGCTCAATAAACGCTAGCATGGGCTAACTCTCTACCTATTCGCGAGCTCGCATATTTTAATAAATGGCGGGTGAGTATATCCGCTTTTATCCAGCTAAACAATGCATTTTCTTCTTCATAACTTTGTGGGTTTATTCAAGTGTATCTAGGTCAGTTGGTTGGAGGATTTTACAAGCAGGAAATGGGCCAGTTTTAAACTAAATGTCGAAAGGAAGATCTTTTGTACCTATATCTAGCATGTTAGCAAAAATAAGTTAGGCTTACTTAGCAGTTTAAGATAGTTTGGTAGAATGTTTTAAAGGCCTAAGTATGAAAAATTATTTTAATATTTTATTTATAAAAAATTGGTAGCATAAAACCGTTTAAAAAGGGAACTGACACAACTGTATGTTGATTAAAAAAAAAGGACCATATTTAATTTTTTCAAAATAATGCATCTCATTTGAAAAATTATGTAGTTCAATTTCAAATTCTTAAAACTTCCAATTACGATGCTGACCCAGTGAACGACACAAATGGCGTCTAGCTACGTCCTCTCAAACTTATAATGACATTTAGATTATCCTTGTCAACGTGAGGAAGTCAGAGGGTCAGAGGCAATGGATTCCATTTGTAAAGGAAATTTAATTTTGGAACAAAGTAGGTATTTAAGGTGAGCGACAATGATAGTCAATTTTCGAGTAGAATTTGAATGCATTGAAGTTGAAAATTGGATTTGAAAACTAGAGAACATCCAAAACATATATTATTTTGCCCGACAAACAAATGTTTGCCACTACATAATTCTTAACTTGACACCTCAGGTATATCACAACTTACAGCACGTAACCGTCCTGTATATTTATAAGTATCTAGAGTGTGAAGTCTGTCTTCCAGCAAACTGTATCCATTAACAGTTAGGGTTGACTATTGCAATTTTTAAACAAGGTCTCCCAAGGAAGGTGCTATGGAAACCCTCGTGTGCAAGTTTGATTTGTCTAAATTTTTGAATAATATAATCTAACAGTTTCTAAGTGTATCAATAGCAAGAAGTATAATTTAAGGTTGTCGTTCAATTTGTTTCAAAATAGATCACGATACTTATAATAAAATACATTTCTATTTCCGAACATTCATTTATTTATTATCATAATGCACCCAAATTTCTAATGAAATACTGTAAAAAAACAATACTGCGATCAAAATTCAGTCTAACAAACGGTTCTGTAACCGTTTGTTCCAAACAGGTCAAAAACCAGCCTCCATTCTCGAATCAATCTCGTTTCAGGGGTCGACAAAGGCTACGAAAATTACCATTAAATATTCTAGAAACTTCGACCGCTTGACATGTAATTTACCCGGATTCCCGCCCTGCGATTATTCAAACTGTTATTGTCTGCTTTTACGAGAGTCCGCCATTTTCTTTTCGATTGAAAACGAAACGTCCAATAGATATTTAATTTAAATGTACCGGAGATAAGAGGATTTTCGGGTTTGGTTTGTAAACGATGATATTCGATTTTCCTTTAGCGGTAGGTTTACGTAGAGTTAATTTGATAAAATGATTTAGTGTTGTAAAATGACAGAGAATCAACTTCGCGATTATTTTTTACTTCTGAGAATTTCCTAGAATCTGATATGAATCAATTCGGATCTAGGAAAACTTGGATGATAAAATATTTATTTATTTTTCAACGTAGCTAACGGCTAGCTTATTCTGCTAAGAAAAGGCCTGTGACCTGTCTCAAAACTTTACGTTGTGATAAAACGAATTACTTTACTGACAATATATAAGCCGCTATTACATATATGTCATTGACAGTATATTCAAATACAAATATTTATTTCTCAACATTGACAGTTATTTGTTCTTATTGACATCAAATAAATCATGACTCGACCAGCAGTTCGGAAAAACCTTCGTGAAGAAGAACTGGCAAGAAACTTCGTTTAAATGATGTCAGATCAGGTTTTACAATACAGATGAACATCGCGATGTCAAGTTTTAAATAAGTTTTATTAAACTGGCTGCAAGGTTTGGAATACAGAAATTCATTTTGTCTAAACACAATGAACCTGCAATATTACCTACGTATTTAGATTGGAATATGGAATGGAATATGGCAACGTAATAAGATCTAATACTACTGTTCCATATACAAGTATTTGCTCCACTTCTAAAGAATCTTCGCTTTCACGACATCAGTACACTTAAGTGCACATGTGGTAAAGTGAAATATATGGTGGGTACTGGTATGATTTTTACTTTATTTTATATGTTCTACTCTTTCATTTTATTATGATCACTTTAACATTATGTGTTTTTTTTCGATTAATCCAATATTCGGTTATTCATGATTTAATTTTTTATAACGATTTGTATAGTTCAAGTTTATTCAGTGATAAAACAATACACTTTGTAGTTTGATACGTCGTTATATGTTGTTATTATAATAACAAATGGTTCAATGTTATGAAATTAAGCTAATCCTATACGACGGTACAATGCCTATATTAGTATTGCGTTTTATAGGCAACAATGCTCACACTTTGCTTGAACTCAATATAGTTTGGTATCTAGCTTCTACGCAAACTTGCATGTTACCCTAACAAATGTAATTTGAAGCCATTATTTACGTAAAGACTCAAATTGCCCGCGTGAAATTACATTTAAGCTAAAGTGATAGATGTTCTATAGCCCTTTTATGTAGATTTCGTTTTAATTGGAATTTGTTTTATTAATTGCCATTAGTAACGAAGACGAAGAAGATTGTATATGTTGTTTACCTATTTGAAGGATTTTTGTCGTGGAAGATGTTACTTTCAATCAATCCATGCATTGGCGACCATACTTTATGCTCATCGTTTAGGTATTTAAAGGCTGTTGAATTAACGTTTCGAATGCTTACGTTAATTTCATACATTGAGCGTATATTCAAACATTGTTCTTGTGGGAACAAAAAGGTTAACGTGATAATCGTTTCGCTTAAAATTGTTAGTACTTTATTATCGCTCGAATGACTATGCTCGCTTGACTAAGGAACACAACTAACACTATCAGCCTGTTATCCAAAAGAATTCCCATGAAAATAATGCGTGGAGGGTTGGTTGAAGAATCGAACGGGAGATCTGAATGCACCCCTAGCGTTAGCTTTCGTATTTAACTAGGCGTCACTAACGAAATACTTCGGTTATTTAAAAAGCTTTAAAATGTTCTTCAGGATGGGTGATAATAAATAATCTATCTATTTGACGTTTATTAAGTTGTACTTTAATGTAGTTATTTTAACTGACAATGCTTTGAAATCCGTTTGTGTTTCTATCTCTATTGCTTACGAATCAGCTTGCGATCCAAGTACCCACGGGTTTATACGAATATTTTGGATGTCAATTTCCATTTAAGTATTCGTACCTACTATAACTTTTCATAGATTCTTGACAGACTTAAAAATAAAATCAATTAGCTTTTCATATTTTTTTGTTACCGTCATGAGCAAATGTTCCACGATGTCTACACAAAATCCGATCTATATTTATTCACAGCATAGTGTCCCTACGGCAGTTCTCTCTGGTGCATGAGTCATGTCGTCAAAGGGCAGACGTCGCCGCGCCCAGGGATATGACTGTGTGTCATACGCCCTTCCTGTCACTTATTGCTGTCGCTTATACGATAGGTAGGAAAATATAAACTTCTTACAAAACAAATTGGAAACAGGTGAAAAGTTATGAACAATCGCCAGGAGTATGTCAATTTTAGTTCATATAATCGATTTGGTTATTAATCAGTGGCGTTCTTAATTATAAAAAGGGTGGTATCTGTGAGAAATAAGATGAGAGAAAGAATCAAAAATAGATGCAACAATTATTTAAAATGGAGAAGTAATATGTATGAGATGCTCTTTCATGACTATCTCTTCGAATGTTTTATGTCTTCTTTTTTGTACTCTAAAATTGAACACTTACGTTTAAATCAGACCTCGAATTAAACGCAAAAATGCAAGCCGTTCCTTCCAGTGACGCAGCCGCCTTTCTTGGGCCACTCTGCAAGCCGTTCCTTCCAGTGACGCAGCCGCCTTTCTTGGGCCACTCTGCAAGCCGTTCCTTCCAGTGACGCAGCCGCCTTTCTTGGGCCACTCTGCAAGCCGTTCCTTCCAGTGACGCAGCCGCCTTTCTTGGGCCACTCTGCAAGCCGTTCCTTCCAGTGACGCAGCTGCCTTTCTTGGGCCACTCTGCAAGCCGTTCCTTCCAGTGACGCAGCCGCCTTTCTTGGGCCACTCTGCAAGCCGTTCCTTCCAGTGACGCAGCCGCCTTTCTTGGGCCACTCTGCAAGTCGTTCCTTCCAGTGACGCAGCCACCTTTCTTGGGCCACTCTGCAAGCCGTTCCTTCCAGTGACGCAGCCGCCTTTCTTGGGCCCGCCGCATCCCTCTCGATCAGTCCTCGGTCTCCCGCTCCCATCGTTGGAAGACGCCTCCACTAGGATCTCAGCATCGAGATCCCAGGGGGGCGTTCCTGCAAGTACGCACGCCGCCTCATGGGGGACTGTGCGGTATCCTCATCTGGCTCTGATATATTGTTAAAGGATATGTTTTTACATATTTGATTTCCTAAATCGTGTTTTCAGGATAACATTAGCGCATGATGTTATGGTATTTAAGACAAACTTGACTCATCCTTCAACAAAACTGGGCTAAGTGCACAAGAGGAAATTTGACTCTTATTCGTGGTTTATAGATGGTCACAATTTCGTAGTTACCCGATTTCCTAAACAAAGAACTGTTTGAAGTAAACTCTTTAGAAACTTGACAACACAAGTTAAAGTCTAATCATTAAATATGTTCCCGAAGTCGTTCAAACAAGGAAGTCGAGTGTAGTGAGAGTTTCAAGAAATATTGCTTTTTCTGTTTAACTTTACATTTCCTTGTCAGAAACCCCAGGAAAATTAATGCAATTTACTAATGTAGATATAGCCGGTTCCTTGGAAACCAAGAAAAATATAATTGTTATTATGAATTTTTGCTGAGTTTATTAATAACTTATTTCACATTTTCTTTATGAAAAAGTTACTCCTTAAACTTATATAATCTGTACTCAACTCACTTTCAAATGTGAAATAACATACTCTACGAAATTACTTATTTGATCTTCAAAGAAATATTCATATTTTTAAAGGATATGTTTTTCCTGAATCATGTTTTCAGGATAACAGTAACGCATGATATTATAATGTTTAAGCCAAGCTTGGCTCATCCTTGAACAAAAATAAGCTAAGTGCACAAGAGGAAGTTGACTTTCATTCGTCCTTTATCCATAATAAATAAACAAAGTAATAGTTAAATTATTAAAATATGTTATGAACTAGGTGATTACAGCGAGCGAAGCGAGGGTGCCGCGGCATCGGCCGGTGAAGTGCCAAAAAAAGGGATCATACGACTCAATATCCGACCCGATGATCTCTAGTATTTTCATGATTAAACGTTCTTTTTATTAATAAAACATTTCTTCTGTCTTCGTTCTCTTCTGATCTTAAATTCAGATTAATCACTTAGCCCAATAGTGCTAGATATTATTCATAATGCCCGCATTAACCTGGTCCATAACATATACATAAATATTTACACAAAATATAAGGTTTGTGACTTAAGTCTATAAAACATTTTTAGACTATTCTCAGACTTCTCTCATTCAACTATATGATCAAATAAAAAGCGACTTTAATTTGTACTACATAGAATTCATATTCTGGAAACAAGTGCCACCAATCTCGTCAAAATTGACCAAATGTGATTTTTTATCACTGTACAGCACACAACAAAGTCGCTTTTTATTTGATCATTTAGCTGAGATAAGTTTGAGACAAGTTTGGAAGCCTCTTTACAGATTTCGGCCTGTAACTGTTTCATTTCATCTACCCATTAAATCGTCATCAAACGACTCGAATCCCTTCGTATTGCACTGAGATCGTTCACGTCACAAGCAAACGGTATAAATGCTTTGTGGAGTTGTCATCATTGATCATCGTACAAGGAAGGTCTGATGCACTAGTGTTGTGCTCGCTGACGTTTAGAACACCTGAACGTGATTGAGTAGACTATATTTCGTTTATTCAAACTTTACGATCTCTTTATTATTGAGTTTTGGGCCACGTAGATCTAATTGAAATACTTTAGTTATTGTACACATTAACCTATTTGCGTACCTCATTGCACATTTTGTTAATGAATAAGAACGAACGGTACTTGGCTATCCAAAACACTATAATAACGGAATTCACGTTAACTTTGGTACCAATTAATAAATCAATACTTGCTGGAAAGTTTTTTCTCAATTATAATAATATACGGATTAACTTTCAGACATTGTTTTATTTATGGTTTAATCCTTTCGAATGGATTTTATAAAATAGAGAAGATTTCACGGCTGTACGTTAAACTTCGACAGGTTCCTATTGCAAAGATGTATGTACTTGTGTGTGTGTATCTAAGTATTACATCAATTTTTTTGTTCAAGCAAAACTGCAATTGAGAAGTAAAACTATTAAACTGATTTAAAGATTCTTCATATATCATATCAAATTCTTCTTCTTCTAGAAAATTCTTCTTCAATCTGCGAAAATTTATAAAAGTGGTTGGCAATGTAAGAGCCTTTCGCGGATTCGAATAACAACTGCTTTCGTCTGTCAAGAGACTTTCTGTAAGGGCTTTGCCGCAGTGTAAATTTGACTTCGCTCGAAGTTAGTGATATCTTCATAAAATATACGGCATCATAGTAGTGTTATAGCTTGTAATTATAAGTTCGGAAACTCTTGCTCTACCATCCATCACGAGCACTTTTCAAGAACCCAAGAACCCGTGACTGAACATTATCCAAAAGTATGATAGGCTATATTTTGTCCGGAGTTACAAAAGGTTACAGTGTGAAACCGTACAGTCTTTCAGTATTCTATACTTTGAAATATGAAAACGACAAAGTACTTACCCATCTCTAAAACGATAATGCAACCTAGCAAACACGTAATGCACCCTTTTGGCGGAAAGCATGTAGGCGCGGGAAGCCGGTAACAGCTGATGTCCCCTCCGCCATTTTGATTTGGAGCCAATGTGGTTTGGCTGGTGTGGCTAAAATGAAATGGTGCTATTTTGTTTTACTGTCTATTTGTGACGATAAATCATGTTGTTTCGTTTATAAATTGAAAACCTTTTTGTTATAGTAATTTAATTTGCTTTCTTGATTTGCGTCTGAAGTTACCCTTGTTGAAGTGTTTGGACTCATTATTTCTAGTATCGTGAAAGGGTCTTGAAAGTTTTTAAAGAAAAGAGCTGGGGTGTATTATTACCTATCCTAATGGATCTTGTAGATATTTTATACTGAGTTAATTTAATTTGACGTTTATAAATCAACAAAGTATCGTAAATAAGATCACATCCATAATTCATTGTGCGAGGTGAGAAAGGTAAGAAAAAGCTTTATTTTTACTATTTTCAAAGCCGGCATACGGCATACATGGTGGTAATTGGCAAACGCACCCAAGGAAATCATTAAGGAATTATTTTTAAATATCGAATTGCACTGGCCGCTCCATCCCTTCAACCGGAACATAATTACGTGATTACTACAGCGGCGGCCAAAATAGGAAGGACTGTAGTAGGTACTGCCCCAGGTGATTTCTTAAAGAAGAATATATTAATATTTCGAAACTTTGACAACCACTGGCAACCATCATAAAATCAATACTATGTCTTGTTTATATCAAGATTTTAATTGCGTTAAGTGGTTTATTTAACATTTAATTGGTATCAGGCTTAGTGGAAGTGCTAAACCGTAAAGCTCGGATTACAGTATTCAGTTACTGGTATCGAGCTATTCGGAAACGGTATTCGAGTCGGGGCAACCCTCGTAAATTGTTATTATTAGTGACTACGTTCTAGCACCCAATAAATGATAATTGTTTTTGTTTTATGAAACTTCGCGAATTATTAAAGAACATTTTTATTTTTAAATGAGGTAAAATAAAAGAGAGTGTATAAAAATAACATCAGATGCATCTCAAAAACTTATTAAAAACCTCTGGAGCGAAGAAATGCTCCCGACGTATCTTAATAAGGGTTCCTTTAGAGATTTCCATCAGCAGCTATCGGAGCGCCCTAATTACTCTCGTTCTTTTTTTAATTTTATGTCGTCGCTTAAGATGCCTCGCAGAATTGTACTTGAATGAGGTTCCTATGTTTTAATTAATAAAATGTTATGGAAACATGATTTAAGTAAGTATTTTGTACATAATTTGTGATTATTTATAAATATGACTTACTATATTTACATTATATTGTATATCTATTTAACGAGAAAAGTACCTTAATGATTTTGATTGTTTATAGTTGGTTTTGGCATTACAACCATTTACCACGTACTTATATTAATTATAAATTTAAACATTATAATTAATGCTTTGCTTGATTTCATATAAAAAAGCTTTTCTTTATTTGGACTTTGTAAATGACAAAAATTTCAAAATTTTCAGACATTTCTTCCCGGCTATCACAAATTAACACAATATGGCCTTTTTCATTTTCTGACATTGTTTATTTGTGCCAAAATTCATTTATTATCTTCGCAGGTCTAAATTTTGGAGACACACTAATTTACTTTTAGTACTTAAAGGGAAAATGCAATTAACTCATTCGATCATTCTAAACATAAATCTCGTTCATTCCTGGAATCAAGCCAGTTCGCCAGTGCGTTTCGGTTGCTCAGGAACTCGAAAAATGTCTTCTTTATCTTTGCCAGCATTTTAGTAATCAGTTTACAAAAATATTAACATTTAAATCCTTTCCTCGTCATTCATGAGTGAGATTGAGAAAGCTGAGAAGCTATCGGAAGCCCTGGAATATTCTGCCAAACAGTTCAGCTGTTTCACAAAATCCTGCGTCATAGCATCAGCGGGTCGTGCTTTGTATTTTGGAACGGAACAAACAGTTAAATACGTCTAATTTAACAACGCTCGTTTACTAGCGGTGGGGCCATGGGAATCTGGGTTAGGGTTGCAGTAACTTCCGACATGTAACGTGGGTACCCTTTTAGACAACCATAGATTCAAGATTGCCTGTACTTTGCGTATAAGAGTAAAATTGTGCGCTCAGCACCCCTACCGCTGTGGCGTGATGGTTGATGAGCTTGGTCACCACGGAATTTCTTGTTCTCGCATCGGTGGCAGATTATCCCACCATGCCAGTTTAAGTGACATCATCCATCGGGCTGTTGTTACCCCCAACACTTCCTCTGTACTTGAACCATCGGGTCTGTTGCGTGATGATGGTAAGTGGTTTGATGGTAAACGGTGGTCCTGTAGAGGATGGGTAGGCTGCTGGTTAGGGATGCAACCTGTGCAGCACTGACGATTTCCATCTTCCTATATTTTTGTGGCTTTTGGCGTTGAAACCATGGGGTCCTGGGGTCAAGGGTCTCATCGCCTTTATTCGGAACTACCCGGCCACTCAGAAAGTTTTGCGAAGGGAAGTTTTTATCTATGGAACGCTGTCCAGCTATAATTTATTTTGAAAATTTGATTATTTTACTTTATTTTAGTTTATTCAAAATTTAAATTTCTCGATTCGATTTTTTGAGACTTCAACTCCTGCTTGCTTTCATGAACAAGGCGCCTTCTATAGCAACTGTTTACCCCTGGTGTAACGAGTTTAAGTGCAGTCGATTAAATTTGAAGAATGAAGAAAGAAGTAATCATCCTTTGACTGCTGTTAAGGAAGAAAACAATTTGATTAAACGAAACCGGTGAATTACATACGAAGAGATTCAGCACAATTTGCAGATTTGACTGGGAAGTGTTCATGATATTATTTCGCACTGGGTACCCCACAACCTTACCGATGTTCAAAAGCAGGTGCGCGTGGAATGGTGTCATTATATGATTGAAAAAGCAGGTTCTTCCCGCCATGTTTAGAATATAATAGCAAGCATATAACAAGTAATATATAACTGGTAGTTTTATGAAATACTATAACAGGTGACAAATCTTGGATTGATCAATATGAACCAGAAGCAAAGCGCCAGTCAACAGTATGGCTGTATCAAAACGAACCAACGCATACGAAAGTGAAGCGACTGAGAAGCGCTGGCAAAATGTTGATCGTCTCCTTAACGGGGTATATAGTATCAATTCCCTTCAATCCCTTGTTAAGAAACCAAAGTAGCCACAGTTTTTTCTGCTTCGAGCAACAAGCGTCCGAACACGGTACTCCAAAGTATTTTGCTTCACCACGATAACGCGCCCGCGTATTTCACGATCATGACGGGGGGCTTCCAAAACACCACACCGGTAAAACTTTTGGACCATCCGCCTTAAACTCTGATTTGGTACCATGTGTCATTCTTGTTCCCTAAAACTAACAACCAGCTTGAGTTCCAGTTGGGGATCCAGTTTTCATCGCCAGAAGATGAACTTACTGCGTTCGAAAAGGCCGTCGAGGAAGTACCTGTTGCAGACTAGAAAACATGCATTGAAAATTGGTTCAGACGCATGATATTTGTTTAAACGCTGGTGGAGAGTTCTTTGAAAAGATGTAATAAAAATAATATAACCTAAAGAAATTTATTTTTCAACTTTCTAAGTGTCCCACATAGCTAGGCGATTGGTGAGTGAAACACATGACCGTAACTGGCACTTACTTAGCACAACGAATTTCAATTGCGATCCAGCGTGGTAATTCGGCCAGCCTTTTGGCTACGTTGCCTTCAATTGATTCTAGTTTAGGTGTAGTTTTTTGAAGTTGTAGGTATTTTTGTATGTTTTAGTCTTTTACGCTGATTGTATACGTTATGTTAATAAAAATTCTATGAATTTACTTTAAATAAAAATATTTACTTAATTAACTGAATAATTGAATTACAATACATTTGAATTATTTACTACTCCTCAAGTGATCGAACTTGTGCATAGGCACGTAATTCAAAAGGCATATTTTAGGTAGGTATTTGTTTTACTTAATATTTAGCTTTATTCTTGTTAGATAAGGAAACTTATAGCTTTTATAAACACAGTTGGACTATTAGAAAATGTTATTATTATTAAATTAGAGTATGTTAAGGAAAGCGAAATATGGTACAATTAATGTTTGCATTGTTTCCGTATATCTAATAATAATTTCTTTCAGTAGTAAGTCATTTTAACGCAGAAACCAAACCATTATATTTTTGTACTTTTGTTGTTACAGAGGTAATGTTTTTTGTTGTAATGTTAGATTTTCTGATTTCCAAGAAATTTTTGCAGAACAATCAAAGCATGGTTTAAGCTAGTTACTGTAGTAGGTATTTACAGCGTTAATATTTAATGGCCCTTTTGTATTCTTCATAAAATTTTGATTAAATAAACCTGTTTTTCTAAACAAAGTACAACACTTCTTTGTAGATTTATTTCACACAAGGTCGTCACCAAAAATCGACAAACACTACGAAAAAAGCAAACCCAATACATAATTTTATGATATATCGTTAATTTCTTTCGTTCACAATGTATTTCGACTCAAAATTTTGTCCTTTTAATTTGATCAACTTTGTTCGATTATGACATAACAAGAAAGGCAATGGGACAACGCCTGTCGTATATATTTATTTTCTTTTATTATGAAGATGATATTATGATTTTTTAAAGTCTATTACTATTGTATTTACTATTGTAAAGTGCCTTTACTGTCAACGAACGGACTTCTTGGACCGAAGCGAAAAGCACCTTCTGCGCTCCTCATTGGCTTTTTTTATTTTATGCACAATCTATGAGTATTCACTGAACAATACACTATCATCATTATACTCTAAACAATAATTTAGGCTCAGAAAAAGAAAAATCAATGAGGAGCACGATTTGCCGAATGATGGACGAATCCATTTCCCTCAAAAAGTCCATTATGTTCTAGACTCACTCTGTTTTTCCATAATGGATGTCCATCAAGGCAAAAAGAATCCCTGATACAGCAATTTTTATGACCCTTTATATGTTTTGTATATTTGGATAATATTGAAATGTTTAAGGTGCGAAAAAAATACATATATTAGAGGCAAGATGCTTTGTTTTTTTTTACTTGGAGTGTAATAAAATGACCGCAAAATTAACAACTATGAAAACTAATTGAAAAAATTTAACTTTACGCGTGAGCAGACCAATCTATGAAAATGACGCAGTAGTCGACTTAGCTAGTTAAAATTAATTTATTAAATTATTATATTTCACGTATAAAGATCTTTCATGATAGATATAGGTAAGTTTGAATTGGTATTTACAAATTTAATCTCAAACCTGGTAGATAGTAGTTATGTCTGGAAAATCAACGTCAGGGATAACGTAGTAGGTATCGTACTAATATTATAAATAATAAGGTTTGTGTGACACGCCGGGACGGATAGAAAAAAAACTGTACTTATATAGCTTTCCCCATCGCAAATTTTGAAAAAAACGGGAATATACGCGAATGCAGTAAAATATATTTGGAGTAGGCTTTCGCCTTTATTTACTTTACAATTCACCGAAATATATCAGTTGGATAAATAAGTAATTTAGAATCATTGAGTTACTATGTACTACGTACGTAGTTCAATGTTTAGAATCTAATGTGGGTTTCAAGTATTTTCTTCTCAAAGTATGATACATTTAAAATGTCATTTGTTAGTTATAGAAGGATGTTAGACCGCAGTTCAAGTTTTTATAAATAATGCAATAAGAAAAAAAAATTTAAGAGATTGTAAATTACCATTAAAGAACTATGATGTTCCATTGAGGGAAAATCATAATTCAAGATTCAGAAATAGTTTGAAAGGCGACAGTTTATAAAGTACTAGAAGTAGGTAGATCCCGTAGGATAGCCTGAGCTTTTTCTGGATTATCCAGCTCTTTTAAATTAATTCAGTTACATCAGAGACATTCGAATTCAACTAAAATAAACAAACAAACATATTAAATTTTTAATAATAAAAACACTTTACAATCTTGGTAGATTAGGTTTAATCTAAGTGATGTTATGTCACCAACCATACAGTGAGACATTTACTAGAATCGGGATTCTTACATTAACTATTAGAGATAATAAAAGCTCATTTTTCATTTTGTGAGACACAGAAATATCCTTGTTTGCGATGTTTTTATACCTACTGTCAACATAAAAACTTCTGTCTCCATGTCTAATAATCATTTAATTTTAATCGGCTCTATATAAGTATATCAAAACCTGCTGAAACATTGTCAAAAACACTCATACAATGTGATTTTATAAAAAGATAAATAGACTGACATGATTATACGCCATCAACAGCATGTTTTCATCAATGGCGCGAGTTTTCCTTACACCCTGTATAGCGACACAGCCCCGCGTCCTTGAAGCGAAGACGGCTTTAAAGCTCGCCCCGTTCCGGTATTTTTCGAAGCGAAATTCCGTGATCTTCGAATTTAGGTCGCCATTATTTACAAGTATGGAGATATTGCAAAATTTTGTCTGATCTCGTTTTGTAACTTTTTCTTTGGATGATTCTTGATATCAGGTAAGTAGATAAAATCAGTGAAAATTGACTGCAATCTGAATATCTTGAAGAGAGTAATTGCTTGTGGTCTCCGAGATACAATCATCAATGCGGTTGTCTTCGCAATTCTCTGAAAGAGTACGTCATGAGAAAATCCTAGAATAGTTTCAAGAATACTATCAAAGCTCTGCATGCAATGGGCTGAAATGAACAGTGAGATAGCTACTATGATATAAGCATTTAATATATGAGATCTTTTTGAATTTAACCCGAACTTAATGCAGGCGCAGTTGCAATAGCGATAAAAAAGTCTGTATACTTATTACGATCGTCTCTTATACCTTTCGAGGCCCTTGTCTTATACTGATATAAGTATCTGAAAATGAAAAAACATATGAATGAAATGTAATGAAAAGAAAGCAATAATCAAATAACTTATTTGACGTAAAACTCAGTTGGTTTTGTAATAATAATGTAATGTAATATCTGGAACTGAACTGGTTTCATCCCCAATAATATATAGGGCACGAAACAAACAATATTGTGTGTCATAGTATATAAATCTGGATGCGCAATCCACTTGTCACAGTCTATTTACTGTTATAGCCAGGTCGTTACACTGTTATTCCTGCGCTGTAGCAATGACTTATACTACAAAGAAATTACGACGTTTTCTTACGATCGAAAGATATCAAGTTGTTCTGAAAATTTTATTTTATATAATTATTTATAAGTTTTTGTTAACACCAAGAGACCTCCTCTACTAAGTAACAGGAATATGAATTGAATTGAAGAGAGTAAGTTTCATTGAGGGAACAGGAAAATAGGAAGTTTTTTTGACTTTTAATTCAGACACAATCACTATGTCTACTATATTTAACCTAATATTATTTATTTAAAACTTTATTGCATAGTATAAAATCAGTGTACAATCGGCGGACTTAATGCCATTTGGCATTCTCTGCTAGTCTACCGCAGGGTGTAGGATGGGAGAAGGGTGGGACAAAATACATGTACGTACAAACTTGTAAAAAAATTTTGACTTTTTAATATAATACCTAATATATAAAAGCCGTAAATACCAATACCTGAGAGGAAAACAGGGCATATAAATAATGATGTTAGTTGATATTTTTTTGCTTTTTAAATTGTATCACTAAGATGATGTTTAATTTTTTTTTTGGTGATAAAAATATGCATGTGTGGGATAGTACTTTTAGTCGAACACATTTACAATGCATATAAAATATGCTGAGACAATAAACTAAACACCACGGCCACAAAGAAAAGCTTGTATTGTGGACTACCATAAATACATAACAATGAGTAATGATTACATATCTATGTTAATCAAATTAACGTCTATCTCTGTCAGGATCCGAAACCAGGACCTTCAGTCCTGAAGATTTGGCCGTAGTATGTTATTATGTCACAGTAAAAGCCTGGCGATGGCGATGACACAAATGCCATACCACAGGGTTGGTCTCGTCTTTACTGGCCAGCTGCGCCAAAGTTAAAAAATACCTAGTACCTAGAAGGTACCGAAGAACTGTCCGCTTGGCCACGGACAGGGTCAGGTACTCCAAATTGACGGCCAACCTCCAGCAGTGAAGTGGCATCTAAAATAGAAGAAGGTACCTCTAGCCAGAGAGCAGTGAATAGACTCCGGAATTCAAGAAACACAATCAATCCCTTATTAACAAGACGACATTAAAATATGAATAAAATTTTAAAGTAAAATTAACGTCAAAAATATCCATGCGTAGTTTTCTTACTACACTCCGAGCTTCACGCCCACGCTCGTTCAATCATCTAGGGTTTGGAATAAAAAACGGAGTTTCTGTGTTTCTAGAACATGTCTGGAACAATATTAATGTAAAATCAGATTTCGAAATAATTGACAAGATGATGCATGGAATATTTGATAAATTTTGTTATGTATGACTAAAATAGAGACGTTTTTCAACTGAATTAGTTTGTAGTTTCATCTCCTTGAATATATATTTCAGTTTTGCCATAATGTAGATTAAACCAGGTTTCTCGGTTATTTTTGTCTTTTTTATGAGGGCTTTTTGAACAAACAGACAAAAATTAGGTATTGACTCTTTTATAACGAAATTACAGAGTGATTATCAGAATTCATGATAAACACTTTATTAATTTTATCTTAAAACAGCTTTTCCCACGCTTTGTTGAGTATCCTTCGGGAACAGTTCTTTTTTTGAAAGTTAGATGCCTGTGTTTTTTTTTTACACCTGATACGGAGCATGCAGCGTTTCTTGATTATCTCTTTAGTTAAAGTTTGAACAAACTTCAAATCAAATCAAATCGTTTTATTTGCACAAATAATAGGTATATGCAGGTGTAGGGTCATTACAGATATAAAAACACAATAGTTCAGCCATATTTCACCATCAAGGCATGTACATTACAATTTTATATTAGTATTTTTCAGTAAAATAAAATTCTTAAAACAATTCTTAAGTCCAATATTATTTGTCATTTATCATTAAAATAATCTTGTACAGAATAATAACAGTTTTCTATTAGTAAATATTTCAATTTTTGTTTGAATTCATTAATATTATTAATGTCCTTTATATAATTTTGTAGTTTGTTATAGATTTTGGAAGCCATACCAAAGAAACTCTCAGAATATAGCGTGGTTTTACGAGGTTGAGATCTAATTTTATGCTTATGTCTCTGGCTTTTTAAACACTCAAATTTGTCTAAGTTATTCTTAAAAAATAAAACCGTTTCTAAGATATAAACGCAAGGGAAAGTCAGAATTTTTAACTTTGTAAAGAAAGGCCTACATGAATCTCTGCTTCTGAGGTGACAAATAGACCTTACGCATCGCTTCTGTGCTTTGAAAATTTTTAATTTGTCAGTAGAGTTTCCCCAGAATATAACGCCGTAACGTAGAATTGAGCCAACGTATGCATAGTATGCTGATAATACTACTTTCTCGCTCACTATATTTGATAGCATGCGTAACGCGTATGCGAATTTATTTAATCTACTGCATGTAGCCTCAATGTGCGCTTTCCATCTAAGTTTTTCGTCAATAATTATTCCGAAAAATTTTGTCGACTTTACTTCATTTATTTGATGTCCTTTATAGTCAATATTGCATAATTTCAAGTCCCTATCTTTATTTTTAAAATTAATTTTTTTTGTTTTAGTCAAATTCATTTTAAGGTTATTATTGGTCAACCAGTCCATAATGTTGTTCAATGTAGATTTAACGTCAGATTTTAACATATCGAAGTCATTATTGCTACAGTGAGAGGAAGTTTTTCTCCGTAAGCGTATTAGGACATAATCTCGTTATTTCAAGTGTTTGGCTTGAAGTCTGTTATCCAGGTACGATTTTACGAGATTTAGAGCAACGCCTCGAACTCCATACGCGTCAAGCTTATTTATGAGAATTTTGTAGTCAACAAAGTCAAAAGCTTTAGTTAAATCCATAAAAAGAGCACAAACAGGTGTCTTATTCTCGACATCAATCAGAACTCTCTTCAAGCAATTGTACAATGCTAGGTTAATTCCCTTATTTTTTCTAAATCCAACTTGTTCTTCTGCTAAAAGTTGATACGTTTCAAAGTATTTATTAAGAGCATTGTATATAACCTTTTCAAAAATTTTGGAAAAGATTGTTAAACGTGCCACTGGCCTATATGACGACATGCATTGAGGGTCGGATTTCTTAAGTAAAGGTTTTATAATTGTTACTTTCAATGTCTCGGGAAATCTGCCACTTTCGATGCACAAATTAACCAAATGACTTTGGATAGGTGCAACATACTTTGCTACTTCTTTAATAATTCTTGTGGATATCTCGTCATATCCCGTACTATTCGTATCTTTAAGATTCTTTATTACTATCAAAATCTCATCAGCATTTGTAGGAGCCATGAAAAACGAGTTAGATTTTTTGGATTTACAATAAATTATTGATTGCGTTATTATGACTTTCACTCTCGACTTGATCAATGAAAAAATTATTAAAAGATTCGGCATTGTCATTGGGATTTGTCAATTTAGATTTAATATTTACTATTTCACTTATAATTTGTCTAGGGCTATTATTCTTAGTGTGTTTATTAATTAGGTGCCAAGTTGCTTTCATTTTGTTTGTAGATGTATCAATAAAGTAACAATTTTGCGCTTTTTGTGTTAATCTTATAATGTATTTAAGTCTTTGGGAATATAAACTTCCTTTCACATTTGCAATTAGTAGGTATAAGTTAAGATAACTTTTTACATAAAAAACAAAAATATATTTCTGTTTTGTAAATCAATGATATAATATTTAAAAAAATTTTTAAAACGCAGTACACGCTACTTATATGAACTACTCTAACCATAAAACCTAAAAATAACTTTCATATAACTACATTAAACTTAGTAAATCCACCACTTAAGATCAGCTCCTATATAATAGCATCAATAGAGGCCATTCACCGTATCATTGTCTCGAAGGAGGCTCGGACAGCGCCGTGTAACTCCGCCATAATTGCATTAATATTAATATTGCTTAGGCCTGGTTCACACTAGAATGCACTTTGCTGCTCGCAGTATGTGCTGACGACATGACGGTTATTGAAGTGAACAAATGGTTTAATAGTACGTTGCGTAGTGTTGAACTGAGAAAAGAATTCTGAAGCAATTTTCTGAGGCGGGCTTTGTGAACTGGCCGCCATTTTGAAACAACTCTCTTCTGTTTTATAATATTACTGTAACGGGGAAATATTTGACAGTTTGTAATGAACATACTCTGTAGTTCTGAACATTTTAATAAAACTTTTCGCCTTTATAAGTACATCTAAATAATTCAAGAGTACCTACGTCAGATGACATCTTCCCTAAGCACCTACAAGAATGAAAGTGCTCGGGATTGTAAGTATAAACTCGTACAAACCTGGCTCTGTTAGTTTTAAAATTTTATTAATTTTTATATTTTAGCTAGTCTTAGTCTTAGTTTTTATTTTAGCTTAGTCATTGTACGACTTTGTCGCGGTGTAATAATGACAATTCAATTACAGAAAAAAACATTAAATTTAAATAAAACCTTAATAGATCAATTTACCTTACTTCAAGGCCAAACTGAACATTAATTAAACAGTAATTTTGCGATACTTGACGTTGGGCATGACATGATATAATTACACAACATAATACAGACTCAATATAATTACAGCCTCCAAGCAACAATAGGTCTCAGTTCTAAAGTATGAAGTCGATTCTTGCGCCTCATTCTGGACACACTCCAATATTATGTGATAGACATCCTCAATTTTCTCCCATTCAGAACAATGGAGATGGTGCATTTTTCATTAAGAAAGCAAACTTATTTACTGGCATAGTCGAAAAACTATAAAAAGTTCTTGTATGGGGAGGTTGCACTCTTTCCACCATGGCTTTTGGCATATTTGTGGTGGGATCCTTCTATACAAGATACATTTTTCTACGGTTCTCAAATTTGGTCAAAATAATCAATCCACGCCTTCTCACAGGCCTGTTTAACAATAGCAACACAGTTTGTGTAGAAACGCGTGAGTTTAAAGCTAACTAAGCAGGCTTCCGATGCTAATCGATCAAGTTATTCATTGTGTACAAAGCCTACATGAGATGGTAACCACTGCATCACTACTTTTTATTTGTGTTCAGTAATACTAGACCAAGTATAAGTAATAAGAGTATGTCATGAAGTATGACAAAACTATCAAACTTAATCTAGAAAAGTACGACAATTCTTCTAATATTGCGACTAAGTCTAACTCCATACATTTGATACAAATATTTTCCAATTGATCTCACAACGCATTAACAAGTCAATAAGCTGACTAGTGCGCGCTATGGTGTATAACAGCAGCGATGTTCTCTACGGCCTAATTGCATTTGAAGCGTACGAGCAACAATATCGGCATATATCTGCTTGTTACTTGCTTAGAGAGGTATAGCGGAATGAGACTAAAAGCACGGAAAAATGATGGCAGGGTAATTTTATCAAATTTATGAATAAAAATTGGATACCGTCCCATTGTGCTCGCGAACCTTGAAAAATTGACGAAGATAAGTTAATCAGCGTATCAAAGGACAGATAAACATATATCGGCTTAACAAAATTCGTATTCGGACCTCCAGAGGAGAAGCAGGACTTCTAAAACATCTAAAAATACATTTTCACCTTCCTTGCCTAATTATATTCTTACAACTACAAAACTCTCTTAAATAACTAATGGAATACCTAAGACATACATCTAAGAATAAACTTAGTGAGTTAAACCTTAAACCTTTTTGTACCTAAATACAAAAGTAGATATTAAATAGAGACACAATTATCTTAATTTGCCCCTACAATATATATGCAGATGTAATTCACTATCATTTGTCCACGGCTACGCTTGCGTATCTCTCGGAACAGTACTTTTTCTCTGGATAAAGTTTGTCATGTCCTTTTTGTACCCGTGCTAAAGTATAATAGGTACGGGAGGTATACTTTAGATCCTTTTAGTAAGTTACCTACTAACATACACACTTTAACATTTATATTATTAGTAACGCTTTTGTACCTTTTTTGTTCATATTAATTTAGTTCCGAATTGTTTTAGGTAACAATAGCACAAAATACATAAGTATTTTTAATATTCTGTAACAAATTTTTGTAAACTCAAACAAAACCCAGGTACTCTTTGAAAAGGTTATGAAATAACTTTCAAGCAGTCATTTTTTATAACAGCAAACATGGTACACTTATTACATTATTATTATACGAGTACAAGGGCAGCTCATGCGCTATTACACAAACGATAAATTTCATTACTTAATTAGAGCAACCTACGCGCTACGTAAGGAATTATGTAGTTACATAATTCCTTTTCACAAGCTTTTCTGATTTGTTCAGGGTAAAGTTCAAGGTTATTCATAACTTTTATGGGTTAACTTGTGTAAAATAGTTGGTAGAAAAAAGTGGGCGTATGTAAATTTAGTGTTTAGCGATTACTTCGTTGTTAAATATCTTTTTCAAGTTATAGATATCAACAATACATGTAATTAAGTAGTTTCTTAAAATGCTTCTCTTTTATCGAATAAATAAAATAAAATAAAATGTATCGATTTAGAACCACGCAAATCAATGCCTACGTCTGTAGTATTCGAATATCTTTGCTCATACTACGAGCAATCGCCTACGTACTACGGCTAGCCAGTTAGATTCGTCACAGCGTAAAACTTCCAGTATGCCCACAGAGGCCGTTGACATAAAAAAATCGTGACCATCTATCTCGCTCGCACTCTCGCCCATACTCTTCCGTAAATCGAAATCAAAGCTCGTCGGGATTCGAGCAAACTGAAGTTCGTACGTTACGCGCATGCGAGTGAAGTGAGCTATGAGTTAAGGTGCGTTACGAATGACATCTAAGTGTAATCTTTGTGACGTTTTGTTTTGTATCAATCTTATTTTTAAAGCGGTTTTCTGTATTCCGGTACCTTAATATGATTTAAATAAAATTTAGGTTATCTGTAAATAATTTGAAAGTTACTAAAATATTTTACAAATAAAAATAAAGAGTACTGAATATCAATGGAAGAACAACAGTCTGTTGGAAGTTCGGAACGAGTGCCCACAAATTTTTGACATAAATGAATGTATGGAACGTAACTGCTTATGGCGGACGCGAGTTTGTGTTTATGTCAATAAAAAACTGAATTAAAACTTATATGCGCGGGTGTGGATTTGTATTTTATAAATAGTGATGTGTACGTGATAACTGTGAACTGTGTAATTTGTGTGATAATGGTTTTGATCTTCGAACATTGGGATCATTGGATATCTACACTCTATCTATAAATGTAAGTACTTTGCATGTTTCTTACTTTAATTGCGGCATTAGGACAGAAGAATATATTCAAATTGTTAGAATCGGTCCAGTTTAGAATTGTTTAGATGTGAATATCCATTTCATTAAATATTTATGTTAGTTTTTGATGGCAGTGATTATCGCCGAGACCTAGGTTATCGCCAGATGATAATTTTTTTGGTTGAAAAATGTTATTAGGCAGTTCAAATCGCACTGCTTTTTCTTATTATATGCCCTAAAATAGTAGACGTTTAGAACAATGTTCGAAAATGTGGTAATACTGATTGGCAAGTAATTATATCAAATGGACCCATAGTTTTCGTGAAAATGGGGTAAGGTTTTAATTGTTGTATTTAATTCTAATGAACCTCGTAACTTAAATGAACAATTTCCAACAATTATTAGTGATACATGTAATTGTCCGAATTTTGGCAAAAAAATATTCTCTTCTAGAATAGGTAAGAAATACTTACAAATATTAAGCATATATTTGGAAAGTAAATAATATTAAACAACATTGAAGTAAATATTATAAATAAAACATCCAAAATTACAATTCTTTTGAGTTTACAAAAATAAATAAATAATCTTCATAATGGGCCACCACTCAGCTTCATTTGGTTTGTTTATACTAGCGTCAGCATCTGTAGAGTTCCATGATTCATTCCTCAAACACACAGCTGCCATATGTCTGTGTGCCCAGATTTTGATATATGAGATGCTTTTTGAGATGTTAATGAAAGAGTTATGATTAATATTGATGCTGTGTGACTTATGATAGTATTTGTTAAGACATATTAAATCATTGATAGAGTAACTAATGCCAATAAAATATTTAGTTTCATAGTTATTTTTGAGAGTAAAAGTTTAATTATCATGGCCTTAGCAAAAGAGTTTATTCCAATTTTGTTGTGCAGCAGTTAATAATTTTCAAAGTTTGAAAAAACTTAACTTTTATTACCGAATAATTAGGTTGTAGGTAAAAAGTTATTATTTAGTGTTGGACCATACAGATCTGCTTTGATTTAGAATAAATTTAACTTCTATGAAAAAATTTGAAAACATTAGAAAGAGGTGTACAAATTTTAATTGATTTAATTTCAATAAAGATATACATACACCTTGATTACTGCTGGTTGCTTTTCTAAATCTATCATTATATCATAATTTTAAGACTTCAAATAAATGTAAACCTGAATATATCTACTTAATATAAACTTACTTATAAGGTTCCATATCAAATTAGTCTGATTTTAAAAGTAATGGACTGTAATAGATTCTAATTCTATTTTATCTAGGAAACACACAATCAGTATACTAAAACATTGACATCTATAACATGTACAGAGAGCAGTGATGTGTCCATGTGAAACCTTTTTGAACCAGAAACCTGGTATTCATAATAAAAGATAACTTAAATTTATGCCAACATGGGACAAAGAGGCATACTTTTTAAATAAAGTAAATGAAAACCAATATTATCTTATACCTACTAGTAGGTGCCAATATGACATTCTAAAATATGTTGTTACTAGATTTCATATGTGTAATTAAAATTACAACTATGACACAATACATACATTATACATACATTTGTTCCCATCTATGAAAAATATGATCACACATAAATTTTACAATGTAGGATTTTTTACGTACTTAAGTATATTTCTTATAGGCTTATATTCTCCTTTATGAATTATAAAAGAGGTTTTCGCTAATCTGGGATAAAAATGATTTCCTGATATCAAATCATCAAATCAAATCATTTATTTCAATCAATTACAAGATCATACAAATTCAAACTCATATTCTTATAGAAAACAAAAAAAAAAAGGTTTACAAAGTTTTAAAATACATATTAAAATCATAAAGTTTATACAACGTTACAAACTACAAAAAAATTACAATATTAAAAATTATAAAAACTGTTAGACTAACAATATCAGTAATGTCCAAACAATAAATAAATTTAAACAAAGAAATTAAGATTGTGTAATGTCAGTATTAAGCAATATAAGATTCATTATATAGGTGCAATATTATTCAAACCAAAAATAATTTCAACATAATACAATTATATAATAATAATAGTGCAATAATATACTTACTTATATAAGATTATAAAATTATTTTGTATTATACATGAATCGTACATGAATCAAAAATATCAAATTAAAAGAAAAAAGATATTTAAAAAAATTTAAAACCTAAGTACATAGTTATTTGAGAAATTTATTTAATTTATCATTTAGTTCAATTTACTTACTTTCATTTAATTTCATCAATGTGGATTATTTATTACAGTTGATTATTTATTACAGAGCTATTCAATAAACTGTGTTGATCTTCAATTTTATGAAAATATCACTAATGAATTAATTATTAATTCATTTAACTAATAATTAATTTTGAATTCCTCATACTCAGTAAAAAGTGTGATTAAAAATAGTAGTCTGATCTGAAAATTCTATGATATTAATATTATCTATTTCTTATAAAAATATTTTTTATTTTTGAAATTTTGAAGATACTGATTTTGTAGGTCCTTCAAATTCTTATTCTGTATTTATATGGAAGGTAGGCAGGCTAGTAAAAGGTTTATGTGATATATTTTCTGATAGAAAGTGACAATAGGGTTGTATTCTAAATAGTTAATTACCTGAGATCAATGAGTTTTCAACTGTTAAGTCAAATCAAAATAGTTTAAACTGTTTTATGTTTTAATTTAACATTTAAAACTTGTTTGCTTAGAAGTCAGTAATATAGGAAAAAATCTGATGTTTAAAAAGTCCCTATTCTTCTCTTCTGACGACACGCAAATATAAATTGTATGACACAGGTTAAAATGCAAAGGCAATGTTACTAATTATGAAAAAGCTAATAAAATTATAAATGTAACAGATCAATTAGTTCTATGTGTTATAGTAAATCAAGTTATTATCTAGTTACAAGTTATCTATTAATATCATTTATTCATAAAACCTTATCTTAATACACAAATTACTTAATAATGGAATAATGAACAAAAAACTCCAGGGTCTAAACAAAATAAATATTCATAACCTGTTAATATTGTGAATTTCAAAGTTTGTTGGTACTATAGAAAATTTTCATCTCCACATCCTCACCCACATACCTACATACACGCTTAATCAAAATAGTCCAAAATATACATAAGGGGAACTAAATCTTTATTTCCTAATAACTACATTTTTTCATCTCAATACTAAGTAAGTAGATACTTATTTATTTCATGAAGTTTATTAAAGCTTAATATTGTTATTTTTTCCATAGTCTCCTAATTTTTACAAAAAATTGACACTAATATTTAAAGTACCGAATCTTCTTTATGGGATATGGGAATCTTTTATAGGGGATATTTATGATAATTATGTGAAAGTGAGTTTGTTTTTTATGCATTCACACCTTAAGTTATCAACAAACAATTTTGCAGATAGGTAATGTTCGCTGGAGTACGGAAAAGGAAAAAGGATATGTTTCATCCTCTCATCTCATCTGTTAGGTGCAATCTAGTTTGTATTCCGGTATTGCTACTGCTTCAGTCCTGTACCGATTGGAAAGCGGATTGATGTTCGGTTTCGAAGCCAAGGAAAAACTAGCTCTCCGAAATTACGCCTCTTATTGGTGAAGTCAGTGATGTAATCACATTGTGGTTTTACTGGAATAAAAACTTTAGTGAAAGTCGAATTTCGATTAAATTTGAATGTAAGTTCAAGTGTAGAGTGAATAGGTACCTCTTGGACAGGCGTGTATGATGATATGGCGTCTTCATCGTCACTTTCCATCAGGTGCGATGAAAGACAAACGCCTGCTAATTATTAATAAATAAAAAAAAGTTAAGTAATTAGGTTGGCTATCCGATTTCATCTAATCTTCTATACTTTAAGGAACTAAACCACACGTCCGGGAACTGATTCTGTGCGGATGTTAATGTGGTGACCAGGCCGCGGCCCACGGCCCCACAGTCGTCGGAATGTCGTATATACTCTTATACTAATCGCTTAAGTAAAGTTGATATTGCGACGTAGATCACGCGTTGTGATTGGCCGATTTGAGTATACTAAAGAGGAATAATTTGTGTCTGTATGTAACGGCAAACATTGAAACTAGGGGGCTAGTTATTAAAATTATGTCGCAAATGGAAGTTACGTAGGTTATATTTTGTACTGAAATTTCCACGAGACTGAGATGAAACATGGGCATTGTTCTTTGTCCAAGTTATGCCTATTTAATCAAGTAATTTTTATCATTTATTATTCTTCATAATGCCTAGCTTTCAAACAAAAAGGAAATCTACGTCTAACTCAAAAAAACATTTTTTTTTTTTAGTTTTGAGGAATTCATAAAGTTGGCTTTAGTAGAGTACATAGTAATAAGTCAAAACCTTTAAAGTTAAAACAATTTTCAATAATATCTGAATTATATTTCAAATATTTTTTTCTTTTCTTACGATAATTTTTAGTTCTTATTTCACCCTCTTGCGGGGTTGCACTTTATCGAGGGACACACTGTATATTTGACCTTTTGGCATTTGAAGATAAGAGTTTTATATTCATAGGTATTAGCTAATAGGGTATCCTACTTTGTTTTATTATTTGAAATATAGAAGTTAACTGCGGCATCAAAAGTCATGCTTATATTAATTATATTATCTATGATACGGAAATAAAAAAATACAACTATTTGACTACTATTTGATTACATTATACATTCAATTTAAAGGAAATTTGGAAACCGTTTTGTTAGGTATACACGATATCATAAACCTCTGAAGCTCAGTTATACAAAGATCTAAGGTACATTTATTGTTACTATTATATTTATTTACAATTAAACAAATCAATTACAATTATTAGAGCTTACTTGTCACGTTAACCTCTAGGATTTCGGTGTGACTAAAAACAATCGTCTTATTCAACTATATCTTAGTATATATCACTTAATTTAAAAAAAAATTTACGTCTGTTTATGCTATTAAAATTGTCATTAACTGAATTAGCTACAGAGCTCAATTAATTATTTATTGTAAGAATTATAAATTTATTATATGAACACATTAAGGATAGCAATCTAGACCAACACTGGCCATTACAAGTAATTTATTAATAAGTTTTGTTCATTCAAGTAAAATAATTCAAAAAATATGAATATTGTCTTTTTTCATATATAAACCTGTATTTCGGTTATCCTACACCTAATTAAAACAGAACCTACACCTAAGTAGAACAATCGTTGCTCGAATAGAGACGATACAGTTTCCCTAGTTGTATTGCACCTAACAATCAAAACTGCAAAAGACACTTAACACCCTAACAATACTTCTCGCCACAGTCGAGTAAGCCCAAACGATAACAGAAATAAAACATTAAGGCAAATTCCTTTTCCAATTCACACCACAAATCGGCTCGATTTCCACTTTATTGAACCGTAACTCTAGAGCAAACCGTCAAAACCTTAAAGTACCTTACTGCGAGTCCTTTAAAAAGATATCAGACATTCCTGGAATGGCTTCATTAGTCACTAATGTCATACTTTATTCCCGGCAGTCTTTCCTGCAGTTTGTTTCCATTGGCTGATAACCTTATCAGTTATTTATGCTTTTTTAAGGCACCGAGAGATAAGGCAGGCTCTGGTCCAGTAGCGGAAATTGCCGCCTTATTAAGAGATTATCAAGTTATTTAGTTCTCTTATGCACTGAGCTTTTAAGTGATATTAGCTTTCAGCTCTCCATTAATTGTTAAGTCTTAAAACTTAAGTCTTTCGTCGCAACTTAAGTCGCAACACAAGGCATACGAAATTATGTAAGTAATACTTAATGAATTGTGAAAGGTAAGTAAGCTATGATTAATTCTCCTTCAAAAACCTTTATGAAGTATTACATTTATTTCTTCCTCCATTGAACAAACAACAAGAATCCTTTCAATATGATATCCAATTATATTTTATCTATCGCAGTTACCTCGTACAACAACCGACATTTCATTTCAAACTTCACATGTTCGGATTAACTTATGAATTCGACAAAAAAAAACTATTAAAAAAAAAGTATATCTCTATTAATTTCAAAGCCCATCCGATCATGAACTGGTTGAAACCGGGTCGGCCGAGTTATACTGATTTAATAACTTTCGTTTTTCGATTTCGTCAAATCCAATATACGCTCGCGATATTGAAATCTGAATTTCAATGGATATGTACGCTAAAATTCTAACCTGCCGTCAAGAATGCTACCTCTGATATATTAGCGAGACATGTACTTTCAAAATTAATATGAACAAGACAAATTAACTTTGTCGCCGTGTATACGGGGCTGTGGCTTATACTCCGCTGTGGGATAAACTTTCAGAATAAGATTGCACAAGATGTATGATACCGCAAACTTCACGGGGATTTAAATTGTATTTGCTCAGGGTTTATTTTTAAATTTATGAAAACTTGTCGTTTTCAATGAGAAGGTATGCTAGTTTGTATGCTTTTCAATTACGCGATATCATAAACTAATTTTTAATACGAATGTGAACAATTCGTGTAGATTTTTGTTTTGTAGTTGTTGTACTTAAAGTAAGTTTTAAAATGACGGTTGGTCTAAAAATGGTTCGTTCTTTTAATTATTTACTATTAGGCTGAAACCTGTAATGCGTACTTAGACTAATCTTAAGACACATCTCAGCTTAATGGTCAAATAAAAAGCGACTTTGTTTTATACTGTATACAATTTATATTCTGGAAACGATTGACACGAATCGTGACAAAATTGTCAAATGCGACTTTTATCATTATACATTATATAAAAAAATCACCTTTATTTAACAATTTAGCTGAGATAAGTCTGATACAAGACTAAGGGACTGTTAATAGATTTCATCATTAGAAGTTTGATGTGCATTAATTTAAATAAATTAACAAATAGAATATTAATTTAATTTAAAAAGTCATATATTTTTGTTACTTTATAAGCAAATTAGAAATATTGTAAAGTTCGAGCTTTATTTGGAACGAAACGTGTCATAGACCATATATATACTGGGCGCGTTCGTAGCAAACCAAATGTCAATAAATGACTATAAAAAGAAAACCCAATAAATTTTTTGTGGATTGTAGTTTTTGACATGAATTAGGTTTTATGGTTCACCTAAAAATTAGTCATTTTTCGTACTATATTACTTATCTATACATAATACGAGTTGTCAAAATGTTGACAGGTCAGGACCGGTCTTTCGTCTTTTGAGTTATTTGAAAAAATTGCCTAAAGAATATTATTTTTTTTACAAAAAGCAATGTTTAAATTGATTTGAACGAAATCGATGCTTTTGTACACAGAGTCCATTCGAAAACCGTCTCACATTTTTGGTGTATAAGGAACCCTAGAAATAATATTGATTTTTATTTCTTTTCAGTATTTCATCAAAAAAAAATTCATTGCAAAGTACACTGATTATTTAAGCTGTAAAAACGCTTGCTCCAGCAATATGGCGTCGAGACTGGCCTGTGACGTCACACGGTGGCGTCAAGACATGGCATAACCAGATTTTTACTTGCCTGTGATGTCATTTAAAACTTACCCAATCAAAATGGTTTAATCTCTAGATGTTCCGACTCAAATAGATAAGTTTATTTGCGTATTTTTGGATGAAATATTAATTATTGTTTATGTATAGTAATGCGAATTGCTCTTAAAACACATTATCTATGCAGATGACAATAAATATTTCATTATTTTGTATATTGTCAAATAGCCATGTATTGATTTGAATTCATTCCCTTTCGAGATTGTACTTTGGATTAGACACACTGTACGTAATATTGAAGCAAAAAATGGTTTAGATATATAAAAACTTACAGCAGTAGATTAAGGCACGTAATATCAGCATTTCTTAAGTAGCTCGGAGGCGCTCTCATTATTAGACATGGAACATTAAGTAGCCAGCTCCCATAGACTTTCCCTCGATCTTAAACAGAACCAAATAATTACCAATTAGCTTTAATTAGTTACTTGTGCTTGGCAACTTATGAGAACCAGCGACTTATTGTTTACTGGCTTGTATATTTATGATTAAGTTTGTTGCTGAGTGATCGATATTATTTTGTAGTTTGAAAGCTTATCTAAGAACGTGTCACCAAGCTTTTAAGTTCTTCTATTTGATACCGTTTGGTTAAAGGAAGGTTTTAAGTAAATTAATTTCATAGTTTTATAAAGGTTGACGGCGTCAATTTATAAATAGAGGTCTTGTTTTTTATTTCTTCAGCATCATTACCGTCACTTAAGATAACCAATCACATTATCAAGTTTATTTTAAACAGGATGTAATGAATATTAAACGCAATAAGACCTTTGTTTGGTTATTAACGAAATATTTCAAGCCTATTCCTTTTTTGCCGCGTTGCCCAGAACTTTCAGGCATATTATTTCCCAAATCAAACCTTAATAATCCACTCACTAATCGACATAGCGCTGTGTACGTAGTATTTCTTAAAAGGCACAAATCGTTCCCGAACCAATCAGCGGGCTGTTTACTTATTGGTTATTGGCATTATGTAAGCAATTTTCAATTGAATAACGCCGAAACCATAGAAATACTATTCCAAATGAATTGGCCATGTTGAAAGATTACTTTCACAGATTTAAATTTAAATGAAATGGTGAAATAGTCGATTTGGTGGTTAAAAGCTACGCGAATCTTGGAGTTTCGAGTCGACGTCATTTTTGTATGTAGGATGCTTCGATCACAAAATAAATACTGAATACATAGTTTCATACAAGTATGACACTTTAAACCAGTCATGTCAAAGATACGGCTCGCGGGCCGCATCCGGCCTCTGGGCCGTATCAATAAGGCCCGCGATCGATATTATTTTTAACAACCGTATATTACTTTTATACTATATAATTTAATAAATAAAATTTTATAATAATTCAGTTCATTTTTTTTTGCTTTCAACCTGGCCCGCCTACGAATTCAAAATTTAATATATGGCCCTCGGAAAAATTGAGTTTGACACCTCTGCTTTAAACTGTCCATGATGGTTTAGAAGTTTGCCAAGAAAAGACAACTAGTACATAACAGCCTATGTTTATACAAACCCAACCCTACGTGCATGACGTAAAATTGAATTTAGAAAGTCAATCATTTAGTGAGGATAATTGTTGGCCAAGGATTGTGTATCTATTTTTATATGTGCTCGAAGGTAGTAGGGCAAAAAAATAGAACATACATTTTGATAAAGTAGTTTTGTAATCGGAAATGAAGAATTAAAGGCGTATAAGGAGTTTCCGAGTCGATTTCAAGTAAAACAAAATCATTGTTTAAAGATTTATTTATACATTTGACTATAGAATTGTTCCTTATTAGTGTCGTAATTCAGTACTATCAATTTATTACGAATAATAGTGATTCATTCTAATATCAAATCCAGAATTGCTTTTCTAATAGATTTAAATCTTCAAAACAACTAAGAGTTTCAACAATACTTTTATTAATTTACCGCCAACAGCGCTTCAATTCCAAAACGTCAGTTTCACCCAAGAACTTGGGAGTTGAACTGAAGCGGTTACAAGAAGCTGCGTTCACGGCTCTCGGGCAACTTTGAATTGTTTAGATAACTCTCCGACGTCTATTTTGACGAAGCATTGGTACCGAGTTACACCGACACATCCGACTGGCTAAGCCACGATGAGGATGACATTCGAGCGGCGAAATGTCTTGCCGATTGTTTTATAGCGGATACGAAGATGGTTAAATTGTATTGATGAATCAAAATTTATTTTGGGCGTTTTGATGATCGGTGCGGGATGCAATTTGATGTTTCCGTTGTCTGTTTTGTGTGAATGTTGAGTTTAATGAAGACAAAATGTTGCAATTTGATGTTTCCGTTGTCTGTTTTGTGTGAATGTTGAGTTTAATGAAGACAAAATGTTGCAATTTGATGTTTCCGTTGTCTGTTTTGTGTGAATGTTGAGTTTAATGAAGACAAAATGTTATAGTATCTTGTTTGAATAGTTACTCACAATAATGACTCTAAATCTATCAATGTTTCTTACATAAGTTAAGCTAGCAGATTGCTGTTTTTATTTTTACCTAAATGACACATTCGTCTCGTTTTCAAGCATACCTACATTACCTATTGATATACATCCATACTCAAACCAGCTTTCAATTATAATCAAAATTTTTTCACTGTTTTTTGCAGAGTCACAACAAACACAAAATCTTTTGCATTTGTCCTACACTACCAAAGAATATTCTTGTAAGCTTGATGACTGAAAATCCAGGTTAATGAGCAAACCTTTTTAGGTAAAGCTTGTACAACTTTAGCGAATGATTAATGAACTTAAGATTGGAGTAATCTAGTAAATGGTTATCGGATTGAGGGGGAAGGGTTGATCAAGTGAAAATTACTTGGAGCTTATAGATTTCTCGATATTTCTGACACCCAAATACGTACATTTTCAAGAGTGTTGAGTTTTGATTACGTTCGGCATAAACAATGTTTGCCCGCTTTATAACTTAGGTATTTTCTTTATTAAGTGTGTTGGGAAATGTTTTGTTTCGATGTTGAAACAAGGTTTTAGGTTAAACGGTTTTTTATAATAAGGCATTTATGTGATATTCTGCGCTCGGGTTCATTTGATGGATCGATACTGTATTCTGATTTTGTACGAGAAAGTAAGAAATGTACTATGATTATACGACAATACCTAATGCGAAATGTGTTACTATTTTCAAAATCGTAACATAATTGTTCCAATTCAAGTGAAATAGATACCTGTAGAAACTTTGTTTAGATACGACTCGGTAACTCATCGAACAATGAGATCACTTTATTATTATATTTATGTCACATACCTTCTTGTAGTTGCCAAACGGTTGTATTGTTGAACTTATTTTGGAAGTAAGTTCACATCCAAACACCAAATCTCCCTAATCATACTTAACTTTCTGTCTTTATTTCAAATTATATACCCTTGAGCCTGTAACACGCTGTATATTATCTCAAATCGTAAGGCGCAACTAGCGACAGCACAACTAGCGAAAGCTCAACTAGCTATTAGCAGTGCAACTAGCCATTAACTAAAATCCAAACTTGTATTGCACAGGGAGCTGTGAGCTAACACAATGCATTTTAACCCAATTAGCTGGGACGAGCTTATTAGCGCTTAATCTAGTTTTACGTACAACATGTGCACTCAATTATATTTCGGGGTTCACGATTAAACTGAAATTGTGTTTAGGTATTTGAATATAGACCAGGTAAATAGTGGGTACTCATTGGTTCAATTAGAGTTGTTCATGTGAGGTTTATCAGTTTTTTAAATACACAGAAGATGTTCGTTTCATTTTTTGTATGTAATTTCCCCATGTTACAAACAATAATATAAGTAGAAAACGTACACTTAGCATTGAAAAAAAATGTTATATCTCTTTAATGTTTAACTTTAATTAGATTTATCTTAGTAAATCGAAGTGAAATGTTTTTATCATGGGATTTGATTTCAAATATTACGTTGAGACAGACGCTCTATAGCGGCTCTTTGTTATCGGCTGGTCACTATAGTTTTGAGTGGTTAATTCATGTTTTTACACCGGGTCAAATCTTTTCAGTTATCAAAAGCGACGTCCTTTATAACATAATACCTTATTACACATCTATTGTTCCGCTCAAACGGGATGACGTTCAATACCAAATAAACCTTTATTCAACTTAAAAACTAGTAATTATTAGTTTCGCTTAGTCGAGTAAATTGAAGTTAATAAAGTAAAACTTCACTGTTCTGAAATCTGGTGTACTAAATATTATTCGTTCTCCGTGTTATTCTCGCCAAACTATTATTTCCATTTGTAAAAATACTTTACTATACGAAAATACTTTACTATACGAAAATACTTCACTACATTAGGTAGATATCCGTCTAGGTCGGAAGTAAATTGATTTAGACCGGAAGCTGTGAAAGCTTTCAAGCACTCATGACGTGAAGCTTTTAGTAGGCAATATTGTAAAGTTTATTGACAATTTAAAGTTATGATTGCGATGAATATGCGGTCTACCCTGTTAATAAGTGAGTTTCAATGGAAGAGTACTTAGTGTAGAAACCACAGAAATGTTATTATTTTCCTATTTTATAAAATTTCTCTAAACATTGGTTGGATTAACTATAGCAAACGCAAGAAATATTTACAAACAACATTAAAACATTTTTCGGTTATCTTAATAATCATTTCCTCTCGCTCGTTATAATTGAAAGCCAATAACTATTAATTTATATCTGTTATAAAATGTTTTTCCTGGTTGCTAGGTTACTGGCTTCTAGTTAGGTACATACCGGGACACCCTGCATATACCGATACGTGAGGTGTGACATTTTAAAGTCTGAAACATTTGCACAAAATTTTATTCAATGAGTAACAAGACTTAGAAGGCCAGTTTCCTGCATTTAAAAATTGTTATTAGTTTCGAATTCCTCATAGTACTGCATTTCCCGAAAATGCGCTGGAATTCATTAGTTAATTAGTGGCCGCAGGAAGCCGGGACATTTAATTTCCTTCAGTCTGGAAGAGACGGTAATGTTTGCTTCCATATGGCTGGAAGCTTCCAGATTTTAAGCTCTGGGTAAAAGTTGCTAGTTTTTAAATGTGCATTTTGGTAGCCTAAACGAACTGCTGTTTGTGTTTTTTAAGCGTTCAGTTAATTAGACAAATTTTGTTTTGGGTAACCTTTTTTTTAAAACCAAACTACGTGTTATTTTTGTAAGGCAGCAAAAGGTTTCTGTATTACACCTATATTTTAAATGATGTCCGAGTAGCGTAAATCATAGGAGGCCTACCTGATATGCCGAAGGTCCCAGATCTAGTACTGTTTATTTTTTTTGTTCATCGTTTGTGCAGGAGGCAAAAGATGCATTTCCGCATACCTCTCGCGCACGTTACAAGGCATCTGGGACTAGCTCCTAATGAGCACTACCCACTAAAAACCCCCTGAATGACTCGTGCAAATTTTTGCCACACAGCCTTCATCTGAGCGACGACCAATTGGAGAAAGAGGCCGCGCTAGCGGGGCCCAGAAGGGGTCACCCGCTGGGATTACATAGCACTGAAGGTGCTCAAAGCACTGAAGGTGAATACATAGCACTGTAGGTGCTCAAAGCACTGAAGGTAAATACATAGCACTGAAGGTGCTCAAAATGAAAATAAAAATTGAATTAATTCGAATTTACATTAGAATTAGAAGTTGCGGCCTGAAGAGCCTCGAGATCTAGTGTTAGTTGCGTGGCTACGTACGTGTGCGCGTTTCTCGGTCTAGCGACTTTGTACTTCGAATCTATGACAGGGGTAGTATACGAGACTGAATCTCGAACTAGAGGATTGGGGTGGGTTTCGGAGCGTTTGAAGAACGCTTCCGAGAGCTTTTTGAGGTGCTGTTGCACTGTAGGTAGTTCAAGATCTCTGTGCAAGTCCGTGTTACGCACGTACCAAGGTGCGTTTGTGGCCCCGCGGCAGAAGAGATTTTGAACTACCTGCAGTTTGTGCAGGATGGAGGGTTTGGCGTTGGCAAATATTGGCGAGGCATATGTCATGACGGGTCTAACGCAGGTCTTATAAAGCGTACGTTTGTTTCTGAAAGACATTTTACTTTTTCTACCTAACATACTATATAGGCGGCCTAAGTAAAAACGGGCGAGTTTCGTTACTCTATCGACGTGTGGCTTGAAAGAAAGCGTCTGGTCTAAGGTGACGCCTAAGTATTTAATACTGCGCTTCCAGGGGATGGGAATACCTAACATTCGAATGTGGAGATTGTCGGCGACACGACGGTGTTTGCAGTCGAAGTAAACCGCAGAACTTTTGTCTGGGTTCACATCGATGCGCCATTTTTGAAACCATGCACCGAGGGCGTTTACGGCCTTTTGGAGTCTGATGACGAGACCCGGGACACTGAGGCCTTTGGTGTAAAGGGCGGTGGCGTCGGCAAAGAGGGCGAGTTCAACGCCTTTCGGCGGAATGGGAATGTCGTTTGTGTACACGGTGTACAATAGAGGCGCGAGGACTGAGCCTTGAGGGACTCCAGCCTTTATGAGACGAGGCGCGGAAAGCGTGCCTTCATGTCTAAAACGAAACGTACGATCTTTGAGAAAGATCTATTATTCTAACTAGGCGATCCGGTAAGCCTATTTTATAAAGTTTACGAACGAGACCGCTGTGCCAGACTTTATCGAAAGCCTTTGCTACATCAAAGAAAACTGCGACCGTTTTCTTACGCCGCGGATAAAAGCTGTCGAGTATGTACTCGACGATTCGATGGACTTGCTGAGGGCAGGAGTGCTTAGCGCGAAAGCCGAACTGGTGGGGTATGATGAGGGGAGCGCCATCCGTTGAAAACAGATGGTTCCGCATTCGAGAGAGTATGACTCTCTCGAGAAGTTTACACATGGCCTTGAGGAGGCTGATGGGTCTGTGATTAGCCGGGATATTCAGAAGTTTACCCGGCTTGGAAATGCCTATAACTGTCGCTTCTTTCCAAACTTTTGGAAAGTAGCTAAGGTCGAAGCAGGCATTGAAAATGATAGCTCACAAGGTAAGCACCTGTTGAGGCAGGTGCTTAAGTGCGTGGTTGGAAATTCCATCCGCACCCGGAGCCTTTTTGGACTTTTGACTTCTAATGAGAAGCGTGATTTCATCATTAGAGACTGTGACGGGGTCGGCGGTGATGGGGAGAGAGTCTCTGCGGAGGACTTCGTCCTCCACCGCCTGGATGTGGGAGGGATCCGCGGGTTGGGTGCTGGTCGAGCATTGTGAGGCAATGCTGTCAGCGAAGCATTCGGCTTTCTCTTCGACTTCTGTAAAAAAATAGTGCCATCTGGACGAGTGAGAGGAGGAACGTGAGAGGCGGCGTCTACGCGTAAGGCTCGGGCCATACCATAATATGTTTGGTGGCACGGGGAGATATTTTCCATGAGATCGTTCATCTGAGCGTCTCGGAATTCCGCGAGGCAAGACCTAACTTTGCGTTGAAGCTGATTTGCAGCTGATCTATAGGCGGGCGTGGGATATTTCTTGGCTCTCCGGAGAGCCGCGTTCTTAGCTTTAATAAGATTCCTAATGGCTAAGGGAAGCGTGGGTTTGCCTTGTTTAGCAACCTTTTCGTTATCACTAATGGCTGAGTTGATAGCATTAGTGACGGAATCGACTAATAAATCTATTATGTCCGGGCTATCTAGAGATCCGGGCGAGATCGCGAGCGGAGAGTTCGGGGCCTCTAAGGCTGAAACTAACGTATTTTTAAAGCCTTTCCAGTTGGTAAAGGTCTTCGGAGGGGTATCGTTAACATTGGGCGATCCTAGCACGAGGGAAACGGGGCGGTGATCAGAGCCTAGGTCATCGAGCGGTTCGATAGACCTGAGATCAAGGTTGATATGCTTTAGTATTGCGAAATCGAGGATGTCGGGAGAATGGTTCGGGTTGTCGGGATAATGAGTGGGAGTGACGGGAGAGATGACGTCTAAGTCGAGTTGCTGAGTGATGTCGAGGAGAGCGATACCGCATCAGTCAGACATCACTCAGACATAAGACGAATTTATAAAGAGCTAAGTAGCGAGTGATGCTCGGCTAACGCAAATAGACGCTCTTGAGGAGAGCGAACGGCTTGCAGTTTGCTTGCGAGTACGGAGATTTCCTTAATGTCGAGGTTTTGAATGATGTCACACACGGTCTTCATGTCCTCAGCCAACGACGACTGAGGTGAAGACGACGGAGCGGGACGCGGGCCTACGGGAGCTACGGGAGCTGGGATCGGACGGGAAGGTGGTGCGGGAGCGGCCGGACGCTGTCTCCAGGAAAGAGCCGGAGTCGGCATCGGCTGCTCGGGCTTTGTTTCCGGGGGACCACGGTTGCGCAGCGGCGGGAAGTTTGCGGAAGTGAGCGGCAGCGCCAGTTTAGGCGCGGCCCTCTTTGCGGATGAGGGCGGAACGCGCGGACAACCCTGAGGATCGAGGCACTTAACGCACCTGGGAGGGGCTGAGCAATTAGCCGCTGCGTGGCCGTAAAGCTGGCAACGGTGGTATTGCCCAGGGTGCCCGCGAGGGTTGGGACGCTCGACGGAGACGTTCGAGAGTCCGCAGATTGTGCGAGCCTCTCTGAAGATCACCCTCGAGTTGGGAGTGTTGGTTAAGATGACGAGGGCGAGAGGAAATCGTCTACCGCGGTTAAAGTGCATCTTGTGCACTGCTTCAGCCGGGAAGCCCTGGGACTTAAGGTCCTCCAAGATATCTTCGTTCGTGAGTTTCAAACGGGACGCCTCGTAATACCGCGCGGATCTTATGCTCCTCCGGGAAGGCGTAAGTATAATACGCGATTTGTTTGACCGATAGGAGCCTAGTAAAAGACCGGAAGTCGTCGATGGTCGCGACCTGGATTTTGGTTGTATCGCCTGCGTTGGTGGCTTTAACGTAATTAATTTTGTGCTCTTTGCACAAGTTAGAAACCGCGGTCCATCGCGCTTTTTCGCGGAGGAAGACGGGAGGAGGGAGTTGGGCCTTAGCTGGGACGGGAGCGCAGCGCGTAGCTAGCTTCGACGGAGCCGACGGAGTCGCGGTCACTTGCAGTGACATTAACGGCGCGGGGGCGGGTGTAGAAGACACGGGGTGGGATCGGATGTTGAAGACACCGCGATTTTCTTTGAACGCTTGTTGGAGCGTTTAGAGACTAAGGTGAATGGCGGCTCAGGAGAGCCGGTTAAGGTCGCGGCGTCCGATGACGCATCAGACGCGGAGTCTGAATCGCTCCCGGGAGCAGTACGCTTGCGGTGCGACGTGCGAGAGGATGTGTCCGACACACAGTCCATCTCGGAGGGCACGGGAGACGCGGGAGGAGAGCTAAAGACCTGAGAGCTCTGGGAGTTGGTGGCCTGAGGGACCGGGGACGCGCTAAAAGCTAATAAGGCCTGCGTTATGACCTCATCTTTGACGGGGACACCCGACGCGGCGAGTGCCTGGGCGAACGCCTTGGATGGATTCGCAAAGTTTAGCAAACTTACCATTAGGGAGGGTCGGGACTAATTATAAGATATATAAATATATAAAAGATGCCTAGGATCCGTAATAGCCTAGCGAACCCTAGCGGCTAACCTCCCTACCAGCTGTAGGGGGGCTGGGGAAAACAACTTAAAACTAACCGTGGTACGCCGATGGCCGCTTCCTAGAAACCTAAAAGAAAGGTTACGCAGGTAAAGAGTTGTCCGCGTTAGGGTCAACCTTTACCGACAAAAAGGACAAATGTACACGTAAAAACACAAATATGATAAAAATAAATGTGAAAGTAGGAAAGTAAATAAATAAAATAGTAGAAGGAAATAATATATAAATAAAAAGGACTGGGTCAGTACAAATTCAGTAGTCACCGTTAGGTATCCTTTGCACTGAAACCAGACTACTTACGCTGGGCACAACACTGTACTCAGCACAAGCACAACACAACTTAGCACAGCACTTTGAAGACTAAGGGGCTTAGTCGCAAAGAAAAAAAAAATCACTACGATAGCGTTCGGAGGTAGTAAGAAAACCCAGAAAAACCGTATCACGGAACCAACACGCTATACTGTGACGTTAGTAAACTGAGCGCCACGGAATATCGGGAAGGGACCGATCAATAGGAGTGGTCTTGGAACGTCCGTACCGGGCGGCGATCGGAGCGAGAATGACTCTAGTACTGTGCGGGGCATTCATTTATGTTTTGAACTCAGATGTTTGTTCTCGGGTAAGCAATGTTTGCTTACGAATATGTTTATGGGTTCTCCCCAGTTCGCTCTGTGGTCATCCATAACTGAAGCTCTGCTTAGTGGGGGCCATACAGTTGGTGTGTTTGTCTGGCGACTTATTATCATGCACGAAAGAAATTGATTCGGGATTTAAGTAAACCTCGAATCGAGTACCGAATGGAATATTGGTACCAAATATACTTTTATCCAAACAGCGCAGCTTGATAAATATCAATCGTCTGCAATACCAACGCAAAAGCTTCATCTTTCATTGCTGAGTGCTTCAGCTTATGTATAATCGGTGGAGGTCCAGGCTAAGAACGAAAATCGCTTTTTTTTAGCCGCCTAAGCAGCGGGGTGGGAAGGGAAAGATGCATCATGCATACCTCCGCAGGCACCGCTCTGCGGGGTGATGTGGGACTCACCACTTACCCACTAAAAACCACCTTGCTGGCTGTGGCATGGGAATGCTAACCAGCCTTCAGTGAAATGAAGTTACCGACCGTTGCCTTCATCTTTATTCCTGAATCCGTTTCATTGGAACACACACCTACACGTAAACTGATTATTATGGCCTGTTAAACAATTTTGAGCAGTATGGTATACCATTTTCTAACAAATTGTACCAACGATAACAGTAACAGTGAAGAATGTTTTACTCAAAATGTAATATCTAAGTTGTTATGTGCTACCGTTGGGCAGTAAAACCGTAAACGAGGAATTTTTTTAGATTCGTTGCTAAGCGCCATTTTGTTTCTCATTTTGAGATAGACGTCTTATCAGTCTTATTTTTTTCACTGCGACTGAAGACCAATAGTATTCTTATTTATAAACTTTTATTTAGTTTCATTGGAATTTTAACCTCATGAAAATATCTCATACGAGCCCGTCCGATATTGTTCGTCCTCTCTGTTCATCTGTTACCGTCAAGCTGTTACTTTATTTACGGTTAAGAATATTTTCCACCAGTAAAGAAATATATCAGACAAATACTAATCAACATAGAAAAAAAAAATCAATTTTCTAGAGCGACTAGACTGACTACACAGTCACAATAGTATTTTATAATTCCCTACCATGAAATCTAGATTGATGTTTACAAAATAAGTGAGTAAATTTATGTTCCCGTTACCAAAACGTGTGAATTTTATACGGTATTATGTAAACATGAGCTTTCAAACGAGATGAACTGCTAATCTCGCGGATTATGCCGTGTAAACGTGGAGCGATGAAACTCTTTGTATGCACTTAAACTTTGTAAATAGTATTATGACGAAACTGAATGCGTTTATCATGTGATTTGGAATTTTTGTGGCACTAGACATTAAGAATTATAAGTAAAGTTGCGATTGTTAAGATCTTCGGCGCTACTACGTACTGTCTTTACTTTTTCGATGGCCGTAATTACCACGTTTTTGTGGTCAGGTTCCGGTTAAGGGAAAGGTATAGCCGGTCAATACTCTTACAAAGAGAATTTAACCGTAGATATTAATCTAAAAACTGTATTAATCTGCTCAATACCATAGATATTAATAAAAAAACTGTATTAATCTGCTCAATACCATAGATATTAATCTAAAAACTGTATTAATCAGCTCAATACCGTAGATATTATTCTAAAAACTGTATTAATCAGCTCAATACCTACGATTAATGATGCCTCTGGGCACAGATGCTATGAAAATAGTAAAAAAAGAAAAGTGATTTCATGCGCTGTTCTTATTGGCCATTACAAGTACAGGCAAAAAGTGGATCAGTTCAACAAGTCATTAATCCGCAACGGAAACGGTTGGATGCGGGAAAAGCCCTTTTTGTTAACCCCCGTCGATGCAAAGCGAGGGCCTTATAAGTTAATCCTGTTTTTCTGTATTTTTTGTTATCGCCGTCGTAGCTCATATGCGAATGATCCGACTTTGATCTAGTTTTTTTCAGTTGTCTTGAATTATAATATAGTCATTTATGATTTAATAAATTTTTTTTAATTATTGAAAATTATAAGTAATACACGATGAATGAACGATCTGACACTTTTATTGAATTCAGTCATCTATTGGTGTTATTGCGCGTAAAAAAGATGTGTTGCTACCCTACTTATTGGTGCTACCCACATGTTTGGGCTCACAGTATTTGTTGAAAACACGCATTCGGCCGATCGGCAGGACGGTACATTGGCTTCGTTCCGTCAAAACCTAAATGGCTTTGGCTAGACGGCATTTTTCCCGAACGTTCATCCACATATATTCGGCTTTGCCGTCCAACTGTATAGATGGACGCCGCTAATAGTGGGTAGCGATCCTTAGGGAAAGTTGCTTAGAACTGGTAAAGCCTGAGCCTATATCCTTTTTTTCAAAATGATAAAAAATCTAGTCTGGGCTTTGCCTGATTTGCCAAACGTATTTTATATGTTTTTATTGTTCTGAATTTTTTTTATTTGGCAGTAAAAGTATTTTGTATTGTATTGTACTTTTGTGATCGACAAAGCCTCTAACTACTGAAGGGAATTAATGTACAGTCGACGGCACGTCAACCTACCACAAAATGAATTTCCTGAATATGTATTCTATGTAGTAGACAACTAAGTCGATTTCACTTTGACTGTTTGGCTGAGTGCCGTTCTTCACTGCTTTTTGTCTATGGTCGCACGCCACCATGAGTAGGCCAAAAAGACTATACATAAGTCTAACCGCGCGAAATGTTTACTTTCCAATAACTGAGTAAAAAAAGGTTTTTAATATAACAAAACTGGCGAAAACATTGTTTGTATACATTTATTTTAGGAATTGCGACTTTACATCTATTTAACAGCATATTCAAGGTGTGGCTGCAAAAATGAGAGTCATTACCAAATTAATGCAAAGAAAAACGAGCTATTCATATTTTTTAAAGACCGTATCATTTTTCACACGTAGTACCCGACGTGCATGAACAAACAGACTTACTGTTATATACTTTTATACATAGGTATTTACTTCGAACATTAGAAGTAATTATTGGTAATAATAATAACATAAAATATCCCCAGACAATCACAAAAACTGTATGGTCCCAATGTAAGCAGAGCTTGTGTTATTCGCTGCATGGTCATATGCAGGAAAAACTGGGGGGGGGGGGGGGATAAACGAACAATCATGACCCGAGAACAAACATTTATATTCATCACACAAATGAACGCCCCGGCCAGGACTCGAACCTGGGACCTCCGGCGCGTGTACTAACCACTACGCTACTCGGTCGTCTGTATTAGTAATAATATTAAACGGAGCTTAATGACGCGTTTTTATTGAACAGGTTTTTTGGCATGATGCCTTTTTTTTAAAGATTGCATCTTTGTACTAAGATTTTAGCTGGTGTTAATGGAATGGCGGCCAAGTGGCTTCAGTGGTAGCAGAGGCCCCAGGAGGTCCCGGTCAGAGCATTAATTTATGTGATGAACATAGAGGTATGTTAGTGTATTCTGGGTTCCCCACTAGTTTGCTGCCTGGTCATCCATAACACAAGCTCTGCTTGAGTTTGAGTCACACAGTTGATGTGTTTGTCTGGTGCATAATTTGTTTATTTAATTAGAGTCAAATTAGTAAGAGTACGAACAGTTTCGATCATATAGATAGACATTATAAGTAATTGCTCATTTCGCTTCAATGGCAATCAGCCGTCGATGCAACGTGACAGATTACTCCTTATACTCCCATATGAATAAAGAAAGATTAGAAAAATTGTATATCGAGAGATCGTATAAGCGTTAATTCAGTGTTTGCTTAACTAAATAAAGTGGCATATGACTAGACCGCCAATATTGTCGACATTCGAAGACGTTACAGGCAGGCGAAGCGTTTGTGGCCGTAGCTTGCCATTATTAGGTTATTTGCATTTTGTATTTATTGTCCAAAATCCCAGGGTCCCCAGACATTACATATTTTCTGAGTTATATAAAACATACATAAAATCAGCACTCAAACATAGACACAGATATAGTATTCTTGCGGTTTAATCAGATGGCATCTGTTAATTCGGTGACGTGACGGCTCAACCTAGCTGGAATCAATATTTCCTTAAGTTTATATATAGTTTAGGATATTATAATAAATACAAAATTTGTAACCAGATTTCATTGCGTTTAATTTTACATTTTAAATCGACGTTTCGGTGTCTTACCATGGTCACGACTGACTAAGGTGACAGGCGTCTTGACAGTTATGCAAACATTTAATCAACATTCAGACTTCGAGTTACAACGTAAAAATATAATTAAACGCCATAAAATCCTGTTCAAAAGTTTTTTATTTAAGAATTTAATTTATGAATAAGTTAACAATATACAGTAACCCTATTCCATCCTCAAAAAATTAGTAACTTCTGGAGGCTTTGAACTCTCCCGCTATTAGTACAAGATCTCAATTAGTACCGCCCTTCACCCATCGGCTTGCTGCACGAGACGCATGTTTCATCAAATATAGGTCATTTCTAAAGAAATATTTGGTGAAAGGATTGCCTGAAAACCTATGCTCAAGGTTGTAATAGTTCAAGGATATTTGTTTCATTTCAACCTCTTTTACATAAAACTTTATATTTTTTAGGTTATTAAACAAGGTACTGGAATTAAGATATTAAGAATTATTTAGTGGAATAATCAAAAGTTTGATTTTGTAAGCTCAAAATACGTGTGGAATTGAAGAATATTAAAAAATTAGAAAATAAATAAAAGATCTAGTTTTTTTATGTATTTATTCTGATTTATATATGAGAAGTAGGTACATTATCTAATGATTGGGCAGCTGTTACAACATTATTTTCATACCTTGCCCAGCCAAGGTACCAAATGATTGAGGCAATATGTGCGCAGCAACCCACTGTCCTCCGGCCTATCTTGCAGTTACAATAATATGGCTTTATAGCATCTGTACCATCAGTATTACGTAAATATAGGACATAAACAAAATATAATTCATGGCTTACATGTCCACTTTATATTCCGCCTCTTAGCATTAATCAAAATAAAATATTTTAAATATCATTTATAAATAATACTAAAAATATTTTCTTAATTTTCGATTACCTAAGCATTAAATCAAGAAAACGATAGCATTAATTATAACAATAACATTATTTTATTCCTAACCTGGGCAGCCGAAAGCCAGGATTGAAATGAAGCATTTGTTCAGTATACATACCACAACGCTGCCAATTTTTCCTCAAGCAGCTAGTAGCATTTGAGAAATATAAAAATACAGAGTGTCCCCAAAACCAATGATAAGCCAGGCTAAGCCTTAGTACCTACTTCTCTAATGACTGGTGAAATGTTCGTTTTTATCCTGGTGGTGAAAAAACTGAGTATGTTTTGTTGTTTAAAACTTACCTAAATTCTATAGGTACTGGATTTGTAAATGCTATGGGACATTTGTTTAAGGTTCATTGTCTCGCATAAGATGTTTATACGTGTTTAAATCGAAGATAAACAAAGTGAAACGAACTATTTAATAAATTTAGTCTCAAAGTGTAATATTTTGTAATACCCTGATAAACTGCCCAACCGTGTGATCCTAAATAAGGCAGAGCTAGTGTTGCGGTATACCATATACCAAATTGGGGGCAAGAATCCAGATTAAATAAAAAGGAATAGTCAATGCCTGCTGTGCTAATTTGTTTATAATAAAATTCCTAGGGGTTTGTCCTGACAAGATTTTAAACGCGATGATCCCGGACGTCTCTCACCGCAAAACTAAAAGAATAATTTTACATTTTTAAACAAACAGCTTACTGTTGGTTTTACGTCGAAGAGTTTCAACCTCATTAAGGGTTCAAAGCAGTCCTTATTGTGGTTATCCTAGATATTCGGGACGCCCTTTATACCATGCTTCCAAATACAAAAGTTCATTTTGCACAAACGTGCACTCTAGCTACATATAAAGACAATAGTTATGGTGGGACGGCAAAATCCTTTAAGGACTTGCTCGACTCTAGACCACTTATTTCGATTGCCACGAGAATTAGCAGTTTTCCAGACTTTTAAGTAACCAATAATCGTTATGTTCGAGTCGCTCAATACACCGTGTGGTACGTCGTGTATATGTTTATACGTATATATGTTTATATGTATACACTTAGAAACATTGCGGTTGACACGGGTACTTTGCGAGTTTTATATCAAAGCTTTGTTGTTGCGTTCAAGAGTATTATAAACGGTGAAATTAATATTTGTTTTGTGAAAATTTTTTAATAGCATTTGTTTAGTTACCTATATTACATGTTTTTGTCAATTCCGTGACTGCAAATGACAATAATTATTGATGATGAAATGATCGACTAATAAATCATCGGTAAGTTATCCGGCAATCACAGACAGATCCCGGCACATTCGGTTCGGCGGTATTTGTTGATAGATATCTATTTATTTTATTTTTTAGGTTATTTTATTTTATCAGAAAATCAACAGCGTACATAAAATTGCACTAAAGCATCATTTAAACTTAAAGTAAGGCCAATTACAGATTTTGCTTAAAAATTATTTACAGCTGTGCCATTAAAAGATAAAAGTAAAGCCAAATTAAATAAATAGTAGGCAATGAGAATGAGTAGTAAATTCAGTTATTCTTAACTACATACTATTACTCGGAATATTATATCTTTTATTTCTTTATAAAACAAATGTAATACTTACGTATATATATAATACTATTGTTACAAAATACAATAATGTAATTTTGGTAAATACTTAGGTCATAGTTCTATCTCTTGAGGTGGATTTCAAAGTAGTTGCTATAGGCTGCTTGAACCGTGGCTTAGCGTCGGCGAAGAGGTCTACACTGTCAAACACAGTATTATATTCGTGAACCAATCTGGCAATAACACAGTTTTGTGAGTAATTTGTGCGACGTATATTTTCGTGAAGTGTGTGGCGCGTTCTGTCGTTGGAACCCGGAAAGTTATTTGAGAGACCAGTTCTGGACAATCTAAACTACTGTTCACTATATCATGCAAAAACATCATGTCCATAAGAAAGCGTCCATAATTGGCAACTCTGCTCATAAGTACCGGGAACCTTGCGAGTGCAGTAGTTGAGATGTTTTATTAACACTTTTTGGATTTTTTCAATGCGATGTCTGTACGTGACGCATTGTGGTGATCAGATTGGACATGCGTATTCCAAAAGACATGGTCAGATAGTAGCATCTTGCTATCAAAATTTACTCCCAGATCACGTACGGTTGAAGTCCTTCGTATCACAGTACCATTATATATTTATATAAGAAAGTAATATTTATATAAGAAAGGTTTGGTTTTACGTGTGAACGATATACACTGGCATTTATTGATATTAACAGATACGCGGTTTTCTGAATAATAGTTAAATAGTGCATCAAGATCATTTCGCAGCAAAATGCTATCCTGCTTTGACTTTATTTAATAAAATATTTTTTTAGCGTCTGCATACAAAAGATCCCAGTATTTTTGAAGCATGAACCAATATTGTATAAAAGAGGACCTAAATGCGAACCCTGAGGGACCCCAGTAGGTATTTTAATATAATTACATTTATAACCTATAACCACCACCGCCTGAGAACGTTATGACAAATAACGTAATAAGTCACTGCGCATACCCAGCCTATGAAGCTTTTTATAATTATAACGTGGTCCACACGACCGTAGCCTTTTTAAAATCAGTGTAGACCACGTCAACCTAACCGCCACACTCCAAGTTAGATAGAATAAACGTCGAAAATCAGGCTAAGATAGCGACGGTCGACCGTTTCTTCGAAAATAAAAAACCATGTTGTTTTTCCGGTATAGATTTTACAATTACAGGATAAATTTCAAAGTAAACGACACACTAAAATATTTGGTCACTGTATTTAACATAGATATTGCTCTATAATTTTCTATTCCAGATTTCGAACCCTTCTTATGAACGGGAATAATGTGCGCAGATTTCCATCTATACGGAAATATACCTTCTTTCAGGGATCGGTTAGATATGCGATTGGAACTGCTAGGGATTCACCGCAACTCAACCAAAACAATGGAGGAATCCCATCACATCCTGCCCCTTTACTTTACTTGACTGTTTGAGTAATTTCAGTACTTTTGCAGGTGAAGTCTGAATGCTACATATCATATCCGGGCACCTGCTGTCATTTTCATAAATATTAATAATAATAATAATCCCAAGACAAACACACCAACTGTATGGTCCTAAAGTAAGCAGAGCTTGTGTTATGGATGACCAATCAGTGAACTGGGGAGGATCCCAGAATACACATACATATATAAATATCAACAACCATGACCCGAGAACAAACATCTGTGTTCATCACACAAATTAATGCCGCGGCCAGGACTCGAACCTGGGACCTCCGGCGTATGAGACAGAGCGACACCTACCGGTTAAAGTTGAGCACCTTACCACTGTTGTTCCACTCTAAGCTACATTACGAGTGCTACTTTAAGTGGTAATTTATACCTGTAGTGCGTCTTATAGCTATAAACGAGAAGCAATAACCACCATTACGCCCAACATTTCAAAATCAACTCTTAAACCACTGGAATATCTAGAAGGATGATAAAATGAGCCTTAATGGCATCATTGGTTCTTATTATTTTCTTCTGAAGTTTTAGAGGAGGGTTCCGTAGAAAGTTCAATATTTTTTATTGTGGAATTTACCCAAGGTTTAACTTGTAAAGGTTTACGATGTCTTAATTAGCTCCCTTGGTTATAAAATTAAAGATATTCTACGGGATACATTATTATTAATATTTTTATGTTACTTTAATTATTCTAAATTCATTTTCATCTGATAATCAACATTTAGAACACAATTTGATTTTTTTAAATTTGATTTGCTTGTACCCTAGTGACACCGTTAGCCAAAATATTTTACAATGCGCATTCAACTTTTGGAATCAATATGAAAATTAAAGTAATTAGAACTCGAATAATTAGATTCATATAAATTGTGTTCTGATTGTTGTCCGACAAAGGGAAATAAAATACATTTTTGACAGCTATCTAACTTTTATTTAAAACTAAATAATTAGGTTATTAATTTTACAAGGAAACAACCATATTTGTATAATGTTAATTTAAAATAATTTTTCACTTATAAAATTCTTAAAAGAAAGGTGCTTCTGTAGTTTTTGTGCCTTTTGGATTTTAACGAATTATTATATAATTTTCGGTGCTTGGCTCTGTGACAGTGTTTGGTTTTCATGGCAAAGTATTGTATGCTGCATCTGTAGTTCCGTTCAATAGCTGAAATGAAAATATAATTGTATTAAAATATATAATACTGAACCAATATTATGTTTATCCAAAAAAAGGTTTTTGTATTGTCAATTGAGCCCTAAACTATTTTCCCTACTAAAACAAAAGAATCATATATAAAGTAAATAAAATTCACTCCTTTAGCCCTTCTCTGGACCACTTAGTAATAAGAAAGGTGATTTTCAGCACTTTGAACAGCAAAAATTGAAGTAAGCGGGTTAAAATTATTACCTATAGTAACAAAACGATTCGCCATCTTTAATGGAATGTATTTATGAAAATCTAACCTCTAATTTACATTATTTTTACTAAACATGTTTTTATTATAACAAAAGAAGTGATTTTACAACTATAGTACGTTAATTCACTATAAATACTTGTTATACCAATTATATTCTTGGTCATTTTTATTAAAACTACTATAACCATATTTTATTTACACTGTTTTTTGTTGAAATTCACATGAAATCAATATGGCGTGTAAATTTACTTAATAAACATATACGCATTTTGCAGTAAAGTTAAGATCCCACTTGATTTTTCAGTACAGATATAGCAAATAGTTGAATAAAAGTATTTGGTACTTACAATTATGTTTTGTAATTTTCACTTAAAAACTGTCACACGCCATTAATATTCTCAACATTGCAACTACAGAAACGAAACGTACGTATGAATGAACAAAATCTAATCGTTCACTCAACCGTTCAATCAACAGTTCAATCAAAGTGGCAAATCAGGGGTACAGGCGCTGCAATTTGCACCTTTAGTCACAATATGATACGCTCTAGACCTGTTATGCGATGTGCCCACTTAGGGCCATATCTGTTGCATAAGGGGTCTAGAGCAGGATAAAGACCTTATCGTTAGCACCTTAAGTTGCAATATGATACGCTCTAAAGATTATTCGCAACCATTTGTGCTAGTTGGGGATAGTCGAGTGGCTAATTATCTAACTTACAGTCAATCTGTTTTACCTAAACTATCCCTAAAACACACGTATTTGTATTGAATAAACCCTTCTTTGTGAAACATTGCCGATAACCTTCATAATAATCAGAACAATAAAACTTTTGCGATACCATGTAGGTTACAAATATTATGACTTATTTAAAATGTAATAAAATTGGTGATTTTTATTTCAAATTCCATTCATTGTGTGTTGAACACAGATGTTTGTTCTCGGGTCATGGTTGTTGATATTTATATATGTATGTTTATTCTGCGATCCCCTCAGTTCGCTGTACGGTCATCATCCATATCACAAGCTCTGTTTACTTTGGTGCCATACAGTTGGTGTGTTTGTCTCGGGATTTACATTACATATATCATAATGTATATAGTACGTAAGACTTACAGTTATGAAATAAATTGTGGATTGCAGTAAAAATGTCATAGATATTAAAATTTTAATAATAAGTACATGTTTTTGGGGACTTTTAATTTTTAAAGTCACATTTTGTAAAAAAAATTTGTTTTTTTCAGTTTGTTTTTTATTAAAGCTGAAATTCTTTAGTTAATATTAATTGGGTATTACATGCTATGTTTTATTTTGAAACTGTAGTTATTAAACTACAAAATAAAAAAAATCATTCATATTTATTGAGTACTCTTGCAATTACAAATATTTATATAAAAGAAACGAAAAAATTCAAAAGTCCATAACTTTTTTTATACACTGAATTTGGCGAAATAGTTTTTGTTAATATTCATCTCTTAGTGCCACCTACCGACCCTGATATGATGCTCAGTACTAACGCTAACACCCTGTATATACTGTTTAATTTACTTGACTGACCAATATTGAACAAGGGGAAGCAATATTGAATATGTTAAACTGAACATCATTTGCCAATTATTATTAAAATGGTATTTTGATCGAGTTCAAGTTACTTTATTTATTATATTCAAAATAATTATTTACGTTACATTTTCCTGAAGGCAAAGAGAATTACAGAAATGTTGTTTTGATACTTTGTTAGATTATGGAAATATTTCAAAGGAATTTTAATATTTTTGTTTGTGAGACCAAAGCTATTCGAAGCTCGTCGGTAGATCAGAATGTCAGGTATCTACTTCGTTGTTGGAAAATATTTCAAATCGAATGCTTTGAGTGTAGCTTTTGTATTTTACTCAGGATTTCACTGATTTGTTTGTCCTATATCCGAAAGAGGATTCAATACGCGGCCAGTGCAGGACAAAGGCCTTGTTAATTTATTTACCACTTCTGGCGAATATTATCGCATTTGACTTCGGTAAGTACTCACATATAATCAAATGGACGGTGGATCTTTTACACAGTTGACGTAAAAAGTATCCCGAATAAATCCACATACTTGCAGGATTATATTTAGTGTGATTAGATGTTATTTTACACAGTAATAAAATATATCACTTGAAATCAACTAGGAAGTAGATAATAACATCACCTTATGCAGGTTCGACTACTTCGAGCGTTCTAATTTGACATATTTCACTAAGCAATATGTTATTTTAGAAGTGTTGGGCGGCCGATCAAATCAGGACTGGTATGATATTCACACCATTTTTGCATTTTCATTCCATTCCACACGCAAACCCGAAGTTCTTTTGTTTGCATTGCAGGAAAAATATATTTTTCAGATACCGAAATTTGGTATCTGACGTGACATAAAAACACTTTAATTTGACGCGATCAAACAAAAGGCACAAGTAATGCTCGTAAGTCACAAGTTAACTTTTTGTTAGTCCTTATGAAATCCAAAATCAAGTCAATATCCACTATGCGTTTCAAGTAACAATAGGACCGACTTGGCGCCATATCGTGACGTCATAGCCGTCAATTCGATCAGGTTAGGTAGGGTGAGCAAAAAAATAAATTATTTGAAACATAATTTATTCTTTCTTTTGGATATAATAAGTACTCTAATAAATAAAGCAAAATAAATCGTTATTTTTATGCAACGAAGTTTTCTTTGCAGCCCATAATTTTCAAGTGACATTTGACAGATAGACGTCATTGACGACGTGACGACCTATTCTCATTTGAATCGCATAGTAAAAGTGAACATAATTATATTTTGAGAGATCTTACTAAGAACGAAAATATTAAAAATGAAGCTTTTACGCATAGGTGACCAGCTCCTTAAAAACGGTCTCATAAAACCTGTCTCCGGTCGCCTGATTTTACTTGTCAAATGGTTCAGTCACTACCCGAAGTGAAACGACAATATACGACGTGAAGTAATACGGGCACGCAATATTCTGTCTTGCTCGCAAGCTCTAGTGAGTAAATGTGTCTGCTGTATCTCGTAGTACCAGGGCCACGTCTCGCTTACGTTTTGTAAGAGCGTCAGTATTTTCCACTTTTTTTACTTTAATCAAAACTTGTATGAGATATTAAGGTATATCAGTAGTATCGTAGTCCCGTACGAACGATTTGAAAAGATTCAGCTATAGTCCAATGTGGGTCATACGGTCATAAACATTCTGGAGCTAGGTTTAGGACGAGAATTGATAACTTTATGACATGAGATGACATAGAGGTCACTTGCGGTTTTACTCGCATAACTACTGATCTCGTGGGATATATGGGATTACATGTAGCCTACGTATAATATAGGTGAAATAATTTGTAAAATTGATATACATGATATATATAGATGATATAAGCAATTCAATAAAACTCTTTTTTTTACTGGGTTTTATCTTTCGGTGTATGTTAAGGCACCTGGACGTTGAGTTAGAGTGTAAATACAAATGAAACGCAATAAAATCCGGTTCGAAAGCGTTTTATTTAATTTAATATCATAAAAACTTAGGAAACAAAATTTCCCTCTTCATTATATTTATTGCCACCTATCTTAGCTAGACACACTAAGGCCTCCGGACTTAAAGTTAGATTCGCCCTTAGTACTCCTTAGTGGCAGGATATAGGATACGGGTTGCTCAAGCTTTGGAGAACTGGTGTGTCTGGTCACTATTTTTAACACTAACTGAAAAATGTGGATTGATAATTTGTATTTTAATCTTTCTTGGCATCGGATTAAGTAAAAATTTAGGTAGATTGAGTTTTCCCCGTGCAACTGTAGCTTGAACTCTTCTTTGACAGGGTCTGGCATGATGGTCTCTTGAGTAAGCTGCCAGCATAGGGAATACCTAAAGGGCTCTGCGACTGGATATCTGATTTTCTGAGGGAACGATCAATTCGAGTAGTCTTAGACGGCTGCTCTTCTGACCAAATGGCAATTAATGCCGGGGTACCTCAGGGATCTGTTCTCTCTGCAACGATTTTCTTGCTGCACATTAATGACCTGCTAACCCCAGGCATTCTTGGTTACGCTGCTGACAGCACCGTTGTAGAGAGATACATGTCCAATGCGCGAGCGAGTCCTCAAGAAATCCGGGCTTTGAGAGAGTCCATGATTGAGCGGGTGGATTTGGCCTTAAAGAAAGTGTCCGATTGGGGCGAGTCCAACTTGGTTTAACCCGTCGAAAACACAGGCGTGTTTATTCTCCGCGAAAAAGAGCAAGTTCGACCTAACGCCTACTTTCCTAAATGTTTCTGTACCCTTAACCGACCACCTAGAGCTTCTGGGCGTAACTATATCGTCCCAATTAAACTTCCGGCAACAAATTGTGTCCATGGCTCAAACTGCTTCAAAGAAGTTGGGAATCATCTCGAAGGTCCGACGGTACTTCAGCCCTGAACAGCTACTTAATTTGTACACAGGTCAAGTTCGATCTTGTATGGAGTACTGTAGCCACCTTTGGGATGGTTCTGCAAAGTACCAACTAGAAGCGATGGACGCAGTTGACCAAAGAGCCCGAAAAATTATTAACAACTTTGACCTCACCACCAAAAAACTGCAAAGCCTCTACCATCGTCGGAAAGTTGCCAGTTTAGCAGTCTTCTACATATTACATTTTGGAGAGTGCGCGAATGCTCTTTTTGATCAGGCTGAACCCACACCCTTCTTACATCGGACTACTAGACGCAGACAGACCTTCCATCCCTTTATGGTAGATATCCTAAGAAGTCGAACCAAACGCTTCGATAGTTCCTTTTTGGTGCGGGTCGCCAAGGTGTGGAATGAACTGCCTGCGTTTGTTTTTCCAGAAAACTATAGTCCTAGTTCTTTCAAGCGTCGAGTGAATAGGTATCTCGTGGATAGACGTGTAACACCTTCGTCTTCATCGTCACTTTCCATCAGGTGAGATAGAAGACAAACGTCTAATCCTTTTCCAATAAAAAAAAAAATCTTGGCGCTTAACTGCTTGTAATTGAGTTTTGTTACAACACAGCTGAAATTCAACCTAAGATAAGTACATTTAAAGTGCAACTTACACAACAACTAAAGACTTGCGCAGATCACGCAGAACGTCCATCTAACTCTGTTATATCTTTTAGACTGACAGAGACACATTTCAATATTTTTTCGTCAGTCCACACACACAAGTCCGCGTAAGTTGGCCTTAGTTTATTAGTTTTTTGGTTATCTCGTACTAACATTACCTTGGCAAAGCTAAAAAAAGACTAGGATAATCCAGACGCTACTAAAATAGATGTGATAGATAGATGTTGTGATGCTGTTAAATACAAAATACAGTGGCTGGCGTAAAATCTTTTCAGGTACGTTTGTCACACTCGACACGATTGTTTTGGGTTTATAGTGAACATTTTACTGAAGCATTATTTAAACAAGTATTTACTTTCAAATTTGGAATATCCATCGCAACATCAATCATAGACAGCTTTAATAATTTCACTGCAGAGACATTAACCTCACTTATTCGCTTGCTACCTATATCGGCACTGTCAAAAATGTGTAATAAACGTTCAAGAAGAATATCGCCCGGCTTATGGCGTTCGGGTTTTGGCGAGACGAGTCGAATCAGCCGACCTGTGTACATTCGGAATGCACTACCCGATGTGTACGTTGGGTGGGTAATGTAGTAGTTTGTCAGGACCGGCATTACTTGTACGGAATGTAGCGGCCCTTACTAAGCGGGTGGTTTCAGATAGTTTATATTCCTTTGGTTTGCCTACTGCGGGTTGGTAGACTTCATAAGGCTGGTTTCAAAACTACTTGTTAGGCAAGTTGGTAATCCCCAAATGTACTCGTCACTATTAGAGCCTATTTGATTTAAAAACTGGTTGATTCTAACGACTGTCACCGGGATTGAACGGGGTTCAACAATTCAGGTCGAAAAGCTTTAGCTGCGAATAGATGATTCGTAATTTTGCGCGGGACCCTATTTGTTTGTTAAGCTTATATGTATGCAGCAACTGTACGCGCACACCGAAGCGACCAGAACATGGCTTGACAAGATAACACAAAATTAAGTTGCATACAAGCACATAGGGCCAAGTGCCCGCGGCTATTGATGACTTTTTTTCTTTTCTCGTACCCCCGACAACGTGTAAGAAAGGAGATCCAACCAAATGTTCGAAAAATGTATATGTATAACACTATGTATAGTACCTAGTCGACTGTGTTACACTGCCTAAATAGCTTATAATATTATTTTTAGATTACTTTTAGATTTTTTGATTTTAAGACAATTAATTACTTAAACATGTTATCGAATTTGGTTAGGTACCGTCACTGTCATCAAAACACATTTATGACTTTGACGTGGGCATAAGGATTTCTGTCTTCAAATTTTTAATTAATTAAATTTATTGGAAAAAACCACTTTATCTTATGAACATAATAAGAATCACTGTACAATTTTTGGTATTTTTACTATCAAATATGACGAATGACATTTTCATGATTGGGTTAAGGCATTCTAGCGTTTCAAACAATCATTACGTATCAAAAAAATTGATACCTTTTATATGATTGCAAATGTTGAATGGGTGAAAATAGATTGCACTTTTTAAAGGCGATACAATTTAAACTTCCCACAAATAGTATTGCAGGTCGTATGTTAAATTCATTCTTGAATATCATGTTTAAACGGCAGCAAATATGTGTGTTAAGATGTACGTGTTCTAAATGACTATCTTGTAACTTATTTTAACATATAACCTGGTTTTGTACTTATATTGTGTGCTAAAACGAATTTTCAATGTCTTTTCTTATTTGTTTCAGACTTTCAGTTCAAGACCAAAACCTTATCAATGGAGGCCGACGAAACCACACCCGTGAGTAATTTAGTATTTTAATATTATATCAGATAAATTAAGCCTATTTAAAACTATAATCTTAATTTGATAAATATTACTCAATCCTATGCTTGCGTATGCCTTACGCTTTTACACATCACAACTACTGTTAACGCCATCTATGAATTAGTACTGGCGACAACAGCTTCGTGTTGACAACATTTCAAAAACTTCACGTGACCGACGTTCGATGTCGCGTTGAACAAGTTTGAGGTATCGTTTATAGGTGGCGCTGTACTACATGATGAAGTTCGTTTTAGAAGTACTAGAGGGAGTTCAATAAGAAGTGAAACTTAGCAAAGGTTTTGACAACGTTTGCGTTAACAGTTAGAACAAGTTTTAGTAACTTTGCAGAGATGTCGCTCTTTTAATAATTATTCTAATAAAAATTCTATTGACTCTTAATCTAAAAATTACAAATTACGTATTTTTAATATTTTCTTTACCAAAAATTACAAATTACGTATTTTTAATATTTACAGATTCCACTTCCTGTGATTCCTATCCCTTTTATCCCAAACTTAGGAAGAAAAGAAGAAGATATAAATATGCGTAATCAAAGTGTAATGTGATGGAATATACTGATGGAAAGTAACGATGAAGACGAAGGTGTCGTCTATCGTGAACGTCTATCCACGAGATACCTATTCACCCGACGCTTGAAAGAACTAGGACTGCAGTTAAACTCTACGCGATTGTACCGATTCTGAAATATTTTGCGGCTTTTTTATTGGGTTCGAAGGGATATAGTTTATTAATGAACTGATACTTGGGAATATGGCTTTCTATAAATTTTGTGTCATCGGACAATGCGCTTGCCATGCGGATGTTACGTCTCTCATATAGAAAGAAACCGTGCCAAAATGTTTCATAGTTGCTATGTAGTTTTTGTGTTTATTCTTAAGGTCCAACGTGAAACAATAGACATACCTAGAACATAGCTTAGAATTTGACAGCCAAATGCATTTTTCCAACAGTCACGTGTCACGTGACACGTATTGACCAAGCCAACTAGACGAGTGTCAAACTTGCCGCCATGTGTTCCAGATACGGACATTATTATAATTAAATCGGTATTTTATGCTCGGTATATATAACAAGCTATTGAGTGGGTACTTCTCACGCAGAGCTGGTTTTGTTTGTTAGTAGTAAATGATTGGTCGAGAAGCTGCATTTGTCACGTTCATCTAGTTCACTCGTTCGTGCTGTATATGTTGCAGTATGATCAAACAATGCGTTTTATTGTAAATGTACCGGAACCATTGCGAACAGTCTAATGATTGCGAATGAAACAGCACACACGCAAAGAAGATTTCGCAATAATTCTAAATTTATCATCGGTAATTTTGCGAAAAATCTCGCAATAATATACAAGCTCATTGGTTTGTTAAAAACAATAAAATTGTAATTCAAATTGCAAATAAATTTATTGACAACCACAATACATAACAATAGGTTTAAACCTACAGGTTAGATAAAGGCATAAATAATGAATACAAAGTGCAACAACACGTTAAAATAAAAAATAAAAAATTATTGGACCAGGACTAAAAACAAAAAAAAAACTATTTCTATTTTGTGATTGGTGGAAGTTAGTACATCAAGTTCAGATTTGATTTGTTGAGTTCAAAAATAGTACAAGTTTAGTTCAAAAATAGTAAAAAATAATAACAGAATAAACTCTATAAAAATATTTACTGAATATTCGATTAGAGCAAATTATTTATAGAGTAATATCAATCAATTTCCCTGCTTTTAATAATTACAGAAGTTATTTCGAGAAAGGGATGTTTGTTTGATACAGAATATATTAAGGCACTATATCAGTCTTGATCGGTTGTCTACTTTGTGTCATAAAATTTTTTCCTCATAATTTAGTATGTCATGAAATTGTTCATCACAAGGACGCATGTTTTTTAGAACGTGCTCCCTCGGAAGACTAACGTAGCGTCAGCCCTTCGCTTCTGTTGTTCCTCCTGTCTCTGCGCTTTTGAATTGCACTCTAGGGTCGAACAAATTTGGACCACGACAATATCGGGTGATCCAATGCGGATCAAAGATCCAATATTTTATTTCATGATTTGAAAAAAAAAGTACAATTGATGAATGTATTCTTCTCTTCGTTTTCATGCGTAGTGCACCTAACAGCTTATAGAAAGAAAGTTAAACTCTGTTTTTAACAAATCTATTTGAGTTTTTAATAAACGTTGTTTTAGTGTCCTTTCTGTTTTATTCTTAACTCTACTATTGGACAACAATTAAACTAGAGACTTAAAATAAATTCAACTAATCACAACAAAGAAATATATTTTAATGTTTTGAATAAATGCAGCTTCTGTGTTACCTGTCCAACTAAATCGTTGCAGGTTTTTTCGCAAAAATACCGAAAATCATTTTAGAACGATTGCGAAATCTTCTTTGTGTGTGTGCTGTGTTTTGTAATCATTGGACTGTTCGCGATGAAACGCATTTTCCGATTATACTACAATACATCATGAAGAAAAACACATAGCGAGGAAATCTCATGCGATCTATAGTATAAGAACTCGAGCGCGGTTTTACCCCAGTAACTTGGATCTGTTTTTGTTTGATTCCGTTGTGAAAATATCTTTTTTAAATCATGTCACAATGTATAACTAATCTTTGTTTATAAACCTCAAAACAAAAGGAAAGTTTGCTTTAAACTAATAAAGTTAGTATCACGAAAATCGATGTACCGTACAGTCACCAAGAAAAGCAGAGTATCTTAAAAACAGCATGCAAACGGTTTGATCATAAATTCCGAGTGAAGCCCGCCTTAGGCGAGTCGGAGCCTGCGCTTGCCTCGATCCGAGCCTGTTCTCGATGTTTCACGTTACGAATGGCTTTATTAAGACTTAATATTACAATTTCCAACTATCGCCGGCTCGGTTAGAATTGCTAATATCGCGCCGTGCAGTGAAAAGATGTGACTGTGTTAGAACTGGGTTTTATGCGCGGTTGTACAGCAGCTTCGTGTTTAGTTAGGTTATGGGTGAAAATGAGCGTTATTTTAGTCTTTAGTTTGTCTGCTGATGGGAATATTATTAGGTAGTGGTTGTCTAGTTTGTGTGCATGAGTATTTGGTGTAGCTTCTAGTTACTTGTGAGGCTACATTAACACCGCTTTGATCCCATTAAAATAGTTTGTATTATATTTTTATACGAACGAAAGCTTATTTATATAGTCTTTTACTATAATTTCATTCTATTCAAAGCTAATAGTTGAAACGAAGAAGAAAATATTCAAAAAAGGCGATCTTCATTACTTAATAACCGGAATAAAACAACAAATGTATCTTTTTGAGATAACCCGTTTGTAAAAGAGGCGGTAACCACAAATTACTATGATTTAATATTGCCCAGTTATCTACGGCTGGGTAATTTGTTAGGTGCCCGGCATTGTTGCGTCTGCCTTTTGTTCAGTGCCCACTTCCCCTTAGATACGATCTTGAATTATTTTGATTAGAAGTTGGTATAGGGAATTGCGAGATTTTTCAAATCCGTAACATTGAACTTTGAACAACATTGAGGTTGTTAACGAATAAATGTGAATTTGTGACTAAATGTGTCCCAGGTCCGAGTCCTGGCCTCATTTGTGCGATGAACACAGACGTTTGTTCTCGGGTCATGGTTGTTGATATTTATATGTATGTTTATTTTGGGATCCTCCCAGTTCGCTGCAAGGTCATCCATAACACAAGCTATGTTTACTTTGGGGCCATACAGTTGGTGTATTTGTCTGGGGATTTATTATTGATTGTTTGAAAAAGCATCATGGAACTATTACGTTATGTTGGTATATGGTATAGTATAGGGTACCCTTCGTTCACACCAGAAACTGTTTCCGAGGTGCACTTAAACTTAGCCACGTGCTAAAATAATATAAAACATTTACACTACAAACGCAAGAATGGGCATTTAAATCAACGAAATAGGCAAGTAGCGACATTGTACTGTGCACAGTAACCGCTTTGCATTCCGAGCTACATCTGTGGTTGACCAAACTAAAGCTTAAACTCATCAACATAAACGCTTCCACTTTGAGCTTTCAAAGAAACATTTTGCGAATCAACTGAAACTGCAAATACTTACAAAGTCTTGCCGAGACTTTCCCAGCTTTGAGTCAAAGGTTGTGATATATACCGTAAACTCCGTCGAAAATAACTCGGAACTTCGACCTGTCGTTTGCATCCGAAATACGCAACAGATTTTGGGTGTTTTATACGTAGCATCGGACATACCACGTCCAGTTAATTTGTCAAACAGCTCCGTCACGCCAACATTAATTTCAAATAGTGCTCCGAAATGAATCGACCGGTGGCGTATGTGGCTTTTTCAATTAGTGGAAACATTCGATTGTCTTTGTGTTTATAGCGTAATTGCCGGTTATCCATCCATCTTGGGCGTTGTAATGGTGGCCATCAGGGAAATGAATCGACTCACTGTCTGTTGGACAGAATGGGAGCAGCGCACACTGGACAAGCGAAATTGCTTTCGATACAAATTCTGACCGGTCCAGGCAGCGATCAAGCGCTGATTGCTTCATGTTTGTAATGTTACTTGCAAGTTTCATTTTGAGCTTCGAGAAATGTAGAAATAAGTTTTCGAGGAGTGTGAGGCTTCGTGTTACTGTGAAATTGGTTTTATTTTGATAATAGTTGAATATGGTTTATTAAATAAATAAAAAAATTGGACCAATTATCTAGCTCAAACATTTTTTATGCAGAACTAAATATAACGATCGTTACGCATTAACGTTAAGACACACACACATGTTTTTATTTCATACTGTATATTTTAAACGGATCCAGGAGTCTAAACCAACTTCTGTATTAATCATAACAATATCATAAAGTTTTGTATTTTTCCTTAAATTATCGGGCCCAGAATATCGTAATATATAAAGAGAGAGAAAGATCGTTACGCATTAACGTTAAGACACACACACATGTTTTTATTTCATACTGTATATTTTAAACGGATCCAGGAGTCTGAACCAACTTCTGTATTAATCATAACAATATCATAAAGTTTTGTATTTTTCCTTAAATTATCGGGCCCAGAATATCGTAATATATAAAGAGAGCACTTGTAGCGAATCTGAATATCTTAAAAAAACAAGTCTATAACTAACTTTTGTAGCTTTTTGATGCGTGTAAATGCAAAAACCTAAAACGATTTCTAACAAATCCCTTACAAAGTCCAAATAGCTCAAACCGTAAATATCCTCAGGTATGATAGTACAGTTAGCAAGGATTGCAGATACAACGTGCAAGTAGGGGCTGCAGGCTTGCGGCATGCGTGCCACACCCCATTCATTAGCGGGCCAAGTGCTTCCGCGCATTTATCAATCTACCCTCACAATGGAAACGCCTCGTAGACTTTCTCTCGAATTTGAAAATGGAATGCTTTTTGAATGGCCCGCTAAACCTCGCCGTGTTATTTAGCGTTCATTAGTTGCGGGCTAAGTTTAACACGCCAGTGATATGCGAATTGAAAGTATATTAGCTCCCTTCGTGGTTGCATTCATTTGTGATCTGGTTAGTTTAATTAACTTAGATAAGTTTTAGTTTTGGTTGAATGGAGTAGGATTTATACTTTGCTGCTTTTACTACAAAAGTATCAAACACGCTTATCTCACTCAGTCTAGAATCAAATTTCGAATGTCTGTCATGCTTACCTCACTGTGTGTGACAAACAATAATTAGCCTACACAAAAATAGATTCTCATACAGTCAATTTAGTTAAATCACATTTAATGAAGTTACAACTATTATTACTGAACCGTATGACTTGTCTCATCGTCGTCGTGAATGCATGAAAAATAAATGTGGCCGTATTGACGTTTTGAGGACAAGTATAGCTTTATTATATTAAATGACCGTTTTACAAGTGTAATTGATACTGTAAAATTGCCCACTAATTTACTTTAACGGCTACGTCGATCGATTTTAACCCGTAAAGCGCATCACGCGACATTGTAGAACTAATATTGAAACAATGTATGCGGTGTCGATGGTTATCTTCTTGGTTCAATAAAACAAACATATACTAAATTATAATTTATTTTTCGTGTTTATTTTTATATTTTTCAGGTCGTAAATTGGTTATTTCTGTTAATTAATTAAATAATAATAAAATAAAAATTATTAATTCATATTTATTATTGTAGTTTGAAGCAGACAAAGAAAAACTTAAACTGTTATCTCTTTAATATCTCGAAGGAAGTGTCAGCTACTTTCTCTGCTGACTATACTCAGGTTAAATGTATTCTAGAAACAAATATTTGTGAACGATATGGTTTAGGTATAATAAACTGGACTGTGATTGGTTAACAAAAAGCAGCTTCGTAAGCTCTCCTGTGTTTATTAACCTTTTAGTGAGGCGGTGTCGAAGCCATCAATCATTTTAATTACAATCTGCCGTCGCCGGAATTTTCGAAACTTGATCGCTGTCGAAGCGAAGAATTCAGTATTTTTCTGCGTAAAAGTTTTTTTTAGAAACCTTACTTTATTGTTAAGTGCTTTGGAAAATTGAGAATTTCTAAGCGTTACTTTTCATTTGTTGGTTTTTGTTGGCGCGGTTCTGGGAGGGCAATAATTTTTAGATAACTTTAAGATTTGTTTCTATTACACTACAGATTGGTAACACCTATTCCAAAATAGAAAGCAGTCATTGTTATCTCAAACTGAAATTGGAAACTAATTATTTCGAGATAAATTAATTGTACCTCAAAACGTTTTAGCGTAAATCCTAATCTATCAATCCTACTTAAGTTGTTTGGACTAAATTCATTAATAAAGTGTAAAACAATGATCGCTGGTTTCGGGGAGGAAGTCCACACCTGTGCCTGTAATCCAGGATTAGTAGCTGCGAACTCCAGTAGCTAAGATATCGATGTAATAAAGCAGCGGTACGGGGTTCAAATTGGTTTCGGGTTCAGATGTTTACGGTCTTTGTCTATCCTGTAAACTGGGTTTTTGGGGAGTAATTAAAAGATTATAATTTGTTTTCGTGTTGAGGGTGTAAGTTTTATTAGGAAGTTTGTGATGGTGAAACTGGGTCTGCTACTTTTATTAATTAAAGTTTACAGATATACCCTAACGACCCTTTTGGGGGTCAGTTTTCATAAATTATTTCATAGTGATCCCTAACATTACTTAAGAAACGCTTGTACAAAGTTTCATGTTTCTAGGACTACTTGTCAAGGCTGCGCTTTGTCTGTCAGTTTGTTATTCAGCGTTAGCCATTTATTTATTGATGTGGGACCAGCGTGCGAAGAAGACGGATCAACTTCACTCGAACAAAAACAAGATTTTTGCTTGAAGAATGTCTAAAATAAAATGCCGATACTACACCTCGACGCTTAAGAAAAGCCATCTACAACATTGTAAAGACAGTGTCATTACCCAGCTTTGATGTTACATCTCCTCATCAAAACTCCATCTGCTCCGAACCTTGGTGGCAAATTCAATCTTAAGCCTTATTGAATAAGGTCTAGTTTCGGATGGGTTCGGGAATTCGTGGTCAGATTTAGACGTATTAATTTAGTGCAAACGGGTGGCTCATTATGCTCAGCGTAAAATAGGCGCATGTGCTGGCCGCAGAGGGTTGCTATGACGTCACAAATTAGTGTTTGCTTCTGGTGGCTTCACATGATGTTATGGTCAAGATAATGCGTAGAAATTATGAGATAAAGGGTGAAGGAAGTATCATTTTTTACTATTAGGAGGATTATTTGTCATAGTAAGTTGACTAACAAGAGAATGTACCTTAACATAAATCGAATCCTTTCGACCCGAATGGTTAGAGTTTTGATCTTATGCTATTATCATAATGATACAAGAATCGTGTTACGCGAATATTCACTACATATTAGACAATTTGTCGATTCCCTCCAGTGTAACAAAACACATCATTTTGTATATCACACTTGAAGTACAGAACTAGCAATTTTCACCACAACCACCCTAGCAATTTCAGAACTATGGAACTGTATAGAAAAATCAACATCAACTGCCAAGGTAAACAGGTGTGGGCTATAAAGATAGACTGTATCGCCGATAAAACCCTATCGCGCGATATTTGCCGTCCCTAACCGCCATGACAGTCGGCATTTCCACTCGAAAACCGCCAGAAAGACCCTGCCCCGTGTTTTGTAGCTAGACAAGGGTTAACTTCAATCATATCACACAATTTACCAAAATAAAACACTTCGATTTGATGTTTTCACAGTAATATTTCATTAGGGCCGGGGAGCACGTGGAATACTTAACGAGATTGACCCCTGGATCTCGCGTCAGATATAGCAGATAATTTGATGAATATGAAGTTATTGGATACTATATACGAAACTAAAAATAAGCTTTCATTCGTTTTTTTCTATACGAGGCCTAGTAAACAAATGCCTTTTGACATAGAGTTGCTTAAGGATACATCATTATAATATTTGTAAAACACAGTCCAAATAGTTTGTCCTAATAATAAAATAAGATTTTCCTTAATCATTTATCTCGTAATTTCTGCGTTCTGTGAGCCACAGACCACCTATGCAGAACATACATATGGAAATTGGTACAGTAATTTTAGTAATAACGCAGATAACTTAGGCTGTGTATGCCCTTTTCCAGTTTTAGTATACCTATTCTATAATTTTATTTCTCTCAGTAACAAAGAAATTTGATAATGTACCTTAAGCTTCACTTGCACATGTATATAATATTTGGTTGCAACATTTCAATAGTCATTACTGGGATGTAACATTATGCTACTGGCGTCATTCCATTCCATGATTGTGATAAATTGACAGCGGTCTACGCTTGCGCTGCGTTGATTCATTTACTGATAAGTTGATTGCAACATTGGATGAATTTAGCAATATACGTAACAGGCAGTACCTATGTAAATTATTAATAGCAATTTAAGCTTGCTTACAAAAACTATTCACTCAATACGTGGTGTAGTAATGTACGCAAATAATAGTTGTAGAGTTTTTTGAGTTAAGATCTCGTCTGAGACGGTACTAAAGTCATTTCCATTTTGACCGCCGTTATTACCATATTTACTTAGGGTGTTAGCACACCAATCGATCGACGTTGCCTGTTCCATTCTGCATCGATCGACGATCGATCGATTGGTGTGCTGACACCCTTAGTAGTGTCTGGTCAAACGGAGGGAACTGCCAGTGACATTACTGGAACCAAGGCAATTCACATTTAAGCCTACGTTCTGCAAGACGCCATTAATCGATAAATCAATAAACAAGCAGACCAATCGAAACACCGATGGTTGTTGACGATTGCGGATGCCACTTACTACCGATGGACATATATCAGATGGTTCGCGTGCCGGCTTTGACAAAGTAAACAAAGGTATAGGTATTAAAATAATCTTTAATGTGACCAAATCGGTTTATTTTACGTCAGTCTATTGACGTTAGAAGACAGAAATATTGATCTTACGTGTAAGAAAACGGCCTTTTGAGTTTGAAAATGCAATACGATACGACGAAGCAACATGTGTATACTTACCTAAAATAATATCTAATTACTTCATCCAAATAACTATTCGATTTCCTAAAATAATTCTAATTGGTGGTTAATGGAATTTGTAATGAATACAAATGGCTTAGTTTTAACTAAAATCCGGTTAAATTTAAACGCGCCCGATACGTTCTAATTAGCATTGTCGATAAAATAACGGTTATACTAAACGTAGTGGTCGGAGTTTTGCATTTCAATTTAACTTTTAACTTTTGCGGTGGCCGAATATCGTACGTTTATTACATTAAGAGCTGGCATTATCTACTTGATTTAGTGTCGGCAGGGCAATAACGTAATGGCGGTTATGAAAAAACCTAGTTGAATGATGATAGGCACGCGAGTGATGGGTGATGATGTTATTGCGTTTTGTTGGTGGCCGCGTTTTTTATAATGCTTTCGGAGTTTATTTAGCTTGGGGTACAAAACTTTGTTATTTAACTTTTTTGACGCCTAACTTTGTCAATATTAAAATAGTATTTACAGTCCTGTTTTATTCACTTAAAGTTAATTATCGAACTTTCGATTTTTTTATGCCATAAAAACTAAAACAGGAGTACATTAGTGCTCTTTGCACCTAAGCAGGCACCCTCCTCGGGGAGGGAGGTGGTAAATGCGTCATGCGTCAGCCGGACTGCAGGATGATGTGGGACTCACCAGACTGGCACCTACCCACTAAAAACCACCTTTAGGGCTGTGGCAAAGGATTGCTATGCAGCATTCACCAGTTCACTTAGCGAGAGCTCAGAATATGGTATATTTTAAGTTAAATTTACATACTTTGGGATAGAAACAAATGGACAGTTATAACTTTAATAAGTGCCCTGAGTTAACTACTATGTATACAACATAAATAAATTAGATTTTATAATACTCCTGTATGACAGTATCACATCCATTCATCGCCTCAGTCAGCTTAGAATTTTTCAGAATTGTGTAGAGTTTGAGCGAGTGGTTAGTAGTCCTGCCTGATACGCTGGGGTCCCAGGTTCGAGTCCTGGTCGGGGCCTCCGTTTGTGTGATGAACACACTTATGTTTGCTCTCGGGTTATGGTTGTAAATATTCGTATGTGTACATTAGTTCTGAATTCGGTGTATGGTCATCCATAACACAGGCTCTGCTTACCTTGGGGCTTTGCAGTTGGTGTGTTTCTCTGGGGATTTTATTTGTTATTATTATATTGGTGAATTCGATTTAATTTTAAATTAAAATGTTTTCTTCGTTAGTACAAAGAAACAAGTAATCTGTCTCCTTCCTGGTATACTAAGTGAGCTATGTTTTTGTTATGATATAAAACCCTGCCGAGTCTTAGCTATAAACATTTTTATAGCACATTTAACGAACCTTCTTAGCTGTTACTTGGTTAAAAACCTTAACAGCGTAAAAGTGTTAATCTTTCAGGCCTTAGTTAAGAAGTCATTAAATGTGTTATGCTTTTGTGTTAGAAATTTCACTTCCTGGAGTTTTGGTCATCATGTTTCATTAACTCTACCTTAATATACATTAAAAAGTACATCTTGTACTTGGTGATTGTGTGGTTTTACTATGGGTCTCACTCAGAGACTATAACTATTGATTTAAGACGTTCCTAAGTACAGATTTTGCTTAGTGAATTTTGCAATTTTTTTATTTAGAGTAAGTACCTTGACGAAGAAAAGCTTTCATGATTTTTTGACAGAGTGTTCATATCGTAGTTGTATAAATAAATTAGTGCTAGTTGCAGCGGCTAGTTATAATTTAAGACAAATAAATCTTGAAAAAAATCTACTTTTACTATAAACGCAATCGATTGCTTATCAGTATAAAAAAACGGCTTAACCAACTGACCGACGACCGAGTGGTGTAGTGGTAAGTAGCCCTACCTCATACGCGAAGCTACCAGGTTCGAGTCCTTTTCAAATCCACAAAATTGAACAGTTTGTTAACGAATAAATGCAAATTTGTGACTAAATTTGTCCCAGGTTCGAGTCCTGGCCTCGTATGTGTGATGAACACAGACGTTTGTGTTCGGCTCATGGTTGTTGATATTTATCTGTATATGTTTATTCTGGGTTTCCCCGGTTCGCTGTATAGTCATCCATAACACAAGCTCTGCTTGCTTTGGGGTCATACAGTTGGTGTGTTTTTGTCAGGGAAAAAGAAGAAAAAAAAACTAAGATGAAATTTGCCTAACAAATAAAATACTGCCTAGAATAACATACATTCCAACTTTCATCCTGAAATGTTAACAGGGACTACCAAAAACTAGTGATTTAATTAATAACAATTAATCCTCAGCGAGGTGCACTGCGGTGAAACTGTCGCTAGTTTTCGCATATTTTTTGGTTTAGCTATTTTAGCTATTGCCTCAGTTAATTTTATTTACCACCCGCTGGCTGGGTGCTACTTAATTGAATTATAAGCTGGTTAAATGTAATTTGTCGGTTTGCTGTGTTTTCCCGCCGTTCCTTTGTTTTGTTAGTGAGGGTTAGTTTCCTTGGACCTGTTGTCTGTTTGCGACTAGATTATACAATATTTCGTTTATTCTGTTGGTGACATGGAATAAATAAATAAATGTTCATACTTTTGTACATGAATTAATGTAATATTTGATTGAAATTCTAAATTATCAATAGATACAAAAGATAGTACATAATTTCGAGGTTGGCGGTTGTCGGGTTAAAACTGGTCTGGGCAGTAATGTAACGGGTTAGTACTGGGCAGAATAATAATAAGAATAATATAATCAAGAAAACATTTCAAGTTTTAACTAATTTAAGTTTGGATAACGCCTTTCCGTAGTCCTGCTACGTACAAAAATGCTACGATCCGTAGACTTCACGTCCGTAGACGTGCCGTAGACTAAATTATAGCGAGATGTATCTTTTAATTGCTTTTCATGTAATCCATCCATCCAACGGTTTAATAAATATGTATATGCTCCGATGATATGTGTTGAATTTATAATTAAATGGTGTTAAATTAGTTCAAGAAATTTTGGTTACTTTACCAAATGTGATAAATCTATCGTCTTTACTCCTTTGATAAACAGATTTTATCCGTCATTACCATCATTATGAACTGTATTCACAAAACTAATTGTACCTGCACATCTCGACACGCAACCAGCTTCTATATTCAAAACCCCGCACCCACTATAGAACGTATTATAAAGGCGTAGTTTTAAAATATTTTGTCTCAGTATTTTAGCAAGTTCTCTGTCTTGAGACATAAATCGAGTGAGAAACTTAAAACTTTACACTTGGCTTAGCGCTATAGTTTCAAGTTACTCGCCGGGCGCTAGGCGCACCTACTGTATCGAGTTTGACATTTATACGGCTGTTTTATGAGAATACTTCCATTATCCTTTAATTGTTCGTTTGGGACTAGGTTTTGGTATAAGTATACTTTCTTTTTGTACAAATGGGCATTTTGCATCACCAAAAAGTGAGGCAAAATTGTATGTCGAAACAAAAATTCGCATAAACGAACAAATTAACTGTCGTAATTATTTTACAATAGGATTCAAACTTAGTTATCTTTTGAATTAAAAAAAAAGTTGTGTATATAATCAATCTTGGAATGCTGTTGCCATCTTCTGCTTTAGATAGATTAAAAGTATAATAATATATACTATAAATATGCTGAAATTTCTCAATAAATAAAAACCATATGAAGACTAGTTTCTGTAAAAATGTGTACCAGGATATACATACCATACATTTAAAATCTAAATAAAAAAAATAATTTTATGCACATACATACCTCAAAATATAAATAAAACACTCATAATCCAACATCATATAAAACTTTTACATTAATATTCGTGCAATAGAACAGCAAAAGCGAGTAAAAACAATTACCCTGTAATATTTTAGCCATATTTGAGCAGTTTTCCCGCTCTCGGTAATAGACAACGCACTCTGCGGCGGATAATGGCGGGTAAAAAACAAAGATGGCTGCCAAGTCACTGACAACACCTGTCGTCTTCGGTTGTCGTGAGGTAGGCAGCTGGGTAAGAAAATGTTGGGGTTTTGAGGGTAGATAGAAAAAGATTGAAGACTCGTCTTAAGAAAGTCAGAAGTGTATATTTTAGTTAAGTCTTGTATTTGAATAGTTAACTTTTTAGTACTCGAGTTCGTACGTGGAAATACCCGTTCCTGTTCATTTTCAGGGAATACAAGAATGAGTTATTTGCCTTCTTTGGCTAAACAATAATTCGTATTTTGTACTACTTAAAATATCGCCAGTAGTTAGTCTATATTAGCCTTAGACATTTAATAAGTGAGTCTCTACTCTTTACTATTTTGGGTTTTTATGTTGTCCCAACACGGTTCATATTTCTATGAAGTAATGCATAAGTTTTTAATGTTACGAAAATGATTATCTAAAAAACTAGGGCGATATTTTTGGTTAGTTGCCTGTTAACATGCAAACTCGATGCCAGTCCATTATAAACCAGATGGCGAATTTACAATGAAAAGTTATTTCATAAAAGTAAATTTAATCTAAATTTATACATCCTCAGTAATGTTTTACTAATAACAGTAACGTACCACAGTGCGTTAGCACCCTGTCGCACTTAGCCACTGCGCTGCAGATTGGATGACACCCTTATGATTTACACCCCCAAATTATCTACTCCATCGATAGACTTTCAGCCAGGTGCAAATATCTAACAAAGTTCAACTTTTTAAACATATTTCATAAGATTAGTTTTAAAGCATGGCTTTCGGAGGTGACAAAGTTCAAAGTCGAGAGCCATCCACGATACTTTTTTATAGTTTGGGTGAGATTTTCTGATAGGTATTGTATCTTGTAAGCTATATTTACTAAGCACGTTTTTTAAATTGTTGTTTATGCGTTTTTGTAAAGTTTATGGACTTTGTTATCACGAAATAAATACAAGTTATTTGTGAATACACATTGAAATCCCTCGATTGAAAGAAATAGCATGCATAGCTTTAGGACTACTAAACAAATCTTCATAAAATATAACTTTCGATTTATTGACCAACGATTTTATCGTATTGAACATTCATACCGACAATACTGTATTCGTGTGGGTTTATCTATTTATTTTCTATATTTATATTTTATTGTTTAACCTTATAGAAATTATATTGAATACAAAATGAATAGGGATTTTCACAATGGCGGTATTGTCAATAAGAAGAGAGTTGGACAACAGTTGGAGAAAATGAGACCTGAAAGTACCTATAGGGACAAAAGGCCAAAAAACAAAATTGCTAAATAGATAGGCACATAATAAATTAATAACTTGCTATACACGAACGGACATATACTCACACGAAGGTGTTAAACTTATAATAACCTACTTTTTGCGTCGGGGCCACAAATAAATGTATGATTTTTCATATCCAAAACCTTGCTAATTTAAGGATGTTTGTCTAACTGTATGTGAGCATATAATTTCACATTCTAGCCCGTTTATGAAAGGTATCTTAATCTAACTTTGTTTTTTGATGCTTAGAACTTTACATAAAGTACCTTATCATTTCTATAGTATTACGGACGAGTTTAATTTACAAGCTTACCTTGATAAAGTTTACACATTTTATTGAAGTTCCCGTAAAGTAACTTCATAGAATAATGCTGCTTATTAATTCAATGAAAGTTCTTAAAACTTTGTTTACCGTGAAACTGTTACAATTTTAAAGCATTCACAGTAAAATAGATGGGCAAGAGTTTTAATTGTTATAAGAGAACTAATAAATACTTAATAGTGATATAAGTACAGGATTTTTTCTGAAGACTACATAGATTTAGAATTGAATCTAGTTGTTTATCAACATTTAATATTCAAGTTGATTTTACAACTCTTTAGAAAAAAAGTTCTGTTTCTATTTAGTTGTAAATAATTTTACTTAAAATACTCCCAAACACGAGTTAATCTCGCACGCCGCGCTTCCTCACCGAAATATAACACGCATCTTTAATCACATCTGCACTTAAGTATTTAAAAGGTTTCCATGTATTATATTAAGTATTTAAAATTGATAATCAATCTATAGGTATTTTTGCGGAGCATTCTAGAACTTGGCTTTTCACTAGAACTAAAACTTTGTCTTATACAACATTGAAAGTTATAACTGAAATCCATTACTCAAATCTACACGGTCACCTTGTTACGTACATTGAAGAAAAATGATCTTCGCAGGAAAACTTCCATTAATTAATATAACTACGTATGCATTGACTAGTTGTTGTTCGACACGCGAACTGTCACGTATAGCGCAAGTGCGTCTTAGGTAACTAGCGACAAAGAAATTGGCTTTTATACTGAAAACTAGCTTTTGCCAGCGGCATCGCTCGCGTACCATCCATTTATTATAAGGTTAAAACACTCCTTGAAACATGAGCTCCCAGTGAAACTTTTTTTCGAAGATTATTATTTAAGACAACAATAATTATTCAGTATAGAAATTAATAGCATACGCACTAGTCTTGAAATACAGAAGTATGAAAATAAAACTGTGCAGTGTAATATTTTTTCAAACTTGACTTATCATTTATTAAAACTTGAGGATCTTTTTCTCACACTATAGTTTTCTTAAAATCTTGAATGCTACATACTAGATTTAAAGTTCAATTTGCTTTTAGAATTTTCTATTAGATCGCAACCATTCACATACATTGAGAAACGCACGTATTGCTATGTTAAACTATGTTAGTTTTGTTTTTGTGATCAATGGCTTTTTGCGTTTATGTGAGAAATGAGATTTAATTAAAGGCGTGAGGTCACTAGGTATCCAGCAGGCGACGCGCCTCAGTTTACAGAGTTTCCTGTAATTTCCAAGGTTCTTTTTTACCATTTTTTTTGGTTGTTTTCTATAAATCCTCTACAGTGATACGAGAATATAGAACGATGTTCAACATCGAATGGACGTAAGCTTTTTATGTTAGTTAAGTTAGATTTAAAATTATGTAGTCAAGGTTTCGTAGTAAACCTAATTACCTGTTTCATGTATTTTACAATGTTGACAAAAATGCGCCGAGAGTTTCTTTTTTTTCGTCGGATTTTTTTTCTCTCGGTCCACCTATAATAGCTTTTAAAAGCCTGAGTTAAGGTGTATTTACGCAATCACTATGAAGATGACGAAAAAGAGGACATTCGTCACGTGTATTTTTATACCTGTAATGAAATAAAATATTTTGAATTGATTTTTTTTAAAGAACACTGTTTTGAAAATCTGCATTAATTAAAGTAGCACATCAAAGAAGAGGACGAGAAAAATAATCCGATACGTGATACCAACTTTATAAAATGATCATGCCTTAAAATATCATTTTATAAGTATGTTTGCAAACGGACATCTTCACAATTCTTCAGCAAATACCTTAATTTGTTCTCATTCAAAACGAAACAATTCCACATTTTTATTAGAAACTTCTGTAGGAAATTCAAACATTTGAAATATAATAAAATATTATAACCTGCATTAGGATTTCTTCGGCAATACATTTCAGAACTGTATCTAAAGGAATAGAAATTGTAAAATAATTATGAAAAATAACAGTTTCATATGATTATGAGTATATATAATTTATGCGCATCGCATATTTACGAGGCGCTGTAAATTTAAATTTCTTAGTAATTGTGGTTGCAGCGACGTATAACGTAGATTTATTGTTGTTCAACAATCATGAATTGGGAATTATTTGTATTTTCTTTTTACCTATTGAACCAACTTATTTTTATGCCATAACGAACGTTTAAGAATTATGTCATCGATAGTAAATTTGAAAATACAGCTAACGAAGATTTTCACGTTTTAGGTAAATACAATTAATTGTTTATTCAATATGGACAACGCCTTGTTCTTATAGGTGGCAAATTTTATACAATGAAAGGCTCAACCACCAATACGGTAAGTCCTCCGGGAAGAAAAACTGAGCAAAAACTTCGCGGGAGTTATTCTATTAAAATACCAAGAAATCGTAGTTATATGTAAAGATTTCTGGTACCTAATGATTGCCATGTACAGTTATATATTATCACTGTAGGTACAACAGTAGGTATTATATTTTTAAATGTAAATAACATCATTGTTATTTGCAGAAAATAACGATCCATTACATGATAAAAAAATAGGTTTTCGCGTTCACTCAAATTCAGCGTGGTTACATAACATGCACATTTAGTACTGCAATGTCCATTAAAGTGATGAGATGCGTGCCATTCACGGCGACAACGTAAAAATGTATGCAGCCATGTTTTTTTTTCATATTTTATATGCACAATGTATGAACTGTGCCCTGAAAGCATGTATAACAAATTGACTTTCAGTTTTCGAGTGACGCTATAATAAAACAGCCTTTGTTTGAGCTTAGTTAATTTTGAAAAACATATTACTAGTTTTTTTTTTACGGTGTTGATTCACATGCTTGTTTTTTGTGGTAGTCGTATCTGGCTTAAATATTTATTTATATATTATTTAGGAAACATACAATATATTAGCACAGTTGGGCATGGGAATGATATTAAATTCACAAATCAGTAAAGTTTCCAGTAATCAGTAATCAGTAAATCATATCTAATTAGTTATGGAATGAAGTCATAAAGATCGGAGATAATAAATCTATGTTCGCGAATACATTGAATATAAGCTTTGTAAGTAGTGTATTTTATAAACATGATATTATTACAGAAATTATTACTCTAGTATCACATCAAAGAGTAATGAGAAGTGTGGGATATACGTTCTTACATTATTAATGTAACATGCCATCTTTAGTATAAATAGATACAAGGACGAATTATCTTTAATTGTGAAAATAATTTGTGCTTATTAAAAAATATATATTTTTCTCAGTTTTTAGTTATTTTATTACTAAAGGCTACATTTTAATTAATTTAATATACGAGATGTTAGCTTCAAGGCTTGAAAATTTAAGTATGTAGCATATTCGAGTAACAGACAATAAAATCAATCAGATCGAGTAATGTACTTACAAAGTTTTCTTGTTTATTAGTTGAGAGGCACTTTTCTAAATACGATTGTCTCGCTTCAAGACGTTTGTAACTGGATCACTTGAAAGCATTCCTGTAGGAACTTGGCTGTTCTCACAAAAACTGCGTAATCCTGTTAGCTCTGCTTTCTATGGCTTGTCCGGTGTGCTGTGTTTTCTAATAGTTAACATTCATTCGCTTTTTAATCACTCTTTTTAAGTTTTGTACAGCTTATAGTTTATCTTATCTTCGCTGAACTCTCAATCCAACTGGAAGAATTTAAGTTTTCATAAAAGTTACATACTAAAACCTTAGAAATTACGAATTTCATCTAAGTAATTGCTTATGCCAATCCTTGGAGTATTGAATGTATAAGTGTTTAAAATTTTTTTATATTCTTTGGAATCCAATCATATCTAATGGAAGGTGCTTGCTAGCAAATCGAAGTATGTAAGCCCACCTGATACTAACCACATGAGAGTCGACTTATATTATCAAATATCACGAAAAACGATAAGTTCTTAAAATATATTAGAACTGACATGTTAACTTATGATTGAGATTTATTGTATATAATCATTTATTTTATGCAACTTAAAGAACGCAAAATAAGAATCGAGCACTAAGTTACAAGATAATTAAATCAGTTTTGTATGATCACATACAATAATGTGAAACCTAAATAAACAGTCTTGCTCGTAATCCACACATGTCTGTATCTTGTTAAATAAATATCGCTCACTTGTTAAGAGCGTTCTTTGTACTGGGACCGAGAGGGCTTGTCGATGCAAACATAAACACTTGTGCGGGCTTGCAAATTAAGGGGCGGGGTGTGGTGCTGGTGCCCGAGGGAGATTTCACTGTATTATTGAATTTATAAGTGTACCTAAGGTTCAAGTGAGAGCAGGGCGGTTACTTTGTAGCGAACAAGCTGTGAGGTAAATATTTAATAAAAATACGTTGATAAATTTAATACAGAAAAATAATGGCATTTTCCTTCGAGTTTAAATGGAATTAAAAGGCATATTTGGATATTTCACCAAATAAACAAGAATTATCCAAATCGGTTAATAAGTAGTAAAAATTCAACCGATTTGAAAATCTCCTCTAGAGCGTTTTTTTAGTGTTTGGTAACTAAGAAGGGCCGTACCTATTTAATTTTGAGGATACTAAATGAAAACAACTTTTATAAAAGTAAACTAAATCCAGATAGCAGTTTGAACTATTAGCTAATAAGCTATATTTAACTATTTCAGAAACTTTATTTTCTACTTTAGAAAATCTAAAAGAAAGCACAAGAAAAAAACTACTTGTCAAAACACCGCTGTCACAGACACCACACCGCAAAACTCTTGATCAGGCGCTCATTAGGCTTGGTGCGTGATCATGGCACCCACTCGTGCGGTCAAATATGAGACAACCTGATTAGAATACACCCATTGACGCTGTGTGTCTTACGGAAGGCACTCACTTGTACTGTGAAGTGGGATGGCAGTTATTGCTAATGCTAATTATAATTGTTAATTTCAGTAGCAGGATTTAGCGTCTGTAATATGATTGTTGCTAATTTTGTGTGTTGATTGATTTTTAGTTCGGCAAGCTTTTGAATTTGAGTGTGCGTGTCATTTATTTCAACGTATGATCAGCTTGCTATAAATTATAGCAAAAACTACTTAATCCACCGCGAATGATTTTCTTAGGCGCTTTTTATTATGTTCGTATTGTCTGTGGGGGTGCATTTGTTGAAAATCTTGCAATTAATTTAAGTTAAATAATTTGTTAACAAAAAGTATAGCTACTTAGGTATGTAAGGAAATACTAAGATTAGTATGGCAATTGTACAACTTACATGTTGTATTAGGAAATTCTGATATCTTAAATTCAAATTAAAAACAGCTACATTTAATGCCAGTTTATGTGTTAGCAATAAGACTATCCTCTTCCTTAAAACACGTGACCATAAAATAATATTCCCTGCTACTCAGTTTCCGTTTAAATACTCATACCTTCCAAACAGTTTCTACCTTTTCAATTTTATAAAACATAAATTTAACTGTTTTTATAGAGGAAGCTATTTAATTGCAAGTATTGTCGCAAACGGCTGGTGTCACATAATGAGGCCGGCGCACGCGACCTTATTCGTAACTTACTAAGTTATAAGTAAGTTGTAACTTATGTGTCTTGTAATAGTTACAGTCTTGTCTAAGTTATTGGATTTTTAGCGCTGTTTACATAGGTTTATTGATGTTCGTCTGTTTCAGTAGTTTTCAGTTGTTAAGCTGGGTTAAGCAAGTTATTTCAGGACGGTTTCGTTTCATATTCTGATCATGTTGAGGAAAATTAAATTAATTTGGTGACGGTTATCTTATATCGTTTGTGATATTTTGCTATTTTTGTGATCAAAGAGGAGCTGGAGTTTTTCAATGGTGACGTTTGACGTAGTAGGTAGATACCGTGGAATTCGTTCTTGGTTTAAAAAATATATTATTTAAGTTCATTACGAATGGTACCACTTTAAGTTCTAACGTTATAGGCATTAGGTACTTTTTTCTAAAGAAATATGCCAATTTTTTACAGTATATTGTAATAACAAAAATAGAAATTACCTAAATTTTACAATTTTCTTGTTATCGTCAATCATAGCTAAAATGATTTTAAATTTACAACAAATTAAATTATTAATACAAAACAAATATTCCTTAACCAGTTCATATAGAACTTTATCAATACAACTATCACAACCACTAAGTATATAATAAATTGAAACATTATTGTTCCATCCATAAACGAAAATAGCCATTACTTCGAACATTATTATAGAGCACTTAAAAATTCATGTTCACGGCTTTATACATATAATTATAATAAACGGATTCAACTTAAACGCTCCAGCAATTTTGCGTATAAACGCAATTGATTCCATAATTTCGGTAACTATGCGAATTAATTCAAATTGCTCGGCGGAGTCGATGGGTACCCTTCACCGTACGCATGTAGAGTGGGGCATAATTTAAAGCTGTCCGTTGGAATATCTTTGGTAGCGAGCACCGACAATATTTTAGGAGAGTTTTTCTGGTTGGGGATGTTTATTGCGACCTGGTAGAGTAAAGTCAATAATTGTAAGTTGTTAAAAAGGAGGCTAGTGATCGTAACGTTATTGTCAGACTGCCAGTATATATATAAATATGCAATTATTGGTTATTATTACAAAGCTGAGGTGGTCAAAATTATAACTGTATAATAGTAGTTCATGTAGCGTCTTGCTTGAAACCTGCTTAGCAAGTTTGGTTTGGTTAGCCATTATCGAATCCAGTAGACCATTTAATTTCATTACATATCGATTTGACGATCAAATCAGTTTCTGATGTTGAACAAGATTGGTTCTTGACTGTATAAGTATTCCAAAGTTAATAGAACTAAAATAGACCCCAATACCGTGGCCTTGTTGTAGAAACAGATGTTCCTCAAAATCTTACTTACAGAACAACTAGCTTGTAACCATTGCTGCATGTAGTTGTAATCGGTATTAAAACTGATTATTCTGGAGTTTGCAGTAATTTACGGTACGTGAACTAGTTTTAGTACAATACTGCATTTTCATACTATTTTTCAAGCAAAAAGCATTCTAAAGATCATAGAAGCCAAGAAGTGTGACCAATATCGCCCAAGGCCATCGTAGGTCTCAAAACTAGTTCTCCATCAGAGTTCGCCCTCGGAACACGCCTCGATCTGCATAATTAACAGACTTCCTTGTGACTTCTACATAAACCATCACTTAGAACCGCTCCATAATGTAACGCGCTTCAAGTTCTCACTACCAATTGAAACCCATTTAGATTGATCATTAAGTGTCTTTGGTAAAGGGCAAAAATCTTAGGTCATCGTAGCCATTTTATCGTGTTTTTGCAAAAGCTATGAATGATAGTCGATATATAATAACTGCATTTTGAAACTTGTGTAAATATACTTTTAGAAATGTGTTGCAGTGCTCCTTAGAATGTATAATGATAGTTGTTAAACTCTGAATAAAGAAAGGACGAGCAAGTGAACTAACAGGAAGTATGGTTCTGTAACGTTATTCTCGCGTCCTTTGGTTATACATACATGGCCATGCTAACATCGCAAACAAAAATGGATCAATAACATTTCCTAGATAATAAGATACAGAATTACGGATTATTCAAACAGATTTTATTGTCCACAAAAAACATACACTTCCCATCGCCACAGCGTTGGATGTCGTTATTATTCCGCAATAACTGCCAACAATTTCACTTTTTATGTCCTCAGGCCTTGTTCAGTTCTTATCGAAGGATATGGTTTATTTGAAACCATTTTGAAACCCAGTACATAAAGCTCGGGGCGTTGTTGGAAAAGTTTCAAAATCAATTTATATTTGGCTACTGGAAAAATGTATTTTGTCTATACATTTTTTTTACGATTTGAAAAAGTTAAATGTAAACATGTATCTACAGGGTGGCCAGAAAAGTGACGTCCAAAATTTTTTTTAAGTTCCTTTATGGTGCCGCACTTTTGCAAAAATTCATAAAAAAGTCGTAACTCGAAAACTATGAAAAATCGGACGTCATTTAAAAAAGTTTTATGAAGTTTAGTCCCCAATTGTCATTTAAATGTGAAAGAAAAAGCGCATTTGCAGTCTTATTAAGTTATTTCATATTTACTGAATGCAATGATCAGATGGCATTTTGTTCTTAAGTTTATTATTCTGACTAAAAAATCGAATGAACATCGTGTTCTGGTCAGAGAGAAGGAACGACCATTGTAATTACTATTAAAAAAGGCAACTGAAACCTGCGTTCGGTAACACATCATCCATCGATAAATAAACAAGTTACTATAAATAATCTACAACACCTGCGAATAATAATACCCATGGCCGCGGAGACCATCCACCACCAGGTGGCTTGCGTTCAGTACAGAAAGCAACTCAGTTACAATTTGACAACAAAGGGACTTTAATTCTAACTCGTAAAATCAAAACAGCAATTCCAAGTAGATGTAACGAGAAAACCCGCGAACGCCTCCACGGCCTCCAGGGGCTGATGTTGTTATTAAAAATGTTTTTGGTCGAGCTCTTCGCGTTAATTTGGAACCATCTCTGCAGGATTAAAAATTCATTCGCAATTTGTCTGTTAACTTTAAGTTGATAAAGAAACTCGGACCTAGACTCGCACAAAGAAAGTGTGTGAGGGGACGGTTAAAAATTTATACCCGGGAATATTGCTTGTTATTATGAAATTTAAACTTGGTATATAGCTCTTTATTATGCTTTTCTACTCGAGTTCCTACTAAGTGTTATGAGCGGGACGTTTTGTGTGAAATTTTGACCGCTTTGTGTCTTGTCATTGTGTTAAGTTTAAAATTTTTGGCATAATGTTACTGGTTTGCGTGTTGTGAATAAATTACAAGATCCCTTCGATCTTCTCCGATATAGAATAAAAATCTGAAATTTTGGTGATCATTTGTAATTTTGAGTTTCTTTAAAAATTGTACCATTTTACAAAGTAATATTTTATAAATCTTCATAAATGCCATTCTACAGATTGACATTAATAGATATTCATCCATTTGCATACTAGTGAAATGAAAATAACTTCTCAATTAATGGTAGTAAGTACTTGTTTTATAAAATAATAACCTTTTAAAGAACTTATCGAGTTTTCCAGGCACAACTCATCAATAAAACGCATTTTTCATTGAAAAACAGTGTCATTGCTCTCTGATGGGAAATATTTATGACAGCTCGGCATATCATTTAGACATACTCGTTTATTTTCATTTAATCTGTTGAAACAGCAGAACAAAAACTTTAACTGGTATTTACAGAGTGCCCATTGTACCAAAACAACATCGGACGCAGTGTAACAGTTTGTACAAAAAGAGATAACTGATGGGCGTTAGAGAACAAAAATAAGAGTAAGTATATTAAAACGGAACGGGAAATATCACATTTGCTCGCAGCACGTCGCCCAGCCACATTTTCGTGGTCAAAATCTTCGCTGACATTCGCAACCTTGCTTTAGAAGCGCTGGAATTTGAACCGCTATTCTACAATAGCTTAAAATGGATTTAATTTAATTTGTAATCGCTTCGGAAAACTCTACTGTACTCTGTAAAATAAGTACTGTATAATTGCACAAAAACTTCCGTGCCATCGTAATGAATCAGAATCAAAACTATATCGAAACTCTTTAAAAAAAACGGTTAAATTCCAAACAAAAGACGACGGAAAACTTTCGGCGAAGGTCCGTAAAATCGTACACAACCCCATGTCGTTTAACATAAGTAAGTCAGATACACTGCTTTTTTTGCTTCCAACGGGCGCAGGGCACGGAGCAAGACAATGGTGATGCGACACGCCCCGTTAGAGATTCATAAATCAAGTCTTGATAAATGGACTGTACAGGACAAGGGACCTTTGCCTAATCATATCGTGAATTTTATCTGCACGGTAAAAAAGTATGAGGTTCTTTAGGTTGGCCATTATCTGTTTGTTTGGTTGGCAGCATTGTGTTTTTTGATAAAAGAAAGTTATTTTTTAATGTAAGACTAGAAATGTAATGTTGAGTGTAGCTACGAAACATATAGGATTAAGAGTAATTACAAAGTATTTCTCAAGACCTCTTAAACCTAGTCTCAATTTTATCTTACTACTATCTTTAGGCAAAATAATTTCTATATATAGGTTGACTTTTCGTTGCAAAACGTTGATATTTCACTCCATTGTATGCGTCTTTAAATATAAGGAACAAGAGGTGTTGAGCTAACCATGGAGACACTTCCATGGTTAGCTCGGATATTCCCAATTTCCGGGTCGTGCCGTCAGATCCGGATTTGTGTCACCGCAACTAGACGGATGACTGCGACTTGTTGGTGATTCCGAATTTAAGTTAAAACATAGTTGACTGGAGAAAAATATGAGGCGTTTTATACAATTGTTAATAATGTCAAATCCAGTAGTAGACTTGGTTTTTATATTTTTAGCGGGTCATTTTATTGAAAGTCTGTATATTTAAGTGATTGTGATTTAATATATAAAAACAAAAATAAATCAGTTTATTCTAGATGAACGTGGACAAACCACAAGCTTTTAGAGTTGAGTGACATCGCCGTCAAATCAAAATTAAGTGCCATTAACCGATATAAGTAACGGTGGTTTTGCGGTTTATTTGGCCTTTTATTGGATTACTACGTTGCTTACCATATGTATTTATTATATAACAATTTAAAAAAATCCTTTGATAGAAGAAACACGTCGAAAGTTTTGAGACTTTTTGTCCAAACTTTTAATTCGAAGGTGACTTGTTCGAAGTTTACTTATTATACAAGCTACTCATGAGAAATTAAACTTTCTCGTTCAGGTACATACAATATACGTTTAATAACTGTAATTTTCCAGTCCTTGTTGCTTTCAAAAGAACAAATCCATGCTTTTTTTCTTTTCTCGTTCTTTGTTTGTTAAGTGTTCTTTAAATCCCGTAGAAGACTTGCAAGTTTTCCTTTCATCTTATCAAGGGCCTCTTTGTGTTCTTATTAGAAAGACACCGGTGATTATTATTTTCAATTTGACATCTCGCACAGATTTTTGCCGGACTTTTTAAAAATTAGTTAGCATTAAACTGATTCTGGCGTTTTTACCAGCTCCTTTGGTCTTTGGTTTGTTTTGATTTTCGAATGTCAAATTAATGTAATTTTTCTTCTATGAATTGAAAAAAAAAGTGCAAAAGTGCTATGTTTTACATATACATATACCTGTACGCTTACTTGGAATAGAGATGATAAAAATGTTGATATGTTTTTAAATCTGGTACTTATATCATAAAATATATTAACGATATAAAGAGAAAAGCTGGTTAAAATGTATTCACCTATACTAATTCCATTTCTTTATTTTCTCGATGACAGCTCCTGTGAAAACTTGTGCGAGCGTTTTTTTTACATTATGTATGCATTATTTTATTAAAATATGACGTTTACACACGTTTTGGTTATTTAATACCAGAGTCGGAGAAACTGATGGGGATGGAGCTATATCGATAAACATAGCACGATTTTTTTTACAAAATTTAAGAAACTAAACTTCTGCCGGATACTTTTGTACAAATTTGTTAACTAATATTATATTTCATTACGTATAAATTCTTGATTGATAATGCCAACTTCTTTAAAATTTTCGCAGCTGTTGTAAAATAAGTAGGTATAGGTAGGTACTCGACAATGAAACGAAATAACTATAACGACAGGTAATCTTTATTTATTTATTTTAATCAAAATTTGATGAATCATCACTGTCACTCGATGAGCTCTCCCCAACATTTATTATAAGTTCCTGTACTTGTATATCATCGAATGCCACATGAATTTCCCAATCCGATGCTATAATGTTTTGAGTTCTTTTCACAATTTTTTCCCAGTTTTCGGCAGTTACTTCCACACACGCATTTTTTAATAAATCTAACATTTTGTTTGCCGTAAAAGGGGGATGGGTATTGTTTCGAGCATATTAGTACTTTAGCATTGTACTGGCAATGATACGGCGGAAGTCGAAGAACCCAATGACCACATTCGGCAGCTATTTCGTCGATAATATATCTTTTCACTAATAGTACTTTTAATAAATACTATCCATATTTTCGCCATGACGTTGGAGCCAGTCAATTATATCTTGTTCTTTATTGGCCTGCGTCGGCATTTTATCAATTTGGAGTTATATGTAGCGTTGTCCATAATAATTATGGACGGTTCTTCCAGAGATTGCACCATTTCTTTAAACCATCCTTAGTAAGTCTCCGCGTTCATTTCTTCGTGGTAGTCCACTGTTTTCTTGGATTTAAAGGCCAGTAAAGCATCTGACACGAATCCTTTCGTAGACCCTGCGTGGCATATGATTAGGCGTTCACTTATTCCCATTAGCACTAAACTAGTGGAAGCGGCGGTGTCTTCAGTCCAGTTCTTAGATACTGTGTGGTTTGCATTTAACCAAGTCTCGCCAGTGAAAATAAGATTTGACCAATCTGATATCTTTTTGGTTTCGCTCAAAAATTTGCAGCGAGCCATAGCAACGTCGTGACGCTCCATCAATATTTTACGTTTGTCCGATTTTTTATAAGAAAATCCAATTTCTTTCAAAACTAAGCTTAATGACGATTTTGGCCATGGAACAAACCACATTCACGTAAAGAAACAACAAGTTTTTTAAGTGTTGGAATTTCTTTGTGCAAGGAATAGTCATATATATGACGGCGAATAGCATCAGCGTCGAAGTTATCAACCGATGTCACACGACGTGGTTGGCGTTTTTTCTTCGGCGTACGAAGCTTATTTTCCTGCATGCCGCTTGTACCGTAAGCTTCGGTAGTAATTTTTGAAACAGTAGGTCCACTAATTCCTAATGCAGCCGCAACACGCTCTGGCACTTGCGACAGTGGTAAAAGGGGCCACCATTTTGATACTCTGCTTCAAAGTAATTACGAACCTTGATCACCAGTTCTCTCGCCTTTTCAGAACAGATCCTTTCGGCATTTTGATATTTGACAGCTGGACAGCAATCAACACGCAGGAACACAAAATACACAACGTAACGTATGGATAATGTGAAAAAACTCAGCGAACAGAAATGTAGTGACTAGCACGACCGTCTTGTTGCGAGTGACAAACACAAAATGGCGGTGGGCCCTTGAGTGTTCCCACCTTGAAAAAATATATTTGAAAGTTTTTTTTGTATTTGTCTTTGTTCAAAATATAATAAATATATGCGATCGATATCATTACTTATTTGGTCACATAACTACATTATATCAAATTAGAACTGTCATCGAGAAAATAAAGAAATGGAACTAGTATAATGACACAAAATAGGTAATTAGTCAAATAAGATAAAATTTTAATTTAAAATAAATTGTGACAAAAGACAATAAATACAAAAACAATAAAAAGTGTCAATTCGTCCAAACACTTCATCGTATGTACTTCTTAATTAAAGTTTATCTGTTACGAAAGCCTCATAAAGGGACTATTCATTTAAAGTTAATAATGCAACACAGCAACGGAATAATGCCGTAATGGGTGAAGTAATGGCAATAGGCCCTTGACGGTCTCGACTTCATATCACTAATGAACATCAATGTGGATTACTGTGGCTAGGGTTGTGCGGTGGTCGATGGAAATGTCGATGGTTTTTTGTCTACTTAAAAAGATGATAATTTTTCTTCATTTGCTTTTTAAGTAGTTAAATTTAAATAGAATGACTATGATGGCGTTCTTTTTTTTTTAGAGTTTTGTTTTCAATTTCGTAATAACAGGCAAACGATTTCGTGCACGGGCACGATTGTATGAACGCCTTCTGCGTATTATTTAAACTATCGATATTACGATACTATGCTACAGAATGGATTTTTTTATATACCTTATCTTACCTGCTTACATAATGTAAGAAAATAGAAAAATAAGAGATATAGAACGAATTGATCCAATTATATCGATACTGATAAACGTCCAATCACTAACTCGATGCTATATCAATCTAAAGTGCAGTTTTATACATGTCCATTATTATTTTATTGCTCGTCGGCGGTTTTCGATATCAAAGTTGTTTTCTAATTAAAATAATTTCATTTTTAACCCTTCTTGCTACATGTTTATAGTCTGCGTTTCGCAATAAAATATACCGGTCCTAACCAGCCAGTGATTTAGTACAACAAAATAATAAAGAAATTGTGTCATAAAAGGAAAATCAAAATAATGTGTTCGAGTCACACCACGTTCTTTATTGCCACATTAAATTGCTGATTTAAAAATCAAGTAGATTATTCTACAATGCGTTTTGTAAGACCAATAAGTAATTTAGTTTTTGAGTATAAAATAAAGCTACTTAAATTAAATACGTCACAAGCAAAGTTGCATATTGTATAAGCAGTCTAACTTTTAAAAGCTGAGTGCTGTCCAAATATTAACTTTCGAAACGATTAAAAAGTCGGAAAAGAAATCAGCGTCCTATCAGTTTTTTTCAAATTTGAAATGAAAGTTTACAGTCGAAGTTTAATGAACAAGGTCGATGCAGTCAAGAGAGAAAGTGACTAAAAATGGCGCGAAATTAAATCAATATAATATATCTGCTTGATATAGATTTTCAAGTAGCTTTGGGTAGGTTTTTAATTAATAATTAATGAGATTTATAATAGCATCTATAGATTACTCTTTCGGTAACCTGGACGACAATGGTCAATCGTTTTAAGTATTTTTAAAACAACAAACATGTTAAGCACAAAATCGAAATCACAATCAAAACTTTTATGAACGTAATTATTGATTTTTATATTTCCTTGTTACATTTCCAACCCGAGTGTACCGCAGTTATTGGGTTACCTCGCCAGTTAGACGACGAGTCAAACGAGCCAACTCATTATACTCACCAGCAAATTAACTCTCCATGAAATGTTTATTATAATAAAAAAAAAACAAATGTCAAAAACAATTTATCAAAAACCAGCTATAGTTTGACACATCGATTAAATCGAAACTAAAAGCATTTACTGCTCCTCACAACCGTTTAAAAATAAACTTCTAACTTAATATGCAATTAATCAATTAACAATTTAAAAACTTTTCCATCAACTCGAAGTTCAGAATGTCCGTCATAATTAATTGGAGTTACCTTTTCATACCGGAATATAGGTAAAGTGTCACCAAGTCGGTTCGGTAATAATTTGAAACAATCGTTATCCGCCGATCGCCGGATAATTCATTACATCGTGAAACTTCATTTAATGGTGGAATTGGGAGGGATGGATTATTTCGACGGGGTGATGGTCGCTAAGGGTTGATATTGATATTATTTTCCTGTTTGGTGTTAGTAATGTTTGTTAAGTTTATTTGTAGTTACTTTTAGAATGAAAGAAAAGCACATTTGTTGACAGAAATACAACACTTTACAATGAACAATTAAAACGTAAATACAAGTACTAACATAGACTAGAATAATATTCAAATAACGATATTTTGTATATGAAGGATATCCTTGATAAATTTCCGAGCATTAGGTTAATTTATATACTGTATTTGCATCCTTAAAATGCTTCATATCAATTGCGAGACATATTTTGTAACATTGTTTCTGTCGAGCTGTATCTATACCAAAACGATACGGAATAAAATGTTGTAAGGAGTAAATAAATAAAAAAAAATAATTCGTAGGAAGCTGATTGAAAAATATGTACATGCATATATTATTATTATCTGTTTGCATATTTGTTATGCTTCTACTAGGTACTGAACCGATCATCATATGACGGCCGAGGGTACTAGCCCAGTTCGTTCTAGAATCATGGTTGTGATATTTACATATGTATATTGATTCCGGGACATATGTATATTATTTATAGATACGAAAACGCTGAGAGAGGCCTATCTTCTTATTATTTTAATCGATGTTGTAAAACAGCTTCCTCAATACCCTAAAACTTATTATGATGTTAGTTACAGCCCAAATAGTAGCTTAAATAAATGTAACTTCTTAAAATATCAGCTCAGTCACCAAAGCCAGCGCATCGAGTTGAAATAATGTTAACATTTAGTTCTGAAACCGATCAAACGAGCCCCAGCTGAAACTCTCAACCGCTGAAATAACACGGCGCCAGTCTGGGCATTATAATTTTAAATGATCTACTTACGTAGTCGAAGCGGGCTCTGACTCATGAGATCTTGACGTCTGCCACAACTCTCACATGCTTATTGAGTTATACATATTAATAATAATAATAATACATTTCGTTATTGTAGCAACCTGGCCCACTTGTTAGTATAAAATCTTATACATCTATGTTAGTACGAAAACAATAAAAATTTTAGTTACATATGTCAATTCATTTTTTAAAAAGATTTTCCATAAATATATAAGTTGGGTTGGTGATGTCATGTATATTCTTAAAATGTCATAAATATTCTTATTTCTAATAATTAATTCTAAAACAAAAACACATTTCATTACAATACAATAAAATTAAACTCAGTCATTAAAGTACAATTAATGCAATTTTTTTTATTTTAGCAAAAAGATTAATAAGATAATATGTCAGCAGATCAAATATTATGTCAAATTATGTCAAATGTTTCTTCTTACTTTACCAACTGGCCATTCAAAATTGTTATTTGTTTACTAAAACATTCATAAATTGTTGCCAAATTGGTAGTTCTAGCTTATTTGGTAACAGTCGCAGAATAGTGTTGGGGCTGGAGCGCAGTCTGTAAGTTAGTGAGGCGTTTTTTTATAAAACTAAAAGACTTCACGGAAACACATTAATGAGCAACAAGCTCGCGATCTACCTCAAGGTAAGTAGCATCCGTGCCCATGGTCATCATTAAACGTAGGTGTTTTATTTATTCATATTAATATTGCGAGTATTTTATTTCATTTTTTAATTTAAATTTATTTATTCATTAGAAAACCAACAGCGTATACAATTTTTACAAAATTAAGGTTTTAAGATTAAAGTAGGGCTAATAACAGGTCTTCCTTAAAGACTTTTGCTTAAAATTAGTTGTGACGCGGGACGAAAACATTGTTATTAAATTTTACACAAAGGTTTGCACCTATTACACCTATCCATTACATACAGTATTTAATATAGATATAAATTATTATAGATACATACAAACATATTACTACAAATTGTACTGATAAATTTAACATACAAAACCTTATATTATATTGAATCACGATGCGTTGCCGACGTAGTTCACTCTTTTTCTTTTTTTTATAATACAAACACATCAACTGTACGGCCCCAAAGTAAGCAGAGCTTGTGTTATGGATGACCATACAGCGAACATACATATATCAATACAAACAGCCATGACCCAAAAGCAAACATCTGTGTTCATCACACAAAGGACTCGAACCTGGGGCCTCCGGCGTATGAGGCAAGGCTACTTACCACTACACCACTCGGTCGTCAACTTTCCAGCTTGTTATTATTGTTTTAAACGAAATTCGCAAAGTTAGCGAGAGTTGGCTACTGCTTGTTGCATACTATTTTATTCGACAAACAAAACGTAAGCGGATAGCTTTGAATCGTGCAGCCACGTGGAAGTTTTACAGTTATAATTAATATCTAGTACTGTGTTAGGCATTCTCAATCCATTAAAAATAAATCCTTTGATATTCTAAAGAAAGGAACCAGTGTGGAACAAACTTCCACCAGCGGTCTTTCCGCACTTTGAGACCAAAGCGTACATCTTCCTCAAGATTTTGGCACGCATCAGTAATCACCTCGGTGCTGGTGGTGTCCACGAGTGGTGGTGGTTCCTTAACAGGTTCACACGCTCGTCTGCCTCTTATATCTAAAGAAAAAAAGATATTAATAGTTAAGAAGCATGAAAGTGGTATTCTGTAATAGGTAACCTTACGGGATAGTTATAAAAAAAATTTAGTTCTACTTTTTATATTTTACCCAGCAGTCATTTTCATCTAAAAAAAATATTTTGTTCTTCTTAAAAAATGTTTTCCATTAACCACCCTAAATATTTGAAAAGGAAAAAAGCTAATAAATCATTATTTTATAAACATGGCCTCTTATCCATTATTTAACGAAACATTTTTTTGAAATTACCTTTAGAAAATAATGCTCTAAAAATGATTTGTGTTGTTTGCGCCTTATTTTCGTATGAGCGAACGACTAAGGTTAGATAATTTCTTAGGGGAGCGGATTTCTCCTCGAGATCAATTTGTAGCGAATATCTTGCCCGCGGCTTCATATTCACTTGTACCTCGGAAACAGTACAATTTTGTTCTTAATGGGTTTAACTTTTAAATTCCTACCCCCGACAACTTGTATGCATTTTGCATTCATTCAAATTACACAATTAATAAATAAAAAAATCCTCAGACATACACACCAACTGTATGGCTCCAAAGTTAGCAGAGCTTGTGTTATGAATGATCATACACTCGTGGGGGTGGGGATCCCGGAATAAATATACATATATAAATATCACAACCATGATCCTAGAACGAACCTGGGACCTCCGGCGCATGACGCGGGGCTAGTACCCTCGGCCGGTCATATGATGATCGGTTCAGTACCTAGTAGAACATGCGTATATATAATTTTAGTTAGAATTACTGTTCGACATGAATAGTAACTCAAGATGTCCTAATTATAGATTTTGCTTAGCAAATCTAGACTTAGGAACGCCTTAAGTATCCATTGGACGTCTCTGAGTGCAGCTGTAAGAGTGAATCAACTGAAGCTAAGCGGAGTTTCTAAATATATCTATTTATTATAACAAATCTACACGGTTTGTCTAGACAATATTCTCAATTCTTAATAATTTAGTAATCTTCAAAAACTTCTACTGAAAGTGGAATCATAGCTGTCCGCTCCGCTTCACAGGGTGTTCACCTTACAGGTCAACAATACGTATCGGATCTGTGAATCATCGGGAATTATACAGCATGTTGCTATACCTACAGCGGGCTCGATACAGGCCAGGTGCGTCGCCACTCGGGCGCCGGTGACATAGATAACGCACGCTCGCCGCGCCGCGTTATGGATGGCTTCGCGTTAAGTGCCCGGATTTTACATTAAATAATTATATAGCAGCTTTTTTTGGGTATTTTTGTGGCCATTATGGCAGCGTGGTAAGTTTGGGTGAGTCTTTTTCAAAATGTACTTATAAAACTGGTGATGGTATTTAACCTCGTAGAATTATAGATTATTTCGAAACATACGTCCTATTTCACACAAAACCCGCGAAGTATAAGCCAGATGAAATAAAACACAATGATGTTTTTAAAGTTAACACCCGAGCGGCTGTGGAGAGGAACTTTTGTACACCTAATGAATGAGTAATAGAATCGATAAACCGAGCTGAAATATTTTCAATATTCGAGCATCCCCTTTTTACGAACGATAACTTAATTTGACCCCGTATTATCCCTTCGCCCGGTTTTTTCGACATCACCAGTTCCGACATCAGCTAAAACCTGATCCGCAGTAAAAAGTGCGAAATACGCTGTTACAAGCCCTTTTGATTCACCTACATCGCACATGTTTTACCATAATTGGTTACCACTTTTCCTCGTAAAATGCTTTGCAGATTCAACGCTAATCGAAACATACCCTCGCGAGACCGCTCTTTTATTTATATATTGACGGTTGAAGATTTACCGGTAAATTACCGCTAATACCGGTAACTATCGAAATTTACGGTAATTTAGCCGGTTTATTGCCGCCAAGCGGCTCTATCTGTTCTATAGTCTATGCTTACTTTTAATTTATGGCGCGCAACTTGCATTAAACTGTATTGAGCGCCGCCAAAGGTGTTTGCGGTTATTTTTTAATTTGGCTAAGTAATTGAAGTTGGAGGAGTTTTACGAATTTTATAGCAAAGTATGTTATAGTTTGTTTTAATTTGAAAATAAATAAATATGTAGGTAGAACTGACTGTAAGGTTTCAATTACTACCTATATGTTCTATCAGTCTCGTATAGCAATCTCGTATATGCGGACGGTGTTGTTATGATATGTTATGTTTAGTTCACATCTATTAAATTATTTATAATACTACTAATAAAAAAAAATGTTTTTGTAAATAAATAATAAAGAGGAACTGAATAAAGAAAAATTATGTATTGCCGCGCTATAACAAATGTTCAAATTTAAATTCCCTCAAAAAGTATATTTATTGAAGTTTCAGCGTGGCTGAAGTATACGGCTAGCTGTTTGTGGTCGGGTCGCTTAAGCGTCCACTGCTCTTAGCTCTGCGGTCACACTGGAATAGTTGGCTGTACTCGAAAACTTGATTAGGTACACCACGTTTATTTGATCTGTGTAAAATTAAAAATAAACTGTAGTGTAATTCGGTTGACCTTTCCGCAGGGGGTCGCCATTTTAAATTAACACGGCTCGTCAGCGGGAACGTGGATGGCCTCTTTAAAATCGCAACTGTTAGTAGCATTAAGTAAATTGAATCCTAATTAAAGTATGCTAGAGGTTTCACATACCAGACTAAGGCACCACCGTGGCTCTTTAAATTATGAACTTACATACATGAAATGTTTTTAAGATACGTTGGTGACGTGTTCTTGCTGTAGTAATCGGCTTATTTTATCGCTTTTAAATTTGTCATTTGTCAAATGTATTGGTAAATAAACGAGTTAGTTTCATCGGTGCTGTTAGATTATAGTAAATACATGGCATTTTTGTGAAAGTTTGTCTTGAGTACGTCATTGATTCTGTCGGTCGCTGATTGGTCTATTTTTATTCATACTTCTTGATAATCGGATTAAGTTACAGTGGATTTATTTTAAGTGGATAAAATTAATTTATCTATTTTGGTAAATCTGATCCATTAATTTTAGAAGTTTTCTGCTCGTGGGTTTGTAGGCAAAAATTTAATTCAGTAAGGAAAGCTGTAACTTTTTTTTCAAGATACTAATAGTTTTGAATTAATTAATTATATTAGGCCCTGCCATGGATCGGCTAGCACTAGGCTAAATACTGCTACCTTCCTAGATACAGTTCCTTAATATTTGACAATTAAACTTTCAAATTATTCATGCATTATCTGCCTGTAGTTAAGTCTGTTGTAGATTTATATCCATTTCTTTGTTTGCAATTGTTAACAAAAGAAAGGTATAAATATGCGTTATTTTAAATGTTTTTGTATTTACGACTAACCGATGGTTATTGGGATTGTTAAATTTTTAAGAGAACGTTTAATTGGCGATTTAGAGTTCAATTTCGTACACGATAAGCAACATTTTCTAGATACAGTAGTTAAAATTATTTTCTGAAATTATTTCTGTTCTGTTTTTTTTTTTTTAGAAGAATGTAAGAAAAAACTCATGAAAGAATAGTGACAGTGTAATACTATGTTAGGATCCTCATGTTTTTAATCTACTTTTGATCGACACATGTTCCAGGATCCACTTTCTGTCAATAAAAAAATACACCCGACTTGGATAACAAAAAAGCTCAATAAACATAAAGAGCTGAAACCCAGAAAACGTTTTACGGCTGTTGAGCATTTATATATAAAGTGGAATACAGAATTTCTGGTCTCCGCGTTATTGTTTTCTTGCCCGCCGAGGGGAAAACTGTAAATTTATAGTTCTTGCGAAGTTTTCAGAGGTTGTTTATTAAATTACTCTCCGCCGACGATTTGAGTGTCGCGGCCTTACACTGTGCGATTTGGCGGTTATGCATCTGAAGTTTTAAAAGGATGTTTAGGAACTGACATTTTTGTGTTTACTGGATGGATCATGGTGTTATTGTTTAGTACGGAATAATAACGTTGTTTTTGGGCTTTTAGATTGCAATAGTAGTAAGTTTTGCGTTTATGTCATGTACCTATGTAGGTAATGTAGTTAACAATTCACCCCTTTTAAATTTGAAACTGGATTACATTTGAGATTTTCAATAACATAGTAATGAAAAAAAAACCTAAGTAAAGCAGATATTTTTGTATTATTAATGCTAATTCTTTATAATTTACAACTAACTCGCGTAACTTCAAAACTGTTCTGTCTTGTACCACACCTAAAATATATACGAAAAAGCCCACAACTTGTGTCCAAGTTGCTTTTTTCTTTCAAAGAACTTGCAGGGAATATATTAAAAGCTTTACCTCGACTTGGGAATAAAAGTCTGACGGCCAATAGACTCCGAAGTGTATGAATATAATGTATCTTTGGGTATCTTTTAGATAGCCCTCTCGAGTAGAGCGGATTTATTTTCGAACTAGTGGCCTCCGCGTGGTTTTACCCGCGTCTCTACTGATCCCGCGGGAAACTCGGGATAAAATCTAGCCCGTGTTACTCCTTGATAATGTAGCTTTTAAATAGTGCAAGAATTATATAAATCCGTTGGGAGTTTAAAAGTTTATTGATAAGATATAAACATACAAACGAAAAAACATAAAAATCCCTTTTTACCTTATGTAGTATATATAGAAACCAAATAAGTCGATTTTGTAGTGTCACTTGTTTCGAAGCCAAGGGAGTCGAACCTTTGATGTTAAAGGACATCTACGCTTTTGAGGATACGCCTCGTATTCGAGGAACCTCTTCATTTGTTGGAGGTAACTTTGGACAGAGGTCTAAACAAACTAACAGTTATTTCTAAACTTAAATTGGTCGACAACTTCTCGTTGATCAGTGAGCTAGAGTTGAGTTTAATATAAAAAAAATTTCTTTGTATTTGAAAACTATTTTAGCTTGACGGTTTCTCAACGACCTAAGTTACTCAGTGAAAAAGAAAATTTAATGAAGAAAAAAATAATTTCCTTAACACGAAAAAGAAACATCGTATGTTTTCTAAAAAAAATTATTTTCAAATAGGCACCCTTAAAAATCGGTGCATGCATTAAAAATTCACCTGTTCGGAGAGCCGGAGAGGCGGGCCAATCATTCGTTGGCTCTCATCTATCACATGTCGTCCGGCATGCGGGTCCCGGGTTCAAATCCGCCGGCTGTCATACTCCGCAGGTCCACTAATGCGTCATGCATGACCTACAGTGATTTATCACGTGTTTTTTTTCTGTGAATTCTGTGTTATGCGTTTTCCCCTTGCGTCCGGATAATATGAAGTGACAGTTTTAGGTCACGCGCATGGGGTATGTATTGACATCATGGTTTGTTTGTGTGGCAGTGGTGTGTTGTATGAAAAATTTGGCTGTTTACTTAAAGGAGTCTTCAGTCAACAAAAACGTATCAGGAAATTTTGTTTTCAGTTCGTTCGGCGAAAAGATCATTTATCAATTCATCTTAAATTAACGATAAACAAGATGGCGATTTGAGCCGTCTTTTGTTTTGCATAAAAAATCGGCCATGTTTATTTTTTTTACTGAATGTTTCTGGCCGCAAAGACGAAGTTTAAATTATTCAAGACGTTTTATTTACTTTTTGTTACTTACTACACGATTAGTAGCAAACCGTTGCATTGCTAAAATGATAAGTCAAACGTTTCTACACAATACGTGAATAGTGCGTGTAACGGTCTGACGTAGAATTACCATAATGCAGCATGGTCCATTGGGCAATGTTTATCACCTGATTGCCCGCATATCTATGTAAATAGTAGCATATATCTCGGATATTGGTATGTGTTGGTAGTCGGTCTGATAGTTGGGCCACTATAGTTTGGGATTTACTGTCAATGTAGAAGATTGGGTCATTGATCCTTGTGGTACTTTAACAGCATACAGTAATTACGTTATTGATCAATTCTGATGTGTACGAGTGTTTTTGGACACAGTTTATAAATGAGTGTTTGTAAAAATTTTTTTTAGTAACTTACATTTAATGTTGTTAGGAAATGTATGACATAAACCAACAACAGTTTATTACAATGTTCTTACTAGGCACGGTACATGACCGCTACATCTACAGAAATAACACGACCAGCAAATAAAAAAAAAACCGATAAAACCTAGACTTTAAGACCAGAGAAAATTACCAATCCGGACACGTTTCTCTATTTCCTTAATTAAAACGAAACCCCTGAAATATGGTACGTTGACAACGATAAAAATCAAGTGTCATTTGTATGGGTCCCGGGGACCGTAATAACTTGCTCTGACACGGATCTGCTCGGCTGACGTTTAAACTTTACCCGTAGATGTTTACTGCGTCCCTGCGGAGCCCACTTTAAGGGAAAACACATAAAATTGTGGATGTCGAGCCACTGGATGTGGCACGGCGGTTTTGTAGTTAGCTGGCAAACAAAAAATAATTTGCCTCTCTTTTTTATAATAACGTGTTAAGTATTTGTTAAAGCCTTTTAGAAAAAGCAAAACGTACTTATTTTAAACAATATAGCGTTTACTACTATATGAACGAATTAACACAAATTATTTTATTAGGAAGTTCGTTTTCTATAGTGGGGACTTATTTCTTTTGTTCTTCTTAATAATCAAGGATTGATCAATTTTGTTCACATATAGAGGGTGTAAGAATACCATTGTTAGAATATACTGTAAAAGAATTGGAGTTATAGGGGCTGGTTAATACTTCCATAATTTTTTATTTCAATTTTTTTTTACTCAACATCTTTGACAGCCCTGAGTGGTTTTCATATCTACCTATGCATGAGGCGAGCGCAGCCGTCGTCACTTGCCTACTTATCGAGTAGGACTCAATGCGATGCGACTGGACACGATATTAGTTACTTTAATGATTTCAAATAAATAAAAAAAACTCGTATTTTTTTACTTATTTGCAACTCGCGCGCCTCATGCGTAGGTAGGTATGAAAACCACCGAGGGCCGTCAAAGATGTTGAAGTAAAAAAATTTAAATGTGTGAAAGTCCTAACCAGCCCCAATAACTCCAATTCTTTTACAGTGTATTCTACCAATGGTATACTTACTGACCCTTAAGTATTATGCTTCCTTTATTTTACACCCTGTATAGATATGAAAGTAAACTGTCACTTCCACAAACTTTAACTCCGTGTAATAAAACCTTAAGCAGATAATTCAGGCTAGTTGCGTATAAGTCGCCACCTGGGGCTACTAATTGCCCCAACACATATTACTCAGGGTACGTATATAATAATATCTTTGTTTGAACGCGAAATCACAACGAAATGCAAGAATCAATTAAATTACATTTAATATATTTTCATATAACTAATACATCAACAATTATAATTTTCCGATAATAATTATTAATGAATCAACTTTCAAAATTTCTTGAACCAATAATTCCATTTTGTAACAACCTAATAATATTTTAATAACTATTGACCTGCATGTTTATTTACGAAAAAGAATTTAACAGCGACTGATACAACTTAGAACATAGGCTGGTAAAAATGTTAGTTCACTTTTATTTAATAGATGGCGCCACCAGCGTAATGGGTTGCGATTTAATCGAGCTAGTAAGGTTTATAATTCCTAAGTGTAGTCTCATAAGATGTCCAGCTGTATTTTTTCTGTTCAAGAATACTGTGATGTATGTAACTTAGTTTTGTATAGTATCCAGATCTATGTAAATTCTCACAAAAGAAATAAAACAAGTTAAGTAAAAATGAAAAATACTGAATTTTTCTTAAGTGTTGCGCAGTAAACAGTAATATAGCCTATGTTGTGCCCTAACCCGAATTCCTACGGGACCAGGAGTCCCGCTGGTGTAAGCTCGCAGCACGCAACCCACCTGAAGGTAAGTAGCGTCCACATCCATGGACAGCATCATCAGTCGTAGGTGTTTTATTTATCAATATTGAATGTCATTATTACATCGGCTAGCGATGCGTTGCCGACCGTAGAGGCTTCAGTTGGAATTGCCTTTGTTCCAGTAATTGCACTGGCTGTTCCATCCCTTTGACCGGAACACAACCACGTAAACGTATTTATCATGGCAGAGAAAATAGGCAGAACTGTAGTTCCTCAGACGAGATCTTAACATAAGACTGATCTACTACCACTTTATTTATATTATTTGTACAGATACTAAAATACCCCACTCTAAAATACGTGTTAAATAACCCATCGCTTCTATAGATAGTTGGATAGTTCAAGAACCCTTGAAAATGACTCCACGTACAAATTTGCCTTACCGCTATACAACACCAATAGCCAAGAACTTTTCATATCGAATAACACCCACCAAGCGTCTATGGAATTCGCCAAGCAATCGAGCCCAAAAAGTAAACTTCGAAGGGACAATACTAGAAAACTTTAGCAGTTCAAGAACTTAACTGCACTTGATCCCGTGAAAGCCCTTTGTTTGAATCCAAGAGCCCTTTTAAGTCCACAAAGAGATGTGGTGTGAAATTCCTGATTAGGGTGCAAGTTAAGCTTTTGCGAAAAGTTTTTATACCAGTTCGAAGATGACTAAAAATGTTCTTTGTATTTAATAAGAAGCTGTAATTTGCTTCAACTTTTGATTAAAATATCTCTTTATTGTGATAAAAAAGTTTTAGAGGTTGAGTGATGTCCTATTAAAATTCAAGAACATGCAATGTAAGGGATGCGGTAATATTAATATATAGCTATCTAAGCCTTAATTGTTACAACTAACATGTGATCAAGAGATTATTTGAGAAATCAGACGATCGATAACTGTATGTTAAGTATATGCATAAAAGCACTTCGTTATACGTCTCCAGCGTGTTTAAGACGTTCCCTAAATTTGCGGCGCAATACATCGCAGGGGAAATGAAAGCTGCCGCAGACTCCACGATTAAAATCGATCAGTATCTTTTTTTAGTCCAAATACGCTTTTTGGTTGTTCTTCATCCTTAATCAATTTGTTTTTGTTGGCTTCAATATTCCCTAGAATAGGATAGAATAGTAAATAGAAAAATAGAATAGTCTGGGGATTATTATATTATATTAGATACGCTTCTAAAGTCAGTAACATATTATTTATTAATAATATCCTTGAACCTGAATAAAACTTATCGGATGATTCCAATCTATACGCACAAAAATATAAGAAATAACAGTCCGACTATCTCTTACATCAACACTAACAGAAAGCTAACAGAAAGTTTTGCATGTGGCTTCTCTTTATGATTTTATCAAAGAATAAGTAAAGATACATCGAAGTACAATTCCTAAAGGAGTGAAATGGAAAATTTAGACCCCTAATTGGTTATAACTTAGGAAGCAAATTTGCTTAAAAGAAATGTCACAACCTGGGCTAGGTCTTTGTACACCATCTAAAAAAATAGACAAATTAATGGTTATTATAGGAAAAATACAAATAATTTGATTTAATCAGTAGTTAGATGGTAAGAAAATAAAAAAGTCAACAATATTTGTGTTCGTTTTAGCAGGCAACATTGACAATGAGTCTTTTCTATGGCGGTAGTTGTCAAGTGAAGTTAGTTCACTGAGCAGAGGGTACAGCCACCTCACTCACGGCACACTTCACTCACATCACATTGATAGTTGTCTATCTGTGTGTTTGATTGGTCGTTGCGCTTGAGTTCTTTCTTTCGGTTTCATTTTAACTTACAACTGTTAAATAAGCTAAAAATACACAAAACAATTCAATTCAATTTTGTGGACTTAATGGCAACCAGCCGTCGAGCCACAAAAAAAGACGTAAGTAAACCTTAACTGTCAAAATGAAATTTTTTCCGCCATGATGTTTTTTGTTTGTGTTGCCCACTAATAACGCACAATTTCATTTCCTACCAATAAATAAAGTGTTTTAATAACAATTTAACAATCGAAAAGTGTTATAAGCATCTTAAACTATTTTTTGCTATAGTGTACAAAGACCTGGCCCAGACTCCTTGCATTTTGGGACATTTCTTTTGTCTTCCAAATAACGAAATAGAAGTTCTACACCTGCAAAAAATCGCCTTAAACGGCCTAGCCATGTAAAGCTTGCATTTCGTTGTGATTTCGCGTTCAAACAAAGATATTATTATATACGTACCCTGAGTAATATGTGTTGGGGCAATTAGTAGCCCCAGGTGGCGACTTATACGCAACTAGCCTGAATTATCTGCTTAAGGTTTTATTACACGGAGTTAAAGTTTGTGGAAGTGACAGTTTACTTTCATATCTATACAGGGTGTAAAATAAAGGAAGCATAATACTTAAGGGTCAGTAAGTATACCATTGGTAGAATACACTGTAAAAGAATTGGAGTTATTGGGGCTGGTTAGGACTTTCACACATTTAAATTTTTTTACTTCAACATCTTTGACAGCCCTGAGTGGTTTTCATATCTACCTATGCATGAGGCGAGCGCAGCCGTCGTCACTTGCCTACTTATCGAGTAGGACTCAATGCGATGCGACTGGACACGATATTAGTTACTTTAATGATTTCAAATAAATAAAAAAAACTCGTATTTTTTTACTTATTTGCAACTCGCGCGCCTCATGCGTAGGTAGGTATGAAAACCACCGAGGGCCGTCAAAGATGTTGAAGTAAAAAAATTTAAATGTGTGAAAGTCCTAACCAGCCCCAATAACTCCAATTCTTTTACAGTGTATTCTACCAATGGTATACTTACTGACCCTTAAGTATTATGCTTCCTTTATTTTACACCCTGTATAGATATGAAAGTAAACTGTCACTTCCACAAACTTTAACTCCGTGTAATAAAACCTTAAGCAGATAATTCAGGCTAGTTGCGTATAAGTCGCCACCTGGGGCTACTAATTGCCCCAACACATATTACTCAGGGTACGTATATAATAATATCTTTGTTTGAACGCGAAATCACAACGAAATGCAAGCTTTACATGGCTAGGCCGTTTAAGGCGATTTTTTGCAGGTGTAGAACTTCTATTTCGTTATTTGGAAGACAAAAGAAATGTCCCAAAATGCAAGGAGTCTGGGCCAGGTCTTTGTACACTATAGCAAAAAATAGTTTAAGATGCTTATAACACTTTTCGATTGTTAAATTGTTATTAAAACACTTTATTTATTGGTAGGAAATGAAATTGTGCGTTATTAGTGGGCAACACAAACAAAAAACATCATGGCGGAAAAAATTTCATTTTGACAGTTAAGGTTTACTTACGTCTTTTTTTGTGGCTCGACGGCTGGTTGCCATTAAGTCCACAAAATTGAATTGAATTGTTTTGTGTATTTTTAGCTTATTTAACAGTTGTAAGTTAAAATGAAACCGAAAGAAAGAACTCAAGCGCAACGACCAATCAAACACACAGATAGACAACTATCAATGTGATGTGAGTGAAGTGTGCCGTGAGTGAGGTGGCTGTACCCTCTGCTCAGTGAACTAACTTCACTTGACAACTACCGCCATAGAAAAGACTCATTGTCAATGTTGCCTGCTAAAACGAACACAAATATTGTTGACTTTTTTATTTTCTTACCATCTAACTACTGATTAAATCAAATTATTTGTATTTTTCCTATAATAACCATTAATTTGTCTATTTTTTTAGATGGTGTACAAAGACCTAGCCCAGGTTGTGACATTTCTTTTAAGCAAATTTGCTTCCTAAGTTATAACCAATTAGGGGTCTAAATTTTCCATTTCACTCCTTTAGGAATTGTACTTCGATGTATCTTTACTTATTCTTTGATAAAATCATAAAGAGAAGCCACATGCAAAACTTTCTGTTAGCTTTCTGTTAGTGTTGATGTAAGAGATAGTCGGACTGTTATTTCTTATATTTTTGTGCGTATAGATTGGAATCATCCGATAAGTTTTATTCAGGTTCAAGGATATTATTAATAAATAATATGTTACTGACCTTAGAAGCGTATCTAATATAATATAATAATCCCCAGACTATTCTATTTTTCTATTTACTATTCTATCCTATTCTAGGGAATATTGAAGCCAACAAAAACAAATTGATTAAGGATGAAGAACAACCAAAAAGCGTATTTGGACTAAAAAAAGATACTGATCGATTTTAATCGTGGAGTCTGCGGCAGCTTTCATTTCCCCTGCGATGTATTGCGCCGCAAATTTAGGGAACGTCTTAAACACGCTGGAGACGTATAACGAAGTGCTTTTATGCATATACTTAACATACAGTTATCGATCGTCTGATTTCTCAAATAATCTCTTGATCACATGTTAGTTGTAACAATTAAGGCTTAGATAGCTATATATTAATATTACCGCATCCCTTACATTGCATGTTCTTGAATTTTAATAGGACATCACTCAACCTCTAAAACTTTTTTATCACAATAAAGAGATATTTTAATCAAAAGTTGAAGCAAATTACAGCTTCTTATTAAATACAAAGAACATTTTTAGTCATCTTCGAACTGGTATAAAAACTTTTCGCAAAAGCTTAACTTGCACCCTAATCAGGAATTTCACACCACATCTCTTTGTGGACTTAAAAGGGCTCTTGGATTCAAACAAAGGGCTTTCACGGGATCAAGTGCAGTTAAGTTCTTGAACTGCTAAAGTTTTCTAGTATTGTCCCTTCGAAGTTTACTTTTTGGGCTCGATTGCTTGGCGAATTCCATAGACGCTTGGTGGGTGTTATTCGATATGAAAAGTTCTTGGCTATTGGTGTTGTATAGCGGTAAGGCAAATTTGTACGTGGAGTCATTTTCAAGGGTTCTTGAACTATCCAACTATCTATAGAAGCGATGGGTTATTTAACACGTATTTTAGAGTGGGGTATTTTAGTATCTGTACAAATAATATAAATAAAGTGGTAGTAGATCAGTCTTATGTTAAGATCTCGTCTGAGGAACTACAGTTCTGCCTATTTTCTCTGCCATGATAAATACGTTTACGTGGTTGTGTTCCGGTCAAAGGGATGGAACAGCCAGTGCAATTACTGGAACAAAGGCAATTCCAACTGAAGCCTCTACGGTCGGCAACGCATCGCTAGCCGATGTAATAATGACATTCAATATTGATAAATAAAACACCTACGACTGATGATGCTGTCCATGGATGTGGACGCTACTTACCTTCAGGTGGGTTGCGTGCTGCGAGCTTACACCAGCGGGACTCCTGGTCCCGTAGGAATTCGGGTTAGGGCACAACATAGGCTATATTACTGTTTACTGCGCAACACTTAAGAAAAATTCAGTATTTTTCATTTTTACTTAACTTGTTTTATTTCTTTTGTGAGAATTTACATAGATCTGGATACTATACAAAACTAAGTTACATACATCACAGTATTCTTGAACAGAAAAAATACAGCTGGACATCTTATGAGACTACACTTAGGAATTATAAACCTTACTAGCTCGATTAAATCGCAACCCATTACGCTGGTGGCGCCATCTATTAAATAAAAGTGAACTAACATTTTTACCAGCCTATGTTCTAAGTTGTATCAGTCGCTGTTAAATTCTTTTTCGTAAATAAACATGCAGGTCAATAGTTATTAAAATATTATTAGGTTGTTACAAAATGGAATTATTGGTTCAAGAAATTTTGAAAGTTGATTCATTAATAATTATTATCGGAAAATTATAATTGTTGATGTATTAGTTATATGAAAATATATTAAATGTAATTTAATTGATTCTTCTAAAAAATATTTCATTAATTCAGTGAAAAACAACTTGCTTCAAAATACTTAAGCGCAGCTTCAAACTTTGTCTACTGGCTGAGTGCCAGTTGCCCTGTCGCATGCCAAAGGATTCAAATTTGATTCCTGTGTTCAGTACATTCTTTATCCTGTATTTCAGTTTAGAATGTAACTTGCGAGTTTGTTACGTCGATACAACGTAAATCTTTCTGCAACAATGACGGCAACGGATGGGCTTCCTTTGTTGTTGCTGTTCTATAGATTTTATAAATGGTGGGATTTGAAAAGCAACTGCCAAAAAGAGATAAAATTATATTAGATATGTATGGAATATTTCTAAAAGCACACTTTGATACCCTCTCAGAAGATATCAAGGTTGAGGAGTTCTTCTTCATCCATGTGAAACCTCACGATGTCTTCCGCGTCAGAGAAGTTGCCTTCCATATTATTATAAAGTTAAGTTGTGCTCACTGAACCTGGGACCATCAGATTGGAGAGTTAATATTTATCGGTGCGGTATTGATTTAACATTTAAGTTCAGTTGAAACTTATGACCTAAATATTTTTCCATTTGCAGGATTTTCTTTTGACTGATGTGCATTGTGTTATTTCCTGAATAACATTTGAAAAATCATAAACTGATAAGTTGGTTCCCTTAATTCTGGCTGGTATTTTTATGTGTTCGTCAAAAATGTGCTAATAGCTAATAACTAATAAAAAATTAACAAGACAGCTTACTAAAACCTAATTACTAATGAATCGTTCACATGCCTTATGCTTTGCAATAAACTCTCTTTGAGCTGGCTGAATATATAAGAGCTCCGGATCTTAGAAAGCTAGCAAGTAAATAAATAAGCAACTGATTCGCCAGTCATTGTATGTGGCGGTAATAATGGAAAACATAAATCTAAGAGACAAATTGCACACGGACACCAGAGAAGCAAAGATGTGGCCATTTCGGGATGTTTTCATGCTTTCTGACAAACCTTATTTGCTTTCAAGAACAAAGCGTTGAAAGTCAACTCTACATCGCTTGCTGGAAAGCTCCTCTTCGCTTGTCAGGTTTCACCTTAACTTGCGGCCCTCAGTAAAGTCCTGTTAGTACCGGAATTTGGAGCGTATTTTACGCTGGTAAGGTTGACTTTTGAATGGGTTTAAGGTGGCGAGTTAATTTCTAGTTGGTCACGTCTAGTTAGCAACAGGGATAGACAGCCTGACATAGAAAATGTCCTTCGGTGTGTCGTTGGGTCTCGCTGCTTAGTAGTTCAGGTTTTGATATGTTAGCTTTTATGCTTTTACGTAGAACTGGACGAAATAGTTCGGTTTGAATCTGCATTTCAGTAAAAAGTCAACGTATATTCAACCAACATTGCGAATATGCGAAAATAGGTTCAGGTCATTATGCGAAATTTGAACGATGGATTTGTATTCTCACTAGGTTTATCATTAGTACGATTTGACGAAATCCAATTTATTTTTTATTACCAACATATTTCCAATTGAATATTCTGTTACTCGGAAGGACATAACAAATAAACAGCGTGTTTTTCTGGCATCACAAAGAGCTCGTTATTCTTTATTTACGGATTCCTTTTAAAACTTTCTACAATGAAGTTGGCCGATATGATAATCTTTTGGAGGCAGCCATGTTTTTGGATTGCCATCAAATTGTTTTTCCTAGTATATTTTTTTTAATATTTCCTTTTAGAATGAGAAGTAAGGTTCGGATCCGGTCTCCATTTGAATTACCGTTCCGTCGGCGGTCGGAGATCATCCGGTGACGGCATTTTGCGTCAGGTTTTCTTTAAACTTGTGTAAATAGGTTGGTTTATTTGTAGTTCTGTTGAATATAGGGATTATAGATCGTTTCTTGATTTATATGGGAAGGTAAATTATGACTGTGTAATCGAGATTCAGGTATGTACCTATTTAAATAAATAAATAAAGAATAGAATGTATCTTATCCTTAGAGAACACGTACTCTTATATTCAACTACTTGTATAATTAAATATGGTTGCACGATATTTTATTTATTTCTATTCATTACTAGCTTTATCCAGTGGCTTCACTCGTGTTTCCTTCGAAAACCATATTTTTATTTACTGACAACGGTTATGTAAAATTTTAGTTCGATCGGACGAATAGTTGAGGCGGCGCAAAGATGAGAAAAAAAGTTTTCGCATTGGGATGTATTTATCCGATCAGATTAAATCTTAAGATAAACCACCAACTGTATGGCCCCACAGTAAGCAGAGCTTGTGTTATGGAGGACCTTACAACGAACTGGGGGGGGGGGACCCAGAATAAACATACATATATAATTATCTACAACCATGACCCGAGAACAAACATTTATGTTCATCACACAAATGAACGCATCCGGCGTAAAAGGCAACCACTACGCTACTCGGTCGTCAATACTGCAATATAAAAAATAATAACTCTTTGATTTACAGGATTGTGCAATTTACATACATATAATAACCACACTGCGCCGACTTGCGCGCAACTAAGTAAGTAAAATAGGTAAGCTAACTTGGTTTAAAATATTGCTGTAAGTATGCCTCTGTCGGTGGTATAGAAATCGACAGCGATGGAGGGTTATTTTAACTGGCCAATTCCACTAACTCCGAGTTAACAGTTCTTAGGGCTGTGCAAATCTTCCTGGTAGTCTCAATTTTGAATGAGTTTTAGATACATTTCTTGAATAACTCAATTGGGTACTAAGTTTGGCAATATTCCTGGTACGTCTTTTCAATACCCTGGAACTCTCAAAGTTAGTTATGCCAGAAGCTTCCAGAAGGTCACAGGGGTTAAAAACAAATAACTAGCCAGCTGCTATTGCAGCGTACTTGTAAGTAAATCGGTTCGTAACAAAAAGTTAAAAGGGCGGCAAATTTTCCCTGAATACATTTGATTCTAACTTACCGTTTTCAAAGAAATGTCTATCTGTGACATTATTTTTGTCTCCTACTCGCAAGAGATATCTGAAACCATATACATATTAATAATTCCAAGTTCTTATGATAATAATTCCCTAACTTTGGATAATTGCAACTCTAGGTCGCGATGCTTTTATCTGCGGAACTAATTATTTAAAAATTCTGAAAATATGCATAATCTTCTGAGCTTCCAGCTCCTTGACAAACTTGGTCATATTGCAAGAATTACCGAATTTCCGGCAATTCCAAGTAATTCCGGAAACTTCGCGTTTATTCCGAGTGGTAATTTTATTCGCGGAAGTTATACTCTAACCGGTCCGGTCCTGTATTAGCATCATATTTTAATGAAAGTTTCCATGCATAGATAATGTGTTTGCGGAAACTGAGAAATGTACTCAGCTTTGTTTATTTTTAAATGTTTTATGCGAATTCTAATAATTAATAAGCTTAGCGAGTATTTCGCTGTTCGTGTCTTTGATAATAAAATTAAATTCTGAACATATAGATATTATGTAACGTAAAATTTAGTACATTAAAAAGCGGAATTGGGATAAATAGGATATAAAAATTACATTAGACTTTGTTTTAGTTAGTATAAAATAACTCACAAAACCTTTTTAATATTTTTTGCTGCCTATAAAGTTATTAAAAGTAAGGAAAATTGCAGGTCACATATGCCTGACGCTTGAAAAGACGTCCCTTAAAAAGACTTACCTGATAACATTGGAAGCTAATTCTGTTAACCCCTATAAATCGATGGTGTTCGACGACATTATCCGATGGGGCACATAGCCGCCGTGTTTTATAACTTTTTTTGAGAAAAAAGCTATTTGAAATTTATCTTTTTGGAAATCCGTGACATTTTTATTTTTAGATGGGTTAAAAATATTGTGAACATGAATGCTATTCTATTTATAAAACGTTGTAATATTCAATGTGTTTCTCACATGCTGAGTAAATAAGATTAACAATTATAAATGCATGTATAATGAATATTTAAAATTGACTATTTAAAATCCATTTTGCTTTATTCTATTTTACACTATTTGGCAATAAAATAGACTCCAATAAATTGCTGTTTGCTAACATTTATAATTAAAATATAGTTAATTTAATATAATTATGCATAAAGTGAAATTAGAAATAAATTAGAAATTGCGTCATAAATATGATTTTATAAAAGAAAATAAATTATCTAACATAAAACAGTTTTTTTATTATGTGAAACCAGCATTATTTAATAGGTATGTAAAAAAAAAACACCTTTAAAGATTACAATTGTCTAGACACATCACATTTCGTTAACCCCTGGTTTCAGTGCACTCTTTGAACTATGCAACTAATATTCAGATATTTACGAGCGGCCGCGGGACCTGTAATTGGGACTTATTATGATTTGTGAGGCCTGTCTGGAAGTTCGGACTCCGGGGAGAAGTTAGGGTTTAATTTTGTGTGGTTCGCGTCTAGGCGTGGAATGGGCAGTCTGCGATGTGCTCGTTATGCGAGATTGTTTATTCAGATTACTTGGTGGTTTTTTTGTGGTGCAGAGCATGGGGTTTTGGTATTTTGGCTGTGTAAGGATAATGGTTGTGGTGTAAGGGGTAAAAGTAATAAAGATTAATGTACTGTAAAGTTATAAAATAAAATAGTTCTTGACAGTAGCGATATTTAAGATCAGATATAAAAAGATCGGAGCAGGATTGTACCTTTAAAAAGCTTTTTTAATTAAAATGTAGCTATTTGTATTTACCAAAATGTTTCCTAAATTTCCTTGCAAACAATAAATATTCACATCTAAAAGCTGCTTAAATAACTTAATTCTGAGCTCAACAACCAACGGAAAATTTACATTAAAAATTCTTATTAGAATCATCGTTCTTGTCGGGTTGAGCATTAACCCGCCATAAGTCGTCGGTTTATTCCCATCACGTGTGACGTCGTAAACGAGTAGCGCCATCTAGCGACCACCTGCGCTTCGATCTATAGCGGGGACATGGAGTGCCAGATGCTACGGGGTAATCGGATGCATGCGGCAGCTGAACGGTTAAATGTTGTGGCGAATTTATTATAATATAATTAAGGTTTAATTTATAATGCGCGTGTTACCTTACTCCTTGAAAAATTTTTATGTTACTCGGTTTATTAGTTAATCAAAAATATATAAATAATACCTATAAATAATTTACATTATATTTTCGTGAGTTAATGAGTCGACTGTAGGAATGAAAAGTGACCTATCGTTATATTTGGTATACTTTCCTTTGATTTGGTACGTATTTCATAAGTTACTCGATACTATAAAATTATGAAATATTTACAAATTTCTTCAGCCTTTTTACCCTACCCGCTCCGCGTCACCCTAACCTTTTCGTTATAAAGGAAACAAAGAGCGGGTACTAAGTGAATTACATCTTTATTTGCGAATTTATTGTGTTAACTTAGTGGACACTACAAATACGCTTTTATACGTTACGTTTAAGATATTTTGGGGCGACAAGAATACGAAACGAAAAGGTTTTAGTCTCGAATCAAATGAACAATTTTATTTGCTATACTAACTACAGTTTTATTATTATGAGTTTTACAACTCTATCGACGTTGTATTTAATATGAGAGTTTTGTTAGTAATTGCTCAATGCAGGTGTAATTTCTTTAAAGCTGCTGTTAAAGTACCATTTATGGTATGGGTAATGTATGCAACATGGTAGTTTCTAGAACATGTTGTCGTTATGTCACTGTAATAACGATTGCCCTCAGTGCTTGCGAGTTGCTTGGGTAATTATTATGTTATTTTAATGGAAATAGTGGCATATTTTGGCCGATATTCATATTGCCTTGTTAATAATAAGTTTGATTATATCTTATAAGTAAATCTGTAACTTTATCGACTAGTATTATTTTTTGTGAGCAAATCAATATTTTTTTACCTTTTTTGACCTACGCCTTTTGAAGGCCTTTTGTTTACGTCCCGGGTTCAAATCCTGGTGTTAAACGTTTAAGTGTTTGTTAACAAATGTTTATGTTTTTAATGTATGATTTTTTGTTTGTGGCCCCAACATCATAATAATCTGTAATAAAAAAAAAAACACCATGAAATATTTAAAAATCATTGTTGTAAGCTTAGTAACGCAAACGGCATTACCACTACGTTATCTAATTACTCGGGGACGTCGTAATCACAGGCACAAAGAATTCCTAATGAATCCTTAAGATTTCCGAAACGTCTTCTCAGGGATGAGTTTTAAAAACGCAGCACGTTCGCACTTCATCATATTATTTTGGGGCAAAATTAAAGCAAAATAGAGACGGCTGCGCAGCATGTTAATAGAGCCTTGATTAGTCGATTTCGGGATTTTTTTCGGGGTTTTGTTTCTAAGGAAGGAATTTTTATTGTTCATTTTTATTTACAGTACATATTGTCAATGAACTGTAGTTACTTATACGGATTCGTAGTTTAAATATAATTAGTTACGATAACCTTAAGTTTTACAGGAATCGCGGCAATTATTTGACAGTAAAATGACCCTTCGATTGAAAGTACATACCTTATTATAATATTTATAACATAAATACCAAAGTGTATTTGTGCGTTTGTTTTGCATTGAAAACTTACCTTAGGTCAAAAACATGCCCTTAAATAGCAGAAGGAGGGTTATGTTTTTGGAGTATTTGTTTGTATATTTCCTCTACAGCTTAAATAATTTGATGGATTTCAACATATAAGGTGTCATTACATACGTCTCCGTTGTGGGAGTAACAAAGGGTATATTATTGCCCGGATACCAACGGGTACAGGAATTATATGTAGCAGTCAGGTTTTTTAATTTGTCAAACTCTGCAGCTTGTTTCTAATTATTAAACACAATGTAAGTTTGATCACATAAAGTTACTTTCTTACCTAAATTATACTCCATCGAAACAAACGTTGTCAACTTACTTTAAAAAAAATATTGAGAATACCGTCAAAATTGTTATACCTCGTCGTCGGCCGTTACCTATCCTGCTCGTATCAATTACTTTTGCACTCCTATATTGAAATTTATTTTTACAGCCGGTATCCGAAGCGACTTTTACTACCGAAAACCGGCTCCAATGTGTATTAGAAGTAGCTATTAGAATGTTCTTAGCTAAAATATATGGTTTCGTAGCACATGGAGTGTGTTTTGGTGTATTTTTTCATTTGTTTAAAGTGTAGTTTCTTGCTGAATCATACTATTAATGGTTAGACAAGACAAATTCTTTAGATCGAGTATTATTTGTGTTTTTTAGAAATTGTTTTCGGAATAAAGGACTGTGAGGTAGTTTAAAGCTGATTGATTCCATTAACGTATAAGAAGCAATGTAACGTACAATGTAAAGATTTTTTTAAGTTCGTTTATTTTTGTAGGATTTAATGACATTTGGCAAAATATAGTACATTTGTGCATCAAGTGTTATGTTTATTGAATTATAATTGTATACTGGTTTGCATTATGTTCGAACTTATTTTTTCTAAAGAGCTAAGAAAAGCGTCGAGGTTTTGCGTCACCACATAAATTATTCCAACTTTTTTTATTATATACAACAGTACCAATACCCAGAACAAATATAGAAAATGAAAACAATCTTTTAAAAAATTCAACAGAAAACCAATTTTCGAACGGCGAAGTTGGTGTTGATTCTAAATTTAAACTGGATATAAACATCATGGCGGATCGGTGTGAAGTCGGCGCGGACCGCAGCGGGGCAACAATTTACGTAGAGAATCGCTTCTTGCTCGCCGCCGCACTTACAATCATCTATGTTCACGTCCCTTGTGCAAGTTAGGAGATGAAAATACTTGGGTAAATTATTATAGTTCTTGTACCAGAAACGAATAAAGTTTTAAGTTTACTGTCTTGTGTTGACAGCGTCATATTTCGATCGGTAAATTAAGGTTACTTTCTGCTGATTTATCTATTTACGCACGTATTATTTGAACAAATGGCATTTCATTTATTGGCTCTAACACTGTTTAACGTTATTTAATAATTATATAATGATATTAAGCATTGTTATAAAATGCATGATACGTTTATTGTTACTTCTTTCTTTTTTCTTATTTTATAATTTTCTTCTCTCATATTTCATCATGAAAACTTGAAACGCTTATTTTAAAAAGTAATTTTCTTAAAAATGCGCATTTTATTGATTTAAGCAGATATGATTCTTTGCATTTTTTACTTTTCTAGTGCAGTACAGTTGTACGATATTAAACAGATTGTAAAAATTACTACGATTTTTTACGAAATTTTTACGAAAAATTTAGATAATGTCGAGATTTGTTAATATTTAGACAATTCGTGTTCGTTTTGTTATTAGATCATTTTCGTACATTAAATGTTGGCAGCACTTCATAGAAAAATATATATTATGTAAGTAGGTGTTCAGGGTTACAACATGTTTCCTCGAGGATAGAGCTTAGTGAAATAGGTTAGTATTTATAAAAGGAGCTTTTACGTACATTATGATGGACATACAAAATGTATAGTTACTCTTTCTAGCATTTGTAAAAGTTTCTTTTGAACTGCGTGGGTTTGAATGAAACACAAGTATTTATCTTATACGTAATTAAAATTCTAAAGGGTTAATTTGCAAATTATTTTCTTGTTCATTCCAGATCATTTTTAAAGGTTATTTTTAAAGGAGTTTCATTAGCAGCGTCACAATACAAAGTAACTTGAAAAGGTCAAATTCATACTCATACACAGGACACTTATTCTTGTAGAAATTATTCGAGAATGCTGAATTAATCAAAAGATTATATTTATAATGTATCATATCTTATAATTTAAATAAGGACCATAAACACAATGTGTTATAATTATTAATACATAATAAACTTCATAATAAGCGTTGCTATTAATATAAAATTATTCCTGAAGCATAGAACAGAGATTGCTGAAGGCGTTGTAGTGTAACAGCGCCATTGCAGGTTTTAGTACACAGAATGGATACAATTTTAGACGTAAAAGGTTATGGCGTCGGTTGCACAGAATATTGCAGCAGTCTTAGGTGGTCTTGGAGCTGGGAAAACGAAGATGTGGCTTTTGTTGGACGTGAATGTCACATCATTTTAAAAGTCAAAGTTTAAGTTTAATTATTGTAGTTTAGTTTATTTTCAGGCCCGGACATCATTCTTGCGTTTAAAAAGGAGTTTGTTTCATTAACTTCAATTTAAATCTATGCTTTTTCTCGTTATTAAGTCCAAAACCAATAATCATATCTACAGAACTGTAACTGAGTTATGACTTTAAAAGACCAACTACTTCCCCGTTCTTTACTTACCGCATCCAAGTAGCGCACTTCCAGGGAAAGCTTATTAGCAAAACCTTCCGTTTATGAGTAAATGGTGTTCCCCATTTCCCCGTCACGGCTACACTTTACTTTCACAAAAATACGAAATACACACTTAGGCTATTTCACCGCGGAGAACTTACCGTCGGAGGAACGCGCAGAGTTTCAAAGTATCTTGGGAACACTGAGTGAAATAATTAGTCTACTTTTGCTATTTTTGGTTTGTATTCTTGAAAAAGTTGTGTTTTAAAGGATTTATGTATGGATTTATTTTATTGTGTTTTGCAATTAATCAAATAGGCATCAAACTCCACTATAAGGCCTTAATAATCCAATATATTTAGTAGATCCACACAACTATGCTATTACTATTTACTATACCTAGCAATTTTTATTACATATAGAAACTGTTCTGTCTTTTGATACACACTTGTGTAGTTGCATGTACATTTATTTTTTACTTGCATGGATTTGGCTTTTGTGTGTCAGATCATAAAGAATGTATTAGATGTCACTTCTTTAAATGTTGTGATCGCTCTTTGTTTTTCATATCAAATTATATAGAACCTGGTCTTTGATTTGCTTATAACGCTTGGCTGACCCAATTGCTAACCTACATTACTTTAATAGATTCGTATACCTTACAGTCTACGTTTATATAAATTTGGTCAAATGTACGAGTATAATAAGTCTATGGGCTGATTTTTCAATACTCAGATAATTTTTAACAGTAGAATAATTTTGATAATTTGACATGATTTCTATGGAAAGTCTTGGCAAGTGTCAAAGGTATTCTTTAGACAATAGTTGTCTGATGATTGAAAAACCAGCCCTGCGACTTATTATTATTTGACCAAAATTATATAAACGTAGACTGTAAGGTCTATGAATCCAATAAATTTAAAAGCCAACTGCAGAACATTCGAATAAGTATCCGGTTATGAAATCAGTAGTTCCTCGTGCGTCCACTTGACATGTTTTTATTAGAAATGCTCAGACGTCTAGACCGGAATTCCTCTATAATACGAGAAATGCTTCCGCACTATTCTCTGGCCCTGTATTTTACTATCCATTCTATATGCGTTTTATAAATTTCTTTTGCGACTTGCCGTTTCAAAGTTTTTATTTTATTTCACATAAGAAAATATGCACAAAAAAATTTATTTTTAAAATTTTTAATTTCAAACCTTTCTTCATAATCGATCACTTGGTAACGTTAGAAAAAGGGTCATATTCACATTACATTATAACTATATTAACTTACAATGGCATCGTTGATGTTTCCAATTTTACAAAAACTTCAACAATAGAATAGCTGTAGAATAAACAAAAACGGAAACAAAATGATTAAGCTCCTCGTTTCTTACGCCTTAAAATCTATCAAATCCCAATATCTCACCATTTAAGAGATACCCGAAAAATAAATCTAACGCAAACATTTACTTAAACCAACATGGCCTAAAGTTTAAATTGTCCTAAACCAAGATTGTTGTAGTTGACAAAACCAGCCTCGCAGCGGCCGCGGTACCCACCACAAAGGTACAGGAATCGACCCAATCGTTGTCAAATGAAAATTCAACTGGTCCACGATAAATTTGTTTAGCCCTTGAATCCGTTTCCCAGAAGTTCGATCAACGACTAGTTATTTGGTCTCGTATTTTTTGAGGCGGAGTTCAAGGTTGTTTATTTATTTGGAAAGTAATTTTGTGTTGGCGTATTATTTAAAGATGTGTCATTGATTTTGATTGAATTTATGAAGATATATGTTATTTAATTCCGTGAAGTGAAGTGAGAAAATCGCCAAGCATCCAGTTATCAAACCAACAACGCAGGCTTTGTAGTGAACTTAGCTTTTTTGAATCCAGGATCTAAGACTACGGGTATTAAAGTTGCCTTTACCCCAAAAGCCATCAATTGACTTAAAAATAAAGTATCTATAAAACGAAATATCTCAATCACTCCATCCCAAAACATCCCTTAAAATCAACATCCGTCATAATTACACCAAGCAGCGTAATATCCCAATTGCCTCTAATATTAGACTATCTAAAGCACACCGTCGACAGCGTATCGGCCCGGGTCCCTTCATTTGCACAATCACAAGCGTAACCTCTTTGTCGGCCCGCCCTTCCTACGCAACCGGCCTAACTCCTTTATTGTTATTTTGAAATGCTACGCATTATATCGAGGGCTTTAGTTTATCGATAAGTTGGGTTATGCTGTTTCTCCATTGTGTGTTGTAAGGCTATTGAATGTTATGTATTATCTGACACTGTGAATGCTACATTTCCATTTGGAGTAGGGCCGATAGTAGCTTGTTTTATTCAATATTTACTTAGATTGCTACGAATTTTGTAGAGGTTATTTATGTGAAATTGTATGATGGCGATCAGATGTTTGGGTATATTTGAAAGTGGTTTAGTTTAGTTTTATTTTTTTATTTTTATTTATTCTTGCCAAAGTAGTACAACATTGCTCTTAAAAGTATCTTAGAATAAAGGTGTAAGTACAAAATAATACATATTTATTACTGTGCATGCATCTTAAACACTAGATTTATTGGCTACAATTCTTGTTATAGAAAGCACCGCTGCGCCCTAACTAGACTACGGCAGTAGTCTGTACTACGGGCTACAGCGCCGTTCCCAGTTTATCATGTGGGTGTTTATTTTACTTTTTTTTATTTTTTTTATTTATTTATATTTCAACAGGTTACACAATACATTACATATTTCAAAGTACAATAATGGCATTCTTAAACACTTCTTTTAAGCAAAATTAAAACAAGAGAAAACAAAATTAATACATTTTGCGATATCCTATAATTAGACATTTATTTTTAAAGTTATCAATCGAACACGAAACTTTTATTACTTTGCACATTGGCTTAAATAATCAAAAACCATAATTAGCTCCCTCTCGCTCACATACGGCATGAGATACGTTTTGTACAAACTTTGTATTGTTCTTGGTGGTCAGGACCATCGCAGACTAAGTTCCATTTAGCGATTATATACTTTAATGTGGTTTACATTTGAGAATCATGTGAAAAAAGTTCTACATTTCACTGCCATATCTAAGATGTTAAAACAAACTAATTTTAATAAATCATATTTGTATAGTTGACGTTTAAGATAAATAACAGGCATCTAAAGAGTCACCTGTCACATTTCCGTCCATGGTTATTATACAAACAATTATATTAAATAACGCGTCCAATCTATCACAACAATATTGCGTATAGTTGCAAGTCACAGGATTCGTATCCTCTAACTAAAACATCCATTATATTATTGCTATCGATTACAGCTATTTTGGTAGGTACATCTCTAGACAGCGTGATTAAAGATTCAAACTTGGAAGACTAGTGCTGTTTGCCTAGTCAAATGTCGAGAGTGACATCGGCCATTATTGGCCTGACGGCAAATACCGCTTCGTTCAGTATGGGACCCTGGTACAATAGACCGTTGTTAATAGAAACCGGATATTGGCTTTAACAAAAGGAGCTTTTTTGTAGGTTTTATGATAACATATAGGGTGGCTAGTGGTGCCACAGAGGCTTTGTTTTTTGCTGTTCACAATGTGGCGTGTGTGTACTAGAGTTTTAACTTAGATCGTACATTTTAGTTTTAACATTTTAATTTTAACATTTAATCGATATTTCACGACACAATATTCATCGTAACATATTATCAAATACCCATTCAAACGAATCTGACAGGTAATTTTAATATAAAAAATACTGTAAATTCACATTCTATTACTTGTATAATATGTTCTATATATTTATATAACCCCTCTTCACAGTGTTAATAATAGAAAAAGTACATTTGATTAGTCAGTAAGTCTAAGGCTGGGTATGTATTTAAATGGTTTACACAAAGGATTCGATTGACTTTCAACAAATATCTCAAACAAAAAAATAGATGGTCGCTCACAAGTCCCAATATTTCTTTTCAAACATTTCTATTAAAACACCGCCTTATTAATATTCCCAAGAGACTCGGCAAAGACGCGAAGATATCTATAAAATACGTCCAATCCCGACGCCATTGATACCAGCCCAGGATAAGAATAAATCCTATTTGAATATAAGATATTCCAAAAAGTATCCAATGTAGCGAACAAACTTTAACTAAAATAATATTGTCTTCGTTTAAATAGAGTCATACTGCATTTTCGGTTTCAAAGTTATGTAAGTGTATTTTGTATTATGTACGTGTATTTTTCTGAGCATGTTAAATGCGACTTGATTTTAGTTTAAACTTTAAACCTATAAGTGGAAACTCTGTAAATGGCCTTCACATTTCACTATCATCTTAATACAATTTGCAAAAATAGCTGTAAGTTTCCCAAGAATTGTAAAATAAAAATAAAATAAAACTATTACTTTTTTCAATACAATCTAATCTAGGTCAGTTAAATGGTTGCCTCTTCCGATACAGCATTCAACGATTATTGCTTTTTTTCAGTATAAATGGTCTGTATATTGACGGTCTTCTTTTGCCGTGTAACGACCTACCGCTCGAGTGCCCTCATAGAATAGCCTTTGTAGATAAAGTTTCAATAAAGCTTTCTTTGCAAAAATAATCTTAATTTAATATCCCACACCGTCTATGACTAAGCTCAGAGTATAATGCATTTTAAGTAGAAAGGCTTACTTACAGATAAATTAAAAAAGTCTTTTACATCAGTGGTTAAGTTACTTTTCATTGTGAAGTTCGCATTATTTTTTACAGCTTTACTCAAAATAAGTATGAAACAAATGCTGTGATCATTTACTGCTCCCTATGTTTGCTCTGTACCCACCTGAATGCATTGAACAAAAAGAGTGGATTAAAACAGAGTCCATTTTTATGATCCACTATTGGTTTCAATTAGAATTTTATGAAAGCGGATTAGAGAAGAAATAACAAAAATCATGATTCCCTAAAAGCTTTCCTTTGTTCTCAAATTGGCATTAAAAGCTTTTATCTCATTCGTTTTATTTACAAAGTCATGTTAAACGTGAGATCTGTTTTTGGTAACGTGCAAAACGAAATGGTATTTACACATTATATTCATAGCACTTCATATAAATAATTTTATAAGATACATCATCTAATAACTTTTTTTAACTTCTACCAATTTACAGGTCTTACTTTTTTATCTTAGTTAAGCATCATCATGAAAGTAACGTTTAAGTTAAGTTTATAAAGGATACAATGCGACTGTAACATGTTTTTTACAGAACTCTAAACAGATATAATCATTGTATATTGTTCTACATGCTTTAATGGTACTTATAAACATGTTTTGTCTATGAAACTTGATTGGTAAGTTAAGTTTAATAATAACGAAGAATAAATAATACGATTATATAATTCAGATCATTCCTTTCCCAATCTAACCTAATTTAAGCATCAACAAAAACCTCAACATTTAAGCTATAAATTCTGACCTTATCACCCTAGACTTTAAAAACACTAGTGCCACCATTCAAAAAAGTTTTACTTAACCCTGGAACCGTCGACGCCTTTAACGCTGTCCAGTAATTTTTCCTCGCAGTTGGTACTATATTTACGGCGGTAGCTGTAAGGAAGGAAGCTAAATTACCATATGACATCCGTTGGCTGCAAAGAACCGGTCGAAAGTGGTGGTTTCCTAAACGATACCGGGTGACGCATGGTAGCCCTGCACTAATAGGTAAATCTGTGTCACTGCCAGCTTTTGATTTGTTTATTGTGTAAAGCTATTTAAGTAACATAAAAAAATATTAATGTTATGTCAGTTACTCTTTAGATACTCATTTTATATGAAATCAATTTATTCCCAATTGTATACCTTATTCATACTACTTTAGTCACGGACCTCGAATATTCAAGAAGATACTTTTTGGTAATTAGTCCGTGTGTCTATTTTCGAAATTATTTCTGCGTTTATTGCTTCGCAGTTTGAACATCTTGCGACATCCGAAAATTAAGGAATTTCCAAATTTTTATTCATGGTATCATAAACGGGTTAAACGGAAACTTCAGGCGACTTACTTCCAAAATTTTTTTTTTATTAATAATTAGCAGGCGTTTGTCTTCCATCACACCTGATGGAAAGTGACGATGAAGACGAGGATCATACACGCCTGTCCAAGAGGTAATTCACTCTAAACTTGAAAGCTACAGGGTTATATTTGTCTGGAAAAACAGACGCAGGCAAATCGTTCCACTCTTTGGCAACACGAACCAAAAATGAGCTATCGAACCGTTTAGTTCGGCTCTTCGGCACGCTTACCACAAACGGGTGAAACTTCTGTCTGCGTCTGGTTGACCGGTGGAGAAAGGGGGAAGGTTTGTAGATATTGTAGAAACCGGCACTTGCTATTTATTATGACCGGCTGTGAATTGAGTGCTAAGATTTAGCCAATTTTTTCCCACATTTTCATGGACGATATGGATGGATATGACTTTTGATTTTATTTTGCAAGAAATTTCGCGAATTAAGTTTTACTTGCATTAATCATAATTATGCATAATTGTAAATTGTTTTCTCATAATATTGTCAAACAATCGAATAGCTGTTTATGAAAACATGGTAAGAAACCTATGAACAACGTTTTAACAAGTACAGGTAAATTGCGAACAGTTGAATGCAGTATTCATAACAGGTAAAGACAGAACGCAAACAGCTGAATTTTCTTATATCTCGCTGATGTTCAGAGAAATTATGAAAAAAAAAAGCCATCAAAAATACGTTACCATAGCCCTGAAGAACCTATTTAAAACACAATTTTATTTTAAAATGCATTAGAATCAGTTAATTTTGCCCTGTGCTGAGTAAACTGCTAAGTGGTACTCAGACCAACTGAAACCGGTATTGATCCAGCTATTTTTAGCCATATCTGGATGACTCTATTTTGTAACCTGTTAAACTGTCTGTTTCATCTATTATGGACCCGGAGGTGACGAGACATTTCCAGATATAGTTGTTATTATATTTTGTATTCTTTAATCTTTTAAAGACGCTGATAAAAAAATATCAAGATTGAGGACTGTCCAAATTTTATTTAAACAGTCATCTAGCATACTTTTGCACAAGTATTGTTTAAATAAGCTTATAAATATAGGTTCCCACCGAACTCAAGTAAAATGTTTTTATTAAATATATTTTATTTGTAAATCCGTAAAAATTGTTTGAAAATACTTACCAATCTAATAACAATTGAACAAATAATATTTATTTCCGTTCAAGGTTTCCTTGCTGTACTTACCAATTGCGAATGCTGTCTAGACATTTTAAAAAGAGCGCACTGTGCGTTTATTTACCTCGGCTCGTAGTATTTTACTACATTACTGTGGGTAATAGAAAAGCAATAGGATCACAAAATTACACGTCAATCCAATAGTCACTCTACAGTCGGACGCTCCCATCGCCCACGGCTACTTGGATCCGGATCGCGACGGATAGAACCGGTTTTATTCGGAAAAATCCGGTTTTTGCTCGACGGCTATTGGCCCAGCTTATGCAGTCGGTTTCAGTGAATAGAAATTATTAGCGGTTGGTAGTGCCGGGGATCCGGTGAAAACCGTTTACAGAGTCTGAATATTTCATGATCAAATTGAGTCGGGTTTAAAAAGTGCCCGGAAACTGCCTTTGTTTAGACAACTAACATAGTAACTATATATACAATTAGTTACTATGTTATGTCAAGACTAGATTTCCATTAACTGTCGTTTTTATTACCTATGCTAAATATTACTTTGCTTTTCATTACCACCTGAGTTGTGAGAATATGTTTCTGTATCGTAAAGTATTCTGACAGTGACACCGCATGGTATGCTGGTGAGAGGGGGGCGAAGCTGTTACGTCCTGCTCTGTCAACTGCCTCGGAAGTAGTAAAGTAAATTTATAACAATTGTAATGGATTTCCGCAAGGTAACGCCGGAGTCTATCAATTCGGTATGTGGAGAAAACAATTGAGATTCTTATATATTAAATTGACTGTCATTCTACCTCTATATGACGTCATCGAAGAGCATCAACACCTAATTACTCTTTGCTTCTAAACTGTCATGTCATTGTTTACAATAAATAATTATCGTCACAAGAATCCGTAGAAAATTGTAGAGTTGTTCATTCCAGGTATAAAAATAAACTTTATCTTCTGATTTTCAAAAGATAACTAGCTTACTCCGTGACGTCATCATGCGAAAATCCTTAAAAATTTATTTAAAATAAAATACCTCAAAATGACACCGAATTATACAAATTATAGTATTATTTCATAAACTGAGAAACTATAAACTGAGTGTTATTTAATTCGAATGAAAAAGTGGCATTCTTCCAACAAACACCAAGGAACCCAAACTTAAAGCAAAGTGAAACCAGCTTCCCCACAGTCAATACTCAGAAATCAAATACCAATGAGTTAAAAAAACAGAAACTAACATTCGACATCAAAAGAGAACTATGAAATCTGGTTTCATTCAACATCGCAAGCCTTTGAAACAATCCTGTTTTAAAGTTAAAAATGATAGTTTCTTCAGGAAACGACCGCACTGCTTGTTGTTCAAATGAAATATGACCTCTTCTCCAGGAGCTGTTAACCGTCGGATACGATGTAAGCAGTTGTGATCGTTTAAGGTTAGGTTTAAAGGTAATGTTTTTATTGGGAGTTGTAGTATTTTTCAGTAGAAGCTGACAAATATGTTTTTGTTTGTCTTTTTCTTCATTTGTTTGTCACGCGTTCTAATTTTAAATAATAAAAAGATTGTCTTGCTATTTTGCTTACAACGTGTAAGCATCAGGAGTATAATATAGCGATATGGATTATTTGATCCAGGAAAAACAGATACTGTATTGTATAAATTAGTTTGCAATATTTAGTGAAACCACTGTCACGTGAAGGATGAAATTACTTTTTTTATTTCAATTAATTTATACTCACATAACATATATTTCATTGAATAAGATTATGTTCATATCATTAGACACATTACACAATGGCGATCGTTTGTGTTCAAATAATGAATTCTATTGATAGAAAGCAGTATTTGTTATAGTTTTTATGGCTATACAAGTTACGAATCTCCCTTTAGAAAGTGATTTAGTAAATAATACATTTTATATTTCGAAGCTGATAAATCGCTGCTAATAGATGTATTCGTTGTTTTATTTTGCATAATGAAATATGCCATTCAAGCAGCAGCCGTAGCAATTAAATCACCAAATTATTAATTGCTTGAAAAACAATTAATTGAATCAAATTTTAAAATAGCACTACGTACAATTTTAGCCTAAAGTATTGATCGTAAATAAAATCGTCGCCACAGCGGGTCCAATTAGGGATGACATTGATTCCGTCTACAGCCGAGTGCGGCCCTGGCGAGCCCGCCAAAAATAACCTCAACATTACAAGCGAAAACCAACCTTAGATCTTCTTTAACAAGTTTCATTTTAAAAACACCACCCAGACTTAGAACACTTGTAAAATTGCTAAATCAATCCAGATTTGTCTATTTTAAAGTTAGTCGAGAAAAGCTTAATGCGTTAGGAAGATACTGAGCTTGCTAAATACCTAAATTATCAAAAGAGCAATTTTACTTCATTAATATATAACAGATTCAATCAAGTTTTTAATAAAGATTTTCTCGTTCAAGTTATAATTTTCTACTTTACACGAAAACTATCGATTTGGTTTTCTATGATTTACTACATTTTTGTCTTTTGGGTTTGTGTCAATATCATTTCAATCTTTCTGAAGAAATGTATGTATCCAGGCTAAAATTTTTCAATACACATTTTGTTATTCTGGCATATGTGTAGAATATTTCTTATCATTTAGTTTACAAATCGATAAAATACAGATACATTTTTGAATTGCTCGATAAAATGATACGTTAGTAAATATTTTGAGTAACGAAAATTGATTCGGAATAACGTTATGGTCGAAAAATAGATGTTTGTTTGGTCAAAATTAATATAACTTAAACATTACGAAATTAAGCATCAAGAAAATTATTTTCAGTAGTAAACTCGTTTTGAGAGCTCGTCTGTATGTATATTTTATTTAATTATTACAAAAAGACACCCCAATAATTTCAAACACATTAATGTATGTCAGGTTAGGCATGCACATCATTCAATAATTATTGTATATTAAGCGTATTAAAATTTAACTAACTTATCCTTTTTTGTGTAATACTCTTAATTGCATGCTAATTTGAACCTACGCTTCTCTCAATTATTATCACAATTTGAACATAACGTAAAGTTTAGGCTACAAATATTACCTGTACCTGGTAGATGTTCGCCGAATGTATAGGGTTGTTGTGTCGAACATTCGCGAGTGTGTGCGATGCCTGAGTTGTCATTTCTGTAGTCGGAGTACCTCGAGTTATCTTCCTTTTGCTTGCGGCTACTAGCGGTTCTCGCTTTTAGACATTTATTGAATTCGTTACTTACTTAGAATTTGTAGGTACTTTTGTGTACATTTATTAGAGTACAAGTATAGTGGATATTCATCGAAAAAAATGTAAGTCCAATTTAAATCAATGGATTACAGTAAATTATATCTCAATTTAATTAAGTTGATTTTTTAGCGATTCTAGTCTATACAAGGTGTAATCGTAAAGTGAGCGCAGGCGATTATCCTTGAATATAAAATATATGAAAACTGTAAACAGATACCGAAAGTACGTAGACTAACGAATATAATTACGTCAGTACCGTTTTAAACATACTCTCTATTTGAGATATATCCGACATTTTGACACTAATCACTTCCGTTTATTTACTAAGATAATTTTAGAGTGGTTTCCTTATTACACCCTGTATAGATTTAGATATAGCTACTTGCTTCTTTACTATAATTATAAATGTGAAAGCACAACTTGAGAGTCATAAAAAAGTAGGGTTTTCTTGATTTAAAGAATACAGTGAAATACATCCTGTCTTGTAAAAAATACTCTAATTGAGAATATGGACCTGTTATACATTAATCACGGATTCTACGAAGAGTAAGGCATTAGATATATAATATACTTCTGAAAATTAATCCTAGAATTACATGTAAATGCTTTCACCTGTCGTATATGTTTCCAATAAATTTCTGTGCACTATCTTGGTAAGCCAGATTATGTGCTGGTTAAAATGATGCTATTAGTAAATATGCTAATGCTATTTTTGAACATGGAATCTACGGCTAATGCCCTAACCTGAATAAAGCCTCGTCAATGTGGCGGTTAAGACAGGCAGGAGTGTAGCTCTTATAAAAGAAGCGATTTGTCCAATTGCTTTGTTGATTATTTTTTATTGTTATTGTATATATCTTATAATGACGATGGATTATTTTTTCAATATGTTTTTTCAATATGTATTGTTTCACCTACAGAGTACCAGGTCTACCTGTTTACCATTTTGTTGCATTCGGTTAAAAGGAAGGATCACAAGGAAAATAAAGAAATATTCCATAGTAAAGTATATTGTTACTTTAAGTTTTATAAAGCAGCCGGCAGATGAAAATGGGGGATTGTACTCTCGCTTAATGCACAAAATGGATTTTAAACAATGTGCTCGGACCGGTGTAAAGTTATACCTGCATTTTAATGGCGCATTAACTTCTATTTATTAAATGAGTTCACTGAGATTAGATGGAGCTGGTCTTTTTGTGAGGAAGCTGGGTTTATCTTTTTGTTTCAGTGTTTTGTCTCGCGATGTAATGTTGTAGATTTACCGTAAATCCAATTTTTGAAACTTTGACTTTTTTTATAAGCAATATTTTTTAGTTCTTGTTGGTTGAGTCACACTATTATGTACTTTTTTTATTTACGGAATATTATTATATGAAGAGAGAAAGGGAATATATAGTTATTACCATAGTTTTGGTTCATGACAATGCTTATAATGTTGAGAAAACGCTATTGGTGGGTAAAAACTCGCCTAAAGACGTTATCTGCCACATTTCTAAAAACGAAGTTCCTGGCAGATACACGAAGCACCAATCCGTAATTTTTGCAAAAAAAGACATTACATGCTCAATCAATGCTAATTTTAATGCCATTCCTTACAACTCCCTAAGAAAACTCCAAACGAACTAAAACTCACTTTCAAACTCACAACACAATAGGACACTATCATAATTAATAACTGAATCAAAACACAAAGCTTATAAACACTTCAGAAGTCGTCAACCAGTCAGCTGGATAATAAGGCCCGCCAGACGCTGCCGCCACGCGACGTTGCATGCCAACTACGTGAATCGAAACCTTTATACATGTTCATGTTTTAATTACTTCAACCTTAGTTCAAAACTCTATCACCCTGTAATTTTAGACTCGATTAAATTATGATTTTTAATTTGACATGTCATGTCATTTCATGGGTCATGTTGGGCGTATTAGTGTATGTGGGAGGCGGATGGCTGAATTAGACATTCAAATAAATAGCTAGACGTTAGGTTGAATGGATTTGTTCAGCTAACCGGCTAGCTATCATGTTGAATAGTTAATTATTGAGCTGCAAATGTCCGATTTGTTTGTTAATTTCTTACAAACTTGTTGATATCCTGCGATTTGCTCAAGCCAAACAAAGTGAGCGTAGTGCGACCCGGCGAAGCGCCATTATGAAAATTGAAGTCATTATGAAAATAAATCATAAAATGTGTAATAAAATGGCTAGCTGTTAAATTAAATGGCTATTTTACTATTTGCCTGCTACATATACAGCGTGGCAAACTTATTTTCAAATACCTTTTTATGTAGTTTTTCTTCTTTTTAATCGGAAAAATAAAGTAATGTTTCCGAAGAGTAAAACTTGCTATCTTCAATATTTAGAGTACTTTCCCTCCAGGTGCATCGTACAATTCCACCCTGTATACACGCATTATTAAAATTGTTGAAAGCGCGATGTTGGACTTGCGTCGTGATTGGTTGATTGAGTAGCGTCACTGCTAAGGTTTAAACTTTAAAGTTAAAACGTTTAAAGTCTAGATGTTTGCTTTTTAGAGATAGTATCAGTTCATATAACCATATGCAGTAAATTACTACGGAATGCATTTTAAAGTGAAATATTTTGCTATATTACCTTTTAGATGTTATGTTGCAGCCACTGTCGTAGCAAACGTTATTTTAAAAATACATATGGAACTTAAATAAAAGTTAGACTTTGCGTTACAAATTAAACAGTAGTAGCAATTAAACTGCAATGCCTTTATCAACATAGGATTCGTTCACCACGATACTTTCAATAAATATCCTATTTTAAGCTCGTCAGTTCATCGCCGCGGCTCTCCAGCATTTCATATCAATAGCGGTTCAGTATTATAGCTATTAGGTGGCTGACGTCAGTATTGTGGCTTGTACTTCATTCCATGCGGTGGTCGGATTCAAGTTTTGTTATATCATTTTACAAGTACAAAACTGATGATAGGATGTACATCTGACTGAGTTTTATGTGCATATAAACGCATTCGATATCATGCAACGATACCATGGCGTGATTTTAGTCTGACCTTCACATCGTAGGTTTAATGGTTGTAAAGGTTCTTTGTTAAGATTTCATTTAGGGCGGTACTACAGTCCTTCCTATTTTGGCCGCCATAATTGTTGTTGTGGTGGTGTTCCGTTAAAAGAAAGGAACAGCCAGTGTCATTACTGGAACAAAGGAACAACTGAAGTCTACGGTCGGCTAAATAAATAAAACATTATAATAAACACCGACAGTTAATCATGTCCATGAGTCTGGATGTCACCATCAAGTGGATCGCGTGCTCTTTTGCCGGCTATGAAAGAAATAAAAAAAACATACATACCTACTAGGTACTTAAACATGCATTTCATCAGCCATCTGTATGTCAAAAAAACGATACCAAAAGACACGCTCGATGTCATTATAACGATCTATCTTATATCAATTGCTTAATACCAAAATTATAAGTATCCCAATCAGAGATGTCAGCATCGCAGGTTGTCGTGTATTTCCAGGTATCTTTGTTTGATTCCCCCGTATTGGGATTATTTTGTCCGCGGATTCGCCCGGAGATTATGAACTTGATTCCCGATACCGTATTTTTCCCCCAAGTAATATTTCCCCTCGATATCTGGAGTTATGACGTACCATAAAGGAGGAAGCGATTCACTGTTCTGGGGATTACTGCTATCATGTTATTTTGTTAATTATTCATTTCCTTATTCGCTCAGCGAATATTGTTTGGATTTTGTATTTTTGTGGTTATTATTACCGATATTTATAACAAGTGCCGATTAGGTTGAGTTAAATTGTTATTGTGAAAGATGATAAACACTATCTAAAGGTAACGAATATATTTTTTTCTCAAAATATAAATAGGTGAGTGAATCCACAACTTAATTAACGAGAAAGCCGTTAAAAACATAATTATTTTGCTTGTATAAACAAGTACAACTTATGTCTATGTTCAAGTGTTAGTGGAAAATGAGGAAGTCGCTTCTAGTCCAGAAAATTCTACTAGATTTTATTGATAGAATTGCAAAACAGATCACTTTTCGGCAAGTAATAAACACGTGACACCATAACGTGACTTAGAACTTAGAGCACTCGATTTATTTAGCTAGTTAAATTAACAGCACCAAAATCGGTTCCTTTGTGTGGTAGATACGATGTTACAGACAGACAAACAGATACACGCGTTTAACTTATAACACTCCTGATTTTGCATCGCAAGGTTAATAAATATAAAAAAAAAATAAATTAAAAATAACACAGTAACGGTAGGTTTAATTTGTGCAAAACTAAGTTTGCCCAGAAGCCCGCTTAATATGGACGGACCGTCTTGTAATAATGAATCTATTCAACTAAATCTTATTGATTCCCAGTATCCCGGCCAGTACAAGTTTTTGCAAAACCAATTAAGTGTTTCTTCTTTTTTGAAGAAATACGTTTATTAATTTCTGGTATATCTTTGGAAGGTTTGGCTTGGTTGTTTGATTAATTATGGGGTTGTTTCCAGTATTTTGAGTTTCGAATGTCCGCGGCACTTGTTTTGTTGAATTGATTTTGCTTTGGAATCTTCTGGAAGTAAATGTTTCAAAAGGAGAACGTACTTTAGTAGTTCCTTTAAGTATCTATTTTGCCACTTCAGTGAGTTTTAATGCGTCGATTAAGAACAATATATACTTTTAAAAATTTTACAAAGCAAATGAGTTTTTCGAGAACTCAGTGAACGAAAGAAATTTTGTTTTATATTAATATAAACAACTACAAAGTTAAATAAATAATATTTGCTTCGCCATTTTTAAATATGAAACCAGTCTGCAATAAATATTTTTTAAAGTAAAACCTATCCGATTATTCTATTGTTAGGAACTTTTCATCTTAATTTTTTTCTTGTCATTTAACAAATCCTAGATAAGGCAGCCATGTTTATGTTTAACCTGTAGACCGGTTCGCCCGATTTCCTCAGTAGCTCCCACGCAATGGAGAATAAGGGCACGTTCACACGAAACCGTACTTTTAAACGAGAAATTGTTAGCTAAACATTTCCACTTGCGCTGGTATTTTTAGAAAACACTGCACTTTATTTTCACCGGACGTCGGTGTTATTTCAAAATGAAGTTATGAACTAAATAAGTTGTGGTAATAAAGTGAAAAAATTCAAGTTGTTTCTTTTTCTCATTTATTCAAAAGTTCGTTAAGCTTTTGCCCAATGCTTCGTATCTCTGTCGACAATGGTACTTTTTTCGCAATGTACCTACCATGTCGTATTATAAGCGCTTGACATCGATAATGTAAAATCATGACGATCGGTTTTATCACAATAATGAATTTTACCGAATCGATTTTGATTTTTTTTTAAATGTTGGCTGCTAAGCTTGCCAGGCATTGCACAAATATCTAACAAAGCTTTTAGCGACAACGCCTAATTTTCAAGATAGGAGTTTTTGTTAAATAACCAGTTAAGTTACTTACTCGTCGAAGAAAATTTATATAAGGCTTAGACAATCTGTCAAATATGAAAGTTATTTTCAGAGAATTTGGAAACGCCAGACATACATGAAATAGCTTTCAATATTTTTCCAATGGTTGTTTATGAATATTCTTAGATATAAAAATCTAGTAGTTACATTTACGAAAAGAACTTCACCATGCCGAACTGTTACCTTCAGAACAAGGAAGGTTTCCACAGCTACCGACAAGACGGTAGGTTCCCTCTAATCCCCGCGCAGTAATTCACCGCCACTGCGTTAATATGTAATGTCTCGTAATGGGACCACCTCTTCCGCGTTAATAATAACTTCCAGTGTCTGTCTTTTTTTCTTCTGAGTTCATGTTGGATTTTGTATTGGATTGGTTTTTTATTAAAAAAATGTTTTGTATCGATGATTTATGATTGTGTAAAAATTCAGTCAATTGTTGTAATTAAAATAAGTTAAAACGAACAGAGAATTGTAATAATGAGTTGAGTGTATAACGCTTTAAGCTCACTCGGGTTAGGCAGTTGGTGTAGGTCTTTGTCAGTCCCATGGACATTGTAATAGAGGAATATTTAAGCTCACTAACCAGCTGACTGCGAGTTGCATTCTTAAATTGGGTCTGCGCAAATCGGCCTTAGTGAGCATCACTGTTATTTGCTACAGAGCAGAATACCACTTAAAAGATAATCATTTACTTAGCTCTTATTGCTCTTAAAGAAATATGTACAATAAAAAGAAATATAAGTATAGACATCACTCGTAAATTTGCATTCCTACGTAACATATTCGCAAGCTGCTGTGTTCCAAGCTTTGTTTACCACGCTTCGTCTTGACGAATCAGATTTACATAGAAACGTGGCTGAAACAACACCTCCGTACTTTTGAGCACACTGTATACCCCACAATGATGTTTACCTCTTTTATGTGATCCTAGAGGAGGGAAACAGGAATAATGCCGCTGAAACAGAATTTCTCAATGTTTTTATTGTTGATGAGAACTTCAAGATTGTAGAGGAGAGTTAATCTATTGTGCTTAGAGGATTTCCTTTGATTGTATTGTTAATTTTGTTTGTAACAGACCTTCGTGTAGGTTGAAACAACTACGAATCGATTTTCTACTTCATTGCACTGTTGGCTCTTGCGATTTTTTAACACCTAATATAAAGAAATATTCTTAGTTATCACTGGCATAAACATTTTTATTCTTTGGAGTTCTTTATTTTTGTTGAATATTATTTTGATTGAAAACTTTTCTTCCGTGACGTAATCCACCATTGACGTCATTGGTGGATTATGTCATGTACCGTTAACGCATAACGTTGGCTCAACATTTCTTGTGCGTACTTGGTGCGTGGAGCAGTTTGTATACCTCTTGTTCGTACTCGCGATGGCCTTAGTCTTTGCTCGCTTCAATTACATCGTCTCCATGTCTTTTTCTGCACTCCTAAATTTGAAATATACTTTATAGTATACAAAAATGAATTGTCTAAATATAACGTGTGTCAAACTTCCGACTAACCCTTTTCGCACTTATTTTATTAGTTAGCAAGGTAACTATTAGATAGAAGATATTTCCTCTGTGCACAGCTCACTCTGTGTCGCCTGTTACCTCCTTACCTACTTCGTTTGCATTTGAGAGCGCGGGTAAAAGCGCATAAAACAGTTTTAACCGAGCTGGGAACTAAAGCATTGTAGTCTGTACACGGTCTGTGCTTTACGTCTTCAGGCGGAAAGCTCGTTTTTATAAACCCAACTGATCTAGATTACTTTAAGGATTACTGAACCACGGTAGTTGAATATAAGATTGGAAATATTTATGTCATTTTGTTGAGGCTTAAGTTATATATTTAAGATTGAAAGGTTAGACTGTGTTAGTTCTAAAACAACAAAGTTAACAGGGATCTAATAAACAGTATTTATGTTAATTATGTTTTTATTTATTCAATGACTGACGTCCGCACTCAATGACCTTGGTTACTTGGGGCACTTCTTGATACAGATTTTACAAAGCGAATCTACACTAAATAAAAATCCCCAGACAAACACACCAACTGTATGGCCCCAAAGTAAGCAGAGCTTGTGTTATGGATGACCATACAGCGAACTGGGGGGGATCCCAGAATAAACATACATATATAAATACAAACAACCATGACCCGAGAACAAACGTCTGTGTTCATCACACAAATGCATGCCCCGGCCAGGACTCGAACCTGGGACCTTCGGCGTATGAGGCATAGCTACTTACCACTACACCAATCGGTCGTCAATCTTTATCTTAAGTATAGATTTGCTTAGCAAAACCTATACTTATAAGTGTCTTAATTAAGCATTTAATATATATGCGTACCACAGTTAGTGATAATTTTTTATTACAAGAATCTACAACACACTACTGTTTGCAGATGGTTTTGGTTTAGATAACTTAAACATTGTACATTGTGTATATATTATTATTTATTTGTTGGCATTAGAAATATATCAAACTTTCTTTTATAAATAGTATAAAGTAATAATTAATAAAGTAACTAAACTTTCAACCGCTAGTTGAAAATGCAGCTGAAGTTACCCGATCGGAAACCTAAATATTTATTTAATCCCACACTATCAAATTATTCTAAAACACACAAATCCAAGACCAAGTCAAGTTTGCGAAATTTGATGTTATCGTTAGAACATCACTATTGATCGATGTTATGATGCACCAGGGTGCTAGTGAAGGTGCATCCTTGGTTTTAAGATTTGTAAGTTGTATTAGATAAATGGCGTTTACTTATTTAGAATTTATATTTAAGCTTGTCCTATTCCATTCCTAACGTTGTCTACCACAAGATAGAAATTTATTACACAAGTATTGTACATACTGCGTTTTCTTTATTCATTAGTGCAGTATGTAGTGATTTATTTATGTTCTGATGGCTTAAAGTAAAATGAAAACAAAACATTGTGTCACACATAGGTAAATGAAATAATTGAATAAATACATTCTTTAAAAAAAATTGATATTTATTTTTCGTAATTACCTACAACAAATGAAGTTTACTTATCATAAAGCTCTTAGGAGTATTTTTTATTGAAAAATGATTAGACTTTTGTCTTCTATCTCACCTGATGGCAGTGACGATGAAGACGAAGTTGTTACACGTCTATACACGAGATACCTAATCCTATGAGTCCTAGACCACATTACATGATTTGAGCCAGAAACTTTTGGTGTATGAGAAAAGCTGCGTTCACTGTGATTTATTGTAAAGTTTTTGTTGTGGTATCCCTGAAGTTCACTTCAAATAAAACTTTATTGAAGTTCAATAGAGTTCGAGAACGTTTTATCCCAATAGCAGTTAGTAATAAATGGAGTCATGTCTGAAACATTTGAAAATTATTTATTTAACAATTTATGTAAACACATGTTAACAGATAATATATAGAAACAATACAAAATAAGTAAGTACAAAGGTACAGCTTATTTCTAAAGAAATTTCTTCCAGCAGACCCAAGACGAGGGTTTGGTCAAAAAGCAATGATAGTTTGTACTACGACTTAATATACTAAAATACTATACTATACATACATATTTATATATACATAAATATATAATATATTATAAATACCTGAATAGAATACATAAATAACTAAAATACATTTGAAGTTAAGATAGTGAGGTGGGTAATACAACTCATAGTTGAGAAAAGTAGTGATATTTTACTTTTTTTGATCTTTTACTTAAAGATAGATATAGATTTAGACTCACGAATAATTTGAGGAAGCGAATTCCACAATCTGACTGCATGAACTGAGAAAGAGTAAGAAAAGTAATCGGTTTTATGAATTGGCATATGTAGAAGAGTACGCAAATGTGCTCTGCAATTATTATCATAAAATAGAAAAAAAAAATGTGGAAAAACCTGTCTTTAAATATTTGAGTTCAGTAGTAATAGATATATTTTCACTACCTGCATAAATACTTTATATTAACACGGAATCGATACTATAAATTACTTTTATACGTATTTAAAAATGAAGAAGCTATACCTACTCTTTAACTGCAGCCTGGAACGTGAATACAAAAACGTTACAGTTTTTTCCGGTACTACCATAATTCTGTGCCATATGCGCGAAAGTACATTTAAACATTTTCGGAACCCGCGTATTGAAAATATTTCAGAAAAGTTGATATTGTAACCTAGATGCGTTTTCGGGGTAACTTTACAATTTAATAAATTCCTTTTTGGTGAAAAAAGAGAGTTTACTTCAGATAATTTGTCGTATATTACAATTATTGAAGATTTTCCCGCACAACTGTATTTGTCAAAAGTGGTTTCAGATAATCATCCATGCGAGGTATATAAAGGAATAGAACGTATTGTACATTTAAACGCGTATAGAGGATTTTAACGTCAGGCAATTTTGCAGTTGTTCTTTTAGCATAAGACTTCCAAATTCAAATTTAAATATTTATTTGTAGACATTGACAATTACTTGTTCTCATTGACGTCAAATCAAGCATGACTTTACCACCAGTCCGGAAAAACTTTCGTGAAGAAGAACTGGTGAGAAACTTCACGCGAAAAGTTTTTCAAAATAAATGAACAATGTCTTTACGTCTATACAAAATTATTCTTATCTGCATCTGTTAGCTCGGCAAGTCTCTGAAAATCAAAGACTGAAGCGCCCCCGTAAAAATTCGTGAATATCTATATACAGTATAGCTTATGTTAGATACTTCGGGATAAACTAGCTATCTAATGGTAAAAGTGTTTTTAAAATCGGTGCAGTAGATCCAGATATTGACATATAATAGATATAGATAATGACATATACAGTCAATCTCGGTAACTTTGGCCCGCCATAAGACAGTTTTATCTAATGGTAAAAGTGTTTTTAAAATCAGTGCAGTAGATCCAGATATTGACATATAACAGATATAGATAATGACATATACAGTCAATCTCGGTAACTTTGGCCCACCATAAGACAGTTTTATCTAATGGTAAAAGTGTTTTTAAAATCGGTGCAGTAGATCCAGATATTGACATATAACAGATATAGATAATGACATATACAGTCAATCTCGGTAACTTTGGCCCACCATAAGACAGTTTTATCTAATGGTAAAAGTGTTTTTAAAATCGGTGCAGTAGATCCAGATATTGACATTTAATAGATATAGATAATAACATATACAGTCAATCTCGGTAACTTTGGCCCACCATAAGACAGTTTTATCTAATGGTAAAAGTGTTTTTAAAATCGGTGCAGTAGATCCAGATATTGACATATAATAGATAATGACATATACAGTCAATCTCGGTAACTTTGGCCCACAATAAGACAATTTTATTTAATGGTAAAAGTGTTTTTAAAATCAGTGCAGTAGGTCCAGATATTGACATATAATAGATATAGGTAATTACATATACAGTCAATCTCGGTAACTTTGGCCCACAATAAGACAATTTTATTTAATGGTAAAAGTGTTTTTCAAATCAGTGCAGTAGATCCAGATATTGACATATAATAGATATAGATAATGACATATACAGTCAATCTCGGTAACTTTGGCCCACCATAAGACAATTTTATCTAATGGTAAAAGTGTTTTTAAAATCGGTGCAGTAGATCCAGATATTGACATATAATAGATATAGGTAATGACATATACAGTCAATCTCGGTAACTTTGGCCCACCATAAGACATTTTTATTTAATGGTAAAAGTGTTTTTAAAATCAGTCCAGTAGATCCAGATATTGACATATAATAGATATAGGTAATGACATATACAGTCAATCTCGGTAACTTTGGCCCACCATAAGACAATTTTATCTAATGGTAAAAGTGTTTTTAAAATCTGTGCAGTAGATCCAGATATTGACATATAATAGATATAGGTAATGACATATACAGTCAATCTCGGTAACTTTGGCCCACCATAAGACATTTTTATTTAATGGTAAAAGTGTTTTTAAAATCAGTGCAGTAGATCCAGTTATAGACATATAATAGATATAGGTAATGACATATACAGTCAATCTCGGTAACTTTGGCCCACCATAAGACAATTTTGCAAATATTTGTTGATCTAATAACTGGATTTAGTACTGTTTTGCTAGTGTTTGCTTAATAAATTTACTTAATCTGTAACTTGCTTTTAAGTAGGTCAAGTCAAGTCAAAGTAAAAATGGTAGATCAAAGTTGGGTTGACTACCTGGGTAACATTGTGCCACGTAATATCTTCATCGTATTTTACATTTATTTAAATTTTTGAAGCATTCTGATTAATTTCGTTTCATTTCATCAGAATAGATGAAAAATTTCACGATAGACACTTTTTTATACTGTTATCATGTATTTATAACAAGTTATCAGTTTTATAAATTCAAGTTTCATATTTTTATTAATTCAAATTCAAAATATATTTATACCTCTACATTGACAATTACTTGTTCTTATTGACGTCAAATAAGCATGAATCTACCACCAGTAGAGAAAACCCTAATGTAAAAAATCCAATAAAATTGAACGAGGGGTCAACGTAAGACAGCAGATAAGGTTACCCAGATTGACTGTACATTTTTCCTCTTTTTATTAATTATAGTTAACCTGGCGTAAAGGAGGCGTTCCCCTTGTTGCAGACTGTACCAGACCTGGCATAGGCAATAATTGATCACTAAATCGGGGCAAACAGCCACCTGGCGGGTGCTCATGATTGCCTTCAATAATGCATTGTAGGCAGCACGAAACGTATTACCCGACTGATTGGAAACGCTAATCGATTTCATACAGAATAGTCTCATCGAAATGCTTTTCAAACTGGACGGGTTTTCACCTTATTCATAATAATTAGGGTTGCATTCAAACGGCATCGTCAAATTGTACTTTTAAAAATAATACTTTTTATTTCAGTTTATTTGTATTATCTGTTTATGTCTATTAACTCTGTATAATAAAGCTAAAGAGTATGTTTGTAAATATCTTAGAATCTGAGACCTAGCAGTAGCAATTTGAAATTCGCGATTTGCTCTATAGAATAAGATTATTAGCCATATTTATGGAATGACTAAGTGGATTGTGTGGATACGCATGAAACTTCGGCTGCTTTACTTAGTACTACACGTTCATATTTTATCTTTTAAAAATAATGTTCATGTTAATTTGTTCTCATTTCTATGTCACATTGATTTTCGCTACCCCCTAATCATTACATCGCGTCGCAACTCTGTGGCTCATCATCTTTTTTTATAAATTCACACACAGACACCAACTGTATGGCCCCAAAGTAAGCAGAGCTTGTGTTATGGATGACGTAATACAACCTCTGCTTGATACAGCGAACTGGGAGGGGGGGGGAAGAAAAAACATACGTATATAAATGCAAACAACCATGACCCGAAAACAAACATCTATGTTCATCGCACAAATGAATGCCCCGACCAGGACTCCGGCGTATGAGGCAGGGGCACTAACCCCTACGTCATTCGGTAGTGCGTCCGTCATTGCCAATAAATAGTCTTGATACTAAAAATAAAGTTCTTCAATATTAATTGCCTCGACAAAATCAATCAAAAGCGAGACATCCCTACGTCGATGGGGTGTCATAGACGAGTAAACAAGGCAGTAGCTCGCGCCATTAAGATACGGAGCCACCAAATTATCTCTTCAGTAGCAAAAAGCGGAACTAAAGCATTTGTCACGTGACCGTAGAATATTACGCGTAGAATGTATCGCCGCCAGTTACTGAACGCACAATTTGGTTGGGCTGTACTTAAGCCTGATACTATTGCTGTCTTAATTTTTTTTTTCAATTACGTATTTAAATCATAGTGCAGTTGTTCAACTGTTTTAGTTCGGCCAGTTTTAGTGCTGATACATTTTTGATCGTCTTATAGTGGAGACTGATGTTTTTTTTATAGTACCGTAGAGAGCTGAAATAGATAGTACCTACTGGTGAAATGTTTTCTGTAAGTTTTGTTTCGATCTAAACAACTGAACGCGGAGGGCTATTTAGTTTATTTCTCAAATAGATTTTATATTTATTTAACTATAATAGAAATTAAAATTATGCAAGGTTATTATTCCATCCAATTCAGCTTTTTCTCGACGTAGACAGTAAAAATTTAATAGCTGAACAAAACATCTGTGTAAACGAGTAAAATCTAATTACAAACGCAATCAGCTAAACAAAACGCTTTTTAAGTCATCGCCGTCAATCACTTAGAACCCGGATCCTCCGCGAGGAGATGAGGGAACACCTGTCTAAAATTAATTATGCCACTGGGTCCCTACTTATATCCTGGTATAAATCCTGGCAATATTTTGTATGCTTTACACTAATTTGCCACAAGAGCGCCATTCGCACACTAGACAGAGTTATTTTTAATTTACTTACCTTTTTAATTTGCCGCCAGAATTATTTTAATTAGCGCAGCCGTATTTCGGAAGGTCGGATGTGAAAATGTGATGTTCCAAAACCTTGGGATTAACGTTGTTTACTTGTTTTATTTTGTTTTGTTTCCATATTTTAATAATAAATAAGATGCGTTGCTTTCATCTCTTCCGAAATCCGAAAATAGGGTCTTGTTTACCTAATACCGTCCAATTTGAGATATAACAATAAAATAAATTAAATTCTATTAAGAATGATATTTGAATAACAAAAAATGCTTCACATTAGAACCTTACACTCACTATTTTGGAAATCAAATCAAATGTTGAAATAAATTTAACTTTTTTTACAACTTAAGCGCTTAGGGGTGGATTCTAAAGACGTGATCGATATTTAGTCTTATAAAATCTATTAGATTCTGACAATCTATCTAAAGTTTCATGGTCGTCAAGAGTGCCAACTAAAACAAATTCTTTAAATTGCTCTGATGCGGTACTGGATATGTATATTAGAATAAATTTTAAGTTCATTTATACACCTGTGCTGGGTAACATACTAATCAATTGTGCCATGATAAATTTGTCGGTTTTCAGTTAATTATAGCCCAACCTGGGTTTGGGGAAATCTTTTGAATTTCGAGAAAAACCGCTTTTTTTGTTTATTGTTACTATTGTTTTTTGTTTATTGACGACCGAGTGGTGTAGTGGTAAGTAGCCTTGCCTCATACGCCGAAGATTCCAGGTTCGAGTCCTGGCCGGGGCATTCATTTGTGTGATGAACTCATGATCATGGTCATGATTGTTTGCATGGCCATACAGTTGGTGTGTTTGTCTGGGGATTTATTTATTATTTTCAGAGCTGGCAATTACGCAGCGACCCACCAGATGGAAGCTGGTATCCGCCACCATGGACATCTCAATACTACGAGTAGATCAATTATTTGCTGACCGTAGGATCCAGTTGTAATCACTTTTATTCCAGTAAGTGCATTGGCTCATTCCCGTTAACCGTAACAGGCAACCACGTAAACTTGATTATTTTGGCGAGATTTTAACATAAGAATCTTTACTATCGCTGAAGAAAGTGAATGCTTTTCATCGCTAATACTACATAAAAACTTGACATCAACAAAATTCTGTTTCTAAAATTATTTTATTCGTGTCTGCAGCGTGTGGATATTTCCACGAAATTAGGTGGAAACATATCATTTTTGTCATTATTTGTTACAAAATTGTAATTGATTTTTCATGGGAACTTGGTTGAAAACTTTTTAATTACACGTAATTATTACTTTTTTGAATGAAAGCGGTTGCTCGAAGTATTATTTTGAAAGATTATGTGAAATAGTCGATTCTAAAGGCTCTTACATGTTTTTAATCAGTCTAGTCAAAAACAAGGCTGGAATGAAGAAAAACTCTTTTAGATTCGAATCAGCTAAAACTGGCAAAAATATTGTGTAGGAGAGGCTTTTAAAATGAGTAATGCTGCATTTCCAGAGACTTTCGTCCTTTGTGTTGCTGTAACTTGAGTCGAGCGCGAGACTGTTTCAGCTAGGTGCGAAAATTTACTATTTGAAATGTAGCTATATGTTTTCTAGATTATAGATTGCAAGTTAGGCGCAGATACCTTATGGGCGCTTGATAGGTATTTGACGGCCTGTTTGGTATGGAGGTAAGTGGCCATGCCTTTCGTGTCAGAGGTCCCGGGTTCGATCCTGGTATCCTGATAGGGGCAGATATTTTATCATATTTGGTCTCTAGTTATGGATTTATTCCTAATATTTATATTTAAAAATATCTTTGTGCGTTTTTATATTTCTTAAGTTTATTTATCCTTTATTTAGTATCCATAACACAAGTTCTTAATGATACTTAATTTGGGCTAGATAATGTGGTGTGGTAGTTAGAAATATTTATTATTATTTCATATTAAAAATAAATATACCTAACTACACTTAACGCTTCGCCGCCGCACGGAGTGACCAGTAATAAACGAGCAGTCAATCTAAACGGTCTTTTACTTGTCTACCCACATGTTTGGGCTTGCACTTTCGGGTCGACAATATTTGATCGCACGGCCGGCCTGGACCAACTACTACACATGTTCGGCCAGTGCCGACTGCGTAGACCATTCTGGTACTCATTGAGCTCGTCTTGCCAAAACATGACCAGCTTTGGCCGTTCTACTTGTATTCACTTTTAGGCTTTTCCGCCTGGCAGTGCCGATTGATAGCGGAACAAATATGTGGGAAGCGCCTGTAGTAGTAAGTTTGCGCAACCCGTTGTGTGGACACAAGATAGTTGAACTTTAAGGATGACCTCACGACATACAGACCTTTAGCCTTTTTTGTGTATTAATGTAAATCATTTAAATAACATTAGATTCAATAGATGTTTTACAGTAATGCATATATTTGTTTGCCTTTGACTTGTCTATCAAAGCTTGAAAAAAAAACGACATACGTTCGCACATGAGGTGTGTCTCGGTTAATATCTTTTCACTTCAGTGTGTCGCCATACCCAGCGCCTTTCACTAACAATGACGGCCAAATAGCGTAGAGTGGGTAGAGATCCTGCCTCATACGCCGAAGATCCCAGGTTCGAGTCCTGGTCGGGGCATTTATTTAGTGATGAATACAGATGTTTGTTCTTAGGTCACGGTTGCTTATTTTCATACATGTATGTTTACTCTGGGTCACCCCTCGCTCCAGTTAGCTTTATTGTCATCCATAACAATATGGTTGAGGAGGGCGATGGCTGGATCCCGCGTTAACTCGTGAACGGGTGCCGTTTGAGGGTGTTCGTCGTTTGGATACTTGGGGGGAGGGAGACTTGCCGAGCTAACAGATGCAGAAAAGAATAATTTTGTATAGACATAAAGAGACTCTGTAAATTTATTTTGAAAAAAAAAAAAATATACCCGTGAAGTTTCTTGCCAGTTCTTCTTCACGAAGGTTTTTTTTCGAACTGGTGGTAGAATCATGTTTTATTTGACGTCAATAAGAACAAGTAATTGTCAATGTTGAGAAATAAATATTTGAATTTGAATTTGAACATAAGCTCTGCTTACTTTAGGGGGTGTGGGTGTGTTTGTTTGGGGATTTATTTATTTATATAGCATTTAAAATCTCAGAACATATAGATAACAACTTAATATATTTCTAACTAAGCTCAAGATTATAATTGCGTACTAATCTAATTAGTCTTCCTTTTGTTCTAGACATTTTTCTCCAACATTCCAAATGGATCTTTTGTCTCGCTTTTCAGATTCCATATTTTACGCTCTTAAGCCTCTTAAAAAAAAAGCTTCTAAGAGATATTTTCCTTTATAAATCGTTAATGTAAATTTCGTTGTTTTGATCGGAGCCTGTTCTCTGGCTGGACTCTGGCCTTCATTTCAAATGGCTTTTGTATTTTCGCATTTGTGATATTTTATGCTTAATTATTCATTCAGATAATGTTTTTTGGGGTTCAAGTAGGTTTTAGCCCATTACAACGTCGGGATAAAAAAGAATGCCTCGGCCGCTGGCTCATAATGTGGATAATGCGTTTTTGTAAAATAATTTTGTTTGGTAGTAAATTTGAGCTGAATGTTTCTTTTATATGTTGATTAATTTGTTTTATTTATTTGATTTATTTGTTGAATTTCCTAGAATCACTTGTTATACAATGACTTGGTTTTATTAACAACACGCTTATCTTATATCAACTAAGATGTGAATTCATAAAAAAAATTACTTTCATAGCGTCAGTGGATTCCACTGAAATACTCTTCTCCTCGTCGTAAAACTATCCATCTTTAATTTTTATTACAAACATTTGTTTTCTCCTTGTTATTTCTTATTATTTTCCTTCGGATCCCAACACATCATTCGGTAGATATTTCAGTTGAGACAAGATAAGCTCCATCCAGTCCTCTTGTCTAGATTTTATATCTTAACAACTCTTCTTAAACCGATGAAGGATTGCCACACAATTATATCGCACTTTCGAGAAAGATAAATGCTATTCTCTGGAATATTCTAAAAAAGTTCCTTTTGAAAAATTGATAAGCTTGGAACGTTTAGAGCAAAAAATGCTAGCCGTTATTGATGAATCTATAGAAACCTTTGCTTTATTAAAGAGTACAACCATGTCCTGGCAATATGACCTTTATTTTGAAATATTCTTGTAATTAAAAAAGTAAGTTACGCAGATAAATTCTCGTTCTAGTTTTTAAATATTTTATTCGTATATAACCATTTTTCGTTGTTATGAATTCCAGTTGGTAATCTGTCATAAATTTATCATATTTAGGATTAATTCTGTTTCTTAATAAAGCAATAATTTGACGCGGGATCATATCGGCTTTGTCACTTAGAGGATTCGGGCCAAATTGAAACGCGCGGCAGTACTACGCTGGCCGCCGCGTAGCACGCCCGGCTACGGCGCGCCTAAGAACTACGACGTGCTACGAAAGTAGATTTTTTTCCCACAGTGTAATATTATTTATTTTCTGTGCTGTGACTTTTTTCTGTGTTGTGAGATGTGGAATGCACATATTTTCTGGATTTTTTGCGACCTTTTCAAGCGTGAACGGTAAACGTAACTATGTAATAAAAATTGTAGTTGCCCGATTTTAGTTGGCTGTTACAAGGTATAATTTGTGGTCATGTAAATATAAGGGTTGGTAATAAATGGTCGCTTTGGTAGCAAATAACTTAATATTCGGGGTTTTGACAATATTTTAGGTTGTTCTTGGAAGATATGGCTGTTGGTGGAATTATTTTAAAGATGTGTTAAACTTTTTTGTTACTACATAATAATGAAACTGTGTGATATTAAGCTTTCTTAATGTTTAAAGCAATATGTACCAAATTTAGTAAGAAATCTTTTTAAAATAATTAATATTAAGTTTATTAACGAAAAACAAACAAATTTTTCAAAACCAAAAACATACCTACAAATTAAAATCAAAATTTCACATCAGCCTCAACAAAATTGAGCTTATATTCTTATCACCTGTAGTTGTACAGTAAGATAACTGCAACACTTGACGTGTACAATCCCACGTCTCTTAGGACCTTCCGCATCGAGCCATCGGCTTGTTATCTGCTCCTAGTGCGGCCATATCCCTGCCATCTTGACACCATGTTAGCGAGCTCATTGGTTGTTCAATTCTTTAAGTAAATACAGAATGGTCTATTTATAGAATTGTGGTGTCTGTGACGTTGTCCAAAAACATTTTCAAGAATAGAGGATTTGTGTTTTTGAGTATTCTGCCTTAATAATTTCTAATAAAGTAACATCCTAGACATGGTTCCTAATTAAAACTCGTATTTGATCACGCGGTGAGTTTATTAGGATGTTCCAATGTATTATTTTTTTGTTAATAATTATACTGTTGATATGAGATACGCTTAGTAAGATGCTAAGATAAGCCATTACTAGCCATAAAAAACTTCTTGGTTTACATTTTGTAAGATTTGGTTTCGACCATAAATTCGCCTATAAATACATTCTATTCAAATAGTTTTAATGTGTAAATATAGCCTTGCCGCATTCAGCGGACGTATTAAATGCCACGTCTCGTAGGACTCAGAATCGACGTATCCGCTTATCATCGATAAATAGTTAAGTAGCATTAATATGTAGCTAAGACCTTGGCCAAGGATAAGTACATTCGTACAAGTTAATACTTAGAATTACAGGTCAACAGCAGGTTTGCAATTTCGTTAATAATAGTTCTAGTGATCCCAGATTTAGATCAATGGAGCGTAACGTAAAATGGTATGTGTACAAGTGTTTTAGCTCGCCATTGGAAATTTTCTATTTAGTTTTTGGGCCTAGACGTACTAAAATTTTAGTGAATGAGATTTTGTTCGAAATCGTCTACTTCATACAAATTTTGTTTGCAAAAGTAACCTATCTTGACATGGCATTAAATGGCTTAATCATTGTAAGTAATAACTATAAATTTAATAACATTACAGCCATTACATTACTTAATAGGTCTTTAGTAGAAATTATTTCTGAGTATTTTATATTCTATTACATATTAAGTGTTTTGCGTAACTTATTTAAATAGTTGACTAACGTAATATATATTTTCTTGGGTCTATTCGATGCAACTAAGTAAAACGCCTGATGAATAACTCACCATTGCCAGTCTGGATTTTGCAATATTCTAAAACAATGTATGGTCAGTCTGATTCCGAATATTCACTGAATATTTTGGTTTATTGCAGGTTTCACCATTTCAAATGGCGGATCAAAGTTCCGAAGATTTAAAATAAATACATTATACGTCATTATCGTTTACAAAGTCGATCTTACATTCAATCAATAGAACAACTTTATTTTAACGCATTTCAAACCAGGTTTAAATTCTTAATAACCCACAGTTTTCGACTGCTTTATCCGCTCGCTGCCAAATTAAGATCGTCGGGGCGATCTAGTTCGTGAGATTTTCAAGCAATTTTGTGGTCAGGGCTGACCAAATAACTCTGTGAAATTCGACAAACGTGACCGGCTGGTTCAGTTGGTTTGGAGGCGGCCATTCAACGACAAGTTTCCTTTCGCTTTGAAATCATTGGCGTGTGAATTGATGAATTAGCTATTTATAGGCAGTTCCGGGCTGTAAATAGTGATGTCGTGGTAGGTCGGTAAATTTGCTTCTTAATACATATAATACATATAGTGTAATAATTATATTTAATAATATAATAAAAATTATTAAATAGTAAAATTCAATCTTTGTAAATATGTAGGTATTCATATATCGAATTATCCAAACGTTGTTGTCTCGGTGGCGTATTACGGCCTTCTTAGTATATATTATTTTCTTCTTCTTCACTTCTTTATATTTATAATGGTTAGCGAATTTATTTTTATTTCAATCTAGATTTGCTTAGGTGCGCCTTTAATGATCTTTTGAAATCTCTGAGCTTATCCGTGAATGTACATGGGTTCCATAACTCTTTGTTTCCAGCTAGAAGCAGAATAGCTCCATGTAATACTGTAATATTCTTTAACACATTTTACGAACATTCTCACTACATTGGAAAAAGTAAATAACACAGAAACGGACATCCCACTATCTGCACAAGGAAATTTCTTATACTTAAAATAAATAACTTAAAGCCCTACAGCTGAGCTAACTATTCTATATTAGTTACTTGGGTATTATCCAAGTAGAAAAATAGGTGAAACAAGTAGTCGTCGAGTTTTCTTGGTCTGCAGGTCGATATGTCGTAACACGCAAAACCCTACTAACCACTTTCTAAGAAACCTTTCAACAGTATTGCTACTTTTTTCTGGCGTTTTCGAATAAAACGCAGCCACCTGTAATCGTCTTTGGAATAAACAAACAAAAGACCTTTTTTTAATGATGAAAGTCTCCTAGGAACTTTAAATTGCGAAATTGAACGATCAAAATTCTAAACGAACATTTTCAACTCTAAATCCTTGTTGTTAAAGCATTTTTGAATATCAATTCAGATGAAAATTTCAATATACGTTGGAACATGTAACTATTTATTATGGTCGTATTATTTTGGACGCGGATGTGTGCGGGAGTAACAATCAGTGGTATTGTGCTGTCATTGTTCCTGGATGGAGGCGGTTATCCTGGGATTCAGTTCATGAAGCTGGTACAACGTTATATTAAACTACCCTTGTTGAATTATTGTAGCTTTTGTTTTGGTGCTCGTGAGAGCAATCAAGAAAGCTGGATTGTACGAGATATGAGGCAGCAGAAGACTGGCTTAAATAGAGATATAATAAATAAATATTTCTAACTACCACACCACATTATCTAGACCAAATTAAATATCATTAAGAACTTGTGTTATGGATACTAGATAACGGATAAATAAACTTAAGAAATATATAAACACACATGGATATATTTTTTTTAAATATAAATATTAGAAATAATCTTAAATAAACATACATACACATCCATGACTAGAAAGCAAATATGATAAAATATCTGCTCCTACCAGGATTCGAACCCGGGACCTTTGGCATGAAAGGCAAGGCTACTTACCTCCATACCAAACAGGCTAAATTAATAACTTGTTACGGTTTGATTCACTATAAAAAAATCAGTATCCTCCGTAACAGAATTGTAATGTAAGAAGATATAGAAGAAAAAGAAAATCGGTTATTCATTAGTGAATGCGTCGGTGATAACCTAAGGCGATATTTACAAATCTATACTTAGATAAGGTATAGATAAAGTACAAATTCTCTAAGCAAATTAAATACTTAGTCACCATTGGATGGCTGTAAGTAACTGCGGCGGTAAAATTCTCAAAGTGACCTTGTAAAAAAGAACTGTATTTTTTAAGACATAATTATACCCAGTCAAATTAATTATCGATTCACTCTTAAAAAAAAAAACATGTTTTATTATTTTTACACACGCAAAGTGTCATACGAACCACGTGATGTAGACATGACACAACGACAATCCTAGGTGTTATTTAAGCACACAGTTACCCTTTGTAGTGCGTAACTGAAATTAATGGATAAAATATTGATTTGTCTCCGTACCGTAGGTTTCGCTTAGGCTTGTCTGTGTTTCAGTAAGTTTACTGGCTGTTCCTTCCCTTTTACCGGTACTTCCGGTACAAGGGACGTTCCGGTACGTTCTTGTTGCAAATAGGCGGTGAAAATAGGAAGGAGTGTCGAGATCTCAACAAATGAAACTCTACTAAATAATATTTCAAAAATTTCCAATCTCTTTTTTATTATTTGTCAATGTTATTATTAAGATTTAACCACAACATTTTCCTCATTTTTGGGGTATCATTTTTTTGCTTACAAATTGGAAATGGCTTTGATAGAATTCACAAGAATATTAACAGAATATAGATTTAGTTATATTATGATACATCAAAAATTAACAAAGCTTATGGACAATTAATTATCGAGTAACTAGTCATTTATTGAACTGGAAGTTGACCAACATTCATATATGTAAGAATCTAGGTAACTTATAAGCATTTTTTATTTAAATTAAGTCTCTCGGTTTAATCTTTCTAAAAATAGTAAGATGCCTTTTAAGTTTCGTAATGTTTTATTAATATATTTTACCAGCTTTACCCCCGCGGACTTTGATGGTTCTTGACAACATGAATACGAAGTTTTCTGATAACCACTACCCAATTACGGGTGTGAAAGTACAAAGAACTAACAAACAAACGCTTATAATATAAATAGAGATACTTCTCCCACCTTGAGCCATCATCGTTTATGTAAATCCATATTTACAGTACCTGGAAGAAAGTCATAGCATTCATTATTCTAAGACTGCAGTGGCCGGCTCACGAACGCACCTTGCGTGTGAAAACTCCTTGCTCCATTTTCGGTTGCGTGCCGCCGTACCTTTATCACCTCCGCGACCCCATCCCAGAGCCGCCATCGTAATTTTTTACGATAATATTACACGAATTACGTTATTAAACCGCGTTTCGAAACTATCATCGAAACATCGGATAGATTATGGCCTTTGTTAACATCATTTCGTTGGGGAAAAGATGTCTATCGTTTTTTTATGCGTTGTGGTTATTGATAAGGTTTGCAGTTTGTGTTTTTGTAGCCACCTTTGGGATGGTTCTGCAAAGTACCAACGCGAAGAAAGAAGCGATGGATGCAGTTGACCGAAAAGCCCGAAAAATTATAAACAACTTTGACCTCACCACCAAAAAACTGCAAAGCCTCGACCATCGTCGGAAAGTTGCCAGTTTAGCGGTCTTATACAGATTACATTTTGAAGAGTGCGCGAATGCTCTTTTTGATCAGGTTGAACCCACACCCTTCTTACATCGGACTACTAGACGCAGACAGGCCTTCCATCCCTTTATAGTAGATATCCCAAAAGTCGAACCAAACGCTGCGATAGTTCCTTTTTGGTGCGGGTCGCCAAGGTGTGGAATGAACTGCCTGCGTCTGTTTTTCCAGAAAACTATAGTCCTAGTTCTTTCACGCGTCGAGTTAATAGGTATCTCGTGGATAGACGTGTAACACCTTCGTCTTCATCGTCACTTTCCATCAGGTGAGATAGAAGACAAACGTCTTATCCTTTTTCAATACAAAAAAAGTGTTATTCAGTTATAATCAACATACCTATCTGAATTGGTGTAATAATTTGAAAATGTAGTTTGTTTCTGTAAAATGTGCTTGCATTTTTTTTTATTAGATAATACAATTTAAATAAATCTCAAAAATGTTACAATCCTCTACGCAAAGAAACACTGCGCCTCAATCAAAAGGTTTTCACGAGATCCGATAAACTTTGTCTCCCCGACGTGACTCGACTTGGCGACATTATTATTATTCATGATGTTCACAAACCAAGTTTCGGAATTAAAGAAAAATTACTCAATCCTCCCAGATCTTTCGCAGGTCATTAATCCCCGAAATTGAGGTCCGCTTGCGGTGGCGGCGTGGCTCGCTTCTTTATGCCACTTTATATTTTTGACAAGTATTTATTAATTATTGTTGAATTTTTTACCTATTGGTTAATATTGGTTAATATTTTGAACACCTAACTTTTTTGAAAAAATATTGTTCATGACATGATAAATATTGAAATAAATAACTTTATGTAAAAATGCTCGTTAAACCCAAATCCTTTTAAGAACATATTTAAAAAAAATAGCTTTAAAAAGAACGTAAACAAAATTACAAAAAACCCTTCGGCGGGCAGTTACACGGATAAGCTTTTGCAACCTGCGCTGTTGCCAGTCAGATCCGGACGAAATATTGCCCGGTCCTAGCTAATGGTCGAAAGCAGAATGCATCAAATCCATTGGCTCCCTATAAATAAATTTTATAAAATTGCGGTTCAATTTTCATTGGACTCCAGTTTTTTACTGCCAGCATTTGGATACTGAACGATACATATTTTTGGTCGATTTTATTTTTAATTTCACGATCGAATGCGCTTTTTCGTACAGGTACTTTTTTGGACACGTTTGAGTGGACCTTTTTACTCTGAAAGACACTCGTGTCAGGGTTATTTTATTGGTTTGGAAGGTGATATTTTTAAACCAGCCCATATTGCTATATAGCTGTAGTGATAGTAAAACTTCTTTTGTTAAGATATCGGCTTGGGCGGTCCTTTTGACTGTCATAATAACCCCGTTTACGTGGTTGACTTCCGGATAAAGGGAAGGAACAGACATATTTACTGCTAGGATAAAGGAAATTCCAACTTAAGCTTACTGTCGGTAATCGGTAACCAATGACATTATTATTAAACATTCATAAATTCTACGGTGTAACTGGATGGCGTGTTCGTTTGCCGGAACACTAGTTCAAAGCAGTAAACCTATTTATATAAGCAGTAGCTCTTTTAAATTATAAGCAAATGTTACACAAAACATATAATTTTACAGAAAAAGGCTGCATCATTATCGACATTGAAAATACTCGATAGCTGTAAACTGAGTTAGGTCGGCCATCTTGAAGTCCTCAGAAGATCGTTAGCAGCGTCCGTTACAGATCTTTGCCTCTATTCATGAATATTATTAAAAAGCTAAATTGGTTACGGATCAGCGATGCAGTGCATTCGAAAATAGAAGTTCAACTTTAAATTTTTAAGCTATAACCGGCTTGAAAATTTATTCACTGCCTTGCTTTGCTAACAACGCTTTGTTATGTAATGAATCTGCTTGGCGAAGTTTAAGGTTTTTTTAAACACATAAAATAACATGTTTAAAATAATCCGGTTCACGTTATATTCAGGAAACATCTATAAAAGTCAAAAAATCCATCCCAGAAATACGGAAGTCGTAAATCAAGAGACGAATTTTAAATTAAACCCATAAAAATGCTTTATAATCAAACATTTATTAAGCAAATCAAACGATAAACAACCAAAGTTAAGTCGTGAAATAAACAAACGAAATTAAAAATTTCCTGAAATTAATATAACACATGGGCAGGGATAACAGTTTACTTCCCAAGTAATGGCTACAATACCCTAGCTTCCTACTTTAGCGAATAAATCAGTTTTTAACGTTGTGCCTGAAAATTTTCTTAAATCACTTTTTCAGCTGCAGTCATGACTAATAGTTAGTATTCATAAAAAACTTGAGTAATTAATAAAAGAATTGAAAAAAACTTTGAATGAAAAAGTCAAATTAACAAAAACGGGCTCGAAGATTATATGTTTAATTTTTTATTACATATAATACTTAGAGAAATAAAAAGAGAAGACACCTGTATATTTTTTAGAAAGTTTGTTTTGTATATCCAACGTATCCAAATCAAACTTATGCATACTTTAGAAGTTAATATGATCGTTAACACACCTGTGCTTTAATTTTTCCTGAGTACTACCAGGCCTATGAAAAGATTGTGTTCTATGCTATGGACTTAAACCAATTTCTTACAGTCAACAATAAAACAAATGTACCAGCAACTCATACAATCGCCCTGATTAATACAGAAAGCAGCACTGTGCCCGAAGCGAAGACGAATTTACAGAAATTTTCTTCTATTTGCTTTTAACAGCGTGGACGGCGCAAATCCCTCATTGAGATAAATTGTTTCTCAACATGTACTCACGCTTAAATGCGCAATCTTAATGTTCTCCGGCTTTTACTTCTCATTCTGAACATAATCGCAAAGCAAAGCGCTAATGAAATTTTCTGAAATTAAGAAAGGGACAAATTAAGTTTTTTGAGTATTAGCTTTAAGCGTGGGTTTGAATCCCTTATGTTGTTTTTCCGTGTTTTTGATGGCTTCTTGTAAATAAATGTTGTCGTTCTTCTTGGCTTAGTAATCTAAAAATAAGGCTGAAAAAAAATAACAAAGTTATTCTAATAACTGTTTTGAACTATCGCGGTTATTTTCACTATAATAAATTCATTAAATTAAAGTTATTCTACACTCATAATACTTGCAACAGAAATGTAACTTTAAAATTTCAAAACAATCCCCAGCAATAGCTTTCCCTGAAATCCGGAAACAAGTTTTCAAATAATGGAACACATAAATCAAACTATAACGCGCAATTCAACGCATGCTTCCAAAGTATGCGAGCGTTCGCCTTTAAATTCAACTAGAGACGAACAAATTGAAAACAGTCGACTTTGGCTCGTTATATACCAGACTCCCATTTATCTTCATTCTCCTTTTCAATAGAAAATGCGGAGGACGTTTTCCGCAACTCAAACGGTGGAACTACTTATTATTTTGAACATTTCAAGCTTAACGATTTGCCATCGACACCGATAAGCATCGGGCTTGAAAATCTACGTTTGCAGTTTTAAATTTTCCGAATAATCGATAGCTGTAGAATGGGCGAAAACCTTTTGGATGTTACTGTACTTTTGCATTACGTCTTATAAATTCACTGCGCTATATTGTTACACCTGCATGCTGTAAATGATTGTTATTTAAGTTCTGAGCTGGGTATTTAATTTAAAATGAAAACCATATTAAAGTTTTATTACTATTTATATCCCTGACCCATTCTTCATCAGTCTCAGCTTCTCGATACAGTCAACACTATCTCTGCAACTAAATGAGCCGTACGGACTATGTTTAATAAGCGATATTGGCCGTTGAGCCTCATTCATTTGTTCTTCGTTTAAACCTGTGTCCGTTACATTGCCGCCTATTCCCGGCAGTAGGGAGCGCTATATTTGACAGATGTTCTGCAAATCGGGTTCGTCGGATGCGGTTGGTACACCTGATTCTGACCCTGGCTTATAGGATGTAGGTGGACTGATTGGGATGTTTCTTTTGTACGGGACAGCTGTATTTAATTTTAATTAAGTATGTTGTGGGAAATTATTTATAATTGTTTATTTACATGGTAAAGTTATTTGATAAGCACCAAAAAGGTTTTCTAAGTATTCGAATAGGCCTGTATTATTAGTCTCACAGACACAGAAACGTAACTGTTAATTCTGACTATGGTTTTAGTATGAAAATCTTAAAAAATACCAAGAAAAATAACATCCAAACTATCGTTTGAGAAATTTATATCAGTAAAAACATTAAACAAAAAGGGCGCTTTTAATGTAGACGTGTCGTGTCGGATCGCTACCGCCCGCGTACTATGCCGTTTGCTATATCCGGATATCAACCGTCTAAACTTCGAACAGCAGCAGTCCGAAAGCGTATCAGACTGCAGTTCGTGTGTTAGTATGCCTATATTTGACCGACCCATGCCTAATGGGCACGTGGAGTATGCGGTTCCGGCACCGCAACGATGCCGCTTCGCGTGCTTTGTATAAAAAAAAAACGAACGTCCGTGCGCTGGACTACGACGCGGCGGTCCGACACAAAATGTGTAAATTGAAAGCGACCAAATGGCACCCAGTAATACAATTTTTGTCACTAAAGCGCTATTTTACTGCTCATGTGTACATAGCTAATTATCTCTCCTTTTGCGAGTTTAAATTACAATTGATGACACATTGTACCAAATTCAAACAATAGTTTCTCGAAATGGTTAACGCAGTATCCCTGCAGATACACAATTATTATTATTGTTTACAAACGCGGAGAGTCGCAACCACAATGTTAGTTTTGGCGCGAATCGCAAATTAAACCTAGGTATGTGTTAATAATATCTTGATCATTTGGAGTATTTGCTGTCAAGGTCGCTTAACACGGTGTTTTGAAGTTGTGTTGTTGTAAAATGTTACATGTAACATTCATAACATGACATGAGACGCATAAAAACTAGATACGATTCAACAAAATAAACTCACAAAAACCAACATATTTATTAGGTATGACGAAAAGTACCGAAAAGATAGGCGAAAATGAAGCGTCACTATCTTTAATTTCCCTTTTTTAATATAATTAAAACGCTTAAACTTACACGTTAAAGCACTTCCTAAACTGACTGCACCTCATAAAAAAGCTTTAATTCAGAAAGGTCTCAACCTGTTTTTTTTATTGTTGAAATTACAAGTCTATTTTCGACAGTACATTTTTTTCTTCATCTCAAACATTACTTATATTTTCCTGGTAACCTTTAAACGGTTATTAACTAATGTGGTAGGAAGCATGTCACATATTGTTCTACGTTTGTTTGCCAGCAAAACGGGACACTATACTGACGTCGGGAGATTGATATTTCCGTGATATATTCCGAACCTGGACTAGTGTTGTTCCATTCATAATAATTAAAACTATTAAGGTAACAATGTCAATGTTACATTATCTGCTTATTTTTTTTCTCAATTTATTTAAGATGGTTGTAATGATTAACTTACTGTTACTTATTCTATTATTGTAACATGATTGTAACAAAATATCTAACGTTTACATATAGTAACATACCTACATTATTAAAATGTTAAATTAAGCTTAGTATTCTATATTCTTTTTATGCTCTATTCTTGCTTACTATCTTGAGAAAAATCTTGTTGTTTGTAGTAGTTACATGACTTTATCACGTAATTTCAACAAGTGCTATATACGGACAAATAACATTTATTCAGATTCATACCCCTGTCGTGAACCGAAAAATCCCGGGGTCCCACAGGACAAAGCGACAATTACTCTAATGCAGCGAACACAGCGCTGTAACTCAGCGCTGCTGAAAAACCAAGGCTTTGTGAAAGCCGCGTCGCAAGCCACGAGCGACGAGTCTCCTTTGTTAGACAAACAAATTGGAGGTTACATACAGCGTGATAATTAAAAAAGTGACTCAATAGAAAATATTTTTTTGGAAAAGAATATCCCAGCTAATATTGTTTAATAATTTATTTATTTTAGCAGGTACATTGTAATTTATTAAACAAAGGAAATATAATAAAGGAAAATAAATACATCATGTCGTTCTTGCTAAGCTACGAGGTAGTCTGTCTTAAGGACAATATTATTTGTAATTTATATTGTAAACGTGAAAGTGAGTTTATTTGTAGTTCACGCCTGAACTACCTAACTTAGGACTTTAGGAATCTTTCTCTTCGATACAAGTATAGTGCCCGAATTAAAACCCAGTCCGTATGCATGCAAAACCTATTTATTTTATTGAAAAGTAAAATGCTTATTAAGCACTTTTCATATACATTTATAGCAAAATTAAAAAAATCTAATTTAGAATCAATCAATAAAAAAAAAGAATATAACATTATTATACTGCCACCAAAAATCACAATCACAAGTCTACCAAACCCTCATTATATAAATTTGTTTAGTCGCTTACCCCTCTGGTCTCCACCACACCACTGGATTTAGCTTTTGTCCCCATGCTTGTTGGTTCCGGATGAATACGTGCCGCGCCTGCTAACTTCGCGCTCGCAACCCAATGTCAGTTGACCCCGACAACAACGGATCAGATTGACGGGCCCCAACAAGAACCGGCCCACCACTCGACTCTACGATATATTTTATTTATTGCAACAATACCTCATGTGCTTTAGTTGTTTGTGGAAGATTTTGAAAGGAATCGAGAAGTTATTTTTCAATAAATATTTTATTATGCTTTTCGGATCTTTATCAGGATTACTCTGTATTTTTTTGTGGAGTTCAGTAATAATCTTCTTTATTGCCACGGGCTTAAGCCTTCACGCAGATTTCTTCAAAATCTGTGAAAATTAGCGCTATAATTAACTTTTTCTCCGTAAACTTTCAAAGGGCAGAAGGCAAAGTTGTTCGTTTTAATGAGTCCCTTTATGAATCCCAGTTGTTTGTATATATTTTTCTTCAGGCATCGTTTGTCCGTCGAATTTCCTTATTTCGGATTTTCACTGTCAAAGGAAAATAAATTGAACTTTGTTTTTTCGGTTTATTTTCGTTAGTATCATTGATTCTGTGAGGACTATGTGATTTGTTAAGAATTTTATTCTCTTTGATTTTGATTGATGTGCCTTACGCTTTGAAAAGAGCTGTTAAAATATTTGGAACGAGTATAATGGCTGTATAAAGTGCTTAGTATTTTACAATTTTCTTTTGTAACCGAACGAGTTCGTTGAACTAAATTAAACTCGCGTTTTTATTAAAACATTTCCTCATAAAAATAAAGAATCATCAACAAAAAAATAAATTACCCATTTACTACGCAAACAAAGCCCCGAAATGTACTGAAGCAGTAACAAGTCGAATCAGTTAAATCGGGCATATCTGTCCACAATGTACTTGGACGCATGTAATCACTTGGACACACACCGGGCCTGGCACCGGGCTGTGTGCCGAAGCTAATTGATCTCGCCCGAGACCGCCCGCGAAGAGTTCCCGTAATGACCCGATCGCCCCTTCGCGGAATAATTAATTGGATGCCGTTATTCAATAGAGAATCAACGCTGACTCTAATTAACAGAAAATTGGAAATTTGTAAACACAGCAGAAGTTACTCCACGAAGTTTTCGCGCTTCGGATGTTTTCGTGGATGTAGGTGAACTGGGAGTTCCGAGGTGGATTTTTCTGGTTTCATTTTACTGTTTCACGTTGTGCGTGTTTCGGTTTTGATTTAAGAACCCGATTTTTGACTTTGACTTTTGATGGTAGTTTACTAATGATGATACATATAATTATTTTTCACTTTTAGGGAAACACAACTAATGAGATAAACAATAATTAAGTTATAACCAAATTAAACTAAAGTAGAACAAGTGAGTTTGTTATTATATATTTAACGTTCTAGAAATAGGAGATTTGTTACAAAAAATAGCAATAACGGTGTGAGTGCGTATTTTTCCGTCCTGATAGTGTAAAAAAATATAAACAAGCTTTTATATCGATAGGTAGGTAGTCAAGTGTTTTTACACAATTATTTTTGGAAATAATATTTTGCTCATAAACATTTCCTTCCTGAAAGTCCTTAAGGAAATGTTTATTCCATGGAGGCAAAGATTGAGTTTATGTTAAAAAGTAACAAGAAGCAGCCACGGTTGCTTTTTTCTTAATTTTGTATTTTGTCAAAAAATTATAAGTAGCTGAAGATTGATAATCTGTAAAGTTTTGAAAAATGTCAAATATCTTTTCATCGTTGGTTCTTTGTTTTCAGGTTATTACGTTAATTATAAATAATGTTGATATCATGACCGTATTGAAGAATCATTAATTTGTAAAATTAATTTTTATCTTTATTTATATTTAACTAACTACCCATTAAAACAGCAAATGAACAAAAAACTGCCATGGTATAATAATAATAAATCAAAAACTTCATACTTTGCACTTGTGTCTGAAGGTATTATAACATCAGTTCTCGGGTTTATTCACTTTGATAATAGCAATTTGTAGCTTTGGCAAATACTTGAAAAAAAAAAAAATAACATGAGTAAACTTTTTTATTTATAAAAATCAGATTTTACCGAATGGATAAAATCAGATTTTTCAGATATATAGACAAAATCAGATCAGAGTGTTCTTGGATTAATTTTGTATCATTGTGAAAATGCGTTAATTTTTTAACAACAAATTGTAAATTTTACATTGATATGTAACTAATGCATCTGAAATCCGTTCGCTGAATAACGTCCATACATTAGATTTTCTTTATGCCTGCGTTAGATCTTCACATTCAAAGACCTTAAGAAACTCCCAAGGCGACCGCACGAAATTGGTATTACTAAAATAATACCGCAACATAATGAACTAAGCCTATCCTTCGAAGGGTCTCAGCCGAAGGAAAATACAGTTTTACGTTAACTAAACAACGTCACTAGAGTCCACGCTCGTTATTATTTAATATAGTGAATCGTGAAAACTTAGGAAATGTTAACTTAAATAGTCTGCCTTAATTCTGACCATGTCTAACTGACCTGCAGCTGTTCAAGCTTCACCAGTCATAAATATAGGTTCCTATTAGCGAATCCCATAAATGTATTTAGATTTGAAGTAATTTTTGTTTGCTCGAGTTTCAAATCTACGATGTAACCGACCATTTAAGACGTGGTAACAAATGATAATGTATATCATAAACTCAATACGCTACACATCATCAAATCGTGCAAAACTAAAAGAGAGTTAATACAAACATTTCGTAAGATTTAATATATAACAATTCCAACAAAATCTTTTAATAAGATCTTCGTTCATGTTGTGAATTTCTTGTATATTTTGTGGTTTATGCATGATACTCATGTTCCTAAACTTGATTAACATAAAGACCATGCAGATCCCCTTCAGCTTACCTGTGTTTATGAGCACGCTAATACGTGTTTTAAGACGAGCTGCCTTAATTATCTCGTGTTGTCGTGATAACTATGGTAAGGCAGGATTACTTGTGCTCGCGTTTGTGAATCGAATTAACTTTGGTCTAGGTTTGGCAATTAGAAAACAGTAAACCGTACAATTATCTTAGCGTGCAGCTAGGAGTAATTCTCGCAAACATGAGCATTTTTCGTTCTATAACAATGTTCAGAAGAGTAGAACTGCGCGAATTCTCAGCGGCAAACATTCAGGTAAGACATCATAGTAATGAAATCCCACCTTTTTAATGAAGTCTTAACCTCTTCATGCTCGGATTATCATAAAGGAACATGGTACAATTTTAACCTAAATTGCGAAATTCTTGCGGATGTTAGGAGCAGGAACGGTTATTTTAAGCCAGATTTTCCTGAGAAGATGTGCCATTTTTTTACATAAGGTATTATATACACAGTTATGAAAGGTATTATTTGTTTTATTAAAGCACAATATTTTAATATGAATCTTTTTAACCGACTTCTTTATTTTTGTAAGAACATTGCTTGGTCGAAGTTTTTGTACTTATGCTCGTTATCAAAATGTTTATGTTGTCTTTTGTAAAGTACTTCGATCCCATTTCCGCTAGAGTTACTACGAAATAATATATGTATAGAAAATCAACCCTTTCTAAACGTTAACAATACTTTTAAAAATCCTCCATCTACCAATCTTCGCACACTTCCATAACCATCGTTTATCTTACAAATTGAAAGGATACAAATTCTCCAAGAAACTGTAAACAAAGTGAAAAATACCCGACGCAATCAACTCGGTAACAAGTCGACTGCTTGAAAGGAACCAAATCAGTTCTGAAGAGGCTTGTTCAAATGGATCCTGACAAAAACGCTTCGGCCCTAATCAAGGGTTGGCTGACGTGCGGCTCTGCTACATGTTCGACTTGAGCTCGCTCTGCTTCGGTTTCATATTTTGTTGATTTGCGTCGATTGTGCTTGCGATTATGCAGCGTTGGTAATTCATTTGCATTCATGATAGTTCGTTATGGAATGTCGAATGCGATACATGTTTCAGGCATCAATTAGTAAGTCATGAGAGGTCTTTTCACAGGATACAGTACAGCCCTAATAAGTAAATACATCCCCAGACAAACACACCATCTCCTTGGCCCCAAAGTAAGCAAAGCTTGGGTTATGGGTGTCCATACAGCGAACCTCGAGTCAACACACACCTACCTATTTTTATGGTAACGTATCGTTGTAATTGCGAAATAATTTCTAACAATAGATTTATGGACAAGGCTTTTTGACAATAAAGTGTAAAAAAATAAAGAAATAAATAAACGAACGAACAAAAATTTCTTTTTGATAAAGTAGTTTAGATGTAGCTTTATTTACATTTCCGGGACAGCTTTATCTCTTCTTATATTTTTCATTTAATGCCTTATGGTAGGTTTATAACAATTTGATAATGCATATCAAATTTGCAGTTAAAACATTAAATCCAACCTAATTTCCTACATCAATTCATGACTCCAAAAACATTTATATTAGAAACCCATATAAACTCGAGCCCAACTAAAGTTCGAATGAAGCAAGTTTCTGTCGCGCAGAGTTTTCTAAACGCATAGCAAACTGATCGCGGGCGCCAGCTGCAACAGACTTCATACAATTTTCTAGTAAATATTCCAGAAGATTCCACAATTGTGGATATTGAATTATTACCAGAAAATATTTCAAATGTAACGTGGATCGCATTAAGAACGGTTCGTTCAGCAATTGAAACCCTTCTCGAGTTCTGATTCAGATTTTAATACTGGATATATCTTTTGTGTTGGTAATAGGTAAAATATAAAACAAATACTAATATAAGCTATAATATATAATATAATCATTAATCACGTAAGAATTACAAGAGTTGAGTGACAACAGAATTTGGGACAAAAAAGGAGACTTGTGGTTTACACGTGCTGAATTTCAAATAAATGTATGGATGAAATAATTTTATACATTAAATAAAGCATATCATTTATTTAAATGAATTTGATTCTCGTTGATGTATGGAACTGTTGAACAGTTATTTTTGAACGGTAATTGATAAGTTATCATAAACAATATCCATGACGTTAGCTCTAATCGGGTGAAAGCGAATATGCTAATAGAAGCTAGTCAGCGTCATTGACTACTAAATAATACGATAAATTATATCGCTACATAGTTTCACGTTTGTATAATATTATGTAGGAAAGAAGATTTTCCTTTCTTGGCTTGAAAAAAAAAGGTGAAAAATTGCGTGGTTTTTTAAGAATTAGGAACAAGGGCTGCCCGACGCTGCCCATTTCCACAGCAAATAATGATTCTGACATTTAATTTTCTTTTTTGGAAAAGCATGTTGCGGAAATGTATTACTTACCAGTACTTTTTACTATGTATACGACACATCTAAGGCACATCTTCAATTTTTCGTCAGCTTAAAAGGCTTTTTCTTTAACGCTTTATAATCAAAAAATCGCACACAATTTACAGCACCACACTGAACGTTTCTGTAGATATTACAATCCCATTCCCAGTTTGATGACATCGTAATTTCTACAATTTAGTCTATTTCTGTGAGAAGACGGAATTGAGTAAGTCGCGATTCTCAGATAGATGAGAACTGTTGGTAATCCGTTTAAAAGTCTGCATTTATTGATTAGGTATTTTTATCAAGTCATTCTATATCTAAAAAGGTTTAGTTCTGTTCATAAAAGCAGGGCCACTTACGCAGCTCCACTTAGTCCAGGGCTTGCCTGCTTGCTAGTTAGTTAAAATTTCCCTATGTCACTTTCTATTTGGTTGATTTGATAGAATCAGAAAATAATATTTAGCCTTTTGCCAGCCAATCAGAGATGCGAAAGTGGGTCTTAGAGTCATTTCTTTACTATTCTTATAATTCTTATCTAAAAGAGTAAACTTAATCTCCAGAATATCGGCTGTGTTGTACAGTTCGATTCAAGCACATGACTGCTCCATCGACCATGACAATATTAAACTTATTAGTATTGTGCCTCAGCCGAAGACAAACTTCTTGATACTTGAAGGATCCCTATTATTCAATTAAATAGGCTTGAACCTGTCATGTAAACTTACTTATTGGACAAGTATTACTAGAGCATGAGTTTAGTGACAACTTTTTATTTATTTATACCTTTATGCTCTATTATAGAAGAGTCTAAAACGACAGATCCGATGTAAAAAATAGTTTCACCAATGGAAAGGTACTTCACCTAGAAGTAACATAGGTTATCATTTATTATGGAACGCTCGGTATCATAAAATATAATATATTGGTAATAAAAATAAAAATAATAATAATAATAAATCCCCAGACAAATACACCAACTGTATGGCCCCAAAGTAAGCAGAGCTTGTGTTATGGATGACCATACAGCGAACTGGGGGGGATCCCAGAATAAACATACATATATAAATACAAACAACCATGACCCGAGAACAAACATCTGTGTTCTTCACACAAATGCATGCCCCGGCCAGGACTCGAACCTGGGACCTTCGGCGTATGAGGCAAAGCTACTTACCACTACACCAATCGGTCGTCAATGACTGTTCATTGCGTATATTTCTTCCTTATTTATGCATCAAAGGTGCAAAGTGTGTATTGCAACATTCACTGATTAGCAATGCTTCATAAACTTTAAAATGGCAACTCGAATTGGGGTTGTACTCCCATAAAACCTTTTACTGCTCCATCCGCCATGTCCCTGCAGTACTCTTGTCCCTAATAAATACTTGATTCCAACACGGTTCCGGTGTATTTTTAATTTTACTTTTTGCTGTTTGCTTGCTGATTTTATTTCTATCGTAAATTTGGTGCAGGTACAATCAGCTCAAGGACAGGTATCTCTTCGGACTTCGTTTGGTCCTTATTATCTGCCTAAAACGAACTAATTTGCTACAAATGATCCCATTGATGTTTTGTTGTTTTCCGTTCATCAAGTAGAATGTAAAAGCTTTGCACCTTCCTTATTTTTATGTTTTGTCGCTTTTGGCTGTTTGTTTGTTTAGTAATAGAAAACTCTTTTCTTGTTTACGCTTATAATTGAAATGCAAAACAGGATTCAAAGATGTCCTGGAAAGGAGCGTTTTATTTTGCTATACCTTATTCTTTCAATACACAATATACGTATTTTAGTGTAATCCAAGGCTTAAATGAACAGAATCGTGATTAATTATAATCTATCAATTGATGGATTATATTCTTTAATATGTAAACCACCAATTATTAAATTTAACAAAATACTACTATTACAAATATTTAACTTTATTTTAAAGTTTTTAAAACATACTTAAGTAATTTAGTAGAAAGATCAATCACATCATTGCGGAGAATTTCGATCTTTCCACTATTATGTCAGTTCGCCTTAGGGTGTTACCACACACCCTTATTCGTCCATGGCTAATTTCATAACTGCTACATTCTACTGTAGTAAAGTAAAGAAACTTTTTGACGAGTGGATCTTTAATCATATAAGTTACCTAGACCAAAGTCGGTCTCCACAATGACGTCATTAAAATCACGAGCCACTGGTAGTCGTATAAATTACTTGCGCGACCTAAAACGTCGTAATCAAAAATTCCCTGCAGCTCCAGAAAGTTCGAAGATCCTCATGAATATATTAACGGGACACGCCTCACTTGTTATGTTTCAAAGTTTTTTTTTTCTATTTTCGCGTCCATTAAAAAGACCGAGCGATTTAACAACGGTCTTAATGAATAATTATCGAGGCATTTTTTGCCTGTCACGTCTTTAATTAATATTAGCGGGAGAAAAATCGAAAATAAATCAATGGTGATTTCTTTTGTGTTAATTACGTTTGAAATTTGAAATCCCTCTTGTGCTAAATAAGGTTTCAGGCTATTCGGGGTCACAAAAATGATTGGGGAAAAACGGCTTACTATGCATAATTTGATTGAGTTTTCAAAGCAAGGGTCCTAGTATCGTTGATTTTTTTAAGAATGAAAATTAAATTTTTATTTTTTTTGTCAAAGTGATATATTATCGATATACTCGTATTTCAATGACCATTGCTTACTTACTCGGCAGATAACGAAAGTTTAAAATTCGAATCCTTTTGATGCAAATAATTAAAAAATGACTTACGAAAAACAGTTCTTTGATTTAAAAACTTATACTTTAGATCGGAAGGCATACTTACTAACAACCTGAATCTTATACTAAGTCTTAACAGAAATATTGTGAAGTCTGACCGGCTAATATCGGATCAGCCTATTTCTAAGGCTGGACAAAGGGTACATGTCCATGGAAGCAACACAATGGCGTTATGAACCCCCGACCCCTGCACAATGGGCTGGTATTTTTATACGGATTTATAGCCCTGCAGGGCAACAATTTTTTGACATTCGTGTGTTAGAAAATGTTACGAGCTCAGCAGCTTGGGATTCTCGTTATTTCATCGAATGCTCTGAAGTCAGTTGCATATCTAGCTGGTTAGTTTTATCTTGTGATTGAGTTTTGATTATAAGTTACCTTCGGTTCATAAAATATTTCGAGTCATTAAACCTGACAATAATTATCGTATAAAGACATAAAATTGAGTTGATTTTTTTTATACATTTTAGTAGGATGCGTATGCGTGGAGCATACGATGTCTAAAAATTAGTTTTATGAATATTATTATACAGTATTAAAACCGTTCAATTGAATACCGATGTATTACGGCTCTATTCATATTTACTCGTAATAAAATGAAACGTGCAGACAACCCTACAAAGTAAATCTACTTGGTATATCTGTTTGTATAATGTAAATGTTTACTAATACTTTGACTAGTGTTACTCAGTGTTTATATGTACGGTATATAGTTTTGCAAAGTAATTAATTTGTTTCCCTCAAGTTTTCTCAAAAGGAGCGGTTTCGTCTCGCAGCCAAGCATCCTTTTATGTTTACTTAATGCAAATTGGTTTTTGTATATTAATTTGTGTTTAGACGAACGTTCGCTTTCATTGTATCGTATTTAAATCATAATTTATTTTGATATATTTAAAGGTTAAAATAAGGATATTAATGTTTGGTCCAGCTACGTTTTATGTATTTGTAATTATATGCATAAAGGCTTGTACATAGCTCTTAGTTATAGATTTTGTTTCGCTAATCTAGACTTAGATGCAATGTACTGTTGTATTCATACTTTGGAGCGCCTTAAGTAACCATTAAGCGACTCTGAGTGTGTCAATACTGTTTATCTACTATTGTTCTTAAAAGACTATCTTTATAGTTTTAAAAAATACGTTTAATTTTTAAACGAGATTTCATATTTTCTTTGTATATTTCCGTGCGTTTTTGTTTAGTTTGGTGAAGTTCGAACAATGGTTTCATTAATAAAGAGTTTCTGATAAAACAGAAGTTTTACATTGTTTATTATAAAATAATAAGAAGTAGTTAGATGATATTAAATATTATATCAAATTTATTATTATTTATATATTTATTTTAGATTACAAAATGACATAAATTACGCAAGCAGTTAACTTCCAACAAACATTTCGAATACCAATTTCCGCAACTTGAATCAACTACTAAAAGCCGGTTGCGCCCACCTCGTCCGCCATTAGTCACATCACTCACTCTGAAGTTACCTGAACCCGGATTTATCTACAGTTTCTAAGCGCATTATGCTTCTAATACATCAGTCTAGTCTTCAGCTGCACTCGGTGTATTCTTGCTGGTAATAATTAATGCTAAACATTTCCAGTCCTGAACGCAAGAACACTTGCCAGCAAACTTAGATTAAACGTGTTCCATACAGAGGACGGATGGTTTCCGTTTATTTTTGTTTTTTTTTGAGCAGGGGGTGGATATTGATTTGTTTGCATGTTGAATTAATTGAATTATTATGATTTGAAATTTCTTAGCTTAATATGATAAACGTCACTAGGAAGACAGCTGAAGACCTGTATACAATTATTTTTAATCCATACTATAAGTTACCTCTTAGATCTGATCGTCCTCTTTTAGTACCTTCCTCTCACTCAGTAAGAAATGGCTATTTCTAGTTAGGGTAGACTATATGGGAGTTAACTTCAAGGTACTATTTTGTTAGTTCACGGCTTTTGTTGTTAGTAAAACGTATTTGAATAGAAATTTGTTCTTCTAATCCTTTTCAAATATGAAATATGCTTACTTTCAACAGCAAAGTTTTAACAAGTTCGTCTCGTTCATCCCGTGACTGTACACCGACGCGTATAACGAGCTGTTTTACTTTAACTTTCATATTGCACCAGCATTGTAAAGAATATCAGTTTCGCTTTAAACTTTTCATACGAGCCATGATTTAATTTGGTATGCAAAGCAAACACGTGAATATTAATTGACTTAAGATAACTAAGTTTTATTTATAAATTTTTGATGAAAACAGATACCTTTATTAACATTTATGAGAATTTCAAATAATTTAGTGTGTGTTTTTTTTATTCTGTCCCGACAATGTTATAAATGCGATAGTTAGTTTGTCCGTCATGCTTGTAGTGACTGCTACTCAACGAAGACGCGCCCAACTCCTTTCTTGGTCTATACCTACATCGTAGAGCGCGACCATAGAAAATAAAGTATTGCGGTCTCCGTGGATGTTCCTCAGTAAACAAGCCTAAAGCCCCTAAGCATAGAATGTACAGACACTCATTTTCAGGATTACAAAAAAATGAGATAGAGAACCTCTTATCCAGGAAATAGTACTCTTACCGAAGGTTATAAATAAAGCTGCGGGCAATAGCTAGTTTATGGCAAGTATAGGTTGAAAATAAGTACTGTGAGCCAGTCATTCGTTCTTGTTGAACTCTTGTACGCCAGTAAATCGCGCGCGGGCAGTGGTCGCGCGGTGCAGTCGCTGTGATCGACGGCTCTCGTCTCATCTGATAGCCAACTATGATCTACGGCCAATAAATGCATTGAGATTTTTTCTTTGAAAAATGTTTATGACTTTTGACGTTTGTTACAGGTTTTTGTAAATTTTTTTACCTAATATACAAACGTAACTCAATTTGATATAGAAATTATTGTATGATCAGATATTGGTAGAAACTCTCTATAAATTGATCCCAAAACCAAATTGTTCTTCAACCAAAACAATCTCAACCAAATCCAGTCAAAATCTAAAAACAAAAGCAACATAACCTCGCTCTACATCAAATCCAAATTCATTTGTCTTGTCTGCGCCATTTTAATTTTCCCTACACATGGCAAAACAAAGTGTCAGCGTATTTATTGCTTGCAGAACGCGCTGTTGACTGTTTTCTAGGAAACAATTCCGTTCGCGTCAAAGGGTTTACGCGTTCCACAATAATGGCGTTTATTTGTCTCTTATCACATTATGAACACCTGCGAGATGGTTAATCTTGTGGTGAATGTCGCTTGTCGCAGATTCTATGTTGTTCTTATTTATTATGATTACAGTATGCCTTGGCAACAGAGAATTGGCTGATTAGTTGCTAATTTTGGGGATGTTGGGAATTCTTGTCTGTTAGTTTTATGTTTGGTTGCTGCACGTTTATTTTGCTAATTACTATTGCTTTAGCTCTAGTTTCGCATGAGGTGATTAGAGAGACATAAAAAGCTACAGCTTGTACTAAATGTTCATTCGCATTTCATACAAATACGCTTTGCTGTTTGAGTGTTATCCAAACTTTCAAATTGCTAATATAAATAGAATATGATACGCAGAAAATAATTCCGGTTTTACCCAATTTCCCAACTGTTGTTAGAACTTTAAAAGATTTAAAGAATCATCGAAAAATCGGTTTCTATAGATAAGAAAACGTGAAGTGGCATTCTCATCAAATTGTTTTCAATATATTCACAAAGCTGTGTTTCAATAAATAGCAAGGTCAGACGCAGGGCTCCCATGTGATTTATAGTGCGTGTCCCTTTCAGGACCTCGGGCCCTACTCATTTCCAGGACCCTATTGATCGATGGAGCCTGCTCTAATTTTAAAACTTTGCCTTTGTGTTAGAAGATTATTTTTGCTTTTCTCTGGGCGATTTGTAGATGTGTGTTACTCTAAAAGATGTTTTTCTTTGGAAATTGTAGTTGGTTTTGTAAATACTTTCATTAACTGGTTAAAGGTTCTATAACGTTATGCTTTACGTTCTAAACTTACATAAAACGCTGAAGTAAAATACATAGCAGTTAAGAGAAAATAAGAGTTTAATAAAATCCCACATTGCCTAACTAAAGAAATATATCCTTTTGTAAGCATGCCCGTGTATAAAAAGTTTAAATACAAATGAAACAGAATTAACAGTATTAAAGTTCAATTTTACTTTGTTTAAGTGAACATACTTTGATTAGCATATCAAAGGAGCTTTTTAACAAAACACATGAACTTTTAAACTCTTTAGTAGATTATGATATTAGAATCGTACTCAAAGTGCACATATTAAATGTCTCTTATTATAAACGAATATTCATAAATTCATGAATATGTAATTTGATTCATTTTATATTCTTGTTTACAATAGCAAAGACTCCATGTCGAGGTATGTGAATGTAATTCGTTAGCATTTAAACCAATTTTAAAGACTATTTTAACCTCCGATAAATCTTTTCTCTAAACTTTCATAAAATAAACTCTCCAATCAAAAGCGAAAATATCAAAACGTATTCGTTCAAAAACCTTTTAGACCAATAAAAATGAACTACCTTATAAACGACAACTAGGTGTTGTAGTATACGACATAATCTCACGAACATTCTCTGTTTTGAGTCCAAATTAATTATTTTATCTTAAGGTCCAAAATCAGATTAGAAAAACCTGTTTCATGATATTTTAGATGCTTTTAAATTTTTATTCCTCTGGGAATGAGTCTCTTAAAAATAATTAGGGGTAATTAGGCTTTATTCCTGACTCTATTGTTTTAATTCTTCCTTTGATCAATAGGATTAAGTAGGCTGTGCGTCTTGGTTAGCTGAATCGAGATTATTCTAGTTAATTATGAAACGTTTAATTTATATGATTTTAACTAACCTGTTTGACTGTTATTTCGTAAAGTATATTTCGAAGGTTTACAGAAATGTCGCTTATAAAAGTGATATTATCGCGTATATTTTAGTTAATTTTAAAATTATTTCGACGTTTCGGCATCTTTGCAGTTGCCGTGGTCACGATAGACTAAGGTGTTGTTCATCTATTGCCAGTAATAAAAACTACATGATTGTCAATACATATTAACGCCATCTGTTTCTCAGTCTTCTCGCATAACGTCCCGGATTGACACAAAAGGCACTGACTGTGTCCTGAGTTTGCAGTCTAACAGTTTGCTGGTTTTTCATTTTGATGTTTTTAAGTATTGGATCCCATGTTGATGAAAGTTTCCAACCATCGTCTCTATTGAAATTTGGATGTTTTTTAATTTCAATAGTTTCTCTGACCATCCTAGGTATAAAATGTTTCTCTTTTGCTAGGATCTTCACGGTATCAAATCTTAAATAATGGTTGGGCTTGTCTATGGAATGTTCACAAACTGCAGATTTTGAGGTTCGTTTATTTTTAACATCAGAGATGTGTTCTTTAATGCGAGTTGACACATTTCGTTTGGTTTGACCGATATAAGAGAGCCCGCAGTCACAGTCGATTTTATAAACGCCTGGATCTTGTAAATGGATGCTTGATTTTATTGGACGAAGATGCTGGCTTATCTTTGAGTGCGGCTTGTAGATAGTTTTGATTGAAGCTCGCCGAAGAATGCCTCCTATCTTGTCAGTAACACCCTTTATATAAGGCAGGAATGCTGGTCTTCGTTCAACTGTGAGTGGCTTTACGCGGTTTCTGCGACGGCGACGCGGTGTTTTTAAATCGTTATCCCGCAGCACTTTAACCAGGTGGTTGAGTTCCTCATTAATGTGTTGGGGATCGCAGATTCCATGTGCTCTCTGAAACAAAGAGTTGCCTACGGCAGATAATTGGCTCGGGTGGTGATGGGATTTCCCATTTAGATATCGGTCAGTGTGGGTGGGTTTCCTATAAACAGTATGGCTAAGTGTACCATCAGGGTTTCTTTGTATTAAGACATCTAAGAAAGCTAATTTGTTCTCCTGCTCCAATTCCATAGTGAATTTAATTTTAGAATTAAGGGAATTGAGGTGGTTTAGGAATGCAGTCACTTCATGCTTAGGTAATATAGTGTAGGTGTCGTCAACGTACCTCTTGTATATCTTCGGCACAACAGGTGCCATTCGGAGCGCTTGCTCCTCGAAGTTCTCCATGTAAATGTCAGCTACAACAGGTGACACCGGAGACCCCATGGCAACACCATCAATTTGAATGTAGTAATTGTTATTCCACATGAAGTAGCCAGATGTTAAACATAGCTCTAATAGTTCTGCATATTCCTCGGGCAAGTTTGACTCACTTAGCTTCCTTTTTACTATATCAATGCAGTCTCTAACAGGTAGTGAGGTGAATAGAGACGACACATCAAAGCTAACCATAGTTTCATTGTTAGTTAACTTGAGATTTTTAAGGTCATTAACAAAATGGTAAGAATCCTTTACATATGCACTTGTCTTTCCTCGCAGTTGTGAGAGCACAATTGCTAAGTGCTGGGCCAGCTTGTAAGTTGGTGTGTCTAGCTGGCTCACAATAGGTCTCAAAGGTACTTTAGCTTTGTGTATTTTTGGTAACCCATACAATTTTGGTGGTTTTGCACTTGCTGGTGTTAACTTTTTCACATCTAAATGTAACAAATCTTTGTGTTTTTGTATTAAAGTGTATGTTTTCTTCATAATCCTGTTGGTGGGGTCGTAATTCACCATTTTGTATGTGTTTTCATCCGCTAACAACTCCAAGATTTTTTCGTTATATTCAGATGTATCCATCACTACGGTAGCATTTCCTTTATCTGCACGGAGAACTGTTAACTCGTCATTATTGCGTAAGGTCTTCAATGCAAGGCGTTCTTCTCTGGAAAGATTCGATTTCGGTAGACTATTGCGTCTTAATACGCCGGAGATATCTTGCCGTGTACTTTCAGAATCTTCCTTTGAAAGTTTGTTTGTGAAAAGACAGTCTTCTACGCGACAGATTATGTCTTCTACCGGTATTCTAGACGGAGTTGGTGCAAAATGGACGTTATGCGAGAAGACTGAGAAACAGATGGCGTTAATATGTATTGACAATCATGTAGTTTTTATTACTGGCAATAGATGAACAACACCTTAGTCTATCGTGACCACGGCAACTGCAAAGATGCCGAAACGTCGAAATAATTTTAAAATTAACTAAAATATACGCGATAATATCCGGTAAAAAGTGTTTTATTTAAAGTATGTATCGTGAAAACTTAAGAAAAGGCTTTATAAAAGTGATGTTTTGGAGTTTAAGATTGAACGATTGAGTTATTTCATGTATGCATACATCTATAAATATGTGGCAGTTTATAAGAGACATCTCAAGCGGTCGTGGGGAGTTACTTTTTTCTAAGAAATTAAGTTTAGAAATTAATTTGCACCCTCATCCACCTTTATATAAAATAAAAGAAACTACCTTCCTGATTCGAAGAGCGTTTTGTATATCAACTTTGTACGATATGATTGCGGTCCTTAGCGGTAACGTTTCGTCGGCTCTATCTCGGAACAGGTAGTCCTTCAAACCGACCCTTCATTATATTTTTCACTCATTGCATATTTTAAGCTAATCTTAGTTTGAGAACATAAAATCTTACTTACCCAGTTACTTATTCTAATTAAATTCCCTCAAGTTTCATGGATAACAAGCAGCCTCGACAGAAAACTTAGTGACTCGAAATAGAAAATATCTTTTTAAACTTCCTTGCTTAATATTTAATTTAATCATGATGACGTTCATAATTTTGGTACACTCTGCTCGTAAATTTCTAAAGTTTATTATTAATTATCTAGATTTGTTGTAAGTTTCAATTATAATTAGGATGCGGTTGCGTCTTGTGGAGTTTAAATATTGTTTGTGAATTTTGAATTTACTGTTTAGTGTCGAAATTAATCTCTGTTGATGTTTTAATTTCCGAGTTTCGGAAGTTCCTTAGTTAATCCATCTTTGTCTTTAACCTTTGTCGCTTATCAATTTGATTTAATATTCGAAGTTCGTTTTAAGTTTATTTTAATGAAATAACTTTCAGGGAAATATTCAAAGGGTAATTTTTGAATTTGTCGCTCAGAAAATTTAGGTTCATTTTGTTTAGTTTTTGGGATCACTGTATTTAAAAATATTCAAATCTCAATGTGTTAATATTATTTTGCAAAAAAAATACTATTATTTAAAACTATTGCCTACTTATTGTTTATTAATATATATATGTATAATAATAAAAAATCCTCAGAAACACAAACGTATGCCCTACAGTTAGCAAAGCTCTTATTATGGATAATCATACAGTGAACTAGGGGTAACCCATACAAACATACATATACAAACAACCATAACCCAGAATAAACAAACGTCTGTGGTCATCGCGCAAACGAATGCCCCGACCAGGTTTTGAATGGTAATGTTTGACATCACAACCATCTTCTCATAGATTCTCCGAAGCCATTCCTCGTAGCATCCATTACAGTCATATTAAGATGTTTTGACAATACAGATAAATCCACTCGCTCTGTCACGAGGACGTTCAGAATGACGCTCAGGATTGCCTACTTCGGGCCTAGCAAAAATGTTGCCATTTTAAAAACGTCTTAATATAGATTGTAGTAAGTTTTAATATTTTGTGACTAATTATTTAAGTGTTTTATATTTCAATGCTGATATGATAAGTATACGAACCATAACTTATAAACCTCCTTTTTTTTATAAAATATTTTTTGAAGGTTCGATCTTGACCCTAACAATATTGGTTTAAAGAATTTTCTGTCAAAAGTAAACGGATCAAACTTAGAATATCAAGGTTCAAAACTTGGAGGGCTCGGGATATCAAAGTTCAAAACGTCGAATTCTGAACAAATGAGTGTCGCAGCAATATGCGATCCAAATATATCGCTATGAATGATACAATCTCGTATATAAGTATGAAGTTTTTACATTCACAAAAGTTTAAACAAAAATAAATCCAAAGTTGTAATTCTCGCTTTAAAATTTATAGGACAGCGAGCAAGCGGGTCCGAGAGAAACAGGAATGACTTGAGATGTTCACTTGTTTTGCCGGTGGTGCCCCGTCGATAAATCGGAGGCGTCGATGCCGCGCAGCACCTGACTCGTTGCAAACTTTTATAATGCGGAAACAAGCCGAACGATTAGATTCATTGCCTGCTTCGGGATTGCGAGTTCGTGTAGTCTGTGGATCTGTCGTTGTCTGTATATAGACAATGGAATTTGAGTTTTATTTTTATTTGAATAGAAATCTAAGTTGGGGTTAAGCTTGATACTTTCCTCAAGTATCAAACTAAGTATGTTTGTGCTGTACCTAAGTGGCCTTTGATTACGAAAATCCAGTAGGTCACTGGGTCTCTATGTGTTTACATATATTAAAAACTACTTGTCCACGAGGCAACTTGAAACAAAAAACAAAATTTGCATTTTAATAACATTTCTATTAATAACCCACAGACTAAATATCAACAACAAATCCGTATTCATAAAATATAAATTGACTGGACCCTAAAGTCCCTAAAGGTTTTAGTTTTTCTATTACAAAGAGAGTGGAGCCCTTAAAAGGGTCACGATACGCCGGCCGTCAGTTGTCATACATTAAGAACAGGCCGCTGTCTTAAGGGAATGGAACTACTTTGGATCTGCGGAAAATAGACCCGATGTTTATAATTATCTTTCGTATTGGTTTTGCTAGTATAATAAAATAGGAATCATAATAGGCCGACTAAAAGTCCCAGGTTCGAGTCCTTTTCGTGGTATTCCATTGTTTGATGAACACAGATGTTCGTTCTTTTTGTATATTTCTGGGTATACTGGGGCATCCATAACATAAGCTCTGCTTACTATGGGGCCATGCAGTTGGTGTGTATGTAATTTATTTAAAAACACATCTTTGCACCCTTCCAAAACTTTCCAACCTGTCATTTTCATCGCACAACTCCAGTGTTGCCATGTAAGGCATTGCTCAGTCTTCAGAACACCCCAGCTCCAACTAGTAACAACTAGTTTGAGCCGGTCAACTTTTTAGAATAACTTTTAATACGATTTCCTATTCTGGGCGTATTCTATTTGTGTTAGAACTTGGGTTATGAAGCCTTTGAACGCTGTAAGCGGTTACTTTTGCCTAAATTTGTACTAACTTCGGCACAGGGAAATTTTACTAAACTTCCAGATAAAGTTATGCTTACTAATGGATCAATTAATGAGTTCTTGAATATTTTGCGACGGTGTTCCGATTTTAAATATACAATTTTGAGTGAATTTTCGTAATGAGTTTTCTCGTGAACTTAATTCGAAAAGGTTATGAATATTTTAAAAACATTAGTACCTATACTGAACAAGAAAATATATACCAAGTGCTACTTAGACGAACAATATTCTTCAATAAAGAAGTTGTTTTCGATCGCTTATATTTAAAAACCAATTCATTAGCACAAAACCTAACAAATCGCAAATATCATAAATCTTAGCAGCAAAACTGAAAAAAGAAAAGCGTTCTTGAAATCTATTAACAGAAGTAGGTTAATAATTGGAACGTGCCAGCCATACTATCGCCAGGCTAAGTAACCTGGAGCGAGGGCTGCTGTAATAATGTTTTATGCTCCTACTTAGGAATTCCGTAGTGATGTGTCTTTTTTACAGCCCCCGTTGGTAATGCTCATTAGCTTTGGTTATTCATTGAGAGGTAATTGGGTGTATTTCTTAGAAAGTAGAATCTAAATAGAAAGAGAGGAAGTGTGGTGTTGGTTTTGTTCACTCATCGTGGTTGTAATGTTGTTCGTTAGTTTTCTACGGTATATGAGGATGAAAAGTTATGAATGCATGAATAAGGAGCTTTGACAAGTTAGACTTTTATAGTTTTTTTTAGCTTTTATATATTCCAAATGGGGTATTTTGAATCCACGACAAACACGTATTGTTTTCAAGTTAATATTGAGTCTGTTATAGCAAACTGCCATATTCAGATTAATATTGAAGTTCATTTATTTATTTAATAGCTTCTGTTCACACAAAAAAAAAACAAAATCAAATAGTACAATGGTGCAGCTTATTTCTAATTGAAATTTCTTCCAGTCGGATTGTGACTGGAGATTTAGACGCTGAGCAAAATTTGTGCTTTCCTACAACCACTCACATAAATACATAACTACATACTATACTAATATATAAACACACATACAATGCTTTTACTTTTAATACAGTTAATGTTGTTTATTTTTAAATGGACCACTGTTTGAAGCTTGTGAATCCATCAAGTAAGAGAAAGTGAATTTCCAATACTATTTCTTTTGTGAAAATAAGGTATCTGAATTTTATTTCTCATTGAATATTAACTATACGATTATTAACACAAATATTCAAACCACAAATAAAACATTTATTTCGTGCCAATAATAAAACACGCGTTTGTATTAAATTAAGACTGGGTCACAAAGCTTGGCTCACTTCCACCCGCCTCGGCGCGGCGCTCTAGAGGTACTGCTTCATCGCTTGAGATGTGGTCTGAATCCGTTTAATTATACGGAGGTTCTTTTAGGCTATGCTTAGTAGGTTAAGTGCGGCGTTATTAATAGATTTGAGTTCAGAATAGCTTGGATAATGGATACATACGATGTGTTTGGATGGATGTGCTGTTGTATTTTTTTTAAAGGTTAAATAAATGTTTTGATGGTGCGTAGAGTTAAAGCTAGACTCAAATGTTACAAGTTACGTTTATTTACAGTCGAGGCATTAGATTTATTTACATGAAGCAAACATGAAAACTCACAAAAGTAAATGCCAAATTGTAAGTGATAACATTCACTCAAATATATACACAAAAGTAAGCAAGCTACCACCAAGTACCACCTGTTATCTAAAATATTATTTCCTCTCGTACATTCAGTGAGTATTTCTTCTGTCACGCGCAGAATGCAGACAAACATACAAACAAAAGCCACATTTGCTGTTAACGCGAGTGCTGGCGTGGCGACCTCCTTGCGATGACAACAACGAGGAGAGCTCCCTGTATACACTTGTACGTTAAGTTTAAGTTATGACTTGTGCAGTGCAAAAATTACTCGTAATTTGATGGGGAAATGCTGTTTTCTGTTATGTGTGGCTATATCATTATATACCTTTGTATGCGTTTAAAATATAAAAGTACTAACACGTTTAAGATGTAAATTTTTTGAATAACTTTGACGATTTTATCACTGTTATGGCAAGAAATTATGTTTTTAGAGTCCTATATTAACGCAAAAATGTTGGTTTTTCAATGAGTTTAAATTGAAATAGCCTTTAGCACGAAAGCTCAACGAGACCCGTTGAAAGTTCAACTTTTTTGCTTTCCTTTGTTAGCTGTTAGATATTTGTTGTTAATGTATCTAGAACCTTAAAATTAGGTTAGCTAGTGAAAACACGCTTCCTAACATGTAAATAACAGTTGTAATTTAATAACAATAATTTAAGTAGTACTTATGTAGATACAGCGATTGTATCTGATCTCTTAAATTTTTCGAGGTTTCCAGACCGTTTGCAATGGTACAACTGTATTTAATAACAATACAAATAACTTCAAAAGTAAACTAGTTTTATCAACAACATAAAAATAAAGACAACTTTCAAAGCAACAGACCAACCTACAACAATATATTCCGCATCCCAACTCAGCCGTAAGTTCGGCATGTTCATATTTCTGGGCCAAGTTCCGTAGCTGAATGCAAAGTATATTTCTTGGGAAGTACTGTTATAATTTGGGGAAGTTAATTCTCAACAGTAGGAGACATGTAGACCGCCGGGACGACCGCCGAAACTTGCACGATTAATGGTCCCACTCCCAACTATGAGAGATTTTGCCGTGAATTACTCTTGAATTTCGGTTTTTATTTTATTATTTATTTGAAGACTCTGATCATGGTCATTTTCGCTTCTTTGATATTTTTTGTAAGAAGATAATAAAGTGACAGTATTAAAGAATTGAAAGCTGCAACAGAACAGATACATAACAATACAGGTTACTAGTTTAATCGTAGACAAAGACGGTCTTATCGCTAACAATACTGGGTTATTTTCACAACCATTATGTTACGGGGGAACGAAGCAGTTATTGAGGCAACATAACGTTTAAAACCAAAACAAGACAATGTATATATAAGCATTACAATTTTTATATTCCAACGAGACCTTATAAATACTAGTAACAGCGTGCTAATTTCCACAAAGAGCATAAATCAAAAACTCTACAAATTGCAAGTACGTGCACCAATAAACTACATTTACATTTAACCTGTAACTAATACACACACACACACATGTAATACTGTATAGATAACGAATAAGGTACGCGACCGGTGTGACTGCGCGAGCATACGTGACGAGAGCGTAGAAGCAGGGCTTTGAGTAACGTTAAATATAAGGTAACGTTACCTCTGTTGTAAAAGCCAATGTTAAAATCGGAGGTAACGTTAAGGGTTGCCCTGGGGCATCGTTTAACTGGTCAACTCAACTTAAAACAAAATCAATTTTATATATGCTGGTATTGGCAAATTGGCATGATTCTATCAATGTATCAATACTGTCTCTTACTAAGATATGTCGTCGGTCGTTTTACGTGAGCAAATATTATTATTTTTTTATTATATTATTTATGAAGTGTTATTCATTTAGTCGCAATGCCAAAAAGGCAAGCTTGGTCATAAATTGAAAAAAAAAAAATAGTTGGTCACAATACTTATAACATTAAAATGTTATATTGCTAATACCGTTACCGCCTTAATTTCACAAAAGTAACGTTACCAAACCCTGCGTCTAAGCGCCTTGCATGTGTGTGTGAATAAATTATAGAATGCTAGGCAGAAGCACAATGGGCGTTTCGTCTGATACTGTACAGCAGTAACTTTATGATTTAGGAACAAACGTGTTCTATGAACAAATAAGTTTAGTTCCGATAACAGTTTGCGTTTCAAATTTAATTCGGTGCATCTGTAGAACTCATTTTGGGGTCAATATGGCGGTGTGTGAGTCAAACTTGTAACAATGTTACAGTAAATTAACTGCCGTCGATACATTTAGCAATTTGTCGTGGAACGGTGGACTGATAGAGTTGTTTAAGTCGCTTATGTGCGCTTAGTTCTATTATTTAGATTTTAGATATTTGCTTGTTCATTAAATTTTTTGATTATTTGATTAGTTTTGCTGTAGTCGTTTTATTTTAATGAAAATAAAACTATAAATGTAACTATGAAACAGTATTGATATTAACAAAAATAATTTTAAAACAAAATCCATCAACGCATTTTATTACAAAATATCTTTATAATAATTCACTCTCACAACGATGTCTAAGAGAATTGTTTTACAAATCTGAATAAAAAGTTCAATGACACGTATTTACAATATAAATTATTATGCACGTATATATTATATACGTGCATTATAATTTCTATACTTAATAATACTCCAAGTGTGGACTCGGTAACAAAACTGGCAATTTTACCGATCGTATTGTACAACTTTATGGGAAATGACCCAGTTTTGAATAAGAAAGTTATCGTATAAAACTCAACCTTATTTCTCGAGCCGAAAGTTGAGTTTACATTGATGTTTTTATACGTGATTCAAGTGTGCAAGTATGTATAAAGGAAATAGTCATCGTAACTTTAGAGTACTTAATTAAAAGAGTTGGTTATATAGAATGACATCAGTGGGCGTCTTCATTGCGTTTACAACGTTCGTGTTTCGCTAAATGCGTGAAACCAGCTAAATTATTGCAAATATTTATAATTGTATTCCAGAGTGATAAAACCTTATATCAGCTTTACCTTTAAATCCATAAAAATACAAATAAGCTTAACCAAATACTAAAAAGACAAGATCAAAGCTCAACATGTCAACCCCAACGACACAAAATAAAAAATAAACTGGCGAAACTCACAAAGGTGGCTTTGAAAGGATTTCCAAGACAGTTTGCATACGGACCCGAGACTCATTAAAATAACAAAGATAGCTACGGACTAAACTAATCATTGTGTGTAGTTATTACCATATGCCATTCACGAGTTGAAGACCAAATTTACATCCAGATCTAGTCTCGAGGATTTGTAGTGGAATTCTAAATTAATTTGCTAATGGGTAATGGAGGGGTCTCCGGTACGCATGTTGGTTTTTGGTATTTTAAATCTACTATTGGGTCGAAGTACGTTTTAGAAGATTCTGTGGCTGGAATCTATAAACCGTACTTATACTTATCTTATACAGTACGATTACTTATAATAATAATATTAGTTTTATCGAGTGCGTTTTTATTCGGCGATGGCGTATTTAGTTTTATGTGCCAGTTCATCCACACAACAGCATTAAAATGTTGTGCAAACATACCTCCGGTAGCGACGTTAAAAACGATCCCATAAATAGGGACTTTCTCTGTGAGCGCACCCCTAGTTGATGCCTGTCAACTACATACAATAATGCCCGAATGCGCATTATCCACATTACAATACGTGTCATGTTTGACCCTTATGATGAAATTCTTTATCAATGATCTTTGATAAAGATGTTGGTAACGGTGAAGTAACGTTTTAAAATGCATGAAATTTTTGCTTAACAAATATATTTTTGTTATGCAAAGCTTCCTTAATAATCTGCCTCTATCGATAAATTGTTATACAGTAAAATATACAAAATTAAACTACAATAATTTGCGCTGACCAGTTATGAAACTTAATTCTCGGAAGGGTCACGGTGCGTAAAATCTCGGACTATAAATATTTATAAATTTTGACAGTTCCAGAAAGTTCAAATTAATTTTAGCGGTCTTAAATGTATTGTGATTGATTTTATTTTGATACGATTCGTTTTATTTTTGGTTTCGGTTTGCAGATGCCATGCGAGTTTCTAAACACAGGACCAGTTTAGTTCTCTTTTAATTTAATTATTGTCTTTACGTGCAAATTGATAAACAATATCATTTCAAGCTCAATAAAAAAACCAGATAGCTGGACATTTTTATCATTGTATACTGAACTGACGCATACACATAACACTACAAAAAGCTTCTAGGAGTAGGTAGCTTAAGTGGTAGTTAAGTTTCTTTTGTCTCACTACAGTTCTTCCTATTCTGACCGCTAAAATAACCACGTGTACGTGTTCCGGTCAAAATGGAGAAATTGCTAGTGCAGTTGCTAGAAAACAGCTGAATTCAACTTAAGCCGACGGTCGGCAACGCATCATTAATCGATAATCTATAAATAACAATATAATTAATCAAGTAGTTCAAGTTATTTTTGGTATCACATTTAGCATTGATCCCCACGACCTACGACACCTACGACTATTGATCCCCACGACCTACGACACCTACGACTATTGATCCCCACGACCTACGACACCTACGACTATTGATCCCCACGACCTACGACACCTACGACTATTGATCCCCACGACCTACGACACCTACGACTATTGATCCCCACGGGTGCTGATGCCACTTACCATCTGGTGGCTGACTCGTTTGCTGGCTATGAATATAGTAAGAAAAGCTACTAGGTAATATTTTCCTTCATTCAAAAGATATGAGATAATGAAAATATATCTAATAGATCTTGTCTCCTCCACATTGAAACTTACAATTACGAATGTTTACAGCTGGACAAATAAAACTAAGTCAGCGCTGAAGGCAATTCCGCTTAAAATGAATTGAATGCATCTCAAGTCCCTCAGCGGATATTGAATTTTCATAAACTCGTTCGAGTTTTTTTCTTTATTAACACAGTATTTTTTAACCCTTTCGTTGACAGGAAATTAATGCATAGACGGAATCAATTTATATTAACGAGTCGGCACTTCCGGGCCAATGTTTGATGAAGCAATATTTTCGCATCCGTTTCTCGACGCTTGTTTTAGTTATTGTTTCTTTTTTTTTTTTAATATCAGTTTTATTGTTTCATTGTACCAAGTTTTTTTGAGGGGAAGGATTTAGCGTTTAAGGCTCAATTGATAAAGAGCCGTGAAATTGCCTTTTATATATCTATTTTAAAGGTTTATCGAGCACCAAGCTCTGTATCAAAATGTAGACTCATAAAGTTGATGGATGCAATTATTAATTCTATAAAAATGGTAAATGGTAAATGGAAAATAGGAGATCTGTTAAATTTCTTAGGTATTTTTTGTCGCATATTGTCGATTATACTGCCTAAAATTAGATCTCGCTACAATAGGACTTATTTGAACACAAAATTGTTCCAGTGCGTTGTTGAAAATGCAAAATATGCCATTATCGAAAAACAATAAAGTTTTAGTGTCTACATTTTCTCGTAAAATTTCATGGTTTTGAGATACTTTTAATCTGATTTTCTGCTGTATTATCTATAACATGTTTTAAAGCCATTTAAGAATACATTCAGATTGACTTCATTCTCAGTGGTTGAGCGAGAGTATTTCTGTTTAGCAAACGTGTTATTCATTATATCCATGTCATTTCAATCACATCATAAAATCGCAAAGCCGCAGTGCATCCAAAACGCAAAGCACCCACGTAAATCACGAGTTTATTTCGCAGTAGAACCGCGCGCCGTCATCAAATCAAGCTACACTGTGGCGTCATTGCAAAACTGCAAACTTGCCGCTTTCAATCCGATACATCCCGTTCGCTGCGTAATTTTCCACCAAAAACGTTACAGGAATATAAACTTTATTATCCTCAACGTAGAGATTAAAATCATTTTTATTTTTCTGAAACGCTGACTGAAGCTTTCACAAATATTGACGAGCAATGTATGTTGGACTGAAAAACTTCGTACCAAAGTTGATAGAATTCCTGTTTAGGTATTTTAATCTATTGGAAGTGTTGAGCGTTTATTTTAAGTGCTGTTTGGTAGCCGACGTAAATGTGGGAAGTATTTGTACGATTTGGAGGAAAATATTAAAGGGTTAGTTGAAAACGAAACGAGCTTCTAAATTAAGTATTTTTAGGTTAAGACCCGGCAACTCAGAAACTAAATGCTGTGAATTATGGTAGCTTTTACTTAAATGACTAGATTAAATAGTTACTGTTAGTCATTTTACTTTCACATTCTTGCAGCCTGTATTGTGCATTCGTAGGTTCGCATAGATTATTGACTAAATCTTTCACAAAAAAACTTTCGAGTTTGTTACGTTGCAGCTATTTTGCTTTAAGTTGGACTGCCTTGCCTGTACTAGGTAAAAACAATTATGATATGATTAAAAAATAAGAAATGAAAATGCTATCGTTCGCTCGTGTGATATCAGTTACAAGCATTAATTGACAGATCGATTTACTTAATGGAGTTTATATCTTTTTTTGGAATCTTTTTTGAACATCCTACTGTAATTTTAAGACAGTTGTTTGTTCATGTTGGGGTGCTTGTAACTCAGTCACGCATAAATTGTATAGAACGATGATTTTATATTAAAGTTATATCTAGAAACAAAGCCATAATAATGGAATAAATATGGCTGATACTTAATTAAAAAGTTAGAAAAAAGACTTCTAAACCCTGCCACCCTGTAACTGAATGAACCGCGGCTTGACAAGCACCATTGCCGACATCAACCTAATCAGATTGTCAGTTAATTAACGAACTGTTATGATTAAATGTTTCCGTCGACCAACAAGATAGATGTCGCTGCGACGGTTATTACGTACTCATACTCGACGGTTCATTAATTAGGGGGCTCTTGAGTTTCTACTTTGATAGTTATCATTTTAAATGTGTCATCTTGTGATGGTTTCAAAATGTATGTTAATTTAAAGTTTCTTAAAAAATTTAACGTGTTAATCGTTGTAATGTGGCATTCCTGTAATTCTGTGTGGGTCATGGGCATACGAAAATTGCTTGTAATTTCACTCTGTTATTTTTCTTTGACTGGAGTTCAATCATGTAAACATGATTATTATAGAAAAAAAAAATTGGTTTATTATTAAGTCAGCAAACTGTTCCAACTGTCATGTAGAAACTTGCTTTTGATATTTTAAATAACAAAAATCTTTGAACATGAAATTTCAACACAAGTTATTTGCTTTTTTTTCATAATAAACTCTGTCTCCAATTTGACAACAATGGACATTGACAAACAGTTTGCTGGCTGAACCGAAGACACTGACGTTTATCAAGATGCGAATGATTCTATTCATTGAAGTGAAAACTCGCTTTTTTCAGCATTTATTTCTTTGGGTATTTGGAGCCGTTATTCTTTAAATTTATTTGACCAATTACATGTTTAATACCTCATTCAGAATAACTTAAAATAAGTTTTAATGTCTATGTAGTCTAGTAGTTGTAATGGTAGTTTAATGATGACTTTAACTGGCAACATCATGTGTCGTTTGATTCAAAAATCGTTCATGATTATTATAGGAACATTGCCATTGTTCCAGCAGTGACACTGGCTGCTCCTTCTCTTTTTCCGGAACACAGTCACGTGACCGTGGTTCAAATAGCAAGGATTGTAGCACCGCCCCAGACAAGATGTAAACATAAGAAATTCTAGTATCACACACAGTCTAAATAAAATATTTTACTCGTAATCGTCTTATTTTACTTCTCGCACAAAAACAAGATTACAGACACACGTCTATTTGTGTTATTCATACATCGATGTTAAATGTATGCCTTTTGTCTACCGAAATAACGAACGTTTAATAATTAAATTGTGTTCGAATGATATTATTTGGTGGTTTGTATACCTATATTGTACATTTAAGAACATGCTAAATTAAATAATTACTTGAACAGTTTCGTATATTTTATTGAAATTTTATAGAAATTAAATTTCAAATTTTCTATCACCAACTCTGGATAGTAAATTTATGAAATGCTATAAAAATTTCAAAATCGCTACAACTACTGCACTAGGTATATTCTAAACTGGATTATAATTAGTTGGCACACATCAGCTTGCGCGCTTACCTAATGCCTCGCTCACTATTCAAACATAAGTATCACAACCGAAATTAGCTCAACCTAGTCAAATATTTGACAGGACTACTATCAGAATACTAAATAATCATGCTGTACAATTTCATGAGGCAAACTTAAACAGTGCTTAATATTGTATAGGAGTTGTTCGAGTCTTAACAGATTATTATTCTATTGTTTTATTGGTAAAACGTAACAAAATCACTTGATTTTACTGGTTATCGATGCGATTGGTGAGGGAAACTCGTGACCCTAAGGCTGGCACCTACCTCGCACAACGAATGTCTATTGCAATCCAGCGTGGTAATTCGGCCAGCCTTTTGGCTACGTTGCCTTCAATGGATTCAAGTTTAGATTTAGTTTTTTATTTGTAGCATAATTTCATTTTATTTTATAATTGTTAATTTAAGCAAAATTTTGAATTTGTCAATAAAAAGGTAATAAAATAAATATCAACATTAGGGTAAACATTTCACAGAAAATTAATACCTACGTGAACACTTTTTCCTAGGGTCCGTTAATATATATGGGGTTAGAAAATAATAATGAGTTAAACTCAAATCATAAATTATATATTTGATATTCAGACACTCGGCGCCTTTTGTTAAGAATCAAAGAAGAAACATTACGTAGACGTATTTTTTTATCAGTGACAACGTGACACAGACTATAATCGAAATATTTGACAACCCAAAACATTTTTTCAAAGAAATATTTTACAATTTCCAAGGTATATATGGAACGTAAAGCGATCATGGAGGAGTGAAAAGACTTTACAACTTCAGACTTAGAATAATCCTCGGGCGTATGCAAATAACTTTATTTCAAGCATTGTCGGTCACACCTGGTTTGCAGTTATTGAAGTAATAACTTGTAATACCGAGACATCTTGCATCTCAATCGTCTATATTAAATTCTCGTACAGCCATCTCTTTCTATCCACCTCGGTTATTGAATTCCAGTGAATAATTCCGGCTGTAATATCAAAGCTTGTTTTCGCTATTAACATTTTGATTGGTTTACTCTATAGACTAGAATATTTAATATGGATCAACTTAGGAAGGCATATTTAGCTTTATTTTGAAACGCCTATGAGTTTCTTGAACCGGACTACAGCATTTTTACGTCATGCAAATGTATCATTTGTAGTCGCTAATGTTCGTTGTTGGCAAAAAAGTGCAATATTCTTAGAACCGGTGAGTTCGTATAAAATAAAACTTTGCAATTGTGAGTGCCACTAATTAGGACGTTTTTTAATTGACCTGCAGATTCTGAGAATATTTGGAAAAATAAGTGCATTCCACATCGACACGTCACAGAGGCGCCATGTTGTCGGGTAATACGATATCCACGCAGTACCGGACAACATTTTGGTCTTCTCATTTCAGGTTCCAGCGCCGCGACACATGACTTTGGAATCACAAAAGGAAAAATGCGTTTCATCGTGAAATTTTGTGTATACGGTGTTCACAGAACGAAACGGTCCAGTGGTAAACAACCGATCTCCAGTTGAGAAAGGAACCAGTGATGGAAACAATGGAATATGGTTGAAAACATGCGAGGAACAATCGAAACTGTGCTTCCTAAAATGTTCATATCCAGTGTTTTAAACTAACTAAAAAAGAACTGCCAATTAACTATTCAACAAACGCCTAATTAAACTAAGATTGTATATAACTAATAGGAACCTAGTTTGTATATATATACAAGAAAACGAAACTGATGTCATCGATCGAAGCGGTTGTCGTTTTTTATGACTCATTTTATGTTATGATGTCTAAACCTAACGTATTTGTTGACATGCCGTTATTAAACCGAGGTTGTGATGTGTATAGGCTAGGCTAGGTAAGTGTAGGTTATGGTGTTGGAGTCTGACCTGTGGTTGTGTGCAGGCGCGGGCGAGCGCTAAGATGCGCGTGCGCCGACTCGCCGCCTCGCTGCTCCTGGTTTTCCTGCTCGCAGACAGAGCCCTGGCTTCTGGTGAGTTTAAATTTATTTATTTTATTTTTAGTATATAGTATTGGTCTCATTGTCGAAAGTGACAGGTTGTTTTATTCGTTTTAAAAGTTAAACTTGAGAGTTTTGTATTGCCAACAACATAATAAAAGTTTGGAACATAATATCCGATTTGAGAACAACAAATTGACCATATGATGAGTAAAATAGTTGTGAAATATCGCAACTACGAACAACGTGATGCGGACGAAATGCTGCTGATGTGGCTCTATACTCACTTCCGAACTTCTCAATGCCATGTGCCCAAACCTCTCTTATTTAACTCATTTGAGGTAAACGCCATCTTTTTGATTACATTACCTTTTAACGATTACTGCAAATTGATTTAAATATAAATTAAGTGCATATAATATACATTAAGTGTTTAAAAACCCTGGTACTAAAGAAAAGTATACCTTTTTCGTTCAGATGGATTCATAAATAAATTATCTTGAACTCCAATGAACTTTTGTCCTGATTCTAAAGAAAGTCGGTATTCAAGTAACAAAGCAAGACATACTTTTATTGTTCGCATAATAAATGGTATTTATTATAAACGGCGTGTGTGAATAAAAAACTGCGAAGGGTAGAACGAGCGGCAAAAATGTATTTCTCTGTATAAAGTAAGTAGAAAGGCAAATAGGAGGAAATAATTTATATTTGTCGCCAACCCTTAAATTATGGGGCGGTGCTTGGGAAATGGAGAAATGTTCCATGGAAGTTTTAGAGCAAGATATTTATTTTAAATAAACATTAGTTAATGCAATGAAAGGAGTTTAAGGTTAATTCTACTCTATCGTACTTGTCTTGACTTGTCTTGTACTTGTTGTACTAACGTATTGTCAAAATCGGTTGGGTTTTAATTAAAAATCAAACTAAGTCGAATTTTGATTGTATACTAACAATTAATGTGAGTTATTTTGAACATTTCGCATGGTATCAATAATCAAAAAAAATTACTCAATATTGTAGTTTATCCAATAACCCAAAAAGTAATGGGTGGACTTAACAAATGCGGACTTTTACAACCCAAAGCAAAAACATTACTTTACCTCTCAAATGATTCGCTTGAAATACAATATCAATTATTTTGCACAAGGCTTTCGTATGCGGGCTAAATTTCATTTTGGCAACTTCCATATTTATTGTTCTCAAAACGGATATAATCCCTCAGCAACACATGGCAACCTTGATTTAATTTTACATAACGTTACATTCGACAAAACGAACCAGAATCATTTACTTGCATGTCGGAATAAATATTAGAATACATAATGTAAAAACGAGTTGACGATCTTGCGGTATACAAAACCACTTAATTACAGCAATTGAAAACAAAATTACAGTTTCACATATTTCATGGAACCATTAATGGTTTTTGGCTATTTTTTAAGTGAAATTTAGAAAGTGCTTTTATACTGACTAGTTTTTGTCCTTTGCGACTGCGGACTTCTTTGGAGACCGTACTTATTGGACTTTTTTGTATTCCTTGACAATGTGTATGAAACATTTCAAAATGAACACAAAGCGCAACAAACAAACTGTTATTCATTTAAATTTCTAGTTAGGGAGTCATTTTATTTTCAATTTAGCACATGGCAGCAGTGGTTAAACATAAAAATTAGCATATTTTCCTTTCAGTTGTTCATAATTGTAGTCAAGCGGTGGGTGCGTCCCGTGAAGGTTTTACTAGTGGCGCCATCTACCCGGTTATATGATCATATGATCAGCCGGTGTTTTCCGCCATTAGCATAGGACGGGTTATTAACATACCGTACCAAAAATCACAAGGCGCCGGGTGTATTTTATCCGCGTAATTGTGTACACTGTTGCTTTATGAAAATTAGAGATTTCAGGCACTTTAACGTTGGGTTTTGTTGCCATAATTTTTGAGGGTTAGCGATTTGGCTCAAGGTTACGTAATACTTGTTTTATAAAATAGTAATAATATGAATTTTTGTTTTTGTAAAATGTCTAAAATATCTAAGCACCTATTTTTTAGGATCTCAATATTAATAAATAACAAAAATATTATAACAGAAAAATAACATTGTTTTCGTCAAATACTTTTCACGTTTTCCTATCGTAAAACGATCAAAAGGCAAATATAAAATATATCCACGAATATTCCATCCCCACAGCGCCGCTCTTTATTAGTTCCCATTTTTGGGCGGAAACATATAACGATATTGTTTTTCTTCTTAAATTGTTATAATGTGAACATTATGTGCACGCGGCGTTTAACATTTGCATAAGCGTCTGGCTGCGCGGTAACCGCCGCAGACAAAAGAACTACACCAATTAATGATCGCAGATGATACAACAACTCGGAATTAACCTTTTTCTCCCCCCGCATTAATTTTCGATTAAGATCCTCTCTAGACTTTATTATGTAGGGTTTTACGACTGCCTCGAAAATATATTGCAAACGTGACTGTTCTCTATTACGAATGCTGCATCGATCCAAAAAAAGTACCCCCGTAGACGCCTGCCATTTGCATTTTAATATGCTCGGTGTGGCGAAACGAGCTTGTCATATTGTGGAAAAGTGATCAGATGTAAATACGCCAAGCTCGCAAGAAACAATCAATGAAGTTTATACGTATTGACAAGTCGACGGTGGCGCCGTGGAGCGGAATTCTCTTACCGCTGAAAAATTGGATTGTAAACATTGTTTGCTCAGGATAGTCACTTAATTTTAAGGGTACACGTACTTTTAGAGAATACGATCTGAGATACCATTTTATCGCTCAATAAAGAGAATTGAAATTCAGATAGCGTTTCGAAGACGTATTGAAAATATCATAAAAGTGAAATATTCTTAAATATATTCGATGGAAAAAAGTTGTCAATGCCCATCAATCAGTTTATTCGTTCGTAGCGTAATACCATTTTAATGACGTAGGCTTTCGTTCAAAAAAGGAACGTGTGCGTCGGCTGGCCGGTTGGTACAAAAGCGAACGTTACAAAAACTGTCATGGCTGACGCGTCGCTCACATAGTTTTGGTAGACACAATCTAAATGCAAATGTACCGGGAAGTTCCTGAGCCCGATTCCCTGAACCGGGAGTTATCCACTAGTTCGCGCGTTACCTGTACTGAATAGGTTTTTTCTACTAATTGGCGGGTGGGAATGATAATTGAGAGGCTCTGCTGTTGAAAAAACTGAGCTATTTACAAGATGTTAATATTTACGTGTTTTATATGATCTCAGCTTACAGAAGTGTAGGGTTTTTGCTTGTTAACATTTTTCAGTGTTGTTTTTGGAAAAAAATGTACCATGAAAAACCGAGATGTCTTCCTAGCTCCGTCATGCAACAATAAAATATATTGTCAATTTTCACTATTGTAGCTGTTTTCGAATCGTGCTGATTAAACTTTATATAAATGAAATAAATTATTATTATTAAGTAATTCTCAATAATAAAGTCGCAGCATTAAAACAGCTTAGCGGAGGCGCCGTACTACGCAGCGACAACTTTCAATTCTAATCATTATTCAATTAAGTAAGTCTTGTAAAATACTTTAAATATTATTATTTCGTGCAGATACATTTTCTGTTTCAGCATTCCCATCTAATGAATATGGATGAGGAATAATTTGAAATACCTTGCAGATAAGTGTTATTGTTATTTTGTGTACAATCTTCCTATCAATTCGGTCTTATCAACATTTTACTTCGCCTGAAATAATAATTCATAGCTCTTTGGAGTTGGAAATTTCAAGAATAATTGTTAGCAACTTTGGAAAGTCCCCGTGTTTTCTAAGAAATTGTTAGGTAGAGTATTGTAGTTAAGTATATTTAATAGAAGTAAAGAGATACTATAAATGTGTTTGTGATATTTTGCGAGTTGCGAACTCCATCCTTGAAAATGTTTCTCTGTACGCGATATCGACTTATCCACTCATGATAGTCTGTGAAATTCCCAACATTTTTGGATTTAATTCGATGAAATACCCGCAGCAGAATAATCTATGAACATATCTGTTAGACGTTAAATAAAGTGTTACGTACCAAGTGTATTTTGTTTTTCAATAATGCGGGTGTTGTTCAATCAAATAAAACGCATTAATTTTAACCGACTTTGTTAGGTAGGGATCTTGATAACATTTCGATATTTTACGGCCGAGCTCGGGCACAGTTTCAAGTATATATATATACATTTTGCTAAACAAATCTAGACTTAGCAAACAGTATTAAAACAGTACAGATTTGCTGAGCTTAGTCTATACTTGAGTTTGGCTTAGGGTCTTACCACACCAATCGATCAATGGTAGTATGGAAAAGCGGACGTCGATTGACAGTTTCTATCAGACCAATCGATTGATCGTCGATTGACGCCATCGATCGATGGTACAATGGAACACCAGACCTTCTACCAGACATTCTACCAGACCAATAACACTGTGGTAACACCCCGAACCAGTAACGTCTCTCTGTGCGACCGTTGATGTGATACTATTTCGTAAATTAGCAATAGTAGGGTTATTTAACTCACGTTCCCTAAATATGTCCTCTTTCAAAAGTCGCAATAATTACAGATGTACCATAAAATAAAAAATATGAAGTGTAAACTACTACACTAGATCTAATATAATGAACCAAAAGTAAAGAAACCATGCATTCTAATGACCCTTTCTCACACACGTTGCTATCTAGATGCAAATGGGGGTAAAAACACTAAAAAAGTGCTTAAAACATCCGCTATCTTAGCAGAGATAAGAGCTAAGGCTTTCCAGCTTTTTACAAGACCTATTAACCTTACCCCAGCCGGGAGAACTAGGTTTGCATAACATACTCCTTTTTTAGTTATAGTAGCCAGGGTTTACACTACTTTCTATAGGAAGGCGCCTCAAAGATGTAAAGGGTGCTGGAGATTTCGATCTTTTGAGTGAAAAATTCGATCTTTACACGTCAGTGGAGAGAGCTGTTTGATGGCCTGTATGAATGACTTTATACAGGGTGCTGGGTTTTAGATAACATGGTTTCGTTAGGTTGGAATATAGGTAGATATATATTTGAAAATAATATTTGATGTGTTCTATTGAATTTCGTTATTGGATAAGTAACTTTTAGAATGTTTTAATTCGCAGTTATTTTATATGTTTCGCACGAATGGCTATTTTGACCGGTACAATCTTAATTTGCACTGTTACCTGTCGGTAACAATGGTAACCGGTAACCGGCTAACCGGTAACAATATTGGTATGCATTCATAAAATAAGAATTCAAATTACAGAATAAACGAGAATTTTAAATTCTAGAGCAACTAGTGCTCTTTGAAGCCCCCGAGAACGAATAAAAATAAAACTCCCCAGAATGGCGATAAAACAGATGACATCACAGCGTCCAAATCGAACAGCGAATTTGTAGAACACATTAAAAGCGGTCACCGTGGCCTTTTTTCGTGAATGAACCTAAAATTACAACATCCCATATTAACATTACAAAGGGGTTAAGCGAGTGGGGTCATTTCGTACCCCATCGTTCATTAGTAAGTGGCAGGTTAATAAGGTTCTTTGTTGGTACCGCCGCTTTTACAATTTCGCCTTGAATGCAGCTTATCTCCGTAGCTGTTTACTTACTTTCCAGCTGAAAGCAGCTTGTAAAAGCTTGCCAATTTTTGTAGCGTTAGCTGGGAATTATGAAACGCTAGACTAGATAGCATCTCTGGGCTTTGATGAGGCGCTTTTGTTCCTCTAAATTATGTAGCGTGATAGTCTTTTTGGGGATCTACCTGAGTGGGTAAAGAGATGCAGAAATTCTGAGAATACTGCAGTGGTGTATATTATACCTTACATGTATTTTCTTACTTAATTTGTACTGACGTAATTATTATTTTATATTCCAAAAGCAAAAAAATTCCGAGCTGAAATATAAGACCAAAAACTGAACAGAATTATATAAAACTACCCCTTATATGTAGATTTAACGTAATAATATAACATTAAAGCCAGTTCGGAAAGGGTACGAGCGCTGAAACCAACAGTTCCAGCTCCTCAATAGCCTATTTTAGAAACGAAATGGAAAATTAATGATACGGAAGCAAAATTGTTCGGATAAATGGTAGACAATAGAATAAGTAGATGCTCCGAGGGGTTAAAATATCATTTAGTATTCGACTTCTTAGAAAGTGTATTGGAAGGTGATTTCCTGAAATTGTTTAGATTAGACTAATGTTATAAAATACATTTATTTAAAAACTAATAGCTAAATCCTTAAATATAAAACAAAGCATCAAATATAATTTAATGAATTTACGGGATTCTTACCACGAATTTCGATTTTTATTTCGCGCATCCGATATTTCGATGCTGTTGCAAGCATCATGATCGCGGACTGGCAGATGTAGGTAGGTGGTGATGACAGTTAGAGGCAGATAAATCGATTTACCCGCCTTCTCGTTCGTTTTGATCTGCTACAAAAACAGCTTAAAACAGTTATTAAAGCATCAAATGTCATTTACAATAATAAATATATTTAAAATCTACAAATCTTCATGATTCCTGTCTGTTGTTGAATGATTACAATTTGAATTCATTAAAGAAACTTTCTCAGCTTAATTGGTTAAGTGTCAAAGTAGAAAATTTGAATCAAATCAATTACAAGGAGTAAGGTCTTTTGAGGTCTATTTTATAAGGTTGTTTTATCAGACAAACTTAAAACATATTTTCCTGACTGTCGCAATCGGAAGGAAGGTTATGTTTTTCGGATGTATGTTAGTGTAGTTCTTCGTCTACAGCCTAAACTATTTGGCGGATTTCAACATTGAAGTGTCATTAAATTCGCCTTAGTTGTGAGAGAGACATAGAATGTAATGTTTCCTGGATTTTCCGTAGGAATAGGATAGACACGGGAAACTATACACATCCCGCAGGTGGATGGTTGGATTAGACATTCAATTACAGAGTTAGACCTTTGGTTGAACATTATATGCTTTATTTAAAGCATTGTCATAATGGAGCTTCGTTAGCTCGGCTCGCGCAAATCGCCGGATATCAACAAGTTTGTACAAGAACCACTAACAAATGACAAATTACTTAATAATTGATTATTCAACATGCAACTAACCGGTTAGCTGAACAGATCCATACAACCATACGGCTAGCCGTTTAGTTGAATGTCTCAGTGAACCATCCGCCTTCAACATACAGTTATCAATAAACCAATCAAAATGGAGCATACGTTGTTAAGAAAAAGACCAACAAGCTCGCGCGGCACGCCGGCAGCGCGGAATAAAACGTTATTAAACTTAAATAGGAACGTTCATCCATGCAGAAACATCCTATTACTGGAGGATCGAATGAAAATCTCTTATCAAAAGCGATTATTGGACCAGGACTAATACCAGCTACCAGTAGTGTCGGCAGCTCGCCGATAGAATTTTACGCGATAAACGTTTTAGGTGCCGTATGGCCGTTTTGTCTTCAGGGTTTCGTATTGTTGGTTCTGTAATGTGTAAAAATGGATACAGTTCTTTGTATTAGCTTGATTAGATATAGCCTTGTCGCCAAAAGTTAAATAGTGTGATTCAATGTGTAGTAGGTATCTTGTATGAACAATATTTTTATTGGAAACGAAGCGATAGTGAAAACTTGCTTACCAGTAATTAGTTTGTCTTGACTTCCTGTTTAGTTTGACTTTTATTGCAAGTGGAAGGTAGAGGAGAACCTTTTTAACTTTTATTTCAAAATTGCAATAGGCCGCAGGACTTTTGGTGCTGAGTCATTTAAAAAGTTAGCTAGTCTTCCGAGAGGGCTGCCTACACGTGTTTCCACCGGACCTTACATTTCCTCAGTGAGGCGGATCCTGGTTCATAACTAATTGTACAATCTCTAACAAAAGCTGCAATATATTACATTTACTATGCAGAAGATTTATACCTCCAGAGGCGACTAGGTACTCTAAGCCGTAAGAGTACACGTAATAGCTTAATAATTTCAGTTTTCTCCGAACCTGTACCCATTTTAATATAGTTTCACTTGTTTTTATAATATGAATAACTGTTCAATCATTTAAAGTTATATTAGAATCGGTACTACAGATTTAAGAAACTAAGAAAGGTACCTACTTTTAGAGCTAAGTATGTCTTCGTCGTCTCATAAAAATTTCTACCAGATCATTACGAAAACTTATTATACGCCTAGTGAAAAACATTTGAGAAATTGTTACATTTACACATTTACTATAGGCGTGTATACATTCACGAGGGTCTTAACTGGTTTTTTCTATAAACCCTTTGAGATAAGTAAAGAATTAATGCCGTCTTGTTACAGAGTAATTCCGATATTGATAGATCTATTCTGTAATCAACTAAATGAAATGGCTCGGAAATAAATGCTGGTTAATTTAGCGGAGTTGGAATTAAACGTATTCAGTACGGTTTGTGTTTTTGCGATTTTGATTAATATTGCTTTAGATTGGGTAATCATAAAGAATGAAATTCAGTTATAGTTTGTCAGGAAATATTGTTTTTGATTGGTTTTTTTTTACAAAAGTAAAAAAAACATGAAAATACAACAATTTTTTTATTGAAGACTTTTGTGTGCCCTTCAAAGTTCATATTGCTTGTAAGTAAGATGGTCCTACTTCTTTCGGATAGATGTTTACAAATATGAAATTGTTTTATTGTTGTGTCTTCTATAATTCAGCTATGTTGACAATCGCATACACGCATCAGTTAAAGAAATAACCCTTGAAGAGATTGATACGGAAGATGTCTTGCTTAAATTGATAACCGAATATTTTGGATGTTTTGCAGCAGTTATTAAATCATCTTTTCTAAGACTACTTTACGTTAATTAATATTTTATACGCAAATCAAACTCATAGCAAAACCCGGATGATTTCCCCGCTACATATTTACTAGACAGTATCTAAATCTATATTTAAACAGCGATATTTCAAATATCGATACGAACCTGACAGATCCATTCGAGTGGTATTCCCAAAGCCCGGTATCAGATGTCGCGTACTAGGATGCATTACTCGGAACGTACTGGGTATTAATGACATTAGGTATGCAAGTGTCGGCATCGATAGAGAGCGTAGCAGGGCGGACGTTTTAAGCTTCATGTAATGTACAATGTTGGTGCCGTTAGACAATACTCGGGTGTAATTTAGAAGTATTTTTAATGTGACATCATTGAAATTGAAGATTTGAAAGATTCAGCTACGAGTGTTTAATATGCATATTTTGACAATACTTTAATTAAATTCCTTATATGTAAAAAAAGGATATATCCATTGTGATGTGCTCAGGGTTATGGCCTCCAAAATTAAAAACCAATCATTATTGTTGACCCCAACTCAATATTTCTTCTTGGATACGATTTTCTGATCGTTTATAATATTTTTATGTCGATTGGACCCCAAAAAATTATTATATGGGAACATCGTGTAGGGTTAGGCTCGGGTCGGTTGTATCGGTCAATTTCGGGGTCCCTGGGACCACAGTATGATTTATTTTATGTAGGCATTTTCTCAGTGAACTAAATGGAAGGGTTTTCAAAGACTACGTCGGGCCTCAAATAATTGTTTCGTCTTTGGATTAATGGTATTTCGAGTGGTTGAAAGCCTCGTTTCGAATGGGATTCTCGGTATAACCTTAGTTTTGTGTTAAACTAGATACCGCCTTCGACTTTGAGCTCGTCAAAATGTAGGATAAACCTGTGTCGACCTCTGTAAGATATACGAGTAATAGACGACTTATTAATACATTTTAACACACACAGTCTTATATATGTATCTATTACTTAAATTAGTGAAGTGTTTCAGTTTTGAAAGTTTTGAAATAATCCAATATACTTTAAAAATCTCCTACATCACAGCTATCTCTGCAAAAAGTATCTCAATCTATAGGTAGGTGAAAAAAGTAGGAGCAAACCAACATACTTTTATATTTACAATATACATATCGATGTCACTCACTTGAACGTAGACAATTGACAGTTATTAAGACCATCAAACGATTTTAATAAATTAATAAAATAAAGGTTATCAATCGCGCACATTATTAATTATTCACTGAAAGTATCTATCTAAGTGGTGACTAAGAAGTTTTATTTATTAAACCAAGCGTTCATTAAACTTTCAAACTCTAACTGCTACAATAGATGTAGAATGTTTAAGACGTGCAGAACGTTGGTTGTAACTTTTTAAAACAAATTTCAGCAAATGTTATTAATTATTTATAACATGTTACACTTCATTTTACAAGACCTTAGTCAACAAATTATAACTCTTGTAATATGATATTATCCAATAGGTTTTTCAGAGGTTAAGCATGGCAAACTGGATAATTATAAAATGATATAGGATCATTGAAGCAAGTGACATTATCTAACACACTGTAGCAAAGTGTTACATAATGTTATCGCACAGTAATTGGCCTACACGAAGACGCGCCCCAACACTTTTTGATCGAGGTCGCACACTATGATACACTTGTACTGTAAGCGGTTAGGAAGAACACTGAGTCGCGTTTGGCTTAGATGACATTAGCAAACAAAACGTTACACTAGTTGTCAGTTCTCAGAACGAACGCGTCTCAACACACGAGATAACTAGTTCTGTGCGCATGTACCGTGCAATTATTTATGTCTTCCTGTTTGTTTACAAAGCCTAGTGCAAGTTTAGTAATCAACTGTGGGGAAGCCGAAGAGTCGGATCACCTGAAGTTGATGGGCGGGCTGAGCTTTGGTTTTAGGGATATTTTAAGTGGTCCGTTCCTCGATTTTCTAAAATATCGACGTTCAATTTCATTTTAGTGAAATTTTGAATACAGGCAAGGGTTTATTTTAATTATAAGCTCTAGTTATATGCTTCACTCTTTCTCATAATTTATATTTATTATAAATAGTCGTAGCTGACGTAAGCAATATAGTAAAACAAGTAACGATATCTATCCAGGGCTAAAGTGTAAAAAATCACTGAGTTTTTATTGGTGGAATTCCTCCAATATGCTACAGACCCATGAACCAAAGCGATTCTTCATTTTGTGAGAGAAGGACGAGCCATTCAGGAATCGAATATATTAATTCTAGTGTATCCATTTTGTTTCCACGAATTGATTCGCGATACTTTCGTCATTGATGACGTCGTATCTCAACGGGTCAGACGCCCGGTAAATTTAATTTTGATAAATTGCTGGAGCCTTAAATCGGCAAATGGAAAATATTTTGTCAGCAAACTGTACTGTAGAGTACAGATTGCATAGTGCGAGTATTTTTGTCGGATAGTGAATTAATTTAAGATTCATTTGTCTTTTTGATTTTATTATTTTTCTGTTTAATAATGCCCGCAAAAACGTTGAGTGTCTAGGAATCCCAAACCCAATCCCAGTAGTGGCTTATTTAGATTTTATGTAAATGCAACGAAAAATAAACTTACGTTCTGCAAAATAAAGAAAACAGTTACATTTCGATGAATTATGTTACAAAGTTTCTAATTAAAAATATTGGTGTACATAACAACAAAATGCTTCAAACTATAAATCTTTTACCCTATACAAACGTATTTCATACTTCCGTATTCCAAATTCACCGTACTCTTATAAATTAAACAGAACTTTAAAACCTCGTAAAAAACAAAACACGTTACCTTATCCCGCGCTTTTTTATAACGTTTTTTTTTATAGCCGCTGGGGGAGGGCGGCGCAGGTTCAAGCCATGCGTGACGAAAATAAGGCTCTATATTATTAGACGACGACAATAAAACAATATACAGTTATAATGCAATTAGCTTCAAAAATAATATTATTTTCACGCAATATGTTATTGTGTTATTTTGGCTTAAATTTCGATTATTAAATAAGCGCCAACACAATTTATTTTACAGGATAAACTCTACTATAACCAACCAATAATAAATTTAAGCGCTTAAATATCAAATTGAGGCTCAATAAAAAATCGCCTTTCATTAAGTATTCACCATTAAGTTAATAATCATTTTACAAGCAAAAATTTAAGCGAAAACAGTGGATAAATCGACCTGCAATTTGTGCAGGTGAGAGAAATACTTGTAATGGTCGACATCATGACAGATGGCAACTGTTTTATAGCCGACACTGCCACGGTGTAGAAAGCTCCAATTCTTTTGTTTTATAATTTTTTTTTTTAGAAGAACAATCTGTTAAATAATGTAAACTTTATAATAAAGATCTTACTATAACAATGATTAACTTATTATAAAAAACAATTAAGGGTGAGACAACAATGCCGTAAAATTGTAATATAATATGTTAAGGTTGGAAATAAGCTCACTTTGAAAAATTATAATACAAGGCAATATTCAATGAAAAGAAATAAAAAATGAGTTATTTGATATTTTGACTGATTCTTTGTCGTCGATTGGCTGGAATTTACCTAAAAAATTTAATGGAAACTTTAATTAAAGAGACCAAAGCGTGGCTGTCAATTTAAAATAAAAAAGAGTATTAAAATTAAAATAACTACGCTCAACAAAACACACTGCGACATGCGTCGATACGTGAAATTCGATCGTTCGGCCAAAATGAGAAATTGTATATAATTGAAATTTTGTACGAAAAGCATAATTTGTTCACTGTGAACTGACGACAGACTCATTGGGCCATGAAAATACGCAAGTTGACCCATCCATCGAACTTATTTGTTGGAATTTAACGGCCGCGCCAAATGCAATATAAGAATCGATGGTTATTCCAATTACTTTCTCGTAATTTCATTTCAATTTTATAACGTTACTTCATTTTGGATTTATCTGAACTGCAATGCGGTTGTAAAGGTTTTTTGCGCTGACGGGTTCTGTAGGTACTCCGTTGGGTCATTCTGTAGAAATATGTTTAAATGGTTTTGTCGCCTAAGTATCTGGTCTATTATGTTATGTGTGTACTGTCACGACAGTGCCAGTAAGCTATAACTTATGACTATTTTCAAATGCGCCTCAAATATTAAACTTAAATTGGTGCACAAACATGTACTTCACAACATTTACATAACTATTATGGATACTGGAAGCATATTATACCTTCATCATCATTTTCATCGATAAAATTACCCCTTTACTTAAGTTGGGACCAGTTTTTGACAAACGTACACTCGCCCACAAGTTTTGATTTTTGTTATAAGTTTAAAGATTAATTCCGTAACTTAATGTATTAATCAGCTTTTACAACGTACATACGTACATACGTTTAATTATTCACTAACGGCAAAAAACTTTGCAGAACAATATAAATCCTAAAAACAAAGTCAATCCCTCTAATACACAACATATTAACTAAAAAAAAACATTTCAACATAATAGCATATTCTACTTACAACATTTGCATGCTATTAACATCTTTATGACTATCGTGATAAGATTCTAAATAGCTTCTTTTCTTATCCATGGCCTGAAGTACACGATATCAAGCGTGTCCTAGAAATCCACCTTTATTGCAATGCACTAAAGTTGTTTTAAAAGAAACCCCTTTACGTGTCCAAATTACTTCATACGCAGTCTGGTCTGAAAGGGTAGTTAGATGTTTTAAACGCTGCACTCGGTAGGTTTTATGCATTTTGTTACATTTGAGCTTCGGAGTGTCATAAAGGAATGCAGGTAAGACACATGCCTCGGTGATGTGCCATAAGTATGGTATAAAGTCTGGCTTAAGAGGTGAGGAAGTAAACAGATGTTGGTACATATGAACCTATAAAATGCCAAGAGTCTTACGTCTGTGCGCAGATACGTTAAAAGGTCACTTGAGGTGCTGGTAAAATCAATAGGATTTTGCTTAGCGACTTTAAATTTTATATTCCAGCTAAATCTATATTTGCTAAGCAAAATTTGTATTTAAGAGCGGCTTCATTAACCGTTTGACATCACCCTGTAGTTACACCTATTTTTGTGTCTTGAAAGTATACAAACTATTTTCGATTGACTTGTTATAAAAAAAATTAGCACAAAATCTAAATAAAAAATAAAACGTCCGTGGAACGCGGCATTTGTTTATTATGTGTACCTAAAAATGTATGGATTAATAAAGTGTGGGTGCGTGGAACGTAAAAGTGGGCGTTGATATGAAAGGGTTCTTTGAAAGAATTTCACATTTTTATTTGTTTTAATGTATCGAATAAATATATATTCCAAAGTAGACATTTATTTAAAAACCGTTAAAAAAATGTTGGTGGTTTTAATTTCGTGTATGCCGCTTTTGACGCTGAATGTGCTTTATATTTATTTGCTTTATATAATACTAGAATGTCAGATCTTATTTTTCTATTACCATGTACGCTGCTTATTATTTAAGCGTCGGGGCATGTAGTAATTATATATTTATTTAAATGTAATTTAACAAATTATATATTTATTTTTAAGTGTACAGTAATGTTTTATTGAATTTGAATTTCTTTTTTTTATTGAAAAAGGATTAGACGTTTGTCTTCTATCTCACCTGATGGAAAGTGACGATGAAGACGAAGGTGTTACACGTCCATCCACGAGATACCTATTCACTCGACGCTTGAAAGAACTAGGACTATAGTTTTCTGGCACAACAGACGCAGGCAGTACATTCCACACCTTGGCGACCCGCACCAAAAAGGAACTATCGCAGCGTTTGGTTCGACTTCTTAGGATATCTACTATAAAGGGATGGAAGGCCTGTCTGCGTCTAGTAGTCCGATGTAAGAAGGGTGTGGGTTCAACCTGATAAATTGTCTCAATATATTATGATATTTCTTATTAGAAGATTTACTAGCATCGGATGTTGGTTAATATTTTTAACTTTCCTAACTATATATATATTTACATGTTAACAAAAGTACAGAAAGTTAGAGCTCCTTTTATTCAGATTTAAGGGCTGATCTCGAAGGAAGCGGTTGACGAAATCGAGTTACTTAGTAAGTTCACTAGTAACCTTCCTGCTTAACCACCACAACCTCCACAGCCCAGCTGATAAAAACAAATATTGCCTCTACCAGACCTTGCTCTAACCCAATTACTTATAAGTTATAGCTTGAAACCGCAGACCACTCGGAACCACCTACTTTAGCTGCCAAGAAAATAATATTATTTTATGAGAGGATAAACCTCCGCACTCATAAAATGTATTTGAATGAATATTTAAAATTATGAATCCAGCCAACTTGCTATCTGGAAATGGAATTTTCTAGAAGAAATAAATACCAAAGGTCAGGGGACTCGGGACACTAGTTTTTATTTCCTGCTAGATCTAATAATTTTTGTCTGGAATCTGTAGTTTTTCTCGTAGTAGTGACTTGTTTATATTTTTTGGTATTTTCTGAACACTTCAAGAAATGTTAGGGTCCTTCCAAGTTATTCTCTTATTATAGTAAAAACTTAGTTTTTGTTCAAAGTGAGGCCATTTTAAAATCATATTTAAGGACCTGTGCTTATGATGTAATCTTTTCAATAGCAGTGCACATCAGCACCTCCTCGCCTTAAGAACGGGTCTATAACAGTCTACATGCAAGGATCGATCAAAAAATTCCTCCTCCAAAATACCTCTGCACGTTTATTCAAAAATAGCAAGTTTCTATAACAATACTATGCTGGATCGTGACTGGGTTTTATTTCAAAATGTGTAATAGATAGCTTGCTGGGATTACCTTACAGAACTCTGCGGAATTATAATGGACCTAAATAATTCTAATTTATGACTTATCTGCTCTTATACAATTGCGGCTTTGTTGTAAACTAGGTTTGAGAATAAATTATCTTATTCGCAAGTGAGGGAATTAGTGGAATTCTTGTGGAACTTTGTTTCTGGAAAAATAATTCGTAATGTTTGTTGTGGGGTGGGGGCGTGAAACTGCTTTTGCTTGTATTTAAAACTATTGCGAATGAATGAAAAGATCATTAGTATGATATTTACTATACTAAGCTTTTTTTTAGTATATTTTATAAATTGGTGTGTTCGTCGGGAAATTATTATTATTAATTTATTTTTCTATCCACGTAAGTAAGCACAAAAATGTATGCCGTATTCAACGCTATGATTGGAAATTTTTGTGAAATGATATTTATCCTGATTGTAGACCTTGTAAATTATCTAATTTCACAATCAAATCACAGTTTGGGAATATTCCAGCCCGTTTTGTTCCCGCTGAATAGAGTAGCAGTTCTCGTGGAATAAATCCATGATACATATACCCATATAAATGTTAATCGTCTGGGGTTTGATAACGAATAATTCACAGCAATTTTCGCGTTTTTATTTGACTTCTGTACTAGTTTTATATCCTTTTCCTTAAATACTCTTAGTTTCTCTACATAACGTAATATCTCTGCCAAAAATTAAAATTCACAAAGGTACAAAAATCATTTCCCGGTCCATTATTAAGAGCATGCACAACAACTTTCAGACACTTAAAACTAAGTACACCAACACTTTCAACTTGAGGTTCCACAAACTTAATATGGTCTCGAATCAAGTCCCACCTTGTTGCTTTAAAGTTTCTAAGTAAGAAAACCGTTTCGCAAGATGGCCTGGCCGTTTACTCAATTAGGTTTGTACCTAGTTATCTCAGGATGTAAGGATATCCTGGAGAAAATTATCGGCAGACTCCGCTTAACTTAATAATCTAGGCCACTTTACCGACGCAGTTTATGACGACAAAGTTTAGTATGTCTTTATTAGTGTTAACGTGAGTACTTGTAGGTTTAATTTTATGTGGCTGTCATACGTTTTTTTTTTTTGTATGTTTGTAAAGAAGAGATTGCTTGAAATTATAAAAGATGACAACAGACGGGAGATGAATTAACAAAACAGCTTAAGTATGCCTTCTGCAGTACAAAAAGAGAAAAATCTAAGAGTTAACGAGCTCTGTCATGTAACAAAGACTTTGTAAATTTTATGACCGATTCCTTAAATTTTCAAATCAAATAAAAGTCCAACGGCACAGGAGACAAACAATTCAGAAAGCAAAACCCAAAAATGTGTTCCCAATATTGTTCCAGTATTTGACTTTTTGATTCAAACCCTCCCGCCATGATGAAGTATTCTCAGCTTCGTGTTTTTCCTCCAAATATTGCGGTTTTCAGCCTTTTATTATGTACATCGTTAATTTCAATGGGTTCGACAATAACTCTGCTTGTTTTTTTATCAATTCTTGAGATGGTTTCGCTGGGGGGTAAAGCATTTTAATGAGCTTTTTATGCTAGTACCTACGGTTCTGTGATTCTTTGAATTCTATTACATCACTTAATATAGGTACATACAGATAGCATTAGCTTCATTTACCTGGCGCTGTTAATGGGATCTGTGAATTCATAGTTGGACACTTTGTACGTATTTACATTATGTTGACAACAAAGTAATGATTATGTAAGTTTGTTTTTTTTAAGTAGTCTTACGAGACCATCGTCTGTTTTGTAGGTATAGTTATGTTGTACTTTATTTTTTTTTATTTATTTATTCAGGCAACAAACAGTTTTTAACATTGATATTAGTTATATACTTAATATTAAGCTTAAAGTACCATATAAATAAAATAAAATAGTGAATTTAAGGTAATAATTCTGGGACTCTTGGTACAACAATGTGCTACATTAACAATACATATTTAATAAAAGTATAATGTAAAATATAGTTAAGATTAATTATAAATAAACAACATTGGCTGTTTATTTATTTTTAGTTCATCACACAGTCTTCGCCTTTTTTCATAGAAATTAAAAAAAAAGTTCCAACCATCGGGTTTGCTAAAACAAACTTAGCTCAGCGCTTTGCGAATCACCCGTCTAAGATCGCCAAGAAAAGTAAATTCCATCCTCGGAAATGGACGGCCATTGTGACGTCCGGCCGCAGGATCGCCGGCATCAATCATTGGCCCGGGGTGATAGATGTCGCCACTGAGATTACGCCGCCCTAGCTTGACGTATCAATTTATTAGACAAAGAATGAACTGTCAGCATCTCGACTGATTGGCGGTAAACACTTGCCTTTTCTTGGGCTGATAAGGTTCGATTCCTTTTTCGGATAAATGGTGATCCGCCTTTTGCATCTTTGAATGAACCTTGAATCATCGCCGAGTATTCGTTTCCTGGCTCATTTTCTTTAAATATACTTAAACTATTTGAAAATAACTTAATGGCAAGAGGTAGGATGGCTGGATCCCGCGTTAACTCGTGAACGGGTGCCGTTTGAGGGTGTTCGTCGTTTGGATACTTGGGGGGAGGGAGACTTGCCGAGCTAACAGATGCAGAAAAGAATAATTTTGTATAGACATAAAGAGACTGTAAATTTATTTTGAAAAAAAAAAATATACCCGTGAAGTTTCTTGCCAGTTCTTCTTCACGAAGGTTTTTTTTCGAACTGGTGGTAGAATCATGTTTTATTTGACGTCAATAAGAACAAGTAATTGTCAATGTTGAGAAAAATAAATATATAAATATATAAAGGTATGTAATGATGCTATAGTAAAATATGTGCCCGATATTGAAATACATAGCTACATACCATCGTTACACATAAAACATTCCATCCCTCACGAAATAAATGATTGAAACTCCCAGTCCAGCAGGACACTGGTAAATACTTTCTCGACAATTTTTAATAACGGATCAGTCTTCCTTCAAACTGTGACAAAATGTAGACCGATCAATCACGCAGACGTGGACCTTAAATGGATATTGATTAATTCTAAAATACTTTTGTAACGGATTGCGTTATATCTCACTTTCCGTTTGATTTTCCTTGACGACTGTTATGGCTAAATTCGTATCTATTTACTTATTGATGTGACGTATAAATTAGAACAGTCCGACCATTTTAAATCTAATAAAATTCATATTTTAAAACAACACTGATTATATAATACGAGGATGGATTGAAAAGTTCGCGGCCTAAGATAGATAGCGTTGTCATATTATTATAAAACTACCCTCATATGAAACTTAGACACTTCGTCAGTCTCTGTGCAATTTTTCTCTGAGATACATCCGTAATTATTTATTTTATTGAACATTGAGTGAGAGTAAGTTTCATTGGTTTTAAAAATGGATAGTTTAGAGCACCGTGCCGTGATCAAATACCTCCACAAGAAACACTTAACTCCAAAGCAGATTCATGAAGATATGGTGGCTACTTTAGAAACTTCTGCTCCGTCGTATACAATGATAAAAAAGGGGACAGCTGAATTTAAACGTGGACGAGAGAGCATCAAAGATGACCCCCGCTCTGGACGGCCTTCTACAGCTACGACTTCGGAAAACATCGAAAAATATGTGATCTCATCACGGGAGGCATAAGATTGAAGGTATCTGAGATAGTTGAAGCTCTAGGGATTTCATATGAACGTACACAAAACATGATCGTTAACGAATTAAGGTTCCACAAGGTGTCTGCAAGATGGGTTCCGCGGCTCCTTTCAGTTGAAAAGAAAAAGGCTCACGATTTCTAGAGTCTGTTTAGAGCTTTTTCAAGCTGATCCAAACGAATTTTTGGCAAGGTTTTTTACTAGGGACGAAACATGGATTCATCACTATACTCCTGAATCCAAACAACAGTCCAAACAATGGAAGAGACCCGGATCTCCGGCCCCCAAGAAAGCCAAGGTCTGTTTTTCAGTAAACAAGGTAATGGCATCGGTTTTAAGGGTGTCATCTTGGTTGATTACTTAGACTATAAATTCTGCATACTACTGCATTACTTTACACTATTACGTCGTTTACGCGAAGAAATAAAGTCTAAAAGATGAGGATTGTTGACCAAGAAAGTTTTGTTTCATCAGGACAATGCTCGTGTTCACAGATCTGCAGAATCGATGGCTCAAATAGTGAATTGTGGTTTCGAATTGCTTCCTCATCCCCCTTATTCACCTGACTTGGCAGCTTCTGACTTCCACCTATTTCCAAAACTAAAAAAACACTTAGGTGGAATGAAATTTTCTACCAATGAGGATGTCAAAGTGGCCTTAGATGCCTTTTTTGAAGACCTTGACGAGACCTTCTATTTGAATGGGATCAAGGCTTTGGAGGACCGCTGGACTATGTGCTGTGACCTAGGAGGAGAGTATGTAGAAAAATAAATATAAAAAATTGCATTTTTCCTGTGTTTTCTTATTTAGGCCGCGAACTGTTCAATCCACCCTCGTATGATCAATATAAATACTCGTAGATTCTACTTTTTTAAAGACCTGGATAAAATTTTTTCAAGATCCCATCGGCTATATTCGTTTATGCAGAAAAGCACCACCTATCGCGGACTAAAACTGAATATGAAAAAAAAATACAGACCTTATTGCGCTATGTTAATCTTATACGCAAGAACAAGAGAGACTCCTGCTATCTCGCTGATACCACTTCTACACCTTGAGGCAAAAAAACCGGATCAGTGATGGTTGAGATATTTTCACGCCATACCTACATAAAATTATTATGTAGGTATATCGGCGTAACTTGTAAACATATACATCGCAAGTCAATAGTATTCTTTTGTGTAAGATTGCCCGAGGTAACTTTGATGGACACAAACACATTAACTTAGGCATCAATTTATTAAAAGCGAGTTGAAGAAAATAGCTGCCAACTAAATCACGAGTATCGCAAAAGCCATAGTTAATTAAGAAATATATGCAAACATGAAAATTTCGCACCGCAGACACTCAGACGGGTTAGTGCTTAATAAAGTTAGTACTCAAATAACATTGGGATCCTTGGAATTATGAGTGGTAATAAAATCTCTGGGGCGAATACTCTGAACAATACCGATACACTCAACTATAAAACAGATGTAGGTATTTATTCGGCGGACTAGAAACCTCTGATGAGTGCCTGTCTGCAGTTGTATTTGAAGTTATTATTTAACACTAAAATAACAATGCTCCGCCAATTTTCGGTGCAGTTTTATGTGAAATTCATTAAAGATAATATTACCTTGGCTGGTTTTAACTTAAAGTAACACACCGGGCGCTCATGTCAATTTGTCAAATTAGTTTGATTTTCTCAATCTATATCTCAAACTCAGTTTTCAGAAATTGTTCAATTGAATATATAAAAATATATCAATAAAGTAATTAGATTGTTGATTATTCTAATTTGACAGAAAGCTTTAAAACCGATCGTTCCGATTGTAAAGCAAGATAAATCTTAAATGGAAAAAAAATAGAAAATAAGAAGTATGCTCAATTTTACAACCACACATAATGTTCTAAAAATCTCCAGACTGACCTCACAATAAAAACCTTTTTATTTATAAAATCGACGGATCCTCGCAGACAGGCGGTGTCAACGCGGTGTCGAAGTTCGGCAAACAATTTGCCTGCGCCATTCAAACCTCGTTGGCGCTCGTCAGGCCGCGGTTACAGCCTATCGCAGCGACTCGGTTTATCGAACATAGTACGCGGTAAAGGCGAATGCATGATGACGCAAATGAGATACCATTTTCGCAGTAAAATGTTTGCATCTTTTGGTTATATATTTGTTTTATTATAGTTGGCAGGAGTTTGTTATTTTGGATTAATGTACTTGATTATATTTTGCTCGACGCTTCATTGACGAATTTATGATAAAAAGTTGTCTATGTATTATGATATGAATTATGATTAAAATCTGACGAGATTGGATTATAGATCGAAAAACATATTCTCCTATTTTTTTATTACTATCGATGATGATTAAGCGTCAACTTAATTGAGCATTAATACATGTAAACTTAACTCCAATTTCACATGACACAATTAGACCATTTAATTAATTTTCGTAATCAACTATCACATTATGTAGCGTTTATGTGTGAACTGCCTTAGTGTATCGATCGACTTATGAGCATACAACAACATTACCTACAGCATAGTTTTCTAACTTTGCATTTAAAACGACGACGAAGTTTGCCCACTGTTTGGTTTGCGTACTCTGTGATCGGTATTTATTTTGACGTTTATGTTTCAGTAGGCTGTGGGTATTAAAATATCTGAAGTTGTTTTGTTTCTTTCTCTGTATTCCACTATCAAGAAGCCTATTTACAGTAATCCATAGTTATATAAAATATGAGAAGTTTCAATACTAATTACCAAAAGATAAAAGTAGAATTTTCTTTATCAGAAGGAAGAACTATACTTTCAGTTAAATATGTAGAGATTATATATTTTCTGAGTGCCACGTAAATTATCAATTGAAAATGTTTATATCTCATTTAAAGACACAACAGTCTCAACAAGTTCTGAGGAGAATATTTTAAAGAGAAATAAATGTTCTCATAATCATGAATCTGATTTATACCAGCCCTCTCAATCCATTGTTGTAGCGGTTCACATATTTCTAAACATAGATATTTTCATACGTCGCCTTCGATACACGGACTCGCGGTACATTTATTTGCTTCCACGTCTGCACGGCGGAATACAAACAATTTTCTAAAGTGCACTTCTATCGTCGGAGTAAAACCTCTATTTACGATCTTATTTTATAACGCTTGTAACTTTTTGTAGATTAAATTATTGAAAATGGCGAATTTTGTTAGTTCTATTTACGAGTTTTATTGTGTTCAAAACTCTGCAGTTTGTTATAGGTTAAGTTAGGAATTCAAGACTATAGCTCAAGTGTAAAATGATTCACTTTAATCTTGTGCTTTGCAATATTAATAATGTATTTTTTTTTTCAAGCAAACTCTCAGTGAAAATCGCTGTTGTTTTGTTTAACACGTATATAATAAATTATTGTCACGCCCTAGTCGTGTATTAAATTTTTAAGGGCGATTTATATCTATTTTTTGATAGAAAGAAAGAAAATTAAAACCTAACTTCGTTTAATAGCACAGCAAAAAGAAGATTTTCTTGTGTGTAAAATATAAGTAAAAATTCAAAGGAATAAAACAGTTTTATGATAAATAAAATTCATAAAATTTGCTATCAACTAAGAAAACCATTTTTTTTGTTAAAGTCGGATTTGAAAAGCGAACGACGTCGTCTGACATGGTTTCGGAAAGAGGATTTTTCTTCTTTGTAGAAAATATTTATGAATTCAAAAGAATATAAGTACGTATTGGATTTATTATGAATAAAATTCTGATCAGATTCATACATTTCAGCCAAATTTTGAACCAACTCAATTCATTCCGCTTCCGAAAGAAAACAATAGTTTTATTTAAAAAAGGCTTACCAACTAAATACATAAAGGCACATTATATACACATAGTTTACAAAAAATATTGTGGTACATTTGTATTTAAATTAAAGGTATGGTAAAGGTACAACTTTTACATAAAAATATCTTTTGAGCGAGACTAAAATTTAAAACAGAAACAGGATTGACTTATAAGAAAAGACGTTATATTAATTAATTACAAAATAAAACGACAATTATAAAATTAAAATTAAAGACTAGTTTTGCAACATTCAGAAATACATTTTTTTCAAGAATATGCGATTATCAGAATATTATCAGAATAACTCCTAACGCTACGGTAAACTACCATTAATTCACAAACTTTCGTTATATCTTTCTATACGCTGAATGTTATTCTAGTAGAACGGGTACCAAACAGAATACAATAGTCTACGTAGCTAGGTACTAAGGCAAAAATAAAACCTACATATCTATGGATTGTTATTATTTGCACTTCTATTATCTATAAAAAATTTATGAACCTACTTTTTTACTGCAGGGAATGTAAATTAGAGGGTTTTGCTGCAAAGTAGTTCAGCCCAGTTTCCTCGCCACCAAAATAATGTCTAAACCAACCAAGGGAGCTAAGAACTATTAAAATTTCACCCAGCAACTTCATTATTATCCAGCGTCAAAAGTAATGCATACGTATTTCAAATGAAACATCAAAATTTTGCCTTCAAACAAAAACAGGCTTAACTTTAAAATGTTAATGCAAAACATACCTGATTTAATTGCCCCTCGCATGACTCGGTGTGTTTCTAATTCGGGCCCTCTCTCGCCCAACAGTCAATTGTTTGTTTTTCATTCTACCCGTTACGGGTTTTTTGCGATCCTACGGCTCTTTCAATAGTCAGCTTGTGTAGACGAGATACATATTTTAAGAAGTCTAATTTGCATTTGATTATGCTGCTAACCGCTACCTAATATTGATTTAACCCGACAAAGTTTGCGATGTTGTTGGTTGCACTTCTGTGAAAATAAGCCAATTTTCAGAATATGGCTTTAGTATTTTTTAGTATTTTGGTACATTACCAAGCATTGAAATTATCAATTTTATATCTAGTATTTTATTTATGAAAACGGGTTTCGTCTTTACAGAACTCGTCTGTTCCGCCTGTATAGACTATAATCTGTAACAATAGCAGATTAGTGAATCGTGCTCTGAATAAGCAGTCAGATCCTTTGTCCAAAACGGAACCTTTTCAATATAGTAGTTTGCCTTATCTACATTTTTATTATTCAATGCATTCCTCGTTTGGTTTGTTCGTTTTCATAATAATCATTATCTGTGTTGTCTATTTTTCATGTTGTTGAGATTGGGAACGCTACTTGAGTTTACACTGTTACAAAATTATATTCAATTTTTTACGTATAAGAAAATATGTGTATAGTTATATGGAAGGACGCGTAATTTTTTTTTTATTATTTGAGGGGTAAGTTAAGAAGTTTGCATAAATGTAATATAAGTAATGAATTTCCTATCCACTGTCAAATTCTATTCTACGTTGAACAGTTTCTGTAAAATATATCTATGATCTGGTTTAAGTTCAAAGCCTGTCTGTTTCAATTCGGACTTTACGAGGGTATCTCTGACATCTGTCATTAGAGCAGGTAACCGTTATTGTCCAATTCCTCTGTCCCGTTTTACCAGCCGGACTATACTAATCAGCGTTTGTAAATTTTCTTCGTTATTGAAACAGTTTTTTAGTAAATTTGTAAGCAAATTAGACAATGTTGGTATTACATGGGGATTTATTTAATTATTTTTGTTCGATATCACACATAAAAATATCACTCTCAAATAGAAAAGGCTATAATTTTCAATAGCTTATCAGTCATCAAAACGTATCATACACGTTTTGATTTTTGTCCAAACCCACAATTACCGGCACAGATAATGATGTAGGAAATGTAACTACAAAAGACGGATACCTACTATTATTATTTAGTTCGAGTTTAATATCAACGAGAGGTAGTCCAAGTTTATCAGATTATTTTTGTATTTAGTTATTATTATTGATACCTTATGATGTATAAACATCGACATCGGAATACTACTTCTTTCTGTTTTAAATAAATGTTACTTACAATAATAACAAAAAAACTAAAAATACCACATTATTCCTCCATGACCAAGAGCTAAGCTCGCGCGGTCGAAACACTCGATCGAATTAACATATGTTGTAATGCTCTTTCTATTGGAGTCGATTTTTTGCGAACCTCACGACCCTTTACGAGGCCCCATAAAACGGAACGACTGCATTGAATGGCTGACCAACTAGTGCTGTTCTCTTGTTACTAGCTATTCGATTCTGCTGGGAATTCGATTCTTTTTGTTGAAATCAAGTTTTCAGTTTGCATCACAATCGAGACTTGTAGCGTTTGGAAGTTTAGTCTTACTTGTTTTGTTTGACAGCCCGACGGTACCTGAATTTTTTGAATTTGTACAGACCATGCGTGTAGTTCTAGAACTACATGAACGTTTTAACTTGCAAACGTTCGATTGTTGAATTCGAATCTACATTTATGCATCTTGCACATTGTACTCATGAACTTTGTTCGAGACATATTTTTCACACATACTAGTATTTATTCTTTATAAAAATTTACGATAAAGAACTTGAACCCAAAACTTTTCTCTGCGTATTCCCTAAAAAGTAATCCTTACCTTATCCTTATATTGTCGTCTTAAAATCAAACTAGCTGGGTTTCTTTTTTTAAAACAATCTCGCAAAAATAACTGTCGAACTGCAATAACCACTAACAGTGCAATCCAACATTAGGATTCATTGGAAAGGCCACTTTTTCCCCAATTGACCATTATGGACGGCCATAAAAGCCTATGGCTTAAGAATGGCCGGCAAAGTAACCGACTTCCGATGATCATTCCTTCAGGATACATTGAACTTGGGATACGGTCGTTTGCGAGGTGAAAAAGTAACACGTTTCGTGCTTCAATTGTCAAATAAAATAAAGCACGTTTTCCTTTTTGTTTTCAAGCTTGTTTTTGTGGAGTGTTGACTTATATGTTTGGTCACAAACATAACACTATCATGATTCTATGAAACTGTCGCAAATTTAACTTATTACATTTGAAGGGTACAGGGGAAAAAGGATCATTGTCAACTTTTAACAAAAAAGAGCTAACAGTGCCAGCTAGTGCAAAATCAAAAAACCTTCTTGGTTATGTTAACGAAAATCGCTTAAAAAGATCACAGTGCACAAGGGACTCAAATAAAGATTGTATAGCTGCATCATAGAGAGATCAATGTCACCCTTGTTGCAAAATAAAGAAATAATAAAGAGTACAAAACCAAATTATAATTTAAACTATGAAACATAGTTTGAATTGCTACTATATTAAATTATTTAATTAATAAGGATACAAAATAAATAAAATTTTTTCTTTTTTCTCAATATCAATCACATTTGACAATGATCTATTTTCCCCGGTACCCTTCATTTCTTATTTTCAAAAAGTATTTTGTTAGTATGGTGGGCAAGTTACTCATTTTGAAGGTTCGAACTAAGTTACTCAGAACTTTTATTTATTTGTTTATTTGGGAAACATACAATATTTTAATACAGTTATATAAATAATATAACAAATCAATACAGTTTTCACCAATAACTAACTCAATTAAGGTAGTTACAGCAATACAAATTTAGAAAGTTAAATCATTATTAATACATAAAAATAAACATTACATTATTACAATTTAATTAACATTAAATTTAATCTTTATTGATATCTAGAAGATAATATTTAGCCGGTGAGTCTCCTAACCCGTGAAATATGGGTGTGGTTCTGATTTTTACTTTCGAATTGTCAACCTCCCTTACGCTTAGTTGACCCAAAGAAAAACCAAGCGTTCTCAAATCGAGGTAATAACCCATCACAGGATGACCTTAAATATTTCAAGCGACCCGGAAGAATTTCTGACTTGGTTTCCTTAGATAAGCCTGTGAACATCAAAAACGAATCTAAAAAAAACGCCTTATCTATGAAACAACTCGAGATGTCGAAACTTAGTTGCATATTAACTATTTTTTTTTTTGCTGCCGAAGCACCCTTTTGGGGGGGAGGTGGAAGATTCGTCATGAATACTACAAACCGACTTCCTTTTCTTTTGTTGAAACTTTTCCCCACGTGTAGCAGCACGTGTTACGCGTGGCTAGAAATACCTACAAACATACAATTATTCGAACATAATTGATTCTCTAAATGTGATATTGCGTGTTGTTCCTGTACGGGTAATTGTAACATGTACCACCAAAATGTGTCCAATCAACCTACGACATGTTATTCCTTTTATTTTAAAAGGATAGTGATTAAACTCTTTATATCTAGGGATTATGAAAAAATCTGCTTGTGAAAATCTAGGATATTTCGTTAGATATGTGTAATGTGAATTTACTTGTACTATGTATAAAGAAAATGCAGTTGGTAATGCTGTTGATATGGAGCAAAAAAGCAACACATTATATCTAACTGGCAACGTAAGCTAATAAAATCAGTCATATATATTTTAGACAAAAATTCAAACACAATTTAAAAAAGTTAATAAACCTCAGACATTTGTAATTATTAAAATCATGTAAAAACTAAATCTAAAATTTGTTAGTTTATTGTAGGAAAACTAATGACCATTATTCCTTGGTTGCTAATAATATTTTAGTTAGCAGTTCAATTTAGATACATAATATGTATGTTATTTTCTTTTTTTGTTGTTTCTCAAAATTTTCTTAATCATGTAGACTGTACGTGTTTTTGGAATTGCGGTCAACAATTTTTTCCACATACGTATAAACTCATGTCTAATACCTACTCAAAATCTGTTTGTGCAGCAAAAAAAATAAAGAAATAAAAAACAAATATTTAGGTAAATCTATAAACCTTTGAGGGCTTTTTTCTAATAAAATACAAAGATTTTCATCAAACTTAAAGCACCACAAGATGCCCATACCTCCGGCTACGACATCCTGTGGTTAGCAGCCCTGCCTCATGCGCCAGAGGTCCCAGGTTCGGGTCCTGGCTGGGGCATTGTTGTTTATATTTATACATGTATGTTTATTCTTGGACCCCCCTAATTCGCTGGATGATCATCCTTAGACAATCTCTGCTCGGGGCCATAGGAATTTATCTATTTTTTGTTTGTGTAAAAATTTTAAATCCCAGACTCAACACTCGGTATATCGTTTTTTTAAAATAAAAAACAAAATATAATATTTCCTTATAATTTTCCTTTTCTCTAAAGCTTTTATATCATTACCAAGATACTTTCTAATAATTTTTTTAATGTTATTGAAGGACCTTTTTTGTTTAAGTTATTGATTAACATTCTCTCAACCCGATCTAAAGACCACCTATTTTATGTAACGCGAGAAAATAAATCTGTAACTTGTTCAAGTGTTAATGTTAAAAAGAAATCAATTAATTATGATAATACTCGTACATCAACAAAACTAGGCCACGAATAAAACAAACAATAGGGTTAATATCTCCACTTCCCAACCTCGTATTTTAATATCGTTGAATTATTCATACAACTGAAATAAAGAGTCAAAAAGTTCTTTTTACCGAATTATACGGAAGTCCCACACATAACAGCCCTAATGGGAATATGGCTGTATGTACAAATATATGACAACAACGAGATGGTTATCTTCTTATGATAAAATGTGTCGTTGTACCACAAAAATATTTCATTTTTTCATTAATGTTTTCTTTGGAACAGCGACGAATAGAAATTGTATCGCAGTTTTAAGATTTCTTGTATTGTATTCTCAATGTTAGCATTATTGATACGATATCGATATTACATCTTTATACCATCTAAACCTACGTGAAAAAGATGTGCCATCATGAACTGTATGAAATGTATTCCATAAGTCAGCAGAAGAGACTGGAAGAGCTAAATAATACTGTTTATCACTAAAGACAACTTTTGTAAGTTATATAATGAATTAGTACAAGTTTAAAAAAAAACAATAATTGAACGTTTTATTGTAGAAACGCACGTCAATCATCCAACGTGAAATTTTCAATGAAAAATTGTAATGTATATTGTTGTAAGTTCCCAGTGAAATTGGGATTGAGTGAAGAGAGCCATTATTCGGAATTTCTTCATTAGATTTGTTCGACATACATAAACCTAGTTCAAGCACGTTTTTGTGTCGTTATATATGCTTTAGTAATAATGACAGTATGTGTAAAAAGGAAAAAGTTATTGAATACCACGCGTTTAAAGGTTGAACATTATGTATAAAACCGCCAATTCTTGTCTTAATGTACAATCTCTTATTAAATAACATCCATGTAAGGTAAAAATAATAACAATAATGATTTATTGGAAAACCGTTTTACAACTATTACTTAACCTCAAATTATGTAAAATTAAAATATTCATATATAATTATGATACAGCAAGATTCACGTAAATAAGAATCTTCAAGACTTGTAGTACATATTGCTTGAAGATTAAATAATGGCAGTTGTACTAGTATGAACCGTGTCACAGCTGGCCGCGTCTTCCATCGTATTAGGGTGTTACCACACCAATCGACCGGTCCACGTCGATCGACGTTCGATCGATTGGTGTGGTAACACCCTTAGTGTTGCGTGAACCCCCTACACTGTAAATAAGGTAATAAAACTATAAAAGGTTTGGTAAAAGACTTATAATTTTATTACTGTATTTCTTTATTTTATTTAGTCTAGTTCAACAGTTTACAATAGATCCACATGACATGATCAACCACAGATTATTCCGTCTAATGTTACCAATCACAATCTATATTTTCTTACACATACATTAATGGTTGTGTTACCAATCTATAACATCCCTCTCTTTTACAAAACAAAACAATAATTAAAATTAAACATAATCCCTCAGACGCAAAGGTTTTCTTATCTGTCTACCAAATCTAGTATATTTCACATTATTGTTCTCTTCTACGATTCCATTTGAGTTATTATAATATTTATTATTAGTTACATCACTAGAACATTCTTTCAGACTATCTTTTACAGAACTAAGGCATTCACTATTATTTTCAATTACATAGTCATTATTGACATTACAATTTATTTCTTCATATAGAGACTTATCCCTATACCTCCCTCTTACTTTTTGTATACATTGTCTTTCTTTTAACTCATTATGAAAACTACTTCTTACATTTGGTTTAAATTTTGATAAATTAGGTAACAAATTTTTTACAGTTCTATTAAACATAAGCTCTGCTGGTGTCGTACCACTACCTGAAATTGGTGTGTTTCTATAAGCTAACAAACCTAAATATACATCTTTATTTTCAGTAATAAGTTTCTTTAAAATTCTTTTAACAGTCTGTATGTATCTCTCCGCTAAACCATTTGACTGATGAAACTTAGGACTTGTTATTTTATGAATAAAATTCCACTGTTTACAAAAATTTTTAAATTCAAAACTAGTAAATTGTGTACCTGAATCTGAATACATAAGTTCCGGAATGCCAAATCTAGCAAAAATTTCTTTCAATGTGTTAATTGTACAATGAGTTGACAATGAGTCCAATTTCTTAATTTCAACATACTTACTAAAAGCATCAACAACTAACATGTATGAACTACCTCTTAAAAAAAATATATCTACTGAAACAATTTCCCATACATTTTTAGGAATTTCTTTACAAATCATAGGTTCTTTTCTGTTTGAGTTTTGATACTGTTTACAAACATCACATGTACTCACATAGTCTTCTATGTGTTTGGACATAGATGGCCAAAACACAGATTTTCTAGCCATAGCTTTACATTTGTCAACACCCATATGTGCATAATGTATCCTATACAACATTTCTTTTCTGTATTTTCTTGGTATTACCAATTGAGAACCCTTCAAAAGCAACCCATTACACTCAGATAACTCATCTCTATAACTATAGTATGGTTTTGCTAAACTGTCAACATCACACTTATTGTTAGGCCAGCCTTCTTTTACATATTTTATTACCGACTGTAATTCCAAATCAACACTAGTTTCTTCTTTTAGTAATTTGCTTTTCTGATCTGATATTTTATAATTAAAATTCATAATCATGCATACATGAGCTTCAATATCTTGTTCATAAGTTTCTGTGTTATTCTCATTATTAATGTAAGACCTACTTAAATGATCTGCTACAACTAAATCTTTACCTGGTTTATATCTTAATTCAAAATCATAACCTTGTAAAGCCATTCTTATTCTCTGCAATCTAACTGGACATTTATAAATTGGTTTTGAAAAAATTGACACAAGTGGTTTGTGATCGGTTTCAACAACAAACTTTTGTCCAAAAATATACTGATAAAACTTCTTTACTCCATACAATATTGCTAAGCTTTCTTTTTCTATTTGACTATAAGATATCTCTGTGGAAGTCATTGACTTTGAACTATAGGCTACCGGTTTATCTTCCTGTAACAATACTGCACCTATACCATTTTTTGACGAATCTACACTTAAAACAATAGGTTTATTACAATCAAAATATGACAAAACAGGAGGTTCACACAAAATTTTCTTTAATTTATTGTATGCATTTTGCTGTTCATGCGACCAACTAAAACAAACATCTTTTTTTATTAATTCTCGAAGTGGAGCTGTAATACTGGACATATTTGGAATAAACTTTGCAACATAATTTAACATACCTAAAAATCTTTGAACTTCCTTTTGATTTTGAGGAGGTTTCATCTCCGTTATAGCTATAATTCTCTCTGGATCTACTCTGATACCAGACTCTGATAAAATGTGACCTAAATATTTCACCTCTTTTAAACGCAATTGACATTTATCTTGATTAAATTTAATATTATGTTCCTGAGCTCTAATCAAAACTTTTTCTAAAATTTTACTATTATCTGCCTCATTCTTTGAAAAAATCAATAAATCATCGCAATAGTTCACTACCCCTTCTATATCTTTGAAAATATTAGCAAAAACACGAGCAAAAACTTCTGGACTAGACACTAAGCCATAAGGTAATCGATTAAAACAATACCTCCCATATGGAGTATTAAATGTAGTAAGCTCCCTTGAGTTTTCCGATAAAACAATATTCCAAAATCCATTTTTAGCATCTAACACAGTAAATACTTTACTACCATTTAGTTTGGATGTGATTTCATCAAGTGTGGGCATCATATATTGTTCTCTTTGTATTTGTTTATTTAAATGTTGTGGATCTAAACATAACCTTACATTCCCATTACTTTTCATAGTCAAAACTAATGAACTAACAAACTCAGTAGGTTTCTCAATTTTAGATATAATTTGCAATGTTTCAAGCCTTACTAACTCTTCTTTCAGCTTGTCCATTAATTTAAAAGGCACATGTCGAGGGGTTTCCACTTTTGGTTCATAATTCGTTTTTAACTTGATATCATACTCAAAATCTTTTATTCTACCTATACCACAGAAAACATTACTATACTTTTGAAATAAGGGATCCATATAGTTGTTTACAGACTTATTCTCTTTCTTTTCATAATTATTTACTTTACATATGGTTCTATTTATCAATCCTAACTCTGTCAAAGTTTGTAATCCTAAAATAGGCATTAGAGGTTCTTTAGTCACTTCAAACATTAGAAGCTTCACTTTATTATGAATTTTGCATTTAATGCTTACCCTTCCTACTGTTGGAATTGGTTGACCATTATAATTTGATAATTTTAAATATGACTTTTCTATTGGCATATTGTATCTTTTACATATTGATTTGCTTATCACATTACACTCAGCCCCAGTATCAAGCTTAAATAATATAGATTTCTTGTCATATTCTATAAATTGCACATTTTCACTCCATGTTAAGTATGGGTTCTTACAACTATTGACATTACCTACAGTGAAGTTATAATTCTTTTCTTCTTGAGACACATTTACATGATGCACTTGTTTTTTAAACTTACACATATTTGAAAAATGACCCAGTTTATTGCAGAAATTACAGTTCTTTCCAAACGCTGGACACTGTTTTCTTTCATGCACAAAGCCACAATATTTGCACAAAAGACCATTCGCTTGAGTATTTCTATTTCTCGTCATGCTTTTCTCTCTTCCTTTAGGCTCTTCTTTCTTCTTATTTCCATAATTCCTTCCTCTACTCATACTCTTTTCTCTTCCTCTAAACTGTTCCTTCTTTATATCTATTTTACTCATCATTTTTTCACCTTCAAGCTGCCTCAACTGTTCACATGCTATTTCTGCCGCCTTACAAATCTGCATAGTTCTCTCTAGAGTCAATCCTCGTTCCCTCAATAATCTATCTTTCAGCTTCACATCCTTGATGCCAGCAATTATTCTATCTCGGATTAATCTATCTTTTAGTTCACCGAAATTGCATTCTTTACTCAACTTTTTCAGTTCAGTGAAATAACTATCAAAACATTCGTTTTCATGTTGATTCCTTGTGAAAAAAACGTGCGAGTTTATACATTCGTTTTGTTCTGGAACAAAATATTTTTGAAATTTTGCAATTAGACTATCATAAGTCTCTTTGTCTTCTTCTTCAAATGTTAAATAGATCTCTATGCAATCTTCTCCTAAGCAGTGTAATAATAAGGCCGTTTGAACTTCATTTTGTTTGGTGTCGGCACCCGACGCTTTTCTATATATTTCAAACTTGGTGCGCCATTTTTTAAACGCCTCCGCAGATAGTTCTTTTAGGGCTTCCGGGGGTTTTAATCCTGAAATTCCTGTTGCACCTTCCATTCTTCAAGGCTACCTCAGCGCCATATAAAAGGTTTGGTAAAAGACTTATAATTTGATTACTGTATTTCTTTATTTTATTTAGTCTAGTTCAACAGTTTACAATAGATCCACATGACATGATCAACCACAGATTATTCCGTCTAATGTTACCAATCACAATCTATATTTTCTTACACATACATTAATGGTTGTGTTACCAATCTATAACAAAAACAGTGATATAGGTATTACAGATTCGTTCACGTACATTTTCTTCGTTTCTCATTACTATTGGTTTATTTAGTAGGATTCAAATTTCAACATGCAGACTTAGATAAATAATTTACACAACAAGAGATGTTACTCTATTTAGCATCGAAATCTCTAATACTCCCGTAAATCAGATAGTCAAATAAAAGTGTCTCGGTGTACACGAGTAAAAAATAGAGAATAGCTAGAGTTTTTCCAACGTTCGTCCGGAGTGAAATATGGGGAGGGCTGTAAGTCAGTAAGGCATGTTAATGTGTGTGTTACTGAAGTAGGCTTTTTTAGTTCTAGGAAAAATAGTCGCAGCTTTTGCGATATCTTTGAAATGGACGCAAAAGGAACACTTTTTTGATATTAAAGAGCATTCTTATTTATTAAAAAAATGCACACATTATTTTCTACAAGATGGCGTAATGCTTGAAGCCATATTCCACCAGCTAAACTTTAAGTAGTAGAAAGAGTAATAAGGTTCCGAAGCGAGTCATGTTATAGAACAAAGGTCAGTAAGGCGTCACAGAACTTCTTATAGACATAGAAATTGTATTTATCTTTCTTTACACATAGTACTTCATAATCACATACCAAGTTACCAAGTTAAACATCGTACATAATTGTGTAGTCGGGTCGTTTATTATTCACGTGGTAATGTTGCCGTCGTAAGATCAAAGGATAATATACCTGATAAATTATTTCGCTATAATAATAAATAATTGAACAGGTGTGTTCTTGACCAATTAGAAGCAGTAAGACGTAAAGTATAACAACCATAGTCTTCAGAACCTTTTACAAATGATTCAAGTAGTGAAGGTTTTAGATTGACAGTAGAAGAAACCTTTCTATTTCAGCTTCGTTTTTTAAATTCTAAATTGCCTCGGCAATGAGAGCGAGGTTTTTACACGCCATTCATGCGAATCCGAATCTTACCACCTATAAGTAATATAAGCAAGTAAATCAAGCAAAATACAAGTCATGATTACGCGACCTAACTTGTGCATATTTTTGTCCGTTGCTTGAATAATTAATCAAAAGTATTTCTAAGCACAAAAATAGTATACTCGCTAGTGCGATTGAAACAAAAGTTCACAGATGTTTGGAATTTCAATGATTACGACGATAGTCCTCCGAGACCAGTACCTTTGAATTTTGGGTACCTACTAGTTTAATAGTTAATGTTATTCAGCCAGAAATTTTGATACTTTTGATAGTATGAAAGACTTTGGAGTATGATTTGCGTTACAATTTCACTGTCCAAGAATTCCAAGCATTTCTAAATAGAATCGTAAATTTTATTCTGTTAATTAAAAAAATATCTAGATAAATATGTTTGTCGAAATAATAACTACTCGGCCCTGATTATGGACTCCATACGAGTCCGAAACTAGTCGGACCTTTCCGACAATAACGCGTGAGTAAAAGCTGTAGTTTTAAAATTTATCAAAATGACTCACTTAACATTTTTAAAATTATACACTATTAATTGAAAAGGCAGAACTTAACTGCTTCAGTCTGGAACGGGCTTTCTTATTGTCCGTACTGCTATATAGATGATACCAGTTAAAAATGCAACCGAACTGACAAAATAACTTGTTTGGAGTAACCCCGGATTCTATAGTAAAGGTTTCATATACTTTGAAGACAAAATGTATTAATAACCGGATACGAATGCCTTATTCTTCTCAGACCATTTGGGAAGCATCCTAATCATACCAAATTAATTGTAACCTTGGGCCCAGCTAGCGTTTACCATCAAGTATACCTACATATACAATACAACAAAAAACACTCTTTTGTCAAAAAAATACCCCATAAAATATATCAATAAAATCTAGACAATATGGGCTACCTTTTTACAATATGGGATACTAGTTTTTCAAATTCATATTATTCGATTGTAATGAAATAACTCTGTTCTCATTGCGATTAAACAATTTACACTAAACTTTTGCCTATTTCTATTTCACTACGCTAACGACACAAAAGTACTGTAAAAAAAATTAGCATTTTCCCTCACAAAACCAAAGTTAGGCGCCATTAAAGTTTCAGAAATAGAAAAATTATTTAAACCTATTTAGAGCTGAGCCGTATTTCATGAAAGTGCCGTTTCAGATACTTAGTGAAACTGAAAATGTGTTGAATACTAAAAAATTCATAGTGCAATCTCCAGCGTGCTTGCGTCGGAAATATTCCTTATGTAGAACCAGGAGCACAAAGACTTATGTTTATTCTTTGTGTTTTGCTTTACTTGTAATCGGTTTTTTTATTTCTTGAGTTTTTCGTGGGATGATTGCGATACTCTGACAGCGATTTTCAATTTAAATTGGTTCGTTATTTGTTCAATTTCAAATGTTTTGCGCTGATATGTGTAATTTACAAAAAAGTAAAGGCCCTTCTTCTTGCCTATCGTAAGTAGTATGACCGTTTGTTGAATGGTTTTCTTACACACACAGATATATAAAAGACAATACTGACACACACGTACCATGAAGAAGGGGGTTTTCTTAAGTTGTCCCTTTTCCATACTCTTGAAGGTGAGAAACTTTGAATAGCGCAGAAGACTCATAAGTAACAAAGGTTTGAGTTCAAAATGTTCGTGTCGTCGGCCACTTATGTTTCAGTAAAATATATAGTTATAATTATTTTTATTATAATAATCAATAAGGTTAATACCATATTTTATAATCACTTGAGCTAAATACTAATTAATTTTTTTTATTTTTTAGTGTTAAAGTAGCCACCATTAGAGTAAACTTATAATAACTATATTATATTGCACCACAAATTCTTTAATCTAAAAATATTTGTTACTTCATTTAATAGGGAAAAATAGGAAAAATAAACAATTAACTACTAATTAATTATTTATTGTGTTAGTTTGCTATCTCCTTAGTAAGCAGGCTCCATTCCCTTGTTGCACAAAAACAGAGCATATGCTTTTTTTTATTGAGGGTTGCCGATCAAAGAAAATAATTTCGCACATAAACCCAAGCAAATAAAAAGCACAAAAATAAAATATTTGACTATAAAGCTGACATAAATATATTTTTAGTGATATTATTTAATATGTTATGATTTTGACATTTTTTAAATCATAAAGATTACCTCAAGTATTTCTTTTTGCATAATGATTAACCTATGGTTCGAGAACCTTGTCTGTATCGGTAAAGCTGCACACAGTTACGTATGCCTTGATTTGCTTTCATGTCTTTTATATATTTATTTACATAATTTTATTCTGACTTTCTTTTTAGTAATTATTATAAAATGTTATAAAAATTAAGGTATAGTCATTTTTTGCGTAAAGTACTGAAATAAAAAGCTTATTGTGGGCCTGAAATGAACTCAACTATTTAAATATTTATTTCTCAACATTGACTTTTACTTGTTCTTATTGACGTCAAATAAAACATGACTCTACCACCAGTTCGGAAAAACCTTCGTGAAGAAGAACTGGCAAGAAATTTCACGGGTATATTTTTTTTTTTTTCAAAATAAATTTACAGACTCTTTATGTCTATACAAAAACATTCTTATCTGCATCTGTTGCTCGGCAAGTCTCCCTCCCCCAAGTATCCAAACGACGAACACCCTCAAATGACACCCGTTCACGAGTTAACGCGGGATCCAGCCATCGCCCTCCTCAACTATATGCTGAGAATCAATATACATAGTTAATAAAAAATAAAGTGTACGTTAAGCTTGATCATGTATACAGCAACTGTGTGTGTGTGACAAGATATACTGATTGTACACGCACACCACGAGAACACGGTGTGACAAGATGGCGGCTGCCACACAAAGTTAAATTGCATGTTTGCAAGCTCACGCGCACATACACCCGCGCGGACAAATGTCCATCTGTACCTTCGTGAAGTTTCATAGTTATCCATAAAAACTTTACATGTTTATGATTTTATGTGCTGGTGCAGTACTAGCTATTCTGAGTCAGTTTTGATCTAATTTAACGAGATTGGCAACTGGCATGTGTTAATTATCTTGAATAATTTAAGATTAGAATAATTCAAGAATAATTCAATATTAATATAGAAGTTTCCTGCGATTTCGCCTGCATACCAATCACGTGGAATCTTCAGGATAAAATATATGTGTAAATTAGTGCTGGTTAATAAACATTTCCAAAGGTGAGTTATTTTTTAAATCTGTTATGTCAGTTCAGAGCTTATTGAATATATATAAACAAATCTCTTCAATCTTGATACTAATTGTTTAAAACAATAATTTTGCTAAAAAGTTCTTCAGAAATCGCAGTGTCCATTCAGTATTCAATTCTATCAAGCAACCGCCATCAGAACCCACACCGAATACTACTTATTAAATAAATTCAATAGTAGAACTGCTATCAGTAGTCCTTAGATGTATCAATGTGACTCCTAAATGACAGATAGTACAGTCTACAACTCACATATGACATTTTAGAATGCACATGGGTAGTAAATAATTATTGACCAGACATGTACACCGAGAGTATGGTTTCGAAGTTGGTTATTCATTTACTATTACAGGTGGTTTAGTTGCAAACGGAGTATCTGGTGAAAATTTATTATAGAGTTAATATTTTTTGCCTTTTAAAACTCCCGCAAAACTAGGAGCTACTAAACAAAAGAGTCGTTTTACGTAATATTAAAAATATGATTCGTAACAGCTTTGGTAAACATTTCGTAAATATTTCTCAATTGGATTTGGATCCTAAAGCTAAATTATAGTTAGCCAAGATATTGTCACTAATGCCTTGAGAATACCTAATAAGAATTCCTGAATCCACTGTTACTAAATTCAGTCATTTACTAGAATTACTGACTATACTCCATATAAATTCAGCTAATCCTGAAGTTTATTTGATTTAGTATGCGCTCTAATAAATAGTATTTCAGAGCTGGACAGTTGCTGAGTGTACCGACTACATTCGTATATAAGTGTTTACAATGTCGTATGGACAGTGTTTGCCGGCAGAAAGCAAACCACAGCGTTCATTAGCCTAATAGTCAGCGGACAAGTGGTGTCCGTAGCTAATGTACACGTGATATGCTTTGTAGGCCATCGAAGCTTTCATTTTACGAATTGAAGTTAAGTGGACATTTTAGGCAGTTGTGTATTGAACAAACTTGTGGAATCAAATTTTGTGTTAGCTAGGTGACAGGAATATTAGCACGTTCCTTTTAATGCCTTATAAGTAATATTTTATTGATTTACAGGCTTATAGTAATATACAATCTGATAGTGAATTTTACTCATTTTCATGTAATATCATCACATAGTACCACTAAAAAGACATTCTCAGCTTTCCTAAAGATTTCCTAAAAAAGACGTTTTTATTTTTTATAAAAAAAAAAAAGCAAATTTAATATAATTGAACGGCTATCTTCCTTGCCTATCTCTCGTCTATCGTAAATTGTTCCGTAATTCGTCTTGTCAGTATGACATGTGAATAAGAAGATGGATCACGTTAAACTGCACCAGTTTGAGTTTGAAAGAGTATTCCCTCAGGATTTTGGTAGTGGTCTTTGGAAATGAGCTGCGTCCGCTCGCATCTTTTGTTTACAAACAAACATTTACTGCTTTCTGTAATGTAAACAGTAATTAATTAGTAAAAATAAATTACTTCAGGTTTTATAACTTCCCCTGTCAAAATAATATGTAACAAACGAAAACAATCTACAAATTTGTGTATATTATATATTCGTCTTAGTCAAGTTAGGAGAAAACTCATTGTTAAAATGTTTTAAGCATTGTTTTATAGTGTTTAAGTTGAAAAGTTCCTCTCTTTTAAATATGTAGCAAAATGTCAAAGATTGTGATTGATTAGACAACGTTACACAAGGTTATATTATAGACGAGTATTGCGTAGATGCACCGTTAAAGTTGAGATTTTACGTTGCAATAAATATAATAGCCGTTTCAAGATTTAGTCTCAATTTCGTTTGCACCGACAATTTCTAAATTGGCAAAGTATGGTATAAAATAAAATTAAGGTTTTAATTTTAAGCACAATTATTTGCCTGGAAAAGATTTATTTTACGTACCTTAATAAATAAATTAAATAATAGTAATAAGCCTACCCTATTGTCGGTTCTGGTCAATAATTCAATTTTTTCTGTATTTTTGATTATGTAAAAAGTATTGTCTTATTTGACTTTAATACAATTATCTGATGATGCACAACCAAGTAAAACATAGAGTTATAAAAGCTCAATTTCCAGCTGTCCACATCTACAAGCATCATAAAATCAAAGTAAATTTATATCGACCGCAATATACGTTGTGTACTTGGATTCGTATTTATTTTTTATTTGATAAACTGGCGAGCGGATCAGCAACGTTCGGGATTTACGACTGTTTGCGGGCGAATCCGTTCATTTCGAACTTTTAGGTTAAACACACGCATGGCGGTTTTTACAGCTGTAAACTTCGTTGTTTCAGTTTAAAAACTAAAGTTATTAATATTATAGTATCTACTAAATTAATAAAAGACTACGAAATACTAAATCTTAGTCCGTAGTGATGCTACGTTTGTAGTAACTTTTCGTAGTCATTAATATTATTTGTCACGAAAGTGGATGTATATATATACCTACATATTTATTTATATGATGATACAATTTACCCATAATAACGGCAAATTTATCAGAAAATTGCATACAGGCAATATTGAAATTAAAAAATTGCTTCGTTTATAGCAAGTATTCAAATTGAGATTGATAGCAATTTAAAAAAAGCTATTGAACCGCCTCATGAGTGCGGTATACAAAGTGAGCTATAAAAGTCGGACTATTACGCCAACCCACAATAAAAACCTATTTTTTACTCTCGTCTAGCTTTTACAGCCGTTTTATTATTTCTGTTTGCACCAAGTTGGAAAGTATTGTAAATCTTACCTGGATGAATCCGGTACCTGTGTTTGAAGGTTTAATTGTTATAATATATTTAGCTTTTTATTACATCGAATACAGGCTGTATAAATAAGGTTTTTATAGCCCTTTCTTACTTAGATCCCATATTAATATATAATATACACCCTTTTTCACGTAGCTGTTAGTAATATATCAATCGGTCGGTACAGGTTGGTAAGGCAAAAATATTTACATTCGTTTACAGTGAGTAAGACTTTGGAAACAACATAACCATTGACCTTTCTGGCTCGTTTTCCCAGCGAAAGAATATTTCGGACTAATAAAGTTAATAAAAATAGAAATTTCTTTGTCAATATTCAAAAAAATTTGTTCAAGAGTGAAAGTCAAATAATAAGAATAATAATAAATCCCCAGACAAACACACCAACTGTATGGCTCCAAAGTAAGCAGAGCTTGTGTTATGGATGACCATACAATGAACTGGGGGGGAACCCAGAATAAACATACATATATAAATACAAACAACCATGACCCGAGAACAAACATCTGTGTTCATCACACAAATGAATGCCCCGGCCAGGACTCGAACCTGGGACCTTCGGCGTATGAGGCAAGGCCATTTACCACTACACCACTCGGTCGTCGTTTTTGAAGTTTTGAATTCATGAAGTATTTCAGAATAATAACCAACTTAACATTTCCATGTGTTAAGATGTTTCTGTCTAGCGTATTTGTGGCAATCGAATCTTTACCTCAACCTTTTTTCGTTTTTTCTGTAGAAAACCAATTAAACACAAAGGTAGGTTACTAAAAAATATTTATTTCATATTTATGTAATAATCCATAACATTTGCCCAAAGAACAAAAGGTCTGCAATCAATAGTTTATAGGATCATTGATATGGGAAGCATGTGCAAATGCCCGGAAAACCCATCATAGAATATGGTAGTGACATGTGACGTCACAACGTCATGACGTCAAATTAGTAAAAACTAAAAAGATGTACCGTTTTTCATATATCATGTATCATGTTTTTATTTTTTTCAAACAATGTCACTATTAATAAATGTTACAAATTTTTCCATAAATTTTTGGCCGTATTTTTGTGTTGTCAAATTCTTTTTATTTCAACCTACCTTTCAAGATTCTTGAATAATAAGCTGTGTTTTAAAAAATAAATATCTCTTAAATATCATCTATCCAATTCTTATTGAATTTCAAATCCAAAGACAAATTATACAAGCCAGGGATACAAATGTGCCTCATTTAAATCTAAATAAATAGAATCTCGACGCCGCTATGTCAATAATAGACTTCAATACGCCGACGACGTCTACCAACGAGGTTCTCTTTGACATTTATCGTCGCTTTGTCAAATACCGAAATATTATTTGTAAAATTGTATTATTAAGTAAAATTACATTAAATTCCGCTCCAGGTATCTTTCGGATCCCAACCGACCGTGCCAGATCAAAACGTAACCATAATAATTTATTTATTTACCATTTCAAAATTCCGCGGGCGTACCAACCGCAGCGAGTCAACAAAACGAGATCCCCTTATTTCGTTTCGTTCGTATTTTTATGCGTGTTGGTCACTTTGTCACATTTTGAAATATCGATGTTTTTTTCTTGTTTTCGTGTTGTTTTCGTTCCGCGGATGTTATTTTAAATTGGTTTCCTATTTGCTTCTGTTGCGTTTTCATGGGATTTATTTATGTAGATTTAAGTAGGGCGGCTGCCTGTTCTGTATTGACGCTTTGATTTAGGAGGTTCGTCTATACAGGTTTGATTATCTAGATTAATTAAAATATGTATTTTTTCGTGGAACTCTGATAAACAAAATATGTATTTTTTGCAGTTTCGAGAACAAAAGCAAAGATTGGACTTAGATGGTTACGTTATTCGCTCAAATTGATCTATTTACATTTATTTAAAGCCGTAAATTCAATGAAGTAAACTTTTATAGTTTAATAGCATATCATAGCATGTATTCTGAATATTACCCTGATACGTTCATAAACTTAAAGTTACACATGTCTAGAGCAACATTAGTCTTAGATCTATTTCTTTGTTTCCGTGATTATACTGTAATGCTCTCCAATAACATTTAACCTATAATTTTCCAGTAAATGTATCCTCAAAACACTATTAAAAAGATCAAAGCTAATAAAACGTTAATAAAAAAACCAAGAATCACATTTTATCGTCGCTCAAAATGAAGTGCCTCAGTTACTTTTTACAAAATGGCTACTTAAACATAAACTTAGTAAGATTATGCAGTCAAAACTCAAAGCCTATTGCATTAACGACGAGCGTAATGTCCCAAAAAATGGTCCACAAAATTACAGTAAGCTTAGCCGGGGATTGTGAGCCGCCCGCTTTTCTGTCCCCGGAAAGAAGTACCGACGGTTGGAACTAAAAGTATTTATTTTATCTTTAAATACATGATTCAATCAGACCGTCTGTTAAAAATTTGCTTTTTAAAAAGATTAGTTTTGAAGGTCGTGGCAAAACCAAAACCTTTAAGGTCGATTACCGTTTAAGGTGGATGCTTTTAACCTGTTCCTATGTTTTTTAATTGTATTTATTTAATCGAATGATGAAACACTGTAAATGAATGATAACGAATGATACCGTGCTAAAACTTTTGTGACAACAGTTTAGTTTCCGCATATTAGCTTATTTATTTATTTATTTATCATGTAAGCATGTAAGTTATTTCCATAATTTCGACTGTTAAGTCAAATAAAACCTGTTTCATTTTTACTCTTTACTAAAGAGGAAATTGGTACCAAAAATCTTAGCTTTTCGCTCAATCTTTTATGACTAAAAGCAAATCATCTAAGAAAAAATATATATATTTCTTTCACTTTATGGAAAAGTCGAAAGACTCCTTGTTTATTGAAAAACTTTCACTCCCGAAGTCCTAACAAAGACTTTACACGTTTTTTTATATCTTTTCGACTGAATTTTATTTTACATTAACCGTTTGATTGTGTTTTTATGGTTTGGCTGTAAAGCAACTTTTGTGAATATTCTTGCGAGCTCGTAATACACTTTACGTTTATAGGCGTTTTGCATAGAGCCCTACACATACATTGATTCACGTCAAATTCAAATTCAAATATTTATTTCTCAACATTGACAATTACTTGTTCTTATTGACGTCAAATAAAACATGATTCTACAACCAGTTCGAAAAAAAACCTTCGTGAAGAAGAACTGGCAAGAAACTTCACGGGTATATTTTTTTTTTTTTTTCAAATAAATTTACAGAGTCTCTTTATGTCTATACAAAATTATTCTTTTCTGCATCTGTTAGCTCGGCAAGTCTCCCTCCCTCCAAGTATCCAAACGACGAACACCCTCAAACGGCACCCGTTCACGAGTTAACGCGGGATCCAGCCATCGCCCTCCTCAACCATATTAGAGGGAAGTGAGCGACCCGTCACCCGACGCTACCATAAGAAGACGTACTTTAGTGACAATGACGCTTTAGATATTCATCGGGACGAAGAACTCATCGCACAAACAGACACATTACACATGCTTTGTTACAAATACTAGTACAATCCTGTTAATGAGGGGTCACGTCTTGTCGGAAAAGTCGTAGAAATCGGTTCTATACTTCTGAGAAGTGTGCAATTTCTTATTGATTTAGTATTTACATACTAATTAGTTTTCACAATTGCATACAAAGTTCTTTTGATAAGTTAATAAGTTCGAAGTGATAAGAAATACTTACCAGCTACTGTGAAATTATGTCAATTTTGTACACACGTAAACTATTTGAAAAGTATTTTCCTATAGTTAGAAGTCCAGTTAAAAATTATTTCACGCGTATTAAGGCTTATCTAAGCTAAATAATGTTAATAGTGTAATGATTATGCTTTATATGGACTTCAAGCGTAGGAAACATAGTACAAATTGTAATAACAGGTACAATGTTTAGATTATGTGTTCCATTACGCTCGAAGTCTTCTTATGAGAGATTTGTTTGTCATCTCCTGGTGACTCGCTGCAATGAAACGCAACAATGTGATTAATGATGATAAATTAATTTATAAATGCTCAAATGAACAGTGACTCATAAGCAATTTTGTCAAGAACAATTCTTTAGATTTTCATTAATATGTAGTTGAAAATAAAATTACTTATTAATCGACCAGCAGAGGTTAGTCTGCGATCAGTCTTAACAGTCTTAAAGTAAGCCTATCCAAAGATAATCCAGACTAACTGAATCCTTTGTTACACTATTTCAAGTACTGTATAATAAGTTACATACTTGTTAAAGTTAACAACAACTTATCAACCTAACACTATCACTATCCAAGTGATAAAAACTACAGTTAAAACTACGTTTACTTCCTTAAGGAGTTCTACTTACCAAGTGAGTATGAATCCTCAACATCGGGAGGAAAACCTTTCAAGGAGAAGCCAAAAGTTTCAGCAAATGCTCTTATGAACAGGTGTGTGAGGACGTGTTTAAATATTCCACAAGTTTTATTAAAAAACTTCCGGCAAATACATTTGCGTTGATTAATGTTTGGTTAACTCGGATGCGTATTGGAATCAATTACGGTGTTTGTTTTTTGGTAAAGGCGTTTTAAGTTTATTTTAGTTCATTAGTCATCTGTACTTTTTGAAAGACGCTCTTCGTTACCTAAGAAAACATTGTGATTTATACAATCAGCGTCAATTACTCGTAAAAAACTGTGCGGAAACCCAAAAGAATGAAATATATAAAAATTGTATTGGAAATTTGATAATTTTAATGTTTTTATTCTTTTGCAAAAATATATGCATACAAACTATTGCATTTTTACTTTTTCTTTTGAATATACATTTCATAAATGTTATTGTTAATAAGTTATCGATCTGATTACTTGAATATGTCAGCATGCATTATATGTATATTTGACCACAAGCGTACATTTAACACAAATAAAACACATTATCCTAATCTCATAAAACAACGTATACAACCTCCACATTGTATATAAGCTATAAAAATACCTCATACATACGTATAGGCGACCTACAAAAATGTGTTAAAATTTATCGCACACTTCACAGGAAATTGAAACAAATGCGTCTTGACATGGCGACCATTTTTCACAGGTCGTGAATTCATAACCTCCTCATGAGTTATGTGTCCCTGGTCTCCTAGTGGAGGGTCCTTCAATCTTCGTCGAAGCACTCTGGGTTAGTTAAGTTCCTGAAGGAAGTTATGATGACATGTCGTTTCATGCTTATACCCTGGTAGCTCGTAAACAGTTCCTGTCTTGAAGAAATTATCATGTTCTTGAGTTTTGCTAAAGATTTCTAAGGTCTGAAAATATTTTAGCATCTATTTAATACAAAGCCTATGTTTTTTATGTAATTTTAGTTTAAAGTATACATATATAATTACACTTCATTGTTTAAAATTCCTTCGTTTCAGTAAATTAATAAAAACTACAGCTGTTACAAAATAGTTTGTCATGATTCTAGCGCTTATACGAGGCTTAATGCAAAAGAGTTCGTACAGTCATATATTGCAAAGGTTGCCTATTTTCAACTTAACTACCTTTTTATAAAAATAGCTTTAAATATATTTTTTTTTTAAATAGAAAATAAACTTCATTATGTGTTCAAAACCAATGTGTATTTATTGTACTAATAAGTTAAATTTATTTATCTTGATTTTAATTCGAATATTAAATGCTTATAATATTTGGCACTAGACGAACTCTTATTAGTATTGGGGCTCGTAATCTATTTTGATACTCCTTAAAACTCGTACGTAACCACACATATTTTTCAATTAACAGTTGAAATGCAATTGTTTAATTTGTTTTATATTTTTCTAATAGGTTTTCAATTTAGGTAGATTTCTTTCGGTCAAGCAACTTGATAATATGTCAGATATGTCAGAACACGACAAAATTTCGTACAGTCTACTTTATCTGGCACTAGACTTAACGACGAACACATTGGGTGTTATGTTACTCAAAGTTTTACGGCTCTGCCTTATGACATGTGTCACAGTCTTGTAGGTCTCAATAATATCTTCAGTATATTTTATCACTCCCACCTTACTTAACAAAGTGGAAAATATCGGCCTATTTTCTTTTACATGTGACGGGAAAACGAAACTTGTAGGTAAGGGCTAGAGCACGTCAATGAATTCTAATAAAATTATATTTTCTTGTGACTTATAAATTTAGTCAGAACTAGGTTAATCATCACAGCGCCTAATTATATTCACTTATTATAAGCAAGCTTTATCAATGAAAAGCTCTGGATAGACGCCTATCTGGTTTTAGAAAACGATTGCTTAATTTCTCCGAATCTGAATTACTCGATGTCCTTTTGAAAACGTTAATAATGTTTATTTAAAAGTACAATTATATACTGTGTTTGTGGACCCATGTTTTTCTTTCACTTGAATGTCACGACTTTTGACAGCAAATTTAGTTTAAAAATCGAATATTCAAAGGACAATAATATATGATCACCACGTGACACCGTCCTTAGGATCTGAAGTCAATATGCCAAAATACACCCAGTATCATCGCGAGCTATATAAAAGCCGTGGACTGAATATGCCCCTTGACACATTGCCAAAAATAAATCATATTTTCCCTCGCTTTCTGGCTGCGGCGCGGTATCCGAGAAATGTTTCTATTGCTGTTTGTACAAACCTGTCTTTGATGGTATTATAAGTCGCTCAAACTGTTTAGCTATTTAAATTAAGATGCGGCTGTTAAGTTTAAAGCAATAAAGTGTAAAGTTTTGACATTTTAATTTACGTGATTTCGTTAGTAAGTTGGCACTGGAATTTATTTTAGGTTTTATGTTGGGATTGCTTTTACTTTTATCTGTAAGCCAAAAAAGGCCCAGTCGAATATATCTGAGTAATTTATATATATTATGTATGGTTCTAAACTAATATTTTCTTATTGAAAATTAGCCCATTAATTTTCCAAACTTAATTGTTTCGTGCGTGTTACAAGGTAACCAATCTGAAAGCTCTCAAAGAATATTATATTGCGCCATAAGACAGCAACTTTCAATTTTCGTATCATCTCTGCAATTTGAGCTTATCCTCGTTTAATTACAAACCCGGGAACGCTATTTACTTTCGTTAGAAACTTACTTGGAAGGTTTTAGCACAGCGCCGTCGTCGGTGTGAAGATTGCGCCGATTGTCTCGCGTTCTGGATGTTTCGCATATTTCGGATATTGAAAGCGGAATTAAATGGCAGCTTTTGTTTGCTCAAGTTAACCTTGGCTACGATTTTGGTTAGGAATGCCTTCTTTGTTTTGATTAAATTAATACAATCCCTTTACTCAGTAAACTTGCAGCTACTGTCATTAAACTTAATCCATAAATAAGGAGAAATACTTAAAACATTTATTTTTATCTCCTGGCTTAACAACGCGTTTATTACCCAGCAATAGAGGCGCATTGTAAAATACTACACTGTTATCGCGCTCTATGAAAACTGTGGATGTCATTTACATATTGTTCAAAGTTGTTTTTGAAAATACGCGGCTGGTGAGCTTAACCAAATATTGTTGAGCCAAGTCCCCTTATTAATATACGGTGCGCATGGATACTATATTTTAACTAGAATTTTGCTCGGAAGAGTTTTGAGATATTTTTATGCGTGGTTAAATTTTCTTACAGTCCTTGTCGTTAGAACTGCAGATACCCGGTGGAGTTAGAGAAGTATTATATCAAATAAGTTGTTAAAATATTAGTTTGCAGCTTAACAAAATATTATTCCTTGTGAATATCAACCAGTCAATGTATCGCACCTAATCGAAAGACCACTGTCTAATCAGATCTAAAAAAACCATTCGCCGATCATCATTCCATTCAAAAATAACGGACGCTTGTCCAATCTCGTGCTTTTCGTACAGACTTCCACTTACTATAACTTTTAACAAACTCATTTATAATATAAACTAAAGAAATCGTGCTCAACAAACTTTGATGCTAAATCTATCCGTGCTTGACTTTGCTAATCCCACTTGAGCCAACCCTGATGTTCGCTTATTTTTTATTTTTCAACATCAACATCAGATGAAAGTTTCGCGTAGGGCTAGCAAAGTTTCCCATCGAGTAATCCTAGTTGTGGCCGCGCTAAATATCTGTAAAGCCACTTCTACATTGGCGTCATGGATAAACAGCGTTTCATGCGGTTTTTCTTCTACTAAATTGTAGTAGTAAAAGTAAAACAATAGGTACTAAAAGGTAAATACAATTTTATTTAAACATAAAAGCTAAAACAAAAGTTTAATTCTGGTCTAGACATCAAATTATCTGTCCTACTTTAGCTGGTAGTTAATTATCATATAAAACACATACATATCCCATTAAGTAGTAAATAAACACATTTATTTACACAGATAGTTCAGTAATCCCACAAATATGTGTGTAGTAAGAAAGTGAACAAGGCGCTTTACCTGGTTTGCGCGGGCAGGATTACCACAGAGAATATTTTTCAAGTGAACAAGGATTTTCTGTAGATTTATTGATACGTCCATGCGGTTAGTTCGAGTTACCTTTTTTTAAGCTTATAATTTTTCTACGGTTAAGGACGAGTTTTATACGATGGTTATTCAGCGATAAAATTTAATGACACAAGGGTTTTTCTTTATTAAATGTGCGCAAGTGTAGAAAGAATATTCTTATGTGCAATTCATTCAATGTTAGCGTCTGAGGGGACCTTTCATATTTATAATAATTTAATTTTGAAGTAAGTTTGCAAAGCATTTATTTACTTACTGGCACAGCTTTATTAACCAGAACTGTAATTCAATTATTTATGAGCCATTTTCAATTAATGTCATTAATTAATAAATATTTAATTTATTTTAATTCTTTTTTCGGCTGCACTAGGTTCCCTAAAAGTCTAAAACAACTGAGAGCACCGAAGGGTTTACATAATTTTTTCCTCATCAGAATATTCCACTTCTAGGCATCCCTGACTAAAATTCCATCCGCCCTTTACAACCCCCCGGCGTGCATTAACTTAAAAAACTTAGCATTCTCAACACGTTTTATACATGGCTGTATTTTTTATCACTTATTTTCATCCTGTAAAGCAATTTCTTCGAGCATTTCGTTTCTCAGCGTAATAAAACTCATCAGGCATATGACTTCATGGAAAGCGAACAAAAATGAAATTTGTTTAAAAGTTATGTGGAGCAAGATGTCGCGACAAACTGCCGACTTCACAAACTGTACATATTGTTATTGATATAAAATACTTCGAGGTTGAATTTGAAAGGCAGATGTTACTCCCAATACGTAGAAATAATAAATATCAGTTTAAAACTGCTCAAACTGTGGTTCTGTTGCTTTTGTTTGGTCATTTTTGAGTTTGTTTTGTGTACAATGTACCGCAAAACTGGGAATAAATTCATTTCATTTTTGGTAAAATATTGACCCTTACAAATAAAAATATGCGCGATGATTGTTTTTTTTAATATTTTTATTTTTGTTAGTATTTTACCAATGTAGCTTTTATAAGTAAAGTATTTGTTGCAATTTCGAATGCTTTTATGTTAAAATAATTAATATAAATCAAGCCGCTCATAATATAGTTTCTTGGCTTTTTGATTAAGATGTCTTAATATTTTGCAGGAATTCCTCCGCAAACGTAAATAGGAATACATCAATAATAGATAGAGCATTATTGAATTGTATGTAATATATAAAATATTTTATGATTGCTTGACGAACAAACATCAAATTACGCAACCGGCGGTTGCCCAAAATTTTGGTTCAATACTATCCATGGCAGTTATTTGCTTAAACCCGATACTTAATTGTAAAATCTGATGCTTAATTATTAAATTTATTTGTCGATAGCGTTAATTGATATTGAGGTAAATGCCTAATAATATCAACGTGCGGTAGGTGTTGTATTGCGCTGTATAGTGCCATTACGCCGGCAAAATAATTAATTTTGGTAATTGATAGGTAAACAATGTCATGTAATGTCCTATCTAGATTCGCGTTGTGTGTTTTTGAAGGTTGGTAACTAGGTTCCAAAATTAGTTATTTGTGTCCATGACGTTATTGGTATAGGTACGTTGTTTTGGGTTGTATATTCAACGTGAGAGGACTTGATTTTCAAATGACTGGAAGCATAGAAATGCTAAATTACTTATGATAATAGTTACGTACTTTACTAATATCTAATAGAGTTCCAAAAGGGAAGCTATGAGAATTAATCGCTTGTTACACACTCTTTATCTTTGTACTTTTATATTTATAATAAGTGGAATTTATATTAAAAATCCAAAGTGTTCCACAAAAGTCTAGGTAAACCAAGCACGTATAAGATTCACTGTGAACCAGTAAGACGTGAGCTCTAATGGATGTCAGTTAAAAGGCAAACTCAACAAACCTCGGCTAGAGCATTCCGGGAAATGCATTCTTATTCTTTAACTATTTAAATGTAATGACAAGAAAGTTTGGACGTTACTGGGATATGTATAAAGCCGAGACTTCTTTGAAATGATATAGTGAATATTGAGCAAAGCACTTGGGAGTTCGGATGAGGCATGAAGAGATCTGAATACATTGTCTAGTAGAACGATGAACGGAAATATATGTGTTCATTCGACGAACCTAATACCTGCGCCATTGTTGTGTGTTGCATTGGCCATGATTTGATAAAATACGTTGTGATTGATATAACGAAAGCAAAATAACAATCATATATTAGTTTTGTAAAGCGTTACTTCTAGGATAATAGCGACTCTGCGACATGCTTAGAAAAATAGACCAATGGGGTAAATTGATTTGTCTACCCTCGCTTGGCTCGGCCTTGGTGGAAAATACGATCATTTTGTACATACAAAAAAGATGTAAGATGTAACGTACAAGGGATGTATGCGAGCCCATGTCTTGGTAACTTTATAAGCTTATTCATCCTTCAATATTGTCTTGTACTGCATTGCTTAGCTTTCTCTCACATCTCCATTGAAAAGAGTCACACAGCCTTGCTAAGCATCCTCGCACAGCTCACCTTCACTTTTGGCGTAGTTATACTGATAAAAAATTCACTTTGAATCACTGTCGAATTGCTCATGAATTGTCTGTCCCATAACGTTTCGCATGTTGAGTTTTCCCAAAATTCCTCGAGCCAGCCTGGAGCATGCGGCATAACAATACGATTCCTTTGATTGGACTGCGACCATCCGCATAGTCATTCCAATGTGACTCCATCTTCGCCTGCAACGGTCCTTGTACGTGGCAACAATGAAATCTTAAACAATATGCACACGTGTTCTCGAGTATTGCATTTTCTAAAAGGTACTGATGAATACTGCGTTTCTATGAAATAATGGAGCGAGGCACCTTAACATGTCAAGCCCTTTTCATGGCTTTCTTTTGCCTTGTACACGATATATACATAATATTAACTGAAACCACAAATTTTAGATTTTTAGTAGTTGTAAAAAAAAATTTAACTTTTAAGTGATGCAACAAATTTTAGATATTTGAAAATTAATTGCTGATTCATAAGGATTAATTTAAAATGTAATATAGTTGTTATAAAAATGTTTCCAATACTACATTGTGAATCCCAAGCTGTCGTTTAATCTCGCCAAACTCATTACGTTTTATATAAACACATTTCAAATACCTTTTCAATTAATTTCGCAATCGATGCAGCTTAAAATTATTGAAATAGAGCTTTCGTGCAAAAATAAATTTAGTTCTCTATTGTACCGTGGAATTTAATTTCGGATTATACCATTAAATCAGTGTAATCGTACCCCAACTAATTAGTTCCTATCGTTCTGCCAGTAGTTATGCAGAATGAAATGTAGCCAGCAATCTGCTGACAGCGCTGGTTCTCTGTTTCGGCTATTTGTGTAATGTAATGCTCGCTAAAACACCGTATTACGAAGGAAAATATCAATAATATCAACTGTACCTAAACATGCACATTCATTCAAATTCATACATATGATTAAACTAACCATTCATCGCCATGTTCGTGTTAAATAATTATTATAATCAAACGTAAATACGTTTTTCATAGCCGTAATGAATTCAGTCACGGAAGTAAGAAATATTAGTTAAGTCAACATCAAGACTGGATTCGTCAAACTTGACCCAGATTTCTGCGTGACTTAATTATGTACAGCGCCATCTATGTTTCACTCAAACGCAGTTATGAAGTAGACCTTTAAGGCTTAAACAGACCAATCAGAGCCGCATAAATTGATTCTCCAGAACGACCTGATTGGCTGAGTATTATATTGATGCATCTCGGTTTCATGGTTGGTCCTTCAAGACTGAAAACTTTGAATGGCTTTTAATCAACTTAGAAAGTTGTGACTGTAGGGTTAACATGCATTTAAGCCGCTTTATTTAACAAAGTTTAGGGTCATGTCTTAAACTGCTTCCTTTGTTTATAATTTAGCGCTAAAGCCATCATGTGGAATTATGTACACTAGTACTTTGATAATGGAGCGGTTTCATAAAAATAATTAGAATGATATTGGATGACAGAAAACCGGGTTGCAAATCCAATAAATTTAGAATTTCAATATGCGATTCGTAATTTTTGGAAGTCGTTAATTGTTTTTGATTCTTCAGCAATTTGTACCAGGTGTGTTTTATAAATTAAATCAATTTTAATGTTTAATATTAGCCCGGTCATTACTGAAGCATTGAATTTACTCAATAAACTTAGTAACTGAAGAATTGACAAATGATTTAACAATAATACAAAAAGCCTTACAAAGCCTAAATCTATTCGATTTTAATCTCTGCAGATCTAAGTTTCTCAAAGGGGAATTCTCCCATGCACCGATATATCAATAGACAAATGTTCCCGAATTGAACTCCGCACCTGGTCGCAGCCATATTTCACAGAGATAATATGGTCTATTACTTCCGCAAGATGTATTCTATTGACTTTCCTAAGTGTGGACATATTTTAAACTCAATGCTGTCTGAAATTTCGATGACAACGTGTGGAGTTTTTTTCCTTTGGGTGTACATTTGGAAGTCAAGGGTTAACCATTTTCTGGTTAATCAATGATGCTTATCAAAGGGTTATAAGCGGCTTATGTTTTAAGGGGAATTTTTTTTTTTACGAAAAGATGATCATTATTTAAGTGCTGACTTTAAGAGTGGTCTTGTTTTCTTATAATGTTTTGTTATTTTACGTACACACCCTTATTTCTGAATTATCTTTGTAATCAATAGATTAATGCAGCGAGATAGTCTCAAACCCGGGCGCTATTCAACCCTTCACGCGTGTCGACGGTAATCATTGCACTCGCGTAGAATAAGCTACAACCCGGGAACGTACAGATTCCGGAAATTTTCCCGAGAAATTGAAATAACCCGCGGGATTTTCTTGATGCTTTTATTCGGTGTGCATTGTCGGGAGCGCTTTCCCAAATTAAAGGTAAACTAATTTAGGAAATGGATTCGTCAATACAATAAGCCCGGATGGACGAGCGTTTTAATTAATAAACGTCTAACGATTTACTTATTACTGTTCACGTTGTCAGATATATCCGGTTACTTTTATTTAAATTTGCGTTTTTAAAATTTATAGGTTATAAGTGTGTGAAGGGTGGTTTTAAAGTGACCAAGCAGTGAAAGCTTAATTCTTTAGATATTTGGTGTTTTACATATTGTTTTAAATTTAATTTTACACGTTCGCTTTCATGTGTGTCTAGCGTTCTAATACATTAGGCAAATAAAAAACGTTCCGTAAAATACGGCATAATTACATTAAGATAACAAACCTATAAATAGACATGTGCCATTTACAAGTCTTCGCATTTACGGAATATTAATCAGAATCTGTTTCAAAAGGACTTATTATCAATTTATAAAATCCAATGGCGTCAAGTAATAACCAATTTAAAAAATCAAATTCGTACTTATATAACCTCTGACATGTCAAATAAAAACACCCAACCTTCTGTATCTGCGAATGGAACGGTATAAAGTTTCTATCAGGCACACTTCGCGGAGTTTAATTAAATGGGATAGTTTTGTCCCTTAACAGCCAACTGGAAATGTAAGCCGGCGATCATTAAGGGTTAGCACCCCGGATCGTGGCGCGAAATTGTGAAGGCATTCTTTACCACTGACTTTGCTTTACGAGAGATAGTAAATAAGTTTTGATAGAAGAGGTTGATGAAGTTTGCTGTTTCGTTTGTTGGTCGTTTGAGGTCTGGGGTACAGCATCTGAGGTATCTCTGCTGAGTACGGTTACAATAGCAAACGTTTTTGATGGGTGATGTAATTAGTAGCCGTGGTCAGTTTTCAAAAGGTTATATATCAATCAATCAATCAATCAACAGCTATCAAAGCTGTGTCTCGATGGTTGGATGGTTGGGTTCACTTAATGCTGGTAGAAGTGTTTCTTTGTTAACATCTTGTTAGGGGTGGTACTACAGTGCCTCCTGTTTTGACCGCAGCAATAATCAAATTTACGTGGTTGTGTTCCGGTTAAAGGGAGGTAATAGTGTCGTGCATTAATGTATATTATTTAAGATTGAGCAAATGTTTATCGTCTTATTGAAATGAAAGAGACCGAAGTTGTACAGGTTCCAATTTTTGGTATTTTTTTAAATGCAGATGTTTTAATCATACTGTGTAAGTAGATAAATAGATGTAAAACTTGTTCCAAATCTTGCTGCACACATCAAAGAGGAACCTTTTTTTTTTACTTATTATAAAAATTATCTAAGTTGCCGAAAAAGCAACAAACTTCAAATAGGACAATTGTATTGATAGAACTCAAACCACAAAAAACTAACGATTCCTTAGAAACTAATGAAACCCAAATGCAATTTAATGAATTTACCTCAGTGACAAGTAACGGAATAAAATAAACATTTACCTGGAGTAATTCCGTAATTCTTCAAGTCGAAGAATTTTCCTGGAAATAAATGATGTTCAAGGACCCTTGGTTCCCAGCAATGCAAACGAACTGAAATTATAGCCTGCTTGGAAATAAATGGTAACAGCGTGTGCAGGCCTGTAATTAAGGTGGTAACAATTATAAGTTTTGGAATTAGAGTAAAGTTGGCGGCGTCTTAAGCGGTTGGGGGATGAATTTAGAGATGTTGTGGAATTGTCTAGTGCTAAAAAAAGAAATAGACTCGGACCAAAATGAAATACATAACATATTTGAAACGATTTTTATTTATATTATCACTGATTAAAATTACATATTTGAATGCAAGTAGCTTGTAACACAATTATACGAAATGTTATAACGAAAAACATAATTCAAATAACATATTATTAAAAGAATAAACCACCCTCTTGTTTACACTGTAAAGAAACATGACAAACGACCACAGAAATTATAAAAGAGATAAATAAATGAAATTACGTGCAGTGCCTGCTGAGACATTGTCCCCTACTTCTTGCCAATAGCTAACACGCGCAAATAATTTCAACCAATCACACCATTTTTTAACACCTGCACCAGGATGATAATTGAGCCACGCAAATCGAGTATGAGGCCTATACAACCTCGACGTACCGGCTCGCATACCATTTCTTTTTCTCTCTATTCTAAAACGACGTATGTGCAAACTACGCCACAAAAATACTAACGGTCATGTTTCTCCTTAGAGATTTTATAAACCAACGAATAATTCTATCCATTTTTTCTTAAATATACAAAATAACAATACCGAACAACATTTATAATTCTGTAATACTTATTTATATTTATTATAAGAATGAGGTCTGCATGTATTCATGCTTGTATTTACCGAACTTCTCCCTTAGAAATAGACCTTCCGCGAAGTTTGCGGGAACTTTTAATGTGTATAAAAGCTTTTCGCCCCGTCTTGTTTGTTACTTTTTTGAATATGAACGCCATTTTAAAAGTTAAGCTTTATTTTTATGTATCTTGATCCATGAGCTTTTGTTAATGTGCCAGCTATTTACTCTTAAATTATTTCTGTCTATTGAAATATTATTGACAGTAAATGTTTTGGGTTAAATTTTTTATCGCAACTTGTTTTGAAGTTTGATGAGGTTCGTAGGGGTTGGAGTTTTTGGGAATTATTAAACTTACACTGAAGTATTTTAGTTTGCTTATGGATAGAAGTGACAAAAATATTGCGTAGAAAAATGAATGAAAAATACTTAGAAGAAGGAAAGACACGGTCTTCAACATAGGCATAAAATAAAATCGACGATTAATTGCTTTTATAAATACCCAAAATTATTGTGATATCTTTGCAAAGCTGTAAACTAATTCTATTTCATTTGATTAAATTATAATATTACTAAAATATCTTTCGAACTTGTAGTCTAACGTACATTACTTTAAAGTTTTGACAATTTTGCTCAGTTTACCAACTTTTAGACTAAAATGTGAAAGTCCCCATGTGATGTCATCAAAACTGGTGATGCAGTTCGCAGTCGAAGTTACTGGCCGCTCTGCTGGGTTCACTTTAACCCTAATTAATTCTCTTGTTTGTTCACCAAGAACTTCCGGTAACGAACTTGCTTTCATTTAGTAATGCAGTTTAAGAAAGGGCGTAAGTCAAGTGTTTTCACAATTTTACGAATCCAACCGCAACTGTGAAATCCTTTGGTAGGGTACATATTTTTTAAATGTATCAATAAAAATTTACAAAATTGTATTACATATTCAAGTAGTTTAGTAACAGTAAAGAAATATTGCAGAGGTAACAGAGGTTTACAATTAATAGTTTTCTAGATACAGCGATGTGTTTGAGGAGCTGAAAAACGCTTCATACAAAACGATGCCGAGTTATGACGTCACAGCTTGTAAATCATACGAGCGTTTGAAAAAAGAATTTAATAGCTACGTAGATAATGCGTTTACTTGAATACTGTCATAATATAAATTGTTATATTTAATGTCAGTAAGCTAATAATATTTAAAAAAATTAACATATTTCGTAATAAGTTTTTTTGCTTCTTTTGCTAAATTTTCTAATCCCTGTAATTTCGATATTAAAATCCATTTTATTTTTCAAAACATTTTTTGGGTCAAAAAAAACTTGTGCATTTTCTAAATAAATGATAAAAACTTGTATTTTCAAATGGTGTCAAATACCCAATGAAAGAAAACTCATTTGTTTTAAATATGTTTGTTCGGATAATGCGGATCCCGGCCACCTATATCAACTTGTATCTAAGTTTTATTACAACAAACATTACGCACGCCACGTAGGTATAAGTTCGTAGTTATAAAAGCATTCAACTTGGAAATCGGATACTTACAAAAGAACTTAGCGAATTGAAGAAATCGTTCGCAAAAAGGGTCGTGTCTTCTCGATTGGAAAAAAATAATGCAAGATTATTAAGGTCGCGCAACAAGTACAGAATCGAACGATTGGAGCAGTTCTTTTAATGCTTAGTAAAAGATGGAGTTACAAAAATAAAACATACATTTTGCTTATGCCACTCTGGTGAATCCCAGATCACCCTGCAGAAGTCGGTGCCTGCGGAGGTATGCATGACGCATCTTCCACCTCCCTCACCGTGGAGGGTGCTGCTTAGGCAGCTAAAAAAAAAAATTAATTTAAAAGCATTTTTTTTTAGTTTTTCAAACGTTTGCAGTTCCCGCAATAGGATAGGAAACGCATTATGCTTTTGTTGGATTCTCAGAACCCACCGCGATTTGCGATTCTTTTATTATTATAAAATATTATTTGCATTTTTTATAAACAATTTTGAAAGAGGTTTTCCCGACAATTGTTTTTTGTTTAAAGGATTTAATAAATTTATTTTTATTGTCCATGTATGTATTTTTCCGAGTTTCTGTTTTTATTAATAAATACTATTAATAAAAAATCACATACTTTTTTTTATCTGGCACGAATCGTTAGGTCTGAGCTTAAACTCAACATGTATGATAAATGAGATTGAATTAAAAATTGAGTTAAAAATAAAAATTACCTGACACCTGTTGTTTCGTTTACAGCTGTCTCAAAAATTCAAAAGTATTTTTACCACCTTTATTCATAATGAGAGTAACCGGCGTTTCAGAAAATGCCGTACAGCTTTCGTGTGCGAGCTTTCAAAAGAAAACCGACCAACGGAGGGTCTGCCACTTCATTATTGTAATGTTTAAAGCAAAAGTATTCTGCCCGCGGTATTTTTTTATAATATAGTCTGCTGCAAATCGTTTAAACTGAACTCCTTTAGAGATCTTTAAAACAGGCCAATAATGCAAGAGATTATAATTTATTCAGTTAACTTTACCAAAATACATATCCTTTTAAATGTTAAATATATTGTCAGTTGTAAAAAGCCAACGCGACAGAACTGTTGGAATCGGGATAAAACAAAATTTCACTTGAACGCTTCCAATTTTTAAATGTTCACTAAAAATGCGGGCCCTTAAAATACTTTCAATATAAATTACGTCCATTTCCATCGAATCATACACGTTTATCGAACGATTTACATTTATTTAGTGATGTTACAACGTTTTCGAGTTTATATCAGTCTATATTTAAATGTGAGTTTACTTGAATTTATTCGCTCACAGTTACGGGCTTCCGTGAATGTGTTTTATATTTATATACAGAAAACTACTGGGTAAACACGATTCAATATGCATGGTTTTTTTTTTCAATGTAATTATGATAAAGAATTTATTCTCTTATAAATCAAACACCCGAAAATATGTACAATTTATGTCGAAAACCATGCTCGACAAAATCGAAAGCCCTAACATTGTACAAATTGGTCACGACTACAATAATTTGTAAACATCACCTTTTTCATTGAAATTAAAAAACAAAAGCGAAATAAAAAACGGGCTTTTGTTGAGTAATAAATAAATAAAACAGTCATAAATAACTTTGCAACTCTGGCTGGATTCTAATGAGTTAGAGGCGACTCGGGTAAATTGAAACCGGTTCCTTCAATACAGCGTTTTGTATGCAAAGAAGTACCCAAGCCGCACTTTAATTTACTTATTTGAATTAAAACATTTCGTGATGCGCATTCGATTGTTTCTTACATCATTTTTCGTGGTATTTTTGGTGCTTTAAACTGAAGAATTGCTGATTTTGTATTCATCTGGCTCTTATTTCAATTTTATACTTTTTTTCGTTGTTAATTATGGAGCGTTCTTTACTCTGAAGATCTGCTTTGAAAGTATTATGTTTCGAAAAAAACATATTCTACTTATATTTATGCAATGAACCAACTGTATTACATTATTTTTAAAACTAAATGGATTTAGCATAATTAAAACGACTAACATTTTCAATCGAACATAAAAAAAAAACGCTTTATAGATATTTGTATTCGTCTGTGTGTGAATGAAAGTTTATGGCCAATATTATCTTACAGTTCTTCAAAGTGGTAAGATATACATTAGCTCCAATGTTACTTTAGTCAGTTTGCCATACCTAAACGACGAAGCAATAACATTCCACGTCCCCATGACGGGCGTTATTACTGAATTCGATGTTTATATTTACACAGTAATCCGAAAACGAGCCACGAGGCTTTGTTGTGTTAATTTCATTAGACGCGGCCGTCGGTCGGCGAATTTTAATTGGGTTTCAAATCAACTTTGTCTCATGCACTCTTGCTTTTGTTCGATACGTGACCTGTTGTAAAAAAATATGAAAATTTGTAATGAATCATTTTTTGGGAGTTAATTCTTATGATTATACATTTTATGAATATTTTCTCATGATTTGATGTCGAATAAATGATAAAACTTGAAAGATATCAACTTTATCTTCCAAATGTTTATCATCAAGAAAACTCGCAGGAATTTCCGTGCTCTTTTACCAGTAAGGGACGCGAACAGGAAAATATAGTCACTCTTAAATAGTTCAAAAATCAACCAATAAACGAACACTACACCTGACCAAAACAACGAGACTTTTCCATCTAAAAATACAAAATAAAAACTTACTTGAATTTTTTTTATCTTTGTCTTAGATAAAACGTTGACCAGCACATTTCATCTCGCAGTAAAGTCATACGTTGAGGCTGAGATATCTCGGCACCTGATCCCGAGATGTTCACTCTTCCCTCACCGCCTGCAATCTAATTACACCAACTGGCTGCAAAAACGTGTGGAAACGATAAATCATCTTACATCATCCTTGTCTTAGCAAATGAACACACGGGATAAAAGAAAGAATTTATTTATTCCCACTGGGAAAACAGCAATTAGGTAATTTACTGAGTGAGAGTTTTTCAGAATTTTGGGTAGGTAATGTTAGCCATGTTATGCTGCCTATTTTTGATAGGATCAAGAGTTACATGTATTTTTTTCCAAACACAGTTTTAAGCAAATTTCACTATACATGATATTATAAACAAAATTAAACTAAAACAAAACCGCAACGCACCGCAGGGCCAATCTTAAAAGCGTAGGTGTTGGAGTGAAAACAACAGCCAGCGACGGATCCATTATAACGTGAACTCTTGATATTTAAATATTCCACTAGCACTGTGCGAAGGGAAGATCTGTTTATTTTGGCTGAGGTAGATTTTTCGTAAAAGTTATTATTGAAAGGGGAGACGTGGGTTGATTTTCACCAATTATGGGGGGTGAATAGGGGATGAGTCCAATGTCTCCGGGGGATATCACCATGCATATTGCATGAAGGCAATAAGGTGTCAAAGTTTGCGAGCTACTGGAAAAATACGTTGTGAACCGGGCCGATTTCTTCCCATCGCGGCTTCGGTTCAATTGAATACTGCTCTAGTGTATTGAAAGTTATTCCTGCAAGATTATCGGATGGGGTGAAGCGAAGTATGCGTAAGGTTTTTATTGAAATTTTATCTGAACGTTTTGATTGTTCTATATTAAGTTATTTTGCGTCAGTAATTTAGAACTCTTTTTATTTGTTTGATATTAATACAAATCTCAGTCACAATCAAAGCAGTCTTCTACACTCAATTCAATCTTGGGCATAAGTCTATAGCATGTTTACTTTGAAAAAGCTTCTTCCCACAGCGTGCTTTCCTATTTTCTTGAAGCTTACAACAATACTATTTCATATGTAAGTACATTTTATGTTTTGAAATAACATTATTTATGGTAAGAAGGAAATCTTGTCACGCGGAGGTGGGAAGTAGCTTAGGTGTATATAAACTTATTGGATATCATGAAGTAACGGCGATATTTTTATTGATGTGTATATGTTAGTTGCAAGTTTGCAAAGAACCTGTTCTCTGTTTTGAGAATTTTCTTTTAGATTGTCCATACCATTAAAAATTACTAGATTTGTAGGTGAATTATGAAATTATTTATATTTGTTTTTTAGGTATTCATTTGGAACCTTATATAAGTTATTACATGAAGTAATGGTTTAAAATATATTGGAAACATGTGCCAAAGATCGTCAATACGTTTACTTATGATAACTAGTTTTAAGTTAATATAATAGCCGAAGGTATTCGGTTTTTACCGGTGATGCATTGAACCTCTAATAAAGAAGAAATTAAATTTTTGCCGTTTATAGTGGTTTGGCGCATTGACTGAATGAAGATTAGTCTGGCCTTAAACTATTTAATGTACAACTGTAAAGAGGCTTTCAAACTCTACCTTCTTTTGAATGTATTATGAATATATTATTTAAGATCTGTAGAATATATTAACTAACTTAAGAATAAGACATAGATAATTTTTGTAATAAAGCACATTCATTTAACACAAAAGGGCCCTCATAACATAGAAACGTATATAATAAAGGTGCGTCGACACTACAGTTTCTATGTAAATAAAACCCCCAGCTATTTATACCCCTTTAAATAAAGTTTATATTGTATGACATTATAGAAATTTGATGAGGATCGTCATTTGGACTAAACAAGGCTTGGGTTACCAGTTTTGTGTAGATCTGATGAACGATATAGCTGTTTCATGCGAGTTGATAATGTCGAAATAGTTTGCTTTGCCATTTAATGTTCATTTTAAAGTTATATATTTAGAGTGCTTGTGAGCATTATGTTCTTTACGAGTTGCAAAGTTGTGTTAAGCAAAAGCAATAATTACAAACTAAATAAACGAGACAAGAGGAAGAATCGCATCGCATATTGCAAAACCGTAACGCCCTAATAATAATAAATCCCCAGACAAACACACCAACTGTATAGCAGGGCTGGTATTAGGCAGAACTATTGCTCACTGCGCTACTCGGACGTCAATCTAATTAGGACCACTAAAATAGTTAATATAATGTTCTTAGCAAAACTATTCCTAATAACTAAATTAATGGTCCTCCTAATGCTTCAATTTATTACAACATTGTTTCCGAAACGCAACAGTTTACCGTAATATTTATCTATCTACGAAATACCGATTTGTATCACAATATATAAAACACCTATAAATTCAAATACACAAGCAATCCGTCAAAATGATTCGCTATTTTTCACATACTTGGCAAACATGTAAAATAAACAATAGGCTTGTGACACACCTACAGCGAGAAGCGATAGCGATTCATATTAATGCTGGCTATTAGCTCGGTCGCGCGATAAATCCGGCTGCTATTGAAAAGCGATTTGCTGCTACAACTCGTTTACTTGAAATATTGTTGACGCGTGCAAACTTGCCACGGTTTCGGCGCTGTGTACGGTGTATTTAAGAATATAGAACAGTGTCTGCTATAGCGTACCGTACTGTATATTTATGTAGTGTACAATACTTTACAGAGATGTGATTTTTTATATTAAGAAATATACATTTGACCAAACATGTTACGTTTTTATAATTCATTACCGGTAGTTTATTGACATTTTCTATTTTTATCACAATCCAAATTAATAAAAATTATTTTTGCATAATTAAAACTTATAAAAACTTGTTACCACTGTGACTCAAGCTTGGCACAATGGTTGAAGAGGAATACATCCATTTAATTGTTATTCCATATTATTAAATTACAAAAATATTGATATATTTTTGCATTTATGCTTTAAAAAAACGTTTCAAGGCTTATTAATTTAATTTATTCTATCCAATACATAAACAAACATATATTTATTTTATATCTTTCATGTTACCTCTACCCTAACAGTCATCAATCAGTTACTTGTAAAAGTCATTGATTTGATACTGAAATACGCCCTTTTCATCGACGTCATAAAAAAAATGATACGTAAAATATACCCCTGAAGTTATAGGGATTGATGCCAACTTATTTGTATTCAGAATAAAGATACCTACCACTTTGTGAAGATTTTTGTAGATCTTCATAAGAAAACGCATCTCAAGTAGGATTTACCTGATTCTTTGCCTAAAGAAGTGAGCGATGATTTGTGGGTGACCGTTATTTATTTCGAACTACGAATAATTCTTTGTTCTAGAATAATTTGAAATGTAAAGTTCTGTTCGCGATAAGAAAATAATGATGTCCCAACTATATATTTGAGACAACAGCGTGTCCGACAATTAGAAAACGTTTACAGTAGCTGCTTTCTCGCTGGCTAGAAGTCGTGATTGACCCAAAAGTTCCCTATTTGAATATCCGAAGCTACTTCAGATTAACAATAACTTCACCTTAACATAACAAATTATTAGGTCAATTTTCGGCGTTCTCAAACGCTAAGAGCCAATTGGTGTCTGGCTTGAAGCCAGCTTTGTACTAAGCATACGGCCCGTATTCGCTCGTAATGTATATATATTAATTATAGTATCAAGTTCTCTAATTAACTGTGTAATAGCTGCAACATTGCGGTGGTGAATTATTTAAAACTCCCAACATTTTGGCTTTTATAATGGCTGTGTTTTACTTTCAATTGTTAGAGAAGAATTATACTACTTTAATGTTTGTTAAAATATAGAAGACTATTTTTAATAGCCTCCATTATTAATTATACTTCGAGAGTCAAAATGATGTTGTTAACTGAAATATGAATCAAATTCGATTACCGATAATAATAGAAATCGCCGTTTAACTAAATTACTTTTAAATCAAAACATAGTAACTATGGAGTTTTTTTTGCTATAGTTTTTTTGACCACCAGACTCAGACTTTCACTGTTATAACAAAAATGCACCAATTCCTTATTCAAAATCATATTTAAAAATCTATAACAAAAACATGACATTTAGGTTTGAAATTTGAATTGTACAAAATAAAAATTGTGGTCCCGACTGAACTGTCAATTTCAGAACGCTTTGAAATCAATCTAGCAAAAAAAACATCACGCATACTCGCTATCTTTCGAATCTTTAAATTTCAATGCACTATTTCAATAAGCTTAGAAGCGCCCGCGGCGTACAAACGCCATTCACCATTGTCATTTCTTGTGGTCGATTTAAGAAAATGTAAGTTATTGTTGTTACTCTCAAGCGAGCTGCGATTTTCCGCCATCTTTTTGATTTTTTTTTTTTGCTGTCGTTTGAGACCGGTCAAGCTTGGTTGTCACCTATTGTTTCTTTGTTTGCTATTTTATCCTTTTTTTGTATGTTGTCTGTTGCAATTCATTAGTGTCTCTAGTGGTACAGTGGAATTATTAGATACTGCTTAGCTGAAGTTGTTTGGTATAAATACCTTTTAAGTTAGGTTTTTGAATCGTGTTATTATATTCAGCGTGGAAAATCCTTTCATTCTTTCGTTTAATAATGTTAAATTAAGTACGAGTCGATAAGTCAGTTTCTGCTGTTAATTGTCTATATTTAGTAACTAAGTAATAAAAATGTTAGGTAAAACATGATAAGAGCTTAGTAAAATTTTGTACGCGAGTTTATAACGTTATTGGATATAACGTCATTTGAGATGCTCTAAAATCTTATGACTGCAGCATAACTGTCTTAAACGGTGGGAAAAATATGCCAGAGGCTGTTATTATAGCTTGAATCGGGACAATAATCGTGCCATTCCAGAAATTTCGATAAGTCAAGCATAACGATGGGCTTCGAAATTACCCGCTGTGTTTTTATGTAAAATGATGATGGCAATACCAATTCAAATGATAAAATAACAAAACACGAAAGTTTAAGAATAAGCTCTATTAATGTAATGTTAGGATATTTATTAGAAAAACCATAAGAAATTAACGAGTAATTAACCTCAAAGTGTCAGCAATACTTTATCAACCAAGAACTTAATCGTATCTTCATCCGAACGTATTGATGGAATATTCATATAGAAAGAGAACAAAATCCGTATCCTATATGAATAATGGTTGAACTCCTCGCGTCAGAAAACTTGGATATAAATCTTTCAATAATCGATGCTGCTTCTCGAATATTTATTTACGAGTATCGAGATATCGGCTGAATTTTTTCTCGATTATAACAAAGGAAGTGATTTATTGTTCGAATGCTGTGTATTTACTTTGTGTATAGTTTTACCTTGCTGTAGCGTTGGGATTTTATTATATGATACTGCTTTGTGGAAAGCCATAATATTATAGTTTATATTTGAATGTGTTACATTTACAGTCTTTCAACATTTTAACATTTTGAAGGTGTTTCCTATAATTATAAAATGAATGTGCTTTAAAGAATTTAACTAGCTTTATGTATTTAAGGATTATTTTGAATTATAAAAATAGTACTCATCACAACTAAATCCATGCAAAAAACATGTAAAAAACGACAACCGCACGCGCTCAAAACGAAACTTATTCGAAACAGACGAAGAAATAGACTTCGAAGAGACGGACTCGCCGGCCACGTTCACAGTACCGGCTCCTGTATCGGTACCCACTCCAGAAATACCGGTACTAATCGACGTACTGCCCACACTGCCGCCTGTAAATGATTCTACGAACCATAATATTTTTATTCGATATTTGACACGTAAGTACACTAATAAGAAGTGATTTATGTTTCAGGTGCAGAGACGCTGATTTGTCAAGTTTATTTTGATATTTATTTATTTAGCCGTACGTTTTTCGTAAAAATGAGGGGAACTTTTGCTTTAATTCAAAATGCAAATAAAAATATATTCATAATAAACACGTTCATATAAAAGAGAAAATTCAAATATATGAAATTTTCATAAACATAAACAGTCAAACGAGACTAAAACAGAAATAAAACTGAAGAAAGAAATGGTAAATTTTTAACAACACTAGTTGATGTGTAGAAGCCGCGCTGTCATATTCCTTTGGGAACTCGCTCGCACTGACAGACCGTACTACTGATTGCTTTGATTTTATATGCAAAAAGGTCGCCTCTGGCCATTATGTAAATTTAAGTCGGTAAACAATGTTCCTGGCGAGATACCGGTACACAGACATACCGTAATCTTTCTTTTTGATCTCATTGAAATAAACACGTATCATGTGTACAAGTGTCATAACATTAATCATTGAGACCGATAGCGCACAGGTTATAGTGGGTTATGATTACTGGAGATATGAAACAAATAGGTATATCGTTGGAACGATTTTCTAAGATTCAAAAGTACTTACCAGCGAATAAAAACGTCTATTACTTATTTAGTTTTTACTGACTGTTTATTGTTACACCAAAAATGAAAAAAGTACATTCTGTAGAATATAGTATCGAAGTAAAATCCTGTATTACAGATGCTACGTTTAGTATTAATAAATTTTTTTTGCTCGTCAAAGATGTTCTAGATTGGCTTGTAAATATATGCATTGAATGCCACCCATAAGGTTTACATACTAATTAATTAACATCAAATTACGTCGTGCAGATTAGATTTTGATAAACTAATAAACGGTACATAGTTTATTGTGTATAAATTACAATGCATTTACATATATCCATTAATAACAGACATTTGACACTTATGGGGTAGAAAGGGGATTATATTTAAGAATTAACCTGCACTAAGTGTTGAAGTGTCGATACGGAGGTCTGGGTTGGAATTTTTGTCTCGTATTTGGGGAGAAAATTTACTTAAAAGGAAATTAATTAGCTTCTGTCCGTGGCCTGGTTCCTTGCATTTTTCTCATAGAAATGGGTATTTTGTTACAACTGCTTACTATTAGCATTTTTCCAAACAACTTATCAGGCAATATAGATGAAATAGTACTATAAAACTAATTTTCCTAATATCTGAAATAGTGAAAACGGAAATTTATCAAAAAGTTCTTACAAAATAATCATATCAATACAACGATATTTTTCAAAATGTATTAATTTAATTCCTTATTGTTTTAATTTTATTACTCATTTATATTTAAATTTTGTTGCTTGCATGCAACATACAGAAAAACGTGGTACTCGGAACTGTCCGTATATAAATATTGGCGTGATCAGCGAAACAAATGCACATCGAAAAATAATGATCCCAACTCGATGCATTGCCACAGTCTATAAGCATTTATGCTCCGTGGGCAGGCTGTAGGTCATGTGGTCAGGTTTTAATGCACTCGAATTTATTATTAAGAAAATTAGGTGTAGTACTGATCTTTCAATCCACGCTCAAATATGGAATTCAATACACGTATCAAAATAAAATACCGGTATAGTAATTCACTAAATACGATTCCGGTAACGGCGTGAATCTAGTGTTATCAATTGTGCGCGGTGTGAAAGCGTGAAAACGTTTCAATTTAGCAATTTCATTTCGTACGTAACACTGTCTAGGCTTTCCGTAATTTAATCCACGTTGACGGGCGCGAACGGTTTTGAAAAATCTGTTTTTTGTATTTGAATGCGTGCGTCGGCACGTCCCGGCTCCAATCCTGCGTACATACAGAACGTGACCATTCTCGGCTCGGCCCGTCGAGGAATAAACAAATTCGTCATTGCAATCCCCGCACGCTCGTCAGGCCCGGACACCAAATATTTAATTTCCATAGCTAACTGTATCGACTGACACACATAATGGAGTATCAAATGTACTCTCATTTTAAAACAGTGCCGTAGGGATTCAAATGATATTCATATCTGCGGGGTCGTGAGGGCAGCTGATCGCCATAATTTGTCCACTTCCAACCCCGTTCGATATGAGCAGTATCATATCACCTCGCTCGAGCTTATATCATCCAGCGCGCTTGTGATCTGTCTTTTTTTACATATCTCTAATCTAGGCCCGACCTCGGCCGTGTCCGTCCCATGAATATTTTAACTCCTGTGTGACAGTCTCCGAAAATACGCTACTCGCATTCGTTTATTAATGTGGCATCGATCGCTGACGACCCAAGAGACCTGCCCAGTACGGATACTGAACTAAATGGGATTTCATTTTCTAGTTCAGAAATCAAACGCTCCCCGCGGCACACGTCCGATGTTCTTTTCTTTTTAAGAGGCTCCCTTTCTGATGTTTTCTTTCCGGAACGTTTGGCGCGAGGATTTCGGCGCGGCTGGAACCATATGAGCCGACATAATTGTTTCGTATCCACCAACCTTAACAACGCATTTTTTCTCGAGATAATGCTATTTATCTCGCCCTGCTCGTAATGAAAATATACAACTCTGTGCTCGGGTGCGGTAATTTACCGGAACAGAATTCGGTGCCGAATTCTTGTCGAAAACTCAGCTCAAGTTTCGCGAAGTTCCGCGGTGTGACTCTTCGGCTGAGAAATTAAATTCGCGCTTAAACGTTTTCGGATTGGAGACAAAGGCTAGGAATGAAAAATTTAATTCCAGCGGAGGGTAGTCTGGTTCTTTTAATAAAATTCTACTATTAAAGAAAGTCCTCTTTGGAAGCCCTGCTATAAATAAGAGTCTTTATAAAGTAGACTGTACTTAAAATTTCACTTCCGAATAAAAAATTTGTAAGCTTTACTTAAGACGTCGCCTGAATTCGAGTCGAAAATTGGTTGAATGCGGTCTAACAGCATAAGTGGTTATATAATGAGTGTCTTGAACCAAAAGTCCACGCTCATGTATAATTCAAGACCTGAAGTTAGCCGTCTGCGCCGATGAGTAAAAGTTCCCCACATATTTGCATTTGGGAAGTAAAGATAAGTTTATTTATTTGATTTCCATTACCGGGTGGGTTGAAGATATGGCGTCCGGGCTCGTTATTTTAGGAGATAAAACGACCTTTCTCCGAAATTTTACCTGGTTTTAGTGAGTGTATAAATTCACATGTTCGTTGGTTTTGTGGATTTGAAAATATTACTCGTTTCTTTATCGTCTCTCCTTTTGTTTTTTTTAAAGAATATATAAAATGTCCTTTCTCTGTGTTTCTCCTTTATTTGACCATATATGATTTGCTTGTTTTTTAAATAATTTTCATCAACTAATAAACAAAACGTTTGCCTTCCAGACCCGCCCGAGATCACGATCCGGCCGCGCAACCTGCAGGTCAAGGCGAACGGCATCGCAGCCTTCTACTGCGCCGCCCGAGGGGACCCGGTGCCCAACATCCAGTGGAGGAAGAACGGAAAACGAGTCTCAAGTAAGTTTTCATATCTTCTATTTGCGTAGGAATCATAGTGTTTTGGGTTCTCCCCCAGTTTACAATATGGTCATATATTGTTATAGGTGGGTAAATTGTATATTATTTATCTTTTTTAAACTTAAATTCTATAATAAATTTTGTATTTGTTAAGATAAACCTACTTGGAATCATTTTTAAATAATTTAATTGCCCTTAATATCTGAATTGTATATTTTAAACATTTACATAAAGAAAATTTTGTTTGATTCGCTTCAACATTTATCCACCGTCCACGAAAAAATAAAAATAATACTTAAATTTTGTTTATTCGATTAGCAAAAAAATTATCAGTCTATTCTTTGAAATAAGAATAGACTGATAATTAGTGTAGAGTGAATAGGTACCTCTTGGACAGGCGTGTATGATCCTCGTCTTCATCGTCACTGTCCATCAGGTGAGATGGAAGACAAACGCCTGCCAATCAAAAATAAAAAAATAAAAAATAAATATTTTTTACAATGCACACAAATAGGTAATTTAAAAGATGATAGGTAAAATATTTAAATTATAATTCTCTATAGTGTTTTAAATGAAATAGTAAAAAAGCAAACGATATAAGAATTCTCTATTGGCAGCATTTAACCAAACAAACAATAACATAAATGAAAATAAAATAAAAATAAAATCAGCTTTTGTGCACTACAAAATATATTTTTTAATTAAGCATGCCGAGAAAGCAATGAAAAATAATTCCCAACCGTGGCCGGAGGATCAAATATCTCATTTGCTGCTATTTTTCTCTCGATTGAAATGTAAAACGGTTCAGCCATAAATATCTGGCCGGTAATGACGTCATAAGCCCGGGGCAATGATGCGAAAAAATGTATCGATGGTCGGGAACCCCGAGTTTTTCATACCCCTCTAAATAGTTTCATCGTTGCCATGAAAAATGTAATCGCCTCAATCATAGTACATGGAAGCGAGAGCCCGGGGTAGCCACATTAATAACAAAAATCAGACTTGGCGGTTTTCCTCAGATTAATGTTTTTGATATAAAGCGATATCTAAGGTTGCATCGTTTGGAATTTCTCGGTGTTATTAATTTTTGCGTTATTTTGATTGTTAACTACCCTAAGTTATAAAAACCTTTACTAAATAAATCTTAACAAGTAGGTTTTGTGTTTTGCATAATATTTTAGTGTTTTCTTTCAGCCCTTTATAAATTTCATTAAGTAAGTAATAAAATTAAAATTTACATTTTATAGACACGTACCAATAAAATAAGTTTATTTAACTTGACGCCTAAAGTCAAATGTAATTATTTTGAGCACAAAGTTAAAATAGACTCAATTTCGATAAACTATTAACGAAATAGTTTCTTAAGCATGCACCTTCACTATATTTAGAATCATTGCTAACATTCACTAAATGTAACAATTCTTTGTCATAAATGTCTTTGTTCTAAAATGCGAATGAAATATATAAAACTGAAAGCTTTTTCAGCGTCCCATTGGCGGCTTACCTTCCAAGGTCCTTTAATTAGACATACATTGGACATTTAAATCATTATAAATTCCAAAATGACAAGACAAGTTGTGGTATGTAAATTTTGATGTCAGCGAATAATGAAAGGGTATCGACATCTTGCATATTGTCACCTTTCCATGATGAAGTTCTACAATACATGGTAAACCATGAAATTACACCTTCTCATAGGTCTCATAATCTTCGATAGCTTAGTTTTACATGTATGTTATCTATGGTAGATAGAAGAATTAATAAATTTATACAAGATAAAGTTAAGTGATTTTCTTTATTTGAGATTTTTTTTTTAAATAATAAAACATTTTACAATTTCCATCGACAGTATTGTGCGTTACTACCCAGAAGCATAAACAGTTATTGTTCCACTTTTTTTTCTTATAAGTCATCTCAGAATTTATATTTCTGGCTCCGTAAGAGTTTGTCAGTTCTGTTGCCTTTTTGTTCTTGTTGTACAGTTGTTCTGATAGCCAGTTTTTTTCCACAATTTATTACGTTTATTTTTGTCACTGAACTTATTTCTTTGGGTTAAGCCAACTTAGGTTGAGTTACTTTTCTTGCTGGTTTCAGTTTTTTGCATTACGTTGTTATGGTTTTCTGTCACGATATAACTTTTAAAACTTGATTTGGTTTTATAGTTTCAAGTTAATTTAAGTAGGGTTTTCATGAGCTAGACATATTTTTTAGCCTTTTTATAGCGGCCAACCGAACACGCGAATCATCTGATGGTAAGTGGCATTTAAGGCTATGGACATTGTTTGTCGTAGTTACAATACATTAAAATATTTGAGCACTGTACTGAAATTTCGACTTACGATGCAAGACAACTGTGGGATTCAGTTGAAATTGCGTTTATTTCTGTAATTTCGTAAAGACACCAAGACCGTAATAGACGTACGTAGGAGTTACAAAAAAATTTCATAACGCCTCATTCGAGGTCTTAAGTAAAGAAAAAAAGACTTCGCTTTTGCAGTTTTGCCCGATAATGCCTTGATTAAAAAAAAGACATTGAACAATTCTTATAATTTTACTCCGGCCTTCATGTTTCAACTGTAATTCCGAAGTTCAGTTAGTTTGAACACTAACTCAGCAGTGTTACTAATAGCCCGAGAGAAACGATGCCAAGTTAGTGGAATGGAAGACGTGTCACAGAAGACATGTGCAATGTTCAACTTCTTGGATACCGTATGGTAATGCATCAATTATTGTTGTAGCTTCCCAGTCTTTAGTCTCTATTAATTATAGATAAAAAATAATTTTGTTTACTATTCTAACATACTACGCGTTGAAACATAAATACATTAGTTGTGTAAAATCGTTTGATTAAGATTTACCCTGGAATTAAATTATCTCTGTACTGTAAATGTACGGTGATCGGATTTCTAATTGGAGTAATTTTGTACATCTATTAATTTAAACTGAATACATTTATGTACGGTCCTCAAAGTAAGCAAATATTAAAACGTGAATCTCAGTACATTGTGGCTGAACAACGGCTTTCCATGTTGCATCCGCACACTTTACATTCTACCATCCAAGATTGCTCTGTAAAAACCTAAAGTAGCAAGCATCCCCGGCAATCTGCTTGGCTCTTAAACTGTTAGACTTAAAGTTTAAATTGCTTTGGCGAAGTAGTTAAGTAGAAGGTTTCGTATGAAACTTGGTGTGGGACAGAGCTAAATCGGCTCTCGTAATAAGTGGGAAGAAAATGTATTTCAACAACAAGTGAGAATTATCGCTGTCTCTCAACCGCAGGGCTTTGCAACTCAACTGTAATAGTTTTTGTGTGGCCGCTCCTCGTGTCCCGCTCGCCTTTTAATGGCTACGTGGAAAGCGGGAAAGCAGAAAAGTGAGATTTTTTTCAGATAAACTTTGCATGCTTTTAATGAAAGGTTTTTTACTTCGAATTTTGTTGTAAAACCTAAGCAAGCCTGAGTTGAATATTGAAAATTGCATCTTTGATTTGTAGCTCCTAAAATTATATCTATCGATGAATTGAAAATTAAAATTCCAATACGTTTTCTTTTTAGAAATATAAATTTACATTTTGTATGAAATTTATAAATAGTCCTGTTTACTTAAAAATATGCAGAAGAATCCTCTTGTAAAAGAATTGCACAGAAATTAATGAATTGCTTGGCAACTCATTAGTCATCCGTGGAATGACAGCGTGTCCGCCATTACATGTTTGTTGTGACGTATGGTCGTGGGTTCTATTGAAACAATATTACGGGTATAGTGTAAATAAATTAAAATAGTTTGATATAGGACGTTTTGCATCAAATATAATTTTTGTCGTCTTAATTTTGTAGCTTATTATGATTTCAATAGGTGATCTTATTGACGACCGAATGGTGTTGTGGTAACTAGCCCTGCCTCTTACGGAGGAGGTCCCAGGACCGAGTCCTGGCCGGGGCATTCATTTGTGTGTTGAACACAGATGTTTGTCTCGGGTCATGGTTGTTTGTATTTATATATGTATGTTTATTCTGTTCCCCCCAGTTTGCTGTAGGATCATCCATAACACAAGGTCTGCTTACTTTAGAGCCAAACAGTCGGGGAAAACAGTATTTGTCTGGGGATAAAAAAAGGTTAGTTGAAAAAAAAATATAATAAAGAATGTTACATTTTAAATTAAAAGATGCATTCCTTTTAATGCATTTTTTAAAGATAGGTTTTCGCATCTTTGCCAGTTTTATTACTAGTTAATGTTTAGTGGTATCAAAGTGTCCTTTATTAAGAGCTCGACGGTACCACAGACCTTTCTACTTGTAACCGCCGTATTAAAATGGTTGTGTTCCAGGGGCACAGGCGTATTCGACGTAAAGTCTACATAGCGGCAGAGTATCTTTTATCAATATTACAGTCTTATAATAAATATTGTATCGAATAAACAGTTATTATGAAATGAAACAGTTTACCGTCTATGAAAACTTAAAATATGAAAAACATTTTAATGTTTTAACCATTAAAGTTATCCCGACATAATATACGCTTCAAAGAGTTATAAATTAAACTTTTGAATTGCCGTAACGACAGGAATTCTAAATAAATATATTAAATGAGCAACAATAAAACAACACCCTTTAACTCTCATATAACTCTTAAACCGTACTGAAGCAACTCTAAAACTCCTTTAATTCACCTTTACAAGTTGAAAAGTTGTATTAAGTTTAAGTATATGTTGCTGGGATCTTTAAATTTGTCACACCTTTTCGGGCATACTAAGTTTCTACGTGCTTCAATTTACGCTGTAACTTTGCGTTGAATTTTCTGTACGTGCTAGCAGGGAGAGATATCTGTATCTTGATTATATGATATGCTGCTCGAGTGCTGCAGTTTTGATACCGGTCTCGGGTTTCCTTGCAGTATTGAGACGTGTTGAACTTCGGGGTTTATAGATTGGGTGAGTTCGCCAAAAGGATGTATGAAAATTTTGGTTGATGTTTTAAGTCTTTAAAATAGTGATTAATGAAGTACCGTGCCTGTAGGATATTAGGATCTGAGTATTTAATTTACGCAATCGCTCATGAACTCCAAGTTCAAAAAATTGCCTCAATTTTTGATTTATTATAGCTGATTTTTGACCAGGGCTCGTAGTATTATTTAACGTTAATCATTAACGTTAAATAATACTACGAGCCGTACGTTGTACGTTGCACGTTTAGGGTAATAAATCAAACTGCAAGTAGACAGGGAACAAAATCACCATTGATCAACAAACATTAAAGTTTGGTATAGTTAATTCAGTGCTTCTGTTTATATCTTAAAATATTGGAAGGGGGGACGGCCGTGGCTTGGTTTAAGACTACTTACACTTGTTCAATTTGACTAATATTGTTGCATTTATTTTAGTCTACGGTGTAGTACACTCGTAGAAGTGTAACACACACAGTGACCTAAATAAATTTAAGTATCGAATTCTATTATAAAAACTTTTTCAACTGTAAACGTCAAATAACCATTTTGTTCACCTTCTCGACTTGTTCTGTTGTTTCTTTCATCTAATGACCTATGAGATGGTACACTTTGAAGTATTTGTTAGGTATTTTCCTTTGCTGTGCATTGTTTTATGTCTCCATCTTCTTCCCAGGCATGCAGTCCCGGTACCAAGTGTCGGGCATGGACGCGGCAGCCGGGCCCGGGGCCAACGGCGCGGTGCTCCGCATCGAGCCGGTGCGGGCGCAGCGCGACGATGCGACTTACGAATGCGTCGCGGAAAATGGCGTTGGTGATGCGGTCACCGCTGTTGCCACTTTGACGGTGTTCGAAGGTATTTATATTTCGAACCATCAATCTAGAAAAAGAGGTGGTATTCACTCGGATCCTTAACTACTAATTAACATTAACATTTTAGGCATTAGGCACATGTATTATAAATTACTGAGGCAGTGTAGGTAAGTAGTGAGTTAAATTATTACTGTCCTGTTGAATACCGAAGTGAATCCTAACATTGCTGTTATCCGTACTCGAACTATACGAGTACAACGTTGTCTAGTTGGCTTGGTCGACAAGTTCTATTTTCAAATTGTCATAGGTAAATAAAGAGCACGTTGTTTCGTAAGTCTGTGTTGAATGCAGATAAAAATATATAAATAAGAAATGAAAGTTTCGCGGTTTCGGGTCATTAGTTCTTGCACATTGTTTTCCTAGATTTTAATTTACATTTTATAAAATATTAACATATGGTTCTTGAGTAACCATTGAAAAAATAACATAATCGATCGTATTTAAGTACATCTTTTCTTAAGTTTTCACGATATATACTTTAAATAAAACACTTTTTACCGGATATTATCGCGTATATTTTAGTTAATTTTAAAATTATTTCGACGTTTCGGCATCTTTGCAGTTGCCGTGGTCACGATAGACTAAGGTGTTGTTCATCTATTGCCAGTAATAAAAACTACATGATTGTCAATACATATTAACGCCATCTGTTTCTCAGTCTTCTCGCATAACGTCCCGGATTGACACAAAAGGCACTGACTGTGTCCTGAGTTTGCAGTCTAACAGTTTGCTGGTTTTTCATTTTGATGTTTTTAAGTATTGGATCCCATGTTGATGAAAGTTTCCAACCATCTTCTCTATTGAAATTTGGATGTTTTTTAATTTCAATAGTTTCTCTGACCATCCTAGGTATAAAATGTTTCTCTTTTGCTAGGATCTTCACGGTATCAAATCTTAAATAATGGTTGGGCTTGTCTATGGAATGTTCACAAACTGCAGATTTTGAGGTTCGTTTATTTTTAACATCAGAGATGTGTTCTTTAATGCGAGTTGACACATTTCGTTTGGTTTGACCGATATAAGAGAGCCCGCAGTCACAGTCGATTTTATAAACGCCTGGATCTTGTAAAGGGATGCTTGATTTTATTGGACGAAGATGCTGGCTTATCTTTGAGTGCGGCTTGTAGATAGTTTTGATTGAAGCTCGCCGAAGAATGCCTCCTATCTTGTCAGTAACACCCTTTATATAAGGCAGGAATGCTGGTCTTCGTTCAACTGTGAGTGGCTTTACGCGGTTTCTGCGACGGCGACGCGGTGTTTTTAAATCGTTATCCCGCAGCACTTTAACCAGGTGGTTGAGTTCCTCATTAATGTGTTGGGGATCGCAGATTCCATGTGCTCTCTGAAACAAAGAGAAGACTGAGAAACAGATGGCGTTAATATGTATTGACAATCATGTAGTTTTTATTACTGGCAATAGATGAACAACACCTTAGTCTATCGTGACCACGGCAACTGCAAAGATGCCGAAACGTCGAAATAATTTTAAAATTAACTAAAATATACGCGATAATATCTGGTAAAAAGTGTTTTATTTAACGTATTTAAGTACGTTAGTAAAGTCCTACAGAGTTCTCGCCTTCAACAAATCATAAGCACAGACCTTATTCACATATTTAGTAGTACGTACATTAACGACTAGCCTTGACATATCAAGACCATTATGTTAACCTGTACTGAGTGTTATTAGAAACAGAAGCCAAATGCGTAGATTAGTTGCAATGTTGTTGTGCATTAGGCCTAAAATTGTACCATCGCTCTATTAATTTTCTCCCCATTATGAAAATTTGCAAAAAATCTCAGTTCCATAAACTTGCATTCGTGACACCCAATTCTAACCGCAATAAAATCAATTTGACCCACTCTTCCCAACAATCCTTTAAAATGGTTTATTCCCATTAGGTTTCCATGTAATGGTCGCACCGTTCGAATAAAACACCTTGTGCTGACACAATGATCCGGTGAAATAACTTCATGCCCGCGAAGACACTGCCCTTTCAATAAATAAGCATTAAAACCTCCATGGCCCGTGCTCTGATAACGAGCCAAGTTAATGCGAAAAACGATGGCATCGCCCTCTACAGAAATATCATGACAATTCCAGTTGTTAATGAACAGTATTATTATCGCCGAGGAAAATATGCCGAATTTAACAATATTTATAACTGTTATTTCGCAAATTACGTTTGGAGCAAGTTATTTCGTATTCCTAAATCCTTTTTTATGTGATGAATTCAGGTAACTTGGAAATTAATGTATTGTTTTATCAATTCCGAGCTTTTTGTTATTTTGTCTCCAGCTCGAATCAGATCATTTTTATGGAATACAGATTCATCATTTCAATTTTGTTTAACAGAAATATTTTGATTAAACAAAAGCGCAGTCTTAACACAATATTTACCATCTAATTAGTTACTACATAATAGATGTCATTTGTCAACCAATCAATCAATCTAATCACGTGTTTCTAATTTGCATCAATGCTATACGTGACATCTCCAATGATTGCCACCGTACGTTGTCACTGTCAGCCGCCGCGTCACTTCGACGTCTTTCTGACAGTAATTGACGTATTAATGTCATAATTATGTCATATTTTAAAATAACTCCGAGTGAGACACATTTTAACTTCTCTGAATACATTTACAAAGTTCTGCTGCTGTGGATCCTTGTTTTGTATTGTATTATAACATATGAATTTCTAGTTGAATTATGATGTGTCGTGCTTTGTTAAAATAATGCGTAAGGTTTATTCAAAGATTTCGTGTAAAGCCGGCGGGAATCGTATTTTATTCAAGTACTTACTTGTGTATGTATAGCACTGTTTTTATCTGGATTTGTGGTATTTTCTTTTTAAGTTGTTCAATGTATATTTTCTTACAAATGAATAATACTCACTCTTGTAGTACTAATGATTGTTTTGAATTAAGAACTCAAGCCCAAATGCTTTTTGTAACAATTAGGAAAAAAGCGTTTGATGTTCCAAACTACTTTACCATTTTTATAACTTACTTAATCCAATTTCTGCCTTTTCTTCGTTAGTAGGTGGTATTTTCAAGTTTCCATAACATCATTTCGAAATAAGCTAGCAGACGTATAAAAGAACTTTACAATCGCAAACAACAATTCAAACTCAACAAAACTGCGAGTTCAGAGTTTGTTACAAAGTAAGCATGGGTAAATAGCGACCACAGGCTGACTTGCATATTTTAATAAAGGCATTTTGACGTTATTTTTGATCCTAGCCTTTATTCTGTTTTTTTTTTCTTTTAGCAATTTATGATTTTAAAAGCCTTTATATACCTACTTAAGTTACTCTACCGTGTGTAAGCACTGTCGTAACGTTGGTTATTTTATACTACATTAACTTTAAGGCCGCCTCTGATGCACTTCCCGGCAATAGCAATTTTATGATTATTCGTACCTACTTTGAAATTATTCATCTTGGCATTACTTTGCAAGCATATTTTACGAGAGCTACCAACTAACGCTGTATTGTTGAAAGTCGTTGCGAAATGTTGTTATTCACATTTTAACGTACGATCTTACCACAAATAAACTCTCTCTCTCAAAATCTTGGTTATCTTTACACTGTCTAAATGTATAAGAAAGGCAAAGTAAAAAAAATGTCAATCCAGCGGAACAGTAGGGAGAAGTCCCCAAGTGGCGAACACCTAAGTTTTTTTATAAATAAAGCAAAAAAAAATTTAAGGAATGTTTATTTGTATATACTTGTATATACTTACAGTAAATAACAAAGTTAAAAATAAAATAAAATAAAATACAACCTGTGTATAAAAATAATTAATACCATTATGTAATTCATAATAATGGCACCTTGTACCTTAATTTTTTTATTTTTAGAGGCTTTTATCCTTGTGGATATGTCAGCTCCCATCATACCCTAATTCTTAATATTATCTAAAAAAACGAAAATATAATCATTGATGGTGTATTACGATGTTAACGAATGATTTCGCTGCATCTGACAAAGAATTTGCTATTACATATAGAGAAAAATACACCCGCATCGTTTTTGTCTATGTTAAATTCTTGATTATGTCTTCTCAATGATTCTCTTTCCGTTTTATATTTAACACACTCCATGATGATGTGCCGTACATCGTTTAGTAACACGTATACGTCACAGTTGGAGGAAACAATTTTTTTCGTTAGAAATGCAAATTTAGTACCTACATTTAGCAGTGCCTGAAGGTAAATAAGTGTTTGACTTTTGATGTAGTAGGAACGGTAAAATCTAGCAGTGGTTTGTTTGTGGTTTCGGCGCAACTTTTTATGCAATTTTAGAAGGATACCAGAATAGGCTTTTAATAAATATCTTAATTGACTCCAAAAGTAAAAAAAAATATTATATAATTTATATCATATTAGTTTTCTTGTAGTATTTACACTTAATTTACGTTGTGTTATTATTAGTAGGCTCGATTTAAATTGTCGGTATCACTTGATCTTCGAGGTACTTTACTGTTTTATTAGCACCAGTGGTAGTTTGCCTTAAACGTTAGGCGTCCTAGGTTCGAGTCCTGGTCGGGACATTCAATCGTGTGATAAATCCATATGTTTGTTCTCGGGTCCGTTCGCCGTATGTCGTCCATCACACAAGCCCTGCATACTTTGAGAATACAGTCGGTGTGGTTTGGGGATTTAAATTACATGTATTTATTTTTTCATTCTTAGAATTAAATGCAAAAAGTGGCTTAAAAGGATTCCAAAAACGTATTCATGTACTTTATCGTGTATTATAATTTAAAGGATTTTAACGTATAACAAAACCTAGATGACTAGACTGCATAGCTAAAATGAATAAGTTACATAATTTTCAAATGTGAACAAAAGTTCCGTTCAATATACCCAATCTATAATTATTTTCGTTGCCAACCTTAATTATTGCCTCGGCGTCCTCAATTCGACGACGCATTCGAATAATCCCATCCTATCTCGAATCTGTAATATCGCCTTGACATGTTTGAATCTCATCTCCGAAGTGAGTGCCAAATAAAAATATCTTCCAATTTGTATTGACTGTATGCTTTTGAATTATCCATGTTTGTGCTACTTCGTTATGCTCCTGAATATACAATTCCATGAACACTTTGTGATTCAATCAATCTGATATAGTTACACGTATATTCGAATGAAGTATTTTTTTTAATACTGATTTAATTGGATTTTGCAGTTAATAAAGTTATTTTTCGAGTTCAGTCCCTGTCCTGATTATATATAAATAGACTAAGGATCTTGATCGTAGTTTTTGTAATAATAATGCAAGGAAGGAATAAAATCGATATACGTAATATCAAAATATTTATATATTTGTTTAGTAAATAAATATAGTAAATATATAGTAAAAATAACAATCAAACTGTTGGAATGTTGAAAAGAGGGATGGCCACTTAGAACCTATCTTAGTTCCACGATAGCCACCGAACGCGTCTTCTTCAAGGGACATATAAAATAGCAGATTTACTGCTTAATAACAAGCATTTAACGAAAGACTTAATCGTGATCTGGAAATAAAAGTATTCAATTTTCAAACATATACAAGAAATACTTAAATTAACCATTTACACCACGTGGACTTTTTAAATTTTTAATTAATATTTTTTTAATTTATTTGTCAAATATCATTTTAAATACATTATAACCTACATAAGATTCTCGATTTATTTATTCTGAGTATCACAAAACTGCTTGGGTATACAATTTTTACGACGTTTTGTTCGTTTTTGCATAGTGCTGGATCGAGTTCTGTAATGTTGCCTTTGTTAAAGTTTGGATTGGAAAAACAACTGTTATATTGACACACAATTTAAATGTCTATCGCCTGGGGAATTATTTGCTTTTTTAAAGTCCCATTGTTTTTATTTGGGAAAGATAGCTTTAAAATTCAAAAAATTAATACAATGGATTATGAAATAAAACATTGTTAACCATGTAGCTTTAATCAAACCAAAACAATATACAACACGTTTCATAGTTAAAATATCAAGGATACGAAATATAAACCATATTTCTATTTAAATTTACTTGCCAGTGAAGACAATTCACAAAGTTGTAAACCATTATTCAAAAAATATAAACTGCTTACACTTCCCTGTATTTATATATTCGACCTGTGTATTTTTGTCTTTAAAAATATTGGAACATTTGTAAAAGTTCATCAAACCCATAACTCGTCATAAAAATAGACTATATATGCTTACTGCAAGAATTAATATGCTGTCAAATAGCCCACATCATATGGCTGTAAAAATATTCAATAAATTACCTTTAAAAATAAAACAATACTTAGTACAAATTAAAAAAATTCCTTATTGAAAATTGTTTCTACTCAGTAAATGAATATGTATATGAATAAGTAAACCTGTTAAAATATAGTCTAAAAGTGTGTATATTAAATAAAAGTTAACAAATTTATAAATTAAAAAAAAAAATAATAATTATTATTATTATGCAGTGGTATGGTAGATCTAAATATAGTAATTAATAATATTGAAATTAGGAATTTTTTTTCATTAATATCACATCTGCAATTAAATTAAATTAAATATATGCAATAAAAATGGCATCTTTATGTTAAGAACTAATTAAATATTTCATTCTATACTATTTGTAATGCGCTCTAACATTTGCAATACCCAATGCATGGGTGGTTAAGTTGTAAGTTCTAAACTGCTACAATAAGACCTCTGTAAAACACTTAATATGCAAATAAATAAATAAAATTTTCATAGAACTCATTTTGCTATAATACCAAACTGTTTTGCCTTCAATGAAAACCATTAAAAGAAGAATAGCGGTATACGTATTTATTTTACAGGAAAATTAAGCAAGGGTTGTTTTGATCAAGCGAAAACCTTCAAAAGCTATTGTGTTGCGGAAGAATTGCCTTTTTGTCGATTCCGCCATATTTCAGATCATAAATTTTGAGTTATTTACGCTTTACCTCTGAAACCTTAGACTAAGAAGAAACGTTCCCATAAAAATAAAATCTTATTTAATAAATACGCGGTTTAATAAATACGCGGTTTAATAAATACGCAGTTTAATAAATACGCGGTTTAATAAATACGCGGTTTAATAAAGACGCGACGAAACCGCTGGCTACTTATAGTACTTTTTTTGGGACCCCTGGTATCTTCTATACAAACAAATGAGCGGTTACGAAATTCCCTAGAATCGTTACAAATAAACAAACATATTCACTTTAGCGTTTATAATGTGTTGACACTCAGTTCGGTAACTGTCAATGTTTCTTGTTAAAATGATGCAGTTGTTTCCCGTTTTCCGTGGAAGTACGGAGCCAAAAGCAGCTATCACCTTTATAATGTTTGTGTAATGTAGACCCATCCGCCTAAGCCATGGCTAAACTTCTTGAGAGAGTCATACTCGCTCGAATGAAGGACCACCTTTTCCCAGCGGACGGTGACCCCCTCATTATCCCTCACCGATTCGGCTTTCACGCCAAACACTCGTGCCCTCAGCAAGTCCACCAAATCGTCGAGTACATACTCAACGGCTTCTAACCTAGACGACTGAAAGCAGTCGCGGTATTCTTTGACGTAGCCAAAGCTTTTGACAAAATCTGGCACGCGGGTCTCATTTACAAGCTTCACAACACAGGCTTGCCCGACCGATTAGTCAAACTAGTCGGCTCCTACCTTAAAGATCGCACCTTTCGTTTTAAACACGAAGGTACGCTATCCATCCCCCGCCCCCTCAAGGCGGGCGTCCCTCAGGACTCGGTACTCGCCCCGCTATTATATACTACATACACCAATGAGATACCTATTCCGTCTAAAGGTGTTCAACTCTCCCTCTTTGCCGACGACACTGCCCTATACATCAAGGGCGTGCACGTCGACACTCTCATCACCAAACTCCAGAAGGCCGTAAATGACCTCGGAGCCTGGTTTAAAAAATGGCGTATCGATGTAAATCCAGAGTTTTGCTTTGCGATGCGCTTCGAACATAAACGCCGTAGTAGCCCCTGCGACCCCCATATTCGAATGCTAGGTACGCCCATCCCGTGGGCACTAACCACCAAGTACCTAGGTGTAACGCTCGATTGTACGCTTTCATTCCGACCTCACATACTTAGAGTTACCAAACTCGCCCGTCTGTACATGGGCCGCCTTAACAGTATGTTAGGCCGGCACAGTAAAACGCTTTTTAAGGTTTGCGTGAGACCAGTCATGACGTACGCCGCCCCAATCTTTGCACATGCTAAACCCTCTGATATGTATAAACTACAGGTAGTTCAGAATCTCTTCTGCCGCCGGGCCACGGATGCTCCGTGGTACGTGCGAAATGCAGACCTGCACAGAGATCTCGAACTGCCTACTATACAACAACACCTTAGGACGCTCTCCATCGCTTTTTTTAAGCGATGGAGAGAGATACTACTCCGTCCATGCCGTCGAGGTACAAAGTCCGTAGACCGAGAAATGAACTCTCGGATCCCCCCGATCAACTTTCGGCTAATCTGGACCAGCTTAAGGCTGCCCAGGCCGTATAATCATCAATATAAATGTTATTTGCACCTTAAGTGATTAGCATTCTCAGCGGGTGACCCTCTAGCGGGTGTCGCTCCGATGAAGGCTGACAGCATTCCCATGCTACAGCCGGCAAGGTGGTTTTTAGTGGGTAGGTGCCACTCTGGGGAGTCCCACATCACCGTCGCGGAAGTCGGTTGCCTCGGCGGTATGCATGACGCATCTTCCACCTCCCTTCCGAGAGGGTACTTCGGCAGCAAAAAAAAATATATATATTTTCATAGCTCTGCGATAATGGATAGTGTCGCTCCCACATCGATCTCTTTAGCCATGCAAGGCAAGACTCTTAGATATTGCATTATAAATAATATGTAATAGACAAAAAGCCATGTATATTTATCAGTGGTACCTCTATATAATAAATGAATATAAAGCTGGCCATTATTTATTTAGACTAGCTTCAAAATAATATCTTTAGGTTATAAAATAAAAGACCGCAGCTGGATCCCACCCGCGGAACTCCTTGGAATTTTTAAGTTAATATATACCTATAAGTTAGTATACCCTCGCTGTATTTTACTTCAAAATCATTTACGGTTCTAATGGTGAAAAATATCTATAATTTTGTTCAATACTTTCAGAATTTATCGATCGCATATAAACGAATATAGAAATTTTTCTATTTATAATAATAGGTACAGATAAATAATATAAGTAACCTACTACTCGTGACTTAATTCATTTTCAAAAAATCACATCCCACAGCTTCCTTAAGAAGCCGTAACACGTCCCTAATTTGATCCTATGCTCAATTTTGCAAAACCTTCCCTATCCTCGGTGCCTCAAACTTTCATGTAACGTGATACCGGTACCAATAATACCGGGAACAATACCGGAACCGAAGGAGTTAACTGATGAAGTTTTCGAGCTTCCCGTCTCATAGTTGTTTCATATTTCGGATTTTACCGGAAAATTACCTCGTTATACTGATGAGTCGGCGTATTTGAATATTTTATGGGAAAATCGATCTCTAGGTGTACGTTATTGTGTAGGTGTAGCTTTATCAGCGCAAGTCATTATTGTATTTTCTTATGACAGGTACTTATGTATCACTTTATCATTCGCTATGGGATGTATGATATATGTGTTTCTACGAGTTTGTCAACGAAGTATTTGATTATTTCATAATTGATTTAGGTACAGATTTAATAGTCAGGTCGAAAACATCGCGTCCACCCTTCATTCCACTTTCATTGTCAACCTAAAGGGCCGCGGTTTTCATTTGGTTGCCAGTCACAACAAGTACAACAATTCTATATTATAACGTGTAGCCTAAAAAAGTCAAGACTCAAAACCTTGTGATCACCTCATCGACGAATAACGTGCAATCAAATAACACTGCCAGGAATCGTTTCCCAGTAACCTATTGATAGAGTTGGCCAAACTAGTCAAGTAACATTCTGGCTGATTACCTTCCTATACACTCGGGTCATCCTGAGCCCGTCTTAATCTCAGTTTGATATCGCAGCCATGATAACCGCAAGGACAACCAGCTAAACCGGATCTCTGTAAAGTTTGAGAGGAATAACCGGGTTATTTTAAAAAGGATTTCTTTTTGACTACAGTCTAGATCAAACGACACTAACATCACCAACAAATGTGTAATTTGATTGTAAGTATCAGTTGCAAGGTCCGGTGAAATTTAAAAGGCTAATAGGGTCATAAATAAACTGTCCATTTCGAAAAAAAAGACACCCCTAGTTTTAAAGGGAAGCTGATATGTAATGACCGATTTAGGACTTGTCTCGGACTAGTTTTAATTTGATTATTTGGGGCTGCTTTGTCAATGCTCAGTTAACTTCTATCAGTTGAATAATTTCGAAAATTAGACATAATTTCTATGGAAAGTCTTGTCGAGTGTCACAGTTATTCTCCAGATTATAATTATCTGCCTATTAAATATCAGCCCTAAGTGCACCGAAGTACTGCCAACTTTTTGGGAGTACTTAGCATAGATAGCGATCGACCGCTTTTATTAAACAAATCGCAAGTCAATGTAGTGGTATTATTTAAGAAACAGAAAGTTTTATAGACTGACTGTACCTCGGTCGTTTCGGACCATTAGCAGATCGATTGTCATTATAAGTTAGAGTATGATCCGATTCGATACCCAACAGCACACCCGCAATCAAAGTTGAGGCTGCATACGACTACGGATGCGAATTAATCTATAAATTGACTTGACAGGTCTAGTCGTGATTCGAATCTTAGAACTTAAATTAAGTTTATGTTCAGCCCGTTTATTACCGATTCAGACTGATACCTGAGGAACGGTATGTCTTTTTAACTTTATGGCCCCAAAGTAAGCAGAGCTTGTGTTATGGGTGATCGTACAGTGAACTGGGAGGGTACCCAGAATAAACATACATACATAAATATCAACAACCATGACCCGAGAACAACAAAGGAAAACACACAAATGAATGCCCCGACCAGAACTCGAACCTGGAAAGCACCGGCATGTGAGGCAGGGCGACTACGCACTACGCCACTCGGCTGACATATGTCACTTCTGGATCACAGCAGCTTTCTAATCTCTATTTTTATTCGGTTTCGTAAATTCAGATGGTATCGATACAACAAACACAAACAAATCTCGTCTCCTTGTTATAATGCTATAGATTATTTGCATCGTTCGTAGATAACTACAATTTTCTTTATGAATTGGAAACCTTTAAGTAAATAACTAAAATCTTATTCATAACCCCGTTTCACTTGTGCACATTTATGTTTCTAACAACCATAGTACACAGCATAATTATAAGATCCTGGACTTCCTTAAACTTAATAAGTGAACTGCAACTTACAGGAGCTTATATCGGACTTATCTAATTAACGAATCTGAAGCTTTTAAGCTCAATAATCTATTGAGGAGGTAAGTAGATTACCTAAGCTTTATTATTTACAAGCTTAGTTTACTAACTTTTAACCTGAACATATTTATACGTCAAACTCTTCTCGGACTCGTTGCTTAACATGAGCAATCAATTCAAGACTTATCAACTGACCTGGAGTACTCTATTAGGATTAGCATATACATAATTATAGTAAATGTAGTTTGGCAACACGAGGCTAAGCTGCAGTTTGAGAGATTATAATAGATATGGGGGATCTGGCTCGGAGTCTTGGTATGCATTCGTAACCAACTATGACTTAATTCATTCATTTTATTACTAAATTTGAAAAGATTTCCATAGAAATTATGTCAAACTCTCAAAACTATTCTATTGATGAAAGTTATCTTAGCATTGAAAATGGCCCTAAGATTTTTACTTGACGATAATAAATAATAATAAAAATAATAAATCCAAAGACAATCACACCAACTGTATGACCCCAAAGTATGCAGCTTGTGTTATGGATGACCATACATCGAACTCGGGGGGAACCCAGAATAATTAAGCATATATAAATACAAACAACCATGACCCGAGAACAAACATTTATGATCATCACACAAATGAAAGCCACTCAAACCTGGGACCTCCAGCATATGTGGCAGGGCAACTAACCACTACGCAGCTCGGTTGTCTTCATGACTGACAAATATGTTTATCAAATTAGATATATCCTTCCCTATATATAGATATATGCTTCCCTATATATAGATATATCCTTCCCTATATATATAGATATATCCTATATGAAACTATTTTATTCGGTATTAAGTACTAACGTTTTTAGAGATTCAATATAAAATCTTAATTCCAGGAACACAGCATCTTGCATTGTTTCTAAATACACATTAACCGTGTACTAGGTAATGTGTAGGCGTTACTTGTAGTTCGTACTAAGTAATAAGAAGTACTTCGGCTGAGACAGCTCAATCAGTGGAGCAACGCGACTTGCAGTCGACTTGCTGGTGTGGTTTACACGCGGGTTCATAACTGGAATTTATATCCTTTCCTAATGCTAATACATATAAGTAAATTAGTTTTATGCTTTGTTGAGTTTTTGCGTCTTAATTACGCAAGTGATCTTTATAAAATTGTAAATACTGTTCAGTTTTTTTTTAGATTGTTTCAAAGGTGCTTGCTTAAAACTCGCGAGTCATTCCTTTCAAAAAATTACGTACACTATCAGTTGATATTAACTTGACGAACTTAATATTCAAACAAGTTATTAATATACTCTGAAAACAATAAACCCCAAATAGCTTTCTATAAAAAAGCTGTTTATCTAAAAAAAATCTAAACGTAAATAAACTTGATAAAAAAATTCAAATAATTAAATCAGTGTTAATTTCAAGATGACGTCAATCCAATCGTCATCTTGATTTGCTTCTCCCCCAGATCACAGTTCATTACCAATAAATCCTCACTCTTGTGTCGCGGCGCTTGTAGGTACAGCAAGTGACAAACTAGCCTTATCTAGAGGCGTATATATCTTAATAGTTGCATATTAAAATCACGTACCGTAGTAATTGAGTCTGAATTGGAATTTACACTAAGATTTATTACATTAGTTTCTGCTTTCAGATATCAAAACTGTTTATAGTAAATGTTAACTTACAATAAGGTCTAGATAACTCGATAAGAAATCACTGATCAATACGCTCTTATACCCTCCCGGAAAAATATCCTAATACAACCTACGTCCCACCTAAAGGTTCACTCATCTGGTCCTCTGGCTATCACAATCAAATTATATAATCATTTACCGGAATATATCAAACAAGAAAAAAATTACAAAAGATTCATGCTCTTGATAAAACAACTCTTATTAAAAAATGTTATTACACGACTTACGAATACTTAATTGATAAATTTCAAATGAATTAGACATAAATAGGTATAACGAATATTATCAAAATTATTTATTTCATTTATAATGACCACAAAATGCCCTCTCCTGCATTTCAATACTAATAAACTAGGTGCATAATTTTTCTCTCATAATAATTCTCTATTATTTTTAAAACTACCATCTGTAAAATTATGATAGCAATAAAGTATCAACGTTATAACCATAAATTATATTGCTATGTATACCTAAATCAATCAACAATTCCAAAGAAAGTAGAAGTATGCAGCTGTTTCAAATCGATAAGTTTATGTTGTTTGCTTCAAACTTATTTTGTATATTTTGGTACAGTTCCTGATATCGAACCACAGTTCGCTGTTTTCTCATTATGGTAGCAAATATTCTTATGTTAAGATCTAATTTGGGGCGGTACTACAGTCCTTCGTAACCTAAACACGACAGTTATCATTGTAATGTTATCTTGTTTGTGTGAAAGGGATGGAAAAGCCGATGTTATTGAAGAAAGACAGTCTTCGTGAAACCTACGATCGGTAACATTTCATCAATAACTCATTTCTTGACTAATTTTATTCTGTCACTACTACGAGTAATTATGTCCATCCGCACAAGATGCCTTCTACCGGAGATGCCCAATAATAGACAATTATTGTCGGCTATAAAAATAAAAAACGTCGACTAAAATAGTTTTTTTTTTATTGAAAAAGGATTAGACGTTTGTCTTCTATCTCACCTGATGGAAAGTGACGATGAAGACGAAGGTGTTACACGTCTATCCACGAGATACCTATTCACTCGACGCTTGAAAGAACTAGGACTATAGTTTTCTGGAAAAACAGACGCAGGCAGTTCATTCCACAACTTGGCGACCCGCACCAAAAAGGAACTATCGAAGCGTTTGGTTCGACTTCTTGGGATGTCTACCATGAAGGGATGGAAGGCCTGTCTGCGTCTAGTAGTCCAATGCAAGAAGGGTGTGGGTTCAACCTGATCAAAAAGAGCATTCGCGCACTCTCCAAAATGTAATCTGTAGAAGACTGCTAAGCTGGCAACTTTCCAACGATGGTCGAGGCTTTGCAGTTTTTAGTTGAGACCATTTTATGAATCGCTATAATACAACTCAGTAACATATTTACCACTAACTGAGTTTATTTGATGCCGTCATTCTTCACCATGTTGTTGTGAATACCATTTTTAAATCAAAAGTGTCGAATGCGCAATCATGAATTAGAATGAACAAATGAACATGAAACGCATATAATGGTAGACATTTTAGGAGCTCTTGTTATATACACGCTGTTGAAATATGAATCAAAATGCCAACATCTATTTTTACCATTTATGTGCGTAGGTTATTCCTGATATATATTTTATACATAACTATTTAGTTTTAAAAATAATTGCAGCGGCTTGCGTAATAGAAAATATTCAAGGTATTTTCTTACTATTACTATCTTTAATGCATTCTACTGATATTCATATTATAAACACTTTTATTAAAATGCCAACATTCTTCTTGTCTTTGGTTAATAAAGCAAGTATGGAAGACAAGTAACGTGATATTATAAGAATTCCCTTCGTCATGAAAATAAATTGCATTTTCTTATTATCCTATAACGGGTTCGGGGTGTTTGGAGCATTAAATGATTTTTACCCATTGTACTCAGACGCTTTTACATAACGAGAGAGCTGTGTTAGCGCCACTCATTTTTATATCGATCTGTCTAACTTTACCTATTTTGCTTAGTACCTATGTACAAATTGTCGAGGACAAGAAAATATTTTTTTCTTTGTGATACATTAAGTTTTAATAATATAAAGTATGTGATGTTATCGTAAATGCTTATTGTGCTATTACTTCGTGGTACTCCATAAGATTAAAAATGCCATATCTACAATCAATTCGATAAATTTTATTTGATGTTTCATTATGTTGAAACGTCATAAGTGAGTTACTATTATGAATGTAATGATTAGTTAAATCATTTCAAGTTATATTTTATTAAACATAATCACCTGGAAAAAATATTATTTGGACGTAATTTTGACAAGTTGGGTAATTTATTATGTAATGCTTCGTTTGAAGTAGGTAACGACTATTTCTCCAGAAACATACGATCTCTATAATTTCTAACGTAATTTGAAATGGACTTGAATAGGCTATAGCCATGTTTTCCCTTGACCAAATTAGTAGAAAATAATTATATTTCACTTATTTTTAGGGTTTCATACGGAAAGAGGTCCAACAGAACCCCATTATGGATAAAAAAAATTCATAAATGGAATCAATGTTAATTTGACTGAATCCAATCGTCCACCATTGGATGCCCGTCCGCCAGCCTGTTTGTTAGCAGGCGGTGTCTAACGAGTTCGATTGGTGCTTTATCAAAAAATAAAAAAAACTGAAATATGCAACCCTTTTTGTGTTAGTCTTGGGATGAATTACTGTATAAAATGGTTCCCTCAATCAATACCTATGTTCATAACCGTACAATGCCACACAATAAAACTGCAAAGCAAATACCACGTATAAGTTATTTTTACCTAAGTGGACAAGCCGAGCGCACCCTGCAGTCACCCGCTTGCGGGCGCCCTAATCTGAATATAAATTATCTGTAATTAAAGCGGACAAGGCACCGAGAGAATAAATGTGGCCACTAGACATAAAGCCATGGGGACGTATTAAATTACGGCTGCAAGCGATTTTACTTCAAAAATATACTTTACTAGCTTTTGCCTGCGACATCGGTCGCGTTTCTCGGAAGCAGTACTTTTGTGTCGCTCTCTGTACTCTTGACAACGTGAGTTCAAAAAATTCAAAACGTTTAAATTTTGTACTTTGGAAAACATTTTTGTAGCTTCGTTTGTTTTACTCGTGTCAGGAAATAATTTTTAAGTTTCAAAGGAGTTTTTATGCATTCCTAAAAGTTCTACAGAATACAATAAATAATTATAAAGTTTGTGTTGGGTTTTTGATAACGATTCTTGGAATATTGGCTGCAACAATTATTTTACAAAATAAAGTTAAGTTAGTTAGTTAAGTTTACAAATTACAATTTATTTTCGTGACGAAGGGAATTCTTATAATATCACATTACTTGTCTTCCATACTTGCATTATTAACCAAAGATAAGAAGGATGTGGGAATTTTATTAAAAGGGTTTATAATATGAATATCAATAGAGTACATAAAAGATAGTAATAGTTATAAAATATACCTTGAACTTTTTCTATTAAGCAGTTCGTTTTTATATTTATACAGGGTGTAAAAAAGCATTGCCATTCCTGAAACAGGTGAGAGAGATGAACAACTTCTACCAAGGAACATAGGCCGAAATCGTCGAAAAAAATGTTCTCACCTCCATCACCATTTTGTTTCATGTCCAACACTGAACAACTTTTTAGAAACAAGCTTTTAATTTGAGCTTTAATTTAAGCGTTTATAATGCATAAAAAGGAAGAACTTTTTCCATAAAATCCTTTTATTCTACAGCGTTAATGCACTGACTGACACTGATATAAGTAGCATCGAAAACGGCCACGAGGTCCGCGCGTCTTGGGTAGCGCGGGTGTACTCGATACGCGTGTAGAGAAGGCATTCCAATACTTTATAAACACTGCGCTTTTTAATTGTAATACTTTAATTATACATTTTGATACTTTATTCAGTTTAAGCCATCCGTTCACCATTTACAGGATTGCCAGTACCTTTTTTACACCCTGTATATTTGTATATCAAGTTGATTACGAAACTGAATTTGAAAATAAACAATTTTTAATCTTATAACCGTCGCTACAATATCGCTAAACTCTCTCAAAACGTAATCCTTGCGAACATTTCAAAGCTGGTTGTTAAAAGTTCCAAAAACATGTTATAAAAGGAGGGTAGTTTCAAAAAACACGCAGATTACGAGCCAACCCGCAGATTACGAGCCAACCCGCTTAAGTTCACAAGTTTGTCAATCGATAGACTTGTTGGGTATTCAAAGTGTTATGTTCCTCTAGGGTTTATTTTTAAACCTGACTCGCTCACAAAGGGAGGCTTTCCATCGATGTTTACAAAGAAGCGGTGTTTGCATGCATCTTTGGTTACTAGATGCATATTGTATGTTTTAGGTGTTCTTTTTTTTAAATTCGTTTAGGTTCTTGATACAACTGACAGAATCAGGCGTTACTTCGCGGAAATACTTTGCCGTGAGAATACTAACTACGGATATCCTCGGTATCAAATAAGGCTGCATTCAAACGTTAAAACGATACTTGTTGGAACTCTTATGCCCTGTGTCTGAACTGTCATATAAAGTCTGCTGAACACAAAAATATTGTTTTGAATTGGAGTGGTAATTAATTATATTGACGGCCGCGTGGGTAGTCGCCCTGCCTCCTACGCCGGAAGTGCCAAGTTCGAGTCCGGGTCGGGACATTCACTCGTGTGATGAACCCAGATGTTTGTTCTCTGTTCATAGTTGCTTATATTTATTTAGGTATATTTATTCTGGGTTCCCCCCACCCAGTTCGTTGCATGGTCATCCATTACACAACTCTGTTTACTTTGTGGCCATGCCGTCGATGGCTGGGGATTTATTACTATCATATTATGTATTTGATTATTTCTTTTTTAGTAGATTATATTTAATAGTTTTGCATCTGATTTACTAGTATTTATATTGACTTATAAAGAAAGCTAACTTTGACCATACATTAACACAACCTCTCACATCCACAAATCAAGTAAGAACTGCCCCTTTAAATAAATAAATAAATACAGACATACATACAAAAAGATGGCACAATTCCGTTCAACACACATCACTCATAAGATGAAAGATAAACAATATTCCGTAGTACGGAGAAGCAACGCGCTCCGACCGAATTTACATGCGGCATATAAACATGGAGATGTATCTTTCGGCGATGCTCTTAAATTTTACGACAGTATTTACTATTTAAATTGAATATAAAATGTGCATAGGAAATAATGTTGTCTTTAAATGTATTTGAGCTAGGATGTTTCTATGTTACTCGTATCGTACTGAATACCAATGTGACTAAACTGTACGAAATGTAAGATCGGGTTGCAAATAAGTTCTTTTTATCGGTCACGGTTCGGCTATTTAGTGTTATAAGAGGTTTGAATGTTGAAAGTCCTATCATTCTAAGTATGCATAGTAACTGGATAGATACTATACCAAAATTTGTAAAACAATAGAGAACACTATTTTTAAAATTTCATAGCCGACGAGCTCGCGATACTTTTAGCTGTAAGCGGCATTGATAGTAATATAATATATATATATATCCCCAGACAAACACACCAACTGTATGGCCCTAATGTAAGCAGAGCTTGTGTTATGGATGACCATATAGCGAACTGGGGGGGAACCCAGAATAAACATACGTATATAGATATAAACAACCATGACCCGAGAACAAACATCTGTGTTTATCACACAAATGAATGCCCCGGTCAGGACTCGAACCTGGGACCTTCAGCGTATGAGGCAAGGCTACTTACCACTACACCACTCGGTCACCACATTCATGCCCATGGACATTAATTGTAAATATTATTATGAGAATGATACGTTGCCGATCTTAGCTTAAGTTGGAATTTTTCGTTGCAGTAATCTTGTTTGTTGTTCCTTTTGCTTAACCGGCTTTAACGCGATTTTATAATTATATAAAAGTTATTATACATGTAGATGAGTGCCGAGAGAATTATTTTCGGCAGTTCTTTTTCCTCTCGTTGTACCTTTTAAGTTCTAAGTTGCTCGTGTTCGTCTGACATTCATTAACAGTTTCTGTTAATGAACCAATAATTTGATTTTATACATATTGTATACAAGCTCTTACCTGATTGGTATGGAGGTAAGTAGCCTTGCCTTTCATGCCAGAGGTCCCGGGTTCGAATCCTGGCAGGGGCAGATATTTTATTATATTATTTGCTTTCTAGTCTTGGATGTGTGTGTATGTTTATTTAAGTTTAATTTCTAATATTTATATATAAAAAAATATATACGGATACAAAAATTGACATTTTAAGTGGCTCTGTGTATAACTATAAGAAACAGCTGTACGACTATTTATATAACAAGAAGTCAGGCTTTGTGATATAGGAATAGTAACAATATTGACTGGTTGTAAAAAAAAAATTTACATACTTTTTGGTCCTTTTTTTTTTTTGTTTAATGCTTTAAGTTTGGTTTATAAGAGGTTGTTTTTATTGGGTTTGTAAAGTAAATATTATATATTTGAGGTTAGATAGGAATGTAGCACAACTTAGTTTGCAAAAAAAAAAGTTTGTTGGTTAAAATTAAGGAGTTATTGCCTGTAATTGGGTGTACACCCTACCATGTTTTCTGTTATAAGTAATTTAATTTGTAAAGTGTATTATCTGTTGGCAATTCAATAAATAAATATCTATGTGTATATTTCTTAAGTTCATTTATTAGTTATCTGGAATCCATAACACAAGTTCTTAATGATACTTAATTGGGGCTAGATAATGTGGTGTGTTAGTTAGAAATATTTATTTATTATTTAATAGTTTCGACCTCTGCTTTATTTCTTTAACTGTTTTAAAACGTTGGCTTAACAGACTTAAATGCTAGAATCAAGGTTTCTCATGTGGTAAAGACGGTGCCTAGTTCCGGTGTACGCTACTGAAATTATTTGCATGAACATTTGTATAATAATAGCACGCACAATGATAAGATACCTGGAAACATTTTTTCACGCAGTCAGTTCCGCCATAAAACGACTACAAGGCAAGTCCACACTACCTTCGTGGCTGATCGTTGAATCGTAAATATAGCGAAAACTTAGCTCTTCACAACTGGCCTTTGCTGGGACTTCGCTCTCCTTAAAACTTCATCCCTTTGAAAACACCTTACAGCCTACCGTTATTTAGTATCTTGACCAAATCTACACAGCCGATAATGTACAACTTATACTTGCATTTAATACTGTAAATGCTATGTAATTTCGCATTTACAGCATTAGTAGAATTATAAATACCTAACTGCCTACTTTTTGTAGTATTTTGGGACTAAATGGAAGCCAAATACACAAACTCTGCTTGCATACAGGCCATTTTCCAAATATTTTCCCATGCGGCAACATATTGAGAGTGACCAAGAATATTAAACCAATATTTGTTGGTTGATGTTGGGACAGTTAAATATATTTGCTACCGTATTGCTACGATTTGCTGTGTATATTTAGTTTTGTTCAGTCACAAACTAGCTATATTTGTATGGTACGGCTTGTGTTGTAAATGATTGAAATAAAGCTGTAATTCTAAAAACACTATTAGTTGATGCAGAAAAGAATGCAATCATTCAATAAGTTTTCTCGTTAGTCGTAGATTAGTGAAAATAATCCGTTATTAGAATTCAAGATGGGTATATTTCCCGAACAATTTTGTTCTTTAATAATTGGATTTGCCTTCGTCTTTCATCTCATTATGGAAAATAAACTAAATAACAATATTATTTAGCTCGAATGTTGTTCTAACCCAGTATTTATGATTAAGGTAATTTTTTTCCTATATGTTACCAAACGTTTTTAACTGTTAATTTTAAATTAAAAAGAAAGTTAAGTGAGTCATTTTGATAAATTTTAAAACTACAGCTTTTACTCACGCGTTACTGTCGGAAAGTTTTTAACTGTGACGACAAACGTTATAAATTCCAACTCTGTGCGTATATCACTAAACTTATGCCCAATTAATAACGTAAACCGCAGAGATATAAAATGCACTTCAAACACACACAATTATCGCTTGGAGATGTTTACTCTTCTAAAAACAAGGTAATATACACGAACAGTCGTCCATGCTGTGTTTACACGGCCGTGTCTCGGCTATTTGCGCAGGCCCGTTTGCTCAGCGGTGTAAGGGCGAGTGTCCACTGTAATAAGCCTTGCGGTTGGGCTACAAGGACGATGGGGAACTTTTTAAAGGGAGATATTTATGTTTAGGGATGCGATTCGTTTTGTTATCTTGTTGAATTTTTTATTGTTAAGTTGGTTTGGAAGTGTAATTGGGTGTGATAGAGTGAATTGATTTGTGAAACAGCAATGAGAATGCTCATCCTATAATTTTGTTCAAGTTATCATAAATATTTATGTAACTTACGACATTGATATACTCATGAGGTTCCTGAAATTCCAAAACTCCGGAGTTACACCTTTCTTGGTTAGGTCAGATATTTGCAAGCATTTGCCCGCGACTTTGCGCGTTTATTTCTCTGTAACTGTCCTGTATACAGTACCTTGATAGAGGTACGAGTATATTCTTCTGCCTTTGGCAACGTGTATACAAAACTGTACGATCTTGAAGGCCTTAAAAATAACGAAACAATACAAATAACGAAACAACATCATAACATACACATGGTAGTAGCCCCGCCTCATACGCCGGAGGTCCCAGGTTTGAGTCACAGTTCGATGTATGGTCATCCAGTTGGTGTGTTGGCTGGGGATTTTATGTCTTGATTTATTAATTGTTTATAATATTAGTTAGGATTGTTTCCCTATGTTCCTTGTTTGACACTGATTGTTTGATCATCTGATCCGTTTGTCTTAGATGTTTATTATTTTTTATCTATCCACCACCAGATTGTTTCCAGATTCAAGTCACGACATACAATATTCATAACTGCCCAGTGTGCAGGGCGCTTTACAGTCGCGGCCGTCGACCATGCCGATACTAATTAATGCACAAAGGTCCTTAAATACGTTTGCATTTGGTCAATTCTAATGTGGACTTAGTGTGCTTTAGCGCAAGCTGAATCCGTTATGTGGCTACAGGAGCTGCGCTGGTAATTTATTTATACCTTATGGGATTGGTGTTAAGATTGATTTTGGATTGAATATTATTTATTATAACGTAAAGAAACCTGTTTTGCATATTTTGCTAAAACAACTATGTTACTCAATCATTATATGTGGTTCCCAATTCAAACAAAATTATAACGTCCTTGTGGTGTTTGTAAAATTTCATGATAGGTTGACAGGTAATTACAGTGACAAGTTTAGATTGTGAAGTCCTGTTTAAGATTTTAAACTGCTTTGCTAGCATCGCGATCCAATCTTCTTTAAGTAAACGATTTAACATCTCAAGGCACCAAAAGTTCTCATATAAAAAAATATTAAAACTGATCTATACATTCCAAAATATAGATAAAAAAAAAAAAAAATTTAATGCAGACGACCACTAACAATTAGATATTTGCCTTTACATTTTTTCACAAGCCAAGAACCTAACTTTCCATTTTAATTACATATAATATAGTAATATATATATATATATATATATATATATCAGAGAAACCTCTTTGCAACCTCTCTAGGTTACTGCTTGGCATGGGTTCAAAAGACCAAGCCTGCAATTGGAAGCCCGTTAAATTATATTACTGTCTCCAAAATATAGAGGATAATAATTTTTCGGTTTAGTCAAAGGTAAAAGAATATTCTGAATTGAATTTTGAACTCTGTACCGGTTATTACGAAGTTAAGTTCATGAGATTATCTACATTCGATGTTCGGTCCAACGTCAAACACGATATTTTTAAAGTAGAGTAAAAATGTAAACCTTTTATTAAGTTATATCTCGTCTTAAACAAGAAGAAGCTCTCGTAAGTGTCTTTTCTATTACTATGGGTAAGTTATTTCTTTAAAAATCGTTGAGCAACTCGCATTCGAATTGCAATTTTTCTTAGAAGACGAAAATGAAGTAAAGTTTTAAATATCAGTAAAAAACATGTCTTGTATGGTTTAATAATGACCTTTACTGTAAATCGAATTTGGAACCGTATATTGAAATTAATGCTTTATCATATTACTATAAAAGTTGATTCAACGAAAATCATAATGTTTGGTACTGGTAAGAAATAATGCACTGGTTCGAAGGACCTTAGGTTTTGGAAAGTATTAAAGTACAGATTGAAAGTATTGTATTTAAGTTAGGAAAATCACGGATCCCTGCCTCAAATAGGGAAGAAAAGATTGCACAAATCTCGAGTTTAGGTTATACACCTAGGTAAAGGGTATCTTCCAGGCAGCTAGCTCAGCTCTCAGAAACGTTCTGATAGTCCAGCACTTCACAAACAGCACAGTGTAGACAAAACAAAGCTCACAACACCGTAAAACTCAGTTTACAGTATTATTCAAGGTATTTAAAATGAAGCCGAGCAGCGCCCATGCAGATTCGACACACGTCCAGCAACCGAACGCCGGTCCCCGCGATTTGTGTTGTTTTTATTCTATCTACATTTGAGGCAAGAACCGAACAGATAGAAAGAAATCATTCTTTCTGCGAACATTTTGTGGCGAACAATATTTACAAAAAAACTTATGTTAGTATTAATAGATAAATTTGAATTATTATCAGTATTTTTTTTAATTTGTCACCCACCTCATGGTAAGTGTTATCCGTGTCCCTAAAGACATCATTAATCGTTTAGTTCGTTCGCGTTAAGAATACAGTAACGTATCATCTCAGCATTAGGTTATAGCCAATAGCGTCACCGACAATAAGAAAACTTTTTCGAATACCGTGCCCTCATTGGCTAATATTTGTAGTTGCATCGATGATTCACTGTATTCTTAAAGCAAACGAACTATACATGTTATTTATTGATTATCGGTTATTGTTGCGTTACTTGCGTAGGCTTAAGTTGAAATTTCCAGTGTTCCAGAAATTACACTGGCTGTTCCTACCCTTTATCCAGATTATAATTTAAACTTGGTTATTATTGCGGCTAAAATAGGAAGGACTGTAGTACCGCTCTAGAAGAACTTAATATAAGAACCTCTACTAATACTACACTCAAAGCTTTGTGACTTTTTCATTTTCTATTTTTTCATTACTGTTTAACTTGAACCTTAAAAAAGAGGTCGAGTTTATTATCGTCGAAACTAAGGTCGACGACGGTGACAATAGCCCTTATACGCTGGAGGTCCCAGGTTCGAGCTCTGTTCGGGGCATTCATTTGCATGATGAATGTAGATGTTTGTTCTCGGGTCATGGTTGTTGAATTTTATATATGTATTATTATTCTGGGTTCCATCCTGGATTCATAACACAAGCTCTGCTTACTTTGGAGGCCAAACATTTGGTCTGTTGATCTGATGGGAAAAGAAATTATTATAATAGATTCACTAGTTTAGGTGTGAAATTATTACGAACGAATAATCCGTTTGTAAGTATCGGTAAGTAATCAAACAAAGTTACTCTTCTACAAAAATACTCGACTCAAATTTACTCGAGTACAGTCAGCACAGTTAGGTTACCAACAGGGTTCTCACTCGGCTTGTTAACTAGCTTCTTCAGCTAATTGGCTAGAGGCTTGCTGTACAACGTAATCACTTTAATTGTAGGGTTGGAGCATTTTGCTGCTTGGCTGTCACTTGAAAGTATTTAACTTAACTTTGAGCTTTTAATTAGGCGAGTAACCACTTGATATGAGTAGTTCTTGTCAACTTTCATCTTGGAGGTGAATAATAAAACAATTTATTTAGCAATTAAATAAATTATAAACATTATTTTAAAGAACACTTATTTTAGACGTTCGTAAAGTAACTCGATCTTCTGTATCTTTGTATCTAATAAACCTCGAGTGCTAGGCTAGGCTATTTTGGGGTCGTAACTTACAAAATTCTAGATTTTGTTATGTTTTCCAGTGGGTAAAGACCTTATCATTTTGACATGTGTCCTTCGCTTCCGTTTTGAGTAATCCAATTATTTGTAGGTCAATTCTTTAGGCAAAGCCAAAACTAACAAATTTAACTTAAAGTTTTAAAATAAAGGTCTATTGCATTTAAGAAGGCTAACGCACTGGTCAAACCTAGTTTGTGTCGTCTCCGTCCAGTCCAAGGTGAGGTAGGGCCCGTAAACCTACCGCTATTTTCCGTCTGTTTGGACCGGACGATTTTGTTCGTATCATTTATATTAGGTCTTTACCTATGAAATTGCCGTTTTTCACGAAATAAATGAAGCGTAATTTTTTTATATATTTTTTATTTCTATTAATCAAAATAATCACCCATGCAATCAATGCATCTTTGCCAACGCATTGGCAGCTTATTGTTGCCTTTCTTGAAGAAATCAGCTGGACGGGAGGCAACAAATTCTTCAAAGGCATTTTGTACTGCCTCTCGGGTATTGAATTTTTTTCCCGCCAAGAAGTTATCCAAATTCTGGAAAAAGTAGAAGTCTGTAGGCGCAAGGTCTGGTGAGTACGGCGGATGACGGAGAACTTCCAACCCCAACTCTTGTAGCTTGGAGACCGTCTGCTGTGCAGTATGAGGTCGTGGGGTACCCATTTGTCAAGCTTTTTTACCTTGCCAATTTGACGCAAATGGACCAAATTTGTTTTGATGCTAACGTCGAAAGCTGCTGCTAATTCAGCCGTGGATTGAGTTTCATCAGCTTCCACAATTGCCTTTAATTCGTCATTGTCGACCAAAGTTTTCGGACGACCACGGGGTTCATTTTTCAGGTCAAAATTTCCAAAACGGAAGCGGGTAAACCAATAACGGGTGGTGCGTTCGTTTGTAGTGTTCGCCTCGTAAACGTCGTTGATGTTGCGTGCCGCTTGTGCCACTTTGCTGCCACGACGGTACTCATACTCCATAATTACTCGAATTTTTAACTTATCCATGATGACGAAAAATGTTCGAATGCGTTGAAAACAAAACACTAACTATTAAACAAATGACGATTTTAGAAAAAGAATTCCATGTTTGTCAAATATAATTAATTTGAAATTAGAATTATCAGTCAAAAAAAAAATATTTTCATTTGAAATGGCCAGTACGGCAAAACGGCAATTTCATAGGTAAAGACCTATTATTCCATGATTGAAATTTACGGAAAAGTTAAAAAAGTGCTTTGATACTATTGTAATGATAATAATCAAAACGTAAACTTTAGTAATTTGCATTTTTGTGGGGGATTTCAAGGTGTTCAAAGAAAACAATCTAACAACTTTAAAATGTCATTAATGAATTTAGCACAAAATAGTCTGAATAATAGACCCAATTATCTTGGATAAGTGTATGTATTTATTTCTTAATCAAATATATCACTGAAATTTAAAACATTGAAAACACCTTGCCCAGTGTAATTTTGAATCCATTTGTTGTAACTTCCATTCTAACCTTAAAACTTTATGTTTCACGACATGATAAAAATTGCAATTACAAATACATATAGAATAAAAGAAATGTGCTGTTTTATAGTTCGGTCTAACAAAAAGAACTGTAGTTAACACTATCTTACCTTCTGCAGACATACAGTAGCGACAGCAAAAAAGTGCTATTTTTTAAAGAAGTAATTGTACCAAATTTGTATCTGTAATTGTACCAAATATTATAATCGCTGATTTGAAAAATAGTATGAATGAGTGATATCCAAGTTACTCGTGCAAAAAGACCTACAAAACCTACATTGAAATTTACATTGCAGTTTGTGGTTATTTCTTTGTAATACAATGCACATAATCTAAAGATTGACTTCTTTTGACGTAACCTATAGGCCACTTATAATAGAGAAAAAATGGAAATGGCGTTGTTTGAAATTACTTGCAGTGCCACTTATGCCAGATTGCTCCCTACTTCTTGCCAATAGCTAACACGCGCAAATAATTGCAACCAATCACACCATTTTTAACACGTGCATCACGATGTATGCTTTTCGACGATTCGTTGCGGACTGAGCCACGTAAACCGAGTTTGAGGCCTACGAACCTGTACTTGACTCGCGCTGGCGCCGCGCTTATCATTTGTATTCCTCTCTATACTAGAATCCTAGGAGTTCTGTAGTCACAAGCCATTTTAAAAAATCAAAATGTACCAAGTGGACAAAAATATAAAATATAATGTTTCTTCTGACGCTACAGCACAAGTGCAGGCTGCAGCGTATTGTGTCAATGTGTCCCCGACGTCCTGAAAAGATGTTCCCTTGAAAAGGAAAGCATCGCACCTCGACTTTAGTTCCTTTAAAAAATTAAAGCCTTCCGGGAAATCTTTGTCTAGAAACGCTTGCCGGTATTAAAAGAAAATACTATTTTTACTCCCAACCTTTTTTTCACTCCCAGCGAATTTAATAATGCTTCTGTTCTCCAGCTTGTTTGACTACTACAGTGCTTAATGGGTATTAGTTAGTTTCTTTATACGGGTTCTGTGTACTTTGCGCTTGTGGAGTTAATTTATAAAAAGGTTGATCAATAATACTTGTGAATATATTACTACGTGCACTAGTGTGTTTGTAATTGCGCACTAGTACCTGTTTTGCTGGTTGTCTGATTTCTAATACGTACAGTTTTTTTTTTAAATTCAGTTTTATAGGTTACAGAAACACGACTACTAATTTTTAATTACGTTCTATACATTAAAACGTAATATAAAGATTTATTCAATAAGATCTTGACATTTGGCTTTTCTTCTACTAATATTGCACTGAACTTTAGAAACTTGTTTAAGAGTATTCGCCACTCACCAATAGTTAAGCTTAAAGTCTTTAATCAAACTTATCCAAAGCTTTCCGATGGATAACTACGTTGTCTGAGCAGTCGGCCCGCCTCCGCATAATATACCTCCACTAAGTGAATTTGTCGCATTAATATTTTCCGCAGTATATTTTTCCAACCAAATGGAAACCATTGGTAAGCCTGTTTGTGTACACATACGTGCTTTTAGTCGGAAAAGGATCTTCTTCCTCACGTACCCGCGACAACCCTAATATTGACATTTATCCAACCAACACCTGAATATAACTATGAGCTTTATTCCACCACTTTAAAGAACATTTTCTGATGGTGTGACCTTCATACTGTATTTAGATGTAAGGGCTTTCACTCTCGTCTTGTAATCAAATATAAATATAAGAACAATACACGTGTTACGCCATATTTCCTGTTTGTTTCACACGGTCGCGTATAATGGAAAAAATATGGTTTTCATAAAGATGCGGTGTAACGTTACACGAGTCTTTTAAAGTATGCGAATGACAATTGTTGAAAAATATATTGGTTGCATTTATTTATGCTGAAAATGAACCGCTTTTTGAGATCATATTTGTTACACTAATTTTAACCAATTGAGAATTCAATTTTGTCTGTTTTATTTAAGTCTCTTGTTTCTTGCTGACAAGAGGTTCGCAATGCTTAAATGTCTATGGTGGTCATTTTTGTAATATATCATGTCCTACGATTTAATTTGAGATAAGAATTTAAGATATTTAATTGTACCGCCTGTCACGTACATTATTATTACTATTATTTTGTGTTTTATGGCAATCAGCTGTTTTTACTATATATTAACTATTTCTGCCAATTTCAAGTATTGGTATAATAAAAGGATTAATCAAATACACGTACCTTACATTTCTTAAAATTAAATGCTGACAGTTATTGGTCATAAGTCACATTATAAATTAAGATTTTGATAGCTAATATCATAACTCTCATTCATAAAAAAATTCACCATCCTCACCATCATAATATCTACGATTTCGTTTGTTCGCGTAACGTGATAATACCTAAGTAGAGTGCTTCCATTATTCAATTTATCCCCACGAATACAAACGCAATGGCCCAAAGTATTGATGGTATCAAAAAAAATTACATTACACTCCGCTTACATTACAGTGACACAGGCAACACACATTTTATTTTCTTTTCTCTTTTTGCTCAGGAAACAAAGTATTCCCGCGATTTCTGCCTAAATCTTGTTAACAAGATGGCCGCGCAGAAATATACCTATATTTCTTCTTGTGATGTTTTAGATACTTCCATATAGTGATATGTAATGTACATGGGATTATAAATATGTTTGATGTGATCTTGTTCCCTAGAAACGTTCATGTTTTGGTTTAATATTTCATATGTTGATATCAAAAGAGTATTTTCTCTATAATGGGAAGTATTTTATGGTGTATGAAAATGGAAATCATGTGTTTATAAATGAAACTTAGATATAACTTTATCAAAATATATGATAAACCAGTGAATACTTATTTCACAACAAGACAGCTACATCCTCTAGAACATAGTCTCTGTTTTATTCTACAACAGCTAGGTAAGTGAAACAGTGTCTCTGTTGTAGAATGCTGACATTCATAATAATATATTCAATTAATATATTTACATCAAAATCTAATTTTTAATACATCCACACATCTAATTACGCCAACAGATATTGCCTCGGCAACAAAAAAGGCGGTTCTTCTCAAGAATTTTTTTTTTTTATCAAACGCAAAGCCTGCCTGAGTCAGCTACAAAAACCATTGAAAATGTCATTCAATCTGCGAGGTTCTTGTTACGCAGCTTAAAGCTCCACTTGTAATCTTATTTTTTTTCGTCACCTAGTCGCAGAGAGACAGAGACAAACGATGTTATTTTATTTTTTGTTATGTTTGTCTTCTGTGTATCCATATAAATTAATTAAATTGAAAACCGTACATTTTTTATAAACTTTTCTGTAGGTTGTGGGACTGTCATGTCTATCAAGGAATATATTAATAAATACAAATTAAATGCGAAAACTTGAACGAATCAATTGTTAGGAACTAAATTAAATTTTATACTTTTAAATCTGTGGTTTCCGAAATGATCTCCAAAACAATTTAAAAAAGCAAAATGTATTCACGTTTTTGTTAACACCAGCTCGCCCATGCTTTATTCATATACAGTATGGAGACCAGTTCATATTACACATCTTTAGAAAACACTTGTCGAAAAATCCAAGATATCCAGCAAGAACCTCGGCTAACAAATTCTAAGCACGCTTTCCTCACATAAGCGCGTCCTCAAAATTTAACCCCTCGAAAGTCACCGTCAAAAGACACCTGAAAATCTCCGAAATCGCCATTTTACGTTTCCAGTATCATGTAATCCGAAGTTGACGGGTTTACAAATCGCCAGCTTCACACGTAAGGCCGTATTGTTGAGATTTTGAGCCATTGTCGTAATGGCGACTCGGATCATAGTGGAACCAGCCATTGTTAAGACGTCTGTGTATTGTAGAGTTTGGTGCGTAATAATTCTTTGTTGGACATGTTATCTTGTTAGGGGTTGCACTTGACATTTTTGTTTGGGGCTGCTTGTTTTGAAAACAAAAATTTGTCTTCCGTGACTTTTTACATAGTTACCTTTTCGCAAAGAATGGGGATGACTTTGCTATTGTGAAATAGTAAGACATCATAAGTACGGTGGTATTCTTCATGACGTTTTTGTGCACAGGAGATACATATGTATGTGTGGAAAGGCACAAAATATATTTTACCCGGTGTCCAATCTAAACCTTTTAAAGCCATGAATTTCGTATTCTCAAGACAGCCATTTCTGATAGCAATGGGCAACATTATTCCATTGAAATTGCTTAAAAAAAAGTGAGGGCGAAATATGTCCCTTTAGATAAAATAAAATCAAAATTTTGTCTGTGATAAAAAACAGAATGCTTTAAGTTTTTTACGTCGACATAATTCATCAGAAAACACGGAAAGCGTTATTCATGGCGACAATTAACCGTTAAAACTGCGTCCATATTAATAAATAAATGACCACTTTGCGACACAAACGGGTCTAAAGGACACAAACATGACAATTAACTTTCGCGCACAAACAGAAAACAATGGTATCTTTGTTTGTATATGTGTACATTGTGTTCACGTTGGAGAAAACCTGTAAAATGCACAGTGAAGTTTTCTTTTCGTTATCATATTATTTTTTGTCTAAACACTCATGTTTTAAATGAGTCAACATTATGTTTTTAATTTTGTGGTTCGAGTTTAAGAATAAACGGACCGACCTAGGCATAATTTTGTAGCCCAATAAGTGGACCGACGTTTTTATTAACTTTAAGGTCACCAACTAACGATCTATACATTTTTTTATGGATTCAAATTTTAATTTTTATAAATGTTTTAAATTGTAATTTTTGACTCTTCTGACTCAAAAGGTTGCCGACCCCTGCAATTGACCAAATTTACCTAGAAATATTTGCATAACATGGCCACTTGACAGTTAACTGCCATTGGTATTTCCCAGAATCCGTTTCTCGAGCAAATTCAGAACGGCGCTGAGGAAAGTCACATGGTGACGTCACACATTTGTCATACGGACCAAGTTGCACGCCGTTTTATTCGCTTCAGCAACTTTAAAGCAAATGTACTTGATAAATTGAATTCTTTGTACGTATAAGTCGAAGCCGTAGGTGTCAGTAGTATGATACTTGATTAATTTTTATTACTGCAACGTAAGCAAAAAGTGTACCTAAAATACTAAAGAGGTACTTATTATTAAATTAAACTACGGTTTGAAAACAATGGTTAATGTGAATGTGACAATGTAATAAGCAACAAAATAGAATTTGCCTACAACAAAACTTTCTTAGGTTTACAGTTTTCAAGTGAGATGTTCATTTCCTTGTTCTAGTATCTTCCAAAATAAACCATATAACTTATGTCTTTAAACTACAGATTTTAATACAAGAGAACCTGTAATCAAAAACGTGTGCTCGCAATTGCGAATTTCCGATAAGAGGTTCAATCGACAACCAATGAGGTAGATCAGAAGAATGTCAAATTAAGCCAAACTCCTTACATCGAATTACCAACAGGCAAACATCTCATTATCCAGCAATAATCCTTCTCGAATCGCGGAGTGTTCAGGTTACCAGGGGAGCATATTAAGGCTGGTGTCGGGTGCCAGAACCCGAGACCTTACCTCAGCGCCCTTACAATCTCTCCGCGACTTCGCAGAATTAGAGCAATACGCGGGGCAACGGATTTACTTTACGGTTTATTGACACGGAAAGTCAATACTTTTTGATACTAAATTTATTTTTTGTTTGTTGATCTAATAACTAGAACATATTTAGTTGGATTTTTTTCATAAAACAAATATTTAATTTTCAGATAAACGAACATGGCAAACAGATATGCTGGTTCGTATTAAACGAGCACAAATATCGGTTTAATAAAAACGTAACGTTTTTTTTGTATGGAAACCAAGGCCGGCTTAACTAGTTACATTTTGGCACAAATTGAATATGTGTTGGTTTCATTTTGTACAGATTAGAAATTCAAATACTTGGTGAAAATAATCAACCACGGAACACATTGGACCGGCAACCCGGGGTTAATTAAAGTAGCGAATCAAAAGCCTTTTTGTGCCATAAATAATAAACTCTATTGTTAACCGCGTACACTTAGAATATCGCACTATTCAAGACTAATGAAATTTTCGTGAAATAGTGACTACAGTAATACTTTAGTAAGATCAATGAAATTTTAATTGTAGAATCGCTTTTAGCTCTCTTATAGTTATTATTTTAGTTCGATGGAACGAGGAAAAATATTCGTGAGTATTTTTAATAGGATTTAAATTGGAATAAGGTTGATTGAACTGAATGAATTGTTCCTGTTTTCAAAACTGTACCAAAGATCCTTCGGCCAAAACAATTGTAAGTAATGTGTGCATAAGGCAAATAATTTACTACTTTGGAATTACAATTAAAATCCCAAACACTACAGGTAATTGATGTTATTCATCTTCAATTTTTGCCATATGTAAACAATTTTGTTGAAATTAATTTCAAAGGAATTATCAGCATATAATCAGAATTTGCAACTAAAGATTCTTGGAAGCGAATATTATAATCGATTTAGCTGTAACCGCAAATATCTAAATGTAAATACACGTACAAATTAGTTTTCGACCGTCATGAAAACCACATGTTGAATTCGCAAGCATACAATTCAACAACCGTCGGCACACAAAAGAATCCAAATACGTAGTAAACAAAGGTTGACATTAATATTGTCTCTAGTTATTATTAATGTCCATAGTGCCTCGTTCTGAACAATGCCACTATTCTGGAAAACCCGCCATGGACATTATACAGTTAATAACATCGACCACCCACTAAAGTATGCCGAAATAAGATTTATTAGCGCGAGAGCCAGTGACCGCAAATACAATTTCGTAAATGTGGATATGTCCATTAACGAGCATAAATCGGGGGCTTCCTAATTCTATTATTGTAAAGCGCTGCTTACATCGTTTGTAGACAGTATCTTGTCGATAAATGTTGGTTAATATATATTTGATTGGGATAGAAATAAATTATTCTTCGACAGTTTAACTAATAGATAAATTATACCAATATATAAAGTTTTAAAGTCAGGTATATTTATATCTAGGTATTTTTTACAGCATAACACCCAAAGAAGATATAAATCAGACACTTTCAAGATAAAAATGAAATGTCCGTAAATGTATCCGTGTTTCCGTATCTAATTTATAGCTTTTCTTTGTCCTGACATTGGACAGTCGCCCTAACTCCCTTCCCGTATACGTAATATCTGAAAGGCGACTTCCAAAGATTATTAAATTCGCTTTCCACTCTTGGAAAATATTCTTTATTTGATATCACAGGGGCTAAAAGCTCTTCATTATTATATTTCATATGTAATCAAAAACCTTCATACCCTATAAGAACTTCAAATCAAATACATTTTCCATATGAAAAAATTGATGAGTTTTGGCAATTTTCGAGATCTTTGAAGAAAAATCGAGTAACTTTCGAGTTTCCTTTTACAATCCATAAAAAATAGAGATGGGCGTACAATTTCCAAACACGTCCCCGTCCTTAAAACGGCGAAGAATAAAAAATGTGTCGGATTACAAATGTGTTTATGAGGATATTTGCGTGTTGTCGTGTGGCGCGCTTTTTACGTATTTTTATGGTGACTTGTAGATTTTACTTTTAGGGGTTCATGTTGACGTTGCGAATTCCAATTTCCGAAGTTACAGTGATTTTTTTCATAAATGGATGTTTATGATCCGTATACCCAAGATACCTTGCTTTTCTACCTCAATTACAAGATACATTAGAAACCATTTGAGTGAAAACTGTAACCATCTTTAACACTTTGCGAAGTAGTTGAAATACCCAGCGAGAAATTATCTCACTAGTTATTATAGCTGAGCAGTTCGCCGCAGTGCATACAAAAGGTTTGCATCATCGGACTAACCTCAGTGCACGTTCGCGCAACATTTCGTAGAATCGCTCCCGAGAGGAGTACTGAGGCGGTTTATGTGAGTGTCGAGTTTTCAGATTTCAAACTTGAGGATTTTTTTTTATATGGCGAAAACGTACCTGTTTAAGGCGTTTGCCTTTTCGTTGGTATTTCAGTCCATAACGAAGAAAGAAGCGAAAATTCAGCTGTTTTAATCGACTCTCAAATGATCTTTACCAGAAATGAAATGAATATATCCGATTAGCGTATCGTTACACGAGCGAACCTTTGTAGATGGCGCACGAAAGTTTGAGAGGCCTCGGGTGGGCCGTTTCTTCATAAGCAAGGTTAGTGCTATATTGTTCAGTGCCTTATTGAATTGAATCGTCAACAATCAAAAAAAGTCGAAGAAAAGAAATTGAGTCGGCGGTATCTCGCACATGACTCGTTCTGGGATTGCTTCAAATGAAACTAGTCAGTTACAGGATCACGGGAAAAAAAAGCGATGGCAAGCGATATTGATTTTTATCTCCAGTCAGTTCGCGTTGGTCGCGTTCGTGATCCATTATGAGGTGGTCAGCTAATGCTGTCCATTAACCTAACTTAACACAGTTTATTCTTCTAGAATTTATCTTTCAGGATCCTACAGCAGTTTATACAGTGAAACACTTGGCCTCGTTCACAACAGCAAACGACACCGTTTGTTGTTTCATAATGAAGAAGAAATAGTTTTTTAATTTGCCCTTAATGTATAATGATTAATATTTTTATGAAACAATTAAAACTTGATGATTTTTACTCGTTATACGTTTAAATAAAGTGCGTCTGAAATTTATTTTTTTTTTGGTGTCCGGTATCCGGCTGGGTGCTCGTTCATTATCCGTTCAATATTTATTTCTCAACATTGACCATTACTTATTCTTATTGACGTTAAATAAAACATGAATCTAGCACCAGTTCGAATAAACCTTCGTGAAGAAGAACTGACAAGAAACCTCATTGGTAATTTTTTTTCCAAATAAATTTGTCTCTTTAGGTCTATACAAAATTGTTCTTATCTGCATCTGTTGGCTCGGCAGTACCAACCATCCAGTACCGGAGATATACGTTTCACCTCTAGTCTACGAGAATGGGTAGAAGATAACTTTGCCTCAAAAATAAACAACTATACTACCATTCATGATGTCATTTTAACTGTCCAAAGGTACAGATGGCACTTACGATCAGGCGGATGGAGTGTTTAGTGTAGTTTGTCGACAAAAAAATTTTATAAAATCTTTCTGTAAGTTGAAATGAATAAAAAAATCATATTTAAGTAAAAAAAAATACACAAATAATAATAATAACCTTTTTATTAACTGAGAAAAGTGTTACAAGCTAATGTGAAGTCTCTGATCCCTAAATTAAACAAAGTTTGTGTTTTAGGGGTCAGCGCCCTCACCAATTTTAATTTCTTAAAAGTATGTATTTTTTTTATAAAGTATGTAGGTTTTATTTAAAAATGGCTCGTTATAATTATACATTACAATTCACTGTGTTAATAAAAGTAAGATTATTAACAATAAAAAAATAAATCCTACGGTATAAGATTTCAATTATTTAAATATCCTACAGAATTATTTAAAATATTTCTGTCAAATTCAAATATGTTTTCTCCTGCATTCTAAATCTCTTTTAGCTTGTACCCGGAATTTATTTACTTCCCCGCTATCTTCGCAGAGATCCGACATAAAGTTATAAGTGAGAACTTTACTGCATTTTAGTTTATGAGCGTCATTTTTTATTTTACTCACGCACTGGGTGAAGAGCGTCATAAAACGCGGCGCGTCAGTAATTTTACACGTACCGGATTTATGCCAGCGCGTATGTTACTGTACAGCACATGTATCACCTGATGAATAAACTTTATTATTGACAGATGGCTTACAATTCTGTGAATGGCGTCTTCGATGCGTGTATCATTAGTTTTGTAATGTTTTAACCAATGTTATCAGTCAGTTCAATGTTAAAAATTAATAACGTTTGAATTATGGTCTAATTTCTGTTAAATGATTGGCAAACCTATAAAAAAAGTAATTTTATTAATATATATAATATAATTACAATTCGTTTGGGAATAATTACAAGATAAAGCATGCATATCGTAAAAGAAAATTCTATCTTTAAAAAATACGTCAGCATAATAATCACTAAATCGACCCACGCGGATTGCGGCTTCCATCAAAACACTCGATATATTACCCCCCGCAAATATTAGCATACCTCGTTTCTGATGTTACAAGACGCTCTAATATATCTGAAGGAACCAAAGTGTAATATAACGAGCCTTACAATATATTACAATTTGCGGGTAGTCGGAGAACCGGCGTAATTAATATCAAGTTTGCGATAAATTTATGAACGAAAACCACCCTCAACGCGTTTGTTGAAAATTCAACTTTTCAACCTTACCGAAAAAGGCGACTTTCCAATGACACGTTGGCTTTACAACTCACGGATGCTCGGGCTCTTTGAACCGAGTTTTTTCCCTTTTATTTTGTTTCTAGTGTACTTCTGTAAACCAATTATTGTGCCGTGTCTCTTAGCCGCGGTATGTAATGAACGTTATATCTTTCGCAGTCGTCTACGCATGAAATTAAAATTTGAAAAAGAAACGCCCGTCTAAATTGTGTTTCTTCTAATGGTAACGTAATTCAATATTTTATTATGATTTCAGATATAAAAAAGCATGTATAAATACACTAGTAACAGCCTATACCGAAAAAAGTTTTGAATTAAGAGCAAGCGTCGTTCAATGTGGTAGGTTTACAAAAAAATAGGCTGGCAACTTGCCGACAAGTAAGCGTATGCTTTGATCGCGTCGTGTACACTTCAGACTTTGCATTCTACTGGTATACCGAGACAGGCCAGTGATGTAGGGTTTGGAGGGTTACTAGCCTTACCGTTTTCTTTTAGCCTGAATAAAGATGAAAAAGGTTGAAGATTGGCAGCCAGCGTTCACTTAACCTAATGGTCTTGCAGCTTAGCTTTACGTCAGAATCAAAGTTATGTCCACGAAATAGGTTGATTATATAATTATTGTCGTCGGCGGATCCTATACGTTTCTACCGCTAGTCGACCTGAGTTGGCTTGTATTAAATATATTAGTCTATTGTAAAGATTTATTATGCATCCATATTTTCTTAAAAGGCAAAAATAGTACTACACATACTTTCTGACATATTTTTACATATAAAATCGTAGAAAACACCAAAAATGAAAAGAAAACTTGAGTCTGCGATACCTGACCACAATTACCTCAGAACTTAGTAAACTTTCGACCAAAGTGTTCTGTTTCAAAGACCTTACCACCGACCTTTAAATTATTATTAATGCGTGGGGGTCCCCTAAGGGTGTTTTAACATGACCTCAGATCTAGGCGTAATCCTGTGAAACTACCCTGCCTTTGACGTGGATACATAAATAATACTTTTTAGATATAGACGAAATTTATTTAAAGCAAGACTTGTGCGCAAGTTCCCTTTTCTGTTAAAATTTCTGAGATGAAAGATATTTTACCTAATTTTATATTTCGCTTCGAAATAACCTTTCTTTTTGCTTGGGTACACCATGAATAGCGTATTATATGCAACATTTCATTATTAAAAAACCAAGGGTTTGTTCAAAGCTTTGTGATGAGTCAAATCAGTGATAGAAAACTAAGGATTTTATTTCAAAAAACTTAAAAACAATCTCAAAATCGTATTTCAATCGTGTCTTTATTATGATCTTCTAATCCATTATATTCAATTTAACTGGTCATTTCGTTTATTGCCAGGCTAAAACGAGAAATATTTTGTAATTTTAAATCCATTTTTAGCGCATTAAATCCTTCCGGTCCAACAGTACACACAAATGGCCTAATTTAACAAAACCACATCCTCTTTTTGAGCAATTAATCGGCAGTGTTTTGTTACACGGCCATTTTGACAGAATTCGTCGATTTTGGATTTCCGCTAGCGGTTCTTGTGAAGCCTTACTGCTAATGATTGAACTGGCTGAAAAGTCGGTCATATACAATACATAAAATTGTTCGTCTTTGTGTGATTGTATGTATTCTCTGAACCTGTAATATACATTATTTCTCTATTTTATCTGTCTAGTGCCGAGGCGATTTCCTGTTACTCCGTATTCAAAAAACTGATTAGATTATTTTAACATCCTTACGTCGATAATGTTGGATGTAACTGGAATCCAATATTGCATTTTATCTTTCGTTCAAAAACATTAAGGTTTTGTATATTTGCTGACCTGCGTCTGGATTTAAAAGCAGAAACATTGGTGAAAGTTATGAAGTGGTTTCAAAGTTTCCTCAATTCATTATAGCACTAGAAAGAAACCCAATATCAAAACTTATCAAACAAAAAGAAAATTTGTTAGAAAGACCGAGTATTTTAAGCACCCTTAAAGAAACTTCTACAATTAAAAAAGTAATTACAGCAGAAATCAAATAAAAATGTTGTTAATGAAAAGATAATTTTGAATTTTAATGAAGGCACCTATGTTTCTAATTAATAAGAAAATTACGCGGCTGTTATCTAAGCTCATCTTCGGAATTGTCTTCCTCTTCCTGCCTTGTTCTCTGTCCCTGTCTCTCCTCAGCTCAAGTTGGTGAAGTCGAAATCCAAGCGAAAATAATGTCAGTCTTGTAAGTTAATCAAATTTTGTTCAGTTCGAGCCGCGAGGCGGGGAAAATTTCATTTAGCGAATTAACATTTAACTATCTACATTTTACGGGCATTTTGAGATTTTCACAAGATATTCTGGTACCGGTTTGAGAAACTCGAATTTGTGTAAACATGGAGTTGGAACATGATTGGTATTTTGCGAAGCGCTTAGGATTGGACTGACAGAGCAAAGCATTGAGAGATGCTATGTTTTGAAATTTGTGCAATGCTTCAACAGCTTCATATCTGTTATCTCGTCCAGAGGTTACATGACTTTAAATTAACTTCTTAGGTATTCCAAACGACAATTTTCTCTGCCCGTTAGAGCAACCGGCTTAGTTTTCATAAGTCATAAAAACTTATTGGTACATATATATGGATGTCACCACTCAACGACGCCGATATTTCACAAATGCCTAACGCCTACACTCAGAGACGTCAAAAGGCGTTCGTAATTATAGATTTTGATTAGCTGATGTAGACTTTGGTGGAGTATTGATAAAGTAAATTTCGCTACGCAAAATCTATCTTTAAGTAACCATATGACGTGGCTGAGGGCGACCGTAAATAAAATAAGCGTAAAGTTATAAAGATCAAATTATTCCGACTCAGTCTCACCATCTACAGAACACATTTCTTTTCACGAATCCTCTAACTCTTCTCTTCTTCCACAGCTGACAAGGTGCCTCCCGGTTTCCCGGACATCAGCCCGCTGCCCACCACCATGGTGGTGGAGGTGGGGCATACGGCCACTATCCCCTGCCACGCCACAGGTAGCCCCACCCCGAAGGTTCGCTGGCTGTGGAACTCCTTGCCGCTAGATGTCGCTTCGAATCCGAGATACGCGCTGCTGAATGATAAGATGCATGGTAAGTTTAAGTTCTTTTTCTTTTTTCTTTACAATTTGCATAGTCAGCAAACTAGCACATAATAGTAAGTAATTCAGAAGGAATTGCTTTCGTTGTTACATCGTTGGGGGATCCCACACTTACGAATGTTCAATAACGAAAAGGTATGAAAAATAGCTCGTCGTTCTAAAAGTCGTTAAAAAAGTTTTAAAAGTCTGATACGATCTGCCAGGACAACGGTTTGGAAAAGAAAGGTTTTTTAAGTTGACCAGTAAAAAAGGCCAATGACACGCGTTACGTAATTCGATGTGTAAAAAAAATCTGATTCCCTGTGCAGATAACACTTCTCTGTAATATATTTTTTCAGCAACAACTCGCAAAATTATCTCTAAGACATCATCGAGTAGCGCCAACTTCTAATTACTCTTTGGTTCAACCGTCAGAAGAGTCCATATAAAAAAGCAGAGTTTATTACATATATTGTATATATCCAGGTAGATTTATCCCATAATAAACTTTGTAGTGTGATTTTAAAAAGATAACTACGTGACGGCGAAAATTAACACAAATCTCATGAATATTCAAATTGTTTTCTTAAAATACCTCATAGTTTCGTAAAAATATATAACAAAACATACTTGATATACCTTTAGTCTGAAGTGTAACTTTGATGACCCTGCAAATCTTAGAGTAGTCAATATCAAAAGTAATGAACAAATATTCAAAATTAAAAAAGATTTTTGTAAAGACACATTATGCTACATTTTGACTAATTGCTCGAAAACAATTCTATCATATAAACAGAAGCTAAATTACTAAATTGTAAAACCGTTTCGAACAGAAAAAAAATCAAAAGCTTTAAATAAAACCTGGACCTTATCCGCAGCAGGCTATTTAATCTTTATTCGCAGATATCTAAAATGAAATCATGAGCATCAATCATACGTGACGTCATGCCATGATTCCACATTATTACGAGTAATTACTCCGTGTAATGTAATGTAATAAGGTCCAATTGGACAACTGTGAGAGGAGGAATTCTAGGGTATTTTGTTTAATTAATCAGGTAAGTGATGTATGGAGTTACTTCGTGAATCAATAAAGTCTGTCATATGTTATCATAATGTCAGCGTGATGATTCACGTGCGTCACTCTTCATTCAGTTGGAAATTCAATATAAGTGTATATAGGGGTAGTAGAGTTTCTTTGTTTAGATCTCGTCTGGGGTGGTACCACACTCCTTCTTATTTTAACCGCCATGATAATCACATTCACCTGGTTTTGTTCTGGTCGAGGGAAGGAGCAGCCAGGACAATGACTAGAACAAAGACAATTTCATCTAAAGCTTTCTGACGGCAATGCGTCATTAGTCGAAACAATAAGCACAATAATTATTAATAATATAAGGGAAATTATAAGTCAAGCCACAAATTTCTTTATTGGCCACGTGATCAAACTTCTAATTTTATAACTATGCCACGGGAAAATGAGATCGCCTCTAATACACTAATTCGTCTTTTTTGCAACGCCTACTAAATATTCTATAGAAAGCGTAGTAGTTAAATTTGGGTTAGGTAAATTTTAGGCTGCAATTATCGCATGCGCGAGCCGAGCGAGCGGAACGAGCATGGTGCGGCAGCACCCGGCGAAGCGCCATAATCGAAATTGGATGATAATTCAAAATTTTATTGCAAAAACATCATGCGACAACATATTTTTAGTGGCTAAGATAGTAGTATTTAGTCGCTCGTCGGTTGTGGCTGAGTTATTAATTTAGATGGCAATATACATTTTTTGTGGCGTATAATGGTATTAAAAAGAAGTCCGTTTAATTAGCACCCATAATGGGACTGCGATAAAATAACACCTATAACTAATGATATCCATTATTGCGGATGCCACTTTCCCCTTAGGTGCTTTGCCTGCCATCGTGCTCGTTTACCGGCTATAAATATTGGGGAAAAAATGTTACTTCTTGATAATGTAACTACCGGATGGTCAAAGAATTTTGATAACCGGTCCAGTAGTTTAAGAGTTCATCGATTACACAAAACCGAAAAAATACCCTGTAATAGTGGCGCCACTTTAATCGTGTGCTTTACTTGTATTATTTGAGGTAAAAATACACATAAACAATTTTTTATACTGTGACTAATGAGACACAGCCCGTAGCAAAATCAGTAGTAGATACTTTACGTAAAATGGAGTTAACTTCGAGTAGAAATGAATTTAATAGTTTGAATTAAAATTAAAACTGTGTAAAACTAGACACTAGACTGGAAAACTGGTGTCGAATTAAAAATTAGATCAACCTTGTCGTTTTATGACGTGTAAATGAACTTCGACCAAAGGGTGGTAAACCACATTTTTGGCACGAACCACCTGACCACAAATATCCCTAAAAAAATGTTCACACTAGTGCGTAATATTATGTCACTCTTTGGCATTAAAATTGTGTTAAATTTTATACTTCACTTTTTTATTTTCAACATACATTATATTTGATTTTATGATAAATTGAACGATCCTTATCTGCATAACTATTTATCTAAATAAAACAGTGCGTTCGACATTAACAAATGAGTTGTATTCACGGCTTGTTCGAAATGATTTGCTGAAAAGGTCAGGGTTTAGATTATACGATGGATGGCTATTCAATTTGTGTTAGTTATTACCGAGCATACTCGTTAAATAAGTAAAATGGGAATAACTTTTTGACAATGCATAGCTCAAGTTACTGAACTTAATTGTGTCGCAATTTGAAACACGCATTGGTACACATGATCTGTTTTTAAGAAAAATAAATTTGTGATGCTCTTTTTACGTTTATTCCAAAATAAAATGGACTTTTAAGTTCCTGATTGTAATAAGAAATATGCTTATAAGTAAGTGTTTAAAGTATGACTAGTGCGACAACCACTTCATATAAAACACTACAGATTACAGTTGTAAATCAACTTAAAAAAGATTTACAAAAACTTACATCCAATTAGAACATATTAACACAAGCAATGTACGTCAATATCCATCATTTTCTTAACACGAAAAGCCAAAATATTGCGTTATATTTACTGAACACATTTACCTAATATAAAGTTTGTGTATCTGGTATTAGTTGAATCACACAACTTTTATCAAATATTGCCTCTTAGACCCTGGGGCCCGGTATGGACTAAAAGTTTGCTCTTTCGAGCAAATATAATAAAATTACTCCCATATATAATACACACATATCAATGATAAAATGATGAAGTGGTTATTCTGGGGATTGTATTCAGGGTAATTTTATTGGTTTATTTCGAGGTGTATTAGTACTTACCTATGCAGCGTGTAATCCTCACTCCTTTTGTTATTGTTTAGATGTGTTTGTTGTTCTGCCACTCGATAACCGAGGCAGATAGTTTTTTGTTAAAACATTTGCATCTTAATTAATAACTGCAGTCACGAGCAAAGGCTTTATAAGAATGATTGCTCCACCCAATAAAGTGATTTATGTATTTGTTATAATTACAATTAAGATTGTTCCTATTCAAGCCACCCCAGCGTTTGTACCGACTGCACCTCTAATTTAAACTGCTGCATGATAAAACTAAAGGATAACGTTCAAAGTGGTCCGAAGCAAATGTAAAAAACTATATACGTTAACATCCGCTTTTGACCTAGTTTCCTTGAATGGGCTTCAAATGGACACAAGTTTGTAAGAACAAAAAGCGCCTATTCGCTTCACTAGTTATAACTCGCTTACGTGGGCCTTAAGTTAGTTTTTGCTTTGGGGTTGTATGAGTTTGATGTACAGATAGAAACAAACGATAGCTTTTAATTTCTATTGATTTAGTCTCTTCCATTGTTCTTAAATATTTATTAATATGTGAACCGGTGGAAGCACTTCGTAAACAAATTTTATGAATCTTAATTGTACAAAATATCAAAAGCATTTGAATTATAACTATTTCTTTACGCTCAAATTAATGAATTTAGGCGAAAATTGAAACTTAAATAGCTTCTAGCCTAGACTAACCTACTTTTACCGGGAATTTTCACGAGTTACGGAAGTTTACGCAAAGCTCCGTGCTTGTGCAAATAATTTTTACACATTTGAAATTTTATTTTTCAAAGAGATGTTCACAAAAACTAGTGAGGGTAACAAAAATAGCAACTAGCTTAATATTCTCGATAAATGTGTATGCAGTATATTATTGCTGACCATACTCAGTATACGTACGGTCCGTAATCTTTGCCCTTTACGTGGTTACTGCAAGTTTTTATCTGTAAATCATAGAGCCTTAAATTATATACGTTTATGGTCATTTATGGTATTAGTACAATAGATTGTTTTCATATGGAGGATTGGGTATTTGACATATTTTTTTGTATTACATATTTAAATAGTTTATTAGTATATTAACAGTAAAGAAATATTGCAGAAGTATTAGTATGTCTACAATTAAAAGTTTGCTAGATACAGCGATATGTTTGAGGAGCTGCTGCGAGTCGCCGAAAAGACTCCATACAAAACGATACCGAGTTGTGACGTCACGACCAGTAAATCATACTAAAAATTGTATGGGCATTTGGATAAAATATGTAATAGCTGAGTAGATAATGCGTTTACGTGCATGTTAGAGTATTCATAATTTTGGCAGAGACTAGTAAATAACTATAGACTAACCATGTCTAACAAAATTTTGTGACTTGAAAAATAGTTGTTTTTAAGATGGAGAGATGGCGTTAGTTGTATTAGATTTACCATTTATATAAATTTAGTCAAAATCATTCGTAAAAAAACTTAAGATGGCGCTGTTTACAAAATCATTTGATATTTCATTGCAAGTACTATCAGTAGGTATCAGGCGACAACAGACGTTGCCAGCTAGTGCATTATATTATTTGATGCTATGTTGCCGCTCTTATAATTCAGTAACAGAAAACTTTACACCACCCCAGATATTATTTGTTGTGTTACTGGGTTACTGTATTGCCAGTATATAATTTTTCCCACAAAAATATAGCATTCATCTACACAGTTTGTTCTTATCTGCCTTAACATAATAAAACGAATTTCAGTGCATTTAATTAATAGGTATATAATATTTTACTTTATTTCTTTATATCGATAAAAATTATATCGTAATAAGTGCATTATTTTTATTTATAATGCATATAACTCATAACTATTTGGAGTAGTTAAAAAAATATTTTCTTGCTGGATTATTATTTAAAAAAATGTTCTTTATCCATCAACTTTTTTTGTTCTTTTTATGACAACATTTTATTTGTTTGACAATTTGAATTCTTTGTCGTTTATTGTTGTTGCTATGGGTGTGTGTTTGTTTTGGCACTTTTCCCTGCATTTCTTTGAATTCACAATATTTCTGTTCGCCTACTGTGACTCTTGCAAATTTTATGTACCTTGATTAAGCTTATGTTTTGGCTGCTACATATATCGTATAACATGTGCGTTTATCACAACTGTGGTAGTAAAAGCTTTTAAAAATAGTTTAATATGGCAATTAAAATAAGGTAAGGATAGTAGTGCCCAGGCGTCTCTGAACAAAATAAACTTACACCAGTTTGTTTATGGTCTTTTGTAGTTGTCATTTTATCATCTATAAATTACTATCTACCTATTCTTATTGAGTAAAATTATCAAAATCAATGGTATAAAATGATGACATTTTCCAATTTCAGGAAACGAATTTATTAGGACTATTAGGACTATTTATTAGGAATATATATTTGAATATATATTCCTAATAAAATTAATTAATTAAAAAAAAATAAAAAATAAAATTGAATATATTTGACAACGCCATCTAGCAGTTTTAGTCCGTATTACGTTTCTTGTCAATAATTTCATGTAAAAATTAAAGACGACAAGGTTGGTCCAAGCTAATTTGAGAGCGACATCTAGTAATAGCTTGGATTTTGAGCTTTTTCCGAGTCACGTATTTTTGTATGGAGATGGTCAGTCTATAGTTATTTACTAGTCTCTGATTTTGGTTTTTAATTGAATAAAAGAACTATTTCATTGGATGTGCACTCAGTGAAGTTTCAACACAGACTGACTGTTTCTGCCAACAAAACTGATTAGTTACGAAAAGTGGATCATGGACAATATTACGTCAGTCTAATTTGCAACTACTCTGTACTCAACTGCCTTTTAATAATCCAATAACTGTTAACAATAATTCATAACAGCTGCTGCTATATAAAACAATTCAAAGTATCTAATTTACCTTAAACAATTAGGATAACAATCAATCACTAATTTAACGAGTTTTTTACTACGTATTAAATTATAACACCTGTTTTAACCTAAGAAGTAATACAAAGTACCGAATCAACCTCAAACAATTAAAATACTGGACAGTTATTAATTTGATTATGCCAATTATCCAAATACATACTCGTACCTACAGCTTGGCTGCGACTTTTCATTAGCACGTACAGTTAGCTGTGACGTGTGTGTTACTTTCATGTCGTCGTCCAACTGTATACCATCTAGCCCAAGTATTTTACTTGAAACAATTTTTAAAGAGTGCTGATGCTAGATTTTCAATTTTCCACTTAAGTTCATTGACGGTTATGCAAATAAGCTAGAACTACCAATTTGGTAACAATTTATGAATGTTTTAGTAAACAAATAACAGTTTTGAATGGCCAGTTGGTAAAGTAAGAAGAAATATTTGACATAATTTGACATAATACTTGATCTGTTGGCATATTATATTTAATCTTTTTGCTGTAATTTGAAATCCCAATTTAATTGTATTTTAATGACTGAATTTAATTTTATTGCATTGTAATGAAATGTTGTTTTTTTTTATTATTAATTACTTAAATTTATTTTTTTATTATTTATGACGTTTTAAGATTTTTTTATGACATCACCAACACAATTTATATTTTAATTGAGATTTAAATGAATTGACATATTATGTAACTAAATTTTAATTGTTTTTGTACTAACACAGATATATAAGATTGTATACTAGCAAGTGGGCCAAGTTGCTGCATTAAAGAAATGTATTATTATTATCATTATTATGCGTCAATGAGGTTATCTTCATTATGGATTTTATTATTTAGTGATTTGCATATCTCGCTTCGCGATTTTCACCAGTTCAATTGTCTAGGCGCCTTAAATGGACACACAATAGGTTTAGAACGCACTGGAAGAAACCAAGTTTCGATGTTTCGTGAAATAGATTTATTAATTCCTTAAAGATTTGTTTCGACACAATTTAAAACACTTTTTTTTATTTATTGGAATCAAAGATTTATTTGGTTTATTAAAAAGAGACATTCTTTTAATTTTATCACTAAATACTCATTATGGACCTCAAAATTAAAATGGTTGCATCATGATTAAATATGAAGCCAATCCCTACTCCAATAGGCATGCTTGAGACTTCATTTATTTATATACTGCAGAAAACAGCCCCGACATTAATTGAGACGTCTTGACACCAATAACTGTTCTTGAAGAAGAATGACGATTCCAGGTCAAGGGCTGTTGGTTTTGTACCGAAAATATTGCTGTCGCTTCAGTTTCTTAGTTAAAAACTTGAATATTGTGAACTAGGTTTACCCTGTGCAGCTCCTGATTCTTGGGAAAATCTTACCTGTAGTACTTCGGGACAATGTGCCTTCCAATGGTGAAAGAATTTCTAAAACGTTCTAGTGGTTTCAGAGCTTTTTGCTTGCTGTAGAAAGCCTACGTCACCTGTGCTTAGAGTGGCATTTAGAATATAATATTTATTTTTATGTTATGTATATACCGATGTCTATTTTGATGTACACTCTGTTGGTGACCTAATAAATAAATAAATTAATGAGACAAAAAAAAAGAAACAAATATTTTCTTTTATAATGATAGTTGAGGTTCACTCGTTATATAATTAACGTATGAATCATAAAGGCACCAGAAGAAATATATCATTAAAAATAAATATGTTTTTAAAAAGTATGACAATTTTTTTTATCCGCGTTCTATTTATGCTTTTTTTTTCATATCTACGAATGAACATTGATAAATTGAGTTTTATTTATAATGTTGCCTATGAATAAAAACTAAATAATTCCATCTTAACTATAAAGTCGCCTTAAACTCTAACTATAACCCTAACAAATGAAAAATTAAAACGTGAACTTAATAAAGACGACAAGAACTGGGCGTTCAGCATCGCTGCGGGGCGCGGGCCTTATGTAAATAATTTCAATTTAATACCATTATGCACTTAAGAAAAGGTGAGAAAGTTATTTAAATTCACTGGAAAGCAAGACCGCGACTTTACTGGAAATCTCATTCATTTTAATTTATGCAAGTAGATTATTTCTTGGTCCCAATATTGCGCCCATGTTCCATAGAATTATTTAAGTCGGTTGTGAAACTAAAATGTGCTGTTGTCGAGTTCTTTTTAAAGATTAGAGTAATATAATTTTAATGGTTTGAGTTTTATTTTTGAAACGTGTAAACATAACGAGTTGCTGACCTTGACGACAAACTAAAAAATCGGACTGCTAAAGTTATAAATTTCTATTCCCATGAAAAATATTATCTTATGTCACTCCCACAACTGAGAAGAACCTAGTGAACCCTTATACGATACCCTGTCTACCGGTTTATGCTGTAAATCGTGCTAAAGTGTGTGTATGTATATTTTTACATATATATACTCGAAAAACATAACCCTCCTAGTGAAAGTCGAGTAAAAGTTAGGTTTTCAAATAGTTGCCTAACACTAACACTACACACAAGAAAAAGATAAGATACTCTATTTTACGCTGTGTAATATTTTTTTGCAATGTCACCTATCGTACGCAAGGCTGCGTACGATCTAAGACTATCAAGACGACTATCTGTGACAAGAATTTCTTATGAAATATGATAAGACTTTTGATTTTGAGACGAATTCGGATCGTGATTTAAAACATTTGACTTAAAGTAAATAATTTCGTTTAAATATATAGTAGTCAAACGAGCACGCTTCACGCACCTGATTGGTAAGTGGCATCCGAGCCCATGTACATCATTAGCCGTAGGTTTTAATTATTACTTATTGATTGCGATTCTCATATCGACTGATGATGCGTTGGCGACGGCAGGCTGCAGTCCTTTGTTCCAGAGATCGCACTGGCTGCTGCTTGCCTTTCACTGGAACGCAACCACATGATCATGGCGGCGGTCGACATCGAAAAGGCCCATAAATAGTATCGCCCCAGACGAAATATTAACACATGATACACTACAAATTGAACCTAAAATGTGACAATTCTGAAGTCTGCCATAGGGTGTTACCACACCAATCCACACCAATGGTAGAATGGAACAGTTGACGTCGACCGACAGCTTCTACCAGACCAATCGATCGATTGGACCATATACGTACTTTTTATATACCTATTTTTATAATACCATATTTTTAAACATACTCACCACTATTAACCAAATCATAAAATGTATTCGATACATGTAAACTAAACAACTTTAATTACGTATATACCGCGATGTATGATTAAAACGGAACGCCATGTTTGATATAATAAATTATGAAAATACTTAACGCCCATAAATATAATACGCCAAGTTAAATTTATTTCTACATTTCATCAGCAAATGGTCACATTGATCGGGCGGTTCGAGCGTTTGTTTCCTAAATTGCGCTGACGGATCGTTTTAATAAATCATTGTTGAACATTTCAATATTTGTTCTACACTGATAATTTATTTGATTGCAATTCAATTTCGCAGATACAGTGACAGAGTAAACTCCGTTACAATGTACTATTGGTTTTTGCGTTTATCTTGTCTAGTTTACATTGGCTATTATTTATTGTTTTATGTTTAATTTTAATATGTAGATAGCAATGGTACTTGATAGTCGTGTAATAGTTTTCATCAACAGCTGATAATATTTCACTAAGATTACATTTTTCGCTTAACAATATTAGGATATTCATTGAGATTAAAGCAAATCAACATTTGTACAAAACAGATATTTGGGTATCGGTTCAAACTTAAAACGAATTTTACATGAATTCAAACATGAATATTTTATAAATGTTGTGTTTTAAAGGCATGGTTTAAAGTAATACAATTTAAATATAACTCGTCTATCCCAAGAGCCTAACTTGTAATATAATTGAAGTTCGTATTTCAAATATTTTGTCATACGAATAAGAAAACTGTTAAAAAGTCACTAAAATATTTTAAAATAATTATAAATGCTTGGATATTCAGTCAAATTTCGTTTATAATTTACTCGAACAGGAAATTACCTACTTATAAAATCGTTTCATTACCTGCCAATAATATCCCACTCAAAATTATTGCTCACTGAAGGAAATACCTGAACCTGCTAAATTAAATCAACAAGCGATCAAAACTTAACCTCGTTCGATATTCTCGAGTGCGAAAAGTAGCAACATATTAATGATCAGAGATTATTCTTCGCAAGAAATTCATTAAAACGGCGCCCAAGGAGCGCCCCTCAGCGAGTCATAAGTGGCTCCGTAAATAAGATCGCCGTATAACACTTAATCAACCTCGGTCGTCCTAAAGTAAACAGGTCTACGCATCTCCAGAGCGTTAGATTAAATGGACCTAAATGATAAAGCTGCTTAGTCCACTCCAACCTGACCCCTCTAAATCTATTAAACCGCCCCTGACAACCCTCACCATTGTAATAACTTGAGAGGAGGAGCAGCTCAAATTATCCTGGTGGTAATAGAACGCCACAATGGCCTTCTATTTCTTAGGACGTTTATGAATAGCTCTTATTTTTCTTTTAATTACGCCCCCTGCTGTTCTGTCGTGTTGTGTCGCCACGGACGCAAACTGGAAAGTTTTCGAGTAATTTTTGAAAGCAAATACAAGCTCTTACTCCTGTGCTCCAAATGTGTAGTTGTTAATGATGCCTCGTTGTACGTAGTAATCAATAACGATTTTAATCACTACAATAACTTGCAAGTGTTCTTGGAAAGAAAATTAAAAGGAAGTTTGATTTCATTATCTTATTTCTAACTATGATACACAAGTACTTAATACAAGTTTGTACAGTGTTATTGCCTCAGTGAGTCATCCAGAAACTTCGATCCTGGATAAAGAAACAAAAAATAAGTAGACTATTAATCATAAAACATTTATCCCAGTTAGAGTTGCCCGAATAGAACTTTGGCACGCCCAACCTGAACGAAATACAATGTAAAGCTAGTAAATCTACAGTAAAAACAAACAGGACGAAAATAAGTTGGGAAAAAACAAAAGTGCCTCAAGGCTCGATATCAAAAAGTCGTCGAGACGGGCGGGTTCCGTCGTCTACGTTGATGACGCTCCGCTGAGCCAAGAACCACTTACCTTGCGGTCCAAGTTATAAAAGATTTTATCGTCTTGACAAAATATATTATATAGAAATAGAAGCTTGCGTTTACTTCACATACGATTTTAGCTTTAAAACTCGTATGGCAGTAATAAACTTACAAACCTTGGCTTAAGAAAGCTTTTTAACTAACCTTCTCTATATTTATCAACTTAATAAAGTTGACATTAAAATAACACACGTGTTAAAGAGGTGGCAAAATGGCAGTTTAATTATAAACTTGCCGCTGTAACATTTTAAAACACGCTCTCTATCGTGGATTGGGCCACAGTCTAGAAGGGATCGCAGTGGTCGAACGCTCAACTTATTTTTATTCCATGGCGTTGATTCCACACGTTTACACGGATTTCAGTTGAATCTCATAACAGTATCCGTAACCGGAAAACTTCATCGCATTTTCATAGAACTTCCAGTACATTTTTATAAAAAAATGAATAATAAGTTGTGGAAAGTATTCGAAGTAATCTAAAATAGGAAACTTGAAACATATTGACATTCGTTGAATTGATTAGACTGTGCAGACGTTTTATTATGAGAATTATAAAAAAATATTTGAATGTAAAGGTCTAGAAATGTATAATGACTTAGATAAAGTCAACGAATTAAAAAAGTAATTAAGTCTCGGAAATTTTTGTGGAATTATTTCTCGTCAAAAAAGTACATCTCTTAGTCATTTTACCTAAAAATGTACAACGTAACAGGGTAAGATATATTTCAAAAACCAATTACTAACAAATAAACATCTCTGGGTCTTAAGCCGGGAGTAATCCCACGTTTCGCCGTTACACATCCATGAAGTTTCGCCAATGTCTTTATTAAAGCGGCACAGCCTCGCTCGCTGGGGCCCATGTTTCATCGTAATTACATTTTCTTTGTATCCGTACAACGCTACCCGGTGTTGGGAGCCATGCTTTTTCCCTTTTACACAAACAATTTTATGGAATGCTCCTTACAATTCTGTGTACATCCGAATCGAGTCTGCATCAAGTGGAGTCGTAATCGAATGGCGGTGCCGATTTTAAATCTTTTTTAACGTATTTTTCAATTATGCAGCCAATCTAGTTTTAGAATTTCGCGCGTTTGTCAAAAAGTTTTTCGCAGTTTTATTTTCAGGTGTCTATTTTGGTCACATAAGTGGTATTTGAGTAAAATTACTTTTGTGTGTATAGGTATATGATCTCGTGTTTATTTTAAACTATTTATTTTGAACGTTCCGTTGTAGTTCTTAATCTCACAGTTTAGACAAATGTATAACGTATGTGCACTTTTGTGTCTAGGGCGATAACAGGTGTCCAAGAAGGTTAGCTTCGTAATATCTTTAATATCTTATGGAAGTGCACTCTCTTAGGCCAGAGTGAGTTGCTGTGTAGCCTAGCTATGTATCATGAACTTTTATATTTATGAAGTAACTTTTTTATTATAACGCTAGGTGGAGACTGTGATTTCGTGTGCAATATACATTTTTATAAAGTTTTATGAAACAAGTAAAGCGTTGGGCTTCCAGCGATTATTTTTTCATGAAAGAGACATGTCTGGTTTGGCAATATGCGACAATCCATATTGCCAAACATGTTCTTTTGAATGCGCTGTAATAAGTCAAACAACAGTTAATACTTACAAATTTAAATAGAGTGAAATAGTAGTTAACTATTTTATTTTAGGAATTATGTGTGCTAGTGTATTTTTTCTTGATGTATGCGATTGTACCACTGCATGTTCATACTCTGTGTCAACATGGACAGAGCCTAATGGTCCACACCCGAGTGCGCGGTTATTACGTCATAAATCTATATAATATTTACGCTCGAAATATAGCTTGTCTTGGAAATGTGACTGGGTTATTCATAGGGTTAAATAATAGTTAGAAAATATTTATAACCTAGTCACCAGCTGCATATAGTCTTAAATTTTGCTTCATAATCGTGACTGTGTAAATAATGCATTTCGGACTTAATTTAGTTTGCGGGTTAAGCTAATATTAGGAAAAGATTTTAAAAAAATTCGCTCAAAACTAAACTGTCCCATAAAGTGGTAGTTCCTTCCTGGGCAGGGCTATGTCGTGAGAAATTGTTATTTGCAACGTAATTACTTGAATTTCTTTATGGCTAATTAATTTAGAGGTGACTTTCGAATAAAAAGACTGAGAATATAAAGTTTGTTGTCATGAAATGAGGTTTAAACGTACTAAAAGATAATAACATTTCTTGGTGGCTGCGTTTAGAACGAACGTGCCTTTGTTATGGCGTTTAATTTAACAGCCTAGATGAAAACTAAAAGATTACCGATCCAAAAGTGTATGATGGTTTGTTTCTCAATTAAACGGTTACATCTGATGATGATAAAGCTGGCATAATAACACACTGGCTAACTTTTTGTCCTACAATTTGAAGCCGCGCCGAAGTTTAAATAAAGTAAGAGCTTCTATTGCACATACAAGACTCGTTCCGTGGTTATTGTTGTTTATATTACTGCTATTATTATCGTTGCACCAATGTCGTTTCATGAGGAAATATTAGTTTTCAAACAAGCAAATCTTTTGATTTCAGGTACTCTTCAAATAGTAAAGAGTGAAGAGGAGGACCAGGGCAAGTTTGAGTGCGTCGCAGAAAACTCCATAGGCACAGAATTCTCTAAACCCTCGTCATTGTATGTGAAAGGTAAAAATCAATATTAATAATATAATGTCTAAACACAACTCCGAAAATTCTTCTATTTCAGTTGTAGAAACATTCTATCAAATAAGGGTTTTCATCTTGATCATTTTAAGAAAACAAATGTTTGTACCTAAAATCGCTATAATATAAATGCCATTTTGAAAAGTCATAAAATATAGTAGACAAGACAAATACAGTAATTAATTTGACACCCGATATGAGTCGAGGTTCAAATAATTAGTTTAAGACCTCACTGACGCTGTTCAAAGTGAAGAAACTGTATCAAAGAAATGTTCAGGTAAGAAATTTCAGCTGTTGTCCCAAAAATAACGCATAACGAGATTTATATTGCAATGTTATTTGTTTTAACTTTTTTCAATTAGGTTAATAAAATAGGTTTAAAGTTCCGAATGACATTTAATATCCCGAACCATAGTTCTTAAATTAAACCCACGATTTACATGCGCAATAAAAAATTGTGGTTTGAAGAGATAACGATAACCTTAAATGATAATGCAAAACCTATGTAGGGTGGTAATAACCTAAGAAATTGTAGGTACCAATGCAAAAAATTATGCAAATATAACTGAAAAGAAATTATTTTATGATCAAAACACTGATGTTCAAGTTCGGGTCTTCAAAGTGTAGGCGACAGGACAACGGCATCCACCTCGCGACTTCATCCACACAGGGGACTGCAACCGGCATTAAATAAAAAATACTGGAAAAAATATTCTTTAAATAGTCCCCGAAAGCCGCTCACAAGTTTCTCCGAAAATGGATCTCGTAAAACACGAAATGCATATTAATTTAAACCGTGAAACGTGCTCTAACAATTTTTTGAGTAACGTTCCTCATTTATGCAAACTCATTACCATTGCAGCATCAAATAGCCGGCAAAATGCCACAGTGCATTTTGTCATTTCGCGACATTCACTGAAATTCACTGCGATTCACTGCGAAGTATGTTACGAACTAGGCCACACATTTATTTGCCTAGATAATGTCAGCAGGACAGTCTATCTCGCTCTAAAGTGTGTCTGTAATTGCTGTAACGACAATGTATGATATGTATTTTGTGGTAGAAGTTGCTTGGTGTGTTGTGTTTTTAATTTTTGTTTTGGTTTCGCGGAGTTTCATTGTAAAATGTTAACTTTAAAGTGTACACACATTGTTCAATATGGGGCACGGAAAATTTGTTATTATTTTCCTTAACTTGTGACGGGATGACTTATTTCTTTGATTGTGACAGTTAAGCAGGAAAATGACAACATTTTGTAATGACTACAAGTGCACAAGTTTTATCGACGCCTTTACTTTTATATTTGTATCGGCTGACGTAAACTCATGATACTGACTTTTATAACAGGGGGTGTTTATTTGTTTTGAAATTTAATTTATAAGCTTGTTTGTACATTTACGTGTCTACGAATAAATTTAAACAAACAGGCTTTATCAGACATTATTTCTTTAGCCTCAATATGATAAAAATATCGGAATACTTTCTCGGCTTAAATAAGTAAGAGAGCTAGTGTAAACAGTTTGATTTAGTGCTAGTCTTACATCTTGGAAAGCTTGATAAGATAATTCACAAAAAAACTTAATGGAATTAGACTTGGTAAACTCAAATACTGTTAATCACAATTGTCCATTAAGTATAGTCATTGAAATGTATATTCTAATACAAACATGGCGTTAAGGTATCATGTTTTAGAAAAATCAAAAATGTTTCGTGTCATTGTCCATTGTTGTAATACAGGGCTCACCAAAATTAGTTGTCACGGATAATAAAGATAATTGAATGTCTATCGGTATTAACCAATGTTGAGGATGGACTAAGTTGAGAATAATTTAGTGTCAAGTAGAAAAGGGTAAGCAGTTGAGCGGCGGGCTAATTGATTAGAGCGGGAGATAAACTTGGTGTAGAGCCTGATGTAAGAAGAAACATCACAAAAGCGAGTAAAAGCGAGATAGTTCTAGCCCTATATACTTTACTAGAAAAAGTCAACAAGTTTAATCAACTAATTGGGTGAATATTTGTATAAGACAAGCCTATGTTGCTTTGGGATATATATATATATATATATGGTAAAGAAAATCCAGAGTTTGACAATTTGCGAACCAACAAACAAACTCTTTATAATAACAGTTTAAAATAATAACCTGTAGACGGACTCGCGTTTGTTCGAACATTGATCGTATGTAAGTGGTGTCATATTAAAACTCCGATATTTATATTAGGTCTTTACCTATGAAATTGCCGTTTTTCACGAAATAAATGAAGCGTAATTTTTGTATATATTTTTTATTTCTATTAATCAAAATAATCACCCATGCAATCAATGCATCTTTGCCAACGCATTGGTAGCTTATTGATGCCTTTCTTGAAGAAATCAGCTGGACGGGAGGCAACAAATTCTTCAAAGGCATTTTGTACTGCCTCTCGGGTATTGAATTTTTTTCCCGCCAAGAAGTTATCCAAATTCTGGAAAAAGTAGAAGTCTGTAGGCGCAAGGTCTGGTGAGTACGGCGGATGACGGAGAACTTCCAACCCCAACTCTTGTAGCTTGGAGACCGTCTGCTGTGCAGTATGAGGTCGCGCGTTGTCGTGCAGGAGCAGTGGAGCCGAACGATTGACCAAAGCTGGTTGGAGACGTGCGAGCTTCTCCATCATTGTGTTCAGTTCTTCACAGTACACATCTGCAGTAATGCTTGTCCCGTTGGGCAAGAAGCTGTGATGAATTACACCCGCGTTAGACCACCAAACAGTGACCATCACTTTTCTAGGGGTAAGTTTTCGTTTAGGGCATTGTTTGGGTGCTGAACCAGGGTCCAACCAACTTGCTGAGCGCTTACGATTGTCAAACAGGATCCATTTCTCGTCACAAGTAACAATGCGGTTCAGAATTCCTTCATTTGTATGCCTGCTGAGCAGTGCAAGGCACGTCTCCACGCGTACTTCGCGCTGGCGGTCATTGAGTTCGTGGGGTACCCATTTGTCAAGCTTTTTTACCTTGCCAATTTGACGCAAATGGACCAATATTGTTTTGATGCTAACGTCGAAAGCTGCTGCTAATTCAGCCGTGGATTGAGTTTCATCAGCTTCCACAATTGCCTTTAATTCGTCATTGTCGACCAAAGTTTTCGGACGACCACGGGGTTCATTTTTCAGGTCAAAATTTCCAGAACGGAAGCGGGTAAACCAATAACGGGTGGTGCGTTCGTTTGTAGTGTTCGCTCCGTAAACGTCGTTGATGTTGCGTGCCGCTTGTACCGCTTTGCTGCCACGACGGTACTCATACTCCATAATTACTCGAATTTTTAACTTATCCATGATGACGAAAAATGTTCGAATGCGTTGAAAACAAAACACTAACTATTAAACAAATGACGATTTTAGAAAAAGAATTCCATGTTTGTCAAATAAAATTAATTTGAAATTAGAATTATCAGTCAAAAAAAAAAATATTTTCATTTGAAATGGCCAGTACGGCAAAACGGCAGTTTCATAGGTAAAGACCTATTAAAAGGTATTTATTTTTTTCGAATATTTGTATCGTAAGTAATAAAAGCTATCTCCTTTTATAATTAGGTATTCTAAATAAGGCAACAGGTTATGTTTCTAGTTCATCACAAAATCTTTAATTTTTCTAATTATTAGGACTGTTTAACGCGAACTTCTTGACAGTAAATAATAGTATTCATTGTAATAAATCAATTCATAAATAACCCTATTTATATCTGCTAGTCACAGTTAAGCAGACTGTTATCTACGCGATACACCCTCCATGATTATATTACCAACAGACCTGAGAACTAAATCGAACTGTGATCAATTATAGTTTCATTTGACTTCAATTTATTGACGAGATATAAACTAAGTACGTCTCCGAAGAACTTGTTACTTTCCGAGATGCTTGAGGACTTTAACCCTTTGCAATAAGGGTAATGTTAGCTGTCACAGACGCTGTTTGATTGGACGGCCAGTGTAAGGGGAAACTTCTGACCTGACTTGCGAAGAGTTACTGTTCACGGCGCTGTTTTAAATCAATAACGCGATATTACGTTTTGACATACTTGTGTTTGTTTATCTTTTTTATTTAGTTTGTTACCAAAGATACAGTCAATAGTAATGAAAACGTTTAAATTATTTTCTTAAATAGCCACAATATAAAGAAGTATGTTTGGTGTTTTTTCAAAAGCTTCAACATGTACTTGATAATTGCAAGAAAACTCTCATAAAAATTTGTTGTCAAGATTCGTTCAAATAGATATAATTCCCTGATAATTGACTTGTAAAGTGACTCAGATAAGTTTTTCAGCGACAATAAAAGAAACAAACTTTAATTCTCATATGCCAAAAATTAAGGGGTATGTGAGTATGATGTTGCAGTTTTTGTTACTGCTTATATATATTGCGAGAAAACCCGTGACGGACGGAAAAGGATTTCACAAATCATAAAATACATGTTATAATTTTATTTATGACCCCCCAGGACCGTCGAGAACAAACCAACACACTATCACATGTACTACACGGCCGCGAATAAAGTAAACACGTAAAGGATAACTCAAACCCGAAAAGGTTCAATTGAGACTAAAATTTAGATCAAAGGTAACCGTAAAATGGATCGCTCTCTGGTGAAAGTAAATAAACGAAAAAATCCTTTTCGTCAAGTTGAAAACTAATTCAATGAAGATTTGACCCAGATGGGGAGTCGCTGAGTTTTCGTTGAACGAAAGCAATAATGTAGCTTGTTTCGTATTTTGTAATCTAACTTTCTTACTGACCATCTTTAATCAACGATAATTTTAATTTGCGAATTCTTTATTTTTTTCTGATCGGAATAAAACATAATAGGTGTTCTGATAAAACAATTCCACACAATGGAACCTTCAAGTAAACAAAAAACGCTTGAGATAACAAAACTTGGTACGACAAAGGGACCGACTAAAAAAAACAAAACCTGAACGCAGAAAGTAACCTATAGCTGTCACTGTGAAATTGACATTGACAGGGGTACGCAGTGTTACGGTTTAAGGAAACGTTTCTTTTTGTGCAAACTGAGTACAAGTTGAAGGTGAAAAATTACCGAGGAACTTATTTTAAAGATTATCCAAATTGGCTTAATATTTGTTTGGTTTTGCATTTTACTCTTATTTTTGCTATCTTTTATGATGATATCTATTTGGTTTGGACCTTTGGCTTTTGGCCTTCGTTTCTAATTTATTTACCTCCAAAAATGCATACTTTACATTTCTATAAAGTCGAAGTAAAAAAATTATATTGTATTCTGTACACTAGCTCAGCACGCACACATGCTCAGTGATGTTGTTCCCCGGCAATATACAGATTGAATGATGCAAAACATGGTCTTGAGAACGAGATAAAATATTGCGTGTTTGTCTAATTTCGTTTGTATTCGTGTCGTGTCGTATATTGTCGGTTCGGTTCTCAAATTCAAATTCAAATATTTATTTCTCAACATTGACAATTACTTGTTCTTATTGACGTCAAATAAAACATGACTCTACCACCAGTTCGGAGAAACCTTCGTGAAGAAGAACTGGCAAAAACTTCACGGGAATATCTTTTCAAAATAAATTTACGATGTCTCTTAGTGTCTATACAAAAATATTTTTATCTGCATCTGTTAGCAGGGCAAGTCTCCCATCTCCCAAGTATCCAAACGACGAACACCCTCGTAGTGACTAAACCATTTGACAAGTAAAATTAGGCAACTGGGAGCATCATTTTTAAGGTCCGTGACTCAGGAGCTTGTTACCTCTTCCGCTATTTTATTTTCATCAAAGGTTATTTTATATATAAAAATATCGATTAATAATTACAACATTTAGAATAAGAGTATTTAAATTCTAATTCCGAATTATGTAAAGTTCGTTAATTCCTTATAACTCGGTTTCCAGTCTTGGCGTAAAAGGTAAACTTTGTTAAATAACTTCACAAATCGCTTGTTAAGATAACCAGTTTGTGAATTTTTATGTACTTTTCAAAATTTTTGATTAAACAAAGGTTTGTAAGTCAACTCCGTTCCTGACTGATTGTTTCATTTTCTTCGCTTTCTTTTAACACTGAAGTTAATTAGTAAACTTTTTAATAATGAACTTTGATTAAAGCTCGTACCCGTGCTTTGACCTGCTCATTTCGACATCTAGCTTTCTGCTTGTTTTATAGATGCAAACGTTTTCGTAGTTTGCAATTCAAATGGTGCGATCGCAACGGATAAGTTCAATCTGCCTCAGTGGCGCTTTTCTTTAATTAGTTTGGGAGAATGTTAAAAATGTCAATGAGAGCTAGTTTTTTTCGGTCTGCAAGGAGTCGAATTTAAATTAGTAATTATTACTTTCGAGTATTAATTACACATGTCTAGGCAGTTATCTAATGGATGAGTAATAAATATAATAAATCTGCCTCATTAGTGACCAAGCCAATACACGTGCGTACTTGGGACACTTATTGACCGTAGCTCCTATTGAAGTCCACAAATCATTTGACTTAGGGCTGATTTTTCAAGGCTCAGGTATTTTTTATCTACAGAATAACATTGACACTTGGCAATACTTCCCATAGAAATTATGCCAAATCTCCAAATAATTGAATAAAATTTATCTGAGCATGGAAAAATTAGCCCTTGGTTGTTTACGGTAGGTAAAAGAATAGGTAAATGTGACAATAATATGACAAATTATGAAACGAGGCTCTTAAAGCGATTTCTTTTGTTTTTTTCATTTCTTATGGTGGCCCTTAAAAACGTATCGATCTTTACACAAACTTATAATAGTGGGATATATTTTCTTATTCTTTATTGATGATGTGTAAATATTATGTTTCTAATTAAATAGTACCAAAAGAGAAGCCTAAGTTTAAATACACATTTCAATTTTTCAACAAACGTAGCCAACGCGAGTGAGAGATCCCGTAGACACGTGCCACATTGCTAAAAAACGGTTTAAGCTACCGACAAAAAACTATTTGGAGATAGCATATACACGCATTATGTTGAGAAAATAATTATAAGGTAAAAATTTTTTTGTTCGGTATTGGCAGTATTAACTTTAAATAATAGTAAAGGTGAAACGTCTGAATATCTAATCGGCTTCGACGGTTGCTATTATTCCTCAAATATGAATAACGATTGAAGCCATTTTATAAACAAAAAAATGGCTTTGTTTCAGTATTTTTAACAAATTGTATATTTAATACGCGTTTGCCTAACCGATTATAATTATTTTTATTCAGTTTTGCTCACACGTTGCCAGGCGTTCACCTTTTACCCAGGAAAATAATACTTTTACCAAGAGAAACGTGAGCGAAACCGCTTGCAATACGTAGTGATGTCAAGATATTTTCATATGTATTAATTTATTCTTAAAGCAAAGAATTTCAAGAAAGTTAATACAAACTCTAAGCTTAATAATGTTTCGTCGGCAGTTCGTCGCGTGGCCCCGCAGTTCTCGATCCCGCCGGCGCCCCGCACCGAGGTGATGCTGGGCGGCAACCTGACGCTCAAGTGTGTGGCGTTCGGCTCCCCCATGCCCACGGTCAAGTGGAGGAAAGGTTGGTATCCACAACTAACAACAACCAACCATGTATTCCGGTTACTGAGAAAGACTAGACAGTACTGTTACCGGAAGAAAGGCAGGTGCTACTGCGGCCTGCGATCGGCAGCGCCTTATTAATCAAAGAAACCCTCTTAGAATACCAGTGAACTCCGCTTAGATGCCACTAACCCTCTACTGGATCACGTGTTCATTTGCCAGATGTAAAAATGTTAAAATATAACCCCTAATGTCAGTGACTAAGGAAAAAAGGACAGTAAGGATATTAAACCGTCCTAGTTTATTAAACCGTGTTTTAAGGACCTGCCCCTTTTAGTAAGTGAAACCAATATCAATAATCTATAATTTTTATTGAAACAAGAAAAATATTAAGAATCAATATATTATCAGTTGTACAGTAGGAATATATAGAGATTCTAAGGGCCTATTTGCATTGGTATGGTGTCTATTTTTTCTGCCCTTAGCACTACCAAATGGAGCAACAGAATGGCTGACCCCTGAAGACAACCCGCCCCTAGGGCTGAACACCCTCAAGTTGGAAAACATTAAGGAGTCCGCCAACTACACGTGCGAGGCCGCCAGCGTGCTTGGCGTCATCGTCGCTACGGCTGAAGTTAAAGTGCAATGTAAGTTCGATTTAAATCAAAGTTTGCAACATTACACAGCTATTTAAGGCGATCACGGAAGATCAGCGTGGGCGTGTCCGCATTTCATAACTTTGTGCTGAGCGAATGCCTTTTCGTTGTCGTTTAGTTACAACGATTACTATTGTTATCAATATCTCTTTTATTGGTACCATTGTTTGCTGGTTATGTGTTATTAATTATTCACGCACAAATTTCGTTCTTTTTGTTTTTATAACTGGTAAATTAACTTTTTGGAGCATTCCATTTTCATTAACATCGTATGTTAGATTTAATTTCGACGAATAAGACAGCATTTTATTTGTTTGAGCATTGTGTTACTCGGACTATGCTAGTAAACTGCGTAGTAAACGTCGAGTGTGTTTCTAAAGTCGGTCCGTTCAACGACATGAACTACTTAAAGACTTTTTCGAATTCAACCTCATTGTGGAATCAACAATAGTGCATTTGCTGTCGATATATTATGCGAAAGAGCTTTCAGAAGCAATAGACCAAGCAAAAGAGGGCTCGTTTCCCGATAATTTTTGTATTAAAAGCACTGGATAACGTATATCTCTGGATATTTCTCTGCTGTAATCTACATTCACTGTCACTTGGTTTAAAATCGTTTACTCTTTTAAATAGGTAGGATAAAAAACGACCGTTTTAAAATTCAACATTTTGAAAGACATCTGAAACATTTTGTCATCTGAAAGCGTGACTTTCCGCGAACCAGTTACTTTAAGCGAATATTTATGAAACAAATTTCAGTAATGTTCCTTTGCGTAACGATATTGAATAATTAATTACTAATCCACGACAAATACCCTAGTACTTTAATAATTCCTTTATAAATATTTTGCTAATCGCTCTCGGGTCGCTACTCTGTTTTATTCGATATACTTAAAAGGAAGTTATCATTTTGAAAGTGATACTGTAGTACGGGATACCATTTTGACCGCGAAACCTTTGAGGCGGTATCGTAATTAGTTGAGGGTTCACCATTGCTAAAACAAGAACCAGCTCCTGATTGTATAGTGACCCTATTTGAGAGTCATTCGTAAGCCATAAGAGTAAAGCTTTTCTAAAGCTGTCGAAAATATTTTTAGTTAAAGAGCAAATATTATTTTTTAATTAAAGTATTCAGCTTCCTTTGAGTATTAGTATCTATTTTAAAACACAAGGCGTACCTATCCTCTGGTTTATCTTGAAAATACTCGTAACTTCGCTATAAAGCCATGGAGCTCTCGAATCATCCAATAAAACCGGCGGCCACATTCAATAAACTTAGTTGTTCAACCAATTCCGAACCGCCGATCTTTCAATAAGACAGATAATGTCATTAAACCGAGATACGTATCGAAATACTCTCGATGGACCCCTAGTTAGGTCTAAGGGCTGAATCAAATTACATTCATAATTTCTTTGAGTGACTGTTGTAAATTTATGTAAATAACTCCATCAAGGAAAGGGGGATTCGCCAAAATCAATTTGATGAAATATTACAATCCATCGAGAATGTAGATATCCATTTTGTGTTAGCGCGTTTAGAAGTTGCGAGTTGAATAGTTGGGGAGTTGTTTGATGTTCGCGGTTTGCTTCACAAATAGAATCAGGTCGCGTATAAAGGAAAACTCGAAAGCTCTAGCATTTTGCAGATACAATGACGCAACATAAGTTTAAAATACTAATGTTGTGGCTTGAAAATTAAATGTATACATTAAAACTGACGATGAAATGTAACCAGGTCATTGTAATGATTCATAAAAACGTAATGTAAAATAGTCTTTGATTAAAGAAAAATAGCGGGTCAGTTGACGTTCTTGTGTGAGATACATGATATTGCACCACACACACATTGATATTGCTCCTCGACTTAAAAAGATAGAAGGTTCGCGTTTGAAAATTAAAATCAGGCGACCGGGATCACGATTTTTAAGGTTCGTTTTTGAGGAGCTTATCAACTATCTCCAGTGAATTTTACTTTTATCAAAGATTATATTGTTTGTTGTCCGCTCGTTGGTTATAATGTATTATTTAATCTCATGTAAGTGAAATGTTAAATTTCTTTTATGAGAAATAAAGATCTCAAACCTAAAAAAATGGGCTTGTCACTCCCGCATTTACTTATGTTTTATTTAATTCTCCTTTTTTCACTAAAGCGGTTGTACCTAATTTAACTGTTGATTAGATTTACTTGACGTTCTGCTGAGTAAAGTATTTTAAACTATTGTTTTCCTGTGTAATTTTCGATCAAATTAATATGACTATTGTTAATTTAGAAGATGTAAAATTTTTTTATCTAAAAAATAACAGTGTTAACGGCAAAGCAAATTTTGATGGACATGTCACAACCGTATCCTGCTGGTCATTCGTCCAGTTCAGTTCGCATATCACCAGTAAATATTTAAATAGAAATTAAAATCAAGAACCCAGAGTTCTATGCCCTGCGGCAGAATTACTTTATTTAATGCCATTCCAATTGGAACCTACTGTTAGTAACCACACCCTGTGTTTTATGAAGTACAGCCACGCCAACCACAAACATCAAGTGGAATCGAGCGTTCGTTTACCGGCTATTAAAATTTAAAAAATTAATTACCTTACCTTACTCAGGTACAAATTATACATCCCCGAAATAAATAAATTAATAATTAAAGCTCCAGGAGTAAACGAACTCTAAATATCCTCTTAACTTCATACCGAGGGTGTATCGGGAACTCTCCAGCCTATGTTTACGTCTGTTGGCCCAGGCCCGCTGTGGTTTGGGACATTTCAAATTATAGATACTGGGACAAAAAGAAAAAGGACCCAACAGTAACCTCAATTTGTGTGTCCCAGTAGACGCTGATTTAATCACCATGTATCGATCCTGGAGAGTTTGTGCATTGTATTTTATTTTGTTATATAGACAAAGATTAGTATGAATTGAGAGTTGGTAATGATGGCAGTACAAAGCCGTTAATTTGTGCCCATAGTAACAATGCACATAAAGATATGGACTGTAAAGCAAATAATAAATAATGAAATACGAATATAATATTGTACTATATATATAAGAAAGTACGAGACGAAAATACTCTTCAATTGATTTATAGTTTTGAAGTATAGAAAAACGAAAAGTCCATTGAAAAAATCACACCAATTAGCAGACGTACAAAGTACGTACGAATTCGTTCAAGGGAACAATAATTGAACTTGAGAAACCGAGGATGGAAGTTTGGTTGAACAATACTTTATACTTATGCGATTTATACTTTATAGTCTTCATTTCCTATAACGGCACTTCCAATCGGAGGGTATCAACAAGTTTGTAAGAAAACAACAAACAAATCGCATATTCCTTGCTTGATAATTAAATTTCAACATGTCGGCTAGCCGGTTAGTTGAACAAATTCATTCAACCAAACGTCTAGCTATTCAGTTGAATGTCTAATTTAACAATCCGCATGCGACAAATTATTAATCGAGACGCAATCAATTACTAGAAAAATGTAAACTTCGTACCAGAATCGTGCAAGTTTTTAGGTCATTAATTAATACCTGTATAATATAACCCCACCTCATTGTAATGTATGTATGTAATGTATGTATACTTGTATCCATGAACAACGACGGCCTGCTTGGTGTGGGGGTAAGTAGCCTTGCCTTCCATGCCAGAGGTCCCGGGTGCGAATCCTGGTAGGCTCAGATATTTTATTATATTTGCTTTCTAGTCATGGATGTGTATGTATGTAGTTTATTTCTAATATTTATATATTAAAAAACATATCTGTGCGTGTTCATATATTTCTTAAGTTTATTTATCCGTTATCTAGTATCCATAACACAAAGTTCTTAATGAAACTTAATTTGGGCTAGATAATGTGGTGTGATTATAAAAAATATTTATTTAGTTATGAAGCTGATTAGGCTAGTGTGCGAACGTCTCAAACCAGAGTAAATAACCATTGTTCTTAAATGATAACATTAAAGTTGAAACTTACTTACAATTTGCTAACTTGCCAAGTGTAAAAAAGATACATAAAAACTAGGAGACCATAAAAAATGCTTTTACCGGAATTGCATTTTAAATTACACCATATTTTATGTCTCTCTCATCTTTCAACTGAGTGAAGGAAGTAAAAAATAGAGTTTTCTGTGGACATTCTGGAATAAACGGGCGGACTTTAGCTTGATTCATGAGTAATTACTATCACTTCTGTATCCGGGCTCTATTTAATTCTGGTTCTGTAAGAGCCCAGTTGATATAATTACATTAGGTGGTCCACATTTTTCGAGATTCTTGAAAATATTTTTTAGTTCATCTTCATGAATTGGTCTGCTTTTTTAATGTAGCGACATCGCTTTTTAATTTATTCAGATGTTGTTTTTAAACAAGATTGATGATTTATTTTCTTTCTAGTTTCAAGACATCTTACAAGGTTATTAACGGTCATATTGTCTGGTATTACTACGGTGACGCAAGTATGCGCAACTCCACGTTTAAACGAATTAGGTCAACATTCTAGAACGCTGCCCAACCGAGATCTGTACATTCTTTCAGTGTTCCATCTTTAGATATAATATTAAAACTATATTTGAATAAACCTATTCGGGTACTGCAAATATTACAATTCTTAGGCCCGTTATCGAACACCCGGATTAAAGGTTAACCAGAGTCAGCTTCCTGGGTTCCAATCCTGGGTTAAGAAAGACATTGAATATTCTGTTCCTGTTAGAGGAGTCTAATTTAGGCCTATACTTATTTGCTTTTGCAAGTGGGCCTAAGGTACCTACCTAACTCAGGAGTATGCAAGAGTGCGTACCCTATTTTCTAACGCTCGGTGTCTTCACCAGCCCTGCCCATAGCGCCGACGGAAGTGCGAGCGGCGGAGGTGACCGCCACCACGGTGCGGCTGACCTGGACCTATGCTGGAGTCGAGGAACCTCAGTACTACGTCATTCAGTACAAGCCTAGGAATGCTAACCAGGTAAGAAGTCAAAGGCTTTGTTACTATTTTAATGATACGTTAAAGTAAATAGACATTTTGAATGTCTTTTAACGACGAATTGATGACCGAGCAGCATAGTGGGTAGGCCCTGCCTTATACGCCGTAGGTCCCAGGTTCGAGTCCTGGTCGGGGCATTTATTTGTGTGAAAAGCACAAATGTTTGTGCGTGGGTCATGGTTGTATGTATTTATATAAGTATTTTTTTTCTGGGTTCCCCCAGTGCGCTGTACGGCCAACCATAACACAAGCTCTGCTTACTTTGGGGCCATACAGTTGGTGTGCTTGTCTGGGGATTTTATTATTATAATGAGTTCGTTGTTCAATATAAGGCGAACAAGTAAATGGCAAAATAGCCTTATTTTAAACAAATTTTAATTTATATTTTATAAATTAGAATTAGTTAAAACTAGATACTGTTAATAACCATCGACGTGATGCTTGAAAATAACGAAATTGTATATATAATACGTCGGAAAGGAATGGATACCGTAGTCACACATTTCTAAATGATTTTGTTTTATTTCTACTTGGTATTTCAAACCCAAAAACTATACAATTTTCATTCAGTCAGTACATACAAGAATTACTAACGAAGCAGAAAACATTTTCACGTAATTGAAAATATTCACAATTGAGCTCATCTTTTTCTTTCCACTTATCGAAAACTGACGGCACAGGCGTAGGTGTTGCGTCATATATTCCTTGGCAAATATTTAGATACCCTTTTTTCCCACAACAGGCCTTCAGCGAGATATCAGGCGTGATCACCCAGTACTACTCCGTGACCAATCTGTCTCCATACACGGAGTACGAGCTGTACGTCATAGCTGTCAACAACATAGGACGCGGTCCGCCATCTTTGCCCGCGGTTTTGACCACCGGCGAAACAGGTACGAGTCCTTCTCATTTGCTTGCGAAATATTAGGAATATGTTTATGTGATATGAATCCGACAATATAGGAATAGGAGGAAGTGTATTTTTTGATGATTTATACCTTTTTAAGGCATAAGAGTCGTCAAATGATTAAGACAAACATAAGTATAGATTTGCTAATCAAATGAAAAACGTCTACAGAACTTGGAAGTTATGTTTAGTCTACTGTAGTCTAGTAAAGGTCATTGATCAGCAGCTTATTGAAAGAAAAGTCAACTACACAGAAACTGCATTAATAAAAACTTTTATCTACAAATACGAAGCCATTAGCTCTATAGTCCCACGATTTTCACGAACTGACGCTTTTTTCTCTAGTTCAGTCTGAAAAAAGATGTTCACTTCTAAAATCGATATTTAAAAGATAGTTCAAAACGTAATGTTACAAAAGCTCCGTGGGTATCCGTTTAATTAAAGTGAACGGCTTAAACCACCCTATATTAATTCGACAATGGCCACTGAGCTTGGGTTTTTCTAAAAACAATTAGTTCATATACACGCCGCTGGCAGTGCAAAAAAGATCAGCTTTGCACTGACTTAAAAAGATCAAATAAACATTGATTGCATCCTCCTGAATTCGACGATTTTATTGTTGTATGGAAATGTCATACTCTTTTCTTTAAAGGTGTATTACTAATAATAAGTTTGCAGGTTCCAAAAATAAATCAACTGAAAAATATTGACAGTGTTCAAAGCAGAAGTTTCTTATCGGATTTATTGAAACTCTGTAGACATAAGTAATACATTAATGTTATAAATGCATTATAATTTGTCTATAACGAATGTTTTAGTTTGGGAAATATGTTTATTTGCTCCTTAAAGCGCGGGAAACAAACTCTGCATTACAAGAGAAACTTATAATTTAATTATTTTCCATTTGCATTGATCATTTGCTTTTTTAGTCATTGGTGCTTAATTTCATAATTGAAATTAGTTGTTTATTTACTTGTCGTTAGAGTTGTTTTTCGTTTGTCGCGCTCATGTCTAAGGTATTTGTTTCGATCGTTTTCCATGCGTACGCGCCGATCCGACATGCGCTATCGACGCCGCTTCATGTAAGTTTGCTTTCCGTAGGTTTTTGTGTATGATTCTGATATGTTTTCAATTTATTTCATTTGCACTGTTTTTAGATGTAGTTAGATGTTTGTTTTCATTTATTTCTTTCTTAGAATCTCACGCACCATTTTGTTTTTGAGTGTGAGGAGTTGTCGATGGTAACAAAGAATAATTAAATGGAGTTTAAATAATTTGAGTGTGTCACCTTTCCTTTTATAAACAGCACAGTGTGTGGGTGTTTTGATTGGTTTTAGAACAAAAAGTTATTAATTATTTTTGTTTTCATTACAGTTGATTCGCTATATGGAGGTATAAGTAAGTATCGATTTCTATTTTTCATCTTGAATTTGACTTTTTTAACTTTATCTATGTAAAAAAATAAAACTAAACGCCGTCGCTTAAAAATAAAAAATAAACCATTCAATAAATCTACAAAATCTGTTTAAAACAACTCATTAAATGAACCCAATGTTTTTTATACAAAAATAATATTCTTGTCAAGCCTTCACATCAAATTAAACATGGCGTAATGCTAAATTTAACTTCGGGAAACTCGCCCCGTCTATTCACGGTCTTAAATTACGCTTTTCCATGTCAAAAACAGATAAAAATTCAGCTCCAATGGTAATGAAAATGTAGCTACACAAAAAAAAATTGGCAAGTCTTTTCATTTGATCCCGCGACATAATAAAAGAAAAGTTTTCAAAACGAGTACAAGCGCGGGCGAGGCTCGGAACGCCGCCGGGATTTGGCGCCAAATAAGATTAAATCGTTTTAATATCGCACTGTCCCGAAAACTTTTATTGTTTCTTTTGCTAAATATGATAAACATAAAAGAGATTTTTCATTGAAAATCTCGGTTTTCCGTATTAGGAGTTACGACTACAATTCCCTTTCAGTTTCCCATTGTGCCGGTATCATTTATTGCGGCATTTTTGCCTCCATTCTATACATAATTGGGATGAGTCGGGTCGCATCTTAATTTGATATCGCTTTGTTTGTGTATTATTACTTTTATAATAACGGACTTTTGAATAATTTTATTGTCGTGGAAGCTAACTGGAACAAGAATTAAACCGTGGGTTTACGGAAGGTTAAATTAAAACGGTTCTCTGCGAATCACAAGGCTTTTGTTGCTCCCTCATTCTTTTATAAAAAGTTGGTTCTTATTTCGTTTTGGGTGAACATTTATTGAGATTAAAATTAAATATCAATTATTCGTGTTCGTTCGTAATTTAAATTGTTTGTTTTGGTGTGTAACGGAAACGACTCCGTGCAATAATAATGAAACATTTTCGTAACTTTTTTAATCGATTCCTTTTCAAGAACTACTAAATTCGTACGTTATATAGCCACAGGATTTTTGATGGCTATTACTTACACTTTTTGGCCATTCGTGTTTTTATACAGATTAGTTTCGATATCTAATAAACATCTAGCAGGAGCCTGTCATGGAACATTTTCTTTTTACCTTCGTATTTCAACAGTCTATGACAAAAATCTTCTTTTCGCAACAGAACCTGGCTCGGCGCCTAGGAACGTCCAAGCCAGGCCTCTCAGCTCCAGCACCATGGTGGTTCAGTGGGATGAACCCGAGACACCCAATGGACAAGTCACGGTAAATATTGTAGATCCGAACAACTAAAAAAGTCTTATGTTCTAAATTTTGTTTTTTAAAACTTTTTGATTTTGTTATTATCGATTGTAGTTATCAATAATGATCGATTATGTAGCATTACCGTCCGTAGGCTTCAGCTGGATTCGTCTGTTACCCTGGGAACTGCTGGGTTTTTTGTAACCGTGGTTAAAGTAGGAAGGAACGTAGGATTGCAATGTGTAGGTGTAGAGATGTAATGGACATGCTATAGCGATTCGAATTAGACACAAGAAGTTCAAATAATGCTTAAAATAATCTTTTAAATAAGATTTTTCCTGTAAGGAAGATACGAAAAAACAGTTTTGTATTTTATGCTTTTGTCTGTATTTAAAATCTTACTTAGTTGACATTATCGCAATAGATGTTGAAATTGCTAGAAATAGATGTTGACTAAACTATACTACTTAACCACAACCACTAACCATGCTTTATTTGATCTCAGGGTTATAAAATATTCTACACGACGGATCCGTCACAGCCCCTGCAATCGTGGCAGTCGCAAATGGTAAGTTCATCAGTTGAAAAAGGAAATTAACCTTATAAGTGTACATTATAAAAGAAGCTGCTTTTTATTCGAAAATTTATCATGTTCTGGCATTTAGACACATCGATAGATAACTTCAAAATAGACTCATTATTTTCGTTTATATAGTCTCTTGAATTTGATTTAAAATATTTAAAAGAATGATTGTTTTGCCTCACAGGTTCAGCAATACACTTTCATTTCGTCTGCATTTGTTTTTAAAATGCAGACTAAAGTTCGCGTTACATTCGCCACTAGTCCTAATTATTTAGCCACTAAACGTACCTTTCCCCACAGATGGACAACAGCTACCTTACAACCATCAACGAGTTGATTCCTCACACAGTGTACACGATACGAGTCCAAGCATTTACCTCCGTGGGACCTGGGCCTATTTCTACCCCGGTTCAAGTGAAGACTCAACAAGGTATGCTTTTAATAAGCTATATGACTTCTTCTTACCAGCCTAGAGTGCCGTCCAGGAATATCCGTATTTGAATTTGATGCGTACCACAAAAAAATTGTGGTACACATCAAACAAATGTATTGGAGTGCCTTTGTGGATATAGTTTCTTTATAGTTGTTTGATGCTAATCGAGTTCAATGTCGCGAAAAGGCTTCATCTTTCTATTGTGTGTCCCTCACACAACAGATTGTGTCAGAGTTGGTCAAGCCGTTTCTGAAACTCTAAAACTCTCGAAAAGCCTCTGACGTGGCTTAACAGCTGTTGCTTTAGGGCCACACCAGAGATGTGCGGATATGTGTTCAGCATTCGAAGCGTACGAATTAGGGCGTTGATAACTGAACAAGACGTTTACATCGTTAATGTTTATGCTATAGAGATATCTTTTGTGTATCACGTACCATCATCACTATTTATCTGACAGGTGTCCCGTCCCAGCCACAGAACTTGGTAGCAGTAGAAGCGAGGGAAACCTCAGTAAGTTTGGCCTGGAAGACCCCCTCCCACGCCGGAGATAACATCGTGTCTTATGAGCTGTATTGGAACGATACTTATGCCAAGGAACATCACAGAAAGTAAGTTATTTCATTGGTCCGAATTTGTTTCTAGGTCTTTTCTTTTGGTTAAAATTAACTTCAAAATTATAAATGTAATTTTACTTAAATTTATTCATTTTATAACTATGTAATTCATCATCTTTCGAAGAAACCTGCTTTTACCATAAACATATGGCAACGTTCAGTTGATACATCTGAACGAATAATTCAAAATAACCTTTTCTCTTTAATGTTCCCTGTTCTGTGTTAAAAGTTCAACCATCCCAGCGTCAAAACTGTTATTCCAAAGAATCTTGGGTGGTTTTGGAATCCCACGTTCTATCCGTATCATGATAAAAGTGAGTCTTCGGTGTAATCACGCAATCTGCCCAATAAGACTACCGCAAGTGTAAAAGTTTTCCTATTGTCGGTGACGCTATTGGCTCAAATTTATAGTTAGGCTAATGCGTCACTATTTTCTTGACGTAAAAGTTATTTTTCCTGTTTTCATATCTGGTATGAAAGCAAGCGACCCTGATGGTAATAAATCCGTACCCATAGACATCATTGAAGTAGTTGTTCGGCTATGGTCGACGAGATCTTTTCCACTCTTTATTTACAAAAATAACCTCACGTTTTTCCTTTAGACGCATCAAAATGGCAGAAACGTACACGCTTACTGGTCTCTACCCCAACACGTTGTACTACATCTGGCTGGCGGCGCGCTCTCAGCGCGGCGAAGGCGCCACCACGCCTCCTATCGCCGTGCGCACCAAACAATACGGTATATGACGTCACTCCTTGTCACGCGTGCCTGTGAGCGTGTGTGCGTGCCAGAGTCTTGTGAGAGTGCTGTGAATTCGGAAACGAGCCTTTCTGAACTTCCTAATGATGTATGGCGAATAATTTACAAGTTCCAACCCTTGGGCGAAGTAAATCTTCGTTTCAACTTTGCATACCGTATGGGAGCAGTTTTTGATTACGAATTTCCAAGTCTGACCTTGTAAGGATGCATGATCTAAGGGGAAATTAATTTGTTAATTAATTATTACTGTAACCGTAGACGAAAAAATATCCGATCCCTAAATTAATTAGCGGTAGTACCTAGAAACGTGTGTTATTTTTGTGAGAGGCTCCTTTCCAAATTGAATTGAAAAATGTGTGTAAACGTAACGTTACAAAACCTGCTGAGGGTTTCGCAGGTAAATTCGTATGTAATGTAATATTTTACATATATATATTAAGCACCTGCCCGGCACGCTGCCAGTAAAAAGAGCACAAGCACCAAGTTTTATATATCACATTACGTGTTTTTGTACTAATTGTAATTTTGTCGAAACGGTGAAATGTACGCACAAGATCGGGCTTGAAAAAATACTTCTCGTGGAACACCGCGTTTTGTTAAAGCGTCCCGTCGAATAGTAAAATCTTTCCGTTAAAATTCCAATGAAAATTTTCTAAAACGCCATCGCAGCCGGTACTTAATTCCGATATGCCAAAGTGTTTGTCAAAGTCTGAAAACAGACTATAAATGTACGGTTGTCGGTTTACTGAAAAGTAAATTTCAGTTTGAATTCTCCCGTATTTACCTTGCACTTTGCGTTTCCAACCTGTACATTTTTATATTTTTAAACACGAACGCTTACCTTGGAGTTGTACATTCATTAACATAAAGTGTCGATGCGTACATATTGCCATAGTAGTAGCTTTTATGTTGTCTGTAGGTCAGTTTTAATAATTGCAGAGAAAATTTTACATAATATTTGGACTACATTTTTTTCCCACCATAATATAGACTTCGACACAACATCATTCAAAAACGAAAATAATCAATTGTTCAGAGTGAACCTATAAATCAGAATCCTTTTTAATTGTATATAATGTTTCTGTCGAAATCTTATTAAAAAAAGCACAATAGGTATACATTCCAGAGGGAAGTGTGACGGATGAGACATAGAGATGTATGGGCGAGCGGATAAATAAGCATCAAAAATTGCATGCATATTTTATTTTAAGAGCACCTTTGATTTGGCATTCAGTGATTGCGTCGGTTAGGTTAGGGGCCTTTGTTCTTACGTGTCAGCTTGTTTAGTTCCTGGAGCGCCTCCTATGAATGTGACCGCGGTGGCCATATCGCCGACGGCGGTGCGCGTGTCATGGCTGCCGCCGCCCGCTGAGCGCGCCAATGTGGCCTACTACAAGCTGCTTTGCGTGGAGTCTGGGCGAGGCGACTCGGAAGCCATGGTGGTGAAGCTCAACCAGACCTCGTTCGTCCTGGACGAGCTCCGGCGCTGGACTGAGTACAGGATCTGGGTGCTCGCCGGCACCAGTGTCGGTGACGGCCCGTCATCCTATCCTGTCACTGTGAGAACGCATGAAGACGGTACGTGTCCTATTTTTGATCAGTCTCCCCCGTTCTTCTTTTTTTCTGTTTGTTTTGAAATTCGAATGTGTGAATATAAAAAAATTAGTTAATATATATTTTTTTAACCGGTTAGTATCAGTCTTTTCATTTCTCAACTTTTGTGTGGCATTACTGGTTTTGAAAAGTCAACTGCATCGGAGTTTAAAGTTACTGTTCATACACTTTTGGGTCCTTTCCTCGTGAGTTGTGTGAGTTGTTTCCTCATTTGAGCCAACAACTCACTTATGAGTACATTTTAATATCCGTTCAGAAAATATCTCCATCATGAGACATTTATAAATCAATATCATATTCCAAAAGTTTTCATTTCATACATTCGAATTCTCCCATTGCCAAAATTAAATTTAATTTATAAACGAAAACAGTCCCTCGCTCATTGAAATTTTCATGAAAAGTATTGGCAATGGTATTGTAAAGTTGAGAAAAAATTTTTTTTCATGGAATCTTATGTTGATGAACTTAGAATTATTGTATTCATGTATTACTGAATTAATTATTTCTCAGTATTCTCAATATTATTCTCAATGTTACATTTTCTTTGGATACTTCATTGACCGCTACTAAAATTACAATAAATTGTTACTAACATTTTATATTAACGAGGATTATTGGTAAAATTTGTATTAATTTTATATTATGCCAAATCATTCATTAAAAAATTATAATTTTTGTAAAAATTGTCGCTTTCCTATACTTGCTGGGTTTTTATGAGTGGTTTTGTATACTATACGAGGATTAACAAAGATCTCGAATCATATGCTTTTCAGAAATGTACCTATTATTTTATCAACATTGTATCTGTACTCTAGAGCAATCAATTTAGAAATCTTTGTATTAATCTTACCATATGAATAATATTTTTCTTTTAATGGTGGCGGAATATTAACATATTGTTAATACAATGAATTTATAAATCGAACAATGTCCATAACACCACAAAATTCTGCGCATTATCACTTCCAAAGATACTAATATCATTTTTCCTTTTTGTTCTTTTTATTGAGCATATAGCAGGATTCTTAACAAGGAGGTTAATCAATCGTAACACAGTTTTTATGCTTATTGTATTTAATCACTACGATCATATTTTAATTTGTAACGAGATAGAGTTCAAGTTCCACTCACTTGTCACATGTATGACCTAATGAGTCAGTTCCGAAAGATAGCACTCACTGAAATGCAATTTTACTGCACCGATATAGATCAGAGGCACAGTTGTGTTTTATAATTTTGGCGCACAGTTCAGTATTTAGAAATGGACACAGTATGCATGCTTTCTTTACGAACACAGCACCATTTTTCGTTGAACCACTGGGCACCAGTTAGGTTAAGTCTTGTTGTACGTAGCTCGTGTAGAGTCACGTGCAACAGATTGCACTTTGCACTCCACGGCGGCGACGCGAGGTGAGAGAGCGCGTGCGTCACACTCACAACGACCAGCTTCATTTTGAACTCTATCAGCTACAAACTCAACGGAAAGAAGCTTTTCTTTACGTAGTTTGTAGCTGAGCTGTGAGATCAAGATAACCTGGTCGCAGTCTGCACTCGCAGGACGGCCCGAGCGCCGCATTTGAATACCAATGCTAGCAATACCACACCACACGCGCGCATGGATCTTACACAATACTTCTCTATACTCACTATACTGTAAACTATACCTACTCTCTTACTATTAGCGGGAACTAACAGGTCGAAGGAGCTCCTACAGATACAAAAATTCTAAATTCTAAATAATTGGTATTACAATCTGATGGAGAATATACATGCCACTTCACCTGGTCCCTACTGCTCGGCTCGGTTGACTTTAGACTATGCCTCTCTGTCTTTATACTCTATCTCTCTATCTATCTCACTTGCTCTACAATTTCTTATTAGTATTCTATCTCTGTCGCCTTCCTTCTTCTTCTATATATCAGACTATCGTCGTGCATGCACACTAGATATTGTGACATATATACATCAATACTATTTTGCATACGCTACGCCGTTTACAATGTCGGTAAGAACGCAACAACAATCGGCACTCATTAAACTTTCAATTAAACTATAATAATAGAGAACAGTTAAAGGACTCCAAGAGGACAAGACACTCAGACACTGTTACAAATATCACAGAAGACAACACAAGGTACGAGCACAGTATACTCATAAATTGAGCGCACATTGTTCGCCAAAACTACAAATAATAATCAATACAGGAACTGGCGCCTGTCGCTTTGATCTAAATACATGTACGTGTGAGTGAATTCTATTCGCCAAATACAACTATGCTGACGTGTCTTGCCTTTTTCTGGCTCAAAAAAACCCTCATCCTCATTCAAGAACACCTGAGAATCGGGACATGTCACAAAATTCTCGAACGTCGCATATAAACTCGCCCCATGCGAGAAATGAAATTGTAGGTCTTATTTGTTCCGGTTATTTTGCGAGCAGAAAATGGCATTGCACGCGGAACCTAGACGGCACAGTCCCAAGCGGCTTAACCCGAATGCGCCTCCTAGAGAGCTCAAAATACATGAGGAAGTAAAAAATAAAAGTACCCCCATTTTGCCGACAAGCGTTCTACTCGTAATCTCTCACTTAGTAGTTCCGTTCGCCCTGCAATGTTCGCACAATTTGTCTTAAATGTATTTGAATGCGTTTTTCTCTTTTTTCTCTCGTCACTTTGTATGGGCCGCTGGTAACCCGTACAGCCGTCAGGAGTGAGTATACATTATCTAGTGCTTGTCTCGATGTGCGTTTGTGCTTGTGCATATGCTTTTTGTAGATATCTTCTAGTAATATGTGAACATTGAAACAAACTGCAAGTGGTGACCGAATGCTTGCTTCTGTGTTATGATTTATTGAAATAAAAGACTTGTTGCATTTTATGATTTAAATTAACTGTCAAGTCAGTCCCAAAGCATGAGCCCTTGCAGCGTGTCGAAATAACAATAATGGTTTACTTTTAGAAAAGCTGCTTAATGGACCTACTGATAGTTTAATACTTACCTACTAAATGTTAACTTCTTTGTAAAAGCTTGACGATTTAGTTATTCTTAACGATGTGGATTGAAAGGTAATGGTTTTTATTGGTTATGAAGATGTGAAAGGGTGTTGATTATATTAATCAGTGTGTGTTGGTATTCAAATGCCCGATCGAGATGCTGAGAGGCGATAAGTCTCGCAGAAGACCGAAATACTCTATCAGCATTAACGACGGTGACTACCGACCACACTTCAAAAAATGGAAATAATACCATTTCGAAATCGCTTTAGGCCCCCTTTTGATCCTGCTTTGGGTAGTGTTTTAGAACGCTGAAGTAGATGCTGATAGGGCATTTAGGTCGACGTAAAACGAGGTCATGCTCATATATCTAATACGTATTTTATGTTCCCACAGTGCCCGGAAAGCCTCAGGAGGTAAAGGTCACCCCTCTAAACTCGACTACCATACATGTCACATGGAGACAACCCCAAGAAAAGGAAAAGAATGGAATAATCAGGGGCTACCATGTTCATGTACAAGAAATTCGAGAAGAGGTAAGCATTTTTAAACCATTCTTTATTTATTTATCTTAAAGACATATAAAAAATTCAACAATAATGAAACAAAATTTTTAAACAAAAGCGTAAAGATGAATGTTAAAACTCATATTTTTCTAAATTGTTATGTTTTTCTCAGGGCAAAGGGCTGTTGAATGATCCTATGCGTTTTAATGTGTTGGATGACACGACACTGGAGTTGAATATCTCTGGACTACAACCGGATACCAAGTACAGCGTGCAAGTAGCTGCTTTGACGCGAAAAGGAGACGGTGACAGAAGTCTTCCTGTATCAGTGAAAACCCCAGGTGGAGTTCCTAATCGGCCTACAGTAAATCTTAAGTAAGTAACTAACATTTATTAATGAGAAGAAAGATATAACTATGGTTTCTCCATAACATGTGCTTTTTTTGTTGTAGGGTTTTGGAAAGAGACCCAATAGTATCAATTGAAATAGAATGGGCTCGTCCCACTCAAACTTACGGAGAACTTATGGGCTACCGAATGAGATATGGTATAAAAGATCAACCCTTAGAAGAAATAAATTTCTCAGGTACTAAAGTAAACTCACATAGAATTAATGACCTTGAACGAGGAGTACAATATGAATTTAGGGTTGCTGGCAGAAACCACATAGGCATTGGTCAAGAAACTATCAAGTATATGTTAACACCAGAAGGTGCACCAAAAGGACCGCCGGCTAATGTCACACACCGCTTCCAAACCCCAGATGTAATCAGTTTCTCGTGGGATTTACCAACGAGAGCAGATCGAAGCGGCCAAATAAAAAAATACGAGTACCAGTTTCATAAAAAGGGTGATCAGACATCACTTGTTGAAAAAGTCGTGGAATCTTCTATCACCAAAGCAGTTTTCACAGGCTTGGAAGAAGATGCTCATTATGTGTTCAAAATTCGTGCCTTTACGGATAAGGGATCTGGACCTTATAGTAAAGAAGTAATGGCTCACACTGAACGAGATATAGGACGAGCACCCATGTCTGTAAAAGCCGTTGCTACCTCAGAATCAAGCGTGGAAGTATGGTGGGAACCTGTACCTTCAAGAAAAAAGATAATAGGCTATGTCATATTTTACACGACAACAGCAGTAGAAGATTTAGATGAATGGCAACAAAAATCTGTGCATGTCACGCATTCTGCTGATTTAGACAATTTGGAAAAATACGCTCAATATGCCATAGCTGTTGCAGCGAAAACAAATGAAGGCCTCGGAAGATTATCTGAAAAGATAACGGTTAGAGTCAAAGCGGAAGAAGTGCCTTTAAATATAAGAGCCCAAGATGTGTCTACTCATTCCATGACACTATCGTGGTCACCCCCGTTACACTTAAACCCCGCTAGTTATAAGATATCTTACAACGCTATTAAAGAGTTTGTCGATTCTCTCGGTATGACACAAACGCAAGCGATACCAAGAAAGGTGATTATTGTGAAACATGACAGAACATCTTTTTCAATCAATGATCTGTCCCCGTTCACAACTTACAACGTGAATGTCAGTGCTATTCCTAGTGACGAATCTTACAGACCGCCAACTCGAATAACTGTGACAACACAAATGGCTGCACCTAAACCAATGGTGAAACCTGATTTTTACGGCGTTATAGAGAATGAAATTCTCGTTATACTACCTCAAGCTTCTGAAGAATATGGCCCTATTTCACATTATTACTTAGTTGTAGTGCCTGATGACAAAACGCATAATCATTTGCACCCAGATCAGTTCCTAACAGAAAATTTAATTAAGAATAATGCTCGTACAGATGACGAAAACGCTCCTTATATTGCTGCCAAATTCCTACAGAGAAATATTTTGTATACTTTTCACCTTGGTAATGATGATTTGTATGAAGGATTTTTGAATAGAAAACTTAATCCTAATAAGAGGTACAGAGTTTTTGTAAGAGCGGTTGTTGATACGCCACAAAAACACTTGTACACATCAAGCCCATTTTCGGAATACTTATCTTTGGATATGCGAGAAGCGCCGCCGGGTGAAGAACCTAGCCGCCCCGATCCCAAAGATATAAATGGTGATCCTGAAATTAGAATAGAAGAAAACAGAAAGGAAGCTGGCATGGTTTGGGTGGTTGGTCCTATTATAGCAGCTTTGATGCTATCGTTGTTATTAGTTTTACTTTTCATCGTAAAAAGAAGACGACAACCTTGTAAAACGCCAGATCAGGCCGCTGTCACGCGTCCACTAATGTCAGCAGACGTTGGTTTCGGTGCACCTTCCGATCCAGTGGAAATGCGAAGACTTAATTTCCAAACACCCGCCATGATATCACATCCACCTATACCTATATCGGAACTCGCTGAACACATTGATAGGCTAAAAGGAAACGATAACATGAAATTTTCTCAAGAGTATGAAAGTATAGAACCAGGTCAACAATTCACTTGGGACCACTCGAATATGGAAGTGAATAAACCTAAAAACCGATATGCCAATGTTATCGCTTATGATCATAGTCGAGTCATACTCCAACCCATTGATGGTGTCCTAGGAAGTGACTATATTAACGCTAACTACTGTGATGGCTACCGTAAACATAATGCGTACGTCGCAACGCAGGGTCCTTTACAAGAAACGTTTGCAGATTTCTGGCGGATGTGCTGGGAGCTACGAACATCAACTATTGTTATGATGACAAAATTAGAAGAAAGAACTAGAATCAAGTGTGATCAATACTGGCCGAGTAGAGGCAATGAAACCTACGGCATGATGACGGTAACCATTGCGGAAGTGCAAGAACTGGCTACCTATTGCATTCGAACATTCCAAGTCACTCGAACCGGATGTGCCGAACGAAGGGAAATAAAACAGTTGCAGTTCACAGCGTGGCCTGATCATGGAGTTCCTGACCATCCGGCGCCGTTCCTGCAGTTCTTGCGACGTGTCAGAGCCTTGAACCCACCTGAAGCCGGACCTCTGGTGGTGCACTGCTCTGCCGGCGTGGGACGCACCGGTTGCTTTATTGTTATCGACTCCATGCTTGAAAGAGCGAGACACGAACGCACCGTTGATATCTATGGTCATGTCACTTGTTTGCGAGCTCAACGTAACTACATGGTGCAAACCGAAGACCAATATATTTTCATTCATGACGCTTTATTGGAAGCTGTTAGTTGCGGGGATACAGAAGTACCGGCTCGCAATCTTCATGCGCACATTCAGAAGTTGATGCGGGTGGATACGATAGAGAATATTACGGGGATGGAGCTTGAGTTCAAGAAGCTTGCTAATATGAAAGCGGATTCTAGTCGGTTTGTAACGGCCAGTTTACCTTGCAACAAGCATAAAAACAGGCTGGTGCATATATTGCCGTTCGAGTCTTCCCGCGTCTGCTTGACTCCACGCGACGGGTCCGACTATATCAACGCTTCTTTCGTCGACGGTTACCGATACAGGGCCGCCTACATCGCCACCCAAGGACCGTTGCCTGATACCACGGATGACTTCTGGAGAATGCTCTGGGAGCATAACTCGACCATTATTGTAATGCTGACCAAGTTAAAGGAAATGGGACGGGTGAGTGTAATGGAATTTTTTAGCTCTTCATATTGCTAATAATATAAAAAGATTGTCTCTCAATATACCTTTTATATTTGCAGGAGAAATGTCATCAATACTGGCCGTCAGACCGTTCGATACGGTACGCTTACTTCGTGGTGGACCCAATCGCGGAATACAACATGCCGCAATATATCCTGCGGGAATTCAAGGTAGGTTACTTTCCTAGCGGCCAATAACTAGTTTTCCAAAGGATCCTTTCTACGGTGTTATTTTATTAAAGGTAACGGATGCTCGCGACGGGGCCTCGCGTACGGTGCGCCAGTTCCAGTTCACGGATTGGCCAGAACAAGGCGTGCCCAAGAGTGGAGAAGGGTTCATTGACTTCCTGGGCCAAGTCCACAAAACTAAAGAGCAATTTGGTCAAGATGGACCTATCACCGTGCATTGCAGGTATAGAATATTTGTAAATGTGTTTTTATCTTGTTCTTTAAATAGTAACAATATAGAGTATATTTAATTTCATTCGCGATATAGTGAGTGTCATTCAGGAAGTGACGAAGTCACTGCAGTACTGTTTTGGTATATACATTGTAGTGTGCGATATGCATATTGCTCGTAAAGGACTTCGAATTATTACACATTTTGTTCAGAATAACTTGCAGTTCTGTTGCTGTAGATTTTCAACATGGTCTCTGTTGCGTATAAATGATTATTTAGATAATCGAAGCAGCTAGTGACACGAATCAGCTGAGTACCTACAAATGTTCCTTTTACCCTCAGTGCCGGTGTCGGTCGCACGGGAGTGTTCATCACGCTGTCGACTGTGCTAGAAAGGATGCAGTACGAGGGAGTGGTAGATGTATTTCAGACGGTGCGCACTCTACGCACTCAACGCCCGGCCATGGTGCAAACTGAGGTAAAGTAGCGTTTTTCCTTAAAACAGTAATTTCCCCTAGTTCATGATGCTAAGTAAGATTCTAGCATTGGTTTTACGTTTGATTGATTATTATTAAACCACAAAAACTCAATTTATAAATAATCAATCAAGATTAATTCAAAAAAACATCAAAGTGTGCTGCAAAACATTTACGGAATCTTCATTATTATTGATTATTTCTGACTTTTGCTAATTATTCATTTTCTCACAGGACCAGTACCAATTCTGTTACCGCGCGGCGCTGGAGTACCTCGGCTCCTTCGACCACTACGCCGACTGACGATGAGACTCCCACGTCCAAACCCCCCTTGCCTCACCCTTACATCACTACGAACGTACTTAACCTTGCATCTACCCACAACACGCTAAAATCTCGTAGTGATGCCCCCATTGTGACCTAACGACTGATAATATCGATATTCTTGTAGCTGTTATCGAGGCTATTATATATGAGTGCCTAACAATGCTACTTATGTCTATTTACTATTAACGACCACTATTAATACATGATTGTGAGCTGAGAGGGTAATTATAATATATCCCATGAACTACTTAGTATATAAGCTGTTCATATTTTCGTCTTAAAAGGAACAGTTCTTATAATATAGAAGTCCATATAATAAACCGTTGAAATTATACTTAGATGCATTTAAAAAATATTATATTCAGAGTTTCGGAATATTGAATCAATTATTATGCCATAATATTATAATTTGCTGTAATTAATTAGTAATTGAAACCAGTGCGCTTAGAGACTTTATGCGAATACATTTATTACAATATACTCAATATTGGTCATCACATTAATATACTTAATACAATATAGGTATTTTAAAATGTATAAATAGTTATTGCAGCTGTATTTAGAAGTTTATTTTTCATATCGGGTGTTAAATATGTTAAGTAGTGTAAATGGTGGTAAAGTTTCATTATTGCAATATCGTAACTTAGTAGACGAATCGGCTGTGTCGTGCGAAATTTGTGTCAGTCCTTTATTGTAGTAGGATCTAACTTTTATGTAAATAGTCATCTTTCTTATTATATTGTGCATGATTTTGCTTTTACGATAACCCAATTACACAGCCAGTAACGATAGACTAAATAATAACATAACAATATGAATATTTTTGTAGCCTTTTTTATCGTTATTTTTTATCGCAGCTTTGTTATCGATATTACGTGGTGTATTTAATATATAAGTAACATCACTGTTTGCTTTTAGGATGGTCGTGATTCGATTACATATCTATACATTGTAGTTAGATAAAATGTTTGTCTGTGTGTGTGTTAAGAATTGATAAGCTCGTCTCGGTTTTCCGAATTCTCGAATAGAATGAATTTTAGATTGATAACTATCTGGCTAGTGTTATAAAGTATCCTATGTAATTTGCGCTTTTTTTATGTAAAGTTCTTTTTAAGAAAGAAAGTGCATCTCTATATGAAACTGTTTAATGGACTGTCTACATACCCTGCTATTTATGATTAAGCTATCTTTAAGTGTAGGACCTCGTTTATTGATCTTTACATTAATCTTCTTGCCTAGTACCATAAGGTTTTTAGGTTTTTCACTCGTTTTATACAATATACCTAATAAATTGTATCGGTCTACGTAAAATATGTTAAAAGTTGAGCTTCTAACTTAGGAAAACTTTGATTGACAAGCGTCAAATTGATTGAAATACGCTATAATTGAATATCGAATCGTAAGGAAATTCCAATCGGTATCTTTCATAACTGCCAATGGTATCATTAGATGTAGTGTCACCTTGTTCAACGGAACAATGTAGTGAAAACGTGTGAAAATATTTAAAGAATTTGAACAAAACGTTAAAAACTTGCATGATTTTTGAAAGTATAATAACATTAAGGTTTATCAACAATAACATAATGTAGTTAATCCGAATATTTGTAAAGTGGAGTTATAGTGAAAATATTTGACTCGTTATTGCAATCGGCTTGGAAGAGAACCTGGGAGCGCACAGTCCCACAGCTTGGTTGTTAGTTATTTACCAAACAGCAAAATTATTTAGAAAAATCAGCTTCGTCAAAATCGAATAATTGTGTATTCGACTCAATCACTCGAAAGAAGTCTGAAACAAATGTACTTCTTTGAATGTATTACTGTTTGCCATTCATCATTTATATTCAGTAATTTTACATTTTGCTTGTATAATAATTGTTTGTACTTATATTATTGTGAACATCATCAAGGCGCACATTTCTCGATCTCTTTATAACATATAAAATAGACAACAATATGTTTGTGGCGGCTACTAATTAGTTTTTTATTTAATTTTTTTTTACAATTCACGAATGATAATAAAATTTTTAGAATGTTTAATTTTACCGTGTGCAATTTTACTAACAATTTATTGATATTGATTTTTACACTTTCATGAACTTTTAATCTTAAATCATTATTGTAAATAAAGCGGGCTGATTTATGTAACTGCCTGGCTAATAACGCGATAGCAGTAACTTACATGAACTCAGAAAACAGCTTTATTAGCATATGATTCTAAAAAGTTTGCGCTCATTTTCACGCATCATTTCAGCAGTTGGCTATTCTAAGCATTATAGGTGTTTATATAAGAAGTTGGGAACACAAACCTTGCCAAATGGTGCATGAGAAGTTCCCAACTTTCTACAGACTCTTTAAGTGGAGCTGGCGCTCACTTTTATGTCTGTTCATATTTTGACGCCATTTTATTTTTAAATCTTGTTTCGTGTATTTGCATAATTAAACATTGTGTTACGTTTTTACTATCAGAGAATAATAATAATAATAATATCACAAATTTAATTCTATACAAAAACGTAAATTTTGGCTATCGGTTATTTAGCAGCTGTTTTATAAATTGGCTCCCATTTATCTAACCTATAATCCTTTGATTGATTTTGTACAAAAGACTGATAATTTTACGTTGGTTATATTTTTGTTTGTGAAAATAATTATGAATTTGTGAAATATAAAATAAAAACATGTTGATGTATTAAAACTTTTATCTAGCAATTCTTTAGAAGTTTTAATACTGCAACAGGTTAATTTAGTTACAATTTGTTTTGTGTAAATTAATTATTTGAGTGAAATAACTCCAGCCATATTATTATCATTTAATTGTTCCTGAATATAAATTATTTTTAATAGATATAATAGGATGACAATCCTTTAATAAGGCCGCTAGAACAAATCTTGCATTTAAACAGTACAAATTATATGATATTTGCCTGATTCCTTGAAATATGTTGCCATTCCGCAATTTTATTGTATATTTTTTTGACTGCATGACACGGAATGTTCGCGTTTTGTAAGGGAAGGAATTTAAGTATATCGTAGGAGTTTGTAGTCTATGGTTATTTTGTAAAAATATTAAATATCCCGTGCTGCGTCACACACTGCCGGACACAGTGGATTCGCAAAAATATACATATGTATATGAGGAAATAAATTTATGTGAGACCATAAGTAATACAAGAATGAGTTTTATTTGTTCCGTTTACTTGCTTAATCTTTGAAAAGTAAATAATTGTGCACTGTACGTGATGGTACCTGCGGTGTGGCATTCCCAGACAGCGCTTTACTGGTAACTGAATTGAAGTTTTAAAAGTCTTACATTTAAATTACCTGCTGTTCTCTGCGTATGCACTATTGCCATAACCTTTTGTATTAGCTACGCGGGTGAAAGCCCTTGAAGATGCATGTATAAGACGACACATTCAACATTTCACAGTAATAAATAATCAATCATGTACCTAGTTAATCATTTCTTAGTAAAAAGTCAGCACAGTTTTACTTCAAATATTTAACTAGTTTCGAACGTAGCTAGCAGATATAGTTACGTAGTCCAAACGCCTTGTAACAGCCTCATGCAATATGTGTCATCGTGAGGTAACTAAGCGCCTGGCTTGAATAGGCGGGGTCTTCCTCGGATAGCCTTAAGTCAAGGCTTCAATGGAATTGATATTCACTCAGATTATGCTGAACTATTTCCGTACATGAATTGATTACCCGACAATGGAATATTAACCTGTGTGCTGCATTTCGTTGTGTTCGTGGAAGCTGTAACTAATTTTAAATGATAAAAAATATCTTGCTGTGGCTTTGTAGAGTTTGAAACTAGGTATAAATAAGGTCATTATTTTTAGTGGCACTGGAATATCTCTATGTTCAAAGTTCGAACAGTTGCGTTCAACTACAATATTTTTTCTCCTTCAATCAATGAGGACTATTTTAACTTTGTCTTAGCCAGCGAACAAGCGCGCGATTCGCCGCAAAGTAAGTAGCGTTCGTGTTTGTAGAGTTTATATAAAGATTTAATAATTAATTAGTTGTATGTTTCCCACATAAATAAATATAGGGTGTCCCAAAATTCAACGTCAAGCCGAAACGGGACTATAGGATAGATGGTAACCATCATCAGGAAAAAATCCATCCATGTTCTTCAGAAATTATGGGCATTAAACAAAAAAAGCAGAATTTCTCCATTCTTTTACAATTTTTTGGTTATTGTGGTTAATGTTGGTCATTTTTGTCCATTTAAAACGTATCACCATAACCCTAAACAACATATAAAATAACACCACAATATAAAATAATAACACAATTGCCCCAAATTTTCTTAGAAACTTTTTGCCCAACTATGAATTTAACATTTTCAAACTACCTAGACCTTGACAGACTCGTGAAAAAAAATGTACTAGAGTGTCTTGGCAAGTGCCATCAAAAGTTGGCTGAGGCTCCGTAGGGGGCTCAAAAAAATAACCACAACATTAACCACAATAACCAAAAAAAGGTTAGAAAATGGAGAAATTCTGCTATTTTTGTTTAATGCCCATAATTTCTAAAGAAAATGGGAAGGGTTCTTTTTCAGATTTTTCTGATGATGGTTACTATCTATCCTATCGTCCCGTTTCAGCTTGACGTTGAATTTTGGTACACCCTGTAAATTCAATTTCGATTAAAAGTGCGTTGCCGAGTCTTCAGTTACCAATGCCTTTGTCAGTGTCATTTATTTATTTAATTGCACTGGCTGTACCAATTTAATTAAACATATCACATAAACCAAGTGATTATTATGAAGATTGAATAGTAACTAGCGTAGTAAAGCTTAAATGGTATGCGTAGATTCAAAACTTGTGAGTGTCCTTGCATGTAGCACTGAGCTATTTTACATCGACACTTATGTATTTATGTATACAGCTGCAAGAAAAGTTCTTCGTAAAGGGTTAAGTCCATTTTAGGCCGTCAGTAAGCTTTTTGTTTCAGCACTTAATGGACGAATGGAATTTGTATAATTTATGCTTAGGTATTAAAAATAGTATCAGAACTAAAATATTTCCCCATACAATTATCTCAATATTAATAATAAACGAAACGTGAGGAGTCTCAAAGCATTATTTCTATTGCAACTATAACTTTTTGTGAGTTTTGTTTTCTTTTAGTTACGGATTCGCTGTTATTTTTCAGCAAGTGGATGTGCTCTTTCGGTTTTCCTTTTTTTTTACTTCTTTTCTTCCAATGTTATTTCCTTTTAGATTTTCTTTTTTATTAGAACGTATTTTAACATAAAATAAACTAATCCAAAAAATCCCTCCTGTGTTAGAAAATAAGAACTCAAGCTAAAAACAAGCTTCATAAGCGCGGAAGGTTGCGGGCATTACCAAGAATATCTTAGTATGTATCTTGATCATACACTTGAAATTGTTTGCGTCTATTAAAGTTGCACGGGGCTAGCATAATTAGCCGACAAGTTGGGTAAACGCAACAAACACTCGCTTCGAATCGAGTGAGAGATAATATCGCTCAGTAGTGTTAATTTCTCGCATTTTGAGACCTCCTCGACTTGTCGCGGGTACAGACCTCTTCCGCTAAAAGCCTTTATTCAAATTCAAATTCAAATTCAAATATTTATTTCTCAACATTGACAATTACTTGTTCTTATTGACGTCAAATAAAACATGATTCTACCATCAGTTCGAAAAAAACCGTCGTGAAGAAGAACTGGCAAGAAACTTCACGGGTATATTTTTTTTCAAAATAAATTTACAGAGTCTCTTTATGTCTATACAAAATTATTCTTTTCTGCATCTGTTAGCTCGGCAAGTCTCCCTCCCCCCAAGTATCCAAACGACGAACACCCTCAAACGGCACCCGTTCACGAGTTAACGCGGGATCCAGCCATCGCCCTCCTCAACCATATTAGATTTAGGTTTAGGTTAGTCTAATGTATAAATGTGGTTATTTTCCTATATTCTAATTAAGATTTTGGATACGTGACTCGAGTGTTCTACGTAAGATTTCCTTTGACTTCATTATTTAATGAAACTACCAAAAACAAAAAAGTTAGCTCAATAGCCTTTTAAATGAAAATTTAAATTCATGACTATATAGTCAATCTATTAAAAATGACAGTATTATTATACAAAAACATCATCGGCCGACGGCGCAAACACTATGGACTTAAGAAGCCAAATATATATAATACACAAATACTGTAAACTTTAATAGAATGTCAAACCAACAAAAGAAAAGAGAAATGTGCAAGAAAAACCAATAATTTCTGGATCCCTAATCTTGCTGATCATAATATTTTATTGATCCTGTCATTAAAGCCTCAGGAGACACCCTCAAATTTAAATTACCTTTCAACAAATGTTGCCATTGTTTAGACTCTTGGTTAATTTGAATATTTTCCACTTTGCGTGTAATTAAAATTTCTTCCAGTAAAACGAGTTTCCCTCAACACCTATATTGGATGGCTTCACGTATGAATTGATTAAATTATAGAAAAATCATTAATTTCAAGTAAATGAGGGTCAGATCACTAAATTTAAGGATTAAAGACAACGAAGGAAATAAAAGAAAATGTTTCGGGTGTTTGTGTAAATCGTTGTGTTTATTTATGGACTCATTAGTGGGCTTCCGTTGTAAAATTAATTAAAATACGTTTGAGCGATAGCCTCAATTTAATTGATGATGAAAGATCGTTTTTCTCGCTATATTCATTATGGTATGTAAAAAAATCGATAATTAATGGTGCTCCAGTCCATTCCATGAAGGCGGTCGGATGTAAAGTAATAGCTTAAAGGTTTTTGAAACGTAAAACTAATTTGTATCTTGCAATATAGGTATACATATAATAAAACAACAAAATGGATTGTTCTTACAAATATTAGATACAGTCTGGGAACTCCAGGGAGGCACAGGCGAAGGCGAGAATAGCTTGCGCGTTCTTTGGTCTTTGTAAGCGCTCCGCATACTAAGGTCATACATATGTTGCAAATATCGTTACATAATTTTTGCCAGAAAAATTACATTTCTTGAGTAACTTTTAGATTCCAAACTTACGTACTTTATAGACCACTTCTTCTAAGAAACAGAAGTAGGACAATGTTCTAAAGTAAATACCTTTAGGTCTATATTCACGCTTCGTTCAAATTAATAATTCTAATCCAAACAACACGGCTGTGATGCCTTATCTACATGATAATTATTTATTACCTTCTGTTTATTGGATTAAAATCGTGACACGGGCGAATTGCTTCATAACTCTTCCGAAATTTGTAACTCGAAATTTAATTCAGCACCCTCCCCGATCTCATATGTAAATGAAATTGGGACGGCTCTTTAAGATATCGCGAGAGTAAATATTAAATATTCGATGAAGTCTCAAACTTCTGTGTGGAGACTCCGCCGTATATTGCCTCGAGATTTACGAAGATAAGGATGAAATATGCTTTGACTCAAAACAATGGGGTTGCGTAATTGAGGGAGCAACTTGGGATAAAACTTTTTAATTGTAATATTTTTGTCCGATTGCTTATGTCTTCTGAATTAAAGTCATCGCAAATAGTATTCAGGGACCTGGTGGTTTAGTAGTTTACCTCTGTCTCGTGCACGTGTACTGGACTATGTACAGGATAGAATGACAATACATAGTAAGGTTTTTATATAAATAGCTGCTACTTTCCTAACAAAAACGAAACATAAACTTGAATTACTTTGTCCTTATTGTAAGGTAAAAATGAAGTTGTGACTTGACTCGCCTTATTAAAACTCAGCTGGACAAGTACGTTCAATATTACAACTAGACGCGTCTGACAAATCTTTTTAGCCTTTATTAAATAAAATACGAAAGGTAACCGAGTCACGCAAAACAAGACTTAATTTAAACTAAGTAATGAAAATTATAGCCGGGAGTCTTTTGCAAAATGTAAGGTAAAAAGGTAACAGCACAGGCGTGCTTCAAACGTCGCGTTGGCGTAATTTTTACTCCTTATTTTTATTACATTTAATGAATGACACTCTATTTTTCTTTAAAATAGGTTTTATTTTGAGAGGAAAATTTGCATTGTTTTATACATGCTAATTTAGAGACTTGGTTAAGCGCAGGCGAAATACAAGAAAATTGTAGCAGCAACGAGTGTCGGTAGGTATAGTATATTTTGTGGATAAGTATATTTGTTTCTGTGGCCCCGGGCTGTTGTCAACAGCTTGCAATTTAAACAAAGTTTTCTTTTATTGAACGTTGTGTTCGAATTGACTCATTGGTTGTTTTAAATCATTAGGCATTGGTCCCTAAATTACACTAGTTATAATTGAAGCATTAATATTTGTGCTCAAAATTGTGAAAAACGACGTTCAAATTTTGTGTAGTACCTAATTGCGTTGAAGAAGTTTCCATATTTCTGAAAAGTGCCCAAACGCAAATGTTTTAAAAATGTCTATTTTAGATATTGAATTAAGAAAACAAACAATAAAATAAATCCCCAGGCAAACAAGGCCCCGACCAGGACTCGACCTGGGACCTCCGGCTCACTACGTCAATCGGCCGTCAGTTTTCAAATCCGTCAAAACATTAGATAACTTAGACTTTAATGTTTGTGGAACTTGAACTTGACTTAGCGAAAACTATAATTTTTATAAAAATGTGTTGAGTTGAGGTGTAAAGTTAGAATTTTTATGATACAGGTGAACATTTTTTTAATTCGTTTCAGTAAGAAACTTGACTGGCCTACAAAATTATTATAATCTACAAATATATCTACTTGTCTAACTTTCGATAAATTTGGAATGTATATTAGAGTTGATTACGCTGCATCGATTGGAAAAAATAAAAAGGGACTTAGCCGATGATTTGAAAGAAATATTTGAGAATAAAGGCCTCATTTAACTCCGAGTTATTCGTACCGGCAGTTGACGAAATCGAACTAAAATGATAAAAAGTACATGTATCGTATTTTAGAAACTTCATACATTTTTTCATTTTTTCACGGAAAATAAAAACCACTGTTGCCAATGTCGTTATGGAGATATTCGCGGTTAATCTTTGACGTTTCAGTAGCGTTCTGTGAACTGCTCTTCAACTTAGTACGTCCACCATATTGGAAACGTAAATGCGGCAACGCAGCACTTGACAATATATATATAGGTATATAACGACGTAATATGCGTTATCGTTGATGATAGATGCAGTCACGTTTTCATTGAAGTATTAATGCATTATTCAATACAATAAAAATTTTAAACAAATATCAAATTGTGTATTAATTTTATTAAAAATCGTAAATTATTAATCAAGATAACATAATTTTGCCCGTCTACGTTATCTACAGTGCATTCCAACTGAACAAAATATATATATATATATATATATATGTGTATATACTTTCCCGCCCAAATCACAATTTTTTTTCGAACCACCGACAAGGTGTCCGTAATTTATAGCTGGATTAAGCGGCGAGAACGCGTTGACCAACATGGCGTCGGTTTTCATAATCCGGTGATTTAAACACACCGCCTAGCGATTTGATGAATTACTAGAAGCAATTAATCATGTTTTAACCCAAGTTTTGAAATATCTATTATGCGGAACCATCTTTAAGCAAATTTTCGATAAAAGGATAATGCGCCCCTGTCAGTTGAGGGGGTAAAGGGGTTATGAACAACTTTTAGTCCCTGAAATAAAACACAGAATACATTTAGAATAATAAAACAAAGTAAGTACGGAACTTCCATTGGAAGGACCTAATGAATACCTAGATGAAGTATTACATTAGTGTAAGGTTTTAACGAAGGATCTTATTCGCCACCCTTAAGTAGATTATTCTCCCAATTAAACCTCAAATGAAATTTTAGTAAGTATAACGTCGTCGTTGATTAATTCCTCGAATAACTTTGAGGACGACGAAAAGCGAATTCATTAAGTAAGTGAATAATTTATTTTCTTGTTGGATAGGTTAACAATTTATACATTTACTAACTGTCAACTGTGGCATATAGATAGAGTATTTATATTGTAGGTTGATTAAAACTGTTAAAGTTTCTCGTCTACGTGATAAGTTTTGATTATGAGTACCACAGATTCCTTTAGTTAGATAGTCGTAACAGATAAATCAATCCGTAAAAAATGGCGATCGCGCCTTTTTAGTCATACCTACTCTCTCCGCTGACGTCTGCACGCTTAAACGAAAAACGCGTTCTTTTACTTAGCTAAAGGCCGTGGCAACCCTGTGGCGGGTAGGTATTTAACGGCCAAGTACTTGTACGTGACGTAGGCCAGGTAGATACTGACAGTGTGGTAATAATGGGAAAGTAACCTACGAGATTATACCCATATGAACGGTACTAAAAGTCTCATGTTAAGAGAAGTAATTATAATACTCTCTCTCTCTTTTGATTTTTTTATTATCTGAATTATTTAGAGACTTTTATCTAATACTCTCTCCTCTCGTCCTATACTTGCCTGCAACCTGTGTACCTTCTGTTGCGATCTCGTCTGCGGCGGTACCTACTTCCTATTTAAGCTATTAAATAACAATACAACTAATAAGTAAGTACTTATCATTAGGTCAAGCGCTTACCTATTTGCCATCTATAAAATTCAAAGGTTGTAATAGCAAAAATATTCATATAGTTTTTCCAAATTATAGGTTTTGTATAATTAAAAATATGCCCTCGCTGAGCAAACATCAAAGGGTCAAATCTTTTTATAATTAGCTAAGTAGCTATCATACAACCTTTTTCTGTTTATATTTAATTCACTAAGGGCTACCCTTTAATTTGTAATCCTGTTCTTTTCCCCAAGAAAAGGCGCCCGAGTTAAAAACGTATTAACCGGGAGTTATCGCTTATCGGACTAATTTAAATTTGAATTAGGCAACATTATAGTAGCTTTTAAATGTATTTTCTAAAGCAAACACTTTATCCTGCCGATCTAAATTAAATTTCCGTGAGTAATTTATTTGCCTATTTTATTACAAGTGTTATTATATAACAGAATGCCTGCTACAGTGTAAGTGTAAGGAATGGATAAGTAAGTATACTTACGTTTGAAAACAAAGAAGCATCGGTGCAATGTAGCCCGTGCAGCCGCCGGTGCCTGCTGATCCAATAAACTGATGAACGCACAGACAAACAAATAAGTAGGTAAATAATTATGTTATGCAAGTACCTTTAACAAATATGAACGGGAAACAAAATGGGTAGGTACATTAGAAAACATACTTTACATTAATTACAATGAAATAAATTGTCATTTGCTGTAGGTTGGTTAACCGAAGCTTTATTTCGTTAACAGTTCTGACGAAGGGATATGAAAAAGACAAATATTTTTCTTTTTTTTTCCAAAACACAGGCGTACATTCCTGTAGGTACTCAAAACCGCACAAAACTCACTTCAACTCCTTCAAATCCTACTCGTTTACATGAAATAGAACACGCTGTCAGGTTGTTAGATTCTCTCCCCTTCCAGAATAGAAGAGGCGTAATCATTGCCTATTTTTAAGAAAGAGTTAGAGAATATTACTCAACTCACACTTAGTTATATTACATGTGTTGTTATTTTTACAGTTTATAAATAAATTATTACGTAGAAAACTAGTCAACTATCATATTTTTATGTTTGTTCATATCATTTGTGTAATTTATTCATATTTTATTTAGTTATACGATCTATAAATACCTGTTGAAATAAGATTATTCTGCGTTTCATTTCAATATGACAATTGGTCACTAATTGTAAGAAATTGATAAAATATGGAAACACATTTATTTGTAAATGAAATGAAATGGGGATACTAAATTATATCCCACCAAACCTTCTAATTGCCTCTGTCGTCGCAGCAATAAAAAAGTTTTGCTTAAAAAACGCAATTGATTTTTGTACATAATATAATGGCAACAATATAATATTATTTTCTTTGGATTCAGAGTTCTTCTTCCTTGAAAATACCTTTTCTTCAGTAAAAACCTTGTCTCCTTTTCATTGATGCACTCGCGTCATGCAAGAAAGAAAGAGATGATTTCTTATGAAAAATTGTTAAATCTCTCTAAGATAAAACATAGCGAACGATTCTCGTGTTAGAACTGTACGTTACTTAAAATTTTCAATACCACAAAATGCGATTTAGTAATATATTATTATAATAATAATAATGGAAACTTACTTATAACTTGTATATAACTCAATCAAAACTCAAATACAAAATAATCTTACAAAACAACGTTTTCTCGGCTATGTCGCAACCTATTTTAACGAAAACTTTAGAGCCGTTGAAGCATTGAAATCTGAATTCCTCGAATTCCATTAGACTCCTATTTCTTCTGCCTAAATTGGTAGCCTTGGGGTTTCGTGTTAGGAAGAAAAGAGTCTTCACTTATCTGTATAGTTAGCTATGTCTAAAATTCAAATTTAAAATAATATATTTTATCATAGGCAAAAAAACATTTTACACTTGGTGAAAGTCTTCTTTTTCTCATCTTCATCGAGATTTCGTAAATACAACTTTACTACGGCTCTTGTGGGTAGACCGATTACCTTTCGGATTATAAAAAATCTTTTATAAAATATTTGGGGTTGAAGGTAGTTATACAATTTGACGACGACATGAAAGAAACACTTGTTTTACATTAGGTGGGATTAACTTTATATATTTTGTTTTTTTTGTCATTCAATTCTAGATTATTTACATTAAACCACTGTACAACACTAGAGAGAGCATTGTATACATCGTCAAAATTGGTTTTCTCACTATTAGTTCTAAAACTTATGATGCCTTTTTTTTGCCTATCATATAGGTAAATCATTTATATAGACTAGGAAAACAAATGGGCCCAGAATTGAGCTTTGGAGTACTCCCATTCCCACAATTGGGCTAGACAACCTTGTAAGGTTAACCTGAATCTTCTAAGTTCTACTACTCAGGTATAAATGCAAAAGCTTGAGATTAGTGCCCTTTATGCCGTAGTGTTGGAGTTTCCTGATTACAGTAACATCGAATGCAATCAAACGCCTTAGATAAGTCCCAAAGCATCTTGTGATTTTTCCCAGGCACCAACAATAACTTCAAACAGTTCAACACCTGCGTCTGTTGTTGAGCGACCCGTAGTGAATCCAAATTGTTTATCATGAAGTAAGTAAGTTATACTGTTTCTGAAATGAGCCAAAAGTTTATTTAAAATAAATTTTTCAAAGATTTTACTACAGATAGGTAAGTAATTGAAATTGGTCTAAAATTAGAAGGGTCTGTAGTATTTAAATAAAGTTATTACTTTACTATGCTTAATTATATGCGGCAACTCCCCATTAGCAAAAGATACATTGTTAAATATTTTTACAAGGTAAAGAGCTATTACATCTATAATAGAAGATACAACTTTTAGGTATAACCCATAGATAATTTGTGTTTTCAATATCAATTGTATTGTCAAAAATTTTAATAATATTGAATGTATGTATAGGTTTCCACCTTGCAGTCACTTACGCACCTTTAAAGCGATGATTCGGCTGCCAAAGGCGATGGATTTAACAATGTTGTAGTCGAAACTGGTATATCAGATGGAAATACTTTTCAAACGCTGTCGAAATATTTTCATCTGTACTTATGATATTGTTATCAATATCGAGCCCCAATATAAAAGAGTTCGTCCAGTCATATATTGCAAAGGTTACCTGTATTCAGATAAAATTCTCCATCTTATTGTTGTCTTCATCTTATCAGGCACTTTTAAAGAAAAACTTATTTTACTAAAATATGTATTTATGAGCACTTTAATTTGCTACTACGAACTCAAAATAGTTCGTCTAGTTCTTAATCGTTGCAAAAGAGTTCGTCCATGTCTCAATTCTACCTGTTTTAATTGAAAAAGAGTGAAATTAGATTTGAAAATAGAAATAATCTGTCACATTATGCGTCAATGTCATTTCTAAACATATTAGAGACATAATTTCATGCAATTTTATCATTATTTTCAAACAAAATGGCTCGCGGGAAACCTATCGCCGACGAAGTACGAAATACAATTATTCGTAGCCAAAATAATGGCAAATCAGCTTACCATATAGCCAAGGACTTATACCTACCAAGATCTACAACTCAGACCATCATCGAACATCACAGGAAAAATGGCACGGTAAAATGTTTTTAGAAACCTGGTCGGCCGCGAATCACTAGCGAAGCTGAAAATTGAGTTTTAAGGAAAATCATTAAAAAGAATCGTCGTGCTCGCGCAGAAGAACTTACCTTGAAGTGGAGAGAGATGATTCACAAAGATTTATCTGTCAATACCTGCAAGAGGGTCGTAAAACGATTGGGCTATGGATTTATACTGCTCAAGAGAAACCTTTACTCACCCCTCACTAAAAAAAAGGCTGAAATTCGCTAAAGATCGTAAAAAATTGGACTGCAGACCAGTGGCGTGACATAATATGGAGTGATGAATATAAATTTGAGGCGTCGATCGGTGTTCTACGGAAAAAAGTAATCAGAAATAAAGATGAAGCAATCCATACCGTATCCATAATAAGTGAAGTTTCCTGGATCGGTAATGATATGTCAGCAATTGTAGAAGGAACTGTTAAAGCAGTAGAGTACCAAAACATTCTGGAAACAAATCTCGTGGCCTCGATTCCAACGTTGAAATAACGTAATGCCTACACCTTTCAACAAGATGGTGCTTCCTGTGACACTGCGAGGACAACCAAGGCTTGATTTAACCGGAATCAGATCCCTGCAATGGAGTGGCCATCAAGCAATCCAGATTTGTCACCGATTGAGAGCCTATGGTAGAAAATGAAGAAAATGCAATCCAGCAAGGTGTAAAAGCAATCTAAAGGAAAAAAATTAAATCTGTCTGGGACTCAATAACTACACAACAATGTGAAGAATGGGTATTAATGATGCCACGAAGAATAACGGCCGTGATCGATGCTAAAGGTGACGCGAACGAGTGGTAGACGAGCTATTTTGCGCCGTTCAATGCGATAGACGAAGTTTATTGCGTGGATGGTTCCCCAAGAATTTATTATATTTTATTAAAATAGGGAAATATTTCGTTACTCTTTTTAATTGAAAATAAACTTCATTAAGTGTTCAAAACCACTATGTATTTATTGAACTAATAAAGTTAAATTTATTTACCAAAATTTTACTTCGGATATTAGACACTTGTGTAATGTTGGGCACTACACGAACTCTTTTGCATTGGGGCTCATATAAGCTTAAACTCATCGTTTCTGTCTTTTACTCCTCCAGTTTCGCTATTAATTATGTTCCAAGTCGTTTTCGTTTTATTAGTACCTACTATTTTCATCTTTTTAATGAGATGTTAAGACTTGGCCGCGGCGCAAACTTTTTTTAGATATTTAGTTATTTTTTACAAAACAGAAAAACCCGACGTATTTATTTTACATATAATAAGGTTGAATAAACATGCTTTCTGTACATTGAAAATAAAAAAAATAAAAATAAGGGTTGTTATATATAACTTTATATATAAAATATCAATGCCGAACCCAAGAATGTAATTAATTTTTTTTTGTCTGTTTGTCTGTGTGTGCGCACGCTAATCTTAGAAACGGCTTATTCGATTTAGATGCGGTTTTCATTAATATGTTGTGGTAAATTTTACTTAACATTTAGTTTTATTTCATATCAATCGGTTTGAGAAATAAAAAAGTTATGTCAATTTAAAGAATCACATCGAACATTTTTTTAACTATTCTGTATCTATCTCCTACCTTTTTTTCTCTGTTAGTAGTATTGACTGAAACTTTCAAGTTTTTCAATTGATGAAAGAGGACCTCCAGTTATCCATCTTGACGTTCATCTTGAAGGTGGACAAAGGATATACTTCAACTCTGACCATGTAACGGAGCGTTTAGAAAACCCAAGAAGAACCACACTGCTCGCTTTCTATAATCTATGCGAAACAATCTATCTAATCTATACAACGAAGTTCCATCGTATTATACATATTATAAACAACATGGTATTTTTAGCCGCAGAAGACGTGGAACAGCTGTAGTAGGTGAACCAGGTATTTGTAAAGATCACGTCATTGGTAGGGTTTATACGGTGCATCCGAATAACTCCGAATGCTTTTACCTGCGCCTTCTTCTACACGTTGTTCAAGGGCCTACTTCTTTTGCCGAGATCCGAAAGGTTGATAATATCGTACACCCTATATAATTTTTGATGCTTCACAGTTATGCCATAAGTATCAGAACAAATTAGCTTAGGACTTTTCAGGCACGCACAACTAAATGATGACAACCCAATTAGTGAGAGATTACGTAAAAGTCATTTGAATCGTTGTTTGTCGGCTATTCAAGATATAGTTACATCTATTGGGGGTAATCCTATTTCTCAATATGGCATGCCCGAGCCATCATTCGACGATGGACGTATTAATAGAGATTACGCGATGGAAATCAACTATGATGCAGTAGATCTGGCCGAAATTTTACAAACTGATGTCTCGAGACTAACTGAAGAAGAACGGCGTTTAATATTTGATCGAGTGTGTCGCAGCGTGTTTTGCGTGCACAGTGCTTTGGGAGTAATGATATTTGTAGATGCTTCCGGAGGAACGGGTGAGACATTTCTTACCACAGTGATTTTGGCGAAGGTACGAAGCCAAGGTAAAAATGTGCTTGCTGTCGCTTCATCGGGCATAGCAGCTACTTTGTTGCCAGAAGCGAAAACAGCTCATACAATGTTCAAGATTTCGATCGACTTAGACCGCACAGAAAGCCCTGTTTGTAATATTTCTAGAAACAGCGATAAAGCTAAGGTTCTTCGTGATTGTAGCCTTATTATATGGGATGAGTGCACAATGGCAAATCGAAAAGCAATTGAAGCAGCAGACAGAACGTTGCGTGATGTCAAGCAAAATAGCCTACCTATGGGTGACATTACTATGCTTTTTTGTGGCGGTTTTCGTCAGACTCTCTCTCTCTGTAATACCACGTGGAACAAGGGCTGATGAAGTTAGAGCCTGTCTAAAGAGTTCTCAACTGTGGCATTACATTATTCCTTTGCATTTGATATTAAATATGCGAGCTCAAATCGGAGGCAACGAAAATGCTCAAGAGTTTTCAGATTTGCTACTTCAGACCGGTAATGCTGTGTATCCACAGGAACAAGGAAAAGTTGTTCTTAATGAAAACCTATGCTGCAAAGTTTCATTAATGCGAGACCTCATATTATCTGTGTTTGGCAACGGCAAGTACCAACTTGCGAAAATTCCTGGCTTTGCGAAAGAGCTATTTTGACTCCACGAAACAACCAAGCAGCAGCAATAAACGCTGAAATTTTGAGCTTTGTTCCAGGGGATAACGTAGAGTATATCTCCATTAACAGAGTTATGGAAGAAGAAGAATCTACCAGCTACCCAGTAGAATTTTTAGAATCCCTTAGTGCTCCTGGACTACCAGATTACAAAATAAAATTAAAAGTCGGTGTACCCATAATTCTCCTTAGAAATGTAAGCCCGCCAAAACTTTGCAACGGTACCAGATTAAAAGTGACCAATTTACAACGAAATCTGATAGAAACAGAGATTTTAACAGGGCGCGGAATAGGTAAAAATATTTTTATTCCTCGGATTCCTCTCATTCCAAACAATTTTCCATTTAGTTTTAAACGAGTCCAGTTTCCAGTGAGCCTATGTTTCGCAATGACATTTAATAAAGCCCAATGACAGACGCTGAAAGTTGTGGGTGTGGATCTAAGCATTAGCTGTTTTTCGCACGGTCAGTTATATGTGGCTCTATCACGTGTTAGCAATCCTAGCAGCCTGTACTGTAGCATTATACTATAGCCACCCAAAACGACGGTGTTTATGATCCAATATTAACCAAAAGTTATATCCAAAAAATGCTCGCGGGCACAGCTAGTCATTCATAAATTAGTAGAACAAAGTCAATCTTCATTATCATCTGTTACAGATACCGGCCAGTCATACCAAAATTTGCGACTGTTTTCAGGCATTTACCGCAAAAGATTTCTATTATTACAGTTTTTTAGAATTCAGGAATGCCCAGTGGGGTTATTTTAGATTCTGTCATCGGAAGTTGTTGTGACTTAATATATTTCCACATCAAAAAATCCAAAACATATTCCGTGTCCTCTTGATGGTTGTTTTTGTAGTATAACGTAACTGCACCTCTCTGAGCTTTAACAGATTTTGTGTCCTTCAAATAGCAACGAGGCTCAGTTTTACGGAGCCGCGCTTGTAATTATAGAAATCGAAAGTCTCATTTCTTTTACAATAACTTTTCCCGAATTTGACAGTTTCACGGCGTCCACATAATCATCGAAATCGTGTACTTTATTTTTTTGCTGCAAAGACTGCTCCACCTGATGGTGGAAGCTGTCAGCCGACCCAAAGCTTTTCTGTTTTCCTCCATTATCCTTAACAGTTGCTACTGATATTAAATAATAGTTATACAATTAAAAATTTTTTTCCTAAACTAAACTAAAATTTATTATATCACGCGACGAATGCAGATCAAGGTCAACAATCTGTCGATGAATACGAAATGGTCGAAAGCTATGCACTTACTCGCAACTCAGACCAGATTGAGAAAACGCAGCTGTCTCTTTTTGCATCCAAGCGTAGGAAGCGCTGTCTCAGTTTAGCTCAATAAGTATGTTCCTACTTGTGCGAGGGCGCATTGTTTATTATTAGATTCCAACAAGTAATTATTATTGGCCCACCTAAGTAAAAACACAGTAAGCAGTCCCACTGTATTTATGTTTAGTTTTTTATGAATTTCCGTTACTAAGTTCCTTATGATAATTGCAGCAGGTATCGATGCTGTGTTTATGGTATGGTAATCGAGTCTCAATGCAAAAAACTAACAAATTATAAATTGTACCTGCTGAAGTTACTTTGTTTATGTTTAGGATTAATTGGAAATATGATGTGATTCTTAATTTTTACATGCAGCAAGCGTACCTGCTGTATTTATACTAACCGAGTGATAATGAAAAGAATAGTTACTGTGTTTATTAACAAACAAAGTTACGTCCTCCAGCATTCGTACAACAAAAAGGAAAACATATCTGTGAAGATCTCATCTTGCTAATTCAGAATATATAATTTTTTTTAAACACGAATTTTGACATACTGTGTTTTTAATTTGCGTGGCAGATTTCCTCCTCAGTAGTAAGCATAGCAGGTAGTCTTCATACAAAAAATACTAGAAATTATGTCTATGGTTAAACTTTTTGATTATGACAGCTCCGTTGCTACATTTCGAGCAATTTGCGAGCAATTGTCATATGTCACTTCAATTTGAATGATGAATGATAACCATGACCTCAACCAATGGACAAGCCCTAGCTACGAAAAAAACGTGCATACCTAAACAAAAAAACAAAAATAAAAAATGTTGAAAAAAACAAAATGGCGTCCATTTTTAGGATTGCACAGCTAGTATCACTTAGAAGTAAGGAAATAAATATTCTTACTTTCCATTCACAATATATTTTAGAAAATTTAATGTATTTAAAAAAGAACATAACCTTGTTCAAAAGAAAAAAAGATATATGCTATAGATATATATGCTGGCAGCTCATAATAGTAGGCTTCATAAATGCTAGCTCTTTCATGGGTCAATGTACACGCTTTTATAATAAGGTTCCTGAGGACATCCAAGGTCTTCCTATTGACAAATTCAAAGAAACTATAAAGCAGAAGTTGTGTGCTAAAGCATATTATAAACTATCCGATTATTTGGATTGTATAATCCCCTTATTAACAGGATTGTACTAGTATCTGTAACAAAACATGTGTAATGTGTCTGTTTGTTCGTTGAGTTCTTCGTCCCGATGAAAATCTAAAGCGTCATTGTCACTAAAGTACGTCAAACGGGTGCCGTTTGAGGGTGTTCGTTGTTTGGATACTTGGGGGGAGGGAGACTTGCCGAGCTATCAGATGCAGATAAGAATAATTTTGTATAGACATAAAGAGACTCTGTAAATTTATTTTGAAAAAAATATACCCGTGAAGTTTCGTGCCAGTTCTTATTCACGAAGGTTTTTTCGAACTGGTGGTAGAGTCATGTTTTATTTGACGTCAATAAGAACAAGTAATGTTGAGAAATAAATATTTCATTTCATTTCATATCGAATCTACTTTCGATATTTTAGAACTAAATTTTGAACTTGAAATATAATATTAAAATTTAATGAATTTTTGTGTTGACGTAAATGAAATAATAATAGTTTATAGTTTATTTACTTTCATTATAATTCTTAAAATATAAAGAACTATACAGTTTATTTTCGTAAGTCCTAATAAAGTCTCGTCAAATTAGCCAGGAAAATAGTAGTCAGTTTGCATTAATTCCCAACATGCTGAATTTTGGTACAGACCTGAGGTACAGTTTAATAAATTAAACACCGAAAGATCCCATGTTTGCTTAAAAAGTTATTCAAGGTCAAGCATCAAAGTTTTCGGTTCAATCAATTAAAGTCTGGCTTGTCTTGAATTATTACGATTTAAAAATAGACAAAACAACTACCTGCCTATTCAATAACAAAATTAACATTAAGAAAACTTAATTCCCACTATTATTCACGCCTTTTTGTTTCAAAAATACACGCTCAACGGCAAGCAAAGCAAATACCGTTTCGATTAGATTTACTGCGTAATAGCCGGTTTACACGCGTTAAGTGGTTAAGTTGGTAACTAAATTTTAACTAAATTTTAAGTTAAAAGTTGCGTGTAAACAGTCAGTTAAGTGACAAGTGGTAACTTAAAATTTAGTACGCAAGTGATTAAGTAGATTACGATTCGAATTTAGTTACCAACTTAACTACTTAATACATGTAAACCGCGCATAAGCGCCTGTTATCATTTGCATCGAAAGTATGAAAAATAAAAACATATTAATAATGATCATCGATATCTGGTTAAATAATCAAAGCTCCGGAACAACATAAGTTCTTCCTCTTCTATGACTCGATATACATAACTACTTATTTATATAGGACATTACGGCTACTCCATGTATTTATCACCTCGCTGATGATAACACTATCAATGATGTACGGTTTTAGGTTATTTTTCAATGTTTTAATTGTGTTTAAACTACTTTTATACATAATACTTGAAATTTGCAGATATTATAACTATTATTGTGTAGTAACTACAGCTGATTGCCATAAAACGCAAAATTTTATTTTATTTTCAATCAGCTCGATCTGCCGTAATAGCCGGTTTGCACGCGTTAAGTGGTTAAGTAGGTAACTAAATTTTAACTAAATTTTAAGTTAAAAGTTGCGTGTAAACAGTCATTTAAGTGACAAATGGTAACTTAAAATTTAGTACGCAAGTGATTAAGTAGATTAGGATTCGTTCTATTTTTCGTATAAGTGGGTGGGCGGGGCTTCTCACTTAACACGTTTGTGATTTTTTAGTTAAGTGCATAAGTTGACAAAGCTGGTGGCGGCAAGAGCTCGAATTTATTTCGCATTTACTCTTTTTTCTTTAAATGTCGGAGTGGAGTTTAGTTTCAACTTTAAAATTTGTTGAAGAATAATTAAAATAGATATGCTTGTAGAATAAAAGTTTAGAAAAAAACATATTCTTGTAAAGATTTTAATTTCCGAATAAAATTCTTCTCTGAATTTGTCCAAAATCACATTTACTATATATCTAAGTACAGAATTGACGAATTCCTTGAGATTCATCACTGCTCATCTTCATTGAACTTATGAACTTAACTACTTAATCCGTTTGGAGACACAAGGGACATGCAATAACTTAAAATTTTGTTAAAATTTAGTTACCAACTTAACTACTTAATACATGTAAACCGCGCATAACGGTTTCAATGTTTGACGAGTGAAGAGTTTGCATTGATCAATTTCTATAACATAACCTCTCAATTCCCAAATATAGTAATTAATTTACGTTTATGGTGCTTCGCAATGTACAACAAGTGCTGGTAGTGAATGAGAAAGAAGGCGAAAGGAAGTCATTTTCCATCATTTTCCAAGAACTGAGATAGGTCTTAACATTGGTTACCGTGTCTTTGTGCTAATAGTGTTAACTTACAAGGTTTAAGTGTGGTAGAACTTCGTAAATTGTTTGTAAGCCAACAACATTTTGAGAAGAAACGTTTTCTTGGTTACTCTTTAGTGGGTGTTTAATTGGTGTAACATAATCCATTAAATATTAAAAGGTACCGATGTCTCGCGTCTAGAAAATAAAAATTTGCCTCCCATGCAATACAAACGAAGCACATAAAAATATAAAACAAAGTTTAGAAATAAAAAAAATTCATAAATATACAGTCCTTTCTTTATCTTTTAGATTGTTAAAATATCTTGTAAAATAGAAGAGGGGTTTTCGCGCTGCCACAATGGCATTACGCCAAAATCCAATACTGTCATTTTAAAATTAACAAACGAAGGACAATCTAATTAAAAAAATTCAAAAAGTCAAATTGAAAAAGTGGGTTCCATTTCTTTATTTTCTCGATGCGCTCGCTCGAAGCGAGCGTTTTTTTTTACATTATGTATGCATTATTTTATAAGAATATGACGTTTACACACGTACAAGGTTATATTAGGTCTTTACCTATGAAATTGCCGTTTTTCACGAAATAAATGAAGCGTAATTTTTTTTATTTATTTTTTATTTCTATTAATCAAAATAATCACCCATGCAATCAATGCATCTTTGCCAACGCATTGGTAGCTTATTGATGCCTTTCTTGAAGAAATCAGCTGGACGGGAGGCAACAAATTCTTCAAAGGCATTTTGTACTGCCTCTCGGGTATTGAATTTTTTTCCCGCCAAGAAGTTATCCAAATTCTGGAAAAAGTAGAAGTCTGTAGGCGCAAGGTCTGGTGAGTACGGCGGATGATGGAGAACTTCCAACCCCAACTCTTGTAGCTTGGAGACCGTCTGCTGTGCAGTATGAGGTCGCGCGTTGTCGTGCAGGAGCAGTGGAGCCGAACGATTGACCAAAGCTGGGTGGAGACGTGCGAGCTTCTCCATCATTGTGTTCAGTTCTTCACAGTACACATCTGCAGTAATGCTTGTCCCGTTTGGCAAGAAGCTGTGATGAATCACACCCGCGTTAGACCACCAAACAGTGACCATCACTTTTCTAGGGGTAACTTTTCGTTTAGGGCATTGTTTGGGTGCTGAACCAGGGTCCAACCAACTTGCTGAGCGCTTACGATTGTCAAACAGGATCCATTTCTCGTCACAAGTAACAATGCGGTTCAGAATTCCTTCATTTGTATGCCTGCTGAGCAGTGCAAGGCACGTCTCCACGCGTACTTCCCGCTGGCGGTCATTGAGTTCGTGGGGTACCCATTTGTCAAGCTTTTTTACCTTGCCAATTTGACGCAAATGGACCAATATTGTTTTGATGCTAACGTCGAAAGCTGCTGCTAATTCAGCCGTGGATTGAGTTTCATCAGCTTCCACAATTGCCTTTAATTCGTCATTGTCGACCAAAGTTTTCGGACGACCACGGGGTTCATTTTTCAGGTCACAATTTCCAGAACGGAAGCGGGTAAACCAATAACGGGTGGTGCGTTCGTTTGTAGTGTTCGCTCCGTAAACGTCGTTGATGTTGCGTGCCGCTTGTGCCGCTTTGCTGCCACGACGGTACTCATACTCCATAATTACTCGAATTTTTAACTCATCCATGATGACGAAAAATGTTCGAATGCGTTGAAAACAAAACACTAACTATTAAACAAATGACGATTTTAGAAAAAGAATTCCATGTTTGTCAAATAAAATTAATTTGAAATTAGAATTATCAGTCAAACAAAAAATTATTTTCATTTGAAATGGCCAGTACGGCAAAACGGCAGTTTCATAGGTAAAGACCTATTATAATACCAGAGTCGGAGAAACTGATAGGGATGGAGCTATATCGATAAACGTAACACGATAACACGACCGATATTTTTTTACAAAATGTAAGAAACTAAACTACTGCCGGATACTTTTGCACAAATTTATTAACTAATATTATATTTCATTATAAGATGATCCACGTATTAATTCTTGATTGATAATGCCAACTTCTTTAAAATTTTCGAAGCTGTTGTAAAATAAGTAGGTATAGGTAGGTACTCGACAATGAAATGAAATAATTATAACGACAGGTAATCTTTATTTATTTATTTTAATCAAAATCTGATGAATCGTCACTGTCACTCGATGAGCTCTCCCCAACATTTATTACAAGTTCCTGTACTTGTATATTATCGAAAGCCACATGAATTTCCCAATCCGACGCTACAATGTTTTGGGTTCTTCCTCTGAATGTTTTCCCAGTTTTCGGCAGTTACTTCCGCACATGCATTTTTAATAAATCTAACATCTTGTTTACCGTAAAAGGGGGATGGGCATTGTTTCGAGCATATTAGTTCTTTAGCATTGTACTAGCAATGATACGGCGGAAGTCGAAGAACCCAATGACCACAGAAGTCGGCAGCTATTTCGTCGATAACATATCTTTTAGGGAGGCTTTTTGTCGATTTTAAAATATTCACTAATTGTACTTTTAATAAAGTACTATCCACATTTTCGCCACGACGTTGGAGCCAGCCAATTATCTCTTGTTTTTTATTAGCCTGCGTCGGCATTTTCAATTTGTCTGGAGTGATATGTAGCGTTGTCCATAATAATTATGGACGGTTCTTCCAAAGATTGCACCATTTTTTTTAACCATCCTTCGTAAATCTCTGCGTTCATTTCTTCGTGTTAGTCCACTGTTTCCTTGAATTTAAAGGCCAGTAAAGCATCTGACACGAATCCTTTCGTAGACCCTGCATGGTATATGATAAGGCGTTCACCTTTTCCCATTGGCACTGAACTAGTGGAAGCGGCGGTGTCCAGCTCTTAGATACTGTGTGGTTTGCATTTAACTAACGCTCGTCAGTGAAAATAACATTTGCCCAATCTGATACCTTTGTGGCTTCGCTCAGAAATTTGCAGCGAGCCATAGCAACGTCGTGACGCTCCATTAATATTTTACGTTTGTCTGATTTATTCATAAGAAAATCCAATTTCTTTCAAAACTAAGCTCAATGACAATTTTTGGCCATAGAACTGTAACGCGTTGTTTGCGGAGTGGTAATTGAGGGTCCAGAAAGGAAATACCAAAGCTCTCTTCTATGTTTATTTTGCAGTAAAATTAAAAATATACAAAAATGCCAAAAATTTTGGCTACGCACACTCGTGTACGTAAAAATAAATTATTGATTTCATGAAAACTTTGATTGTAGATAATAAAAAATTGATAAACATGTAATTTTGAATAATAAATTCGGAAACAATAATAAATAAATAGATTCTAGTTGTTATGATGGATAATTTTTCGTGACTGGCTTGTCAAATCAAAACATTGCCGTTCTCCGACACTACGTAATTCGTAGTTTAAAATTACGTCGGGAACGACAAAAAAAAATAAAATTTACTGACAAAAAGAGGTCGAAATAGACAACCGTCACAATACCCCGGGGGCCGGGAAAAAAAATCTGAAAGATTTTTTCAGTATAGTTTTTAAAAAAAAAAATATTCAAACCAAATCAAAATAAACCGCATATACATATCGAATTTTAATATTTAATCTGCCTAATGAAAGAACGATCAAAAAAAAATAATAATTAAAAGCAAAATGAAAATTAATATTAACATCCTATAGAAGAATTTTTCTGAAAAAACATCCTGTATATATGAAGAAAAAAAAAATAATACTGATATATTGCATATCAACAAGTTATTTAATAGAAAAAGAAAACAAAACAGACGAGAGAGAGAAAAAAAAAATCCTAAATAATTATCTTAAATTACATGGTTCATGAATGATAAAATTTTAAACATGTTCCTGAAATATACAATGTTAATATACATCGTTCAACTCCATCAACGTACATTATAATTACAACATACATTCTCTTTCATACTAGTCTTATTCCAACTACTGGAAATAAAACATCATGCAGTTAGAGTTGCTTATGAGGAATCATATCCTAAATAAGTCAACTCAACAGAGTTGAACGCAACGGCAAAAGGCTTTAATAGTTGCCATCCGCTGAAAATATTAATAGCTTATGGCTTCTTTAACGTGTCGCTAACTCCCGCACGGTGATTACTATAAACAAGTTTCAGTTAAAGACTGAAATAAATATGCCGGAAAGAAAAGAAAATCATAGCCAGTCGTGAAACATTGACTTTTAAATAAAATCCAAGGGTCTTTTGTGAAGTAATTAAAATACTTATGTAATAAACATATGAAAATAATTCTCACGGGAAAGTGATTCAAGCGTATAAATAATACACATAGGTATGGTTTAGTTTAACGAGTTACCTTAATAAACGCTCGTGCAGAAGGCTTAATTTTACAAGTTGCAAACCGCTTGAAAAAAAATTGAGAAAAAAAAATTGATAACATTTAACAAATTATACTATAAAGTATAATACAGATATTGAAAATAAGAGTTTACACTCCTAGAATTGCAAATATTAAATAAATTACACAATAAGTTAACCTAATACTACGATGATGATAATTAATTATAAGTTTTGACCAACGTCAATGTTAATGGTATAGCCAAACGATAATGAGGTGCATAGAAAAAAAATAAGACAAAAAGAATCGGCTTATGCTCGCCGTGAGATAATTAGCAATAATTATATATGAATTCATATAAAGTAATTGGTAACAACCAATCTAGTCACTCAAAGAAGAAGTTAAACGCGGTAGAGGTTTAATGTCTCTGATATGCCAACGACCTAATGGGTTATTATTCATATCCACTAAATCGTAAATTAATGGTGAAACTTTATTTGAAACTTTACATTTAATAAATTTGGGTGCAAACTTAGCACAAAAATGTTTTTTAGAGGAACTTATTACATGGTTTCGCCTCCAAACAATATCACCGTTATTAAATTCTAAATTCTGATGATGTTTGTTATAATAAGTTGCATTATATTGATGTGCATTAAATAACCGTTTCTGTACTTCGGAAAAGATAGGTATTAATTGTCCTATGTTTTCAGCATATACATCCCTAGGACTGAAAATTAGTTCATCTCTGGAATCTTTATTTTTGTAGATAGATCCACATGTAACAGCTTCTCTACCAAATACTAAAAATGATCAAGTTTTTGAATAAAATCCTTTGGACAACCTTCACCTTTATAAATAAATCTTTGATATATTATAGTAGATATATAACCTAACTAGTGAATGTTAATGGTTGAAAATGGTAACAAATAAAGTTTTATGCCTGACCTCAATAATAATTATAAAAAATTATTTTTAATGTTGTTATTCCTCTGTTGATATTGTTCCTCCTCTCTTCTCCATAAACTGCGTTTGAATGGTCGGGCGCCAGTATGTAACGCGTTGTTTGCGGAGTGGTAATTGAGGGTCCAGAAAGGAAATACCAAAGCTCTCTTCTATGTTTATTTTGCAGTAAAATTAAAAATATACAAAAATGCCAAAAATTTTGGCTACGCACACTCGTGTACGTAAAAATAAATTATTGATTTCATGAAAACTTTGATTGTAGATAATAAAAAATTGATAAACATGTAATTTTGAATAATAAATTCGGAAACAATAATAAATAAATAGATTCTAGTTGTTATGATGGATAATTTTTCGTGACTGGCTTGTCAAATCAAAACATTGCCGTTCTCCGACACTACGTAATTCGTAGTTTAAAATTACGTCGGGAACGACAAAAAAAAATAAAATTTACTGACAAAAAGAGGTCGAAATAGACAACCGTCACAGAACGAACCACACTCACGTAAAGAAACAACAAGTTTTTTAAGTTTTGGAATTTCTTTGCGCAAGTAATAGTCATATATATGACGGCGAATAGCATCAGCGTTGAAGTTAACCGATGTCACACGACGTGGTTGGCGTTTTTTCTTCGGAGTACGAAGCTTATTTTCCTGCATACTGCTTGTACCGTGAGCTTCGGTTGTAATTTTTGAAACAGTAGGTCCACTAATTCCTAATGCGGCCGCAACACGCTCTCGCACTTGCGACAGTGGTAATAGCGCGCCACCATTTTGATACTCTGCTTCAAAGTAATTACGAACCTTGATCACCAGTTCTCTCGCCTGCCTTTTCGGAACAGATCCTTTCGGCATTTTGATATTTGACAGATGGGCAGCATATAAATAAAGAAATGGAAATAGTATAGTGTTGTAGTTAGAAAGTCATTCGTCTGATGCGTAGCATCACTAATTAGTTTGTGGTAGGTAGTAAGTATTAAAGAAATACGGGGCTTTTTATTCATGCGTGCTATGCTATGCAGAATAGTTTTTTCTTAGTTAAACTTCTATTTGAAAAACAACGCCATCTATTTTTTACTACTGATACTAAAACTTCATAGTCACAAAAAAGCATACAGGGTGTTTGGTAACAGGATGCAAAGCTGAAAGGAGGTGATAGTCTAGACCATTTAGTACATTTTGAGCCATTCATATCTTAGACGAAGTATGATTTTTTTAAATTAAGTATTTTCTAAGAAAACTACAAAATTTGACAAAAAACTACTAATAGTACTTCTGTTGCTGTAGGTTGATTTTTTTTCTAATTTGGATTGTCTGGTGGGATTTGAAAATAAAAAAAATAAAAGAAAATTATTTAAGTGTTTCTTTTAGGATGAATTAAAAAAAAAATTCTTGGTTGTTCAAATCACTTTAAAAACATGCTTGGCTATAGTCCTTTGATTTAAGTTATCATTTACGACAGTAGCTATCGTGCCTTTAAAAAATAAGCTACCTAAAGCCACTAGAGAGCTGAAATTTTTCATTTCACTTTGTAACAAATCGAACTTATAATTTTGTTTATAAGTTCGATAAGTTCAACGAAGACTGAATGAAGTTGGAATTGCTCGTCAACGTGCAAGGGATCCAGGACTTAATCGACCTGATGTGGAGGATGACATTCTACGGGCATTTGTTAAGGATCCAAGTACGAGCATCAGAGTGGTAGCTCGCAATCTTAACCTATCCATATGGAAAGTTGTGGAGAACCGTTCATCGGAAGGGAAAATATCCCATCCACGGCACTGGAGTTCAAGTTCTTGAAGAAGGATACTCTGCACAAAGAATGTAGTTCTGCCGATTTTTTAATAAATTCCGATATTGAAGACGGGCGGTTTTTGAGTTTGACTGATGAGTCCAAATTTTCAAGAGATTACAAATTTCTATAATCTCCACCAATGGGCTGACAAGGATAACAATCCACATTGGAAAAAGTAGAAGTCTTTCCAAAGAAGATTTTCCCTCAATGTGTGGGCAGGAATAATAGGAAGAACCCTCTTTAGATCACATTTTTTGCCAGCAATTCTAAATGAAAATAACTAACTTAGAATTCCTGCAAAACGATTTGCCCGAGCTTATTGACGAGGATCAGCTGCCATAGGTAGTAACGTTCCAGCACGATGGTTGCCCCACCCATTACACCTTGGCTGTAAGAGAACACTCTTAGATAACTATTTCCCCGACAGTTGGAACGGCCTAGGTGGACCAATCCCTTGGCCTGCTCTGTCGCCTAATTGAACACCCTTTGATTTTTACGTTTTGGGACGGGTTAAGGAATTTGTTTACACAAAAGAAATCAATACTGTAGACGAGTTGAGACAAAAAATTTAAATAGCTTTTGAAACCATGAAAGAAGTAATGGTTTTGCGAACTACTAATACGGAAGTAAGAAAACGAGCTTGTGTTTATATTAGAAATCGCGGGTCCCATTTTGAATACGAGTGATGTATGTTTTTTTTGTAATGTAAACATAAAAATAAATGAATAACCTAATTATTGTTGTTTGATATTGTCATAACCACAAGGAAAAAATTTCCTTTCATTAGTGTAGCTATGGCTGTATCCTTAGACATTTCCAAAGCTTTTGATAGGGTCTGGCATGATGGTCTCTTGAGTAAGCTATACTACTAAGCTAATACGGAATACCTAAAGGGCTCTGCGACTGGATATCTGATTTTCTGAGGGAACGGTCAATTCGAGTAGTCTTAGACGGCTGCTCTTCTGACCTAATGGCAATTAATGCCGAGGTACCTCAGGGATCTGTTCTCTCTGCAACGTTATTCTTACTGCACATTAATGACCTGCTAACCCCAGGCATTATTGGTTACGCCGATGAAAGCATCGTTCTAGAGAGACGTGAGACAACAGACATGTCCAATGCGCGAGCGAGTCCTCAATAAATCCAAGCTTTGAGAGAGTCCATAATTGAGCGGGTGGATTTGGCCTTAAAGAAAGTGTCCGATTGGGGCGAGTCCAACTTGGTCAAATTTAACCCGTCAAAAACACAGGCGTGTTTATTCTCCGCAAAAAAGAGCAGTTTCGACCTAACGCCCACTTTCCAAAATGTTTTTGTACCCTTAACCAACCACCTAGGTCTTCTGGGCGTAACTATATCGTCTCAACTAAACTTCGGGCAACAAATTGTGTCCATGGCTCAAACTGCTTCAAAGAAGTCGGGAATCATCTCGAAGATCCGACAGTACTTCAGCCCTGAACGGCTACTTAATTTGTACACAGCTCAAGTTAGATCTTGTATGGAGTACCGTAACCACCTTTGGGATGGTTCTGCAAAGTACCAACTTGAAGCGATGGACGCAGTTGACCGAAGAGCCCGAAAATTATTAACAACTATGACCTCACCACCAACAAACTGTTAACAGTATAGCAGTCTTCTACATACTACATTTTGGTGAGTGCGCGAATGCTCTTTTTGATCAGGTTGAACCCACACCCTTCTTATATCGGACTACTAGACGCAGACAGGCCTTCCATCCCTTTATGGTGGATGTCCCAAGAAGTCGAACCAAACGCTTCGATAGTTACTTTTTGGTGCGGGTCGCCAAGGTGTGGAATGAACTGCCTGCGTCTGTTTTTCCAGAAAACTATAGCCCTGGTTCTTTCAAGCGTCGAGTGAATAGGTATCTCGTGGATAGACGTGTAACACCTTCGTCTTCATCGTCACTTTCCATCAGGTGAGATAGAAGACAAACGTCTAATCCTTTTTCAATCAAAAAAAATGTGAAAATTGTATTTGAAAAATTTACTAACAGCAATAGCAAGCTAAAATCACCAGTTGTATGATTTCTCCCAAAATTAAAAAATGTTCTTTCAATCAAGTTTTTGATTAATTACCGAACATTGTCTCATACCTTCTTTGTCATCACGAAAGAGAAAATCTTATTATACCTTCTTATAAATCTCAATAACTTTTTTAAGTAATCTACACAGTACATTATATCATTTTACTTTGTTTATTTTAAACTCCTGTTCCTTTAATGATTAAATATTTGTATGATATTATTTATTAATAAGTACAAGAACTTTATGAGTTTTTAAAAAGGACTTTATTAACGGTTGTTGATTCTAATCGTTACTGTTGCTTAAATAAATGTATAAGCGTAACACCGATAAACAAAAAAAAATTTAAATATCGAATACTTCGAAAATAAATAATTTTGTGTTACACGTTATAGAGTCAAATGAATTCCAAACAAACGACCACTTAAACCCCAAGAGGTAATCGATTACTAATAACCCTGCACAACGAAAAGTTTCTCACGATTTGAATTTCAAACACAAACTAATGAATAGTAAAAAAGCAAAGCAGATAGGTGGCGCATTTTCAGTTATAATAATTCGTTGAACAACTTATTTATGCCCGTTTATATTTTGCAATCTTTGTTAAGTATAACCTAAACCTGTGCTAGCGAACTAAAGTAAATAAACACCGGTTTACTTAAAAATGCAATTGTGTATTCAAAATGCATGTATATAAATATAAATAATACGAAGAATAATCTGAGCTATATAGTCATTGAATAATAAGTAAACTAGTTAAGTTTATTAAAATGAGTGAGAGGTTGGGATTTGAGGAGCTTCGTGCTAAATACAAGGTATTTTAACCTAAAATAAAGTGAAATAGTCCTTTTCATTAATCTAAATTACCTTCTATATTTCATTTATATTCATATTTTTCAGGATGTTCTCTCTAAAGCTTTTACTACTAACAATATTGACTTGTTGGATTCGTTTACAAAAAACACCAATGAAGTTGATCGCAAGGCAGCGATGGATCAAGCGTTTCGGGATAAGCTCTTAGATTTGTTGGTCGAGGAACCAAACACCCTAGAAAACTATGTCTGTTTTTGTATAGAGTCATGTAGACGACAGATGGTAACTGCTACAATGCCCGTAGTGCTTTTGGGTGACATATTTGATGCACTGACTCTGAACAAATGTGAAAAGATGTTCACTTATGTCGAGAATGGTGTAAACATATGGAAAGAAGAGCTGTTTTTTGGCGCCTGCAAGAACAATCTTCTTAGGATGTGCAATGATTTGCTGAGAAGATTGTCAAGATCCCAAAACACTGTTTTCTGTGGTAGAATCTTATTATTTTTGGCTAAGTTCTTTCCATTTTCTGAAAGGTCAGGGCTTAACATTGTATCAGAGTTTAATTTAGAGAATGTTACTGAATTCGGTGGAGACAATAGTAGTAACTTAAAAGATTCTTTGGAAGAGGAGATTGTGATTGATTGTGATAAAAGCAAATTAACCCTGGACTACAACCTTTATTGCAAATTTTGGAGTTTACAAGACTTTTTCAGAAGTCCTAATACTTGCTATAACAAACTACAATGGAAAACTTTTGTTGCAGTAAGTGTTATAAGTTTAAGTTGTAACATTGTATACATACAATTCAATTTGTCATTGATTTATTTTTCAACCGCTGCTTCAAACAGAAGAGTTGTAAGTTTAACATGTGTTTAACATTGATCTGTATGTGGTATGAAATGTTCTATAAAAATGGACTAATTTTGATGTATGAAAGCTGAATCAACAGTGTTTTAGCTGTGAAAATAATTTCAGGTGTTAAAAAATGTGCATGTTTTCCTCACAGTTGAGGGTTCTTTGGTAAATTATATAATATAACTTATATAAATCTCAACAATTTGTTATCTCAATAATTCAAATATTACATATCTTTTATAGCATTCAGGAAGTGTATTATCTGCATTTTCATCATACAAGTTGGAGGCGGTCGAACTACAGAAATCTAAACTAAACAGACTGAAACAATTGACTACTGATGTAGAAATGAAAGAAGGTTCTACAGGAAAAGAACAACATTATTTTGCCAAATTCCTAACTAACCAGAAGCTTTTGGAGTTACAACTGTCAGATTCCAACTTCCGGAGATGTGTACTGATTCAGTTCCTGATTTTATTCCAGTATTTGACTTCAACAGTTAAATTTAAGATGTAAGATATTTTTTCATTGTCCCTTTATTATTACTGTGCGAAGTTTCTATGTTTTAAAAAGTGCTAAATATAGTCTTGTGCTGTAATTTTTACAGCCCTTTGCCCTACACAATCTTAGGTAGTGGTTGAGGTTCCATATGGAGGTGTAGATTTGAGACCAATTTGATTTCACAACTTGGATATTTTCAGTTTAAATAATATGTTGGTTTGGGGGTTCCCAAGTTATCAGACACAAAGTTTACTTTAGTGTCATACTTTACTTTTATTATGTTTGTCTGAGTTCTATTTGTATTATTATTAATGTTCCTTATTAGGGAGGCCCATGAACTCAAACAAGATCAACTAGACTGGGTGAAAGAGACAACAACACTTATTTATAAACTTATAGAGGAAACCCCACCAGATGGAAAACGCTTTGCTGAATGTGTTAAACATATATTGAAGAGAGAAGAAAATTGGAATAGTTGGAAAAATGATGGTTGCCCAGGTAAATATTGTAATCAAACCTTAATTTTTTTAGTTTCTTATAAACCTTTAATGATAGAAGTACAAAATAAATCTAAACATCAAACGATAATCTAATAAAGTCAACTTCTTTTTTTCTTAAGTATTTCTTTGAGATTTTAATAATGAAATTCTCTAGTGTCAGATTAAGCAGCCTTGCCTGGTACTCTAGACAGGCTGGGAATGAATTTTGTTTGCATACATTTCTTTGATATGCATAGACCTATCTGTAACCCATATAATTTTGACATCATTTCTGACTCTTTCCCATTCATAACACAATAGTTGGTTTGTTTTAGGTTGGTATTAATTAGTGTATTTGAAAGCTTAACATGTTTAATATACCTATACTAAAGTATAACCATCTTAAAAATAAATTGTGTTTTCAGAATTCCAAAAGCCGAAACCACCAGTGCAGACTGACCCATCAGATGAGGTAAAGCGCATCAAGCGAAGGAGACCCTTAGGAGATATAGTCAAAGAATATGAGGCACACGATAAGGTGTACATGGGGAAGTATGTATATTGCACCAAGTTATCTTTATTGTATACCAAATGGCCGCTTCTTGGATAGGTCTGCTTGGGATGAATTCCAAACACAGGTCCAAATAAAATCAATCTCGTAATAAGAATGGAAAAAAGAGTTAGATTTGGAGGTTTCGTAAATATGCTTATTGAATAAATATCAGATAAAGATTAAATATTGCCAACAATACATCATTATTCTGATAGGGAAAAGAGCCCTCGTTAATTAATAAAAACAAGAATTATATATATATTTTTTTATTGCATATAAGTAATTTAATATGAATCTCTAAATAATTGCAAAAAAAATAGGGTATTTTTGCGATTAAATGTAATGTTGACATGAAGTAAATAAACAAAGACTCAAGACTTATACTATAAGACTTATACTTGCCTCATACGCCGAAGGTCCCAGGTTCGTGTCCTGGCCGGGGCATGCAATTGTGTGATGAACACAGATGTTTGTTCTCGAATCATGGTTGTTTGAATTTATATATGTATGTTTATTCTGGGATCCCCCCCAGTTCGCTGTATGGTCATCCATAACACAAGCTCTGCTTACTTTGGGGCCATACAGTTGGTGTGTTTGTCTGGGGATTTATTATTATTATTATTATGTCATATCTCACATCTAAATGGTAAAATAAATAACAACTTTTTTCTTTTGGATAAAGTGACGAAACTCCAGTAAATAATATCTTCCACTTTTACAAGATATATGTCACATGATTTTCAAAAAAGTTATTCTATGTCGTATAGAACAAGGTCGCTATTTGACCATTTAGATGTGAGATATGACATTAGTCTTGAGTGATTCTCGACCCACATTATTAGTTGTAGGTGTTTTGTTTATCAATCTTAAATGTGATTTTATATCGAGCACTGATGTGTTGCCGGTCGTAAGCTTCGGTTGGAATTGCCAGTGTTGCAGTGGCTGCTCCTTCCCTATGACCGGAACACAACCACGTAAACGTGGTGTTCTAAAATAGGAAGGACTGTAGTAGGAAGTACCACCCTAGACTAGATGTTAACATTATGTGATACTCTACTACCACTTACTTCAATGAGACATTTACAATAAATTCCAGCAATGAGCTGACGAAGCTGTGGAACTTGTGTCCGGACAATCTAGCCGCGTGTCGGACTAAAGAGAGAGATTTTATGCCTTCATTAGGTAAGTATTTTTTGTGTATACATTGATTATTTTACATTGTTAGAAACCATGCACGGTAATCATTCTAAACAACAACATTCTAAACAAAATATCATACTTATGTCTAAGAGCAACTTATCTATTTAAATGTCTAATATTCTAATCAATCTGCTATCCAGTATATTCTCAAAAAAAAAAATATCCACTAAATAATGGGCTTTTTGTTGCCATATGGTAGATAATATATACTTCAAGTACTTACATCACCTCTATTTAATTGACTTCAAAAAAGGAGGTTCTCAATTCAAGTGTATTTTTTACAATTCTTCAGAACTACTTTATTTAAAAAGCATCTTTGTTTACTTTCAAACCGCTTTGAGCATGTTTTATATATTTTTTATTGTTAATCTTCGCTTCATACAATTATTTTTTTTTATCTTTGTAAGTCCAAGGCTTTCATACTTAAAGGACTGAATTATTTCAAGACGATGTATAACTTCATTTAGTTTATAAATTGGCTACAGGCTACTTCATAGGGCATTTCATGATGGTTATGTCGTTCGATTGTATGTATCTTTGTATGTATGTATAGTACTACGGACGCTCTACAGCCTACACCATTGTGGGAGTCAGATAGGCTATATAATTTCCCAAAATTCCCTTGGGAACAGGCTATGCATTTCACAGGAAAATAACTTTAGGAGGCTGTCTTTTTTTAATTTGTCAAAACTGCAGCCTCTATTATAATATGATAAATAATGGATAAAGTAACGAATATTGCCTATCATGAACAGTAGAGGTGGTCGTTGAATCAATCAACAGTTTTTTTTAACAGTTTTTCATTCATCAACGAATTACTGTTATTCATTGATGAAAAAACAGGTTGAAAATCGTAACTGTTAATTTACGTCAACGAACATGACGCATTAGTTCAATCAAATAGACATTGTTTTATTCAATTCCGAAAAAGCTGTTGATAATATTAACTTTTAATTTCTCAACAGTTTCTGCTCAACGCAACTCAATACAAATTTCATTAATTTCTGAGAATAAACTGGTTTGTGAAAATAACACTTTCGAAGAAAAAATGCATAGAAAAGTGAACCATATAGCGATATAAATAAGAAACATTTATGAAAAAAAATACTTCGGTCGGTCTTCAACATATTTTTTTTCATACAATTTTGCTCCTTATTTATCGCAGAACAACGTTTGATATGTATTTTCTCTGGCCACCGCGTCTAACGACCGGGCACGTGTCGTCCGCGTGGCATAGTTTCTTGGGATGAGACGCTAGTCATAAAATATTTGTATAGAAAAGCGATCCATTTGTCAATATATATAGGAAACACCATCGCAAAAAAAACATTTTCGCTTACAACCTTCAGAACCTGTTATTAAATTAACAGCTTTTTTAACCTGTTGACCATTGAAGATTAACAGTTAAATTTCATTAATCCAAAAGCCGTTAATGACCTATGCCTGGTGAACAGAGTCGTACATGGTGGAGGGCGGCGACGGCACGCCGCGCACTAACTGCGGCGGGTGGGGCTGGCGCGCCTTGCGCCTGTTAGCTCGACGGTCGCCGCACTTCTTCGTACATACCAACAACCCCATCGGACGGCTGCCCGACTATTTGGATGACATGGTGAGACTATTACCGTTATTTTAACTATAATTTAGAGAATTCACGGGAATCGTTCACAAGTATTGAAACTAAATTATAGATATGGTATGAGTTTTGATACTTGTTTTCTGACATAGACGTTCTAAAAGGGTATCAACTCGCAAAAAGTGTGTGAAGTGTGCTAAATCAGTAGTAACTCATGACTGGAAATTTTGTTTTAAGTTAAATTGTCTGTAGAGTTTATTTTGTTAGGATCTGGTCCGGGGCGGTACTACAGTCCTTCTTATATTGACCGCCGTACTAAACAAGGTTACTTGGTTTTGTTCCGATTCAAAGGAAGAAACAACCAGTGCAATTACTAGAGCCAAGGCAATTTCAACCTTGGCGACGCATCATTAGTCGATATAATGATCACAATTACTAAATCATCATTATTATCAATAAATAAAACGCCTACTATTCATGATGGCCCTGGATGCGGATGTAACTTACCTTTATGAGGGCTGTGGGCTCGTTAGCCGGCTTTGAAAATGGTAAAAGAAATTACATCTGCAATCTTTATATTGCCACTGCATTCATTAGTATTTCGCCACGCTTTTCTACTGCGTGTGTAACGGGTGTTCGTCGTTTGGATACTTGGGGGGAGGGAAGACTTGCCGTGCTGACAGATGCAGATAAGAATAACGTTGTATAGACATAAAGAAAATCTGTAAATTTATTTTGAAAAAAATATTCCCGTGAAGTTTCTTACCAGTTCTTCTTCACGAAAGTTTTTCCGAACTGGTGGTAGGTTCATGTTTTATTTGACGTCAATAAGAATAAGTAATTGTCAATGTTGAGAAATAAATATTTGAATTTGCGTATTAGCGGAGTTTACACGTATCTTTCGAAATTTTTTAGACATGTGGAATTCCTTACGTTTTTCTTCGCAAAAGCAAATATTTATTTCTCAACATTGACAATTACTTATTCATATTGACGACAAATAAAACATGACTCTTCCACCAGTTCGGTAAGAAGTAAATAAAATACTCGGACGCTCAGGCCAGGGAGGCCGTGCCTTCGCTGACTGCCGACACTCTGATACTTGTTCCGCTGACTTCAATTCTAGTTCAATTATCTTCAGAATGTCATAGTCATCCATAAAAGTCACACGTGAAGCGGGAGGGGGTTGTGACATCAAAATGTGACATTGTCGTTACTTCATAAAAGTCACAAGCGGGAGGGGGTTGTGACATCAAAATGTGACATTGTCGTTACTTCACAAAAGTCACAAGCGGGAGGGGATTGTGACATCAAAATGTGACATTGTCGTTACTTTATAAAAGTCACAAGCGGGAGGGGTTGTGACATCAAAATGTGACATTGTCGTTACTTTATAAAAGTCACAAGCGGGAGGGGGTTGTGACATCAAAATGTGACACTGTCGTTACTTCACAAAAGTCACAAGCGGGAGGGGTTGTGACATCAAAATGTGACATTGTCGTTACTTCATAAAAATATTGAATAAAGTTATGCAGTTTTTTAGAAAGTTTTCTAGAACGGTAGCTTAACTTTTGTATTTATTTTTAAATTTATCTAAATTGTAATTAAATCAAATACATGTAACACGGATAAGGTATGACAATTTGGGGGCGTGATTACTTTGTTACTAAAAATGAATGTCTTTCTTTTTTAATCAACTTAATGAACGAAGTTGCATCTGCTAAGGATTTAAAGATATTTTATCTCATTTAATGTGATGAAATTAGTGTTGTATTACTAATATTTCAGGTGAAACGTGTAACTCGCGAAGTTTCTGCAGCGAATGCAGCGGCGAATACTAATGGCGATTCTTCGTCCAACTCCATTGTTGATAAGTCTGCTAAACAGGTAAATAAATCATATATAAATAAATAATCATATCAAATAAATCTTATTAAATCAAACTTAAGAATAGTCCCTTTGAATGAAATGTTAATTAATTTTGCATATAATTGGCACATGTTTATTTATAGGCTTATTATATTTATGTTATGGAGCTGTAAACCTACAAAGGTGAAATAAAATAATGAACTTTTTGATGAGTTTCTTTGGTCAAAATTGTGTCTGGAGGCTGCGGAACCCTTTCATGTTCCAGCCGCCACAGTGACCGCGTTGATGTAGCTGTAGAGATGGGACCAAACAGTGACAAAACAAAAGTGGTTCCTCAATCAATATACCAATGTAATAAACATTTGTGCCAAAATGTTAAAATGATGTGTGTACATCAAGTTTACAGCCTTTTGATAGTCTGTTTTACTGTCGTGCTTTAATCAATATAGTTTAATTTAAATAACATCTAAGTATTTACACCATTTGCAAAATACACAACATTAAACAGGTTGTTACGGTAACCATTTTAACTGTCACCTTGAACTAAACCAAAAACTAATCATGGGACCTATGGAAAATTATATTGATATTTTAAGTGTTATTTTAATAGTATTCTTAAGTAGCATACATTGACTTTTCATCAGCTTTTCATCTTGTAAGCTCAGGGGCAGCACAAGGTTTCTCGTTTGGCCCTTTGTGGTTTAACATATTAAATGTAACAATGTTTCACAATGTTTTGAAGATACCTCATTGTATTACTTAATGATGTCACTTTCAGGACGCGGCAGATGAAGAGGAGCAGACCGAGGAGCAGATTGAAGCCGATCTGATCAAGGAGGGGGATACCAATGATATTGAACAGGTAAGAGCTCCACGTGCTTATGTTTGTAAGCGTAAAACCCTGTGACCTGCAGACGCTAAAGTAATACTTGTTATTATTCATATTGTCATTTATTCAAACTTTGTTTCCGTTTGAGGTGTTAATAAAATAAGTAGTTCTGCCATAAAGAATGATGGCAAATTCAATACATTTTCTGCCTTACATAAAAAAAAGCTTAAGAAACGGCATGCATTAATGAAAGGTGTGTCTTTTGATAGAGCGTATTAAATATATCAAATTATCTTTTGAATAGTATCATTGAAAGATGGGAGAAAAAAGATGATTTACTTTAAAAAAAACTCATAAGTTTAGGTTAGGTTTTTACGAATATCACTTACTCAACTGTGTGGCACTAATTTAATCTCTACTCGAACAAATCACTATTAGGATTATAATTATTTACAATTACAAGTACAATAGTAGCAAGCAGTACAAAAGTAATAACAACGGTTATTCATCAATACCTTTTCATTGAGTTTATGAAACAACGTTCATATTGCAGTAGTATTCTTTTTTTGTTTTTTTAGGTCTTCACTCACTGTTTAATAGCCGCTTTATTTTGTTTTTCTGTCAATATTTTAAGTTAAGCCTGTACCATAGGTATACACCATTTTATTCATAATCCTTTTATAAAACTGTAACTGCAACTAAAATATGTTTTGTCTCTTTTTGACTTATACATATGACAATGTAGTTGATAGAAAGAAATAAAATATGATGTAACTAAATCACTGCTATAGAGGATTATGAACAAGAACAGTAAGATGTTAATCAATGCATAATGATAGCTACGGCCTCTGATGCCATTTGCCAGTTGATCATTTGCCGTAACGATCCACTAGATTGTAGAAACCAGTTATTTAAAAAGGGTAGGTATAATAAAATAAGAAACACTTAGTTATATTTTTTCTTTATTCAATTATAACATTGTCGAGAAATGCCGCTGGTGCTCCAAGTTATCGCAAATGTCTTGCATAACCCATATATCATAGTATACTCATTACATGGGAGCCACATGCCACAGTCCCATTTCCAGCAGCACATTTATTATTTATTCCTTCTAGAAAGGCAAAGGACTTTACTTATACGGTTACTTCGTATGTTTGAAGTTTTTATTTTATTATTAAAAAGTAGCTTAATTTAGCTTATTTTATTTTTACTCGTTTGCTTGCAACGTTCTTGTATTGATCAATTAATTAGGTGTATTTTAAGTAAAAAAGGAAATGAAATCAAATAATGACATATTTATTTATGACAAGGCTGTATGGCTTAGCTCCTTACCTGCTCTTACGAGCAAATAGAACAAACAACAAAAAGATAATGTTTCCGTAATCAACAATTTAAATCTGAAAAATGAAATTGATTACTTTTTATGCCGTTCTTTTAAAAAATGGAAATTTTGAAAAAGTAGGCGATTTTTTTATTTTGAATTGTGTTATATTGTCGAGTGTGAACATTTTGTCGTTTTGTTTTTAACTATAAGGCGAATCCCACCATCGTTCTTTGAATGGCACGCTTTAAAATATCGTTTTGGTTCTAAATGAAGAGAATTAAAAGTATAAATTAACAGTTTTTAAATGAATAATAAAAACGATTACTGCTTTTGTCTCACATATTACAATAAAATAAGTTTTACTCTTAGTCTAAATAGAACTCTAAAGATAACCTATGTGAGAGACTGTATGACCTGTATCACAGATTACCAGCCTCGCCAGGCTCTGGACAAGTGACTTACAAAACTGGTGATGTGTTGTGTGTGTGTTGTGTGTACGTAGCCGCTGAACACCAATTCAAACCTTGTTCTAATGCAGAGATAAGCCCTATGTTCCGGTTACCTTTAATGCTATTTAAGCAAATATATTTTATCCCATTAGGACTTCAATTATAGATAGAAACTGATGGCTGTGCCTTGTTGACGGAAATAACAGTTAAGAGTTTACAGAGCATTGTAATGTGTATTCGGGAAAAAACCGATATACTTGCGACTTTGCAATGCAGTCTCGTATTTTTTCGTACTCATTTTTATTAATTCACATCTTGAACGCCAGGATTACACATTCAGTTATTAAAAGAGTTAAAAATATATTTGAATATTAAATCGATTTGTTTGAATGTCCAGGTCCCGGACACGACACAAGGCGACTCGGACTATGAGAAGCCCAGTCGCTCTCGCATCACCATGATAACGCCCACACAGTTAGACGCGTTGTCCAACAAACTGGCGGATTGGAAGAAACTAGCTGCTAAGCTGGGTAAGCCGTACAGAATATGTTTTTGCATTCCTTCTATAAAAGCGGCAACACTATGAAAAAAATTGATCTTCAGAGTTTTTATTCTTGTGCTATCTTTTTTTAAATTGTTTATTTATTTTTTAGGTTGAGTAATTTTTGTCCGACAGTTAATTCACCGAGCCCTGTATAATTTTTAGCATGTTTAGTTACGAGAGTCCGATCTCCATTACATTTACGTTAAATTCTTTGATGAAGTTCAGCCCTTCGTCCGTTCCTGTTTCTGAAGCAAACCTTCAGCAAACTTTTATCTTTTTAATGTCATTACAATGAGCATATTGTTCAGCGCCAGGTTTCTTCTTAAAACAAATAAACCTTGCTGATATCAATGTTGCATACAATGATTATAATTTTTTTAAACAAAATATACCCGATCAAAATTACAAATTGTTGCCACATCATACTTATAAAACTAAAATAAAGGTTCCTTTTCTATTACTTGCTATTACACGAACAAAAACCAGTTTAAATAGTTAATAATTCTAATTTTTTATTGTAACATTTTGTAGGTTTCAAGCCGGACGAGATACAGTACTTTGAAACTGAAAATCCCACGGAAGCTTCCCGAGCCAAGAATATGCTTCAAATATGGTTCGACGGCGACGAGGACTCATCCGTAGAGAACCTGCTGTATACTCTGGAGGGGCTGGACATGATCGACGCCTGTGAAACCTTGAGAAACACGAAATGACACGTTATTTATAAGAAGAAAACAAATAAATAAGGTTTTTCACTTGATGCGTTTTTATTTGTTTATTCACTGCCTTCTAGTATTTAATATTGAAACCAAAACAGATTCAACACGTTTTTGCGTTAAAAGCAATAATATATGAAGTGACTAAAAGCGGAATAATCTAGTTTATGCTACGTACTGAATATTATTGAAATGAAAAATATACCATAGACAGCTGTCACTGTCACTTATTGTAAGTATGTTTGTTCTAATCTATAATAAGTAACCTGAATAAAAAGTATGAATAACCTTTTGTCCAAGAACTGCCTTTTATTTGAAAACACTATATATGTTACTGGAATAAATAAAAAAATATTTCTACAAAGAACTGTGACTGTGTTTTGCTAATATTTAATTTTTTTATCAGTTACAAATACGAAACGAGTGAAAATAACTCTGTATCGAGTAGCTACAGTTTTGAACAGTCCCAGTTATTTATTTAACTTCAGATATTTTAGTTTTAAATGAAGAAATTAAGAATTAAATCTTTTGTTAAACTCTTACCACCATAGTCAGCCACTTGTAAGCCATGTTAAGCATCAGATGAAAGAAAGTTATTTATTTCGGGAAATTCTAATTAGCTAAAGCTTCTGGAAAATTTCTAATTTTTATGTCATAAACCAGTTTATAAATAATAATTTTTTTATTATGGTTTTAATCGGCAGTACGTAGTTGGGAAAATCTAAAGTTCTTTAGATGATTTTATGAGAACTTGGGCAAAGCCGTTGGAAGGCTGCATAATATTTTAATATCACAAATTGCTACAGGTGGTATTTATTGTATTAAATAAGAAAGTACACAATGTCCATGGCAGAGGCACTCTGGATTGGTAATGTAGTCGGAAGCAGCAGTTACTTATTGATTTTGTGAAATAAAATGACTTCCAGACCAGCTCGATCAGCTGTAATGAGGTAACGGAGAAATTACCGATTGGCCAGTCCTCCATCTTATTTAGAACAACGAAGTTTGAAGTAGGTACATTGCTTCAATTTCAATTCCTATATAGATTTTCGTCAGTAACTACAAATACGATAATTTTATTGTGAGTAAATGCCGTACTTTTGTAAACACTGCGTTTTATTTAAACAAAACAGCGTCGGCGGTCTGGCTTCTCGATCCGAAGGTCTCGGGTTGGGAAGGGTGCGGCCGGTGTCCGTGCTTACTAAGGCTGTCGTGACGATATTTTAAAAAAATAGATGAAAAGATTTACACAATTGTTATACACATAAGTATATAACAATTTTTTGTAGATCGTTTTATCGTTAAGCTTTTAATTTCGATCTAAATCTAAGAAAAGTACTAAACCAAACAAAACAGATTCCAATTTCAATACATAATTGAATTATTATTAGTATATTAGTGATTTATATAAAAATACTAGTAAAGGTAAAAAAAATTGCTTGCACCTGGCAGGGTTTGGAAACTGCACACAGTGACCACGTGAAAACATCGCGGAATCCAATCCCGACATTGCTTACAAACGTTCACAACTAATGTTGCAAGTAGGCAATACTTCTTAGTCTATTAAAACGAACTTTTCTTGTGAAAAGCGGGAATCGCAGTCAGTCATTTAAAAATGTATCAATCCTTAACACAGAAATTACAGCATAATGCAGTGGCCTCGGCACGGAAGTCCAAATAAAAACGCAGTTAACGACATGGGTACAAGAACGTTCATCAGTATTTAGTTCGAGTACCCTTGACGTCAATGTTTGGCACTATTCGACATCGCTGAAATTGTAGCAAAATACACGTGTAAGCATGTCATGCTGCCATCTGTGCGGAAAAATTGGCATTTACGAATTTCCTAGAATCTATCTCTTTTTGTATGTTTATTGAAATTATTAGAGCCATGGGGTTTTTTATACTTAACATTATTAACGCTGAATTTAATTGGGAAGATGTGATTTCATACTTGCCTTGATAAAACATATTGTTTGACACGTACCTACAGAGGAAAAACAATACAACAAAATGTTTTTAAAGGCTGGCGTTTTTTATAAAACTCCTTGCTTTTTGACTAACTCACTCATGACACCTACATAAGACAAAAGTAGACATAATATAAAGAGCTTTTTGCGATAATGTCCTAGTTTTGTACAATATAAAAACATCGTAACGCGGTATTATCATTCAGTCCTGAAAACAACGATTCGTCATTGAATGAAAAAAAACAACATAAATTAAATCTATTTTATTCTTTAACTAATAAACAAATCCATAATGAAAATCCACCATGTTGAGGCGCCGCAGTTCATGTGAATAGCATATAATAATCATTCTTTATTTGTTACTATACGTAACAATACGTTCTTAAATTGGTACATATATACTGCAGATTTGTCAGCGTGCAAATTTGTCAAAAAATATAATTTGTTGATTATATATTTCAATTGTAAATAATTAACATAATACAATCAAATGTCTGACTAGTACTTATAGGTATAATGTGTTTTTAGGTATATAGTATGTCCAAAGTATGGTTTAAATTCATAAAAATAATGGGGTCACAATAAAGAGGTCAAATTAACTATAAATTCAGTGGGATGGCATAAAGCGTTATCATCCAAAAATATATTAATATCATAATAAATATTTTTCTGTAAATTGTTATATACCCATACAGCGCACATTATTACTGTCGAGAGCAAGTTTCTGTTACGGCACGTATAACTTGTCCTTATGTCTGCCACGCCGCCGCCGTCCAATCATATCCTCATTTTATTTTCAAACAAATGGTTATTTTGTTTCACAAAACAACAGATCTCAAAAATGTAAATTGCCGGAAGTGTATGTAGTTTTTTTTAATAATGTTCTACAGCTATCCAAAAAATTAGCATTACATATTGCCCGTATACCTACATTAATTTTGGACGATAAAGACCCTACCAGCTATGACCGAATTAGGCCGTACATAGTAAGCAAGTCTTTTAAAGCTTCTTATATCATTCGAAAGTGAATGAAAGGCCTCGTATTGTAAAATTATAGGGATCGTAATATCTCTCTTAATATAGTTATAAAAATAATCTATTTCCGAGAGTAAACATATAAATAAGTACAACAACCCAAGTAAGTGTCAGGAGAAAGAATAAATAAATTAGATGATTATTTTATTTCATTACCAAACATCAATGAAGTATGAAGTGTTTTACGCAGACAAAAGTTTGACTATAATTATTTTTTAAAGGGTTTGTAAAATCAAACCCTTTTTAAGATTTTGATACAGGTACTTACCAGAATGGCAATCTTAAGCTGCTCTTCATTTTACTGTCTCGTCGAAGGATTACCTTCAGGGCCGCAATTATTCATCCAAAAAGGTTACTCCACAAGATGGAGCAAAGATCACAGGACAGCTTCTCTAAGAGCAACTCTATGTAGAGATGGAAACATGTGTATATTATGATATGTAAGTGATTGCTTTTTTATTGCATAGCCACACTCTACAAGGTTGATTTGGAAAGTTTAGTCTTAGGAAAGTTTTGAACACGGTTACTATATTGTTATGTGTGGGTTACCTACCTAAGAGTTACGCCTGCTCGGAATCATCTAAGAGCCATATTAACTGCCTACGTGTAAAAGTATTAGTGTACCTGATAAAGATAAAGGCGAGTGGGTGTAGCAGGAGCAGGTGGCTATTTCAAGTCTCGCAACGGCGACGCACCATTAATTTGCGCAATTAATATTCTCCGCACAGTCCTTCATTCTTTCGAAGAATAATGGTGTTCGTAATGCACTCCCACTCACGAGGGAGCCCTAAGCCAATGGACATAGGTATGCTAAAATTATTACGAGAAAAAGCTATGATCCAGATCTTGGAATGTAAAACTAAACGTAGGATCTCATACAATACCGTAAGAATTTCACCAATAGTACGGACTATTTCAGAACTAGCTACGCACTCTAGCTACGGATTTATAAGAATTTTCAACATTGTTTAGGTTCAAACTAATGCTTGCACGCATTTCCTCATGGCTGTGACTCACGAGGAGCCTAAAACAGAACTTATTGCGTAGAAGTTTTACGTGATTCCCGATTTGATCGCTTCACGATTAACACCCCTGTTCCTTTACACTAAAGTTTCGAATGAAGTTGCGTAAAATCTCGGATTTCCCAATCTAAAATGAACTTCTGCAGTTCGTACGTTAAGGAGATTTATGTGAAATGTTGAGTTGTTGAAGGGTCTAGTGTTATTGGTCCGTACGAGCAGTGTTTACAGGAGCGCGGAATGGTAGATAACTGCACCGAATTTAGTTTGAAACGAATGCGTCAATGTGTGGACGAGGCGCGGCGTGGTTAGCGCGCACCGAATGTCCTAAAATATTTATATTTCTTATATTTCTGAGAGATTTTTATATTAAAATATAACGGCGTAGCGCCGTGACGAGCGCCCGCGCTCTCGCTTGCCGCGTAAAAGTGACTTGTTGAATTTAATTCATGATTATTCTAGTAAGTAGGTATTTAATTTTTGGTGTTGTTCGTGAAACTTGTTTCAAAAGAAGATGCTTGGTAAGTACTTAATTCATTCGTTTTTCTTATGAAGATACGTATACATTTATTTTGCCAATCCTCCGACTGCTCGTACGTAGGTAAGTTTTTATCTATTTTTTTGATATTTCTGCCGGTGTCCGCTCTCAGCACGCCTTTGAGATTATTAATTTGACTAATGAAATTATTAACTAAGTTATTGTGAACCTGTATACACAAATTGTATGCATGTACCTTAGTGCTTTAGTACGCATGTCTACAGAACCGAAGGTGGAAGTTATTTCTGATATATTCCTCCACCAACCAAACCACTGCCAAGTACTAAAGTTTTATGATCCAAATCTGTAGACGGACAATTTTGATTGAGATACAGATTTCTAATTTTGACGTCTTTCGATCATAAACTACGCCTTTTTTCAAATAATATGATATCTGCTTACTGACAAAATAAATTAAAATCTTATTTTGACTCAATATTACCTAGCATAGAATCTGCGCAGTCATAAATCAAGCACAATATGAGTAAGGACTTTCGACATACCCTACCTAATTAAAACAGTTTGATGACAACAATCCTACAAATAAAAATGATTGCCAGTAATCAATAATTTGACTGCATTGATAGATTCAAGCTAAATCGTTTTAAATCCTATTTAATATCTACGAACCTACCTTGTGCACTTACATTTGAAATTGGAAACTTCTTATTGTGAAAACATTATTTAAGGATAACTAGAGTTGACACAAAATTTACATTTCCGGACATAATTTGTTATATAAGCTTCAACCATAAATAATATATCATTGGAAATCAAATGTCGTACTTTAATTGCTACTTTATATTCGAATGGTTTAAATTGTTAGAACTTAAAAAAAACATCGTTTTTCTACATCACATCAGTATGTTTCAACTCTCCTAGTACCTACTATTAAGTTGACACAGGTAAGACACACGCAGAAAGATTAAGCATTTAAGAACAACAAGAACACAATTTTGCCAAACAAAAAGCCATTTTAATCTTACAGAAACGTCTTTGAGATCTATCAACAATGAAATTTCTATACTTTTAATAGTTCACTTAACGTTACTAGGTTAAGGAAGGCACATTATAAGTAATACTTATAATGTGCCTTTCTGTATCTAGTCGTAAGCAGGTTTACCCTACAGTACTACAACAACATTTACTTTTTAAAGTCACTTATACGATCAGATAAACCATAACAAAAAATAACTTCTTTGAGATCAACCCAGCATTTTTCTTCTCTTCCTGCATTCAGCCCGAAGTTTTACCAGACACCACGCTACTAACTGTTCCATCCCGTATGAAGTGATCCTGAAATCGTTTCCTGTGCAATATAAACATTGATGGAAGATCATTGCCTATAGCATTTACAGATAGGACCACAGTAGCTAAGATCCCTCTCTCCGCAGATGACATCGCAGTAACTTGTTTGTCGCCTGTGGGAGCAATTACTCTGTTAGGTTTTTGTACTGTTGTCACTCTGGTTTCGTAGCAGAAATTTCAGGGTTGTAAATTTCTGTTTATCCAAAAGATGTGTGTAATTATTGATAAACAGTTTTAAATATGCCTTGAAGGTAGCCTTCCTTGTCTTTTTTCATAATGAACCGGTACAATCTCGTAGAATTTTGCTTTTTAAAGCAACTTCTATAGCGGCCAATTCATATATTTCGATGCTGGCTCCGCCTCTATTTGTCTTCCGCGCGTACTTATTAGGCATTCTAAAAAAGAACTCACACATTTAGAATGTGAAATTGAAACCGAGGAGAGGTGCAAAAACGAGGTGAGTTGAAGGTGAGTGAAGCAAGGTTTTTCACCTAGCGATTATAACAAGCAGTTGTAGTGTCTAAAAAATGAACTAAATATACAAAACTTGCTTACTGTACTATAAGTAACATAACATGGATTTAAACAGCATCGAAAAAATTATAACAAACTTACTTTTTGGGTGTAATTTTGGCCTCAGACGCTACAGCTCCGCTACTGTTCGCGCGGCGGCCGCGGCGTTTGCTGACAAGTCGGTAAATGGAAACTATGGGTTAGAACCATGTTTCTGCCAGACTTCTCATACCTATTTGCTAAGATTTTTATGTTGTATCAACTTACATTTGTGTCAAGGTGCCTCGGTTTCCCCTACTAAAAGAAAATTATACTATATCAGGTATCATATTAAAATGATAAGATACATAAACACTCGGGTCGGCAATATTTCTTGAACGGCAATGCTTGAGGGGGTTAGGATGCTCTTCGGATTACTTGAAAAAAGTGGTGGAGAGCGTCCTAAGGTATTGTTGTACTGTAGGTAAGTCTAGATCCCTGTGCAGGTCTGCGTTTCGCACGTACCACGGAGCATCCGTGGCCCGGCGGCAGAAGAGATTCTGGACTACCTGCAGATTAAACAAATAGGAGGGTTTGGCATGGGCGGCATACGTCATGACTGGTCTGACGCAACCTTAAAAAGCGTTCGCTTGTTCCTAAAAGAAATTTTACTGTGCCTGCCTAACACTGTTTAGTTTACTGTTTAGGCGGGCCATGTACAGACGGGCGAGTTTGGTAACTCTGAGTATGTGAGGTCGGAATGAAAGCGTACGATCGAGCGTTAGGCCTAGGTACTTGGTGGTTTGTGCCCATGGGATGGGCGTACCTAGCATTCGAATATGGGGGTCGCAGGGGCTACGGCGTTTATGTTCGAAGCTCATCGCAAAGCAAAACTCTGGATTTACATCGATACGCCATTTTTTAAACCAGGGTCCGAGGTCATTTACGGCATTCTGGAGTTTGGTGATGAGGGTGTCGACGTGCACGCCCTTGACGTATAGGGCAGTATCGTCGGCAAAGAGGGAGAGTTGAACACCTTTTGACGGCATAGGTACGTATGTCATTGGTGTAGGTGGTGTACAATAGAGGGGCGAGTACCGAGCCCTGAGGGTGAGCCTTGAGGCGGCGGGGGGTGGAGAGCGTACCTTCGTGTTTAAAACGAACGGTGCGATCTTTAAGGTAGGTAGGGACTAGGCTAGTTTGACTAGTCGGTTGGGCAAGCCTGTGTTGTACAGCTTGTAAATGAGGCCCGCGTGCCAGACTTTGTCGAAAGCCTTGGCTACGTCAAAGAAAACCGCGACTGTTTTAAGTCGTCTAGGGTAGAAGCCGTCGAGTATGTACTCGACGATTCAGTGGACTTGCTGTTGGGCACGAGTGCTTGGCTCGAAAGCCGAATTGAGTGGGGGATAATGAGGGGGTCACCGTCCGCTGGGAACAGGTGGTCCTTCATTCGAGCGAGTATGACTCTCTCAAGAAGTTTAGCCATGGCCTTGAGTAGGCTGATGGGTCTGTGATTAGCCGGGATATTCAAAGGTTTACCCGGCTTGGGAATGCCTATGACTGTAGCTTCTTTCCAAGCCTTTGGAAAGTAGCTAAGTAAGCAACTGTTGAGGCAGATGCTTAAGTGCGTGGTTGGAAATTCCATCCGCACCCGGAGCCTTTTTGGACTTTTGATTTCTAATGAGAAGCGAGATTTCGGAGTTTATTCGGAGGGCTTCCGCCATCCTATAGTACGCCGTGTGGGACGGAGAGATATTAATCATAAGATCGTCCCGTTGAACGTCTCTGTATTCCGCGATGGTGGGTATGACCTTACGTTGTAGCCGGTTTGCGGCTAGCCTATAGGCGGGTGTGGGGTAACGCCTGGCTCTGCGGAGATCAGTGTTTTTAGCTTTGATTAGGTTGCTAATGTCCAAGGGAAGCTTGGGCTTGCCATGCTTAGCAACCTTTTCATTCTCACTGATGGCCGAGTTAATGGCTTCAGTGAGCGAATCGACTATCGAGTCGATTTTATTCGTGCTATCGAGATAGTCGGATGAAATCGCGAGGGGGCAGTCTGGGGCTTCCAAGGCCGAAGACAGGGTGTGCTTGAAACCTTTCCAGTTGTTATAGGTTTTCGGAGCAGGAGGGTCTGAGCCTAAGTCGTCTACAGGCTGTATGATCTTAAGGTCGAGGTTGATTCCTTTGACTATGGCAAAGTCAAGGATATCCGGGGAATGAAGCGGATTATCCGGGTAATGAGTGGGTGTGATGGGAGATATGACGTTAAGATCGAGTGACTTCGTGATGTCTAGTAGTTTAACACCTGTGGCGTTGGTTGACAAGCACGTCCAGTCGGTATGTTTGCAATTGAAATCGCCGAACATAATGACGGAACGCCCTAGTTCGAGTAAGGCCTCGAAGTCACTACGAAGGGGCAGTGTTTTACTAGGTATGTAATAATAATAATAATAAAATAATATTTCTAACAATCACACTACATTATCTAGCCCAAAAGTATCATTAAGAACTTGTGTTATGGATACTAGATAACGGATAAATAAACTTAAGAAATATATAAGCACACATAGAATTTTTTATTTATGCATAAATATTAGAAATAAATTTAAATAAACATACATATACATCCGTGACTAAAGATAATAAAATATCTGCCCCTACCAGGATTTGAGCCCGGGACCTCTGGCATGGAAGGCAAGGGTACTTACCTCCAACCCAGACAGGCCGTCTGTAGACTGAGGCTATGATTATGGTCCTATGACCTGTCATAGACAGCCTACACACAGTGGCCTCCATGTTGGTAAGTGGAGGCGTGGGAATCGGTGAGCAGTGAATACTCTTCTTGTAGTATATGGCGGTGCCGCCTCGTTGGACGAGTACGGGCCTGTCATTACGCACAAGAGAGTATTTAGGAATAGAGAAACCCCTGGTGTGATGGGGTTTTAAAAACAAGGATCTTGAACAAGGATTAACTCGGGCTCTATGTTCTTGATGAACAGTTTGAGCTCCGGAAGTTGGTTGGTTAGACCTCGGGTGTTAAAGAAGATCAGGGATAAACCCCTGGGTTTGGTGCGACCAGTCGTGGCGCTTGGTGGAGAACTCATTATAGATTGATCTATAATGAGTTAATGAGGGACTGGTACTCGAGCAGTACCATAAGTCGTTCCCTGGAGTCGCGGGCCGCACATATTTTTGCGCGCGCACTGCGCTACTTGAGATATATCGACACCTTTGATGGTGTCGGATATTAATTTGAGATCCTCAGCCATTGAAGGCTGAGGAAAGGTTTGTGGGCCTGCTGCCGGAACAGGGCGGGTGGGTGCAGCCGAACGCTGTCTCCATGCGAGCGCTGGAATGGGCGTGGGCTGAGCGGGCTTAGCTACCGGGGGAACCCGGTTGCGCAGGGGTCTGTCTGGGTGCCGCCTTCTTTGCAGTGTGTCGAATGGTTCGGGGTGCGCGGGGGCAGCCTCTGTAGTTTTCTGTTTGGCCGGATTGGCCACACAGCACACAAGGGGGTGGAGAGGTCCACTCGGGAGTGCGACAGCACTTAACGCACCTGGGACTCGCGGAACAGTTGGCCGCCGCATGCCCGTAAAGTCGGCAGCGGTGGCACTGCCCGGGGTAGCCACGGCAATGTGGCATCTCGACTGAGATTCCGGAGAGGCCGCAGATAGTGCGGGCCTCACGGAAGAACTCTCGTGACCTTGGCGAATTGGTCAGAATGACCAAGGCCAATGGGAAACGATGGCCGTTCTTGCTGTGCATCTTGTGCACAGCCTTGGCGGGAAATCCTTGAGATTTAATATCTTCCAGGATAATCTTTGAAAAACTCGAACGGGACCCCCCGTAAGACCGCTTTTACTTTACCCTCTTCAGCGAGAGCGTAAGTATGATAGGCGAATTGCCTTTGGGTGACGAGCTTTGTCATGGCTCTAAAGTCCTCGATGGTCGGGACATCGGAGTGTCACATCGAGCGACATAAGAGGGATGGGGACGGACGACTGTGGCGCCGGGCAGGTGGTTGGTGTCGGAGACACCGGCCTGGAGGTGGGTGTCGGAGACACCGGGGATTTCTCGGTCCGCTTGGAGCGGCGCTCCACCAGTGTGAAGCTGGTAGTGGGCTCAGGGGAGCCGTTGAGAGTGTCCGCGTCTGACGCGGATTCGGCGCTGCTGCTCGACGCAGTGCGCTTTGGTCGACGGGCGGATTGGGTCGATGCCGTCGAGGTATCGTCGGCAGATTCCACCTCCATGGAGGAGGTGGAGGAAGTGGGGTTGCTGTGAGGCAGCGACGGGGCCTGAAAATCCTGGACGACCTGAGGGGCTTGCGGAGCCAGTGAGCTGGCGATTTGGGGGAAGATGACGCAAAGTGCCTGGAGTAGCACGTTTGTGTAAGGGAGGGAGCCTAAAGAGGCGAGGCCATTCAATTGCTTCGCAATGTCCAAAGCCTCTTGCGAAGCCAGTGCGGTGGGCGGGGGTGAGGGGAACGACAATATAGTAATATATTAAATATATAAGTTATGACAAACCTAAACTAGTCAAAACCTAACTAAGCCTCCCTACCGGCGGTAGGGGGGATAGGGACGGCCGCAGTGGTGCTCCTAGCTCGGACAGCACTGTTCCATCACCCTGGGTAAGGCCCAGTGCACTGGGATCGGGACTTCCGGTTTCTTACGGCCTGAAGGGCCAATAAAGCGCACCGAGGCAACGCTCAACTGGTTTCGTTGGCACCGTTATGCGTATCCACCAGTTCACGAACTCTTGAACTCGACGAACTTACACACACGAAGCAACACCTGGAAAGGCGAATCCCGTCGACGTAGCTCTCGTGCGAAGTACTCGTAGAACGGATTACGAACCAACGCGGTGAAAACGGCGTTTATGAAAATGAAACGGTAACAAATTGTGAGATTTGGAGCCAAGTTAGCGCGGGGGCTAAAAAGGCGGGAAAGGCGACAGCGATCTACGTGCGAACAAGTCCGCACGCAAACCGAGTCTGACGGCAATGCCGTACCGAACAAATTACTACCGGCAAGTGCCGGTAGGGTAACCTATTCGGGCTTTATATAGGCCGGCTCGGTCGGGTCGTGTCGCCAGAACCCGAACGGCATTGGCCGGGTGGCGCTTTTCCCTAACACATATTCAAATTTGCCGCCGTGTTGTGACCATTGTAAAATGTATCTAAGTGTAGCATGTCTTCACTCAAAATGCTCGAAGGATTCTACGGTAGCTCTTTTACCTCGCGTATATTTTAACTCTTGGCATGCCTACTCTATTCTTATACATGAGGGATTCTGAATTAGTCTCACTTAAATATTTGACGGCCGAGTAGCGTAATGGTTAGTAGCCCTGCCTCATACGCCGGAGGTCCCAGGTACTAGTCCTGGCCGGGGCATTCATTTGTGTGATGAACACATATGTTTGTTCTCGGCTCATGGTTGTTGATATTTATATATGTATGTTTATTCTGGGTTCCCCCCCAGTTCGCTGAATGGTCATCCATAACACAAGCTCTGCTTACTTTGGGGCCATACAATTGGTGTGTTTGTCTGGGGATTAAAAAATATATATATATAAGTATATATATAAAGCAACACTCCGCATAAATCTCTAAAGTATACCTGATTTCATGCAGTTTATTGTCTAATGAAGTTTTGAAACCGTACGTTGATAACTAACTAGCGCTAATATATCCATGCCACATTCGTTGTCAAGAATTTATAGTTTCTTTCACGTTTTGCCAGTAAACCTACATAAAATGACCTCGTAAAACGGATGTAATGTTATTACTATTCGTTCGACGAATCATTTGCCTACTAAGTTTAAAATATTAATTACAAAAACATTGCGAAAGAACTTGTGGATACAACCTTTGATATTGTTCGAATTATTTACTTAGAAATAAAGAGTTTTTTAAATGTATTTTATTTTACTGTACCTGTAGAAGGTACTACCTAAAATTAATGATATTTTAATTAATTCTCATACTTTGGCCATCCAAAGGTAGTCCAGAAAATTTCTTCCTCCACAAGGTACAAGATATTTTGGTGGACAATAAGTTGTTCCTGTTGACGCACCAGTTCGGAAAAACCTTCGTGAAGTAAAACTGGCTAGAAACTTCACGGATATAATTTTTTCAAAATTTACTTACAATGGCTCTTATGGCGATACAAAATAATTCTTATCTGCTCGGCAAGTCTCCTGAAATAAACTATACAAACGACGAACATTCTCAGACAGCACCCGTTCACGGGGTTAAAGAAGGATCCAGCCATCGCCCTCCTCAACCACGTTAGAGGGAAGTATGCGACCCGTCACCCGACTTCCAATACTAGAAAATAAAATTAATTTGCTCAACTACATAGTAAAATGCCGCAAAGTCATAGAATTAAAACACCAGACTGCCAGACGATATACCTCGGAACTATGTTCTACACGAGCTTTTGACAGACGCTTCTACTAGCACTAAAACAGACAACAGACTTAGTATCCATTATTTCCAAATGGCAACATTTAAACAGATCATTAAAATAAAATAAATGTACCTGGCAAGTTAGAGGGGAGTTACTGATACTAATCGTAAACATAAAGTTCTAATAATAGGTACTGGAACACCTAACCTGATTGTTTGCACATTCCGGCTGAGGATGGGGTTGGGTAAAACTGGATAATCTGTGAAAACCGCGCATGCGTAACTGTGAAGTTACAGCGTAATAAATAAAACACATTTTAACCAATGTTTTTGTCACGTTCATTTATATTTTTACAGTTTACCTTGTATAACATGGTGCATTGTTGTTTATTTTTATTTTAGTTTATTTCAGAAGCGGACATAGGGTCCTTTTATCTCGAAAAAAGCACTGTTTCCGATGAAAACAACAATAACGTTCTAATGAAAATGGATGCCGCCACGTGTCTGTCAAACTGTCAACTTTCACGCCGACGAACCCGCTGACAGAAGCTAGGTTGAAAACCCAGTCTTGTTTCTACTATTTTTTAATAGAAAAAAATCTTTTGAAAATTTGTATACTATCTGTCATTGCAAATACAAGCCGCCATTTATGATTCCTTTCTTTAATGCATCAGCTTATAGTTTCACGTGGTCATGAGTAAGATACCGCAACGCCGTGTTAAAATGCAACAATATAATTAAACCCGATAAAATCCAGTAAATAAATGTTTTATATAGTATAATAAAGTTACAGTGTGAAAAGTTACATAACTATGCTTATTTATACCACTCTGGGCGCACACTCAGTAAGATTGGTTCGTATCTCATGCGGTTATTTAGTCAGCTTTTTTGCCATTTTGTATTTATTTGGAGTTGCATAAAACTTGCATATAGTCTCTGATTGTTGTGCCTTGTATTATCTTAATTATAATTTAAAGTATTACAGTAGGGTTAAAAATAACAGGTTTTACGTGTATTTAAGTATTTTTCATACGACAATACATTAATTTATTTCAATAAATTACGGAGGCTTTAGTTTATTTCCTGAAGTTTTTTACGTGTATTTTACGATTTTTTTTAAATGTTCACCGGCGTGAAGCATATCATTGCATTAAAGAATTAGGCTTAATAAAGCCTTGGTTCAAGGCTTTCAATTTAATTAATAGACCGTATGGCTCAAACGGTAGTGAGAGACCGTCCGATCTGGAAGTCACGGGTTCTATCCCGCTGGGGATCAACATTTGTCGGCACTCAAATTCAAAACTCAAATCAAATATTAATTTCTCAGCAATGACAATACTTGCTCTTATTGACGTCAAATAAAGCCTTGTGCCACCAGTTAGGAAAAACGTTCGTGAACAACAACTGGCAAGAAACTTCACAAGTATAATTTTTTCATAATTAGTTTACAATGTCTCTTTATGTCTATACAAAATTTATCTTATTTGCATCTGTCAGCTTAGCAAGTCTCCCTCAACCTACATTCCCCCAACTATCCAAAATAATTTGATATCTAACTTAAGTAAAATAGTATTGATTGCTAATAAAATAAAATTACTTTACTTTTAGTAATTAGATTATTAATAAAAAAAGTATTTTAAAATCAATAACGTAAGAACTATTTTCTATTTTGTCAAATTGTGAGAAGGCAAAACAAACCTTTTTCTAAAGTTATACGTAATTTACGTATTATAGAAATTTTCAACGGAATCCGCGTCTATGTTTTAAATATACACGAATTAATTTTACTTAAATAATTTGTCTGTCTTCATAGCTTATATAAAAAAAATAATTGGTCTAACGTATAACGAATGACCTAACGTCCAAAAGTGCTAAAGTTGCATCCAAAACACACACCCTCTTCTTGCCGTGAACTTCTGTTGCGGCTGTGGCGGCGGCTCTTGTTTCGGTCGCTTAGTGATTTGCAATAATATAAATATAATCTTTAATATAAATATAAGCTTTAATATAAATATAAGCTTTAATATAAATATAAGCTTTATAATATTGAAACTTGAGGGACCTCTGAGCGTCAAGTATCGATGTCGCCAAGCGTCGATTTCTTCATGTAATGTATGAACCATGTTATTATACATTTACGCGGCCGCGGCTGCAACAGATCATTTACACATAGGTCGTCGATTTTGTAATAAACAATCATTATGTAAACAAATATTCTCTATTGTATACCTAACATATTCAAAATAAACTAAGTTGTTTACATTATAATGACAACTTGCTAGCTTACTTTACAGGTTGCTAAGTTATTTTTTTCCACGTCTTCATTACTGCTCTACCTGAATTTTATCGCTTTTTGTATGTGCTAGCACGGCTAAGAATGTCACGGCTCCCCTCGACAGAGATTTTATAATTGTCCGCTCTATTTTACAAATTTACTGCCTAGGGCATTCCTATATGAACTCTTGAGACGGATACATATCTCACTAACCTAAAAATAAAAAGGAAGATCAAGTACTCATCTATTTATATATTCCCAAATGGCAACGGCAGAAAAGATTCTTATTCAGTTATATCTAGACGTATAACAATCTAACGATGTAAGGTAGAGAGACAAATATTTACATGGTACACACAATCCTGGACATCAATAGACCTAAGACAATTTATACGTTAAAATACCTTTATAGGTTAATCAAATCTAACAGTTAGATTATTTCTCGTTATCTTCAATAAAAATCTCAACAATTGGTAATTTTACCACATACTAGTTTCTATGTATCACTTCATATATACTTCAAATTAGAGCATCTGTAAAGGTACCATCAGATCTTAATAATTATTTATTCTTAATAATATACACAACTAGGGTAAATTATCATGAATTGATAATTTAGCTGCTCAAATTTCAAGTACATCTAAACTAACTATGAAACTCATCCTACTTTCGAACAGAGTTCTAATCTTTCGCGTCTGCAAGACATAAACGGACGCCATCACCCCTTAACCCATCATCAGGCAATTTTTCAAACTATTTCCTAAGCTTTAATTTTAGTAAAGTGGAGCATTCGATGGTGTAAACATAACCAACGCGTCTGCATAAATCTGTAAACGTAAATATCCATTTTAATACAGACGAAACTATGAGATTGTTTTAAAAATAGTTACCAGTTATGCGGGCTCTGGCTTGTATTTGTAATGAATCTCGCGTTGCGTAAATTTAGAAGATTTGTATGTGCTTCGAGAATCTAAAAGTTTCTTGTGTAGAGGTGATGAAAACGATAAGCAGACTACGCTGGTATCAGAATTCCAGTTTTACATGGTCGCCTTTGATTCAATGGATTGATTCAATCACCTAAAAAACAGGTAATTCATAATTACTTAGTTTAGGTATTTGCCTTGTTATTGTTACCCTAGATCATGATAAACCGATAATATGACTTATCATATTATAGTATTTACTGTTAATTTTTAGATACTTACCTATTATGATTGATCATTATGTAGTTTATCGTAGTAATAAATTTGTAAGTTCATATTGTGTATTAGATGTAAGTTTCTCAGAAATAAATTTTATTATTATTGTTATTCTTAATGGGAACCATTATCTATAACTGGCTTACACCCCACAGCAATAAACTTAAAGCTGTACTAATTCATTACGTGTATTGTGCTTTTTAATTACTTTTTACGTAAAACTACGTACAACTTTTTTTACATGTTAAATCCATTCTCAGAAATGTTTCTTTTCATCGGTGCAGTCAGAAACAAATCCGTTCAGAACTTTCCGAGATTGGTTCATAGCTACACACTGAAAGACAGAAAATAGGTCTCTATGTAGGTACTTCATATTTTGACCGCCGTAATAATCAATTTTATGTGGTTTTGTTATGCTCAAAGGAAAGGAACTGCCGTTGTTATTACTGGAACAAAGGCAATTTGACCTGACTGAAGCGTACGGTCGGCCACGCATCATTAGTCGATATAATGATCGCTTACAATATTGAGAGATAAAACATCCACGACCAACGATGTCCGTGGGTGGGGATGTCACTTACCAACCGTTGGGTGGGTCGTACGCTTGTTTACAGTCTATGGAAGTAGAAAAAAAAATTATATTATTTAAAACTGTGTAGTTGTTAAGTGTAGCGCATTGGTTAGTAGCCCTGCCTCATACGCCGGAGGACCCAGGTTCGGGTCCTGGCCGGAGCATTCATTTGTGTGATGAACACCAGAGATGTTTGTTCTCGGGTCATGGTTGTTTGTATTTATTTATGTATGAATTCTGGGTTCCCTTCAGCTCGCTGTATGATCATCCATAACACAAAATCACCGAGTGGTGTAGTGGTAAGTAGCCTTGCCTCATACGCCGAAGGTCCCAGGTTCGAGTCCTGGTCGGGGCATTCATTTGTGTGATGAACACCACAGATGTTTGTTCTCGGGTCATGGTTGTTTGAAATGAAATGAAATGAAATGAAATATTTATTTCTCAACATTGACAGTTACTTGTTCTTATTGACAAATAAAACACGATTCTACCACCAGTTCGAAAAAACCTCCGTGAAGAAGAACTGGCAAGAAACTTCACGGGTATATTTTTTTCAAAATAAATTTACACAGTCTCTTTATGTCTATACAAAATTATTCTTTTCTGCATCTGTTAGCTCGGCAAGTCTCCCTCCCCCCAAGTATCCAAACGACGAACACCCTCAAACGGCACCCGTTCACGAGTTAACGCGGGATCCAGCCATCGCTCTCCTCAACCATTTTAGAGGGAAGTGAGCGACCCGTCACCCGACGCTACCATAAGAAGACGTACTTTAGTGACAATGACGCTTTAGATATTCATCGGGACGAAGAACTCATCGAACATACAGACACATTACACATGCTTTGTTACAAATACTAGTACAATCCTGTTAATGAGGGGATTATACCTTTTATCATCCAAATAATCGGATAGTTTATAATATGCTCTAGCACACAACTTCTCCTTTATAGTTTCTCTGAATTTGTCAATAGGAAGACCTTGGATATCCTCAGGAACCTTATTATAAAAGCGTATACATTGACCCATGAATGAGTTAGTGGCTTTATGAAGCCTGCTATTATGAGCTGCCAGCATATTTCTTCCTCTTGTGTTAACAATGTGCAGATCTTTTTTTCTTTTGAACAAGGTTATGTTCTTTTTAACATACATTAAATTTTCTAAAATATATTGTGAATAGAAGGTAAATTTACTTCTAAGTGACACCCTTGGACCGAGCTGATAGATTGCGCGAACAGCCTTTTCTGCAGAATAAATATAGTATCGATGTCGGCAGCACTCCCCCACAACAGAATACCATATGTCATGAGGCTGTGGAAGTAACCAAAATAGACTAATCGAGCAGTTGTTTCATTTGAAATTTGTCTAATTTTTTTAACAGCATATGCGGCAGAGCCAAGCCATTTCGCTAAACCATCAACATGCGGTCCCCACTGGAGTTTGGCGTCTAAGGTTATGCCCAGAAATACAGTTGAGTTTATAGGAGTCAGTTCCTGGCTCTTAACTACAATGTTTGTGTTTACCTGTTTGACATTTGGCAATGTGAATTTAACACTATTCGTTTTTTTTTTCATTGAGGAGCAAATTATTAGCTGAGAACCACTGCTCTGTGTTGGAGATGCACTTGTTCAGTGCTCGATAGTCAGTTTCTTGTCTTTTGATTTTACACAAGAAGGAAGTATCGTCAGCAAACAATATGACCTAGCATTGATTCTTAACGACCGATGGCAGATCATTAATATAAACTAAAAATAGGAAAAGACCAAGAACTGAGCCCTGGGGCACACCCATTGTCACCTGATGTGATCCTAATGATTTTTCTCCATTTATTGCAACTTTCTGTTTTCTATTAGAAATATATGACTTAATCAAGGCAAGCACTCGGTTTTTTATGCCGTAATGGTGCAGTTTCATGAGTAGAGTAGTATGATCCACGCAGTCGAACGCCTTGGACAAGTCACAAAAGACACCAATAGCATCACACGACTCCTCCCAGGCGCTGAATACGTGTTTTATGAGCTCAACACCGGCATCGGTTCTTGAGCGACCCCGCGTGAAACCAATATGCTTAAAATTCATTAAACTATTACCGTAAAAATGAGAAAGTAATTGATTTAAAATAAATTTTTCAAAAATCTTACTGAGCGTTGGTAGTATAGATATAGGTCTAAAATCATTAGGGTCAGACATACTACCTGCTTTGAATATTGGAATGACCTTACTCAATTTCATTAAATCAGGAAAAACACCATTATCAACACAGTCATTAAATATACTGGCTAAGTACGGGACTATACCATCAATGACAGATTCAATAATTTTAACAGAAATCCCATCTGAATCGGCAGTATTTTTTACTTTAATGCTTTTAAATGCATTTAAAACATAATATCGCATTAATTTACATTTTCCGTTAGCAGTGACTGTGCAAGAGTGGAACATGAATTAATACTCGAAGTAGTTGACACAGGGATGGCAGTAAAAAAAATTTTCAAATGCTTCAGCAACTTCTTTGTCAGTTGACAACACTTTATCATTAATTTTTAAATTATATTTGGCGTGTGGTTCTTTTGCTTTCCCAGTTTCCTGATTAATTATATTCCATGCAGTTTTTGAAATGTTAGTACTATATTTCATTTTATTATTAATGTAATTAGATTTAGCTACACTGCAAACTCGTTTAAATAATTTTGAATACTTTTTAACATATTCATAAAATGTCTTATTATGATTATAAGTTCTTTCACTGTACAATTCATATAATCTATTTCTACTTCTGCATATTCCCACTGTTGCCCAGTCACTAAACCTAAATAAATTATTATTTATACATACTTTCTTTTTTTTTAAAACAGAGTCATATTCATTTCTAATTATATTATGAATAGAGTTATATTGAGTAATAGGATCTCCACAGTAATCTAATTTAAATGTTTTTTCAAATACATTTTTCCTAAGGTAATTTCTCTGTTTAGAGTATTTTTTAGCCCAATATCAAAAGTGGCCAACTGCCCACTATGATCTGATTGTAGTTTATTAATTACTGACTTTGTACATGGCATTAAATTTGTAAAAATGTTATCAAGACATGTGGCTGAGGTCGCTGTGATTCGCGTAGGCTCTAAGAAAAGATTTTTTAGGTTGTAACAATTAAAAAGATTCAAGAATCGTATACTTTGTGACGCCTCTACTAATAAATCAATATTAAAATCGCCACAAATAATTATTTCTTTGTTTTTGTTATTTATTCTATGTAATACCTAATCCATAGTGCTCTCAAATACTTCAAATGGTGAGGATGGGGGTCTGTATACACTTATTATAACAATATTCCCTATCTCAATACAGGCTATTTCAACTGATCGCTCAACAGACAGACTTACAATATCAGTGCGTTCTTTAAATGTTAGGCTCTTATGAGTGATGATCATTGAGCCGCCGCAAGTTGTTTGTTCTCTGTTGAATGAACTAGCAATTACATGATTATGATATATGAAGACATAATTTGACACTGTGTGAGCCAGTGTTCTGTGATACATAGTACCATGAATATTTCACAGTTTATTAATAGTTCAATCTGTAATTCCTTACCATCAATGCCCTGCATATTTTGATGGACTATGTTCAGAAAATTATTTTTTACATTTTTATTGCTTAAATTACTACTTAGAATACTGGTGCTAGATGTATTATCTATTGTCACTTACTTATGTTCAAATTATTTCTAATACTATGTTTTGGAATATTACATTCCAACGGGTCAAAAGTATAAAGTGACTGCTCAATAGAAGCAGCGGTTGTAGTCAACGAATTGACTGTTATGCATAAAATATATGATAGCGAGTATGCTATCTGTCGTAGGTCATAACTGTACAAATTGTACCTATCATTGGTCATATAAAACCAAGTTTGTATTTATATATGTATCTTTATTCTGGGTTCCCCCCCAGTTCGCTGTATGATCATCCATAACTTTGTGTAAGCTCTGCTTACTTTGGGGCCATACAGTTGGTGTCTTTGTCTGGGGATTTATATACTTCATTTCGCAATCTTTAAACGAGCTTGGCTTCCATCGAATGATATTAGCATATTATGCTCGTGTATTGATTCTAAATATTTATTATTACCCTTTATGCAGAATCAGATTTAAACATTATTTGATCTTTGTGTGGCTACAGTTATATCATATACCAAATGATACAAATGAAATATTTTTTTGGAAATAACCTAACTTAACCTGGAACAAAATGAAAGTCAAATAATAATAATAATAATAATCTTTATTGTAAATAGATTGTACAATTTTTGTAAAATTATTTAGGCTACACAATATTACCATACAAACAAAAGCTGTTGCTGCCGAACTAAGTCCTAGGACTCGTATTTCAGCATGCAGTGCTCTTCCTATTACATCAATTTAACAATTAGCCTATGTGCCATTTTATATAAACTTAACTTAATAATAATAAACACAAATAAATTTTATATTAGCTCAACTGTAAGTGTTAGTGTGTGTTTGTGTTTGAGTGAGTGTTTGTGTGTGTATGTGCGTGTTAACTGTCAGTGTGTGTAATTTCAACTAAGTAAGGGATTTGATTTGGACTACTAGTATATAAGCAAGTGCAGTGGAGATGTTGCATAGGAATTTAGCATTTTAGTCGCACGTTAGAGTCAATAAGGAAAACGTAGTCTTGTTACTTAGCAACTGAAATGAGATTTTCAGTCTCATCATAGAATATTAAATTAATTTTCAACGTGCACTCACCTTGGACCTATCCTGGTTCTATTACTTTCCTATAATTACTGCGTCATCAACTTTGGGGATTGATAGATAACCTTAAACATTCCGGATTGTTTCGTACAATTCGTTGTCCTAACTCGACATGCGCTAAGTGAATAAGTGAATGTGATTTAATTTACTCTTATTATTACATCCATGCAGCCAGTTTCAAATGAGAAATTGTTGGTCTTGGTTTTTAGTAAGAAACTACGTTACACACACATGGAAGCATATTTTCTCTTAAGTAACTTTTAAATATATTTCAAATATATTTTTAAACTGTAAATAATTATAACTCAACTGTAAATAAATCAACCCTAATCCAGCAAGCTCGAAGGTGACACCTAAATTTAAGATGCTTGTTAGCTGTGAGGAACTTCTCATTCTATTTAAATACGAAAATAGAATTATATCTTAGCATCAGCTAACAGAGTCAAATAACGTCCTGATGAAAAAGGAACGTCGTTTATTTATTCACTCTTCTTTTAAATTTGAACTTTTAATTTTGGAATGAAATATTGTATATTACGAGCATTTATTTAATTGAGTACCTTTTGTATTTAGAAAAGAAAGGTCATGTTTTATACGATTGTGATAGTACGTATATACACGTATATAGTAGGTATATGAATACAAAAGTATCAATATGAACTTTTTATATAGTTAAAATGTTCTTGCTATTATTTTCAGATGTCATAGTAGAACATTTAATAACTCTTCTTCCAGAAATATACAATCGCGGGACTTTCAAACGTGGAGTGAATAGGTTTCTGTTGGACAGACCCTCGTCTTACTCTTCACTTTTCATCAGGTGGGTGAGATGTTACTTCTAACGTTGTGAGGTTGTAAATAAATAATAATAAAGATATAAATAAAAACCTTACAAAAAATCTTCAAAAATAATCACAATTCAAAAGTGAATTTCTTGGGTTGTCATTTTGGTAGGGACTGACAGTTATTTATAGGGTCACAACTCATCGACATTTTTATTTATATACCTTTGCAAAAGCTGGGTTTATAAAAATATTGGTAAAAATGATTATCAAAACCAACACGAGTACATGTTAGGCAGGATTCGAACCGTGTCCGTCGAATAGCGATGTCTCTGGAACTCTAACCATTTATCTACCACGGTAATGATATGGTAGATAGAAAATTGAGCATCACAAAATTTTAACATTACATTATAAACTGCATTGAAATTCTATTTTATATTGGCATGGCATATAACGAAAAGTTATACTTTTCTTTTTATCTATCGAAATAAGTATAAAATTAAATATTATTTCGTTTTCCGTGTATTTATATGCCGTGTTTTAACGAATCAAAAGCCAGGCAGAAGTCTTGGGAATTCGAATTTCAAAGAAATTCTATAAAAACATTTTTATTGGAGTATTGCGGACACATGTGTCAGTTGATAGTCAATAAATGTCGCCGTCTAAATGAAACATTAAAATTACTCGAGAAGTCGAATTAAAAGGTAATGTTTAAAAATAAAATTGTCTTTGGATTACAACTTAATTAGCTCCACCCTTATGTGAATAGAATCATACTTCAATGAAATGTTGAGCAATCCAATTTTTCATAATTTTCTTAATTAGGAAAATAAAGCAATCCTTTCGATGTATATTTCCTAAGCGCTAAGTTCCTAAGTCCGTCTTTGTAGGTGGATAAGCATCTGAAAAAACCTTAATTTTCAGTAGATTAGATTTAATGTTATACTTATTACTTGAATATTAGAAGGTATTCTGTTCCTGGCGAGTTTGTCGGATGTTTATTTTCCGTTGCAGCCGGGGCTTTTTAGACAGCTTGTACAAGTTCTTATGCAGGTCGCACCACTAGAAATATATCTTAGGGCGTATTTACCCTGAGTAAGGATTCAGTTTCATTGGGTATTCCAGTTCGCATTCGAGTTGCGGGCTTGTAATGCATTCTGTAGCACGAGCGAACTCTGTACGCTGTATATCAACCATATTGACTGATGAATTTAAATCAGCGCATGCGTCTGACCACCGAGCTTGCGACCAATAAAACTAGAGTTTTCCGTTTGCCCCTCCACTTTATGACGTGGGCACGACTGATTTTCGGTTGATTTTAACCGACTTCATGTATGATTTATATTTTGTCGCTATATTAATACAAATTTGCGTGGTCACGGCGTAAAGTGAGGGTGCCAACTCGCACACAGTACACTGAGCTCAAAACCTGGGCTGATGCTGTGGTGACGACCGAGTGGCGTAGTGGTTAGTAGCCCTGCCTCATACACCGCAGGTTCCAGGTTCGAGTCCTGGCCGGGGCATTAATTGTGCAATTAACATTGATGTTTGTTCTCATGTCATAGTTGTTTATATTTATATATGTATGTTTATTCTGGGTTCCCCTCGAGTTCGCTGTATGGTCATCCATAACACATGCTCTGCTTACTTTGGAGCCATACAGTTGGTGTGTTTTTCTGGGGATTTATTTATTTACTGATATATAGAACTAGTATATGGGATTTAGCCAACTGTTTCTATTTAAAGTTTCAGTCATACATGTAAAATTAATTTAATGAAATAAATCAATGATGTTTAAAACGATATTACACAACGAATTTCTATTGCGATCCAGCGTGGTAATTCGGCCAGCTTTTAGGCTATGTTGCCTTCAATAGATTCTAGTTTAGGTGTAGTTTTTTTTAATTTATAATCTTATGATTATAAATTCAATACGTACTTTACAATACGTACAATATGTACATTCCAGAATTGTAAATATTTTTAATAGACTGTCAATAATTACGAATAAAACCTATCAAGATGTTTGTACACATTTTTCTTGAAAATGAAATGATTTAAGTTCGTGAAAATATAAAAAAAGCCATGTCTGATCAGATTTTTTTGTTATTTTGAAATTTATAATGCAACGAATACTGTCTTTTAGAGGTGTAGGTAATTAAATCTCTAACCATTCCAGCATTCCTACCATGTTAACTTTAATTTAAAATAGCTTTCACCAACCGACTTCATCACATAATAAACATAAACTCCATTTCACAAAACAAACATGCACACAATTAACCTTTAACACAACGTCCGTTTACAGTTCCTTAAAATAACATATCTTTTATTACTGGTGCAGGTCCAATTTTACCTCATGAAAAGCTGGAATACGGAAGTGTATAGCCCCGTAAGTTGTTCTCTATTGAGACCATATAGTATACAAGCAAAGTTGGCCCTCCCGTTGCGTGTATGTGTAGTATACGGTAGGTAATGTTGAAATTAAATGTATGTAGGTACAACTTGCATTTTAGACTTTGTAATACTTTCCAGAATCAAAAAATACAGGTTGCTTGATGTTTTGGTTACACTGAAACTTTATCTGCCCGTGAGATGTGAAAATTGGTGCCCGTTTAACATCTTCATAAAATCAGATCTCATTATTTAAACACAGGTAGGAATTTGTAGGAAGTTTATGTACCGGTCATTATAAAGAGGCAACATTTGTTTATTGTTGATCTGTTTATGTATAAACTTTGAACGAGCAATAATTTTTCAGCATACGAAAGCTCCCAGAAATAATATGCAGAAATTCTCAGGACATCAGGAGTCACGCGGGTGAAGTCGCATGAAACTTCTAGTTTACTATAAGTTTGTTTGATTTTGGGCTACGAACGTTTATCGTCAGCGATACAACACGGCAAGACTGGCAGTATTTTGGCCACTTTGCCCTATGCACACAATAAATTAGGCGTTTTATAATATCTTTAATACTTTCTACTACATCGCGTAAACACCAGGTTTTTTGGGTTTCAAACTTTCTAATTATGTAACTAATCAAAGAGAAACTGAAAGGCGCCACCTATTGGTAAAAGCAGGTACAGATAAATTAGTTTCGAAACAAACATTGTAAACTAAACTACATAAATTTAGTCACAAACACGAGTTTCGAACTCGAAAAATATCATCAAACAAATAACCATTACCTTCCAACTATTTGGCACAAGACGAAATAGTCAAGCTCTCAGCTTATCTTCCAACAGTCACGTGGCTCCACATCTTGTATACCACCCAGCGACGCTATGAATGAACTCGGACGTCCCAAAATAGGTCTTAATGAGCTATATTTATTGTTGTCATCTCGTATTAGAGAGGAAACTAAATTGAAGATTTGCTTCGTTAACAATGTCCGTAAAGTAAGGTACGCATTATAGTTTGATGCAACTAATTAGAGACGGTATGATAGCGGAACTCGGCGGAGGCTCAGAGGAGAATCACTTACGCGATGTTTGGCCTGTCAGTTGTGGGTGTGTAGCAAGACAGATCTGCTGGGTTGGTGGGTTTGAAGTGGGAGGTAATAATTGATCTCTTTGGTATTTGGAAGTTTTACTAACAATAGTCACATTCCGAATTTAAATCATTTTTAGTCCCTAGGGAAAGAAGCTACATTAGTCCCTGTTTACAAAGAATGAACTAACTTTAAAAATTAAAAAAAAAATACAAAGGGTACCTACTATATTTTTAAGGGTACTATTTATATAGAAAAAGGGCACATTCGTGTGCACATCAAATTAATCATGGAATTGGAAGAAACCTATCAACTTCTGTTAAGGGATTTTGGATTCTTTTGTTACAATTTGATGCATCCAATCCAATGCTTCTACAAAATCGTAAATATATAAAAAACAAAAGAACAAATCTGAAATTCGGACATTACATAGATAATAAAATATAGATATCAATGATGACAGTTACTATTATGTGATCCATGAGGCCAGCCCTCAATCAACCGACCCACCTCAAAACTCTAAATCCTAAAATTAGACGCTTGCGCTCAACGCAATGAACTAATTGGCAAATGCATTGGTTGAATAAACACAGCATCAAAGTTTATTTTCTCAGTCAATTGAAATCGGCCACCCATTGAAAGGGAAGAATAGTCGGCTTCAAAACAAAATAGAGATATAATAATAAATAATATATATTTTAAATCTATTTATACATAATCAAAATAAATATGTTTGTCCCAGCCCTAGGTCTTATTAGGGTTATTAGTAATATATGTATGAATTGAAATGGTTTTAAACTAAATAATTAAAAGTAGATTGTGGTATTTAATTTCGTCAAATATATGACTTAAATTAGAAATACTCCGAATTATTGAATTAAAACGAAACTCCGCTTGCAAAAAACAATAAATTAAAAAAAAAGCTAAGTACTTTTAAAAGGACTGAAACTTAGGGCCACTTGCATAGAAGTTTTGAGTTAATAAAATAACTCAGAGTGGACTAACGCAGGGTTTTTAACTCGATGTTCATCTAGCTCGTAGGTACAGACATTAACTCAGATTTTACTAAACAAAATGGTAGATATATAATCATAAATGCACTTGCATTGCATTTGAGTAAAATATCTTAAGTACCTATTCTTGTGACAGCTTACCAAGTCTATGATTGACGTAAAAAACATGGCCGCAGTTTTTCTTTTGTGCGTAAAATTAAATTTACTTTAAAATCTAGTTCATTTACATAAAACATTTAAAGTTTTGGTACGTTGCAGGTAGTGTTGGTGTGACAATGCGAACTCTATGAAAACATGAACATGTTTAAAAATAAACAATCCACCCTATTCCAGTTCAGCAGTGACCAACCACGTGCTTACCCCAGAGATTTACGCCGAACTTCCGATGTATAATTTTAACTTATTCATTCATAGGTATACCTACGGATTTCTTTTTCTCGTAAAGTTAGTAGTACCTAAATAAATTAATAATAATAAAAAAAATGGGATTCATTGTTTATGACTCTGGACATAAAAATAATCATGACAATAACAAATATTAAGTAGTTACAGTAGCCCCAAAAAATATTTTACAGGAAACCCATGACAACATTGAAACATTAAATTGCTGATTATTTATTTATCAATAAATATGGCGAAATAATAAACATTAAATTGGGAACACTAACATTCAGTCTTCCTGTTGCAGCGCTGCCAAAGCTGCAAAGGAAGTTTGCCGCTAAATTAATCGATTTGTTTCGTATAATTAATGGCAACTTAGTTAGCCGCCCTATTTATATGAACGGCAACATTGGATTAATGCCTAACGGTTTTGTGAAACTATTAAAATGTTCCTTTAATAGCCAGAATACAGGTTAAAGATTTTTCTTGCAGGTTTTTGGGATATTACAAATTTGTGAAACTATCAAGATGTTTTCGCTACGTCAGAGAAAAGAGTTGGCTATTGAAAATGGGCCTCTCATAGATATTGTCAATTGCTTTGATAAGACTTAGGTTTTGTAGTCTTTAGGTAAATTATCTCATTTGCTGGGTCGGTTGACGACTCTACCAACTGCGCCTTTCCGTAAAAAAAATAGTCTGTTTGGTTTACCTTGATTCAAAAACCAAAACTATTATTACTAATACTGTCAAAATAAACGTTGTGGTGATGATACCTTTTTTCCTGTATTTTTTTGAAACCTACCAGCGAAGATCGACTATTTCTCTTCAAATGAGTTAGCTAAACTTCTAGACTGCATTGGTTAGTTATTTTTATTTTATTGCAACCTTTAAATTTTTTTGCTTTAAGTATGTTTTTAACCCTTCGAAAATATATAGCTAAGTAACCAAAGAACATGTCCGCCTGTCTCATTCATCAGAATTGTGACTGACTCTAAATTTGCATCGTAATGTTATTATACTGGAATAATGTGTAACAACCTGTTTGTTACACATTAGTGTCAGGAAATGTTCGGTTACTCTTGGTACGACACAACAATTGTCTCGAGGGCTTCGCCGTCATAAATAAGTGGGTGAATTTCAACAACTGGTGTTTTTTTTATCGTATCGGTGAACTTCTTCATTTAAGTGTTTTTTGTGTATTTTTTAGTTTTTATGTATTCTTTAGGACATTATATATTTCAAGATTTATGGATATCAACCTACCATTAAAGACCAAGGAGAAAATTAAAATTGAATTTTGGTTGCCAACGATCTGATAAACCAACCACCGATTAATTTTTCTGGGCACCGATATGAGAAGGGTGACCACCGAGGTGATAAGTTTTTCCACCGAAATGATATTTTGACCCACCGATATCATTAAACCATGCACCTTAATGTACCAAAACGGTGTAAAAAACATAGGTGGTACCTATGTATTTTGACAACAGAAACTTAGATGTGATCTTTTTACATAAGACCTTCTGATCTAACAAGAACTGAGTTCTTAGTAATCCAATTCAAGTGTTTTATACTACAAAGAAAAAAAATTTGGTTATTTTTATTATCATTGTCTTTATTTAAAATAAGTAAAGTCCACCTATTGTAGCGCGAACATTTATCAGTGTTGGAACTTGACATATTTGTATTTATTAATGTAACAGTATATAATTATTTTAATTAAACTTACTTATTTAAATAAAAAAATAATAACCGTTACTGATCAGCATAATTATTTTAGTTTTAAAGTTAATCAGACTTTAAATTAAACTTTAATCACAATGGAAATACACTCCTCAACCGGTCTAAACTTACACACTAAGTAATTCGTAATGCTTCGGTAGTAATTCTGTTACTACATCATTGGCCTCTGGAACACTTATTTCACTATTTTTGTTTCGGGCAGCAGCCGCCTTAGCTTTTTTCCTTTGATAATATGCGTGGGCAGAAATTTGGTCTTATTTTTGTGGCTTCGTGATAGGATAAGTCCAGCTGCTTTTCGTCTAGTTAAACGTCCTCTGTCTTTCCGTAAAAACTCTTCTCTCAAAATTGGGGCGCTTTTGATTCTAGCTTTTCTTCTTGTTTCGCTTAACCTCTTCCCTTTTTTTCTCCTCCTCGTTTAGTTTTTGCCTCGGCATTCTTAAACAAAATTCCTCTAAAAATCTTTAGTTAAAATATATATTTGCTACACATATTCAGAAATGCCTGGGTAGGTACCATCCTCCCTATCTTAGCCGCTAAATAACTACGTGTAAGCGTAGTTGTGTTCCGGATGAAGGGGAGGGCCAGCCAGTGAAATGACAGGAACATAAGACTTGACCATCTTAAATGTTGGGTCAGCAACGCATCGTTAAGCATTGCGCGTCCCTTTAACGATGTCCTGGATGCTACTTAACATCAGATGGCTCCATGGTGTGATGGTGTTCGTTTGCTGGTTTCAATGAATTAAAAAATAGCTCACCATTATGTTAGCTTTATTGAATAGATACCTCCCCAAATGACATGCACTTGAAGGTCGTACGTTGTAGGTGCATGCTACCACGTGTGTTGTATTTAAAGAGATGCTATGGAACGCGGGCGTGTATGACGAGTTTGTGCATGCATCTGTCAATATAATTTACTGGTTTAATGTAAAGTCAATAACATTAAGAATGTTTAACATAACCGATTTGAATAAAGTCTTCGCTATTTTACGATCATCAGGGCTCTGACTTCATTGAAGTCGGTTAGATGTTTTATTTAAACATTTTTATTTCACTATTTTTAGTTATAAACTTTTGATAAAGTGCACCGATATCAATAAAACTTGTACGATGCGGTTGAAAATCAGCGTTTTGCTCCTCCGAGCAAATGTCATCGCTGAGCTGCCTCCTTGTGCGCTGCTGCAGCACACGTACTTAACACACGTCGTGTAATATGCCATTGTTGTTGTTTGTTTTTATTTATTTTATTTTTTTAATAATAATAAGGTGTTCAAATAATAACGTAACGTAATATGTATGTGAGTTTGTAGTACCAATAAAGATTTTATCTATCTATCTATCTACCATTCCCTAAGTTGAGATAGGTACTCAAACTAATAGTAAAAGAATGTAGTATATAGCAGGAAAGTATTTCCTGGGATATAGTAAAACAAACAAACATACATACACTTATGAAGTTTGGCATACATATTCCGCAACGAAACGACGGGAACCACCAATATGATAAAACGACTCACCGAACTGATAAAAAGAGTCACCGTTACTATAAAGCAATCCACCGATGTGATAAAACTGTCTGTTGAACCATGAAGTGAGACAGCGATATGAGAAATAAGTCACCGATTCGATTTTTCTGACAGAATCGGTGAAAATTATCACAACGGTGGCAATAAACGACCACCGATTTCACCGATTTGAAAACACCGTCTTGATAAAAGACACACTTTTTCAAATATTACAAAAAACCCACAATATCTAGGATAAATTCAATAACAGTTAATCAAACTAATCCACTAATTACCTTTATAAAAAGCAAAAAGCCACAAAATAACTACTCATTAGACTAGATAAAGCTATCACCGATATTATAAAAAAAATGTCCGCGAGCAAATAAAAAGGCGTACTTACGTGTTTGGAGGGAATATGCAGCCATTTGGCTCGCATCCTTCCTGACTGCGTAGTAGCACGTTGCTAACGTAAAATAAATTTGGGGGCGGGGACACTGTGGGACTCGTCTATGCCAAATTAGATCATAATTACTTTGGGTCACCGACAAGACAGCATTTTCCAGGACAAGTACGTTTGTGCCTCTTATAAAAATAAACGTTAATTTATAGAACAAAATAAATTATTTTTCAATAAAAAAACTATTATTCCATAAAATAGAATAGGTTTTAAACTTGATTTTGTTATGTTTATAGACCTATAAGCTTTTACGTCTGTAAAAAAAGTTGTGGGACAGCACCGATACGGGAAAATTTGGAGTTTATGTATTTATTTCTACCCTTAAATATAACCTAATTAAAAAATATATTTTTGCCACAACCCAATTACTACTTATTCTATTCTAAAATAAATAATTCACTGCAAAATTTTTATTTTAAAAAACGAATTTCAACGAAGACAAAAAAAAAAGTTGTTTGGGAAATTCACCCAAGTAATTGATGATTGTGACATGGCGCCGTCGATACCAGAGGTCAGATTGGAATACTGTAGGTACGTATGTTGGGCCTTAACTTTATAATATGCTTTATGGAAAATTATATTATGGAATCAAACACTCGATGTGTTTCATAATAATAATTAACTTATCAAAATTCTTAAGTACAATCCTCCAAAAATCCGTCGTAAACAATACATGCCGCGTACTTCGCAAGTTCTTACAGTCAGAATGTGACAGTACGGAGCGACCAAAATTCTTCTCAGAAACCAGTGCTCGGGTGGCCTAGGACTGTGGGTACACTACATAAATCCGAAAAACTTAATTCCGATTGTCATATTCACGAATTTCAAAATTTCGAATTTTATAACACCGAATAACATAATTCCGTGTTTCATAAATGCAAAAAAATGAAAAATCCGTGTTTCATAATTCCGAACTTTTCTTCTTCGAAACTTCAAAATTCCGAACGTTTATAATTACGAAAATCAATATGCCGAATTTGAAAATACCGAACCGTAAAAAATTTGAATTAACAATAATCCGAAATATCATAAATACGAATCCCGAATATCAAAATTCCGAATAATATTAGTTACAATAACAAACGCCTTGTAAAACTGCATAAGCACATCAATTTATACGTTCGAGCATTCAAGTAGTCAGCTGGAAATGAGAAAGTTTATTTAGTTTTTTGTACCTAGTTATTTCTTGAGTATATAGGTTATGTACTGAAATGCAAATCCCTTTTTGGCGCTACTATACAGCTACAGCTCGCTCGGCTCGCGCTGCTTTATTTACAGACTAACTGCTCCTCGTCGCTTCGCTCGTCGTCACGCCTAATTTGTATAATTTCAAAATGTGCCTTATTAATTTTGATTTGTGTGACAGGAGATTTAGATTATAATTTTTAAAATATACTCGTTTTAGGGTGTTACCACATCAATCGCATCAATGGCACAATAGAACAGTCGACGTCGCAGTAGTCGTGATGGCCTATAATTATCTGACGCCACCCCTGAGTTGGTAATTTAGTAGTAAAATAATAAATAAATAAATATTTCTAACAATCACACCGCATTATCTAGCCCAAATTAAGTATCATTAAGAACTTGTGTTTTGTACATCCCATGCACCTATAAATTTATATGAATGTATGTGTAGTCCACCAATCCGCAGTAGGCGTAATGGCCTACAATTGTCTGAACCCACCCCTGATTTGGGAGAGGCTGATATCCCTCCAGTGATTATTAAGGGTACCACACCAATCGATCGTCCGTCGATCGACGTCGACGGGTCGACGTAACACCCTTAGATACAAAATCTGAATGTTAGCATTGAACTTTCGAAAAATTAAAATTCGGAATACCATATTTTCAACTAGTAAGACAGCGGGTTTTTAATTCTTCGTACTAATGAAAGACGGAAAATTAAAATTTTGGATTTATGAATTTCGGTAAAATAACAATCGTGTTTTTGAATAATCGGAATTAAGACTCTTCGGGATTGTGAAATTCGGAATTTTAAAAATCGGAATATTCTATTTCGGAACTACATAATTCGGAATATTTGGGTGTTCTCCTAGGTCTGTGGTTATCGTTTCACCGGTATTCGTGCAGACGGTACATAAGTTACGAAAAGAAAAGGAATTATAACAATAATATAAACTTCATTTCAGATTTCCATCCATGTTTTGTTACTTGAACTAAAGACTAATGAATAGACATACAAGATAAATCCGCTACGCTTTTGTTAAATTCACATCTCTTCACATAATATATTATGATGTTAAAAAGTTCTTTAAACTGTTAGACACCTAACCATACGATGTTGAATGCTCATACATATCGCTTTCGGATACGGAAAGTGGCTGTCTCGCTATACCCAAAAATAAACTCATCTTTGTGGAAACTGCCACTGTTCTCCATGTATTCAAATAGATTTGGTTGCGCGGGTACAAGTTATACAAAAATACATACCTTTCAGGTTTGTTATGTTCGACTTACAATTACACAGAAGGCTCGTGTCGTTCGCCGTTCAGGCGTAATGAAGATAGGATCTGCGTTGTTTTTTGCGCAACTCGTAACTATGGCAACGTTGCCAAATATTTTGAAGCTTGTAACTATAACTCCTTGAAATCCGTTCATATTTCATATTACACGATATGTTTGGACGGACCACGTCGTCCTTTTTTGAAGTCGGTTAAAAATATGAAAGCAATTTTCTTTTTTTATAGTACTTTTATTTGAGTAAGATATTTTGAACCATGCATTTCGGCTGTACTTCTTTTTATAAATAATTAACCGTTTTATAATTTATAAATAATTAATAAACATAATAAACCTTAAAATACATAGTACATTATTCTCACTTCATACCAATAAATGTACTTAATTACTAACTCCTACCTAGTAGTGCTGTGGTCCTACTACAAACTATTTTTATAGGAGGCACTAAATGCTTACTGCATGAGGATGAAGGGGCCTTAATGCATAAGATTTTAACTGTTCGGGGTGCCGAAACCGTTCAGGAAAGCAGTACACACTTTACTTATTTACTTATCACCAAAAGTAAGTATTTTAAGCTCACTTACGTTTGCCGCTACGCTTACGTTAACGTGAATGAGATATATTTCAGTATTTACGAGATTAAACTGCATGTTATACTTTACTAAAAAAACTATAACTGATAAACTACAAGTTTTCTCAAGTTTAAGTATTCAGGGTCAAGAATGGTAATGTCAAATCTAAAAGAATTAGAAAAATTATGTCTAAAATTAGTTCTTGATCTATTGCGCTAAAACTATAAAAAACCGTTCTATGTATTTAAGATCAAAGACTTTATAATTGAAGAATTTGTCAACTCATGTTGTTATGTTACCAATAATTAACTAGGATACAATAATTTATTAATTGTTTTGTTGCAGTCCTAGGGTTCAGATGCCACTGGCCCATAATTTTTTTTTATTAGTAAAAACTGCGTCGTTTATACTATTTTGAGCATGCCTACACATAGAGACGGAGTGACTTTTTAAATAAAATTTTGTTTAAACTCTAACTTAACTATGTGCTAGTAGCGCAACTAAGGAGAGAAAGAAAGACTGAAATGTTTATTTGCACAAACTAATAAAAAGTTGTTAAAAATACAACTATTAATTACAAAACTGTACGAATAATTATGAAGATAATAACTGAAAAAATATTCAAATGAATAAATCACAAAAACTAATAAAAAAAGGGGAAAAAAACAAGAAATCTGTACAAATTAATAGATACTAACACAAAATCTTTAATATTACTCATATTAAAGTTTACAAAAAGAAAACATAAATATATAATCCGACGCAGTATCATATTAATGTATAATCGATGGTATAATTGTGTATTTATGAATATATATAATCGATTGTAGATTTTATAATGGCTATATACGTCATTTAAAAATCTCATTCCAGTAGTATTTTATTCAGCTGCAAAGGTATTTTTTTCAAAAGTTCATTCTTCTTGGTTTATTTCGGTATTCCAGACTTGCGAGTAGACACAATGTGCATTCGAAACGTTAAAAATATATTTCTGTTGACGCAAACAGCATTCTTCAGCGTTTTAAACTCCTACACGAAAAACAAAGTTAAATCGACTGTACTAAATATAATGATAGAAGCATGTAAATAATTTTAGGATAATAAGAAATATCTATTTTAAAAGCAGTTATTAAGTATTTTGTGTAAGTTTTTGCTGAGCTAATATTAAAAATAGGTAGTGGATAAATCTCTGAATTAATAATTTGCTAATAATAGAAAAACTTGGATAAATGTACACTGACAGTTTGATTCTGCAAGTATCTTTTTCTTTCTATTTGCGAGTATTGTAATGTACAGGTAGGTACCATGCATTATTAAGCTACGGTTTTAAAGTTAAAATATTGAGTCAATTCGTCTTTATTTTATTTACCTATGTCCTAAGCCATATATATGCACCGTGGGCCCTAATAACCCAACAGATTTTAACCACGTATTTTTATCGTTCGTACATGTCAATAATGTTATATCAACGTAGGCCAATTTATATATATATAAATTGAGATAATTTTCAAAACAAAAGAAATTAATTAAATTTAGCACTTCCTTGTGAACGAATCTTTCGTACTTATGCGTATAAAAGTATTAATGGATCTAGGATCTATGTGACATCCTTAGAGTGTGTTACACTTGAAATTTATAAACGTGTGATTATTTTTAATGCTGAATATCTCGAAAATTGGACTACATGTTATACCACTTAATGTACCAATAGGATCTAGAATCGATTGTTAAATCGATCGGTTATTATTGTATTATATTTAAGTGCACTTATGTAAACAATGAACATCCTAAACTCGCAACACCATATTTTCCAAGAAAATGTATTACACTTCTCAATTCCACGTTTTCGTTGTAGAATATATATTGGCGAATGTTAAATTCTACGATTTATCTTACTGTTTCTGACTGTTTTTTTTATGAAACTGCTATTTGTGGATAGCCTTGTGTTTTTCGGCCTACAATTTATTACTAGATCAACTTTACTACTAGGTAGGTAGTGGGATGATAGAGGACGACACGTGTTTGGTCGTACTACATTAATACTCTGACCTTGGCAGCTACTTTTAGCTTTGTCCTACTCGTACTTATAATTTAAAGGCAGATAATAGGTATCAACAATTTGTGTCTTAACACGGAAATAAAAAGCTGTCTCGTAAAGGGGCCATTTAAATGAAAGATAAATAGGTAATTAGTAGTCCGTCAGGCCAATTAATTCTTCTTATCATGTGAAGGTTAGAAATCATCATACTTTTTCAATAAAATAATAAAAGCTTATAAGAAACTTATCATGGCGTTTCTGCTACCCTAGGTTGATACAGTCGGCCAAAAATGTGCTCTATCACCCTACCCCTAGGGTGAAGTTAATTTGCAGGTCATAAAACGACTAGGTTGATTTGTCCTTATATTCTGAGAGATAGTAATGTTTGTAAAAAGAATACGTCATATTTGTGCATCTCTTTAATTGTTAGAAAGAGTCAGCCTTACAGCTATCTTTTTCACACAGGAAGTTCTGTCTAAAGTTGTAGACTAGATTTTTGGGCGACTTAACTTACTTTTTCTTATATTTAATAGCACAGTTATGAAATTTAAGTATTGAAAAGACGTAAAATGAATAAAAATTGTAGCATTCTCTAGTTTTTGTAATTCTCTAAAATTAAATTCGCAAGGTCCTTGACAGCGATCGTACAGCTGATTCGGTTGTTTAAACAAAATTTTATTTTTGATGTTTACGATTTACTTTCTTCTAATTTCTTAAATAAATGTCAGCCAGCTTGCATTGATGCCAGCAAATGTTTTTAAAATTTATCTTTAGTGATCAGCATTTTCTCTAGCGCTCGAAACTCTAAGCCTCGGTTCATCACCGTTTAGTTTCAACGTACAAAATATATTCTTAAAGCTAATGTTAAACACCAACTACGAAGACATAAGCGGGATGTAGTGCACCAGCTATCGCGGTCTTGCGCAGCCTGGCTTCATCTAATCACTACCAACCGCTCATTCATCAAAAGGTGGTTCGGCCAATCATGCCACAGTGCCCTACACTACGTTAGCCTAAACGTGATCTTCATTCACGTACGGTCTGGTCCATAAGCCTGTCTACATGCATGACCAGCCCACGGATAACTGTTTTATCAGGTTTCTATTTCTTCCATTCTTCAAAGGGTTGAGTTCAAAATGTTCGTGCCGTCAGCCACTTATGTTTCAGTAAAATATACAGTTATAATTATTTTTATTTTTATTTATTTTATTTTTAATAAGGTTAATACCATATTGTATAATCACATGAGCTAAATACTAATTAGTTTTTTTTTATTTTTAGTGTTAAAATAGCCATCGTTAGAGTAAACTTATAATAACTATATTGTATTGCACCACAATTTCTTTAATCTAAAAATATTTATTTTGTTAGTTTGCTATCTCATTAGTAAGTATGCTGCATTCACTTGTTGCACAAAAACAGAGCAAAGGTTTTTTTTTATTGAGGGTTGCCGATCAAAGAAAATAATTTCGCACATAAAGCCAAGCAAATAAAAAGCACAAAAATAAAATATTTGGCTATAAAGCTGACATAAATATATTTTTTGTGATATTATTTAATATCTTATGATTTCGACATTTTTCAAAGTAATTAATTCAACTGAATATCTATCTATGTCATCTATTTTAAGTCATAAAGATTACCTCAAGTATTTCTTTTTGCATAATGATTAACCTATAGTTCGAGAACCTTGTATGTGTCGGTAAAGATGCACGCAGTTACATGTTCTTTGATGCTTTTATGTCTTTTATATATTTATATACATAATTTGGTTCTGACTTTCTTTTTAGTAATTATTATAAAATGTTATAAAAATTAAGGTATAGTCATTTTTGCGTAAAGTACTGAAATCAAAAGCTTATGGAGGGCCTGGAATGAACTCAACTATTTGGTTCATCGTCGGATACCTTCATTACAAATTCTATACGCCTAAGAAAATAAAAAGATAAACATCCACATCTTCTGATGTATCATCTATTATTCACGACACAACCCTGTCAAAACCAAAGGAGACAAGAATAGGAATTTTAACTCTTGTGTTAGTAATGTTATGGTAGCTAGTTTATTGTATGTAACTGTAAAAAATATTTTATCTAGCAACCCGAAGAAAACTGCAGGAACACTACTACAGCAAGAATGAAGGAGAACGTTCTACATAAATTTGTCTTTTTCCGCTTTGCTGCTGATTGTGCCTCGTATCAACAGCAAATCGAAAAGGTCTGCTTTATGAGAACTAGCTGCAATGATACTGAAGAAACTACGAAAGAAGAAAATTAAGCGAAGAAAGAAAAGAAGATTTTACAAAGCGACGTGTATTTTGTAAAACTAATGCAGTTTCAAACTGAGAACATTCAAGTATGCATGTTATTTGTAATATTAATAATTAATCCCCAGACGCACCTATAACTGAACATTTCTTACTCAACGGATAAATATGTAGGTATAACATCCAAATTCTAGAACACTTACAATGCAACTGAAATCTATATTTCTTGAAAGTCAACTCTCGAAAATGAACTGTAAAACTATATTTTTGTGTGAGTTTAAAGAAAGATTCGCCCAATAGGAATACTTCATTAATTTTTGTCTTATTTATTAACAAAATGAAGTTATATCAAAGTTCATTTTCTTATAATCCCTCCGAAATTCGCACCGTTTTGATGTAAGTTTAAGTCTAATCGCCGACTTAAACGTTGGTCGTTTTCTAAATCGAGTTTAACCTTAGAAATATGTAATTATTTTTACATTTAAAATATTGTCGTTATTTGTTGTAATCTTTCTGAATAATTATATTCAACAAAAGAATTAAAAAAAAATTGTTATATCAAAATTAACATATGTATTAATTTTATCAGTAAATTTTTTACACCTAATGCCAAACTTTGGCTTTTAAAATGTTATTATAGTTAGACATAGATGGAAAAGCGCCTCTTGGCTCTATTTTGTCAAAGTTGTTATGAAATAGTAACTGTGTAACAAAAGTAATTTCGTCACATTATCACTTACACGCAGGTGATCTGCAAATATACCAACATTTTTCAGTTCAAGATGTTAATTCTGCTGTAATTTATATTAATGAAGATCTCTCACGTATCTGTGACTGGGCCAAATCTTTCGGTTTGCTTATCAATCCCAATAAATGACAGGCTATGATAATTGGTAGTCGCCATATTCGAGGTTGCCTTGATTTCTCGACAATGCCGTTAGTTTGCCTTGATTGAATACCAGCTGATTGGTCCAGTGGTTGGTGAAAGAATTTGGGAGTGATCATTGATTGTAACCTAAACTGGAATTACTATGTAAATGAAATTAGCCGCAAAGTAAATTTCACTTTTCACTCCATTAAAACCCTTAAAAATTGTTTGCCACTATCTACAAAAATATCTCTCGCTCAAACATTAATTCAACTTATAATTGATTATGCTGCTATTATTATCTATATATGATTGCATATATATATAATGCTTTTATTATATTATTTATTCTATATAATATATCATTATATATATTATTCTATATATATATATATATGCTATTATGAATATAATGCTATTATACTATTATCTGCTATTATGCTATTATTATATATTATCCTGCTGTATGGATGCCACTCAGGAACTTTTGAACAAACTACAGCGCTTACAAAACTTATCCGTTCGCTTCATTTTCGGACTGAGAAAGTATGATCATGTTTCCCACTTCCGCAAGAAACTCATGTGGATGCCTATAGTTTCCGTACGAATACTCGTATCTTGTATCCTTTGTTTAATTTGCTTAGCAACCCTCACTCTCCACCATATTTACGTAACAGTTTTACCCACGCAGGTGATGTGATCTGCAGACCACTTAAAAGAAACCTACTAGTGACTCCTCGCCACAAAACTGACTTCTTTTCTTTGTCGTTCACCGTCCATGCAGCCAGGCTGTGGAACAAGCTGCCTCACCAGATACGCGGCGCTAAAACACTGTCTATTTGTAAGAGTAGAGTGAGAGAGCGCTATTTATCACTATGCTAAAGAGTTAATCGTTGTAATCTACGAGTACACAATACGTATGTACTGTTCTATGTATATGTATGTATGTATATATGTATTTTTATATAAGTAAATATGTTTAAATTGTACTTATATAATGTTTTGTATTTACAATACATAATGGCACACTTATTTGCTTTATACGAAACTCTCCAGTGTTACATCAATTTGAATAAAAATAGTGTAATTCCAGATATGAATCAACTACGGTGGCGTAATAACCTCTTTATATGACGGTCCCAAATGTCATCCGGTTGGAAACTTTACCAATGAGTTTTTAAAACGAATGTTCATAGCCCAATGGACTCCGGATGTTTATAGGCAGATGGTTTTAATGACAATGGAAAACATCGTGTGGAAATGCACATACCTAAGAAGTTATTTCGAAAGTATGTGTAGTCTGCCAACCGGCAGTAGACAAGTGTGGTGGATTGTATAAAAATTATATAAAACTCCTTATTTGGGTTATGTAAAATGGCGGCTGCCCTACAACGGAAACTCTTTAAATCTAACCTTTATTAAAAAAATCTAAACTTTGTGATATGATAAACAAGATCCAAATCTTGTATTTTCATCACCAATGAAGAATTCCAAACTGGAGTGCAAATGGTACTACTATACAATACAATACAATATAACACAATACAATACAATAATGTACTACTTACAAAAAGACTTAGATTTTTTTTTAAACGTAAAACGAACTAAAATTTACTTTATCCATCTTTTTAAACTACAACTCTTGGCACAATTTTTGGCGTAGATTCAGCTTTAGAATGTGACCTCTTTTACATTTGTATGTAAGATCTAAAAATGGGTAGATTCTACTAACTTAACGCACTTAACTTAGCGCCATTTCATAACGGTTGGAGAAAAATAATATGGCGGTGATTTGTCGATAAAAAGTATCGTACCATCAAACACATTGTTTATCCCGTTATTAAACTTAATCCATCTTGAACATGAGTGATTAGTCCACTTCCAAACCCCGCTTTGTCAATGCGGCAATTAATTTAGGAAAGTTTTGCAAGATTATTGAGAATTCAATCCCATTTTATTCCTAACACCGCGAGTTTTTCGTTAAATAACAAAAACATATATAAACCTAATTGTTCTTATTTATTTCTTATCATCAAATGACTTATAAAACGGTAGATCAGTTTCCAAATTACTTAACGTTATCCCTTAGAATTTCATGGCATTATGAAAAAGAAACTATTTGGTTTTAATTTAGCTGTTATGTGTTAGTAGGTACAGAATTATTCTTAAAGGACTAGGTTTTGGAACTTCTTTAATTTAAAAATGCTTTACTACGATGTATTACATATAGCTATAATCTTCAATTCATTTTGGAAAGAAATAATATAGTAAGTGACCCAAATAAGGCCTACCTTATTTTTATTTTCACGTAATTAGTAGGTTTTTAAGAGTTATATTAAGGTTATATCTTTCATAATAATCATCTTTGTTTATTAAAATTGAAACAAATATAGTTAAAACAATAAAAAAACAAAAAACACACTTCTGTGACTCAAAATATAGAAAAAGTCCTTGAGGCCTTTTTGGAAACCCATGCCGCAATAAGGCCTTACGTACTAAAACAAAGAAAAAAGCAATAATTAAATTTCTGTAATACAAATCAACTTAATATAATTTAAATTCAGTAAGATCCTTTATCCGATTTATAATCAGCTCAATATATATATTATTAGTCTTCTTCATCATCATCATCAGCCCATATTCGTCCACTGCTGGACATAGGCCTCCCCAATTTCACGCCATCGAGGTCTATCCTCGGCTACTCGCATCCAGCTCCTGCCAGCCATCCCGCGCAAATCATCACTCCACCGTGTCTGAGGACGTCCTACACTACGTTTGCCGAGACGCGGTCTCCACTCAAGAACTCGTTTACCCCAACGGTTATCGGTTCTTCGGCTAATATGGCCAGCCCACTGCCACTTCAGTTTGCTAATCCGGTGCGCTATGTCGATGACCCTGGTTCTCTGCCGGATCACTTCATTTCTGATTTTGTCCCGCAGAGAAACACCGAGCATAGCTCTTTCCATAGCACGCTGAGCGACCTTCAGCTTGTGGACCAGCCGTGCCGTTAGTGTCCAAGTTTCGGCTCCGTATGTCATGACGGGTAGGACGCACTGATTGAAGACTTTCGTCTTTAGGCACTGTGGAATCGTGGATATGAAGACTTGACGTAGTTTCCCAAACGCTGCCCAACCTAGCTGAATTCTTCTATTCACCTCGTTCTCAAAGTTGTTTCTACCTAACTGCAATGTCTGCCCGAGGTAAACATATTTTTGAACAACTTCGAGAACGGCTCCGTGCACTGCAATCGGTTCCGGTAGTACATGTTCGTTGAACATGACCTTGGTTTTATCCAAGTTCATCCGTAGGCCGATGCGTATAGAAGAGTCAGCCAGGTCATTCAGCATCTGTTGTAGGTCCTGCAGCGTTTCTGCTATGATGACGATGTCATCAGCAAATCGCAAGTGAGAGATATGCTCGCCATTGATATTTATGCTACGTCCTTTCCAGTTCAGCGTCTTAAACATATCCTCCATTGTATTTGTGAACAATTTGGGAGATATTACGTCTCCTTGTCTCACTCCTCGATGCAATGGTATGGGATTCGTCTGCTGATTCTGTATGTGGACGGACATGGTGGCGGCCTCTTAAATGCATCTCATCACTTGGATGTATCGCCAATCTACTTGGCATCGCTGCAGGGACTCCAGAACGGACCAGATCTCAATCGAGTCAAAGGCCTTCTCATAGTCCACAAATGCTAGACACAGGGGCTGATTATACTCTTCAGTCTTCTGTATAATCTGCCGCACTGTGTGGATGTAGTCTATGGTGCCGTATCCGCTCCGAAACCCAGATTGTTCCGGTGGTTGGAACTCGTCAAGTCTCCGCGCAAGACGGTTCGTGATCACTCTTGAAAACAGCTTATAGACGTGACTTAGGAGGGAAATGGGTCGATAGTTCTTCAACAGGGTTTTGTCTCCCTTTTTGAAGAACAGGACGACTACACTCTCACTCCACGCCTGCGGAGTTCTCCCTTCGAAGAGGACAGCGTTGAAAAGCTTTTGGAGCACCCTCAGTACGGGTCTACCTCCTGCTTTTAATAATTCTGTCGTGATGCCGTCCTCTCCAGGGGCTTTTCCATTTTTAAGCTGCCCAAGAGCGATCTCGATTTCGCCAATGCTGACTTCTGGCAGGTCTTCGGTGTAATGGCGTGTTAATGTGGCTCTAGGATCATCATTTCCGGGATCAGGTCGAGATGCGTGCGAAGCGTATAACCGGCCATAGAAGTTTTCCACTTCTGAAAGGACTGCCGGCTTCGAAGCAACGACTTCTCCACTTGCTGTGGTCAACTTTGTCAAGTGGCTTCTTCCAAGAGATTGTACGAACACCTTTGACCCCCGGTTTTGCTCGATCGCTCTTTCTTTAGAGATCGCTCTTGGTTTAGAGCTCGTTTTCCTGACGAAGTGACGGGTGGGTTCTCACGTCGTTCCTTCATTAGCCCTAAAGTCCTATCCGAAAGCTTAGACTTCCTGCCCGTACGCTGCATCTTACAAAATCTCGTACCTTCTTCCCTGAGGATTCGAACCACATTTTTAAGGTTCTGGTCAACGTCTATTGTGGTTTCCACGGCAGCGAATCGGTTCTCCAGATTTGACTGGAGCGTTTCAGATCCCGCCATGGTTTGGAGCGGAGTAGGTCGGAGCCTGGCCTTCATCAAGCGGACACGTTCAGCTTTGAAGTCGATATTCAGAGAGCCTCGGACAAGTCGGTGATCGCTACCGGTGTTAAACCTGTTGATCACGGAGACATCTCTGAATATGTGCTTTTTGTCCGTCATGATGAAGTCGATCTCATTTTTTGTCACAGTGTTGGGGCTTTGCCACGTCCACTTCCTTTGGGGCTGTTTTTTGAAGAAAGAATTCATCAGGAACAGCCCCTCCCGTTCGAGGAAGTTGACGAGCATTTGCCCCCTGTCATTTCTGCTTCCAAATCCATGGGATCCTACTACCGATTCGCCGCAATTCTGTACTCCCACTTTAGCGTTAAAGTCCCCCATGACAACGCTGTAGTGAGTCTTAGTAGTGAAGTGGAGGGCCCTCGATATGTCATCGAACATATCCTCCACTTCATCGTCCGAGTGTGTCGAGGTCGGTGCGTACGCTTGCACCACTTTTAGGCTGTACCTATCAGTGAGCTTTATAATTAGGTACGCTACCCTGTTCGACACACTGGAAACCTCCACAACGCTGTCAGAAATGGACTTATTGACCAGAAACCCCACGCCACCTTGGGATTGTTGGTCTCCCTCTCGGAAGTACATTAGCTGGCCTGATTCGAGGGTTATGGTGTCCTCCCCCTCTCTTCGGACTTCACACAATCCTAATATGTGCCACCTAATCTTCCCAAGTTCCACCTCCAGTTGCGCCAGATGCGAGTCAAGCCGTAACGTGCGTCCGTTGTACGTCGCCAGGGTCAGTTTGTTGTGGTGGCCTCCCGTAGCCCGGTGATTTCGCACCCCCTGCCCCGCCGTTACCATGGTCGCAACCATGACCAGGAATAGCGGGGCCGCCGGGAACTGGGGGCCGTGGCCTACTGTGCCTCTTCATTGGGGGGATATGCCCATAATCGCCACGCTGGGCAGGCGGGTTGGCGATCGCAGTATGGGCCAATTCTGCGGCCCACGCAAGGAGACGCTGCTGCCCATCTCCTTGGATCAAGTTTCCCTTAGTCGCCTCTTACGACTCCCACGGGATGAGAGGGGGTAGTGAAATTCTATGCCGTCACTACACAGCAATTAGTCTTCTTAATCCTTCCTTTTTATCATTGTATTCAAGCAATCTCCTCAACAGTAAAAATCTTCATCAGTAGGGTTTAGCCAACACGCAGCTCATGGTACCAGATATTACAAATAAGGCATTGCCGCATGTCAGCTTCATTGCAAGCTGGACAGTACCATGACGGTTTTTTTGTCACATAACCTTGTTCTAAGTTTCAATGATGACTTAAGACTCGGCTTTCTTCCTACAGCTTTAGTTCCTTGGGTTTTGAATTGCTTCGAAGATGTTGCGACTGGCTCATATACAGTTTCTGAAGTTCCCGGTGATTTTAAGCTTGTTTTGGCATTCCAAAGTCAGCCAAACGTATAAATTCTTTTCATCAAACCTTCTTTTTATTCAGCAGTAAAAATTGACTAACGCCCTAGCGTGCCGTTAAACCGCTCTGCAAATGGTTTCACAAGGTTCTACTAGGTATATTGTACTTAATATGCCCCTTTGTACCATATTTACAGCACATTCCATCTGCTCCGATGTCCCTAAGGCCATTTTCTTATTCAAATGGGTCGCTGGTGTTGTTCCTTCCATAATGTTTGTAACTAAAAACAAACGTTTTATGCTTTGGTAACGATTTTCAAATGAACATGAAAGAGCGCCTCAATAAGGCCTACGTGTTATTTTCATAGGCCTTAATTGGACTTGCCTTATTTTTTAGAAAAAGGTTTATAATAGAAAATATATTTAAAAGATAGCGTATAAATGCTCAAGAAAGGGTTACTTAACCTGCTAATAAAAAACAAACAAACAAAAATTAGGCCCTGCCTGCAAATATATCTAAATACTTACATCACTAACCGTATAAACTTTATAAAAGAAGCGTTCGCCCCGCGTCCCATCTGTTTTCGACTGCATGTTCCTGCATGCTCGCCACAAGCAGCGTTTGCTGTGCTTGTCTGTGTACTGCACACACTGCAAACTTTTGCGGTAATTTGAATTACCTAAGCTGGAAATTTGAAACCTAGGCCTTATTGGGTCATAGGCTTTATTTGGGTAGCTTACTATATTAATGTGTGTAACTGAAATACCTTAATTTGACTTCAGTGAGAGCCACCAATGTATTTTTAAATAGTTGAGTTCATCCCAGGCCCTGAATAAGCTTTTGATTTCAGTACTTTACGCAAAAAATGACTATACTTTAATTTTTATAACATTTTATAATAATCACTAAAAAGAAAGTCAGAACCAAATTATGTATATAAGTATATAAAAGACATAAAAGCAAATCAAGGAATATGTAACTGCGTGCATATTTACCGATACAGACAAGGTTCTTGAACTATAGGTAATCATTATGCAAAAAGAAATACCCGAGGTAATCTTTATGATTTAAAATAGATGACATAGATATTCAGTTGAATTAATTACTTTAAAAAGTGTCGAAATCATAACATATTAAATAATATCACTAAAAATATATTTATGTCAGCTTTATAGTCAAATATTTTATTTGCTTGGGTTTATGTGCGAAATAATTTTCTTTAATCGGCAACCCTCAATAAAAAAAAAAAACATTCGCTCTGTTTTTGTGCAACAAGTGAATGCAGCCTGCTTACTAAGGAGATAGTAAACTAACACAGTAAATAATTAATTAGTAGTTCATTGCTCGTTTTTCCTTTTTTCCCTATTAAATGAAGTAACAAATATTTTTAGATTAAAGAATTTGTGGTGCAATACAATATAGTTATTATAAGTTTACTCTAATGATGGCTTTTTTAACACTAAAAATAAAAAAAACTAATTAGTATTTGGCTCATGTGATTATAAAATATGGCATTAACCTTATTTGATTATTATAATAAAAATAATTATAACTGTATATTTTACTGAAACATAAGTGGCCGACGGCACGAACATTTTGAACTCAACCCTTTGGGAGTTTTATGAAATCCGTAAAGATGACAGCATGTACGGTCGGAAAACCCGGCGGAGAGCCAGGTCAAAGTCGGGAATCGGTTGAGCGCTGTTCGATCTTTCTTAGCGCCCCGTATAATAGGAGACGACGACAAAACACGGTGAACGGGCGCTGTTTGAGGGTGTTCGTCGTGTGGATACTTGGGGGGAGGGAGACTTTCCGAGCTAAAAAATGCAGTCAATTTATTTTGAAAAAGTTATACTCGTGAAGTTTCTTGCCAGTTCTTCTTCACGAAGGTTTTTCCGAACTGGTGTTAGAGTCATGATTTATTTGACGTCATTTTGATTTCGAATGCGAATCTGAGCCTGCAGCATGTTCTCCGACTGTACCTATATAAATACGAGTATATCATGAGCTTTTCCATAAAATAAATGTTATGTCATATTTATATAAAAAATCAATAGAATAAGTACATTATTATAATTTAACCTCAATTATGTTGAAAAAGAAAATATCATAAATGGCATTTTTAATTATGTTGCAAATGTATCTATGCGTTGTCCAAGTTGTCACAACATTATGTACAATCGACCAAAAATTTAGTCTATGACCCTACGGATGATTGACGACAGAACATTTCAGAACTATTATTGTACTAAGATTCCATCAGCACAATCAACTAAATAGTTATGAGAAATTATAGGTCAAGCCACAGATTTCTTTATTGGCCACAAAATCAAACTTCTAATTTTATGACTGAGCCACGAGAAAATACGAACTAACTCGTCTTTTTTACAATGACAACTTTAAATTCAGTAGATCGCTTCAAGTACAGATCAACGATTATCTTAATTTGTCCTCTATAATTACATGTTGTCATCTAATTTAATAACTCAGCCACGGATTTTATATTTCAGCACCATTATAATTTTCACACCTTTCACACAAAGTGCTCAAAAAAAAATATTTCAATCTTCTATAGACATCATCATTGAAAGCGCAGTAGTTAAAATTGGGTAAGGTTAATGTTAGGCTGTAATTATCGCATGCGCGAGCCGAGCGAGCGTGGTGAGCGAGGAGCGGGAGCACCCGGCGAAGCGCCATAATCGAAATTGGAAGATAATTCAAAATTTTGTAGCAAAAACATCATGCGACAACATATTTTTAGTGACTAAGATAGTATCGTTCAGACACTCGCAAATTGTGGCTGACTTAATAATTTAGAAGGCAATGTAGATTTTTTAAGGTGAACTTAGATGATAGCTAGTGACTAAGATGGTATTATTTAGACGCTTAGTTATTAGTTTAGATGGCAATATAGATTTTTTGTGGCGTATAATGCTATTAAATACAAGTCCGTTTAATTAGCACCTAATACTTTTACTCCCATAAGTAACTATTGGTTTGTTTTGTAAACCTTTGTTTAAAAGTTTAATCTTTATTAGCACATTGTGCCTAATGTGTATTGATTTGGTCACGTGATTGTACCGAAAAATTATAGTAATATTATAGTATTTGCTACCTATTTTTTTTTCATATGAGCGAGTTCTATCTACATCAACTCTTATTTGTATTGTGCTTTGGTGCTGTGGTTAGGTAGTTATTATATTATTCATTTAAAGGCACTGATTTTGTTTCACCTTAATTTTCATTACAAACCGCCCACATAGCCATTGACTGACTGTCTCAATATCTTTATTAAATACTATAAAACCAGAAACTTCTAACAAGTTAAAGATATCTATATTTGAAATCTATTTTTCGGCATCACGTGTGGTGCGCCCGCGCCGTTTCTTAATATAGTTTGTCATAAATCTAAAGCTCTGCAGTTTACGCAGCACATTCTTGGCATATTTTTTATACACATAATCTTGTAAGTCATCAACTTTATTTCTGTGGTTATTTATTATTTATAGTTTCTTTTAGCTAATAGTTTGTGCCGGCTACGGCAAAGCCTAAGGGAGAGTAATGATTTTAACCGGTAGGTATGTGTATAGTGTGTTCAACTGTCCACTAATAACGTCTTAATTACATACTAAATACAATTTGACAAATCACTGAGGTAAATTAGGGACGCAAGGACTTTGCCACGAATTATTTAACAGGTGCCGTGTTGGATATCAATTAATAGGCAAACGAAACCTTTAACATTCCTAGCTATACCATACACGCAAAACTGAAGTGTTCCAAAAGTGAACTAAGAAAAACCGCGCTCGGAAAAGTATGGAACAAGAAAATATACTTGTCTGCCATTTTTATCAACAACCAATCTCAGAAAAATAACAGATATCTTAACAAAATAATTTTTTATCTCTATATTACAAGTTTTTTTTATTACATAGCTGGCGGGCACATTGTGGCGCGTTGCATCCGAATCCATGGTCATCGTTCATTGTAGGTGTTTTAGTTAAGTGGATTTATTCAATTTAAATATTGATTAATATTGTCTTTGTTCCTGAAACTTCAACAAATGTTCCTTCTCCTCGTTTAACTGGAACGACGCGTCAAGAATAATGAGTGCAGTCTCTCTAGACGAAAATATATAATCATAATGTTTTCTACCACATCTATTCAAAAGAGAGCTAGTTTATTCTTCGTAAACAGGGACTAAAATAGCTCTTCAATCTCTAGGGACTAAAATGATTTGGAATGTTGATATTGTTAGAAAAAATTGCAAACACCAAAGAGATCAATCACGAACATTGTATCAACAAGTTACAGACTGTATAATAAAGTAAACCACGCACGAGCAAAATTAAAACAAAAGAATGTGAAAAAATAAAAATACGAAATACATTCCGCCTTCGTTTGTAGTTGTACATAAAAAATGAGTGCGTCTTTCTCAAGTAGTGAAAATGAACTAAACATACTGCCGTCAAATCCTCCAACATTGCCCTATTGTCATAACTTTGCCCAAAGAAAATTTGTCATAAAAAATGGAATTTCCAAAAAATTTTTCAGTGTAAAGAGATCCCCTACTAGAATTTGTATTTCATTTTATGACAACGCTAATCACGTGGGTTAACCATAAGCCCAACTTGTTTCTCTCGACGTGTTTCTGAAGTCGGACGTGCAAAGACGGTTCCAATTGTTGCTGGAAAAACTTTTTTTAAACTGGTTAGAGCAGGTCAAAATATTTAAGGTCTATTTGTTATATTATTATCTAAAAATAAGCTTAAAATGAGGAATATTTCTTTGATTTCACATAGTAAAATATGTTTCTTTGTGAGTTATGGTGCTGGGCAATGTTTGGTAGAAAAAATCCATATGAATTGGCTTAAAATTGCCCTTTCATATAAAAGCACTAGGGTTGTCACGTCTCTATACTAATATAAAAAATGTGGTTTTGTGTTATTTAAAGATCTCTTTTTCTTTTTTAACGATTTTAATCCGTTTAATTAGATGCATGAGGAATTTTTAGTTATAAGACAAAACCAAAGTGCCGCTAGGGTTCGCTAGATTTTTTTAGGAACTCTAGGCATCTTCTTTTATATACATAAATATACATACCTTAGTGCCAACCCCTCCCATAGGTTCGCAAAGCGTAATAAACTTCGCGAAAGCGTTCGCCCAGGCGCTCGCCACATCGGGCAACCCGATATCAGATGAGGTCTTCTCGCAGGCCTTATTAGCACTTAAAGCGTCCCCGGCCCCTCAGGCCACCAACTCCCAGATCCCTCAGGTCTTTACCAGCTCTCCCGCGTCTCCCGTTCCATCCGATATGGACTGCGCGTCGGTCACGTCATCTCGCGCATCGCGGCGTAAGCGTACCGCTCCCGGGAGTGACTCCGATTCCGCGTCCGAACCGTCGTCGGACGCCGCTACTTTAACCGGCTCTCCTGAGCCCGCATTCACATTGGTCTCTAAACACTCCAAGAAGCGATCAAAGAAAATCGCGGTGTCTTCAACACCCGATCCCATCCCGGTGCCTTCAGCATCCGTCCCCGCGCCGCTTATGTCACTCGAAGTGACCGCGTCTCCGTCGGTCCCATCGAAGCATGCGACGCGCTGCGCTCCCGTCCCACCGAAGCCTCAGCTCCCTCCGCCCGTCTTCCTCCGCAAAAAAGCGCGCTGGACCGCGGTTTCTAACTTGTGCAAAGAGCACAAAATCAATTATCTTAAAGCCGCCAACGCAGGCGATACTATCAAGATTCAGGTCGGGACTATCGACGACTTCCGCGCGTTCACTAGGCTCCTATCACTTAGGCAAATCGCTTATCACACCTACGCCCCCCCGGAGGAGCGTAAGATCCGCGCAGTATTACGAGGCGTCTCGTTCGAGCTCGCGAACGATGAAATCCTCGAGGACCGTAAGTCCCAGGGCTTCCTGGCTGAAGCAGTGCACAAGATGCACTCCATCCGCGGTAAACGGTTTCCTCGAGGGAGATCTTTAGAGAGGCTCGTACAATCTGCAGACTCTCTAATATCTCCGTCGAGCGTCCTAACCGTCGTGGACACCCTGGGCAATGCCACCGTTGCCATCAATGCCATCGTAAATAGAACATCGACAATTAAATATTTGGGTGTTATGTTGGACTATAATCTGTCATGGTATTCGCACCTCGAGCACGTCGCTAGCAGACTTAGGAAGCTAACATGGCTCTTTAGTACGCTGCGGTACATTGTACCGAGTGGCATAACCTCGAGGAAAAACCATTCAAGAAATCTCCTAAATGAAATTTACGTCGCTTTGGTGCAGTCGATATTGACATACTGTGTAACTATATGGGGTAGAACAGCTAAATCGAGGTTTATCGAAGTGGAACGAGCGCAGCGCGCAATAATAAAGGTCATGAACTTTAAAAACAAAAGATATCCTACAGAAACTCTGTACGTCGAAAACAGACTGCTCTCTGTGAGGAAAATCTATGTTCTACAGGTCATAATTAAAAAACACAAATTACTGCCGTATGACTGCCGTATTGAAATGAAAAGAAGAAAAACAAAGGTAGCATATGTTCTTCCAACTAAGACTCAGTTTGCTAGCATACAGTTTACCAGGCGATCAGCTGAGCTATACAATAAAGTAAATAGAATTAATAATATTTATAACAAAAATATCCACGATTGCAAACAAACTGTTAGTAATTGGTTGAAGTCCCTTAATTATGAGGAGACTGAAAATCTATTGCTAAGACTACAATGAAAAATATACAAAAGCACGCACAATTTCTCTCTCTCACACGAACACATACACGCGGTCACAGGCGCACACGCACGCACACACACACGCATACACACTATCACACACACACACTTTCACCCACACTTTTATTCTTACACAAAAAACCATTATTTCCTAATTATATCCTTAAGAAAATGTTGATGCTCAAGTTATAATCGATTAGACTTACTTAATAATGTATATATATTTGTATTTTTTTTTGTTTGATTTTGTTTTTATTTTGTATAAATCTAACATATTGTTATGGAAGAAGGGAGTCTTCTGGCACAGGCATTGCATGCTTAAAAGAAGACTCCAAACTCTGATTTTTGTTATTGATATTTTTGTGAAATATACATCTTAAATAAATAAGATTATTATGTCAAAATTATCAAACCGTTGCCAGCTGTACGGCCACGCAGCGGCTAATTGTTCAGCTCCCACAGGTTGTTAAGTGGTCTCCAGGTCCCCAGGTGCGTTAAGTGCCTCGATCCGCATACCACAAAGGAGTGCACTCGCACTCTCAACTCCACCTCCCCCCCCCCGGGTTGTCCGCGTGCTTCGCGCTCTTCCGTAAAGAGGGCCGCGCCTAAACCGGCGCCGCCACTCACTCCCGCTAACTTCCCGCCGCTGCGCAACCGGGGTCCCCGGAAGCAAAGCCCGAGCAGCCGATGCCGACTCCGGCTCTTTCCTGGAGACAGCGTCTGGCCACCCCTGCACCACCTTCCCGTCCTATCCCAGCTCCCGTAGCTCCCGTAGGCCCGTCGTCCTCGCCTCAGTTATCGTTGGCTGAGGACATGAAGACCGTGTTCGACGTCATCCAAAACGTCGACATTAACGAAATCGCCGTACTCACACGCAAATTGCGAGCCGCCCGCTCTGCTCAAGAGCGTCTATTTGCGTTAGCCGAGCATCATTCGCTACTCAGCTCTTCATAAATTCAATTTTTCGTATAAATTCGTTCATAAATAAATATAATGTCTAGACCTGCAAATCCCGCGTCCTGTCGTATCAAACCCGAGGGCTTATCCCTAGTTTCTTTTAACGTTCGTAGTCTTAGTACTAACCTCCCTGAGCTCAAACTGTTCCTTCAGAACAACGAGCCAGACTTATTGCTTCTCCAAGAGACGTGGCTCACTCCAAACCGCACCAGGGGATTCGCTATTCCCAAATACGCGTTCACTTGTAACGATAGGCCCAACTCCGACGGTATTGCACAGGCACAGCTATTTACTACAAAAGAGGTTTCCATTGCGCTCCTCTCCCTACCCCTCAACATGGAAGCCACTGTGTGTAGATTGGCTATGGAATCGACCAATTTACAAACTGGAAAGGCTTTAAAAATACGTTAGTTTCAGCCTTAGAGGCCCGAACTCTCCGCTCGCGATCTCGCCCGACCAATTAGATAGCCCGGATAAAATAGACTCGATAGTCGATTCTCTCACTGATGCTATCAACTCAGCCATCAGTGTTAACGAAAAGGTTGCTAAGCAAGGCAAACCCACGCTTCCCTTAGCTGTTAGCAATCTTATTAAAGCTAAGAACGCGGCTCTCCGGAGAGCCAAGAAATATCCCACGCCCGCCTATAGATTAGCTGCGAATCAGCTACAACGTAAAGTTAGGTCTTGCCTCGTGGAATTCCGAGACGCTCAGATGAACGATCTCATGGAGAATATCTCTCCATCCCACCAAGCTTACTATAGTATGGGCCGAGCCTTACGCGTAGACACCGCCTCTCACGTTCCTCCTCTCACTCGTCCCGATGGCACTACTGCCTTCGAAGTCGAAGAGAAAGCCGAATGCTTCGCTGACAGCATTGCTGCACAAGGCTCGCCCAGCACGCAACCTGCGGATCCCTCTCACATCCAGGCGTTGGAGGAAGAAGTCCTTCGCAGAGACTCTCTCCCCATCACCGCCGACCCGTCACAGTCTCTAATGACGAAATCTCGCTTCTCATTAGAAATCAAAATCCAAAATCAAAAAAAATTTCCAACCACGCACTTAAGCACCTGCCTCAACAGGTGCTTACATTGTTAGCTATCATTTTCAATGCCTGCTTCGACCATAGCTACTTTCCAGAAGCTTGGAAAGAAGCGACAGTCATAGGCATTCGCAAGCCGGGTAAACCTCTGAATATCCCGGCTAATCACTGACCCATCAGCCTCCTCAAGGCCATGTCTAAACTTCTAGAGAGAGTCATACTCTTTCGAATGCGGAACCATCCGTTTCCAACGGATGGCGATCCCCTCAGTTATTCCCCATCAGTTCGGCTTTCGCGCTAAGCACTCCTGCCCACAGCAAGTCCTTCGAATCGTTGAGTAAATACTTGACGGCTTCTATCCGCGTCGTAAAAAAACAGTCGCGGTCCTCTTTGACGTAGCCAAGGCTTTCGACAAAGTCTGGCACAGCGGTCTCGTTTATAAACTCTACAAAATAGGCTTACCGGATCGCCTAGTAAGGTTAATCGCGTAGACCGTACGTTTCGATTTAAACATGAAGGCACGCTTTCCATGCCTCGTCCCATAAAGGCTGGAGTCCCTCAAGGCTCTGTCCTCGCCCCTCTGTTGTACACCATGTACACCAACGACATCCCCATCCCACCGAAAGGCGTCGAATTCGCCCTCTTTGCCGACGACACCGCACTCTATACCAAAGTGTCCCGCAGCTTGTAACCAGACTCCAAAAGGCCGTAAACGCCCTCGGTGCATAGTTTCAAAAATGGCGCATCGATGTGAATCCAGACAGGAGTTCTGCGATTCGCTTCGACCCCAAACGCCATCGTCCCGCTGGCGACCCCCACGTTCGCATGTTAGGCATTCCCATCCCCTGGAAGCGCAGTACTAAATACTTAGGCGTCACCTTAGATCCGAAGCTTTCTTTCAAGCCACACATCGATAGAGTTTCGAAACTCGCCCGTCACTACTTAGGCCGCCTAAATAGCATGTTAGGTAGAAAAAGTAAAATGTCTTTCAGAAACATACGTACACTTTACAAGGTCGGCGTTAGACCCGTCATGACATATGCCTCGCCAATCTTTGCCCACGCCAAACCCTCCGTCCTGCACAAACTGCAGGTAGTTCAAAATCTCTTTTGCCGCAGGGCCACAAACGCACCGTGGTACGTGCGTAACGCGGACTTGCACAGAGATCTTGAACTGCCTACAGTACAACAACACCTCAAAACACTCTCTGAAGCGTTCTTCAAACGCTCCGAAACCCATCCCAATCCTCTAGTTTGAGATTCAGTCTCACATACTACTCCTGTCTTAGATTCGAAGTTCAAAGTCGCTAGGCCTAGGACTGCGCAAGCGTACTCTTCCACCAGACTGACATCGGATCTTGAAGCTCTTCTGGCCGCAAATTCAATTTGTAATCTTAACTCGAATTAATTTAACTTCTTTAATATTTATTTAATTTAATTTTAAATTTCTATTTTCATTTTGAGCACCTTTGAGCACCTTCAGTGCTATGTAAATCCCAGCGGGTGACCCCTTCTGGGCCCCGCTAGCGCGGCCTCTTTCTCCAATTGGCCGTCATTCAGATGAAGACTGTGTGGCAAAAAATTGCAGGAGTCATTCAGGGGGTTTTTTAGTGGGTATAGACTCTGGTAGGCTCGGAGTGACGAGTCCCACATAACTACGATCGCGCGCGCGGAGTATGCGTAAGAGCATTTTTTAATTCCTCCTGCCCTCTCCGTGGAGGGAGACAACAAAAAAAAGAGTAATTGTCGGGCCGTGGGCCGCGGCCTGGTCACCACAATTACATCTGTGGGAACGTGTGGTTTAGTTCCCCAAAAGTGGTGACACCATCAGCGAAGACTCCACGCCAGAGCCAGCTTCGAGAGGACAATAGGGTCATATGCGACCACGACCTTGCAGCGCCTTGCAACACTGGTCGTCACCTCTCATCCTCCACCTGCGACTTGGCACAGCACCTGCACTTTCAGCCGGTCCTTAGCAGAGCACCTCTCTCCTGGTCGACATGCAGCGCTGCGCCTTCGGCCGGTCAACAAGCAGAGCACTTCTCTCCTGGCCGACGCAGCCACCAGCCACTACGCACCGACACTGCACCGCCCCGACGCACTGGGGAAGTCTGCACCTCGGCATCCTGGGGCAGCCTCCGACTCACTGGAGCAACTTGTTCCGTACTCCCCGGGACCCGGACCCACACCGAGGATCGTCAGACATCCACCGCCTTAGTCCCGACTACTACGCGGCACCTGGTTCCGACTCACTGGAACCATCAGCTGAGACACTGGCAAGCTTCACCTTACGCAAAAACCGAAATACTTGTTTTAATGTTTGAATCTAATAATTGTGTCAAAAAATACTATACAACAATAATAGACATTATTAAACGTGTAGTGTGAAATAAAAATACATAATGGAACTCGTAATGAAGTGAATTAGTGCAAAAACATTCCCTATTCCCATGTAATAATAAAAAAAATACCGACACAACGAGTGTTAAAGTGAAGTGTTTTGTAAAAACGCGTAAGCGACACGTTCTGCCCGGCGCTTACGACGTTTTTCTCGCGACCATGGACTGGGACTATGCTTATAATTAATTATTCATTGTTCGGTTTTAAAGTTGACAGCGGTTGTAACTGAATACCAAAAAGGAAGAAGTTCTCAATTCGGCGCACGGACATTGTTTAGAAAGTAACACTTCATCCGTTCCTTGCGATATAATTATCGCTGCGCTGCGAGCTGTTTGATCGTTTACTTGTCTGATAAGATATTTCGCTACCTATCTTTGCACAAAAATGCTGTGCTTAGCTTGTAATAATTCAATTGATTTTAAAGAAAAGCTTATTTGTGTGGCATGTCGAAGAGCATTTCACTTTGCCTGCTTAAATATTTCTCAACCTTATTTTACGAAGAACTGTGCTGAGCTCAAACGGTCTTGGAAATGCCACTCTTGTGCAAATGTTACTAGACGACGAAACGACAGCACGCCAGTGAGAAACCAGTTCGAAGAGCTACGGGAATTGGCAGATATGTCATGTGAGGACTTGTTGATAACCAACACCGAAACCAGCAATGATTGCAATCCTGCGGATTCGGCGAAGTCAAGTAAGCCTACTCGAGTGGTGCTGACTGAAAAATCCTCTACGTCGGGGTCAATTTCTTATGAACAGTTTGGTCAGTTGCTTGATTCTAAACTGAATTCTCTTAGATTGTCAATTATTAATGACATAAATACATTGATTAAAAAAGAAATTAACAATGCTATTGCTAATTTAAGGACGGAGTTTACACAGACCACAGATATTATAGTATCGGAGCAGAAAGACCTAAAAAAGAAATTCCAAGCTGTCAACAGTAAAATTGCGTCATTCGAATCTGAAAAAATAAGTGTACAGTCTGAAATGAGAGACCTTAAGCGACGTTTGATTTCACTAGAGAAACTTTCAAGAAGCCATAACGTGGAACTGCAAATGCTCCCTGAAACACAAAATGAGAACCTTCCAGCAATAGTGAAGAAAATGTGTCAGATCATAAAGGCTCCTCTTACAGAAAGTGACCTCTGTGCGGTGCGCAGAGTTGCGAAAATCGACCTTTCGTCTAAGCGGCCACGAAACATCATCATAACACTGCCCTCGGTGCGTCATCGCGATCACTTATTTAATTGTCCTCCTTTAAAAGAATCAATAAGTCGCTTAAATCAGATCATCTGAATACGAGCCACCTTGACATTGCCGGAGATAAGCAAAACATTTACTTGGCAGAACACTTAGCCCCTGAATGCAAGAGTCCCCTGCAGCCAGGAAGGTTGCCAAGGAGCGACAATACAGCTACGTGTGGGTTAAGTTCGGCCGTATTTATGTCCGCAGGAATGAGTCATCGCCAGCAGTTGTCATTAAGAACCAGGCATGCCTAGATAAGTTGACTTAAAATATTTTATCTAATTTAATTTATTATATTTTCCTTTTTTTCTTAACTTTTGTAAACTTACTTGGTTTATTAACTGTCATTGATTATGGAGATTTATTACCAAAATGTCAATAGGATTAAAACTAAAACTACTGAGCTATTTCTTTCTATATAAAATTTTGATTATGATATAATTTCTATTACAGAAACAAATATTAACTCGGGTTTTTTTGATACCGAATTGTTTGATCAAAGATACAATGTATTTCGTAGAGATCGTGAAACTTCGTGTATAAATAAAAAAGAAGGAGGAGGAGTTTTAGTAGCTGTTAAAAAGTAATATGCAATCCGTAACATGTCATGGGAGAGTGCAGTGGAGGATATTTGGATCAATATAAAACCTAATGATTGTTTTTCTCATAATATTAATATGTGTGTATGCTACTTACCACCAGATTTGCCAATGAATGATCACAAATGTTTCTATTTAAAATGTCAAAATATATTATCGAATATACCAAAAATTTCTGTAAACATGACCATTGGTGACTTTAATATCCCTAGCATTTCGTGGAAGCGGGTTGGGCTTGCTATGGTACCTAATACGTCTAATGATGCTAGGTCATCACTTTTACTGAGTACTTTGGCACTATGTGAACTCTCTCAATATAACCACATCCCAAATAACAGACTCCTTGATTTAATACTTTGTGATGCGCCTGGCATATCAGTGACTGAAGTGCAACCCTTATCGCGTGCTAACGACCACCATCCACCATTGTGCATAAAATTCGAAAAATCAAAACGTTACCATCTTTGAAGAAAAATCAATCAAAAATATTTAACTTTAACAAATGTAATTATGGGGAAATCAGGCTAGGATTAGCAGCAATAGACTACCTACTACAATGGCCTACCATATTATTGTCTTGCAACGATGTCAACGAAGCTGTAGATATGTAATACTTGGAATTAAATTCACAGCTTGAAAAATTTACTCCTTACAAAAAAACCAACGCTAATGACCACTATCCAGATTGGTACTCGCCTCAGTTAGTTAATAGTCTTTAGGAAAAACTAAAATTTCACAAAAAGTATAAAAAATATGGTAACCCAAAAGATTACGATTCGTTTGCATCTCTTCGTACGACGTGTAAGAACATGATACACGAATGTTACAAGCGGTATATTACGTCTGTCGAGGCGGGTCTAATGGAGAACTTAAAATCATTTTGGAAATTCATTCACAGTAGGAAAGGCACCAAAGACATTCCTCAGTTTATGAAATATGAAGATAGAACGGCTTCTGATGGTGAAAGTGTCAGTGAACTATTTTCATCCTTTTTCAGTTCAATATTCGAGTCCAACACTCAACCATTGTTAGATGATGACAACTTTTCAGCGTCGGATTCTTGTATTTTCAGTCTTGCCCTGTCTCAAGTGAATGTTCTAAAAAAGTTAAAAGCTTTGGATTCAAATAAGGGTGCAGGACCAGACGGCACACCGCCTAAATTCCTGACGGAATGTGCTTAAGAACTTAGTTTACCTCTGACGACAATATTTAATTATCTCTTCAACAGGGCACCTTTCCTACAATCTGGAAAACTGCACATGTCACTCCTATCTTTAAATCAGGTGATAAATCTGACTGTTCCAATTATAGGCCTATAAGTGTCCTTTCTGCTATTCCAAAGCTATTCGAGAGTGTTGTGTATGACCACTTATACAACCACGTTAGCCTTTTGCTTTCCCAAAATCAACATGGATTTACAAGACGCAGATCTCAGTCACTAATTTGTTAGAATACAATAACTTTCTTTGTAGAGGGTTTGCCAGAGGTGGTCAGGTGGATTCCATCTACACTGATTTCACCAAAGCCTTTGACAAGGTAAATCATCAGCTGTTGTCGGAAGCTCAATTTGCGGTACGGGCTTCATGGTAACCTACTTAGATGGATTTTCTCATATCTCGTAACCGAAGTCAACTTAAGGGATATAAATCTGCTCCATTTACTGTTACGTCGGGTGTGCCTCAGAGGTCTCATCTTGGGCCTTTGATCTTTCTTTGTTTTATCGATGATCTCATGAGTCGGCTTCATTGCCCATGCCTTTTGTATGCAGACGATTTGAACATATTTTATGAAATTCGCAATGAAAATGATTGTCAAATCCTTCAAAGTGACCTTGCTATACTAACAACCTGGTGCCTGCAAAAATAATGCTTTTAAATCCTAAAAAATGTCAAATTATATCCTTCACAAAAAAAAAGAAAAATAAAATTAGTTTTAACTATAAATTAAGCCATCATAGTCTTCAACGAACCTCAACTATCGCGGATTTAGTAGTCATATTTGGTTAGCAATTGTCCTTTAAGGAGCACTATGAGAACATCACAATGAAATGTCTGCAAACCTTAGGGTTTATTGCCAGAGTGCACTTCAAAAACCCCGATTGCTTGATTTATCTTTTCAATAGTCTAGTCCGAAGCCGTCTTGAGTAAGGATGTGTAGTATTATTTCCTAACTATGCTGTTCACTCGGATAAAATCGAAAATGTCCAAAAGAAATGTCTCAAAATAGCAGCATACCGTTCGGGCTTAGGTCGTAAGCTTACTTCCTACGCAGATAGGCGACGTCACTTCAATGGGTCGCTCACTTCCCTCTAATATGGTTGAGGAGGGCGATGGCTGGATCCCGCGTTAACTCGTGAACGGGTGCCGTTTGAGGGTGTTCGTCGTTTGGATACTTGGGGGGAGGGAGACTTGCCGAGCTAACAGATGCAGAAAAGAATAATTTTGTATAGACATAAAGAGACTCTGTAAATTTATTTTGAAAAAAAATATACCCGTGAAGTTTCTTGCCAGTTCTTCTTCACGAAGGTTTTTTCGAACTGGTGGTAGAATCATGTTTTATTTGACGTCAATAAGAACAAGTAATTGTCAATGTTGAGAAATAAATATTTCATTTCATTTCATTTCAATGTCACCTCCCTAGAAACGCTGGCAACTGGATCTACTTCACTTGCACAAAATCGTTCATTTTGAATTTGATGCCCCAAATATTCTTAAATTAATTAATTTTAACACAACACTTCTAAAGCGAAACAGGAAATACCTATTTACTCTGGAGTTATATAAAAACAACATTTCCTTTTATAACCCCATAGTTCGGATGTGTCGTTATTTTTATGTTTTATAGTATTTACGGTAATTTAAGACATTGTTTATTATCTATTCTTGATTCAGTCTACTTATTAGCGCGATAACTTTTAATCATGCTGTGTGTACACGCTTTTGGGTTTATATCTAGTTTTAATAATAATAATCTAGTTTTTATTAAGTTTAAGATATGATAGTAACCTGTTGTGTATGCCATAATAATAAATAAAAAAAATATCAACTTTACTTAAGCGATTAGAATATCTATGACTTTCCCACAGTGATTGTCGAGTCGTGGGCCGCGGCCTGCTCACCCTTTTCCATCGGTGGGAACGCGTGGTTAAGTTCCCTAAGCATATTTTGGAAAAATTAGTATTTTTATAATTTTGATTTTATGTGGCTGTCTAGCTGTTACACGCGGTTTCACCCGCGTTATTCTAAATTTCGTGAGAATATCGGGATAAAAAGTATCCTATGTGTTATTCCAGACTATAAAGTATCACTGTGCCAAATTTCATATTGATTCATTCTGTAGTTTTTGCGTGAAAGAGTAACAAACATCCATCCATACTTACAAATTTTCGCGTTTATAATATTAGTAGGATTTGTTAATGGTATTTTACGATTTTGATTTAATTTTGTAACAGTAATGTAGAAAGTATTTTTCACCTGCCTATCTAAATCCTTTTGTTTTAATGATAAGATTCTTTATAAATCTCAAAACTGAAAATTTATAGACTCAATAAAAATTCTTAAAACTTTAATATTTTTCTTATATTTTTAATATGACACCCCTAGCTATAAAACATTTTTGTATGAAAAGTCCAGGAAAGATTACGTAACATTGCCCGCTTCATTTGGTCGCAACCCAAGTTCACATTTTAAATATAGTTCGCTTCTTTTCTTCAGTGTGCACCTGGAGTCTAAACATCATTTGTGTAAGTCTTTAAATTGCTTAAATATTCACAATGGGCAAAGATGTGCAATTCCCTCTTAACTCTGCCCACCTCATTAATTGGGAATTTTACAATAACTACACACAAATACTCAATTTTAAGCTTTCTGTTGTATTCTATAACATCTAATTTACCCGAATATACGATGCGTGTTTCTTTCTTGTTCATATATTTTATAATCAAACAAAAATGTTAAAAAAGCTGGCAATGTTGGAGGGTTTGACTGTACTCTTTTGTCATAAGTTGCTCCTTCTTATTTTATCATAGAGGAAAATAAAAAGTAGAGCGTATCATTCGGTCGCAAAATTATTTTTGCCGGGGGCGAAATACTTTGAACCCCTCACTACGTTCACGATTCTACATTTGAATCCGTCATAGCGTCGGAGCTCGGGATTCAATCCTATAGATCTCTTCATTACGTACGTCATTCCAAATTACGCTCTCGCCTTAAAAATTTAATTTTGCTCCCTTATGATACAATCTACTATTTTTTAGATAAGTTGTCATTATGCGAATTTATCATCTAAGAAGTCATCCAAATACGAATTTGTCATTGTAAGAAATCGACATTATGAGATGTTGTTTTTTTGAGAATTTGACATTTCAAGAAGTTGACCTTTTGAGAAAGGGACATTTTGCGTCCGGTTGTCATTTTGAGAAGTTGACATTATGAGCTGATACGAATAATTTCAATATAAACAAGGATATCAGTTATTTAAAACTGATGGACATCAATTATTTTTAATGGCGTTCATATTTTACTGACGTAATGTAGCTAAAGCAAATAGGTTAATGTAAATAAAATAACTAAAATAGATTTAAAAACATTTTATTTTGGTTTTAAATATAGTTTACGTATTGCATCATATTTTTAAAAAGTTCAACAAAATACACTTCTAGATTTTATATACTTCTCACTCACTCTATCGACCAATGTATATATCTGTCTCACTATAGCTAATGCTCGTCCAAATGGGAATAAACTCTCCTAAGCTTTTCTCTCTTGTTTTTGTTTGCATGTTTTTTCTCATGCTTCCAGGGTTTTCCAGCGGCTTGAGCGCCCGCTACTCTGCAAATAAAGAAGAAATGTTATTTATTTCTAGGTTAGGCACTAAAGACGTTTCATTGGTCCCTGGTATTCGGTATAGGTACGGAATATTTCCAAAACAGAATCGGGCAGTTTATCGACTTATGTAAACCTAAATATGGTATGATTTATATAAAGTGATTTATTAGTGATGGGTCAACATGCATGGCACGACATTTGCGATGTTGTAATACAACTTAATGATATTATTTCCCAAAATTAGAGGTGTTAGAGATCGAAACATAGAAAGTTATTTTCTCTCCACTTCGTTCGAATATTCTGTAAATTGCCGTGTCTCAGAAATACCCCTGTTTCACCCCTTAGAGGTTGACACACAGGTATTTTACCACAAAGAGAAACAACGTGAAGAATGTCAGCTTTCTTTCGTCTGCAAAAGATTAAATCCTCGTCGTTTTCATATTAGAAAATATTCAAACACTGCAAAAATATACAAAAACAGCGGCTACCGCAGACACCGTTAACAGTTTAGACTTTTCAACAAATGAATATAAAAATATCAACACAACAATAACATTTAACATCAACTTTCTGATAATTCAATAATAAAACGCTTTTCAAGACGGGCAATAATCATAAAACTCACAAGTACCATGTCTACATTCCTGCATGCAGACAGATCCGAAAAGTCGTAACTCAAGATGAAAACAGATTTGTGGCTTTATGATCTAATTATTTATGTACCACAAAAATTTAGACATATAAATTATGAAGGAGGAAAGCTACAAATAATAGATATTGTGCTAGTCATGTAAGTTTGCAATGTGCTAAATAATATAAATGCGAATGCGAGTTTTCGCGCTTCTTTTTATTTCTCTTTCTCGCTTTGACTTCTAAACCAATCCTCATGAGTCTTGACATAACTGTTTGGTGTCAAAGAAACGTTTCTGTAGAAAATTGTACAGTCCGACTAGATGGCGCTACATTAAATTTAATTTAATTCGCATTTTTGTCTACTGAACAGTTAAGCTGGTGGATCTCGAGTGGTAGGCAAGCGAAACCGAGGACAAAAGCGAGAGAAATTTAAAACTTTCGTTTAGTATGTGTCCCTTGCAATTTTCCCGAATTAATGTTGTGGCGCTTAAAACAAATTCAAAGCTTTGAATAATGGTCCCTGACTATCTCTTATCAAGAGGAGATATTGTTTACTACTAGTAAATTATGTGTGAGCGCAAAAAATTAAAAACAAAAAATATTTTATTTTATAATAGGTAAAAACTTTTTACATTTGGTGAAAGCCTTCTTTTTTTTCATCTCCATCCACGTAGTCGCGCCCTACTACTTTTTGGTCTATACATCGTAGAGTGCGACTACAGAAAAAAAGTAGTGGGTAGAAAAAGAGAGAAAAGACGGATGGCATTCACGATAGCTTAATAATTAAATTGAAAAGACAAGAAAACACCATATAATATGAATTTATCGTTGGTACCAACCGACAGCTATATATTCATTTTATATTCACGTTCAAGATTTATTTTAATCGTTAGAATATAACTAAGATTAGAAGTATAGCTGTATAGGTATTTCATGGTGCTGTAATTTGAATAGAGATGAGTCACCACAATACACACATAAACGACCTCGAACCGGCAGACACTTCCTCGGTATAAAAACGAGATACATCTATAAAATCATATTTTTAAATACATTATTCATACTCAGGATGTTACCATACGAACCGAACTAATTTTCGCTATCGTTAAACCCCCTAGCATCGTAAAGAAGTTTTCATCTTTATGAATTAGAGTTTGGCTCTGGGCCAGTAAACATTATACTAAATCCCGGAGCCACACAAAAATATATCTTACACAACGGCAATAAGTTTCACAACGCTTTCATATCGGGGTTGTATAAAGAAAAGAGTATTTAGGTTGCCCTTAACTCAACATAATTGATAATATTCAGAATTTCTCTTTCATCCAGGATATTTTCGGTTAGGAATTCATGCCGGATGAGGTTTTTTTTACTTAAAAACATTGTAAGATATAACAGAAAATCGATTTCAGTGTTGACAGAAATGTTTATATTTTCCGTGAGCTCGAGTGGGGAGCCGGCGAATGCTTCAGGTAACCCGTAGAATGTAAACTTTCCGCTCTAAATAGTGTTGAGGAGCTTGGATTCATTAATCATTACTGTTTAGTTCTAACACTTCCGTTTGATAGTTGACAAAAGTTATTTTAAACCCAATAGTGCAAGAGATACTACTGAGGGACAATATTAAATATTAAATTTTCTGTTATCTTTACCAAGAAGTAACAGAAAAACAGACTCGTTGCTCGGTAGGGACAAATGTTTATGTAAGTATTACGAGAAGTGATGCAAAGCCATTGCCCTGTTATAAGATAACGTCATTATAACCTATTACCATGTTATTATGACGTATTTCCGCATGTTTGTTACACGTTAGCTAATATTATTGTAGAAAATGATTTAACCATGTATGTATAAACAGGATAAGGGGGAAGTTAGTTATTTTAACTTCGTATGTAAATAGTTTTACATTGACGCGTAAAGGAGCTCTGTATATTATATGGTACGGTTTCCAAGAGAATTGGGTTATCACTGGTAATTTTCGTTAAGTCGTCATTTTCCCTAACTCGTCAGTTTCCTTACTCGTCAATGCCAACAAAATCTTTAATTCGTCATTTTCCTTTACCCGTCATTTTCGTTAACTCGTCAATTTTTGTTTGATGTACAGTCATTTTGATAAATCCTTTATTCCTAATTTCAACAGTAGGTACTAATTTTAGATATGATTTTTTGACTCGTGGAACTTCTGTGGTATCTATGAATAGCAATGTTATTTAATGGTTTGTGAATGGTATAAACCAAAAAGGGAATAGCTTTACTGTGATATATTAGTTGCGAAATTTCCACGAGTGAAAAGAAATCAAATAAAAAACAACTACTTAGAATTTTTTTTAAATATTAAGATTCACTTTTGAAGTACTAGGACACTATGGGTAACTAAGAGCTTTTAAGTTCACACTTACGACCATGCTTCCCAAATGATTTAGGTACTTACAGTTTTTCAGTGCAGGTAAACTACTTTCGAGACTTTTTTGCATGTAGTTGTGAACGGTTACACCACTTAGAATATAATAATACTGAGAAGTGTCAAACAAGCCGATTTTTTTTTTCTGCCGAAGCAACACCTCCACGTGCGGGAGGTGAAATATGCACAAGCCGAAACCGTAAGGGGTCCTGTAGTTCAAAAGTCGCATTATCAATGTTCGCCGGTAAGTCGCATTGAGCCAAAATCGTAAAAAAATTCACTAAAGATATATTTTTTTAGATTTTTGTCGATAAAATCGTTCAAAGAATCCCCGATTTTCGTTCGTGCACTTTATTCAGACTCACACTGTATTTATTTATGTGCTAATTTTCACAAGTGAAAAAACATCAAGGGGATATATAATAACTAGGATGTTTTTTAAATACCCTGGTAATTGTCGAATCCAATTAATTTTGAGTTTTAAAATACAAGGACATCATAGGTGAATATAGGTAAATTACTAAGGATGGGACAAATCAATGGGACTACGAGAAAACACCGTACAAACCATTGAAGTTCAAGAAATTTCAAGCTAATTAAAACAAACTATTATAAGTTGTTTTACCTCTTGATGGTTTTTTGGTTCGTGGATATTTTACAACTACCAGTCAGCATAAATGTTTTTATCAGTACATCACTACGTACGTTAATGTACTAATGGAACTACGAGACATAAGTATCCCTCTTGATCCCATTGATGGGACAAGTCAATGGAACCACGAGAAAATACCCCTTTGGGATGGTATGGTTCAGCTATTGGGCACGGTAAAGCAAACCTGAAACACTACAATCTTCTGTGATGCTATGTGTTCTTGGTAGAATCAACGTATTTTTCAAGATATCGAAGAAATATTTAAAAAAAATCGAAGTAAGTTTTGCACACGTAAAAATTCGCAATTATTTCCGGTACAAGGCTTTTATGATACAGATTACAGACTGTCCGGAGGGTTCATATTTATCTCAATAATCAACCATTACTAATTAGGTATGTGCGAAATTTACATTCCAACTGTACATTGCACGAAATGACGAGATAAGGAAAATGACAAATTAAAGATTTTGTTGGCATTGACGAGTAAGGAAACTGACGAGTTAGGGAAAATGACGCCTTAATGAAAATGACCAGTGATAACCCAATTCTTCCAAGATTACCAAGCTGATAAGTGTCTCAAACGACAGAAAGAGAAAGCTTAGGTATCTCATATTTTACTTTATTTTTAGCGCATTTACATATAATTTTTTCACCTCAATTACCTTCATCATTGGTAGACACAATCGGCATACTAAACATATATTATCAGGCAAGTACAGTGCAAATAAATCAAATGCGTAACCTTAATTCAAATTGAAATCTTTATCGCGTTCCATAATGGTAAATTCAGGTGACAACATTTTATAGTAGGTACATACATCATGGACCCTGTTGGGCACAACAATTTGATAGAGGGGTCTATTTCAATAATTTAATAATATAATATATTTATTTAATCAAGGTATGTACCATTGCTATCTATGCACTTTTGCCATCTCATAGGTAGTTCATTGATCCCTTTACTAAAAAAGCCATTCGGACGGGAATCAATAAAATCTTCGAAGGCGCTTTGGACTGCCCCATCGGAGTTGAATGTTTTCCCTTGCAAGAAGTTATCCAAATTTCGAAAAAAACTGGTAATCTGTTGGAGCAAGGTCCGGGGAGTACGGTGGATCTTTGAATTAAATTGGATTAAAATGTAGGTCTTAGACATTCCAATAGAAGCTCCTCTAATTTGGTAGCCGTCAGTTGTACAGTGTGTGGTCTAGCATTGTCCTGAAGCAGCAGTGGCCTAGAGCGATTGACCAGCCTCGGTTGTTTAGCAGCTAGCTTTTCCATCATGGTTGGCAGTTGCTGACAATAGACATCAGCCGCAATCTAATCAATAGAAATGGCCAGATTTAAGAAACTGTAGTGAACTACACCGGCACTAGTCCACCAAACGCTCACAAGTAACTTTTTTTGAGTAACTTTTCGCTTGGGGCAGGATTTGGCTGGTTCGCCAGGGTTCAACCATTGCGATGAGCGTTTCCGATTGTCGTACAGAATCCACTTTTCATGACAGGTAATGATTCGATTTAAAATCCTTTCATTATTGTGCCGGTTGAGTAATGTATCGCAGCAGTCGACGCGCGTTTGTCGGTTTGCTGCACTCAATTCATGAGGTACCCACCTCTCAAACTTTTCACCCTCCCAATTTGCTTCAAGTGCAACAGTTTTATCACTAATACCGCAGCCTACAGCTAACTCGGACGTGGTTTGCGATGGATCCGCTTTCACAATAGCCTTCAATTCTTCATTATCAACTTTGGTTTCCGGCCGACCGCGGGGCTTGTACTGCAGGTCGAAATTTCCAGAACGAAAACGTTGGAACCAAAAACGCAGTGTTTTCTTTTGCGACACCGCCGCCATGCACAGCATTAATACTTCGAGCCGTTTCTGCAGCACTGGTGCCACGGTGGAACTCGTTCTCGTAAACAACGCGATATTTCAAGTTTTCCATTTTGTAAACTAAGTGACGCAAAGAAAAACCAAAGAGGAAAAAACAAATGAATTACGGTTTTCGAAACACAAATGCGTGAGTAAATAGCTGTATAAATTTAAAATTGGAATTCTTAACCAAAGAGGAGATAATACAGATCAAAGTGGCCAGTACGACAAACGCCAATTTCATATGTAAGGACCTAATAAGGATGGAATGGGCTTATTCTTGTTTTAATGCTTTTTCAAAAATATAGTATTCTTTAAACTCATTGATCGAATAAAATAATAATTTGATGAGTAATTGATTGGCGGCCGAGTAGCGATTAGTGTTTAATAGCCATGTCTCATATGCCGAAAGTTCCAGGTTCGAGTGCTGGCCGGGGCATTTGTTTTTGTGCTGAACACAGATGGTTGTTCTCGGGTCATGGTTGTTGATATTTATTTATTTATATATATTTATTCTGGGTTTCCCCCCCCCCCCAGTTCATTGTATCCTCATCCATAACACAAGCTCTGCTTACTTTGGGGCCATACAGTTGGTGTTTTTCTCTAGCGGTTTAAAAAAATTAATATTCTTACCCCAAAATAGGTTTTCCTTTAACATGGGCACCGCTTTTCTGCATGGCAAAGAAAGTTTTGTCGATCTCATCCGATCGATTCACCCAGCCCTGCAAAGAAAATTGTATTTTAAAGCTAAGTTATTCTAAATTTACTATTTTCATTTTAATTATGTTTTCTGAGCCCAAAATTACAATTTTGAGGCCAATGATGCTTACTTTGTAAAGGATACTACCATTGAAAACATAATATCAAAATCAATATTTAAAAAATATATGCAATTTCCCCTTTTTGTTGTATAAGTTCTTCAAGTTTTTTTTATTATTAAAACAATCAAAACTATTCTTTTATTAAATATGTTTTACATAAATAATAATAAAAAATAATTTTATTGATAAATTAAATCATGGTTTTTATGTGTTTCTTTTTGTTCAAACTAATTTTATTAATTTGCTTAACTTCATTTACTGTTTTGTAAATTAAAAGTAAGCTTGATGTGTTTAGCCGTTATATATTCGATTTTAAGTTAGACCAAGTTTTGTTTTTTAGAAATAAAAGACCAGTGAAAGGGATGTGCATTTTTTATAAGCTTGAATATGTTGCCAAGTATCAAATAACAGTTATATTACCGATATTACACAGGGCTGTTGGTAATTCCTTTCGTTCCTTTCCGGAAGTCTAAGTAGAGCTTATATTTCGTAATTTGACACTGTAGCTAAACTAAATTTTTAGGTGTTTTTATGTATTCGTATTTTTGGAAAAAACATTTTGTGGTTCCATTTTTTTAAATTAAAATAAATTTTTTGCGCATTATCTAGCAGCTAACATTTTAGCACTTCTTCGAAACAATTAAAAGCAAAAGCAATTCAGTTAGGTTTTGTAGAGAACTTCAAAAAGCAAAAGATTTAAAAAATGAAACAAACCCATGCTAGACAATCTTAAGTTTACAAACAATACTTGTATGCCACGTATCACATGTTTAAATTATATTTAAAATGACAGCCTAAATATTCTCTACACAACTGGTAGTCCAGTCAAAAGAGACCGGACTTCAGCTTGTACTAATTCACGTAGAGCTGAATTATCGTGCAGACCTTTAGGCATTATTACAGTTAAAATTCTAAATGTCCGAATCGAATCCGAAAAGTTATTCAAATTTCAAAAGTATGAAGTATTCTGACAAACCACAAATATAAAAACAAAAAAAATTTAAAATTTTAATAAAATTTTGGTTTAAAAAAATTTATAATCATAAAATTGTATACAAATAATGTTCCTGCAATTTTTCCTTAGAAACGAAGGTTCTGAGATATTGCAATTTTGAAAAGAAGACAGAAGATATTTTATCCCAAAGTAAAGTTCCCTGTAATTCATGTTTACGCAGACAGCTCATGGTGTTCAGTGTCTTCTTGAAATCAGTCCATTTTCTTATGACACGAGACCACAAAAAAACAAATTAACTAATAAAGGGTTGAGTTCAAAATGTTCGTGTCGTCGGCCACTTATGTTTCAGTAAAATATACAGTTATAATTATTTTTATTATAATAATCAATAAGGTTAATACCATATTTTATAATCACTCGAGCTAAATACTAATTAGTTTTATTTTTAATTTTTTTGGTGTTAAAATAGCCATTATTAGAGTAAACTTATAATAACTTTATTGTATTGCATCACAAATACTTTAATCTAAAAATATTTGTTACTTCATTTAATAGGGAAAAAATAGGAAAAATAAACAATTAACTACTAATTAATTATTTATTGTGTTAGTTTGCTATCTCATTGGTAAGCAGGCTGAATTCACTTGTTGCACAACAAACAGAGCGAATATTTTTTTATTGAGGGTTGCCGATCAAAGAAAATAATTTCGCACATAAAGCCAAGCAAATAAAAAGCACAAAAATAAAATATTTGGCTATAAAGCTAACATAAATATATTTTTTGTGATATTATTTAATATCTTATGATTTCGACATTTTTCAAAGTAATTAATTCAACTGAATATCTATCTATGTCATCTATTTTAAGTCATAAAGATTACCTCAAGTATTTCTTTTTGCATAATGATTAACCTATGGTTCGAGAACCTTGTCTGTATCGGTAAAGATGCACGTAGTTACGTATTCCTCGATTTGCTTTTATGTCTTTTATATATTTATATACATAATTTGGTTCTGACTTTCATTTTAGTAATTATTATAAAATGTTATAAAAATTACGGTATAGTCATTTTTTGCGTAAAGTACTGAAATCAAAAGCTTATTGAGGGCCTGGAATGAACTCAACTATTTGTGAACATAAATAAATGGTTGGACGTACCACGTCCGTTTCTTTGAAGTCGGTTTAAACGACGAAATCAATACATACTCTTCTTCGATAATAATTTTATTTTGAGTAAGATTTAAAATCTATGCATTTCTGCCATACATTATTTTTATAAATAATTCCAACTTAACATACATGTAAAAACTTAGAAATCTTTCTTTTTCTTTTTTCATACCATAATTTATCAACGAGAAATAACAATATCTTTGTCCTTATGATTAAGGCAAAATTAAAGTAAGTGGAATGATACAATACTAATCCCCTACCTAGATTATGTAAAAATATGTTCTAAAGGCAATAAAAAAATAAAAATCATACTATATCCTAAATTCACACCAATGTGCTAATTTATTAACTCCAATCTAGTGCAGCGGTCCTACTGCAAACAATTTGTATACTGCGGTTTGTCAAAGGTGTCATACGAGCTTACTTTCTTGGGGCATTTGAATGATTGTTAGGCGCGCTGGGAGGCACTAAATGCTTACTGCATGAGGATAAGAGGGCCTTAAAGTAATACTTAATTTAAAAAAAAGAAAAACGTACCACAAAAGAAAGCATTTGTTGAGAAAAGTCAAAGGAATGAAGTGAGAACTGACATACATTATAAATTTTTAACATAATAATGAAATGATTACAAGTCTTGCTCAAAACAAGAGCCACAGTTCCTGAGAGTAACTTAATAAGAAATACCTTGAGCACTGCGCAACAAATATTTGAAAAAGTAACCTCTGGTATTACCAAAATAGAAATGAGAAAGTGAGTATGTGCATTAGGAACCGTGGCTCTCATTTTTACACGATGTCAGGACACCTTGCAGGCCAAGAAATCTGCCCTGCGGTACCAATCCAACGCTGATAAACTACTCTATAACTATAATAGAAGAAAACCCACCTCAACAGCCCTAGTTTCCCTCGGAGTAGGTTTCCTCTTTCCCGCTGATTTCCTTTCCTCCATCATGAGGTCGACGGGCGCGGGCCCATACTCGGGAGGCAGCTGTTCCCACTGGAGCAGACCCGTCGAAGCGTGCTTCAGAAGAAAACGAGCCGAGCGCGCTTGGTCCGGCTGGCCGGCGGCAGTCATAAACCCGCGATTAACTGCCAGAGAAGGGAAAGGGGAGTTATAAGTTCAGTATTTACCGAGGTTTTTTTACCACAAAATCAAGCTTCAGAGCTTTTAATAATCTGAGACAGATCTCACCTCACCCAAATAAGACACGGTATTTAGCAATATAAAGTCCAGTTTTGAAAAACGATCACAAAACTTCAAAATAATTTCTTACTTGTGTGGGGTTTATATTAATAATAATAAATCCCCCGACAAACACACCAACTGCATGGCCCCAAAGTAAGCAGAGCTTGTGTTATGGATGACCATACAGCGAACTGGGGGGAACCCAGAATAAACATACATTTATAAATACAAACAACCATGCCCCGAGACCATACATCTGTGTTCATCACACAAATGCATGCCCCGGCCAGGACTCGAACCTGGGACCTCCGGCGTATGAGGCAAGGCTACTTACCACTACACCACGCGGTCGTCAAATTTGACTCAGTTTCATCACTCGGTTTTCTCAGAATGTTTTCCTTGCCTTTAGAGCTGAATGTTATCGTTCTTCGGTCTCACGAACTAAATTTGTAACAGCTACGTGGTACTTTTGGAACCAGCGCCTTAACCACTGCGCCGGTCTTTTATATAACGCCCGCTCAATTATTCAAAGAATTTCCCATCAGAATAATAAGCCTGTTACGAACTTTACAACAAACAAATATTTTAAGGTTCACAGCATCAATATTATGTTCCTCTACAAACTAACATTTAGCCCCAATTCAATTATAGGCCAATATTGTATTTCACTAGCTTTTTCATACATTTATTTACACACTTGAATAATTATTGACTCAGAAAATATTTTCGCAGAAAATAGGAAAGAATTTCTGGCAGCTTCGTGACATATAAACTACAAAAGTTTACCGTAATTGTTACATCCGCTTTTAGCATTTGCATTCTACTATGAAGCATGAAATTAAATGACATTTGAGTAGACTTTGTCTTCCCAACTTCAAAGTGGACCTTCTTAGCTACTTCTGAACTAACGCAATAGCATTGCCCTCTAATAAAATTATATTTTACTATTCCCAGTTCAAAACCGTTTGCTAAAATACTGAAAATAAACATTATAGTATCAATATATTTACGGAATATTTGAAATGGGATTTTGAAAACAAAAACGTAATCAGAAAAAGCAAGTTAAAAAAATTAAGGCAATATTTTGGTTAACTAGTGTAATTAATCTACATTTATGTAATTAATCTTTAGATTGACAAACCAATCAACGCCTTTCAGTTATTTCCAGTGTCAGTAGGACTACCAATAGTGAGCGATGGCGGTTTAATAAAACTTAAATAAAGCGGATACTCACCAGAAAATTTAAGAACTAACGAATACTTACAAGCATGCGCAGTCAATATCTGTTTAAAGGTAGGTTCTTTTGGATCTACATCCGGCAATAACAGTCCGTATTGTTGCTCGAAAGTATGCCGCGAAACCAGCTCGCAGAGACGAGCCATCGCCGCCTCGTGTGATCGCATCTGTTTTAACAAAAAAGGATTAATTATTAATTTTAAAAGTTCTCTATAAAACTTAAGGCCGAACAAAGTTCTCATAAAAACATGGTGGATCGAAAGATTCCGTAACAAGACGATCCATCGTACAGGAGGTACAACGCCACAGGAAACACCACTCTTTTGCATCGAGGATTGATATACAGATTGGAGACAACAGAATAAGTAAATAAAATATGCAATACCAATACACAAGCAATAAAGAGAGAGTGAGTCCAATTATTAGCATAGGGCTATATATTGCATAATATCTTGCAATAATCAATGAATAACATGGCTTTTCTCATTCGGCGGTTAAGTCAATAATTAGAAAATATTAAATATGATTAGCAACATAATACACGGTGGTTTTTTGAGAAGGGCGGTGATGGCCTAGTCCGAAATCACAAGAGTTAGGGAAGAGTCGTGAAAGGAGTCATGCCCTCGATTTATAAGAAAAATCTTTTACTTTGACGGAAATGGAATATTTTTATAAAAAAATTTCATCTGTTGCTGAAAAGGATCAATCTTTGCAAATAAACAATTTACTAAAAATGAAAGGAAATAGCAAATTTTCACTATATTTTTACACAGAAGAAAACTCACCTCCTATTCAAACTTTTTGGTCGCTATGTGTGAAACTCATTTGTCTTATTAGCGCGATACAGTAGTGATACTAAAAAATCAAAAAAAAATTCCAATTGTTTTGTTTCGAATTGAGTTGTTGGTGTTGGTTTATGAAATAAAAAGATTTTGCTAAGAATGAATTTATCAAATAGTGAACGATTTGATTTGATGGAGACCTATTTTTTAAATCGTAGAAGCATAGTTCGTGTACTTAGCTGGTATCAAAACAAATACCCACAGCGCTCTTTATCCTCGGAAAAAGTGCTTAGAACTATGGCGAGTAACTTAAAAGCGACTGGGGTTACAAAAAACTATTGACACGAAATCCAAAAATCGTCAACGAAGATTTAGAACTGGCAATATTGACGTTTTTCGCATATCCGAGTGCTTCAACTCGTGAAGCAGAAACAAACCTTCAAGTTTCTCAGAGCACCATTTATGCAGTTCAAATACAAGTGGTATCGTAATGGACGAATTGTTCAAAACTTTCATCCAGGTGATAAACTTTTGAAGAAATGTACAATTTGCCAATAGCCAGGATTCGGAATCTGTATTTCCAGCAAGACGGGCCCCAAGCTCATAACAACCGTATGGTTAGAGATATGCTGAATGAAAATTTTGGGGATAGATGGATTGGCACTCATGGTCCGGTGAGATGGCCGGCAAGATCACCCGATCTTACACCACTTGATTATTTTCTATGGGGTTACGTCAAGAACAAACTTTACAAAGCTCGTTACGAAACAGTTGAGAGCTTACAAAGCTCATTGCTTGATATTTTATCGAGGATAAACCCTGTCATGGTACCAAATGCATTAAAGTCTCTAGAGAGACGTATAAACTTATGCATTGGAGTCAATGGAAACCATTTTGAGCAACTTATTACGGGTCGCTCACTTTCCTCTAATATGGTTAAGAAGGGCGATGGCTTGATCCCGCGTTAACTCGTGAACGGGTGCCGTTTGAGGGTGTTCGTCGTTTGGATACTTGGGGGGAGGGAGACTTGCCGAGCTAACAGATGCAGATAAGAATAATTATGTATAGACAAAAAGAGACTCTGTAAATTTATTTTGAAAAAAATATACCCGTGAAGTTTCTTGCCAGTTCTTATTCACGAAGGTTTTTCCGAACTGGTGGTAGAGTCATGGTATATTTCACGTCAATAAGAACAAGTAATTGTTGAGAAATAAATATTTCATTTCATTAGTTAGGTAAAATTGAGATACTAAAAGTAAATCGTAAAAATTTGCTATTTCCTTTCATTTTTAGTAAATTGTTTATTTGCAAAGATTGATCCTTATAAGCAACAGAATCCATTGGTTCAATAATATAAGATGTTATTTTTTTTTTAAATTATTGGGGTCCATTTCCGTCAAAAGTAAAAGATTTTTGAAAAAATAAATATGCCGTTATTCCTTTCTTTTAAATCGAGGGCATGACTTCTTTCACTACTTTTTCCTAACTCTCGTGGTTTCGGACTTGGCCATCACCACCCTACTCAAAAAACCACCCTGTAAATGTCAAGTAAAGTAACTAACTAACTATTATTGCCTATTTCTTTTTAAATTTTGTATTATTAAAATATTTTTTGTTCTTGTAATGTTTTTGAGCAATTAATAATAATTATAAGATTATTATTATTATTACCTCCTGTGGTACATTGAAACTTTTAAAGTGTATAGTGACTTCTTGTGAAACATTACAAAACAAAATTATATTAGATAGGCTGACAATTAACGACAAAAACTCGGAAATTATAGGTATTACAGAAAAATTTATAAACATTATGTCTTTCATTTATTTGAATTATGGAATGAATATTCTATTAGATTTTATCAATTATAGAGATCAAGTATTGTTTAAATTACCAATATTATTATTTTTTAGGCTTTTTAAAGTACAATGAGCAGGTACCTTTTAGAAAGGCGTGTAACTTGAAATTTTCCACCTGGTAACAGGAAGACAAACACCTAGTGAACACACAATAAAAACATGTAGATAAAAACCATCTTACCTGATCAATAGGCAACACTGCAGTGAGTAATAAATCAGGAGCTACAGCATAGGCAGGCAACACTAAACCGGGGCAGTCCAGTAGTTCAATACCATCGTCAAGTATCAATGATTGAATGTGACGAGTGTGACCAGGCATGGAACTTACACTAACCTGAAATAAGCACATATTCAGATTAATAAAAAAAAGACAAATAAAACCATTAACTTACATAAAATGTTATGATACATGTTATGATGAAAAAACCAACAAAACCGAAAAAAGGGCACCTGGGTTCAGAGCATTTTTCCCAAAGACCCCCTTTTATTTATTCCTTTTTTTTACTCCTACCGGCATTTAAAATTTCATCGGACTTGGTGGTGGAGAGCGCCGAGGGTGCTAAGCCAGAACTTAAACTACAGGTGAGCTGCCAATTTTGTATCAAGAGTAGAACTTTATTCTATATAATGTCTTTGGTAAGCTGCTCAGAATTGCGGTCTAAACCCATGTACCCTTTTTCATTGGTAAAAAATTTCACCAGGTATACAAATACCACCGTAATAATATCCCTATGTAATCACATAAGCAAATGTTCAAAGTAATTTCTTAAATATGTGGAAAGCTGAGTCTTACACACAAAGGATTAAAGATTATTCCATCTTTTTTTTCTGTGTTAAAACATTTTTATAATTTTTTTTTTAAATGTGTCACCTTTAACTACAATACAATATTCGAATTGTGTAAATTATAATCCTTAGTCCATATAATTCTGTAAAAGTAAATTGAAAAAATAACGTGTTACCATTTTTGGCAAATAAAGTTTTTATCTATTTATCTTATACCTTCGTTAGAACAGTACCATTATTTTTAGTAGCACTGAATGGCTATAGAAAAATCTTGATATAATAAACCCAAAATTATTCTTGGATAGTGTAGCTTTCTAATGGAGTTGGTTAAAATGGTTCCAGTGTCTACAGAAGATTATGATTATAAATAAATGAATAGATAGTTCATCTTTTTAATATCAGCATAGACAAATATATATTCTAAAGGCTCTTTAAATTTTGTTTTAATACATAAATAATATCAAAATAGAAATACCATACCTTTTTGGTCTGCATCAAAATATTAACAGTACTAGATTTGCCAACATTTGGATATCCAATCATACCAACATGTAATCTAGGTGGAGTCTTTAAATTAGTTACATTTAAACTTTTCAATACTTCCACTAATTTATTTCTATCATATATTTCATGTGTATTCCTCACTTCATCTGTCTGCTCTGGAGATTTTTGTGTACATTCTTCAAGTGGAATGTTATTATCTGTTGATTGACTACTTTGGTAAGGTTCTACAGGTAGACCTAGTCGAATATTTTCTAGGGCTTTGTCCAAAGCATTTTGTATTGATTCAAGTTTATTTTCTGTTTTAGTAACTGCTGTATTAATTGTTTCTAACTGTTTCTTGAACATCTCTATATCTTCTTCTGTATTTTTAAGAACATCTACTTGATTTTCATTATCACTGTTGTTACTATCAGATTCTGTTGACTCGGTGCCTGAGTCATTTTCTTTAGTTTCACTTTTTGTACTTAAAACACTTTCTTCAGATATTTTTCTTTCTTTTGTATTTTTTGCTGCTGAGAAAAATATGATTGGTACATTCTGAAAATTAAAGATACATAATTTTAAATAAAAAAGTTAACAATGTTTGTGAAATTTTATCTGGAAGAGGACCTTATACAAAGAAATTGGATATTAATGCCTTAAGTTAATTATCATAGTTCTAAATCCTATTTTAATTAGTTATCTTGACTATTTAGCTTGATATAATTGATAAAGATAGTAGTTATCACTGTTATATAAGAAATCAGAACTTAAAATTTAGGAAATGTAGTAGTCATAAAAAAGTAAGGAAGTGTAAACTGCTTATTTAAAGTAAAATTCCAAAATAATAGGTACCTCTTTAGAGAAATAATCAGCCCAACACTTTCTTTGATATTCTGTGGTCAAATCAGCTTTATTCAGCAACAAAATGCATCTACATTTCTGTTCTTGAGCATACTTTTCTAAATCTGCACATCTGAAATTTATAAAAACAGGTAATTTACATATTATGTAGAGTAATATTTAGATTAAATAACAATTTTAAATGTCTCTGCACTGAAAATTTGCTTTAATACCTGAAAAGTAAAGGATTCCTTGCATCTAAAAGCAGCAAAACCACATCTGATTTCTCCAAGGTGCGCCATAATTGTTTCCACAACTCTATATTTCTTTCATAAGGAGTCAATGCTGCCCCAAGTTGAGCCTGCAGTTCATTCAAGTTCCTTCGCCATTGTAAGAAAGCATCTCGTTCATGATTTATCTGTTCTTCTGCTGAAATTCCAACTTGCCATTGTGGTCTGAAAGAACAAAGATGTGAACCAATTTAAACACATTATTTTATTGTGGCATGAAAATCACACACTGAGAAAGAACACTGTGGTACAGTACATAAATGTGGGACTGCTAAAATTATGTATTTTTAAAATAAATATAAAGACAAAAAGAAAGGTATTACACTACCTTCGAGGAACTGTAAGTGGTTCGTCAAAGTTAGGCTGAGAGGTAACAACATCAACTTCAGTTGGTATTGACTTGACATATTTTAAATTCATTTTCTCTGCAATAAATTCCCTCTGTGCCAACTCAGCTGTAGACAGAAATTCCTGAAGGGAAGATTCCGCTGTAACTGACTGCAGGTTAAGGCGTCCCCAATCATATCCATCGTTGACTTCCGTGGTATGGAGCTGGAAAAATTACATTAATCCTTAAAAACCGGTGCAACATACAAAAATAAAGACCAATTTAAAAGATTTGTATAAACAACCAATTGCTTATGAAAAAATCACTGAAAAGACTAATTTATACAAAATAATAAACTTTACCATAGTGTTGTCTTCAACATGTTTGCGATGGCGAGTTTTAGAAAACCGATCCTTGATTAAAGCTCTACCCAGAGATTCTTTATTTTTTTTACCCATTTTAGAACCATATAGGTATTTCTTCAAAAAATTTAAAAATATATAAATTAAACACTTGACAATAGAGAATATTTTTTTATTATTCACTCACTGGAATGAAAAACAATGAAAACACATGGCTTAGACATTGACTGACAGTCAGAATTTTTTTTTATTCTTTACCCTTAGGGGAAGGCAAGAGATCTAGCCCATGCAGCCTGTTCAGAATTTTTTTTATATCTTATAAGAAAGGTAGGAACTACGCCAAACAGTCTAGTCTAGTAATAATATTTCTTCTTCTTTTATTATGATTTATTTATTTATTTATTGCCACATACATAATGTTTCTTCTCAGAAGATGAATTGATTCAAATAAAAGATTTGCTTGTACTTAAGAAACTAATATAATCTCTTAGTGATCTGTTTACAATAAATTATGTAGTAAGTCATTTTCAGTAAGATAAGAGAAATAGTTCGAAACTGAGTTTCTTTGAAAAAACACTTTTCACGCACTGTCTAAGAAATAATGTAGTAAGTGCTACATTTTTTTACTATTTTAGAATTGCTATTAAATGCGCCACTTTTTTTAAGTTACTTGCCAAAATAACATAGAACATGTTTATTCAAAAATTAATTTTGAATACTTGGGTTGGCATAAAATGACATCCTCTTTCAAGCTGGAGCAGTTATTTAGAAAATATTACAGATTGCAGAAGCACTATTCAAAAAAATACACTTTGGCAAAAGGTAAATATTTGTAGCTACAGCAGTTAAAAGACTGACACAGGGTGTTTATTTTTTCGATAAACAAAAATGCACTATAATTTGAAAAATGCATGACTGCAATTTTTTCGTATTTTTCTGACAACCACTACGACCTAGCCTATCACCCAGTTTCGGCTTGACGTCGTCTTTTGGGACACCCTGTATATTCATTTTAGTCATAGAAATTATGAAAAAAGTTGCATTTATTCATGAAGCAAGCTGCTTTTCACAATGATAGTGGGGGCAAAAATATATAATTTGACCCAAGGAGCAACATTCACCCCTAAGATTTAGAGATGGCGCTACTGGTACAAAAAATGTTTAAAAATTTCTAAAACCTGAACTGATGATTAAGGTGTCAATCGAGAGAATAATAAATGTTTTCTTATAGAATAAATAGCAAAATTAAATAACCCTATTAAAATAACCAATAAAGTCTCTCTTTGTAAACAGGAAACAAAAAAATATCATTATTTGTAAATATTATTATAAAAGCGAGGTCAATGACCCCGGAACACCAGCTAATGTTTAATCTTAAATTTCTATCAGAAATGATTACATGCAAGTTTTTTTTTTACAAGTTACATTAATAAGTTTACATTTGATTGAAATAAAAAATACCACATTAATAAAAAATTTTAAAAATATTATTACCTAAAACAAATGAACGTATTTATTTTTATATAGTTTTACGGTAATTTTAATGAAGTTATTTAATTTTTATAATAAAGCAATTAATATTCTGCTAATTGACTCTTTAATCAACAAAAACGAAGCATCCGTTCAGGTTTTGAAATTTTAAAAGATTTCTTGAACTAGTGGCGATGTCTTTGTTCCTATGGGATGAATGTTGTGTACCCTTGGGTCAAATCGGTTATTTTACGCCTACTAATACTGTAAAAAGTGGCTTGCTTCCATAAAAAAAAACAGCATTTGGACTAAGAGTGTCTGTAAGTACTATGACTATTACAGAGTCAGAGTGTTGTTCCCTATTGTCGAAAGAAACAATAAATTAACAATAGGAAAAAACAGAGTTATAGTAACTCTTGGAAAACAAAATCAAAAGGGATTTTTTTTTAAAGAAATAGTATTCCACACGGTTCACAAACTTATTTAATGAGTTCACAAACTTATTTAATGAATTCACAAAAATAACAAAGAGCTAAACAATCCGACAATTTGAATTAATAAAGCCTAGTCAATCACTTATCAAATCGGTAAACTAAATCTGACTCTAAGACAAAGACAAACCGAACAACAAGAATATTCCGACCGAACACTGTATCGCACCGACGCGACGGACGAAACGCAAAAAAAAAGGACCTGACTGTCGTTGACACTCTCTTAAATAGCATTCCTCCCTCCGCTACTCTCATATTCTTCTACACGGCCTCTCCTGACAGGAGACCGTCCTTGTACTCCTTCTTTATCAGCATTCAAGATCCGTGTCCAGAATTGGTACAGAGAGCAGGGAACTCTCTTCGTTCGCAGGGTAGACGATCGGTTCGGAGTGTCGCTGTATCCTAGAAGGGCCTGTCTGCGACTCAATCTCTTCCACGGGCTGCTCAACATCGGGAGTCAGGTTGACACGAGGAGGTAGCTCCTGTCCTTCAGTGTCTGCGTCTGTAACAAGGAAATATAACCACAGACATTTTTTCGCATTTTGGCTCAACGACCTCAGCTCCAGCACAACTGTTCATTAAAATCAAATTTCTGAGCACAGAATAATAGCGTGTCTCATATTACCTAAGACAACATCCTATCACAAAGCGAGAGACTCGACTTCCTGGGATAATATATCCGATGCACTCCAAGACAACTGGTTATCCTAGGTCAAGAATTACTCAAGGGAATTACTAATGTTCGATGCGCTCCAAGACAACTGGTTATCACCAACCCAGGGTCCTCCCCCGAATCACCACTGTCCGATGCATTCCAAGACAAATGGTCATCCCGGCCCAGGGACCCGGCTCCTAAGTGACCGCACTCCAAGATAAACACTCACCCCATAACAAGTATTTCAACTTCCCCCTGCTTTAATCACATGTGAGGGACTCTTATCATAAAATGACAGCAACGAGACAAAGAAAACATTGTGAGTGTAAATGGGTTTAACTTCTCAAAGAAAATTTTAAATCATAAGCAAAAACAAAGCAAAACTCACCATCAAAGAAAGCGGAACGCGCTTCAGGAGTCCATTCTCCAGGCCACTAATCCCTCTAATAAAAATTTTAATAAATTATAATAAATTGCGGTATCTGAAATATGCTAAAATTCTACAGAAGTGTATATCGATATCTCAGGCAAAAACTAGCTTAGAATATATCAGTAAATTCAAAAATCGCTGTAAAGCTGCGTGGAATATAATTAATAAGAACATTGACAAAAATTGCTCCTCAAAATTCAGAAAAACTCTAAAAAAAATAATTTACAAACCAATGATCCAGTAGAAATTGCAAAAATATTTAACAAACACTTTATAAATATCAGCAAAGCTTTAAATAAAAACAAAACTAAAACTAAATGTCACTATACTCTACCAAAAGTACAACAAAGCATATATCTTAGTCCTGTGCAACCCCATGATGTATACAAGATTATAAAATCTTTAAATAATACTAACTCCGTTGGGTATGACGGAATCAACACTAAAGTGTTTAAAGAATGTGTGCAGGCACTTGCAAGTCCTTTGGCACATATTATAAATCTTTCTCTTAAGAATGGATCATTTCCAGACAGGCTAAAATTTTCTATTGTTAAACCGTTACATAAAAAAGGCAACAAAGACAATCCAGAAAATTATAGGCCAATAACATTAATACCGGTTATTTCTAAAATTTTTGAAAAAGTAATGTGTAGTAAACTTTACCATTTCCTAACATCATTGAATTTACTGCAATCAAATCAGTTTGGGTTTAAAAAAGAAAGTAGCACAACATTAGCTGGCTTTACTCTTATCAAATCTGTTACAGAATCACTAAACACAAAAAAATATGTTGCAGCTCTATTCCTTGACATGAGCAAAGCGTTTGACCTGGTGTGCCATCAAATTCTACTAAATAAACTGGAGTCATTAGGAGTAAGAGGGAATGCATACACATGGATTGAAAGCAACTTGAAAAATAGGAAACAAAGAGTAGAAGTATTGAATATCCATGGCAACTATTTAAAAACATTTAAATCCGAATTTACATTGCAGAACTCTTACGGAATTCCTCAAGGTAGTGTACTCGGACCATTGCTATTTCTTGTTTTTATAAATGATCTTCCAAATGCTATAACACACGAATCGATTTTATTTGCGGATGATGTGACGCTTGTAGTTAAAGAAGATAACAAAATTACACTTGAAAAAGAAATAAATAATGCTTTACATTTAGTAATACTTTGGCTTAATAATAACAATTTAAAAATAAATATGACTAAGACAAATATAATACAATTTAAACCATCTCACTTACCACAGACAAACGTTAATATTAATTATAACAATTTTAAAATAGTAAATGTTAGAGACACAAAATTTTTAGGTTTTATAATTGACGAACAGTGTGACTGGAGATCACACATAAGTAGAGTATGCGGCAAAATCGATTGTTTTATACAGTATGGATACCACTTATGGGCAATAAATGAAACCTCATACTTGTTATCGCCTTTTCTAACAGTATACAAAAAATGAAAGAAATCGGTCCAGTAATTAGGTCAAAAACCAGAGTTTTAATTTTGAGCAAATTCGTAGAGACACACTCTGTAGATTTGCTACACTAGGTCAATGAGTCAATGAACTTGAATTAACATTATTTAGGTACTTAGTTGGAGAAATGCGACGTTGCCACGTAGTGCGTTATTTGCCGAGCGCGGGAATTCCCCTGAGCGGGGCGCGTGCAGGGTGGACACACATGCCGCCCTACCGTAAAAGGATGCTAAGTACAAAATCATATTTTTGTGAAAAATGACAATAACCCGACAAACTTGTTTTCTAAAGTTGTATGTAAGATAGCATGTTATAATCAGTTAGTTACCACGGTTTTGTAAAGGGAATAATAATCGGTTAATAAATAAGTTGAAAGAGAAAATGATCCGAGATTATGTTTACCTATAATGTTTTTGCTTTAATCACTTAGTACATAGTGTTTTAAAATTATCATAACGGTACTTAAAAGCGTTCTTATTAAAAATTATTAAGTGTAGTTAGAGATAAAATAAATAAAGAAGTAGACAGTGAAATCTTATGAATTGTTTTTACGTGTTACGCCTAGACGGGACGAGTCGAATCGCTCCTGTTAAAATTCATAAACTCAATCGTAAAAACAAAAAATAAACATTTATTATAATAGGTACATAGTCCATTCCTTGAAATAATTTGTTAATTGTTAATAACAATAATAATAAAAACTCTAATAATGCAAAAATACGCTTATTTTAGTGCATTGATGATTATCATAGTTCCTTTTCTTGTAAATAAGTATTCAATACCGACATTGCACCTTTTGCACTATTTATGACTTATGTTTTTTGCCAACTGGGAAGTTATGTTTCGTCACTCGTCAGTTCACCGCTAGACTTCCGGGCCGCTGCGCATGTGCCTACTGCAGAGATTTTTGATACTCGCGCTCGCGCATTGTGCAGTGATTATTGTAAACTGTGGTTAGGTTAGGTAGTTTAATTTATTCAGTATTTATTTGTTATGGTGACATTGACACTAGGTACTTGACTTTTGTGTGTGTGTGTTTTTTTTTAACAAAATACCGCGACAACAACAGCATTTTTACAGTGCTGCAAAGTATACATACATGATTTTAATTTATGGTGAATGTCGCCAGAATGCAGTGTTAACTTTACGTATGTATCGGGAGAGATTTGGCGCAACTCGCACCTGTCCTACAATATAGGATAGTGCGCCATGATTGGGTTTATTTTCAGTTCAGTTAAATCGTGACGAAATAAAAAAGCACGGTTAAAAAATGAAAGTAAGTGATTTTTTCTCATTACGTCGCAAACCGTATAACAACAATCGAAGATGGCGGCGCCGTGCTGCCTATCGCGCCATGCGTGTGCATCGTTGCCACTCTTCTGCTGAGGCTAAGGTGCGTCGTCAAACAGAGTGTTATACTGATACTGCATTTATTTTGCTATTTATTTTGTTTGAAAATGAAAGTTGTTTAATTTGCGGTTTTTCGTGTAATATTCGATTGAGTTATACTTCTGTGGACTATTATTACTTGTGGTTTCATTTTTTGCCCATGAGTGGTATCCACACTGTATATGTATTACGACGTTTTTCACAAAACACGAATAAACAAACGGCTAAATTAGCGTATCACGGATATGTTTCATCTCTCCTGCGATATGGCCTTATTCTGTGGGGCAACTCAGTGGACTTCCACAGGGCATTCATAGCTCAGAAAAAAAGTGTACGGGCAATTTGTAAAGCAGATTACACAGACAGTTGTAAACCCTTATTTAAAGATAATAAAATACTCCCACTACCAAGCCTTTACATTTTTGAAATCTTACTTTTTGTAAAAAACCATTTAAGACTATTTCAAATACAGAAACAATTTTATAATTTCAGAACTAGAAATAAAGCAAAATTAGATAACAAACTATATATGCCACAACGTCGCCTGCAATGTTTCAGTAGGAATATGTATTGTATGGCAATCACCATCTTTAATCACCTCCCGGATTCTTATAAAAATCGGACAGCTTTAGAATTTAAACATAAGGTATTCAGGTTATTGATAGAGAAGTGTTATTATAGACTGGATGAATATTTGAATGATAATAACCTTATTTTATAATTAATAGAAATGACTAGAACCGTGAATGTAACTTTTATTTTTTATTGTAGATTGATTGACATTAGTAATGTTGATTTGAGAACCATGACTGTATGTTTATTTTTATAATTTTTTTTTTAATGTTTAGACTGACATGTAAACTAAAAATTAAATTTTAGTGAGAGTTGGTAACCTACATGTAAACCAATTATATTTGCACGCCTATATCTGGCAGTTTGCGAATTGGGAATACTATTATCTACAACATCTTATTGTACACACATTCTTGCAAATAAATGATTATTATTATTATTATATATATTCCGCAGCCGCTTGGGTCGACTTGCCATATGAGCCAGCTAGCAACTGCAGCACATAGCGACCGTGTGGGCGTATCTTTACCACTCGATATGGTCCTCGCATACACGAGTCTAGCTTCCCGGTTGACTGCGCCTGTTTGCGAACAAAGACTAAGGAGTGTATTGTAAAGGTTTGAGCAGACTTACGTCCCTGGTTAACGTAAGCATCTTGACGAGCTTGATTGGCACGAAGATGTTCGGATGCCCTCTGACGGCTCATCTCACTAAGGGCTCCCCGATTACCACTGGAACCTTCAACGGTTATATCTCTTATCAAACTGCGTATGAGTGGTGTGGCAGCTTCAATACCTATGAGGAGCTTCAGGGCAGAGTATTGTGTCGTCTTGTGTTTTGTTATGTTCAGGGTCAGCTGTAACTTCCACATAACCGCTGGCCACCTCTGCTGTCGATGGTTGCACTCAATACGGACTATATTGAGCACAGTACGGCAATAACGCTCCACTGAACACTCCAGTGGGGACCGCATGTTGATGGTTTAGCGAAAAGCCTTGGCTCTGCCGCATATGCTGTTAAAAAATTTAGACAAATTTCAAATGAAACAACTGCTCGATTAGTTTTATTTTGGTTACTTCCACAACCTCATGACATATGGTATTCTGTTGTGGGGGAGTGCTGCCGACATCGATACTATATTTATTCTGCAGAAAAGGGCTGTTCGCGCAATCTATCAGCTCGGTCCAAGGGTGTCACTTAGAAGTAAATTTAAGGAAATAAATATTCTTACCTTCCATTCACAATATATTTTAGAAAATTTATTGTATGTTAAAAAGAACATTACCTTGTTCAAAAAAAAAGAAATAAAAAAAAGATCTGCACAATAGAGATGGGTAGGTCCGCCGTAAATTGGGAGTAGAATCCGGATGTGCATCCAGCTCAGGTGATGTACATCCAGATCCCGTGTCCGACGGACCCATATGGATCCGGTTGGCGGTCACTGTAATTCGGGTTGTAGGACGGAAAGGCACAGAAAATGATTCAGTAGGAAGATCCAGATCCCGTGTCCGACGGACCCGTATGGATCCGGTTGCCGTTCATCGTAACTCGGGTTGTAGGACGGAGAGGCACAAAAAATGATTCAGTAGGAAGGGGTACTGGACGCAGACGTAGGTGTGCGAGCAGTTAATTTTTAAAAAGGTTTTGAGCGATTTGATTGCTTGAATGTATGGATGGAAAAATTATACAACTTTTACTTAAATACAATGTTCTAAGAAAAATTATAATCAATCAGTTTCATGTTTTAAATAAGCAATTACAAATATAATAAAATCTTAACTGTCAGTTATAAACAAAAATACCCCTTTTGGTATAAATAGAGAGAAAAAATAGTAAGTGTCTCATCAAATGAAATTAACAAAACTATAAAAACAACATTTCTTTGAACGATTTGAAATAATTACAAAAACCAATACGCCGCCCGTCAATCGGATTCGGATCGCGCCGACCAGTCCAGTCCGCCAACCCGATGCGCCGTGTCACCACTCCGAGGAACCGTATCCAATTGGCCGTTGGACACGCATCCATCTCTAACGCGTGTGATGCGTGTCCGAGGATTTACATCCAACCGGACCTACCCATCTCTACTGCACAATGTTAACACAAAGTTTCGTGTTGACTGTGTTGACGGAAAGAAGTTGTTAACCCCTCCCGCGACGACTCGGAAAACCTTAAAATGCCCTGAATGCGTCAGGTTTTATAAACAATTTTTTTGTCTTGGAGGGCCTTTAGAAAAACGAAGAATTTGTTAGCAATAAGATATATATACGGTTTAAATTATACCTTTTTGGATTCGTTATGAGTTTATCTATCTAATTATAACGTTCAATAAAGCAATAAAACTGACCTCGTTACATAAATATGCGTTATTTTACCATATTTTATGATTTTTTTTCACATAACCTTGAAACTTTAGCACATTATATCAAATTTACGCACATATTCACCAAATCAACACTTATTTATTATACTTTGTATGTCTAAGTAGACAAAACAATAATAACTTTACTTCAAATCCATCTGTTTACACAATAAAAACTTGTTTATCTAAACTAAGAAAAAACTACGCGAAATGGCTGCCGCGTGCGAATGCCGTCGGCTCAACATAATTGTCTATAAGTACCGTTAACACAACAATGCATTGATTGCAATAATTCTTTTCAATGAATTAATTAATTCTTAATCATAGTGATAAATGTTATTGTAATTTTAATCTTAAATTATTATTACTTTAAATTAATTGATACTTTTTCGATTATATTGTTCTAATAATATAGGTAGCTATTGTTTTTTTTTTTCAACTCAAGATAAAAAACTGTTTCAATCATCGTTATTATCAAATTGTGGACAGCTATATAGAACGATTGTCTCAATAATATCTAAATAAAATTTGAATTTGAATTTGAAATTTGAATTTGAATTTGAAACAAGAAATACAACATCATATTTATCAAGGGACCTTGAGCTCAGACAGATATTTTAGAAATCTTACTTTTTAAAATATTGTTTCTCTTGCACACTGAGTGATTAAAATAGAATTTTATTTTAGTAAAACGTAATTGTAGGTTAGTTGAATAATATCGTGGTATTCTCTGGAATTGTTAAGTAGATGATAAAGATAATTTTATTGATATATCCTGCATTACTGTTTTCACTTGCGGGTCAATTTGGAGGCACGAGCGGACAAGACAACTCAACTTTGCTTTTGACCCGTTGCGTGATATTCGTGGTGTGAAAAGCAATACTGTTTGTTCTAAGAGAAAACTGTGAAAGGTTTAAAATAAAAATAAAACAATATATTTTATTAAGAATTATATTTTACAGTAAATAAAGCTGTAAAAAATGTGTGTTGAGCAAATACAACATGAAAGAGTATTGACATGCAAGTCTCTTTATGCCTCTAGAAAATGATTCTTATCTCCATCTGTTAGCTCGGCAAATTTCCCTACGACGAACACCCTCAAACGGCACCCGTTATCTCTTCAACCTATTAGTATTATACTTCCAGTATGTTCAACATGTAGAGAATCGCCTGGAGTCCCCTGGACAAGGAACGCGTGGAGGCTAGAAAAAGAAATACAAATAATTGCACCGAAATTAAACAAATATAGCTGTACGCTGTACAAAAATACATACCGCGGAGGCGAAGGGACAGTTGAGGATCAGAGCCCCATAATAATGGCTAGCCTGGCAACGCACTCCCGGGTTGGCCATGTGGTCCAATTTCACTACGCGACCTCAGCTATCTCTCCATACTAAAAATATCACAAAATTAACTATTTGAGTACTTAACACCATATCTCTTATTATATATTTATAAGTATTCACAGAATAATACACTACAATAAAATAAACGGATGCAAGAGTGGGGCGCATCTTTTTGGATCGTACGAACCATACTCATTTGATTTTATTATCATAAAATTCATTATATAAATTTTAAACTTGACTAACAAGAAAATAACAACTTATATTATGCATGTACAAATCTAAAATTACATACAAATTAAAACTAAAATACATAATATAACAATAGTAATTTATTCTTGTTGAAAAAGTCTACAATTTTTAGTTCCAGTCGGAGAACAAACTTTATTTGGAACAAAATACCTAATATGACATCTCCTACGACAAGAAAATATAAAAAAATTGATTGATAGATAATACTTTTACTGCCGTTTTTGCACTTCGTACTCTTTTCATCATTTTGCATTGATTGTTCAGAAATTCATATTTGAAATATGATTGCGATGAAATTACACAATATTATCAATATCTGTTTGTTAAATTATGTTCTTACATAAATTAACTACCAACTTATATATATTTTAAACCACATTTAAGAAAATTAATACAATAAATATTGTAAAATATGGCGGACACGGCGTCGAAGTTTAGTGCATTACAAAAGTTTTGCTACTTTATCATTGTAATTATAATCACTTTCAATATAACAGTTACTAAAAACAGATTCTACAGTTATTTCTCAGTAATTCTATATATATGATATAACAAGTTACTTACCGATTTCTTCTTGAATTCATATTTCAATTACAACAAAGCACTTCCGAATAGTTCCAAACCACCATACAAAACAGTAATGGCGTCTCGGCGTCGGCATTAGTTTTTTTTTTCGTTCTATCGTTCGGTATATCAGTATTACCATTAAAATAATACTCGAAAATGTTCAATTATGAATGAATGAATCGATTACATTACTTAGTTCGTATTGCTAGTGCAAAAATATTGAAGAAAAGAACGACCAATTGCAACTGATTCGTTATGTACACCATGTGTACGTAACGCGCTTGGAGCGTTTTTCCTTACGTACACCTGGTGTACATAAATCGCGCGACGGGTTAATAATTAAAATTTCTAAATTATTGGTTTGGTGCTTGTTTGGTGATTTGAACCCGGGTCGCCCGATTCGTGCGGGCTGTTTTGGTTGTTGGCGCCATTGCCGCTGCATTGCGACTCGCGTGACGTCAGACGGCGAATTAGTCGAATATACCATACAGATCATTGACTGAATGAGATGAATAACGTACAGAGTATACCAGTGTTTAGAGAAAACTTAATTACTAAAAATGAATAATACATTTACTCGTACTGACGGTTCAAAAAGTCCCAATAAAGAGGATACAAGTGCTGATGATTCATCAATCGATAAAGAGTCGCCGCCTTTTGTAACATTCCGCAAAGGGGTCGGTCACCCAAATAAAGAATATTTGCAAGAATTCGAAATCAAGATTATCTCAGTGCTTGAAACATGGTTCGCAAAACATGACGAAAAGTTGTCTGAGTTTTATAACGATTTGGATGAAATTAAAAATTCTCTTAAATTTATGAGTGAAAATTATGATTCCATAGTGAAAAAGCAAGATGACTTAGAAAAACGTCTTAATAATTTTGAAGGGAAAGCTAAAGGTATGGCGGCATGTAACCAACGTATCTCCCAACTAGAACAACAGTTGAACTCAATGGAGCAGCAGGCTCGTGCCTGTAATATTGAAATCAATAATTTACCCGAGAGAAGAGGAGAGAATCTTACTGACTTATTGTTTAAGTACGCGGAGTTGATTAAGCAGCCAATTGCAATGCAAGACGTTGTGTCTGTGCACAGAGTACCACACCCAAACTCTAGTGACTCTCATCCTAAAAACGTTATTGTAAAATTTTCCACCCGTGCCGCAAGGGACAACTTTATGTCAGCCTCCAGAATGTCAAAAGGAATAAAATCAGACAAATTAAATATTCCAGGCACCTCTAAAGTTATTTATGTTCATGAACATTTAACGTTAAAAAACAAAATTTTATTTCGGAAGGTTAGAGAAGCTGCCAAAGTCAAGGGATACAAATACGTCTGGACAAAACATGGAACCATACTCGTCAGAGCCAACGATACATCACCAACATTTGCTGTTAAGTGTGAGGAAGATATTTCAAAAATTAAATAACAATTTCCTTCTTGCTCTAATTAATTCAGTTTTATGTTGTTACTTCTTTTATTTTTATTTAGGCTCATCTCCCTTCATTCAGTTGTTAAAAAATTCAAACAACGACATTATAAAAAATTACCGATGCGCTCTCTATTGGCAATGCTACTCTGTAACAGTTTTTTGTCTACCCGACGTTGGTACGAGTTTTTATTCTGAGTTTTTGCATGTTTCTACCTTCTTTCATTTTGATAGTTACTTAATTGTTTCATTTGTAATATATATTATAATTGTTCTCATTGATACGTTTTTCATGGATGTTACGGCGTTGGTAGGTGGTTGTTATTGTATAATTTATAACGTATTAATTTATAACTTTGTAAACACATACAAATTGTTTTTGTTGGTGCAGTTATTTTTTCCCTCAAATATTTTAAATAACTATTACATCGTTCATGTTATCCTGCCTGAACATTTTCAAAGGGGATTATATTTAGCTACTTGGGTATATTATCTACATGTGGAAGATTTTAATAGTTGTGTTTTGTGTGAAATTGTGATAATTAACGGTTGCTGCAGAGTGCGAGTAATCAATTCTAAAGGTAATGCTTTATATTGTATATTTTTGTTTCTATACTGTGTTTTTGTCGTGAACACAATAATTCCTACTTATGTACGGTTGTTGCATTATGAGTGAAAAGTTGTTAGTTTATTATCAAAACTGCAGAGGTCTCAGAACTAAATTACACACACTTTATACAAATATTTTAGCCGAATGTTATGACGTAATTATACTTACGGAGACATGGTTATTGCCTGCTATTCATGACTCAGAACTGTTAGATTCTCGGTACATAGTTTATAGGTGTGATCGTGACAGGGTGGCCACGGGTAAGAGCGACGGGGGTGGTGTATTAGTTGCCATACGTAAAAACTTGAATGCTTCACGTTGCTACCTAAAGACCCATGACCAAAATGAGTCTGATTGCATTACTTTACCATTGCCGCCAAATATTGACTATATAATAATAAATCTTCCCTCGTCAACATGCGGCAAATATCACGTAATATGTGCCGTTTATATCCCTCCAAACCAAGCTAAAACATCATATCAGTGTTTTTTCGATTCTTTGACTAATATATTACTCAAACCATCTTTAGATTTGTACTACATTTTTGGAGATTTTAACCTACCGAGTATGAACTGGCAACAGATTGGACCTGTTTGCTCAAATTTTAGTGGCTTTACTCCCATTGAAAGATATATCTTAAATTTTATCTCTCTGGTCGGTGGAATGCAATATAATACTACTAAAAATAGCATGGATCGTATCTTAGACTTGGTTATTTCAAATGACAACAACTGTCGCTGTGAACTTTCACTTAACCCATTAGTACCCATATATATATTACATCCAGCTTTTCATAGTTTAATTTGTTTAAATTATAATCAACAAAATATGGCCAAACGGTCAACATTAAAGTATAGATTTACAGAAGAAAACTACAAAAAAAATAAATGAAAGTATTTACAAAATAGATTAGGATATCTTATTACGCAAAGATACTGTAGAAAGTTCTACTGAAGCTTTCTATGAACAGATATATCGAATCATAAAAGAGCACGTTCCTCTTCGACCTAGTAAATCTAAGGAATATCCTATCTGGTTTTCACGTCCACTAATACATATATTCAAAAATAAAGAAAAAGCCTGGATTAAATGGAAAGCTTCAGGGAATATTTCAGACTATGAAACGTTTTCTGTTTATCGTCGTCGATTTAAAAACCAGAGTAAGGAATGTTTTGATCGGTATATTGAGTCTATTGAAAGTGGTATAAAAGGTGATGTTAAGGTGTTTTGGTCATATGTTAACGGCTGTAATGATAAACCAGGTATACCTAATAAAATGATGTATTGTGATTCTGTGTGTGACAATCCCGAAGGAGTTTGTAATTTATTTAAGAATTTTTTCAGCTCAGTCTATGAGAAAAATAACTTTAATGGTCAAAATATCGAAACATCTGTTAGTCCTGACATAAATTCTCTTATTTGTGATGTCAAAATTTGTACAACCACCGTTGAAAAACACTTAAAAATGTTGGACATAACTAAAGGAGCTGGCCCAGATAGAGTAACGCCTTTTTTCTTAAAACACTGCGCAGAACGTTCATGTAAACCTATCACCATGCTATACAATCACAGTTTAAGAGAAGGAACAATCCCAGCTATTTGGAAAACTGCTTATGTAACACCTGTTCATAAAAGTGGTTCAAGAGGTGACGTCACCAATTACAGACCTATATCTATACTCTGCACATTGTCGAAAGTCTTGGAAAGACTTGTACATGAAGCGATTTATCCTATTTTACATAATATAATCCTACCAGAACAGCACGGTTTTGTAAATAAGCGCTCAACAATATCGAATCTTTTAATTTTTACACATTTTATTTTTCAAAACATGGACAGTAGATCACAAACGGATGCTGTTTATACAGATTTCTGCAAGGCTTTCGACAAAGTGGATCATGAAATCCTGCTACGTAAGATAGCCTTCAACGAAATCCATGGTAACTTGTTGCGGTGGCTAGCTTCTTATATTTCCAACAGAAGTCAAAAAGTAGTCATAAACGGTTATGCATCTGAAGCTATAAATGTCACTTCTGGAGTCCCCCAGGGGTCTATTCTGGGACCTCTGCTTTTTACATTATACATAAACGATATTAATAAATGTTTCCATAATAGTAAATTTCTTCTTTATGCTGACGATCTTAAAATTTATAAATCAATTGGTACTATAGATGATTGTATAAATTTGCAGCAAGACCTTGATCGCCTTTTTAGGTACTGTATAACTAACAAGCTGCAATTAAGTTTTCCCAAATGTAAATCAATAACATTTACAAAAAAACATAGTATAATTGATAACTCGTACTCTCTCAATAATTATCAGCTCGAAAAGGTACCCATGATTAAAGACCTCGGAATACTTATGGACTCAAAATTACACTTTGATAGTCATGTAGATTTTATACAGGGAAAAGCATTTCAAATGTATGGGTTTGTCATGAGAATGGGAAATCAATTTAAGCGATCTGAGACCCTTATTTATCTATTTAAGACTTTAATAAGAAGTCAACTAGAATATGGTTCAGTTATATGGAATCCGTTTTACGCCAAATACATTGACAGTCTTTAATCTGTGCAAAGGAAATTCCTACGTACTGTTTGTTATAGATACTTACGCACTAAATTATCCTATGAACTAGCATTAAAAAAGTTTTCACTAATTTCCTTAAAGCATAGGAGAACGATACAAGATCAACTTAATTTGTACAATATATGCCATAATCAATTTGACTGTACTTCTTTAACAAACAGTGTATGCTACAGAATACCTAGTAAATCACAACGCATTCGGTACACCTACCAACACCCAATATTTATGCCAAAGTTTTACCGTACCAACACGGGGGAACGCGACCCCCTTAACAGAATAATGAAAAATCACAACGAAATGTTTTGTAAAATTGATATACTTCATCTCAAAAAACTATAATATAAGAAATGTATAACAACTATTTTGTCAACAATAAGTAACCCAGATGTTATAGGATGAACTGCATTATTTATTTTGTTTTGTCAACTATGTAACGATCATCTCTGTAATTACCTTTTGTTAATGTTATTTTTTTTTTGCCACTCACTTATTTGAGTTAACTTAACTTATATGTGGATAATGGTGCTGGTTACATGGTTAATTCTTATTTAATGTTTCATATGTATAAGCTAATCTATTACTGTGTAAATGTTTTTTATCCCAAATAAAAAATAAAAAAAATAGGAAGAAATATGCTGGCAGCTCATAATAGTAGGCTTCATAAAGTCACTAACTCATTCATGGGTCAATGTATACGCTTTTATAATAAGGTTCCTGAGGATATCCAAGGTCTTCCTATTGACAAATTCAAAGAAACTATAAAGGAGAAGTTGTGTGCTAGAGCATATTATAAACTATCCGATTATTTGGATGATAAAAGCCCTTGGGTATAATCCCCTCATTAACAGGATTGTACTAGTATTTGTAACAAAGCATGTGTAATGTGTCTGTATGTTCGATGAGTTCTTCGTCCCGATGAATATCTAAAGCGTCATTGTCACTAAAGTACGTCTTCTTATGGTAGCGTCGGGTGACGGGTCGCTCACTTCCCTCTAATATGGTTGAGGAGGGCGATGGCTGGATCCCGCGTTAACTCGTGAACGGGGGCCGTTTGAGGGTGTTCGTCGTTTGGATACTTGGGGGGAGGGAGACTTGCCGAGCTAACAGATGCAGAAAAGAATAATTTTGTATAGACATAAAGAGACTCTGTAAATTTATTTTGAAAAAAATATACCCGTGAAGTTTCTTGCCAGTTCTTCTTCACGAAGGTTTTTTCGAACTGGTGGTAGAATCATGTTTTATTTGACGTCAATAATAACAAGTAACTGTCAATGTTGAGAAATAAATATTTCATTTCATTTCATTTCATTTCACTTGTCCGTTGGACTGGTGCATCTCGGGTGTTATAAAATGAGTGTCACATCCTATGTCCTTGACCCAATTAAGGAAATCGATGCTTTGGAACATGCGTTCTCTATCAGCGACGATCAATTTTGGAGTTCCAAAAAGAGAGATCATGTTCGTAAAGTGTCTTTTTAGTTCGTCAGTGTCTTGTCGGTACATGGGATACAATAAGCAAACTTTTGAAAACGCATCTATAACAATAAGCACGTGACGATAACCGTCAGTTTCTGGCAGAGGGCCTAAAGCATCAATATGGACAGTCTCGAAAGGTGCGTCTGGTTTTTCCCAAGAATGAATTGGCTGCAACGGAGCCGGAGGTATTTTTTTTTGTGAGAGAGGCAAACTAAACAATGGGAAATATATTTTTGAGCGAATATTCTCAACCCCGGAAACCAAAAGTGTCTTGTGGTCAAATCTACAGTTTTATCAACCCTGTGATGGTCGTGTTCATCATGAAAAAAGCGCATAAGGCTAAACCTATGTCCTTTCGGGATAAAACAACAAAGTTTAGGATTTTCACCAGTAGGTGAAAGCTTAACTTAAAGGATATCATTTTCAACGACATAACGACTAGGATCCAATTGCCCATCCACTAGCCTTTGTTTTAGAGACCCAAGTACTCTATGTTAGTAGCCAAAAATGAGCACTTCTTTAAGTTGATAGAAAAACCCGCTCTTGCCAACGTCTCAAGTACTTTTCGAAGCAAAATTAAGCCCTGATCGATGGTCTTACTCATGATTAAGATGTCATCAATATAAACAATAATGTCCCCAGAATTTATGATACGTTGATAGACAACTGGCGCATTCGCCAAACCGTAAGGCATTTTTCGATATTGAAAATGTCCCTCCGGTGTGACGAATGCTGTAAGCGGCATTGATTCAAGATCTAGAGGAATCTGATGGAAGCCGGTTGCCATATCCAAAGATGTAAAGTGTTTATTATTACCAAACCGAATTAAGCAATCATCTATACGAGGCAATGGAAATCTGTCTTTGATGGTAATCTCATTAAGTTTTCGATAGTCCACACACATCCTATCCGATCCATCTTTCTTTCTAACTAGCAGGATTGGACTCGCGTAGTCAGACTCAGATTCCTCTATTATCCGTTTGTCAATCAAATCTTTTATTATATCGCGAACATGGAGCGTTTCAGCGTGTGATAGTTGGTACGGTCGATAATAAACAGGAGTGCTGGTTTTGAGTTTAATTGACATACATCCCGTGTTTACAGTTGAAGTTGCAGTCCCTGTAATGAAGTACTGCGAAAATTTACTAATTATCCCGAGTAATTTGTCTAAATTATTATCTACCAAAGGTGTATTAATTGATATTGAAGTCTCAGATTGAACATTCATCATTGTGTCAGAGTTGTCAATAGCTCTAGTAAGTAACTGGCAATCCTTAGTACGTACATATCTAACACCCCTCCTGTTTAAAACGTCCGTACCTATAATTACCGACACGTTCATATAATGGGTGGAAACTACAAACAAATCTACTTCAAGAGTCAAACCGTCAAACTGAATAGGTAGCGTAACGTAAAAAGTGCTTTCAATTTCTTAACTACCTAGCCCTTTCAAAACCCGAAACGTCGGCGTACGCGAGCAATTGAAATGTTTTTAGCAGTGATGATGAGATTAACGAAACAGTGGAACCGCTATCAATTAAAACGTCAACCGGTACATTCTGTATTACAGCTGTTATGACATCCCTGGCGGGACAGACTCGTTGCAAACATTTACACTGTCCTTATTTGAAGATTCTGCACGATGCTTAGCAAAACAAGTTTCAGCTTTGTGTCCCGGTCTCCTACAGTATGTACACGATTCGGGTTTCGACGGTACGAACGCAGTCGACGACGACTTAACCCCCTCACGGTTGGATGAACTTTCTGGCAATGGTTCAACCCTGCGTCTTTTGCTACATAAAACCTGCCCATGCCCTAACTGACCGCAGGAGAAGCACCTTATATCGCTGAAGTTGCGTTTGCGCGAATACTCCAGAGGACGTCCACCTATCTTAACGTTTCGCAAATCAGGGCGCGAGGATGACTGTTTGGTAACGTTGCTCATACTAGGCTTAACGTAGATCGAAAAGAATTCAACTAAATTATTCGGTAATAGATTGGCATTGGTTGCTGAAGCTCTGATATTCGGATCAGTGGCACCGCGCATTATAATACCCGAAGTAAGCTCATCACTAAGCCCTTGCACTATATGTAAGCGAAGTAACGACCGACGTACATATTCTGCGTACGTTGGATAGTTATCAGAATTTTTTGTCATAACTTCAAACAATATTCTCGCAAAATCTGGTACTTTAGGACAAAGAGGTTTAAATTCTTTCTTAAAATTGGTCCAAATACGATCACTGGAGACCCACTCATTGAGTCATGATTTCGCATCTCCGAGTAAACAGTTTCCCATACGCGAAAGACATTCAAAATCATTCCAATTATTTAAAACTTTTGCGCGATCTACCTCTAAACACCAATCATCAATAGTATGTATGTTTGGGTCAAAGTTTGAAATATAGTAATGCTGAGACTATTTGCCTGCCGTACTAATCGAACGAATGGCATTTGCAATGCAATCGGCAACACTAGCCTGTACCGGATCAGATCGTATACCCGCGTCCCTTACTTCGCGACCTGCGGACCGTATTGGTGAAGTAATCGAGCGAGATCGTGAACCACGGCGATGGTCATGATAGCGAGTTGTTGTTTTACGTCGAGTAACAGGCAAAGGTGAACCGAACGTCGTCCTGACGGCGTCAGTGCACGCACGCCATGAGATACGCAACAATCAGACACACGAGACCTATCACGCTCACGTGACGGTGTCCGCAATCTTCGCGATACCTGCCCACCGCGGACACTAGCAGGTGTCAAAGGTTTGTCTTTGTCTATACGGTCGCGGGAGTGCGCTAACACGTGGCCTGAAGATGGACCCGGCAAGGGTGAAGCCCTTGTTTTCGCCTCTAACACCTGAAGTCGAGACATCATTGCCTTAATTTCAAGTCTCAACATATCGTTATCGTTAAGCGATTGTTCGCAGGACCTATTGCCTTGACTATCGCGGCGATCACGGCGAGAATTACTATCACGAACACTGCGACTACTGCGCTCACACTCAGACATTCTAGTATGAAAACACAGTTGATTATAATCAAAAGGACTTACCCCGTAACGCACACGAACACAGTTTATACACAAAACACTTAATTGGACGAATCTACTGAATCAGATTTAGTTTATGCAACAATACAATTCGATATTTAAAGTAATTCAATAATAATAATAAGAAAAAATCTTAGAAATCACAATTACGAAATATTTAAGAAAAATAACGTGTAACTTAACGCGTGGGGTAGTCAAAGTAACGGAAATAAGAAAAAAAACGTATTGGCCAAGCCGGAATGGGCCCAAAAAGTAAAAATCCCACTTCTGATTTTGGAAAACAAAATCAAAAGGGATTTTTTAAAAAGAAATATTATTCCACACGGTTCACAAACTTATTTAATGAATTCACAAAAATAACAAAGAGCTAAAAAATCCGACAATTTGAATTAATAAAGCCTAGTCAATCACTTATTTTATCAAATCGGTAAACTAAATCTGACTCTAAGACAAAGACAAACTGAACAACAAGAATATTCCGACCGAACACTGTATTGCACCGACGCAATTGCTCCCTCCACTACTCTCATATTCTTCTACAGTATCGTTATTTTCTCGCTGCAGACTCGGTCATAAAAAGTGGGAGCGGTGCCGTGAGGGTTTCTCTCTCTTTCCCACTCACGGGCTATATGGGATGACGTAGTCACCGCGTAGTGCTGTTATTATTGCTGTCGATGAGTAATATCGACAGTGTACTTTTATGGGTGGCTGATATTAATTAAAACATGTGTAATTTAATATGTCTATTAATTATAAATAAACAACACTTTCTAAAAATCATATCGTCTCTTTCTCCGGCACATTAGAACAATGACTTTTCCTGTCCTTATCAGTCATCCAAGGTCACATAATACAGTACATTTACCGGTAGCTTCAGATTCTTAGAAATAAAGTGTATGACTAGAACACGTACTGTCTTTGATATTCATAATAAGGTTTTATCAATAACGGCGTTGCGCACGCGCTGCTAGTGCACAACCCTAGTGGACGGGACCCTCGCGGATGATTTATGACCGAGTCTGCAGCGAGAAAATAACGATACTTTAAAAAACATATTACAGGTAGAAAACGAAGCTTAGACTACTGTGTGTGTGTGTACATAGGGCAAAGTGGCCAAAAGGCTGACAAAATTACTGCATTGGATTGCTGGCCATATACTTTGTTCAATCTTTGTTGCCTTCATCAAATTGACTTTTTAAAATATAAAAAGATAAGAAAGATAAAAAAGTGTTCATAAATTAATCAGATCAATTTTTGTACGGACCTGTTAAAACTTCACATCGTTGTCTATTTGTTTATAATTATAAATGAAATTCATAACTAAAATAAGAGCAGACCAATCAGTGGTCAAAATAAATAAACATGTACCTTTGGACGCTAAACGGAATATCTCAGGGTATTTTCCAAATTTATACAAGGTTTGGCAATGTTGATAAGATAAGACATTTAAACAAATGAGTGTGTATTAAATAAATAAAATAAATCCTAACTATATATATACTGTTATGTATTTTCGGTCGCTAGATTTAGATTATTTTACGAAATTAAATGGACTGTATGGCGGGCGATGAATTGGTATTGGAAGGGAAGGGAATAAACAAGGAAACGCACAACACTGACCTGATGCAGCTGAAGCCTGGAAAGTCACAGGCTGGTAGATCTTGCGTTGCACGGCGGTAAAAAGTTTATATGTTTTTTGGCTGGCACTAAATTTGTACACACACACCCAACTTCATTAGTCACTTAATTAGAGTACTGATTCTATATTAATATATCGACAGAGATCAAAGCGATGCGGGAGATTTACGCGGTTCCTTCCTGCCAGTCACTAATGAACTGCTTGCTCGTTCGGGTGATCTCTCACGAACCTGGCTCCTTCTCTTTCCGTCATGCAGAAGTGTTGTGCGTGGGAAAGGGATAGATATAGGAAATGGGAAGGTTCTATAGAAATCGGTATTATTTTTGAAAAGTGGCGAGAACATATACTATGTTCATTTTCAGGTGCATTGCCTCTCTTAAATCTTTAATACGGTAGTTTCTGCAGAATATTACCCTAAAAAAGAATCACGAAAGAAAATAATTAATATATAATATAAAAGACAAGTTATTTTAAAGTTCAAATGAAAAAAACCCTAACTGATGGCAAAAATCTCGCATGAATTATGAATGATTGAACCGATTGTATTTTTATTTTTTATCTATTTTTATTTTATTTATTATTAAGGTACACACACAGGTATCAATCATGAAAGTTACAAAAATGTATAAGTATTCAAATATAGGTTTCAGCCAGATTGGTACCCAGCAATCGTGTATACACAGCATTACATGGATTAAGTGAGTAAACATAAGCAGCTGCCAAACAGTAAATTATTCTAAATTAATTTAAACCATTAAGTACATAATTGGTAGTTCTAAACAATAATAACAACAAAAATATAACTATACATGATTTTATAAACAATTGAAAATTATGTACAGATGCAATAGGCTCAATCGAGGATACGTTTAATTTGATTCCTGAAAGTTGCGTAGCGACCACAAAAAATATCCAACTCCCGTCTTTATATAACCTGCACGTTCTTACTATTGGGTTAAAAAAGGAGGTGCTATTTTTATACGTTAGTAATGCGAAGACTTTGTGTTTACTGATACGCAACAATAATCTAGTGCTAAAGTTAAGTCGTGAAAGCAATTTAGGTGAGTCAAGCTTCGAGTGAATCAGCTTGTGTAAATGCAACAGATCCTGGTGCTGGAGACGAGTTTTCAGGGATGTGACTATAAAATGTCGCAGTCTTTCACAATCAGAAGGTAACTTGCGGGCCAGACCACACATGTAGCAAAGTATCTTAAGGCACTTTTTTTGCACGCGTTCTAAATGAGAAGAATGTGCTTCATAATATGGGGACCGGATGACGGACGCGTATTTGACGACATTCCTCACCAATGTGTATACAGGTACAGGAAGCTAGTGTGGTGACTAAAATGCTTGGTTGTTGTTGAAACCAAGGGTTTGGAAAGCCTTAGATACGATGTTATTATAACGTTCCTTGAAAGTTAATACCTCATCAAAGAAAACACCCAGATCTCTGACAACAGTTACGCGAGTGAGGGGCTGATTTTGTTGCTGATATCTAAAGGTAATCTTTTGCTTATTTTTTGTAAAAGATATAACCTGACATTCATTTATAGATAAGCTCATGTTATTATCTTTGCACCAATTATTTATGCAGTCCAAATCACGTTGAAGAGAGTGACAGTCTGCAGCACTTTTTACAATTGAGAAGATCTTCAAGTCATCTCAGGTCAAGTCTCAGGCATACAAAAGACAAGGGCAAGAGAGGGATGTTGCCAGATAGTTTATAAAGTTGAGGAAAAGTAAGGGCCCTAAATGCGATACCTGTGGTACAACCGATGACAGATTTACAGGCGCAGATATGTAGCCCTTTAGTACAACCATTTGACTTCTCCGTTCTAAATAAGATTCGACCCACCTTAGCATGTTGCCATAAAAGCCGAATTGTGTACATAGCTTATGACATAATAGCTGATGATGCTCTGCACAGGTAGTCTTTATTTGTTATTGTAGATTTATTTTCGACGAAACCGTGTTGAGGAGTTGATAAACCTAGTTTTATATGGTGATAAATAAGATCAGATAAGATGCTTATTGGTGTACAATTCTTGCAATCTGATTTGTCCCCTGATTTATAGATCGGTACAATATATGCAGACTTCCACTCTAAAGGAAAAACTTCCAACGTCAAGGACATGTTGAAAATAATTAGCAATGATCAATGAGTTCTTTTGCACACTCCTTAAAAAATCTGGGAGGTATTCCATCAGGACCGGTGCTTTTATTAGGATCCAAGTTTTTAAGTTTAAGAGTATAGAGTCTTTTGTAAGCGTCAAATGTGATAGACTGTCATGAATAACAGGTTCAAGGTTAGAGGTATGGGGTGAGGTATTAGAGTTGCTACTGTCAAATACTGTACTGAAAAACCTGTAAAATAACTCACAAATATCCTGACCTGTGTTTGCTGAATTTGTACCAACGTACAACATACCACCACTTTTCCTAGTGGAGTTAACAAATCGCCAAAAGGACTTTATATCACCTTTCAATGCTTCCTCCACAGAAGAGATATAACAAGAGTGAATTAATCATTTACATAAAGTTCTCAAATAAGCAAAATTATCGTAATCTCTTGGATTCTTATATTTTTTAAATTTAGCATGTGCCTTATTCTTCATAATAAAATAACGTTTTAATTCTGGTGTGAACAGACTCGGATAAGTATTTTCTTTTTTAGTTTGTATTGGAGTGTACTTTTTAATTAAATCACTGAGAATGGCATACATTTTAGATACAGCCAAGTCTACGTTATTTACAGGTAACGTGGAGGACCAGTCAATTTTCTTAAGTTCCTCTCTAATGTGTAGGTAATCGCATTACTTAAAATTGAATTTAACGATCTCTTTGGCTTTAATAGTACCACATGATATAGGAAGAGCAAGTTTATGGAAAGTGGTGAATGGTGGTCGTCTTGACGTGTCAGTGGATCAGCTCCTGTAACCGTTACAATCTCAGCACTACACAAGACAAGATCCAATATGCGTTCGTTTTTACACAACAATATTATTAAAATGAAATAAGTTGTTAAGCCCCGCCATTTCCAATAATAAAGTGGATTTTTGATCCAAAGCCACCTCCGGTGTTAAATAAGTATGCGATGATATCACTTGCCATGAGATGCTCGGAGCATTAAAGTCACCTATTATTATATTTATAGAATCAGCATGAGTCGTTGTTAAAACCCTGTGACAATTAACGTAGAACTCAATTAAACTATTTTTCGGTATGTCAAGAGGTAGGTAAACAAGACATAAATTCAACCTCTTATTTGAGCCATCATTTAACATAATGGTAATCCACACATCCTCGATTTGACTATCCCAGTGCACCTGACGAATTACATTAAATTGCTTTTTTATCGCTATTAGAACGCCACCCCCTTCCCCCTTATTAATACAAATTGTTTCCCTATCTCTACGAAACGTGTTATATCGACTATCAACTAAGTCATTGTTGAAAATACTGCTATCTAAGTTTGTCTCCGTAATACATTTTATATCTCGAAATTAGTATTTAGAATATTCAGAACAAAATCGGCTGTTTTAGTACGTATTTGATAAAATAGTAACATATATTATTAAGTGAAGCTTCCAAACAGCTTTTCCACAAAAGTAAAAAGGACACAAAGAGAAAATCATCAATATTTCACCAATTTTTCCAAACAACTACTGTCCTTTATAATAATAGCCGACGATGACTCATCGCGCCGCACGTAGACCCGGCCGTACTTAACCCACACGTACACTCGCGTTTTTTCCCGATTCGCGACTAACCACCGACTTGTGGTTTAAATCAATACGGATGAAATCAAATTATGTAATAAATTTCATATGCGTTTATTTTAAATAACTTCCTAGTACATCTTGCTCCGATGACGGAGCAAGTCAGAATGTATTGCTTCATTTATTTCTGTTCTGTCAACCGTATATTTAAATATCTTTTTCTTCTTAATTCATATTAACCTCTTTACTCAAATGTCGCGGCATTCCTTTTTCCATTCATTATAGTTGCATTCTTTGGCCAGTCTCCGCACCGCGCCATGCAGCGCCTTGCACTCTGGCGCGAGGTGCTCGCACAGGTACAGCGCGTGCTTGTCTCCGCCGATGCCGAGGTTTGCGGTGTTCAACGGTTCCGCTTTGTTACCCTTGTTGTGTCGTTTGTAGGCAGATAACACGACATCACGCAGACGCTCCGACGACAACGTACAAAGAATATTTCGGGGTCGCTTTGACTGGGGGTCGAGCTTAGCGACGCGGCCCACAGCATGTTTATCACACTCCCTGATAGGTGCTCCGATGGTCTCACAGAGTTTTAATGGAACTTGCAATAGATTTTCATATGGTTTCTCGGGTACTGTATGTATTTCAAAGTTGTGACTGCGAGATATTTTCTCAAGTGGTATCAATATATATTTTTTTATATATTCATTTCATTTTGCATCTGTGTGTTTATTGTTTCATAGGTATCTTTTTTTGTATTAATATTATTGATCTTAAAAGTAATATCTTTTTGTTCTGACGAAAGAAAGTCAGTAGTTTCGGTAAAATCCATTTTTAGAGTATTTCTTGCCGAAGTTATTTATTCAAAAATATCTAAGAACACTCTCGTTTAACACAGCAAAAATCTGCGTTTGGGAGCTACGATGCCACAAACAGACACAATGTGAAGGTTATGAGGTTCTCACTAGCTACATATTTTTTGTTTCCTAGCAATGATGTTGATTGTCACTTCTCGTATTTCCTATATTTGGTATATTTTACTTTATCTAGTTAAACATACAGCCATTCAGTGAAGTCTGTCTGTTCTTTAATGTTACTGTTAGGCAAACTATCACGCCTTCACATCGTAAAAACTTAATACACACATACAGAGTTTAAACTTATAACACTATCTTTTAGCGTTGGGAGTTAAAAATCAATGATTTATCTGCAACGTTGATACTATTTATCGCTGTAGCAGTTGTATCATCTATGATTAATAAAGCCACGTTAATTGTATTTGACAAAGAGTTCAGTTTAGGTCAGCTTTAATAGTAAATTAAATACATATTTTAATTAAATAGAACTATAAATTGTATGATGGTTATATGAACAGAATTTCAGTCTTACAAAAATAGGTCCCTGGTATAAAACACCACACAGAATATTATATATGAATGCAATTTTTTATAACGTTTCCATTTATGCAAATATTGACAGAGTACAGTACAGCATAGTGTAGAATTTGTTTGAAACGGAACACATGGTCGATTCATGGATTTGTTTTGACGAAAAAGGGAGTGCATACAATTTTTTTATTTTAAGGATTTATTAATAAAAACCTTTAAGAAAAGCTTTAGTATGTTGTGAACCAAGCGTAACTCGTTCGTTTAATTCGACGAAACCCTTTTTTCTACGAAATTCGTGCCGCAGGATTCTAACTCCAACCCAATTCGACTATTAATAGTTGTTTAGTATCATGTCTGATTATTATGATCAATTCCATCGATGGGAGGCCCTTGCTGAGTTCCATTTTAACATAAATGATGATATTGGTTTATATGACGACGATAATTATATCTACTGCTTGTGCAGTAGAGTTTTCATAAGGTAAGCATTCGAAAAATGGTATATCTTCAACTTTGATGTTTGGTTTAACTGAAATTTGTATGATTATTTACAGAGATTTTGTTAAGACTTATTACGATGAACAACAAGCCAGTGAAAGTGATATAGAAAATATCAACAAGCCTCAACAACCAGAGTTAGAGGATCACTCACATGTACACTTCTCAGATGATACTTGTTATAAAGTTAAATGTGAAGTATGTCTAAATAGCTATTGTACAAAAGTTTACATTCACAACGAATTGTTTTTGTTCTGATTTGGCAAAGTTAATGCATGCTTGTAAATTCTTATTATAAACTATAAAAACAGTATTGTAATGTAGTTTATTATTTTGGCTATGAAACATAGTATAATATTTTACATTCAAGCTATTTATTTGTTTTAAATTTACCATAGGATCTGACTCTTACATCCTTAGTTTTTTCTTTGTTTTATTACAGAAAGATGAGGGCGCTAGTTGTTATGGCAGTGCTTCTCACACTGAAAATTACTGTTCTACTGATGAACATGATGCAGCACAAATTCATTGCACCTTATCACATGCACTGCAACCGAGTGACAGTGGAGCTGACCTCACCTATCAAGACTATCATTTTGATTATGCAATCCATGAAAAACTTGAGAAAATGGAACAAGACTTACCCATGCAAACCACTGAAAATATTGTGGAAAACTACCTCTCTGAAGACTCATGGGATAAATATTGGGCTATCAATGGTGAAAGGATTATCTGGGATTCATGGATAAAAAAATATAGTGATTACATTAACCCTTCATATTTAGATGAAAACAATGATTTAATAATGGATGAGAACAATATTCCTAAACCAAAGTCCTCTGATAATATTTATTTAAAAGATTTGATTAAAAGTGAAACTGAAGAAGATCAGGTGAGGGAAAGAAAGTACTCTTATGACTCAAAAGTAAATCCATACAAAAAATCACAATCAAATCCTAGTGCTTCCAACCAAATTGCAAAGAACAGTGAATCACCCACAATCAATAAAGATGAAAACTGGTTACCAGTTGCAAGGAGACGGTCTTGCTCTGAACATGACAGAATGTTGAGTCCAAGAACTGTAACAGGAACTGATTCAATGACAAATGTTACTAAAATGACTATGTATAGTTATGATGTCACCTCTAGTCATGTTACTTCCGAGTCTTCTCCAACAGAAGATTACAGTTTATCTTCAACTTCATCAGATGATCAATCTAATGACAAAACTAGAATTACTAATGTTGAGGAAACTCCAGGTGATGACACTGAGCAAATCCCCACAGAAGAGTTGGATATAGAAGAATACTGGCAGTTTTTGTGGAAAAAACATTTTGGAGAGCAATATGCCTTGCACTACGCTAATTATATTGAATTTCATGAAAATAAAAATAAAAAACAAGCTGCCTCACTTGAACTTAACAATGAAGTTATTTTAGCTGTAAAAGAAAATAAAACCTGTGGAAGCCTTATAGACCATAATGTGGAAACTGAAATAGACATCAAAAATAAAACAGCAAAAGTATCAGTCAGCCAAGTTGAAGATGTACAAACACAAGTTGACAATTTGCAGTTACAAGATAAAGTTAAAGGAGGGAGGTCTTCAAAACCTAAAAAGAAATCTAAAAAATTAACCACCAGAATAACAAGTTCAGTTGGATTACTGTTACAAAATTTGCTTAAAGAGGATCAAGATAATGTCATGAATCCCATATTTGATGAAGATGTTAAAAGATGTGAATCTAATGAACTTACTGATGCAGATGGAGATGACAGCAGCAAAAATAATAAAAAGGTAGAAGATACAGTTGATGTAGTTGATGGTGCTTTAAATGCATTAAATCCTAATGGACATAGCAATAATAACATAACTTCAAATAAAGAGAACAATGATGATGATGAACCTCCTGATGAAAAACCGGTAGCCTTAAAAAGAAGGTAAGCTGCCTTCTTTTAATGATTAAAAATCCTCATATGTTTCTTATTCAATGTATTCAAGTGCAGTTTAGTGTACAAATAAAATATGATCTATCTGGCATACCAAATATATTTTATGATCAAACATGTATTGTTTAGTAACAAACAAATTAAAGTTGTTCATGAAATCTGAAATGTTAATGGATATAGTTAAAGTAGTTAGTAAAACAGACAGTTTTAATTTATTATTTGATCAAATTACAATACAATCTAAAAACTTAAGCTACTAATGCGGAAAAATTTTAATAAAACCTGTTTATTGTAAATTTTTATTTCAACCATGTTTCAGCCATGAATTGGATATAGAAGAGTATGATGAACAAGGAAAAATAAATTCAACATTTCAAATAATGGGATTCTCAATCGATTCAGATGAGATGCCAAAAGGTGAAGTTGTGTATAGAAAACACATTCGCAAATTACGAGCTCCAAGAAATAAACGGTTTGTTAACTCTAAAAAAACATATTTCGATGAAGATGGAAATCCTCGTTATGATGATCAGGTAATCAAAAAGTATATTATTGTTTCCACTTCCAAAAGGTTCCATTGCCAATAGAACTATGTTAATAAATCTACTGTGTCAGTTCATCCATCTGTTTGTCAGGGGCTGTATCTCATAAACCATAGTAGGTTGCTGCTATATCAAAATAAATATTAAGTTAAAGAAGTCCAGTGCTTGTGTCTGACTTGCACTTGGCTAAAATTATTTTGATTTTTTAGTTTCTTTTTTTTTCTTGTGTCTCGTGAGGATGTTCTAAATAAATGTAAAGAAGTCTGTTTGAAAAAATTTTTATAAAAAAGACAAAGTGCTGTACTATAGGTTCAAATTTAACATTTGAGTTACAGTTATAAATGTTTTTCATTCCCCCAAGTTGCGTGTTGTCAACTGTAACAATGCTTAACCTCACCATTTGATATTTTTTTATTGCCTTCTCAGGACCCAGGATCCCAAGACGACAAAGAAATACAAACACAAGACAATTGCAAAGAGACATCCCACATTGCATTGACCAATGAATCTGAACCAAGACAAAGTAATACGGAAATGGAACAACCAATACTACATGAAAATGATGATAAGAGCAATAATGATTTAGTTTTAGAAGCATCTAATGTGGCCTTACCTGTTGATTCTGATAATTCAATTAGTGGTGCACAATCTTTGGATAATGTATTAGATAGTGAAGGTAAGTGTATAACTATATTTGTCTCATTCACACATTTAATAAAGGTAAACCAAAAACATCACAGCTTCGTAATACTTAAATAATTTTACCAAGGAATGATGGCAAATTCAATAGGTACATATTCTGCCTTACATAAAAAAAGCTTAAGAAATGGCATGCATTAATGAAACGTGTGTCTTGATAGAGCGAATTAAATATATCACATTATCTTTTGAATAATATCATTAAAAGATGGGAGAAAAAAGATAATTTACTTTAAAAAAACTCATAATTTTAGGTTGGGTTTTTACGAATATCACTTACTCAGCTGTGTGGCACTAATTTAATCTCTACTCGAACAAATCACTATTAGGATTATAATTATTTACAATTACAAGTACAATAGTAGCAAGCAGTACAAAAGTAATAACAACGGTTATTCATCAATACTTTTTCATTGAGTTTATGAAACAATGTTCATATTGCAGTAGTATTCTTTTTTTGTTTTTTTAGGTCTATATCACTGTTTAATAGCCGCTTTATTTTGTTTTTCTGTCAATATTTTAAGTTAAGCCTGTACCATAGGTATACACCATTTTATTCATAATCCTTTTATAAAACTGTAACTGCAACTAAAATATGTTTTGTCTCTTTTTGACTTATACATATGACAATGTAGTTGATAGAAAGAAATAAAATATGATGTAACTAAATCACTGCTATAGAGGATTGTGAATAAGAACAGTAAGATGTTAATCAGTGCATAATTATAGCTACGGACTCTGATGCCATTTACCAGTTGATCACATGGACGTAACGATTAGTGGATTGTAGAAACCAGTTATTTAAAAAGGGTAGATATAATAAAATGAAAACACTTAATTATATATTTTCTTTATTCAATTATAACATTGTCGAGAAATGCCGCTGGTGCTCCAAGGTATCCCAAATGTCTTGCATAAACCAAATACTCTATACTCATTACATGGGAGCAACATCCCACAGTCCTAATAGGTCTTTACCTATGAAACTGCCGTTTTGCCGGACCGGCCATTTCAAATGAAAATATTTTTTTTTTTGACTGATAATTCTAATTTCAAATTAATTTTATTTGACAAACGTGGAGTTCTTTTTCTAAAAACGTCATTTTTTTAATAGTTAGTGTTTTGTTTTCAACGCATTCGAACATTTTTCGTCATCATGGATAAGTTAAAAATTCGAGTAATTATGGAGTATGAGTACCGTCGTGGCAGCAAAGCGGCACAAGCGGCACGCAACATCAACGACGTTTACGGAGCGAACACTACAAACAAACGCACCACCCGGTATTGGTTTACCCGCTTCCGTTCTGGAAATTTTGACCTGAAAAATGAACCCCGTGGTCGTCCGAAAACTTTGGTCGACAATGACGAATTAAAGGCAATTGTGGAAGCTGATGAAACTCAATCCACGGCTGAATTAGCAGCAGCTTTCGACGTTAGCATCAAAACAATATTGGTCCATTTGCGTCAAATTGGCAAGGTAAAAAAGCTTGATAAATGGGTACCCCACGAACTCAATGACCGCCAGCGCGAAGTACGCGTGGAGACGTGCCTTGTACTGCTCAGCAGGCATACAAATGAAGGAATTCTGAACCGCATTGTTACTTGTGACGAGAAATGGATCCTGTTTGACAACCGTAAGCGCTCAGCAAGTTGGTTGGACCCTGGTTCAGCACCCAAACAATGCCCTAAACGAAAACTTACCCCTAGAAAAGTGATGGTCACTGTTTGGTGGTCTAACGCGGGTGTAATTCATCACAGCTTCTTGCCAAACGGGACAAGCATTACTGCAGATGTGTACTGTGAAGAACTGAACACAATGATGGAGAAGCTCGCACGTCTCCAACCAGCTTTGGTCAATCGTTCGGCTCCACTGCTCCTGCACGACAACGCGCGACCTCATACTGCACACTCCCGTCCAGCTGATTTTTTCAAGAAAGGCATCAATAAGCTACCAATGCGTTGGAAAAGATGCATTGATTGCATGGGTGATTATTTTGATTAATAGAAATAAAAAATTTATAAAAAAATTACGCTTCATTTATTTCGTGAAAAACGGCAATTTCATAGGTAAAGACCTAATATTTCCAGCGGCACAATTACAATAATAAGTTATGTATGATTGCTTTGTGACTATTTTTTTTTTGTTATTCGTTAATTCTTTACCTCATTCATATTTATTCCTTCTAGAAAGGCAAAGGACTTTACTTATACGGTTACGTCGTATGTTTGAAGTTTTTATTTTATTATAAAAAAGTAGCTTAACTTAGCTTATTTTATTTTTACTTGTTCGCTTGCAACGTGCTTGTATTGATCAATTAAGTACGTGTATTTTAAGTCAAAAAGAAGATGAAATCAAATACATAATGACATATTTATTTATGACAAGGCTGTATGGCTTAGCTCCTACCTGTTCTTACAAGCAAATAGAACAAACAACAACAAAAAGAAAATGTTTCCGTATTCAGCAATTTAAGTCTGAAAAATGAAATTGATTACTTTTTATGCCGTTCTTTTAAAAATGTAATGAATTTCGAAAAAGTAGGGGATTTTTTTTATTGAATTGTGTTATATTGTCGAGTGTGAACGCTTTGTCGTTTTGTTTTAAACTATAAGGCGAATCTCGCCATCGTTCTTTACATGACAAAATGTTGAGGAGACTTTGCACCTCCGAATAACATACTTAAAATATTACATGTCCCCTTTTAATTACATAAAAAACGACAAAATATCCGACATTTGCACTTGGTATTTGAAAATACGGGAATATATACTTAAAACAAAAACAGAGATACAGATTAAAGATTTAATGTCAGCAAAAAAAAGTCAAAATTATTGTTTATTGCAGCGCGTTTATCGTTGTGAGTTTTATTGCCACGTTGAGTTAAATTATTTACTATATTTATTTTTCCAAGTGCAAAAAATATTGATTTTATTCGTTCCTAACCATCAAACTTTTCTGTGGTCCATATTCTGAACTAATAGAAAAACATTTCCGTTCGAAAAGATACTGTCTTTTCTTAAACAAATATTGTTTAAGATAAGTCTACGACAACATCAGAAAATTCCCGAATATTATTTTCTAACACCATGAAAATTTTATTTTAATTACCAACATGTTCCAAACATGCACCAGTAAAGTGCACGCAAAGAGAATACAACGTGATAAAATCAAATATTTATTTCTCAACATTAACAATTACTTGTTTTTATTGACGTCAAATATAGCATGACTCTACCACCAGTTCGGAAAAACCTTCCTGAAGAACTGGCAAGAAACTTCACTATTGTATTTTTTTCAAAATTAATTTACAATGGCTCTTTACGTCTATACAAAATTATTCTTATCTGCATCTGTTACCTAGGCAAGTCTCCGACAGAGGCTGTTCGCAATATGGCTGGCGTTTGTCACCTGTTCTTCATGTATTTCAGGTACTTTCGGTGAGATCATGATTGTTTTTGACAATGATTTGCCTCGTTGGTGATATTTCTGAGAACGAGGACTAACAGCTTTCACTTAAGGATTTCAATTTGCTCAGTGATTTTGGTGACAGTTTTCTCGAACCAACGAGTTTTGAAGAAAAAGTAGCACTTAACTGAGCTGATGCAAATATTTGAATAATAATTCATTTATTTGAGAGACTGTGCGTAAAAGCAATAAGGTCTTTAATATAATTTTTATGTCCAATTTACAGTCTGTTTGAACAGACGTGCAAATATTAACTATTTTGATGTCTTTTGATTGAGTTAAGTACAAAATTAATTAATTTTATTTTGAATTCCATTCCTTTAAATTTCGTTAATATATCGGGGTCATGATGTGATATGCATTATTCATGGAGTAAGGAACTATTCACGGAGTAAGGAACTGCTATCCTATATTTAAATTTCTATATTATTTTGTTATTTTTCGAACCCGTCTTTGTAATATAACTAACTAGTATGGTGCTGGCTAGGATAAATTGAAAAGGTTTGCGCTGGTTTCTGATTTAACTCATAATAGTAGGCATTTTGTTTCGATGACTTTAAGTGGATATGAAATGGTCTCTATTGCTTCTGAACATGGACGCAGACATAAATTAACGAATTTTCAAACAAACCCAAACCGTTCAGTTTTGTCGTTCTTACTTCCTACGTACACCACATTTCGAATGAATGATTTCGGCTTTGTTTACGTTCTTTTAATTCCTGATCGTGGTAGTTTTATGTATGTTATTTTTATAAAATCTAATCTTGAATGACTGGTTCTCTAGAAGAAATAATTACTCAGTGATTAGTCCACCAATTGTTTTTCTTTTGTTATCATATCGCCTAACATGTAACTGTCATGGTAAATAAGGAAGATTATTAAAATACTTAAATACAAAACAATCTCATCACTCTCTGTTCATAAAATGGTAAACTCTTAACATTATGAGAGGCTACTATAAAACTATCACATTATAGATGTTTTCTCTTTGATGATATTACTATATACTTTTCTTTGTTATTCAAAAATATACTTTCTTTGTATAAATAGGAAGCAGCAATGTTCTCAATACATGTCTAAACATCCAGAAATTACATGAACAGAGCCCAAACTGTTAATTCGGTTTTTAGTAACTGTGTGAATTAGACCTCTTGTTCACGACACGGATTCCTAACTGTACGGCTTATTAGCCTTACGAAACCGAAAATACGGTTTTGGGAACATCCAGTTTTAGAAAAACAGAAGGGATTTGGCGCATTCCAAACACTTGTCAAAAATTTATGTAGTGTCAATACAGCGAATTATTATTATAGCTATTGCGTAGCAATATAGCAAGTAATTTGTGTTCATTTTACTGGTAAAACAAAATCTGTTCCGAAAACATCCGGCGACAGCGGTGCCGTGTTGCATGTGTAGCCACGGTTGTTGGTGTTGTATGGACCACTCTTCAACAGTGGTCCGCGGTTGTCAGTTTTGTAGAGACTGGTTGTGGTACATACGACACTGACAACCTTGCCTACACACGGCAAACTAACCGTAGATTACCACGGCGAAAAACCATGTTTGTACAAAAGGCCTTTTACTAATACAAATGGAAGAACTTGACTGTTATTTTTTATTCTATTTTAATGAGGAAATTTTCTGACAGCTTGGCAAAATAGTAAATGAGTTATACGATAGGTGGCGCTAGTAGAAGTTGGCCTTAATTTTTTTTTTGGTAACGTATATCGTATAAGAGAGGCAAGAAGTACGCTGTGCAGGCTGGTTTGTCGTAAATAAGTATTTAGTATTATTTTTACTTTTATTTAATTGTTTGAGCACTGAATCGGCATATTGGGGTATTGTAGAAACTTCGTCTCCTTTTCAGTCTACCTATCTCATACTTTTTATTTGGACTAGCTCTTCTTAGCGCCATCTATACAAGTAATTGAAACAATATTTTTTTCTTCATTTGATTGAGGAAAATCTCTCATTAATGTGCGGTTAACACGTATTAAGTAGTTAAGTTGGTAACTAAATTTTAAGTTACTACATGTCACTTGTGTGTCCAAACGGATTAAGTAGTTAAGCTCATAAGTTCAATCCACAAGCATTCCTATTTTAAATATTCTTTAACAAATATTAAAGTTGAAACTAAACTCCACTCCGACATTTTGAAAAAAAAAAGAGATAATGGAATAAATATGAGCTCTGGTCGCCATCCGCTTTGTCAAGTTATGCACTTAACTAAAAAATCACGTCCAAACGTGTTAAGTGAGAAGCCCCACCCACCTACTAATTCGAAAAATAGAACGAATCCTAATCTGCTTAATCACAAAATTTTCTTAAAACTTAATTTTTAACTTAAAATTTAGTTACCAACTTAACTACTTAACGCGTGTAAACCGGCCATAAGAGTTTTGACTAATCAGTATGGCAGTCTTATCATAATCTAAACATACGTATCTAAATCTAAGTGGTAAGAGGTGCATGCATCACCATTTTGTACAGCTCTCTAGCACTCACAGGCGACGGCTCCAACAGTGTAATAGAGAAGACTTGACTGCAATAGACTGTGTTTAGAATTTATTTGCTAAGTTTACTTGGCTACATAAATAATGTTAGATTAATAAGACTTAGTTACATACTCATTTTGTTTACAGTATACTTTAACCAAGCAGAACCGAAGAAAAAGCGAAGGCAAAAACAGAAACGTAAAGCCGAACCAAGTGTTGACATTACAGACATGCCTGATTACTTACAGGGAGACCCTAAAATGATTAAATATTGGAAAAAGAGGCATTCTTTGTTTCACAGGTATGACATCCTATAATAAAAGTTCTTTTTTAAAAATTCATAAGAATCTGTCTGGTTATTTACTTAAAGCAAATATCAAAAGTTTCGTGAGAACCACCAGTTGTAACATCGTAAACATCAAACAAATTGAAAAGCACGATTTAAATAATAATCAAAGTTTTTGACATTTTACTAGTGAGGACCTATAAAGATTTTCTACCTTAGGTACTAATGAATTAAGGCTGAGTTTAAACAACTTTTTTGAATTTAATAGTCCGATTGCAAAGGCTTAACTTTTTTGGATGAAATTTAGTACTCAGATAGCCTATGATACTTGACGGGTGCCACCCACATATTCGGGAAAGCATTAATCGCCACTGCAGGGTGGGAAAGTGGAGTATATGTAGATGAACGTTTTGGAAAAATGCCGTTCGGGGTTTGGCTAGACGAGCCGAATGTCGATAGGCATATTCATGTACGTATATTATGTGTAATATATTGCTTTGGGCTGGGGTTGTCTGAACGTGTGGGTCGCATCGCATTGCAATTTATTTTACTACAGTGATATGATACAACGCATTTATATTCTTGTTACAGAAATCTTGTTATTTGTTCATTGTTGTTACAGATTTGACGAAGGTATAAAACTTGACAGAGAAAGTTGGTTCAGCGTTACCCCAGAAAATGTGGCTTGGCATATCGCTAACAAATATGTTTATGATACAGTGTTAGATGCCTTTTGTGGCGCCGGTGGAAACACTATACAGTTTGCAAGAATTTGTAAAAAGGGTAAGAATTTTTCTTTGTTAGCTTGGTTACTGTTGAACATGTTTTTTAATTACGAAATTACAAAATTTGTATATAATTTTGTACATAGCTTAGAAAATCAAAGAATCAAAACGGATTTTGTAATTTCCTGTAGATAAGAAAATGTTTTTCTATTATTATATATTAACTATATTTCAGGCACATATAGTTATTTAAAATAGTTTAAACAGTATTTAATTTATTTTGTGCAGTTAATTTAATGTCCTTGACTTGTCAAATAACTTTTTCTCATGAATATTGAAAAGTATTGATATCTACTGAAATTCAGCTCAAATTAGTATGAATAATAATAATTTAATCAACAATTTGCTTATTTCATTTCAGTAATAGCAATAGACATAGATCCAGAAAAAATAGAGATGGCAAAACATAACGCAACCATTTACGGAGTAGCTGATAGGATTGAATTTCTTGTTGGTGACTTTTTTGAGTTGGCGCCTAAATTGTCAGCGGACATGGTGTTTCTGAGCCCACCATGGGGAGGCCCTAAGTATTCTGAGGTAAGATCATTGGACATTTTGTTTGGATCCAGTAAGAATATTTCTTTAAGTATTATAGGCCTAAACCAGTGATGATGAATAAATGTAAAGTTTAAATTCAATTAATTATTTCGCAACATTGACAATTACTTGTTCTTATAGACGTCAAATAAAACATGACTCTACCACCAGTTCGGAAAAACCTTCGTGAAGAAGAACTGGAGAGAAACTTATAATAAAACGTCTTAACTTATAAAGTTAGAAACTTATATATAAAGGGTATATTTTTTTCGAAATAAATTTACAGTGTCTCTTTATGTCTGTACAAAATTATTCTTATCTGATCTGTTAGCTCGGCAAGTCCCCCCTCCCCCCAAGTATCCAAACGACGAAGACCCTCAAACGGCACCCACGTGAAGCCAAGCTCGGTTCAACCTCTCAATATTTGAATGTGATTTTCACATTTTCTGTTATGGTGAAAAAATAAGTTATTTTTCCTAGTAACCATAGTTTTTAATTACAGAATATTGAATACGACTTGGAAACCATGTTATTACCAAAACCTGCATCAGAATTAATGAAGGTGGCGCGAACCATTTCATCTTCAATAGCTTTATATTTACCAAGGAACACTAAGGCAGATCAGGTATCTAACGAACCATATATTTTTATAATAACTCTTTGTTCATGAGTTTACGGAATAAGTAACTATTTTTTTTTTGTGTTTATCTAACAAACAAATCTTTCTTAAGTGCGCGCTTCACCTTGTTGAAAAGAGCAAGTCATAATGCTTTGATATAGAAAGTAATATAATCTTCTTGAGATGACACATGATTTTTAGCGAAGTTTATCAATTCCCTGTAAGGCTCTGAAATCTATAAAACATACTAAGACTAATCTCAGCTAAATGGTCCAATTAAAAGCGACTTTGTTTTATACGATATAGAAAATGAAAAAAAAAATGAACTACATTTTCTGGAAATAATTGAAACAAATCTTGCCAAGTTTATCAAATGCGACTTTAATCATTATACAGAAGTACGAGGGTGGATTGAAAAGTTCGCGGCCTAACATAGATAGCGTTGTCATATTATTATAAAACTACCGTCATATGAAACCTAGAGTCTTTGTCAGAGTCTGTACAATTTTCTCTGAAATACATGAGTAATTATTTATTTTATTGAACATTAAAGAGGAGTAAGTTTCATTAATTTTGAAAATGGATAGTTTAGAGCACCGTGCCGTGATCAAATACCTCCACAAGAAACACTTAACTCCAAAGCAGATTCATGAATATATGGTGGCTACTTTAAGAACATCTGCTCCATCGTATACAATGATAAAAAAGTGGACTGCTGAATTTAAACGTGGAGGAGAGAGCATCAAAGATTACCCCCGCTCTGGACGGCCTCCTACAGCAACGACTGCGGAAAATATCGAAAAAATGTTTAATCTCATCATGGTAGACAGAAGATTAAAGGAATCCGAGATATTTGAAGCTCTAGGGATTTCATATGAACGTACACAAAACATGATCGTTAACGAATTAGGGTTCCACAAGGTGTTTGCAAGATGGGTTCCGCGGCTCCTTTCAGTTGAACAGAAACGAACTCGGCTCACGATTTCTAATGACTGTTTAGAGCTTTTTCAAGCTGATCCAAACGAATTTTTGGCAAAGTTTGTTACTATGGACGAAACATGGGTTCATCACTAGACTCCTGAATCCAAACAATGGAAGAGACCCGGATCTCCGACCCCCCAAGAAGGTTAAGGTGTGTTTTTTAGTGAACAAGGTAATGGCATCGGTTTTCTGGGATTCTAAGGGTGTCATCTTGGTTGATTACTTAGAAAGAGGTCAAACTATAAATTCTGCATACTACTGCACTCTATTACGTCGTTTACGCGAAGAAATAAAGTCTAAAAGACCAGGATTGTTGACCAAGAAAGTTTTGTTTCATCAGGACAATGCTCGTGTTCACACATCTGCAGAATCGATAGCTCAAATAGTGAATTGTGGTTTCGAATTGCTTCCTCATCCCCCTTATTCACCTTACTTGGCACCTTCTGACTTCCACCTATTGCCAAAACTAAAAAAATACACAGGTGGAATGAAGTTTTCTACCAATGAGGAGGTCAAAGTGGCCGTAGATGCCTTTTTTGAAGACCTTGACGAGACCTTCTATTTAAATGGGATCAAGGCTTTGGAGGACCACTGGACTAAGTGCTGTGGCTTAGGAGGAGAGTATGTAGAAAAATAAATATAAAAAATTGCATTATTCCTGTGTTTTCTTATTTAGGCCGCGAACTTTTCAATCCACCCTCGTATTAATAGACTACCCGCGGAATTACGCAATTGCCTAACATTGAAAAATATTAAATCTAAGCTCAAATAATTTTTCATAAACAACATGTGTAACTGATTTATGTATTATTGATTGTGTATTGCTGATTATCACAATTTTAATTCCCTTTTTTATAATATGTATACTTTTATTTTAAGCCTTATATTCATCATTACAACCAATTGATGCATTATCTTACAAACTTTTAAAAATGGTTTTCTTATGCTAATTTGTATATTATTTTTTTAAAGTTTTATATTATAATTAATGAAAAAAGAAATCGGGGACAAGCCTAAGCACTTTTATAGATTTCCGAAGTGTCCTCATAAATACACAGGTTTATTTGTGCTTTTATTTTTTCAATGTGGTGCCAAGGGTATCCCAAAAAAAATGTTAATGCTTTAATTCTGTGTCATCATACTATAGTTGAGCAAATTGAAAACATGTTTTAATTTTTTTTTTCAGATTTTATCTCTTGCAAAGGAAGCTTGCTGTTCAGTTGAAGTTGAGCAAAGTTACTTAGATAGAAGATTTGTAGCTATAACGGCTTACTTCTATTAAAATTTCACTACAGACCTAAATGTTCTAGTTGTGATGATATGTCACTTTATTGTGAAACTTTATAGTTTATAAGATTAAATATTGACATAGTGTGTGAATTGTTCTCTTGGAAAAACGATTTGTTTTATTTTCTTCTTACGGTCTCACTTCACATCTCTATTTGAGTTGCCTTATTTGCCCAAATACGACGATATGCTCTATATCCGCCCATTTTCACGAACGAGACGAATATGCAAATACACGAACACCTGTATTCTCCAAGACGTGTGGACGCCATAATCGGACTTCAACACGAATATAAGCAAAGAAAACGAATACCGAATAGCAAGTTGAAGTGCCACAATTAAATATAATTTTTTTCTAAAATTGTACCTTCTTCTTCGAAGCAACTCATAATAATGAGGTTGTTTGTCTTATTTTGGATAGGATCTTCTTATTTAGCCGTGTTTGCCAAGCAAAGATGAAACATAAACTTGTTGAGGAATTTTAACATACGAGATCTTAAAGCAGTTCAGTATGTACCCCTCACCGCGTCAGGCAGCTAGCACGCGCGAGCGGCGGGGAGCGGCTGTTTAAATTGCATTCAGATAGCGCATGATAGTACATGTTAGGTTTTTCATAGCTAGCAGTGTCCATGATATTCAAATTATTCATTTGTGAAAATATTTACACTTTCCCCTTAGCAAAAACAAACTCATGTTAATGCAGTTATTATAGGAAGGACTGGCACTGCAATAGGCAAGATCTTTACAAAAACCTACCACAAAAAGTTATCACAGTTATGAGAGCTCAACGTAAATAAAAGGCATTCATCTATTTAATAGATTAAGAAATGATAAGGATATATGCCAATTAAATAGATACATAGGAAAGTGTGCATAAGTATGTTAGTAATACTATTGAACTAAAATGGCAAAATAGACTCCAGGAATAACAACCAGTTAACTGTTACTTTAACCCAGAGAAAAACTTTTTTTTGCCTTGGATTGCACAAATTTTTGAATATGTTGTGTAATAATAATGTTGTATGATTGGAAAAATATGAAGAAAAAAAAAACGGTCCGGAAAACCCGGAAAACGAGTGGCTTTATAACGCCCGGTAGTAAGATCGGCTACCAAACCCAAAAGCAGATATTTCTGGAAATAAATAAAATAGCGAATATGTTGTTTACAATAGTTTATTTACCTCATAACTAAACATTGGTATGATATGAAGCAAAACATATTTTTGGGTGTAAATATAGCCGACATTTACGACACATAAAATTAGCTTTTTTTTTTACAAATAGTGCAACGGCTTTGAGAATCTTCATATTCAATTAAATGATCAATGCGATCATATCGAGAAGTTTCTCTGTAACTGCTGGGATTACAAGATCCACGTTTTTCGGTTTTTTTATACGTGTCCAATAAACCTCTGACAACAACTCTACGAAACGTTAAGTGGTCGTATTCTCCACCATCACTTTTATACAATGACAGGCATTGTGTGTAGCCATATCCAAGCAGTGGCGAAATATCGAAAAATACCATTTTTTTCCTCGGATCGACGTTCTGTATTAGCCAATATTTTGATCTGTAGGCCAATTCTCGTAATAAAAACCGCGGCGATGTCGTAGCGACTCGACCGTAGAAGTCACTTTCGTATTCTCATCCGTTGATTGGACCGATTCTAAAGTAGTTCTGAAGTCGCTCTATCGGAATGTCGCTGAACCGTATTCACATCCTGAATCGACTTTCAATCGTTGCATAACGATATCACAATGGTATTCTACTCCTACAAATGACAGTTAGTTCGATCGGATGTCAACGACTTAACGTCAAAATAAGCGATCCAAAAGTCGTTGAACAAAAGTTCATTCTGCGGGACGTTTACAAAGAGAGAATCGCTAATTTTGTGTTTTGAAGAGGCTAAAAATAAGCTTAAAGTTAGCGTTTTTCTTGCTAGATATGCCAGAATTGCAAAAAGCGTAAAAGAAGAAGTGTATTGATTGAGGTTCACAAGATGGGACGCATTCACAATGCCGGAGAATGACTTCATCAAAACATTTCGTCTCACAAAAGTGTTGGTGCAGAATCTCATTGATGAAAAGAAGGAAAACGGGATTTTTTGTCAGTAAAAGATAAGGTTAGTAGGTTTCTATTCTGCTAGCCCACATTATTTGTATACCAAATTAAAACGTAAATATATTAGTTTATGATGATATATACTAAGGTTTACTTATTAGATAATAATATTATAACCTTAGGTAGGTATAACTAATTGAATAAAACACTTTTTAAACCTTTCTTTACAAACTGTTTTAATTTAGGTTACATACTCAAATAAAAATAACCTTGCATTAGACATCTTCATTTTTATTGCAATAATATTAAACATACAATGATGGTCTTATATTACTTTCAGATTTTTACTGGTTGCCTGTAAGCTACACTGCAACCCAGAAGTTTCTGGCCAGAAAAGAAGTTTTAATGCTTGAACAGTTTTTGCTAAAGTTGAATCAATCTCAATATATTCTGGCAAAGGAGAGCTTCACAAATAAAGCAGCTAATATGGAGACTTTTCAAGGACTGCATAGAGTTCATTTAGATCTAGAACAAGGCAGGATGGCCCTACAAGCAGTTATATAGACTATAAACGGGGGTGAATAGTCATAATAAGTTCAATCTTTAAAAAGACAGAAACAAAACATAATTGTGTTAAATCAAATCTAATTTGAATAATTATGTGTTGAATAAAGATCTTAAGGATGACTGGATGATATCATGTTGTGCTTATCTCTTATGAAAGTGTTTATACCTAAGATGTGTCCAATATTATTATTTATTAAACTTTAACAAATTTTTTATCTTACAGAATAGTCAACATTATATGGTTTGAGGTTTTCATGTCAAATTACTGTATAATGGGTGTTATGATGTGTTTATTTGGTTATAATATGTAAACTACTTGGTTACGGTAGGTTAATATTTAAAGAAATAATTACCATGTGTGTGGAGCCTGAGAGCAAAGTGTAATAATAAGTGTAAGTGTAATAAAAAATTAAAACACAATTGTAAAATATACTATTTGGTTTTATTTAGCTCTTAAAAATTTATATTTACTACAGTAACAAAACAATAACCCGAACCATAAACATTGGTCTAAACTGCAATTACAGGTGCTCCTTCAAATTGTTATCACTGAAATATTATATCAAAAAACCAATTAAAAATTACATTCACTACACAATAGCTTGTTAAAGCAACTGACAGCTTAGTGAAAACCCTAAAACTTGTCAAGCCCTATAATTTCACAAAGGCGTTCTGCTAAGGGACTTAGTATCGGAACATCTTTGGGGCCACCACGAATCTACAAGCTTCTTGAATTCTTCGGACCGTATTTGACCCGACATTTTAAATCGTTGTAAAGCTGCAACCTACACTTTGTTCTATTATTTCGCTGTACCGTGTCTGTCGATGGTTACTCCTGACAATTTTGAGCTCAAGTCTCGTCCCTCCTTAGATCGTACACAACCTAGGGCTCTAAGTTCTAATGCTTATTATTGATTTATGGAATCAACAAACAGTTCGTACTGTCGTATAGAAACTTATCGCCAATTTGAGAACAATAAACTTTGACAAACAATTTGATGGCTGAATCGAAGACAATGACGTTTATCAAGATGCGAATTATTCGATCAATTGAAGTGAAAAATCGCTTTTTTCAGCATTTATTTCTCTTTGGCTAGTTAAAGTTAGTTGGAGTATTTATTCTTTAAATTTATTTAATTAATTACATGTTAAACACCGTATTCAGAATTTGAAATATGTTATAATTTCTTGGTAGTTCAGTGATAACTTGAATTGGCAACATCTTGTGTCGCTCGATTTAAAAGTCGTTCAGTTTCGATCCTATTGAGTTGAAGTCCTATCGAAGCGCGTCTGAGCAATACGTGAATACCGATTTTGGATAGAACTTCGATCGAACGACTTCTGCACTACAACGATCTGTCAATTGTCTGTTTTTACGAGAATTGGGCTACTGCTCTATCAACTCCGCCCATGTTTTCATTGTATGATTTTATGATAGCAGGTTGATCGATAAACACATATTTTTTCAATTATTGAGAAAATCGTTTGGCTCTGTAAAGTGGTTCAATTGTTTCCGAATTAGACGCGACACTTACAACACTATTGTCATTCCATTTACAGACTAAGATCTGCTTGGGTTGGCTAGACTTATAGACGAATGTGCCCCTTGCTCTCAATAAAAAAGCTCAAAATAACACTGACCCCTAATCCAAATTGTTTGTAGCATGCAGGGGTATTGGAAGCATGACCCTGGTATGGGTCAAACCATAAAACATACCCCAACCTAGTTGCACCGACCCACAGTTTATACCCCCATCGGATCGGTTTACCGCGTATAAATTGTTTGCAGCTATGGCCTCCGTAGTATATACTACCTCCATAGCTTCATCGATGCTTTAATTTTGTTCAAAAGGTGCCATGTCCGAAAAATGTTTATTTAGTAAATCAAACAAAGGCCTAAGTTTCGCAAATTTGTCACTATCTGTTCGAACGACATTGTTATCACAGCAATTTAAGTGCTTCATTATTAAATTCAATCCAAGATCCAAATTCCTCAAAATCTAAAATCTTAAACTATCGCACCCAGCTTAAAAAAGGGAATTACGATATATTGTTTCGCAATCACAAATTATTACCCCTAAAAGACAGACGAATATTGTTGCAAATGTTGTTCCTGCATGATATCTGCAGCAACCGTATTGATAGTCCCGAGTTAACCTCTCTGCGACGCGACACTGCTCTTTATTTGATGTTCCATTTAGTCACTGTAACTATGCTAAAAACTCTGTAATTTGTCGAATACTGTGTTATAATAAACAATTTCAGTCTCTCGATTTGTTTCAAATATCAAAACAGTCATTAAAAAAGCAAATCACAATTACACTGTCACCTGATAACAAATAAATATGGTATGTTTGGTTTGGTATGCTTGCAATGTAAGATTTGCACCACACTTCTGATTTCCCTCACTCTCACACACACTCATACAAACTCACACATACACAAACACATGTACTTTATCCAGACACTATATTGCGTACTATAGTTTCAATATATATATAACTTTAAAACATTTTTCATTTCCTCATAAATACTGTTAATTTTATAATAACTTTAATAATTTTGTATAATTATTTTGCTCGTTGCTGTTTAATTAAAAAATTGTGAACCTATTATTGGCAGTATGTATATTTAAATTTATTATCAGTGTAATATGTTTTAAGTGCTGTTGGTTCTGTGAAAATAAATAAATAAATAAATAAATTGTGAAACGATCCCTTGACATGGCATTACAAACAATATCAAAGTGAGTATCGGAAGATTTCTCCCAAAACATATACCTGCGTGGTACCACGACATAACCACTCTATAAAAGTATACCTAAAAAACACTTCATTTCTGAAGTAGTAATATTAGCGACCACATTATTTTGGCTTGCGAATAAATTGGTGTAATGAACCAACAAGTGTATAACTTCATCATTCATCATACACTCATAGTAATACACAGGTGATTGTAAATTTTTAGGGCCTTCACGATCCTGCCTATGTGTAAATTCACATGGATTGTGCCTGTTGTGCCACGTATATTGTTGGGTTTTGCTTACACTTGGAGTAACAGTAGGATACCGCGAAGAACAGCTTCTAGATGGAGTGGAGGTGGAAGTAGAAGGTATATGTTGATCTACATCTTCTAGCAAGTGTTCATCGGCATTGTGTATTCTTTTAGCTAACACAGACAAAGGTAAATCATTTTTGGAGTCCTCACTATCTGAAAATGCATCATCATATGCAATTTCTGCTGGAGCTCTTAGCTGGGAACCTGAAAAGTAATAATTATATTGCAATTGATCATAATTAGTACTGACTGAATTGAATATGTAATATGTCCATCAGACCTGGGAGATTATGTAATGTTACAAATTCTTCATCCCCAGAATCTTCATCTGTTACTTCGGTATTTGGATTTTCCGGTGGAAAAATGGTAATTTGACTGTGCAAATCATCATCAGAATCTATATGTTGCAATCTATCCAATATTTCATTGACATTCAAAGGTCGTCTCATCAGTGATCTTAAACAATATAATAATAATGAATAGACACCTATTTTACTACCAGGCGTTATAACGCCAGCAGTTATTACATACAATATTTTTTATTAAAAACTGTGAAATTCGAATTTATTTTATCTTACGTTTATATTACAACAACAATACTTTACGGCATTCAACGTTACAGTGTTTATTACCTTATTTATGTACTTTATAACTTACCTTTTTGAAGCCATGTCGCAAAGGAAACACACTGTTAATTTAAAAACGTCCGAACTTCTAAATAATACATGCAATGTGACAAAATACTTTTACACGCTGTAGGATCGTTTCTGATTATGGCAATGTAAGAAGATCTTTGTTTATACAGCATTATAATAATAGCATCATTACGTATAAATTTGGTGGGTAGATCTAACACTCGCTAAGTGGCGTTTTAAATGATGGTAGTAACAAGTGGGTTAAATAACAATACGTATGAGAACTAAGACAAGGTCACATTATTTTGTTCTGTCAGTTAAGAGCAAAATCTCACTTGGAATCTAAGATTACGGAAGCACAGTGCTTACTTTCTGAACATTTTATGAAACTAATTAACATGTTTACATTTATTATTCACTGCTTCAATGTCCAAACACAATTTTTACAATAATGCTTAAAATACAACAATTAGTAGGTTGTACACCTTTAATTAAACATATAAAAATGTCAACTTGGTATTTGCTATTGTGGGACTAGAAATATTTAAATGTGTTAACTAGTTGCCTTTTTTCTATTCAATATGGGTTAAAAAAAGCTTACAAAATTATATATTTCAATAATATGGTGATATAGTGTTATTTTGATAGTAAATTTGCTGCATGGAGTGATAATGATATTACTCCACATAGCAAGTAAATAACCAACTTGTCATTTAGTCACTTAAATATACTTTTTAAGGCCCTAGCCTTTATTAATTACAACATTAAGAAATTTTATTTAAAACTTTATAGTTTTTACATGATATATGAACAACCTAGCTGTAAAAGCAACAAATGTATGTTATTTGCACGATTTAAAGTGAAAAGGGCAAGTTAATAGAGCAATCAAAATACTTTGTAAATACTGTTTTGAGAATGTTTATTTTTCACACAGTGAATTAAAGTTAACCTATATGTATTCTTATCACAACTTATAAACTAAACACTTGAGACTTATTCTTTCATTTCTCCTTCTTCATCTTCTTCCTCAGCCCCTCTCACATACAGAACATTGTTACACCTGACAAGCACCTCACCCAGATTACCTTGGACAATTTAGAAACATTAAAAACATTTTAGAAAAAAATCACACAGGAATAACGTGTATAAATACCGTTGAAATGTAGGAATATACCAGTTCTTATTGAAAGAGAAACTAGTGTTTATTATCAAAATTCACTAACCTGTACATGAGCCTTCAACAATTTCTTCTGTATTAGCTAACTGCAAATTCATATAGCCATCAACTGATACAAGAATACCTTTGTATTCATGAGACCATTTTAATTTTACTATCACAGCCTTTCCAGTCAGGCTGTTGAGGAACGGTTTAGGATTTATTGGCATAGCCGCCGCCATTTTCGTCAATATTTGGTATCTGCAAACAATAATGTGTCAATGATGTTTATTTTTATCTAAATCCTCTAAACTAAATAGTTGTGAACAAAAAACTGTAATTATAACCTTTACTGTTAAAATAAAAACCCGGCGCCTTCCGTAGGATTGGTTCAGTCACAGAGTAATCACCATAATACGCGCTAGCGAGAAAACCCTTAGAACGGTCAACAGAACTCGAGCGCTCCAAACGCCAGTTGGGATGAACTAACTGCAATATATTATGTGTAGTGTTATCTTATTGCGTATGTATGTTTTACACTGTTAGATAATAATAATGAACTGTTATAATTATAAAAGTAACCATTTGTATGCACACTGCAAAGCTGCTCAGTGTCGTAAAAAGTATTTGCGGTATCCCTATTAATGGTGACCGGAATATTGACCTCGAAAAACAATTTTGTCCTGGCGTATTCGAATCACGCCTCTGCTGTGATAAAAGTAAAATAGCGGATGAGCGGATACATTACGTAGGTACATATGAATTGCGACTTGCACAAAAGACTCACATTCAAATGATTAAGTTTTACAATAGAGACAAAAAACAGTTTAAATACTGAACTTTATTATAGCGAAGCAAATATCTGACCCTCTGACTTATAATGCAAACTTTGCTAGGAAGCGCCATCTATCGCAAATACCAGTAAGTACATAACTGCTTCTAAACTTGATCGTAGAAACATGTTTTTTGCTCAGAGGTGAATTTTGCATTTCTTTTTCAAATGTTTGCATATTTAGGCGCATTAAATCATATTTGATCAACAGTAACCAGGTAGAAACAAAAACAACCTACCGTGCTAAGGCTCGAATCTGAACCTAGGGTTTGTGAAGCAGACGCTCATCCAAAGTGCCAAGTGATTAGCTGAACGTAGAGTTAAACTAGTTATCATATTATTTTTTTATTTCTTTGATGTTGCATGACGACGCATTGATGTCACCAACCTGGCAACTATATGCGATACCTACCCTACACTGTAGTGGAACAAACAACTTGTTATTTCCTAATAAAATAAACAAAAATATCTTTAATAATGTTGTGGTTTGGAAGTAGGTACAGCATACATAATCCAAATCCTAGATAAGTGGCTATATTCGTAGTATTTATTGTTGTCTTGATTACCTATAATTATTATTATTTAACTTTGTCAATGCCAGCCTACGAGTAAGCAATCCACCTGATGGTAAGTGCATCTGTGCTCATTGACATCATTAATCTAAGATCTAAGCGGTCATTGATTAATTATATCGCTATTTATTAAATTGTTGGTTAATTCTGCGTTGCCTTCAGTTGCAGTAATAACACTGTCTTTTTCTCCCTTAATTGTCAAAGCTTGAATATTCATGACAAACCAGAATTAATTTTTTATTTAAACTATGCATTTCGTCTCATTATCCATTCTTGCAGGATTTCGGTAAAACCCTTTCCTATTATTATAGAATACGTATTACCTATATATTATATTACCCTTTAGGATACATCCCTACCATTTGGAAGTCTCTAGTTCTTGTCAAGAATAGAGTATTTATAAATTAACATGGAAACCCTAGACTTTGACACACAGAGTTGTAGCACCTCTCCGCTAGCATTCCGAACTGTAGTAAATAAGTAGTAGTACATATTAGTGCCATGAATCCTTCGATCTCAAATTAAAACTAGATACACAGTTCCACATAATTACAAATAAAAGGAAACAAGTCTACTATGGTTTAGATGCTCGTCAAAAAATTACAATTCGTACATAACAACCTATGTTATTATAAACCAAGGAGGTTATGTACTTAAGTATGTATTAAATCCATGATGCAAACACGTCCAGGATTTAAAATATAATATAGAAAGTGGATGATAAACAAAGAATTTTGTTATGAACGAAACTGCATAAGTAATTGAATATTTCTATGAAAAAAAGCTTGATTATTATACTGATTTCTTGACGAAATCCATCAAGTAGTTGAGATAAAAATTACAAATATACTTTAAGAATAATTGATAATTAATACGTTGTAAGAGATCTAGATATGTTAGTTTATAAAATTTTTTTACATGTTTATTGTCGAAACAGAACCCAGATACCCATTTGGGCGATTTTTTTTGCCAAACACGTTTTTCTCGCCCAGATTGAGTATCTAGTTAAGTGATTGATGCATGAGTCCAACTTTGACCAGTGGTCGTGGCGTGACGCTTCAATTTTTGACAACTTGACTAAGTAACGCAGTGCTGCCAGATCAGGGGATTTCTTCCTAGATTTAGGAGTTTTTCGACCAAGGGGCAAAATAGGGGAAAAAAATATTTGGGGGATTTTTAGGGGCAATTTAAAAAACATCAAATACAGTTTTTTTTAAATATCACGTTACTGACGTTTTGTTGTTAATGTTTTTTTATCATCTTTAAATTACCTGAGCGCCACAACTAGTTTAGGTCGTGATTCGAGGTGTTGAACGAATAAGTTTAGCTATAAGTAATAAAATGCGGCAATAAGTAAGTTTAATAATATATGAATCGCATAAGAGCATGTACCGTCTTTTTAAAAAATCACTGCATGCCACTATCCACTTGGTGAGAGTATCCTAGGGGATTTCTAGGGGAGAAATCAAATTAGTCTAGGGGTATGTCGCCGAGACCATCTGGCAGCACTGATTAGTAACGACACGTTGTTGACGTTTAGGAATTTTGTTTGTTGTGATGTGGTGTAGAGCAGAAATTCTGTTTTTTGGCTCCGTTGTTTGAATTGAAATATAAATTAAAATACTCATTGTATTCAGTGCGTTAAAATTACTTAATTACAATATGAAAAGTACGTTTGCTGGTTTTAGTGAGGAAGATCTGAAACGAATAAAATCTGGAACGTCTAACACAGACGATGGTAACGTGTGATCTCATCTTGTTAAAATGTTTTTTGTGTGAGAACTTGTAAACAATAACAATTTCAAAAGAATACAATGTTGATGTGAAATTATATAGTGCTTTGGAATGTTTGTGTCACCTCAGAAATGAAATTCAAGTATTGTTTGATAAACTTTTAATCTTTTACTTTACTTTTTCATCTTGACTACATACATTTTTTTTTCAGATACCAAATTGCCTGAAAATATAAGAAGATTGGACAAAATTGGTGGACAATTACGAAGGCCTGTAAGTAAGAAAGTGGTCTCACTCCAGAACCACCTTCCTGATGAGACTTCAGACTTACATTTTGAGAAGTGTAGACTTAGTTTAACTGTTCCATCACCTAAAATAAATGTGAATGAGGATGAAGTTAAAGATGAAAATAGCAATACAAAAGTAAATTTACTTGATAATGTTCAAGATAGTTGTAACTTGAATAAATCATTAGTGATTAATGCTGAAAAAGTAGAAAAGAGTGAGAAAATTGAAGATTTACGTGAAAATAGTAGTAGAAAGAGCTCAATCAGTGCACCAGATATTGTTGAAGAAGTCAGCAATTGTAAAGATGAACCTACAACTAACAAAATTAACTTAGAAGAGTTACAGTTAAAACAAAAGTTAATGGAGGAGCAAAATAAAAAGCGTAAAGAAATGCTTTCGAAAGCCTTGGCTGACAGGTGAGATTTCAAAAAACATTAACAATTCAATAGCCTAGGTTAAAGTAAGCCAAACTTGTAAAGTGGGTGACTATATAGTGATTAGGAAAAGCATAAATAAAATGTCAACAGAAGCACAATAACTATTTATTGATCTATTATAGATATTTAAAGCATTCATATGACATTTATTGAATTACTTAGTATAATTTTCTTTTCTTTTCAAGCATAATGTAGGTATTATATTGTATGAGTTTATTATCCACTTCTGTTAAGTGATTCCAGTTACTATGCTAAAAGTGCTTGAATGACTCTGTAATAACACAGCCATATGACAGAGAAGTTTTGTCAAGTTATTGAATCTAAGTATTGTTATCTTGGTTGCCTCATTTCTGAGAGTGATATCAGTCTTTGATCTTATCATACTGAAAGTGTCAGAAAAACAAGATAGTGATGCTGCATCTATTTTAAAATGTCAAAATGATAAAAAGTAAATTTTTCAATTTAGTTTCTAAAAGTATTTGGTAAATATCAGAATAGCTTAGTTGTTGATTCACTTTGTTGATTTGTTATCCTTTATGAATTTTACTGTCATCTTTAGTTATTAAATGTTTTTGGTAATTGTTCTTTTGCAGGACAAGGCAAACTGAAGAAGAGGTACTAAAATTAGAAAAAATAAAAAAGGAACTTCAAGTCCTAGATGGACAATTTTCTCAGGATGTAGCTGTTTTGCGTAAAAAGATTGATCAAGCTTGTTTGAACTATGCTGAAGCAGAGTGAGTCCTTTTTTACTGAATATTGTATTTGCTTGTTTTTTTCATTTTAAAGTGTGGTTTAAAAGATTTATTTTTGCCTAAATTGTGTATATTACTGATATTCTCATTCCCTTTCATATATTATAACTGGAGTGTCTAAAATGAAGTACCTCTGCTGATTTTTTTTAAACATATTTTTTTCTAAACTTAGTAGCTTAATAAGTTAAAAATTAGCTGAAATATGAGAAATATTTGTAAGTAAGTATATGTTTAGGGATTGGTTTCACTAAGTGATCTATTAAAAATAATAAGTAAACATCATTGTTTTTATTACTTTCAGGAAACATTATCTTAAAATTGAAAAAGAGTTTTTGCAAGCGAAGATTAATCTTCAAAAGGAAAGGGAGAAGAAAGAATTACTGACTGAACATTTGTGTGCATTGATAACACATAATGAGACTCGTAAAGCAAAAAAATTAGAGACACTCATGCTTGAACTTGCTACTGATAGAAAACACATTATAAATGGTAACAATATTATGCCTATATCAAAAGATGGGATAATATCATCTTCTGATGATGAAGAAACTATTGTTATTGATGGTGTCTGTCAAAAAACTGGAAAATTTGTCGATATTAATATACTATGAGTTCCAATAACGCTCTTGAAACTCCTTATGCCTTTTAGTTTTTTTAAAAAATATTTAAACTAAAGCAATATAAGAGAAATGCAAATGCATTCAAGGTACAGGTTTTAATGGAACAATTATTAACAAATATTATTATAACCTACTTTTAGTGACTAATATTTATCTTTACAATTAAGCAAAAAAATGCAATGTGAGGTCATTTAAATTACTTATATTTATTGTAACTTTAGGGTGTTACCAAACCAATCGATCAATGTTGATCAATTGGTGTGGTGACACCCTTAAAATGAAATAAATGACAATAATATTGTGAGAAGTTGAAATAATATGTATGTTTGATATGTATACACATTTATGAAAAATGTCATTTACATGAAGCAAATTGCATGGGCAGGATGCAGCATCTTACAAAGTTAAATTCTGTGAAATGAAATGATATTAAACTAGTGCAATATTAACTAAATTTTTATTATATGAAGAGAGTATGTTTCATTTGACTGTATAAAAAAATGTTACCTTTACCCTCTAATAACTTTAAAAAATAAAATACACAATAAAGTCATATGGTATGCCCAGACATACCATAAACCCTCTCAATATGCTGGTAACAAATATAAATTATTAAAATGAAATAATTAATTTGATTATTTAGATTTTATTATTACAAAGTTACAGCTATGTAATTTAATATTTTTTCTTTAATATAAATAATAGAAACTGTATGTCTAGTATAAACATTAACTATAAGTTAATGTAAATATGTGTAGGTATATTTTTGTACATATATTTCTCAGATATGCCAAAATTTATAAATTATTTATAAGTTGTATTATCAATCTACTAAAGTAGGTATCTAAAAATAAGACTCTTATGTGCCTTAAACACTATTTTATCCTATGTACTAAGTATATGTCGTCTTATATGTTAAACATCGAAAATACCTTTACTAAGTGAGAATTTTTACATTTTCATAACTAGAGACTATTTCAAATTCAACAGTATTATTTTGAGAACAGTACAAAAATTGTATCCAAACTTTTTAATGTGAACATCAGAATAGCTTTCAGTGTGGTTAAACTAAGACTTTTATATACATTTATGCGAAATATAATAAAAATTTTAGATTATTTCCATTTATAGATTAATTTGAATGGTGTAATTTGAAGCTCAACTTTGCAACTGTTAAATCCATTAAACTTATTTTTTAATTGAATTTAACTTATTGTTCTCTCTTTATTGTTCAAACTCTCTATTTATAGTGCTCACATAAAGATAAATTATTAATATATCTGGTTAGCTATTCATAACAAAAATAAAGTTTATCCAAAATATTGTAAAATTTTTCTGTTCATACTTGTAATAAGGTTTATTTTAAGGTTGTGACCATACCCATAACATAAATTGTCAAAATGGTGATATCATAATTTTATAAGGATTTGTAAAAAAATAAAAGTTTTATTATAACATTTGATTTGTATTTTAGTGTGGATTTTGACAATAAAATGCATATCCTTTGAATTGGAGATTTGCTAAGATTTGAGATGAATCATATGAATAGTATATTTAATTCATCTAACTAATCACCGGCAACAAGGCTTTTTTGGTGTATATCAGTGGGTCGACAGACTCCTTTACACCTTGTTTGAAATGGTCTCAAAAATTTGTCAATTGTTGAAAGATGTTTGTCTTTGCCTGCCAATTTGTAATTAATAAAAAAAAAACATAATTAAAATTAGCCTCATTTGTATATTTAACATTATATTTCTAAACTCAATAATTTTTTTGACTTTCTATATAGGTTTGAAGGTTTGGTTTCAAGCTGTGGATTTCTGTGGCTTTCATAGAAATTTTCATATTTGTAACTTCAAAGAACGAAGTTTGAAAGAATATTCTCGAATCCTTATTTATGTAAACTGTGAGCGTTTAGAAAAGTAACCAGTACTGTCGTTTACTTTTTTTAAAATGTGAATATCTATAATATTAGCTTCATGTTTAGCTAAAATCTAAAGCTAAAAAGCTTAATGCTAAAATACCTAGTTGATTTATAAAGCTTGATTTGACTTGATCAGTTTGTTTTACCTCCTGTCATTTTTATTAAGATACATAGGATTGATTGTGACTTAGTAGTATTTTGTAATGTAATCTTTAAATATAAGAAATTATAATCGCTTTAGAATGTAAGGGCTCATTTTTATGTATGGATATTTTTTTTATATTTCTCATACTGTAAATGACTTATTACTCACTAGAGTCCTTATCCTTGGCTGTGTAGCTTTTGCCTTGTCGGCGAGTTTGAGATAAAAATGTAACTTGAAAACGAAACCGTTTCGTTACTTTTGGTTGGACTTGTCACTTGTGTGTGCCTTGATTTTGTTCTGATGATTTGCGATTCTTTTACATAGTTATTTTATTCGACCTGGACTGTTTATTGGACTCAAATAATTCATAACGTGACTTTATAAGCCTTTGTGCGTAAGGATTTCGATAGTTTGCACTTACGACGACTTATTGCTGTGATTTTTGTACTATGATTGAGCTTTGTTGTTTGGAATAGGTTTGTCGTGATAACGTTATCATGGCAGACCGAATTACACGACTTGCATAAATTGTAGGTACGCATTAAGTTAAAGATATTTATGTAAATGTTCATAAATATCGTGTCATTTTATCATGGTTGGTTGGTGATAGTAGTGATTACCTATGTAATTTGAAATCATAACCTCAAAATTAGTACTTATTGAAATTGCAATTATTATTGTTCCTAGACATACTCCATAATATATATTTTTTAAAGGTGGATCCGGAATTTTTGTCTTATAGTTTTAGATATTTTTGACTTCTAAACATTCCACTTTAACTGTAACCAAAACCATGTATGGCGATGTACCATTGTTCTTTCTTAGTTGAATTTTCCAAAAAAGTTTTCTTACTGAATAATGTTCCAAAATTCACAAGTTCCATTTTATATACAATATTACTTAACTTTTCATTCTTACTTTACTATAATATCGGATGTTAACATATTTAAATTGGGAGTATATTCACATACTCTTTGAATATACTAACATCTTTTATTACTTTTAATTGCATCTAACACGATTATTGCTTAATAGTGTGAGCAAAGTTTTGCACTTAATATAAACATTCTTATTATTCATTACAGCACGGATGGTAGTTCATTGTCGAGAATATGAAAATCGTCGCTACAGTTTTCATGTTGAAATAATGTATGAGTTCACTTTCTCATGTGACATACAAAAGCTTCTTAATGTGAAATAATGTGTAAGTTAGTCATAAGATAATATCTACAGTTCGACCAATTTACTGATGCAGGTGGTAAATGTGTGATCAAATTTTTGATAAAGCTATCACAAAAGAATGACTTTTACTTTATTAGGAGGAATACGTGTGTAAATAGAAAACATCATAGTCACAATATACGTGAAACACACAGTGCTTGATTCAGCGCCTCCACCACTCGTCACGAGCTGTCTTGATCATCGAAGAACGTTCATCTACATTTGGTAAAGAACATTCTTCTGGCCGTGTGCTATCCCCAATTATAGTACGAATACTTTTTCCCGTGTTCTTTGACAATCGTTTTGATTTTTTTATCAGCTTCGATAAGTTCCTTGCGCTTATCTCTCTCCATTTGTATGAGTTCCAGTCCTCGTTTCGCCGCGCAGTAGTATCTCTGGCTGAGTGAGATTTCAGAACCTTTTATTTTTGGGATATGTCCTGTGTAGCCAGCTATAGGTGGAAATTCCGGGGATATTGTGTTTTCTGAAATAAATTAAAGAAGCCAAGAATGATATGGCAAAGGAAAAAAGGTAGAATACGGCTGGAGACACGGAATAAATGCAAAACAAGATAGCGCGCACTGTTTGGATAGATGTAGGTCGTCTTTGTTAAGAAGACAGCAGAATTCAGGTGATGCGGCGCTCAGTTCCCTCTGATATGGTTGAGGGCGATGGCTGGCTGCCGCGTTATGCCTGTACACGGAGGCTGTCACGGACGTTCGTCGTTTGGATAGTTAGTTGGCCGGAGTCTTGCCGAGCTTACAGATGCAAATAAGAATTATTTTGTATTGACATAAGGCCCATTGTAAATATGCCCGTGAAGTGCATGGCAGAAGGTCTTCCCTTATTAAATAGTGGTAGAGTCATGCTTTATATAATGTCAATAAGAACAAGTACCTAACTGTCAGTATTGAGAAATACCTACATATTTGGACTTGAACATTAATAACTAGGTATCACCTAGGATCATATTTATACACACCTTTATACTTATTAATTTCGCGGAACCTGCTCAAGTCGCGTCGTATTTCGTCCCTCGTATGAATGGTTTCCATTTTGGGGGCACTTCTGGATCGAATGTAGCTCCGGTTAAAGTCGGCTTTGCGTCGGAAATCCCGTTGTTTTTCGTTGAAATCTGCCATGCAGTCGTCTGCAGATCGTCCGTAAGATTTTCCGTATCTAGAGAATGAAAATAAATAATGTAGAGATTATAGGTAGATAACTTAAAAGGTATGTTAAAAGATCTTGTGATGTGGATTTAGTTTCTTGGGAAAATTAAGGAAGTTTATAATAATAATATAGGTCAGTTCTCTGTTCTCTATCTGCGTTTTTTTAAATTGTTATAAGACAAAGTAGGTATGGTACCCTATTTCAGCTAATTTATTTATAAAATCTATGCATTATTTTTACAAATAAGTAGGTACGATTAAACTATCCCTTACAACTCTTAACTCCAATTACAGGACTTTTAAGCCCACGCTTACCGCCAAGCACAATTTCCAATTTCATACTTAAACTACGTGTTAACAGAAATTGTCTGTTGTCAAATCTCCTAGGCCATGTGTATCATTTATATACACATACAAATTTTTAATTATTCTCTTTTTTGTATATATAACCGGAAAATGAGTCATGGAGGAAATTAGGAAAAACAATCATAAGTATACATTGTGATTGTTTTTCCTAAACTCCATTTTCATTGTTGCAGAACGTTCAATAAAAATAACTAAAGTGCAAATAAATTATAAAAATGGACTTTGATAGTAACGATTCTGATTCTGAGTCTGATCCAGACTATAGTCCGGATCACGACGATAATAATGAGGTGGATAGTTCCGAAAGTGTTGATGAGATTTGGAATCTACCTCTTTCTTCTCGACGTGCATCGACTTTTTGCGAGAGTAATATGCCCTTTGCCAGGGATACAATGGCGCATATCTGCACGAAGGATGGATCGTAATGTACAGCTGGACCACAATAGTAGGGCACGTTCATCCTCTGCCAATAGTAGACCGAGAGCATATGCCACGGACAACTCTCTAAGTCCATCTGGCACAACGTCTACTGAAATTAGTGAATCTGATTGCTTGATCCTTGCTTGATTCCACTGAATGGGACATTGGACATGGACAATGGGAAAGGTCAAACCGAAAATCGTCTATTGATCTAAGTGACCAGATAGCAACCTATGGATCTGCGTTACGCCGTTGTACCAAATGGTACCGTAAACTGGCATTCGAAATCATTTCGGGCACGAGCATAGTAAACGCCCATTTCCTATAGAATGAGTACACTACTAAAAAGAAATTGTCAATAACGGAATTATGTAAAGAAGTGCTTTATAGCAGTGCGGTTCGTCAAATATTGGAACTAACATTGCACCTTCAACTTCACGATCTAAACAAACAGATACGCATTATTTGATTCAAAAAATTGTAAATGATAAAAAGATTCGTGGCCGTTGCTGTGAGTGCTATAAAATGTATGGCAGAAAAGGAAAAGAAATTGACGGAAAAGCGAAAATGGCACCCCAAGTATATGTTTAAAATATTTTTAACATGAAATTTCTAGAGAAGTAACCAGTTATTTTTTTATTTAGTTACCTTGCAACTCAAACCTTCATATTTTCCAAAGTGTATGCCGTGACCCAAACCCAAATATACCAAAAGATTTGCCCAGGCCAGAGCTTTTCTTTTCTCCATATAAAATGTAGGAAAACCGTGTGCACGAGAGATACACATCACTTTGAACACGTGTTATTGAATACAGTGTAACATTTTTGCACACGGATGTATTAACAAGCGTGTGCAAAAATGAGACACTGGCAGGTGTTCAGTAAAAAGTACGCGCTGTAAGTATGCGCTTTTTATTTTCTGCAACCTTTACGTCCCTACATAATACTTATCTTACATTGTTTGCATTAAAAATACGAACATTAACCTATATTTTTATAAGTCAATGCAGACTTTAAAATACTGTGTGACCTTTTTTATCGTTCGGAAAATCGGCACGTGGGTTCAGATCACAGCTCTGAACAACTCTTCCAAAGACGACATATTGCAAAAAAAACAACTCTTGCAAAACTGGGTTTGTGTGAAGATTCTTTTTTTCATTTTCGCTACATTTAGTGACTGGGAAAGTTGCTCAGGCTTGAGGTCTGTCTCCGGTATAAGTACCTACCTAAAGTTGAGTCCAGGCACATATCCCGTGTAGCCAGTCATATACGCAGTCTGCTTGTTCTTGAGGCCGTCGTAGACGTCGTGCAGCGGCTCGGGGTGGCGCGGCGCGTTATCGAGCTCGTAGTGGTCGCCGGGGCGGTATTCAAGAGGTTTGCTGGATGTAACAGTTTAGAACTTCGTATTATATAACTAAGTGTTAGATTGTTTTATTATTGAAACTAAAGTCATATGACGTCATAGGTTCTGATTAGCTTTGAAGATGGTGTTTTAGTAGGTATGTAAGGTCTTTAAATATCTTGACTATTGTAAATAGATTTAAACGTAGTACTTTATATTGTCTGATTGAAACAAGCTAATTTTCGGAAGTGTATTATTATTATTATTATAATGGATACTCATTAAAATGAAAGTAAACGCCGACTGTTCCAGCCAATATACGAAGGTTTCTCCGAACTGGTAGTAGACACATGCTTTATTAGACGTCAATAAGAACAAGTAATTGTCAATGTTGACAAATAAATATTTGAATTTGAATAAGGTAGCTCGAATTCTCAGAGGATTAGCCTCAATGAGTCTCAATTTAAAAGGAAAGGGGTTTGAAGATTTTGGTATCATTTCCGATCGCCATTTGTTAATTTTTTTGATATCGTGGCGCACGATTAGGTATATACCTTTACCTATGTAGCGATTGGAGAGTTCTTGACATTAACCAACATTGACCTCACTATACAATTTCCATTTCTTTATTTTCTCGATGACAGCTCCTGTGTAAGCTTGTGCGAGCGTTTTTTTTTTACATTATGTATGGATTATTTTATAAAAATATTACGTTTACACACGTACAAGGTTATATAATACCAGAGTCGGAGAAACTGATAGGGATGGAGCTAGAGAGCATTATATCAAATTAGAACTGTAATCGAGAAAATAAAGAAATGGAAATAGTACCTATACCAAAAAACTGCAAAGCCTTGACCATCGTCGGAAAGATGCCAGTTTAGCAGTCTTCTACAGATTACATTTTGGAGCGTGCGCGAATGCTCTTTTTGATCAGGTTGAACCCACACCCTTCTTGCATCGGACTACTAGACGCAGACTGGCCTTCCATCCCTTTATAGTAGATATCCCAATAAGTCGAACCAAACGCTTCGATGGTTCCTTTTTGGTGCGGGTCGCCAAGGTGTGGAATGAACTACCTGCGTCTGTTTTTGCAGAAAACTGTAGTCCAAGTTCGTTCAAGCGTCGAGTGAATAGGTATCTCGAGGATGGACGTGTAACACCTTCGTCTTCATCGTCACTTTCCATCAGGTGAGATAGAAGACAGTTTTTTCTTTTTAATAAAAAAAAAATAATTTTAAATAAGCATACATTTAATTTAGTTTAAATATGAATGGTGCCATAGCAAATGTAACATGCAGACAATACGTTTTGTAACTTGACCAAGAATCTAAATTGCAGCGCACGATCAAACCTATGTATTTTAGCCGAAGCGTCTAAGGAACACAAACTATAAGCTACTGTGCTTTTAAACTGTCACACTTCAAAGTTATGCGCAGAAAAACTTAATACAAACCTACAAAAAGATCCCTATCTAAGCCTTCCTACGCACTATAGAGGGTCAAAAAATTTTAACATGGCTGATTAAGCCAAGGATTGTTATTTGAAACTGCTACAGTGTATGGAAGGGCTTTAAAGTTATTTTTATAACGCTATATTAGTTTTTCTATAACAAGACTCGTAAAAGTTTTATTGCGAGGTGTAAGTTAAATAATTCGTAGATACGGATATTGTAACGCGGTAGGTAAGTACTTTTGCAAGATGGCTCTGCCATTAAAACGTGGTAATTAAAAGTTAAAGGCTTGATTAAGCCAACCACTACTATTAGGACTCCCTTTAGTGCGTAAAAAGGCTTGAAGTATATTTTGTAGGGCATATAATTATTTGTATAACAGTCTTTTCCGGCGCATAACTCTGAAATGTGACACTTTAGAGCATTATGGATTACATTTTTGTGAGTGTGTCCAATCGATATAAATAGGTAAGTTGTATCTTGTGCTGCGATTTTGAAAATAAAAATCTTCAAAGCCCTTTCGTACCTGTTTACATGAAGTGAAAATTGATAACAAAAATGTATTTGAGATTTATATTTAAAAGAAATATAACTTACTTGAAGAGACCTTTTGACCTTATTTCTCGAAGAATCTGTAGGCCAATTCTCGTAATAAAAACCGCGGCGATGTCGTAGCGACTCGACCGTAGAAGTCACTTTCGTATTCTCATCCGTTGATTGGACCGATTCTAAAGTAGTTCTGAAGTCGCTCTATCGGAATGTCGCTGAACCGTATTCACATCCTGAATCGACTTTCAATCGTTGCATAACGATATCACAATGGTATTCTACTCCTACAAATGACAGTTAGTTCGAACGGATGTCAACGACTTAACGTCAAAATAAGCGATCCAAAAGTCGTTGAACAAAAGTTCATTCTGCGGGACGTTTACAAAGAGAGAATCGCTAATTTTGTGTTTTGAAGAGGCTAAAAATAAGCTTAAAGTTAGCGTTTTTCTTGCTAGATATGCCAGAATTGCAAAAAGCGTAAAAGAAGAAGTGTATTGATTGAGGTTCACAAGATGGGACGCATTCACAATGCCGGAGAATGACTTCATCAAAACATTTCGTCTCACAAAAGTGTTGGTGCAGAATCTCATTGATGAAAAGAAGGAAAACGGGATTTTTTGTCAGTAAAAGATAAGGTTAGTAGGTTTCTATTCTGCTAGCCCACATTATTTGTATACCAAATTAAAACGTAAATATATTAGTTTATGATGATATATACTAAGGTTTACTTATTAGATAATAATATTATAACCTTAGGTAGGTATAACTAATTGAATAAAACACTTTTTAAACCTTTCTTTACAAACTGTTTTAATTTAGGTTACATACTCAAATAAAAATAACCTTGCATTAGACATCTTCATTTTTATTGCAATAATATTAAACATACAATGATGGTCTTATATTACTTTCAGATTTTTACTGGTTGCCTGTAAGCTACACTGCAACCCAGAAGTTTCTGGCCAGAAAAGAAGTTTTAATGCTTGAACAGTTTTTGCTAAAGTTGAATCAATCTCAATATATTCTGGCAAAGGAGAGCTTCACAAATAAAGCAGCTAATATGGAGACTTTTCAAGGACTGCATAGAGTTCATTTAGATCTAGAACAAGGCAGGATGGCCCTACAAGCAGTTATATAGACTATAAACGGGGGTGAATAGTCATAATAAGTTCAATCTTTAAAAAGACAGAAACAAAACATAATTGTGTTAAATCAAATCTAATTTGAATAATTATGTGTTGAATAAAGATCTTAAGGATGACTGGATGATATCATGTTGTGCTTATCTCTTATGAAAGTGTTTATACCTAAGATGTGTCCAATATTATTATTTATTAAACTTTAACAAATTTTTTATCTTACAGAATAGTCAACATTATATGGTTTGAGGTTTTCATGTCAAATTACTGTATAATGGGTGTTATGATGTGTTTATTTGGTTATAATATGTAAACTACTTGGTTACGGTAGGTTAATATTTAAAGAAATAATTACCATGTGTGTGGAGCCTGAGAGCAAAGTGTAATAATAAGTGTAAGTGTAATAAAAAATTAAAACACAATTGTAAAATATACTATTTGGTTTTATTTAGCTCTTAAAAATTTATATTTACTACAGTAACAAAACAATAACCCGAACCATAAACATTGGTCTAAACTGCAATTACAGGTGCTCCTTCAAATTGTTATCACTGAAATATTATATCAAAAAACCAATTAAAAATTACATTCACTACACAATAGCTTGTTAAAGCAACTGACAGCTTAGTGAAAACCCTAAAACTTGTCAAGCCCTATAATTTCACAAAGGCGTTCTGCTAAGGGACTTAGTATCGGAACATCTTTGGGGCCACCACGAATCTACAAGCTTCTTGAATTCTTCGGACCGTATTTGACCCGACATTTTAAATCGTTGTAAAGCTGCAACCTACACTTTGTTCTATTATTTCGCTGTACCGTGTCTGTCGATGGTTACTCCTGACAATTTTGAGCTCAAGTCTCGTCCCTCCTTAGATCGTACACAACCTAGGGCTCTAAGTTCTAATGCTTATTATTGATTTATGGAATCAACAAACAGTTCGTACTGTCGTATAGAAACTTATCGCCAATTTGAGAACAATAAACTTTGACAAACAATTTGATGGCTGAATCGAAGACAATGACGTTTATCAAGATGCGAATTATTCGATCAATTGAAGTGAAAAATCGCTTTTTTCAGCATTTATTTCTCTTTGGCTAGTTAAAGTTAGTTGGAGTATTTATTCTTTAAATTTATTTAATTAATTACATGTTAAACACCGTATTCAGAATTTGAAATATGTTATAATTTCTTGGTAGTTCAGTGATAACTTGAATTGGCAACATCTTGTGTCGCTCGATTTAAAAGTCGTTCAGTTTCGATCCTATTGAGTTGAAGTCCTATCGAAGCGCGTCTGAGCAATACGTGAATACCGATTTTGGATAGAACTTCGATCGAACGACTTCTGCACTACAACGATCTGTCAATTGTCTGTTTTTACGAGAATTGGGCTACTGTCTTGTGTTATCCCCGTAACATTTACCAAAACGAAACTTTAGCAGAGGGCAATGGCCCGTGTATCTGAAAAAAAAAGAACAGGTAAGTAGATATTTAGATCAATATATGTAGATACATATGTACTTGCTTGACATAACAAATAACAATAACTTCTTTTGGAGACAAAAAGTTGCTTGGCGATGTAGCAGCGAAGACTTCTTGTCAAGAACTAACATGACAGTTCGTTTAAACACAGCAACACAAGATTCAGGTTCTTCTTATACTTCTCATAAATATTATCTGAATTAAAACTTGCTTTAGGTACATTTTGAAGTCGTTTAGAGAAAAACTAAAAAAGTTAGGTTAGTTTGGGACAATCTATGTATCAAACATTAGCTTTAATTTAACTTACAGTGATATGATCGCAAATATGCACAAACAAACGTATTCTGTCAAAATATCTCCCGTGATAAAAGTTTTCAGTCGAATTACTAAACAAGTTCAGTGTTTTTAGAGGTTCTTGAAAGTTAGTGCAATATATAACGAGGGTTCGGATTGAAACGGAAAAGAATGATTACATTGCTCAGATACCACTTAGTAGATTAGGGGAAAAGAAATGGGGTGATTACTCTTTTATGTACCAAATGCATATTTAATGGCTTTACCTCAATGTGGGCTACTGAAAACAAAAGAAACATAACAAAGTAGGTAGGTAAGTTATTGCGTTGCTATCAGTCTAAAGTAGGGAGCTACAACGCAGTTTGTTTCCTATTTTCGGTAGCGTATCATATACTTTACCCCGAGAAATTGAAACGTTTACGTCATATCGCAGGTATCGGTATCATTTGGTGACGCAACCCGCCGTACTCGTTCAAAATTGGATTTATCATTTCTTAATAAATCTGATATTGGAAATTTACATTTTTGAAACGAGTTTTAAAACTCATGCTCGTCTGTAACATATATCATTTAACTACTCTTCAAACATTAATACATTTTGTTTTTTGACATTTACATTACAGAATTTTTACAATACTTACATTATTTTATTATACTTGGTGATGTTTATTATGAGGGTACATCATCTATATAAAAAATTTACTAATTTAATTCTAAGATTGCAAAACGATGTCTGAATAAATTCACTTTATTAAAATTCAGTTACGCAAACAAGCAAAGAAACCCGAAACACCTATTACAGTAAATAAATGCACCTACCTAATCTGCTTTTCACAATAGAAAACGATATACGTAGGTATATTAACAAAAATGACTGAGCTAAAACTTCTTAACAACAATAGGTAGTCAATTTTCTTTTAGTTACCTTTTCTTGTTTACCCATTTCTTCCGCTAACGGATAGGAGGTACTTAAATTAAGTATCTATAAGTTCATATCCGAAAGAATAGTTTCTATCAACGCAAAGTGCAAAACTTTCGCAAACACAAAACGACCTATAATCACGAACATCTTGTTATGCCGCATATACTTGTATAAATATCTACGGGGTGTTATCTGTAATTGTATGTAGGTCGCTAAGGTAGGTGCTCGGTAGCAGGGTAGAGATGGGGCGGTGTACCTGGTACTGGAACGCACCGAACTTCATATCGGCATTCGGTTCTATTTAGCTACGAGTAATATTGCATTCAAGATATTTTAAGATCGAAGGTAATTGTAAAACTAGGTACTTACATGTACAGCTTAAAGCTTTGCTTAGGTTTAATAGATTTTAGTCTCTATATAAACCTACTTTTAATTTGCTACATTAAGCAGCATTAATAATTTCTAAGTTTTACTAAAACATTGCGTGTTTGATAGTATTGAAGTTGCTTTTTCAGCCCTCTGAATTATGACGGGTTAGCATTGGACCCCAAAAATATTCTATCCAAAAAAATTATTTCACCAGCGATCAAGGGCGTGTTATTAATAGTGTACCAAATTCGACCGCTGCATTAGCGTTAACTCGGAAAAACTACATTGTAGAGTATTAAATAATAAAAAAAATTCATAATTTTTCTCGAAAAGTTGAAAATGTCCTTAAAGAGCTGGTGGGATAAAATTACCTATGTCGTAGGAATTTTTTGGAAAGTTTGGTTCTCATAGATAGAAATAGACTCGTTCTTCCTACATATTATAGAGCTAGTGTGGAGTACTCGTATTTGTTTATATCCTTATTGTTACTACATTATGTTATATATCCTTATTCATTTATGTAAGATAAATCATGCGGAAATCTTCAGAGAAAGGAACGTAGTACAGTACCTATTAGGTAAGGTATATAAGTACTAACCAATATTCAATTACATCTCCACACAAATTTAACCGTTTCATCGTATGTAGGGCAGTATGCTTTAAAGTATGTTTACTTTTTATCATCTTTTTAAAATTGTTAGGCTTAACTTTACGGACTATAAGAAACTATAAGAAAGCCTTACTTTTTTCAAGAATTCTAACATAACTTGCGAGGATTTTATTATATACATATATATAATAAAATAAATACCTCCAGACTCCGTTAGAGAAAAAAACTTACGTACCTATTATTGGTATATATAGGTATTATAGGTGACTGGTTATAAAAAACCGTGACATAGCTTTTGTGCTTGAGTTATGTAAACACTATGGCGATGAATTAACGAAAAATATCGTCATATTTTTTTCCAAAAAAAGGAGCAAACTATTATGATTTTCCTTTTTTGTTACGTTTACGTTAGATAGATAGTTCTTGCAACTCACGAAGGCGAGGGTTACATATCAAGTAAAGAACTTGTTCTTTACGTTGTTTAAAATTAATCTGATTGGTGTTCATTTCTATACGAAGTATTATGTCTGTCTTTCAGAAGTGCGAGACAAAGTAAATTTCATTTTGTCTGTTTGATTTATATTTACCTTTTATTATGATTCCTCGATGTTTTCAGCTGAATATCAGCGCCACCGTTTAGGCTGGAGGCATTATTCTCAGCTGAAACGTTTTTCGCTGGGTTGCTATTGAATTTTTTTAATTTGTGCATGCCGTACGCCGACTAAGGAATGTTTCATTTCTTTGTAGTTATGATGTATTTTTTTGTAGTTACTGATAACAAGTTACTTCACTCTTTAAGATTTTGATACGTATATTTTATAAGAATTTTATTCAGATTAACTGAAACCTCATTGTTAAGCTAACAATTCAGTCAAAGTTTCGTTATAATCCGAACGAATCATCTAAATTAAATGACATTTTCAGAAAATAGGGTTGAAATATTTAATTTTAAGTATACATATACCTATGTATATTCATTTTGCCGCCCAGCAGTGCGGCACGAACCCGATACTGAGGCTTCTGGATAAAATATACGTTAGGTACTCCTGAATAATGTAGCTGGGGGAAGAAATTTTAAAATCAGTCCGGTACTTTCAGAGTTTATCGATTACATGTCAAAAAACATTAAAATATTTTATCTTTATATGAATTTTATATAGGTTACATTAAACAGCTCATCAACCCACCACAAAATCTATTATTTTCTCAAACAATTTTCAACCTAAAACCCTATGTTAAAGACTTCAAAATCGATTGTGAAGTTTTCACATTATGTGGTAGGTTGACTGTACATAAAATAGTTATTTGAAAGAGGTATGCTCTTATAGATTTTATAGCCTTGGTTAAATTATGAAATAATTGCTTGTAATCGGCCCTGGGAAGACATTTCGAATTCACCCTTTTTATTACTTAAACGCGATACCACGACTCACGACAGGTACAATATGGTTCACCTTGACCTACACCAGCATTTGTTAGACATATTTAACCCTGCTAGCCTTCAAATAGCGACAACGCGGGACTTTGTAGGGTCAATTATAGATACAGCCTTGACTTAAAAAGTAGCTCCGGTGTTAAATATAGATACGTGTCACACAATATTGGGTATTTATTTAAAAAAAGATATGGTTACATTAAAAAAAGGAAATTTTACTGGTGACATAATTGTTAGAAGACGATATTCGTCGTTAATTTTTTTACGCTTCATAAGTAATTCCCAATTAGTTTCTTCTTTTCTGACCATCATTTTTGAAAGCTTTGTTGCCTTTTCTTTCGAATCTTACGCAGCCCGTGTGGCATGGTATTAGTCCCCTTGCAAAAAACGATAATAGAATTGCAAGGATATGATTTTTCATTTCTGAGTCTCCCACCCAAGTAGCGGATCTCCAGGCTACATCCTCGTCTTGGGGAAGGTACGACAGCCTTTTTTCTAATAATCCCACAGCAGGCACGTCAGCTTCACCCACTTAAGGAGTAGTATTAGGCAATTTTTAGCCCACCCCACTTTATACAAACCTTCAAAATCATTTCTCGTGTATGTGGGTTTCAACGTGATGTTTTCATTCACCGTTAGATCAGTCGAATTTATGTATAGCTGGAGTTTAGATTGGCTAGTAAAATCTATACTTAGAAACGTCTTAAGGCTTACCTCTCTGAGTACCACCGTTAGGGTGGTTCATACTATCAAATTCAAATATTTATTTCTTAACATTGACAATAACTTGTTCTTATTAGCGTCAAAGAAAACAAGACTCTACCACCAGGTCGGAAAAACCTTCGTATAAAAAATTGGCAAGAAACTTCACAGGTAAGTATATATTTTTTTTTGAAAATAAATTTACAGTGTCTCTTATGTCTTTACAAAATTATTCTTATCTGCATCTGTTAGCTCGGCAAGTCTCCTTTCCCCCAAGTATCCAAATGACGAACACTCGCAAACGGCACCCGTTCATCAAATATTATCTAGAATTAAAAATCTTTGAGTCATATTTATAAATCATAATGTAATATAAACGTATGAGTCATATTGTCTTTGGTTAAAGATTTTAGATAGGATCATAGAAACAGGTCTTGCCATATTGAACATTGTAATTATATTGAAGTTTATTTTTATCATTAAGTCCTATTATGAAATCCATCATATTCTAAATTGCAAGGCAGTTAAGTATTGTAACGGTTTTATTGATGGATAAAAAGTATGTTCAGCTTAATTTTGGCGTAGGTTCGGAATGTGTTTAGTGATATTCCTAAATCGTTGTTGGTAACACTGCTGTATGATACTGTAGAGGTGCCTACAGGTATAATTTACCTACTTAGAATCATCAGACTATGTCAATTTGCCAGAGTAAGTAATACATACATTTACAAGTTAAAGGAACAGTACGAATTTCATTTTCATTTTGATAACACGTCCTAATAAAGACAACAATCGGAAAACACGAGTTACTCCATAAACGGAAAAACAGGTTAAGAACGCATTGAACCAAAGAACAAGAGGCCAAGTTGAATGGTAAAAGAATATAAAATACAAATTTGTCATAACATTTTTTTGAAATAGTGTCTTGTTAGCTCTATAACATTTCAATAGGTACGTTTTAGAAAAAAATTTAAAATGTTCTATAGGTTTTCGATATTTTCATGCGTCTGAACCAATTTCCAAAGCACATTTTCCAGGTCTCTCCTCAACAGCCTTCTCCAGCGCATACCTTGAGCTAGTTTTTCATTTTAGGAAACAACAAGAATTGAGACGGTGCCAAATCAGGGCTGTAAGGCGGGTGACCAAAGTATTACCAGTGTGGTGTTTAGGAAGTCCCTAGTCTTGATAGCGGAGTGCGCGGACGCGTTGTCGTGGTGGAAGGGAATTGATACTATATACCCAGTTAAGAGGAAAACTGTTGATCTAAAATTCCATCTGTTATGATACCAACTTTGAATTTATCAATCATATCATGGCACCATTCCAAGCGCGCCTTCTTCTGAGCATCGATAAGGTTGTGGGGTATCCAGCGCGAAACAATCCTCCTTGCGCAAAGGATATCATGAACATTTCTCGATACAATCTGCCGATTGTGCTGAATCTCTTCGTATGTGATTTTTCACTTCTATCACGTTTTCTTCCGTTATAACAGTTAAAGGACGACCACTTTTTTCTTCATCCTTCAAATTTACACTTAAACTTGTTATACTAGCAGCACACAATTGCTGATTAATTTTTCTAAGGCACAATAAATTAATATAATTATAATAATTTAAATAATCGAATTTTCAAAATAAATTATAACTCGCCAGCGTTCCATACATAAAAACTTTTTTCACAATACTTTCTAAGTGGCCTGGTATAAATAAGAAAATACAAATATCAATAAAATGTGTGACGGTAGATACAAAGCAATCAGTATTTTAACTCTCTTTTGACAGAGATTAGGCGCAAAAAGCCATTGAAAATATTTTTTTTATATATATATTTGCTATTATACTATATATAATAAATACTATACCTACATAGTTAAATAGGCAGTGAATAAAAATATTTCTGTGTATTTTTGGTGGAAAAGGAAAAAAAACTGTCATCTACGATGAATAAATTTAAAAAGTCATACGTTAAATCGATGTCTTCGTGCGAAATTCGAATAAAAGATCAATCGGGCCTAAACATTTATTAACTTTGAGTTTTTGTGTCAAATACAATAAATACCTTATACATGCTTATACCTTTATGGTACTGAAGCATAGTTTTTTGTTTTTGGATTCAAAACATGCCTTTGAGCATTTTGGCTCTAGCAATTAAAGAGCGCTCGAAGGTTTTTCAACGATGGATCTATGTAAACTCTGTTTTTGTACACAAATGAAACACGCGATATCCTAAAGTAGGTATTTGCAGATGAACATTGTAAAAAGGTTTCAGGCCCCTAAGTAAAATGAATAAACCACAGTGAACTACGTGCTTTTGCGGTTATACAAAGCAACTTCACACGTCCACGCATAATACAACTCTTATCTGTGGATATGTACACTCGGGAAAGTCTGAGGAGGGACGCTAAGGCGAGTATCGCTCGCGCGTTGTTCGCGGTCTTTTGTAGGCGCTCCGCATACTAAGAGGCGACAACACTGCAGGGGTTCGGGTGCGAACTCCACCAATTCCTGCACCATGTTTCCCGACTGTACCACTCAAACAGAAAAAGGTATAAATAGTGATTATAACTTCGCAGATATATATATAATAAACATATATATATATATATATATATATATATATATATATATATATATATATATATATATATATATGTTTATTAATAAGCTATTTACCTATGCACAGAGTAAGGTAACAACATGTAAGGTAAATGTAACAACATTAGAATATATACGAAAACGGTACGATAGCCTTCGTAAAAATCACAAACATGTTGGTAATACAAACATAAAGTAATTAATAAAGAGTCCAAGATATACTGCAAGTGGTGCCTAAATGCGATTATTATGTGGAACGCGAGAAGTGTAACTTTTACTTCCCACAGCCGACTTCCATTCAAAACAAACATTTTTGGGTTACAGTCCAAACAACGTGACGGAAGTAGGTAAGCTAGGTAGTCTCTTATGTACATGCTAAAATGGGCTATTTGATTAGTTGCGATATGCTGTAAATATTATTTAGCCATCCGCGTGTACAGAATTTGAAAGATACTTGGATAGGAGCTCTATCTGTTAGCCAATCAGCAGACGGGAATCAAAAACACTGCACTAATGTACAAACTTTTTTAACCGAATCCACCTGCCTGATGGCATGTTGTTCCGTGCGGGGATGCGATTAATCGTTCCTGTAATTTTACTGGATATTCCTTCGCTTTAGCCGAAACAGGAACATGTAAACGTGATTATTATCAAGATGGTTAAAATACGAAGGGCTGAACTTCTGTTCCAGACGGGCTCTGAACAAAATAACTATATCATAAAAAAAAACAGTCTTCAAATCTATAGCATATTAGCTTCGCTAGAAACGTACTTTTACTTTTTACTTTGCCTATCTTGAAAACGAGTTTACTTACTACTAATGCAAATAAGTTCAAAGTTTTAATAATTTTAATAAAACACAGACTGTTTTTTGTGACAGTCGTTTTAAAATAATATATTTGTTGCGCAGAATTCATAAACAATAAATCTCACCCAGGAATAAAAGATCCATTTGTTTGCGTAATGTAGTTTTGTTTTTCCCGCGCACTCACATCCATCCACATTTCCGTTTCTATTTTTTTTTTTTTTTTTTTTTTTTCAGTTTATGGCAATTGCAGTAGCATATTTGCCAGTGTCACGTCTTATTTACATAACAAATACTTAACGAAGCGGAAAACTGATGGGGTCAACGACCTGAAAATAAAAAATAAAAAACTAATTCTAATTAAACACAACTACAGACTACTTATAAGATACTTATAATCTAATTTTATTTACAGAAATAAAAGTAGAAAGAATTGAAGCAACAAAAGGTGAAAGGTTAGCTAACAGAAATGAAACATTAACAGGTAAAATGAAATGACTAGCTAATGAATGAAGAAATGAGGCATGATCATAAAGAGGACAGGAAAAGAAAATGTGATCCAAGTGGCCCTCCTCCAAGCCGCAGTCACACAAGGAGGAGTCCTTTACTCTTAATTTATTTAAAAAAACAGGAGAGCAACAGAAACCTAAACGCAAACGAATAATGATGGAAGAAGGAATTTTGTCAATTTTAAATTTGAAAAACCAGGGCTTTTTTGGAATGAAGGGTTGATGTTTAAATAAAGTTCTTCGAACACCATGTTCCTGCCAAAGCTCATTCCAGGTCTTGTACAAAGACATACCAGGAAGAGCTAACAGGTCATTGGTATATATCTTAAAATTATCATAATCACCATGCAAAATAGCAGATTTGGCCAACTCATCTGCTTTTTCATTGCCTTTAATACCACAGTGACTAGGAATCCAAGCTAAAGTAATTTCAATGTTTTTATTTTTACAGACTAATAATAAATCTTTAATTTTAGATATTAATGGACTATATGATTTAGATTTAAAGGGGTTACATAAAATAGCCTGAAGACAAGAACGAGCATCAGAGAAAATTACAGAATGTTTTAAATTAAACAGAAGAATGAGACGGAGAGCTTCAAGAATGCCCACACATTCACCCGTGAAAACGGAAGTTTGAGGAGGGCATTTTTTCTTCATACAAATTTTAGATTGAGAGTGATAAACTCCAACACCCACACAACCCAAAGAATCCAATTTGGAAGCATCAGAGAAAAGAGTGGAGCAATCAGGAAATTTAGAATGGATAATGTGATTGAAATGAGAATCAGCAAACATGTCGTTTTTATCAATATCTAAATCCAGAAAAACATTAGGGGTAGATAAAATGGAAGCTAAAGAAGATTCATAAAGAGGAAGAATGGGAGAGTGGAATTTAGGGACAGATATTTTGTTGTATTTTTGGAAACTATTAACCAAAAGAGGAATATCTTTATTTTTCCAAAAACAGTTAAACTGAATAAGGTTATTAAGATTAAGGAGCTTAAAGATAAGGGGGTGAAAAGAAAATTGAAAACACCGAAACAAGAAACGATCAGCCAAATACTGAGCACGAAGAGGAATAGGAGGCTCAACACATTCTACCTGTAGGGAGTCTTTAGGGCTATTCTTCATAGCTCCAGTAACAACCCTTAAAGCTTTATATTGAATTTTTCCTAATTTGGCTAGGTCCTTTTTTTTAAGAGGAAAAAGCAAAAACAAACCATAATCTATTAAACTTCTAATAATGGCATTATATAGAAGTTTAAGAGAGTAAGGATGGGCACCCCACCAGCACCCCGATAGACATCTGATTATATTTAAGTTTTTCTCACATCTAGAAATTATATAATCAACATGGAGAGATCCTACCAATTTTGAATCTAGAATCACACCCAAAAATTTTGCATGATTTTTAATAGGGATAATATCATTACCATAATGAAATGTTAAATCTGGTAGGGACCTTTTTCTTGTAAATACAACTGCTACACTTTTGGATGCAGATAATTCTAACCCATTTTCAAAAAGCCAAATCCCTAGGGACATTATAGCTTTGTTTAAGGATTCTGAAGCCACAGAAATATTTTCATTGACTGAATATAATAAAATGTCATCAGCATATTGGAGAATTTTACTTGAGGTGCCACACTTAATATCATGAGCATAAATATTAAAAAGAAGAGGGCTCAACACAGAACCCTGAGGAAGTCCTTTATAAACAAATCTTGAAGCTTTTATTCCTTGACAATCAGTTTTCAGTCGGATCTCTCTTTCACACAATAAATTTTTAATAAATAGTACAAATCTAGGAGAAACCCCAACAGAAGTTAACTTTTTTACAAGAAGGGGAATTTGAACATTATCATAGGCACCAGTGATATCCAAGAAAACACTAGACACAGAATAATTTTTACTAAATGCTGTCCGAATATCTGATGAGAAAATCGCTATGCTGTCCAGAGTACTTCTACCCTTCCGAAACCCATATTGGAAATCTGGAAGGATATTAGTACTTTCAATTAGCCAGTCAAGGCGATTCTTCACAAGATGTTCCCCAATCTTGGTCAAACAAGAAGACATAGCTATAGGTCGAAAAGAAGAAATTAAATTTGGATCCTTATTAGGCTTAGGAATAGGAATGACATATTGAGATTTCCAAGAATATGGAATTATACCAGAATCAATAATGCAATTAAAAAGGCAGAGGAAGTAAGAAAGGATAGAGTCTGGGGCATGTTGCATAAAAGAATATGGGATACCATCCGGGCCAGGAGAGGAGTCATGTAATGATGATAGAACTAGTCTGAGTTCAGACAATGTGAAAGGAGAATCAATAGAATTAGAGGAGGGGAGAGGAGCTGAGTTAAAAGAGGGAATTTCAGATAAAGAGGGACAAAAGGGTGGAGCTAAATGATCAATGAATTTATCAGCCCATGCCTGATCCGGGACAGAAAAGTGATTGGAGTTGGAGAAACTACCTCTAAATCTTTTAATATTTCGCCAAACTTCTGAAACCTGGATATCTGGAGAAACTGAAGAACAAAATCTTCTCCAGCCCTCTCTTTTCTTTTCTCTCAATAATTTTTTAGTTTCTTGCATAATGTCTTTTAAAGACTGGTAATTTTGCGAGGAAATATCATTTGCAAAAGTTAATTCAGCATGTTTTCTTTTTTTAACAACCTCAGTGCATTCCTTGTCCCACCAAGGTGGGGGAGGGAGCTTGGTTGAAATAGGCTTTTTAAGCGGAAATGATTTGTCTGCACAAGAAACCAAAAGATCAGAAAGAGCTAAGGAACATTCTGAGATATTTTCAGAAGAAATAGGAGGAAGTGATCCAGAAGCCTCAGACAAAAAAATACTAAAAGAGTCCCAGGACACATTGTTCAGGTTGTACTTTAACAAGGGCCACCTGGAAACAGGAGGAGGAGAGTTAACAGAAGAGTTGGAAATAAGTACAGGAAAATGTCTACTTCCATAAGTAGACTTTAGAACAGACCATGAGAAGTCAGGAGAGATTGAAGGAGAACAGAATGAAAGGTCTATACAACTTATATTATCACCAGGACGGGAGCGGAAAGTAGGAGATCCACCATTCAAAATACATAAATTAAGGTTATCAAGTAAACCAACCAAAGCCTGGCCGTTACGATCATTAAAAGAAGATCCCCATAAAGTATGGTGACAATTAAAATCACCTATAATCATGATAGGGGAAGGAAGAGAGGATAGAATGTTATAAAGTTCATAAATCAAGGCTGGAGAAGGATGAGGAATATAAATAGAGCAAAAAGTTATGTTAAAGAGACTGATAGCAGAAATTTGAAAACCATCATCATGAGGAGGAATTATGATACAAGAATATTTTAAATGGTTCCGGACCAAAATGGCCGAACCAGCACATCCATCAGAGCGGTCTTCTCTGAGGCATGTAAAGCCTGGTAGAGAAAAGTTAGACTCAGGCTTTAACCATGTCTCAGAAAGAGCAAAAAGGGATATTTTAAATTTATTAGCAAGAAAAATGAGTTCAGATTTCTTGCTAATAATTGATTGACAATTCCATTGTAAAATAGAAAACTTATTTTTCTTTATTAGCAGATTTGGCTCCATTATTGGAGTTTAAGTTTTGTAAAATAGAAGAGAGTAATGGTGCAACGTGGTCAGGTATAGTAGACATAATAGTAGAAATAAAAGAAGTAAGGGCAGTAAGAAGAGGTTCAATAGAAGAATCTGTAGATTTAAGATCTGTAGATTTAAGATCTGAAGGGATAAGGTACGCCATCCCATTACCTGAAGTAGGTTTGGGATCTGAAATAATTTTACTATATGCCTTCCTATCATATCCAGAGTAATGGATGGTAGGGGGAGGCTTTGATTTTGCGAAAACAGTTTTTTTATATGATGTTGTAGTTTTAGAGTAAGATTTTCCAGGCAAACTAATAGCAGCAGAGGCCTCAGCATAAGAGACTGAGTTCTCTGCCATGAACCCTTTGATTTCTTTTTGCCTTGACAACTCAACACAAGATTTGTCATTGGCAAAGTGCGATTCACCACAATTTATACATTTTGTTTGATCATTAGAGCATGAGTCTCCTAAGTGATCGCCTCCACATTTAAAGCAGCGGGGCTTTGATCTACACTTAGTTTTTGTATGGCCATAACGGCAACATGCAAAACAAAGAATTGTTGGGAATTTATATAGTTCTACGGGAAAACTGTTATAGCATGCAAAAACTTTATCTGGAAGTATCTGACCATCAAAGGTTAGGACGACAGATTGACTTTTGCGCCAAGTGCCATCTGGATTCTTATAATTGAGGCGACGGGCTTTAATGACTCTACCTGATTTGGAAGAGGAGGACACAGAGAAAAGGTCAATAATTTCTTCCTCTGACCATTCAATAGGGACCCCCCTGACAAAACCCATTTTGCAAATTGCAAATTGGGGGATTTGGCAAGAGTATCCTTGTGAACCTAGGAAAGAATTAGACAGGAAATTATTAGCAGAAGAGAAGGTTGAAAATGAAAGGGAAATTCTATTTCGACCAATTTTTTTAATACTTCCCATGACAATATTAGGAATATTCAACTTAAAAAGGAATCGACCAAAGGAAACGGGATGAATAGAAGTGGATAAGGAATCGGAAATTTTCTCTACATGAACTATAAATGGACCAATGTCATGTTCATTGTAAAGATTTCTATAAAAAGAAGTTGGGGAAGATTGGGATAGAACTGAGTCATTTGTTGGAGTAATTTGGGTAGGAGAGAGAGAGGAGGGCACTTGAGGAGGGGATAGTGGAGAGGAATGCGATTTCTGAGCCAAGGGGAGATCAACTTCGCTAGATGACGAAGAATCTCTACACGCCTTTTGTTTTTTTGATTCGTTTTTTTTTTGAAATTTTGTTTCTTTTCCGAGGAACTCTAGAATTGAATAATGAACTCGTGAAGTCACTAAATTCTACATCCACGGCATCCACGAACGCCGCAGGTGAAGGAGGGCACGTATTAGAATCCCGGGGTTGGTCCCCGGGATCGGGCGGTTCTTTCATTGTGTACAACTATAAACTATTACAAATTAATTACTTACCAACTCCAAGATAAACTAACTAATTTAACACGACACTATACAAAAATGATGAAATTAATACGATTTTAGGCCTTTGACCACAATAAATATTTAGATTGAAAAAATTTGCAAAAAATTAAACCGACGCGTAAGACGATCGCTGACAGATCTCCGTTTCTATTTGTTTTAAAACATACCTACTGTAAAAGAAACCGAGACCTGTCAGTTCAGATACAAGTCACGTTCAAACGTAAACACCGGCTCGCGTTTACTAACGTTGATATTGCAGAATGCAGATGAATGAAAGTAGCTAAGGAAGCCAAAAGCTGCGCGCGCATTGTTTCTTCAGTAGGTACCTAGTGTTTGATTTACATTTACGTTTCTTTTGAGTGAGACACATTTTCATTTTTTCATTTTATTACTATTAGCTGATTATAAAATAGTTCTACACTGGCCCGGATTTAAAGGTCTGGGAGACCTTGGGCCAACAAATATTTTCTAACCTTTTTTTCCGAACAAAGTTTAAAAAAAGTAATAAATATTACTAAGTAGGTGCTTATTTGTTACAAAAAAAATTAAATCAAATCATCATTTATTTGCAATAATATGACATACCTACATCAGGTGGTCTTACATCACAATCTAGGCCAGTTAGTCGTGGTGTGCCCCAGGGGTCCATTCTGGGACCACTGTTATTTATTATTTATAGCGCTGATCTTCCATCAGTGATTAAGCACTGTAGATATCATTGTTACGCGGATGATGTCCAACTGTATTTTTCTAATATACCAGGTCGAACTTCTGATGCCGCGCGTAAAATGAACGAAGATCTTGTTGCAGTGACAGCATGGTCGGCTAAAAATGACTTAGTTTTAAATCCCATCAAAACGAAATTTATGGTCATAGGCACTGAAAAACAGACTAAAAAGATTGTCACCTTCAATCCTAGTCTACAAATTTTAGGTTCAAATATTGAATGTGTTAGGGAAGCCAGAAACTTAGGAATACTTTTCGATGATAAACTGCGCTTTGAAAAACATGTGTTGGGTTTAGTCAGAAACTGTTTTTATAGGCTAAAAATACTCTACAAGATCAGAAACTATCTCTACGAACAAACGCGCATCATCTTATGTGAGTCATTGATCTTGCCCGTTCTAAATTATGGCGATCTAGTGTATGGTCCTCGTCTGCTCTCTAGTTCCCAAAGGATGATACAACGAGTACTGAATGCTTGCGGTCGCTTTTGTTTTAATATCCCTCCTCGTACTCACGTGTCACCCTTTTTTAATAACGCCTCAATGCTGAATATGAATTCACGCAGACGACTACACTTGGCAGTCCTTATGTTTGATTTACTAAAACATAAAAAGCCTGAGTATTTATTTAAAAAATTGCAGTTTAGGACGTTTCATTTGCAGTATGGTCAAGGATTCAGTAGGTCAACACGTCCCCTACTTGCAGCATATAAACATAAGACCGTGGCTTTCACCGGTAGTTTCCGCTATCAGGCGACTAAGTGCTGGAATAATATTCCGCCTCCAACGAGAAATCTGCAGATAAATCAACTTTTAAAAATCGAATTAAAATTGCCTTGTTGGAATTTCAAAAACTAGGTTTACGCACTTATGGTCGCTTAGGTGGCGGTGACTCTACGTGTTAGCAGGTCCTGTGAACATGGGTCGCATAGTAAAGTATACATAATTTTATATATAGGTACTTTATTTTATTACTTATCATATTATATTATCATTATTTAATAACCTGACATTGTAATGCAATCGTTTTTATTATTATTATTATTTGTTTTTTTTTTATGACAGCTATGTCAAGAATGTATATGTGATATGTTAAGAAAAGTTTTTTGATGTTCATGTTCTTTTTGTTTTTTTTTTTCGCTTTTTTATATATATAAAACTGGGAATGTTTCTTTTTGTATTTCTCTTTCCTCTCAAGGTAGAAGCTGAAAACCAGCGAATTGCTCATTGAGCATTATACCGTTGAGCTTTTGCCGTTTTGCATCGCCGCAGCACATAAACATATATGTAGTTCTTTGGTATTTTATAACAGTTTAATAATGTTTAATGTGCTTTTAGTTTAATTTTTCTTTTGTATCTTTTTTTTATTTTTTCTTTTTTGTATGTGTGATATTGTGATGCAAATAAATGATTTATCTATCTATCTATCTTATGGCATTTAATGGCATATTAAACCGTGTTCAACGGTGTGCAAATATTTATGTCAAAATATCAAAAGAAGAAAAAATTTTGAGTCAATCCGAAAATAAATAATAATAATATTATAGTTATCATTAAGATTTGGAATTTATTAAGATTTAACGTAAATATAATCGTTTAGGGTGTAGAAGTTTTTATCTAGTAAGTAATTAAACAATTTAGTTTTGAAATTTCTATTTGTCTGGTCTTTCAAACTATTGTGTAATTTATTGTTAAAGCGTACTGCCATGCCATAAACATTTTTAGAATGAACAACCAAATCTCTGTGCCGGTATATAAAGTTTGTCTTTGTGACGGCCTCTACAATTCACCACGTCTTTTTTTCTTTTTGGGGTACTAAATGCAGGGTATATTTTAACATATAGGCACATTTCAAAGAAATATAAGCAAGGTTTAGTTAATATTTTTAGTTTTTTTAAATAAGGTTTGCAACTCTCTGTATACGCAGCACCACTAAGTATTCTTACGAATTTTTCTGTGCTCGAAATATATTAATTATATTAGAAGCGGTTTCCCCATCCGTGGTAGGCTCAGGTAGCCACATTTTCCCCTGAGACATCTTTTAGCCGTTTAAGTACATAAAATTTGACGTCAATAAGAACAAGTAATTGTCAATGTTGAGAAATAAATATTTGAATTTGAATTTGAATTTGAACGTATTTTTAAACATTATATTTTAAATTCAATAAATGAGGTTTCCAATCACAAAGAATATAGGCAAACGTGGTATCTATTAAAGTGGGACATGTAGAATGTTGACTTTTTTATATTTTGTGCTTAATACTGGGCTACATCTTTTCTACATATGTATCATTTTCTACAACTATTATGAGTAAAGAAATATCAATATTTCATTTCCCGTGAAATACTGATAACAAAACGTATAAGTAACTGATTTGCAGTAACAAAACGCAACAGGCAGTACTGTTAGTGCTGACTGTAGCTTAAAACAAACAATGTAATGGCAGATCGAGCTGATTGATTGAAAATTAAAATTAATTTTGCGTTTTATGGCAATTAGCTGTAGTTACTACACAATTACTATTTCTGCCAATTTCAAGTATTAATATAATAAAAGTAGTATTAACATAATTAAAACATTGAAAGATAACCGAAAACCGTACATCATTGATTGAACATTGTGTTATCATTCAACATTCACATTGAAGTGACATTTGACAATTATTATTGTTCCCTCGAAAAGTAGCAACGGAGCTGTCAGCATCAAAAAGTTCTAACCATAGACATAATTCCTAGCTTTTTTGTATGAAGACTACCTGCTATGATTCTACTCTTTGTTATTACATAAGAAAAACAAAAGCAATTCGTGACGTGCAATGACATTCGCTGACTGTGAGTGAGTGAGGTTAGAGATATGCCAATCAAAAATGACAATCGACGTTCCTTACGTTTTGTTATCCTCCATTTTTGCGTTTAGTAATCTCTTTATCCCTTGCTCCATACTAACTTCAAACACATATATCTTTTTACTGAAAAGTTGTAGAAATGTGATAAATTTAATATTTTTTAAATAATTCATGACAAATAAATTGATAATACTTTCATGATCCTACAATTCGTCCTTAGTGTATAAAAGACGATACCAGCGATACATAGATGTTTGCCATTGTTCTTTGGTCTAGAGTCATGCCAAGAACTTTGCAGAGTCTACATTATTTATTATTACATCATTATGTATTATATTCAAATTAGGATATTTTTTCTTGAAATTTTATTAAATTGATTTTTGATGAATTGATTTTTAAATTATTTGCATCACATTTGTCACAGTAGAGTCAATTTAATTTTTAAGTTCATTTGTAATCGAAGCATGAAAAAGTATAGATGTGTCAGCAGCAAATAGAAACATTTATTATTGATGAAATTGAGCAAGTCATTTATATAAATAAAAGGGTGATTGAAAAAAAATTGTGTATGCAATAAACAAAAGGGGACCTAAAACGCTGCTTTGTGGCATGCCTATGGTTTTTTTTAAATTTATTTATTATAAACATTTAGATCTATGGATTGTTTTGTACTTTTTTTTTGTAGTGAGCAATGTGTTTCTTCAACACATTGCTCACTATCTTTTAGGTAGCCCTCAATCAATTCCGGAGCAATACCTCGTATTTTCTGATTTACGTAAAAGAATATCATGTGACACAAAATCAAATGCTTTGCTCAAATCTAGTAGCAGTGCGGCAGGGTAAAACTTCTTATTTATACATTCAGTAATTCTTTTGATCAATGAGAAACAAGCTAAAGTTGTTTGTTCCCAAATTGTTCCCTACAGAAAACATCATTTTTGACCAAAAAGATGTTCAGTTACTTGTCCATTATTTTTCGAAAATCTTTGAGAAAGTAGGTTCTTACGTAATTGGTCTGTAATTGTAAAGATTTTGACTTTCACCTTTTTAGATGAAGCTTTACGATAGATCTTTGAAGACGTGTTGGAAGCTTGCCTTGACTAAGGATAGATTAACTATGTAAGTGCCTTTACAAGTTCCATTGCACATAGCTTTATTATTTTTGTACTTCAGCCATCATAACCTACAGCATTTGTTTTGTTTAAATCTCTTATTACATTAAGCAGCTCATTTTCCATGAGAGGACTTAAATATTTTTGAGAATAACTAGATATATTTTCGGTAATTTTTTAATGGTGTCATGTCAATAAATTAGTAATTAAATAATATGCGAAGTCAGTGTGACGCTTATTGACAATTTTTATTTTAGAGATGTCATTAGTACTTTTATTAGATTCCGAGTCATTTTAAATGATTTACCAGGAGGCATAACATATATCTCACCATGCCAGTTTAAATGGCATCATCTATCGGGCTATTGTTACCGCCAAAACTCTTTCGATTCTTGAACTGTCGGGTCTGTTGTGTGACGATGGCAATCGGCCTGATGTTATGACTTTGGTCCCGCGGAGGATGGGTAGGCCACTGGTGTGGCATGTTACCTTCGTAGACACTCTTGCGGCTTCTCATCTTCCTACAACTAGCGTACAATAGTTCTGCTGCTAATAATGCTGAAAAACGTAGAAAATATCAGAATTCGGGTAGTAAATATATTTTTGAGGCTTTTGGCTTTGAAACCATGGGGTTTTGGGGACAAGAGGCGAATCGCCTTTATTCGGACTTTATTATACCTATAACGTTTATAATTGTAAAGATTTATAAGTTTTCCGCTTATCCTTTTTCTGGCTTCTGTTAAACATGTTTTTAAAACCTTATGTTTTAAAACATTTTTTTATTAAATGATTTATCCCTTTATCTAGGAAATATTTATAATATAAAACTATTTTCTTCAGTCAACTGATTTTAGTTTCCTTCGATAGCCATTTTATTTTTACCGGTTTGTTATTAATTTTAATAAATATTTCTGGAAAATAAAGATTAAAAAATAAAGATACAAGGTCATGAAATATTAAATGCAGAGTCAGTGTTTTTCGCACTCATTGTAAACTGTACTTACTGAAAGACAAAACAGGTAAATTGAAATAAACAGATATAGTTAAATTCAAAATGTATTCAAAATTTAACTATATTGGAGGAAAATAGAACCTCGCTTGTTTTTTCCGGTTAAAATACTGAGCTGTTCCTAGCTTCGATCGGTTTGTCCTACCGTAGTTCGAAGCCCAATTTTTGTGATTTTCGTTTTATTTTAAATTTCATTGATAAAAAATAGGCATCAATTTAAAACCAAAAACGAACACCATCAAAACTAAGTGCATTCTCAGTGTAATTTCAAAATAAATTTATTGCTTTTAAATATGGCAATATTTGTAGGTCTCAGTACACAAACTAATCAGAACACATATTTACCTGTATGACAGCACGCAAAAGTACCTTATTTTTATATATTATGCTTACATTTCAAAATGCACATTTCAATTTTTAGGAACGTAGCTCTGAAATTGATTTTTAAGAATAAAATAACAAAAGTGCCGCACATTGGTCTTTTTTGTTCTTTTTTTACATAAGTCGAACCTCTTGAAGTGTAAATTCTTGTAAAGTTTCAGTAACTCCTCTGCTGCTGCAAACATATTTGAAACGTCTATGAGATTGAGAAGTCCAAATGTACAAAAAACAATTTTATATGCATAAATTATTTCTGTCAAATAAACACAAAGATCGGGGTTTTTGGGATTTATCACATAGAACAATTTAAGTGTCGGTTTAAACACTTTTACGCGTACACTTTAAACTGTTCTCTTAGTCAAACATTTGTGTCTTAGACTGTCATACAATCGAGCCGGTTATTCTTCATTTTGTTTTTCTGGTCCCTGATTTAACGTACTATTCAGTATTTGATCATTTCTTAACTTCTTATCTTTTTATTCTAGGAATATTTTTAATGTTGCCAATATTTTCAATGCACGCATAGCAGATGCGAGACGCATTTTCGACTCATAAATATAGCAACTTTGCTGTCGCGTGGAATCATTTGGTTTGGGAAATTAATTAATATTCATGAAATAGTCATTTTTGGACCTTATTTCGTGCAGTGTTAGTTTATTATTATATTTTCACATTTTTTTATCGATTTTTATTTTTATGTAAAAAAATATTCACGACTCGCGATGAGGAATAAAACACCGAACCTTCGAGGCTTCGGACAAGCATTTTCTCCCTGGTGCCACCGGAATACGTGGGCTTTTAATATACTGTGGTTTTGAGGATTGAATTGAACGAATATGGCTCAATTGTGTGAAATACTTAAGAACAATAACTCTAAGCCAATACCTTTAGAAAAAGCTTAGGTAAAAATGCGAAAAAACAAAAAAATGGTAAAGTTATAATAATAATAATAATAAATCATTTATTTCAGACCACAATCAATAATTTGTTAGTAACAATTTGACTTAAAACTATTGTTAGTATGCATCAATTCAAAATTAAGATATAGTGACAAAATAAATAATTATATTAAATCTGAATAAATAATTATACTTAATTATCAGCGTGTGTGGAACTGCACCCAATGACGCAGCATTGGAGAGTCCCACCGGTCTACGAACACGCCCAGGATTCTGTTGGTGGTTCCTCGGAGACGGGTCAATAGGGAGGCGCACCGTTTTCGCATTATTGCATAAAAGTCATCCGTATGCGCCTCCGCAAACATTCCTGACGCACTGCACCTCCGCGGAAGCCCCAACAGAACCCTGAACGCGTAGTTATATTGGACACGAATGTCGCTGTATGCCCGCTGCGTGTATCTGACCCAGAGGCTGCAGGTGTAAAAGGTCTGGCAGTAAGCTTTAAAAAGCGCGATTTTTATTGATGGCGTTGTCCTAGCAAACCTTCGAGCCAGCATATTACAGCGGACAGCCAGAGCCCTTCGCTCCCTCTCCATGTCCACATCGTCCTTTAAATCCTCGGTGACCCAGTGACCCAAGTATTTAAATTTTTTCACTTTAGTTAAAGGCGTGCCACAGAAGGAAACTTCAGGTACTTCAGGGTAACTCTTCGCCTCAGATTTGAATAACATCACTTCGCTTTTTTTGACATTATACTTGAGCCCGTGGGTTTTCGCATAGGATTCGCATATTGCCAGCAGCTTCCTCAGGCCTCCAATCGATTGACATTCCAGAATTTAGATTTTTTTTCTTACAAGTCTTTACTGTTGGAGCTATAGCCAAGGCTGCCCTCCACTAAATCCAGCACTTAAGTGTGAAAGCATTACTACAGTTAGGTATTATATAGTAGCTTTCATAATATTTTGCTATTTCTCCTCGACATTAGCGTAAAAACAATTGAACAGTGATCTAAAACAAAATTTTCACAAATTTAATTTTGTTTCAAAAGAAAAAAATCGTGGTTTATTCATACCTACTGCTGACTACAGAAAAACAATTCTTCACACACAACCTTTTATATATTTTCATAAAATCTTAGTGGGTATCTATTGGAATACAGATATTTTTTTACATCGAGTTTCATTTCACACAAAACTATTCCACAATTTTTTATATGTATTTTTCTTCATTAATCGAATAATTAATATTCGCCATTTCATATTAGCGAACAAACGTTTAGAAAAAAAAAGATATAAAATTTTTTTGTTTACTAGAAAAACGATATATCAAACTATCATTTCCTATTAACTTATAAGTTATCGATAAAACTTTACATAAAATGATGTTTCAATAAAGTAACGGTACACATACAACTTTCATTGTATTTTCAAAACAGAAAATGTATAATTGTAATTAATAGATCACTTTCATTACAAACTGTGTTTTTTGGTTATCCTGAATTATTTTCTTGTTTTAAGCAAGCAGGCGGCATGCATCATTCATGCAAGCAAGCATAAAGCACGCAAGCAAGCATGAAGCATGCAAGCAAGCATACAAGATGCAAGCCAGCATGCCAGCAAGCATGCAAGTGAGCATGCAGCAGGCATGCTCACTATCACGGCTCCGGCGCTGCGGTGCTCCGGCGGTCCCACACGAAATTACCGTAACAGATGGTTTAACGCTCACCACGGCGAGCGTTAGAACCACCTGCTCCTCAGCTAGCGGGCCGCCTGGCCCCTCCGCGCCTACGCGGGCTTACATAACACTCTAGGGTAGGACAAGACTACGTGTGAAGTGTGAAGTTGGGGTAAACGATTCCGAGGAGTCAATTTCTTTACCTTGTGTTAGTTGAAACATTTTGTTTTAAATAATGCAAAGCAAACGAAGATCTTACCTACAGATATAAATGATTACCCGAAAATCGTATTTTAGATGTATTTTGATACTTATTTCATTGGAGTAAAAAATGATGTTTCAACTTTTTTGCAAACTGAAACTTACATGGAAACAATATTTTGATATATTGTTATTTTGATAATAAACATAAAATATGAAAAAAATACCGATGGTAAAAAAAATTCAGCGAATAGTTTTATGGTAAAGAAAAATCGTTGAAGTTAATTGCGATACAGAGATGGGTTCCCAATTTTCGTATATTAATTATTGTATGATAAATTACTTAGGCACATTAATCCACTGCGCAACATTAGATATATCACTATTTAGGTCATCAAAATAGATTTTTCGATTTTTATTTTAAAAATGTATCATCATTAAACAATATAATCCCATTACTCTTGCTTGCCGTATAGGGTAGATAGACTATTTATAAAGACTAGGAAAATAAACTGGCCCGAGAATCGAACCTTACTCCCATTTCCACAACCAAGACCCTTTATGGTTAACCTCAAAATTCTGAGTGCTACAGCTTGCAATCAGTAAGCTTGGTGTCATAGAGATGGAGTTTACTGATTACAGTATCATGCTGAACACAATAAAACGTCTTAGATAAGTCATAAAAATACCCATTGCATCCTGTGACTTTTCTAGGCACTAGCAATAACTTCAAATTGTTGCAAACCTGCGTCGTTTGTTGAACGACCCTTCGTTTATCACGAAGTGACTTATTGTTTGTGAAATGAGCCAAGAGTTGATTTATAATCTTCGATCACAAATTAAAACTAGATACACAATTCGATATAGAAGGAAAAGCTGATTCTAATTGAAAAACAATACGAACTTCTTTCCAAATTTATTTAAATTGAAATACTGTACAAAAATCAGAAATATTTAAATTGCTTTCCCAAAATACCCGATTCTCTCAGAAAAAAATATATACCTCAAAATTAATTTTCATACCGAATTTCATACAAAAATGACATTTTAAACTGTCCTTTATTTAGAAATGACAATTATTGTACCAACCTTTAATAATGCAAACCAACCCCACGTGCACGACGACTACAAAATTATTGAATTTATGTACAGAATTTTTTATATTAAACAGGGAATTATTACTCGAAGATTTTTTTGGGAGCCCTTTCGGACGCATATTTTTTTTATCATAATGTAGTTTGGCATAACAGTTTCATCATAAAGATTTTTCGCATAAATTGAGATAAGCAGAATATTACACACGCAAAATGGTTTCATTGCCATAAGTTTCACTTACTCTAATTTTCTTTATCATTATTTTGTACAGCATAAATGTAAAGGACATAACTGTTATACTTCTAAAGATAAATTATCATAAAATAAAAAACGCATAATACAAGTATCTATCAAGTATTTATCAAGTATAGATCTGATGTTGAGTCTTGAAAGTAAAAATAAATAATATTAGTTGTGACGTCGAGCGCTGCGAGGAGGAGCAGGTTAGTCAGTATGTAGGTCATGCCAAAAAGTGACTTGCACGTGAATAATAAATAATAACATTTGACCAAGATTATTTAAGAAATGATGATGATGAATTGTAAATAATCATCTCTCTATAATCAAAATATATAACACAATAATACAGAACCGAATTGGAACCACGCAACTTTTCTCTCTCGTCCTAGAGTGTTTTTATAAACCCGGAGGGGTGGAGGGAGGGAAACTACGAAATGAGACGCACCAAATTTAAGTACCATTTCCAGCTATTCACGAAAAGCGACTTCGGTTCAATTTGGTTCAAACAAACATCACGTCTGTCTCTTCAGAAGTTGTCATTGTGAGAAGTTGGCGTTATGCGAAGTTGGCATTGTGAGAAATTGGCTTTCTGAGAAGTTGGCATTCTGAGAAGTTGGCATTTCGAGAAGTTGGCATTCTGAGAAGTTGTCATTTTGCGAGTGGTTGGCATTTTGCGGCATGGCAGAATGGTGAGATGAGAGGGTTTTCTTCATCTAATTCGAATGTACTCAAAACTTTAGGTGTGAAAATAGGTGGCGATGTTGCATTTACCCATACGTAATACTGACTAAACCACGTTGCTATATCGTCTGTAACAACCAAAGAAGTGTAAAGTGTAAAAGTCCATTTATTCTTTTCAAATTATGGTATTCTATATGGATGACTTTTCAACTTTACGCCATAGCGTGAGATGTCAATAAATGTTATGATAAGTAATCGTTATTGTAAAACCATTTATGCATGAACATTTTATGATAATATATTATTATTATAAATGAAGTTTTGGGGAAATAAAGTATGCCTTATGATTTATTCTGTATGAACGTTATGCGAAACAAACAGAATGCCAAAAAACGTTATGCAGCCTTATAATATGCCAATTAAATTTATGCATCCCAATACGGACCCGATTTTTTAAAACTTTTCTGAAGCGGGGGTGGTGTAATCAAATATTTGTTTTTTCAAGGAAAATCCTAATCTACGCTTCGCATCCCACGCCGGGCATATCTCCAGCTTGTGCATGGCCGTCTCGTCGAGGCAATCGTCGCAGCGGTGGCACCTGGCAGTTGGTTCCCGGCCGATCCGAAACTGGTAACTCCCGAAACAACCGTGTCCCGAGATCACCTGAGTCAGGCGGTAGGTCAGAAGTTTGGTTGGTCACTGAACTCTGTGGATAACTAATGGCGGTTATCCACTCTAAATGTCAAAGTTACAAAATAGGTGCAGGACACCGAATCGCCTACCATACCACTGCTGGAAGACAGGGCGAATTGCCTCGATAATCCAGAAACCGGCGCTTGGAAGCGCCAGTCTAGACTTCCATGCTTCGGCAGCCCGTTGGCGCAGCTCAGCTCTGTGCCCCTCCAGTAACCCTTGGCCCGGAACGCCTCCACGCACCACTCGTAGAGCGACGTGATTCATGTCGCTTTCATGTCGGTCCCAGGTGTGCCCGCCAGCAAGCAGGACGCCTCACCGGAGATTGTGGACCTTGTAGCACCCTGATCGCCATCACCCGCTGGAATGGTGTCAAGCGATATTGCTGCGAGACAGGGAGCTGCCGGCCCACACCGGTTCACCATACAGAGCCATCAATCTCACGTTACCCGCGTAGAGACGCCGACACGACGTCTCAGATCCGCCAAGATACGGCAGCAGCCGTCCCAAGGCCGCAGCCACCCTCAGCAGCCGAGGGATGCGGACTGCGGATACGACGATATCAGCGTCCCGGAGTGGCGCCTTTCGCAGGCCATGGAAAAACATGGCCTTGGACTTTTCGAGCGCCACCCGCAAACCCAATCGCCGTATCCGGCCCACTACGTTCCTTGCATTGTTCCTATGGCTTATGCCTTGGGCAGTGGCCAAGGTGTGGCCCGCATAGCAGGCTACACCGACACCTGGCACAATGGCTCCTCGCAACACCCACTTGTAGCCGACGTTCCAAAGAAGTGGGCCTAGTACGGACCGACATCTCCCACCAGTGTTTGCGATATCAAGAGACACCGCCAACACGACCTCACACCGGGCGATAGTGTCCTGCGCCAAGGACTTAACCCGCTGTATCGTTAAACAACACTATCGCGTGGTACGCAGATGGGGATTCCTCCCTTACTGAGGACAACGAGACGGCCTGTCTTCCGCCGCTGAGGACCCTGAAATAAGGCCAGACAGGCGTCAAAAAGTCTCCTTAAGCGAGGCTCGAGGGCGTCCATGGCCATGAACAACACCCGGCCGGATATGATGTCAGGACCAGGCTTGCAGCGTTAACACCGCAGCTCCAGCTCTTCGCGGGTTACTGACGGTACTACATCTGGGCCGGGCTCCACGGCAACCGAAAGCATCACGGGGGGACTGTGACGGAAACAGGACCGCAATGACTCTGTCCAGGATTTGCGGCTGGAGACTTCTCGTAAGTGGCTGTGCCCAGGGGTGAAGTTTGCACATCGCCAACTTGTACAGCCTTCCCCACGGGTCGAAGTTCAACGGCCCCAGCAACTCCTCCCTAACAAGAACCTTAGCTCTGCCAATCGCTGCCTTCAGCTGCCACCGGGACTCTTTGAAGGAAGCATGCAGGAGCGCAAACGTTCTCCTCACGTACCCGCCACCACCTGGAATTGTTGTACTGGCGTCGTTCTACCACACAAGCTGCACGCAGTCGCGTGAGCTCGGCGGACCACCAGTACACCTGGGGCTTCGAGGGACGATGGTGCATTGACGCGTCGCAGACATGCGACAACGCACCCCGTAACCATTCCGCATCGTCCACCATCACCATGGGGCCCATAGGCGCGGCACCCATGATTGCACAATTGCAGCTTCCTTCGCGAGGTCCCTGTGGAGGTGGCAGCCGCGGCTGGAAGGGACTGGCTGGATCTGACGCACGCACGTGCTCACCGATCCCCTGTTGAAAAGTAGCAACCTGTGTCCGTGTCGAAAGGGACCCTTCGCTATCTTTCCTTCGCTATGTTTTTCGAAACCCCATTCGAGGTGTCATCAAATCTAACTTAACCCAACCTTATAGCGAAAGTCTGAAATCAAACTATAACAGTGCGTTTATATCTTGTATTTAAAAAAATTATTGATTTAATAATTATCTGTATTAAAATACGCATGTAAATCTAGTACAGTTTTTTGAAGGTTTTGTTCATAATGTTTAGACAGGTAGGGCTCTAGTTGGTCAATCAAACCAATACATAATATTAGGCAAAATAAGATTTTTTCTGTATTCCCCGTGTAGTTACAAAATAACTCGAACAATTAAGTAAGCAAGTTTGGGTAAAAATAATCAATGTGTTTCTAAAAACTTTGAGTTTCAAAAAACTTTCACTTTTAACTTACTTTTAGTAATTCCAAAATATCTAGTTCATGCAAAATTCAATAGGTGATTTATAGGATCAAATTTAAAAAGATAAAAGAAAAAATATTGTGCCAATGACTCGATAGCTAAGCCATCTATCGAGTCTTTGAAACTATCGTTTTTATTAATGCTAAACGAAAATCTTATTATTAATGTCAATCAATCAACTGAAGTCGAACCCGGGGCTTCCAACCCACCGTTTTAGTCGTAAGATTCTCGGTTTTGTGGGATTAATTAAAAAAAATTTAATACTCTAAAATATAAGCACGGTATAGACCCTCAATTTTATCGACAAAATAGAGTCTGGCCAGCGAGTTTTGGCAGGTAAAAACCGGGATAAATAAAAAAAAAGTGGGCTGCCAACACGGAAAAAACTGTGTAAAATAATTTTGATACTATGATTTTTTTCTAAAAAGAATTTTTTTTAAAACTATTAAGTAATGCACCTAATAACTGTACAAGGTAGATAATTTATTTTTGCCTAAAAGGGAGATTATATATTTAATATTTAATAGATTATTTGACAACAAAAGCTATTTTGCCTTTAGAATTCATAAAAATTCAACTGCTACGGCTCGGTGGCCAGCCTCTACCTGACGTGTGCATATCTCGTCCCATCAAAAGGTAGAGTCACTTTCTTTTCTGACTAATATTAACGCTGCGATTTAAGTTTTATGTATAGGTACTAGGGTGGATTGAAAAGTTCGCAGCATTACATAAATAGCGTTGTCATATTATTATCAAACTATCCTCCTTTGAAACCTAGACTCTTTGTCAGAGTCTGTACAATTTTCTCTAAAATACATGAGTAATTATTTATTTTATTGAACATTAAGTAAGAGTAAGTTTCATTAATTTTGAAAATGGATAGTTTAGAGCACCGTGCCGTGATCAAATACCTCCACAAGAAACACTTAACTCCAAAGCAGATTCATGAAGATATGGTGGCTACTTTAAGAACATCTGCTCCATCGTATACAATGATAAAAAAGTGGACTGCTGAATTTAAACGTGGACGAGAGAGCATCAAAGATGACCCCCGCTCTGGACGGCCTCCTACAGCGACGACTGCGGAAAATATAGAATAAAATGTGTGATCTCATCATGGGAGACAAAAGATTGAAGGTATCTGAGATAGTTGAAGCTCTAGGGATTTCTGAACGTACACAAAACATGATCGTTAACGAATTAGGGTTCCACAAGGTGTCTGCAAGATGGGTTCCGCGGCTCCTTTCAGTTGAAAGTTTGTTACTATGGACAAAACATGGGTTCGTCACTATACTCCTGAATCCAAACAACAATCCAAACAATGGAAGAGACCCGGATCTCCGACCCCCAAGAAAGCCAAGGTGTGTTTTTCAGTAAACAAGGTAATGGCATCGGTTTTCTTGGATTCTAACGGTGTCATCTTGGTTGATTATTTAGAAAGAGGTCAAGCTATAAATTATGCATACAACTGCACACTATTACGTCGTTTACGCGAAGAAGTAAAGTCTAAAATACCAGTATTGTTGACCAAGAAAGTTTTGTTTCATCAGGACAATGCTCGTGTTCACACATCTGCAGAATCGATGGCTTAAATAGTGAATTGTGGTTTCGAATTGCTTCCTCATCCCCCTTATTCACCTGATTTGGCACCTTCTGACCTCCACCTATTTCAAAAACTAAAAAAACACTTCGGTGGAATGAATCCAAGTCCAATGAAGGTGGTTCATTTCATTTCATTTCATTTCAATGAAATTTTCTACCAATGACGAGGTCAAAGTGGCCGTAGATGCCTTTTTTGAAGACCTTGACGAGACCTCCTATTTAAATGGGATCAAGGCTTTAGAGGACCGCTGGACTAAGTGCTGTGACCTAGGATGAGAGTACGTAGAAAAATAAATATAAAAAATTGCATTATTCCTGTGTTTTCTTATTTGGGCCGCGAACTTTTCAATCCACCCTCGTATATAGAGAAAAGGTGCTTAAAGAATCATATTTCAAGTTTGATACAATCATATTGTATTAAATTTAAGCAGTTTGGTATTCATACTCATTACGAAACTGGTTTATGTTAAAAAAATAATAAAATGCTACTGTGAAGCCCGTAAACTTACAGGGTACTAGCAGAATGCTAAGAAAAGTTAATTTAAGAATTATAATGGCAGGTATATTATTCAAAGCAAGCACATACCTGCAAATCGCATCAATATATTGATAGAAATAATTTCAATCACAGGTTAAATTGTATTTTGTTTGTATATTTTGCATATTTTGCACCTTTTTAATATCTATTATCTGAAAATTATATCATTTTGTGACTATTTTATATTTGGTTTTGGCAACACTTCGTGAGTGAGAGAGAAGATTATTAGGTTGTCCGGGTCCGGTCTCGTTCGAAGTTTTGACAATTTTCATAAGGTTTAACTGAATTAGTATTTCTGTTGACTGTGTATAAATAATGTAAAATGGCTATTAATCTTGATAAATATAAAAGTGATCTCATTTCGGCTTGGAAAGACGTATTGAATGAAAAATCGGATACGAACTGGTAAGTCCACTTTCCTCTCATCGACCTAATTGCAGGATATAAGGAGAGTAAATTAATTAAAACGTCTCCTATAGCATTTGCTTTTTACAATTATAAAAGTCCGGCATACATTTTTTACTAAATTCAAAAATCACATCATTTTTGTTTTGGCTTATTTATTTCAAATATTTCAGTTTAGGAAGTCAACCACCAGGCTATGTTTTACTTAGAACTGTGAGACTTATCTTATCTTTACATTTTCTTATATACAGTGACTAATCTAATGTGCGTTTTACTGAAAGTATTATAAAATTTTAATTTTAACAATATCTCAAATCATTAAGAACACATTAATAAGGCTACCTTTTGAATTCAAAATTTTTACATTGATATTATTGTATCTAAAAGCAATAGAACCACACCCATGGTTTGTTTACAATAGTTATAAATGAATTATAAAGTATGTTATATTAGTATTATATGACAAAGTGCATTGTCCATCTAATTGGAAAACCTTGAAATGGCAAAAAATTATAATATTACAACAGCTTGATAAGATAGTGATGGATGAAAATAATTCATTACTATTTTATTTTTATTTGCAGGGTATTATTTGGATATGAAGGTCTTACTAATGACTTGAAGTTTGTTAGCAAAGGAGATGGCGGCTTGACAGAGCTTATTGATGAATTCAACAGTGGAAAGATACAGTATGCATTACTAAAAGTGGATGTCCCTACTGGAAGCATTTCTAAATATGTTCTTATAAACTGGCAGGTTTGTATTGAAAAGTGCATATTTCACTAACTTAAGAATCCAGTACAGTTGATTTTAATAAGATATTTATCTTTGTCCAAAAGTGGACTTATAGTATTTAGAATCATAAATGTAGTGTGGATCATAATTTTGGTCATATTACAGCTAATGCTCCAGTAGATTTCATTTCTTTATCATAGTAAAACTTAACTATTTGAAATTTAAAAATAACATTGATCTATATATTAAATATTATTTTACATCACAAGATGTTATTTTTGGTAACCAATCCTCTTTCCTTTCCTGAAGCAGTTGAATTCCTGAAACCCTCTTAATTTTGTGTTGTTTATGTTTGAAAGTTTACTTTTATTATTCTTATTTATCTTTATTTTTCTGTATTCCTGTGATAGTTAAATTTGTTTTTTTTTAAATCCCATCAGGGGTGTACCTACTATTACCTATTTTGATTACCATATGGTTAAAATGAAGGAACACCTAGTGGTAATTACTGGAACAGAGGCAATTCTATCTGAAGCCTATATTTGGCACCACATTGTTAGTCGAAATATTGTAATATCTATGTATATTATACTTATATAACTGTAATAATAATCACATTGAATATTGATAAATGAACCAACAATGATGTCCATGAGTGTGGATTCTTTCCATCATAGTAAATAAAACACAAATTAATTTAATCCATAGCTAAAAAATTCTTAGGATTCTCCTTTGAATTTCAGGAACATAGTTCTCATTCATCCTTAATAAAATCATAATAATTCAAGAAGCCCAGTAAGATAAGTGACATTCTATAGTAGTATCTGTTTCTATAGTAGAACAAAGAATAGGTATGTTGTATAGGAAAATGAAAGTAAAAGCAGAGAACTGATTGGAATGGCAATTACTCCACCTATTTAAATAAAAAAAATTGTAGGAGGAAATTCTAGATTATTATATTAGTTTATTAAATGTACAATAATATTTTTAAATATGACATGGAAAAGTATGTGAAATATTCTATTGTTTAAGTCAGTACAGTTTATTTATTGGTATTAATAAGGTATTGGCACATCTCTAATGGATTGTCAGTTTCATCAGGTTGTGATACTGATGTTGATCATAGGTTTGTGATTTTTTTTTAATTAATGATTTAATCTTGCAGTCCTATTGTGGAAATGTTTTTTTTAGTGCAAGGCTAAGTAAAATTGTGGTAGTTGCATTCATTGGAACAATAAAACGGCAACCTCTTTAAAGAATGTGGGTAACTTAGTAGATAAAATCTATGTAATAATAATTTTTCCATCCGAGATTAGAAGTTTAGTAGATATTAATTTGATCTTCCTCTTTTAATTGTGGTGGATAGTTCAATGTTATTAGTCAAAAGAGGTTTTATTGTGCCAATGTGTGGAATTTTTGAAAAATAAATTTTCTATAAAAAATAATTGGTTGCAATTATAAAGAAAATTCTGCTTGTAGTATTTAGCACTCATTTCAAAATGTCAACACAATGAAGATTAAAAAACATTTTACAAACCACATCTTGGTGAAAAGTTGTTAACTATTCAAGTACTCATGCACACTTTTTCAATTTATCGAAATCACCTTGAAAGAGTGCAATGTTATTTTCCTATGTTTAATAAAATAACTATTTAAGCGCAACTTACTGTAACCTAAATTATTTATACAAAAACAGGGTGAAGGTGCACCTACGGTCCGGAAAGGCACATGTGCAAATCATGTAAAACATGTGGCTCAGTTCTTTCATGGCTTCCATTTGACGATGCACGCAAGGACGGAGGACGACCTTGACGAAAAGGTCATTCTTGACAAGTTGTCGAAGGCTGGCTCTGCTTTCAACTTTAAAGCGAGTCGCCCGGATGACTTGCCTCCCACTGGCCCAGTTGGAACTGTTTATAAGAAAGTTAATCCAGGTGAGATAAAATTTGTTTACTTATAAATGCGAAACAAGAAAAAACTATCACCGCGAAAGGACATTGCCGAAATACGCCCTAAAACCAGCAAGCATTTGATGTACATAGTAATTATTTTTACATTTTATATATTGGTAGTGAATATCTTCATCGCACGGAGATTTAAAATTATATATAAAATTACTTAATAAAAATTAACTTTTTCACAACAGTTTCAGTTAAAAATATTTAATTTTCTATCACCTACATATTATATATACTTCTACTCCTTCTGGTTGTCCTTTCTAATGGTATAATAATATTTAAACTCGTTATGTTTCCGAGTTCATCGATTACATGTAAATAGACAAATCTTTGCTCTTTTTAATAATCGTATATACAACGAACTTTGCAAATGACTTTACATTAATTATACTATTTCCATTTCTTTATTTTCTCGATGACAGCTCCTGTAAAAACTTGTGCGAGCGTTTTTTTTAACATTATGTATGCATTATGTTATAAAAATATGACGTTTACGCACGTTCAAGGTTATATAATACCAGAGTCAGAGCAACTGATAGGGATGGAGCTATATCGATAAACGTAACACGATAACAGACCCGATATTTTTTTACAAAATGTAAGAAACTAAACTACTGCCGAATACTTTTGTACAAATTTATTAACTAATATTATATTTCATTACAAGATGTTACACGTTAATACGTGATTCTTGATTGATAATGCCAACTTCTTTAAAATTTTCGGAGCTGTTGTAAAATAAGTAGGTATAGGTAGGTACTCGACAATGAAACGAAATAATTATAACGACAGGTACTCTTTATTTATTTATTTTAATCAAAATCTGATGAATCGTCACTGTCACTCGATGAGTTCTCCCCAACATTTATTATAAGTTCCTGTACTTGTATATTATCGAATGCCACATGAATTTCCCAATCCGGCGCTATAATGTTTTGGGTTCTTCTCACAATGTTTTCCCAGTTTTCGGCAGTTACTTCCACACACGCATTTTTTAATAAATCTAACATCTTGTTTGCCGTAAAAGGGGGATGGGTATTGTTTCGAGCGGCGTGTCCTTTGATTTGTGCCCATATTAGTTGTATAGTATTGGCTATTATATTGTATTGGCAATGATACGGTGGAAGTCGAAAAACTCAACGACCACATTCGGCAGCTATTTCGTCGATAACATATCTTTTAGGGAGGCTTTTTATCGATTTTAAAATATTCACTAATTGTACTTTTAATCAAGTACTATCCACATTTTCGCCATGACGTTGGAGCCAGTCAATTATCTCTTGTTTTTTATTGACTTGCCTCGGCATTTTATCAATTTGTCTGGAGTGATGTCCATAATAATTATGGACGGTTCTTTCAAAGATTGCACCATTTCTTTAAACCATCCTTCGTAAATCTCCGCGTTCATTTCTTCGTGGAAGTCCACTGTTTTCTTGGATTTAAAGGCCAGTAAAGCATCTGCATGAATCCTTTCGTAGACCCTGCATGGCATATGATAAGGCTGAACGCCTTTTTCCCATTGGCACTGAACTAGTGGAAGCGGCGGTGTCGTCAGTCCAGTTCTTAGATACTGTGCAGTTTGCATTAAACCAAGTCTCGTCGGTGAAAATAACATTTGACCAATCTGATATCTTTTTGGCTTCGCTCAAAAATTCGCGGCGAGCCATAGCAACGTCGTGACGCTCCATCAATATTTTACGTTTGTCCGATTTTTTATAAGAAAATCCAATTTCTTTCAAAACTAAGCTTAATACCGATTTTTGTCCATGGAACAAACCACATTCACGTAAAGAAAAAACAAGTTTTTAAGTGTTGGAATTTCTTTGCGCAAGTAATATGACGGCGAATAGCATCAGCGTTGAAGTTCTCAACCGATGTCACAGGACGTGGTTGGCGTTTTTTCTTCGGCGTACGAAGCTTATTTTCCTGCATGCCGCTTGTACCATAAGCTTCGGTAGTAATTTTTGAAACAGTAGGTCCACTAATTCCTAATGCGGCCTCAACACGCTCTCGCACTTGCGACAGTGGAATAGCGGGCCACCATTTTGATACTCTGCTTCAAAGTAATTACGAACCTTGATCACCAGTTCTCTCGCCTGCCTTTTCAAAACAGATCCTTTCGGCATTTTGATATTTGACAGCTGGGCAGCAGTCAACACGGAGGAACACAAAATACACAACGTAACGTATGGATAAAGTGAAATAACTCAGCGAACAGAAATGTAGTGACTAGCACGACCGTCTTGTTGCGAGTGACAGATTAAAACAAACACAAAATGGCGGGGGCCATTGAGTGTTCCCACCTTGAAAAAATATATTTGAATGTTTTTGTTGTATTGGTCTTTGTTCAAAATATAATAAATATATGCGATCGATATCATTACTTATTTGGTCACAACACTACATTATATCAAATTAGAACTGTCATCGAGAAAATAAAGAAATGGAAATAGTATAAGTGTTGTACATTTGAATAAAGCACAGCTTCTTCATTTTACAATTTGGAAATACGATTTGAATATAAATTCTCCAATTATTATTTAACTAGCGTTTAATAGAAGATATAACAGTACTAAAAAAAATTATATGAATTTTTTAACTCGGTACAGAAGGAATTTGACTACCAAACATAACCTCGAATTCTCACGTTATTTTAACAAAATATAGATTCTTCAATATGTCCGCCAAAAACGTTTCTATTCTTTGGAATGTACTTGCAATTAAGTATTCGTAAAGTATATTTTTTCTGCCGTTGGTTCTGGGGCAAACGATTTTTGGACGCGAAACAATGTTCATACACCTGGTTGGGTTAAAAAATAGGACATAAAAAGTACGGTTCCCAAGGGAACGATGCCCCGGGAACAATATCTAGTGCTACGAATAAAGGTATCTTAAAACGCAATGCTTTTGCCAGCGGGTTTTCAAGTATAATTATTTACTGTCGATACCATTTACCATCGATACGATTTATTTAAAATAAAACTTCTCCTACGCACGTTTAGCAATTAAGTAACTATGCATGGGTGTACAAAAGCTACTTGCAGAACTTTAAAGCACCTGAATGAATTGGGCATAATTAAAACGGTACCCACAAATATTTCTAAGACACTAAGCCTAGGTTCCAAATAAAATAAATAACTCCAAAAAAAATCAAAGATTTTTATAAAAAGGGTCTTAAAGTATATGATATAATGGCCCAAAAGAAAATAACACAATAGAATAATTGCACGTTTTTTACTAATATTCTTTTTGCTACTCAAAATGGATAAATGCTCACCAAATGTTAGATTACACTCCGCTGCTGAACTTTCAATTATCGCGATGTATGTAAGTTTGAAAGTATAGACATACGATGTACATTAATTCGAAAGCTCACTGTAGCGACTTTCAAGTGGGTCAGGTTAGGTTTTTATGTAGTTAATACCAGGACTAAATTAAGTACTATTTCCAGCTTTTCTTGGAAAGCGACTTTGGTTCAAAACATAAAAAGACACGATCATCGGAATTCCATACTTCGCTATGTACATCGTACTTCTATACTTTTGAACTTAAGTCCTGTAAAGTTCAGTAGCGGAGTCGTTTATAGAGGGACAATCGACTGTTAGTTTTTTAGCACAGGAAAAATTTTAGAAATTTAAGCTAGTGACATAAAATACTGGTAACATCTATTTAGTGACATTGTTTAATATTTGATCTGACATTAATTTTTAAAGGCGTTCATATATTTTTATGAAATTTAATACAAAAAAAAAATCGGATAAATTTTATGATATTTTAGGAAAAATAATTTGGTGGGCATTTATCCGTTTTGGTAAGCGTTTCGAATTTTATTGGTAGGTAATTAGGAAAATTTTTGGTAGGCGCTTAAACACAAGCCTTTAGAATTTACGGACCTTTTTTTATTATACTACGCAGTTAGTTCAATACTTCTGAATTTCTTGATCTACGACGCATCTCGTATCAGAGCTCTGTGACGTTGCACCACACGACAGCCTTTGTAATCCCACTACAGGGACACCAGTCTCATACAACTTTGGCGATGGTTTCTGGCATTCACAGCCCACCACGCTCGCCTACTGCGGGTTGGTAGATTTTACACATCCCTTCGAAATAAAATCAAAAGTGTGTGGGTTTTCTTACGATGTTCTTATTCATCGATAGAGCAGTCGACTTTATGTAGGTACTTATGTTGTTAAAACGCATTGGTAAATTTGGCTGTTACCAGAGATCGAACCCGGTACCTTAAGATCGAGACACCAGCGCGTTAGCTACTGCGTCGCCGACGCTCACCGATGTATTAAATGCAAAGATGGCTCAAGTTCTTTTTTGTGTGACAAAAATGTAAGTGCTCATTGTACACGCACACCAAAGCAACAAGAACTCGGTTTCGACAAGATGGCGGTTGCACACTGGGGCCGCGCGCACAATTGTGTTGAACCATCTGTTCAATGGTTTATGTTTTAGTGAAACTACCTACATAAACCATTGTAACTTTATTTAGTACATTTCAAAAAGTCTAGTAATTCAAAAGACAGTTGACATATACCTAATGTAACTGTGAATGTCTTGGAAAATGGAAAATAATACCTAGCGAATGTTTATAAAGCCAAGCAGAAATGTGAAATGATATAATAGGTCTTTACCTATGAAACTGCCGTTTTGCCGTACTGTCCATTTCAAATGAAAATATTTTTTTTTTTGACTGATAATTCTAATTTCAAATTAATTTTACTTGACAAACATGGAATTCTTTTTCTAAAATCGTCATTTGTTTAATAGTTAGTGTTTTGTTTTCAACGCATTCGAACATTTTTCGTCATCATGGATAAGTTAAAAATTCGAGTAATTATGGAGTATGAGTACCGTCGTGGCAGCAAAGCGGCACGCAACATCAACGACGTTTACGGAGCGAACACTACAAACGAACGCACCATCCGTTATTGGTTTACCCGCTTCCGTTCTGGAAATTTTGACCTGAAAAATGAACCCCGTGGTCGTCCGAAAACTTTGGTCGACAATGACGAATTAAAGGCAATTGTGGAAGCTGATGAAACTCAATCCATGGCTAAATTAGCAGCAGCTTTCAACGTTAGCATCAAAACAATATTGGTCCATTAGCGTCAAATTGGCAAGGTAAAAAAGCTTGACAAATGGGTACCCCACGAACTAAATGACCGCCAGCGCGAAGTACGCGTGGAGACGTGCCTTGCACTGCTCAGCAGGCATACAAATGAAGGAATTCTGAACCGCATTGTTACTTGTGACGAGAAATGGATCCTGTTTGACAATCGTAAGCGCTCAGCAAGTTGGTTGGACCCTGGTTCAGCACCCAAACAATGCCCTTAACGAAAACTTACCCCTAGAAAAGTGATGGTCACTGTTTGGTGGTCTAACGCGGGTGTAATTCATCACAGCTTCTTGCCAAACGGGACAAGCATTACTGCAGATGTGTACTGTGAAGAACTGGACACAATGATGGAGAAGCTCGCACGTCTCCAACCAGCTTTGGTCAATCGTTCGGCTCCACTGCTCCTGCACGACAACGCGCGACCTCATACTGCACAGCAGACGGTCTCCAAGCTACAAGAGTTGGGGTTGGAAGTTCTCCGTCATCCGCCGTACTCACCAGACCTTGCGCCTACAGACTTCTACTTTTTCCAGAATATGGATAACTTCTTGGCGGGAAAAAAATTCAATACCCGAGAGGAAGTACAAAATGCCTTTGAAGAATTTGTTGCCTCCCGTCCAGCTGATTTCTTCAAGAAAGGCATCAATAAGCTACCAATGCGTTGGCAAAGATGCATTGATTGCATGGGTGATTATTTTGATTAATAGAAATAAAAAATATATAAAAAAATTACGCTTCATTTATTTCGTGAAAAACGGCAATTTCATAGGTAAAGACCTAATATCAGAGAGCGGCTTAAATAGGGGCCGCGGATAGTGGGTAAATGCGCAAACAATGCGTACGGCGAGCGCACTATCAATTATATGGCTTATTAACGAACTACCTACTGATCTCATCCCTAGATTGAAAACAAAAAATATAAAAAAAATACTTAAAATCACTTAAAAAATATATATGAAGTAAAATACCATATTAGATTATACTGTATTTTAATATTTTGTGTGAGGTGCCTATTTCTTTATATCTTGTTAACAAAAATAAAATTATAAATGCAGAACGTTAATGAATTAGTAAGTAAAAAACTAAACGTATGTATTGTATTACCTATAATAAATATATCTATAAATATAATGAAATGAATAATAGCACTAGGTTAAACCTTTGGTTTTGATGCTATTTAATATGATACTGTAATATTTGTGAATAAACCAATTTATTATTCACGTTATATAAATTGAACTTTTTAGTAATCTTGATTGAATTATCAATGTTGACTTGTATTCGTAGCTATAGGTTCGTATAAATAAAGCGTTTATCGGTATGCGTGTCATACACAGCATATTCTTTATTTCAAAGGAGACGTTTCTAACGACGATGCGCTAACGCGATGAACACCAGTTCGAAATGTATGAAAAAATGTAATAGACATGCTAAAAATATACTCTGCATTATGTTCTACTTTGAAACAAAAAACGAAACGTCATATGGCCACACCGAGGTGACGTTTACATACTCCGAATTGTTGAACGAAAATAGTAAACACCCTACTTGTACCATTGAGACTTGACAACTTGTTGTCCTTCTAGTCTGTGGTTTGTTCAGGTCCTTTCGACGACATAGAGCTGACTGTATGGGTTCAATAATTGATAAACACTGCGAGTTACGACTTACAAACTGACCTTAAAACTATGGTATAACTAACATTTGAATGACTTTAATAGTTTTGGCAACATGAAATAATGTAAATATCCCTTTACTCACTATCAATTTATATATAATTATAATATATAATATAATTAAATCAAACGAAAATCTCCAAAGAAGCTCGTAAATTGAATAAGCAATAAATTGGAAAATAAAAGTAATAACAGAATTAGGTAATAAAACATGAACATGATCGATAGCGCCATGTTTTCATTATGTAGTGTGGCTGATTTACGGATTTAAAAATGTTTTCTTAAGACAAAACTAAATGAAATTATGAAATACTGGCATATAATACTCGTTCTATTTATTTATTGCAATCCTAGGAACACCCTAGGTACAAAAGCTAGCCAAGTGCCCCTTAAATATTGAAACTTCTCATTTTTTTTCAATTGTCTTTCGACCGCGGGTGGTCCAAATATGTGTCATTATTTTAAAATAATGTTTGTAAACGTTACGCAAATGTCGAACACGTTTTGAAAGCCAAAAATAATAGCATGACGCAATGTTAATCACTTTTTTTCTAAGTTTATCAACATGCTTAGAAAATGAAACAATGTGATGGAGTCATTTAGGTAGGTATAACATTGTCCTGAACTAACATTGTTTTATTTTATAAATACAAGGGGAGTATAATGATGCTGTCAATGTAGGAGATTTTAAGAAGCGTGGTATAAGTTTTACATATTGGCATATTGAGAATCTCTCGGCATGAAACAATGGCTGCCTGTAGCGTAGGAACAGTCGGCCAAATATGTGGTCGATTACCTTACGGGTGAAGCTCGTTTGCACGTTATAAAACAACAAGGTTGAATTTCCCTTGTGTTTGTATAGACAAAACAGCTATTTAGGTTCACATAATAAGTTTTGTCTAAAGCGGTAGACCACTTTCTTGGGCGACTGTAACGCGACGTGATTCACTGACTCAGGTGAATCACTTCCAGTTAGAGAAAACTGGTTTAGTAGCGAGTTTAGCCAACATATGTTATCTTTATAAAAATCTTAAGCATGTTTACCTAATAATAATATTTAAAAACCGGAACATTAGTAGTGTGAATACAAATTGTTATGTAGATTAGGTCTCAGAGATTTGTAGGGAAATTAAACATACATTTTTATTATTAGGAAATACCCAAAACATACTGTAGGTCAAGGAATCTTCGTCATAGTCAGGTTTGAACCTGTGACGTTGCAGCCTGGTGTGACGGTTCCGGAGGCAGGCGTTGTAATTATGACATTGACGTGAAGTATCCTGTTTCAAGATAGTTATAGCGATAACGATCGGGTGCAGTTTCATCTGCGTATCCTGAGATAAACGTGCATACACCATTATACATTAACTCTGAGTTAGCCTTGTGTTGAAATGTGTCTCCATCACTGTTGCATTCAACTAATAGAGATAGCAATAGGTGTCTCATCGCAGGATTATGTAAATGAAAACCCATGTCCGATAAAACACTGCGCTATTATTTTCAATGAATTAACCTTTAATGAAATTCTTGATTTTTTGGTTAATGAACGTGTTTATTTTACATATCCTATAATACAATATATGCGATACGTTTGTTGTGACAGACTTTAATTTGGCTCTAAAATATATTGCTTTCCTGAAATTCGTTTCTGCCTGTTACTCTAACATTATTTGGAAGGCGCTAGAATTTTTCTCAGCGAACAACTGTAGCAAATTTATCCCTATTATTTTCCTGTAAAATATAATCTCACAGAGCGTAACAATTACCATGGCAAAATTTATAAGTAGGTATTGGAATTATTATGATTTTGTACTCTTAAAGACGAAGTCATTTTATTAGTCAGTTTTAATGTTTTATATTACAGACAAACATTTGGCCTAAAGCAATTCTATGCAATTTCTATATACTATTCAATTTCTATTTACTATCAAAACCGTTAAATAGGTACAACCGTGTTTCAAGAGGGTTTTAAATTTTTGATTAGGTTAAACGTGTGTTTGAACCGAGCATATTCGGTTGTATAAATATTGCTAACAAAAATAAAGAAAAAGACATATTCTTGGTATACTACGATGATTTAAGGTAGATAAACGTTTTATTTTTGAGAAATAGTCCAAGTAATGCTTAATAAATTACAAAGTACATTAAATATCGTATATCTTCAAATAACAAATATTCTAAGATATGCTGCCAATAAGCTACTATCGTATACAAAATATAACTATGTATCGTAATCAGCGCACGCGCTTCGTTTGACAATTCGAATGCATACCAATTCCAGCGACAGTTTTGGATGCGTTCGTATTGTTTTTCATAATAAATACAGGATGAACATTTACTATCAGTTGATCTGCATCATGCTTACCAATACATGCATAACGTTTACATGTTTACAATACAAGAATGTAAACTTTTCGCCTTTTCGTTTAAACAATATTTCGCATTTGCCGTTCGGCCGGAGTACTAGCAATGTTCATACTGTGTTGGTTTTTTTAAACAAAAATGACAAAAGTGGTGGATGATAATCGGAGTGAAGATGAGATGGCTTCTGTGGCTCGAATGCAGAAAGAGCTGTCCGAGGAACTTAAATTACTGAGACGCGGTTTACGTAAAGGTGAAAATGTAGTGCTATGATTGGTCTTTACATCGTGTGGTTGCTTTGTGAATGAATCAACGGTTATACGATTATTTATTTTAACATCGGCGTGAAATAAACTATCTTAAACTAAAATAATAAAATATAGAGTATTTTGATTTTATATTATATTGTTTTTTATATTTAGTTTTAAATATTATTATTTGATATTCTTACAGCACTTGAACTGGCAATCACTGAGACAAAACATGACAGTATCTTTACTACAAACATTTCGAATTTGAAGTGGTAGTTCTTGTTATTGATAATGTTTTTAAGATGATAATATTTTTGTATATTTGATTCCAGTTCAAGAAATAAACTCAAAAGAAAGAGACCAGTTTTGGATGAAAGAAGAACAGGAAGAAAAGAAGCGAATAGAAGCAGAGAGGAAACGAAGAGAAGAGGTAACAAAATATTTCTGTATTGTTTGGTTAAAATGATCGAACAAAATCTTCCGTATACTTTTAAATTAAAAAATGTTAAAATTCAATACTAGGGTACGTCAATAAGTTTGCGAAATGGAGGAGAGGGGATGCTCATTAAACTTGTCACTGTTAAGCGACTCATTAGTATAAGAATATACCAACCAATTATTGTTTAAATCGGGTAATTAATTATTGTGATACCTCTAAATATTTCGCTTTGGAGGAAATGAGAAAATAGAGTTCTGCGCCGTATGCAACCAAGCAAATAAAACCGCCCTAGTCCATTTCGGAAGATACTTCTTTAAATTTTTGGGGACTCGGAAGGAATTCTGTTGGTTGATTACAAAAAACAAAAAAGAGAAAATATGCGTAGAATATTACATAAACTAAAAGACACTAATAAAAAAAGGGGCATCTGTCAAAGGTAAGCGTTACATTTGCATGACAATGTGCCGCTGCACCAAGCCGTGTTGCGCAAGCTGCCACGTCCAGACCTTGCTATATTATTTGTTTCCAAAAATAGAAAAGAATTTCGAGGAAAAAAGAAATTCAATGATGATGAAAGAAGACAGCAATTTTGAGTTCATTTTTTTTGAGTGTATCAACGAGCTGTGTTGTAGGATCTAAAAAAACGTGTTAGGGTTTTGTCACAGTAAAACTGGCGCCAAGCAAACACACAAAATTGCAAGCTGGTCTTATTTATCATATATACAAACGTTAAGGTATGAAATTAGTAACTATGACAGGATCATAAACCAAATGGGAAAATATAACTATAAGCTTATTAAATATTACTTAGAAAATAACTCGTATAATTCAGCTCACCATAGGGGCCTCAGAATTAAAGGTATAATTCATTATTATATTTTTACACATCCAGAGAAACACAAAGATAATTCACATGATTGCGCAAAGAAAGAAATATACTTATAATTAAGAAACAGAATATGTTTAACGCAGATACAGTTTAGAAAAAATTATAATCTAAACAGCTTAGGACTTGAAAAACAAAAAATATAATAAATAATAAAAACATCGATGTCCCAGTAATATTCTATTTTGACGTTCTAGACGTCCTATTATATTAAAAATAAACTATATCTTATTTAGCCCACTTCCCCCCTTTCCACGAACTTTTTATTTTTCTCAGTACTCCAATAAAAATAATTCAGAATATTAAATTTTTTGCAGCTGTATCATTTTGTATTTTTAACCTTATACATAATAATTAAAAATTGAATTTACCTCATGTTACAGGAAAAACAGAAAACTGAACAGGAATTAAAAAGAAGGGATGCTTCGGAAGCTGCAAAGAGAGCACAAGTCGAAGAATACAAGTAAGACATTTTTCTATAAACTATAAAAGAGGAAGAAATTATTGTGTCTGCGACTCACATATTTATTTTGTATGGACTGACAGTATTTGATTAGAGCATGGTCCAAATATTTTTAGGGCATATCGGTTTTTATACTTAAAGCAAAAGTTGTGTGCTAAAGCTTATTATAAACTATTGGATTACTTGGACGATAAAAGCCTTGGGTATAATCCCCTCATTAACAGGTTTTTACTAGTATTTGTAATTAAACGTGTAATGTGTATTTCTTCGTTGAGTTCTTCATCCTGATGAATATCTAAAGCGTCATTGTCACTAAAGCACGTCTTCTTGGGTGAAGGGTCGATCACTTCAACCTAATATAGTTGAGGAGGGCGATGGCTGGATCCCGCGTTAACTCGTGAACGGGTGCCGTTTGAGGGTGTTCGCCGTTTGGATACTTAGGGGGAGGGAGACTTACCGAGCTAACAGATGCAGATAAGAATAATTTTGTATAGACATAAAGAGACACTAAATTTATTTTGAAAAAATAAACCCGTGAAGTTTCTTACCAGTTCTTCTTCACGAAGGTTTTTCCGAACTGGTGGTAAAGTCGTGTTTTGTTTGATTCAATTTGTTTTGTTTCAAGACGTCGGTTCTTCCTAACACTCATTTATACAATTTGGTTCGCCATTTAGTTGGTGTTATTGTAGCTAGGAATCAACAAATGAAATGGTAATGGCGCATTGTTTTTCTAGTGCATACCTCCATAGGTAGATGAAATGAAATGAAATGAAAAAAGATCTAAGAGGAACAATAATGAATGATGCCTTAATTTCCTTTTAACATTCCGAAGTGTTGCTTCTTAAATATTACTGTACTATTTTTTTTAATTTACTTAATGAACAGGAAAATGTATCAATTGTTGTTTGCTAAAATACTGTGAGGAAACATAGTATCGACATGGGGCTTAAGGAAAGGCAGAAATATATTTAATTAAATTTCTAATAATAATCAGTTTTAGTAGTGCATATGTTTTTAAATAAAGATAATTATTATTACGTTATGCAGATATTTGTTCCGCACCCTGGAGGTTTCTGTTTACATACATACGTTCAATCTGGGTTGTATCCAATATTACTTATATCGTTTTTAATTAATTTTAAATCATGACGAAGTTGTTATGGTCTGAATATTTATTTATTAATGTTCTTTCAAATTAAACAACAGTCTCCAAAATGCTTATCTTGCAGGAGACAAAATTCACAGAAAAATAGTGATGTTCCGAAGATTACCCCTAACAGTAAAGTTATAGACACTATTTTATAATAGGTCTTTACCTATGAAACTGCCGTTTTGCCGTACTGGCCATTTCAAATGAAAATATTTTTTTTTGACTGATAATTCTAATTTCGAATTAATTTTATTTGACAAACATAGAATTCTTTTTCTAAAATCGTCATTTGTTTAATAGTTAGTGTTTTGTTTTCAACGCATTCGAACATTTTTCGTCATCATGGATAAGTTAAAAATTCGAGTAATTATGGAGTATGAGTACCGTCGTGGCAGCAAAGCGGCACAAGCGGCACGCAACATCAACGACGTTTACGGAGCGAACACTACAAACGAACGCACCACCCGTTATTGGTTTACCCGCTTCCGTTCTGGAAATTTTGACCTGAAAAATGAACCCCGTGGTCGTCCGAAAACTTTGGTCGACAATGACGAATTAAAGGCAATTGTGGAAGCTGATGAAACTCAATCCACGGCTGAATTAGCAGCAGCTTTCGACGTTAGCATCAAAACAACATTGGTCCATTTGCGTCAAATTGGCAAGGTAAAAAAGCTTGACAAATGGGTACCCCACGAACTCAATGACCGCCAGCGTGAAGTACGCGTGGAGACGTGCCTTGCACTGCTCAGCAGGCATACAAATGAAGGAATTCTGAACCGCATTGTTACTTGTGACGAGAAATGGATCCTGTTTGACAATCGTAAGCGCTCAGGAAGTTGGTTGGACCTTGGTTCAGCACCCAAACAATGCCCTAAACGAAAACTTACCCCTAGAAAAGTGATGGTCACTGTTTCGTGGTCTAACGCGGGTGTAATTCATCACAGCTTCTTGCCAAACGGGACAAGCATTACTGCAGATGTGTACTGTGAAGAACTGAACACAATGATGGAGAAGCTCGCACGTCTCCAACCAGCCTTGGTCAATCGTTCGCCTCCACTGCTCCTGCACGACAACGCGCGACCTCATACTGCACAGCAGACGGTCTCCAAGCTACAAGAGTTGGGGTTGGAAGTTCTCCGTCATCTGCCGTACTCACCAGACCTTGCGCCTACAGACTTCTACTTTTTCCAGAATTTGGATAACTTCTTGGCGGGAAAAAAATTCAATACCCGAGAGGCAGTACAAAATGCCTTTGAAGAATTTGTTGCCTCCCGTCCAGCTGATTTCTTCAAGAAAGGCATCAATAAGCTACCAATGCGTTGGCAAAGATGCATTGATTGCATGGGTGATTATTTTGATTAATAGAAATAAAAAATATATAAAAAAATTACGCTTCATTTATTTCGTGAAAAACGGCAATTTCATAGGTAAAGACCTAATATATTATAAAGCTATTCATAGCCCAGCAACAATTAATAATCAATCAATCAAAGCGAACTATTTTATTAAACAAGTATTTGTCACACAATGTTAAAACAAAATCAACTAATCATAGAGCGGTATCACCCGAGCCAACGAGTCCGACCAATAGCGACGCGTTACGCCGACAGCGGTCGCAGGAAGCGAGGCAGCTGATTGGCTCCTCCACCGCCGCCGCGCGAGCTGTGTTCCAGAATAATCTAGCTCAAGGACAGTTGAATAGTAGTCGGTAAGTGGTGTTTGGACATTTACTTACTTAACTACTATATTTTACTTACTAACTAACGAACTATACTTATACGAAAAGAACTATACTTACTTATTGATTTAGTATAGATGTTAATTAAACTTTGTCTAATATTTATTTGCTACTCTGACATATGGCATTTAATACTTCTGATCTAAAATGTTTGTTCGTAGTTTCAATAAACACAACCAAAACTAAGTGTTGTTTCATTGGAATACGAGCTCACACAACCAATGAAACAACAATGAGTAGTTGTATTTTAGATAAAGTAGTTTGCCAGTAGAACAAAAAAAGAAACAAGTCATCAATTACTTATCTTTGATTAACTAAATATTATTTGGGTGACGCTGAGGCAGTGGGTTAAGGATTTTCACGGAACTAAGTATTTATGCTTAATTTATTACTTAGGATCAAGTAGGTTGTTTGTTTTGCATGCTAATAGCATTTGTATTTTAACCCTTTCCATGCGGGATCTTACTTTAAATATCGCCGTCTCTATACGGACGACCTTTTATAAGATCGCTTCTCTAGAACGATGGTCGAGATATTACGTCCTACCTAACCAATATGCTCCATCTGTACGAAGGGCGTAATATTACGTCTATCCAAATCTATCACCAGACGCGGTTGGCGTAATATTACGTCTACCCAAATCTATTACCAGACGCGATTGGCGTATTATTACGTTTCCCAAATTATATAGACAACATCGGTGTTGCCCATTGTAATAAATATTACCCAACTATTATTTTTGTTAAGCTAAAAAAATAGGTGTTTTGTTGCTGTATAGAACTAAAGATATACCTTTTTATAATCCCATATTATTTTTAGTAAATAAGAGCTTTTAATTGTTTAGTTTTTTTTTTATTTAATAGCAATAAAACACCTATTTTTTTGCTATGAAAAAGTGTTCAAAGTAATAACAAAACTTAACAACAAAAATAAACAACAACTTATCATTCATATTTTTTACACTTTATTATACTTGAATAATCCTGAAACTTGGAACACTTGTAGCATATCATATATGTGTATAATAAGTGAGTATTTTTCCACCGTTTCAGTAGCGCTATTGTGTCCTATAACCTACGCACAGGAGTGCCGTCCTTGTCGTTGATCTGCTCGTTCATGGCGGCAATTTTGTTTCAACGGAATAATACGCCCACCGTATGGTAAACGGATTTTGGTCGGACGTGATATCACGCCAGCCGCATGGAAAGGGTTAATTGTAGTGTTTTCATATCAACTATTTTATTAATCTACTTATTGCGCACTGTTTCCAGAATACCTGTATCTAAATTGTTTTATCAAAACTCCTATATAATAACACTGTGTCTTTCACATGTTTTTAATTTCAGATCAAATTCAATACCAGAAAAGCCAGTCCGGAGTTCAATAATCACACAAAGAATAAACACATTCACACAGAACACGAACACGTCCCCCACACCGACATCACCAACCAAATCTCCAATCAAGTTAGACACAAACCACCCGAAACCCCCAAAAGAAACCCCACGAGAAGAACCAAAAGAACAGCCGAAAGCAAGTCCTCTTAAGAACATAGACAAAATCAATATGAGCTTACAAAGTCCATCGCAAATTCAATACGAACCGATAATCGACCCTACGGACTTGAGCCCTAGTGCCGAAAACGAACCAAGCTCTTTCAGTGCCATAAACTACCCGGGATGCAAGGAGGATTACAGAGATATCGAGCAAAGTGAAGCTATGGTCAAACAGAACATTCTAGAAAACGATATGTTCGATGCCTCTTACTCCAGTTCGAATGAGAATGATGACGATGACAGCGATAATAAGTTCAGTACGATAAAACGGTCGCCTTATAGCAAAAACGCTGAAGAAAACGGCAGAAACGAGCTCAGCCGACAGAACACTGTTATAGAGAATGTTAACTATAAGAAGGATCAAAATGGAACGACGACTTTGGATGGTATGTTTGTATTTTACTATTATTAACTAACATCCATTAATAGATAATTACCTCTATTATACTTTTACCATAATTTTTAATCGTGCTGGTATATAAATTGTTTGGATAATTTTTTTAGGTCTTTCTTGATAGCAGAAATAGCTTTATTTATTTTTTCGAGCATTTTATTTCTACTTTCGTTGAAATTACGAAAGCATCTTAAATAATAAGACTCATTCTAAATGAAATATAGTGCGCTGAAACTTGTTTAAGTATTCTTAAAGTTATTTCAAAAGTATGATGAAACCTCGTGTCATCAGCTATTCAAATGCCATGTCTCGAGGCGAAACTCTAATTTGCCCGGGCTATATAAGTAAATAAATGAAATACAGATTAACTTAAATTATTTTAAGTAACGTTTCTTGTAAATTGTTTTATTTGTCCTCTGTCCGGATGCAGAGGGGCAATCTTAAATAGCTCAAAATACATAGCATAATTTAATCTGTAGCGGGTGTGTTCTACATTAGCTATTGGTTTTTTTATATTTAAACCATAAATAAGTAATACGTCTAAACAATGAAATCACTCACTAAACCCATTCGAATAAATCTCATCTTCGAAACGTATTTGTATTTTGTAGATGTATCTCCAGAAGCGATGGACGAAGAAGGCACGATATACGAGGATCTAGGAGAAGACCCAGGGCTTACCGCCAGAGCTCTCTATGACTATCAAGCTGGTAAGATATTTTTAATAGGTTTTTTAGAAAAGTTTCTGTTTTTATTAAAAAGCATCTAGCATGGCTGTATGTTTTTCTATAAGTAGATGTTTTCGCACGATTCAGACGTTTTTAACGTTTACTACTGATTCCGTTCGAATTCCTCAATTCCTTATATAATTTATATACCATTATCTCGGCGCGGTTTCATCTACGCGTGTCATATTTACGTAATCGTTTATATTTTGTAATCGGTTTATTTATCAATCATAATATAAGCAAACAAACAATTATTTTCTTTTTTATCATAATAAAAATAGCATAGAAGATATTTTTTTTTATTAATTAATTAGTGAATAAACTTTGACGTAAAAACAAATGAATGGTGGATCTCATACAAAAATGCTGTAGAAAGTGTTCCGTCTTAACCCACACATGTACAGAATTATGAATAAATTAAGTCACTTGAATTTTAACTGTTCACCTTTTATAACGTAAGAAGTTAACAACAAAACCACCCTATGCGGCATCGACTACTTAATATTTTGACAGTTTTCACTAAGTAATATGTAATTCTGGAAGTGTTGTCGGGCGGCCGATCAAATCAAGACTGGTATGATATTCACAGCATTTTTGCAACTTCATTCCATGTTTACCCGGACATCATTGATCGCCCACCCAAAGTCCATTGTTAGAAAGTCAATGGTGAAAATAAGGCGCTGTGCAAAGTGGATACTTCTTGTTGCCAACACAGAACACACTGTCACAAGAACAGCAGTTGCTGTGTCCAGTGACGGCAAGGTAGTTGGCGCAGTACACTTGTTTGAGAAGTTAATGTTGCTTGTATCTTCAACTGACAACGTTTAGTTTCCAGATCAATGAAATTAAATTACAATATTCGCTAGTTGTTGTATTCGACACAAGAAACAAAAGACTCCACGTTCGCGGAGTGTCTTGAGAGTTAATTGCGTACAAAATGTTAATTTATTTATTCTTTATGATCATAGTATAAATAGAGTGCGTAAATATGAATAACATAGAGATTATATAGTTTGTACAATTGTTTCATTTCAGCGGATGAATCCGAAATAACTTTCGACCCGGGTGACATAATAACGCACATTGAACAAATCGACGCGGGATGGTGGCAAGGTCTCGGCCCGCATGGTGTCTTCGGACTCTTTCCCGCTAATTACGTTGAACTACTGCCGCCGCCGCGCTAATTTCAACATAATTACAAATTTCACTTGTCAATCTATTTTTTTCTTTTTGGGTTGGGTTGATAGGTTGCGTTTCCAAATCGCGCCACATCACAAGGGAACGAAATCATATAATTCGTGTGACGTTATCTGTGACTGGTTCTTTAGATCCAGAGCAATGGCATGAACCAACTGTATTAAATACTAAATATTCGACAATTATGCGTCCAATAGTCGTCTTTGTATTAATATTTTAAAACCTAAAGAAAAGACATATTTGCCGCATAACCGATTTCCATCTTATCAGATAGTATTTCTTAGGCTGTAGAGCCTGCATAGACTTATCTCCGCCAAAAGGTAAAAACAAACCGCCCCGGATTTGTACATTTTGATGATGAATATCCTTTTAAAGTTCGCTTTATTGATTTCAGTCTTTCTGCTCCTTAACGTCTATAGGTAGATTATACTTTCGACGTTTACTAATAATTAGATAATGTAACTGGCATACTGAGAAACGATTCTACGTTTTATTTTATAATTTGCCAGAAGATGAGATTCAGTTTCATGCATTTCTTGCAGCCGCAATTAGAGCATCATCTGTTAGTGATATGTTTGTGCCAGAACGAATTTGATTGTTCTTGACCCCCGATCTAAACATTTCTTATCCCTTGAACTATACAGCTTTTTAAAATTGAATTTGTTTCTTTGTCATTTTCGAAAGAAAAGATATATGTATATTTTACAAATACATTCTTGTCCCTTACTTCATGCTCGTACTAGAAAAATTAAATAATTCTTAAAACTCTAGTCGGGTCATATTGATGGGATTAGTTTCTAAAATAATTTTATCATATGTGACTAACGTGACTTGTCTGAATATTTATTGAAAACTCTGCCGCTTACAAAAGTAATAACTTTATTATTTATCTATTTTATCGTCTGTATGCCAAGTATAGAGTTGTAACTAAATTGACCAACAATTTATATGTATGTAAGGGTCAAACAATGTGAAATCTTGTAATAATTATTAAGACAATTTTAGTCATATACAGGGTGGATTTGTAGTATTTGTAACAAAACATGTGTAATGTGTCTGTTTGCTAGTTGAGTTCTTCATCCCGATGAATTTCTAAAGTGTCATTGTCACTAAAGTACGTCTTCTTATGGTAGCGTCGTGTGACGGATTGCTCAATTCCCTCTAATATGGTTGAGGAGGGCGATGGCTGGATTAACTCGTGAACGGGTGCAGTCTGAGGGAGACCCTGTAAATTTATTTCTTGCCAGTTCTTCTTCACGAAGGTTTTTCCGAGCTGGTGGTAAAGTCATGTTTTTTTTGACATCAATAAGAACAAGTAATTGTCAATGTTGAGAAATAAATATTTCATTTCATTTCAACTGAATTTGCAAAGAAAGTACCTTAAACACGGAAAATATAATGTTTTATTTTCAAAGGGAAAATTCTATTCATTTTAAAGGAATCAAATTTTCGTTACTGATTTGTGACAATATGCTGGGAAGTGAAGCGGCTAAAACCAGAAAAATATCACCCTGTACTTTTATAGCAACGATAGATGGGTCAGTCACAAGGATCGTTCTTTAGAAGCAATTTTGCTTCTATTTCCAAATAAAGGAATGTTTCCTTAAAATAAAACTTATTATTTCCAGTATTTACAGTACTTTTGTTCTAGGTGCTCTTACAAAATTCTACCCTGTATATTATTGCAATAGTTCTAAATATTCAGAGTGTTAAATTTGAATTTCTTTGTAAGTTTTACGAAAAATTTGTTGCTAACATATATTCAAAAAGTATAAGGAGTGAAATGGTATTATTGACACAAACATATAATTAAAAACCTAAGAATAAATACTTGATCAATCGGCCTATACAATTTTCTCGCTTTTAATAAATTGTATTAAAACCGTCACATGCACGTGTTGTCATATCTTAACAATTATGTGTAATAAATGCGACTTACCTAATAATAACTTTGTCTAAAAACATGTCCATAACAGTACATTATTTTTGATTACTTAAGTAAAAAGAAAGGAAAGCAAGATTTATTATTTTTGTTTAAAGGTTTTAAAAATCTGGCAGATACGTATTAACACTTACTTGATATGTCCAATGAAAGATTAACATTCAACTCAAATGTGTTATTAATTAAAACGCTAGTTGTCATCGACCAATTTCCAAGATTTATCTCATAAAGTTATAGTTCTACATTCTGTCTAGATTAAGCATTTTATAGAGAAATAAAAAGAAATACTAAGCACGTAATAATATGATTATTGCATATATGCCGAAGTTAGTGTGAAATATTTAATGATGATCAAAAACTAGTAAATTAGTATTCTAAAACCCCTTTTTTAAAATTTGATAAAAGATGTATGTCAATAAATATACGGATACTGTATTAAAAACGAAGAAATGGGGAAAATCTGTATGAATAACACTTTTGAATATTTACTTTATTTTTTTTCTTTTTCAGACATTTAAGATAAACATATTGTGTAATAACAAATAATTTGATCTCTGTTGTTGTGAATTAAAATGTGTTTGGTTTTCTGTTAGTAAAGAGTGTATTTTGTAAATGCGGGAATCTTTAATAATAAAAATAAAACCCTTTGTATAAAATATAACTTTATAATTCAATAAAACCAACAAATTAATTTTTTTATATTTATTTATTATCGTATTGATATGATTGATTATGTGCTAAGTCATGTTTAATTTTACTCTTGTTATAAATGAGTTGTGAAAGTTATAAACGTTAGTTTTTTTTAAATATAACTTTTAGTGAGACACAAAAATGTTCAATTTGGATAAACTATTTGAGAATTTCCTTCCTGACAATTTAACATAATTATCAGAACAAGAGAAAGGAACCTTTCGTCTTTTCCATTTTAAACCTTATTATTCTTACGTCCGAATTGAACAATTTTAATTCTGTGGTGGAGGATTCTCGTATTTTATATTAGACTGAAATGGACTGCCTTATTTTAATAATTTAATGGCATTATATGCTTTATACAGTACTTAGATAGACTGTTCTTGTATCCTTCGCAAAGATAGTATTTATAAGGATAAACACGTTAGTGTACGGATAAGTGTATTCGGCCTGTAATTATTGTAATAGTATGTATGAGAAATAATCAAATGAATTGGCTACCCTCAAAATTGTGTCTTAGTAGTGCCAAAATTTTAATCCAAGTAGAATTTGTACCAATTTTTTTATGAATCCTAAAAAATCGCAATGACGTTTATCTATCTATATTTCTTTGCATTGCATTTTGGGTACATTATTTAAAGCAGCCCTATTTTTTTATTAGACACAATTGTTATGTATAATGTATTGTAAATGTTTAAACAGTAAAGCCTATATTTTTTTGATGACTTACTGTTCTTGATGGTAATCACAAATATTAGCAGGAACAGATTATAAAATATTCCAAATCATTTACAGAAATATATACACTGTTATTATTGTATAAATGAAGTTACTATATTATGCATTTCTTAGCACTTATTATTTACTTAGCAATGAATGTTTTATTATGTACAGCTTAATTGTATAAGATAGCTTTAATTATATTAATTTCAGATAATATTATTTCAATAAAGATCATGTCACGAATTATAACATACCTTTTTTTATTCAAAGCATCCCAATATGTCAAGTGCAGTTAATATTTGAACATAGTTCTCCAAACAAGATCCAAACCCACAAAAAGTCACTTTCGAGATTCAGTTTTTGTTTATAACGACGAAAGTTTAAAGGTTAGTTATTTGAGATAAGTAACAACGAAGTTGAAGGTAATGTTGATGACAGGAGAAGAAAACAATAATATTTGTTAGGATTGTATTTTTTTACATCAAAAGCTGGATGTTTATATTATTGCTAATTATAAGTGCTAAGCACAATATTGCTTTTTTGTGGGTTGGTCCTTTAAAGTACTACCGTACAGCGACACGCTCCGCGCCCCGCCAGAACAATAAACCTCGCCTCACCAAGCGGGTCGGCCCGAGTTCGTGTCCTTTAAGCTGTAATCCTCATATTTAAAATCTCAATGAAAACAAATTTTGTCGAGTCGTATTATAGTTTCGGTCAGGTCTATGGACTTGGCTTGGGTTCCAAAAAATAGTCATGAAATAGTGATAACGACATGCCAAATCTCAGAAATAGTCGATGAAAGATTTAGAGAAATTTTGTGCCAAAAAATAGTGATGGAATAGTCGTACGCAACCAAAATAATTTCGAGCTGATTTTATTTGAAAATAAAAACTTTATTTTCCTTACATTTCTATGGATGTACAATCCAAAATTTGCTGTGCACACTTACTGAACTTTTACCTCAAGAGCAAAAGATTGTTTGCTTTTTTGAGTGTGGTGTTTTCACATATTATGATATTGTTAGAAAACTAACAAGTATGTCAAAACAGAAACAAACAGAAAAAGAAAAGTTTGCTATGGTCTCTGTTTTGTCGTCAAAAGAGTCTAAAGAGAAAATAGTACAAAATATAATTTTTTTAAAGGGTAAAACATAAAAATTAAAGCGTGAAAAAGTTGGATTTCAGTCTAGTTTGTCGCAATTTTTCGATACACTTGTATTGTTACAAAACTAATAAGTTTTACTTCTTATTACTTACAAAGATGTAGCTAATGAAATAAAACAGAAATATTATTCAAGTCCATTTAAAAATACTTCTAAAAAATCATTTTAAAAATGTCTAAAATTGATGTAAAATCTAATGTGCGGGTTACATGTATTAAGTAGTAAGTTGGTAACTAAATTTTAAGTTACTATATGTCACTTGTGTGTCCAAACGGATTAAGTAGTTAAGTTCATAAGTTCAACGAAGATGAGCAGTAATGAATGTCGAGGAATTCGTCAATTCTGTACTTAGATATGTGGTAAACGTGATTTTGGACAAATTCAGAGAAGAATTTGTTTCAAAAATTAAAATCTTTGCAAGATTATGTATTTTTCTAAATTTTTTACGTCGACGGGTCGACGTCGATCGACGGACGATCGATTGGTGTGGTACCTTAACTATACTATTTCCATTTCTTTATATTCTCGATGACAGTTCTAATTTGATATAGTGTAGTGTTGTGACCAAATAAGTAATGTTATCGATCGCATATATTTATTATATTTTGAGCAAAGACAAATACAACAAACACATTCAAATATATTTTTTCAAGGTGGGAACACTCAATGGCCCACCGCCATTTTGTGTTTGTTTTAATCTGTCACTCGCAACAACACAGTCGTGCTAGTCACTACATTTCTGTTCGCTGAGTTTTTTCACATTATCCATACGTTACGTTGTGTATTTTGTGTTCCTCCGTGTTGACTGCTGCCCAGCTGTCAAATATCAAAATGCCGAAAGGATCTGTTCCGAAAAGGCAGGCGAGAGAACTGGTGATCAAGGTTCGTAATTACTTTGAAGCAGAGTATCAAAATGATGGCCCGCTATGACCACTGTCGCAAGTGCGAGAGCGTGTTGAGGCCGAAGCTTACGGTACAAGCGGCATGCAGGAAAATAAGCTTCATACGCCGAAGAAAAAACGCCAATCACGTCGTGTGTTTCACAACTTCCACGCTGATGCTATTCGCCGTCATACATATGACTATAACTTGCACAAAGAAATTCCAACACTTAAAAAACTTTTTGTTTCTTTACGTGAATGTGGTTTGTTCCATGGCCAAAAATCGTCATTAAGCTTAGTCATTAGCTTAGAAATTGGATTTTCTTATTAAAAATCGGTATGTAATGTAACGATATGTGCTAAAATCGGAATATATACACCTTCTTCACTCAGCTCCAAGGCTGTAAATTATCTTGTATGTTAATTATTTATCATAAAAATTTTAAATAAAAAAAAAATTATCTGTTGCCCAATGTCAGCTCATTGTCGACCCACTACAGGGTAAAAGCGTCCTCCCAGAGGGACAATATCGCATTATATTAAGAAGGCATAGGTGGCTCTTCCGGATTGGCGAATGTCTTTTTGAACTTTGGGTTCTAAGACATGTCTGTATCCTCATGAGGTTATTTGTTTACCGGTCAGTGCAGTTTTTATACGCTCGTACATTTTTCAAAGATAAAAAAACCATTATTGCGAGGCTGGGTTCGTTCGAACAAACGACCCTACGATTAAGAGGCCAGCCCAGCGCCACCACAGCTCTGAATCATCATCATCATCATCAACCCATTTTAAAACCCACCGCAGGGCGCGAGCCTTCTCGCAGCTCTGAATAATATGTGTAATGAATGAATGAATAAATAATTATAAGGTAACATGCCTCTTTGCTTCTCTAGCCTTCGTGATTTGATTTTGGCCACCGCTTCGATTTTTTCTTTTTAAATTATATTGTTTCCTACCTTTATTACACATTTTAAAGGTTGGTGGTAACTACACTCGTGTTTAAAATAAAATGTTGGTCTCGGTTTAACTTTATCTTATTATTTTATATATAACTGTAATTTAATACATCTTACTCCGATGATGGAGCAAGTTAGAATGTCTTGATTTTTTTATTTCTTTTATGTGAAACATATATTCAAATATATTTTCTTCTTAATTTATATCGACCTCTTTACTGAAACATCGTAGCATTCTGACGTGCTTCCCAAGGCTTAGCCGTGACGGTACCTAAAAACAAAGACTTTTATAGATTTGTGTATTACTTATTAGTAAAATAATACTTGGAAAAATGCAGTACTTCAATATTAAATTTATTATTTATAATAAATTAAATATTTATACCAAAAGTATCAAAATTGAAGGCAATCGTTCGATATTTACGACGGAGTACGATAGCACTGGGCGAAAGCGCGAGGAAAAAAGCGATACGTCCTCACTCTGGAAGGCCTCGGCCGGGTACTAAATACAAGCAGCGCGTGCATTAGATTGTATATCAATTTTAGACATTTTTAAAATGATTTTTTAGAAGTATTTTTAAATGGACTCGAGTGATATTTCTGTTTTATTTCAATAGTAACATCTTTGTTAGTAATAAGAAGTAAAAATGATTACTTTTGTAACAATACATATGTACCGAAAACTGCGACAAACTAGACTGAAATGTTTTAGCCTTTAAAAAAATAATATTTTGTACTATTTTCTCTTTAGACTCTTTTGACGACAAAACAGAGACCATAGCAAATTTTTCTTTTTCTGTTTGTATCAGTTATTTTTATACTTATCGAACGGCAAAGTAGGTACGCATGTTTCGTTGGATTACCTACAAGAAAAGGCGTATGAACAATGAATTCCTACTAAAAAAACTATCTGAAGAAATGAAAATTTTCTCAATACATGTTTTAGACGATGAAATTTCAAATCATTTTAACTCATATTTTGATGCATACGTGTAATATTATCGGAAACGAACACTTAAAACTCCTAGAACTACACGATTTTGTATAAACGCTCTTAAGGGATAATGGTTTTGTTACATAATGCAAATGACATCCTAAATAGTATTGAAAATTTTCAAATGACTAAGACTGCATTATTTTAATTTAGTTAAATCTTTGCATACAACAATTTTTTGTGGTTTTTTTTAAATATTTAAATAGTCTGACATATATCAAAACAATAATAAAATACCATAAATATATTATTTATTTATTAAGTATTACGAGTACTAACAACTACTTTACAACTATATAATTCCAAATATAAAAAATGTTGTGCCAACTATATGTACATAAACCCCACCGTGATTATTAATTACACTCATGAGAGAATGTATACAATAATAACACAGTGGACTGAATGTATGATAAAAACGGTAGAGTGTAGAGAAATAAATTCACTATATCACATGTATTCACTAACTATAATGTTAAATACATTAAATTACAATTATTTTTCAGGTGAAATGAAGAAAAGCAAACGCCTGCCAATTAAAAAAAAAATTATTATTTACAATTATGTGTTCCCGAGATCACATCGGGCCTAGGGCTTGCAACCAGATTAATCGAATAACAGAAAAACCCGAATAACCGACAGAAATAAAACTCGGTTTTTTTCTACAAAAAAACCGGGTATTTCGGGTTTTTCGGGTTTTTGTATTCATGCATGTCAAATCAAATCAAATCATTTATTGTTTGTACAAATATAGGGACTAAGATGTTTTTTAATGTTAACATAAATTGAGCTCGTGCCATATTCTACCATTGTGGCATGTACATAAGTAGTATTACACAGTCATTTTTAGTGTCTAGAAACATGTCATTTTTCACAGATTCATTTTAATTTATTTATTTACAGAGAGTTGCTTTTAGACACAGGCATTTAACAATTTATTTATTGATCCAAACATGGTAAATAGTCATAATACAATTGAATTTGTTTTACTTACATTCTTTGTCATTGATATAATCTAGCACAATGTAATAACATTTATCTAGTAAAAACCATTTCTAAGTTCTTTCTTCTTCTGTTCTTAGTTATTATAATCATTAATTTCTTTAATGGATTTTGGTAATTTATTAAATATATTTGGGGCCATCCCCAACAAACTTTCAGCAAACAATGCGGTACTCCGAGGTGGAGCACAAATAGTATCCATGTGTCTTCTATTGTTTAGTTTTTCAAATAAATTGAGATTCTTTTTTACAAATAGGGCTGTTACAAGTATATCATGGGAAAGGCAGAATTCTTAACGTATTGAAGTAGGGTTCACAGAATCCTAATGCTTTTAAGGTTATAAATAGAACGAATACAACGCTTTTGAGCTTTAAAGATTTTTCCTTTATCTGTGGAATACCCCCAAAATATTATTCCATATCGCAGCACCGATTCGACGTATGCATAATATGCCGATAGTACGGACGTCTCGCTGACTACTTTCGACAACTTACGTAGTGCGTATGAAAATTTATTTATTCTGCTGCACGCACTCTGAACAAATAAATGGGTTCTTCTTTACAAGTACAAAATTTTACCATCAAATCATCACAGCAAATCGTGCGGCCATTCATGAAACCATGCCCCCTATAGTAGTGACCGAGATTAGGTGGCGGCAACGCTGGAACATATTCAGTGAAGCCTAGCAATTTGTAACATTCATTTTTTAAACAATTGTTTCGGGTAAGTCCTTTAAAATAACTTCGGCTGTCCCGTTTAAATCGAATGAGATCAAATTCGAAAGCTCGTAACTAATGATTTCCTGATTATAATCTCTCAACTCTCTATATGCTCTTTCCATAGCAGGTTAGTCAACTATTAATCCTTTTTTTTTTTTAATTTTGTACATTTAATTTCTTTTAGTTCTTGTCCGCAAAATCATTATTAAATTATTTTGAGTTAATTTGTCTATTTGTGAAATTCATTGTATGGGTTTAACTCAAATTAATTGTTGCATTATTTGTCATTAGCCAGTTCATTACTGAAGTCAATGTATTTTGGATGTCATTTTTGAGTATATTTATGTCCTTATTGTAGAAAATTAATGAACTGTCGTCAGCAAAATAATACCATGGAATGTGTTTTTATACAGGGGAAGTCATTTATATCAATAAGAAATAATAACGGCCCTAAAATACTACTTCGAGGAACGCCGTGCTTGACTTCTCTGTATTTGGAGGAAAAGTCAGTTTCTGTGAGGGAATATGGGCACATTCTGGTTATTTGGGTAGCTTGCATTCTATTATGTATTTCACTTACGCCAAAAAAACATTTTTGTACATTAATACAATTAAAAAAAAATTTACAAACTGAAATATGAGTCGTGTAACATGTACACTCTAATCATTTTATAATTCTCAACAGTAAATTTTTATTAATGTTTTTTCTTAAATTTTTTGTAACAAATATTTTTACATGTTCATCTCAATGATTATGATTTTTGTAAATGTGAATATGTTTTATGTTTTAGTTTATTAATAGTTAATATTTCGTTAGTTGATCTCATTTTGAAGACTCAATATAATTACGTTTCATTTAAAGTATTTTTTTAGAAAATTGTTGTTAAAGTGTGTTACTTGATTTTTTACATTTATCAAAACGTTATTATGAGCATAAGCATTATTGGAAATACAAAAAAAATTATTATCAATGTTTTTCACTTTTTTTATATTAAAAACCGAAAAACCCAAAAAATCCGAATTCCCCGGTTTTTCAATAAAAAACCCAGTAATTCGGTTTTCTGAAAAAGTCGGGTTTTTCAAAGCCCTAATCGGGCCGCGTCATAGCAGCGCAAATAGCAGATCTTACTTTTAATATACCTTCAGCTATCGATATACTTGTTGGTGCTAAGGTATTTTGGGACGAATTAATTTCCAATTCTATAGATTTAGGCAAGAACAAGCCTAAATTACAGTCTTCTAAATTAGGTTGGCTCATTTTGGGTTGCGTATATCAACCTTGTCTCCATTCACAACCTATTTGTAATTTTCTTTCACACGAAGAATCTCAACAATTTACTCGCTCCGTTCTTTCCGCATTCAATCACCTGATGATGGTTTTTCAGTTGAAGAATGCTCTTGTGAAAAGCTCTTCCAAGAAACTACGTATAGAAACAAGCAAGGCTAATTTGTTGTTACCATTCCATTAAAGTACTCACCTGAGGCCTTAGGTGAATCTTACGCAATAGCCAAGAAACGTTTTTTCTCACTGGAGACCAGGCTTGACAGAGACTCTACTTATAAAGAAAAATAGATAAGTTTTCTGCAAGATTATAGCACTCTCAATCATATGACTAAAAGTTCCAAATCATTTCAATCAAAATTCAATTATTTTATGCCTCATCATGGCGTTGTACGAGAGTCTAGCTCTACAACAAAACTACGCATAGTGTTCGATGCTTCCGCCAAAACGACATCGGGAAAGTCCTTCAATGACATTCAGATGGTCGGGCCTACTCTACAAGAGGATCTATTATCCATAATTTTGCGGTATAGACAACACAATATATAACAGGCGACATCGACAAAATGTACAGAGCCGTCTTAATAGAGCCTTCTCAGCGCTCGCTAAAACAAATTCTTTACAGAGCTGATTCGTCACAAACCTTACTTTACAATTTGTCAAATATGGCACCGCTTCGGCGCCATATTTGGCTACTAAGTGTCTTCTGTCCCTTGCTGATCAATGTTCAGACTCTAATGTTAGTTATTACTATTATGTTATTATTATTACTAATGCTATTGCATTAAGAGAGACTTTTATGTAGATGACTATTTGAGTGTCAGCGACTCGATTGAGTCAGTCAATTAATTATGTAAAGGTATCATCAATTCTCTCAAATCCGCTAACTTTAATCTGCGTAAGTTTCAGTCAAATAGTCCTAAAATACTAAAGTCAATTACTAACATTAGCAAAGATTTAAACAACAAGACCGTAAACCTAAAAGAAACTTTACCGAGCTAAACTCTTGGTATGTATTGGGACAGCAAATCAGACACTTTGTTATTTTCAGTAAATCTTAGCATTAATTCAAAAATAATTAGCAAGCGTATCATATTGTCTTTGATAAGCCAAATATTCGATCCTTTAGGTCTCGTGGGTCCATGTACTGTCCAGGCAAAGTTAATATTGCAGCAGCTGTGGGTTCTTAAATGTAATTGGGACGACGAAGTACCTACTGAAGTCGGAGCTCAGTTTATCGAATACATTAATTCACTTCCAGCCCTTAACTCTATTCGCATTCCTAGGTGGGTGTCTTGTACTACACATAGACATAGACATAGACATTTATTTATTTACACTTCACACAATACAAATAATTGGTACAGAAACATTGTTAACATAATACACACTTAAAAGTTCACAACATAAAAAAAAAGCAACATAATGATAAAAATTACAAGAAAAAATATATTTATATGTAGGTAACAATAAAAACATAAAAAAATAAAAACTAACAAAACTGTGCAAAATGTAAAAAGGTGGTGCCTCAGTGTATGTACTATTTGCATTGATATGCAAATCACTGATTTTCAGTCACCACCTTGAGCAAAGTATAAATATTTGTCAACATATAGTACATGACGTGTAAAACAACAAAACAAAACAAAAAACTCATAAACAAATAATGAGTACGTACATTTCAACCTCCCACCATATGCAAACAAAACAATAATATCAGGAGTCAGGGGGAACGTTTGAGCACAAAAAGAAAAGAAAAAAAAGAAAATTGATAAATAAATAAAAATGCTCATTCAATACATACATAAGTATATTTATAATAGATAATTCATAAGCAATATATACATTAACAAAATATAAATCAACAAAATATAATATAAAAGTTGTTAGTTCACCAAGCAACATTGCTTCAGCCTATTAATTGAGATTCCATCAGAAATGTTTTGAGACTTTTTTTAAATATACGTTTAGAAGGTGCATTTCTGATGGGCGGCGGTATGTCGTTCCAGCATTTAGTTGCTTGGTGCCTAAAACATCCTGTAAAAGCCACAGTCCGGTGAGCATGGTATGCCAGTGGTGCACGGAGCGCCCTCGGGACGCCAGGCCCATACCTGTTGTGGGATTTAGGGAATTTTAATTTTTTAAATAGATATTCTGGGCGCTTTAAATGAAAAACATCAAACAGAAGTGATGCCAGGTGCAGTCTTCGTCGTGATTCCATATTTAACATGGAGGCATTATTGATGAAAGGGGAGACATGGGTATGGGGGGGTACAGTAAAACAGAAACGACAGCATGCGTTTTGAATGCGCTGAACCATTCGCTTTGTTTTATACAGTAGTCGAGGTCCATAAACTATATCACCATAATTGAGACGCGATAGAACTAGCGATTCACAAAGCACTATACGTGCTTTTTCCGAGAGGTATTTTCGTATTTTATATAAAATTTTTAATCTGTAGAAGCAGCTCCTGACAAGACCTAAAACATGCTCCTCAAAACGCAAGTGGCTATCGAATGTGATACCCAGGTTTCTTGCGATACCCACACAGTCCAATGCAACGTCCTTAATCCTCACCATGGGCTTACAACTCGTGATTTTTTGTATTTGTTTTTTTGATCCTAGTACCATAAACTTGGACTTGGATGGATTAAGATAAAGAGAATTATTAGTAGACCAGGAAGCAATCCTATCCAAGTCTTCGTTTAGCGCATTTGTTGCCGTAAGTACACTAGGCGTACGTACAGGAATATAAAGTTGAATATCATCAGCGTAACACTGATATTTGCAGTGACTGATAACCTGAGAAAGATCGGCAGTGTAGATGATGAAAAGAAGAGGGCCCAATATAGAGCCCTGAGGAACTCCCCGCGTTAATGATTTGGGTTCTGATGTCAAATAAGATCCATTTTCTTGTCGTAATCTAACTGATTGGTATCTTTCGCTCAAGTAGCTATTGAACCATGTGACCGCATGATAGTCAAAGCCGTAAAACGATAATTTCGATAAAAGCAACGGGACACTTAAACTATCGAAAGCGCGTGAAAAATCGAGAAGTGCTAGTAAAGTGCCGCTACCACTATCTTGATCGGCAAGTATATTATCGGTTACGTCAAGTAGCGCAGTCACCGTGCCACGGCCCCTGCGAAACCCTGATTGTAACTCCGGTAGCAAACCATTTGTTTCGACATACTTTACTACCTGTTCATACACCGCTCTTTCCAAAATTTTTGACAAATATGGCAGAATGCTGATGGGCCGGACATCTTTTAGTTCGCTTGGACAATCTACTTTGGCCAATGGAGTGATCAACGCCATCTTCCACTGCAACGGTACCACCCCGGTGGTTATAGATTTATTAACCATTGCTGTAATTATTGTCAGTGTATGTGGTAATGTAAGTAGTATCATATCTCGACTAATGCCATCGCTGCCGCAAGCATTTGATTTGCGTGATATGATATAATTGGCTACCTCACTCTCCGTAACCGTACGCAATTTAAATGAAGGGAGCATTGGATTAAAACGATGATACTCAAAGTACGTTAACTGTGATATCGTTACGTTTTCCGGTTCAGCCAAAGTTAAAAAGTGATCATTAATCTTGTCAGGATCGTCAAAGGAGTTAGGGAGACACTCGCTTTTGATAGCGCTTGGCAAGATTTTTTTTTTTATATTTTTCCAAAACACTTTGCTGTCATTAATGTTACAATTAACATAATGATTAAAGTAAGCATGTTTTTCATTATTAATACTAACTTCAACTAACTTTTTTAATTCTTTATAGTATTGCTTGTGTACCTCAGATCTTGACTGTTTAAATCTATCATGCGCCTCGTTTCTCAAAGTTATCATTAATCTAATGTTATCAGTTAACCACGGTACATTTTGAGTGCTCTTTACTTTAGCTGAAGTAAGTGGAGCATGTTTATTCAGTAATTGTAAAACAAAACCGGTAAATTTATTTACCATGCATTCAACACTTGATAAAGTAATTATCGACTCTAAGTCAAATCCGTACAAGTCTCTATTAAATGCTGTAATGTTTATCTTCTTAATAGGTCTATACCTCAGTAACAGTGGTGGTGGTTTAGATTTTTTAACTATGAGTTCCACATTTATCATTGCGTGGCCAAGTGAACCTGTGATATTGGCAACGGTTACATTGCGGACTCTACAGTTGGTGCAAACTAAATCTATCATAGTGTGAGAGTTAACAGAGAGATGTGTGGGTTCATTCACAACTTGTTCAAGATCCAAGTGTTGTAACATATACTTTATTTTTGAAACATTAGAACCATGTACCTCCAACATATTAACATTAAAGTCTCCCAGTAAGACAATATAATCGTAATTCAGAAAGTTTGATATTGTGTCCATCAATGCTTCAGTAAAAAAGTCAACGCTCATCCAATCTGGCCTGTACGCTGTGCCGATAAAAAATTTAAATCCATTTGATTGCAACGACAACCACAGTTGCTCTATACCTGCGTCAATATGGTTTTCAAAGCGCACCCGTAGAACCTTTTTAACATAAAAAGCAACTCCGCCTCCTCTACCTCGGCGCATGTGAGGCGGGCGCGGCGCATTGCGCAGGCGGTACTCGGGCAGCGCGGGCGCTAGTGCCTCCTGCCCGGCCGCCAGCCAGCTCTCGTTGATGGCTACAATATCCGCATCGAACCGTTCCATGGCAACAATGAAGTCATCATGGCCTGTGTTTAATGATCCGGCATTGTACAGCGCTAATTTGAGGAAACTCTTGTTAGGCATGATCATAAAAAGAAATCCGATTATTCAAGCAGTTAAAAACATAAAAGATTAAAATGAAATTGTCAGTAAAATCGTAATATAATAAATGCATAAAAGTAAAATATTGGATATACTTAATAATTGTGTAATATAATTGTAAAAATAAATAATTTAGAATATTAAAATTTATCAAATTACTCTTACATTGGAAATATCTAGATATAATTGTATTGCTTTTGCATAAGTACAAGAAATAAAATATACTACACTCAGACACACATAGTACAATACAAAGTACATTAATTACCGAGTCACAATAAATAATTATAATCAATAATATAAGCATTGTAATATTTTTGTAGTAGCATAATAAAATTTCAGGTTTTAAATTATTTATATTTAGTTTACTTGCCCTGCCCTTTATTAGAGACGTAAAGACGATACAAAACAAATAACTCAAAAAGAATAAAAAAATAAAAAATGAATACAGAAAGTAAAATAAGCAAATTGGATTAGTATTTGTGTGGTTTAAGCGAAGATTTATGTGGATTATATTATGTAACTTGGAGAGAACTAACAGAGGACTGACCAAAAACACGTTCAAGATCGTTCATAGTGCGGAGGCGATGACGCGTAGAGTGCGGTCCCTGGTCGCGGCGAGCAAACACCCTTCCATCTCTCGTCCAGACAAAGCGCCAGTGCAGGCGCGCTGCGGCGTCCCGTGCCTGACGGAACAGCAGTCTGTTGCCCCGCGTCAACCTCTCATTGACGTAGAACCTGCGATGTGGCAGCGGCAGTCCGGTACCCTCCGTAGTAGCGCCGCGGCGCACGCGGGCCGCGCGCAGCAGCTCGTCCCGCAGGGCGCGGCGCGCCAGCCGCACCGCAATAGCTCGCGGCCGCGGCGGCGCCACACCCGCTTCAGCCGACGACGGCGCGCGTCCCACGCGCATGCAACTGACAATGTCATGTTCCGACAGCTGTACACCAAGTTTGTTCGCCAACGTCATTACGACGTGTGGCAAACCCTCGCCCGGCTGCTCGGGGATACAAGATATCTCTACGTCGTTCAGAAGTGCGTCTTGGTCTCTGTCGTTTAATTCGTTCTTGAGTTGATCTATGGACGCTAATAGATCTTTGCATTGCGTCATTTGCGATTTTTCAGCTGCAAGAACTTCCACGCAGTTAATGCGTTCCTCGAGGGCGTCTATTCGAGTTTCACAACAATTCAACCTATCTGTAAGCTTACAGAGAGTGTCATTCAGTGATTGAATCTGCAGTCTTGTTGCCCTCAGTTCTTCAGCGAAGAGGCGCATCTCGGTTATTATAGTTGACTGTGCCTCCGAAATGTTTGATATATTAACATTACTTGCACCTTTGCTATCTAAAACCAGAAGGGGAGCAGTTGAGTGTGATGGCGGCGGTGATAAATCAGTTTCTGGCGGGCTAGTCGTAGCTGCCCCGCGTTTTCGGCAGACACTTTCCGTATCGGTGGCACGCACAGGAGTATTATTATTATTGTTTCTCGGCAATTTACTAACACATGCTATGCATTTCCAGTTTTCCTTGTGGACTTTTGTCATTGTGTTAAAAAAACGTTTCTCCGATACGTTTGCGCACACCAAATCATAATATTTTCTACAAATTTTACAACATAAAAAAAGTTTTTCATCGATGTTAGCCAAACAACCGGAACATGTTTTTGTACTCATTATGATAATTTAAAAATAAAATAAAACCCGAATTTACAATGTCCGCTTCGAGGCTCGAACTAGGTCTCTCGGGTTTGCAATCACCGATCTTGACCACGACACCACAGTACTTATGTTTAGCAGCGACGAAATAGTGAGTCAGTAGTGGATTAGTTTCGTCAGCTATTCGGTTTAGATGGGTGAATGACCGAACGCTAATGGTCAACGGCACACGCGGGCACTTTGCATCAGCTGTTATTATTTAAACGGTCAAAGTTATATTGTTTTTTGTTAATAACACACAGCGAACTTCACTTCATTTAACGTATTATACATCAAATTAAAGGATATTTTTTAAGGAACACGTTAATATAACTCTTTTTTTGAAACACATAAAATTGCACGCACTGTTTAAATAAATATTAGAGCGATACAGAAACACGTCAGGTACGTCGCGAGTCCAAACAACTAACCTCGCTGTAACTGAAATTCACACATTCACAGATGCTTCCGAACGCGCTTACGGCGCTTGTGTTTATGTAAGGAAAGTCGCAACAGACGGGGCAGTGTGTGTTCACCTTTTAGCCTCCAAAAACAAAGTCGCGCCAATTAAGCCAACCACAATTCCACGTCTGGAATTATGTGGTGCTTTACTAGGCACTCGTCTCTATCTGAAGGTAATTAAATCTCTTACTATTCAGTTTAGTTCCTGTTTCTTTTGGTGCGATTCGACCATCGTGCTAGGATGGCTCGCGAAACCACCGAATCAACTCAATCAGTTTGTCCGCAATAGAGTAAGCGAAATTCAGGACGCTACCCTCGACCACACGTTGAGCTATGTGCCCTCGAAAAGCAACCCCGCGGATCTAGCTTCTCGGGGGCTGATCACATCATCTCGTGGACTCTCTGGTGGTCAGGTCCTCTATTTCTTCATGAAAAAGAAATAGATTTTCCTCCCTCTCCGAACAGACAGCTAACACTACCAGAATTATCTTTACATACAGCTGCACTTAGTAATAATAACAATCTTATTTCTCTATTAATAAAAAATCAAAATCAATCAAAATCAAAAATACAAAACTTATTAGAATAGTCGCATTCATATACAGATTCATACACAACTGTAAATCTAAAAATAATCGACTATCGTCTTACCTTACCAAAACAGAATTAGAATCATCAAAAAATATTATTTTACAGATTTCTCATTAGGAAATGTTCCCTGAAGAATACACCATACTTAAAACCAATAAAACTTTACACAAGAAGAATAGATTAGTTAGTCTTTCACCATTTGTAGATTCTCGTAATCTTTTACGTGTGGGTGGACGTTTAAGTAATTCTAATTACACTTACGATGATAAACATCCCTTTTTACTATGTAGCAAACATTACTTGACTAGGCTTATATTTCAAAATTATTACAAATCTCTTTTCCATGCAAGGCCTGAGCTACTCCTAGCAAACGTTCGGTTAACCTACTGGTCTTTAGCAGGTAGAAACTTAACCCCTTACCGCATAGCGTCCCAAATATGCACACTTAAGTTTTTTGTGAAAAATTTAAATTCTTTTCAAGTTTGACAATTGGCAAAATTATAAACCATAGACTAAATATATGCTCAGCAGTTCCGAGACAGTGAAATATTGTCAGTCTTGATAAAACAACAGTAAATTTAGTTTAAAAGTAAAAGTGCTCAACAGGTGAGTTGCTCTGTATTCAAACTCAAATATATTGGAATTGTGTGAATATTTCGGCTTGTATAAATTTATTCGAATAAAACCATCCTTTGTGAAGCTATAACAGAAAGATATACTCAATAACTCCAGGGATTTAAAATTTGTTCGACAATATACTTGTGTGCATATCTGGGACCTCATGCAGTGTGTACATAATTGTAATGTTCATATGTGGTAATGTATTATGAAGTAAGCGCTCAATTTTAAATTTTCGTGTATGGGACGATATGCAGTAACACGAGTGTAAATTTAATCTCATAGAGATGTATACTAGACTTCATACGTTACTGATATTTTGTTTTTTACATATGAAATTCGTCAATAGAAGGTAGGTAAAGAGTAAGAATTGATTCACCTTTGCACCCCAAGTAAAAGACCTGGCCTTTTGCCGAACCCAGCTTGTGCACATATTCTGTCTACCCATGTCATAAACTTTCCATTGGATGCATGTCGTACCATATTTGACACAAACTATTTTATTCACTGCAATGCATACCGTACCATATATGGTACAGTATGTTTTTCGTAAATAAAATAGTAAATAATAAATGCTAGATTTTTTTTGGTATTTTTTATGAGTTCCATAAACTCGAAAACACAACATAAAATATAAAATTACACAATATAAAATTCTATGCAGTAAGGAGTTAAGTAAGCAAGTCGTGCGTAATTGTGTTCGTTGTACTCGACTTAAAGCTCAACCTATGCAAGTAGTCATGGGCAACTTACCTAGCGATAGGACTTAACTAGAGTATCCTTTTTTGAACACAGGTCTTGATTACGCCGGGCCAGTGCCGATAGCCGACCGCAAAGGCAGAGGTTGTAAACTTGTGAAAACTTATATTTGCGTTTTTGTATGCTTGGCAGTCAGAACCGTGCATCTGGAACTAGTCTCCGACCTGACTAAGGAAGCTTTCCTTGCTGCCTTTAGTCGGTTTATAAGTCGTCGAGGCAAACCACAGCGAGTGTATTCTGACAACGGCACAACTTTCGTGGGAGCTTTTAACGAGCTTTCGCATTTTCTACAGGTATTTTCAAAAAATATAGAGTCTGATGTTGCTAATCAAGGTATCGAATTCAAGTTTATACCAGTGTATACACACCATTTCGGTGGCCTTTGGGAAGCAGCTGTAAAATCTACCAAACAATTATTAAATAGAGTCATGAGCCTCACTCACTTAAATTACGAAGAGCTTTCGACTTGTCTGATACAAATAGAAGCTATCTTAAACCTGGGGGTCCCCTAACGCCTTTATCCACTGATCCTTTAAATTTAACTTCTCCTTCACCATCCCATTTTCTTATCGGACGTCCTCTCACGACAGTCCCTCGTCCCAGGGCCGCATTTAGAGGCGGGCAACCGGGTCAGCGCCCCGGGCCTCCACAAGAATGGGGCCCCCACAATAGAGATTACTAAGAAAACTGATTTCGAAAAGCTTTTCTGTTCTTATAAAAAACAATTGTGTTTTTTGCAAACTATTTGATAAATAGATGCCCAGCAAGAGCTCTCAAAGGAAATTCCCCATATGAGAAATGGGTACAACGAACACCATCAGGAAATCACCTACACGTATTCGGAAATAGAGCGTTTGTGATGAACAAAAATCGAAGAGGAAAATTCACAGCCAAAGCCACAGAAGGAGTATTCTTGGGATATGCGGAATATACAAAAGGTTTTAGAATCTATATACCCGAAAGGAATGATGTTATCAGCAGAAATGTAAAATAATCGAAAAGATACATTATGGCAGTACTCCTGCTGAGAAACGCGAAGATCTTACTCCAACAACAGAACAAATTGAAATGGAAATTCCAGAAAAAAGAACAAAATTAATGAGAACTTATATTTCAGGAACCTAACCCCTTTTATTCCAGCTCTAGTCAAGAACCTGTTGATGAACCATCTCCCACAAGTGGATGACCACAAAGAGACGTGAGACCGCCAGCATGGACCAAAGATTATGAGTTAAGTCGCTGCGTAACCATGTTTACCTCAGAAAATAATGACGACTACGACTGGTCTTTACTTACATACAAATAAGCTGTGACTGGCACCGACAAACGAAATTGGGAGAAGGCGATACAATCTGAAATGGAATCATTACAGAAAAATATCACCTGGGTATTAGTTGACAAGTCAGAAGCCAAAGGACACAAAATACTGTCGAACAAATGGATATTTCGGATTAAAGATGACGGTACGTACAAGGCTAAATTAGTCATACGTGGATGTGAGCAGAAAGGAAACCTGGATTTCGAACACATTTATAGCCCAGTAGTAAGTCAATCTGCATTAAAAACTTTATTAGCAATTGCCGCATCTAAATCGTACTACTTCACGACATTTGACGTCAAGACAGCTTTCTTATACGGAGAGTTATCAGATGAAGTTTATATGAAATTACCTGTTGGCTATAAGACTGACTGCAATACTACTGAAGTAGTTTGCTGATTAAAAAAACCGTTGTACGGATTAAAACAAGCTCCATTGACATGGAACAAACTTTTACCCAAGTGATGTTTGAGTTTGGATTTAAGACAATCAAAACAGATCGATGCGTTTTCATAAACGAAGATAAGTCAATAATAATCGGACTATTCGTTGATGACGGACTTGTCATAGGAAAAGACAAGAAAAAGATCGAAGTTATTTTGAAGAAACTTAAAATCAAAAGAAATGTCACAACCTGGGCTAGGTCTTTGTACACCATCTAAAAAATTTACAAATAAATGGTAATTATAGGAAAAATACAAATAATTTGATTTAATTAGTAGTTAGATTCGATACTAATCAATACACAAAACAAAATGTAAGCACTTGATGTCCGCCATGATGTTTTTTGTTTGTGTTGCACACTAATAATGCACAATTTTATTTCCTACCAATAAACAAAGTGTTGTAATAACAATTTAACAATCAAAAAAAAATGTTCTAAGCATCTTAAACTATTTTTTGATAAAGTGTACAAAGACCTGGCCCAGACTCTTTGCATTTTGGGACATTTCTTTTGAAATGAAAAAGAATGAAAATCCAAGTACTTATCTGGGTATGGAAATAAAAAACTCAAAAGAAGGAATAATTCTTACGTAGATATCCTACATAAATGACGTACTGAAAAAATACAACATGAAAAATGACAAACCTTGTGACAAGCCCGCAAGTATCGATTCAAAGTCGATACAGGAAACTGCCCAGGAGAAGGAATATCCCTATAGGGAAGCAGTGGGAAGTTTACTGTACCTGTCAACCAGAACCAGACCGGATATCCCACAAGCGGTCAATCTAGTTAGCAGGATGGTCGAAAACCCCACTAGAGAAGACGTAAAAAAAGTCAAGAAAATATTCAAATATTTAGTGGGAACCAAAGAGAAAGGCATTTTGTTCAAACGAAACAAACCGATAGAGAACATCGATGCTTACAGCGATTCGGATTATGCTGGAGACCCACTGACGCGAAGAATCACTTCTGGCTCCGTGCTAATGATAGACGATGGACCAATATCATGGGCATCCAAGAGGCAGCCTATAGTAGCGCTATCGTCGACTGAAGCCGAGTACATAGCCGCAGCAGATTGTTGCAAAGAGGCACTGTATCTCAAATCTCTATTACAAGAAATAACCGGTTTGGACACGAAATTTGATTATCAACATGCAAATTTATTTTTAAATTTGCATGTTAATAATCAAAGTTCAATTCAACTTGTGAAGTCTGGATCCTTCAACAAAAGGTCGAAGCACATAGACGTGCGGTACCATTTTATACATGAACACTTCGTGCATGGATTAATAAATGTTAGCTACTGTCCCACAGAAATTAGCTGAACTAATGATAAAACCTTTGTCAAAAGTAAAGTTTAAAAGACACTGTGCAAGATTAATAGAAACGTGTCTCGGCAACATAAGTGAACATCAGGAGAAGGTGTTGGAAGGTCGTAATGCTGTCCACGTATACTTTTCTATGATGCACTGCATTTGAATTTGTATTATGTTTTTTACTTTTGATGTGCGGTGTCATCATGAAATATATTTTTCTCATATTATTTATTATTTCAAGTATTATTTACGTTATAAATTAATTGCTATAGCCGCTAGTCCACCCTATCAGGGCGCTGTGTCTTAAGAGGAGGAAGTCTACAGATCACTGAAGTTGTCCTTTTGTCGGCTTTTGTAAATTTAACAAACCAAGGTCATTCGGGAATGAAAGGCTGGATCTCATTAGCTAGGAGACGCAAATCCTGAGCAAATCACATGTTGCAATCTGAGGAACCGATGTGGATGGAATCTAATTTCTTGGAACAAAAGGAAGCCTAATTTAAACAGGTTGCCTTCCAAAGCTTGAAGACAGCTTAGACAGTCTTAATACAATAGAATTATTTAAGTTGTTTTCAGTAATATACTTAACTGCTTCTAAAAGTGCAATAGCCTCACCTGTGAAGACCGTACATTGAGGAGAAGACTTGAAAGACAATACCTAAAAAGGGGAAGCCAGTTCTTACAATAGTAAAACAGCAACTGTCAAATCGCACTTGTTATATTAATCTTATGTTGCGTTCCGTTTGCCGATTACAGCGCTCACAGCGCTCATATACCCGTTCCGTTTGCCTGTGAGCGCGCTCACAGCGATATCGATACGTCATCAACGACGTCATAAACGCTGCCATCTTCCCGCTCACAGTGCCAACGCTACGGAGCATGGTCGCTGTGAACGGCCTGTCAAAACTGACACATGACGTCTTATTCATTTTCTTTTGTAATAATGTTAAAAAAATGCTCCTGCTTCATTCAGGGTCAAAGATCTTAATGAAATTGTAACTTTAGACTTAATCGACGAACAATCAGAATGTTAGCGCGATATTTACCGTTCCGATTGCAATAGCACTAATAACACTTTTAGCGCGCTCAACCGAATCGGAACGGTTTTGAGCACTTTTAGCGCTGTGAGCGCTGTAATCGGCAAACGGAACGAAGCATTACTGTTGCTGCTGTCCGTAAATGCATTACGACAATGTCAGACAATTGTAGGCCATCACGCCAACTGCGGGTTGGCAGACTTACCAACTCAGGGTTGGTGTCAGATAATTGTAGGCCATCACTCCAACTGCGGGTTGGCAGATCTACCAACTCAGGGGTGGTGTCAGACAATTGTAGGCCATCACGCCAACTGCGACGTCGACTGTTCTATTCTGCCATTGATCGACGTCGATCGATTGGTGTGGTAACACCCTTAAATATTCTTCCACAAATTTTTAAGTTGAAACTAAACTCCACTCCGACATTTAAAAAAAAGAGAAAATGCGACATAAATACGAGCTCTTGCCGCCACCAGCTTTGTCAACTTATGCACTTAACTAAAAAATCACGTCCAAACGTGTTAACTGAGAAGCCCCGCCCACCCACTTATACGAAAAATAGAACAAATCCTAATCTACTTAATCACTTGCGTACTAAATTTTAAGTTACCACTTGTCACTTAACTGACTGTTTACACGCAACTTTTAACTTAAAATTTAGTTAAAATTTAGTTACCAACTTAACCACTTAACGCGTGTAAACCGGCTATAAAAGTGCTCAAAACCGTTCCGATTCATTTGAGCGCGCTAAAAGTGTTATTAGTGCTATTGCAATCGGAACGGTAAATATCGCGCTAACATTCTGATTGTTCGTCGATTAAGTCTAAAGTTACAATTTCATTAAGATCTTTGACCCTGAATGAATCCCTCGATATCGCTGTGAGCGCGCTCACGGGCAAACGGAACGGGTATATGAGCGCTGTGAGCGCTGTAATCGGCAAACGGAACGCAGCATATAGCGACGAACAATCAGAATGTTAGCGCGATATTTACCGTTCCGATTGCAATAGCACTAATAACACTTTTAGCGCGCTCAAACGAATCGGAACGGTTTTGAGCACTTTTAGCGCTGTGAGCGCTGTAATCTGCAAACGGAACGCAGCATGTAATAGGTATTGTCAATTGACATTGATGTGATGTCAATCAGGAATCAATCAAACCTTCACTCACATGCGCACGTGTTTACTGTTTTGGTTAGAATTTGCCGAAAAGTATCTGTATATCATAGTTGTGCAGTTTATCTGAAATAAACATGTCGGATGATATTGAAGAACAAATGGACGCAAGCTCGAGTGACACTGAGGAAGATTCCATGGATGAAGATGGAAACGAGAATGATGATGACCGGCCTCAAACTTATCTTCCGGGGCAGCCTCTTAAAGAAGATGAACATTTGGTTTGCGATCAATCTGCTTATGTAATGCTCCATCAAGCACAAACTGGTGCGCCGTGTCTAAGTTTCGATATAATAAATGATAACTTAGGAAATGACCGCACATCATATCCTATGACTACCTATTTGGTTGCTGGAACTCAAGCATCCAGTGCTCAGTTAAATAAGTACGTTTTGTAGTTGTATAGGTATATTTACTTTCAATAGGTCATATTTATCACCCTTTGTCATTGTTTTTAGTTTATTAGTAGTAAAGATGTCAAACCTTCATCCTACATCCAAAGTACAGGATGATGAAGAATCTGATGACGAAGATTCTGAAGAGGAAGAGGATGAAGAAAAGAAGCCTCATATGAGTTTTGCGTTCATTAAACATCAGGGATGTGTCAACAGAATCAGAGTATGTCTTAAATTGTTAACAAGCATAGTAATGTAGATATTTATGTAAGGAGGTAGTAACATTATTTTCCTCTGTTTTAGGCTACCAACTTTAATAATTCAGTTGTAGCTGCAAGTTGGTCAGAACTTGGCCGAGTGGATATTTGGAATATAACACAACAGTTACAAGCTGTGGATGAGCCAGCTCTTTTAGAAAGATACAATCTAGATATTGTTTCTAATCCTATCAAACCATTGTATTCATTTAACGGCCACCAACAAGAAGGTTTCGGAATGGATTGGTCTCCTACAGAACCAGGTGTAAATATCTAATTAAATGTTTTATTGCTTGTAATTCATAATGTAATGTTATATAGTTTCTGTTTGGATGCTTACAAATTCTAAGAGTATCTTATTCATCATATCTTAAAAACATAATAACATGTTTGATGAAACATAACATGGATACCTTAACAAATAATTTTCTGGGGTTTAATTTTTAAGGTCCTGGCAACTGGAGACTGTAGACGAGATATACATATTTGGAAACCAAACCAGGCTGGATCTTGGGATGTGGATCAAAGGCCTTTAGTGGGACACACTGCATCTGTTGAAGATATACAATGGTCACCAAATGAAAGGTAATATATAAAAAAGATACTTGCTTTATTTTTATCAGAAAAGGACATATTGTCATAAGTGGACAACATGTATGCAAATATATTTATTTATAGCCCATGCAACTTAACTGTGCCCCTTGCTGAAATGCAAATTCATATTGTAATACCAACAAGACCTTAAAATATGTAATTTATGAAAATGATGCAAAAGATGTAGAAAAAATTTAAAACTGCAAAACATCAGATGATGTCACAGCATGAGGTGCACAGTTAAGTTGAATAAATTTAATTTATCTAGTAAATCAAGTTTTTTAAGTTCTTAATTGTGGTCATGGGTCACTATTAAAATATTAAAATAATAGGTTAAAGGTACATTGTTATTTTGATATTATCTGCTTGGATATGACAGTCTAAGGATAATTTTTTTTTTATTTCATTCTAAACTTCGATCAGGAATGTTATGGCGTCATGTTCAGTAGACAAATCGATCAGAATATGGGACACAAGGGCTGCACCACACAAAGCCTGCATGCTTACAGTGGAAAATGTACATGAAAGTGATATTAATGTCATATCTTGGAATGGAAAAGAACCTTTCATAGCCAGTGGTAAGTATTATCAGTCAAAATATAAATATCATATACGTGAAACTATAAAGTAGACTGTTTTTCAGAGGATGTAAAAAATAACTGAGACTATTTTTAATTAAGGTGACAACATAGTACCATAATGCAACTGTTTTAGAAATGAAAATATAAGCATATATAAAAAAACAACTGTACTGTAAATTGAAAAATATTTTATAGTAAATAAATTATTTAGCCTTATAGAGTGTTAAAGTATGTCTTAAAACAAAGGCATATCCATACACCTAAAAGGCAATCCTCTGATGCAGTGTGGATAGGATAATAATTTATACCATGCTCCTACAGGAGGTGACGATGGTTTCCTGCACATATGGGATTTACGACAATTTACAAGTAAAAGTCCGGTAGGCACATTCAAGCACCACACAGCTCCAGTTACATCTGTGCAATGGCACTGGTCTGAACCCAGCGTACTTGCTACGGCTGGAGAAGACAACCAAGTAGCTTTGTGGGACTTAGCTGTTGAAAGAGATGATGATGAAATTATTGATGACGAGTTGAAGGTAACATTTACATTGAATTTAACATGTGTTGTTTTATGTATGAGGCATTATCTCAAAAGTTATGGCCTCATGGTACTTATTAATGAATCCAAGAATAGTCCTTGATAAAAATATTTGAATAAGTAGTTTGAGTAAGTAGAAAATAAAAAACACCTAGTGGCAACGAGAAACACCACAAAAACTATTTATTTACCGAATTTTCAATCAATGAGATTATTGGTATTAATGCATTGTTATTTTTGTTTCAGCATCTTCCACCACAACTTCTTTTCATTCATCAAGGACAAACTGACATCAAAGAATTACACTGGCACAAGCAGATACCTGGCGTCATTGTGACCACAGCACATACAGGATTTAATGTATTCAAAACAATTAGTGTATAAAATAAACTAGGTATATCAATATTAAACTCTTTAATTACAAACCTCACATGATTTTTACAAACAACAAAAAAACACTATAAAAGCGATTCATTATCAGCACCTTCAGTAGTTGTTTTGACCATGGCTAGATTGACTAAATGCCTTATTGTGGGTCTGCCATGAGGACAGTTCTGAAATAAGTAATAACTAGTTTTAACAATATCTGTAGTATTACACCAGACAAAATAGTTTTCTTAATTTAAATAACGATATTATTAATAAGTATAAGGTTAACACTCTTTATTGTATACCAGAAAAAGTCAACATAAATAATGAATACATTGGGGAAAAAAGTTTAAGTATTTACAAAAGAATGGGTTTTTAACTAAAAGAAAATCTTCCGTAAAATCTCAGGGGCGCTACACACATGTTTGGGCCGTAGCATTCGGATCGGCAGGATTTGTTGAACGACATGTACGGCCAGTAGCAATTACTACAATAACTGTGCCGATCGGCTAGACCATTCGGCTTTATGCAGCACATTCGACTGATCTTGCCTAAACCCGAACGGTTACCGCCGGTCGGCAATTTTCCCGAACGTTTTTCGACATATACGATATTGCATTTACGATTGATGCCGTCCCAAATAGGTAGGTAGCGCTCTTTAGGTATAACATTTGGAAACTTAAATAAGATGTTTTGTTATAAAAAAATAAGTATTATTAGTTAGCAGTGTACAGTCTGCAAATTAGTATATTCTGGTTTTAGCCACTGCATGATGAATTCCGCTACCAAAAACGCAAAAAGTCTTCCAATTAGGAGTTTTTGCTGTACATATGACGGGAAAAGTCGATTAGAAATATAATTATATATGTATAATAAAAACTAAAAAGACAAAACGCCGGCTTTGTAAGCCCACACCAATCGATCGATGTCGATCGATTGGTGTGGTAACATTTGACAGTTTCAGTAGTTAGTTCAATAAAGATGAACAGTGATTATTGTCACGGAATTCGTCAATTCTGTACTTAGATATGTGAGAAACGAATAAGAAAGAAAGAAGAATTTGTTTCGGAAAAATAAAATCTCTAGAAGGATGTTTTTTTTTTCAAAATTCATTTCTATTTTAAATATTCTTCAACAAATTTTAAAGTTGAAACTGAACGCCACTCCGGCATTTTGAAAAAGAAAATGCGAAATAAATACGGGATCTTGCCGCCACTCGCTTTGTCAACTTTTGCACTTAACTAAAAAATCACGTTCAAGCGTGTTAAGTGAGAAGCCCTACCCACCTACTTATACGAAAAATAGAACGAATCCTACTCTACTTAATCACTTGCATACTAAATTTTATCTTACCACTTGTAGAAATTTAGTTACCAACTTAACTACTTAACGCGTGTAAACCAGCCATAAGTGAGCATAGGAACTCGATTTAATAATATATTATTGTCGATAGTTTTGAAATCCTTACCGTATAATAACTGTCGTTAAGAATTTTACAAAAACCCGGAGTGGTGTGACATGACGTGGAATATTGTTTACGGCTATAGTCTCTTTCCACCTTTTTTGTACAAGTCGGTATTGTTTAATTGATAAATATTTATAAACATTTACGTTTTGTTAAAAAACTATAATAGTGACCTCTTTTGATAGTTTGGCCTTACTTCAGAATAATTGTCTAAGTTAATAGTAATACTACTTATTGTAGCGTCGGGTGACGGGTCGCTCACTTCCCTCTAATATGGTTGAGGAGGGCGATGGCTGGATCCCGCGTTAACTCGTGAACGGGTGCCGTTTGAGGGTGTTCGTCGTTTGGATACTTGGGGGGAGGGAGACTTGCCAGCTGACAGATGCAGATAAGAATAATTGTTTATAGACATAAAGAGACTCTGTAAATTTATTTTGAAAAATATATACTCGTGAAGTTTCTTGCCAGTTCTTCTTCACGAAGATTTTTCCGAACTGGTGGTAGAGTAATGTTTTATTTGACGTCAATAAGAACAGGTAATTGTCAATGTTGAGAAATAAATATTTCATTTCATATCATTTCATAGTAAAACTTACATGTATAAGTAGCTAAAACACTGCGCTCAACTGTGGTTGCACGCCATTCATGTGCAGAATGCGTGATTCTCTTGTAAAAGCTAAGAAACACCATCACGTACTCTGTTCGTGATTGGCGTCCTGAAGAAACATCCGCATGTCGTACGGCGTACGTCATCGGCTGCCATAGTGTTAATAAAGTAATATGCTCACTTACCCATGGTTTGTCAATTTCAGCCATATGGTCGACTAATTTCTTCATACACACTTTACTTAAGGCCGTACCGATCATTACAGATTTCCTGCAGGCTCTCGACGCAAACATGGCTCGGACTCTACTTGGCCTACACTCTTCTAACGGATGCTCCTATTGAAATGGGACGAATGTTATATTTCAGTTGAACTTTAAAACCTTTAAATGTAATGTTGTCAGTAGGTATTTGTAGCATTGAAGAAAGTCACGTCAACAAAACTTGGTATTATGGTAAGAAGGATAGCAGTAATTTTGATCCTGATATACCTAATAAAGCAATTGTACTTACACTTAACATAAACAATAGTTCATCTATATCTTCTTTACCAAATATCCAATTTCTTGACATAGGTATTGTCAGCAATTTGATTTTTTTTGTAGGAGGATCATCTTCATTGATTTCAAAGGAAAATCCATTCTTTTTAAACACATTTACATTATCAATTAAAATTTGCTCGTTGACACTGGTTAATTCTAATTGTTGTGGACTGGAATAAAGAACTAAACTATAGGTTGGTACTATTATTTTGAAGATGAAAGATTTCTTTGCTCATAGGCAATTGGCAAACTTTGAAACTATGTAAGTGTTTGGGAATTGGGAATTTTTCATACTGAAATATCGCTCGCTGCTAGCAGCTTCATTAAACAGGCAATTACACCATCTGTTATGACATATTAATGGAACATTAGTCAGTTAGGTGGCTGATGAAGGTTCCATAAGCTTGGTCTCTTTGGGTATTTATGACAGATATACAGTATGGATACCACTTATGGGCAATAAATGAAACCTCATACTTGTTATCGCCTTTTCTAACAGTATACAAAAAATGAAAGAAATCGGTCCAGTAATTAGGTCAAAAACCAGAGTTTTAATTTTGAGCAAATTCGTAGAGACACACTCTGTAGATTTGCTACACTAGGTCAATGAGTCAATGAACTTGAATTAACATTATTTAGTACTTAGTTGGAGAAATGCGACGTTGCCACGTAGTGCGTTATTTGCCGAGCGCGGGAATTCCCGTGAGTGGGGCGCGTGCAGGGTGGACACACCAGCTGTTCTGCCGCCCTACCGTAAAAGGATGCTAAGTGCAAAATCATATTTTTGAGAAAAATGACAAAAACCCGCCAAACTTGTTTTCTAAAGTTGTATGTAAGATAGCATGTTATAATCAGTTAGTTACCACTGTTTTGTAAAGGGAATAATAATCGGTTAATAAATAAGTTGAAAGAGAAAATGATCCGAGATTATGTTTATAATGTTTTTGCTTTAATCACTTAGTACATAGTGTTTTAAAATTATCATAACGGTACTTAAAAGCGTTCTTATTAAAAATTATTAAGTGTAGTAAGAGATAAAATAAATAAAGAAGTAGACAGTGAAATCTTATGAATTGTTTTTACGTGTTACGCCTAGACGGGACGAGTCGAATCGTTCCTGTTAAAATTCATAAATTCAATCGTAAAAACAAAAAATAAACATTTATTATAATAGGTACATAGTCCATTCCTTGAAATAATTTGTTAATTGTTAATAACAATAATAATAAAAACTCTAATAATGCAAAAATACGCTTATTTTAGTGCATTGATGATTATCATAGTTCCTTTTCTTGTAAATAAGTATTCAATGCCGACATTGCACCTTTTGCACTATTTATGACTTATGTTTTTTGCCAACTGGGAAGTTATGTTTCGTCACTCGTCAGTTCACCGCTAGACTTCCGGGCCGCTGCGCATGTATGAGCCTACTGCAGAGATTTTTGATACTCGCGCTCGCGCATTGTGCAGTGATTATTGTAAACTGTGGTTAGGTTAGGTAGTTTAATTTATTCAGTATTTATTTGTTATGGTGACATTGACACTAGGTACTTGACTTTTGTGTGTGTGTATTTTTTTTAACAAAATACCGCGACAACAACAGCATTTTTACAGTGCTGCAAAGTATACATACATGATTTTAATGTATGTTGAATGTCGCCAGAATGCAGTGTTAACTTTACGTATGTATCGGGAGAGATTTGGCGCAACTCGCACCTGTCCTACAATATAGGATAGTGCGCCATGATTGGGTTTATTTTCAGTTCAGTTAAATCGTGACGAAATAAAAAAGCACGGTTAAAAAATGAAAGTAAGTGATTTTTTCTCATTACGTCGCAAACCGTAAAACAACAATCAAAGATGGCGGCGCCGTGCTGCCTATCGCGCCATGCGTGTGCATCGTTGCCACTCTTCTGCTGAGGCTAAGGTGCGTCGTCAAACAGAGTGTTATACTGATACTGCATTTATTTTGCTATTTATTTTGTTTGAAAATGAAAGTTGTTTAATTTGCGGTTTTTCGTGTAATATTCGATTGAGTTATACTTCTGTGGACTATTATTACTTGTGGTTTCATTTTTTGCCCATGAGTGGTATCCACACTGTATACTTACACAACTAACTTCTGACTGGTAAGCTCAGTAGTTTTCTGCAATGTTTCAAAATTATATATTTCGTCAGTTGCATGTTGATCTATTATGAAGAGATCATCTTCAAGTTTAGTTATTATAAACCCCAAGTTGAATTGACCAATTATTTCCATTTGTTTAAAATTTTCCTTCGATATTTCTCGCGTCAATTCCTCTTCACATTTTTTATTATAAACCGGATTTATCAGACTCTTAAACTTAATTCTCTCTATTTGTTTATTTTCGTCTTTTTTATGGTTAATACCTGTTAAGGCCTTAACATGTTCTAAAGATGTCTTCATGTTTACAAACCGCTTCGTATGTTTACCTAAGTATTCTTTGTCATTTATAGTAATCGTTTTCATCTCTTTATGACTTTTGGAAATGTTTGCTTTTGGAGATGAATTATTTTTACAGTAAATTGTGTGAGATTTTTCAATAACAAAATCTGATAGATTTCTTATTTGTGTATTGGGCAACTGACTTGTATTTTCTAAGTACATAATATCCTTAGATACATGTTCTACTTTAGGCTTAGTAATTTCTTCAAAATTATCATGAGTTGTAATTGATTCATCAAACTCATTTTTGACTTCTGTTGGTTCAAGTTCTTCTTCTCTTGAAACATCTTCAGGATTTGCAATGTCCTCTAAATTATTTTGCATGTTATCAGTTTTGTTCTGATCATTACTGAACCCTTCTTGGTGCATTTTCCCTTGTACTTTTTTACTTTTGGTCACTACATATGAATCTATTAGTGTTGTAGATTTTCGTTTTAGATCACAGTTTTTCTCCTTGTGTTCCTCTGTGTCTTTGTCAGAATTCTTCTTTTTTCCAAACTGCTGTAAAAAAGCATTGAACAGTCTTGGTTGGTCTAAATCAGGTTTAAGAGGCTGATCTACTGTTTTGTTATAAATACTGATTGATTCTACTTTAAGAATTCTGGGCACATCTTCAAACATTTTTATTAAAGAATTCTTAATTATATCCAATATGATCTTTTCTTTGCTTAAAAATACTTTTCGCTTATCTGGTGTTAAATTAACATCAACTAAAGTTCTATCCAGTTCCATATTAAGAAAAATAAATGGATATTGGTTAGGATTGAATTGTCTGTAAATTTCATTGACTATTTTCATTACTTTAGTTGGTTCACATGGCCTAGAGTTTATGTAATAAAACTGCCGATCAGTTGTAGATCTACCACTTCCATGTGCACAGGATGAAATAAAACCATTCAGTTTAACAGGCTCCACTATGTTTTTATAACCCTGTGACCTTTGCGAACAACTTGGGCTGCTCACTTTATCTGTCTCGTTATCATTTGAATCTTCTGATAAATCAATTTCAACATCCTCTAATTCAATAGTCTCATCAGTTTCATTCACAGAGCCTGATAATCCTTTTAAAATATTATCTTTTATTTTAGTCATATTCTGGGTTTTTATTTCAACTAGTGATTGTAACTGCTTGTGACCGAATATACAAGCAATATTATCTTTGTACACATTTGAACCTTGTGTTGAAACTACTATAGTTTTTGAATTTGAAGCTGTTTGATGGCTGCAGGTTATTCTGAAAAAAATAAACATAATATAATTCATAAAGCTGTTATTGGTTTATTGTATAAATCATTCATACACTTTTGAGGGATGAAAAGCAAACCATCTGAATTAACTTTTACATTAACATATACTATTGACTTATATATAATTTAAAATCTTGACAAATTGGTAACTTACTTTACACCTTGTGATATTAGACAATATGCATATAGTAATTGTGTCATTTTGTTAAATTCTCTTTTGGCATTTTTATGAAACTCTTTCTGTCTCACTGGCAAAGAATAGAAGAGATTTAACAGGCTCACTGTAGTGCCTATCTGACGAGAGCATAATGATTGTTTGACAATATGCCCTTTATTATCATATTCTATTCTTGTTGCTGAAACATTAATTAAAATGGTTGTATTTCAGTCACTATAAAAACATTGTTGAAACTAGTGAAATATGAATTACCATAGTCAGATGAGGCATGCCTGGTAGTTATGGTTACATTTGCCAAAGAACATAGTGAACTTAAGGCTTCTCCTCTAAACCCTAGACTTGTGACTTCTAACAGTTCAGAATATTCAGTCAATTTTGAAGTGTGATACTTCAAAGCTGAAAAACCATTCATATTAAAAGTTTGCTAAAAATAATATTTGTACAGTAGAGTAAGTAATAAATGTTGAATTTAGAAAACTTACTTAATGCTTGAAAATTTTCTTCTGTTACACCAGAACCATTATCAGAAACTTCTACTAGATCAATGCCGTAATTTTTTAGCCGCACATCTATAATGGTAGCACCAGCATCTATGGAATTTTCAACCAATTCTTTCACAGCCACAGCCAAACTCAGGACCACCTGAATCAGTAAGTGAGAAATGATGTGACTAGAATCTAGATAACTACTAAAATGGAGATAGAGGATGTAAAAGCCATTTTGATGTGTATTTTAATTTCGTAAACTTATTAAAAGCCAAAATTAAAGCAATATTGATGGTGACCAATATTGATGCTGTTCATAGTGAGTTTTATATGTTAATTGAAAATAATTAAATTATTGTTAATGAATAATTATTTTTTGCTAATGGTCCTGGCGCGGTTTCACCCCTGTAATTCCTGATCCCGTTGGAACACCGGTACAAATTAGCCTGTGTAACTTCGGGATAACGTACCTTTCTAATGGTAAAATAAATTTTAAAATAGGTCCTATGGTTTCAGTTTTATCGATTACATATGAAGATACAAAATTTTCATTAGCAGTATTAATTTAAAAGTTTATTTATTCATCATACAAAACAAATTTACCTGGTCTGAACAGATTTTGTGAACTGTCGTAACGTCTATAGCCTTGATAGAATTTACTTTTCTACTCATGCTTATGAAAATATAAGAATACAAGAAAAAAACTTAAGAAAACTTGAAACTTCGCAATTCCAAAACGATACCTACATCGATCAAAATTCAAAATGTAAACAAATAATAAACTTTTCTCCAATTTATTGGATGAAGCAATGTGTGAATACATACAGCCTAGAGCCTAAACTAGTTTATTATTATTTTTGCGCCTAAGCATACCCCACAGCCGGTCTGCAGGGTGATGTGGGACTCAATCCGAACTACTAAAGTCCTTACCCACTAAAAACACCTTAATTTTAATTTTTAATTAAGATTCATCTGTGAATTAGAATGGCACTTATAGTACTAGTGGAGGATTATAGGTTGGTTCGACCAGGGGAGCCAAAAGCTGGTCCAGACTTGCCTCGAACCATGGTGCATCTGTGACCCTGCGGCAGAAGAGATTCTGTGCCACCTGTAGTTTGTACAGATGGAAGAGTTTGGCTTGTGCAAAGCTGACGCGAACCTTGAAAAGTGTTCGCTTGTTTCTAAGAGACATTTTACTGTGCCTGCCTAACACACTGTTAAGTGCGAGTTTGGTCACTCTATGTGAGGCCAGAAAACGTACGATCCACAGTGACGCCTAGGTATTTGGTGGTAAGTGCCCACTGGGTAGGGGTACCTAGCATTCGGATATGAAGATCACTGGGACGACGGCGTTTGTAGTCGAAGCGAATCGCAGAGCTCTTTTCTGTCTCCACGTCGATCCGCCATTTTTCAGAATCAGGCTTAGGGAAAGTTCACGGCTTTATGGAGTGTGGTGATGAGGCCGATACCTGTTGACCTTTGTAGTAGAAGGGCTTGTATCATCGGCAATGAGAGAGAGTTCAACAGCTTTTGACGGGATAGGTATGTCATTGATGTCGGAGGTGTATAAGAGGGTCAGGAGTATGCAGTGAGGTGATAACCCTTTCGGACACTTTCATTGTAATCGGAATAAACTAATAAATGTTTTATTTAAATTATATTTGTTTAAACATTTATGTAATAATTACAGTTCTTCAACATTTATGTATTTACATGACAACTTAAAAACTTGAAGTCAAAGATAACAAACAATATAAATCATCATGACACAATGTCAAAATTTAAAAATTATGCAGGAGTAAAATTGCATTGACAACAAGGTAATAAAACTCCTTGCTCTTATACTCCTCCTCGATTTTAGTTCCCTTCACTTCATACACAGTTGATGGCATGGGTGTTGTATGAAGTATCATACAACACCCATGCCTAATGTATACCATACAAACTTTCCTTTCAGCAAAGGTTTGGTATGTGAGTCAGCACCCATACGCTCAGTCTGGATATACTTCAACTCGATATGCTCATTTTCAACTGCCTCTCTCACAAAGTGATGGCGTACAGAAGTATGTTTTCTTCGCTGATGATGCACAGGATTGTGCGAAATTGCCATAGCAGATTGGCTGTCACTGTAAATCTTAATTGGCACTTCAATTTGGCCGGTTATTTCAGCCACAAATTTTTTAAAGATGATTGCCTCTTTAGCAGCTTCCGACATTGTGACATACTCAGCTTCCGCTGTAGATAATGTGATAGACTTCTGCTTCTTACTTTCCCAGCTGACAGCAGCTCCCATATGTAAAAATACTGCTCCAGAATATGACCTCTTATCATAGCAAGAGGTATGACTTGCATCTGCATAGCAATGTATTTCATCTGATGTTCCTCTCTTGAACATCAATCCAATATTATTTGTCCCTTTGAGGTATCGCAGTACACGTTTTACAGCAATCAAGCACTCTTCGCTGTAGGTGCTGTTAAATTGGCTTAAATAGTTGACTGCATACGTTATATCTGGTTTTGTGCATACAGATAGATACATCAAGGAACCAATCACAATTGAATACGGTATATCCGGGTTGGGGATATGGAACGTAGTCTGGAAACTGTTTTCGTTTCCTATCTATCAGCGGATACCTGCGTTCGCTTTCATGAGGCATAATGACAGAATCATTAACTGATTCATAGTCTTCAAAAATGTCAACTTCTGGCTCCTGAACTCTAGCTTCTGGTTCCTAAACTGCTGCTTATGTTTCCTGAACAGCTGCTTCTGTTTCCTGAATTCCAGCTTCTGTTTCCTGAACTGCTGCTTCTGTTTCCTGAACTCCAGCTTCTGTTTCCTGAACTGCTGCTTCTGTTTCCTGAACTCCAGCTTCTATTTCCTGAACTGCTGCTTCTGTTTCCTGAACTCCAGCTTCTGTTTCCTGAACTCCAGCTTCTGTTTCCTGAACTGCTGCTTCTGTTTCCTGAACTCCCTTGTCTAATTGCTTACTTACTTCGTGTATAGTCAATACTCATCCATCCGTTTGTTGACTTGATGGTCTTAACTAATATTTGGTGCCATTGTCTGTTCGTAAAATCTTGATCTTCTTGCCCGTTTGATTCTCAGCATAAGCTTTAAAATCTTTAAACTTTTCATAAACTTCACTTTTATGTTTAAAAATACTATACGAAAGTCTTACGAGTATAGGTAATCGTCAATAAACGTAACAAAATAAAGACTTTTACTGAAAGAAGGAACACGCATAGGTCCGCACACATCCGAGTGTACCAAGCCTAGGACCTCAGCAGCACTCGTGCCATTCTTAGTAAAAGTTTTGAAAACTCACCTCTGTGGCCATCTTGTCCCTCAGTAACTTCAGGTTTCTCAAGCTCAGATGTCCTATCCTTCTGTTCCCTAAAGCCTGGTCATGTGGCTCACCTTCTAATGTTGTTAGTGCTTGACGAGCTCCCTTATTTAAATTTTGCTTTTTAGGGCATTGGTATATGAGGGCCATCACAGACGTAGCACTTCAGCACCTTCTTTGTACCTATATTTGGTGGTATTACTCTGGCTATTTCTGTTACGTCTACTTCGTCAGTAGAGTGTCGACGTCTGGCTTCCACTTTTTAAACCCGTGTCAAATCTACCATTTGAAACAACTTGTTTTTCACATAATCTGATGCCAGTTCAATATTACTATTCTCAATTGTAATTTTCAATGGTTGTCAATAAATCGTTCGGCAGTCAATAATTCGTCATCGTCATGTCTCTTAGTACTTGGGATATAGTGAGCATGGCAGTAACATATGCCCGTACTGTCAAAAACTGTTCTAATTTTAAACTAACCAACTTGTATAGAAAGCGGCAACGATTATTCAGGCCTTTATCCTCACGTGTTTGTTTAAGTTTCTCGCAACTTTCTTTTGCTGTTTTTGCAAGACGTATATGCACTTGGCATTCAGGTAGCACCAATCTTAGCTTTTGCCTTCTGGTCCTTTTTAACAGCTGCCACATCAGTCGGGTCTGGCGTCTTGCTAGTGTATTCCCAAAGATCATCGTAGATAAGAGCCATTTCCATTTGAACTTTCCACGACGAATAATTAGAGCCACCTTCTAGCCTTATCATAGGTGGCACAATTATATTACTAATTGCCATCTCGCTTAGTATCCCTCTGTTGTTACCACTTCCAACTCTGCATCTGTCTGGCATCAAAAATGGTTCTGGACCATAACCTATTGGTTAACCTATTACCTTGGTTATCAACTCACTGCAGAGTACGTAGGATCCAGACACTTTCATTGTAATCGGAATAAAAAAATAAATGTTTTATAATTTACAATTATTTTTTTTTTATTGGTTAATTAATAATTATTAATTAATTATTAATTATTGATTAGTTAATTATTAATTTATAATTATATTTTTTTGGGGTGCTATGGCAACCAGCCGTGAATATTACGTTGAATGTAATATAATATTGCCAGTGTTACGTGATGAAATAGACACGATATTATGAGTTCAAACTCAATTTTGAATAAAAGGTACGCGACGAAGACCAATCATTGAGTTATCTCAAACAATAAAACAACACAAACGGGACCAAAAAACCGACACCAGTTTTTGAAAGAGTTAGAAACATAAAGATAAATACAACATTTACATAGACTATCAACATATTTACAAAGATATATTAAACTGCATGATATATTTATAATTTGCTAATAACAGAGGTGGTCTATTTATTAAATTTCTTGAAGCGAGAGAACCATGGTTTAGTATAGTGAGTTGGATGTCCCCGTAATATTTTCCACAGCTCAAGTTCGATCTTGTATGGAATACTATAGCTACCTTTGGGATGGTTCTGCAAAGTACCAACTTGAAGCGATGGATGCAGTTGACCGAAGAGCCCGAAAAATTATGAACAACTTTGACCTCACCACCAAAAAACTGCAAAGCCTCGACCATCGTTTACATCGTCGACCAGCTTAGCAGTCTTCTACAGATTACACTTTGGAGAGTGCACGAATGCTCTTTTTGATCAGGTTGAACCCACACCCTTCTTGCATCGGACTACTAGACGCAGACGGGCCTTCCATCCCTTTTGTAAGGTGGGCGATTGGAGAGGTATTGAAACATCGAATCTAGATAGAATCCTGTCTTTATTTAAGATATTAAAATGATCATATAGGTACTTTAAATAGGTATATTATTTAAATATATTATAATATATTAAATAGGTAGGTACATTGATTATAATATGGTTACACACTATATCTCCTTTCCATGGAGAAAAAAAATAAAACATATTTTTATGTACATGGATCTTCAATCACCATACATTAACATAACACACAATATCTATAATAACTGATTACGTAACCTTATACAAACCAACAAACTAAAAGAATAATATGATATAGGTACATTTTAGAGTTCTAAAACACAAGTGTAGTACTTAAGTTTTAAATAATTTTGTACGATTTTTATGTACAACATGTAATTTACCATTTAAAATTATTTGAACATTGGGTGTCATATCCTTAACTAACTTATATGGACCTGAATAAATACTGTCCATTTTAGAGCTATTTTCATTCCTAACTAATATTAAATCATTGGGCTTATAAACAGTTGGATTAATATAGTTATCATAAGTAAACACATTTTCTAGCTAATTTACTTTTTAATAAATTTTCTCTAGCTTCTTTTTGAGATAATTGTAAACGAAATTTCAATTCTTAAGGGTAATTTTCATGATTATACAGAGGTTCTACTATGTTACCATTTAAATTACTAGGAAGCGTACAGACTTGGCCAAAAACTAACTTGTAGGGGTTAAATTTTGTTTCCGAATGTACAGATGTATTATAGGAAAAACTCCAAAATGGAAGCCATTGGCTCCATGCTTCTGGATGATTATCCGTTTGTATACGTAAAAAGGAAATGAGATTTTTGTGAGAGTTTTCTAAAGCGCCAATACTTTGATGGTGGTAAGCTGTAGAAACCTCTTGAAATACTGAAGAAGAAATTAAAGGCTGAACCACAACGTATTTAGTTAATTCACATTGTAGAGTTAAAATATAACTAAAATCATAACAATCCTAGGGGTCCTACTAAGTCAAAATAATTTTTTTCAAAAGCTGTCGTAGCCGTGGAAGTGATAACCATCGGTTCTTTGATAGGTATGGAATACTTTTATTCCTGGCATTTTTTACACTTTTTAACGAACTCTCGTACATCTCGTTCTAGTCCTGGCCAGTTATAGTACTTCCTAATGTTGTTAAACACCTTCTCATACCCGCGTGGCCACTTGTGGTTAAAAGATGGAAGTCGTTAAGTATAACTTTACTATCATCTTTATTTTCAATTCGTCGTATGTCATTTAAAATGTAAATGACATGTGTAATGTTTTGGTTTAATATGACTTCCGATAACACTTGATTGATCAGGCCTCGTATTATCATCAGTCATCTGATTGTCACAAATCGAGTTTTGTATTTTTAGAGCTTGAGCCCGGGTTGTTACATTAATACAGGCTTCACTCATACGTTTAAAATACTCCGATGTTAGGGAAATCCCTGACAAAGCATCTGCAGCTGCGTTGTTCGAACCCTTTACATATTCTACCACATAATCGTACTCTTCTAATAGCAGTCTAAATTTCATAAGCCTACTTGGCGGATCCCGCATGTTAAAAAGATATACCTACTAAACGACGATGGTCGGTATAGATTTTAAATTTACGGCCATAAATAAGGACGAAAATATTTGACAGCCCAAACTATTGCTAACAATTCCTTCTCAATAGTTGGGTATCGTTGTACCGCGCAGCTTAAACTCCTACTAGCATAAGCAATAGGTTTTGTATTCCTGTTACTTAAGATAGCGCCAATTGCAAAGCCTGAAGCGTCGGTCTGTATTATGAATTCGTTTTTATCGGAAAAATCTGGGTACTGTAATACTGGTGGGGAAATTAAACATTTAAAGAGATAAAATAAGAGGTAGATAAAATAAGAGGCAGATAAGAGGTAGAAAATATCACTATATTTTGCACACAAAGTTTCTACAGAATTCTGCTCTTCTTTATTTAAATGTTTTAATTTTAAAAATGAAAACAATTTTCTAACACGAGTAGCGTCCGATTCGGTTTTTGTGAAAGAACAGACTTGATAATCAGAAAGACTGTGTATTACCGGATTAATGTCATTTAGTGTAAAATCATGTTCATTTATATTTAATTTTTATAGGTATCATACCACACATTGGTTTTACTAATGAACTTGCTAAATAGATCTCTTGGGCAATATCGGATGCATAAACCTCGTCAATAAAATCTACTGGTATATAATGTATTGTTTCACACCTAGGTGGCATATGTAATTGCTTACTAATTGTATAAATAAGTAAGTCAACTTTATCATTCAAAAATGATAATGTTATTATACTTTGATTAAAATCTAATATCTCTGTTTACTTAGACATACAGTCTTGTACTATAATACCGACAGCCCTAATTGGTAAGAACTTAAAAATATACAATGTTGATAAAAGCGAGAGGCATTTAATGAAACCACATATACTATAAGTGCCTACTGCTAATCCGAAACTATTAAATTAAACTTTTTACGAGAAGTATACGAAAAAACGTTTTTCAAAGAACTTAAATAGCTTAATACTTAAGTTAAAATGTTGAGTAGCATCATTTGTTGAGTAGCCTGCCGCCACCTGCGTAACAAATTGGCAACGGTAGCATTTGAGTAGCATAGCGCGTGCGGTGGCAGGCTCACCGGCTCGCACACCTACCTACACAGCGGAGCGCCCGGGTTTGATGTGGATGATAATGTAAACATGTGTTGTAGGTAACGTTGGAAGGTATTATCAATGAAAATAATAAACAAAAATAATTAATTGTAACACTTACACATTAAATCTTCAATTGTTCGAAATGTCCGCCGTTTGCAATGGTACACAAATTATAACGACGTATAATATTGTTATTTAATCGTGCAATAAGGTCACTGTTTGTTGTTAAACTTTTTAATTTATTAAACGCTAAAAAAATCCGGTTCTTAAGTTCCTCTATGGTATTCACGTCTGTCGCGTACACTTCACTTTTCACAAACCCCCAGATAAAAATATCCATTGGAGTGAGATCCGGGGACCGTGGTGGCCATCGTACTGATCCAAATCGACCAATCCACTACTGTCCAAACATTTCGGTGAGTAGCTCTCTGGAAGACATCACTGAATGTGGAGGAGCTCCGTCCAATTGGTACCATAAATGCCGATAATCGGCTAAGGGTAGTTCTTCGGTATATTCAGCAACGGGATCGGATAATATCTCCAAAAATTTTGCCACGTTAAGGGTGCCGTCAATAAAAACAGGGCCAATAATCTGGTCCCTGTGTATACCATCCCACACATTAACAGAGAAGCGGTACTGATGCTCTGACTCCCGAATCATGCGTGGATTTTCAGTCTCCAGTATCTGAGATTTTGTTGGTTCCATATGCCATTGCGTGTAAATGTGCTCTCGTTGGTCCACATGACATTTAATAAAAAATTCGGGTCATCAGTAACTTTGTCAAGTATCCACTGGCAGTGAGTATGCCTGACTGGCAAATCCCTTCTTAAAAGGGCTTTAACTTTTTTAAATTTGTACGGTTTGCGTTTATTCCTTTTTAAAATGTTATGCACGGTTCTATGGCAAACTCTAAACTGGCGTGCGGCTCTATGCAGACTCGATGTGGGGTTGCGGTCAAAATAGTCAAGAATCTGTTGATCGCGCGCAGTAGGTATCTGCTGCGGTGGCACTCCCTCCTGATGCGCTGCTAATGGTTTGTTTTCCCGTGCCCGTTGTACTGCCAATACTATGGTGCGAGCGTTCCTAGGGCACGTGCGGCTGTCTCCATACCTTTCTCAGTAAGTTCGCAGAGCTAGAGCTGCGTTTCCGTGGGATGCCCCGTAGATTAAAATCATGTGAGTGTATTCTGACGCCGTGTATGTAGCACGAGGCATTGTGGATGTCTTACGTACTTACAAAATAATTAAACTACTCACAAAACTAAACCTAAAATACTTAGTTACGTGTCCTATCACAATAAAAACTTAACATTAGTAAATGGGACGCGTGAGCGACAATAATCTGTGCTGAATTACGCAACGTGCACCCCGGATGCAACGCGTCTTCGCACTAAACAAAGTAAAAATTGTGCCCTTGACCTAATTAGCCGAGCCGTCGCCGGCGCAATAGCAACATATTGATCTATTTCTATGTCTGTTACGCTTATTACATTAGAGTGAGATAACCGTGATCTGTACTTTCTTTTCAGGAAAGATTTAGTAACAGTGTACTTCCTTGTTTGTATTGGAAACTTACGATGCGAACTGGCAACGTCACGTCGCTCGCGTGAATTTTGTCGTTTAAATAACTATGTATGCCTGTAGTACAAACTTACGATCAGGTGATCGGGAAGATACAGAGTGTTTAAATGAAACTAAGTAAAAACTAAAAAGCAATCCTGTGACTAAACTATTGCTTGCATTGATCTGATTTTTGTTGTATAGCCTGATAATGCGACTAATACGCTGCAGTCTCCGCGACGTATTAATCGCATTTGTGTATCCATAGCACCGAGCAAAACTCCCACTGAAACCCTTTGAACGCCTATCATTATTATTATTATACATACCAAGTACCTCTCCAGCACTTGAGGATGAAACTGTTTCCTCATCCTGTGCTGCCTGAATTGCATTCTACCCTCTGCGGGTGACGTGACCGAATTTTCCTGATTCTGATGACGTGTAGTCTGACAGACACCTTAAATAGCGACCTTTATACTGTGACTGTGATAATAATACGTATTATGGGGTGAATAAATACATAAAGTTATATGTTTTCTTATGTTTTTATAAATAAAACACTTAGAAATCATTAGTTAATTCAAAACTTTGGCATTTATTTAGAAGTCTCATTTTTATAAGCAACAACTACTCGAAGGCACATAAGGAGTACTTATTCGAATCGACTAATTCGAATATAGTATCTATCGAAAATTGGCTAGAGTTAAATAACTTAAAAATAAATATAAATAAAACTAAATACATGCAGTTTTTTTAATAAAGGTGCCAAAAAAGCCGCTTTAACTATTAAGTGTCATGATAAGTTCATAAATGAAACAGAGGTGTCCTCATTTCTAGGCATTAAATTTGACCAAAACTGCACTTGGAAAACATACATACACAAACTATGCGGAACAATAAATAGATTTGCTTACGCTTTATGGAGACTCTCAAAAATTACAAACATGGAAACAGCACTAAAGGCTTACCATGGTTATGTTGCGTCCATATTGAGGTATGGTATTCTTCTTTGGGGTAATTCAGTGAAAATAAATGGAGCATTTATTGCACAGAAACAGTGCCTTCGAGCCTTTAACTAATTATTTTCAATTAATAACACTTCCCAGCAAATATATCTTTGAAATATGTGTATTTGTGAAAACACACCATGAGTTGTATACAACAAAAAAACAATATGTACATTTAACACAAGATACCCCAATAAATGTTTGCCAAATATTAAAACTGACATCTGTAACAAAAACTGCCTTGCAATGTCAGTAACAGTGTCCAACCATTTACCAGAAGAAATGAAATGTTTGCCGTTGCGTAAATTTAAATATACTCTCAGAACTTGGTTAATTGAGAAGTGTTTTTATAGTATTAATGACTTTCTATCCAAAAAAAATAGTTATGTATCACATTTTATGTCATGACTGAATTATTATATACCTATATTGACATGTATTTTTCTTATTTCAATAAAATGTTTAAACTATTGAAGGCACTTTAAAATATTATGTAATTTGTTGTTATTGTGTTGCATTTTACCTTCACAGTTATTTATATTAAATTGTATTTTTGATTTATTAAAGTATTTAACAAAAAAAATGGGTTTTTTCTTTTGTTATATAACAAAACACATAATATCCTGTAAATAATATATTTTATAAGAAAATCACATTGTCAGATCTCAAGTTATACAGCCTCAAAGTCTTACATATTTTTTGGCAATTCTAACACAGGGACTTCACCCATCACAAATATATTAGGATTAGTAAGCAAACGTATTTTGTTTGGCGTTTGTTCGGGCAAATACAGCACAGCATTCTTCCACCTATGGGCGTAGCGGGGGATTTTGAAGGCGGTGGGGGTAGATCATTACCTAAAAGCCGACTGAGGGTCATACGCAGTTTTCGTGGTAAGCGATCATTATAGACACGTATCTTCATATGGTCTATAACTAATGCCCATGCCATATTTATTATAAATTGAGTTCTTCTTAAGTTTTAGTTACTGTTTTCACAAGCCTGGCACTTCATAAGCACAAAACTTACCAATTCTTACAAATTTTAACTTTATTTAGTTTGTGAATACAATAACGGTGAGGTGTAGTCTAGGAAACACTATGGAATTATAACGATAAGGGTGACGTGTAGTCTGCTAGAAACTCATCGTAAAGAGTGGCGTGGTAGTCTGCCAGACACCCTGAGCCCTAAACGCTGACATCCGATTGGTATGAACGCTCGCCCTTACTCGTCGACGCGTAGGCACACGCAGCGCAGGTACTTTGAACACCGGCGCCGTTGGTGCGATTATAAAGCTTATACACATGATTTTTTGAAATGCGGTGTCTGTGGGACTACCACGTCACTTGCAGAGGGTTAAGTGAGCAGAAATGACGAGCGCTTATTATGGTACTCAATGTACGGTTACGTAACCCGTCTGAAAATTTCTTAACAGCATATTGCTCATTAAGGAGTTTTAGGACGCTATAGTTTTCAGAATTTCCGTTCGCCTGTGTAATGGTAAGATTAACGAAAAGTTCAGTTATTTGCCTACCATAGTCTTCAATCGATAAATCATTCTGTCTTATATTAGTCAATTTAGTTTGAATTGCAGTTGCTGATTTTTGTGGCAACAACACTTTTTCCATGTCAATGATTAGTTCATCAGTACTAGGATAAGAAGATGATAGTCGCAGTGTAGAAAGGGTGGAACTGTAATATTTGATGTTATCTATCAACTGCTTTGTATTGGCTTCCTCATCAGTCATGAGTGGCAATAAACTTAATGCAATTTTTAGATTGAATGAAGACATGGTTATGGTTTTACAAATTGTACTAGACTTACACAGCTCACTAATTTCTGAATAATACCTACGAAAAATCTCAATGTATCTATGAATTAATTCAGATTCGCTACTTGATATATTACCTTTCTTAATTTCACTCAAAACTTTTGTGACACATTAAAAATATCTCATAAAAATCTCATTCGCTTCAGTTAAAAGGTAGAAAGCTACTTATCAAATAAGCAACAATGTGTTGAAATAGCTCGCATGACAAATAATACCTTACAATTCTACCAATCTCCATACAGCTAAAATGGAAGAGGAGTTCTTCAGGGTAGTGTATTAGGCCCATTGTTATTTTTAATTTACATTAATGACCTCCCAAACTCAACTAATCATATTATATTGTATATTGTTATAATACTTTTACGTTATAATATTGTTGTAATACTGTATATTGTTTGCTGATGATACGACAATCACAATAAAATGTAAAAATAATTATGACGCTGAAAAAGAAACAAATATAGTTTTGAGTAGAGTAGTCAATTGGTTAGACATAAATAATTTACAAATTAATCTATCAAAAATAATACAATCTTCAAATTGAGTATGAGAAAAATAAGTTACATTTAGTTGACTCAACAAAATTTCTTGGTATAACAATCGACAAACATTGCAACTGGAAAGCTCATATAAACATCTTATGTTAAAAAATTGATAGGTTTATTTATGTTCTTAAACGGATAACTCTCACAATATCCAATCACTCAGGCAGCTACACTGGCTTACCATGGATATGTCTGTTCAAATATTCGATATGGGCTTATTTTATGGGGTAACTCGGTTGAAGCTGACAGAATATTTAAAATCCAGAAAAAATGTCTACGCTGTATTTGCAAAGCACATTACTTAGATAGTTGTAGGCCTCTATTTAAGAAATTGAAAATATTTCCACTTCCTTCACTATACATTTTTGAAATTTGCTGCTTTGTAAAGAGACACATGCATCTTTTAAGAATGAAGATGATGCAATGGGAATTCGTTCTAGACATATGAAAAATTTTATGTGCCTGCTCAAAAACTCAAAATATATATCACCAATGAACATTGCATGGCAATTAGGATTTTCAATAAACTACCAGTCGAGTACAAAAACTTGCCAGAAGGAAAGTTTAGAACAGCTTTGTTTAATCTTTTAATTGACAAATTATATTACAATGTACATGACTTTATGACTGAAAATAAATTTTGATACCTACCTACAAACCTGTACTTAAGTGAAATTGGCATTGTGTACCTTTTAATTATTTTATATTTATGTTTGCTCTAACAAAGTACTGTGTAATTACTTAAACTATGAATTTAGATTTATTAGTGTTGTTGTGAAAACTATTTGCACGATGTTCACGGCAGTATATGTACCGGCACAACTTATAATTCAACGTCTATTTTGACGCATGTACAAAGCAAATAAATGAATTTTGAATTTTGAATTTAATTTCGTATTTAATATTTTACTCACTCTACGGCTTGGACCAATTTTTATTAAATATACTCTAATTTCTTCAATTTGAATACATAAGTTCTTTATATCAGATGTCATAGCTTACTAAAAAATGTAAAAGAGATATCTAAAGTATTCATTTTTATATACTAATAGGTTACCTGTTTACTACCCTTTAGACTGATAATAACATTCTTAAACATAAAGTTCCAGTTTATTTCACGATATATGGCCGCCTATCCATGTATGATATCACTCCGAGACGAACTTAGATTTTTAAAAACCGCACTTGTGTTATTATACTCTAAACTGCACTTTGACACTTAGCACTTTTCACTTTTAGACCTCTGGATTGTTCATGGTATGTTTCGGGATAGCACGTAAAAACGAACGCCGAAGTATATTGCTGCAGTTGCCGGTCAATCCATTTTGTGTGACACCTTTTATACACACGATATACGCCACACAATGTAGCTAATATAATAAAGCTAACTTAGCATAACCAATAGAATAATATTTGTTGCTCCCACATGGACCTTCAATTCTTCAAACGAAGATTGGTTATTGCCTCCAGACGCATTTTGACTAATAATGACCTCCTCTTTTGACTTAGTTGATCCCATTTTGTTCTTTATAATATTTTTTATCACAATGAATGGAGTAACTTTGATATCAGCGAAGCTTCCATTTATTATCGACAACATTTTGAAGTCTTCGTCCGTATATGGGAATGGAATTCACAACATTGTACGCGCCAGATTCACTGTGCGCTGGCAGGATCGCCATGTAAGGTGGGCGATTGGAGAGGTATTGTAACATCGAATTGAGATAGAATACTGTCTTTATTTAAGATATTAAAATGATTATATAGGTACTAGTTAAATAGGTGGGTACATTCATTATAATATGGTTACACACTACACTTTATAGTAGACATCCCAAGAAGTCGAACCAAACGCTTCGATAGTTTCTTTTTGGTGCGGGTCACCAAGGTGTGGAACGAACTGCCTGCGTCTGTTTTTCCATAAAACTATATTCCTAGTTCTTTCAAGCGTCGAGTGAATAGGTATCGTGAATACGTGTAATACCTTCTTCTTCATCGTCACTTTCCATCAGGTGAGACAGAAGACAAACGTCTAATCCTTTTTCAATAAAAAAAAGAAGTGGTCTTTTTATTAAATTTCTTGAAGCGAGAGAACCGTGGTTTAGCATGTATAGTGATTTGGATGTCCCCGTAATATTTTCCAATGACATTGCGGGAGTTGTCCCAATCTGTGCTCCAATTAAGGTCCAGATGAACTTCTGCAATTCTTAAGAAAAGAAATGACTTATCTGACTAGCCGATCGTGTAAGCCTATGTCGCAGAGCTTATAAGTGACACCCTTGTGACTTGATATGATGATCTTGATTTATCAAAAATCTTGGCACAGTCAAAGAATATCACGACTATTTTAAGTCACTTGGGATAGAAGCCGTCAAGTATGTATTTGACGATGCGGTAGACTTGCTGAGTACAAAGGGGCTTTGCACAGAACCCGAATTGATGGGTGATAATCACCTTCATTAGACGCTGTAACTGGTTCAGTGGGGACGAGAAGAGAAGAGTCGCTGAGAAGGACTTCGTCCATCACCGCCTGGATGTGTGAAAGGTCTGTGGGTTTGGTGCTTGGAAAGCATTGTGAGGCAATGCTATCCGCTAAGCATTCAGCTTTCTCGTCGTCCTCGACGAAAGACCACTTAGGGGAACAAATTTAACCCGCGGGTAGTTTTTGTATTCCATGCATGCTTCACTCACTTCTCATTCAGAAATAAATGACATGACATGACATTTTGCATTTTTAACAACCTTTCTCTAATAATTTGACTACCTCTTTGTCTGTATGACTTAAATCCATTTCGTATACATCTGTGTTAAAAAATTTAAATAACATCACAATTGCTGCGTTCCGTTTGCCGATTACAGCGCTCACAGCGCTCATATACCCGTTCCGTTTGCCCGTGAGCGCGCTCACAGCGATATCGATACGTCTTCAATGACGTCATAAACGTCTGTCAAAACTGACACATGCCGTTACTTTGTTGATGTTTTCATTAGTCGATTAAAGATTTTAAAAGCTTGCTTATTAATTTTCTTTCGTAATAATGTAAAAAAATGGCTCCTGCTTCATTCAGGGTCAAAGATCTTAATGAAATTGTAACTTTAGACTTAAGCGACGAACAATCAGAATGTTAGCGCGCTATTTACCGTTCCGATTGCAATATCACTAATAACACTTTTAGCGCGCTCAAATGAATCGGAACGGTTTTGAGCACTTTTATAGCCGGTTTACACGCGTTAAGTGGTTAAATTGGTAACTAAATTTTAACTAAATTTTAAGTTAAAAGTTGCGTGTAAACAGTCAGTTAAGTGACAAGTGGTAACTTAAAATTTAGTACGCAAGTGATTAAGTAGATTAGGATTTGTTCTATTTTTCGTATAAGTGGGTGGGCGGGGCTTCTCAGTTAACACGTTTGGACGTGATTTTTTAGTTAAGTGCATAAGTTGACAAAGCTGGTGGCGGCAAGAGCTCGTATTTATGTCGCATTTTCTCTTTTTTTTAAATGTCGGAGTGGAGTTTAGTTTCAACTTAAAAATTTGTGGAAGAATATTTAAGGGTGTTACCACACCAATCGATCGACGTCGATCAATGGCAGAATAGAACAGTCGACGTCGCAGTTGGCGTGATGGCCTACAATTGTCTGACACCACCCCTGAGTTGGTAGATCTGCCAACCCGCAGTTGGAGTGATGGCCTACAATTATCTGACACCAACCCTGAGTTGGTAAGTCTGCCAACCCGCAGTTGGCGTGATGGCCTACAATTGTCTGACACCAACCCTGAGTTGGTAAGTCTGCCAACCCGCAGTTGGCGTGATGGCCTACAATTGTCTGACACCAACCCTGAGTTGGGAGAGGCTGATATCCCTCTAGAGATTATTAAGGGTACCTAATTAGTAAAGGTACCACACCAATCGATCGTCCGTCGATCGACGTCGACCCGTCGACGTAAGAAATTTAGAAAAATACATAATCTTGCAAAGATTTTAATTTCCGAATCAAATTCTTCTCTAAATTTGTCCAAAATCACGTTTAAAACATTATATCTAAGTACAGAATTGACGAATTCCTTGACATTCATCACTGCTCATCTTCATTGAACTTATGAACTTAACTACTTAATCCGTTTGGACACACAAGTGACATGCAGTAACTTAAAATTTAGTTAAAATTTAGTTACCAACTTAACTACTTAACGCGTGTAAACCGGCCATTAGCGCTGTGAGCGCTGTAATCGGCAAGCGGAACGCAGCAAGTGAGTGTCAGTCAATGTCATTTTTATCCAAATAGAGTGCGTCATTCATTGGATTTTTGAATTGATTTTGATTACAAATACTTGTGTAAGCAATATTTATTATTCAGAAGTTTTAACTTTCAGTAATTGATTTTTACAAAATTAACGATGGCACTTAACAGTGCACACGCAGATCATGGGGTGTTGATATATCAAGGCGAGAGGTGAGTTTGTAGAATGTTCTACAACTTGTACTGATTATCTAGATTATTTAGTTAGTCGTACTGTGAGTCATTCACTAGGTATTCGTTTAGTTCAAATAAGTACTGATTTATTTATTTATGGCAATAAAATATCATGTAAAAAACAAATACCAATACATAATATTTGTATTTGTAAATTATACTTTAAATCCTGCTGTTGTATATTCAATATTACTAAACCATTTTTATAAATATAATTATTATAAATTTATAAATATTATGTTTTCTTTTCAGCATTATATTATTTTCTGATAATGTTACTATTGAGTTTTATGGCAATGACACCATGGAGTTTAAGGGACCCAAAGTTGGGCGGTTGTATTTAACCACCCATCGAATGATATACAATTCTAAAGGGAATGCTGACCATATGAGATCTTTTAGTTTTCCTTTTATTTCTCTGTCAGATGTAAGTAAATGGATGTTATCTTTTGATAATATTACAAAAAAAAAATAGAATGTACAAATTCTGTTTAATTAGGTTTCAGTTGAGCAACCATTGTTTTCTGCAAACTCTATTCAAGGCAAGGTTAGAGCTCAGCCCAATGGTAACTTTATTGGGGAAGTGAAATTCAAGATAACATTCAAGTCTGGTGGTGCAATTGAATTTGGCCAGGCAATGTTAAAAGCAGCACATCTTGGTAAGTATCAGTAATATAAATTTAGGAATTCATGAGATATCATCATGAATGTAAATTACAATTAAAAAAGTACGATGTATTATTCAGTTTAAACATAGTATTCCTTCAAGACTATTTCTGTACTTATTACTATAACATAACAACTTTACTGGAAAATTTCTTTCGATGGCTTTTTGTAATACCTGCCTCATGTATGTCATGCTCTAGTAACTAAACTCAATGCTATACAAAAAAAAACTTCTTTGCTGTTATGAAAGTAACAAATACTCTAGTTTCCATCAATTTGGCTGTAACTTCCTATAACTTTATGAAAGGTATTGGAGAGGCAGGCTCTTCAATTTGTCTCTCGTTCACACACTGTTACTGTCAATTGTTTCCTTGAATTGATCCTAGTTTAAGTGTTGTTTTTTATGTGAAGTCCTATTTTATTCTTCTTAGTTTTAACATTATTATACATATACTTATAAATATTCTGGAATTGTAAATATTTTCATATGCGGGTTAGGACAATGGACATTGATATAGATAGGCGCATCCCTGTTTTAAATATATGTTAATAAAAAAAAACAAAAACATTATCCTAAAACCTATAAAAATAAACCTACTCATGCAAAAACAAATTTATGTACAGAATGTACCACTGTCACAGTGGTCACAGTGCCACTCTCCCAATCTCTTTTTTTAAATGACAGGATAATAAGAGGGTAAAAAAAGCTTATCTTATATTTTAATTTTAAAAAGTCATTAAAACAACTGATATGCCACATTCTATACCATTATATTGGAGCGCATTCATTCACCACTACATGCAACATACTTTAACTGCCTCCTCTCCATAACTAACTAAATAAATCATAAAACACTGCACAATTCCAATAAAAAATGAACAAATGTAGAATCCTTTGAATGTTGACTTCAGCCTCCCGGCATATGGGTGCGGGCGCCGCTCCACCCCGGTACACGCCGCCATCTGGCCCGTGGTACGCCGCGCCGCCACCGGCATACGCCCCGCCTGCCGAAGGCTACTACGGGTGGGTGCCACCTTATGAGGTAAGTTGCTCATAACAGGTGTTGGGAATTTAAAAGGCTTAGTTTTATGGGTAGTTTTTATATTCATCCAAAAGTCATAAAGATCACCCATTTTCATTAGTTGCCTGCCTAATGTCATGCAGAAAATCTATGTTACTCGTACATCACCGTCTGGGCGTCTTTTTGTGTATATTTTTTGTAAGTTTTAAGGTTTAATTGTTTTTGTCTATGTAAACTGTTAGTGAGAAAACTGTTGTTTCATGGAAACAACTTAGTGTCACCATACCCTTTCTCTTTATCAAGAACTATAGTAACCGATAGATGTCTATAAATCTAAGATCAAACCAACAATCTATTCCAGGCATTCCCTAACCAGCCACCACCGAACTCGGTGTTCGTAGCGAACCTGCCGCCACCCTACCCTGGCGTGACCGGGGTAATGTACCCCGCGGCCCCCGGATTCTCCGGGGCACCGGCGCCGGCCCCGACGCAGCCCACCGGTAACGCCCCGCCTGGCTACCCCGGCTACCCTAGCGCGCCAGGAGCCCCAGCCATGAACTCGAACGGTGAGAACGCGCGATCCAAAGTCAACATTTTTAAACAGCGTATTGTGAACTTTATGTGATGTCGACATGAACAATAAATTGGCTTTACGAAACTAGCTTCCCTTGCCTAACCAATCTAATAAATGAGATTTAATGTTTTAAATTGTGAAGCATTTTGAAGTCGATTTCTTCTTGTTTGAAACTGAAATGGCTGGGGCTTTTACTCGCTTTATACTATTACTTATAAATAGTGTAGGTAATAGTAGAAAGAGTAGGTAATAGTCATACAGCTTCAGATAAATAGTTAACTATTCTATGTATGTAGTTTTTTATTTTGTAGAATTGTTAGTAGTAGTTTCGTATTGATTACAGATGCAAAGGCGGCTGAGGCGGCGCAAAGTGCCTACTATGATCCTAATAGGCCTCAAACTGCTTATGTACCACCTCCATATGTAAGTAAAAATATTAGTATCGACACATTTTTAATCAGTTAGCTACCATTCTATTCACGTTATGATATAATTAGTCGGGCCATATTGCAGGTAGAAGAAAATATTGTCTTTATTCTGGCCCGACGGCTTTGTACATAACGCGATCGTCTTTTGTCAATAAAGTGATCATTTATTAAAATAACCCTGAATATAATAAATAATACAGCCTTGATACAGAAAAGTGATTCATAAGTGCAGTCTCATATTATTATGCTACTTACATGTTTATAAATACCGACTTTTTATGTATATTTATACCAATATTCTTAAAATTAAGGTACATACTTACACTTATTATTAATTATTGTTGCTTTTTAGGATGAGAAAAGTATATACATCTCAAATATAATAGTATAAATGATGCCAGGAATTTTGAAACATTCAAATGAATTTTTAAATTTAAATCGGTCTTTAACAGTAGGTACTTTAGTGTTTAAATATTTTTGTTTCTATTATTATTTTGGAGTAGTCCGAATACAGCAATATATTAAGTAATTATTAAAAAGTCTTTATTATTAGCTTTTAAAAAAAATATATAGAGCATTTTACAGTTCATGGTTGTGTTATACCAGACTATAGGTACCATGGTTTTGGTTAAGTAATAATTTTGCTTTATTTGAGTTTAGTTATGTAACTACAGTTTTAATTATCCAATTTGCTTATGGTATTTGCTTCAATTATTGAAATTTTTTTAATTACAATTACAAAGTAAGTACTATCTTGTTCATCTGACAAAGTTAATTTACCTTTGATTAGAGTTAAGTAACTTTAAAAGATCTTCAATTATTATTTATTAATACGTCACTTTTTCCTTACCACATATTCCGCTTTTACAAAAAGTACTTCTAAATACACACAAATTCTTGGTAAACTTCGTGAGGGAATGGTACATTTGGAAAGAATGCCTGCACGATCTAAATTTAGTCGTTGGAGTTCCATACCGCTGCCACCTCATGTTTAAACTGCATTTACATCACGCGTGCCCAGTATACCACTTCCCTAAGTCCTTCCTTTCTCCTTCCCCTAAAAATGTCAAAGAGAAGAGCAAGAAATGAATACCGCTCCGCAAAACGCCTGTAAAAGTACATTATCTGGTATTAACTGTGTCATGGATACAGATTATTATACAGGGTGTGGCGTAATGAAAGGTTTGAGTCCCGAGGGGTCTGTATAGATTAGTGACATCCTCGAAAACCTTACTCTTTTTCCTTATTGCTTATTTTTGTTGTGTTAATTTATCTATTACATTCATTAGTTGGTAGATAATTTTTGCGTACTTATATTAGTTTAATGTTTAGTTCAGATATTCGCTATATTATATTTAAATAGCAAAGGAATAAAGTTTAAAATTGATTATCTTACTCTCACTGATACATCTGCAGTGAAATCTATTGGTAGATTTAGGATTGAGTATTCCATCAATTGACATAATCTGTAAATCTGGCAGATGTATTATCTATATTAGCGTGCGGTAATATTATTGATTTGCATTATAATAGTTTGCTCAATATACCTACTAAGAGTGTTGCAAACGAATTTAATTATACAAAAAATAACGGATATCTCTCGGGGTTTATGGAAGATTGAAAAATAAATCAATTTCATTTCCAAAAAAACACGAATTAGCTGCTTTTGGGCTAGGAGGATATTATTCTATTATTTTGACTATCTGCAGAATCAGCGAATACCACGTAAATCTGAATGGCCTTTTAGAGAGTTTTGTGTGAATATTTAAAACAATAAAATTATGTTCTGCAGGATCAACCGCCGACCTACCAGGAATCACAGTCGAAAAAACAGAACTAGCTCATTGTCCCCACTTTGATTGGAATAGGACGTTCACCACCACTACAGAGTCATCCATCGGGAAGAAAGGGGTGAAACGTACCGCCTCCTAGACCCGTATTAATAAACCTCACTCAAATCAGGCGTCATCTCTCAAGCGAGACAGGTATTATTTTCTATATCGCAACAGTATAACTATCTCGCTCTTTCCCAGTCTTAAGATGGCGCACCCTTTGTGAGATTTGTTAATGCAGTTAAGCGCGTTTCAAGTGTGGCATTTCAAATCTTCATAATTAATAACATCATTTTAACGTAAATAAAAAAGAAAATTGTTAATAAGCTTATTCATTTATTCATGTTTCACAAAATTTGTGAGACATACTGAAAATATAGTGACTAACTATAGTTAGCTAAATGTGTCTCGGTAAGTCACACTTAAAATGTGCTTTGTAGCAACGACAAAAATATTTCTAGGCAATGGTATTAAATTATATTGCATCCAAAATTTCGGCCACTACATTTTTGTTTTGGTATTTTACTTTATTTTAATTGTTTAAATTTGTGCAATGAGTATTATCCAAATTTCATTGATTTTTACTTTAATATTCCTGTTACTCTTGTAATTAATATTCAGTCAAACAAAAATCACGGCTGTCACTTGTTTTATTTGTTGTAACGTAGAATACACATTTATTATATTAATTAAGTTTTAAATGTATAGAACTTTGTTATTTTTTTTTAATAGTGCTGCATTATAGAATGTACTTGTAATATATGATTTTATTATTCTTTGCTAGAAAATTTAACAGTTATTCTTTTAAAAAATCAGTTCTCGTATTGCGTGGTTCTAAATAAAAAGTACGCTTTTTAATTTAAAAATGATTGCATTCAAACCGTGGCTTTATAGTTTGCCTTCATATCTGTATATTTCCAGGACAATAAATTGTTGATAAGAATCTGTCATTCTTCTTTTTACAACAAAAGTATTTGAATTGGATACTAGTGTCTATATAAGTAACATTAATTTGTTATTTTTGATTATTAAAATGCCACAAATAAAATTTTGTCGCAAGTGTCGTTTTTTTATCCATTTATAATTTATATAGATGATGTGGCCATAATCTATATAAATTATATATTAATTTTTAATTTTAAAAGTTGGGACATACAAAATAAAGAAAATAGCTGTTGTGTGGTATTTCTAGTATGTGTTTGGTTCTTACATAAGCACTATGCATGTTTGTATGTTAAATGAGGAAATGTCATTACAAATGCGTGCCAGCTTTCAGTAAACTGCCTGTAGTATGATTTTTTCCAAATTTTTTTCCTATTATTGTTTAACATTCCTTTCTTTAATTGGTTCTTTTATATATTATAAATATTACTTAAGTTAGAATATTTTGATCAGAAACTTAAAAAATTGCTAAAGCTAATAAGCATTTACTTGAACAATATACTTATGTATAGTATTTTTGTTAGATACACTTGCGAAAAGGGTTTTTTTAACAAGAAATTGTAAGCAAACAGAAACACTTCTTTAAATACATACTGTGTAAGTTTTTTCATTCTTTTTAATTTTGGTTAAAATTTGTTACATATTTTTCTGTATGTGCATACTTCTAAGTCTGTAATCATTATAAAAGTATTTCAAATATACCGTGGGCCCTAATAACACCACCGATTTTATCCATCGATTCTAGAGCCTAATTGGAGTACATAAATTGGTATAACATGTAGTTCAATAACACATAATTTTCGAAATATTCAAATTAAAAAAAGTTTCTACACACTACACTAGTTGTAAAACCTCAAGTGCAACACACCTCAATTTGATTTACCCGTGAAGTTTCTTGCCAGTTCTTCTTCACGAAGGTTTTTTTCGAACTGGTGGTAGAATCATGTTTTGTTTGACGTCAATAAGAACAAGTAATTGTCAATGTTGAGAAATAAATATTTGAATTTGAATTTGAATTTGACCCTGAGTGCATTGTATGTCGGAGTAATTCGTGAACTGTGTTTTTCACTTACTCTGTTTCTCGACTAGGAATTGTTTTCTCTTATTCACTCTATCAACTAAAGATTTGTTCACAAGGAAGTGCTAAACATAAACGATTTATTTTGTAATTAAAAATTTCAATTAAGATACATAATTTACTTGTAGAAGCATCAGAAATTTGTTAAAATCTTTCGGGTTATTAGGGCCCACAGTGTATAATATTGATATTGAATGTAAAATATAAATTGTAAAAAGTATTAGTAACACCAGAGACTAGTAAATAACTATAGACTAACCATGTCTAACAAAATTTTGTGACTTGAAAAAAAGTTGTTTTTAAGATAGAGAGATGGCGTTAGTTGTATTAGATTTACAAGTCATTTAAATTTAGTAAAAATAATACGTAAAAAAACTTAAGATGGCGCTGTTTACAAAATCATTTGATATTTCATTGCAAGTACCGTAGGTATCAGGCGACAACAGACATTGCCAGCTAGTGCATTATATTATTTGATGCTATGTTGCCGCTCTTATAATTCAGTAACAGAAAACTTTACACCACCCCGGATATTATTTGTAGTGTTACTGGGTTACTGTATTGCCAGTATATAATTTTTCCCACAAAAATATAGCATTCATCTCCACAGTTTGTTCTTATCTGCCTCAACATATATTATACTTTATATTTTACTTTATTTCTTGATATCGATAAAAATTATGTCTTAATAAGTGCATAATTTTTATTTATAATGCATATAACTCATAACTATTTTGCAGTAGTGAAAAAAATTTTTTCTTGCTGGATTATTATTTAAAAAAATGTTCTTTATCCATCAACTTTTTTTGTTCTTATTATCACAACATTTTATTTGTTTGACAATTTGAATTCTTTGTCGTTTATTGTTGTTGCTATGGGTGTGTGTTTGTTTTGAAACTTTTCCCTGCATTTCTTTGAATTCACAATATTTCTGCTCGCCTACTGTGACTCGTGCAAATTTTATGGACCTTGATTAAGTGTACGTTTTGGCTGCTACATATATCGTATAACATGTGCGTTTATCACAACTGTGATAGTAAAAACTTTTAAAACTAGGTTATTATGGCAATTAAAATAAAGAGGATGGTAGTGCCCAGGCGTCTCTGAACAAAATAAACTTATACCAGTATGTTTATGGTCTTTTGTAGTTGTTATTTTATCATCTATAAAGTAAGAATAAATTACTATCTACCTATTCTTATTGAGTAAAATTATTAAAATCAATGATATAAAACGATGACATTTTCCAATTTCAGGAAAGGAATAAATCCTACTTGCTAAGGTTTCAGGTTATTTGACAACGCCATCTAGCATTTGCATTACGTTTCTTGTCAATAATTCATATAAAAATTAAAGACGACAAGGTTGGTCCAAGCTATTTGAGAGCGACATCTAGTAATAGCTTGGATTTTAAGCTTTTTCCGAGTCACGAATTTTTGTATGGAGATGGTCAGTCTATAGTTATTTACTAGTCTCTGGTAACACAAAAAATTATCGACGCGATGCTGGTAATATTGATTATTGTAAATTGTTAAAAATTATATTTATCGGCATAGCATACTAGCATCTAAATTGCAATAGGCAACACAGGAAAATTATTCATATGAAGTCATCTATTAAAATCGGATTCGGAACTGTCAGCGATCGTCTTACGCGTCGGTTTAATTTTTTGCAAATTTTTTCAGTCTAAATATTTATTGTGGTCAAAGGCCTAAAATCGTATTAATTTCATCATTTTTGTATAGTGTCGTGTTAAATTAGTTAGTTTATCTTGAAGTTGGTCGTTGACCCCATCAGTTTTCCGCTTCGTTAAGTATTTGTTATGTAAATATGACGTGACACTGGCAAATATGCTACAGCAATTGCCATAAATTGAAAAAAAAAATCGGATTCTTAACTGAACGTATCCTAGCTAAAAACTTCGAATCCGTGTCGTTTGGTTCCTTTGCCTGTATGGAGTAATTTTCCCGTTATGTGTTTTCATTATAAGAGCATTAGTACCGATGTTTGTTAAATGTGATATATTTAAATAAAAGGCTTTATTATGCAGTCTGTTTTTTTTTGTCAATATATATGCTAGCCAATGTGGCTTTTATTTAAAACTTATTTGCTGAAATGAAATGTTGTAGAAACAAACGGTCGACGGGTCTGCGGGTAAATAATTTTTCGGAAACAGTTCACGTGTTCACTCATAAAACAAATTAGTATAAAATCGTTTAGAAAATATCTTAATTGTTAATTTATGTCTAAAAAAAAATATAAAATTATTATTATCAACAGACGCGCGAACCCAATATTTTTTGGTTTATTTAACGCAATGTTCTGCCTTGACCAAAACGTTGTAGGACGAGTTTTGTCAACGGCACTGTATGTGAGATTACGCAGCCGCGACCAGCGGGTGCGCCAAAGGCGTTAGCTATGCGTGAAAACTCGGCAGTCTGTTGGATAAAGTCGACTAATATTGGACCAATAGCAACACTCATGTAGGTAGCTTCTTAATGAAAAAAGTCTTGACAAAAAAAACGTATGTTCTGTGTTTTTACTCTCTTTCGTATTCTGCATTCATTTTCTTTTAGCTCATCACAAATGAGCCCATTCCTTTCTACGCCAATGTTTAAATAATTGAATATTTAGATAGTAGTAGATATAGGTACAATGTGCCCGGTCAGCATATATATACGTCCCAGCAGTTTCTCAGGTTTGTAGGTAAGCTACGACATGCATTCAAGTTTAGCGGAAAGGGCAAAGGCTGTCTATGGACGCGCTCGTTTGGTTATTTAATTGAAAAATGGCAATCAGCCGCGACTGCTGTGGCGGGCTATTTCTGCCAGTGTCGCGTATTGGTGCAACACAGTACAAAAAATAAAATAAAAAAGTTGCCAAAAATAAATTTCGCATTGAGATATATTATAGATATATTATACGCTAAAACAAAATATAACACACTAACAATAACTTAATCTAATAAGTATAAATGGTTCTAAATGGTATATGACATACTCTAACAAACTAACCAAAAAGAATAAAAAATTTAATACTTAGCTAAAAATACTTGCTAACAATGTACAATCGTAGGCTAATATTAAATTATGAATTAATTTGCACAATATTCTTAAAATCTTTGGGCTGTAAGTAGAGAGGAGAGTCTTGATATTCGGTGGGCACTGTATGTTAGGAGAAAGGAAATCAAACAGTGATAACGGAAAGACCGGGAATTAAAAAATATATGGTCCACTGATCCTACATCCTGACGCTCGTTTGGTATCGTATGCTGGAGCGTTAGAAAGATTGCAGTTTTGAAATTGACCTGATTGACACCTTTAGATTATTTGGGGTTATATGAAAGAATAAAACGTGTACACTACTGTTATGAACAAAAGCGAAGAACTAATTGTGATAATCATGTCGTGCGCTGACGAATCTAGATCAAACACAGGTACGTGCGGTTAACCTTTACGAAAATAAAAGAATGTAACAAAAAAATCAACGTACAATTAAATAAAGGTATACATATACATGGTCGAGTTTTGGAACGCCAACCTGGTTGGGAAGTACTCTGAGTACGGAGATAGCAGGTCTTACTCTAGGGGAGAATTCTTTTATTTTTAAAACGAAGTCGAACATATTTAAAAATCAGCTTGCTACACCAGAGAATTGAACCGGTTATACCCCGAAAAAATAAACTGTATTTTATGTCACCTATAGGGTCATGAACTACAGGGTGCGTGAACCATGAGAAATTTATATGTAAAAAGTCAAATTTGAACAGATAGTGCTCCGGTCCACATCAGCAAAATCACTAAACCCTTTAAACATTTTAGTCGCTGGATCGGTACAAAAGGCTGAATCAGATGGCTTGCGATAATCACAAGACCTCTAGGCGTTTTTTTTTACAAGGTTACGTAAAAAAATTATAATATACAAAAAGTAACTATGTAACTGCTAATTATTTAAGTACTATAGGGTATGGGGAGACAAATAGGAACAGCGAATCGATTCCGAACAAAACTATTTTTATTTGTTCTAAAGATATTATTACATCGATACCGGGCCACGCCCCAAGGGCGATAGATATGTAGAAAAACAATCTGTCATCATCTAACTTTTTAAATGTAAAATATTCCAATTTGACATTACCTATTGTTTTTAGTGCCTTAAAAGAGGTAAGGTTAATAATATTTTTAGTGTTCACTACAACTGGTAGTTAAAAGTTATCTTCGATCGACCGGTCGACGTCGATCGATTGGTGTGGTAGAAACCCTGGTTCGAAGTCGCTAGTCCTATTCTCGCCATCGATCGACGGACGATCGATTGGTTTGGTAATACCCTAACAAACAATTTCACGAGTGTAGGATCAATAATTTATTAAATAATAGATTAGATACTGAGTGATGAGATAGGTTCATGTAGTTTAATTTAAAAACGTTAAGAAAATGGTTATTACTGCTTTTGTTTTGCTCCAAGATGTACTCTTGTTGATAGATGAGTCACATAATTCATAATAATCCGAATAAAATAAAATAATTATACGACTTCATATTATATTAGCGACACTCCTGGCTGTACGGCGTAGTTCCTAGCTTACTCAAAAATGAACTAAAAAGTAGAAAATTATCATATGGTTTGTATGTTTACTTTTTTTCGAAATGTTTTTGTATTAATTTATGAGGATTTTTTTTTAATTTATTACGAAATATTAAATAAGAAAAATTATTGGGATGGTATGTTATGTATTTAATTAGAGATAAATGAACTCTCATATGAGAAATATGTTTGTATACTTACAAATGTATATTATTCACGATGAATGAACTGCCTAATGAAATATTACTAATGATCTTAGACAAACTGCCACCACAAGACCTACACAAATTTACTCGAGTTTGCAAACGGTGGCGAGATATCAATAAACATCGGGCTCAGCTGATTTCTAAACATCGTCCATTGTATGTCAGTAATCAACTGAGAACACTGTTTGTTACTGTGCCAATTCCAAATATAATTCCTCAGTTAAGTCTAGCACCAAATCTAAAAGCTTTAACTTTAACAGCTGATGTAGCACTGAAGCCCGATGAGTTTACATTATTGGCAAAATTTTCACGCTTGAGACATTTAGATGTTTTCTCTGACACTGGAATCATCACAGCTGTGCCATCCCATTTAAATTCTATAGTGATAAATGACGCAATTACAAAAGACTGCATAAAAACTCTAAAAACCTGTAATAAATTGACAAATTTACATTATTTTGGCAGAGGAAGACCTATAAGTGCTACTCAACTTAGATCAATTATTCATTTGCATAGACCTAATATAGAAGAATTTACACTGAGATGCAGAGACTTACCTTCAAGGGCATATCAGACCTTTTCTGCATGCTCTAAATTAACTGCTCTCAGATTATATGAGTGTTGGAGACTATGTAAGGATCATTCTATATATGTAACAAGGCCAAATAATCTAAAGATTCTTCATATAACAGGAATTCGTCTAATGAGCTCTCAGTCTTTGGCCGGATTGATAAAGAGTTTACCGTCAGGGCTCAGGGAAATATGTCTCAGTGCATCTTTACTTGATGATACTCACATCGATATTATAATAGAGAGGGTCCCATTTTTGGAAGTTTTTGAAGCATGGAGATGCAATTGCAGTCCCTCTGGAATTTTAAATCTAGCAAAAGGATTGCACAAGCTTCAAGTACTAGATACAGATGTACCCCTCTGCGCTGCCCATTTAATTACCCTTGATAAACATAGAAATTTAAAACTAGTCCGTTGTTTATATAAAGATGATATTGACATAAAACTAAAAATAAAACTATTAAAAGCCAACAAAAAGGATGGTGTATTTCGGAATATTGGTGAAGGTTTTCGCTCTGATATCTTTTACTATTGCAAAAGAAATTGTGTTCAGCTTTGGTAAAAAATTAAATTTATCTTTCAATATACTCTTTTATTTTTCTCACATCCTCCTTTAATGTAATGCTGTAGTGCCTTTAAAAGAATGTAGAAGTTAGTTCGGGCCAGCCTTGTTATTCAACAAATACCTACTGCCTTAGCACATTGCTGAGCTTTATCACACAGCCTAGGCTGAAATTGTGTGTGCTTATACTTATCTCATTTATATGGTCAAATTAAAATGAACTTTATCACACTGCATAGTATACCTACGTATATAAAAGGTACTCAGAAAGAATAAAAATGTTCCATAGGTTATACATTTTTTTCAATTCTTAAACAACCCTCTATGTGCATCTATACAAAATTTCACGCGTCTGAACCAATTTTCAAGGCATATTTTCCGGGCTGCAACGGGTAAGGGTCGCTCACTTCCCTCTGATATGGTTGAGGAGGGTGATGGCTGAATTCCGCGATAACTCGTGAACGGGCGCCTTTTGAGGGTGTTCGTCGTTTGGATACTTGGGGGAAGGGAGACTGGCCGAGCTAACAGATGTCGATAAAAATAATTTTGTACAGACGTAAAAAAAGGCACTGCATATTTATTTAGAAAAACATATACCTACCTATGAAGTTTATTGCCAGTTCTTCTTCAAGAAGGTTTTTCTGAACTGGTGGTATAGTCATGTTTTATTTGAAGTCAATAAGAACAAGTAATTGTCAATGTTGAGAGATAAATATTTGAATTTGAATTTATTTCCTCAACGACCTTCTCGTACGTAGAGAGCGCATCTTCAGGCAATGAAAACTGTATCTCCTTGAGCTGGTTTTTAATTTTACGGAACGTGAAGAAGTCTCACATTACTAAATCACTGTAAAATCTTTCAAACAACTTTCAGCACATTAGCTGGTAAAAAAACTTTCTTGTCAAAATGGGAGAGGGAGGGAGGTAAGTATATAGTTTTTTTATTTGACAATTTAGCTGAGATAACTTTGCATCAGGTGAAGTAAACAAATTATATTATGCTTTCCAGGCCCCAAATTATCTTTATCTTAATTTATAAAAATGAAAGTAGGTACTAGATTTATCAAAGTAATATATTTACAAAATATTCTTTCTGTAATAAAATAGGTATGTCAAATACATTACAGTCATAAAATGAACAGGCATACAGCGTTCATTAACTTTTGCAAGCAGCCTTAAAACGACTGGTATAATCTGTAATGTGTTGGTTTGAACTTAATAAAATATGTTTCTAGAATACTCAAATGGAAAACTTTAAAGTGGCAGACTTGCTAATATTTAAAATACAAACTATTTACAATCAAAATCTCATCACTGGGAGGATTAAAGCTAAATACAATAATTCCTAGTAACTAAATTACTGACACCATTAAATCTAAGTCTAACGACCGCACTCTTAACTGTAGATTTTGCTTAGCAAATATAGACTTTCATGATTTATACATAGAGTATGAATTTGCAAAGCAAAATCTACACTTAAGAGTGCATTAAGTAAAACCATTATTTCAACTAAGTGGCAGTGAACTTAGTAACGCCCGCGTCAGCATGTTCAATGACACCTCTACCCTTGAAACAATTTAACCAAGTTTTGGAAAATAAATTGAAACTTTCTCGTTCAGCGTCGGTTTTCCATTGCGGGGTCACGTTGATTTCTGGTATACACCTTCCAAAGTCTATGGCTGGTAACCAAACCTGGAAGTCGGAGTCCGGTGAATACTTGAAGATATCTTGACAGCCTTCTAAGTTTATTTGTGGTACTGGCGGCTGGCGTTGTAATAGTTTCTTCAATGTTATGAACGTGAGCATGTTGTTTTTTAATGTTATGGATTGTAGGTGCTTGGTTCGGCTGAGGCACCTGGAAAATAATCATTTACCTATTTCAATTTTAGCCTTAACTAATAATATGTTATCCAAGTCTACCAGTTTTGACAAAACTTATATACAATTATGCCCTAATATTAGGTCAATACATATGAAATTGGCGTTTTGTAAGGGAGGAACATAAAGTCAATATTTTAAAAATATTATTTATTTATTTAATCAATTTATCTACCATTGCTATCTATGCACTTTTGCCATCTCATAGGTAGTTCATTGATCCCTTTACTAAGAAAGCCATTCGGACGGGAATCAATAAAATCTTTGAAGGCGCTTTGGACTGCCCCATCGTAGTTGAAGTTTTTCCCTTGCAAGAAGTTTTCCAAATTTCGAAAAAAATGGTAATCTGTTGGAGCAAGGTCCTGGGAGTACGGTGGATGTCTTAGATATTTCAATTGAAGCTCCTCTAATTTGGTAGCCGTCAGTTGTACAGTGTGTGGTCTAATATTGTCCTGAAGCAGCAGTGGCCTAGAGCGATTGACCAGCCTCGGTTGTTTGGCAGCTAGCTTTTCCATCATGGTTTGCAGTTACTGACATTATACATCTGCCGTAATCGTCTGGCCAGATTTAAGAAACTGTAGTGAACGACACCGGCACTAGTCCACCAAACGCTCACAAGTAACTTTTTTTGAGTCAATTTCGCTTGGGGTAGGATTTGGCTGGTTCGCCAGGGTTCAACCATTGCGATGAGCGTTTCCGACTGTCGTACAGGATCCACTTTTCATCACAGGTAATGATTCGATTTAAAATCCTTTCATTATTGTGCCGGTTGGGTAACATAACACAGCAGTCAATTCGCGTTTGTCGGTTTGCTGCACTTAATTCATGAGGTACCGACCTCTCGAGCCTTTTCACTTTCCTAATTTACTTCAAGTGGATTAAAACAGTTTTATCACTAACACCGCAGCCTTCAGCTAACTCGGACGTGGTTTACGATGGGTCCGCTTCCACAATAGCCTTCAATTCTTCTTTATTTTAACTTTGGTCTCTGTTGTCAACTTGGTTTGTTCTGTAGGTCGAAATTTCCAGAACAAAAACGTTGGAACCAAAAACGCACTGTGTTTTCTTTTGCGACACCGCCGCCATACACAGCATTAATACTTCAAGCTGTTTCTGCAGCACTGGTGCCACGGTGGAACTCGTACTCGTAAATAACGCGATATTTCAAGTTTTCCATTTTGTAAACTAAGTGACTCAAAGAAAAAACAAATGTGTTACGGTTTTCGAAACAAAAATGCGTGAGTAAATAGCTGTATAAATTTGAAATTGGAATTCTTAACCAAACAGGACATTTCATATGTAATGACCTCATATTATTGAGATGCTTGATATTTGAAGATATGGGTATTATAACATTTATTTCGAACTTAGTTTTCTAGAGGCTATTTTCAATAAAATAGTCTTCAAAATCATTCGTTCCATGAAAATTTATTTAATTATTTTATAAGTTATATTTGTTTTCATGAAACAAAGAATATCATAGACGACTGTCAAATATATATTAGACAAAGAGAACATAAAAAATCTGTGACGATATTACAAGGGAAAGTAAGCCTCGTTGTTTTACGACGTTTGAATGAACTTCAACCATAGGGCATCAAAAATGTTTGGGATTTTTGGCCAACCGTACTAGGCTTATTCTGACTTAATAATTACAACTCAAACTTCTTTAGGCATTCGATTTAATTAAAAAAAATTAAGATATAATATTGGTAAATTGGTTAATTCTAACTATCGCGCAAAGTTACATTTAGTTGGGACTATATTTTATGATAATTTCATAATTAAAATAAATTAAGTATCCATACCTGTATAATCTCATAAACTGTCCATCCACCAATTTACAATTCGACAAACTGAATCTCCTTATCTTCAAATCTTTAGCTGTATCCAAGAATTGAGAAATACATCCCGCGATGGTCCCTTCTACGCCAATGTTGTCCAAATCTAATTCCGTTAAAATATTCGGATTCAATGACGTCATTAAAAAGCTAACCGTTGGTTGTTTTATATCATTATTACTAATAGAAAAAGATTCTGTGGTATCGAAGCTATAGCCCCCTTTGTTGACATTTGCAACAGCTTGCTCAGTAATACTGCAGTTATTTAGCGACAACGTTTTTAATTTCACGTGTTGCGTTATTTTCAGTACGTTTATAAAGCCTTCATCTTTTATGGGGTTGGCACTCAGGTCAATTTGTTCTAGAAGTTGGCAGACTGGTCTTGCCGATTTCTCGAACAGATTTAGAAGTGTTTTCGTTCCTTCCGCCGTTATGTTATTATGGCTTAAATTCAGTTGTGTAATTTGTTTCATAGTACACATACAATCACATAAGTACTTAACATCATCGTCAGCAATATTATTATCTGGTATAATAATAGCTGTGATGTGAGTTTGGTGCGTTAAAGCGCGGAAAAGAGGCCTTATTTGTGATCGGGGCAAACTTTTCATGCCAAGTGATAATCTGTGCGTAGTCAAACTCCGGCCAATAGCTTGCTGGATTTCTTCTGATGGTGCTGGAAACGAAAAGTAAAAGTACTAATTAAAATAGACTATCGCCAATATTTTATCTGTTCACTCTTTTGTGTCGAGCATAAATTATGAAGTATCAAAATGTTGGAAATATAATGATGAAATGTTCAGGTACAAATCTGCATCCTTACTTATATAATTATTAGATGTTTTAGTATTTAATTACACTATTTGTTGCAAATGAATTACTTCGGCTGAGAAGTGCTATAAAGAGTCCCGGTTGCTTTTACTCGCTTATCGTAGTGCGTTTATGTCCAAAATATATTCATAACGATGTCTTCATCAAGGAACGTTAAGTTATTCACCAATAATTGTGTTTACATTTAAACACTGTTAACGTTCGACATGCGCGTTTTACTTTACTGATGAAACCAGAGAGACTCATGCACATATATTCACAGGAAACGTATTTTATAGCACAGTGTGACCGAAACCCGCAATTTACGCACGCTTTTCCGTGACCTATGTTGCCTATTTCTGCACGGTGCGTAAATGAATTGACCAACTTCACTCATGTAGAAAAATAAAAGAAAGCGCTCGGGCGCTAACTTCACGCCGTAATAGGCTACTTAGGTCACGCGCTTCGCAATGTACTATTTTATAATTTAAATTAATAAATATAACAAAATGTCCATCACTTTAGTAACACGCTTATATAGTGAGTGTCGATCATGAAGTCGCGCCGCACTCCTCGTCTGTTCTGTACATGCGACCATAGACCAAGCAAATGGTATGACACTGACTATAACTAGAATAAATGCGTTGGGATTGCATTTATATCACCTGTGCTCAAATATATGATCGAAACATTCTCCTCATACAGAAATTAATTGATAATATTGGAACTTTTATCTACTATTTAATTGGTTTACCAATGATTGGAAGCAGAGTTATCATTATAATCAACTTAATACTACAGCCCCAGCATTCAGATACACTTGGTTGTCAAATCTCCGTAATCACCCTCATCATTCTGACTCGTCAATATCAGTACTAATGATAACAAAGTTTCAGTTTTCTGTATCTTTACTGATATTAGTACTCCCGTTCTTCGAATGTTTTAAAATAAAATACTCCTCTAAAAACGTCTTTGCAAAAAAAGCAAAAAAAAACTTACTTGTGCCCAAAGCTTCACAACACTCAAGATATCTTTCTTCAGCCGGGGATGCCTTCCAATTGGTGATACAAGTCTTTAACTCAGGCGAGGACAGAACTAAGCTTAGCGGGTCATCTTCCGAAAGAATGGCCCCATCCGAGGTCATTAGACTGAATATTGGGCGGACTCCGGTCAATCTGAAAATTATTGAAAATATAGATCCATTGGGGCGCATATGAATTGTGGACAGTACTCTTTTTGTGGATAAAAAGAATTTATATCTTAAAACGAAATTGAAAAGTCATCAAAATGTTTGTAGAAAAATCCCCGATGTGAATGCAACGTTTCTTAAATACTGGTTCAGTAGTTAAGACATAAATGCCGAACATAAAATTAAAAAGAAGTAACTTTCACAATTACAATTTTCATTTATTTATTAGAATTTATTTATTTATTTATTTGTCAAGAAAACCAACTGCGATACAATGTATTAATTACACAAAATGTAACATCTATAAGGATGGCTAATAACAGGTTTTCCTTTATAACTAAGTATTAAACAAAATTGTTGACTTATCAAATCACAACATTTTAAACATATTATGAAGGTAGTAACTTTTTATTTAAGAATAATAAGATAAGCGCAATTTATATAAATTTCTTGAATCCTAAACTAGCGTTAGCTGTATTTTAGGATTCAATATACGTATAAAGTCTATATTGCTACAAAGTTAAAACATAAATTTCCACACTGGTCAAATGAAAACAACATCCCTAATAACAAAATGCTTGTACTGATATATTGCTACAAAGTTAAAACATAAATTTCCACACTGGTCAAATGAAAACAACATCCCTAATAACAAAATGCTTGTACTGATATATTGCTACAAAGTTAAAACATAAATTTCCACACTGGTCAAATGAAAACAACATCCCTAATAACAAAATGCTTGTACTGATATATTGCTACAAAGTTAAAACATAAATTTCCACACTGGTCAAATGAAAACAACATCCCTAATAACAAAATGCTTGTACTGATATATTGCTACAAAGTTAAAACATAAATTTCCACACTGGTCAAATGAAAACAACATCCCTAATAACAAAATGCTTGTACTGATATATTGCTACAAAGTTAAAACATAAATTTCCACACTGGTCAAATGAAAACAACATCCCTAATAACAAAATGCTTGTACTGATATATTGCTACAAAGTTAAAACATAAATTTCCACACTGGTCAAATGAAAACAACATCCCTAATAACAAAATGCTTGTACTGATATATTGCTACAAAGTTAAAACATAAATTTCCACACTGGTCAAATGAAAACAACATCCCTAATAACAAAATGCTTGTACTGGTATGTGCATGAATGTGTTTATATGCATTTCTGATTGTGCGTGTGTCAATGTGTATTTGTGCGCTTTTTAGGGTTCCGTAGCCAAATGGCAAAAAGCTGAACCCTTATAGATTCGTCATGTCTGTCCGTCCGTATGTCACAACCACTTTTTTCCGAAATTTTAAGACTTATAGAGTTGAAACTTGGTAAGTAGATGTATTCTGTAAACCGCATTAAGATTTTACACAAACATAGAAAAGAAAACAATAAATTTTGGGGGTTCCCCATACTTAGAACTGAAACACAAAAATTTTTTTTTCATCAAACCCAAGTGTGGGTTTATGTCTATGGGTAGGTCTTCAAAAATAATATTTAGGTTTCTAATATAATTTTTTTCTAAACTGAATAGTTTGCGCGAGAGACACTTCCACAGTGGTAAAAAGTTACAGGGGGGCCTGTAATTTCTAAAATAAGAGAATGATAAAACTAAGAAAAATGTATGATAACCAATACCATGTAAACTTCCACCGAAAATTGGTTTGAACTAGATCTAGTATGCAGTTTTTTTATTCGTCATAAATCGTAAACCGCAATTTACCTTTCATACAATCAACTCAAATATAAAAATAATAAATAAATAAAACATTTAATTTCATAGACATAGACCCTAAACCATTATTTTCCTATAATAAATCGCGGGGCGTGGCCTGATCGGTAGCGGGTGCGGAGTGCGCGAGGGGCAGGTTCCCGAATGCGCTTACCCGAACAGGCAGACACGTGAGGGGAGTCGTCCTTGACACTCGTACGCGGGGAGATAATTGTTTTCGGTACATTTGCTAATGCTAAATATTGTACCTTTATGATTTGATACTGTTTTCGTTGAATAAAATTAATTTCAATTACTTACATCGAAATTATTCTTTTAAACTCATTTACTGCCTAGAAATTGGTAAGTACTTACTATAAAACGTCAACTTAATAAAAGTTTTGAGATTTTTTTGTTCATCTTTACATCTAAATATACCTACCTACTTCGATAATACCTACTCATATTAGAATAAAACTTAAGTGTTATTTTAAGTATGAATTCCTTGGCTGAAGATACTTTCTCCTATGTATTCAACCCAAATAACGTCCTGGAAGATGACGTCGTGCGAGCATTTCATGAAAAATTGTCTCGTCATACTTACTATGTGGGTTCAATAGTACACTGGTCTTGTATTTATTATATCAATGGTATACTACGCATGTACGATAGTCTCTATAATTGTTTTAAACCAACTCAAAAAAATATATTTATTGCATTGTTTCCATGCCTAGCAGAATTTAATATTCAATTTCCTAGCGTGCAACGTCAACCCAATGCAATAGATTGCGGGCTTTATGCAATAGCTTTTGCCACTTCTCTAGCGCTTCAAATGAATACCTCTCTACACAATTATGCACCAGAAATGATGAGATCTCATTTGCGCTGTATAATTTTGAGCAACGATTTTTTGCCTTTTTCATCTACAGCTAGATCTGGTCGTGGACGCCCACCCGTAAATCTTTTTGATATGTTACTAGCGGCTACGGTATCCTTGATGGGCGAGTCCGACTCGCACTTGGCTGCTTCTTTTGTGTTAGTGTGTTGTATTCTGAATTTACTTATTTATAAAAAAATATATGAGATTAAGCATATTATAAATATTACATGTATACAAGTATATACAAATGTAACATATAAATAGACCAATATATAGTTATAATTGTAATCTAAAATAAACTAATTACTTAGATACAAATTGTTATTAGGTACTACGTTCACTATTTTAATAATAAGAAGAGATCGTGCACATCTTCTTTATTTTATCTTTAATTTGATAGTTGCTCAGAAATTTAGATTTATATTTTTTATTAAATTTATTGTTCAATCTAAGACCAACACTGCTGTGTATTATGTTTTACAAGTACCTTCAGTACTTGACAGATGATTGTTAACATTTATTAATTAATTGTGGGTAACTTGGAAATAAACTAGTCTTGCTACTGAACACAATTTGGCTGTATTCTTTAAATACAACAATAATTATTTTAAGCAATAATCTTGACCAGATTACTGCTAATATAATTAATAAATAGTAATAAAATCTCCAGGCTGTAAATCCCCAAAGTAAACAGCTTGTGTTATGGATAACCATGCAGCGAACTGGGAGGGGACCCAGAATAAACATATATATTTAACTATAAGTAAACATACATATAAATGCTTAAACAGCCTTGTATTACTTTAATTTCATTGGCTGACCTATCTACTACAGTATAACACAATTGCTGCAAATACAGTTATGAAGGTTAGTCAAGTACTGTGGTAACAATTTGTTATATTTGAAGCTTTTGTGTGTCCCTATGAGCCTATAAGTACCAAGTAGACAACCAGAAGGGTCACGATTTCATAAAATGTAAAGTAAACTCACTTATAATATCTAGATTTAACTTCTTCAACCAGCCAGCTGATTGTCAATCTGTTGATTGAATCCAACTTCAATGATATTAACAAAACTTTATCTTCAACTCGCACCTTCACCGCTGCCGGAGGCAATATTTGCGTGACTCTGCCATTTCTAGTAGGTTGCACTATATTTATTGGCTGAATTACATTCATTGGTTGAATTATATTAGAATTCATACTTTTTATCACATTTAAACCATCATTGCTAGATTTACTTGTATTTAAATTATCAAACGATGATTTTCTACTTAAACTAACGCCTGTGCTTAGTCTTTTAGGTTCTTTATTAGATACAAATTCGCTTTCGCTTCCACTGTTACTTGATTGATCGAAATCATCGCGTTTTCTTTGAAACCCTGCTTTCAACAACGTGCTTTGACATTTCCATCTCTTTTTCATTTTAAGTCTACTATCGTTGGATCTACTGTTATTTAATTCTTTAGATATGTTTCTAAAATCTTTTGATACATTTTTAATCATGTCCATAGTTCTTGGTGATATGTTTTCGTTTCCTTGGAATTGATCTGAATCGGAGCTATTTTCACTAATATCTATGACGTCATTAACGCGACTTTTCTTTTGTTTGGTCGCCGAGTTGTCTACATTAACAATAGTTTCTGTAATTTTGTTAATATTATCAATTGATTCTCGAATACTGTCGTAAGAAGGCTTTTTAGCTACAACCATTAAAGGCTCACTCAGTTTACGTTTCTTGTTTTTATTGTTAATGCCCAAGTCGTCTTCTAACCAATCGTCGTCTACCTCATTCGGGTCCAATAAAGCTGATTTTGGTTTACTTTTCTTAAGATCAGCTTCAGGTAGCTCCGTATTTCTATTTCTTAAAGCTGATATTGCATTTCTGTATTCGTTAACGCCAGAAACATCACGTTTAGATTCCACTTTTCCATCACTGTGAGAATCATTAGAATCGTCAGAAGAAAACAGAGCTTTTTTATTATTAAATGAAATATTAACTTCTTCGTCACTATCATCATCGATAATATTTCTCCGTCTTAAAGCAGGAGAATCTAATTTTTTGGCACTATTAACAATTTTCGAAGTACTGGCCGGACTTGAATCTATACTTTTCTTCACAGGTGTTATTGATTTTGATTTTTTCAAAGCAACATCAGCATTGGTTTTATCGCATAGAAAATGTATTTTATTACATATATTAGTGTATAAGACTTCTTCATCTCTGGTAAATATAGTTCCTGCTCTCCATTTTTGCAATACATTTAAAGGGGTTTCGCCAAAATCTGTCTTTAACGACGGTATAGCACCTTTTTCCAGTAACAGATTGACTACTTCTAAGTGTCCATTACTGGCTGCGTCATACAGCGGCGTTATTCCTGAAAATGTTATATAACAATTTAAAACAAATAAAGAAGGTTTCATAAATTAGAAACTTGTGGAAATCTGAACACAGACGCAAAAGAGATGCATTCGATCCATATGCAATCTTAAGCAGGAATTCTTGTAAAACACTGTTTAATAAACTAAAAATTCTGACTTTTCTACGCCTATAAATTCTTGAAACAGCTGTATATGCAAAAAAAAATATGCTGTTGTTTGGAACTTGGAACATTAAATAGTAAGAGAACGAACAAACAATTTACGTGCTCAACCTCACAATACTGAGTTTTATTAGAAATAAAAGTTTCTTTGGTATGGCTCCTAGAATAAAGAATAAATTGCCAAATACCAGTAAGGAAATCAACAACATTTTTTTAAATTTAAATATAAATTAAAGGAATATGTATTTAAAAATGCTTCTTTACTGTTCAGGACTTCTTGATTGATAAAAATTTTAATTACTTATTGTAAAATAGACTTAAGCAGAGATACACCATGTTTAATAATGATAAAATACTAGATCACAATTGCATATATTCCACTATATTTGTAAAAATCCCCAGAATAATCCCTAGAGAAACACACCAACTGTATGGCCCCAAAGTAAGCGGAGCTTGTGTTATGGGCGACCATACAGCGAATTGGGGGGGAACCCAGAATAAACATACATATATAAATATAAACAACCATGACCCGAGAACAAACATCTGTGTCCATCACACAAATGAATGCCCCGGCCAGGCTCGAACCTGGGACCTTCGGCGTATTAGGCAAGGCTACTTACCACTACACCACTCGGTCGTCAAATGAATACACCTTGTAAGTAAAATAAGGCTAGCACTAAAAATATATATCACAAATGTATAATTCTTAATACAGATTTGTGATAGACTGTATGTTTCCCCCGTCCCAGTGGCGTGCACAGAAATTTCAGACAAGGTATGCAAGACAAAAATTCTTTGACATTTTTCGATGTACCTCACTGCCATCGGCGCTATTAGCTCCGTGTGATGTTTGTTTGCGACACATTACCACTACCTTACCAAGTGATTGATCTCAACACACTTAAACTATATCCGTGAGATGTTATGTTTGTTTTCTTTAAGAAAAATAAATTAAGAATCAAAATAAATTACCTAATTTACGTAGGTAACAAATGATTAGGTAAATTATACAAGTTTATATTTGTTAATCAAATCGACGCGGCTCTCTTTTTTCGGATAGTTCGGCTAATCAGTAAAAGTTATTGTTCAGTACAGTGTTCAAAAAAAATCTAAAGTTAAACTAGAATGCCCGTTGAATATCCAAACATTTTGGTTTATCTTGTTGGTTTAGTTTTGCAACTGTGGGGCATCACCCAGCCATAGTTAGCTGCTACGACATTACGACTTAGCATCACGATTCTAAACCTTAGTCATACATGAGAATGTATTACATAGCTTCCCGAACGCTGTCTAGCTTAACTCGACGATTGACCTCCTTTCGAACTCTTAGATATTTCTGTGGGACTTCTTCTATATACAGGGTGGAATTTTGTAAAGCCACCTGGAAGGATTACAAATCTAAATACCTGAGAAAGCAAGTTTAAGGATTGGAAACATTCTTTAATTTTTGAAAAGAAACTTATTACTAAAAATATAACTTAAGATAGATTCATTCATTGTTAGCGATTTGATCCTTGTGATTGACTCGGTTGATTGATGGCATAAAAATAAAAGGTTGTTTGCCCTTCGAAATTCAGCAATTTCGCTTACGGGCGTTGCAAGCTTGTTAATACAATAAATAAGCTAAATTAGTTTAATCGCTGCCCGTCAATACGTTCAAGAAAACTATTAAAGAAACTCTACTCTAAAAGGTTACTATACGATCAAAGATTATTTGGATGACAAAAGGGCGTGGGGCTGAAGCACCCGCAAGCTATTTCTGTTTTAGTTTGTAAAAAATTTAAATATAAATACTATATTAACAGCTTGGCGACAACCTGACATTAGCGCGCACAATTAGCTGTCATGTGTTTGTTTCTTTCATGACGTAGTCAAATTGTATACCTTCTATTCCATGTATTAAACATGTTCGGAATAAAACGCATCTACAAGGATGTCCAGGTAGTTTATAATTATTGTTTAAAGAAAATGTCAGGACCTACCCGCACTTCTCGCGAAATGTTGGAACAGTCGGGCTGTCGCCTGCTTCGCTGCCGTGAGTTTTTTTCCATAGATACAGTAAATAATAAAAGTTGTTTGGATTGCATAAGGTTTTCAATTACAGCGCCCATGCTGGTTTTAATATTCTAAACGCGAGTTATTGTTGCGCTTACACGAATTTTGTTAAGACAATTGTGAATTTGTGTGTGACGAGCTTCCGGAAGCTTGGTGAAACGCGGACTATATTCTTCAATTAGTTAATCATTTCTAATTCAACACAAAAAATTGTAATATTTTTATCCTCCAAGGGAGCCCCCACGCTCTTACATTAACACCTCTATACACCTATGTACGTAGAAGATATACCTACGTGAAATAGTGAAGGTCAGCACATAAGTATCATTTAATTAGATTTAAGAAGAGAGGGACCATTATCAGCTCAGTAGGTTTGTATCGCGGTTTACCGATTGCCGGCTTGTACGATACAAAACCAATTTTTATATGAGTGCCAACAGTTTTTTTTCTCGGTTTGTATCCTCTCGCTCTACCTGTAAAACCATTTAAAAGCCCAAGTTCTCGGTTTGTTCGTGTTCGCTTGGCGTCCATCAAATGTAATCCGTTGAAAACCAATAATCAAATGAAAAATTTGGTTTATTTTCAAATATCGTTGAATGTAGTTTTGCTTCCTTTTACAAATAAAGAAATAAACATTTTAGAGTAAATACATAGCAATCTTTCGTATATAGGGAACTTTGCCTTAAGTTGGCATTACGAAATTCCACCCTGTATTAAATCATCTAGTTAGATTGCTTGTCTTAGCTATAAATAATTGTCAAAAAGCTTTTACAAGAAAACAACGTTACATATTATCTTTATCTTATCTCTTTTCAAAGATCTACTCACTGGGAGGCTCTGTAGAGGACACGGTTATGTAATTTTACTCAATTTTTCCAAGGTCTCAGTTATAACTCTGTTCTCTGATTCTCTCTCTTCTTCAACCCTCTGCCACCCAATGCTGAGTATGGTCATAACTTCAATTTCTACAAATAGTTCTTACCATCACAATTGACGCCACCTCGGTCATTAACACTGGCTCCACTATTGATCAACAAATTGGCAACTTCCAAATGCCCGTGTATGCAAGCCTCATGCAACGGTAGCCAACCAGCGTTATCGCGAATATTTACTGGATGCCCTTTGGCTATAAGCCGTTCTACTAGTAATTTGTTTCCAGATATTGATGCCTAAAAATAGAAGAGTTGGTATTGTTTACAAATTTTGAATTTTTTTTAATAACAAAAGAAATCCTGTGATTTTCTTATTCATTTTCCAACATGTCAGATAGAACATAAAAGCTTGCCAATTTAAAATACATTTGAAATATTAGATTGTATCGTGACGGAGCAAAATAATTTAGCAACCGAATGATACACTCTACTTGTCATCACCCATCACCATCACCAAAATGAGTAAATACCATTTTATATAAAACTCAGTAAAATGCGAACTTGAGTAAAGAATTACGAACGAGGGCGGAATGCGTTTCGGGCGTATTTTTCACAATTTTTTATTTATTTGGCTCGCGCGCTGTTGGTGAATCAGCTTGTAACTTGCTCATACAAGGTTCGTGATTGCTCTCATTGGTGTGGGTGATTGGAACTTTCACAAACAATATCTACAATCCATATTCAAATCACTTTTAGTCCCTAGGGATTATAGTTATTTTAGTCCCAGTTCACGAAGAATAAACTGGCTCTTTTTGATAAAAAATACATACCACATGTAGTTGAGTCTCCCCTTTCATGTTCTTTTTAATGGCATATCCTTTTCCACGTTTTCTAAACTCTCTTTTAGTTTCCGTCACGTTTTCCTCATTGGTGTCTGATAAATCTGAAAAAAAAAAGAAAATAAATTACAATGACATAGGAAATTATAGCAGTATAAAACTAACATATATTGAATGTGAATAAGTAACCAAGTGCAATAAGAAAGCTTAAAACCCATGAATGTAACATCGATATGGGGATTTTGATGCCAAGGTTGGTGAGGGCGTAGTGCAAGGAACTGTTGGACCGTTTGGGCTAGGAGAGCGAAATGAGCGGGATGACCGCTTGGTTGAATTTTGCCAGGGTTATAATTATAAAAACGTGTAAACTTTTAATTTGAAAAAGCAACAGCTATCAACACTTTTTTCAAATTATCACCCCATCGGCTTTACTTGAGAACAAAAGAAACTATAACTTCATATGGAACAAACTTAATTACATACCAGTTAAATCATCAAGGCAAATATCATCACCGATATGGGTTGTATCCTCATCGCCACCCGCTGAACTCATTTCATCATCAGAATTCTCCAAGTTATCGAAATCATCATCATAGCCTAGAGACCTTAACTCTTCTTTTGTGTCGTCCATTTTTTCCAATTCAAAATATTCCTCTTGGTATTTTAAAAGGTTTTTCAGTATTCTGATTTGATATTTCTTTTTATTCCACTGCTTGGCCTGAAAATGTTGAACTGATTTAGTCACACGTAAACAGTATTTCCCAACCCGTGGTACCCAGACAACCAATGGTCTGTAACGACTTAAGAATAGTCTGCAAACATTTTCAATCTCGAATTGACGGGCGCTGGTGAATAAAATGGAACGCACGCGTGGTCTGGGTTCCTTGTGTCCTTATTTATTTCACCCCAAGAATTCAAGAACTTGTACAAAAGATAATAGCTCAAAAATCTCTTTAAATGTCTACTTACTTACTTGCTTACTACATTATGTTTCAATTATAACACTGCTAGCTAATGTTACTTCTAAGTATTTTATGAATCACTTATCTGAAACATTGATTAAATTTATAAATTGATATAATTTGTTTTAACAATTTGTGGTCCATGATAAATATAATGGAACCACAGTGATCCTTGGCCACAAGAATTGTCTAAAAGTTGGGAACCACTGGTCTACAAAAATAGGCAGTTCGGTAACTATTTTTAATATCGAATTTTATAGTACAAAGGGTTCAAATGCCCTGGATTTGACTGCCCATGATTATTTAGCTAGCTATTCCACATTTGCTAGTCTCAGTTTAAATAAATCTAGATTATGCCTGCATCCTCACTCTCGTATCGCCCTGCGACAGTATTTTCTAAAGCTCCTTTTAATACCATTGTCAAAATGTACGCACTTTGTTTGATGGGTCTCCATCCCTCCTGATAGAAAGTGATGATGAAGACTACAATGTTACATGCACTCTTGATGATGCCTATCTTATATGTTTTAGGAATTTGAGGTATCTCATTCCAAAACTAATGATGCTGGATGAATAGTTGAACCGTGGAAGCGTCACAAACAAACTCACTTTCATATTATTAGTACAAATAGAATCAGTACTTACAGCATCTCTCGCATTGAAGCATGCCCTTTCCACCTGCTCATAAGGTTTCTTAGCCAAGAACAAAGTTTCTGCAATATTCGCCAATGTGGTGTAAGCTTCACGCGGAACATCTTTAATAAGTTCGTACTCTTTTTCGTAATAAATTAGAGCTTCATTATATGAGCCCATGTCTTTATAGGTTTGGTATAAACTGAAAAGGTAGGGTTGATGATGTTTAGAGTAGAACGGACAAGATTAGTTATTAACGAATAAATAGTTAAGTAAATAAAGATGCTCTTACTGTGAAAAAAAAATTATGAGATGAAATATTTATTTCTCAACATTGACAATTACTTGTTCTTACTGACGTCGAATAATACATGACTCTACCACCATTTCGGAAAAACCTTCGTGAAGAAGAACTGGCAAGAAACTTCACGGGTATATTTTTTTCAAAATAAATTTACAGTCTCTTTTTGTCTATACAAAATTATTCTTATCTGCATCTGTTAGCTCGGCAAGTCCCCCCAATTATCTAAACGACGAACACCCTCAAACGGCACCCATTCACGAGTTAACGCGGGATCCAGCCATCGCCCTCCTCAACTACTAAACTATAAGTTGTCTACATCCACACCCTTGGTGACGGAGACCTGATATCCCCGCAGTGGCTTTATAAAAGCTGTCGTGGATGCCTTCAAATTTTCATTCACATACACAATATAGAGAGTACTTTTACCTCATGACGCGACGTTCTCTTTACTTGTCGTGACCGGGCGGATCGAATGAAACTCGTACTCACGCACACATAGCTTGTTTGTACAAGTGGTTATTGCTTACTACAAACAAAGCGAAAGTCGCTTCGTGCGATAAATAAAAGTACTATAAGATTTGTATAAGGTTTTATAAATTGTCTTGTTCTAACCACGGTTGCCTGGAAGAGATTTGCTCTTATTGCAATTTATTTTAGGTCCTAAATTTAAATGCCTATATTTTCAAACCAAAACCTTAAAATTATTTGCCTTATGCATGACAAATGTTGTGACAGCCTTCAACGGTTGATACATTTGATTAAGATTTACTATAATAAGATATAAGATAAGATATATAATAAGATATTTAAGTTAAGACATAATGTTATCTTCTCCGGCTGGACTTATGATTTTTCAAATAAATAAATAAAAAAAATACTTAAAACTATTAAAAGAATAAGTTTAGGTTAATTTGTTGACCTGCTTCACGTAATATGCATTCCTTTTTCTAGGCAGCCAACTCAATTTTATCTAATCTGATCGTATCTGACTCCCTAGCGTTCTCTATCGAAAGATTTTATTACTTTGCCACTTACTAAATTTGCATTATTATCTGTTTTACTCACTGCATGTGACGAAAGCACACAAACATAAAAGCCTCAAAGCAGATTTCGCTTTACTATATTTTATACTGAAACCCACCTAACATAAATAGGCTGTAAAGCCTTTTCGTCCTCCCCAGCTAAGACCGCATGGTCCAACATTTTGAGGTAATATTCGACGGCTCCAGCGTAGTTCTTTAAATGACAGGCGCCGTCTCCCAACTTCTCGTACAAACGTTTGAAAGCGGAATGATCCGACGGGTCTGTTGAAATTAGCAAGTCCTCCGTGTAACACATCGCCGCAACTGTAATTGAACGTATGCTATTCAGAGTTGATATTGATTTTGACTAAACTATTGTTGATCATTTTTTTGGTGGTTTAGCTAATTAGAAAAATTAGAAGTACTTTTCTAGTTTTAATATCAGTTTTATGTTATATTATTGAATAAAATAGATTTTATTAGTGGTAGTTTCCGAATTGAGATATTGTTTCCTTGTTGATTAACTGGCTACATATTAACCATTACACTGCTTCATTTTCAATTACCATATTGTTTTTTACCATAACAAACATGAGACTTGGATACGACGAGAGTAAAACGAGAATTAAAAAAAATCTGCGTGTAGTTTAAAAGTTCCCAGGCATATTATGCATGTTATGACCAACGTGTTAGATTAATACATTTTATGAAACAATAATTTTTCCTTTCAAGCTACCGTTGTAACTCTTTCGTAAATACTTATTACAAAATTATCACTAGTACATACCAACTCTAAGGTTCGTTTCAATATTGTCCCTCTCCTCCTCATCTGGGGTCTTTAACTTCCAAGCTTTCAGTAGCACTTGTTTGGCACTTTGGTAATCTGACATTTTGCAGAGAATGTCAGCTTTCGAGGATAATGTTTCACATGTTTTTAGAACCTGTTGATGATACAAAATGAAGTTTAGCAAACTTTGTCTTCATTTATCTGAGCTTATAATCGAAGCAACATTTTCTTAAATGCCCTTGTTATCTGTTTGCCCTTAAATTCCTTGTAAAATATTCTACCAAAACCCACTATTCTTTTTAAATCACTAGCTTCATTCATAATATCATACGCTATAGGTACTATCGGGGAACTGGGCGGCAAGGGTTAAAGCGAGAACCCCTTCTGTCTTCAGTAGGTGCTCCGCATACTAAGGGTCGAAAGCACTGCAAGGGATTCGGGTGCGAATCTACCCATACTGAGCCTCCACCATGTTCCCCCTGTAGTACCAGTGCAGTTTAACCCACACAAATCCTGATCCCAGGGGCATTTTGGAATTAAATAAAAAAAAATCATGTAAAAGTACCTATAAAAAATGTTTATTATTAAAAAATGACTGTTCATTTGTTTCAGAATTTAAATAAACAAATAAATCTTTTCCTATTGTTTATTCATGTATTCATTTATTCAAATAAACATTTATCGTATAGCTAATAACAGACCAATACATCAAATTAGCAGATTACTTAAAATTAAACACATAAAAATAAAACAGCTACAAAAAGAAACAAAAATAACATTACAGCACAATAAAATGTAAGGCACAAAAATACAATAGCATAAAAATTATCAATAGAAAATAAAGCACAATTTATATACATTAAGGGTTGCCTGCTCAGGAATCAAGGAAGAATCTCTCAATCATGAGTTTTTTCATCTTTAATATGATGGTATGGAATAAATCTATGTAGACTATTACAGTAGAATAGATATCTCTACACTAAATATTTTCCTGAACTACATCTAAACTAATAATTATTTTCAAGAAAAATTAATTATTTGTTGTTTGTATAAGCATGGAGCATTCAACATATACCTGGGTGTGTGGTAGTGCTAGATGACAAAGAATGAGGTTTACTGAAAGACCGAGTCCTACCTACCTACCAAGTATAAACACTAACTTGTCAGATGGAGCTCCTATTTATAATATCTTTTAAAAGGGGAAGTTTAAAATTTTACCCTTTGAAGAATGTTGACGGATATATCAACAAACGCAGTAGATGTATCCTTCTTGATCTACACTCGGCGTCAAAAATATCGCCCCTCGTAGAAAATCTGATTTAAGCTAACATAGACTTCATAATAATTGCTTAATATTATGAATACTGATATCAAATAAAAGCACTTTTAATAACCTTTTAATTAAAGTTCGTTAATTTGAATTTCCAGGTCGAAGTGTTAAAAAAATTTGTCAAAAATCTCGCTAAAAAGGTCGCGAGTTGTGCCTGTTCCTCTTTAGGTATAAAAGGTCCGAATAAGGTCAAATGTCAACCACTCTTTACCCAGAGGTCAAAGAGAATACATCAAAGGAGCTCCAGTGAGAAATCAACCTTCAAAGATGGAAACCACCGCCGCTGAATCTGCTCAAGTCGTCGCACTACTGCAAGCAGGAGTTCGTCAGTGTGATGTCGCTTGGCAACTGAATTTAAGCCGTTATGCATTCCGCCGAGTATTTCATCGGTTCCAGGAGACTAGGGGGCTACATCACTAGACGTAGAGCTGGTCGGCGACGCTGCACATCCGAAAGAGATGATCACTTCATTGTGACGTATTCTCTACGCGATCGTTTCTCCAACGCTGTTCAGGTAGAACAACGCCTCAGGGAAGCTCGGACCACAGCAGTTAGCGTCTCTACGATTAAAAGAAGACTACGGGAGAAGAATATCGTGGCTCGTAGGCCTGCTGCTGGCCCCATGTTGCCCGCACATCATCGCAGAGATCGCTTGCAATTAGCCCGTGACCACGTCGATTGGACGTTTGAGCGATGGAAGCAGGTTCTCTTCTCCGATGAGACTAGAGTCTGTCTTAATTGCAACGACGGACGTGCCAGAGTGTACAGAAGACCGGGAGAACGATTTTCTCAAGCCTGTATCAAAGAAACAGTTGGCTACGGAGGCGGCTCGTGTATGTTCTGGGCGGTATTAGCATGGACGGCAAAACCGACCTTGTCTGGGTGTCCAGGATTGACGGCAATCGCGGCCAAGGGTCCCTGACTGCTCGACGATACATTGCCGAGATCCTGGAAGAACATGTGGTCCCATATGCGGGATACGTTGGCCCTGGATTCATGTTAATGCACGACAACGCTCGCGTGGGAACACTGCATTGATTGTTCGAGATTATCTGGAGGAAGTTGAGATCCCTGTTTTGCTGTGGCCAGCCAGGAGTCCTGACTTGAACCCGATCGAACACCCTTGGGATGAGCTGAAGCGACGGGTTCGGTCAGGAGATGCCCCCCCCCAACCACTCTACAAGACCTTCAGGATTCAGTCATTGAAGAATGGGACAACAAACCACAAGAAACCATTGTTAGGTTAGTGTGATCGATGAAGGGACGTTTAGAGGCTGTTATAAGGGCTAGAGGGGGGTAACACTAGGTTTTAAGTTAATTTTAAGCCTATTTTGTAAAATTTTTTAGAATCTATTTATTGCTTCACATCTTTCAACTGACCATCATGTTTGTTCTTTAATTTTTTGACCCACTAAAAAGTCTAGTTTTTTTTCTTTCTAAAAAATAGGCTTTATTACCTTTCTATTTACACCTCTCTCATACCCTTGCCTTTGGTCAAATAGCATTTAAAGTCGGTTGAAACTATTTTTCGTGGAAGGGCGATATTTTTGACGCTTAGTGTATAACCATACTATTATTTTCAATTATTAATATGTGTATACAGTATATTGTATATAGTAATATTTAGGTGTATACAATAATTACGTTCAATAATGCAACTGAAATCACTATGTTTTCATTAAATACAAAAATGAATTTTACATTACAAAAATATCATACTTTACTACCCGATGCCAGTGACAGTTCAAGCTGTTGAATAGTTATGTCCGTGCGTTTATTATGGATGGGATTAGGGATAAATAATTCATCAGAATCAATGGTAAACTTGAGGGTTCTTTATGGAATGTGAGTTAGTGTAAAATGTAAGGATTTACGTCTGTTGTTTTTGTTTTATAATGTATAACTTTGCATATTTATTCCTTAACATACATTTTATAAATAAGTTTTGAATAACACTGGTCTTTTGATCTAACATATTATGAAAAATAGTGTCCGGCATAGGTGCAGGTTTCATGCTTTACACTCGATTTCAAGGTGTTAAAAAATAATATTTTCATTAGGAGTTCTTTATGTACCAATAATAAAATAAAATGTTTTTAATTTTTAGTAAATAATTTATAACAATTTTAAAGTAAAAATAATATAAGATTTTACATTAAAAATTCTCGGAATAATGAAATAATAAACACTTTGTTAATAAAATCTTTTACATAGCAAATTAACATATCGGTACTAATATTGGGAGAAGTTTAGTTATCCAAAAAAAAATTGAAGGTTAGCTTCACATAATATTAACTCTGCAGTTGTTTTTTTTATGCCAAAAAGTAAAAACATTAGAAATTATGACCATAATCAGAATAAGAACAATTAATGACTTACCTTATCTTCCAAGCGACTAGCCACTTCCAAAGCTTTATTTAAGCTACTCAATGCTTTCGCATGGTCTTTAAGTTTACTGTAATAAAGAAGTGCTTCAGTAGTATAACAATTGTGTAGAACTTCATAAATATCCTGATTATTACAGATAGTAATGGCTTTCTTTATACAGTCTATGGCTTTTTCAAAGAAACCCAAGTGTTCTTGAACAACTCCAATGTTGAGGAGAAGCCGGGCCCTCATATCCATTAACTCATGTTTATTAATTTTACCATTTAATCTAAAAAAAAAGATCAACTTAAGGTACAACTAATATTTAATATTATGCTTTGAAAAATTAAAAAGGACTAATCATGTAAATTGCAAGCTAAGTGATATAAAACTTTGAAAGGAATTTAAAAAGAAATACAAGCAGAATTACTTCTCACACAGCACCAGACTCTTCATAAACACTTTTTCTGCAGCTCTAAGGGATGTTTTGGTTTCTTCTGGTTTATTAGAGCTTTGTCCTTGTAGTAAATAAATGCGTCCAAGAGTTGCAAGTGCCCTTTGTTCTTCAACTTGATTGTTTAACTCTTTTGCAACAGCTAAATGTAAGGGTAAGAAACAATGATAGGTATTACTATTATTCTTATCAAAACGTAAGAAAATAATTGTGGTTAATTTACCTAAATGTTTTTCTTCGTATTTAAGAGCTTTGTCAAATTCAGCTAACAACATATACATTTCCCCGATCATTCGATTACAATTACCCCACTCCATACGAAGGCCTAGCTCTTTGCAGATCTGAGCTTCATTTTTGTACTCCTCTAAAGCATCATTATATCTATTATGTTTATAATAGTAAGTAGCCAGATCATTACAAGCTTCAGCCAAACTTCGTCTGTTACTAGCATTCAACGCTTTCTTTTTCTTACGAATAAGCTCTGAAAAAAAGTTAACCAAAAAGTAAACATCAATGCGAATAACACAAAAGTTGAAATAACTGTAAGATGAAACTAAACTAACTTTCTTCTTCCATTTTAACAGTTCAATTTATTTTATACCATAATCTTTTAAGGTCGAAGCAAACTTCAACACAATAACTTTTTCAGGAAAAATACATTTTGAACAGCGGGAATAAATAGAAACTTATCTACTATGACACTGACTTTGACAATTGATTCTCTGACTGCCATGGATATTATAGTGCGTTCCGTTTGCAGCTGACAGCGCTATCAGCGCTAAAAGTGCTCAAAACCGTTCCGATTCGTTTGAGAGTGCTAAAAGTGATATTAGTGCTATTGCAATCAGAATGGTAAATAGCGCGTATACATTCTGATTGTTCGTCGATTAGGTCAAAAGTTATAATTTCATTAAGATCTTTGACCTTGAATTAAGCAGAAGCATTTTTTTAATATTATTACAAAAGAAAATTAATAAGCAAGCTCTTAAAATCTTTAATCGACTAATTAAAACACAAAATATGTAACTTCATATGTCAGTTTTGACAGGCCGCTCAGAGCGACCATACTCCGTAGCTTGGGCTCTGTGACCGGGAAGATGGTGGCGTTTATGACGTCATTGATGACGTATCGATATCGCTGTGAGCGCGCTCACGGGCAACCAGAACGGGTATATGAGCGCTGTGTGCGCTGTAATCGGCAATCGGAACGCAGCAGTAGTCTGGACCAGTTTGGACATATCTATCCGCACTTCATGTTCTGATTGCTACTCACAACGCTATAGCGCTAATACTGCTCATAATTATTTTGAATCGTTTGAGTGCGCTAAATGTGATATTTGTGCTATTGCAATCGGAACGATAAATATCGCGCTAACATTCTGATTCTTGCTGCTTTAAAACTAATCTAAATTCGTTATAATTTCATTAATATCTTTTACCCTGAATAAAACAGGAGCAATTTTTAAGAGTATTATAAAAGAAAATTAATAAGCAAGCTTTATAATCTTTGATCGACTATTCTATTCTATTCTATTCTTGTAGTATATGGCAATCAGCCGTCGTTACGACTCGACAGACTATTACTGCCAGTGTCAGGTATTGGAAAAGCCACGGTTATTGAATGACGATGGGTTCCTCAGAGCAGGACACAACAGACTCACTAAAACAAAAACCAAAACCTGTTAGTTCACTTAAAAACTATTAATACAAAGGACTTATGGTTAGTGGAAACTACAACATGTATTATTGTGTTTACAAGTATATTCTATACTTGAGGATATAATTAGTAAGGGATTTCAAAATTTGGGGGTTGAGAGTAGATACTAATGTTTTAACATTAGTGGGCCTGGGAATATGTGGTGGAAGGATATCAAATAATGAGGTGGGATGGAGGGGACAGTTGAAAAAGATGTGGTCTATTGTACCAATTTCTAGAACACAGTCACAGAGTGGGGAGTTTCGGACACCTATCCTATACAGAAATTCAGGGCTACAACAATGATCCAGTCTGAGCCTACAAATTGTTAATGTTGATCTTTTATCTAGGTTTTTATATTTGGAGAACCAAGGTTTGTTGGTAACCGCAGGTTGGACATCCCCATAGTGTTTACCTTCCAGTTTCCTGGTCCGGTTCCAATCAGAATTCCATGTCACATTCAGACGTTCTTTAGTCAAAATACCAAGGTCCTAGGTATAACACTTATATTGGTCTAATAAACCGATTTGAATGGAATCTTTGGCAAAGTTGTCAACCACGCAGTTTCCTGTAATGCCTACATGGCCAGGTATCCAAGCTATTGCAACATTTATATTGTGGGTGTAACATTGGTAGAGTAGATACCTGATCTGTAGAATGATCGGCAGTTTCGACCCAGTTTTAAAAGGATTGGAGTTTAGGGCAAGCACACCGCTAAGGCAGTCCGAGAGTATTAGTGAGTTATTAAGTTGGTTGTCACTCACATATCTGACAGCCTCCAAAAGTGCGATTGACTCCCCAGTAAAGACAGAAGATTGAGGAGGGCATTTATATGAGAGAAGAACTGAGTATTTTGGAATCTACACAGCTGACCCAACACACCCTACACTGGAGAGCTTTGAGGCATCTGTGTAGATCTGAGTCCAATCCATCCATTTTTCTTCCACAATGCTTATAAAGGTGGTATTGGCTTGTGGGTCATTTTTGGTCACCCCAAAATCAGAGACTATATTAGGAGTAAATATAAGTAATTCATAAGGGAAGGTATAAACAAAATTATGTTCACAGTGGAATGTGGTGGTAGGTGAAATGTCCAGATTGTAGAGACTTTGTATAAGGCAAGGGGGCGTTTTGTTATCCCAGTAGCTAGAGTTGGGGATGGAGCACTTAAGAGAAGAGAGTTTATGGTGTATTGGATGGGTAGAGAATTGAAGGGTTCTTGCCAAGAACCTGTCTGACAGGAATTGTCTTCTGAGTTTGAGAGGAGGTTCACAGCACTCGACTTGCATCGCTTTGATTGGTGATGATTTCATTGCACCCAAGATGATCCGCATACATTGGCTTTGGATTTTGTGAATGGTTAGTAAACCTGATTTGTTACATGGCTCAAGTAGGAATGAGCCGTAGTCAATTACGCTCCTAATCAAGGCGTTATAAAGGAGTTTTTGGGTGCTTGGATGCGACCCCCACCAAACACCCGCGATTGCTCGGATCACGTTTATGCAAAGTCTACATCTTTTGGCCAGATAGCTAAGGTGACCAGTGCCTGATAGTTTGCTATCAAACATCACACCAAGAAATTTCACTTCACTTGCTGAGGGGATAGGTTCGCCTGAGAAAGAAATGGAGATTGGGGGACAGATTCTCTTCCTCGTGAATACAATGGCTTTACATTTAGGAGTAGTAAGAGCAAGGCCATGTGATTGTAGCCAGTTGCCAAGGTAAGAAAGGGCATTGTTAAGAATAGGGACTGTATCTTTGATCACACCAACCCTAAGGTATAAGGCAATGTCGTCCGCATACTGAAGGATGTTGCAGAAACAATTGACAGACTTATCCAAATCCGAAGTGTAAATATTATATAATAGAGGGCTTAAGACTGAGCCCTGAGGGAGCCCCTGCCAAACAGATCGGGTAGAATGATCGGCGTGTTCATGTCGGATTTGGATAGATCTGCAAACAAGAAGGTTGTGTATGAAAGTCTCGCCGGAACATTTAGCTGTTACATTTCTGCCTGAGTATTGGGAGTTGAACATTATCGTACGCTGCAGAGACGTCCAAGAACACCCCCACCACCGATTCATTGCTAGTCAGAGCTAGCCTTAAATCAGCGACGAAGATGCTTAGGCTATCCATTGTGCTCATGCCTTTCCGAAAACCAAATTGGGAGGGGCTTAAAAGGCCACGGTTCTCAACAAACCATTCCAGGCGGTTTTTAATTAGGTGTTCAGTAATTTTTAGGATAGTACAAGACATAGCGACTGGTCTGTTAGAGTTAATATCTGAGGGATTCTTGCCATAGTTCAGGATAGGAATTAACAGGTAGAGTTTCCAAGAATCTGGAATAATGCCAGTTAGGAAACTCATATCGTTGGTGTTTAGTAACACCTCCTTAAAATGAGAGCCAGACTTGACCAGAAAGGAATAGGGTATACCATCTGGACCCGGGGTAGTATCTTGTAGGTTGCTGAGTACTAAGTCCAATTCTTGGATATTGAAAGGAGCATCAAGAGGGTTGGTTGATGTGAGAATGGGGTATGGAGTTGAAATTAAGTCCTTGGAAGGGACAAAGGGGGGAGCGATTTTATCAAAAAAGGAGTCTAGCCATACAGAAGGGTTATAAGTATTAGGTGTGAGGTTAGGGTTTAAGGAACCGCGGAATCTTTTAAGTGACCTCCAGACTACAGAAGGGGGTGTACGAGGAGCTAAACTTTCACAGAACTTTTGCCATGACACTCTTTTTTTCTTTTTAAACATTCTACGGGCTTTAGCCGAAACTTGTTTGAAGTTTAAGAAGTTCTGGAGAGTCATTAAGGCACAATAAATAGCTTCAGCAGTCTTTCTTTGTCGAATTATATCTGAGCACTCTGAATCCCATCATGGAGGGGAGGACAGATGTTTGACATCGGGTTTTTTCTTTGGTATGTGGATGTCAGCGGCAGTTTGTATACATCAGTTTGCATTTGCAGATGACATATCTTTAATTATGACTAAAAATGACAATAATTTCGAACATAACATAAACAATACAATTTTAGAATAGAATAGAATAAGAATAAGAATAAAATTTATTTCCGGAAAACTTACATCTAGGAATACACAATAAGAACTTACAAATTTATTACTACGATAAACTACATAAATATCAATTATAATATGTGTCTAAAAATTTACAATAGATACTATAATTATGATAAGTCATCATATCGGTTTATCATGATCTAGGGTAACAATAACTAGGCAAATACCTAAACTAAGTAATTATGAATTACCTGTTTTTTAGGTACAAATTATTAAATTAAGTACAGTATGCTGTATAAACATTAATTCTAAATCTAGTAAGTACATTAACAATTAAATGCGCAAAGTGAATATTACATAAAATGTGTTTCATAATTCTCGTCCCACTATAAACATTAGAAAATAATAATAATACTAATACTACACGAAAAAATAAATAAAAATACAACAAAAAATTAATTAACATTTTGGAGACATTAATTATCTTATTTTAATACTATTAATAACTTCTCTGTATCTTCGTAGGACATACTCAAAAGTGATGCTCGGATTATTCGTTTAGTGTTGTTGTAGGTCAGAGGATATATGCCAAGATTGGTGTTTAATCTTTTATATAGAAGTGGTCCTAGGAAAATGTAAAATCTGGAAGAAAATGCCGTTTTTGTGCTTTATGGACAAACAATGTCAAGCCGTCTTTTGTTAGCTGTTTGTGTGCTATAGTTAAGGGTGCTATGAAGTTTTAAAGTTGTGCTCATTATAAATAACTGCCTAACTGTCAGTACTTTACACTCTTTATAGAGAAGTTCAGTGGAGTAAAGGAAAGGTCGGAAATGGGAAACTTTCAAAATTGCTCTTTGGGCTCTTTCAACGTTAAGGAGAAGAGTTTTAGCTGCTCCGCCCCATGACGTAATACAGTAATTTAGTATCGACTGACACAATGCAAAGTATACCTGCCTCATAAGTTTAGAGTGTCCTATGCTGCGCAATTTTTTAAAAACAAATATTAACTTGCGTATTCTGTTGCTAACCGCATCTATGTGTAGTCTAAAAGACAGAGTTTCGTCTATAATGACACCTAGGTATTTTATTGTTTTAGTAGCAGTAATGTGAGGACATGAACACGAATGATTGATTTGATCAATACAATAGTGCGCGTATAGGTTAGGGTTTTCTGAAATTGATTTTCGCATAGAAAACTGGATGAAATAAGTTTTGTCTGAATTTAGAGTTAGTAAGTGTTGCTGTAGCCACTTGTTTACTACATTGAAGCCTCGTTGTGCAAGCTCATATAATTCTGTATCTGAGTTTGCAGAGAACAAAAGAGCGGTGTCATCAGCAAAAGATATGATTTTACCACCGTTTATTTTCAGGTTACAAAGTTCGTTAATGTATATTAAGAATAGTGTGGGACCCAAAACACTTCCTTGAGGAATTCCATATTCCGTGTTTACTAGGTCAGAACTTAGGATATTTCCTATTTTTACACATTGCGAACGATCGTGTAGGTAATCTGCAAAAAGTTTGTGTTGGGTTCCCCTTATACCTAAATTTTCAAGCTTATTTAATAGGATAGGAATAGAAACTGTATCAAAAGCTTTGGAGAGGTCTAAGAAAATTCCCATAGTCCGATTACCTTTGTCAAGTTCCTGGACTATGTGGTTAGTAAGATCAAGCACCGCGTCGGCAGTTGACAGCTTGTGCCTAAAACCGAATTGTGTATTTGACAGGATGGACTGTTTCTCCAAGTATTGAACAAGTCTGTTATTTATAATTTTTTCTAAAACCTTTGAAATGCCTGTTAATAGTGAAATTGGCCTGTAATTAGTAGTTTGATCTTTCTTGCCATTTTTGTGAATTGGAATAATGACAGCTTTCTTTAGACATTTTGGAAAAATGCCGTCTTTTAGGCACTTTTGAAAGATATAGGTTAGTGGGGTGCAAAGGATGTGATGAAAGAGTTTTAATATTTTGTTAGAAATATTGTCCCATCCTATTGCTGAATCGTCCTTCAGGCCTTTGATAATTCTAGATACCTCAGTTTCGTCAATATCTAATAAAACAAATGAATTTAAAAAGGAGCATTTAGATAATTGATTGTGGGACGTGAAGAACGGCGAATGCGATTTATGAAGCATTTTTTCAGCCAATGATTTCCCAAAGTTAGTAAAAAAATTATTTACTAGGTTAGCAGATTCAAAATGCGATTCAGATGATCCACCGCGCAATAACTCTGTAGCGGATTTATGCTGCTTCGACAAAAACGTAACATTTTTAATAAACTTCCAGACCCTTTTAATGTTTGTTCCCGCCTTTTCTAATTCATTTTTATCGTAAGTATTTTTTACTTTCTTAAGAAGAGCGTTACAAAAATTTCGGTATCTTTTGTACGATATTTGTAATATTAAGTTATCAGGCTGAGCTTTGGCCTTCATATGTAACTTATCCCTATGTCTCATGCAGCGAATAAGCCCCGGGGTGATCCAAGGCTTAATGTTGGTAAATTTTTTACTTAGACGAGAGTACGTAGTATTTTGCAATATGGCTTTTTGTACCTGTGATATAAAGTATGTCATACAATAATTCGCGTCATCAGAATTGTAAACAGTAGTAAAGTCGATTTTGCTTAAATCCGCTTCAAGGTTATGTAAATTAATTTTCGAACTATTTAGTGAGCAATTTGTTAGTTTAGGCATTTTACGAATTAAGGTTAGTAAGGCGGCCTTGTGATCAGTAATTGTCGAGTTAGTTACAAAGGTTAGTGACGGAAAAGTAGTTTTAAGCATAATATGATCTAAACAAGAGCCACTTTGATGTGTAGGTAAAGAATGGGCGGGAAGTAGTCCATGAAATGAGCATAGGTTAAGATATTCCTGTCCACAGGAATCCAAATTCTCTGGTATGATATTGATGTTTATGTCGCCTATTAAAATTATATTTTTAAATGATTTTAAACTTTGTAGTACGTTTTGCAAAGAATGAATAAAATTACTTATATTTTTAAATGAAGGAGATCTGTATATGGCTAGAATTGCGGTGTCTGAACCTACTTTGATAAGTAAGCGATTGCATTCTAACATGTTTGGTTCCTCGACTGATATGTTTAGATCATTTCTGGCGTAAACTACTATCCCGTCGTTTTGGTTGTAATTTTCCTTGCTGCTGTACAAAACGTACCCTGGCATGGATGGTAAATGACAATTTTTAGCTAACCAGCACTCGGTCAGGATAATTATATCGTTGCTAACATTAAGTCTATGTTGGAAAGTACTGAAATTATCAAAATTCTTAACAATACTGCGTATATTTTGTGTAATTATTGTAAATCGGTTATTGTAACGGGAAATGTACTGACCACAACTTTCAACCTCACACAGTTTTGACTCAGATACAGAGAAATTACTTTATTATTAATTAAATTAATAATAAAGTGGTTATCACATAATAATTTAAATATTAACTTTATTAAAACGAATTATATAAGATTTAATACTAATAAAATTCTTAATAATATAAACATACATTACGGCAATCATAAAATTAATGAAGTAGATAGCACCAAATTTCTTGGATGTCAAATTGATAAAAGTTTGAATTGGAAGCAACACATAAACTTTGTTAATAGTAAATTAAATAGTTACGTTTATGTACTGAGTAGATTGCGGAAAACCTGTGCGCTCTCGCCTTATAGCTTGGGGGAACTCTACAGAATTAAATAAAGCATTCATAGCATAGAAAAAATGCATTCGGGCAATTTTTGTTAAAGCACCTGATGAATCCTGTAAACCTTTATTTAAGTTATCTAACATATTAACATTGCCCTGTATGTACATTTTTGAAGCAGCCATCTTTGTTTGAAAATCGAAACAGGTAGTTTCTTCGTTTCTAAGTAGCTTCAGAGAATGCGTTGGACAATAAGCGTTTCATAGGCTATTAATCGCTGAAATCAGCCATCAAAGACAGCGAGGTGGAAAAATTTAATAAAAGAAATTAATTTTTGTATTATTTGTAAGACTGATTAATTTGTTAACTAACATATAGCAAAACAAAGGCATCATCGCCAAATGACTTTTGTCTACGTATGCATTCCTATCCCTGTAACCGATCCTATAATGCTCTCACAACAAACTGCAGGTGTCCTATTTTGTCACAATCATCAGATGTCAAATTTCTAGGTATCGTCATAGATGACAAACTAAAATGGAAGAAGCACCTATCAACAGTTAGCAATAGATTGAGAAAGTTTATCTATATATTTAAAAACCTACGAATTATATCAGACTTTGCACTTTTGGTACAAACATACAAAGCATTGGTAGAATGTATTATCACCTACTGCATTTGTTCATGGGGATCAGCAGCTAAAACATACATGCTTGAACTAGAAAAAGCGCAACGCTGTGTGCTAAAGGTTCTCCTTTACTTACCATTTAGACATCCCACACATCTGGTTTATGACAAAGCTAATGTAAGGATATAACAAGACCAACACGACATGGAAATCGTCTAGTTTATAATGCACTGCCACGTCTAGAATTTTATAAGAGGCAGTGTTATGCCATGTGTGTAAATATATATAACGCTGTACCTAAAGAATATAAATTGTTGCCACATATAAAATTCAAAAAAATGTTTTTAAAATGGTTACTTGAAAAACATTTTTACAGTGTAAAAGAATTTCTCAATGTCAATAATAGATAATATCTTAAATAAATTGTTAGTTATAAATAAGTATGTTGTATTAAGGAATAGGATACATTACTAAAAAAAAAAATTTTTTTTTGCATGCCCTAAAAGTGGTAAAATATGTATGTTCTTTCTATTTAATCTTAAGACCTAAATCTGTATCAACCATATTTTAAGCAAATAAATATTTGATTTGATTTGATTTGATTTGATCACAGCAAGTCATTATAGCATTCAAGCACATTATCAGGGTTGGGTGATGGAATTGATGAGCACAGGGTGTTGGTAGCTTCAGCATAGTTAGCCCAATCTCCTTTGTCAGTTTTATACATCAAGAGTGGTGGGAGTTTTTTGGGTATCGATAAAGAAGTTGGGATTGATAAAATTATGGGGAAGTGGTCACTACCGTGGAGGGAATTAGCCAATGACCAGGAAATGGAAGCAGCCAAGGAAGGAGAGCAAAATGAAACATCCATGGCACTTGGTCTTTGATGAGGTCCTGTAATGCGTGTTGGGCGGCCGTCATTGAGGACACACAAGTTGTGATCATCAATAACATCCGCCAACTTCCGGCCAGATGCATCATCAAGTTTCGAGCACTTACTGCCCCACAAGTGGTGATGGCAATTAAAATCCCCAAGAATAACTATTGGATCTTGTAGGTTAGCTAAGAGGGAATGGAATTCATCTAGTAAGGGTATAGTAGGATCAGATATGTTAATAGAAATAAGAATAAAGTTTATTATTTTGATGGCAGTAATATTAATTTCAAAGGAGTGTTGTGGAAATTGAATATTGGAGTAGGGGAGTGAACGTTTCACTAGAATGGCTACACCTCCATGACCATCCTGCCTATCATCCCTGAGACAGGCATACCCAGGCAGCCTATAATGGCTACCAGGGATTATCCATGTCTCAGAGATGGCAAAAGCTAAAGGGTCATGTTGGCGAGCCAAATGTGAAAGTTCATGGGTCTTAGGACGTAAACTCCTGCTGTTCCATTGGAGCAGTTTGGCCATGGTCAAGGATAAGGCTAGCTAGAGGAGTCAGTTTACTTGCAACGTTCTTTGTTAAGGGTATGTCACTAAATTTCTTGAGAGTATTAAGAAGTATGGTTATAATTAAATCTAAGAAATTATCGTCATTGTTTGGTGTATGGGGGTCGCCCAGGGCACAACCAGGTTTAGGTGAAGGAGGTTCATATAGGCTAATTAGGGCCCTATGGGCATCCCTGTCATAGCCAGGGGAGAGGGGAGCTCTAGACTTGGGTTGAGAAAAGACTGTTTTTTGTAGGTTTGATTGGGACAATTAATGGGGAAGAATTTGAATCTTTAGCAAAGGAATAGGTTTTCAATGCGTCGGCATAAGACAACCTTACAGCCGGATACTGAGCTGATGCTTCCTTGAATGATAAGTTATCTCGTGACATTGATATTTTGATTGCCTTCTGGCGTGAAAACTCTGGGCAGTTTTTGTGTGTTGCCAGATGGGCCATATTAGGATTGTGTGAAGTTCGAAGAGAGGTGGAGGACACCATAACCCTCAAATCAGGCCACCTAATGTACTTCCGAGAGGGAGACCAACAATCCCAAGGTGGCGTGGGGTTTCTGGTCAATAAGTCCATTTCTGACAGCGTTGTGGAGGTTTCCAGTGTGTCGAACAGGGTAGCGTACCTAATTATAAAGCTCACCGATAAGTACAGCCTAAAAGTGGTGCAAGCGTACGCACCGACCTCGACACACTCGGACGATGAAGTGGAGGATATGTTCGATGACATATCGAGGGCCCTCCACTTCACTACTAAGACTCACTACAGCGTTGTCATGGGGGACTTTAACGCTAAAGTGGGAGTACAGAATTGCGGCGAATCGGTAGTAGGATCCCATGGATTTGGAAGCAGAAATGACAGGGGACAAATGCTGGTCAACTTCCTCGAACGGGAGGGGCTGTTCCTGATGAATTCTTTCTTCAAAAAACAGCCCCAAAGGAAGTGGACGTGGCAAAGCCCCGACACCGTGACAAAAAATGAGATCGACTTCATCATGACGGACAAAAAGCACATATTCAGAGATGTCTCCGTGATCAACAGGTTTAACACCGGTAGCGATCACCGACTTGTCCGAGGCTCTCTGAATATCGACTTCAAAGCTGAACGTGTCCGCTTGATGAAGGCTAGGCTCCGACCAACTCCGCTCCAAACCATGGCGGGATCTGAAACGTTCCAGTCAAATCTGGAGAACCGATTCGCTGCCGTGGAAACCACAATGGACGTTAACCAGAACCTTGAAAATGTGGTTCGAATCCTCAGGGAAGAAGGTACTAGATTTTGTAAGATACAGCGTAAGGGCAGGAAGTCTAAGCTTTCGGATAGGACTTTAGGGTTAATGAAGGAACGACGTGAGAACCCACCCTTCACTTCGTCAGGAAAACGAGCTCTAAACCAAAAGATCAGCAAGCGCGTACGACACGACCTCCGATGCTCCAATACTCTCGCTATTGAAAGAGCGATCGAGCAAAACCGGGGGTCAAAGGTGTTAGTACAATCTCTTGGAAGAAGCCACTTGACAAAGTTGACCACAGCAAGTGGAGAAGTCATTGCTTCGAAGCCAGCAGTCCTTTCAGAAGTGGAAAACTTCTATGGCCGGTTATACGCTTCGCATGCATCTCGACCTGATCCCAAAAATGATGATCCTAGAGCCACATTAACACGCCATTACACCGAAGACCTTCCAGAAGTCAGCATTGTCGAAATCGAGATCGCTCTTGGGCAGCTTAAAAATGGAAAAGCCCCTGGAGAGGACGGCATTACGACAGAATTATTAAAAGCAGGAGCTAGACCCGTACTGAGGGAGCTCCAAACGCTTTTCAACGCTGTTCTCTTCGAAGGGAGAACTCCGCAGGCGTGGAGTAGGAGTGTAGTCGTCCTGTTCTTCAAAAAGGGAGACAAAACCCTGTTGAAGAACTATCGACCCATTTCCCTCCTAAGCCACGTCTCTAAGCTGTTTTCAAGAGTGATCACGAATCGTCTTGCGCGGAGACTTGACGAGTTCCAACCACCGGAACAGGCTGGGTTTCGGAGCGGATTCGGCACCATAGACCACATCCACACAGTGCGGCAGATTATACAGAAGACCGAAGAGTATAATCAGCCCCTGTGTCTAGCGTTTGTGGATTTGGAGGTGGTGACGCAATAAAACCAAAAACCTTTTAAATTCACTCAGTCTATTATTTTCAAACACTTAAACGTAGTTACATAAGTCAGTATAATAAGTCCTTATCTTATGTAATACAAGTTGACCTAGCGAGGCGGTGTTGCGCAGACGACTGGCTGCCTAGAACACGCGGCAGTCCAGTCTGGGGTTTTGCTGACTTTGCTAACAATGTATAGCCGCTACATCACACCCCTTCTTTTTTAAAAAAATTTTTATAAACTATCTTTACCAAAAAAAATTTATACAATTCAACAAACAAACATCCTGTATCTCGTAAGTGCTATTGCATTTTAATTATACCTTGGAGAGAACAAAAACAAAACAAAAAATTTTTACCAGTTTTAAAAATATATGACTCCATAATATTACCTTACACTAAACTTATTACAGAAGTGTACCAGATGACGTTGATTCGACATGATTGCTGAATCTGTGTTTACATTACGGGTTACTAGGTCTGATATCGCATTCCAAAGCTCAATGCTCTTTGTTTCTTACAATCTATTTATAGAACAAAATATGTTAAGGCGATGCTTCGTAACAAAATATGTTAAGGCGATGTTTCATACACAATGTACCTGTAATTGAATTATTTTACAAAAATTTAAAATAAGAAATTAGCAACAATAATTATTTATAAGTTGTTTGAAATGGGTACAAAATTAATTACACGTAATTTAAAAAAAATCACTTATACAACAACAAAAAAAAAATAACATTTTGCGGATACCTATTTTTCAAGGGCCGACTTGACGTAGGTACTTGACCTAATAATAATCATTAAAATATTAAGGGTATATTGCCCGAGAGGCCGGTCTGCAATATAAAAAAAACGTCCCTTAGGACTCACCTTGCCTCCTCTCGCGACAATAGCCAAAAAAAAAAAACTCCCTCATCGGCCGACCTGTATCGGCTTATACCGTGCCGCTTGCGTCACTAGCTGCTTTCCACATGGCTCTTACTCTGTTATCCATCCAGCTTCGAGTGTTTTTACGACATTTTTGAATGCAATAGTACACGAAAATTAATACCATCATTATGAATACTGCAAATACAATTGCTCCGAAAAGCTTAACGTGCGTTATTATTTCATTAGTACTGGCGTTATTTGCACCATTTTGTGCTATGATTATTTCTTGTTCTTTACTATACGATTTACCCATTTTTGGATTGAACAAAATGTTATATACGAGTTACTACGTTAAATTCTTTTGCAATTAGAATAATGTATGATTAATAACTATGTGAACTCATCTATTTTAGTTCATCCAACATCAGCAAATCGCACCGGCTGCTTAACTGCGCGGCCACTGCGCGTGGTTAAAGGTTTAGGCGGTAGCGATTTTTGCACCTGTGGAACATCATTAAAAAATTTTTTACTATTTGAGAACATAGAATTTCTATTTCCATCATTGGGATCTGCTTCATATAAGCAGTAAGCGGGTTTCACTCTATCTATGGAAACGGTTGTTCGACGGCCCCCTATTTCAATGGTCATACTCTTTGGTGATCTATTTATCACAAGATACGGTCCACTATAACTAGGCATCAATGGCCTTTGCACTAAATCATTTCGTACGAAAACATGACTACATGATTTTAAATCTTTATGAACGAAAATTGTACCAGAATCGCTATTTTCTCGTGTCTGGGGCCGGAGACTTTGTATAATATTGCGTAATTTACCTACGTATTTTTCTTGCGACGTTTCTGCGTTCGCGCAATCGACATAAAAATCACCAGGCAAGCGTAACGTGTGCCCTAATACCATTTCAGCTGCGCTGACGCCGCTGTCGCTACGACATGCTGCACGTAGCCCCAGCATGACCGTTGGCAGTTCATCAACCCATGACCCATTTTTATTCTGTAATAAACGTGCTTTCAAAGCGACCTTCAGAGAACGATGTAATCTTTCTACCTTGCCGTTACTTTGGGGATGGTACGCTGTGGTTCGGAATTTATTAATGCCTAATACTTTCATAAGTTTATTAAATAATTCACTTTCAAATTGCCTCCCCTGATCGCTAGTTAACCTACTTGGGCATCCAAAACGGCAAATCCAGTTTTCATATATTATTTTAGCGACGGTCTCGGCTGTTATATCGCTGACCGGAACGGCTTCCGGCCAGTTTGTAAATCTATCTATCATCGTAACTAAGTACCTATGCCCTTCCTGCGTGGTCGGCAGGGGGCCCACGATGTCTACGTGTAAGTGCTCGAACCGTTCTGCTAGTGTAAAAGTACCTAATTTAGAATGTGTGTGCCTATGCGTTTTTACCTTTTGACATTGTATGCACGCTCGGGCCCATACACTGATATCTTTATTCATACCCGGCCAGTAATATTTATTCGTAATCATTTTACGCGTTGTTCTAATTCCGGGATGGTTATTACTATGTACGACATTGAAAGCCACATTTCTGAACTGCTGAGGCAGGTAGGGTCTCACACGGTTCTCTGACGTTTCGCAATAGATCGCACTATTACACAGTGGTGATTGTAGTTTTTTAAGCACTATATTACCTTGAGATTCCGTCAGCATTTCTGCAAGCTTATCGTCTGTTTCCTGTGCCCGGGCGACTTCGTCGAAATCTAAAACGGTCGGACAAACAATGGTCTCTATAACTCGGGACAATGCGTCAGCAACTGCATTTTCGTTACCTTTGACGTATTGTATATCGCTCGTAAATTCGCTTATATACAATAGTTGTCGTGCTCGCCTGGGCGTCTCTTTATTATCTGAACCTATTTTAGAAAAAACGTGTGTTAATGGCTTATGATCCGTCATTATGGTGAGCTGCCGGCCTTCTACCATGCTGCGAAAATGTACTATGGCCAAGTATACTGCCAATAGCTCTCTGTCGTACGTGCTATATTTCTTTTGCGCCTCCGACAATCTTTTGGAAAAATACCCCAGCGGCTTCCAGACTCCTTTAACCTTATGTTGGAGGACTGCGCCGACGCACGAGTTTGACGCGTCACACATTAAATACAGCGCACCTTCGTCTCCCGGATGTGACAAGGTCACCGCGTTTTCTAAAGCTAACTTACATTGCTCGAAGGCGGCTATCGACTTATCCGTCCATTTAATCTTTGATTTATCCTTCTTTTTGGCGCCATGCAGGAAGTTGTTCAAGTCGGCCTGATGATCTGCCGCACGCTCTAAGTGATTCCTGTAAAAGTTAACCATACCTAAAAAACGGCGGAGCTGCTCGATTGTTTCAGGTCTGGGGAATTCTTTGATAGCTTCCACCTTGCTCTTCATGGGTTTGACACCTTCCGCGCTCACTTCGTAACCTAAAAACTCTATATTATACTTACCGAGACTACACTTCGCCAGATTAATGGTTATGCCGAACTCTTGAAACCTGGCAAAGACCTGTTTAAGGTGCTCTCTATGTACGTCATGATTCGTACTAGCTACGATGACGTCATCAATGTAGGAAAATAAATTAGAGCTCTCACGCACTTTGTTATTTGTACTCTTACCCTCATCCCCAAGGGTGCAGGTTTCGATTCCCTGCAGCACGCTATTATTCATGAATCTCTGGAACGTTTGGGCCGCATTCCGCAAGCCGAATGTCATTCTTGGAAATTCGAAAAGACCAAACGGCGTTATAATGGCGGTTTTCTCTACGTCTTCCGGTGCAATGCTAATATTATGGAACGCTCTGTTAATATCTAACCGGGAAAAAACACACTTACCTGCCAATCCATATGTGAAGTCCTGAATTCTCGGAATCGGGTAGCGGTCTGGCTTCGTGATCGCGTTGAGTGCACGATAGTCTCCGCAAGGCCTGATCTGGCCGTCCTTCTTTGGTACTACATGCAACGGGCTTGCCCATGGACTCTTTGATGGCCTGCAAATACCTAATTCTTGCATTAACCTAAACTCGTCCCTAGCGATTTTATATCTTTGCGGCGGTAATGGTCTTACTTTAGCAAAAACCGGGGGGCCAGTAGTCTCTATATAATGTACGATACCGTGTTTACTGGGCTCCTTAAAAGAAATTGGTTTCGTTATTTCTGAGTATTGTTCTAGAAGCTCGCGATATGGATTATCATTTTGAATACTCGTTATCGCGGGCTCGTTATACAAAACTAATATACCTTGCGTATCTAATTTAGTGCGGCCGTCCAACAACCGTCTATTGTATAAATCAACTACTAATTCGTGTGCCTTTAAAAAGTCTGCCCCAATTATGGGTTGTTTTACGTCAGCTATAATAAAATTCCATCTAAAACTACGGCGTAAACCAAGATTAATTTCTAACGATATTACACCATAAGTTTTTATTTCCGTATTGTTCGCAGCATACAGTTTATACGGGCATTCGCTTGCCTTTCTTTTGTCCGGCACTTTATTCACTGGAATCACTGACACGTTAGCCCCGGTATCGACCAGGTACACTAAGCCGGTTTTCTGTTCTCGGACGCATAAGCGGTGATTGCCCGCAGCACAGTCGCTCACCGTCGCTGACTGTACTGCAACTAGTTCTTCCCGATGTCGTGACGCTGTCCTGCTCCTGGGTCGCGATCTCCACCGACCTCCGTCATAGCTTCTGTCCTGCGGTCGTCCGTAGCTCCTGCCTCGCGACCGGATCTCTTCGATCTCCCCGCGGAGTTCCTTTAGCTCCAGGGACATGTTGCGCAGGAATTTGATCATTTCCGACTCCATGTCGGTAGCTGCAGGCGCAATGCTGGAAGCTGCTACCGCTGCTACCTGACCGTTGCCTAAATTCTCCAGGATCTTGTCTGCCATGGGTGCCAGGCTGTCCAAACCCACGTTTCCACTCACTGTGAGTACCGCTCTAACGCTGGGCGGCAGGTGACTTAGCCATAATTTTCTTAGGGGCTCCTCCGTTATGCCGCAGTTGTTTGCCAAATCAGCCATTTTTCTTAACAATTGTGATGGCTTTTGCGTGCCCAGGTCCATGTCATTCACTAACCTTTGAAATTGTGACTCTGCACTTTCTTCAAACACTGTTAGCAGGCGCTCCTTAATTGTCTCGTATTTCTCGGTTGCCGGCGGAGATTGCACTATGTCGCTAACTTGCCGCAACGCTTCTTTACTTAACTTTGATAAAACTAGGTCAAATTTGACGCTGTCGCCTTGTTTTTGTGGTGCCATTATGGATTCGAACCGGCAAAACCACATCCTGGGCATATCTGGCCAAAATTCCGGGGTTCGCATTTGAACCGTGACCATTGAAACGTCTCCATTATTTTCCGCCGCCGTCGGTTCGGCCTTGGGCACCGGGTTTTTAGCCCCACTAACACCTGGCGTCGATAACATTTTAATATTCACTTTATATTTCTTAATAAACAATATTCACTCTCGCTAGGTTCGCGCGTCACCGTGAGTCGTCTTCTTGATCACGTCGGGGTCACCAATTTGGAGGTGGTGACGCAATAAAACCAAAAACCTTTTAAATTCACTCAGTCTATTATTTTCAAACACTTAAACGTAGTTACATAAGTCAGTATAATAAGTCCTTATCTTATGTAATACAAGTTGACCTAGCGAGGCGGTGTTGCGCAGACGACTGGCTGCCTAGAACACGCGGCAGTCCAGTCTGGGGTTTTGCTGACTTTGCTAACAATGTATAGCCGCTACATGGACTATGAGAAGGCCTTTGACTCGATTGAGATCTGGTCCGTTCTGGCGTCCCTGCAGCGATGCCAAGTAGATTGGCGATACATCCAAGTGATGAGATGCATTTACGAGGCCGCCACCATGTCCGTCCACATACAGAATCAGCAGACGAATCCCATACGATTGCATCGAGGAGTGAGACAAGGAGACGTAATATCTCCCAAATTGTTCACTAATACAATGGAGGATATGTTTAAGACGCTGAACTGGAAAGGACGTGGCATAAAAATCAATGGCAAGCATATCTCTCACTTGCGATTTGCTGATGACATCGTCATCATAGCAGAAACGCTGCAGGACCTACAACAGATGCTGAATGACCTGGCTGACTCTTCTATACGCATCGGCCTACGGATGAACTTGGATAAAACCAAGGTCATGTTCAACGAACATGTACTACCGGAACCGATTGCAGTGCACGGAGCCGTCCTCGAAGTTGTTCAAAAATCTGTTTACCTCGGGCAGACATTGCAGTTAGGTAGAAACAACTTCGAGAACGAGGTGAATAGAAGAATTCAGCTAGGTTGGGCAGCGTTTGAGAAACTACGCCAAGTCTTCACATCCACGATTCCACAGTACCTAAAGACGAAAGTCTTCAATCAGTGCGTCCTACCGGCCATGACATACGGAGGCACTTGGACTTACTTGGACACTAACGGCACGGCTGGTCCACAAGCTGAAGGTCGCTCAGCGTGCTATGGAAAGAGCTATGCTCGGTGTTTCTCTGCGGGACAAAATCAGAAATGAATTGATCCGGCAGAGAACTAGGGTCATCGATATAGCGCACCGGATTAGCAAACTGAAGTGGCAGTGGGCTGGCCATATTAGCCGCAGAACCGATAACCGTTGGGGTAAACGAGTTCTTGAGTGGAGACCGCGTCTCGGCAAACGTAGTGCAGAACGTCCTCAGACACGGTGGAGTGATGATTTGCGCAGGATGGCTGGCAGGAGCTGGATGCGAGTAGCCGAGGATAGACCTCGATGGCTTGCAATTGGGGAGGCCTATGTCCAGCAGTGGACGAATATGGGCTGATGATGATGCCAGATTGGGCCCTGAACATTGTAGACATGAGATTTTCTCCAAAGGGACTAGGCAGGAATCTCCTGCGTGGGGTTGAGAACAGCGGAAGCATCTGGGTTTAGAGCGACACTTAGTTTTGGTATGTCAAAATCTGCAGCAGTTCAAGCATTGAATAGTTGGTAATATATATGTTTCAACAGGAACGGATGTATTAAAAATGAAAACTTTTTTGGGAAGGGTTTGACCTGAGAATGTCAAGACTACAGAACCGGTTGGAACCCATGTTGGACCCGAGGGGCTCATAGTCTTACGGTTCAACCTTCTGGCCTTAATGATTTGCCCACACCTTTCAGTGGGTGCAATAGCTTGGACGACCTCCTCCATGTGCCATGTAGTAGGGATTCCCCTAATGAGGCCCATGCGAGTTACATTGTATGTTGGGATGTTTGCTATATATTTATGGGAAAAATAGGGATTTGTAATATAGTCAGTAGCTGCTTCAGCTGTGTCAAATTCCACTGATATCCTATTTCTTCCTATGCTTTTTACACCATTTTTTTAACAATTTTAACATTAGCTGTAAATAGGAGCCGACCAAAATTAAGAGGGTTAAGAGATGTGCCAGCAGAAGGATGAGACTCGGCCCTAGATATATGTACTATAAATGGACCCATATCTAAATTGGAGTATACTTTGTTTTCAAGAAGGGTTGGGTGGGTGTAAATAGTTTGAATAGTGGGGCTGGAAGTAGAGGGTTCTATTATTGTCTTCTTTGGGCATGGCAGATTGTAGTCTGGGTCATTAGGACGTTTCCTACTTGTGGTCGAAGTCGTCTGAGTGTACCACTCATGGGAATCATCCATAACCTCAGCTCCGACCATTTCCTCGCAGTTGGAAGGAGGATCTGGAGGTTTGGGCGGGATAGATTCCCTATCCATTGTTGCCGAATACAAACTACAAAAGAAGGTTAGTATCAAAACTTACCAGTACCAGGAAACATAAAGACGCACACGGTTAGTATAACAACACAACAAACTGAGGAAAAACTGTAAAATTGCTAATAAACAGTCAAAACACGTGTCTAATCCGCAAACGCTAACTTGATAGTCTTTGATCGACTAATAATAACATCAACAAAGAAACGTTATGTGTCAGTTTTGACAGACCGTTCAGAGCGACGTGAGCGGGAAGAAAGATGGAAGAACGATATAATCGGCAATCGGAAAGCAGCAATTGTGCTACTTTACATCGCTATTCGGTGTAAGTATTTTGTTTCCCTCTTTGTTTGCTTATATGTTCGTGTTAAAGTCCGAATACAACGAACACACCATCCACGCATCGTAATGAACAGCGAATATTGTCAAACATTCACGAATATTTTTGCTAGTCTCGAACGCAAAGATGTACGTGTTACTATTCTGCTATTTGTCTGCGATTCTTAAAATTTTTAACTTTGCTTCGGTTATTATGAAAGCCATGTTTCGGGTCCCATATGCACGGCTGCATTTGATAAGATTCTAAAAATCGCATGATACATAACTCTGAGACATGGCTATGCCCGAGCAGCTAATATGATATGCAGGGATGATAGGCTGGATGGTCATGTTGGGGTAGCCATATTTGTGTATACACACAAATACAAATACTTGTTAATCCCTCCTTCCCACTCCTGCGACATTAACATTAACTATGAAAATTCCTAACCTAACCCTTGTATCCGTTTACGTTTCCCACAAAACTGTTGTTTTGATAGATGAACTTACCTCCCCGCTGTCGTCTCTTCCTCTTCCACTTACTATACTTGGCGACTTTAACTGCCATCTTTATCTGTAAGGTAGTTCTTGCGGAAATAGTTAAGGAACAGAATCTCAGGGTCCTTAATGATGGGTGCCGTACCTACTCACATTTCAGGTCCACACCAAGGCTCAACTGCTATAGATATAGCATTATGCTGATCCCCTTTAGGTGCAAACACGAAATTTCTGAAAATAAACAATTTATATAGTAGTGACTATTTCTCTATTGTTCTTACTCTGTCCATTTCTACCATCAATCCTAAACAACTCCACCCCTCTGTTAAAATCAACTCGTCAAAGCGGACTGGGAGCAATATGCAGAGGTTATAAATATTTTGTCTTCCCTTATTACCCCTCCGTCTTTAAATAACAATTTTGCTACGAGATCCTCATCTCTTGTACACACACTGGAGCAGACCTGCATATCCCCCAAAGGAAGCTAGATAGGAGACTCAGAGTGTTTTGAAATGGTCAAGTTGCGCAAAGTTTCCATACGCACATACATTGCTAATATGGAAGTTAGTACCTATATCCAAGTGAGGAACGTGTCTGGTCTGGCTAGGAGACTATTTAAAAAAAGAAGAAAGAGGTGAGGCGTAGATTCTGCAAGAATTTTTCTCCACGAACCCACTCATCATATGTCTGGAGTGCTATATAACATACACCCCGGTGGTGCACTATTTCAACCCGTCACTTTGACTTAATAAATTCCTGGATAAACTTGCTATCCCTTATGTCCCAACCTTGTTTTAAGTCCTTCCATCTATTCTACTCTCTTCACCAATTCCAAACAATTCTCATTATTTTGGACCATAAACAATCTGTCCATAGGTATGATCCATTGTAACCGTGTAGCCAAAAGTGTAAAAATAACCTAAATATGTTTCGATCCTTCTCTGGTGTCTAGTGGGGATCTCATCCTTATTCCCGAAATTGCTAGATACGAAGAAGTACTTGTAAGAAGCACCAATAAGCCAGTCTATAAGTAATCGCTGAAATCAACCATCAAAGAAAGCGAGGTGGAAAATTTGAATATAAGAAATACCTTTTTTTATCATTTGTAAGATTAAAAAATAACGTAACATCGAACGTTCTAGCCACGAGAACGGGCAAACTTAAAATTAAATAAACTTTCAAATTATGTTAGAATTTAACTTTTCAAGAGTTATTTTTGGTTAGTTAACAAATTAATCAATATTACAAATGATAAATAAGGAGTTTATTTTATTTAAATTTTACCATTTTACAAACTCTACCAGCAGTTCGGAAAAACTTTTGAAGAAGAACTGGCAAGAATCTTCACGTGTATATTTTTTTGAAAATCAATTTACAGTGTCTCTTTAGGTCTATTCAAAATTATTCTTATCACCCTTACATTTACGCAGGCAATTGCTCAGTCACAGGTTTTTTGCTAAGACTGCGCCCTTGTCCTGCCATCTACTGCATCTTAAAGTTAAAAAACCTAAACTGTCCCTGTCTAATTCTCCATCTTGGTCTAATAAACAACCACCTCACCTTTCGTAAAGTTACTCCGAACTCTTTCCGGCGCCCCGTACCTACCTTTCAACATGATTCACAATTCCTTTATTTTCTTTTCTATGAGTCACTGAACTTCAGCCTTAGGATAGTTTTGAACACTCACTTTGGTATTCTCAAAAATAATCCAAGTGCAAACTCCGGAGCAGTATGCACCCCGTAATTCTCAGTCTTGCTAGCAATTCGGTGTCCGCCAGAATCAACCGTATTTACAAGGGAGGCTATTGCACAAGCAGTTAAGTATGTCGCAGATTATAAGTTAAATAAGGCACTTTTTCTTACTGACTGTTAGTTTCTTAATTACTCTAGATACCCAATTGAAACTAGGCTGAAAATTCCCTATTCTCTTACAGATCAGACATTCTCTTCTTTAATTTGTCACATTTTCTCTAAGTTGATACTCAATATGGCTTAAATATTCTTCTAGAATAAGTACCTGGTAAATCAGGAGTTTTGGGTAACAGCTCGGATGATAACTTTGCAAGAGATTCCTTACAAATCGGTTCTCTGGATCGCTATAACTGTTATGCCCATAACTTTGATGTTTTAGGCAAATTCCACCTCCGTTCAAAATGGGAGGCAGAATGGGATAAGCCCCAACAAATAACGGACAAAAACTACAGCTCTATCCAACCCATAATCGCCACTAAGCCATGGTTTTTCAGATACAATTTTTTTACAAAAAACAACATCAGTCATTTGTAGAGGCAGACATACTGATAAATATGGAAGTCAGAAGATATTTATTCCACCCGCCTTAAGATCATGTCTGCTATAGCAATAGCATATTGCGTATTAGTGAAGGCTGGTGGCCATAACCTACAAAATTGAATTGAATTGAACAGTAAAGCAAGCACAGACTATAGATATTTACCGCCATGTTTCTTTCTTTTTTGGCCAGATTCCTACCTAAGTAAGCACAGAGCTTATAAAATCTCTGGTTGTTGTGTTTTGATTGAGACGGTTTTTGGGATGAGAAAGAATGTTTCGAAAAATCTTTACTGTGACTGCTAAGTAAATATTTTAAAGATTTCATTAAAGAAACTATACATTTTTGTGAGTGTAGTACGTTTTTGTAGTAGATCTAGAATCTGCTAAAGTAAGTTAATTCCTGAACATTTTACTATAGTGTCCGCTCAAGAAATATCAACGTGAATAATACGAGAAACCATTAATATCTATGATAGATATCCTGAACAAGTCACCAGTTATCATCAATAGTAAGTAAGTATCCAAAATTTCAATGTTATTGTACATTGATTCGGCCCGCACACGTACCTAAATCGTGTTTGCTTACTGAAGTACATTGGTAGAGACAAAAACAGTCTGACCTGTTAATTAATCAAAGCTCACTAAATATTATTATTAAATTCATTAGTTGAAATTAAACTGTTTGGGTAACGAGTATTCTAATTGGAGAACTTTTACATTTGGTACTAGAACATGATTCACAAAGTAACTAGCTTTATGGTCTTGGTCTGAGTATGTGCAAAGTGGCCGGATAAGTCATAGGATAACATGATTTTTGCTTACCTTTCCAATTTTTGGCTAAGTAGTTCTGGGTAAAACACACCAGGGTGTACAGGATTTTTATAGAAACATAAAATTTTTGCAAACATATGCTTTTAAAAAGGATTAGCCTCAGGCTATAATATATGTGTGCGCAGATTTAATACTAATATTCACATCATGTCTTTAGTCAACATATTTTGCCAATTTATAATATTTTGCTGATACCTTATTTATTCTTATTCATTGTAATTATAGGTTTATATTTAGTTTTGCGTCGCATATATTTTCTTTGCGTAATTTAGTTACTTAAGAATAAAATCTTTCTTCTGGCTAAACCCATTAAGTGTGGCAAATATGACCATCAAACAAGCTTACTTAATTGCATCATTGGTAAAATATTGTTATTATAATTCAACATCAAAAGTTTATACCTGAGGAAGACAGTTCGAGCCTTTACGTTCCTAAAAGAATATCCTAGATGACATATCAATTTGTACTTTTGTCAGTAGTTTCAGTTTATCAAATGAAACAAGTAAAACCTTCCTGTTGTAATTGGAGAAGGCAACCTTTTTAACCTTTTAACTTTTGCACCTTGTTAGGATTTCGATGATATAATATTTTCTGGCACCATATCACAAAATGGTGTATCAAACTAAAGATATTTATTTAGATTAGAGTCATTAAAATTACACAACAAAGAAGTTGGGGAAGCAATATCTAGTTTCTCTCTAAATATTTTTACATTAAAATTATGAGATATACTTTCTCTACTTTGCTATACATTACTAAATGTAAAACTGATTATATTTTAGAATGGCATTACTTATTTTTTACTACAAAATATTTGCTACATTATTCATTATAATTACTGTACATTATAATGACTTAGTCACTTAATCTAATCTTCAATGGCCATTCAGTATTCATTTTGTAATATATCATCACATAATAATAAAAAAATACTTCAATTGTTATTTCATATTTTATTTCCATTGATATATGTATATTATTAATAAGGATTTTGAATTTAATACTTATTTTTGATTTACATATTTTAGTTTAGTCTACTCATGCAGATTATACTTTTCAATGACTGCCACAGCCACAATGGAAAAACAATCATTTGTTGGTTATGTGGCATTAATTGTCTTAAAGATATTTCTTGTGTGTTTTATTATAACTCTTGATGATACAATGTACATACTATTGTTTTAGATGCAAAGACTTCAAATCCTAGTAGGGTCTGACATTGTACTAACATACCTAGGTTTGCCCTAGAGGTATGTTAGTTAGTTAGTAGTTACTACTGGTCCCCCATAACATGAGTTTACTGATATTCAAAGTCACCCTTTTTTGTGGTCTTGGGAATCTTGTTTCATAACTAAAATAGTAAGAGATTTACATTCAAGCCTTGTGCAAATTTTTGGTTAGGGTTTTCAAAGTGTGGGATGTATTTCCTGCATCTTCTTTTCCAGATGAATATAGATCTGGAACTTTTTAAAATGAGAAAAAACAGGTAAAAATATAACAAAAAAAAACATTTGCTCTTATTAATTTCACTACGAAGATAAATTATAATTTATTCAAACTCAACTCTGTCTTAATAATTGATGTTTTCAGTAATCAATTTTCATTTACCTAATTATTAAACAAAAGTATGAATTCTCTTTCCAACTAAACATAGGAATTAATATTTAATTATTTCCCTAATTCAACAAAATATGTACAGAGTAGAAAAAATATTTTTCCATATTTTTCTTCTTTCTCTGTACTATATTACTTCAGTTGGCAGCTAAATTGTAGAGTAGGCGTCACGGCGGCGCCTTCAGCCCTTCAATGGCGCCTGTCCGGCCTTTCGCACATTAATGCCTCCTCATTTCGACAAAAAAGGGAACAGAGGATTTATCAAATAGATTTTCTCCAGTAAATTATACAACACAGTTGTTCATTAACTTTCTCATTACTTAATTTACATTAAAGAGCACATTACTTAATTAAATTCGTAAGTGACGATGTTTAAAATAATCTTACGTTTAGAATGGTAACTTATTTCGATTACAAGTTTATTTAAATCGCCGCTACGCAATTTCTCTTTTATTAAGTACTTGTCTAAGTATTTTTAACTTTAGCTATAATACTGGATCCATTATCACCTTCTATGTCTCCTCTACGTTACTGGTTTCCTGATAGAAACAAACTTTCTTGCAGAAATAGAAAATGTAAGTTTTCGTTGAAAATAAGTTTTCATTCCATCATACATTGGAAACGACAAGGCTTAAGGCGAAACCATTTCTGAAACTATTTGAGTTTGCAGCCCGTATTGAAATGCCGGCAAGTAATCGACCAACGAACCGTCGAAACTAGGGCAAATAACAATTTTGTGAATATTTTTACCTATATTTAAATGTATTAACCTTTTTACGGTCTTAAAACATATCCGAGGAATAACATGAGCAAAATGAAACAGTAAAAACCTACAAAGGATTTTTTAAATAAGCCTAACAGTTTAAGTTGAAGTTATATCAACAAGAACAACCATTATTTTGGTTACTTTGTTTCTATTTCGCATACTGAAACATAAACGAAACAAAAAGGTACAAAAGAGAGTTCCTCTGTCACACTTAACCGTTGATTCACAAGGGTTCGGCGAATCGAACAAACGCATTTGTAACAAGCATGAGTTCACAGCACGGTACGGTACTCCCGGTCCTCAAACCCGCTACTAATTAAAATGTAGTGATTCAACAACTGCTTTTCTAACTCGTCGATTATTTTCTGAAAGCAAACCAATGACGCTTAGGATGTCGCATATAATGTAACACCGGCTGAACTTTCATAGGAAATTTTTATTTTCTTAACCTATTTAGTCCCGTTTGTAGGGCACCATTGTCTTCATGCGACCTGTTTTAATTTAATTTTATATGAATCACTTTGCTCGCTACTATGCTAAATATTGCTAAAGCTTTAGCGTTATTTTGCTAATAACATCGACCTAGTTCAACGACGGTCTCTAAACTGTGTAAACTGTTCAGAATTAGAAGTAAAAACAAAAGCAGGCGGTTAAAATATTTTGTTTACAAATAGCACTGCAGTAATGCCCTGCAGCTAGCTTTAGTTAGAATCGTTGCCAACTGTTAAATATCAAAAATATCTTAGATCAACGGCCGAAGATCTCTATGATTTTATTATAGACCTTATCTATTATGAATTGCATGAAGCCAATGGCAGGCCTGGGAAGTGTAAACGAAAATCGTTAACGTTTGCAGATCCGAAATAGAGGCGATCGTTATAGGGACGTTAAATTTAGAGCACTTTACACAGATGTCCTCTTTGCTTTGGGAAATAAGACACAGTTTAATGACTAGGGCAAAACAAAAGGTTGCATTGTACTGATTTCACAATTGCAAACTGAAATGTTCCTTTTAGAAAAGAGACGCTTAATATTAGAGCGGCTTATATGAGGATTTTTGTTAAATTGATATTTATAAAGAAGAGTTGATATTTTGTGGAGATTGAGTTGATATTGGCTTGAAGTCGGACTACACTTTCATTATTTTGAATTTGTTCAACTCTCTATATTAAGATGGCTTACGAAATTCAATAATTAAATTTAATATGACTTATTACAAAATATTTAAAAGTAATCTTGTAACTTGTAGATAGGTACGTTATTGTTGCTAAGGAAGCATTCATTAGAAAGATGTTATGCGTGGCGGGGCGTCCTACGCATTTTGTCCCGACATACATAATTTATGTTCATTTGAGTTATATCTCTTAGAAAATATCCGAAAGGGCTTAAAGATTAAAGGACAGGGATTAAAGAACATACTTACTTATTTTACAGTATACCTACTTTTTGAGATATTTGTGTATACCTCTGTGTTCTTCCCATTTGTTATGTTTTGTTAAAAGTTAAATTCTGGTCAAAATAAAAAAAGTCATCTATTAACAGACTACATCTAAACAATCTAATAATGTTGAATCAAATTGCGTGAATACGGAACTAGATATATATTTTACAATGACCAATCTAATCTTCAATATAAGCTTCATGATCAACAAAAGCTTCAAGGAGCTCTCGAAGTTGATCGGTCCTCAAGATCAAAGCTGGCTCGAGCTTGGCTAGTGTCACAAAGGCTGTAATACCCATTGGCCTAAATGCAGGCGCTCACCGAGTCACCTGGATTTTAAAGCCCATTGAAAATACAGCTGTTTCATTCCGTACTATTCATTGCGCGCCTGTGACTGCGGCCGCGTAATCCATTAGACTCCACGTCCGTAACATCGTCACTAAATTTACATAGTCACTACCGATGGAACCGCATTCTCATTTAATCTGGAGTTTTATGTAAATTCGGCTTCAGCGCAGCGATTTCGTGAAATATAAAAAACGTGTTGCAATTTGAAAGTGGCGTTTACAAATTTTATGTGCAATAATGTTGGATAAAGTTATCCATCGGATCGAGACGATTGCTTGCATGTGATGTCAGTGTAGTGTACGTTAATCTGATTTTGCGCTCTGATTCCAGAAATCGTGATATTAAATTAATTGAACTAAAATCAAGGAGGTGAATTTATTCCAATTTACTCCTTGAATTTTTGTTTGTTAAAGCTGTAAAACTTATTTATAGAAACCGTTTTATTTAAACAAATGGTTTCCTAAACAGTTGACGTCATTAAAAGCGATATTCCGAGATTTAGTGCCCAATAACAGTTTGAATGAGTTTTAGAGGCACCTTTCGCTAAACACGAAATAAGATTAGAAAGTATATCCATGTAAACGCTTGAATTTATATCGTAACGCATTTAAATTAAGTTGAAAGACTTCTGGTTCCTGATCTTAAGCTGAAGACGATTATGCAGCACTTTAACTGGGTCAACAGGTTCAAAGTTGGTCGCGAAACATTTAGTTTGACCAGTACATCAAAAGTCTGTTTTATTAGTGATTTTGAAGTTGTATATAACGCGATTTATAATCTGCATCACTGTATAAGATTGAATAACAGCTGTACTGCGTTCCAATCAGGTAAAAGATACTTTCAATTGTCTGCGCTGTTCAAATCGTCCACATCATCGTTGATGATTTTTTTTTTCAACAGACGTAATCTACTATTTTGTCAATTATTTTATCCTTGCTCTATGTTGGCATTATACGCGCACATAAAGCCTCTAAGTAAGTGGTTGAGAGACTCGGCGTCTCAGCACTGGTGCTCAAACGAACTTGTTGACCCACCGAGGCCGCCCCAGGCTGATACTTTGCCGCACCTGCCTTGGCTACATATATAACCTACCGCAATATCTTAGCTAACTGACGTTTATGTGAAAGCATGTTGACACAAGATACAGATTTTAATAAAAGAACGAAAAGTTTTCTCGTACTTTATGCTGGAACGCGGTTGGTATACGGTTCTAAATTAATTAAAAGTTTTTTTGAAAGCAAACATTTTTGATGTTAAGCTAAACACACAGTTAGCAAGTTGTGACAGAAGTTTGGTGATTATTCGGTTATTTTGAATATATTATCTTTTTGTTTATTATTGCATCTATTTGCCTTCACAACTTAGTTATGAGGCTGTCGGCGACTGCTACCGGATGTCCGATGAACTATTGTGTGTCTGCTCCGCCGTCTGAGAATGCTGTCTGGAAAGCAATAATATTGTTGAAACAATAATGCCTTGAATTTAGATTTGCATTTGAAGTCGAACGCAAGACTTTACAAGTTTGATAGCTGTTTTGTTGTCTGTACATTTAATATACACCAATAAAGAACTCTTTTTAAGATAAATAGTAACATTTAAAAAACGTTTATGATCTTTTTTACCTTCATCGTCATAAACTGTAAAATGATCAGTCTGGTTAATTTCGCGCTAGTCAGGCGTACGCTGCGTTAGCGCGCTCGTTGTATTGATTTTTGTTATTTGCATCCCGTCTGGTCCTGTACATCTGCAGCTATTGTTAGACGGATATTCAATTATTTGGCCTTTTTGTGCATGTATCGCCATTTCGGAACATTCCCTCGACCTGTTTGGAAAATGCGAGCTTTTTAATTTTTTTATTGTTGATGAAACTGTAAAAAGTAGGGCGATTGTATAATTAATAGACGTCCTGATATTTATGATAAAAATGATCTTTACAGTACATATGTATGATTTTGTTTGCATTGAAACTTAAATATTTTTTTTGTATTTTGATGTGAAATAAATATATGTCGTTGAATCTTCGAGTATTGAATTAGACATTCAACGAAACAGCTAACCGTTTAGTTGTACGTTTTATGCTTTTTTATAGTCTTTAATTTTCATAATTTATTTACTTTGGCGCTTCACAGGGTGCTACCGCACCACGCTCACTTCGCACAAATCACAGAACATCAACAAGTTTGTAAGAAAATATTTGACAAATCACATATTCCTCGCTGTATAATTTAATAAATATTCTACATTACGGCTAGCCGTTTAGCTGCAATCTAACAATCTATGCAACCAATCAACTATACGCCTGCGACATATTATCACGGTTGTCAAATTCGTGGTTGTACTTTTAATATATTTTGTAACTTGTAGCTTTCTTTGTAATTAAAGAAAATTATTATAATTATTACTAGTAAACGGGACGCTGGACCTTATTAGTCTCAACAGCTTTAAGCTATAGTCCATAATTTCTTATCAGGGCCAACATTTCAAGCTATCTCACATTTCTTTCTTCAGATTAACAAACGCTGGTTAACCAACTTCCAAATGTTTTGTGAACTCGCCACCACATATTTTCACAAAACATTGCACTTTCTTATGTATAATCAACGTTTCCTTGGTGTCGTTTTCTGCTAAACATTTTGAAATACACAAACGTTCGTTCGGCTTGCAATCGGGTCATGCAGTAATAGGTGTTATTTCGAAACGTACCTGGTGCCTTCCTAAAATAGTTTACGTTCTCATACGCCAGCATTTAGGTCGCGTTGCCTCTGTAAATAATTGTCTTATACTGTCGTTCAATCATAAACGCCCTGTATTACCATCGGGTGTGGTCCTTATATGGGTCATAACATAATGTGTATTCTCATTGATTTTCTTTATGAATATCAACGATACTATGGGTGCGGCTCAAATTGTTTATTGTATCGTTATGAGATTCATTCATCCATTATTGTGACTAACTTTTGCTTGTGACTGTACGTGTAAGTTTGATGTTTTGCTGGGAATTTGGACATAAAAAGTATACTTTGTGATATTTCAGTCTGTATTTGGCATAAAAGAAACCTAAAAGACTTCAAAACACAAATAAATAAAATAAATAGATAATATTGCGATAAATGTTTTTCGCGTCTTCAACACTATTGTGCAATGTTTTGCAAGAAAAAGAATTTAAAAGCTTTCAGTAATATAATACATATTTCTAATAATAAATAATTCTAACAATCACACCACATTATCTAGCCCAAATTAAGTATCATTAAGATCTTGTGTTATGGATACTAGATAAGAAATATATAAACACACATAAATATTTTTTTATACATAAATATTACAAATAAACTTAAATAAACATACATACACATCCATGACTAGAAAGCAAATATTATAAAATATCTGCCCCTACCAGGATTCGAACCCGGAACCTCTGGCATGAAAGGCAAGGCGACTTACCTCAACACCAAACAAGACGTCTATGTATGTAATATTCCTGGTTTAACGATGAATATTTAAGACACCTCGTCCTTAGAATGAAACTATTTTGTTGGTATTTACGGTAAACAGCTCATCAATCAACCTATCATAAACTTCAAATTTTCTTAATAGATTTTCAACCTAGAGTTTACTGCCAAGACCTCAAAATCTATTGAAGAAATTTGACATTTTGTGGTAGGTTGATTGACCTGTTGAGTGTACCTACTCACGAAACGCTTTACCAATTGGAGGATAACTTCAAGTGATAAGGTATTAATTGTCTTCTGTTGTGACGAGACTCTTCTCAAAGTTACCCTTAAATCAAATCTATTTTGACCATCGTAGTATAAATAAATAAAAAAGTTTTTAATGTTCCGTAAAGTTACAAATTAGTGTTCTTACAAAGATTTTACTGATATTTGACGTTTAGCAATTGCATGGCCATTTAGAGGCAAAAAAGTCAATATCCTCGTATGCACTAGCCGCCAGGGGTTCCCAAACTAGGATCAAAGTTGTGGCTCAAACCTTATTCGTTATAAAAACAAAGAGGAAATAAACGATCTAAATCTAAAGGTAATTCTAATATATATAATATATAATTATATATATTAGAATTATAATAGATAATTCTAAAACCATATTCATGAAACCATTAAGTGCTGCGGTGTATTTTCACAAATTAAGAGGCACTTTGCAGGCATCGCTGCTGTCTTCGCTTAATTGAGTAATTATTCCTGGAGATTAAGCTATCCTTCCGTCGCTCCGGATGTATCGATCACCAACTAACGATGTTTGCTGAGAAAATCTGTTTGAGCTGAACCCACGTTGTGGCTGAGAATATTTATAAATAAATATATTGCGGAGCGCTAACGGATGTCTAGGTTTTGCTTGGCTTTCCAAAGTATGTTGGACTTAATGACACCTACGCATGTTACTTAAACTTTAAAAAAAACTTCTCTTACGAATGCTAGAAGGACTAAAACCTTTAGCAACAATTCGTGTTTTTGGAAAGGAACTTTGATTTGCCGTTCAGCTTATGCTGGACCAGGGAGGTTGAGCTGCACCCTTACTGTTAAGTTCCAAATGGTTATAATTAGTTTAATTATTATCTTTGCCTTTAGAAAAAACTGCTATTCACGCCGAAATATATAAAACATTTTGTACGGTTTATACATCACCGTATAGCGATGCACGGCGAAATATTTAAAATACCGTGGGTGCGTAGAAGCGGTAATTACTTGGTGAAGAATCTGCTGCCATTGAAATGTTGATGTCAGGATTTAGTAATTTCATTACCTCATTGTTTTCAACATACCGGTTTATATTTTGTATCGTCTTTTCTATATTATACGTTGTTTTCTTAAGAAAAGAAAAGAACTGGCTTGAATTCTATATTTCTTGTCAGCATAGTTATTTCATCCATATTTCATTTATCATCGAACCATACAATGCAATACACTGCGTATGTACATACTCGATAATATAAAAAAATGGTTCTGAAATAACGTAATAATAAAAATAATAAAAATCCTAAGATAATAATTAAGAGGAGTGGCGTAGTTGTTAGTAGCCCTGCCTCATACGCTGGAGGTGTCAGGTTCGAGACCTGATCGGTTCATTCATTTGTGTTATAAACACAGATGTTTGTTCTCAGGTCATGGTTGTTTTTATTTCTATACGTAGGTTTATTCTGGGTTCCCCTCCAGTTCACTGTATGGTCATCCATAACACAAACTCTGCTTACTTTGGGGCCATACAGTTTGTGTGTTTGTCTGGGTTTTATCTATTATTATCCGACTCTAAGAAGAAGGATTATGCTTTTCGAGTGCATTGAGAATGAAGAGAAGTTTGACGAATTTCAACATATCAGGCAGTCTTAGCTGTGGGAGTGACAGGGTATATTTTTTCCAAGAAATCCCTTGGTCGCAGGAGTAACGTTCATCAGTTTTATATTTTAATCCATTTTAATTTAATCATACCTAGAAGTAAAATGCAGAAAGTTCTCTACACTCCACTGCATCACATTAAAACTGCTACATTTGCCAGCGAAGTCTGGAATCTACAGATCATACGTACTTAGACGGCTCCGAGTTTACTTGCGAGCGGAGACAAAGTCGGTATTTGTATTGCAATCGTCGAGAGCTGCAAGTTCTAAGTGGATCCTCAAATCAAGACCTCGCATGAAAATGTTGGCTATTCTCAGTGTTACGGTCGAAACAATTTTGTTTTTTGTGTTTGCGTTACGAATTTTGATTTAGCAATTGTCTGCCAATATTCGAAACTGTCTACGTGTATGTGCAGATGGAAACTGAAGACTTTGCTACGAATAAGAATTGCCTCTATGTTTTAATTAAAAGCCACCTAAAGTTAGAAGTTTATAATTAATTTCAGGGAACATTTAATCATTTAAATCTGGAATTGAATCCATTTATTTTTGTCGGTTTCGCTCTGTACTTACGCTGTTTAGTCATAAGTATATAAAGATCTTGGCTTGGTTATTTCATTTATGATTGCTAGATGATTCTGTTTTACCATTAATTACTAGGCGTGTTACTAGTGTATGAGATGGAAGACAAATGCATATCCAGTTCGCTATTTTAAAAAAAACAATAAAGTAAGTTAAATTAGTACGATTGTAAAAAAATTGTCAGCAGCCTGTAGTCTCAGTAATTTTATTTATTTTATCGTTTTTGTAACTACAATAAAAATACATAATAAAACTTATACATATTGTACAAAGGTACAGCTTATTTCTAACAGAAATCTCTTCCAGCGGACTTGAGACTGGAGAGTGTGTAAAAAGAGCAAATTTAGTGTACTAGTGGTTCTAAATAAACATACACATGTAAAACAAAAACAATAAATACATACAATTAAGAAATCAATCCATATAAAATAAAATAAACATACATACATACATACATAAATGTAAATCAATGACTTGTAAATAAACTAGTGAAATAGTGACTGAGACTTAAATATTCGACAAGTAATGTTCTTGTAATGTGATTCTAAACCAATGGACCAAAATCTTGAGTTGTGACTTCTTAATGATGATTCCTATAACCTGTTAAAAATAACAAAACTTTTGTTTAAAAAAGTTGCAGACACCGTTTAATTTGAACATAAGCTCTCACTCTTCACTCACTCTCCTCAAGTGGAACCGTCGCGTGGTAACCATTTACAATTCACTGACACTTGTACGGTGTTTATTCCCCTAAGCATAGAACCTTGTAAGGATTGCTTCGCGTCTAAGTTTTCCCTTTAGATTACTCCGAGCAAATTCCTTCGACTTTTAAATAAATAAGCTTCTAACTCAAGATTAGTATATTATTACTTGTAAAAAACACAACGAGCGTATGTATATTTTCTTAAACGTCAGAAAATATACAAGCCGGAGTTCGTAGGCCAGTCTATCGATTTCATATACTACAGTCTTGGCAACGTGTACTTATAAGTTTAAGGATTTTTGCGAAATAAAACGGCTAGACGTGCCTGTGATAGACCAATAAGCTTCATCAAACTTGTTAACCTTTTTGTTACATTCTGCGTCTTTTATAAACACGGCTAGCACACGCACCAAAAGTACAAAGGGTGCTTCCTTCATTTGCGGGCTAGTAACAATCGGCACTTGCGGGAGGTAAAGTTGTATAAGTGTAAAATTCCGTTCGCGTTTGTTTATTGCGAACCGATACTGCATTAATTCCGAATGGATTAGCCGATCGGCTTTTGTTGAATCTGTGTAGTAGTAGAATCTGTGTTGGTTCGTGTTAGCCGAAAGATCCGTCTTGAGCATGTGGGTAATTCCCCTAAGATCATTTTTATGAAATACGTTACTCTACATGTCCAAAAAGAGTTCATAGATACAACTTAATTTTATCATAGTTTATTACGCTTTTAAACAAATAGTATATTTCGTGTTCGGTCTTAGATTTTTGTGCCTCCTAATTTACAAGTCAAAGCGGGTACTTTGCGTAGTTCACATTCAGATCACGAAGCCATTTTTTCCAATACCGTCTTACCTTCCAGAGAATTATACCATGATAATGAGACATGTAGAGGCTTCGTTCGCAGTATCATTAACAGAGGGTAGTTGGGTTATAAAACTTTTAATAGAATGGATACTGCGAAATTGATTCCTGTTTTGACTAGGCGAAGCCCTAATTAGATTTTAATTGATTTGTTAATCTGTTTCTTTTTGTAGTTAAATAAGGTTTTTCTTCTGACTACATTTGAATAGGTATAGGCGTGCCATCAGTTAATTTTATTCGCATCCAGTGGGTCACTGCGGTTATCCATTACGTGTTACTTGTTAATTGTTTTTGATCAGTTTTTAACGTTAATGTAGTATTATCGCATTCAAATTGGAGTCTATCATGAGTGCTTTAACACATGACTCCTGACTACACTTCCACTAAATGAAATGATCCCCTGACTGGAATCTGGATCCGCCATTGTATACTAACCCTATCTGTAACACTCATGCTATAATTCCGTCATATGTAATCTTAGTTAATTAATGTTGAAGCCCTCTGTTCAGACTGATTTCCATAACGCCATTACAACATAGTGTCTGGTAAATTCGCCTGATGAATTGAATGATGTGACGCGTTAAAGTTATGAGGTTAGCACAGGCTTCCTAAATTCTCATTGAATTACTGAAGTAATTTACCGTACGCGAACAAATTTATATTTACTTTATTATCAGTATTAAATGAGTATCATGAACTGTTTCTGACACAATTTTTGACTAATTTTAATTTATTTTAAGCGTAGCGTTTTAAAAGATATAACCTCAACCAAATTGAAGCTAAAACCCCTTCAAACAATTGACAAACTTATTCGAAGAACGCCATGTGTGTAACTATAATACTGAAAAAAAAAGGTGTGGGACCCCCTGTATTGAGCTAATAAATATTCCTAATGTTTGACAACCAGTGTCCCTTCAAAAACAACAAACGAATAGTTCTGTTACAAAGGCACCGACGATCACGTAGACAACAAGGCGTGGCGGCCATATATTTTTATAGTCCAGCCATTAGGTATAAAAATATTTGCACACCATTGAAATACTCAAAGCTCTCCTTTTTATGTGCAGTGGCCCTGCTGTTTTTCGGGTCCTTTGGATCGAGACAGGGAGTAACGGAGAGATACGTGTCAATTATTGTTGGTCAAAATTATATTCAGTAGCTAGCCAGGGTCTGAGAAGCTATCGTACTGTGCTTGCATATGAAATATAATTGTAGAATATAACTTGTTGAAGTAAACAAGTTGTACTATACGGATGAGTAGCTTAGAGGGCAAAAGTCGCGCCTTATACACCGGAGGTCCGAGGTTTCGAGTCCTGGTCGGGGTATCCATTTGTGTGATGAACACGGGTGTTTGTTCGGGTCATGGTTGTTTATATTTATATATGTATGTTTATTCTGGGATCCCCCCAGTTCGCTGTATAGTAATCTACAACGTAAGCTCTGCTTACTTTGCGGCCATACAATTGATGTGTCTGCCTAGGGATTTTGTATTATTATTATTTATTTTGAAATCTGGCAAAGAAAGATGTTCTTGTGAAGTAGACAGATGTATGTATTCATATCTTTAATCTTAACTCCCATTACTCCTCCATACTTCTAACTTTTCTTTACTTGGGAGTCTTACAGCTGTTCTATTTCCGAAATCACCTCAAATCTCTTAATAATTGAATTGTAAAAAATTCTAACGTGTCAAACGTTATTAGCTGTAAGTATCTATCGGCGATTGTTCGTTGTATCATTTATGACGGCATGTACAATTGCCTGAAGAAATGTTTATAAAACACACTTTGTTTCATGAACGCATGCGCTGCTTGCTGTCCGCGAATGCGTGTGAATCAACAGCTTGGCCTGTAAGCGATTATTCTTCAAATGAAACTGGAGGCGTTTAGAAAGAACGGCTATTGATAAACAATCTCTGTATGCAAAACAAACAAGTGAATAGAACATTTAGTGAGCTCTTTATAACATTGCTGTCGTAACTGTCCAGCTGTTTCGTTCACGCTTTTTCGAATACGCTGTCAAATACTAATTCCTTGCGTGGAAGTATTGCATGCAAGTCTTGGACTTTTCTATCCATTTGATTTGATAACATATTCTGGGTAAATATTTACTCCTAGTACAGTTTCTTATGTTAATATTTTACTGTCCTCCCTATTTTGACCGCCATAATAATCATTTATTTTATTTTATTTTTTATTTTATTTTATTCGGAAAACAAACAGTGTTCCATAACTAAAAATAACAAACTAAATACATTTCTATGCACAAATTAAAAGTTTTCGCATATAAATATCAATAATTACGATTATTACGTTGAAAAAGCTTACATGTTTTTATAGCATACAACAAAAACAACCTTCAAGAAACAAATAACATAACATTCAGAACCGCTTCAATGACAATAAAACATTATAGTTGTTACTGTAAAAACAAACCTCTAAGAAACAAACAATATTGACACACAAAATATACATACAAAACCAAACAGACAAGGACAGGATCAGCTAAATATAAACAATATTTGTGTTTAAACAGATTTTGCAGATATAATGAAAGTTGCCTGAATACAATTAGGTAATAGAATCAAACCAAGTCTTAGAGATAGCTTTTCTAACTTGGGCTGTGGAAGAATTGAAAAGATCGAATTGTGGTAAGTTAAGTTTGTTGATTTGATTAGGGGACCTGATAAAAAATGAATTTTGCCTGTAATTGGTAGAGCTGTTGGTAAAGTGTAGGGGAACATGCAGCCTGCAGGACCTAGTTTGCACTTTAAGCCTTATATTAGCTAGAAGATGCGGGGAATCCACAGAATTTTGTGCTATCTTCATAAGCGTTATTATATCTGTAACTTTACGTCTTTCATGCAAGGGCATCAAGTGGTGTCGCTTACACCGTTGTACGTACTCTGTATCAAATACTTTGCACTTAAATTGCAGATACCTCACAAACTTGCGTTGTATGGATTCAAGCCTATCCTTGTAAACTTCATATATTGGATTCCATATTTGAGAACAATACTCGAGTGTACTACGCACGTATGAGCAATAAAGAATTTTAATAGCTTTTATACTGGTGAATTGTGAACTAGCTCGGATGACAAATCCTAACGCCTTGTTGGCTCGACTAGATATGTTATCGATGTGTCTTTCATAGGTTAACTTCGAGTCAAGTATGATGCCTAAATCGCGTATTTCGTTTGCTCTTCTTAGATCTGTTCCTTTAACGTTGTATGCAAACTGAGTTGGTTTACTTTTACGAGTAAAAGTAACCGTATAGCATTTTGCAACATTTATGTCTAACATGTTTTTCGTGAAAAAAAATGCATTTGAGTAGAAAGTTACACTATTTTGACAAGATCGTTCTCGTCCCGTATAAAAAACACAGGTGATGTATCTGATTTTCTAGCCATTATTTTACAATACTTCACCCAGATGTATTTGTAGTTTTTTTCTTTCGCCAGCGACTTGGCCTTTCCAAGAAGAATTTTATTTCGCTGAGTCAGATGGTCGTTTATATATATATTTCCATCTCCAGTAAAACCCAGGTTCGGTAGTGACAATTTTTTACTTTTGCGCGACCGTGCCACGAGCTCCTCTTTGGTGTACCGGTTGTTAAAAGCTATCAGTATAGATTTTTCTCCTCTGGGGATACGGGTAGGTAGCCGAGCGATGTAATTTATATCTTCTTTTTTGATTGTTAAGTCACATAAGTTTCCTATCTGCTGAGCAATATCGTACAAATTCTCGTTATTTTTGAGTGGAATACCTTTTATTTCGATATTGTTTGCTCTGGCCCATTGATCTTTATCATCCATTTCTGTTTTGAGTTTCACAATTTCGGCCTTTAGAGCAGGAACTTCTTAATTTACGTGGTTGTGTTCCGGGTGAAGGAAAGGAACAGTCACCGCAATCACTGGAACAAGGGCAATACCAACTATAGGTTGCGTTCGGCAACGCATCATTAGTAGATGTAATAAACAAAACACCTACGACTGATGATAATGCACAGGATGCGGACTCCACTTATCTTCAGGTGGGTCGCGGGCTCGTTTGCCGGCTGTGAATATAGTAAAAAATTAAGTATTCTATGTTTATTACGTAAGCTCTGCAATGCAAGATTTTATAAATATTGTACATTCGCAACCAACAAGAACCCAAACATTAATTACCCCGAACCCACGTCGAAGAAAACTGCAAACCGTGAAATTGGCATAATTTACATAAATTCAAACAATATTTGTTCATATTATTGTCAAATTTATATTCAGCCAGCCGATAGCTCATTTACCAGTCGAGTGGTCGCTTTGATTTTACAATGTGGTGCATGATTCAGCGACTGCAGCCATTAAAACGGGATTCTTGTTTGTATTTGAGTTACTGAACCGGAGACTCCCATGGACGCGCATTCGTCGTCTGTGACTAAGCCATCGGGAAATGCGGTCTGAACTTTTGTAGACCCTTTGTTGTTTCAAACCAAGATTTGATCATAAATCAGATGTGGATTTTTTTGTTGCGGAGATTGATTCACGCTCGTAACCTATTTCGAGTATCGTAAAATCTCAAAATATACCACTGTTTAATCTCGGAACTAAGCTTATGTAATTAATGACCATAAAGTGAACTTACTTCCAGTTATAAACAGAAAAGATGACTCGTAAATAACGGTGCTCATCTCAAAGTTTTTGTTAGAACTCAAGACCCAGGACTTTGCATGTTACACCTGACGCCGCCCACTTGAAACTGGTACTGATAGGTTGCTTTATGAATTGATTCAAATCAGACTTTCCCATAAACCCCGTGTAATAATCTGAAACAAGCTGTTTATCGCCCGTAGCCCGTAACCTATTCGCTCTGCCTACAATAAATAACGGATGGGGTAATGCGATACCGTAACGTAAATGTGTTTTAAAATAGATTTTCTTCTTGTGACATTGCTAACGAGGGGCAACAGCAATATTTAAGATTTAAGGTTTAAGCAAGATATATTTAGTTTCCGCCTAAATGTTTGCTTCGTATAAGCAAAAGCTTTGGATAATTTAAATTCCTATTTGAATTTCGTCAAATTCAAATGAGGATGGTCGGCTATTTAGGTCGTTTTAGGCTGTGAATGTTTACACAGAGTTTTTGCTGTCGTTTTGTACTTAAATTTATGAATATTAACAGCATTTTCTACACCATAATAATTCCTTAAATAGTTTCAAATAGTTTGTGTTGAATGTATTTTAAAAATGCCTACTATATTTTATACAGATTAACTTAATTTTGATAAAATTGCTATCTTTTTAATATCGGTAATTACATCAAAATATATATACACGTTAATATAAAAATATATATATATATATGTAAAATATTAGCTAATTAGGTACAAGGAAAACTTCTCCGCTTTACATTTTTTCAAATTTGTCCATTCCTTAATCAGTATATAATAATGATCACTTCTTAATTTTTGAATGCAAAGGACTAGTAGGTTTATAAGTAAAAGCAACGATAATCGTTCCGTAAAGATTTTATGTTTAATCATTTCCCATGACTTAGTTTATCTGAACCTCTTTAGGATCAGAGAGGTCGTTCATCTCTAAGGCACGCTTGTTTTTGATACCACGGGCTTTGTGTACCGTCGTTATCATAATATTATCAGTGACCATACACAATGCCAGTTCGGCAGAACCGCGGCGACAGACCAGGGACGCCCTCCGCCCGCGCCGCCTCGCTCCGACCTAAGCCAGTCTCACTCCGACCGCCGCTGGAGACGGACGTCAGCCTCTCTCGTGGATGAGCTTATCGTATCCGAGCTTTGTCCCCATCACAATGAAGTGCCACATCTGTATTTCTTATTGTTATCCTTGAATTAAAGTGGGTGTAAAATATATAACTTTCAAAGTATACTCGGTGATAGCGAGTTTGTCAGAAGTTCTGGTGATATTTTGTAAATATCGGAACTGTTCAGTGCTTTTGATTACTTTGGGATGTTGCAGAATAATTAGTTTCTCAAGTTTATTGAAGGTATGTTATTTCGGTCTGCTCCGATTACTTCTATTTTGTTACTTTTGGTTGACTAATCTTAAAATTGTTATGGTTAGATGAATAAGGTTAAACTTTTCTCTGTGAAGATCCATTTGTATTGTTAAGATGTTGGAACCATTAAATCAACGTGACGGTCCCGTCTATGATGGCATAAATATTTAATTATCCCACGATGGCGTAGATGTGGGGTGAGATTGGCGTGCGGGAGAGGGACAGCAATAACAGGCTATGGAGTTTTTAGAGGGGTTGCTAACCGTACCTTTACCGTTTCTGGTACGGACGTTTCGTTTTGATATATCACAGGGAAATTTATTTTGGAGTTGTTGTAATTTAGGAGAAGGTATTTATGTCTCTGATCCCGACAGCTGGGTTAGCATTTTAATAAATTGAGGCGAGTTTGTAGAGGTTCATATAAATAAAATGTAAGCAAACGTATACAAATCGTAACTTGATCGGACAAGTTGAATCATGTCATGCTCTTACTACTAAGTAAAGGAAAAGAGAAACATTTTTATCTCATGGTTACCACCCATTTCTCAATACAAAAAACACGTATCACGTGTAGGAATCTAAATTACTTGAAGGAAAACTACATATTGTCACCACGGCAATGTATAACATCCCGTAGCTTTTATTATTACTTTCTAGTAAAACAATACCAACTATTCACACGTTTAATTTGATCTGCGAGAGCTGAAACGTTATTTGAGAAACACTCAAGAAAGAATTCTTTCTAACATTTTGTCCGGCACGTTAAATATCACGCTTTCTAAAGTTGCTAATAAACGAATGGTGTAACGTTATTACACCATTCTGCACAATCATGCATTCATATTGCTTGGCAAAGTAATCAGGGACTTAATATAATGTTAATCAACAAATCACAATTTTATCTAAATCGATTTTGTCGCATTCATTGTTGAGTCGTTCGTGAACTGATTCATATGTTTTTGTAATGTGCGTTTTAATAGTAATGGCGTCAGCGGAATATATAGCTATTGTATGAACATTTCATGCCTGTCCTTAAATGGAGTTGGCCAAGTAAGGCTTAGCTAGAGATGGGTTTCAGTGAATGTGAGATAATGAACTGGTGGGAAGATCATGATACTTGTGTAAAATATTTAATAGAAATGTTGTCTATGCTATTATTGTAAGGAGAAAAGAGTTATTTGTTTTTACGAATTTTCAATTACATTCGAAAGTACTAAAACGATTTTAAACATTATTTCACCATTCTTCTTGCCTTCCTACCTTTCCTATAGTTTCACCTAAAACGGAGCAAAGTAAGAATAATATGAAATAAAAATGATATGAAGATTAAACCAATAAATGCGTGCTAATATAAGAAAAATCACCTTTAATAGTCTAGTAATAAGTACGTCTGTGTTGTGATGTAATCAGGAATGAAATTTATAAATATTTTTGTAAGCACTTGTGCTGTAACGAACATTTGCATAATTAAGCAATTATCTCGTAACTTAGTATATGGAAGTCCATCCTGGAGGCATAACTGGTGTCTTCCACACCAGTAACAAATGCAGTCTTATGAAGCGCAAAACATGTAGAAATCTTTTAAATTTTTTTTAAAGTATACAATGAAAAAAGTTACCATTCACAGTTAGATAATAGTTATATCATTGGCATACAATTGTACATTATTCAGTATTTTTATTAAGTAACTCTGTATTTATTTTTATGATTTCTCTTTGTTTTTGCTGCTTATTGTTCATCATCACTCAATTGAAATTGATAGACATATTAATCATAATAATAATCATCCTGCCACTTTTATTTATTTACAACACTACTTGCTTACAACTTTCGGTTTAATATCTTCACATGCTACGTACTACGATATCTTAACTAAGATGCTACAATAAAGTTTGAAGAGCTTTTCTGAAGTGCACCTGCAATCCATTTTATTCTACTTCAAATAATGAAGCGATTATCAGAGTGTAGACGAAATCTAATGTTTTGTTTAATTAACTACAGTAAGTTGTGATGCTTGTAATTAACCATCAAGAAATAATAATAAATCCCCGGACAAACACACCAACCTCAGTATCAACAACCATGACCCGAGAACAAACTTGTCGGAACATTTTAATTTGTACGCAACTATTAGCCATCAACTTTCTTATTAGAAAGCTTGTTATTGATATTAATACTTTATTTGGCAATTGACGTTTGCCCATTGCTATATTTAAAAACACCAAATCCTATCATGTGGTAGACACGACCCCATTACGTGACAGCAAACTTGTTGTAGTTTCGAAATTACCGTTCAATATCGACCTGTCAAAATTATTTGGTTTTATTTTCATTGCAAAATAAGCTAGGGAGCATCAATTGGCGTCATCGGACGACAAATTGATTGTTTGTTGATGAACGTTCGAGAAAAATGTCTAGCCTAATTAGCTGACGTGTATTAAACTCGAATAGACTACCCGATCGGCATTTGCCGAATATAAGTAGGAGGTAGTTCGGGCCGGCCGTGCCGCTTTACAAATACTAGTGACCCGAGTAGCGTAATCTAATATTATCTTTGTGCCAAATGTTGCTCTGTAAAGCATGTTCATCCCGTATTTCCGTTGCCCTTATGTTGTGAACGTTCATGTATTATTCATGCTGCATGGCCATATATTTTAGCGTTCTAATTTCGTAGGAAAATGAGATTGTAGAATCGGATCAAGGGGCAATGTCCTGTCTTAACTATTGCCATTCAATGGTCGCTCGTCATTAATATTTATAGGTGTCTTCCGCGACGGTTCGAGGAAATGAACACTTGTTAGACCGTGCTTGCTTTTGCCCACCTGTGATGCTTATTTTGTTGAATTTTTTTTCCTGTATTTATACTTATGTTACCGAAAAAGAGACGTTTATTTGAAGCTATAGGTTTGTTAGTGGTTTCACCCGCGTTACTTCTAATCCCGTGTGGTAATTGGGGTATAATACAGCCTGTAATGCTTTGGGATAAAGTACCTCTAACTAACTTAGCCACATATCTTTCTAAAGGCGAAAAATTTTAAAATTCAGTTTAGTTGTTTCATGTTTTCCTTAAGTATCAACCAACAAACAAATAAGTATTTTCTCTTACAATATAGTATAGTATCGATGAGAAATCTAGAAGTAGTGAACCATAGACTTTGTATATGCATAAATCACAGGTGGTGGTCTATGTCATGTCTATTACACCAGTAGCCCACATGTTCGATTGATGAGGATATACGTTTTTGTGACGTCATAGAGTAGATGTTCATACAGATTAATATTTATTATAGGGTCTCACCTCTCAATTCGCTATTGAAATCTAAGACCATCCATAGTTTACTTTGTGACACAAAATGCTTATTTTAAAATTTGTTGTCAAATTATTATAGTCCAAAACTATTTCCTAAAGCACAATTTAAGCTAGGTTAATTTAATCATTGCGCATTTTGCAAGCGACTATTTCAAATAGTTCTCACATTGAAGTTTAATTAAAATGTTCGCATGTGGGAATCACGATAAGCGGACATGGTTTGAATAAAGAACTCATTACCGTTGTGCATTGGTCCCCGGTGGCTTGGCGGAGTTACGAAACGTGACGCCTTGAACGCTTCTGACCCTACGACGTATGTAGGCATGTAACCACAGTGTTTTATTCGACATGTTACTGCGATATATAATTTAGCTTAATTGCCAAGTTTATTTATCATATAAAAGTGAAAACAAAAATGACAAAAATCTCTGATTTGTCATGGTCGTCGATCGATATTCTAAAACTGGGTACTCAATCATTTGACAAAAAACAAATTTTCATTTGAAAAACAATGTTTGACAAAATTATACTTGATAAATTTATCATTTTACAAACTATTAAAACTATGTTTAATAAACAACTCATTAGAAAAAATTTCATTATGCCAAAACTTCATTTGACAAATTCATTATTTTTTTTAACTTTATGCATGCATTTGACGCTCGCTCTGCTGCGCTCCGCTTGCGTTCTGCCTAGTCACAATACAGGTTCAATTAGGTTAGGTTAGGTTTCTATGTAGTTAATACACGCGCGAGTCGAGCGAGCAAAGCAAGCGTGGTGCGGCAGCACTCAGTGAAGCGCCAGGACCAAATTAAGTACCATTTCCAGCTTTTCACGAAAAGCGACTTTGGTTCAATTTGGTTCAAACAAACATCACGACATGAGGTGTTTTATAATTAATATTTTAACAATTGAAATGTTAATAAAACATTTGCGAAAGCTGTATTATGTCAAATGATTCTTTTCGAAGTAATGTAAACACATTAAACTAAACGCGAAATGAAACTTTGTCAAATTTATGATTAGTTTTTCAAACGTTGTTTGTAAAATGATCTTTTTGTCATACGTTTTTTGTCAAACAATAGCAAACCCCAAAAATTTATTCGTTGCAATTACGGTTCATTTTGCTTTAGCAATTATAGAGTAACGGCCGCACTCACAGGCGTTAAATGATTACGTAAGACGATCCTTAGTATATATTTTGCTTAGCGAATTTACACTTTACCTTTGGTTAATCTGAGTCTATATTTGCTTGACAAAATCTATAATTGACAGCGGCTAAGGTAACCATTTGACTCCCAAGTGCAGCCGTAAGTACTTTAATGCAGTAAAGAAGGTATCTTAAGTAAGGTTTGTAAATTTAATTGTACGTAGTTACACCTATTTGAGTAGAGTGGATTCTATGTTTTAATAATATGGTGTGAGTTAACATGTTTGTAATTGTTCACTTCTAAAGAAAATACGCCGTAGACTAGCAGCAGTCGTGACGCCAATATGAACAACAATCATACATCCATTGTATTAAATCACAATTTTGTATGAAATTGAAATAATTTGCTTGATTTAATAATAAAGGATGGTCTTACAGTAATTTGAGGATAATCATAGTGATTGTACAGTCAGGAATGATGATGCAGGCTCAGATTCGCATTCGAATCCCCTGCACTGTCTTCGCCCCTAGTACGCTTACAAAAAACCGAACAACGCAAAAGCCTATTATCGCCTTAGCCTTCGCCTTTGCCGAGTTACCAGATTTTACCTAATTACAAAAATCTCTTCCTGATTTCAAAATGCTTTCTGTGCGTATAGTTAATGCAACAGATTTAATTTTATCAAAATCATTGAATTCACATTAAAATAGACCTATAGTTCGTTCGCGTTAAGAATACAGTGACGTATCGTCTCAGCACTAGGTAGTCAATAGCAACGCCGACAGTAAGAAAACTTTTTCCAATACGGTAATCTCATTGGCTAGTATTTGTAGTTGCATCGATCATTCACTGTATTCTTAACGCGACCGAACTATAAACGATTATCGCGTTCATTTTGATTATTGTAGTGACGTATCGGCATCTGTGATAATAAGAGCACAACGACTCATTTAGGTGTTATGACGAGTAAAACCGCGTGCCAACTAGACGACTGTTGCGTGAACATGATGTGACGTCACTCAAATTGGAGACGGATATAGCAGCATAATTTGTTTTTGCATAAAATGCCAATAATTATTTACCTAATTAAATTACCTGAATATTGAGCGGCACTTGTTTCGCAGTGCTTGTTTTGATTTTAGTAATCGAGGATTGAAAGGTTAAGTCGCATTCCACCATACATATATGTGTATAATATTCTTTCGGTTTAATGCCGTTCACTATTAACGGTCCAACACGACACGATCATACGACATAACATACGGTTCGACGGCCGAGCTTCGTCAGTCGTAGTAGTCTCATACGCGAAGGTCCCAGGTCTGAGTTCTGGTCGGGGCATTTGTGTGATGAATTCAGTTTACAGATTAATACAGATGTCTATATCCAGCCATTCAGGGTTTCTCCCGAGTTCGCTGTATGGTCATCTATAACACAAGCTCTGCTTACTTTACGGCCATGCAGTTAGTGTATTTGTCCAGAATTTATTTATTTATTATTTATAACAATTTATTATAACACTATTTCATGTAAGATCATATACGCAACTGCTGAGTAAAAATTCTCATCAAGAAAGAACATGAAATACAACAAACAGACGTGTGTTTTATCAACATAGAGCCTCAGTTTACAGCATGAATGTGTTTTCTATGTAATACGCTTCGTGGTCACGATTTTTAAAACAGTAAAGGTTCTATTTATGCTCTGGACGGAAGTGTGGTCTGTTCGTGTACTCATGAAGTAGTAAAACTTAACGCGTTGATTGCTGGGAAGTGTCGTGATGAATCCAAGAACTGGTTGTTACGACACGGTCAGCTTAGTTTCGGAGGTCGGCGTTGGCGTTTAGGCTTTTATTTTATGATGTTGCCAAGGTTTTGATGGTAAATTAACTATCTAGTGGATTCATAGAAATTCTATTGACTGGCGCTTGAGTGTGGGCGTTTAATATTTAACTAGTCGTTACCTATTGGTTGGATGGTCTGGTTGTGTCAGGGGTGTACTGAGCGTCACCATGAGGTCCCGGATTCAGTACAAACAGTCATTTGTTTTATGATCATAAATGTATTCTTTCTATACGTCAAACTTTGCTTACCATGTGAGCTCCTAGAAACATTTTAATGAACTTACACGTATTTATTTTGATAATGTAAGCTTGTGATCTTCGGGAGGCGCATTAAGTCCCGACTGTTGTCGTAAGATTACAGAGGAAAAGCTACTTCAGAAACTACAGGCTTGATCAAATCTGATACTGCCGATTCCTCACAAGACGAGGAGAGGAAGAAAAATATGTAAAATTTACTGTTAGGTTATGTGCTGTCATTAGTTGAAGTAAAAAAAGCTCATCACCATTAATTCCAAAGTGCGTATAGTTAATGTGGTAGTAAGTAGTGTTTCGAAAGCTTCCCTCACAGTAAGTCATGGGGGTAATTAACAATGCGTGACTGAAGTGCCTTTGGATAAAGGCACTGACCACCTCTGTGACCTTTACGATTGAATTATAGATGCCTATATATTTGTATAGATCATTAATTGATAGGTTAGTGCGACGATATAAGGTTATTAGATTCTTTTTCTGTGGTATTGATTTGATTTAGTTGCAAGTATAGCTTGATAAAGACAATGTTATTTTAGTTATCGCTATGGAGTTGACCATATTTAGTAAATTCTAGGCTTAAAAACTTCATTTCACTTTCCATGGACTGGCTTAAGAGGGCCCAACATCTTTCACATCAAATTTTATATTTTTTTGGTAAAACAAGGAACTGGAATTATGATATTAAGAATTATTTAGTTATTAATATCATACATATTCGAAAGCTGCCATCTACCCAATTGGGCGTATGCATACTCTAACTAACCCATGTCTTTTTCACTTTGAGGTTACAAAGTCGGTGTGCTTAGAACTTTATGTGTTCAAGCATTTCTCAAGCCAGATAACTTGATTTTACTTGAGCTATAACTACAACCCAGCAGAATAATGTGGCGCAGACATTTAAAGTTTATGAGACTATGAAATCCAGTTAACGACACGTCAGTTTTATCGTCCACTTGGTAATTATTATGTTTATTTATTTTTTAGTTTATTCTCTTTGAAATGTATTAGTTCTAGGGGTCTGTGAACTAATTAATTACCTATGCTTCAACGTCCTTATGAAAACCACGGGTAGACTTTGAGGTATTAAAAAACGACCACTTTATATTATTTTCTGATTTACAATTGTGTCTGATATAATGAAGCAATCTAACTAACTATCACTGAGATAAAAACATGAAGAGGGTCAAGGCGTTTTTAAATCTAGGCATAACTTACAATTCGAATGGAAGTAACTTGTCTTATAGAGTTACGCATTGATATTTACGCATTACGTAGAGTAACGCATTTGTCGAGCTGCAGATAAGAATAATTTTGTATAGACATAAATACACTGTAAATTTATTTTGGAAAAAAACATACCCGTGAAGTTTTTTTCCAGTTCTTCTTCACGAAGGTTTTTCCAACTGGTGGTAGAGTCATGTTTTATTTGACATCCAACCTATGAACTTGTAAATGTAATGAACAATTTGTAATTTTTAAATATAGAGGCAGTGATTATAGAACCTTAAAATTTAGTAACCCTAAATATTTAGTAGGAAAATCCCCGGAATAAAAATAACATTTATGAACAACAATAAAAGTAATTTTGAATTGTATTTTATGTAATTTAAATTTGTTATGAAAACAAAAAGTAAAACTTACATCCCTCGGTCAAACCTTGACTTTGAACTTTGACTTGGATAAAAAAAAACAGTCTTATAATTTCTAAGGTTATCCTATATTTGTACCAAAAATCTACTTAAGCTTCCTTGAACTTAGTCTTCTTACTTTCTACGCACACGTGTCACAATACACAAACGAACTTTTAAAGTATATTTTGAGAAAAGCCCTCCCTTGAACATCTATTTTTGGGACACATTCTATTCTATCAATATATTATTTTGACATTCCAGCTTCACATTTCCATCGTCATATGGCAGAGAGGTTTTTAAATAATAAATCACTTTAACTCTTTGATGTTGAAGACACTCAAAGACAGCCCTTCAAAGTCAACGTCCTTTTTTGGATGTCCGTGAAAACTACGCGTGTTAGTGGTGAAATGCTTAGAACAACAGTTTCACATTTCACAAATCCGGTAGTAAATCTAAGAGAATTCTCATGACGAAACTTATCATCCACATCTGGGCTGCGTTATAACAGCGTTCATAGTGAAAAACTAAAAGTATGTAAGACAAAGTTATAATGAAAACATTTAAGACAAATTTTGGCTATATTGATATTTATGCGACGTCAAGAAGTCTTTATAACCCGCTTGTATTAAGGGCGCTCCCCCAGTCTCGGTCTGCGTGCGTTCTCGAGCGCACGTCGATCGCAGACGCCTTCCCGCTCTTTTAGCCCCCGCGCTAATTGAGCACCCAAATTTCATAGTTTACCGTATTAAGTTTCTAACGCCGTTTTCACGGCAGACAGTGGCTCGTTAACCGTACTTCTAATAAGTTTCTAACGCCGTTTTCACGGCGAATAGTGGCTTGTTAATCGTACTTCGTGGAACGTGAGCTTCGTCGACGGGAATTCGTTGTTCCAGGACTCCAAGTGCCGTGTTCGAGTAAGCTATCCGCGTCGTTCTCAACCGCCCTACTGCGTGTAGGGTGGTTTTAGGAAGTTAGTCATCGTTGTTAGGTTCATATATTGTCCCTCCCCAACCCCTCCGCAATGGCTTCCCTAAGCTCTGATGAGATTAGGAAGAAGTTAGTTGATAGTACCGGTGCTGAAGGCATATATATAAATGCTGACAAGTTCCGTTTCTTAGATTCTCTCATCCCTCATTTCATGACGATAATGTCCACAATGGCCCCTCAGGCCACCCCAGTTCCCCAGACCCCTCAGGTCTTAGGCCCTCCCGCGTCCCCTTCTTCCAGTGACATGGAGTGCGAAGTAGACGCCCCTCTGCGCCGCAAGCGCGCACCCGCGACTGAGTCTTCCTCGGACGCCACCCCAACTGGCCCTGAGCCTCCCTCTTTCACCCTTGTTAAGAAGCGCTCTAAGAAGCGCTCGAAACAAGACCCGGCGCCCTCCACGCCCGTCCCTACACCCCCTGCGGCGTCTTCAACGCCAGCTGCCCCGGTGTCTTCAACACCCGCTCCGGCCCCAACTTCTGTCAAGGCCAAGGTCCCACCACCCGTTTTCCTTCGGGAAAAGGGTAAATGGACTGAGGTCTCGACACTGTGCAATGAGCACAAAATCCATTACACCCGAGCGGTAAACTCGGGTGAATAAAATCACTGTCTCCTCGATAGACGATTTCCGAGCTTTGACTAAGCTCCTCACCGATAAGCAATATGCTTATCACACTATGCTCTGTCAGAAGAGCGTAAGATCAGAGCGGTACTCAGGGGAGTCCCGTTCGAATTATCGAACGAGGCTATCCTTGAGGATCTGCAGTCCCAAGGCTTCCCGGCACTCGCAGTGCATAAAATGCACAGCAAGTACGGGAGGCAACACCCTCTCGCTTTGGTGATTCTCGCCAACGTCCCCAAGTCCAGAGAGATCCTGAAAGGGGTTAGCTCTATTTGCGGCCTCTCTGGGATCTCGATCGAGGCGCCTCATCGCCGCGGTCATCCCGGCCAGTGCCATCGGTGCCAGTTGTACGGGCACGCGGCGGCCAACTGCCGCGCACCGCCCAGGTGCGTCAAGTGCCTGGTCCCGCACTTCACTAAGGAGTGCAATCGCACTCCTGAAACTCGCTCTCCTCCCGATTGCGTGCTTTGTGGCCAGTCCGGCCACACCGCAAACTACAGGGGCTGCCCTCGTGCACCCCGTTGTATGCGTTCCAATCCCAAGAGGTCGGCACCCAAACAGGCCCCGCGCCTTTCTCAGGAAAACTTTCCGCCGCTGCGTAGCCGGGTTCCTCCGGCTGCAAAGCCTACACAGTCTAGGCCTGCCCCAGAAAACTGGAGGCAGCGCCCCGCATCGAATCCCATCCCGGCTCCTCGCCCATACAAACCCACTCCTCAATCCTCCGTAGCAGACGATATGCGTATCGTCTGCGACGCTATAAAAAATGTCGACGTTAGTGAAATCGCAGTCTTAGCCCGTAAACTTAGGGCTTCACGTACTCTGACAGAGCGTTTGCTAGCTCTGGCGGAGCATAGTTCCCTTCTCAATTCATTGTAGGTTCATTTAAATGAATTGATCCCTAAATCATGCTTCGGCCGACCTCTGCCCAGCCCCGGCTTCACCGGAGGCTGCCCAGAACGGCCACCAACTCATGTCCCTTTGAGCACCTTCAGTGCAACTTTCACTACAGGCGGAAGACCCGCTAGCGGGTCTCTGCCAGCGCGCCCAACTTCCCGACGGGTGTCGCTTCCGATGAAGGCTAACGGTAATAACTACAGCCAACAGGTGGTTTTTAGTGGGTAGGTGCCATTCTGGTGAGTCCCACATAACCCCCCCGCAGAGGAACTTACCTGCGGGCGGGTATGCATGACGCATCTTCCACCTCCCTCCCGCGAGGGTGCCTCGGCAGCAAAAAAAAAAAAAAAAAAAGGGCGCTCCCCACATATTCGATCCGGCATTAAGAGCCACTGCCGGGTGGCGAAGTCCAATATGTGTAGATGAAAATTCGGCTTCGTTCAAAACAAAATTCAAAGCCCAGCTCTGGCGAGACGAGCCGAATTGGCCGCATCCTTCATAAAGACTGATTGAACTACCAGATCGAAGCTAGTAAAATATACGTAGTAATTTCTTCGAAAAATAAATAGTAGTAATGAAATAAAAATAATAATAATTCACTTCCTCACATTATTCGTGAGTCTAAATCTGTATCTATCTTTAAGAAAAAATAAAGATCAATTACCTTATCTCAACTATGAGTTGTATTACCCACCTCATTATCTTAACTTCAAATGTATTTTGGTCCCTTATGAATTCTATTCAGGTATTTATAATATGGTATATATCTATGTATATATAAATATGTATGCATGTATTGATATTCATAAATATTTATTGGTTCAATCATAATATAGTAAGTATTTAAGTATTTTAAGTCGTAGTACACACTATCTTTGCATTTTGACCAAACTCTCCAGTCTAGAGTGTGCCGGAAGAAATTGCTTTAGTAATAAGCTGTATCTTTGTACCTACATATTTTGTATTGTTTCTATAAATTATCTGATAACCTGTGTGTACATAAATTGTTAAATAAAAAGATAAATAGCGTAGAAAACCGTAGAAACCCAGCAAAAAATTAACCACCGTATCGTGACGTCACAACTCTCTGCCATTTTGTATCAGGCGTTTTCCGGGCTTTTGCAAATGTTTTCCTTACACATCAATGTACCCTGTAAATAATCATAGACCTATTGCACTTTGGGCAAATTTTTATGCATTATTATAATACTGTAAAAATATGAAACACATTTTTTTTTAGTTATCTAGTGTCTATCTAATAGAGATGTAGATATGGTATGCTATCCGGTAGCATGTGCCAAGCGTTAGACATTAAGGCCATATATTCGATTTTACTTGTTCTAATCCTACCTTTGATTTTCATTGCTTGTTGGACTTCAATACAAAGCAAGCATTATTATTGAGAAGCCGTAATGGACATTTTGTTGGGCCCAGCATGTGTGCACAAAATATACGCTATGACAAGGTAATGGTGTTCATTATTCCTTGTTTGGAAATGTGCGTGTCAATGTATGGGTGATATTTAGTACGGTTTATTTATACGCGAGTGTGAGCTAAACGCAAGGAGTGGGGAACAATGTAGCTTCAGTGGCAATGCAAACAAATTCTAACGCAGGCATTTCAATCCCTCCATATAAGAAGTTCTGTGATCACACTAAACCTGTGTGTCCACCAAAACCGTGCGAAACAGCTGTACCGTGATTTATTTTTCTCTTTATTAATCTTATTGGGAGATTTTCTTACCACACCGCCGCGCTCGTATACATATACATATATATATATATATGCTTTGATGGATAACCACGCTTGACTCTTGCAAAATTCGGACTAGAAACTTCTAAATTGTTCCAACGGAACCCTGTAATTTTGCCAGCGCAGTTCGTGCGTCCGTCTCACAGTTAGAGGGAGGGGTACCTCTTAAACAATAATATCCCTCTTATGGAATAAATTTCATTTGTTGGCTGAGTGGCGTCGATGGTCGTGCCCTGCCTCATATGTCGGAGGCCCAAGTTCGACTCCTGGTCGGAGCATTAATTTGTGTGATGAACACAGATGTTTGTTCTTGGGTCACGGTTGTTTATATTTATATATCTACGTTTATTCTGGGTCCCCCCCCCCAGTTCACTGTATGGTCATCCACGTGACAAGCTCTGATTTGGAATCATACAGTTGTTGTGTTTGTCTAGGGATTTTTTTTTATTACAATTGAAACGTTTAAAGAGTATGTATTTCTATTGACGCTTTAACAACCAAATGAAAAAAAATATTGTAGGTGATAATTTTATGTTACGGAGCCCTCATGTGTAGTGCTGAACTCGCACTTGACTGGATTTAATTATTAAGACTACCTTCTAGTTATGTATGACTTGTATGAGCGTAATTTTTTTGGATCTTACGCCTTTCTTCCTGGCTATTACCCTATGCTTGCATATTATTATCAAGTTTATTACTGTAATCAGGTATTTAGCTCAGTGGAGCGTACACTTTGCAATATGAGTCTTTGCTGTAGAATAATGAACACATTTCTTAATTTTGGCTCTCATTTGTTATATAATCATTTGTTAAATAAAAAACTGTTGTGTTGTTTATTTGTATCTAAGTTTATTTGACGACCGATTGGTGTAGTGGTAAGTAGCTTTGCCTCATACGCCGAAGGTCCCAGGTTCGAGTCCTGGCCGGGGCATGCAATCGTGTGATGAACACCGATGTTTGTTCTCGGGTCATGGTTGTTTGTATTTATATATGTATGTTTATTCTGGGATCCCCCCAGTTCGCTGTATGGTCATCCATAACACAAGCTCTGCTTACCCAAGTTGTCAAGCAAGAACTGAGTCCATTGGTATAGGTATTGCATGCTCAAAAGTGGACTCCTGAGTCCGATTATTTTAACCATTTGTAGAAATAAAAATAAATATTTTTGAATTTGTTAATTTAATATAAATAATTTATCCTTTTTGTATAGTTGTTGTAATTGAAGGTGACAATCATACGAGAGAGTATGAATGTGATTAATAATATGAAACACAATTTTTATCTGAAATTGCTTATTTATTAATAACTTGTTTTGTTGTCTGTTGTTTTGTTGAATGAGCTGAAAAGAAAATAAAGAAATAAGAAAGTAAGCATCAAAATGCATTTGTGGAATTCGTAATACATAATTTATTTAATTTTCTTCATTTGTGAAATTACAAATATTTGTGTGGTGTCAATTTGACGTATCAAACAATTCTGTAAAAAAATAATAATATGTTTATATAAAAGTTTAATAGCTTTTGGCTTACTAGACCGTTCGTCAATTACCATATTAATTTGTCTTTAGGGTTTTAATGTTATGATAATATTTCACACTAGAATGAACTATTGAATTTTTATTTACTTGTTAACCCCTGCGTGAAAAGTCTTAGGGCGTCGACCTCAGGGAGGTTAGAGCCACTTGTTAAGACATAAAAAAGGTTATTACCGCTTTCATTTATTGTTTACGGTGTAATGATTTGTTATATCGTCGGGGTATTTTTACTGCATAACTTATAAAGTACATAATATTTTTCTAGTCTCAGTTCTTTTCGGTTATAAAAAATAAATTCATTTAAAATAACACTTTATTTGACGTAATTAGCCTTTGTGTTATTAAGATCAGCATTTATTTTAGTGTGATAACTCGCTAAATATTTCAGTGTTTGATTCTTTTTGGTTCTCCCTCATATGGTCATTTGGTCGTTTTATTTCACAACTTTTATTTACCTTGAGGCCATACAACTCACATGTTAGTCGGATGGGGAAAATTTCCAATAAGTACCTCCATCAAAGCAAAAACAAAAATATGTTACGTACTCTGAAATATACAATGAGTTCAAAACGATTCGCCAAACACCGTTCGACGAAACTTATATTTGTAAGTAAAACACTTGAGACTCAAAAGCAGACCTGATTCAGAGTAACAAATAATAAACGCAGTTAAGACGCGGCAACTAGCAGGGGCAGGTAATTAAATGTTCTGTATAACCAGCATATTGTTCGTTGAGTCTCAGATACTTTTCAAAGGGCTCACGACAAAGGCCCTAGCTTCTATATTTTGTATAGATGTTGATTAGCGCCAGCCGTCATTACGTTGGTCGTCGGTCGATGGCTGAATTAGCGGTTGCCGACGGAAGTTGCCAACCAGTGGCAGTTCCCACGTCCCTCAATCGCTTGTTGATGTAAACCGCTATTGACTTCGCTACGTACCGTGTATTCAGGTGTTCTAAGATCCACTGTAAATAATGGTGTGTGTTAGTAACGTGATACTTGGGCCGCTTATTGTAATTAGGTGAAAAGCAGTCGGTTACTCTGCCGTATAAACCCAGATTCGAATAAGTGACAAACATTTATACGATAAAATGGTGCGAGATTGAAAGCATTACTTTGAACTAAACTATTTTCTTTTGCCTCTATTGTATCTGAGAGTATTATGTGTCTGAGAGTTTTGTTTATTACTAGCTATTTTGCCAAGTTTTACTACCGTCGCTGATTTTATGATTATTTCTTTATAGCATATGAAACATTTTTTAAATCCAACTAGACGTTCCAGAGCTTTTATACATATCACCTTCAGATTAATTACATTGGTGTCCACTTGGCATAGCTTCTATGATTTTTTCCCCATCATTAGTCTAGTTGAAAGCCTAAAGGGACTTGTTAACGCAGATAGATCAAGATATGGCTCGAGTCGAGTGACCGTTGTGATAACTGTCCCCTCATCGCCTTATCGGTTTGGCATGGCCTAATAAACTTACCCTCCCTATGCCAGCTTCTTGCTTGTACTACCCATTTTATAAAAATGTTTCTGATGACAGAGATTGATATAAAAGTTGTGGGTAATATGGAATATTCATATATTTTTTTGTAAGACTCTGGTTTTTCACACTTAAAAATTTGGATTAGGAACTCAATTTACGGTGGCAAAGTTATTCTACCTACCCGCTACACCTTAAATACACGTTTTTAATGGATGATCCTGATACTTGATACCTTGAATAAAACTTAAGGAATGACTATGGCATTTAGGTAATAGTGAGTTGTTTCCATTATACTCGTGAGTTTTACCTTATACCCGATATTAGAACCACTACTAAAATGAACCTGAGTATCATTACAATTTAAGTAATTTATATATACATTTTTTACCGTATATTATATAAGTTAAAGTATATTGTTTGATATAAATATTTTGTAAAATTCTTATACAAGCATATAGCACACGCATTGTGGTGATAATAAATGTTGACTAAATAAACTGTAATTTCATAACAGCTGTGTTATGGCATTGTCAGACGAAGCCATATTGCGGCCATATTGCCATACTGTAACATGCTGCACTATATTAACATAATAACCTTTGTAAGACGTTTTGACATCCGACACGCATCGCCAGGGATCAAAATTGTCTCGTCGAAAGAATTTGACCCAACATGCCTTTTATTATTTCATTTCATCAACTTTCATTTTATTACTAAAAAATGTAAAACATAGTAACGGTATGATATTGGTTTCTTAATAAAACATGCAACTTAAAATTAAGTTAACATTTAAAGAAATAAAAGACACATTATACAAAGTTAACAAAAAATTGTTAAAAATCCTAGTTAAAAAATAGTTAAATATAGTATAAAAACAATGTATTAGTTATTATTATTTTTAATAATACACATGTTTTCATTATTATGATTATTATTTCCATTTTATCGTTATATTTAATTACGATAGTTGGGGGAGGGAGACTTGCCGAGCTACAAATGCAGGTAAGAATAATTTTGTGTAGACATACAAACATTGCAAAATTATTTTCTCGAGGGTTTTCCCGAACTGGTGGTAGAGTCATGCTTTATTTGACGTCAATAAGAACAAGTAATTGTCAATGTTGAGAAATAAATATTTGAATTTGTTCAAATAATCATATTTTCTAATAAAAACTGAATAACAAGAACAATTACTGCTTTAATTTCCTAAATTAGTAATAAATCCGATAATTTCAATTTAGGCATACTTCAAAACAAGAGCAAAATTTCAAAAAAAAATTTAGTTTCGTCATTGTTCTCTTGTCCAGAGTGAGTGTGTTCACGTTAAATTCCTGTACAGTCGCAAATGAAACCATGTTTAACTAAATAGAACAGTGTGGGGTTTTGTGTTTCAAATATAAAACCTTCCCGGGAAATAAAAATTAAACGCAGCTTAATGCAGGTGCCCTTTTTTTTCAGAGATGACTCAGTACCAACGTAAACATGCTTTTCTACATAGCATTATGTAATGTTATAGAACGGTGCGTAATTTTGGTTTTATAACAAAGCCTAAATACTTACCGGTATATAACTTTAATAACAAAACGTCATTCAACATGGTTTAGAAAGAAAACAGTTAATTACTTTCGTTTATGAATGCCGAGTGGCGTTGGGGTTAGTAGCCCTGCCTCATACGCCGTAGGTCCCAGTTTCGAGTCCTGGTTGGGGCGTTCATTTCTGTAAACACAGATGTTTGTTCTCGGGTCTTTGTTTATATTTATATATGTGTGATTATTCTGGGTTCTCTCCACTTTGCTGTATGGTCATCTATAACACAAGGTCTGTTTACATTGGGGCCATACAGGCGGTGTGATTGTCTAGGGATTTATTATTATTATTATACAACATTTATCCACTTGGATCATCGAACGATGAAGCAAAACTGATAGTTACAAAAGATGTTTAATGTATGTTATTGTTACTGGTTAATTCCTATTTATATTCCTATTAATAATAGGAGTGTTCGTAGGTTGTCTTCTCTTGTATTGTCACAAAACGTTACATAATGTTATCCTTTACAAGACTTTGTAGGAGTACACTAAACGCAATCGAAGTTCTAACCCGGCTATATATATACAGTAATAAAGGTAGTTCAGACTTACAGTTGGCTACGGTTCATCAACTATAAACCCCAATGATTTTAACCACGGGTACAACGCCACTTACCATTACTGATCACGTACTCCTTTGCCCACAACTAAAACTAAAATATCAAAACTACCTAAAAAAATTTAAACGCTACATTGTCGAGTAAACTGTTTCCTCTTGTGGCAAGAGTGATCTTACCTTCCTTTAAAATTGTACACTGTGCATATTTTTAACTGCGTTATTCAGGAAAACCTTGTTATTTTGTCAGCATTGAAGTGCCGGAGATAATTGTCGAGATGTTTCTCATTATAATTTTTTTTTGTCTGAAAAATTGGCATTGTAATCTTGAGCTACAAAATTTATTTTCAAGCTATTGTTGTCTTCTTCTGGGTTTTCCCGGCCTTTTTGTTTCAATGGAGATATAATTTTATTTGCCTATAAACAGATTGGCTTGGAGACATGCTCTTTGCCTAAAATTAAAGCAATTGTTGCTTGTAGTATTCCTGATATTTAATTATTGCATTTATGACAATAATTTTATGAGGAATTTTAAAGAGTTTTTTAATGCTTTATAATTATATAATACGAGGAATGCCTCAAGTTTATCAATTCTACATTAGTTGTAATTCAAGAAGTTTGTTTGTAGTATTTCATGCAAAACCCCTCTAAATCGACTTTTATTTGAATAGACTTGAATTTCAAATACGACTGCGAATCAACTATTGAGGACTAGGCTTCAACAATTATATTTGTACGTTTATAGAAGTAATAATAACAAACGAAATCGCCCAGAAAAACTAGTATATATTAAGCTCACGTATCAGAGGCGTCGCGAACTAATAAACTTCGTTCGAGCTGTTTGATTAATTTTCTAAGAGTACAAAAGACGGGTGCAAAGGGGTAACAAGGAAGTACTGGGAGCGACGGCGCAATGAGCGTATGACCGCTGTAGACTGCCGTGACCACGTAGCGAGAGTTCCCTTTATCCTAGTCTGTAGGGTTGGATCGTGTCTTTATTTAGACCTTTATTTTTGTAATGTGTTTTCTAACTAAGCGTAAAGGTTAATTTTTTACTTACAAATGTACACAAATCTTAAAAGTCAAATTAAACCTCGAGATATAATCTACAAACGTATGACAGTAGAGTTTCTTTTATTATTTTTCTTTATCTCGTCGATTATTCTTGATTTCGTCTGGGCGATACCTTCAACAATTCCTCCATCTTTAACTGCCATAATAACAGCGTCTACGTGGTTGTGTCCCGGATAAAAAGAAGGACCAACCAGTGTAATTACTGGAACGAAGGCAATCCTAACTGAAGCTGGCGGTTGAAAATGCATCATTAGGGGGTTCGACGTCGACCGATCGACCGATCGACCGATTGGTGTGGTAACACCCTTAGTCGATATTATAATCACAATCACTATCAATAAATAAAGCAACTACCAAAGAAGGCGATTAACGATTTCAATAGTTGTAGATGCCACTTACCATCAGATGGGCCGCGCGCTTGTTGGCTACGGCAATTCTAACTTAAGCCTAGGGTCGGCAACGCGTCATTAACAGATAATTAATACAATATAATTAATCAATAACATTTTCGATTAATGACGTCTTTGACCACGGATACCACTTCCCATCAGGTGGATCTACATGGACAAAGTTTAAAAAAATACAATTAACAGTTGGGTATTTGACATCATCTGAAAATGCAAGTTTTTATCATTTATTTCGGAAAAATAAGTTATTTTATAATAATAATAATATCAATTTAATTCGGAGTTATTACATTTTATGTTAGTAACAATATTCTTAAAAAACTATGTTAGTATTATAAAATTCATGTCATAACAATTCCAGCATATATATGATTCTAAAATAACTGATGTCCAAATTTAAAATAATTACCTAATGTCTGATTAAAAAAATGGTCATTTAGCACTCGACCACCACGCACTGTGCCTACTAACCCAGTGCTTCAATATTTTCGAATCAAACCGGTCATTGAACGTTACCAGGAGTCCGTTGGTGCTGCCCCGCACCCGCGTCATCATCGATGCTGCCCTTTTGCGCATTATTGCTTGAAAACTATCCACTTGCGCAGCTGCAAACATTTCCGAAGCGCTACAGTAACGAGGCAGCCCCAACAGAATCCTGAAACCGTTATTATATTGACGCGCAAAGCATTGAGTGTCCTCTTGGTGTAGTTTACCCACAGGCTGCATTTATAGAAGATTTGGCAGAATGATCTAAATAAAGACAATTTCACTTCTTTATTGCAACGTGTAAACCTGCGGGCCAACTTATTACACCTAACTGACAACGCTCTGGGCTCCCTCGCTATATCCAAGTCGTCGTTTAGCGACCCCGTGACCCGGTGCCCCAAGTACTTGAATTTCGAGACTCTTGCTAAAGGAACACTATTCAAAAGCACAGGTGGAACATTAGCGTAAGTTTTATTTCGTGATTTAAAAACCATTAGCTTGCTTTTAGCTTCATTGTACTTGAGGCCATGGGCCTCGGCGTATCGCTCACAAATAGTAACCAACTTACGCAGACCGCTAATCGATGGGCTCAGCAACACCATATCATCCGCATAACTAATATTGTTCATAGTTACTCCGTCGATAGAGCAATCGCCCATGGTGTTACTGAGCTCAGCAATCAGCCCACGTAAAGGTTGAATAGTTTAGGTGATGACAACCCCCCCCTGTATTACCCCGCACTCTAACTTATATGGCTCCGACGAAGACTCAGCCCACTGTACATAATTTGTTTGGTTATTGTACCAGTATTTAAAATGGCACAAAAATGTTTTTGAAAAATAAAGTTTTGAATTGAATATCGAAATTATATAGATTAGGCATTTGAAAAAAGAAGCAAAATTCCTATAATAAAATGTTATACTTTTTTATATTATTATGAGCTTACTGACATTAAATATAACAATGTTTATTATGACAGTACTTATAACAAACACATCGCTGTATCTCGAAAACGATTGATAGTTAACATGCTGTTAATATTGCAATATTAATTATCTGTTAATAAAATACTTAAATACGTAATAGTTCTTTTTGTCATATACCCAATTGATCCAACGACATTAAACATTGTGGCTGTTACTGATTAGGTAATAAAAAACAATGAATTGCTTTACGAAATCATATTTGCTGAAATTTTTTTGTTAACATTATAAACAATTCTTGTCGAATGTTACAATCTCTGTAACTAAATCAACGTTTCCTACAGATACGTAATCAACTTTAATCGCAAAAACATTAATTTACTAATGCTTTTGATAACCCTAATGATACGGGTCCATACTTACTAATCTAACAAGCGAACTGGACGGAACGGAATACGGCTTACCCTTTCGATCTTTTTCCTACGAATAAACAAATCCAAGGCTGCTAAAGAAATTCCGCTCAGTACTTTAATAATTTAATTAGGCTAATAAATACAAGCATAAAATATTTAAACGAATAATTATACTGCTGGTGTCCGTATCTGAAACCCTCTCATCTCATAATGACAACTTCTCGAAATGCCAACTTCTCAGAAAGCCAATTTCACGCAATGCCAACTGCGCATAATGCCAATTGCGCATAATGCCAACTTTACACAATGAGAACACAATGAGAACTTTTTCACAATGAGAACTTCTGAAGGGACAGACATGATGTTTGTTTGAACCAAATTGAACCAAAGTCGCTTTTCGCCAAAGTAACTTTTCGTGAAAAGCTGGAAATGATACTTAATTTGGTCCTGGCGCTGCGCCGAGTGTTGCAGCACTACGCTCGCTTCGTTTGCTCGGCTCGCGCGTGTATTAACTACATACAAACCTGACCTAACCCAATTGAACGGGGGCGTCTCATTCCGCAGTCTGTCCCTTCAGAAGTTATCATTTTGAGAAATTGGCATTATGCAAAGTTGGCATTGTGAGAAATTGGCTTTCTGAGAAGTTGGCATTATGAGATGAGACTTCTGAAATAAATGACATCACGCTTGATAGTCGTCTAGTTGGCTTGGTAGTTTATTATGAGATGATATGATGGAGCGAAGCGTGTTGTCAGAGCAGCTGTGCTGTATATCGCAGAATAAATAAATCCTCAGACAAACACACCACCTCTATGGCCCCAAAGTAAGCTGAGCTTGAAAACCCAGAATAAACATACATATATAGATATATGGGACCTCGGGCGTATGAGGCAGGGCTACTAACCGCTCCGCTACTCGGCCGTCAAAAACATAGTCTTATTTAGCTAGTAACGTAGCAACAGCCTGTTATAAACTTCTGTATTTATGTAGATAGATAGACACGTGCACGAAGCTGAGTTTACTGTGGTCACGAATACATTTTAAATGGCCTGTGTGATTTATCGAAAGCTTGTGTTTGGATTAATTCATCATTTGGTTGCTTTTTTATTGTCAATATCTTAGTTCGTGTCTTTTGTGAAAAGGATTTATATTGTTGGCATTATATTGGACGTCATTAATTGCTATTTTTGTGTTGGATCTCCAACTCAACAAGTTAATGTATTTTAGTTATATTTATGTTATTTGTATCTATAATGGTTTTATAAAACTAGAGAGTTTGTTTATTTGAACGCATTAAGTTCAAGAACTAGTCCGTTATTTTTGTTGAATGGGATCATGACCTACGTGGTAGAAACTGGTTCTAAATTCAAAATAATTAAACTGATTTCGTTTAACTCTACATTTCACCTCAAAATATAAGTATAATAACGTTTGTTTTCATTAATCTACTACTGCAACCCGCAGTATTCGTAAAGAAAACTCAGCAATTTCGGAAACAACCGCACAAATAACGTTCACCTATTGTTATTAGAAGTTTTCGTTGCGTAAACCAAGGAGGTCGAGGAAATGGCCGCGATAAGGCGTCTCTAATTCAAGGCATAATGGCCACTAATGTGGTGGAGAAAGGTGCCATATCGCTATGCGATCAATCACGGCACGACACAGAAACACGATGGAAATCCGGACACAATGCATTCGCTGAAGAGCACCGCTACATCATAATCACGTGAAGCAGCTTTCGTTCTTGTATCGACATGTTTGTATGGAAGCTGCACCGTGTTTTGTTTTATTTTTTATAAAACATTTTAGAACCCACATAGTAATTTCTATTTGTCAACATTAAATTAATTAACCAATAACTTACAGTAAGGTTCAATACAACGCCTGTTAATATATCAGTAAATATGATTGTAATTAAACTCATCATAGTTTTATACTAAAATAATAATGAAATATAAAATAGACTTAAATGTATGTAGCTAAATTAGATATGGCTAATTCAAAATCTTATAAGCTTTATTTAATTATTTAGTGTTTTTCAGTTATTGTAAAAATTATCGTCAAAAGATATCTACTGCGGGTTTTTTTTATTCCAGAGGCTGTTTCAAAGAGGTACTTATTATCGTTATTATTGGCAAAGAGAATAACTTGCAAAATTGACAACGCCCAACGTGGGCAGAATTCACACCCACGCGCTCTCTCCTCCATAATTTTACATTGAATACTTCGGCCGACTTAAGATTACACGCATCTGTATTTATTTCCATATAGTAAACCACCTTAAACACGAATTTGAAACATTAAAAGTGCTTTCATTGTGGCTATTGTAACGTCTCGTCGACTCTTTATTTCACGCTTGGTGTATTCAAGTCTGGCTCCCGAAGCGTTCTACCTTTGAACCTGGCGACTTATTGTATACCTAGGTATTGTTTGCTCACACTAACATTTTATTGTGGACAAACAAGCACCGAAACCTGCGTAGGATTTGTTTGTGACGAGTTTGGAATTGTGGAATCTTTGGTGTGTTTCTTGACTGGAATGACTGGAAAGTTTTGGAAATTACGATTATGACTAACTTAAAAGGTTACTATAACCTTTGTATTGTGATTTTAAACTTTGTGTTCATTTTAAGCCACGTTTTACGGTAATGCTTTGAATAGTATTAGAAGAACAACTAATGAGCAAAATCATCCTTAAAAAGTGCGTCTGTCTTTAAGTTCCGCTCATCGCGAACATAATAGATATTGAAAAGAACTATGTCATGTAATTGCGTTATTTACCGTTCTATATAATATTGTGGCAAAAATCCAGTTCTCAATTATTTAATAACAATAGTGAATCCAATGCTTAAATCCCGATTCTTTGAAGTTACTCCATCTAAAAATATCCATTTTGATGATAACACTGACCCCGAACGATTATTTCGCGTTTATGATCAGACCCTTACTGTATTCTGCCACATTCAGTATTCACATGTATTCTTTGACCAGTCTATTAATATCAAGGATTAACCACCTTTTAAATGGTCACAAGGTCTATTTGAACGGTCATCGCATCAATGAGTTGATCAGCTGTTTGTTTCACCTTGCATGTTTTTGTTCCCACCCCTGCAGGTGTCTTAAAACAATGGATATATTCTGATAAGCGGGCAGGTACATCGGACCGGAAACTATAAATTTTGTAACGACCGATATTGTAATTTCGTCGAACCCATATTTTATTTTAATGGCTTCAGAATAAAGTTTTCTTAGAAAAATCATTTTTATTTGTACTTTTTAAGTGTACACGTACAATTTCGTTGATGTTTGATAAATTAATGAACTACGCAAACGTTTTTATTGCCATAGAAGCCTTAGTTATGTTTAATAATTATAATCTTTATTTCAGACCAGAGATTCATATTACACATTTTGTATCACAATTACGATTTATAATATTATTATGATAAAATAAAATAAATCTAAAAATTATATAGATAAAAGTATTAAAAAAAATTCAATCATTTGTAATAACATAAATGTGAAACAATCAAATCAAAATATCAAATGTCATAATTGAATCATCAATAAACATCTCCGAATAACAAAAACAAAAAAAGATTGAATAGTATCTTAATAAAACAATCTGTGATAAAAAAAAAGCATCTTTTATATTTTTACATTAAAGAAGCTTTGAAAGAAAGGTTCAATTAAGAAAAGCGCCTTTTCCAGCGTATCGTGGCTACGCATGTATACCACATTTCTCTTGGCTCGTAAAATAGTAATAAATAAATGTCACCATCACGAACACATGTAAGTAGTCGACGCCACATTTCTTTTTAAGGAGTCAATAAACGAAGAACATAACAAATTCTGTGTCGAAATGTTTAGAACATCAGTATTTTTTTTACTTAATTGGCAGGTTTATTTTTGGACTTACTCAGTCGATGCAGGAACTTTTAACTTATAAAAAGTAAGAAGAAGATATTTTTCTGTTTTATCCAGCTGAATTCACAACGATTGTAATAGGCTTTGACATAGTGTACATGAATTTCAAAACGACATCCAAGCAAAGTATATTTTTACTTCCAGATGGCCAAAAGTCCCCAGCAAAATGACTTAACCAAAAGCTTTTCCTCGCCAAGTAAATTCACTCTGCCAATGTGTTTCTTTTTAAACGAAGACGGGATATCCCGATGGTGGGATACATCTTACCTTATTCGCTTTCAGGAAAGGCACTAAAGCTGCTGGTCAAAGGAACTCGGCAGTTAGTCCGGAATGGCTTACAAGGAGGTAATACATTGCAGCTGATGCTTAAAAAGTTAGTCCTGCGTTAAGTTGCCTTCCTTCATTTAGCTCGTGAAACTTGCGATAGGAGTAAGTAATTTCTGCTCAGGTAATATATCGCAACTGGTCTTTCATAACATTTATATAAATAAGCATCTACCTACATATTTTAAATCATCGTCTCATAAACAAAAATCCGAGTATAACATAATTGTAACTAGGCAACGTCGGTACGTGGTAGATAAGAAAAATCTATATGAGGTCTCGTAAAAGCAACATATGCCAACACAATCATTTATATATTTTTGACGTGTCTGTTTTTATATTTTTACTTATCTTAACATAACTTTGCATGACTGTAGGTCTAACTCTTAAACTGATGCATGTTTTATTTTATGACCTTACATTGAAGCCGAGATATAAATATCCAAATAACATGCGCAAGAAAAACCAAGTAACTACATAAATATATAAAACATAAGCAAATTTTCCCTCGTAAAGTTCTAAAAGGGAAAGTTTTCCGGCAAAAAAGCAAATAAGACCACGTTTACACTCGTATTCCCTCACGCATCTTTTAAACCCTTGGAATCGGCGTATGGCGGTGGAATAAAACGACCGCATTATGCCGCTTGACTACGTAACGTCACGACTTTGGATCACTTATACCGAGAATATTGACTCATTCATTACTAGAGTATTACTTGTTACAATAAACTAACTGAAACTATGAGAATTTTTCGTGTGTTGGGTGGTTAACTAATGAATTTAGAATTATGATCTTATGAGTGATTGTAGTTTATCTGGTTTCCTTGTAATTTAATCCTTATTAATAGAATTTCTGCATTCGACTGTTGTTTTCCTCTTAACAATTACATACCGCGATACAATTAAAACTTATATTTACTGAACTTTTATTAAGTGCTAACTCAAATATAAAAATGATCACATACTTCACTTACTAGCCATAATTTAATTTTGATTAAGTTCGTTGATAATAATCTAAATATGCGGGATCGAAAGCGTCGAACCATTACCATGAGTATGTAAGTAATCGTGTAAAAGAGATAGGTTCGGAAGTTGGCCACGCAGGGAAACCCCGATATCGATCGCCAGCGTCCCACGCGTTATGGCCAGCGGCGACAACGCGGCGCTCCCGGACTCCATGGCTTCATGTGTACTTTTGGTGAACGCTCAGATTCCCCTATAGCGTCAGCGTGCCCAGTACGCGGGGCGCCTACAAAGGACCGAACAATGCGCAAGCAATTCGCGCCCTTATCCTGAAACTAGACTGAGTTCTACGATTGTACCACTCGACCAAGCCAAGTAGACCACTGTCAAACGTGACGTCATATATTTCGTTCACCGACAGTGGCACTTTTGTTTTTTATTTCCGTATTGTGCGCCAGTATTAATTTACCGGACGAATTACCAACACACCGAGTGGCACCTCTTTAGCGGAGCTTGTTTTGTTTTTTAGTAGTAAAAGATTGAAAGGTGAAGCGTCATTTGGCCCGTTTTTCTAGTTTGCTCGTTGTACGGAACCCTTCGAAATAAGCTCACCTTTGTTGCTTTCTATATTTAGCTACGATGAATACACAAAACTTTTTTGTTTCCTCGTCTCATGAGTCTTGTTTATTAGCAGCGTCTTTCGAAGTTTACGTATTGAGAACATTACTGTTATTATTCTCGTAAATTGTTATGAAATGTAGTGCGTAAGTACTGAATAATAAACCGTGTTGTTGCACGCTACATAAAGTGCGATTCAGATGATTAAATCACACTATTCCAAGAACTTGATTCTGGTTTGTTAAATCATAGATAAAAGAACTGGTACTTTAGTTTCCTGGGTCTTATTTTTCTTATTGACTCCCTCACAAACAAAAGTTTAATCTCCTCCATTGTTTGGTCAACAAACACTTCACTATCGCTTATTTAGCTCAAAACAATTTTGTCCTAATTTGTTGTTAGTTTGGGCGTAGCGAATACAAACATTACATCGTCGTGTGGTAAGTCGAGTGGACATAAACATCCTGGACTTGACTAACTGGGTTAACTAAATATTCGTTCTATTTAAGCTCCTATAATATTGCGCAAGTATCTAATTAATTACTACGCAATAAAGGTGATTTCTGCTTCAATCAGATGGCATTTTAAGCCCATTAGTTATGTACCAACTACTTGATGTTTGAGTTTCTATTTCTATTTAGATAGAAACTGTAAACATTTTTAATTAAAGTTCCCTTTAAAATGCACACGTGCTTGCAGTTCCATCTAACCCCTCATAGGGGTACATTGTTTTCACATCCTGTATAATTTCGGTGTCCTTTAGATAAACAAGATTAACTACTTATTTTACCTCGCCAACCCGTATCTAAGAGGTTTTAGAAAGTTTATGCGGCCAACGGAAATCCCGGAACGGGAGGGTCGAAGGAAGCCGGTATCTCGGATATTCACATTCCTTTTGAGAGGACAAAGGATTTATGGTTTGCGATTATGTTTCACACTACCGAGCGTAAATAACCGATGATTATATCAATTTTGATGCGGCATAGCGGATTCTCCTAGAGATTTCGTATTTGTATATATTGTGAACCTCTAATGAGCGAATTAAACATGCATAAATACAGTTCTCAGAAGGAATTATGTGTCCTTTTGCGAGAAATTCCAACGGAAAGCGGTTCGTAATACCTCCTTAGCGTTTTCAGTGAAGCGTGCTTTGTGTGTTAATAACGCTCATTATGTTCAGCGTCTACGTAGCGTTTCCTGCGTAATCAGAGGAATATAAACTTCCTGTTGCATCGTGTCATTTACGTGGTCCAATGAACCGACGGGTGCCAGGTAGGACTGGACCAATCACTGCCCACACACCGGGTCACGAGAGGTTATTGATTGTCTACCGGCTACGGCTTATTTGCGTATTGTTGTTCATTGACGGCCTGTTTGGTGTGGAGGTAAGTAGCCTTGCCTTTCATGCCTGAGGTCCCGGGTTCGAACCTGGTAGGGGCAGATATTTTATCATATTTGCTTTCTAGTCATGGATGTGTATGTATGTTTATTTAGATTTATTTCTAATGTTATATTTAAATAAAATATTCATGTGTGTTTATATATTTCTTCAGTTTATTTATCCGTTATCTAGTATCCATAACACAAGTTCTTAGTGATACTTTACTTTGTGCTAGATAATGTGGTATGTCAGTCAGAAAAAAAAAAATTTGTTCATATGCTTATCATTGTCTATCGATACAAATATGTTTTGTTACTGATTATGCTAGCATTCCCCTGATTGGCTTTCTTTTTCATATTGTGTTACTTCAGTTCCTTCCGTTCTTCCATTAAAAGTAGTTTTGGTGTTTTATTGTCTGTGTTCTTTGATATTTCTAGAACTTTCGCGTGGTTTCACCTCCTCAGCTTCTGTTCCCGTAAGATGTTTTTTGATAATCTAAGCATATGACACTCCTGAATAATGTTGCTGTCTAATGTTGAAAGAAAACGCAGTAGAGCAAAATCTTGCTCAGCACAAAGAAACAAATCGAATAGTTAAGATTTTGCCTGCGACCTTGATCATAATGTTTTTGTAGTGTATTGAGAATGCTTAAGTAATTCAAATATTTTTTTCTCAACATTTATAATAACTTGTTCTTTTTGACGTCAAATAAGTCTAACAAAAACTCTACTATCAGTTCGGAAAAACCTTCGTGAAGAAGAACTGGCAAGAAACTTCACGGGTATAATTTTTTCAAAATTAATTTACAGAGTCTCTATATGTCTATACAAAAATATTCTTATCTGCATCTGTAGCTCGGCAAGTGTTCCTCCCCCAAGTACGACGAACACCCTCAAACGGCTTAGTATTTGTTGCCCGAAAGATTAACGAAAAATACATTACAAATACTTACTTTAAAACAAACTACAGCTTTTATGATAGTAACTTGAGGTAAGATTTACAAAAACAACACTCTTCATGTTAGTCACACCTACTGTCTTGGGCACAGCTGAGTTTGATATCACCCTTCTACAAATACACATGGATGCAAGAATCATAACAATTGTTCCTCAGAAGGAGGAGGTTTATGACACACAAACTATCTAACTGTCTTATCTTATAGTGAGTGCCATCCACAGACTCTCCCAACTCCTTTTTTGATCTATTAATCGTATTGTGTGACCATAGAATAAAAGTAGTGCGGCGCGTCTTCCTGTATGGCGTTCACTATGTATGTATATAGAAACGACTTTAAACCCTTCCGATCAAATAGCTATTGATATGATATACATACTTATTATTGTATTTATGTTGATAACTTTGTAATGGAATACTGATTTCTGTTCTAAAGATTGTGGTTATGAAACAAGAAATACAGGTATCAACTTGTACGTTGCACTAGTCTTGGTTCAAAAGGTATTATAGTTTGTAGGTACGCGGGAGTATTCAGTATAATATAATAATACAATATGTAGGTGTCACCAAAACGTTGTCAAAAGCATAGTATACGGAGATTAGATAAGTTAAACAATGAACCGAACGTGGGATCATAAATATCTCAGTATACTTTACAAGTACCCTAAACGTAAGGATGGGGGGCAGAATAAACAAACATAATTAGACAAAATGCATATTTAGGGATTGCAATCCGGAAAATCGGATCCGGTAATCCTGCGGATCCGGCATCAATATACGTCCACCGGATCCGGTATCAATACAGTAATAATGTTTTTATATTTTGGCAAAATAACTTATTTTTTTAATAAATTTTCAATACTCAATACTTTATTGCTAGCATAATTTTACAGGTGGTAGTTTTAAAAATAATACAGAATTTATATAATAAAAAGTAAAATTATGCACCTAGTTTAGGTATTGCAATGCAGGAGAGTATAAATGTATCAATTAAGTATTCGTAAGTCGTGTAATAACATTTTTTAATAGTAGTTGTTTTAGCAAGAACCTGAGTCTTTTGTAATTTTTTTCATGTTTGATATATTTCGGTAAATGATTATATAATTTGATTGTCTTAGCCAGAGGACCAGATGAGTGAATCTTTAGTGTTTGTGAATGTTTGAGTGGGACGTAGTTGTATTAAGGTATTTTTCCGGGAGGGTCTAAGGACGTATTCACCAGCTACTTCGTAGCGTTTTGTATAAAACTCGGGATGTTTTTTTATTCTTTGATTAGGCCATTAATGACAGAGTGGTGAATTTTTGATCTCAGTTAAGATAAATATTTATATTATTTTAAGTGAAATGATGTTGATTATTAATATGATTTTTGATTAATCTTTAAAACTTAATTAAGAAGACAGAACTACCACCTACATTACGTAGGTAATTAAAATAGTGACATTTTTATTTTTTTAAATTTTAATTACCCTAAGTTTTAGTTTCTAGTTTTTGTTTTAAAGATGAGAATTTAACAGATTATTTTACACCTCATTTTTGAAATTTATGAAATCTGGTCCAGATCCGGCCGGATTGAAAATGACGCTGGATTGCAATCCCTATGCACATTTAAACAAACGTCACCGTTAATTACGCAATGTTTCTTTCCTACTAGGAATCGAACATACAAACTTTGGAGTAAGCAAAGCTACTTTCCTCTGTGATGGCAATTCTATTTGCTATTTTAGGTTTATTATCATCATAAAATAAATTTTAATGCAAAAAAGCATAACCCGAAATAGAAACATCTCAAAAGATTAGCACGCATTTTTCATGCTGGCTGTAGCAAAAAACACGTACAAACTACGAATTTGTCTTGCGAAACGCAGAAAACCCGCGAAGTTGGAATCGTGTTTCCGTTTTGTGGTTCAAGTTCAACCATCTCTCGAGGTTATTGACCGCTTCCGGTACATGCGCGACTCCCGAATTTTAGTTACATCTAAGTTATTTAGTTGCCCGGAATAAGTTCCTACTTTTCTTGGTATTTTGTCTTTAGTTTTTCATTCAAAGAGCCCCAGTCTTCCACAATTGATATAGCTGTTTTAGACACGTTACTCAAATCCATCTGTAATGCAATGGAATAATTCTTTGTTTTAGTTCATAAATGATTTATTTTTTTAAGTAAGTCTTTTTATTATTAACACTTGAAACTAAAACAGTTTAAATTAATGCCTACTCTCGCCAATAATTAGAAAAATAAACAATTTTGATTTCATACATATATGTCAGTCACCATTAGAAATGCAGAGGATTTTTAAAATGAAATATTTACATCCAACCTTTTTGTACTTACAGATTACACTGTACAAGTAATAAGGATTTAAAGACGCCGTAACGGCTTTATGGGGTTAAAGCGTTGGCAATGGGATCCAAAGCGTTTTGGACAATGGGGGTGCTGGCGTTATTGATTGGTAGTCAACAAGTGGTTACGTCCCTCCCCGCGTCTCTTCGACACCGTCGAAACCCTTGTCTCAAATGTTTGTTTTGGATCAAAACGGTTATTTTACTACAAGCTTTGAGCACCTCAGTGTCTCAAATATTGTTCAGCTACTCGGTTATCATAATTACTGCTAAGAGGATCGTTTAAAGCGGTGCTTTTTGCTTAAAATAGTATCTAATTAATGAATGATTTCATTCATAATTATTTATAATAGCATCGCGTTTCGCATGAAGTGTTTTTGATTTACAGTTTAATTAATGTTGGTTATCTTTTCAAGTTAATTAATTTCATTGCGAACTTAATTCATTGCAAGGGTTTTTTTGAACCATATCTATAGCCAGTTGAGCACAAATCATTTTTATCAGATCTCTCGCTCTAGTGTTGTGTGTAACAACAAAGAAGGGATTTGCCGAAGTGCTTATGACTCAGTTCGCACGTTTGTAATGGCTCAACTATAGTGGCCGTGCCTAAACACCAAGGGTTCTCGAATCCTGATAGGGACAATATAAATTTATTCATGAGTTATACATTTTAATAACTTACTATTTTGCTCTGTGACCATCCATATAATTAGGCTTTGGAGTCTAAGATCATCTTATTGGTATTGTCATAAAATGTCCATTTTTCAAATAACTGTTTTGACAAACTACGAACAGCGCCTACTCACATCAAATCAAGACATTGTACTTGATCAAAATTTATACCTTCGAGACAACGATACTTGACTGGTTGGTCCTCTTAAACCACTTAATCAATTTAAAATGATTATACCAATCTGGTCTCCATTGCGCCTGTTGGCCACCCGCTTGCTTAGCCCAGATACGTCGTACGAAAGTGCAATATGTATAAATTTAGTGTTAACGCAACAATCCCCGTTAGATACTTCGACGTATTGACAACTGTAAGTGATGGAGAGTAATGGTGCAGCTTTTAGTTGTATTTGGAAATATGTTCGGTTTGGGAGACAACGAATGTGGGTATTTGTTGTGGAGGTATGAATGTTTTCGTGAATAAATTCCTTCTTGTATACCTTGTACCACTACTGTATTACTAAACTATTGCTACCCGTATGTTTGTCCGGGCAGTATTTGATCAACAACAGGCCGGCTCAAGAATTATTACACATATTCGCCCAGTACCGGGCAAATTCGGTTCCTCTCGCCCGAAGCCGGGTGGTATTGTTCCCGTAAGTTCAATATCCGATTCTGTCGCGCGGCAGTGCCTTGACCGGCTCCAATATGTTGGTACCGCCCCTTAATAGCTTTTTGTAGGATACAGACACAGCTAGTTAGCTAACACGTTTGTATGCCAAGATAGATACAGCTCAGTCATAATTATAAGAACGCCACCTAAAATAATCATACATTTAAAAATTTACCACAGTTTAACTTTCTCGGCAATTCGTTACGCACCTATATAGAAGCAACATTTAGCTATTTACGATTTCTTTGTTAGTATTTTTAAGTTTAAGTGAAAAATCCATCTACGTAAATACAATAAAGATGTATACACAAATAAGTAATTCAATACAGTTTTGCCGGATGTTGTATCGTATTCTGTCGGCGTATTAATGCCGGCTACCCGTCGTGTCCTTTGTTTCGTTCAAGAATGGATTAGAAGTACCAATATTGTTAATATTCGAAGAAATTTACTGTTTAGGAATCAATGCATGCAGCAACAAGAAATAAATTAGATGAATATGTTCATGCCTCAGTCATCAATGATGCGTAGGTAGTTACAGATTTCGTGTGTGTAAGAAATCAAAAGATAATTTTCTTGTTCCTTTAGAAAAAATAATTGCTTCTTGTATAAATTGTCCTTTATTCCCCATTGTTGTTTAATCATGCATAAGTTGAACAAAATTTATGTTACGGAGCAAAAATCAAAAATAAAATTTAAAAAAAACGATCGCTTTCTAAAAATGAAAGCGGATATTCACCGCGGACTAATAAGTTTGATACATAGTAGACTTTCCTGAACTCACTTGTATATTTCCCACATTCATTGTAACATTATTTTCATGGCCTATTCACCCCTTTTTGGGGCAAACCCTCAAGTTAATAAACTGTAAAGGGGTCATCGAAAGCTCCATAAATCACTGTCGATCATATCAATATTCGGGTTTTATCATAATAGGGCAATCATGAGAACTAACATATGTCTGTTGTGCCTACGTAATACTTAGATAAGCCCTGCATTGATAATAAGTCTTAACATTCGTTGATCCATGTCAATAAGTAAGTCGTGGCTTGTTGTTAATAAGGTAAATTTAATATTTTGTTTGCTAGGGAGTTTATTTTAATAATAGATCATCCGTACCAGCAGTGTTATATAATTAAAACCCATTAAATGGTAAAGAAACGTATAAATAGCGGGCCCGTATTTATGTGTGGAAGGGTACCCTATTGAATTACCCCATTAACTGGCATTAATCTATTGTGCTCATTAAAACTACTACAGCGTGTTATTTAAGACTAAAAACGACTTTTTAAATGAGAAACGTATTAAACAATTTGGAAAAAAACTTCCAACAGAAAGAAAGAAACCAGAATAGAATGCATGTACTTAAGAACTTGAAACGTCAAAGCCACAATTTGTTTGTGGCTTTGACGCAAAGTTCCGCAAGTTACGTAAATATCTGGACTTACGGCCACTCCCAGAGACGTCGAATACTTAGTTAAGACGTTCCTTAATATAGATTTTGACAAGCAAATCTGAAGTTAAATGTAAACAGTATAAGGTATACATTTGCTAAACACAAAGTTCTATGTTGTGAAATTTGAAACCGAGATCTCTGGTGTCAAAAGCAAGATACGACCTTCCACCGACCCCAATAAAATAACATTAGGCATTTCTCTTTCTAAGTTAATATGTTGATTAGCTTCAAAACGATTTTGTGTTCCGCGTGTGTATTAAACTGCTAAAAACGCTATAAAGTTTTGAAGCTGATCTGGCTGTGGTATTGACTCTGATAAAAACAAATCAGTATTTGTAGGTGATTTCATTCATTATTGTTCTTTTTTTCACATTTGTTTATTTGTTATTTCCAGAAGCAGCTTGGCGCGGTGTAGCGGGCGGGCCGCGCCATGGGTAACAAGTGCTGCAGCCGCCGCCATGACCCCGACAGACCCTTGGGTGAGTACTACATCATCAGCATCTCCTCAAGAATTGGTTTTAATATAAGGATTACATGAAATGCGAAAGCGCATTCGTTTGTTTGTTTGTTAGTCGGAACTACTCAATGACCATCATGAAAGCATTTAAGAAAAAAAAAATCGTATTCGACGTTCACCTAGAAGTAAATTGCTAAAAGATATTTAAAAATATTTAAAACACATCATATATTTCACTATCTACTGCTACTTAAGGCTCCATTTTACTGTTATTTGCAAAGTTTGATTACACTATGAGGAATTGAAGACAAATATAAAAAAATAAAGATATAAAGCTTAAAATTGCGGAACTCACGGAATAGCTTTAAACAAAAACCAAAAAGCGATAATTATAATATAGTTCGGAATTTCCCAAAAAATTCGTGCCATTTTTGGCATTGGCACGTGACATTTTACTAGAAACTTTCTAGGACAGCTTAATGTTTCCAATGTAACTACGCTGTTCGGCCAATGACGAACTATGATATTCGACGTAACACGCTTCTGATAAACGACCAAATATTAAAAGTCCATTTCTGAGAATACGGCGTGATAGCATTTTATATTTAGTGAAGCACACTCCACCACAAGTCCATTGAGTGTTAACTGCATTAAAGCGATAAAATAATGAAGATGATTAATGCGCCGGTGTAACATGTTGATCAATTTCTGAACATTCTCGATATCTATCGCTCTTGCATTATGTGTAGAAACATCAAGGTTGTAGAGTTTCTTATGTTGAGATTTCGTCTGGGGTGGTACTATAGTCCTTCTTATTTTTACTGCCATAATGACCATTTTTACGTGGATGTGTTTCGGTTATAGCGAAGCCAGCGTAATTACTGGAACAAAGGCGATTCCAACTTAAGCGTACGGTCGGCAACGCAACATTAATCGACAAATCAATCAATAAAATTAGAACTAATCAACAACATGATGCCACTTACCATCCGGTGCTCGTATGCCGATTATGAGCAAGTAAAACTAGAAACGGTAATTCCTCTGTAATGCAGTAAAATGACACAAAGTATCGCCAAGTAGGTAAGCAAACCAGGGGGTAAACTAGCCATGGTTCGCTCTGAAAAAAGGAGATTATAATTGTATCGACCCAGCACTACTTGCCATATCTCCCACAGCAGAGTGCCAGAGTTTGAAACCTCTCAACAATTCTGTGAAGAACACAGATATTAACTCATGTATGTTTTTTTATGATTGTATGTTTAGACATAACAGCAGGTCTGATTATTTTTTAAATAAGATAAATAACAAACATTTCTTCATATGTTTTTGGGAAACGGCGTGCTTATTGTATATTCTTTTGAAAACAATATATTGTTCGAGTCTGGGAATAAGCCATTTTGTTGAAATTCACAACGACTCTGTTTTTAAAATATCCACTAGAATGATTCTCAGTAATGGCGGGGAATAAATCTGTTGGAAAATTATCTACAATAATTTCACGGAGTTATCCATTTTGGATCAATTCGGACAGGGCAGTTAATTCACGCTAAAGTATCCGCTTTTGAACGGACTGCGTAATTCATTGCTATAGAGTTATTCGAGCAGAACACTTTTATTGGATTAACTCAAATATTTATGGCAAATATGGAATCAAATACATATTTTTCTGTGATAAGAAATCATCTTTATATCTATTTATGGTAGTAGAATTTCTTTGAGCTACCTTAGGTTACCTATACATCCTTTTTTTCATTAATAATCTTTTCGAAACAAAAGAAATGTATCGCTTTTAACATGAGAGTAAGAAAGATAGCGATAGCTGCCAATCGCGTTTAAAAAAATAAAGTAAGCGACAAATTGATTATTTCCTAATTTAAAAGAAAACTGTCAAATTATTCAAAAAAGTGCTTTGAGGAACTATTGAACAATAAACTGACCATCTTTCAATGTAAACATTAATCTTAAATGCCATTAGATTGCAGAGTTTAATGATACAACATGAATAAAACAAGTAGTTTTCGCGATATTTTTCTATGTTTTAATGGTGTTTTGGACTTAAGATTCTTTGGATAACTGAACAAACTTCAACTTATTAAAAAAGCAGCTTTATGTATTGCATAGACTAATAGATTAAGGTCGATGAATCTATCAAGTTAGTGTAACGTGCCCTTTGAAGATGTGGTCTGGGGCGGTACAACAGTCCGTCCTTTTCTTAATGCCATAATAATCACGTCTACGTCTACGAACAGCCAGTGCAATTACTGGAACGCAAGCAATTTAAACTGAAGCTTACGATCTATTATAATCACAATGACTTATTAAATGAATCACCTACGACTCATGATGTCCATGGGTGCGTATGCTACTTACCATCTAGTGGGTCGAGTTGCTCGTTTGCCGGCTGTGAATATAGTAAAAAAAACTTTAAGTTTGTTGTAAAATATTTCTCAGGTACAGTTGTAAAGTCCTCCGTGGATATGTAATCGCATTATAAGTGAAGTCAGTTATTTAAGATACAAACAAATTCAAATTCAAATATTTGTTTCTCAACATTATCAATTACTTGTTCGTATTTACGTCAAATAAAACATGACTACTACCACCAGTTCGGAAAAACTTCGTGAAGAAGAACTGGCCAGAAACTTCACGGGTATTTTATTTTTTTAAATTAATTTACAGTGTCTTATGTCTTAACAAAAATTATTCTTGTCTGCATCTGCAGCTCGGCAAGTCTCCCTCCCCCTAAGTATCCAAACGACGAACACCTTCAAACGGCACCCGTTCTTAAGTTAACGCGGGATCCAGCCATCGCCCTCCTCAACCATATTACAACAACTGCATCGTCCTATTTAGGGTTTTCTTCAATCATTTTAAATAAAGACTAAAGAAGCCTTTGTAAACTTAACAAGATTGTAAAGTTTACTTTTATATTTCGTAATGTTATTAACTTTGATATTAAAAAGTATATTAACCATATTAAAATATTAGGTCTTTACCTATGAAATTGCCGTTTTTCACGAAATAAATGAAGCGTAATTTTTTTATATATTTTTTATTTCTAATCACCCATGCAATCAATGCATCTTTGCCAACGCATTGGTAGCTTATTGATGCCTTTCTTGAAGAAATCAGCTGGACGGGAGGCAACAAATTCTTCAAAGGCATTTTGTACTGCCTCTCGGGTATTGAATTTTTTTCCCGCCAAGAAGTTATCCAAATTCTGGAAAAAGTAGAAGTCTGTAGGCGCAAGCTGGTGAGTACGGCGGATGACGGAGAACTTCCAACCCCAACTCTTGTAGCTTGGAGACCGTCTGCTGTGCCGTATGAGGTCGCGCGTTGTCGTGCAGGAGCAGTGGAGCCGAACGATTGACCAAAGCTGGTTGGAGACGTGCGAGCTTTTCCTTCATTGTGTTCAGTTCTTCACAGTACACATCTGCAGTAATGCTTGTCCCGTTTGGCAAGAAGCTGTGATGAATTACACCCGCGTTAGTCCACCAAACAGTGACCATCACTTTTCTAGGGGTAAGTTTTCGTTTAGGGCATTGTTTGGGTGCTGAACCAGGGTCCAACCAACTTGCTGAGCGCTTACGATTATCAAACAGGATCCATTTCTCGTCACAAGTAACAATGAGGTTCAGAATTCCTTCATTTGTATGCCTGCTGAGCAGTGCAAGGCACGTCTCCACGCGTACTTCGCGCTGGCGGTCATTGAGTTCGTGGGGTACCCATTTGTCAAGCTTTTTTACCTTGCCAATTCGACGCAAATGGACCAATATTGTTTTGATGCTAACGTCGAAAGCTGCTGCTAATTCAGCCGTGGATTGAGTTTCATCAGCTTCCACAATTGCCTTTAATTCGTCATTGTCGACCAAAGTTTTCGGACGACCACGGGGTTCATTTTTCAGGTCAAAATTTCCAGAACGGAAGCGGGTAAACCAATAACGGGTGGTGCGTTCGTTTGTAGTGTTCGCTCCGTAAACGTCGTTGATGTTGCGTGCCGCTTGTGCCGCTTTGCTGCCACGACGGTACTAATACTCTATAATTACTCGAATTTTTAACTTATCCATGATGACGAAAAATGTTCGAATGCGTTGAAAACAAAACACTAACTATTAAACAAAAGACGATTTTAGAAAAAGAATTCCATGTTTGTCAAATAAAATTAATTTGAAATTAGAATTATCAGTCAAAAAAAAAATATTTTCATTTGAAATGGCCAGTACGGCAAAACGGCAGTTTCATAGGTAAAGACCTATTATATATTGTTTCTTAGTATGAAATAGAAGACCAACGACCGCACTTATACGTCCCGTCAATCAAATAGATACTTAAAGACGCAATGTAGATAAATTATAAAATTGCTAATCAAAATCTATTTTATACTTGTGACTTCCTAAGGTTCCCATTTGACATTTGTAAGTATGGCCGTTCAAAAATAAAATATGCGCTATCTACTTTAATATAAATAAAAAATAACGCTTTATGATCAAGTAATTCCCTGATCCGGATACAAATTGTATTGGATATAAAAATAACACGATGTCGGTCCAGAGCTAGCAGCGCGCAAAATTAATCATAAAATAACATTGATGAATTATGCTAAAATCTTCAGTGACTTGCCATCATTCATTGGAGACGTATTGCTGTCTATGGTCGAAGCGCAGTTCCGTGTTGAAGATGTTTTATTTTCGACGGTTTTATAGTGTACCTATGTTTGTTTTTGCTGCTGTTTCTATGTTTTACGGTCGTCTATAACACAAGGTTTACTTACTGTGGTAATCTGAGGGTATTATTTTAGTAGTTTATGCCCTCGACGTAGTTCACGAGTTTTTTTTTCTTTTTTTTTTCAATCGCAACACTCGTTTTGTTTCTTTTTTCGTCAGATTCGTTTTAAGTATATAGTCTTTGTAACTTATCAAATACCAGCTTTTGCCCGCTTCGCTTGCGTAAAAGAAACTGATCAATTATTTTAAAAAGCCCTTTTTCTTTTTTAAACTTTTTAAAATAAAGGGGTGTTGTGTAACGTGTGCATCTGAGTGCCTGTGCCATTTAAAAGAAATGCATGATGTTTCCTGTTAGTCAGAGGTTTATAATTTATTTTTACAAATAATTCGTCTCGTTTTTTCTATTGTGATTACGATACGATTGTGGGATTTTTTTTTTAACGCGTGTCTATTTTTTTCGTATCAAATGTATAAATAACATAACATGTCATTTTATACTAGTACAGAATTACTCAAAACGCCGAATTATGAATTTACTCATTGAATTCAAGTGCCTGAAATAAAAGTTTATGGGCTTTAGATTTAAAGGGAAAAAAACCCATCACTATTTTCATCTATTTCGAACATTTTTGTTATTTATGTTTTAAAAAAAACCTAAATATAATAGGTTTCAAGCTTATAGCTTCAAAAAGAACAAAACACCCATTTATTTACACTTTCAGCCCCCCATTTCACCCTCCTAGAGTATGATTTCCGGGATAAAAAGTTTCTTATGTTCTTTCCGGAGTCTTAAACTAATCAAATTTCGCCTAAATCAGTCAGTGGTATGATTGTAAAAAGGTAACAGACGGACAGTTACTTTCGCTTTTATAATATTAGTATGGATGTTACTTTTTAAGGGTGACAGATCTTTTTTATATCGGTTAAGTATTTTTAGATTTTATTAGTTCCAAATAAACAAACATCCTTTTCTTTATTATAATATTGTGTAGATCAGCTACAACCAATCTATAAAATCGATGCCCTTTTTATTTTTCCTTCTCTCTAGAATATGGCAAATTTTATTCTCACAGGCACAAATTAGGCGCCTATTTTTGATGGTGTAAAGAGCCCTTATTTGACATCTGTCAAACACACTTTGTTATTATTCGATCCATTGAACGATTTTCCTGGAGCCTTATATGGTTCGAAGTTTTTGATATCACTTAAATGAACAAAATAACAACAATAACCAAAAAATCTGTAAAAATGGAGCAATTCTGCATTTTTGTTTAGTGCCCATAATTTGTAAAAAAACATAGGCTGGATTTTTTTTCTGATTTTTCTGATCGTCCCGTTTCGGCTTGACGTGGAATGTTCGGACACCCTGTATGTACCAAATTCCAGCATTTAATGTTTGTCAATTTTATTCTATTCTTATTTAAAACATCACATTATGGATACCAAATTTTTTTGTCTTCTCTCTTGCAATTTACCTAATGGTCGGGTAACTTGGGATCCGTGTTAAAATTACTACCTAGCAAGGTCAGTTGAAGTAATCTTAACTGTTAAGTAGCTATACCTACTTGAACATCTTTTATGAAAATCTATGATCTGCAGACCAGAACTTCGGATCTCTTTTGTTCTATTGATTTTGTATTATGGACGGTTCTGCTAGCGTAAATTCTGGCAATAAGCCATATCCGCATAAGACAGAAGGATGCACATGTTCCTCTTCTGCTTGTTAAAACTACTGAAATGTACAAGGACTATAAAATTTACCCTGTAGCTGCTAATTAGTTAGGTTATAAGATTATTATAAAAAAGTTAGGGACAGAACAATCAAAATATGGATTCCTATGCAACAAACAACAATGGCGTCAAATTTTCGCACGCATTTAAAAGATCCATTTAACTTAATTTGTCTGCAATAATCACCATCTGAATGCATGACCGAGGTCGTTTTAAACTTGGAACATTTATTTGATTCGTCACGTCTACTGTTTTTGTATTTCCGTGAATTAATGTGGCGATAAACGTTGGACATACCACTTCTTGGACTTAGAAAAGTGCAGACAAATAAATCTCGCTCTTCGGGGCTTATTCCAGGATTATCCCCGATGCTTTTAGAGACAAATATATTTGACCTCAACAGACGAGAACACATTCAAGTAATAATGCAGGTACTTTTAGGTTTTTTCTTTTTTAGGAGATCAAGACATTGTAAAAGCCGCTACCCACATATTCGAGTTGGCATTAGTCGGCACTGCCGGGTGGCAAAGCAGAATATGTGTACATGAATGTTCGGGAAAAATGGCGCCCGGCCCATACCGTTCAAAGCTTTCCTCGGAAAGTTGCCTGTTTAGCAGTCTTCTGCAGATACAATTTTGGAGAGTGCGCGAATGCTCTTTTTGATCAGGTTGAACCGACACCCTTCTTACATCGGACTACTAGACGCAGACAGGCCTTCCATCCCTTTATAGTAGATATCCCAAGAATTCGAACCAAACGCCTCGATTGTTCCTTTTTGGTGCGGGTCGCCAAGGTGTGGAATGAACTGCCTGCGGCTGTTTTTCCAGATAACTATAGTCCCAGTTCTTTCATTCAGCGTCGAGTGAATAGGTATCTCATGAATAGACTTGTAACACCTTCGTCTTCATGGTCGTGAGATAGAAGACAAACGTCTCATCCTTTTTCAATAAAAAAAGAAGATTTTGGCGAGATGAGCCCATGTACCGAAATACATAAAAGCCAAATGGGCTTTCCGATCGGTACTAACCGAATATGTGTAGTAAATGCTTTGTGGTTCAACAAATACTGCAGAACCTGGGCGGGCTGAACATGTACCTATACGACCTATACGAGCGGGAGTGACAACAGTTTCTTTATGAGCAGTTATTTTATTTTGTTTTATAAAAGAGTCACAGTGGAAACAGTAAGAAAATTGATAACTCCTCGTAGTGAAAATTGCTTTATATTAATCCAGATGTCAAAATTTTTTTACACAATGGATTTGCACTCAGCAGTCTCATATCCTGTACAGAACCTTCTTCAAAGATTGGATTATTAAATGTCAAAGCATTTTTCATATCCTACTTCTAGCTCCATAAATTAATATGTCCAAATATAAATTCCTTAGCATTATTACGTTAATAATATATCACGTATTTTATCTGCCACCGTTGGTCGGTGATTACATCAACTCTTAATGCGCTATTCCGACTTGCAGTGGGCTCTTCGATTGCAAACATCTGTTCGACCGCATGTTCGAAGCAGCTTGTCTGTAAAGCATAATTATTTCTATTGATAGCCCTCCAGTTATGTTCATTAGGAACAAGCTTTATTATGTATACGCAAAGCAATATTAAAAGAAGACAGCTAATCTGGGGGAAAGATATTCAAATTATTGCTCTTAAGCAGAAAACCAGACTGAGTGATATTTTATTAGAGAAATATATCTAGGGGAGATTATTGTTTTATAAATATTAAAGCTTTGCATGTTTTAATTTTTATTGTCAAAAAAGAGAACTGTTTGAGTTCCAAATAAATTACTCTTCATTCGGTAAATACAATAAACTTCTTTTTAATCAAAAGTTACAAAGATATTGTTTTGCATATAATTTTATACTACAAACATAAGTAACAAGTCGGTATAGTGACGATATATATATGTAGGCTATGAAGCAGCCTGTGCTAACGAATGTCAGGCCTACTTCCCCTAGTCGTAAATACTTTTAAATTTTTTCGTAAATACGTTGTAAATACTTAATAAGCATAGTTGAATTGGGTGAAATCAACCAAAACAAAAAGCAAATTGAGTAAAAAAATGTTAAACGTTTGCACGATGCAAACTGTAGTGAAGTTAGCGAGTTTTCTTCAATTTAAACAAATAGTTTCAATCTACAGCAATCATATATATATTGTTATCAGAACTTAAATCTTTAGGAACACCAAACAGCCATCATCAATAAAAATATATGTTCTTGAAATTGAGGAAATATCTTAGCAAATTAGTTCTATCCCGCGGGATAATCACATTATTGGCGGCGAATGAAGTGGCTGTTAACTGATTGGATCAGGTGCTACTTTGCGGAAACCAGGATATTAATTATTAATAATACATTTTCTGGATACTGAGTGTTGAACATGTTTCACTATATATAATATTTATTTTAAACTTATGTTTACACCAACGAAATAACAACTATATATTATATATAACAGTATATATATATATATATATATATATATATATATATATATATAGGTTAATAAATTATAACTCCTAGTTAAAAAGAGCAATTCATTATGTTTTAAGTGTAATTTGTACCCTTTTTTTAATTTAGTCAAAAAGTGTCACTTGACCGACTTACAAGAAATTTCTTTCCGCGTTCTTCTATGCAGTATGCCTTGAAACGATACCGGGAAACGGAGAGCTACTCTAGGAGACCAGGCAATGGAGAACGACGATGCACTACAGAACGGGATGACCACTTTATCCGTTTGGAGATATTCAGGAACCATCATCGGACCCCTGTTGAGGTACGTCAGCGTCTCCAAATGGTGCGTGGTGTAAGTGTGAGCGAGAGAACAATTAGGAGACGTATGATGGAAGCATATTTAAAAGCTTGCAGACCAGCACGGGGACCAGAACTCCTCTGACAGCATCGAGTAGCTCGACTTCAATTCGCTCGAGACCATGTCAGTTGGACACACGAGCAGTGGGCAAAGGTACTCTTCACAGATGAGAGCCGCATAGCCTTACGAGCTCCAGATGGGCGTGACAGAGAGTGGAGAAGGCGAGGGGAACGGTATTTGCCCATTACCGCTATTCAAACTGTTAGTTTTCGTGGTGGGTCAATAATGGTATGGGCTGGTATAAGTTTGGAAGGACGTACAGAGTTGGTGATCATTGAAAACAGGCTAAACGCAGATCGCTACATCGAAGATATCCTCCAGGATCATGTTGTCCCCTATTCTGGGTTTGTAGGGTCCGAGGATTTTTGTTAATGCATGACAATGCACGGCCCCACGTCGCCAGATGTGTTGAAGACTATCTTGATACCGTGGGCATTCAAAGATTGCGATGGCCAGCTCGCAGCCCAGACTTAAATCCAATAGAACACATCTGGGACACGCTGAAAAGGAAAATTAAATCCAGTCCTAGCCCACCACAAACCCTTACCGAGCTCCTCAATGCTGCGATCGACGCTTAGGAGACCATGCCACAAGTTGACATTCGAAATGTCATTGAAAGCATGCCTGATCGAATGGAGGCAGTCATCAGAGCGAGAGGAGGCTGTACACGTTATTAAAACGTAAAAAAAAAGGTGAAACAATTCGTGAAATCTTTACCAGTGCGACATTATAACGTAGATTCCTGAGTTATGTGTTGTTAAAGAAGAAACCTTATAATAAGGACTTTAAGTGTAGAAAATCATTAAATCTCTCTTTAATCACGTCATAATAATAATTTTTACCACCCTTAATGTTTTATATTTTGAAACGATCGAAAATACGTCAAAAATACCAAATTGTATAAGTGGCCAAGTTTCCGTGGCGGTGATTGTATATATAAATAAATTCAAGACTCGGAACAAAAATACAAAATAGGATTTTACAGGCAAGTTTATAACTAAAAAAGGGTCCATTCCAGGCACCTAAAGGAAAGCTTTCAAAAGGGTTTCTAGGAATAAATAAATATTTCAATGTTATTATTTTTTAACCTATAGATAAAAAGATGAATAGATATTAAATTTAAATAACATTTCACACGAATATTACATTTGTATTATTTACATTGTAGATACATACAAAATAAGACAACCTCACAATATTTTATTCTCTTTTCGAGACATGAAATAATATTTGCTCTTATACAAATGAAGGTTCTGTAAACATAAAGACTTTATTAATTATAACACACTCTCTCTTTACCCGAAGCATATTTATCAAAAACTGAATTTTGCTTTCGCTCGCGTATGTCTTTATAATAATAATAAATAAATCCCCAGACAAACACACCAACTGTTTGTCCCCAAAGTAAACAGAGCTTGTGTTATGGATGACCATACGGCGAAATGGGGGGGGGAGGGCCCAGAATAAGCATACATATATGAATATCAGCAACCATGTTCCGAGAACAAACATCTGTGTTCGTTAAAACTATGAATGCCTCGACCAGAAGTCGAACCTGGGATCTCTGGCGTATGAAGCAGGTGTATCCACTACGCCATCCGGCAGTCATCTTTTGTCCTTTTCTGTAGCTCTGACAACCATTGCGGATTTCATGATACAGTATTTGTAGAACGGCAATGCTGGCTGAACAAAATACTGTACATATTCGGCAAGTGCCGACCGGGAAGTTCATTTGTATGCTTTATACAGGCCAGCTCATTTGGCTCGTAGAGGCAAAACCCAATCGGCATTGGACGGGTGGCACTTTTTTCAAACGCATAATCTGCTATTATGATGATTCTATATGATTTTTCTGCTCGGAATGCCGATTAATCCGGGCCGAGTTTCTGGGTAGCGCCGCTAATGGAGTGAGTCGCTAAGGCGTGGAACTGTTATAAATAATCAAATTTGAATAAACTTTTAAATTTATAATATTAGTTAACATACAATATAGTCCCGGGACATCTGCACTTTCATATTGTCTTAATTTGTAAGGTCAGTGGCAATGACCGTCAACTTAGTTTAAAGGAAAGCCAAAGACTCATTTATCTTTGGTCAAGTGTTCAATTTATATGTAATGACCACTCCGAAGGAATATACCAAGTGTTTCATTGCTCAAAAAAGTCGCATTGAGTTGTGTTAGTTACCTACAGTGTGTTATGACTAGACAGAATTGTTGACATCCAGTTAGTCTATCGAATGTTTTCATTGTTTACGTAGCGTTGATATAAACAATATTTTATTTTTATAAATATCTAGTGTGACACTGCGTGGTAATTTGTATCCAGGCTGCAAAATATTATATGAAATGGACTGGTATCGTGACACAATACAAGCTGAGTTAATTTTTGTGTAAAAAAAAATGAGGGTTGTTATGACGACAAAATGTTGGATTACGTTTTTACCGTTAAGTTGCGTTTCTCGGCGCTGTTAAGATATTTCCAGACTATGTGGAGAGTTGTAAGTCGTTTACCTGCGTCGCGTCTAATTCTACGGACATTTTTTTTTAGAAAATAAACACATTTTTTTACTTTTGGAAAAAGTGAAAGAATCATTAAAATCGGGTTATTAGTTTCATAGTTCATATATTAAAAATCAACATACGCACTTGTAACTGCCGACTTTCTAATTTATACATGATTTACTACCTTTCCATTGAAATGCAAACTAGTCAAATGGTGCGTTCCGATTGACGATTATATCGCTCAGAGCGCTCACATAGCCGTTCCGAACGCCTGTGAGCGCGCTCACAGCGATATCGATACGTTATCAATGACGTCAAAGACGCCGCCATCTTGCCGCTAACAGTGCCCAAGCTACGCTAGAGTCGGGTGACGGGTCGCTCACTTCCCTCTCATATGGTTTAGGAGGGCGATGGCTGGATCCCGCATTAACTCGTGAACGGGTGCCGTTTGAGGGTGTTCGTCGTTTGGATACTTGGGTTCCCCCAAGTCTGCCGGAGACTTGCCGAGCTAACAGATGCAGATAAAAATAATTTTATGTAAACATAAAAGGGCTCTGTAAATTTATTTTGAAAAAAATATACCCGTGAAGTTTCTTGCCAGTTCTTCTTCACGAAGGTTTTCCGGACTGGTGGTAGAGTCATGTTTTATTTAGAACAATAAAACAAGTAATTGTCAATGTTGAGAAATAAATATTTCATTTCATTTCATTACGGAGCATGGTCGCTCTGAGCAAACTGTCAAAAATAACTCATGTCGTTTCTTTGTTGATGTTTTTATTAAGGCAATGAAGGTTTTAGAAGCCTGTTTATTAATTTATTTTATATTAATATAAAAAATGGCTAATACAATCAGGGCCGAAGATAACTTTTTACTTCAACGAAGAACAATTCGAATTTTAGCGCGCGATTTACCGTTCCGATTGAAATTGCAAAAATATTACTTTAATCGCGCTAAAACAAATCGAAACGGTTATGAGCTTAACGCTGATAGCGCTTTGAGCGGCATTCGGAACGCACCCAAATAATATTGTATAGATAAACACAGTTTAGAAGGTCTAGTAATTATTTTTTCATGAGCTTTGCGAGCCACTGTCACTTTCATTAAATTATTTACATTAAGGTTCACATTGAATCATATTGTGAACTTTAAGCTTATAGAAGTATGAAAATTAAGTCGACATACACAGCATCTCTGTAACATATTATTCTTTATACCTCTTTTATATTACAGGGAATACGTGCTTCCAAGTGTAAAAGAGGGTTTACATTACATGTTGTAGGAGTATATGACGTCTTATTTATAATAGGAGTATGTTTTTTCATAAAAAAGCGAATTCTAAAATAAAACCTTTTCCTATTCTTGGCTCTTCGCTGATTCTACACCTTATTTTCTGAAATAAGAAATATTGTTACAAAAAGTGGAGATTTGTTAAAAGCATAGCACTATCTGTCAATTCGTGTATGTGTATTCATGGGTCTTTAAATCTTCCTAAAATGAATAAATTAATCATAATATTTTATTGTCTAGTTAGATCTTATTATAGTACAGCCTTTGGTTTGGGCCACACAAAAGTCATATAAAACTAGTAAGCATTCCTTTCTTATACGTGTCCTAAGACTTTATTTTGACTAACTTAACAATTTCCTATTTACAGTTTACCCCGCCTACAAGAAGAACGAGCCGGGTTTCACGACCTGCCCCTCTATAGACACGAGATACACCGGCGAACCCAATAACAGAGCCGTTTCAAGACGCCCAGCTGACATCGTTAGGACAAGAAATCCAGGAACATGTAAGTAATATTATGCATATGTCGTGGGTCGTGGCCAAATATTAGAATTGCTCATTTCATGAAATGGTCGCATTTGACAATGTGGCCAACTATATTTCGCTATAACTAGGTTTCGCAGGTGCCTGGGTGATTTCTTACCTGAATTTAGGTAAATTTTAATATCGCACCAGTAGTTACAAAGTTTATCGATTGCATATAAACAAACAGACGAAGATTTCCTCTAAATCTATTCTTAAATTTTCTTTTTCAAAGATTTCCTCTTTTAACAGTAGATTGTTCGCCACTCTATTTTAGAAATAAACCTAGTAAAAAAGTATCTAAATAAAACCTACATATTTCTCATAACCAGGCAGTAATATCGCAAACAAAAGTTTATCAGAAATTTGGATACACAGTACAGCGAATTCGTCCAATTTGCGTCCCGAGCAAATGCCGCTCGAGTCCTGAGCAGGTTCCCTCCGATATTTCTAAGAACTCTGCCAATTGATAGAACGTTCTTTTTTAAGCGTTCCTTGTATTTATTTATTAAATAATCGTTGTGAAAGGGAGAAACTCGGCATGAATAATTTGTAGGACACAATAAATTGTATCTACATTTATTACCAAAGTTAATAAAATCCTACGGGCTTAGTAAACTCTTGTTTTTACAAATCAACAAGCTATTATTAATGAGATTTCTTGGAGTTTCTAAGGGTTTCGTTATTCAAAGCTCAGAACTTCTGTATTTTTGGATACAGTGATTTGCTTTGCGTTTTTGTTACTTTTTGCCTCAAAGTCGAGTTACCGAGTATGTATTTCAGAAGTTCCATGTACGCAGCGTATTACTTACTTGCACAATCCTGTCCACTGACAGAGCAAAAGAGCGCCAAGTGCTAATGTGTTTGTTTTGTTTTGTTTTTTAGAGTTATAAGAAAATTTGTTTCTTATAACTCTAAAACACCAAGTATAGATAATTAAAACCGCTTTTCCAGGCATCTCCAACGGCGGCCGTCGCGTAGTAAAAGCCCTGTGCTCTTACACGGCGCGGGCGGACTCAGACATTTCATTCAGAAAAGGTGACCGAATGGAAGTTTTGAACGACACGGAGACTGACTGGTGGAGGGTGTTGCATCTCACTTCGAGGAGAGAGGGACTGGTTCCTGTTAACTTTGTAGCTGAAGAGAGCTCCGTGGAGTGTGAAGAGTGAGTAGATTTTTGTATTGTTGGTCGGATATTCGAGGTCCGTCCAAAATTCCAAGTTCTTAATTTCATTCAGTTACATTAATTAGCGTGATAGAAACAAACCTACACACCTTGTATTTGTAACTCCAAATCATATTTTAGTCTTAGTTTTATTCAAAACCGTTCTACCATTTAAGCGTGATTCTAGAAACTTTCATATTCGACCTTTTAGTATTCGATCTATTATTAGACAAATAGTTGAATTATTCATACAATTATCAAACCCGGTTATAATGAACTGAGTCAATCTAAAAGTAATATTTGTGAAAGCATAATGACTGTACGATGAATTTAACATGTTTGAGAATTGTACAATGGGTACGCTTACCTAATGTATCCAAACGTTGAAATTTATCATTTGTATAATCTATTCATCTAAGTATGCTTATCATACAAAACAATCGTAGCTCCATTACCCACAAAAGATCCCACGCTTCTGAGGGTAGTAATAGTAAAATAATAAACAAAACGAAGACTATTTACGCGCAGCATTCGAATAGAGTCCCTTTTTGAATATAAGAATACAAGTGTATGTTACAAACTAATACTATTTTCTGCCTGTTTTGAATGTTGTACTTTTTTTATTGGCGTAACAACAAATGATCGATTCTATTTAAAGTTTAGAAAAAAAGCATAAGTATTAAAGCATTTTGGTTTCAATCAATATATTTTCATATAATCATAAATCGCTACTATTCTGAACTCTCATTAAATACAGCATGTTAAAACCAAAGACCCATTAACCAGGGAACCAAAGGTGACGGTACAAAACCCGAGTGCCACGTTCTAAACTCAAACTTGCGCTAAAGGCGACCTTTTACTTCCAGCTGGTTTTTCCCTCACGTGTCGAGAAAAGAGGCGGACAAACTTTTGTTGGCGGATTCAAATCCCAGAGGCACGTTTTTGGTACGACCAGCGGAGCATAACCCTCATGGGTTTAGCTTAAGCGTCAAGGATTGGGAAGAAGGTCGAGGGTACCATGTGAAACATTATAAAATCAAACCGTTGGATAATGGAGGGTTCTATATAGCTACGAACCAGACTTTCCCGAGCTTGCCTGCGCTGGTTATGTCTTATACGAGTAAGTTGTTTTATTTATATATATATATATATATATTTTTTTTTTGGTGTATACTTTTAGGACAGTTAATGAGATGACGGAAGAATCTGACAGGGATTTGTGGTGAGTTAACGGATGAAAGTTTTTATAAACATTTTTGGTTTTGTAGGTACGTGTAAACTCCCATTCCCGTTTAGATTTTGGGATGGAAAGTATATTATATTCAAAGTCATATTATGTCTGAATGCGAAATTTCATCGAAATCCACTCAGCTGCGTTTGCATATTTGAATTAAAACATCTAAGCATACAACATACATTTATAATAATACTAGGGTGGGTGTATATCTGCGTTCTCCAGTTCGTATAATACTATGTCCATATCATAATATTTGTTAAGTTTAGGAACGTGTACGTACGTTAGCATGTTTCTGGGGATTTGAATTATATAATTTAAACATGAATATTTATTCAAATTAACTAATTTATTTATTAAAAAATGCTTGTTTATCAGTGAAACCTTTTTGACATTCAATTTTGAAGCTAATAGTAAATTTATTTCAAATGATAACTTACAATTTTTTTTGAAGAACTTTTGTAGTACAAAAAATGGAAGTTTGATTAATGTTCCTTGGTACCTAATTATTTCTTTCCCACATTACAGAAAACGCCCTAGGACTGTGTCACGTTTTGGCCCGTCCGTGTCCCAAACCAGAACCTCAGATTTGGGACCTCGGGCCGGAGTTACGGGACAAATGGGAGATCCCGAGAAGCGAGATCCAGCTCCTGAGGAAACTAGGCCAGGGATACTTTGGCGAAGTTTACTACGGGAAGTGGCGGAACACTATTGAGGTGAGTTCGGCGTTTTTATAAGATCTATTTAAGATGGACAAGTTAAAACGACTGACAAAACGAATACAGACTTATAGTTACTAGGTTTTTTGCCAGTGAATTACAATTAACACTAAAATTTCGGAATAAAAACCTTCATTTGAACTTTGGATGATTGTATCACATTCAGCGGTAGTAGTTTTTTCTGTTGAGATCTCGTCTGGGCCGGTACTACTTATAGTCCTTCCTGTTTCAACCGCTGTAATAACTAATCTTATTTTTGTTTTTATGATTGGGTACACGACAATTTTTTTTTATTTCATATTTAAATAGTTTATCAACAGTAAATAAATATTGCAAAAGTAACAGTATGTTTACAATCAATAGTTTTCTAGATACAGCGATGTGTTCAAGGAGCCGCTGCGAGTCGCTGAAAAACGCTTCATACAAAACGGTATTGAGCTGTGACGTCACGACTTGTGAATCATACCAAAATTGTATGGGCGTTTGGATAAAATATATAATAGCTACGTAGATAATGCGTTTACATGCATACTGTCATAGTAAAAATTGTTATATTTAATGACAGTAAGCTAATGATATTTAAAAATTTAACATATACTAAGTATAATAAGTTTTTGCTTCTTTTTTAAAGTTTTCAAATCTATATAATTTCGATATTAAATTCAAAACTATATTTTTCAAAATATTTTATGTCAAAATAACTAATATTTTATAAATAAATTATAAAAACTTGCATTTTTAAACTGTGTCATCTACCCAATTATAAGATATTGATTATTTATATTCCACGGGCCCCTCAACATAGATTCGACCAAAACTTTACGCATACTTAATAATTTATTGAAATCTTTTCGTTTTTATTCGTTATTTCATACAGGTAAATATTTGTACAATCCACTTAATAAAACAATTACTATATTCTTACAGAAGCTGACATATAAATATTATTTTGAAAATAGTAAATTCGGTCCACAATTTCGCCATTTTGCTATTCTTCAACTTTCGACTTTGAAAAAATGTTAGACAGTTTTAATTTGAACGGCAGACAATTGTTAATGGTAGATTATTTAACTAAGAATCAAAAACAAGGAATAAAACACGAATTCACTTTTTTATAAGAGTTATTGTTGCGTAAATGATGACCGAATCTGGAACTTGGACGACGGAGGTTGCACTGAGCACAGCCTAAGCATTCATGAGGTATTAAGCATACTTTCGGTAACGCACCATGAGTAACAATATCATTAATCAATAACATGTACCATTATTGATGTATACGTGCGCAAATAATAAATAATAATAATAAATCCCCAGACCAACACACCAACTGTATGGCCCCAAAGTAAGCAGAGCGTGTGTTATGGATGACCATACAGCGCACTGGGGGGGAATCCAGAATGAATATACCTAATATAAATATAAACAACCATGACCCGAGAACAAACATCTGTGTTCATCACACAAATGAGGTGCCAGGACACGAACCTGGCACCTCCGGCGTGGATCGCGTGCTCGTTTGCCGGCTATGACAAAAAAACATTCAAATTGACAAAATTAATACATTTTTATTATTAGTACGATGCTAATAATAGTATACATTCATATACCTTTGTCTTAGCTAGGAGGCAGACAAACTTCCCTTTTATACATTACAGCTGCCAATTACTTGATATTCTTCATACCTGTACAGCTAGAATACTTTGGATTGCGTTTTTTTATAAGATAATGATCCTACTAAATTGTTTTAGTTTCATATACCTACATTGAACAATATGAATTGCTATTTTACTAAGTTAATCGGATCATGACGATCACACAGTGTAACAAATACTGATTTTAAATATCTCATAAAATCGCCAAAATCTTGAGACAAACCTTTTTTAAATTTCAGGTTGCTGTAAAAACACTTCGAGAAGGAACCATGTCCAAACAAGCTTTTCTCCAAGAGGCAGCTATCATGAAAAAGTTTCGGCACAAGAGATTAGTCGCTTTATATGCCGTTTGCTCCCAACAAGAACCTGTATACATCGTTCAAGAATACATGAGCAAGGGCTCTCTATTAGAATTCCTTAGAAATGGAGAAGGAAAGTTCCTTCAATTCGAAGATCTAGTCTACGTCGCCGCTCAAGTAGCCTCCGGGATGGAATATTTAGAATCAAAATTACTGATACACAGAGACTTAGCTGCTAGAAATGTACTCATAGGTGAAAATAACATAGCCAAAATATGTGACTTCGGGCTTGCTCGAGTCATTGAAGATAATGAATACTGTCCGAAACAAGGTTCAAGATTCCCTGTAAAATGGACTGCTCCTGAGGCTATTATCTACGGAAGATTTTCTATTAAAAGTGATGTGTGGTCATTTGGTATTTTCCTTATGGAATTATTTACATATGGGCAGATACCATACCCAGGATTACATGGGAAGGAAGTTATCGAACAAGTTGAAAGAGGTTACCGAATGCCAAAACCGGTTGGACATTACCTGCCAGATGATATTTATAGACTGATGCTTCAATGTTGGGATGCTATACCAGAGAAGCGACCCACATTTGAGTTCTTACACCACTACTTTGAATCATTCACAGTGACCAGTGAAATACCGTACAGAGAAGTGCAAGATTAGGGCTGTGATAATGTGGGCTTTATATAGGTGTTGTTAAGAACCAGTTATGTGTGAAAGACAATTTTGTGTTGGGTCCTTAAGCAAGTCAAATGTTCTTGTGTATAAAAAAGTAAGAAAAATAAGAGCAGAAAAAACTATTGGTTGTTACAGTAATTGGAAGTAACTCCCAAGTAAATGCAAAAATCAGCATTTATAAACTTTGTATTTTTATACACGAAAAGCAATGAATAATATAAATACAGGAAAGTGTGAGCTTGTCCTTTTTAGTCTTCGGCTTTGCCACCGTTCTTTCTATCAGACTTGAATGTATCCCCTGAGTTTTAATCACACAGTAATTATAAGCGTAAGTCCAAATTGTATTATTTAAGAAAATATATATTTAGTTGGTGCGAACATGACTTTTTTTAGCTAATGTAGCTTATATTTAATATACCACAGTAGAGTAACTTATTTTTTTTAATATTTGGTACAAATTAAACTTTTTGATAAGCAATAATTTTTTAAATCAAATCAAAAGCACAATATTTTCATATTCTAAAATAAATGTGATATTTTTTTATCACCTATAAATAATGTAAAGATATACAAGATCTCAATGCTAAATCCAAATCAAAACTTATGTATTATTTCCTTACAAAAGTACACTCTTCCGAGTGTTCTAGATTTATATAGAAAAACGGCATTTCCTAATTTTTTGGCACAACTAAATGGCTCCTTACTGTTCTTGGTTTTTTAACAACATGTTACTTTGAATCATATCACAAATTCAGCAAAGGGGCCAAACCCTCATGTAAAAAAGGCAAAAATTAGCTTTAGGACCACATACCAAAGAGTTAATTGTAAATTATGAGTGAACCATAATTTTAAACTCAAAGTTATAATTTGTAGTATATGTAGACCCTTATATAATTAATTTGACCAATATCCTCAACTCTTTACATTTGTATTAATAAATTGTCAGTTTTTGTATTTTTAGTAATGACTGACAATAACTAACATGTTAAGAGTGAATAAAACATCAAATTTGTATTTGTAATACATTTAATCTTTGGTAATTGTAAAAAGTACCTATTAAAAGTATCTCCTTGATTAGAAGTTAAAATACTGTATAAAGCCAATGAAAATAGTGTCTTGACATTCCAAATATTCAATCACGTTAAATTTAGGCACTTTTGTATGAAAAACAAGTAGAGTAAGATTTTGTACATATAATAAAAATAAATGTCATTCAAATAAAATCAAATTTATTTTTTTCCTTGTCCTTAAACTATTAAATAAAAACAATTATTTATGTTCATAAATAATTTTAACTTAATTATTAAAATAATACAATTTTTTATTTTTTTCTAATTTATAAAAAATGTGATTGAAGTTCACTGGATTTTCATATGATGGCAGTCCATGTAATCAATCTCATATCCCCAATTGTCACAGCCTTATAATAGTTAATAATTTCAACAATCAATCTAGTAAAACACCTTTATAAGGTTGTTATGTAAAAACCTAGATGCACAAAGTACATTTCAATCCTAAACTGTATCTGTGTACATTTTAGTCTTCATTTTAAGATATCTATATTCCGAGTGATAGGAAGATTTCATATAATTCCAGCAATAGGCGATTGGGGCAGGAACATAATTAGGGTGTTTCTTGCAATAATGGTTCAAATATATGGCCAACGCAACAAGTAAGCCGGACCACACATATCTGAAATTGTATAAATTTTTATTATGTAATAATTGAATAGAAGTTGGTAGTATTTAAGGTTAAGAAAACTCATGTTTGAATTAATTGCAGATTTTACATACAGCCAATTTTTGACAATTTTTGAAGAAAAAGAATATTTGAGGATTGTATTAAATTTTATTCTAATACAACCATTCCGTGGAAGCCCTGGCCAAGGGCGAGAATGTTTTGCGCGTTGTGCAGTCTTTTGCAGGGGGATCGCATACTACGGATGCCTATCTTAAACTGCAGCAGTTCACCCGACCAAAGTGCTTTTAATTGTAGCAATAATAATAAATGCTGTTGGAAGTTGTATATGTGAATATTGGCAGGCAACTCTTGTCACATATGAAGTGACAGTTTTCTAATATTAAACTGTTCATTTAAATGTCATAACAGATGATTGTTTTCTGTTATGAATTACTTCTTATCTACACGAACTATGTAACATTTGATAGTTATAAAAATATAAAATACCTAGTGTAAATATGTAATAGTGTTAGTGTGTGTAATAAAATAAATTAATTAGCTTCATATCTCCAGAGCCCAGTCCCATAAAAAAGAACCTTCCAACAGGTTATGGGCAGCACAATTTTAAAGATAAAATTTGGCTTGAAGACGAACAGAAAATTATAAGAGCGAGAGTTGTAAGAATTGATGAAAGGGAGAACACCAACAGAAGTAACACAAATGAATATAAGAAATCGTGAAGATGAAGTCAGAGAAGTTCGAGAAGGTGATATTGGAAGAAATAATAGAAATGGGAGTTAATGAAGTTCGAGAAGATGTTATAAGGCAAAATAATAGAGGAAGAAATGAAAATCGAGAAAAAAGAGGAAGAATTATAAGTATTGAAGAAAGAGATATACACTCGGCGTCACAAAAATCGCACCTTTCGAAAAAGCAACTTTAAAATACTTTTACTCAAACTTTGTCCATAGTAAGGGTATGATTGTAGGATATCATTGGAAAGGTTATTTAATTGCCTGTTAGAAATTACAAACATGTGTATATGTTTTAAAGCTTTTAATAAAAAATCTTAGGATAAAAGTTACAAAAAACTAAATTTAAAAAAACATAAAAAAATCTCAAATCGGTCCTTAAAATCTAGTGTTTCCTCCCCTTGCTTTGATGACAGCTTCCATCCGATCCTTCATGGACCTCACGAGGGTCACCACTCTCTCTTGGGGTATGTTCTCCCGTTCTTCCTTCACGGCATCCTGAAGCTCTTTGAGAGTGGTGGGAGCAGGATCACGTGCTCGTACGTGTCTCTTTACATCGTCCCAGAGATGCTCGATCGGGTTTAGGTCTGGGCTTCGTGCTGGCCACTGCATAACAGGAATCTCAACCTCTTCCAAGTAGTCCCGCACAGAAAACGCAGTGTGGTAACGGGCGTTATCGTGCATTAACATGAAACCATCGCCAACAAAACCCGCATACGGGACCGTATGTGTAAGATTTCTGTTATGTACCGCCCAGCATTCAGCGACCCTTGCTCGCGACCACCGCCAGTCCAAGAGACGCACACAAGTTCCGTTTTCCCTTCAACGGATATGCCACCCCAGAACATACAGGAACCACCTCCGTATTCGACGGATTCCTCTATACACGCTTGGGTAAAACGTTCCCCTCTTCTTCGGTATACCATTCTGCGTCTATCGTTGCAGAAAAGACATACTCGTGTCTCATCGGTAAAGAGAACGGCCCTCCACTGGTCAAGCGTCCAGTTGACATGCTCCTAAGCAAATTGTAACCGCTCTCTCCGGTGTCGCACGGTCAATTTTGGGCCTCTAGCAGGTCTGTGAGCTCTTAATTCCTTTTCTTTCAATCTTCTTCTAATCGTAGAGACACTCACAGACGTTCTACGAGCTGACCGGAGCTCTTGTTGCACCTCAAAAGCATTGCTGAAGCGGTGGCGCAACGACGTAGACACAATGAAATGGTCGTCTCTTTCTGATGTACAACGTTTTCTTCCGGACCCACGTCTTAGGGTATAGCCACTAGTCTCACGGAACCGTTGGTATACTCGTCGTACTGCAAATCGGCTAAGGTTCAACTGTCGAGCAACGTCAACCTGTCGCAGTCCTGTTTGCAATAGAGCAACGATTTGAGCGGCTTCTTCAGGGGTTGTATCCATCTTCAGGTACAGTTCTTTTGCGTATGTTGTTCCAGTGTGTTCACTCTAAAGTCTGAGTAGCGACTGACCCATTTCTTATTTTTTTTTCTTTTTGCTGCCGAGGCACCCTCGCGGGAGGGAGGTGGAAGATGCGTCATGCATACCCGCCCGCAGGTAAATTCCTCTGCGGGGGGGTTATGTGGGACTCACCAGAATGGCACCTACCCACTAAAAACCACCTGTTGGCTGTAGTAAGCGTATACTATTAGCCTTCATCGGAAGCGACACCCGTCGGGAAGTTGGGGGCGCTGGCGGAGACCCGCTAGCCGCCTGTAGTGAAAGTTGCACTGAAGGTGCTCAAAGGGACATGAGTTGGTGGCCGTTCGGGGCAGCCTCCGGTGAAGCCGGGGCTGCGCGGAGGTCGGCCGAAGCATGATTTAGGGATCAATTCATTTAAATGAACCTATAATGAATTGAGAAGGGAACTATGTTCCGCCAGAGCTAGCAAACGCTCTGTCGGAGTACGTGAAGCCCTAAGTTTACGGGCTAAGACTGCAATCTCCCTAACATCAACACTTTTGATAGCGTCGCAGACGATACGCATATCGTCTGCTACGGAGGGTTGAGGAGTGATATTGGATGGGCGAGGAGCCAGGATGGGATTCGCTAGTGCAGCGGGGCGGTGCCTCCAGTTCTCTGGAGCAGGCTTGGGCTGGGTAGGCTTTGCAGCCGGAGGAACCCGGCTACGTAGCGGCGGAAAGTTTTCCTGAGAAAGGGGCGGGGCCTGTTTGGGTGCCGCCCTCTTAGAATTAGTACGCATACAACGGGGTGCACGGGGGCAGCCCCTGTAGTTTGCGGTGTGGCCGGACTGGCCACAAAGCACGCAATCGGGAGGAGAGGGAGTTTCAGGAGTGCGATTGCACTCCTTTGTGAAATGAGGGACCAGGCACTTGACGCACCTGGGCGGAGCGGCGCAGTTGGCCGCCGCGTGCCCGTACAACTGACACCGGTGGCACTGGCCGGGATGACCGCGGCGATGAGGCGCCTCGATCGAGATCCCAGAGAGGCCGCAAATGGTGCTAACCCCTTTGAGAATCTCCCTGGACTTGGGGACGTTGGTGAGAACCACCAAGGCGAGAGGGTGTTGCCTCCCGTACTTGCTGTGCATTTTATGCACCGCAAGTGCCGGGAAGCCTTGGGACTGCAGGTCTTCCAGGATAGCCTCGTTCGATAATTCGAACGGGACTCCCCTGAGTACCGCTCTGAACTTACGCTCTTCTGACAGAGCATAAGTGTGATAAGCATATTGCTTATCAGTGAGGAGCTTTATCAAAGCACAGAAATCGTCTATCGACGAGACGGTGATTTTAATAGATTCACCAGAGTTGGTCGCTCGGGTGTAGTGGATCTTGTGCTCTTTGCACAAAGTCGAGACCTCGGACCATTTACCCTTTTCCCGAAGGAACACGGGTGGTGGGACCTTGGCCTTGACAGAAGAGGCCGGGGCGGGTGTTGTATGCACCGGGGTAGCTGGCGTTGAAGTCGCCGCGGTGGGTGTTGAAGACACCGGGACGGGCGTTGAGGACGCCGGGGCTTGTTTTGAGCGCTTCTTAGAGCGCTTCTTAACTAGGGTGAAGGAGGGTGGCTCAGGGCCAGATGGGGTGGCGTCCGAGGATGACTCGGTCGCGGGTGCGCGCTTGCGGCGCGGAGGGGCGTCTACTTCACACTCCATGTCACTGGAGGAAGGGGACGCGGGAGGGCCTAAGACCAGAGTGGTCTGAGTGGCGGATGTGGCCTGAGGGGCCTGGGGAAGTGTGGTGGCCTGAGGGGCGGGGGGGTATCCATCGATAATAGTATCGATAAGGTGTTGGGGGTATTTAATCCCCCGAGCTGTACCGAATCTAATGAGTTCACAAAGGGCGTCCTGCACTTCGATAGGAGCCTTTGTGCCCATTGCGGAGGGGTTGGGGAGGGACAACAATATATAAATATATATACTATGAACCTAACAACGATGACTAACTTCCTAAAACCAGCCTACACGCAGTAGGGCGGTTGGAAACGACGCGGATAACTTACTCGAACACGAAGACTCGAAGTCCTGGAACGCAGATCTTGCCGGAGCGGCGACGGCGACGCAGTCGGCGACGTCGGGCAGCAGGCGGCGAACGAAGATTAGTCGTGAAAACGACTGTTCTATGAAATTTAGGAAATACGGAACGAAGCCTGGGTCGTGAAAACGACCCCTGAAATTTGGGGTGCTCAACTAGTGCGGGGACTAGAGAGCGGAAAAAGCGTCTGCGATCGACGTGCGAACGAATCCGCACGCAAACCGAGACAGTCCCCCATTTCTTACCTAGACATAACATTTTATACCCTTTTAAGGTAGCCCAACTAGCGCTCCTTAAGTGAGCATTTTTTCCAATATCTTATTGATTGGTCCCTGGTTAGAAATGGTAATTGATTTTTTAATGATACAGGTAATGAATGTAAAGGTATTGAAGTGCACTTAACAATGATATTTCTTTTTCACGCGTGGTATTTATGGGCCAGATTCTAGGAGCAATTTACTGAAAAACACATAAAGGTGCGATTTTTGTGACGCCGACTGTATTTAGTGAAATAAATGAAGATGAAACAATTCAAGGTGAAACAAATGACAGCGAAACAATTGAAAGGGAAACAGAAACAAATGACAGTGGAACAAAAGCCAATATTAACAAATGAAAATGACTATAAGAAGTAATGATGATATGGATAAAAGAGAAGAATTTATTGACAGTGAAAATACTGAATTTTAGAAAATACAAGAACTGGAAGACCGCAGCGGAACAAAGATAGGAGTGTGGTAATTATCAAATGTGAACTTATGGTGTTTCAGGGGAAATGGTTGTTTTCTTTATTGTGTTTATAAGTTTTATAGGGGAATTTCAATGTTGTATACAACAATACATATAACTGAAAAGAGACAAGGATAATTCAACAATTAATGTTTTTCAATAAACAATTAAGGGGGTGATCATAAAAATATAATTATTTATCATAAAAATATAATTGTTTATTAATTAAAATGAAAGCCGTGTAAGAAGTGAAGTACTCATTTATTTAGATACAAAAATATTTACAGTTGTTTTTTAAAATCCTTTTATGTCTCTTTTATAGTTTTGTTTTATTGTTGTTTTTTTTTAATAGTTTTTTGGTATTTTGATTTTATAATAGTATAATTGAATGGTTAATATGTGGAAAAAGTGAGAAAATATAAGAAATGAAAGATAATAAAAGAAAATGTAAGGTTGTATGTGTTTTTTTGAATTCAAGTGTTGAGTCTAAAGTTATGTGAAGTTGTTGTGTTTGTATTATGTTATGGTTTATGACTTAAGTTGATTTTGACTGATTTGAGTAGGAATGGCAATACTCAATTAGAGTATTGGTTCCTATGTTTTATGTATCAAGTGGATATGATTAAAGTTAACTTATCATTGAGTATTCGAGAAGGAGATTAAGGTTTTTCTATTAAGTGAACTTAAGGAAGTTCATGTAGTGAGTAGTCGAGAAGGAGTTTAAGGTTTTTAAATAAACTTAGAGAGGTAGCAACTTTAAAGTTGGTATTAAGTTTGAAAGATTGAATTAATAGTTGTTGGCTGAATTAAGAGGGAATATTTCTTTATTAAATAGATGGAATTAAGTGGAAGTATTTGAATGTAAGTGGTTGTGAAATTTTAATGTATAATTAGGTATGTATGGAAGGTCATGTTTGATTTATAAAGGTGAGTTATTTGTTTTGGTATATTGTATTAAATTATATACAGGGAGTTAAATGTGTGCAAGTGTTGAGGGGGTGTGTTGGAGGTTGTATATGTGAATATTAGCAGGCAACACTTGTCACATATGAAGTGACAGTTTTCTAATATTAAACTGTTCATTTAAATGTCATAACAGATGATTGTTTTCTGTTATGAATTACTTCTTATCTAGACACGAACTATGTAACATCTGATAGTTATAAAAATATAAAATACCTAGTGTAAATATGTAATAGTGTTAGTGTGTGTAATAAAATAAATTATAATAACAATAATATCAGTGTTTTAGCTTCATACCTCCAGAGCCCAGTCCCATAAAAAAGAACCTTCCAACAGTTGCACATAGTTTGGTTGTGAATATAGAACTGGTTTGGAGTTTTCAGCTTTAATAGCAAACTCAGATAATTTGTTGTTCCGCCGTAAGTTTTATTTAATCTGTTTCATCTCAAAACACTAGTTTAATGTTCAGCATTGTCTAAATATAGATCCCAGTTAATAAAATATATGCATGTGTGTTGGAATAACCACCATGTGTATACTGATTTATTAGTTAAGCTTTTATTTAGACAGTATCCGAAGATTTAAATAAATTTATAGATTGAAGAAGATAATACTCACTGAAAGACGAATGGTTTGCTAAACAGCAAAAATGAGAACACTATAGATAGTGCTTTCCTCATTGTAGTGACGGTGACTGCCACAGTAGCTCCACATATCCGCACAAGTGTTAATACAGCTTGTAATCCCAAGTAGCCGCTTAAGCTAAGCAGGAAGATATTAAAATATTTACTGGGATTCTGTAATCAAAATTTATTACATAGATACAATAAGGTTTTTAGCATTCCGAACCCAACATATGTAACTCAATAGACAAAATACAAAAGAACAAAGAAACAATAAAATTTAGCTACCATTGATGTTTGTTTGTCAGTGATATAAGGAAGTTTATGGTAAACATACTGCTGCTACCACACCACCTAGAGCTGATCATTATTATGTAGTTATATAGTCTTAAATATAATGTGTTGATTATGTAACATATAATGTAAGATTTTCAATTATGGTATAAGTAACATTCATTAAAAGGCTTTTGTTTAAAACCGGCTTAAAATTTTTAAACGTATTTTTTTTAAAAGCTTGCTTAATAACGTGCTTTTTACGCTTTTTGCTAAACACAACATAACGTTTCCACAATCGTTTAAAAATATAAACGTAACGAAAGAAAGAGTAAATAGCTTGTAGGTATAGATGTTTTCTGCTTGTGTTTCCAAGAAAACTTTTGATAATAAATGAAATTTCCTTCGTACTTGAAAGGCTTAGGACTATCTGAAATTATGGAAATCATTTGATATCAACATTATATTCGATAATTACATTCGATATCAACAAATAGCGTAAGCGCAAACTATCCGCACACGCGTTCCCTTTCACAATAAAAAGCGTACTGAATGAAAAAAGCGCAAAGCAAAAAAGCCAGCTTTTTGTTTAAACGAAAATTGTTTTCAAACGAAAGTGTCTATCGACCTAACTGGTATTATACTATGGCATAATATCGAATGAACGTAGCCTACGAGACCGTAACGTAACGTAACGAGTTGGAGCATGTGCCAACTGCATATTGCCGCGAAATGTTGCGATAGTACTATACTTTCAAATAGATGGCATGAGTTGTCAATAAAACCAGAGACTAGTAAATAACTATAGACTGACCATCTCCATACAAAAAATCGTGACTCGGAAAAAGCTCAAAATCCAAGCTATTTCTAGATGTCACTCTCAAATAGCTTGGACCAACCTTGTCGTCTTTAATTTTTATATGAATTATTGACAAAAACTGCTAGATGGCGTTGTCAAATAACCTGAAACCTTAGCAAGTAGGATTTATTCCTTTCCTAAAATTGGAAAATGTCCTCATTTTATATCATTGATTTAAATTATTATATAATTTTACTCAATAAGAATAGGTAGATAGTAATTTATTCTTACTTTATAGATGATAAAATAACAACTACAAAGAACCATAAACATAATGGTATAATTTTATTTTGTTCAGAGACGCCTGGGCACTACCATCCTCCTTATTTTAATTGCCATAATAACCTATTTTTAAAAGCTTTTATTACCACAGTTGTGATAAACGCACATGTTATACGATATATGTAGCAGCCAAAACGTAAGCTTAATCAATGTCCATAAAATTTGCAAGAGTCACAGTAGGCGAGCAGAAATATTGTGAATTCAAAGAAATGCAGGGAAAAGATCCAAAACAAACACACAACCATAACAACAACAACAAACGACAAAGAATTCAAATTGTCAAACAAATAAAATGTTGTCATAAAAAGAACAAAAAAAATTTGATGGATTAAATAAGTGTCTAAAAACAATATTTACAAAATATTTCAAAATTTTTATACATCCAGCAAGAAAATATTTTTTTAACTACTGCAAAATAGTTATGAGTTATATGAATTATAAATAAAAATTATGCACTTATTGAGACATAATTTTTATCGATATCAAGAAATAAAGTAAAATATAAAAGACCTATTAAATAAATGCACTGAAATTCGTTTTATTATGTTAAGGCAGATAAGAACAAACTATGTAGATGAATGCTATATTTTTGCGGGAAAAATTATATACTGGCAATACAGTAACCCCGTAACACTACAAAAAACATCCGGGGTGGTGTAAAGTTTTATGTTACTGAATTATAAGAGCGGCAACCTAGCATCAAATAATTATAATGCACTAGCTGACAACGTCTGTTGTCGCCTGATACCTACTGATAGTACTTGCAATGAAATATCAAATAATTTTGTAAACAGCGCCATCTTAAGATTTTTTACGTATTATTTTGACTAAATTTAAATAAATTGTAAATTTAACAAAACTAACGGCATCTCTCTATCTTAAAAACAACTATTTTTCAAATCAAAAAATTTTGTTAGACATGTTAGTCTATAGTTATTTATACTAGTCTCTGATAAAACTATCGTAACGTTATCGGCTTAAAATAAAAAGCGTGCTTGAGCGCTTATGTTGAAAAGCATGCTTTTTTAACTGCTTTTCGTTTAAACGATCACCTCTACTAATGGAATAATATGACAGTCCCAAACCATGTATTTCTTTTTAATATTATAAATTGGCAGGCATTTGTCTTCCATCTCACCAAATGGAAAGTTATGAAGAAGATTAGGATTAGGAAAAAAACGCAGGCAGATAATTCCACATTTTGGAGACATGAGCTGTCGAAACGCTTTGTTCAGCTTTTTGGCACGTCTACTATAAATGGGCGGAAAATTTGTCTGCACCAGGTTGACCGGTGGCGAAGGAGAAAAAGCTCGATCAACTCAAAAACCGACGATGTTAGAGACTAGGTAACTGCGATGATGTCAGCTTGTTATTGTTTATAAGTCTACTGACTCTCTTCGACAGAGTCCAACGTTTCAAGCTGGTACTTCGCAGAGGCCTCCCAAAGGTGACTCGTGATCGAATCTAGGCTATGTACAGATTAAGCAGCTATCTTGCCCTGGTATCTGGCAAATATACCCTTTAGAAAGTTAGTGCTAAGTTAAATAAAAGCTAAATAAGCTCTTTTAACTGGAATTGAGACAAGCCCGGGTTTGAAAGGGTTGATCGTGAAAAGATTGGGTTCGCCGCAATCGGAAACCATCGTAATGCAAAATCGACCGTTCGATCGTCGAGGCTCTCTGATACTGGGTCTGGTTTGGACTCGCTTACGCATTGGATATATATCTCTCTACAACAGTGCTGTTATTTGCGTAACTAATAGTGCCCTCCGATAGAAGGTTATTAATTTGCCGCAAGGATAATGTTGCAATCAGATCCCTGAGGTACGCCGTTGTTCGAAATTAAGCAAGAGCCATTATCTACAACTCCAACAGATCGAATCGTTCCCCCAGAAACTAGGATGTACAGTCGCAGACTGGTCACTGTAAGCCTTCGCTGGTAGTTTTGCCGGGCCATGCTCCACAGTTAAGCAACATACACTAGAAGAAGACCTTGGAGAAGTTAAGCAGCCACCGCGTAAACCATACTGGTTGTTGCTTATTGGTCTCCAGGTACGTGACGAGACCATTGTTACATGTCTGCACGGTTGCTCGTTTTTTTTCTTAAAGGCTGCACGTTAGCAAGTTGCCTGGATCTTGTGACTTTTCTAGTCCTTAATAAGTCGATACAGAAATGTGTAAAACTGAAGATAACTCGGCTTCACAGTGCTTTAAATCACTTCAGGAATACCATCAGGGCCACTGGCAGTATTCACTTCTAGTTTTTGCAAGCTTTTTGGAGTATTACGACAGCCTCCATACTGTGGACCAAGGGATGTACCGTGGGTGGGCTTTTTCCTTTGCAAACTAGACATGAATATCCCGCAAAGAGATTCAAATTCATTCAAATTCAAATATGTATTACTCAACATTGACAGTTACTTGTTCTTATTGACGTCAAATAAAACATGACTCTACCACCACTTCGGAAAAATCTTCGTGAAGAAAAACTGGCAAGAAACTTCATGGGTATATTTTTTTCAAAATCAATTTACAGTATTTCTTATGTCTATACAAAATTAGTCTTATCTGCATCTGTTAGCTCGGCAAGTATCCCTCCTTCCAAGTATCCAAACGACGAACACTCACAAACGGTACTCGTTCACGAGATAACTCGGAATCCAGCCATCGCCCTCCTCAACCATACAAGCGACCCGTCATCCGACACTACCATAAGAAGACATACTTTAGTGATAATGACGCTATAGATATTCATCGGGACGAAGAACTCGCCGAACAAACAGACACATGACACGTGTTTTATTACAAATACTAGTAAAACCCTGTTAATGAGGGGATTATACCCAAGGATTTTATCATCCAAATAATCCGATAGTTTATAATAAGCTTTAGCACACAACTTTTGCTTTGTTTCTTTGTCAATAGGAAGACCTTGGATATCCTCAGGAACCTTAATATAAATTCGGAAGCAAGTCTGCAATCCGAAATTTCGTGTCTGAGATAAACGCACACGCATTGGGGTGAAATTAAATTTTTTATTCTCTCGGCACCCTTTAATTAAAAAAAATTTAATACGTGCGAAATTTTATAAGGTACTTTACAATCTGACGACAAGGAAGAAACAATTTAGCATCCGCTGTCGTCACTTATTTTTCTTTTTAAATTTTTCATTGCATCAAAAGACGGGTGAACAAAGGAACGCAGTTTACGGAACCAAGCATCTCACGTGGTCAGACTAACTAATGAAGGGCACACTTAAGAGTCCGGCACAGACCGCGGCCTCGCCCGAGACGCTTTAGATTAAACGATCTACATCGTGCCCTCTCCAACCGGCACGATGGTCTTTCAGGCTACAAACCGCGGTCGCCCAACTGACCGCCGTTTCTTTGGATCTCGCTGCCATCAAAATGAGCCACTTGGTGCGTCGTGCCATAACGAGTTAAAACGGTTCTCATACATTGCGCACTTACTCAGAACTATCCCTTTCCTCATACATTGTGCACTTACTCATCATAGATTTCATGCTAGAACGTGACTTGGCCACTTAGCGCCATGGCTTTGACTAGGGGTGGTTGCAAGCCATGGTTGAAACCTACCTTTTGCTGAATAGTTATTCTGCCATTTGTCAACCACCAGAGCCTCGACCGTTGGCCAGCAGGGTGCACCATGGGCAGGGCGAGGTTAGCATTTGGGGAATCTTGGTGTTAGGCAACTCTCCCTTATGCCCCAATATGTATACAGGGTGGTTTTTTGAGAAGGGTGATGATGGCCAAGTCCGAAACCACGAGAGTTAGGAAAAAGTCGTGAAAGGAGTCATGCCCTCGATTTATAAGAAAACAATAACAGCATATTTATTTTTTTCAAAAATATTTAAATTTTGAACGAAATGGTGAGTGGGAAGGAACAAAGGAGGTGAGTTTTCTTCCGTTTTAAATATAAAATAGTGAAAATTTGCTATTTCCTTTAATTTTTAGTAAAACGTTTATTTGCAAAGATTGGTCAATAATACAGGATGTAATTTTTTTTTTGAAAAATCATTCAGCTCCATTGCTGTCAAAAGTAAAACATTTTTGAAAAAGATGAATATGCAATTATTGTTTTGTTATAAATCGAGGGCATGACTCCTTTCGGACTTGGCCATCCCCACCCTTCTCAAAAACCACCCTATAAATGTAAGCAAAATAGATTGACATTAGGCACATGTTTCTTTTAAGTGTTAATTTTTATTAGATTACTCAGAAATCTTTCATATAACTAACAAAAGATATGTATCATATTCACTTCTGATTCAGGATGGGATTGTGATCAAAAGCATCAAATTATGATTTTATATTCTTTTATATTTCTTTCTATTATATTTCTTTTATACATATACTTTTTATGCTCTCAGTAATAGCAGCTGTCCTACTGGCGTCAAATATTTGCATATTAGCTTAAACCTTGCTTGTTTTGAAGCTAAGCAGTCCATAAATAGAATTAGTGTGTATGAAGGGATTTTCTCTTACCTGATTGCAATATGAAATTCCATTTAATAAAATGCCACTGACACCAGTAATTATAAGCAAGTATATGCTTCCAATTGCATATGAGTAGAATACAACTTCATTATTGGTTGCATGGAGCTGTTTCATTGCTTTTTCTTGTACATTTCCCAAAATAGCATCACATAATAATGCTAATGATATTACCAATACTCCAAAGATGTTAAAATGTGGCGAGGTTTCTGAATCCGCTGTAAAATAAACAATATTTTTAATCTTTCAACATTTCCAACTAGGTATTCATTCATAAATATTGATGTGATCATACCTAAGGTGAACATAGTAAGACCAATGCACATTAATACTGCAGCAACATAATCCAAAAATCCATATTTTTTGCCTAATATAATAATGCTACCAATCATCACAGGAATCAATTTGCAGCTCTTGAAGATGAGCTGAGTGGGATAGTTTAGGTAACTTAAGGCTAAGTTAGAAAGGGACATAGTCCCTATTGTCAGTGCTGCCAAAATAGCATATGTGCGAATTGGCACTCTGAAAGTAAAGATATAATAATTATGGTATTTTTTTAGAAAGTTTCATTGGTACTAAGGTGCATAATTCGGTACAATGATTCGAGTTGGTACAAACCATAAAAATAAAATATACTTACTTCCGTTTTATGGGATTTCTTATCAGTGATTCTATGTAACTTAGTAACATAGTAATCAGAAATTGTATTAAGGTAATATAAAGGCTTACAGATTTCACTTCAGCCCCTACAAATATCAGCTCCAAAAAGTAGCCATAAGCCAAATAACAAACAAAAACAAATACAGAACAGCTCAAAAATTGAGATAGATGACTATAGTTTGATATATCCAAACAAAGTATGTTAATTTCAGATTTCTGGGTATTATTACTCTGTTTGTATGGCTCTTCTATCTTTATAAGAGTATCGTTAGAGGATTTCATTTTTATAAAGGGCTTTTCTTTATTACAAACTTCTGTTCAATCCAGAAAATATGGTTTAATGCCGACTTCCGATAAGAAGCATCATTTTCTCCATATGGCAATTGGACTGCAATTTATTCACACAAAAATGTAATTTTTGTAAAACTTTGTAAAAAAAAAAAAAAACTAAACTAAATTAAACTTTAGCAAAAACATCGTTCAATCAAATATAACCATACGTGTACTCCACTCCACTTTCTCCAATGCTGTGTTCCGATTGCCATTCATCCATACAACACGACACAAGAAACAACCATTTTTCAATAATCACACTTTGTCAGTCAGTGTTCATGATTAGGCTTTGTCAAACAAATTACAGCAAATTTTTTTTGTTGTACTTAGTTAACTAACTTCAAAAAATACTACAAGTAAGAAGAAGAAGGTAATGGTAGCAAAAGTGATAATTATGAATTGTTTAGAATACCTTCGAAGTGAGCAATGGCTTTGCTTTTGAATATTTAATTAAAATAAATTGTGATTTTTATAAATAAATCATAATAATCCACCATCATCTAAGGTAGAAATATCTAATCATCTAAGAAACAACTTTACAAGAATATTTTCGGTCGTGAGATTAATAATAAAACAGGTTTTCATAACGCAGTGCATTTTGCGCGATTATGAAATTTTTATGAACCTACTTCGTTCGACAGGAATGTTAATCCGAATTATTAATATTAAATGCATTTCTATCCTAACACTTTATCCTTTACGGCTTATATTCTATTCGAATAGTCTAATGAAATTTAAATGCCTACTCTCAATGTGGTATTAAAAGATTAACTTCAGAAAGATTTGCTTCGTAGGTACGTACAAACTGTTTGTGAATGAATGCGCACTATACACACATTTTACGCAATTATAAAATAAAATAATAAATTAGCTTTTTAGCTTTATCCTTTAAAATTGCATCGTTTATAATTTGGATTTATAGATGTTTTTATATTATTGACCTTTTTATTTATTTGCTATGGTTGGCAGAGCCTAAAACCGATATTTTTATGAATTGGGCCTGCGTTGCCAGGCCCAAAGTTTTATAAAAACTGGGTCCCTTTCCCTTTCTATATTTGAAAAGTATTTGATATGGCAGTCTGTGTTATTCGTGTTGAAGTACGAATAACATGAAACACACCATTCACACATTTTGATGAACAGCGAATATGCCGAATATTTTTGCGAGTCTCGAACGCAAAGACAGACGTGTATTTTATTTGACCATTGTTTAAATTTTGATGAAAAATATTTCAGTAATATACATAAACTTTCGTTTAGTTTCTTGACATTTTCTTTTGTAAATTCAGATTTCTAAATGTGTTTTACGAACTAAATTTAACCTTTTTTACTGATATAATAATAAGGAACGATAGGCGTTGTATAAATAAGAATTTAAAACTACATCATTCGTCGCGTTACTCAGTTGGTAGTAAGTAAGTGACCATCCTGTGGATCCAGAAAGTCGCGGGTTCGAGTCCTGCTGGAAAATATGCGTGAATGAGCAATGTGTTGTTTTATTAGCTCATGTAAAGAGAATCAAGCGTAAGTATCTCGATAATAGGGATAGGACATCGCATTATAGACTCAGACAGTTCTATTTAGTAATTAATTATTATTATTAAAATCAAAGAAATTTAAATTTTCTCTGATTTCTCATACGTTAAGATTTATATTCTATGTTGCTATATTTTAAAAAATACACTTGTTTATCATAAAATAAAAATAAATGATTGAATTGAAATAAAAATTAATAAATATTACTGTACTAATTGAATCTTTAAACTATTTTTTCGATTATTAGCATGTCATGAATTTGTTTTCAGCAAAACGACAAAATGAAGTTGCGATGTAAGTAAATAAAATATAAAATGCGTTTATATTTTATTTATTTACATCGCAACTTTACAGTGCCACCAACTTATCTGGTATGTAGCAAAATTTGGAACTAAATCATTTTTATGTGACTGAGGCCCGCTTGTGCGGTTCTGAATTAGCTAGCACTAGGCTAAATAAAGCTTTATGTCTTTAAAAGTTCAATAGAAATAGAAAGTAACGGCGGAAGATTTTAGCTAACTAACCGGCTTGCGTAAAGCTGGGCAAGTGGGCCTAAATGTCAAACTTCATTTATGCGTAGAAGGAGGGTCACCTATTACTTATTGAATAGATAAGCTGGTCGCCTGGTCGGACTGCATATTTTCTGTCACCTGGGTGACATTGTCATCTCCCGCTATGTTGGTATTGCTACTTGTTCAGTACTGGCGATTCTGTGATTTTTGCTTTTATTTTACGACTCATATTTTTTGGGGAATAAAATTGTAATGCAAGTTGAGCACCCAAGAGAGAGGATCCTCCTTTAAAATCCGATATGGGGCTTTTTAATGGTGGCGGGTTGATTTTTATTTTTTGTGGCTAAGGTTAGTATTTAGTGAATAATTTTGATAATTAACTTTGCACACAAGTAAGCGTGTGCACTAACAAGAAAATCCAATAAATAGTGTAAACAGTGTTTTTTATTTTGCTCCATGAAGTGCTCCTGTTCACAGTAAAACCTAAAAAATACAGTATGTATTATTATTTTTTAATGTGGGTGGGATGCATGTAGTACGACAATTTGAAACTTCGCAGCTGAAGATTATCTCGGACTTCCAAAGAAGACCTCTGTCAAATATAGAAATAATAAAGGCGAAAATAGTGCGTCGGGCATTATTGACGTCCACCACATAGAAATTAAAGGTTTGTTTCACTCCTTGCAATATTTTTTTATAAAACATGCGGCAATAGAAAAAAAAATCGTAAACTGGGTAAATAAATTTAAATAAGCTGGTACTCGTTGGCAACACTATGAAGGCCAACATAAAAAATAAATACGGGTTGTGTTGAATTTTATCATATTATTCTTACGCCAAAAATCTCTCGTATTTTTGTGCTTGGACTCTAATTTCTCGACAAGGTGTTTATTTTTCTAGCCGTCTATCTATTGTAGTTGTAAATTGTTGTAGCCTAGTCACACTTTATTTCTCTACTTTTCAGATCGCAGAACAAAGCAACAAACTGGATTGGCTTCACTGAATCGTTTAATAATGGATACTGACTCGTCTGGTGCAGATTTTTGTCGGTTTTGTCGTTCCGAAGCGTCATCTGACCGACCTTTGTTTCACCCGTGCATTTGTACCGGGTCTATTAAATGGATACATCAAGAATGTTTGGTGCAGTGGATGCGGTATTCAAGAAAAGAGATTTGCGAATTATGTGGCCACCGTTTTTCTTTCATGCCTATTTACTCTCCAGACATGCCTAGACGTTTGCCAATACGTGATGTTGTAGGAGGTTTGGTAACATCAGTGGCATCAGCAGTGAAAGACTGGTTGCATTACACACTGGTGGCCTTGGCATGGCTGGGTATCGTGCCTTTAACTGCATGCCGAACATACCGTTGTTTATTTTCTGGATCTCTCGACCCCATCATATCTCTGCCATATGACATTTTGTCAGCTGAAAATCTAGCAAAAGATGTTTTTTCTGGTTGCTTTGTAGTGACATGTACATTGTTTTCGTTTATTGGGCTAGTATGGTTACGAGAGCAAATAATGCATGGTGGTGGTCCAGATTGGATGGAACGTGAGAACTTGCCAGCTCCTGCTCCTGAGGATGCTCCACTGCCTGACAATAATAATGACATGGCAAATGAAGGAGCTGGGGATGACGGTGGCAACAGAGAGGAAGCTAATGAGGCTGCTGAAGATCCTTTAGTTGGTGATGAAGCAAACTGGAACCCTATGGAGTGGGACCGTGCAGCAGCTGAAGAGTTGACATGGGCTCGTTTGTTGGGTCTAGATGGATCTATGGTTTTCTTAGAACATGTTTTCTGGGTGGTGTCATTAAATACTCTATTCATTGTAGTATTTGCATTCTGCCCTTATCATATTGGAAGGATAGGTGCGGGCATTGCTGGGCTGAATGCAGAAGGACCATTTGGAGGGCCATTGACAGCCCTGGCAGGGTATATCTTAGTTGGAGCAATTATGGCACTACTTCATAGTATAGCATCTTTATTGAGACTTAGAAGTGCAAAGAAGGCTCTAGGATTTTGTTATGTTGTAGTAAAAGTTGCTCTACTCTCTGTTGTTGAGGTAAGATTCACTGTATAAATTATAATAATTACTGTAATGCTAATTTTATTGCTTTTATGAAATATTTTGTTACACTCCTAAAGCCAATAATAGTTGCTAAATACTTGCTTTGTTTATTACAGGTTAAATTCTACCTGAATACTAAGTTGCTTCTAAATTTTCATCATTGAGTATTTACAAATATATTATATATTACATTTAATTTCAAAGAAAAAATACAGGAAAGATTTAAATACACTTTTGATTTTAGATTGGTGTTATTCCTTTGGTATGTGGTTGGTGGCTGGACCTCTGCTCTCTTTCTATGTTTGATGCCACACTAAAGGACCGTGAATCAAGTTTACAAGCAGCACCATGGACACTCATGTTTTTACACTGGCTGGTTGGCATGGTGTATGTGTATTACTTTGCATCATTCATACTCTTGTTAAGGGAAGTGTTAAGGCCTGGAGTTCTATGGTTTGTAAGAAATCTAAATGATCCAGACTTCAGTCCAGTCCAGGTATGTTTGTTTATTATATTTTTAAGAATGGTTTCTTACAGTGTGAAGCACATAATATTCATCTAACTTATTATATTTTTAGAATTGTGTTAATTGAAATGGGACCTATTAAAATAAATGAATATGTTGTAAGTAATCAATCACCTCTTTGGGTTATGATTATGATGACAGACACATTGTGTTTGTTCATACTGACCCCATCAGATATTTGTTGTTATTTCCCCCAGTTTATTGAAGTCCCTGTGCACAAGTTAATCAATTATGTTGCAAGATATTTATTTTTTATTTATTGATTGATGATTATTGCCTCAACTTTGTAGTAATTTCTTTAAGATAGCATGTTATTGTAATTACCTTTTTGATCAAAAAGCTCTTTTATCAAACAGCACTACTATACAACTATGTATAAAATTTGTTGTTTTGAAGAGTTTGTACATTACAAATGGACTGTAATTATGTACTAATTCATTGATTATTGCAATCTAATTATTCATAGTAGTTGCAACATAAAACACATTCAGTCAATTATTTTAATTGATTTGTACTAATCACTTAACAAATGATTTACAAATGTTGTTTGGAGCAATTTTCACAGTTTACAAAATAACTATTTTATAAGTAGGTTGATTAATTAATCAAATATAGATCAATAAACAAGACAGATAAAATCACATTGATTTGATCACACATGATTCTGTAACATTAGTAGTGTATCATATAAAACAAAATCATATACTTATTCAGCTAAGTCTACCAAATCTTTACATAGGAATGAGAATGAAGTAAAACTCTTTCAATTGATGAGAAAATAACCAAGTATTGCAGGTCTATTAGAGGCCATTATTCTGGTATACCACCAAGCACCCTGGCAGAGCTTTAAGGGATATACAGGCATAGAATCAATATTTGTAGATCTCACAAACCCTCCATCCAAACAAAACATCATACATTTATTTATTTACATAAGTTGTGAATCAGATAAAAATGCCTTATGGCTCCTGTGCTTTCATGGACTATTATTCCTCTTATTGAAAACTGCCAACAAAGTTATTTCACCATTCTTCAATGTTCATACATTTTATTTTCAGGAAATGGTCCATCATTCCGTCTGGTCTCACATTCGCCGTTTAGTAGTATCAGCAATGATATTTGGAACAGTCGTGTTGTTCATGTTATGGCTACCAATACGAGTGATAAAGTATGTTATACCTGGATTCTTGCCCTATGCTGTGGCGGTACATAATGAGGCACCTGTTAATGAATTGAGTTTGGAATTATTGCTGCTGCAAGTAAGTATTTAATAATATTACTAAGCTTGGGAATCATTATTAAAAATAACTCATTTTGTAATAGGCTATGTAAAAATTTAAAAATAATAACACATTTATTGCCATCCATATAGATAATCTATTTTAAAAGCAATTCAAACAAAGATAAACAACAAACTTTTAAGCGAATTTTACCGCGTTTAATTATACTTTTACGTTTTAACGCGAGGTTTCGGTACCTTTACAGATAAAAGTAAATATTATTTTAAATTAATTTTTTAGTTTTTTGTTAATCCTGAACGCTACTCTCGAAGATTGAGAAACCGATGGAGATGAATGAATGCCTTCATAACTGTCAAGACGCCTGTCATCTTAGTCACTCAAAGGTACCGAAACCTTTTTGGTTTTTAACCGAAAGGTTAATGCCTGCCTTATCTTGACACCACCGCGTGACGTCACAAGCCAGCCTGTGGTGTTTTAGAATATTTCATTCTTAATATAAATTAAATCAATATTATTTCTAGGATCCTTACACACCACAAAATAACGTGAGATGGTTTTCGAAAACTAGTCAAATAGCCTATTGATTTGGATTGATGTTTGATGTTGACTGATATTTAGGTCTTTGATCAAGTAAAATAGCGGCAGATAAGAGACGTTCTTACATCGCATACCAGAAAAATTACTTTGGTACTACAGGAGATGTAGTTGCATAAAAGAAATATAATGATGTCAAACATCGGCTTGCGAGGAAGACAAAATGTTTTGTTTGTATTCGCGTCGTGTCGTATATTGTCGGTTCGGTTCGCGTTGTTACTAAACCATTTGACAAGTAAAATCAGGCGACCGGGAACTACATTTTTGAGGTCCGTGTCTCAGCAGCCTGCTGCAGCAACCTATCTCCCACTATTTTACTTTAATCAAAGGTTTAGGTAAGTATATGAAAAAAATGGTAATAGACGCAAACAATATCGTTTATTTCTTATTTATACAAATTATAACATTGAAAAAGTTAAGGTTACAGCCTTAACTTAAGGCTAAATTTCATTTCATTTCATTTCATTTCATTTCATTTCATTTCATTTCATTTCATTTCAACTATTTTAGAAATAATGAAAAAAAAGCAATTAAATTTCATGTTAATAATTTTTTTCTACTAATACATCATCTTTTTAAAATAATCTAAGGGTGCCCTAAATTAACAGTGGCAATACCGAAGGTGGCGATTATTAAATTAGATACTCTATGTGATACATATTAAATTGTGTTATTTAATAGTTTAAATTTTTTTATAAATCAAACTATTACAATTAATAAATAAAAGACAAAAAATTTATTCAGGATGTACAAATTGAAGACTTGAAGATGAACTTGTTTATACTAAAAAGTAGGGTTTTCCTTATTTTGATTTGTATGAGCAGGGTAATGTCTTTTTGCTCTTATTGCATTTCAAATGTAATAAAGAAATTCCTTTGATGCTTTTGTATTTTTTTTTATTTGATGAGTATATGTACTTGAATATTTCAATGAAGTATTGCAATCACATAATATACATATTAAAAAAAATGCAACCTAATATGTACTCTATAAAGTATAAATATTAATTTATTTGACTTTGAGTCAAGTTTGGAACGTCGGCCTCGAAAACGCTTACCCACATAAGGCTTTGATTTAACATGTTTTCAAAATCACCCGCTCCCTGAAACCAAAGACACTAATCCCTTATAGACCTGCCGAGCTATACATTTTAATAAAATAGCAACATTTAAACGACTCTAGCGACGCTTGTCAGTTCTCAGAGAAGTTGGTGAGTCTATAGCGCATCGCCCCACCGTTGAACTGCGTGCTAATTACAACAGAACTTTCTAATCCTCCAGGTGATACTGCCCGCGTTGCTCGAGCAGTCTCACACGCGTACGTGGCTGAAGGCGGGCCTGCGCGGTTGGTGCGTTTGCGCCGCGGGGCTCCTAGGCCTAAGGTCCTATTTGCTGGGGGAATCATCCAGAAATACGGAGCCCAACCCGCCTCCGCACCCGCCCCATCAGTTAGGAGCGGCTCATCAGGTAATGTAAATTATATTTGTTTTTGTAAACTCAGTTATGTAACAAGTTTAAGTTTTAACTTATGCATTAATTAGTTTCTCGATCTTGTTGATGTTTTATAATGAAAGGTTCTACTATCAGTACGGAAAGACCGTATTGGTTTAAAAGTTTATGCTGATTAGCTTATATTGATTCAATTGTTTTAATCGAGGATCAATCGCTGAATGATGCTAGACAATATAGCTTTTACTAGGTTTTATTTACCAGGAAATACTCGAAAACAGTGTTTCCTGGAGTAATGTACAACCATTACGCTCTTTTCTGTAGCTATGATCATCATGCAATTTTGCATACGCATTGTCAGGGGTACTAAAAAGGACATAAGTTAGCATTCACTCAGAAATAATGCTTCCAAGGAATACGCGAACGAAGCCTCGGCAATAGCCAGGTATAGGTATACCTTCACGTAGGTAGTTATTTAATTACAACTGTTTGTCAAACGCCAGGCACTAATGCGTCGCGACGGGCCGGCGGGCTTCGAGCCGTACGTGCGCGTCGCCTGCTTCCCCGTGCGGCTCGTCGCCTTGCTGGTCCTGGTGTCTGTGTCGCTGGTGGTTTGCAGTGCTCTTACTTTGGTAAGTTATTTGTTACATATCTATTTATAACTCGACCGATATGCTAAAGGGACCTATCTATATCACAAGCAATTGCTTGTTACAATTAACTATAAAGATAATGGAATCATGTTATCTAGACTTACCTATGTGTGTGAAATGGCAGTATTTTGAAACTCAGTTGTCCTCTTGCTTTATATGTCCTATTGCCGTTTTTATAATTTACAGTTAACTAATTTTTTCATACTTACATAGTATCATCTTAATAAAATGGCAACCTTTGAACGATAATAGCTACGCTTGTTAGTTGACAGATTAGTCGAGAGGTCTATACTATTTTTTAGAACAAGCTGACCCTGTTCGGTCCGCTGTTATATGCCGTGCATTTGTTATTACTGTATACTTTTTTATGTGTATTTTGAATGAGTAATAAGATTCTTTTGTGCATAGGTTTTTGACGACTTGGAAAATTATGTGTTTCCAGTGCCAAACCCTTTCTTCTTTTTGGATTGGACGTAATAAACAACTTTTAGGCTAAAGGTTATTATAAAAACCGGTCACGATCTCAGATACCTACTCTATTTTTATGCGTTAAGTATACACCGTTAACAGAGAGCGACAAGAATAAAACATTTAGCGGACGTCTCGCTCTTACATGACTTATGGAACTACCCTGGTGTTGCAGTTGCAATACCCCAAAGACTATAATCTTTTAAATATTATAAACTATTGGAAGTAATGTTATTTATTGTTGTACAGGTAATTCCTGTTGCGATAGGCAGGAAAGTAATGTCGCTGTGGTTGCCCAAAGCTTCTGAAGGTGTGCACGAGTTGTACACGGCTGCCTGCGGTGAGTCATATATTTAGATAATTTAATGATTTTTTTCTTTCAAACAAAGAAGGTTTGCGCTCCTAAGGAGGGGAATATATAGCTCATGTCACTTCATGATTGTATAACTTTTTACTGGATAGAGATTTTTAATTTATGCTTAAATATAGCAGAAGAAGGAGATGGACATATTCCAAGTTTATTTCAAACTTGAGCTCTGTGAATGAAGCTGAATGATAGTTTCATGCTCGTACCTCTCAATCCTATTGATTTTTTATTATTATTTGGTCACGACAGTCTTAATGATCCCACTACAGGGATCAGCCCAAGCAAGGGGATTCTACTTTATTTCTGGTAATAAAGCTTTTTAATGGTGAAGTAATTGTATTCAGTCCAATAGTCTAAGGTTGCAGCATAAATAGCATGTCTCATAAGTTCTCAGCAAATTTTTACATATAAACTGATTTAATGATTTCAAACGATGCCTCGCCCACAGGTGACTGAATTAGACTCAACTTTATTCGTATAAATTTCATCATTATTATTATTTTTTACTGTTACTTTCCTATAACCAGAACTTAGCCACATTAAAGCCTTAGACTTGTAGCTAATACTAGCTTGTAGTTGCTTTTTATTTAAATTGAATTTAAACCCTAAATTTCTTAATGAACCAGGCATGTACGTTTGCTGGGCAATCGGCCGCGGTGGGTCCTTGGCCGCTAATTGGGCCCGCGGCGACCACGCGCCGTTGCTGAGCCGCTTGGCGTCCTGGGCCAAGGTGGGGTCGCGCGCCACGCTGGCCGCGGTCGTGCTGTTGGGTCTAGTGCCACTGATGTTCGGGCTGTTGTTGGAGTTGGTAAGATAATTATATATAATAATAATAATAAATGGTTTATTTCAGTAAGAACACAAATAAATACAGTATTGAGAAACAGATAAACTTCAAACTAGTTAAAATTTTTGGTCGGAATATACTTTTTCACTACCCCCTAATAAAGGGCCGAACCCTGTGAGCATAGGATAAAAAGTATGCTTAACCTTAAACAAAAATAGGACAAAACAAATTAAAAATAAATACAATTAAAATTTTTAAGGAATAGAAAAAAAATTATAATATAAGAAAAATAGAAAGCAATGAAAAATGTGGGTGAAGAATGTATGTGCGCGTGTGTGCGTGTGCACGCGCGCGTGTGTGCGTGTGCACGCGCGCGTGTGTGGCATTTGTGTCTGTGTGTTGGTGGTCTGTAAAATGAGAAAGACAAAAAACGGGTGTGTCCTTGAACCATTCTATTGGACTAACTAAAAGATAAAAGCCAAGATAACACCTTAAGTTCAAAATGTACATTGTTAAATGTTCATTTGGCTATGATTCATCACATTATCTAGTTCATCACGGGACTCTGGAGACGATTTTTCTTTTTAATTTCGAGTTCCCGCTATTGCGTGAATATTGCAAGTGTCGTGAAAATTCGTGTGAAAAATCTTGTGAATTCATGTAATCATAGATTTTTAGACAAATTTAAACCTGGAGCTTTATGTGTACAGCGACTAGGTACCGTTGAACAGGAGTTTACCATCCACGCTCCTCGCCACTCATCACCAGGTGAGACGGAACTGTTTGCATGTAAATTTATAATAAAGAAAAGTAATGCTGAAATGAAGCGTCTATAAGATATTATAGAGAGAAGAGCTTTTTTTTCGCATGGACAGTTTATTTATGGCCCTTAAATTTCACCGGACTTTGTAGCTTAGCGCTGACGGCGCTTAGCTGGAACTTAAACTACTCCTACACACGATACGCCTAAGGGCACCCGAGAGGGCACGGACCTCGGCTTAGGACGTCGTATATTTAAACTACCACTGGTTCGGAAGGGTCATCTACTGCCAAAGAAGAGAAAAGAGCTTATACATTTTACCTAACTATAAAAAGCTTACCTTGTTTACGTACTTGAGGCAGTATCTGAATCACGTCACACAATAAGAGGGAAGGAGGGGCACGTCAAAGAGTAACATCGTCACTTCTTCATAAAATCACTTCACATAACATAATTTGAACATTTTCTTCACAGGTCCTAGTGATCCCGCTGCGTGTGCCGCTGGAGCAGTCCCCTGTGCTATTCGTTTGGCAAGATTGGGCGCTCGGCGTCTTGTATACGAAGATAATGTGCGCTTTAACTATGATGGGACCGGATTGGAGTATGCGGAGGTCCATTGAGAAGGCGTACAGGGATGGCATCCGGGAGATGGATTTGAAGTAAGTGTTTGTGTGGGTTTGACGAGTATTTTATATGGTAAGCTAGATTTTAATTGATAAAGGAGGTTTTCTGTTTGATTGTATTTATTGGATGTTTATATCTCGTAACTATGCCAAAAGGTATAAACTATGTCTTTCATTTGAACACATTCCGTTATAACATCATAAAAAAACAACAACGGCAGCAATTTAATATGAATATATTTTTTATTCTTTGTTTACCTAAAAATGTTGTTTGATACCGTGGAAATTTTTTGTAAAATGGTACTCATAAATAATATAGGTAGCATCCTAATGTTGGTTTTTTTTTAATTTGGTTTTGTAGATTATTACAAGTACAAAGTAAAAAAAAATATTTTCGTCTGTGTAATAAAAAAGACAGTGAAAGAGCATTATCTTTCTCAGACATGATTTTAGTTGTTATCCCATAAGTATTATTTATGTAATTATATGATGTGTTCATGTGTGTATTCATGTATGAATATGTATTTACGTATGTATATAAAGTATTTATGTGTATGTATGTCATCTTTACGTATATTTATATAGCTATTCTTCTTTTTTTCTGTTCTTTTTAATGAATATAGAATAAGTATAATAAGCACACTAATATTGTAGTTTTTAATCAAACTCTCCAGTCCCAGGTCTACTGGTAGAAATTTCTTATGAAATAAGTAGTACCTTTGTACAAGCATTTTATCCCATTTATGATTAGTTATATTTTGTGTGTACATAAATTGTAAAATAAATAATAATAAAATAGAATAAAGATTAAAAAGACAACAACAATGTACACATGATTGATAACAAATAACTGATTCCTTCTCCAGATTCATACTCACTAAGGTAGCAGCCCCCATAGTAAGCTGGCTAGGGCTGGCGCTGTCGGTGCCCTACGTATTCGCTCACAGTATCGCGCCCTTGATGCTTACTTCGGCCACACAAAGGAACTTATTGGCACGAAGGGTGTACCCAGCCCTTTTGCTAATGACGGCTGCGTCGGCTATTTGTACATTCCAGGTAATTTCATCTCTTAACGACAATGTATTTATGTATATTGGGGGTTTTTGGAAATGACGAAGAGGTACTAAACAGCACACTGCATAACAGCATGGAAATCATACAAGAAAGTCAAATCTTAAACAAAACGTTCAATTCCAATTCAATTATTTACGTAGATCATACAAATCATATATTTTGGGATAAAACAATTAAGGACAATATGCACATCTGCACTATATCCATAATCATCCTTAACTTCATGCAACGAATCACATGTAAAAATGTTTACTATAGGACAAGACATTGTTACAAAGTGTATGGTCTGTCAATACATCGACATTTTCAGATTTTCTCATTCTGTCAAAATTAGACAAAATATAAGTTTTATATAACTTGCCAAGAAGTTAAGAGCTTTTATTAGCTGGCAGCCCTCGTTTTAAATCTACAACCTACTTGAATACATTGTCGTAAATGACATAAAAAAATTGACGTTTCGTAGTTTAACTGCCTAAAGATTATTTTCGCATTGTATTGATAAGGATTGCGTGTTTACTTAAGTATCTGCAAACTTGGCTGTTTTTTGGCTCACTTTTGACATGTTCTTAACTACTCACACAACGGATCGCCGACGGAGAATGGTTCGCCAGTATTCTATAACCGACAACGTCTGAGTTTCCAGAGGCGTTAGTGACGTAAAAATAGGCAAATTGTATATAGTCCTCGGAAATATTATTAAAAGCTAAAAGGTAATGTTGAATGAACAGTCCGAGTACTGCTACCACGCACTTCGCACGCAATCCATTTTCATTTATGTACCTTTGTTTTAAAGCGAATACAGTGAAGTTTTTTGTTTAATTACATCTTTCTTTTGTTCGAACAAGTCCCCCCCCATCCCCAATACCAATATAAACAATAATAAAAAATTTTCAGCTTTGAAAAGCAATATAACTCTTCACAATGAGCAATTTTTGTATCCCTCTTCTGTACAAACTTACTTGTGTTACTTTACCCGTAGTAATTTTCCTTTCAATATTTTTCCATTGTTAATTTATAAATAATGATTTGCTAAATGTTTACAGATTCGCCAATTCCGCAAACTATACGAACACATCAAAAACGACAAATACCTCGTTGGTCAAAGATTAGTGAATTACGACCACCGACGGCATAAACAACAGAGTGTGACCCCAGCGAGCAGCAACTGAAAACTCGTTACATCTCGTTCTCACCCTCGACGGGACCGTGCGTGTGAAAGGGACAACTTGTGATATACTTAGTTGCGACTCTATAGCGTCGCGTCTGACTTCGATATAGGGATTTATTGCAGAAGGAATACACATGAAATTTGTTTTAACTGTAAATATATGAATGAAATGTGTTTAAAGTCCGATCCGTTTGTACATTTGTGCTGGTGTTCCGGTTTTTTTTATATGACATGTTTGAATGATTTAAAGCTTATATTGATCGTATATTTGGCTTTTTTCACCTGGAAAATGTTAAGTGTATGTATAATTTTAATTTTATGTATATCGGTTTGTGAGATGTATGTTTATTATATATTATGAAATTCAATAACAAATAATTCGATATAATTTTGTTAATGATGTAACTTTAACAACAAATAAAAAGTCTGCTGTCGTGTTATACTATGGTTAAGAAAATCACGCCTGAATAATAAGTAACAGAAAATATTTCTAGGATGTTAAAATATCTTTTTAGAGGGTTAAAATATTTCTTAACGCTAAAATAGTAAATTGTGCTCGTCCTACTCAACTTTCCTCTATACAAATGTATAATTATGTGCCTCTTTTGATCTATTTCATTGCAATACGATCTTTAGTTATATTTATAAATTATAAGAAGATAGTGAATCACGATAGAAAGAACGAATGAAATAAAGCAGTTATAATTAGAGAGAAGATTTATTATATATATTGAATGGAGGTCTCTGTAGCTAAGAGAATTTTTCGTCTATTTTTTCAAAGTAAAATGTTTTTATTGATATGTTGTTGTTTACGCGAATAGTTCATTAGCAATAAAACATAGATTTCTATAAGGAAGTTATGAAACATCTGTAATAACAATAGGGATGGCTCATAGCTTACCTTATTTGTAATTAGTATATTTATTTTGTCCTCACAAAGGTTCTACTTGTCGCTGTGAAAGATATAAGCTTAGGGTTTAATTTAAAAAGCAAGAATATGCTTAATCATACAAGCCTATCGAAAATAATAACATTGTTATTTTAATTAAGTATAAATACATATTTTAGAACAATAGATTTTCTGTAGATTCTGTGGTTATTGGAACTGCGTGTAAAATTACTTTTGCTAAAGACATTTCACTGCAACTTCTGCCTGCTCAATATTTATTTTTAGGTGATTTTTAAACATGGCTATTGTTTTATTATATAACCCAGTAAATAATTTGTTGTCATTTTCATTTTGGTATCTTAAATGAGCGAATGATAAGCGATTTGTAAACAAATAAATGGACATTGACAGAAGTCTCCTCTTTCATTTATATTATTTTATATATTTTTCCACATACCTAACCGTTTTTATTCCAGTCATAAAGATTTTCCCAACCCCAGTTCTAGAGATGTCTAGATATGACTATCTGCAAGAGGCTATTTTTTAACCAAAATATAATCACGGTTACCCAAAATCACTACATATTATAAGTCTCCCTGCTGCGTCTATCAGTCTGTCTGAACGCGATACGATAGGACACTCAAAAACCTTTATACGGCGTTTACCCATGGATGGAGTGATTCCAGAGGAAAGTTTATGTGTATATTTTAACTCTGATATTTCACAAATGTTTCAATTGAATGTATGGCTGTCTTACATGAATGTACACGATATAATATTGTATGAATTAGAAAATATTAAGAGACCTAAGCATACGTATGTAGGTGAAGTAATAAAACAAATACTTTACAAGAATTAAATACTAAGTATGATCATTGTATACATCTATCCATTATATCCATGTATATATCCGTTGTATACAGACGGGTCTAAATCTGATAACGTCTTATAACGTGTTATGACGTCTGAATTGGTTGCGTTGTATGAAGCGTTATTGTACGCAGTATCAATTAGATCGGACAACATTGTTATTTTCACCGATAGCAAAAGTGCTCTTCAACACGTGGCTCACTGCGCCTCTGGAATAAGAGGTGTAACAATAGCCTATAAGATTTTAGACTCTGTCACTGTCACTCTCAGTCACTGCATCGGTGAAAGTGGCAAAGCCGTCAAGATACAATGGGTTCCGTCACATATTGGACTAAGAGGGAATGAGGAGGCAGACAGACTAGCAAAATTTGCAGTTACTGAAGGTACCCCATATTGGATACTACCAAGTTTTTCAGAACTGCTGCATAATTGTCGCAACATTTGTTATATGGACTGGAAAGAATATTTTGACGTAGGTTGCGAAATAAAGGAATTTGGTATTGAACCATAGTCTGTCAACCTCCTCGAGTACCCTGGTTTTCAAATTGTGACCTAAATAGACATTATGTAATCCTGATGCACAGACTGCGTTCCGGGCACGTTCCATTGAACAAGTTTGCCTACCAGATGAAAAAAATAGATTCGCCCAATTGTAACCTATGTCTACATAAGATAGAGGATCACTTGCTAATGGAATGTGTCCGAAATGAATCTGAAAGGAACCATTTGTTCCACAACCTTAAAATTAGCAAAAGTAATGTAGGTGCATTACAATATATTTTGTCACAACCTGTATCGTAGGAAGCTAAGATAGTTATAGATCTATGCTTTAAAGATTCATTAACTTAAGTACTTATAATATAGTCGAGTGTAATAGATTTAAGTTAAGTCTCATGGGGCTGGCATGTTTAACAAAAGCCCCTAAACAAATGTTGAATAAAAAAATATATATATTTTAACGATTCGTCTTAGAAGTAGCCGAAATATGATTTTTGAATATATCGGAAAATTTCAGCCCACTGGGACCTTTCAACGAAAACGCTGCCTTGTTCCTTCGAGATATATTAACAAAACAATGTATGGTGGAAATGTTTATCTTTTATAGGTCTGCAGGAAAGTCCGCGATTTCGTATGTCTAGCTGTATGTTTACACCCACTGTAATGTTTAAATAAATGGTCATATAATGTAATGAGGTACCTAATCGGAAACCGTTTTAGACGGATACGATATTCATGCTTATCACATTAAATACGTTATTTACCTGCAGCATTTACGGGAATCATAATTTCACATCGAAACATCTTAACTTAAGAGTTATCGCGAAATTAAAACTATCACGCCGCAAATTAAATTTTCCCACTGTTGCTAGGTCAGCCAAACGGTTACTTGCCGTTAGGGCTGTATTTGTTTTCTACAACGTATTGTCTGTGGTACCCTAATTATGTACTTAAACCTTCGATCACGTATAAAAACCTGATGTTTGGTCGAAGGCCTAAGTAGTCAATATCATATTCTAATAATATTAATAAGTTTTCTTTTTAGTTTTTGATATGGAAAGTTGCAGTTGCATTCGTTTTATTGCACGTAGTTATTCAACATTTACAAAGATTAAGGCCACATTATTGTTTTGTGTTGTCTTTAGTCAGAAAGGTATATTTAATAACGCGGCTTACTCACGGTACACGGTCGGATAGGTTCGTTATTAAATATCGAATTAAAATGTCTCACGTAAGTTTTATGAAAGGTATATAAGTAGATACCTATTTTCAAATTAAAATTGATCGTTGTGAACATCATCATGTGTATTATTAGTTATTTATTTTATAATAGTGATTCTTTATGTTTATAATACATGCAGGATAGGAAACAAAAAACATTAAAACTCCCAGTAGGATAAACATAGGTACGTTATCTCTAATACACATGCTCAACGCAATAAGGTGATGCGACACTGCGACAATGGAAAAGAAGTAGGCATAGGTATATTGCCTACTTCTATTATTAAATAAAAATAATAAATCCTCAGACAAAGGCACTAACCGTAAGCAGAGCTTGTGTTACGGATGTCCATACAGCAGGGAGGGGGGGGGGGCAGAATAAACATACATATTATATACATAAACAAGTATAAGTACAGCCACAGAAAGTTCTTTACAAAACATGTATTTTTGATTTTCTTTACCTTTGCAATTGTTATAAAATTACTTCGCTGTTTCCGCAACACTTGAGTGTGCATTTAGTGATAGCAGCTCACGAAATACCTACCTACCAGGGTACGACGACGACGATTGCATTTACTGTGGTGGTATATAATAATTCTACAATTAAACAACTCATGGTACGTTAGTGGGATGGAGGGCGACGCTATTGCTAAATGCTTGTAAATGGTTTGTTCGTGGAAGTAGCAAAGTAATTTTATATTATAACAATGTCAATGTATTGTGTACAATCGCTAACGATATCGAAAACACATAAACAGTATAGAGCATTGCGTCATATGACGATAGTCAAAACAAAGGTGTCCACCCTCAGCTCCTGCTGCAAAGCCCAGCCCACCCCATAAACCGCAGCCCCATGGTCCTCCACCGCCTCCCAAGAATGCATGGGGCACCTACTATGGTGAGGAAATCCGTTGCTACCCTTATCCTCCCGCCTTCTCAGGTACAGCAGGTCAGGTTGCCCCTACTTGCATGCCTTCTCCTCCCACGGCCAGGGGCCGTGGAGAGCCACTTTCAGACTTTGCACCGGTAAGCGAATTCGCCTCAAGTTTCGACTCGGGAGAAATCACCACTTTGGCTCGCAAACCACGAGCCGCAAAGGGTGACTTCCAGGTGAAGTGCTTCGTCGCGATCGAGCACCAGGCGCTTAAGGCCAACGTCCAAAAATTCAATAAATTAAACATTTAAATAGCGTCCTCTAGATAAAAACCGCGGTCCCTCACTATCGGCTACTTCAATGCCGATGGTCTTAAACATCAGCGTAATGATATCCCTAACCTCCTTCGAGAATTTCAAATCGACATCTTATTTGTGCAAGAAACCTTTTTGAAACCTAGTCACAAGGACCCGAAAATAGCGAACTGCAACATCGTTTGTAGCGATAAGTTCACTGCTGATAAAGGTGGTACCCTCATCTATTACAAAAGATGTCCATACTGTATACCTGTCGGTTCCCCACAGCTCGACAATATCACAGTTTACTGTTGTAGAGTAGCGATGAGCGCCCATCAGCCACTTACTCTGGCATCCATCTACCAACCACCAGATAAAGTTATACTTTAAAGCAACCTTCAGTAGCTACTCGATATGAGTTCCCCTGTAATACTGGCTGGTGACTTTAACTCGAAACATTCAAGTTGGTACTCCGTAGTTACCAACCCAAACGGCCGTCGTCTTCATCACATGTTAGATTCGCTGAACTGCCCGTAAAACAGTCATCCGCATACTTCGGATCACCGAACGGTTGTCATGCAGCTAGGTATCCCAAGTGAACCCGTTCCTCAAACGAGGTCACACATCTACAAACTAACGGAAGCCCTTTAGGCAACCGACCTAAACACCATTCCCGATTCATAGTCATCCATCGAGGAGACCAATACAGCGATCAATGCTTTCACCAACCACCTTCGAACTGCTACCAGTGCATCTTCCAAGCAGGTTCCGGTGGTGAATGATCGCCGCTGGGTCCTGCCTGAGGATGTCAGGGAGTTGTTGAGAGCAAAGAACGCAGCTATCCGGGCGTATGATTACGCTCCGACCGAGGCAAACTGCATCCGTATGAGGGCCCTATAGCGAGATGTTAAGTCTCGCATAAGTGAACTGCGGTCTTACAACTGGGACGCGCTTCTTGAAGAGATTTCGTCTTCGCATCTGGCTTACTGGAGCTTTTTTAGAAGAAATACCAAACAGGGTTCTGAAAGCTCTCCCACACGCACTCATACAACTGTTAGTAGTTATTTTCAATAACTTACAAACAAACTGCTCCTTTCCGCAAACGTAGGAAAAAGTGATTGTCATAGGTATTAGGAAAAAACCCGGAAAACTGGCTAATCTACCAACAAGCTACAGTCCTATTAGCTTGCTTAGCGCAATAGGCAAATTATACGAAAGGATAATTTTGAACAGGCTCTGAGAGGTCATCCAATCGAAGCACTGTTATTGGATGATCAGTTCGGCTTTAGGTCTCGTCACTCCGCATCACGGAGCACATCTTGGAGTAAAGGAACATAGGTCGAAAACCGATAGGCACGGTTTTCTTTGGCGTGGCTAAAGCCTTCGACAAGGTCTGGCACAACGGCTTGCTATATAAGCTCCTTGGACTAGGCGTGCCAGACAGCCTCGTGCTCATCATTCGAGACTTTCTCTATTGTCAAACCCTTCGCTACAAATGCTCCAGTGCATAGAAGGTGCACTCTTCAATCCCCGTCCTGCATTAGCCGGTGTCCCACAAGGCTCGGTGCTCTCTCCAACCTTGTTGTCACTATACACTAGTGACATGCCAAGGGAAGAAAAAGTAGAGCGCCCTAGCGCTCTTCGCTGACGACACCGTGCTATACACATCTGATAGGAATCTTTAACGTAGGTTAACAAGAATGCTCCTATCCGCAGCCAACGCATTAGGTGCTTGTTTTAGGAAACGGACAATATAAGTCAACCCAGAAAACAGTACTTCTCTCTATCAACCTGCTCTAGGACAACCTCTAGGAAACCCTTCAAAAGATTAGGTCAGATCACTCTTTTTGGTACTCCGATCCCATTGGCTAAAAAAGTCACACACAGCCAACCCAGCCGCGGCGGTTCGTTATAGGCGTCTGCGTAACGTCTGAAGACGCTATTACAACAAGGAACGCCGACGTTCCAGTTAGAAATAAGGCTACACGGCATTTGAATCGCCTAACCCTCCGGTGGGCCAGGCTAACGCGTCGTACGCATTTCTACTGAATTTCTTGCTGATTCTTTGGCAGTAGACAACCCGTCCGAACCAGTGGTAGTCCACAATGCCTTTAGTCAGATCTGCCCGGTGCGCAAGCGATGGGACGCACTGGCTAGGGCATCAATAGCGTACTGCTAAGGTCTCTCTGGCCGTTAAAGCTTTGCATATTGCCCTCAAAATAGAACTTCAAAATTTAAAGCCTACTTAGTAGTAATTTTAAAACATCAGCAGACATTTGTTACAACCAAGACTATTGTAAGGGCACAAAGATACAAGGATTGGCAGACCAAAACTATCACAGCAAAGGCAGCCGAGTTGACGGTGTGGTCGGATCGACCCCATCTCTTGGAGATGGGGACGCCGGAACCAATTCCGAAACACTCCAAATACAATGAGGCCGACCAGTCTGCCAAGACTGGCTTTTGGCTCTGCATTGGATATGCAATAGGGGACAGCTTTATTACCCCATGGTTACAAATACTGAGATTAAGCATATAGCACTAACGCGGGAAAATAAATTTTATGGTTTATTTTTCATTAATAATCATGTAAATCATGGAGGTATAAAGCGTCTAGACTGTTTAAAAGGTTCTGCTGAGTCAAAATGTAATAGCAGAAGTGTTTCGGAAAATAATTTAGAAATTAAAATTAGATAATCTCAATGCTGTTCCTCAAATGATACATAAAGTAATGTTTAGTCATGTATAAGTTGAAAAATAGGATAGAAAAGGAAATATGTTTACCAAATATAGTGAGTATATTTACGTACAACATATAGTAAAAAAGTTTGGAAGAGGAATAATAACGGAAATGACTAAGTTAGTTAAATTATTGAAATAAAAATAGTATAACTAGGCCAAAAAGTTATAGATAGAAAAGAAAAGAAAAAGTAACCCACCGCTGCGTTGATGTTCCCACGGAACCTGCAACTCAAGAAAATGTAACAATTATAAAACCAAGGACAACCTTAGACAAAATGAGAAATCGCTACATGAGTAACAGAAAAATAAATGGAATGAAGAATGAAAGAATGAAAAGCATGTAAGATGATATGGAATGAGAGAAATAAAGTCTGCGGCCCTAATGCCGGAGGTAGGGGAAAAAAAAAACCAGTGGTAGTTTCAATATACGATGTCTTACATCAATATTTAAGCGTTTCGTATGTAGGAGTAGTTTAAGTTCCGGCTAAGCGCCGTCAGCGCTAAGCTACAAAGTCCGGTGTAATTGAAAAGGCCATAAATAAACTGTCCATTTCGAAAAAAATCAAAATGGCGATAGTCACTTGATGTACAAGGCAAGTGGCATTCGACAATGGAATAGAAAAGTGAATAGAATGCTTAAGGTATGAAATTGACACAATTTCATAAACTTTCCATACAGTTCAAGCGTTTTAAAGAACCCATGTTACTTCATTCTGAATAATGTATCTTTCTAATGGTTAAAGATTTTTTAAATTGGTTTATGTAGTTTTACGGTTTATCGGCAACAAAAACAAACAAACAAAGCTTTGCCTTTCAATAATAATATAGATAATAAATTCTTAGGACATAAAAGTATAGATAAAGCTACGCACATATTGAACAAGTATAACGGTTTATACGAGTTTGTGTAGGTAATTCCAGGTTCTTTCAGTTTAAGTGGTCAAAGCACGTTAATATTTGATGTTACTGTCACATTGTACTAATAAATAAATGGAAGTATAATTTAACCTTTTAAAAATTAAAGTTGTTGCGTAATATTTACCTGATAAATTGTAGTAGGTAATTGCTAAATCTTTTTGTTTATTGTTATGAAAAAACTGATGGAAGATGTCTTAATTTTCCCAGTAAACCAAAAAATTTCACTTTCGTCAAGTTACGGGACACACTGTTCTTATGCCAGAATGTGAAACGGACATACAGTCCGTTTGCGACATATCCTAACAATTCGTAAGTTCAGCTAACTATAATAGGAGAACGATCTGTGGCAATCGGAAACGTTTAGCTAATATTGAAATCTGCAAGATTGCTAAGTAAAAAATAGTAGGGGTAATCGTGACAGTATTAGTAAGTGATTGTTTAATTAACGAAATGAATATCGTCAGAATAATTTTGATAATAAATAAAAAATTTGACTATTGCACAGGTCCGTTATCCATCCGGGTAGTAGTTATTTTGATAAATAGGTTACCATATAACAGGTACCACCTTGGTACTTACAACCGACCGATTTGAGGGTGTTCGTTCGGAGACTTGCCGAGCTACAGATGCTTAAAAGAATAATTTTGTATAGACATAAAGAGACACTGTAAATTTATTTTGATTTTGATTGATTTGATTATATTCTTCATGAAGGTTTTTCCGAACTGGTGGTAAATTCATGTTTTATTTGACGTCAATAAGAATAAGTAATTGTCAAGTGAGAAATAAATATTTGAATTTGAATTTGACCATGGGTCGTTTGATGGTTCCTAAGATTGAATGCAAACTATGTAGGTTGGAACTTTGGTATGTTGGTATGTACCTACTTGGATCTTTGTCCTACAAACTGAATGCAATACCGGACAACTATACAGCATCCAATTTTTGGTTTATATTACATAAAATTGTATTTTTATAATGTAACCAATATGATATTATACTATTGAATGTAACCTAAACGCTTTAATACTTATCAGCTTACCAATCTATAAGTCAACAATGAAAAGGTAGGTACCGAGTTTGATAGATTTGATGAATCTCAATTTTATTTTCGGATTGATTCGTATCATTGATGTAAGCAAGACGATACTCAACCTTTATTTAATTGTACATTCCTGTTACTGGTTTTCAACTGTGTCATGTATAACAACAGTTTAAACACAAACACGAACTTAGATTAGATTTAATGAATTAAATAAGAAGTATTTATATCGTGATCAAGGCTGTATGGAAGAACCCTTTCCTTTTTCTACATAAAGAGAATGAAAAAAAAAATTGATGAAGCGTATATGCCTATTACCGGTTGCGGTCTTTGATTGTGATCTCTGATAATTATAATATTTTCTAGAGCATGCTGAAAAATATTGTTACAGGAAAAAAAGATATTAAATATGTTAAAAATCTTACATTTAAAATTTTCGGCTTGTTATAATAAATAATCCTAATAAATAACTGTGAGAACAGATATTGAGTGAGACGGTAATATTGTATCATCGCATTTTTAATATCTTTCATTTTAAGAATAATATATAGCAAGAAAAAGCTTGATTTTCGCTTCCTATACACGGTTCTTAAGAAATACATGCCACAGTGATATTAGGAACCAGCCCACTCGGAGCGTGGGACGCGACACGACGCGCGAGAATGAGACAGCAACACAGCGTGACGCGGCGGCACGCGGCATGCTTCAACGCGAGTCGACAGCCAACCCGCAGTCGCCACGCAATTATTGCGTCTAACGCAACACGCCATCATGGCGCTCGAAATACCACTCATCCAAGTAATAGAAAAAACACCAATCCTTTATAATAATCTATTGCCTGAGTACAACAGAAAAGAGTTATGGGAAGATGCTTGGAAACAAGTTGCAGATCAACTTGGTTTGACGGGTAAGTTTCATAACCTCTTTATTTTGTTGCTGGTAAGGTTGCGTTTCGTTTGCTTCGTTGTATTGTTGTTTGACAAGCAGTACGTGCCTGCGCGACCATTATGTAACAAAGTTAAATAGACAGAGTTTCGATAGTAATTATAGTTTCATGATAGCTTCCTAAATAGTTTGGGTTTGATACGAAGATTATAATGTTTGAAGGATGTGTTTGTCAACTTTAGCTTACTAAAAAGTAAATTTGCTGTAATGAATGAGACGAATTTAGCGGTGAAAATTAGCAAATATCCTGACAATATAAGTTGCTCTTATCAGTATTTATAAAGTCGTGACCTATATGTTACCTTGTCCTTATTAACTACCACTTAGGTATATTATTAAAGTTTCTGAGCTTTTTATCAAATTATTTATCTTATTTGGGCAGAATAGATAAGGCGTTATCTTACAAATGATAACGAGGAAAAAATAGGCATTGTTCATTTGATAGTTTCGGTAAACAAATCATTTTTAGGCCGAAATATCGATTGAGGGCCGTTTGCGTGAATCTAATGTATTTTATTGTCAACACTTGCAATAAGTCTGAAAATTCGTATATAATTTTTTAGTTTAATGTGTTTAGTAACAAAATCATGATGCTAATATTAAGACGAGCCATTGATTATAACATTCCATGGAGGCGGTTTCTATGTTATTTAGTTATTATTGTAATGTGTAATCTCACGCACATTATCTAAAAATCGATTGATCAAGCCAACTATATGAGTTAAACGTGGCGTAATTTATGTCGGCAGCACAGTAGTGTTTTGGTCAGTCGGGATCATACTACAGTCCTTCCTATCTAGCCGCCATAATAACCACGTCTATGTCAATGTATACGCTTTTATAATAAGGTTCCTGAGGATATCCAATGTCTTCCTATTGACAAATTCAAAGAAACTATAAAGCAAAAGTTGTGTGCTAAAGCTTATTATAAACTATTGGATTATTTGGACGATAAAAGCCTTGGGTATAATCCCCTCATTTACAGGTTTTTACTAGTATTTGTAATTAAACGTGTAATGTGTCTGTTTGTTGAGTTCTTCGTCCTGAAGAACTCAACAAACACGTTTCGTGAATATCTAAATCGTCAATGTCACTAAAATACGTCCTCTTATGGTAGCGTCGGGTGACGGGTCGCTTACACTTCTAATATGGTTGAGGAGGGCGATGGCTGGATCATGCATTAACTCGTGAACGGGTGCCGTTTGAGGGTGTTCGTCGTTTGGATACTTAGGGAGGGAGACTGGCCGAGCTAACAGATGCAGATAAGAATAATTGTGTTTAGTCATAAAGAGACTCTGTAAATTTATTTATTTATTTTCTTCAAGAAAATTTTCCATTAGAGTCATGTTTTATTTGACGTCAATAAGAACAAGTAATTGTCAATGTTGAGAAATACATATTTGAATTCGAATTTGACGTGGTCGTGTTTTAGTTAAGGAAAGGAACAGCCAGAGCGATGACTGGAACAGAGGCCATTCCAACTAAAGCTGACGGTAGCCAACGCATCATTAGTCAGTATAATAATCGCAAGCCATATTAATAATGAAAACACCTATGACTAGTGACGTCCATGAGTGCGAATGCCATTTACCATCAGGCGGATCGTGTGCTCGTTTGTCGGCTATGAAAATAGTAAAGAAGGAAATAATAATTAATAGTAGAAACTGTTATTATAGTGGTGCAGCGGTAAGTAGCCTTGCCTCATACGCTGAAGGTCCCAGGTTCGAGTCCTGGCCGTGGCATTCATTTGTGTGATGAACACAGACGTCTGTTCTCGGGTCATGGTTGTTTGTATATATGTATGTTTATTCTGGGTTCCCCCCAGTTCACTGTATGGTCATCCATAACATAAGCTCTGCTTACTTTGGGGCCATATAGTTAGTGTGTTTGTCTGGGGATTCATTATTATTATTATTAATTTTTTTCCAACAAACTTTTAATCCTATTCTAATAAAAAAAAATCACACCACATTATCTAGCCCAAATTAAGTAAACATATATAATAGATACACATCCATGACTAGAAAGCAAATATAATTAAATATCTGCCTCTACCAGGATTCGAACCCAGGACCTCTAGCATGGAGGGCAAGGCTACTTACCTCCACACCAAACAGGCCGTCGAATTAATGGTTTTGTAAATAAAGCTTGTCCACGAACCCACTATTTCCACCCACACTCGAAAGGTTGTTCAAATTGTTAGTAAGTTGTGTAATTTTATGGTAATATTGCCTGTCAGCGGTATCGCTAGTTACGCCCATTCTCAAGTGTGAACGAGACCAATAGAATAAGTTTGGCTCTTACGTATCTAATTAGATTCTTATAGGAAATTAGGAACGTTATAGAAATTTGCGCACCCACTTCCCTATTTTGCGCATCCACCTCCCTACCCGGTTGTCGATCCGATGAAGGCTGCATAGCATTCCCATGCTACAGCCGGCAAGGTGGTTTCCGAGAGCAAAAGAAAACCATCTAATAAGAAGAAAGAATAGTTCAGAAGTGTTTAATAAGAAAAAAGTGCAGTTTGGTGGATCCGGAAGCCAAAGAAAAGGTCCAAGAAGAAAGAAACCTCTGAAAAAAAAATTGCGGTTTAATATCATAGGTTAATTATAGAGTTTTTGTAACCGCCATAAAAACGTTCACTGAAGACGTGTTGTGTCGCTGCGTTCCAAACTGCGTTCGACCAAGTCGGGTGAATCTCCATCTCTCCAGCTGGCGCAACTTATGTTATACAGGGTGGAATTTTTTAATGCCATCTGGAGGGAAAATACTCTAAATAATATAAATAGCTAATTTTACTCCAAAGAAACATTCCTTTATTTTTGAAAAGAAAAAAAACCGCATTCAACGATTTTATAAATTCGCTTGCTTCACCCAGGAATCGAACCGATATAAATCTGTAAAAATTGCACTCTGTGATTTTATTGCATCGATGGTTAGGGGCAACTGGCTCAACAAGAAAGAAATCTCTCTAACATACTTGGTTAATTTAATGAAAGGAAAATCATGAAATCTGTACTTATAAATTCAATGGATCTAAAGCACTAAAGCACTTTTACTTAAAGATCCAAATTAATAATTTACTATTGACGTCATTACTTATTCATTCAAATGACAAATTAAGTACTATTTAGATACGACGATTTTGTAACAGCACGTGTTTGTAATGCAAACTCCTTTCTTAGATGCGACATAACTGCGTGTATGTAAGTAGTTTTAAATATGGAATGTAACATTAGAAAATTTCAACGGTAAAAATGGCTTATCAAGAACAATTTGATTTAATGGAAGCCTATTTATTAAATAACAGAAAAGTGAATCTAGCTCTGCGGTGGTATGGAGAGAGATATCGAGACCGACGGCCACCAACTCGGTTCGTATTGAAAAGAATGGTAGAAAATTTAAAGAATACGGGTATTACACACCGATACAGTCCTTGTTTATCTGTGTTTGTTTTCGGCATCCTTATATCCCAATCATTATAGACCGATTTCGATGCGGTTTTTTCGTTTAAAACCTGAATTCATCGAGAGTGTTGTAGTCGAGATTCGGGTTAGCCGTACACAAGTTATGAGTGCAATTTGCCATCAGTTGGTGGTTTTTAATTTGTGTTAGCAAATAACTATTACTTATCGGCTGTAAAAAAGGAATGAAGCGGAGTCCGCCCACGTCGTTTAGTTGGCTTCGTCGAGTAGTAGACTATTTCCCGTTTTTTAAATTACTGGTTCGGTTTGTTACCTTATTTTGCGTATAAAGGATCATTTTACAGTTATCTAGTAATAGTTTGTAGACCCCTAATGAGGGACTTATCAGATTCATATCTCATAATATTTATATTTAATAACTTACTAATATAATTTATTGTACCTAGTACATAATATATGAACAAAGAACCTAAGTTTTATATTTCAGCTGGCTTATATGTTTGTGTACATATTTTTTTAGGTGCAAAAGCCAATTATGTCTGATGTCTAGCTTACTACGTATTCCAAATTTTTTACCTAAACCTAATATCTTCAGAAGACATAGTTCTGACGCTAGTTATTCTAAATAATAAATACATAATTATTTTCCGAGTATTACGCGTATTATCATGTAAGATTAATAATTGACCATCATTAATTAGTGCCCGTATGTGATCACTGTTTTGTCTGTTTCTGTAAACGTAGTAACTACATTTTGCTTGTGAGGAATGTAATACCTTTGCTTATGATCTGTATTTATTTTCAGTGAACGAAGTCAAAGAAAAATGGCGGAACATCCGATCTTCGTTCCTTCGAAGTTTAAAGCACACAAACAAGTCGAAGAAGCCCTACTACTTACAAAAATATCTTGAGTTCTTAATTCCCTTCCTACGAAGGGACTATTCTGCTATGATAGCACACACACAAGATGAAAATGTGGATTTTGAGGATCAAACACTGCCGCAAGATTATCATTACGATATATCAACTGCGATTAATATAAAGCAAGAACATATAGAAATTGATCCTAACGAGATCAGTCAAGACGCAGAAGATTTGGTTGTCAATATACCCGCAGTGAACATAACCTCTAAAAGATCCGCAATTAAGCGTATGAGAAGAGTACCTTATGCGCGGTACAACCCAGACGTGACACGCAAAAAAATTAAGCGGGCTAGGGCGGGAAAATCGGTGCCGTCAGATGACGAAAGTGTGAAGTCTCTAGATACCGACATAAAGTCAATGAATACCAACAGTAGTGACGCCATGAAGTACTTCCTAATGAGTCTTGTGCCAGAGCTGGACTCTATGTCGGAAGAACAAGTGAGAATGTTCAAAATAAAAGTCATGGTCCTTATTGACGATATCAAAACTACTTTCGAACAGTTAAAAACGGAATCCAAGTCGAATGACAATCAAAGGTTACAGAAGCGTCTCATAAATTTACTTTTGAAGAATTTAGAAAAAAATAAAAATGCTCACTAGGTTCGTTGTAAATTAGGTAGGTTAAATAGTTTCTGGATAATTGATATGTGATACTGTGGATGAATAAATATATTTTTGTTTTTGATAAGTTTTTTACTTTATGTTATCTACACACCTCCGGCGTATGAGGAAGGGTTACTCGCCACCATTCGCTGCTGATTTCGTTCCGAATGGCAATTATTAATTTTCCTTGGTAAAAATAGACTTTGTTATTCTAGGTGACATGTCTGAGCTGTTTAGGGTCTGTCGGTGTGGTGAATTTCATTCAAAACGGTTTAGTTATTTCAAGACTTATTGAGTTAAGGACAAAACCTTCCTGTTTTAACCAGGATAATAACAATTACCACATTACCAAGGTTGTGTTCCGGTGAAAAAAAGCTAGTGAAATTTAAGGAACATGGGCAAGTTCAACTGAAGGTTACGGTCGGCAATCGGCATCATTAATGGATTTGGATGATAAAAGCCCTTGGGTATAATCCCCTCATTGACAGGTTTTTACTAATATATGTAACAAAACATGTGAATGTGTCTGTTTGTTCGTTGAGTTCTTTGTCTCGATGAATATCTGAAGCGTAGTTGTCACTAAAGTATGTCTTATTATGGTAGCGTCGGGTGACGGGTCGCTCATATCCCTCTATATGGTTGCGGAGGGCGATGGCTGGATCCCGAGTTAACTCGTGAACAGGTGCCGTTTGAGGTGTTCGTTGTTCTTCGTTTGGATACTTGGGGGGAGGGCGATTTGCCGAGCTAACAGATGAAGATTAGAATAATTTTGTATAGACATGAAGAGACTGTAAATTTATTTTGAAAAAAATATACCCGTGAAGTTTCTTGCCAGTTTTTCTTCACGAAGGTTTTTCCGAACTGGTGGTAGAGTCATGTTTTATTTGACGTCAATAAGAACAAGTAACTGTCAATGTTGAGAAATAAATATTTGAATTTTGAATTTAATTCACAATACTCCCCAAGTATCTATTTTTGCGGTAATATAGATGTTTTAATAGACATCCATTGATATCAATGCTCGTTTGCCGGCTATTAAAATGTCAAAGAATGTGACAAACACTTTCGCACACGGATCTATTTGTGGGTATAACTACCCTCAGTTACCATTATTATATCTTACTAGGATATACGATACTCACTCACCGCAGTTAAGCAGCAAGGGCGGATGTCGTCGCTTCATAAAGTATCAATGTCCTCTTGAGAAGAAATAGCTAATGGAGTTGGTCTTTTGTAAAGTAATATTACAAGTTTTTACAAGTAGTGACTGTAAGCATTTTCAAAATGTATTAACCAGTTACGTAGCCTTATGGGTTGTGGACGCATTGTTGTGTAGAATTCACTAAAATTTAATAATAATAATGAATCCCCAGACAAACACTCCAACTGTATGCCCCCAAAGTAAGCAGAGCTTGTGTTATGGATACAGCGAACTGGGGGGGAACCTATAATAAATATTCGACGGTCAAGCAGTGTAGTGGTGAGTAGCCCTTCCTCATACGCTGGAGGTCCCAGGTTCGAGTCCTGGGTCCATAAAGTTGGTGTGATTGCCTGGAGACAAAAAAAATACATACGTAAATATCAACAACCATGATCCGAGAACAAATATCTGTGTTCATCACACAAATGAATGCAACGACCAGGGCTCGAACCTGAGACATCCGGCGTATCAGGCAAGGCGTAAAATACGCCACTCGGCCGTCAACAATGCTTTTTTATTGTTAAATAAATTATACTTTGTTGTCCGCATAGGTACTTAAAATTGTCACATTTTCACAACGCTCACTTTGGGCACTTAAAACAAAAATTATAACTAGTTAATTATATTTTGTACGTAAAATCAATGGGCTTTAAATGAGGATTGTTAGGTTAGGCTAATTAAGGATGTCAATTTTCATGATTTCATAAAAAAATAATGATCGAAAAAAATCAAGTTGTGTTAAAATCAAAATCCTACGCACCGTTCAGATTATCCGTATCAGATTACGGTATTTTGGAGTACTTACACAGTTTTGTACAACTTATTGAAATCCTTTATATTTATATACAAACAGCAAAGTCTGCAGTATCAGCGGCAGGACAGGGTTTAAAGGTCTGGAGGCCCTGGGGCAATAAAGGAGTAGAGGCCCCAAATTAACTTCATCAAGTGGTGCAAAACGAACTCAAATTATTAGAATGGTAGTAATAAAAGCTCTGACAAAAAAATAAGATTTTTCTTACAAAAAATAATAAATTTACTGCCTAAAATACTAAGTTTCCGACTACTTTTGTTCTAGTTAAAATGACAAAATGATCGAATGGAATACTGAAATCTTCGAAAGATAAACACGACTGCTTATTTCTGTAATACATTTTTACCAGCTCAAATAACGATCTACTGAGAACTATGCTTTGTAATTATTATCTTTACTTGCCACCTATTAATTAATAAATTACCTTTCATATTTCACAGACTGTGGTAATATTTTAACCACAATGTTATACTGAAAATATTATGCTAAGTGCATAATGCAAATAGTGCTGAAACTCATGAAAAATGCAAAAATATAACTGTAAAAATCAGTTTATCATGAAAATATACTTTAATCGGTGTCGTACATAATGAAAAGCTGAAAAAGGTACTTAATATGGTCCTGGCGCTTCGCCGGGTGCTGCAACATCACTCTCGCTTCGCTCGCTCGGCTCGCGCGTGTGTTAACTACATACAAACCTAGGTTAGGTTAGCCCAATTGAACCTGTATTGTGTCCAGGCAGAACGCAAGCGGAGCGAGCGTCAAATGCATGCATGTAGTTTAAAAAAATAATCAATCGATCGCGCGGACGGAACAGTTGAGGTATTTTCATTATTATTTAGAGTTAAAAAATATATTTGTTAACCAACAATAGTAATTAAAATAGTTGATGCAATTCGTAAAAGTATGATTATTTTGACATAACCACTGTTGTCGGTAACTTAGTAATCTTCTCGGAGGTTCAGTATTTTACTCTCGTAAGGGTAATTTTTCTATTCAATGTTCAAATTTTTTTAGGAGAAATGTAATTTGAACTTGATCTTATTTGATTGTTAAAATGGATTTTATTTTTTGGTATGTTTCCGGTTTTTTTGTCGGTAATTCATTATAACGCTGGTTAGTTAGAATAACAGTCGGCCGCAGATCGCTGGAGATTAATTTGTTTTTCGGAACCATTATTATTTCCCTGTTAGAATTAACACGTTAATAAACAATTAATAAGAGTTTGTGGACATATTTGTGTAAGTTTTTACTTTGTAGAAGTGTTAATGGTATAAACACTTTTTTTATAAAAACAGAAAAAAATCTGCGAAATCAATTTTCTTATTATTCTCTATTGTGGGGGCTACATTCTTGTGGAGGCCCGGGTCTGCAGCCCCGGTGGCCCACCCCTAAATCCGGCCCTGATGAGACGTTTTCAGTAATAAAAAGAAATTACGAATTAACGTGTTAGTGCCACAAACGCTTTAGATTAGTATTATTAGAATTAAAGTGGCCGTTTCGAATAAAAACTCACACAATATTAGGCCTCCTTGCGCAGCTCCGAATTACCCAGCACTAGGCTAAATATGTCAGTTCAATGGCAATAGAAGGTGACGGAATTACATTTTAACTAACTAGCCGCGCAAGTGGCCCTCATGGCTGGTTTACACGCGTTAACTAGTTGAGTTGTGAACTAAATTTTAAATTAAAAATGACGTGTAAACAGTTAGTTGAGTGACAAGTGGTAAGTTAAAATTTAGTACGCAAGTGATCAAGTGGATTAGGAGTCGTTCTATTTTTCGTATAAGTAGTTTAATATTGGGACATGGCTTTTTTAGTTAATTGCATAAGTTGATAAAGCGTTTGGCGGTAAGAGCTGGTACCGTACATATTTCACATTTTTTCCTTTTCTTCAAATTTCAGAGCGGAGTTTGGACTCTACTTTAAAATTTCTTGAGGAATATTTTAATAAGAATGCTTGTTGAATATACGAAGTAAAAACATAATATATATATATATATATACTATATATATATACTTATATATATATATATATATATATATATATATTCTTCTAGAGTTTTTAATATCGGAAATACATTTTTTTCTTTGAATTTGATCAAAATCTCGCTAATCACAAATCTATGTACAGGATTGGAGAATTCCTTAATTTATTGACCGACCATCTTCATTGAAGTTATGAGATTAACTACTTAACTCACAAGTGCCATTTAGTAATTTAAAATTTAGTAACCGATTTAACTACTTAACGCGTGTAAACCAGCCATTAGTTTTAGTTCAAACCTTAATTCTTTGTAATTGCGTATGTATTTTGTGGTAGGTTGATGAACTTTAGTCCGTACTTGCTTCCTATTAAACGAAAATATTTGATTTTCCAAAGCACAGTCCATAATCGATGAGCTTTGCGAGCGCTCAAGCCGGCTGTATTGTGTTTCAAATTAAATGTTATTCGCAATTAAAGTTTCACTATCAAAACCATATTTATTCGCTCATTTGTGATCTTTGTAGACTTTCTGTTTGGTTGATACGTTAAGAAAAATTAAACTTTACTTGCCTTGAGAATTAATTTAATGAAATCGTAAGTGTCAAAAGATGATCGTAAATTTGTACATTACAATCAAACACCAATATGCTTCCTAAACAAATGTGAAATGTAAAAAAAAATCGAGATTCTTCTTTCTTTACCATTAGAATAAATAAAGAGTTTTAAAAAAACATTTTTATTAGCTAGTAGTGTTCAAAGCAAGTCTGTATTCTACTGTCGAATCTTTCGTTACGTCCATACTTAAGGTACAAACGACTTTAAAGGAATATTAATCAGTAATATTCCGCTAAGACCGTAAAGCGTAAAATTACTTGATCGCGGCTGATTTCTTAGAAACATCCGATCAAAGAGAAACTTAGAACCGATATTTGAAAATTAAGTTTATTTTTACTAATAAACTTCCAAAGCGCCGAAGCAGAATAAATAGACTTTCGCTCCTATGATAAAGTTGCGAAATGCTCTTAATTTACTCAAATATTTTTATACGAATGCATTGAATACGAATCCGAGCAGCTTTCGAAGAAAGTTTTTTCAAAGTAAATTACTGGTTATTGCCAAATTTATATTTTGTAAATCCTAAGTTAAGTAGCTGGTTTTTTTTTGGAATATAGTAAAAACTATTATAAATACATTAAAATACGCCTACCAGAACCATACCCACTAAAAACCCCCTGTCGGCTCGTGCATTTTTGCCACTCAGCCTTCATCTGAGCGACGGCCAATTGGAGAAAGAGACCGCGCTAGCGGGGCCCAGAAGGGGTCACCCGCTGGGAAAAAATTAAAAATTGCAAAATAAAATTGAATTAATTCGCATTTACGTTAGAATTAGGATTTACGTTAGAATTAGAATTTACGTTAGAATTAGAATTTGCGGCCAGAAGGGCTTCGAGATCGGCTGACAGTCTGGTGGAAGAGTACGCTTGCGCATTCCTAGGCCTAGCGACTTTGAACTTCGAATCTAAGACAGGAGTAGTATATGAGACTGAATCACAAACTAGAGGATTGGGATGGGTTTCGGAGCGTTTGAAGAACGCTTCAGAGAGTGTTTTGAGGTGTTGTTGTACTGTAGGCAGTTCAAGATCTCTATGCAAGTCCGCGTTACGCACGTACCACGGTGCGTTTGTGGCCCTGCGGCAAAAGAGGTTTTGAACTACCTGCAGATTGGCGTATATATACCTACATATGTCATGACGGGTCTAACGCAGACCTTGTAAAGTGTACGTTTGTTTCTGAAAGACATTTTACTTTTTCTACCTAACATGCTATTTAGGTGGCCTAAGTAGTGACGAGCGAGTTTCGAAACTCTTTCGACGTGTGGCTTGAAAGAAAACGTCTGATCTAAGGTGACGCCTAAGTATTTAATACTGCACTTCCAGGGGATGGGAATACCTAACATTCGAATGTGGGGATCGTTGTAGCGATTACGACGTTTGTGATCGAATTGAATAGCAGAACTCTTTTCTGGGTTGACATCTATACGCCATTTTTGAAACCAAACACCGAGGGCTTTTACGGCCTTTTGGAGTCTGGTTACAAGGTGCGGAACACTGTGGCCTTTGGTATAGAGTGCGGTGCGTCGGCAAAGAGGGCGAGTTCGACGCCTTTCGGCGGGATGGGAATGTCGTTGGTGTACACGGTGTACAGCAGAGGGGCGAGTACTGAGCCTTGAGGGACTCCAGCCTTTATGGGACGAGGCGCAGAAAGCCTGCTTCGTGTTTAAATCGAAACGTACGGTCTTTGAGAAACGACGCTATTAACCTGACTAGGCGATCCGGTAAGCCTATTTTGTAGAGTTTATAAACGAGACCGCTGTGCCAGACTTTATCGAAAGCCTTGGCTACGTCAAAGAAAACCGCGACTGTTTTATAACGACGCGGATAGAAACCGTCAAGTATATACTCAACGATTCGATGGACTTGCTGAGGGCAGGAGTGTTTAGCGCGAAAGCCGAACTGATGGGGAATAATGAGAGGATCGCCATCCGTTGGAAACAGATGGTTCCGCATTCGAGAGAGTATGACTCTCTCGAGAAGTTTAGACATTGCCTTGAGGAGGCTGATGGGTCTGTGATTAGCCGGGACGTTCAGAGGTTTGCCCGGCTTGGGAATGCCTATGACTGTCGCTTCTTTCCAAGCTTTTGGAAAGTAGCTATGGTCGAAGCAGGCATTGAAAATGATAGCTAACAAGGTAAGCATCTGGTGAGGTAGGTGCCTAAGTGCGTGGTTGGAAATTCCATCCGCACCCGGAGCCTTTTTGGACTTTTGATTTCTAATGAGAAGCAAGATTTCATCATTAGAGACTGTGACAGGGTCGGCGGTGATGGGGAGAGAGTCTCTGCGAAGGACTTCGTCCTCCACCGCCTGGATGTGTGAGAGATCAGCAGGTTGCGTGCTGGGCGAGCATTGTGCGGCAATGCTGTCAGCGAAGCATCCGGCTTCGCTGAAGATTCGGCTGAGAGGCGGTGTCTACGCGTAAGGCTCGGGTCATGTTATAGTACGCTTGGTGGGACGGAGAGATATTCGCCATGAGATCGTTCATCTGAGCGTCTCGGAGTTCCGCGAGGCAAGACCTAACTTTACGTTGAAGCTGATTCGCAGCTGTTCTATAGGCGGGCGTGGGATATTTCTTGGCTCTCCGGAGAGCCGCGTTCTTAGCTTTAATAAGATTGCTAACGGCTAAGGGAAGCGTGGGTTTGCCTTGCTTAGCAACCTTTTCGTTGTCACTGATGGCTGAGTTGATAGCATCAGTGAGAGAATTTACTAATGAATCAATTTTATCTGGGAATTTTATCCTATCTAATTGTTCGGGAGAGATCGCGAGTGGAGAGTTCGGAGCCTCTAAGGCTGAAACTAACGTATTTTTAAAGCCTTTCCAGTTGGTAAAGGTCTTAGGAGATGAGACGTTAACGTTAGACGTACCTAGCACGATGGAGACGGGGCGATGGTCGGAGCCTAGGTCATCGAGAGGTTCGATAGACCTGAGGTCGGGGTTGATTCGCTTGACTATTGCAAAATCGAGGATATCAGGAGAGTGGTTCGGGTTGTCGGGATAGTGGGTGGGAGTGATGGGGTAGATGACATCTAAGTCAAGTGAATTTGTGATGTCGAGGAGAGCGATACCGCTGGTGTTGGTTGATAGGCACGTCCAGTCAGTATGTTTGGAGTTAAAGTCTCCGAACATAATGACTGAATGGCCGAGGGCGAGAATGGCCTCAAAGTCGCTGCGGATAGGTCTGGTACCACTAGGTATGTATGTCGGATGACCAGTCATAGCCAATCTACACACAGTGGCTTCCATGTTGAGGAGAGGAGGGGTAGGGAGAGGGCAGCAATGGAATCCTCTTTTGTAATAAATAGCAGCGCCGCTGAAACCGTCGGAGTTGGGCCTGTCGTTACGAATAAACGCGTACTTAGGTATAGCGAATCCCCTGGAGCGGTTTGGAGTTAGCCACGTCTCTTGAAGAAGCAATAAGTCTGGCTCGTTGTTCTGAAGGAACAGTTTGAGCTCAGGAAGGTTAGTATTAAGGCTACGAACGTTAACAGAAACTAGGGATAAGCCCTTGGGTTTGATACGACCGGACGCGGGATTTGCGGGTCTAGACATTATATTGCTTATTTACGAATTTATACAAAAAAAAAAAAAATTTATAACGAACTTAGAAGCGAGTGATGTTCGGCTAACGCAAATAAACGCTCTTGAGGAGAGCGGGCGGCTCGCAGTTTGCGTGCGAGAACAGAAATTTCCGTAATGTCGACGTTTTGAATGACGTCGAACACGGTCTTCATGTCCTTAGCCAGCGACGACTGAGGTGAAGATGACAGAGCAGGACGCAGCCCTACGGAAGCTACGGGAGCTGGGATGGGTCGGGAAGGTGCAGGCGGGACAGCCGGACGCTGCCTCCAAGACAGAGCCGGAGTAGGCGTCGGCTGTACGGGCTTTGCTTCCGGGGGACCCCGGTGTGCACTCCTTCGTTATGTGTGGATCCAAGCACTTAACGCACCTGGGGGGAGCTGAGCAGTTAGCCGCTGCGTGGCCGTAGAGCTGGCAGCGGTGGCACTGCCCAGGGTGACCGCGGGGGTTGGGACGCTCGACGGAGATATTTGAGAGTCCGCAAATTGTGCGAGCCTCTCTAAAGATCTCCCTCGAGTTGGGAGTATTAGACTAGATAACTAAAGCTAACGGAAAGCACCTACCGCGGTTAGAGTGCATCTTGTGCACTGCTTCAGCCGGAAAGCCCTGAGACTTAAGGTCCTCGAGAATGTCTTCATTACTGAGTTCAAACGGGACGCCCCGTAGTACTGCGCGGATCTTACGCTCCTCCGGGAGGGCGTAGGTGTGATACGCGATTTGATTGATCGACAGAAGCCTAGTGAAAGACCGGAAGTCGTCGATGGTCGCAACTTGAGTTTTGATTGATTCGCCAGCGTTGGCGGCTTTTAAGTAATCAATTTTGTGCTCTTTGCACAAGTTAGAAACCGCGGTCCAGCGCGCTTTTTCACGGAGGAAGACGGGCGGAGGGAGCTGAGGCTTCGGTGGGACGGGAGCGCAGCGCGACGCTGGCTTCGAAGGGACCGATGGAGACGCGGTCACTTCGAGTGACATGAGCGGCGCGGGGGCGGGTGTAGAAGACACCGGGGTTGGCTCGGGTGTTTAAGACACCGCGGCTTTTTTCGAACGCTTCTTAGAGCGTTTGGCAACTAACTGGAACGCAGGCTCAAGAGAGCCGGTTAGGGTGGCGGCGACCGACGAAGCTTCGGACACGGCGGAGTCTGAATCGCTCCCGGGAGCGGTACGCTTCCTACGAGATGAGCGCAAGGATGAGACCGACGCGCAGTCCATATCGGATGGAACGGGAGACGCGGGAGAGCTATACACCTGAGGGGTCTGGACGTTGGAGGCCTGAAGGGCTGGGGTTGGGGCCTGAGGGGCCGGGGACGCGTTAAGCGCTAGTACAGCCTGCGTAAATATGTCGTCAGAAATTGAAACACCCGACGCGGCGAGTGCTTGGGCGAACGCCTTCGCAATGTTTATGACGCTTTGCTTATCCATTTGGGAAGGGGTTGGGACTATGATAAGTATATATAATTATATAACAAATGCCTAGAGTTCCTAAATAAAGATCTAGCGAACCCTAGCGGCTAACCTCCCTACCAGCGGTAGGGGGGCTGGGGAGAATAACTTAAAACTAACCGTAGTACGCCAAAGACCGCTACCTAGAAACCTAAAAAAGGGTACGCAGGTAAAGAGTTGACCGCGTTAGGGTCAACCTTTACCGACAGAAAGGACAAATACACACGAAAACACACAGATATGATAAAAATAAATATGAAAATAGGAGAAAATTAAATAAAATAAAGAAGAGAAATAAAATAAGAATAAAAGGACTGGTTCAGTACAAATTCGTTGTCACCGCTACCTAGAAACCTAAAAAAGGGTACGCAGGTAAAGAGTTGACCGCGTTAGGGTCAACCTTTTCCGACAGAAAGGACAAATACACACGAAAACACACAGATATGATAAAAATAAATATGAAAATAGGAAAAAAATAAATAAAATAGAGAAGAGAAATAAAATAAAAATAAAAGGACTGGTTCAGTAAAAATTCGTTGTCACCGTTAAGTATCCTTTGTACTGAAACCAGACTACTTACACTGGGCACAACACTGCACTCAGCACAAGCACAACACAACTTAGCACAGCACTTTGAAGACTAAGGGGCTTAGTCACAAAGAAAAATCGCACTTCGATAGCACTCAGAGGGAGTAGAAAAACCTTGAAAACCGTAGCACGGAACCAACACGCTAAATTGTGACGTCTGTAGACTGAGCGCCACGGAATATCGGGAAGGGACCGATCAACGGAGAACGGGGTCTTGCACGTCCGCACCGCGTGGCGATCGGAGCGAGAATGGTTCCGGTGGCTTACTTCGGTACTATACTACATATACCTAATGCTACGTGGTTGCAAAAAAAGCTGCTTCACCGAACGTAACTCTTAACATTTTTGAAAATTGTGAAATGAATTAACGGACAATATGTGATATTCATACGTATGTTAATACGAAAAGCATAACTTATTACCGTGTTGTACTAATTTGACGTGACCCGATACCGTAATGCTATTATTTGTTGCGTCGTCGTTTATCCTATGAAACCACATTTAACAGAAATTCAAAAACGGGCCATACAGTTGGTGTGTTTGTCAGAGATTTATTATTTGTTTATTCATTTAGGGATATATTAAGGAATAGTAATATATAAAAAAAATATAACAATACGACACAAAGACACGACCTGCTATATAAAATATTCAAATTCAAAAGTGTAATTCGATTGTGTAAGAATATACCAACCGAACGGAACAACGACGGGGAAAAATAACAAACGGGGAAAAAGAGGTCTTCAGGGCAAGATTTAAAATGAACTTAACGTTGAAACTGATTTCCCAAGTTCCATTTTCATTAGAATCTACTTGCTCATACCGAAAAAAATTATAATGGATTTTTTGATTTTAATACAAAGTCCCTTATTTGCCATTTTAGAACTACTGCAAACACGTACGTTCATGTGTACATAAGACCGACTCGTGCGCGACGGGTTTAATTCGTTGATCAATATTTCCACATTCTACTCTAACTGCCCACTAAACGACAGTTAGTTGGATGTTGGAACTGCAAGACCGCTCAACTCACTGTCAGCACTTTCTGTGTTAATCCTGAACGTTATGATCGCAGCAGATTGAGAAACAGATGGAGAACTCGGTGATTGAATGTTTTCATGACTGTCAAGACACCTGTCATCTTAGTCACTCGTGTTTTATTTAATTCAATGAACGTGGAAGCTAAAGGAAATATTTATTTTAGTTCCTAGTTCTAAAATAAATATGTGCGCTTGCGTTCGTAGGTAAATAAACCTGGAAAATTGGAGATATTAAAAAAATAAGAAAATTTTATATAATATCTGTCACTCTTAATCTTATACGCAGTATGAAATTCATATTTCCACGCGTTATATTTTCTGCGTCACGTGATGTTTATTCAGGCTGTGATTTAGGTCCCTTGATACCTCCGCAGTCTTGGCTGACCTTTGTTCATCATGTTAACTGACGAAATTGAAGTTAGGATACAAGGTTGCCTTAATATTAAGTATGGGGGCAGGCAAGTTATTTGAGATATGAATATGCTATGTTCTAATTTTAGGTTTACCCGCTTTGGTGATCATCATAAACAGTTTTTTAATGAACAGCGATTGTATTTAATTGAGTGCTTGTTTTGAAACAGTATCAAGTTTTATGTTAGTATCAACGTTGCGAATCTCAAGACTATTTTCGAATAATACGAAAAAGTTCTATGATCTCAAAACCGAATTTCTAGAAGTTTAATTAAGTTCAGACGTACATCCCATAAATCTAATAACCTGTGCAGCTGATATAAGCCTACCTTCGACTTAAGGCCAATGCCTCGACAATATCAAAATGTCTTTGAAAAGGTAATTGAATCTTTTGCAATTGAATGATTTTTATGATCTTAGAATAAACTTCAGTAATACAGAATTACTTACCACGGCAAAAAAAGTTTATTATTTAAGGAAGTGGGTTAAATGAAACATAGTCATTATTTTTCTTTTTAATATATTCTCTTTTGACCCCAAAACATTTCTTAGATTTTACACTAAGCTGGCTATCCTCAAAAGAATAAAAATATTTGGTCCTGCTCTTCGTTTACATTGCAGAGTTATTTCATCATCGTTCTAAAATATGGTTGCCATGAATGTGTCCGCCGACTGAGTCATCTTGAACTCCTTAGAAGGCTGTCCCCTTTTTATGCCACTGTATGGAGTGCTGGTTTGACTCAGGCTCATAATGGTGAGCCATCTGATGAAGCTCTGATCAGTTTCACGATGTCATCCTCGTTGGTGCCAAGTGGGAAAAAAAACTTGCGTGCGCACACGACCCGTTTGCATTTTGAAGTAACGAAAGCATTCTCGCCATCTATCTTGCGCTGAATTTTGATATCTTGAGATGGTCATGGAGGATATTTGCAGCTGATGCTCCAATAATTTTTGCTAGCTGCCTCTCCTCTGGCTGCTTTTCAATCAGACGCCGTCCAGCACTAATTTCCCTACCTTTTCAGTAATTACTCCCTGCTTCGCTTGAATTGAACACCATGACACTTGTGCACCATGGCTTTTACAGGAAAAGAATCCGCGAAAACAGAAGATATCTGTTGCAAAATGGTTTAGCGCGGCTTTTCTTGCTTGGTAAGGAACCCAGTTTTCTTCATTATAAGCGATTTCTGTTCCTTCTTCTTCCTTCCCCTCTATTCCGAACTATTTCATAAACGCCATGCGCAAAACCTCGGACCTAGAATGCTGAAATTTTCCATTTAGTTTATTTTATTGAGTACACAAGGAATAAGGCAAAGATTTTCGACGTAATGACTTATATTAATCTGAAGCTTGACTTTTTACTACAGGGTTGCAATGGGATTGTAAAGATTATGTTTGATTTTACTGGCAGACTTTCTTTGATGAGATCTCGTCTGGGTTGGTCTTAGAGTCCTTCCTTTGTCTGCCATAATAACTCCGTTTTCTTGGTAGTATTCTGGCCAAAGAGTATGAACTGCCAGTGCAATACCTGGACAGAGGCAATTTCAACTAAACCCTACTGCGCCCGGCAACGCATTGTCAGTCGAGATATAATAATAACAATCACTAGGAATCAATCAAACACCCACGACTAACGATGTCCATGGACGTGGATGCTACTTACCATCGGGTGGATTGCATCCTCGTTCGCCGGCTGTGAATATAGTAAACACATGTTTCTAAACATCGACCCTTGATGGAATAAATATTTTCTAGTCTTTCTTCAAAGTTTTGACGAAAAAAAAGTGGGATTTGCGCTAACAGTAGTAGCTACTGTGTATTGCCGTAATTATTGTAAATATGAAGCTTTTTTTACATATTTGCGACTTTCCCTCCTCGCTTAGCCAATACCTTCAAATAAATAATCTTCTCAATCCGCTTAATTTTCAGTTGGAAACATATACACATAAAATTTAACAAGTACGGGTTAGGTATTCCACTTTCGGATCGACACTTAAATTGAGGACGCCTTACCACTAACGATATTAAACGCACAGGCGCCGTTAAGCCTGACGAATTATGGATCGTACATAGTAATTTTTATTTCATATTTGAAAGGCAGAGCACGGATGTTTATAACTAGCATTTTTGTTTATTTTGTTTTAACATACCTAAAAATTAATGTTATTCGCTTATTTTACGTTACCTTACCATTTTTACCAGAGCAAAAAATGGGACATTCTTCACATAAATACACGAAATTTTTTTCTGTTACAGAAGTTGACGGTGATAACATCTAGGCTCGTATTGTAAGAAACAATCGATTGAAAAATTAAAATGTTCTCATAGGCTAGTAAATAATATGTATTGTTTTTAGTTATAATAAACCATCCGAAGAGTATTTTGATCGTTCGCGTAACGCAAATTTAAAAGGTTGTATAAATAAATTTCCCCGTGCATATTTATACGCACATTCTTATCAGTTTGTAACGAAGAAAACACCTCTTGCACGAATGTTGATTTGACGATTCGACCTCACAAGGTCAACCATTTCCAGTTGTTGAGGACGGTATGAGAAGTACTCAAACAAGTAACTTATAAGAGAATATGTCTAGTATGTACGACGAAGTTGTCGAAGGTGCTAAAGTGGCAACAGTTTCGTGATATAACCCGAAAAACTAAAGGATATTTCTGTTTGTTTGATAAGTGTGATCACAATATCAGTGTTTTTTGTTCCTTTATATTAAAATGCTTCAGATTATATCAGGGGCTATGGAACTAATACAACGCATCAAGCGTAATTTAATATTAATGTAAATCAAAGAGATACCTGTAACAGGCAGGACACAATACTGAAAATGTTTTAGTAACTCGCACGTAGTCACACGCCTGTATGGATTCAATTAGAGTTTTTAATTAAGGTCACTTCGTTTGCGCCTCCATGAATACAGATGAACTGTTTGTGTTGACTCAACGGCCCACTAAGGGGTAAGTATTTTTTTTTTATTTAGGCTGAATTAATGGACTAATTTAATGAACACATTTCTTTACGTGATTTTTGTAATAGGTGGCAACACCTGAACATCGTCAAAATCAATTTATTGCTGCCATTTCATAAACTAAATTTAGATCAAAGTTCAAAACAGAATAGCGTTTTGACCAAATTGGAAAACTTTTAGTTAAAGTTTTGTTTAATTCGTTTTTCTGATAGAGTTAGCATCTATGTCAGAGCTCTATCTACGTCAAAAGCGCGCTTAAAGTCAACTAATTATGATTATATTAAACACGTAAATAAAAATATACATATATATATATATACTTACAAAACTAATTATAAATTATATGATACTCGATGGTTTCGGATCCCTTTTCTGTTCAATGTTTGCCATAAAAATATCAGTCTGACAAGTTATTTATAAGCTCGTGACGGCAAAAAGTACGCCATAACATTGGCACGGCTGAACCACATCAAAACCGGTCTGTTCATATGGTAGGTACGATGCCACAGACATCCACACATATACACACGTTAAACTTATAATAGCCCTCTATTTAGGGGGTTGACTGGGATTGCACGCCCGTGTATCAACTTCACGGATGGTTGCAATTTGGGGTAAGTAATGTATATTTGAATACCTTTGTTTGCAGTCCTTCGTGCTTGCTTTCAGCTTGTAGCAAACGGAACGAATATCGATTTAAAATATTTCTGCAATTTTTAAATCGTTTAATTATTTAATAATTATAACTGTTTATATCAGACCATAGGTCAATATTATGTTAGTTATAAATTTCTTATGAACTATTATATGTAAATTTTTTAACAATTACAAATAAAAACAATACATACATTCATTTTACATGAATAGCGTTTCAGTAATTATACTATATCGTACTGTCTACCTTTCCGTACAATACTTGTAGAATACTGTTAGGACTATTACAGATTCTAAATTTTAGGGAAGCAATCCTCAAATTCAAATTCAAATTCAAATTCAAATATGATAAAAAACTCTTCCTTAAGATGGTATAAAAGTCATCGACCCTTGCTTCAGCGAACATAGTCGATGCGCTGCAAAATCGCGGTGGTCCCAAACACCACTCTGAAACTATTATATATAATACTTAAACTCATGGAACATTTTAGTATTGAGTTTCTTTTGTTAAGACCTCGCCTCTCGCCGATCGCGTCGGTGCTACAGACCTTGCTATATTGTCCGTTATATTAACCACGTTTAAGCGGTTGTGTTCCGGTGAAACGGAACAACCAGCCAGGCTATTACTGGGAACACATTATCAGTCGATATAATAACCAAAGGCACATTCCTTGTTCATACATACATTTCATACATAAAAAAACACTAATATTTACGTTTGTCTATTATTCTGAGAATATTGACGTTGAAACATAGGGTCCCCCGCGGCGTTCATGACAGCGAGCACCGCTGCTGAAAGCGTACAGGACTTCCATTTATTGTACAATAATTACAAAATATGTATCTCTATTATATAAAGTGATCGTCTAATAAAGTACCAAGATTTTCATATTGAAAATTATTAAATATGTTGTTTTTATATTTTGTTTTATCTATCTAAATACACAATACAATGACTGTCGATAGAATATTTAACGTTTAAACAGCTATAAAGCTATCACTCTAAGGAAAAGTTTTTTTTTCAGGTAGCGGATGTCAATCCACGGTGTCTTAGGAACATTGTCAATTCCATCTGCGGCTATTTCAGTTCACGTTGTGAATCTTAACGAATCAAAACGACGCTCACAGCGTATGTGTAGAGGCCTTTTTACGTCCGAAATTAAAACAGTTATTTGAAACGATTGTCTGTTATAAAATAATGTAACCAGTTCTTACCGTTCAGAACCGACAGTAATAATACTTTCACAATAAGACGTACCAAGGCCTATATTTTTCAGTAAAGTGACAAGACATTACAAGCTTTCCGTGAAGTTTCTTGGCAGTTCATCTTCACGAAGGTTTTTCCGAACTGGTGGTAGAGACATGTTTTATTTGACGTCAATAAGAACAATTACTTGTTCTTATTCGTGTCAAGTGAGAAATAAATATTTGAATTTGAATTAAAGCTACACGAGGAGCAAACCGCGCGAAACTGATAAAAAATTAATCAGCATTAAATGCTTTTTACGCCGTCTGTACTTTAATGCACTTCCACGCCGCCAGCTCTCAATAGCAACATATCGTATTTTTTAGCCGCCTAAGCAGCACCCTCCGCGGGAGAGAGGTGGAAGATGCGTCATGGATACCTCCGTGGGCACCGACTTCTGTGGGGTGATGTGGGATCACCAGAGAGGCACCTACCCACCATAAACCACCTTGCTGGCTGTGGCATGGGAATGCTAAGCAGCCTTCAATTGGGTAGCCTCTGGAACTTTATCCGCAGATAATTCGCAAAATGTATGTAAAAATACTGACTATAAGGGCGCTAAGTTAGTCAGGGGGAAAGTTTTTGTACTGGTTTACTCTATTTTGAAAATCTATCAGGAATTCTTATCGAGATGTTCAAAACTTTAAGGCGTAGTAAGAATCCCGTGATTTTGTTATTTTATAGTTCGAATATCTGTGATGGTCTAAAACTATTAGAATATTGATCCAAAAAGTCTAATTCAACGCAACCTCCTTTATAGCATTGTAAAATAATACATATTATTGGACAAATCTCATAATTTGTAATGCACGCTTCATTTGGCGAAGAAAAACCAGTTAAAAGCAAGATCTATTATATATCCAATAATTTTTCCAGTCACTGTAAGAAGAAAGAAGAAATCATAGTCACTGTAATGTTTCTATACTTAGATGTAAATGTATTTTATTTATTATCTAAAGTTACATACAATGTTTGCATTAAATATTTTTCAGACAGCAAATTTTTATGGACAAAATAAATACATAGATAATTATCATTTTATAAAGATTATATAACGTGTAGATAATGTAAAAATGTATACAACCGTAACAAGTAATTGTCAGACTGAAATAAACATTTTTTATGTTTTATTATATTTCATTATTACTTGTAGTCTTTACAGATATTTTCATGTAATTTTTACGTATGAAGATTTAAAATTTTGTTTCAATTACGAAATCTTTCAAGTCTCTCGACGTAATTTCGAGTACCTTGTTGCCTCTCTATGAACATCAATAGTGACACAAACGTCATACGCAATTAAAACCGTTCATTTATACGAGGGTGGATTGAAAAGTTCACGGCCTAAATAAGAAAACACAAGAATAATGCAATGTTTTATATTTATTTTTCTACATACTCTCCTCCTAGGTCACAGCACTAAGTCCAGCGGTCCTCCAAAGCCTTGATCCCTTTTAAATAGAAGGTCTCGTCAAGGTCTTCAAAAAAGGCATCTATGGCCACTTTGAACTCCTCATTGGTAGAAAATTTCATTCCACCAAAGTGTTTTTTAGTTTTGGAAATAGGTGGAAGTCAGAAGGTGCCAAGTCAGGTGAATAAGGGGGATGAGGAAGCAATTCGAAACCACAATTCACTATTTGAGCTATCGATTCTACAGATGTGTGAACACGAGCATTCTCCAGATGAAAAAAAATTTTCTTGGTCAACAATCCTGGTCTTTTAGACTTTATTTCTAATCAACCAAGATGACACCCTTAGAATCCCAGAAAACCGATGCCAATACCTTGTTTACTGAAAAACACACCTTGGCTTTCTTGGGGGTCGGAGATCGGGTCTCTTCCATTGTTTGGATTGTTATTTGGATTCAGGAGTATAGTGATGAACCCATGTTTCGTCCATAGTAACAAAGCTTGCCAAAAATTCGTTTGGATCAGCTTGAAAAAGCTCTAAACAGTCTCTAGAAATCGAGAGCCGAATTCGTTTCTATTCAACTGAAAGGACCCGCGGAACCCATCTTGCAGACACCTTGTGGAGCCCTAATTCGTTAACCATCATGTTTTGTGTACGTTCATATGAAATTCCTAGAGCTTCAGCTGTCTCAGATACCTTCAATCATCTGATTCCCATGATGTCGTAGGTAGCTGTAGAAGCCCGTGCAGAGCGGGAGTCATCTTTGATGCTCTGTCGTCCACGTTTAAATTCAGCTGTACACTTTTTTATCATTGTATATGGCGGAGTAGATGTTCCTAAAATGGCCACCATATCTTCATGAATCTGCTTTGGAGTTCAGTGTTTCTTGCTCTTTCGTGCTCTACATTATCCATTTTCAAAATTAATGAAACTTACTCTCACTTAATGTTCAATAAAATAAATAATTACGCAAAATCTAGGTTTCATATGAGGGTAGTTTTATAATAATATGAGAATGCTATCTATGGTAGGCCGTGAACTTTGCAATCCACCCTCGTAAATACATTATAAAGATATAATCAAAATATGCATAAGAACATCATATATATTTATCCCACACGTCTGTTTTATTGCATATTTTAGAAAATTTATCTGAAAAAACGACAAAGGTCTTTGTTAAAATTTTCAATAATCCTGGATACAAAATACTTGCTAAATACTCATTAAATCCTTTTCTGTCACTGAAACCGATCCAATTTGCCATTTGATAATGAAAGTATTTCCAAAAATAAACTTTTTCAATACGCAATATATTTATTGCATTCACATGGTAATTTACAAGGGTATTCAATATTTTATGATCACATGTGTACCCCTTAGGTTGTAGCAATAGAGAGGCCGACGTTTCACTTATAAAATTAATTCAATAGTGCCATTTTTTTAAAAATATTACGGCATAATAATTAATATCATATATTTTTAAATGTCAATTGGTAAGTACTTATTCAAATATGAATGTTATACCTATTATGTATTATGTCATTGCGTGTTTATCATTAAAAATTCGTTTAGATTATAATAGGATTTATTTAGCAAAAATGTTTTCTGTTTTGGAATTTTATATAGTTTTTTTGCATTTTTTATGTAGGTTGGAATTTGATTATAGACTATAAAAGACTATAAAAGACTACTATACATTGTTATTTTTAAAAATTGACATACTAATCTTGCTTCTCTGCTAGGTCTCAGTGAATATTGTCGAGAGGTTGCTTTGGAAATAGTGTATATGTTTTCTCACAAATTTGCAAGTTTACAATATGTAAGTACCAGTCAAAGTAAGAGTTCGAAGTTTTTGGAAATATGGCTTAGGTACAGCTTTCGGCTTCTTTTATGTAAGTGAAAATTCTAATAGATTTTTTTTGAAGTAGAAACAGATCTTGTGCGTCAGTGCTGTTTACCCATGAGGTCACACCATAACTAAGTCGCGAGTGGGTACAGGCGTAGTAAGCGGGCAACGTCTCAGAGATATCAGTACTGTTTTTAATTTCTCAAAGAGCGTAACTGAAACTAGATATTTTGGCTTTTGCGCTTTTTACGTACTGTGTGAAGTTGATATGGGTATCAATATTAATTGCAAGTAGTTTAACGGTTCGAACACATTCTAACAGTACTTTTTTTTTGTTCCCCTCCACGGAGAGGGCAGGAGGAATTAAAAAATGCTCTTACGCATACTCCGCACGCGCGATCGGAGTTATGTGGGACTCGTCCCGACGCCTACCAGAGTCTATACCCACTAAAAAACCCCCTGAATGACTCGTGAAATGCCGCGCTAGCGGGGCCCAGAAGGGGTCACCTGGGATTTACATAGCACTAAAGGTGCTCAAAGCACTGAAGGTGAATTCATAGCACTGAGGGTGCTCAAAATGAAAATAGAAATCAAAATGAAAATAGAAATTTAAAATAAAATTAAATGAATATTAAAGAGGTTAAATTAATTCGAGTTAAGATTACAATTTGAATTTGTGGCCAGAAGGGCTTCAAGATCCGTTGTCAGTCTGGTGGAAGAGTACGCTTGCGCATTCCTAGGCCTACTATATATGAGACTGAATCTCGAACTAGAGGATTGGGATGGGTTTCGGAGCGTTTGAAGATCGCTTCAGAGAGTGTTTTGAGGTGTTGTTGTACTGTAGGCAGTTCAAGATCTCTGTGCAAGTCCGCGTTACACACGTACCACGGTGCGTTTGTGGCCCTGCGGCAAAAGAGATTTTTAACTACCTGCAGTTTGTGTAGGACGGAGGGTGTGGCGTGGGCAAAGATTGGCGAGGCATATGTCATGACGGGTCTAACACAGACCTTGTAAAGTGTACGTTTGTTTCTGAAAGACATTTTACTTTTTCTACCTAACATGCTATTTAGGCGGCCTAAGTAGTGACGGGCGAGTTTCGAAACTCTATCGATGTGTGGCTTGGAGGGAAGCGTCGGATCTAAGGTGACTCCTAAGTATTTAGTACTGCGCTTCCAGGGGATGGGAATGCCTAACATTCGAACGTGGGGATCGCCAGCAGGACGACGGCGTTTGGGGTCGAACCGCAGAACTCTTGTCTGGATTCATATCGATGCGCCATTTTTGAAACCATACACCGAGGGCGTTTACGGCCTTTTGGAGTCTGGTTACAGTTGAGTCTGGTGTAGAGTGCGGTGTCGTCGGCAAAGAGGGCGAGTTCAACGCCTTTCGGCGGGATGGGAATGTCGTTGGTGTACACGTTGGTATTAGCCGATTTATTCAGAGGTTTACCCGGCTTGGGAATGCCTATTACTGTCGCTTCTTTCCAAGCTTTTGGAAAGTAGCTATGGTCGAAGCAGGCATTGAAAATGATAGCTAACAAGGTTAGCACCTGTTGAGGCAGGTGCTTAAGTGCGTGGTTGAAAATTCCATCCGCACCCGGAGCCTTTTTGGACTTTTGATTTCTAAGGAGAAGCGAGATTTCGTCATTAGAGTCTGTGACGGGATCAGCGGTGATGGGGAGAGAGTCTCTGCGAAGGACTTCGTCCTCCACCGCCTGGATGTGAGAGTGAGAGGATTGCGTGCTGGGCGAGCATTGTGCAGCAATGCTGTCAGCAAAGCATTCGGCTTTCTCTTCGACTTCGAAGGCAGTAGTGCCATCGGGACGAGTGAGAGGAGGAACCTGAAAACGCGTTACGAGCCTTACGCGTAAGAATCGGGCCATACGCTTGGTGGGACGGAGAGATATTCTCCATGAGATCGCTCATCTGAGCGTCTCGGAGTTCCGCGAGGCAAGACCTAACTTTACGTTGTAGCTGATTCGTAGCTAATCTATAGGCGGGCGTGGGATATTTCTTGGCTCTCCATGGGATATTTCATGGCAAAATCGAGGATATCAGGAGAGTGGTTTGGGTTGTCGGGATAGTAAGTGGGAGTAACGGGAGAGATGACGTCTAAGTCGAGTTGCTCAGTGATGTTAAAAAGAGCGATACCGCTGGTGTTAGTCACGATAGGCACGTCCAGTCAGTATGTTTGGAGTTAAAGTCTCCGAACATAATGACTGAATGGCCTAGGGCAAGAATGGCCTTGAAGTCGCTACGGATAGGTCTGTTGCCACTAGGTATGTAGATTGAAACTATGATGATGGTCGGATGACCAGTCATAGCCAATCTACACACAGTGGCTTCCATGTTGAGGAGAGGAAAGGTAGGGAGAGGAGCGCAATGGAAACCTCTTTTGTAGTAAATAGCTGTGCCGCCGTAGCCATCGGAGTTGGGCCTATCGTTACGACTGAACGCGTATTTGGGAATAGCGAATCCCCTGGTGCGGTTTGGAGTGAGCCACGTCTCTTGGAGAAGCAATAAGGCTGGTTGTTTTGAAGGAACAGTTTGAGCTCAGGGAGGTTAGTACTAAGGCTGCGAACGTTAAAAGAAACTAGGGATAAGCCCTTGGGTTTGATACGACAGGACGCGGGATTTGCGGGTCTAGACATTATATTTATTTTTCACGAATTTATACGACAAATACAATTTATAAAGAGCTGAGTAGCGAGTGATGCTCGACTAACGCAAATAGACGCTCTTGAGGAGAGCGGGCGGCTCGCAGTTTGCGTGCGAGTACGGAGATTTCCTTAATGTAGACTTTTTAAATGACGTCGAACACGGTCTTCATGTTCTCAGCCAACGTGAACGTTGTCCGTTCTTCTGAGGTGAAGACGACGGAGCGGGACGCGGGCCTACGGGAGCTACGGGAGCTGGGATAGGACAGGAAGGTGCAGGTGGAGCGGCCGGACGCTGTCTCCAGGACAGAGCCGGAGTAGGTGTCGGCTGCACGGGCTTTGCTTCCGGGGGAGCCCGGTTGCGCAGTTTATATATATATATATATAATATTAAAATACACATAGTATTATATTTTAGTATAATATTATATATATTGTAATAAGTAATGTAATATTATAATTTAATTTAATATTCCAAAAAAAATTAATTTTAAAAATAAAAAAAAATTCAATCTTTGTTTCAATTTTATTCTTGTGTAATTTTATTATGAAACTTAATTTTTGTTATCCTGAAATATTATAATTTCAATTCTTGTTTTAATTTTATTAAGAAATATTGTAATTCTTACTTATCATTAACTTTATTTTATGTAAAGTTTACGCACAAGTCATAATGCTGTGCACACAATTGTTGGGTACCGATCTAGGTCTTGACTGTTTTGTATCCATATTCATATATATATTTCTTTCTGATTGTTACCTGTTGTATGTATGCCTCAATAATAACAAATAAATAAATAAATACTGACTAAGGTTAATTTACAAAAAATAAATACTTGTACAATAGAACATATTATTATAACATACCAAAGTAATTTAAGGAGAAATTCGAAGATAAACATAAAGACAAATATATTGCGGTTGTTGCTTCCAAGGTGGAGTTTCACAAGTTGTACAAATATTTTAATTTTTAATTAAAAGAAAAACAAGCATTTCTTCATATTAATAATCTACGTTTAAAATGCACTCAGTAATTGTGGCTTCAAGCTTAAGCTATCGCTATACACTTTTAGTTAGAATGAATGAAGCCTTTTTTTCTAAATAATTTCGTTTGGATTTTTTATCAATGGCTGATACAATCGTAAATGGCATCCAGGTACTATTAGCGGGTCATTGTAAAATATAAAACACAAATAATAATAATAATACAGTTTCTGCAAATTTAGCATCAATGCTTTAATTAAAACCTCTCCTTCGATCGCACGAATATGCAACGCAGTGGAAGGGTCAGAGCAGAGCATTCTCACAAATGAATTTAAGAGCGATAGAAATATATTATTGTAACAGTAAAGAACTTACATTTTTATTACACATGCATTGGTTATTGCAAATGTTAGAGGGCATCACAAAATATAATATAGCATGAAAGTGTGGAGGTAAGTACCCTTCCATGCCAGAGGTCTAGGGTTCGAATCCTGGTAGGAGCAGATATTTTATTATATTGGCTTTCTAGTCATGGATGTGTATGTATGTTTATTTAAGTTTATTTCTTATATTTATTTATACATAAAAAAATATATATTTATGTGTGCTTATATATACATATTTCTTAAGTTTATTTATCTGTTATCTATTATCCATAACACAAGTTCTTAATGATACTTAATTTGGGCTAGATAATGTGCTGTGATTGTTAGAAATATTATTATTATTATTATTAAATAATCAATTCGTTTCTGAAACATAAAGATGAAATTTTTGTTGCAGATATTAAATTTAATTGCAGATGTGATATTAACGTTCGACCTACTTAATTTCAATATTATTTATTACTATATTACTGTATAATTGTTTGTATTGTATTTATAAATTTGTTAACTTTTATTTAATATAAATACTTTAAGACTATATTTTAATAGGTTTACGAACAAATAATAAAGAGTCGACTTTAGAAGTGTGCATATAGATTATAGTATTAAAATCGTGAAGAATGTCTTAACATATTGCTAACACTTATTTGCTTAAATATTTCACATTTATTTTTTCATTTTTGTCATGCATTAACATTGATTATTAGAACGAGTCATCCGAATGATCAGCGTGTTTCTGTTATTAATGCTCTGCGCAAGTCTCATAAAATAATCATAAAATGACTTCTGTGTAATGCATTACATCGGCGATATCTTTTTTTTAAGGGTAAATTGGTCAAACATACTTTTAGTACGGCGATACATTCAACAATACTATCAAACGCGTTAAGTTGTGTACATAAATGCATTTATTATTTTCAGTTGACAAAAGCAAGGTCACCGGTTTTCGGAATACTTTTAGAAAGCAACTTTACTTTATTTTCTGAAAAGGAATTTGAAACCATAAGTTTATTTCACACATAACTTGAGTTTGTCTAGTTTGTAATATAAACTGTTTATCAACCAATTACTGGTACTTCCACTGAAGCTAAACTTTTGCAAATTCACCTTTAATTACCACAAATAAATATCAAACTTTATAATACACGTAAATCATGTTACGTGAAACTGTTAAGTGTAGAGCAGTAATGGCAGCAGATGGCACGGCCTCGTCGTACAGTTAAATCTGTCTGTAAATTTATTTATTTCGTCGGATAACGCTCCTAATAGTAAAACGTTATATTTTATAATTAGATAATTAGAGTTCAAAATTTGAACAACATCGTAAAGTAAACAATTTAATTTAAGGTTAACGTAACTTATTCATTACTTACGTAGAAAGAAACAAAAAATAATAAGTAAAATGTATAATGTCTGTTTGTAAGGTAAATAATATAATCCTCTCAGGGTCGTGCAGTCCGTAAGGTATCATATCACATCATACCAAACATAGTCTAAGAATAATGCTTTGGGCTACCAAAAAAACGGTACGGCATCATTAGTTTGTGCTTTATGCACATACATTGTAAAAAAATATTTATATTAGTCCCCGCTACGTTTCATTCGCGAAAACTCTCGATTCCGTAAAATCGTAAAAAATATAGGTTATGGTATGAAGGTTCTTCCAGGGAGGCTTGATTGTCTTCTTCAAACGTGTCTCATTCGCAGCATTATGCTTCGCTCCATACGCCAATACTTCATAAGCTATAACATGGTTTAGCATGGACAGTATGGAGGAATCATTACAAGCTGGCGGTAATACTAACCTAATCAACTAGCGAGGTATCAAAATGTCAACAAACATATCTTGTATGCTGTTTATTCGCTTTTAGTACGCAAGGTAAAATGTTCGTTTATATATTTTGCAAAGAGAAATAAAATGGAAAAGTTTAAGCGATATAAAAAAACATATAATAAACAGATCCGTGACAAGTTTTAACAAAAAAGTAATGAAATTGCCAAAAATCTAAAATATCTGCAGTCAACGGCACTTTCAAAATCCATAGAATATTTAAATTCGGTTCTTAAGTATTTCAATTTATTCGTTACATGTATAATCGAAGAAACGACTACCTAACCAACTTATGAGCTATTTTCAATTAACTTGCGTCTGTCGCGGAACGCATTAGCTCCAGTGAAATGAAAGATGCACTTAATCTTTCGTTAAAATAAAGTAAAAAAACATTTGATGTTTTCTCTAGAAGATATAAAAAAAAAATTAATGTTTTCGAGAATTCTGATAATATGAATGCAAAAGAAGGGCTATAGTTTAATTTTTTTATTTGACTGACGGCAAATCAAGTAAGTTTACTTTAATTTTAATATAAGGGTTGACAAAGTAAAAAAAAACTTCTCAACAGTAGGGTCGAACCAAACTGTAAATATACATTATTTCTTATTAGTTGGAGATTACGCAGCGCTTACGATCCTGTGTAAGCGATAATGTTTCTAAACTGGTTAGCATCAGTTGGAGTTGATTAGATACAAACAAACAGCAATAGACATTCAAAGCTTGTTCTGTAACCAATATGGTGCTGACAGTTTTGGAAACAAAGCTAACCCAGCTCACTGCAATGTTTATGAAATAACGTCAGTAAAATGATTTGTCACTAATATTTAAATCAATAGGGAACCAGAAGAGTAGGACTATGACAAAGAAAATTTGTTTGAAGTCTGCAATCTAATAAATTATGTCGAAAAATGACTGTATTGCATTTTATTTTTTATATTATTCACTTGTACTTGAACAATTCAAAACTACCAATTTACTATCGATGAAGACCAGTTTGCAATGCATAATGTGATAACTCGAGGCTAAAGACTGGTTTAGTCATTGAAGAGCCAGGTCAAGGGTTTGCTGCCTTACTGCTGAACTGAAGCGCTGGCATTGTGTGTGATTTAATGTAAAAAAGGCTATTTAATCTGTAAGAGAGAGAGAGCGCTTATTATTTGTAGATCATGCCTGATGAAATGAAAGATATATGCTTGACTGAATCTTTGGTTTGAAGTTAGATTTATACGAGTATAATATCGTCATGTGACCTTCCATGTAGTTAAAATTAACTTTGCGAATTATTTATTCAATGTACAAAGATTCACAATCGGAGAGTCACTTAGTGTGTTGAAGGTATATCGACCGAGCTATTGCATATTACATTTGTGCCTATAGTTTTGCAAGCAGCAACACAAACTAAATTTAATTAAAGCTTATCAAAATAATCACTTACCTATTCCAAACTGTTTTTTAATCCAGAATACAGTTGCACAGACAAAAGTGTTATGCAATGAAAATGTTATCGCGATTTCAAATTGTGGTTAGAAATTTGCAACCACAAAGTGATCGATTGAAGTGCAATTCTGGAACGCAAATTTGGAGCGCAATGAACACACAATTTGGTGTATTCTGTATGATGTGATAAAATTGTATCTACTTAGAACATTATAGACTTGATATCAAATGTCATGTACTACATAAATACTGTAAATTTATTTTGAAAAAAAAAAATACCCGTGAAGTTTCTTGCCAGTTCTTCTTCACGAAGGTTTTTTTTCGAACTGGTGGTAGAATCATGTTTTATTTGACGTCAATAAGAACAAGTAATTGTCAATGTTGAGAAATAAATATTTGAATTTGAATTTGAATTTGAATTTGACATGTACAATGTACCTACCTACATGTAAATGCATGTTTACAGCAATTTTATGATTTAAATGTTTTATTATTTGTTGCAGAGATAAATGTTGTCTTAAATAATTGTTTGAAATATTTCTATTGTATTTCGTATTTACTTAGACTAATTATCCGAAAAAGTTTAGGTAATAATTATTTCCCGATGCCATGTCTAACTTAACCTCTATTGGCTGACCAAACCAATTTTAATTGAATTGTTGTTCTCTTTGTCAACACAGAATTCCAAAAATACTATGCTGAAGTAACTACTTGCAAAAGTTCTTTAAGTTTGAATAGTTTGGCCAAGATCATTCTTTGTTTTCGGATTACGCTATGTTTTTTAATCTTAACAAAGCAATGTGTTATTTTACTGCAACATAATTTTATTACATTATTAGGTCTTTACCTATGAAATTGCCGATTTTCACGAAATAAATGAAGCGTAATTTTTTTATATATTTTTTATTTCTATTAATCAAAATAATCACCCATGAAATCAATTCATCTTTGACAACGCATTGGTAGCTTATTGATGCCTTTCTTGAAGAAATCAGCTGGACGGGAGGCAACAAATTCTTCAAAGGCATTTTGTACTGCCTCTCGGGTATTGAATTTTTTTCCCGCCAAGAAGTTATCCAAATTCTGGAAAAAGTAGAAGTCTGTAGGCGCAAGGTCTGGTGAGTACGGCGGATGACGGAGAACTTCCAACCCCAACTCTTGTAGCTTGGAGACCGTCTGCTGTGCAGTATGAGGTCGCGCGTTAACGTGCAGGAGCAGTGGAGCCGAACGATTGACCAAAGCTGGTTGCAGACGTGCGAGCTTCTCCATCATTGTGTTCAGTTTTTCACAGTACACATCTGCAGTAATACTTGTCCCGTTTGGCAAGAAGCTGTGATAAATTACACCCGCGTTAGACCACCAAACAGTGACCATCACTTTTCTAGGGGTAAGTTTTCGTTTAGGGCATTGTTTGGGTGCTGAACCAGGGTCCAACCAACTTGCTCAGCACTTACGATTATCAAACAGGATCCATTTCTCGTCACAAGTAACATACCGATTCAGAATTCCTTCATTTGTATGCCTGCTGAGCAGTGCAAGGCACGTCTCCATGCGTACTTCGCGCTGGCGGTCATTGAGTTCGTGGGGTACCCATTTGTCAAGCTTTTTTACCTTGCCAATTTGACGCAAATGGACCAATATTGTTTTGATGCTAACGTCGAAAGCTGCTGCTAATTCAGCCGTGGATTGAGTTTCATCAGCTTCCACAATTGCCTTTAATTCGTCATTGTCGACCAAAGTTTCCGGACGACCACGGGGTTCATTTTTCAGGTCAAAATTTCCAGAACGGAAGCGGGTAAACCAATAACGGGTAGTGCGTTCGTTTGTAGTGCTCGCTCCGTAAACGTCGTTGATGTTGCGTGCCGCTTGTGCCGCTTTGCTGCCACGACGGTACTCATACTCCATAATTACTCGAATTTTAAACTTATCCATGATGACGAAAAATGTTCGAATGCGTTGAAAACAAAACACTAACTATTAAACAAATGACGATTTTAGAAAAAGAATTCCATGTTTGTCAAATAAAATTAATTTGAAATTAGAATTATCAGTCAAAAAAAAAAAAATATTTTCATTTGAAATGGCCAGTACGGCAAAGCGGCAGTTTCATAGGTAAAGACCTTATATATTCAACGATTGCCAAATCACAATGAAATGAAATTCTAAAGAGAAAAATATTCAAAAGTGGGACTTAGCTGTACAAATTCCACCTTTGAACGTTCCTGGGTTCAGCGGAAAGGTCTTATCGAAGAATTCGCCGGTTTGATCCTTATACCATGAAGATATTTATCGTCCAAAAGTTTTCAGGTAAATATGCAAGAGTTGGCCTGAATTTGATTTAGGAATTTCAAAGAACATATAGCCTTAGGGTTGCTATTTCGTAAATCCCAAATACCACACACCAACTGTAAAAAAGCGATGAACAGGCATATGAAATTAGTAAACCATCAATTTTACAAAGAAACATTTACATAAGTGACAATTTTATTTATTTGTTTCGTTAAGATGCAAACCCTAAGTTTATAACCTCTGGCTGTATAAGGTGCGAGCCCATCAAAATAATAACTCAATACTCAAATAGTTTTCAACAATTTTAGTAAAGTCTTAAGTTTTCACGATGCGTTATGTTAAATAAAACACTTTCTAACCGGATTTTACTGTCCGAATGTAATATGTTAACAAGTTTTCTTACATTAAAAGGAATCGAGCCATTCAAAAAATTACAGAAATACACGTAATTCCAACTGTAGATACTAATAAACACTTCAAAACACTCATCAAAATTGATGAACTAAAAAAGGAAGATTAATGTAGTCCTTGGGCACAGACTCAACTTACCATCGACAATTAAAATAGAAAGAAAAATAATCTTTACAATAATAATAATTCCTGGATCCCAGCGGTAATTGAAGAGACCCGCTTTCCTTAAGTCATTTCAAAAGGCAAACATTAATTTCCTGAAAAAGTATTAGCCAACCCTTTCATGAATAAGAGAGGACAAAATCAGACCAAACCAAATGAATTTGAACTGAAGATATTTAAATGAACCCTTTGCATAGTATATCTATCATTTATTTAATAATATTTTTATTTACAATATTATTAAATAGTAAATAGGAAGTGATATTATGTGTCTTGACACATAATTCCACATGGGTGGAACACTGTTTAAATACTTGTACCACCCATGTTGCATTTCACAAACTGCTTAGGATTCGCTTTATTACGGCGCCTATACGTGTCATCAACTAGTGGGAATGTGTCATCTTCTATTGATGTCCGAAATGAAGGCAACTTAAAAATAATGTCTAACTCCTATCCATCGTATCACAGCCATAGGTCTTCCAAAGCTTAGCGGCGTGCTGGGAAAAGTCCATAAAAATATCACTAAATTTTCGTGATCAAAAATAATATTGATGTAATCGTATTGTGCGATCTTGCCTCGCACGCCAGCGGGCTGACTCGCACAATTTACTCTGAGAGTCATTATGAATAATTAGTCTGCGTTATTTTTTTAAATTACCTGTAATGGATTTTATTTAGGTAGTTAACGTTTTGATGGAGTCGTAGTTTTTGTAAATTATCAGATAATTAAAAAAAATATAATATATAAAAAATTTATTTCGCGAATTGTCATTATTCATTAAAATAAAGTAGTGTTTCATTTGATTGCGTGTTTTGGACTACTTACACAAGTACACCAAAGGAGTTCAAGGAACGTAGGTCGAAATCCGAGGCACGGGTGCGCTTTGACGTGGCGAAAGCCCTTGACACGGTCTGGCACAATGGCTTGTTATTCAAGTTCTTCGAACTAGGCGAGCCTGGTAGCCTCGTGCACATCATACGAGACTTTTTACACTGTCGAACCTTTCGTTACAGATTGCATGGTGCTCTTTCTAATACCCGCCCTGTATTAGCCGGTGTTCCTCAAGGCTCGAAGCTTTCTCCGACTTTGTTTTCACTAGACACTAGTGACATGCCAAGGACGGAAAAAGTAGAACTCGCGCTCTTTGCAGACGACACCGCGCTATACACATCTGATAGAAGTCTACGTAGGTTAATTAGAATACTCCAATCCGTAGCCAACGCGTTAGGCGCTTGGTTTAGGAAATGGAGAGTTGAAGTCAACCCAAAAAAAGTGCAGCAGTGTACTTCTCCCTTTCAACTTGCTCTAGGACAACCTCTAGGAAACCCATCAAAAGATTAAGTGAGATCTCTCTGTTTGGTACTCCGATCCCCTGGGTTAAAAAAGTCAAATATTTAGGAGTCACTTTAGATAGTGGACTTACATTCGCGGATCGAGCGGATTTCACTGAGCCGCCTTGGTTATGGGTAGGCTGCACCCCCTAATCTGCAAGAAGAGTAAAATGTCGCTTAGAAGTAAGCTTACACTTCGCAAAACTTGCATCCGCTACATACATATGCCAGTGTGGTTTTCGCTCACGCCAGCAAGTCTACTGAGTTTCTTGCTGGTTCTTTGGCAGTAGATGACCCTTCCGAACTAGTGGTAGTTAAAATAGATGCAAAAAAAAAGTGTGCTAAAAAGTTTAAGAAAAACAAAGACTCTGATCCTGTCAGGGGACAATAAAAAAAAACCTAGTGGTAGTTTCAATATACGACGTCCTAAGCCGAGGTCCGTGCCCTCTCGGGTGCCCTTAGGCATATCGTATGTAGGAGTAGTTTAAGTTCCGGCTAAGCGCCCTCAGCGCTAGGCCACAAAGTCCGGTGCAATTTAAAAGGCTAATAGGGCCATAAATAAACTCTCCAATTCGAAAAAAAATCCAAAGGAGTTCTTGCATGTCTGAGGCTAGGTAAATGGTCACTAAAGTTACAACTTATAAGTAATAATAATAATAATAATAATTCTTTATTTGCAAGTAAATGCGATACAATTTGATGGAATTTAAATACAAATAAATGTCCGTTCACATACTGCTGACGTCAGCGTGCAAAAATTATGTCATAATTAATACATCAAAAAAACATTAAAACCTATTAAAATTAATTGAACATTGTCACAACATTTTAAAATTATAGTTTTTTATTTTTAAAGGAATGCCAAAGTTATGTGAGATACAATGACAAATTACACATACAGTATGTTTAAACATACATATACAGTATGTCCAACTAATAAAATTTATATCATTAATGTCATATCAAAATATAATCTACTTAATCATAAACAAGGTCAAATCAGCATAATTAAAGTAAATGTCATAAAAAAGTTTGTCATTCAAATAAGCGTTCACGTCATAATACATTTTTTTAATAACAAATCGAATAATGCTGATTTAAGTTTATTTAGTGGCAGTTCCCTAAGCATTAATGACAGCTTATTATATATATGTATATTATTATTTTGAATTTTATGGCAATCAGCTGTTGTACTACACAATAACTATTTCTGCCAATTTCAAGTATTAGTAAACACACGGACTACACGAGGTTAATAATTTGGTAGCGATCAGCTGAGTAGAACTTGCAGTATCTCGAGCATTGGGTTACCTTGAACAATACAAAAACAGGGGGATGAAATAAGTTTTTACAGATATTATATATATGTATAGCCATGCAATATACATTTTTGCTGTAAAGTCTGACGTCTGGAGTCTGACGACAGCGGCATCGGCGGGCGAGAATTCAGTATTGCTTCTATCTGCGCCAGCACCGCGGTGAACTTCTCGAACGTCAAGTGTGCCTTACCCATGAAACGGCGCAGATGATATTTGCAAGCTTTGATCCCAGCTTCCTACACACCACCAAAATGCGGAGAATACGGGGGTATAAATTTTAACGTTTTGTCTATTAACGTACTCCATTATATTTCATCGATCATGAATTCCCACAAAATTTCGACCGTTATCAGATAATATTTGCGGGGGCTTTTCTCTTCTCGATATGAAGTGCTTTAGAGCAAGAAGATAGGCATCGGTGGTGAGATCTCTTACCACTTCCAAGTGAACAGCGTGCGTAGCAAAACGTACAAACAAGCATATAGGTATAACATTTTATAGTGCGCGCGTCTCTATCTTTGCGGTGTAGTATGAACATGGGTCCTGCATAGTCAACACCTACGTCATAAAAAGGGTGAGTCATCGATACCCGTTCTTTAGGCAATTTACCCATCAAAGGATTAAAAGTTTTTCCTCTCATGCGAGTACACACAACTAACTGATAAGAAATTTTCCTACCAAGATTTCGGCCTGCCAGTGGCCACCACTCGGTACGCACTTTATAGAGCTCTTACCGAAAAAGTAAGTTTGTGAATGTATGTTTACTTGACAATAATACGGGATGTTTCTGATCATAACCGATGTGAGGCGAAGCTTCGATTCTACCACATACGCGAACTAGGTTTTTGTTATCTAAAAATAAATATAATTTTGATAGTTTATGTTTTATTGGTAAACTCCCTCCTGCAATAAAACACTATAATCGTTTGGTAATGATTGTATTTGCGATAATTTTGCTTCTGAAAACTTGCCGCTCCCAAGCGCACCCGTACGCCTACCTGTTTTGATTCGCATATTGTATATAATATATAAATCTTATCATATAGGTTGCCGTGTTACTCGATTGTATTGTGAAAAGCTATTAAATAGAAATTTACAACTGTCGTTTGAGTTTCCTCGCTCTACAATGACTGTTATTACTAAAAGTAGAGCTCTCTGAAATGTCAAAGTCATGTAAAAACGAAGGGCCTTCCCACCATCTACAAAGGTGATAGTATCACCATGATACCTCGCGATACTAAAGCGGGTTTTCTGTACCGCGGACGTGTCACCATGTATGTACAATCCTTTGACAATTCGTGTATTTCAGCCACTTGATTTTGAACGAAAATCTTAAGTAACGATGGTGGCATCCGAAGCCACCCTAACACAAAACTCGAGTCAGTCCAGAACACAACGTCGTTGAACTCGCGCGTCAGTACAGCGCGTCTTTTAAAGTAAAGCTTTGCACTTAGCAAAGCTCCGCATAATTCTAATTTAGGGATAGTGGTGAGTTTCAGGGGAGCTACTTTACTCTTGGACAGAAGTAGCCTTACAGTAACTCGTTCATTACATACACTACGTACATACTGTGATTGTGACGCGTCAGTAAATATGTGAAGTTGGTTGTTTGAAACATTAGTCTGAAAGACGTGGCGAGGTATTTTAATTTTATTAAGCCATGCCAAACTGCTTATGAAAGTTTTAAAATTATTTGAAACTGTTCCTTTATAAAAAATTGTTACAAAATGATGTGGTTTACATGACGCGAGCTACAATGGGAAGGTTTAAAATGCAAAATAATTGAATGAATCATACGCCTGATAAAATAAAGATAGCAAAGTTGTAGCATCCAAACAACGTCTATGAATAACGTTAGGTAAGTAGGTCGGTGGACACCTACGTGGTTTTAATTATAATAAAAAAGATTAAATGATGACTAAGTTAGCTGGCATTAACAGAAACATGAAAAATTTTACAGACAATTTCAGCGGGGCTGAGCAAACCTAGCGGGTCAAACATTGGAGAAACGCATTAAAGAATTAACCTCTTTGACAAGACGATTATATTTGAATTTGCATATTAAAATAAAAGGTGTCAGTAACATTATTCCAACTTAATCCTAATGTTTGACATTGTTCTTGCGCGCATAAATTTAAATTTATAGGTGTTAACTTTAAGTGATTATTACTTAGACTATTTAGTGCAAAGTTAAAAACCCATTTTCTTAAGGGTAAGCATCCCGTTTGCCATAATTTCTTCGTTTCATGGCAATTATCTAATAATTGTTGATTATATTCATGTGAAGTCAAGAGATCATCGACATAAAATCATCGTTAATGGTTCTTTTGACGACAGGATCTGAGTACTTATTTAGCAGCAATTTCCAGGCGACAGAGTAACTAACAGCTGATATTTCTAAAGAACTAATTACTAGTTCTGCGCTAGCTTTAAGTGAGAATTTTAGGTAGTGAAAATTCTGTACATCACTAATATCCGGGGAATTACGCAAAAAATTACGTGTTAACGTTTCCAAACGGAAGCTGCTCCGTGAAGGCTGCTGATTCAAATTCACGAAGAATTGGCGAAGAAGGTCCACTTATGTGTCAGATTTATGCGCCTGCAGCTATTTTAATAATTTATTTTAAATTTTGGCGGCGAATTAAAGTAGATTGACGGATTTTATGTACGGTTTTTAAACACTGTAAAGTCAACGCAAGATGAATTGCAGTAATAAAACTTTTTGACATTAACTGACATACAAGTTTGACGTTTTAACACTGACAACACTAACAAAATCACATTAAACGGAACAAATCGATAAAAGATAATAATAAAAAAAAACAATTAGTGAATTTCCTAACATTTTCGTTGCTGCGATCTCTTTTATGTTCAAAATAATAGCTTGGCTTTTTAAAGTAATTTTGTTTCTTATGTTTTATTGTAAATGTCATAGTTTGTGCAGTTTCATGATTAGATAAGTATAAAAGATGGAGATCACTTGATACAATTTAAGTTACTTAATATTAAATCTCAACAAGCAGTCTTTCTGGATGGCCTATTTATGTGTGAAGTAATGTAATAGTTAGATGGTAAACTTAATAATCTTTTCGAACAGCTGTTATCCTTTAAAATGTCAATGTTTAACTTGGCTATTTAGGCAGGTTAGGTAAGGTTAGGTTAATTTAGAGGGGGGAAGGAGAAGGAGGTACGCCCACCACGCTATTACTACGTATGATGTGCATACACGTCGAAACATGTATAAACATGACAAAATACACCTACAAAGCTAACTAACTAGCCAGATGTAGCGGTAAGGGCTTTTCAAAATCGAAATACGTCCAAAAACACCAAACTAAATAACGTACTAACTAGCCAGCTCTAGTGGTGAAAGCTTTTCGAAAACAAAACAAACATAAACAAAAAGTTCGTTACAAAATAATAATAAATGACGGTTACAAGTGGCGTGAGAAAAACCGTTACAGACTGATAAGCTAAAAATAAGTTGAAACCGGTCACAGCGCGAGTGGGAGTAAACGAGTATAAAAGCGACGAGATTATATCGTACACTTCAGTATATATTCAATACTTCACATTATAACAAGTGCTAACGTTGAAGCCGTATTACGACTTGAATTGTAACTTATGTTATATGAGAAAATATAACTCCAGAAACAGTTCTGATTCTTCTTGGAAAGTCCTCAGTAAACATATAGGGACCAGAAAGGACCATTGCCACATCATTAACATCAGTACAGCAAAAAACTGGGGGCCTAATAGCGAACTTGGAAAAACTATTAGATCCCAAGAGTACTCAAATCGCATTTATTGACTGCCTTCTTGAGTACATTTGTATCTTCTTTGATCGTAACACGCTTAAGCACATTCTCACAGAGGCTGACAGAAGAATATCACAGTGCGTCACTCATGCGATGGGAATTGACCCTAACCAAAACCCGCAAAAAAGTAATGTTGATTCCGAAGGGAGAAATTATCTACTTCGAAAACGAGCCGCAGCACGAAACGATGTTGAGCGACGAAATGATACTGAATCTGTTACATCCGGTGAAAGTGTATATCCAGCTGAAAGAGCTCAGCTCCTTAATCATTGTGACAACGGAAATGGAAATCGAAATGAACAGGCAGCCCTTCCTGGCGAGAGAAGAAACAAATATCCAAGAAGAGATCAGGAACTTACACGAGAAAATGTTAACCTCGTGCTTTTAATTTGTCAAAACCAAGCTTTTGACGAAGGAAAAGCACAGAGAGTACTATGCAAGTCGCATGAAGGGATTGCCATGCAATTCAGAAGAAACTTCGATGAGCGACTTGAAAAGGCTATGCGTATTGCCACGATTCTGGTATTTCAAGAAACAGCTCTACAAAGATTCCACCGAACAAAGGAGTATCAACTCAAAATAGATCCTAAGGCAAACGACGAAAGCATGGTAACCCAGTCATGTTGGGAACTGGAACAACTACTAAAAAAAAACTGTATACATTTACAAGCATTTGCTCAACACACAAAGAAACATTTTATGGGAAAATATAAGAAAAAAATAACTTGTTTTTCTACGGACCACCGAATACAGGAAAAACCATGATAATTGAGAGTCTAGTAGAACTTCATTTCAACTACACAAAACTTACGGGATTATCGCCAAGTTCATCACTCAACTTTGCGGACTTGGTTCACAAAAATGCAGTGTTTATGGACGAATGTAAATTAACGGACAATCAATTTGAACAATGGAAACTTCTTGCAGCGGGACAAACCATGCCTACAGATGTGAAATACAAGAAAAAACACTATATTGAAAATTGCACACTATACACAGCTAGCAATTATCCATTAACGAGCTATTTAACTGTACCAGACGCACAAGACGCAGTGGATAACAGGACTATTCAATACAATTTCAGAGTATTAGCAGACAATTATATAAAAATAAATGCTTTTGTGTGGGAAAAGTTTTGGAAGAAATTTTATGATCCACAAATTAATGATGAATGTTTAACTTTACGATAATAATGAAAATATTATTAGAATTAAAATTGTAATCATACTTTTATATAGCCTATTATATTTAAAGTTTTTTTTATATAATAAATATAAAATAATATTAAAAATAACTCAAATTTATAAAATTAATTTTAAGTTTAAGTTTTTTTTACACAATAAATATACTATTAACCACCACGAGTTTTACTATAAGAACCCAAAATAAAAATATATTGCAAGACGCGGAACAAAGCACTAGTCGAGGGTATACGTTACCTGGTTACAGGTACCTGGGACCCGGAAATACACTTGATTTAGGAGACCCTACAAACGAATTATATTAGAATAAGGACCATTTAAAGAATCGACTATAAGAGAATGGGCATTAAGTGAAATAAAAAGCAGACGAAGAATTTTAAAAATAGGTATACAGTTACGAATTAATTCCAAAATTAAAATCAATTCCAAAATGTATGCGGTGTAAATGAGGACTGATAAGTATTTTTAGAATCGAGGCCACCAGACGCCGGACGCAAACAGATGACGCATGGGGACAAATATGAGGATAAAGACAAGGTTATCAATTCGACGTGGGTGGAATTCGAATCACCGCTAAACTTGGCTAATTAGGAAGATTAGGTTAGGTTAGGTTAGGTGACCCTCCGAGGGTACTCCTGCAGGAATAGGAGGAGTCCCTGGCCGCACCAGCCTATGGGGTCCGGACGATAGAAGCAATTCGTCCGGTTCTACGGGCGCGAGTACAGTGGAGGAGAGGGACACTCTCCTTCCGCCATGTGCAGGTCTTGACCGGAAACGGTTGTTTCGGTCACTACCTGCACAGGGTCGCCCAGGGGGAGGTGACGACGGAGTGTCACCTTGGGGTGCGGCCGACGACACAGCCGAGCACACTCTGGAGGTGTGCCCAGCGTGGAGTCAGCAGCGGCATGAACTGACTTCTGTCTGCGGCAGGGACCTCTCACTTCCCAGCGTGGTAAGAGCCATGCTTGGGAGCAAAGAGGCCTTCTGCAAAGAAGTCATGTCACAGAAGGAGGCGGTGGAGCGGCATAGGGAGGATGACGCCTCGGCAGCGCCGCTCCGTCATCGGCGGAGGGGGGGAAGGAGAATGAAGTACGCCCACCTTCTCCTTTTTGATAGCCAGTCACAGCAGGTGCGACTACAATGGCTGTGGCTGGGGGAACGGTCGCGTATACCGGACCATCTCCTGATTCAGGAGCTGGGCTACTGCGGCCAGGCGTAGTCGCCGGGGCTCGCGGGTAATGACAATGGCGTTACCATGAGCCCCAGCAAAGGCGGCAGAGGTATACCGCCTTGGTTTTTAGTGGGTAAGAGTCCCACATAATCTGCACTCCCCCTTGGGTGTCAGGTAGGTCATGCACCTAATCCCCGCAAAACCAAAAAAAAGCAGACCCTCCGAGTTGGAATGTGCCTTGCCATTCTTGCCGTGGCCCTAGCAACGGGCGAAGCGAAAACATTCCTGTGGTTGGGGTGCGCTGCGTCTGTCCCGTATTGGGCGGCAGGCGTGCTTCGTCGATGCCCATTGTCTGACCCATAGTGGGCGGCAGGGTATCCCATGATGGTTGGGGGGCAAATATCTGTCCCAAATGGGAGGACAGTCGTGCCACGTCGTTTCCCTGAGTCTGACCCATAGTGGGTGGCAAGGTACCCAATTTGGTGGTTGGGGCACGCTGCGTCTGTCCCGTATAAGGCAGCAGTTGCGCCTCGTCGGTTCCCTGTGTCTGACCCAGAATGGGCGGCAGGGATACCCCATTGGGGGGTTTGGGGTGCGCTGTGTCTATCCGGTAGCTGGCGACAGTGACACCTGGCAGGGGAGCCCAACCCCTGAAAAATGGGCTGACAATGTGGAGTCATCGGTGAAAGAATGATGGACAACAGCGATTGTGAAGGTGAATGTGGAGAAATCCCACCCCTCGGCCTCGGTGGAGTAGTTTGCTTTCCGACAAGGGTTGGCCCTTCTCAACCGGGGATCAGTGAGCACTTGCGTGCGACCCCAGGCTGAATCGATCGTGGACCTCACGTTCGCGAGTGTCGCCTTGGTGCGCCAAGTTCGGGACTAGGGAGTGGTGGATATGGCGGTGTTAAGTGATCACCGATACATTCGGTTCGATCTCGCAGTCATATCCCCGTTATATCCGAGGTGGCAGTTGAGGCACCTCGACAAGGACCTCGCGAAGTCTCCAGCCGCAAATCCTGTTTCCGCGGACGGGGAACATCCCAGTCCCACCGTGATGCCTTCGGTTGCCGTGGAGCCCGGGGAAACCGATGTAGTGCCGTCAGTTACTCCGGGAGAGCTGGGAGCTGCAGTGTTTCGGCTGCAAGCCAAAAACACCGCCCCCGGTCCTAACGACATACCCGGCCGGGTGTTGGTCTTGGCCATGGATGCCCTAGAGCCTCGCCTGAGGACACTTTTTGATGCCTGTCTGCCCACAGCGGTGGAAGACAGGCCGTCTCGTTCTACTCAGGAAGGTAGGGCATCCGGCGGAATCTGCGTACCATCCGATAGTGTTGCTCGATGAGGAAGCCAAACTCTTTGAGAGAGTTGTGGCCGCCCGGATCGTTGAGCATCTAGAGGATGTCGGACCGTATCTGGCAGATTGCCAGTTTGAATTCCGAGGTGAGGTCGTGTTGGCTGTGTCATAGCTAGACATCACCAACGCATTTAACTCCCTCCCCTGGAGCTGTACCAGAGAGGGGCTCCGTTACCACGGAGTTCCTCCGTAACTGCGCCGGGTCGTCGAGGACTACGTGTCTGAGCGTGCGGTGGAGTACCCCGGTCGGTACCGGTGTTGTCGGCGGGAGATGTCGTGCAGCGTTCCTCAGGAGTCGGTACTAGGCCCTCTCCTTTGGAACATCGGCTACGAATGGGTGCTGCGAGGAGCCACAGTGTCAGTGTTGTTTGCTACGCATTACGATATACGATACGCTTGCGATACCTTGGTCACTGCGCCACCGCCAGCGAGACATTCGTGGTGGGCCACATATAGGGCTTGCGGGTGGCACTCGAACAGACCGAGGCTATGGTATTCCATGGTGCGCCGCCCCGGGAAGCACATATCATCGTATCCGGAGTCCATATAGAAGTGAGGCCTTCGATGCGCTATCTGGAACTTGTACTGGATAGCCGGTGGATCTTCGGCCCCTACTTCAAGTGCCTTACGCCTCGGCTGCTGAGGGTGACAGCTGCTGCCGAATCTCGGTTGACCTATGACAATTTGTCGGCGTCTCTACGCGGGTGTCGGGAGATAGATGGCCCTGTTTGGTGCCCCTGTGTGGGCCAGCAGTGCCCTGACTCGCAGCAATATTGACCGCTTGACGCAAGTCCAGCGGGTGATGGCAATCAGGGTGGTTAGGGGTTATCGCACGATCTCGGGTGAGGTATCCTGCATACTGGCGGGATACTTGCCTGTGACCTGGACCTCTACGAGTGGCGCGTGGAGGCGGTCCGAGCCCGCCTGCACTACAGGAACTGGAGGGGCACAGAGCTGAGCTGCGCTACGGGCTACCGAAGCGTGGAAGTCCAGGTTGGCGTTTCCGAGCGCCGGACTCTGGATTATCGAGGCAATTCACCCGGTCTGACAGCAGTGGTTGGGTAATCGATTCGGTTTCCTGACCTACCGTCTGACACAGTTGCTCTCAGGACATGGTTGTTTCGGGAGTTACCTGTTTCGGATCGGTCGGAGGTATGCCCGGCGTGGGGCACGGAGCGCAGCGCGTTCGTCTCCGTACTGACGCCGGAGGGCGGCTTTCATCGCTGAGAGCTTCCCTCCCCCGCAGTCCCATGAGCCTTCGGTGGTGGTTTTGGGGGATTCCGCTTCTATTCCAGAGCTCGAGATGGGGCTTCCTGCGTACCATCTCACTAGGGATCACTAGAGAGGGACCCTTCTTCTCGCGATGTCACCGACGCTGCACAGAGCGCCGGAAACGTCTGTCGGGCCGCGAATGGAATGCGCAAGCTCCTCGTGACCGCAGGTAATATATCTTTCGAACGAAATGAATCATATAATAACAATCGAACTTGACTTGTTAAGTTCGATTGATTTCATATTAAACTTCTTCATTTCATTCTTAGTATTAACTACGTAGATGTTAGAGAAAATTTGCAAGACTTATTATTCTGAATAAAATCCAATTTAGAAAAATTGAAACAAATAACATAATTGTACATTTAATTTAATATTGTTAACCTAATTGTTAATATTGTTAAGGTAAACAGAATCAGCTAATTCATTTTATTTCATAATATTTAGTTTGTAAATTCTAGCAAACATTTCAAAATTTTTTTGATAGCGGTTCTCAGGATTGTTGCAACACAAACAACAACACTAGCGGTAGATGTCGAAGCACTTCTATGAAAGATACATCAATTCCACTCTTTGATAATAAACTTTTTATCCATCGGCTTATTATTTGGGCTGTTGTTGCTTTATTAAGTTTTTAATAGTTAATATTAATCTAGGTTCTTCATTACTTCTTAAATGTTTTGTAGTAGATATAGGTATAAGCCGAAAGTGCTGTAGTTGGGCAAATAGATTTATTTTCATTGAAACATGGGATATAAAGTCAGTGTTCACCGTGGTGCTGAAGTTTTTATTAAAACTGTGATAAGAATTTTAACTCCATTGTTGGAAAAATGACTGGTATTTATTTTTATTAGAGACAACGTTTGAACCCTCTAAGCTGTACGAGTAGAATAACTAGTTTCTTAGTCAAATGCTCAAGATCAATGGTTTTATTTGGATGCCAACTAGAAATAAGGTTTAGTTAATTGTGGGTCCCAAGTTTACTGGGTTTAAGTTTGAAAGCCCCCTTAAGGAGTCTTTTTATGCATTCATCAGAGCCAATATTGTTACCTAACAACACGGAAAGTGCAGACCTGTGAGATTTTAGACTACCATAAGAACCTTTGTTGAGTTGATCAGTTAAGGTGTCTTGGCCACAGTGAGAGGACGCCACTGCAGGAGATAGGTAAATCTCGACTGCAAATGGAACACAACTTTATTTACAAATTTAATCAATACTAAATTATTAACACTCAACAATAACAATACTTACAAGAAAATGATTGTATTACGTCACTTTCCGTGAACCGCGAGCATATGTATTGTCACAATACGCGCCCCAGTCGGCTCTTGAGACATCCGAATAAATTTATATAATAACGCTTTGCACTTTCAAAAAATTTTCATAACTGTTTATGCTTTTCTTCTACCAACTTAAATAATAATAATAATAATAATAAATCCCTAGTCGAACACACCAACTGTATGGCCCCAAAGGAAGCAGAGCTTGTGTTATGGATAACCATACAGTGAACTGGGGGGGAACCCAGAATAAACATACATGTATAAATAACAACAACCATGACCCGAGAACAAACATTTAAGTTCATCACACAAATGATTGTCCCGGCCAGGACTCGAACCTGGGACCTCCAGCGTATGAGGCATGGCTACTAACCAATACGCTATTCGGTCGTCCTTACAACTTAAACCTTCGAAGATGTGTTTATAGTTTTTAAATTGTACTTTCGCATCGTAGCTATCATTCTTGTGGATTGCCTGATGTAGATACAAAGGGTATAGAGTCGATTCCATGGACTGTAAATAATAGCCGGTTTACACGCGTTAAGTAGTTAAGTTGGTAACTAAATTTTAACTAAATTTTAAGTTACTGCATGTCACTTGTGTGTCCAAACGGATTAAGTAGTTAAGTTCATAAGTTCAATGAAGATGAGCAGTGATGAATGTCAAGGAATTCGTCAATTCTGTACTTAGATATAATGTTTTAAACGTGATTTTGGACAAATTTAGAGAAGAATTTGATTCGGAAATTAAAATCTTTGCAAGATTATGTATTTTTCTAAATTTCTTACGTCGACGGGTCGACGTCGATCGACGGACGATCGATTGGTGTGGTACCTTTACTAATTAGGTACCCTTAATAATCTCTGGAGGGATATCAGCCTCTCCCAACTCAAGGGTGGCGTCAGACTATTGTAGGCCATCACGCCAACTGCGGGTTGGCAAACTTACCAACTCAGGGTTGGTGTCAGACAATTGTAGGCCATCACGCCAACTGCGGGTTGGCAGACTTACCAACTCAGGGTTGGTGTCAGACAATTGTAGGCCATCACGCCAACTGCGGGTTGGCAGACTTACCAACTCAGGGTTGGTGTCAGATAATTGTAGGCCATCACGCCAACTGCGGGTTGGCAGACTTACCAACTCAGGGTTGGTGTCAGACAATTGTAGGCCATCACGCCAACTGCGGGTTGGCAGACTTACCAACTCAGGGTTGGTGTCAGACAATTGTAGGCCATCACGCCAACTGCGGGTTGGCAGACTTACCAACTCAGGGTTGGTGTCAGATAATTGTAGGCCATCACGCCAACTGCGGGTTGGCAGACTTACCAACTCAGGGGTGGTGTCAGATAATTGTGGCCATCACGCCAACTGCGGGTTGGCAGACTTACCAACACAAGGGGTGGTGTCGTCGACCGGTCGACGGTCGATCGATTGGTGAACACCCTTAAATATTCTTCCACAAATTTTAAAGTAGAAACCCAACTCTACTCCATTATAAAAAAAACGATTAAATGCAACATAAATACGAGCTCTTGCCGCCACCAGCTTTGTCAACTTATGCACTGAACTAAAAAATCACGTCCAAACGTGTTAATTGAGAAGCCCCGCCCACCCACTTATACGAAAAATAGAACGAATCCTAATCTACTTAATCACTTGCGTACTAAATTTTAAGTTACCACTTGTCACTTAACTGACTGTTTACACGCAACTTTTAACTTAAAATTTAGTTAAAATTTAGTTACCAACTTAACCACTTAACGCGTGTAAACCAGCCATAACTGTGATCGATTTATACCAATACGCTATTCGGTCGTCCTTACAACTTAAACCTTCGAAGATGTGTTTATAGTTTTTAAATTGTACTTTCGCATCGTAGCTATCATTCTTGTGGATTGCCTGATGTAGATACAAAGGGTATAGAGTCGATTCCATGGACTGTAAATAACTGTGATCGATTTAATATGTAGGAGGAAAGCCAAAGTAACAGGGTGCCATGAATACCAAGGTGGTGTGGTCCACTTAGTAAATGTGTCCTATATATATAAAGTATATTTATTGTATTCGTTATTGGCGGCGTTTCGAATGCTGTTAGCCATTACACGACTTTAGTTTAGAAATGTTTATATAAGTATTACAAACAACACGTATACAACAAAGTGAAGTGATTAAATTTCTCATCTGTTAAGGCGTACAAAGTACAACTAGACAAGCCTACGTAAACAGAATTTCCAAGCCAGCCACAAATTAAAATAACGCATATTAAAACTTAAAAAATAAAGAGAATGGCGGCGTGCGCGGCCGTTATCACTAAAAGAGTGGTCTCTTCCAGCAACCCTTCTATAAATTATTAATTAAAAGTAACTAGGACTACAGTTGGGTAGCATAGGTATCAAATATGTATTGAGTTCTGAGTCTTCCTCGTGTAGGCTCAGTGACGTATCCTTTTATGACAACACTACGTTCGTTGATTTTGTAGTACATTAACACGTCTTACCAAATTGTTGAATAATTTACTTAATTATATATATAAACTCACTCTAATAAAAATGCGCGGTTATTCTTGAATGTAGCCTGTTGCCGACTGTTGTTGAGATGCGGTGGCATTGTGCTGCACCTAGTGCTGGCTTGTAGGGGTAGGTCCTCAGTTTTCTTAAATAAATAAATAAATATTTCTAACAATCACACCACATTATCTAGCCCAAATTAAGTATCATTAAGAACTTGTGTTATGGATACTAGATAACGGATAAATAAACTTAAGAAATGTGCAAGCACACATAGATATTTTTTTTAATGAAATGAAATTAAATGAAATATTTATTTCACAACATAATTACTTGTTCTTATTGACGTCAAATAAAACATGATTCTACCACCAGTTCGAAAAAACCTTCGTGAAGAAGAACTGGCAAGAAACTTCATGGGCATATATTTTCAAAATAAATTTACAGAGTCTCTTTATGTCTATACAAAATTATTCTTTTCTGCATCTGTTAGCTCGGCAAGTCTCCCTCACCCCAAGTATCCAAACGACGAACACCCTCAAACGGCACCCGTTCACGAGTTAGCGCGGGATCCAGCCATCGCCCTCCTCAACCATATTAGAGGGAAGTGAGCCGTCACCCGACGCTACCATAAGAAAACGTACTTTAGTGACAATGACGCTTTAGATATTCATCGGGACGAAGAACTCATCGAACATACAGACACATTACACATGCTTTGTTACAAATACTACTACAATCCTGTTAATGAGGGGATTATACCCAAGGGCTTTTATCATCCAAATAATCGGATAGTTTATAATATGCTTTAGCACACAACTTCTGCTATATATAGTTTCTTTGAATTTGTCAATAAGAAGACCTTGGATATATTCAGGAACCGTATTATAAAAGCGTATGCATTGACCCATGAATGAGTTAGTGACTATGAAGCCTACTATTATGAGCTGCCAGCATATTTCTCCCTCTTGTGTTAACATTGTGCAGATATGTTTTTCTTTTGAACAAGGTTATGTTATTTTTTACATACATTAAATTTTCTAAAATATATTGTAAATGGAAGGTAAGAATATTTATTTCCTTAAATTTACTTCTAAATGACACCCTTGGACCAAGCTGATAGATTGTGCGAACAGCCCTTTTCTGCAGAATAAATATAGTATCGATGTCGGCAGCACTCCCCCATAACAGAATACCATTTGAGGCTGTGGAAGTAACCAAAATAGACTAATCGAGCAGTTGTTTCATTTGAAATTTATCTCATTTTTTAACAGCATATGCGGCAGAGCCAAGCCTTTTAGCTAAACCATCAACATGCGGTCCCCACTGGAGTTTGGCGCCTAAGGTTATACCCAGAAATACAGTTGAGTTTACAGGAGTCAGTTCCTGGCTTTTAACTACAATGTTTGTGTTTACCGGTTTGACATTTGGCAATGTAAACTTAACACATTTCATTTTTTTTTTCATTGAGGAGCAAATTATTAGCTGAGAACAACTGCTCTGTGTTGGAGATGCATTTGTTTACCACTCGATAGTCAGTTTCTTGTCTTTTGATTTTAAATAAGAAGGAAGTATCGTCAGCAAACAATATGACCTCGCATTGATTCTTAACGACCGATGGCAGATCATTGATATATACTAAAAATAGGAAAGGACCAAGAACTGAGCCCTGGGGCACACCCATTGTCACTGCCGATCCTGATGATTTTTCTCCATTTATTGCAAATTTCTGTTTTCTATTAGAAATATATGATTTAATCAAGGCAAGCGCTCGGTTTTTTATGCCGTAATGGTGCAGTTTCATGAGTAGAGTAGTATGATCCACACAGACGAACGCCTTGAACAAGTCACAAAAGACACCAATAGCATCACACGACTCCTCCCAGGCGCTGAATAGGTGTTTTATGAGCTCAACACCGGCATCGGTTGTTGAGCGACCCCACGTGAAACCAAATTGCTTAAAATTCTTTAAACTATTACCGTAAAAATGAGAAAGTAATTGACTTAAAATTAATTTTTCAAAAATCTTACTGAGCCTTGGTAGTATTGATATAGGTCTAAAATTATTAGGGTCAGACATACTACCTGCTTTGAATATTGGAATGACCTTACTCAATTTCATTAGATCAGGAAAAACACCATTATCAACACAGTCATTAAATATACTGGCTAAGTACGGGGCTATATATACCATCAATGACAGATTCAATAATTTTAACAGAAATCCCATCTAAATCGGCAGTATTTTTTACTTTAATGCTTTTAAATGCATTTAAAACTTGTGGAACAGTAACATTTTTAAAAATAAAATCAATATCGCATGAATTTACATTTTCCGTCAGCAGTGACTGTGCAAGAGTGGAACATGAATTAATACTCGAAGTAGTTGACACAGGGATGGCAGTAAAAAAATTTTCAAATGCTTCAGCAACTTCTTTGTCAGTTAGTTGACAACACTTTATCAATAATTTTTTACTTATATTTGGTGTGCGGTTCTTTTGCTTTCCCAGTTTCCTGATTAATTATATTCCATGCAGTTTTTGAAATGTTAGTACTATATTTAATTTTACTATTAACGTAATTAGATTTAGCTACACTGCATACTCGTTTAAATAATTTTGAATACTTTTTAACATATTCATAAAAATGTCTTATTATGATTATAAGTTCTTTCACTGTACAATTCATATAATCTATTTCTACTTCTGCATATTCCCACTGTTGCCCAGTCACTAAACCTAAATAAATTATTATTAATACATATTTTCTTTTTTTTTAAAAACAAAGTCATATTCATTTTTATAATAAACTCTTTGACGTATGAAATAATAACGGTCATAATAACGGTTGAAATAAACTTAAATAAACATACATACACATGCATGATTAGAAAGCAAATATAATATAATATCTGCCCTTACCAGGATTCGAACCCGGGACCTTTATGAAAATATGACTTAAACTCTACCTTGTGTATACAATAGGTCAAAATACATTCTACAAGTCCATCTTCCTTTATCATTTATTTCAGAATACGCCACAAAGGACAATTGAAACTCTATACTTGACAACAATCAGCAGAAACTTATAATCAATCAATGCTTATTACATCGAATCTTAAATCATATTATATTTTAACTTAAGTGTTATAACTAAAGATTGGTTTGCGGGTAATTTTCATAAAGACACTTACAATGGATACTTATATCTAAAGGAATTCAAGAAATCTCCTACATTTTTCAGGGTTATAAATCTATAATAAGTACTTCAATTTCCGAAAACATATTCATTTCTATAGAGTATTCGTACGCAAGCGCCGGATAAGCAGCTGCGACTTATTCCCGGACATAAACTCGAGATGACAGCCATAAATAGAAGTTTGTTCTTCTTACATCCAACTGACGAATGCTGCATCATATCACAACCAAACAACCAAATTTGATGTTGTAGCAACTTAAAGCACCCAAAACTATTCTAATACCAGTCGTTATTTTGGATATTTCCGGAGGATGGTCCATGATAAAATTTAGAAATATTTAAATAATTATCCTAACCCTAAAAGCTATTTGTTAATTTACAGCAGTTCAGATTTGACTCCAAAAATATTGTAAATCTCAACCCCGTGACGTCAGTAGGTTAGATGACCGTGACGTCATCGTTTCATTAGAATCAGAAATATTATTAATTTAATTGACGGCCTGTTTGGTATGGAGGTAAGTAGCTTTGCATTTCATGCCAGAGGTCCCAGGTTCGAGTCCTGGTAGGAGCAGATATATTTTATCATGTTTGCTTTCTAGTCATGGATGTGTATGTACATTAAAAAAAATATCTATGTGTTTGTGTAAAAATATATATATTTCTTAAGTTTATTTATCCGTTATCTAGTATCCATAAATTTGGTCTAGCTAGATAATGTGGTGTGTTAGTTGGAAATATTTATATTTATTTATTTATTTAATTGAATTTTTCTCACAAATTACAAATCTAGCTTTAAATGGTTCTGTAGATAGCCTTTTCCAGTGTTTCACCGTAATCACCTATTGGCTGGCGTTATAGACTGCGCCGAAGTCAGCTTTGTACTATAAGAAAGTGCGTGTGAATCCAGGTACTAAGAGAAGAGAGTCCATGACATCTTTGCGTAAGAAGTCCGGTTGAAGCCATTGCTACAAAAATCTAATAAATAAAAATTCGGTTATTTTATAAAGTTTTTCATATACTTTTTAGGATCACTTTGCCTGTGGATCCACCCTTAGGATCCCTGTGGCGAAGGAAACGAATGGTGTATATTTTTATGTTGAACGGGTCTGAAATACAGATGCGTCTTTTTTTCTCTTCAAAAAGCTTATTTGACCTTACTGTGGCTTTCCCAATCGTTACTTAGTCATGTATGAAAAATTTAACTTAAAACATTAAAAAGGGGGTCTCAATAGGAATGTACTAGATTTGGCCTCACAAAACGACGTAAACTGACCAGCGCGAGATGAGTTTTTAAAGTGTCCCTCCATACACAGTTCCGAAGCTCATTTCCAAATGTGAACGAGAGCACGATTTGTGTGCAGTCAGTAGGTACCTTAATTGCCGTAAAGATTTTTGTAAATGGCAAATACGTTTTTGCATTTTGTTGCAAATTTGTCACAGTATTTTGTTCAAAAACTGACTGAAATATGGGCAAAGCTTAGGCTCAATCGTATATATAAAACTATTTTTTAATAAAACAGATGATCGTTCATTCATTCATACAAAGATTCGGTACCGCAGTGTTCAAGGAACTGGTTTTTTTATTTGAGTTCAATCTCGGTTACTAGCAAGCAACGAAGGTAACAAATTAAGTATATTAAGCAACCCTAACAATGAAGGTAAAATCCTGAGAAGACCCACATCTAAGAAATATTTTGAAGGTACGTGTGAAAGTTGCCAACCTAGAGTAGGCAAGCGTAGTAGACCATAATTGTCTGAAGGCATCCCCAAATGGGATGAGGCTGACGTCGCGATCAACTTTTCTGTTAAAACAAAAATATTTTATTGCTGTTTGTTACTATTTCCACTAATAACTCCCAGCTTTTTTTTTGTCCCCCTCCACGGGAAGGGCAGCAGGATAAAAAATGCTCTGACGCATACTCTGGCGCGCGCGATCCAGAATTATATGGGACTCGTCCCGACGCCTACCAGAACCTCTACCCACTAAAAAACCCCCTGTCGGCTCGTGCATTTCTGCCACTCAGCCTTCATCTGAGCGACGGCCAATTGGAGAAAGAGGCCGCGCTAGCGGGGCCCAGAAGGGGTCACCCGCTGGGATTTACATAGCACTGAAGGTGCTCAAAGCACTGAAGATGAATACATAGCACTGAAGGAGCTCAAAATGAAAAGTAACTAATTAAAAACTCTAAAATTGTAAAATAAAATTGCATTATTCGGATTTACGTTAGAATTAGAATTTACGTTAGAATTAGAATTTGCGGCCTGAAAGGCATCGAGATCTAAAGTTAATTGCGTGGGTTCGCCAGTGTGCGCGTTTCTCGGCCTAGCGACTTTGAATTTCGGATCTAAGACAGGAGCAGTATATGAGACTGAATCTCGAACAAGATGATTGGGATGGGTTTCGGCGCGTTCAAAGAACGATTCTGAGGGTGTTTTGAGGTGCTGTTGCACTGTAAGTAGTTCAAGATCTCTGTGTAGGTCCGCGTTACGCACGTACCAAGGTGCGTTTGTGGCCCTGCGGCAGAAGAGATTTTGAACCACTTGCAGTTTGTACAGGACGGAGGGTTGGGCGTGGGCAAAGACTGGCGAGGCATATGACATTCTGAAAGACATTTTACTTTTTCTTCCTATCATACAATATAGGCAGCTTAAGTAAAAACGCGCGAGTTTCGTTACTCTATCGACGTATGGCTTGAAAGAAAGCGTCTGATCTAAGGTGACGCCTAAGTATTTAATACTGCGCTTCCAGGGGATGGGAATACCTAACATTCAAATGTGGGGATCGTTGTAGCAATTACGGAGTTTGTGGTCGAATTGAATAGCAGAACTCTTTTCTGGGTTGACATCGATACGCCATTTGAAACCAAACACCGAGGGCGTTTACGGCCTTTTGGAGTCTGGTGATCTTATACGGGACCGCGTGACCTTTAGTGTAAAGGGCGGTGTCGTCTGTAAAGAGGGCGAGTTCGACGCCTTTCGGCGGGATGGGGATGTCGTTTATGTACACGGTGTACAGCAGAGGGGCGAGGACTGAGCCTTGGGACGAGGCGCGGAGAGCGTGCCTTCATGTTTGAATCGAAACGTACGGTCTTTGAGAGACGACGCGATTAATCTGACTAGGCGATCCAGTAAGCCTATTTATAAACGAGACCGCTGTGCCAGACTTTGTCGAAAGCTTTGGCTACGTCAAAGAGAACCGCGACTGTTTTATTACGACGCGGATAGAATCCTTCGAGTATGTACTCGACGATTCGGTGGACTTGCTGAGGGCAGGAGTGCTTAGCGCGAAAGCCGAACTGGTGGGGAATAATGAGAGGATCGCCATCCGTTGGAAACAGATGGTTCCGCATTCGAGAGAGTATGACTCTTTCGAGAAGTTTAGACATTGCCTTGAGGAGGCTGATGGGTCTGTGATTAGCCGGGATATTCAGAGTTTTACCCGGCTTGGGAATACCTATGACAATCGCTTCTTTCCAAGCTTTTGGAAAGTAGCTATGGTCAAAGCAGGCGTTGAAGATGATAGCTAACAAGGTAAGCACCTGCTGAGGCAGGCCTTTTTGGATTTTTGATTTCTAATGAGAAGCAAGATTTCATCGTTAGAGACTTTAGCGGGGTCAGCGGTGATGGGGAAAGAGTCTCTGCGGAGAACTTCGTCCTCCACCGCTTTGATGTGAGAGGGATTCACGGGTTGCGTGATGGGCGAGCATTGTGAAGCAACGCTGTCAGCTAAGCATTCGGCTTTCTCTTCGACTTCGAAGGCAGTAGTGCCATCGGGACGAGTGAGAGGAGAAATGTGAGAGGCGGTGTCTACGCGTAAGGCTCGGGCCATTCGATAATACGCTTGGTGGGATGGGGAGATATTCTCCATGAGATCGTTAAACTGAGCGTCTCGGAGTTCCGCGAGGCAAGACCTAACTTTACGTTGAAGCTGATTCGCAGCTGTTCTGTATGCGGGCGTGGGATATTTCTTGGCTCTCCGGAGAGCCGCGTTCTTAGCTTTAATGAGATTGCTAACGGCTAGAGGAAGCGTGGGTTTGCCTTGCTTAGCAATCTTTTCGTTATCGCTGATGGCTGAGTTGATAGCATCAGTGAGAGTGTTGACTAATGAATCTATTTCATCCGGGCTATCTAATTGTTCGGGAGAGATCGCGAGCGGAGAGTTCGGAGCTAAAACTGAAACTAACGTATTTTTAAAGCCTTTCCAGTTGGTAAAGGTCTTAGGAGATGAGACGTTATCGTTCGGCGGTCCTAGCACGAGGGAGACGGGGCGATGGTCGGAGCCTAGGTCATCGAGCGGTTCGATAGACCTTAGATCAAGATTGATTCGCTTGATAATTGCAAAGTCGAGGATGTCAGGAGAGTAGGTCGGGTTGTTGGGATAGTGAGTGGGAGTGATGGGGGATATGACGTCTAAGTCAAGGGAGTTAGTGATGTCGAGGAGAGCGATACCGCTGGTGTTGGTCGATAGGCACGTCCAGTCAGTATGTTTGGAGTTAAAGTCTCCGAACGTAATGACTGAATGGCCGAGGGCGAGAATGGCCTCATAGTCGCTGCGGGTTGGTCTGGAGCCACTAGGTATGTAGACTAAAGCTATGATGATGGTCGGATGACCAGTCATAGCCAATCTACACACAGTGGCTTCCATGTTGAGGAGAGGAGGGGTAGGGAGAGAACAGCAATGGAAGCCTCTTTTGTAATATATAACAGTGTTGCCGAAACCGTCGGAGTTGGGCCTATTGTTACGAGTAAACGTGTGCTTGGGAATAGCGAATCCCCTGGAGCGGTTTGGAGTAAGCCATGTCTCCTGGAGAAGCCATAAGTCTGGCTCTTTGTTCTGAAGGAACAGTTTGAGCTTAGGTAGGTTGGTGCTAAGGCTACGGACGTTAAAAAATACTAGGGATAAGCCCTTAGGTTTTATACGACCGGACGCGGGATTTGCGGGTCTAGATATTATATTTGCTTATTTACGAAATTATACAAAAAAAATAAAATTTGTAACGAACTTAGAAGCGAGTGATGCTCGGCTAACGCGGCTCGCAGTTTGCGTGCGAGAACGGAAATTTCGTTAATGTCGACGTTTTGAATGACGTCGAACACGGTCTTCATGTCCTCAGCCAACGACGACTGAGGTGAAGACGACGGAGCGGGACGTGGGCCTACGGGAGCTACAGGAGCTGGGATAGGACGGGAAGGTGCAGGTGGAGCGGCCGGACGCTGTCTCCAGGACAAAGCCGGAGTAGGTGTCGGCTGCTCGGGCTTTGCTTCCGGGGGACCCCGGTTGTGATGCGGTGGGAAGTTAGCGGGAGTGAGCGGTGGCGCCGGTTTAGGCGCAGCCCTCTTAGTTGAAGAGCGCGGAGCGCGCGGGCAACCCCTGTAGTTAGTTGTGTGGCCGGACTGGCCGCACAGCACACAGGCAGGGGGGGAAGTGGATTCCGGAGTGCAAGTGCACTCCTTAGTGATATGAGGATCCAGGCACTTAACGCACCGGGGGGGAGTTGAGCAGTTAGCCGCTGCGTGGCCATAGAGCTGGCAGCGGTGGCACTGCCCAGGGTGACCGCGGGGGTTGGGACGCTTGACGGAGATATTCGAGAGTCCGCAAATTGTGCAAGCCTCTCTGAAGATCTCCTTCGAGTTGAGAGTATTAGATAGAATAACTAATGCTAACGGAAAACGCCTACCGCGGTTGGAGTGCATCTTGTGTACTGCTTCGGCTCGAGGATTTCATCGTTCACGAGCTCGAACGGGACGCCCCGTAGTACTGCGCGGATCTTACGCTTCTCCGGGAGGGCGTAGGTGTGATATGCGATTTGTTTTAATGAAAGTAACCTAGTGAACGCGCGAAAGTCGTCGATGGTCGCGACCTGGATTTCAATTGAATCGCCTGCGTTGGTTGCTTTGACATAGTTGATTTTTTGCTCTTTGCAAAGATTAGATACCGCGGTCCATCGCACTTTTTCGCGGAGAAAGACGGGTGGAGGGGGCTGAGGCTTCGGTGGGATGGGAGCACAGCACGTCGCTGGCTTCGATGGGACCGACGGAGACGCGGTTACTTCGAGCGACGTTAATGGCGCGGGGGCTGGTGTTGAAGACACCGGGGAGGGCTCGGGTATTGAAGATACCGAGGCTTTCTTCGAGCGCTTCTTGGAGCGTTTAGCGACTAGCTGAAACGTGGGCTCAGGAGAGCCGGTTAAGGTGACGGCATCTGATGACGTATCAGACGTGGGTTCGGAGTCGCTCCCGGGAGCGGTACGCTTGCAACGCGACGCGCGAGAGGATGTGACCGATTCACAGTCCATCTCGGATGGGACGGGCGACGCGGGATAGCTGTAGACCTGAGGGGTCTGTACGTTGGAGGCCTGAGGGGCCGGGGACGTGATAGTCGCCTGTAAGGCCTGCGTTAGTACGTCATCGGATATGTTGGCGCCGGACGCAACGAGCGCCTGGGCGAACGATCTAGCAAAGTTTACCAAGCTTTGCTGGTCCATTGGAGCCACTGAAGGGCTTGGTACTACAATATATAATATATAAATATATAATAATGCCAAGGTTCCCTAGCAAACCTAGCACCTAAACCTCCCTACCCGCGGTAGGAGGCCTGGGTACGACGCGAAGTGGTGCCCCTAATTCGGACAGCACTGTACCGTCACTCTGGGAAAGGCCTAAGTGCAATGGGATCGGGTCAGCCAGTTTCTCCTTGGCCTGAAGGGCATTGGAAGCGCACCGGGGCAATGCTATCAGGCTTAGTTGTCACCGTTAAGTACCCACCTGATCAAACGCGAGTCTACTACGGAGTGTGTTGCCAATAAATTGACAACAAAAACCGGCCGTAAACCTGACGAGGTTGGGTTGCACAGAAGTGCGGGATTGAGTACGTTACGATCGGCCGGAGCCGGCCGCAGAGCGAGTCTCTGACTACGTAACAGGCGCCAAGCCTCAAGTACGCAGCCAGAAAATCAGCCCGAGCCTTGCGAACTACTATCGAATTTAATCGACCGTAATAAGATCAACTCTGTTGTTGCTGCTCCCACCGAGGTGAGGTATCAATTCGAGGGGTGCACAGAGTGCGGGGTTGACTACGTTACGACCGGCCGAAACCGGCCGCAGAGCGAGTCTCTAACTAACGTAACAAGCGCCCAGCGTCAAGTACGCAGCCAGAAAAACAGCGCGAGCCTTGTGAACTACTATCGAATTTAATCGATCGTAGTAAGCTCAACTCTGTTGTTGCTGCTCCCACCGAGGTGAGGTATCAATTCGAGGGGTGCACAGAGTGCGGGATTGACTATGTTACGACCGGCCGAAACCAGCCGCAGAGCGAGTCTGTAACTAACGTAACAAGCGCCCAGCGTCAAGTACGTAGCCAGAAAAACAGCCCGAGCCTTGCGAACTACTATCGAATTTAATCGACCGTAGTAAGCTCAGCTCTGTTGTTGCTGCGAGACCGACTTAGTTGCAGCCAATCGAAACCGGCTGCAGTGTAAGTCCTACAGAGGCTTATCTCAAGTCGTCGAGGATGAAGCGAGATTTGTACGAATATCAGCGTGACTCAACAGCTGGTGCGATCGCGAACACGTCCGAGCGGGGCCGGACGCAGAACGGATCTGAGAGTGGCGTTTGAGTATTGCTACGAGAGAAGTCGTGAGACAACAATCGTGACTCGGCAGCCGGGAGCGACCTTTAACACGTCCGAACGGGTCCGGACTCAGATCGGGTCTTCTAACTCCCAGCTAGACACCAGGCGTTTAAGTTCTTGTGATTAGTGACGTCACTAGAACTTCAACGTCTGGTGACCTGTGACGTCATCACTAATCGCGCTACCATACGTCGTGCGTGAGTCGCGGCCAATAACGTGATAACAAGGACCGCCGCTTAACATGTAGGTAATTGTGTCATTTTATAACTAAGAGAAAGCAGCTGTTTGAAGTTAGTGATATAAATATTTATATATTTTTTATATATGACTTTCATTATGCAAGATTTATTGCTTTATCAGAAGATTTTAAGAGCGTAAGTGCAGTTTGAGTATGGGGCATGTTTAATTTTTGTTTAATCAAAATATGAAATGTAGATTTTCTCAATAATACCTTCTTTAGTTTTCCAAAAAAAACTTTCGTACTTTTTCTAACAGCTAAATTTGATAGCCTGTGGCATTAAAAAAATGTATAAAGCGGATCGTGCCAAGAACCTTAAAAATTTTCTTGGTTATTGAGTATTTCAAAATGGTATAATTATTTAACATTACATTGAAACATTTTTTTAATGATAGTACAAATGCAGGGAGGACGATTTTTTGGAATGTGCTTAGTTCATTTAAATTTAAGAATATGATCGTATAAGAATGAAATAAATTCAGTGTGAAAATCACAATCACAAATTATTAGTTTATTATTTGGTACTTTATAATAAATATTCAAAATGCCCGACATTTGCCCTTACACATGCTAAACATCTTTTTATAAAAGACCTTGTTACGTGGCGGGCGTGTACTTCTCCTGAAATTTCCTAAAATGTTGAAAAACCCGTAAAAAACAAGTTTTTCATAAAAGTTTTTCGTTATTTTTCTAACAGCTAACTTAGCTTAGTTACTGAGTATTCCAAAATGGTATAGTTATTTAAGATGACATTGAAAACTATTTTTTTATGATTTTTCTAATGCAGGCAGGTCGATTTTCCGAATTTACAGTCAAAAAATACAATTGACATAAAGTGTGAAAGTCTTTTTCTATTGGTAAACAATAAAAAACTCTACCTGCCACGCTATAATGAAATTAACCGTGAAACCGTATTTTTAGTGTCATGCTTGACTCTGTTTGGTTCTGACGTGCTCTCCTATTTTCTTTAGGTTTTGCTTTGTGATTTGGACTTTGATATCGGTGATTTCGACAACTTGGCTTCACAACGGATTTCTTCGAGCTAGGCTTAAACGATGCCCAGATACGAGTACACGCCTAGCGAGTAGCTGATATTCATCTTGTTTATGGTGAATGCTATTGCAACGCTTCCGAAGCCGCTGAACGCTATGCAGAAAGGTAAGTTGATTTATTTATTTTCCGATGAAAGAAATTTCTTTAAATAACATTTACAACAACTTTCACCAGAAGTAAAGGCTTTTCAGAAAGAATTGTCATGTTTACAAACAAATGAAAGGTTCTAAATCTTTATTTAAATTTTATGCTGAACACTTTTTATAGAAGATAATATTAAAATAATTAAACGTGGGTAGTTATTTCAATAAGGGTATATCAGTCCGGTCCAGTGGTAGAGAATGATGATTTTCAACTATGACAATGATTTCATATTTTTTATATAGTTGGCCACACGTGCCATAAAGTATATACAATTGTAAGGATCAATTAAAGTTTAAAACGCACAGTACCGTTCGTGTCCATTTCCCTACATTTTGATTCTTTTTTTGCTAAATACTCAATTTAATGTCCAAAGAACACTTTTTTGATTATCCATTCAAAGAATTGAATCTTTAATAAATGTCTAGGTAAATGTTATTGCTTAAAGAACATTTATAATACTCTAAACGGCTACTCAAAAAGTGTCCTTCGACTTTAGGCTCACTACCATTCCCTAGCAAGACCATAAAGAAAGAATGTACTGTAATTCATTGTACCATCCAGTCATGAGTTGCCCGAACTCGCGCTAATCACGGCTCGATCGACAAGCCAACTGCACGAATCAAAGACTGTTATTGCCGCCGCCACACTGAATCTTTCGTGACGAATAAGTTTTGTCAAGTAATTATCCAATTCACCATTTTAGTGTTTAATGGTAAGTATTAAAATTGTATGGTTTAGTTTTAAATGCAATATAACCGCTAATTGACCTGTGTGTACACGGCTTTGCGTAATAGTTTTTATTTTGAATAAATAACAAATCTCGAATCCAAACTACCATTTTGATAATTACCATAGTTTCCCAAACTTCATTTCAAAAATGGTAATGAGTATCTAAAAAACGGTATTAGGTAGTATTTAAAAGTTTTTTTCTTTCTTATTTTGAGTTATTAAGTTGAATGATAAATTAGTAATTGATATTTATAAAGCCATGTTTTTAATTCAACCATTTTTATTTTTTTATTTCAGCTAAACATTCAGCCAAAGAAAAAAACAAAAGAAGCAATTCTGCTTAGAGCCAAATTAGCAAGAAGAGATAGGCATGCTAAAATTAAGGCTGACCCAACAAAGTATGCGTTAAAGAAGGAAAAGGAACATCGACGATACTTAAAAAGAGGGAAGAAAAGAAACTATTAGGTCCTTACATATGAAATTTGCGTTTTGCCATACTGACCACTTTGATCTGTTTTGGTTTTTTTTTGCGTCACTTCGTTTACAAAATGGAAAACTTGAAATAACGCGTTATTTTCGATTACGACTTCCACCGTGGCACCAGTGCTGCAGAAATGGCTCGAAGTATTAATGCTGTGTATAGCAGCGGTGTCGCAAATGACGGTCGCAAATACGTTGCGTTTTTTTCCAACGTTTTCGTTCTGGATATTTCTACCTGCAGAACAAGCCCTGTGGACGGCTGGAGACCAAAGTTGATAATGAAGAATTGAAGGCTTTTGTGGAAGCGGATCCATTGCAAACCATGTCCAAATTAGCTGTATGCTGCGGTGTTAGTGACATAACTGTTTTTAATCGAATCATTCATTACCTGTGATGAAAAATTGATAAAGAGTTAAAATTTGTTAATGAGTTAAAAAAAACATTTACGATGTCTCAAAATTGTTTATCTGTTAGATCGGCATGTATCATAATATATAAGCTCCCCAAGTATCCAAACTACGAACACCGTCAAAGGGCACCCGTTCACGAGTTAACGCGGGATCCAGCCATCGCCTTCCTCGACCACATGATAGGGAAGCTAATTTTCATCTGATGAGATGTGCAATAAAATAATATTAAATAATTTTACAGCTCTTATATGCGAAGTGGCATTAATCAAACTTATGACGTCGTGTTATATATGTATTATCGAACGTGCTGATTAGTTTATGCTATGAATATTGCCTTCTTGTAGAAGAATTTTAGTGTTTAGAGGCGTTTTCGATAGTTATTTAGGTATTTCTAAAGTTATTTAGGTATTTCTAAAGTTATTTAGGTATTAAGATATAAGCATATAATTTATCTGGCAAGATCGGTTCTGCTATGGGATATTTTCAGCTATAGCCACGTGCCTCTTAAATTCTACTGTAATCCTACTTCTGTATACTTATGTTCTCAGAAGTTTGGGCATGAAATTCAATACGAATCAAACATTCTTGAGTCAAATTTCCAACATGACTGAAATATTTCATCCGCAACGGGATCATACGCGTGAATTCCACCGTCGAATCGCGGTCTCTTGAACACAACAGCCTTGCTCGTTATCGGGAAATTTAGGAATTCCAAATCTTTTCTAAATGAAAAGCTCTTACCATAAAAGCTCTTACCGTAAAACTTTAACTCACGTCCTTTAACTAACTAAAAAATAAAAAATGCAATCGCTTTTCTTATATTTTTATTAAATGATTACAAAATAAACTCACAAAAATTCAGAAAAAGCTTCATGACTTCTAAACGAAAAATAATCGGATACCATATATGAGTCGTTCCTTTTCAAAAGTTGTCTTGTCCTTCTAGCTCAATTATGAGATAATTATGTGTTTTTTATTTAGTTGCAGTAGTATTTAGTGTAGTATATAGTTGCAGAATTGTTTATAATAAATTAAAATTAAATTACTAGTTTGGCTTTTGTTTCTTATTGCTCAAACCTAGAAATCAAAGGTTAATAGTATAACGGATATATAACAAAATTTATTTCGGATAAGAATAGTTATGTAATGTCACTACGGATGAGACAAGTTTTGAAAAGTAAACACAGGGATTAGACCTCAGAACAAGGAAACATATGGAAATGCCATGTCAACGAAAAAGACTTGTATACCTACGCGATACTAAAATGGCGGATTAGTGTTGTACCAATTATTATTGTTTATCAATTTATCGATTAAAGCTTCTGAGTTCTAATCTATTTTACAAAACAAGAAGCGCCCTACAAATAAACGTAGTTTAAGTAAATGTTTTCGAATAATGAATAATCATGGTACAACATTCAATGACGGTACCACCATGACATTATAAAATGACTAGCTGTTTCCCGCAACTTCGCCAGCGTGTTACTCGGTTTCAAATAGCTGAATACAATATTTGATCGATTTAGCTTGAATACTGACGGAGTTTCATACAAACTAACCCCCTCCCCTTTTTTACCCCTTAAGAGGTAAATTTCCAAAAATCCTGAAACCCGTCATTAATTTCTAACCAAATAGCTAAATACTATTTTTAATCAATTAAGCTTCGAAACTGACGGTGTTTCATATTAAATTTCAACCCCTATTTCAACCCGTTAGGGAATTAAAAAAAACCCGTTCTTAATTGATGCCTACACATTACAAAGAATTTAGGTTTAGGAATTTACATTGATATAATGTAGTTCAGTCAGTCAGTCAGGACTTTGAATTTTATATATATATATCATAAACAACAACAAATAATATTAACGTAAATTATCAATGTAGGGGAAAATTAAACAAATTAAAATCAATATTAGTAATTTATATTATATTCACTTCCTGGTTCTTCACTATTAGAAAATTTTACAATCAGATACAAATGAGTATTTTCTCGTAAATTCTCTTTCCTATAGCTTCCAACCAAATTCTATTTTTTTTGTTTTGCTGCCGAGGCACCCTCGCGGGAGGGAGGTGGAAGATGCGTCATGCATACCGCCCGCAGGAAAATACCGTCTTCTGCGGGGGGTTATGTGGGACTCACCAGAATGGCACCTACCCACTAAAAACCACCTGTTGGCTGTAGTAAAATTTTACCGTTAGCCTTCATCGGAAGCGACACCCGTCGGGAAGTTGGGCGCGCTGGCGGGGACCCGCTAGCGGGTCTTCCGCCTGTAGTGAAAGTTGCACTGAAGGTGCTCAAAGGGACATGAGTTGGTGGCCGTTCTGGGCAGCCTCCGGTGAAGCCGGGGCTGCGCAGATAGAAATCCCATTAATAGAAATCCCATCTAAATCGGCAGTATTTTTTACTTTAATGCTTTTAAATGCATTTAAAACTTGTGGAACAGTAACATGTTTAAAAATAAAATCAATATCGCATGAATTTACATTTTCCGTTAGCAGTGACTGTGCAAGAGTGGAACATGAATTAATACTCGAAGTAGTTGACACAGGGATGGCAGTAAAAAAATTTTCAAATGCTTCAGCAACTTCTTTGTCAGTTGACAACACTTTATCATTAATTTTTAAATTATATTTGGTGTGTGGTTCTTTTGCTTTCCCAGTTTCCTGATTAATTATATTCCATGCAGTTTTTGAAATGTTAGTACTATATTTAATTTTATTATTAATGTAATTAGATTTAGCTACACTGCAAACTCGTTTAAATAATTTTGAATACTTTTTAACATATTCATAAAATGTCTTATTATGATTATAAGTCCTTTCACTGTACAATTTATATAATCTATTTCTACTTCTGCATATTCCCACTGTTGCCCAGTCACGAAACCTAAATAAATTATTATTTATACATGTTTTCTTTTTTTTTAAAACAGAGTCATATTCATTTCTAATTATATTATGAATAGAGTTATATTGAGTAACAGGATCTGCACAGTAATCTAATTTAAATGTTTTTTCAAATAAATTTTTCCTAAATGTTTCAAGCCGTCTCTCATTCATGGGTATAAAGGTAATTTCTCTTTTTAAAGTCTTTTTTAGCCCAATATCAAAAGTGGCCAACTGCCCACTATGATCTGATTGTAGTTTATTAATTACTGACTTTGTACATGGCATTAAATATGTAAAAATTTTATCAAGACATGTGGCTGAGGTCGCTGTGATTCGCGTAGGCTCTAAGAAGAGATTTTTTAGGTCGTAACAATTAAAAAGATTCAAGAATCGTTTACTTTGTGACGTCTCTACTAATAAATCAATATTAAAATCGCCACAAATAATTATTTCTTTGTTTTTGTTATTTACTCTATGTAATACCTCATCCATAGTGCTCTTAAATACTTCAAATGGTGAGGATGGGGGTCTGTATACACTTATTATAACAATGATTTACAACAGCCCCTGTAATTTGCAGTGTGGCCGGACTGGCCACAAAGCACGCAATCGGGAGGAGAGTGAGTTTCAGGAGTGCGATTACACTCCTTAGTGAAGTGAGGGACCAGGCACTTGACGCACCTGGGCGGTGCGCGGCAGTTGGCCGCCGCGTGCCCGTACAACAGGCACCGAGGGCACTGGCCGGGATGACCGCGGCGATGAGGCGCCTTGATCGAGATCCCAGAGAGGCCGCATATAGTGCTAACCCCTTTCAGGATCTCCCTGGACTTGGGGACGTTGGCGAGAACCACCAAAGCGAGAGGGTGACGCCTCCCGTACTTGCTGTGCATTTTATGCACCGCGAGTGCCGGGAAGCCTTGGGACTGCAGATCCTCCAGGATAGCCTCGTTCGATAATTCGAACGGGACTCCCCTGAGTACCGCTCTAATCTTACGCTCTTCTGACAGAGCATAAGTGTGATAAGCATATTGCTTATCGGTGAGGAGCTTTGTTAAAGCACGAAAGTCGTCTATCGACGAGACTAAGATTTTAACAGATTCACCCGAGTTGGCCGCTCGGGTGTAATGGATCTTGTGCTCATTGCACAATGTCGAAACCTCAGTCCATTTACCCTTTTCCCGGAGGAAAACGGGTGGTGGGACCTTGGCCTTGGCAGAAGTTGGGCCGGAGCGGGTGCTGAAGGCACCGGGGCAGCTGGCGTTGAAGACGCCGCACGGGGTGTAGGACACACCGGGACGGGCGTCGAGGGCGCCGGGGCTTGTTTCAAGCGCTTCTTAGAGCGCTTCTTAACAAGCGTAAAAGACTGACTGGCTCAGGGCCAGTTGGGGTGGCGCCCGAGGATGACTCGGTCGCGGGTGCGCGCTTGCGGCACGGAGGGGCGTCTACTTCGCACTCCATGTCACTGGAGGAAGGGGACGCTGGAGGGCCTAAGACCAGAGGGGTCTGGGGAACTGGGGTGGCCTGAGGGGCCATTAAGGGAATTAACGCCATGATATGCGGGATAACAGAATCCATGAAACGATACTTATCAGCATTTATATACATGCCTTCAGCACCGGTACTTTCAAGTAATTTCTTCCTAATCTCATCAGAGCTTAGGGAAGCCATTGCGGAGGGGTTGGGGAGGGACAACAATATATATATGCCTAGAGTTCCTAAATAGCGAACCCTAGCGGCTAACCTCCCTACCAGCGGGAGGTTAGCCGGAGAGACCTTTATTAATGTTTAATAAATAAAAAAGAAATTAAATAAATAAATTTAAATTTTAAATTATTAGGTGAAATTTTAATTTATAAAAAATTTATTTAAATTTATGGGTTATTAAATTTTATTATAAACTAGGATTAGATACCCTATTATTAAAAAATTAAATTTAAAACATTAAAAAATTATTTAAATAAATTGAAACTTAAATAAATTGGCGGTATTTTAGTTTATTTAGAGGAATCTGTTTATTAATTGATAATCCACGATTAAATTTACTTAATTTAAAATTTTGTATATCGTTGTTAAAAAAATATTTTTAAATGAAAAAAATATTTAAAAATTAAAATAAAAAATTAAATCAGATCAAGATGCAGATTATAATTAAGAATATAATGGATTACAATAAATATATTTTTGGAAATTTTATTGAAAAATAATTTTAAAATTGGATTTAAATGTAATTTTATTAATTTAAATAAAATGATTAAAAATTAAAATATGTACATATTGCCCGTCACTTTCATTTATAAATTGGAATAAGTCGTAACAAAGTAGGGGTACTGGAAAGTGTTTCTAGAAAGGTCAAATTGGAGCTTGTTAAAGTTTTTCATTTACATTGAAAAGATATTAAATAAAATTTAATTAATTTGAGGGTAAAAATTAATTAAAAATAAAAATATTAATAAAATTATTTTTAAAATTAAATGGGTTTTAGTATAAATTTAGAAAAAATAAATATTTTTATAGTTAATTAGTATTGTAAAAGAAATTTTAAATAATTTTAAATAAAAATTTTATATAAAGTAAATTTTATTTATTGTATCTTGTGTATCAGAGTTTATTAAAAAAATATTTTATAAAAATATTCTCGAATTAAAAAGAGTTAATTAATTAATAAAATTAATATTGAATAATTATTTTAAATAATTAATTTGAAATGAAATGTTAATCGTTTTTTAATATATCTAGTTTTTTTAGAAATAAATTTAATTTATAAAATAAAATTATAAAATTAATAATTATTTTTCTTTATAATTTTATTTTAAATATTTTAAGGGATAAGTTTTAAAATAAATTTTTATAATAAAAATATTTATTAAATAAAAATTTTAAAATTTAAATTATTTAAAAATTTTAATTTTTTATAAATAATTTTTTTTTGAAAAAAATTATATATTTATATTTATTTAAATTTTTATAAAAAAATAATTTAAAATTAAAAAAAATTAGATATAATGATAAAATTAGTATAAATAAATATAATATATAATTAAAAATATAGAAAATTAATAAAATTAAATTAAAGGAATTCAGCAAAATTTTATATTCGCCTGTTTATCAAAAACATGTCTTTTTGAGAATAATTTAAAGTCTAATCTGCCCACTGAATTTATATTTAAAGGGCTGCAGTATTTTGACTGTACAAAGGTAGCATAATCATTAGTCTTTTAATTGATGACTAGAATGAATGATTGGACGAAATATAAACTGTCTCTAATTTAAAATTTGAATTTAATTTTTTAGTTAAAAAGCTAAAATAATTTTAAAAGACGAGAAGACCCTATAGAATTTTATATTTAAATTTTATTTAATAAATTTATAATATTTAATTATTATATTAATATAATTATATATTAATTATATTAAAATTTAAATTAATTTGAATAATTTATTGGGGTGATATAAAAATTTTATAAACTTTTTATAATTATAAACATTAATAAATGAATTTTTGATCCAAAATTTTTGATTATAAGAAAAAATTACCTTAGGGATAACAGCGTAATTTTTTTTTTTAGTTCTTATAAAAAAAAAAGTTTGCGACCTCGATGTTGGATTAAGATAAAATTTAAATGCAAAAGTTTAAAATTTTGATCTGTTCGATCATTAAAATCTTACATGATCTGAGTTCAAACCGGTGTGAGCCAGGTTGGTTTCTATCTTTAAGAAAATATTATATTTTAGTACGAAAGGAACAAATATTATAAATAATTTAAATTAAATTGAATATTATTAAATTATAATTAACTATTTTGACAGATAATTGTGATGATTTTAGAATTCATTTATATATATTTATTAAATTAATATATAAATAGTAAATGATTTTTTTTTGATTTTTAATAATATTTTTAGGTATTTTAAAATTAATTATTGGTGTTTTAGTAAGAGTTGCTTTTTTAACTTTATTAGAACGTAAAGTTTTAGGTTATATTCAAATTCGTAAAGGTCCTAATAAGTTAGGATTTTTAGGGATTTTACAACCTTTTTCTGATGCATTGAAATTATTGAGAAAAGAAATTGTTTATTTAAATTTAAGAAATTATATAATTTATTATTTTTCTCCTATTTTTATAATAATTTTTTCTTTAATAATTTGATTTTTAATTCCTTATTATTTTAATTTTATTAGTTTTAATTTAGGTATTTTATATTTTTTTTGTATTACTAGAATAGGAGTTTATACAGTTATATTGTCAGGTTGATCTTCTAATTCAAATTATTCTTTATTAGGTGGTTTACGTTCTGTTGCTCAGACAATTTCTTATGAAGTTAGAATATTTTTAATTTTTTTTTCTACTTTATTAATAATTATAGATTTAAATTTAATAAATTTATTTGAGTATCAGATTTATTTTTGATTTTTTTTTTATAGTTCCAGTAAGTATAATATTTTTTTCTTCAATTTTAGCTGAAACTAATCGAACTCCTTTTGATTTTACCATAGTACGCCGAAGGCCGCTACCTAGAAACCTAAAAAAAAAGGGAACGCAGGTAAAGAGTTGACCGCGTTAGGGTCAACCTTTACCGACAGAAAGGACAAGTACACACGAAAACACACAGATATGATAAAAATAAATATGAAAGTAGGAGAAAAGAAAAAATAAATAAAATAGAGAAATTAAATAAAAATAAAAGGACTGGTTAAGTACAAATTCGTTGTCACCGTTAATTATCCTTTGTACTGAAACCAGACTACTTACGCTGGGCACAACACTGCACTCAGCACAAGCACAACACAACTTAGCACAGCACTTTGAAGACTAAGGGGCTTAGTCGCAAAGAAAAATCGCACTTCGATAGCACTCAGAGGGAGTAGAAAAACCTTGAAAACCGTAGCACGGAACCAACACGCTAAACTGTGACGTCAGTAGACTGAGCGCCACGGAATATCGGGCAGGGACCGATCAACGGAGAACGGGGTCTTGCTCGTCCGCACCGCGTGGCGATCGGAGCGAGAATGTGGGCGAACCAAATTCTTTTTTTATTTTCATTTTAAGGTAGTCTGTTGTTCGAGCTACGAACGCATCAAGCAGGAATAACGGGTTCACCGGCCGGCCCCGCCAAACCGGCAAGCAAGCGAAACCGGTCGCCGCGCCGAGTCAGTCGGGCAACGAACGTGCTACATAATACCGCGCCGCTGCGCATAAATACATCATATATTTTGACCATCGATTCAATACATCAAGCTGTAACCTTTTTTCTCTTAATAAATTCCTTTAAAGTGATAATAAGAAAACAGTCCACTCATTTCGAAGCACCTACTATTTTTTTACATCTGTAAAAAAAGATTATTATATTAATAATAGTACATATATTAAATTACTTAGAGTAAGGAAATTAAGAAATTACCTATCGATAGTAAGACCTTCGGTTATGTACAACACTAAAATCAGAACAATCAAACAGATATAATTGTAATTAAAAGAAATTAGTTTCATAAAATCACGCACACATCATTCATTTACCGTTATTTTTATTCTCTAGTTACTTCAGTAGTAATTTTAAACACTCTAGTAGTAATTTTGCAATGTTTGCGATAATAAAATTAAACTATAGGCTACTTACCGGTGAAACGTATCGATTTGGATGATTTGAGTTTTTAGTTGCACCACATCCCACTATACTACATTTCGAAGGCATCATAAGCCGTTATTTTATAAATTTTCACAAGTTTAAAGGCACATTTTTTAAATAATAAAAGTACACAACAAAAACCACGCCATACGACGCGCTACTAATATGGCGGATATCAGACACGCAAGTTATGACACAAACAATATAGGCGCTGAGAAGGACTAATACCATTATATTTAGCTCATTCTAACTACCTATGTCAAACGAAGATGACTATATCCTTATTCAACTTTCTATATACTTAGGTTGGTATGGCATTTCCATATGTTTCCTTGTTCTGAGGATTAGACAAGTTATGAAAAGTCAGATAGGTATTTTATTAGTCTTTATTGCTTGACTTTCAATTAAACAATTAAATTAAATTAAACGTATGTCATGAAGACCCTCACAGTACTCTTCAGCTGCAATTCTTTCCACAACAGGATGTTCTAATATGTCTTTGTAAGAACTTAAATTTGAGTCTTCTTTCCAGTTTGCACCGAAATGCTTTTCCAAAAGTGATCTCTTCAAACAACTTGAGCTATTTGTCGCTGGCTTTTGTTTCCGTTTTTCCTTCTGCCTTTCCCTACTGGAGCTGGTTGAATCGGTATATCTATTATTATATTATAATCATCATCCACTACATGCAAACCAATTGAAAGATACCAACCATCATAAATTGACAAATGACAATTAAAAGACCGCGTGACCTGTCAACGTCTTTTTTCTAAAGAGTCGTATTGAAAAAATTACGAGGAAAATTAAGATGAATTTTGATCCTATACAACCATATAAAGTATGAAATAAAGCCAGTTTTGAACGGCCCTAATAATTGGTAAATCAAAACTGGTAATTTTTCAGACAGACGGATAAGTCTACATTTAAACTGACAGTGGGCACGGATAACGCTACATTTGAAATGGAACCGATTAAATAAAAAAAAATAAAATTTACCCTTTTAAATCTTTGACGCAACATTTGATAACACAGATGCAAAGGGATTATAAAATGTACCATAGACAAGAAAAATTTTATACTCAGCTCGGATTTAGACAAATGTGGATAAGGCGGGTTTTGAAAAGGAAGGACTCATAGTTTGGGTTCCCCAAAAGGGTGCTCTACCTCTGCCTATCCGGTCGACAGTCTTTCCTGAGTCACCCTGTATACCTAATAGAAACCTAACTTTGTATGTGTAAACCTTACTGTTAATACATAACAATAATAAATCCCAGACAAACACATCAAATGTATGGCCCCAAAGTAAGCAAAGGCTTGTGTTATAGATGACCATACAGCGAACTGTGATAAACATACATGTATAAATATTAACAACCATGAATCGAAAATAAACATCTCTGTTCATCACACAAATATATGCTCCGGCCAGGACTGAAAACCGGGAACTTCCGGCGTATGAGGCAGGGCTACTACCAACTACGACGTCTTCCTAGTACGTTAAGAATCCTCATATTTTTTATTCTCAATAACAACAAATTTCTTTTTATTAGAGAATTTTACGAGTACATAGTTATTTTTCATTCCAACTTTTTTAAACAGAAACTGTTACAAGAACGGTGTAGGTAGGGGTCGTCAGTCTTCAAAATTATGTTTCTATATATGTTTTGACGACCGAATGGTGTAGTGCCTAGTGGCCCTGCCTAGCGCCGGAGGTCCCAGGTTCGAGTCCTGATCGAGGCATTCATTTGTGTGATTAACGACGCAGATGTAAGTTCTCAGGTCATGGTTGTTGATCTTTATATATGTATGTTTATTCTGGGGTCCCCCCCCCCTCGCTGTATGGTCAACCATAACATTATTTGGGCCATACATTATTGGTGTGTTTGTCTGGGGGTTTATTATTTTTATCATAATATCATCATAATAGCGCTCTCATGAGATTGCTTTTTGATAGACTTAATTGTCTTATTTTATCAAACCCATCAGAAAAAGATCACGGTTTACGCCATTACGTATTTAAAACGTCACGCTTAAACCTATTTGTGTATATATTTTATTGATATTATTTAGGTATATTTGCATACAGCGATATCCACATTCCGACGCCTACAAACATGCAACACATGTGGTTACATTGCATTTCTCGTTCGCATGCCCGCGTCCTATCCATACGTATGTTGGAAAGCGGTGCTTTCAGGCGATAAATTCAAAAGGCGATTGTGATCACGTTTCTTATAAACAAAATCAACACAACCTACAGTAGACTCATATATAAATATTGTTTTTATATAAAAGTATTCAATCAAATAAAATGTTTATACCTTTAGGGAGCGAAAGCTGAAAAGCTTAGACGTTTCTTGTCCGACCACTGCCGCACGTGTAGTGTGCCGCTTGCTATCTATATCCCGCTATAGATGATGTATATTGTTCGTGCCTATATAAAGCATATATGTACCTACCCATACATAATGAGCAGCTGGCATTCGCGACGTTCCCGCCCTGTCGTCACGGATTCGCGCCACGCGCGCCCTTGCCGCACCGCGCACTTTATACGATAAAAACCGAACGCCCATGACGGTTACCGAACCGCTCCGGCCCACCTCGGTTTAACATGAATCGTCTAAATTCGAAATCAAGATGTAGAATACATAAATGAATATATATTTTGGAAAGCTCGAAATTCAGAGGGGTGACTCAAAGCAATAGAGAGACGAAAAACATTAGCTTGGAAACGCTACTTGGTCCCACAAACACTCGTTCAAATCAAAAAATGCCTGTGAGCATCAAAAGAAGACGAATCGAGTTTTGTATCCTTCCAACACTCACCTATGGCTGCCAAACATGGCAAATATCTCACAGACGCTAAAAAAATGGAGAGAGTCTATGGTGAGAAAGTCTTCTTGGCTGTAAACTGAAAAATAGAGTAACAAATGAAGAAATTAGAAAACATAGAAAATCAGACTATATAAGAGGATTGGAAATGGGGCTGACATGTCACCACATGTATCTCGTATCTCACCAGATACGAAGATAAAAGATGGACAAAACTGGTGGCACTATGGAAGGGGCCGGAAGATGGCAAGCGCTGGTTCAATGGTATCACATGTATGTTTCTAACACTTACAAACATACACACATGCACACTTACAAACATACAAACGAGCACACTTACAAACATACAAACATGCACACTTACAAACATACAAACATACACACATGCACACTCACACACATACAAACATGCACACTTACAAACATACAAATGTGCACACTTACAAACTTACACACATGCACACTTACAAACATGCAAACGTTGACATTTATAAAATTAGTAAGTTTAATTATTAAGGCGAGCACTCTTCATTTGTAGATTTGTTTAACCAGCTCGAGTATAATTTTGGATCATAAATATTTAGGATTTAAAATCCATTTTGTTAGTAATTGGAGTGAACTTTACTCACTGGGTAACGTCACCCACGTGGGATGGGATGTCATTTTGCGACTAATTTAAACTGTGTTGAAATTGGAGCCTTTACAAACAGATTTAAAATAATAAGGCCGCTTGATGGCAATCATTTTATAAATCTGTACTACTTGGTAAAAACTGGCCTGCCTTTAAATTATAAGTATTCTGTTGTGTCATAGAAAACCATTCAAGAATTTATTTGAGGAAAGAATTTAACTTAAGACCTGTAATCCAGAATAGTTTATCTCCAAAGAGATTCTTCATGCACAAACTTCAACTGCACAATTCACGGAAACAGGATATTGCGTTCAAGCACTTTTTTTTTTTTTTTTTTTGGTTCCCCTCCACGGGAAGGGCAGGAGGACATAAAAAATGCTCTGACGCATACTCCGCGCGCGCGATCGGAGTTATGTGGGACTCGTCCCGACGCTTACCAGAACCATACCCACTAAAAAACCCCCTGTCGGCTCGTGCATTTTTGCCACTCAGCCTTCATCTGAGCGACGGCCAATCGGAGAAAGAGGCCGCGCTAGCGGGGCCCTTAAGGGGTCACCCGCTGGGATTTACATAGCACTGAAGGTGCTCAAAAAGAAAAGTAAAAAAAAAAAAAAATTAAAATTGACAAATAAAATTGCATTAATTCGGATTTACGTTAGAATTAGAATTTACGTTAGAATTAGAATTTGCGGCCTGAAGGGCCTCTAGATCTAAAGTTAACTGCGTGCGTTCGCTCGTGTGCGCGTTTCTCGGTCTAGCGATTTTGTATATCGAATCTAACACAGGAGCAGTATATGAGACTGAATCTCGAACAAGATGATTGGGATGGGATTCAGCGCGTTTGAAGAACGATTCTGAGAGTGTTTTGAGGTGCTGTTGCACTGTAGGTAGTTCAAGATCTCTGTGCAGGTCCGCGTTACGCACGTACCAAGGTGCGTTTGTGGCCCTGCGGCAGAAGAGATTTTGAACTACCTGCAGTTTATACAGGACGGAGGGTTTGGCGTGGGCAAAAACTGGCGAAGCATATGACATGACGGGTCTAACGCAGACCTTATAAAGCGTACGTTTATTTCTAAAAGACATTTTACTTTTTCTTCCTATCATACTATATAGACGGCTTAAGTAAAAACGCGCGAGTTTCGTTACTCTATCGACGTGTGGCTTGAAAGAATGCGTCTGATCTAAGGTGACGCCTAAGTATTTGATAGTGCGCTTCCAGGGGATGGGAATACCTAACATACGAATGTGCGGATCGTTGTGGCGATTACGACGTTTGTGGTCGAATTGAATAGCAGAACTCTTTTCTGGGTTGACATCGATACGCCATTTTTGAAACCAAACACCGAGGGCGTTTACGGCCTTTTGGAGTCTGGTGATGTTATACGGGATCGCTTGACTTTTAGTGTAAAGGGCGGTATCGTCTGCAAAGAGGGCTAGTTCGACGCCTTTCGGCGGGATGGGGATGTCATTAGTGTACACAGTGTACAGCAGAGGGGCGAGGACTGAGCCTTGCGGGACTCCAGCCTTTATGGGACGAGGCGCGCAGAGCGTGCCTTCATGTTTGAATCGAAAAGTACGGTCTTTAAGAAACGACGCTATTAATGTGACTAGGCGAGCCGGTAAGCCTATTTTATAGAGTTTAAAAACGAGACCGCTGTGCCAGACTTTGTCGAAAGCCTTGGCTACGTCAAAGAGAACCGCGATTGTTTTTTTACGACACTGAGAGAATCCTTCGAGTATGTACTCGACGATTCGATGGACTTGCTGAGGGCAGGAGTGCTTAGCGCGAAAGCCGAACTGGTGGGGAATAATGAGAGGGTCGTCATCCATTGGAAACAGATGGTTCCGCATTCGAGAGAGTATGACTCTTTCGAGAAGTTTAGACATTGCCTTGAGGAGGCTGATGGGTCTGTGATTAGCCGGGACATTCAGAGGTTTACCCGGCTTGGGAATGCCTATGACTGTCGCTTCTTTCCAGGCTTTTGGAAAGTAGCTATGGTCGAAGCAGGCATTGAAGATGATAGCTAACAAGGTAAGCACCTGCTGAGGCAGGTGCTTAAGTGCGTGGTTGGAAATTCCATCCGCACCCGGAGCCTTTTTAGACTTTTGCTTTCTAATGAGAAGCAAGATTTCATCATTAGAGACTGTGACGGGGTCGTCGGTGATAGGGAGAGATTCTCTGCGGAGAACTTCGTCCTCCACCGCCTGGATGTGGGAGGGATCCGCGGGTTGCGTGCTGGGCGAGCATTGTGCCGCTATGCTGTCGGCGAAGCATTCGGCTTTCTCTTCGACTTCGAAAGCAATGGTGCCGTCGGGACGAGTGAGAGGAGGAACGTGAGAGGCGGTGTCTACGCGTAAGGCTCGGGCCATTCGATAATACGCTTGGTGGGACGGGGAGATATTCTCCATGAGATCGTTAAACTGAGTGTCACGGAGTTCCGCGAGGCGAGACCTAACTTTACGTTGAAGCTGATTCGCAGCTGTTCTGTATGCTGGCGTGGGATATTTCTTTGCTCTCCGGAGAGCCGCGTTCTTGGCTTTAATGACATTGCTAACGGCTAGTGGAAGCGCGGGTTTGCTTTGCTTAGCAACTTTTTCGTTTTCGTTGATGGCTGTGTTAATAGCATCAGTTAGAGTATTGACTAATGAATCTATTTTATCCGGGCTATCTAATTGGTCGGGCGAAATCGCGAGCGGAGAGTTAGGGGCCTCTAAGGCTGAAACTAACGTATTTTTAAAGCCTTTCTAATTGGTAAAGGTCTTAGGAGGTGTGACGTTAACGTTAGGCGTACCTAGCACGAGGGAGACGGGGCGATGGTCGGAGCCTAGGTCATCGAGCGGTTCGATAGACCTTAGATCAAGATTGATTCGCTTGATAATTGCAAAGTCGAGGATGTCAGGAGAGTAGGTCGGGTTGTTGGGATAGTGAGTGGGAGTGATGGGGGATATGACGTCTAAGTCAAGGGAGTTAGTGATGTCGAGGAGAGCGATACCGCTGGTGTTGGTCGATAGGCACGTCCAGTCAGTATGTTTGGAGTTAAAGTCTCCGAACATAATGACTGAATGGCCGAGGGCGAGAATGGCCTCAAAGTCGCTGCGGATTGGACTGGAGCCACATGGTATGTAGACTGAAGCTATGATGATGGTCGGATGACCAGTCATAGCCAATCTACACACGGTGGCTTCCATGTTGAGGAGAGGAGGGGTAGGGAGAGGACAGCAATGAAAGCCTCTTTTGTAATATATAGCGGTGCCGCCGTAACCGTCGGAGTTGGGCCTATCGTTGCGAGTAAACGCGTACTTAGGAATAACGTATCCCCTGGAGCGTTTTGGAGTAAGCCATGTCTCCTGGAGAAGGAATAAGTCAGGTTCTTTGTTCTGAAGGAACAGTTTAATCTCGAGAAGGTTAGTGCTAAGGCTACGAGCGTTAAAAGATACTAGGGATAAGCCCTTGGGTTTAATACGACTGGACGCGGGATTCGCGGGTCTAGACATTATAATTTACTTATTTACGAATTTATACAAAAATAAAAGAATTTACAACGAACTTAGGAGCGAGTGATGCTCGGCTAACGCGAATAAATGCTCTTGAGGAGAGCGGGCTGCTCGCAGTTTGCGTGCGAGTACGGAAATTTCGTTAATATCGACGTTTTGAATAACGTCAAACACGGTCTTCATATCCTCAGCCAACGACGACTGAGGTACGGATAACGGAGCGGGACGCGGCCCTACGGAAGCTACGGGAGCTGGGATGGGTCGGGAAGGTGCAGGCGGAACGGCCGGACGCTGCCTCCAAGACAGAGCCTGAGTAGGCGTCGGCTGAACGGGCTTTGCTTCCGGGGGACCCCGGTTGCGCAGCGGCGGGAAGTTAGCGGGAGTGAGCGGCGGCACCGGTTTAGGCGCGACCCTCTTGACGGTGAGCGCGGAGCGCGCGGGCAACCCCTGTAGTTTGCTGTGTGGCCGGACTGGCCGCACAGCACACAGGCAGGGGGGGAAGTGGATTCGGGAGTGCGAGTGCACTCCTTCGTTATATGTGGATCCAGGCACTTTACGCACCTGGGGGGAGCTGAACAGTTAGCCGCTGCGTGGCCATATAGCTGGCAGCGGTGGCACTGCCCAGGGTGACCACGGGGGTTGGGACGCTCGACGGAGATGTTCGAGAGTCCGCAAATTGTGCGAGCCTCTCTGAAAATCTCCTTCGAGTTTGGAGTGTTGGTAAGGATTATCAGAGCTAAGGGAAAACGCCTACCGCGGTTGGAGTGCATCTTGTGCACTGCTATGGCCGGGAAACCCTGAGACTTAAGGTCCTCGAGGATTTCTTCGTTCTCGAGCTCGAACGGGACGCCCCGTAGTACTGCGCGGATCTTACGCTCCTCCGGGAGGGCGTAGGTGTGATAAGCTATTTGTTTTAAAGAAAGTAACCGAGTGAACGCGCGGAAGTCGTCGACGGTTGCCACCTGGATTTTAATTGTGTCGCCTGCATTGGTTGCTTTTAAGTTATTAATTTTGTGCTCTTTGCACAAGTTAGAAACCGCGGTCCAGTGCGCTTTTTCACGCAGGAAGACGGGCGGAGGGAGCTGAGGTTTCGGCGGGACGGGAGCGCAGCGCGTCGCTGGCTTCGATGGGACCGACGGAGGCGCGGTTACTTCGAGCGATTTTAACGGCGCGGGGGCTGGTGTTGAAGACACCGGGGAGGGCTCGGGTATTGATGATACCGAAGCTTTCTTCGAGCGCTTCTTGGAGCGCTTGGCGACAAGTTGAAACGCGGGCTCAGGAGAGCCGGTAAAGGTGACGGCATCTGACGACGTATCAGACGCGGGTTTGGAGTCGCTCCCGGGAGCGGTACGCTTGCGACGCGACGCGTGAGAGGATGCGACCGATTCGCAGTCCATCTCGGACGAGGCGGGAGACGAGGAAGAGCTGTAGACCTGAGGGGTCTCGACGTTGGAAGCCTGAGGGGCCGGGGTTGAGGCCTGAAGGGCCGGGGTTGAGGCCTGAGGGGCCGGGGACGCGATAGATGCCTGTAAGGCCTGCGTTATTACGTCATCTGATAAGTTGGCGCCGGACGCAACGAGCGCCTGGGCGAACGACCTAAGAATGTTTACAAGGTCCATTGGAGGGCTTGGGATAATATGTAATATATAAATATATAATGTATACCTAGGTTCCCTAGCAAACCTAGCACCTATTTATATAACAAATGCCTAGGATTCCTAGATAAAAAACCTAGCGAACCCGAGCGGCACACCTCCCTACCAGCGGTAGGGGGGCTGGGGAGAATAACTTAAAACTAACCGTAGTACGCCGAAGGCCGCTACCTAGAAACCTAAAAAGGGTACGCAGGTAAAGAGTTGACCGCGTTAGGGTCAACCTTTACCGACAGAAAGGACAAATACACACGAAAACACACAGATATGATAAAAATAAATATGAAATAGGAGAAAAATAAATAAAATAGAGAAGAGAAATAAAATAAAAATAAAAGGACTGGTTCAGTACAAATTCGTTGTCACCGTTAAGTATCCTTTGTACTGAAACCAGACTACTTACGCTGGGCACAACACTGCACTCAGCACAAGCACAACACAACTTAGCACAGCACTTTGAAGACTAAGGGGCTTAGTCGCAAAGAAAAAAACGCACTTCGATAGCACTCAGAGGGAGTAGAAAAACCTTGAAAACCGTAGCACGGAACCAACACGCTAAACTGTGACGTCAGTAGACTGAGCGCCACGGAATAACGATAAAGGACCGATCAACGGAGAACGGGGTCTTGCACGTCCGCACCGCGTGGCGATCGGAGCGAGAATGTTCAAGCACTGTCACTTTGTTACGCATGTACATTACTTATGCGTAGAAAACGTGTGAGTGTAGGAACGGGTACAGAGGTACATGTATCGTCATTTTCTATTCCAGAATAAAACGGGTGAGGGAAATGAATGCTTTTAGCTAATCCTTTACCAATGGGATTAAAGAACACCCAAAAACAAAAAGAGCCCACTTCGAATAGGGTAAAGAAAATAATGGAAACTGGCTATAAAAGAAATGCACACTTTACATTAACTGTTAAACAACTAAATATTATTTTAGCCTATATTTTGTAGAGAAAATTAAAATAGGCTTCCTCGGACAGTGGTTCGTTTTAATGAATTAGTGATGGGCCCACTTCCTACAACGAGAAGTACCAAAGCAACAAGTCTTTTTTCTTCATATTATCCATTATTACCCACCATAATTTACCATCACAATTTTCGCTCAATGATATCAATAAACCACGTAAATGCGATACATTTCACAAGATAAAATGCGATATAGATGTTCTTTTTTGTAAGTAGGTACAATCGTTAGATAAAAAGAAGATTGAAAGCTTTCTATAAAAAAAGCGTCGTAGTTGCCAGCAATTGAGTCAATTACACGACAAAGAGCCTAAACTCTACAGTAAGAAAGATTATTGTTGTATTGTTGGGTGAACTTGTACATATAACACGCATCTTTTCAGACTCGAGCTCCGGCCCAACTCACATATTTCATTTGATAACCTCAAATTGTATGCCAACGGTATCTTATACGTATCTTGATACCAACGGACTTATAGCTCCTTCGCGTTAAGAATACAGTGATCATCGATGCAACTACAAATACCAGCCAATGAGATTGCTGTATTAGAAAAAGTTTTCTTTTTGTCGGTGACGCTTTTGGCTATAACCTAAAGCTGAGACGATACGTCACTGTATTCTTAACGCGAACGAACTATAAGGTGCTTTTAAGTGCTATACACTTTTCCGTAAAATGTGTTTGTTGCACAACTATAATAATAATTAACCTTCACATGCTTAACAGAAATATGATAACCAAATTAAACTTAAATAGCAATACCTCGTGAGGTGCTTTTCATTTATCACGAACGTACCTTTGAAATAACTGTACAGATTAGCATGACATTGATTGCCTTGTACACTAGTGCAGGGGTTAGTGAAATTGCGATTTCGGAATTTCATTAATCGTGGATGTTTAGTTAATTAATATAGGCTCAGTCGGAGTTGCCTGTTATTTCTAGCACGTTCCTACGCTTTGACCGAAACGTCACCAAGTTAATGTCGTCATCAGGGCAGATCAAATAGACAGGACTTTAGCTGGAGGTCTTGACCAAATAACTCAACTACCACAAAAGTATAATTGTAATTCTATGAACGAAACCTGATAATCAATAAAGTTTTCGGACTTTAATTATATTTTCTCGAATAATATTCTAGGAATATTGTAATTCATTTCAAATATAACGATTGAGTCTTTTGATCGCGAGACCTTAAAATATTTTTTAATTTTAATAATCCAATTTCTTCATAAAACAAGAATAACAAAGGTCAGCTACGACTGTGACCCTGTCAAAGGACCTAAATCGTGACTTGAATAAAATATTTGAACGTGGTAATGTGGCGCAGAAAATATTTAACTAAAGTATGTAACATGAACACATGATGCCAAGAATTATCAGTATATTCAGATTTTGACTTCAGAGTTTTTTGTGCGGCATTTAATTTTCATCTCGTAGTAAATAGTAAATAAATTATTGGATATTGTATATCCATCAAAAAAGTAGTAACAAAGGAGGCAGATACCGTCCCATACATTTCTGGGCTATGGTGTTAACAACTGGGAAATAGTGTTTTCAATAAGAAACATACATTAAATAAAACACTTTTTTCCGGATATTATCGCGTATATTTTAGTTAATTTTAAAATTATTTCGACGTTTCGGCATCTTTGCAGTTGCCGTGGTCACGATAGTCATTTGAAGTGTTCACCTAAAATTTAAAAACATTTGTATTTCTAGAAGTTAAGCTATAAGATATTTTAGTAGTGTCATATAAAGTTTCGTTAGGTTATGAGAATGTTATTTTAAATTATTTCGTTGGAATTTTCAATAAATTTTCTTAAATAAACTATACTTAATGATGTCCCAAAACGAATCGTGCATGTATTTCACCCCTTGTATGCTCCCCAAAATAGCATAAACATTTACCTTAACCACTATCTTGTTCACTTTGAAATTATTCGCAAGAATAAATTACTTACTGTTTCAGTCATACGCTATTGTCAAATCACAACCAATATTTCTTCGTTTAAAACTCGTCTGCCAACAGTAGCACAGCGACCAAATGCAATGCCACAGTTAACACAACGATCCATGTCGAAATGCAAAATCGGGTATCCAAGGGAACAAATCTAATATTCGTCGTGTAAGGCGGGTTGTCGGGATCCGGTAGGCAACCAGAAAGTATTCGAGTAAATAAGAATCGTAGTTAGTCCGTATAAGAAGCATAAGTCGTAAGAAAATAGGAAAACCACAAAACAACTCAAGCGCATGGAACAAAGCCAAACAAACGAGTATCATGGCATAGAATGGCAGCCATTTGAGGGCATGATTGAGTGAGTGACTCGTCAATCACGTACGTGGCGTTCGTTCTTTTCGCTCGTTATTAGAGGAAAAACTCAGTATTGCCGACGTTAAAACTAAATTCCATTCATAAAAATCACAGTGAAATTACATACTTTGAATTTATTTCATTTCCAGAAATTAAATCGTTCGCGGTTTATTATATTTATAATAAGATTAATATAACTTATTTTTTGACATGAATTTCCACCTATTAACTGTCTAGCCCACGATTACTCAGCCTCCTTTTGGTGCTGATTAAGGCTTTGTAATCAAACAAAGCAATGCCTGGGTTAGGAAGCCCCGTCCTTGCAATATTTTGAATGCCATGTTTGCGTGGTAAAAGAGAATGGCAGACTGGGTACCCTGTAATATTTATAAACTATAATCATATCAAAACCGGGCTGTATTTAGTTTATATGTCAATGTTAGACACGTATTTACCAAGCTCTAATATTGAGATAGTTGTTGGTGATAATTAGAAATATTATAAAATCCAATTATTCCCGTAATAACGCCATTTATTTTTTCATTGATATCTAGAAAAATTATAAGCTGTCAATCTGTCAAACTTCAAAGTCAATTGTCTTTTGGCTGTTGTATCTACAATAATTGAAATTAGGTTAATTTCAATAGCTTCATTTGATCATCCTATGAACAATTTAACCCTCTAACCGTATTCGTCCTATTAAGTAAACAACGTATTCATTTCTTTTTCACGTGTTTTTTGAGGTTAGATTATAATTTCGACTTTCTATTCCCAACTTCTACATAAACCTTATGATTGTATTTCAATTATCCATCATTCAAACAGTCAAACCAACATATTTAATTTGAGATACGTGAAAAACGGCACTGACAATGTATGTGAGTTTGCCAATTTTCTTTATTTGCTGCTTAGCATGAGAATTTTCTAGATGTAAATTGACTTGTTGAATAATTAACAAATTGAACTACAACATGGTGGTAATTGGAAACAGTATTGATCCGTCCCCTGTGACCTGTCAACGCATCATTATAAGAATAAAAATATAAACTCTCGCGGGGTACACTACACTATATAAATCCGAAGAAACTTAATTCCAATAGTCATAATCACGAATTTAAAAATTCCGAATATTATAACCCCGAACGGTTCATAATTCCGAAAATGAAAATTCCGTGTTTCATAATTCAAAATTTTTCTTCTTCAAAATCAATTCAAAATTAATCAAAATTCCGAATAATATTAGTTGCAATACAAACGTCTTGTAAAACTGCATTAGCACATAAATGTATACGTTCGATCATTCAAGTAGTCAGCTGGAAACGAGAAAGTTTATTTAGTTTTTTGTACCGAGTTATTTCTTGAGTATATAAGTTATGTACTGAAATGCAAATCCCTTTTTGGCGTTTCGCCGGCCGCTGCCGCAGCACGCTCACTGCGCTCACTCGGCTTGCGTGGCATTATCTACATACAGACTAACTGCTCCTCGCGCTTCGCTCGTCGTCGCGCCTAATTTGTATAATTTCAAAATGTGCCTTATTAATTTTAATTTGTGTGACAGGACATTATGATTATAATTTTTAAAATATCCCCCTTTTAGGGTGCTACCACACCAATCGATCGATGGCAGAATAGAGCAGTCGACGTCGATCGACAGTTTCTACCACAACAATAGATCGACGTTGATCGACGTCGATCGGTCGACGGCAGAAAAGAGCAGTCGACGTCTTAGTAGTCGTGATGGCCTATAATTGTCTGAAGCCACCCCTGAGTTAGTAATTGAGTTTTATAATTTTTGTTCAATTTGAGTTGGTAATAGTAGTACAATCATCCCATGCACCTAAACATTTATATGAAGGTATGTGTAGTCCACCAACCCGCAGTAGGCGTGATGGCATTCAATTGACTGACACCCCTGAGTTGGGAGAGGCTGATATCCCTCCAGTGATTATTAAGGGTATTACCACACCAATCGATCGTCGGCGGGTCGACGTAACACCCTAAGATACAAAATCTGAATGTTAGCATTGAATTTTCGGAAAATTATAAATTTGGAATACCATATTTCGGACTAGTAAGACAGCGTGTTTTTAATTCTTCGTACTAATGAAAGTCGGAAAATTAAAATTTCGGATTTATGAATTTCGGTAAAATAAGAATCGTGTTTTTGAATAATCGGAATTAAGACTCTTCGGGATTGTGAAATTCGGAATATTAAAAATCGGAATATTCAAATTCGGAATTACATAATTTGGAATTTTTGGGTGTTCCCCCTCTCTCGATCAAAATCTACAATTCGAACTGGTTCGACTACCAGCAACGCCTAAAGCTTTAATTTAGTCACAGATATTTGCAAAGAAATAATTTGTTTAATTACATGAATCTATTTACAAATAAAGAAACGATTGTATTTTTATTACTTTTTAGAAAAAATAGAGTTACTTTGGTAATGAAAGCTGTTATCAAGAAGTTATCTCGTTTACAAATCGCATCATAGTTACTTCACAGGGCACAAAAAAGCACATAAACAGTATGGAAACGTTTTCCGAACATAGTTTGGAATAAGTTTTATAGATACGGCAGGTTTTCTATTTCCTGGAAAGAAATTACACTCACATAAAGCAACAATACTGCACAGGAAATAGAGTTTCGTTTGATTCTTGACTGACTTTACTAGGATTTCGAAAATGTGCATAACATTTCTGAATAAAACCAGTGCGAAGACATACATTTTAGAATGCTATATGCAGTTATCTTCTTGAATGTATTTTTTTAATGATTTGGATGAGTATCGAGAAAAACGTTCCCATAGAGTATTGTAGAACTTTTTTGGCTAATATCAGTTAACTTAAATGTTCTTAAACTGTAAGTTAAAGCATATTTACCCACAAGTTTTCATTTCAAGTTTTATTGAAAATGTTATGCGTGTGATCGGCACATTAAGGAGTTTCCTGGGGTTTATGTAATATTAACCAGAATACGGTGTATTCACAACAGCCACAATGACTGGAACTATGTGAGTAAAACCGCGAAACACTTTTAGTACTTGTTTTATTCAAATCTGTATCCTAATATTCAGAAAGTTCGCATAGTGCATTTAGCATAGTCTTCAGCGAATTCATACTAAATACATTAATCTGGTCTGTCACTATTCACAGAGTATCATTTTTTCACAAACTAAACTCTTATAAAACATATTTAAATAAAAATGCATCAACTCTTATCTTTTTTATTACGTAGAAGTTTTTTAACCGCCATAATTACTATTGGAATTATAGTCTAAATAGTGATTAATTAGTGTAATAATATAGTGTTTGTAACATCAGTGTCGTGAAAAAGTTCTTTAAGTAGTTCGTTGTGAAAAAAGGGACTTAAAATATAACACAAACATTTAATTGTATATAAAAGCAAAAATGCACAGTTAAGTGAACATTGATGATGCAAATTAAAAGATCTTTGTGTAAAAAGGAACATTCACCTATGAATAATAACTATAACAAGGCATAAGTTTGTGTTTAAATATATCATTTTATTGACATTGTCTAAAGAAAAAACATTTCTCTTTTTCTTTCAAAAAATGCTAGTGATGTTATTTTTCTGGAAGTCTTAAAAAGGAAGTTTATTTAATTTTTATTTAAGGAAGCAATTATAAGCTGGAAATATAAGTAAAGAAATTGATCGTCAATCGCGGCGCCGATTTAGTACTGAGAATAGTTGCGAATTAGTAAATCTCTAAAGACGTTTTGACATCATTAAATAAATAAATAAATCCCCAGACAAACACACCAACTGTATGGCCGCAAAGTAAGCAGAACTTGTGTTATGGATGACCGTACAGCGAACTAGGGGGGAACCCAGAATAAACATACATATATAAATACAAACAACCATGACCCGAGAACAAACATCTGTGTTCATCACACAAATGAATGCCCCGGCCAGGACTCGAACCTGGGACCTACGGCGTATGAGGCAGGGCTACTTACCACTACACCACTCGGTCGTCAGGTCATTACTCCTATGGTATCCATAACTACTCCTTGGTAACTCAAAAATATATTTTATAAATAAAAATTCGCACAGCTATGCATGACAAAAATTGCCGTTTGATGGCTATAAGAATTTTTAACAAACTTCCCACTGTTATGAAAACCCTTTCACCGAGTAAATTTAAACGTTTTAAAGCTTGGTTGGTACATAATTGATTTTATAGCGTTATTGAATATTTAAGCAATTAATTAAAGACATTTTCATTTGAATATTATTCTTAGAACATAAAATTGTATTCTGTTTTTAATTGTACTTGACATTTTAAATTATGTTTGATATTTTTGATTGTATTATTATTCTGAGAACATAAATTGTATTCTGATATTTTTAATTGTACTTGACATTTTAAATTTTATTTTGATATTTTAATTGAGTTGTGAATTGAAAAAAATTGGAATGAAATAGGTACTGTTAATTTAATAATATTAAATAATAATTATTAATTTTTATTATAAAATATGTTTGCATGCTCAGACTAAGTGAATGTGTTTTCGTACTTTAGAATAATACTGAATATTAAGAGCTTGTTATACTACATTCTGGCAAATAAATAAATTCTTATTCTTAATTCTTCGTCTTCTTATAATAATGCGCTGCCACGGTTGCACTAACACTTTAATAGAATAAATTTTTTTTAAGTGTAATATGTGCGCTTCTGAATATTGCTACAAATGCTTTAATTTACAAATGCCTTAAGTCACGATTCGATTAATGAGCTAAATAAAGACCAACTAACCAACTTAAATTGTCCTTTCTGTCCAAATGTGACCAATCGCAAAAACCAGGACTCAACACCCTTGGGGACACTTCGAAAGTTGTTGTAAATCAGTCCACGGGGTCCAACTTGAAAAACGAGCCTGTTACTATGGAAAGTATTAGCTGACTCTTTGATATGAAGCTTGCTCCAAACTCTTCACATGATCAACTTAAGAACTGCCCTTAAGAAGGATATTGAGAAGCTGGTGTCAGCAGAAGTAGCTCGCGCTGTCGTAAAGCTTAAGGACGAATTCGAGAGTAAACATGATTTAAAATCAAATATTTGCGAAAAGGACAACCGGATCAAACAGTTGGAATCTGACATCAATGACTCGAAAGTTACTATACAATCGCTTCAGGTACGTGTGTCTATAATGGAGAAAATTTCTCGTAACTTACATTTGGAAATACATGAGATTCCAGAGAGCAAGAACGAGAATCTGAAAGCCTTGTTTGAAAAGTTGTGTCAGTGCTTAAAAGTGGACATTGGCTACAGCAACATAAAAGCGTGTCGTCGTGTAGCCAAGATGAATACTTCTTCGAAACGCCCATAAAACATTCTGGTCACTTTGTCGTCCCAAAGACTTCGAGATCTTATTATTTCGTCTGTTAAGCGCTTTAATAAGGTCAGCCCTAACGACAAGCTTGCTACCACCCACTAAGGCTAAGGCCAATGCCTTGCCGGTAAAACTCGAAGCATTCACGTTTCCGAACATTTAATTTTGTCACCTGAGGCAAAAGAGCTGCATAGTGCCGCAAGAAAGTTTTGCATAGTAAATAATTTTAAGTTTGTGTAGATTCGTTTTGGAAAAATCTACATTCCAAGAAATGAACAATGCTGGGCATTACTATACACATAAAATCAATGGACTCCTTACCTAAAATTCAATAACAATCAGTTGAAAACCGAGTGGTGTAGTGGTAAGTAACCCTGCCTCATACGCTGAAGGTCCCAGGTTCTAGTCCTGGCCGGGGCATTCATTTGTGTGATGAACACAGACGTCTGTTCTCGGGTCATGTTTGTTTGTATTTATATATGTATGTTTATTCTGGTCCCCCCCCAGTTTACTATTGGTCTCGAAAACTCTGCTTACTTTGGGGCCATTCAGTTGGTGTGTTTGTCTGGGGATTTAAATTATGTCGATAATAATAGATATTTATTTATTATATTAAACCCTAGCTAATATTAGATTTAATCTTAATCTTTACTATCAAATTGTTGATAGGATGAAAACTAAATTAAATGAATTTTATTTAAATTTGTTAAACTCTGATTATGATATTGTATGTTTGACGGAGACTAATTTGAACAAAAGCGTTTTGATGGTGAATCTTTTGCTGCTCGGTACAACGTCTTTAGATGTGATCGTGCTGATACCTCCTCTTCCAAACGGGAAGGTGGTGGTGTACTTGTGGCAGTTCAGGTTAAATATCAAGTATTCGACAGGCATCTTGGAGAGTGATTTGAGGGATATCTGGAGCCCTATAATACCAGAAAATCGTAAGATTCCTAATTTAAATACATGTGTTTGTTACTTACCGCCTGAATTGGATCATGTTAAGTGGAGGAATTTTATTCAATATTATTTACTTTAATTAAATGTAACGAAGAAAAAAAAATATCACAAACTTTGACTATGACACTACACATACACTACACATAACACACTGACTATGACACTATTGCATTGCTTCGAGACAGGTTTAAAAGGATGGCTTATTATCATTATAATAAATACAACTCCCTGACGGATTGTTCCGTCAGGGAGTTGTATTCGAAAAATAGCATAAAATTATTCTGGCGATACGTAAACAATAGAAAGGGAAAGCTTCTATACCACAAGTCATGAAATTCGAAAACATTGTTTCATCTTCAAACATTGATTCATCTTCTGGTAAAAATATCTGTGAGCTATTCTCTCGATACTTCAGCTCAGTATTTGACAATACCACATCTAACACAAATGAGTACGGTAGCGCAGAATTTTCGACAGTCATTTCTCTAACTCAATATCATCTACTGTGATTAAGAGCGTGACATAATTTCAAAAATACTGCAATAAAACAAAATAAAAGAGCTGGCCCTGATAAACTGCGGTAATGAATTGGCTGTTTCTTTATGGATTATATTCAACAAATCCTTAACTGGTGGCGTTTTTTTTCACAAATGCTGGAAATCTGCTCACATTATTCCCATTTAATAAAATGGTGACAAATCTCAGTGTGAGAGAATAATTTATAATATTAGCATACTGTCCTGTTTCACGAAATTATTTGAAACACTAATATATATGATAAAAATATATGATCATAACAAGCAGCACGGTATCGTCAAAAAAAGGTCTACCATTTCGAATCTACTTGTATACAAAAACTATCTTTGGCGTAGTTTCGCTTTAAGAGGCCTGGTAGATTCGATTTACACTGATTTTTCTAAAGCTTTTGATAAGGTGGTCACGGGTTACTATGTGCAAAGCTCGCATAATTCGTTTCACTGGTTGCGCTCTTATCTCAGCAGCAGGAGTCAATTGGTTGCCTTGAAGGGATACACCTCCTCTCCAGTATTGGTAACATCTGGCATCCCACAAGGCTCATATTTGGGACCTCTCATTTTTGTCATATTTATCAATGACCTCGTTGGTCGCCAGTCCTGTCAGAATCTGTTATACGCTGCTGATTTAAAAATCTTCAAAACTATTAATTCACAATAAAAATATGGATCTTCTTGTATCTAAGCTCGAAACCTATTCATGTATTGTGAAAGATATCCTCCGTTTTAAAGCAGAAAACATAGACATAGAAGAATTAATTAAATAATAATATTATATCAAATAAATTAAGTAGTATTTGACTTTTGTTGAATTTTGATTGCTTGCTGTTGTTTTGTGTTTTGTTTTAAATAAAACTGTAACTAATTAATATAAATGCCAACGTTTTAGTCTAAATTTATTATTTTCAATTTTCGATTTATATACCTCATCATTTCACATCACAAAATACTTTTCAAGGTGTATATTAACTACTCTAGATTTCTATTTTTATGTTAATCTCAATGTTTTATTTTAATTTGTAAATCTTATTCTATATTTTATTTCTTATAATCTTATTATTCTTAAATATGTTTAGAAAATTAAACTAATATCTTAGTAATTTCTAAGCATGCATGGATACATCTCAATTATTATACTAATTATAATTTAATTAATCACTAATTAATCAATTGAACAAATTATTTTGAATGTATATACCTTTTTAAACTTTTATAATTGTATTTTTTGTTTTATTTTATATTGACATCATTAATTTTTTTTCGGACTTAAAATTCCTATTTGAATTGCTCATTGCTAAATGGGCACGTGTCCATTTTTAAGTCACTTTTATTTTATCGTTGGATTTGATTAAGAATGCTATTTCCAATCGTTTAGAGTAAAGAAGACACTTATCCTGTCTCATTTTTCTTTGTTGCCAGGCTACCAAAATATTTGTTTATTGCTTAAAAGGCACTTCAGGCAGTCCATGGACTTGAGGCTATTTGTCAATCACTCTGTGGTTTTTCATGGTATACGTATACGCATAAATTACAAAATAAGTTTAAATGATAACTCTAAAAGAACATAATCAGTTGACCTTATGGTACATTTAAATAGAGCTTAAAAAAATTAATAACAAATTTTATTCTGTACAAAATTATCCAAAGAAAATAGTAAGATTCTTTCTATAAGTATCGATTTTATGGCTGTCATGGATTTACCACGCTGTACAAGATATTTAGGCAACAATTACTTTAGGCAACTTTCTGTTCACACATTTGGTATTTATTATTTTTCCAACGATAAGATGGACCCTTATGTATATCATGAAGGTATATCTCAAAGGACCTGATGTATGAGGTGTGTTACATGTTACTTCATTATTTCAAAATTTTTTTGAAACATGCCTCTGATGATCTAGACCTGTTTTGTGATAATTGTGCTGGCCAAAATAAAAACCATGCTATGATTTATATAGATGATAGCTCTTGTCGAAAAGATGGTCTTCAAAAAAATTTATGTATACTTCCTTATCATTCGTTTTTGCCATGTGATCGTGGATTTGGCATTATTAAAAGAAAACTTAAAACTATAGACAGAATCTATACTATTGATGATCATGTTAAGCAATTATATTGAAATGTTCTGATATTGATGAAAAATTTATAACACTTGAATAAAACTTTCTACAGATACAGTACCTAAATCAAAAAAGTAAATAGATGACTTAAAAAAGCTTAAAAACTATATCCCTGAACATGCAACACAGTTTTGGCAAACTATTTGTAATTGGAGAGAGATAATTATGAATATATATTTCCTTCGATGATTTACAAGGTGTTTTATGTAATATATCTCAGTATAAACTTAGTTGTAAAAAAGGCACACGTCATACACATTACATCATTTATTTCAAAAAGGGCACTACTCCACAATTTTAAAACAAATATTTTTCAAAAAGTATACGTTAAATTTTGTTGTTTTTTACATTTTGTTGTAGGATTTACCCTATTCAAACATATCGGCAAAAAAAACTTCGTATGTTGTGAAATAAATAAAATGTAATGCTTTTTACCCCTCCTGTAAAACTTTTACCTTGAAAAGTTGTGTGACAAGTACCCTTTAAGCAATCAGCGATTCATTTAAGTTGCTCTTAATAATTTGCACATTATGTTTGAGTTAGGTTTAAAGAACTTTATTTCTCATAAGAACAAATTTATAGTTCACTTAAAATGAGATACAAGTAAGTTTTTTCTTATAACTAGATAAGATGAAGGTATTTTTTTTCCGTCTCTGACGTCTTGTATAAAAATTAATTACAAAGTTGGTTACATTTATATATATAAAAAAATGAGATAATATGCTAATTGTTATGGAGATTGTGGACATGTTCTTTTAACTTAAGTTTATACGACTCAAAAGAGTTGCAACCCAGCATATTTATTTATAAGTGTAATGTCTATTTCTTTATGGTAGCAATTTGTGATGTGTAATAAATAAATAAAATAATAATAATTTCCACAAAAACAGCCAGTGCAATTAATAAAACATAGGTTATCTTAACTGAAGGCAAAGCTTCATTAGAGAATACGTCTTCTTATGGTAGCGTCGGGTGAAGGGTCACTCACTTCCCTCTAATATGTTTGAAGAGGGCCATGGCTGGATCTCGCGTTAACTCGTGAATGGGTGCCGTTTGAGGGTGTTCGTTGTTTGGATACTTGGGGGGTTTCAGATGCCGATAGGAATAATTTTGTATAGACTTAAAGAGACACTGTAAATTGATTTGTAAAAAATATACCCGTGAAGTTTCTTGCCAGTTTTCTTCACGATGGCTTTTCCGAATTGGTGGTAGAGTCATGTTTTCTTTGACGTCAATAAGAACAAGTAATTGTCAATGTTGAGAAATAAATATTTGAATTTGAATTACTTGATTTAATAACTCAAGCACTAGTTATTAATAAATTTAAAAGCTACAATTAACTATGTGCGTGGGTGCGAATGCCTGCAGGTGAGTCGCGTGTTAGTGTTGCTAGCTACGAAAAAAGTAAAAAAAGTAAGTAATAAGTTACAGTTTAATTGAAACTACCGCTTACCCTCACAAGTTACCCTCGTATTCCAATGGAATACCTACTTAATTACAGTTTAGCCCGCACGAATGAACGTCCGGACTCGAGGTATACTTGAATAAACAACGCTTCATTTAGGTGGATTTAGGTTATGTTTGCTTGCATGCACGAAGCTTTAATACCAAGCAGTAATATAGCCTCTATAGCCTACTTTATAGTGAATTCCTCTCTATTTACTTTTTTACGTTTGTAAATGCATGTTATATAGTCTCTGATTTGCAAGTTATTAAGCTATTTACTAGATTTTATTCTAACGATTTTAGCTTGTACAGGTATTATTTCTAATCAAAGAGCTAGTGCGTAGAACATTCTACAGAAAACACACATACAGACATACAGTGAACTGGGGAGGGGACCCCGAATAAACACTCATACTTATATAAATATCAACAACCAAGACCCGAGAACAAACATCTGTGTTCATCACACAAATGAATGCCTAGGCCAGGACTCGAACCTGGAACCTCTGGCGTATGAGGCAAGGCTACTAACTAAAAGGCTACCACTACGCTACTCGGCCAACAAAAGTAGTTATTAAAACATGTTCAGTCAAAAATCACCCTAAGAGTCTCGCTTCAAATCTTTGCCAAAAATTGTACGCATACATTTAAAGAGTCATCCGTTGGTTTCGGAAGTTTGATCGCTAAAGTCGAATCGGCATTCCATTCCGGGTTTGGTTGACCTAACTGAAGCTGACTTTGTTCTGGTCTAACTGACGCAGTCAACAAAAGGTCGTATACAATCCGTGTGTTCCTTAAGAACGGATAGTTACGTGAACAATTAAAGCCAACTTCTCCACTAATGTGACCGCGCTGTCGAGAAATAAAACAAATAATTTCAAATCAAGAAAGTTTACGCTGCGGATGCCCATACAGCGGCAAAAACACGAGTGCTCGACATTTGTAGCTGTCTCCAGTGGTTGACATATTTATTTGTTAAGCTTAAATGGTCTACATGGTTGGGGAGCTGTGCAGTTTTTCGGGTGTTATTTTCGGTACACATTAAAATATATTTATTTTGTGTACTTGGTTTTTATTTATAGAGTTTTGCAGTTGTAAAGTATTCTGATCCTACACTATTAACTGTTACTGTAATTATAATTTTATATATAGTTTAAACAATCAGAAAAAGCTTGCGGTGTTGTCATATAAACACTTTCATCACCGTTTTGGGTGACTTAAAGCTTCAGAAGTAACAAATTAAAGTATAAAGTTCGTTACACTCCCACTGTTAAATAGTTAACAAGGATGACACAATGCGGTCAAGTTTCATCATCAAACTATTATGCACACAATATCTCATATTCAATAATGCATTAATCAGTGAACAGAGCCAAACGCGGCGCTCGTCGCAGCTCACTGGTTTTTGAATCAAATTAATCTTGCTTGCCATATTAAAAAAAAAAAATATATTATGTGCCATTCGTGAATTATAGTTGTATATTTATCTTTAGAGCTTACTCATTCTTTTACTAATGTTTCACCTAATCATAAGTTGACGCTTTGTGTTATATCGTAATAAAACAATTCATCCATATATTTTGCCACTATTTTGTACTTAAACCCATATATTATACTATATATTGTATACATTATATTATATACTATACAAGGGCAAGGGCTGGGAATAAAACAATATTCCCGGGTCCTCACTCGCTCACAACTGACAGCAGTAAATGGATTTTGTGACTGGCTGTTAAGCACGTCGTCTTGTATACAATTTGTTTCCCCTCAAATGGTCGTGTGCACTTGTGATGCTGCGGAGGAATTTATCGCATGAAGTGTTTGGATCCTAATTTGTATTCATGAATAATACGAGTTAGGATTTAGATCCTAATAATAAACTTAGGTTTAGTGCTAGTTGCGTATTGCTCGGTAGCGTTTTAAATGTGGTAATGTGTAATTTGCTGTCTTTTGTTCTAGGTAGTTCTAAAAAGTTATAAAATTAGTACATGGACTCAAACGACCGCTTCAAAAAGGAAACTAGTCAACTCGGCCTTTATTTCGGTTATACATGCGTAATGCACGTTATTTATTTGAGTTTTATTTCGAAAAGCAAATGCAGAATGGAGTTTCTTTATTATTATTACTTAACCGCACTGACCGCACCGGACGATGAGTAGAACGTGGTAGAGTATTCAAATATTTGACTCTGCTTACTTCCGCCAATTTATAAACTATATAAATAATAATTGTTATTGAGCCAAATCCTCAGTGAAGGGTTAAAACGGTATTGATTCCTTTAGTCATTTCAACCACCAAAGATGTGGTAGCAGTCACTCTACATCATAGTTTTGAGCTTCTAGGTTGGCATCCTCTAATTTACACCTAATATCAAAAAGCTATCATATTAAATATCTGCCGTCTAACTGATAAATTCCTGTCCCTTAATTAAAAGAACATCCGATATACAAAAACCCATTCTAATCGTTTGGCAAAAAGCCCGCACCAACAACATAAGAACCCCAGAAATGGGAGGAGATCAATCTCAAATAATGTTTGTTTCTCAGAAGAATATAGTATATTGAATATAGAATATTGGACAAGCTATGTGTGTGGGTGGGTAGAATTTACATGTTTATGGTTTTTTTTTGTTCCTCTCCGCGGGAAGGGCAGGAGGATAAAAATGCTCTGACGCATACTCTGGCGCGATTCCAAAGTTATGTGGGACTCGTCCCGACGCCTACCAGAACCATACCCACTAAAAACCCCCTGTCGGCTCGTGCATTTTTGCCACTCAGCCTTCATCTGAGCGACGGCCAATTGGAGAAAGAGGCCGCGCTAGCGGGGCCCTTAAGGGGTCACCCGCTGGGATTTACATAGCACTGAAGGTGCTCAAAGATGAAAAGTAAATAATAAAAACATTAAAAATTGAAAAATAAATTGCATTAATTCGGATTTACGTTAGAATTAGAATTTACGTTAGAATTAGAATTTGCGGCCTGAAGGGCCTCGAGATCTAAAGTTAATTGCGTACGTTCGCTTGTGTGCGCGTTTCTCGGTCTAGCGACTTTGTATACCGTAGTATATGAGACTGAATTTCGAACTAGTGGATTGGGATGGGATTCGGCGCGTTTGAAGAACGATTCTGAGAGTGTTTTTAGATACTGTTGTACTGTAGGTAGTTCAAGATCTCTGTGCAGGTCCGCGTTGCGCACGTACCAAGGTGCGTTTGTGGCCCTGCGGCAGAAGAGGTTTTGAACTACCTGCAGTTTGTGCAGGACGGAGGGTTTGGCGTGGGCAAAGACTGGCGAGGCATATGACATGACTGGTCTAACGCAGACCTTGTAAAGCGTACGTTTGTTTCTGAAGGACATTTTACTTTTTCTACCTAACATACTGTAAAGCCGGCCTAGGTAAAAACGTGCAAGTTTCGTTACTCTATCAACGTGAGGATTGATAGAAAGCGTCTGGTATAAGATGACACCTAAATATTTGGTACTGCGCTTCCAGGGGATGGGAGTGCCTTGCATTCTCACTTTGAGATTGTCGGCGATACGACTGCGTCTGTAGTCGAAGTAAACCGCAGAGCTCTTCTCTGGGTTCACATCGATACGCCATTTTTTAAACCAAGCACCGAGGGCGTTTACAGCCTTTTGGAGTCTGGTGACGAGACCCGGGGCTCTGCGGCCTTTGGTGTAAAGGGCAGTGTCGTCGGCAAAGAGAGCGAGTTCGACAACTTTCGGCGGAATGGGAATGTCGTTAGTGTACACGGTATACAAAAGAGGGGCGAGGACTGAGCCTTGAGGGACTCCAGCCTTTATGGGACGAGGCGCGGAGAGCGTGCCTTCATGTTTGAAACGAAACGTGCGGTCTTTGAGAAACGACGCGATTATCCTAACTAGGCGAGCCGGTAAGCCTATTTTGTAGAGTTTATAAACGAGACCGCTGTGCCAGACTTTGTCGAAAGCCTTGGCTACGTCAAAGAAAACTGCGATCGTTTTCTTTCGTTTCGGATAGAAGCCGTCGAGTATGTACTCGACGATTTGATGGACTTGCTGAGGGCAGGAGTGCTTAGCGCGAAAGCCGAACTGGTGGGGAATTATGAGAGGATCGCCATCCGTTGGAAACAGATGGTTCCGCATTCGAGAGAGTATGACTCTCTCGAGAAGTTTAGACATTGCCTTGAGGAGGCTGATAGGTTTGTGATTGGCTGGGATATTAAGAGGTTTACCCGGCTTGGGTATGCCTATGACTGTCGCTTCTTTCCAAGCTTTTGGAAAGTAGCTAAGGTCGAAGCAGGCATTGAAAATGATAGCTAACAAGGTAAGCACCTGTTGAGGCAGGTGCTTAAGTGCGTGGTTGGAAATACCATCCGCACCCGGAGCCTTTCTGGACTTTTGACTTTTGATAAGAAGTGAGATTTCATCATTAGAGACTGTGACGGGGTCGGCGGTGCTGGGGAGAGAGTCTCTACGAAGAACTTCGTCCTCCACCGCTTTGATGTGAGTGGGATTCGCTGGTTTCGTGCTGGGCGAGCATTGAGACGCAACGCTGTCAGCGAAGCATTCGGCTTTCTCTTCGTCTTCGAAGGCGATAGAGCCATCGGGACGTGTGGAGGGACGTGAGAGGCGGCGTCTACGCGTAAGGCTCGGGCCATACTATAATACGCTTGGTGGGACGGGGAGATATTCGCCATGAGATCGTTCATCTGGGCGTCTCGGAGTTCCGCGATTCGAGATCTAACTTTGCGTTGTAGCTGATTCGCAGCTGTTTTATAGGCGGGCGTGGGATATTTCTTGGCTCTCCGGAGAGCCGCGTTCTTAGCTTTAATAAGATTGCTAATGGCTAAGGGAAGCGTGGGTTTGCCTTTCTTAGCAACCTTTTCGTTTACACTGATGGCTGAGTTGATAGCATCAGTGAGAGAATTTACTAACGAATCTATTTTATCCGGGCTATCTAATTGATCGGGCGAGATCGCGAGCGGAGAATTTGGGGCCTCTAAGGCAGAAACTATCGTATTTTTAAAACCTTTCCAGTTGGTAAAGGTCTTAGGAGAAGTGACGTTAACGTTAGGCGGTCCTAGCACGAGGGAGACGGGGCGGTGGTCAGAACCTAGGTCATCGAGCGGTTCGATAGACCTGAGGTCGAGGTTGATATGCTTGACGATTGCAAAGTCGAGGATGTCAGGAGAGTGGTTCGGGTTGTCGGGATAGTGAGTGGGAGTGATGGGGAGACGACATCTAAGTCGAGTAAGTTGGTGATGTCGAGGAGAGCTATACCGCTTTGGTTGGTTGATAGGCACGTTCAGTCAGTATGTTTGGAATTAAAGTCTCCGAACATAATGACTGAACGGCCGAGGGCGAGAATGGTCTCAAAGTCGCTGCGGATAGGTTTGGTGCCACAAGGTATGTAGACTGAAGCTATGATGATGGTCGGATGACCAGTCATAGCCAATCTACATACGGTGGCTTCCATGTTGAGGAGAGGAGGGGTAGGGAGAGGACAGCAATGGAATCCTCTTTTGTAGTAGATAGCAGTGCCGCCGAAACCGTCGCAGTTAGGCCTACCGTTACGTGTAAACGCGTACTTAGGAATAGCGAATCCCCTGGAGCGATTAGGAGTGAGCCATGTCTCCTGGAGAAGTAAAAGATCTGGGTCGTTGTTCTGAAGGAACAGTTTGAGCTCGGGAAGGTTGGTGTTAAGGCTACGAGCGTTAAAAGATACTAGGGATAAGCCCTTGGGTTTAATACGACTGGACGCGGGATTCGCGGGTCTAGACATTATCATTTACTCATTACCGATTTTATACAAAAAAAAAATAATAATAAATTTATAACGAACTTAGAAGCGAGTGATGCTCGGCTAACGCGAATAAACGCTCTTGAGGAGAGCGGGCGGCTCGCAGTTTGCGTGCGAGCACGGAAATTTCGTTAATATCGACGTTTTGAATAACGTCGAACACGGTCTTCATGTCCTCAGCCAACGACGACTGAGGTGCGGATGACGGAGCAGGACGCGGCCCTACGGAAGCTACAGGAGCTGGGATGGGTCGGGAAGGTGCAGGCGGAACGGCCGGACGCTGCCTCCAAGACAGAGCCTGAGTAGGCGTCGGCTGATCGGGCTTTGCTTCCGGGGGACCCCGGTTGCGCAGCGGCGGAAAGTGAGCGGGAGTGAGCGGCGGCGCCGGTTTAGGCGCGGCCCTCTTAGCGGTGGAGCGCGGAGCGCGCGGGCAACCCCTGTAGTTAGCTGTGTGGCCGGACTGACCGCACAGCACACAGGCAGGGGGGGAAGTGGATTCGGGAGTGCGAGTGCACTCCTTCGTTATGTGCGGATCCAGGCACTTAACGCACCTGGGGGGAGCTGAGCAGTTAGCCGCTGCGTGGCCGTAGAGCTGGCAGCGGTGGCACTGCCCAGGGCGACCGCGGGGGTTGGGACGCTCGACGGAGATATTTGAGAGTCCGCAAATTGTGCGAGCCTCTCTAAAGATCTCCCTCGAGTTGGGAGTATTCGACAAGATAACTAAAGCTAACGGAAAGCGCCTACCGCGGTTAGAGTGCATCTAGTGCACTGCTTCGGCCGGGAAACCCTGGGACTTAAGGTCCTCGAGGATTTCTTCATTCGCGAGCTCGAACGGGACGCCCCGTAGTACTGCGCGGATCTTACGCTCCTCCGGGAGGGCGTAGGTGTGATACGCGATTTGATTTAACGAGAGTAACCTGGTGAACGCGCGGAAGTCGTCGACGGTCGCGACCTGAATTTTGATTGTTTCGCCAGCGTTGGCGGCTTTTAAGTAATTAATTTTGTGCTCTTTGCACAAGTTAGAAACCGCTGTCCAGCGCGCTTTTTCACGGAGGAAGACGGGCGGAGGGAGCTGAGGCTTCGGTGGGACGGGAGCGCAGCGCGACGCTGGCTTCGAAGGGACCGACGGAGACGCGGTCACTTCGAGTGACATGAGCGGCGCGGGGGCGGGTGTAGAAGACACCGGGGTTGGCTCGGGTGTTGAAGACACCGCGGCTTTTTTCGAACGCTTCTTAGAGCGTTTGGCAACTAACTGGAACGCGGGCTCAGGAGAACCGGTTAGGGTGGCGGCGACCGACGAAGCTTCGGACGCGGCAGAGTCTGAATCGCTCCCGGGAGCGGTACGCTTCCTGCGAGATGAGCGCGAGGATGAGACCGACGCGCAGTCCATATCGGATGGAACGGGAGACGCGGGAGAGCTATAGACCTGAGGGGTCTGGACGTTGGAGGCCTGAGGGGCCGGGGTTGAGCCTGAGGGGCCGGGGTTGAGGCCTGAGGGGCCGGGGTTGAGGCCTGAGGGGCCGGAGACGCAATAGATGCCTGTAAGGCCTGCGTTAGTACGTCAGCGGGTATGCTTACGCCGGACGCAGCGAGCGCCTGGGCGAATGACCTAAGAATATTAACAAGGTCCATTGGAGGGCTTGGAATTACAATATGTAATATATAAATATGTAATGTATGCCTAGGTTCCCTAGCAAACCTAGCACCTATTTATATAACAAATGCCTAGGATTCCTAGATAAAAAACCTAGCGAACCCGAGCGGCACACCTCCCTACCAGCGGTAGGCTGGGGAGAATAACTTAAAACTAACCCTAGTACGCCGAAGGCCGCTACCTAGAAACCTAAAAAAGGGTACGCAGGTAAAGAGTTGACCGCGTAAGGGTCAACCTTTACCGACAGAAAGGACAAATACACACGAAAACACACAGATATGATAGAAATAAATATGAAAATAGGAGAAAATAAATAAAATAGAGAAGAGAAATAAAACAAAAATAAAAAGGACTGGTTCAGTACAAATTCGTTGTCACCGTTAAGTATCCTTTGCACTGAAACCAGACTACTTACGCTGGGCACAACACTGCACTCAGCACAAGCACAACACAACTTAGCACAGCACTTTGAAGACTAAGGGGCTTAGTAGCAAAGAAAAATCGCACTTCAAAAGCACTCAGACGGAGTAGAAAAACCTTGAAAACCGTAGCACGGAACCAACACGCTAAACTGTGACGTCAGTAGACTGAGCGCCACGGAATATCGGGAAGGGACCAAACAACGGAGAACGGGGTCTTGCACATCCGCACTGGGCGGCGGTCGGAGCGAGAATGATGTTTATGGTGTGCCAACGCTTAAATTAAGGAACACCAGCCTGTGCTACAAGTGTGTGCTTTGAAAGGGGAAATGTATATTCAAGTGTTTCGTTTATGTGAGTGTGATGAAGAGATGTTCGGTTTGAGTAAATGAAAGTGAAAGTAGGTTACGGTACTTTTACATTGGTATTGATTGAGAGGAAAATTAATACATTTTTTGTGGACTATCTGTATAAAAAGGCACCTTGGCAGCAGGATAAATGACTTGAGAAGGCAGTTTGGAAGGAATTGTGAATATTCAGTCGTTTTCAATTTACTTGAATGGTTGCTGAGTCATAGTTAAGTAAAGAGTGGTGTTTGATAATAGAGGATTTACTGAATAGTTGTCGCACAGTCAGCACTTCACAAAACTGGTAAATTTCATGAGTAGGCTTGGCTAAAATACAATAAGTCATTACTTTAAGTGTATTTGAATTTTATTTATTTTATTTTATGAGTACTTTCTATTCTTTTTTCAAGTTTGGAATTAATTTTGACTTAAAGTAATTTAAATTTTATGTGTAATTTAAATTTAATTTAAAAATAAATTAAAATATATTTACAATTCCAGAATGTAAATTTTATTTTGATTCCGGTTAAAATTTTAAGATTTAATTTGGTTTTACTTAGAATTTTACTTGCAATTCATCATTTCCATTTGGTTCACGATTTTATTTTACTTACATATTAAGTTATGTTAATCATTTCATAAAGCGGATTTTCGCATCCTGTTAATGTGAGGTTTTAAACGAAACCAGCTTTAAAACGAGCCACTCTAAAACGAATAAATGTTTTTCAGGCTGTACTTTTTAAAATGAGTCACGGGTACATTGCGTAACGTGATTTGACGTTAAAAACGTATTTTTCGTCTGGTTTCGTTTGTAATTTTATCATGTGGCTTCTTATTGATATATTTTTGTTGATACCAGTGATTTCATAAACATTTGAAGTGAAATTGTTAATAGGAAAAGGATTTATTTTAGTTTCAGAGATTTCAGGTAGCAATTTTACACTCAGTTCGTATGCAACGTTAGTTTTCCAACAAGAAGGTTAAGCGCTTAGAGTCTTGAATAAAAAAGTCCTGTGGAGTGAAACTCTTCGGACAGCTCATACCCATCCAAATAAAAGCATAGGCATACATTTTTATAATATCAAGATGAAGCCTTATTGGCTCATTATATTCTACGGGCATGTTCAAAATAGATAAGGAATAGAACACAAAACGAGATCGTAATTGCATATTTAAAATAGCTTCCGAATGGTATCAGTAACACAAAATCAGTATGGTATCAGGGCTGGCGAGGTTGGGTAGCCGCTTTTAAAGGACTATTTTGTTAAATAAATCCAAGCAAAAGTAACTTATTAAATTTACAAGATTAACTCATATTACAAGCCTCAAGCCTTTTTCCTTATGCTCATTTTGTATGAAACGGCATGACTCAAGTCTATAAAAATAACATTGTAGTTTACTCAACACTTTACAAGATCTAAGAGAAAACTATAAAAATTATTACGTAATCTACACTGATGAATCTAAGGGTGTTAATGGCAATGGCGAAGCTTTTTATGATCCTAATAATCAAGCCACATATTTCAATAACTACTTCAAAATAAATGGTGTTCTGTCAGTCATGTCTTTGGGACTCTTCGCAATTTCAGAAGCACTTACATATATCCAAACGTGTGCTATCAACAAGGTTGTGATCTGTACAGATAGCAGAAGCGCTTTATATCATATAGCTCGATGCGTCTCTGGCCGCAGAGGTACACCGATAGCGTATGATTAGTAATTACGCAAATTGCTATCTTATAAAAGTAGAGGAATGGAGCTGGTATTGCAATGGGTTCCATCACATGTTGGCTTAAAAGGAAATGAGGAGGCTGACCGCTTAACAAAGTTAGGAATAGCCCAGGGGCAAGAATTAAATTATAAAACACATTTTATGGAATTATTGCCAAAATATAAAAATATTTGTCACGTTTTATGGAAACACCATTTTAAGGAAATATTTATAAATAAAAGAATTTGTTATAGTCCATAGTGTCGGAGCCTCCTCGTTCACCGAGGTCTGGTGTAACTAAATGAAATAGAATATTTGTAATTTTAGCTCACAGACATCTGGACACGTGTCGCTTAAAGTTTTGGATATTTTAAGAGAAAAAGTAATTCACAACACTTTGAGGTATGCGGAACACCAGAAGACATCCTACACCTGTTGTATATTGATACTAAAATGATAGTTGGCAACCCTCGCCATAGACTATAGGATGATTAATAATAAATAAAGAATACAAGATGGCTTCGTGCTAATGAACAAGTTACTCGGTGTTTTATTTAATATTGCTTTGTGCTTTAAAATAACATTATACACAATAAAGTATAATACAACACCTGTTGGCGAGTGTGTCCGTTTTCCGACTGCTCGAGTATTTGTAGGATTATCATTGAATAGGCATGATATAGGCATGTTTCACCAGTTATTATCCTCTCAGAATTCGTATGAAGCCATTCGTTTGTTTAAGTTTTCATTGTTACGTTTTACACAATCATGTATAGTAAAATAAATATAATTTTTTAATAAGGTACGATGGGACTGGCATGTACTATTGTATAAAAGTCCTTAAAAATAAATAAAGAGAAAAAGAAACATTGTAGTTTAACCTACGTGTAAAGTACTGTATGTATCCTGGATAAAGAGGATTGCAATTAACGGTACAGCCAAGTTAGTCGTATAAATAAACATAATGAAAAAATCTCAGTACATAAATATATAACTTGGTTATAAATCATTCAAATATTTTTATGAGGTTCGTCTTCAGCGACACCAACCAACCAAAGTTTAATCAATAAGAAGTTAGAATGATGCTTCTTGATAGTGCCATAAAGAGATATCGAATTATTTTAAACGTGAGTAACTGCCGTTGATACATTCTTTAACAAAGTATAATTATTATATCTTAACATTCGCAAGCATATGACTATCGGTGCGTTCTCATACTTTCTGTTTCTTTTGATACTTAGTTTTTATCATCCATTCATAAATCTAGTGAAGGAAATTTAGTGTTTTGTATTTTATAGCATATCAATAGATTTTTTAATTTACGAAGTAAATGCAATGGTTATGAATATAACCTAAACTTCAATGCAAAATAAATGAAATCTTCACAGACTAAAATAGTAATATCTCGAAACGGTTCTTCATTTAGAATCGGTTTTTTAACGCACCGAAATACACATTTAGAACTAAATGTAACTTTCAGTACGAGTATTGATGTGAATGAATGCAGATAATTAATTTATATTTTTTGATACACTAAATTAGTTAGTAAATATACAAGTATTCATACACGCAGCCAATCAACGCCGATGAAGTTATAACTCATGACTGAGCTTGTTACGCGTTAACTAACTGGTATTGTGGACGTTAAAACCGTAACAAATATTTTTTTTTATTTAACGGGGCGAACAAAAAAAAAAAACGTAGAACGGGAATTTAACACCCCTCGGTTTTTGTATGAAAAATAATTTAACTGCTAAAAGTATCCGATCCCTGCAATCCATTTCCAATTTCAAGAATTTTCAAGAACTAAAGACAAAACGATTAATTTAATTAAGGAAGTTCCAAAAAGCGTTTCAGCAACTTAAGTGCCAATCTAAACTTCCCTCAAATACCACGTGCATGGCACTGAGGACTATTATTATCAAATAGAATGTGTGCTCCCTCGGCTCTCACTTAGCTTCTGATTATTAAAACAAACAACCATTGTAAGTTAATGTACTCACGCTCTTACAATCTTACGATAAAAATAATAAATTTACCGTTTTATAAGTTTCTTATAAACCGTTGTAAATAGCTGCATAATGGCACTATTACCTACTACTAGATATTGTGCGGTAAGGTGAGAATCGCTTGCGCGTTGTTAAGTCTTTTGTGGACAGCAATGCAGGGAATGGATTCTGAGCCTGCACCAAGTGTTCTCACTGAACTGGTGTGTGTGTGTGCGAGTGTGTGTGTGTGTGTGTGAGTGTGTGTGTGTATCTATAAATAAATAAAAAATATAGGTATCAGTATTTCTAATGAAAAAAAAAAATTTTTTTTGACAAAAAACTGCCAACTGGACCCCGCCTCTCCTTCGAGTTTTTTCAAACTTTACACAAACCTTAAAAATAATTCCTTAGATTTGTCGGTTTTCCCTCGATGTCTTATTTCGCCGATAGTTCTATTCCTTGGGTAGTTGGCTTAATGAACTTACTTGGTGATAACTCATTGGTAAATGTGACAGTCACCGTAATCATACCGACCCTTTGTATAAATCAAAGAAAAATAATATAAACTAATTATGTGTTTCTCAGAGCTGATATAATTCAGCCTCATATTTCTGTCAGGTTCTCAGAAAACACAGCTCCATATTTTCAGCAAAATGAGAATTCTTCGTTACACATACTTATTTTTTGAGCTGACCGTACACAAAGCGTGCTCTCATTCGCAGTTGGAAATGAGCCTTGCAACTATGTATGGAGGGACACTTTAAAAACTCATCTCGTGCTGGTCAGCTTACGTCGTTTTGAGTGACCACGCTGATTCATTCCTTTTGAGTCCACATTTTAACTTATTTAGAATATTTTTATTTTTTATTCGCAAACTCAATCCGTGCTCAAGCTTCTTGGAACATGTATGAGCGGATGACCATTAAAAGTAACTACGGTAAGGTAAGTCACTAATACTAGATTATTTAGTTTCCATCACTATCGCAAAGCTTTTGCGTATTAGAGAGTATGGAAATAGTCTGTTCGAACTAGTAGAAGCCTAGCGCCGACGAAACTTTGAACTGTTTGACAAAAAGTCGAACGACGGTTCTTCTTTGGTTCACATCAACGGGATTCTCGCTGCGACGGCCGCCCGGTGCGTACGTTCTAAGACCAATCCGATTGATTGGGTAGCGTGTTGGCTCTGAGATACGGGTTTTCTCCGTTTTTTACCCCCTCCGAGCGCTCTCAAAGTGGTCTTTTCTTTGCGACTCTCTTAGTATTCAAAGTACTGTGTTGTGCTTGTGCTGAGTGCTGTTTGTAACCGCGTAAAGTAGTCTGCTTTAAGTACCAAGGATACTAGGATCCAGGTGCACACGAAATACCAAACAGGGTTGTGAAAGCTCTCCCACTCGCACTCATACATCTGAAGTGATTGTCTTAGGTATAAGGAAACCCGGAATACCGGCCTATCTCATCTTGTAGGTACAAGCTTCCGCCCTGCTTAGCGCGATAGGCAAACTATATGAAAGGATCATTTTTATTATTGGCTCCGAGACGTCTTCCTTTCGAAGCACCTGTTACCGGACAAATAGTTCGGCTTTAGGTGCACTGCATCACGGAGCACATCTTGGAGCAAAGGAATGTATCTAGGTCGAAAACCGATGGGCATGGAGCGCTTTTCTTTGACGTGGCTTTAAGTCTTCGACAAGGTCTTGTTATGCCTCGAGCAAGTCATATGAGACTTTGTACACTGGCGAATCTTTCGCTACAGTGCACTATCCAATCTCCGTCCTGTATTAGCCGGTGTCCACAATGGCTCGGTGCTCTCTCCAAATTTATTTCACTATACACTAGTGACATGTCAAGTACGGCGAAAGTAAAACTCGCTCTCTTTGCAGACGACACCGCGCTATACACATCTGATAAAAATCTACGTAGGTTAACAATAATGCTCCAATCCGCAGCCAACGCATTAGGCGCTTGGTTTAGGAAACGGAGAATAGAGATCAACCCGGAAAAAAGTGCAGCAACTTCTCTCTCTCACCCTGCTCTATTTTTTCTTCATTTAACATTCACAAAATCTACATATCTTAATTTATATATAAACAGTAAGACTTACAAATGAAATCCTACATCCTATAGTGGATTTAGGACCACCTCTAGGAAACCCTCGAAAAGATTAGGTCAGAGGACTCCGTTTGGTACTCCGATCCCATGGGTTAAAAAAGTCAAATATTTAAGAGTAACTTTAGATAGTGAACCCACATTCGCGGATCACATAAAACGCGTCCGGGACCGAGCCGCCTTCGTCATGGGTAGGCTGCACCCTCCAATCTGCAAGAAGAGTAAAATGTCGCTTAGAAATAAGCATATTTTTACAGAACTTGCACCCACCCCATCATGACGTATGCCAGTCTGACTTTTGCTCAAGCCAGCTAGTCGAATCTCAATCACTTGCAGGCTTTTCAAAACAGGTTCTTACGCAGATGCGTCGGGGCCCCACCCTATGTCCGCAACTTAGATCTGCATACGAATCTCGAGCTGCCCACCTTTCCCACGTTCATGAAGTTGGTGTCTAGACGCCACTTCGACAATTTTCTCCACCACCCCAACCCGCTGCTGGACAATAAGGCAGCTACTACTTAGTTACACAGTCAACGCAGACACTGCGGTTCGTTATAGGCGTCCGCGTAACTTCTTAACAGATCCCGACGACGCTATTACACCAAGGAATGTGGCGTTCCAGTTAGAAATAGAGCAACTGGGCATTTGAATCAAATGCCAAAAAAGCCCACCAGTGGGCCAGGCTAACGCTTCATACGCGTTTCTACTGAGTTTCTTGCTGGTTCTTTGGCAGTGGATGGCCCTTCCGAACCAGTGGTAGTTTCAGTATACGACGTCCTAAGCCGCGGTCTGTGCCCTCTCGAGTGCCGTTAGGCGTATGTAGGAGTAGTTAAAGTTCCGGCTAAGCGCCGTCAGCGCTAAGCTACAAAGTCCAGTGAAATTTAAAAGACCCATAGGGCCATAAATAAACAGTCCATTTCGAAAAAAAGGGTTCATATCAACAAAGTGTGGAATGATCTGCCTGCGTCCGTTTTCCCACAATTCTAAGATTTTAAAATAAAGAGGTTTCTCTTTCACAGGCATGTAACTACCTCGTATCCATCTTCTCTGTAGATTTCGTCCGGATCACGCCTGGACCACGTCTGGACCATATCTGGCCCATGTTTAGACCACGTCTGGACCACGTTTGGGTCACGCCTGTACAATAGAAACCTATTCACTCTTTGTATGAACAAAAAAATTGTTAGTCTTACATTTCACCAGTTAGAAGACAATTGTCTGGTAATGGTTAACACAGCGCTGGCTGGAGGCAAAGTAAAGCGTCATATCGTGGGATCTCTACAGATCAGTACCTAGCTTCCACGCTGATTCGCTTGCGCATCGACTTATATCTCTACTAAGTTCACTTATATAAATCGCAAATGATTTGGGTTTAATCAAACTTAAATCATAGTTACTTAAACTATAAGGTTGGGATTTAAAATGTCTTTAGTTATTATAAATAAATTTAAACTCGGTGATAGGTCCTATAGTTTTGGAATTAGGAAAATCACTTGAATAATTTCAAATCTTTAAATTAGGTTAAATCTCCCAATAAACGAATTATGAAGCACAAGTTCGGGACTTATGTCTAATCGAGCAGTTTTTTGCCAGAAGCGAATTAATAAACGCGTTATATTAATTCGCTTCTTTGTCGACTTTGCATCATGACTGCAGCTTTCTGATTGTGAAAAAATTCTCAAAAGCGTTTCAAATTGTATCAATTAATAATGCGAACAACTTTTTTCTCTTTATAGGAATTGTATTGAACTGTATTTAAGTGTGTATAGTGTAGATTTAATAATTATATATGGTTACTAAGTTTATCAATACAACGATGCTGGACGTTAGTTTTGATATGTTGCTGCATTATTCAGTTGGATGTAAGTAGAACAAACTTCTATTTATGGCTGTCATTTCGTGTTTATGTCCGGGAATAAGTCGCAGCTGTTTATTCCATGTTTGCGTACGGATACTCTTTAGAAATGGATATGTTTTCGGAAATTGAAGTACTTTTTATAGATTTATAAAACTGCCAAGTATTGCGCAAAGAAACATTTTTAATATTTTTTTGATTACATTTAGAGACAGTTTCCAATGTAGGTTTCAAAATGTAGGCAACTAATCAATTAGTTTGAATTTCTTAGTAACAAATACAAAAAAGAGCAATTGTGATACAAAAACATTGGCATAGTAAAATTGAGCCGTGGTATGTATACTTCAAAAATATCCATTATTTGCTGTATGTTCATTTTTTTCAAAAACAAAACAAATTAAAGAATAGGTTAGGATTTTCCTGTGCGTAATATATTCCAGTTGCGCTAGACTTGGAAGATTAAAAAATATTTAAATTTTCAGTTTAGCGAGTTTAGTTTCCAGACCTTTTGCGCATCATTTTGTGCCATCACCGGTGCTTGCTTTGGTATAAAATAATGTATTTGTATTTTAACTATATCGGATGAAAATAAATTTAAGAGTTGAAAATTTTACTTACAAAGGAAGTAGTACTTTATGTTCTTGGAAATTTTGAGTTATATCAGTTAACGGGAAGACTCCTATTAAAGCCTTGCCTGGTACGTGAACACCTATTTAAATAACGTTAAAAAATTAATTAAAATTTCAACTTGTATGTTACACATTTTAGATCATTGCTTTGGAGTCTGTTAATTATAATATTTTGTGCAAAATTGATCTATGGTATTTTGAGTTCCTTTTTCTTTTGAAAATTCTAATTATTTGAATTAGGGTCATGAGTTGCACTCACCATTAGCCTTGCTTGGTCTGAATAAAGGCAATGAGCCCTTTGCCCTCAGGATCCCATGGTTTCAACGCCAAAAACCTCAAAAATAGATCCATCAGAAGATATTTTCTACGTTTAAGGCTTTCAAAATTATTAGCAGCAGAACCAGATTGTACACTAGTTGTGGGACATCTTTCTGCAATTAGTGTACAATTCACCAGAGTGTCTACGCAGATTGTATCCCACACCAGCAGCCTACCCATCCTCCACGGGACCAGAGTCATACCATCAGTCCGCTTACCATCGTCACGCAACAGACCCCACGGTTCAAAAAGCGAGGGAGTGTTGGACGTAACAAGAGCCCGATGTGGAATATAATTTCAACTGGCATGGCGAGACATTCTGCAACCACTGCGACAGCAAGAAAGCCCGTGACGACCGAGCTGATCAACCAACACCCCACAGCAGCAGCGGTGTCAAGCACACAATTTTATTCCTATACGCAAAATACAGGCAAGCCTGAAGCTGTGGTTGTCATAAAGGGTAAAAAGGTAGATGACGGAAGCGCCTGTAACCATAACCCAGACTGCCCAGAACTCACTGATAGCTAACGAGCGCGATTTGCAAAATGAGGCGAATTTAATTGTTTGTTCCGCTACATACAAAGCATGTCGTCCCACTGACGCTGTGACGCGGGGTTCTGTGGAACAGCTGAACTTTTTGACACAATATTCCAGTGCTTTTAGGCTTCCGAAAGATGAGAAATCTCACCCGTAAATAAAGAGGAATTAATTTTATTAATAATATCTTGATTACTGTCTATCGAGGATAGAAAGGCTGGCAAAGCTAGAGAAGGAATTTTGCGAGTTCCCAAACTACCGAAACGCACTGGTAAACTGGCTTGATCAGATCCAGGATATTCGAAAGAGTTGACTTCATTTTTTCCCCGAAATCCGAAAGTAAATTTATGTGTCTTCTAAATTGTGAGCAGCGAAGATAATAAATGAATTTGGGCAGAAACAAGCAATGACCTACAAATAATTAAATAAATTATAAATTACTTTTGGTAGTTTTAGCTTTACGTAAAGAATCATAAAACGCAAACGAAAGGGCCACAAATCATAAAACGCAAGCAAAACATGTACCACACGATGAAATAATAATCAATTTACGTACATTTGTACACACTTGAAAAAATAAGAACGTTTGAATTTTTGTAAGTTATGGCCCCAAAATAGTCTAGCGCTAACGGACTAATATCCTTCAAAATTAACTTAATATTTCGCAAAGCTTCCTCCTTCCTGATTTTATTACTTTATTCATATTTGTGTACAGCGTCGACGCTTTGTGATTACTGAGTTAATTTAAACATTTTTAACCAGAATTTAACGCAATAAAATCGAGTTTAAAAAGTGTTTTGTGAAGTTAACTTTGTTAATATTGTTCTGCTTACTTTTACTTAAGGTCATCAAAGTATGTTTTTACGTGTTATCCCTTTTAAAATAATTATTTTACCTCTGTTAATTCAGTGTTCTATAAATAGTGACACTATATAAAAAGAAGATTATTATTAGTGTCCTTACAACCTCTCGCGTTTTTTACTTGTCCTTATAGTATTGTATGTATGGATTAATGTGTATGAAAATGGTTTGGTGTATATTTACTGTTTTAGTATAATGTAATAAGTATGTGAATTCATTACACATATTATAAGAAATCAAAAGTACTACATATTTTAAGAATGATGTGCATACCTGTTCATGTAACAAATTCATATAAAAGTCTACCTTTCAAGTGTACATTTATTGTGAATTATTCGATGAATGTTTCACAATTTATTAAATGAATATAATAAATAAAAATTGAAATCATTATTTATAACTTTAATAAGATTATATACTAGATATGTTTAAAATATGTTTTCTTTAACCGCCACCTAACTCAATGAGTTACAGTATTTTACGTAAGAGCGTGGTATTTAAATACCCCACACTTATTATTATTGACAACTTGTGATAATTATTAAACCTAAGAATAAATATTCATTTTAGTAAATATTTGATTCATAACTTTCTTTGATAGATTCCCAACGATCAAAAAAATATATAAATTGATTTATTTACACCCAGTATTAGACCATAATGTATTTGTTACCTACAGCATGGTCTCATATACTCGTACAGGCACTTTGGATACGGAACCAACAATATGATGCTAAGAATTCGAACTACTAGCAATAGAACACGCTGTTACCAGGAAAGCATTAGCATTTTTGCATTTTTAGTAAAGCGTCACGGACATCGGTTATGTAAATAATAAATTTGAATATTGGCTGCGCAGTTTGCTTCTTTATAATCAACACGGCAATATTCAGAACACGATCAAATATTTAAACTATGGACTTGGCAGTAAACTACTACATTATATGAAATTACAGTAAATACAAACCTGTGGAACGAGCCGCCGTAATTCATTTGTACCTATAACGTTTAATAGCAGTGATATTCTATTTCGCATGTTAGTTATTTTAGCTTCTGGCAAGCCTATTAATATGATATTGCATGAATGGTTACCTGTTGCCGTCTGTTTTTGAGATGTGGCGACATTGTGCTGCGACCCAGATTTGTCAACTGAATGAACGGTAAGCTTTCACGAATAAATATCAATTTTTTTATATACTCTCGCGTACAGCGCGTCTAAAACAGCATGAAAATGTTCTTGGAACTGAACATTTTTGGTCTCTAACAACTCTAAATTGAAATGTCGGGAATTTTACTGTCGTTTGGTTATATAAATACCTCCTTATTTCTCTACCTTTTCCTAATTTCAGTAAGTTTGAGAGTGTTATCTGAGAACTTTCTATCATGAATATGTAGATCACGATAAAAATGATCTGTAATGTCATATAATGGCCGGCACTACATTAATATGCTAGTGTAATGGAGCTTAGAAAGTTACTTTTAAAGTGTTCGGTGTTTTGAGGAATAACAAGCTTATTATCATGAATTGATTATATTAACACCCGAACCCCCGCCCCACTATTGATTCGTACGTAAAGGTAACTTTATCAAATAGAATAATACTAGGATTATCATTAATGATTTGTATATTGTTGTTCGTCGTCTGACCGGAAAACTTGGAGACTTGCCGCTATGTAATGTTATTAATTATTGAATACAAAACAATAAAAACAATGACAAGCATTGTTTATTTACTTTTAAGTAAATAATTGGAAGGCATATTGTCAATGAGAGCTTTGAAAATAATGGCGTATTTCGAACTCCTGGTAAATACAGGACTGAGAGAACAAAAAAAAAGTAATTCTGAGTCTTAAAAAGTTGCTGGCTATAGCTATTCCTAATTAGGACTTGGATTTTTCTTGTAGTCTAGAAAAAATTGTAAAAGTTCTAAGGGCTATTAGATTTTGATTGAAACAATGTCAATCAAACCATTTCGCATTGATTATAAACGGTTTCATAGAGTGGTCTCAAACATGAACAGAAAAAAAAAACGGTATCGTATCTGCAGAAGGAGAATATTATGATTAGGATGGTATGACGAAGAACAGAAATTCACAATGGGATCAGAAATTCACAAAAAAATATAAAATAATAAATACCCAGACAAATACAGAAGAATAAACATACAGATATAAATACAAACAACCATGACCCAAAAACAAACATCTGTGTCCATCACATAAATTAATGCCCCGGCCAGGACTCGAACCTGGGACCTTCGGCATATGAGTCTGGGCTACTTACCACTACAATCGTCAATCTAAAATCCTATAACATTTTAGATAGCTATTAAAACAACACCTTACATAGTTTTATTTGAACAATGAAACCCTGCAGGATGATGGATTCAATCTGCCCAGCTAAAACCCCAATAACATATCTCATTCCGGTCCTGTCCTAGTCTAAGTACACTATGTCAAGAAACTACCGGAAATCGGTCAATATAATCTGTCAATATAATATGTATTATTTATCCAAGTGCATGTATCGCCTTCAAAGTAGACCCCTTCTGATACAGTGCACTTACTCCAACCAATAAGCCAATCACCAAAACAATTTTCAACCAATTTTTTTATCGATTTCAGTTCTTGCGGCGAATTCTCTTTATGTCGTCTATGGACTGAAAACGTGTGCCGTGAAGTGGTTATATGAAAACAATAAAATTTGGGAAAAAGCTTCAAAAGGTTAAAAAGCTTTGGGAAAATAAAGAAATCAGCCTCGTGAGATGGTGCGTTATCGTAGTTCAAAATCCTTCAGTTTTCTTTCCACAAATCTGGTCTTTTCGACGAATTTGCTCTCTCAAACACTGCAACGCTCAAATAATATTTTTTATTTAGTGTTTTACCTTCTGTCAAGAATTTTAAGTGCACATCACCGCGGTAATCGAAAATATCTGTCATCATCACTTTCACTTTTGATCGACTTTGACGTGCTTTTTCGGTTTCAGTTCAGTTGCAAGACGCCATTCCGAAGCTTGCTGGCTGGTTTGCATGTCAAACTCGCAAACCCATGTCTCATCACCAGTTACAACGCGCTTTATGTATGTGGGGTTTGAATTGACTCGTTCTATCTGTACACGGTTGAGTTTTTGCATAAAATTCAAGTCTTTCGGCAGAAGTGGTGCGGCAACGCGTTTCGTGCCCAAACTATCGTATAAAATGGTACGAATTGATTCGTGAGACACAGAAACTTCGGAGGCTACCACTTTCAGACTTAAACGGTGATTTTCAGTCACCACTTTCTTTACTTTAGCGATGTTAAGTTCAGTTGAAGACGTTGATGGCTGACCAGAGCGAGGAAAATCATCCAATATTCTTGTAACGGTTCGTTACAAATCCTAAACTTCATAACTAAATAATTAATTTTCCTTACAATAAACCTATCTACTACTATGTACATATATTTAAATAGAATTAATTTACTAAACGAACTTCAAAGTTATCGTAATATTATCAGCGCACTACAATACCTACGAAGGAATCGCGCGATCACGCTCGTGATGCGTGGACCGAACCGGTACAGCTAGCTGCCTACGGAATTCACTAGAGGGCCAGAGCATTACCGAGTGTGGATCGTTGAGAACGCACGGCTGCTGACCGCTCGTTTCTATCTTTTGTTTTAAATTTGTTCAAAAAATAATGTATTAGTACTATAACTAAAAGTTAAGCAAGTCTGTGAATTATCCCCAGTTTTGGGGTTCACCGCTACCCTACACTGCTGCCAGGATCCTGGATCAGGAGTCTGCCTTTCCCGATTAAGCCGACTACCCGATTGTTGAGCGACTGGAGCACTATACCAACCAGCTGGGACCTTTACGAGCTGCACTACCTACAGGACAGTGATAGTAACTCAATTTCTTCTTACGCAATCGGTTACTGTTTATATAAAAGAACCACTCCCCTATTAAGTCTAGTTATAGTTTTATATAATTGTTAGTTTATGTAGTTTATATTAAAAGTGTAATTGTTGCAAAACCTTAGTTTTCATTCTTCTTTCTTTAATTTTAAGTAAATTTATTTCATACGTCTATCTAGAACACGGCTAGCGTGACATTCTAAGTTTGTCAATTATGAATTAAATAAAAAATGAAAAAAAAAACATATCTTTATCTTTAAAGTCATCTTATTTTGACAAAGCACAAGGTATTCTACAGTAGACATATTTTTTCTGTTTGAGATAGCAGCCGGAATAAAAATACAAGACAATTTTTTTCTGTTTGCCAGAATAAAAATAAAAGAACTTAAAACAGAAGTTTAAAACTAACCTAATTTTAACAACCAATAACTCAAACAGTACTCAGGTCTTTACTCACATTTTGGAAACTCGAAACAAACTTTGGCATGTTTCAATGTTTCTAAAATACCCAGAAATTAGAAAAGATGTATCTAGCAGTATATAAAACTGTGTTTATCGACTTTATACGATCTTGTTAGAAGATCTTAAATAGTTTAAAACTTATTTGATGTTAGACTTTGTAGTTCTGAAGTAATGTTTCTCCGGAAAAACTTACACTACTTCACAGAATTTCTATTTTAAATAGATTAATCAAAAAAGTTGTAACTTCATGTTTACGTAAGTACAAGGTCGTATGTCGATAAATGTACTCGTAATCATATCATTTTTCGTTCGTACTTCCTTCGAAATACTTAATCTTATATTAATCGATTGTACAATTTATTTACATTTTTTCGAACATTTAACAATCGTCCTTTGAGGAAATACTGATTTCTTATTTTTTACTTATTTATTTTTCTTATTTTCTTACTTAGTTACTTTATAAAAAAACATATTAGTCATAATTTTTTGAGTCAGTTATTGAAAAATTTATAAAACGCTTTAAAAAAAAGTAGTCTGAATTAATGTTAATTATATTATAAAAGTGAATACCGATTTGAAGAACGAACAAACCACAAGATTTATTTCTTATGACTTAATGACTTTTGTAGATTCTAAGCTGGATCTTTATTTAGTCTTTACAGTATTTGTAATAACAACGTTATTTATTTACCGATTTTTTATCGATTTATGAATAAATAGCTCCTCCATATAATTTATAGAAGTTATCCTTATGATTTTAATACTTTCTGCTGTTCAAGGGCTTGTTGTAAAGGTTACTCTATAATTTACAATTTGTTGATATGTTGATGTTTAGTTGGACTACAATGTTTTTTGTTAAGATCTCGAGTCCTTAATATGATTTTACATTTATTCATTGTTTATTAAAGGTTTCGATTGGGTACGGCGTTAATTCAGAAATTAGGTGTACAAACCCAACCAATCGTCCTTAAACAACAAAAACCGCAAACATTACATTATTGATAAATATGTTGTAGAGATCACAGTTAAAAATTATTTATTATGTGATTACATTCTGATTTTGCGCATATATTTTATATAAATTATGTCAAACTGTTAAAATTATTCAGCTGATAAAATCTATCTAAGCATTGAAAATTCAGCCCTATGTGATAGTATCTATAAATTTACCAAATTTAAAAGAAATAGGCTTTGACGCACCTAGAAGGACTTTAAAGTATTTTTTTATATAGCATGTATAAATTATAATGTCGAAATAAGCTTTTGTTAAAACAAAGCTGTTATTTGAACGTTAGTTTTGCAATAAATTAAATTCGCCAAAAGTTTAGCTCGTTTTAAAAATTTACCACATAAATAGTCAATATATGAATCCTAGCTCAATGGCCTCTTTAATTACATTGAATCTAGTACATGTGTGATGTAATTCCAAAAGTTGATGTCCCTTTTGAGTTAAATTTCCTATGTTTTCCAGTAAACATTAATTTTATTTAAGACCGAATTTATATTCAAAGTGCACTGAGAGAAGTGTGCAACGTCGAGGAAATAAACCTCAAATCTACTCAATGAAGCTCAAAGAAATAAAACAGGATTGGATTCGACTTACATTTTGTGCAGGTTAGGCGTGGTGCAAACGTGTTCAACGGCATTAGATTTTCTTTGTTTAGATTTCGCCTGGGGCGGTACGGCTTAACCGCCATAATAACTGGAATAAAGGCAAATTTATCTGAAGCCTACGGTCGATGGTCGTCGACGTAATCATCATTAGGTGATGTAATGATCACATCCTAAGTCGTTAAAATTATCACGATTACTATTAATACATGAAACGCCTACGATTAGTGATACTCCTTTGCAGACTATGAAAATATGTTGCTAAATACTTTTCGTAACTGACACAGGACGCCATCACACGAACCGTAGTTGCTGAGTTTACTGGCGGCAACCAACACAATCGCCCGTTGCCTGTTATCGACACGGCTCACTACGAGACACCGTAGTTTGCATAGTGCAATTAATCGTAGTACGCAACCTCTGTATGACGTCATCGAGTAGCTTCTAATTACGCTTTGGTTAAACTGTCTTGTCAATGTTTACAATATATATCTGTCTGAAAAATCCAAAGAAAACTAGAGTTGTTCATTCTAGGTGTAATAATAAACCATCCTTGTAATTTTAAATTTAAAGTTTAAATAACCGGTGAACTTCCTCTGATACTCTCAATGCGGTGTATGTGAAAGGAGTAACGTGGCTTCCAAACCGGCGAAGCATACTCTAAGTGACTACGTACGTAAGAGCAGTAGAGCACTTTGATGGTTTTCACCTTTTTGAAGGCCTATGAGGCGCGCATTATAACATTGTTCCTCTAACCTGGCTGCTCGCTCGCGTAACAGTTATAGGTAAGTTCATCAGATTTATTTATATAAACCTTTACACTTTTTATGGACTTTATGCTTCTCTTTAATGATCTTGATAAGACTTGCACTATACCAACGGCGAAACTTGTCACGTACTAAGGACTGTTTTGAGGGTACACGTCTGTTAATTAATTCTTACATATTAGTAAAGTAACTGCCTAACGCCTCACCAATATCACATTCGAGAAGCACAGTTTGCCAATCACAACTTGCCAGTTCCTGACGTGATACAATAAAATAGTCTCACTAGCAGGTTTTAATAGTTTGAGTGGAAGGTAGCTTATTGGATGGTAAAGATCTGGGACTCTTGGACTAAGGGATCAAGACATTTGTTCGCAAACCTCTTACGTTTTGGTTATACACTAAAAGGTTAGCCATTTTATAGAAAACGGTTAAGAAAAATAGGGCAACATAGCATTGCAGGTTCAGCAAATGTAATATTTTTCGAATAGTAGAAAGTAAATAGTGAGATTATGTAAAACGAATGATACTGAGCGTCAAAATCATTAAAGCATATTGAGTGATGTTGTGAAAATAAACTGTACATAGCATGCATCAGACATAGCATAGAATAATAACAATAACTGGAAAAGAAAATTAATACACTAAAGATAAAAAGAAAGGTGATGGTCAGAAAAATGCACTTTATGTATTTTTAGCAGATAGATAGATCAATTTTTTATTTGCATCAAAAAAAAGATACGATAAGATAAGATAAATCACAACAAACACGTAACAATTTTTATTGAAAAATGAACAACTAATCACACAAAACACATTCATTATACAATAAAACTAAACAAATACAATAAGTACAAACAATATTAAAAGAAAAAAAGGAATACACAAAATATTTATGATTAAATAAAGAAAAGTTTCAGTTACAGATCATTTTCGGGGAATAAAGAATCTTGGTATTCGCTGGATCTGTAACAATTTGATATCGTCCAGTAAGCTCATTGCTTCCTACCGCAAAATTCCTACAGTACAGTAACCTACAAACATATGTTCGCTGGTGGAACGATCATCCCTGTGAGTGACACGTGAAAAGTGTAAGGGGGCTGCGCCAAATTTAGATAACAGATTTATTCAGGATATTACGAGTATATTGGGAAAGTGCGTTATATTTATATGCATTTTCAATAGGACTTAATCAGTTTGTTGTTTTTGTTATTTAAATTATTCAATTAATTTATAGAAATAATATAAAATAATATATATCAAAACGAGTCAAACAAGGTTAACATTAATAAAGAAAATGTTGATTTTGTTACAGAAATAACTCAGTACACTCACAAATAACTTTCAGAACATGTGGTTCTCCGTGTTAAACGTGGTAATCATACAAAACTTAAACTTAAGACCCAATTTCACCTTTCTATCAAATCAAATCAAATGAATTTATTTGCGAAAAAATGTATACAAATAGTTCTTAATTAAAATTGACAGTTCTAAATTTTTTGCTGTTAAACAGCGGGCAAATATTTATAAGAAGTTAATCACATAATGATTTACCTATTAACCAAAAACCTATAAAATAATATCAAAAAAGTATTTACAAATATTAATATTTAAATGTTATAAAAATATTACAAAACAATATGATTGCTAAACTTATACGTATAGATTCATTTATTTACAATTCAGTGTCTTTAAAATATTCATCAATTGTGTAGTAACATTTTCGTATCAATGTTATTTATATTATAATTTAAATGATTCAATGACAATACATTTCACAATGACAATTTTATGATTAGGTAATTTATAGCTAGTCGTCTGAAAAAAATATCTATTGCAGCGCTGAGGATTATGATACGGGCAGATGGTATTGTTGCAAGAAAAATGTAAGGAAACATCCTCGAGTCGGCTTCTAAATGGTTCAAATTTATTCAAGTACCTCAAAAAATGAAAAGCCTTGTAATTTGGAGAAATCTCTATACATTTTTGTATAATATCACAAAAAATTAATATTGTTATTAAAAAAATCATCAAACTGGCTCAGAACCCCTATCGAATCAATTAAGTTAATATCTAAGGATATGGGACTTGCAATAATACAATAAGGCGATGCTTTTTTAAAAGGGATTACGATAGAATTGTTTTGAATGGTTTAAATTACTTGTAAAGTGGTTGGTTTAAAGTTTCCAAAGGCTTCAATGAGTGGGATGTTGTAGAAAGCAAGAAATAATTTATTTGTAGAATATGGTCTAGGCTGGATGTTACAATTGGAGTGTACAGCATATTAAACCGTTGCAACGGTGTGCAAATATTAAATTTGACTTTATTTCGAATACAATAGATAATTGACAACAATACTTAAGACGTCATCATATCAAATATCAAAACGCATTATTTTTGTCATTCTTATAGTTCCAAAATAGGTAAAATACATACTTAATTAAAATGTGTCTGCAATTAATAAATTTAATATCAAAAAATAACCTTAAATTACCAGTTTACGAATATATAAATGTCAAAATTAAATCTAATTCCGTATAATATCTAAATTACTACATTCATTAATTATAAATATGTCAAATAGTGTAGTATTATTAAATATCATATATAATATTATCGTTGATAACATTTTTCCAATGTAAATATTATAGTAAATAAGATAATTTAAACAAATTCCATTTAATAATGATTGTCATATTTGATTCAGTTCAAAAGGAAGTGTTTTTTATATTAAATGTCAATTTAAAAATTCATTCTCACAAAAGCTTTAATCAACAAAAATTTTAACAATTCGTTCTTTAATTTTCTAATGGGCATCTCTTTTAAAATATTTGGCAATTTATTATAAATACGAATTGCTATGCAGAAAACATTTTAGAATACAGTCCCAATCATTGTGTGAGTACATAAAGTTGATTTTTATGTCTACCGGTGTCCTTAATTTATGTTATCGTTCGTTTTGAAAAGCATGCGCTTTCGGACAAACATGCATAGTACAAAAATGTAAATGCATAGTACCAGTAAAATTTTGAATTTTTTAAATAATGGTTTACATGTGTCTGTCTACATAGCACTGTTTAATGAGCGTATACACTTTCTTGAGCTCTAAGAACTTTGATAATGCTTAACAGAGTTTCCCCACAGAATTATTCCGTATCTTAACATGGATGAAATATATCCATGATAAGCTTAAAGTGCTGTTTGTAGTCCACTTACAGCCCGTATTCGTCTGAGCACATATACTCGTACATATTTCTCTAGCTTCGATAGTAAAATTGTCACATGTTGCTTTCCTATTAATTTCTAACCCTAAAAATGTTGTTAAGTTTACATTTTTAATTGGTTCATCATTACAGTTAGTAATGACGTCCTATATTTATCATTCAATCGGCTTATTTCAAGGCACTGACTTCTATTTTGCTCGTATAGCAACTGTAACCTAAAACTAACGTCGAAACAATTAAGTGTACATCTTGCTTGATATAGCTAGAGTAAAAGTTATGTTAGGGGATGGTCGATGTCACGGTACAAAATTGAGTAAAGGAGACATTTAAATTACCTTGTTCAAGAACCAGTTTTCCCTGCTCTAAAACAACTGGTGCCCGTTCCGAATGCCTGTGAGCACGTTCACGAAGGATATTGATACGTCATCAGTGACTTCATAGACGCCGTCATCTTCCCACTCACAGTACCGAAGCTACGGATCATGGTCGCTCTGAGTGATATGTCAAAACTGACTCATGACGTTTCTTTGTTGATGTTTTTGATGTTAATGAAGATATAGCTTTAAATTTAAGCAAGGAAAAATTAGAATTTTAGCACGCTACTTACCGTTCCGATTGAAATAGCACTGTTCACACGAGTGAACAGGCATCTTAGTCAGCAGAGCATTGACCTACCAAAAACATAGCAATTTTTATGCAACATTTGTAAATACATCAATTGACGTATTTTACATTGTACACACACTACTGTAGATAGATTTAGTATAAATAGCTTTAATTTTTATAAATAAACTCTCTTTGGATTTGGACTCAACGCTGTTTCAATTGGGCAACCCTTGACAAGACGACTACCAAGCTGAGCTAGCCACGACGACGCCCTGAAGAAGTACTACGACGTGACTAGGCTAACCTGACGACTACTGGACGAGACCTGGACTCTCTATGACTTGCAGCTTCCTCTCACTGTGGCCAAGACACCTTTAGCCATCCAACGATCGGTCTTGTGAGTCTGCTTGACCGGCAGTGAGAAAACCTTTCCAAACCTTTCATCCCTTTCTCTTCCGCCTATTGCCTTAGGTCTCACGGCAATAGGTATCCCGCATCTATTTATATATACGTAGTGTATGGATAGGTTAGGTGGTTAGGTAGGAAATTAAGGTTATTTGTAGGTTACAGATTTAACCTCACCCTTTCCTGTACAGTCGGCTAACTATTACAGCAGATTACAGTTCTATACAGTCACACTAAATTTAATATTTTATACAGTTTTTATTGATCACACGACATACACATAACACTATACAATAGACACGTGAAAGTAGTTAGTTGAACGTACATATGGTCCTTCGAGCCGGATTTAAATTTAAAAAATTACATCACGAAAACTCGATACGAATTACCATTATTCGTGTATGAATTAGGTCGGGCTTGACCAGCACCTTAAACATTACAAGAGCCAAATCATATGCTGCAAAACATATGTACACATTCAGGAAACCAGGCTGAGATAGGGAATCATTGCGCGTTGTTCGGTCCTATAGTGTCGACCCGCATACAATCCAACCTAACCTAACCGCACCCCCTTCTCTCCGGTGTCACTCCAATGAAGGCTGACAGCATTCCCATGCCACAGCCGTAAAGGTGGTTTTTAGTGGGTAGGTGCCGCTGTGCTGTGGGTGCAGCCGAGGGTGCTGCTTAGGAGGCCAAAAAAAAACCAGGGCACGACGACACTGCAGGGAATTCGAATGCAAATAAGAGTCTGCAGCAAGTTCTAATCTTCTGTTTTTAAGTTCTGGTCTTACTTTGGGCATCCTAATCGATTAAATCGGTAAATAATGTTTGCTTGCAGTGTTTATTTTTTTACGATTCTTATTTTTCCGTGTTACTTGTTTGATTTTTTAAATAAGCTTTGTGTGAAGTTCCTGGCTTTTGGTGCTATTGTAGAATATTTAGTATTCTGATAATTTATGATTTTTATTCAATTTAGTTAATCCTTATAATACAGTACTGATAAATATTTTTAAATAGCTTTTGGCTTTGGACTACCTGATTCAAGTAATTTAACAAACAAACATAAACATTTGCTATAGTTTTATCTTCTTTATAGAGCTTTCAGGAAATTCAAGTAAATTAAATGATATTGTTTTTATCATCAGACATTCAGTAGGTATATGTTTTTCTATGTTTTTGGCAACAAAATGTATCGATCAATGCCGTTGCAAGGACTAGGGCTAACCAGCTTAACGAATAATACAAATTGATCCTCATACAGCTGTGCACATAGAGTGAGTTATTAGATACATTCTCTCTGTAGAATATGAATCTTGACAGTTCATTCATATTCTATAAGTAGAAAAGCATAACAAAAGCGATGTGCATAGAATAATATACGCTAGCTTTAATACTAATAAGAGTTACTATGTATGGCGTACTTGTTTTTGTTTGAAACACATATTCGAACTACCGCTTCAGTGACTGAAAGAAATATATATACAGAAACATTATTTCTATTTCCGTGACAAAAAAATTAGGTTTAGCCAATAGTTGTTAACAATGGCCCAAATTAAACGAAGACTTAAAAGGTAACGTAATACAATTTACTATTAGTAGTAAATATTCTTTTAAATTAAAACTTAAGACGCAATTACGAGAAATACAAAAACTTGGAGTTTCCAACACTTTGCCGAGATGACTAGTGTAATATTTGCAATGATTTATTATAAATAATGTGATTCTTTCTTTCATACTTGATTCATTCAATATATAATATAAACAATACAGTTACTACTTACCTTAATCTCAATATGATCGACCATATAAAATATATAATATATTCTATTTACAATTCAATGATACCTATTTATCATTATCTGTATATATATCTATCATTATCTACATCAATCTATAAACCCAGTTTCATTTTAACTTACAAATATTATATATATTTAAAAAAAAACTCTCATGGAATTATTGAAAACACTATCAAGGTACAAACTTTAATATTACCAGGCAATGACGTGCTCGCGTACTACCTAAGGTTATAGCTGAAAAGATTGCTTGTAAAGCAAATATTGATGCTGAGCTGTGACCCATTGCACTGACGTAACGCACACGATAAACTGTGTAAATTGTGTGTATTATTCTTTCTTTCTTCTCTTTTTTTGTATTTTTGTGTGTGTTTAAAGTGTAATAAATGTTTTATCTATCTATCTATCTACCTATCTATTAGAAGAGTGGATATTGTATATCTATTTGTTGTATAAAATCACTTCTCGGGGCCGAACCTTGTTGACCGATATCTTGTTTTCCAATAATTCGTCACTGTAAAGGAAAATTATATTACTTGTAACAGCCGTGATCGTTTTCCGTAATTGTCAGGATCTAAAATTGTATTAAAGACTTGTCCCACTTTATGGAAATAAATGCAAAATTGACCCTTTCGAAAATGTTTTAGGCGGAAACAGCCCAATTTAATGCTTCAATAATAATTTATTGAAAGGGGCGGATAAAACAATACAATACATGCTATGAATAAAATTGTTGCAAAACTTTTTATACTCATTTGACACATAGTAGTAATAAACTTTACTTACCTATATAGATTGCCGCGTAATAATTAGCTTATGAAAACGTTCTGAATAGAATATATGTGATAAAGATCATATGTATACACATTTATTTAATTCATTACTTTATATACGTCTCATTAAAAAAAATGAATTTTTACTTTTACCTAAACTACATAATAGGTCTTTACCTATGAAACTGCCGTTTTGCCGTACTGGCCATTTCAAATGAAAATATTTTTTTTTTGACTGATAATTCTAATTTCAAATTAACTTTTATTTGACAAACATGGAATTCTTTTTCTGTTTTGTTTTCAACGCATTCGAACATTTTTCTCTATCATGGATAAGTTAAAAATTCGAGTAATTATGGAGTATGAGTACCGTAGGAGCGAACACTACAAACGAACGCACCACCCGTTATTGGTTTACCAGCTTCCGTTCTGGAAATTTTGACCTGAAAAATGAACCCCGTGGTCGTCCGAAAACTTTGGTCGACAATGACGAATTAAAGGCAATTGTGGAAGCTGATGAAACTCAATCCACGGCTGAATTAGCAGCAGCTGTCGACGTTAGCATCAAAACAATATTGGTCCATTTGCGTCAAATTGGCAAGGTAAAAAAGCTTGACAAATGGGTACCCCACGAACTCAATGACCGCCAGCGCGAAGTACGCGTGGAGACGTGCCTTGCACTGCTCAGCAGGGATACAAATGAAGGAATTCTGAACCGCATTGTTACTTGTGACGAGAAATGGATCCAGTTTGACAATCGTAAGCGCTCAGCAAGTTGGTTGGACCCTGGTTCAGCACCCAAACAATGCCCTAAACGAAAACTTACCCCTAGAAAAGTGATGGTCACTGTTTGGTGGTCTAACGCGGGTGTAATTCATCACAGCTTCTTGCCAAACGGGACAAGAATTACTGCAGATGTGTACTGTGAAGAACTGAACACAATGATGGAGAAGCTCGCACGTCTCCAACCAGCTTTGGTCAATCGTTCGGCTCCACTGCTCCTGCACGACAACGCGCGACCTCATACTGCACAGCAGACGGTCTCTGTTCGAGCTACGAACGCATCAAACAGAAATAACGGGTTCACCGGCAGCCCCCGCCGAGCAAGCGAAACCGGTCGCCGCGCCGAGTCAGTCGGGCAACGAACGTGCGACATAATACCGCGCCGCTGCGTGGACGTGTGCGCATAAATAACCATCGATTCAATACATCAAGTTGTAACCTTTTTCTCGTAATAAATTCCTTTAAAAGTGATAACAAGATTACAGTCCACTCATTTCAAAGAACCCCATCATTTTTACATGGTCCTTTTACCGAGGACTTTGGACCCGAGGAGAACAAAGGAATTTTTTCGAAGATAAAGACTAGTAAACAGCTGTTTCCCGGCCCGATTCCTGTTAGAAGATTCTTTGGCGTGCATCAAGGAGGCGTCTACGAAGACAATAGTATTTTGACTTCGCGTCTACGGGACGACAAAGAACAACTACGTGTCAATCTACGTACTACGTTACGATCAAAAAACTACGTTATACGCAACAATCTCACAAATTGAAGAAAATATTTGTTTGCACAGTACAAGTAAGACCGTTCCAATTCCTTTTTTCATATTCATTTACAAAAATAATTCCATTTTTCATATCCATTGTTCATTAATTGCCGTTAAAAATTCATAGTTTCATGTAGTATTTACTATAACTTCATTCGCAAATCATACTTTCAACGCTCATCATAACATACAACATTAAATCATAAATTTACCTAGTTTCATTAAGATTTTGCTTGATCCATTACACTTATTATAATTTTAACTTTTTTTTTAACTACCCATACCACCAATCAGTGCGCCTGCAATAAAAAAATAGCAAATATTATTTCTATGAGTTTGCTTACTTGATTTTTTTTCATTTTGTATACGTTTAACTGTGGTTAAAGTTTACGCATTTTTTTTCCTTTTTCATTATGTTGGGTGATTTGAAAATTAAAAATCCTCCATAAATTTGATATCATAATTTATATCAAAATTTATATTGCTGTGCTTTTGAAACTTTCTTTAACTTGTAAATATTTTCTTCATTCAAAATGGCTGAATATAAAAATTTGATTAAAAAGCGTGCATCCATAAAGGCTAAGCTTACTCAATTTGCTTCCTACTTGAATCTTTCAAAATCCTGTGAAAAATTAAGCGATTTGCAACTTACTGAAATAGAGTATCGATTAAGTACATTCGAAAGTTTATACGAAAAATATGACGCGTTGCAGAATGAGCTGGAGTCGATAGCTGATGTTCCCGACGAGCAATATTCGGAACGGGAAGAGTTTGAGAAGCTGTATTACGGCTTAGTAGCATCTGCCCGGCAGCTCACAAGCAACGCGCGCAAGTTGTTGGCGCGAGCAGAAGACAATGAGTCCCAGGTGGGTTCTTGTACTCACACACATGTTCACAATTCTATACGTTTGCCAAAAATAGATTTACCAAAATTTTCCGGTAGCTATCATAATTGGTTGGAATTTAGGGATACTTTCTTATCTATAATTCACAACAATCAAAGTATAGACAACATTAATAAACTGCACTATTTACGTGCATCATTAAAAGGTAGCGCTTTATTAGTTATTGACAACTTAGATTTTAAGTCGGATAATTATGATTCGGCATGGAAGTTGCTCTGCGAACGTTTCGACAATAAAAGGTTACTTGTGAACAACCACGTCCAAGCCCTTTTCATAATAGAGCCTTTACAAAAGGAATCTAGTCGTGGAATACGCCATATCATTGACGTGACTAATAAAAACTTAAGAGCTCTTTCAACTTTAGATCAACCCGTGCAATATTGGGATACGCTCATCATATATATGATGTCTACCAAATTAGATACCATTACAAACCGAGAGTGGGAGCAGCATAGGAACAACCTTGTACAACCACCGAATTTAACAATATTTACAAATTTTCTATCAAATAGAGCGGATTTACTCGAGACCCTCGAAGAGTCAAAGGTCAAAGGTAAGAAAGATATGATCAACTTTTCTAATCCTAAATCTAAAACTTTCATTACTGAAGTATTATCTCAAAGTTCTAGCCCTCAATGTCCTTTGTGTCACGGTCCTCATTTTCTATATTCTTGTAATGAATTTAAAGAACTTGCTATCCATTCACGAATAACTAAAGCAAATCAACTGAAAGTTTGTAATAATTGCCTTCGACCAGGCCATGTTTCATCTAAGTGTAAATTTAGTCACTGTAAATATTGCAAGCATAAGCACAATACTTTACTGCATGTAGATAAGGAACCTGAAAGTCTTTCTACCCCTAATGTTGCGTTCACTATCAATCAGTCTATTAAATCTCGTGTTGTTTTACTTTCCACAGCTCTCGTGAATGTCGTAGATGGTAGAGGCAAGCTCCGTCAAGCTAGAGTTTTGCTAGACAACGGGAGTACTGCAAACTTTATCTCTCAAGACTTTTCACGTAAGCTCGCTTTGAATCTAACTAATATTCAATCAAAAGTAGCCGGTCTAAACAATCAGTCCAGTACTATTTCAAAATCGTGTTCTATAACTCTACGGTCATTGAATGTTAATTACGAATTTAACATTGACTGTTTCGTTTTACCAAAAATAACTTCGTCTATACCGAACATGCTTATTGATGTAAGCGAATTATCTTTACCTGATGGCATTCGTCTAGCCGACCCGTCGTTTAACTTCCCGTCGTCCATCGACATCCTTGTTGGCGCGGAAATGTTTTGGGAAATTTTAGGCGCGAATCGCTTAAAACTAGGTAAGAATAAACCTACTCTATTTGAATCCAAACTAGGTTGGATTATATCAGGTGCCTTTGAGCAAACGCAAAAAATGTCGTCCACCTGTACTGGTTTGTTTGCGTATGATTCGAATAATCCAACCATAGATCTTACGAAGTTTTGGCAGTTAGACTCAGTTCCTTCTAAACATAAGTTTACTGCTGAAGAAAGAGCATGTGAACAATTGTTCAAACAAACTACACATCGCACTTCTGAAGGTCGTTTTACGGTACGTATTCCGTTAAAAGACGACCCCAGTACTCTAGGTGACTCATACAAAAGAGCCAAACAACGTTTCCTTTCACTAGAATCACGACTGGCAAAAAATCCAAATTTAAAGAAAATGTACGTTGATTTTATGGACGAATATATTGAACTAGGGCACATGTCAGTAAATGAGCACCCATCAACATATTCTGGCCCAACGTACTTTCTTCCTCATCATGGGGTTCTCAAAGAATCGAGCACGTCTACTAAACTCCGAGTGGTCTTTGATGCTTCGGCAATCACCACTTCAGGAAAATCCTTCAACGAAATACAAATGGTAGGCCCTACTCTACAAGACGATTTATTATCTATATTAATACGTTTTCGTCAACACAAAATAGTTGTAGCAGCCGATATCGAGAAAATGTATCGGCAAACTTTAGTCGATGAGAAACAACGCCCTCTTCAACAAATATTGTGGAGAAAACAGTCTAACGAGCCATTGAAATCGTACACATTGAACACTGTAACGTACGGAACAGCTTCTGCGCCATTTTTAGCTACCAGATGTCTAATACAATTAGGTAACGAATGTGCTGACCCGCGGTTGCAGTTTACGATAAGTCGAGACTTTTATGTGGATGACTATCTTTCAGGTGGCTCTTCAGTTCCTGAAGTACTCTTCCAGTGCCAGGAAGTCATTTCAGTTCTTCAATCCGCTAAATATAAGTTACGCAAGTGGCAATCCAACTCTATAGAACTAATAGAAGCTCTATGCGGCTCTACCAACGCTAGCGATCGCGTAAATCTAAGCGAAAATGAACTGTCTAAGACTCTTGGTCTAAACTGGAATTGTGCTCATGATACATTTTCATTTACAATAAATATTTCTGTTAATACTACCATAACAAAAAGGAAAATATTGTCGATCATTGCGCAAATTTTTGACCCACTTGGTCTAGTTACTCCAAGTATAGTAGAAGCCAAGTTAGTAATGCAACAACTTTGGTCGTCTAAATGTTCATGGGACGATCCGGTTCCAGACAACATTCAAGATGCTTGGTTGACATTTCAAAACACTCTGCCTTCTTTAAATAATATCGAAATACCCCGATGGGTAACGTGTGACTCACCATTAACACTACAATTGCATATATTTACAGATGCGTCGGAAAGAGCATACGGAGCATGCGTTTATATCCGAAGCTCGATGTCAAATGGCTCGTACGTCACTCACTTAGTAACTTCCAAGAGTAGAGTCTCGCCAATTAAATCCACGACTATACCCAGGCTGGAGCTTTGCGCAGCTCTATTAGGAGCTCGCTTATTTCAGAAGGTCACTCAATCACTCACACTAACCTTTAGTGATTGTATATTCTGGAGTGACTCTACCATTGTCCTTGGTTGGTTGGCATCTTCGACGATGCAATTGAAAACTTTTGTTCGTCATCGTGTGAGTGAAATCCAAGAGACTGTAGGTGAATATAAGTGGAGGTATGTACCTTCACTTGAAAACCCCGCAGACCTCGCTTCACGTGGACTAGCAGCAGACAAGTTATGCGAGTCTAAGTTATGGTGGTCAGGACCAGATTTTTTACAAAAGGACGATTCTTATTGGCCTAAGTTTCCCAAAGCATCATCTATTTCAAATAAGTTACCGGAAATGGTGAAATCATTTCATGTCGATGAGCAGTTATATTCAACTCAAAACTCAATCATGAATAGTATTTTAAAATGTTCAAGTTTCCAAAAGCTACAGCGTATTATATGCTACATTTTGCGTTTTGTAAATATTTGTAAGGGTATGAAACGGCAAGGTTCACTTACTCCTGAAGAACTCACGAGTGCGTCTTGCACGTTAATGAAAATTTCTCAACAAGATTCCTTTCCAGAGGAATGTAAGTTACTAAAATTAGGTAAACCGTTACCGCCCAAAAATAAATATCTGTCCCTTTCACCTTTTTTAGATGAGCATGGAGTTATTCGAGTTGGCGGTAGACTGAATAATTCGTTCTATGATTATGACATTAAACATCCTATTTTGATATCTAGTTCTCATCACATTACAATAATTTTATTCAGAATGTTTCATACTAAATTATTTCATGCGGGGCCACAACTTCTGCTAGCTACAATCCGTCAACAATACTGGCCCATCGGTGGTAGGAATTTAGCGAGAAAAATTTCACTACAATGTGTAAAATGCTGTAGAGTCAAGGCTAATACGATCCAACCAATTATGGGAAACCTTCCGGAGCAACGCGTCCAGCTCGAGTTTCCCTTCCTAAATTCAGGCGTGGACTACGCCGGACCAATTATGATAGCAGATCGGAAAGGTAGAGGCTGTAAATTAGTTAAGTCTTTTATTTGCGTCTTTGTGTGTTTGGCTACAAGAGCAGTCCATCTGGAACTCGTGTCTGACATGACGAAAGAGGCTTTCCTTGCAGCTTTCAACCGATTTATTGCTCGTCGTGGAAAACCACGAAATTTGTTTTCCGACAATGGCACTACTTTCGTTGGCGCATTTAATGAATTGGCACGATTACTTTCACATGATCTTGAACTTCAAAGTATTGATCCAGCCATAAACTTTTCTTTTATCCCTGCTTACACACCACATTTTGGTGGGCTTTGGGAATCGGCAGTCAAGTCAGTAAAGTATCACCTAAGGCGTACTCTAGGTTTGACACATTTGACATTTGAAGAAATGATAACTTGCTTAAGTCAAATAGAGGCAATTTTGAACTCCCGTCCATTGGTACCCATTTCCAGTGACTCTAACGACCTTGCACCCTTAACTCCAGCCCATTTCCTTATTGGACGTTCTTTAGTCACGCTGCCAAGTGAACAATTAGCTGATGTCATCAATGTGAATAGTCTCCAGCGTTTTCGTCGAATTGACTTTCTAAAGCAGCACTTCTGGCAACGGTTCTCGAAAGAATATGTTATGTGGCTGCAGGAGAAGACAAGATGGCGTCATTCTACGGGTACGCTCGTCAAAGGAACTCTCGTGCTTATAAAGGAGAATAATACTCCTCCATTACTATGGCCTCTTGGTCGTATTCAGCGAGTGATTGCAGGTAGAGATGGCGTCGGGCGTGTCGCAGATGTCTTCACACGCAAGGGAGTGGTTCGGAGAGCCTTCAACACTATTGTGCCGCTACCTATTACTATTGAAGACCAAGTCTCTTCAACGGGAGGAGTATGTTCGAGCTACGAACGCATCAAACAGAAATAACGGGTTCACCGGCAGCCCCCGCCGAGCAAGCGAAACCGGTCGCCGCGCCGAGTCAGTCGGGCAACGAACGTGCGACATAATACCGCGCCGCTGCGTGGACGTGTGCGCATAAATAACCATCGATTCAATACATCAAGTTGTAACCTTTTTCTCGTAATAAATTCCTTTAAAAGTGATAACAAGATTACAGTCCACTCATTTCAAAGAACCCCATCATTTTTACAGTCTCCAAGCTACAAGAGTTGGGGTTGGAAGTTCTCCGTCATCCGCCGTACTCACCAGACCTTGCGCCTACAGACTTCTACTTTTTCCAGAATTTGGATAACTTCTTGGCGGGAAAAAAATTCAATACCCGAGAGGCAGTACAAAATGCCTTTGAAGAATTTGTTGCCTCCCGTCCAGCTGATTTCTTCAAGAAAGGCATCAATAAGCTACCAATGCGTTGGCAAAGATGCATTGATAGCATGGGTGATTATTTTGATTAATAGAAATAAAAAATATATAAAAAAATTACGCTTCATTTATTTCGTGTAAAACGGCAATTTCATAGGTAAAGACCTAATATTTCACTACTATCACTATAAATATACTTCAATACATATCTCCTAAACGAATCATTGATCCAGAAAAGCAAGAGTATAAAAAGAAATACCTCTGCCGCAAATCTCCCTTACCAAATCCTACGTTTCTCTCCCTGTATCACTGTCAGAAATCTGCTTATTTTCGGCAGCATTAAACGAACAGGCAGACAAAAGCCAATGTCGCCTTCCCGAGGAGCCACCTGCTTGCTATTTCACGGCAATATGGACAGATAGCGCCGAATGCATTGACGTGACGGATGGGACACACCACAACCTAGCGGAAAAACAATTTTATGGTAGTTTTGTTTTAAAACAAATCTTTAACGTATTCAGAGCCATATTTATTTATTAATATTGTCACTACAATTTACTACCTCACACACTTGTCTAAAATAAAATAGTTTGTAGTGTTTCAGAACACGTCGTAACAAGTATAGTCGAAATCAAGACATTCTGGTTGGGTATGATTGAATTCTTGAATAAAATTTAAAGGAAGTATTGCATAAAAGTTTTACAAAATGCAATTTAAAAAAAATTTAATTATAGAAGTACAATTATATGCCTCTTTATATGAGCATGCGTGGTGCGAGCGCTTTACCAGCTGCTCCAAGTTTACCTTTAGCTTTCTTTATATAATATTGAGCTAGCTTCCTTCCTACGATCAACCGGCACCGTCCTCAAAAATAAATAATAATATTTCTCCTCAGACAAACACACCAACTGTATGGCCTCAAAGTAAGCAGAGCTTGTGTTATGGAAGACCATACAACGAACTGGGGAGGAACCCAGATTAAACATACATATATCAATATAAACAACCATGATCCGAAAACAAATATTTATACTCATCACACAAATTAATGCCCCGGCCATGACTCGCACCTGGGACCTACGGCGTATGAGGCAGGGCTACTATCCACTACGCTACTCGGTGGTTTTGTCGTATAATGTTGGCGTATGTACACACTTTGTACTTTATTATGTACTGTAGTACACCCCTTTGGATGAAAATTTATTATTGTTCTACTTTTAGTTAATTTGTATGACCTTACGGAGTTTGTCTCCTACAAATTGATTTAAATATTTTTTTACACTTTTTCTTATACTCAGGGCTGGTAAAAAGGCATCTTGAATGGAAATTTGACATCGTAACTGAGAGTTTTGTACCTGTAAAAATCACAAATGAATTTAAATAAATAAATAAATAAACTCCAGGATTTTGCTATTAGCTCTTACATAGCTCTTACATCCACCTCTTGATTTTATGATTAGCTCTCAATTAAGTGTAAATATAGGACTTGTCAAAAATAAGTAAAAAAGATTACCACAAGCACCTTCTGTCTTCATCAGAACTTTATCATCAAATGTAACATGTTGATCTGTTCAAAATAAACCGCGCAATATAAACACTATTTTTTTTTTCGAAAAAGGATGAGACGTTTTTCTTCTGTGCCACCTGATGGAAAGTGATCATGAAGACGAAGGTGTTACATAGTACAGTGAGTTGTAGAGTGTTCCACCTCACGTCGTGGAAAGTGATGTTGAGGACTAGGATGGTACATCCTCCACTGTTTCACCCTACGCTTAAAAGATCCAGGATCGAATTTTTCTGGAAAAACAGACGAATGTTTGATAGCGTTCTTCCGACGTATAGGATCTAGCACCCACAAAATTAAAATTAGCCCAACTTGGAGCCAAAAAGAAACCGATGCAAAAGTAATCATCACAGTCTGTGTACAAATAAAACAAGAGAACCATTTCCCAGTCCCATAGAGACCGTTGGTAAAATTCCCCTAATGGTTCAAGGTACTGTCATGTAAACAAAGGATATTTTCAACTCCCCGTATAAACTCCTGGTTCTACTAATTTACAGAAGTTTACGTTTCGCTCAAAAGAATCAAGCAGCATTTTGTTGCACTAAAACTTCATCCCTTAAACAAGTTAAATACTTTTTAATAAAAAAACTTTGGTTTTAATTTCCTACTTAAGTTGAAGTGAAAGCAGAAGCATAGCAAGTAGCCACGAGCCGTTGCAATTCAAAGTTAGCGTAGAATTACAACTGCGAGGGAAGACAAGAAATAGTCGAATACAATTAACTTGTGAAACTCTTAATTAGACTTTGCAAACTTGGATTCTAAGTAACGGCAGCAATGTTTGTCTTTACAATCTAAATAGCTTTGTTTTGTCTGCAGATTCCTTCGGTCTATCGGTCTGCTTCCTTTCGTAATGTCGTAAAGCACGTACGGGTCTAAACCCAATTCGCATTTTTTTTTTGCTGCCGAAGCACACTCTCGGGAAGGAGGTGGAAGATTCGTCATGAATACCACCGCAGCCGTCTGCGGGGTGATGTGGGACTCACCAGAGTGGCACCTACTCACTAAAAACCACCTAAACGGCTGTAGCATGGGAATGCTGTCAGCCTTCATCGGAGCGACACCCGGGTAGGGAGGTGGGTGCGCAAGCAGGGACCCGCTAGCGGATCACCCGCTGAGAATAGCAATCACTTAAGGTGCAAATGACATTTTATATTGCTGATTATACGGCCTGGGCAGCCTTAAGCTCGTCCAGATTAGCCGAAATTTGATCGGGGTATCCGAGAGTGCATTTCTCGGTCTACGGACTTTGTACCTCGACGGCATGGACGGAGCAGTATAAGCTACTGATTTTTTAGAATAATTTATAGATGAAAGTAGTTTGTAACTAAGTCTGCAGACTTAGCGAGTTAGCTTTAGTTTGTAGAGGGTCAGTTCGTAGTCAGCTAGGTTTGGTTTAGTACATATCCCACGATAATCCCAATAAGGTAAGAGGGTTAAAGATTTTATTAACGATTTTATCCTCATATTTAAATTACTCGGTAGATCAGTAACATTTACGTAAACAAGATGTACGTAAATTGTGTTCACGTGCACTCTCCCAAACAGTAGATCACGCATCGTTTAGTATTGTAACTATTTTACTCCTACAGGTATATATTATTACTGTAAACACCAATAGGACATTACCCCCAATACAACAGGCTACGGTTTTTAAGGTGAGGCAGGAATAGCTTTATGTGAAACTTAGTACGTGGGTAAAAAACCATTGATTACTAAAGAATAATTTGTTGAATTCGTTATACTGCTTCTGCACTGTAACCCTTCCTGCACACACGTAGTTAGACGTGGATTGATCACCCCGTAGGGAACACCTAAACGCAACGGCAACTCCTCTTGAGGGCAATAAACTTACATTGATTATGTATATAAACTAGTATAGGATGAAAACTAGTATATAAAATAGTACCAGGAACTCTGATGACTTCAAAGAATGGAGATTTCCTTTGGTATTTTATATGTATTATATTCACGCTCTCCAGTTTCAGGTCTGTTAGAAGAGATTTCTTTTACAAATAAGCAGTGCATTTGTAGTGTAGTAACTTTAAAAAAAAAATTAAAACCTGTGTGTAGTAACATTTATTATTAAATAAATAAATAAACATTTAAGAAGCTTCACCAGATACACGACAATACAGTTTTTAATGTAAAAGTAAAGTGCATATTGGAATATGGCTTTCATTTCATTTCATATTTATTTGTCAACATTGACAATTACTTGTTCTTACTGACGTCAAAAAAAACATGACTCTACCACCAGTTCGGAAAAACCTTCGTGAAGAAGAACTGGCAAGAAACTGCACGGGTATATTTTTTCAAAATTTTACAGAGTCTCTTAATGACAAATTTATTCTTATTAGAAAGAAATAAAGAAAGGAAGAAAACGTTTATTTGATATATTCAATCAATACATTATTTAAGAGTTAACTTTAATATTTAGAAACATAATATCAAAAAGGCCTCCGCTCAGCTTAGTGCCGCGACGAAGTCACGACGCTGGTTTTCAGCGGATGCCTTTATTTACTTTTACATAATTATTATTTAATTTCAATTTATACATTGTTATATACGTATTTATACATTTTAATATTTTATTTATTTATTTTTAAGAAGCAATTTTTATTTGTTTAAATTTATTATTTTTAATCAATTTCAAATTATCTTAAATATTATTCATTTCAAATTACATATTTTATACATATTTATTAAATCTATCCAATTTATTATAATTTTTACATATCGAATCATACTTAAATTTAAAGATTCAATTCTAATCAAGTACATGTCACATCATAGCAAATAAATCAAAACAAAATATTAACATCACTTGACAACAAAGCATTCAATTACAATAACTCTCCATTTCTATCATTTCCCATTCTTTATATTAAAATTAAACAAGTTTTTATACACCTATATGAATGAACACGCATAACATTTAATAGTCACTATTACTTATTCCAATTAACATAAATTGTTCTATTATCAATATTGTATTTCTTTGCAATTTAAAGTCACTATACATAGGTATTTGTTATTAAATCTTAATATATACATTTTAAGTTATACGTATTTATGAGATCTTTAATCTTATTTAATAGTTATTTTAATTAGATCAATCAATACAGTGATAGCACGGCACATCAAGACAACAAAGTATACTTTATATAAAACAATCCAAACAACATCCAAATACAAATATATGAACATGGATAATCAGTAAACACCTACACATACATTTTCCTGAACTACGTATTTATTTATTTTGCATTTTTAACATATAATCTATATTTCATTTTGAAGTTATGAACTGAGCTAGAATTTTTTATTGGGGGGTATGTCGTTCTAGCTCTTCGTTGATGTGAACTTAAAGCTGCCGCGGAAAGCAGCTGTTTTGTGCCGTGGACATATTAGGCGGTTACATCTTCTAGCTGTTTGTTGTGTGAAGTTTAACTTATCAAATAGATACGGGGGACTTCTGTACTTTTCGATACCAAAGAGTAGGGCCGCAAGATGAAGTTTACGTCGCGATTCCATGTTCATTAGATTGCTATTGTTTAAGTAAGGCGTAATGTGGGCTCTGGGTGGGATAGGGAGGCAAAATCTCGCGCAAGAGTTTTGCATGCGTTGTATTAGTTTTTTTGTACGAGCCAACAGACACGATCCTGTCACAGTATCGGCGTAACTTAACTTTGACATGATAAGAGTTTCACAAAGATGTATTCTTAGTTCCGTACTTAAGTGCTGTCGTATTCGGTGTAATACTTTGAGCCGATAATAGCATATCTTTATAGTATCACGCACATGACTTTCGAATTTTAAATTCTCGTCCATTAAAACCCCAAGATTTCTTGCTGTAATCACTTTTTAAACAGGGTTGTCTTCTATATTTATATGAAGTGAATAATTATTTATTTGATTTATGACATTTTTGTTACCAAGTACGATAAAATTATATTTTGACGGATTCAAAACCAAGACATTAGATTTCGACCACTCAGATATGCGCTTTAGATCTTCATTTACTTTGTTCACAGCAGTGTCTGTTTGATGGCTTGAATGTGTGGTATATCTAGAGATCATCAGCTTAAAGGTGATATTCGGTGTCAACAATAACTTTAGGAAGATCTGCCGTATATAAGATGTATAGTATCGGCCCCAATATCGAACCTTGTGGCACGCCTTTTCTCACCGGTAAATTTGCTAAAACTTTCCTTGTACCATCGCTACGGACAATCTCTACACATTGTGTCCAACCAGTTAGGTAGCTAGAGAACCATTTCAAGGTAGTACTATCAAAACCATAGTGCGTAAGTTTAGCCATAAGCAACGTGGTATTTATCGTGTCAACAGCTCGCGAGTAGTCTAATAAAACCAAAAATGCTCCCTCCCCTACGTCCTGCCCTGTCAGAATGCCATCAACCACATCCAAAAGAGCAGTGGCCGTACTTCTACCTGCTCTAAATCCAGATTGTTTTAGAGGCAAGATGTTATTAGAATTAAGATAGTTGACCAACTGAATACAGACCACTTTCTCCAATATTTTAGACATAAATGGTAACACGCTGATGGGACGAAGATCTTTTAATTCTGTGGGATTGTCAACTTTTGGAAAAATGTTCCTTTAGTCAGATAATGTACCCGTCTCAATAGATTTATTTATAATATCAGTGATGACAGACAAGGTAAGTGTAAGAGTTAAAAGCATCATGTCCAATGTAATGCCATCCACTCCCATTGCATTTGTTTTAAAACTTTTAATTATTTTAAGTACTGTCTTTTCGTCAACCAAGTTGGAGTAACCGAGTATTATTTATTTATAATTTTATTACAAAATTATTCTTATCTGTTAGCTCGGTCTCCCTCCCCCCAAGTATACAAACGACGAACACCCTCAAACGGCACCCGTTCACGAGTTCACGTGGGATCCAGCCATATTATAACACTGATGGGCAGCAAGAAGAACCTTTTGACAGTGGTATTAATTTAGGTTTAGTTACTGGTAACAAGACAAAACGTATGACAAATCTAAATCATTTCAATTTGAGCCCAATAAAAATAATCACTTATTCCATGGAAATGGAAACCTGAAACCTGGAAAAAAATATGTATTCGATATCTCTGCGTTATTCACTGCTTCAATGAACCCAGAAAATGTTTATTTATAGGACTTCATTCATCATGGATCTTTTTTTCATCTTCATTTTTGTATTGCGTTTTTCCGGACAGAAAGGCGACTCAATGATACCTCATTTATTTGTGTCCGGGATTACTGAGTAAAAGATACATAATATAATTAAGTGTTCTTTCAAAGAACCGGTTAAATTTTCACGTTTTGTTTTACGACATTATAAAAAATAGGAACGAAAGATAACGTATTATGTTTCTTATTCATGTTGTTTTCGTAACTTCTTAAATTAAAGTGTTTTTAATTTGGCACGCAATTTGCGTCTTAATAAATCACTTGCAAATAATAAAACATAAAAAAAAAAAATTTTTCACTGTATAAAATATTGCGTACAATCTGTATTATGCATTATTGCATTGATGAATGATTTTAGGCATGATGGATAGAATTGTGTTATTCAAATAGAAGACGTGTATCCTATAATTGGTTACATCAAACACTTGACAAACTCAAATCCAAATTCAAACATATATTTTTCATCACGCCAGTGGCTCTACTACGTCTCTAACGACTGTGATCGCAAATCATGTTTTACTTAAAATGTTATAATTTATGCTTACGCTTGTTTTGTCATATCTTCATAAATTACTAAGTTGTTTTCGTCACATACCAGTAAAGTGAACAAAGCGCTCGTTTTTGGTCCGTGTGGCCAAAGAGTGTTTTTGTAGAAAAATAAGATCCTGGAGCTGTCAAGCGTAGAGTGACTAGGTACCTCTTGGACAGGCATGCACCGTCCTAGTCTTCATCATTACTTATATCATTAATTACATCAGTTGAGATGGAAGATGCCAATTGGCAAAAAAAAGAATATTACTTTTACTGTCAAACACTTTTATTTATAAATTACCATTTATAATGAAGTAAAATAGATAAAATTAAATAAGGTTTCGCACTTTTTAAGTTAGTTAACGACACACAATTTTGCACTTGACCAAGTGATCTAACGATCAAAATTTTGCACATAGATTTCACGAATGATATATCGCCAAAGTTTCAAATGTTTCCCAATCTGGTGTAAGAGAGATGTGGAGTGCAGTGCACTCACGAATAGATTGCAATAGATATGTATATGAAGCAATTACAGCTTGAATTTTGAATACATGTGTGAAAGTTTTGACTTAATATTTATCTACAATTTATGCGGGGTTTACTCCCCGCATAGCTTCTAATCCCTTGGGAAGTTTCTGATAAACTATTCCTAATGTTACTTCTTATTGCAAAATAATAATTGTTCAATAGTTCATCAGTGCACCGTTTTACAGTTGATCGATCAACAAAAACAAACAAACGAAAAGATACGAGATGATTCATTCTTTGAGATTCATAATTTGAGAAACTTTACCATTAAGTGCTATATTGTTTGTAATTACAACAGTCTTATTTTTAACTTAAGAACCTAAAGTTACCATTGGTTCAATTTATGATCAAAATAAAAAAGTATTTTATTTCTCAAATGTACTATTTTAAAGCGGATCTTCCAGATTAAAGATTTTTCACAAAAGATTTTTTCATTAAAGATTTTTTTTAAAATAGGAGCCACTGCACTGAAAAACCGCTGTTTTCGAGGAAAATAAGCCACCACACTCGATACGTACAATCTTACAGACCTACCTTCTTACGACTTACATGTATCAATGTGCCATGGGTCTTGTAGGCCGCAGCACTATAAACAATATGAAGAAACGCGGCCGCAGTTGGAATTGACAAACTAACAAAGGCCTGCGATCTTGCAAACACAATTAGCTTTTATTGAGTTAGCTTCTTCGTTATCGAATGTCAACTGATTTGATGAGAACAGCTCTGAATAGTTTTATAAATCTCTTCATACATCAATTAAATTAGGTATGAAGTTGTGTTAAGCTAATGTAATTTATATTTCGAAAATCTTAGCGATACATCGATCTGTAATTTACCAGTAAAGTGAACTTATAATTTATTTTGATTTTGAAGCAGCTGATGTGCAACCATCCATTTGCTTAAAATTGGCTCCAAATGCAACATTCATTTTGACTTCAATGAGTGACTTATTCGTAAAACACTCAAACATATAAAAAATCTTTAAAGATGCAGACCATTTACTGACGCTGTACAAAGTACATTAACTTGTCATCGATTAATTCGCAGTTATAGCAATCAGATGTAGATTTGTAGGTCATATGCGTTTTTGTTTAGTTTTAATTTATAATAATAAGTATCTTTATTTGTATTACATCTTATTACTTACAACCGTGTACTCGCCTTTCTTTACATTATTACTTACTTAAAGTCACCCTTACATTTATATCTTAACTTTACTTTACATTTCTATATGTTGGATTACACCCCAACAGACGCTCTGACGAACAACATGACATAAAAGGCAAATAGAAGAAAAAATTGTCAATAGTCGCAGCATTGTCGATGCAGACTCAATCTCAAAGTGACTGCGGAGTCGGCTTAGGATTAAATATATAGCGTTAGTGATTTAACAAAAAATATGAAAATGACTGATCAAATAAATAGGAAAAAGTCTATCACTAATATTACATTATCAATTTTATTTTTATTTTAATTCTAAGACAGCTCTAAATCTGTAGTGATTACATTTTCAGTTACATTTTATCTTAATAATTTAATCAGTCTAACAATTACTTAGTTTCACTATTTCATAATTTGTTTTAAAACACTAACTCCACATATTAAATCCTACGCGCAGATTGTGACTGCGTCAAATAAGCTGCCATCTGAAACAGTAATGTGGAATATCTTCGCATTCAGAGATTGTTCCACGCAAAAGGATTCTACCTCGTTTTGTTAACAAGGCTGTTGCTGTAAGAATTGTGTTTAATAATATTAAACACGGAAAAGTAGACTTCATAAAGGCTAAGTAACATCTGGAAGGGTTTTAAAATGAGTTTTCTTTTAAACTCACGAGCTCTGGCTCTGGAGGTGTAAGTTCTAGACTTAATTAATGTAAGTTTAATTAAACTGCAGAGAATAAGAAGTTTGATCGTTTTTCTTACAACGCATTTAATGAATTGAAATGTCGATACTACGTATAAACACAAATGTTTTCTATTCTATTCTTGTAATATATGGCAATCAGCCGTCGTTACGACTTGACAGACTATTACTGCCAGTGTCAAATAAAGGTAATCAAGTATTAAACAATACTTGATCAATAATTTTATAGCCGGGATACCAGTCTCACCTCATGGTAAGTGGTATCCGCATTCATGGACTTCATTAGTCATAGGTGTTTTATATAATAATAATGTTGGTTATTATTAAATAATAATAACCACCTACCAAATAATAAATAAATAAATATAATAGTTGTGACTATTACCTCGACTAAAGATGAGTTGCCCACCATAGGTTCCAGATTAAATGGCCTTTGTCTCAGTGATTGCACTACCTGTTCCTTCCCTTCCCTGAACCCCAGACCTTAACAAAATCTTAACAAAAAAACTCTGCTACCACCATACATTTTTACGACACATTTACGATTTAGCGAAATCTATACGGAGGAGCGCCTTATTCAATCATTTAACGCCTCTAAGAGCAACCGCTAATGTGTTATATAAAAACGCAAAACCTAATCGGCAAAATCTGCAAGTTGCTCCAGTTCATAACAAAATTACTTTAATATCCGGTAATTTTGTTTTCATTATCTGGGAACAGAGCTCTATAAGCTTTAGTTTAATATCTCACAAATTGATCCGTATATGTCAATTTTAGGATAATTAGAAGATTAGTAACTCGACCAAGTTTAGTAGCATTATAAATTATGTCGTCGGGCATTAAATTATTGTTATTAGTTAGTGTTGCTCAATTGAAACCCGAAATTATGGAAAGTTGTGCCTTTACCACTTAGTTCCTAACGCGAAAACTTCAGGCACATAAAATGAAAATTAAAGGTGATTTAAAAGTAATTTAATTTTAATGTATCGAAGCAAACATTTGTTGCTACCTAGATTCAAAATCTGGAGCTTGATCCCATGCTACTGCCATGCACAGTCATTATCAATTACGTTCATGTGATTTCGTTGCGATTGTTTCATATCTTATTGTTTAAAAAATAAATAAAAGTATTTAAAACCAATCAAATATGACACAATAAAGTTTTTTTTAATTAATAATTGGCAGGCGTTTGTCTTCCATCTCACCTGATGGAAAGTGACGATGAAGACGAGGATCATACACGCCTGTGCAAGAGGTGCCTATTCACTCTACACTTGAAAGCTCCAGGGTTATATTTATCTGGAAAAACAGAGGCAGGCAAATCGTTCCACTCTTTGGCAACACGAACCAAAAATGAGCTATCGAACCGTTTAGTTCGGCTCATCGGCACGCTAACCACAAACGGGTGAAACTTCTGCCTGCGTCTGGTTGACCGGTGGAGAAAGGGGGAAGGTTCGATCAACTGAAAAAGAGCATGACATGACAAAATTACGGGTTTCATCATTCAGCTATAAATAATATACAAAATATTTCATTTGACCAAAGAACCATGCGATTTAGACGATTTAGACGAAACTTTTTATCCTTTACTACTAATAAATAAACGCTGTGAAAGAAGTGCCACTTCATACTGTGAGAATTTGTTAGGTAAATAAATAGTGGCATGTTCTTTTGAAGGTGTTCGTATCCGAAATAATGGACGCCACGTTTGACAGTCGTCTAGTTGGTCAATGGTCGATGCGTAGGTAGAGCTTTCATCGGTGAACAAGGTCGGTCGTAGTTCAAATAATTATCTTTGCTTATTAACGAATACTGGACTCATAAAAAGGCAAGTTTTGATTAAACGCGTTTACGAAATTATGAATACATTATTTGAAACTGATATGATTGCCAAGGAGCTGTGCATTTGCCAGTGAAATTTCCAGACGCTTGACTTTTTCTAAATTAGGCAAATTTTTTTTTTTCAGTCTGCTAATATTTATGTGTCAAATTTCAGTTAAAATAGTATAATGTTGTAAAGAAATGTTGAAACACTTTTTACATAATTTTTTTTTTAAATCAATATTTTTTTCTATCAAACACGAGAAAAAAGAACCCATATTCTCCGGACCTCACTCGCGCACACCTGATAGCAGTAAATGGATTTTGTAATGGCCCGTTAAGCACCTCGTCGTGTATTCAATTTGTTGTTACTCAAGTGTTTGCCTTTTATTTCAGAGTTTCCAGAGGAATGTATCTCATGAGCCTTTTAGAACTGAATTTTTTTGTTCCCCTCCACGGAGAGGGCAGGAGGATAAAAAATGCTTTGACGCATACTCGGCGCGCACGATCGGAGTTATGTAGGACTCGCTCCGAGCCTACCAGAGCCGCTACCCACTAAAAAACCCCCTGTCGGCTCGTGCAATTTTTTGCCACACAGCCTTCATCTGAGCGACGACCAATTGGAGAAAGAGGACGCGCTAGCGGGGCCCTTAAGGGGTCACCTGCTGGGATTACATAGCACTGAAGGTGCTCAAAGCACTGAAGGTGAATAGCACTGAAGGTGCTCAAATGAAAAAATTAAAATTGAAATAATTCGAATTTACATTAGAAATGGAATCTGCGGTCAAAAGGGCTTCGAGATCTAGACTTAGTTGCGTCGCTACGTTCGTGTGTGCGTTTCTCGGTCTAGCGACTTTGAACTTCGAATCTAAGACAGTATAGTATAGACAGTATAGACAGGGTAGTATACGAAACTGAATCTCGAACTAGAGGAATGGGGTGGGATTCGGAGCGTTTGAAGAACGCTTCAGAGAGTGTTTTGAGGTGCTGTTGCACTGTAGATAGTTCAAGATCTCTGTGCAGGTCCGCGTTGCGCACGTACCAAGGTGCGTTTGTGGCCCTGCGGCAAAAGAGGTTTTGAATTACCTGCAGTTTGTGCAGGAGGGCGGGTTTGGCGTGCACAAAGATTGGCGTCTTAAGGCTTTGTAATCAAACAAAGCAATGCCTGGGTTAGGAAGCCCCGTCCTTGCAATATTTTGAATACCATGTTTGCGTGGTAAAAGAGAATTGCAGACTGGGTACCCTGTAATATTTATAAATTGTAATCATATCAAAACCGGGCTGTATTTAGTTTATATGTCAATGTTAGACACGTATTTACCAAGCTCAAATATTGAGATAGTTGTTGGTGATAATTAGAAATATTATAAAATCCAATTATTCCCGTAACAACGCCATTTATTTTTTTATTGATATCTAGAAAAATTATAAGCTGTCAATCTGTCAAACTTCAAAGTCAATTGTCTTTTGGCTGTTGTATCTACAATAATTGAAATTAGGTTAATTTCAATAGCTTCATTTGATCATCCTATGAACAATTTAACCCTCTAACCGTATTCGTCCTATTAAGTAAACAACGTATTCATTTCTTTTTCACGTGTTTTTTGAGGTTAGATTATAATTTCGACTTTCTATTCCCAACTTCTACATAAACCTTATGATTGTATTTCGATTATCCATCATTCAAACAGTCAAACCAACATATTTAATTTGAGATACGTGAAAAACGGCACTGACAATGTATGTGAGTTTGCCAATTTTCTTTATTTGCTGCTTAGCATGAGAATTTTCTAGACGTAAATTGACTTGTTGAATAATTAACAAATTGAACTACAACATGGTGGTAATTGGAAACAGTATTGATCCGTCCCCTGTGACCTGTCAACGCATCATTATAAGAATAAAAATATAAACTCTCGCGGGGTACACTACACTATATAAATCCGAAGAAACTTAATTCCAATAGTCATAATCACGAATTTAAAAATTCCGAATTTTATAACCCCGAACGGTTCATAATTCCGAAAATGAAAATTCCGTGTTTCATAATTCAAAATTTTTCTTCTTCAAAATCAATTCAAAATTAATCAAAATTCCGAATAATATTAGTTGCAATACAAACGCCTTGTAAAACTGCATTAGCACATAAATGTATACGTTCGATCTTTCAAGTAGTCAGCTGGAAATGAGAAAGTTTATTTAGTTTTTTATACCCAGTTATTTCTTGAGTATATAGGTTATGTACTGAAATGCAAATCCCTTTTTGGCGTTTCGCCGGCCGCTGCCGCGGCACGCTCGCTGCGCTCACTCGGCTTGCGTGGCATTATCTACATACAGACTAACTGCTCCTCGTCACTTCGCTCGTCGTCGCGCCTAATTTGTATAATTTCAAAATGTGCCTTATTAATTTTAATTTGTGTGACAGGACATTATGATTATAATTTTTAAAATATCCCCCTTTTAGGGTGCTACCACACCAATCGATCGATGGCAGAATAGAGCAGTCGACGTCGATCGACAGTTTCTACCACAACAATAGATCGACGTTGATCGACGTCGATCGGTCGACGGCAGAACAGAGCAGTCGACGTCTTAGTAGTCGTGATGGCCTATAATTGTCTGAAGCCACCCCTGAGTTAGTAATTGAGTTTTATAATTTTTGTTCAATTTGAGTTGGTAATAGTAGTACAATCATCCCATGCACCTAAACATTTATATGAAGGTATGTGTAGTCCACCAACCCGCAGTAGACGTGATGGCATTCAATTGACTGACACCCCTGAGTTGGGAGAGGCTGATATCCCTCCAGTGATTATTAAGGGTATTACCACACCAATCGATCGTCGGCGGGTCGACGTAACACCCTAAGATACAAAATCTGAATGTTAGCATTGAATTTTCGGAAAATTATAAATTTGGAATACCATATTTCGAACTAGTAAGACAGCGTGTTTTTAATTCTTCGTACTAATGAAAGTCGGAAAATTAAAATTTCGGATTTATGAATTTCGGTAAAATAAGAATCGTGTTTTTGAATAATCGGAATTAAGACTCTTCGGGATTGTGAAATTCGGAATATTAAAAATCGGAATATTCAAATTCGGAATTACATAATTTGGAATTTTTAGGTGTTCCCCCTCTCTCGATCAAAATCTACGATTCGAACTGGTTCGACTACCAGCAACGCCTAAAGCTTTAATTTAGTCACAGATATTTGCAAAGAAATAATTGTATACATAAATTGTTTAATTACATGAATCTATTTACAAATAAAGAAACGATTGTATTTTTATTACTTTTTAGAAAAAATAGAGTTACTTTGGTAATGAAAGCTGTTATCAAGAAGTTATCTCGTTTACAAATCGCATCATAGTTACTTCACAGGGCACAAAAAAGCACATAAACAGTATGGAAACGTTTTCCGAGCATAGTTTGGAATAAGTTTTATAGATACGGCAGGTTTTCTATTTCCTGGAAAGAAATTACACTCACATAAAGCAACAATACTGCACAGGAAATAGAGTTTCGTTTAATTCTTGACTGACTTTACTAGGATTTCGAAAATGTGCATAACATTTCTGAATAAAACCAGTGCGAAGACATACATTTTAGAATGCTATATGCAGTTATCTTCTTGAATGTATTTTTTTAATGATTTGGATGAGTATCGAGAAAAACGTTCCCATAGAGTATTGTAGAACTTTTTTGGCTAATATCAGTTAACTTAAATGTTCTTAAACTGTAAGTTAAAGCATATTTACCCACAAGTTTTCATTTCAAGTTTTATTGAAAATGTTATGCGTGTGATCGGCACATTAAGGAGTTTCCTGGGGTTTATGTAATATTAACCAGAATACGGTGTATTTACAACAGTCACAATGACTGGAACTATGTGAGTAAAACCGCGAAACACTTCTAGTACTTGTTTTATTCAAATCTGTATCCTAATATTCAGAAAGTTCGCATAGTATATTTTGGCATATAACTATAACAAGGCATAAGTTTGTGTTTAAATATATCATTTTATTGACATTGTCTAAAGAAAAAACATTTCTCTTTTTCTTTCAAAAAATGCTAGTGATGTTATTTTTCTTAAAAAGGAAGAAAAAAGAGATTGCACAATTATAAGCTGGAAATATAAGTAAAGAAATTGATCGTCAATCGCGGCGCCGATTTAGTACTGAGAATAGTTGCGAATTAGTAAATCTCTAAAGACGTTTTGACATCATTAAATAAATAAATAAATCCCCAGACAAACACACCAACTGTATGGCCCCAAAGTAAGCAGAACTTGTGTTATGGATGACCATACAGCGAACTAGGGGGGAACCCAGAATAAACATACATATATAAAAACAAACAACCATGACCCGAGAACAAACATCTGTGTTCATCACACAAATGAATGCCCCGACCAGGACTCGAACCTGGGACCTACGGCGTATGAGGCAGGGCTACTTACCACTACACCACTCGGTCGTCAGGTCATTACTCCTATGGTATCCATAGCTACTCTTTGGTAACTCAAAAATATATTTTATAAATAAAAATTCGCACAGCTATGCGTGACAAAAATTGCCGTTTGATGGCAATAAGAATTTTTAACAAACTTCCCACTGTTATGAAAACCCTTTCATCGAGTAAATTTAAACGTAAATTTAAAGCTTGGTTGGTACATAATTTTTATTTTTTTATTTTTTTTTATTTATTTAAATGGTTCACCAACAATTGTTTACACAATACAAATGCGTATAAATATAAAAAAAAGGTAAACAAGCTCGGTGCAACAATCACTTATAGGTAAACACTACATAAGCAAATAAAGATCACAACAGTATATTAATTGGACTTAACAGTAATTAGAGTTTCTATTGACATATGAACATTAAGTCTATATGATGAGTGTACAATTGTAAGATAATAATTATAACATCGAAAAGGTAACAAAACAATAATTGAGATTACAGAGCAATCGCACTGGTCTTTAAAGGCTCATTTTTCTGAACCACACAAACATTTGTAAATCTTTGATTTTAGTGATGGTATTGTATCAAAATGTAAATCAATTTGAACGCTACAGCTATTTATTACATTGCAGAGTCTGGCATAGGGAGAATTGGCACCTAGAACGGTTCGTCTAAACGGGTTGCGAAGTGGAGTGATTGCGTGTCGTGGAATTCTAGATGGTACGCGGAAGTTAAAAAGGGCCAATAGTATTGGACAATCAATTTTATGTCTAAGAATTTTGCAAACAAAAAGAGCGTCATTAAAGCGTCTTCGAGTTTCAAGGGTATGCATGTGAAAATAATTTAGACGCAAAGCGTAGGTGGGGACTTGCTTAGCAATACTCGTTGAATATGCAACATGCCAAAGAAAACGCTTTTGAACTCGTTCAATTCGCAATGTGTGTATAGCATAGTGTGGACGCCACACCACACTACAATATTCCATAATGCTTCTTACCAGACTGTTGTAAAGTAGTATTTTGGTTTTACTTTTGCGAAAAGATCTACAGTTTCTAATAACAAACCCTAGCATTTTGGAAGATTTCTTAATAATGTTATCTACATGTGGAATAAAAGTAAGTTTTTTATCATAAAGGACTCCAAGATCGCGAATTTGCTCTACTTCTTGAATGGTTTCATTGTTAATTTTATATTTTGACTCTAATATGTGATGTTTTCTAGAATATTTGACATGATAACATTTTTTTAAATTCAAAACCATTTCATTATTATGGCACCATTGCACTAAATTATCTATATCCTGCTGAAGATAGACTGTGTCTTCTATGGTCTTAATCACTCTAACAAATTTGAGATCATCCGCATACATAAAAATTTCAGAGTACTGAAAACTAGTTGGTAAGTCATTGATGAAATAATGAAATAAAACTGGACCCAAGTGGGACCCTTGCGGTACTCCGGAAGATATATTATACGTAGTTGACTGAAAACCATTCACAACAACAAAGAACGATCTATTTTTTAAATATGATGTCAGCCATTGCAGCAGTTTACCCGTAATACCATAAGCATCCAATTTCTTTATTAAGATATTGTGAGAAACTTTATCAAAGGCTTTGCTAAAGTCGGCATAGATTACGTCTGCTTGGCAACCCATATCGATCGCCTTTGATAACAATTCAGTAAAAGGCACTAAATTCGTGGTTGTAGACCGAGCGCGGACAAACCCATGTTGATATTCGCTTAAGTAGAGTTTTTGATGATTTTCAATAAGAGGACAGATCAAAGACTCAAAAATTTTAGCAATTTTAAATAAAACACTTTTTACCGGATATTATCGCGTATATTTTAGTTAATTTTAAAATTATTTCGACGTTTCGGCATCTTTGCAGTTACCGTGGTCACGATAGACTAAGGTGTTGTTCATCTATTGCCAGTAATAAAAACTACATGATTGTCAATACATATTAACGCCATCTGTTTCTCAGTCTTCTTGCATAACGTCCCGGATTGACACAAAAGGCACTGACTGTGTCCTGAGTTTGCAGTCTAACAGTTTGCTGGTTTTTCATTTTGATGTTTTTAAGTATTGGATCCCATGTTGATGAAAGTTTCCAACCATCTTCTCTATTGAAATTTGGATGTTTTTTAATTTCAATAGTTTCTCTGACCATCCTAGGTATAAAATGTTTCTCTTTTGCTAGGATCTTCACGGTATCAAATCTTAAATAATGGTTGGGCTTGTCTATGGAATGTTCACAAACTGCAGATTTTGAGGTTCGTTTATTTTTAACATCAGAGATGTGTTCTTTAATGCGAGTTGATACATTTCGTTTGGTTTGACCGATATAAGAGAGCCCGCAGTCACAGTCGATTTTATAAACGCCTGGATCTTGTAAAGGGATGCTTGATTTTATTGGACGAAGATGCTGGCTTATCTTTGAGTGCGGCTTGTAGATAGTTTTGATTGAAGCTCGCCGAAGAATGCCTCCTATCTTGTCAGTAACACCCTTTATATAAGGCAGGAATGCTGGTCTTCGTTCAACTGTGAGTGGCTTTACGCGGTTTCTGCGACGGCGACGCGGTGTTTTTAAATCGTTATCCCGCAGCACTTTAACCAGGTGGTTGAGTTCCTCATTAATGTGTTGGGGATCGCAGATTCCATGTGCTCTCTGAAACAAAGAGTTGCCTACGGCAGATAATTGGCTCGGGTGGTGATGGGATTTCCCATTTAGATATCGGTCAGTGTGGGTGGGTTTCCTATAAACAGTATGGCTAAGTGTACCATCAGGATTTCTTTGTATTAAGACATCTAAGAAAGCTAATTTGTTCTCCTGCTCCAATTCCATAGTGAATTTAATTTTAGAATTAAGGGAATTGAGGTGGTTTAGGAATGCAGTCACTTCATGCTTAGGTAATATAGTGTAGGTATCGTCAACGTACCTCTTGTATATCTTCGGCACAACAGGTGCCATTCGGAGCGCTTGCTCCTCGAAGTTCTCCATGTAAATGTCAGCTACAACAGGTGATACCGGAGACCCCATGGCAACACCATCAATTTGAATGTAGTAATTGTTATTCCACATGAAGTAGCCAGATGTTAAACATAGCTCTAATAGTTCTGCATATTCCTCGGGCATTTGGCATTTATTTAGCAATTGTGCTCAAAATAGAAATTGGTCTATGATTAGATACTATGTCGTCATTACCTGATTTAAGGATCGGAACTACCTTTGCTATTTTCCACTTTGACGGAAATATACCAGTCTTTAGAGATTTGTTAAAAATAAAGAAAGGGGGAACGCAAGTTCTGAAGAACATTTTTTGAGGAAAACTGGTGGTATTGATTTTATAGCGTTATTGAATATTTAAGCAATTAATTAAAGACATTTTCATTTGAATATTATTCTTAGAACATAAAATTGTATTCTGTTTTTAATTGTACTTGACATTTTAAATTATGTTTGATATTTTTGATTGTATTATTATTCTGAGAACATAAATTGTATTCTGATATTTTTAATTGTACTTGACATTTTAAATTTTATTTTGATATTTTAATTGAGTTGTGAATTGAAAAAAATTGAAATGAAATAGGTACTGTTAATTTAATAATATTAAATAATAATATTAATTTTTATTATAAAATATGTTTGCATACTCAGACTAAGTGAATGTGTTTTCGTACTATAGAATAATACTGATTATTAAGAGCTTGAATTATAAATAATTAATTTATTTATTTGCCACATTCTGGCAAATAAATAAATTCTTATTCTTAATTCTTCGTCTTCTTATAATAATGCGCTGCCACGGTTGCACTAACACTTTAATAGAATAAAATTTTTTTTAAGTGTAATATGTGCGCTTCTGAATATTGCTACAAATGCTTTAATTTACAAATGCCTTAAGTCACGATTCGATTAATGAGCTAAATAAAGACCAACTAACCAACTTAAATTGTCCTTTCTGTCCAAATGGGACCAATCGCAAAAACCAGAATTCAACACCCTTGGGGACACTTCGAAAGTTGTTGTAAATCAGTCCACGGGGTCCAACTTGAAAAACGAGCCTGTTACTATGGAAAGTATTAGCAGACTCTTTGATATGAAGCTTGCTCCAAACTCTTCACATGATAAACTTAAGAACTGCCCTAGAAGGATATTGAGAAGCTGGTGTCAGCAGAAGTAGCTCGCGCTGTCGTAAAGCTTAAGGACGAATTCGAGAGTAAACATGATTTAAAATCAAATATTTGCGAAAAGGACAACCGGATCAAACAGTTGGAATCTGACATCAATAACTCGAAAGTTACTATACAATCGCTTCAGGTACGTTTGTCTATAATGGAGAAAATTTCTCGTAACTTACATTTGGAAATACATGAGATTCCAGAGAGCAAGAACGAGAACCTGAAAGCCTTGTTTGAAAAGTTGTGTCAGTGCTTAAAAGTGGACATTGGCTACAGCAACATAAAAGCGTGTCGTCGTGTAGCCAAGATGAATACTTCTTCGAAACGCCCATAAAACATTCTGGTCACTTTGTCGTCCCAAAGACTTCGAGATCTTATTATTTCGTCTGTTAAGCGCTTTAATAAGGTCAGCCCTAACGACAAGCTTGCTACCACCCACTAAGGCTAAGGCCAATGCCTTGCCGGTAAAACTCGAAGCATTCACGTTTCCGAACATTTAATTTTGTCACCTGAGGCAAAAGAGCTGCATAGTGCCGCAAGAAAGTTTTGCATAGTAAATAATTTTAAGTTTGTGTAGATTCGTTTTGGAAAAATCTACATTCCAAGAAATGAACAATGCTGGGCATTACCATACACATAAAATCAATGGACTCCTTACCTAAAATTCAATAACAATCAGTTGAAAACCGAGTGGTGTAGTGGTAAGTAACCCTGCCTCATACGCTGAAGGTCCCAGGTTCTAGTCCTGGCCGGGGCATTCATTTGTGTGATGAACACAGACGTCTGTTCTCGGGTCATGTTTGTTTGTATTTATATATGTATGTTTATTCTGGGCCCCCCCCCAGTTTACTATTGGTCTCGAAAACTCTGCTTACTTTGGGGCCATTCAGTTGGTGTGTTTGTCTGGGGATTTAAATTATGTCGATAATAATAGATATTTATTTATTATATTAAACCCTAGCTAATATTAGATTTAATCTTAATCTTTACTATCAAATTGTTGATAGGATGAAAACTAAATTAAATGAATTTTATTTTAATTTGTTAAACTCTGATTATGATATTGTATGTTTGACGGAGACTAATTTGAATAAAAGCGTTTTGATGGTGAATCTTTTGCTGCTCGGTACAACGTCTTTAGATGTGATCGTGCTGATACCTCCTCTTCCAAACGGGAAGGTGGTGGTGTACTTGTGGCAGTTCAGGTTAAATATCAAGTATTCGACAGGCATCTTGGAGAGTGATTTGAAGGATATCTGGAGCCGTATAATACCAGAAAATCGTAAGATTCCTAATTTAAATACATGTGTTTGTTACTTACCGCCTGAATTGGATCATGTTAAGTGGAGGAATTTTATTCAATATTATTTACTTTAATTAAATGTAACGAAGAAAAAAAAATATCACAAACTTTGACTATGAAACTACACATACACTACACGTAACACACTGACTATGACACTATTGCATTGCTTCGAGACAGGTTTAAAAGGATGGCTTATTATCATTATAATAAATACAACTCCCTGACGGAACAATCCTCGAAAAATAACATAAAATTATTCTGGCGATACGTAAACAATAGAAAGGGAAAGCTTCTATACCACAAGTCATGAAATTCGAAAACATTGTTTCATCTTCAAACATTGATTCATCTTCTGGTAAAAATATCTGTGAGCTATTCTCTCGATACTTCAGCTCAGTATTTGACAATACCACATCTAACACAAATGAGTACGGTAGCGCAGAATTTTCGACAGTCATTTCTCTAACTCAATATCATCTACTGTGATTAAGAGCGTGACATAATTTCAAAAATACTGCAATAAAACAAAATAAAAGAGCTGGCCCTGATAAACTGCGGTAATGAATTGGCTGTTTCTTTATGGATTATATTCAACAAATCCTTAACTGGTGGCGTTTTTTTTCACAAATGCTGGAAATCTGCTCACATTATTCCCATTTAATAAAATGGTGACAAATCTCAGTGTGAGAGAATAATTTATAAGATTAGCATACTGTCCTGTTTCACGAAATTATTTGAAACACTAATATATATGATAAAAATATATGATCATAACAAGCAGCACGGTATCGTCAAAAAAAGGTCTACCATTTCGAATCTACTTGTATACAAAAACTATCTTTGGCGTAGTTTCGCTTTAAGAGGCCTGGTAGATTCGATTTACACTGATTTTTCTAAAGCTTTTGATAAGGTGGTCACGGGTTACTATGTGCAAAGCTCGCATAATTCGTTTCACTGGTTGCGCTCTTATCTCAGCAGCAGGAGTCAATTGGTTGCCTTGAAGGGATACACCTCCTCTCCAGTATTGGTAACATCTGGCATCCCACAAGGCTCATATTTGGGACCTCTCATTTTTGTCATATTTATCAATGACCTCGTTGGTCGCCAGTCCTGTCAGAATCTGTTATACGCTGCTGATTTAAAAATCTTCAAAACTATTAATTCACAATAAAAATATGGATCTTCTTGTATCTAAGCTCGAAACCTATTCATGTATTGTGAAAGATATCCTCCGTTTTAAACCAGAAAACATAGACATAGAAGAATTAATTAAATAATAATATTATATCAAATAAATTAAGTAGTATTTGACTTTTGTTGAATTTTGATTGCTTGCTGTTGTTTTGTGTTTTGTTTTAAATAAAACTGTAACTAATTAATATAAATGCCAACGTTTTAGTCTAAATTTATTATTTTCAATTTTCAATTTATATACCTCATCATTTCACATCACAAAATACTTTTCAAGGTGTATATTAACTACTCTAGATTTCTATTTTTATGTTAATCTCAATGTTTTATTTTAATTTGTAAATCTTATTCTATATTTTATTTCTTATAATCTTATTATTCTTAAATATGTTTAGAAAATTAAACTAATATCTTAGTAATTTCTAAGCATGCATGGATACATCTCAATTATTATACTAATTATAATTTAATTAATCACTAATTAATCAATTGAACAAATTATTTTGAATGTATATACCTTTTTAAACTTTTATAATTGTATTTTTTGTTTTATTTTATATTGACATCATTAATTTTTTTTCGGACTTAAAATTCCTATTTGAATCGCTCATTGCTAAATGGGCACGTGTCCATTTTTAAGTCACTTTTATTTTATCGTTGGATTTGATTAAGAATGCTATTTCCAATCGTTTAGTGTAAAGAAGACACTTGTCCTGTCTCATTTTTCTTTGTTGCCAGGCTACCAAAATATTTGTTTATTGCTTAAAAGGCACTTGTCCGTGGACTTGAGGCTATTTGTCAATCACTCTGTGGTTTTTCATGGTATACGTATACGCATAAATTACAAAATAAGTTTAAATGATAACTCTAAAACATTGAGTTACTATGTACTACGTACTAGAGAAGCTATTCAAAACAAATTTTGTGTCACAATCCATTTTTTCCTATTCAATCATTTATTATTAGATGCAGCGCTACAACAATTTTAAGTTGTCTATTCAAATGATTCAAACATGCAGCGCTTGGATTGCTACAATAATGTGTAATATCTGTCAACCAATCAACGAATTGCAATTTGTCATGCCAATAGATTATACGAGTGGTACAGAATGGACAAAATATTTAAATTTTACCTAACGGCATAGAAAATTAATATATATTTTGTTATATATGTAAAGAACATTTAAGTGGATATATATCCACTTTATATACGATAGCGTAGGCGTTATTAAGTAAAAAGATTCTTTTAACTTTATTTACATTATATAAATTGGTATTATATACAACTAGCTTTTGCCCATACATTAGATTTTTTGAGATAAAAGCAGGCCTCCGTCACTCTTTGTACTAGTTTTTCACGCCTATCTATGTATGTAATATTCTTTCTTACCTCGTATTGAAGAATCGGCTGGCTGAATTTTTATGATCATAGCCTCGTTAGATTTGTTGTGGCAACCCAAATGTTCTTAGTTTCGTGGTGCAGAAAAAAGAAACAAAATGGCGGCTAGTGGGCCCAACAAAACATGGGGTAATTTTCTTGTTATTTCTAAACCTATCGTGTGGAGTATGAAAGTAAAGAACTTTAAGAGCCTATAACAAAATATATATAAAACTTATATAGTAAGATTTAATCTAATAATTTAAAAAAACCAAAAACAAGATGGTATATTTATTTAGCGGTATATGGCAGACACTGGCGATTTGTTGCACTCAACAGACAAGCTATAAATGAAGTACAAAAGGGGTGGTGTTCGCTTAGCGCAGCAATTGGAGTAAATAAAATAACACTGAAAATATAAACATAAAATAATTATTACAAAATAAAAAACCATACTGCCCAGCGTTCAACTAAAAAGTGAAAAACTAGTAAGAAGTTAAAAAATGTACCTAAGAAATGACGAATGTAAAATGGCAACTAGGGGACACACCTATAAACTGAATAGGATAGTTTATAGACAGTTCACAACAAAGAGTACTTTCGGGAATGGCACACAGTGTAAAATACAACAAGAATGTTTAACTATTATTTAACCTACCACCGTAACTTCAAATATTATAACCGTAGTTTTACTATTACACACGGTGCGTCTCTTGGCTGGAACTGGACACGATCCCGCGTGTCTAGATATGATAATCAAATCTAACTTTTGATCAAAATGAGACAAATCTTGCAGTAAAAAAAGAATTATCGAAATCGATTCATAGATAAAAGAGAAGTGGGGTAACAGACTTAACTAAAACTATCCAATTAAATCTTGTTGAAAATGCTTTTTATTTTTTTAAATTGTAAATTGAAAAATTTGATTTATTGAATTAAGATATTACAACAGTGTTTCATTACAAATTACCTATTAACAATATTCCATATCGATATTTTTATAGAAATTTTTTTTGTCGAGCTTTAACCTACATGAGAATTTTATTTTTTTTGTGTACTACTAATATGGTACTTATAAATGTAAGTGCATTTTAGGGCTGGCAGTTCTTACTATGTCACGGTAATAATGTTCATTATCTCTTGTTATAAAATGAGCTTGTAAACGTACGGGTGGGGTGATGTAGAGAACAATTATAGTTATTTGCGTCGTATATAGTGTAATAAAATAAATAGTATATACATAAATGCGGAGTCAGTGGTACTGCTAGTGAATTGACTCAAAGCCATTTCTATACTATTTAATCTAAGTTCTGTGTATGAGCCATTGAACTAGTTTTTTTGGTTCATATATATATATACAAACGCTCGAATTACATAATCCTCCTTCTGAAGCAGTCGGAATGATCAGTCACATCTAAGTCATCCGTATATTATAGTTCACCACCGTTAGTACTACGTGTCCATTCTGTGCGGTTTATTTTTCTTAATCTGTGACCGTTGATCTATGATTTTCATACAAAATGCCGGGCTTAATAGAAAATAATGTATTTTTGTACAGTTTTTATTGGTTTTAACTAATTATTTTGTTTACTTTCCGATAATAACTCACACCACTCTCTTTTTATTCACAGTAGATTGGTTTTTACAAGGTACACAAGGTTTACATGAAAGACGGCATTTTTAAATATTTGTTTTGACATTAACTCGACACCCGGTCGCTAAGAGCGATAGCCAGTTACTGAATGAGTTGTTGCCGGTCGGCAACAAAATACTGGGACAAAAAACTGGTTCGCGGTGTCCGTTCTATACGCTAGTAATAGTTGTTCAATGCTCTAAAAGAACATAATCAGTTGACCTTATGTTACATTTAAATAGAGCTTAAAAAAATTAATAACAAATTTTATTCTGTACAAAATTATCCAAAGAAAATAGTAAGATTCTTTCTATAAGTATCGATTTTATGGCTGTCATGGATTTACCACGCTGTACTTATTATTTATTAATACGTACGATATTTATTACTTTAGGCAACTTTCTGTTCACACATTTGTTATTTATTATTTTTCCAACGATAAGATGGACCCTTATGTACGTATATATCATGAAGGTATATCTCAAAGGACCTGATGTATGAGGTGTGTTACATGTTACTTCATTATTTCAAAATTTTTTTGAAACATGCCTCTGATGATCTAGACCTGTTTTGTGATAATTGTGCTGGCCAAAATAAAAACCATGCTATGATTTATATAGATGATAGCTCTTGTCGAAAAGATGGTCTTCAAAAAAATTTATGTATACTTCCTTATCATTCGTTTTTGCCATGTGATCGTGGATTTGGCATTATTAAAAGAAAACTTAAAACTATAGACAGAATCTATACTATTGATGATCATGTTGAGCAATTATATTGAAATGTTCTGATATTGATGAAAAATTTATAACACTTGAATAAAACTTTCTACAGATACAGTACCTAAATCAAAAAAGTAAATAGATGACTTAAAAAAGCTTAAAAACTATATCCCTGAACATGCAACACAGTTTTGGCAAACTATTTGTAATTGGAGAGAGATAATTATGAATATATATTTCCTTCGATGATTTACAAGGTGTTTTATGTAATATATCTCAGTATAAACTTAGTTGTAAAAAAGGCACACGTCATACACATTACATCATTTATTTCAAAAAGGGCACTACTCCACAATTTTAAAATGAATAATTTTCAAAAAGTATACGTAAAATTTTGTTGTTTTTTACTTTTGTTGTAGGATTTACCCTATTCAAACATATCGGCAAAAAAACCTTCGTATGTTGTGAAATAAATAAAATGTAATGCTTTTTACCCCTCCTGTAAAACTTTTACCTTGAAAAGTTGTGTGACAAGTGCCCTTTAAGCAATCAGCGATTCATTTAAGTTGCTCTTAATAATTTGCACATTATGTTTGAGTTAGGTTTTAAGAACTTTATTTCTCATAAGAACAAATTTATAGTTCACTTAAAATGAGATACAAGTAAGTTTTTTCTTATAACTAGATAAGATGAAGGTATTTTTTTTCCGTCTCTGACGTCTTGTATAAAAATTAATTACAAAGTTATATACATTTATATATAAAAAAAAATGAGATAATATGCTAATTGTTATGGAGATTATGGACATGTTCTTTTAACTTAAGTTTATACGACTCAAAAGAGTTGCAACCCAGCATATTAATTTATAAGTGTAATGTCTATTTCTTTATGGTAGCAATTTGTGATGTGTAATAAATAAATAAAATAATAATAATTTCCACAAAAACAGCCAGTGCAATTAATAAAACATAGGTAATCTTAACTGAAGGCAAAGCTTCATTAGAGAATACGTCTTCTTATGGTAGCGTCGGGTGAAGGGTCACTCACTTCCCTCTAATATGGTTGAAGAGGGCCATGGCTGGATCTCGCGTTAACTCGTGAATGGGTGCCGTTTGAGGGTGTTCGTTGTTTGGATACTTGGGGGGTTTCAGATGCCGATAGGAATAATTTTGTATAGACTTAAAGAGACACTGTAAATTGATTTGTAAAAAATATACCCGTGAAGTTTCTTGCCAGTTTTCTTCACGATGGCTTTTCCGAATTGGTGGTAGAGTCATGTTTTCTTTGACGTCAATAAGAACAAGTAATTGTCAATGTTGAGAAATAAATATTTGAATTTGAATTACTTGATTTAATAACTCAAGCACTATTAATAAATTTAAAAGCTACAATTAACTATGTGCGTGGTGCGAATGCCTGCAGGTGAGTCGCGTGTTAGTGTTGCTAGCTACGAAAAAAGTAAAAAAAGTAAGTAATAAGTTACAGTTTAATTGAAACTACCGCTTACCCTCACAAGTTACCCTCGTATTCCAATGGAATACCTACTTAATTACAGTTTAGCCCGCACGAATGAACGTCCGGACTCGAGGTATACTTGAATAAACAACGCTTCATTTAGGTGGATTTAGGTTATGTTTGCTTGCATGCACGAAGCTTTAATACCAAGCAGTAATATAGCCTCTATAGCCTACTTTATAGTGAATTCCTCTCTATTTACTTTTTTACGTTTGTAAATGCATGTTATATAGTCTCTGATTTGCAAGTTATTAAGCTATTTACTAGATTTTATTCTAACGATTTTAGCTTGTACAGGTATTATTTCTAATCAAAGAGTAGTAGTAGTGCGTAGAACATTCTACAGAAAACACACATACAGACATACAGTGAACTGGGGAGGGGACCCCGAATAAACACTCATACTTATATAAATATCAACAACCAAGACCCGAGAACAAACATCTGTATTCATCACACAAATGAATGCCTAGGCCAGGACTCGAACCTGGAACCTCTGGCGTATGAGGCAAGGCTACTAACTAAAAGGCTACCACTACGCTACTCGGCCAACAAAAGTAGTTATTAAAACATGTTCAGTCAAAAATCACCCTAAGAGTCTCGCTTCAAATCTTTGCCAAAAATTGTACGCATACATTTAAAGAGTCATCCGTTGGTTTCGGAAGTTTGATCGCTAAAGTCGAATCGGCATTCCATTCCGGGTTTGGTTGACCTAACTGAAGCTGACTTTGTTCTGGTCTAACTGACGCAGTCAACAAAAGGTCGTATACAATCCGTGTGTTCATTAAGAACGGATAGTTACGTGAACAATTAAAGCCAACTTCTCCACTAATGTGACCGCGCTGTCGAGAAATAAAACAAATAATTTCAAATCAAGAAAGTTTACGCTGCGGATGCCCATACAGCGGCAAAAACACGAGTGCTCGACATTTGTAGCTGTCTCCTGTGGTTGACATATTTATTTGTTAAGCTTAAATGGTCTACATGGTTGGGGAGCTGTGCAGTTTTTCGGGTGTTATTTTCGGTACACATTAAAATATATTTATTTTGTGTACTTGGTTTTTATTTATAGAGTTTTGCAGTTGTAAAGTATTCTGATCCTACACTATTAACTGTTACTGTAATTATAATTTTATATATAGTTTAAACAATCAGAAAAAGCTTGCGGTGTTGTCATATAAACACTTTCATCACCGTTTTGGGTGACTTAAAGCTTCAGAAGTAACAAATTAAAGTATAAAGTTCGTTACACTCCCACTGTTAAATAGTTAACAAGGATGACACAATGCGGTCAAGTTTCATCATCAAACTATTATGCACACAATATCTCATATTCAATAATGCATTAATCAGTGAACAGAGCCAAACGCGGCGCTCGTCGCAGCTCACTGGTTTTTGAATCAAATTAATCTTGCTTGCCATATTAAAAAAAAAAAAATATTATGTGCCATTCGTGAATTATAGTTGTATATTTATCTTTAGAGCTTACTCATTCTTTTACTAATGTTTCACCTAATCATAAGTTGACGCTTTGTGTTATATCGTAATAAAACAATTCATCCATATATTTTGCCACTATTTTGTACTTAAACCCATATATTATACTATATATTGTATACATTATATTATATACTATACAAGGGCAAGGGCTGGGAATAAAACAATATTCCCGGGTCCTCACTCGCTCACAACTGACAGCAGTAAATGGATTTTGTGACTGGCTGTTAAGCACGTCGTCTTGTATACAATTTGTTTCCCCTCAAATGGTCGTGTGCACTTGTGATGTTGCGGAGGAATTTATCGCATGAAGTGTTTGGATCCTAATTTGTATTCATGAATAATACGAGTTAGGATTTAGATCCTAATAATAAACTTAGGTTTAGTGCTAGTTGCGTATTGCTCGGTAGCGTTTTAAATGTGGTAATGTGTAATTTGCTGTCTTTTGTTCTAGGTAGTTCTAAAAAGTTATAAAATTAGTACATGGACTCAAACGACCGCTTCAAAAAGGAAACTACACGGCCTTTATTTCGGTTATACATGCGTAATGCACGTTATTTATTTGAGTTTTATTTCGAAAAGCAAAAGCAGAATGGAGTTTCTTTATTATTATTACTTAATAACCGCACTGACCGCACCGGACGATGAGTATAACATGGTAGAGTATTCAAATATTTGACTCTGCTTACTTCCGCCAATTTATAAACTATATAAATAATAATTGTTATTGAGCCAAATCCTCAGTGAAGGGTTAAAACGGTATTGATTCCTTTAGTCATTTCAACCACCAAAGATGTGGTAGCAGTAACTCTACATCATAGTTTTGAGCTTCTAGGTTGGCATCCTCTAATTTACACCTAATATCAAAAAGCTATCATATTAAATATCTGCCGTCTAACTGATAAATTCCTGTCCCTTAATTAAAAGAACATCCGATATACAAAAACCCATTCTCATCGTTTGGCAAAAAGCCCGCACCAACAACATAAGAACCCCAGAAATGGGAGGAGATCAATCTCAAATAATGTTTGTTTTTCAGAAGAATATAGTACGTTATTGGACAAGCTATGTGTGTGGGTGGGTAGAACTTACATGTTTATGGTGTGCCAACGCTTAAATTAAGGAACACCAGCCTGTGCTACAAGTGTGTGCTTTGAAAGGGGAAATGTATATTCAAGTGTTTCCTTTATGTGAGTGTGATGAAGAGATGTTCGGTTTGAGTAAATGAAAGTGAAAGTAGGTTACGGTACATTGGTATTGATTGAGAGGAAAATTAATACATTTTTTGTGGACTATCTGTATAAAAAGGCACCTTGGCAGCAGGATAAATGACTTGAGAAGGCAGTTTGGAAGGAATTGTGAATATTCAGTCGTTTTCAATTTACTTGAATGGTTGCGGAGTCATAGTTAAATAAAGAGTGGTGTTTGATAATAGAGGATTTACTGAATAGTTGTCGCACAGTCAGCACTTCACAAAACTGGTAAATTTCATGAGTAGGCTTGGCTTAAATACAATAAGTCATTACTTTAAGTGTATTTGAATTTTATTTATTTTATTTTATGAGTACTTTCTATTCTTTTTTCAAGTGGGAATTAATTTTGACTTAAAGTAATTTAAATTTTATGTGTAATTTAAATTTAATTTAAAAATAAATTTAATTTAAAAATAAATTAAAATATATTTACAATTCCAGAATGTAAATTTTATTTTGATTCAGGTAAAAATTTTAAGATTTAATTTGGTTTTACTTAGAATTTTACTTGCAATTCATCATTTCCATTTGATGCACGATTTTATTTTACTTACATATTAAGTTATGTTAATCATTTCATAAAGCGGATTTTCGCATCCTGTTAATGTGAGGTTTTAAACGAAACCAGCTTTAAAACGAGCCACTCTAAAACGAATAAATTTTTTTCAGGCTGTACTTTTTAAAATGAGTCACGGGTACATTGCGTAACGTGGTTTGACGTTAAAAACGTATTTTTCGTCTGGTTTCGTTTGTAATTTTATCATGTGGCTTCTTATTGATATATTTTTGTTGATACCAGTGATTTCATAAACATTTGAAGTGAAATTGTTAATAGGAAAAGGATTTATTTTAGTTTCAGAGATTTCAGGTAGCAATTTTACACTCAGTTCGTATGCAACGTTAGTTTTCCAACAAGAAGGTTAAGCGCTTAGAGTCTTGAATAAAAAAGTCCTGTGGAGTGAAACTCTTCGGACAGCTCATACCCATCCAAATAAAAGCATAGGCATACATTTTTATAATATCAAGATGAAGCCTTATTGGCTCATTATATTCTACGGGCATGTTCAAAATAGATAAGGAATAGAACACAAAACGAGATCGTAATTGCATATTTAAAATAGCTTCCGAATGGTATCAGTAACACAAAATCAGTATGGTATCAGGGCTGGCGAGGTTGGGTAGCCGCTTTTAAAGGACTATTTTGTTAAATAAATCCAAGCAAAAGTAACTTATTAAATTTACAAGATTAACTCATATTACAAGCCTCAAGCCTTTTTCCTTATGCTCATTTTGTATGAAACGGCATGACTCAAGTCTATAAAAATAACATTGTAGTTTACTCAACACTTTACAAGATCTAAGAGAAAACTATAAAAATTATTACGTAATCTACACTGATGAATCTAAGGGTGTTAATGGCAATGGCGAAGCTTTTTATGATCCTAATAATCAAGCCACATATTTCAATAACTACTTCAAAATAAATGGTGTTCTGTCAGTCATGTCTTTGGGACTCTTCGCAATTTCAGAAGCACTTACATATATCCAAACGTGTGCTATCAACAAGGTTGTGATCTGTACAGATAGCAGAAGCGCTTTATATCATATAGCTCGATGCGTCTCTGGCCGCAGAGGTACACCGATAGCGTATGATTAGTAATTACGCAAATTGCTATCTTATAAAAGTAGAGGAATGGAGCTGGTATTGCAATGGGTTCCATCACATGTTGGCTTAAAAGGAAATGAGGAGGCTGACCGCTTAACAAAGTTAGGAATAGCCCAGGGGCAAGAATTAAATTATAAAACACATTTTATGGAATTATTGCCAAAATATAAAAATATTTGTCACGTTTTATGGAAACACCATTTTAAGGAAATATTTATAAATAAAAGAATTTGTTATAGTCCATAGTGTCGGAGCCTCCTCGTTCACCGAGGTCTGGTGTAACTAAATGAAATAGAATATTTGTAATTTTAGCTCACAGACATCTGGACACGTGTCGCTTAAAGTTTTGGATATTTTAAGAGAAAAAGTAATTCACAACACTTTGAGGTATGCGGAACACCAGAAGACATCCTACACCTGTTGTATATTGATACTAAAATGATAGTTGGCAACCCTCGCCATAGACTATAGGATGATTAATAATAAATAAAGAATACAAGATGGCTTCGTGCTAATGAACAAGTTACTCGGTGTTTTATTTAATATTGCTTTGTGCTTTAAAATAACATTATACACAATAAAGTATAATACAACACCTGTTGGCGAGTGTGTCCGTTTTCCGACTGCTCGAGTATTTGTAGGATTATCATTGAATAGGCATGATATAGGCATGTTTCACCAGTTATTATCCTCTCAGAATTCGTATGAAGCCATTCGTTTGTTTAAGTTTTCATTGTTACGTTTTACACAATCATGTATAGTAAAATAAATATAATTTTTTAATAAGGTACGATGGGACTGGCATGTACTATTGTATAAAAGTCCTTAAAAATAAATAAAGAGAAAAAGAAACATTGTAGTTTAACCTACGTGTAAAGTACTGTATGTATCCTGGATAAAGAGGATTGCAATTAACGGTACAGCCAAGTTAGTCGTATAAATAAACATAATGAAAAAATCTCAGTACATAAATATATAACTTGGTTATAAATCATTCAAATATTTTTATGAGGTTCGTCTTCAGCGACACCAACCAACCAAAGTTTAATCAATAAGAAGTTAGAATGATGCTTCTTGATAGTGCCATAAAGAGATATCGAATTATTTTAAACGTGAGTAACTGCCGTTGATACATTCTTTAACAAAGTATAATTATTATATCTTAACATTCGCAAGCATATGACTATCGGTGCGTTCTCATACTTTCTGTTTCTTTTGATACTTAGTTTTTATCATCCATTCATAAATCTAGTGAAGGAAATTTAGTGTTTTGTATTTTATAGCATATCAATAGATTTTTTAATTTACGAAGTAAATGCAATGGTTATGAATATAACCTAAACTTCAATGCAAAATAAATGAAATCTTCACAGACTAAAATAGTAATATCTCGAAACGGTTCTTCATTTAGAATCGGTTTTTTAACGCACCGAAATACACATTTAGAACTAAATGTAACTTTCAGTACGAGTATTGATGTGAATGAATGCAGATAATTAATTTATATTTTTTGATACACTAAATTAGTTAGTAAATATACAAGTATTCATACACGCAGCCAATCAACGCCGATGAAGTTATAACTCATGACTGAGCTTGTTACGCGTTAACTAACTGGTATTGTGGACGTTAAAACCGTAACAAATATTTTTTTTTATTTAACGGGGCGAACAAAAAAAAAAACGTAGAACGGGAATTTAACACCCCTCGGTTTTTGTATGAAAAATAATTTAACTGCTAAAAGTATCCGATCCCTGCAATCCATTTCCAATTTCAAGAATTTTCAAGAACTAAAGACAAAACGATTAATTTAATTAAGGAAGTTCCAAAAAGCGTTTCAGCAACTTAAGTGCCAATCTAAACTTCCCTCAAATACCACGTGCATGGCACTGAGGACTATTATTATCAAATAGAATGTGTGCTCCCTCGGCTCTCACTTAGCTTCTGATTATTAAAACAAACAACCATTGTAAGTTAATGTACTCACGCTCTTACAATCTTACGATAAAAATAATAAATTTACCGTTTTATAAGTTTCTTATAAACCGTTGTAAATAGCTGCATAATGGCACTATTACCTACTACTAGATATTGTGCGGTAAGGTGAGAATCGCTTGCGCGTTGTTAAGTCTTTTGTGGACAGCAATGCAGGGAATGGATTCTGAGCCTGCACCAAGTGTTCTCACTGAACTGGTGTGTGTGTGTGCGAGTGTGTGTGTGTGTGTGTGAGTGTGTGTGTGTATCTATAAATAAATAAAAAATATAGGTATCAGTATTTCTAATGAAAAAAAAAAATTTTTTTTGACAAAAAACTGCCAACTGGACCCCGCCTCTCCTTCGAGTTTTTTCAAACTTTACACAAACCTTAAAAATAATTCCTTAGATTTGTCGGTTTTCCCTCGATGTCTTATTTCGCCGATAGTTCTATTCCTTGGGTAGTTGGCTTAATGAACTTACTTGGTGATAACTCATTGGTAAATGTGACAGTCACCGTAATCATACCGACCCTTTGTATAAATCAAAGAAAAATAATATAAACTAATTATGTGTTTCTCAGAGCTGATATAATTCAGCCTCATATTTCTGTCAGGTTCTCAGAAAACACAGCTCCATATTTTCAGCAAAATGAGAATTCTTCGTTACACATACTTATTTTTTGAGCTGACCGTACACAAAGCGTGCTCTCATTCGCAGTTGGAAATGAGCCTTGCAACTATGTATGGAGGGACACTTTAAAAACTCATCTCGTGCTGGTCAGCTTACGTCGTTTTGAGTGACCACGCTGATTCATTCCTTTTGAGTCCACATTTTAACTTATTTAGAATATTTTTATTTTTTATTCGCAAACTCAATCCGTGCTCAAGCTTCTTGGAACATGTATGAGCGGATGACCATTAAAAGTAACTACGGTAAGGTAAGTCACTAATACTAGATTATTTAGTTTCCATCACTATCGCAAAGCTTTTGCGTATTAGAGAGTATGGAAATAGTCTGTTCGAACTAGTAGAAGCCTAGCGCCGACGAAACTTTGAACTGTTTGACAAAAAGTCGAACGACGGTTCTTCTTTGGTTCACATCAACGGGATTCTCGCTGCGACGGCCGCCCGGTGCGTACGTTCTAAGACCAATCCGATTGATTGGGTAGCGTGTTGGCTCTGAGATACGGGTTTTCTCCGTTTTTTACCCCCTCCGAGCGCTCTCAAAGTGGTCTTTTCTTTGCGACTCTCTTAGTATTCAAAGTACTGTGTTGTGCTTGTGCTGAGTGCTGTTTGTAACCGCGTAAAGTAGTCTGCTTTAAGTACCAAGGATACTAGGATCCAGGTGCACACGAAATACCAAACAGGGTTGTGAAAGCTCTCCCACTCGCACTCATACATCTGAAGTGATTGTCTTAGGTATAAGGAAACCCGGAATACCGGCCTATCTCATCTTGTAGGTACAAGCTTCCGCCCTGCTTAGCGCGATAGGCAAACTATATGAAAGGATCATTTTTATTATTGGCTCCGAGACGTCTTCCTTTCGAAGCACCTGTTACCGGACAAATAGTTCGGCTTTAGGTGCACTGCATCACGGAGCACATCTTGGAGCAAAGGAATGTATCTAGGTCGAAAACCGATGGGCATGGAGCGCTTTTCTTTGACGTGGCTTTAAGTCTTCGACAAGGTCTTGTTATGCCTCGAGCAAGTCATATGAGACTTTGTACACTGGCGAATCTTTCGCTACAGTGCACTATCCAATCTCCGTCCTGTATTAGCCGGTGTCCACAATGGCTCGGTGCTCTCTCCAAATTTATTTCACTATACACTAGTGACATGTCAAGTACGGCGAAAGTAAAACTCGCTCTCTTTGCAGACGACACCGCGCTATACACATCTGATAAAAATCTACGTAGGTTAACAATAATGCTCCAATCCGCAGCCAACGCATTAGGCGCTTGGTTTAGGAAACGGAGAATAGAGATCAACCCGGAAAAAAGTGCAGCAACTTCTCTCTCTCACCCTGCTCTATTTTTTCTTCATTTAACATTCACAAAATCTACATATCTTAATTTATATATAAACAGTAAGACTTACAAATGAAATCCTACATCCTATAGTGGATTTAGGACCACCTCTAGGAAACCCTCGAAAAGATTAGGTCAGAGGACTCCGTTTGGTACTCCGATCCCATGGGTTAAAAAAGTCAAATATTTAAGAGTAACTTTAGATAGTGAACCCACATTCGCGGATCACATAAAACGCGTCCGGGACCGAGCCGCCTTCGTCATGGGTAGGCTGCACCCTCCAATCTGCAAGAAGAGTAAAATGTCGCTTAGAAATAAGCATATTTTTACAGAACTTGCACCCACCCCATCATGACGTATGCCAGTCTGACTTTTGCTCAAGCCAGCTAGTCGAATCTCAATCACTTGCAGGCTTTTCAAAACAGGTTCTTACGCAGATGCGTCGGGGCCCCACCCTATGTCCGCAACTTAGATCTGCATACGAATCTCGAGCTGCCCACCTTTCCCACGTTCATGAAGTTGGTGTCTAGACGCCACTTCGACAATTTTCTCCACCACCCCAACCCGCTGCTGGACAATAAGGCAGCTACTACTTAGTTACACAGTCAACGCAGACACTGCGGTTCGTTATAGGCGTCCGCGTAACTTCTTAACAGATCCCGACGACGCTATTACACCAAGGAATGTGGCGTTCCAGTTAGAAATAGAGCAACTGGGCATTTGAATCAAATGCCAAAAAAGCCCACCAGTGGGCCAGGCTAACGCTTCATACGCGTTTCTACTGAGTTTCTTGCTGGTTCTTTGGCAGTGGATGGCCCTTCCGAACCAGTGGTAGTTTCAGTATACGACGTCCTAAGCCGCGGTCTGTGCCCTCTCGAGTGCCGTTAGGCGTATGTAGGAGTAGTTAAAGTTCCGGCTAAGCGCCGTCAGCGCTAAGCTACAAAGTCCAGTGAAATTTAAAAGACCCATAGGGCCATAAATAAACAGTCCATTTCGAAAAAAAGGGTTCATATCAACAAAGTGTGGAATGATCTGCCTGCGTCCGTTTTCCCACAATTCTAAGATTTTAAAATAAAGAGGTTTCTCTTTCACAGGCATGTAACAACCTCGTATCCATCTTCTCTGTAGATTTCGTCCGGATCACGCCTGGACCACGTCTGGACCATATCTGGCCCATGTTTAGACCACGTCTGGACCACGTTTGGGTCACGCCTGTACAATAGAAACCTATTCACTCTTTGTATGAACAAAAAAATTGTTAGTCTTACATTTCACCAGTTAGAAGACAATTGTCTGGTAATGGTTAACACAGCGCTGGCTGGAGGCAAAGTAAAGCGTCATATCGTGGGATCTCTACAGATCAGTACCTAGCTTCCACGCTGATTCGCTTGCGCATCGACTTATATCTCTACTAAGTTCACTTATATAAATCGCAAATGATTTGGGTTTAATCAAACTTAAATCATAGTTACTTAAACTATAAGGTTGGGATTTAAAATGTCTTTAGTTATTATAAATAAATTTAAACTCGGTGATAGGTCCTATAGTTTTGGAATTAGGAAAATCACTTGAATAATTTCAAATCTTTAAATTAGGTTAAATCTCCCAATAAACGAATTATGAAGCACAAGTTCGGGACTTATGTCTAATCGAGCAGTTTTTTGCCAGAAGCGAATTAATAAACGCGTTATATTAATTCGCTTCTTTGTCGACTTTGCATCATGACTGCAGCTTTCTGATTGTGAAAAAATTCTCAAAAGCGTTTCAAATTGTATCAATTAATAATGCGAACAACTTTTTTCTCTTTATAGGAATTGTATTGAACTGTATTTAAGTGTGTATAGTGTAGATTTAATAATTATATATGGTTACTAAGTTTATCAATACAACGATGCTGGACGTTAGTTTTGATATGTTGCTGCATTATTCAGTTGGATGTAAGTAGAACAAACTTCTATTTATGGCTGTCATTTCGTGTTTATGTCCGGGAATAAGTCGCAGCTGTTTATTCCATGTTTGCGTACGGATACTCTTTAGAAATGGATATGTTTTCGGAAATTGAAGTACTTTTTATAGATTTATAAAACTGCCAAGTATTGCGCAAAGAAACATTTTTAATATTTTTTTGATTACATTTAGAGACAGTTTCCAATGTAGGTTTCAAAATGTAGGCAACTAATCAATTAGTTTGAATTTCTTAGTAACAAATACAAAAAAGAGCAATTGTGATACAAAAACATTGGCATAGTAAAATTGAGCCGTGGTATGTATACTTCAAAAATATCCATTATTTGCTGTATGTTCATTTTTTTCAAAAACAAAACAAATTAAAGAATAGGTTAGGATTTTCCTGTGCGTAATATATTCCAGTTGCGCTAGACTTGGAAGATTAAAAAATATTTAAATTTTCAGTTTAGCGAGTTTAGTTTCCAGACCTTTTGCGCATCATTTTGTGCCATCACCGGTGCTTGCTTTGGTATAAAATAATGTATTTGTATTTTAACTATATCGGATGAAAATAAATTTAAGAGTTGAAAATTTTACTTACAAAGGAAGTAGTACTTTATGTTCTTGGAAATTTTGAGTTATATCAGTTAACGGGAAGACTCCTATTAAAGCCTTGCCTGGTACGTGAACACCTATTTAAATAACGTTAAAAAATTAATTAAAATTTCAACTTGTATGTTACACATTTTAGATCATTGCTTTGGAGTCTGTTAATTATAATATTTTGTGCAAAATTGATCTATGGTATTTTGAGTTCCTTTTTCTTTTGAAAATTCTAATTATTTGAATTAGGGTCATGAGTTGCACTCACCATTAGCCTTGCTTGGTCTGAATAAAGGCAATGAGCCCTTTGCCCTCAGGATCCCATGGTTTCAACGCCAAAAACCTCAAAAATAGATCCATCAGAAGATATTTTCTACGTTTAAGGCTTTCAAAATTATTAGCAGCAGAACCAGATTGTACACTAGTTGTGGGACATCTTTCTGCAATTAGTGTACAATTCACCAGAGTGTCTACGCAGATTGTATCCCACACCAGCAGCCTACCCATCCTCCACGGGACCAGAGTCATACCATCAGTCCGCTTACCATCGTCACGCAACAGACCCCACGGTTCAAAAAGCGAGGGAGTGTTGGACGTAACAAGAGCCCGATGTGGAATATAATTTCAACTGGCATGGCGAGACATTCTGCAACCACTGCGACAGCAAGAAAGCCCGTGACGACCGAGCTGATCAACCAACACCCCACAGCAGCAGCGGTGTCAAGCACACAATTTTATTCCTATACGCAAAATACAGGCAAGCCTGAAGCTGTGGTTGTCATAAAGGGTAAAAAGGTAGATGACGGAAGCGCCTGTAACCATAACCCAGACTGCCCAGAACTCACTGATAGCTAACGAGCGCGATTTGCAAAATGAGGCGAATTTAATTGTTTGTTCCGCTACATACAAAGCATGTCGTCCCACTGACGCTGTGACGCGGGGTTCTGTGGAACAGCTGAACTTTTTGACACAATATTCCAGTGCTTTTAGGCTTCCGAAAGATGAGAAATCTCACCCGTAAATAAAGAGGAATTAATTTTATTAATAATATCTTGATTACTGTCTATCGAGGATAGAAAGGCTGGCAAAGCTAGAGAAGGAATTTTGCGAGTTCCCAAACTACCGAAACGCACTGGTAAACTGGCTTGATCAGATCCAGGATATTCGAAAGAGTTGACTTCATTTTTTCCCCGAAATCCGAAAGTAAATTTATGTGTCTTCTAAATTGTGAGCAGCGAAGATAATAAATGAATTTGGGCAGAAACAAGCAATGACCTACAAATAATTAAATAAATTATAAATTACTTTTGGTAGTTTTAGCTTTACGTAAAGAATCATAAAACGCAAACGAAAGGGCCACAAATCATAAAACGCAAGCAAAACATGTACCACACGATGAAATAATAATCAATTTACGTACATTTGTACACACTTGAAAAAATAAGAACGTTTGAATTTTTGTAAGTTATGGCCCCAAAATAGTCTAGCGCTAACGGACTAATATCCTTCAAAATTAACTTAATATTTCGCAAAGCTTCCTCCTTCCTGATTTTATTACTTTATTCATATTTGTGTACAGCGTCGACGCTTTGTGATTACTGAGTTAATTTAAACATTTTTAACCAGAATTTAACGCAATAAAATCGAGTTTAAAAAGTGTTTTGTGAAGTTAACTTTGTTAATATTGTTCTGCTTACTTTTACTTAAGGTCATCAAAGTATGTTTTTACGTGTTATCCCTTTTAAAATAATTATTTTACCTCTGTTAATTCAGTGTTCTATAAATAGTGACACTATATAAAAAGAAGATTATTATTAGTGTCCTTACAACCTCTCGCGTTTTTTACTTGTCCTTATAGTATTGTATGTATGGATTAATGTGTATGAAAATGGTTTGGTGTATATTTACTGTTTTAGTATAATGTAATAAGTATGTGAATTCATTACACATATTATAAGAAATCAAAAGTACTACATATTTTAAGAATGATGTGCATACCTGTTCATGTAACAAATTCATATAAAAGTCTACCTTTCAAGTGTACATTTATTGTGAATTATTCGATGAATGTTTCACAATTTATTAAATGAATATAATAAATAAAAATTGAAATCATTATTTATAACTTTAATAAGATTATATACTAGATATGTTTAAAATATGTTTTCTTTAACCGCCACCTAACTCAATGAGTTACAGTATTTTACGTAAGAGCGTGGTATTTAAATACCCCACACTTATTATTATTGACAACTTGTGATAATTATTAAACCTAAGAATAAATATTCATTTTAGTAAATATTTGATTCATAACTTTCTTTGATAGATTCCCAACGATCAAAAAAATATATAAATTGATTTATTTACACCCAGTATTAGACCATAATGTATTTGTTACCTACAGCATGGTCTCATATACTCGTACAGGCACTTTGGATACGGAACCAACAATATGATGCTAAGAATTCGAACTACTAGCAATAGAACACGCTGTTACCAGGAAAGCATTAGCATTTTTGCATTTTTAGTAAAGCGTCACGGACATCGGTTATGTAAATAATAAATTTGAATATTGGCTGCGCAGTTTGCTTCTTTATAATCAACACGGCAATATTCAGAACACGATCAAATATTTAAACTATGGACTTGGCAGTAAACTACTACATTATATGAAATTACAGTAAATACAAACCTGTGGAACGAGCCGCCGTAATTCATTTGTACCTATAACGTTTAATAGCAGTGATATTCTATTTCGCATGTTAGTTATTTTAGCTTCTGGCAAGCCTATTAATATGATATTGCATGAATGGTTACCTGTTGCCGTCTGTTTTTGAGATGTGGCGACATTGTGCTGCGACCCAGATTTGTCAACTGAATGAACGGTAAGCTTTCACGAATAAATATCAATTTTTTTATATACTCTCGCGTACAGCGCGTCTAAAACAGCATGAAAATGTTCTTGGAACTGAACATTTTTGGTCTCTAACAACTCTAAATTGAAATGTCGGGAATTTTACTGTCGTTTGGTTATATAAATACCTCCTTATTTCTCTACCTTTTCCTAATTTCAGTAAGTTTGAGAGTGTTATCTGAGAACTTTCTATCATGAATATGTAGATCACGATAAAAATGATCTGTAATGTCATATAATGGCCGGCACTACATTAATATGCTAGTGTAATGGAGCTTAGAAAGTTACTTTTAAAGTGTTCGGTGTTTTGAGGAATAACAAGCTTATTATCATGAATTGATTATATTAACACCCGAACCCCCGCCCCACTATTGATTCGTACGTAAAGGTAACTTTATCAAATAGAATAATACTAGGATTATCATTAATGATTTGTATATTGTTGTTCGTCGTCTGACCGGAAAACTTGGAGACTTGCCGCTATGTAATGTTATTAATTATTGAATACAAAACAATAAAAACAATGACAAGCATTGTTTATTTACTTTTAAGTAAATAATTGGAAGGCATATTGTCAATGAGAGCTTTGAAAATAATGGCGTATTTCGAACTCCTGGTAAATACAGGACTGAGAGAACAAAAAAAAAGTAATTCTGAGTCTTAAAAAGTTGCTGGCTATAGCTATTCCTAATTAGGACTTGGATTTTTCTTGTAGTCTAGAAAAAATTGTAAAAGTTCTAAGGGCTATTAGATTTTGATTGAAACAATGTCAATCAAACCATTTCGCATTGATTATAAACGGTTTCATAGAGTGGTCTCAAACATGAACAGAAAAAAAAAACGGTATCGTATCTGCAGAAGGAGAATATTATGATTAGGATGGTATGACGAAGAACAGAAATTCACAATGGGATCAGAAATTCACAAAAAAATATAAAATAATAAATACCCAGACAAATACAGAAGAATAAACATACAGATATAAATACAAACAACCATGACCCAAAAACAAACATCTGTGTCCATCACATAAATTAATGCCCCGGCCAGGACTCGAACCTGGGACCTTCGGCATATGAGTCTGGGCTACTTACCACTACAATCGTCAATCTAAAATCCTATAACATTTTAGATAGCTATTAAAACAACACCTTACATAGTTTTATTTGAACAATGAAACCCTGCAGGATGATGGATTCAATCTGCCCAGCTAAAACCCCAATAACATATCTCATTCCGGTCCTGTCCTAGTCTAAGTACACTATGTCAAGAAACTACCGGAAATCGGTCAATATAATCTGTCAATATAATATGTATTATTTATCCAAGTGCATGTATCGCCTTCAAAGTAGACCCCTTCTGATACAGTGCACTTACTCCAACCAATAAGCCAATCACCAAAACAATTTTCAACCAATTTTTTTATCGATTTCAGTTCTTGCGGCGAATTCTCTTTATGTCGTCTATGGACTGAAAACGTGTGCCGTGAAGTGGTTATATGAAAACAATAAAATTTGGGAAAAAGCTTCAAAAGGTTAAAAAGCTTTGGGAAAATAAAGAAATCAGCCTCGTGAGATGGTGCGTTATCGTAGTTCAAAATCCTTCAGTTTTCTTTCCACAAATCTGGTCTTTTCGACGAATTTGCTCTCTCAAACACTGCAACGCTCAAATAATATTTTTTATTTAGTGTTTTACCTTCTGTCAAGAATTTTAAGTGCACATCACCGCGGTAATCGAAAATATCTGTCATCATCACTTTCACTTTTGATCGACTTTGACGTGCTTTTTCGGTTTCAGTTCAGTTGCAAGACGCCATTCCGAAGCTTGCTGGCTGGTTTGCATGTCAAACTCGCAAACCCATGTCTCATCACCAGTTACAACGCGCTTTATGTATGTGGGGTTTGAATTGACTCGTTCTATCTGTACACGGTTGAGTTTTTGCATAAAATTCAAGTCTTTCGGCAGAAGTGGTGCGGCAACGCGTTTCGTGCCCAAACTATCGTATAAAATGGTACGAATTGATTCGTGAGACACAGAAACTTCGGAGGCTACCACTTTCAGACTTAAACGGTGATTTTCAGTCACCACTTTCTTTACTTTAGCGATGTTAAGTTCAGTTGAAGACGTTGATGGCTGACCAGAGCGAGGAAAATCATCCAATATTCTTGTAACGGTTCGTTACAAATCCTAAACTTCATAACTAAATAATTAATTTTCCTTACAATAAACCTATCTACTACTATGTACATATATTTAAATAGAATTAATTTACTAAACGAACTTCAAAGTTATCGTAATATTATCAGCGCACTACAATACCTACGAAGGAATCGCGCGATCACGCTCGTGATGCGTGGACCGAACCGGTACAGCTAGCTGCCTACGGAATTCACTAGAGGGCCAGAGCATTACCGAGTGTGGATCGTTGAGAACGCACGGCTGCTGACCGCTCGTTTCTATCTTTTGTTTTAAATTTGTTCAAAAAATAATGTATTAGTACTATAACTAAAAGTTAAGCAAGTCTGTGAATTATCCCCAGTTTTGGGGTTCACCGCTACCCTACACTGCTGCCAGGATCCTGGATCAGGAGTCTGCCTTTCCCGATTAAGCCGACTACCCGATTGTTGAGCGACTGGAGCACTATACCAACCAGCTGGGACCTTTACGAGCTGCACTACCTACAGGACAGTGATAGTAACTCAATTTCTTCTTACGCAATCGGTTACTGTTTATATAAAAGAACCACTCCCCTATTAAGTCTAGTTATAGTTTTATATAATTGTTAGTTTATGTAGTTTATATTAAAAGTGTAATTGTTGCAAAACCTTAGTTTTCATTCTTCTTTCTTTAATTTTAAGTAAATTTATTTCATACGTCTATCTAGAACACGGCTAGCGTGACATTCTAAGTTTGTCAATTATGAATTAAATAAAAAATGAAAAAAAAAACATATCTTTATCTTTAAAGTCATCTTATTTTGACAAAGCACAAGGTATTCTACAGTAGACATATTTTTTCTGTTTGAGATAGCAGCCGGAATAAAAATACAAGACAATTTTTTTCTGTTTGCCAGAATAAAAATAAAAGAACTTAAAACAGAAGTTTAAAACTAACCTAATTTTAACAACCAATAACTCAAACAGTACTCAGGTCTTTACTCACATTTTGGAAACTCGAAACAAACTTTGGCATGTTTCAATGTTTCTAAAATACCCAGAAATTAGAAAAGATGTATCTAGCAGTATATAAAACTGTGTTTATCGACTTTATACGATCTTGTTAGAAGATCTTAAATAGTTTAAAACTTATTTGATGTTAGACTTTGTAGTTCTGAAGTAATGTTTCTCCGGAAAAACTTACACTACTTCACAGAATTTCTATTTTAAATAGATTAATCAAAAAAGTTGTAACTTCATGTTTACGTAAGTACAAGGTCGTATGTCGATAAATGTACTCGTAATCATATCATTTTTCGTTCGTACTTCCTTCGAAATACTTAATCTTATATTAATCGATTGTACAATTTATTTACATTTTTTCGAACATTTAACAATCGTCCTTTGAGGAAATACTGATTTCTTATTTTTTACTTATTTATTTTTCTTATTTTCTTACTTAGTTACTTTATAAAAAAACATATTAGTCATAATTTTTTGAGTCAGTTATTGAAAAATTTATAAAACGCTTTAAAAAAAAGTAGTCTGAATTAATGTTAATTATATTATAAAAGTGAATACCGATTTGAAGAACGAACAAACCACAAGATTTATTTCTTATGACTTAATGACTTTTGTAGATTCTAAGCTGGATCTTTATTTAGTCTTTACAGTATTTGTAATAACAACGTTATTTATTTACCGATTTTTTATCGATTTATGAATAAATAGCTCCTCCATATAATTTATAGAAGTTATCCTTATGATTTTAATACTTTCTGCTGTTCAAGGGCTTGTTGTAAAGGTTACTCTATAATTTACAATTTGTTGATATGTTGATGTTTAGTTGGACTACAATGTTTTTTGTTAAGATCTCGAGTCCTTAATATGATTTTACATTTATTCATTGTTTATTAAAGGTTTCGATTGGGTACGGCGTTAATTCAGAAATTAGGTGTACAAACCCAACCAATCGTCCTTAAACAACAAAAACCGCAAACATTACATTATTGATAAATATGTTGTAGAGATCACAGTTAAAAATTATTTATTATGTGATTACATTCTGATTTTGCGCATATATTTTATATAAATTATGTCAAACTGTTAAAATTATTCAGCTGATAAAATCTATCTAAGCATTGAAAATTCAGCCCTATGTGATAGTATCTATAAATTTACCAAATTTAAAAGAAATAGGCTTTGACGCACCTAGAAGGACTTTAAAGTATTTTTTTATATAGCATGTATAAATTATAATGTCGAAATAAGCTTTTGTTAAAACAAAGCTGTTATTTGAACGTTAGTTTTGCAATAAATTAAATTCGCCAAAAGTTTAGCTCGTTTTAAAAATTTACCACATAAATAGTCAATATATGAATCCTAGCTCAATGGCCTCTTTAATTACATTGAATCTAGTACATGTGTGATGTAATTCCAAAAGTTGATGTCCCTTTTGAGTTAAATTTCCTATGTTTTCCAGTAAACATTAATTTTATTTAAGACCGAATTTATATTCAAAGTGCACTGAGAGAAGTGTGCAACGTCGAGGAAATAAACCTCAAATCTACTCAATGAAGCTCAAAGAAATAAAACAGGATTGGATTCGACTTACATTTTGTGCAGGTTAGGCGTGGTGCAAACGTGTTCAACGGCATTAGATTTTCTTTGTTTAGATTTCGCCTGGGGCGGTACGGCTTAACCGCCATAATAACTGGAATAAAGGCAAATTTATCTGAAGCCTACGGTCGATGGTCGTCGACGTAATCATCATTAGGTGATGTAATGATCACATCCTAAGTCGTTAAAATTATCACGATTACTATTAATACATGAAACGCCTACGATTAGTGATACTCCTTTGCAGACTATGAAAATATGTTGCTAAATACTTTTCGTAACTGACACAGGACGCCATCACACGAACCGTAGTTGCTGAGTTTACTGGCGGCAACCAACACAATCGCCCGTTGCCTGTTATCGACACGGCTCACTACGAGACACCGTAGTTTGCATAGTGCAATTAATCGTAGTACGCAACCTCTGTATGACGTCATCGAGTAGCTTCTAATTACGCTTTGGTTAAACTGTCTTGTCAATGTTTACAATATATATCTGTCTGAAAAATCCAAAGAAAACTAGAGTTGTTCATTCTAGGTGTAATAATAAACCATCCTTGTAATTTTAAATTTAAAGTTTAAATAACCGGTGAACTTCCTCTGATACTCTCAATGCGGTGTATGTGAAAGGAGTAACGTGGCTTCCAAACCGGCGAAGCATACTCTAAGTGACTACGTACGTAAGAGCAGTAGAGCACTTTGATGGTTTTCACCTTTTTGAAGGCCTATGAGGCGCGCATTATAACATTGTTCCTCTAACCTGGCTGCTCGCTCGCGTAACAGTTATAGGTAAGTTCATCAGATTTATTTATATAAACCTTTACACTTTTTATGGACTTTATGCTTCTCTTTAATGATCTTGATAAGACTTGCACTATACCAACGGCGAAACTTGTCACGTACTAAGGACTGTTTTGAGGGTACACGTCTGTTAATTAATTCTTACATATTAGTAAAGTAACTGCCTAACGCCTCACCAATATCACATTCGAGAAGCACAGTTTGCCAATCACAACTTGCCAGTTCCTGACGTGATACAATAAAATAGTCTCACTAGCAGGTTTTAATAGTTTGAGTGGAAGGTAGCTTATTGGATGGTAAAGATCTGGGACTCTTGGACTAAGGGATCAAGACATTTGTTCGCAAACCTCTTACGTTTTGGTTATACACTAAAAGGTTAGCCATTTTATAGAAAACGGTTAAGAAAAATAGGGCAACATAGCATTGCAGGTTCAGCAAATGTAATATTTTTCGAATAGTAGAAAGTAAATAGTGAGATTATGTAAAACGAATGATACTGAGCGTCAAAATCATTAAAGCATATTGAGTGATGTTGTGAAAATAAACTGTACATAGCATGCATCAGACATAGCATAGAATAATAACAATAACTGGAAAAGAAAATTAATACACTAAAGATAAAAAGAAAGGTGATGGTCAGAAAAATGCACTTTATGTATTTTTAGCAGATAGATAGATCAATTTTTTATTTGCATCAAAAAAAAGATACGATAAGATAAGATAAATCACAACAAACACGTAACAATTTTTATTGAAAAATGAACAACTAATCACACAAAACACATTCATTATACAATAAAACTAAACAAATACAATAAGTACAAACAATATTAAAAGAAAAAAAGGAATACACAAAATATTTATGATTAAATAAAGAAAAGTTTCAGTTACAGATCATTTTCGGGGAATAAAGAATCTTGGTATTCGCTGGATCTGTAACAATTTGATATCGTCCAGTAAGCTCATTGCTTCCTACCGCAAAATTCCTACAGTACAGTAACCTACAAACATATGTTCGCTGGTGGAACGATCATCCCTGTGAGTGACACGTGAAAAGTGTAAGGGGGCTGCGCCAAATTTAGATAACAGATTTATTCAGGATATTACGAGTATATTGGGAAAGTGCGTTATATTTATATGCATTTTCAATAGGACTTAATCAGTTTGTTGTTTTTGTTATTTAAATTATTCAATTAATTTATAGAAATAATATAAAATAATATATATCAAAACGAGTCAAACAAGGTTAACATTAATAAAGAAAATGTTGATTTTGTTACAGAAATAACTCAGTACACTCACAAATAACTTTCAGAACATGTGGTTCTCCGTGTTAAACGTGGTAATCATACAAAACTTAAACTTAAGACCCAATTTCACCTTTCTATCAAATCAAATCAAATGAATTTATTTGCGAAAAAATGTATACAAATAGTTCTTAATTAAAATTGACAGTTCTAAATTTTTTGCTGTTAAACAGCGGGCAAATATTTATAAGAAGTTAATCACATAATGATTTACCTATTAACCAAAAACCTATAAAATAATATCAAAAAAGTATTTACAAATATTAATATTTAAATGTTATAAAAATATTACAAAACAATATGATTGCTAAACTTATACGTATAGATTCATTTATTTACAATTCAGTGTCTTTAAAATATTCATCAATTGTGTAGTAACATTTTCGTATCAATGTTATTTATATTATAATTTAAATGATTCAATGACAATACATTTCACAATGACAATTTTATGATTAGGTAATTTATAGCTAGTCGTCTGAAAAAAATATCTATTGCAGCGCTGAGGATTATGATACGGGCAGATGGTATTGTTGCAAGAAAAATGTAAGGAAACATCCTCGAGTCGGCTTCTAAATGGTTCAAATTTATTCAAGTACCTCAAAAAATGAAAAGCCTTGTAATTTGGAGAAATCTCTATACATTTTTGTATAATATCACAAAAAATTAATATTGTTATTAAAAAAATCATCAAACTGGCTCAGAACCCCTATCGAATCAATTAAGTTAATATCTAAGGATATGGGACTTGCAATAATACAATAAGGCGATGCTTTTTTAAAAGGGATTACGATAGAATTGTTTTGAATGGTTTAAATTACTTGTAAAGTGGTTGGTTTAAAGTTTCCAAAGGCTTCAATGAGTGGGATGTTGTAGAAAGCAAGAAATAATTTATTTGTAGAATATGGTCTAGGCTGGATGTTACAATTGGAGTGTACAGCATATTAAACCGTTGCAACGGTGTGCAAATATTAAATTTGACTTTATTTCGAATACAATAGATAATTGACAACAATACTTAAGACGTCATCATATCAAATATCAAAACGCATTATTTTTGTCATTCTTATAGTTCCAAAATAGGTAAAATACATACTTAATTAAAATGTGTCTGCAATTAATAAATTTAATATCAAAAAATAACCTTAAATTACCAGTTTACGAATATATAAATGTCAAAATTAAATCTAATTCCGTATAATATCTAAATTACTACATTCATTAATTATAAATATGTCAAATAGTGTAGTATTATTAAATATCATATATAATATTATCGTTGATAACATTTTTCCAATGTAAATATTATAGTAAATAAGATAATTTAAACAAATTCCATTTAATAATGATTGTCATATTTGATTCAGTTCAAAAGGAAGTGTTTTTTATATTAAATGTCAATTTAAAAATTCATTCTCACAAAAGCTTTAATCAACAAAAATTTTAACAATTCGTTCTTTAATTTTCTAATGGGCATCTCTTTTAAAATATTTGGCAATTTATTATAAATACGAATTGCTATGCAGAAAACATTTTAGAATACAGTCCCAATCATTGTGTGAGTACATAAAGTTGATTTTTATGTCTACCGGTGTCCTTAATTTATGTTATCGTTCGTTTTGAAAAGCATGCGCTTTCGGACAAACATGCATAGTACAAAAATGTAAATGCATAGTACCAGTAAAATTTTGAATTTTTTAAATAATGGTTTACATGTGTCTGTCTACATAGCACTGTTTAATGAGCGTATACACTTTCTTGAGCTCTAAGAACTTTGATAATGCTTAACAGAGTTTCCCCACAGAATTATTCCGTATCTTAACATGGATGAAATATATCCATGATAAGCTTAAAGTGCTGTTTGTAGTCCACTTACAGCCCGTATTCGTCTGAGCACATATACTCGTACATATTTCTCTAGCTTCGATAGTAAAATTGTCACATGTTGCTTTCCTATTAATTTCTAACCCTAAAAATGTTGTTAAGTTTACATTTTTAATTGGTTCATCATTACAGTTAGTAATGACGTCCTATATTTATCATTCAATCGGCTTATTTCAAGGCACTGACTTCTATTTTGCTCGTATAGCAACTGTAACCTAAAACTAACGTCGAAACAATTAAGTGTACATCTTGCTTGATATAGCTAGAGTAAAAGTTATGTTAGGGGATGGTCGATGTCACGGTACAAAATTGAGTAAAGGAGACATTTAAATTACCTTGTTCAAGAACCAGTTTTCCCTGCTCTAAAACAACTGGTGCCCGTTCCGAATGCCTGTGAGCACGTTCACGAAGGATATTGATACGTCATCAGTGACTTCATAGACGCCGTCATCTTCCCACTCACAGTACCGAAGCTACGGATCATGGTCGCTCTGAGTGATATGTCAAAACTGACTCATGACGTTTCTTTGTTGATGTTTTTGATGTTAATGAAGATATAGCTTTAAATTTAAGCAAGGAAAAATTAGAATTTTAGCACGCTACTTACCGTTCCGATTGAAATAGCACTGTTCACACGAGTGAACAGGCATCTTAGTCAGCAGAGCATTGACCTACCAAAAACATAGCAATTTTTATGCAACATTTGTAAATACATCAATTGACGTATTTTACATTGTACACACACTACTGTAGATAGATTTAGTATAAATAGCTTTAATTTTTATAAATAAACTCTCTTTGGATTTGGACTCAACGCTGTTTCAATTGGGCAACCCTTGACAAGACGACTACCAAGCTGAGCTAGCCACGACGACGCCCTGAAGAAGTACTACGACGTGACTAGGCTAACCTGACGACTACTGGACGAGACCTGGACTCTCTATGACTTGCAGCTTCCTCTCACTGTGGCCAAGACACCTTTAGCCATCCAACGATCGGTCTTGTGAGTCTGCTTGACCGGCAGTGAGAAAACCTTTCCAAACCTTTCATCCCTTTCTCTTCCGCCTATTGCCTTAGGTCTCACGGCAATAGGTATCCCGCATCTATTTATATATACGTAGTGTATGGATAGGTTAGGTGGTTAGGTAGGAAATTAAGGTTATTTGTAGGTTACAGATTTAACCTCACCCTTTCCTGTACAGTCGGCTAACTATTACAGCAGATTACAGTTCTATACAGTCACACTAAATTTAATATTTTATACAGTTTTTATTGATCACACGACATACACATAACACTATACAATAGACACGTGAAAGTAGTTAGTTGAACGTACATATGGTCCTTCGAGCCGGATTTAAATTTAAAAAATTACATCACGAAAACTCGATACGAATTACCATTATTCGTGTATGAATTAGGTCGGGCTTGACCAGCACCTTAAACATTACAAGAGCCAAATCATATGCTGCAAAACATATGTACACATTCAGGAAACCAGGCTGAGATAGGGAATCATTGCGCGTTGTTCGGTCCTATAGTGTCGACCCGCATACAATCCAACCTAACCTAACCGCACCCCCTTCTCTCCGGTGTCACTCCAATGAAGGCTGACAGCATTCCCATGCCACAGCCGTAAAGGTGGTTTTTAGTGGGTAGGTGCCGCTGTGCTGTGGGTGCAGCCGAGGGTGCTGCTTAGGAGGCCAAAAAAAAACCAGGGCACGACGACACTGCAGGGAATTCGAATGCAAATAAGAGTCTGCAGCAAGTTCTAATCTTCTGTTTTTAAGTTCTGGTCTTACTTTGGGCATCCTAATCGATTAAATCGGTAAATAATGTTTGCTTGCAGTGTTTATTTTTTTACGATTCTTATTTTTCCGTGTTACTTGTTTGATTTTTTAAATAAGCTTTGTGTGAAGTTCCTGGCTTTTGGTGCTATTGTAGAATATTTAGTATTCTGATAATTTATGATTTTTATTCAATTTAGTTAATCCTTATAATACAGTACTGATAAATATTTTTAAATAGCTTTTGGCTTTGGACTACCTGATTCAAGTAATTTAACAAACAAACATAAACATTTGCTATAGTTTTATCTTCTTTATAGAGCTTTCAGGAAATTCAAGTAAATTAAATGATATTGTTTTTATCATCAGACATTCAGTAGGTATATGTTTTTCTATGTTTTTGGCAACAAAATGTATCGATCAATGCCGTTGCAAGGACTAGGGCTAACCAGCTTAACGAATAATACAAATTGATCCTCATACAGCTGTGCACATAGAGTGAGTTATTAGATACATTCTCTCTGTAGAATATGAATCTTGACAGTTCATTCATATTCTATAAGTAGAAAAGCATAACAAAAGCGATGTGCATAGAATAATATACGCTAGCTTTAATACTAATAAGAGTTACTATGTATGGCGTACTTGTTTTTGTTTGAAACACATATTCGAACTACCGCTTCAGTGACTGAAAGAAATATATATACAGAAACATTATTTCTATTTCCGTGACAAAAAAATTAGGTTTAGCCAATAGTTGTTAACAATGGCCCAAATTAAACGAAGACTTAAAAGGTAACGTAATACAATTTACTATTAGTAGTAAATATTCTTTTAAATTAAAACTTAAGACGCAATTACGAGAAATACAAAAACTTGGAGTTTCCAACACTTTGCCGAGATGACTAGTGTAATATTTGCAATGATTTATTATAAATAATGTGATTCTTTCTTTCATACTTGATTCATTCAATATATAATATAAACAATACAGTTACTACTTACCTTAATCTCAATATGATCGACCATATAAAATATATAATATATTCTATTTACAATTCAATGATACCTATTTATCATTATCTGTATATATATCTATCATTATCTACATCAATCTATAAACCCAGTTTCATTTTAACTTACAAATATTATATATATTTAAAAAAAAACTCTCATGGAATTATTGAAAACACTATCAAGGTACAAACTTTAATATTACCAGGCAATGACGTGCTCGCGTACTACCTAAGGTTATAGCTGAAAAGATTGCTTGTAAAGCAAATATTGATGCTGAGCTGTGACCCATTGCACTGACGTAACGCACACGATAAACTGTGTAAATTGTGTGTATTATTCTTTCTTTCTTCTCTTTTTTTGTATTTTTGTGTGTGTTTAAAGTGTAATAAATGTTTTATCTATCTATCTATCTACCTATCTATTAGAAGAGTGGATATTGTATATCTATTTGTTGTATAAAATCACTTCTCGGGGCCGAACCTTGTTGACCGATATCTTGTTTTCCAATAATTCGTCACTGTAAAGGAAAATTATATTACTTGTAACAGCCGTGATCGTTTTCCGTAATTGTCAGGATCTAAAATTGTATTAAAGACTTGTCCCACTTTATGGAAATAAATGCAAAATTGACCCTTTCGAAAATGTTTTAGGCGGAAACAGCCCAATTTAATGCTTCAATAATAATTTATTGAAAGGGGCGGATAAAACAATACAATACATGCTATGAATAAAATTGTTGCAAAACTTTTTATACTCATTTGACACATAGTAGTAATAAACTTTACTTACCTATATAGATTGCCGCGTAATAATTAGCTTATGAAAACGTTCTGAATAGAATATATGTGATAAAGATCATATGTATACACATTTATTTAATTCATTACTTTATATACGTCTCATTAAAAAAAATGAATTTTTACTTTTACCTAAACTACATAATAGGTCTTTACCTATGAAACTGCCGTTTTGCCGTACTGGCCATTTCAAATGAAAATATTTTTTTTTTGACTGATAATTCTAATTTCAAATTAACTTTTATTTGACAAACATGGAATTCTTTTTCTGTTTTGTTTTCAACGCATTCGAACATTTTTCTCTATCATGGATAAGTTAAAAATTCGAGTAATTATGGAGTATGAGTACCGTAGGAGCGAACACTACAAACGAACGCACCACCCGTTATTGGTTTACCAGCTTCCGTTCTGGAAATTTTGACCTGAAAAATGAACCCCGTGGTCGTCCGAAAACTTTGGTCGACAATGACGAATTAAAGGCAATTGTGGAAGCTGATGAAACTCAATCCACGGCTGAATTAGCAGCAGCTGTCGACGTTAGCATCAAAACAATATTGGTCCATTTGCGTCAAATTGGCAAGGTAAAAAAGCTTGACAAATGGGTACCCCACGAACTCAATGACCGCCAGCGCGAAGTACGCGTGGAGACGTGCCTTGCACTGCTCAGCAGGGATACAAATGAAGGAATTCTGAACCGCATTGTTACTTGTGACGAGAAATGGATCCAGTTTGACAATCGTAAGCGCTCAGCAAGTTGGTTGGACCCTGGTTCAGCACCCAAACAATGCCCTAAACGAAAACTTACCCCTTGAAAAGTGATGGTCACTGTTTGGTGGTCTAACGCGGGTGTAATTCATCACAGCTTCTTGCCAAACGGGACAAGAATTACTGCAGATGTGTACTGTGAAGAACTGAACACAATGATGGAGAAGCTCGCACGTCTCCAACCAGCTTTGGTCAATCGTTCGGCTCCACTGCTCCTGCACGACAACGCGCGACCTCATACTGCACAGCAGACGGTCTCCAAGCTACAAGAGTTGGGGTTGGAAGTTCTCCGTCATCCGCCGTACTCACCAGACCTTGCGCCTACAGACTTCTACTTTTTCCAGAATTTGGATAACTTCTTGGCGGGAAAAAAATTCAATACCCGAGAGGCAGTACAAAATGCCTTTGAAGAATTTGTTGCCTCCCGTCCAGCTGATTTCTTCAAGAAAGGCATCAATAAGCTACCAATGCGTTGGCAAAGATGCATTGATAGCATGGGTGATTATTTTGATTAATAGAAATAAAAAATATATAAAAAAATTACGCTTCATTTATTTCGTGTAAAACGGCAATTTCATAGGTAAAGACCTAATATTTCACTACTATCACTATAAATATACTTCAATACATATCTCCTAAACGAATCATTGATCCAGAAAAGCAAGAGTATAAAAAGAAATACCTCTGCCGCAAATCTCCCTTACCAAATCCTACGTTTCTCTCCCTGTATCACTGTCAGAAATCTGCTTATTTTCGGCAGCATTAAACGAACAGGCAGACAAAAGCCAATGTCGCCTTCCCGAGGAGCCACCTGCTTGCTATTTCACGGCAATATGGACAGATAGCGCCGAATGCATTGACGTGACGGATGGGACACACCACAACCTAGCGGAAAAACAATTTTATGGTAGTTTTGTTTTAAAACAAATCTTTAACGTATTCAGAGCCATATTTATTTATTAATATTGTCACTACAATTTACTACCTCACACACTTGTCTAAAATAAAATAGTTTGTAGTGTTTCAGAACACGTCGTAACAAGTATAGTCGAAATCAAGACATTCTGGTTGGGTATGATTGAATTCTTGAATAAAATTTAAAGGAAGTATTGCATAAAAGTTTTACAAAATGCAATTTAAAAAAAATTTAATTATAGAAGTACAATTATATGCCTCTTTATATGAGCATGCGTGGTGCGAGCGCTTTACCAGCTGCTCCAAGTTTACCTTTAGCTTTCTTTATATAATATTGAGCTAGCTTCCTTCCTACGATCAACCGGCACCGTCCTCAAAAATAAATAATAATATTTCTCCTCAGACAAACACACCAACTGTATGGCCTCAAAGTAAGCAGAGCTTGTGTTATGGAAGACCATACAACGAACTGGGGAGGAACCCAGATTAAACATACATATATCAATATAAACAACCATGATCCGAAAACAAATATTTATACTCATCACACAAATTAATGCCCCGGCCATGACTCGCACCTGGGACCTACGGCGTATGAGGCAGGGCTACTATCCACTACGCTACTCGGTGGTTTTGTCGTATAATGTTGGCGTATGTACACACTTTGTACTTTATTATGTACTGTAGTACACCCCTTTGGATGAAAATTTATTATTGTTCTACTTTTAGTTAATTTGTATGACCTTACGGAGTTTGTCTCCTACAAATTGATTTAAATATTTTTTTACACTTTTTCTTATACTCAGGGCTGGTAAAAAGGCATCTTGAATGGAAATTTGACATCGTAACTGAGAGTTTTGTACCTGTAAAAATCACAAATGAATTTAAATAAATAAATAAATAAACTCCAGGATTTTGCTATTAGCTCTTACATAGCTCTTACATCCACCTCTTGATTTTATGATTAGCTCTCAATTAAGTGTAAATATAGGACTTGTCAAAAATAAGTAAAAAAGATTACCACAAGCACCTTCTGTCTTCATCAGAACTTTATCATCAAATGTAACATGTTGATCTGTTCAAAATAAACCGCGCAATATAAACACTATTTTTTTTTTCGAAAAAGGATGAGACGTTTTTCTTCTGTGCCACCTGATGGAAAGTGATCATGAAGACGAAGGTGTTACATAGTACAGTGAGTTGTAGAGTGTTCCACCTCACGTCGTGGAAAGTGATGTTGAGGACTAGGATGGTACATCCTCCACTGTTTCACCCTACGCTTAAAAGATCCAGGATCGAATTTTTCTGGAAAAACAGACGAATGTTTGATAGCGTTCTTCCGACGTATAGGATCTAGCACCCACAAAATTAAAATTAGCCCAACTTGGAGCCAAAAAGAAACCGATGCAAAAGTAATCATCACAGTCTGTGTACAAATAAAACAAGAGAACCATTTCCCAGTCCCATAGAGACCGTTGGTAAAATTCCCCTAATGGTTCAAGGTACTGTCATGTAAACAAAGGATATTTTCAACTCCCCGTATAAACTCCTGGTTCTACTAATTTACAGAAGTTTACGTTTCGCTCAAAAGAATCAAGCAGCATTTTGTTGCACTAAAACTTCATCCCTTAAACAAGTTAAATACTTTTTAATAAAAAAACTTTGGTTTTAATTTCCTACTTAAGTTGAAGTGAAAGCAGAAGCATAGCAAGTAGCCACGAGCCGTTGCAATTCAAAGTTAGCGTAGAATTACAACTGCGAGGGAAGACAAGAAATAGTCGAATACAATTAACTTGTGAAACTCTTAATTAGACTTTGCAAACTTGGATTCTAAGTAACGGCAGCAATGTTTGTCTTTACAATCTAAATAGCTTTGTTTTGTCTGCAGATTCCTTCGGTCTATCGGTCTGCTTCCTTTCGTAATGTCGTAAAGCACGTACGGGTCTAAACCCAATTCGCATTTTTTTTTTGCTGCCGAAGCACACTCTCGGGAAGGAGGTGGAAGATTCGTCATGAATACCACCGCAGCCGTCTGCGGGGTGATGTGGGACTCACCAGAGTGGCACCTACTCACTAAAAACCACCTAAACGGCTGTAGCATGGGAATGCTGTCAGCCTTCATCGGAGCGACACCCGGGTAGGGAGGTGGGTGCGCAAGCAGGGACCCGCTAGCGGATCACCCGCTGAGAATAGCAATCACTTAAGGTGCAAATGACATTTTATATTGCTGATTATACGGCCTGGGCAGCCTTAAGCTCGTCCAGATTAGCCGAAATTTGATCGGGGTATCCGAGAGTGCATTTCTCGGTCTACGGACTTTGTACCTCGACGGCATGGACGGAGCAGTATAAGCTACTGATTTTTTAGAATAATTTATAGATGAAAGTAGTTTGTAACTAAGTCTGCAGACTTAGCGAGTTAGCTTTAGTTTGTAGAGGGTCAGTTCGTAGTCAGCTAGGTTTGGTTTAGTACATATCCCACGATAATCCCAATAAGGTAAGAGGGTTAAAGATTTTATTAACGATTTTATCCTCATATTTAAATTACTCGGTAGATCAGTAACATTTACGTAAACAAGATGTACGTAAATTGTGTTCACGTGCACTCTCCCAAACAGTAGATCACGCATCGTTTAGTATTGTAACTATTTTACTCCTACAGGTATATATTATTACTGTAAACACCAATAGGACATTACCCCCAATACAACAGGCTACGGTTTTTAAGGTGAGGCAGGAATAGCTTTATGTGAAACTTAGTACGTGGGTAAAAAACCATTGATTACTAAAGAATAATTTGTTGAATTCGTTATACTGCTTCTGCACTGTAACCCTTCCTGCACACACGTAGTTAGACGTGGATTGATCACCCCGTAGGGAACACCTAAACGCAACGGCAACTCCTCTTGAGGGCAATAAACTTACATTGATTATGTATATAAACTAGTATAGGATGAAAACTAGTATATAAAATAGTACCAGGAACTCTGATGACTTCAAAGAATGGAGATTTCCTTTGGTATTTTATATGTATTATATTCACGCTCTCCAGTTTCAGGTCTGTTAGAAGAGATTTCTTTTACAAATAAGCAGTGCATTTGTAGTGTAGTAACTTTAAAAAAAAATTAAAACCTGTGTGTAGTAACATTTATTATTAAATAAATAAATAAACATTTAAGAAGCTTCACCAGATACACGACAATACAGTTTTTAATGTAAAAGTAAAGTGCATATTGGAATATGGCTTTCATTTCATTTCATATTTATTTGTCAACATTGACAATTACTTGTTCTTACTGACGTCAAAAAAAACATGACTCTACCACCAGTTCGGAAAAACCTTCGTGAAGAAGAACTGGCAAGAAACTGCACGGGTATATTTTTTCAAAATTTTACAGAGTCTCTTAATGACAAATTTATTCTTATTAGAAAGAAATAAAGAAAGGAAGAAAACGTTTATTTGATATATTCAATCAATACATTATTTAAGAGTTAACTTTAATATTTAGAAACATAATATCAAAAAGGCCTCCGCTCAGCTTAGTGCCGCGACGAAGTCACGACGCTGGTTTTCAGCGGATGCCTTTATTTACTTATACATAATTATTATTTAATTTCAATTTATACATTGTTATATACGTATTTATACATTTTAATATTTTATTTATTTATTTTTAAGAAGCAATTTTTATTTGTTTAAATTTATTATTTTTAATCAATTTCAAATTATCTTAAATATTATTCATTTCAAATTACATATTTTATACATATTTATTAAATCTATCCAATTTATTATAATTTTTACATATCGAATCATACTTAAATTTAAAGATTCAATTCTAATCAAGTACATGTCACATCATAGCAAATAAATCAAAACAAAATATTAACATCACTTGACAACAAAGCATTCAATTACAATAACTCTCCATTTCTATCATTTCCCATTCTTTATATTAAAATTAAACAAGTTTTTATACACCTATATGAATGAACACGCATAACATTTAATAGTCACTATTACTTATTCCAATTAACATAAATTGTTCTATTATCAATATTGTATTTCTTTGCAATTTAAAGTCACTATACATAGGTATTTGTTATTAAATCTTAATATATACATTTTAAGTTATACGTATTTATGAGATCTTTAATCTTATTTAATAGTTATTTTAATTAGATCAATCAATACAGTGATAGCACGGCACATCAAGACAACAAAGTATACTTTATATAAAACAATCCAAACAACATCCAAATACAAATATATGAACATGGATAATCAGTAAACACCTACACATACATTTTCCTGAACTACGTATTTATTTATTTTGCATTTTTAACATATAATCTATATTTCATTTTGAAGTTGTGAACTGAGCTAGAATTTTTTATTGGGGGGTATGTCGTTCTAGCTCTTCGTTGATGTGAACTTAAAGCTGCCGCGGAAAGCAGCTGTTTTGTGCCGTGGACATATTAGGCGGTTACATCTTCTAGCTGTTTGTTGTGTGAAGTTTAACTTATCAAATAGATACGGGGGACTTCTGTACTTTTCGATACCAAAGAGTAGGGCCGCAAGATGAAGTTTACGTCGCGATTCCATGTTCATTAGATTGCTATTGTTTAAGTAAGGCGTAATGTGGGCTCTGGGTGGGATAGGGAGGCAAAATCTCGCGCAAGAGTTTTGCATGCGTTGTATTAGTTTTTTTGTACGAGCCAACAGACACGATCCTGTCACAGTATCGGCGTAACTTAACTTTGACATGATAAGAGTTTCACAAAGATGTATTCTTAGTTCCGTACTTAAGTGCTGTCGTATTCGGTGTAATACTTTGAGCCGATAATAGCATATCTTTATAGTATCACGCACATGACTTTCGAATTTTAAATTCTCGTCCATTAAAACCCCAAGATTTCTTGCTGTAATCACTTTTTAAACAGGGTTGTCTTCTATATTTATATGAAGTGAATAATTATTTATTTGATTTATGACATTTTTGTTACCAAGTACGATAAAATTATATTTTGACGGATTCAAAACCAAGACATTAGATTTCGACCACTCAGATATGCGCTTTAGATCTTCATTTACTTTGTTCACAGCAGTGTCTGTTTGATGGCTTGAATGTGTGGTATATCTAGAGATCATCAGCTTAAAGGTGATATTCGGTGTCAACAATAACTTTAGGAAGATCTGCCGTATATAAGATGTATAGTATCGGCCCCAATATCGAACCTTGTGGCACGCCTTTTCTCACCGGTAAATTTGCTAAAACTTTCCTTGTACCATCGCTACGGACAATCTCTACACATTGTGTCCAACCAGTTAGGTAGCTAGAGAACCATTTCAAGGTAGTACTATCAAAACCATAGTGCGTAAGTTTAGCCATAAGCAACGTGGTATTTATCGTGTCAACAGCTCGCGAGTAGTCTAATAAAACCAAAAATGCTCCCTCCCCTACGTCCTGCCCTGTCAGAATGCCATCAACCACATCCAAAAGAGCAGTGGCCGTACTTCTACCTGCTCTAAATCCAGATTGTTTTAGAGGCAAGATGTTATTAGAATTAAGATAGTTGACCAACTGAATACAGACCACTTTCTCCAATATTTTAGACATAAATGGTAACACGCTGATGGGACGAAGATCTTTTAATTCTGTGGGATTGTCAACTTTTGGAAAAATGTTCCTTTAGTCAGATAATGTACCCGTCTCAATAGATTTATTTATAATATCAGTGATGACAGACAAGGTAAGTGTAAGAGTTAAAAGCATCATGTCCAATGTAATGCCATCCACTCCCATTGCATTTGTTTTAAAACTTTTAATTATTTTAAGTACTGTCTTTTCGTCAACCAAGTTGGAGTAACCGAGTATTATTTATTTATAATTTTATTACAAAATTATTCTTATCTGTTAGCTCGGTCTCCCTCCCCCCAAGTATACAAACGACGAACACCCTCAAACGGCACCCGTTCACGAGTTCACGTGGGATCCAGCCATATTATAACACTGATGGGCAGCAAGAAGAACCTTTTGACAGTGGTATTAATTTAGGTTTAGTTACTGGTAACAAGACAAAACGTATGACAAATCTAAATCATTTCAATTTGAGCCCAATAAAAATAATCACTTATTCCATGGAAATGGAAACCTGAAACCTGGAAAAAAATATGTATTCGATATCTCTGCGTTATTCACTGCTTCAATGAACCCAGAAAATGTTTATTTATAGGACTTCATTCATCATGGATCTTTTTTTCATCTTCATTTTTGTATTGCGTTTTTCCGGACAGAAAGGCGACTCAATGATACCTCATTTATTTGTGTCCGGGATTACTGAGTAAAAGATACATAATATAATTAAGTGTTCTTTCAAAGAACCGGTTAAATTTTCACGTTTTGTTTTACGACATTATAAAAAATAGGAACGAAAGATAACGTATTATGTTTCTTATTCATGTTGTTTTCGTAACTTCTTAAATTAAAGTGTTTTTAATTTGGCACGCAATTTGCGTCTTAATAAATCACTTGCAAATAATAAAACATAAAAAAAAAAAATTTTTCACTGTATAAAATATTGCGTACAATCTGTATTATGCATTATTGCATTGATGAATGATTTTAGGCATGATGGATAGAATTGTGTTATTCAAATAGAAGACGTGTATCCTATAATTGGTTACATCAAACACTTGACAAACTCAAATCCAAATTCAAACATATATTTTTCATCACGCCAGTGGCTCTACTACGTCTCTAACGACTGTGATCGCAAATCATGTTTTACTTAAAATGTTATAATTTATGCTTACGCTTGTTTTGTCATATCTTCATAAATTACTAAGTTGTTTTCGTCACATACCAGTAAAGTGAACAAAGCGCTCGTTTTTGGTCCGTGTGGCCAAAGAGTGTTTTTGTAGAAAAATAAGATCCTGGAGCTGTCAAGCGTAGAGTGACTAGGTACCTCTTGGACAGGCATGCACCGTCCTAGTCTTCATCATTACTTATATCATTAATTACATCAGTTGAGATGGAAGATGCCAATTGGCAAAAAAAAGAATATTACTTTTACTGTCAAACACTTTTATTTATAAATTACCATTTATAATGCAGTAAAATAGATAAAATTAAATAAGGTTTCGCACTTTTTAAGTTAGTTAACGACACACAATTTTGCACTTGACCAAGTGATCTAACGATCAAAATTTTGCACATAGATTTCACGAATGATATATCGCCAAAGTTTCAAATGTTTTCCAATCTGGTGTAAGAGAGATGTGGAGTGCAGTGCACTCACGAATAGATTGCAATAGATATGTATATGAAGCAATTACAGCTTGAATTTTGAATACATGTGTGAAAGTTTTGACTTAATATTTATCTACAATTTATGCGGGGTTTACTCCCCGCATAGCTTGTAATCCCTTGGGAAGTTTCTGATAAACTATTCCTAATGTTACTTCTTATTGCAAAATAATAATTGTTCAATAGTTCATCAGTGCACCGTTTTACAGTTGATCGATCAACAAAAACAAACAAATGAAAAGATACGAGATGATTCATTCTTTGAGATTCATAATTTGAGAAACTTTACCATTAAGTGCTATATTGTTTGTAATTACAACAGTCTTATTTTTAACTTAAGAACCTAAAGTTACCATTGGTTCAATTTATGATCAAAATAAAAAAGTATTTTATTTCTCAAATGTACTATTTTAAAGCGGATCTTCCAGATTAAAGATTTTTCACAGAATTTTTTTAAAATAGAAGCCACTGCACTGAAAAACCGCTGTTTTCGAGGAAAATAAGCCACCACACTCGATACGTACAATCTTACAGACCTACCTACTTACGACTTACATGTATCAATGTGCCATGGGTCTTGTAGGCCGCAGCACTATAAACAATATGAAGTAACGTGGCCGCAGGTGGAATTGACAAACTAACAAAGGCCTGCGATCTTGCAAACACAATTAGCTTTTATTGAGTTAGCTTCTTCGTTATCGAATGTAAACTGATTTGATGAGAACAGCTCTGAATAGTTTTATAAATCTCTTCATACATCAATTAAATTAGGTATGAGGTTGTGTTAAGCTAATGTAATTTATATTTCGAAAATCTTAGCGATACATCGATCTGTAATTTACCAGTAAAGTGAACTTATAATTTATTTTGATTTTGAAGCAGCTGATTTGCAACCATCCATTTGCTTAAAATTGGCTCCAAATGCAACATTCATTTTGACTTCAATGAGTGACTTATTCGTAAAATACTCAAACATATAAAAAATCTTTAAAGATGCAGACCATTTACTGACGCTGTACAAAGTACATTAACTTGTCATCGATTAATTCGCAGTTATAGCAATCAGATGTAGATTTGTAGGTCATATGCGTTTTTGTTTAGTTTTAATTTATAATAATAAGTATCTTTATTTGTATTACATCTTATTACTTACAACCGTGCACTCGCCTTTCTTTACATTATTACTTACTTAAAATCACCCTTACATTTATATCTTAACTTTACTTTACATTTCTATATGTTGGATTACACCCCAACAGACGCTCTGACGAACAACATGACATAAAAGGCAAATAGAAGAAAAAATTGTCAATAGTCGCAGCATTGTCGATGCAGACTCAATCTCAAAGTGACTGCGGAGTCGGCTTAGGATTAAATATATAGCGTTAGTGATTTAACACAAAATATGAAAATGACTGATCAAATAAATAGGAAAAAGTCTATCACTAATATTACATTATCAATTTTATTTTTATTTTAATTCTAAGACACCCCTTAATCTGTAGTGATTACATTTTCAGTTACATTTTATCTTAATAATTTAATCAGTCTAACAATTACTTAGTTTCACTATTTCATAATTTGTTTTAAAACACTAACTCCACATATTAAATCCTACGCGCAGATTGTGACTGCGTCAAATAAGCTGCCATCTGAAACAGTAATGTGGAATATCTTCGCCTTCAGAGATTGTTCCACGCAAGAGGATTCTACCTCGTTTTGTTAACAAGGCTGTTGCTGTAAGAATTGTGTTTAATAATATTAAACACGGAAAAGTAGACTTCATAAAGGCTAAGTAACATCTGGAAGGGTTTTAAAATGAGTTTTCTTTTAAACTCACGAGCTCTGGCTCTGGAGGTGTAAGTTCTAGACTTAATTAATGTAAGTTTAATTAAACTGCAGAGAATAAGAAGTTTGATCGTTTTTCTTACAACGCATTTAATGAATTGAAATGTCGATACTACGTATAAACACAAATGTTTTCTATTCTATTCTTGTAATATATGGCAATCAGCCGTCGTTACGACTTGACAGACTATTACTGCCAGTGTCAAATAAAGGTAATCAAGTATTAAACAATACTTGACCAATAATTTTATAGCCGGGATACCAGTCTCACCTCATGGTAAGTGGTATCCGCATTCATGGACTTCATTAGTCATAGGTGTTTTATATAATAATAATGTTGGTTATTATTAAATAATAATAACCACCTACCAAATAATAAATAAATAAATATAATAGTTGTGACTATTATCTCGACTAAAGATGAGTTGCCCACCATAGGTTCCAGATTAAATGGCCTTTGTCTCAGTGATTGCACTACCTGTTCCTTCCCTTCCCTGAACCCCAGACCTTAATAAAATCTTAACAAAAAAACTCTGCTACCGCCATACATTTTTACGACACATTTACGATTTAGCGAAATCTATACGGAGGAGCGCCTTATTCAATCATTTAACGCCTCTAAGAGCAACCGCTAATGTGTTATATAAAAACGCAAAACTTAATCGGCAAAATCTGCAAGTTGCTCCAGTTCATAACAAAATTACTTTAATATCCGGTAATTTTGTTTTCATTATCTGGGAACAGAGCTCTATAAGCTTTAGTTTAATATCTCACAAATTGATCCGTATATGTCAATTTTAGGATAATTAGAAGATTAGTAACTCGACCAAGTTTAGTAGCATTATAAATTATGTCGTCGGGCATTAAATTATTGTTATTAGTTAGTGTTGCTCAATTGAAACCCGAAATTATGGAAAGTTATGCCTTTACCACTTAGTTCCTAACGCGAAAACTTCAGGCACATAAAATGAAAATTAAAGGTGATTTAAAAGTAATTTAATTTTAATGTATCGAAGCAAACATTTGTTGCTACCTAGATTCAAAATCCGGAGCTTGATCCCATGCTACTGCCATGCACAGTCATTATCAATTACGTTCATGTGATTTCGTTGCGATTGTTTCATATCTTATTGTTTAAAAAATAAATAAAAGTATTCAAAACCAATCAAATATGACACAATAAAGTTTTTTTTTATTAATAATTGGCAGGCGTTTGTCTTCCATCTCACCTGATGGAAAGTGACGATGAAGACGAGGATCATACACGCCTGTGCAAGAGGTACCTATTCACTCTACACTTGAAAGCTCCAGGGTTATATTTATCTGGAAAAACAGACGCAGGCAAATCGTTCCACTCTTTGGCAACACGAACCAAAAATGAGCTATCGAACCGTTTAGTTCGGCTCATCGGCACGCTAACCACAAACGGGTGAAACTTCTGCCTGCGTCTGGTTGACCGGTGGAGAAAGGGGGAAGGTTCGATCAACTGAAAAAGAGCATGACATGACAAAATTACGGGTTTCATCATTCAGCTATAAATAATATACAAAATATTTCATTTGACCAAAGAACCATGCGATTTAGACGATTTAGACGAAACTTTTTATCCTTTACTACTAATAAATAAACGCTGTGAAAGAAGTGCCACTTCATACTGTGAGAATTTGTTAGGTAAATAAATAGTGGCATGTTCTTTTGAAGGTGTTCGTATCCGAAATAATGGACGCCACGTTTGACAGTCGTCTAGTTGGTCAATGGTCGATGCGTAGGTAGAGCTTTCATCGGTGAACAAGGTCGGTCGTAGTTCAAATAATTATCTTTGCTTATTAACGAATACTGGACTCATAAAAAGGCAAGTTTTGATTAAACGCGTTTACGAAATTATGAATACATTATTTGAAACTGATATGATTGCCGAGGAGCTGTGCATTTGCCGGTGAAATTTCCAGACGTTTGACTTTTTCTAAATTAGGCTAATTTTTTTATTTCAGTCTGCTAATATTTATGAGTCAATTTTCAGTTAAAATAGTATAATGTTGTAAAGAAATGTTGAAACACTTTTTACATAATTTTTTTTTTAAATCAATATTTTTTTCTATCAAACACGAGATAAAAGAATCAATATTATCCGGACCTCACTCGCGCACACCTGATAGCAGTAAATGGATTTTGTAATGGCCCGTTAAGCACCTCGTCGTGTATTCAATTTGTTGTTACTCAAGTGTTTGCCTTTTATTTCAGAGTTTCCAGAGGAATGTATCTCATGAGCCTTTTAGAACTGAATTTTTTTGTTCCCCTCCACGGAGAGGGCAGGAGGATAAAAAATGCTTTGACGCATACTCGGCGCGCACGATCGGAGTTATGTAGGACTCGCTCCGAGCCTACCAGAGCCGCTACCCACTAAAAAGCCCCCTGTATGACTCGTGCAATTTTTTGCCACACAGCCTTCATCTGAGCGACGACCAATTGGAGAAAGAGGACGCGCTAGCGGGGCCCAGAAGGGGACACCCGCTGGGATTACATAGCACTGAAGGTGCTCAAAGCACTGAAGGTGAATAGCACTGAAGGTGCTCAAATGAAAAAATTAAAATTGAAATAATTCGAATTTACATTAGAAATGGAATCTGCGGTCAAAAGGGCTTCGAGATCTAGACTTAGTTGCGTCGCTACGTTCGTGTGTGCGTTTCTCGGTCTAGCGACTTTGAACTTCGAATCTAAGACAGTATAGTATAGACAGAATAGACAGGGTAGTATACGAGACTGAATCTCGAACTAGAGGATTGGGGTGGGATTCGGAGCGTTTGAAGAACGCTTCAGAGAGTGTTTTGAGGTGCTGTTGCACTGTAGATAGTTCAAGATCTCTGTGCAGGTCCGCGTTGCGCACGTACCAAGGTGCGTTTGTGGCCCTGCGGCAAAAGAGGTTTTGAATTACCTGCAGTTTCTGCAGGAGGGAGGGTTTGGCGTGGGCAAAGATTGGCGAGGCCTATATCATGACGGGTCTAACGCAGACCTTGTAAAGTGTACGTTTGTTTCTGAAAAATATTTTACTTTTTCTACCTAACATGCTATTTAGGCGGCCTAAGTAGTGACGGGCGAGTTTTGAAACTCTTTCGACGTGTGGCTTGAAAGAAAGCGTCGGATCTAATGTGACGCCTAAGTATTTAGTACTGCGCTTCCAGGGGATGGGAATGCCTAACATTCGAACGTGGTGATCGCCAGCGGGATAACGGCGTTTGTGGTCGAAGTGCATCGCAGAACTCTTTTCAGGGTTCACATCGATGCGCCATTTTTGAAATCATACACCAAGGGCGTTTACGGACTTTTGGAGTCTGGTTACAAGGTGCGGAACACTGTGGCCTTTGGTATAGAGGTATTTGGTATAGAGGTAGACGTACTGTCTTTGAGAAACGACGCTATTAACCTGACTAGGCGTTCCGGTAAGCCTATTTTGTAGAGTTTATAAACGAGACCGCTATGCCAGACTTTATCGAAAGCCTTGGCTACGTCAAAGAAAACTGCGACTGTTTTATAACGACGCGGATAGAAACCATCAAGTATGTACTCGACGATTCGATGGACTTGCTGAGGGCAGGAGTGCTTAGCGCGAAAGCCGAAATGATGACATTTTTACCCGGCTTGGGAACGCCTATGACTGTTGCTTCTTTCCAAGCTTTTGGAAAGTAGCTATGGTCAAAGCAGGCATTGAAAATGATAGCTAACAACGAAAGCACCTGTTGAGGCAGGTGCTTAAGTGCGTGGTTGGAAATTCCATCCGCACCCAGAGCCCTTTCGGACTTTTGATTTCTAATAAGAAGCGAGATTTCGTCATTAGAGACTATGACGGGGTTGGCGGTGATGGGGAGAGAGTCTCTGCGAGTCTCTTCGTCCTCCACCACCTGGATGTGTGAGGGATCAGCAGGTTGCGTGCTGGGCGAGCATTGTGCGGCAATGCTGTCAGCGAAGCATTCGGCTTTCTCTTCGACTTCGAAGGCAGAATTGCCATCGGGACGAGTGAGCGGAGGGACGTGAGAGGCGGTGTCTACGCGTAAGGCTCGGGCCATACTATAGTACGCTTCGTGGGACGGAGATATATTCGCCATGAGATCGTTCATCTGAGCGTCTCGGAGTTCCGCGAGGCAAGACCTAACTTTACGTTGTAGCTGATTCGCAGCTAATCTATAGGTGGGCGTGGGATATTTCTTGGCTCTCCGGAGAGCCGCGTTTTTAGCTTTAATAAGCTTGCTAACGGCTAAGGGAAGCGTGGGTTTGCCTTGCTTAGCAACTTTTTCGTTGTCACTGATGGCTGAATTGATAGCATCAGTGAGAGAATTTACTAGTGAATCTATTTTGTCCGGGCTATCTAGAGAGTCGGGCGAGATCGCGAGCGGAGAGTTCGGAGCCTCTAAGGCTGAAACTAGTGTATTTTTGAAGCCTTTCCAGTTGGTAAAGGACTTAGGAGAGGTGTCGTTAACGTTAGGCAATCCTAGAACGAGGGAAACGGGGCGGTGGTCAGAGCATAGGTCATCGAGCGGTTCGATTGACCTTAGATCGAGGTTGATATGCTTTACTAACGCAAAATCGAGGATGTCAGGACGGAGGTTAGGGTTGTCGGGATAATGAGTGGAAGTGACGGGAGAGATGACGTAAAGGCGAGTTGCTCTGTGATGTCGAGGAGAGTGATACCACTGGTGTTGCTCGATAGGCACGTCCAGTCAGTATGTTTGGAGTTAAAGTTTCCAAACATAATGACTAAATGGCCGAGGGCGAGAATGGCCTCAAAGTCGCTGTGGATTGGTCTGGTGCCACTAGGTATGTAGATTGAAGCTATGATGATGGTCGGATGACCAGTCATAGCCAATCTGCACACCGTGGCTTCCATGATGAGGACAAGAGGGGTAGGTAGAGGAGAGCAGAGGAAACCTCTTTTATAGTAAATAGCTGTGCCGCTGTGACCGTCGGCGTTGGGCCTGTCGTTACGAGTGAGCGCGTATTTGGGAATAGCGAATCCCCTGGAGCGGTTTGGAGTGAGCCACGTCTCTTGCAGGAGCAGTAAGTCTGGCTTGTAGCACTGTGCCTATATGAAGGTAAAAACTTAATTAATAAAATAAATTTACAAATTAAAAATTAATTATTACTAAAACTATCTACACAAATACCTTATTTATTATTTAAACTTACTAACCTAACCTAACCTAAACTTATAATAAAATAAACAAATAATCAAAACTATTTACATTTTCAATTCAATATACGGAACCGTCAAGTACGCTAGTTGAAAATAAATCTTATTTTGCGCGCGCGCATTCCTAATTAGACAATAGAATGCCGGCTGACCGGTTCAGCAGCGAGCTTGCCCGAACGTCGCCGTGCTAAACACGACGCGACGGCCATTTATATTTCAACAGCCTAACAGACTGGACTGCTGCGTAATTGAGACGCATTTAAGAGTACATAATTAACTTTGATTTGGAAGTTAATCCCGCTGGGGTGGGTTCTAATTTGTTCCTATTAAGTGTTTTAAGTGTAAGGTGTTTCTAATGTAGTTTTTAACGTTGATTAACGCTAGTACTATCCCTTTTTCCTCTTCTCGGCTGTGACCTTGTGACGGAACAAACTCAACCCTTGTATATAGAATGGGAATGTAATCTCAGTATACCTACTATTAGGACTCGGAAATATGAATTTTCAGAAGTTACTATAAAAATATCTTTTGGCATACTACGTATCTGTGTAATGTAGACATAATTGTAGATGTATAGATGAGGTAAAGATTAGATAACGAAAAGGAAGTTTAAAATTATTTGTGACCTGAATACCTACAATTCATTGATTAAAAGGGTGTTCAAATAAATTCATTTATCTTATTTAGATTAAAGTGGGTATTTATTAATTAGTGTATACTTCTCAGAATCTACATACCTACTAATTAACATAAATACATCTAATAAGCATAACTAGAGGTTAGAAGGTATAGCCATTGGGATGCCTACTTTGTTATTTCAGAGGTTCTCTTCCATTGGTAAGTACGGTCTTATTGGTGAGGTAATTATTTACAGGAAAAATAATTGGGGAATGCTTCCGCATCTACACATTGATTATATCTCAACGGTACATTCTTTTATAACAATTTGTTGTACTTAGCCTTGAAACATCACTTGAAATTTAATGCGAGTAAGAGGGTAGATAGTTGCTAGGGCGTTGTGTGGGGTTCACAGTGAAGAAAAAAATGCTACCGGTTGGGTATAAATAAGGCAGGAGGCCGGAGAAACGGGGATTAAATTCTCAGCTTTGGTTCCGGGTGCATTCGATTGTTTGAGTGTTGTCAGGAAGGGAAAAGAACCCAAAGGTCAGCCAGTCCATACATAGTTAAAGTTTTAATTTTTCAGTTGGTTAAAATGAGAATACAGTATTGCTCCTGAAGGTGGATCCTGTCTTTGGGTGAGTCTTATTTTTATTGTTGAATTTAGGTTTTAGGAAAGTTCTGCCAGTTCATAGATAAAGGTTAATTTACGAGTATTTTAAGATTATATGATTTTGTTTGGTGGTGAATTCTGTTTAGGTGAGCGTTTATTTTATTTAATGCTGTAGGGTAATTTAATAGGGAAATTATTGCGTATTTTATTCTTTATATATTAATTAATATATATATTTATATATGTATATACTTGCATTTTATATTTAATTTTATTTGTAGTAATTGTTGACACACACAGAACACAATACATACATACTAAAATGCTGCCTTTTGTGGCGTGTTTTATAGTTATCTAAATATAATGTATTTATGCATTGCAATGGTGAGATATTCGAAAGGGTTATTTGAATGAGTCAAAATAATTTATTTAACATAGACATTTGTATACTGAGCGTGATAATCTCCAACTTGGTGAGGTTTGCAGAGGTGATACTTTAGAACATCTATCTCCTTATTTCCTTCCTTTATCTTTATGTCAATTGGCTCACAACCACGCAGTCATGAAGTTTCTTGTAACCATTTTCATTGATCTGACTATCTGTTGTTGTGACAAGGACGAGTTCCGGCTCATCAGACTCAGGGACAAAGTTGGTTCAGGAACTTATGGGCTGAAAAATTGACAAATATTAAAAATTCTTACTTCCTTCCTTTATTTATGTTCATTTTGTGACTTGTTATCTGGCATAAGACCAAACAGTGGTTGAAGTCTCTTGTTATCAATTTCAATGATCTGAGCTTCTGGTGTTACGACAGGATGACCCTCCGGTGCATCAGCCTCAGTGAGAAAGTTGGTTCTGGAACTTCTTGGCTGAATAAGTAACAAATGTCATGGAATGAATTATGGACTGGGTTTGGAAACTCTTGCCTGAATAAAAAACAATTATCATGAAATGGATATTAAAATTACACTTCTGTGTAATTAGTGACATCCGTGGAAAATTATCCAACTTGGAGATCACACTACTCAGTTTAAATTAAGGTATCTGCAAGATTTGGATCTTGTGAGATAACTTTATTCAAGATTGTGGAATTTATTGTTAGCTTTATTTATTCTCACAATCTCACCATATTCTATCTACTAAAGCTTATAAATCTATTTTCTTACAATGTATTATTATGCATAACTAACACTCGGGTGTTGGATTGGTGAATCCAGGAGAGAGAAAATCAAAAAATGAAAGGATGTCTCTCACATGAATAGGGCGAGAGAGGGGCCCTACTCACACCCACATTTTTTTATAAATTCCCAGTACATTTTAAGTCATCAAACCTATTTCAACAGTCCCTTATTACCTTATATATCTTTTATTATATATTATATTATATGTACTTATTATATTATATTTATTATATATTTTTATTACAATAGCATTTACTTTCATTCTTAGGTACATTCTTTGTTTCTTATCTTTGTCACATACCTCGGAAAAGAACTTGGTTACTATACAACACATCATAGAGTTCTACCCAACCTTAGACGATCACGCCAAATAAATATTGTATTATTATTGATAATGTTTTATCTCATGCCAATTATAATTGCTCATTGTATTAGCTGAAGGTTTTATAAATATTTTGGATGAGGAGTATAAGAATAAAGTTTGACAATTATATGCTAGGTTTTATATTATGTTTATGTATTTATTTAATGTTTATATTTATGACATTCCCTTCATATTATGATTACATAATGTTGAGAGAGGGGGTGGTCGTTACAACCACTAAACGCCACGCCGTAACGGTCATTTTATTAAAACCACCTCTGCCGCTTTTTTTCTCTGGCGTTCCAGGATTTACGAGAGCTGCGGGAGCTGGGATAGGATGGGAAGGTGGAGCTGGAGCTGTAGTTAGCTGTGTGGCCAGACTGGCTGCACAGCACCACATGCAGGGGGGGAAGTGGATTCGGGAGTGCGAGTGCACTCCTTTGTTATATGTGGATCCAGGCACTGAACGCACCTTAGGGGAGCTGAGCAGTTAGCCGCTGCGTGGCCATAGAGCTGGCAGCGGTGGCACTGCCCAGGATGACCGCGGGGGTTAGGTTAGACGGAGATATTCGAAAGTCCGCAGATTGTGCGAGCTTCTCTGAAGATCTCCCTCGAGTTGGGAGTGTTAGTTAGGATTACTAGAGCGAGTGGGAAACGCCTACCACGGTTGGAGTGCATCTTGATCACTGCTTCAGCCGGGAAGCCCTGGGACTTAAGGTCCTCCAAGATATCTTCGTTCGCGAGCCCAAATGGGACGCCCCGTAATACCGCGCGGATCTTACGCTCCTCGGGGAGGGCGTTAGTGTGATACGCGATTTGTCTGACTGATAAGAGCCTAGTGAAAGTGCGGAAGTCTTCGATAGTCGCGACTTGAATTTTTATAGAATCGCCTGCGTTTGCCGCTTTAACATAATTAATTTTGTGCTCTTTGCACAAGTTAGAGACCTCTGGGGAGCTGAGGTTTAGATGGGACGGGAGCGCAGCGCGTTGCTAGCTTGGACAGAGCCGATGTAGTCGCGGTCACTTGTAGTGACATTAACGGCGCGGGGGTGGGCGTTGAAGACACCGAGGCTTTCTTCGAGCGCTTCGTAGAGCGTTTGGCGACTAAATGGAACGCGGGCTCAGGAGAGCCGGTTAAGGTGACGGCATCTGACGACGCATCGGCCGCGGTTTCGGAGTCGCTCCCGGGAGCGGTACGCTTGCGACGCGACGCGCGAAAGGATGTCACTGATTCACAATCCATCTCGGAATCTCGCGACGGAAGACGCGGGAGAGCTGTAGACCTGAGGGGTCTGGACATTGGAGGCCTGAGGGGCCGGGGACGCGATTTTTGCCTGTAAGGCCTGCGTTAGGACGTCCTCGGATATGTTGGTGCCGGCCGCAACGAGCGCCTGGGCGAACGACCTAGTAAATTTACCAAGCTTTGCTGGTCCATTCGAAGGCTTGGGACTACAATATATAATATTGTAGAAGAATATGAGAATAGTGGAGGGGGGGAATGCTATTTAAGAGAGTGTCAACGACAGTCAGGCCCTTTTTTTGCGTTTCGTCCGTCGCGTCGGTGCGATACAGTGTTCGGTCGTAATATTCTTGTTGTTCGGTTTGTCTTTGTCTTAGAGTCAGATTTAGTTTACCAATTTGATAAAATAAGTGATTGACTAGGCTTTATTAATTCAAATTGTCGGATTGTTTAGCTTTTTGTTATTTTTGTAAATTCATTAAATAAGTTTGTGAACCGTGTGGAATACTATTTCTTTTTAAGAAATCCATTTTGATTTTGTTTTCCAAGATCAGAAGTGGGATTCTTACTTTTTGGGCCCATTCCGGCTTGGCCAATACGTTTTTTTTCTTATTTCCGTTACTTTGACTACCCCACGCGTTAAGTTACACGTTATTTTTCTTAAATATTTCGTAATTGTGATTTCTAAGTTTTTTTTTCTCTTATTATTATTAGATATTGAATTACTTTAAATATCGAATTGTATTGTTGTATAAACTAAATCTGATTCAGTAGATTCGTTCAATTAAGTGTTTTGTGTATAAACTGTGTTCGCGTGCGTTACGGGGTAAGTCCTTTTGAATATAATCAACTGTGTTTTCATACTAGAATGTCTGAGTGTGAGCGCAGTAGTCGCAGTGTTCGTGATAGTAATTCTCGCCGTGATCGCCGCGATGTCAAGGCAATAGGTCCCGCGAACAATCGCTTAACGATAACGATATGTTGAGACTTGAAATGAAGGCAATGATGTCTCGACTTAAGGTGTTAGAGGCGAAAACAAGGGCTTCACCCTTGCCGGATCCATCTTCAGGCCACGTGTTAGCGCACTCCCGCGACCGTATAGACAAAGACAAACCCTTGACACCTGCTAGTGTCCGCGGTGGGCAGGTATCGCGAAGATAGCGGACACCATCGCGTGAGCGTGATAGGTCTCGTGTGTCTGATTGTTCCGTATCTCATGGCTTGCGTGCACTGACGCCGTCAGGACGTCGTTCGGTTTCACCTTTGTCTGTGACTCGACGTAAAACAACAACTCGCTATCATGACCATCGCCGTGGTTCGCGATCTCGCTCGATTACTTCACCGATACGGTCCGCAGGCCGCGAAGTAAGGGATGCGGGTATACGATCTGATCCGGTACAGGCTAGTGTTGCCGATTGCATTGCAAATGCCATTCGTTCGATTAGTACGGCAGGAAAATCGTCTCAGCATTACTATATTTCAAACTTTGACCCAAACATATATAATATTGATGATTGGTGTTTAGAGGTAGATCGCGCAAAAGTTTTAAATAATTGGAATGATTTTGAATGTCTTTCGCGTAAAGGAACCTGTTTACTCGGAGATGCGAAATCATGGCTCAATGAGTGGGTCTCCAGTGATCGTAGTTGGACCAATTTTAAGAAAGAATTTAAACATCTTTGTCCTAAAGTACCAGATCTTGCGAGCATATTGTTTGAAGTTATGACAAAAAAATTCTGATAACTATCCAACATACGCAGAATATGTACGTCGGTCGTTACTTCGCTTACGTATAGTGCAAGGGCTTAGTGATGAGCTTACTTCGGCTATAATAATTCGCGGTATCACGGATCCGAATATCAGAGCTTCAGCAACGAATGCTAAACTATTACCGAAAAATTTTGTTGAATTCTTTTTGATCTACGTTAAGCCTAGTATGAGCAACGTTACCAAACAGTCATCCTCGCGCCCTGAGATGCGAAACGTTAAGATAGGTGGATGTCCTCTGTAGTATTCGCGCAAACGCAACTTCAGCGATATAAGGTGCTTCTCCTGGGGTCAGTTAGGGCATAGGCAGGTTTCATGTAGCAAAAGACCCAGGGTTGAACCATTGCCAGAAAGTTCATCCAACCGTGAGGGGGTTAAGTCGTCGTCGACTGCGTTCGTACCGTCGAAGCGGTTCCACAGTTTCGTTAATCTCATCATCACTGCTAAAACATTTCAATTGCTCGCGTACGCCGACGTTTCGGGTTTTGAAAGGGCTAGGTAGTCAAGAAATTGAAAGCACTTTTTACGTTACGCTACCTATTCAGTTTGACGGTTTGACTCTTGATGTAGATTTGTTTGTAGTTTCCACCCATTATATGAACGTGTCGGTAATTATAGGTACGGACGTTTTAAACAGGAGGGGTGTTAGATATGTACGTACTACGGATTGCCAGTTACTTACTAGAGCTATTGACAACTCTGACACAGTGATGAATGTTCAATCTGAGACTTCAATATCAATTAATACACCTTTGGTAGATATTAATATAGAAAAATTACTCGGGATAGTTAGTAAATTTTCGCAGTAAATTATTGTTTATATTGATGACATCTTAATTATGAGTAAGACCATCGATCAGGGCTTAATTTTGCTTCGAAAAGTGCTTGAAACGTTGACAAGAGCGGGTTTTTCTATCAACTTAAAGAAGTGCTTATTTTTGGCTACTAACATAGAGTACTTGGGTCGCACGATAAGTGAAGGTCAGGTTAGGCCGAGTCATGAGAAAGTGCGGGCTTTAACTGACTCAGTTGAACCGAAAAACGTGAAACAAGTGAGGCAATTTCTGGGGTTGACCAGCTATTTTAGGCGGTATATTGCTAGATTTGCTCAAAAGGCTTCTTGTATCGCGGCACTAACTAAAAAGGGGGTAAATTTTCATTGGGGTACTGAACAACAGGCCGCTCGTCAATACATCATAGATTGCCTTACGAGTGAGCCGGTACTTGCCATCTACGACCCTGCATTGCCGATAGAAATACATACTGATGCAAGTTCTATTGGTTATGGAGCTGTCTTGATGCAAGTATATGAAGAAAATCGCAAGCGAGTGGTAGCCTATTTTAGCAGACTCACCCATGGGGCTGAGAATAGGTACCACTCGTACGAGCTTGAGACCCTGGCAGTGGTGAAGGCTCTTGAGCATTTCAGGCACTATATTGTGGGTGTACACTTCACTGTGGTTACCGACTGCAACGCGTTAAAACTTACTCAGCGTAAGAAAGACCTGTTGCCCAGGGTGGCCCGGTGGTGGGTATACCTCCAAGACTTCGGTTTTAGCCTTGAATACAGAAAAGGCTGCCTTCTGTCACATGCAGACTACTTTAGCCAAAATCCGGTTAACGTATGTAACGTATGTATCAAAAACCGGTAAATTGGGCACAAGTTGCCCAGGCTGCTGATAAGGAGACGCTGTCTCTAAAACAAAGGCTAGCGGATGGGCAATTGGATCCTAGTCGTTATGTCGTTAAAAATGATATCCTTTATGTTAAGCTTTCACCTACTGGTGAAAATCCTAAACTTTGTTGTTTTATCCCGAAAGGACATAGGCTTAGCCTTATGCGCATTTTTCATGATGAACACGATCATCACGGGGTTGATAAAACTGTAGATTTGATCACAAGACACTTTTGGTTTCCGGGGTTGAGAATATTCGCTCAAAAATATATCTACTATTGTTTAGTTTGCCTCTCTCACAAAAAAAATACCTCGGGCTCCTTTGCAGCCAATTCATTCTTGGGAAAAACCAGACGCACCTTTAGAGACTGTCCATATTGATGCTTATGCCCTCTGCCAGAAACTGACGGTTATCGTCACGTGCTTATTGTTATAGATGCGTTTTCAAAATTTTGCTTATTGTATCCCATGTACCGACAAGACACTGACGAACTAAAAAGACACTTTACGAACGTGATTTCTCTTTTTGGAACTCCAAAATTGATCGTCGATGATAGAGGACGCATGTTCCAAAGCATCGATTTCCTTAATTGAGTCAAGGACATAGGATGTGACACTCATTTTATAACACCCGAGATGCACCAGTCCAACGGACAAGTGGAGCGTTATTGCCGTACTGTGCTCAATATGGTCCGTATTGAGTGCAACCAACGACAGCAGGTGGCCAGCGGTTATGTGGAAGTTACAGCTGACCCTGAACATAACAAAACACAAGACGACACAATACTCTGCCCTGAAGCTCCTCATAGGTATTGAAGCTGCCACACCACTCATACGCAGTTTGATAAGAGATATAACCGTTGAAGGTTCCAGTGGTAATCGGGAAGCCCTTCGTGAGATGAGCCGTCAGAGGGCATCCGAACATCTTCGTGCCAATCAAGCTCGTCAAGATGTTTACGTTAACCAGGGACGTAAGTCTGCTCAAACCTTTACATTACACTCCTTAGTCTTTGTTCGCAAACAGGCGCAGCGGCTGCGAAATATATGGTTCCGTGGCGTGGAGAATGGACTCCTGAAGTGTGTTCTGCATTCTTTGATGATGAGTTTTGCTTTGTTTTTGCTTATGATTTAAAATTGTCTTTGAGAAATTAAACCCATTTACACTCACAATGTTTTCTATGTCTCGTTGCTGTCATTTTATGATAAGAGTCCCTCACATGTGATTAAAGCAGGGGGAAGTTGAATTACTTGTTATGGGGTGAGTGTTTATTTTGATGAACAGTTGTGCTGGAGCTGAGATCGTTGAGCCAAAATGCGAAAAAATGTCTGTGGTTATATTTCCTTGTTACAGACGCAGACACTGAAGGAGAGGAGCTACCTCCTCGTGTCGACCTGCCTCCCGATGTTGAGCAGCCTGTGGAAGAGATCGAGCCGCAGCCAGGCCCTTCTAGGATACAGCGACACTCCGAACCGATCGTCTACCCTGCAAACGAAGAGAGTTCCCTGCCCCCTGTACCAATTCTGAACACGGATCTTGAATGCTGATGAAGAAGGAGTCCGAGGACGGTCTCCTGTCAGGAGAGGCCGTGTAGAAGAATATGAGAGTAGTGGAGGGGGGGAATGCTATTTAAGAGAGTGTCAACGACAGTCAGGTCCTTTTTTTGCGTTTCGTCCGTCGCGTCGGTGCGATACAGTGTTCGGTCGTAATATTCTTGTTGTTCGGTTTGTCTTTGTCTTAGAGTCAGATTTAGTTTACCAATTTGATAAAATAAGTGATTGACTAGGCTTTATTAATTCAAATTGTCGGATTGTTTAGCTTTTTGTTATTTTTGTGAATTCATTAAATAAGTTTGTGAACCGTGTGGAATACTATTTCTTTTTAAGAAATCCCTTTTGATTTTGTTTTCCAAGAATATATAAATATATATTAATGCCTAGGTTCCCTAACAAACCTAGCAAACCCTAGCGGCTAACCTCTCTACCAGCGGTAGGGGGGTTGGGGACGAATGCGAAGTGTTGCCTCTATTGGACAAGCACTGTACCTTCACCCTGGGAAGAAAGGCCCCTGTACCAGGTTCCGGTCTGCCGGTTTCTCCAAAACCTGAAGGGCTTTGGAAGCGCACCGGGGCAACGCTAGCAGGCTTAGTTGTCACCGTTAAGTATCCACCTGCTCAACGCGAGTCTACTACGGAGTGTGTTGTCAATAAATTGACATCAAAAACCGGCCGTAGACCTGACGATGTTGGGTTGCACTGAAAGTGCGGGATTGAAACCGTTACGACCGGCCGAAGCCGGCCGCAGAGCGAGTCTCTGACTACGTAACAAGCGCCAAGCGTCAAGTACGCAGCCAGAAAATCAGCCCGAGCCATGCGAACTACTATCGAATTTAATCGACCGTAGTAAGCTCAACTCCGTTGTTGCTGCTCCCACCGAGGTGGGGTATTAATTTGAGGGGTGCACCGAGTGCGGGATTGACTACGTTACGACCGGCCGAAGCCGGCCGCAGAGCGGGTGTCTAACTAACGTAACAAGCGCCCAGCGTAAGTACGTAGCCAGAAAATCAGCCCGAGCCTTGCGAATTACTATCGAATTTCATCGACCGTAGTAAGCTCAACTCTGTTGTTGCTGCGAGACTGACTTAGTTGCAGCCGATCGAAACCGGCCGTGGCGTAAGTCCTAAAAAGGCTTATCTCAAGTCGTCGGGGACGAAGCGAGATATTGTACGAATCTCAGCGTATAAGTATTGCTATGAGTTGTCGTCGTGAGACGATAATCGTGACTCAACGGCTGGTGCGACCGCGAACACGTCCAAGCGGGGCCGGACGCAAAACGGATCTGGGAGTGGCGTTTGAGTATTGCTACGAGGGAAGTCGTGAGACAACAATCGTGACTCGGCAGCCGGGAGCGACCGTCAACACGTCCAAACGGTGCCGGACGCAGATCGGGTCTGATTGAGAACTGCATAACGGCTACAGAAAATATTATATGGTAAACGGTCAATCACTTCCCTCCAATATGGTTGACGAGGGCGCTGGCTGGCTCCCGGGTAATTGTCATGGTCAGGTGTTCTTATTTGATGCCTTGAACTCCTGTACCGAATCCCAAAGACAAATGTTCACCCAAATACGTTACACCTTTAACAACACTCTTATTTCATCGTGGTTTGAAAAATATAATTCCATTAATGTAACGGCAAAGCTTAAATGTGAAATTCTTATAAATTATCCTACATTTCTAAGCAGAAGTTTATTTATTTATTGACAACCCAACCCACAATAAATAATGTAAATAGAAAAGCGTCAGAGCCTGAAATGCGATCAGAATCTCGTTTTAAAATTGTCGAATGAAGTTCGCAAGCAGGACCTCGCTTTACTGCACATACGATTGCGAAAACAGGATTGAGAAAAGTATTGAAATACACAATGCTATGTTTGAGCATTTTAAACATGAATAAAGTCGTAAAGTGGAATATTTAGTAGAATAAGCGCGACTGCTCAGGACACGATTGAATAAGGACGTGTGAATTGTTATTATTGTGTTATTTGTTATCATTTTGATTGTTTTTGTCGATGTCAATAAAGAATAACTGTGATATATTCTATTGTATTTTTTTTTATTCAACATTCAACAGGGGTTTTCGTTAAAAAAAACATACCAGCCCCTGAATTAACCTAAATCTATTACACTCGACTATATTAGGTACATAAGTAGGTACTTAAACTAATGAATTTTTTTTAAATCTTTATTTATTATAAGGGTTTTTATCTTTTAAGATATGCCAACCTTATCATACCTTAATCTACTTTAACATTTTACTTAAATTAACTTAGTTTAGTAATGTATACATTGCTATGGCCACCTTTGAAGAAGGTTGGCTGAGGATACTTTGGATTAAACCTTATCTAATTTATTGAAATTAAACAAAGAAAAAATGTTGTCTCTCTCGTGTCCATTTTTGATGCACTCCATTAAAACATGGTAAACGTCTTCGACTTTACCGCACACGTCACAGTTAGGGGTTTCTGCTTTTTTCATCAAAAAGGCTAACTGTTTTGATGGAATGTGCCCTGAACGAACTAATGAATCTTTAAAACATAGAGCTAAACCATCTTAGCTTCCTGCGATAAAGGCTGTGACAAAATACATACACACAATACAAAAACACAAATTTAATGGTTGTGGAAAAAATGGTTCCTTTCAGATTCATTTCGGACTATTGTTTTTTAAAGTCTAAATCTTTCACAATAATTATGCGGAGTTTCCTCGGTGAATATTCAAAATGTGGCCAATTTTTTTTTGCCTTTGTCTTCGAATTTACGTTATGAAAAATAATCTTTCTATTTTTCCCTTTATTTACTGTTGTTTTGTAAAAAAAAATTTAAGTTGTAGCTTCCTATTATTATCAATTTGAAACCGCTTTTGTATTAATTGCACTAAATGGGTACCACAACACTTAAAATAAAAACTTTTGCAAACCCTGCTTTGCCAACATAAAATAGATAGTAGATTAAAGGAAAAAATATTTTGCCAAAACTATTGGGCGTCATACATTGTTTCTTTTTATTATACATACATTATCGGGCCACCAGTAGTTTTGTTTGTGTTTTGATAAGTCACTTAGGTTAGTCACATAGTAAATTAAATACTAGTCAGTCAGGGCAAACATTTTAAAAGCATAAATAACAAGGTACGTTGAAATAGTCTTGAATACTCTATCACACAAGCCCTGAGCTTATCCAACATTCCGAACCAATAGAATATCCATTTTGCTTTATCAATGACACTGTGTTTCAGACAGTTAATTTGTCCATGTTTGGACGTTATTTATTGTGCTCCTCAGTTCTTTGGTAGAAAAGATAATATTGATTGATAAATGGATCGTAAATAGTATTCGGAAATAGTAAGATCCAGGTTTTATTAATATAAGTAGTTAAAATACATATATATATCAATATCTCATCAATCGATACAATATGTTATTTGACTAGTTTTCGAAGAGCATCTCAAATTATTTTGTGAATTATTGATTTTATGTATTTCATTCAAAAAAACTAATTACAAAGCACACTGATTATTTAAGCTCTCAAAACGCTTGCTCCAGACCCGATCAACTTTCGGCTAATCTGGACCAGCTTAAGGCTGCCCAGGCCGTATAATCATCAATATAAATTTCATTTGCACCTTAAGTGATTAGTATTCTCAGCGGGTGACCCGCTAGCGGGTCCCTGCTTGCGCGCCCACCTCCCAACCCGGGTGTCGCTCCGATGAAGGCTGACAGCATTCCCATGCTACAGCCGTTTAGGTGGTTTTTAGTGGGTAGGTGCCACTTTGGTGAGTCCCACATCACCCTGCAGACGGCTGCGGTGGTATTCATGACGAATCTTCCACCTCCCTCCAGAGAGGGTGCTTCGGCAGCAAAAAAAAAAAAAAAATTTGCTCCAGCAATGCGGCGTCGAAACTTGCCTGTGACGTCACGCCGTGGCGTCAAGACAAGGTATGCATTGGGAGAAAGAAGATTTTGACTTGCCTGACTTAAAACTTAGCCAATCAAAACCGTTTCTTGTGTTGATATTCCGAACTCAAAATAATTAAGTTTATTCGTGTATTTTATTGGAGGAAATATTAATCAATGCTTGTGGTTTGCGAATGTAATGTGAATTGCTTTTAAAATACATTTTCTATGCGGATGGCAATACATATTTCATTATTTTTCATTTTGTCAGATAACCTATTACACATGTATTCGTATTTTAACTATTAAATTTAATGCATATAAACATGCCTGGAAATATATTACAGAAAAATATAGTTCTGTCGCAGACATAGTCTGAAACGACGCTACTTTAACTGTTTTATTTTGGAGTTTAATAAAATTAATATAACAAAATAACTTAGTAAATCCACAAACACATATCATCGTTATTTATTAATAGGGTTTTAAAAACCACTTCTGTTTCTAAAATTTACAAAAAGTACTATTGTGTTTAATTAAAATAAACGAAGTTTTCATGAAACATGTTTCATATATAATATGTAACTTGCAGTTTATCCCGCGGATTTGACAATTAGAGACTTTTGAAAATGTAACAAAGGTTGGTAAGGTTACATGTTTACTTCAATGCTCTCGTGGGTAATTTTGACGTAGGTAAGTATTTGCAGACAGTTTACGAACATGGTAACCCTTGAGGGTAATTAATTACCTTGATTAAGGTTATTTTTGGTTTTGAGGAATTCTGCAGGAATTTAAGCGTCAAATTCTTGTGATTCCGCTTGAAATGTAATCAAAAGTATTTAAGTGACGCATAAAGCAAATTGAAGAGATTAGAAATGAAAATATTGTATGATGGTGTACGTAAACATTGATTAATTTGGTTGATGTGAGTTATGACTTACATATTAGCTTTTTTTAACTTAAATTTTTTTTCTTTTGCACGTAACAAATATTGAAATCGATGGTTTTGGAAATTTCAATAATCTGTTTCTTTCGGAGCAATAATTGTGAAGCTTAGAATACTCCAAAGTTAGTTTCTAGTTTACATAATCTACTTACGAACGGTGTACTGTTAAGTAATAGTATCTGTCTAACTTATTGTTCAAGATTGTTTGAAGAATAAAATCGAAAAATTTGTCTCCAGTTGGTATAGATTTTGCGAGTCATTACAAGTTCATGATTACTTAATTATAAACAAAACTTAAAACGAACTAATATTAAGTGTTCTATATGTACTTAAAAAGTATTCACAAATTAATAGATACAGAATTTGACTAGGTCATGACATAAACAAACTGTTTTTGTACGTTAAAAAGCTGCGGCATGCGTTAATCAGATAACGGATTCTGTATTTCTGAGATGCATTCAATCAGTGATTAGTCAAGCATTCATTCGAGCAGCCAATCAACATCGATGCGACGTATTGAAGCTGTTCATGATTGGTTGATATTGTTAAGAGTTTTCTGATTGGTTAATACTTAGTTCATATCATAGCGTCGTTCAAGCATTACGTATATAAATTTTTTGACTATTTCTTTTAAGCCACTCTTTTTTACACATGTAGTCGGCACACCTAGTAATTTAGCGTAATTTCGATTGATATAAATTTTCAAAAATTCAACGATAGTTTCGTTTAGTTATTATCCTTGGCTCAGGTATGTATTTTTTGGCCCACAAAACATTATTTGAGTTTGTCAAATTAATTTAAAATTAGTAAACCTTGGGTAACCTACCCTTAAAACCTTTGACGCCAGATAAGGGTTGTTGTAACTTTAACATGCGAACCTGTATATTTTTCTATGGTATTAAATATGAGAATATATTGTTTATTATTATTATAGTTGGTTTGAAACGATTTAAAGAGACTTTTTCCTGACATTATTTAGAAATAAAACTGTTTGGTTATTCATTATTACTGGGTTTTTTTAGTTCCTAAGTTAATTTCTTTATCACCCAAATTTAAAGCAATTCCGACAGTTCCTTGTCGAACCCAACATTGATTTCCCTAGACGTAAAATACATAATTCAGTTGCATAACAGCGGAAACCAATAAATTTAATTTTACCAAGATCACCTGGCAACCTAAGGGGACTGAGATTCTCCCAAAAGGCGTAAAATGTATGTTTCTGCCATTTCGATCTTCCAGAAACGCCATATCGCATAACAGTCATTGCTTAGAATGTATGGCGTTTATTTATAGTATCTTATATTATCAGGATTTCAGAAACACTATTTTTCATTCGGATTGTCCAGGTCATGTATCTTTCTTGATAAAAGATGAAAATAATGATCATTACAATACACCCTAAAAACGTCCTATTCCAAAGTATATTTCAACATCGGTTATGTACAAATGGATAACAGTAAATACGTTAAAAACTATGTCAAAAGCTACTTTGCGTTTAGCCGACATTGACATTTAACAAAGACCTGTAAACAAAGTCTCTATTATAAGGCTTCTATTACATTAGGATAGCACTTGCTTATGAACTGACTACATCCCATCCCTGGTATAATTTAACAATAATATTGTAATGCAATGATACCCTGAAGGTTTCTCCTTTGTGGACTGAATTCGTAGTTTGTATTCGAGACAAATTCAAGTCAGAATTTCGTACAGTAGGGAAACTTGACGCAGCATCAGATTCGCATTCGAATCCCCTGCAGTGTTGTCGCTCGTTAGTATGCGGAGCGCCTACAAAAGACCGAGCAGCGCGCAAGCGATTCTCGCCTTGCCGTGAGCCTCCTCTGAGTGCCCCGATACTACCTACAAGTGATAGGTGTAACAGGAATTATGAATTTATTTATAAACACGAATATTTACAAATAAGTAACAATGAAACGTTTTATTTTTTAATTGCTTAAATGAGTTGATTTCAAAATTTTTCAAAATTCATTGATCTCATTGAACTGTTCCATTCATATAAACGACGATAATGAAATTTAGAAATAGTATGTGTTAGGTAGGTACAAACTTATTTATTATTTTAAATTGTTTGGAGTGTCATCGTATTTCGCCTCATCTCGCCTAGTAAAAAGTTTATATGAATTTTAAAATTATATTCAATAGCATTGAAGACCTCTAGCTTACCTCTGAACCGGTCTGTATTGAGATAACGCTCCATTCAAGCGGTTGTTCACAAACCACAGTGTGACCTACCTGCTTACGCCAGCACTACTCGCAGCACAATGCCACCGCATCTCAACAACAGTCGGCTACAGGCTACATTGGAGCAATAGCCGCGTATTATTACAGTAAAAGCATGGTACAATTTTGCAACTAGATACTTTTTCAAAAGTTGGAATAGTTATGTCAAGTCTTGCCCCAAGTAATATTTAGGTCACAAAGTCTTGCAAAAACTGACAAACCTCGATATAAATATACGAACCTTACATTACGGTTATGTTGTTTGGGAGGATATTAATAAAAGAGAGTTTCAACCTTAGTACACTACTATCAAAGAACTAAATCTAATGTAGTTATTGATATATACATATATATGCACAGTTTAAAACATCTATCAAAAAAAAACACTTATTTTGCTTACGCATTTTTTGGATGAAAGATCGTGTACTTTATATGCCACTGGCAACTTGTACGTCAAATTGTAACTAACCTACTTTCGTTTTAATATGAATACTCTACAGATTTACACTTTGTGTACTTGTAGAGAATGTGGCAGCCCACTGTCGACTTCGCGGTTTATGCGTCTGTTCGTTTTTGAAATATTGTTGCTGCTCCATAGTTAGGAAGACTCTCTTGTACAAAACACTTGTCTTAAACAGGATTCGAACTAATGGAACTGGGACTAACTGTGCCTGGAACTAACAGTACACAATGATATAAAATTAACTGAAGGCAGAAAGATCTACCTTAACATTATTAAACTAAGTTAGATCTCTCTGCCATCTGACTGATCATTCTGACAATTTGCTTACAATCTAGCTACTGATGCTAATTCTGCTAGAAAACTGATCAAACCAAACTGTCGAGCAACTAAAATAATCATAGTCCTGTCAGACTAAATGTTGGTCTAGTCCTTCGTGTTCTGAACAGCGAACAAGAATAAACTTAGTTAAGTGCAAGTTTGGTCTAGTTATACTAGAATTGGCATCATTAAATCATAAGACTAAATATTTTTGATTAGTCATGAAGAAATAAAAATACTTTACACTTGTACAAATTTAATGAAATAACATAAGAAAAATTTTCGCGGCTTAAAAAATATATTACGAGCTGTGTTTAAGATTTATCTTTTCCACATTCCATTTATGTGAGGTTAAGTGCAAAAGCGGCCTTCGGAGAAGCGGAGATTACAATCTAATTTCTTTCAGTAATGTGGAAACCAAAAATGACGTAGCATGTCATGATGAAGAAAAATTTCTTTTGGATTGGTTAGCTTTTATAATTTTTTTCATGGCATTAATGTTAAAATTGTTTGTCACAATGTTACGATTAAAATATTGTTTTTTATCATTTTAATAGCCACCTGATCTTTAATAGCACCTGTGTCCAAGGGCCCCATAAATCGTATATGTTCTTTTCGTATATGTAATATTGGTTGTGATTACTATACTGGAATATTGAAAATGATGAGGCACTTGACCCATAGCGCAGGCAATACAATAACCGGCTATCGACTACTTCCTTGCTCGAAAAATGTACACGAGATCGATGAAGCGTAGACCTGTGTCAATAAAAGTTATACTTATATTTAATAATCAAGCGCAAGAACTCTCATTCTTGTAGTTTTTCAAAGTGGCTAGGTGGTTGACCTCACTCTATGGCCAAAATGCTTACATTTTAAGTCAGTTGAACTTTGTTTGACTGGTGTATACATCATAATAATTTGTGGAAATTCCCTATGGCCCGGTCGTTATATGCAACATTGTAAGCTTTAATAGGCGTCTAATTTGTAGTATCACATAGCAAAGTCCAAAGGAAAATGATTTTTATATATTCAATAGAAAAAATCTAAAAGATTTGTAAACAAGTTTAGAAATGTGCTTGTAAGGTTAAGTTGTCGATATAGGTATATCGTAAATTAACTTTTAAATGCTAAATTTTAAGTACGATTATACATAAAACGTTGCGCAATAAATGCATTTTATACAAAATCCTTTTTGTATTAGGTAGTTGTTCAGGATAAGGTTATTATTTAACGTCAAAAAACAAAGTGGGTAATGTTTTTCAAATTAATTCACGGTTACAGCTATTTAATTGTCAATATTTCCCTACCACTCGTATAAAAGTTTTTGAACAAAAAGCTTCCCGTGTTGTCGAATATGACAGATATGTGTCAAACCCATGTTGTCGCCACATTTGGAAAGCATTTACTGTTTCATTAACGTCTCTATAAATAACGAAATCTCATGTTCAAAGTATATTAGCAAAGCCTCATTAAAATATGACTTTTTAAGTATAATTTCTGTTCTCCAAAGTAACTGAAGGTCTTAATGTATGTAGCTTAGTACACAAAGTTTTCATGAAATATGTTTCAGATATGTAACCTGAAGTTTAACCCGCGGATTTGGCAATTAGAGACTTTTGAAATTGTAACAATTTATGTAGCAAAGGCGCTGTATGCTAACCCGTTTACTTCAATATTCGCTTACCTTTCTTTGCCTTCAGAACTTCGTATGTTTGCAGACAGGTTACGAACATAGTAAGAGGGTAATTAATTCCCTCGTAAAAAGTTACTTTTTGTTCTGAAGGTTTCGTAAGTAAATTTTGTAAATATCAGGTTTTGTAGATCCATTATCAATAAAAAGGGCTTTGAGGATTTTGGTATGGGAATTGGCTTCATCTCCGATTGCCTTTTGTTTTTTTTCCAACACGCGGCGCACGATATTTTGATATAACCTATAATACATCTTGCGCCGCGATTTTGATTCTTGGTCAACTATGTAGTGACCGTCAAATTCCTCAAAGCCCTTTTAATAAATACTTTAAAATGTAAAAATATTTAAAGAACAAATAAATAAAATTGAAGTAATGAAATATATGCAAAAAAGCATGGTTTTGTACATAAATATAAATGATCCGTTTGTTTCATTTACTCACATATTATTTAATAGTTCTTCGTATAGCATACATATCAAATACGTAAGGTAACGTTGTTATTAGTTCACAAATTAGAGAATGGGTACTAATTAAAAAAACTTGAGAACTTAAGAACACTATAAACAAAATCTGCTCCCAAAATCTTGTCACGTACATGATGATGATAACAATGATAAATATCAAAGCATTTATATATATTGCAAAGAAAACAAGATCGAGCGTGTAATTACACTACTTCACACAAGATGCATCATATAAGTAAAAACCGATGTCAAAATTTACGTTTACTAAGTGCATACCCAAAATGTTCGTCACAACCGAAGGCTTCAATATCAAGCCACTTTGTGCATTAACTTATTCCCTGATGTTATAATAAAAAACTCTCAAAAAAAATCTTCTTGAGGGAATCTTTGGTCTTCACATTCCTAATACGAGGCGATATATCATTCCAGAACTTAGTTGCTTGGTACCTGAAGCAACAGTGAAGGTTCTGTTTTTGGAATTTTTTTATCCTTGGAACTCCTGGCCCATATCTTTTGTGGGAAGTGGGAAATTTTAATTTAGTATGTAAATACTCTGATAGTTTTAATGTAACGAGACCGAACATAAGGACTGCTAGATGTAGTCTTCAGCGGGACTCCATTTTAAGCATGGACGCGTTATTTATGTACGGCGATACGAGGAAACGAGGAGGTACAGAAAACAAAAATGACAGCACGCGTTTTGTACTCACTGTATAATTTTTTCGTTTTATACAGTAAACGTGGCCGGAAAACTGTATCACCGGAATTAAGCTTGGACGAAACCAATGACTCGCATAGCATAATACTTACTTTTTATGACAGATACCAAAACTTTCAATCTGTAAAAGCAGCTTCTAACGGTGCTTGTCACATAATACCCAAATTCCTTGCTGTGCTAACGCTTTTCAGAACAACGTTTTCAATTGCCAGTGCCGGTTTACTTTTATCAGTTCGTGTTTTTGATCCCATTTCCATAAACTTCGATTTGGAGGGATTGAGGTTAAGTGCGTTATTAGTTGACCACGTAGAAATGCTGTCCAAATCCTTGTTTAACGCGTCTGTTGCAGTTGCAACGCTGGAAGGGCTAACGGGAATATACAGTTAAATATCATCGGCGTAGCAGTGGTATTTGCAACGGTTGATACACTAAAGTAGATCAGCACTATAAAAAATAAAAAGAAATGAGGTAATCCACTAACAACTGGTTTGGGAGCTGATGTTACGTACGAACCATTACTTTGTCGAAGCCCAACCGACTGATAACATTCGTTTATCTAACTGTCAAACCATGCGACTGCGTGTACAGTCGAAACCATAATAGTAGACAATAGTAATAGGACACTCAGATTATCGACTGCACGTGAGAAATCTAAAAGTGTCAACAAGATTCCGCGCCAACCGTCCTGATTAGTAAGAATGTTATCAGTTACATCGAGCATAGCAAAATTTGGTTCTACGTATTCTATGATTTAAGAGTCTAAGATCTCTTCACCAAGGCAGTAATGGGTGTTAAAGATTGTGGTAGAGTAAGAAGTACCATGTCACGAATAAAACTGGCCTTGCCCACTGCGTTTGACCAGATCGACATGATATACTTAGCAACCTCATCCTCGGAGACCGTGCATAATTTGAAGGTTAAAGCCGCGGAGCTTCAAAGTAGGTAAGTTGTGAAATTTTGGTTTCATCTGGGTCATCTGGGTCAAAAAAAGCTTGTTTATCGCGTCAGAATCATCAAAACACACTGGAAGACATTCGGTTTTAGTAGAGTCTGGTAAAATCTTTCTTAGGTTCCTCTACAATGCCTTACTGTTCTCGACATTACTATTAATATAGTGATAAAAATAAGCACGTTTTTTATTCTGAAAAATTTCTTTAAATCCGTATAATATTTTTATGTACCTGATTTTGTTAGGATATAAGTTTTATGAGGTTCGTTCCTCAGTGACGTCATAAATTTCACTGTATCACTTATCCAAGGATAGTTCTTGTTTTGTTTGACTGATAAACATTAAAGCAGAGCGTGGTTTTCAAAAAGACTTTGACTTTTTGAAAATTGTCAACCATTTCTTCAATATTTAACGTGTTATTTATAAGTTCTAATTTGAGGGCACTTAAATCAGTGTTAAATATCTGCATATCAATTTTTTAAGAGGTCTAAATTCTATGAAAGTATTCTAAGCAATTTTATCCTTTTCAGAACTAGTTCGACGGTAACCATGGCATGACCTAGGGAACCTGTGATATTGTTTACTTTGACTCCACGCACTTTATAGTTCGTGCACACTAGGTCCAATAATGTGTGGTTGCTGACCGATAAACGTGTGAATTCCCCTAAAACCTGTTCAAGATGTAGGTATTTTAAAACATAATTAACCTTAGTGACGTTGGAATATCATATTAACGAGCATATTAACGTTAAAATCTTCAAGTAAAACCATAAAATCATGATTTGAAAAGGTTAATGATTTTTCCAGTGCGGTCTGTTCGCTGTTCCTACAATAATGTTATACCCATGAGATTGCAATGGTCTGTTAAATGGTCATTATTTTACAGTGGCAGTCTTTGACGGCAGAGTAGCACTGTGGTTAGTAGCCCTGCCACATACGCCGGAGGCCCCAGGTTCGAGTCCTGGCCGGGGCATTCATTTGTGTGATGAACACAAAGGTTTGTTCCCGGGTCATGATTGTTGATATTTATTTTGTTTTATTTATGTTTATATAAATATGTATGTTGCTTACTTTGGGGCCATACAGTTGGTGAGTTGGTCTGGGAATGTATTAATATTATATGATGACTAATAACATGTCAATATGAATTAGAAAAGTATATTAAGAAATCTCTGAGTTATGATTAATAATGCCGCTACGTGTAAGAAACAGAAGGAAACACGTTACAGTCAATGATACAGTCTACGATACCGATAAATTGTTTTTTCATTCATAAACTTCCCAAAACGAAAGAAATAAACAGTTGCTTTCAAAAAAAGAAAGCGATAGCTCCCAATAGCGTTTAAAAAAAGAACGTAGGTGCCAAATCGAATATTTTCTAATTAGGAAAGTCAAACTATACAAAAAAGTGTTTTGAGGAACTGTTGAACTATACAAATGACCATCTTTCAGTGTAAACATAAATCTAAGAGAGTAAGCAAGTACGCGTCACTTAACTCAGCGGCTCTAAAGATACTTCGAGCCGCTGCGCTGCGCAAAACACGAAAAGAGCCCCAACAAAATTCAAATAAGTAATTGAGATTATATCAGGTATAAAAATATTTATCATCGGAGAATCTTTAAAAAATGTTTTATTCAGAATTATTGCTATTTACTTATTTAAAAAAGTACTACAGTAGTACGATTACATGCAGTAAATAAGTCATATCCTGGTTCAACTCATTACCTATGTCAGTCAACCGCTGCGTCATCAAAAACGTTTCATCTGTATTCATGAACTGTTTTAATTAAAAAATTGTAAGTGAATCCATTTAGGAATAAACGAGGGGCGCTCACTAGCTGCGTGAGAGGCCCTATAATTTTTACAGTTTTGTGCCCACCTGGCCAGAGGCAACTAACAACTGCATTTGCTAATTGGACGTCTAACTTCGTTCTATGTATTTAACATAATTATTGTACTCCTCGGACCGTACTCAAAAAGAAAAACGTTGACGTCCTCAGGGGAGTATTCTTGGACCCGTTCTCCTTTTTGCCTACTTATTATCTTCATACTTATAGTCTAAATACAGCCTACACATGTGAATACCTCCTTGGCAGATATCTAAGTATATAATTTATTTTTATTGAACAGTTTTTGTACACACTTATGAAAACAATATAAAATAATTTAAAGACTAAATATGTACACAGGCTGTATGTATATGTAGACTGAAAAATCATGTCTTTTGACAAATATTATTTTCTGGATGGAATTGCATTGATGGCCACCTCCTAATGCGCACTACCCACTATAAAACCCAACAACTAATTGGAGAAAGAGGCCGCGTTAGCGGGACCCAGAAGGGGTCACCCGCTGGGATTACATAGCACTGAAGGAGCTCAAAGCACTGAAGGTAAACACATAACACTAAAGGTGCTCACAATGAAAATAAAAATTTGAATTAATTCGAATTTACATTAGAATTAGAAGTCGCGGCCTGAAGGGTTTCGAGATCTAGTGTAAGTTGCGTGGCTTCGTTCGTGTGCGCGTTTCTCGGTCTAGCGACTTTGTCTTCGAATCTATGACAGGGGTAGTATACGAGACTGAATCTCGAACTAGAGGTTTCGGAGCGTTTGAAGAACGCTTCATAGAGTTTTTTGAGGTGCTGTTGCACTGTAGGCAGTTCAAAATCTCTGTGCAGGTCCGCGTTACGCACGTACCAAGGTGCGTTTGTGGCCCCGCGGCAGAAGAGATTTTGAACTACCTGCACTTTGTGCAGGACGGAGGGTTTGGCGTGGGCAAATATTGGCGAGGCATATGTCATGACGGGTCTAATGCAGACCTTATAAAGCGTACGTTTGTTTCTAAAAGACATTTTACTTTTTCTACCTAACATACTATATAGGCGGCCTAAGTAAACACGGGCGAGTTTCGTTACTCTATCGACGTGTGGCTTGAAAGAAAGCGTCTGGTCTAAGGTAACGCCTAAGTATTTGGTAGTGCACTTCCAGGGGATGGGAATACCTAACATGCAAACGTGGAGATTGTCGGCGACACGACGATGTTTGCAAATGAAGTAAACCGCAGAACTCTTGTCTGGGTTCACATTGATGAGCCATTTTTAAAACCATGCACCGAGGGCGTTTACGGCCTTTTGGAGTCTGATGACGAGACCCGGGATACTGAGGCCTTTGATGTAAAGGGCGGTGTCGTCGGCAAAGATGGCGAGTTCGACGCCTTTCGGCGAATGTCGTTTGTGTACACGGTGTACAATAGAGGCGCGAGGAATGAGCCTTGAGAGACTCCAGCCTTTATGGAACGAGGCGCGGAAAGCGTGCCTTCATGTCTAAAATAAAACGTACGATCTTTGAGAAAGGACGCTATTATTCTAACTAGGCGATCCGGCAAGCCTATTTTATACAGTTTATAAACGAGACCGCTGTGCCAGACTTTATCGATAGCCTTGGCTACATCAATGAAAACTGCGACCGTTTTCTTACGCCGCGGATAGAAGCCGTCGAGTATGTACTCGACGATTCGATGAACTCGCTGAGGGCAGGAGTGCTTAGCGCGAAAGCCGAACTTGTGGGGAATTATGAGGGTATCGCCATCTGTTGGAAACAGATGGTTCCGCATTTGAGAGAGTATGACTCTCTCGAGAAGTTTAGACATGGCCTTGAGGAGGCTGATGGGTCTGTGATTAGCCGGGATATTCAGAGGTTTACCCGGCTTGGGAATGCCTATGACTGTCGCTTCTTTCCAAGCTTTTGGCAAGTAGCTAAGGTCGAAGCTGGCATTGAAAATGATATTTAACAATGTAAGCACCTGTTGAGGCAGGTGCTTAAGTGCGTGGTTGGAAATACCGTCCGCACCCGGACCCTTTTTGGACTTTTGACTTCTAATGAGAAGCGTGATTTCATCATTAGAGACTGTGATGGGGTCGGCGGTGATGGGGAGAGAGTCTCTGAGGACTCCACCACCTGGAGGATCCGTGGGTTGAGTTCTGGGCGAGCATTATGAGGCAATGCTGTCAGTGAAGCATTCGGCGGTCTCTTCGACCTCGAAGGCAATATTGCCATCGGGACGAGTGAGAGGAGGGCGATGAGTTAACGTTGGGCGATCGTAGCACGAGGGAAACGGAGCGGTGATCAGGGCCTAGGTCATCGAGCGGTTCGATAAACCTGAAATCAAGGTTGATATGCTTTACTATTGCGAAATCGAGGATGTCTGGAGAATGGTTCGGGTTGTCGGGATAATGAGTGTGAATGACGGGAGAGATGACATCTAAGGCGAGTTGCTCTGTGATGTCGAGGAGAGCTTTACCGCTAGTGTTGGTCGATAGGCATGTCAAGTCAGTATGTTTAGAGTTAAAGTCTCCGAACATAATGACTATACGGCCGAGGGCAAGAATGGCCTCAAAGTCGCTGCGAATAGGTCTGGAGCCACTAGGTATGTAGATTGAAGCTATGATGACAGTCGGAAGACCAGTCATAGCCAATCTACACACAGAGGAGGGGTAGGGAGAGAAGAGCAATGGAAACCTCTTTTATAGTAAATTGCTGTGGCGCTGTGACCGTCAGCGTTGGGCCTATCGTTACGAGTGAGCGCGTATTTGGGAATAGCAAATCTCCTGGAGCGGTTTGGAGTGAGCCACGTCTCTTGGAGAAGCAGTAAGTCTGGCTTATTGTTTTGAACGAATAGTTTGAGCTCAGGAAGGTTAGAACTAAGGCTACGAGCGTTAAATGAAACTAGGGATAAGCCCTTGGGTTTGATATGACCGGACGCGGGATTTGCAGGTTTAGACATTATATTTACTATTTAGAGAATTTATACTAAATATAGAATTTATAAATAACTAAGTAGCGAGTGATGCTCGGCTAACGCAAATAGACGCTCTTGAGGAGAGCGGGCGGTTCGCAGTTTGCGTGCGAGTACGGCGATATCCCTGATATTGACGTTTTGGATAACCTCAAACACGGTCTTCATGTCCTCAGGCAACGACGACTGAGGTTGAGATGACGGAGCGGGACGCGCGCCTACGGGAGCTACGGGAGCTGGGAAAGGACGGGAAGGTGGAGCTGTAGCGGCTGGACGCTGTCTCCAGGAGAGAGCCGGAGTAGGCGTTGGCTGCACGGGCTTTGCTTCCGGGGGAGCCCGGTTGCGTAGCGGTGGGAAGTTCGCGAGAGTGAGCGGCGGCGCCGATTTAGGTGCGGCCCACCTAACGGAGGAGCGCGGAGCGCGCGGGCAACCCCTGTAATTTGCTGTGTGGCTGGACTGGCCGCACTGGGGACTACATTCCCCACCCCAGTGCTGCCCTAGCAGCACTCATTTTCCATAGGAATACGGGCTACCCGTGAAGCGGATCTGGTCAGCATACCAGATTTGGTTTTAATTTTTACAACCCGCACTCTTCCGTCTTTGCCAGCCACAGCCTCCTGTATCAATCCCCTCGGCCACATATTGCGAGGACTATCTGGGTCAACAACTAGCACTAAATCACCTGCCTGTAGTTTCCTGGAATCACCCTGCCACTTACTTCTAGGTAACATGTCGGGTAGTATTTCTCGGACCCATCTGCGCCAGTACATATCTGCCAGCTGCTGACAAATACGCCACTGCTTGCGTAGGTACAGGTCGGTGTTGTCGTAGGATCCTATGTGAGGCAAGTTAGATGACGAACCTACTAAAAAATGATTAGGGGTGAGAGTTTCAGCCTCTTTTGAATCCACTGACACGTGAGTCAAGGCCCTACTATTGACTATGTTTTCTACTTCCGCTAGCAATGTAATTAATGTTTCCTCCCTAGGGGCACGCTCTTTAAGTACAACCCTTAAAGTCGTTTTCACACTACGTATAAGTCGCTCCCATGCCCCACCCCAGTGTGGACTTGCCGGTGGTATGAAGGTCCATTTGGTACCGTGGTGCAACGCTGAAGCGTTGGTGGGTGAACCCTTCAGTAGATCCTCGGAAAGAGCTTCTACGGATCTTTTCAATTCCGCGTGCGCCCCCCTCAGATTAGTCCCATTGTCGGAGTAAAGACATTGTGGCCAGCCTCTCCTAGCAGCCATCCGTCGCAGCGCCATTATAAATGAGTCCGACGTGAGAGATGCTACTACCTCTAGGTGGATAGCTCAGACCGTTAAGCAGGTGAAGAGTGCACCATACCTTTTCTCCCGGTGCCTACCCACCGTGACCTCCATCGGGCCGAAAAGGTCCACGCCACAGTGCGTGAAGGGACGTTGGTGGTGAGCTACCCGCGCCTCAGGTAAGTCTCCCATTCTAGGTACTTCCGGTTTGCAACGTCTTAACCTACAGGTCATGCATCGCGAGGTTACTGTTTTTATTGCAGGTCGCAGTCTTGTTATCCAGTACCGTTGTTTAATTTCATTGACCACCGTTTCCTGATTGCCGTGCGCAAAGTAATGATGGTAATACCTAATAATCAACTTACTAATTTGACAGCTCCCGTCTTATATTACATGGCTTTTTGTTTCAGGAAGCACCCCCGTAACAACCCCTATGCGCCCGCCAACTCGCAATATTCCGTGCTCATCGAAGTAAGGCGACAAGTTAACTATCTTACTGGTTGTAGGTATGCATCTATTATTTTTTAATTCACGTATTTCTATCTCAAAATACCGTAATTGCGATTGTTTTAATAATAATATCTCAGCCCTTTCCAACGTGTTATCAAACAGGTGAGTAATCTTTTTACACTTATTTATAAATTTTAAAACAATTGCAGTAGTTCGAAGCAAGCGAAGCCAGGATGAGAACCTAGTCGCATCGGGAACAGGTAAGTTAAAATTTTTTTCTAAACCTATAACGTTAACAAATTCTAATTCTAGTTCTTTATTTGCAGGTTCTATGAAAAAATCACGCGGCCACTCAATTTCATTGCAGTATAAAAATGTAGGACCGTATCGCCACTCACTCTCAAAAACACTACAGTCGTACGATTCCCTAGTCGCTATATCTGCTACATTTAGCTTAGTAGGTACGTACCGCCACTCGTTCGAATTAGATAATTCATCAATTTCGCCTAGCCTAAATGCAATGAATTGTTTATAGTTACGCGCGTCGTTATGTATCCACGTTAGCACCGTACTTGAGTCGCACCAAAATACTCGTTTTTGTGGTTTAATCCTATGTTCTTTACCTATTGTTTCAGCTAATCTAGCAGCTAGTAAGGCTGCTTGGAGTTCTAAACGTGGTACCGACACAGGTTTCACAGGAGCTACGCGACATCGACTCGATATAAATGCGACACGTACAATATCATTTCTAACCAACGCCAATAAGCTACAGCGCACATCGCCTTCGTTGAACTATCGCAAAATACATGCAACTGTAGGTTCGTATAACTAGTGATAGCAGGAGCTACGTGCGTCGCCCGCGCCGGCCGCAGACTGGGGACCGGTTTTGCTGCCGTCTCGCTCGCACATGTGTGCATTGTTGTCGCGGCCAGATAGTACCTTGGCAAACTAACGTGACGTATGGATTCTAATAACCTACACCATTTGACCCATTTATTATGAACGTCTGTTGTTACGCAATCGTCCCAGCCGATTTCTAATTTCCACGTATTTTGCAGTATTATTTTACCGTTGATAGTGAATGGCGCTAAAAATCCGTAGATATCAAAAATAGACATAATAACGCATAACATTTCCCTTTTAGTTGGTATTTTAGACCCATTTAATATATTTTCGTTAATTCGTTTAAAAGATACGTCGAAACCAAGTAAGTCACTGCTAGGATACCACAATAAACCTAAAGTTCGTTCGCCTTCGTACTGTTGTCCGATTTTAAACTTTACGGCTGCCTTGCTTACTTTTTCCTGAGGTATGTTTTCTAATACGGTCTCACTGTTACTAGTAAAATTGCGGATTTCGAAGCTACCGTGTTTATGTATTCTTATGACGTCGTGAACTAATTGTATAGCGGTTTTTTCATCTGGCATGCTGTCTATATAGTCATCCATGTAATGTTGTTGAATAACAGCGTTAACTGCAGTAGGCATGGACGATTGGAACCGTTGCGCGTTTTGTTTTTTATATATTGCGCGATGAATGGGGAACAATTGGCGCCAAATATGAGTGACGTCATCACATAGGTATCAACTGGGCCGTCAGGTACGCTTCGGAATAAAAAACGGAACGCGCCCTGGTCTTCCGGTCTTAATTTAACCCTTAAAAACATATCTTTTATATCGCCCGTGACGGCTACCGGATTCTCACGGAATCTATACATAATACCTAATAACGACGTAAGTAGGTCAGGCCCTGTTAACAGGTAATCATTTAGACAAAATCCGTCGGTTTTAGCAGCGGCGTCAAATACTAAGCGTAATTTATTTTTGTTAGGGTTATCGACCCCGAAATGCGGTAAATACCAAATATTACGTTCATTACAATTTAAGTCACTTAGTTTTTTCGCATAATTATTATCTAATAAATGGTTTATTCGCTCGTTATATCGGTTCGAGAAGTTGGCGTCTTTTGTCATCTTATGTTCAACTCCCTTAAGTCTAGATAAAGCTGCAAAATAAGAGTTAGGCATTACAGTTACCTCGTCTCTCCAGGGCAAGCCCACCTGCCATCGACCGTCGATCCACTCGGAGGTTTGATCTAATATTTTTACAGCTCGCTGATCTTCAGAGTTCTGCCGCGGTTTGGAGGAGACGCCCGTTGAATCCAACAGGAAGGATTTCCTGACTTCCTCCTGGATGTCCCGTAGTATGCGTTCGGATTCCAGGTTGTTATCATCGGCTTGATGGCTGATGGACATGGTACAGTGACTTCCCTGTACAGATAAGCTGCGTGGTACCCTACCATGTAGGCACCAGCCCAGAGGGGTCCGGGTGGCACAGGGCTCATTAAGCTTACCTATTTTACTTTCTAAGGATAAAAGTAGGTGGCAGTTATCTTGACCTATTAAAATTTGTGGCTGACGCGACTCGGTACGCAGGCTGTGACTGACCCTTTCTAAATGCTTAAAATTACCTAAATTAATAAACTTTAAACTATTTTTTGGCAGATTTAGGTTATTTATCACTCGAGCACTTATATTACACTTATATTCCGCACAACGTAACGTCAACAATCTCGGTTTCACACACTAAGTCCGTATTGTCCCAGGCACCGCGCACACGCAGGGACTCTCGGCGTCCCTTCAGCCCAGACTGGGCGGCCAGGCCGGCACTTATGAGGGTCACGGTTGACCCGTCATCGAGCAGAGCGGTCGTACTAATAATTTTACCGTTCGGACAGTGAATGGTGATAGGTATAACTTTTAATAGAACCGCACTATTAGTGTTTATATTGGTAACAGTTTCAGATTCTAACGGTTCCGACTCTAAGGCGGTACCGGGCGCACTATTTTTAGGTACAAAATGCAAAAGTTGATGATGGGACTCACCGCAATTGTTAACGCTACAGTTGGCTGCTGAACACGTCTCCCTTTTATGCGTAGACACTAGACATTTATAGCATATGCCGTACCGTTTCACGTGTTGCCATCTGTCCTTACGCAAGTCTTTTTTTAAATTTTTTAAATTCGGTTAGTTCATGTTCGTTATTACGACAATAACTGCACTGTTGATCACTGCCGCTGTTGGCTAATAAAACCGTTTGCACATTTTCGTTCACTTTATAACGTTTTGAATAATCGACTTTAGATTGGAATAAACTAGCACTACACATAGACGTTTTAACTGCTTCTTCAGTGAGGAAATCCGACAATAAGTCCAACCGTGACTTCGGACTTCCCCCGGAGATAAACGGATAACTGTAGTCTGTCCATTTTGATAGCAGTGTAGTAGGTAGCTTTGCTAACACAATGGTAGCTACTTCCATCCCTTGGAGGTATTCCTTGCGGCCTAATGCATGTACTGCTGCTACATAGTTTTTGACCTTTATAGAAAAGGCAACTATTTCTTTATGGTAATCTATCGATAGATTATTCATCCTTTTGATATCTATCATAATCCGAGAGAGAATGCAATCTGCGTTGCCAAACTGTAGTTCCAAGCTGCAGGTGTCGTGGCTGAAATCAGCAAAGCACTCACGGCTTCGTAGGCAGGGCCACGTAGACACCTTCGTAACCGCCACAAGTTCTCTGTGTCTGTAAAATTGCACACTACAGTTGACTCTTCATACGCCTGTTTAAATTGTAGCCAATCCATTGGGTTTCCGTTAAAACTCGGTAGTTCCCGTGGCGTACTAAGACGGCTAAGTAGGTTTGTGTTATGTTGTTGTGCTGAAGTAGTGACAATCTCTCGAAGTGCGGTGGCTAGTTGCTGAACTGGACCATTAGTGTCGTGGAGATCCGACGGTTGCCGCTTGCCTGCGTCATTCAAACCCAATCGCGACGTTGTGGCCTGCTGCAGCTCCAGTTCCGTTTGGCTTCGTTCCACCCACTTCTCCACTTCACTTGTTGCACTTTTTGAGCACTCCGAAGCTTCTGACTGTGGACTGTAATCGTCTTCTAGTTCGGCAATATCTGCCGCCAACTGTTTGTCTATCAGCTCCATTTCAATACGAGCCTTTGCCTTGGCTGCTTCTAGCTCAAGACGTTTCTTTTGAGCTGCTAAAAATATACTAAATACAGTTGACATTAAAGACAAATATAAATTTAACCCGGTGCAATGGCCATCAATCATTCTCGCTCCGATCGCCGCCAGGTACGGACTTTCCAAGACCACTCCGATTGATCGGCCTCTTCCCGTTATTCAGTGGCGCTCAGTTTACTGACGTCACAGTATAGCGCGTTGGTTCCGTGATACGGTTTTTCTGGGTTTTCTTGCTCCCTCCGAGCACTATCGAAGTGATTTTTTCTTTGCGACTAAGTCTCTTAGTCTTCAAAGTGCTGTGCTGTGTTGTGCTTGTGCTGAGTGCTGTGTGTGCCCAGCGTAAAGTATTCTGGTTTTAGTACAAAGAATACCTAACGGTGACATCTGAATTTCCTTTCTACTATTTGATTTATTTACTCTCCTATTTTCATATTTATCCTTATCATATTTGTGTCTTTTCCGTGTACATTTGCAATTTTTGTCGGTAACGGTTGACCATAACGCGGTCAACTCTTTACCTGCGTACCCTTTTTAGGTTTCAAGGTAGCGGCCTTCGGCGTACTACGGTTAGTTTTAAGTTATTTCCCCAGCCCCCCTACCACTGGCAGGGAGGTTAACCGCTAGGGTTGCTAGGTCTGTTAGGAACTTTAGGCATCTGTAAACGATGCATAAGATTTTATGTTGTTAAAGTAAGTTTTCGAAATATAAAATAAGAATACCATGTGCAATCCATAATTCGTTAGGTTAATCAGTGCCTTTCATGTTTAATTTCGTTAGTGGTAAGGCGATCTCGACTTGGATGAGTTCAATGAGTTTTATATTTTCTGAACTTAGCATTAGAAGTGTTCAGAAGGTTCTAATGTTAGCTTGTTGGAAGGTGGAGGTTCTGGCAAAGGTATAAAACAAAGCTATAGATATACAAATATAAATAGATAAGCAGTATGTTACTAGACTTTTCATGGATTTTTCATTATGGCGAAGTAAAATTTAACAAATTTGATTCTATTCATCGATTCTAGTCATCATGTTAGCTCCGTGGCATCAACGATGGCCATGCAAATTTGACTATTCCATTTCATCCTTGTACCTTGCTACAGATAATTACAAGGAAAATTTCAATATGCTAAGAAGTCCCAGGCTGGGCGTTCATGAGCAAACTACAATTTGTCCGTCATTCTGAACTTTGATTTTTATGTAGGTACATAGAATTATCATGTTTGATACTTTTGTACTTTTATCTGTACAAAACCTCTTTAACTTTTTAAATTATATTGTTAAGAGTTATAAGTTAGCGTACATCTTATATCAGCTCCGCAGTAATTAGTATTAACGTAAATCATATTTTCTAGCAGTAGTTTTAGTTATTTTTCATATGATTAGAAAATGTTCTTAACTTTTTACTACAATAATATAATAACCTATACATATAAACGATTTAACTTAAATAGAAAAAATAGCTTGTCCAATTAAAAATCTATGTTGATAAACATTCAAACAAAATATTATTTAGAGAGACCTTGCTTTATTGCTCAAAGCAAAGTTTGGAAACCCAGAATAATGCTTATACAAGTAAATATATAGATAGAATCGATAACTTGCGAATGAACGAATATTGAATGAACGCAAAACAAGTGATTGCTATTGCTGTAACCGCCTTGTCTGTCCCCACATTAAACATTAAGATGTGTCCATTTCTAAACTTTTCAGCGTTACTTCAATTTCTCCAGAAAACATGACATACACAAGTCAGCTAAGATTGCGTATGTAACAAGGGGTCAAAGCCTGAATAAATGTCATCTGTCACGGTAATGTGACAGAGTATATAACGCCTAGAAATATGTATTGTGTTGAATGTACGTATTGTGTTAAATAGAGAGTGGCAGGGTCTAAATAAGATTTTTCTTTAATTTTTTTAGAACCGTTATGTATCCTATTTTTCTCGTAAATGCAAACCCGTTACTACTTTAGAACTTGTGACTAACATCTCGTAAAACGGCAAACTACCGATACACTCACGACAGGATTCGACCCTGTACCTCTATAATCTTTTGATTGCTTAAACCACTGAGCTAACAAAACAGATATTCAGGAATTGTTTTGCTATATGTCAAAGTAATGACGATGATAGATGATGATAATATAATCTCAACATCCGGACACATCTGATTTAACTTTTTAAACCCGGGAATTCAGTTCTAATTGGAATTTTGATGAAAATTATGGGAATATTGATCAACAAATTCAACCCAAGTGTAGGTTGTACTTTCATATCCAACTCACTACCCGACGCAGATGGCTTTGTGAATTGAAATAATAAGAATTATTTAAATGTTAGAATTGCTTTCAATTGTTGCCATTGATAGTAGAATGAAGCATTAAGTCATTGTGCTGTGGTGTAGTGTTATTATGTTACCATCGACAAAGGATCGCAAGTGGCATTCGTAATCATGGATATAGGAGTTACGACGCTATTCGTGTTGCTCATTAATTCTTTACCTGTAACGCAACTATGATTGTCTTATGGTGATTAAAATATCATACAACTTTGTAATATTACTTCCTCAATCTTTACAGTGTTACCATTTGTGCTCTGCAATTATCTACCTTATTCCTACTTTAAGTAAATTTTGTCATCCCGTTCGATAAAACAGCCTCGCTTTAAAATAATCACATTGCAATATCGGGTGTCGTAAACTCGTGTACAAACATAAGTTCGTTAATTCTTTAATCATTGATCATTCATAAGTTTAAACTACAATGTCCGGTGAATTTAAAAGTAAATAGTCATTGAATGATCATTCTTAAATTCAGTAGCATAGTACTGAAGTAATGTAGTTTTTCGGATGTTTGATCCTTTTACAATATTCCAAAAAACACCAAAACACACAATATATAGTTGGCAAAAAGTAAAATAAAATAATAACCAATAATTTACTTGAAATGAGTAACCACTTTTAATTATACTACTTTCCTTTGATAGCAGTTCCTGTAAGTATTTGATATTGACATATTTAATAAAATTGGTTACTTTTGCAATAAACTGTATTAAAGAAACCAAGAACATATTTATATTGCTCCGAAGTTTTGTAACTTAATTGAAGTTCTGAAAATAAACTGAATTTTGTTTGAAGTGTCGGTTCCAAATTTACCTTCGATCGATGTTAAAAAAAGAAGATAAATGAAAGTAAGCAGCAATCAGCAATTTAGATATTAGATCGCTTCATGGTTTTAAAAGGAATATTAGATTAAGTTCCTTTTGAAGTTATTTATAGCTTAGGTCACGACATTTTATGAGACTTTCAAGACGACTATATCAAAAATGAAGAGAACTTCACAAAAATGAAGATGTTTTCCGGTTTCCAGCTTATAATATATCATTTCGAAGTAGAACCCTTAATTTACTGTGAACCTCTGTGCGATACGCCTCATTTTTATTGCCTTTGTATTTGAAAAAAAAAACACTATTGTATTGTAATTTTTTAATTCGGACTTGTCAGATTCTGTTTCTATAGATTTTACAACTTGTGACTTGATAATTGAATTGCAATAAATAATTACTCTATTCGAACAATTTAGAGGTGAAAACGTATTCCAATAAATCAATGCAATTTAGATATTGAGTCTAGCTAGTTAACCCGGGCAAACTACCAATTAGAACTTAGTGTAACATTCCTTATATCGTAAAGGCAAGGTTTTATATATTTCGGCAACATTATTTAACGTAATGGTGAAGTAATTCGATTATAAGTTAAACTTACTGATCCCGCTTATTTAAGGTAGGAGACATGAGTCAAGTCAGGAAGCAGCATTTAAGCCTCAAAGAGTCTGAGCACCGTGGCCAATATCGGTCAAGGGAGGTATTATTTTTAACACTATTATTTTGTTTTATGTCAGGGAGCTGTCTATAGTTTCATACTAATAATTCTATGAAAATAATGATTTTGGTCGAATTTTTAACTTAACTTATATAGTATCCTGTATTCTAAACTTATTTTATTGTTTTAAAATTCTTGGAACCCTCGACCTCGGTGTTGAAAACTGTAACTTAAGTTAACCCTCATTATAAGAACTGGCGGTAAAATTGTAGTTTACTGTAGTCGGGAAAGTCAGAGGAGGCTCAGGCTAAGGCGAGAATCGCTTGCGTGTTGTTCGGTCTTTTGTAGGCGCCCCGCATACTACGAGCGACAACACTGCAGGGGATTTGAACGCAAATCTGAGCCTGTACCAAGTTACCTGACTATACCTCCTTAAATGATTAACATGCTGGTAAAATTTAGAAAGCTATCAATAAAGGGTTTTACATATTATTTTAACATAATGTTGAGCTCATATGATATTATTTGCCTAACGGAAACATGGTTAGTGGAAAGTATTGGAAACTCTGAACTTTTCGATGACCGCTATACAGTGTTCAGGCGCGACAGGGACTACAATAAGACCGGGCAATCTCTGGGTGGGGGCATACTCGTAGCGGTGCGTCGAGAGCTCGCAGCGACAGCGCGTATGGATTGGTGCTCATCCGCTGAAGACCTATGGGTTACGCTAAAACTTCACAAGAAGCGCATCTCATATTGTATGCACATTTGTATCGTGTACTTGTGTAAAGAGCAACACGGATTAACACAAAACGAGCAAACTCTAATCTTCTCAAACTCACTTACAAACATAGTACTTGGGGCACCGTCTGATAAGTTTATTGTTATCGGTGACTTTAATATGCCAAACTTAGACTGGGCTACATCAGATTCGACCAATTATATACCGACCAATATAATAGGCAGTACGCAAACTATATTTTTTGATAATTTGAACATTTGTAACCTTAACCAATATAATGTTATAAAAAACTGTAACAACCGTGTACTAGATTTAGTTTTCTGTAATGACGACGTGTCTATCATGGAATGTCCGTGCCCGCTTGTACCTATAGACCCGCACCACAAAGCGTTGAGCTTCTATGCCGAGTTTGTAGAGCATCAAGAGCTCTCTGTACCCCGAAGCACAGTATACTTATTTAAACAAGCCGACTACAATAGTATCAGGGAGAAATTGGACGACGTTATCTGGACTGACATTATTAATGAAACGAACACTTTAGAAAAATCTTTAAATTTATTCTATGACATTATATACAAATTAATTAATAAATACGTACCAACCAAAACTGTGAGTTCAAATCGTACGTATCCACTGTGGTATAAAACTCCATTAATTAAAATGTTAAAAGAAAAAAGTAAATACCACAAAAGATTTCTCAAATACAAAAATATGTCGGATTACCACAGTTTCTCAATATTGCGCAATGGAGCAAAGTCTGTAGAAGCTGAAATGTACAAAAATTACATTAAGAGTATTGATAAAAATATAACAGTCAATCCTAGAGCGTTCTGGAGTTATGTAAAAAGTAAGAAGTGCTGTAACTCCATTCCAGCTGTAATGAAGTACGGAAATGTGAGCTCGGATTCAGGTGCTACAATGTGTGAGATGTTTAGTAACTATTTCTACTCTACTTTCCAAGCTCCGTCCTCACCTGATAATAAAACTAACTCTCAATCCCCTACTAACATTGTATCTGACATTAATAATATTGAAATAATAAAATCGAAAGTTTATGAATTACTGAAATCCGTAGACATGACAAAATCGGCCGGCCCGGATCGCATTCCTCCTTTATTTATTATTAACTGTGCTAAAAGTCTAACTGAACCCTTGACCCTACTATACAAACTCTCATTAGAATTTGGACAAGTACCTTTAATGTGGAAAACTGCTTTCATAACGCCAGTACACAAAAAAGGCAAAAAAAATGACGTGACAAACTATCGTCCCATTTCTAAACTATGTATTTTCTCAAAACTATTACAAAAAATTGTACATAATCAAACTTACAATGCCTTGCAATCCAGTTTTATTGTACAACAACATGGGTTTTTGAAAGGCAGGTCTACTGAGTCGAATCTCCTACTTTGTGGTGAATTCATAACTAATAACATGTCAAATAGATCGCAAGTTGACGTAATTTATACTGACTACAAAAAATGTTTTGAACGCATTGACCACACTATCCTTCTCCGCAAGGTGAAAGATATCGGCATTAAAGGAAACCTATACCGAGGGTTCACCTCATACATTGACAACAGAAGCCAAATAGTTGTCCTGAATGGCTTCAGCTCTCAAGCCAAGGTAGTCCCTTCGGGTATCCCCCAGGGATCATTGCTCGGACCCTTGTGGTTTACAATATTTATAAATGACATTATATCTTGTATCTCGAAATCAAAGATTTTATTGTATGCAGACGATGTGAAGATTTTTTATCCGATTAACAATTTGTATGACTGCTATAACCTTCAATCAGATCTAAATAATTTTTACAACTATTGCGTTATAAACAAACTTGAACTTAATACAGCCAAATGTTTTGTTTGCTCTTTCTCAAGAAAACCATCGCCCTTCAAATATGACTATACAATAAACACTGCCATATTACAGAGAGTCAATAGTATGACTGATTTAAAAGTTACTTTCGACTCAAAATTTCTTTTTGATGAGCATATTAGTAGAATCGTTGGCAAGGCATCTAAAGCTCTAGGCTTTATTTTACGCTTATCCGCAGACTTCTGTAATATTAAAAGTCTAAAAATTCTGTATTGTGCATTTGTCCGAAGTCACCTCGAATACGCTTCATCAGTATGGAACCCACTCTACAATGTTTACATAGACCGCATAGAGCGCATCCAAAAGCGTTTTTTAAGATTTCTACAATACAAATCTAGATCTTATGACCATGATTATATTTCACGCTGTAAACGACATCATATATTACCACTGAGCAGGCGAAGGCAGATTAGGGATATTACAAATCTCATGAAGATTGCGAATAATAAACTAGATGTCCCGGAGCTTCTGGCTGGGATTGGTATTTGCGCACACACTAAGTCCTACCGTTATCCAAGCATACTACACGTTCCTACCGCAAATACCAATTACAGACAGAACTCCTTCATGATCAGAGCACCAAGGCTGGTGAACGAGATAGCTAATCGGATAAACAACTTTGATTTTTTCTGCAGCACCATTTCAGGCGTCAAAGCAGCCATGGCTAAAGGTTTCTTTGATTCTTAAGAGAATATTATAGCATTGTGTTATATTAATCAGTATATTCCACTTTTCCTTTTGTTGGTCTATGTTATTTTGTATCTCACTAAATTGTAAAGGTGTTGCACACAACTTTTCAACAAATATTGTAATTTTTATGCTTGTATTTATCTAAGCTTGTCAAATGCGACTTAATTTTAGTTTAAACTTAAAACCTATATGTGGAAACTCTGTAAATGGCCTTCACATTTCGCTATCATCTTAATACAATGTGTAAAAATAGCTGTAAGTTTCCCAAGAATTGTATAATAAAATAATAAAATACTCCACACCCAAATAAAAAAAAAGTATTTGAATCCACAGAATAATTTTCTAACAAACAAAATGAAATTTTTTATCGTCGGATCATAATAATATTACGTAATTTACATTTTTCACAATACTATACGTAAAACCACAGACTGAAAGATATTAGATTGTCCTCTGACTGTGGCCTCTCATACAGTGGCTTTTGCATTTAACCTCTTCTGTCCATTTTCGATTTTCAAGTTAAGCAACATTCGTCGCGGCAGAGCTAGGATGGGTGACCGCCAGTGTCTTAAGAACTTCAGCGTATCTGTGCCTCGGAGGGTACGTTAGGCCGACGGTCCTGGTTGTTGTCGCAAAAAAGCAGTCATGAAGCCACGTCAGCGGTATATGGAGTTTCCAGAGGTGGCTTGATCAAATCTGTCACCAGAGGTGTCCACTCCCTCACACGGTAATAATAATAATAAGAAGAAGGTTCATTCACCTTCGACTTAGTTTTTAACTGAAAGACTGCTGTAACTAGCAAGGTATTTTCAGCTGATAAATATTAAAGTTGATAATTATTTAATTATTCCGATTTTGCACCAAAGATTACGTATCCTAGAGAAAATATTTCTTGTAGTTCTAAACATATTTTGTTTGTAACTGGAGTGACGGAATTTCATGTTCTGACGAATTGACTTGTTTTTAATTTAAATATTTCTTCAACAATTAAAAAATATTCAATAATAATAATTAGGTTAATAACATGCCTATAGAATGTATTCGTGTAAGGGTATAGATATATATCTAGTCTCGGTCAGTTTACGATTTGTCGTTATTTTCTACTCGAGGATTAAATAAGGGAGGCAAATGAAGCTTTCAGCTAATCCTTTACCAATAGGATTAAGGTACATTCAAAAACACAAAACAACCTAGTTCGATACAGAAAAAAAAATAAAGGAAACTGGCAACAGAGGAAATGTACTCGTTGTATTAACCGTTATATATGCTGTGGCCTGTTATTTTGGAAAGAATAAGAAAAGTGGATTCTGCCGGCAATACTGCATTAAATTGAATTGATGGATAATGGACCCACTACGTACAGTGAGTTTTTATTGTTATGTCACTTCATGTATGTCACCATATTGTCTACCGTCCCATTATTATAATTCATTTTGCTCTTTTCTTTACTATATTTGTAGCCAGCAAAACCAGCACGCGACCCACCTGATGGTAAGTGGCATCCGCCCATGGAGATCATTAGTCGTGGGTGTTTTATTTATTAATAGTGATTGTGATTATTATCTCAACTAATGATGCGTTGCCGACTGTAGGCTTTAGCTAAAATTACCTTTGTTCCAGTTATATCTTTGGCTGTTCCTTCCCCTTATCACAACCAAGATTATTATATCTATTTATGTGAAATGCGATATGTTTAAGCTGTAGACCACGTCAATATAAGTGGTGTACTTTATTAGTAGCAGTAGTAGTAATGTAGCGTAGTGTAGTAGCAGTAGCAGTAGTAGCGTAGCGTAGTGTAGTAGGAGTAGTAGTAGCGTAGCGTCGTAGCAGTAGTTGTAGTAGCGTAGCGTAGTAGTAGTGTAGCGTAGTGTAGTAGCAGTAGAGTAGCGTAGCGTAGTGTAGTAGCTTAGTAGTAGCGTAGTGTAGTAGCAGTAGTAGTAGCGTAGTGTCGTAGCAGTAGTAGTAGCGTAGCGTATGTAATAGCAGTAGTAGTAGCGTAGCGTAGTAGCAGTAGTAGTAGAGTAGCGTAGTAGCAGCAGTAGTAGCGTAGCGTAGTGTAGTACCAGTAGTCATAGCGTATCGTAGTAGCAGAAATAGTAGCGTAGTGTAGCAGCAGTAGTAGTAGCGTAGCGCAGTGTAGTAGCAGTAGTAGTAGCGTAGCGTAGTACCAGAAGTAGTAGCGTAGTGTAGTAGCAGTAGTAGTAGCGTAGCGTAGTGTAGTAGCAGTAGTAGTAGCGTAGCGTAGTACCAGAAGTAGTAGCGTAGTGTAGCAGCAGTAGTAGTAGCGTAGCGCAGTGTAGTAGCAGTAGTAGTAGCGTAGCGTAGTACCAGAAGTAGTAGCGTAGTGTAGTAGCAGTAGTAGTAGCGTAGCGTAGTGTAGTAGCAGTAGTAGTAGCGTAGCGTAATTTGTACTAATGTAAAAGCTACACATATCAAAAAAGTCTAAGCAACGCATATTATTTATTTATTAATCAATTATTATATCATTTCTTACCAAGTAGCTAGTACTAAAGTAAGCTTTTTTGTTCTAGATGACATGGTTGTTTTTTTTACAAAATATAAAGCGAATGCATGTTTTCGAATTTTAATGCGTTTTTTTTGTGTAGCGTGAGTGTTGGAAATAATTTATTATTATTAATTTTTATTGATTACTTGAGAAAATGTTTTATTGTAAGACATTGTTTACGACATGAAGCGACGTCATTTGACCTTACACGAAATGTTAAGAGCCGTAGGGATATTGGAAGCAGTAAGCAATCAGTCTGAGGTCTCACGATATTTTGGTGTCAACAGAAGCGTTTTTTGCCATCTTTATCAGCGTTACACTAACACGGGAGATCCTGCCGAGCAGCACCCAGGCCGCGGAAAGAGTACAACCAATCGACAAGACCGATACATTCAACTGACCGCAAGACGTCAGCTGTTAACCGCCCGAGAGATAGGTTTAAGGCTACAAAACACAAGTGGTGTTGTTGTTAGCACCGAAACCGTGCGAAATCGACTGCATGAGTACGGCCTACATGCACGACGACCAATTAGGTGCCCACCTATATGTCACGGGAATCGCGCTCGTCGAAATGAATGTGTAGAGAACACATAACATGGACCGAGGAACAAAGGGATAAAATTTTATTTCGCTTGAGTCTCGATTTGGGTTTAGGCCTGATACTAGAAGAGTAAGAGTGTACCATCGTCCTGGAAATACTGAGAGGCTGAGGTGCGTTCAAGAAGTTCATCCATATAAAGGTTCAACAGTTATGGTATGGGCGGGTATTATGAAGAACAGACGAACTGAGCTCGTTTTTGTAAATGGAAACATTCTCGCTGCAAATTACGTTGAGGATGTTCTAAGGTCTTATGTCCAGCCATATGCACGAACCCTTGGCTTCGATTTTACGTTAATGCATGATAATGCGCGTTCACATACAGCTTTGCACACCAGGAAGAAATTGGCAAGGCGAAACATTCTGGTATTGCCTTGGCCTGCACAATCGCCAGACCTCAGCCCTTTAGCCCTTTACCCCCATCGAGCACGCATGGGACATGCTCCAGAGACGTGTTTTAGGGTACTTGGACGGAGTGACAACATCCCGATAACTGATGGACATACCAAAATTTCATTGGGAGCAATTGCCACAAGATAATGTTAACAGTCTCATCGATTCTATGAATAATTGGTGTCAGCAAGTTCTCAACAACAGAGACGGCCACTCTTTGTATTATGTTATCCAATTTCTTTTACAATAAATTAATTTTGTTTAACAATTTTATAAGTTTATAAAAAGTTTAGTTGCTTAGGCATCTTAGCTTGTATTACGTATGATACAGTACTCGCAATATTGTTAATTTATGTTATTAAAATGAAAATTATAAAAAAATAATTTAAATAATTTAAAAATAATAATTTTTTACTTTGAAAAGACACTACATAATAATATAAATAATAAAGTACTGACGATTTAATGTGAAAATACATTGTAAAATTCAAATTTGTATTTGTTGCTTAGACTTTTTGATGTACGTATAATATTAACAAAATTCATTAGCTTGTCTTTAGTACTTTTACATTTATTAAATTCTGTGAAGATCAAATATACTCATTTGGATATTTTAATATTACTTAGGCAGTTAGGCAGTTAGTATTAAAACCCTTTAAAATAAACTACCTCTTAGAAATACGTTGTTACGAAAGCCACGCTAGTATAGCAATGGAATACCTAATTACAGTTTAACTTGCACGAATGCCTAGACTATTGAACAGTCCGGACTCACGGTATACTTGAATAAACAATGCTTCATTATGGTGGGTTAAGCTAATGTTTGCTTGCATGCACGAAGCGTTAATAATAAGTAGTAAATAGAACTGCTATAATGCTGCTGCTGTCGGCGGACATTATTAGCTCTGATGACTCTGATGCATGAGCGAGGCCTTACTAGATCCAGGTCAGAGAGAGTTAACGATTGAATGGGTTTATTTGACTCTGCGTAAAGTGTCTGAATGATGATCTTGTCAAATTCTACCCGTCCAAACCCAAGGCGTGTCTCTTCTCCACGAAAAAGAGTTCATTCGACTTAACACTCACTTTTCAAAATTATCGTACCTGTATTATTACCTGATTTCAAATCAACTAGGGCATGACCTGGTCCAAACACAACTCCGGGAGACAGATCCAAAAGTCATTTTTGGGATGATCCAGCCAAGTATTACCTGGAAGCGTAGGACTCTGTTGACTGAAGATCCCGAAGATTTAACAACGACAATAAACTTACTAATACGAGTTTGCACATTTCGATCACTATCGCAAAGTCGCAAATCTATCAGCATTTTGCAGGATTCATTTTGGAGAATCTGCGAATGCTCTGTTTGACGAAGAACCCTCACCATGTCTCCACTGGTTAACCTCGCAGACAGTAGTTCCATCCATATACGGTCAATTTGAGTAGTCTTAGACGGCTGCTCTTCTGACCTAATGGTAATTAATGCCGGGGTACCTCAGGGATATGTTCTCTCTGCAACGTTATTCTTGCTGCACATTAATGACTTGCTAGCTTTAGGCATTATTGGTTACGCTGATGACAGCACCGTTGTAGGGAGACACATGTCCAATGCGCGAGCGAGTGGATTTGGCCTTTAAAAAAGTCTCCGATTGGGGCGAGTCCAACTTGGTCAAAATTGATCCTGTCAGATACACAGGCGCCTACCTAAGACCTAACGCCTTTCTTTCCAAAATGTTTCTGTTACCCGTAACCGACCACCTAGAGCTTCTGGGCGTAACTACATCGTCCCAAATAAACTTTGGGCAACATATTGTGTCCATGGAAGGGCCGACGGTACTTCGGCCCTCAACGGCTACTTAATTTATACACAGCTCAAGTTCGATCTTGTATGGAGTACTGTAGCCACCTTTGGAATGGTTCTGCAAAATAACAACTAGAAGCGATGAACGCAGTTGACCGAAGAGCCCGAAAAATTATTAACAACTTTGACCTCACCGCTAAAAAACTGCAAAGGCTCGACCATCGTCGGAAAGTTACCAGTTTAGCAGTCTTTTACAGATTACATTTTGGAGAGTGCACGAATGCTCTTTTTGATCAGGTTGAACCCACACCCTTCTTACATTGGACTGCTAGATGCAGACAGGCCTTCCATCCCTTCGTAGTACATATTCCAAGAAATCGAACCTTCGATAGTTCCTTTTTGGTACGGGTCGCCAAGGTGGTGAACTACCTGCGTCTGTTTTTCCATAAAACTATAGTCTGAGTTCTTTCAAGTGTCGAGTAAATGGGTATCTCGTGGATAGACGTGTAGCACCTTCGTCTTCATCGTCATTTTCCATCAGGTGAGATAGAAGACACACGTCTAATATTATTTCAATAAAAAAAAAATGTTTCGTCTGTTCATTTTTGATTTGCTTTGCCCAAAGTATGGGTGGTCTACCTGCATCTACTTTTTCTGAAAAATACAACTGTAAGACTTTCAAATGCTGGTTGACTAGAGGTGAATAGGTTTCTCTTGGACAGGCAGGTAACATCCTCGTCATCATCTCCACTTTGCACCAAGTGGGATGAAAGACAAACGCCTGCCAATTGTTGATAAAAAAATTATAAAATCTACCTATCACATCGTACATTTTTTAATTTACTTTATATTACTGAAACATGAAAGTAAGATAATTAAGTTTGTAAATTCATGTTAAATCGAGTAATTAAGATATTTAACGTCAGTTCAGGCATGCCATCTCAGAGATCAGAGAGAAAATTTTTCAGCATTAAAATATGACAAATATCTTGTCTCTTTTTCTAGTATTTCTTAGCCGGTAAACTCTTATGTACCTAAAGTTTTCTTGAAGTTATTTAACACTTAATACTATAGTAAAATAATTATAGTTAATACTTAGTATAGTTAATACCAAACATGACGAATTATCTCGCGACTATGTGCCTGTCTAAGAACTGGTACGTAAAAGAAGGCATTATACTTCGAGTAGTTCTTAAAGAGCATTAAGTACAAAATTTGCCCTAAAATATACCTTCGAAAATTTTAACAATAAATACATATTTAGATGTGAAAAGTAATCCGTGTTGTCGGAATTTTAGAAAGGGAGTTATTTAGATCGTTTGAAGTCAAACTGGTATCTGCTATCCCTTCGGAGTTCTCTAGCATTTTGTAAATTTAACCTGTAACTTTAAAGATAATATGTGAGTTTGTAAAAGCTTGTAAAAGTCGTAATCAGTCACAGTGGACTTCTACACTATACACTCTTCTACACACTTCTACACAATGGCTGTGGCAAATATTGCGCTATAGATTCCGGCATACAGCGAAAATAACACAAGATCTTGTCATTTGTAGCTGTCTTATTTGAAGTACAGCGTATTTGTTCAGATTAAAGGATCTACATGGCTCGGAGGGAAGGTGCGCAGTTTTCCGGGTGTTATTTAAGTTATGTCTTAAATATATAGTGTGTAAAAATGGTACTGTTAAATTAACTTTTCATAAAAAACTTAGGTCGAAAAGTTTGTTCAGCTTCGGAAACTTAATAAACCAGGGATACAAAGAAAAATTTTTCATCACGGCTTCGACGTTCAGTAAAATTTTTCAGTTTAAGTAGCTCTTTCTGCTGTACTTTATTGTATTTTGGTTATGTTAATAGCAATAAAGAATTTTATAATGATTATAATTTTTACAGGCTATTTATACCCTTTTGAGAGTTCTGCTATTGTAAATAACTCCATTGACTCTATAACTGTGTTTTACTTTCATAAACAGGCATACTGGTGCAATACAGAGATATGAAAAACTAGCATCGTTTTCACGTAACCCTTTTCACAAAACATATCCTGTAAATAAATGTTGTCAAAACTCAGGTTCATATTACTTCCAATGTTAAACATCTATCAAGTATGACACAATGCAGTGTAGTTTCAATATCAATATATCTCACACATTGTCTCATATAAAATAATATAATGCTTTTAATCAGTGGACAGAGCCGGCCGCGCGTCTCATCACAGCTCACTGGTTTTTGAATCAAAATACTTGACAAAGAGGAAAGCTGAATTTCTAGCATAATTCATAGCATTTTTGAAATATTGAATATATATTAAAAAAAATATATTTATTTTAGTCATCTTTACGCTAGTGCTGATGATGTTGACGTTCTGGGCCGTTTGATCTTGTACTTTATTTTGAGTGGGTACATCCTAGGTTCCAATACTCTGGCAATTTTTCTAGTAGCGAGCGATCAAATTAAATAACCTCTTTAGCACTAATGAAATATTTTGGAATTGTACAAATATGGAAACCGCTTTATCTACATACTATGCATACGCTTACGCCTGGCTGCGATATGGAGTTATGCTCTGGGGAAATAGTGTAGACTCCCAAGACTTATTCATCATGCAAAAAATGCTTGTTAGGATACTTGCCAGCGTAGAGAATTCACAAAGTTGTAAACCATTATTAAAAAAATATATACTGCTTACACTTCCTTTATTTATATATTCGACCTGTGTATTTTTGTCTTTAAAAATATTGGAACATTTGTAAAAGTTCATCAAACCCATAACATTAATACTCGTCATAAAAATAGACTAAATATGCCTACTGCAAGAATTAATATGCTGTCAAATAGCCCATATCATATGGCGGTAAAAATATTCAATAAATTACCTTTAAATATAAAACAAGAAAATAGATTATCAATATTTAATACAAATTAAAAAAAAATTCCTTATTGAAAATTGTTTCTACTCAGGAAATGAATATTTAAGTAAACCTATTAAAATATAGTCTTAAAGTATGTATATTAAAAAAAAGATAACAAATTTATAAATATGAAAATTATAATTATTATTATTATACAGTAGTATGGTAGATCTAAATATAGTAATTAATAATATTGAAATTAGGAAGGTCGAACATTAATATCACATCTGCAATTAAATTAAATTAGATATATGCAATAAAAATGCCATCGTTATGTTAAGAACTAATTGAATATTTCATTCTAATTTTGTAATGCGCTCTAACATTTGCAATACGCAATGCATGGGTGATTAAGTTGTGAGTTCTAAACTGTTACAATAAGACCTCTGTAAAACACTTAATATGCAAATAAATATAAAAGTAAAAGTAAAAGTATTATTTATATCTATAAATATAAATTAACTAAAAACTAGTTAGTTTGTCTCGACTAGACCTCATCTCCACTGAGTTCAATTCGGTTCGGCAACGGTCGCATCAATCGGTCGGCTATTATAAATTATACGAAGCAGTAGGAAGCAACGGGCCAACCACGTGTGGCTAACTGCTTAGCGGAATAAGGTTTTAAAAAAATTTACACACGTAATTACTTTTTTTATTTTTTTTTTATGACTTAGCAAATATTTTTGATAAACTTTTTTATTTGATTTGTAATTAGTATATTAGTATTAAGTATAAGAAGTAAAATTAAAATAATAATAATAAATGCCCAGACGATCACACCGACTACATGGCACCAAGCTAAGCGAAGGCTTGTGTTATGGATTACCATGTAGCGATCTGGGGGGGGGAACCTAGAATATAAATATTTATTTATTATAAATAAACACCGAATTCGCGTCCTCACGAAGCGCATGAATAAGGTTTGACTCCTTTGCTCTACGGTGGCGGTCTAAAATATTTTGCATAATAAATAAATGTAACATCATAATTTTTTATAAAGTACTTTAAGGCACTCGTTATCTTTGTGTTAGGTTATACTTTTTGTTGATTCTTTTCTTGCAGGGCTTTTTGATGGCATAATAAAAAAAAAGAAAATAAAAAAAAAGAAAAATACCTTGCGTAACATATGCTTAGGAAATGCTTACGAAATTTAAGCACTGTTACCCAAACAAAGCTGTTGCCACGTTTGGTGTTATTTTACAAAAACGAAGTGATTGGGAGTGCTTTGTTTATGATATTTTAAAATCCAGGAGTTTTGTCTTAGGCTGGGATGAGAATACAGAACTCCGACTAACGGTAACAAGCTCGCATAACTTTTGAATGATTAAACCGATTTTCTTCAAACATAGATTACAAAACTGCATCAAATCGATACATTTGGGAGCTTGGACAAATCGCTGTCACAGATAGACACATAGATACACACAAACACACACAGGTCATTCTTATAACACCTCGGTTTTGCGCCGGGGGTTAAAAACAATAAACCTTGCTCGCACACAGCTGACAGCGTGAAATGGATTTTGTAATTGCCTCTTCAGGACCTAGTTTGTGTTGTATCCAATCTGTTGCTTCTCAAGTGTTCGTCCTATGTTTTTGCTTCTCAGGAGGAATTCTTCTCAAGATATGTTTAGATGTTATATATAGATCAAGATATGTTTACATGTATAAAGGGCACGTACACATTATTTCACATTGAAATGATTGGTTGTTAAAATATATCTATTTAAATGTTAACGGAAAATTTAATTTTTATAAAGAAATAAATCTATGGCCAGAAACATATCAACACACATGTACAGGGTCAGTTGACACAAAACTCATACAGCCACATAAAACAACTCAACATATAAATAATAATAATAATAAATAAATATTTCTAACAATCACACCACATTATCTAGCCCAAATTAAGTATCATTAAGAACTTGTGTTATGGACACTAGATAACGGATAAATAAACTTAAGAAATATATAAACACACATAGATTTTTTTAAATACATAAATATTAGAAATAAACGTAAATAAACATACATCATCCATGACTAAAGAGCAAATATAATATAATATCTGCTCCTTCCAGGATTTGAACCCGGGACCTCTGGCATGGGAGGCAAGACTACTTACCTCCACACATAATAGGTGGTCGTAACATATAAACAATTAAAATGTTTAAAGACATTTTTAACAATATTATTTTTCATTTAAACGTCTAAGATCAAATTTTACGGTTTATTATTGTGATTTGATTAAAGAATTTATATAAGATAAAAGGTTTATAATGTCAAAATGTCTAATTTATTTAGAATTTCAATTACATTATCTGTACAATAATGTTTCAAGAAAGTGTTTTTCCCATCCCGTTTATGTGAGGTTAAATATAAAAGCCACTTTATGTCAAACCACTGTGAGACGGCAACCTAATATCTTTCGAGCTGTGCTTTTGTAATGTGAATACGAAAATAGCGTAACATGGTACGACAATAAATAACGTGTCTGTTTCTTGGTTTGCTTATGTAAGCTTATAATATGGCTTTATTTTGTTTGTGGAATAGTTATAAGGAAATATAATATATATTTCTTTTCTTATATATTTGTAGGTTTTAACGGCCTTTAAACAGTTTAAGTAGGTATCTTATTGAAATTTCATTGTCAATTCGTATGCAACGTGTAATAATCGAGGCTACCTAGAATTTTAGTTTTCCGACAGCGTGGTCAAGGCCTCGAGAATATGAACGTGGATAAAAAGTTTCGCGAACCCAAGCTTTAGAACGATCGCGATACGTTCGCGGGTCGGCGAATGGGAATTGCAAGGAATACTGAATGTAATACGTGTGTCGCTGACGGAATGTGGATATCTGTTCAACGGCTGAGTGGCGTAGTGGGTAGTGGGGTGTCACGTATGCCGGTTGGAGTCATGGTCGAGGCAAAACATCGTGATGAACTTGTTTGTTCTCGGGTCATGGTCATGGTTTCCAGTTTGCTGTATTGTCATCCAAAACACCACCTCTGCTTACTTTGGGGCCACACAGTTGGTGTGTTTTTCTTTGGATTTATTATCCCTATAATACAGAAACTGTTTTGTTAGAATAGCTAATTATAAATCAATTAATTATACGCCGTGGGTGAGTCAAGCAAAGTAAAAAATAAGTAAAGCAATAAATATTAGATCATTACGTATGAAATTGGCGTTTTGTAAGGGAGGAATATAAACTCAATTTTTGTAAATATACCTAATATTTTTATTTAATCAAAGTATGTACCATTGCTATCTATGGACTTTAACCACCTCATAGGTAGTTCCCTTAGTAGTTCCAGTAGGCAGATCCCTTTACTAAAAAAACCGTTCGGATGGGAATCAATTAAATATTTGTATGCGCTTGGACTGCCCCATCGGAGTTGAATTTTTTCCCACGGTGGATGTCTTAGACATTCCAATTGAAGATCCTCTAATTTGGTAGCCGTCTGTTGTGCAGTCTGCGGTCTCGCGTTGGCCTCGGAATCGCAGAGCGAGGATGCGGGCATGAACTGCCCGCTTTTTAGGGGTTTTGGACTCATCGCCAGATGAGTCCGAGGGCTTGACCCGTTTTTGTCGCTTAGCGATGACGGTGAAGCCCTCGTTGTATGCGAGGGCTTGGACAGGAGCCGGGATATCGCAATCCATCGACGATGTAATGCTGGTGGACGAAGTCACGGACGAGCGCGAGCTAGAGCGCTCTCGTGAGGGGTTGGTGGATACGGGCAGGTGTGCCCATCTCTCCTTTTTAGAAGGAGGTTTGTTTGTGGGTTTGAGCCTACTTTCGAACTTTGTCCAGATGTCTGGACACTGCGCGTGAACGAAGGCCATGAAAGCCTTCGATATATCTGCCCTGAAAATAACTTAAAAACTAACCGTAGTTCGCCGAAGGCTAAAAAGAAAGCCTAGAGCCTAAAGCCTTAATTTCCAGAGTACGATGTGATGTTTTTGACACGATTTGTTGGAGTTTGATATTGAAGGTAACTTGTAAGTTTGTTTCGGTTCGAACATGTTTCTAACACATTGCCTCAACAAGTTTTGACATATGATTCGTATTAAAATACATAACTATATTAACAATAGCAGATATTTATTATAACAATTCTTGGGTTTTACAATAAATGTTTCTCACTTAGAAGGAATACTTTGATAGCGCAACTTGGGCTTAACAGTTTTATTAACTCAGCAGGTTTGACTGCTTCTAATTTTCTTACATCTTTAGCCCTTATAAATAGACCCTAAATAGAGATACATAATTAAGAAAATATAATATGAATAAGAAAAAATTATGATCCCATAATTAACTTCCCCATAATTTGTATCTACGAGTATGTTCGCAGACTTTAACCCTACCATTTTCTTAAAACAAGTTATAATTATTATGAAAATCAGCCTGTTATATAATTATTCGAAGGCATTTTTTATTTCTTATTAACTTTTTTTGTTAATAACTGGGAAATCTTTCTAAAGCAACAAACATGACAAAATAAGGTTAATAACGCAATACAGCGCTTTAAAGGTCAATTACAAGACGTTTTTGCATTTGTAGTAGTATTTGTATATTTACAGGAATTTTAAACTTGGAATTTAAATTTCCTTGTACAGTCAGAATATAGAGGTTCAATACATTTAGAAGAAGAAAATATATTGATAATAAAAAGTCAACAGTGAATGTCAAATAAATAACATTGCTAATTGTTGTGAGTTCCTACTATTTGGTTTTAATGAAATTTGGTATGAAATTTCATTTCATTTCATTTCATTTCATTTCGTCTTACTATTTGGTTTTAGTAATAAACGAATGAATGGATTTTGTTTGTGGTTTATTCTTATGGTGTATAATATTCATTGTTCAGTGTTATTCTTGTAAAGTTGTTAATTAATAACGGTTCCGATGTTGAAGCATGGTCGAGTAAGTCTTTGACTTCCCAAGCTAAAGACGTTTTGTATAATTAGTACGAATATTTCGATAATGAATGCAATAGCAATCCGAGCAGTATTGTGACTGCCGCTCAATTAGTTGCTATATCAATCGGAATGTCGTTGACGAATGAGTGCGAAATGTCTGGCGTTGAAGAAATTTAGAATTAAAAATTATGTTAGAATTTAAAATTAAGTATGTATATATATATATATATACATACATATAATATATATAAATAATAATATAATAATATTAAACGATATTAAAATTGTGAATATTAATATTATATATAATATATATATATATATATATATATACATACATATAATATATATAAATAATAATATAATAATATTAAACGATATTAAAATTGTGAATATTAATATTGAACATAATTTTTAATTCTAAATTTCTTCAACGCCAGACATTTCGCACTTCATTATATTTCATTCTTCTTTTCTTCATTTCTTCACACTTCATTTCTTATATATAATATTATTAATTCCATATGAAGTACCTGGCCATAAAAATTATAAGTAAAAAAATATGAAAGCATTGGTTTATTTATTTTTGTGCTGACCGTACATTCTATTCCGCGGAATTCTACTGACTGTTTTTTTTGTTTATTATATACGTTGTCTTTGAACACTTACACCCATATTCGTAGACGTTACTCGAGAAGTCCTTCGATATGAGGAAATTTAGAAATAGGAGCTCTCTGAGAGTATAAAGAATATTTTACCCAGTCTGCAGTTCGAAGTAAAAACAGCATGCATTAAATGAGTAGTATCATCATAGATTTCGTTTCAACCTGGCATTGTATGATATTAATAAAACCCTTAGGCTATAATTTAACGACGGTTGTATCTAAATTACACGATAGTGCCCTTTCTAACACCACAAACACGCTATTGATTATAGAGCTCTTAATAATGTTCGCTTATAAAAAGTATTAATGATGTGAATAATGATGTGACTAATGATGTGACTAATGATGTCTGTGGGCGCGGATGTCACTTGCCGCAGTTGGGTCGTGAGCTCGTTTGCCGGCCAGGAATATAGTGTAAAAGGCAAGATTAATAATGTTCTTGAACAGCTGATATCCTCGCTAGTTTACTGAAGAATAATCTGTATTTAGTGCTTTAGTACCACTCCCGAAGTTGTCCTAACACTTAACCGTTCGTAAACATTTGTTCCATACTATACTTTATTTTTCAATTCTAACAAATGAAGAACAATATCAAATTAAATTTAAAGATTTATAAGAGCCAGGTAACTAATTAGTAATGATAATATCATTCAACAAGAGAGCACCGCACAATAAATTTTCATTCACAATTTGTTCCATACAGTTTGTTGTTGGGTGAGATTTGTTAGTATTATTATAAGATTAGAGTTTATATATCCAACGGCCCCCTACAACCTTGGTCGGCCAGGGAATCACCGTTTTTGGATCCCGCTTCCCTCCAAAACAAGCCACCCAGATGCGTCGTGACTCAACTTGTTCAAACGGTTTTCACAACTTGCGCAATTACTCAGACCTTTCCTAAAACGATGACAAGACATCATGCCGGAACATCACTGGGTCACTTGGCGTCATGGCTTTGTCTAGTGGGTGGTTATAAGCCACGTTCGAAACCTACAATTTGGATACCTAAAACTCCTCTGTTATCCAGCAGGGTGCACCATGGAGGGCGCATTAAATCTTGCTTTTTGTTGATTTTATTGAAAAGTAAGTGTACCAAATGCATATTAATATTTGCTAAAGAATCTTGGAGTCAGGCATCAATCGGGTTTAGCTAATATTTGTTCAGGAAATGAATGTTTGCCTTTTCAATTGACATAAAAAAATGCTGGTTGCTTTATATACCAGTACTGCAACGTTTGCTTGTGCCGTATTTAATAAAAGAGGTTATTGCACAAACAAACTTGCCGACATTTATGACTGGCAACTTATAAGTCTGTCATTATTTGATTTTATTTGTAAAATGTAAAATATATAGAATATGGAAGATTGTTCCATGGCATTCCTTGACGGGATTCCTTTACGGAATTCTATTGCGGGCTTCGTCCCCAAAATAGTCTAAGAATTATTAATTATATTGTTATAAAATAGATTCCCCATTAATAAAAAGTAATTTAAAGTTATAAGTGTTTTTCCTTTGTTGATTAGGAAGACCTCCCTAGGTTAGATTAGGTCCATCTAGGGTCCCGTACCCCCCAAAAATGCTGGTTGCTTTATATACCAGTACCTAGGTAATTCTTTTGATTTTTTGCAAAATTTGAATTATGTTAAAAAAAGAACGAAGTTGTTTTTACTGAAAAAGGATTTGACGTTTGTCTTCTATCTCACCTGATGGAAAGTGACGACGAAGACGAAGATGTTACACGTCTATCCACGACATACCTATTCATACGACGCTTGAAAGAACTATGACTTTAGTTTTCTGGAAAGAAAAAATAGATTAAAACCTTATAAGCTATAACTTATTAACAGCATCCAAAGGTATGATTGATATTTATTGGATGCAAGAATGAACTAAATAAGTGTGCCTCAGTCAAACCTTAGCACATACTTTTAGGTAAAAAAGAGAACCAACAATGTGTACATACCCATCATGCCTGGGATTCATTAAAATTAGTAAACGCATTAATTGAATGCAGGGTTTTTCAAACTGGGGTACGCGAAACCCTAGGGGTTCGCCATTCAACGGTAGGGGGTTTGCGACATGATTGACGTAATGGTAGCTAGACATCTTAAGGTTAAAATTACTCCTAAAATCTACTTAATTTGCGCAAAGAAACTAGCCCATCCATCACATTAACTCAAAAACCTATTTCTTTTTGGTACTGTATTTTTTACCTTGTATTAAAATAAAAATCTTTATTTTATTCAAAAGCCAAGTTTATTATTATTTGTAGGGATAAGGTTTAGGGGTTCGCTGTCATATGAAAACTTTAACAAGGGTACCTGGAGCCATAAGTTTAGGAACCCCTGATATAATGTTTAAAATGTCGAGGGTGGGTAAACTAACTTATGTGCGGTATCTGAAAATGTTGTCAAAGCGCTTGTATATAACATAACTTAGTAAATGTTTAGCAAATTCATAATGCAAAAGTAAAACAGTGAATAGCTTTAAAACATCATTATTATTTGACGGCTATGTAAAAACAATAGAAAAATATTCGTCGTGCCATTTTCGTCACTACAAGCCTCTAACTTAATATTATTAGGTTCCTAACTTGTAAGTTCTTCGACTTTGAAATTGGAATTTAGGTCGACTCTAACATATTTGATTGAAAACTTGTGGATGGTATAAATATCTTCATCGTAAAGGGATCGAACCCGAGGATTCTTCGTAGAATTCTCGAGTTTGGTCGAGAGGCGCAGTTGTTGAACGTACAATGATGCGTAAGTGTATTGGTATAGAGTTTAAATCCACTTAATGAACATTGGCATGTTTCTCTTCAGGGCTTTATTTTGTATTTGGCTTTCGTTGTCTTTGGCTATAATGTCAAAAAAAAAAATAGTTGGACTTGAAATAAAATGTGCTTACCTGTGGCAAGTTGTACATGAATGTTTAAAGACTTCTGGATATAAATATACTTCTCCCTATTTAGATCGTAGTGTGATAAATGGTGCACTGAAAGTTTCCGTAATTGGCCACGGTTTATTTTTTCTGCCGGTCATCAGTTTACATATTGCGGCGCGTTTATAAAAATTGATTGTCTATGTCGTGGCCAAATTATAGTTAGAATAGCTCATTGGCCAGGTCGTGAAATGAGACCATTTCACGATTTGGCCAACTATATTTGGCCAAATCATTGAATTGCAAACATTTCAAATGGTGCACTGAAAGTTTCCGTAATTGGCCACGGTTTATTTTTTCTGCCGGTCATCAGTTTACATATTGCGGCGCGTTTATAAAAATTGATTGTCTATGTCGTGGCCAAATTATAGTTAGAATAGCTCATTGGCCAGGTCGTGAAATGAGACCATTTCACGATTTGGCCAACTATATTTGGCCAAATCATTGAATTGCAAACATTTCACGATTTGGTCACTGACGATTGGCCATATCGTGTAATTTTAGTTTCAGCCTAGTTGATACCCTGCAATTTATGAAAATGAAATAAATAAAGAAAGCAAAGCAGACAAAAAACATTTTAACGTAACGACAAGTTGTTTTATAAAATCTGCTAATTACGTAGTAGTATTTAGTAGTAATCATCCTTTATTAGGATAGGCAATGGAACTGAGTCATAAAGCCTCAGCTAATTACTAATTACTACCATCCGCGTGCGACATTGCGAATAAGCGTTTCCAGCGTTTTCCTCTAGCGGAAGTTATAGAAACTATTTCTCGATATAATCAAAATAAACTTGGCATTTTCATGAACTAGTTAAATGGTTTCTACGATCAACGACTTCTTGTCATTGATCTGGCCAAGCCAACTTATGATGTGGCCAATGGACATTCGATAATTACATAAAACGTGTTCATGGAACATTTTATGATTATGATTCGGGTAATTCTACGATATGGCAATGACATCTACATAATGGTGGATTAAACTCGTAAACGTTTAAGAAGTACAGATGATTTGTCACGCTCCACAATATAGGGAGTAAAAGTATTTTCCTAAGTGGCTTTCTTATCCTCATAATATCCAAATGTTTAATACTAAGTGCATTTTAGTATAGTCATGCAGGTGGTTGTTAACTTTAAGAAAATCAAATAAGCTTGATGCGGAGTATATCTGTGGGAAAGTAAGATTCGATTTTTTAGAATACATTTAAAAGTTTTGCAATGTTTTTGCTATATATTTTCTTTTACAATACACAAAACGACACATATTTCAATTTTATTAAAACTTACAGTGGAAAGTCGTCTTGACACTTCATACAGCGAATAGGAATACATTTAGAAATTCCAGTATTAAATCCAGATGCAGACCGGGCGCTACATGGCGCTTGATCGGTTCTGTGTGACTACTTGTAGCATCGCAGAAAATGACCGTTTTTAAAAATCTGTTTATGAAAAACGTCGCTCTCAGTTGCGAAAACTGGGACTGAAAAAAGGAAAACAAAAGCAAGTTGTACGAGTATAAGAAAATAAAAACAATGCGACGAAACTATCTTCTTGATGACGAGTGGAGCATTTTGTTCCTTGTGTTTTGTCATTGCAGTTTATTTTTTGGAAATAAAGAACTTTAATCAAAAGCTGACTCAGCGCCATCTCGAATCGGGCTCGGCAATCGGCGAGGTCATTGGAATACATGAAAAATTTAGTTTACCTGCGACATAGTTCACGAGAATTGCGTTTAAATTTTGGTTGAGCTAGTCACCTACATTATTTGCTTTTGATAAAAAGGTTTTCTAAGTATCTTGCATGTTTAATGTAGAGTGGAAAGTTAATATTGAAAAAATTATTTAGTTAAAAAACAAAAACAAGATAATCTGTTGCAAATAATGTGTTACAATGTACAAGTCAGACACTGAAGCCGGCATCTAAAAGAAGTGGGTGAACTTGCGTGGGCGTCGCGCTACATCGGCGACAGCACTCATTAGAAGAACATCCAGAACATTTTAAAGTAAGTCAAGATTTTAGCCTGTATTTAGATTTCGTTATTTGTTTACTTTGAAATAATGTATTCATTAAGGATGTGACCAAATTACATACTACTTGTTATGAAATAAAATAGTTCTTATTTATTGCAGATGTATAAGATATACAATTTTTTATAAATATTTACAATTCTAGAATGTATATAACTATATTAAAATATAACAATAAAAAGATAGATAAAAATACACCACATAGTTTGAAAAATTAAATCTATCGAAAACAATGTAGCAAAATAGTGTTCTTTTACTATAATTAGGAAATCTTAACTTATATTGATATACCTACTTTAATACCCTGCTTTTTTGTTTCGACAGCTTTTTTTAAGTTCACTGAAATGTTATGTAACCGATAAAGAAATGCAGTATTTGGTATATAATAACTGTAAGATCCCTCTCGTAAAGATTTGTAATCTGCAATTATAGTGGCTGAGAAATAATTTTATCATTACTTCCTTTTTGTCATAAGTGTCCTGCGCAACATAAGTGTCCAAATTAATGGTCTGTTTAGGAGGTTATGAGGTAGAATTAAAAGAACGAAACTGAATTGTTTTATTTGATTTTAGCACAAGGAAGTTTATTATACGTACACAGTATGCGGGAACAACGGTAGAAGGAGAAATTAAATAGGAATGTATGAATGATGTATGATGGAAATGAATGAATGGCTTATCTTCTTAAATACCATTCTGCTTTCATTCAGTAGACTAAAGATTAATTGAGAGATACATTTTTGTAAAAAATACAAAATAAATCAACAGGAAAAAAGCTCGTTTCGTGGCCCACAATGTTAAATTCCAGAATCTTTGACAGCGCGCACTGAGGCGTGTTCGTCAAAGCGGCAGCCCCGCGAGTTGTATGGTGAGTCTCGCTGCTGCGGCGCGGCAATTTCTGTGGACCTGCTGTCTCCAAGCACTCTGCCCTCCAATTACTGAGAACTGTTTCTGAATACACGTAGAAAAATAAGGAGGGTACATCAGTTGTTATTCATTTTAAATGTAGTTTTGCATTGCTTTTGTTTAAACAATAGATTTATCCTTCTAATTATAGACGCAAAAGTGAGTTTACTTTTTTGTTAAACTTTCATATCTGAACAATAACATAGACTTTTTTGATATTTTAGAAAACGAATAATTTATTTTTATAATGTTTGATTTTAATTTTGTAAATTTAGATGTAACAAAACAATAAAATAAGTGGTTTTTATAACAACAATTCAATAAAATGTAATATTATAACATACATCAGTAAATATATATATATATATATATATATATATATATATATATATATATATATATAATTTAATATCCCACTGTACCGAAGTTAGAGGGTGTGAGTTTGCTTTTTTGCTAAGCTTTTATATCTGAACAACAACATAGACTATTTTGATATTTACGAAAACGAATAAATAACTTTTGATTTAAAAAAATCTTTTTACAAATATCTTGGGTTTATCTGCATTAGATTGTCTGCTTAATAGTCCTAATAGTTTAGTCTCAATAATGCTGAGTAAAAATTCTGTGGAGGTACGGAGAAGAATCGGACATTTAAGTTACGAATTAAGTTTTTGAATACCAGCGACTGTGTTATCATGCATTGCATGGGGAGAATACTAGATTTAGCTGTTATAAATAGTCCAGAATATTTTAAATTAAATCCCATAACCCCAATCAGTAAATTAGAAACCTTTCATTCACCGTTTGAACTCACATATCATGGTGAAATTTATGTTCTTGGTATGTACAATAATGTACATAGGTTTAACTTCTACAGAACTGATAAATGCAATCAAGAACTCGAGTTAATTGATTGGGAATACCATGCAGCAGACTTTACTTGTGAACAATTTGTAAAAATTTTTTATAATACTATTTTTGAGGTTATAGAAAAGTACACTCCTCAAGTAAAATCAAGAAGCAAGAGTTATCCCAAATGGTTTTCAAACGCTCTTATTCACACAATTAGAGGGAAACAAAAGTTCCATAATCGGTACAAACTTCATAAGAGTCCCAGAGACTATGATGCTTTTTCTTTGCTCCGATGTCGTGTTAGTAAATTGTTAGTCGAATGTTTCAAGAAATATATAGCAGGAGGAGAGAACGACCTGGTTCTAAATTTAAAATCTTTCTGGCGCTACACAAAAAACAAAAGAGTAACAAATAATATACCTTCCAAGCTATATCTAATGGATCGATATGCGACCACTGGTATATAACATATACAATAACATAGTAGATCTTTATGCTGAATACTTCTCATCCGTATATGGATCATCCCCAATTCCAAATTACGAACCAGTCCTTCTAATTTTTCCATATGTAATATCACAGTCTCAGAAGATACAGTGTTAAAACATCTAAAAAGTTTTGGTATTCTCCCTATTTTTGTCAGTATTGTGCGATTGTCCTTGTTAAGCCACTGACAATTATTTATAATTGGTCATTACGAAATGGAGTGTTTCCATCTCTTTGGAAAATTGCAAATGTTACTCCTATGCACCGTATATCTATCGTCCTGTGTGTATTTTGAGTTGGTTGGCAAAATTTTTTGAAGGTATTGTATATGTCACTGTGTATAATAATTTTAAACGCATGTTGAATCCTAACCAACACGGATTTATATCCGGTAAATCAACAACCTCTAATTTACTGGTTTATACCAATTACTTATGCCAAACATTGAATTTCTCTAAACAGTGTGATTCAATATACACAGATTGCTAAGGCTTTTGGTCTCGTTAACCACTGTATTTTGCTGAAAAAATTAAATAACCTGGGCATCCATGGAAACCTACTTCGCTGGTTTACATCCTATCATGACATTAAAATATATAGAATAAATAGCAATGAGGACTCTAAAGCTTTACAGAACGACTTAAAAACACTTAGCAATTGGTGTTAAAAAATCGAATGGAGTTAAATGCAAAAAAATGTCAAATAATTACATTTACTAAAGCGAAAAAATATATTACTTACAATTATAAAATAGATGATATCAATTTAATGCGTGCTTTTACTATCAGGGACTTAGGTGTAATGTTCGACTCCGAGCTGTCGTTTCGTCCTGATTAGGTTTACATTTGTTTGAAAGCAAACCGAATGCTTACGTTTGTTCTTCGTCATGGCATCAGCTTTAGAAAACCCACCTCATTTATACTTTTGTATTCTGCACTGAGTAAGAAGTATTCTGGAATACTATAATTTAATGAATTTACGGGATTCTTACCACGATTTTCGATTTTTATTTCGCGCGTCCGATATTTCAATGCTGTTGCAAGCACCATGATCGCGGACAGCATCAAAATATCGGACGTGCGAAATAAAAATCGAAAATCGTGGTAAGAATCCCGTAAATTCAATTAATTATTCTGGAATACTGCTCATCAGTATGGTCACCGATTTACGCAGTACATGCTGACAGGATAAACGCTATCCAGCGTCGTTTTGTACGAAGTCTTTTCTCCAAACTCGGTTACCAAATATGAAGATCGTCTCAAGCGGTATCATTTAACGGACTTAGAAAAGCGAAGACGCATCAATGACCTTTCCATTTTGCATAAAATTATTAGTGGTAATTTTCATGAAAACCTCTTAAGTCAACTACACTTTAAGGTATGTTCTCGGTCCGTGCGTATTCCACAAGTATTCAACATTCCATATGCTAACAATAATGTATCTCAAAATTCCCCCCTATTGCGCATGTGCCGTTATCATAACGAAATATGTTCGCAAACTGACATTTTTAATTGTAGCCTCGCCACATATAAATCATTTTTGTATGTTAATTTTTGATAAATAATAGAACCAAGTAAGAGTGTGTAATATTGTTTCAAAGTTTCTGTGACAGTTTCGGTACAAAATTAAATTATAAAATTAGAATCTAAATAAGTTGTATGTAAAATTATTAAATGTTTCATTTCATTCCAGGTTTTCGGCTGCCCAAGTAAGGAATAAAATTATGTTATTGTTGAAATTAATAGTGTTTTTTTCTTAATTAAATGATTAGGTAATCGTAGTGCAAAAAATTTATAAAATATCTCTAAGTTTTTAATATTCTTCAATTCCAAACGTATTTAAACCTTGCAAAATTGAAGTTGATTATTCCACTAAATAATTCTTAATATCATAATTCCAATGCCTTGTTTTACCTAGACAGTATAAAATTTTACGTGAAAGATGTTGGGCACTCTTAAGCCAGACCATGTATGGAAAGTGGAATGAAGGCTTTCAAGTTAAATAGAATATTATGGTTTGCAGCTTTGTCAAATGTAAAAGTTGTGTACAACTTTTATTTGTTTGCAAAGTTACGAATGTTGTATAATGTGATATATATATGTATAATGTATGTATGTATAATGTAAATGTAGTTTTTAACGTATTAGTTTGTAAGCTGTTGTTGTTCCTAAATGAATAAAATTAAATAAAAATTAACCTTAGGATTTTTTACTTAGATATCAAGTCAATGTGAAACTTTTGAAAACTAAACTAACAATTTGGTACTCAGTCTATAATCCGAATTTAATATATTTGATTACTTATGAAAAGCTCATGATCAACTGACAATAATATTTATAAACAAATAAGACATAGATCCGTTGCTATATAAAAGTAAATTTGACATGGTTCTATTTGTGTCCAGTCTTGCTTGGCTAACAAGTATATTGATAAATAGGTCTGAATATATCACATTAATTATGTATATTCAATAAACATAACTATCTCGGCTACTATATAACTCTAAAATCGATATCTTGTCTTTCCATTAAATTACTATTGATGAGTGAAACACGTGACCCTGGCTGGTACTTAGTTTCGGTTAATAAAGTTAACAGTTCGAGAATAACTTAATAGAAAAAAGATACGTGTAGAAAAATTGGAGCCGGATCGCGCACATCATATTTTGCATTAATAATTTCACATACGATGATAAAATATTAATAAATAATAATAATAAATAAAAAAAATCCCAAGACAATCTAGCCAACTGTATGGCTCCAAAGTAAGCAAAGCTTGTGTTATGGAGGACCATAAACATAAATAAATATCAACAACCATGACCCGAGAACAAATATGTTCATCGCTCAAATGAATGCCCCGGCCAGGGCTTGAACCTTGGACCTCAACGTGAGGTACGACTACTAACCTCTACGCTACTCGGTCGTCATAAGTAAAAGTATTTTCCAAAAAATATAAAATGTTCCTATTTGAAACTGTTCAGCGAAAAATCAAAAACAGAAATGAAACTGATTTCAGGTTTAAATTGTGGTCAGCCACAACATTCGCTCCAAACATTCGAAGCCATTGGAGATCGTGAATTTGAAGCGCAATAAACACACAAACTCTGGTATATTGTGACTGCATGTGAACTGTTAACATACAGTGCACGTTAATTTAAACACAAATAGGCTTAAAAAAAAACACTTCATGACATTTAATCATAAAGCCAAACAAAAAAAAAATAATTTCGGCTTTTCTAACTTGTTCTACATAACATATTATGTTAGTTTTTTACTGTATACCGATTTTACCGATCTCGATCGGTACCTGGATAATGTATGAATATTTCCCATACAGGTATAATTTCAGCCTATGAAAAAGATTATTAAAACATTAAAAAAAACTTAACCTAGAATGTTATTTATTATTCTTTCGTCTGTAACTAAAAGTTCTTTTTTCCTCTACATTTTTATTGGTTCACATTAACTCACACAGTTCTATTAAGTTAAAAACTTGCAAACTTTCATAAATTTATTTTATTATTTGTTGTTATTAAAGCGTCTATTTAAAATTTGTAAATATAAAAAAAAATATATATAATACTTATATTTAAAAAAATATAAGTATTATATATATAATATAGACTATATATATAATATATATATTTAAAAAAAATATATCAAAACATATCTTTTTTTAAATATTATTTATTTATAAGTAAACAAAATAAAAAATAAAACCAGAATATAAAATATAATGACAAATAGAAATACAACGTATAGAAAACTTTGCTATTAGGGTAAAGTGGCCAAAAGGCTGTCAAAATTGCCGTGTTGGATCGTTGTTGTACAAGATAAGTACCAGCCAGGGTCACAAGTTTCACTCACCAATCGTAAAAGTAGTGTTTCTGAGGAAGTACGGGGATGAATGGGACATTTAAGTTACAAATAAACTTTTTGAATATCAGCGACTGTGTTTCCAAAGAAACTTAAACTCAAGATTTTTGAATTAGATATCCAGTCTGTGATAGTTTTGAAAACTAAACTTTAAATTTTGTACTCAGTCGATAAACCGGACTTAATATACCTACCGCTTCAGCTTACCGCAAAGTTTCTGGGAACTTAAAAAACCTCAAAAGTTGCCGAAGTTAGTTTTAAGTTTCCAAAATTGTAACGGCCTATTTTCTAATTAAAGGTTTGTCTTGAGTTACGCATATTCCAAAACATAGTACTCTAACAGTCCGGGACCAGCAGTTGGTATTATTCTATAATAACGTGTATATCCTAGGAAGAACTTCCTAACTTACAAGGAAAACACTAGGTTTGTTGAATACTTTCTTTTATTAAAGATTAAAGTCTCAGATTAAAGACTCAAAATATACATTCAGTTATATATTTTATTTTATATCTTTATTTGGGGCCGCTGCCCGTGATAGAATTCCATAGAACAATCTTCCATATTCTATCTATTTTACAATTTACAGATAATCTTTTATTAAAGATTAAAGACTCATAAATATACATTCAGTTTTATATCTTTATTTGGGGCCACTGCCCGTGATAGAATTCCATGGAATAAATTAAAATAATGACAGGCTTATAAGTTGCCAGTCATAATTGTTGGCAAGTTTGTTTGTGCGATAACCTCTTTTATTAGATACAGCACAAGCAAACGTTGCAATCGCCCCCCTTGTTTAATTTATTTAATCAGTGAAGCTGTTTAAATAAATTCCTTTATACATACATACATTCATACTTTATACATACATCATTCTTAAATAACGACCCTACTTAAATCAGGACCATATCATTAATCGGGATTACTCTCAGATGAGCCCCCTACCGATAGGAATATATATACTTGATCATGTTTAAATGACAACATCTTATTACACCAAAAATGATCTTATAGTATTTATTCTCCATCAATAGAGCCTTAGCCACAAAACCTGATGAAAATCAGCCAAGATCCCGGCTGGTTAATTAATATCTAAATTAAACAGTGTAAGTTATTATTATTTCTCATACAATTCATGAATAATTAACAACCCCATATTAATCATTTACGTTACACAATCATACGCAATGCAAATAACCAATATTTATTATTAAATTAATAAACAATTGTTACAATAACCCATCGAATACAATCAAAGTATAATTATGATTAATTGATAAGTAATAAATACATTAATATCCCAATAAAAGTAAATTTAGTTAATCCTGCTTATATTAAAATTAATACTAAATTAATCAAGTTATATTATCATACATTATCATTCAGTTGGCAAAACAAACACGTTTGACATGAACTGTCATATTAACTTTAAACTTTTCTGAATGATTAAAAGTTTATTTAAAAGTTTGTAACTTTGTAAAGTTTACATTTTACCTACCTAAATTTTAAGATTTTACCTTACTATTTTTCCTAACTATTACCGGACAAACCTACCTATGAATAGATAATAAAATTGGATCCAAAGTATTTTACTTAACCCAAAATGATACCTATAAATTAATGAATTTATATTTCACAACGCAATGCAGAAAACTTTTTCAAAATGTACCGAAATACATCTGACAAAATTCTATACCAATAACGTTTAAAATACATTACCTATTCCATCACAACCCTTTTACTATTTTACCCCACTGAGGATCCTATTCTACATCCGCGTGTTGACCCACAGACAGCAATATCACCATATTATATATACTCGTAAACTTTGGCCGCATAGCTAAATCGGCTATCACCTTCTCTCTTTTGGAGATTATTAGGCGTGGCTCAAATTAAACGTGCACATTATTAATAGTGTTATTTTAGTCTTTGAAAATTTACTTCTTTAGAGCATTGGCACCACACGTATATCTATGATTCGTAAATAAAATGTAACGCGGTAAATACGTGCCGCGTGTACCTGCCGCCCCTTAGAGGTTTCTCTCCGGGTATCTAAAATTAATTTAAGATATTATTAGATATATATTATATATACAGAGACCCTTTTGTCACTATATATAAAAACGTTTTCCTTATTGATTTTCTTTTATCTGCATTGTGCATCCATTGCATCTCCTTTTTGGTGATGCTGCTTGGATTGGCTTTGCAGGATATGTCATCTCGGAATAAACCTTTATATGGTCGACTAAGTTTTCGACTTTTACCTGATATTCTTTTTGGACAATGTTACAAAATTAATTGTCCTACACGAAGTTTAATATAAGAAGCTTTTTAATCACACGATCTTTTTTGCACTAAACGAGCTTTCCTTAAATTTTCTCTCGTTTTATTTACTGCATTTATATAAGCATCTTTTTTTTTGTTGAACGGTCATATTACAATTAGGATTTAACCTTTCATCAAATGGAACTTCAGGTTCTCTACCAAACATTAAATAATAAGGAGAAAATTTAGTCGAAGCTTGTTTTGAACAATTATAAGCATTTACATATTTAGCTAATGAATATGAAACGGTTTGATTCAATTTTTCTACTAAACCTAAAGTTTGATGGTGCATAGTGGTAGCTAAGGAATGTTTTATATAATATTGTCTTAATAAAGACTTAATTAACCTAGACGTAAACATGGAACCTTTATCTGACAATACTTCACATACCGTCCCGAACTTTGTTACAATTTCATTAATAAAGAAATTGTATATTATTTGAGCTGTCACTTGTGGGACTGCTTTGAAAAAAGCGTATTTTGAAAAACAATCTATACACGTTATTGTATATTTATTACCATCTACTGAACGATTAAAAGGACCTACTATATCGATCTCTATTTTTTCAAATAAACATTCTGTTACAACTGGACGTAGTGACTTATTACACAATTTCTTTTCTTTAAATGGCATACGACTCTTAATATCTTTCTTAACCTTTTCCACTACATCAACTTTAAAATTCTGTTTCCCAGAACAACACACAACTTTGGAGCTTTGAGGACTCGGGGGTAAATTAAATTTATTTTCACTGGGTTCAACTACCACTAACTTATCATCATTACTAACTTCTAAATCAGAAAAATTAACATATTCATCCTTACTTAATTCATTTGAAACCTGTATTACCTAAGGGTATTTTGATTCACATCTTTAACATTAATATCATTAATTACATTATTTCTAATTGAATTACAAATATTATTAACAAATTGAACATGACCTTTCTTAAAGTCTAATATTGCACCAAATTTCTGAAGGAAGTCTTGTCCGAGAATTAAAATTTTTTCAATATTGTCAACTACATAACAATTCTGTACATACACAACATGTTCAATTTCCAAACATAGTTGTATTTTACCAATTATATCCATTCGATTACCATTAACGGCTCGGATTTTTACATCTTCAACCTTATGTATTATTATATTTAATTGGTTACATAATAGTTGAGATATTACAGACACTGAAGCGCCTGTACCAAGTAAAGCTGAGATAAATTTTTTCTAATTTTAACCTTAATATTGGTACTAAACTTACATGAAATATTTTCTTGATTAATCGGCATCAATGGTGTCCCAAGCTGTCTCACTGTCGCCGGTTGGAGTTTGGGAAATTCATTCTTGGCCTGTTGGATGAATCACCCCGATCCTGTATTCTTCTTAAATTATATGGAGATCGATTGTTATTATTTGTGAATGTCCCTCTCGCGTTCCCGTAGATCTCGTTGGTTGACATTTGTGAGTTTTCATTCCCACTCCTTGGTGATGTCGCAGAACATAATGGCGTTTCTTGTGACATTCGAGCGTTTATTGGGAGTTGATGAATGATGAATTTAAAATTCATTTCGTGCTTATTACCAAAGATTACTTGCATCTGTATAATTATTTCTTTCAGTGCATTTTTATTTTCGTAAATTTGGGAAACTAATCTGCATTTTTGTACATAAGTACAATTATGTAAAAAATGCTTTATAAAAATCTGTTCTGTTATGACTGCACCGGCTTTATTTGCACACATGTCCAGGGCGTAAAAGTACGTTAGTAGATCTTCATTGGGCTGTTGCTTCCTCGAGTAGAAATTTGCAACGTGATCAACTTCTATCCCAACTTCAGATATAAATTTCCTATTGACGTCTTCGAATGTCCCGCATAAATTAATAATTGTCTTATAAAAGACCAATGCCGGTCCCTCCAAATATGTTCCCAAAATGATTTTCTTACTCTCATCGTCATACTTATTTATCGCTGATACAATATCAAATTGCATCAAAAACTCGCTGACCAAAATTGACGACATGCCATCATATCTCGTCGTAATATGTGCCATCTTATTTCGATCTTCTTTGTTTTGAAAATATATTTTATATATCTATAAAAATATTCACCACACTAATATTCAACCTAATATTCACACTATTACTTGCACTTTATTTGCAGATCACTCACACTTTACTTGCAGATTACGCGGCGCCTCCACTATCTACCAGTCCGGATCCAGCAGATGGTATTATTCTATAATAACGTGTATATCCTAGGGAAGACTTCCTAACTTACAAGGAAAACACTAGGTTTGTTGAATACTTTCTTTTATTAAAGATTAAAGACTCATAAATATACATTCAGTCTTATATCTTTATTTGGGGCCGCTGCCCGTGATAGAATTCCATGGAAAAAAGTTAGCCAGTTGAAATAAGTTGCCAGTCATAATTGTCGGCAAGTTTGCTTGTGCGATAACCTCTTTTAGTAGATACGGCAAAAGCAAACGTTGCAGTAATAATTAGTATTCTAACTAATATTCCAAAAAAATTTATATAAAAATTGTATTCCTCTATCTAACTACCATACGCTTTGTCAAGAAAGGCTATAATTGCTCATATTTTTTTATTTTATATATTATAGGCTAAGTATAACTCTGGTACCACCTTTTATTTAACAATTCCTAGAGTATTTTGCTATGATGCCAGGTTTACCTTAGTATTTCATTGAAAAGTTAAAAAAAATGATGAACAAGTATTAGAAAGCAAGGACTCATTTGATTTGATAGATATTTACCGAATACCAGGAAAAGTTGGATCTCCGAAGCCTGTTATTACTGAATTCTAATCGGTACGCAGAAAGGACAGTTTGATTTCATCAGTAATGGCCTGTAACAGGAATAAGTCTAAGATAGAAAGTTAACCCAGCAACGTTACAATTGGAAAGAAACCCCAACCCGTGTATGAAACGGGAAAACCTACCACCTAGTACCAAGCAGCTATTCAACCAGGCGTGTCAGTTTGCTAAACTAAACGAATTTAAGTACTGCTGGACAACTTACTCCAAAATTTACAACGAGACATAGGTTTTTCGTATTTCCTGTGAAAAATGTTTTTTTTATTCAAAAAGGATAAGAAGACGAAGGTGTTACACGAGATACCTATTCACTCGACGCTTGAAAGAACTAGGACTATAGTCTACTGAGTATTTCATCAAAACAATAATTTGACTTGTATTATAAATCAATATTTTATATTACATTTGACTCTATGTAGGGTTTCCGATTGGGGTGAAGCCAACCTTGTCAAGTTCAACCCTTCCAAAACCCAGGCGTGTCTCTTCTCCGTTAAAAAGAGCAAATTCAACTTGACACCCACTTTCCAAAGTGTATCTGTACCGATCACAAACCAACTAGGGCTTCTAGGCATGACCATCACGTCGAAACTTAATTTCGGTCAATAGATTGAAACCATGGCACAGTCAGCTTCCAAAAAATTGGGAGTCATCGCAAAGGTCCGGCGGTACTTCAACTCTGAACAGCTGCTCAACCTGTACACAGCCCAGGTTCGATCTTGTATGGAGTACTGCAGCCATCTTTGGCATGATTCCGCAAAATACCATCTTGAAGCGTTGGATTCTGTCTACCGAAGGGCCCGTAGACTCATAAGTGACGACAAACTTACTTCTTCGAGACTGCAAAGTCTCGAGCATCGTCGAAAAGTTGCTAGTCTATCGGTTTTTTACAAATTGCACTTTGGAGAGTGTGCGAATGCTCTTTTTCAGTTGATCGAACCTTCCCCCTTTCTCCACCGGTCAACCAGACGCAGACAGAAGTTTCACCCGTTTGTGGTTAGCGTGCCGATGAGCCGAACTAAACGATTCGGTAGCTCATTTTTGGTTCGTGTTGCCAAAGAGTGGAACGATTTGCCTGCGTCTGTTTTTCCAGACAAATATAACCCTGGAGCTTTCAGCAGTGAATAGTGAATATAGTGTATGATCCTCGTCTTCATCGTCACTTTCCATCAGGTGAGATGGAAGACAAGGGCCTGCTAATTATTAATAATAAAAAGATTCTTAAAATTGAAAAGAAATATTTTATATATATATAGACAATTTCTTCATAATATTGTATGCAAGAAACCACTCCACCAGTATTACATTGTTTCTTCTCACTTGGGTTGTACTTATAAATTCAAAGCTTTAAAATATTATATTTTTTGTTGCAAGTATTGTTTGTTTGAAGACGCTTTTTCAATATTTTTTCATCAACGTTAAAACAACTGGTTTTAACTTTAAAAAAAGTTATAAAGTATTTTTAATAACAATATTATGTCCAATAAAAAGCTTAGCCAGTAGTATTTTTCCACTTTGTTTAATTACTTCTGTAGCAATTCTAAAACGTTGTTATATTGGTCTTGTATTGGTCAACCATAAGACTAAAAGCATTTTATTTTATATTGTATTTATACTTGCACTTATACTTTACTTGATTTTAAATTATGGTCACTCCGATGAAGGCTGCTCAGCATTCCCATGCCACAGCCAGCAAGGTGGTTTTTAGCGTGTAGGTGCCACTCTGGTGAGTCCCACATCACCCCGCAGTAGCCGGTATGCCTGCAGTGGTACGTATGACGCCTCTTCCACCTCCCTCCCGTAAATATGTTGCTTTGGCAGCAAAAAAAAATGATTGTGGCTTACCGGTGTTTTATAGTTTATTACACTTATAATGCTATGTGCTAACATGTTCTTTACTGATATCAAATGTTCCCAATATCTATTTTTGTTGTCTTTTATGAGATTCTTAAAGGGTGTGATTTCTGGCTTATATTTGAAGCAGTAAAATACGTTCTTTTATTTGACTGAGTTAATAATAATTACATGTGCTACAATGTGTAAAAACATTACATGAGGGACAACAATTATCAGTATTTTAGTAAAATATTTAAAAATTGTTTGGTAAAACTAGAATTAAAAAAAAACTTGTTTTACTTCTACAATACTGTCTTTATTTAATTGGATTGCGGAAGTTTTATATATATAAATATAAATATATATATATATATATATACCCAACATTCTGACAGAATGATAAAGTCTGTCTGATATATATTTTTTATTTTTCATAAAAATAATATATATATATATATATATATATATATATATATATATATATTCTGTCAGAATGTTGGGTAAGAAAACTTGACAGTGTGACAGTTCTTAATGGATTTACTTGCCATAAAAATGCATTTATAAACCAAAATGATTTTTCAGCTTTACATGTGAAGTGTAATCTTTATGTAATTATACAAGCAAGCAGTATATTTCAGAAGCAAATATACTTTTATGTAAATATAATAACCTTACTTATATAGCCGTCTACCGGTTTCTTCCCAATGACAATTAAGAAATTTTTTCTGACTGCTTTAGTAGTATTTTAAGTGATCGTAAATGTTATGATAACATCACAATTTGCGGTGGTATAAATATAGATATCTCAGTTACCAGTAAAGATAGAAGTAATCGTAAAACTTAAATGAACAGCGCAGGGTTATCGGCATATTATGTCACAGCAAGATTAATTTCAAAAACATGTCTTGAACACGCTTTTCAAAAATGGAATTTTTCCAATACTTCCCAGAAGCTGACAAAAGACATCTAAACGTAAAAGATCTTCTTTTAAACTCCATAAATTCATTTTGTATTGGCATGGGTAAAACACTGGCTGACGAAATATTTCAAACACCATCTCAATATCATGGAAACGAGGAAATAATTAACCAGCAGTATTTTTCAATGGATTTACTAGAGGTCGACGAGGAAAAAATTTACGCCGTTATAGCTAATTTAAAACCTTATTGTTAGGTCAGGTGGGACAGAATATTGTCTTCCCTGTTGAAGACCAGTCGATCTGTTCTTTCAGTTATTACGTTTAAATGTAATTTGGCATAGGAAATAGGTAATTTTAAGCCCACGCCCTTAACAAGGCTCTCATTCGTCCCATCCATGAAAATGGATATGCCAAATTAGCAACTTCAGGCCTAGCTCTGTACTTACTACACTCTCCGAGGTCTTGGAGAAGGTCATGAACAAAAGGTCAAATCAATTCGGTTTTAGTAAAAGTAAATCAACAGAAGATGCTGTAGTTGAGTTGATGAGCTGTGTTGTTAGAGCAATGACTCATAAAAACAAATGCCTTACACTTTTTTGAGCTGTCTAAGGCCTTGGATACTGTGTCGTGTTCGATACAGTGACGAAACTACTGTTGGAAATTGAAATACTGGGTACCAGAGGTCAAACCTTACAACTTTGTATGTCATATCATAAAAAAGTGTCAAAATTGATCATGTAACCAGTGGGGAACTACCACTTAAATATGGAACGCCACAGGGTAGTGTTCTAGGTCCTACATTGTTCAAAATCTACATCAATCATCTTTGTCAAATGATCATAGAAAATTGTAACATCATTTCTTTTACACAGTATTGATTTTATAGAGCAAAGACTGAACATCAGTTACGAAACTTTCTGAAAATGCTCTAGCGCGTGGCAGTTATTGACTAATCCTCTCGCTCTCAATATTGACAAAAATATGTACGCTCCTTTTCAATTAGATTTTCAGGCATACCTCCCACCACATTTCCGTCTTACTGTACATAGATATGATACCAACTCTAACGATTCTTGTACATGTCTTGTAGTTGTTGGAACATAGTGCACAAAGTACCTGAAACATTGAACTGGCATAAACATATTGACGTTACATGTCCGAGAGTGATAAAAATTTATCTGTTATGAAGAAACTTATAAATTCAGCAGACAAGTCCGTATTAAAACTGGGATATGAAGCTTTGTGCAACTCTGTTCTTTCTTACTGCATTCCAGCTTGGAGTGGAGCGCATAAGACTTACATGCTAAAACTGGAAATGGCACAGCGAGCGGTATGCAAGGTCATGTCGAGCAAGTCCCCAAGATACCCTACTGAGTAACGTCGTCAGTTGTATATACAACGAAACAATACTACCTAAGCAGAGACTTGTACGTTATGTGGCTCCAGTAGTGGAATGTCCTCGTAGACTAAGTTATTGATACCATATCTCTCTTTAGATAAACTTTCATATTGTTAACTTTGCAAAAACCTGGGCCCAGGCTTATGTCACAAGTTACTTTTCCTTTTGCACATGGATATTGCGAATGATCTGTCGACACGTTCCCCATATTTACCAATCTGGTGCTATTTAGAAGTGGCCGCGTGGAAGTCCACTAACGAGTAGATCTGTATGCTCAGCAATTATAGCTAGAATTTGAAATACATTTGTGAAATTTTTGGCGTATAATTTTTTTTGCATTTCTGCGTCATTTGCTACTTACGTAATTGCTAATCGCTTCGCATTTTACTGATAAAAAATTTGACAAGGCTTTTTAATAAAGTATTAATGTCAGATTTCGAGTTATTTGATTAGAATAAATGAATACAAGGACATGCATAATACCTGACTGAATCGACAAACTTTACCATTCGATGCTTCATTGTTTTAAATTATAACAGACCACTTTTTACTGGTCACTTTGGTATGGTTTTTACTTTTTTTATACTTGGATATAAATACGTTTATTTTTGGTAATTTACAAATTTGCAACTTTCAATACGTCTTAAAATTAAGTTTTTAACCACCTGGCAACCACGGCATCTCCTATGTGGAAAACTATCATTCCCTAAATGCACCACGCTGCTTACAGCGCGGAAGCTACACTATACAAAATATTTATTGACATAGCCACTGATGAAAACGACAAAGTAGAGTTGTCAAACAAGCAGAGGTATAGAGACATCTGTGACATTGTGAACACAAAGTAACTTAACTGTATTGAGTTTTACTGTTATTGAACATAAACTAGTTTATTGAAAGCCAACTTATTCGAATATCATCAGAAAATGTGACTCAAATTCAAATTCATTTGTTTAGAATAACAGTACTGAGAAAATTTGTTACAGCTGCTGTAGTTAGTTGCGGCTGTTAGCGCCCACCTCCGATTTGTATATAATACTAAATGCTAAAAAGCTATAATGTACAAGTTTACAAACTAAAATATCCACACAAAACAAAAGAAAAACACAAAAATATTAGAGTAGAGTTATAGACATCTTGCAGTTCCAAGGTGACTTGACATATCAGTAGAATTAGAAATTACATTTTGGTTGTGAATATTTTATTATTGTCACAGTGTTCATTTTAGTTCATCAATTCACTTCAGCAAAGTTTCTGCGAATTACTGTTTTGTTATGTGCCGTTAAGAAAGCATTAATTTACGTTCAAATGAAGCCATTTCGAATTTAAAGCTGTTGGTAATAACTACGAACCAATATTAGACATGAGAAGTAATTTATTACGATATGAATATTGTCAGCTTTTGTTTGTCAAAATTACACCGGACGGCGCCGTGTGTGCTTTTTTTTTGTTTTCTTTTTGTTCCCCGTTTGGGCAAGAGGCAAAAAATGCATTTCCGCATGCCTCTTGCGCGCGTTACAAGGCATCCGGGACTAGCTCCTAATGAGCAGTACCCACTTAAAAACCCCCTGTCAGCTGGTGCAATTTTTGCCACTCAGCCTTCATCTGAGCGACGGCCAATTGGAGAAAGAGGCCGCGCTAGCGGGGCCCAGAAGGGGTCACCCGCTGGGATTACATAGCACTGAAGGTGCTCAAAGCACTGAAGGTGAATGCATAGCACTGAAGGTGCTCACAATGAAAAGTAAATAATAAAAAAAAAAATTAAAAATTGGAAAATAAAATTGAATTAATTCGGATTTACGTTAGAATTAGGATTTACGTTAGAATTAGAATTTATCTTAGAATTAGAATTTGCGGCCAGAAGGGCTTCAAGATCGGCTGACAGTCTGGTGGAAGAGTACGCTTGTGCATTCCTAGGCCTAGCGACTTTGGACTTCGAATCTAAGACAGGAGTAGTATATGAGACTGAATCACGAACTAGAGGATTGGGATGGGTTTCGGAGCTTTTGAAGAACGCTTCAGAGAGTGTTTTGAGGTGTTGTTGTACTGGTAGGCGCCGTGTGCCATACCAACCATTTTTATATGTAGGAAACCGGTGCGGCACCGGTCAGGCGCCGCACCGCATCGTCTGGCGTGGCTCTAACGGAGCAACCGGCACTCGTTGCTTTGAGCTACGTCCTCAGTCAGTTTGACTAGAGCTCGTATGGAATATTGCTTTTATTTTCGAGTTCATTTACAATTGCAAACTAGTTTTTTCTGCCTCGTTTTGATTATTTTGCGACGCTGTTGCTTCTTTAAAGTTTTTATTTGTAATATTGCGTTATCATACTCTGAATAGAATACGAGATAAATAGTTTTCAAATCAATAACCCTAATACAATCTTTCCCGCTGGCTTTGTTTGTAGGTACGTTTATACATCTATCGTATTTTGTGACTTTTTTCTTAATATAATTTACGTGAAGCCGCATACATAGTCATCATCTCGTAATCAATCAGGGATCATAACATCAAAATTATGCTGGTTTAACTTTGGAGCAAAAGAAGGCAATAATAATCTTAATTTTTCACATCTCAATATTGATTGGGCTGTATAAAAATATAATGGATTAATTAAACTTTCAATGTAAGCGAAATCCCTTTTGATTGGAACAATTATACCGAAGCGCCTCTTTTCGGATAATCCAGTTCGGAAAACAAAATTAATTTGATTTCAATACACGTAATTCCGTCCTTATTGGAAGTTTTTGTAAGGGGTATTTTCACGACTTTTTATTTCTTAGAATATCTGTTTTGATGATTCGTGTCCTGCGTGCTCGGGAAAACTCGAACTCAAGTACACAAGATGCCGAACGGCTCACAGTTATAACTACTGCGTTAATCCTGTATGTCCTGCTTGTATAAGAAAAAGCAATGAATTACAATATTATGATAATATATTTTCTTCAGTACGTTTAATAATTCCATAAAAACACGAAATTGAAACTGAATATACTAGGGTTGTGAACGTTAAAGTAGAATTGATTGAATTCCGATCCCATATTGAAAGCATTTTAAAGTAAATGTTATTAGTAGGTACCTAATTAGGGAAATCAATATATGAAATTCGATGTTGTTCCCCTAGGTATAGGTATAAAAGGTTTTTTTTATATAACACTCCGGTCAACAATATGGCTGTTTCTAAACGAACCAAACGCCCACGAAAATGAAACGATCGAGAAGCTGAATTTTTGAATTGTGAGGTGATTTTTGAAAATTTTGAGTCATCAGCCTTTCAACCCTGATTTGGCACCGTGTGACTTTTTCTTGTTCCCTAAAATTAAAAACCAGCTCAAGGGGTCACCGTTTTCTTCTTGATATGAAAATTTATAAAAATGTAGAAAATTACTCTGAGTGTTTATTACTACAAAACGATTTAAATAATTTGTATAGCTATTGCAAAACAAACTGCCTACATTTAAATAATAAAAAATGTTGTGTTATTACATTTACAAGAAAAAAGAAGAAAAATATGTTACTCGATTATAATATTAAGCACACATCCTTGACGCGGGTTACTGAGGTGAGGGACTTGGGCGTTATTCTTGATGCTCAGTTGTCTTTTAGAACTCATATTGAATCCATCACTTTTAGGGTTTTCCCAATGTTGGGCTTTATTCTTCGAATAGGTAAAGAATTTAGACGTTGCTCTACTGTCACTCTTTTGTTCAACAGTTTCGTTAGGTCGATTCTCGAATATGCATCAACTTTCTGGAATCCTCACTATTATTCGCATACTGATAGAATAGAAAGAATTTATTCAAAATTTGTTAAGCATCTTTCATTTAGGTGTTTGCATTGCAAAAACAATTTGTGATGTTAACATTGAAAATTCCTTGTATAATCGTCGCCGTGTAAGAGACCAGAACTTTTTGTAAAAAATTATTCACATCATAAATTCCCCGTTTCTTATGAGCAACATTTTCTTTAGGTGTCCCCGGATAAGTTCTAGATGTAAGAATTTGTTGTGTGTTCCTCCTGCTAAAACCAACTATACTGCGAATATGTTTTCAAACAGAGCTTCTAATGATTATGACAAGAAATTTAATTCTGTAGATATGTTTCATTCCAGCGTGATTGTTTATAAAAGGAGAATCACGGTGGAGCTCATTATCTATTAATCTCTATACTTATATTTTTGTTTATTTTGATGAAATTGTAATAATGTAATGTTTATTTTTATGTATTAATAATGATTTAGCTTTCAGAATTTGTGTTGTTGTAACTACGTTAATTGAGTTAGTTAATGGTGGAAACTTCATTGATTTGTTATATAATTTATATAACTAATTATTTATTTATTTATGATTTATTTATTTTTTTAAAATTTTTTTTTCTCAATGAAAAAATGAAATCACCTCTTTCGAATATTCTGAACATAAATTTTGATAATAATTCCTGGGATCAAGCCAGTTTACCAGAGCGCTTCGGTGGTTTAGGAACTCGAAAAATTTATTCTCTAGCTTTGCCAGCCTTTTTATCTTCGATTTACGGTAATAAAGATATTATCAATAACATTCTTTCCTCTTCTTTTACGGGCGAGATTTCTTATCTTTCGGATGCCGAAATGCACTGGAATATTGTATCAAACAGTTCAGCAGTTCCACAAAATCCTGCGTCACAGCGTCAGTGGGACGACGTGCTTTGTATTTTAGAGCGGAACAAACAATTAAATACGCCTAATTTAACAGAGCGCGCTCGTCTGCTAGCGATGGGTTCGTGGGAGTCAGGGCTATGGTTGCAGGCGCTTCCGTCATCTAACTTGGGAACCCTTTTTGACAACCATAGCTTTAGGCTTGCCTGTAGTTTACGTTAAGGAATAAAATTATGTGCTCGACACCATGGCCTTTCATGTTCTCGCAGTGGTGGCAGAATATCTCGCCATGCCAGTTATAATGACATCATCCATCGGGCTCTTGTTCCTCCAACACTCCCTCGGTTCTTGAACCGTCAGGATTGTTGCGTGATGATGGCAAGCGACCTGATGGTATGACTCTGGTCCCGTGGAGGATGGGTAGGCCGCTGGTGTGGGACGCAACCTGCGTAGACACTCTCGCGGCTTCCCATCTTTCCACAACTAGTATACAATCTGGGTTTGCTGCTAATAACGCTGAAAGCCTTAAACGTAGAAAATATCAGAATTTGGGTAGCAGGTATATTTTTGAGGCTTTTGGCGTTGAAACCATGGGGTCCTGGGGACAAGGGGCTCATCGTCTTTTTTCGGACCTAGCGAGGCGATTGGTGAGTGACCCGAAGGCTGGCACCTACCTCGCACAACGAATTTCTATTGCGATCCAGCGTGGTAATTCAGCCAGCCTTTCGGCTACGTTGCCCTCAATGCATTCAAGTTTAGATTTAGTGTTTTATTTGTAGTATTATTGTAACGTATAATTATTTATTTAATTTAAATTTTAAATTTGTCAGTACACAACTAAATATAAATTATATATATATTATATAATTAATTTGGAAATGCGTTAATCTTAATAAATTTTTCGGTACATAAAAAAAAATTATGTAACTGTATTAAAATATTGTATGTGTCCCAAATAAATAAATAAATAAAATCGTTAGACTATACGCTCACTGCGTTCGAGGAGGCCGTTGAGGAAGTTGTTACAGACTGAAAAATGTGCTTTGAAAATTGGTATATTTATAAAAAATTAAATATACTTAATTAAAACATTACATTTAGTTGTGTAAGCTATGCTATTAGTTTGGAACGATATACCACCACCAAAAGGAATCTGAAATCTAAGGCAACATTTAAATTAAAAACAAAAAACTTTACTTAGACCAACAGATGCTTTTGATTTTCAAAAAATAGATTGGTATCGAAAACTGAAAACTAATTCACTTCTTATCTATGTAACTACTATCATATTTAGATTAACATGTCATGTTATTATTTTTGAATATGTAAAAGTTATGAATTAGATATATTTGAACCTAAACTAACCACATAAGTTTATTATTGATATTATTTTATATTAACTCTATTACTTTTAATTATATGTATAAGTACCTATACTATAATCATCGTTATCTTATTTACTGCACTTACTTATATTGCGTTTAATTGAGGTTTTTGTTTATTTAGAATTTATTGTATTTATTGTATTCCTTTATACCTTTCCTATTTAGTAATTATTTGGCAGTAGCTGAAAATCAGCGTTTCGCTACAAGCGACTTAGAGCTGAGCTATAGCCTTTTTGCCTTTTGGTAGCATAGCATTTCCGAATTTCACTGTAATTTGAATTGTAGGATTTCGGTTCTTTTAATGTAAACCATTCTATTGTCTAATTTTTACCATTAATTCTATTTTTGTTTTACTGTGTTAAAATGTTTATATTATGAAATGTATATATATTTTTAATGTGTCACTTTTGACTATATACAACATTTAAATTGTGTCCTTAGTCCATATATTTTCTGTAAAAGTGAATTGAAAAAAAAATAATGTGTGTTATCATTTTTGGCAAATAAAGTTTTTATCTATCTATCTATCTAAAAAATATTTAAAAAAATATTACCTATTAAAATTAAAATATTAGGTCTTTACCTATGAAATTGCCGTTTTTCAGGAAATAAATGAAGCGTAATTTTTTTATATATTTTTTATTTCTATTAATCAAAATAATCACCCATGCAATCAATGCATCTTTGCCAACGCATTGGTAGCTTATTGATGCCTTTCTTGAAGAAATCAGCTGGACGGGAGGCAACAAATTCTTCAAAGGCATTTTGTACTGCCTCTCGGGTATTGAATTTTTTTCCCGCCAAGAAGTTATCCAAATTCTGGAAAAAGTAGAAGTCTGTAGGCGCAAGGTCTGGTGAGTACGGCGGATGACGGAGAACTTCCAACCCCAACTCTTGTAGCTTGGAGACCGTCTGCTGTGCAGTATGAGGTCGCGCGTTGTCGTGCAGGAGCAGTGGAGCCGAACGATTGACCAAAGCTGGTTGGAGACGTGCGAGCTTCTCCATCATTGTGTTCAGTTCTTCACAGTACACATCTGCAGTAATGCTTGTCCCGTTTGGCAAGAAGCTGTGATGAATTACACCCGCGTTAGACCACCAAACAGTGACCATCACTTTTCTAGGGGTAAGTTTTCGTTTAGGGCATTGTTTGGGTGCTGGACCAGGGTCCAACCAACTTGCTGAGCGCTTAAGATTGTCAAACAGGATCCATTTCTCGTCACAAGTAACAATGCGGTTCAAAATTCCTTCATTTGTATGCCTGCTGAGCAGTGCAAGGCACGTCTCCACGCGTACTTCGCGCTGGCGGTCATTGAGTTGGTGGGGTACCCATTTGTCAAGCTTTTTTACCTTGCCAATTTGACGCAAATGGACCAATATTGTTTTGATGCTAACGTCGAAAGCTGCTGCTAATTCAGCCGTGGATTGAGTTTCATCAGCTTCCACAATTGCCTTTAGTTCGTCATTGTCGACCAAAGTTTTCGGACGACCACGGGGTTCATTTTTCAGGTCAAAATTTCCAGAACGGAAGCGGGTAAACAAATAACGGGTGGTGCGTTCGTTTGTAGTGTTCGCTCCGTAAACGTCGTTGATGTTGCGTGCCGCTTGTGCCGCTTTGCTGCCACGACGGTACTCATACTCCATAATTACTCGAATTTTAAACTTATCCATGATGACGAAAAATGTTCGAATGCGTTGAAAACAAAACACTAACTATTAAACAAATGACGATTTTAGAAAAAGAATTCCATGTTTGTCAAATAAATTAATTTGAAATTAGAATTATCAGTCAAAAAAAAAAAATATTTTCATTTGAAATGGCCAGTACGGCAAAACGGCAGTTTCATAGGTAAAGAGCTATTATTATAAATTTTTTTTTCCTAAAACTTTCTGAGTGACTCACGTATATAAAACTTACAGTTTAAAATTGATGGCGGATAGAGTGTGTGGTGGCTTAATCCCTATTTATTCGTATATCAAGGTGGAATTTCGTATCCAACTCAAACAATTCCTGCTATTGGTAGTTGGTACATTTAATAGTGAACTAAGTTTTTTGCTAGCAAGAAAGAAACGAAAGAATATGAGAACTCGAGTATAATAAGAATGATTTCATTAAAGTCCAAAGATTATGAAGTAAATCCTTCGTTTTTGTCTCACGACATCCATTTATTCTTTTATTTCGGTGTTCACTAAGGATTCATGATATTTATTTTTAAAGGAAATGTTGACCGGAGACAGCTAATGATATCCCAAGTATTTTGTGTACGGAAGTTATTATTACATAAAGGATATTTCATGTAACTGAGCGCTTTTGAACAATTACTTGTTATTATTTCGAAATATATTTTGTCTCTCAGATTTTCTTTATTCTTTTTCGTATTAAAAAGCAGGCATGTAACCTGTGAGCTGATTTTTTATTGGAAAATGTTGAAAAATGAAAAACGAAAACTTATTAGAATGATGCCCCCTGACGGAGGCAATAATGCGAAGCTGGCTAGGCAAAAGTTTGTTCACTAATAGATTTATGATAATTTATTGATGAAATCGTGTGACAATTACGAAAATCAGTACAGTTGTTGAGCCCATTGCCTAAAACATTGCTTTTTAAAAGTAAGATTAAAATTATTATAGAAAATGTTATCATAATATAAATAATAAATCATAATCGATAGCCAAGAGGTAAATCATATTCGATGTTAAGAAATATTATTAAGTACGGATATTTGGCCGTCATTATTTGATAAACATAATATGATAACCATATCAAATATCCAAATTGAACTAGAACAGAGGCAATAAACTAATAAGCCTTTCGGTAGCGAGTGCACACAATTATACTTTAAAGGATGCTCTTAATTACTCTTAAGGCTTCATTTAAATAATTTTGTAATGGAATGCTCGGTTCGTCGAGAGCTTTAGTCATATTTAGAAACCGTTGATTAATTGGTCAGTGTCTTGTAGACAGTACTTCTGATATTCTGTCAGATGCTGTATTTTTATTGACACAAATAACACGATACACGCACAAATAATTTAAGATATGTAGATTCCCTGCGTTGCACGCGAAATAAGGTTAAGTTACACTTACGTATGACCAGGTGTGATGAAAAAATACACCTTTTCCCAGAAATCGACGTCAAAACGGCCGAGTGGTGTAGTGGTAAGTAGCTTTGCCTCATACGCCGGAGGACTCAGGTTCGAGTCTTGGCCAGGGCATTTATTTGTATGATGAACACAGATGTAAATTCTTGGGTCATGGTTATTAATATTTATATATGTATGTTTACTCTGGGTTCCCCCCAGTTCGCTGTATGGTCATCCATAACACAAGCTTGTGACGGAACAAACTCGAGTCTTGTGTATGGGGCGGAAGTATGGTTTCAATATACCTGCTAATAGCATTTGTCAATACTGATTTACTCAAGTTATTATAAAAATATCTGTTTGTATATTAGTATAAGTTAGTAGATATAATTGTTGAGATATAGAATCTTTAAATGGAAGAAAAATTACTCATAAAAGGATGTTGTGACAGAACAAGCTCGAGTCTTGTATGTGAAGCGGAAGTATAGTCTCAGTATACCTGCTGGTGGCATTTGGCAATACTAATTTACTAAAGTTATCTTAAAAATATCTGTTTATATATTAGTATATGTTAGCAGATATAATTGTTGATATATAGAATCTTTAAATGGAAGAAAAATTACTCATAAAAGGATGTTGTGACGGAACAAGCTCGAGTCTTTTGTATGGAGCGGAAGTATAATCTCAATATAGGTACCTGCTGATAGCAGTTGGCAATACTGATTTACTGAAGTTATCAGTTAGTTCAGTTAAATTCATTTACCTTGCTAAAGAATAAAAAATTAGAAAAAAAATTATTAATTTAATATTGATATCTGGTTCTCAGAATTTATGTACTAATTTGATATAGATAGATACATCTAATTAATGTTCCTAAAGGTAAAAAAGTATAGCAGTTTGGGATGCCTATTTTTGTTATTAAGTTTCCCTTCCGTTGTTGATACGATCTTATGGGTGGTAATTAATTGCAGGAAAATATTTGATGATGCTTTCGCATTTACACATAGATTTTATTTATTCATTATTTATTTATTTATTTATTTGCTAAACAAAATAACTCTACAGTAGTTACACATAAATTAAATTAAATAAGTAATTCAAGGGTGCATTCTTTTATTTTGTTGGTAAATATGACTGGAGATTGTCGCGGGTGCGTGGTGCATGGTGCCCCGTGGGAGGGAGTTCGGTCTTTTTTTGAGTATAAATAGGGCAGTAGGCCGGAGGCACGGGATCAGAATTTCAGTCTCGGGAAATGGACGTGTGAGTCTCGGTCGGGAAACGAAAGTAACCCAAAAGTTCTGCCAGTTTGTACCCAGTTTAATATTTAGTTTTTTTTTCGGTTGTTTAAAAAGAGAATATAGTGTTGAGTTGAACGTAGGTCCAGTTTTAGGTGAGTGATTATTTTAGTACACATTAATAGGGAATTTCGTGTTCACGAAAGTTCTGCCAGTTCGTAGATAAAAGTTTAATTTTTGAGTATATTAATATTAAATTACGTTATTGCGTTAGAAGGTGAATCCTGTTATAGAAGAGCGTTTATTTCGTTTAATACTGTAGGGTAATTTAACAGGGAAATTAACTTTTATAGTATATATATTTAAGGTCTTGATTTATATATTAATATTTCGTGTATTTTATTCTTTATATGTATTTTATTATATATACTTATTTAATATATGTAAGTATATATATACTTACATGTTATATTTTATCTTACTTTGTATTAAAAGTAATTACGCACACACACACAGAACACAATACATCTATAGGTACTGATAAACTAAAAATGCTCATTTGTGACGTGTTTATATTCGTCTAAATATAATGTATGTAATGCATTACAATGGTGAGATATACTAGAAGGTTATTTGATTAACACACTCGGCGTGCTAATCTCCAACTTGGTGAAGTTTATTTACTCTTTATTTTCTCCCTTTATCCTCATGTCAATTGGCTCACAACCACACAGTCGTTGAGGTCTCTTGTAACCATTTTCATTGATCTGACTATCTGTTGTTGCTATAAGGACGAGTTCCGGCTCATCAGACTCAGGGAGAAAGTTGGTTCAGGAACTTCTTGGCTGAATAATTGACAAATATTAAAAACTCACATTTCCTTCCTTCATTTATGTTCATTCTGCGACTTGTTATCTGGCATAAGACCAAACAGTGGTTGAAGTCTCTTGTTGTCAATTTCAATGATCTGAGCTTCTGGTGTTACGACAGGATGACACTCCGGTGCATCAGACTCAGTGAGGAAGTTGGTTCATGAACTTCTTGGCTGTATAATTAACAATGTCATGGAATGAATAATAAATCTATTTATTCCTCTCCTTCATTAATATATTTATTTCATGAATTATTAACGAACATAATACTAAAGTCATTGGAGTTTCTGGTTTCATTTTCATTGATCTGACTATCTGTTGATGCGACAAGGACGAGTTCCGGCTCATCAGACTCAGGCAGAAAGTTGGATCTAGAACTTCTTGGCTGAATAATTGACAAATATTAAAAATTCTTATTTCTTTCCTACATTTATGTTCATTTTGTGACTTGTTATCTGGCATGAGACCAAACAGTGGTTGAAGTCTCTTGTTATCAATTTCAAGGATCTGAGCTTCTGGTGTTACGACAGGATGACCCTCCGGTGCATCAGCCTCAGTGAGGGAGTTGGTTCTGGAACTTCTTGGCTGAATAGTTAACAAATGTCATGGAATGAATTATGAATTGGGTTTGGAAACTTTTGCCTGAATAAATAACAATTATCATGAAATAGATATTAGAGTTACCCTTCCGAAAATGATCCAACTTGGAGATTACACTACTTAGATTAAATTAAAGTATCTGCAAGGTTTGGGTTTGTGATATAAATAACTTTATTCAAGATTGTGGAATTTATTGTTAGCTTTATTTATTCTTACAATCTCACCATATTCCATCCTCTACTTATCTTTATAAACTTATTTACTTACAAAGTATTTTTATTTTATCATTATTATTCAGTACTAACACTCGGGTGTTGGATTGGTGAATCCTGGAGAGAGAAATTCAAAAAAATGAAAGGATGTCTCTCACATGACTAGGGCGAGGATAGGGGCCCTACTCACACCCATTTTTTATAAATTTCCAATTCATTTTAATTTATCAAATCCATTTCAACAGTTCTTTATTACCTCTTATTATATATTGTATGTATTTACTATATTATATATTTTTATTACTATAATAATTTACATTGCATTCTTAAAACATTCTTTGTTTCTTATCTTTGTCACATACCTCGGAAAAGAACTTGGTTGCTATGCAACACAACGAAGAGTCCTACCCAACCTTAGACGATCACGCCAAATAAATATTGTATTTTTTATTGGTAAATCTTTATATTGTGCCAATTACAATTTCTCATTCTGTAGTTTATAACTGAAGGTTTTATATATATTTTGAATAGGAAGTATTAGAATAAAGTTGACAGATATATGTTAGGTTTTATATTATATTTATGTATCTATTTCAAATTTTTATTTATGACATTCCCTTATATGATCAGAGAGTAGATCAGGAAGGGGTGGTCGTTACAATTTGGTGCCGTAGTGACCAGGATAAGTAAAAAAAAAGGTAGATCATCAGTAAAATTACTTAAATATTACTGTGGTTTAGTATAGTTACCTCAGTAGTAGCTAAGTGTAGAATGAGTAAGGTAGAATGAGTATTATTGGCATAATTTTTGATTAAAATGTATTTAAATTCCAGTGGCTTCAAGGCCACAATTTGTTGCTTGTGACCTAGGTCGAGGTTTGAAAATGTGACAAGGGTTAGAAATAAGTGGGGGCGACTATTTTAATGTTAAATATATTTAGTATTTATTTGTGTATATATACATCAAGACAATTATATTATTTATTATGACACTGAAACATTCAACACATTATTACACCACCACACTAGTTAGTTTATATATTTTATTTATTTCTGTTATATATTTTGGATTCAACCATTTAACAGGTTAATGTTGAGTTCTTCACACATACTAGTTTGTATGGCCTTTGGATGGTATTTTTCCTTTTTTCTTTAACAGTAATTAGCTGGAAGGTACAAGTAGTGAATTAGTAAGCAACTTGGTAGTCTAGGTAAAACTTAGGTAATATTGTGAAGATGTTATATGTATATTTCTTCTTTAATAATTGGCATATTATTTAAATATTAATTGTAAGTTTTCAGAAAGTTTAGATAGATAGTTCTTGCATAGATTATAACTTTTGCTTCACTGTCTTTATTTTTAGCTACTTGTTTTCTTATTATCAATAATAACTGAAATATTTTATTACTGTGTTTCTATTTTTTGTAATAATTTTATTATTTCATGTTTTTTATTTTACAATTTATTTTGAGTGTTATTTTCAGGAATTTTTATCTATAATTATTTTTCATTGTTTGTATTCTTTTCAGCATTTAATTTATTTTATTTAACACTTTATGGTATTATGACTAGAGGTTAAAAGTGTAATAGATAGTAATTCTATAATCCCACTATATTCAAAATGTACTGTTTAACATAATATCAATTTTCTTTTTGGGTTTGATAACATGGTTCAATATATTCTGTCATTCTGTTAGAGCAATCAATTGATTGATCTTATTGTAGTTTAATTTTACAGCCTTCGTTGATAGGTTATTTTAGAATTCTGAGGGGTTTTACAGGTTTGTTTATTAGATTTAATCAGATTTAGAAATGTAAATTAGGTTATGTAGTTAGGGAATGTAGGGTGTTTTAATTCTTTTAATTACTTATTTAGGAAAGTTGTTGTAACTACAAAATTGAATAGTTTATAATGACTGTTATATTATTTTGTTTTACTGGAGGTCTAGATAGGCAGTTCTAAGTTAATCTTAATAGGATCTTATTATGATTCGTATTACTAAACACAAAATGGTAACATAGTGGGCAATTCATGAGATGAAGCACGCACAATTCATATCTTGTAATTCGGTTGTTTATAGTCTTACAGAGAAATTCTTAAAATGTTTCATGTAGTATGAGTTGCGTAGGTGTCAAATAGTTGAAATCATAAAAAGTTACCCAAGAGCAATGTTTGAAGAAAACATTGTATAAATCAAACACTCACTTACTTCAAAATAAAATATTTCAACACACACTTAATTCAAAGGCCGAATAATAGAGCTTTATCACATTTGACCACTTGAGTGGATATTTTTCATTAGTGTTAAACATGTACAAATGGAGAATTTTAAATGTTACAACATTAGGTTACTAAAAACAAGGAACAAGACATGTTAGTTTAGCGTGTAAAAGGATCCACTTGGAAAAGTATTCAAATAAATAATGTTAAGAGTTACGGCATTTAGTTAAAGTTATTTAAATTGGAACGTGCGTGCGTTTGTTTACTTTTTGGTTTTGGTTCCTTACCCTTATGGGAAGGCAAGGGATCTAGCCCATGCAACCTGTTGTTTACTTTTTTAATTACTGCGATGACATACTTGCGAATAGTTGACAGCAAACTAAAACGAAATAATTTTATGTGTTGAGTCGTGATCACCAATTCACCATTGTTTTTATGATTAGTTGTGTTGTTAGTTAAGATATGTAACGTTCCAACAGTTATTTATAAACATAACTTTCACATCTTTATGAAATATAAAATAATCGGCACAGTTACGATTCTATTTTCGGTGTGGTGAAAAATAATTTCATTATAATCAAATATGAGTCAGATTATGAAATGAATTGAATAGGGATGACCATTATATCTCCATTTTACAAAAAGAGAAAATGTTAAGGATTTGCAAGTAATTCGGGAAATGAATTACATGTACACAAATTGACCAATGTGGACATTTTAGATTCTCTGATGTAGTGACTTTATCTTTTGAATATAATTGTTCCGGTAATTAAGGGTAGTTAAATTACAAAGTTCTACTTATTAACCACAATTTAAATGATTGAAAGAATTATATGTGCCTACTTTGTTGATTGGTCTTTTTTTTTAAATTATATTTTCAGTGGAATGTTATTTCGGTGTTTATAATAGTATCTACAAAGATTATCATTTTTATAGTGTTGGAGTTAATATAAACTTTTTACAGACAAATACTTTGTTTCGTGTCTATCAAATTTAATTATCAATCCATTTTAGGTATTCAGTGAGTTTATGGGTAGTTATCTGAAGAGTGAATGATAGTGTTATTAGTTTAAACTTCATTTAACAATTGCGCGTGGGAGTGGATGAAATTAATCAGTGATTTTTTTAGATAGGTTTATTTGTTAGGAAGTAAAATTATTAGGTTATATACTGAGACGAACGAGTGGCGTAGTGGTTGGTGGTCCTGCCTCGTGAGCCGGGGGTCCCGGGTTCGAGTCCTGGCTGGGGCGTTGGTTTGTGTGTTGGGTATGGGTGTTTGTTCACTGGTCAAGGTTGATGAGATTTTGTTCTGCGTTTCCCCACTGTTCGCTGTGTGGTGACCCGTGGCATACAATAACGTTACATCATCCAGATTATACAAAACCATTATATTTGCAATCAAATAGTTCAGGAGAAGGGCATTAAGAGGAGCCGAATTAAGATGGACAGTGTTTTGTCCCGAAATTCATTACATGGAAGTTAATGGAAATAAATCTTTAATATCTGATAAATAAAAACACATTGTAATAGTCCAGTATCTAGATACTAGTATCCATAACACAAGATCTTAATGATACTTGGTTTGGCTCTGGGTAATGTGGTGTGATTGTTAGTAATGTTGTTTATTTATCATTATTTATTTATTTATAATAGGAACATGGACAACAAGTATTGCATATAATTTTATATATTAATATTTTTCTAAATTTCGTAACGTCACTTTTACCAATTAGCACGATTTAAAAGGAAAATGTATTGGTATTTTTATAGGTTTATATTATGTGTAGAAAGAATGGGTTGGTGACTCAAGTACCTTTTTTTTTAGTTACATGATTAACTTTATAAAAGTTAGATTTATTATTTCGTCGCCTTATCACTTTCATCAACGTTTTACTTAATACTCACATACATGGCGCATACATCGTACTAATTTTGACTGGGTTTTGCAAGTTTGATCATAGATCACATAGATATATCTGGAGGGGTATTGGGTGGTCATTTCCGAAAAAAAAGGGGAGGGGTTTAATTTGGTTCTTTTACTAAAACTAGAAAGAATAATATTTACCTTGTAAGTTTAAAGGTGCCGTTTATTTTTGATATAAGTATAAATACTTCCATTTGTTCCTTTCTATTGTAAATTATTACTCCAGTGAATTTCGTAATAATTTAGGGGGCGATTGTGACGGAACAAACTCGAGTCTTGTGTATGGGGCGGAAGTATGGTTTCAATATACCTGCTAATAGCATTTGTCAATACTGATTTACTCAAGTTATTATAAAAATATCTGTTTGTATATTAGTATAAGTTAGTAGATATAATTGTTGAGATATAGAATCTTTAAATGGAAGAAAAATTACTCATAAAAGGATGTTGTGACAGAACAAGCTCGAGTCTTGTATGTGAAGCGGAAGTATAGTCTCAGTATACCTGCTGGTGGCATTTGGCAATACTAATTTACTAAAGTTATCTTAAAAATATCTGTTTATATATTAGTATATGTTAGCAGATATAATTGTTGATATATAGAATCTTTAAATGGAAGAAAAATTACTCATAAAAGGATGTTGTGACGGAACAAGCTCGAGTCTTTTGTATGGAGCGTAAGTATAATCTCAATATAGGTACCTGCTGATAGCAGTTGGCAATACTGATTTACTGAAGTTATCAGTTAGTTCAGTTAAATTCATTTACCTTGCTAAAGAATAAAAAATTAGAAAAAAAATTATTAATTTAATATTGATATCTGGTTCTCAGAATTTATGTACTAATTTGATATAGATAGATACATCTAATTAATGTTCCTAAAGGTAAAAAAGTATAGCAGTTTGGGATGCCTATTTTTGTTATTAAGTTTCCCTTCCGTTGTTGATACGATCTTATGGGTGGTAATTAATTGCAGGAAAATATTTGATGATGCTTTCGCATTTACACATAGATTTTATTTATTCATTATTTATTTATTTATTTATTTGCTAAACAAAATAACTCTACAGTAGTTACACATAAATTAAATTAAATAAGTAATTCAAGGGTGCATTCTTTTATTTTGTTGGTAAATATGACTGGAGATTGTCGCGGGTGCGTGGTGCATGGTGCCCCGTGGGAGGGAGTTCGGTCTTTTTTTGAGTATAAATAGGGCAGTAGGCCGGAGGCACGGGATCAGAATTTCAGTCTCGGGAAATGGACGTGTGAGTCTCGGTCGGGAAACGAAAGTAACCCAAAAGTTCTGCCAGTTTGTACCCAGTTTAATATTTAGTTTTTTTTTCGGTTGTTTAAAAAGAGAATATAGTGTTGAGTTGAACGTAGGTCCAGTTTTAGGTGAGTGATTATTTTAGTACACATTAATAGGGAATTTCGTGTTCACGAAAGTTCTGCCAGTTCGTAGATAAAAGTTTAATTTTTGAGTATATTAATATTAAATTACGTTATTGCGTTAGAAGGTGAATCCTGTTATAGAAGAGCGTTTATTTCGTTTAATACTGTAGGGTAATTTAACAGGGAAATTAACTTTTATAGTATATTTATTTAAGGTCTTGATTTATATATTAATATTTCGTGTATTTTATTCTTTATATGTATTTTATTATATATACTTATTTAATATATGTAAGTATATATATACTTACATGTTATATTTTATCTTACTTTGTATTAAAAGTAATTACGCACACACACACAGAACACAATACATCTATAGGTACTGATAAACTAAAAATGCTCATTTGTGACGTGTTTATATTCGTCTAAATATAATGTATGTAATGCATTACAATGGTGAGATATACTAGAAGGTTATTTGATTAACACACTCGGCGTGCTAATCTCCAACTTGGTGAAGTTTATTTACTCTTTATTTTCTCCCTTTATCCTCATGTCAATTGGCTCACAACCACACAGTCGTTGAGGTCTCTTGTAACCATTTTCATTGATCTGACTATCTGTTGTTGCTATAAGGACGAGTTCCGGCTCATCAGACTCAGGGAGAAAGTTGGTTCAGGAACTTCTTGGCTGAATAATTGACAAATATTAAAAACTCACATTTCCTTCCTTCATTTATGTTCATTCTGCGACTTGTTATCTGGCATAAGACCAAACAGTGGTTGAAGTCTCTTGTTGTCAATTTCAATGATCTGAGCTTCTGGTGTTACGACAGGATGACACTCCGGTGCATCAGACTCAGTGAGGAAGTTGGTTCATGAACTTCTTGGCTGTATAATTAACAATGTCATGGAATGAATAATAAATCTATTTATTCCTCTCCTTCATTAATATATTTATTTCATGAATTATTAACGAACATAATACTAAAGTCATTGGAGTTTCTGGTTTCATTTTCATTGATCTGACTATCTGTTGATGCGACAAGGACGAGTTCCGGCTCATCAGACTCAGGCAGAAAGTTGGATCTAGAACTTCTTGGCTGAATAATTGACAAATATTAAAAATTCTTATTTCTTTCCTACATTTATGTTCATTTTGTGACTTGTTATCTGGCATGAGACCAAACAGTGGTTGAAGTCTCTTGTTATCAATTTCAAGGATCTGAGCTTCTGGTGTTACGACAGGATGACCCTCCGGTGCATCAGCCTCAGTGAGGGAGTTGGTTCTGGAACTTCTTGGCTGAATAGTTAACAAATGTCATGGAATGAATTATGAATTGGGTTTGGAAACTTTTGCCTGAATAAATAACAATTATCATGAAATAGATATTAGAGTTACCCTTCCGAAAATGATCCAACTTGGAGATTACACTACTTAGATTAAATTAAAGTATCTGCAAGGTTTGGGTTTGTGATATAAATAACTTTATTCAAGATTGTGGAATTTATTGTTAGCTTTATTTATTCTTACAATCTCACCATATTCCATCCTCTACTTATCTTTATAAACTTATTTACTTACAAAGTATTTTTATTTTATCATTATTATTCAGTACTAACACTCGGGTGTTGGATTGGTGAATCCTGGAGAGAGAAATTCAAAAAAATGAAAGGATGTCTCTCACATGACTAGGGCGAGGATAGGGGCCCTACTCACACCCATTTTTTATAAATTTCCAATTCATTTTAATTTATCAAATCCATTTCAACAGTTCTTTATTACCTCTTATTATATATTGTATGTATTTACTATATTATATATTTTTATTACTATAATAATTTACATTGCATTCTTAAAACATTCTTTGTTTCTTATCTTTGTCACATACCTCGGAAAAGAACTTGGTTGCTATGCAACACAACGAAGAGTCCTACCCAACCTTAGACGATCACGCCAAATAAATATTGTATTTTTTATTGGTAAATCTTTATATTGTGCCAATTACAATTTCTCATTCTGTAGTTTATAACTGAAGGTTTTATATATATTTTGAATAGGAAGTATTAGAATAAAGTTGACAGATATATGTTAGGTTTTATATTATATTTATGTATCTATTTCAAATTTTTATTTATGACATTCCCTTATATGATCAGAGAGTAGATCAGGAAGGGGTGGTCGTTACAAGCTCTGCTTACTTGGGGCATACAGTTGGTGTGTTTGTCTGGGGATTTACTATTATTATTAAAACGAAATGGGTGATAAACTAACTGCCTAAATATAACTAACTCTATATATTTTTCATTAGTAAGAATATGAATAAATTAAATAAATATGTAGTTAACAGAGTTTGTGAAGCATATCACCGGAAGTCTGATTGCTTTGCATTTAGTCAACAAAATGCATGCAAAATCCACGTACTTCAGTAGTACGTAAAAAAGAAGAGATTTACATCAGATATAATGACATCAAATAAGTCTGGAAAGTACTTACACTTAACATATCTATAAAAATTAATAGACCATTGATAAAAACAAAAGTAAGACAAAGCTAAAACTTTTTCTATACCTTAACTATAAATCAATTTATACCACAAAGAGTTTTTCTTACCATACTCATTGCCGGCAAATGAACATGTGGCCCTCAGGATGGCATCTGGCATCGGCACCTTCAGACGTCGTTAATTGTAGGTGTTTTATATATTTATAGTGAATGTTATTATTATATGATACTAATGATGCGTTGCTTCAGTAATGGACCGTAGTAACGCCGTACCGTAGATCTTAACATTGAAACTCTACTACTTATGAAGAAGTTACAAAATAAGTGATGAACAATATAGAATTCATGACAACAGGTAAAATTTTAGTTTCGTCCGCATAAATTGATTACAGCCCGCACATCAAATTCTGGTTTTGTTTATAAAGTCATAAATTTTAAGAGTTTGGACACCCTTCAATTTATTTTTCCAAATTAGTATTATGATTGACTATTCTCATTTAAAGTTTAGAGACCCTTACTGTTAACAAAGTGTGAATGTCTTTTAAATTTCATCAGGCTTAATTACTTGTTGTATAGTGCACATAAAACTAATACCAAAAATCAATAAATATTGTTAATTGAATTACGGATCAAAATTAAGTATTTTAAATGAAACTCTTAAAACAGTATCTTATAATATGTAACTTTTGTGGAACATAGATAAATAGGAACAGTTAAAATGTTAAAGTATAATTAAACGCGATAATGAAGAATGAGAATGAATCCGGATAATGAGAATGAATCCGGTAACAAAGCGTTTTATTTAATAGGACAGTGTTTTTAAAAACTAGGTAGAAAATGTTTATAAATTTAACGAGAAGAAAAATGCTTTGGATTATCGAAGAATGTTTTAGATTGCTTCTGAATTCGACAGGCTATTCCACGAAGGGATCGGATCAATTGCTTGACGTAGTCCGTGATCTTCTTGGATAATATAAGAAAACATTTTTGTATTTTGAATCCCTTGCTATTTTTTCATGACAGTGGTATTGAATTACACTGGGCCTAGTATGACGGTGTTAGATGCTAAACCAAGACATTGTCATTAAAGAATTGAGAGTTGGTATAGCTTATATTTTGTTTCGTGTTTAAAAAAAAGGTTCACATTTCGATTCGATTTTCCATTTAATGGTGTTGCATCAAAGAGTATTCGCGGCGACCGATTACATAAAGCAGACCTACACCTACCTTAACGGATGAATCGAATATTCGTCTACGAGATCTAATTACATTTTTATGTTTTTCGGTAAAAGTTTTCATGACTGTACTTTGCTTCCATGGTAAAGTACGAGTAAAATTCTAAGTAAGTTGAAAAATGCCCTGAATTCATATGTATATATTTATTCCACGAATAGAGTATCACTTACAGGGAAAAAATATGTAGTAAAGTTATTTTCTTGAAATAATCTTACTTATATTATAAATGTGATAGTTTGTTATTATTTTAAAGTCACGCAAAAATGGCTAATATAATGATTTTTGAGATATGGATAGATTTACAGTAGAATACAACCTGGAATAACATATAGGCTAAATTTTATTCCAAAATATTTAACAGGATCGGTAACTTATTATTAATTATTTATTATATAAAGGGATTAATGGGTTTCTCGCGACGTCTAGTAATTGGTAAATAATAATATGCCCATCTCATCATTCATTGAATCTCAAAGGTACGGTGGGTAGGTGTGGCGGGTTTCAACCAAAGTAGACTTTTGTGATAGTGACAGCTTTATTATACATATCTATTTATTTTATATCTTTATATTTATTAAATTTTATTTGCGGGGTTTACAGCCGTTTACACAAAATAAACTAACAATTAAATTGCGTATGGCTTATAACAAACCTCCACATATAGTGGTGATCTAAAAAAGCAACTAGTATGTAACAAAATACTAAGATAAATCAATTTATTAAAATACTATTTTGTATAATAATACTACCGATTAAATATTCCTTTAAGATTTTCTATAAGATGTTTTAAGAAAGTAGATCAAAAAGTCACATTATGTGTATAAGTATATCAAAATTAGATGTTTAAGCAGAAAATATTAATCAATGAGAATGCTTGTGAGTCTACGTCTTTTATAAATTTATATCAGTAAGCCGAATAGCTAAATGCTGCTATTGATTTCGAGCAAGGAGGAGTAAGCCCAGTATCAGTTTCTCAAGGAGCTTAAGCGACTTCCAAAAGCACTCATTATGAAGTCTATTGATCATTAAGCGCATTAGCTTCGATAATTTATTCAGTAAATACGTTGTTAACGAGATCCATTGCAAAAGTCTTTCGCTTCGGAATGCTTTGATTTATAAGCCATTAGTAAGCGTGTAAATTTTTTGTGAGATCGCAAAACGTTATTTTTTCAAAAGGATGATTTAAAGTTTTCTAATAACGGGTAATTACAATACTATGGCCAATTAATAAATTCTAAAATAAGAAATAAAACAAAAGAACAAAAAATATCTAAATAATAAAACATCAAAGTCTTAATTAGTTGCTACAATTACATAAGTTCAAGGATAAACATGTGACAATGGTATTAATGTTATTAAACGCTGTGTAAAAACGAAACCATGTTTGAAAATATATCAAAAATTCACAAAAAGTATAGTTAATTGTAAATAAGCCTTTCATAAAAATGTAATTAAAAAGATATATTAATTGGAATTTAAAATGAACTTTCTTACAGAATTAAGCTTTGTATGCCTGTAACCAAAAGTTTTAAAATGATGTTTGGATCATATTAATAAGTAGTGGTGGTCGTTCCAGAATTTTGCAGCGCGAAATCGAAAACTGCCCCCGTAACTTTACCTCGAGTACTTATTGTAATTTTATTTCTTAACAAGTAATAAAATATAATCTCTAGGTACCTTCTATAGTTCCTTACTATTTACAAATACGATTTTAAAATATGTCCCCTGTCATAGATGAATTGGTATATACGGCTGAGTGGAAGCACAAAACAGAGATAAAAAAAAACCAGGGACCGTCCTGGAACCTCTTAACAGTATTGAGCACTTTAATATTATCGAATGTCAACTTGGTTATTGACAGCTGACTAGCTATTAATTATTTGTGTATGTGTGGTCGACCAGGATTGGTCTTTATCCGTAGGCCAAGCATGACAATTCTTCGCTATGTCTTATCTTCAAGAATCCCAACAAGAAATGAAATGAAATATTTATTTCTCAACATTGACAATTACTTGTTCTTATTGATGTCAAATAAAACATGACTCTACCACCAGTTCGGAAAAACCTTCGTGAAGAAGAACTGGCAAGAAATAAATTTACAGAGTCTCTTTATGTCTATACAAAGTTATTCTTGTCTGCATCCGTTGTGACGGTTGTCTATTTCGACCTCTTTTTGTCAGTAAATTTTATTTTTTTGTCGTTCCCGACGTAATTTTAAACTACGAATTACGTAGTGTCGGAGAACGGCAATGTTTTGATTTGACAAGCCAGTCACGAAAAATTATCCATCATAACAAATAGAATCTATTTATTTATTATTGTTTCCGAGTTTATTATTCAAAATTACATGTTTATCAATTTTTTATTATCTACATTCAAAGTTTTCATGAAATCAATAATTTATTTTTACGTACACGAGTGTGCGTAGCCAAAATTTTTTGGTAAGGATTCTCATTCATTAAAATTTTATTTTGTTGTTACTTTTTCTTTTCAGATCAAATTTAATTGTATTAATGTTTCTGTTTTATTTTGTGTGACTATTTTTTATTTCAATTTTGTTTATATTTTTTTGTTTGTATTTACAGGCATTTTTGTATATTTTTAATTTTACTGCAAAATAAACATAGAAGAGAGCTTTGGTATTTCCTTTCTGGACCCTCAATTACCACTCCGCAAACAACGCGTTACATACTGGCGCCGACCATTCAAACGCAGTTTATGGAGAAGAGAGGAGGAACAATATCAACAGAGGAATAGCAACTTTAAAAATAATTTTTTATAATTATTATTGAGGTCAGGCATAAAACTTTATTTGTTACCATTTTCAACCATTAACATTCACTAGTTAGGTTATATATCTACTATAATATATCAAATTACTGCTAAATTATTCAGACATTTAAGTTTCTTTCGTTATAATATCTTTGAAGAAATTTTCTGAAGGCACAACATTTATTCTATAACCCAGTAATTTCACTATTTAAATAACATTTTCTATTCATTTTCATCACTTGAAAATACGTATATTTTTAAGGCTCTTTTCTGCATAACGACTATTAACAAATTTATTTCACTTTAACATTTTTTTTTTTGGATTTTGCAATGAATTTTTCACAACTTAATAAACCTGAAATAATTTATGAATTAAAAATCAGAAATATAAATTTTTCTTCGACGCAATCTGTAGACGAACTACGATCATTATTATTAAATATTAATGTAGATTCTGAAACAGAAATTTTACAAAATAGCCCTGAAGAATTTTCAGAGGATATTAATGCCATTAAAAAAAATTTTAAACTTGTTGAAGCTTGTATAAACTCTTATCCTATTAGGAAACAAAAAATTTCATCTTATTTAACTCATATAAGAACAAGATTAGGCCTTATTGACATTACATCAGATTTATCTTCAGAACAGTTAGATTTAATAAATTCATTTTGGAATGATTTAACTCAATTAGACTCACGTTTTAAAAATTTGGAAAAATCACCAACACATTCCACATATCATTCCGCAGAATCCACACAAAATATTAATTTACAACCCCTTTCTTTTTTCGAAGCATTAACTGATAAGGTCAGTAAAATTACAGAAAATCGAACTAACAATGATTTAAAAAGATTTATTTATAAAGGTGAAGGTTGTCCAAAGGATTTTATTCAAAAACTTGAAGAATTTTCACAAATAAAAAATATTTCTGAAAAATCTTTATTCTCACATATTTATGATATTTTATCTGGATCTGCTCTTGATTGGTTTAGAGCTAGAAAGTCGACTATTAATGACTGGTCATCTCTCCGATCGGCATTTTTGAATGATTTTGCAATTACCGATTACGATTATAAACTAAAAAAAGTAATCGATGCTCGTAAACAAAAACATAATGAGAGAATTATCATTTACTTTGCTACAATGGAATCTCTTTTTTCAAAACTCTTGGAACCAATGTCCGAAAAAGAAAAAATTAATACTCTTGTTAGAAATCTTAAACCTGAATTCACATTACGTCTTTCACCTACTGATTTACATACTGTAAATTCCCTCTTGGAATCATGCAAATTTACAGAAAGCATTCTCCAAGTTTCTAATAATACATCTTACTACTCTTCATCATCACCACCAGATCATTATCATTCTTTTCCTATTCCTTCTACATCGAATTCTAATAACAAATCGTATAATAATACTCTATTTTCACATAATCAACCATATATTCCTGAATTTCCTTTTAAAGCTTGTACATATAATTCCATAGCAGCTGTAGCTAATCCATTGCCTAATACTGTAGCTGCAATTAATAAAAATCAGAATTTTTATAAATTCACTTGCCCACGTTGTAGATCTAATACACATCTATTAAAAGACTGTACTAACACTAATATAGTGTGTTTTCGTTGTGGAAAAAAAGACTTTATTACTAGTAAATGTCCTAATTGTAATAAGTCGATTCCAAAAAACTAAATTACGAGGAGTGTATAAATAAAAATAATAGTGTTAAATCATCAAATTTTGACAAAAAAGATTGGGATACATGGTTAAAAACTTTAACAATTTTTTTTAAATCTTATAACACTTGTGCTCTCCTCTTTAATAAAACATCAGATTTTGAACGTCCTTATTTACATATAAAAGTAAACGATTTAACTTTAAATGGTCTTTTAGATAGTGGTAGTGCTATCACTATATTGGGTAATAATTCTCATAAAATTTTATCACAACATGGTCTTTTTATGCAAAAAAGCTGTTTAATAAAAGGTAATGTTGCAAACGGACAAACTATTTCTTCTATCGGCATTATTACTCTTCCTACTTTTTATAACAATAAATTTGCGTTAATTACAGCTCATGTGATCCCAGAAATCACTGAATCACTTATTTTGGGTATTGATTTTTGGAAAACTTTTAATCTTGCTCCGGATATTCTTAGTAATATCACATTACAACCTTCAAATTTAAACTCATCTTTTCTCATTAATACAGATCCTAACTTTCCTTTACATGAATACCATTCTTTAACAGATACACAAAAAATTATTGCAGATGCAATTATGGAAAAGTTTAGGTTGATTTCAACTGAATTTAAACCTTTAGGTCGTACTCATTTAGTCGAACATTTCATCGACACTGGAGACCATCCACCTATTCGTCAACGCTGTTACAGACTTTCTCCTGAGAAACAAAAAGCTCTTTGTAAAGAAGTTGATGATATGTTACAATTAGATGTCATTGAACCCAGTGACAGCCCATGGCTGAACCCAGTTATTATTACACCTAAAAAAGATGGTACTTGGCGATTTTGTATTGATAGTCGTAAATTAAACGATATCACAAAAAAAGATGCTTACAAACTTCCTTTCATTTCTGATATATTAGATAACCTTAAAGATGCTAAATTTATATCATCTATTGACATTGCTAAAGCGTTTTGGAATATTCCCTTAAAAAAAGAGGATAAACTCAAAACTGCATTCCATGTTCCAGGCCGAGGAATGTTTCAATTTAAAGTTATGCCATTTGGTTTAACTAATGCACCTGCTACCCAACAAAGATTCATTGAAAATCTACTAAATGACCTTACAAATGATAATAATGTTTTCTATTTTATCGACGATATAGTCTGTATCTCTCAAACCTTTGAACAACATGTCGATGTACTTACTAAAATTCTTAAAAAACTTTCAGATGCCAATCTCACAGTCAATTTTCCAAAATGTTCATTTTTCCGGAAAGAATTAAAGTACTTAGGCTATGTAGTTAATGAAAATGGTTTAAAAACGGATCCTAAAAAAGTTCAAGCTATTCTTGATATACAAACTCCAAAATCTGCTAAGGAGGTCAAACGTTTTTTGGGTACTGCCAGCTGGTACAGACGTTTTGTACCTAATTTAAGCACTCTTGCAGCACCGTTAACTAAATTAACTTCTACAAGCAAAAAATCACCTCCATTTAAGTGGTCTGATGAAGCTGAAATTGCTTTCAAGGCTATTAAGCAAGCTTTAATTAGTACACCAGTTCTGGCATGTCCAGATTTCTCTAAACCATTTGCTGTTCATTGTGATGCCTCTTCCTATGGCATTGGCGCAATGTTAACTCAGGAAGTCGATAATATTGATAAACCTATTGCTTATATGAGTAAATCACTTACAGGCGCTCAAAAGAATTATTCAGTCACTGAACGTGAACTTTTAAGTGTTATTACAGCACTAGAGCATTGGCGTTGTTATTTAGATAATGGATTACAATTTACAATTTATACTGATCACGCAGCCCTTCAGTGGTTTATGCATTTAAATAATCCTACTGGCAGATTAGCTCGATGGAGTATTCGTTTATCTATGTTTAATTTCGTAATTAAACACAAAAAAGGCTCAGATCATGTCGTACCAGATACTTTATCACGTATAAAACCAATTGATTTAATTAATTTTTCTACTTCTCAAACTAAAGACACTTGGTATTTAGCAATTTATAATAAATGTTTATCATTTCCTTCTAGTACTCCGGATTACATGATTCATAATAATAAATTGTTTAGATTTTGTAGATCTAACACATTATTTAACTCTGAATTTAATTGGAAACAAGTAATACCATTAGAATTTAGGGAATCTGTTATTACACAAAATCATTCTACTCCCCAAACGGCACATTTTGGTACTTTTAAAACATACCATAGAATTAAAAATCTCTATTTTTGGCCTGGCATGTATAAAGACGTAGCCATGTTTATTGCTAAGTGCGAGACTTGTTTAGCTACCAAGCACCAAAATCAAAACTTAATTGGTTTAATGGGCAAACCCAAACATTGTTCACGCCCTTTCCAATGTTTATCCATAGATTTGATAGGTCCACTTCCTACTTCACGTAAGCAGAATAGATTTCTATTTGTAGTTACTTGTTGTTTTTCCAAATATTGTTTGTTATTTCCAATAAAACATGCAACCGCTTCTATTATTTGCCATATATTGGACAATTTAGTTTTTATGGTTTATGGAGTTCCAGAAACTATTATATTAGATAATGGTCCTCAAATGATAAGTACAGAATTATCTGAATTATTTAAATTTTACAACATACCAAAAATACATTACACCCCACGTTACTGTCCACAAGTTAACACCGTTGAGCGTTACAATAAAACTATTGTTACGGCGATTGCAGCTTTTATAGATAAAGATCACAGAACTTGGGATACCTATATAAACAAAATACAATTTGCTATTAATACTGCGGTTAATGAAACCACAAAATTCACTCCATCATTTTTAGTATTTGGTAGAGAAGCTGTTACATGTGGATCTATTTACAAAAATAAAGATTTCAGAGATGAACTAATTTTCAGTCCTAGGGATGTATATGCTGAAAACATAGGACAATTAATACCTATCTTTTCCGAAGTACAGAAACGGTTATTTAATGCACATCAATATAATGCAACTTATTATAACAAACATCATCAGAATTTAGAATTTAATAACGGTGATATTGTTTGGAGGCGAAACCATGTAATAAGTTCCTCTAAAAAACATTTTTGTGCTAAGTTTGCACCCAAATTTATTAAATGTAAAGTTTCAAATAAAGTTTCACCATTAATTTACGATTTAGTGGATATGAATAATAACCCATTAGGTCGTTGGCATATCAGAGACATTAAACCTCTACCGCGTTTAACTTCTTCTTTGAGTGACTAGATTGGTTGTTACCAATTACTTTATATGAATTCATATATAATTATTGTTAATTATCTCACGGCGAGCATAAGCCGATTCTTTTTGTCTTATTTTTTTTCTATGCACCTCATTATCGTTTGGCTATACCATTAACATTGACGTTGGTCAAAACTTATAATTAATTATCATCATCGTAGTATTAGGTTAACTTATTGTGTAATTTATTTAATATTTGCAATTCTAGGAGTGTAAACTCTTATTTTCAATATCTGTATTATACTTTATAGTATAATTTGTTAAATGTTATCAATTGTTTTTCTCAATTTTTTTTTCAAGCGGTTTGCAGCTTGTAAAATTAAGCCTTCTGCACGAGCGTTTATTAAGGTAACTCGTTAAACTAAACCATACCTATGTGTATTATTTATACGCTTGAATCACTTTCCCGTGAGAATTATTTTCATATGTTTATTACATAAGTATTTTAATTACTTCACAAAAGACCCTTGGATTTTATTTAAAAGTCAATGTTTCACGACTGGCTATGATTTTCTTTTCTTTCCGGCATATTTATTTCAGTCTTTAACTGAAACTTGTTTATAGTAATCACCGTGCGGGAGTTAGCGACACGTTAAAGAAGCCATAAGCTATTAATATTTTCAGCGGATGGCAACTATTAAAGCCTTTTGCCGTTGCGTTCAACTCTGTTGAGTTGACTTATTTAGGATACGATTCCTCATAAGCAACTCTAACTGCATGATGTTTTATTTCCAGTAGTTGGAATAAGACTAGTATGAAAGAGAATGTATGTTGTAATTATAATGTACGTTGATGGAGTTGAACGATGTATATTAACATTGTATATTCCAGGAACATGTTTAAAATTTTATCATTCATGAACCATGTAATTTAAGATAATTATTTAGGATTTTTGTTTTCTCTCTCTCGTCTGTTTTGTTTTCTTTTTCTATTAAATAACTTGTTGATATGCAATATATCAGTATTATTTTTTTTTTCATATATACAGGATGTTTTTTCAGAAAAATTCTTCTATAGGATGTTAATATTAATTTTCATTTTGCTTTTAATTATTATTTTTTTTTGATCGTTCTTTCATTTGGCAGATTAAATATTAAAATTCGATATGTATATGCGGTTTATTTTGATTTGGTTTGAATATTTTTTTTTTTTTTTTAAAAACTATACTGAAAAAATCTTTCAGATTTTTTTTCCCGGCCCCCGGGGTATTGTGACGGTTGTCTATTTCGACCTCTTTTTGTCAGTAAATTTTATTTTTTTGTCGTTCCCGACGTAATTTTAAACTACGAATTACGTAGTGTCGGAGAACGGCAATGTTTTGATTTGACAAGCCAGTCACGAAAAATTATCCATCATAACAACTAGAATCTATTTATTTATTATTGTTTCCGAGTTTATTATTCAAAATTACATGTTTATCAATTTTTTATTATCTACATTCAAAGTTTTCATGAAATCAATAATTTATTTTTACGTACACGAGTGTGCGTAGCCAAAATTTTTTGGTAAGGATTCTCATTCATTAAAATTTTATTTTGTTGTTACTTTTTCTTTTCAGATCAAATTTAATTGTATTAATGTTTCTGTTTTATTTTGTGTGACTATTTTTTATTTCAATTTTGTTTATATTTTTTTGTTTGTATTTACAGGCATTTTTGTATATTTTTAATTTTACTGCAAAATAAACATAGAAGAGAGCTTTGGTATTTCCTTTCTGGACCCTCAATTACCACTTCGCAAACAACGCGTTACACCGTTAGCTCGACAAGTCTCCCTCTCCCCAAGTATCCAAACGACGAACACCCTCAAAGCGAACTACACGCGGACTGCTGCTTCCCCATTTCATCATTTATCACTAACAAACAAACTAAGCACTGCCAAGGAAGTATATTCTCAATACTTTGGTAACATTACCAAGTCAGGTAAATAAATACAGAAATAAATGACAGTCGTTTTGTTGGCTTAGACACGTCACGTGATACGTGACCAAAACAGACCTCATTACTTATTTATATGCAAATTACTTTCAACTGATTGATGATAAATTAACGTGATGAATACTTCAGAGCGCATATGCGCATGATAATAAATTATGAGAAATGAAAGAAGTTATACTGTCATTAAAATGTTTCTTACTAAAACAGTTTGACCAGAGCCTGTTTTCTAATAACCCTGTGTAACACCTCGTGTTCATTCAGAGTTCCACACAAGTTGAAATTGCGTTTAATCAATAAGACGTCTTCACATGTAGACTCTTGATATACAAATTACAGAGGTAAATAAAACCGAATCGACATTTTCCCTTTCCAAGACGTACTTATTCGTTGCTTTGTAAAATAGGTTGTTCTAAATATTCTTTAGTTACCTTTTATTTTATCCGAATTATGTTTCTAAATAGACCATAGAAGGTGAAGACTTGCTCTTAATTGTTTCGATAAAAAGTAAATATCTCGTCACTATTATAAAAATGTGATCGGTTGAAATAGATAGAAGCAATGACAATATAATAACAAAAGTTTTCGATGTTCCTCAAAATGGATTTTTCATATGACGCGCGATGCGGAAGGAAAGTGGAGCGAACGTGTTACGTAGTGGTGAAGCATTAGGAGTTTCAAAAAAGTGGGGAGAATTACTGAATCTGAAGTTCCAGTTGAAGTTGCGCTTAATTTGTAAGTTTAAATAGATATATAATAATAAATTTCCTACACAACAGTACTTACTGACAGACTTGAAGCAAGCAAACCTGCGATGGCTCCAAGATACCTAAGATACCTACCTAAATAATATCAACTGGACCACGCTTTAATTTAACAAAATGATTAATCTCATAGTGAAGAAGTTGTCATATATTAACAATTATAATAATAAAAATACATAAGTACATTCCCTTAGCCGATGAAATTAACCAAATGTGGCATCAAAACAGCGTTAAAATCATCCCCATCATTTTTTCTTCCAATGGAATAATAGCAAAAACATTAAAAACTTCACTAAAACAGCTTGAATTACCAGAGAAAACTCATATACCCCTTCAGAAAGCCATTGTCATAGATACCTGCTCCATAGTTCGAAGCTTTTTAAATCCTACTTCACTCCTACTATCCAATCAACATAATCCTGGCCACAATCTTAACACCACATAACACATCAAATAGTCGATACATATAATAGGTCTTTACCTATGAAACTGCCGTTTTGCCGTACTGGCCATTTCAAATGAAAATATTTTTTTTTTTGACTGATAATTCTAATTTCAAATTAATTTTATTTGACAAACATGGAATTATTTTTCTAAAATCGTCATTTGTTTAATAGTTAGTGTTTTGCTTTCAACGCATTCGAACATTTTTCGTCATCATGGATAAGTTAAAAATTCGAGTAATTATGGAGTATGAGTACCGTCGTGGCAGCAAAGCGGCACAAGCGGCACGCAACATCAACGACGTTTACGGAGCGAACACTACAAACTAACGCACCACCCGTTATTGGTTTACCCGCTTCCGTTCTGGAAATTTTGACCTGAAAAATGAACCCCGTGGTCGTCCGAAAACTTTGGTCGACAATGACGAATTAAAGGCAATTGTGGAAGCTGATGAAACTCAATCCACGGCTGAATTAGCAGCAGCTTTCGACGTTAGCATCAAAACAATATTGGTCCATTTGCGTCAAATTGGCAAGGTAAAAAAGCTTGACAAATGGGTACCCCACGAACTTAATGACCGCCAGCGCGAAGTACGCGTGGAGACGTGCCTTGTACTGCTCAGCAGGCATACAAATGAAGGAATTCTGAACCGCATTGTTACTTGTGACGAGAAATGGATCCTGTTTGACAATCGTAAGCGCTCAGCAAGTTGGTTGGACCCTGGTTCAGCACCCAAACAATGCCCTAAACGAAAACTTACCCCTAGAAAAGTGATGGTCACTGTTTGGTGGTCTAACGCGGGTGTAATTCATCACAGCTTCTTGCCAAACGGGACAAGCATTACTGCAGATGTGTACTGTGAAGAACTGAACACAATGATGGAGAAGCTCGCACGTCTCCAACCAGCTTTGGTCAATCGTTTGGCTCCACTGCTCCTGCACGACAACGCGCGACCTCATACTGCACAGCAGACGGTCTCCAAGCTACAAGAGTTGGGGTTGGAAGTTCTCCGTCATCCGCCGTACTCACCAGACCTTGCGCCTACAGACTTCTACTTTTTCCAGAATTTGGATAACTTCTTGGCGGGAAAAAAATTCAATACCCGAGAGGCAGTACAAAATGCCTTTGAAGAATTTGTTACCTCCCGTCCAGCTGATTTCTTCAAGAAAGGCATCAATAAGCTACCAATGCGTTGGCAGAGATGCATTGATTGCATGGGTGATTTTGATTAATAGAAATAAAAAATATATAAAAAAATTACGCTTCATTTATTTCGTGAAAAACGGCAATTTCATAGGTAAAGACCTAATAATTAAAAACTCACATACATCTCAACAAACATACCTATACTTCGTCACAGATTACTTGGCATATGCCCGTACCTAGGCACGTAAAACCGACGATTGTCAAGTAAAAAAAATAACTAAACAGAATAATAATATAATATACATACTTCCGTAGTATCTCTATAAAAAAGTACACTACTTTTTATATAATATATAATTTGCTTATATTACTTATTATATAAAAACTGAAACCTTTGAACTGATTTTCAAATGTATTTACTACAAGTAAGTTACATTACTTAGAAGTAACCTGGGCTGTATTTTTTCCCGATATTTAAAGAAAACATTCCCCATTCAAATTCAAAAACCATTTTGAGATCACTGTTCTACAATACATTTTGTTGGTATATTTAACGATAATGCGCTAATATGTACCTCTCATTCGACCTCTCCATGCGTTATCTGGCAGCATCAATCTTTTTTTTTATTTGTGAAACTGTCAAGTCACATATAGTTCATAGTATATACGTATGTTATAAAGAATCATCAATCAGAAAGTCAAAAAAATAGAAAGTTGTAGAGTGAAACAAAATTACTCTGTGACATCATTATACGAACTTCTTTGAATTTATATACTGCACATAAATCAGAAATATTATTTTTTCTCAAAGTACCTCATTATTTCAGAATAAAATATTAAGAAAGAAATACTTTAGAATTAGTTTAAGAACCGAATCAAACGGTCGCGCAAGGGAAACCTTTAAGTAAAGGTACAATATGCAACAGGAATTATGTAATCGAGTAGATCATATAATTTGATTTTTTTTTTAATCTTTCAAAATAATGGCAGTGCAAAATATCAAAAACTCGCTTAGATAATGGAGCTTAAATTGGAACGTTCTGGGAAAATTACATTTACGGCATCTGGATACTTTCCATTTCTGAATACAAAATTAAATTTAGATTACTCCAAATGGATGTAAACAGGGACTTTTTGGGATCGTGTTAAATTTAACTTTAATCTAATATTAAGGACGTATATAAGAAACAAAGCAGCATAATTATTGAATATTCTTTATTATGTATGACTAAATAGCCCGATCGTTAAGCTTATAGCTCGTCATATAGTAGAATAGAATGAAATGTTCGATCAGCGAATTGAAAGTCGCATTTTATGAAATGATCGACTATCGTTGGGCCACATCATGGTGTTGCTTAGCCAGATCAATGATAAGAAATCGTTTCATCAAAACTCGGGTAACCATTTTTTAAGCGTATTTCTTACTCCTATTCTATACAAGCTCAACGTTATGGAATTATATAAAAAAAGTGTAATGCACAGTTTGAGAAGGGAACATTCTCGCTCCGATCGCCGCCCAGTGCGGACGTGCAAGACCCAGCTCTCCGTTGATCGGTCCCTTCCCGCCATTCCGCGGCGCTCAGTTTACTGACGTCACAGTCTAGCGTGTTGGCTCCGTGCTACGGTTTCCTAAGTCTTTCTACTCCGTCTGAGTGCTTTCGAAGTGCGATTTTTCTTTGCGACTAAGCCTCTTAGTCTTCAAAGTGCTGTGCTAAGTTGTGTTGTGCTTGTGCTGAGTGCAGTGTTGTGCCCGGCGTAAGTAGTCTGGTTTCAGTGCAAAGGATACTTAACGGTGACAACGAATTTGTACTGAACCAGTCCTTTTTATTTTTATTTATTTCTCTTCTCTATTTTATTTATTTTTCTCCTATTTTCATATTTATTTCTATCATATTTGTGTGTTTTCGTGTGTATTTGTCCTTTCTGTCGGTAAAGGTTGACCCTAACGCGGTCAACTCTTTACCTGCGCACCCATTTTTAGGTTTCTAGGTAGCGGCCTTCGGCGTACTATTGTTAGTTCTAATTTATTCTCCCCAGCCCCCCTACCGCTGGTAGGGAGGTTTGCCGCTAGGGTTCACTAGATTTTTATTTAGGAATTCTAGGCATTTGTTATACAAATAGGCGCTAGGTTTGCTAGGGAACCTAGGCATACATTATATATTTATATATTACATTTTATAATTCCAAGTCCTCCAATGGACCTTGTCAATATTCTTAAGTCGTTCGCCCAGGCGCTCGCTGCGTCCGGCGTAAGCATACCCGCTGACGCACTAACGCAGGCCTTACAGGCATCTATCGCGTCCCCGGCCCCTCAGGCCTCAACCCCGGCCCCTCAGGCCTCCAACGTCGAGACCCCTCAGGTCTTAAGCTCTCCCGCGTCTCCCGCCTCGTCCGAGATGGACTGCGAATCGGTCGCATCCTCTCACGCGTCGCGTCGTAAGCGTACCGCTCCCGGGAGCGACTCCGAACCCGCGTCTGATACGTCGTCAGATGCCGTCACCCTAACCGGCTCTCCTGAGCCCGCGTTTCAACTCGTCGCCAAGCGCTCCAAGAAGCGCTCTAAGAAAGCTTCGGTATCTTCAATACCCGAGCCCTCCCCGGTGTCTTCAACACCAGCCCCCGCGCCGTTAAAATCAGTCGTAGTAACCGCGTCTCCGTCGGTCACATCAAAGCCAGCGACTCCCGCTGCGCTCCCGTCCCGCCGAAGCCTCAGCTCCCTCCGCCCGTATTCCTGCGTGAAAAAGCGCGCTGGACCGCGGTTTCCAACTTGTGCAAAGTGCACAAAATCAATTACTTAAAAGCCGCCAACGCTGGCGATACAATCAAGATTCAAATAGCGACCGTCGACGACTTCCGCGCGTTTACCAGGTTACTCGGATTAAACCAAATCGCATATCACACCTACGCCCTCCCGGAGGAGCGTAAGATCCGCGCAGTACTACGGGGCGTCCCGTTCGAACTCAGTAACGAAGACATCCTCGATGACCTTAAGTCTCAGGGTTTCCCGGTCACAGCAGTGCACAAGATGCACTCCAACCGCGGTAGGCGTTTTCCCTTAGCGTTGGTAATCTTGTCGAATACTCCCAACTCGAGGGAGATCTTTAGAGAGGCTCGCACAATTTGCGGACTCTCAAATATCTCCGTCGAGCGTCCCAACCCCCGTGGTCACCCTGGGCAGTGCCACCGCTGCCAGCTTTATGGCCACGCAGCGGCTAACTGCTCAGCTCCCCCCAGGTGCGTTAAGTGCCTGGATCCACACTTCACAAAGGAGTGCACTCGCACTCCTGAATCCACTTCCCCCCCTGCCTGTGTGCTGTGCGGCCAGTCCGGCCACACAGCTAACTACAGGGGTTGCCCGCGCGCTCCGCGCTCCACCACCAAGAGGGTCGCGCCTAAACCGGCGCCGCCGCTCACTCCTGCCAACTTCCCGCCGCTGCGCAACCGGGGTCCCCCGGAAGCAAAGCCCGTTCAGCCGACACCTACTCCGGCTCTGTCTTGGAGGCAGCGTCCGGCCGTTCCGCCTGCACCTTCCCGACCTATCCCAGCTCCCGTAGCTCCCGTAGGGCCGCGTCCTTCTCCGTCTTCCGCACCTCAGTCGTCGTTGGCTGAGGACATGAAGACCGTATTCGACGTTATTCAAAACGTCGATATTAACGAAATTTCCGTGCTCGCACGCAAACTGCGAGCCGCCCGCTCTCCTCAAGAGCGTTTATTTGCTTTAGCCGAGCATCACTCGCTCCTAAGTTCGTTGTAAATTCTTTTATAATTTATAAATTCTTAAATAATAAATTATAATGTCTAGACCCGCGAATCCCGCGTCCAGTCGTATTAAACCCAAGGGCTTATCCCTAGTATCTTTTAACGCTCGTAGCCTTAATACCAACCTTCCCGAGATTAAACTGTTCCTTCAGAACAAAGAACCTGACTTATTCCTTCTCCAGGAGATATGGCTTACTCCAAACCGCTCCAGGGGATTCGCTATACCTAAGTACGCGTTTATTCGTAACGATAGGCCCAACTCCGACGGTTTCGGCGGCACCGCTATATATTTCAAAAGAGGCTTCCACTGCTGTCCTCTCCCTACCCCTCCTCTCCTCAACATGGAAGCCACTGTGTGTAGATTGGCTATGACTGGTCATCCGACCATCATCATAGCTTCAATCTACATACCTAGTGGTACCAGACCAATCCGCAGCGACTTTGAGGCCATTCTCGCCCTCGGCCATTCAGTCATTATGTTCGGAGACTTTAACTCCAAACATACTGACTGGACGTGCCTATCGACTAACACCAGCGGTATCGCTCTCCTCGACATCACTAACTCCCTTGACCTAGATGTCATATCCCCCGTCACTCCCACTCACTATCCCAACAACCCGTCCTACTCTCCTGACATCCTCGACTTTGCAATTATCAAGCGTATCAATCTTGACCTAAGGTCTATCGAACCGCTCGATGACCTAGGCTCCGACCATCGCCCCGTTTCCCTCGTGCTAGGACCGCCGAACGATAACGTCTCATCTCCTAAGACCTTTACCAATTGGAAAGGTTTTAAAAATACGTTAGTTTCAGCCTTAGAGGCTCCGAATTCTCCACTCGCGATCTCTCCCGAGCAATTAGATAGCCCGGATAAAATCGATTCATTAGTAAATTCTCTCACTGATGCTATCAACTCAGCCATCAGTGACAACGAAAAGGTTGCTAAGCAAGGCAAACCCACGCTTCCCTTAGCCGTTAGCAATCTTATTAAAGCTAAAAACGCGGCTCTCCGGAGAGCCAAGAAATATCCCACGCCCGCCTATAGAACAGCTGCGAATCAGCTTCAACGTAAAGTTAGGTCTTGCCTCGCGGAACTCCGAGACGCTCAGATGAACGATCTCATGGCGAATATCTCTCCGTCCCACCAAGCGTACTATAGCATGGCCCGAGCCTTACGCGTAGACACCGTCTCTCACGTTCCTCCTCTCACTCGTCCCGATGGCACTACTGCCTTCGAAGTCGAAGAGAAAGCCGAATGCTTCGCCGACAGCATTGCCGCACAATGCTCGCCCAGCACGCAACCCGCGAATCCCACTCACATCAAAGCGGTGGAGGACGAAGTCCTTCGCAGAGACTCTCTCCCCATCACCGCCGACCCTGTCACAGTCTCTAATGACGAAATCTTGCTTCTCATTAGAAATCAAAAGTCCAAAAAGGCTCCGGGTGCGGATGGAATTTCCAACCACGCACTTAAGCACCTACCGCAACAGATGCTTACCTTGTTAGCTATCATTTTCAATGCCTGCTTCGACCATAGCTACTTTCCTAAAGCTTGGAAAGAAGCGACAGTCATAGGCATTCCCAAGCCGGGCAAACCTCTGAACGTCCCGGCAAATCACAGACCCATCAGCCTCCTCAAGGCAATGTCTAAACTTCTCGAGAGAGTCATACTTTCTCGAATGCGGAACCATCTGTTTCCAACGGATGGCGATCCTCTCATTATTCCCCATCAGTTCGGCTTTCGCGCTAAACACTCCTGCCCTCAGCAAGTCCACCGAATCGTCGAGTATATACTTGACGGTTTCTATCCGCGTCGTTATAAAACAGTCGCGGTTTTCTTTGACGTAGCCAAGGCTTTCGATAAAGTCTGGCACAGCGGTCTCGTTTATAAACTCTACAAGATAGGCTTACCGGATCGCCTAGTCAGGATAATAGCGTCGTTTCTCAAAGACCGTACGTTTCGATTTAAACACGAAGGCACGCTTTCCGCACCTCGTCCCATAAAGGCTGGAGTCCCTCAAGGCTCAGTCCTCGCCCCTCTGCTGTACACCGTGTACACCAACGACATTCCCATCCCGCCGAAAGGCGTCGAACTCGCCCTCTTCGCTGACGACACCGCACTCTATACCAAAGGCCACGGTGTTCGGCGCCTTGTAACCAGACTCCAAAAGGCCGTAAACGCCCTTGGTGCATGGTTTCAAGAATGGCGCATCGATGTGAACCCTGAAAAGAGTTCTGCGATGCGCTTCGACCACAAACGCCGTCGTCCCGATGGCGATCCCCACGTTCGAATGTTAGGCATTCCCATCCCCTGGAAGCGCAGTACTAAATACTTAGGCGTCACATTAGATCCGACGCTTTCTTTCAAGCCACACGTTGAAAGAGTTTCGAAACTCGCTCGTCACTATTTAGTCCGCCTAAATAGCATGTTAGGTAGAAAAAGTAAAATGTCCTTCAGAAACAAACGTACACTTTACAAGGTCTGCGTTAGACCCGTCATGACGTATGCCTCGCCAATCTTTGCCCACGCCAAACCCTCCCTCCTGCACAAACTGCAGATAGTTCAAAACCTCTTTTGCCGCCGGGCCACAGGCGCACCGTGGTACGTGCGTAACGCGGACTTGCATAGAGATCTTGAACTGCCTACAGTACAACAATATCTCAAAACACTCTCTGAAGCGTTCTTCAAACGCTCCGAAACCCATCCCAATCCTCTAGTTCGTGATTCTGTCTCATATGCTGCTCCTGTGTTAGACTCGAAGTTCAAAGTCGCTAGGCCTAGAAATGCGCAAGCGTACTCATCCACCAGACTGTCACGCGATCTCGAGGCCCTTCTGGCCGCAAATTCTAATTCTAACGTAAATTCTAATTCTAACGTAAATCCGAATTAATGCATATTTAATTTTTCAATTTTTAATGTTTTCATTATTTACTTTTCATTTTTAATGTTTTTATTTTACTTTTAATTTTTGAGCACCTTCAGTGCTATGTAATCCCAGCGGGTGACCCCTTCTGGGCCCCGCTAGCGCGGCCTCTTTCTCCAATTGGCCGTCGCTCCGATGAAGGCTGAGTGGCAAAAATGCACGAGCCGACAGGGGGTTTTTAGTGGGTATGGTCCTGGTAGGCGTCGGGACGAGTCCCACATAACTTTGGAATCGCGCCAGAGTATGCGTCAGGGCATTTTTATCCTCCTGCCCTTCCCGCGGAGGGGAACAAAAAAAAAAAAAAAAAAGTTTGAGAAGACCTTTATTTGTCCATAACTTACTATCATATTTTTCCATGATAAGTCTTAATACAAATATCATAATCTCCTTTCTCTCGAGTCTCTAAGAAAAATAACATTAACCCTGAAAAAATGTGAATCGACGAATTTCTTTAAAACTTTTGCATTAGGCACCAAAAAAGCGATTAGAAATTTTTATTTTGAACTGAAGCAACATTTTCTCAACGCTAAACAACAAAGATATTCAAACAGTTTCGAACAGTTTCAAACTTCCGTAAATACAATTAATGTTTCACGTAATAAATTAACAAACATTAAAATTAGTGTACATTTCGTATACATCTTACGCTTTCAGGAATTCCTATTGTCGGTTTTTTATTCTGCCTAGATCTTCATCTTCAGTATCTTAAATGGTTGTAATTTCTGTGTTTCATCCATACTATTTTTGAACGCGTAATTAGTAGTCTATATTCGGGTACAAAGTAGTAATAACAGTTTTAAAATAAAGTGTAAAAATGAGTACTCATAAAACCCTGCTCATACAACACTTTATTTATAATGTAGGTAGTATATTCATGTTCTAGAAAAGCGATGTGCAACAAAATAATTCACTCCGGCTTTAAAACTAACGTGAGTTATTTTGTAAAGCATTTCTGTTTCTGTTTGAAACACAGTTTCGAACAACCGCTTTAGTTCTACCACTGCGAAAATCTAAAGGGAACGATATTTTGGTTCAGCTATTAGGTTATAACAATGGCACATTTGTTACGAATACTGTAAATACTTAAAAGGAAATATACTATATCAATTACAAATACATTTCACAAACAGAATTTCACTAAATATTGTTTATTAAATCAGAAAAATAAACGAATTACCGAGATTTTTGATAGTCCGTTACAGCAAAAGAAAATTACAACAATTGCAACAGCCGTGATTGTGTTCCGTAATTGTCAGATCTGAAATTGTAATTTATGTGCCACTTCATGAAAATAAAATCAAATATGTTCCTTTGTAAACGTTTTGAGACGATTTTAAGCCCTTTTATTAAATTTCATTGATAATGAAAAGATTGAAAAACGTTTTATGAGAAAAAAACTTGTACAGTTTTTGTATATGTACTTTACTCGCAAAAATATTTGTAAGACGCATTTTAGAAGATTTTAGGAATTAAAATTTTTGCTTAGTTATAAACTAAATAACACTAGGTTTGTATAGAAATTTTATTAAAGAAATATCTTTCTATAATATACTTAAATAAAAATTGGAAAACAATAAACAGAAAAAGTTGTGGCCAAATTGTAAATCTTGGAAAGCTCTCCATACAAAAATATTCAAAGCATTTTATTTTCTTCCATTTTTGAAAATTGTTATTTGTATAGACGATGACTATCGATCAATTAAGGTTTTTTGCGTGTTCGCCATATTGTAAATCGATACAGTAGATGGTGCTTAGGTCACTGCCCATACAAAAATATTCAAACACACAACATTAAATCATCGTCTTATATTTATCCGCGTACTACATGAAAGATAGACATCTAATAGCTTCGCTGTATGGGTTTTGAATAGGACGTATTGCCAAGGATCTATGGTGGGAAGATAGATCAAAATTTTAAATCAAGAACAATTGTTTTAGTAATATTTAATACTAAAAGGTACTTAATTTTTTATTTGTAGAAATGACGCAGATTGCTCTTTTCAGAACATTCAACTCGGAAATCAGAACTGATATGGACATTTGTAAAAAAAATTCGTAATCAGGTACCACAAAATAGTGAAAAAGGGCATATTTTTCTTTGTTGATTAGTGTAATTACGTGCATGGTGTAATCTTTATCTTTTTATTTGTAAATTAAATGGATCTTTGTTGTTTACTTTTACTTTTACATTTTACTTTACATAAATACCTCCTTAACAAAATTTCTTTCCAAAAATTTCACAAGAGAAAAAGCAGAAATCCTTAACACAATCCTAAATTTCTCTCCCTGTATCACTGTCAGAAATCTGCTTATTTTCGGCAGCAATAAACGTACAGGCAGACAAAAGCCAATGTCGCCTTCCCAAGGAGCCACCTGCTTGCTATTTCACGGCAATATGGACAGATAGCGCCGATTGCATTGACGTGACGGATGGGGCAGACTACAGCGTAGCGGAGAGACGATCACTTAATTTTTTTTTAAAGCAGTTTTGACAACCATCTCTCAGAGATTTTTGTAATGTTTAGGTACCGTTTCAAAAATCATTGTCATAACTGAATACAAATCTATTGTGACCAAGATAATCTGGTTAGTCATGGTGAGATATCTTCAGTAAATTTAATAAAAAAGATTTCTATTGTTTGATAAAAGTTTTATTGGTTTTGAATACATTGTAAAACAAATGTTAAGTAAATAAAACAATACTGCCGACCAATTAGCATCTACCACAGCCTTTGTTAAAAAGGAGATATTTTAAAATAGCTTTGTTCACTAGTTTCATATAATAGGTTTGATATAATATTTAAAAGACTAACATTCGTAATTCTTTCAAAGATCCATCCCTGAGCAGAAACGTCAGTCACTTATGATTGAATCTCTCTGCCTAGCTCTAACGTAAGGTTTGTTCTATAAAGATATAAAGTGTGTCCCGAATACAAAAGACCCCAGAGGCAGATTGCCTTCCATGAATGGATTTATTTATTTTCTGCCTGAATGTGATATTAATATTAATGTCTTACATATATACAACCCTATTGGTTTATTTTTATGAAAACCTGATTTTGTTGTTAACTATGTGAGGTATTTTGGAATTTCATTTCTCACAACATGTAGAGTAATTATGGCGATGCTTTGACTACTACGTCAAAGCCTGAGTTTTTTATCTGTTTGTTTTGTCAAATCCCAGGATAATCAAAGATATAAATGTAGGAGCCATTTACAAGTCTACACAATTATTGGTAACAACATAACAATGGCAGCACTTGACAAACACTTGTATTACTTAATGTAAAACTCATACTGAAAAAATCAAATGCAAAAAAATCTATATTCGAATTAAAGATGGGCGTTGAAATAAATTTACAATATTTTGGTGGAAACAATACAAATTGGTGTTTAGAAACATTCTTTAGAAATATTTATACACAAAGCGTATTAACATTCTAAGGCCAAAATCTAGACACAGTGTAGGCACAGTGTGTATGGTTTTGATCTGGCTGCCATTAAGTTGCTACTATCTGGTGGTGGTTATATTTACGAAACATTGTTACTAAAAGCTTTTCCGTCACATCTCAGTTGCATAATGTAACATAATATACATTTACATTATACATGCATACATTTAATGTATACATTTTGAGGAAAAACCTAATGTAGACACAAAGAGAAGTAATAGTTACCACATTGTCACTAGATTTGTGTATATCTTATTTTGTTCTATGAAGTTATAGTAACCGTGACTGGATTTGGTTGCATGGTTGTAGTACCACTCCATACGAAATCTTAACATAACTCTACTACACATTTTCTTTGAGATTACGATACTGTGACACAATTATAATATTCGATAAAAATGGATTGTCGAAACAGCTCCAAATCTTTAAATAAGTAACTGAAAATTTAGTAAAAATACACATATAATTTTCAATACTTGATTAATAATAATTCAGATTCAGCTAATTATTTTTGTTATCAGAGTAACTGCAAATATTTATTATATTTATTTTATTTCTACATATTAGGAAGACTATGGATTTCATAGCTAACAATAGAGTAGGTCATATGTTTGAAAACCTAGCAAACTATTATTAGTTGTGCTAGATTTTTTGTGACCTCCAGCTGAAGCTGAATTATCACTAATCAGATATTGAATAATTATGAGATGCACATTTTTCTTATTAGTGGCTAAGGGATATTTTGTTCGATCTATCAATTTACGCGCAACAACAAAACAAGTAAGAAACTTTGAAACTTTCCTTTTGTACCGGACGGGATCTAAAAGCAAAAGTTCTAACTTGAGAATGCTTTTTCCGTTATGATGTTAGATGTTTGAAATACAAACGATTGTTTTACGATGTTGAAGTGCCAGCTCTAATTACAGCTATATTTCCTCGCTAGGGCTGCGAGCAATTTTCATTAAAATTTAATATGTCATTAAACTAAACAGCGTGGATGCGCTCTTGTGTGAACGCAGATGAGCTAGGACTTTGGAAGTATTTAAATTACTAGAGAGTATTTGCGTGGGTAGATTATTTTTGTGCATATATTTTAGCACACAATAACGCTTTTTATTGTTATTATTAAAACAGATTGAAACTTAAATAAGATGTTTTCTCATATGCTACTTTAAGGGCATAAAATGGGAATAACTACTTTAAATTAAATGTAATTTAAATTTAATTTTCATTATATTTCAATGAATTTACGGAATTTTTCACACAATTTTCGATTTTTATCGTATTGAAATATCGGACTCGCGAAATAAAACTCGAAAACCGTAAGAAGAATCCATAGAACCGTAGTAAGAATCCCGTAAATTCATTAAATTGTAATAAAATGGGAATTTCAGATAATCAAGAAGGAACCAAAAAGTATTTTGAGGCATATCATTAAAATATTTTCAGACAAAATATAAGTTGTATGAAAAGCTGTTCTTTTTGTTAAAGAATTACTTATTTTACTCTGATCAAATTCAACTAGAATATTTATCTTGCTTTTGCCAACCCTGCCCTAATTTGTTGGAAATTTTCAAAAAGGATATTTATGACAGTAAAGTTGTATAGTTGACAAACAAGAATATATACAAATTAACAAAATGAAAAAGAAAAAGTATTTAAGATAGAATGTAACGCCTAAATTACGTTGTACATAGGGTGTAGTGGCTAAAAATGTGGCAGAACTGCCGTATTGGATCAATAATAATGAACGTAGCGCAAAATAAGTGCAAGCCAAAGGTTCTTGAGTTTCACTCACGAATCGTTTAGAAATGTCACCGAAGTGTCTACGAGCACCCTGACCAACGCCAAAAGCTTCAAAACTATTACACTACCTAGATGTTTCCTTTGCTTCACACTTTCCGCGACATTAATAGCCCAGCCAGCTTGGACGCTCGTCGTAGGAAGAGGCCGAAAGGGTATTTACTAAGGTTGCATACACTACACTAGCAGCCTACCCATTTTCTAGAAACATACCAACAGGTCGCTTGCCATAGTCACGCAATAGTTCCAACGGTTCGAGTGCCGAGGGAGAATTGGAGGTCACAAGCGCCTGACGGCCGATGTCGTTCAAACTGGCATGGCAGGATAATCTGCCACCACTACGAGAGCACGAAGGCCCGTGCTCACCAGGCGATACGTTTACAACGGCAACGGTGCTCAGCACATCATTTTGCACCAATACGCAAACTAAAAGCTATCCTAAAGCTTTGGTTGTCTAAAAGCTATCCTAAAGCTTTGGTTGTCTAAAAGCTATCCTAAAGCTTTGGTTGTCTAAAAGCTATCCTAAAGCTTTGGTTGTCTAAAAGCTATCCTAAAGCTTTGGTTGTCTAAAAGCTATCCTAAAGCTTTGGTTGTCTAAGCTGAATAAAATATTCTAGTTACTTCTGGGTTCGGCAATGAAGAAAATTTCTCTCAAAAACGAAGTCCTGCTTGGAAACCACAACCGACCTTTTAAAACACCTTGCAGCACCAACAATAAATTTAGTTAAAACAAAAAAATTTCCTCGGCGTTAGAAGGGGATCTAATAGATCTGAATTTAATGTTGAAGGTGGATGCTTGCTTATCAAGCAGACTTTTTAGATGACGAGGCGCTACAGTATAGAAAAAAGAATTCGAGAAGCCTCTCTAATGTTACCGTAAGAAATTATGGATTCTATTTCCTGGCATAAATCAAAACTGTGATTCCAAGAAGGATTCTTACTTGTTATATGTAAAAGGTTATATGCAATTTTCTATATCTTGAATTATTATTTTGAAAATTATTTATGAAGTTCGTTACGTGCTGGGAGGTGAATAGTATATTTAAAATTAAGCGAAAATAAATGAACTTGTTGCGTTCCGTTTATCCAGTTTTTCTGGTATGCTTTTTGTACAGGTTTAATTCCTGTTTTTGTGCGGATCTGACGCAATGAAGTGTGATAGTTATGGTCTTGTATTAGTTATGTATCGATAAATTAAACAATTGAGGGCTCAAGAAGGCTTATGCAATCAGTTGGTTTTTTTTGGTGCTATAATCGCAAAAGTATGCAAAAATGCTCTCAAATTTATTAGAGAGTATTTTTTTCGCAAAGTTACCTAATAGATAATATCTTTTAAGAAATGCATATTTATTTGTGTACAAAAAATTTATTATTTGAAATTAAAAATTGTTTTATTTACTGTCCCTCTTCTTAAATTTTACTTTGCAATTTATTATTTCCTATGTTTAGATTTTATATCTGTGTATATGAACTTTTTTACTTTTTTAACACGTTTATACAGTGCCCTAATGACATAAATAAGTATACAAGGAATGTTCAGACTATTCTTAGAATAAACCTATTGTAGAAAGATTATACAAGAATAAATAAAATCCATATTTTTATAAAAACGCTTTATTTAACAGTTAAATAGGCTTTTGATTAGATACAGATTCATACAAAAAATACACACGTATTGGGTAAACATACAAGTAGGGCGAGTTTGATAAAGGCATAACAATCAATGTATTCATCATATGTGTTGAAAGTCGACCTGGGTCACGATATGGATCAAGATATTATATTAGGCAAATTACTAAACAGTTCCTAAACAAATAAATAAGAAATGAGCGCATTAGGTATTTTTGGTCCCATTTCAACAATTTAATCCAAACTTTTTTGACTATTACTCACAACATATCAAGCAAATGCTGACTTGGCACAATAATACGTTGTTTTTAATTTATGGTCAGAAAGACGAAAAAACTTAGATTTAGACAATATCAAAAATAACAAATATTTAGGTAAATATTAAATGTCTTTAATAATAGGTATTATTTTATATTGTTACAATAAAGCTTGCATACGATTAAAGATATATTCGAGTAAAGGATAAAATTGAAAATCCATGGTATGGAATACATGAAACTCTTCGAGTATTTATATTTCTTATACCAAAAACAAACTTTTACATTTACCAACTGGTGGCCAAAGATTCAATGAAATTATCAAACAAAGTATGTATTACGCTTAATACAAGAACACTCATTAAACTATTTATAGGTGGAGATAAAACCTGTAACAGTCAACTATGAGCAGTCATTATACACAAGATTAATTTCGATCTTTACACATTAATTAAGACAAGTTAAAACAAAAACCTAAACTAAATAGAATTCAAATACTTTTGTCTTAATAAATTTGCCGCAAAATAACCAAAAACAGAAACGACTACACATAAAAGACAAATGTGTTATACCGAAATATAAACGTCATGTTTGTTCAACTGGCGTCGTTTAATTTGGTCTAGTGGAAGGTTACCTACATGGTACAATCAAAATGGCCCTATCGATGGGGCTGATTTACATAAAACAAGTTTAAGTCACCGTCCCATTCATATCACAGCCTTTGGCTCTGACAATATTCTCTTAAAGTAGCGTATCGTATTTGAGTACAATTTTCATCAAGTTAAGATTATTCCATTTATTTTCACAGTTGGATTCTAGTCAATCCGTCGATTGCTACTGTTCAAAATTAAAATTACATTGTTATCATTATTTTTGAAAAATTATCTCTGATTAGAGTTTACAAAAATAAATACATTGTGATACTTGCATGTGATAATTGTAAAAAGTCTGGTTACAAAAACATACAAGAAAAACGGGTTAATACGGTTAACATATTGCATATTTTCTTGATTTTCAAAGAAGCCTTTTCATAAAGCTGTTTATAAAAATTTATTGATTAATAAATATAAATAATCATTACTTTATTATATTTTTACCTTTATATTAAACAATGTTTTGTCGAAATTAGTGACTTTGGGATTATGTCGACTTGTCTGAGTATTTTTATTACATTTTATAATGGAGTTAAAATTGTAACTTTTATTTTTTATGCATTTACAATATACCCATTTGAAAAGAGCATTTGAAATACACACTCAAGATTATGTTAAGAACTTCGTAATCTGCGTCTATGAAGTGTTTATTTGCAATCAAAAATCTCCATGAATTTTAAATTGTCGTGATCTTCAATTTATTTACATACATACAATCTTACAAAACGTACAACGGAATATTTTCTTCAAACATAACGTTCTTACTTAACACGAGTATTACATATCACTGAACAGCACACGATCGTTTATCAGTCTGTCCCGTTCTCACTAGTCTATTCAGGTTAAGTTTGGGGCTTCCGCTGACACTATCGCTGTCTCCTTTGGCACAGGTCTTAGTCCTCATGATCATCAGGTCAGTTCTGATGCTGGGGCGGCGAACGTTCGGCGCGACCACTCCACAGGCGTCCGAGAGCCTTCTCTTTATCGACAGCGTGCATTTCTTAGCTCTACTGCTTTGGCTGCTAGTCGGGGGCAAGGTACAAGGGCTTCCAAACGCCGTGCTCACTCGTTTGTGATGGTTCGGCGCCATTTCTAAAGGCAAGCTGGCGACGACGAAGAGCTCATAGAACAAGTCTTCAACCTGGAAGTTCTTCTTTGCCGAGGTCTCGACGAAGACGCAGGATGAGTCTTGGCCGTCGCAATACGCTTGAGCCTCTTCGGGTTGCACAGTCCTGGGGAAAATACATTTAATGTTTAGTCTTTTATTGGTGATATAGAAAATTACTTAATATAGATTAGTTTTAAATATGCAAAGAGCAAGCGAGTCCGCAATTGTAAATTGTCTGAGTGGGGCGCTGACAACCTCGTCAAATTAAACGCGTCCACTTATACAAAGAGTTAGATCGACTTAACACCCATTTTTAGATATAAACCTGAACGAGCACACGATTTACGTGATGGTAAGTAGCGTCTGTAGCCAAGATATTCTAGAGCTTTTGCGCATGACTATCTCATCCTTTCTCCACCAAAAGCTTCGAAAAAATTTGGGATTCATCTCGAAGGCAAGTACTTCAGTTCTGAACGTCTGTTTAACTTACAGACCAGGTCTGATCTTGTTAAGAGTATTGCAGTCATCATTCCGGTAAATATGAAGCCTGAAAACTCAACAATGACGATAAACTCACTAATAAGAGATTGCACAGTCTCGATCACCGTCACAAAGTTGCAAATCTATTGCTATATTACAGTATACATTTGTAGTTTGTACGAATGTTCTGTTTGAACAAGTACAACCCTCACCGTTTCTTCACCGGTCAACTAGGCGCAGACAGAAATACCGTCAGTTTGTCGTCATTGTACCAAAAAGCCGCACTATGCGTTTTGACAGTTCATTTTCGATTCGCGTTGTCAAAGTATAGAATGATCTGCTTATGTCAGCTTTTCCAAAAAAATACAACCTCAGAATGTTCAAAAGTAGAGTGAATAGGTTTCTCTTGGACAGGTGTGTAACATTTACCTCGACTTCATCTTCAGTTTCCACCAGGTGAGATGGAAGATAAAAGCCTGCTAATTGTGAAAATAATAAACAACAATAAATAATTTTAAAAATATTTATGGCTAAAGGTGAAGTTTAAAACGTGGGATTGAAGTCGTTTGATCTCGGTAACAGAAGGCCTGTCACTAGCTTACTTTCGAATCCTAGCAAAAAAAGAAATGATTATTTAAGTAGACTTACTTGAGTTCTCTATCACACTTATTACCGGCTATGGCCATGGGCACGCGCGGCGCCTGCCGCCGACCACGGCCGCCACTGTTGGACGCACTAGCCTTCGTCTCCAGGATCTGCTCTCGCAGACGGATCACCTCCTCGAACGACTCACGGCTATCCATCGCAAAGACCAGCACAAATAGATCACCTGAAGACAATCATTAAAATTTAAAGCAAATATAGCGGCCGTGGGATAAAAAGGAGAATAACATATTGAAATGTAGTTTGATGTTATTTCATCATGATACGACATAAACAATACAAAACAAATGCTTGTTGAGATACAAAAGAACCCTTTTTAGCCTTTGCGCTACATACGTTTTGATGGGGTATCTTTTGGAATACAGATTTTTTAACATCGAGTTTCATTTCACAGAAAAAGATTCCATAATTCACCACAGTTTCACATTATCGAACAAACCTTTAGAAAAAAATAAGATTTAAAATTATTTTTAAAAACGATCTCTCAAACTATCATTTCATATTAGCTTATAAGTTATCAATAAAACTTTACATAATTAATTATGTTTTAATAACGTAACGTTACACATTACAACTTTCATTGTATTGGCAAAACAGAAAATATATAATTGTAATTAACAGATCACTTTGATTACAAACTGTTAAAAACTGTTATCCTGGATTATTTCCTTGTTTTAAGCAAGCGTGCATCATGATGTCAAGCATGCAGCATGCATCATTCATCCCAGCAATCATGAAGCATGCATGATGGACTGAATTTGTGTATAATAATGAGTCGATGAAATGAAATTGCGATGTTTCCAGAAATTGTAAAACATTGTATTTAAATTTCAGCGAATAGTTTTATGGGGAATATAAGTTGTTGAAGTTAATTGCAACAAAATGTGGGGTTCCCGTTTTGATGAAATTACCCACACCTACACGGTCTGTAGTGAAATTACACAGAAACTGTCGACCGTTTTCAATAATTTTACAAGAATAACAAGAATTATTTTCGTCCACAGATGAAAAAGGTGCTCCGTTGTATTATCCTATAACAATTTTCTATCATTATCTAAATTACAAAATGTCAAAAATAAATATCAATGATTTGGCGTTATTCACGAAGGATCCATGTATTTTATTTTTGGAAACCCGATTACAGTAGAATTATTATTAATGATATCTCAAGTATGTATTGTCCGGAAGATGTCATTACGTAAGGATATGTCAAGTTATTGAGCACTTAAAGCAATGTATATATTATACTTGGATACATGAAATATATAATTTATGTAACTCCATACAACATTGTTTTTGTATTGCTATCGCAGTCATGTAGCCGTACGTACCTATCTATGTAGGAATGGAGAATATAAATGCGAAAAATAAAGATGCAAATCCCATCTTTATAAATGCGAAAGCAGATTTAATTGTTACGGAATTTTTCTTTACCCAGTTAGCCGATCATCATGAAATGGTGCATTAACCTTTTTGAAGTATTTACAGAATATAAAATATTATATGGCCAATTAAAAAATAAGTGTATGACTATTGAGAAAAATTTTATGAGCAAACTTAATTGCAATAATAGTAAAAAATATTATTTTTCTCGGTTACTTTACGTTATTAAATGCCCATTAAGTCCAATAAAGGCAAGTTTCAAAAATAAAAATCATTTTGCTATCTATCCGACGTCAGAAGATGTCATCAGTTAGCGTGGACGTGACGTATCGTCGCTCGCGAAGCCGAATTTGTTGCTGTTTTTTTTTTTTTTTTTTTTTTTTGGTTCCCCTCCACGGGAAGGGCAGGAGGACATAAAAAATGCTCTGACGCATACTCCGCGCGCGCGATCGGAGTTATGTGGGACTCGTCCCGACGCCTACCAGAACCATACCCACTAAAAAACCCCCTGTCGGCTCGTGCGTTTTTGCCACTCAGCCTTCATCTGAGCGACGGCCAATTGGAGAAAGAGGCCGCGCCAGCGGGGCCCTTAAGGGGTCACCCGCTGAGATTCACATAGCACTGAAGGTGCTCAAAAATGAAAAGTAAAAATAAAAACATTAAAAATGAAAAAAAAAATTGCATTAATTCGGATTTACGTTAGAATTAGAATTTACGTTAGAATTAGGATTTGCGGCCTGAAGGGCCTCGAGAGCTAAAGTTAACTGCGTAGGTTCGCCCGTGTGCGCGTTTCTCGGCCTAGCGACTTTGAATTTCGAATCTAACACAGGAGCAGTATATGAGACTGAATCTCGAACAAGATGATTGGGATGGGATTCGGCGCGTTTGAAGAACGATTCTGAGAGTGTTTTGAGGTGCTGTTGCACTGTAGGTAGTTCAAGATCTCTGTGCAGGTCCGCGTTGCGCACATACCAAGGTGCGTCTGTGGCCCTGCGGCAGGAAAGATTTTGAACCACCTGCAGCTTATACAGGACGGAGGGATTGGCGTGGGCAAAGACTGGCGTAGCATATGACATGACGGGTCTAACGCAGACCTTATAAAGCGTACGTTTATTTCTAAAAGACATTTTACTTTTTCTACCTATCATACTATTTAAGCGGCTTAAGTAGAAACGCGCGAGTTTCGTTACTCTATCGACGTGTGGCTTAAAAGAAAGCGTCTGATCTAAGGTGACGCCTAAGTATTTGATACTGCGCTTCCAGGGGATGGGAATACCTAACATTCGAATGTGGGGATCGTTGCGGCGATTACGACGTTTGTGGTCGAATAGAATGGCAGAACTCTTTTCTGGGTTGACATCGATACGCCATTTTTGAAACCAAACACCGAGGGCGTTTACGGCCTTTTGGAGTCTGGTGATGTTATACGAGATCCTTTCACCTTTAGTGTAAAGGGCGGTATCGTCTGCAAAGGGGGCGAGTTCGACGCCTTTCGGCGGGATGGGCATGTCATTAGTGTACACGGTGTACAGCAGAGGTGCGAGGACTGAGCCTTGCGGGACTCCAGCCTTTATGGGACGAGGCGCGGAGAGCTAGCCTTCATGTTTGAATCGAAACGTACGGTCTTTAAGAAACGACGCGATCAATCTGACTAGGCGAACCGGTAAGCCTATTTTATAGAGTTTAAAAACGAGACCGCTGTGCCAGACTTTGTCGAATGCCTTGGCTACGTCAAAGAGAACCGCGATTGATTTTTTACGATGCGGATAGAATCCTTCGAGAATGTACTCGACGATTCGATGGACTTGCTGAGGGCAGGAGTGCTTAGCGCAAAAGCCGAACTGGTGGGGAATAATGAGAGGGTCGCCATCCGTTGGAAACAGATGGTTCCGCATTCGAGAGAGTATGACTCTTTCGAGAAGTTTAGACATTGCCTTGAGGAGGCTGATGGGTCTGTGATTAGCCGGGATGTTCAGAGGTTTACCCGGCTTGGGAATGCCTATGACTGTCGCTTCTTTCCAGGCTTTTGGAAAGTAGCTATGGTCGAAGCAGGCATTGAAGATGATAGCTAACAAGGTAAGCACCTGCTGTGGCAGGTGCTTAAGTGCGTGGTTGGAAATTCCATCCGCACCCGGAGCCTTTTTGGACTTTTGCTTTCTAATGAGAAGCAAGATTTCATCATTAGAGACTGTGACGGGGTCGTCGGTGATAGGGAGAGATTCTCTGCGGAGAACTTCGTCCTCCACCGCCTGGATGTGGGAGGGATCCGCGGGTTGCGTGCTGGGCGAACATTGTGCCGCTATGCTGTCGGCGAAGCATTAGGCTTTCTCTTCGACTTCGAAGGCAATGGTGCCGTCGGGACGAGTGAGAGGAGGAACGTGAGAGGCGGTGTCTACGCGTAAAGCTTGGGCCATTCGATAATACGCTTGGTGGGACGGGGAGATATTCTCCATGAGATCGTTAAACTGAGTGTCACGGAGTTCCGCGAGGCGAGACCTAACTTTACGTTGAAGCTGATTCGCAGCTGTTCTATATGCGGGCATGGGATATTTCTTGGCTCTCCGGAGAGCCGCGTTCTTAGCTTTAATGAGATTGCTTACGGCTAAGGGAAGCGCGGGTTTGCCTTGCTTAGCAATGATTACGTTGTCGCTGATGGCTGAGTTGATAGCATCAGTGAGATTATCGACTATCGAATCTATTTTAATCGGGCTGTCTAATTAGTCGGGCGAAATCGCGAGCGGAGAGTTCGGTGCCTCTAAGGCTGAAACTAACGTATTTTTAAAGCCTTTCCAGTTGGTAAAGGTCTTAGGAGATGTGACGTTATCGTTAGGCGCGCCTAGCACGAGGGAGACGGGGCGATGGTCGGAGCCTAGGTCATCGAGCGGTTCGATGGACCTGAGATCAAGATTGATTCGCTTGATAATTGCAAAGTCGAGGATGTCAGGAGAATAGGTCGGGTTGTTGGGATAGTGAGTGGGAGTGATGGGGGATATGACGTCTAAGTCAAGGGAGTTAGTGATGTCGAGGAGAGCGATACCGCTGGTGTTGGTCGATAGGCACGTCCAGTCAGTATGTTTGGAGTTAAAGTCTCCGAACATAATGACTGAATGGCCGAGGGCGAGAATGGCCTCAAAGTCGCTGCGGATTGGTCTGGTACCACTAGGTATGTAGATTGAAGCTATGATGATGGTCGGATGACCAGTCATAGCCAATCTACACACAGTGGCCTCCATGTTGAGGAGAGGAGGGGTAGGGAGAGGACAGCAATGGAAGCCTCTTTTGTAATATATAGCGGTGCCGCCGTAACCGTCGGAGTTGGGCCTATCGTTGCGAGTAAACGCGTACTTAGGAATAGCGTATCCCCTGGAGTGGTTTGGAGTAAGCCATGTCTCCTGGAGAAGGAATAGGTCAGGTTCTTTGTTCTGAAGGAACAGTTTAATCTCGGGAAGGTTAGTGCTAAGGCTACGAGCGTTAAAAGATACTAGGGATAAGCCCTTGGGTTTAATACGACTGGACGCGGGATTCGCGGGTCTAGACATTATAATTTACTTATTTACGAATTTATACAAAAATAAAAGAATTTACAACGAACTTAGGAGCGAGTGATGCTCGGCTAACGCGAATAAACGCTCTTGAGGAGAGCGGGCGGCTCGCAGTTTGCGTGCGAGTACGGAAATTTCGTTAATATCGACGTTTTGAATAACGTCGAACACGGTCTTCATATCCTCAGCCAACGACGACTGAGGTACGGATAACGGAGCGGGACGCGGCCCTACGGAAGCTACGGGAGCTGGGATGGGTCGGGAAGGTGCAGGCGGAACGGCCGGACGCTGCCTCCAAGACAGAGCCAGAGTAGGCGTCGGCTGAACGGGCTTTGCTTCCGGGGGACCTCGGTTGCGCAGCGGCGGGAAGTTAGCAGGAGTGAGCGGCGGCGCCGGTTTAGGCGCGACCCTCTTGGTGGTGGAGCGCGGAGCGCGCGGGCAACCCCTGCAGTTAGCTGTGTGGCCGGACTGGCCGCACAGCACACAGGCAGGGGGGGAAGTGGATTCAGGAGTGCGAGTGCACTGCTTTGTGAAATGTGGATCCAGGCACTTAACGCACCTGGGGGGAGCTGAGCAGTTAGCCGCTGCGTGGTCATATAGCTGGCAGCGGTGGCACTGCCCAGGGTGACCGCGGGGGTTGGGACGCTCGACGGAGATGTTCGAGAGTCCGCAGATTGTGCGAGCCTCTTTGAAAATCTCCTTCGAGTTGGGAGTATTTGACAGGATTACTAAAGCTAAAGGAAAACGCCTACCGCGGTTGGAGTGCATCTTGTGCACTGCTGTGACCGGGAAACCCTGAGACTTAAGGTCCTCGAGGATGTCTTCGTTACTGAGTTCGAACGGGACGCCCCGTAGTACTGCGCGGATCTTACGCTCCTCCGGGAGGGCGTTGGTGTGATACGCGATTTTATTTAACGAGAGTAACCTGGTAAACGCGCGGAAGTCGTCGACTAGTCGTCGCTACTTGAATTTTGATTGTATCGCCAGCGTTGGCGGCTTTTAAGTAATTAATTTTGTGCTCTTTGCACAAGTTAGAAACCGCGGTCCAGCGCGCTTTTTCACGCAGGAAGACGGGCGGAGGGAGCTGAGGTTTCGGCGGGACGGGAGCGCAGCGCGTCGCTGGCTTCGATGGGACCGACGGAGGCGCGGTTACTTCGAGCGATTTTAACGGCGCGGGGGCTGGTGTTGAAGACACCGGGGAGGGCTCGGGTATTGATGATACCGAAGCTTTCTTCGAGCGCTTCTTGGAGCGCTTGGCGACAAGTTGAAACGCGGGCTCAGGAGAGCCGGTTAAGGTGACGGCATCTGATGACGTATCAGACGCGGGTTCGGAATCGCTCCCGGGAGCGGTACGCTTGCGACGCGACGCGTGAGAGGATGCGACCGATTCGCAGTCCATCTCGGACGAGGCGGGAGACGAGGAAGAGCTGTAGACCTGAGGGGTCTCGACGTTGGAGGCCTGAGGGGCCGGGTTTGAGGCCTGAGGGGCCGGGGTTGAGGCCTGAGGGGCCGGGTTTGAGGCCTGAGGGGCCGGGGTTGAGGCCTGAGGGGCCGGGGACGCGATTGATGCCTGCAAGGCCTGCGTTATGATGTCATTCGGGATGTAGACGCCTACCGCAGCAAGTGCCTGGGTGAACGCGTTAATAACGCTTAGCGGATCCATAAGGGAGAGTTGTGACAGTAATATTAATAAATATAAGTATATTAAAAGATGCCTAGTTCCTAAAACCTAGCAAAATCCTAGCGGCTAACCTCCCTACCAGCGGTAGGGGGGCTGGGGAGGAAAACTTAAAATTAACAGTAGTACGCCGAAGGCCGCTACCTAGAAACCTAAAAAAGGGTACGCAGGTAAAGAGTTGACCACGTTAGGGTCAACCTTTACCGACAGAAAGGACAAATACACACGAAAACACACAGATATGATAAAAATAAATATAAAATAGAAGAAAAATAAATAAAATAGAGAAGAGAAATAAAATAAAAATAAAAGGACTGGTTCAGTACAAATTCGTTGTCACCGTTAAGTATCCTTTGCACTGAAACCAGACTACTTACGCTGGGCACAACACTGCACTCAGCACAAGCACAACACAACTTAGCACAGCACTTTGAAGACTAAGGGGCTTAGTCGCAAAGAAAAATACGCACTTCGATAGCACTCAGACGGAGTAGAAAACCTTGAAAACCGTAGCACGGAACCAACACGCTAGACTGTGACGTCAGTAGACTGAGCGCCACGGAATAGCGGGAAAGGACCGATCAACGGAGAACGGGGCTTGCACGTCCGCACCGCGTGGCGATCGGAGCGAGAATGATCGTCGATCGTTGTTGCTGTTTGTTGCTGTTTGAAGAATGGAACTATTAACAAAATACCAACCTGTTAAAAACGATAGTCGTCTCATCGCAGGAAAGGGATGATTGCCCGAAGTGTCGAGTAGGTCCAGTTGGTAGATTTCTCCTCTAATGCGGTACAGCTTCCGATGAAAGTCCTCGATGGTGGGAGTGTAGCTGTCTTCGAATTTGTTGCCCAGAAACCGCGCTACCAATGAAGTTTTGCCGACGCGAGCTGACCTGATGAAAATGTCTGTTCAAATCTAGCAATAATGCCTACCATACACAAATAAGGCACGTGGTTGGGATACTGTACCATTTATCGACAGATCACCTCGCAGACGTTTTTATTTGTAGTTGTGAAAATTAGGCAGGGTATGAGTTTCTTCGTATTTTATGTAGATACAAAATGAACTAAATTTTTTTCACGGTGTTTCCGATATTACTATAATATGTCTGAGTAATTTGTTTTATTACTAGTTCCCATCCTGAAGTTAATAACATGATGCCATTTCTATCAAAATTTTGAGACTTCAAAAAAATGCGCCGAGTAGTTTTGTCAGTCCTTTTTTGACGCAAACCTTACACTAACTAAACAGTTTTGAAAAGATCGAAACAAGTAGCGATTTGAAGGTGCTAAGTGAGATCTCTATTATATGTATTGATACGTGCCGACCAAACTCTCCTAACTATCGCTGAGCAGCTAAAGAAGTGTCTGTCGCTATCGTAAAGAAAGCCCACATGCTACAGACCCATCCTGTTGCTTAACTCCAGCCGTATTGTTTGCTTGCCGTTTGAACATCATCATTAAAAAAATGATTCGGTTTTACGCGTATTAGGTTTTAGCAAATGAATACACGGTTATATAATTTTCTTTATGTGGGCTCCGGAGCTACCAAATTGATATTTTGGTATTTATTTTGGAACAATTTGTTAAAATGATTTTTTAATGGATCAAAACTGTATTCTGGTCAATTCCCAATTCTTTTACTTTTACATTATTCAATAATAACATCTACTATATCCATAACATAGCGACAGGGCGAACGGCACCAATTATGTCACCAAACTACTGTATTCAAAACGCTTGAACATCTTTAAGCGTCACAAATTGTTTCGCCTCTTTTGTTGCATTTCACAATGTAACGATTATCCCTTATTCTCGTTTAATCATTTCATCGAACAGAAAAACAATTGAAAACGTCGGGAAATACTTTTTTTTAATGGGAACCTTTTTATTGTATCAAAATCAGCAAGATATAAACAGACAAGATTCAACCAAAGAAACATGTTAACAAAAAATAATAAACAAAATAAGAGAAGACTTTTCCCCGACCCTGATTATGTGTCAAGTTGATAGTTTAATTAGCTCTTAAACTAAAATTTCTGATTTGAATTGACACAAGCTAAACCCTACATATAAGCTACTCAATGTATAATCATTACTTATCAGGCAATCCTAAATATTACGAAGAGGATACAATATGGAATTAACCAAATAAAAAAATTGAAATTTTAGTTATTTGTTACGCATCTTCGCCTGTAATACTCAACTGGCCATCATGAAATTTTGCACTCACGTTGACAGATGAACAGCAGTGAACATTAATGTTGTTGATAAATATGCGTGTGAAATTGCGGATAGAAGCTAGTTTAATATAAATCCAACTCTAGAATAGCTCACCCGAGCATGACCAGTCTGAAGCAGTTTTTCGGAGGAGGCACAGACTCCTCGCAGGCTTGCGGCTGCGCAGCGCTGGGTCCCGGGGGGCGGGGCTCAGGCTCCTCCGCCACGCCCGCACCTCTCCTGCACATCCACGACGACCCACACTTGTCCTTCGAGTCATCTTCTGCGAACTGGCACTTTCTGGGCGACCGCTGTTTGCTAGCAGGTGAGAGAGCTGACTTCAGCGGTGAAGTTGTCACTCTGATGGATCCCGGAGACGCTCTCACTGGCGACGGTGCCTTTGCCGGCGAGGAGTCCAGCGACAGACAACCACGCTCCGTACTCGCGTTAAACATTATTCAACAAACAACTTCACATCGTTAAAGCGTAACTTATCTGTCACCACTCGAACAGCACTTTAAAAACATTGGAACTCGTACAAATGAAATGGAATCAGTAAAGTAGACGTTCATGTTACATTTCCTATGTTTTCCAGTGAACAATAATTTTATTTATGACCATTCGAAGTGCAGTGAGAGAAGTGTGCAACGTGGAGGAAATAAACCTCATAGCTATCCAATGAAGCTAAAATAAAATGGAATTCGATTCTACTTTCATTTGTAAGATATATTCTGACATTGTTTTCATTCTGCATTGTTAGCGAAGTACATACGACAACATAAGAAATTTAATTCACTTAACTTAATAAACTTTTGCTAAGCTATGATTGTAAAAGGTAACGTTTTTAAATAAAACGTTTAAAACGTCGTTAGCAAGTAAAAACATTTCAATCTATCATCTTTCTAATATTAAGTTCGTTTTAAGTATATGCACTGTAATAATATATAACGTTCAATTATTAAATAAATATATGATGCTAAATGTCTAAAAACAAAAGAATCTATTTATTTATCGAAATAGTCGGCCAATCTCATTATTAAGTTTTATTAAGGTACTTTAAAAAAAAATTGCTACGTTTTTGGTAATTCAGTCATTTGATATAGTTTATCTTACTTTTCTCTCCTTACAATTCGGATTATTACACTGCTAAAATGTTAAATAATATTTTAGAATGTATTGATCGATCAAATAGACTCATAGGTTGATATTCGATGTATTCTAATATCCCTCCATAGTCCAGTAAGCAATTCGCTTCCTATTATAGTATTATAACCTAACACCTACGGACGTGTGCTAGCGAAACGATCCCCTGTGGAGGCATCCAAGCAAAGAGTGCAAACTGACTATATAAAATTTACGTTACAGATAGATTTAGGATATCAAATTGTGAAAGCGTGTTCAAATAACATAGATTTATGGTGTTATTAAGTTCATTTATGAAAATAAGGTTAATGTTTAATGTGTAGAGAAAATTTTGATTCGATTACAGACTATAGCTACTTGAACTTTATTATTTACTCGGAATAATATAATTATTTTAATAATATTGAATAAATATTAATAACAATGGGAAATCCCCTATTTTACCTTTTGAGAAGCACACAGAGATCCTAAATTATAATTTTCAGACGCATTGAGAACTTTCTCTTTGAAGTCGTTAAAGAATATATTAATTAAGCATTATTTCGGTAATATGCTATTTGAATCTTGCAAAGCTTCGGAAAGATTGCATTCTATTTTTATTTTATTTATTTTATTGGAAGATCAACAGCTACAAATAACAAATTGAAATATGTAAATAACAACTGAGAGCCAATTAAAGGTCCTCACCCATAAAAACAATATAGATATTACAAAAATGCGGGATTTACGAGTGGAAAGATCTTTTCAAATGATAAATATATTTTTATAATATATACCTCTAATAAAATATTTCCCTCACAGAACTAGAAGAGTTGAACGATTAGATTTAACTATTAAACGGAAGTTTAAAAATTCTTGTCCTTACGTAATGTCGCAGCACGCGAGTTCGTTCTCTTTGCCACCGCAGGATATCAAATAGTTGGCCACAACACTTTTAATTCATAGTCTATCACAGATGACCCATGTGGACATCTGCGGATTGTTCATTCATAATATGCGATCATTTCATGAGATCATCGAGCAATTCTTGATGTGGATCAAATCTACGATCTGGCCACGACATAATTAGTCCATTAAATGTTACAATTTATAGGCCTAAATTTACATTTCTTTGAGGACGCAATTTTATTTTTGGGACATGTAGTGGGTCAGTAGAAGATTAACCCCAAATTTGTGGGGTTGCGACCCTTGTCCCGCCATCTTGGAAAAAGGGGTGAGAACAACAACACACATATGTGAAACATAATTTGTAGCAAATTGTTTTGTCTAAAATTTTGTTTTTATTTAAATTTATATTTATTTTTTTCGTAAAATAAAAAACAAAGAAGTTATAAGCAAAAAATTTTTTTGCTTTATAACTTTTTTTTTACATGACAAAATAAGTTATCATAACATGTACCCTTAAGGAAATGAAGAAATTAAAAAAAATCTATCTAAACCAAAACCGTTGACTTCAGTAGTAAATCGTAAGTTGTGTTGTATAATTTGATTTCTATGTACGGCGTGGAATTTTGTAACGCCACCTGAAAGGAAAGTACTCTAAGTACCGTAAATAGAAAGTTTAAACCTAAGGAAAAACCTTTTTTTTAAAGAAACAAAACTGTATTCAAAAATATATGAAAATGGCCTAGCCAGACTCGGGAATCGAACTGGTTAAAACCTGAAACATTTACACCTGTATTTTATGACAGAAATCGAAAGGTTCAATCTGTTTAAAAAAACTTAGTGAATTTATTGAAACGAAAACAAAAAACCATGAAACCTAGTATGAAGTACTTTTTCAAATTGGAAATTCTGAAATTGACAATCTATTACACGAAGTGATATCTGTATCAGCCTGATCAATCTAGCGGACTTGTAGCTAGACAGCTCTTGATCTACATAAACAATCTGTCAAAACATTTTTATTTTTAGGTACATTTCTAATGTTTAATCGTTATCGTTACCATACTAAATAGTTCCATATAACACGTCTAGTTGCAGTTTAAATGTTATAAGAATGTGTATTTCAGATTTCATGAGTAATTTACAGTTTTCTCCTTTTTTGATTTTATAGTAAAGTACGAGTGAAGTTCTAAAAACCCATAAAAGTAACTTTAAAAAAAAATTATGTATGCGTATCGGATAATGCTTACATAATACTAAATCGGTTGATGAATATGTTATAGTAATCACATTTATCTTTAGTTATCTGAGAGCTATGGATAATAGCCGAATAAAAATAAAAATATGATTTTGGAGTTTACCTATTTACATTTAAGTGTACCTAATAATAAATGATATTTAGTGTTGTGTCATTATTGTTACATAGGACCAAGTGTGGTAAGTAAAAAGTTGAGCCATAATGCGGGTCAGATTAGGCACGCGGACTTGAATAGTTGTCCGAGTGAGAGGAGAGGTGATTGATCTGGATGACCGCAGTGATAGGGGTCTCGATTGAGATCTTAGAGAGGCCGCAGAAGGTTTGCGACAAGCTAAAGATATCCCTCGATTTGGGGTAGTTCAATAGTATGACCAGAGCGACATGATAACGTAGTAAATAAATAAATAAATGGTGGTTTGCCTACCAGTAAAGAGCCTTGTGAAGGCCCTGAAATCGTCAATGGATGAGACTTGAACGAGGATAAATTCGCCTACGTTGGACACGTGGGCGTAATTAATTTGGTCCTCCTTGCACAGATTAGAGGCCTCAGTCCTTCAAATTAAAATTCAAATATTTATTTCTCAACATTGACAATTACTTGTTCTTATTGACGTCAAATAAAACATGATTCTACCACCAGTTCGAAAAAAAACCTTCGTGAAGAAGAACTGGCAAGAAACTTCACGGGTATATTTATAGTCTCTTTATGTCTATACAAAATTATTCTTTTCTGCATCTGTTAGCTCGGCAAGTCTCCCTCCCCCCAAGTATCCAAACGACGAACACCCTCAAACGGCACCCGTTCACGAGTTAGCGCGGGATCCAGCCATCGCCCTCCTCAACCATATTAGAGGGAAGTGAACGACCCGTCACCCGACGCTACCATAAGAAGACGTACTTTAGTGACAATGACGCTTTAGATATTCATCGGGACGAAGAACTCATCGCACAAACAGACACATTACACATGCTTTGTTACAAATACTAGTACAATCCTGTTAATGAGGGGATTATACCCAAGGGCTTTTATCATCCAAATAATCGGATAGTTTATAATATGCTCTAGCACACAACTTCTCCTTTATAGTTTCTTTGAATTTGTCAGTAGGAAGACCTTGGATATCCTCAGGAACCTTATTATAAAAGCGTATACATTGACCCATGAATGAGTTAGTGACTTTATGAAGCCTGCTATTATGAGCTGCCAGCATATTTCTTCCTCTTGTGTTAACATTGTGCAGATCTTTTTTTCTTATGAACAAGGTTATGTTCTTTTTAACATACATTAAATTTTCTAAAATATATTGTGAATGGAAGGTAAGAATATTTATTTCCTTAAATTTACTTCTAAGTGACACCCTTGGACCGAGCTGATAGATTGCGCGAACAGCCCTTTTCTGCAGAATAAATATAGCATCGATGTCGGCAGCACTCCCCCACAGCAGAATACCATATGACATGAGGCTGTGGAAGTAACCAAAATAGACTAATCGAGCAGTTGTTTCATTTCAAATTTGTCTAATTTTTTTAACAGCATATGCGGCAGAGCCAAGCCTTTTCGCTAAACCATCAACATGCGGTCCCCACTGCAGTTTGGCGTCTAAGGTTATGCCCAGAAATACAGTTGAGTTTACAGGAGTCAGTTCCTGGCTCTTAACTACAATGTTTGTGTTTACCTGTTTGACATTTGGCAATGTAAATTTAACACATTTCGTTTTTTTTTCATTGAGGAGCAAATTATTAGCTGAGAACCACTGCTCTGTGTTGGAGATGCATTTGTTCACCGCTCGATAGTCAATTTCTTGTCTTTTGATTTTAAACAAGAAGGAAGTATCGTCAGCAAACAATATGACCTCGCATTGATTCTTAACGACCGATGGCAGATCATTAATATAAACTAAAAATAGGAAAGGACCAAGAACTGAGCCCTGGGGCACACCCATTGTCACTGCCGATCCTGATGATTTTTCTCCATTTATTGCAACTTTCTGTTTTCTATTAGAAATATATGATTTAATCAAGGCAAGCGCTCGGTTTTTAATGCCGTAATGGCGCAGTTTCATGAGTAGAGTAGTATGATCCACACAGTCGAACGCCTTGGACAAGTCACAAAAGATACCAATAGCATCACACGACTCCTCCCAGGCGCTGAATACGTGTTTTATGAGCTCAACACTGGCATCGGTTGTTGAGCGACCCCGCGTGAAACCAAACTGCTTAAAATTCATTAGACTATTACCGTAAAAATGAGAAAGTAATTGATTTAAAATTAATTTTTCAAAAATCTTACTGAGCGTTGGTAGTATAGATATAGGTCTAAAATTATTAGGGTCAGACATACTACCTGCTTTGAATATTGGAATGACCTTACTCAATTTCATTAAATCAGGAAAAACACCATTATCAACACAGTCATTAAATATACTGGCTAAGTACGGGGCTATACCATCAATGACAGATTCAATAATTTTAACAGAAATCCCATCTAAATCGGCAGTATTTTTTACTTTAATGCTTTTAAATGCATTTAAAACTTGTGGAACAGTAACATGTTCGCAGTAACCTTCTCGCCTTTTCCCAGAGGAAAACGGGATGAGCCCATCTCCCGCTACACTCGCGGAGCTTCCCCGGTTGATAGATAGGAGCCTAATCTGGTCACGATACTTTTAAAAGAGCGGTTCAGAGTGGTAGCGCCTGCGCAAGAAACAATGGGGGTAAACTGAGTCGGAGGACCGGTCATGAAGGTATTTGTCCAGAGTGCTCGGGACCTGAAGGGTACTGGCTTGTGCCCGGAAACCAGGAGGTTTTAGCCGTTGGGGTATTTGTATGGGTCAGCGAAGAAAGGAGAGGTATACTCCCGTTCTTCCCACTTATTACGGCAGCCGCGATAGGTCGAGGGACCTGTCGCGGAAATTGGCCGGTAAAAACTGGTAATGCCACTGGCACGACCCTAACGTACGGCGAGGTGGTTTAGCCTGAGAGAGCCAGTGAGAGTCCGGTATCTCTTCCACTACCCCGGGTGGATCTTCATTTTATTCGATGTTTTGTCGGTATTGACCAATTCAGGGCATACCTTTGGATATGGTAATTCTAGAAATAACATGGTCATTATTTTGTTTATTATAAGAGTTATTTTTACATTATTTGTGGTACTTTATGATATTGGAATATACATGCTACTTTACTTTTGCCGCCAATATTCTACTTCAGCACTTAACGAATCTCATAGTAAGTTCATTTTGTTCGTATATTAGACGTCAAAATATACATTATGCGAGTTTTATACTTGATAAAAAATTGAATTTATCGAAGAATGTACTTAATTATTGACTATAACGAATTCAGTTTCAACACAAACCATAATATAATAATAATAAATAGTAATGAAGCTTAAAAGTGCAATGTTCTGGGATTAATTTAGTTAATGGAATAAAATTTACGCCATCTTTCCATTTCTCAACACAAAATTTAATTTTGATTATTCCAAATGGACGTAAACAGGGATATTAAGTGTATAAAATGTGAAGCAATGTACAATTGAAAGAGATGAGTAAGTTTTTTAGCTTTACGCTTGAAAAAGGTTATAAAAAGAAATATAAACATTACATTTATAAAAATTTTCTCTAGGTACTGTTAGCACAACTGTACGAGATGTTAAATAAATGAAATGCCTATTTTTCAACCGAACACATCAAAAAACCTTAACTCAATGGGATTAATAATAATAAATATGAATAAATCCCCAGACAAACACACCAACTGTATGGCCCCAAAGTAAGCAGAGCTTGTATTATGGATGACCATAGAGCAAACTGGGGGGAACCCAGAATAAACATACAAGTATATAAATATCAACAACCACGACCCAAGAATAAACAATTGTGAGTGTGGCATTGAACCTGGGAACTCTGGCGTATGAGGCAGGGCTACTAACCTCTACGCTTCTCGGCCGCCGTAGATTATTTAAATTTTACTTTTTTGAAGGCACCGCTGTCGCCACCCCCCCTCCCCCTCCCCCGACCAATGAAGCAGATTTCATGCCCACAGCCTTCCTTGCTCCTGTTCTTCATTAGACTACGTTTTTGCCTTAATGTTATCAATATACCAAGAAAGCGCAACAAACAGTTTAAAAAGTTTTTTTGGTCAATTAACTACATGCATATTTTTCCATATCTAGATATTTTGTCCAAATTTATACAAACTTATCATCATCCCCGCATTGTCTCGAATCATTATCCGATAGAGAAATATATAAAATAATTGCGCAAACAAACTGAACTCAAGAAAAGCTTTTTCCTCAAAAACTCTCAACAAAGACACCAAAATAATAACGTTCCGAGAAAACTGTCTTTTGTTTGCGGATTAAAAAAGTGATTTAAAGGAAATACATTTAATTTTAGTTGCTTGGGAAAATAAACTTCTGGCTTCAAGTAATTAAATATAAAAACGTAAAAATGTGTGTAAATATCGTCTTTTCAGATACATATATTAATAATGTTTTCATTTTTATTCAGTTTAGTCACAGATTCTCAGTACCATAATTCTTTGCAATTACTGTACTTTTTCGGTCCTATGGTCTATATTTGGCTACAAACTAAATCGATCAAAATTAATTGATGTAACTTGCATCGAGAAAAATAAGTGGAATCCCAACTTAAGCCTACGGTCGGAAAAGCATTATTAATCCTTAATCAATACATAACAATATAATTAGTCAATAACATCTACGATTAATGATATCTACGGAGCGTTGCCAACTACTAACAGGTAAATCGTGTGCTCATCTGCTATAAAAAATAATAAAAATCGTATAATAATTCATCAGTAAAATTAAAACTACTTAATCTTCATTTAAGTGTGAGTTAAGAATGTTAGTTGACTTTTATTTTAATAGATGGTGCCACGAGCGTAGTGGGTTTGCGATTCAACCAAGCTAGTAAAGTTTCTAATTCCTAAGTGTATAGTCTCATAAGAATACTTATGCAGCCAGTCCGGCCACACAGCAAACTACGTTTATAAATTCGTAAATAAGCAATATAATGTCTAGACCCGCAAATCCCGCGTCTGGTCGTATCAAATCCAAGGGCTTATCCCTAGTTTCTTTTAACGCTCGTAGTCTCAGTACTAACCTTCCTGAGCTCAAACTGTTCCTTCAGAACAACGAGCCAGACTTATTGCTTCTCCAAGAGACGTGGCTCACTCCAAACCGCACCAGGGGATTCACTATTCCCAAATACGCGTTTACTCGTAACGATAGGCTACTCCGACGGTTACGGCGGCACAGCTATTTACTACAAAAGAGGTTTCCACTGCGCTTCTCTCCTTACCCCTCCTCTCCTCAACATGGAAGCCACTGTGTTTAGATTGGCTATGACTGGTCATCCGACCGTCATCATAGCTTCAATCTACATACCTAGTGGCACCAGACCTATCCATAGCGACTTCGAGGCCATTCTCGTCCTCGGCCATTCAGTCATTATGTTCAGAGATTTTAACTCCAAACATACTGACTGGTCGTGCCTATCGACTAACACCAGCGGTATCGCTCTTTTTAACATCACTGAGCAACTCGACTTAGACGTCATCTCTCCCGTTTCTCCCACTCACTATCCCAACAACTCAAACCACTCTCCTGATATCCTCGATTTTGCGATCGTCAAACTAATTAACCTCGATCTCAGGTCTATCGAACCGCTCGATGACCTAGGATCTGATCACCACCCCGTCTCCCTCGTGCTAGGACCGCCTAACGATAACGTCACCTCTCCTAAGAACTTTACCAACTGGAAAGGTTTTAAAAATACGTTAGCTTCAGCCTTAGAGGCCCCAAACTCTCCGCTCGCGATCTCGCCCGACCAATTAGATAGCCCGGACAAAATAGATTCATTAGTTTACTTTTTTCTTATTCATTAGTTAGCAATCTCATTAAAGCTAAGGACGTGGCTCTCCGGAGACCCAAGAAATATCCCACCCCCGCCTATAGATCAGCTGCGAACAAACTACAACGTAAAGTTAGGTCTCGCCTCGCGGAACTCCGAGACGCTCAGTTTAACGATCTCATGGAGAATATCTCACCAAGCGTACTATAGTATGGCCCGAGCCTTACGCGTAGACGCCGCCTCTCACATTCCTCCTCTCACTCGCCCCGACGGCACTATTGCCTTTGAAGCCGAAGAGAAAGCCGAATGCTTCGCCGACAGCATAGCGGCACAATGTTCGCCCAGCACGCAACCTGCGGATCCCTCCCACATCCAGGCGGTGGAGGACGAAGTTCTCCGCAGAGAATCTCTCCCCATCACCGACGATCCCGTCACAGTCTCTAATGATGAAATCTTGCTTCTGATTAGAAGTCAAAAGTCCAAAAAGGCTCCGGGTGCGGATGGTATTTCTAACCACGCACTTAAACACCTGCCTCAACAGGTTTTTACCTTGTTAGCCGTCATCTTCAATGCCTGCTTCGAGCACAGCTACTTTCCAAAAGCCTAGAAAGACGCGACAGTCATAGGCATTCCCAAGCCGGGTAAACCTCTGAATATCCCTGCTAATCACAGACCCATTAGCCTCTTCAAGGCCATGTCTAAGCTTCTCGAGAGAGTCATACTCTCTCGAATGCGGAACCATCTGTTTCCAACGGATGGCGATCCCCTCATCATTTCCCACCAGTTCGGCTTCCGCACTAAGCACTCCTGCCCTCAGCAAGTCCATCGAATCGTCGAGTACATACTCGACGGCTTCTATCCGAAACGAAAGAAAACGATCGCAGTTTTCTTTGACGTAGCCAAGGTTTTCGACACAGCGGTCTCTACCATCACCACCAGACTCCAAAAGGCTGTAGACGCCCTCGGTGCATGGTTTCAAAAATGGCGTATCGATGTGAACCCAGACAAGAGTTCTGCGGTTTACTTCGACTGCAAACAACGTCGTGTCGCTGACAATCTGCACGTTCGAATGTTAGGTACTCCCATCCCCTGGAAGCGCACTACCAAATACTTAGACGTCACCTTAGAACAGACGCTTTCTTTCAAGCCACACGTCGATAGAGTAACGAAACTCGCCCGTTTTTACTTAGGCCGCTTATATAGTATGTTAGGTAGAAAAAGTAAAATGTCGTTCAGAAACAAACGTACGCTTTATAAGGTCTGCGTTACACCCGTCATGACATATGCCTCGCCAGTCTTTGCCCACGCCAAACCCTCCGTCCTGCACAAACTGCAGGTAGTTCAAAATCTCTTCTGCCGCAGAGCCACAGACGCACCGTGGTACGTGCGTAACGCGGACCTGTACAGAGATCTTGAACTGCCTACAGTGCAACAGCACCTCAAAACACTCTCAGAATCGTTCTTCAAACGCGCCGAATCCCATCCCAATCCCAAATACTACTCCTGTCTTAGATTCGAAATTCAAAGTCGCTAGACCGAGAAACGTGCACACGAACGTAGCGACGCAGCTGACGTCGCTAGATCTCTTAGCCCTTCAGGCCGCAACTTCTAATTCTAACGTAAATTCGAATTAATTTAACTTCTTTAATATTTATTTAATGTAACTTTAAATTTTATTTTTTATTTTTCATTTTTGAGCACCTTCAGTGCTTTGAGCACCTTAAATCCCAGCGGGTGACCCCTTCTGGGCCCCGCTAGCGCGGCCTCTTTCTCCAATTGGCCGTCGCTCAGATGAAGGCTGAGTAGCAAAAATTGCACGAGCCGACAGGGGGTTTTTTAGTGGGTATTGGTTCTGGTAGGCGTCGGTACGAGTCCCACATAACTCCGATCGCGCGCGCCAGAGTATGCGTCAGAGCATTTTTAATAAAAAAAAAAAAAAACTACTTGACGTTGATCTCAAACCGATAGTCATTTATTGATACTACTTATAAAAATATTATATAAAATATATTTTGTACATTATTTGTGATAAAAGTCTGAAACTGCGCCTTTGTGTATATCTACATTTTACGTTTAGATTTTATGATAAAAGTACAAAAGTAAACACTTTTTTTTGTTTTGATGAGAAATAATCTTACTTTTTTGTCATGATAAACGTACTTAAAAAGTTGTAGGTACCTACTCATTAACCTAATTAAAAGAAATGTTTTGTTTAACGTTGATTATTAGTTGTAAATAAAGATAACGTTCTTTATCTTATAATTCTAGATTTATTACCACTAAAAAGCTGAGACTGTGAATTATGATATTATTCTATTGGTTAGTAGGATAGATAGATAGGCGTCGACAAGCGACCGCGACTACTAAGTTGGTAATTAGTAATTAATAACTGTTATAATCGAGATATCTCGAAACATCTGCATAATCGAATGATTTCATTAGTATATCTCATAATCGCACACCGCTATGGTCAACAGGTTTAAAAAGCCGTTATGCAAATGTTTGCAAATGTTTTTATTAAGATTGTGTTTCCTATATATATTGAAATATGGATCGCTTTTCTATACAAATATTTTATGACTAGCGTCTCATCCCAAGAAACTAAGCCAGGCGGACGACACGTGCCCGGTCGTAGACGCGGTGGCCAGAGAAAATACTTGCATAGGATTTTGACTCATATCAAACGTTGTTCTGCGATAAATAAGGAGCAAAATTGTATGAAAAAAAAGTTGAAGATCGAAGTATTTTTTTCATAAATACCATTGTGTTTCTTATTAATATTGCTATATGGTTTACTTTTCTATGAATTTTTTGGTTCAAAACAGTTATTTTTCCAAACCAGTTGATCCTCAGAAATTAATGAAATTTGTATTGAAATAATCCGTTGAGCAGAAACTGTTGAGAAATTAACAGTAATATTTTCAACATCTTTTTTAGAATTGAATAAAATAATGTCTATTGAACTAATGTGTGTCATGTTCGTTGACGTAAATTAACAGTATAATATTTTCAACCTGTTTTTTCATCAATGAATAACAGTTAATTCGTTGACGAATGAAAAGTTGTTAAAAAAACTGTTGATTGATTCAACGACCACCTCTAATCCAGATCTACGTAAATTCTAACAAAGGAAATAAAACAAGTGATAAATTGTGATTTTTCTTAAGTGTTTTTTTCACAGTGTGTGCGCAATGATTCATTTTTAATGTACCTATAGAAGTATACTTATGTTCTAGTAATGCATCAGTCAAACGTGTGCAACAGAACAATGCACGTTGGCTTTGAATCTAACACGAGTTTGAAATACTTCGTTAGTTCTATTGCGAAACATAAAGAGATAGAAACATTGTGTTGTATTTGCAACAAAATATCAGTTCATCTATTATTTGATAACAGTGGCCTATAATAAAAAGCAACTTCAAAATAAAATTTAAACTGACTGTCAGCTATATTTTCTTCTATCAGCTTCTTATGCCCAAAATCCTTTCTAGAGTCAGAAGAAATGAACCAATTACCGAAAGCCTGTTTTGGGTCATTCTTTTAGAGTTAAATGAAACACTAATAATGTCACTTCTGTATGCCAAAATTAGGAAATATTTTACAACAATAAACCCTTATTATTGTAAAATATCCCGAAATACGGACCTCTATAAGTATTTATATTTTCGTAAATAATTTTATAAGTATAAATATGTCCTAATTTTGGCATACAGAAGTGACATTATTAGTGTTTCATTTAACTCTAAAAGAGTGACCCTTTTCCAATAATCTGTAACAGTGAAGGAAAATTTAATCAATTGTAACAATTCTGAGATATGAAATAAGGACGCGTGCCATTTCATGGAAATAAAATCAAAAATAATCCTTCGAAAATGAATGAATTAGTAATTTTAATTAATTAATTATAATTATAAATATAAATAAAATAATTTCGGATAAAAATATAGGTTTAATATTTAAAGAAATACTGTACAGTTTTTGTGTATTTACTTTACTCGGAATACAATTTACGAATGTAAATTGATACATTTTACAACACATATTTTTTTTTCTAAATTCTTTTATTGTTAGTCAACTATACTATTTCCATTTCTTTATTTTCTCCATGGCAGCTCCTGTGTAACCTTGTGCGAGCATTTTTTAAATTATGTATGCATCATTTTATAAAACTATGACGTTTACACACGTACAAGGTTATACAATACCAGTGTCGGAGAAACTGATAAGGGTGGAGCTATTGAATGAAGCTAGAGAGCATTATATCAAATTAGAACTGTCATCGAGAAAATAAAGAAATGGAAATAGTATAATATGTATGCAAATACAGATCTGTACTTTTATTTTAGTAAAAAGTGGTAAATAGATTACAAGCTCCTGAAGCACAAAATCATATTTTTTTAACCGTCACCTGAGTTAACTTATCTATCCGAAGCTATTCTATCAGAAGCTAACTTAAGCTATCCGATTGTCACTTCAACTAATGAATCGAGGCGATTCGATACGACACGAGTACAACAATTCCGTTGACTATTCTGCCTCTTTCTCAGTTTCAGTATCTGTTAATTGTGTTATTTTAATATTAATTGACAAGCACCACTAGTATCGCTCAAAATGTAAATAACGTTGTAATGTAAAAAGAGCTTGTAAATTGTAAAAAAGGCAAACAACATTTAGTGACAAATGTAAAATTATTGACTGTCATATTTTATGGGTTTGAATAAAACAGGACTGCAGAATTTCTGCCGATCGAGACCTATATATAAAATATAATTAATTAAAAATAACTTTGTTTACTTATTCAACCTAATGGCGTCAAAAACATCGTTTCAAACGATTAACGCGTGAGCATAAACTTCAATTTCGGATTTCGATTCTGATTTAATCTACACTTGGGGTAAAGAAATTACACAACGAGTCATACATTGCAGAGAAAATCATTTAACTGTGTGACTTGTATTTTAGGTTAGTTACATTTATATTTGAATGATATTTATATTTTAAAATGTGGATTAGGACAATCGATGTTATACGAGCAATCTTTAATAGGCACTTTATCTGACGCACAACCACGTATCTTGTTTTTATGGCATTATAAAAATAAAGGACTGTAGTACCACCCCAAAAGAAACTGTACCTCACAACATATAAGTCTTCTAATTATTAAAATTTTTATGCTTTTTATTCGATAATAGGAACTGGAATAATAACTGTGAAATGGTGTAAAAAAAATTATTCGCAATAGATTATTAGCATTGAAAAAATAAGACATATGAACTTCGACTATAGCAAGTACATTTCTAAACCCAGCAAACGAGTACTAGTTTTACTTACTTTTTTATGTGACCTCTAGATAGAACCTTCCACGACAGCTTTAATAAGCCCCCTGCAGGGGTACCAGCCCCACCCAACCAAGGGGTGGTTTTAGGCAGTTTATCCATCACGCTTCTCTACTGCGGCTTGGTAGACATATGTCTACCTTCGAAATAATTACTTAGGTACGTGGGTATTCTCACGACGTTTTCCTAGTAACAGACGGCTTTATGTACTTAAGTTGTAAAAACTCATTAATACGTTTAGCAGTCGCGGAGATCGAACCCGCGACCTCAGGTTTGAAATCCCAGCGCCTAAACCACTGCGACACCGAGATAAAACCAAAGTTATCACTAATTGGATCTTGAATAATTATACTGCATACATTTTTTTTGTAAGTAGCAACAGTAAAAAAAGTAATAAATCGAGGTAAAAAAGACTAATTTACATTCTCTCAGTAATGAATTCAACTTTTGTAAGCCATTTCATTTGTCCGAAAGGGATCTAATAGCAAAAGTTCTAAATTAAAACCACTTTTTTCGTTATGATGTTGAATTTTTTAAATAGAAACGATTGTTGTACGTCGTTGAAGTGGCAGCCCTAATTACTGCTATATTTCCTCGCTAGGGCTGAGCTCGCTAGAGCAATTTATTAAAATTTAATATGTTATTAAATGTAAAAACATGAAAACCCTCTTGTGTGTTATTACGTAGATAAGCTGGGACTTTTTGGAGCAATATAATAAGTGCTTTGGTGCCTTAATCATTTTAAAGACATATTTAAATGGTTAATAACGCTTTTTAATAAGAATGATTTTACCGAAAAACACAATTGAAGGCGTAGCAGTGTTATTGAAATCTACAATTCAAGTAATGTACAAAAAAACCAGTGTTCTTCAATTTTATTTAGTAACAATAAAAATACAATTTTAAAATTGCTTTTGCTTACCCTACTTAATTTGTTTAAATATTTTTTTGTGTTTTCAATCAATTATGTAATTAATTTTAATTTTTAGATATTATTTACAAGTATTATGACTTAAAATATCAGTTTCACTTTAAGGACGTGAATAGTACTTATTTATTTGAAATTAACTTACCAAAAATTAATTCGTATATTGTAATGAAAAAAGCTTTGAACTCTATAAGAATAAACTTATAATTTATGCGTGCTGCAAAACTAAACTAAACTTGTTTCTCATTACAAATATTATTACTATTTTAACGAGAACCAAACAATAATTTACTAAATATTTCTTTATACACGTGTAGTTTTAACAATATTGATATACGCGTATTTTTATAACTTCTAAAATCCATATGTCGTACATACCTATTTTTACTATTTTTTTTTAGCAAATACAGTTTTTATTTGTGTCACGCCATATTTAACTGTAGTCTCTGATTCAATACACCGTAGAAAAAGATATAAGTGTCAATAGAGTTTCTTTTTTCCAGAGTTCGTCTGGAAAAAGGAGGTCGTTCGTTCGTTTCAGTCCTTTACTCGTAGTTACGATGTTTAAAAGTAATTTACGAATATTTTACTGTAATATCAGAGTCAAAATTCTAAATTAAAACTAAGAATTCGCAATACACACAATACACTTTCCATGTTTACAAAAATGAACACTAATACCCACACTAGCGCGGCACGTTCATGTCAAACAAACATAAATCATACTGTAACGTCGGTTATTAATTAACTAATTTTAAAAGTTCCTAGCCACATGTTTAGTTCTTATTAGTACCGTAATTAAAAATACCTCACACAACGAAATGTTGTATGTTGAGACACAGAGTCGTGAATTCGGCCAGCCTTTTTGATTTAAGTTTAAGTGTAGTTCTTTTTAGTGTATTTTTATACTTTTTTAAATTTTATAAATTTTATAATCTATTAATTTTGGGATAGTTAATATTTTTGAAAAGTTTAGTCTTTTAAGCTGGTTTTACATGTTGTATGTACAACCAGTTACATCAGGTACCTTTTATTATAACATCGAAGTTCAAAATTCAAATTTCAAAATTTTTTTTTCGTCATAGTTAAACATTGTTCACTATTTTAAGTTTTTTTTCTTCATCTTCTCACATTGAATTTTAATTCTTAATTTTAAGAATTCTTTATTTTTAAGAATTAAAATTGAATGTGAGAGATATCATTTTGTAATATTCCAACCAGAGCAGATATAATTATAACAACCTCTTAAAATGAAGCAGTTATATATTTTTAAACTGAATAAAGACCAATACTTTTGACATTGTTGTTATTATAAATGTTAAATATAGAAGAAGTTTTATTTCAACGATTAGTAGTTAGAAACTGACAATATACGAAGTTTATTGCAGACCGCTGGGCAAAAAGTAATTGGACAAAACAAATACTTCGATCATATAAACTTACCGTTTTCAATTAATTTAAATTTATAACATCACTATACAATTTTTTTTTTAAAGTGAATACGTTTTTGGTAAAGCGCAATTTGTCACTTTTATCAATTTATCTTACAAACTTTAGACTTTATCCCAAACTTTTTCTCATACAACTATTTTTTAATAAAGCCTAACTTACCGAAAAAGTTTATAGTTTTTGGTGTTTCAATAGCTTACGTAATACAGGTTAAGGATTGTTGTATAGTTTTAATACTGCAGAGAAGACTCGATCATTTGAACCAAACGTCAACTAAACTTCATATTCCCAATCCTTATTTATATTTCAAAACAGTCTATGGATAATTTATAGCCTAATTTGAACGATGCTTGGTCCTATCCTAGTATTAGTCATACTTTGTTTAGCATTACAAGATAAACTAATGTTAAATGGTTTTAATATCTCGTATCAGTTCTTAACTATTAGATTAGGGACCCTAACATAGCATCAAAGGAGAAACAATCTATATCGCATGAACAGAAAACCCAAGATCTTTTAAAAAACTTCTGAATCTGGTACAAAGAATGTCCTACTTTGAAACTGTAAAGCTTAAACATTAAACGAAAGCTTTCATACAATTTTTTTACCAGTAAAATTCTCTCACTGCACCGTTTTTCACTCAAAACTTATTTAATAGCAAAACTTATTCACTTTATTGATATTTTTTTCTTCGCGAAATATGAGTGTTACGAAAAGAGTGCTACGTAGTGAGCGCGCTACGGCGTAGTCGCGGCGACTGCTCACGCAGAGGTTTTGAACCAGACTGAGAAACTGCTTCCCGTTTCCTAAACATTTACTCGCCTTAATACTGGGTCTTTTTCGAGTGTCACTTGAATACTTACATTCTAGAAACATTTGTTTTGATATATTAAACTAATATTTTAAGAGTTACAGTATCAAATTCAAATGGGGTGTACGAGACCTAAATAAAAATTATATGCATAGGTGAGATGGTTTAGTTACAAACATAAGGACAATTAAATGTAAATCCATAAGTGTATTTATAACACATACAATATCACATTGAATGAACAGACTGCGATTTTTAGCAATAAAGCATTCATTTATGTTGAATAGTTTTGCTTTCCACCCTCCCTGTGAACAATATCGGAAGCAACAGTTATCTGTTGCCGCTAACAGCGAGCGAGCCAACCAGGTCAAACGATTACATCGAGTTTATATACCTGTCGAGACATTTAATCACAATTGTTTTTGGTCCGATTATTTATTAAACAAACAGAACATTTACAAAATATACAAGGAAAAATTAGTATCAATGCCTAAATTTTGTTGTGGTGAGTGTCATACGTGAAAATGCGACATACTACTTTATGGTCTTGGCTGCACACTAAAATGGAGTACAAAACAACGCGTCTTTGTGGATGGGACTCAATATACACAGCGTGAAGTTGTCAAAATAATCTAATTAGCAATAAAGTTGTATTTAACTTTTAAATGCATTTTTAGATTTTATTGTACTTTCATATCTAAAATTACATAATAGCAATTTAAAACACGATTACATTTTAAAACTTTCTTATATAATGATAGGCATAGCACAAATAATACATCAAATACATTAATAAATCAGAAAAATATTCGAACATGAATGAAACACGGATTTTTGGAATTGACATTTTTTACACAAATATTTATTAAATTAAATATTTGTGTAAAAAATGTGTACATTATTTTATTTAATAATGTACACACATAAAAAATAGTTACTAAATAATGTACAACGGTACTGCTTAATTCTAAAAGAAATCTCTTCCAACACACCTGAGACTGGAGAGTGTGAATTTAGTGTCTACTAAATTATATATTGTTATACATAGGCTAATATACTAACATATTGTATTAAATATAAATATAAACTACTTTTACACATTATCCGTTATTGTAAACAATTAAGAATAAACAGTGTAATACAGCAATCACATATCTTACTATCAATGAATCCAAATCCAATTACAGTCAATATGGAAGCCAACACTCGTCTTCTTCACTGAACCAGCTCCACAGTAGCAAACAGGGTCAACCACGATCGAGTCGCACTTGACATCTCACGGCCTGTTGGCATCAAGTTGGCATTTCCACTTATTTTCTATACAGATTCTTGTTTTGGTTTCTATGTGAATGAAGTATGCGTCTTAGGCTTTTTTCTCGAATACTTTTTGGAGGCTAATTAATGCAATATAAATTGTTCAGTTTTGTCTGAACAGAAGGACTTAATTTTACTGTTATATTGGATTCGTATTATATTAAATTGTTTAAGTTTTTTTTTTTAGTTCTTAAAGGTTTTTCAATCATAAAAACTGTAATATCTTAAATGTGTATAACCTGGGAGATAGTTGACGACATGTTACTGTCTATAACTGACAGATAATAAATTATACATTAATCCAAGATGATTTAAAAGAAGTATGAAATTTCTTAAAAGATAAACAGTATTAGATAAAGAGTTTATTTATCCTTAAATAACTGTTTGACTCAATGATATCTATGCCAAACTTGTAGCTTAGTAAAAACAAATTCAAAAAGCAATCCGTTGTGGTCTGAAGTATTAGACCATCGAACTAAATTAGATGTTTTAGATGAAAAGGGAAGTGATATCCGAAATAAGTGTTTACTTCTGTACACAAAAGCGCTTACAAAGAATATTTCTCACAACATTTCTTATTTTAATAAATTGAATAACACACTTTTATTTACACCAGGAGATAATTCCTTTTTTATGGAATTTAGGCATGTATAGCAAAACTTGTCGAAACTTAGAAGGTAAAAACATTTTCCTACATTATACTAGTATTATTATTATAGGGTTTAATAAATCCTCCGTGATGAATCCGTGAAAAAGAACTGGCAAGAAACCTAAAAAAAAAACCAAGTCAACTTTTTTTATAAACCAAATTATTGTAAACGGTAATGAAATTCGGCATAAACAAACCTTTTACGAGCGTCTCGGTACATATTAAGATTAATGTCGCGATGAAGCTCAATAATGAACCATGCGTGGGGCAAATGGTGACGCTATTGAGTTCCACGTCTCTTTACACAGTACCAGGCTACTCAGAAATTTTTGCGAAAAAAACCTTGTATATATGGTGGCGAGTTACAATTTATTTTGCAAATTCGATTATTTAAAATTAAAAATATATTAGCTTCAAATTTAAATTTTGCTCTTAACTTTTTACTACCATTATGAAATTGTGTTTCATAGGCATCTGCGCCGGGAACATTTTCGTGTCACAATTTTTTATGACTTCCAGTACAACTTGATACCTGATGAATCTTTTAACCGAATTTAATTAGCTTTTACGAACAAGACGGCTTCTAAATCAACTGTGTACTGCTTCAAATTTAAGTGACCATATTTATCACTTAAATTTGAAGGATGAAGAAAGATGTGGTCGTCCTTTGACTACTGTTATGGAAGAAAACGTGCTACAAGTGAAAAATTTGATTCAACAAAACCGACGAATCACATACGGGGAGATTTAGCATAATTTGTACATTAGATCGGGAATCGTTCATGATATTCAACGCTAAAGAGAAAGAGCGCGCTTGGAATGGTGCCATGACATGATTGATAAATTAAAAGAAGGTTCTTTCCGCCGTTTTTACAATATCGTAACAGGAGACGAATTTTGGATGTATCAATATGATCCTGAAACAAAGTGTAAGTCCACAGTATGGCTGTTTCAAAACAAACCAACGCCTACGAAAGTGAAACGACCGAGAAGCGATGGAATAATTTTGATTGCCAGTTTCAAAACTTTTGGGTCATCCACTTTACAGCCCTGATTTGTCATTTTGTGCCTTTTTCTTGGGTCCTTAAAATTAAAAATCAGTTGAAGGGGATTTCGTTTTCATCGCCAGCAGATGCGCTCACTGCATTCGAGAAGGCCGTTGCGGTAGTATAATAAAATAATAATAATAAAAACTCTTTATTGCCATAAACAAAAGACAGACCATAAGATATAATTAATTTAAGAAACTGACAATGTGGGCGACCTTATCGCTTAAAGCGATTTCTACCAGGAATCCCTCTATACAATCATATGAGATAAATTTTTTTTTATAACAAATGACACATAATTGTGTACAGTTTTAAGACGTGAGAATGTCTATATATAAGGTGGTATACTATAATTAATAAAAACTATAATAACACATACCTACATATTAAGTAGACATACAAAAATATAATTTTTAAAAATAAGTACAGTTAATATATATTAATGAATAAAATGTTATGTTGGATAAATATTAGATAGTACTTTTTTAAATGCAACTTAAAAGAAGTGTCATAGCGGAGTGGATGAGGAGGTAGGGAATTCCACAAGCCTGCAGCACGCACTGTAAATGTCGTGTGAAAAAATTCAGTGATGTGGCGTGGACTGAAGCATATTATTAGATATACGTAACGATCGGTCGAAAGATGGGTTCTACAAAGTCCGGTGAATTGAAATGGTGAAGGGCCATAAATAAACTATCCATTTCGAAAAATGAAGTGTGTATTCCTGTGAAGTCAAATCGGGAGCCACTTGAGCTGTTCGCGGAAATCATGGTCACATTTTCGCAATTAAAATATAAGCCGTATACAAATATTTTGGAGGCGCTCAAGTTTATCAAGTTGCTCCTCAGTCGGACTTAGATAACTTATATCTGCGTAATTCAGTATTGGGATGAGAAGTGACTATGCGAGCGTAATTTTTGTCAGTAAGGGTAAGAAGTTTCAAAGTCGCCTCAAAGATCCCAACGCTGCAAGTAATTTTTTGCTAACGGCGTCAATTTGGTGTTTCCACGACAAGGTGTTGTCCAATTAAGCACCAAGGTTTTTAACGGCTGAGCTAAAAAGTATTCGCTCACCTTCAAACATAACAGGTGGCAATGAATGGAAGTCAATCCTTGCTAGCATATTTTAACTAACTATGAGTATTAACTGAATTTTAGGAGGATTAACTTTTAAACCGGAACGTTAACTCCAAACTGCAATCTTTAGCAAATCATGATAAATGGTATTTACTGCATGAATTATGTCGTTGGGCGAGGCATAAATGGTGCAAATAACGAGGGACATAATAAGGAATATCTGTCGCAGACTGGAAAATGGCCTTAAAAATTGTTTCAGACGAATGAAACTTTGTATAGACGCTCGTGCAGAGTTTTTTAAAAAGATGTAATAAAAAATATAACCTTAGATCATTTTTGTTTTTTTTTATCAAAACAAAACCTTGTGTATTTTCAAAAAAGTTTGCGTTGAGATATTTTACGAAAAATCTTGTAAATATAATCACGGCAAGGACGTAGGCTCAAGAATTGTTTGGTGTTAGCAACTGGTAGAGTTATTAAGTAGATTATACTATTTCCATTTCTTTATTTTCTCGATGACAGCTCCTGTGAAAACTTGTTTTTTTTATAATAAGTATCTTTTATTTTATAAAAGTAGGACGTTTACGCTCGTACAAGGTTACATAATACCAGAGTCGAAGAAACTGATAGGGATGGAGCTATATCGATAAACGAGATAGATAGAACTGTCATCGAGAAAATAAAGAAATGGAAATAGTATAACGACTGTGAAAGTTAATAAATGTCATTAGTTAAGTAATTATCTTAGTTGCCTAAAAAGAATGGTGATCATTTTTTACTATAGCTCGGAAAGCCAGCATGCTAGTCATAGACTTCGGTGGATGTTAATTTGATAAAAATAAAACAAGGAATCCCAATAAAAGAAATTCTTTTTCAACTTTTAAACATGTGATACAGGGTGAGTTTTTTTTAATGTCTAGAATATGTGCACATTCTAAGCAACTTTCCTAAACTATACAGCAAAAATAAAAAAAAGCCGGATCTTCATACAATATTGGTGGCTGTCCCATATGTTAAAATAAATCCTACCCTATTTTATAAACGGTAAAAAAAGTTAACCCGGTACCCCAGAACAACCTATTTAGGAATACGTATAACTACAGTTTCTAACAACCGGCAGCCCGTACTCGGCTCAAGCAGTCTGTAGAGTGCTCGCCAACGATACGCTGATAAGATTTCTCAGCGCACTAACAATGTTGTGTTGAATCGTTATTCCAAAGCCATGATTTATGAAGAAGTAGTATACGGATTGATCAACGATGCGTTTTGTGATTTTACTGGTTTAAAAAAAATGTATCGTTATTGTTTATAACTTTTACGTAATGAATAACTATCTGTTAAAGCTCATTATTAGCTATATATACCCCTACTATACTTTTTATATATTATACTGAATTGTAGCTGGTAGGCTTTCGTCCCGATGAATATCTAAAGCGTCATTGTCACTAAAGTACGTCTTCTTATGGTAGCGTCGGGTGACGGGCCGCTCACTTCCCTCTAATATGGTTGAGGAGGGCGATGGCTGGATCCCGCGTTAACTCGTGAACGGGTGCCGTTTGAGGGTGTTCGCCGTTTGGATACTTGGGGGGAGGGAGACTTGCCGAGCTAACAGATGCAGAAAAGAATAATTTTGTATAGACATAAAGAGACTCTGTAAATTTATTTTGAAAAAAATATACCCGTGAAGTTTCTTGCCAGTTCTTCTTCACGAAGGTTTTTTCGAACTGGTGGTAGAATCATGTCTTATTTGACATCAATAAGAACAAGTAATTGTCAATGTTGAGAAATAAATATTTCATTTCATTTCATTTCGTATATTTCCTATGTAAAAATAAAATAAATATACTTAAAAGTTTTGTTTGTTTAAACTATTTTATAACCTGATGTGCAAGTAAAATTTATTCATTTGTATAGTTTTTTGCTCAAAAACAAAAAAGACAACAAAAAAATAACGCTCCATAGAGACCAAACATGGTCGTTTCACTCTAAAACACGCTAACTTTTGTGCAGCTGAAAGTTTAGTTTAGCTACATGTCAGGATCGTGTATGTATGTATGTAGACAGTATGTCAATAGACAGACTCAAATGGGTTACGTTTTTAGTTAGCATTTATTTGTTTTAATTTTAATCACTTTTAAGAACGTAACCAGGAGTACATAAACATTTGTACGTGTCATTAGCATTAATTAAGCTGATATGGTTAAAGTTTTTCAGCATACATGTTAAAAATCTTGCGTTAGACATCATTGTTGTATAATTTCTGTCGATGGTTTGTAATGAAGGCATACAGTTTCGAGATGAAGGAGGAAAGAGCAAAAGCCTTAAAAACCTTTATAATAAATTTTCAAGCAAAATGTACACGTAGTTTTTAGGATGTGCTCGCTCCCTAATTGCAATCTCTCTAATCGTTTCATTAACGTGCTTTACCATACAGGCTATTTACAAGTGTTAATATAAATATACGAATGTGTTTCTTGTTTGAATTGATGCAGTTTAATCATGATTTTATTTGGATCGCATTTTTTATTTTATTTCATAAGATTTAATTTATGACTGAGTTTTTTTGGGCGTTACTAGAGCTTTTGTACGACATGTAAAATATCCTGTGTTTATTTCTGTACCCCGACAACTTGTGTACAAAAATCTTTTTGACTAGTAGTCCTGCAGGGTTTCAGGCCGACCCGGTGGGCATTTCCGGAAAAAGTCGAAAATTTGTTCGTTAGTTTTGAAATTTATCCATTCTTTATTAACAAAAAATAAAATGATTCTCCTTTATAATAATAATAATAAATGTTTGGTTGCGTAGTCAGACTGCGGTCGAAACTGCGAACAAAGCAAAACACAAAATTAAATACTTGTAGTACCTTTTTCACAATAGATTTTATTTTTATTTATTTATTTAAAACTTTATTGCACAAAATAAAATTATTTTTATTGTACAAACGGCGGACTTAATGCCATTTGGCATTCTCTACCAGTCTACCGCAGCAATGGAGAGGTTTTCAAAATAAGGGGTGCCTACAAAATACATATGCGTACATACTTATATACTAATTCAAATTCAAATTCAAATATATATTTCTCAACATTGACAATTACTTGTTCTTATTGACGTCAAATAAAACATGATTCTACCACCAGTTCGAAAAAAAAACCTTCGTGAAGAAGAACTGGCAAGAAACTTCACGGGTATATTTTTTTTTTTTTTCAAAATAAATTTACAGAGTCTCTTAATGTCTATACAAAATTATTCTTTTCTGCATCTGTTAGCTCGGCAAGTCTCCCTCCCCCCAAGTATCCAAACGACGAACACCCTCAAACGGCACCCGTTCACGAGTTAACGCGGGATCCAGCCATCTACTACTAATACTTATATACTATAAGAATGACTTTTAATATAATAATATATCAACGTCATAAACGATATTTAAAAAATTATAATAAATAAATAAGATATATATAATAAAATAGATAAGTAAACAGACATTATATTATAACTTATCACATTAATCATAAATTCACATATATTATTTTTCATGATTCCCTGAGTGACTTTAAAAAATGAGCTCTAATTCGCTGCTTAAAAGAGAGTTTACTGGAAGCTTTCCTTAACTCCACCGGTAGAGTATCCCATAAACGTGTAGCCTGGAGAACAAAAGAATAAGAGATAAATCCGGAATGATGCATAGGAATATGAAGGCTCAGATTATAGGAAGACCGGAGACATCTATCATGTGTAGAGCTTAGAAACTGGAATTTACACTTTAAATATTCCGGAGCGTGAGAATCGTTGAGGATTGAAAAGAGTGTACAAAGTATCCTAACGTGCCTGCGTTGCCTAATAGGCAGCCAACCAAGTTGTTTGCGAAAGTTGGATATGTGATCATATTTGCGCAGCCCATAGATGAACCGAATGCAGTTGTTCAGAAGACGGTCCAACTTGTTGAGGTGATCTTCGTTGAGATCTGTGTAGCACATATCCGCGTAATCTATTATTGGCAATACCAACGCGTTTACAAGTAGAATCTTGGTCTGCCTAGGAAGAAAATACTTCAAACGGTACAAAGAACGCAGTGAAGCTGTTACTTTTCGACTAACTTCCTCTATATGCTTGTTCCAGCTGAGAGTAGCATCAATGTGTAAGCCGAGATCTTTGACGGAAGAATAGTAGGCAATAACGGATGAGTTTAAAGAAAGAGATGGCGCACAGGAAATATCAATTTTATTAATCTGTCGTGAGCTACCTAATATTATGGCCTGACACTTGCTGGGATTAACTCTGATACCGAACTGCTGTGACCACTGGTTGATATGTGCAAGGTCAGCGTTAAGCAAGTCAACAGCTATATCAATATCATGTGTACTGGTTTGCGTGTACAGTTGTAAATCATCGGCATAAAGATGATACGAACATTTGAGATTTAGGGTGACAAGGTTTATAAAAATAGAGAATAACAGTGGAGAAAGTATGCCACCTTGGGGAACGCCAGCATCAAGATTCAGCCAGTCAGATGTGCTACGATTATCAGGACTTATTTTAATAGCCTGTTGACGACCATGGAGGTAGGAGGAAAACCACTTCGATACCACTGGGGAAATATTGAGCTTCTCAAGAGCAGCAAGAAGAATGTCATGGTCTACAGCGTTAAATGCGTTTGAGAAGTCAACTAAAACCAGCAATGTAATCTTTGATTTATCCATTCCTGCTCTTACATCTTCTAGAACTTTTAGAAGAGCTGTACAAGTACTGTGTCCGGGCCGAAATCCAGATTGATACTGATTCCATAAGTTGTGTGCTAATGTAAAGTCTGATAGTTGCTTGTGCACTACTGCTTCAACAACTTTAGACTGATATGGCAGAATAGATATTGGTCTAAAGTGGCTCATCAAAAAGGGACTATTGGTTTTAGGTAAAGGTATTACCAGAGCTTTACTCCACATGGCAGGAAAGGTACCTGATGTAAGTGAGAAATTAACGATGTGAGTAAAGATTGGAAGAATCCATTCAAGCATTAGAAGTATCATTGTACGTCCTATTCCGTCTATACCGATAGCTTTAGACTTCAAAGATTTGAGTATTTTTTTCACATCATCTATGGTAATTGGCGAAAATTCGAAGGTATCCTGTGTTAATTTTGGTGAAGATGCCAATTGAGATACAGTACTTGATTTGGTGCCAATATCGAGAAAGGGGGTTGGAACAAAATGTTTATTTAAATCATCGGGAGTGAAGTTAGAAAAACTGAAATTAACAGATTGAGAGCCTAAGCCAAGTGATTTGAGGAATTTCCACAAGTTGGCCGAGGAGTTATCCACAATATTATTATGAAAGTAACGACGTTTAACGTTACGTATGACCTGATTGCAACGATTTCGAAGTAGTTTAAACCTGCACCAGTTTTCCTCAGTCTTACTTTTCCTAAATTTTATAAAGGCTCGATTACGGTTTTTCATGGCCATCCGAACATCTTGGTTGATCCAAGGTGCAGGAGGCCTTTTGATTTTCACTTTGTGAATCGGTGCATGGCGATCAAATATGGCGGTAACGATATCGCAAAATGTTTTTAATTTATCGTCAATGGTAGTTGCTTCAAGGACTGGTGACCAATTAGTATCAGCACATTGCGTATTAAACAGATTGAAGTCGATGCACTTATAGTTTCTGGCGTCAATAAATTTAGATGGCCGCTTTTGACAATAAGTATTAAGAGATACGTAAATAAGGTCATGCCGTGAGAAACCCGGAGCAGCCATTTGACCGTAATTAGGTGATAAATTAGTTGACGTAATGATTACATCAAGCCAAGTATCAGGAGAACCTACGTTATGATGAGTAGCATTAAGTGGCAGTATTTGGAGGTTAAACGCACTAATCAAACTGTTTAGTTTGCGAGCTCGAGAGTCATCTGTGAGGAGATCCGTATTCAAGTCACCCATAATCACGTGATGTGTGTATTCGGTGGCAACTGCGTCGAGTACGGATTCCAAAGTGGGGAAATAAGTAATGGACGGTGGACAATAGATAACTCCAAGACAATATTTTAAGCTATTCAGATACAGCTCGATAAAAATATATTCTGCTGAACCGGAATAGAGACCCGGTGAAATAGATATAACTTTATACTTGTAAGCTGAGTTTAGGTATATCGCTACTCCACCACCACGCAATCCAATTCTGTCATTCCTAATCAGAGTATATCCTGGAATATTGTATAGATTAGCACTAACATAAGGCGTAAGCCAACTTTCAGACACCAAAAGAGCTTGTACTATATCAGGTGAAAAAGTGTTTATTAAATCTGTGTGATGTCGTGGGATACTTTGGGCATTTATATGACAAATGTTAAAATCTGTTAGTGACAAGAAATTTTTGGGCTAGAGGTGAGTAACGGAATCAGTATCACTGAGAGAGCAGAATGACAGGCTATCATCATCAGAGTTTTGAGCAGAATGATATAAATCATCAGACATCACAAGAAATCAATAAAAAGTAAAAATTAAAAAAAGTTTATATATAATTATAAAAGTATTTAAATATAAATGTATAGAAATATATAATATAAATGTATATATATATATATATGTGTGTGTGTTATATACGTATAAGAATAACTATATAGCTACTTAAGTATAAATATGTAATGTTACAAATAAAACTAAAATATCTTTATCTTTTCATAAAATGATAGATTTCCTAAACAAACACGCTAGATAAAGATCGTTTCACACCTAGCCTGACCTAAGGGAAAGTGCAAACTATTTCACACGTTTTAATTTTAGCTCCATAGTACGTGCGAAAAGTATGAATAAGTAGCTTGCTATGAATTTCATAAGTTTGAGCTGTGTTTTACTTACTTATAATTAATGATTTTCAAGTACATGACGGCAAACTAGCATAGACAAGTAAGGCATATAGAGATAGGTATGGTATAATAAATAAATTAATTAAAATAATAATAATAAGAAGTAAATTTTTACACTAATAAGAAAATAACGAAATTACAAAACTGTAAAAAATGGCATAATATAAGTATTTAAAAAGGCCTACTAAAAATTTATTATACCTATCTCTAAATATATACAGTTTATAGATAAGTTTGATATAAAAAAAAATATTTTTTGCATTTTTGTAAAATCTTATGAACGTATCCTTGGTTGAAAATTCTTAAAGTTTTAATGAAAATCTCCAAATGAAAATGTCAAAATACCACCCTGTTTGTTTATTTTTGTGCAGTCGAGTGTAAGTTTAGACTTAAAACCAAATCCAAACTCTTTTTTTCACACATTTCAGCTGCGCTCCGAGACATCTGGTCACTAAATGAGAACTTTACTACGGATTTGCTAAGCTACTTTAAATTTTACATATACCTCATCTAAATCTAGATTTGCTCAGCAATGTTTAAAATTAGGACCTCCTTAATTAACCATTTGAGTTTCTGAGTGTGGCAGCTGGAGTATAATATAAAAACTGTTATAAAACTACTTTCGACTTAAAGACCTGCAAATGGTTTCGTTCTTATTCAGCGTCTAATAAACGAGTAGGTACCTACACAACGCTACAAAACTTTATAAATCCCTTTGAACTTTAAGTGTTTCAATTTGCTTTTATGAGTTTGGAAGTAAAATAGTTTGTGGCAAAATAAATAAATTATTATGTTATTATTTATTTAGGTTCATAGTAAATATGTTAAATTGTTGTTTATATCTCATGCTATTTGCACTTGAGGTGGCACTTAGATTTTTTTAATTCATTATTGTTAATTTAGTGTTCACTTTGTTGGTGCAATAAAAAATAAATTTAATTATTTATATGAAACATTTTGTACAATAACTTGTTGCCATATTGTAGTTAGTTACATGGTGCCGGTGCTCTAGAAATTTTAAGACTCCTGATTAAAAAAAACTACAAGTAGTTTTGACAGTATACTCTGTTGATGTCAACTTTACACGCCCTAAAAAATGAAAGAGTCCCTTGCAATTGGAAATCTGAAGGTGCTAACTCACGCCTGTATGGTGGATTCATTAACACTTCCCAGCCAAACTCTCTTTAGTGGATGAAGAATGTGTGTGAACGAGTGTGTGGTCTGGCGTTATAATGGTGAAATATATTCCTCTCAATTTCTTGCATATGTTCTTATCAATCTCTAACTGAGTACTTGGACAAAAAGTTTGACAGATTGCGGCTACAGTGGCGGGAAGATTTAAAAATAGCTATTCAGGAAGTGACTAATAGTTTCAAGCAAGACATAGATAATCTTCAAAAACGTCTAGAATCATCTGAACAGCGAGTCCAGGAATTAGAAAAGACCTTGGCATCGACTCCTGCGTGCCAGCCTGATCCTGCTCTGTGCTCGGAGAATAACAAGTTGCGAATGGATTTACAGCAACTTCAAACTAAGTTCGACGATCTTGACCAAGCTTCTCGAGTTTGCAACATTGAAATACAGAATATTCCTGAAAAAAAATCGGAAAATTTGATTCACATTTGTATTGAAATCGGCAAGCTTATAGGTGTTGAGATCAAAGAAACTGACATCAGATCCGTTCACCGCGTGGCCCCTGGGTCCCCTAACAACCGACCAAAAAACATTATATTGCAATTGTGCTCCCGCCGTAAACGAGATGACGTAATAGCTGGTGCGCGCGCGCGACGCACGCTCCACACTGCTCAGCTGTTCGGTGCCAACAAGACCTCCGTCGATGTTGTGCAAAGTAGTCGTTTTTATGTAAACGAGCACCTAACTTTAAAAAATAAAATTTTGTTCAGCAAGGCAAGACAAGAAGCTAAATCGAATAATTACAAATTTATCTGGATTAAAAACGGGTGCATCTTACTTAGAAAAAAAGAGGATTCCCGCATATTACACATTCGATGCTCTGATGATTTAGAAAAAATATGACTAATGTTAAATTATACTCACTTTTTTTACGCCTATTATCATTTAATTTATGTACTAAATAACTTGTTTAAACTTTGTCAATTAGTGACGGGAAGCACGAACCTAAATGTTTTTAAATATTCATCCATATATTATATCTTGATTCATAATGCATACCGATAAGTTATCAATTTTTTATCAAAATTGCGGTGGCATTAAAACCAAACTCACTAGCTTAAAATTGAGTTTGTTAACATCTGATTTCGATATTATAGTTCTGGTTGAAACTTGGCTGTCTGATGGGATCCTCGATTCGGAAATTCAAACAGGTACATATTCGGTGTTTCGTCGTGATCGTAATTTAGCGCTAAGTAGAAAAAAGGGAGGGGGTGGGTGGTTAATCTTAGTGAAAAAGTGTATTGAGGCTGTAAGAAGGATTGATCTAGAAATTCCAGAACTCGAAGAAATATTTTTACATTTACCTTCACATGGCGTGCTACTTTGTTCATGCTATCTACCACCAGGTAGTAATTATCAAATTTATGAAAAATACCTTCTTAAATTACAACATATTTATTCTAATTTGAGTTTTTCTAATTATGTAATCGTGGTTGATTTTAATCTACCTTATATTAATTGGGCTACACATGGTTCTTCTTTTGATACCTCCTCATTCCAGACTGAATCGTCAAAGTAATTATTAAACACTATGTCACTTATGAATTTGTTACAGTATAATACAATAGCGAATGAAAATGGTAAAACTCTAGACCTTGTTTTAAGTAAGATCTCCGAATTCACCGTTTTAAATTCCGATAATCCCTTATTAACTAATGTTCCTCATCACCCCCCTTTAGACTTAAACTTTTCAATATCAAAACGTAATTGTTTGCCTTCTACTTATATTAAAAAACGTAATTTCTATAAAGCTGATTACGATCAAATAAACCTTTCTATTTTTGACATAGACTGGGTCGCAGAATTACAACATTTAACACCCGATGAAGCAGTCCAAAAATTTTACGACCTTATCAACGGTATAATTGATACCAATGTACCTCTCATGAAATTAAAATCAAAGAGATTCCCAGCCTGGTTCTCAAAAAGTCTCATTTATACCATTAGGCGCAAATCAAAAATATGGTTACGATGGAAAACTTACAATTCATTAAGGGATTATCAAGAGTTCTCTCTGCTTCGGAAACGTGCTAGAATACTTGTAAAGGAATGTTACGATGCATACATAGAAAACGTTGAAAATGCATTAAAAGATAATATAAAATATTTCTGGAAATACACATCAAATTTAAAAGAGACAAACTCGGGATACCCTTAGGAGATGCATTATCAAAATAATAAATCTGACGACCCAAAAAAAATAGCTGAAATGTTTTCCACTTACTTTAAGTCCGTTTTTGAACCTGTTACTCCTGAGGCTTATACAAATGAGCATGAGGCAGTTAATAATAATGACAATGGGTTACTTAATTTAAATACTATTACAATCTCGAGGTCCGAAATTCTTGACGAACTAAAAAGTATTAATGCAAATAAGGGGTCCGGACCTGATAAAATAAGCCCTTTGTTCTTAAAGAGAACTTGTGAAAGCCTCTCAATTCCATTAGAAATTATTTTTAACAAGTGTTTGTCTACAGGAATCTTCCCTTCTCTATGGAAAATTGCTTATATAACGCCAATATTTAAGTCCGGTTCTAAAAACTGCGTAGAAAATTATCGGCCCATCTCCATCCTGTCAGCTATACCTAAAGTTTTTGAAAAACTGGTCCATAAACATATGTACTCTAACTTTAAACATTGAATATTAGAGGAACAGCATGGCTTTGTGAGTGGAAAATCCACTCTGACTAATCTCTTATTATTTACTGATTATCTTTTTAATGGTATAGACCAGAAATGTCAAATAGAAGCTGTATACACTGATTTTAAAAAGGCATTCGACAAGGTAGATCACTCTATGCTTTTAAAAAAAATATCATTCAATGGTATAAAGGGCAATCTATTGCGTTGGTTTTCTTCTTATTTACAAAACCGTGTCCAGCAAGTCGTCATAAATGGACACATTTCTTCATCCGTGATTGTAACATCCGGCGTACCCCAGGGTTCCGTACTAGGGCCTCTTCTTTTCGTTTTATTTATAAACGACATTTCATCGTGTTTTCATCACAGTAATTTTTTGTTCTATGCAGATGACTTAAAAATATATTTGAAAATAAAAGAACCAAATGACATTACACTTATGCAAAACGATTTGAATAGATTAAGTGAATATTACATATTAAATAAATTACAACTAGCTTATGACAAATGCAAGCATATAACTTTTACAAAAAATAAAAACATTATTCCTCGTAGATTTCGGTTAGGCGATCACATGTTGGATTCTGTAGCGAGCATCCGTGATCTGGGCGTACATCTCGACACCAAACTTATACTTAACGTTCACATTGACTACATTTTAAATAAGGCCTACCGTATGTTGGGATTTATCTTTCGAATCACAAAAGTGTTTAAAAGCAAAAATACTATTATTTGTCTCTTTCAGAGTTTAGTAAGATCACATCTCGAATACGTATCACCTGTTTGGAATCCATTGTATGAATGTTACAATATTAAAATAGAAATGATTCAAAAGAAATTTTTGCGTACTTTAAATTATCGAATGCGTTCACCGCGCTGCTCATATAATGTTTTACTGCAAAAATATAAAATGATGTCATTAAGAGATCGACGTTCACTAGCCGACGCTGTGGCGCTTAAAAAGATATGTAATGGCGACATTGACTCACCACTACTTCTAGCAAAACTGAATTTCCGAATTTCAGCCAAAACTACTCGTTGTAGGAACTTATTTCACTTGCCACCAGCCAGAACTAACATCGGTCTCCGTGCACCACAAAGTAGAATGTGTGATCTATATAATAAAAGGTTAAATAACATAGACATTTTCTCGTGCTCCCTTTCCACCTATAAAGTTTATGTAAGAAATGCTTTATAATTAGAATTCTTAGTTATATCATTTACACTATCATTTACATATAACTAAACTTAAATTTTTTTTTTCCAATTTCATTTTCTCATGTAATCTCACAAAAATGTAACTGCTCAATATAAAATCATGACATGTTCTCAGTGAGACCATCCAAGGGAACAATTGTAATTGTAAAACTATGTATCTGTCAAATTCTTACTTGTATCTTTTGTTTCTGTTGTGTCTCCTTTGTAATAAATAAATAAATAAATCATATGTTGGCAGTTAAAATGTGTATAGAATCGTATACTCGTAGTAAAAATCGATGTGGCAAAAGCTGAATCACAAAACGTCATCCTATTTCGGGTAAATCCGGGGTTTTGCCACAGCCTGAAGTGCTTGCTTGATTGCTGTTTGACCATTACCTTTTTCGCATATTTTTGTTGCACGTGAGCCAATTTTCATATCCACTGATCAATATTATAGACTTTTTGCAATTCTTTAAATATGTTGTAACTACTAATATGCCAAAACGATGTAATTTTACATAAAATGGCGTTGAATTTGTTCGTAATAGGGCAACCTGGTCGAGCGGCAACATTGACCTAAAATATTTCGGATTCAAAAATTTTTTTACTCTAACTGACTCTGCACTATATCCATAAACTTAATTTTTTCACAGCTTTTGTCACATAACGTTTTATATAAATTAAAATTTCAGAATCAAACTTCTTTCTCCTTTAGACTCGATAAAACATAAATAATGTCGCGAAAAACTTCTTAAATTTTTCCTGTATCAAAATTGGCCAGAAACAAAAAGTTCAACCAAAGAGATAAAATTACAAAATATTACATACAGAGTACGAAAAGTGTTGTTCCCCGATCTATCATATTTATTTGATAACATACATTCCACTCTATCTTAAATGTCAGACTGAGTAATAAAACCGGGATAACGGTTTAACAACGATTTTTTTACTTAAATCCTACAGATGTTTTGTATCTACAAGCGTATACATATGTTTTATAAATATTTTAGACATGGCATGTAATTATAATGTGGTAATTTTAATACTCCATAAACTTATTGTTCTCTTAGGTAATATGAAAATATCCAAGAAGTAATATCGACGTGTGGCTAAGTGCTTCACAATCGCCTTCGCCCAATCTGGCGCCGATGTCCGCCGATGTGTAGGTTAACAATGATTCTGATATAATTATCAACTGGATGTAAATATAGACGGAAACATTTGGAATATGTTTTATGCAAATGTAAAGTAAAACTATTGTAATTACAATACAACTTTTTGTACTACAGGGGATTAAGAATGATGTATAGCCTTTTAAGCTTTAGAGTTCAATAGAAAATAATCTTTAAAAATCCTTTAATTTGGTTACTGCTTTCGGTACTTTTCCATCGCATGGAGAAGAAAATCCATCTGTTCTCTGTTGACATTAATTTTAATATAAATGAAATTAATGTATGACTTAAGACTTAATTTTAGATTTTCCATTGACATTGTTACTTTATTTAAATTTCTACACACCAAGAACAGTACTACCGTAGGACCGAGCTAAACACGCCAATATATAATTTTAATACCTCAATCGAAGTTTTAGCATAGATGTAATTGAAAATTTTATCACTAACGCTAACGCGCATCCGTCGCAATAAGCCCAACTTCTTTTTAATACCAATTATCACATGTTTTATGGCCACCCTGACCCTCGCCTACCATTGATTACCTCCTGTGGATTTTAATGGACCAAACTGGAATCCTTCTAGACCTACACTTTCCATACTAAATAGGTCTAGACTTCTTAGAAAATTAATAACTTTAATGTTTAAAATTGAGAAAAAAATATTGTATTAATATTTTGTCTGAAATAAACATTTCTTTCAGGTTGAATCAGGAATCATTTATTAAATAATAATAAATGATTCATGTTTCTTCTCTCACATAGAATTAAGTACAATTTACGTTTCAAAATGTAGGAAAAATAAATCTATGTCTACTGCCTAGTACAGACACGACATATTAGTGTCTGTACTAGGAGACCTATATGACTGCTAACTGAGCGAGAAACAACATTATTCAGCAATATTTATGTCTGTTTCTACTAATTATATTTGAAAAACACTAATTTGACTACTTACCTTGATATTTTGCAGATGGTAGTTTCTTAAAATCTAATTATCAGTGAGTAACAAACACAGATGTTTTTGTAGATAATTGAACACAGAAGATGTTAACACACACAGTTCATTTAACAAACTTAAGATGACTGTCACAACAATGATGTTTTCCATCTAAAGATAAGGTTGCCGTCACAAAAGAAGTAATTGCTTTTATTAAAAATGAGAAAGCTACTATAAAACGAACTCAACCGTGACACACGTGAAACTAAATGGGACCCTTTTTTTTAAATTAATAAAGTTCACATATTTTGCAACGATTCGTTTTTTGGTGGGAATATCAAGTTAATTTCAACATCTTCCATATTTACTAAAGATCATACTATAATATATGAATAAAAAAATTATAAGATCCCAAAAAATGGGTTAGGATCATTTTACTTTTATATGAAACTAAATTATATGGTTTCTTTACTCAAAATTCAAACCACGAAAAATTTTGCTACGGTGCATTTCTGTTGATCCCTCTCAGTAAACCCATATTCATACATTTTATTTTATTTATCATGATTAACTCTCAAACATTGTTCACCTAAATGAATAAGATACATATGAATGAACAAGCCGTCTCGCTCGGATTTTATTTATTATAATAGAATCAGTGAAACAGCGGTGCCAACTATATAAACAGAATTTATTTCAAAACAAACGACGCAATCGAATTTATAACTTACGTGCCTAGTTTAGGCACAACAGGGATTGGTCCCTGTGTACAGTCAACAAACATACTCTATATCACAAGACGCGGAAAGTCTGTTCGGAATAATAAAAAGCAGAACGGGTTATATTATTATATGTTACATTACGGGATGTTATATATCATATTGGGGTACCTCAGGGCTCACATCTCGGTCCATTGTTGTTTAATATTTATATTAATGATGTGTTGTCAGTGTTTCAGAACTCACAAATACTTCTTTTCGCTGATGATAAGAAAATTTTTAAAATCATCAAAACTGAGCACGATTGTCGATTGTTACAACAAGATTTAGATCGACTGTTTCTGTACTGTCAAAACAATTTTCTGCAACTTAATATAGGTAAATGTCATGTTATAACATTCACTAGGAAAAAGAAAGGAATATTCTTCAATTACAACGTAGATAAAGTACAAATTAGTAGGGTAACCGAGTTGTGGGACCTAGGTGTCCAGATAGACGATAAGTTAAAGTTCAAATCCCATATAGTAAATATTACGGACAGGGCTTATAAGATGCTTGGTTTTGTGTTGCGTACTGCTGCTGAATTTAAAAAGCCTGCAACTTTAATTCTATTGTATAACTCTTTAGTTCGGTCAATCTTGGAATATGCCTCAACCGCCTGGAATCCTTACTATAAAACCTACATAGACCTAAATTCATAATAAATTTTTAAAACATTTGAAATATAGATCTGCTACTGACGATGCTAATTTAGGACCATTGGTTACTCTTTCACCTCAACGTCGTCGTTCTCTAAGAAATCAAATGCTCCTCTACAAAGTGCTACATAATTCCATTGATTCAATAATGCTCCTTAGTAGAATAAGTTTTAAATGTCAAAGAATTCGCGCAAGAAATAGGATTTTATTTAATGTTCCATTTATAAAAACAAATTATACAGAAAAAAACTTCATCTCATGTGCTTGTAAATCATACAACAGTCTGTATTCTCATATTGATTTATTTACTTTAAAGCATGCACAGTATCGGAGGGCAATTCTTCAAACTCATTATAATTGTTCAATTTAATTTAATAATGTGATCTAATCAAGTAACTTAAATTTTTATTTTTTATTTTTTTATTTCATGATTGATATAATTTAATTTTTTATTGTTATTACATTTTTGATGTATTTTTAATTAATTTTTAGTAAAATTAATTTCTAAATGTATTTAGAGTTCGTAACTATTGTAAAACGTATTATGTATTGATGAAATGTACTAAATAAATGCGGAAACTTTATTGGTATTTGTGAAAGGATTGTCATATTAGTTTTAAGAACTATATTCTGTATGTTTCCCTTGAAAACCAAATAAATAAATAAATAAATAAATATTATTTAACTCATGTTATTTGGTTCGAGATATTTTCTTTTGTAATCAAATGTCTTCAAAAAGAAGCAGATTATTAATTAGATTATTTGTTTATTAATCCTCAGAATTCCATCTGTTATACATCTTTTTTATTTTTATTTCGGTGAACGTTTTTTTTTTGTTTAGTCTCACTTTATTTTTTTTTTAAATCCCTTTGATATCTGGAAAAGAAGGGGATAAAACTTTATAATTAAATAATAGGTCTTTACCTATGAAACTGCCGTTTTGCCGTACTGGCCATTTCAAACGAAAATATATTTTTTTTTTGACTGATAATTCTAATTTCAAATTAATTTTATTTGACAAACATGGAATTCTTTTTCTAAAATCGTCATTTGTTTAATAGTTAGTGTTTTGTTTTCAACGCATTCGAACTTTTTTCGTCATCATGGATAAGTTAAAAATTCGAGTAATTATGGAGTATGAGTACCGTCGTGGCAGCAAAGCGGCACAAGCGGCACGCAACATCAACGACGTTTACGGAGCGAACACTACAAACGAACGCACCACCCGTTATTGGTTTACCCGCTTCCGTTCTGGAAATTTTGAACTGAAAAATGAACCCCGTGGTCGTCCGAAAACTTTGGTCGACAATGACGAATTAAAGGCTATTGTGGAAGCTGACGAAACTCAATCCACGGCTGAATTAGCAGCAGCTTTCGACGTTAGCATCAAAACAATATTGGTCCTTTTGCGTCAAATTGGCAAGGTAAAAAAGCTTGACAAATGGGTACCCCACGAACTCAATGACCGCCAGCGCGAAGTACGCGTGAAGACGTGCCTTGCACTGCTCAGCAGGCATACAAATGAAGGAATTCTGAACCGCATTGTTACTTGTGATGAGAAATGGATCCTGTTTGACAATCGTAAGCGCTCAGCAAGTTGGTTGGACCCTGGTTCAGCACCCAAACAATGCCCTAAACGAAAACTTACCCCTAGAAAAGTGATGATCACTGTTTGGTGGTCTAACGCGGGTGTAATTCATCACAGCTTCTTGCCAAACGGGACAAGCATTACTGCAGATGTGTACTGTGAAGAACTGAACACAATGATGGAGAAGCTCGCACGTCTCCAACCAGCTTTGGTCAATTGTTCGGCTCCACTGCTCCTGCACGACAACGCGCGCCTCATACTGCACAGCAGACGGTCTCCAAGCTACAAGAGTTGGGGTTGGAAGTTCTCCGTCATCCACCGTACTCACCAGACCTTGCGCCTACAGACTTTGAAGACTTTTTTGCCTCCCGTCCAGCTGATTTCTTCAAGAAAGGCATCAATAAGCTACCAATGCGTTGGCAAAGATGCATTGATTGCATGGGAGATTATTTTGATTAATAGAAATAAAAAATATATAAAAAAATTACGCTTCATTTATTTCGTGAAAAACGGCAATTTCATAGGTAAAGACCAATATAATAATGCCTAGAATAACCCGCCAACTTTATTGCCCCAACGTTAGCAGAGCTTTTGTTATGGATGACCATACTGGGGGGTTTTTAAAGTTGGTGTTACTTTTATGTCTTGTTAACTAACGCAATTTTATATAACAATTTATTAATTAAAATTGTTACAGTATTGAAATAAATATGTGTTATTCCCATGTGCAGTTGTAAATAAATAATAGTTTAATCACATAACTTTAATACAATTTTAATAGTTAACTATTAAAAAATATTAAAAAGTAAAATCTTTTCTAAGAAATGCTTTTCATGTAGATATCCGTTAAGTCAATTTTTATCAGCAAAGCCTAGATTACAAAGGTCACTTTACAAATCTATCATATATCTTAAAATATTTAAATACTTTGCTCATTGACACTAGTAATTAAATCTAGAAAAATCACATTTTTAATAGAATATGTATTATAGAGTCATACCCGATGGCTGTTTCATTTGGAGGTATTACTACACTAACCCTCTTTAACAGATCATCGTAATAGTCCTTGACTGTACCATACAGTGACTCTGAATTCACATCGCGCACGAGTACAGTATGTAGGGCGTTTCATAGCAATAAAACAGTGGTCGGGTCACCAGCTTTTATTGAAAATATTTGCGAAAAGTGATTATTGTGGCCTAGAAAACAAATTCCTGGAAAAATGTGGGTTTCACACGTAATACGTCTTCATATTAGAATTTTTATAAACCGAACCGAAATGCTGACAGAATTCATGAGAAGAACGATGGCTCTGAATTTCGTTATCTTTTAATTTTTCGGTTGCTATTACCGTCAGGCCTTTATCTGTATCTATAATAACATAAAAAAGGGGAAAGATAAGATTTTTTGTATGTTTGCTTGTAATGCATAAACACAAAAACTACTAAACTGATTTTAAAAATTCTTTCACCTAGGCTAGGCTAGGTTATAAAAAGGCTATAAAAAGGCCTATAATTTTTAACGATATTGTGTTAATTGGCCAAAAAGTTACGATTAGTGTAAAGTAATCCGGAATAAAATCTGCTATCTACGAGCTATTTTGCTGTGCGCCACAAAAACCGCAAGAGTATTTCAAAAAATCTGCGACAGAATATGTGGGACACTCGGAAAGTAAAAAAAAATGTTCTATAGATTATAATTTTTTAATTCGATCTTTTCATAGAACTCACCAGTGTCTATATAAAGTTTCATGCGTCTCAACCACTTTTCAAAGCACATATCCCAGTCTGCAACTTACTCAACGGCTTCTTCAAACGCCGTGAGCGCATCTTCTGGCAATGAAAACTGTATTCTCTTGAGCTGGTTTTTAACCTTAGGGAACAAGAAGAAATCACGCGATGCTAAATCAGGGCTCTAAGGCGTCGACTCAAAATTTTTAGCGGTGTGGTGCTTAGGAGTCTCTCGTCTTGATGCGGAGTGCGTGGGCACGTTGTCGTGGTGGAGCAAAAGGCCTCGGAGTTCCGTGTTCGGTGGCTTGTTGCTCGCGGCAGCAAACATTCACTCTGTCAAAATTTCACTCTGCATTGATGCTAAATAGCATCCAAAGATGGTTTCTTAAGAGAATTGATACTAAACACTTCGTATCTCGAAGGTTTCACTTTCGTAGGCGTGGGTTCTTTTGAAACAGCCATGCTGTTCACTGACGCTTGGTTTCTGGATCATATTGACATATCCAAGATTCGCAAGATTTTGACTTGTTATGATATCGCAAACACCTCGGGAAAAACCTGCTTTAAATTTATCAATCATATCATGGCCCCATTCTACAATGGCCATTAGACGTCCAATGTTATGTAACGCAGAAATAGTTGTAAAGAGCTATGAATGAAGTTTAAAAATATTGATTTGAAATCATTTGATGTTTGTTAAAGTTTTAACTTGAAGTAAAATTTACCTCCACCAATGTTACCAAAGGAATCTAAATAAAAGTAAGTTATCTGAAGTATTTTTATACACAGTTGAGATAACATGGACATTTTTGTAAGGAATGGAGTTGATATCGAACAACTTGACCTTGATGTTTCTGTCAGCTATTAGTTTATTTAGAGCGTCGTAAACTCGTAGTAGACTGTACACTGGGAACGCACAGCTGTTCTCGAAATTTGTGGCCAGTCAATTACCAAGCATGTTTGGGTCTTTTTTTTAGAGTTAAATGAAACACTAATGTCACTTCTGTATGCCAAAATTAGGATATATTTTAAAATAATAAACCCTTATTTAACACAAAAATAATGCCCCAACCAGGACTCGAACACGGGACCTTCGGCGTATTAGGCAGGCTACTAACCACTACATGACTCGGTCGTCGAAAAATAAATATGTCCAAAAAATAATTATTTAACATTTGATAAACACGATCCTGACTTATTTTGCATTAGCGAGACGTGACTATGGGATGGCGAAGAGGGTTGTGCGTTCACGCTGCCCGGCGACTGCTGCGGTGAGTGAAAATAGAATCCAACCAAGTTCCCTGCTTGACAACGACAATAAGCAAATGGTGAGGATACGCAATGACGCTCTCAGCTTTCTAATGTCGAAATGTTCTTTTGCACTCGACTTAGTGTTTATTAAGAAAAAAACTAAATATTTGCAGAAACTTAATCAGAGATCAGAAAATCGCACAGCACTGTGCGGCATTACGTGACATAAAAGATAATATTTTGGCATAAGACAAAGGATTGGGAACTATGATGGTGCTGCTGGTATACTTGAAGGCAGTTGATGCAATAAACGTACCAATGTTATATAGACAATTTCGAAAATACCGCATTACTTACTATATGTACTTAATACACATCGTGTAATTTGCCATCGTTGTTGTTTGTTTTCTTTTAAAATAAAAATAAGGTGTTTAAATAATAATGTAATATGTATGTGAGTTTACAGTACCAATAAAGATTTTATCTATCTAACTATCTATCTACTTGGTGCGTCGGACTCAGGGTTGAATTCAGGTCACCGAAACGACGAGCAATGTGCCGCTGCGCTACGCAGCCAGTGCACGCCGCTGCGGCGAAAATAGACATCAGTCTACGCGTTGAATGTGGAGTGACGCTACGATTAACTACGTCACTGCGTTCGTAGTCACTGAGATCGTAGAAACTGAGGTCGTAGTCACTGCGATCGCAATGTTTCGCAACTGCCAATATTTTAGCTTTCAGTTTCGATGCGCTACAAACACATTAAATTAGGCAATTAAGTTCAGTTTCAAGAACATGTATTTTCCAACACTTTTTTTATTAGTTTAATTTTATTTTGAAGACCTTTTTTTCTTATTTTGGAAGTAAAACAAAACTATGATAAGGTAGTTTAGTAAATTTTACCAAATTTTTTTTTTTGGTATGAAACATGATCTGGGTTATTCATGGTTAACGCGAGCTTGAAGACCAACTAGTCATAAACATATCCAAACGAAATAAAGTCACTCACCACCTAGCAGGACTCAAATTATCTCAAGCCAAGTTATTGGATCAATTCAACGCGGTAATTTGTAATAGGGGAAACTGCGCATCCCTAGCTGCCTCCACGACACGTGGTTGCCATGGCCGGTTCTCAATGTGACACATGTCAGGTTGAATAAGGCTTTTTTAAATTCCGATATAGTGTTAAAAGTTTTTGTAGAAAATCATTAAAATTAGCTTTTATAATTAGCTTAAATTCATATTGAAATAACATTGTGACGGTTGTCTATTTCGACCTCTTTTTGTCAGTAAATTTTATTTTTTTGTCGTTCCCGACGTAATTTTAAACTACGAATTACGTAGTGTCGGAGAACGGCAATGTTTTGATTTGACAAGCCAGTCACGAAAAATTATCCATCATAACAACTAGAATCTATTTATTTATTATTGTTTCCGAGTTTATTATTCAAAATTACATGTTTATCAATTTTTTATTATCTACAATCAAAGTTTTCATGAAATCAATAATTTATTTTTACGTACACGAGTGTGCGTAGCCGAAATTTTTGGTAAGGATTCTCATTCATTAAAATTTTATTTTGTTGTTACTTTTTCTTTTCAGATCAAATTTAATTGTATTAATGTTTCTGTTTTTATTTTGTGTGACTATTTTTTATTTCAATTTTGTTTATATTTTTTGTTTGTATTTACAGGCATTTTTGTATATTTTTAATTTTACTGCAAAATAAACATAGAAGAGAGCTTTGGTATTTCCTTTCTGGACCCTCAATTACCACTCCGCAAACAACGCGTTACACACTGGCGCCGACCATTCAAACGCAGTTTATGGAGAAGAGAGGAGGAACAATATCAACAGAAGAATAGCAACATTAAAAATAATTTTTTATAATTATTATTGAGGTCAGGCATAAAACTTTATTTGTTACCATTTTCAACCATTTACATTCACTAGTTAGGTTATATATCTACTATAATATATCAAATTACTGCTAAATTATTCAGACATTTAAGTTTCTTTAGTTTCTTTCGTTATAATATCTTTGAAGAAATTTTCTGAAGGCATAACATTTATTCTATAACCCAGTAATTTCACTATTTAAATAACATTTTCTATTCATTTTCATCACTTGAAAATACGTATATTTTTAAGGCTCTTTTCTGCATAACGACTATTAACAAATTTATTTCACTTTAACATTTTTTTTTTTGGATTTTGCAATGAATTTTTCACAACTAAATAAACCTGAAATAATTTATGAATTAAAAATCAGAAATATAAATTTTTCTTCGACGCAATCTGTAGACGAACTACGATCATTATTATTAAATATTAATGTAGATTCTGAAACAGAAATTTTACAAAATAGCCCTGAAGAATTTTCAGAGGATATTAATACCATTAAATTTTATAACAAACATCATCAGAATTTAGAATTTAATAACGGTGATATTGTTTGGAGGCGAAACCATGTAATAAGTTCCTCTAAAAAACATTTTTGTGCTAAGTTTGCACCCAAATTTATTAAATGTAAAGTTTCAAATAAAGTTTCACCATTAATTTACGATTTAGTGGATATGAATAATAACCCATTAGGTCGTTGGCATATCAGAGACATTAAACCTCTACCGCGTTTAACTTCTTCTTTGAATGACTAGATTGGTTGTTACCAATTACTTTATATGAATTCATATATAATTATTGCTAATTATCTCACGGCGAGCATAAGCCGATTCTTTTTGTCTTATTTTTTTTTCTATGCACCTCATTATCGTTTGGCTATACCATTAACATTGACGTTGGTCAAAACTTATAATTAATTATCATCATCGTAGTATTAGGTTAACTTATTGTGTAATTTATTTAATATTTGCAATTCTAGGAGTGTAAACTCTTATTTTCAATATCTGTATTATACTTTATAGTATAATTTGTTAAATGTTATCAATTTTTTTTTCCTCAATTTTTTTTCAAGCGGTTTGCAACTTGTAAAATTAAGCCTTCTGCACGAGCGTTTATTAAGGTAACTCGTTAAACTAAACCATACCTATGTGTATTATTTATACGCTTGAATCACTTTCCCGTGAGAATTATTTTCATATGTTTATTACATAAGTATTTTAATTACTTCACAAAAGACCCTTGGATTTTATTTAAAAGTCAATGTTTCACGACTGGCTATGATTTTCTTTTCTTTCCGGCATATTTATTTCAGTCTTTAACTGAAACTTGTTTATAGTAATCACCGTGCGGGAGTTAGCGACACGTTAAAGAAGCCATAAGCTATTAATATTTTCAGCGGATGGCAACTATTAAAGCTTTTTGCCGTTGCGTCCAACTCTGTTGAGTTGACTTATTTAGGATATGATTCCTCATAAGCAACTCTAACTGCATGATGTTTTATTTCCAGTAGTTGGAATAAGACTAGTATGAAAGAGAATGTATGTTGTAATTATAATGTACGTTGATGGAGTTGAACGATGTATATTAACATTGTATATTCCAGGAACATGTTTAAAATTTTATCATTCATGAACCATGTAATTTAAGATAATTATTTAGGATTTTTTTTTTCTCTCTCTCGTCTGTTTTTGTTTTCTTTTTCTATTAAATAACTTGTTGATATGCAATATATCAGTATTATTTTTTTTTTTTTCATATATACAGGATGTTTTTTCAGAAAAATTCTTCTATAGGATGTTAATATTAATTTTCATTTTGCTTTTAATTATTATTTTTTTTTGATCGTTCTTTCATTTGGCAGATTAAATATTAAAATTCGATATGTATATGTGGTTTATTTTGATTTGGTTTGAATATTTTTTTTTAAAAACTAGACTGAAAAAATCTTTCAGATTTTTTTTTCCCGGCCCCCGGGGTATTGTGACGGTTGTCTATTTCGACCTCTTTTTGTCAGTAAATTTTATTTTTTTGTCGTTCCCGACGTAATTTTAAACTACGAATTACGTAGTGTCGGAGAACGGCAATGTTTTGATTTGACAAGCCAGTCACGAAAAATTATCCATCATAACAACTAGAATCTATTTATTTATTATTGTTTCCGAGTTTATTATTCAAAATTACATGTTTATCAATTTTTTATTATCTACAATCAAAGTTTTCATGAAATCAATAATTTATTTTTACGTACACGAGTGTGCGTAGCCAAAATTTTTGGTAAGGATTCTCATTCATTAAAATTTTATTTTGTTGTTACTTTTTCTTTTCAGATCAAATTTAATTGTATTAATGTTTCTGTTTTTATTTTGTGTGACTATTTTTTATTTCAATTTTGTTTATATTTTTTGTTTGTATTTACAGGCATTTTTGTATATTTTTAATTTTACTGCAAAATAAACATAGAAGAGAGCTTTGGTATTTCCTTTCTGGACCCTCAATTACCACTCCGCAAACAACGCGTTACAACATAATCACAACTTAGGGTACCTTATGAATTCGCTCATTGCGTTCAGATTGTTAACCTTAACATATAAATGTACTTAATGACAGTGGTATAAAACGAGTTATGACTTTCCAGAGCAACAGCTAATCTGTACGAAACAACTCAGTGTCTATATGCTCATCACACTTTGATCACTGACTTAAGAATTTGATAGATTGCACTTTTAGCACGCATAGAGCACCGTACGAAGCCAGATTATTTCTGAACTCACTGCATAGTCGTAGGAAGTTCTTTGATACCAAATTTATTGTTAAGATGGATCCTATTTGTTCCCACTGTCACTTCGAATTACAGGCAAAATTCATATTTATTGAGAGCATGTGAAACTTTTAACAAGCAAGTCCATCGAATCGTCGAGCGCAAGTCCATCGAATCGTCGAGTACATATTTGACGGCTTCTATCCGAAACGAAAGAAAACGATCGCAGTTTTCTTGAACGTAGCCAAGGCTTTCGACAAAGTCTGGCACAGCGGTCTCGTTTATAAACTCTACAGAATAGGCTTACCGGCTCGCCTAGTTAGGATAATCGCGTCGTTTCTCAAAGACCGCACGTTTCGTTTCAAACATGAAGGCACGCTCTCCGCGCCTCGTCCCATAAAGGCTGGAGTCCCTCAAGGCTCAGTCCTCGCCCCTCTGTTGTACACCGTGTACACTAACGACATTCCCATTCCGCCGAAAGACGTCGAACTCGCCCTCTTTGCCGACGACACAACCCTTTACACCAAAAGGCTGTAGACGCCCTCGGTGCATGGTTTCAAAAATGGCATATCGATGTGAACCCAGACAAGAGTTCTGCGGTTTACTTCGACTGCAAACACCGTAGTGTTGCTGACAACCTGCACGTTCGAATGTTAAATATTCCCATCCCCTGGAAGCGCGCTACCAAATACTTAGTCGTCACCTTAGACCAGACGCTTTCCTTCAAGCCACACGTCGATAGAGTAACGAAACTCGCCCGTTTTTTAAGTAAAAAACGGGCGAGTAACGGCCGCCTACATAGTATGTTAGGTAGAAAAATTAAATGTCGTTCAGAAACAAACGTACGCTTTATAAGGTCTGCGTTAGACCAGTCATGACATATGCCTCGCCAGTCTTTGCCCACGCCAAACCCTCCGTCCTGTACAAACTGCAGGTAGTTCAAAATCTCTTCTGCCGCAGGGTCACAGACGCACCGTGGTACGTGCGTAACGCGGACCTGCACAGAGATCTTGAACTGCCTACAGTGCAACAGCACCTCAAAACACTCTCAGAATCGTTCTTCAAACTCGCCGAATCCCATCCCAATCCTCTAGTTCGAGATTCAGTCTCATATACTTCTCCTGTCTTAGATTCGAAATTCAAAGTCGCTAGACCAAGAAACGTGCACACGAACGTAGCGACGCAGCTGACGCTAGATCTCTTAGCCCTTCAGGCCGCAACTTCTAATTCTAACGTAAATTCGAATAAATTTAACTTCTTTAATATTTATTTAATGTTAATTTAAATTTTATTTTTTATTTTTCATTTTTGAGCCCCTTCAGTGCTATGAATTCACCTTCAGTGCTATGTAAATCCCAGCGGGTGACCCCTTCTGGGCCCCGCTAGCGCAGTCTCTATCTCCAATTGGCCGTCCCTCAGATGAAGGCTGAGTAGCAAAAAATTGCACGAGCCGACAGGGGGTTTTTAGTGGGTAGTGGTTCTGGTAAGCGTCGGGACGAGTCCCACATAACTCCGATCGCGCGCGCGGAGTATGCGTCAGAGCATTTTTTATCCTCCTGCCCTTCCCGTGGAGGGGTACCAAAAAAAAAACTTTTAACAACGTTAGCGGAGAGTTGGACATCGATTTGTTTTGTACCAGTTCAGAAAAGACAAAGAAGTTGGTTTGTGAAAATTACCTCGTGGCATTCCTTGGCTACGGCTAAATACAATATTTTATGTTCCTGCATGCAGAACAAATATACGAGCGCATTCCCCTCTGCCTAGAATGTGTTCTCTCTACAATACGCTGAACACAAAGATCCTGACCTTGAAATTTTTAATGATTCACCTCTACTATACCAAAGGAAAATTAAAATGTACTTCATGCCTCGCCTATAGTTTAAAATCAGATCAATTTTCTTTATATATATTTTAATATTTGAAACATGTTCAACTTGTACCCGGACAATTATCTCAAACCCTATTATTTTTACTTTTTTGACATGTTTAAAATTTGTTTCTTTTTATTTATTCAAAATAAATTTATTAAGTAGGTATATTAGCTTCAGTTTCATGATTCTTGACAATCAAGTATTCTTGTAATGTTTTTATTTAACTAATTTTTAATTTTATTTTTTGTAATATTTTAATTGTATTTTTTTATTGTTTCCATTTTTGTAGTGTGAGCGCATAACTTAGAAACGCTGTATGTGCGTGCCTATAATTGACAAATTATACTAGAAATAAGTTTTAAAAAATGTTATTATGATTTTTTTTTTGTGTATATGTTGTTGGCATGTCTTTTTTGATGATGCTTGCTAGCCTGTGTGGGGCTCTGATCAGGCAGGCTTGATGGACGCTCAAACATATAAATAACTCATGTGAGGCACCGAGTCCACCAACATATATTATTTTAGATATGCCTTCAATATAATTACTATGTTATCCATAACACTCGCCATGTATATAACAGAACGCCGTAAATGAAATTAGAAGCCATTTAATGTTATTTGCATGTGGTTAAAAAAGCAATTCATTGAAAAAGTAAAATAAATAAAAACCCTATTTGCAGTTTAACTAGCACGCTAATAATATTAAAGAGCCTAAACTCACGATTTGCTATATATTTTCTTAAATTTTCACCATTCATACTTTAAATAAAACACTTTTTACCGGATATTATCGCGTATATTTTAGTTAATTTTAAAATTATTTCGACGTTTCGGCATCTTTGCAGTTGCCGTGGTCACGATAGACTAAGACGATACACCTTAGTCTATCGTGACCACGGCAACTGCAAAGATGCCGAAACGTCGAAATAATTTTAAAATTAACTAAAATATACGCGATAATATCCGGTAAAAAGTGTTTTATTCACGATTTGCTTTTTTTTTCGAAATGGACAGTTTATTTATCCTATTTAGCCTTTTAAATTTCACCGGACTTTGTGGCCTAGCGCTGAGGGCGCTTAGCCGGAACTTAAACTTCTCCTACATACGATACGCCTAAGGGCACCCGAGAGGGCACGGACCTCGGCTTAGGACGTCGTATATTGAAACTACCACTGGTTTTTTTTTCTTTTTTTTTCTCACAACTACTAGCTCCATGGGGGCTATCTTTATACTACGCTTATTCCTCTCATTCCAGTTCTATCATTTATTCTTCTCGCACTTTCGTACTTCATAGTGTCTTTCTTTCATTGAACCTCTTGCGTAATCTTTCGGGTGGGATTCCCGCCTTTCGTAATCTACATGTCTAAACTACTTTTCAGTTCTTTATTTCTTAATCTTATAAAACAAGGGCGGGAGGAGGGGGGGTAACACATAAGACTGTTCTTTATTATGGAATTAGGTATGAGCTTTAAAGTATTGTGATCACTATGCTCTACATTTTGGATCATTTGTAATTTTATTTCTTACACTTTTTCTGTTTTTATTCATATTTACTTCTTATGTGTTCAGTTGCTGCTGTTATATTACATGCTTACATTTATACTTATTTTTACATATCCAGTTTGGTTATATTTTTATATTATAGTCCTATACTTTTGTTATCGTTTATTATTACAATCTTACATTTCTTGTTACACATTATTTTATAATTATTTTACTTACATTTAAACATTGTTAAATATCTAATTAATTTTACAGCTACTGTTCTACACTGTTATTATATTAATAGAATAATAGAGCTTATTTCAATACATTTTTTAATCTACAATCTAATTCAACATTGTTATTACATACTATTTATTTCTTATTTTGCTTTATCAATTTATTTAATTTTATGTCTCCTATTAGGTAACTTTCAATTGCCCTATTTAGTTTTGCTAGTACAAAAATCAAGCAGGTGGTTTTAGGGTCGCCATTTTTATAATTGATCTGCCTATTTTGTCTAATGGGTGTCGGACAGATTTCATTGATTCTACCAGACCTATTTACCTCTAGGCGGTGTGTGTCTTGTGTGTTCAGTGAATTGCGTGTGTTTTTGGGCTGAAACTTAGGACTCTGATTTGGGTTTTATTCATTCTCTGTCAAGATGATGGAAGTTCTCAACCAGCTTCCGATCATAACCCTACTGGTTAATGTGTAGATTGTTGCTTTACCATTCATCGTCAGTTTTTGCCACGAGTGATGCTTGACGGGATAGTTCCATTAAAGCAACTTTAGCAGTACGCCACCGATGAGCGGGCCAGTTCGTCCCACCGTTTCCGGATCGGGCATGAATGGCTGAACGCGTTGTGCAATACGTCAAGGCCGGCTGTACTGTAGTTTATGCATCTAGGTAAGAGGCCATCCCTGTAGTCTTCGCAATCTTTCTTATGATGCTCGTACACACAGTGGCTGCAATGATCTTCTGCACGCTTATACAGGCGCCTACTGTGGCCGAATTCCAGGCATCTCGTGCATTGTATAAGGGGGAATGGTCTTCAACCCTGATCCTCTGGAGATCTATATGCAGCACACCTCTTTCTTATGCTCTGCTCCATATTTTTGGAGAGACACCCAGGACCACATGATTGACATGAGAAACTCGAAAACCACCCGATCCTCTTCCTTGTCAAGTCCTGCAAAGATATCCTAGTTCTGGTTCCTGAGTGCCTTCTCGATCGCATCATCCGTATGTACTGAGAGTACGCTCCGGAGCTGTAGGAGAGGGTCCTCGTTTGCAACTTTCTTGCACCGTAGGTTGTTGCCCACATCCTCTAGTCTTTGTTTGACTTTGGCCCTTTCTTCAGTCGTCCTACAGCTCATGATCACTTTTTGATCTTTCGCTTTTCTTACCCTCTCTACCCGGATCCAGCCATCCTTCGCATTTACTGCCTCCCTTACCTTTTCAAAGACATTTCACTGGTATCATCCTTGCTATCTGATGAGACAACTATTGAGTGCAGCGTCGTCCTCTCAGAAGCATCAGCTTTTGATCGGCCCGACTCCGCCCCCGCATAGTTATCCGATCTGTCCCTAGGTGTCATCTCCTTTTGGCTTTCCATCACTTCTCTGAGTTCTTCCATTTTCAGGTTATTTTCAGTGAGGCACTCTTGTGCCAGTATTAGTTGAGCCAGCAGATCTATGTCGTATGTTAAGGTTTTGGTTTTCTCAGTCTTATGCTCTTCCTTCCCCTTGTGCTGTGTCCCACTATGTTCGACTTCATTTACTATCTTCTTTACCACTAAGTATAGTCTGTCGCAGGCTTTGGCTATGTCTCACTTTATTTCTGTTTTTATATTCCTCGAAGCGTTTAGTTGTTTGAGTGTCCTATCTTTACATGTTTTGGCCTCTAACAGCCATTCTTTTAATTTTCTGTCAGGGCCTGCCTGACTCGTCTTCGATGTAGTAGAATAGGGCTCCAGGACAAGGGTTTCTATTAATTCACCAGTCATTTTACTGGGAGTACGGTAGAGCGCCATTTGCAGTTGTGAGCGGTCAAGCAATATATAGGTCAGTATTTTGTCTTGATAATAGGGGTATATAGTGTCCCTATTATCTCGTAAATATTTGTAAATATGTTTGTTATAATGTATAAAATAACAAAAATTAATAAAATTAAATAAAATTGATAAAATTGTATAAAAGTTAAAGTGTTTTAAATGTAGAGTCTACTGTTTAGTAATTTCTCGGTTAAGAGTACCTGGAAGAGTCAATGTTAACCGGTACAATCAAAATAAAATAACTTTTTTGGAAGACTCTACAAAATAAAAAAAATCATTGGCGCAACTTACTCTATCCCTTTCTGGCGGAAACCGTGTAAGAATTTAGACCAACCCCGATTCTGGGGAATATCTCTATTCAAAACCCGAAAGCTGTGCGACTATTAGGAGCAGAGTAAAAGCGATTTTAAAACGCATTTTAATCCAAGATGGCGTCCCTGTCAATATTAAAATGTAAAAAATGGCCCTAATTTGGTTTCTTTGACTCCTGTACACCCGTGTTTGGGCTCGTTTTTTAGGTCTTAATTAGACCTATCTTATTTACAGACAATATGCTTAATATCTACAACCCCCGATTTTTACACCCCTAAAAACACAAACAATTTAATAAATTTAGCTATAAAAAAACTTAAAATTAAACTTAAAAATCAAAAATTTTGTAAATGTCTTATAATAATAATAATAATAATAAATTTCTTTATTGTAGCAACTTGGCCCACTTGTTAGTATACAATCTTAATGCAACCTTATATATCTATGTTAGTACAAAAACAATTAAAAATTTAGTTACATAATGTCAATTCATTTAAATCTCAATAAATATATAAATTGTGTTGGTGATGTCATAAAAAATCTTAAGATGTCATAAATACTCAGAAAATAAATTTAAGTAATTAATTATAGAACAAAAAACACATTTCATTACAATACAATAAAATTAAAATCAGTCATTAAATTACAATTAAATTGGGATGTCAAATTACAGCAAAATGATTAAATATAATATGCCAAAATATCAAGTATTGTGTCAAATTATGTCAAATATTTCTTCTTACTTTACCAACTGGCCATTCAAAATTTTTTTTTTATTTGCTTACTAAAACATTCATAAATTGTTGCCAAATTGGTAGTTCAAGCTTATTTGCTAACAGTCGCAGAATAGTGTTGGAGCTGGAGCGCAGTCTGTACATTAGTGAGGCGTTCTTCTTACGGATAACAGCGTAGAAGTCATCCAGTCCCGCAACAGCAAACATAGTTGACGCACTACAGTACCGCGGCAGGCCCAGCACTACTCTGAGACCGTTATTATATTGAACCCTAAGCGCGTTTAAAGCTGTTTTCGAGCCCCGCTCATGTGACCAAAGGGCTGCCGAGTAAAAAGATTGGCAGAATGCCTTGAAAAGTGTGATTTTAGCTTCTACACTGCAATGATTAAACCTATGTGCTAGCATATAACACCTGGCCGCAAGGGCTCTTCTTTCTCTTTCAATATCCACTTGATCAGTAAGGTCCTCAGTTAAAAAGTGGGCAAGGTATTTGAATTGATTGACTCTGTTAAGTCTTGTTCCGCTTAGGCAAATAACAGGTTCATATTTTAGAGTTCTGTGCTGTGATTGGAAGACCATATACTCACTCATATTGCTGTTATAGACCAGCCCATGCAATTTTGCATACTCCTCACACGTCTGGAGAAGAGAACGAATTGATCCAGCCGATGGACCCAACAGTACCATATCGTCCGCGTAACTAAGGTTATTTATAGTCAGACCATCTATTGCACATCCCACAGGTTTGTTACTGAGCTCAGCGATTAATTCATTGACATAGATATTAAATAGTCTAGGTGACGCTACACCCCCCTGCCGTACACCACACTCCAGTCCATACACACTGGACGAGGCATTACCCCATTTCACCCAGTTTGGCTGATTGTCATACCAGTGTTTAAAAAGTTGTATGATCTCCCATGACACGCCCGCTTTCTCCAGCTTTTCCCAAAGGACATCATAGACCACGAGATCAAAAGCCTTTGAGAGGTCGAGGAAGCAGGCGTACACAGGAGTGTGCCTATTAGTATAATATCGCACAGTCTGTTTTAAACAAAGGATAGCAGTTTCAGTTGACAACTGGGGTCGGAAACCAAACTGTGCGTCATAGAGTTGCACACACCTGTCAAGCTCCCTGTCCATCAGCCTGTCCAATACCTTGGCTATTACTGTTGCTAATGATATGGGCCTAGAGTTGGTGTGGTCGGCTAAGTCACCTGTTTTATTTTTAACAATAGGCACAACTATAGTTCTTAGCATTTCTTGTGGAAGGTAGGAGTGGCCGATACACAAGGAGTAGAACATTGCTAAGACCCGCGGCAGGTGCACGCCCGCGTACTTCAGGTGTTCCACACTCAAGCCATCGTGCCCTGCGGACTTACCTCTTTTCATGTTTTTAACTGTAGCTGCCACCTGCTTAGCAGAAAAACGGAGCAGCTGCCGCCCAAGGACTCTCCCTATTATATATGGGACTATTTTTTACAATATTTACAATGGCTAAAGGGGTGGCTTTTCACCCACCACGTTTTTACCCTTAAATTTGAAAAAATTATAACTTTATTATTTATAAAAGATAAAAACTAAATTTTGGATATGTTGTTCAACTAGTTAATTTATATCAAATGCTTTTTAAAAAAATATGTGTTCTCGATTTACTTTAAGAGCGATTAAATTTTTTGAAATTTGACTAAAAATTTATAATTTAATATCTATAAAAGCACTACACCTTTTTTCAATCTGAAAACGGTAATGGTCTTGTCTCGGCGGTATCTTCGAAGGTGGATCAGCAGATTTCACCAAACTCCAAAATTGAAGAAGTTCGGGCCACGCCCTAACTTGTTTTTTTGGCCTTTATTCCGCGCTGGTGGGCGGAAAAAATCCAAATATAAGCCAGACGTGCTGGCCGAGCACTTTCAAGCCGCACTATAAACAATGTAGGTTATCGCGACTAATCAAGCAGCGTAATTTTTAAAAGTTTCGGAAAGGTCATCTACTGCCAAAGAACCAGCAAGAAACTCAGTAGGAATGCGTACGCTGCGTAAGCCTGGCCCAACGGTGGGTTAGGCGATTCGAATGCCCTATTTCTAATTCTGGAACACCGTCCTTGTTGTAATAGCGTCGTCGGGATCTGTAAAGACGTTACGTGGACGCCTGTAACGAAACGGAGCGTCTGGGTGGGCTTTTATTTATGTTCCCCTTCACGGAGAGGGCAGGAGGATCTAAAATATGCTCTTACGCATACCCCGCCGCGCGCGATCGAGGTTATGTGGGACTCGCTGCGAGCCTACCAGAGCCTCTACCCACTAAAAAACCCCCTGAATGACTTGTGCAATTTTTTGCCACACAGCCTTCATCTCAGCGACGGCCAATTGGAGAAAGAGGCCGCGCTAGCGGGACCCAGAAGTGGTCACCCGCTGGGAATTACATAGCACTGAAGGTGCTCAAAGCACTGAAGGTGAATTCATATCACTGAAGGTGCTCAAAATGAAAAATAAAAATTGAATTATTTCGAATTTAAATTAGATTTAGAAGTTGCGGCCTGAAGGGCTTCGAGATCTAGACTTAGTTGCGTGGCTACGTTCGTGTGCGCGTTTTTCGGTCTAGCGACTTTGAACTTCGAATCTATGACAGGGGGGCGAGACTGAATCTTGAACTAGTGGATTGGGGTGGGTTTCGGAGCGTTTAAAGAACGCTTCAGAGAGTGTTTTTAGGTGCTGTTGCACTGTAGGCAGTTCAAGATCTCTGTGAAGGTCCGCGTTACGCACGTACCAAGGTGCGTTTGTGGCCCTGCGGCAGAAGAGATTTTGAACTACCTGCAGTTTGTGCTGGACGTAGGGTTGGGCGTGGGCAAAGATTGGCGAGGCATATATCATGACGGGTGTTAGGGCCTTTAATAAAACTATGTGCAGTGGACTGTATGATATGTATTAAACGTTAAGACAAAATAATTATAAGCTCGTATTTTGAACTACAAATATAAAATGCGCGAGCGCGGATTGTGCGTATGATAGTTGGTACGGCACTGAGCCGTCAGTAGCTCGGTCGGCGGCGCGGAGCGGGGACGCACCGTTATGATCCGCCCGCGCCCCGCTGTCTCGGTCATCGGCCGCTCCAACGGGTCTAACGCAGGTCTTACAAAGCGTACGTTTGTTTCTGAAAGACATTTTACTTTTCCTTACCTAACATACTATATAAGTGGCCCAGGTAAAAACGGGCGAGTTTCGTTAGTCTATCGAGGTGTGGCTTGAAAGAGAGCGTCTGGTCTAAGGTGAGTACTAAGTATTTGGTACTGCGCATCCAGGGGATGGGAATGCCTAACATTCGAACGTGGAAATTGTCGGCGATAACGGAGGCGTTTACATAAGCCTTAGCATGTACACAGGATGAAACCTTTCGATTACCATGACATGCACTTCATTGCGCAAGCAAAAGGAATATGGGAACCTTATAAATGGACCAGTGACACACAAGTTAAATTGGAAAGAAGGGAACGGAATTTTTATATGTCTTGTGAATTTGTGTGGTGGTTCCAGAGTAAGTAAGCGTCCATAAAATACCGGAAACAACAAATATTTATTCCTTTATTGTAATAATTATTATTCCTCTTAAATTTAACAACTAAAAATACGAAATACCAACAATTAAAAAGCTAACTAACGTACATTGTAAACTGGCATAAAACGCGTCAAAGAACAATCGCGAAGTGGGGCGCAGATAGTGAAGAAATTCTGAATAGTTGTGCAGCATTGTGCGGCACTAGCTGTGTGAGTTGCTCGTCAGTTCGCTAAATAAAACGGAACCACTCCTCTCTATTAAGCAGCAGTTACACCGTTGTAACTCTACACTCAACTACCCTAACCATTTGATTGTTTTCGGTCTTGGCTTGAAAACTTCGGTTGCCCTGAAGAACTTATTTAAAGTTCGACTAAATTTACTGTTTGTTCCTTTGGAACTAAAATTGTAAGTCAAAATTCAACCCCGTATTTTTGAAGATAAAATATGTAATGCTTCTTATTAACTAATGAATACTTTTTTTTTTTTTTTTCGGGGGGGAAAATGCATTACGCATACCACCCGGGCGCAGGGGGCACCCGAGTGGTTATGTGGGACTCCCGTATAGGCTAATGAGACCCACGGTATACCCACTAAAAACCCCCCCATTTTCCTCCTCGCCGCCTTGTGACGGGGCCACGGGAACGCTCTCGCACACATCCACAACCCCGCCGGCGGCAGCCGCCCACAAGCGGCTCCATCAAGACAGCTCGAAGGCCCTCCACGATGGGCGCACCAGATGGTAAGGTGCGCCTCCCTCCTCGGCCTCCACCAGTACTGTAGCAGACTCCCCCAGCAGAGTCTGCTACTAGGAGGCCACGGGTACCAGATAACTGGTAGCAGATCGGGTCTGTGGTTCTGCCACCGACCACACCTCAGCCGCAGAGGATAGGGCAAGCGGCGCAACGCAATACCGACATGCCTCTTCCTATGCGGCCCCACCAGTGCCGTTTCCACGGAACGGCTCCGCCGGCTCGCAGGGGGTAGGGAGAGTGGCGCACCACCAGTTCGGAAAAACCCTCGTAAAGAAGAGCTGGCAAGAAACTTCACGGGTATATTTTTTTCAAAATAAATTTGGAGTCTCTTTATGTCTATACAAAATTATTCTTATCTGCATCTGTTAGCTACGCAAGCCTCCCTCCCCCCAAGTATCCAAACGACGAACACCCTCAAGCGTACAATGTAATTATGTCATTCCTTAATATTTTAATGAGTAATACTACTAAGTGAAGTCGACTAAGTTTTCTCGAAACTGAAACATAAAGCAGACCGCACATCCGACCTTGTTTTAAACAGAAGTCAGTTCAGTATAAACGCAGCCTGCTCGCTTCCCGTCGCGGCGATAGAAGGCTCGACTCCAGCTTTTGTATGCTTTCCTGGTACCTATACGTTATTTTGTTATACGTTGATATTGAGTGATACAACTTACGAGCGATACTAAGACTTTAGTTAAACTTTAGCAAACACACAAAAAAAGTAACACAATGTTTTTAGTTGAACATGTATGAATATTCGATTTAAGAAATGTTGAGAAAAAAATAGAAATAAAATTTTACTATAAGCACTGAGCCCTAATAGTCGATTGACGCGTGATCGCGGCACAAAAACATTCGCCCAAGAAAATGTTGTTTAGGAATGAACCTTACAAATATTTATTTATTTATTGTTTGGAAAACAAACAGATCCATTACACAATAAAATATGACACACAAATAATAATCCACATCCAACAAAGATTCCACTTGTTAAAATGTTTAAGTTAAACCATACGTGTTACCAAATTAACAAGTGCCTAACTAAAGCTGAGTACAGTGTATTATAAAATTTCACAAGATCCAATAACCATCCATCCTGAGGATGGTTGGAGATCGGCTCGATTTGGCCTTGGTTGGCAGGTTCACAGAACTGCATGTGTTTAAGGTGTGATGAGTCTGCCAATTGGAGTATGATATGGATACTAACATAGTCTATAAGATACATTGTTACTAACACTCTATGGATGTTCATTGGACTGAAAATATTTAATTTTTTTATTATTAAAAGTTTAACATTGAACGCACAGTTGCATTAAGAATTCAGTGACAGGTACAGCCTTGGTCGTGAACAGGAAAGCGTTGATGAATATTTAAACATATTTGAAATTTTGTTGGCCAAACATGACATGTATGTCTGTACAAACCAGTTTCAGTACCATTTAAAATAGTTTGGTGGAGATATATTTTTTGAATGAAAGTTTAAAAGACAAAGTTTCAGTTCGCCTCACAAAACACAAAAATAATGACATTTTAATGATACCTACCATACGACTTCAATTGCTTCTATGTTTCAATGTCCTTTTTATTATTCTTCTAGTTTTATCTATAATATGTTTTGGATGCACTTAAATACTGTTCTATTTTATGGTACTTTAAGACTTGCGATCAAAACGGTAAGTCATCGGTAAAAGCAGAATCACAGAGTTAGAGCCATAATGTCTTTTAAAATTAAATCAATTTAAAGGAACTCAATACTAGCAATACCGATGTCCTTTACCGAGAGTATAACGATAAAAGTAAAGTAAACATAACTAAATGTTACCAACTAAATTATAGTTAATACTTCAGAAACAAATAGGTTTTGATTCGTAAGTTTATTAATGAAGACTCAATATCGTCAGCTCCGTTAGTTTACAACACAGTTTCGCCTCAACGCGGTTTATTTCTAATATTAAGTGAGGTGGGGAGAACTGTGACATTTAACCTTTGAGTGTCAGTAGCGAAGGACCCAGTATCAAACGGAAAGCGTCGGCCATTTTGACTGGAGTTTTGAAATTTCACTTTGTGAGTTAAAGGCTGGACCGGAGGCAAATAGTTTATGTTATAAAAGGTCAATCAGAAATTCTGTATTAACTGCGTTGAGTCAGGAGGGATCTAGACCCTTACAAATTCAATTGATTGGCAAATGGACACATGGGCTCTAAGCAACTTTCAGAAAGAAACTGAATAAAATGACTCGATTTTTCTTACATAATTGGCAGCTGACCCATAAATTATGAAGAGTCGAAAATTTTTCATTTTTACTTTCATGCGCCCATATACTTTCCCAACGGTGAAAAAATCCCTTGTTTGAGACTAACTTGGGTAGTTAAATTATAATTTAAAGAATTAAAAATAATAACAATATAACAATATTTTAATTTTTTCATGAAGGTACAAATTAGTACACTTACAGATAAACATATTCATGAGTTCAAAGAATTGTATGTAACTTTTATACATAACTCACACTGAACCATTGCATTGCCATATAAAGGCCAAAATAAAGTTAAATATGCAAAAGTTGCCAGAGTTTCCTAAACTAGGCTCGAAAGGCCTAAAAAAGGCTTAGGAAACCAGTTGCTATGGTTTTTTCACTATTAGGTTGACTTTTATTTACAGTATAGTGTTAAAATATAAAAAAAACTTCATAAAAAATAAATAAATTATTAAATTATTTTTTTTAAAATTGTGGATGTATGTAGGTGCTGTTCTGTGGGAGTTATCTTATTTATATGTTAATATAATTCATTAAAAAAAGGGTTATTTAAAATGGAAATATTTTGTGATCGTAAACTATTTCTTACAACAAGTTTAATCAGGTGATGGATTTTTAAAGTTGACAAGATACTTTTCATTTCCTGCTGTCCGGAGTAAACAATTGATTCGGTTTGATCATAATTGAGTTGAACTAGTATTTTCGTTATTGAAAATTAAAGGAATTCTGAACACGGTAATAATTTTAATATCGAGTTTCTAATACTTCAGACTAGTAGGTAGTTGGCGATGACAGTTTCAGGCAGACAAAACGATCTACCAGCTTCCTCGTTCTTCTTGTGCGAATAATAATGGAACTCGCACGAACCTCACTTTTACAAAAACACTTACGGTGTCACCGGGCTTTTGACAGTGCGCAGTTTGTTTTTTTATTTTTTATTGGCTCCATTTAGATAATCCAGGCGTCTCCAGTGGCAACCGAGCCTTTGGCGAACGCCACCCAGTATACATCAATGATTAGTATATTGAAGTTGATGAAAACTCAATACCGTGTAACAACAAAGTTTTCTTGTATTCACATTGATTATTTACAAAGTTGTCTTTGTTTCGGCTTCCATTAAAAATGGAGATCGCAAATTCTTAACTTAACCTCTCTCTCTTAACTAAAGATTAACCTCTGTTTACCTGAAATCACTATTATCCATTTTAAACTCATTTATTACAATACTACAATGAAGTAAAATAGCATTGAATGAAGTAAAATAGCAGAAATAACGGACTAACAAAACTGGGGTTAAGTAAATATGAACAATGTTTGCTGGACTTCATTCTGTGTAAATATTTTAGGCGAAGCAAAATCATCAAAGCTTGATAATTTATTAAAAACAAGATTATTTACGATATCAATAATAAATATTTAAATTTATTAATATTTCATGTATGCAAAATATTTGTTTCAAATAATCAACAAAATAATCAAAATATTTAAGTATTAGTTGTTCGGTAAAAGAAACGCTCACAGCAATATATCAGATGGTGTAAGACCACGAAAAAAGCACAAGGACGGATCTACATATTCTCTTATTGTTTCAGTGACTCCGAAACATCAAATAGTTTTTACTATATTTATAGTAGTTTTTTCTATATTTATAGAAGTTTTTACTGTATTTTTAGTAGTTTATACTCTGTTTATATTAGTATTTAGTATATTTATAGTAGTTTATACTATATTAGGGGCATTATAACACACAACAAGTATTTTCAAATTATTTGGATAAATTGAATACCCAAGTGTAAAATAATAATTTTGTTTACATTTCGTTACCTTAGGGATGCCACCAAGGAAAATAGGATTTAATACGTTATTGTGTAACTTTGTGGGCTCAAATAAGACTTGTTTGAATGTGGCGCCAGCCACGTTATTGAATGTAATAGATGTAAATGCACTCTGTGAATTAAAATTTTATTTATAAAACGATAAATTAGATTTAAAACAGCAAATGTGCTATAAGACTTATAGCTGGTGATATTACTGTAGAAGCAGTACTAGTACATTGTAATTAAGTACTGTTACTTGTAGTAACACTGTATTTTTGAACGCCCAGCATATTGATGTTTTAGGGATAACGAAACATTTCTTACTAGACCAAACAGTTCATAATTTTGATCAGCAGAAACCAGTTCATTCAATAGAAAGACAGCAATTCATGGGGGCTTGTTGACAATAATAAATCAATCCTTAAAATTTTGAGAATATATAGGCCTATAGAATATAGTGAGCCTTTTTAATAAACGAACTATAGAAATTTCATTCTCTTCAAACCCTTGTAAATTTTTCAGTGATTAGATTAGCATAGGTATACGTATCAGTAGAAAGCGTTTGTATGATTTTTATCAAACTACAAAAACGCAAGTTTTTATAAATAAAAATTTACATATGAGGCGAACACGACATGGAACATAATTAATATTGAAACTAAGTTCAAGACCGAAATAATGAGTTAAGGTTTATCATTGATAATAATATCAATAGTACAGATGAAAATATCGCGACAGCGTTTGAAACGTATTAAGCTGATATTTCACATTCGACAAAAAAATTGTTAAATCCATCGCCCGTGGCAGCTGAATTTAAAATAATAGTGTCAATTTTGAATTCTTGCTGTGCTATTAAAAGCAGATTATTTCAAGTTATTGTTATCAATCCAAGAATTATTATTTAAACTTGCACGACAATTAAAATAATTAAAGTAAGTTCAAATATTGAATACCCTGATTTCCTTAAAATGAGTAATGATAAATGCTATTTCAAAGTTTCTTTATTATTTATCAAAAGTGCGTGAGATGTTTGAAAAAAAAAATGAAATGAAATATAGTGAGAAGATTTAAAAATTTTAATGTTCTTTAAATATTCCTCTTCAACCCCTATGGGCTTATGCATTCGGGTGAACCGGCTTTAAAAAATTTTTAAACATTATTTTTGAGATCAAAAAATATGGGTCCGTATTGGGATGCATGAATTTAATTGGTGTATTATAAGGCTGCATAGTTTTTTTGGCATACTGTTTGTTTCGCCTAACGTTCATACATAATAAATCATAAGGCATTCTTTATTTCCCCATAACTTCATTACTAATAATAATATATTAGCTTAAAATGTTCATGCATAAATGGTTTTACAATAACGATTACTAGTCACAACATTTATTGGCATCTCATACTATGGCATAAAGTTTACAAGTCATATATATATAGAATACCATAATTTGAAAAAAATAAATTGACTATAAAATTAATAACCCGTTTAGAAAATCATTTCATATGTTTTAGATTGCAAACTTTGAATGCGTAGGTGTTATAATATTTTAAAAAATAAATCACAGTATTCATCAAGAAATTACCCTTAACGGGCTATTGCCGTTAACTTGAAATCATGCTGATTATATTACATTTTTGTTATTATAATTTTAATTATTTAAATAAGAATAATAATTATTGTGTTATATTTTGATTAGAGTGAGATAATTATTTACAATTGGATGTCTTATCATTTCTTATCGTTCAAGCATGCATGCAAGCAAGCAAGCAGGCAAGCAAGCAAGCATGCATATAAGCAAGCAAGCAGGCATGCATGCAAGCAAAACAGCATGCATCCATGCCAGTATTTCTGGGTACTGATAGTTAGTCACGTCTCCGGTGCTACGAGATATGCAGCCCCTTCGCCCTTACGTAACAAAGCGCAATACTTGGGCGGGTGTTGCCCTCCCTCCTCGCCTCCGGGTTTTTAAAAACACTCTAGGGTGGGAAAGAAAAGTACCGCATGGGTGCGGGGTTGGCCAATTCGGTTCTGTATTATTGTGTTGTATATTTTGATTATAGTGCGATGATTATTTACATTTCATCATCATCATTTCTTAAATAATTTGGTCGAATATTATTATTTATTATTCACGTGCAAGACGCTTTTGGCATGACCTACATACTGACTAACCTGCTCCTCCTCGCTGCGGTCGACGTCGCACCTAGTATTATTCATAGTTACTTTCAAGACTAAACATAAAGTAGGTGCATATGATCTGTACCTGATAAATTAGGCACCAAAAGCTTTTTTATTGCTTTACATTTATGACTTTAGAGGTTATGGATACTTCCATTATGCGTTTTGTATTTTACGATAATTTATCTTTAGACGTATAACAGTTATGTCCTTTACATTTATCCTGAATAAATTTATGATAAAGAAAATTAGAGTTAGTGAAACTTATGGCAATTAAACCATTCTGCGCGTATAATGTTCTGCTTATCTCAATTTATGCGAAAAAACTTTATGCTGAAACTATTATGCCAAACTATATTATGATAAAAAGAATTATTAGACCGAAAGGGCTCCATAAATATGGCCTCATACGCCAAAAGTCCCAGGTTCGAGTCCGGGTGGGGGTCTTCTTTGTGTGATAAACACAGATGTTTGTTCTCGGTTCATGGTTGTTTATATTTATGTATGAATGTTTATTCTGGATTCCCACCAGTTCACTGTAGTATCCATATTCTGTAGTATCAGTATCCATAACATAAGCTCTGCTCAATTTTATCTATTTATTAATTTATCGACTGCAATTAACTGAAGCAATAGTTAGTTTAAAAAACTACTAAAAACTAGACTGTAGCAATTGTCTATTTAACTACCAAATGTTACGTATATTGATTTATTTTTTTTGACAAACCTTTCAATTGAGGGACCACCTTTAATTGATTGAAACTTTTGAATGGCTTTTTTTACAAACTAAAAATTGAATTTACAATGGTTCAAGTACTTTTACTAACTCTCAGTCACACCTATATTTTAAATTTTATTGTTGTTCTTGCTTAATGTAAACTTATCGCGATCAATTGGGGGGCCACCTTCGGCATGCTACGTCTTCTTATTGAGTTAATGGGATGGAATGACGTTCAATTAAATTAATGTTACAAATCTTTTACTAAGAGTAGCCATTTACAGCAGTTGTAAATTTAAAGTAGATTATTAAATATGGATACTTCTCACTCACGACTGAGGGTCCACATTTAACCGAATGTAACTTTTGAGTGTCGACTTTTACAAACTAGAGGTTGAATTTACAATCGTTTGAGAACTTTTACTAAATGCTGACACATTCAAAACCTCAAAATTCCAATGTGGACCCTCAATGGGAACGCACGTATTTCTTTCCTGTTATTATCATGCCAGCTATAATAAGAAGGACTATAAGTACGGCCCCCAGATGAGATCATAGCAAAATGAACTCTAGTGCCACAACAGTATCATTGTAATTCTGCGAATGAAACTTAGTAAATTAGTCATCAATAAAGTTTTATAAAAATTCTACTCGATTCCGTGACATTAAACATGTTTACTTTTAATAACCCAATTTCTCCAGTTTACAAGAAAAACAAAGGTCAGCCAAGACTGTGAGGGTATCAAGAGACCAAAATTACGGCCTGAATAAATATATTTTTATGTGACGCAGAATATTTTTGACTGATGTAAGAAACGTGAACGTCTAATACCAAGAATACATATTTAGATTTTGAGTGTTGTTTTAGAAATTTTCTGTTGGGCGTTACACTCTATTTTCAATGTTAATTTGAAGGTATTCTCAATTGGTAATACATAACAAGAGAGAATTGATAAACTCGTACGTTTGATGATTAAAATCGTTATGGATCCTCTATGTACGAGGGGAGGTCAAAAAGTTCATGGATGGAAAAGTTCTGATGCTTATTCAGGTATCTTCCAATTGAGCGACTCATAATTATTAAAATAAGTTTAACCTAATCGAGCTATTGACTTTAGAGTTACCTAAGAGCAAAATTTTAATCGGAACAAATAAGGCATATGGAAAAAGCTGAAATTCGCACCGTGATTAAGTTCCTTGCTAAACCAGTAAAAGAAAACCTCAAATCATTTATTAAGTGATTTTAGATGTCTACGGGGCCTATGCCCCTGGTAAAACCATGGTCTATAAATGGCATGGCCTTTTCAAGCAAAGAAGGGGCACCATTGAAGACAACGATAGACTCGGAGGGCCAATTGTGACTATCTCTCTAGAAATAATAGAAAAAGTAGAGAAACTCTCATTGAAAGATGCCCGGTTGAAGAAGAAGCAGCTTTCAAAGACGGCTGGAGTATCTGAAACAACTATTTTGAATATCCTGCATCAACATCTCAGTTTGTCTAAAATGAGTTCAACATGATTGTAAGATTGCTCACGCATCTTCAAAATCTCGAATTATTACTTATGATGAGATTTGGGTTTACCATTATCAACCTGTCAATTCAGTTGCACAGAAAAAGGCACAGCTGCTCCAAAAAAAATATAATTGTCGCAGGCCGCCGGAAAGATCGTGGCGAATATCTTTTGATATACAGAGGGTATCTTGTTCATCGATTACTTATTTGAGTGATTGAGGGAGCTGTCAAAGAAAAAATTAGGGGAAAATTAACATGGATTGTGCTTTTTTTACACGTCAACGCGCCCGTGCAGTAACGATGTCTGCCATTCAAAACTGTGACTTTGAACAAATGAGTCACAACAAATTATTATCTGTTCCAAAAAACGTCTGCGAGCAGAATTTTGTATGATAACGAGGAAGTCTAGTAGGAAATTTATAGTTTAAACAAGTCGTATTATAGCTCTCAAAAATGTGTTAGGGTAATGGAGAATATATTGAAAAGGAAAAAAATGTTTCATGTTTTATTTTAACCTCCTTCCTTGTCATTCCGTGAACTTTAGGACCTCCCCTCGTACACACAAACCTTTGTACCGTCTGCTGTAGAGGCGGGGCAAGTATCATAATGTCAAGATATCTAACTGTACTGGTTCACCTGCGTTAACGTCAGCGTTGGTGTTGGCGTCCAACTACGTGGTAATTAAGGAATTAAAAATGCACGGTAACATACAAACGCCGTCAAGAGTAAATTTCTTTAAGTTCGATCCTGGTACATGAGGCATGTACCAATGAGTTTTTTAATTTAGTACGTGAAGGTCAAGTGTATGGTAAACATCGGTGACGAAACTCTCATGCCTAAGATATTAATTCTAAGGTTATAACTGAAACAAAATCTTTGGAAACCCTACCTGACTATTAAAAGTACGTTGGCTGTTTATTTATCTATGTAACACTTTCACGATTAAATCTGTGACTTAATTGCGAGACCAATCATCATGATATTTATTTTCGATTTGCAAAATTTATTTCGCAACAGTGACAATTACTTGTTCTTGTTGTTAAAAACCTTCGCGAAGAAAAACTGGCAAGAACTTACAGGGGTATGATTTTTTCAAAATAAATTTACAATAACTCTTATGTCTGTAAAAAACAATTCTCGCCTTTATCTGTTTATTTATATATTTATTTAACATTCACATAATCCACAGATTTAATTTATATACGAACAGTAAGACTTTCAAATTAAATCCTACATCCAATAACGGATTTACATTATATTTAAATATCCACATAGAGAGCAATTAATGAGTTAAAAAAAAATTGTTAAATTAGTTAACAAGCTATCCAAACAGCACCCGTCAGGGAATAATGAAAGAAGCAAAGAAAGTGTCTTTCATCCAGAAAAAGGTAATGTTCGTAAAAATTTTTTTTGTAGTTTGATAGATTTTATCATCTGTACAGATAAAGTGAAAAGAGTTAATGTAATTTAAAATATCAATATTATTTACACACGACAGTGTAACCGCCGAAAAAATATATACCAATACTGCATACTTTAAAGTTTTAACTTAAATGAGTAGTAATATAAAAAGTTACTAAACTCTAAATATAGTTATTTAATTCTTTTTTCTGGTATTATTTGTTTTATTAAATATCGTAAAAACTTAAGGAAATATTTATTTTATTTATTTATTTATTTTACTTCATGGTCAAATTTAAAATTAAAATTAAATAAATAATGTTACGTTAAAATTATACTACAAATAAAACACTAAATCTAAACTTGAATGCATTGAGGGCAACGTAGCCAAAAGGCTGGCTGAATTACCACGCTGGATCGCTATAGAAATTCGTTGTGCGTGGTAGGTGCCAGCCTTCGGGTCACGAGTTTCACTCACCAATTGCCTCGCTAGGTCCGAAAAAAGACGATGAGCCCCTTGTCCCCAGGACCCCATGGTTTCAACGCCAAAAGCCTCAAAAATATACCCACTACCCAAATTCTTATATTTTCTACGTTTAAGGCTTTCAGCGTTATTAGCAGCAGAACCAGATTGTATACTAGTTGTGGAAAGATGGGAAGCCGCGAGAGTGTCTACGCAGGTTGCATCCCACACCAGCGGCCTACCCATCCTCCACGGGACCAGAATCATACCATCAGGTCGCTTGCCTTCATCACGCAACAATCCTGACGGCTCAAGAACCGAGGGAGTGTTGGAGGTAACAAGAGCCCGATGAATGATGTCATTTAAACTGGCATGGCGAGATATTCTGCCACCGCTGCGAGAACATGAAAGGCCATGGCGACCGAGCTCATCGACCAACACGCCACAGCGGCAGCGGTGTCGAGCACATAATTTTATCCCTAAACGTAAACTACAGGCAAGCCTAAAGCTATGGTTGTCAAAAAGGGTTCCCAAGTTAGATGACGGAAGCGCCTGCAACCATAGCCCTGACTCCCACGAACCCACCGCTAGCAGACGAGCGCGCTCTGTTAAATAAGGCGTATTTAATTGTTTGTTCCGCTCTAAAATACAAAGCACGTCGTCCCACTGACGCTGTGATGCAGGATTTTGTGGAACTGCTGAACTATTTGATACGATATTCCAGTGCATTTCGGCATACGAAAGATGAGAAATCTCGCCCGTAAAAGAAGAGGAAAGAATGTTATTGATAATATCTTTATTACCGTAAATCGAAGATAAAAAGGCTGGCAAAGCTAAAGAAGAAATTTTTCGAGTTCCTAAACCACCGAAGCGCACTGGTAAACTGGCTTGATCCCAGGAATTATTATCAAAATTTATGTTCAGAATATTCGAAAGAGTTGATTTCATTTTTTCATCGAGAACCGAAAGTAAATTTGGGTGTTTCCAAAATTGTGAGCAGCGAAGATAATAAATTAATTTTGGCACGAATAAGCAATGACGTAAAATGTAAAAGGCCATATGTGTATTAATTTGTGAAAGCCGGGAATAACTTTCTGAAAATTTTGAAATTTTGTCAATTATAAAGTTATGAAAGGAGTCATCGAAAATTGGTGAACCTAGGAGCCGAAGGGAAGATTTCTCTATTACAGTGATGCCGGGGGCAATTGATTGAAAGGCTTGAATAATGCTTTCTTTATTCTTACAAAAGTCGGTAATAAATAGCTCACATTTACCAAAGTTTAATGTGAGGCCAATTTTGGCGAACTTATCAATCAAAAGCTTCAGGTCATCGAGAACGACACTTAAATCTCCCCCTAAGGTTCCGTCGTCAAGATACCAAACGTTCAATTTCGAATTTAGTTGTTCAATAATAGGATGAATACCTAAACTAAAAATAGCAGGGCCTAACGGGTCACCTTGTTGACAGCCCACCTCTGATGATATGTGATGGTCTCCGTACACCAGAAGAGATGGCTCGTCATAACATTAATGAAGAAAATTAAATGCTTTGGGCAAGTGCTTTCTTACTTCTGTCAACAGAGTTCCTCGCTGTAAAGAATTAAAAGCGTTTTTAACATCAACCTTCAAAACAACCTCACCTCCTTGACAATCGAGAAAAGTCCTCAAAGCATGTACGGCCGCTTCACAGCCACCTCTGGTTCCAAAACCTAATTGTTTGGGTTGAAAATACCTCGCCAGGTCACCATAGGCAAATCGACAAGTGACTTTAGCGGCAAGGCGGCGCAAAGTACTACCAACTGCAATTGGCCAGATTCCACCATCTTTTTTCTTAAGGGCAATCAGGTGGGCCCCGTACAATATTGGCCTTATTTTATTGAGGACTTTTCCTGAAATGAGAAGATTTATTAAAGCTGTTAATTCTTGTAAAAGTTTTTGACCGGTATCACCATTAGCACTGGAAAGAAGATCTTTAAAGTGCTGGGGCGTAAGACCGTCGAGGCCTCCAGCAGAGCCACATTTAAAAAACTAACAGCCCCGAGGACATCTACAGCAGACGCTTGTAAGGAATCCTCTTCCGTGGATCAAATTTTGCCGTCGAAGGTGGATGTTTACTAATCAAACAGTCCAGTGTCTCTTGATTACGAGGCGCTACAGCATCACTAGAAAAAAGGATTCGAGAAGCCCCACTGAGGTCACCGTCTGAGATTTTTGATTCTATTTTCTTACGTAGATTAAAATTTTGATTCCAAGAAGGTTTGCCAATAGTTGTTAAAAGGGGTCGACTGCAATTTTGTTTAATAGACTTAGTTAAGGAAGTAGATTTTGATTTAACATGCAAATATGTGTAAGAAAATGTAAAAAGTTGTTCCCAAGATTGTGCAGAATTGTTTGATACCACATCATGGATAACCTCAGTAAGTTTTTCAGCAACGGTTATTCTAGCCCCTCTCGGTATTCTTTTAAACTAAGGGAAGAGAATTTTTTAAACAGCTTAGGTGTTTCCGAAATAGAGAATTTGGGTTATCATTAGTATCGGGAGACGCATTCAAATTTTGACGACAAGGGAGAGAGGCTGGAACTGATTGGGATTTATGTTTTTTACCGGTATGGATTTTTAAGCCCCTTTGGCCTCTAAAAAAGTGAGGCTGAGGACAAAGGGGGCATCGTACAAAACTTTCTAGTGACGCTGCATTGTGAATAGTACAATTGGAGAGTGACATGCACGTACTGCAACGTTTGCTTGTGCCGTATTTAGTAAAAGAGGTTATTGCACAAACAAACTTGCCGATATTTATGACTGGCAACTTATAAGTCTGTCATTATTTGATTTTATTTGTGAAATGTAAAATATATATAATATGGAGGATTGTTCCATGGCATCCCTTGATGGGATTCCTTGACGGGATTCCTTTACGGAATTCTATTGCGGGCTTCGTCCCCAAAATAGTCTAATAATTATCATTGTATTTTCCTATAAAATAGATTCATCATAAATAAAAGTAACTTAAAGTTAAAAGTGTGTTTTTTTCCTTTGTTGATTAGGAAGACCTCCCTAGGTTAGATTAGGTCCATCCAGGGTAACGACCCCAGAGTACCTTATATAATATAATGTAATATCCTTAATTTTCTCCTAAATTTAAAACTTTGTACAGATGTTTATAAAATAATAAAGTATTAAATTCTCTTTCTGAGCACTGCAATCACCATACAAATTGAATGTACCACTTCACTTTCATAATGTACAAATAGGTAGACTTTAAATGGGAACTCAAAAGGGAACCAAATATTTACAAAAAATTTCACAAAACAATTGTCAGGAGGGAAGCAGCGGCCATTCCGCGCCGGCGCGCGGCGCTCTTTCAACGCCGAGGGCACAGGAGAAAATCTTCTTCCCTCCACAAAATGGTCTTAAAAGTCAATTTGTGGTACCAAAATGTATGTTATTTACCAGAAAAATTTTCAATTTTTTCCAGGAAAAATGTGTAAAAATTTACTTCATGACATTCATGTTTTTTATTAAATAAAAGGAAATATTATCAACCATTTCATTGAAGTAACAATTTCACAGTAATTTGACAATTTAATATGTTTATTTCTTACATATATAATATAAATAGCTAACACGAGAGACTGAATTACAAAGAATTTAAATACTAAGTTATATTATGATATATTAATACACGATCCTCATGAGCAGGGGAAGGAACGAAATCATTTTTGGTAGAAGAATATCTCAAGGGTTGCTTCCGAGTCCACTCACTCTAATTTTGTACTGAGATGCAACATATAATCTATTTTGTATATATTTTTAAACTTCAAATTTTATTTGGTTTTACCTTAATCTGTTTCAACATGTTTAAAATAAAAAAAATTGTGAGGGAATTTGTGTTTTGGGAAGAAAATTATATTCTTTGTCAACAACCATTACTTTTTCCTGTTCCTCGTAGAAACATGATAATGGGCATGCCCAACTTCACATGTTTTAAGAAATTCAAAGTCTAAAAGAAAAGAAAAATAGAGACAAAATATAATAATTGACGTTATCACAGTGTTGATGTTCCTTCTCGGCTCAATTAGAACAAGACATTGTTAAAACGAATTATAATTTTCTCGTGAAAGCATAATGTAACAAAATTATTTATAAAAAAATAGTTCTTACTTTAATCAAATAACTGATCATAAATTATATTATTTTAATTTTTAATGGCTTCAAGTGTTGCTGTAAGCTACTGTGATTTTAATAAACATGTTTAATTGATCTACAATATTTAACTTTTTTTAAACAATCAATCAAGGTTTTAAATTTTCTGATCGAATGCTTATTCCACATATTCCGTTTATATTACTAATAATTTGTCATTTTTATAATTATTTTAATTGTGAAGTAAAACGTATTATTACCTAATACGATAAACAGTTTAGAGATATTTTATCACGCGTATCTGCTTTTTATTGCAGGTATGTTACGTTTATAAAAAAAATATAATAATTGGGATAAAAGGTTAAAAATTTCGAAAGATACAGTTTGATGACGACATGAAAGAAACACGATTCAAGATTTACGATTTTCAATTAATTGTTGAATCGGTTCGTTATAATTTTAAAACAAAATCAAGCATGGTTTTTTATATGTATTTTTCTATAAATTGTTTTATATTTTGTTAATTTTTATACTACTATGCAAATATAAATTATATGATCAAGCTCTGTTAATATGTCCAATGTACAGAAAAAGTTATTTAGATGCCTGTATACATCAAATCAAAAATAATAGGTTGCATATTTTTATTTTTCAGTACCCAATCGACTAAACAGGCCCCATCGGCTTAAATACAACCTTAAGAAGAATGAAATAATGTGGCTAAGTATTTAGTCAACCACTCTTTCAACGAATAACCTAAACACAAAATAAAAATAAATTAAATAAAAATTTCGTTCAATTAAGCAAACAAAAAACATATCGAAACAAAATATCCACTACATTTTTAATATGGCAAAATCAAATGTGACAGCGGAAACAATGAACAATTTAGATTACAACCCAAGATTTCAGACAAGCTTGAAGCCTTACCCAGAGCCCCTCAGAAAATAATATGAAGCATCGACTAAATATAGATGTACAAAATATGACATGTCGTCATAGTGAAAAATTTCAGTTTATTGATTTAAATACATTTATTAACAAGCCATATATGACCAATGATAGGTACAATTTGTACAGTAATGACCTACGACATATAGCATACTCGCTATCATATATTTTATTCATAACAGTCAATTCGTTGACTACAACCGCTGCTTCTATTGAGCAGTCACTTTATACTTTTGACCCGTTGGAATGTAATATTCCAAAACATAGTATTAGAAATAATTTAAACATAAGTTAGTGACAATAGATAATACATCTAGCACCAGTATTCTAAGTAGTAATTTAAGCAATAAAAATGTAAAAAATAATTTTCTGAACATAGTCCATCAAAATATGCAGGGCATTGATGGTAAGGAATTACAGATCGAACTATTCATAAACTGTGAAAATATTCATATACTATGTATCACAGAGCACTGGCTCACACAGTGTCAAATTATGTCTTCTTATAAGAATCATGTAATTGCTAGTTCATTCAACAGAGAACAAACAACTTGCGGCGGCTCAATGATCATCACTCATAAGAGCCTAACATTTAAAGAACGCACTGATATTGTAAGTCTGTCTGTTGAGCGATCAGTTGAAATAGCCTGTATTGAGATAGGGAATATTGTTATAATAAGTGTATACAGACCCCCATCCTCACCATTTGAAGTATTTGACAGCACTATGGATGAGGTATTACATAGAGTAAATAACAAAAACAAAGAAATAATTATTTGTGGCGATTTTAATATTGATTTATTAGTAGAGACGTCACAAAGTAAACGATTCTTGAATCTTTTTAATTGTTACAACCTAAAAAATCTCTTCTTAGAGCCTACGCGAATCACAGCGACCTCAGCCACATGTCTTGATAACATTTTTACAAATTTAATGCCATGTACAAAGTCAGTAATTAATAAACTACAATCAGATCATAGTGGGCAGTTGGCCACTTTTGATATTGGGCTAAAAAAGACTTTAAAAAGAGAAATTACCTTTATACCCATGAATGAGAGACGGCTTGAAACATTTAGGAAAAATGTATTTGAAAAAACATTTAAATTAGATTACTGTGCAGATCCTATTACTCAATATAACTCTATTCATAATATAATTAGAAATGAATATGACTCTGTTTTAAAAAAAAATAAAATATGTATAAATAATAATTTATTTAGGTTTAGTGACTGGGCAACAGTGGGAATATGCACAAGTAGAAATAGATTATATGAATTGTACAGTGAAAGAACTTATAATCATAATAAGACATTTTATGAATATGTTAAAAAGTAATCAAAATTATTTAAACGAGTTTGCAGTGTAGCTAAATCTAATTACATTAATAATAAAATTAAATATAGTACTAACATTTCAAAAACTGCATGGAATATAATTAATCAGGAAACTGGGAAAGCAAAAGAACCACACACCAAATATAATTTAAAAATTAATGATAAAGTGTTGTCAACTGACAAAGAAGTTGCTGAAGCATTTGAAAATTTTTTTACTGCCATCCCTGTGTCAACTACTTCGAGTATTAATTCATGTTCCACTCTTGCACAGTCACTGCTGACGGAAAATGTAAATTCATGCAATATTGATTTTATTTTTAAACATGTTACTGTTCCACAAGTTTTAAATGCATTTAAAAGCATTAAAGTAAAAAATACTGCCGATTTAGATGGGATTTCTGTTAAAATGATTGAATCTGTCATTGATGGTATAGCCCCGTACTTAGCCAGTATATTTAATGACTGTGTTGATAATGGTGCTTTTCCTGATTTAATGAAATTGAGTAAGGTCATTCCAATATTCAAAGCAGGTAGTATGTCTGACCCTAATAATTTTAGACCTATATCTATACTACCAACGCTCAGTAAGATTTTTGAAAAATTCATTTTAAATCAATTACTTTCTCATTTTTACGGTAATAGTTTAATGCATTTTAAGCAGTTTGGTTTCACGCGGGGTCGCTCAACAACCGATGCCAGTGTTGAGCTCATAAAACACGTATTCAGCGCCTGGGAGGAGTCGTGTGATGCTATTGTTGTCTTTTATGACTTGTCCAAGGCGTTCGACTGTGTGGATCATACTACTCTACTCATGAAACTGCACCATTACGGCATTGAAAACCGAGCGCTTGCCTTGATTAAATCATATATTTCTAATAGAAAACAGAAAGTTGCAATAAATGGAGAAAAATCATCAGGATCGGCAGTGACAATGGGTGTGCCCCAGGGCTTGGTCCTTTCCTATTTTTAGTTTATATTAATGATCTGCCATCGGTCGTTAAGAATCAATGCGAGGTCATATTGTTTGCTGACGATACTTCCTTCTTGTTTAAAATCAAAAGACAAGAAATTGACTATCGAGCGGTGAACAAATGCATCTCCAACACAGAGCAGTGGTTCTCAATAATTTGCTCCTCAATGAAAAAAAAAAACGAAATGTGTTAAATTTACATTGCCAAATGTCAAACAGGTAAACACAAACATTGTAGTTAAGAGCCAGGAACTGACTCCTGTAAACTCAACTGTATTTCTGGGCATAACCTTAGACGCCAAACTGCAGTGGGGACCGCATGTTGATGGTTTAGCGAAAAGGCTTGGCTCTGCCGCATATGCTGTTAAAAAAATTAGACAAATTTCAAATGAAACAACTGCTCGATTAGTCTATTTTGGTTACTTCCACAGCCTAATGACATATGGTATTCTGCTGTGGGGGAGTGCTGCCAACATCGATGCTATATTTATTCTGCAGAAAAGGGCTGTTCGCGCAATCTATCAGCTCGGTCCAAGGGTGTCACTTAGAAGTAAATTTAAGGAAATAAATATTCTTACCTTCCATTCACAATATATTTTAGAAAATTTAATGTATGTTAAAAAGAACATAACCTTGTTCAAAAGAAAAAAAGATCTGCACAATGTTAACACAAGAGGAAAAAATATGCTGGCAGCTCATAATAGCAGGCTTCATAAAGTCACTAACTCATTCATGGGTCAATGTATACGCTTTTATAATAAGGTTCCTGAGGATATCCAAGGTCTTCCTACTGACAAATTCAAAGAAACTATAAAGGAGAAGTTGTGTGCTAGAGCATATTATTATTATAAACTATCCGATTATTTGGATGATAAAAGCCCTTGGGTATAATCCCCTCATTAACAGGATTGTACTAGTATTTGTAACAAAGCATGTGTAATGTGTCTGTTTGTGCGATGAGTTCTTCGTCCCGATGAATATCTAAAGCGTCATTGTCACTAAAGTACGTCTTCTTATGGTAGCGTCGGGTGACGGGTCGCTCACTTCCCTCTAATATGGTTGAGGAGGGCGATGGCTGGATCCCGCGTTAACTCGTGAACGGGTGCCGTTTGAGGGTGTTCGTCGTTTGGATACTTGGGGGGAGGGAGACTTGCCGAGCTAACAGATGCAGAAAAGAATAATTTTGTATAGACATAAAGAGACTCTGTAAATTTATTTTGAAAAAAAAAAATATACCCGTGAAGTTTCTTGCCAGTTCTTCTTCACGAAGGTTTTTTTTCGAACTGGTGGTAGAATCATGTTTTATTTGACGTCAATAAGAACAAGTAATTGTCAATGTTGAGAAATAAATATTTGAATTTGAATTTGAATAGGGCAAGGCTAACATACCCACATGCTAGATAGAATATACGTTTGGGAACCTAGGCCGATACGAAATACGTTATTCCAGTGCTATTACCTGCGCAGGACGCATTCCATATAACTTGCAGGGTTCCATTGTCTCAATTCAAATATCCGAGGATTTGGTATGTGAATCCAGTTGGGATTTACAGTCAAAATTTATTGAACGATGGGAAAACGATTACAGACGTGGGTGTAACTGTGTTAAGAAATATTATGCAACAATACACTTATCAAGAAATAATAGAAGGGTATCTTACAATAATGTTTGTTTTCTGACGGACTTTTTTAGGCAGTTTCTCTATTCATTAGCACTGTTGTTTCGACTACCTACTTCCGGCCTACCATTGTAAATTACTTCGGAAACGGTTGCTGAAGTGATCAAATTATAGACATATACAGTACAATAAATGACTTAACGAACATTTATGGTATTTCGGTTTTAATCATCAATCTGCTGTGATACGAAAATTGTTTCATTCACAGATCTACGAATAAATATGTTCTTATTCATAATGCATACCTAAAATAATTCTGTTTCAATGGAAGTTCCAAGTAGATTACTTGTTCTAGTTTCTAGCTTCGCATTAAGTTCTGAAATTGATCTAAAGCAGTTCCTGGAGATTTTAACGTGTAAGTGACACTTCAGATTTAAAACTGAAATGGTAAAGAAACATTAGAGTTTTCGTGGTGAAAGACCACACCTGTCAAGTAACAAAATTCCGGAAGGTTTTATCTCAATCTCTTTGGTTTAGTTTCATCAGCTGTTAGCTGTAAAGGTCGGAATCAAAAGTTTTATCCAGCGGTAAAAACTCATTATGAATGATGCCCTTCCAATCATAACAAAAACATTAACATCTTATAGCGGGTTAAGCCGCAGTACTTGGTGTTTGACCGCTCTTTAACCATGATTTTTTTCACTTTTTTTTTTGTCGTAAGTAATCTACTTTTCATAACCACAGATCACGATTTTATCAAATAGTTCAGCTTGATTGCGTTTAGAACACGATCGCAAAACGGTTAATTAAGTTTGTTCCTGCGAGCTCGTATGGTAGGTACCCGAAGATTAAGCTTTTTCTTTTGGCTTCGAGTTTATCCTTAGGTACACGGCGACCAGGACGAGTGAAATCTTTGAGATCATTTTCAGATAAAAAACGCTTGAAATAATATGTTATATGAAACATATGTGCTATTCCCTTGTTTGTAATAAAATTACAGAAATTATTGACTTTTTTTAGACTCGCTCTATTTACCGAACATAAATGATGTGAAACACCTTTTTATATTCTTATGTAACTTTTGACATAGTAACTAAAGCCAGAAACAAACAATACAATCCAAGAGATATAAAAATGCAAAATAATATATACAAAATATAAACATTTATTTCCTCTTCTTGTTTGCAACTAAACGAATAAGTGACACTTCAAAGGAGACACGTTGCAAATGTCTGCGAGACGTTTGCGAGACAAATGCATTCAGTCGTAGCAGTTATGTTTCAAACAGATGAGAATATTGTTGATAATGCACGGTCGTTTGTTACGATGCACAGATTCTCATTTGTAAGCAAAAACAAATTAAAAAGCGAGGAAAATATTAATTCTGAATTTAAAAAAAAACAAAAAGATTTTTCTTTCTCGTGGCCACGGAGTCAGTAAAGGCTGGTGTCGTTTATATTTTAAGCCTAATTAAAAAAGTAATTAATCGCAATAATATCTGGGTAAAAAAAGGTTTTATTTTATAAATAACTTCGATGAATAAAATTTTTCATTTGAGGAGAGGTAATTAATTTTTATGTCTTGTATTTTTGGACGGAATATTCTCTGTAAATTTTATTTAGTTTGGTACGTTAGTATTTGTCATTAATAACGCACAAACCTTTTAATTACTTAAATTCTGCTTCAGTTTATAAGAACTAAATATTAAAACACATCACAATAAAGAATTTACATTATTACCCTTTACCCAAAAAGGGTAATTTAAAAAAAAATTCATAACTTCATCTTTCATCGTTAACATTTTATTAGTATCTCACCTTCTGAAAATGGGAAATACCTGCGTTAGAGTCTTTAAATTTTTTAAATAACATTTCTAATTATCTTGTAGGGAAAAAAGTAGGAATTAATGATGTCAAAAGCGTTGTACGCAGGGATTTGTTAAATTTCATATGCCTTATTCAAATCGAGTTTAAATTTAACAGTCATTATGATGACAATTGTTAGTCTAATATTAATTGTTCTTACTAATACTATACACATAAAAGTTTTTTTGTTACACTTTGAGTCATTTATTACTCAACTAAACCTTATTTACATATTATCAGTGGTACACGAAAGGACAAGAGATATCTTTCATCCAGGAAAAAAACTAAGGAGGGCTCGCAATTTGTAAGATGAAACAGTGGTCTGGAGGAACCTAGAATAAACAGACGAGACTTTTCATATATATAAATGCAATACAAACTTGTTAGCAATAATATATGAACCATTATAAAGTAAACTTTGGCACTTACAACATATTATTGACACTTTACAAGGGTTCGATCCCCGGATAATTTTTATTTTATACAACTTAGCATGGTAATCGTTTATATCAAAAAGGTTTGTTGTTTTGGCATAATTTCCGATCGTCTTTAGCTATGTTATTCAAATTGCGGCGCATGATTTAACCTACATTGCAGATACTCTTAGGAACACGAAAAACATAGCCACTATGCTCTGAAGTGGCACATTTTAGAGATATACGCAGAAAAAGATCGAAACAGAAAATATTATCTACAGCTAAAAAACTAGTTTGAAGCTTTTATTTGTTTGTTTGTTTGTTTATTAGGTACACCAACAGCATATATTCAAAATCACTTATAAGTACTTATCATTATTAAAAATCAGTCCTTTTATATATATACACTCGGCGTCACAAAAATCTCACCTTTTGAAACAGAAACTTTAAAATACTTTTACTCAAACTTTGTCCATAGTAAGGGTATGATTGTAGGATATCATAGGAAAGGTTATTTAATTGCCTATTAGAAATTACAAACATGTGTATATGTTTTAAAGCTTTTAATAAAAAAATCTTAAAAAGGATAAAAGTTACAAAAACTAAATTTAAAAAAACATTAAAAAATCTCAAATCAGTCCTTAAAATCTAGTGTTTCCTCCCCTTGCTTTGATGACAGCTTCCATCCGATCCTTCATGGACCTCACGAGGGTCACCACTCTCTCTTGGGGTATGTTCTCCCATTCTTCCTTCACGGCATCCTGAAGCTCTTGGAGAGTGGTGGGAGCAGGATCACGTGCTCGTACGTGTCTCTTTACATCGTCCCAGAGATGCTCGATCGGGTTTAGGTCTGGGCTTCGTGCTGGCCACTGCATAACAGGAATCTCAACCTCTTCCAAGTAGTCCCGCACAGAAAACGCAGTGTGGCAACGGGCGTTATCGTGCATTAACATGAAACCATCGCCAACAAAACCGGCATACGGGACCACATGGTCTTGTAAGATTTCTGTTATGTACCGCCCAGCATTAAGCGACCCTTGCCCGCGACCACCGCCAGTCCGAGAGACGCACACAAGTTCCGTTTTCCCTTCAACGGATATGCCACCCCAGAACATACAGGAACCACCTCCGTATTCGACGGATTCCTCTATACACGCTTGGGTAAAACGTTCCCCTCTTCTTCGGTATACCATTCTGCGTCTATCGTTGCAGAAAAGACATACTCGTGTCTCATCGGTAAAGAGACGGCCCTCCACTGGTCAAGCGTCCAGTTGACATGCTCCTGAGCAAATTGTAACCGCTCTCTCCGATGTCGCACGGTCAGTTTTGGGCCTCTAGCAGGTCTGTGAGCTCTTAATTCCTTTTCTTTCAATCTTCTTCTAATCGTAGAGACACTCACAGACGTTCTACGAGCTGACCGGAGCTCTTGTTGCACCTCAACAGCATTGCTGAAGTGGTGGCGCAACGACGTAGACACAATGAAATGGTCGTCTCTTTCTGATGTACAACGTTTTCTTCCGGATCCACGTCTTCGGGTATAGCCACTAGTCTCACGGAACCGTTGGTATACTCGTCGTACTGCAAATCGGCTAAGGTTCAACTGTCGAGCAAAGTCAACCTGTCGCAGTCCTGTTTGCAATAGAGTAACGATTTGAGCGGCTTCTTCAGGGGTTGTATCCATCTTCAGGTACAGTTCTTTTGCATATGTTGTTCCAGTGTGTTCACTCTAAAGTCTGAGTAGCGACTGACCCATTTCTTATTTTTTTTTTGTTCCCCTCCGCGGGAAGGGCAGGAGGATAAAAATGCCCTGACGCATACTCTGGCGCAATTCCAGAGTTATGTGGGACTCGTCCCGACGCCTACCAGGACCATACCCACTAAAAACCCCCTGTCGGCTCGTGCATTTTTGCATTCTCGCTCCGATCGCCGCCCAGTGCGGACGTGCAAGACCCCGTTCTCCGTCGTTTGGTCCCTTCCCGATACTCCGTGGCGCTCAGTCTACTGACGTCACGGTTTAGCGTGTTGGTTCCGTGTTACGGATTTCAAGGTTCTTTCTACTCCCTCTGAGTGCTATCGAAGTGCGTATTTTTCTTTGCGACTAAGCCCCTTAGTCTTCAAAGTGCTGTGCTAAGTTGTGTTGTGCTTGTGCTGAGTGCAGTGTTGTGCCCAGCGTAAGTAGTCTGGTTTCAGTGCAAAGGATACTTAACGGTGACAACGAATTTGTACTGAACCAGTCCTTTCTATTTTTATTTATTTATCTTCTCTATTTTATTGATTTTTCTCCTATTTCATATTTATTTTTATCATATCTGTGTGTTTTTCGTGTGTGTATTTGTCCTTTCTGTCGGTAAAGGTTGACCCTAACGCGGTCAACTCTTTACCTGCGCCCCCTTTTTTTAGGTTTTAGGTAGCGGCCTTCGGCGTACTACTGTTAATTTTAAGTTTTCCTCCCCAGCCCCCCTACCGCTGGTAGGGAGGTTAGCCGCTAGGATTTCCTAGGTTTTTAGGAACTAGGCATCTTTTATTATACTTATTTTTATTAATATTACTGTCCCAACTTCCCTTATGGATCCGCTAAGCGTTATTAACGCGTTCACCCAGGCACTTGCTGCGGTAGGCGTCTACATCACGAATGACATCATAACGCAGGCCTTACAGGCATCAATCGCGTCCCCGGCCCCTCAGGCCTCAAACCCGGCCCCTCAGGCCTCAAACCCGGCCCCTCAGGCCTCCGACGTCGAGACCCCTCAGGTCTTAAGCTCTCCCGCGTCTCCCGCCTCGTCCGAGATGGACTGCGAATCGGTCGCATCCTCTCACGCGTCGCGTCGTAAGCGTACCGCTCCCGGGAGCGACTCCGAACCCGCGTCTGATACGTCGTCAGATGCCGTCACCTTGACCGGCTCTCCTGAGCCCGCGTTTCAACTCGTCGCCAAGCGCTCCAAGAAGCGCTCTAAGAAAGCTTCGGTATCTTCAATACCCGAGCCCTCCCCGGTGTCTTCAACACCAGCCCCCGCGCCGTTAAAATCGCTCGTAGTAACCGCGTCTCCGTCGGTCACATCGAAGCCAGCGACGCGCTGCGCTCCCGTCCCGCCGAAGCCTCAGCTCCCTCCGCCCGTCTTCCTGCGTGAAAAAGCGCGCTGGACCGCGGTTTCAAACTTGTGCAAAGTGCACAAAATTAATTACTTAAAAGCCGCCAACGCTGGCGATACAATCAAGATTCAAGTAGCGACCGTCGACGACTTCCGCGCGTTTACCAGGTTACTCGGATTAAACCAAATCGCGTATCACACCTACGCCCTCCCGGAGGAGCGTAAGATCCGCGCAGTACTACGGGGCGTCCCGTTCGAACTCAGCAACGAAGACATTCTCGAGGACCTTAAGTCTCAGGGTTTCCCGGTCACAGCAGTGCACAAGATGCACTCCAACCGCGGTAGGCGTTTTCCGTTAGCGCTAGTAATACTGTCCAATACTCCCAACTCGAAGGAGATTTTCAAAGAGTCTCGCACAATCTGCGGACTCTCGAACATCTCCGTCGAGCGTTCCAACCCCCGTGGTCACTCTGGGCAGTGCCACCGCTGCCAGCTATATGGCCACGCAGCGGCCAACTGTTCAGCTCCCCCCAGGTGCGTTAAGTGCCTGGATCCCCACTTCACTAAGGAGTGCACTCGCACTCCCGAATCCACTTCCCCCCCTGCCTGTGTGCTGTGCGGCCAGTCCGGCCACACAGCAAACTACAGGGGTTGCCCGCGTGCTCCGCGCTCCACCGTCAAGAGGGTCGCGCCTAAACCGGCGCCGCCGCTCACCTCCGCTAACTTCCCGCCGCTGCGCTACCGGGGTCCCCCGGAAGCAAAGCCCGTTTAGCCGACGCCTACTCCGGCTCTGTCTTGGAGGCAGCGTCCGGCCGTCCCGCCTGCACCTTCCCGACCCATCCCAGCTCCCGTAGCTCCCGTAGGGCCGCGTCCCGCGTTGTCATCTTCCCCTCAGTCGTCGTTGGCTGAGGACATGAAGACCGTGTTCGACGTCATCCAAAACGTCGACATTAACGAAATTTCCGTACTCGCACGCAAACTGCGAGCCGCCCGCTCTCCTCAAGAGCGTTTATTCGCGTTAGCCGAGCATCACTCGCTCCTAAGTTCGTTGTAAATTCTTTTATTTTTGTATAAATTCGTAAATAAATTAATTTAATGTCTAGACCCGCGAATCCCGCGTCCAGTCGTATTAAACCTAAGTGCTTATCCCTAGTATCTTTTAACGCTCGTAGCCTTAATACCAACCTTCCCGAGATTAAACTGTTCCTTCAGAACAAAGAACCTGACTTATTCCTTCTCCAGGAGACATGGCTTACTCCAAACCGCTCCAGGGGATTCGCTATACCTAAGTACGCGTTTACTCGCAACGATAGGCCCAACTCCGACGGTTACGGCGGCACCGCTATATATTACAAAAGAGGCTTCCATTGCTGTCCTCTCCCTACCCCTCCTCTCCTCAACATGGAGGCCACTGTGTGTAGATTGGCTATGACTGGTCATCCGACCATCATCATAGCTTCAGTCTACATACCTAGTGGTACCAGACCAATCCGCAGCGACTTTGAGGCCATTCTCGCCCTCGGCCATTCAGTCATTATGTTCGGAGACTTTAACTCCAAACATACTGACTGGACGTGCCTATCGACCAACACCAGCGGTATCGCTCTCCTCGACATCACCAACTCCCTTGACTTAGACGTCATATCCCCCATCACTCCCACTCACTATCCCAACAACCCGACCTATTCTCCTGACATCCTCGACTTTGCAATTATCAAGCGAATCAATCTTGATCTCAGGTCCATCGAACCGCTCGATGACCTAGGCTCCGACCATCGCCCCGTCTCCCTCGTGCTAGGCGCGCCTAACGTTAACGTCACACCGCCAAAGACCTTTACCAACTGGAAAGGCTTTAAAAATACGTTAGTTTCAGCCTTAGAGGCACCGAACTCTCCGCTCGCGATCTCTCCCGAACAATTGGATAGCCCGGATAAAATCGATACATTAGTAAATTCTCTCACTGATGCTATCAACTCAGCCATCAGTGACAACGAAAAGGTTGCTAAGCAAGGCAAACCCACGCTTCCCTTAGCCGTTAGCAATCTTATTAAAGCTAAGAACGCGGCTCTCCGGCGAGCCAAGAAATATCCCACGCCCGCCTATAGAACAGCTGCGAATCAGCTGCAACGTAAAGTTAGGTCTTGCCTCGCGGAACTCCGAGACGCTCAGATGAACGATCTCATGGCGAATATATCTCCGTCCCACCAAGCGTACTATAGCATGGCCCGAGCCTTACGCGTAGACACCGCCTCTCACGTTCCTCCTCTCACTCGTCCCGATGGCACTACTGCCTTTGAAGTCGAAGAGAAAGCCGAATGCTTCGCTGACAGCATTGCCGCACAATGCTCGCCCAGCACGCAACCTGCTGATCCCTCACACATCCAGGCGGTGGAGGACGAAGTCCTTCGCAGAGACTCTCTCCCCATCACCGCAGACCCTGTCACAGTCTCTAATGACGAAATCTTGCTTCTCATTAGAAATCAAAAGTCCAAAAAGGCTCCGGGTGCGGATGGAATTTCCAACCACGCACTTAAGCACCTACCTCAACAGATGCTTACCTTGTTAGCTATCATTTTCAATGCCTGCTTCGACTATAGCTACTTTCCAAAAGCTTGGAAAGAAGCGACAGTCATAGGCATTCCCAAGCCGGGCAAACCTCTGAACGTCCCGGCTAATCACAGACCCATCAGCCTCCTCAAGGCAATGTCTAAACTTCTCGAGAGAGTCATACTCTCTCGAATACGGAACCATCTGTTTCCAACGGATGGCGATCCTCTCATTATTTCCCATCAGTTCGGCTTTCGCGCTAAACACTCCTGCCCTCAGCAAGTACACCGAATCGTCGAGTATATACTTGACGGTTTCTATCCGCGTCGTTTTAAAACAGTCGCGGTTTTCTTTGACGTAGCCAAGGCTTTCGATAAAGTCTGGCACAGCGGTCTCGTTTATAAACTCTATAAGATAGGCTTACCGGATCGCCTAGTCAGGTTAATGGCGTCGTTTCTCAAAGACCGTACGTTTCGATTTAAACACGAAGGCACGCTTTCTGCGCCTCGTCCCATAAAGGCTGGAGTCCCTCAAGGCTCAGTCCTCGCCCCTCTGCTGTACACCGTGTACACCAACGACATTCCCATCCCACCGAAAGGCGTCGAACTCTTTGCCGATGACACCGTACTCTATACCAAAGGCCACAGTGTTCGGCACCTTGTAACCAGACTCCAAAAGGCCGTAAACGCCCTTGGTGTATGGTTTCAAAAATGGCGCATCGATGTGAACCCTGAAAAGAGTTCTGGATGCGCTTCGACCACAAACGCCGTCGTCCCGATGGCGATCCCCACGTTCGAATGCTAGGCATTCCCATCCCCTGGAAGCGCAGTACTAAATACTTAGGCGTCACATTAGATCCGACGCTTTCTTTCAAGCCACACGTCGAAAAAGTTTCGAAACTCGCTCGTCACTACTTAGGCCGCCTAAATAGCATGTTAGGTAGAAAAAGTAAAATGTCTTTCAGAAACAAACGTACACTTTACAAGGTCTGCGTTAGACCCGTCATGACGTATGCCTCGCCAATCTTTGCCCACGCCACCCCTCCCCACAAACTGCAGGTAGTTCAAAACCTCTTTTGCCGCAGGGCCACAAACGCACCGTGGTACGTGCGTAACGCGGACTTGCATAGAGATCTTGAACTGCCTACAGTACAACAACACCTCAAAACACTCTCTGAAGCGTTCTTCAAACGCTCCGAAACCCATCCCAATCCTCTAGTTCGTGATTCAGTCTCATATAATACTCCTGTCTTAGATTCGAAGTTCAAAGTCGCTAGGCCTAGGAATGCGCAAGCGTACTCATCCACCAGACTGTCCGCCGATCTCGAAGCCCTTCTGGCCGCAAATTCTAATTCTAACGTAAATTCTAATTCTAACGTAAATCCTAATTCCAACGTAATTGCGAATTAATTCAAGTTTATTTTGCAATTTTTAAATTTTTTTTTTATTATTTGATTTTCATTTTGAGCACTTTCAGTGCTATCTATTAACCTTCGGTGCTTTGAGCACCTTCAGTGCTATGTAATCCCAGCGGGTGTCCCCTTCTGGGCCCCGCTAGCGCGGCCTCTTTCTCCAATTGGCCGTCGCTCAGATGAAGGCTGAGTGGCAAAAATGCACGAGCCGACAGGGGGTTTTTAGTGGGTATGGTCCTGGTAGGCGTCGGGACGAGTCCCACATAACTTTGGAATCGCGCCAGAGTATGCGTCAGGGCATTTTATCCTCCTGCCCTTCCCGCGGAGGGGAACAAAAAAAAAAGGCGTCCGCCCAGCTCCGCTTTGGCACGGTGTGATTTTATAAAATTGAAAATTGTTATTTGATACTACGGTCCATGAAAGGCTTTAAAGTAATTTTTATTGGGTAAGTATTGGTTTTCTACAACTATCTCTTTCGGCGCATAATTCTGAAATATGACACTTAGAGCATAGTTGATAATATTCTCTAAAGTGTTCCCAATTAAGGGAACACTCACTAACACATAACTTTACAATGGTAAAAAATGATAAAAAACTTGATTATACAAAAAATTACAGATTTTTTTAAAGGTCGCATATAGAAGTTTTTAGTTGTTACCTTGATATTTAAAAATTTTTGAACTTCACATTCAAAACCATCGAATATAATTAATTCATAAACGAAAAGACGCAGTTGCTTTGATCGTTTTAACTGTTCTGAAGTATTAAAAAGAAAGGTTTATTTGAAATAAAATTTAAGGAAAATACACTAGGAAAGTCAGAAATACAATTTAATGGATGTTCAATTTGACAGGCCTTTTATCAGACGAATTTTTAGTTATTCATAACATAAGTAATTTCGTATATATTTTATTGAAGTATCATTTAATTTGATAATTATACATTTTCAGACTCAATGTCCAAAACACCATATTGGAATCGATTCAGACTTAGCTTTTTTGATAATTTTATTGTAAGTTTTGCTTAGACGACACCTTAACGAGTTAGCTATTCAGGCAATTATATATAAAAATAGATAGAATTTCAAGCATATATATTTTAAAAGGAGGCTGACACATGCCTGGTACCCCATACTTAGTATTCGCAGCGATATACTAAGGCCCAGTTGTCTATAAGGATAAAATGTTGTTTTATGTTTCTATCAGTTCAATAGAACTAGAAAGTGCTGGAGGGATATTTTTACTAACTAACCGGCTAACTTATGTGCGTTATGTTAAGCCGAAATGAAGAACAAAAACAGACGTCATAAGAAAATAAAAAATAAACAAAACAAAGTTAAAATAGTAAAAACTTAAGTCAATTGAAACTAAGAAACAGAAAAAAACGTTTATATACAGAAATCAATAAGTTTTAATATTAACTGACAAGTATCAGCTTATCTCAGAAAACTCTTAACTAACTTAGGCAAACTAACCGACTGTTGGCTTTGTGGTTTAAAAGGACTGCAAAATTGCGAAAACAAATAGGTATTGCGGAAAAATCAAGTCCCATTTTAAACATGTGCACGACAGGCTAAATTGTCTTAATAATTCAAGACAATATATTAAGGTCAATACATTGTCGGTTACTGCGTGATCTCGGTAATGTTCCTGTATTACTTAGTTCTAACTTTACTTCAGCAAGACCCCATCATTGTGTGGGGATCAATTCGCTCGGTCTTTGTGTCGCGTTGGCACTCCAACGTTCACCTACGTAGCCGACGAATATGATCGACGAGTATGATGACTCGCTTTGCATATGAAACGAATGAAATACTATACACATAATTTGCGAACTTATAAGGGTAAAGATAAAATTAAATAACCAATAGTCAGTCGGTTTTGAACATATTTTACAAAAGAGGTTCTCAATTACATATTTATAATTTCTGGATTCGTCAATTGAAACATAAACTATCATCATCACTTTCACTTCATCGTCACTTTCCATCAGGTGAGATGGAAGACAAACGCCTGCTAATTATTACTAAAAAAAAACAACTAAAATGGCAACAATACATTAACCTGCAAACCGCAATAACGGTAACTGTTAATATGTATAATGCAGGCATTTCACATTTTTACGTTTATACGTAATTATTCCATTCCAATTAACCCATGCTTGGTTATAAACTGTAAATATATTTTTAATGATAAATAATGTTGTAATTTTAATGTTATATCAGATATTAAAGTTGTTGAATGTGAAATTATAATTCATGAGAGAAGATACATTTTAATTTAGTACACATGATTTTCTCGTTACTCCATTTGTATTTGTTTGATGTATTTATGTTATCTGTAAATATGTATATAATTTGGTCTTTTTTATAAAGGTATAATTTGGTTTAACAAAAACACACTAATATTGTAGTTCGAATCAAACTCCCCAGTCCCAGAAATGTTTGTACAAACATATCTTTGATCCTATTTGTTATTACTATTTTGTATTTTGTTTCTACATAAATTGTAAAATATAAAAACAACCAAGAGTGATAAATAGTCTTAAAAAATTTGATAAATTTTCCGAACTGGTGGTAGAGTCACTCTTTATTTGACGTCAATCAGAACAAGTAATTGTCAATTTTACAAAATAAATATTTGAATTTGAATTTAAAATTGGAATTCGAGTAATTTTGTATAATAGTTTTTATAACAACGCGATTGAACTATACAAAACGAAATTACATTTTGGGCAGTAAATGTAGCAAGGAATTGTATTCTAAAACGAAACAAAAAACAACCATACCTATACCTAGCTAACAACCGTACCAAATGCTGTACAGGTAGGACCGGTCAATTCATGTTCACGAAGCTAGGTCTGTGTTCACTTTCTTTTGAGTGCCTTTATGTCCCACTGCTGGGGCACCAGCTTCATCTAATTGATGGTGGTTTCCGGCAACCACGCTTGTCCACTGGGGGTTGGCAGCCTTTACACACGCAACTTTAAAACAATTTCTAAGGTATGAGGGCGTCCTCACGTTGTTTTCCTTCGCCGTTACAGCCGTCGACATAATGTACCAAAGTTTTTCAACCTCCTCGATTTTCTGGCCAGTTCTTTTTCACGATGGTTTTTCCGAACTTGTCGTAGAGTATTTGACGTCAGTAAGAATAAGTAACTGTTAATGTTGAGAAAAAAATATTTGAATTTAGATTTGATCTTTAGATCGAAAAATTATTAGTAAATATTATTAGTAGATAAATATGTTAATAGTTATTATTAGATAACAACATGTTTTACAACTTTTAACAAAATTGTTCAAATTATCGAAAACTATACGATAACAATAAACCTTTCGTGAAGATAAAATATTTAAATGCAAACACAAGCCGTATTCTCAATACAATAAGACTCCCACTGAACAGCTAAAGTGAGGTTAAATAACAAAAACGCGTAAAAAGGTTTGAATCGATGTAAAGGTTCAAGCTTTTGAAAGAAATTAATAGAAACACATTGAATCGAATTTGGTTGTTGGTTAGTTTGGTTGTGTGTATTTAGATGGTTGTTTCATTAGTAAAATCACAGAACAAGAAAAAATATTAAAATGGCCTTGTGGGCGTGGCCGCGTCGGCACCACTAGGATACGAAATATTTATTAGTGATTTTGATTAAAAAATTCACGGCTATTAGTGATTCACGATCTCCCACAACGGGGGTAGTATGGAGCGCATTGCTTAAAATATTAAAAAGGCCCTTCTTGTACAATCTTAACTTGAAGAGCAAGAAGTGTCAAGAGTGGCCTAAGTAACAACTTCGTTTCATCCATAACTACGAAACCTTCCGAAATAAACTGTTTTGAATTAGGCGCTAAAAGTTGTTTTAAATCATATACATTGCTGTTAATGTAACTCTTCCATTGACTTAAAAACAAATGGTCGCGAGTTTTAATACGAAATTGACTTAAAAAGTGTCCCGAGTTAACCCACAAATGTCAAGAATTATGAATATATTAAATCACTTGAATTTAAATCGTTTAATTTAATGTTGTTGCATTACAGCAAATTTTTGCTTGTCACAGTTGTAGCAGCTTGCAGCTTCAAATTCAAATATTTATTTCTCAACATTGACAATTACTTGTTATAAAACATGACTCCACCACCAGTTCGGAAAAACCTTCGTGAAGAAGAACTAGCAAGAATCTTCACGGGTAAATTTTTTTCAAAATAAATTTACAGTATCTCTTTATGTCCATACAAAATAAACCTTATCTTATCTGCATCTGTTAGTTCGGCAAGTCCCCCAAGTATCCAAACGACGAATACCCTCAAACGGCACCCGCTCACGAGTTAACACGGGATCCAGCCATCGGCCTCCTCAACCATATTGGAGGGAAGTGGGTGACCCGTCACCCGACGCTACCATAAGATGACGTACTTTAGTGAAAATGACGCTTTATACATTCATCGGGTCGAAGCATAATAAATCTCATTGAAATCCGTACTAACAATTATAATAAACCAAACAAGGTACAAAAAATTCCACCCTCCGTTTTCTAGATTTTTTAAACGTGTGAACTTATTTAAATTACATTTTCTACTTACCAACTTAAATCGCCGACTACTCTGGTAAAACAACTTAATGCTAACTTAAAACAGTTATGTTTCATTGTGCTTACAATCTCGCAGCTGGTCTCCAGACTTCAGTAAGTTTGTCAATTGTTTCATCTGCAGCGATGTCAACTGACTGCAGTGTTCTGTTTACAATTTTTATTTGTTGCGATACTTTTACTGATTTGTTAATTTCAAAAATATAATGTTTTTGATTTATATGAGCGATAAAGAACGTTGGTAGATCGCCATTCATGGTTTTAGTTAAAGTTAAAGTGGAGCGTTTAGAAGTCAAAAATATCTAAAACTATAGGACATAAAAATCGGGTCCACTTTTAAAAACAAAATATTGTGGAGTATGTCTAGGAACAATAATAATTGCATTTTCAAAAAGTACTAATTTTGAGGTAACGACCCATGATAATAATGACGTAAAAATGCATCCATATCTTAAACCTTTTCAACTAGTCCAAAAAGCACAGCAATAAGTCGTCGTAAGCGCAATCTATTGGAATCCTTAGGCACAGAAGCTTATGAAGTCACGTTATATAAAATAACTAAAAGAATCGCAAATCGTCAGAACAAAACCAAGACATTCACACACACACAAGTGACAAGTCCAAAAATAACGAAAAGGTTTCGTTTTCAAGTTATCTTTTTATCTCAAACTCGCCGACTAAGGCAAAAGCTATACAGCCAAGGACTCCAGTGAGGAATCAATTATTTTCTCTATTAGGAATATATAAGAAATATATTCTTAGATAAAAATGAGTTCTTACATTTTGCAGTGACTATAATTTCCTATATTTAAAAATTATATTACAAAACCGAATACTTGTGCTTGGTCACAATCAATCCTATGTATCGTAATAAAGAATGACAGGAGCTAAAACCAACTGATCAAGTCAAATCAAGTTTTATAAATCAACAATTTTTTTGGAGACTTCTACACATGAAGCTAATATTATGGAAATTCACATTTAAAAAATAATAAACATAAGTACTGGTTACTTTTCTGAAAGCTCACTGTTTACATTAATCAGGATTCGCCAATATTCTTTGTAAAGAAAGCTATACTGTTAATCGACTGTTTTTCTTTTTAAAAAGTTTTCTGTAAACTTTTAGACTGTCCTGATCCTTCTCTAAAGTTGTTCAAAAATGTTATTTTTAATATAAAATAAGATTTTAATGGCATTTTTATACATAGAAAGCAGTAAGTGGCTCATGGAGGTCTGAATTACGTAAATGCTCCTTCATAAAAATAATTTGTTAGATACCAATTTCTTAATCTTCCATATCAAGACATTTTTAATATACGACTACTTTTATTTTGAAAAAATGTTAGTTCAAAAATAGCCCCCGTACAAAGTATCGGATTAAGTCATATCATCACCTCAGATGCAATTAGCTTGTGGCCGGTGTGTTCTTAAGTTCTCGTTACCCTCGGCATAGAACACAACAGTCCCTTAAACAAAATGAAGTCAAATTATTTCTATACCAAATGATCGTCCTACTTATCCTGATAATTGGTCTTAATATTCCGAATAAACAAAGCTTTCAAAGCCTCCCGGCACATAATGGGTTTTACGATGCCATGAAGCTCCGTAATAAAGCCGCGCATGAGGCAAATTGTGACGTTTTAGAGTTCCACGTCTCTGTACACATTATTAAGGTAATGTAATATGGAAGGCAGTATCGTAAACCAAAGTGCTGAAATTGTTTTTTATTGCTGGTGTTAATATTGTTCTTTAAACTATATTTATTGTACTGTATTGGGAAGTATTTCATAAAACTTGCGACGTATAATGTTATTGGTTTATGGCTTTATTGATTTATTTCAAAAGGTCTGAAAGCATTACATATTTAAACGATAGGAACATAAAACAATGAATAAACGAACTAGTAATGTAACTATAGGCTTATGAAATCTAACTCAAAAAATAACTTATATAATTTAACTCACCACAATGGCCTTAAATCGATTTAGTTTATGATAACATAACGACATGATAATTTTTCGTATTAATATAGTATAACAGAACAGATTTAATATACATTTATTAACAAGTAAGAAGATAAAATTATAAACAATTACAATATAAAACTTATTACCATTAACAATTACAATAAATAAACTGCCTGCAAAGCTTATTAACCAAAAAGTTTTACGTTGGCAGAAGGCTTCCGTACACGGTTACAACCTTACACAAAACCTGCAACACATAAGAAAAATAACATCTGTATCATCAAGTAATATCTGTCTATTTTTAAGAGTAGAGTAAGAGAGCGCTATTTATCTCTATGCTAAAGAGTTAATCGTTGTAATCTACGAGTACACAATACGTATGTACTGTTTTATGTGTATATGTATGTATGTATGTAGGTATATATGTATTTTTATATATGTGAATATGTTTAAATTGTACTTATGTAATGTTTTGTATTTATAATACATAATGGCACACTTATTTGCTTTATACGAAACTCTCCAGTCACAGGTCTGCTGGAAGAAATTTCCTAGGAAACAAGCAGTACCTACCTTTGTACATATAATTCTGTTTTTTCTTCTTTCTCTTATTGTTACTTATATGTGTGAATAAATTGTTAAATAAATAAAAATAAATTTTATGCTTATAAATAGAATAGCATTATTAGCATAAATAGCATTAAGAAAATAGGCTCTGGCGGAATTTAATTTCAGCTAAGAGATAGGTATAGTTATAAATTAGATGGATGACATTAAGGCAAAGACATAAAAAAATAAGAATTTAAAAAATACGCTTTGCTAGCATCTAAAGCCTCGTAAAATGGAGATGTAATTATTTGGTATCAAAACAAGTACCTATGCGATCCATCTGTTGATAGGCAGCATCCTAATTTAGGGATCTAACAGCGCGTTCACACATTGTCTCCGTATTTACGGTACCCGTTTTAAACGTATACGACAAAAAATTATGCTTTGTTCATACATTGGCACCGAATAACGTTCAACGTATCCGTCATTACTGGATACACAAGATGTTCACACGCAAGGTCGCAGCGAAGGCACGGGTTCTTTATGCAGGCAAATGCGTGCGTGTACAAACTTGTTTGTCTAGCTGCACCGCCCGCCCGCCCCCTCATCCCACACACAGTTTATATCCAGTAAAGTTGTACGTATTCCGTTCATCCAGTGTTCGATGACAAAAAGGAAGGTCATAATTTAACGGACTGAAATTTTTTACTGTATACTATTACATTGTCATATTATTATGTGAAGTCGCTCAAACAACTCCATACGCAATCAATGAAAAAAAACGTATTCGATAAAACGGAACAGTAAAACGGAGACCATGTGTGAACGGGCTGTAACTTATCGAAGGTGATTCATTGAAAAAATTTGGTTATTATAAAAAGAAATTCCCCAAACAATCACACCAAATGTATGGCCCCAAAGTAAGCAGAGCTTGTGTTATGGATGACCATACAGCGAACTGGGGGGATCCAGAATAAACATACATATATAAATACAAACAAACATGACCCGTGTAAGGCCATGAGATACACACCAATCAGAAATAACAGTGAGATTATCGTTTATAATACCAATATCATCAATAGCTGCTTGGGAATGGATTGGTAAGTCATCCAAAGTGAGTCATATAAATGGTACTGGCATGAAAGTAATGGTTCAACAAGTTAATACATATGGAGAACGAGAGATAAGAAATGTCTTCTCCTCGCGGCTCACCAGCAGTCACGACACAAAAGCTAGACACCGATCTATCATACCGACGAGGTAACTACGAAGCCATGTGACCTCTTTATTAGACCCGTATACATTTGAAGCATAGCCAACTTGATGTAACCATCCCTAAACGATGTAACCTCATCTGTAACATTTATCAACGCTGTCGACATACTCACCCTGGACAAAATCCAGATGGATACGAACTTAAAAACGCTACTAAATACGTAAATAATTAGACTAAGTATCTGGATTCCCAGTATATGTATTCACGTATGCCTACAGTTTGTCTTATATCAGACAAGATTCTACAAGCTTCTAGCAATATAAGCCGCCCTTCGTAACCCGCACTACGTTCAAACAGTCCACAACACTCCGCCGCCGCCGTGTCCATAGGTTTTGTTAACTAATAATAATGTATTCATTAGGTTGCTAAAGCTATGGTTTCTAAAGAAGCAGCATTCTGGTTCAGAGATTCAATTAATAATTTTCTGCTTTATATGTGCAGGTTTCAAGAACAACAAATATCAAACAATGAATTTTTAAATCGATCGACAGTGGGCGCCCTCAATACTGATCTGCGTTGGTAACAAGGCGGCAACCAAAGAGTAAAACTTTTAGTTCATATATAAAAATTTTACGTTTTTTGAAAACTATGCCTTATTTATAACAGACATTGATTTATTTTTCGTATATATTTTTCGGACAATTGGACTCTTTTGCTTCTTTTGTATTGTATTCGAAAGCAGAAAAACAAAACAAAAATATGTATGAGCAGCGACTAAAAATGTCAGTTTAACGTTAAAACCAACAAAGTTACAAATACGTATTCTACTCTTGAAATCACTTTTATCACAAAAAATGTGTTTTTTAAATTGTTTATGTTATATTAATTACTACGTTTTGCTGCGGTTTTGATCACGCGTCATTCGAGAACAATTTTACTATGAAGTGTAGCAAACAAACCGACAAACTTAATTTAAAATTTTGCGGGATATGCGATTGAAGCCTATCAAATCAGATTTAATCCCTTTTCACGAAAAAAAAATTAAGTTACAGGAACCTAATCAATTTTCATAAAGTGATAAATTTTCCAACCGAACTGACAAAAAAATTTATAAAATACACCCAGCCCGGACAAAGTAAAAGCTGCAAACTTTATTACACGTTTTTAATTATAGCTTCAGAGTTGGCGGGAAATAAATGGACAACGGTTTAAATAGCTTGCTATGATTTTCATAAATCTGAGCTAAACTTTATATAATTTTAATCACTTTCATTTCTAAACTAGTTTAAGAATGGAAGGTATGAAAGTTTACAAAAAGGGAATGTAAAGTTTAAAATCAATAATTTTCATTTAGTTCAATATTATTTAGCCAACTTTATAACGGCTTTTTAATTATTAGTCTTGATTACCATTTTAATTCTTGAAAAATCGTTCAGACGAGTTTAACTACAAATTACGACATTTACATTTTTACTATAAACTTAAGCATATTTTACTAAATTGCCTCAGATCTTTTAATATAATACTTTTAACTCAAGAAAGATCTTTGCCGAAGTATTTTTTATTTAGCAAGTCATGTACGACGCTTGCTTGACGCACAACTTTGCATACTTACTTCTTCAAATCTTGTTTTAGCTACTAATTTTTTTCAGAGCGTCGATAGCGAAGTCATATTTTTAATTATTTAATGAAGAGATAACTTTGATTGTGTTTGCCATGTGTTTAACAATGTGAAATGAAATCAAAAGCCACTTTCGATTTAATAATATTAGGACATAATCAATTTATAGAAATGAGCATTAAAAATATGACACTATACTATTTCCATTTCTTTATTTTCTCGATGACAGTTCTAATTTGATATAATGTAGTGTTGTGACCAAATAAGTAATGATATCGATCGCATCTATTTATTATATTTTGAACAAAGACAAATACAACAAAAATATTAAAATATATTTTTTCAAGGTAGGAACACTCAATGGCCCACCGCCATTTTGTGTTTGTTTTAATCTGTCACTCGCAACAAGACTAATACAACAAGACTACATTTCTGTTCGCTGAGTTTTTTCACATAATCCATACGTTACGTTGTGTATTTTGTGTTCCTCCGTGTTGATTGCTGCTCAGCTGTCAAATATCAAAATGCCGAAAGGATCTGTTCTGAAAAGGCAGACGAGAGAACTGTGATCAAGGTTCGTAATTACTTTGAAGCAGAGTATCAAAATTGTGGCTCGCTATTACCACGGTCGCAAGCATTAGGAATTAGTGGACCTACTGTTTAAATTACTACATCTTTGCCAACGCATTGGTAGCTTATTGATGCCTTTCTTGAAGAAATCAGCTGGACGGGAGGCAACAAATTCTTCAAAGGCATTTTGTACTGCCTCTCGGGCATTGAATTTTTTTCCCGCCAAGAAGTTATCCAAATTCTGGAAAAAGTAGAAGTCTGTAGGCGCAAGGTCTGGTGAGTACGGCGGATGACGGAGAACTTCCAACCCCAACTCTTGTAGCTTGGAGACCGTCTGCTGTGCAGTATGAGGTCGCGCGTTGTCGTGCAGGAGCAGTGGAGCCGAACGATTGACCAAAGCTGGTTGGAGACGTGCGAGCTTCTCCATCATTGTGTTCAGTTCTTCACAGTACACATCTGCAGTAATGCTTGTCCCGTTTGGCAAGAAGCTGTGATGAATTACACCCGCGTTAGACCACCAAACAGTGACCATCACTTTTCTAGGGGTAAGTTTTCGTTTAGGGCATTGTTTGGGTGCTGAACCAGGGTCCAACCAACTTGCTGAGCGCTTACGATTGTCAAACAGGATCCATTTCTCGTCACAAGTAACAATGCGGTTCAGAATTCCTTCATTTGTATGCCTGCTGAGCAGTGCAAGGCACGTCTCCACGCGTACTTCGCGCTGGTGGTCATTGAGTTCGTGGGGTACCCATTTGTCAAGCTTTTTTACCTTGCCAATTTGACGCAAATGGACCAATATTGTTTTGATGCTAACGTCGAAAGCTGCTGCTAATTCAGCCGTGGATTGAGTTTCATCAGCTTCCACAATTGCTTTTAGTTCGTCATTGTCGACCAAAGTTTTCGGACGACCACGGGGTTCATTTTTCAGGTCAAAATTTTTAGAACGGAAGCGGGTAAACAAATAACGGGTGGTGCGTTCGTTTGTAGTGTTCGCTCCGTAAACGTCGTTGATGTTGCGTGCCGCTTGTGCCGCTTTGCTGCCACGACGGTACTCATACTCCATAATTACTCGAATTTTTAACTTATCCATGATGACGAAAAATGTTCGAATGCGTTGAAAACAAAACACTAACTATTAAACAAATGACGATTTTAGAAAAAGAATTCCATGTTTGTCAAATAAAATACTAAACATAATTCACATAGTAAACATAGTAAACATGAATTCCAACCATATGCGATAGTAATAAAACATTGATGGCCAAGTGGCGTCGACGACGAGTGGTGTAGTGGTAAGTAGCCTTGTCTCATAAGCCGAAGGTCCCAGGTTCGAGTCCTGGCCGGGGCATTCATTTGTGTGATGAACACAGATGTTTGTTCTCGGGTCATGATTGTTTGTATTTATATATGTATGTTTATACTGGATTCTCCCCAGTTCGCTGTATGGTCATCCATAACACAAGCTCTGCTTATTTTGGGTGTTGGTGTGTTTCTCTGGGGATTTATTATTATTTTCCTGCCTCATACACTGGATGTCCCAGGTTAGAATCCTGGTCGGGACATCCATTTGTGTGATGAACACAAATTTTTGTGCTCGGATCATAGTGGGCCGTCAATTGGCAGCTGACCCGTAAGATCTGTATGCAGATTCAAATCCTTTTTTCATTTACGCTTTATGGTTGCTACACGAGTCTTTGGTGTTTCTCAAAATTGTTGAGCTCAAGTGCTTATCAAATAAAAGCCTTCTGGTATATGTGTTAATTCTTGCGTCCCATCGTTGCATGGTCATTGATAACACAAGCTCTGCTTACTTTGGAGCCATACAGTTGATATGTTTGTCTAGGAATTTTTTTTTTTAAATGTATTATAATTATTTTATTCATAAGAAATGCGTTTAACATGTTTTTATAAGTTAGTTTATAGTAACGGAATGTATTAAGAAGCAGAATACATTTTTCTTTTGTATTTTAAGAAATTCTGTTCACGTAGATTTTAATTTGAAGATTTAAGCTGCGAAGCCAAGACAGCTTATTTAGTATATACAAATGTATCATATATCTATCTCAAAATTTTCTAAGTAACGCGATCCTAGTAACTTAATCAGAAATGTCAACTTTTAAAATAATATGTATCCGAGTAACATTATTTGCCCCACCCGCTAACTGTCTCAATTCGAGGCATTACGGTTGGTAATATTTATATTTTTTAACCCTCGTCTTTAACAGATCATCCTCAAAATTGATTATACCAGTCAGGAACTTTGAATTCACATCGCGTACGAGAACCATATTTTGGGAGTTTGTCATCTTAGCAATAAAATAGTGGTTGGGTCTAGCTGTTATTGAACATTTTTCGAAAAGTGTTTATTGTCGAAGCAAACTGCGGCCTAGAATACAAAATAAGAAAACAGGCGTTTTGTTCCAAGTATGCCTTCATAGTAAAATTCCTACTAACTACCGAACAACGGACGATATTAATACGAAGATATGTTTTATCTGAATTCCGTTATCTTTTCATGGTTATTGCTGCCTTTTTTTATAAGATTCTTACCGACATTTAAACTCTTTTTCTGTAGTCGTATACTACGCTGTATACACCAAAAAAGTATAATAATATAGAGAGCACTACTTCCTAGCTTCCTATATCTACCCTTTTGATAGGTACTGTATAGGTCTGAAAATGTTGATATCGTTTACTATTTACCGATAGTATGATATAAGGATTTGCTGTTTGGGGTATTTCTGTTTAGAGTTACGTTTTTAAGAAAATGTGAAAAGTTTACGATGCAGGCTTGTCCCATCGATATTTTTCTTGTTTTTCCATTCATACGTACAAAATCATAATATTTTATTTCATATTCATTTATACAAACCGTGACACTTAATGAATGTCTTTAAAACGGTACTATAAGTGGACAAAGAGGAAAAGAACCCGGTGACGAAAAAAACCTCTCGAGGCTCGTAGTTAAAAATATTCAATACACGGTATAACGCACGACAATTTGCTTATTTCATATCACAGCTAAGCTGTTTGAGCAGTATTAATATTTAATTGTGTTGTAACAGAAACAGCCTGTGGAGACCGCACTCTGACGCTATTTTGTCGCCCGAATAATCTTTAATTTTAAAGTTATCTTCTTGAAAAAATATTTACCTAATAATTTTCTTGAATTTATTCAAGAGCAGAGATAAAACTGACTACGGAATATTGTTATAATAATGTATTAGAATCCGATAAGTGGTTTGTTGCTTTGAGATAGATCCTAGCCTTTACAGAGTTGTGACTAGCCATGGTTACGGAGGTGGTATGCAATGTAAGTTGTATATAACTTTTCTGCAGAGGGACCATCGTTTCGAAGTCTGCGGCATTTCCTTAAAAAGCTACCATAAGACATTAAACACGCAAAATAACTTTAACCCTTTGACCGTCACGCTACCAGCGCAATGACGTGTCCTGTGCGCCAAGCCACAAATGGAACAAAATTACCTATACAAAAATAGTGTTGGGAAGAGTCAGTATGTCGGTAATACGCAGTAATTCTTTTTTGTTGTTTTTATACGCAATAAACGACTGATTATACTTTATGATATTTTATTTCTATTGTGCTAGGCCTATCCTACCTTCCACTCCGTATATGCAGGGTGGCCAGAAAAGTGACGTCCAAAAAATCTTTTTAGGCGCATCGTGTTGAGGGGTATGTGAATCACCCCTATCAGTTTCAAAACTTTCTACAAAAAAAAGTAGAAGATTTCTTCGTATTTATATTTTTGCTACTAAATCTCTATGAAGTGTGTGTTTATGCATGGAATAAACAGCCTCATAAATTTAATGAAAGTTACCAAGCAAACTTAGCGAATCGGTTGTAATAATAATGAAAATTATTTACTTCTCAGAACAAAAAAATTAAAAAATGTAGGTAGTAAGCAAAAGAGTTAAGAGTTTCAAGGCATCAGGGTAGGGTATTGTTCCTTATTGAGTACTTTTATTATATTTACAGTTAAACAAAAAGTACCTAATAATATTTACACCAGATGGGAAATATGCGAGTTCGTAAATAAAGTTTAGTTTGATAAATCTTAAGATACTTATTTATTTATTTATTTAACAATTTATGTACACACATTAGAAAATATAAAAAATAAACTAAAAATAAGTGAAAGATAATGTACTTACTATCCCCAAATTTTTTTCAAACGATGATTTCGAATTCCGAAAAATGTTCATCAAGAACGACGCCTTCTAAAATACGAAGGAGTTTCGATACATCGCTCATGTTGCTCTTCACAATTTTTTATGCATTCGCTTATGACGTCATCACGTTGTCTTCTATCCTAGACCACGGCGCTAAGTGAACTAATTATCGATGACGAATAAGGGATGCGCTAGAGTTGAGAAATTAGATGGATCATGCGAACTTATTTTGATGCAGAACGGTGCAGGACAAACTCTACTCGAACGAATTGTTTACTCACTGTACTGTTTTAAAACATATGTTGAAGAATCAATGTTCATCGCTTCATCACAGGAATCGCAGGAAGGAAAAATTTTCTAACAGTAGCTCGGTGAACAGTCAAGAGAACATTTTATGTACGAAGTTGAATTGATATTGATCAACTTGATATTTCAGTTTCCGTTAAACATTTGTTTATTTAGTACGTCGTTAACTTATGTACGACTGGGAACGAACAGCTGTCATCAAAGTTTGGAGCCAGGTTATTACAAAGTAATTTTATGGAGTTTTGTAAAATACCTAGTTACTTCTATATAAAGCGGGTAATTACTGCCAAGTATGAAACCAGTATGAAACCAAGTACATAAAAGTATGAAACCAGGAAGATAGTTGTCATCTTCGTTATGATTTGCATGCAGTAAATAATAGAATTCTTTATTTAATTAGAATAAATAAAAAATTCGAAGGTTAGGTAAATATAAAAATTGACATGTGTAATCAGATAATACTCGTAAAATAAACAGTCAACGCGATAAATTCCAAAAGTTAGACATGGCCTTAAAAGTTGCTCACGAAAATTTAACAAAATCTCATTACTCTCAGTCCGTATTTTACTCATTGCAGGGAGAAACCCCATTTCAGGTAAAAAAAGTCTTTTATAGTTTCGATTAAATTTTTCAATTGTTTTTAGAATCAGTTCAAAAATCGAGAACAAGATTTTTGAGGTCCGTGTCTCAGCAGCTTGTCACCTGTCTTCTGCAGTTTTACTTTTATTAAAAGTACATAGGATACGACTTTGATTGACTCTGAAAAGCATGCCCCAAAACTATTTCTCTAAAGACTTTTCTTTATCATTATTGGCTGCCAAGAAATCTGTTATATTGCAAGCTTATTCTTTATTCTTCTTCTTCTTGGCGTGCCTCTCCAATTACTGAAGGTTGGCAATCATCACGTTGACCTGTCTGTTTTTTTAAACCTTTAAACTACAGTTGTTTTTTTTATATACTGGCAATAATGGCCTAAAAACCAATCAAAAATTAATCAAGACTTTCACAGTTTTGTCCAACGATAAATTCAGTCGACGCGTACGTCTACAAAGGAGGCAAATTGCGCATTCCTCGCTGCCTCTCCGACGCGTAGTTGTCATCTAGCTCCCACATACTACAAGACAGGTTAAATTTCACTATGTTTTTTTTAAATTTCAAAGGACTTTTTTTACAGAAATTTCTAAAACTGATTCGTTCGCAATTTTGCGATAATTCACAAAAAATCTTTACTCGAAAATTGTAAAATATGGTATAACATACATTGGGTCATACAGATAACTCCCAACACGAGGCACCTAAAAAAAATTTTGGACGTCACTTTTCTGGCCACCCCGTATAATAAACACAAACTTCCACTTTGTTCAACTATACCTATTAGTTCCATAAAATGAGATGTGAATTTCGAGAGCAACAGCAGATCTGTTCTAGAACGGGCAACTGTGTCACATAGGAGATTGGTTGCTAAATGTTCGTGGCACTTTGATTACCGACCCGAGAAATTGAGCACTGTATTGGTGCAAAGGAACGTAGCGTCAGCCAATTAGTAATGTGTACAGGAATTGTAAAGCTGTGTATCTTTGGTAAATACGCAGCCTAACTCTCATATCCAACAATACACATTTCCACAGTGTACTCATGACGTCATTATACACTACCATTACCGCGGCGAGCGTTGAACAACCTAGCATTAAACTAGAGGATGTTAATTTGCTTTGTTTCCAACTGCAAAACGACGAGCATGGAAATGTTTATGCTAGCAACAAAATTCTAAACATTAAAGTTGGTATTAGGCTTACGAACAGATTTTAGATCAATGTACCAATGCTTGCGCAAATGTATGGCTAAAAAAGGCAAGTATTGAAATGAAATGAAATGAAATGAAATATTTATTTCTCAACATTGACAATTACTTGTTCTTATTGACGTCAAATAAAACATGATTCTACCACCAGTTCGAAAAAACCTTCGTGAACAAGAACTGGCAAGAAACTTCACGGGTATATTTTTTTCAAAATAAATTTACAGAGTCTCTTTATGTCTATACAAAATTATTCTTTTCTTGATCTGTTAGCTCGGCAAGTCTCCCTTCCCCCAAGTATCCAAACGACGAACACCCTCAAACGGCACCCGTTCACGAGTTAACGCGGGATCCAGCCATCGCCCTCCTCAACCATATTAGAGGGAAGTGAGCGACCCGTTATTTAGTATTGAAAGCTTTTAATCCTTACACACAAAGTATATTGTAGCATAACATTGCACTATAGTCATTTCTTATTTTTTCACATGATAGTCACAGTTCTTAATTTATCTTGAGGGTGCCGGTGGGGCTCTCAAGACGCAACTGTCCCGTCCCATGCGAAAGGGAGATAGGTGAGTACAGAATGGAGGATGTACCTAACATTGTTCAAGCATTATTAGTAATATTAGTATATTTATCTTTATGGCCTAAACATAATATGTATACTATCCTTAATATATTTGGCGTCAAAATAAATTAACAAATTACCGCATTTTTTTTTAGTTAGCAGACTCGTAATCGAAAAAAAAAAGAAAAAAAAGTTGAATGAACTCGTTTGGATTATGGATAGAACGTCTATGAAAGTTTTTTGGAAAATTATACTCGTAGTAATAAATATTTATAATTTGTAATTTCGATCAAGTGTACATTCCTCTAATTTTCTCTAAAGTAAACTAAAAAACTTGAGATTCGTCTTGTAAAAAAAAATCGTGTTTTATAAATGACGACCGAGTGGTGTAGTGGTAAATGGCCTTGCCTCATACGCCGAAGGTCCCAGGTTCGAGTCCTGGCCGGGGCTTTCATTTGTGTGATGAACACAGATGTTTGTTCTCGGGTCATGGTTGTTTGTATTTATATATGTATGTTTATTCTGGGTTCCCCCCCGGTTCATTGTATGGTCATCCATAACACAAGCTCTGCTTACTTTGGAGCCATACAGTTGGTGTGTTTGTCTGGGGATTTATTATTATTATTATTATTATTATTATAAATAGAAAACATAGTAAAATTGCCTATAACTTTCCTTTTTTAATTAGCTTTTGTTAATTAGCTTTTATATTTAATTTAATTGGCTCGAGTACCAACTTTCATGGACATTAAATATTCGACTTGCAGAGAATTTTTCGATAAAGTACAGGAATTCTGACGCAGTGGAATGAACTGGCTAAATGGGGAGCTATAACTTGAAGACGAAAAATACATGTTCATGTTACCATATATAAAATTGTTACTACTAATTGTTATTACTTTAAAAAAAGCCTCATTTATAACTTCTAGTAGATATAAATGAACTTAATGAAGAACTTCCATATCGAGCGTTGAACCTGAGAGTGATTTCATCAAGTAAGAAAACAGTTCTAGATTATCGTGGCTTTAATCCGTAAAGATAATTTATACCACTAGCCTTAAGGTACAGTCGAGGGCACTGGTGCAAGATCAGATTCGCATTTGAATCTTATGCATTCTGAGTCTCGTTCTTTCTCGCGTACAAAAGACCGAGCAACGTGCAAGTGATTCTCGCCCCACCAGCCTGGCCACAGTCTACAAACACAGGTAAAGTTTAAATAGGTCAACTAACAATTCCAAGTTATTCAGGAGTAGGGATAATTTGCATGTGGAACTTTTATTTAAATCATACAAAAAGAAAGTCTGGTATAGATTTATTTAACAGTGGAATGCCAAATACTATTTTAAAGTAATGTTATCACAAGATTCTCTGCTCGTACTCTTCATAATCTTTTAGATTTTTTTAATCGTATGCCGATAGACAAGAAAATATTATTCAATGGTATACAGACCGGTATAATAACTATATAATAGTATCGGAATCACATCAATTTGAAATTAGCACAAACAAATTTAACCGCATATCAAAGTGACGATAGTTCTTGATACAAGGTTCTCACTTTTTCACTTATTTAAACAAATAAATAAATACATAAAATTCAAATTCATATCATCATTGACAATTACTTGTTCTTATTGACGTCAAATAAAGCATGACTCTACCGCCAGTTCGGAAAAACCTTCTTGAAGGAGAACTGGCGAGAAACTTTACTGGTATACATTTTTCAAAATAAATGTACAATGTCTCTTTATGTCTATACAAAATCATTTTTATCTGCATATGTTAGCTCGGAAAGTCTGCAGCAAGTGTGATGTGCCCATCACACTTGCTGCATTGCCTGGCTTCTCCGGCGTATGAGCGTAAGTTAAGTTAATGCCGATATTAAAGTAAATTTATATTATATTATGGTTTTCTTTTAAACGCTTAAAATTATAGTACTTAGAACCCATACTTATGTGGACTAATTATATCAACAACCCCCTACATAATAAAGAAAATTCTTAAAATGGGAATAGTTTCTTCTGAGGCTAGTAAAAGTTAAAAGAAATTATATTCATAATTTATATTTTTGCGAAACTTAAAATTGACAATTTTATCTTGGGCAGAAACATAAGTAATATAAATACAATATAATACTATAAGCAATCTTTCAAAATGCGTTTTAATGTGATTTGTACAACCAGTGACTTTTCATTGTCTGACAGATGAAACGCAGAAAACCGATTACATTGTGATCTTTTATTTATTTACTAAGAAATATGTATTAAGATTGTTTTTAATGAATCAATAACTTCTTCTCCTTTAGGTGCCGCTCCATTATTATTTAGTTTTTTTCATCAGTTAGTTTCCAGCTGTTTATTTAACTTATACTCAGTACCACACCACTGTTGAATATGCAAAGCGTGTGATCATATTCGTCAGCTATGTAGTTGAACGTTGTAGCGCCAACACGACACAAAGACCGAGCGAATTGATCCCCACACAGTGACTGGGTAACAGCTCTGTCTGAAGTAAATTAAGGAGTAAATTGGGGATCTATTTAGTTAATCTTAAATTTTTTTATATTATACTTGATAAAATATCACCTTTTGATATTATAAAGGTAACTTAAATTGGTTTTTTTGAAGCACATTCGATCGTTTGATTTATACTAGTACGTCTTGATATCTTATCTTAATTTATCAAAAAAGTGGAATATATTGCCGAATTATGTTTTCATTACTTTGAAGAAAAATAAAACTGACTTAAAAAAAAGAAGAAAAAAATATAAAGCAAAATTTTGTTTTGTTCAATGATAGAGAAATAATTGTTAGCTTTAAATTACTTCTCAAATACCAAAGAGAGTAATAGCAAATACAATGGGCATAGCTTTGCGGCATTTTGCGGCACCAGCTGTGTGAATTGCTCGTCCGTTCGCTGAATTAAACGGAATAATTTTCAATTGTGCAAAACTATGGACGTGGTATGAGATAAACCAAACGAACCAATGCCTAAGAAATGAGAGACTTCGTTACAATATTTACAGTTCTTCGTGTATTGTTTTATCGAAGGGGCAAACAAATAAGAGCAGAAAATTTGTTTCAAATTAAGTAAGGTTTTGTATTTGGACTTCAGTTAGCTATTTTTCAGTTTAGTTTGTATTAATACACAGATGCTTTATTAAACTTTAATTTTATTCTCAAAATAGGATCTATTTTTTTATCATGTCATCGAATAATCCTACCTATTAATTTAACTTTTTAATTTTAATTGGAGAAATTTCCAGCGAAGCTTGTAAATATCTCATGATATTTCACTTACATTGACAAACGCAAATGAAAAAAAGATTAATTTATTGAAAGCGAAGTTAATTCGAGCGTTGTAAAGTTAATTATATGAACTTTAGAACGATAAGTATTAAGCTACCAGATTATTTAACTCTAACGTAGAATGAGGTGACCTTCTACCTATAAGAGCAACTAGGTTAGGACGTAGTTTCCAGCGGATGTGGTGAGCCATTTGAGCTGGAGTTTTGTAATTACATCTCCGCATCTAATAGATATAGTCAAAGTAACCAGGATGTTGGCTGGATGCTGAAGTAAATGGTTTAAAAGGTTGTGTAGGGCTTTCACGCTTGTCTATTTTATGGTCAGATCAATTACTACGTTGGTTTATATTTTAGGCCTATTTCAAATTCGTGTGCTGGGAGATCTTCACTGGTCGTGTATTTGACGAATTCTAAAGATGATGAATGTTTAATTTGTTGCGAGAGGGGCAAGGTCGGTAATTTTTTTATTTTTTTCATTAATTAGTAACTCTACATAATCGCTAGATGCATAATGACTAAAGCGTGTAGATATTGTGATAAATTATTTACGTTATATTATATAATGAACACTATACGAAACAAGTGAAATACACAAGGCATCCGATCAGTAAACGCGGCGTGCCGTTGTCGTGCCAAGCGATTTGAGTAGTTTTATGAACAATATTTTTTTAAGAATGATCCTTTTTAAGTATTTTTTTGTGTTATAAATAAGGAGGTACTGGTCTTCCGTCTCACAACGAGGATGATATACCCTGCCCTAGCTCCTAACCTAATCGGTCTACGGTTGATAGCTCCAGGGTTACATAAATTGCAAATATTGGTTTAATAATGACTATAAAATAAGATGGACCGCTTTGTGTTTCAATTAATATTCTTTTGCTTTGTTATTATTTACAATTCTGCCTTAATACTCTAGAACTAAAACAAATGAAATGTTTTTGAATATCTTTATAATGTTTATCACTATTGTAGTATTCTTGAGCTTTATTTATTATTATTTGTTAATATCATACTGAAGTTACCTTCTCTGCAAAGCAACGCTGAGTGACGTAAAGATTCAACAAAAACATGCGAATATTCGTTTCCTGTAGTGATAAGTTGATATTAAATTTTTATTGAGTGTATAAAAAAAATTGATAATGTCAGAAGCAACAATGCTTCGTTGGAGACAGCTCCAAAACAAAGAAAAAACGATAGAAATGTTAGCTTTATCTTCGCTAAAATACTGGTAAAATAACGTTGGTTCATAATTTGTCATTATTTGTGATATTTATTGTGGGCAATACTCTTAACGTAGTTTATCTTGTCGTTGGTGGGTGGCGTTAACGGTTAGGATGGAAAAGTAGGTGTATTGACTATTGTCACTATTGTTTATTGTAGTTTGTATTTATAGTGCGTTCCGATTGCCGCTCACAGCACTATCAGCGCTAAAACTGCTAAAATCGTTCCGATTCGGATCGGAATGGTAAATAGCGCGCTAAAATTCTATTAGTTTCTCGCTTAGATCTTAATCGTTACTTATTATTACTTGCATCTGAAACCATACAAACTAATCCCGAAATTACTTCATTATACAATATTTTTAGATTATGGCTAATATTTTACAATCAATACAAGAAATATATGAACTTAACATAGCCCGCTCGATATCTTGTAATATTTCAGAATTGTCATAACACTATAATATTTATAATTCTAATTTAAATGTGATATCACAGAATATACGTAGTATACATATACCGACACTTTGATGATTTCATAATTAATTTATACAAAATGAAATTTCATACGGATGTCATAATTTTAACAGAATGTCAGTTGAATGCAGATAAACCTATACCGCAGATAAAACTTTACCGTTTTTGAGAATCAACTCATAAAACTGTACAGAACGATGGGGTGGTTGTCTATATAAAAATACACTACAACGAAACGTAAAGGAAATTAAATTTAGACAAGCTACGTGTCTTTAAATAGACGTATTAAATAATATAATTTTTGGCAGTTATCGTTCTCCTTCATTTCAAAATGTTGAAAATTTTACTGATGATCTAAGTACTCATTTGGAAAGTATAAAATCTCATAGAAATATAATCTTAGCGGGCGACATTAACATAAATATTGCACCAAAATTAAACGAGACATATCGTGATGTCAAAAATTGAATGCTCTATCTTAACATGCGTTTGGTCCACGGTATCACACCTAGTCACACCCTACCAACAAGAGAAAAAAGTTGTATTGACCATTTCATGCTGAAAATAAGGATTAAAAAAGTATCAGCTTTTATAGCTATTTTTCAAACATCCATCACTGACCATTATATGACCTACTATTGCTGTCTAACACAAAAATCACAAAAGTTAATTCGAAAACGAATACTTGAAGCAACAAAATCTATCTGAATTGCTGCTATATGACGACGCAAATAAATTAACTCATTGCTTTATTTAAAAAAATTATAGAGTCAATTAAATCAAATAAAATAGTTACTAAGGTAGCGAAGAGTAAGCGCACGATAAAACCATGGATTGCCGTAGGCAAACTGAGGTGTATAAATAACCGAAATAAACTACACAGGCAACACCAAATGGATTCACAAAATGAAATTAAAAAAATTACTTATAGCTGCTACAGAAACCACTGTAATAAGTTTATTAAGAAAGCTAAATGGCATATACATAGGCATATGAACGTCAGTTACTTATAAATTCTGGCAAAAACAACAAAATTCTTTTGAAAAATATAAAAAATATAACGCACACGAACAAATCAAATAAAGTTAATCCAGAATTAAGCTTATTAAATCAACACCTTTACATTCAGCAAACTACATCAACTCTTATTTTGCAAACATAGGACAAAAGCTAGCTAGCAAAATTATAACTGACTAACCTGCAGATTACCATAGTGCTTTACATAATAACACGCCAAGACAACCTCATTCTTTCGTTTTGTTGAATACTGATCTAGAGGAAGTTACTAATATTATACACAACATGAAGTCTGATAGTGCACCGAGCTGGGACTGCATTTCAGCCAAGTACCTAAAGATTATTTGTGAGACCTATCCCACCTATCGTAGTGCATTTAGCAAATCTGCTTTAAAACGGGGTTTTACCTAATTCGCTAAAAAAATTAACACCAATATATAAAGGTGGATTGAGAGACGATGTCGGAAACTACAGACCAATTTTAGTGTGGCCAGCTTTATCTAAAATACTTGAAAAGCTGCTCAGTACGAGATTGATTAATTACTTAACTGCAAACAAAATACTTTCCAATTTACAATATGGCTTCAGACAGGGAGTGTCTACGGAAGACGCAGTAATTTTTTTTAACATCGCACATTACAGAAACACTAGATAAAGGTGACAAGTGTCTATCTGTTTTCATTGACCTAAAAAAAGCATTCGACGCCGTCTCTCTTCCCACTCTGGTTCAGAAACTAGAAATCATTGGAATCAGAGGGATAGAATTGTCAATTTTCCAGGACTATTTAGCTAACCGAAGACAAGTGGTTAAACTTGAGTAGGTCCACAGCGATTACATTGGGGTGTCTTTGGTGTACCGCTAGGAAGTGTGCTAGGACCAACACTCTTCCTATTTTACATAAATGACCTATGCAACATGAACATCCACAATGCAAAAATATTTGCATATGCTGATGACACTGCAATAGTCTCCTCTGGAAAAAATTGGGATCTGACCAGACAATATACAGAACAGGATTTGACACATGTGGGAATGTGGTTGAAGAGTAATCGACTTACCCTAAACACTGATAAGACATACTATGTTTGTTTTAGCATCTATAACAACGGCCAACCAAGTGTCAATTTAGATATTAAATTCCATAATTGTAGAAATGACATCTTACTTAATAATAATAGCGAAATTTATAGTCTTTGTAATTGTGCAGTATAAACTAAAGTTAACTATATAAAATATTTGGAAGTTAAAGTGGATCAAAGGCTGAAATGGTACCCTCAAATAGAATATTTTAACTCGAGGATAAGGAAGATGATATGGATGTTTAAGACGCTGAGGCATATCACTCCTAAAAAGCCATGTAAAACTAAAGACTACCGAAGATACTTACTACACAATTCTTTTGTAGCTTTGGTCCAATCGGTCATTACATATTGTATATCAGTATGTAGCGCTGCACTGAAAACTCGGTTTCTCGAGGTAGAAAGGGCCCAAAGGAGTTTACTAAAAGTAATGCATTTCAAAAAATATCGCTATCCTACAGAAGATCTCTATAATTTATGTAATTTATTATCAGTGAGGAAACTATATATACTAAACATCATAATAAAAGCTCATAAATGTATACCCTACAATCCCTTGCACCAAATAAAAATAAGAAAATACATTGCCATGACTCCTCGTATAATAAAGACAAAGTTCGCTTGGATACAATACAAATCTCGTGCAGCCCAAATATACAGTGTGCATACCACTCATGGGCAAAAAATGAAACCACAAGTAATAATAATGATATTAACTTTATTTCACCAAAAAGTACAACATTTTTTACCTTACAAAGTAAATTAAGTATCTAGATAAACTTAAATAATAGAACAATGTTGCACATGAGGCTTAATAATGGGTGACTTTGACCTCTATACTAGTCTACATAGCCTGTAACATAGAGGTCAAGGTTCTTCGAAACTTCTATTATAGCTACAATTTGTACAGGGATGTCTCCAGAAGTGTAGGAGTGTGTAATTTACAAGTTATGTATTATTTAGTTGATTAGTAAATTTATACAATGCAAACGTTAATAAATCATTACATAATTATCTAATAACAAAAGTTTTTCGGTATATTAGTCCACAGAAGTATAACACAATCGAATATTAAACGAAAAACCACAAATTAAATAACTGTCAATTTCAAAAAAAAATAAATAGCGAAATAAATGCAGGATCAGTATAACACTCTGTTTAGACAACGTACCTTAGCCTCAGCAGAAGAGTGGCAACGATGCACACGCATGGCGCAATTGTTGCTTTACGGTTTGCGACGTATAGAAAAAAAATCACTGTTCATTTTTTAACTGCACTTTTTTATTTCGTCACGATTTAACTGAACTGAAAATAAACCCAATCATGGCACACTATCCTATATTGTAGGACAGGTGCGAGTTGCGCCAAATCTCTCCCGATACATGCGAAAAGTTAACACTGCATTCAGTCGACATTCTCCATACATTAAAATCATGTCTATATACTCTGCAGCACTGTAAAAATGCCGTTGTCGCGGCATTTTGTTAAAAAAAACACACACATTGTGTGTGTGTGTGTGTGATACACAAAAGTCCAGTACCTTGTGTCAATTTCACCATAAAAATAAATACTGAATAAATTAAACTACCTAATAACCATAGTTTACAATAATTCTGCACAATGCGCGAGCGCGAGTATCAAAATCTCTGCAATAAGCACTTGCGCAGTGGCCCGGAAGTCTAGCGGTGAACTGACGAGTGCGGAGTGACGAAACATAACTTCCCAGTTTGCAAAAAACATAAGTCATAAATAGTGCAATTGGTGCAATTGTTAGTATTCAATACTTATTTACAATTACGTACCTAAGAAAAGGATGAACTATGATAATCATCAATGCATTAAAATAAGAGTATGTTTGCGTTATTAGAGTTTTTATTATTACTAACAATTAGCAAATTATTTTAAGGAATGGACTATGTATGTACCTATTATAATAAATGTTTATTTTTTGTTTTTACGGTTGAATTTATGAATTTTAACAGGAGCGATTTGACTCGTCCAGTCTAGGCGTAACACGTAAAAACAATTTTTAAGATTTCACTGTCTACTTCTTTATTTATTTTATCTCTAACTACACTTAATCATTTTTAATAAGAACGCTTTTAAGTACCGTTATGAAAATTTTAAAAACACTATGTACTAAGTGATTAAAGCTAAACATTATAAACATAATCTCGAATCATTTTCTCTTTCAACTTATTTATTAACCGATTATTATTCCCTTTACAAAACAGCAGTAACTAACTGATTATAACATGCTATCTTACATATAACTCTAGAAAACAAGTGTGGCGGGTTTTTGTCATTTTTCTCAAAAATATGATTTTGCACTTAGCGGCCTTTTACGGTAGGACGGTAGAACAGGTGTGTCCACCCTGCACGCGCCCCGCTCAGGGGAATTCCCGCGCTCAGCAAATAACGCACTACGTGGCAACGTCGCATGTCTCCAACTAAGTACCTAAATAATGTTAATTCAATTTCATTGACTCATTGACCTAGTGCTGCAAATCTACAAAGTGTGTCTCTAAGAATTTGCTCAAAATTAAAACTCTAGTTTTTGACCTAATTACTGGACCGATTTCTTTCATTTTTTGTATACTGTTAGAAAAGGCAATAACAAGTATGAGATTTCATTTATTGCCCATAAGTTGTATCTATACTGTATAACACAATCAATAGAATATCATTAATCCTAAAACACTCAATGAATGTAAAAAGAATGTGAAGGAATGGATCAAAGCTCTAAATTATAACAAAACAGAAAACCTCCTAAAAACTATACAATGAAGCTTTTGCCACATAACATAAATACACATCAAAACACACACACAAACATACTAACATTTTTAAAATTTTAATTTAGATTTTATTATCAAAAAAAAATTTTTATGTTATTTTTCTTAATTTATTAAAGTACAAATAAAATTGATTTACTTAATTTTATGGTTAATAATTGAATCTTAAATTGCCAATAATGTTAACATAATTTTAGTTTCTCTCTTAATATGTAAAGACCCACGGAGGAGCGGACTCTCCTGGCACAGACTTCTTGAAGTCTAAAAGGAGATTCTTGCCACCAATCTTGTAACTATATTTTGTACGAGAAATAATTTTTTTTTGTCTTAAGTTATACCTTCATTAAAATCTTTGACCTTGGTTGAAACAGAAGCCATTTTTAATATAAAAGAAAATTAAAAAGCAAGCTGAAAATTTAGCAAAATTAATAAGAAACGTTATCTGTCAGTTTTGACAGACCGTTCACAGCGACCATGCTGCGCAGCCTGAGCACTGCTGAGCGGGAAGATGGCGGTATTTATGACGTTATGGATGACGTATCGATATTGCTGTGAGTGCGCTCATAGGCATTCGGAACGGGTATTTGACCGCTGTGAGCGATATAATCAGCAGTCGGAAAGCACTATTATATGAATAACTTGTATATAGACTTCCGATTCAAAATTTATTTGAGTAATTTATCTAAACTGTGATGTTATTTCTAATACCTGCATTGACCGATCCTTTAAAAAGGTTGGGTTTAGTGAAATTGGGGTCGTTCTTCAAATACATTCTTAGGGGCACGTAAGGAAGGTTTTTTTTATATTGTGGTATAAAACTACTGATAAAAAACAGCATATCATTGTTAAATCACAGGAATCTGGGGTATGTAACCAATTTACACTCAATGAATCAACTCACTGACAGTGAGAAACCGTTCATATCCATGATTTTCAGCATTGCCATTGTATTTCTAATATTAGGTCTGTACCTATGAAATTGCCGTTTATCACGAAATAAATAAAGCGTAATTTTTTTATATATTTTTTATTTCTATTAATCAAAATAATCACCCATGCAATCAATGCATCTTTGCCAACGCATTGGTAGCTTATTGATGCCTTTCTTGAAGAAATCAGCTGGACGGGAGGCAACAAATTCTTCAAAGGCATTTTGTACTGCCTCTCGGGTATTGAATTTTTTTCCCGCCAAGAAGTTATCCAAATTCTGGAAAAAGTAAAAGTCTGTAGGCGCAAGGTCTGGTGAGTATGGCGGATGACGGAGAACTTCCAACCCCAACTCTTGTAGCTTGGAGACTGTCTGCTGTGCAGTATGAGGTCGCGCGTTGTCGTGCAGGAGCAGTGGAGCCGAACGATTGACCAAAGCTGGTTGGAGACGTGCGAGCTTCTCCATCATTGTGTTCAGTTCTTCACAGTACACATCTTCAGTAATGCTTGTCCCGTTTGGCAAGAAGCCAATTGAATTACACCCGCGTTAGACCACCAAACAGTAACCATCACTTTTCTAGGGGTAAATTTTCGTTTAGGGCATTGTTGGGTGCTGAACCAGGGTCCAACCAACTTGCTGAGCGCTTACGATTGTCAAACAGAATCCATTTCTCGTCACAAGTAACAATGCGGTTCAGAATTCCTTCATTTGTATGCCTGCTGAGCAGTGCAAGGCACGTCTCCACCCGTACTTCGCGCTGGCGGTCATTGAGTTCTTGGGGTACCCATTTGTCAAGCTTTTTTACCTTGCCAATTTGACGCAAATGGACCAATATTGTTTTGATGCTAACGTCGAAAGCTGCTGCTAATTCAGCCGTGGATTGAGTTTCATCAGCTTCCACAATTGCCTTTAATTCGTCATTGTCGACCAAAGTTTTCGGACGACCACGGGGTTCATTTTTCAGGTCAAAATTTCCAGAACGGAAGCGGGTAAACCAATAACGGGTGGTGCGTTCGTTTGTAGTGTTCGCTCCGTAAACGTCGTTGATGTTGCGTGCCGCTTGTGCCGCTTTGCTGCCACGACGGTACTCATACTCCATAATTACTCGAATTTTTAACTTATCCATGACGACGAAAAATGTTCAAATGCGTTGAAAACAAAACACTAACTATTAAACAAATGACGATTTTAGAAAAAGAATTCCATGTTTGTCAAATAAAATTAATTTGAAATTAGAATTATCAGTCAACAAAAAAAAAAATATTTTCATTTGAAATGGCCAGTACGGCAAAACGGCAGTTTTATAGGTAAAGACCTATTATGTTTGAATGTTTAAACATCTAGTAACTGCGTAACATCAAGGTAAAAGGAGTCTCGGTATTTATTTTTACTAAGAGTAGGTACAATGAACTGATTTATATAAAAAAGTAAAAAGCCATTGTCAGCTTTTAATTAAAAGACACTAACATTTTCTTTGATCTTAGTTTCCATTCATGACTACTCTGTAACTCTCTAATTATAATAACATCAATTCACAAGAAATGTATTCGTCATCATATTAAACGAAACGATACGGTAACCTCTAAGTATGAATAATCGATAGTTCTATTTATTCGATAGCCTAGACATAAATTCAGGCAACCAAAAAGTCACGACCGTCAATAATATACGTACATTTGTATCGAGAAGAGAATGTTAGTATATTTAATCGTATAAATATAATTAGATTCCAAGAAAAACAATATATAAAATATGTTACTAGAATATATGTTTCTGTCAAAAATCTAAAAATATCATTTAATTTGATCAGTTCCTCGTCGTAATCAAATAAACGGGTTGTGAAAATAAATTAATCAGCTTGACCCCCCTGACGTTCGGTCGATTGAATTGAAGTTGCTATCGTTTACAAGTAAGTTTAACCAAATAGTTCTAATCTGTTTGAGATTAGAATTTTTTTAAAAAGATTAAAAAGTTTAATTTGATAAATTTTAAAAAGATTAGATTATTTTGATTTGTTAGTCTTGCGAAACGGATGTATGATTAATAAATAGCTTTAAAATTGTGGTATTTTTAACCTCGATGAAAAAGAGGGGTGTTATAAGATAACTTGTGTACCTGTGTGTATCTGTTGCATCGATAAAAATAGAGGATTTTGATGCGTTTTTTTAAATTTTGTTTAAAGAAGAATGATTGGTGAGTAAGTAATCGTAGCCTTGTCTGTAGAATTTTTTTTTAAGAACAGCAAGTAATCAGTGTTTTTAATCAAAAATCTTTTTCCATCTAATTCCAAAATTCCCAATTTGTTTTCTTTGCCATTTATAGGGAATATATACTATTTTATGTAACTTTTATTCTTGATATCTGTATTTGATGAATGGAATATCTAGTGAGAGAGAACCCTACCTAATGGATACTTTGCAGAAATAAGCAAAGCAGTGAACACAGTGGCGTTGGTACTTTACCTCCAGCTACTCACACCTGAACGAACCATCATGTTTTACTACACAAAATATACAACCTTTATGGTGTATATCATAAGGTGTAAAGGCGGTAAGGGGCAAACTCATGCACAAACAAATTCATCAAAACATTATCTCAGTTGAGAAAACCTTTAAGGTTACCTTTTCACTTTGTTTCTTTGTAACGAAAATTAATTATTTCAGAGATTTCAACTTCACCGCGTTACTGAATGGCTGAATCACTGAAACATAATACTTTTCGGGAAGTTTCTTTCACTATTTGTGTGCCTGTTTCCTCTTAACTAATCTAACTTTCATCCCAAAATGTTTGAAAGGAACAGCAATTTACGCGACCAAAATTGCACAGAACAAAACCTGGTATATACTAAATTTTTGTGGGCTCAACATCAAAAGAAACAGATGGTATGAATAGCCAAATCGATTTCAAACGATTCTTTGTCGCAACGTAACTGACAATATTTTTATTATATTTTGTTACTTTTGGATACAGACGTCAAAAGACCAGTCAGATACCATTTCATTTTCATTTAGTAACAAACTTACAAGCCTTTATATTAGGTTTAACTTTCGTTGTCAAGTAAACCTGCCTCTGAGTGTACTGCTGAGCCAACACAACCAGTTCATATCTGTATTCATGGAGGTACTAACGAAGTGTCCTTAATTAAAACTCTAATTGAATCCATTCGGGAGCAAACCGCGCGGCACGGGTCACTGCATGTGGGTCAAACATTACAGATTGTATCCATTTAGTTAAAGGTAACCTCGCTTATCAAGATCAATAAAAATGAAGTAAAAAATCGGTATGAAAAAGTTTTTTTAGTATGTACTGTACTCAGTTCCCATTATTTTCGAGTCTATATGTAAATTATTAATCTTTTTACATTCATAAACTTGGTTTTCGTGCTTGGGCTAATTTGTTTCACCTAACATCGTGCCATCGTCAAATGTGAGCAGTACATTGTGAATACATCTAAATATAAATGAAAATATTCAAAATCTCTTTAAACCTCTGCAGAGAAAGCTTTGCGAGTGTATGTCAAAACCTAGAATGTTTTAATCTTGCTTTTGTGAAGTATGGATTGACTTTTAGTTTAATTTTAATAATCCCAATATCTTGGGATATAACCCACAATAAATCAAAAATGATCTACAACTGTTATGTCTGTCTTTCGATATCTCTCACGAGTGTAAACCGCATCTCTATTTGATTCTACTACATGCTCGTAAGTCAATAACAGAAATTGAACATTTTATGTTCTTCGTTGTAGGTATCTCTGTAAACAGATTTAACTGCGGCATTTAATTACGATATCTGTTGACATTATACAGGCTGTACCTACACAAGTGTACGTAGTAACAATGAGTTACCCAAAGCTGGGTATAGTTTGAGGTGATCCTGTCATAATAAACGTTATGAATTTGTTGTAAGGGCAGTTTTAAATTAATTTGCGGTGATTTGTATTAGGATTAATAACAGTCATAATATAAATATGTGGATAAAGTACGTCAGAATGTTAATAATAACAGAACATGAAGATTTATTCAAAAAATTTATAACAAAACAAATTGTTAAAATAAGACCCTAAATTATGAAAGTGATTATTTTTCTCCTGGTATAGTTCCTCCTAATTAATAAAAACAGGTAATAGAGTAAAGCAAATCATATTAACTTATATGCTAGTTTGTGCTGTAATTTTTTGAAAAGACTATTACATCTATAACAACATTGAGGCCAAGTATTGTAAGGATACTTAAAAGTTATGTATGTAGTATTTATTAGCAATCTTGTGATAATTATGGTATATCGATCTAAATTACATGTTCAGCAAAAAATTTAATTTACAATTTAACATACAGTAGAAATTATTTATATAATTTTTATCTCATGCATTTGGATTCAAACGCATAACTGTATGGCAAAACAAAAGAATTTTAAAATTAGAAATGAAAAAATAATGTACTTTTAATTGCTGTTGAAGTGTAGAGAGATAAAAGTTTGAATATAAAATATGTAAAGAAATATGCAAGGCGTGTCGACTGTAGATACTTTAAGGGCTAGTAGTACATCTAATTTTATCAATACAAATATATGATATATGGGGTTAAAACTCAAACCCCTCCATATGTCAGCCATTTCAAATTCTTATTTTTTTGAGACGTGGTATAGTAACTAAAATGGCAATTGTTTTTAAAATAGCTACATTATCTTAATGAAAAAGAACTGTTCCTGAACCTGAACCTTGAATTATTGCCTGAAAGTATGAGCCTAAATGATTTGCATGAGTTCTACCAGTTTCAAATAAATAAATACCAAAATCTATAAATACCAAAAAATAGGGTGAAATTTTGCACCCTTTTGCAGTTTTGATGATTTTCTACACAAACAAGGTTACTTTTACATGCTTCTTTTACTGATCCAATAAAAAGAAGATTAAGTAACATTATAAAAGACATACAAAACAAATATTAATGTAAAATACTTAAAAAATTATTTATGGTTGAAGCAGTGCCGGATTTCCCAGCCTAGGGCGGCAAATTTAACCCAAAGCTTTTTTTGTCTTATAGATATGAAAAAAACTTTGTATACACACTAGATTATTACAAGATTACATCGAGAATTAAAAAAAAATTACAATATTTTAGTTTTATAGAGTATACTGAATACTCAAACATCTGTATTTGAAAAATTACAAAATAGCCAGTAGGGGAACAAAAAGTCAGTAGGGGTGGCAAAATTTGAAGAGCCTACTGGCGCTGAATGTGTTAATCCGCCAATGGGTTGAAGTTAGCTTTTCAATAAGGTGAGATAACTCATTTACTGTTAGAACTTAGTTCAAAACAAGCAAACAACTTAATATTTAGTGAGAGGGAGACAGAAACACATAAGCTTGGACTACGAAGTTTTTTCACATTTCACCGAAAACCGCTCCGGTTTAATAATAAATCGTTTAAATGGAAAAAAGGTAGACAATATCTCACTAAAATTATAATTTTGCATTTATCTTTCCGAAAGTGGTAGAACTCATACAATTATTTGAATGCCACATATTCATAGGTCATACTTGTAGGGTTCTAACAAAAAATAAATTCATTAAAGCTTCAATTATAAAATAAATTGAATATAGGTACCTGAGTCTCGATTAAAAAGATTGAAAACAAAAAATGGTGGCCATATGGAGGAGTTGGATTTTGACACCACATGTCAGCCACCAAAGTACGTGCAGTCGTTGCACAAACACATTGTATATTGCCAAGATAAGTAGATCGCGCACTAAAAATTTCCTTTACCCCTCCAGTCTTGCAGCAAGTCAACCAATTTATATACCAAATAATCGTTAATGGCCCTGAAATATAAAACAAACAAAGCTTTTACTAGTCTCCGTAATAAAGCCGCGCATGAGGCAAATTGTGACGTTTTAGAGTTCCATTTCTGTGTACACATTATTAAGGTAATGTGATATCGAAGGCTGTATCGTAAACGAAATTGTTGTGGAGATTGTTCTCCTTGGTTTTATTACTTTCTTTCTTATTTTATTGATGCTTATTGAAAAACCTCATACAAGTGTAACCTTCAATATGACTTGCGACACTTAAAATCGAATTAAATATGTAAAATTACATGTTTTTATACATTTTATGGTTTTATGTAGGCACCTGGTTAAGTTACAAAACAAGTAGATGACTGAGATGGTTAATAAAGCGAAATAAATAAAAACTCTCAGTTAGTATTTTGCAACGGCGATGATCAAATTTTGCTATTAACACCAAAAAATAAAATTGTTCTAATTTACATAGCCGGCAAACCAGATGATAATAAACAGGTCCATGCTTTAATTATATCTTATCACAGCTGTGTAGTGAATCAATTTAAATTATAACTTTGCAATATAGTCTAAAGCCCTAGAATTTACTAAGAGAAACTCGACTGTTTCTAAACATGTACGTATTTACCAAAACTACGTATCTAATATACAGCTTTATCTATTCCACGCATCAGAAAAGATTTAGCCAGCTCCTATAACATGCGGCCATCCATTCATCCACGTATATATCTAAGTTTTTTGTTTGATATTGATTTATTTATAAAGCACCTCTTACACTCAAAAGTATCTAAAAAAACGTTATAGGTACTCGTAATTAGGTCCTTGCAACGAAAAACAAAATGGCTGTAGAACTATAAAACCATTTTCGTTCATTTTGATATACCGACGAAGTTGGGTTACGTTTGTGGCATTGCCGGTTACCTTTGATCCGGTTTTTATTTTTAATTAGTTTTGAACAACGAACAAACAAGAGCTTAACTCTTTGTTTATCAACTTTTGTATAAAAACTGCTTCTCTCCTCCTTTATACCAAGCGGTATTTTAGATGGTACATTGTTTAGGAGTTTTCAGCATTCGCTATTATAAACATGCCTCAGATAACATTTAAATTCTTGTATTCTTTTGATTGGATGGTTTGTATTGGAAATATAATATTTCCACGCGAAAACAGGGAATATCAAAGAAATTTTTAGGTAATAAATATACACGTCTAGACTGAAATATACTGAATAAACTGACAACATTTGACAGACCTTTTAACATTTATGCATATTTGTAATATATTTTCATAATACTACAAATTCTCTTACCAAGCTCACTTAATAATAAATAACAATGCACCCAGCACAGAGCAATAAAACTATATTAAATTACAAGTTTTTTATTTTTAATTCGGAGTTGGCGGGAAATCATTGGAAAACGGCTTATGTAGCTTGTTATAGATGTCATAAATCTGCGTTCAGCTTTAGATACTATTAATTACTTTTAGGTTCCTAATATTAAACTGGTATAAGAAAGACAATTGAGAAGGATTACAGACAGATATGTGAATTTATTTAATATTGTTTCTAACAATTTATAACAATATTTTTATAAAGCCAATTTTGTAACGGCACTTTATTGATACTAAGATTCTTTTAAAAATGCGCGCGGCAAATATTTATATATACAGTAATAATCCAGGCGTTTCCTTTTTTATTTTCTTGGTTTAAAGTTTGACTGTGCTCCAGACGTGCAGACGGTTAAAAAGATTATAAAACTATGCAAAACTAAGATAATTACTTTGCAAATGTTATCTTTATATTTAAGCCCCTAATTCACGAAGAATGCTACAAAACTTTACAGAACCATTTCAATTTATTTTTTGTTCGAGATTTGTTTTACTGGGTATTTTTAGTTCTTATTTCAGATCAAATAAAAGACAAAAGTAGAATGCCATAAGAACCTTTTCTCCTTTATTTCTAAACTTACTTGTAACAACTAAGTTTTAACAAAATCTTATACCATGACTGAAAAAGTGCCCTGTGACTTTTTCGAAACGTGACATAGACACGTTGTACCTATACAAAATTTAATGTAGAGCAGCACAACAATTAAACAATTACTTCAATTACAGACTAAGAAGGCAGGCATATCTAATTATGCGAAGTGTGGTGTCCTGCTGGTGTAGGATCACCTGTCAACAAAAATTTACAAGTAATCAATAGTTTTTTTTATGAATGACTATTGCATTCAGGTGACCTGCGAAAAGGGGCAAAACTAAAATGCTCCCGCCTCACATCGGGAATTACACAACTAACTTAAAGGTGACCATGTGAAAAGCAAATAAGTACATACTATTAATAAATGTACCGCTTTGACTCTGGCTGTCATTGTAAATGCGAACTTTAAGGGAAACAGTAGTCTCTTAAATTGGAATGGCAAATTGTTTGGAACAGTTGGGATCCGCGGAATATCTGGTAAGAAAAGTGGCTTTTATGATATTCCTCCCCAGTCCTGTTCAAATTATAGAGAAAACAACAAAAAAAAATAAGTGGAAACATCAAGAAAACAAAAAATAAATTAAACGATTACAAACCAACAAAAACAAGCAAATTATAAAGTAAGCTGTTTGAACATAAATATTAAAAAAATTAAAAATAACAGTTATTTAAATTCTCTATTAAACACAAACTAATTGCAAAACAAACATAAAGTGAAAACAATAAAAACAAAAATATACGTTTATTGGCAAATCGTATCTTTCGCAATCGAAAACGAAAGCAAGAAACTTCGTAACTGTATTAACCAAGTACACCGTAAGCAAAGAATATAAAACGAAATTAAAACACCATTGCCACATACATATATACGAGGGTGGATTGAAAAGTTCGCGGCCTAACATAGATAGCAATGTCATATATATATAACTACAATCACATGAAACCTAGACTCTTTGTCAGTCTCTGTGCAATTTTTCTCTGAGAAACATGCGTAATTATTTATTTTATTGAACATTAAGTGAGAGTAAGTTTCATTAATTTTGAAAATGGATAGTTTAGAGCACCGTGCCGTGATCAAACACCTTCACCAATCAAACAGTTAGCAGATTCATGAAGATATCATGGCTACTTTAAGAAAATCTGTTCCGTCGTATACAATGATAAAAAAGTGGACAGCTGAATTTAAACGTGGACGAGAGAGCATTAGAGATGACCCCCGCTCTGGACGGCCTTCTACAACTACGACTTCGGAAAACATCGAAAAATATGTGATCTCATCATGGGAGACAAAAGTTTGAAAGTATATGAGATAGCTGAAGCTCTAGGGATTTCATATGAACGTACACAAAATATGATCGTTAACAAGTTAGGGTTCCACAAGGTGTCTGCAAGATGGGTTCCGCGGCGCCTTTCAGTTGAACAGAAAAGAACTCGGCTCACGATTTCTAGAGACCGTTTAGAGCTTTTTCAAGCTGATCCAAACGAATTTTTGGCAAAGTTTGTTACTATGGATGAAACATGGGTTCATCACCTATACTCCTGAATCCAAACAACAATCCAAACAATGGAAGAGACCTGGATCTCCGACCCCCAAGACAGCCAAGGTGTGTTTTCCAGTGAACAAGGTAATGGCATCGGTTTTCTGGGATTCTAAGGGTGGCATCTTGGTTGATTACTTAGAAAGAGGTCAAAATATAAATTCTGCATACTACTGCACACTATTACGTCGTTTACGCGAAGAAACAAAGTCTTAAGGACCAGTATTGTTGACCAAGAAAGTTTTGTTTCATCCGGACAATGCTCGTGTTCACACATCTGCAGAATTGATTGCTCAAATAGTGTATTATGGTTTCGGATTGCTTCCTCATCCCCCTTATTCACCTGACTTGGCACCTTCTGACTTTCACCTATTTCCAAAACTAAAAAAACCTTAGGTGGAATGAAATTTTCTGCCAATGAGAAGGTCAAAGTGGCCGTAGATGCCTTTTTTGAAGACCTTGACGAGACCTTCTATTTAAATGGGGTCAAGGCTTTGCAGGACCGCTGGACTAAGTGCTGTGACCTTAAAGAGTATGTAAAAAAATAAATAAAAAAATTGCATTATTCCTGTGTTTTCTTATTTAGGCCGCGAACTTTTCAATCCACCCTCGTAGCAAACGAATCTTATTTAGAACTTAAACCTAAATTTGACTTAGAACGAATATAATAGGTCTTCACCTATGAAACTGCCGTTTTGCCGTACTGGCCATTTCAAATGAAAATATTTTTTTTTTGACTGATAATTCTAATTTCAAATTAATTTTATTTGACAAACATGGAATTCTTTTTCTAAAATCGTCATTTGTTTAATAGTTAGTGTTTTGTTTTCAACGCATTCGAACATTTTTCGTCATCATGGATAAGTTAAAAATTCTAGTAATTATGGAGTATGAGTACCGTCGTGGCAGCAAAGCGGCACAAGCGGCACGCAACATCAACGACGTTTACGGAGCGAACACTACAAACGAACGCACCACCCATTATTGGTTTACCCGCTTCCGTTCTGGAAATTTTGACCTGAAAAATGAACCTCGTGGTCGTCCGAAAACTTTGGTCGACAATGACGATTAAAGGCAATTGTGGAAGCTGATGAAACTCAATCCACGGCTGAATTAGCAGCAGCTTTCGACGTTAGCATCAAAACAATATTGGTCCATTTGCGTCAAATTGGCAAGGTAAAAAAGCTTGACAAATGGGTACCCCACGAACTCAATGACCGCCAGCGCGAAGTACGCGTGGAGACGTGCCTTGCACTGCTCAGCAGGCATACAAATGAAGGAATTCTGAACTGCATTGTTACTTGTGATGAGAAATGGATCCTGTTTGACAATCGTAAGCGCTCAGCAAGTTGGTTGGACCCTGGTTCAGCACCCAAACAATGCCCTAAACGAAAACTTACCCCTAGAAAAGTGATGGTCACTGTTTGGTGGTCTAACGCGGGTGTAATTCATCACAGCTTCTTGCCAAACGGGATAAGCATTACTGCAGATGTGTACTGTGAAGAACTGAACACAATGATGGAGAAGCTCGCACGTCTCCAACCAGCTTTGGTCAATCGTTTGGCTCCACGGCTCCTGCACGACAACGCGCGACCTCATACTGCACAGCAGACGGTCTCCAAGCTACAAGAGTTGGGGTTTGAAGTTCTCCGTCATCCGCCGTACTCACCAGACCTTGCGCCTACAGACTTCTAGATTTTCCAGAATTTGGATAACTTCTTGGCGGGAAAAAAATTCAATACCCGAGAGGCAGTACAAAATGCCTTTGAAGAATTTGTTGCCTCCCGTCCAGCTGATTTCTTCAAGAAAGGCATCAATAAGCTACCAATGCATTGGCAAAGATGCATTGATTGCATGGGTGATTATTTTGATTAATAGAAATAAAAAATATATAAAAAAATTACGCTTCATTTATTTCGTGAAAAACGGCAATTTCATAGGTAAAGACCTAATATAAAGGAATCTTTCAAAATTTATTACAGGTTCTCAAAAGTAATTGTAATGTCTGGAGGTTTTTTTTTTTAAATGTTTGGAGGTTAGGCCCAACAGAAATGCATAGTCGACAGAACTAATGTAAATAACACGACGTGAAAGATCTGTTTGGAATAAAACAAATCAGGATGGGCTTATAATTATACCTTTTATTAATCATACTCTTTATTTATGTGACTTTATAAAAGGAAGAAATATTATTTTACATGTCTGTATTTGTTCTGCTTTGGAATATTATTATTTTTTATTTGGTAGGCTGTACTTTGAGTTTGGTCCTATTTCAATATCGCCCGTAGGTGTAAAACATTGGGGAGAAAACATTTCATAGAAGTTAATTTTAATTATTTAGCTACAAATAAATAAGAAAGCAATTAATAATTGTCAGGTTGACAAAAAAACTATTGTTAGAGGCAGTGCGTTTTGAAAGTTTTTGTTCTTGTAAATTGACAATATTTTACATAAAAACGTAGAATATAAACGTATTGAAAAAAATACAAATTCTAACGATGTGTCTTGGTAAAAAGGCACAGTTTTATAATAAAATAATTTTACATAATTTTAAAGTATTATATATTATAAACTATATGCTGAAGGAATTTGTTACACGCTAAATATATTTTAAAAGTACAAATTTTATAAACTCTAATCACGCATATATTTGACAATCACCTGTATCTGTGAGGGTACATTATTTATTTATTTTTTAGTTAAGGTCTTTACAAATTTATCATCATATATATCTGGATCTTTATCGAGTACAGTATTTCAACAAGCAAAATTATCTACTAACGTCACTTTTTCCAAGGAATATTAATCTGTAACACAACTCAAGTATAATGTTTTACATTACCCGAGCTTACTTCATTCCAAGGCATTTCCGTCAAACATGGGTCTCGTCCCAAATATTGCTTTCATACGTTAACCCTCGTCTTAAACAGACAACCTAAATAGTTCACGACTTTACCAGACAGTAAATCACTTCGCGTACAAGTATATAACGTCTTGGCAATAAATACAAATTCCATAAAAAATTACGCTTACTCCTAATACGAATTTCGTTTAATTTCTGTAGGTTCATACTAATACTAGAAATCTAATAACATAAACGAAGAATGTTACGTACAGACTCTCAAGTTGGTAGGTTTGATTGTACATAACTAGGTGTTGAAATAAGTACAAAATTTACGGCAATTTCACGTTTCACGGTTTGCAACACATAGATATTTCTTTTTCATAACTTTATGAATTTAGTTCCAGAAGATTGATTATTAATCATGTGTTATTTTCTAAAAAACTTGTTGTTTAAAGGACATTGGCAGATCACCATACATGGTTTTAGTTGCGAGTTAAAGTAGAGCGTTTAGATGACAAAAATATCTAAAACTATAAAAAAAAATTATAAAGTCACGTTATATAAAATAACTAAAAGAATCGCAAATCAGAACAAAACCAAGGCACTCATACACACATAAGTGATACGTCCAAAAGTAACGAAACTGTTTCGTTTTCAAGTTATGTTTTTTATTCTCTCAAACTCGCCGGCTAGGGCAGAAGCTATACAGCCAAGGATAAGGACTCCAGTGAGTAATAAATAGTTTCCACTATGAGGAATATAAAAAAAATATTCTTCATAAAAATGAGTGCTTACATTTTGAAGTGACTATAATTTCCTATATTTCAAATTAAAATCACAATCAATCCTATGTACCGTAATAAAAAATGACAGGAGCTAAAACAAACTGATCAAGTCAATTCAAGCATTTTATATCAACAATTTTTTTGGAGACTTCTACACATGAAGCTAATATTATGGCAATTCACATTAAAAAAAAGAATAAACAAAAGTACTAGTGAATTTTATAAACGCTCACTGTTTACTTAAATAAGGATTCGCCAATAGGCTGCATGGGCTTTAAAATTTAAAAAAAGACGATTCGCCAATATTCTTTAATGTTCCTGTGTCAATGTTATTTCCTTACCATGAGAATTAATGGGAAGTAAAACTAATTTAAGTTAAAGTGGCTTAGTACGTAGTATTTTTATTTTATTGTGTTTAATTAATTTTAGTAATTTTAATCACTAAATTAATACCAAAATTATGGTATTTAATTTTTCGTCAAATACTTATTACTTTGTATAGTGCGTCGTTTACTCGTAAACACTGGGAACGCACAGCTGTTATCAAACTCCAGTAAGTCGAGAGGAATTCAAAGGTTGAGCATTAATAATAATTTTGCACTATGTTAGTGCGTTGAATTAAGTTGTATTAAAATAACAATGTCACAAAATATACTTTGTTGTAACATAACACCGATAAATATGGTGAAACCAAACACCGAGGGCGTTTACGGCCTTTTGGAGTTTGGTGATGTTATACGGGACCGCATGACCTTTAGTGTTAAGGGCGGTGTCGTCTGCAAAGAGGGCGAGTTCGACGTCTTTCGGCGGAATGGAAATGTCGTTAGTGTACACGGTGTACAGCAGAGGGGCGAGGACTGAGCCTTGAGGGACTCCAACCTTTATGGGACGAGGCGCGGAAAGCGTGCCTTCATATTTGAAACGAAACGTGCGGTCTTTGAGAAACGACGCGATTATCCTAACTAGGCGAGCCGAAAAGCCTATTTTGTAGAGTTTATAAACGAGACCGCTGTGCCAGACTATGTCGAAAGCCTTGGCTACGTCAAAGAAAACTGCGATCGTTTTCTTTAGTTTTGGATAGAAGCCGTCGAGTATGTACTCGACGATTCGATGGACTTGCTGAGGGCAGGAGTGCTTAGCGCGGAAGCCGAACTGGTGGGGTATTATGAGAGGATCGCCATCCGTTGGAAACAGATGGTTCCGCATTCGAGAGAGTATGACTCTTTCGAGAAGTTTAGACATGGCCTTGAGGAGGCTGATGGGTCTGTGATTAGCCGGGATATTCAGAGGTTTACCCGGCTTGGGAATGCCTGTGACTGTCGCCTCTTTCCAGGCTTTTGCAAAGTAGCTGTGGTCGAAGCAGGCATTGAAGATGATGGCTAACAAGCTAAGAACCTGTTCAGGCAGTGTTTGAGTGCGTGGTCAGAAATACCATCCGCACACGGAGCCTTTTTGGACTTTTGACCTCTAATGAGAAGCAAGATTTCATCATTAGAGACTGTGACGGGGTCGTCGGTGTTGGGGAGAGATTCTCTGCGGAGAACTTCATCCTCCACCGCCTGGATGTGGGAGGGATCCATGGGTTGCGTGCTAGGCGAACATTGTGCCGCTATGCTGTCGGCGAAGCATTCGGCTTTCTCTACGGTTTCAAAGGCAATAGTGCCGTCGGGACGAGTGAGAGGAGGAATGTGAGAGGCGGCGTCTACGCGTAAGGCTCGGGCCATACTATAGTAGGCTTGGTGGGACGGGGAGATTATCTCCATGAGATCGTTAAACTGAGCGTCTCGGAGTTCCGCGAGGCGAGACCTAACTTTACGTTGTAGTTTGTTCGCAGCTGATCTATAGGCGAGCGTGGGATATTTCTTGGCTCTCCGGAGAGCCGCGTTCTTGGCTTTAATGAGATTGCTAATGGCTAAGGGTAGATTGGGTAAACATCGCTTAGCAACCTTTTCGTTTACACTGATGGCTGAGTTGATAGCATCAGTAAGGGAGTCGACTAATGAATCTATTTTGTCCGGGCTATCTAATTGGTCGGGCGAGATCGCGAGCGGAGAGTTTGGGGCCTCTAAGGCTGAAGCTAACGTATTTTTAAAATCTTTCCAGTTGGTTAAGGACTTAGGAGGAGTGACGTGATTGTTAGGCGGTCCTAGCACGAGGGAGACGGGGCGGTGATCAGAGCCAAGGTCATCGAGCGGTTCGATAGACCTGAGATCGAGGTTGATTTGTTTGACGATCGCAAAATGAGAGTAGTTAGGGTTGCCGGGATAGTGAGTGGGAGTGACGGGAGTGATGACGTCTAAGTCGAGTTGCTGAGTGATTTTAAGGAGTTCTCTACCGCTTTGGTTGGTCGATAGGCACTTCCAGTCAGTAGGTTTGGAGTTAAAATCTCCAAACATAATGACTGAATGGCCGAGGGCGAGAATGGCCTCGAAGTCGCTAAGGATGGGTCTGGTACGATGGATGTCAATAGGTATGTAGACTGAAGCTATGATGACGGTCGGATGACCAGTCATAGCCAATCTACACACAGTGGCCTCCATGTTAAGGAGAGGAGGGGTAGGGAGGGGAGTGCAGTGGAAACCTCTTTTGTGATAAATAGCTGTGCCGCCGTAACCGTCGGGCCTATCGTTACGAAGGAACACGTAATTGGGAACAGCGAATCCCCTGGTGCGGTTTGGGGTGAGCCACGTCTCTTGAAGAAGCAATAAGTCTGGCTCGTTGTTCTGAAGGAACAGTTTGAGCTCAGGAAGGTGCTGAGTGTGTGAGACTACGAGCGTTGAAAGATACTAGGGATAAGCCCTTGGGTTTGATACGACCGGACGCGGGATTGGCGGGTCTAGACATTATATTTGCTTATTTACGAATTTATACAAAAAATAAATAAATAAATAAAAAATAAAAAAAAATTATAACGAACTTAGAAGCGAGTGATGCTCGGCTAACGCAAATAAACGCTCTTGAGGAGAGCGGGTGGCTCGCAGTATGCGTGCGAGAACGGAAATTTCCGTAATGTCAACGTTTTGAATGACGTCGAACACGGTCTTCATGTCCTCAGCCAACGATGACTGAGGTGAAGATGACGGAACAGGACGCGGCCCTACGGGAGCTACGGGAGCTGGGATAGGGCGGGAAGGTGCAGGCGGAACGGCCGGACGCTGCCTCCAAGACAGAGCCGGAGTAGGCGTCGGCTGAACGGGCTTTACTTCCGGGGGACCCCGGTTGCGCAGCGGCGGAAGTTAGCGGGAGTGAGCGGCGGCGCCGGTTTAGGCGCGGCCCTCTTGGCTGAGGAGCGCGGAGCGCGCGGGCAACCCCTGTAGTTAGCTGTGTGGCCAGACTGGCCGCACAGCACACAGGCAGGGGGGGAAGTGGATTCGGGAGTGCGAGTGCACTCCTTTGTTGTGTGAGGGTCCAGGCACTTAACGCACCTGGGAGGAGCTGAGCAGTTAGCCGCTGCGTGGCCGTAGAGCTGGCAGCGGTGGCACTGCCCAGGGTGACCACGGGGGTTGGGACGCTCGACGGAAATATTCGAAAGTCAGCAGATTGTGCGAGCCTCTCTGAAGATCTCCCTCGAGTTGGGAGTATTAGACAAGATAACTAAAGCTAACGGAAAGCGCCTACCGCGGTTAGAGTGCACCTTGTGCACTGCTCCAGCCGGGAAGCCCTGAGACTTAAGGTCCTCGAGAATTTCTTCATTACAGAGATCAAACAGGACGCCCCGTAGTACTGCGCGGATCTTACGCTCCTCCGGGAGGGCGTAGGTGAGATACGCGATTTGTTTGATCTACAGAAGCCTTGTGAAAGACCGGAAGTCGTCGATGGTCGCGACCTGAATTTTGATTGATTCGCCAACGTTGACGGCTTTTAAGTAATTAATTTTGTGCTCTTTGCACAAGTTAGAAACCGCGGTCCAGCGCGCTTTTTCACGTAGGAAGACAGGCGGAGGGAGCTGAGGCTTCGGAGGGGCGGGAGCGCAGCGCGACGCTGGCTTCGAAGGGACCGACGGAGACGCGGTCACTTCGAGTGACATGAGCGGCGCGGGGGCGGGTGTAGAAGACACCGGGCTTGGCTCGGGTGTTGAAGACACCGCGGCTTTTTTCGAACGCTTCTTAGAGCGTTTGGCAACTAACTGGAACAAAGGCTCAGGAGAGCCGGTTAGGGTGGCGGCGACCGACGAAGCTTCGGACGCGGCGGAGTCTGAATCGTTCCCGGGAGCGGTACGCTTCCTACGAGATGAGCGCGAGGATGAGACCGACGCGCGGTCCATATCGGATGGAACGGGAGACGCGGCAGCGCTATACACCTAAAGGGGTCTGGACGTTGGAGGCCTGAGGGGCTGGGGTTGGGGCCTGAGGGGCCGGGGACGCGTTAAGCGCTAGTACAGCCTGCGTAAATATGTCGTCAGAAATTGAAACACCCGACGCGGCGAGTGCTTGGGCGAACGCCTTCGCAATGTTTATGACGCTTTGCTTATTCATTTGGGAAGGGGTTGGGACTATGATAAGTATATAAAATTATATAACAAATTCCTAGAATTCCTAAATAAAAACCTAGCGAACCCTAGTGGCTTACCTCCCTACCAGCGGTAGGGGGGCTGGGGAGAATAACTTAAAACTAACCGTAGTACGCTGAAGGCCGCTACCTAAAACCTAAAAAAGGGTACGCAGGTAAAGAGTTGACCGCGTTAGGGTCAACCTTTACCGACAGAAAGGACAAATACACACGAAAACACACAGATATGATAATAAATATGAAAATAGGAGAAAAATAAATAAAATAGAGAAGAGAAATAAAATAAAAATAAAAGGACTGGTTTAGTACAAATTCGTTGTCACCGCTACCTAGAAACCTAAAAAAGGGTACGCAGGTAAAGGATTGACCGCGTTAGGGTCAACCTTTACCGACAGAAAGGACAAATACACACGAAAACACACAGATATGATAAAAATAAATATGAAAATAGGAGAAAAATAAATGAAATTGAGAAGAGAAATAAAATAAAAATAAAAGGTTTGGTTCAGTACAAATTCGTTGTCATCGTTAAGTATCCTTTGTACTGAGACCAGGCTACTTACGCTGGGCACAACACTGCACTCAGCACAAGCACCACACAACTTAGCACAGCACTTTGAAGACTAAGGGGCTTAGTCGCAAAGAAAAATCGCACTTCGATAGCACTCAGAGAGAGTAGAAAAACCTTGAAAACCGTAGCACGGAACCAACACGCTAAACTGTGACGTCAGTAGACTGAGCGCTACGGAATATCGGGAAGGGACCGATCAACGGAGAACGGGGTCTTGCACGTCCGTACCGGGCGGCGATCGGAGCGAGAATGGAATGTTCTTAAGCAACAAATACATTATCACAAATATTACAGCTTGACACTTTGCAATAGGCATAGGACTAGACTAGAAACGTTTAATGTGATAAGAGTTTTATAAATAATTACATAATATATTTTATTGTAGGCACGTTTCAAACGCAAATCTCTCTGTTACCCGTCAAGTGGTCTTACCACTAAGTTTTCAAGTCATTACAGACGAGATCACACTTGATTGGTTGAATGTTTTTAATATTACTACTCAAACTGTGTTTAGTATATGAAAAAAACTCAACTTAGACCGAGTAGCGGAAGATTTACGGTATATAAATAGTATTTAAATAATATTTAATACTTTCATAGATAATGTTTAAATAGCTAATATATTAAGATAATTGTATAAATTCGTTCATCAAATTTGTTTTATGTTTTTAATAAATTGCATAATCATTTTCTGTTACTTTAACCACGTACTCTTGTTGTAATATTATTAGTTTTAATTAAAATATTCAGCAGTTAATTTAAAAGCTGCTGTTACAGCAAAGTTATAACGTTTATTACGATAGGATTACCACAAGTTATACCCAGCTTTGGGTAAATCATTTTATCTACGTGGTTAGTGTACGTACAGCCTGTATCGTGGCAGCAGATATCGTAATTTTAGGTCGCAGTTAAATCCTTTAGTTTAGCAATAATATTATTATTAATATTTAATGAAGCAATATTTTATATGCCAATATTTCTTTTGTTGAGTTACTAGGATGCAGTTAAATCAAATAGGGATACAGTTCACGAACGTATGAAACATCGAATGTAATGCTTTGTATGATATTGATCTATTACGTATTAATAATAGGAATTTAAAATATGGAATATTTATATATTTTAAATTAAACTAAAATAATTTATTTTATTCTATCGTTGTGTCGTCTTTAGTTGTAAAGTCGGTGGACTTTGAAAATGCTTATTAGGTATGCTACTTGGTAAAAGGTATTAGGAGGTAAAGTCATATGATATTGGTGTAGCTAAAATATCAATACGGTTTCTGTGAAAATAGTGACCATCGTCTAATCGGTAGATGATAGGATTTATCAAGGACCACCAATTTTGTTGTCCCTTGCAGACAGGATTGTTCGTCAGTTTGTATTATTTTAATTTGGGTTATCCATAATAAAGTATTCTCAGTGATATTCAATTCGTATTCTTATTATAATATATTTATCATGTAATTAATAAATAATAATTGAATTAAAATTATGGTCCTGTACATATCACAGAGTGTATAATAGGTATGTTGTCTAGATTTGAATACTTTTTTGTAACTGGTTTCTTTTTGTTTTTATGTAGACTAAAAAACAAGGCGTTATTGTAACAACTTGTCACATTTGATGATTTCTGAAGTATAATTTCAACTCCGAGCATAGCTCTCTTCTCCATTGCTCTCTGATAGATTTTGAGCTTTGTTATCAGGCCCATGGTTAGCGTGATTAATTGCAACACATTGGTCGTAAACCCTCTCTTTAGGCACTGCGGTATTTGGGACGAGAAGATATGCCATACCTTCCAAAAAGCTCCCAAGCCGACCTCTTTCAACGACTTCGTGAGTAGAGTCCCCAACTTCTATTGGAGTAGGTACAACATGTACGTTAGACCTTCGTCTTCTCCATGATCATCTGTTCTACTTGCTGCGGGACTCTGTGGAGGTCATCGAGCATTTTACTCAGATCTTTTTAAATCTATAATCTGCCCAGAAACTTAATAACATTAATTAATAACTGATAAAAAATTAAGTCCTACAAAGAAAAAAAAATCTTTGAACGAAATTGTAAGTGAAAATATTTAATCAATAAAATAACTAAAATTGTAATCTGCACATGAATAACTGCACTATTAAACAGCCTGAATTTAGAATATACTTGAATAATCAATAGAGCATGGGCGAATGTAATGAGTGGTAATCGTCACGATTATTTAATATATTAATACATTAAGAATGATATTTTTAGCCACCAAAAATGAAGCGTCTTCGTTATTGCGCTATACATTGTCTCTAACAGACGAAACAGCTGAAAGCTTTCCAAGATGAATTGTAAACTGGTATACGTCAAAGAACAATCCCGAAGTGGGGTGCAGATAGAGAAGACATTGTGAGTTGCTCGTCTGGTTTGAGTTAAACGGAACCGCCTCTTTCCTCCAAGCTACAGTTTCACCGTTAAATTAACTCCAAACTTTAACTTTAAAGGATAACAATTTTATCGTTGTTGCTTTGATCTTGCCTTTAAAAGTTCAGTTGCTTTGAAGACCTTTTTAACTAAACTGATTTAATTTATTCATCTACTTTCTGGACCTTCGCACGTAGTTATTAGAATGGCGACATTATTTGAAAAGAACGAGACGTATATAAAACTTTAAAATAATTTTAAGTAGTCGGCAGTATTTTTTATATATTATATATTAACATGTAACTGGCCATTTAATACGTGTTACGCTTTTTTACTTGTCCCAAAATTACCTATGATACAATTCAAAGATTTTCTTATAAATACTTACTCAAAAACTCATGCTACCGATTGAACTTTCGTTCGAAATGACCAACTAAAGCTGATATAATACGTTATTGAATAAAATTTTGTTCGGTGTAAACGCTGCCACCTCACTTCCGACGTCCGGACATATCGAGGTTCACAGCGAACTCTTACTTTTGTGTGACTTTCTCGTACTCTCTCTCCTGAATACGTAATTTTTATTATGTGAGACACGATTATATTTTTAAATCTGATTCTGTGTGAAATCTCAGCCTAAGTTTAAAATAATAATATACGATTTTATAAGCGGGTTTTATCAAACTCCATTATTTATTATGTATTTATTGCTTTACAAAAATTACTTTTAATAGAAAGAGTTATGAGCCAAATTGAAGTATAAGTAATGTATTATAAATCATGTAACATTATTACACCATAAGAGAAAAATGTAACAGTGTTATCTTAAAATAAAATTATTATTTTTTTATTAATAATTAGCAGGCGTTTGTCTTCCATCTCACCTGATGGAAAGTGACGATGAAGACGAGGATCATACACGCCTGTCCAAGAGGTACCTATTCACTCTACACTTGAAAGCTCCAGGGTTATATTTGTCTGGAAAAACAGATGCAAGCAAATCGTTCCACTCTTTGGCAACACGAACCAAAAATGAGCTATCGAACCGTTTAGTTCGGCTCTTCGGCACGCTAACCACAACCAGGTGAAACTTCTGTCTGCGTCTGGTTGACCGGTGGAGAAAGGGGGAAGGTTCGATCAGCTGAAAAAGAGCATTCGCACAATCTCCAAAGTGCAATCTGTAAAAAACCGATAGACTAGCAACTTTTCGACGATGTTCGAGACTTTGCAGTCTCGAAGAAGTAAGTTTGTCGTCACTTATGAGTCTACGGGCCCTTCGGTTGACAGAATCCAACGCTTCAAGATGGTACTTAACGGAATCATGCCAAAGATGGCTGCAGTACTCCATACAGGATCGAACCTGGGCTAAGTACAGGTTGAGCAACTGTTCGGAGTTGAAGTACCGCCGGACCTTTGCGATGACTCCCAATTTTTTGGAAGCTGACTGTGCCATGGTTTCAATCTGTTGACCGAAATTAAGTTTCGACGTGATGGTCATGCCTAGAAGCCCTAGATGGTTTGTGATCGGTACAGATACACCTTGGAAAGTGGGCGTCAAGTTGAATGTGCTCTTTTTACCGGAGAAGAGATACGCCTGGGTTTTGGAAGGGTTGAACTTGACGAGGTTGGCTTCACCCCAATCGGAAACCCTACATAGTGTCAAATAAACCCGTTCGATCATCGACTCTCTCTGAAATTGGATCTGGTTTGGACTCGCTTACGCATTGGACACATATCTCTCTACAACAGTGCTGTCGTCGGCGTAACCAATAATAACTTCCGATAAAAGAAGGTCATTAATGTTCAGCAGGAATAATGTTGCAGAGAGAACAGATCCCTGAGGTACGCCGGCGTTGATCGCCATTAGGTCCGATGAGACGCCATCGACGACAACTCAAATTGAGCGTTCCCTCAGGAAATCAGAAATCCAGTCGCAGAGTCCATATGGTATGCCATACGCAGGAAGCTTGCTCAAAAGGGCTTCGTGCCATACCCGGTCAAAGGCCTTGCCTCTCCGTGCCCTTCCAAGGCCATGCTCCATAGATGCGTGACGTACACTAAAAGGTCTCCTGTTGAGCGTCCTCCACGGAAACCATATTGGTTGTCACTAAGGAGCTCATTGGTCTCTAGGTACGTCAGGAGACGATGGTTCAATACACGTTATAATTTGCAAAATTATATATTATATAATTTGCAAAATTATGGAAGTGGTCTATAGTTGACTGGGTCGGCTCGAGGGCCCTTTTTTGTACGGGCTGAATGTTTGCAAACTTCCATGATTTTGGAACTTTTACAGTCCTTAGAGAGAGTCGATATAGGCGTGTCAAAACAGGAGACAACTTGGCTGCACAGTGCTTTAAAACCACTGCGGGAATGCCATTCGGACCACTGGCCTTATTCACGTCTAGATTTTGTAAGCATTTACCTGTTTCTGGTGAATTTGGACGGCCTCCATCTTGGGGCCGAATAGGGGTAACGTAAGTGGGCTTACCTTTGGAATCTAGACGTGAACATTCCGCGAAGAGATTTGCGCTCTGTCTGCCTTCTCTTTTGCGCTGTGGGCCAAAGACCCGTCGGGCCTTTGCAGTGGTGGCAGTGACGGGCGACAGAAGTTCATCTCAACCGACTTGGCATGGGACCAAAAAGCTTTACTCCCCGTGGGATAGGATGCTAACTTGTCCCCGATACGGCCAATGTGGTCAAAACGAGCGCTTCTTATCACCTTTTTGCAGGACTTGGCAGCAGCATTGTACGCCTGCTTCTTAGCTGGGATATCCCTAGCTTTGCTTCTGCGAGCTCTCACCCTTGGCTAGGCTTGGTATGCTACATGCTTTCGCTTTACAGCTAGGAGGCAATCAGCATTAAACGATGGGCGGGCTTTGGACTCCAGGGATACAACAGAGAACGGTATAAAGTACTCCATACCTTGACATATCACAATGGAGACAGCATCAGCACAGCATGATGGATCATCAGAAGTAAAACAAGCTTGCCGCCAAGGATAAGAGGCGAAAAAGTGACGCATCTCATCCCAATCTGCTGACTTGAACCGCCACACTCGCCTATTGCCTTTTGGGCTGGTATCGGTTGGCGAGTATTGCGACGCAGATTTCACCAGACAGTGGTCGGCTGTCCCTAATCGCGGAGATACGGACCCCGAGTATCTGTCTGGATCAGTTGTCAGCAGAAGGTCCAAGCAATACGCAGTATGGTCAACAACGTCAGTAATGCGCGTAGGTACGTGGACGAGCTGGGAGAGACCATGAGTTACTGCGAACCGATAGGTTTCTCTGCCAGCGTGATCGGTGTCCTTGAACGGGTACAGCCACTCTCCATGGTGGGCATTAAAGTCTCCAAGGAACACCAATTGCGCAGAGGGATAGCGTCGTTGGACCTTATCTGCAGTATCACTAAGATATTCAATAAGTCGAGTTGTCTCCTGAGTTCCCGTGTGTGATCGGTAAATACTGGCGTATACAATTCGGTCCAGGCCAGTATCTACATAGACCCATAAAACAGAAAAATCCGGAACTTCCAAGTATCGGAGATGCCGACAACAGATCTCGTCTCTGACATACACGCACACGCCCGCATTGGGGTGAAATTTGGTCTCCAGGGTAATGCAGGTATGCCAGATCCGAACGATCACAGATCTGCGTCTCTGTCAGAAAGAATAAGTGCGGCCTCTCTGTCTCAAGGTGGTGGTGGACATGGTGGAGATTTGAGTGCCCTCCTCGAATGTTAGAGAAGTGTACTTTTAGGGAGAAGGAGTGCATCCGCTGTCGGTACTTATTTTTCTTTTTTGACTTTTCCATTACGTTGTTGGTAGGGTGAATAGGGAAGAGGAATAGAAGTTGAGTGAAGCGCATCGTTTGGAACCAAGCAACTCGAGTGGTCAGACCCACTGGTGGGGGACTCACATGGAGACCGCGGGGACACCCAAAGCCCCCCGGGGATCGCCATCGGGCCCTCTCCATCCGGTCGCCAACCGGCACGATGAAGCAATCCCGGGATTTTACACAGGCGGTGCAGCCTTTCACGAATGGCTAGAACGCTAGTTGGGCCCCCTAGAACCTGCGGTCGGCCAGCGGTGCACCGTTTCTTTGGATCCCACTGCCCTCCAGAAGGAGCCACCCGGTGCATCATAACCCTTCGAGTTCAAACGGCTCTCATACGTTGCGTAATCACTCGGACCTATTCTCCTCCAATGGCTACTTAAGACATCATGCCGGAATGTGACTAGATCACTTGGCGGCATGGCTTTGTCTTTAAGGTGGTTGCAAGCCGCGGTCGAAACCTACCACCTGCAAAATGGTTATCCCGCCGTTCATCGGTCGCCAGAGCCTCGTCCGCTGTCCGGCAGGGTGCAACACGATCAGGTGAGGTTGGCAAATGGAGAGTCTTGATGGTAGGCGGCCCCCCTTACACCCCAAATTATTATAGAATATACAATCTAAATAAATAAAATTATTAAAATGTAACAAAAAATAATTTTTAAAGCATTTAAATATTAGTTGCAAGTTTATAAAAATGAGGCAGTAGACTTAAGTCAGATTATGTACACCACAAACAAAACACAAGAACGGATTTCACTTTATTTCTTCGTAATTTAAGAATGGCGAAACATCAAATGATCTGTGTTAAATTGTTGATAAAATATTACAACGAAAAGTACCAATGGTGTCGTGTCAAGTATATTCATATCCAAAGTTTTGCAACAAACATATGTACTTAACTGGAAGTTAAATGAGAAAATTTGTAATTATCGCGGTTTGAAATTTTAACCAAATGTTTAGTAAAGGTGTTTGTTGGTTTGCTTACTCATTTCAGGTAGCTAAAGCGGGTGGTTTCGTTTTATGTAATTTATACATACTTTGATGTTGATGGTACGTAAAGATAATTTTAATGTACGAATTAAACAAGATACTTATAATCTAAACGGGTTGGTTATATGCTTGTTCTTGTCTAACGTCCTGTGTTCAACGTCCGTCGACCAGTCGCACATTTTGAACGGAGAAGCGTTTTTTTAATGATTTTGAAAAAGAAAATAATTGTCATGGCTTTTTATAATCTAAATAAAAACTAATATTTAACATTGTGATCTAATTTTATATTTAAAAAAATATACGGAGCACTTTAATCCAATATTTATACGGAAAACACAATATCTGAGGAAATAAAGTTTTCAGAAATTTTATGCTCTGAGTGGTCAGGTCCAAATAGTTTAAAACAGAATTGTCGAAAACACTTTATTAGGACTGTTTCGTTTTGGCACATAACGTTAGCCCCAGCGTACGCGCCCGTTCTGTCGGCTCAATGCCGAAGATCTACGAAGCCTTGTGAGTCTCGAGAAGATAGTAGCAGCTTTTTCCAATTTAGGAATAAACATCAAACCTTCGAGTTACGAAGGGACCAAATTTTTTCTTGCGAGACACGGGTCTTTGTCAAGTCTTCACTAGGTAGACATTAAAAGACGTCCTAGCATATTGGCCAGAAAGCCAACGTGAGATTGAGATGCAGCAACACTGGTTTCAAGGGCTAGTAGGAGTTCCGACATCGGAACTGTGCTTTCGTAGGCAGGACTTCTGGCCGAGTGAAGTGCTGGCGCTTCTAGGAGAGGCTGCTAGTTTGAACAGAAGCACCACCCGTGTAGTCCTAATTCGATTAAATTTTAACTGACGTACTAGTAATATTTGTAGACTGTATGTTAGACTGCAAGATGCCAGAAGCTTTTTAGCAGTTAGATCATTGTATACTAAACAATGATCTAACTGGTAAAATTGTTTCATTTACCAGTTTCATTAAACAGTTAATCATTGTTTTGTATACAATGATCTAACTAGTTTACCATATTTATCAATATTTATTTTATAAATTTTAACCCGTAGCGACGTGTCAACGTGGCATCTGCCACATTCGGTAACTTTTGGTAATATTCGCTAAAATTCATAGAGTAAAACATTTTTATAGGCAGGCTTATGACGGTAGGCTGCTTGGAAAATTATCGTTTTTCTATAAATTCCTATGATATTTATAATTATTCGAAATTGTAGGTTTCCTCGGCCTGATATTGAAAATAAAGTCGTGGATTAAATACATTTAGATACATCGCAGCGAAGTGACTACACACTTACATCTGTGGTACAGTTAAATTTGGTGCGGGCTCAGATTCGTACCCGAATCCCCTGGAGTGCTGACGCCACTTAGTATGTGCAGCGCATACAAAAGGCCGAAGAAACCGCAAGCGACTCTCGCCTTAGCCAATTTCTCCGACCTTACAGGCATTTATTCGATACATTCAAGGAACGCTACAAAGATAGGAAGGTTTTACCTAAGAACCGTAGTACCATGCGGTAGTGTAAACGTATAGTCAGTGCTTCTAAACGGTGCATTTAAAATATGTGCATACATTGTAAAAGACAAAAATATAAAGTGCAAAAGACAAAAATATAAATTGCATGCCATGAAATAAAACAATATCAAAAGAAAATTTTTTGTATTGTAATTTTATGGTCTTCAACTTTAATTTGAAATGAAATGAAATGAAATGAAATATCTTTATTTGCTAGGAAGTTGGTACATTTTAGGTCTTAAAATTAAAGTAAGTTTCACAAAATCCTACCAACGAGTGTCGGTGTGCAAAAATTGGTGAAAATGAATATAATTTTAAAATTGTCATAATATTAAAATTGTCATAATATTAAAATTGTCATAATATTAAATTCGACCTGATGTCAAAATGAGAAGGTTACAATTAGATTATATAATACAATGTGAATGTTTATAAGGACTTATCATTTAAAAAATCTGTTACTTTGTAATATAGTTTATGTAGAAGTAAGTCAAAAAGTCTTTTTTTAAATAAAGTCACTGGTAAGTTTTTGATATTTAGTGGAATTTTATTAAATATTTTTACCGCCATGCAAACAATATTTTTTTGAAAAATGCATAGCCTCTGGGCTGGAGTATAAAGCATTTCTGCATGTCTACTATGTCCAGAAATCATGTCCCGATTTTTGGGGAACAAATTTGGATGCTTTTTAACAAATAAGCATACCTCGTAAATATAAAGGCAAGGCAATGGAAGAATTTTTAAGCTTTTAAAAACCGGTCTGCAACTTTCTGTATGATCGGCACTTGCTAACGCCCGTATGCATTTTTTTTGCATTCTAAACACGAGCTCAATGTCGACTGAGTTTCCCCATAATACAATTCCGTAACGTAGGATAGATGCTACGTATCCGTGGTATGAGAGCAGTGAAGTTTTTTGGCCTGCTATATCTTTTATTCTCCTAAGTGCATATATGAATCGGTCTACTTTTTTACATAAGCTGTCTATGTGTGCTTTCCAGTTTAGATTTTTGTCTATAGTAATGCCTAAAAATACTGCCGCGTCTACATTTTTTATTTTATGATTGTCAAAACTTATGTCAATTGGATCATTTCTAGAATTATATGTCAAGAATTGTATGATATTGGTTTTATTGATATTGATTTTGAAATTTAAATAATTTAAGTATGATACTACATCTGTCATTGATTTAATTATTTCATTTTTTAATTCGTTTTTATTTTTCGATTTTATTACAATTGTAGTATCATCTGCAAATAATATAGATTTTTGTTTTTTAATTATGTATGGAATGTCGTTTGTATATACTAAGAATAAAAGTGGGCCCAGTATGCTTCCTTGGGGTACTCCGTATTTGTTTTCACGATAAGGTGAGCATACTGTGTCTCTATATTTACCGTTAAGATAGCTTAGTTCCACACATTGGGATCTATTTTCTAAGTAGCTTCGGACCCATTCGTTTGCTTTACCTCTTATGCCACATTTATCTAGAGTTTTTAATAGAATTATATGCGATACAAAATCGAAAGCTTTACTCATATCTAATAGCAGTGCTACTGGAAATAGTTTGTTGTTTAAGCTCTCAGATATCTCCTTTATTAGAGAAAAACAAGCTAAGGTGGTTGAGCTTCTTTCGCGAAATCCAAACTGTTCTTCTGCTAGTATGTTATGTTTATTTAAAAAACCTTTAATTCTCACTGACATGACTTTTTCAAAAACTTTTGATAGTATTGGTGTAAATGTTATTGGGCGATAGTTATTCATGTCAGTTACGTCACCTTTTTTGTGTATGGGTTTGACTATGGACTTTTTTAATCTTTCAGGAAATTTTCCTTGCGTGAGTGATAAATTGATGACGTGAGCCAGGGGCGTCTTCAAAACGTGTGTGCATCGTTTGATTATTGATGTAGTCAAGTGGTCGAAACCTGTACATCCAGAGCTTTTTAAAGTCTTTATAATTTTACTTATTTCATTTTCGTCAGTTGGTGTAACAAATATCGAATGATTATTTATTTGAGATTGAGTCAGTGGGGTGTAATTTAAAATTTCAGAGTTCGATTTATTAGTCATGTTTATAAAGAAATTATTAAAATGTTCGCAGATACTTTTAGGGTCAGTGTGTATAATATTATTTAATTTAATTTTTTCAATATTTTGATTTCGGGTAGAGTTTGATGTCGTGTTTTTTTAATTATATTCCAAGAAGCCTTGCATGTGTTTTTTGCGTTCTGAATATATTTAATATTACATGATTTTAATGATGCGGTCATACACTTTTTTAAGATTTTGCTATATTTGTCATATGTTGCTTTATTTTGTTTTTTGTTGTCCTCGCTTAAGGAGTATTTAAGATAAAGTCGTCTTTTATTTAAACAACTCCTTTTTAACCCCTTGGTTAGCCATTTTTTCTTAACCGCGTTCTTATTTGTCATTTTTACGTTTATTATAGGAAAGCAAAGATTAAAAAATAAGGTCAGGAACTATTTTTATGGTACACATGTAATAGATTACTGGGAAAGTTAGACTAGTAACTTTTGACCTGAAATATCTAACTTTCTCAGCACTCGAGGGCGTCGATCGACGATCGATCGATTGGTCTGGAAGAAACTGTCGATCGATTTGTAGGGTAACACCCTTATATCATTGGAATTCTGTTGTATTTTATGCTACATTAAAAGACGTACTTATTTTTGTTTAGTTTAATTAGCAGTAATAATGTACAAAATGACTTATTGCTTCAGTTTTATTGTTTTAAGAACTAGGAATTAAAATACACTATACTAAGGACTTTATATTAATACCTTTTTAACAGAGAAGTAATATTACTGTCAGTACGATAGCCCTTCATTATGTTTTTATTATCCTTTTACGTAGTTAAGCTTGTAGCAATCCATTACCTTCTCTTATACCGTTTCATGGTTTCAAAAGGCTTATTTGCAGAAATACTTTGGAAATTGTATTTTTCATGATCTTCTTGGAGCCAGAGAAAGAAAAGGCATTTAATTATATTCCCAGCGTTATATGTATGGACATGAGAGATTTATTTTCAGATTATCGAGTTTTTTTTTGTTTTCTTTCAAAAAATTAAATAAAAGACTTGAACCGATTCTTTAAGAATTTTTGAAAGAATTTGCAAATTCCAAAATTCTGATTCGAATTTATTTAGATGTACTCAGCGTCTACGAAGTGTCCATTTTTGTACCATAATATTTTTCATGTAAAAAAATACTTAGATTGCTAATAAACATTTATTATTCAAATATTTACACAAATAATTCAGATAGTGACCACTATACAGGGTGTTTTTTTTAAATGAGAATTGATGGAGAAATCTGCAGCAAAGAGGGATAGCGAAAAAAGACGAAAGGGTATAGAGCCCAATTTTGAAAAAAAAATCTACATCATTGGATTTCTGAAAAAAAAAAGAATCGACCCGAAAAAAATACACTAGCTGTACAAGTATTATTTCTTCACTCGATATTGCTGCTAATAAGGTAAATAAACTAATTAATTACAACAAATTTACAGAAAGTGATACATTACCTATGTTTGTATCGAACACTGAGACCGCACCTTGTTGAAAGATTTTTATTATTTGAGATGCTCCACATTGTTCTTGTAATTTCAAATTTTTAGTCTAATTGTGGCCGCAGCGGAAAAAAAAACATTGAAATTCGGATGTAATCTTGGCGCCATTATAAATTCTACCCCTTTCTATGGGAGTATATAAAAACTTAATTTATAAAAAAATCCTATACTCAATCTAGAATTTTTTTCTTTTATTCAAAAAACTATCTTAAACCAACCTTCTAAAGGGAATAAATAATATTATGCTTATAAATGAAACTATGATTATAAGTTTGCGACGTCGAGTCCAGTTATGCATTGAAAACAATACTCTGATATTCTTTTGACCATTTAATTAGTTAAGGATTAATAAAGTGGTTAATATTAGAATTGTATAAAATTTCTTTTTAAAAAACGAGGTCATCTTAGCCTGTAAAAGCTAGATTAAGAATCAATAAATCTTTGAAGAAATATGACAAATTATTTTCCTACTTCTTTGTTTGTAAAATAAAGAACCATTTGTAGGTGTTTATGCGGCGTTCGTTGCATTTTATGATGGCTTTGTCCCTTTTGTTCATTTTAAAATTATCTTTATCCAATTTATCTATAAGAACTATCATACTTTGTAGTTTTATTAGATGGGATATCATATATCATATCTCTATCAAAGTAACGAAATTTTACGCAATTCTGTGCAAGATTTGTTCTTAAGCCCTACCAATTTAATAATTTTTAATTTGTTATGTAATGGTAGTTTGGAAGGCTTGATTTTTATCAAATATTGTAATTCATAAGTAGGTCCCTTTAAATACCTGAAAGTTTATTTGAATTAATAAGTTCGTTTTAATACTTCCGTATCAAAAATAGAGTGACCGAGGTGCTGTGGTTGAGGAGCTGGCTTTTCAATCTTAAGTCCCAGGTACGACCCGGTGACAAATGTAGGTACCAATTAGTTATTACAAGTACATTAAGTCGATTGTTTTAAACAAAAAAAAAACTATTACTTCGATTGTTTTAAACCAAAAAAAAACATTTACTTTAGAAGTTTTTTTAGAATGTGTTAAGTATGCAGTGGGTAAGCGTGGTGGACTATATGCATTTGACACCACGCCTCGAGCTGGGTGGGGCTGATGTATCTGCAATGGGATTATTAAGGGTGGCGCAACTTGTTACCAAGACTTAAATATCTTACCGCCCCCAGACAAGAGGCATTCGAAGATGGAACAGAAAAGCGAAAAGAATGATAAATGTTTAGGATAATCCAAAGTTTGTGAGCCTAGCTAAATTAAGACAAGTACTTTCCAAGAAAGCTGGCTCTAAATATGAAACAAGAGTAGAAAAGAAGGCAGTGTATGAAGCCATAAAACCTGATACAGGTCACCCAGATATTGAAGGACCAGACTTCTTTATGGGTAATGCATCAATGCAGAAGGTACAAGATCTTGTCGTAAAGGAAGAGGCAACTGATGAGAATAAAGAACCTAATAATGAGAAATTTCCCTTACAAAAGCCAGTTTTCAAAGCTGAAATCAAAGAGTAAACCACATATGGCTACCGTCGCAAACAACTGAAAGCCAAGAGCAAAGCAATTTATGATCAAATAAAGAAGAGCAAACAACAGTGAGAAGGAAAAAAACAAAAGTGAACAAAACAATTTTGTTTTTTAAAGCAGACATGCCTTTGATTATTCGTTTCGTGCGCTTACGTCACCACGTTTCGCTAAAGCTGCTTGTCCAGAGGGACCCAACTGTCTTTCAGAGGACTATATGTCATGAACCATATTGATAACAAATACAAGGAGTGCCAAAAATTAATTTAGAATCTAAGAACTCACTATATTCATTTATACAATAAATAATATCAACTGTTAACAACATTAAATTTACAAATAATAATAAGAAAAAGAAAAACAAGGTAAGAATAATAATTATAGAAATAATAAAACGCCTACATTACTATTTACGTAGAGAAAGGTGGTAAAAAAATTTGATTGATTTATCGCGTTCGATTTCTATCGACAAACGTTGTAAAAAGTAAGCGACAATTTTAGGGTGACGAGTATCATTCACCAATTTTGAATTTTCACTGAAAAGTCTATAATCACTGGGACCTCAGGATCACATAGTCACAACGCTAAAAGCCTCAAAAATAAAACCGTTGCCTAAATGTTGATATTTCCTACGCTTGACACTTTCCGTGTCTTCATTAAGTTGTCAGATTGTGCATTAATTTCCAACTTATTTTTTTATACTTTCCACAGCCATTGTTGCCATATAGTTAGTCGTTACCGTCAAGAAACGAATATTATTCTGAAATTGTGTCCTTTCTATTCTATGGACAGTAACAACATGTATTTCAAATAAAACTTAGTACTTTATTCAAACCTGTACCAAACCACCAAAGAAGTTAGTTTAAAGAACTTTGTATTTATGTACTCTCAGACAGAGAAACGTAACGGAGAATGATAAACATATGTATACATCTTAATTTTAAACTAACTCTTAGATAACCAGGTATGTAGCAGTAGTTCTTATACAAGTATGAGCCAATCGCATTGTGGGTCGTGCTAACTAGCCAACTGTTAGCTTTGTGACTCAAAAGGATTACGACGGTTAGTAACGGGAGGTTCATTTGTGTGTAGGCATTAGAGGATCAAAAATCAAACCACATATGAAGGGATGTGTTTGTGTCAGAACGTGATTAGATGCTAAAAGTAGGGTTACTCCTAACCGCATAACTAGAGCCATCAAAGTTTAGAACATAATGTCTCCGATTTACTCAGTTCGATTTGACTGAAGACCATCGCTATCACCCCGCCATAGTTACGACGATCCATTCTCTCAGTCTTACATGCAACGCGACATGAAATTTTTACGGCAACGCTACCGGCCAATATTATCACACGATTTGTATATGTCTCTGTCAACAAGAGTATTCAAAAACGAATGTGATACTCAATAGTTTTAAATACTGTTGTAGGTAATGTTTTATATAATGCCTACGTCCGTAGTAAATTAGAATATGGAGCCATAGTGTGGGATCCTTGTGAAGACAAATATCGTCTTTTAATTGAAAGGGTTCTGCGCAAATTCGCGCGATGGCTCTATAACCGTAAGTACGGCTACTACCCTACCAATCCTTTCATTTTTGTTTGTGGTATGGTGGACTTGGATACCCTTACGCTTAAACGGCTGATGTATCTTGTTGTGCATTATTTAAAAATGTCCCTTATCGGGCTGCAGTCGTGTTTGGTCGGTGCCCTGTGTCTGTCCCATATTGGGCGGCAGTGGCACCTCTGCAGTACACTGCATCGTTCCGAATCAGGCGAATTGCTCGGGCCAGGAAGGGGTTGACTATCAGGGCTTTTGTTCGGGCACTTATGGCTGGTTTAAACGCGTTAAGTGGTTAAGTTGGTAACTAAATTTTAAGTTGAAAGTTGCGTGTAAAGGATTCGTTCTATTTTTCGTATAAGTGGGTGGGCGGGACTTCTCACTTAACACGTTTGGACGTGATTTTTTAGTTAAGTGCATAAGTTGACAAAGCGGGTGGCGACCAGAGCTCGTATTTATATCGCATTTTCTCTTTTTTTTTTAATGTCGGAGTGGATTTTAGTTTCAACTTTAAAATTTGTGGAAGAATATTTAAGGGTGTTACCACACCAATCGATCAACTGTCGATCGACGTCGACCGGTCGACGTCATCGTTGACGCCATGAAATTGATATATTTGTTGATAGTTTCGGACATTTATTCAAAGTCGTTTATTTTATTATTGATGCTTTCATGAATGACAATAAGTAGTTCACTTCGACATTTAATTCATTTCGTAGTAGTTTCGTAGCTATTAAAGTTTGCGAATTTAAAATATGGTAAAGCATTAACTTCTGCAATCAACCTGAGTTAGCATTGCATGCAAAAGCTCCCCCGGGGCGATCATTCCACTAGCAACTACTGTGAATAGGATAAGGTTACCTGCAGTAGAAATGCAACAAATTTAGTTACAAGTGTTTGTAGTTTCATGTTAATAATAAACTAACATTTATGTTAGTTTGATAATCTTTCATTTAGATTAATCCAATTAATACGATACTTTATATGATAAAAACAATTGTTTTCGAAGGTAAAACAAGTCGTGGGTAAAATCTTTATAGTCTATTCACAAGTTCTGTTTTTTAATATTACTTTCGTGGTCAACAATTGAGACATATAGTTAACTCTGGCTTTCCAATTCATGTAAGAAAATATATGTATATTGTATATATTATAATATATTTCAGCTCTCTTTCGGCATATCTGTTAATTGTTGATTACTGAAGTGAATTCATTAGCGTTTCATTTAACTATAGAAACTATCGAAATTGACCTTTATTCAATATGTAAAGTAATTTTAAGGAATATGTTTTTCTAGAAGAATGAGATATTTTGAGGAATCCGTTTTTATTATTTTTGATTTGTGTGCATTGTTTGCAGTATTTTATATTAAATCGGATTTTCAAAGCTGACCTCACGGAGTAGTTTTCTATTTAAAATGGGACTAAATCTATACTACCTGGAATGACTAACACTCCACAATTTTCTATTATTAATTGATTGTTTTTGTTGATGTTTATCATAAAAGAAAGGCAAGGAACAACGCCATACAGACTGGACTGTCGTAAATATTTTTCTTTTATTATTATTATCGTCAAGATATTATGAATAATAATAGAGACAAAAGAGGTGACAGTCAAAAGTAAGCTGATAGCGTAATTTTACTATAAACAAACGGACCTCTTGGAGCGAAACGAAAAGCATTGTTAACACTCCTCATTGGGTTTTTTTTAAATCTAAGATTCTTGATGACAGACATTTATCGCAAACATTGACGTGACAGTTTACCAAAAAGAACTTTAAAAAAGTGATGCTACCTGATGACGTCAAATGGGAGTTGACTGAAGGTCAAATTATTTTCGAGCATTTTATTATGAATTGATTTATATAACAAAAATATTATACATATTGATATCACGAAATGGCTTTTTAGCAGATGTCATATAAATCTTTATATGCCTCGTACCACGCCCATCATCTCTAAAGGAAGAGCAACTTTTTAAAGACAGGTCCCAAATTATAGTATTTTTAAGTTCGACTAAACTTTAATAAAATAATTTTCTGTAATAAATAAACTCCTATCACGCTGTAGACTAGGTAAATATCAACTACATAAACTTGAATTAAAGTTTTGGAGCCAAGGCAACTTTGTTCGGCAGCTTAACTGAACTTAGCTAGGATAGTTCCAAGTTAACTATTGTAAACTCGAGAAACCTTACCTGATTTGGTGTCAGGTTTTGAGCCGATCAATAAAGTGGTGATTTAAGTTAGACTTTGACAGGTTTTAATATCTGTTACTTTTATCTTAATAGAGTTTGCGAATCAAAAATCATGCGGATTTTCTTTTTCGATTTGTGTTCGGGTCTGAAATTAAAGTACTTGATATGGTACCCAGTTCATTAACTGACATCAAAAGAAAAATCAAATTGAATTCACTTACTAGCATAAACTTGTCAACAATCAAACTTCAAGCGAAAACAATTGAATTCTTTTAATGCTACACAAATAAAGAGAGTGGAGTACAATTCCTTTGTTTAGACCTCGTCTGGGCTGTTGTGGTGGTCCTTCTTATTTTGACGGCCATAATGATCACGCTCATGTGGTTGTGTTAGGGTAAAGTCAATCACAATTACTATCAATAAATGGATCACCTACAGTTAATGATGTCATTATCATCATCAACATCAGGTGGATCACTAGCTCGTTTGATGACTATGAAATAAGTGAAAAAAAACAGAATTTAAAAAATTGTATTTAAATTCTTAAAAAATAATAAACTCACGTACACGGACTACAAACATTACAACACACTACAAACGAACTACATTGAATACAGTCAAATCGCAAAGTATTTACTTGTATTTTCATAAACCAAGCAAACTAGCCTTGGAAAAAGAATAAATCGGAACATTGTTTGAAAATTATATATATATGTATATATATAATCTAAACATTAAAAAATTATCATATCGCAGGAAAAGTGTTAGCAAATAGTCGTTAATGATATTTGGATGATGAGGATAATTAAAAAATTAAAATTGACAAATTTTTCAACACCTCTGATTTGTATAAATAAATGCGAAAGTTCAATAATAACTTATCAAACTCTCTTAGAGTACTTATTTTAAACCATTTCAAATGAACGTTACTCTCATCGCCCTACATTCTCCGTTCCTTTCATTCGTTCTCTGCACTGACAGTTCACAATGCGTTCTCTCATTCACAGTTGGAAATTAACCTCGGAACTATGTATGAAGGGACACTTTAAAAACTCATCTCGAGCTGGTCAGTTTACGTCGTTTTGTGAGGCCAAAGCTGATACATTCCTCTTGGGTCCGCCACAGGCTATTTGTGTATAAATGTTAAAAGAAAACTAGTAATTAGATCACGATCTCAACAAAAACACTCTAATACTACTAAATAATGCTGTATCATTAGTTTTATTCTCTCCTCGACATCTTTTTCTGCTTCATAAGCCTTTGTCTTGTGCCTTGCAGTAAGAACTTAAATACAGTTACAACTATTTGGAACTGCCTTGGAAGACTTTGATTGAACAGACTAAACGTTGGGTACAAGTGGAGCAAACATCTAGTATTTGATGCGTGTCGTTTTTGTGAACTGGAATAAGAAGCTGCTTTAAATGTACAGTTGATAAAAAAATAAAACTTTATTTTTACCAAAAGCAGTACATATTATCATTGTGTCCCACACTTGGCAAGCTTAGGACATTGAGGTAACATTGAGTAATTGAACAATTTTGGCACGTGTGATTTTTAACTATAGTTTGAAAAGTAAAAAATTGAACATTTACATTAAGGAGGGTTATATTATATTTTCTTTATTGTAACCTCTTGTTTACTTAATTAATGTTATGTAATATTAACTTATCAAAATGCATTGGAACAGATTTTGTCGAATTTATTACATTTACAATCAAAAGAAAAAGCATAGATTAAAGTATTTCTTATTCTTAGTACCTGTTTCAAGCATTTGTTAATTTAAAGTATAAAAACTCGAGAAAAATCATTAAATTTCAATAAAAATTTTACAAAGGCTTTTTCCTTCTTTTATTTTACATGAAGAACCGATGTTAATAATTATGAGTTCCACGGTTACAAATAATCGATGGTAGATTTTTGCTAATTCGATCAAAATTTTCGAAAAAAATTATCTGGAAATTCTCTAACAAAAATTCCCGAAAATCTGTTTATTACTTCGTGTCAACTTTGGAATTGTTTGCGTTGGCGCTACGCTGTTTAATTACGAAATAAGTAAAGTTTTAAATTATAAATGGTATTTGGGTTGAGCCAAAATAAATGAACATTTCTAACATGACTCTTATGAGAAACATTTCTCACAAAAATCAAAAACGTTTCTCACATTTCTCACAAAGATGCGTTCACACAGGTAACTTTTTACTGGTGAACAAATAGTTACCTATGGCATTCATGATTCAGATGTAAAGGAATAAACAAAAGATTCAATATAGATTTGTTTTGATTGTGGAAGTGTAATACTATAAAATGAATAAATAAATCAAATGGTGGACTTTTGCGCCAAAATGTTATGTCATTATCATTTTTTTAACCTAACCTTTGAATCTTTGAAACCTTTGAAATTGAAATTGGGGTATCATTTAATACGTATTTAAAATTATTTTTAGTTCTTATAGCATTTTTAATTGTTGAACGACCATTGAAGTAGGTTAGCAGCGAGGACGGAGCGCTCTTCGTCGTAACTGTAACGAATACTTTTGTAAAACCCACATTTGAATCGGTTCAGCCTAAACGCGAGATAATCACAGCCAAACATACATACAAAACAAACTGAGAATCTCCTTTTTTTTAAGTCCGTTAAAAATATATCAAATATCGGGAATTGTTATGTACACAACTATTTTTTATATTTTATATTTTGCACACAAAAGTACGTAAATACGAGTAAGTATAGGTATAATAAATACTTTGAGAAACGATCATCTAAGAAATATAAGACCAGTATAAACGTGCTTTAGTTTTACATTTTTGTTCGACCGTTTCTCACAGGCATACCAACATGCAACTTTTAATGCACTTTATTTGATTATTATCTTAAAAATCGGATACTATGAAAGCTTAACACTGTTATATCGGGATCACTTTACTATCAAAACGATTTGCACTAATAATAAATAAAAATTGTACTTACTTTTCTTGATATTAACTGCGTATTTCACAGAATTTTTCCACAAAACATAAGGACGACCAATAAAAACACCGACACATCAAGACACAGAGGGAGACCGACTCTTTTTTGTTTAACTAATGATGTCAATATTGCCAGCTTTAAACAATGCAGTGAGGTCACAGTTTCTATAATTCTTCGGGGATGTAAATAGCATTTTTCACAAATTGTTTCTCACAGGGTAAAATCTAGGAGGGCTTCATTAACAATTTTTATTTTTATTATTTGATAAGCTGGGCGATGAAATATCAATCAAAAAGAAGACAAGGTACTACACGAACCTTTGATAAAGTTCTAATTCTAAGCTTCCCATTATGAATGTTGGTGTAAATATGGCATCTAATTGTTAAAATTCATGGTCCAGTGTAATTAAAAACAAAATTGAAACATGTTTAATGCACTAAACATAGCCACAATTATGGGTTGAAGTCGGTGGACACGATATTGTTTACTCGTTTACATTTATTTTGGCTCAAACTCATTTAGTGAACTGTTTTATGAATCTGTTTTGGTTATAAATACTACTTTTATCACAGCAGGTTTATGTTACTATTTACAGGTGAAAAATACAAAATTATTTCGACGAACGCACGCTTGATAAAATTTAATTGTATTTTTTTTAAGGAAACAGAAGTGAAATGAAATGAAATATTTATTTCTCAACATTGACAATTACTTGTTTTTATTGACGTTAAATAAAACATGACTCTACCACCAGTTCGGTAAAACCTTCGTGAAGAAGAACTGGCAAGAAACTTCACGGGTATATTTTTATCAAAATAAATTTAGAGAATCTCTTTGTCTATACAAAGTTATTCTTATCAGCATCCGGTTAGCTCGGCAAGTCTTTCTCTCCCCAAGTATCCAAACGACGAACACCCTCAAACGGCACCCGCTCACGAGTTGACGCGGGATCCAGCCATCACCTTCTTTAACCATATTAGAGGGAAGTGAGCGACCCGTCACCCGACGCTACCATAAGAAGACGTACTTTAGTGACAATGACGATTTAGATATTCATCGGGACGAAGAACTCAACGAGCAAACAGACACATTACACATGTTTTGTTACAAATACTAGTAAAATCCTGTTAATGAAGGGATTACACTCAAGGGCTTTTATCATCCAAATGATCGGATAGTTTGTAATATGCTTTAGCACACAACTTCTGCTTATATTTTCTTCAAATTTGTCAATAGGAGGACCTTGGATCATAACCTTTAGGAGACCTTTTATAATAAGGAACCTTATTATAAAAGCGTATGCATTGACCCATGAATGAGTTAGTGACTTTAGGAAGCCTGCTATTATGAGCTGCCAGCATATTTTTTCCTCTTGTGTTAACATTGTGCAGATCTTTTTTTCTTTTGGACAAGGTTATGTTTTTTTTACATACATTAAATTTTCTAAAATATATTGTGAATGGAAGGTAAAAATATTAATTTCTTTAAATTATATAAAATAATTCCTAAGTGACATCCTTGGACCGAGATGATAGATTGCGCGAACAGCTCTTTTCTGCAGAATAAATATAGTATCGATGTCGGCAGCACTCCCCCACAACAGAAGGCCATATGTCATGAGGCTGTGGAAGTAACCGAAATAGACTAAACGAGCAGTTGTTTCATTTCAAAATTTGTATAATTTTTTTAACAGCATATGCGGCAGAGCCAAGCCCCACTGGAGTTTGGCGTCTAAGGCCCAGAAATACAGTTGAGTTTACAGGAGTCAATTCCTGGCTCTATACTACAATGTTTGCGTTTACCTGTTTGACATTTGGTACACATGTAAACTTAACACATTTAGTTTTGTTTTCATTGAGGAGCAAATTACTAGTTAGAAACCCCACTTCTCTGTGTTGGAGATTCTTTTGTTTACTGCTCGATAGTCAGTTTCTAGTCTTTTGATTTTAAATAAAGGTAAGGTTGACAACAATTTATCATTAATTTATAATTATATTTGGTGTGGGGGTTTTTGCTTTCCCAGTTTCCTGAATAATTATATTCCATGCAGTTTTTGAAATGTTAGTACAATATTTAATTTTATTATTAATGTAATTAGATTTAGCTACACTGCATACTCTTTTAATACATACATATTCATAAAATGTTTTATTATGGTTATAAGTTATTTCACTGTACAATTCATATAATCTATTTCTACTTCTACATATTCCCACTGTTGCCCAGTCACTAAACCAAAATAAATTATTATTACACATATTTTATTTTTTGTAAAAACATAGTCATATTTATTTTTAATTATGTTATGAATAGAGTTATATTGAGTAATAGGATCGCCACAGTAATCTAATATAAATGTTTTTTCAAATAAATTATTTCTGTATGTTTCAAGCCGTCTCTCATTCATGGGTATAAAGGTAATTTCCCTTTTTAGAGTTTTTTTTGCCCAATATCAAAAGTGGCCAACTGCCCACTATGAACTATCCCAACCCCAACCCACTATCAACTAAGCTATCAGTGACAAAGAAAAGGTTGCTAAGCAAGGTAAACCCTCGCTTCCCTTAGCCGTTAGCAATCTTATTAAAGCCAGGAAATATCCCACGCCCGCCTATAGATTAGCTGCGAATCAGCTACAACGTAGAGTTAGGTCTTGCCTCGCAGAACTCCGGGTCGCTCAGACGAACGATCTCATGGCGAATATCTCTCCGTCCCACCAAGCGTACTATAGTATGGCCCGAGCCTAAAGCGTAGACACCACCTCTCACGTTCCTCCTCTCAAATGTCCCGATGGCACTACTGCCTTCGAAGTCGAAGAGAAAGCCGAATGCTTTGCTGATTGCCGCACAATGTTCGCCCAGCACGCAACCTGCTGATCCCTCACACATCCAGGCGGTGGAGGACGAAGTCCTTCGCAGAGACTCTCTCCCCATCACTACCGACCCCGTCACAGTCTCTAATGACGAAATCTCGCTTCTCATTAGAAATCAAAAATCCAAATAGGCTCCGGGTGCGGAGCGAATTTCCAACCACGCACTTAAGCACCTGCCTCAACAGGTGCTGCGACAGTCATAGGCATTCCCAAGCCGGGTAAACCTCTGAATATCCCGGCTAATCACAGACCCATTAGCCTTCTCAAGGCCATGTCTAAGCTTCTCGAGGGAGTCATACTCTCTCGAATGCGAAACCATCTGTTCCCAACGGATGGCGATACCCTCATTATTCCCCATCAGTTCGGCTTTCGCGCTAAGCACTCCTGCCCACAGCAAGTCCATCGAATCGTCGAGTACATATTTGACGGCTTTCTTTGACGTAGCCAAGGCTTTCGTTAAAGTCTGGCACAACGGTCTCGTTTATAAATATCTATCTAGTACTATCTATCTATCTACAAAATAGGCTTACCGGATCGCCTAGTCAGGTTAAGCGCGTTGTTTCTCAAAGTCCGTACGTTTCGATTTAAACATGAAGGCACGCTTTCCGCGCCTCATCCCATAAAGGCTGGAGTCCCTCAAGGCTCAGTCCTCGCCCCTCTGTTGTACACCGTGTACTCCAACGACATTCCCATCCCGCCGAAAGGCGTCGAACTCGCCCTCTTTGCCGACGACACCGCACTCTATACCAAAGGCCACAGTGTTCCGCACTGTATAACCAGACTCCAAAAGGCTGTAAACGCCCTTGGTGTATGGTTTCAAAAATGGCGCATCGATGTGAACCCTGAAAAGAGTTCTGGATGCGCTTCGACCACAAACACCGTCGTCCCGCTGGCGATTCCCACGTTTGAATGTTAGGCATTCCCATCCCCTGGAAGCGCAGTACTAAATACTTAGGCGTCACGTTAGATCCCACGCTTTCTTTCAAGCCACACGTCGAAAGAGTTTTGAAACTCGCCCGTCACTACTTAGGCCACCTAAATAGCATGTTAGGTAGAAGAAGTAAAATGTCTTTCAGAAACAAACGTATACTTTACAAGGTCTGCATTAGACCCATCATGACATATTCCTCCTCAATCTTTGCCCACACCAAACCCTCCCTCCTGCACAAACTGCAGATAGTTCAAAACCTCTTTTGCCGCAGGGCCACAAACGCACCGTGGTACGTGCGTAACGCGGACTTGCACAGAGATCTTGAACTGCCTACAGTACAACAACTCCTCAAAACACTCTCTTAAGCGTTCTTTAAACGCTCCGAAACCCATCCCAATCCTCTAGTTCGTGATTCAGTCTCATATACTACTCCTGTGTTAGATTCGAAGTTCAAAGTCGCTAGGCCTAGGAATGTGCAAGCGTACTCTTCCACCAGACTGTCAGCCGATCTCGAAGCCCTTCTGGCCGCAAATTGTAATTCTAACGAAAATTCAAATTCCAACGTAAATCCTAATTCTAACGTTAATCCGAATTTAGTGCTTTGAGCAACTTCAGTGCTATGTAAATCCCAGTGGGTGACCCCTTCTGGGCCCCTTTCTCCAATTGGCCGTCGCTCAGATGAAGGCTGAGTGGCGAAAACATGCACGAGCCGACAGGGGTTTTTTTAGTGTGTAGTGGTTCTGGTAGGCGTCGGAACGAGCCCCACATTACCTGGATCGCGCGCGCCAGTGTATGTGTCAGAGCATTTCTTACTGCCAGGTTCCAAAGCATCTTCTTTAGCGTCAAGTAGAAGACAGAGATACTTGACCCCTCTTCGAAACACGCCTGTAGTGGTCTTGACTTCCGCTACTCGTGCTACACCGTCTCTACCTGGGAACAGAGAAGCTATTCGACCTAGCCGCCAGCTCATGGGTGGTGAATTTTCTTCCTTTAGAAGTACAAGATCCCCAACTTGAAGTGGTCTTTGTGGTAAGCGCCATTTCTGCCTCTGCTGGAGTTCTGTAATGTACTCCAATTGCCATCGACGCCAAAAGTGCTGGCGTAGTTGCTCTAATCGCTGAAAACGGTCGAGCCTGTTTATTTTGACATTTTCGTATCTTGGAGATTGTTGAGCCATTAGTGGTCGTCCTATAAGAAATTGCCCTGGAGTTAAGGGTTGAAAGTCATTTGGAGAGGAAGACAAGGGACACATAGGTCTACTGTTAAGGATGGCCTCTATTTGACTTAAAAGTGTCGAAAGTACCTCGAACGTCAAATGAGTGTTCCCTAATGACCTTTTCAAATGATATTTCGCTGATTTTACGCTTGCTTCCATAGGCCACCGAAATGCGGAGCATAGGCCGGTTGAAAGTTAAACTTAATGCCTTCCCCCGACGAAAAGCTATGAATGTCTTCAGAACATAACAGCAAGAATTCTCCAATTTCTTTAGCAGCGGCTACAAAATTACGACCATTGTCGCAAAATATCTCAGCTGGTCTGCCTCTACGAGAAATAAAACGACGCAAAGACAAAATAAATGCATCCTTAGATAATTCGCTAACTGCTTCCAAATGTAAACATTTATATCTTAGGCACACAAAAATGCAAAGATAGCACTTAGTTATCTTACAACCTCTTCCTTTGCGATCGGTGATTAAAAAAGGGCCAGCCATATCACATCCAGTGCTAGCGAATGGATAACCCGGATCTACACGTTGTTTAGGTAACATACCCATGATAGGTGCCTGCGTTTTTCCACTAGCTTTTCGACATACGACACATTGTCTCGCAATAGTACGGGCTAAGTCCCTTCCAGCTATTGGCCAAACAAATTCTCGAATTGAGGATAATAGAAGCTGCGGACCAGCGTGGATAAGACGTAAATGCTCTTGTTGAAACAATAATTTTGTTAGTTTATGTTTGCGGTGCAATAATATAGGATGACGTTTTTCACAGGGGTAGCAGGAAAATTCCAGCCGACCTCCTACTCTTAAAATGTTATTTTCATCAAGAAACGGGTTTAAAGGTAGTAAGTAACTTTTTGAACTTAATGGTTTATTTGCCTGAAGAATATTAAATTCTGATTGAAATGATTCCCGCTGGGAAAACTTTGCTAGGGCTTCAAATGCGTTTTTTAGTTCTTTGGGCCGTAAAATCCCATTTAACTTATTTTTGGTAGGTTTACAATTATGTATAAAAAGGAATACATATGCAAAAGTGTTTTTTAAAAATGACAATTTAGAATAATTTTCGAATTTAACTAAAGAATGGTTATCACCGACAGCACTAATGCCAACAAAGTTGACCTTTATTTCCGGTAGAGTTTCAATATTTAAAGTTTTATTAGAATCAAGAGAAGGCCAAGCAGATTCAGGTTCTCTAAGAAAAATAGGACCATTCCACCATAAATCAATATTATGAATTATTTTCGCATCAATACCGCGTGACGCGAAGTCAGCAGGGTTCAGATGTGTGGGTACATGACGCCAGGTAGAGCCCGCTGTTAATTCCAAGATAACGTCAACTCTATTTGCAACAAATGTTTTTAATCTGTCACACTTCATACCTAACCAGCATAAGGCTATAGTAGAGTCTGTCCAAAATACCTTGCGTGTAACGATACATCGTAGAGCGCGACATACGGCCTCCGCGAGCTGCGCTCCTAGAAGGCACGCACACAACTCTAACCTTGGAATAGTCGTAGGCTTTACAGAAGCTACCCTAGCTTTCGCACACAGAAGACGTACTGTGGTCTCACCCCGATTATTTTTAGATTTTAGATAAACACAGGCTCCATAGGCATCTTTCGAGGCATCGCAAAAACAATGCAACTCTATATCAGAGGGGAGCTCACATAATGCATGCCTTGGGATACGCAAATTACCTAAATGCTCAATATTGTTTACAAATCCTATCCATGACTGATAAATTTCGTTAGAAACGGGTTCATCCCACCCCAGGTTTTCTAACCATAATTGTTTAATTAACATCTTCGGTTTTATTGTAACTGCACTAAGCAGACCCAGAGGATCGAAAATTTTGCAAGAATCTGACAATATACTCCTCTTTGTAACTGTAGCGACTCTAGGTGTGTAGTTTGTAGGAAAATTTATAATATCTTCGTTAGGATTCCATCCCACCCCCAAGGTATGAGATGAAGAGCTTATGAATAGGTCTCGTTGAACATCCTGTGGATTAAAAAGAAGAGATGGCAAGTTAGATCAATATTTACGCAAACTGAAACATCCGGCAAATAGCGCCTTTTCGATTGATTGTTTTATAAATAACAATTCATTTTTGTCGTCACTACCTGTCAATAAATCATCAACTACAAAATCGTTTTGAATAATTTGCTTTATTTTTTCATCAGGGTACTCTTCACCTAATTGCCAAAGACAACGTGTACTTAAAAAACTAGAGCTAGCATACCCATAGTATTTAACCTCAAAGACTTAATGGGTTCCCCATCCTTATCGCGCCACAAAATCATTTGTAGATTACGATCACTATCTTGTATTTCACATTGCCTATACATTTTCTCTACGTCCCCTGATAAAACATATGTATGTTGACGAAATCTCAAAAGTATATCAAATAAATTATTTTGTATATGGGGACCTACCATCTGAATATCATTTACGGAGTAGCCAGAGGTAGTTTTTTGACTTCCGTTAAAAACAACTCTCAATTTAGTTGACTCGCTTGCAGGCTTTAAAACAGCATGATGAGGAATGAAGTAGGATTGACTTGGAATTAAAATTGGAGATTCTGAAAGATGACCTAAGTCAGAATACTCTTTAAGAAACTCTGAATATGATTGCTTTAACTCTGGATCTTTATTCAAACGTTTCTCTAACGATAGAAATTGTCTCGTTGTAATTTTAAATGAAACACCTAAGCAATCCGGTGACGTTTTAAGAGGTAATTTTAAACAAAATCTACCATTTTCGTTTCTATGTGTATTTATTAAAAAATGATTCTCACACTCAATTTCCTCGTCTGTGTATTTTTTAGAAGACTGAGGTACTTGTTCTAATTCCCAGAATTTTGTTAAATTTTAATTTAAAATTTCGTTAGTAACGATATCATTATTATTTAAAATTTCAGCATGATTACATAGAATAGTACGTGAACTGTGAGCATTGTTTTTATTATAAAATGGGCCGGCCAATAACCAACCTAATTTAGATTTGCGCAAGATAGGTTGAGTAGGACCTAAATAAATCTGCTCACCTTCAATTAAATTCCAAAACAGATCGGCACCTATGAGCATATCAATAGGCGCACTCTGGTGGAAGTTAGAGTCAGCTAGTTTTATATTTGCAGGCAAATTTATTTGAGAAATATCAAATGATTTATTGGGTAAGTTACCCGATATTTGTGGTATTGAAACATAATAATTCCGTTTCGAATTTATTCTGTTTCGATCTAATCTTAACGATGCAACGTTGTATAGAATTAGTGAGAGAGACGTTGCCTACTCCTACGATATCGACCTTGGTTGGCTGAGAAGTCAACTGTAATTTATGTAATAAATCAATGGTTATTAAAGAAGACTGACTCCCGCTATCTAGCAAGGCGCGTATCGTTAAATATTTTTTTAAATTAGGATTATAAACTTCAACTAGAGTGGTGGAGAGCAATACGCCGTTATTTGCAGAGAGTGATAAACTTTGTACATTATCATCTGAATCCTGCTCGACTTCGGCGTCGCTAACGGATAAGGAAGTGTGAACATTGGATTTAGCTAGTACCTGGGCGGAATCTCTATGCAACAAAGTATTGTGTAGTCCTTTGCACTTAGAGCACGGACCTAACCTGCAGTCACGACTTGGGTGCCCCTTCCCCAAACAGTTCATGCATAGCTTCAGTTGCGACGCTTCTGAGATTCGATTTTCTACGGATTTGGACAGGAACGATGCGCAGTCATATGCACGGTGGTTCCCGTTACAGAAGACACAAGCAAACGATGAGACGGGCTCTCCATCATGAGCTGAAATCATGTATGATTTAGAGTGAGATTTTTGTTTACTTTGGTAGTTATTTGTTTGATAAGAAGTTTGAGGAGTACTATTTTTATCTGTCTTGTTATATTGAATTGACTCTAAAATGTCTGCACGGCCCTTTAGAAGGCTATAAAAATCTGTTAATGTAGGCTTAGAGCTAAGTCCATTTCTGTACTCCTCCCACTTGAAGTTAGTACTGTTGTCGAGCTTAGCCGACACTAAATGAATAATAATTGTGTCCCAACAGTCAGTAGATTCACCAAGTGAATTTAACGCTCTCAAGTTTTTGCTTATATGGTCGATTAGGTATCTTAAACTTTTAGCTGAGTCGCGAGGAAGAGGTTGTATGTTGCACAAGGAATTCATGTGGTTTTTTATTAATTGCCTTTCATTATTATACCTCTCGTAGAGAAGATCCCAGGCCTTTTGATAGTTGGCAGAGCTTATCTCCATGTTACTGATGACACGCGAAGCCTCTCCCTCAAGGTAGGAATTAAGGTAGTGAAATTTATGAATCGATTCTAAGTCGTCATTGTTGTGTATAAGTGAACTGAAGGTGTCCCTGAACTCAATCTACTTAGAATAGGCTCCATCAAATTTTGCTATTTGAATCACAGGTAATTTGATACTAATTTTATTAATACCTGAACCGGAGCCGCTTGAGTGTGCTGATCTATAATAATTTTGCTTTTTCTGGTGATTCTCTAAAAATATTTGAGTTTGAGCAATGATTAATGCAAACTCCTGCTCAAACTGTTCTCTAATATCAAGCTCAGTTTCCAAGCTAGAGGGATTCAAAAGTTCAATTTGAGATCCCTCACACATCCAGGCGGTGGAGGACGAAGTCCTTCGCAGAGACTCTCTCCCCATCACTACCGACCCCGTCACAGTCTCTAATGACGAAATCTCGCTTCTCATTAGAAATCAAAAATCCAAATAGGCTCCGGGTGCGGAGCGAATTTCCAACCACGCACTTAAGCACCTGCCTCAACAGGTGCTGCGACAGTCATAGGCATTCCCAAGCCGGGTAAACCTCTGAATATCCCGGCTAATCACAGACCCATTAGCCTTCTCAAGGCCATGTCTAAGCTTCTCGAGGGAGTCATACTCTCTCGAATGCGAAACCATCTGTTCCCAACGGATGGCGATACCCTCATTATTCCCCATCAGTTCGGCTTTCGCGCTAAGCACTCCTGCCCACAGCAAGTCCATCGAATCGTCGAGTACATATTTGACGGCTTTCTTTGACGTAGCCAAGGCTTTCGTTAAAGTCTGGCACAACGGTCTCGTTTATAAATATCTATCTAGTACTATCTATCTATCTACAAAATAGGCTTACCGGATCGCCTAGTCAGGTTAAGCGCGTTGTTTCTCAAAGTCCGTACGTTTCGATTTAAACATGAAGGCACGCTTTCCGCGCCTCATCCCATAAAGGCTGGAGTCCCTCAAGGCTCAGTCCTCGCCCCTCTGTTGTACACCGTGTACTCCAACGACATTCCCATCCCGCCGAAAGGCGTCGAACTCGCCCTCTTTGCCGACGACACCGCACTCTATACCAAAGGCCACAGTGTTCCGCACTGTATAACCAGACTCCAAAAGGCTGTAAACGCCCTTGGTGTATGGTTTCAAAAATGGCGCATCGATGTGAACCCTGAAAAGAGTTCTGGATGCGCTTCGACCACAAACACCGTCGTCCCGCTGGCGATTCCCACGTTTGAATGTTAGGCATTCCCATCCCCTGGAAGCGCAGTACTAAATACTTAGGCGTCACGTTAGATCCCACGCTTTCTTTCAAGCCACACGTCGAAAGAGTTTTGAAACTCGCCCGTCACTACTTAGGCCACCTAAATAGCATGTTAGGTAGAAGAAGTAAAATGTCTTTCAGAAACAAACGTATACTTTACAAGGTCTGCATTAGACCCATCATGACATATTCCTCCTCAATCTTTGCCCACACCAAACCCTCCCTCCTGCACAAACTGCAGATAGTTCAAAACCTCTTTTGCCGCAGGGCCACAAACGCACCGTGGTACGTGCGTAACGCGGACTTGCACAGAGATCTTGAACTGCCTACAGTACAACAACTCCTCAAAACACTCTCTTAAGCGTTCTTTAAACGCTCCGAAACCCATCCCAATCCTCTAGTTCGTGATTCAGTCTCATATACTACTCCTGTGTTAGATTCGAAGTTCAAAGTCGCTAGGCCTAGGAATGTGCAAGCGTACTCTTCCACCAGACTGTCAGCCGATCTCGAAGCCCTTCTGGCCGCAAATTGTAATTCTAACGAAAATTCAAATTCCAACGTAAATCCTAATTCTAACGTTAATCCGAATTTAGTGCTTTGAGCAACTTCAGTGCTATGTAAATCCCAGTGGGTGACCCCTTCTGGGCCCCTTTCTCCAATTGGCCGTCGCTCAGATGAAGGCTGAGTGGCGAAAACATGCACGAGCCGACAGGGGTTTTTTTAGTGTGTAGTGGTTCTGGTAGGCGTCGGAACGAGCCCCACATTACCTGGATCGCGCGCGCCAGTGTATGTGTCAGAGCATTTCTTACTGCCAGGTTCCAAAGCATCTTCTTTAGCGTCAAGTAGAAGACAGAGATACTTGACCCCTCTTCGAAACACGCCTGTAGTGGTCTTGACTTCCGCTACTCGTGCTACACCGTCTCTACCTGGGAACAGAGAAGCTATTCGACCTAGCCGCCAGCTCATGGGTGGTGAATTTTCTTCCTTTAGAAGTACAAGATCCCCAACTTGAAGTGGTCTTTGTGGTAAGCGCCATTTCTGCCTCTGCTGGAGTTCTGTAATGTACTCCAATTGCCATCGACGCCAAAAGTGCTGGCGTAGTTGCTCTAATCGCTGAAAACGGTCGAGCCTGTTTATTTTGACATTTTCGTATCTTGGAGATTGTTGAGCCATTAGTGGTCGTCCTATAAGAAATTGCCCTGGAGTTAAGGGTTGAAAGTCATTTGGAGAGGAAGACAAGGGACACATAGGTCTACTGTTAAGGATGGCCTCTATTTGACTTAAAAGTGTCGAAAGTACCTCGAACGTCAAATGAGTGTTCCCTAATGACCTTTTCAAATGATATTTCGCTGATTTTACGCTTGCTTCCATAGGCCACCGAAATGCGGAGCATAGGCCGGTTGAAAGTTAAACTTAATGCCTTCCCCCGACGAAAAGCTATGAATGTCTTCAGAACATAACAGCAAGAATTCTCCAATTTCTTTAGCAGCGGCTACAAAATTACGACCATTGTCGCAAAATATCTCAGCTGGTCTGCCTCTACGAGAAATAAAACGACGCAAAGACAAAATAAATGCATCCTTAGATAATTCGCTAACTGCTTCCAAATGTAAACATTTATATCTTAGGCACACAAAAATGCAAAGATAGCACTTAGTTATCTTACAACCTCTTCCTTTGCGATCGGTGATTAAAAAAGGGCCAGCCATATCACATCCAGTGCTAGCGAATGGATAACCCGGATCTACACGTTGTTTAGGTAACATACCCATGATAGGTGCCTGCGTTTTTCCACTAGCTTTTCGACATACGACACATTGTCTCGCAATAGTACGGGCTAAGTCCCTTCCAGCTATTGGCCAAACAAATTCTCGAATTGAGGATAATAGAAGCTGCGGACCAGCGTGGATAAGACGTAAATGCTCTTGTTGAAACAATAATTTTGTTAGTTTATGTTTGCGGTGCAATAATATAGGATGACGTTTTTCACAGGGGTAGCAGGAAAATTCCAGCCGACCTCCTACTCTTAAAATGTTATTTTCATCAAGAAACGGGTTTAAAGGTAGTAAGTAACTTTTTGAACTTAATGGTTTATTTGCCTGAAGAATATTAAATTCTGATTGAAATGATTCCCGCTGGGAAAACTTTGCTAGGGCTTCAAATGCGTTTTTTAGTTCTTTGGGCCGTAAAATCCCATTTAACTTATTTTTGGTAGGTTTACAATTATGTATAAAAAGGAATACATATGCAAAAGTGTTTTTTAAAAATGACAATTTAGAATAATTTTCGAATTTAACTAAAGAATGGTTATCACCGACAGCACTAATGCCAACAAAGTTGACCTTTATTTCCGGTAGAGTTTCAATATTTAAAGTTTTATTAGAATCAAGAGAAGGCCAAGCAGATTCAGGTTCTCTAAGAAAAATAGGACCATTCCACCATAAATCAATATTATGAATTATTTTCGCATCAATACCGCGTGACGCGAAGTCAGCAGGGTTCAGATGTGTGGGTACATGACGCCAGGTAGAGCCCGCTGTTAATTCCAAGATAACGTCAACTCTATTTGCAACAAATGTTTTTAATCTGTCACACTTCATACCTAACCAGCATAAGGCTATAGTAGAGTCTGTCCAAAATACCTTGCGTGTAACGATACATCGTAGAGCGCGACATACGGCCTCCGCGAGCTGCGCTCCTAGAAGGCACGCACACAACTCTAACCTTGGAATAGTCGTAGGCTTTACAGAAGCTACCCTAGCTTTCGCACACAGAAGACGTACTGTGGTCTCACCCCGATTATTTTTAGATTTTAGATAAACACAGGCTCCATAGGCATCTTTCGAGGCATCGCAAAAACAATGCAACTCTATATCAGAGGGGAGCTCACATAATGCATGCCTTGGGATACGCAAATTACCTAAATGCTCAATATTGTTTACAAATCCTATCCATGACTGATAAATTTCGTTAGAAACGGGTTCATCCCACCCCAGGTTTTCTAACCATAATTGTTTAATTAACATCTTCGGTTTTATTGTAACTGCACTAAGCAGACCCAGAGGATCGAAAATTTTGCAAGAATCTGACAATATACTCCTCTTTGTAACTGTAGCGACTCTAGGTGTGTAGTTTGTAGGAAAATTTATAATATCTTCGTTAGGATTCCATCCCACCCCCAAGGTATGAGATGAAGAGCTTATGAATAGGTCTCGTTGAACATCCTGTGGATTAAAAAGAAGAGATGGCAAGTTAGATCAATATTTACGCAAACTGAAACATCCGGCAAATAGCGCCTTTTCGATTGATTGTTTTATAAATAACAATTCATTTTTGTCGTCACTACCTGTCAATAAATCATCAACTACAAAATCGTTTTGAATAATTTGCTTTATTTTTTCATCAGGGTACTCTTCACCTAATTGCCAAAGACAACGTGTACTTAAAAAACTAGAGCTAGCATACCCATAGTATTTAACCTCAAAGACTTAATGGGTTCCCCATCCTTATCGCGCCACAAAATCATTTGTAGATTACGATCACTATCTTGTATTTCACATTGCCTATACATTTTCTCTACGTCCCCTGATAAAACATATGTATGTTGACGAAATCTCAAAAGTATATCAAATAAATTATTTTGTATATGGGGACCTACCATCTGAATATCATTTACGGAGTAGCCAGAGGTAGTTTTTTGACTTCCGTTAAAAACAACTCTCAATTTAGTTGACTCGCTTGCAGGCTTTAAAACAGCATGATGAGGAATGAAGTAGGATTGACTTGGAATTAAAATTGGAGATTCTGAAAGATGACCTAAGTCAGAATACTCTTTAAGAAACTCTGAATATGATTGCTTTAACTCTGGATCTTTATTCAAACGTTTCTCTAACGATAGAAATTGTCTCGTTGTAATTTTAAATGAAACACCTAAGCAATCCGGTGACGTTTTAAGAGGTAATTTTAAACAAAATCTACCATTTTCGTTTCTATGTGTATTTATTAAAAAATGATTCTCACACTCAATTTCCTCGTCTGTGTATTTTTTAGAAGACTGAGGTACTTGTTCTAATTCCCAGAATTTTGTTAAATTTTAATTTAAAATTTCGTTAGTAACGATATCATTATTATTTAAAATTTCAGCATGATTACATAGAATAGTACGTGAACTGTGAGCATTGTTTTTATTATAAAATGGGCCGGCCAATAACCAACCTAATTTAGATTTGCGCAAGATAGGTTGAGTAGGACCTAAATAAATCTGCTCACCTTCAATTAAATTCCAAAACAGATCGGCACCTATGAGCATATCAATAGGCGCACTCTGGTGGAAGTTAGAGTCAGCTAGTTTTATATTTGCAGGCAAATTTATTTGAGAAATATCAAATGATTTATTGGGTAAGTTACCCGATATTTGTGGTATTGAAACATAATAATTCCGTTTCGAATTTATTCTGTTTCGATCTAATCTTAACGATGCAACGTTGTATAGAATTAGTGAGAGAGACGTTGCCTACTCCTACGATATCGACCTTGGTTGGCTGAGAAGTCAACTGTAATTTATGTAATAAATCAATGGTTATTAAAGAAGACTGACTCCCGCTATCTAGCAAGGCGCGTATCGTTAAATATTTTTTTAAATTAGGATTATAAACTTCAACTAGAGTGGTGGAGAGCAATACGCCGTTATTTGCAGAGAGTGATAAACTTTGTACATTATCATCTGAATCCTGCTCGACTTCGGCGTCGCTAACGGATAAGGAAGTGTGAACATTGGATTTAGCTAGTACCTGGGCGGAATCTCTATGCAACAAAGTATTGTGTAGTCCTTTGCACTTAGAGCACGGACCTAACCTGCAGTCACGACTTGGGTGCCCCTTCCCCAAACAGTTCATGCATAGCTTCAGTTGCGACGCTTCTGAGATTCGATTTTCTACGGATTTGGACAGGAACGATGCGCAGTCATATGCACGGTGGTTCCCGTTACAGAAGACACAAGCAAACGATGAGACGGGCTCTCCATCATGAGCTGAAATCATGTATGATTTAGAGTGAGATTTTTGTTTACTTTGGTAGTTATTTGTTTGATAAGAAGTTTGAGGAGTACTATTTTTATCTGTCTTGTTATATTGAATTGACTCTAAAATGTCTGCACGGCCCTTTAGAAGGCTATAAAAATCTGTTAATGTAGGCTTAGAGCTAAGTCCATTTCTGTACTCCTCCCACTTGAAGTTAGTACTGTTGTCGAGCTTAGCCGACACTAAATGAATAATAATTGTGTCCCAACAGTCAGTAGATTCACCAAGTGAATTTAACGCTCTCAAGTTTTTGCTTATATGGTCGATTAGGTATCTTAAACTTTTAGCTGAGTCGCGAGGAAGAGGTTGTATGTTGCACAAGGAATTCATGTGGTTTTTTATTAATTGCCTTTCATTATTATACCTCTCGTAGAGAAGATCCCAGGCCTTTTGATAGTTGGCAGAGCTTATCTCCATGTTACTGATGACACGCGAAGCCTCTCCCTCAAGGTAGGAATTAAGGTAGTGAAATTTATGAATCGATTCTAAGTCGTCATTGTTGTGTATAAGTGAACTGAAGGTGTCCCTGAACTCAATCTACTTAGAATAGGCTCCATCAAATTTTGCTATTTGAATCACAGGTAATTTGATACTAATTTTATTAATACCTGAACCGGAGCCGCTTGAGTGTGCTGATCTATAATAATTTTGCTTTTTCTGGTGATTCTCTAAAAATATTTGAGTTTGAGCAATGATTAATGCAAACTCCTGCTCAAACTGTTCTCTAATATCAAGCTCAGTTTCCAAGCTAGAGGGATTCAAAAGTTCAATTTGAGATTGTAGATCTTCGTAACTAAAATTCAATAATCGCAACTTTTCGAATCTTTGACTAATTAAACACACATCTGTTGGCGTAATATTGTCCAAGTTAGTGTAGTTATTGATAAATGTTTTGAATTTAGTTATACGACCCTTGACAGAACTTCTTTTAATCAATAATGTTTCAAATTAAAAACGGTTATACGTAACTTATACAAGCAAGCGCAGCCGGCCAATGCCCCGGCGCACCGTAACAATGGCAGAGTGATTCACACGCAGTCCGCTAGCTCTCTTGCGCAGTTAGCAACCGAGACAAAGGCGATGAGCACGCCAGGTTATGGAGCTCGGTATTAAATATTAACGGTCACCGGTGAATGACCGCTTGCTCGGAGCTGGAATGCGAGTTTGTGCAAAATATTAGATAATTGTACAATTAGATCGAAGATAGTTTTTATTTTTATTTGTTTTTTATTTTTGTTATTATTGATGAGGTTTAAATGAAGCCTTGCAATGTAGGTAAGTGCTGCTGTATAAAAGAGTAGGTATAAAGAAAGGATTCATGAATCTTAGAATCAATGGATGCGTAACAGCAACAAGTTTAATAATATAGGATAGCTTTATCACATAGATAATAAAGACCAATATATAGGAAGCAATAAGTAAACAATAATCGAGTTTAAATTGACAATTTCTGATAGCAATAGGCACGCTTGGCAAAAAAAAAATTAAAAAACCGTTACGTGCAAACAAAGGAAAAGGCAAAATGTGACACTCAATATGACGAAATAAGCACCCAGCGGTACAATTCAGGCAAAGGAGGCTGGACAGAAATAGACTAGACTAGGTGGATAAGTGAATAGATAGGACTGGGCACTTCCCTGGATATGTTATCTGTGTCTGGTGGCTACGGCTGCAGCTCCGCTCTGGGTGGAGTGGCCGGCTGGCTGAGGTTCATGCTGGACACGCTGGCTGTAGCTGCGACTCCTTTCTCAGAGGTGGAGATGTGGGATGGTCGGCTGGGCGTCAGACTGGTCCTGAATCTTTATCACGTCGGGGTCACCAATGTTTCTTTTCAGAAGATGAATTGATAACAATAAAAGATTTGCTTTTGCTGAACGAACTATATTAATCTCTCAATGAGCTTTTTACAATAAAATAATATGTATAGGCTACCGATTTGTACATGAAAAATTGATTGCGAACGCGTCTATGCTGCGCGGCAGTCGGTAGCGAGCTGAGACGTTCGCCAAGGTTCTAGAACTTGTTGGGTCGGTACTTGCACGCGCCATTCACACGAGGTCATTCACTCGTGGCCGCAACACTAACTTATGTTTAAATTATTCCTAATACTATGTTTTGGAATGTCAAAGTGGGTCAAAAGTATAAAGTGACTGCTCAATAGAAGCAGCGGTTGTAGTCAACGAATTTACAGCTATGTATAAAATATATGATAGCGAGTATGCTATCTGTCGCAGGTCATAATTGTACAAATTGTACTTACCATAGGTCATATGAGGCTTAGTTATAAATTTATTTAAATCAATAAATTGAAATTTTTCGCTATGACGACATGTCATATTTTGAAAATCTATATTTAGTCGATGCTACATATTATTGTCTTACGGGTTCTGGGTAAATGGAAATGCAAACAAAATAATTTTACTAAGACTCTGCTTGCAATTCAATCTAGCAAAACAAGCTGTCATTGCTTTTCTATTTAGTTGCTTACATCTGCTTACTAATATAATCAAAATTGTAATCGCGTTAAATGTACAGTACGTACAGGAGGTAATTTTATTAACTGTGTCGTAATATGAAGCACTGGGCTAACAATAATTAGTTATTGGCCCCCCAACACACCGAGTAAGTTGCAATCCCATGTTCTTACCAAGTTCATCGCTATACATGATTACATTTAAATCACTTTTATTTGACTTATTAATTAAGTGCAGTCATAACAAACCAAAATAGATATATGTCATCGCAATGGGCTTCATGTAAAATATAATACTCAACATACATTATGAAATAACATTATATTAGCAGAGGATATATTTAAGAATAAAAAAATTTACTTTTTATTTCCATTTTTAAATCAAAATTATCTTTAAAATTTCATCACTAACGACATTTTGTCATGTCAAAGGGTATTTGTAATTTGAAAATATTTTGTAATTTCATTGCTGTATGTTTCATAAATATACACCAAAATGTGAAATTTTTGGTACTTGTAAATTTAAGGTATGCCACACCAGCAAGTGTACTAAAATGTTCGATCCTCTTTTCTTACTTTATCTAAGTTAAAGATAGTTTTTTTATTTTCTTTGTTGTATTTAAGTTTCTCTTCGAGATACACCACTTTACCCGAAATATTCCAGACAATCTCTTACCGTAGACTACTTCATGTCTTTGTAGACTATTTCTCTCATTTTATAAGATCCTTTACATAAAGAAAGGTTAGACGAATACTGTTAAAGCCACTCACAGCATTCAAAGACTGAGTGTAAAGTGGAACAAGGATATTCCTTCGCTGTAATTCATTGTTTCCCGACAACTTATCAAGTTTTCGCTTCATTATCTTAATTTATACTTGGAACCGAACTTATAACTTAAAAATTATTTTGTATTGTAACATTTACAAGAACTCGTTTTTTAGTTATTACTTTTGACAGTTAACCCAGAGATAAATCCTATTATATAAAGCTATTTTTATTTATATTTTTGTATTACTAGCAGGTGACATTTTTCTTTGTGATTGATAAACTCGTAAAATTCGAAACTAATTTAAAAAACTATTTCAACATTTAAGAGCTAGACACCGCCATGCAGACTAAGCTTATGCTTCATTTGACCTACATTTTTAAAACTGCTCTTTATTATATAGTAGTGTTGAACAAATAAACGAGACGAACTTACAAAGAAAAGTCGTATAGCGCTTACGTCCAGAACTCATGGAGTGGGTTTCATCACCTAGGCCCGTGATTGCTGTAAAATATATAATAAATAAACAAAAAAGCTTGTGATCCATGACGACTCCAGGATCTTTTGTGTTTCTGACTCTTTTCACTCTTGGCTCCCTATACTATAACTAGACTGAATAAAAACCTGTGTGTACATTAATTATTAAATAAATATGTATATTCCTAGTAAATGAAATATATGAACATTTTTCAAAAGCGTGTTTTAATTTTTTACTAAAGCATACAAAAAATCTATCTCGATCTCCTTGAATAAGACGACAATCATTTGAGTTCTTAACGTTCATTTGTTTTAAATATTTTTAAGTCGTCAACAAGTAATAGGAACTGTCAGTTTTGAAAACAGGAGGCTATATAATTTATGGATAACACATAGAGTAGGGGTCCGCAAATAGATCCTTGAACTACCCCTTATGGAATCTGACTTCTAATTCATGACCATTTATAACAACCCTCTGCGTTCCGCCTCTGAAGTATGATGCAAACCATTTTAATAGTTTTCCTGTGATGCCATTACGGGCTAGCTTTTGCAATCGTAGGAGGTGATCAACATCAAAAGCTTTTTGGAAGTCAGTATACTTATATAGCAACTATGTACTTGTGTTCGGTTGACCATGGAGTTAAATAAGAAGATATTAAACATACAAATAGAATTGTCTCAGTACTTTTATTTTTCATAAAACCGTGTTGCTGTGGTATGAAGAACTTCTCGATAAAAGTATAGAGTATCTGATGGACTTGGATTCGATAGGCCTGTACTGTGACCTGTTACCCGATATGTGAATGGGTGAAATAGGTGTACGGTCTTCCAACGTTCAGGAAATTTTTCAGACATTTTGTAAAGATAATAGCGAGAGGATTTTTTTGTATTTTACAAGATTTTTTAAAATATGTTGTGATTTTATCTGGGCATCTGATTTTTAATACACAATTTAATATCAGCTTTTTCATTCCTCGTAAAGACCAATGTGAAGCATGTGAGGCCTTTAAGAATGCCGAAGACAAAGAACCCTTGAGGTCTAGCTATAATCTACATCAAGAAGAAAAGAGTCTAAGTCTAAAAACAAGGTGTAGTCGAGTGTAAAAAGCCTGATAGCAACAGCATTGTGACTATATTCGATCTTCAAACTGTATTGCCTTGTCCTACAGGTTAATCGTCGGCATTTTTTTTATAAAAGTAAACTTAATTGTTATAACTTCACAGTATCGGATATTAAGTATGAGAAAACTTTCTGTTACTTTTGGCATGAGGGTCTGGGTAAGCCAATGAAATAGGTTCTTGTTTGTACAATTTTTTAAAAGAATGTTCTTCGAATAAACCAAATTCAGTCGTAACTTTTTTTCTCTGATAACTGTTGTGGCCAACAGAAAAACAAATTTATTCATAGTTTGTATTATTATGCCATTTCAACCTTGCCAATTAGATCTATAACACACAAATTCCTAATTTGTGGACACACGCAAAACGAAATGGATACCGTACACTCAGTAATAGAGAAAAATATTCGTCGAGCAAAAAAATCTGGCCCAATTTACACCCCAGATTAATATGCTCTGCTCTAATCCGAAAAGCTAAAAAGACCGGTAACAGTTTCACTGATAATGAAATGAATTTCAATAAATGGTTAGATCAGCATATTTAACTTTGTAATGACAACAAAATGTAAAGTTCATTGTGATGTATCTAGCTTTTTTGATAAAAATATTTCCGAATGTATTTTTATGATTAGATTTTGCTAAAAATGTTACTGTTTATAAGTTTGAAGATTATTACGCAACCATTTATAAGACTGTTCATTAGTCCCAAAGTTTAAAAGACTGAGTATTAAGTAAGCAAGTCTGCTTTTCTTAGAATTTGATTGCTACTCAAAGTATGAAAATGATACTAAATAATGTTGTAGTTATAAGAATTAAATTATTTTAAGTTACCTTTTCGTTAGAAGTTGGTTTTTGGAGTAGAAAATACACGATATATTTGATTAAGAAACTGTATTTTATTTAAAAACTTATCTTAAATAATATAGCTTAAATCATAAACTAAATAATATCTGCTGCAACAAAGTTACAATTCAGGACATTTCTTTTTTAAATTTCTTTTATTAGGATTTTTTTGATAATTAAATATAAGTTTTTTTATGTTAAACTATAGTAAACAAAATAAACAATCAATTTTATGAATAAAATTGATTGTTTAAAAAAAAAATTTGTTTAATAAAATCGATTGGTGAGTGAAACTCGTGACCCGAAGGCTGGCACCTACCTCGCACAACGAATTTCTATAGCGATCCAGCGTGGTAATTCAGCCAGCCTTTTGGCTACGTTGCCCTCAATGCATTCAAGTTTAGATTTAGTGTTTTATTTGTAGTATAATTTTAACGTATAATCATCAAGAAATGTTTTACTTATATAGCTTAAATTTTATATTACTTTCCTTTTCACAATGATTTGCAATAAATTATTAGTTTATTCAAATGGTTGAATCAATTTGTTTTTATTTAATATAAATTTTATGAATATTTTAAACCTACTATAAATAGTGATCCAGAAATAAAGGAACAAATGCGAACAAAATCTTAAAAGTCCTCTCTTGTAAAATTAAAAAATGAGCTGTTGTGACTTTGTTGCACCGAAGGCGCATGAACGATAGGTGGTGGTGCGATATGAACAAAAATGTTTTATTTTGTGTTTCATAACAAGTTCATTATTTGACGTATAATTACGAGAACAACCACCCATGATGATCTTGCGCCTAGATGAAGATTACCGTACGTTTTCCATTTTTTGTTTTCTATTAAAGATTGTTTTTAATACTTTTGAGAACCAACTTGAATATTTGTTGGTAGTTAAAGGAATATGAATATCAGTAATAATGGTATCAAATCTTTCCATAACGGAGCTAGGATCAAGACCTTTTATTCCTGAAATTACTATCAAACTCAAACTACATTTGATAGTAATTTCATGAGTTTGACATAGTTACCCTTACTGAAATTTTACCTAGGATCATATACTTGATTTTTCCTCATTTGGTCATCTCTTTGGCTAGTACGTCCAGATGAAACTGTTATGGAGAATGAAAGTTGTCAATTTTGCACAAAGGTAAAGCCGGTACATTAATTACACATTAGTCATTACTTGAAGAAAGCAATGGAGGTCAATAAGGTTTCTTACACTCTCATTGTGGACACAGGCTGGATCGAGATATGGAGTGGCTGCAGCGACCCTCCATTCTAGCACGGGGAGATTAAAATCTCCAGTAATGCAGAATTCAGTCTTAGGAAACATTTGATTGATATGTTTAAATTTAGTAATGAATGCACAGAGATGGAAAATGTTGCGGCTGGTGGAATGTATTCGCCACACAAAGCAAACTACGTCTGGCGTCCCATTCGTGTTCACGCGTGGCCTAAAAAATTTATTGATTGAAATTAAGACACTGTCATCCTTTTTTAAATATTTTTTGTAATCTCTATCTCTACGGAGAAGAATGAGTTACTAGGCACAACTTCAACATTAAACACTCCTGGATTAAGGAACGTTTCAGTGAATAAGATTATATCGTAATTGGTTGTTGATATATTTAAATATGATTCCTATAATTTGGATTATAAACCCCTACAATTTTGGTAATAAAGTGAAATATTCTTGCTATCTAGCAAGAATTCAAGAAAATAATTGAATTATTAATATCGATGTACATTTTAATTTTTCACATCTGAAACAATAGTATCAGGAACATAAAAAATAGAAAGAGATGTAGTTACATTATAAGAGGAAATCAGTTTTTGTATAAAATTTTTGAGTATGTACGTGTTTTTCTGTTGAGTGAAACATTAAATATTCAATAAAATCTTTTTAGTAGTAAGTTATTTGTTGATTTGTATTTATTTCGCAATCGATCGATAAAAGCTGAAAGTTCTTTCCAGTCCATCCATCTGTTACTTTGCTTTGATTTGAGATACAAAAAAATGTCAACTTTAAAACAAGGAACTTTAAAATTTGCAAAGACTAATGACGTTTAAAGTTCAAGTTCGGATCGATGTATCTATAATTTACTTTATATTTTACCTCAATTTCCATCATAAATTGACAAGACAAAACTGAGAATGACGCTGATGGTACATTGACTGAATCAAAGTTGAAGGCAAACTATTGAAGAAACCAATTATTTAAACATTCGAACTGTCAGGCGTTCAGAAGTAGAAGCTCGGGATCGCCGCGACGCAGTAGTGCATCTGGAATGTTTGCAGAAGCGCGTACAGACAGTTTTCACGCAATTATAAGAAAACGCTGTGCCTTTATGCTCGAGCGCGTTCGTGACAAACCCAACAGCATAAAGAAGGCAATAGCAGACAGGTGGGACAGCCCGATGCTGGTGCACTGGCAGCGCGTGCACTGCAATACGGCCTCCTCGCGCTCATCTCCCACGCGTCTATTTATTTGTATTTTTAAAGTTTTATTTTATTTTAATTTTATTCCATTTTATTTTACGTGTCACTAACATAGATATTAAGAATTGTATGTTTTACTAACCACATATGAATTTATTTTCTGAAATAAATTATTATTATAATTCGTCATCTTTATTGTACTACAAAATTTTCCTGTCTTCATATAAAATATTGCTTTTTGATCATATAAGGCAATTTTATTTTATACTTATCAAAAATAACGCTATTTATGAATCAACATTTAATAAAAATCGGAATAGGTTCCAACACTCGACGTCTTCATTTGACCGGCTCCATAGAAAGCGGGTCAGACCACGATCGAGTAGCACTTGACATCTCGCGGCCAGTGGCATCAGGTTGACGTTTCTACTTAATTTCTGTACGAAGGCCGGTGTGGATTGATATTTCATTTTGAATGAAGTATCTGTTTTAGGTTTACGAGTATTTATTTTATTTTTAATCAGTGGAGTTTACGTGGCCGGCTTGGATATTTTTGGTCTGGTGTGGGTAAAATATCTTCATTTGTTTATCATTTTATTTGTCATTGCACAAATTAGTATAAATTCATTACATAAAATTTGTTTCATAACTATTCATAAAAAATAAAAAACAATAATAATCTGACAAAGAATAACTATATCCGACATGGTTACGCAAAACAAAATGTCAGTTGAAGGACAATTTGAAATATTAAATATTTGCGGTTAAGCTGCAAAAAAAACAAAGGTAAAGTTTAATTAGTAAGATAAAAATTTCCAACACACTTGCAAATAGTTCAATATAGTTATAGTTCAATATAGTTATAGTTCAATATAGTTCACCCTCCAATTTTAAACAAATAATAGCAAGTCAACCTATTTCTATACAAAATCGTCGTAAATGGTCCTAAAATTCCAAACAAACAAACCTTTTACTAGTCTTCCGGGACATAACAGGTTTAATTATGCGATGAAGCTCTGTAATAAAACAGCAATTGAGACAAATTGTACACATTTATGTACACATTATTAGGTATATGACAAAAAAAGATGTGTCTTTTAAGAATTTGATAGATTGGTTTTTTTATTTTTGTTCAATTGTATTGATGCTTGGGGAGTATGTCATAAACCTCATATAATTATGAGCTTCAATAAAACCTGCGAGAATTGTGATTGGTTAGGAGATATTTCAAAAATTATAGTTGAAAAAATTATAAAATGTCTTATGATTGTAGTAAGTGAGTAGTAGGTCAGGTCTAATTTTATGTTGGTAACTGGTACAGTTATACAGTAGATTGAGAACTGTGAAGTTAATTAGTAAACTAAACCAAATAAATAAAGACGGTTAATAAGTAACATAAAGTCAGCTAATCAAAGTTAATTGTTTTAGACACCAATATATACTCCTTTTTACTCCAGTAAAAATAAAATATCTATGTGAAAACATGTGGTATTCGTGCGTATGGACATAAATAATCGTCATAAAATAAGTATTTGAAAAAAGATTACTAATCATAACTACCTATCTACGAATATGCTTACCTACTCTACAATACATATCAGACAAGATTCTGGCGACTAACAACAGGCCATTCTTACAACAGCCAGCCCTCCACTCGACGCGCTCAAGGAGCTTCGAACGATTCAATTCTACATAGAACCGTTGTTCCGTTTCTTCAGGAGAACCAAACTTTGTTGATATTTTTTTTACATTTACTTATCGACAGCACGCTTCGCCGAAACAACGATACAGAGGTTGGTTGATATTACGACTTGTCGGTTCCAAGGTTAAACTACAATATATGAGCCAATCCACCTAGAAACGAATCCAAATCTGTAATAAACATGTAATGAATATGTTTTTTAATTGCCCTATCGTTAGGCGTCAAATTCTATCGGTGAAGTATTATGTCATTCAGAAGTGTTTTAGCTCTATATCGCTGTATCGCTGGTTTATAGATTTTTTTACAGATTAAACTTTGGAAAGTTTGCCTAAGCTCTTTTTTTAAGTTCACTGAACCTACCGAATTTCTCCATTGGTCAACCAGGCTAAGGCAGAAGTTTTACGCGTTAATGGTAAACGTGATGTAAAGCCGAACAAAGCGTTTCGACAGTTTTTGGTACCCGTTTCCAAAGAGTGGAATGATCAGCCTGCGTCTGTTTTTCCAGAAATACCTTAGCTTACAAGCGTATACTGAATTCGTACCTCTTGGAGTCTCCATCATCCTTTTCCACTAGGAGAAATGGAAGACACAATTTTGCCAATCTACAATAGAAAAAGAAAATGTTGACCAAACTCTCTGTACCGTTGTTTTAGCGAAAAGTGCTTTTATCGAGTAAAAGTGTCAATCAACAAATGTCTTGTTCTATAGAACTTTGTTAAACAGTGACTTCTGTGTATAGTTGTATCGTCAAAAGTGTTTCAATAAATCGTTCGTAGCTCTAGGTTGTAGAGTCTGTAGAGTGCTCGACTACGATACGCCGATAAGATTCGTTACCACACTAACAATGCTGTACTATTGTGTTTCTGAAATCATGGTTTATGAAAAAATATTTTTGGTTTATTAGAAGGTTAGACGTGCGTTTGGTAAACCAGCAAGTGGTTTTATAGTTAACCACGTATAGTTTACATCTACGACCGATCTACGAGTCAGCAGTTAACAAATTCTGCCCCAACATTAGTTATAACTTTTGATTTAGTAAATATGCTCCTATTTTATGGTTATTTAAAAGTTATATTACTTTATTCACAACTGATCTTGATCAATTATTAAGAGTTTCCAATGAATAATATTGGAAAACAGAGCCAGCATAAAAATAGGCTAGGGCGCGAGCAAAACTTTTCACGTTTAACTTTAAGCCCGGAAAACTTTTATGCAGCGGAACTAAACCTGTACATGTCAGTTTCGTGTTTTCTGATAGACAGACCAAAATAGGTAACGTTTTTTGTATGGCACGCTAAATCTTTTTTAACAATTATGAACAATGAACTTAAACAACAGCTTTGATTCATTATCGTTTAACAGAAGTTATACGATGATGAGTTTAAAATTTTTGTGACGAGTTATTAATACGATACTCGAATTAAACGAGTTTCAACTTTATTATAAACCAAAACACATAATTTTAGGTCAACTGGGTATCACTGAACCTAACTAGGTTTGTCTTAGTTAGGCACAAACCGCTATAAGTCTTCACGTCGCGATCAGCAAAAAAGCTCGCTCCCTTCGATAGTTACAAAACATTTTAGCAATCATTCAAACAAATAATGGTTGGAAGGTCGGAGCTCTTTCGATTTTGTTATCAGCTACGTATTCATTAACGCGGGTTGTCACATTCCGTTTAATTTGACCAATGTAGGTAAGCCCACAGCCATAGTCAATGTTGTAAACTTATCAGTCCAGTTATACACATTGGTAAGAAATATAATATAATATATTTATTATATTACATTAAAGAGACCAGTACACTAATTTCAACTAGTTACGCTACTAATGTTACGTAAAACTTACGTCACGATCATTACTAAGTAGTAATTGTAATAGTTTTAAAAGCGTCTTGTATTTGTCTGCTAACACTTATATACTATATTTATTTTCAATATGTATAAGTATCGACAACTAGGGGTTCGTAAGCTAGGCCCTTTTCTCTTAAGTAATATGAAACCAGCCTAAAAGGAAAATGTCTCAAGTGCAGCACAAATCTAATTATACAGAGAGTGGCTTAGTGCTTCCACGCCCTCGCTCAATCCAGAGCCGGTGTCCCGCTGGTGTAGAGGGTCACCATGATTCTGAAGCAATTATTATAACTGGATTTAAATGTTGGCGGAAAAGTTTGAAAATTATTATTTTTTTTTTGGTTCCCCTCCACGGGAAGGGCAGGAGGACATAAAAAATGCTCTGACGCATACTCCGCGCGCGCGATCGAAGTTATGTGGGACTCGTCCCGAAGCCTACCAGAACCATACCCACTAAAAAACCCCCTGTCGGCTCGTGCATTTTTGCCACTCAGCCTTCATCTGAGCGACGGCCAATTGGAGAAAGAGGCCGCGCCAGCGGGGCCCTTAAGGGGTCACCCGCTGAGATTACATAGCACTCAAGGTGCTCAAAAATGAAAAGTAAATAAAAAACATTAAAAATGAAAAATAAAATTGCATTAATTCGGATTTACGTTAGAATTAGAATTTACGTTAGAACTAGGATTTGCGGCCTGAAGGGCCTCGAGATCTAAAATTAACTGCGTGGGTTCACCAGTGTGCGCGTTTCTCGGCCTAGCGACTTTGAATTTCGAATCTGACACAGGAGCAGTATATGAGACTGAATCTCAAACAAGATGATTGGGATGGGATTCGGCGCGTTTGAAGAACGATTCTGAGAGAGTTTTGAGGTGCTGTTGCACTGTAGGTAGTTCAAGATCTCTGTGCAGGTCCGCGTTGCGCACGAACCAAGGTGCGTTTGTGGCCCTGCGGCAGAAGAGATTTTGAACTACCTGCAGCTTATACAGGACGGAGGGATTGGCGTGGGCAAAGACTGGCGAAGCATATGACATGACGGGTCTAATGCAGACCTCATAAAGCGTACGTTTATTTCTAAAAGACATTTTACTTTTTCTACCTATCATACTATTTAGGCGGCTTAAGTAGAAACGCGCGAGTTTCGTTACTCTATCGACGTGTGGCTTGAAAGAAAGCGTCTGATCTAAGGTGACGCCTGAGTATTTAATACTGCGCTTCCAGGGGATGGGAGTACCTAACATTCGAATGTGAGGATCGTTGTAGCGATTACGACGTTTGTGGTCGAATTGAATAGCAGAACTCTTTTCCGGGTTGACATCGATACGCCATTTTTGAAACCAAACACCGAGGGCGTTTACGGCCTTTTGGAGTCTGGTGATGTTATACGGGATCCTTTGACCTTTAGTGTAAAGGGCGGTATCGTCTGCAAAGAGGGCGAGTTCGACGCCTTTCGGCGGGATGGGGATGTCGTTAGTGTACACGGTGTACAGCAGAGGGGCGAGGACTGAGCCTTGCGGGACTCCAGCCTTTATGGGACGAGGCGCGGAGAGCGTGCCTTCATGTTTGAATCGAAACGTACGGTCTTTAAGAAACGACGCGATTAATCTGACTAGGCGAACCGGTAAGCCTATTTTATAGAGTTTAAAAACGAGACCGCTATGCCAGACTTTGTCGAAAGCCTTGGCTACGTCGAAGAGAACCGCGATTGTTTTTTTACGATGCGGATAGAATCCTTTGAGTATGTACTCGACGATTCGATGGACTTGCTGAGGGCAGGAGTGCTTAGCGCGAAAGCCGAACTGATGAGGAATAGTGAGAGAGTCGCCATCCGTTGGAAACAGATGGTTCCGCATTCGAGAGAGTATGACTCTTTCGAGAAGTTTAGACATTGCCTTGAGGAGGCTGATGGGTCTGTGATTAGCCGGGATGTTCAGAGGTTTACCCGGCTTGGGAATGCCTATGACTGTCGCTTCTTTCCAGGCTTTTGGAAAGTAGCTATGGTCGAAGCAGGCATTGAAGATGATAGCTAACAAGGTAAGCACCAGCTGAGGCAGGTGCTTAAGTGCGTGGTTGGAAATTCCATCCGCACCCGGAGCCTTTTTGTACTTTTGCTTTCTAATGAGAAGCAAGATTTCATCTTTAGAGACTGTGACGGGGTCGTCGGTGATAGGGAGAGATTCTCTGCGGAGAACTTCGTCCTCCACCGCCTGGATGTGGGAGGGATCCGCTAGTTGCGTGCTGGGCGAACATTGTGCCGCTATGCTGTCGGCGAAGCATTCGGCTTTCTCTTCGACTTCGAAGGCAATGGTGCCGTCGGGACGAGTGAGAGGAGGAACGTGAGAGGCGGAGTCTACGCGTAAGGCTCGGGCCATTCGATAATACGCTTTGTGGGACGGGGAGATACTCTCCATGAGATCGTTAAACTGAGTGTCTCGGAGTTCCGCGAGGCAAGATCTAACTTTACGTTGAAGATTCGCAGCTGTTCTATACGTGGGCGTGGGATATTTCTTGGCTCTCCGGAGAGCCGCGTTTTTAGCTTTTATGAGATTGCTAACGGCTAAGGGAAGCGCGGGTTTGCCTTGCTTAGCAATAATTTCGTTGTCGTTGATGGCTGAGTTAATAGCATCAGTTAGAGTATTGACTAGTGAATCTATTTTATCCGTGCTATCTAATTGGTCGGGCGAAATCGCGAACGGAGGGTTAGGGGCCTCTAAGGCTGAAACTAACGTATTTTTAAAGCCTTTCCAGTTGGTAAAGGTCTGAGGAGATGTGACGTTAACGTTAGGTGAACCTAGCACGAGGGAGACGGGGCGATGGTCGGAGCCTAGGTCATCGAGCGGTTCGATGGACCTGAGATCAAGATTGATTCGCTTGATAATTGCAAAGTTGAGGATGTCAGGAGAATAGGTCGGGTTGCTGGGATAGTGAGTGGGAGTGATGGGGGATAAAACGTCTAAGTCAAGGGAGTTAGTGATGTCGAGGAGAGCGATACTGCTGGTGTTGGTCGATAGGCACGTCCAGTCAGTATGTTTGGAGTTAAAGTCACCGAACATAATGACTGAATGGCCGAGGGCGAGAATGGCCTCAAAGTCGCTGCGGGTTGGTCTGGAGCCGCACGATATGTAGACTGAAGCTATGATGATGGTCGGATGACCAGTCATAGCCAATCTACACACAGTGGCCTCCATAGTGAGGAGAGGAGGGGTAGGGAGAGGACAGCAATGGAAGCCTCTTTTGTAATATATAGCGGTGCCGCCGAAACCGTCGGAGTTGGGCCTATCGTTACGAATAAACGCGTACTTAGGTATAGCGAATCCCCTGGAGCGGTTTGGAGTAAGCCATGTCTCCTGGAGAAGGAATAAGTCAGGTTCTTTGTTCTGAAGGAACAGTTTAATCTCGGGAAGGCTGGTGCTAAGGCTGCGAGCGTTAAAAGATACTAGGGATAAGCCCTTGGGTTTAATACGACTGGTCGCGGGATTCGCGGGTCTAGACATTATAATTTACTTATTTACGAATTTATACAAAAATAAAAGAATTTACAACGAACTTAGGAGCGAGTGATGCTCGGCTAACGCGAATAAACGCTCTTGAGGAGAGCGGGCGGCTCGCAGTTTGCGTGCGAGTACGGAAATTTCGTTAATGTCGACGTTTTGGATGACGTCGAACACGGTCTTCATGTCCTCAGCCAACGACGACTGAGGTGAAGATGACAAAGCGGGACGCGGCCCTACGGAAGCTACGGGAGCTGGGATGGGTCGGGAAGGTGCAGGCGGGACGGCCGGACGCTGCCTTCAAGACAGAACCGGAGTAAGCGTCGGCTGAACGGGCTTTGCTTCCGGGGGACCCCGGTTGCGCAGCGGCGGGAAGTTAGCGGGAGTGAGCGGCGGCGCCGGTTTGGGCGCGACCCTCTTGGCGGTGGAGCGCGGAGCGCGCGGGCAACCCCTGTAGTTAGCTGTATGGCCGGACTGGCCGCACAGCACACAGGCAGGGGGGAAGTGGATTCGGGAGTGCGAGTGCACTCCTTAGTGATGTGAGGATCCAGGCACTTTATGCACCTGGGGGGAGCTGAACAGTTAGCCGCTGCGTGGCCATATAGCTGGCAGCGGTGGCACTGCCTAGGGTGACCGCGGGGGTTGGGACGCTCGACGGAGATGTCCGCAAATTGTGCGAGCCTCTCTGAAAATCTCCTTCTAGTTGGGAGTGTTTGTAAGGATTACTGGAGCTAAGGGAAAACGCCTACCGCGGTTGGAGTGCATCTTGTGCACTGCTATGGCCGGGAAACCCTGAGACTTAAGGTCCTCGAGAATGTCTTCGTTACTGAGTTCGAACGGGACGCCCCGTAGTACTGCGCGGATCTTACGCTCCTCCGGGAGGACGTAGGTGTGATACGCGATTTGATTGATCGACAGGAGCCTAGTGAAAGACTGGAAGTCGTCGACGGTCGCTACCTGAATTTTGATTGTATCGCCAGCGTTGGCGGCTTTTAAGTAATTAATTTTGTGCTCTTTGCACAAGTTAGAGACCGCGGTCCAGCGCGCTTTTTCACGGAGGAATACGGGCGGAGGGAGCTGAGGCTTCGGCGGGACGGGAGCGCAGCGCGTCGCTGGCTTCGATGAGACCGACGGAGACGCGGTTACTACGAGCGATTTTAACGGCGCGGGGGCTGGTGTTGAAGACACCGGAGAGGGCTAGGGTATTGATGATACCGAAGCTTTCTTCGAGCGCTTCTTGGAGCACTTGGCGACAAGTTGAAACGTGGGCTCAGGAGAGCCGGTTAAGGTGACGGCATCTGACGACGTATCAGACGCGGGTTCGGAGTCGCTCCCTGGAGCGGTACGCTTACGACGCGACGCGTGAGAGGATGCGACCGATTCGCAGTCCATCTCGGACGAGGCGGGAGACGCGGGAGAGCTGTAGACCTGAGGGATCTGGACGTCGGAGGCCTGAGGGGCCGGGGGCGCGATACATGCCTGTAAGGCCTGCGTTATTACGTCTTCTGATAAGTTGGCGCCGGACGCAACGAGTGCCTGGGCGAACGACCTAAGGGTGTTGACAAGGTCCATTGGAGGGCTTGGTCCTACGATATATGATATATAAATATATAAGAATGCCTAGGTTCCCTAGCAAACCTAGCACCTAAACCTCCCTACCCGCGGTAGGGGGGCTGGGGACGACGCGAAGTGGTGCCCCTAGCTCGGACAGCACTGTACCGTCACCCTGGGAAAGGCCCAAGTGCAATGGGATCGGGTCAGCCGGTTTCTCCTTGGCCTGAAGGGCCTTGGAAGCGCACCGGGGCAACGCTATCAGGCTTAGTTGTCACCGTTAAGTATCCACCTGATCAAACGCGAGTCTACTACGGAGTGTGTTGCCAATAAATTGACAGCAAAAACCGGCCGTAGACCTGACGAAGTTGATGCACTAAAAGTGCGGGATTGACTACGTTACGACCGGCCGGAGCCGGCCGCAGAGCGAGTCTCTGACTACGTACAAGCGCCAAGCGTCAAGTACGCAGCCAGAAAGACAGCCCGAGTCTTGCGAACCACTATCGAATTTAATCGACCGTGGTAAGCTCAACCCTGTTGTTGCTGCACTCACCGAGGTGAGGTTTTTAATTCAAGGGGTGCACAGAGTGCGGGATTGACTACGTTACGACCAGCCGAGGGCCGGCCGCAGAGCGAGTCTCTGACTACGTAGCAGGCGCCAAGCGTCAAGTACGCAGCCAGAAAAACAGCCCGAGCCTCGCGAACCACTATCGAATTTAATCGACCGCGGTAAGCTCAGCTCTGTTGTTGCTGTGCAAGAGACCGACTTAGTTGCAGCCGATCGCAACTGGCCGCAGCGTAAGCCCTGAAGAGGCAATCAGCGTATGAGTATTGCGAACGAGTTGTCGTCGTGAGACGACAATCGTGACTCAACTGCTGGAGCGACCGCGAACACGTCCGAGCGGGGCCGGACGCAGAACGGATCTGAGAGTGGCGTTTGAGTATTGATACGAGAGAAGTCGTGAGACAACAATCGTGACTCGGCAGCCGGGAGCGACCTTCAACACGTCCGAACGGGTACGGACGCAGATCGGGTCTGTGGTTTGAAAATGCGTTTATACACACATAAATATATGTATATTGAGGACAAAGGACTATGGGCAAAAACGTATGAGCTCCGTCCCCACCTACCAACACACATGGAACTGAAACCGATGTGTTCCTAAAGTGCCCCCTATCTGATAATACTTCTTTGTTTTAGATAAATTAGTGGGAATATATATATATTATATATTAACACATATAACACATTAACACATATATTTCTAATTATTAATTTACGTATATTAATAATAACAAACTGTTTTTATTTTACAATTATAACCATATTGATAAAATAATTAACATTATAGTACAAAATATGATAATACAAAGTAACTAAACAAAAATATATAAAATATGTGTTAAGCTTTAATCCTTGGTTAAAGGTCAAGGTTATGTGAAAAAGAATCATAAAATATGGTAAAATAACGCATATTTATATAACGAGGTCAGTTTTATTGCTTTATTGAATGTTATAATCAGATAGATAAACTCATAACGAATCGAAAAAGAAAAGAAGGTTTTCGGAGTCGTCGCGGGAGGGGTTAAACTATCACGAATAAATTCTAAATCATTCAGAGGCCTTACAAATTATAACTAAAACGCAAACTGCTGTCGAGAAGTCCATTTTACGCTATACGCAAAACACAAGAAAGAAAAGTTTAAAAAAAAATTACCGTATACGCTCACTTTACACTTAACCACTGATTCTGAAGTGCATTTCACTGTTTTCACATATTGTTCAGTTCTCCTTCTTTCTTACTTCCTAGGCAGGGCTGGCCAAGCTGGTCATGCTCATAGCTCAGGGCTGGTTCACGATAGCTGCGCGGTTAAACTCCTTACGTATTTTTTTTTGTATATTAGACCTTTCTCAATCTTATATTGCAAATCAATCTATTATCTCTCTATCAAATCTATATAATATTTTTCAAATCTTATTAGCATGCTCCACGACCCAACGACCAATTACAGTTTTTTCGTTCCTAAACAGTGCGACCTTAATATATTTAGTTATAATACGAGTAGTTTAGTTAGATTTAATACGATAGCGGACATAGGTTTAAATAATTCTATAAATCTATTTGTAGATAGTGGTGCTAGAATGTGGTGCTGAATTTGAAAGATTTGAATAAAGAGGAGGAATTGAGTATTCAGCAAATATGTGCTAAGTACGCCGACGTATGCCATTTACCGGGTGATAAGTTATCGACTAAGAGTATTATGAAACATACTATCACGATGAAGGAGATAGTGCGTTTCATAATAACGTGTATGTTAAACCTTATCGGATACCTCATGCGTTAAAAAACGAAGTTAAAAGGCAAATGTTAGATAATGACATCATTGGGGAAACCGTGTGAGAGTGGTCCAGCCCAGTCTTATTACTTCCGAAAAAGGCTGATAAGTCGAATAACAAACAATGGCGACTTGATTACAGGCAGTTAAACAATAGAATCCAAGACGATAAGTTTCCTTTGCCCAATATAATAAATATTTTAGACTCTTTATCCGGAAGTGTTTGTTTTTCTAAATTAGACCTTTCCCAATCTTATTTTCAATTAAATTTAAACGAAAACTCTAGAAAGTGTACTGCGTTCACGGCTGATAATCAATATCAGATGAAACGTTGTCCTATGTCCGTGGGACTTAAGACCAGTCCTAGTGCTTTTTCAAGGCTAATCACCATAGCCATGTTAAATTATAAAAATCTTTTTATTTATTTAGATGACTACGTCATTATTGGAGATTCTGAAGAAAGTCACAATAAAAATTTAATTTCAGTTTTGAACCGTATGAGAGAAGTTAATCTTAAATTATACCCTATGAAGTGTGAGTTTTTACGGAAAGATATGATTTATTTGGGACATTAAATTACCAGTGAAGGCATATTTCCTGACCCTAACAAAATAGAATCCATGCAAAACTTCCCAAGCCCAACATGCGCCGATGACGCGAAACGTTTTGTCGCACTAGCAAATTATTACAGAAGGTTCATTTAATTTACATATTGCCGACATTGTTTTTCCATTAAATAAGCTTAGTAAAAAAGGAGTCAAGTTTACGTGGGATTCTGGTTGTGAGAATGCATTTCAAAAGTTAAAATTAGTTTTATGTAGTCCACCGATTTTAGATTATCCTGATTTTTCGGAAAATAATATTTTTAGGTTACAAACGGATGCATCAAAGGTGCTGTATTATCTAACAGTAATGGTAAAGTTGTCGCGTATGCGAGTCATAAATTTAAACCCTGCCGAAACGCGTTATCCTGTAATTGAACTTGAACTTTTGGCAATTGTTTGGTCCATTAGGCATTTTAGGCCATATCTGTATGTTGTATGTACACTAACTATTAAAAATTTTTACTGACCACAAACCGCTTGTCTATTTATTTACTTTAAACGACCCATCTAGCAGATTAACAAAATTTAGACTTTATTTAGAGGAATATGATTTTATAGTTGAGTACGTGCCAGGTCGAAATAATGTAGCTGCAGATGCATTAAGTCGAATCCAGGTGACGTCGGACGAACTAAAAGAAATGTGTGACAAAAAATCTCGGTTTTGACTAGAGCTCAGAGTAGACAGTTAGCAACTGAACAGCGTGACATAATATCCTCCAGCCTTCGAGCACCCCGAACTGTAAGCCTGATCAACTTACTCAGTTGGAAGTTCTCAAAAGGCCAGACGATATCATTGAATTAATTTTTACTTATAATTACAACGATATTATATTGAAATATGAAAATGATAAATTATTGCATTCATCATGTAACTATTGTGTGTTTGTGCCGAAACAATCGGCTGTATTCTTAAATACTCGATCGTTATCAACCGCGCAGGTGTTAGCGAGAGATTAAAGAAATCTTTGTTGATATTAAAGAGTTATTAATTATTATGAATGAAAGTAATAAGATGCAAATTTAAAAGTTACTAAAATGTTTTTCTAACTTGAAATCCGATTTTCCAAAAATTTTAATAACCAAAGATGTTACACGGATTTCTGATAAGGATGATATTAGAGTTATACTGATAGATTTCCGTTTATTACCTACTAGCGGACATACAGGCGTAAACCGCATGTCAAATAATATTAAAAAATATTATTATTGGCCAGGTTTAAGTACAGACATGTACAATTATGTGAAAAAATGTGAACATTGTCAAATACAAAAACATACAAATAGGTGTATCAAACAGCCCATGGTTATAACAACCACGCCAAGTAGTTCTTTCGAAAGGATTAGTGTAGATTTAGTTGGTCCTTTAGAAATAGATAATTTTGTCAACAATTTTGTCTTAAGATATGGAATTCCTAAGGAAATAATCACGGATAGGGGTACCAAGTTTATCTCCAGCATATTTTCAGAAACCTGCCAGTTACTAGGCATAACACAATTTCATTCGACAGTTTATCATCATGAAACGTTTGGTGCAATAGAAAATAGTCACAAATATTTAGGTTCATTTTTGAGAATACAATGTAGTAATTTTAAACAAGATTGGACTTTATGGATTCCTTATTGGACTTTTTCTTCAGTACATTCACAGACAAAATATACTCCATACGAATTAGTGTTTGGAAAATTGTGTAATTTGCCCAGTAATCTATCTAATGAAATAGAGCCCTCGTATAATTTTGAATCTTACCCTTTAAAATTGAGTGAAGAGTTAAAATACAGATTGCAAAGAGCTCATAATGATGCTCGTAATAATTTGTTACAATGTAAAATTCAAAGAAACATTGCCTTTGACCGTACTTGTAATCCGATAATGTATACGCCTGGTGAGTTGTTATTAATTAAGAATCAAGTAGGAAATAAGTAAGATAATAATAGGTCTTTACCTATGAAACTGCCGTTTTGCCGTACTGGCCATTTCAAATGAAAATATTTTTTTTTTTGACTGATAATTCTAATTTCAAATTAATTTTATTTGACAAACATGGGATTCTTTTTCTAAAATCGTCATTTGTTTTGTTAGTGTTTTGTTTTCAACGCATTCGAACATTTTTCGTCATCATGGATAAGTTAAAATTCGAGTAATTATGGAGTATGAGTACCGTCGTGGCAGCAAAGCGGCACAAGCGGCACGCAAAATCAACGACGTTTACGGAGCGAACACTACAAACGAACGCACCATCCGTTATTGGTTTACCCGCTTCCGTTCTGGAAATTTTGACCTGAAAAATGAACCTCGTGGTCGTCCGAAAACTTTGGTCGACAATGACGAATTAAAGGCAATTGTGGAAGCTGATGAAACTTAATCCACGGCTGAATTAGCAGCAGCTTTCTACGTTAGCATCAAAACAATATTGGTCCATTTGCGTCAAATTGGCAAGGTAAAAAAGCTTGAGAAATGGGTACCCCACGAACTCAATGACCGCCAGTGCGAAGTACGCGTGGAGACGTGCCTTGCACTGCTCAGCAGGCATACAAATGAAGGAATTCTGAACCGCATTGTTACTTGTGACGAGAAATGGATCCTGTACCGTTTATACAGTTACAAGGAATGTTAGGATTATAGTTAAACTACAATGTTAAGAGTAAAATAACTAAACCCGACGAGTGCAGTTTTGACACTAAAATTTATTTGCATTAAAAGTAAAATGATGAGTCACACGTTAACCTAGATAAATCCTTTGTACTTTGTACATCCTGCGACTCCAAAAGGAATATAATCAGAGAGGTAAAATATAATATTACTAAACTAACGCAATACAAGTTGAAATTAAATATAAAACAAATAAGTAAAAATTAATAAAAGTAGAGTCAACCTTCACGTTGAGTCAAATGTTGTTTATAAATTGGTTTTGGTAGATATTTAACACACGAATTGTTAGAGTTAATTGTTTATTTTATTCACTGTCACTGACCTCGGGAATTTTCAACCTTACCGACCGAGGCTGAGACCTGTGATAGAGTACCACGTCATCGCACTTAACACTATTAACACTACTGTGTCCACTGTGTGTGGAGCATGGTGCGCCCACGCCGGGCGCGCTTCGCTCCACTGGACGCCGCTGGGACGGTGGCTCCACCTGGGCCGCCTGGGCCGCCGCCGTCGCCACTGGTGCCGCCTGGAAGACCACCGGCATTGCCGCCTGCAGTGCTGCTGCCACGTTCGCGCGTTGTCTCGCTGTGCGGCAGCGATATATCATATAGCCGCATACTAGTATAAGCAGTGCTAGTGTGACGTAGAGTACGGTGTACTGGTGTAGGTCGTGTACGCTGAGTGACGTGTAAGTCAAGTCAGACTGTTGTTTAATGACCTTTATCTGATCCTTTATACCATTCCAAGTTCCATTATGATCCTCTGGTATAAATAATTCAGGCATGGTAGTGTGAAAAATTTGATTTATAATTGATGTGTCAGCTCCAGTTGGTACAATTGCTTGTGTGTTTACCTTGCTAAGATAGTTAGTATGTCCGTAAACTCGAGTACCCTTAGTTTTAAGAATGCAGCCTTGACCGATGTCAATAAGTCCATTCCCCATCAATGTTATCAGCTCCGTCTTGTCTGGACAAAATAAGCGAGCTAGGCAATTATCACAACACGTGAATAACCACCTGTTAAAAGCACGTAATTTGATCCACTTCTCTTCGCACTGAATTGGTTTCGTATTGCACAACGCCTTATTGTTGATAGTTATATTACACAGGGTGTGACTTATTTGTTGTTCATAGACTGGTTTATCGAAGGAGCATAATACTTTTCCTGATGTTAAGTGAATGCAATAGGAAGTATCTTCTTCTGTTATTAATAAAAGTAAATCCTTCTGAAAGTTAAAAGCGATATAAGGGGTGTTCGTTTCCACAGTGTATCCTTTGCCAGGAATGCTATAAATTTGATCGACCTCAAATATTTCTTTAGCAACCAATGGGATTTTAATTTCGATTATCATGAACGATCTACCTACTTTTGAATTAATTTTCAGCAGCTTATAAAAATCATAAATGTTTTCTGCATTTATCGGCAACGTTAGATCACCCTGTAGTTGACTTGTAATGAGATGTATTTGCTCATGTAATTGCTCCACAGGTAATAAGTGAGCGTTTAGGTGGCCATGTGATAAATCAGTGACAGTGTCAATCAGGTCGTTTTGGATTTGTCTTAAACTTGAAATTAAAATCTGAGCTGACAAAAATGATGACATAAGGTATAATGAACGTTGGTCGTCTGTTTGTACTCTATTTAATGTTGAAGTTATATTTTGTAAATGCAACTGTACGATGCCGTATTGTTTATTCATTATAACTTCATTTCTTTTTAAGATATTAGATTGAGCCTCTATTACGCTGGTCTGATTTTTAAGTAAGGTCCGAAGATGATTTTCATTATAAGATATTTTTTCGATGTCCTTTTCATATTGCCTCAAAAATCTATCATCCAGAACGCCAAACAAGGAGTTAGCCAAATAACCCACGCCATTGATTAGGCCCCTCTTCTGCCTTTTCTGGTCTGGGAATTTAATTAATTCATTATAGTGCTCGATTTCTGATAGCTCATGCTGTAATTGGTACATTATACTGTGATATTGTGGTGGAAGATCTGAAATGTAAGTATCCTTCTGTAATCGATGCACGTATTTTTGTAAATATGATAGTCCTGCCCAGTATGTTGTCATGTTAAAGTACACTAACAACTTCCATTCATCTCTGATAAGGTTCATCTCGTACTGTTTATCAAAATAGAGTCTTTGATCGGAGTTGAAATAAGATACGTTGTAGGTACAACGAACAGGAGCAATTGTAAGTAAAAATACAAGCAGTGTCGTTAAAATAGAGTATGAAAATCTGCTGGTTTTGTGACGAGTTCTTGTCGTTTTTTCATTACTCTGATTGGTATTGATGGTTGATGGAGGATCACTTGTCTGTTTATTGCAGTCTGAGCTATTTTTGTTTCGAGTACTATCTTCGTTGATAGGAAGAAGTGATAGTTTTAATATAGGCCTTTTAATGATGCCGTTTTTCGTTTTTACAGAGACCACCCTGACATATCCATCTTTCCCGGGGTGGACCTGAACGACTCTTCCTAATGCCCATTTTCCGGGGGGTAGGTTCTCTTCCTTGACTAATACGATGTTATCTAGCTCGATATTTTTGGTAGGATGTTTCCACTTGGATCTTGTTTGTAGCTGTTGTAGGTATTCCGAGGACCAAGTCTTCCAGAAGCTCTTGTTCATCGTTTGAACCATATGCCACCTGGTGCTCATGTTTATTTGATTGGGATCTGTCTGCGGGCGAGACAATAAGGGTCTTCCAATCAGGAAGTGCCCTGGTGTGAGGTAATCATCATCGGGATCTTTTTCTCGGGAGCATTAAATCATTCAGGCTGTTACCTGTAGATGTTTTGGAAGATGCATTGAATACGGTTCTCAACTTTGTAGTAGTAGAGTCTGCTTTCAATACTCCATGATGCGGGAGATAGCATGATGGCTCTATCTTATTTGTTACAGGTTTCATGTGGCCTAAACATAAGTATTCTGACATAAATTGCTTATAACTATCTGAAAAGTCCTTATTTTTAGACATTTTGTTCTCTAAATTGTGTAGTTGAGCGATCGCTTTAGATTTAGACAAACCAAGATGTTGTTCATAGTTTTCTTTCATGGGAAGCGCAACTTCATACTGACCGCTCTCTAGGCGCCTCGTAGTAGCTTGATATAGCTTTTCACAGAGTTCTTCTTCTTCAGACAGCTTATTAGAGGTGTTGTTCACTTCTTCCAGTTCCCAGTATTGTGATATATCGGCTAAGTTGTTAAGTACTACATTACAGTTGAAAGTTTTGACATTACCCGATAATATCCAACCTAAGCGCGTCTGTTGAGCTATAGGTGCTTTGTTAGGGCCCTTAATTAAGCCATCCATTATGATTTCCGAATACACACTTGCATCCAATAGTAGGTCAATGGGCCGAGAGATGTTATAGTCAGGATCAGCAAGTTGTAGGTGTTGTAAATGTGACCACGGTTGTTTGTTGAAAGTCCCGTTAGGTAAATCGTTAATTACACGGTTAATGACTAGAGCTTCTGTTGAGAATTTAAAGTCATCGTAAATAGATGAGCAGTTCAGTGAGATAACACCTTTGCTCCTTTTCGAACCATACCCAATCCCGGAAACTGAGGCGTGATAACTTTTTCTAGGGAGGCCTAGTAGTTGTGCGGCATGTTCAGAAATTAAAGTTATTTGCGATCCTTGATCTAATAATGCCCTTAAGACGACACTTGTACCATCATATGTTTGTATTTTTAATAAAATTGTAGTCAGCAAAATTTCCTCATTATCTGTAGCGACGTAATTAACATTATGATTTTTATTTGAATTAGTTGCATAATCTGTCGATGTAGGAAGTATGCCACTCGTTCGATAGGTAACTGACTTTGCATTTGTAATAGTCTTTAAAAATGCATCGTGAAGCATCGTATTATGATCGCTTTGACATTGTTTACACCTATTTGTAGAAATACAGGGCAGGTCATGTTTGAATAGGCAATTTTGACAGATTTTTAATTTTGAGATCGTGTTCATTTTATCTTCAGCTGACAATTTAGCAAATTTGTTGCATTTGTAAAGTACGTGATTTTTTTGACAAAATGGGCAGCCCGACGTACGTGCTGCTGAGGCTTGGTAACTGGACTTTGAAATTAATTTTTCTTTGTATTGATTTCTATTATAAGCTGACGTATTCTGATGGCTTTGAGATGACTTAGTTATGTGAGGCGGGGTATTTCTTTTATGAATAGGCTCTAGTGCTGTAAATTTGCTCTCCAGGAAATTCATGAGCTCATCAAGGGATGGCAAGTCCCGTGGATGTGTGCGAGCTTCCTTGTATTGATTATATGTTTCTACATCTAATTTTTTCGTTAATAGGTGAACCAGTAATGGGTCCCAGGTAGTGGTATTAATACCCAAATTTTGAATGGCGTATAAGCATTCTCTTGAGGTGTCATAGAGACGTTTAATTTCATAGGCAGACTGTTTGTGTGCCGCAGGTAGATTTAAAAATGTTTCTATTTGGTTTGTAAAGAGAAGCTGTGGATTGTTGTACCTGTGTATCAGCAGCTCCCATGCAGTGTCGTAGTTGTCAGCTGAGATATGTAGATGCTGTACGATTCGCTCTGCTTCTCCCTTCAGCTTGCCCTTCAAATGTTGCATCTTCTGGCTTTTAGTCAGCAAGTTGTTGTTGTGGATGGTCTCATAAAATAAATCGTAAAAGGTAGGCCATTGCGTGTACTTGCCCGTGAACACTGGAATGTCGATTTGAGGGGTCGCTTGCTGAAGATGTGCTGTGGAAGCTAATTTCATATTGAGAGATCTTTTGAGAGCTTTGTAGCGTTGTTCATATTCATTAAATTCTTGGTCGTAACATAAATTTGAACCCTGCAATATGTTATCAATCTGTAGATGTAATGAATCTATAGCATTCCAGCGTAACTGTACGTTGCGTAATTCATCTTCTAACTCCCATTTATCGCTTAATTTATCTACATCTAAGCTATTTACCAACCTTCCAAATGCTCTGAAATTGGTGCGTTGCAGAGACAAAAGGCTGTCAACCTCTGTGTGTGGTTGCGCTGGCGGGGCCTGTGTTGGCCGTGCGTGTGCTGGCGATGCCTGTGCTGGCGGTGCCTGTGCTGTATGCAGGTGTGCCGCGCCTGGTGATGACCCGCGCTTGTGGCCGCTAGGGGAAGGGGATGGAACGGACATACCTGTGCTTGATGCCTGATACGAGGATATCTTAAATCGTACATCACTGTAGAACTGTCGTGCAGCCTCATATTGATTGTCGCAAAAATATGGAATGGTTTCATTTCTAAACTGAGCTAACTTCGCGTTGTTACTATTAAAGTCAGCCCAGAGCTTGTCCAAGCTCTCGAGTCTCTCCTCTATGTACTCACGCGTCTTACGAATAGACGAGTCTTTCTTAAAATTGCGTTCAATACGTTTAATTTCCTCCAAAATCGACTCTTGGCGTTGAAGAAGGCTGTCTACGAGCTCCATTTTGTAAAGTTAGTTACAGGTAAATGGAAAGATCTTACTTGGTATTTGCTGCTTACTCTCCTGCTGTAGCGTTCTCAGTTTGTTCTAGCGATCCTCACAGAGTACCCCGTAATTTAGAATGTGCTAACACTAACACTGCACTCAATAGTCCGATAAAAATGTGTAAAATAAAATAAAATTCTTAGTTTACTATGATTAGTTTTTCTGTCACTGTACGTAACAAGATTCAAAGTTCACTGTGACTGTTCGCCACGTACGGTTTAGTATTTGTAATAAAGACTGTACGTCTTACTAAACTATAATTTCAAATTTCTGGTTACACTCGCGAAACTGTTTCGAACGCGAGATGAAACTCGAAGGACCAAAAAATAACTGTACCGTTTATACAGTTACAAGGAATGTTAGGATTATAGTTAAACTACAATGTTAAGAGTAAAATAACTAAACCCGACGAGTGCAGTTTTGACACTAAAATTTATTTGCATTAAAAGTAAAATGATGAGTCACACGTTAACCTAGATAAATCCTTTGTACTTTGTACAGATCCTGTTTGACAATCGTAAGCGCTCAGCAAGTTGGTTGGACCCTGGTTCAGCACCCAAACAATGCCCTAAACGAAAACTTACCCCTAGAAAAGTGATGGTCACTGTTTGGTGGTCTAACGCGGGTGTAATTCATCACAGCTTCTTGCCAAGCGGGACAAGCATTACTGCAGATGTGTACTATGAAGAACTGAACACAATGATGGAGAAGCTCGCACGTCTCCAACCAGCTTTGGTCAATCGTTCGGCTCCACTGCTCCTGCACGACAACGCGCGACCTCATACTGCACAGCAGACGGTCTCCAAGCTACAAGAGTTGGGGTTGGAAGTTCTCCTTCATCCGCCGTACTCACCAGACCTTGCACCTACAGACTTCTACTTTTTCCAGAATTTGGATAACTTCTTGGCGGGAAAAAAATTCAGTACCCGAGAGGCAGTACAAAATGCCTTTGAAGAATTTGTTGCCTCCCGTCCAGCTGATTTCTTCAAGAAAGGCATCAATAAGCTACCAATGCGTTGGCAAAGATGCATTGATTGCATGGGTGATTATTTTGATTAATAGAAATAAAAATATATAAAAAAATTACGCTTCATTTATTTCGTGAAAAACGGCAATTTCATAGGTAAAGACCTAATATTTATTGTGGTCTTTTTATAGTTATAAGTGATTTAGGCCCTAATGTTAAGGTAGTTAAAAATAATAAAGAATGCATTGTTCATAAAAATTTAACTAAAAAATTTGTTCCATAAAAATGTAAAAAATATATATAAATACTTTAGTTATTTTGATTGCGTAAAAATTGTTTTTTGTTCCACGAATGGGGAGGGGATGGTTAAAGGGTTGAGTTCAAAATGTTCGTGCCGTCGGCCACTTATGTTTCAGTAAATTATATAGTTATAATTATTTTTATCATAATAATCAATAAGGTTAATACCATATTTTATAATCACTTGAGCTAAATACTAATTAGTTATTTTATTTTTTAGTATTAAAATAGCCACCATTAGAGTATACTTATAATAACCATACTGTATTGCACCACAAATTCTTTAATCTAAAAATATTTGTTACTTCATTTAATAGGGGAAAAATAAACAATTAACTACTTATTAATTATTGATTGTGTTAGTTTGCTATCTCATTAGTAAGCAGGCTGCATTACCTTGTTGCACAAAAACAAAGCGAATGTTTTTTTTATTGAGGGTTGCCGATCAAAGAAAATAATTTCGCACATAAACCCAAGCAAATAAAAAGCACAAAAATAAAATATTTGACTATAAAGCCGACGTTAATATATTTTTTGTGATATTATTTAATATGTTATAATTTCGACATTTTTAAAAGTAATTTATTCAACTGAATATCTTTGTCATCTATTTTAAATCATAAAGATTACCTCAAGTATTTTTTTTGCATAATGATTAACCTATGGTTCGAGAACCTTGTCTGTGTCGGTAAAGATGCACGCAGTTAAGTATTCCTTGATTTGCTTTTATGTCTTTTATATATTTATTTACATAATTTGGCTCTGACTTTCTTTTTAGTAATTATTATAAAATGTTATAAAAATTAAGGTATAGTAATTTTTTGCATAAAGTACTGAAATAAACTGCTTATTGAGGGCCTGGAATGAACTCAACTATTTAGGGGGTCGTGTAGTGTGAGTAACAATAATATACATGTGTGTGAAATGCTAACGTGTTCGTTTAAAATGTATGTTAGATTTAAGTAAATTGTGGCAGAGCTTTGATGTATGTCACTCAGTGAACACTTATAATAAATATTATTTCAACATATCTACTTGAATTATTATTATGAAGAATCCCTAAGCAACGAGAATATTACAAAGCTCTAAATTGATGTGTTTTCTAGAAATACCATAAACAATAAGATTTTGTGTTTTTTAAAGAGTAAATAAACAAAAAACTTATATGAATCACAAATCTAGTTACGGATGGTCCAAAAAAAAATTACTATGTCCCTAAAATGGTAATGAATTTCTAAGATAAATGGTTTTTCTCTACATTAACAATTTGCATAAATAACTTTCTCTACTCATTATCAAACCACAATAGTACAGGTGTCTACAAAAAATGCATAATCATTAAATAATAAAAGGTATGCAAAATTAAGTAACTATTGTCAATTTTTTATTATCAATATTTTTTGTTTTAATGTAAATGAAAATTAATTTTGGTTGAATATCATTTACTTTTAACCATTTTTTTAAAGTTCATCCCAAATATTGTTCAAAATAAGACCCCCGATTCCTTACATACGCACGAAGTCTTTTGAGCACGTACAGTTTGATTACCCGCGAGGTGATTGTTTGTTTTATTTGATTCACTGTTAATAAAATGCGTTTCCGGAGTTCTTCCACATTGTTTACGGGCATTGTATACACCAAATCTTTCTTGTGAGACCATAAATAAAAATCACGTGGAGTAAAATCTGGGCATCTTGGTGGTCAAGGGATAGGATCCAAGGGATCCATCGCCGAGGATAATTTTCTCCCAGGCATCTGCGCACACCGAGCCGGAAAAGAGCGGGGCAGCCGTCGTGCTGGTAAATCGTCATTCTCCTTGTCTCCAGAGGAACGTTTTCAGAAAGATGTGCCATTTCTTCTCTTAAAAATATCACGTAGACTTCTTGTTTAAATTATCAGAGAGAAAATAAGGTACTATCATTAGTCCATATTATATTCTTCAAAAAATGATAATCCTCCATGACAACGTCGACCATAAACCTGCAGAATGGTAATTTTCTGACAGGGTCTCCTTCCTCAACGGCTTGCAAAGGCGTGTAATGATAAGGGTGCAAACGGGCTGTGGGCACAGTGAACCACACCTTCCACGACGCCTCGCTGCCACCACACCAGCCGATCGTCTCATTGCATTGGATTATTTTACTACTATTACCAACTCAGGGTGGTGTCAGACAACTGTAGGCCATCACGCCTACTGCGGGTTTTAGTGGACATTATTTTTATATCTTATTGTATGAATTATGGATTAATAAGCAATTATTGCATGTGGTTGACGACCTCTGACAATTTAATTTTCCAAAAAAATGTCGTGGCCACAGATATAAGTGACTAGAATGTGTTAATTTTTATACAAAATAAAAGGATTTTTTGTTTGAATTGAATAAAAATTTGATTTACAACAATTTTCTGATGACGCGCTTGTCGCGTCATGGGCCTCCCTGAATGTTTCTTCATGATGCGCTAGGTGCGTCATGGGCCAGGAATCGGTTAAATGACTAAGTATTTTGCAATTACTCATCAAAAATACGTCAACGACATATTTGTTTATACCATGAGAACCCCGCGCATTTGGGCAACGTCGCCATAGAAAAGAAATATCATCTTGGCAAGATATATCAATTAAGCTACATTTAATTTTTGTTGATGGGTGGGGACGATTCCGCCCATGGTGCTTTATGTAAATATGGCGTCCTATGCAGTTTAGAGCGATCTTTTCCAGGTGACCGTTCATGATTGATGAAGTGTAATAGCAGCAATATTTTTGCAACTGGTTTTTTTTATAGAAACGTAAAGCATTCTACACAACAGGGAGATGTTAAAATTATGTGATATAGATATTGAGTAGACGCATTAAACAAAATATTAAATATATCCTTAGATTTGAAATGTTTACATTGATATGTAGCTGTGTATGGTAATTACCTAGAAACAATTGAAAAACTAATAAGTGAAAAGGTTTAATTTTTTCGATTAGCTTTTTCAACTTTACTAGGCTTTTCCTGCGGTTACGGTGTCGTTTTTTTTTTTAGAAATGGATAGTTTGTTTATGTGCTTTTTAAATTTCACCGGACTTTGTAGCTTAGCGCTGACGGCGCTTAGCCGTAACTTATAATACTCCTACATACGATATGATGATATGGTGTCGTATACCTCGGACACTGTACTTATTTTATTTTAAAATATACAATGATATTGTGTTTGAAAAAATTCACGATGCTCAGTTGCGTAGTTCAGAATTAAATTATAGTAAATTCAAATGTTTAATGTTCAACTATTTCTAAACACATTTATCATGGATGTTCTGGCTACCCTGACCCTCGCCGGAAAAATGTCTACCTCCTGTGGCTTTTAATAGACCAAACTGGACACTTTTTAGATCTACTTGCAATGCTACAAAGGTCATCTAGCCTTAAGTATTTAACATTGAAAAAATAATATCTAGTTTGTATTGTCAATTTTATCCTAAAGTATTTATGAAGTAAATATTTCAGTCACGTTTTAGTGTAAGTTTTATCATTTAAGATAAAACCTTATTACGGAATAAAACACAAACTTAAGTAGCTTAGGATGTAATGGTAATGGTTGTAGAGAGTAATGGAGAAATGGACTGTACTTAAGTTTACTAGTGCGTCAGTCGGGCAGTTGCTAAGGAGCTAGCTTATTGATCAGAGGGACGGGTTCGAGTCTAAATGTGTACCAACGAGTTTGTAAACTTACACTCACTATGTCGATTGCTTGAACAGGAGTGTGAGGAACACATTGTGAGGAAATTCACATAATAAATATTACTTATTGAATGGGATGAACTGTAAAACAAAAAACACCCTTACTTTTCTAACCCCTTTAGATATAAGACTGAACAAAAAGCTATTTGTATTTTAAATACTAGTATTGTTTGGATTTTACTTGTAGCAAAAATATATGTGGGACAGTGATGTCAAATACGACTATATGAACGGAATTTATTACGAAACAAACGACGCAATCAAATATACAACTTACGTGCCTGGTTTATGCGCAACTGGTACCAGGGAAATGTACAGTCAACAAAAATACGGGATACAACATGAGTGTTGGGTCTGTTCGGGACACGGATCACCCCCAATAGACTTCCCATACTAGGCAACCAGTAGTCAGTACGAAGCTGTGTGTTCGCTCAGTACTAACCATATTGTAGGTCTACTACAGACTATATTACAGGTTATTCTCTACTACTAATAATAATACTACTATTAATACCACCAATGCTACAAAGGTCATCTAACCTTTAGTGTTTAATATTGAAAAAATAATATCTAAATGTATTGTCCATTTTATCCTAAAGTATTTATGAAGTAAATATTTCAGTCACGTTCTAGTGTACTTACTACTGTACTCAATTTACTTTACTTTACTAATATTACTGTTAATACTACTAATACTAATAATAATACTACTACTAATACTACTATTAATAATTATACTACTGATACTAGACGGCCGAGTAGCGTAGTGGTTAGTAGCCCTGCCTCATATTCCAGAGGCTCCAGGTTCGAGTCAGGTTTGTGTGATAAACATAAATGTTTGTTCTCGGGTCATGGTTGTTGATATTTATATGTGTATGTGTATTCTGGGTTACCCCCAATTTCGCTGTACCGTCATCCATAACACAAGCTGTGCTTTCTTTGGGGACATACAGTTGGTGTGATTATCTGAGAATCTATTTATTTATTTATATATCCTCGACTAGCATTTTTTCTAGCCAACGACGAGTGTTAATGAACATACATGTTTGTTCTCGGGTAATGGTTCTTTATATTTATATGTGTATGGTCCTAATTAAAATTACATAATGCCTTTTTCTCAAGGTGGGCATCGATTGCGAGTGTCGCGATCTAACCTTTCAAGTACTAATTATGACTAACATACTAAACAGACCAGAAGGCCTACCATCAACTTTTAGTTTGCCATTCAATTCCGATGCAATTCAGTTTAGGTACCTAAACTGAATCGATAAGATTCGTACCATGAAGTGCCTTTAGCTAACTGGCGTTTGAATCGCTCACGGAGGAATGAAAGATCGAAATTTGTCTGTGGTTCGCGTGTGAGAAAGAGATGACGCTGTACACTCGTTGCATAAGTCTGTCTCTTTTACTCGAACCATATGCGTTGCGTTTCGAAATCTAGTTTATATGATTTTAGCGGTGTTTTTTGTGTAAAAATAACAACAAATATATTTTAAAATTGCGCTTTTTAGTGTCAAATTATATACCAAAAGCCCGTTTTAGTACTAATTAAATAATAGAAATTTATATAATTCTTTAAATTACAAATAATTAAAGGTTTCCTTAGTGTTCTCGTAAAAATAAATTGATTATGACGAGTTTAGAACGCACCCAATTTGACTTCTACCTTTGTCTCTACAGATAAATCAGTTGATTTTGTTGGATTTTTCAACAATGGCCTCAGCTCATCACACAGTTCTAATACCAATCGTTTCAACAACCGATATCCTTTTTGTATATTCTTCATCTTCCAAATAAAAGGGGTCCGATTGTTTCCGTGTTGTGTTTATTTCATTATCATTTTCCAAGAAAATAAAAAAGACTAATTCGTCAGACATCTACAATAAAAAATAGCTCTAGAACTCACTTTTTCACATTAACACATAAGAAAAACTAAATATCCAACTGAAATACCTTAAATTACCTATATTTTCAACCATTTTTTAAAGATAAACCGAAACGATTCACCTCACGCCAAGAAAGTAGCAACTTTTTTTGAATCGCTTACTTTGACATTTAAGTCATCCAATAAAGGTTGAAATATCACCTCATGGTACGAAAAATGAACGAACTAAAACAGTTTGCGATCCAATTGCCGACTTGATTTGGCGTCAACCTAAACTGGATCGCTTTAATGACGTCGTGGTATGAAATAGCAAAGCAGTTTATTTTAGGTCGTCAATTGAATCGCAATAATAGTTCATAGTAGGCCTTCAGATGAAATCCATGAACACGAAAAATGTCTGCTGTAAATGTTAGTATGCAATATTCATCATTAGAATAATTCCAAAATCATATTTTTGAAGTATGTGTAGGTAGTTAGTCAGTTTAGTTAGACACAACTGAGGCTTTACGTTACCTCCTGAATGATTATACGTTTTTATTTAATTGTGGGTTCACATATCAATTGTACATGACGATTATTTATGAGAAACTATTTATTGTTCATCACGAGTTGCTTAAGTTTTATAAGTCTTCTCCGTTCTACCTATTAAAATGGACTCAAAGGGAGACGCATAGTGTACGTATTCTTGAAGAAAAACTTTAGTTGGTCTACTAAACTAAGTGTCTACCAAAATTCAAACCCCAGCTGATGAAGGCAACGCTTCAAATTTACTGTACGTTTAAAATAATTATTTTTATACAAAATTGAGATGGATTATAAAAGGAAGTAACGATAATTATGTACTGGTCTTAATTTGTTTCGTAATATTTAAAGTAAATCTTTATAACCTTGTTCTGCTATCTGTTATTATTAACTGGAAATCCCTCGACATATAATTTTTGTAAGTTTTAGTGTTTATCTATTGCATACAAACAAATGATTCTTTCTTCTTTATGATGTTAGTAAGGATATTCTAACGTACTTTATCCATGTCCTTCTATTGTAACTATATCAGTTGTGACCATCAGTTTAAAATCTGTTATTAAATATTTATAAGGTGTATTATGATTACCACAAAGTATACCCAGCTTTAGGTAAATCATTTTATCTACTTGATTAGTGTACTTCTAAAATTAGAAGTTCTGTGGTGAAATATCAACAGATTTCGTAATTTCGTGCCGCAGTTAAATCTGTTTGTCTAAAGATATATTTAATGGATCGATATAAAACGTGCCTTTCCTGTTATTAAGTTACGAGTATGTAGTAAAATCAAATAGGGATGCGGTTCACACACTTGTGAAATTGCGAAAGTTAAACATTGCTGCTGATTTTCAGCTATGGGTCATTTGTCGCTGGTTTGGGATATTTGCATTGGAAATTAAATGAAAATAATATAATTTCATCTTGCATTGACTGACCGGAGTTAGATTTTGACTGCCTCCTAGAAAAGCTCACGACTATAAATAATTCAGACATGTAGATTTTAAAGATTTGTAGGGGGTGTAACAAAGTGTCGCCCGGCCAACGACATTCTAGTATAACACCGGACAGTGTCACTCGAGTTTTGGCAAATTGAGCGAAATTAGCCGACCTGTACTCGAATAAACAATATCCGATTATGTGTAGTAGTTGGTTTGGACCGGTATAGAGCAAATAATGACCTTGATTCTGATGATTTGATGAACAATTATTAAGATGTTAAAAATACCTAATGATAAATCAGAATATCGAAACAAATATCAAAATAATATTGTAAGGGCCTGTGAAATTGTTACAGCTTGAAACTACAGACGGGTTTTGTGAAAATAATAGGGCAGCTAACGAAGGGATTTATAAAGGACTACCAGTTTGATGGTCTCTCGTAGATAAGTATTTTTATTTTTTTCTCGTATTTTTCGTAAATCTATGATTACTTCATTTTGATTCGGGTAACGGTTATTTATTCTTAGGTGGTCCACATTTTAAAGAGTTATTTCATTATTTGTTCGCTTAGTTTTTACGGATCCAACAGCACTTTAGTCTAATGACAATGTATATATCTCTTATGATTGAATAGACTGCCAATTACAAGCTAAAAATTTTATATTTATTTTTATTATATTACTTTACTCTAAAGTAGACAAGAGTAAACAATTACTCAATTCAATTTATAAAGCGCTAAAATATTATCAAACAAAAATGAATCTTAACAAAATAACACCATTAATGGAACATCACATAAATAGGCAGAGTTTCAGATGAGATAGTTCAAGCTATCTATAAATAGTTTCTCAAGCTGTTTCCGTATAGTTTTTTCTTTTTTAGTTTAGTTTTTTTTTCACGGTAATTAAAAACATTATTCAGTTATAACAATAAAATTTTTTTTTAAATTCAATCCTACTTTTTCACCTTTTTCATCAACGACGAAAAAACTATAGCTATTAAGATTTTCTAGTACAAAGAAAACTATCTGAAATTAAAGGAAGTTTGAAATAAAAAAATAAGGATATGCTAAATAGATCCCAATTTTGCTCTCGAGTTTACTTCAGACACTGTTGTCGTGTCAGAGGTTAGCTTTAAGTTCGCTCGGTCTTTGTGACGCGTTTGCGTTACCACCATCGCGTTGTAACTTTTTTTTTTTTTTTTTTTTTCGGGGGGGAAAATGCGTTACGCATACCACCCGGGCGCAGGGGGCACCCGAGTGGTTATGTGGGACTCCCGTATAGGCTAATGAGACCCACGGTATACCCACTAAAAACCCCCCCATCTTCCTCCTCGCCGCCTTGTGACGGGGCCACGGGAACGCTCTCGCACACATCCGCGACCCCGCCGGCGGCAGCCGCCCACAAGCGGCTCCATCAAACAGCCCGAAGGCCCTCCACGATGGGCGCACCAGATGGTAAGGTGCGCCTCCCTCCTCGGCCTCCACCAGTACTGTAGCAGACTCCCCCCAAGTCTGCTACTAGGAGGCCATGGGTACCAGATAACTGGTACCCGGTGGCAGATCGGGTCTGTGGTTCTGCCACCGACCACACCTCGGCCGCAGAGGATAGGGCAAGCGGCGCACCGCAATACCGACATGCCTCTTCCTCTGCGGCCCCACCAGTGCCGTTTCCACGGAACGGCCCCGCCGGCTCGCAGGGGGTAGGGAGAGTGGCGCACCGTAATACCAATACGCCTCTCCCCCTGCGATCCCTCCACGGCCGCAGAAGATAGGGAGAACGGCGCACCGTAATACCGGCACTCCTCTTCTTCTGCGGTCCCATCTCCTAGCGCGTCCACAGCGGACTTCTTCAGCCCGCTGGGAGCGCCCTCCTCGGGCCAGCCGGCGGCCCCAACAGGCCGGCCCTGGTTGCCTCTTAGTTCACCGTGGGTGACCAGTCCACAGTTACTAAGCCCCCCCGCCACGACAAGGCGGGCAACCATCGGGGGGGCATCGCGTTGTAACTAAGGTCTCCCAAGCTTACCCTATCCAAACGTGATGAGGTACAAAGTAAAGCCTTATTAGTTCGTAGAGCGGCATTTGATTATCATGAAACTGGAATCTAAAATTTCCGTTTTAGAAATTAACTTAAGTAGTATAAAATTGCTTCGTGCTACTGCTCGCTCTGAAAATTATAAATCAGTAGCCCCTAGAAAGTAGCGAAACACGGAATAGTATTGTACCATATTTTTTCTTATATAGGTACTTACTTACTATATTTTACCATAGAGGAATTTGTTCATTGAAACAAAGCTGATAATGGACCGTTTTGAGTTGGACAAAATGACATTAATGCACAATTTGGGAATTCATTATTTTTTCATATGTATAAAAAATAAATGGTTGATTTTATATATTCTGTAATAAAATAACAATATATGAAAATAATTAAACGAACCAGATCTCGCCACGCGGATCGAATCTGGAACCCAACGATCCCATTTCCAATAATGGCTCCTAACGTTGACAATCCACGTCGCAATAAGAGGTTATTAAAAGCATCTGTGATAATAAATGCGTTAACGTGGTTGAGCACAGGATAAAGGAACGCGACCTTAAAAAATGAAGGGCTTTTTATAGTTCATTATATCTTTTTATTATACCCATATTATACCCTATGGTAAACATTATTGCTACGATCTTACGTTAGCGGCGGTTTTATTGCGACGCTGATGTAAATGTAAGACCGTTTCACGTCACACTTTTTTATTGAAAATCCGTATTATTTGCAAAAATGCCAGAAAAACGGTGTCCTCGGAGTATGAATATTAATCAAAACGCAATATTTAAGATAATAAGTAACAAAACCGTATTCGTACAGACCACAGACAAACAGCATTTATAGTTCGCCGACAAAATTTGAAACCTCTTAATATTCTTCGACGTTTTCATGTTTGTAATCCAGGGTTTTACACTGAAATACAAATTTAATAGTGCGTTTCACGTTAAGTTGTATAATGGGATTGGATTATTTATTTATTTATTTAACAGTTTTTGTACACACATATGAAAACAATATAAATTACCTTAAAGACTAAATATGTACAAAGGTACGGCTTATTTCTAAAAGAAATCTCTTCCAGCCGACATACACATATTTTAAACATTTTAAACATACACAAATTATATACTTAACACTGTAAATAAACTTACATATACTTACTCATATACATACATAAATAAAATAAAAATATATACAATATAAAGTTGTTTAAAAGGAAAACTTATATATGCCAAAACAATAAATAACTTACTGAATAAAGGAAAAGTAGTGGTTTTTAACTCTTTTTTTTTAATTTACAATCTGTAGTATCAAATCTTACAATAAAACTATCTATTCAACGCCTTAGCATGGAGACAGAAAGCGGTGAGGTGGCTCTTTCAAAACGACTCAATCAGCTGGTAATTTAAACGGAACGTTGAGTATGCACTGCCTTATATTGTATTTCAAAAAAACACTGACTGTACAGAGTTATTTTGGGACAATTACAAATGCATATTGCATGTGCTCCCAAACTCATGAACATTAAATTACTTTAAATAATTTTACTACTACCTACTTCTAAATAATCCAGTGAAAATTGATATTCCTGAGTTAAGAAGCAAAACTCTTTTGCAATTCGAAACACGGTTGCATTATAATTCAGTGCTTTAAACAAATGAACGTAAAGTTAAATGAGTCAAATTTCAGATTAGTTCTTCAATAGACCGAGAACCATCAATTGTTTATGGAAATTAAGTGGAAATACAACTAAGTGATGTACACGCAGTTTGATGGAGATGATATGCTTCCCATTTCGCATAAATAATCCCCTGTGGGGGGCAGATAGCGAAGACATTCGTCATTGTGAGTAGCTCATCGTACCGGAACCGCTCTTCTCAACCAAGAAGCAATTACAGCATTCTATGCATGGAAACAGTAAATATCAAATTAGTTAAGTCTAACTAAATTGCAATTTTTGAATTTTATTCGTACAAAAAATAAATAGATAGGTAGTGGTTCTCAACCACGTTTTTTATTGAATCCAGTTGAAATTTACATTTTATAATAACCATACTGTAATGAAGTATTTAAAAACCTAGGTAATTCGGAGTAATGGCAGCCATTTCTGTCTCTTGGCCAAGGCGGGGCAACCCACTGCGAGGTTTCACTTCCAGCTTTTGTATGCTGTCCTGTGATACGGAATATCTTTTTATATGTTAATACGCAAATATCAATCATTTTAATAAAAAAGCCGACCAAATCTGTTATTGCACAAATAAACAAGGCTTTGATAAGATTTTTTAAACTTTGAGATAGCCGGCCAACGAGCACGCCATCCGCGTGATTGTAAGCTTTGTTAAATAGACTTCATTAACCGTTGATAAATTATATTGTAAATGGATTCTTATAACGAAGCAACAAACAGATTATTTTGCTCATTGAAACCGCTTGGTCTTAGTGAACTGGTAACTCAACTACTCAACTACACTGGAACTGTATAACTGGACTTGACTCACGTTTCGTTTCGTTTCGGCGCCAGTGTTGCAGGTGCTACATGCGTAACTATCTTGGCCCCTCCCCACCTAAGTCACACGACACCGGCGCCGGCAGGTGCAGCCGCAGACTTCTTTTGCGTCAGGTTAGGCCAGACTTATTTGCCCCTCATCATTCCCCATTAGTTCGGCTTTCGCGCTAAGCACTCTTGCCCTCAGCAAGTACATCGTATCGTCGAGTACATACTCGATGGCTTCTATCCGCGGCGTAATTAAACGGTCGCAGTTTTCTTTGACGTAGCCAAGGCTTTCGATAAAGTCTGGCACAGCGGCCTCGTTTATAAACTCTACAAAATAGGCTTACCGGATCGCCTAGTTTGGATAATCGCGTTTTTCAAAGATCGTACGTTGCGTTTTAGACAAGAAGGCACGCTTTCTGCGCCTCGTCCCATAAGTTCCTGGAGTCCCTCAAGGTTCAGTCCTCGCCCCTTGTACACCGTGTACACCAACGACATTCCCAACCCAAAGAAAGGCGTCGAACTCGCCCTCTTTGCCGAAGACACCGCTCTTTACACCAAAGGCCGCTGTGCCCCACACCTCATCACCAGACTCTAAAAGGTCGTTAACGCCCTCGGTGTATGGTTTAAAAAATGGCGTATCGATGTGAACCCAGACAACCGTTCTGCGATTCGCTTCGACCACAAACGCCGTCGTCGCCACGACGATCCCCACGTCCGAATGCTAGGTATTCTCATCCCCTGGAAGCACCGTCCTAAATACTTAGGCGTCACCTTAGACTCGACGCTTTCTTTCAAGCCACACGTCGATAGAGTAACGAAACTCGCCCGTCTTTACTTAGGCCGACTAAATAGGTATATAAATAGGTAGACATAGTAAAATGTCCTTTAAGACCTGCGTTAGACCCGTCATGAACTATGCCTCACCAATCTTCCTCACAAACCTCACAAACCCTCCCTCCTGCACAAACTGCAGGTTGTTCAAAATCTCTTCTGCCACAGGGCCACAAACGCACCCTGGTACGTGCGTAATGCGGACCTGCACAGAGATCTTGAACTACCTACAGTGCAACAGCACCTCAAAACACTCTCGGAAGCGTTCTTCAAACACTCCGAAACCCACTCCAATCCTTTAGTTCGAGAAACAGTCTCATATACTACCTCTGTCCTTGATTCGAAGTTCAAAGTCGCTAGGCCTAAGAATGCGCAAGCGTACGTAGCCACCCAGCTGACAGACGAGCTCGAAGCCCTTCTGGCCGCAAACATAAATTCTAATTTTGAGCAACTTCAGTGCTATGAATTCACCTTCAGAGCTTTGAGCACCTTCAGTGCTATGTAAATCCCAGCGGGTGACCCCTTCAGGGCCTTTATCTCCAATTAACCGTTACTTCAGATGAAGGCTGTGAGGCAAAAGATTGCCAGAGTCATTCAGGGGTTTTTTTAGTGGTTAGTGGCTCTGGTAGGCTCGGAGCGAGTCCCACATAACCTCGATCGCGCGCGCGGGGTATGCGTAAGAGCATTTTTTAGATCCTCCTGCCCTCCCCTTGGAGGGGAGCAAAAAAAAGACTTATTTGCATAGATATAATTTTCTATAATTTTTTATTACACAAATTTATTTTGTGTTTTTTATCTTTCATTTAATGTTACTTTATTGACAATGTTTATGAACAAGTAAATTTACTCTTATTTGATATTTCGTCTACATTACTACTATTGAAAAGATGTCAATTTCGATCCGGATGCAGTTTTTACTTATTTATGTGACATAAAGTGTTAACCTGTTTGTCTCTCATGCTTGCCATCTTATGCTAACCTTAAACAGAAATTATTGAACACTTGTTGATCAATATTCATAAACTACTTTTCACAATAAATCGTTTAAAACAGTTGCTCAAACTGGCTAACTCCAGCTTATAGACAAGCTACTAGACGTACGTAAGAGGAAAGGAGCATCCAAATTACTAATAATGGAGAACGAGCTTGGTAACTAAAACATTTCATTATTAGTAATAAATAACGGGCTTGGTAACAAAAAATTTGTTTATTCATAATAAAGAGCGAGTTTGGTAACTAAATCATTCTATTATTTAAAAAAATTTCGTAAGCATGCCAAATCTGAAATATACAAAATATTAATTGCTTTTAGAAAATTACTTTTGCAGACTCGCTAATCTTCCACAAAAAAAACTTATAGCGAACTTAATAAAGGATAATAAAATGAGGTAAATACATTTTATTATCATTTTACGACGACCTTCATTGTGTAATCTAATCTTCACAAAATGAGTAATTTCTGTTTCATGCGCGAAGTGTGTTGATTTTTTTTATTTGTGGAAAGTTTTTAAATTAAATTTTTGATAATCTTGTGGGGGCTGGACAAAGAAGGGGGATTTCATAACGTCACAAACATTGGAAATAGAGCTATGAGATATTAACGTTATTACATTTTTAAGTAGCTGTTGTAATCTTAATATTTTTATTACAATGAATTATAAATGCCGAACACACATTGGCTTATCGAAGTGAGCAATGCTCATGATATGGATGATGATGAAGGGACTGCGAAACCCAAAATATATAAATTGGATATAGAAACAGCCATGACTCTTTTTAAGCCCAACTCTCAATTTATCCTCACCATTTGAAGTATTTGAGAGCACTATGGATGAGGTATTACATAGAGTAAATAACAAAAACAAAGAAATAATTATTTGTGGCGATTTTAATATTGATTTATTAGTAGAGACATCACTAAGTAAACGATTCTTGAATCTTTTTAATTGTTACAACCTAAAAAATCTCTTCTTAGAGCCTACGCGAATCACAACGACCTCAGCCACATGTCTTGATAACATTTTTACAAATTTAATGCCATGTACAAAGTCAGTAATTAATAAACTACAATCAGATCATAGTGGGCAGTTGGCCACTTTTGATATTGGGCTAAAAAAGACTTTAAAAAGAGAGATTACCTTTATACCCATGAATGAGAGACGGCTTGAAACATTTAGGAAAAATGTATTTGAAAAAACATTTAAATTAGATTACTGTGCAGATCCTATTACTCAATATAACTCTATTCATAATATAATTAGAAATGAATATGACTCTGTTTTTAAAAAAAAGAAAATATGTATAAATAATAATTTATTTAGGTTTAGTGACTGGGCAACAGTGGGAATATGCAGAAGTAGAAATAGATTATATGAATTGTACAGTGAAAGAACTTATAATCATAATAAGACATTTTATGAATATGTTAAAAAGTATTCAAAATTATTTAAACGAGTTTGCAGTGTAGCTAAATCTAATTACATTAATAATAAAATTAAATATAGTACTAACATTTCAAAAACTGCATGGAATATAATTAATCAGGAAACTGGGAAAGCAAAAGAACCACACACCAAATATAATTTAAAAATTAATGATAAAGTGTTGTCAACTGACAAAGAAGTTGCTGAAGCATTTGAAAATTTTTTTACTGCCATCCCTGTGTCAACTACTTCGAGTATTAATTCATGTTCCACTCTTGCACAGTCACTGCTAACGGAAAATGTAAATTCATGCAATATTGATTTTATTTTTAAACATGTTACTGTTCCACAAGTTTTAAATGGATTTAAAAGCATTAAAGTAAAAAATACTGCCGATTTAGATGGGATTTCTGTTAAAATTATTGAATCTGTCATTGATGGTATAGCCCCGTACTTAGCCAGTATATTTAATGACTGTGTTGATAATGGTGTTTTTCCTGATTTAATGAAATTGAGTAAGGTCATTCTAATATTCAAAGCAGGTAGTATGTCTGACCCTAATAATTTTAGACCTATATCTATACTACCAACGCTCAGTAAGATTTTTGAAAAATTAATTTTAAATCAATTACTTTCTCATTTTTACGGTAATAGTCTAATGAATTTTAAGCAGTTTGGTTTCACGCGGGGTCGCTCAACAACCGATGCCGGTGTTGAGCTCATAAAACACGTATTCAGCGCCTGGCAGGAGTCGTGTGATGCTATTGGTGTCTTTTGTGACTTGTCCAAGGCGTTCGACTGTGTGGATCATACTACTCTACTCATGAAACTGCACCATTACGGCATTAAAAACCGAGCGCTTGCCTTGATTAAATCATATATTTCTAATAGAAAACAGAAAGTTGCAATAAATGGAGAAAAATCATCAGGATCGGCAGTGACAATGGGTGTGCCCCAGGGCTCAGTTCTTGGTCCTTTCCTATTTTTAGTTTATATTAATGATCTGCCATCGGTCGTTAAGAATCAATGCGAGGTCATATTGTTTGCTGACGATACTTCCTTCTTGTTTAAAATCAAAAGACAAGAAATTGACTATCGAGCGGTGAACAAATGCATCTCCAACACAGAGCAGTGGTTCTCAGCTAATAATTTGCTCCTCAATGAAAAAAAAACGAAATGTGTTAAATTTACATTGCCAAATGTCAAACAGGTAAACACAAACATTGTAGTTAAGAGCCAGGAACTGACTCCTGTAAACTCAACTGTATTTCTGGGCATAACCTTAGACGCCAAACTGCAGTGGGGACCGCATGTTGATGGTTTAGCGAAAAGGCTTGGCTCTGCCGCATATGCTGTTAAAAAAATTAGACAAATTTCAAATGAAACAACTGCTCGATTAGTCTATTTTGGTTACTTCCACAGCCTCATGATATATGGTATTCTGCTGTGGGGGAGTGCTGCCGACATCGATGCTATATTTATTCTGCAGAAAAGGGCTGTTCGCGCAATCTATCAGCTCGGTCCAAGGGTGTCACTTAGAAGTAAATTTAAGGAAATAAATATTCTTACCTTCCATTCACAATATATTTTAGAAAATTTAATGTATGTTAAAAAGAACATAACCTTGTTCAAATGAAAAAAAGATCTGCACAATGTTAACACAAGAGGAAGAAATATGCTGGCAGCTCATAATAGCAGGCTTCATAAAGTCACTAACTCATTCATGGGTCAATGTATACGCTTTTATAATAAGGTTCCTGAGGATATCCAAGGTCTTCCTACTGACAAATTCAAAGAAACTATAAAGGAGAAGTTGTGTGCTAGAGCATATTATAAACTATCCGATTATTTGGATGATATAAGCCCTTGGGTATAATCCCCTCATTAACAGGATTGTACTAGTATTTGTAACAAAGCATGTGTAATGTGTCTGTTTGTGCGATGAGTTCTTCGTCCCGATGAATATCTAAAGCGTCATTGTCACTAAAGTACGTCTTCTTATGGTAGCGTCGGGTGACGGGTCGTTCACTTCCCTCTAATATGGTTGAGGAGGGCGATGGCTGGATCCCGCGTTAACTCGTGAACGGGTGCCGTTTGAGGGTGTTCGTCGTTTGGATACTTGGGGGGAGGGAGACTTGCCGAGCTAACAGATGCAGAAAAGAATAATTTTGTATAGACATAAAGAGACTCTGTAAATTTATTTTGAAAAAAAAAAATATACCCGTGAAGTTTCTTGCCAGTTCTTCTTCACGAAGGTTTTTTCGAACTGGTGGTAGAATCATGTTTTATTTGACGTCAATAAGAACAAGTAATTGTCAATGTTGAGAAATAAATATTTGAATTTGAATTTGAATTTGAATATAAATTTTGAATAAACGTCGAATAAAAGTCTTATGCCGACACTTTAATGCCTTTGTTAATTATCAAACTCAACATCCAAATTTTCTGAATGGAAGCGATATACTTTATTTATACTCAGTTTCTTTAATATTTTTAATGAACCGTTTTGTTGCAAAACGTGTTAGGGTCATAAGCCCTTAGGCCTTGAGAAAGGTGGCTGGAACAAAGCACTGTTAGGCCCTTAAAAATGAAATCTTTCAAACCATTAGTGGAGAAATTTCACATTGCCATGGGACATATTATGAGATCTATTTAAGAAGGAAAGTTCCTTAAAAAGGATCTAAAATCTAAGTCCCTTTATATAGGCGTTGTGTTCTGCCTGTAGTTTTTATTCTGTCTTTGTTTTTTATCAATACAACTACTTCGAATATAAGGAAAATTCACATCACTCTCTACTTAGGTATAAGATTATGTCCTCACTAAGTCACTAAGTAAAACAGAACGTCTTATGGTAATGAAAAGCAAAGTTACCTACCGTAATAGTACTTAGTTAAATTAAAACTAACTCTGCTTACGTGTACAATCAAATTAATTGTTCAGGTATGCTAGCAACTGTTCTAATACATACATAGGACCTGTTCTCAGACTTGACAATAAGATAAATACACACCTATGCTAATTATTCGAATGTTTGCCTCAGGTAGGTGCCTACACAGGTTTGCAGAAAAAATAAGTCCCGTAGTGAACCCACGTATAGAAATACGCGTGCTTGTGTCAGGTTTCAAACTGGGGAATTCCACAGCAGGCATGGCTTATTACCTCAATATATATTAATAATACAATACATGACATAGGTTATGCCTGTTCTTTACTTTGTGTCAAAGGAACTTCAGTCTGCGCTACTACAGTTCAATTCGCGCGGTCTTTCTTCCTTGGGTACGATACAAGGTTAACGTTGACGGCCAATATTATCAGTTGCGTATTTATTTAATGCAATAGTTCAATACTTTTAGTACACATTTCATTTGGTCATGTTGAGTGTAGTTATAAATGATGACAGTTTAAATAAATTTAATCCACAAAATAGTTACGCTAAACGAATTGTAAAATTACCATAAGTTAATACTTAGAGTGAGTTACACGATATAACTATAAGCAAAGCCATAAAATCTCCAGTTAAGTCAAATATGATTGCACCATTTTAGCAATGGCTTAAATGACGTCATAACTAACCCTTACCATGACCGCTCGATTTTGACTGATCAAAGCTATAGTTTTGGTCAACTATCAAGTGTAGGCGTATAGACTTTAACAATAAATAATAATAAAATTATGCAGCACGCCACGGTTGAATTCTAACGATATTATTATTGTTTTAATTTTAGATCTAACAATAGCTGAGCATTTTTAATACTAAAGGGACCATGTTGTTAGTTAGTGTAGACCCACGTTGGCCCGAGCATTTCACATAGGAGCTCCTCGGATTATCTGCCACTTTTTTGACATTAAAGAAAACAAACGTGGTTTTACTTTATCGAAATAAATAATTTAAAAAAATACACTCATTCAGTTAATTAATGTATCGCGAATGTTTTCCGCTTGCAATTAAATGTAATAAGTTGTTTGAAGTGCAAGTAAAAGCCTTCCTTCACGTTTTATACCAACTAAATGTCAAAAGTGGAGTGAAACGGGAAAAAAGATCTGAATACGGTAAAAAGGTTAAAGCTCTTTACACGAAATAAATATTTAAAAACTTCCATCGAAACGGGTTGCTTTCATTTTCATTTGTAAAACATTGAAGTGGCGTTTTATGACGCTAATAATAGCTTTTTTATTCGTAAATAAATCTCAGCTAGAATATTTTCTAGCATGTTAGTAAAAAAATCCATATCTGAGGCTCTTTTAATTTGACGACTGAATAGCGTAGGGGTTAGTAGCCCTGCCTCATATGCCGGAGGTCCCCTTGACTCAAGTCCTGGTCAGGACATAAATTTGTGTGATCTGTTTGTTTTCGGGTTGTTGTTATTTGTTGTTGATATTTATATATGTATGTTTTATGTGGGCAGTTTAGTTGTCATTTGGTATTGATAAACACCACAATACCCAACTTTTTTATGTCGTCGGTCTGACAGTAACTTGTGTCTTCAATATTATCCACCTTATTTCTCACTGTGTACCCTATACCACAAATTACTAAATAGTCAATACGTAGTAAAGTAAAAAATTAATCACTCCGTACAAAAAATGAAATAGCCATTGTTTGAATTACCTACTCTTTCCCGGCGCTGCCGACTCCATGCAGAAATTAACTTAAATGTTCGTATGAATTATAGCAGTATCGCAATAGCGCACGGCCGTGTGGCCATTACCTCTTCCCATGTTATATTTTTTAATTTTTAATTTTTTCCATTTTAATAAATGCTTGTATTTTATTTTTAAGACAATGTTAAAAGCACGCGGACCAGCCAGCGGTCGGTAGGTATTAAGCACGCACAAGTACATCAAATGACAGAGCCTTTACGGCTTAACAATAAGCCGGCTTTATCAATCATCCTAATCAATACCGCCTATGAAGGCGTAAGTACTTATGTTCAACTAAGGAGTAACTTCTCATGAGGGCTGTAGCAGGCGATAGCCTCGACAAATTGTCGGGACGTACCGGGAAGGGTAATGGCGCTGAAAATGGGAGCTTCGCAGATAATATGCGACGTGTTGTGTTGTCGGGACAGTATGGGAAAATCTTTTTACGATGGGATATGCAAATTTCTGTTTGCGGGGTTTAGTTTTAATATGTTTGGATACTTAGCGATTGTAAAGGGTTAACTATCTATATTGTACTATTGAAATATTTAGTATTTTGTTAACTAGATAACGTAATATATTAGTATTTAAACTTACGTAAGCGATCTTCTGTTAGATAAAATAAAGGAATAATGAAGTTAAAAGGTAAAAAAGAACAAGGACCAGTATAATTACAATACTGTTTTCAAACTCTTTCAAACTCAAACTATTTATTGCTTCATAGTACGGTACAAAAAGGATGTTACACAGAAATATAGTTCCACATACTATGCTGTACAACAGCATGCAATAGGTATTATAATAAGTGACTAAATCTATTAACATTGCTTTTTTTTAAACTATAATGTCATTATTAATTTACACCCCACCACCAATACATTTTAATATTTATATTACTATTATGAAAGTATTACAATTAAATATTCCATTATACAATTAAATAAATTGTACCTCTTATTTTTGTCAAAATATTCCTTTATCGAATAAAAACATTTTTCTCTTAACCATTTACTAAACGATTTTTTAAATTTAACTTGAGTCAACGACTGAATGTCCTTAGGAACAGCATTATATATTTTGACACACATGGCGTAGCACTGCCTGTTATAGAGTTCTAGGCGTGGTAATGAGTTATATACTAATCGATTTCCATGTTTCAATATAAGCCTTTACTAAAGTTAATAAGTTTTTATGTCAGAGGTACTGTGCCAAGTACAGATCTCCGGAACATTACAACTAATGAAATATCAAAAGTCCCCAAGGATCCAACTTGTTCTGAAAAGTTGGTCTAGGTCAAAAATATCAAACATAAATTTTTTAGTTTTATTATACATACTATATATACATACTATATATTACCATTTTATCATAAAAATGGTCTTGACAAAGTTGTAGACCATAAAATTGTCTAAAAACATGTTATTCAACTTTTATTCCGAAGAACCGCCGTTTCTGTGATAAGATCTCTTTATAAGTTTGGATGGAATTATTGTAACATTTTATGTAATCGAGTGAAGTCTAAAAGCGGGCCTTAATTTTGACATCACTGGTTTAAAACATTTACTGACTTTATTTTCCTGTAAAACAACTACGTAATTGATTGTCAGTGTTATTAATTGTCTAAACAGAAAAGGACTCTTTTACTTTTATCGGTGATAATCCCTTAAATAATTATTTAACCGACCTTCCAATTATGGCCAGTTAAGGGTCATTGGGTATCCTAGAAACCTAATAAATAAATAATAAACAACATTTTTGTAGGCCGTTTTAAAGCAAAATTTTTTACTTTTGTTTTTCTAGGGTGACCTAGGGTGACTCTAGAATGAAGCATTGTGACAAAGCCGGATATATATAATTTTGCTACAAATTTCAAATTAGCTTAGGGATGACTTTCTTCAAAGATACGGCCTGTTGAAAACCACAAAAATTCTTGGACTTTTGTAAGATCCTTTAATCTTCCACCTGTTCCGGAAAAGCTTCTCAATAATATCTTTTGTCAATTCTATCTACTATATCACAAAAGGCATTTTGTACATGTATCGCACCTTGATAACAAAAGTGGCACTATACTGAAAATGGCAATATTGAAAATGGAATTATAACGACATCTAGATTCCATGAAACAAAGCGCTTTTATTGCAAAAACTGTCACTGTCGTAGTTTGAATACTTTTCCCTAGAGGCCGCTAGTGTCACTTTATACTTTTGAGTAAATGACGAAGTAGTAAATTCATAAAGTGACACTATATCAATTGAAGACGAGCATTCGGAGTGTATACTCGCTGTGGTGAGTAAAAAAGGGGCATTTTATGTATGGTGTCGTTATAAACGTAATTCAAGCTTTCTACTGAAGTTATAACTAAAAAAATGGCATTTTAAGTAAGGTGTCGCTTATTTAGTTCTAGTAATAGTGAAACAAATTTTCTGATAAATTAAAAAGTTATATTTATGTATAGTGTCGCTTATTTAGTGAATGTTACACTGAATATTGTTTTTGATGAATTTGGAATTGAAGTGTTATCATTTGCAAGCCGTGATGACAGTATCAAATGGTAAGATTTCAAGGTTTTATTACATTAGTCTAAAATAAATTGCCATTTCTGACCTTAAACATGACCAAACTGAATGTTTCTTCTGGGATGAATCACAAGGACAACGAGGAGCAAATGAAATAGGTACTTATGTATTAAAATATTAGCAAAAAAAACTTCTTGAGCTGATGAATAGCTCGAAGCAGTTCTGCGGCAGGTTCAGCAGCTGCGGTCAGCAGAAGCACCAGTTTATTATCGGAGTGTATATTTACGCAGTACAATACTTAAAAATTAAATCCATAACACATAAGTTCCTTATACGTGGCCATACACAGAATGAGGGAGATGCTGTATATTCTGTTATTGAGAAAAAAGCTTAACGATGTCTCAGATCTGGACCCATATACGTGCCTTCGCAATATATTTCTGCTCTTTGAAGTGCTAAAAAACGTGGCACACATTTCATTGAAAATGACATGGGTTACGGCGATTTCATAAATATAAAGCAACTACCAGTTCCTAAGCTAAATAAAAATGTAGATGGCCAATTTGTGAAGTTATCAGACATAAAAATTGTCAAAATTGATAAAAATTAGCATAATGAGATTAAAATATAGCACAAAACGTCTTATTTTGATGATTTTAAAGAGCTTGATTTGATTAAAAGAACGCATAGAAATAATCGTCCCACAGAACTCAAACCGCTTTATCAGCGTAAATGGGCAATATCTGAAAGAAAGAAAACTGACGTAAGGAGCCTCACTAACCCTGGTTGGATTCCCAGTTATTATACCTCCTACTTTGAAAGAATATTTTAGTAGTACTTGTGTATTGATTTACCAAACGATAATTTTGATACAACCTACGTATTGTAGATGATCTCATTAAAATAATTGGTATCACTTAGTATAGTACTTAGTGTAGTATATAAGTATACCTAGATAAGTTTAATTTCCAGAAGGCTTTATTTTATATCTTGAGAAAAATATTTTAAAATTAACTTTATGTTTAAGTTTGTTTATAACCTTATTACTAATATCAATGAAACAATTATGATAACCCCAAAAGTTGTGATTTATACCTCCTTCAACAAAAAACGTTACATAATTATAGTGTATCTTGATTGTGCTGATTATAACACACTTAATTGTTTTTGCCAAATAAATAAGATTTCTTTTATATATGATATAATTTCGTTTTATTTCTGACATTTTTCTTTATCCCACTATTATTCTTTGGGTTATTATTCGAAAACGGGTAGGTTTACGTAAAACAAAAGTGGCACTATGCGAACTTTTTTTATAAAGCCATGTTTTCCAAATAACTCCATAATTTACTGGCATGTATTCAGTACATAACTTTAAATAGATAGTTACACTGATAAATAAAATTAATTGCATTCTTTTTTTCCAGTTATTTGCTAAGATATTGACCAAAATGCTGCGTTAAAATCTTTAAATGGTCGTACTGAAAATTATAAATTTTTGTTTAATGTCACTTTTATGTTCAAGGTACAAAAGTTATTTTGTACATATATGTACAAAATACACAAGTATGTACTAATCACGATGGCCAGTTTTGTTCCATGGTTTAATTGAATTCAACAGGTTAAGATTTTTAGAGTATCAATGAAAAGTCTACTCGTACATCTTTTCTAGATATCCAGATGGATTAACAAGGAAAAGAAAAACCTTAAAGTGGCATTTTAATTTTATAAGTCCGAATAACATTTTCCTTCAACCAAAAATAGTTTGTGTGATTTTAATGAAATGAAATGAAATATTTATTTCCCAACATTGACAATTACTTGTTCTTATTGACGTCAAATAAAACATGATTCTACCACCAGTTCGAAAAAACCTTCGTGAAGAAGAACTGGAAAGAAACTTCACGGGTATATTTTTTTCAAAATAAATTTACAGAGTATCTTTATGTCTATACAAAATTATTCTTTTCTGCATCTGTTAGCTCGGCAAGTCTCCCTCCCCCAAGTATCCAAACGACGAACACACTCAAACGGCACCCGTTCACGAGTTAACGCGGGATCCAGCCATCGCCCTCCTCAACCATATTAGAGGGAAGTGAGCGACACGTCACCCGACGCTACCATAAGAAGACGTACTTTAGTGACAATAACGCTTTAGATATTCATCGGGACGAAGAACTCATCGAATATACAGACACATTACACATGCTTTGTTACAAATACTAGTACAATCCTGTTAATGAGGGGATTATACCCAAGGGCTTTTATCATCCAAATAATCGGATAGTTTATAATATGCTTTAGCACACAACTTCTCCTTTATAGTTTCTTTGAATTTGTCAATAGGAAGACCTCGGATATCCTCAGGAACCTTATTATAAAAGCGTATACATTGACCCATGAATGAGTTAGTGACTTTATGAAGCCTACTTTTATGAGCTGCCAGCATATTTGTTCCTCTTGTGTTAACATTGTGCAGATCTTTTTTTTCTTTTGAACAAGGTTATGTTCTTTTTTACATACATTAAATTTTCTAAAATATATTGTGAATGGAAGGTAAGAATATTTATTTCCTTAAATTTACTTGTAAGTAACACCCTTGGACCGAGCTGATAGATTGCGCGAACAGCCCTTTTCTGCAGAATAACTATAGTATCGATGTCGGCAGCACTCCCCCACAACAGAATACCATATTCTTCCTCTTCCTTCGTGGCTTTGATTGTAAGTGGACGTCTCATAAATTTTGCCCCGAAATATACCAATAATATATCTAAAATCTTCACGCAACTAAAGTAATTAAGTACATCGTATTACGTGTGACAAATCGGTAAACTGTGTCTGACAAAATACGGAATATTCCACTGTGCATCGACGCTCGAGCGGTCGCGGTACAGAGCAGCGAGCGCGGGGACCGCGCTTCACCTCCGCGGGAAGGAACGGTTGCCATTTTTTGTCTCCCTCTACTGACGTCGGTGTCGCTGCTACGGGCCCTGAGGAGACTACGAACACTGTGACGCACGGTCTACGATCTATTAACCGTAGCGCGTAGGTCTTCTAACGACACCCTATTTATTTATTTGAATTTAAAACTTTTCTGACTTTTCCTGTATTGAGGATGCCACTCCAAAGGACTCCGCCTGTTACGCCAACCAGTCTGAAAGTAAGTCTTGCGAAGCCACTTGCATCCTCAGACCCCAACCTTAGCGCATCCTCTGAGAAAGAACTGGCAACCGTAAATATTATGCAACGCGGCCCAAATAAGAGAAAACGCGAAGAACAAGTAGTTAACAGCGATTTCGATGCATTTAGGGGTGAAATAATGGGTATGTTTCGCGAACTAAAAGCTTCCATGGACGAGATAAAGGAACAAAATCGAAAACTTCAAGAGTCAGTAGAGTTCACCTCGGCCAAATATGAGGAAATCATTAAGAAGGTACATCTTATGGACCAGGAACGAATAGAAGACAAGAAAAATGTACAAATTTTAGAGGAAAAACTCGAACAGCTAGAAAGGCATAGACGAGCAACAAGTCTGGATATCAGAAATATACCCAAGAATAACACAGAAAGCAAACAAGATCTTACTGACTTAGTTATTAAAATTGATAAGGTATTAAGTGTACCAATACAAAGATCAGAAATAAAGGATATATTTCGAACAAACTCTAGATCAGACAAGAAACCCATTATTGTGGAGTTTACGTCGGTATATCTTAAGGAGGATTTGCTTAAACGCCTAAAAAAGTTTAATAGAGAAAATAATAACAATAAACTCTGTTCTAAACATTTAGACATAGAGGGATCAACTAGCTTGATATATATATCGGAAAACTTAACACCAAAAACTAAAAGGCTGTTCTTTCTAGCGCGCGAATTCGCTCTACAACGTAATCTCAAGTATTGTTGGACCTCTAACGGGAAAGTTTTCATTCGCAAAGATGAGGGTTCGCCGCTGCTGCGCGTTGAGTCGGAGTCAATTCTTAATATGTATAAAAATGAAGATTGACTACTATTTGTAAGTTTTCTTTTACAATTTTTCTTTTGTTTTGGTTCAAATGCATTCAATCTTACACAATTTACACACATTTACAACTGTCATACACATTATATTAACACACTCGATAATTTTATTTACACTATACTACACTGTCGTTTAGGTATTCCCCGCTTTAATATCTTGACGTATATATTTACTTCAGATACCAGTGATAGAGTTATTTTTTCATTTGCCCATACGCTGTTTCATAACTTGCGCTTCCGAAAATACTATTTTCTACTGATTATCTACGTTATGTCCCCTAAGCCTGTTCTTTTTGTGTTTATTTTTATTACAATTCAATGCTACCGATAAAGAAATATTAAATGATTTAGATAACACTGCTGATATAAATTGTGTAAAACTTAACGATCCACACTTATGTTCTATGCTGTTAAATTGTTCACATGAAACTATTGATAGGAACTTATGTATAATGTCAGTAACTAACTTGTGTTCGTAAAGTGCGGACGTGTGTCAGTTGTTTGTTAAAATATGCGTGTTTTTATTTTGTGATTGGCTGTAAGCTAAACTCGGTACCTCTCGTTTTTTCTTGAGCTGTGTTTATAGCAAGTCTCCTCCCAGTGGGCGGCGTGAGCGAGAGGAACTATCGCTTTTGTAAGTGATTGGCTAATGACTGTTCCACTTCAAGTTGTAGAGCAAAGCTTGTGAATTGGTAAGAAATTCTATAATAATTTCTTAAACGTAACATTTTTGAAGCCGTCGTCAAGCTTGGATTCGAACCAGCGACGCCTGCGCGGTGGACGAGCGATTAACCAATCGGCCAACTGGCATTGAGTCGGCGCATCTAAACTGTCTATCACATACCGACATATATATACAGCGCCATCTAGTCAAACTTACTAATACTTTGGAAATTGCTTGTAACGTTGCTTCTCGATATAGACCGAAAGATGGCGTCAAAATCGATAAAATGTTCCGGTTGCAAACATGTAATCACACACCGAGAATACTTAACATGTTCTAAATGTAATGAAGTTTACGATCTGGTTTGTGCTAATATCCCGGACAAAAAGACATACAATACTATGTCTAAAGAGAGGAAAAGCTCATGGATATGCTCTGAGTGTAGAAGTAAGGTACCAAAAACTGGTAATTTGAATACACCTGTACGTAGTGTCAATGAGTACGACGACACCTATCACAGCCAATTACACCCTTCTAGTGAAAACTCGGAATTATCGAACATCACATTGCGTCGACATAAATCACCGATTTCTTCATTCGACGAATCAATTATCTCCGAAATTCGTAATCAAGTGGTTGTCGCAATTAAATTAGAGCTTCCGACTTTACTTGCACAAACTATAAAACAAGAGCTATCTTGTATCAAAGAAGATCTAAATGAGCTACAAAAATCTAATAACCTATTACACGACTGTCATAACGAACTGAAAAAAGCTTTGGAAAATCTTATCAAGGAAAACAACCAATTGAAGCGACAAAATTGTGAACTACAAAATACCGTTCAGGATTTATCTGTTAGATTGAAAAATATAGAGCAACATTTACGCGAAAATAATTTGGAATTCCACGGTATACCTGAGTACAAAAATGAAAATTTGTTAACTGTCATTCAACAATGCTCTAACGTAATAGGACATACCCTCCAAGAAACTGACATCATCCAGTGTACAAGAGTCGCGAAGCAAAACAAGGAAAGCAAACTCCCTCGAACCGTAGTCGTGAAATTTAAGGATATCAAGCGTCGTGATGAATTTTATTCAGCTGTCTACAGATATAATAAAGCTAATACTAAAGAAAAACTCAATACACAATTATTGGGATTTGGATGTGAAAAGAAGCCTGTGTTTGTATCAGAACATCTATCGCCAACCAACAAGAAATTACATGCGGAGGCCCGCAGAAAAGCTAAAGAAATGAACTATCAATTTGTGTGGATTCGTTACGGCCGCATATTTGTTCGAAAAAATGCCGATTCACCTCATATTCATATAAAATCAGTTGATAGTTTAAATTTAATAAAATGATGATTTAATATGGTGTTATATAATCTAATTTATACAATATTGGCAGTCAAGATATGGGTACTTTTGTTTAAAAATGTATAATTTATCAATATATTATCAAAATATTCAAGGAACTAAAACAAAAACAAATGTTATATATAATACTATATTATGTAATAATTTTGATATAATATGTCTTTGTGAAACTTGGTTAAGAAACGATGTCTTAAGCTCCGAACTCATTGATAACAGATACTGTGTATTACCTAGAGACCGAGACGCGAATTTTCTTAAATCATTTAACAAGAAAGACGGTGGCGGTATTCTTATAGCAATTTCTAAAAAGCTTGGGTTTATGACAAAGCAAGAGTGGAATACAGACTGTGTTGAGGACTTATGGGTTCAGATTAGAGTAAATAAACATCAGGTAGTTAATCTGGGAGTAGTTTATTTACCTGGCTACCTGCCCTCTACATTTTACTCTAAATTTATTAATAAATGTAAAACAATTGTAGAGCTCAGCCAGCCAAACAACATTGCAACTTGCATTGTTGGAGATTTTAACTTGCCGCGTTTGGAATGGTGTACTCAATCGGGTAGTTTCTTGACATATCAATGTCCGAAATCGGAAGCCCTTTTCAACTTTCTTCACTCAAATAATCTCCGGCAAATAAACTTTAAAAAAAATAAAAATAATAGAATTCTTGACCTCTGTATAACAGACTCGCCAGACCTGTTTGATATTTCAGAAGTTCCACCTATTAGCCGACTTGATGACCATCATCCCACATTTGAACTTATCTATAAGACAGCTCCTCAACTGTTAAACAATAATATTGTACAGAAGAAACTTAACTTCTATAAAACAAACTACAGTTGCTGTATAAAAGAATTAGAACAAATTGACTGGGATGTACTGGCCGAAACCCTTGATTGTGATGATTTTGTACAAACTTTTTATAATAAATTATACATTTGTATAGAAAAACATACCCCTAAATTAAAATCTAAAAATAATGCTTATCCTTGTTGGTTTACAAAAAGTCTTATTAAATTGCTTAAAAGTAAATTTAAATATCACAACAAATATAAACGCTTTAAAAATCCGAGGGACTACGACACTTTTGCTATGTTACGTTTGCGCGTGTCCGTAACGATGGCTAAATGCTTTAATGCATACATAAAAGGAATCGAAGGTGACTTATCGCTGAATTTAAAATCATTTTGGCGCTATACTAAAAACAAACGTATAACAAACGACATCCCGAGACACATGCGGTACCTTGACGCTCTCTCCGATTCTGGTGAAGATGTTGTTAACATGTTTGCTGATTATTTTGCATCAGTATATACTAATAACACGAACTGTACATATGTCCCACAATTTGAGTCACCTGCTCTCCTTATATCTAATCTTTACATTAATGTAGAACAAGTATATGAAATATTAACGAAAATTGACTTAACCAAAGGAGCTGGCCCTGATGGCATGCCATCTATTTTTATCAAACTTTGTGCATCTGTGTTGGCAAAACCTTTAACAATGATTTACAATAAGTCGCTACGTAGTGGTGTATTTCCATCGCAATGGAAAATTACTAAAATAACACCTATACATAAAAATGGTAATAAAGACAACATCAAGAACTATCGTCCAATTTCTATGCTAAGCTGGTTCGCTAAAATATTTGAGGGTTTTGTCTATAATCATCTGTACGATCACCTTGAGTGTATAATTTCCCCAAAACAACATGGTTTCGTCTCCGGTCGCTCAACTAATACTAACCTCCTGGAATACACTAATTTTCTCTGTAGAGCGTTTAATAACAAAGTTCAAATTGACTCTATATACACAGATTTTCTAAAGGCTTTTGATCGCGTCTGTCACCAAATATTATTGATAAAAACTTATCATCTGGGCATTCACGGAGATCTTTATCGGTGGACAAAATCGTACTTGGACACTCGAACTCAGATGGTTGCTCTACATGGCTTTGATTCTAGACCATTCCTAGCCACTTCAGGAATTCCTCAAGGCTCTAATCTAGGTCCATTACTTTTCTTAATTTTTATAAATGACCTACTACAAAGCATCAATAGTCCATGTTTAGCATATGCCGATGACATAAAAATTTATCGTCATATCCACGATGTATCTGGTTGTGAAGCGCTACAAAAAGATCTTGACAAAATAGACCAATGGTGTACAGATAATTTCATGGCTCTTAACATCAAAAAATGCCAAGTAATTACATTCTGTAAACATAAATATAAGGTATCATACAAATATAAAATAAAAGGAGATGCTCTACAGCGCGTCAATGTAGTGCGAGATCTAGGTGTTATGTATGATTCGGCGTTATCTTTCAGATCACATTACGATCATATATGTAGTAAAGCACACAAAATGCTCTCATTCATATTTCGCGTCGCTAAACCATTTCGGCAGCCCTCATCATGGATACTATTGTACTGCTCTCTGGTAAGAAGTATACTGGAGTATTGTTCCAATGTTTGGTCACCTATTTATAAAGTTCACATAGATCGCATAGAGTCTATACAACGTTGTTTCTTACGTAGCTTATGTGCAAGGTTAGGGCTTCGAAAGAAAATCTCTACTTACGAAGATAGGCTAAATCACTTTAGTTTAGCTTCTTTAGCTACAAGAAGGAAGATCTCGGACCTTTGTACTCTTTATAAAATTACACATGGTGTCGGCAGTGATGAAGGTAAATTACTTGAACAAATATTGTTCAAGGTTCCGACTCGGTCTGTGCGTCATCCGCAGTTATTCCATATTCCGCTCTCAAATAACAATGTTTCTGGAAATAACCCCTTACATCGAATGTGCCGACTTTATAATCATTTAAAAAGTGACGATATTGATATACTATTTAATAGTTATTTTTCATTTAAGACCAAACTTTACAGTGAGCCGTTGGAATTATTATAGTGTTATTAAACTGTTTTTTATATTATGTTCGCTTAACTGTGAATCTTAAAAAGAAACTTAAAAAAAAAATCTTAAAAAAGAAAAAACCTTTTGTAACTCTTAATTTAATTTGATTTTTATTAATTTGATTTTTATTTTTGTCATCTTTAATTACTGAGTTTAGTTGACCAGTAACAACTGATACGTAAAGTTTCTCTTGTAAGCTGTGTATAGTTGTAATAGGATGTTAGATTTGTAATGTTATCATATGTAAGTTACCTAAAATTGTTTTTGATCTGATGTCTGTAACTGTACCAATCTGAATAAAATAAAAAATAAAATAAAAATAAAAAACATCAGAAGCTTTAATCGTAATCTGGATAGATTTCTCGTTTTCTTAGCACAGGTGACTGTAAATGTCGATGTAATTGTTTTGACAGAATGTTGGCTGCATAGTGGTATGGATTTGCCGTCTCTTGATGGTTACACTGCGTACAGTACTCAAAGAGTCATTAACCAAAATGATGGAGTCATAGCTTATGTTAAATGTAGTTTGACTGTTAAGTCTTATGAACCTCCCCATGAAGAAGGCAATTATCTGGTGCTCATTGTGGACGACATCTACTCAATTATATGTACTTATCGGCCACCTAGTTACCGTAACCCTACAAAATTTATTGATTCGATTAATGACATTCTTGGGTCAATAAAGTCAGACAACATTATTGTAACTGGGGATGTGAATATCGATATAATGCCGGATAATACCTCTGTACATTCCGCAGAATACTTAAACATGATATCTTTTCACGGTCTTCGACAGTATATTAATATCCCGACTAGGAAAAAAACATGTCTAGATCATTTTATGGTTAAAAGTAGCAATGAATTACAGGCCATTGTTTTTGACGAGTTCACGGACCACTGCCCCATCTTACTACACATTAAAAGGGCAAAAATTTCCAGAAAGAATAACCAGTGTGTTAAAACCTTCCTGAATTATGACAATATTTTAAAGTGTATTAAAGAAATAAACTGGAATAAATTTTATGATGAAAATGATGTCAATGTAAGTGCTAAAATACTTGTAAACCTCTTAAAAGAAATCGTCAGTAAAAATACTTCTACGTCTTCGGTTTCAAACCGGAAAAGACCTATCAAACCCTGGATTACTTCCGGGGTGGTGAAATCTATTCAGACTAGGAACAAATTGCATAAACACAAGCACGTAGTTCACCTTCTAACCAAGACGTTAATATATTATACAGAAAATATCGTAATACTTGCAATAATGTGATAAAAAACCTTAAAAAACAATATTACCTGAAGGAATTAAAACGCACAAATGGTAATATAAAGGAAACCTGGAGAATAATTAAAGAAATTGGTAATATAAATAATACTCGTTCACAAGCTAATGATCTGATAAGAGTAAGCAGCAGTCCCAAATCCTCTCTAAACGAAATAAATAGATATTTCACAACGATTGGCCAAGACCTGGCCATATCCACTCTGAAAAATTTGAACATTACGGAAAATGAACTTGCTAAGCTAGCTGTTAGGGAGGGTCCAGAATCTTCGTTTTCCATGTTTATGACCGATGCGGAGGTGGTAAGATTAGTCATACTAGGTCTAAAATCTAATAGCTCTTCTGGTTGGGACAACCTCTCTACTAATTTTTACAAGGCATGCAGCAAATACCTATGTGAACCTATAGCCCATCTGTGCAACCGTAGTTTTGAAACAGGAAAATTCCCTGATATCCTTAAATTAGCCGTAATCATCCCAATTCATAAATCAGGCAATACAGCTTCTCCGAGTAATTTTCGACCCATATCTCTTCTGACTATTTTGAACAAAATCATTGAAAAAATTGTCAACAAGCGCTTAGTAAATTATCTCGAAAATTATAATCTTATTGCAAAAAATCAATTTGGCTTTAGAAAGGGAAAATCTACCGATGATGCTGTCCTTCAGCTAGTCTCGACTATTACTTCTTACCTTGACAGTGGACAGAAATGTGCTGGAATTTTCCTAGACCTGCAAAAAGCTTTTGACACTGTTTCCGTGCCGGTGCTTTTGGTTCGGTTGCAGAACATAGGTATCAGGGGATTACCTCATGTTTGGTTCACTGGTTACCTCACTAATAGAATACAAAAAATACGCATTACACAGTATGAAAGTGATGTCTCTGCTTGTACGTACGGCGTCCCACAGGGAAGTGTCCTGGGCCCAACGTTATTTCTCATTTACATTGACGAGCTGTGTCGTGCTAAAATAAACGGTGCACATCTTCTGATGTTTGCTGACGACACTGTTATTCTCTTTCACGGTGCTAATTGGAACTCCGTACAGACGCTTGCTAAAACAGGTTTAAAAAGAGTTATGAGTTGGCTTGAAAACAGTTTGTTAACCTTGAATACAAGCAAAACGCAATATATGTGTTTCTTCAAGACTGTTGCAACATTACGTCCCCAAAGCTTCTCCATAAAAATCCACACTTACCCATGTAACACTTATGAACGAGCAAATACTAATTGTACCTGCAACAAACTGGTAGAAACAGCAAAGACAAAGTATCTTGGAGTAACATTAGACTGCAAATTGAATTGGGAACCTCATATAAGCACCTTAGCCAAGCGTTTGAGACGATTTATATTCATTTTTAAAAATCTAAGAACTGTTGTTGACAAAAAACTATTAGTTCAAATATACAAGGCCTTATGCCATTGTCTAATAAATTACTGCATCTGTTCGTGGGGTGGAGCTTGTAAAACGTTTCTTATACAGTTGGAAAGGGCTCAGAGAGCCGTTTTGAAAGTACTTTTATCCCTCCCATATAGATATCCAACAACGAAAGTCTATGAAATGGCTAATGTGCTGAGTGTGCGCAAAGTATATATTTTCAAATGTATTATACGCTTTCATCGATTGGCTGGTCCGCCAATTCCCACTAAGAGGAAAAATGTTTGCATTACACCCTTGGTCAAAAGTGCAGTGGCGAAACGCAGCTATATTTTCCATATTATTTTCCTTTTATCCAGTCCTGAATGCATTTGGAAAAATTGTTAACAATTACATGTACATTCAACCTAACTTTAATATTCAGAAATATTGTACAGTGAAAATTATATTTTAAGGTAGTGGTAATTAGGAACACTTTGTTCAGTCCATGCATAATTTTTACATTACATATATTTGGTATTTAGTTTTATATAGCTAGTCTGCATTACCAAATAAAACTGTATTTAAACATAATGAAGAGCCGTCTCCTGTAAAACAGGTCTTCCTAGCTCAGGAGACAAGGATCATTTATAATTGTTATTCTGTATTTATTTGGATAATAAAGATTATTATTATTATTATTATATGTCATGAGGCTGTGGAAGTAACCAAAATAGACTAATCGAGCAGTTGTTTCATTTGAAATTTGTCAAATTTTTTTAACAGCATATGCGGCAGAGCCAAGCCTTTTCGCTAAACCATCAACATGCGGTCCCCACTGGAGTTCGGCGTCTAAGGTTATGCCCAGAATTACAGTTGAGTTTACAGGAGTCAGTTCCTGGCTCTTAACTACAATGTTCGTGTTTACCTGTTTGACATTTGGCAATGTAAACTTAACACATTTCTTTTTTTTTTTTCATTGAGGAGCAAATTATTAGTTGAAACCCAGTGCTCTGTGTTGGAGATGCATTTTTTTACTGCTCGATAGTCAGTTTCTTGTCTTTTTATTTTAAATAAGAAGGAAGTATCGTCAGCAAACAATATGACCTCGCATTGATTCTTAACGACCGATGGCAGATCATTGATATATACTAAAAATAGGAAAGGACCAAGAACTGAGCCCTGGGGCACACCCATTGTCACTGCCGATCCTGATGAATTTTCTCCATTTATTGCAACTTTCTGTTTGCTATTAGAAATATATGATTTAATCAAGGCAAGCGCTCGGTTTTTTATGCCGTAATGGTGCAGTTTTATGAGTAGAGTAGTATGATCCACACAGTCGAACGCCTTGGACAAGTCACAAAAGATACCAATAGCATCACACAACTTCTCCCAGGCGCTGAATACGTGTTTTATGAGCTCAACACCGGCATCGGTTGTTGAGCGACCCGGCGTGAAACCAAATTGCTTAAAATTCATTAAACTATCATTATCGGTAGTTAAATTTTTTTAGTAAATACGATATTTTTATCAAATTTAGTCACAATAGAAAATGTACACTACCTGACAGATGGTGCAAAAATATATTTTACTTATTATTATTTTAGGTCAACATATACATAATTTCCATTTACAACTAGGTATCACTAAGCCTAACTAGGTTTGTCTGAATACCATATTATATATTTTAAACAATGCGTTATCAGTGCATACATAAAACTATCTTCACGTCACGAGCAGCAAAAAACCTATATAACGATTGGATACGAGTAGTAACACTTTAGAAGAATGTGCATAGGTATCTTTGTTTTGCGTTGCGAATATTATTGCATATTATATTATTGCATATATTATTGCACGCGCATGTTTCGTCGTTTCGAAACAGATTATATGCTTCAATGTACGATACGACTTCTTCAACTTCTTAAACTACTATTATATCAGGAACATAGACAAGCGGATCATAGACAAGAAGTATTAAAAATTGTTGGTAGATAAATATATGAGCTACATCTTTGTTGAATATTATTTTACGATAAAACTTATAGTTTATCGGTAAACATGACAAATCTTATGTTTTTGAGATTTGACCTTGAATTACTTTATTGGAACTAGTTCGATAGAAGGGATTTTTAGTATTTAATTTGTAATAATATGTCAAAGTCCATACTAAATTGCAGCTCTATGTGAATTAACGCAAACTGAAATGTCTATTTTAACCAAATTTACTTAATATTTATTAATATTTTACTGTTTGTTTTTAATAGAATTAAACTACATATTTCCATAGGGCTTAAACATAATATTAAATTATATAATAAAAGCCTTCTAATAAATTCGAAAATTCCATAATTTGACTGTTCCAAAGAAATACACTCCAAATTAATACACGCCAAAGTAATACACTCCAAAGTAATATACTCCATTTAATGAAAGTCTTGCCTACTACCAGATTGAAACAAAGCTGTAAATATATATGTGACTCGCACAGTCAAACCAAATTTTGGTTTATTCCCAATGGAAACAATTAGAGTTTTAAGTGAAGCTCATTAGCACCTCCATGAATACAGATGAACTGTTTATGTTGGCTCAACGACACACTCAGGGATAGACAGTTCATTACACGAAAAACCCTTAAATACATGTGAGTTTGTTATTAAATGGCAGTTAAACAGGATTTTATTCGTACTTTGCTTCATTCAAATCTAATGGAGTAATATTTGTAAGTAAAAGTGTTTGACTAATGTCGTGACACACTCACTTTTACTTATAAATAAAACTTATTTTAGTTTTCATATTCTATTAAAGGTTTATGAATCTGCTCAGTCTTTTTTACTGTAAATTGTATATTATACGCCGTAGGTATGAGTAGGTGCCTTTTCACGCTACTCTTAGAGGTTAAAAAAATATCTGTTTTGGGAAAATTAACACAGACAGCTCATTCCACATTTTGGCGGAGCGAACCATAAGGGAGCCATCAAAACGTTCGATCCGACTCTTAAGTGCGGTTTACATGTATTAAGTAGTTAAGTTGGTAACTAAATTTTAAGTTACTACAAGTCACTTGTGCGTCCAAACGAAATAAGTAGTTAAGTTCATAAGTTAAATGAAGATGAGCAGTGATGAATGTCAAGGAATTCGTCAATTCTGTACTTAGATATGTGGTAAACGTGATTTTGGAAAAAATTCAGAAAAGAATTTGATTCGGAAATTAAAATCTTTACAAGATTATGTATTTTTCTAAGTTTTTTACGTTGACGGGTCGACGTCGATCGACAGACGATCGATTGGTGTGGTACTTTTACTTAGGCACCCTTAATAATCACTGGAGGGATATCAGCCTCTCCCAAATAAGGGGTGGCGTCCGACAATTGTAGGCCATCACGCCTACTGCGGGTTGGCAGACTTACCAACTCAGGGGTGGCGTCAGACAATTGTAGGCCATGACGCCTATAGTGGGTTGGCAAACTTACCAACTCAGGGATGGTGTCAGATAATTGTAGGCCATCACGCCTACTGCGGGTTGGCAGACTTACCAACTCAGGGGTGGCGTCAGACAATTGTAGGCCATGATGCCTATAGTGGGTTGGCAGACTTACCAACTCAGGAATGGTGTCAGACAATTGTAGGCCAACACGCCTACTGCGGGTTGGCAGACTTACCAACTCAGGGGTGGTGTCAGACAATTGTAGGCCATCACGCCAACTGCAGGTTGGCAGACTTACCAACTCAGAGGTGGTGTCAGACAATTGTAGGCCATCACACCTACTGCGACGTCGACTGTCCTATTCTACCATTGATTACAATCGATCGATGGTCGATCGATTAGTGTGGTAACACCCTTAAATATTCTTCCACAAATTTTTAAGTTGAAACTAAACTCCACTCCGACATTTAAAAAAAAAGAGAAAATGCGACATAAATACGAGCTCTTGCCGCCACCCGCTTTGTCAACTTATGCACTTAACTAAAAATCACGTCCAAACGTGCTAAGAAAGAAGCCCCGACCACCTACTTAACCACTTAACGCGTATAAACCAGCCATTAGGTGTATTAATCATGAATGGCTGAAATCCCTGCCTGCGCGCACACTCCACAATGCATCATATAAAATACTGATATTACGCTGTAATTGGGTAGCATTAGTTCGCACATTTGACAAAACGCTGCTAAAGAAATGGCACTCAATACTACATACTCTGGTAATTTATATTTTTAAATGACGCATAAAAACTCACCAGTTTCGGTCATAGAATTGTTAAGTTCAGCACCTTGGCAGCCAAGTTTATTTATAATATATTTTTTTATCATCCATTATAGATGTAATAGCAACTTACATTGAAACAATATTCAACAACTACATTGCTATTGGTTAATTTTCTGCTGTATTGTTTATTTATTTTAGAAATTTTACGAAGGTTTACAGCTAATGTGATTTATGACTATGTAACACCTCTGAGCCAATAACACACCTCTAATTATAGCAATTAATTTTAGATATTTTTAGACAAACATTTTATTTTATTGAAGCATAGTTAAGTAATTACTTTACTTAAATCGAGTAGCAACACAGACACAGGCCGATTTAATCAAATCAATTTTGATGAAAAAGAAAATTAAATTAGTGAAAAAGTTATATAAAAAGTTTTGTTTTAAATAATGTTTTTGCTAATTTCATAAACAATAATTTACTTAATAATAATAACACTTGATCCATATAAATAGTAACAACTTTTTTTTTTACATTACATTGTAGGTGGCAACTATTCCAATGTTTTAATATAGAGCTATCTACCTTTTCCTTTAATACTAGTAGAATACTGTTAGAGCTGTCGCAGGTCCGGCGCATCAGTGAGGCGACCATTTTCCTTGTAATCGTCGCCTCGTGCCGCCGCGAACATGCCTGACGCGCTGCAGTACCGCGGCAGCCCCAACAGTGTTCTAAAACCGTTGTTATATCGTACTCGTAGATATTTACCCAAAGGCCGCTCGTGTTAAAAAATTTACAATAGGCTCTAAATAAAGTTAATTTAACTAGTGTACGACGTTCAAACCTTCGAGCCAGCACATTGGTACGTACAGCGAGAGCTCTATGTGCTCTTTCGATGTCATCGTCATCCGTTAAGTTGGAATTAATAACGTGCCCAAGACACATTTACATTTAAAGGTCCGCTTTAATTCAATGTTATTGTTGAGTGTGAGCCCAGGAATGTTAGTGGGTAACTTTTTACCCGCGCTAAACACCATAAGTTCACACTTTTTGACATTATACATAAGTCAATGCCTGTTAGCATAATTCTCACATACCTTCAACAATTTTCTCAAAGCGTGGATCGACGGGCTCAGCAACACCATGTCTTCGGCGTAACTTATGTTATTTATTATTTTTCCATCAATTGAACAGCCAACCATAGCATTGCTGAGTTCAACGATCAGCTGATCAACATATAAATTGAATAAGAAAGGTGATGTTAAGCCTCCTTGTCTGATACCACACTCAAGCCGATATTCATCAGATGCAGCGTCTCCCATCTAACCCAATTTGTTTGATTATTAAACCAATACCTGAGTACATTTATGAGCTCATTGGGTAATCCAAGAGAGGTAAGCTTTTTAAAAAGAATGGTATAATGAACTCTATCAAACGCCTTGGATAGATCAAGGTACGCTGCATATCTTGGCGTCTTTCGGTCTTTATAATAGGTGACTTTTTGCTTTAAGGTCTAAACAACATTTTTGGTTAACAGACCGGCCCGGAAACCAAACTGGGAATCACTCAGCTGATGTGAGAACTCGGAAATTTTCCGTTCAAGCAGTCCATCTAATATTATTGCATATACCGTTGCGAGTGATATTGGGCGGTAGTTATTTAAGTCTGAGCAATCCCCCGTCGAATTCTTAACAATAGGCACTGCAAATTTTAGAAGGAAACAGCTTCTTATTTGCGATCATTAAAACGAGGTGACATCCATGAATAGACTAGAAGCTATTTCCCGTTGTAGCCAACTATTAGAACTAGAGTTCAAACTCTTCCAAGCCAGTTTTCAAACTGCAGCGTCGTTTTATTGAAGTTCCTTCTACATCCGCGCCCACAGTGTGAAGATAAGATCCAACACACTGATCGTATACAGGGTGGTTTTTTGAGAAGGGTGGTGATGGCCAAGTCCGAAACAACGAGAGTTAGGGAAAAATCGTGAAAGGAGTCATGCCCTCGATTTATATGAAAACAATAACTGCATATTTATTTTTTTCAAAAATCTTTTACTTGTGACGGAAATGGACCCGAATGATTTTTCAAAAAAAAAATACATCCTGTATTATTGAACCAATGGGTTCTGTTGCTGAAAAGGACCGAAATTGCAAAACAACGTTTTCCTAATAATGAAAGGAAATAGCAAAGGAGGCTGATTAGTCGTGGGCTAGACAGTTAACAGGTAGAAATTCGTGTCAAGAAATAAGTTATATTAACCTTATTATAAATATAATAAACCGCGAACGATTTAATTTCTGGAAATTAAATAAATTCAAAATATGTAAATTCACTGGGATTTTTATGAGTGGAATTTAGTTTAAACGTCGGCACTACTAATTTTTTCCCCCAATAACGCGCGAAAAGAACGAACGACACGTACGTAATTGAGGAGTCACTCACTCATCCATGCCGTCAAATTGTCGCCATTCTGATACTCGTTTATTTAGCTTTGTTCCATGCGCTTGAGTTGTTTTGTGAATTTCCTCTTTTCTTACGACTAAGGTTTTTACAAGGACTAACTACGACTTTTCTTTACTTGAATACTTTCTGCTTGCCTACCGGATCCCGAGAACCCGCCTTACACGACGAACATTGGGTTTGTTCCCTTGGATACCCGATTTTGCATTTCGACATAGATCGCTGTTTTAACTGTGGTATTGCGTTTGGTCGCTGTGCTACTGTTGGCAGACGAGTTTTTAATTAAGAAATATTGGTTGTGATTCGACAATGGCGTATGACTGAAACAGTAAGTAATCTATTCTTGAGAATAATTTCAAAGTGAACAATTTGTCAAGTTATCAATTTTAGAGAAGTTATCAATTTATTTATAAACTCCCATACATATTCTTATATTTATGGAATACAAGTAAGGAAGAAGACACGTGGCCTGATTAAAGACTGCCAGTCTTAAACCACTTACTTGTTTCACAGTCAGAATTATTTTTAACATTCAGTTTAGTTTTACTTTAAAAAGTATGTTCAATTTTGTATTGCATGTTTATGTCTGTCTGTATACATTTTTTATGTTTATCTTAAAAGGATACTGATAGATAAATATGTATAACCAACATTAGTAATCTAATAAATAAATCTCGTCACAAAAACGTATATTTAGATAGTGGCTTCAAGATAGATATCTTAATGTTAAGACCTAGAAATAGTACACACACGATTCGTTTTGGAACATCATTAAGTACATTTAAATAATTTATTGAAAAGTCCAACGAAATAATTTAAAATAACATTATCATAACCTAACGAAACTTTATATGATACTACTAAAATATCTTATATCTTAACTTCTAGAAGCACAAATGTTTTCAATTTTTAGGTGAACACTTCAAATGTACGTTTCTTATAGAAAACACAATTTTCAAGTTGTTAACACCATAGCCCAGAAATGTATGGGACGGTATCGGCCTCCTTTTTACGATTTACTTTTAGTATCTCAATTTTACCTAATTAATAAGTTGCTCAAAATGGTTTCCATTGACTCCAATGCATAAGTTTATACGTCTCTCTAGAGACCACTGCATTTGAGATACCATGACAGGATTTACCCTGGATAAAATATCAAGTAATGAGCTTTGTAAGCTCTCAACTGTTTCGTAACGAGCTTTGTAAAGTTCGTTCTTGACGTAACCCCATAGGAAATAATCAAATGGTGTCAGATCGGATGACCTTGCCGGCCATCTCACCAGACCTGGAGTGCCAATCCATCTATCCCTAAATGTTCATTCACCATATCCCTAACCACACGGCTGTTATGAGCTGGGGCCCCGTCTTGCTGGAAAGACAGATCCCGTATCCTGGCTATTGGCAAATTCTCCATTTCTTCAAACTCGTTGTTTAAAATTTAGACATATCTACATCGTAGCATTTAAAGTGCCGTTGTAAATCTTTATGAAAAAAACCTGCTTCCTAGGATTCCACACCAACAGTAAAACGAAAATTTAATCTGGGGATATCCTTCACGTGTTCGCAATGGATTCTCTCGAGACCAGTAATGTTCATTTTTCCGATTGTACATTCTGTTATTTCAGAAGTTTGTTCCGTCGGAAAATAAGATGTTACTTAAATTTAATTAATTTAATTTATTTAACTTAATTTATAATTATTTTTATAAATATATCTTACTTAGTTTATTGAAATTATTTTATTATCCATTCGCAGCTAGCTTGATACAAAAGTACGTCTGTAATCTAGGCTTCCTATTGTAAAGTGTCACCACTTTCACAAGATTTACACGTGGGCTAACCTGGATTTATCTCCTAAGGGTTGCGTTTCCATTAGGTGGTAAAAAAAGCTAGCAGCATGCGTGGAGGTAATGCACCAATCTGGTTTATTTTGTATTTATTTATATTTGTATTTTAATACATTGCCTGGTATATTCCCATAATTTTTAATATTTATAATAATCCAATAATTTATTGCGGTGTTACTTCCACGTAAATAAATGGTGAAAACATGACCTTCCTCTTGCATACGAAATCGAAAAATATGTTATTTTATAGTGAAAATAGATAGGTATAGGTATTTAAACAAAAACTATATCACCTTAGCTCAGCAAAAGGCGTTATAGCATTCAAGATGGATGAAATCTAGTCAGGTTAGATTATTGCGATGGTCATGTCCTACTATTAATCACTACCTTCATGGCCTACTTCAATAAAGAATTAAGAACCTAAACCGCTGAATGACGACATAATACTTAGTCGATGAATCCTCTTCCAAACATATCGTGAAATTAAGATGGATATTTTTCTAGTTTTAATTTAAGATAAGTCAATGTACTACACGCTGCAAACTTTTAACAAGACCAAGGCGTCCAACAATTTATACGAATTCTTCCTGGTTCTCCTGAAGGCAAAGAGGATTTTTGAATTGTATGTAAATAATTACATGAAACAATATTTACATTTTTAGCGTAGGAGCATTTGTCTAGTGGTTGGTAATGGGTAAAGTGGTATTCCTCAAAGAGTTCCATAGTGGAACAAAATAATAACATGACAACTATACGATTTATTTATAATGACAGCATCATAGCAAAACCTTTCTCATTTAATTTTGATACATTAATGCCCGTTTTCACCAACAGCCTCCAAACAGTAACCTAAGGTTCCCTTATCTTAGGGGCTCCCTCAAATCATCCCCTAACCTTAACCTTCTGTTTCACCATCCTAAGGGCTACCTAAGTAAGCGTCCCCTAGTTAGGTGACGTTTAGTGCGGAGGTACTACGTCAACGTTTATCGATAAATTATTTGGTTTCCGATTTTATTGATATTTAGCTGAAAAAACCCAAATAAAACATTTAAATTAACGTTATTAACTCCAGTTTATTCTCGTGGCAGTTTATACTAATGGCTCGTGAATATAAGATAAATTTTTAAAAAGTTGCAAAATTACTTTTTTGGCTGTATGGCGAATCTTGTCAGTGCCTAAAAAAATCGCTGTAACATTTTAATCTGTGGTGTTGTCTTGTTGTTTCACAATATATGTAATTTATTTAGTGTTGGTTGTTGCGTGTGCATAATATTACAATTAAATATGTCAGAAAAGAGGAAACGTGGACCAAATTTTTCACTAGAAGATAGAGATAAGTTGCTAAAATTACTGCTCCAGCACAAAGAAACCATTGTAAATAAATAGACAGATGGGGCTGCAATAAAGTAGTGTAATAAAACAAATTTTGGTAACTTAAGAATTCTATATATTCAATTGCTTCTAATTCCTCAAATAAATCGTGGTCACTATCCATTTTTATCACTAGGAGTAATTATTGTTCGGAAGTCGGAAGGATATCTCGCAAGCATATATCTAAAAATATACGTCACCTAAGTGTTACGGGGTCGTCAATTCATCCCCTAAATTATAAGGGCTCCCTAATGCTTAAGGTGCAACTTAACCGTCGGTGAAAACAAAACTTGCGTTAGGTGCCCCTTAAATTGGCATACACTTAAATTTTAGGGGCTACTGGTGAAATTGGGCATTAGATTTTCAACTGGGTTATCAAGAGTACGATAGTGGTATTTAATAATTTTAATTAGATACCATGTTAGAACGTGGCTTAACTAACAGACTGCTTGATTTAGAGTCCACTGCTCGTTTCGTGGTTTTTCTGGATAAAAGGCACCTTATGGCTTTATTTTGAGTATTTTGTTGGCTTTCGTCAAAAGAAGGTTCAATATTTACTAAATGGCAAAAAATGCAAATTTATTAAATAACGTAGCGCCTACACAAAATGCCCACACAGAGTAATAGCGCGAAGTAATAAAATCAGGAAGGAGGGAGCAAGCACTTCGAGAGGTTCCTAAATTAATTTCCACCAAATATTCAAGTTATTACCGAGTGGGACGAATCCCACCACCAAAGCAACTTCATTTTGATTTGACTTATTTAATCGATGTTGGTTCGTAACATACTATTTACTAAATAATTTGAAATGAAAATTAACTATAAAAGAGACGGTTGTATAGGAAAAATTTTTGCCATCAACTTTTTTTTCCCTAATTTACTATTTACTGTTATATACATTGTATACCATATTGGTATTACCTTTACAATACAATTTCATTTATTAGATTATATACCCTAGTACTTGCATTATTGGCGGCAAAAGTTATGATGAGTTCCCGCCAAACCTGGGATGGGATGCCGAGGCGGTATGAATGATCAATCAATTTGCTTGCCTTGATGAGCCAGGCTATGGAATTAAATCAATCTGAATAAAAGCTTGAAAAGAAACTCGTATGTGTTTCGATACTTTCTAAAATAACCGAGACAAAATTACTATACGTCTGCGCATTAAATGATTAGTACGGGCCAAGCTCGGGTCCCAATGGATTCGAATGTATGTCGATGAGCTTCACATGTATATATCTTAGACTTATACCATGAATGTATGTGACTAGCTTTAGGATTTCTCTGAGCGATAATTCATCTCATTGTATCTGAAGACTGGAAATGGGATTATTTATTGTTTTTGTGTTCCGATTGATTTACTAGCTACTTGAAATTGTAACATATTGGTACAATTTCATCGATATAGGCTTACTATACCAACATCGATATAGCAACTAACTAAAAGAAATGTTATCAGTCACGAGTATACGCGTCGTCTGGGGTATTGAAACAGCATTTGAAATGTTTTAAGATTATTTTTAATTATAAGTATTCTATGAACGAACATTACGTATTAAAAACCCGCAGCCACCTACTACTTATTAATACCGGAGCATAGAAAAGAATCACTTTCCGAGAACATTCCGCCACCATACAAAATATTAACTCAAAACTTTAAAATAATTTTTACTGTAAAATCGAATTCGCAACGTGTAGTGGAAAAATATCTCTATAAAGTAATAATCTCACTTATTGTTTTTTACATTATATATTAACCTCATATCTTTATCTTATGTGTGGGTAAATTTTGTAAAATATTTTTAGTTCGTCTTCAATACGATCTATTCTCGGGTGGCGAAAGAATAGCACCGTTGCGACTTGCGTCGTAACATTATGATGAGTTGTGCGTGACCCATTCGCTAGCTCCACACCGATGAGCACGTGCGAACCTAGTGTATTTGACTGTGTTCGTTCACTGATCATTTCAATGAGGTATATGCGCTAATTTTCTTTGTGCGTGTTTAATGTCTTCTTGTGTCGTTCATCATTGTGAATGTGTAAGTACTTCAAATACTTATAATCTGTTGTTTTTGCATTACTTGGTCTATCCTGCTATTTATGTTTTTTTTACGTGTATGATCCTAAAGTCAATTGCACCAATAAACTTGTGATCCGCTGTGTCCATTTGGGTATTCATAATTTGTTTATCACGTTTCACTTTGTATATAGTGTTGTGCTTATTAATAGAATGTATTTTCATTTCAAATTACTTATTCAATACAGGCACGCGAATAATAATAATACCTGTTGTATACTACATCATAGATGAATATCGTTTTATAGTAAGTGGAATATCTAGTAGATTCAGCGTCAGCCGTCGGAATGTAGGGCGAGCGTGTCATCGACGTATTTAAGTGCTCTTGAAGCTTAGTCGAGAGCATCAAACCTGGTCTGGAAGCTTCACAACTAATTATAAATGCTGCAAATACAACAACAATGATCAAACGAAATACATTAACGTTGGATTATGTATATAAGTGCGACAAGGTCTCGTCGGCCTTAAAAATATAAATTTATTGCCTATTATAACGTTTCTGTCCAACCCACTTACGTATCCAGCCATCCTGGTTAGTTTGTCCTTACTCCTTACGAAACTACAACTAAAATGGCCATATTTGCTGAAAACTAACTAACTTCCTACTCCCTCAAACGATGCTTACATTGAATTACAAAAAAAAAAAAAAAACTTGTTTTTAGTTTAAATTCCACAATTCCCACTGAATTTGTTTATATTCGCGTAGATCCCCCTTTAACAAGCCGACGGATTTCCTCGAGCTATAAAATAAACAATTTTATATAGTTAAATCAGGAGTTCAAAATCAAGTATAAAATGTATTATATAGAAAAAACCCTAATTTTTTGTAAAATTAACTCCAGTCATAACTTTTAAGTGAATATAATACGCAGGTGTCGGATTAGCCAACATTTCTTATTTGTATTTGTTAAAAGCTTTTCTATGGTCTTATATAAAACAATTACGTAATAATATATTTCCACTAACGAATAAACTATAGGAATAACTACTTCTTTCGTTATTTGTACTTCCTTATTTGTATTGTCGTGATATTCAAGTATAAAATTATTTACATTTTAGAATTGTTAATATTTTTAATAGTTTATGATTAATAAATATGTAATTCACATATAAGATGCACATATAAAACTCGCGATATTATTCCTGGAGAAAATAATTATGAATAAATTATTACAAGTTAGTATTGTCAATTGTTTGACGCTTGAATCGGTAAGGCCTTTTAAAGGTAGAATGTCGCCTCACTCTACGTTAGACTTAAACAACCTGTGGCTGAAAAGCATTCTCGAATTATTATGAAATTACCGATGATGACTTTGCTTCCAATGTTTTAAAATATTATGGCTATACGAGCATTCCTTAGGATATTTAAATTTTTTTACTACATTTATAGCCGGCAAAGGAACCGGCGTAGAACTACGCAGTATAACCCTAATCTTAAAAAGTCTCCTCTCGACGAAAAAAAACTGCAAGTCCCAGTCATTCTGTCGATATCAGTTAGGTACGAGTACTTTAAATCTCATATTCATTTCAACTAATTACTTTTAGATAAAACAGCGAAGTTTAATTTATACTGGCTAGAGTTGGTTAAGAAGAATTCCGAACTACGTACGGAGTTATGTGAAGTAAATACTCACGCATTTGCTGTAGGCTGAATTTGAAAATTGTGGAGATAACACTCGAGCGTTTACCCGAAGAGACCATTGAGAAGTTTTGAGTTCATTATCACAATTCGATACAAGATCGGCTAGAGTTTACTAGTTGTGATTACAAATATACGAAGCTGGATGCTGGAAATTTCTCTAAAAAATTGTAGTCAAAAAGGATAAAAAACTAAACTTTTACTGAACGTTGATGACTTATAAATTGGTTTTGTGTAAGCGTTCGCTATGTATACAGGTGTAAGTACTGTAGTTCCTTTTAAGATGCGGTAATATTTCTGAAAACTTTAACTACCCTACAAAATAGCCTATTTTTATAATAAATAGATGTGATTACTGTATGTATGATATGACGATTTATCTTTTTATTTTTTTCGTAATGGATTGAGTATTTTATTTATGGCGTCTTATATTTCACCGAACTTGGTGGCCTGAAGCTAACGGCGCTTAGACTACTCCTACATACGATATGCCTAAGGGCACCCGAGAGGGCATGAACCTCGGCTTAGGACGTTGTATATTGAAACTACCACTGCTTTTTTTACCCCTTTACAATTTTCTTCGATATTGTGGTCCAAGACGTTTTAAATAATTTATAATTATTTGTTTATTATACATGCATCTTTAACTTTGCCTCTATGTGGCCTACTGTGGATTATTTATATTTACGTATTTTTATTGTAACTAAAATTTCATTAATTTATTAATTGTTACCCTATATGTTTTTTGAATATTACACTAATTTATTCTTATGATAAATGTGTATTTCATACCTTTTTTTTTTTTTTTTTTTATATTAATAATTAGCAGGCGTTTGTCTTCCATCTCACCTGATGGAAAGTGACGATGAAGACGAGGATCGTACACGCCTGTCTAAGAGGTACCTATTCACTCTACACTTGAAAGCTCCAGGGTTATATTTGTCTGGAAAAACAGACGCAGGCAAATCGTTCCACTCTTTGGCAACACGAACCAAAAATGAGCTATCGAACCGTTTAGTTCGGCTAAATAATAATAATAATAATAATATTAATACCTATTAATTATTTTGTTTACTGTTTCTTGCAATTGCCTTATTTGCTACAAATTTGCAGAATTGTTTAAATTTTTCAATAATGTCTTTATTCATCATAAATTTTTCATAGTTTTCGATTGTCATTTTTAAGTCTTGTATTTGCTCGAATTCAAAACTTCCTCTTGCGTTTATTGGACAATCATTTAGCAGGTGGGGGATGATCTCCGGTGTCTCTACGTTGCAAGCACATGACGGATTGTCTTTGCATTTTAAGTTATTTAAATAATCGGAGAACCCGCCATGGCCCATAAACAACTGCGCAAGAACATTGTCTACTTTGTATATTTAAAGACCTGGGCTACCTCCGGAAAAAAGAGCTTCGTAGTTTTGGCCGTTTGTTCCGTGTTGTATCCATTTCCTCTCTCTCTCACAGCGTTCCGCCTATTGTGTAGCTTAAGATTCTTTGGGCACAGATCGTAATTAGCTCTTGTTTTGAGGTTTGAAGCTAATTTTGCCAGTTTGTCTGCTTTTTCATTTCCAGGTATTCCCACATAGGCTTTAACACAGAACAGACGAATCGGCTTTCCCTCCTCTTTTAGTCCTACCAAATTCCACAGAATATCGACAACCAATTGATGGTCAATTCTGCCACTACAGATAAGTTCTAGGAAAGATTTGGACTGTCTCTGTTGCTTGGAGGATGGCATACAGCTCGGCCTGAAAGACTGTTCAAAAGATTCCCATCGAAACTTTCTGCACAGTCTTTCCGAGCCATGCTGTGAGTGCAGCTCCCATTTCCCTAAATTTTACTATCATCTATGAATATTCTCGGTTCTATGACGGCCACGTATATGGTTTTGATAGTTTCCGAGCAAAAACCCCACGAAATGCTTGCAGCTCTTGCTATGATTAAATAATGTTTTGTTTCAGTTAATGTGGAGTTTGACCAGTGAATTCCACCTGATGGTACGTGATGATGAGGACTAGGCTGTTACACGCCTATTCATTCATAATGGCGATTTCCTAATGCATGCTCAGATTCGCATTGGAATCCCCTGTAGTATTGTATTGCCCCTTAGTATGCAGAGCGCTTGGGTAGCTTGTACCTCCGCGAAATTCCATGGTTGCATTTGCGCATAATTTGGAGACTTGTAAATTAAGACGGCTTAAACACAATAGTATTTCTCATATCATATATTATTCTTCATTGTTGTTTTAAGTTAATAGTGCACACATATTAAACTAACATTTTTCCAAATACCACTTTCCAAATAACACTATCTATTATGAGCCCATAAACTTTTTTTTTTATTGAAAAAGGGATTAGACGTTTGTCTTCTATCTCACCTGATGGAAAGTGATGATGAAGATAAACTGATCAATAATGCTGTTTTTACTTACTACTATTTACTCGGTGAAAGCCATAAGTAATATAAATACGACTCTTTTATTAGAACATTATAAACAAAACATTAACTATATCTTAACTTACATAAAGGCTTAACGTTTACGTTTATGCGGCTTTATTTTATGAAAATTTTTTGCTAGCATGAAACAAAGCCAGTCAACTACATCTTGTATAGTGCTCGGTTGTTCAACCTACGACGTGTTATGGTGGGGCGGTGTTTAATGACGTCATAAGTATACTCCACATTGTTGGCTGCGAGATTTTAGCTGCATACCCACCAAAGATGAGCGAGGAATTAATAAATTAAAAGAAAATAATCATTTTGGTTACATTCCTCGGTATAATCTCTGGCTAACGAGGCTTTTTATTGGTAATTTATGCACAAAGTTGGTAACAGTCATAGAAACTAGAAATCAATTAACGTAAAAAAAATTTTTTATTCTGCATTTAATAGCTCATATTGCAATATACGTAATACAAAACAACATGTTCAATATTTCATATAATTATTATTCACTGTGGTACATGCGTTGAGTTCCAATTCCTTTTTTTTTTTTGTTCCCTTCCACGGGAAGGGCAGGAGGATAAAAAACGCTCTGACGTATACTCCGCTATCGCATTTATGTGGGACTCGTCCCGACGCCTATCAGAACCATACCCACTAAAAAAACCCCTGTCGGCTCGTGCAATTTTTTGCTACTCAGCCTTCATCTGAGCGACGGCCAATTGGAGAAAGAGGCCGCGCTAGCGGGGCCCAGAGGGGGTCACCCGCTGGGATTTACATAGCACTGAAGGTGCTCAAAGCACTGAAGGTGAATTCATAGGTGCTCAAAAATGAAAAATAAAAAATAGAATTTAAAGTTACATTAAATAAATATTAAAGAAGTTAAATTAATTCGAATTTACGTTAGAATTAGAAGTTGCGGCCTGAAGGGCTAAGAGATCTAGCGACGTCAGCTGCGTCGCTACGTTTGTGTGCACGTTTCTCGGCTTAGCGACTTTGAATTTCGAATCTAAGACAGGAGCAGTATAAGAGAATGAATCTCGAACTAGAGGATTGGGATGGGATTCGGCGCGTTTGAAAAACGATTCTGAGAGTGTTTTGAGGTGCTGTTGCACTGTAGGTAGTTCAAGATCTCTGTGCAGGTCCGCGTTACGCACGTACCACGGTGCGTCTGTGGCCCTGCGGCAGAAGAGATTTTTTAACTACCTGCAGTTTTTGCAGGACGGAGGGTTGGCATAGGCAAAGACTGGCAAGGCATATGTCATGACTGGTCTAACGCAGACCTTATAAAGCGTACGTTTGTTTCTGAACAACATTTTACTTTTTCTACCTAACATACTATATAAGCGGCCTAAGTAAAAACGGGCGAGTTTCGTTACTCTATCGACGTGTGGCTTGAAAGAAAGCGTCTGGTCTAGGGTGACGCCTTAGTATTTGGTAGTGCGCTTCCAGGGGATGGAAGTACCTAACATTCGAACGTGCAGATTGTCAGCGACATGACGTTGTTTGCAGTCGAAGTAAACCGCAGAACTCTTGTCTGGGTTCACATCGATGCGCCATTCTTGAAACCATGCACCAAGGGCGTTTACGGCCCTTTGGAGTCTGGCTACAAGGTGCCGAACACTGTGGCCCCTGGTATAGAGTGTGGTGTCGTCAGCAAAGAGGGCGAGTTCGACGCCTTTCGGCGGGATGGGAATGTCGTTGGTGTACACGGTGTACAGCAGAGGGGCGAGGACTGAGCCTTGAGGGACTCCAGCCTTTATGGGACGAGGTGCAGAAAGCGTGCCTTCGTGTTTAAATCGAAACGTACGGTCTTTGAGAAACGACGCTATTAACCTGACTAGGCGATCCGGTAAGCCTATCTTGTAGAGTTTATAAACGAGACCGCTGTGCCAGACTTTATCGAAAGCCTTGGCTACGTCAAAGAAAACTGCGATCGTTTTCTTTCGTTTCGGATAGAACCCGTCGAGTATGTACTCGACGATTCGATGGACTTGCTGAGGGCAGGAGTGTTTCGCGCGAAAGCCGAACTGATGGGGAATAATGAGAGGATCGCCATCCGTTGGAAACAGATGGTTCCGCATTCGAGAGAGTATGACTCTCTCGAGAAGTTTAGACATTGCCTTGAGGAGGCTGATGGGTCTATGATTAGCCGGGAAGTTCAGAGGTTTGCCCGGCTTGGGAATGCCTATGACTGTCGCTTCTTTCCAAGCTTTTGGAAAGTAGCTATGGTCGAAGCAGGCATTGAAAATGATAGCTAACAAGGTAAGCATCTGGTGAGGTAGGTGCTTAAGTGCGTGGTTGGAAATTCCATCCGCACCCGGAGCCTTTTTGGACTTTTGATTTCTAATGAGAAGCAAGATTTCGTCATTAGAGACTGTGACAGGGTCGGCGGTGATGGGGAGAGAGTCTGTGCGAAGGACTTCGTCTTCTACCGCCTGGATGTGTGAGGGATCAGCAGGTTGCATGCTGGGCGAGCATTGTGCGGCAATGCTGTTAGCGAAGCATTCGGCTTTCTCTTCGACTTCAAAGGCAGTAGTGCCATCGGGACGAGTGAGAGGAGGAACGTGAGAGGCGGTGTCTACGCGTAAGGCTCGGGCCATGCTATAGTACGCTTGGTGGGACGGAGAGATATTCGCCATGAGATCGTTCATCTGAGCGTCTCGGAGTTCCGCGAGGCAAGACCTAACTTTACGTTGAAGCTGATTCGTAGCTGTTCTATAGGCGGGCGTGGGATATTTCTTGGCTCTCCGGAGAGCCGCGTTCTTAGCTTTAATAAGATTGCTAACGGCTAAGGGAAGCGTGGGTTTGCCTTGCTTAGCAACCTTTTCGTTGTCACTGATGGCTGAGTTGATAGCATCAGTGAGAAAATTTACTAATGAATCAATTTTGTTCGGGCTAACTAATTGTTCGGGAGAGATCGCGAGTGGAGAGTTCGGAGCCTCTAAGGCTGAAACTAACGTATTTTTAAAGCCTTTCCAGTTGGTAAAGGTCTTAGGAGATGAGACGTAAACGTTAGGCGTACCTAGCACGAGGGAGACGGGGCGGTGGTCGGAGCCTAGGTCATCGAGCGGTTCGATAGACCTTAGATCAAGATTGATTCGCTTGATAATTGCAAAGTCGAGGATGTCAGGAGAGTAGGTCGGGTTGTTGGGATAGTGAGTGGGAGTGATGGGGGATATGACGTCTAAGTCAAGGGAGTTAGTGATGTCGAGGAGAGCGATACCGCTGGTGTTAGTCGATAGGCACGTCCAGTCAGTATGTTTGGAGTTAAAGTCTCCGAACATAATGACTGAATGGCCGAGGGCGAGAATGGCCTCAAAGTCGCTGCGGATTGGTTTGGTACCACTAGGTATGTAGATTGAAGCTATGATGATGGTCGGATGACCAGTCATAGCCAACCAACACACAGTGGCTTCCATGTTGAGGAGAGGAGGGGTAGGGAGAGGACAGCAATGGAAGCCTCTTTTGTAATATATAGCGGTGCCGCCGAAACCGTCGGAGTCGGGCCTATCGTTACGAATAAACGCGTACTTAGGTATAGCGAATCCCCTGGAGCGGTTTGGAGTAAGCCATGTCTCCTGGAGAAGGAATAAGTCAGGTTCTTTGTTCTGAAGGAACAGTTTAATCTCGGGAAGGTTGGTGTTAAGGCTACGAGCGTTAAAAGATACTAGGGATAAGTCCTTGGGTTTAATACGACTGGACGCGGGATTCGCGGGTCTAGACATTATAATTTACTTATTTACGATTTTATACAAAAATAAAAAATAATAAATTTATAACGAACTTAGAAGCGAGTGATGTTCGGCTAACGCAATAAACGCTCTTGAGGAGAGCGGGCGGCTCGCAGTTTGCGTGCGAGAACAGAAATTTCCGTAATGTCGACGTTTTGAATGACGTCGAACACGGTCTTCATGTCCTCAGCCAGCGACGACTGAGGTGAAGTTGACAAAGCAGGACGCGGCCCTACGGAAGCTACGGGAGCTGGGATGGGTCGGGAAGGTGCAGGCGGGACAGCCGGACACTGCCTCCAAGACAGAGCCGGAGTAGGCGTCGGCTGAACGGGCTTTGCTTCCGGGGGACCCTGGTTGTGCAGCGGCGGGAAGTGTGCGGGAGTGAGCGGCGGCGCCGGTTTAGGCGCGACCCTCTTGGCGGTGGAGCGCGGAGCGCCCGGGCAACCCCTGTAGTTAGCTGTGTGGCCGGACTGGCCGCAAAGCACACAGGCAGGGGGGGGAAGTGAATTCGGGAGTGCGAGTGCACTCCTTCGTAAAATGAGGATCCAGGCACTTAACGCACCGGGGGGGAGCTGAGCAGTTAGCCGCTGCGTGGCCGTAGAGCTGGCAGCGGTCGCACTGCCCAGGGTGACCTCGGGGGTTGGGACGCTCGACGGAGATATTCGAGAGTCCGCAGATTGTGCGAGCCTCTCTGAAGATCTCCCTCGAGTTGGGAGTATTTGACAAGATAACTAAAGCTAACGGAAAGCGCCTACCGTGGTTAGAGTGCATCTTGTGTACTGCTACAGCCGGGAAGCCCTGGGACTTAAGGTCCTCGAGAATGTCTTCATTACTGAGTTCAAACGGGACGCCCCGTAGTACTGCGCGGATCTTACGCTCCTCCGGGAGGGCGTAGGTGTGATACGCGATTTGATTGATCGACAGAAGCCTAGTGAAAGACCGGAAGTCGTCGACGGTCGCAACCTGAATTTTGATTGTTTTAGCCAGCGTTGGCGGCTTTTAGTAATTAATTTTGTGCTCTTTGCACAAGTTAGAAACCGCGGTCCAGCGCGCTTTTTCACGGAGAAAGACGGGCGGAGGGAGCTGAGGCTTCGGTGGGATGGGAGCGCAGCGCGTCGCTGGCTTCGACGGGACCGACGGAGACGCGGTCACTTCGAGTGACATGAGCGGCGCGGGGCCGGGTGTAGAAGAAACCGGGGTTGGCTCGGGTGTTGAAGACATCGCGGCTTTTTTCGAACGCTTCTTAGAGCGTTTGGCAACTAACTGGAACGCGGGCTCAGGAGAGCCGGTTAAGGTGGCGGCGACCGACGAAGCTTCGGACGCGGCGGAGTCTGAATCGCTCCCGGGAGCGTTACGCTTCCTATAGATGAGCGCGAGGATGAGACCGACGCGCAGTCCATATCGGATGGAACAGGAGACGCGGGAGAGCTATAGACCTGAGGGGCTGGGGTTGGGGCCTGAAGGGCCGGGGAGGCGTTAAGCGCTAGTACGGCCTGCTTGAATATGTCGTCAGAAATTGAAACACCCGACGCAGCGAGTGCTTGGGCGAACGCCTTCGCAATGTTTATGACGCTTTGCTTATCCATTTGGGAAGGGGTTGCGACTATGATAAGTATATATAATTATATAACAAATGCCTAGAGTTCCTAAATAAAAACCTAGCGAACCCTAGCGGCTAACCTCCCTACCAGCGGTAGGGGGGCTGGGGAGAATAACTTAAAACTAACCGTAGTATGCCGAAGGCCGCTACCTAGAAACCCAAAAAAGGGTACGCAGGTAAAGAGTTGACCGCGTTAGGGTCAACCTTTACCGACAGAAAGGACAAATACACACGAAAACACACATATATGATAAAAGTAAATATGAAAATAGGAGAAAAATAAATAAAATAGAGAAGAGAAATAAAATTAAAATAAAAGGACTGGTTCAGTACAAATTCGTTGTCACCGTTAAGTATCATTTGTACTGAGACCAGACTACTTACGCTGGGCACAACACTGCACTCAGCACAAGCACAACACAACTTAGCACAGCACTTTGAAGACTAAGGGGCTTAGTCACAAAGAAAAATCGCACTTCGGTAGCACTCAGAGGGAGTAGAAAAACCTTGAAAACCATAGCACGGAACCATCACGCTAAACTGTGACGTCAGTAGACTGAGCACCACGGTATATCGGGAAGGGACGATCAACGGAGAACGGGGTCTTGCACGTCCGTACCGGGCGGCGATCGGAGCGAGAATGTGTCCAATTCCTGTTTAAGTACTCGTATTTAGACCCACAGGGTAACCGGCCGGGTCAGTACGGGAAACTCCGTAACTAGGATTTATGTCCGGACTCAAAGCTTGCTTTAATCACTTCTAATTTTAGAAGTTGCTTAGCAAATATAGACTTTTAATTATAATATTGATTTGCTACGCAAAATCTATTAGTCTTTAGTTCCTTATCATTTCTGAGTACGGGTACGAGCTTTAGAGGTATTTATTCTAAGGGATGGTCCATCGAAGTTAGAGTTACGAATAACTACATTTGAAAATTTTAAATTTTTTTTTATTATGATTCATTCTGGTAATGTTTTAAGGATCGTTCATTTAGTTTAAGGGTCGTTCTAATTAGATAATATGAAAATTAATGTTTTAATTACTAAGTAGATGTAATCTTTAGTGAGCTGCCAACTAATAAGTGTTCTCTAATTCCTTAGTTTTCAATTCAATAATTTTGTAACTAATAATTTCATAACTAACTTATACAAAGGACAAACCTCTACACTTGATAATAATACATGTATAGACATATACATAATCGTAATATTTATATTGAGAACGTTGATTTATTTTTTGTTACTAATCTGTTATTTATCAGAATCAATATATTTTATATCAGTTTTTTTTTATATATGACATACGTCCCTGCGTCAAATCTGGATACATAGAAAATCTCACATAGAAAATCTAGATAGTAAATCCCAACTGAATGCACATACCAAATCCTCTGTGCTCTGATATTCGAAGTTCCGACAATGAAACTCTCTGAGTGAGATGAAATTTGTCCTCACAGGTGTCAGATACTCGAATAGCGTATGTCGGTCAAGGTCTTCTCACACGTGTGTTGTATCTAACTTAAGGTATGTAAACTTTGCCCTAGCTTGAAGCTTTAGTGAAAGCTGGTGGTAAAATTGAAATTGTTCATTGTTTCCATCTTTACAATTGATTTGTCATAAGAAAGATGAAGTGACAGCTATTTCTTGGTTTTATTTCAGTTCTCCTCATTGCTGCTCACCTAGTAATCAGGAGTTACACGTGTCTGAATGAAACTGCTCAGGGACCTCAGATGAAGCTGTACGATAATACTAAAAGTATTCGAGATTTTAGCTGCGTACCCCCCAAAGATAAGCGAGGAATATTAATAGAAAAATATCATTTTGGTAACTTTACTCGGTCTATTATCTAGCTAACGGGCTTTTTTATTAGTAATTTACGTACAACAATCATAGAAGAAACTAGAAATCAATTTACGTAGAGAAAAAAAATTACTTCACAAAACAAAAAATCATATTACATATAAGTAGACAAGTCATACCCAAACATTACCGCACAAAAAAACGGCGTCAACGTAACTATAGATACCTCTACCCGATATACAGAGTAATATAATTTGTGGAAAGCAAATAATAATACGGTTCATTTGTTGTAAGAAAGAGATACCTATGTACGCGAGCGTACGTTACGTAGTACGTAAATTGTCGAAACTCTATAGCGTTGTCTCTTTTACTCCCATATACTAAATCATATTACAACTTGCTCTTCGAGTTTGTTGAAACGAATAGCCATGTCAATTTTAAAACGTCATTTTAAATAGCAAAATAAAATAATAAATAAGATAGTTATAAAAAACAGTACTTACGCTTGAAAAGAAACGTTTATTCTATTTTTAACAGTAACAGTGTTATAAATACACTGTCTAAACGCACAAGAAGGCATTGTACGGTATTAAAAACACAGAATGGGGAATAAGTTTTGTTTGATGTTTAGCCGTGACACTGGGTTGCACAAGACTGAGTCAAATAGCCGGCAACTGCCTTGCATTTGCGTTGCCATTTTTGAGAGTGGATAACCTGTCTATATGTAATATGTCATTGCATATAATAGGTCTTTACCTATGAAACTGCCGTTTTGCCGTACTGGCCATTTCAAATGAAAATATTTTTTTTTGACTGATAATTCTAATTTCAAATTAATTTTATTTGACAAACATGGAATTCTTTTTCTGAAATCGTCATTTGTTTAATAGTTAGTGTTTTGTTTTCAACGCATTCGAACATTTTCGTCGCTTCCGTTCTGGAAATTTTGACCTGAAAAATGAACCCCGTGGTCGTCCGAAAACTTTGGTCGACAATGACGAATTAAAGGCAATTGTGGAAGCTGATGAAACTCAATCCACGGCTGAATTAGCAGCAGCTTTCGACGTTAGCATCAAAACAATATTGGTCCATTTGCGTCAAATTGGCAAGGTAAAAAAGCTTGACAAATGGGTACCCCACGAACTCAATGACCACCAGCGCGAAGTACGCGTGGAGACGTGCCTTGCACTGCTCAGCAGGCATACAAATGAAGGAATTCTGAACCGCATTGTTACTTGTGACGAGAAATGGATCCTGTTTGACAATCGTAAGCGCTCAGCAAGTTGGTTGGACCCTGGTTCAGCACCCAAACAATGCCCTAAATGAAAACTTACCCCTAGAAAAGTGATGGTCACTGTTTGGTGGTCTAACGTGGGTGTAATTCATCACAGCTTCTTGCCAAACGGGACAAGCATTACTGCGGATGTGTACTGTGAAGAACTGAACACAATGATGGAGAAGCTCGCACGTCTCCAACCAGCTTTGGTCAATCGTTCGGCTCCACTGCTCCTGCACGACAACGCGCGACCTCATACTGCACAGCAGACGGTCTCCAAGCTACAAGAGTTGGGGTTGGAAGTTCTCCGTCATCCGCCGTACTCACTAGACCTTGCGCCTACAGACTTCTACTTTTTCCAGAATTTGGATAACTTCTTGGCGGGAAAAAAATTCAATACCCGAGAAGCAGTACAAAATGCCTTTGAAGAATTTGTTGCCTCCCGTCCAGCTGATTTCTTCAAGAAAGGCATCAATAAGCTACCAATGCGTTGGCAAAGATGCATTGATTGCATGGGTGATTATTTTGATTAATAAAAATAAAAAATATATAAAAAAATTACGCTTCATTTATTTCGTGAAAAACGCAATTTCATAGGTAAAGACCTAATAATTAACATTTTCAGTTACTCAAAAATGTTACTGTTGTTGAACGCAAAAAAAAATTTAGAAACAAAGATCCACGCACGATGTAATTATCCTAATTACCCAAGACACTTGCGTGACATCAAACTATTTGCTTCCAGCCCGTATCCTGATAAGTTTGTCCATATCCATTTATAACAAACTACCATCATGAAACTCCTGTGATAATGGCCGACACTTCCCATTCGAAACTGGGTCGTTTTCTTCTGCAAGTAAAGTGGTAAATGTCACAGTTTCTCCTCACCTAAGGCTACATCAGAGTTAAGCCCTGTTGTGGCAACACTGTGCTCTAAACTTTAGACTAAACTGACGTTCAGGTAATAAAATTTAGTGCATTATTTCTTTGATATTGCCTCCTACTAATATTATAAACGCGAAAGTATGTATGGATGGATGTTTGTTACTCTTTTAAAATCGTAAATACTACTGAATGGATCAATATGAAAGGAGGCTGAGTAGTCGTGGGCTAGACAGTTAACAGGTAGAAATTCGTGTCAATAAATAAGTTATATTAACCTTATTATAAATATAATAAACCGCGAACGATTTAATTTCTGGAAATTACATAAATTCAAAATATGTAAATTCACAGTGATTTTTATGAGTGGAATTTAGTTTTAACGTCGGCACTACTAATTTGTTCCCCCAATAACGCGCGAAAAGAACGAACGACACGTACGTAATTGGTGAGTCACTCACTCATCCATGCCGTCAAATTGTCGCCATTCTGATACTCGTTTATTTGTAGCGCTTGAGTTGTTTTGTTGTTTTCCTCTTTTCTTACGACTAAGGTTTTTACAAAGACTAACTACGATTCTTCTTTACTTGAATACTTTCTGCTTGCCTACCGGATCCCGAGAACCCGCCTTACACGACGAACATTGGGTTTGTTCCCTTGGATACCCGATTTTGCATTTCGACATAGATCGCTGTTTTAACTGTGGTATTGCGTTTGGTCGCTGTGCTACTGTTGGCAGACGAGTTTTTAATGAAGAAATATTGGTTGTGATTCGACAATGGCGTATGACTGAAACAGTAAGTAATCTATTCTTGCGAATAATTTCAAAGTGGACAATTTGTCAAGTTATCAATTTTAGAAAAGTTATCAATTTATTTATAATATTATATATTCCCATACATATTCTTATATTTATGGAATTCAAGTAAGGAAGAAGACACGTGGCCTGATTAAAGACTGCCAGTCTTAAACCGCTTACTTGTTTCCCAGTCAGAATTATTTTTAACATTCAGTTTAGGTTTACTTTAAAAAGTATGTTGAATTTTGTAATTTATCTTAAAAGGATAGTAATAGATAAATATGTATAACCAACATTAGTAATCTAATAAATAAATCTCGTCACAAAAACGTATACTTAGATAGTGGCTTCAAGATAGATATCTGAATGTAAAGACCTAGAAATAGTTCACACACGATTCGTTTTGGGACATCATTAAGTATATTTAAATAATTTATTGAAAAGTCCAACGAAATAATTTAAAATAACATTATCATAACCTAACGAAACTTTATATGAAACTACTAAAATATCTTATATCTTAACTTCTAGAAGCACAAATGTTTTCAATTTTTAGGTGAACACTTCAAATGTACGTTTCTTATAGAAAACACAATTTTCAAGTTGTTAACACCATAGCCCAGAAATGTATGGGACGGTATCGGCCTCCTTTTGGCACAGTGATCGTTTATAGTCTGGATTACTTTTTATACATAGGATACTTTGTATCCCGATATTTCCAAGAAATTTAGAATAACGTGGGTGAAACCGCGTGTAACAGCTAGTACTTTGATATATCTTTTAATTGGGAGCCCTTTCGGTCGCAAAGTTATTTTTATCATAATGTGTTTTGGCATAAAAGTTTCAGCATAAAAAAATTTCGCATAAATTGAAAAAAAGCAGAATATTATACACGCAGAATTGTTTCATCGCCATAAGTTTCACTTACTCTGATTTTCTTTATCATAATTTTATGTTAAGGGCATAACTGTTATAGGTACGTCTAAAGATAAATTATCATCAAAAACAAAACGAATAATGGAAGTATCCGTTACCTCTAAAGTCATAGATGTAAAGTAATAAAAACACTTTTGGTGTCTAATTTATCAAGTACAGATCATATGTACCTACTTTATGTTGAGTCTTGAAAGTAACAATAAATAATATAAGTTGCGACATCGAGCACAGCGAGGAGGAGCAAGTTAGTTAGTATGTAGGTCATGCCAAAAAGCGACTTGCACGTGAATAATAAATAATAATATTTGACGAAGATTATTTAAGAAATGATGATGATGAATTGTAAATAATCATTTCACTATAATCAAAATGTATAACACAATAATACAGAACCAAATTGGCCAACCCCGAAACTACGTGGTACTTTTCTGTCTCGCCCTAGAGTGTTTTTATAAACCTGGAGGCGCGGAAGGAGGGAGCCGAAGCTGCGAAGGCGAGTACGCGTGCGTGCGCTTAGTTACGTAAGGGCAAAGGGGCTGCACATCCCGTAGCGCCGGAGACGTCACATGTCTATCAGTAACCAGAAATACTTGCATGGATGCATGCTGTTTTGCTTGCATGTATGCCTACTTGCTTGTTTACATGCACGTTTGCCTGCTTGCATCCAACCCACAAAAAAGTCAAAAACGCGCTAAGGGGATACCGCACCAAAAACTTTCACCATTGGAGAGTACACTATCCAGAATTCACAGACTTGCTGGAGTGAGACACCTTTACAAGGTGTTAATCGAACTACATGCTTTAGCACAGGGACAAATTCAAGATCAGGCAAAGATACAAACAAAAATAATAAACAATTAATGCTGATTAAATCACTAGACGGCAATGAAGCAGGTATTTATATTAAAATGTTTACCTTTCACTTTAAAAAAGCATTTTATTTTTCATCGAGGTTTATTACAATTTGATACAATTGGTCGATTTGAATATGTACTTAGAGGTTGATGATAGATTGATAATGGCGCTGCGCATAACTAGACACTTTTTGCTGCTGACACAGCAGTATAAACTGAAGTTGCTGTTGTACCCGACACAAAATAAAACACATAAAAGTGTTCACGTCTGCGCAGTGCCTTTAAGGCATGTTAAATATTTACTCGGTGGTGTAACACTTGCTTGCTTCGTTAAGGCTTTCTTGAATTCAAACAGCGTCGCCACAGCGCATGCCCAGCGCGCGTCTATCAAACATTATAATAAAAACCGGGTTTACTTCGATTAGTAAAATAATATTAAAAGTGTACAAATGCGATGGCCTGATCCCATTATCCTTTAGTCCGACCTTTGTTATATTCCAAGTATTATGTCCTAAAGAAAACTTAAAAAAATATTTTTGTACTGAGAAAAATCGATATTGAAATTGAATATGTTTTCAATGGTAGTTTCATTATGAAGGTATCCGTGGTGATAATATGTAAAGAAACATTTCGTTTGGACCAAAGAACATTGTTTGTTTTTGTAAAATCGATATAAAAATAAATTAAAATATCTAGTATAATAGGATAATGAACCTATGGGTTTCCTACCAGGTGCCCAAAATAAATAATAAGATAAACAGGCAAATGACATGTATACTTTACACACACACTAATTATTTAGCACTGAATAATACAAAAAGAACTAGATGGAACCACAAGACATAAAAATGCAAATCACTTGCCAACGTACCCTAAATGACATGACTAAATCGAAGTTTACAATTCCTATGCAGATAAGTTATTAATCGACGGGTTGCTGTGTTCCTAGGCACGAATGCAGCGCTCGATAGAAAACTGTAATCAATCAGTGTCTCGGGTCAACGATCAAACGCCACGACCACATATTAACTATCTTCCTTTGTGACACAGTTGCCAGTTATTGTATGGCTTAGCTGTTGATCGCGAAATTCATACCCCATTTTATGATACTATAAGGTACAGTAAAACAAAGTGCTGGCACTATTATTGATTCTGTGATTATGAATATTGTGAAATGAATGTTTATATGATATGATGGTACACTATTGGAGGTGTACCATATTCTGTGTATAATGGTACACCTTCCAAGGAAAGAGGAATAAGTAAACATGTGAACATAGAAGTTTGATAGTAATTCATTCAATAAGCGAATCTATGTTGTGCATTGAAAATAGTTGATAATAGGTCTTTACCTATGAAACTGCCGTTTTGCCGTACTGGCCATTTCAAATGAAAATATTTTTTTTTTTGACTGATAATTCTAATTTCAAATTAATTTTATTCTACAAACATGGAATTCTTTTTCTAAAATCGTCATTTGTTTAATAGTTAGTGTTTCGTTTTCAACGCATTCGAACATTTTTCGTCATCATGGATAAGTTAAAAATTCGAGTAATTATGGAGTATGAGTACCGTCGTGGCAGCAAAGCGGCACAAGCGGCACGCAACATCAACGACGTTTACGGAGCGAACACTACAAACGAACGCACCACCCGTTATTGGTTTACCCGCTTCCGTTCTGGAAATTTTGACCTGAAAAATGAACCCCGTGGTCGTCCGAAAACGTGGTCTAACGCGGGTGTAATTCATCACAGCTTCTTGCCAAACGGGACAAGCATTACTGCAGATGTGTACTGTGAAGAACTGAACACAATGATGGAGAAGCTCGCACGTCTCCAACCAGCTTTGGTCAATCGTTCGGCTCCACTGCTCCTGCACGACAACGCGCGACCTCATACTGCACAGCAGACGGTCTCCAAGCTACAAGAGTTGGGGTTGGAAGTTCTCCGTCATCCGCCGTACTCACCAGACTTTGCGCCTACAGACTTCTACTTTTTCCAGAATTTGGATAACTTCTTGGCGGGAAAAAAAATTCAATACCCGAGAGGCAGTACAAAAAGCCTTTGAAGAATTTGTTGCCTCCCGTCCAGCTGATTTCTTCAAGAAAGGCATCAATAAGCTACCAATGCGTTGGCAAATATGCATTGATTGCATGGGTGATTATTTTGATTAATAGAAATTAAAAATATATAAAAAAATTACGCTTCATTTATTTCGTGAAAAACGTCAATTTCATAGGTAAATAATAACATATCTACTTCAGAGAAACTCTATTTTTCTATGAATATCGGTAGTTTTTAAAAAACTACTAAGTTAACGACGGGTTTGGAGTGAAATGCACATTTGAATGGAAACGTAAAAATTTGTATTCCAGACCGAAGTGTGATTCGGTCTGGAATACACTTACCTCTGGAATACAATTATCACTTTTCACAAATATTTACAATAAAAGCTGACCAGTGCTTAGATGATAAACGTGATAAATTGTTTTCAGTCAAGGTCCTCGACTCAAGGACTATTAGTTAAAAACGAGGGTTAATTCAAGAAAAAATTTTTGAGACAACCCACGTTTGACCTTAATGGCTCGGAATGCAGCACGATCGGGTGAAACGTAAAATTATACTTAGAGTAACAATAATATTCCTTTAAAAAGTGACGTTTATATTCAATTTAAATATTTATTTCTCAACATTGTCAATTACTTATCCTTGTTCACATTGTACTCGTATAAAGCATGACTCTACCACTTCTTGTTCTGAAAAAACTTCATGAGGAAGAACTGGTAAGAAACTTCACGGATGACGTTTTTTCAACATGATTTTACAATGGCTCCTATGTTTATACAAAATAATTATTATCTGCATTTGTTAACTAGGCAAGTCTACCTCCCCATAAGTTATCCAAACGACGAACACGGGATCGAGACATCATCCTCCTCAACCATATAGAGGGAAGTGAGCGACACGTCACCCGACAATAACGTACTTTAGTGACAATGACACTTAAGACATTAATAAGTTAATATAATACTTATCTCAACTATACTAGAAAAAGATTCAGAGACATGTTTTTGCAAAGAGCTAACCTAAACAATCATAGGTACGTTTTGTGTTTATCGGATTCAACAACACGTCCCTCTCATTAAGAAGCCGGCGGCTTACCACTGCACCTCTGACGCTCTGATCAACTGAAATAACGTTTAAATTGTTTATTACACACACACAAACAAATACATATTACCTACAAACATTACCATTACTTCTAAGTACGGTACTTAAGTTTGTGTTTTATTCTGCAATAAGGTTTTATTCGAAATAATAAAACTTATGTGAGTAATAGAATCTTCCTTCAACGTTTCTTGTGAGAGAAATGTTCTTAAATACTAAAGGTATTAAGGTTATTTATCTATTTTATGTTGGAGAAAACAACAGATGCATACAAGGGGTTACATATAGAAAGACAATATTACATTAGTTACAGTATACATCCTTAACATTCAACAAAGAGGTAGATATTACTTTTTCAATCTTGAACATTATGCTAGATGACCTATTCAGTTTGAAAAGAGTAGATCTAAAAGGTTTCCAGTTTGGTCCATTAAAAGCCGTAGGAGGTAGTCAGTGGTGGGCGAGGGTCAGGGTGGCCATAAAATTTATGAGAAATGGTATTTAAAAGATATTGATTTTTATAAAGGTGTATTGCTAAATATTAAATCAACTTTAATTGTCTACTTGGGGTTAATATAAATCGTATAATAGAATTCAAATATTATTCTTTTTTTTGTTATTTATAACGGTAAATAAAAGAAGTACTATACGGATCTGATATTTCTGTTGTTTGTACTTTCTGTTAACAGAGCGTCGAAACCTTGTTTTATTTTTAATCCCCAGATTACAAATAGCCGTAAAGAGGGCACAGTTTGTGTTATGGATGACCGTACAGCAAACTGGGAGGATCCAGAATAAACAAACATTATATAAATATAAATAACCATGACCAGGGAACAAAAAACTGTGTTCACCACACAAATGAATACGCCGCACAGTGCTCCATCTGGGTCCTCTTGCATACGAGGTAGATATACTACCTACTACACACTACGGCCGTCTATTGTTGCATACACGTTGTCAGGGCAAATTCAACAGAAAGGACATGGGGTGCATTGAACCAGAAGATAAGTACTGTCCCTGAGGGATACGCGAGCAGCGAAGCAGGCAACACAAAACCTTGCTAACTCTGTTTTACGTTTATTAATCCCCTGTAGTCTAAAAAGCTTTGTAGTCATATAAAATAAAGGACTTGGCAGAGAACGTTCCACAGCGATAAGGGTACGGAAATGAGCATAGAGTGGTTATATTTTGTGGTTATATAAAAAAAATTAATGAGATAAATTTTATTTCAAACCTATTTTTACCTAATATACATTCTGTAAGATAGTGGCATAAAATTAATATCGTGACTTTCATTTCATAAAGTTTTACATTAATTATATGACGCTAAAATAGTGTCGTTTTCTTTAGTTTATTGCAAGTTTTTTAGTAAAACTTAGATCATTCAAATAGTTTCCTAATACAGCGAAATAACTTCTATAATTTCGATGCTATCGGAGCCATAATCCCAGCAATACTGTTGATTGCACGACACTATTATGTTTACGAATGAAGTTTCACAAGTACTGAATTAGACTTTAAAAAATTAAGTTTAATTATTGTTCATACATTTTCAGAATCATGGTGACTCTACACCAGCGGGACACCGGCGCCAGATTGAGTGAAGGCGATTGTTGAACCACTTAGCCACTCTTCGTGTATAGATGCGTAGGTATATTTGATATAACTGCCTCCATACTATGCAGGTATAATTTGTGCTGCACTTGAGACATTTGCCTTTTGGGGTGGTTTCAAATTACAAGAATATTACAATATTAGTGTATGGAGTACGATCCACATTATTCTAACTAGTGTCGTGTGTAGCCAAAAAGATGTAACATCCGGATGATTAACTATAGAAGCAAATAAACGGAATTAAAACATATTGAAAAGAAACATTAAGTAATTAATATTAATAACAATATAATGAAACTAGTTAATGGCTAGTTGTCAACGTGTCGTAAGTTTCATGTAAACTTAAAGCTACACTAGTAGAATAATTACCCTTGCCCTACCCTAGGTGCCCTTAGGCATATCGTATGTAGGAGTAGTTTGAGTTCCAGCTAAGCGCCCTAAGCTCAATTCGAAATTCAGTGCAATTTAAAAGGCAAGGGTCATAATAAATAAACTGTAAATTTAAAAAAAAAGAACTAGTCGAATGAAAGTAATGAATGTGGATATTCTATTCATGCACTACTTTAACAGCAATTAGGTATTTGACAAAATTTTAAAAGGGGAGTTTTTGTCATTTATTTAGAAAATATAAATTATTTTGAACCAAAAATGTTTTAAAAAATAAAGCTTTGAATATTAAATCAAAATTATATAGATAAGAAAACTTATAAATAAGCAACAAATTGTTTTTTGTTAAAAATGTTATTTGCTTACAGACATTAAACATAACAATGTTAATTATAACACTATGCATGTAAACGCATTGTCTACGTAGCTATTATATATTTAATTCCAACGCCCATACAATTTTTTGTATGATTTACAGGTTGTGACGTGACGTTATTTAGTACCCAACTAGCACATTAGTGATAATTGCAGCTAAGGTTATGACTCAAAGTTTTATATCGGTGCTATGTGGGCAAAAATTGCAACCTGCAGGGTTAAAATTGAGCCTCTTACCACTGTTGTACTACTCTAAGCTGCAGTGTGAGTGTGAATTGCTATTTTAGGTGGTAATTTATACCTAAAGTGCGTCTCATAGCTACAAACGGGAAGCAATAATCACCATGATACCCAACATTTACAAAAGGAAGCAAAATCAACTCTTAAACCACTGGAATATCTAGAAGGATGATAAAATGAACCTTAATGGCATTATAGGTTTTTTTTTATTTTCTTCTTAAGTTTTAAAGGAGGGTTCCGTAGAAAGTTCTAAAAAGTTTTTGGAAATGAAATAAATTCAAAATATGTAAATTCACTGTGATTTTAATGAGTAGAATTTAGTTTTAACTTTAAATTTAAAATAACGAGCGAAAAGAACGAACGACACGTACGTGATTGACGAGTCACTTACTCATCCATGCCGTCAAATGGCCACGATTCTGTCTCGCGTTTGTTTGGCTTTGTACCATGCGCTTGAGTTGTTTTATGGTTTTCCTATTTTCTTACGAACTACGCTTGTTATGCGGACTAACTACGATTCTTCTTCATTCGAATACTTTCTGCTTGCCTACCGGATCCCGAGAACCCACCTTATTGGTTTTGTTCGACGAATATTGGTTTTGTTCCCTTGGTTACCCGGTTTTGCATTTTGACATGGATTGCTGTGTTAACTGTGGCATTCTGTTTGGTCGCTGTGCTACTGTTGGCAGACGAGATTTCAATGAAGAAATATTTGTTGTGGTTCGACAATGGTGTGTGACTGAAACAATAAGTAATCTTTTCTTGCGAATAATTTCCAGTGAACCAGTGAACCAGATAGTGGTTCAGATAAATGTTTATACTATTTTGGGGAGCATACAAGGAGCGATATCGGTTATGTTATTGAAGTTTGCAAGGAAATTAGCAGCAGCCTTTTGCTAGAGCTATCGACTTCAAATGCATCGGCTTCTCCGGGGTCGAATCCAATCGAGACACATTAGCCGGAAGACATATTTTATTTATATATTAGTTGACAGCTCTCTTAGGGGCAGAGAGTTCATCCTACAATATTATTGTTATTATATTGTAGGTAGGAGGACTGTAGGCTGGTGCGCCCATGTGATATCGATTATATGGTACCTCAGCTGGGCTAGGTAACAACAAAATATTGTACCATCAACTCAATCCTTGGATTACGCACTAATAATAGTTAAAGATGATAAAATAATTAAAAGATGAACATGTTATGGTTTTATTTTCACAGAGTTATCAATTTATTTATAAACTCCCATATATATTCTTATATTTATGGAAAACAAGTAAGGAAGAAGCCATGTAGCCAGATTAAAGACTGCCAGTCTTAAACCACTTACTTGTTTCCCAGGCAGAATTATTTTAATCATTTAGTTTAGTTTAATTTTAAAAAGTATCTTGAATTTTGTATGTTTATGTCTGTCTGTATGCATTTTTTATGTTTATCTTAAAAGGATATTTATACATACCTGTGTATAACCAACATTAGTAATCTGATAAATAAATCTCGTCACAAAAACATATATTTATACATACACGATTTGTTTTGGGACATCATTTAGTATAGTATATTTATATAATTTATTGAAAAGTCCAACGAAATAATTTAAAAGAACATTCTCAAAACCAACGAAACTTTATATGACACTACTAGAATATCTTATATCTTAACTTCTAGAAGTACAAATGTTTCCAAATTTGAGGTGAACACTTCAAATGTATGTTTCTTATAGAAAACACAATTTTCAAGTTGTTAACGCCATAGCCCAGAAATGTATCGGATGGTATCTGTCTCCTTTGATTGTCTTACAATGCGTATTCAACTTATTTAATCAATATGAAAATAAAATTCATCAGAACTCAGGATAATTAGATTCATATAAATTGTGTTCTCATTACCGACCAAGGGAAATAAAATAAATTTTTTACAGCTATCTGACTTTTATTTAAAATTTAATAATGAGGTTATTACTGTTAAAAAGTAACAAGTGTATTATGTTGATCTAAAATAATATTTCACGTATGAAATTCTTATAAGAAAAGTACATCTGTAGTTTTTGTGCCTTATGGGTTTTATCGAATTATATAATTCTCGGTGCTTGGCTCTGTGGCAATTTTTGGTTTTCATGGCAAAGTATTGTATGCTGCATCTGTATTTCCGGTCAATAGCTGAAAAAAATATAATTGTAATTAAAAAATACAATATTAAACCAGTATGAGTGTATTACATTATTTTTATCCAAACAAATTTTTTTTGTATTTTCAATTGATCCCTAAACTGTTTTCCCTACTGAAACAAGTGAGCCATAAATAATGTATATAAAATTCACTCATAGGCCCTTCTCTGGACCACTTAGTAATAAGAAAGCTGATTTTTAGCGCTTAGAACAGCAAAAATTTAAGTAAGCTGATGAAAATTATTACCAATAGTAACAAAACGATTCGCCATCTTTAAGAGCGCGCATGAACCTAGAAAAAAATCAGATTTCACCCGCGCGCTTCACACGTCCCGCTCTCGTCCGGTAACTCCGACGGTCCCTCGTGTTTTGAGCGATCGCGCACAGTACACCTAAAATAATTAGATAAATCGGAACGGATCACCTAGCTGTACATCGAAACACTAAAAATACTTTTTGCTGGTGGTAAATAATACGCAAAGGTAAGTAATATAATCATTTATTTTGTAATGTTTTTTAGAATGTGCTTTATTTACATTGATAATTTTCTTTTCAGAATGCGTTGACTGAATTGTACCTGTACTGCACTTTTTGCTGGTGGTAAATAATACGCAATGATAAGTAATATAATTAATTATTTATTTTATAATGTTTTTTAAGAATGTGCTTTATTTACAATGATATTTTTTTTCAGAATGCGTTGAATGACTCGTACCTATACTGCAAAGCACAGACAGAAAGAAAGTAAGTTAAAAAATTTTTTTATTAAAATATATGTGATTTATCGTCTGTTCATTTTAACTTGTCTTAAACTCATTTCAAAATTGAATTTTAATGAAAAAAATTTAAAAACTTATTATTATTATTTTTAGCCGTTTCTGTCCCACTGCAGGGCAAAGGCCTCCTTGTTAATCTTCCACGACTCACTTATTAGTATAAATTAAACATTCCATTTTTTTTCTTTTTTTTTTTTTTCGGGGGGGAAAATGCATTACGCATACCACCCGGGCGCAGGGGGCACCTGAGTGGTTATGTGGGACTCCCGTATAGGCTAATTAGACCCACGGTATACCCACTAAAAACCCCCCCATCTTCCTCCTCGCCGCCCTGTGACGGGGCCACGGGAACGCTCTCGCACACATCCGCGACCCCGCCGGCGGCAGCCGCCTATAAGCAGCTCCATCAAGACAGCCCGAAGGCCCTCCACGATGGGCGCACCAGATGGTAAGGTGCGCCTCCCCCCTCGGCCTCCACCAGTACTGTAGCAGACTCCCCCTAAGTCTGCTACTAGGAGGCCATGGGTACCAGACAACTGGTACCCGGTGGCAGATCGGATCTGTGGTTCTGCCACCGACCACACCCCGACCACAGAGGATAGGGCAAGCGGCGCTCCGCAATACCGACATGCCCCTTCCTCTGCGGCCCCACCAGTGCCGCTTCCACGGAACGGCCCCGCCGGCTCGCAGGGGGTAGGGAGAGTGGCGCACCGTGATACCAACACGCCTCTCCTCCTGCGATCCCTCCACGGCCACAGAAGATAGGGAGAACGGCGCACCGTGATACCGGCACTCCTCTTCTTCTGCGGTCCCACCTCCAAGCGCGTCCTCAGCAGACTTCTTCAGCCCACTGGGAGCGCCCTCCTCGGGCCAGCCGGCGGCCCCAACAGGCCGGCCCTGGTTGCCTCTTAGTTCACCGTGGGTGACCAGTCCACGGTTACTAAGCCCCCCCGCCACGACAATGCGGGCAACCATCGGGGGGGAAATTATACATTCCATAACAAAACAACGATTTAACATTTGTAATTTTGTTGTAACTCCCTTTCAAATGACTAAAAATTGTAAAAGATATAAAAATATTGTTTAAATTTTCAGGCAAATACATTTGTAAGAATGAACAGACCTTACATCAGGTGCATCAATAATCTGCAAATGACAAAACTTTTTGTGCTATATTAGAAGGTCCAGAGGAAGCTAAATCTGAAGAATGGGTGCCTACCAATTCGTAAGACATTACTGTAGGTTTTTTTGAAGGTCCAGCTTCAGTCGGTAGTTCGTGTTGACGTTTTTTGGTAATTATCGGTTGTCTCAGTGGCATGGTTCTTGTCTGACGTGGGTCAATCAATTCAGGCAATATATGTTCCATGTAAAATTCAGTCAGTTTACCAATCATTTTATTTTCCCAAAAACCGTCATCGCGCAAGATTTTTTCAACGGTCATCATTTGATTTTCGCCAGACCACACTGCAAAAAGACACATTTTTCTTTTAGTTATATGGAGTTGGCCTTGTACTTGATAAAACCAAGAATCATTTTTGTTAATGACCATTGTGTTATCTTTTATGTTCCAAAATTTTATTTTTTTCTTTTCAATTGCTTCCTTGATGGGTATATTGAACGCAGATAGTGGACATTTTATTTCCACAATTTTATCGTTTCCAATCAGACCATCAGGAGTAGCTGCCAAAAATGGTATTTCACTATCTATGAACAAACCACATGGACTTATTTGCACTCCTTCTTGTGCTGCGAGCTGATTGAGAGCAACTGCTTCGTTATCTATTCCATGTTTTATTGAAACAACGTTTAATATATCGCTCTTGTACAGTAATGTTTTCACGATACTTGCACTGGTGGTTGGACGACGTTTGATGATCTTCCCAAAGTTAGATGCTGTTAATAAATTTCTGCGAAGTTCCAGCCATTCGCTACTTTCCCTTTGTAAGATAGTAGCTCTTTCGATTTGTGATATTTCAGTAACAGTCTTTTCCAAATTTTTTAAAAAGCTACATTTTGTCATCTCATACACATCTACTTCCATATCCGGTTTTTGGCAGGTGTCGGTTCCATAATTTTTATCTTCGACTGCAGGCAATACCGGTTTATAGTGAAAACGTAGTTTCTTGCAACTTTTAAATTTTCGTCTCAACTTATTCCTACGTATCCCTTTATCTTCAAAATCTTTTGCTTTTGATTTGGGGCTCTTGCCTAAAAGCGACTTTTGTATACTATATAACGGTCTCTTAGTATTGTATGCCACAACAGTAGCCGCACATCTGGATTGATATGTCTGCCGTTGTATTAAATTTGTTCGTTTGCCGCCCACAAATTTTGCAATTATGCTATTAAATTGCTCCACAGCATTACTGTCACAATCATTAATTAGACTTCGTGAATGTGCGGCGACTGTGCCCACAATATATTGGATTTTAGACCAGAATGTTGAGTTTTTTACTTTTGCCACAAGATCTTCACTTTTTTTTTCACTACTACAGTAGTGAACTAAACATTCGTCGTGATGTCCAAATGAATGATTATATGAATTCGAAATATCAACAAAGTAGTTATTTATTCGTAGTCCTAATTCACCATCATCACTTTTATGTTTTTTTATCGCAAAACAAATCACTTTTCTGATGGCAAGTATTCTTTGGGTGGTAAGCATTTTTCTCATATTTAATGGGTATTTAGTGTCTTTACTGACGGCAACTAACTTATTGCACATATTACGGAGAATATGGTTTCGGCATTCTATTTTTTCCACTGTTATGCTTTTATAAGGTCTTTCTTCAAGGATCTTCGAGTAAGTGCTCGAATCTCCATCTGCGATAACTCGCCCATATATAAGATTATACATATCTATTGAATTTTTGAACCCCTCTGTTATTATTTCTGCCTCCATGCCAGAAGAAGGACCCGTATAGTTTTTAAAACATGCGTGTTCTTTTGGAACTTCACCTTTATTTTGTGCACGATCACAAATACAACAGTATTTGTTTTTCACGCCTAAGAATAAAACTTCGCCGAACTTTCTTCCAACTATGGCTGCTGCTCCAGAAAGCGCCGCATAATTACTTTTGTAGGACCGTTTAGACCAGCAAGCGTCAGCAATAACATCGATTACCGCTATGCCATCTTTCACCCTGCCTTCTTCTATTGCAGCACGTCTTTCACGTTCAGCTGCAGCTGCCATAGTCTGATGAGCAGTTTTTTCCCATTCCTTACAAATATTTACATGTTTTTTGTCAAACATTTGTTGTGACATTGTGGGAAAATTCATTGCCGCACACAATCCTTGAAATTGTTCCAAACCAATACCAGCATTTGTGATACCGGAGACTGCTGCTGTATTTATGTCTAAGTTTCGGTTGGGTGTGGATCTGACGTATTTATGATAAATTCAGCTTTGCACATATCACAAGAAAGTTTTAGCTTTGAATATAGACCTATTTTTGTTTCACCAGTGATATTAAGGTTGGACAGGTTACAGCCGAATTGAGGTGCATGATTTGAAATAATTTTAAGTTTTTCAAAGAAGTACACTTTGTCTACTATAAGTCGTTCGCTTGCATCATAGATATTTTCATCTTTTGCTGCCTCAGTCTTCTTTTTTTTAAAAACTGTCTTTGCCCGTTTATAGACTCGTGTTTTGATGTTTCTGAAATCAAAACAAATCATTTCATTTTACAATCTCAACAATCAATTTCATTTTATGGAGTGAATGTCACGTATGGGACATCGGCGCTGCGTTGTCATTTCGTAACGGTTGCCACTCTTAGTGTGACTATAAATTTGTTGAACAAAATGTATTATCGTACAACGCCATACCGCTTTTAGTTTGTGGAAGGTTCTAGAATGTAATTCGGAGTAATTCAACTTCAGATTTTTAATATTTTTTTCTGATTTATGTTTTATTTTCCAGGTATTGCGAGGCTTCATCTACAAGCTGGATTGTAAAGTCAGTAACGCCAGTATGTTAAAAATCAATATTCTAATATTGTACATACATACTTGTTAATCCTATTCGTATATTTCTTTTTATAAAAACCAGAGAAATAAAAACCTTTCTCTGGTTTTTATAAAAATAAATAATCGAATAGCATTAACAAGTAAGTACACATGTATTTATGTATGCGAAAACAAAAATACTTTTATACATACCGATTTGGTGCAAAAAGTTCGTCACAATTTGGATCAAGTTCTTTCAAAACTCCAGTGTTATCTAAAGGCTCAATTAACGGTCTGAAAAATATAACAACATTGCTAAAAAATTTAACGATTGGTGCTTTAGAAATCAATGAATCAGCCAACAAAAGGTCATCGTGCGTCGTCAATGCGTCGTTAATATTATATTATATCATAAAGTAAAATAAAATTGTATACAAAATTATAATAAAGAATACAGTAATATTACTATAAGTATTGGTTTATATAATTTTCCTATTTTTTTATTATTTTATTTTTTTATTAATTGTTATTGACAGTAGCCGTGTGAAAAAGGGATTTTTAGGAGAGGAATTGATACTCACTTATCTGGTGCAATATTGTTATCGTCGTTAGTCGTCATCGGAATATTCTCTAAATTAGAAGGTGATCTGAAAAATAAAAATATGATAAAACGCCCTGTTTCCTTAATTACCTAACGATATTCTTGAGGATTAATCTACGCTTTGAAGATTTGATATGTAAAAAATTTTTAGTCTGGAACCCCCCAATCTAGATTTCATCTGTTAATAAAATACAGAACTGCAGGGCAAGCATGGGCCGGGGGTAAAAATTATGTCCACCCGTTACCCGTTATGTCCTCTGTCAAGGGACACAAGACACAAAAGGGGTACAAGACAGTGGACATAACGGGTGGACATAATTTTTATCCCCGGCCCATGCATGCCCTGCTGCAAAGGTTTGCTCGCTCCACCAACGTCACCAACAAAATAGTAATGTATTTAAAAATAAGGGGTCGGATTGAATTTAAAATTTCATTTGCGCCAATAAAGAGAGTAAGTATGTGCATTTTTTAAATACGTCGTATAAAGTTTAATGTTTTCCGTTAGTTATGATTGTCGTTTCTGCTAAAAGTTTAACCCTACTCATTACCACAAATTGAAAATTTGATCCAATCCGACCTCTTATTTTTCAGTAAATAACTTTTCTGTATTCAGCGCTAGAAGGGGATAGCACCACCTCAAACAAACTTTGCGGTCGAGAAAATTTCAATCGTTCTATTTAAAAGCTACACAACATAAACAATTAAAACGAACTTACAAAATTGATGAGGTATTTTCGCTTACGGGATTGGCCGGATTGCATTCATCAGTTTGTGTGATATTATATGCTGCAGCAGCTCTGAAATACAAACTAATTGTAAATAATAGGTCTCTACGGTAATATACGAAATATAATATGATGATACTTTAGCAACACCTAATTTATTTATTTACTTGTTATTGTACACATGAAAGACTTTAAAATGATAATACAAAATAACGTTATAATTATGTACTGTAATTATAATTATGTACTTCAAAAATTGTAACTTTATATACTGCCACCAAGTCCACCAACACGCGAATAAATAAATATAAATAAATATTCTTGAACGATTCACACAGCGCCATCTAGCCCCAAGTTAAGCAAAGCTTATTTTTATTTATTTTATTTTTTTACAGTTTATTGTACACATGAAAATTTACAGAAAAATACACAATTACAGATGTCACAACAGGCGCTACTTATTTCTAAGAAGAAATCTCTTCCAGCAGGCCTATCAAAGATAAATGTGATAAAGCTTGTGTTATGGGTGCCAGAAAACTGATAAACTACTTAAATATTTTTAAATACATATTTATTATGCATACATATAACACCCAGACTCGTAACAAAAATTAAAATTTCTGCGCGTCCGGGAATCGAACCCGGGACCTCTACGTGGCGACCGGCATGTTGACCAACTGAACCACTCAGGTCGTCATTAGCGAATAGTCAAAAGCATCGTTCTGTTTTGCATATACTACCCGCGCCGGCATTGCTTCAGCGCTTGTTATACATTGTATTGTGAGCTCTAAAGTCTATACACAAGGTTCGATATATCAAGGTGAAACTACTCATCAACGGAACAATATTATGATAATAATTTTAAAATTAACTTGTTTTAGGTAGGCATATTTATGAAAAGTAAAGTAATACATACATACCTTCGACAATTAGCCATGAGCTGAATTTTTAACTCCTTCAATACTCTTTTATTGCGTTTTCGTTTGTTTTTTTTGTTTGCCATATTTTCTACGTCCTTTTTCACAATCAAACAATAATTGGAATATAAAACGAAGTATTTTCTCGGCGCCGCGACCGGAGCACAGAAACGCAGTCCTCTTGTCTCAACGGAGTGATCACGACTAATTGATGAAACAAAACATGCCTGTGATATCGAGTCAGGTGCGACAGACGGGAGCGTTCTGCGCGGAATAAGAACGTAGTAAGCACCGAATAAGTTTTAATTTAAAAACTCGTAAAATATACATTATTTTCTAAAATCGCTAATAGGGTCGCTTCGTAATATAATTTGATATTATATATTAAAATATTGGCTCAGTAATATGCATCATATTGAAAATAAATTGATAATAGTTAAAAAATAGACGTAACTTCGTGATTTTTTTTTATCGATAAAATTTTATTATTTTATGTTTTTACTTAATCCAGTCCCTTTGAAGTATGCTTTAATATCTATGATTTTTTTTTTCTGGTAATTCATGGTTTATTTTCTAGGGTTAAAAACAAATTACGACTGGCAATTTACCTGTATACCCCCTCTTAATGGAATGTTTTTATGATAACCTCAATATATAATTTACATTATTTTTACTAAACATGTTTTTTTTTTATAACAAAAGAAGTGATTTTAAAACTATACTACGTAAATTGACTATAAATACTTGTTATACCAATTATATTCTTTATCAGTTTTATTAAAACTACTATAACCACATTTTATTTACACATTTTTTATCAATATGGCATGTAAAGGCTTAAATCCATAGTGTTTGAGCCGACGGCCGATGATGTTTTGGCATATAATGCCGTCATGATTATTTTTAATAGATTAGACTATATAGTCATGGATCATATTTAGATGGTTATTGAACAAACTTTTTTGTTTTTGGTAGTTTAATTAAATAATGAACTCAAAGGAAATGTTACGTACAACACTAGAGTCACATGTCCAAAATTTTAATTAGAATATAGAAAGAAAACACATTTATACATTAGACTTACCTAAAGGCTTTTAAAGGAAGAGGTCTGTACCCGCGACAAGTCGAGGAGGTCTCAAAATGCGAGAAACTGACGCTACTGAGCCATATTATCTCTCGACCCGAAGCGAGTATTTGTCGCGTTTAGACACCATCTCGGCTAATTATGCTAGCCCCGTGCAACTTTAATTGACGCAAACAAGTTTAAGTGTATGATCAAGATACATCCTAAGATATTCTTGGTAATGTCGGCAACCTTCCGCGCTTATGAAGCTTGTTTTCAGCTTGAGTTCTTATTTTCTAACATGGGAAAGTTTTTTTGATAATTTAGTTTATTTTATGATAAAATACGTTCTAATATTAAGGAAAATCGAAAAAGACATAACATGGGAAGAAAAAATACCAAAAAAAAGGAAAACCGAAAGAGCACATTCACTTGTTGCAAAATAATAGAGCGAATATTTGATTGACGTATTTGAATTTTGAAGTTTGGTGACCCGAACTAAAAGAAAACGAAACTCACAAAAAGTTATAGTTGCAATCGAAATAATGCTTTGCAAGATTATACAATTAACATAATTAAATTTGTAATATGTTTTTGATATTATTTACTTTGTTTTAAATGTATACTTTGTATGTTAACTGTACTGATTATGAAAACTTTATGCCTTTATCTTTAAAATAATCCACCAGCAAAACTTATTTTGCATAGAATCAGTAACCCCAACGTTGCGCAGCTATTGTATGGAGACTCCTCACGTTTAGTTTCTTATTAACTGAGAGAATTTTATTGGGGAATATTTTAGTTCCGATACTTTTTTAAAAATCATTTACATAAATGATACAAATCGTTCATTCGTCCATTAAGTGCTGAAACAAAAAGCTTACTGACGGCTTAAAATTTACTTAACCTAATAAATATATACGCATTTTGCAGTAAAGTTAAGAACCCCTTTTGATTGTTCAGTACAGATATAGCAGGTAGTTGAATAAAAGTATTGGGTATTTACACTTATTTTATGTTTTGTACACTTTAAAACTGTCACATGCCATTAATATTCTCAACATTGCCACTGCAGAAATGAAACTACGTATGAATAAACAAAATCTAGTCTTTCACTCAACCGTTCAATCAACAGTTCAATCAAAGTGGCAAATCAGGGGTACAGGCGCTGCAATTTGCACCTTTAGGCACAATATGATACGCTCTAGACCTGCTATGCAATGTGCCTACTAAGCGTCATATCAGTTGCATAAGGGGTCTAAAATATAGACCTTATCGTTAGCACCTTAAGTTGCAATATGATACGCACTAAAGATTATACGCAACCATTTGTGCTAGTTGGATAAGTACCGTTTATACGAAGCTTTTTCGGCAGGTCGCAACAGCTCCTAAAAAATCGCTGTATTTAGAAAACTTATTGATTGTAAACATATTGTCACTTCCGCAATATTAGTTTACTGTTGATAAACTATTTAAAAATGTAACCAAAAAAATTGTTAAATGGTGAAATTTTTTGATCCCTCAGACCCTTTACTTTTACGACTTTACTATCTCCGTGATCTTTGATTTTATATGAAAAAGGTAAAAAAAAGTCGAAGAGTAAAAATTTCGAACTCATAAAACCCAATTGAAATTCTAAAAGATCAAATTGGTCTGGAAAGTTTGTAGCGTTACTCGTTTACGAAACGCTTTATGAAAATAAAAAAGTATTTTAGTGCAAAGTTCATTCTTAAGTGTATACTTTTATTTTAACAGCGTAACCCTAAAGATCGGGGTAAATAAATACTTCAAAGTAAAAACGAAGAAATAAGAATGGGAAATATCTGGATTTGATATTTTTAAATTCCCATTCAACCAAACCTTAATTTTAAGTTTTATATTATTTTAGGGCATCTTAAAAATGTATTAAACCACCGAAATCATGAATATTTTTAAATAACGGAACGTCACAAAGTTGTCTACATAATATTGTACCAAATTGCAAGAACGGAATGCTCCTATACTTCACAGACTTCTCTGTAAACTGTAGATATTATATTTTACTTACTACTACGACTTACCTTTCTTATGCCAGTTAACGAAGAACGGTATGAATTAGCCTATCGCTATGCACTGCCGAACACAGGCCTGCCCTAGAGGGTGGCAACTATTTTGGTCTTAGAAAGGGAAACTAATTAAAGCTTAGCTCAATTTATGACATCTATAACAAGCTAAAAAAGGCATTGTCCATTTATTTCCCGCCAAATACGAAGCTAAAAATTAGTCAAAATTGACATACAATAAAGTTAGCAGTTAATTTCAGTATGCTCTGAATGACGTGTAGTAAAAAATATGTTTAAAGTGTTCCCAGCAAATTAGTCTAATTTATCTTTGCCATTTTCATTACATGCCACAAGTTTTATTGGAGGTTTTAATTACATACATGAGGCATATGAAATACCTTACAATAAGCATCAATAACATTTAAACAAACCCCTTTGTATTTCTACCAATAAAACCAGTCCATAAAAAAACAATCCTAGCTTCAGTTTCGTAAGATACAGCCTTCGATATCATATTGCCTTAATAATGTGTACAAAAAAGTGGAAATCTAAAAGGTCACAATTTGCCTAATGTGCGGAGCTTCATCGCCTCGTCAAACCTAAAATGTGAAGGGAGGATTATAAAAGGATAAAAGCTTTGTTTATGTGACATTTTCGGGAATTTTTTTAGAAATGGACTGTTTATTTATGGAAATATCTTGGAAATTTCAAAGGATATTTAAGGAATATTTTCGCCATTTACGATGATTTGGTGTAGAAATAAGTATACTTGCTATTCTATTGTGTGTGAATTCGGTATGTATAATAATTTTGAGGTATATATTTTTTTCTGAAAGAATTAGATATTTTGGGAAACCATTTTGTATATTTCTTATTTCTGTGCGGTATTTAATGTTAAATCAATTGTTATGTCCTGGAGCTTTACTTAGTAAGTTACCTTTTTAAAATCGGATTGCCAAGTTGGTTACATTACCTATATTGCACGACTCTTCATTTTTCTTTGGATGCTTGAAACACTGTGAAAACTTTGACATGGCAGTTAAACTTCTATGACGTTATATTGAGGTTGACTAAGTCAAATTATTTACACACATTTGGATATGTTATGGTACAAATAGCTTTTTTTACTAACTTTTAATGTCTCTATTACTTAACAGCTACGATTAAATACTTACTTACCACTTCCAGTGGTATTATTTTGATTTCCATTTATTAAAAGTAAAATGCAAATCAAAATTAAAACTCAAGCAAATTTAAATCACAGTCAAAATGTAATAAACTAATAAGTAAATTACTCATGAATTGAAATAATTACTTCGTGCGTTCCAGATCAGTCAATGGCTTCATAATTATATTATCCGCTACTCAGAAATTATTTGGAAGTCTGCTAATGAGCAGCAAGGATAATTTAAGTAAGTGGATGTAATACTTGAAATACCTAAATAAATAAGCGTTTCAAATCAGCTTATCCATCTTACTGTAAGTAATATATCACCGATCAGCTTGTTGAATATTTATTTGTTCAAGAAAAGTAAAAATGTAATATTAATACCTATAAAAGAGTAAAATTAAAATATTATAAAAGCACAATAGTTTTTGATTCTCATTTTGTATTATTTTCATAACAGCTTAGCTTCTACGAGTAAAACGAGAAACGAGTGTGGTTCGGAGCTTACTTTTCATGCACTGTTTATAACCCTTTTATCAGTAGGAGGGTTATGTTCTTGGACTGTATATCTGTATGTAGTTTGGAATGCTGTAACGCCTAAGCCGATTGCCGCATTAGGGTCATTTGATTCGGCTTGTGTGAGAGTGACATAGGATATACACTGGTCAGCAAATAAACCGATTCAATTTTCTCAACTTTTACACTAACACCGATGAAAAGTATAATGTTTTTATTCTTGTATAAATAAAACTTGGTCGTTGTTCTGTAACAAAACATATTAAGGAACTTAAAAAAACATACCTGTAGCCAAAAAAAACCACATTTAAAGTTTATTTACACAACTTTTCCTTATATTCTTCAAATTAAAACAATATTGTAAATTTAAATTATTAGTTCAACATAACCTTGTCAATTGGCAATGACACGGCCTATCAAAAGTAGAACATGGCCAAGTAGGTACAACTTTAAGGAGAATACATTCTCTTTACAAAACCCAGAGAAAGGAAATTTAATTACAATTGTGATGACTATGAATTTAATCTAGAGTGTCGGTAACTAACGTGATCAACATCTCAACATCAACATCTTACCATTTGCTCTGTTTTGATTAGAGTTTACGCTCAAACCTTTTGCTTTTATGGTAAGGGTAGTTGGATATTTCTTTAAATTTCTGAATGGATATATCGAGTTTATATACCTCTTTTGCTTAGACCCGTGTATTTTTGTTACATTTCGTGGTAAGTAATGGATACGACACCTCAGGAAGCAGCTCAAGCTGTTGCACTGCTTCAAACACGCTGCCTAAGCCAGCGTGAAGCCGCTCGAAGACTTCGAATCGGCCGCTCTTCGGTGCAACGTCTTTACAAACGATACTTAGAGACTGGAGCATACGATCGCCGCCCAGGTACGGGAAGACCTAGGGCTACATCAGCCGCAAATGATCATTATATTCAACTGTCTGTTTTGCGAAATCACCATTTCAACGCCGTTCAAGTCCAAAGAAGTCTACGTGGCGAACAACAAGTGATCATAAGCTCAGATATAGTCAGAAGGAGACTCGGTTAACGAAACTTGACTTCAAGGCGAGTTGCAACAGGTCCAGCATTAACGGTTGCTGAGCATAGGGATTGGACGTTAGAGCAGTAGCGTAAAGTACTCTTCACTGATGAGACCAGGGTGAGTCTTCATGGAAGTGATCGACGTCAGAGAATCGTTGCCCTGGAGAACGTTATTCTCAGTGTTGCATCGAGGAAACTGTTGCTTATGGAGGAGGATCTGTAATGTCTAGGTGATATTTCCATAGCGTTAGTTTTATTGAACCCACAACCCGTGAACGTCGATTGTCTTCTCATCGCTACATTACTGAAATCCTCGCTGACTATGTGGTACCTTACGCAGGATATGTCGGGCATGATATGCTGTTGACGCATGATAATGCACGGCCTCATGCTGCTCGTGTGGTGACCCAGTATCTTCACAATGTCTATTCGCACCATGGACTGGCCAGCTCAAAGCCCGGACTTGAATGAAATTAAATTAAATGAAATATTTATTTCTCAACATTGACAATTACTTGTTCTTATTGATGTCAAATAAAACATGACTCTACCACCAGTTCGAAAAAACCTTCGTCAAGAAGAACTGGCAAGAAATTTCACAGGTATATTTTTTTCAAAAAAATTTACAGAGTCACTTTATTTCTATACAAAGTTAATGCATCTGTTAGCTCGACAAGTGTCCCTCCCCCCAAGTATCCAAACGACGAACACCCTCAAACGGCACCCGTTCACGAGTTAACGCGGGATCCAGCCATCGCCCTCCTCAACCATATTAGAGTCCTATAGAGCATCTATGGGATAAAATGAAACGTAGGGTTCGGACCCAGGTACCAGCCCCAATGACGCTTCCAGAGGTGACAATTGGGATTGAGGAGATTTTTTTCCGGAGTTTAAACAACTCTAATTAATTGTAAGTCCTCGAACGGTTTGACTTTGAGTTGGTGTTTCGTTCAGTCACTCTGTAGATTTATTTATGTTTTTCGATTATTAGCAACCAACTAACCAGAAGTTTATAAGTAGGAAAATTAACGGAAAATAATAAAACGGACTCTTGTATCGAAAGAAAAAAGGCTGTATATGTTCGATTATTAATAATATTAGGTATTTACCTATGAAATTGCCGTTTTTCACGAAATAAATGAAGCGTAATATTTTTATATACTTTTTATTTCTATTAATCAAAATAATCACCCATGCAATCAATGCATCTTTGCCAACGCATTGGTAGCTTATTGATGCCTTTCTTCAGCTGGACGGGAGGCAACAAATTCTTCAAAGGCATTTTGTACTGCCTCTCGGGTATTGAATTTTTTTCCCGCCAAAATGTTATCCAAATTCTGGAAAAAGTAGAAGTCTGTAGGCGCAAGGTCTGGTGAGTACGGCGGATGACGGAGAACTTCCAACCCCAACTCTTGTAGCTTGGAAACCGTCTGCTGTGCAGTATGAGGTCGCGCGTTGTCGTGCAGAAGCAGTGGAGCCGAACGATTGACCAAAGCTGGTTGGAGACGTGCGAGCTTCTCCATCATTGTGTTCAGTTCTTCACAGTACACATCTGCAGTAATGCTTGTCCCGTTTGGCAAGAAGCTGTGATGAATTACACTCGCGTTAGACCACCAAACAGTGACCATCACTTTTCTAGGGGTAAGTTTTCGTTTAGGGCATTGTTTTGGTGCTGAACCAGGGTCCAACCAACTTGCTGAGCGCTTACGATTGTCAAACAGGATCCATTTCTCGTCACAAGTAACAATGCGGTTCAGAATTCCTTCATTTGTATGCCTGCTGAGCAGTGCAAGGCACGTCTCCACGCGTACTTCGCGCTGGCGGTCATTGAGTTCGTGGGGTACCCATTTGTCAAGCTTTTTTACCTTGCCAATTTGACGCAAATGGACCAATATTGTTTTGATACTAACGTCGAAAGCTGCTGCTAATTCAGCCGTGGATTGAGTTTCATCAGCTTCCACAATTGCCTTTAATTCGTCATTGTCGACCAAAGTTTTCGGACGACCACAGGGTTCATTTTTCAGGTCAAAATTTCCAGAACGGAAGCGGGTAAACCAATAACGGGTGGTGCGTTCGTTTGTAGTGTTCGCTCCGTAAACGTCGTTGATGTTGCGTGCCGCTTGTGCCGCTTTGCTGCCACGACGGTACTCATACTCCATAATTACTCGAATTTTTAACTTATCCATGATGACGAAAAATGTTCGAATGCGTTGAAAACAAAACACTAACTATTAAACAAATGACGATTTTAGAAAAAGAATTCCATGTTTGTCAAATAAAATTAATTTGAAATTAGAATTATCAGTCAAAAAAAAAATATTTTCATTTGAAATGGCCAGTACGGCAAAACGGCAGTTTCATAGGTAAAGACCTATTATTATAAGTTGTATTAACAACTTTAAATAGAATGAGTAAAAGCAAGAACAATAATTTCCATTTTATTATTCTCACTATTCTGACAAATCAAACGATAGAAACAATAAACAACTCCAGAATTATAAGATGGTTAAGGCTAAGTCCTCAACCGATGCAAATATGTTATTCGGCCTGCGTGCCAGACCTCAACCGATGCAAATATGTTATTCGGCCTGCATGCCAGACCTCAACCGATGCAAATATGTTATTCGGCCTGCATGCCAGACCTCAACAGATGCAAATATGTTATTCGGCCTGCATGCCAGACCTCAACAGATGCAAATATGTTATTCGGCCTGCATGCCAGACCTCAACCGATGCAAATATGTTATTCGGCCTGCATGCCAGACCTCAACCGATGCAAATATGTTATTTGGCCTGCTTGCCAGACAGAGTCCTAAACCGATGCAAAATATGTAATTCGGTAATGTTATACCAACGCAAGACAAATATCATGTCACTTGAATTGTTGGCATTCCAATTCCAGATAGTCTAGTATATAATAACTGTTTTAAACTATCGCGGTTATTTTCACTACAATTTAATGAATTTACGGGATTCTTACCACGATTTTCGATCGTGAATCGAAATTCATCTAAAATCGAATAAGAATCCCGTAAATTCAACGAATTATAGACTAGTATATATTTCGATTTCAATTAACATTACTTTTGCTTTACTTTTGATTTTTTGTGTAATAATTTGGAAGTATGAGAAAAAAATATGTAGCGCTTACAAAATTAGTATACCTACCAGCTTTTGTCTGCAATAGTTTTTGCCTAAATTGCTGTCACCTTCGTTATAACAGTTAACTCTGGAAAAGGATATATCTCTCTCTCTCTATATATATATATATATATATATATATATATATATATATATATATATATATATATATATATATATATATATATACTCTGGAATAGGATATTCACACTAACCTAAACTGAATCAAAAAATAATATGGTTCAGTGAACCGGAATATTTATATACCCAACTCTTAATACATACAACATGGTCTTATGTGCTAAATGAACAGAATTTGTTGAAACATGAATTGTATTTGTGTTATTCTCGTATAATCTGTATAATCTTTGGCATCTGCTGCGAAACTAGGTTTCTATGCCTGTATTTCAGTAGACAGCGCCTCCAATTTGACGTTACCCTAAGGTTTACACTTTAGGTCACAAGTTACAATAATAATTATTATTATTATTACAAATATTTTACTCCGCCCTCTAGATGTGTATAGTGCTTGTTCCGTGATTCCGCTATTCAGTGTTACGGGGAAGTTAAAATAACTATGTTTATATTCGTTACAACGAAACAGTGATAACGTCACTGTTAGAGACTCAGCTAAGAAAACATTTTGATGAATTCTTTTGTTTCTGCCTTATGATTTAGAGCATAAAGGTTTCATACATCCTGCAGTAAAACGCGATGGTTCGTTAAGTTCTGAGAAGCTAAAGTTAATGTACCATAACCGAAGCTCGCAGTTAAGCCACGTCTCCGTTGTATAGAAACTTTAATATTTCTCTGTGTAAAGAAATATATTAGGAAATGTACCTACTTTATTAACTGTTTAAAAATACAAATATTAATCTTAACACGAAAAGAAAAGCATTTCTGTTGTGTCGTAGTTGTTCAAACGGTGTTATTATTTGATGCCATATATGATTATATAATATTATTAAATAATCGAGATTATATAATAAATATACTGTGCAAATTACATTCGATATACTTTACGAAATACTTAACGTACTGAGCACAATTCAGAGTATTTTCCAAGAAATTTATCAGGCGAAACCTTCAGGTTATTAAAGATGTTGAATATCATTGTTCCACTTTCTTTATACAAAGGATCTCAGTAACTTAATAGAAACTGACTATAAAGACATGGAGTAGTCTCAACTAAGAGCTTGTCTGGAAATATTTCAGGTAAAGTGGTATTCCAAGAAGAGTAACTTGAATTTAACAGAGAAAATGAAAATGGTTTGAAAGACTGAAATGGAAATAGTAAATGAATTAATTGGATAAAAGCATAAATAATGAAATGAAAAATAGTATGTTGCTTAACAAAACGTAAGAATTTAAATTAAGATTTGTGAAAGGCTTGGCATATGCCAAGGGTACAACTCGAGGCGCTGGTATGCTGTTGAACCTTAGAGAACATTAAAGTATTTTAGAAACCTAAATAAAAGTACATTTGGAACTAAGGAAACCACGATAGATAACTTAAAACTAGAAAACACAATAAAAAATATCAAAACTAGAAAATCAACTCACTGTCCACATATAAAACAAAATACCTATGTAAGTAAATATAAAAACTTTTACTATTATGCGGAACCAGGGCTAAAATCTTTTGACTGAGGTTGAGAAGTAGGCGTAATAATGATATATCAAACAATGTAAATAATAGGTTGTACTAATAATGCGAATAAATAAATAAGTTAATAAATACATAATAATACTAAATATTGATTTTTATTTAAATAAAAGATTCGGTGCAAACGATATTTTCAAATCGGGAAAAGAAAGAACATATAAGCTTAACGTTAAAATTATTAAGACTCTTATGCTTTACGAGTGGAGGGAAATTCTTCCAATATTTTGATGCAGCATATCTAAAACTACATCTGAACGCCGTTGTGCGGTGACTACAGGTTGTATGACAGATGTTTTGTATTCGTCCGTTCTGCATTAACAAAAAAGCGTCTGGAAAATAGCCAAATTAAAAAATATTTATATCTCAGCATTGACAATTACTGAAGAATAACTGGCAAGAAACTTCACGGGTATATTTTTTTCAAAATATAATAAACCTACGATGTCTCTTTATGTCTTACAAAAATTGTTCTTATCTCTACCTCGGCAAGGTTTTAAGGTCGGCAAGTGTTTCTCCCCCCGACCATCCAAATGACGAACACCCTTAAACGGCACCCGTTACGAGTTAACGTGGGATCTAGCCATCGCCCTCCTCAACCATATTAGAGGGAAGTGAGCCAGGTTTTTTAACTTCAGAACACCACACAGATACATTGCTAATTGGAAGTTTTGCCGAGACTGCATGCGCAACATGTGATTTGCTTGTTTCTAGTTATATTTTCGTAACTAAGAACAAGCTTGTAGTATTTTCTTTCCTTTTTGAAAAAGTTAGATAAAATATAGTAAATTTAATCGATCTTGCATTCGGTATATTACGACTACAGTTTTGTTTCTTTTTTTATTACACAATACAATAAAACATATGTTCATTTTGTTTTTATAATCATCTACCAGCCATAAGAATTATAATTTCAAAACAGATACTTTAGCGCGAACGCAAAATAATCAAGAGCTTTTAGAGATAGATACAAATTTCAATCGTGATTTTCCACGCAAGTTTCGAAAATATAATCGAATTATCCAAAATCCGCCGTCAAGCATTGTTATATTCATATCGGTTTAAAAGATTTAACATTAAAGGGCCTAACAACGGGGAAGGTAAACTAAAATATTTTCGTACATTACATAATCCATTTGTAAAAACATTTTGAACTCTATTAATTTTATTTATTTTTTTTTTATCCATAACACAAGCTCTGCTTACTTTGGCCATACAGTTGGTGTGTTTGTCTGGGGATTTATTATTATTATTATATAAATCTAAGTTTTTCGTGTTCACTTGAGAGTTTCAGTTGTAATGATGAAATAAATTATTTAGATTTTCAGCTTCCTATTTCCAATAACAAAAACGTGTTGACATCCATGAACAGACTGGAATTAAATTCCAGTTATACCCAACCATTAGAACCAGCGCTCAATTCCACTACAGTTTCTTTTTTAAGTTCCTATTTCATTAAGGAAATAAAAACTTTTGTGAGTGTTCTTTACCATAATACCTTTACCATAATACCTTTACCATAATATCATGCGTTAATACCAAATCTCTTAGACTAATTTTATACTTAATGCAGACTACTGCCGCAGTCTAGTTCGGGCGCGGTGGTGCTTTCAATTCTTGAATAATAATAATATAGAACATATTCAACAAATGTAGTGTTTAAAATTAATGCATAATTATAAATGTGCATTCTTTTGTTCACCTTTATTCCAAGATACCTTTAGTTTAAGAGCAATGTTGTACTATTTTTAGCACAAATAACTAAATTTTATTATTATTTATAACAAAAGATACTGAAAGCATAAGAATGATTCTTGTAGACATAGAATGTTTAGTTTTGTTTTAAAGGATATCAGCTTGCGTATTATAAACGACGTAGAGTGACCAGTACGAGATGAGTTTTAGTGTCCCGCTATTCACAATTCTGAAGCTCATTTTCAACTACGAATGAGAGCACGCTTTCCATGAGTGAATGGGATGGAGAATGGAGAGCGATGAAAAGTATTTTCTTTTGAAATGATTTCAAATTTGTATTAAATACTTTAAATGGAGGTTTAGGTTTTGTAAAAAGTTACCTAAATTATTTAGTCCAATGGTCAAGAAATGTGATGAAAATCATTATTGATATCTGAAAATCTGAAATTTACCTCAAGCTTCCTATTTTTATTTAGTAATTCAATAATGTTTATTTTATCAAATGTAGATAATCCTAATTGTCTATAATTTTAAAGAAAGTATTTTATCATTAATCCGGAACTCAAAGGAAAAGAAAAGAAAATCAAAGGTTTAGTATAAAAAATTTTTCGGTAACCTAAGGTTTTTCTAGATGAATTATAAGTTGGTACAGGTATCTTAACAAAAATTATGTTATTGGTCGCCCAGCAAGAGCGGTAGTAGCATACAAGATGGATGATGTCCAGTCAGGTTAGTTTTTAGAGTCGGACCTACTATTAACCGCAACCGTCATGACATTATTCAATTAAAAAAGTCGGGGAACTTGGGCAGGCTCATGTTCGCATTCGAATCCCCTGCAGTGTTGTTGACCTTTAGTATGCGGAGTGCCTACAAAACACCGTACAACGTGCAAGCGATTTTCGCCTTAGTCTGAACCTCCACCGAGTTACCTGACTGTATCTACATCCTGCACGTTGTAGAATGAGGAGATTACATTACACTTTCTTATTTTTCATGGACTCCTTGCTCAAAAGAAATCGCACAGAAAGGCGAAGTTTACTTTTTGGCAATTCTATCTACTATTAAGGGCAACTTTAGCTGTTTTTTCGTGTGTTAGGTATTACAGAATAAACACAATTAAAAAATATCCCGACCAACGGCCAAAAACACGCACAACCAAAAGCTTTTAAAAGGATCAACTTGTTTTTTCAAACATGGCTAAAAAGTACTCTCGATTCATTTTCGTTTGAAACAAAACAAAAAGGCAACTAAGTCAATCCACAGATACACTAATACAAACATACAAATCTTAAACTTATAACACTCGTGTTATTGCGTTGGAAGTTACAAAAGGTGCATTATCGGCGTCAAGCTATTTCGGCAAATTCTTCCTGTTTTGCCTTAGTAAAGAGGCTGTTTAAACCAGTAATTACATTAGGTACCGAAACCTCGAGTAAAAATCTAAAAATAGTTAAATGTGATACATTCTGGTTAAAAAATGTTATTTTTTGGTATTTACTATTTATTAAATCACTGTTTCAACCAGCTCCCGAGCAAGTCCTGATTGATAATCTGGCCAGATGGATAGTTGAATTGGAACTTATTACTTTAATTTGATACCAACAGAAGTTCATAAGTTCCAACCATATCGAGTACCACCGTTGATCAAGTTTATAAACTCGCACATAAGCGATACCTGTAAATAAGCATCATTTCCAAACTCGATTGAAATATAAGAAACTGATATTATATCTATCATATTCTATTTCATATCTTGAAGTTATCGATCAACTTAATGTGACAAAGTTTTCATTAAACAACAGTTAACTTGGAACTATCTTATCAACAAGTCCACTGAAGCTAACTAACAAAGGTACCTTAGCTGTTTGAACGGATTCTTAAGTCGTCTATAATGAAAGGTTAAGCACATAGGCTTACATAAGAAAATTAATTTATGCTTGACCTATTTAAATATTTTGTATGTAATTTATTCTGTACCTAGTTAAGTCTTTAGTTACCTAGATACGTAAGTATGTATTTGTACCTATATGATTGTAGAGACATTTTAGAAAGGACAAATAAGAATTTAATTGAAAAATACGGCAACATAAGTTCACGCAATATTTTAGTTAAAAACAGCAGCAGTTTTTGGAGAAGACGAAGATGCTACCAATTAAGCTTCTTAAATAGTTGTGATGCCACACCTGAAATAGGTTGTTAAGCTTTAACCATAACTCTCGACTCCATCCGGGCTCGATACCGCGTTATGAATGGATGAATGAATGAAACAGAATCGTTGTGTTTACATTCTTTAAGAAATGAAACTTAACGAATGTTTTGTAATTACAATTTATAACGTATATCGATTGACATTTTAATCTATTTTAATTCTGTGAGAAAGATATCTGTTTGTACTGGATTTATTTTTTTTTACAGTACGAATGCTTTATTTGTTTCCTGACAACAAATTTATGTAATAAACCAATATGTATTTTAATCTGCTGTAGTGATATTTTAACTATAAATCAATTTTACAAGACGAGTCCTTCAGATTGTTTCAGGCAAGGAATAACCTTGTTATGTCTCATAAATAAGGCCTCTATAGGTATATGAGTAGCGTCGTTATTAATAGTATTTAAGTTACCGTCCTTTGTGCAGGTTCTTAGTAACATGGCAATCTGTCCATAAATAATGAGGTGGGTAAAGTGAAAAGTGGTGTTTGCAGCAGATTACCTACTTTAAATGTTCATTTACTTGTTATAGAGTAAATGTAAAGCTATATAGCTTAAGCTTTCAATAAAGTCATAGGCTTAACATCTATCGAAAGCATCGAAAGGTATCCCGGTATGCTTTTGTTTTCGGTAAACGATATACCTTGATGGAAAGAAAAATTTCAAAATAGTGTTCATTTCGTTTGAATATTTTCTTAATGACACAAAATCGGCTGTTAACTAAATTACGAAGCGCCTACGTAAATTCTGTAAACAAAGTAATAGAATCAGGCAGGAGGTAGTCTTTGTTGAATTTCTACAAAACTTTTAAATAATTACCGATAGGGACAAATTTTACCATCAAAGAAATTTGATTTACAAATATTTGATCAGTTTTAATTGGGCATCATGGGCAGCAAAAATGAAATCTTTGCTAGCAATTCATTCGACTTTTTCATTTAGGGCTGTTATTTACTTTTACAATTACAATTGTTTTATTAGGATATCTTATTTAAATGAGTATCATCAAAAGCATACTCCGGAATCTCAGTATTCTGTAAGCGTCATGGAATTGAAAATTACTTTTTGTATTGATAACTTCAATGCTTTATTAACGATATACAACGATATACAAAACAAAATGTAATTTTCCTCTCAGTCTACCAATAATAAATACCTCTTAAGAGACGAAGTAAATTTGTATTCACGCAATCTCGATGAAGATGAAGAAAAGACTTTCACCGAGTGTCATTTTTTTCTACGTGTGATGAAATAAAATAATATTTCGAATTTTTTGGATGCAAACTTTCGTTGTAGAATTTCCAACTATAGCACTTGATGAGACTACAAACTACTACAACAAAATACGTTGCATTTCTACAGCAGGTTATCTTACCTACTCACTGCGGTTGCTTGTGGAATGATCACCCCGCAGGGAGCATTCGCGAGCAATGCCAACTCAGTTTGATAGCAGGAATTCATGTTTTACAATATTTTAAATTGGCAACTTATAAGAGCTTAATAGCTACGGAACCATTTTAATAATAACACGACATGGAAATCGTCTAGTTTATAATGCACTGCCACGTCTAGAACTTTATAAGAGGCAGTGTTATGCCATGTGTGTAAAGACATATAACGCTGTACCTAAAGAATATAAATTGTTGCCACATATAAAATTCAAAAAAATGTTTTTAAAATGAATTTCTCAATCTTTTCTTAAGTTTTCACGATACATACTTTAAATAAAACACTTTTTACCGGATATTATCGCGTATATTTTAGTTAATTTTAAAATTATTTCGACGTTTCGGCATCTTTGCAGTTGCCGTGGTCACGATAGACTAAGGTGTTGTTCATCTATTGCCAGTAATAAAAACTACATGATTGTCAATACATATTAACGCCATCTGTTTCTCAGTCTTCTCGCATAACGTCCCGGATTGACACAAAAGGCACTGACTGTGTCCTGAGTTTGCAGTCTAACAGTTTGCTGGTTTTTCATTTTGATGTTTTTAAGTATTGGATCCCATGTTGACGAAAGTTTCCAACCATCTTCTCTATTGAAATTTGGATGTTTTTTAATTTCAATAGTTTCTCTGACCATCCTAGGTATAAAATGTTTCTCTTTTGCTAGGATCTTCACGGTATCAAATCTTAAATAATGGTTGGGCTTGTCTATGGAATGTTCACAAACTGCAGATTTTGAGGTTCGTTTATTTTTAACATCAGAGATGTGTTCTTTAATGCGAGTTGACACATTTCGTTTGGTTTGACCGATATAAGAGAGCCCGCAGTCACAGTCGATTTTATAAACGCCTGGATCTTGTAAAGGGATGCTTGATTTTATTGGACGAAGATGTTGGCTTATCTTTGAGTGCGGCTTGTAGATAGTTTTGATTGAAGCTCGCCGAAGAATGCCTCCTATCTTGTCAGTAACACCCTTTATATAAGGCAGGAATGCTGGTCTTCGTTCAACTGTGAGTGGCTTTACGCGGTTTCTGCGACGGCAACGCGGTGTTTTTAAATCGTTATCCCGCAGCACTTTAACCAGGTGGTTGAGATCCTCATTAATGTGTTGGGGATCGCAGATTCCATGTGCTCTCTGAAACAAAGAGTTGCCTACGGCAGATAATTGGCTCGGGTGGTGATGGGATTTCCCATTTAGATATCGGTCAGTGTGGGTGGGTTTCCTATAAACAGTATGGCTAAGTGTACCATCAGGATTTACCGCTGGGACCCGAGCCATTTCTTCATATGCATGAAGAGGTGATAATCGCTTGGCGCCAGATCTGGGCTGTAAGGTGGATGGTTGAAAACGTCCCACTTGAAGGACTCAAGAGGCGTTATCGTGCAAAAAAACGATACCGGAAGTCAGCATACCACGGCGTTTGTTCTGAGATCTGGCGCCAAGCGATTATCACCTCTTCATGCATATGAAGAAATGGCTCGGGTCCCAGCGGTTTGATGACGACGAAGAGCTCAAAGATGCGGTCACAGGCTGGCTCAAGGCACAAGCGGGTGATTTTTATGCAGAAGGAATTTCAAAGCTTGTGAAGAGATACGATAAGTGCCTCAATCGTTATGGAGACTATGTCGAAAAATAGTGCAAAGATGTAGTTGTAAGATGTATATATTAAAATATTTTTACTTAACTTGGTGTATTTTTTTCAATCAACCGGAGGATAGTTTCTGAATTGCCTACGTATCTTAAATAAATTGTTAGTTATAAATAAGTATGTTGTATAAGGGAATAGGATACATTACTAAAAAAAAAAAAATTTTGCATGCCCTAAAATTGGTAAAAAATGTATGTTTTTTCTATTTAATCTTAAAACCTAAATCTGTATCTACCATATTTTAAGCAAATAAATATTTGATTTGATTTGATTTGATAATAATAATAAATTTCATTTATTGTGGCAACTTGGCCCACTTGTTAGTTATACAACTTAAATAGGTAACTATGTTAGTAAGACATTAATGTCAATTAATTAGACTAAAACAGAAAAAAAATGCTCCAGCTTATCAGCAAACACCCTCAGCAGATCATTGGTACAAGATCGCAACCTCAACATGAGAGATGAGTTTTTTCCGAATAATCGCCTAATAGTCGTCTAATCTAGTTGAGGCAAACATGGCCGATCACAGATAACGGGTAACATTTTATTGCTTTTTATACTAATAAAAGTATACATTTTTTATTCATGGCATGATAAAGAATATTTAAAGACATCCCTTATACATTGTTAACCCATCTTCATCATTAAGTGAATTAGGCATAAATATGTTGTTCTAGGAAACAAAATACAATATTCTGAAACAAACAAATTAAGACTAATGTGAGGAGGAGAATTATTAGTTTGGCTTTAATTTTGTTTTTTTTTTTTTTTGAGGTGACTTATTCACTAAGTCTACGCGTGGAAGGTCGTCGGTGTGCTAAGAAAAATTCATGAATAGGGTTGGCTTATGTAACACATAGAAAAAAATACTAAACGCCTTTGATTTAAGTCACATAAATTATATATTATAAATACGGCGAAGTACAGTAAAACATCATAAGAATAAATTATTTAAGAGAAAATAATTTTGTTATTGAAAACCAAAGCGCGTCTACACTTTTTTTTTACTATAAAAAAAATTTTGATCATCATTCCTGGTATCAAGCCAGTTTACCAATGCGTTTCAGTGACTCGAAAAATGTGTTGTCTGGCTTTGCCAGCCTTTTTATTTTCGATTTACAGTAAGAAAGATATTGTCAGTAAACTTATTTCCTCATCATTTACGAGCGAGATTTCTTAGCTGTTAAATACGCCTTATTTAACAGAACATACTCGTTTACTAGCGGTGGGGTCAAGGGTGTCTGGGTTATGGTTGCAGGCGTTTCGGTCATCTAACTTGACCTTTTTTGACAGCCAAAACTCCTTCGCTTCTTGAACGGTCTTGTAGTGTGACGATGAAATTAAATGAAATATTTATTTCTCATTGACTTGTTCTTATTGATGTCAAATAAAATATGACATTACCACCAGTTCGAAAAAACCTTCGTGAAGAAGAACTGGCAAGAAACTTCACGGGTATATTTTTTTCAAAATAAATTTACAGAGTCTCTTTATGTCTATACAAAGTTATTCTTATCTGCATCCGTTAGCTCGGCAAGTCTCCCTCCCCCCAAGTATCCAAACGACGAACACCCTCAAACGGCACCCGTTCACGTGTTAGCGCGGGATCCAGCCAGATGGCAAGCGGTCTGATGGTATGACTCCGGTCCTATGGAGGATGGGTAGACTGCTGGTGTGGGATGCAACCTGCGTATACACCTTGCGGCTTCCCATCTTCCTACAACCAGTGTACAATTTGGTTCGGCTGCCACCAACGCTGAAAGCCTTAAACTTACAAAATATCAGAGTTTGGGTAAAGCTTATATTTTTGAGGCTTTTGGCGTTAAATCCGCGTCCTGGGGACAATGGGCTCATCGCCTTTAATTAGGGTGACGATTGGTGATTAAAACTCGTTGGTTGGCACCTACCTAGCACAACGAATTTCTGTTGCGATCCAGCGTGGTGATTTGGCCAGTCTTTTGGCTACCCTGCCTACAGTACATTCTAGTTTATGTGTAGTTTTTTTAATTGTAGCGTAATTATTAATATAATTCACTTATAATGTATGTACATTGTACGAATGTTATAGAATTCTAAATATTTTTAATTGTTTGTAAATAAACAAGACTAATCCTCTAGAAAAGTACAGGTAAATTACTTTCGAGACGTTTTTGCAATAGTAGTAGTATTTGTATATTAACAGGAATTCTAAACTTGAAATTTAAATTTCCTTGTACAGTCAGAAAAAAAAGGTTCGTAACATTTTGAAGAAGAAAATGTATTGACAATCAAAAGTCAAAGGTGAATTTCAAATACATAATAATTATATTGATAAACATTACTATTTGGTTTTAGTAAATAAATGAATGAATTGATTTTATTTGTGGTTTATTCTTATGGTTTATAATGTTTATTGTTCACTGTTACTATTGTAAAGTGGAAAATTAAAAATGGTTCCGATGTTGAAAGATGGTCGAGTAAGCCTTTGACTTCCCAAACTAAAGACTTTTTGTATAATTTGTATAAAAATTTCGAAAATGAATGCAATAGCAATCCGAGCAGTATTGTAACTCCCGCTCAATTAGTTGTTATATCAACTAGAATATCATTGACTTCCTTCATGTTCATCAGGTCCTACTATAAAGCAATTCATCAGAACAGGAACCAACCTTTAAATCACTTAAAAACAAACCAAATCGGGAGCCTACGATTATAATAGATGATTTTGATCAACAAGTAATCCGAAGAATGATTCACAACTTTCACATTAAAAATTTTAAAAATTCGACTAATAAAATACTACACGCAAAATTTAAAGAAGAAACAGATTATAAAGGTTACGAAAACACGTCATCTCTTATAGGTCTTAAATGGAAACCAATGGAAGTTATCTTCTATCTTCCGCAAACTGCTAATGGAAAAGCACGAAATACGATACCTGTGAATTAATTTCTAATGAAAATTGCAGAATATCGTAAACAAAATCGACCAATTGTTTTTATAGACGAAACTACCCTATATATACATCACATACCCTCACAAAGTAATAATAATAATAATAAATCCCCAAACAATCACACCAACTGAATGGCCCCAAAGTAAGCGGATCTTGTATCATGGATACAGCGAACTGGGGGGTACCCAGAGTAAACGTACATATATAAATATCAACAACCATGACCCGAAAACAAACATTTATGTTCATCACACAAATGAATGCCACAATTTATCTTTAATCAATCTATTCAGAACTCTAATTCTAAAAAGAACAGCAAATGATTGACTGGCTGACGTTTAGAAATATTCAACATTCATCGAACATGCTTAAGCCTTAGTTATATGAACTGATTCTAAAAATAAGGCGAGATAAGATATAGGAGTATAAGATAGATGAAATATTACAACAGCCTCACCCTCAGTTTAAATATATGAGGGATAGTGAAACGTTACGTCGCAAAAAAAAGTCACAATGCACATAAATGCTATAATGACAATAGCTGACGAAAAATGTAAAAGCAAAACTGTAGAGGAATGGATAAATTATTATCTACACGCTATTAAAAAGGAAATTTCAAGGAACGGATGACGCTTTAGATATAATATCAGAACAAATTATCGCTAACACAAATGATTCATCGGATGAAAGTGAGGATGAGTGCGAAATGTCTGGAGTTGAAGAACCTAGCTATGAAAATTATAAAAAAATTGAAAATTATTGGTTTATTTATTTATGTGCTGACCGTACACAACTACAAATGTAAAACGTCTCGAAATTAATTTACCTGTATATCGGACTATATTTGTGTAAGTTTACGAACATTAGCTTTACTTTCTTTTGGAAAATCTATCCAACGTCCACTGGAAACTAGAATAAATATCAATTTAAATATACTTTCATCGAACTGAATACAAGTTTCATTTTGGATGTCGCTATTTCAAATTCTGATAAATGTTTAACGTTCACAGCGTAAAATGAATGACAAAACTTGCGTTTGGCTCATCTATTCTCATAAAATTATAGAAGCAAATGCTGTGCTTGTGAACGGATTTACTTATGGACACCATTAATTCTAACAAAACTGAAAACTCTTAAATTATAATTGGAACGCAGCCGCAAGATTTTGTCTATGGTTGACTAATTTGACGTATCTTGGTTTCTAGTGTTGTTTTGGGTGTGCCTGTGCGGAAAGGTTTTCGATCCAAAATGTAAGTTTTTCTACTTTATTTAATTTAGTTTTACTATGAAATTAGAAGATATAAACAATAAGTTGCACTTAAATTGTAGTCTTTATTGTTAATAGCTTATTTTCTTACATCGCATCAGTTTATTTTTTTTTTTGTTGCAAATTTGTACATGTGGACAAACAAATGTGAGTACCTATGAACTGTCCACAGGTACAAAAGGGTATTTGTACTTATGGACAGTTCAGATATTTGTATGCAAAGTTAATCATTTTTTTAATTCCATTTTCCAGTGCCTCGAAGTAAAACAGGTATATAAAGAAAAGGCATGTGTGTAGACACCCAAAAAAGCCGTAAAAGAAGCAAAACAAGGTACTTCTTTAAGAAAAGTTGCCGCCAAATACAAACTACCAAAATCAACCATTTTCAAATATTTGAAGCTCTATGAAACCAAAGACTTGATGAAAGACTCTTTTGAATTATTAAAAAATGACGTAAGAAAAGTATTTTCTATAAGAATATAAAAAGAAAAATGTAAGACAAGCTGCATTTCTACACATGGGTTTGACCGAGAGACAATGCAGGGAACTACACTATTTCCATTTCTTTATTTTCTCGATGACAGTTCTAATTTGATATAATGTAGTGTTGTGACCAAATAAGTAATGATATCGATCGCATATATTTATAACATTTTGAACAAGACAAATACAACAAAAACATTCAAATATATGTTTTCAAGGTGGGAACACTCAATGGCCCACCGCCATTTTGTGTTTGTTTTAATCTGTCACTCGCAACAAGACGGTCGTGCTAGTCGCTACATTTCTGTTCGCTGAGTTTTTTAACAGTATCCATACGTTACGTTGTGTATTTTGTGTTCCTTCATGTTGATTGCTGCCCAGCTGTCAAATATCAAAATGCCGAAAGGATCTGTTCTGAAAGGGCAGGCGAGAGAACTGGTGATCAAGGTTCGTAATTACTTTGAAGCAGAGTATCAAAATGTAGACCCGCTATTACCACGGTGGCATGTGCGAGAGCGTGTTGCGGCCGCATTAGGAATTAGTGGACCTACTGTTTCAAAAATTACTACCGAAGCTTACGGTACAAGCGGCATGCAGGAAAGTAAGCTTCGTACGCCGAAGGAAAAACGCCAACCACGTCGATATCGGTTGACAACTTCAATGCTGATACTATTCGCCGTCATATATATGACTATTACTTGCACAAAGAAATTCAAACACTTAAAAAACTTGTTGTTTCTTTACGAGAATGTGGTTTGTTCCATGGCCAAAAATCGTCATTAAGCTTAGTTTTTAAAGAAATTGGATTTTCTTATAAAAAATCGGACAAACGTAAATTATGATGGAGCGTCACGACGTTGCTATGGCTCACTGCGAATTTTTGGGCGAAGCCAAAAAGATATTAGATTGGGCAAATTTTATTTTCACTGACGAGACTTGGTTAAATGCAAACCACACAGTATCTAAGAACTGGACTAACGACACCGCCGCTTCTACTAGTTCAGCGCCAATGGGAAAAGGTGAACGCCTATATATATATATATATATATATGCCATGCAGGGTCTACGAAAGGATTCGTGTCAGATGCTTTACTGGCCATTAAATCCAAGAAAACAGTGGACTACCACGAAGAAATGAACGCGGAGATTTACGAAGGACGGTTTAAAGCCATCCATAATTATTATGGACAACGCTACATATCACTCCAGACAAATTGATAAAATGCCGACGCAGGCTTATAAAAAACAAAAGATAATTGACTGGCTCCACCGTCATGGCTGAAATGTGGATAGTACTTTATTAAAAGTACAATTAGTGAATATTTTGAAATCGAAAAAAAGCCAGTACAATGCTATAGAACTAATATGGGCACAAATCAAAGGAAGCGCCGCTTAAAACAATACCCATCCCCCTTTTACGGCAAACAAGATGTTAGATTTATTAAAAACTGCATGTGCGGAAGTTACTGCCGAAAACTGGGAAAAAATTGTGAGAAGAACCCAAAACATTATAGCGTCGGATTGGAAAATTCATGTGGCATTCGATAATATACAAGTACAGGAACTTATAATAAATGTCGAGTACCTACCTATACCTACTTTTTTTACAACAGCTTCGAAAATTTTAAAATAGTTGGCATTATCAATCAAGACTTAATACTTGTAACATCTTGTAATGAAATATAATATTAGTTAATAAATTTGTACAAAAGTATCCGGCAGTAGTTTGCTTTCTTATATTTTGTAAAAAAATCTCGGGTCTGTTATCGTGTTACGTTTATCGATATACCTCCATCTCTAACAGTTTCTCCGCCTCTGGTATTATATAACCTTGTAAGTGTGTAAACGTCTTATTTATATAAAATAATGCATACATAATGTAAAAAAAACGCTCGCACAAGTTTTCACAGGAGCTGTCATCGAGAAAATAAAGAAATGAAAATAGTATAGCTAACGAATGTGCTGTTAACAAAGAAAATATGAAAGTGCCTAGCAACTGGGTAAAACAGGAATTGCCGGAGTGGGACTTCGGAATTTTCCACAACGGTTTCCAGAATTGTCATTGCGTAAACCCGAGGCAACTAGTATAGCTCGAGCGATTAGTTTAATAAAGCAAATGTAACAGCTTTTTCCAACCATCTGGAGTCTGTGATGAAGCGATATAATTTACACCAGGCTCGATATACAATGTAGACGAAACTGGTTTATCCACAGTTCACAAGCCAGATAGAGTATTGGCTTCCAAAGAGATTCGCCAGCTTGGAAAAACGACCTCACGAGAACGAGGAGTAAATACAATGATGATTGCCTGTTTTAATGCAGTGGGAAACTCTGTCCCACCAGTCTTCATCTTTCCAAGGGTTTTTTTAAATATAACATGTTAAAGGGGGCTCCACCAGGTTCACTGGGTGTGGCAAATCAGTCTGGTTGGTCTACAGAGCTAATTTTTCGCAAGTTCTTGGCTCATTTCAAAGAAATTGCAAAAGCAAATACAGACAATCCAGTTCTACTCATGATGGACAACCACGAGGCTCACATTTCTTTAGATATAATAGACGAAGCAAAGAAAATGGGGTCATTCTATTGACACTGCCTCCACATACATCGAACCGATTGCAGCCATTAGACCGAACAGTTTTTGGGCCATTAAAATCCTGCTTTAACCAAGCTGCAGATAGATGGATGCTCAACCATCCTGGCAAATCTATTACCATCTATGATGTTGCAGAAATAGCAGCAGAATTTTATGGAGTCTCATTATCACCAAAAAATATAGTGAAAGGTTTTGAAGTTTCCGGCGTATTTCCTTATAACCGGGTAATCTTTTCAAAAGAAGATTTCCTATGTTCATATGTAACGTCCAGAACCAAGCCAAAATTTGACTAGAACCCCTTCCGTTATTAAACAAGAGACTGCTGTTATGAGTGTTGACCGAGAAACTCATACAACAAACTCTTGACAATCAAACTACAACCCAAAACCATCCTGTATCTCAGTCAACATCTACACTCAATATTTCTATTCAAAATGAAAACCATCTGCTTCCAGAAAAACCTGCTATATTAACGCCAGTAAAGATTACGCCCGAAACTGTACGCCCGTTTGTTAAAGCTGACCCCGAAAAGGTGCTGTACGGGGGCTGCCTATTAAATAATTAAAATAATAAGCATTAAGGACTTTATTAGTTATAATCGAAGCTTTTTGAAAGAAAAATGTCTACAACTTCAGCGTTTTTAAGCCTTCACAAATATACCAAATAAATTAATCATATAATTTCCTACTAAATTCAAACCAACAATGCAATACGGAAGTGCAACAAATAAAAATTGTAAACAGAACACTGCAGTCAGTTGACATCGCTGCAGATGAAACGATTGACAAACTTACTGGAGTCTGGAGACCCGCTGCAAGATGGCTAACGCAATTTAACTTAACTATATTAAGTTAGCGCTCAGTTATTGACCGACACTACTCAATATAACTTTGATCCCGATTTGTTATGGTTACTGAGTGTTTTACTGAAACTTATTTATTTACTTTTCTGCAAAAAAATCCCGCTATATAGTTCAACACTTCAGATTATTTCTGTACAATTTGATTGGAAAACTTTAGAACTTTGATAAAGTTATCATCGAATATAAAGAGCAAAATAATGTTTTACTTTATCAAAAATAAAAAATATTATTCAGACGCGAAATAGTGACGTCTTTCAAATGTTTCTTCGCCATTTGATAAGAAAAGAAGCTTTTATATAAAAAAAGTTATGATAATTATACGTTATAAAATAACACTTTTACGACCGAGTGGTGTAGTGATTGGTAGCCCTGCCTCATACGGTGAAGATCCCAGGTTCGAACCTGGCCGGGGCATTCATTTGTGTGATGAACACAGATTTTTGTCCTCGAGTCATGGTTGTCTGTATTTATGTGTGCATGTTTATTCTGGGTCCTCCCCCAGCTCGCTGTATGGTCATCCATAACACAAGCTGTGCTTACTTTGGGTACATACAGTTGGTTTGTTTGTCTGGGGATTTATTTATAAATTATTACCATCGCAGAATTAACGGCAATTCGTAAAAAATCCTAAAACCTACGTAGACTGAAAACCTTTTAAAATAGTGACTCGACACACATAGCTCTGAGCTGTGACCTAAAACAGTTTAATCAGAACTTGTCTGCGGAGCGTCGTACGCCTGCGCCCGTGTTCATCGTCAGTTTCACACAAGTATTAGGTCATTACATATGAAATTGGATTTTTGTAAGGGAGTAACATAAAGTCAATTTTTAAATATATAATATATTTATTTCATCAAAGTATCTACCATTGCTATCTATGCACTTTTGCCATCTCATAGGTAGTTCATTGATCCCTTTACTAAAAAAACCATTCGTACGGGAATCAATTAAATCTTTGAAGGCGCTTTGGACTGGAGCATCGGTGTGGTTGTGGGGTACCCAGCGCGAAATAATCCTCCTTACGCGAAGGTGATTGTGTAGAATACCATGAATACACTTCCCGATCCAATCTGCAGATTATGTTGAATCTCCTCGTACGTGATTCGCCAGTTTTGTTGAATAAAAATTTGCACTTGTAGCACGTTTTCTTCCGTAACAGCAGTCAAAGGACGACATCTTTGATTATCCTTCAAATTTAAGCGAGCGCAGTTAAACTCGTAAAACCAGCAATACACCGTTGCCTGAAAAGGCCTTGTTCGTAAAAGCTAATTGAAGTCGATTAAACAGTCCATCAGGTCTAAAGTTTGCTTGAAGTCGTAAAAATTATTTCAGGAAAATGTTCCCGACGCAGATCCATTTTTCGTTGCCACAAAATGCTGGTAAAAAATTTAGAGAGAAATTTAAATTTGGAACAAATATATTTTTGGTTTTAAACAATCTCATTTTCAAAATAAATTATAACTCGCCAGCGTTTCATACACATAGTATGTTGTATTTTTTATGAATCAAAAATTGAACGGGTAAAGTGGCGTTAAATAACAAGGTAACCGAGAAAAAGAGATCAAAATCTAGTAAAAAAAGGTTTTAAACTCTCTGAATACTAATGAATATTAACATATAAAAAAAGAATAAAATAAAATAAATGCCCGTCCTGCTTTTTATTATTCCTAACAGACCTTCAGCGTAGTGTCATATACAGTATTTTTGTGGATTATACGTAATCTAGGGCGTGTTGGTTGTGCCTTTATAAAGCAAGCACGTAAGGTATAACTCGATAGCATCATTTCGTTCTTTTAATAAATTCCGTTCAGATAGTTTGCACCCCACTTCCATTGATCGTATTATTATAAATAATAGTTAATAAATAAAGGTTTTCTGAATATGTAAGTTCGCAAAGTTAAATAAAATAACGTGGGTACTCTAGCGTACCGAGTACGAAATGGTCTAATACTACTACTAAGAGGACTTTCTAACTTTGAAAAGATAAGCACTTTATATTTATTAATTGTAATATATTTAGTATAGACTTCAAATACACTTTTATAATCTTAATCTTATTGAGACCGCTGCCCACAATAGAATGCTCTTGAACATTCTTTAATATTCTATCTTTTAATCAAATTACAAGTTATGACAGATTTGTATGTTGCCAGCAAGTTAGTTTGTGCGATAACCGCTTTTATTATACACAGCACAAGCAAACGTTGCAGTACCCTCACGATATGTTCTGTCCCTGGCAATGGCAGGCTTTGTGTTCGTTGCTGCATTTGGCAGTCATTGGGATCGAACCCGTCTCCCTGTTCAAGAAGCCGGCACCTTTGGCATTGGGCTCTCGTAAACTGAAGAAACACTACAAAGTTCTTTGGTACCTACAAAAATGGCTATTACTTCTATGTACGGTACTTAAGTTTGCGTTTCGTTTCGTAATATAAACCTTATTACGGAAAGAAATGATATAAACTTATATAATTGAATAATCAATCAAACGTGAGGTTTATATTTTTTCATAACAAATTAGAATATTATCCATCGGCCAGGAAATTAACTAGATTTAATTTTTTTCAATTTTGAGTATTAAAGACTCATCACTCAAAAAGATCATCTAACCTCTTTAGTATGAAAAGTGCACAGCTACAATGTGCACTTTTCATACTAGTTGGTTCCAATAAAAACCATATGAGGTAGTAAATGCCTGCGAGGATCAGGGTGACTATAAAACATACAATAATTGAAACTTTTAGGTTTATTTGTAAAATTGAAACAACACAAAATTTTTTTTTTGGTATATTAGTCTTTACCTATGAAATTGCCGTTTTTCACGAAATAAATGAAGCGTAATTTTTTTATATATTTTTTTTTTCTATTAATCAAAATTATCACCCATGCAATCAATGCATCTTTGCCAACGCATTGGTAGCTTATTGATGCCTTTCTTGAAGAAATCAGCTGGACGGGAGGCAACAAATTCTTCAAAGGCATTTTGTACTGCCTCTCGGGTATTGAATTTTTTTCCCGCCAAGAAGTTATTCAAATTCTGGAAAAAGTAGAAGTCTGTAGGCGCAAGGTCTGGTGAGTACGGCGGATGACGGAGAACTTCCAACCCCAACTCTTGTAGCTTGGAGACCGTCTGCTGTGCAGTATGAGGTCGCGCGTTGTCGTGCAGGAGCAGTGGACCCGAACGATTGACCAAAGCTGGTTGGAGACGTGCGAGCTTCTCCATCATTGTGTTCAGTTCTTCACAGTACACATCTGCAGTAATGCTTGTCCCGTTTGGCAAGAAGCTGTGATGAATTACACCCGCGTTAGACCACCAAACAGTGACCATCACTTTTCTAAGGGTAAGTTTTCGTTTAGGGCATTGTTTGGGTGCTGAACCAGGGTCCAACCAACTTGCTGAGCGCTTATGATTGTCAAACAGGATCCATTTCTCGTCACAAGTAACAATGCGGTTCAGAATTCCTTCATTTGTATGCCCGCTGAGCAGTGCAAGGCACGTCTCCACGCGTACTTCGCGCTGGCGGTCATTGAGTTCGTGGGGTACCCATTTGTCAAGCTTTTTTACCTCGCCAATTTGACGCAAATGGACCAATATTGTTTTGATGCTAACGTCGAAAGCTGCTGCTAATTCAACCGTGGATTGAGTTTCATCAGCTTCCACAATTGCCTTTAATTCGTCATTGTCGACCAAAGTTTTCGGACGACCACGGGGTTCATTTTTCAGGTCAAAATTTCCAGAACGGAAGCGGGTAAACCAATAACGGGTGGTGCGTTCGTTTGTAGTGTTCGCTCCGTAAACGTCGTTGATGTTGCGTGCCGCTTGTGCCACTTTGCTGCCACGACGGTACTCATACTCCATAATTACTCGAATTTTTAACTTATCCATGATGACGAAAAATGTTCGAATGCGTTGAAAACAAAACACTAACTATTAAACAAATGACGATTTTAGAAAAAGAATTCCATGTTTGTCAAATAAAATTAATTTGAAATTAGAATTATCAGTCAAAAAAAAATATTTTCATTTGAAATGGCCAGTACGGCAAAACGGCAGTTTCATAGGTAAAGACCTATTATTTAAAGGTGCTATAATTAAATTTGATTTGTGTATGTTTGTAATGCTTTCACACCTCTATCAAGCCCTCAAAATGTTAACACACGTGGTTTGGTGTTAATTGATCCCTATAACAAATTGCTTAAAAATGCTATAAAATAAATGACAACTGCAAAAATATTGCTGCAATCCTTTAACTTCATCAATATCAACGGCTATTGCAATGGGAATGTTACGCAGTGATTAGAACACCGTATCGCTATCTTTGCTTTTCGTTATTTTTATTTTAATATAGGTACACTATATTAAACAAAAAAAAACAAAATAAAGTAAATTTTGAGTATCCCATTGCAGTAGGGTAAAATAGGTATTACAAAAAGAGAACTGTTTTATTTTGGTGGTGAAGTATTTAAATAAAGTTAGCATGTACATATTTATTTGGTTGTGTATCTATTCACAGCTCAGTGAATAGGTACTCTAGTTAACAATAAAAATGTTTTTTTCTTGTTCCCCTTTACGGGAAGGGCAGGAGGATAAAATGCTCTGACGCATACAATGTTGCGCGCGATCCAGGTTATGTGGGGCTCGTTCCGAGGCCTACCAGAACCACTACCCACTAAAAAAACCCCCTGTCGGCTCGTGCAATTGTTTGCCACTCAGCCTTCATCTGAGCGACGGCCAATTGGAGAAAGAGGCCACGCTATCGGGGCCCAGAAGGGGTCACCCACTGGGATTACATAGCACTAAAGGTGCTCAAAGCACTGAAGGTGAATACATAGCACTAAAGGTGCTCAAAATGAAAAGTATATAATTTAAAAAAAAAATTTTAAATTGCAAAATAAAATTGAATTAATTCGCATTTACGTTACAATTAGGATTTACGTTAGAATTAGAATTTACTTTAGAATTAGAGTTTGCGGCCAGAAGGGCTTCGAGATCGGCTGACAGTCTGGTGGAAGAGTACGCCTGCGCATTTCTCGGCCTAGCGACTTGGAACTTCGAATCTAAGACAGGAGTAGTATATGAGACTGAATCACGAACTAGAGGATTGGGATGGGTTTCGGAGCGTTTGAAGAACGCTTCAGAGAGTGTTTTGAGATGTTGTTTAACTGTAGGTTTTGAACTACTTGCAGTTTGTGCAGGAGGGAGGGTTCGGCGTGGGCAAAGATTGGCGAGGCATATGTCATAACGGGTCTAACGCAGACCTTGTAAAGTGTACGTTTGTTTCTGAAAGACATTTTACTTTTTCTACCTAACATGCTATTTAGGCGGCCTAAGTAGTGACGGGCGAGTTTTGAAACTCTTTCGACGTGTGGCTTGAAAGAAAGCGTCGGATCTAACGTGACGCCTAAGTATTTAGTACTGCACATCCAGGGGATGGAAATGCTTAACATTCGAACGTGGGGATCGCCAGCGGGACGACGGCGTTTGTGGTCGAAGCTCATCGTAGAACTCTTTTCAGGGTTCACGCGCCATTTTTGAAACCATACACCAAGGGCGTTTACGGCCTTCTGGAGTCTGTTTATACAGTGCGGAACACTGTGGCCTTAGGTAAAGAGTGCGGTGTCGTCGGCAAAGAGGGCGAGTTCGACGCCTTTCGGCAGGATGGGAATGTCGTTTGTGTACACGGTGTACAGCAGAGGGGCGAGGACTGAGTCTTGAGGGACTCCAGCCTTTATGGGACGAGGCGCGGAAAGCGTGCCTTCATGTTTAAATCGAAACGTACGGTCTTTGAGAAACGACGCTATTAACCTGACTAGGCGTTCCGGTAAGCCTATTTCGTAGAGTTTATAAACGAGACCGCTGTGCCAGACTTTATCGAAAGCCTTGGCTACGTCAAAGAAAACCGCGACTGTTTTATAACGACGCGGATAGAAACCATCAAATATGTACTCGACGATTTGATGGACTTGCTGAGGGCAGGAGTGCTTAGCGCGAAAGCCAAACTGATGGGGAATAATGAGAGGATCGCCATCCGTTGGAAACAGATGGTTCCACATTCGAGAGAGTATGACTCTCTCGAGAAGTTTAAACATTGCCTTGACGAGGCTGATGGGTCTGTGACTAGCCGGGACGTTCAGAGGTTTGCCCGGCTTGGGAATGCCTATGACTGTCGCTTCTTTCCAAGCTTTTGGAAAGTAGCTATGTGCAATGTAATGCTAAAATGATAGCTAACAAGGTAAGCACCTGTTGAGGCAGGTGCTTAAGTGCGTGGTTGGAAATTCCATCCGCACCCGGAGCCTTTTTGGACTTTTGATTTCTAATGAGAAGCCAGATTTCGTCATTAGAGACTGTGACAGGGTCGGCGGTGATGGGGAGAGATTCTCTACGAAGAACTTCGTCCTCCACCGCCTGGATGCGGGAGGGATTCGCGGGTTGCGTGCTGGGCGGGCATTGTGCGGCAATGCTGTCAGCGAAGCATTCGGCTTTCTCTTCGACTTCGAAGGCAGTAGTGCCATCGGGACGAGTGAGAGGAGGAACGTGAGAGGCGGTGTCTACTCGTAAGGCTCGGGCCATACTATAATACGCTTGGTGGGACGGAGAGATATTCGCCATGAGATCGTTCATCTGAGCGTCTCTGAGTTCTGCAAGGCAAGACCTAACTTTATGTTGTAGCTGATTCGCAGCTAATCTATAGGCGGGCGTGGGATATTTCTTGGCTCTCCGGAGAGCCGCGTTCTTGGCTTTAATAAGATTGCTAACGGCTAAGGAAAGCGTGGGTATGCCTTGCTTAGGAACCTTTTCGTTAACACTGATGGCGTTGATAGCATCAGTGAGAGAATTGACTAATGAATCTATTTTATCCTTACTATCTATTTGATCGGGCGAGATCGCGAGCGGAGAGTTCGGGTCCTCTAAGGCTGAAACTAACGTATTTTTAATTTGTAAAGGTTTTAGGAGAGGTGACGTTATCGTTAGGCGGTCCTAGCACGAAGGAGATGGGGCGATGGTCAGAGCCTAGGTCATAGAGAGGTTCGATAGACCTGAGGTCGAGGTTCATTGGCTAGACTATTGCAAAATCGAGGATATCAGGAGAGTGGTTCGGGTTGTCGGGATAGTGAGTGGAAATGATGGGAGAGATGACATCTAAGTCAAGTGAGTTTGTGATGTCGAGGAGAGCGATACCGCTGGTGTTGGTTGATAGGCACGTCCAGTCAGTATGTTTGGAGTTAAAGTCTCCGAACATAATGACTGAATGACCGAGGGCAAGAATGGCCTCAAAGTCGCTGTGGATTGGTCTGGTGCCACTAGGTATGTAGATTGAAGCTATGATGATGGTCGGATGACCAGTCATAGCCAATCTACACCCAGTGGCTTCCACGTTGAAGAGAGGAGGGGTAGGGAGAGGACAGCAATGGAATCCTCTTTTGTAATAAATAGCAGTGCCGCCGAAACCGTCGGAGTTGGGCCTGTCGTTACGAGCCTCTCTGAAGATCTCCCTCGAGTTGGGAGTGTTGGTGAGGATAACTAAAGCTAGTGGAAAACGCCTACCGTGGTTAGAGTGCATCTTGTGCACTGCTTCAGCCGGGAGGCCCTGAGACTTAAGGTCCTCGAGAATGTCATCATTACTGAGTTCAAACGGGACGCCCCGTAGTACTGCGCGGATCTTACGCTCCTCCGGGAGGGCGTAGGTGTGATACGCGATTTGTTTGATCGATAGAAGATCGTTAAAAGACCGGAAGTCGTCGATGGTCGCGACCTGAATTTTAATTGATTCCCCAGCGTTGGCGGCTTTAAAGTAATTAATTTTGTGCTCTTTGCACAAGTTAGAAACCGCGGTCCAGCGCACTTTTTTGCGGAGGAAGACGGGCGGAGGGAGCTGAGGCTTCGGTGGGACGGGAGCGCAGCGCGTCGCTGGCTTTGACGGAGACGCGGTCACTTCGAGTGACATAAGCAGCGCGGGGATGGGTGCTGAAGGCACCGGGGTGGTATCGGGTGTTGAAGACACCGCGATTTTCTTTGATCGCTTCTTGGAGCGTTTAGAGTCCAAAGTGAATGGGGGAGTCGCTCCCGGGAGCGGTACGCTTACGCCGCGACGCGCGAGATGACGTGACCGACGCGCAGTCCATATCGGATGGAACGGGAGACGCGGGAGAGCTGGTAAAGACCTGATGGGTCTGAGAGTTGTTGGCCTGAGGGGCCGGGGTTGGGGCCTGAGGGGCCGGGGACGCGTTAATTGCTAATAAGGCCTGCGTGGAGACCTCGTCTGGAATGGGGATGCTGGACGCAGCGAGCGCCTGCGCGAACGCTTTCGCGAAATTAATAATGTTTTGCGAATGCATTAGGGAGGGAATTATAGGGAATTATATGAATAAATAAGAATATAAAATATGCCTAGAGTTCCCTAAAATAAACCTAGCGAACCCTAGCGGCTAACCTCCCTACCAGCGGTAGGGGGGCTGGGGAAAATAACTTAAAACTAACCGTTGTTCGCTGAAGGCCGCTACCTAAAAACCTAAAAAAGGGTGCGCAGGTAAAGAGTTGACCGCGTTAGGGTCAAACTTTACCGAAAAAAAAGGACAAATGTACACGAATAGACACAAATATGATAAAAATAAATATGAAAATAGAAGAGAAAATATAAAATAGTAGAAGGAAATATTAAATAAAATAAAAAGGACTGGATCAGTACAAATTCATTGTCACCGTTAAGTATCCTTTGTACTGAAACTAGACTACTTACGCTGGGTACTACACAGGACTCAGCACAAGCACAACATAACTTAGCACAGCACTTTAAAGACTAAGGGGCTTAGACACAAAGAAAAATCACACTTCGATAGCACTCAGAGGGAGTAGAAAAACCTTGAAAACCGTAGCACGGAACCAACACGCTAAACTGTGACGTCAGTAGACTGAGCGCCACGGAATATCGGGAAGGGACCGATCAACGGAGAACGGGGTCTTGCACGTCCGTACCGGGCGGCGATCGGAGCGAGAATGATTGAATAAAAAATTTTTGAATAAAATTGAATAAAATTGGATAGTCCGCAGCATGATACGTTAAAGTTAATTATATCCATACTAATATTATAAAGGCCCAATGGAGCTTGTTTATTTGTAATTTTTTCACGCCTTGGCTACAAAGCTGATCTACATGAAATTGTGCAAACATCGTATCAGTGATCCCGAAAAAGACCTAAGGTACGTTTCATACAAGGTATACAAGACTTTTCTCACCTCAGTCTGACATTTAAAATAAGGTGGTTGAAAGCATGTAACAAACTAAAGGCACGAATATTCCTATATGGTTCTATATGAATACGTCGTTATATTTTCACAACTTTACCAGCGTCGCTCTGTACTTAGTCGTACGTATATTTTCATCTGAAATAAAAAAAATAATTTTAACTATTTCAATAATGAAATAGTTAAAATCAAATGGATATGAAAGTTATGTAGCGTGCCTTGTATATGAGATTCATAAAAAGAATGAATGTTTTTCAAAGTCCATTATAAAGTTAGGAAGTTTTTTATACAATATAATTAGTTTTATATTCTTTTTATCTGGGGCAAATCAAAACTCTATACTTAGAAAAGACAAAACGTGTAGCTATCGTATCGAATTAACGTTCATACTCAATAATATACGAACATTTCTTCCAGAAGTAAAATGACAGTCAATGTTCAGTCAAGTCACAGAATGTTGAATTACCAGCCAATACAAAATTAGCTTCATGATATTGTACCAAAGCACAGGTATCAATGTTTTAAATATCAGATATAAAGATGCAAACTATATTCATTCTTAACTGAGAAAAAACGTAAAGAAAAATTAAAGACATAAAAGTGATTAATAAAAACGAAAGCTTAGCTCAGATTTATGAAATTCATAGCAAGCGACTTGAGCCGCTGTCCATTTATTTCCCGCCAACTGAGAAGCTAAAATTAAAAACGTGCAATAAAGTTTGTAGTTTCGCTTTGTTCGGGCTGGGTGTTTCAAGTTAGTGATGCAACGGATCTCTGTTTCTGTTTCCGCAAGTGCAGAAGTTCCGCGCGCTTTTCAACATTCGTTCTGATTCGGTTTCCGCTACTTTTATAACGGAGATACAATCGCAAGTTTACGACGGCTGAGAGTTACCAAGACCAAGAAATCTCGACTACAACTAACGAGAGTGACAATCTCCTTTTGGAGATATAGTCACATTTTCAGGAGTATAAAAAAGAAAAGCGATTACCTTTAAATGCGAACATTCTCGCTCCGATCGCCACGCGGTGCGGACGTGCAAGACCCCGTTCTCCGTTGATCGGTCCCTTCCCGATATTCCGTGGCGCTCAGTCTACTGACGTCACAGTTTAGCGTGTTGGTTACGTGCTACGGTTTTCAAGGTTTTTCTATTCCCTCTGAGTGCTATCGAAGTGCGATTTTTCTTTGCGACTAAGCCCCTTAGTCTTCAAAGTGCTGTGCTAAGTTGTGTTGTGCTTGTGCTGAGTGCAGTGTTGTGCCCAGCGTAAGTAGTCTGGTCTCAGTGCAAAGGATACTTAACGGTGACAACGAATTTGTACTGAACCAGTCCTTTTATTTTTATTTTATTTCTCTTCTCTATTTTATTTATTTTCTCCTTTTTTCATATTTATTTTTATCATATCTGTGTGTTTTCGTGTGTATTTGTCGTTTCTGTCGGTAAAGGTTGACCCTAACGCGGTCAACTCTTTACCTGCGTACCCTTTTTAGGTTTCCAGGTAGCGGTGACAACGAATTTGTACATTACCAGTCCTTTTATTATTTTTATTTTATTTCTCCTCTCTATTTCATTTATTTTCTACTATTTTCATATTTATTTTTATCATATCTGTGTGTTTTCGTGTGTATTTGTCCTTTCTGTCGGTAAAGGTTGACCCTAACGCGGTCAACTCTTTACCTGCGTACCCTTTTTTAGGTTTCTAGGTAGCGGCCTTCGGCGTACTACGGTTAGTTTTAAGTTATTCTCCCCAGCCCCCCTACCGCTGGTAGGGAGGTTAGCCGCTAGGGTTCGCTAGATTTTTAGGAACTAGGCAACCTGTGACATACTTACTTTATACTTATAACTGTCCCAACCCTCCCTAATGGATTCGCTAAGCGTTATTAACTTCGCGAACGCGTTCACCCAGGCGCTTGCTGCGGCAGGCGTCTCCATCCCGAAAGACATACTAACGCAGGCCTTGCAGGCATCAATCGCGTCCCCGGCCCCTCAGGCCCCAACCCCAGCCTCTCAGGCCTCCAACGTCCAGACCCCTCAGGTGTATAGCTCTCCCGCGTCTCCCGTTCCATCCGATATGGACTGCGCGTCGGTCTCATCCTCGCAATCATCTCGTAGGAAGCGTACCGCTCCCGGGAGCGATTCAGACTCCGCCGCGTCCGAAGCTTCGTCGGTCGCCGCCACCTTAACCGGCTCTCCTGAGCCCGCCTTCCAATTAGTTACCAAACGCTCTAAGAAGCGTTCGAAAAAAGCCGCGGTGTCTTCAACACCCGAGCCAACCCCGGTGTCTTCTACACCCGCCCCCGCGCCGCTCATGTCACTCGAAGTGACCGCGTCTCCGTCGGTCCCATCGAAGCCAGCGACGCGCTGCGCTCCCGTCCCGCCGAAACCTCAGCTTCCTCCGCCCGTCTTCCTGCGGGAAAAAGCGCGCTGGACCGCGGTTTCTAACTTGTGCAAAGAGCATAAAATTAATTACTTAAAAGCCGCCAACGCTGGCGATACTATTAAAATTCAAGTCGCGACCGTCGACGACTTCCGCGCGTTCACCAGGTTACTTTCCTTAAAACAAATCGCGTATCACACCAACGCCCTCCCGGAGGAGCGTAAGATCCGCGCAATACTACGGGGCGTCCCGTTCAAGCTCGCGAATGAAGAAATCCTCGAGGACCTTAAGTCCCAGGGTTTCCCGGCCGAAGCAGTGCATAAGATGCACTCCAACCGCGGTAGGCGTTTTCCCTTAGCTCTGGTAATCCTTACCAACACTCCCAACTCGACGGAGATTTTCAGAGAGGCTCGCACAATTTGCGGACTCTCCAACATCTCCGTCGAGCGTCCCAATCCCCGTGGTCACCCTGGGCAGTGCCACCGCTGCCAGCTATATGGCCACGCAGCGGCTAACTGTTCAGCTCCCCAGGGTGCGTTAAGTGCCTGGATCCTCATATCACTAAGGAGTGCACTCGCACTCCCGAATCCACTTCCCCCCCTGCCTGTGTGCTGTGCGGCCAGTCCGGTCACACAACCCGCGCGCTCCGCGCTCCACCGCCAAGAGGGTCGCGCCTAAACCGGCGCCGACGCTCACCCCCGCTAACTTCCCGCCGCTGCGCAACCGGGGTCCCCCGGAAGCAAAGCCCGTTCAGCCGACGCCTACTCCGGCTCTGTCTTGGAGGCAGCTTCCGGCTGTTCCGCCTGCACCTTCCCGACCCATCCCAGCTCCCGTAGCTTCCGTAGGGCCGCGTCCTGCTTTGTCATCTTCACCTCAGTCGTCGCTGGCTGAGGACATGAAGACCGTGTTCGACGTCATTCAAAACGTGCCAGTCCGGCCACACAGCAAACTACAGGGGCTGCCCGCGCGCTCCGCGCTCCACCGTCAAGAGGGTCGCGCCTAAACCGGCGCCGACGCTCACCCCCGCTAACTTCCCGCCGCTGCGCAACCGGGGTCCCCCGGAAGCAAAGCCCGTTCAGCCGACGCCTACTCAGGCTCTGTCTTGGAGGCAGCGTCCGGCCGTTCCGCCTGCACCTTCCCGACCCATCCCAGCTCCCGTAGCTTCCGTAGGGCCGCGTCCCGCTCCGTTATCCGTACCTCAGTCGTCGTTGGCTGAGGATATGAAGACCGTGTTCGACGTTATTCAAAACGTCGATATTAACGAAATTTCCGTACTCGCACGCAAACTGCGAGCAGCCCGCTCTCCTCAAGAGCGTTTATTCGCGTTAGCCGAGCATCACTCGCTCCTAAGTTCGTTGTAAATTTATTTATTGTTTTTTTATTTTTGTATAAAATCGTAAATAAGTAAATTATAATGTCTAGACCCGCGAATCCCGCGTCCAGTCGTATCAAACCCAAGGGCTTATCCCTAGTATCTTTTAACGCTCGTAGCCTTAACACCAACCTTCCCGAGATTAAACTGTTCCTTCAGAACAAAGAACCTGACTTATTCCTTCTCCTGGAGACATGGCTTACTCCAAACCACTCCAGGGGATTCGCTATACTTACGTACGCGTTTATTCGTAACGATAGGCCCAACTCCGACGGTTTCGGCGGCACCGCTATATATTACAAAAGAGGTTTCCATTGCTGTCCTCTCCCTACCCCTCCTCTCCTCAACATGGAAGCCACTGTGTGTAGGTTGGCTATGACTGGTCATTCGACCATCATCATAGCTTCAATCTACATACCTAGTGGTACCAAACCAATCCGCAGCGACTTTGAGGCCATTCTAGCCCTCGGCCATTCAGTCATTATGTTCGGAGACTTTAACTCCAAACATACTGACTGGACGTGCCTATCGACTAACACCAGCGGTATCGCTCTCCTCGACATCACTAACTCCCTTGACTTAGACGTCATATCCCCCATCACTCCCACTCACTATCCCAACAACCCGACCTACTCTCCTGACATCCTCGACTTTGCAATTATCAAGCGAATCAATCTTGATCTAAGGTCTATCGAACCGCTCGATGACCTAGGTTCTGACCACCGCCCCGTCTCCCTCGTGCTAGGACCGCCGAACGATAACGTCTCATCTCCTAAGACGTTTACCAACTGGAAAGACTTTAAAAATACGTTAGTTTCAGCCTTAGAGGCTCCGAACTCTCCACTCGCGATCTCTCCCGAACAATTAGATAGCCCGGATAAAATTGATTCATTAGTAAATTCTCTCACTGATGCTATCAACTCAGCCATCAGTGACAACGAAAAGGTTGCTAAGCAAGGCAAACCCACGCTTCCCTTAGCCGTTAGCAATCTTATTAAAGCTAAGAACGCGGCTCTCCGGAGAGCCAAGAAATATCCCACGCCCGCCTATAGAACAGCTGCGAATCAGCTTCAACGTAAAGTTAGGTCTTGCCTCGCGGAACTCCGAGACGCTCAGATGAACGATCTCATGGCGAATATCTCTCCGTCCCACCAAGCGTACTATAGCATGGCCCGAGCCTTAGGCGTAGACACCGCCTCTTACGTTCCTCCTCTCACTCGTCCCGATGGCACTACTGCCTTTGAAGTCGAAGAGAAAGCCGAATGCTTCGCCGACAGCATTGCCGCACAATGCTCGCCCAGCACGCAACCTGCTGATCCCTCACACATCCAGGCGGTGAAGGACGAAGTCCTTCGCAGAGACTCTCTCCCCATCACCGCCGACCCTGTCACAGTTTCTAATGACGAAATCTTGCTTCTCATTAGAAATCAAAAGTCCAAAAAGGCTCCGGGTGCGGATGGAATTTCCAACCACGCACTTAAGCACCTACCTCAACAGATGCTTACCTTGTTAGCTATCATTTTCAATGCCTGCTTTGACCATAGCTACTTCCCAAAAGCTTGGAAAGAAGCGACAGTCATAGGCATTCCCAAGCCGGGTAAACCTCTGAACGTCCCGGCTAATCACAGACCCATCAGCCTCCTCAAGGCAATGTCTAAACTTCTCGAGAGAGTCATACTCTCTCGAATGCGGAACCATCTGTTTCCAACGGATGGCGATCCTCTCATTATTCCCCATCAGTTCGGCTTTCGCGCGAAACACTCCTTCTATCCGCGTCGTTATAAAACAGTCGCGGTTTTCTTTGACGTAGCCAAGGCTTTCGATAAAGTCTGGCACAGCGGTCTCGTTTATAAACTCTACAAGATAGGCTTACCGTATCGCCTAGTCAGGTTAATAGCGTCGTTTCTCAAAGACCGTACGTTTCGATTTAAACACGAAGGCACGCTTTCTGCGCCTCGTCCCATAAAGGCTGGAGTCCCTCAAGGCTCAGTCCCCGCCCCTCTGCTGTACACCGTGTACACCAACGACATTCCCATCCCGCCGAAAGGCGTCGAACTCGCCCTCTTTGCCGACGACACCGCACTCTATACCAAAGGCCACAGTGTTCGGCACCAGACTCCAAAAGGCCGTAAACGCCCTTGGTGTATGGTTTCAAAAATGGCGCATCGATGTGAACCCTGAAAAGAGTTTTGCGATGCGCTTCGACCACAAACGCCGTTGTCCCGATGGCGATCCCCACGTTCGAATGCTAGGCATTCCCATCCCCTGGAAGCGCAGTACTAAATACTTAGGCGTCACATTAGATCCGACGCTTTCTTTCAAGCCACACGTCGAAAGAGTTTCGGAACTCGCTCGTCACTACTTAGGCCGCCTAAATAGCATGTTAGGTAGAAAAAGTAAAATGTCTTTCAGAAACAAACGTACACTTTACAAGGTCTGCGTTAGACCCGTCATGACATATGCCTCGCCAATCTTTGCCCACGCCAAACCCTCCCTCCTGCACAAACTGCAGGTAGTTTAAAACCTCTTTTGCCGCAGGGCCACAAACGCACCGTGGTACGTGCGTAACGCGGACTTGCATAGAGTTCTTGAACTGCCTACAGTACAACAACACCTCAAAACACTCTCTGAAGCGTTCTTCAAACGCTCCGAAACCCATCCCAATCCTCTAGTTCGTGATTCAGTCTCATATACTACTCCTGTCTTAGATTCGAAGTTCAAAGTCGCTAGGCCTAGGAATGCGCAAGCGTACTCATCCACCAGACTGTCAGCCGATCTCGAAGCCCTTCTGGCCACAAATTCTAATTCTAACGTAAATTCTATTTCTAACGTAAATCCTAATTCTAACGTAAATGCGAATTGATTCAATTTTATTTTGCAATTTTTTAATTTTTGTTTTAATTATTGATTTTCATTTTGAGCACCTTCAGTGCTTTGTATTCACCTTCAGTGCTTTGAGCACCTTCAGTGCTATGTAATCCCAGCGGGTGACCCCTTCTGGGCCCCGCTAGCGCGGCCTCTTTCTCCAATTGGCCGTCGCTCAGATGAAGGCTGAGTGGCAAAAATGCACGAGCCGACAGGGGTTTTTAAAAAAAAAACCTTTAAATGAAGATCCTCATGTGTGGTGGAAATTAAATTCACACAAATACCGTAATCTTTTGCCATTAGTGCCATTAGTTGCCAATATTTGTTGGTACCCCCCAGCAGCGTCGCCAGTGAGCAATTATTTAGCGGAGCTGTTCTTATATACGAAGAACACCGGAACAGATTGTTAGGTGCAAAAGCGGCCAAATTACTTTTCATAAAATAATAGATTACCTATGAAACTGCCGTTTTGCCGTACTGGCCATTTCAAATGAAAATATTTTTTTTTGACTGATAATTCTAATTTCAAATTCATTTTATTTGACAAACATGGAATTCTTTTTCTAAAATCGTCATTTATTTAATAGTAATTGTTTTGTTTTCAACGCATTCGAACATTTTTCGTCATCATGGATAAGTTAAAAATTCGAGTAATTATGGAGTATGAGTACCATCGTGGCAGCAAAGCGGCACAAGCGGCACGCAACATCAACGACGTTTACGGAGCGAACACTATAAACGAACGCACCACCCGTTATTGGTTTACCCGCTTCCGTTCTGGAAATTTTGACCTGAAAAATGAACCCCGTGGTCGTCCGAAAACTTTGGTCGACAATGACGAATTAAAGGCAATTGTGGAAGCTGATGAAACTCAATCCACGGCTGAATTAGCAGCAGCTTTCGACGTTAGCATCAAAACAATATTGGTCCATTTGCGTCAAATTGGCAAGGTAAAAAAGCTTGACAAATGGGTACCCCACGAACTCAATGACCGCCAGCGCGAAGTACGCGTGGAGACGTGCCATGCACTGCTCAGCAGGCATACAAATGAAGGAATTCTGAACCGCATTGTTACTTGTGACGAGAAATGGATCCTGTTTGACAATCGTAAGCGCTCAGCAAGTTGGTTGGACCCTGGTTCAGCATCCAAACAAAGCCCTAAACGAAAACTTACCCCTAGAAAAGTGATGGTCACTGTTTGGTCGTCTAACGCGGGTGTAATTCATCACAGCTTCTTGCCAAACGGGACAAGCATTACTGCAGATGTGTACTGTGAAGAACTGAACACAATGATGGAGAAGCTCGCACGTCTCCAACCAGCTTTGGTCAATCGTTCGGCTCCACTGCTCCTGCACGACAACGCGCGACCTCATACTGCACAGCAGACGGTCTCCAAGCTACAAGTGTTGGGGTTGGAAGTTCTCCGTCATCCGCCGTACTCACCAGACCTTGCGCCTACAGACTTCTAGTTTTTCCAGAATTTGGATAACTTCTTGGCGGGAAAAAAATTCAATACCCGAGAGGCAGTACAAAATGCCTTTGAAGAATTTGTTGCCCCCCGTCCAGCTGATTTCTTCAAGAAAGGCATCAATAAGCTACCAATGCGTTGGCAAAGATGCATTGATTGCATGGGTGATTATTTTGATTAATAGAAATAAAAAATATATAAAAAAATTACGCTTCATTTATTTCGTGAAAAACGGTAATTTCATAGGTAAAGACCTAATATAACTTACCACTACTTAATTTTGAATATTAATAAAATGTTCAGTTGCAAAGTTGCAATATTGTTTTCTATAGTAGATTTCTAATATTATATCTATTTCTAATCTAGATTTGGTGTATTTGATACTTAATAAAGAAATATATGTGTAAATTTGTTTTTTTTTTCATTTTATTTACACTTCCGTTTCTGCATCCGTTTCCGTTTCTGCTAAAATTTACTTTTGAAATATGTTTCTGTTTCTGGTTCTGCTAAGACACTTCCGTCGCATCACTATTTCAAGTCATTATTTAGCGGACTTGGTCAGCGAGTGTAATCTATTAGGTTTTTGCATGATTCATTGTCTTTTATGAAAAGGTATTTCAGGTGCTGTAATTTGTAATAATTTTATATTGAATTTGCATGAATTTCGTTCGCTGGGAAGGATACCTTTAATTAAATATATTATAATGTAAAAGTAAGTCTGTGTTTTCGACTTTCACGTCTCAACTAATTAACCAATAGTAATACAAAAACATCTTTTATCCATAAAATTACACTGATCCGGGGGAATATTCGATCGAAGCCGCATTCATAGGTCAAATGCAAGAGTCTTTAGATAAGTGCGTCTGTTCTTGAACACTTGTTTATTTGCAGCATTTGAAGAGTGTAACAATATCATGGCATTGATTCCCACAGTATTTAGTATTCCATAGAAGACTCAAAGATGACAAGTTTTGCGCGACACGCGGTAGGTATGACAAAGCTGGTCAAATGTATCGAATCCGCCCTTTGTTTGATTGTAAAAACGTATGATTTCCGGTAGATTAACAGATTTATCTTCATCTGGCTTGTAGTGCATGGTGAACAGCATGATGACGTTCTTCTTTTTACTCTTGCTTAGTTTTGGAGGAGGTGCATATGAAAGCAACTTGAGCTCGTCAGTTTTAGTTGGGGATCCCTGCTATCCCTGGAATGACGTTTGTTTATTCCTCGATATTAATTATGTACAGACTAAAAAATAAATAAAACACGCTTCTCCTTTTATAGCTTACCTATTTTGTGATCGTTACAGCTACAATAGCTACAAAAAGAGAGGGTTAATTAAAAGTAACTTAATTCAAGTGATAATTAACGATAATAACGCAGATACCCTAAGTTAAGTTATTTTTTTGTTATTCCATATTGTAAATTGTCTTAATAGCTTTGTTCGTACTTAATTATATGTATACTTGTTACTTCTTTTATCACGCTGTATTTGCCTATAGTTATAACATTAGTTTGTATCCATTATTAAATGTAACTTGACGATGTTTTGGTAACTATTATGTTGGTGAACTAATAAATAAATAAAATATAAAATAAATAAAAATTACACAAACAATGCTAATTATGAGCATAAACAGTACATTATAATTTTGTAAATAACAATTCAAAACTCTTTCTTATGTTCGTTGTTAAAAGTCACAAAAAAAAGAGCTAACATGACAGACATGGTAAATTTAGCAGATCAATCATTATAAGAGTTCTTCAAACCTGAATATTTTTAGGAGAAAAATCGTAAAACGTATTGCTGACCTATTTAGAAACACAATAGTACACAACATTGTAGGTGCGGTGACAAATCTTATCGGCGTATCGTTGTCGAGCACTCTACAGACTGCTTGAGCCGAGCGGCGGGCTGGCGTGTCGCTAGAAGCTGGCAGAATCTTGTCTGTAGGTAAAGCTGTAGGTATACGTGTTTCTAGATATAAAGTATAAGTGTGTATTTATTTCTTTATTATTGTTTCATAGGAATAATTCATCATTATCTTAACTAGGAACGGATGCCCGTGTAAACATTTTTTATTGGTTAATGACAGCAAATAGTTTTTATATCCACTTTAGGTACTGAGGTATTGGTAGTCATCTCTATTTATTTCGCTAACTATAACTGCAGGCACACGTTATTTGTAAATGTTAAGAACAGCCCTTTAAGGAACAATCTCAGTTTCAATTTCGTTAAAGATGCAGCCTTTGACATTAACTTAATAATGCGTACAGAAAAGTGGAATTCTTAAACATCACAATTTGCCTCATGCGCGGCTTTATACTTATTGTTTCAGAGTTTCATCGCGACATCATCCTATTATATGCGAGGCTATGTAAGCTTTGTTTATGCGGAATTATAGGGACATTTATGATAATTTTGTTGAAGATTGAAAGTATGTATTATGCTGTAGTGCGTGTAGAGTATGTTGGATATGTGTTTTACAACTTATAATGGTATTTTATAATGATTTTTTTCTCTAATGTTTGTACTAAAAAAATTTTTTTTAAAGTAAAATGACGCATTATGGCGTAGGACCTTTACGATGTATCGCAAGCGAACTGTGCAATTGGTGATCACATGAGACGTGACACGCCACAGCAATGCCCTCGAACCAAAGGTTACCCACAAAAAGTAAATATTTCCTGTTAAACCATTATTTTCCGAGTTATTGATCAAAATAAAAATGTTTAAATAAACAAAATGAAATAATAATATCGCAGTTATAGCAGTATTGAAGGCGATTCGAAACCTAAATCCTGCCGTAGACTGTAAGCGTTTTACTTCTAAATAATCACTGGACACACCTCTTTCTGTTTCCTGTACTTGGAACAAATAGCTTCGCGCTGCGACTTATCACAGTTTACCCGAAGCATTTCCTTGTTTCCTTGGCGGTTTCACAAAAGTTTTATTAAAATGTTGTAAAAGCAGGAGTCACAGTAGCAAATTACTCTACATCTTTCTAAATGCTTTTTATATTTTTTTGTTTTCTAGATACAGATTGGTTATCTACACAAATGTAAACTACAATTAGTTTATTTTATTGGTACTTAAAATAAATACTTGTCAAATTTAAACAAAATATGAAATAGTATTGAAATAAAGGATTAGAGGGCTAGTAAACTATCAGCCTGGAAAAATTACGACCAAAATGTGTCTCGTACTTTTTTAAATGCCAGATTAAACAAATACGGACGACTAAGCAGTATTTTTGCCTTCGGATTTTTTGATCCTTTAAAAGATTTGTTTTCTGTGGCTGAACACGTTTTTGACTACATCAATCGTAACTGTAAATCGTATCAATCTAAGTGGTTAACATGATTAGACTACTGTTTGACTACTGGTTAAAATATACTTTAAGCGTTATAAAATATTTTACTTTAATGAGAACGCGGAAATATCACTGATGAAAATGAAACTAACGCAGAAATCCATTTCGACGGTAATTTGTAAATATAAATTTCTGACATAAAGTTTTCACCAAATTCAGGTCTTTTTTAACCCCACTTTAGACATGCAGTTAGTATTTTATAAATACACAGCGTATTGAAAAATACCTTTTTTATGTATCTACATAGAAAGGATTGAAAACGAAACAAATTTTACGGAATGTGATTTACGTGTCATTAGGTTTTTCTGAACAGTTATGTTAATAAGTAAAATCATGTTTGTTTTCTCTTACTACGGAATGCTCTAAGTACACCTAAGTGCTCGTTCATGAATTAATCAGTATAAACTAATCAGAATTACTTGTACAAGTTATTTTTTAAGTCTGGAATACTTTTGGTCATTATTTTATTATAATGGCCTAAAAGCAATTTTATTAATATTAAAATACATTAATTAAAACAGATATTTACCTTTGAGTCGAGGCCCTCTTAGACTTAAACACGAAGGTATGTCAACTTTGACCTTTAAGAAAGCCTCAAGTTAAGTAGAATTTTCGAGTTGTAATCTAACTAGTTCATTGTTTCCATCGTCATAATTGATTTTTCAGGACAGTGAAATGTTTTATATTTAAATGAAGTGGAAAAGTTACAAATTTTACTGAATGAGTACCTTCTCTTTTTATTTAAAAAAAACAACCAACGCTTTTAAAAGTTAACATAGCCTGATTTTATTTTTTCTAGAAAACAACGTTCATTAATTTTATCGTGTAATACGGGTCCCTATTGGGATGCATAAATTTAATTGACATATTATAAGGCTGTTTATTAAACTATTTCGCATAACGTTCATACAGAATAAATCTTAAGGCATACTTTATTTCCCCATAACTTCATTCATAATAATAATATATTAGCATAAAATGTTCATGCATAGATGGTTTTACAATAACGATTACTAATCATACCGTTTTTTGGCATATCACACTATGGCATAAATTTTACAGCAGAAAACATACCACGAACCCAAAATTACGCTTAATCGTGGCATAACCGATTTCAACATTTTGTGGGTCAGCATCACCCGGGGTTTTATGTTTTGTCACAAAAAATTGTTCAAGAAATAAGACACCAAACTGCAGAAATTGACAATTTTTTTATTGGAGCAACACCACCAGCAAGCAAAAAGAAGAATGTAGAAAAGTCGACTCGAATTAATAATATTTTAATAAATCAGAGTATTCATCGAGAAATGATCTTTTACGGGCTATTGCTGTTAATTTGAAATTATGCTCATTATATTACTTTTTTATTATTATTATTTGAGTTATTTTAATAACAATAATAATTATTGTGTTATATTTTGACCATGACCTACATACTAATTAACCTGTTCCTCCTCGCTGCGCTCGACGTCGCACCTAATATTATTTATTGTTACTTTGAAGACTCAACATAAAGTAGGTACACATGATCTGTACTTGATAAATTAGGCACCAAAAGTTTTTTATTACTTTACATTTATGACTTTAGAGGTTATGGATACTTTCATTATGCTTTTTGTATTTTATGATAATTTATCTTTAGACGTATAACAGTTATGTCCTTTTACATTTATGCCGTATAAAATTATGATAAAGAAAATTAGAGTAAGTGAACTTATGGCAATGAAACCTTTCTGCGTGTATAATATTCTGCTTCTCTCAATGTATGCGAAAAAACTTTATGCTGAAACTACTATGCCAAACTACATTATGACAAAAAAAATTATGCGACCGAAAGGAATCCCTCTCTTTCTCCCAATTAGTTAATTATTTTTCCCTATCATTAGGTGGCTGCTACATATCAAAATGGATGAATAAACCTCTGATATAACAATTGATATAATAAATGATAATGATTAACAACTGATATAAAAATCACAGGCTAAACCTAGGTCAGTGCTCTCGAAATTCTTCAAAAAGATTCCTCAGAATGTGGAATAATTTACATAGTCAAAATTTGTAAAAGTTCACGTGCATATACAAGCAAGTATTATATTTCCCTGTACAAATTTAAAATAGCTATGTCGTATTTTTCTTAGACTGATCTAACTTATTTGTAAAAATTGTGACACCCACCCTCACGTCCTACAAGAGCTTACGTGTATCACAATCAGTAGGTACTTCATGTAGTAGGTACTTCATATAGTGATAAGATATTTAGTCGCTCGGTTATCTGTTAATGGTTTTATTATTTCCTGGATAATAAGTTGTGATCGAAAGTTTATATATGAAATTAGTTATATCTATTTTAGTTTACGAATAAGTATTTTTTAATGTCATATAGCTAGGGGAAAGCGAAATTGCAGTTTATTTTTTTGACAAAGGTATAAATAATCCTGTTAGTGGCAAAGTTAAAATCTGCAAGATAATATTGTACCAAAGTTAGTGAACTAAGATAAGTTTGTTGGAGAGCTTATTATAACTTTTAGGAAGTTAGTCCATTGTTAAGTAGGAGATTTACTGCGGAATGCTTTCAGATTATTAAGTAGATTGATATCTCTGTGATAGGATATGGCAAACGATCAAACAATATTTTAAGTAACTAAAATTATCAATGGGAGTCTTAACACACTTTTGTTAGGACTCCATCTGCGATGAGAGATAAGCCGCGCGGTTATTCAGAGTAGGTACAGCTTCTGAGGCTAACGCTGGTAAAGCCCTTAGAAAAAGCTAGTATTTTCGATGCAAAATAGTATCGCAGCTTCTTATTTTCATTCGGTGGCTCAATTTTAATTCAAAGCTTTAAGCTTTTTGCAAGAAAGAAATGATACAGATAATCGTTTTCCTCGAGGCAAGTTTAATAAAGCAAATCAGTAGTAAATTTTGTTCTACTCTTATAAGCGAAAAGTACAGTCAAATAAAAATTAATACGCCATATGACAAATATTTCACTGTGATATAGTAAGGTTTAATATTTATAATAAACTAGTTCATCTGTATTCATGGAGGTGTTAATGAGGTGTCCTTAATTATACACCCTAATTAAATGTATTTGGGAGCAAATTGCGCGGCGGGGTTGACTGCGTGCGGGTCACTTAAACATTTACATATTTGTGCGCTCGTGGTTACGAGTATTTCTCACATTAACATTAGATTGTATTAAATGTTATGGAAAAATTTACATTTTGGGGAATGACATCCTTATTTAAGATTGACTCAAAACGTATGTAAGTAGTTAAGTATTGTTCAATGCTACTGAATAAATATACGGTTTTATAGATGATTATAACTACAATACAATAGTTTTTGATGTTGCTCCATTTTCGTTAAAAGCTGTCTTGTTGGTAATAATTAAATATCAAAGCATAACGTGCAATACCCTTAACTCATAGTAAGTCAAAACTGACATAAGATTTATATGAAAACATCAACGTAATTTACACTTATTCTTGCACTTTCGACCTTGCACCTTCATGAGACCGTCATTTCATCAAAAATCCACAATCACGCTATGTGAACTAAAGTACACATCTTATATAAAATCCAAACATACATACTTCACAAAACCCTGCAAACAATAATATCCCATGTCCCATCGTAAAACGATTTAGATTTTCCCATACTGTCACAACAAAACAGGTCATAACATCATCTGCGAAGTTTCCATTTTCAGCACCATTACCCTTCCCGGTACATCCCGTCAATTTGTCGAAGCTATCGCCTGCTACAGCCCTCATGAGAAGTTGCTCCTTAGTTAAGTCTCTACCTACGTAGGTGGTATTATTATTATTTCTTATTTATTCAAAATATTCATAAAAGCTTACACGAACAGTTAAATCTATAGTGTAAAATAAACCATAACAGAAATAGGTATCGATTAGGTTAAGATTATATTGTTTATTTTGATAAACTGATTGATTATATAGCTAGAGAGGGCTCATTGTTAAGCTGGTTTAGGGGCGTACTTGTCAAGGAATTAGAATAAAAAAAAACAATTATGCTTAGCTTAATATCAATTGGTAGATAAAATTGAAAATCTAGCAGTGCAGTACCTTCGGTCACAAATAATTACCAGATATGTCACTTTAAACTGTCCACATAGGTTTAAACGTTTGACAAGAAATCGAATCCCAACCAATCAAAATTGGTACATAACAATCTATGTTATTGCAGACACAACGCTCATGCATGACTTAAAATTGAATTTAAATAGCTGACAGGTACAAAGAGAGTGCGCAAATACTCATTTAGTGAGAAAGATTTTGTGACACTGGTTTTTTATCCAGTTTTTATATGAGATTGAAGTTCAGCGCGTAATAAAGACAATTTATCACTTAGTAGGCTCCGAAAGCAATGAAATATTTAGGACGTACTGTCGGGTAACTCGGCGGAGGCTCAGATCCGCACCCAAATCCCCTGCAGTGTCGTCGCTCCTTAGTATGCGGGGCGCTTACAAAAGACCGAACAACGCACAAGCAATTCTCGCCTTAGCCTGCGCTTTCACTCAGGGAACTTAAAAAAAAGACAACTTAAAACCTTACCAATACAGAGTGTTGTCACAAATGTCGGAGCTTAAACATTATTAGATAGTGTGCTAGCAAATACCAAACGACAAGTGCGCTCTCACCCGCAATCGTTTTAAAAGCTTTTAAAACGATTGCTATGAAAAAAAATTGCGTTTTGAAATGCATCGGCCTTTTTAATTTTCTTAAAGATTTGAATATTCGGAAAGATGATCGTTACATCTAACAACGGTCTAAGGCTGCGCTATAATAATATTACATACTCTGAGTAAGATGTTATAAGACGCTTATTTGTGTACGTATTTCAAGTATTACCACATTAAATTATCCTCCTAAACCTTGTAGCAGACTTCACCAACGCAAACCTTCCTCCTAAACTTTGCAACCTAGAAGCAAAACTCGCAATAATTTCTCACTTGCCTCTAATAATTAAGGAATAGACTGATTCAAATCTTACGAAATTAATTTCAATTAATTTAGATTCGCTTAAGTTTATTGTCTACAAATTTTATTTTGCTTTAAACTTTTTGGTATCTAATAGGCAGGCGACGAGGTGTGATAACCGCACTTCACAAAGGTACTTGACTAGGCGTTTGTGCACTGTTACCTGATAATTCTGACCCATTTAATTATTATTTATAGACTGATTATTAATAGCTTTAGTGGTAGTGGTAAAACAGTAGTAAGTGAGCATTTTTCAAAAAGTATGAACGTTACGTAATGGAATTCAAAATAGATCATTAATACTTAAACTTTCCCTAAACTTATAAATGAAGAGTAAAAAATAATTGATTTACCGAGAAATTAAGTTTTTCTTGAATTAAGGCTACATTAAGCCCGTAACTTATATTAAGAATTTTATATAAAATGAAACTTTTCCTGTAGATTCACGATATACATAGATAGATAGACATCACAGCACATTTTACCTTTCTTTCACGGATCTTTATTGCAGAACTTACCACTTAAGTATTTACTTTGGCATAAATAATTCTTACACTTTTTTCTTATTTTAAATTTGAGTTTTATTCATAATAATTAAAAATATTACATCTATAAGCTCACTTGTACAATACTGAAACATTGAACCATTGATTATTTTAAAGAGAGTTCTTCTAACTTTGTGAAGTACATAATATTAGGTCCTTACATACGTATATGAAATTGGCGTTTTGTCGTACTGGCCACTTTGATCTGTATTATCTCCTCTTTGGTTAAGAGTTCCAATCACAAATGTATGCAGCTATTTACTCAGGCATTTGTGTTTCGAAAACCGTAATTCATTTGTATTTTCCTCTTTATGTTTTTTCTTTGCGTCACTTAGTTTACAAAATGGAAAACTTGAAATATCGCGTTATTTACGAGTACGAGTTCCACTGTGATACCAGTGGTGCAGAAAGGCTCGAAGTATTAATGCTGTATATGACGACGGTGTCGCAAAAGAAAACAAAGTGCGTTTTTGGTTCCAACGTTTTCGTTCTGAAAATTTCGACCTGCAGAACAAGCCCCGTGGACGGCTGGAGACCAAAGTTGATAATGAAGAATTGAAGGTTATTGTGGAAGCGGAAAACCACGTCCGAGTTAGCTGTAGGCTGCGGTTTTAGTGACAAAACTGTTTTAATCCACTTGAAGCAAATTGGGAAGGTGAAAAGCTTGACAGGTGGGTACCTCATGAATTGAGTGCAGCAAACCGACAAACGCGCGTCGACTGCTGCGTTACATTATTCAACCGGCACAATAATGAAAGCAAAAAATTCAAAGCGAATCATTACTTTTGATGATAAGTGGATCCTGTACGACAAACCGAAACCGCTTATCGCAATGGTTGAACCCTGGCGAACCAACCAAATCCTGCCCCAAGCGAAAATTGACTCAAAAAAGTTACTTGTAAGCGTTTGGTGGACTAGTGCCGGTGTCGTTCACTGCTTCGTCGTCTACAGCTTTCTTAAATCTGGCCAGACGATTACGGCAGATGTCTGTTGTCAGCAATATAAACCATGATGGAAAAGCTAGCTGCTAAACAACTGAGGCTGGTCAATCGCTCTAGGCCACTGCTGCTTCAGGACAACGCTAGGCCACACACTGCACAACAGACAGCTACCAAATTAGAGGAGCTTTCATTGGAATGTCCAAGACATCCACGTTTTATTAGTAAAGGGATCAATGAACTACCTTTGAGATGTCAAAAGTGCATAGATAGCAATGGTACATACTTTGATGAAATAAATATGATATATTTAAAAAAATTACTTTATGTTCCTTCCTTACAAAACGCCAATTTCATATGTAATGACCTAATATTATATTTGGTCATAGTGATATTTATGTCATAGTCATATATAGCAATGGTGCGAGTACACTACCTTGAAGAATTCCGTATGAGTTTTGCAATGTCAATTCTGATTTAAATGTTTTTAAATAGTTACCATGGATAAAATTTTCCATGATTTTCAAGTAGCTTTCAATCCATGTGTATGCATTAAGTAGTTAAGTTGGTAACTTTTTGGTTATAAAATAGGTGTGTGTAAACATTAAGTGACAAGTTGTAAGTTAAAATTTAGAACGCAAGTGATTATGTAGATGAGTATTTGTTCTATTTTTCGGTTAGGTAGGAGTGCGAGGCGAAAAACTTAATTCCGATAGTCATAATCATGAATTTCAAAATTCCGAATTTTATAACACCGAATTTCGAAAATTCCGTGTTTCCTACTTCTTCGAAACTTCAAAATTCCCAACGTTTATAACTACGAAAATCAATATGCCGAATTTGATAATACCGAACCATAAAAAATCCGAATTATTAATAATCCGCAATTTCATACGTACGAATCGCGAATATTAAAATTCCGAATAATATTAGTTGCAATAACAAACGCCTTGTAAAACTGCATGAGCAAATCAATTTGAGAATGAAGCTGGATATGAAAAAGTTTATTTAGTTTATTGTACTGAGTTATTTCTTGAGTATATAGGTTATTTACTGAAATGCAAATCCCTTTTTGGCACTTCGCCGGCCGCTGCCGTGGCACGCTCGCTACGCTCCCTCGGCTCGCGCTGCTTTATCTACATACAAACTAACTGCTCCTCCTTGCTTCGCTCGTCGTCGCCCCTAATTTGTATTATTTCAAAATGTGTCTTATTAATTTTAATTTGTGTCACAGGAGACCTAGGTTATAATTTTTAATATATACCCGTTTTAGATACAAAATCTGAATGTTAGCATTGAATTTTCGGAAAATTAAAATTCGGAATACCATATTTCGGACTAGTAACACAGCGGGTTTTTTTCTGAGTACTAATGAAAGTCGGAAAATTAAAATTTCGTAATTATGAACTTCGGTAAAATAAGAATCGTGTTTTTGAATAGTCGGAATTAAGACACTTCGGGATTGTGAAATTCGGCATTTTAAAAATCGGAATTACATAATTCGGAATCTTTGGGTGTTCCCGGGCTAGGCTTCTCACTTACACATTTTGACATTATTTTTATTTTAGTGCATAAATTGACAGAGCGGTCCGTGACAAAAGCTCGTACTTATTTCGCATTTTCTACTATTTAGGTGTGTAGGTGTACTGTTAGGTGTGGTGACTCTACTTTAATATTTGTTGAAGAATACTATAGAATAAATTACGAATGCTTGTAGAATAAACGAGGTAAAAAATGTCAGAAATAAACAGTCTTCTAAAAATTTTAATTCCTGAAACAAATACGTCTCTAAATTTGTCCAATCTCTGTGGACAAATTTAGGCCAACGCTGAACATAGCAGGAATTCATTTGGGCAACACCTGCACCTCATGAGGTCAAAACTTCGTTACTTTTTCATGAAAACGAATAAAAAAATTTACTATTACTTTTTTGATTTAGTTATTTCGTGTTTATATATTAGTTATACTTCCAGTCAATAATTAATCTTAAGTGTATATTAACTGAAAATAATCGCGTAAATGGCTTTTTGATGGAACCCGGTAAGATATTAGACAAATTAAATTAATGGTATCTAATATTTGATTTGTCTAACATATTACCTAGTTTAAGGATTGGTTATCTTACAACCAGAAAATCTACTACTGTCCCCATGGAATACGCGAGCGAAGCCGCTGGCAAAATCTTGTAAGATTTACAGAGTTCATGGGCGAACTTAACTACGCTTCTTAGGAATCATAGGTAAGAATGCTATTATTATAGCTAATCGCAAACGAATCGATAGGTGTACCTAGGTAATGCCTATTCAAATGTATAAACAAGCGTGAATTATAAAAATGGTGATGCGTAACCTAGTTTGTGCGTTGAAGTGAATTGGGTATCAATATATAAACATCTTACAGTCATTCATTTTACTCTGCTTAAGAATAAAGAGTTTAGTTGTATGTTTTCCACCTCTAAGTAAATAAAAATAATAAAATGTAATTGACAATTTATTTAAGAAAATCTTTACAAATATAATATTCATATGTATTCTTTTCATAATTTTACATTATACAACACTCCTTAATTATTATTAATTGAATATAGAGGTACATAAAGAAAGGCAATAACGGTGTTTTTACACATATTTTAAATTAAAGCTGCTTACTTTTAGCAACAGAATGGATTATCACTTTTACAAACGACTTTGGCCTTTACATTTTTATTGTCTTAAAACTAGATAGCTGTATGCCAAATAGATCAGTTAAGAATGTCCCCATTACCGCACAAAAACTATGTAATACTCAACTATGACATAATAACGCGTATTTTGCGTTTGAGGCAAACTACAAGAGCGTTACGAAAAAAAAGTTAGTGAAAGACAAAAAGAAGAGTGCTATGCTGAATAATGAAAATTTCAACTGACTGTTCTGGGCTGAAATCGTATAAAGGAAGTATAACAAAAGATGAAAATAAAAATTACAAACATTTTATAGCTAAATTATATTTTAAAATATTGTAATTTTAAGTAGAACAGTTTTAGATGAAATGATAGCATATGTGATATCAAATTCAAAAACGACGTAATATGTATGAAGATTATAGAAGTGTATAATGAAGCAAAATATCATAAATGGCAAAACGCAAATTACTCAAAAAAAATAATAATAATAATAATCATGGCAAAACTAGAATAACATCAAAATGTTTATTAGACTTATAATAACTAAAACAATAATAAACTACTGTGAAGAAAAATATACTGTATTATATAGGTTTCTTTAAATTTTTAAACATAACAAAAAAGTAAACTCACATTTTTATACTTTACCAAGGAGGAATGCGTAGACGATTACATAAATGATCACACTGATGAAAGTATTTCTGCTTCGAATAAACTAATTAAATTCATGCAAGTGTACACATTTGGTTTTCTAACAGTACCACTAAACTTGCTCTTGTATGCACTATAGGACAAATCGAAGAGGCTCAGGTAAGGCGAGAATCGCTAGCGCGTTGTTCGGTCTTCTCTAGGCCTCCGCAAACGAAGGGGCGACGACACTGCAGGGGATTTGAGCGCGTATCTGAACCTCCGCCGAGTTCTTCGATAGAATAAACTGAATGCATTCTCATTAGATTAATCTACATCGTATTGATATATATATAGTCAAATCATTTTATACAACACCATTTGTAAAGTCATGTCCATCAATAGAAGTTTTAATTTGGTTTACAATATTTCAGTACATTTTTGTTAATCTCGAAGTTAATTCTATTCATGTTGAGGGTTGGGCACTTTGGGATATCCACACAAAAGATACTCATTGCAGGGCAAAAAACAATTGAAAACATTAGGTGATATTCATAACAGAGAGTGTTCAATTTGTTACACTTTACTGGCATTTAGCATACCATAATGTAGCATTACCACAAACAGTACACAATAGCATTGATGCCGTGTATTATTTAAAATTTCATTTTAATTCTCAACATCAAGGTCATATGACATTCAATGTATAATATGTATAATAAAAATGTATTCAATGTATAATAAAAACTCTATGATATCAATGTTTTGCAGTGGGCTGGTGGCATGCATTGTGATGTATGATTGACATGAAATCAAATGGTTTGATTTATTTGGATGGGAAAAGTCAGTTCCTAAGGCATACCACCTTATAAAAAACATGAGTCAGATGGTGGCTTGATAAAATAGATAACAATCATGTGTAATTTACAAGCTTGATGCTTAGCTTAGCTTGATGACATTCATTATCTATCTAACATGTAGCTTTGAAAATCTAAAAATGTAACATAAAGTCTTTTATGATTAAATGCAGCATATTAAACTAGAATGTTCTACACAACTGTTTTAAATTGTAATGAATGTCATGCAAACTTCACTCTTTTAGGTCATAGTATTTCATTTGGTCCTATCCAAACAGAGCTCCGCAGTTCGAGCATCTTCTGTTTTTGAGAGCGAGACAGCAGAGGATTCCAAGGGGGAAAAAGAGGATAGCGCATAGAATGCCGAGGCAGGTGAAGTCGTCTTCGAGGATGCCGACGCGGCAGGCGGGACAGGCTCCGATGGCGATGATGGGCGGCGGAATGATGATGCTAGTGGCGCCGTAATTTGGCACGAAGGTGGTGCCGGGCACCTGCGCACCCGGGTACGGCGTGTAGCCGGGCGGCGGCGGCGGATACGCTCCTCCCTGCGGCTGAGGGTACGGTCCTCCCTGCGGGTGAGGGTATGGTCCTCCTTGCGTCTGTGGTTGAGGAGTTGGACCTGAAATATACATATAAGTACATATTTTAGAATATTAAAATGTAAGAAATGTGAAGTTATATTTCCCTTTGACTTCTTATTTGACAACATTTTAGGGACATATATAGCTATTTTAAAAGGTATCTTAAATCAGACACTATGCAGGTGTTGAGGAAAAACAGGTGAAGTTTTAAATATTTTTGGATATATATGAACAAAGGTAATATTATATAATATTACCAGATTACAAGAAGAGATCAATAATAATAAGTTTGTGGAATGGAGTGCAATTAATCAATATATAAGTAATTAAGTGACTCATAATTCGTATATTAACCAATTATTGTTCAGGTCATTAATTATTGTGATACCTGTCTACTCAATCTAAAAGAACTTGCAGATCGTGAAGAAAAATCGAGTTTCGTGCCTTACAGCAGTTCCCTACCAAGCAAGAATAACTGCTCCAAACCATAGTTTACAAGTGGAGTGGTTCTATTCGAGCAAGGCAAGAAATCCATTAAAGATAATCTAGGCCCTGGCTGCTTATGGAAACCATTTTTTGGTACTCAGAAGGAATTCTGCTGATAGATAACCAAAAAAAAAATGTTAAGAACACGACACAAAAATTCTGAAAAAAATAAGACACCAAAGAAAAATATAAGGCCACAGCAGCTGTCCAGAGGTGTGCTGCTCTTGCGTGGCAATCAGACTTGGCAATAAGAGAAAGTTTCAGTAAGTCTGCGGGAATCTTTCTGGAAAATTTCCACAATATAGTAATTTTTCACAAATGCTTAAACTACTAAGACATATGCATCGGCAGCTTTGTTTGTTTTTCATTGTTGGTTTCACTGAAAACCGGTATATTTCAAAGAGAAGTGAAAAAGTTACAGGTTTTTAGTTTAACTGATTCGTTACGATGTTTAATTTCGATAACTTCTAACTGTGGCGTCGAACAAAAATAACGTGACACTTGAACAGTACCCGAACGATTAGATGACACACATCTGTGTCTTCAGCCATGCGGAAAAGAAAACAGTATTTTGTCAATTTTTTACATGTTTAAAGCTTGAATACTTTTAGTTTACATTCGAAATCTAACGTGAACGGCCAGGCACATTGTTTTAAGTGATAAGAACTGGCAAAATAAGTGTATTTCTGGAAATGGAGCGTATGTGACCTTTTTAATACAGGTGTGCTAAACCTTTTCAACTTATTTTGCATTTCCTAATGATTTGATTGATTATGAGGTATTAATTTAGGTCTAAAAACATTGTTTTGGTTTTCCTCATGACAAATTTCAACTGTTTAAACTATGCAAATGAAAATCTGCCAAGTTCGATTTAATAGATAATAGATATTCACAAAAAAATTCAAAATTATTATTGTCAGTAAAAAATAACATTTTGCTAAATACTGCCATTATATTATGGTTATTTATCGTCTAATTATAGTTTAAGAATTACGGCGAAAAAGAAAGTACATTTCCGAGACAGAAATTAAAACTCAATGCGACGATAACGAAGTGATAGAACAGAATTCACCAACATATTCACAACACTGGAAACACTCAGAAAACTGGGAATGGGAATCAATACAAAACAAAAAAACAAATAAGGATACTTCGACGTGCACAAAAAAAGTTATGGTGGACAGTGCAACGTGCATAGAAAAAATAATGGTGGAAAGTGCAACATGCACAGAAAAATAATGATGGACAGTGTAAATTGCGTAAAAATTAAGGAAGATGCAGTCTCTTCTGTATTGGACATCCATGGATGTACATATTTTGGCCAGTTGGTTTCAAATGAAAATAGAGAAAATAAAATATAGAGATGCAGAAAATATTAGATTTATTAAAAAAATAGTTTTAATACCAAATAAACATAGATGAGGTAGTATAGAGCAGACAAGAGTTAAATAAAACCAGGTTTTGATTAGATAATAATATTTATTAAAAAACATTACATAAGCAGTTATGAGCAGTTTTAATGGTGTCAGTGGTATTCGAAACGCGCTCCAAGACAGCACAACTCGCGTCATTCACCTAGATGTAGTGATGCACAACCACTTGATAATTGATGCTTTGTAAAAAAAAATGTTTTCTTGTTTTTATTTCTAATTTTTTGAATAATTTTGTTCTAAATATGTTCTTTACAATTCAATTTCACCGAATTTGTATCATTTTATGGATTTGTAATTCTGAATCTGAAGTTATTGGGAGTGGGTGTATCATTTTATAGAAGATAAGCTAAGCCAACAGAAGCAGAGTGATTTCCCTTTGCATCACTCAGCAGAGTGAGTTGCTTTAGGGAGTTAGTAGTTTAATCGAGTGACGTTATATACAGTGCAATACATTTATAATTTATTATCATGTGATGGTTTAATATCAAATAACGCAACTTTCAAAAAGGCTGATGACCCCTATTTAAAAAAAATCTTACAATATCCAGAAACGAAGGCTACAAGCTTAATATACGTGGAAAATGAAAATAGTTTGGTTCTGGGTAAAAACTCCCTAAAACTTAATTGATGGAGTTATCATCGAATAATAAATGACACACATAGGCACGTCCGTGCCTAACGCCACACGCAAAAAACAGTGATGGCACTGAAACATGTCATCCGCAACTAATCGGTTAAGTTAATTTTGGCAAATTATTTCATAGCACTGAGAATACTGAGTGGCATCACGTTTCTTTAATTGCCAAGTAATTGTAAGTGTGTATAAAAAAATACTTAAGTATCGAAAACATCCCATATTAACAACATTTAAGTAACTTTCTGGAATGTTTCCTTCGAAATGGAAACATTCCAGGTAATTTTTAACTCTAATGGCAATACACCAGTGCACATAAGCTATGTTGTACAAGTAGCCATCTGGAAATGTTGGTTCCAAATAATTAAATACCCACCCTACAGTCCAAACCCAGTCCTGTTGGACTATTATTTCTTTCCAAAAATCAAATTAGCAATGTTTGTTTTTTTGGAGGGTGAGACAAAACACCTTACCAGCTTTAAGAAAGATCTAAGAAATGTATTAGGGTTAAGGGAAAGTACAATAAAAAGGAAAAATGGTTACTTTATTTCATTAATCCCATTTCATTCTGTGATTATTTTGACCTTCCCACATATAAGTATTTGGAAAAACACAATTAAAGAATGTCTTTGATTAGAATTGCAAAAAACTTTAGTACTAATACTAATCACTTTTATTTTAATTTCTTTTGTTTATCCTAAGAATAGTATTTCTAATAATAACAGTTATAAAAAAACACGGAGAAGGTATGTGCTGCAGTAAGTTATGAGTAATAAGATTATTGTCTAAGTAATATAGAAGTTTGTGATTGCACCACTTTGTGAAAAAAAATCTTTTATAAAAATTATAAATGCTAGACTAACATACAATTATAAGTAACAATAAAGCAATTTTTAGTTCTTGTAATAACTATAAGAAACTTTTCCACAACTTTCATCTAGTATTGTATACATAAAAAATCTAATTATGGATTAGTAATGTACAGGCTGAATAGTGTTATATCTAGATTTTACCTTCTACCTTTAGTTTAAAAATACAACTGAATATAAACACACACACAAACTTACACATGTCACTAATTCAATTTACAAATTATCTCATCACAAAACATAGATAGATAGTCTTTGTTCAGAGTGGAAATTATAACTTTGATATGAAAACTTGCTTAGAATTTAATTACTTCTAGTTTATTAATAGATATCAATCCCTACACTGGGATAACAGTTTGCTGATCCAAGCAATATAAGATAGGAATAACATTCTTAGGATGTACAAAATACAGCAGACTTTTGAATGTACCAGTTAACTAATCACTTTTCAAACTAGTTTTGCACAGTTAAATCAATATATCCTAAACTGATATCAACAATTTGTATCAATATTTTTTTAAGTTTATTATTTGATGACAATCACACTTTAATGAGTATGACGAACACTAATGATTTGAAAGAAATCGGAACGTATGTTTATATATAAACGCATCTAATTATTCAAGTTACCGCAACATACGTATTTAGATTGTAGCAGATAATGACGCTCTTGGTTTAGCATCCTTCCAATAGAATAAACGGTCTCGATTATTGAAACTTATTTCCAATAACTCACAAATACAAATTCTTATCAACATGATTCGATGTGCATTTTGTTGCATACCGTTAATTGTAAATCGTTCACATACCTGGAGGAACTGAAGCAGAATATGGAGGAGGCTGGTCAGTAACAGACGGTTTTTCCATCTTGATGTCAATTAAGCGCTTATATAAAAAAAATCTACACAAGTAAACAAGAAAAAAACACCTCTTGCGCGACAACAACACGAGTGAACGATAAATCAGCTGACAGCTGACATATTAGTCAATCTTATTAAATCTTTCCTCAAATTAAACTGATTGAAAGCGACGTTGCCATGCGTACAGTGCCTCAATCAATAGCAAAATCTGGAACTATTTAACCTTTTGAACGCCGTTGAACAGAAACTCTAATTTCAATGAGGGCTTTTCGTTTCTTTTCCTTTTTTAAGATATTTCATTCGAAACTAGATGGCGTTGAACAAAACTCAAGAGTCAATGTCAATCTCTTTATTAGTTGACTGATCGTATGTTTAAATTATGATATATATATTTATACCAGATACATATTTATCATATATTTATTTTCAATCACACACACACATCGTATAAAAGATTATTAATATAATGTTCCTTGAGGTAAATTAGGTTATTTTATTATATTAGTTTTTTTTCTTTACGTTAAGTTTACTGAAATTGATATCGATGGCTCCTTCACCCAGCATTGTGCACCTGTGTAAAAATATCCATACTCATCGTTTGCAGATATTCATATTCAAAAGAAGCACTTTTGGGCACATTTTTTTTTTTGTCTATCACTCACTCAGTCGTTGCTGTCATGTCATACTTTTTTTGACTCTTGAGTTTTGATCAGCGCCTTCTAATGTTAAAAGAAGAACTATTTTTTTATTTTTAATCGTAGAATGAAAACCCCTCATTATTTATACAGGGTGTTTGGTAGAGGGTTAGCCAAACTCGTTGGGTGTATTGGTAGAGCCATTTCGGAAATACAAATTCAGCAACAATACAAATTTGTTTTGTCTTTTTTCAATTTCCCAAAAATTTACCTAAAAATTGCTGTATTTTTTTTCGCATACTTTCAACCAGTTGTTTGTTTTGTTTAATAGTAATGTCTAAAAAGTCCTTAGTCTATTAAAAGTAATTTTAGGTCCTTATCATGACAATTTATTTAGTTACAGACTACCAAAGATAAACAAAATGATAAAAAAATATAAAAAGCTCGACTTTCAAGGACTTGTTTCCATTAGTATAGGCTCTCGGGCTAGATTAAGAGCGCACCTGTAGAATATTGAGAATATATGTACTAACACAAAATGAGTATATATTTCGTTCAAAACATGGTACTTAAAGCGCACACTTTTATTGAAAATCTGTTAGGTTCAAATATAGACCGCCATACTTATCAAGCCTAGCCTACTTGTCGTCATTAGAGCTGTCATTGATCGAGCAGTGTTTCGATCAATCAATCAATCATTCAACAAACATGGCTCTAATACCATATTCATTTATAATTTATAATAATCATATTAATATTCATTTACCATTTCTAATAAATTCTAACAGAAGCTATCTAATCTAGAGAACAAGACAACAATAAAAGAAACCATATTTCGAAAGAATATTAGCCTTATATTAAGTTTGTGAACTCAGTAAACCTTGACTCTCAGCAAACACCTAATTTATAAGGAAGACAACTTGTAAATGAAGAAGTAAATAAAAGAAAACCAGTTTCTAGGACAAGAAAAAGATAACAATATTCTTCAGAACCATAAATGTTCTACTAATTCGTTTGTTCGTTCATAATTGAAAGCTGTAACAAAACTCAGAAAACCTAAAAAGGATTCAATCACATTGTGCTGAGTAAGTAACATCAGACTTGACAAAATGTGTTTTGACAGTGACAATTAAAGAATTAGTAACGTTCAAAAACGCAGATAGTAAAGAGCAGACTTTACAGTGGTGCCATATACAATTTAGAAAACAAATATGTGCGCTGAAGATATAAAGTTTCGTATTACCTTCATATTTTTATTCAAAAGATCATATTTTTAGCTATCCGCAAGTGATGCGTTCATAAACTAGCCCACATCACCTTTGATTACAAAAAAAAGCTTTCACAGGATTTCGAATTGTTTAAAAAACTTTTCTAGTTTTTCCTCTTCCCATTGATATCCTCATGTATCGACCATATTTTGCAAATAAATCGATTAGATTTGATATATATATCTCAAGTAGTACTTAGATATTTAAATTTGAAAAAAAAATTAAAGGTTTAGGGGAAGACTGGAATAATAAGAAAAAAAGGATGCTTGAAAAGTTTCTTAAAACAGCGGTCTCGTAGTACTTAAGATCTCCAACGTATTAAAAATCTGACGGTTTTAGAAAGAAATAAGTAAAACAACAAAAAATAATTATCATATTTATAAATCTTCAAACACTGCTCCTCTATTTCTAATATAGGCACGGCACCTGCGCTGTATTTCCGCAGTAGTTACGTTTAACCGCATCTCTTCTTTCATTTTCGAGGGAGAGGTCCCTCTCTAGTCGCCCCTCATGAGATGGTGCGTAGGAAGCGCACGCTCCATCTCGAGCCATGAACCGGAGGCGGAATCCCCCAGAACCGCCACCGAAGGCTCATGGAACTGCGGGGAAGGGAAGCTCTCAGCGATGAAAGCTGCCCTCCGGCGTTCCATGCGACGGAGACGAAGCGGAAAAGAGGATGCAGCATCTTCCCTCGTCGTTTCCGCCGCCTCCTTCGCGAGCAATACGGCCTCGCAGAAGGTTCGCACCGCTTGCCACGACCTCTCACTCTGGACCATAGCGCGAACCACGGTCGGGAGCGAGATATCAGCACCCAACACAGAGTTGATCGCGCTTTCTTTTCGCATTCCATGCAGGGTATACCGCCAGCGTGTGCTGGGCCGTCTCGTCGAGGCAATCGTCGCAGTGGTGGCACCTGGCAGTCGGTTCTCGACTGATCCGAAACAGGTAACTCCCGAAACAACCATGTCCCGAGAGCAATCGCCTACTCAACCACTGCTCGAAGACCGGACGAATCGCCTTGGTAGTCCAGAGTCCAGCACTTGGAAGTACCAGCCTGGACTCCCACGCTTCGGTAGCCCGTTGGCGCAGCTCAGTTTTGTGTTCCGGTTTAGACGGGTGACCCCTGGTTCGGAGTGCCTCCACGCGCCACTCATAGAGCGACGCGAGGGCTCTCGCTTCCAGGTCCCAAGGAATAGTACCCGCCAGCACGCAGATTGCCTTACCTGAGATCGTGCGATAACCCCGTACCGCCCTGATCGCCATCACCCGCTGGACTTGCCTCAAGCGAGCGATATTGCTGTGAGTCAGAGCGGTGCGATGGGAGAGACCGATGGCCCTAATACCTGTCAGCAGGAACAGAGCTTGCTATATCAGAGTGACAAATTTTGGAACGAAGAAAATGTCAATATTATTTTTGAGTTGAATTCTGTCTGGGGATTTATTATTATTAATAGAGAAATATACTGATTGGGATTTTTCCAATTGAGTCTAAGAATAATTTGGAAATTGGAGTAGTTATATATAATTATTTAATTGATATAAGATAAATATTCATTTGTATGTATTCCAACATTAACTTTTAAGCTAAACTATGAAGTTTGATGAAATCCGGTCAAAGTATGAAAATTACCTAGGCGAACAGTGTAGAAGCCGTCATTCTATTAGGTATTACAAGAGTAGTTATTAGTATTCCTGTGTATTTATTTATTTATTACATAAAAAATTTGATACTTGCGAATCCAGTATTTTTTGCGTATGTATAGTTCTACTGTACCCTATATGATACGGTCTCCCTGTTAATCGATATGTTTTTATATTATGGATCTGAAATTAAAATTTATTTAACCTATTTAATAGGTTAGCACTTTTCTGCAATTTATTATTGAGTGCCATCCACGAGAAACATAGTAGTCTGGTCAAAATAGACATTGCAAATTACAATGCTGAAAGTTGGTACAAACCTTTGGAACATTATTACAAGTAAAATACTAAGACAGGTCTCGCAGGTAGTGCAGAAATGTATGCATTTGGGTACCCATGTATAATAAGTACTTTTTACCTTTACAATCACCATATTTTAGAAATGGTGATTCTTAGAAAGAATATAAGAACATTTAATGTAAGTAATTTGTTTTTACAATGACCCATTTTTACGATAGATTTAACTTAAACAGACATCTTTTAGAAAATGCGGGATTGTTGAGGACTTTATGTGTGTTATTTGTAATAATGTCCCAAAGGTCTCTAGTAGCTTTCAGTTATTTATGCAAATTAAATTACAATTATTATAAAAACCACTATGTTTCGGCTATTTTGAATAGTCTTATAACAAATCTTACAATGGGTTGATTAAGCTCACACACAAATTTTGTACCATTTTTCAATGGCCACTCCAATTTTAATGTGCACAGTAATTTTCTCACAATTCTGTATGTTCAAAAAATATCCAAATGATAATCCAGAACTCATTTTGATCCTTAGTAACAGCTCTCATAATAATGAGATTGTGCTTATTTTAACGCAAACACACAAAATAAAATTTGACTCTAATTAGACCTCTACATGACGTCATCAAAAATTTTAGTTTAGAATTTTCTTTAGTTAAACTGTTAGGTCAATATTCGCAATAGATATCTGAAATCAAGAGTTTATAGGAAATTTTGGAATATATATGTATAAAAGTTTGTTATTATTAATTAACGTATATTAATAATTACAAACTGTTTCTATTTTACAATTATTACCATAATGATAAAATAACTTACATTACAGTACAAAATATGATAATACATAGTAACTTAACAAAAATATATAAAATACCCGATTTCAAGCTCTAAATTGATGAATTTTCTAGGAATACCATAAACAATAAGATTTGGTATTTTTTTAAAGAGTAAATAAACAAAAAACTTATATGAATCACAAATCTAGTTACGGATGGTCCAAAAATAATTATTATGTCGCTATATGTATATGTGTGTATGTGTAAAATAATAATGAATTTCTAAGATAAATTGGTTTTTGGAAAAAAAATTACAATGGGGTTTTGTATACAACTTGCATAAATAACTTTCTCTACTCACTATCAAACCAAAATAGTACAGGTGTGTACATAAAAATGCATAATCATTAAATAATAAAAGGGTTGCAAAATTAAGTCAACTATTGTCAATTTTTTATTATCAATATTTTTTGTTTTAATGTAAATGAAAAAAAATTTTGGTTGAATATAATTTACTTTTAACCATTTTTTTAAAGTTTATCCCAAATATTGTTCAAATTAAGACCCCCGAATCCTTACACTCGCACGAAATCGCCGTCGTGCTGGTAAATCTTCATTCTCCTTGTCTCCAGAGGAATGTTTGCAAGAAGATGTGCCATTTCTTCTCTTAAAAATATCACGTAGACTTCTTGTTTAAATTATCAGGGAGAAAATATGGTACTATCAAATGCCTGTCAATGATACCCATCCACACGTTTAACGAAAAACGCATTTGATGAGCCCTCTCTTTCTTTTTTTCGGGTTATTGCCTTTTTCGAACCAATAATGGAGATTGTGATAGTTTGTGATACCATCGCGGTCGAATATGCATAGGCGTGTAATGATAGGGGTGCAAACGGGCTGTGTGCATAGTGAACCACACCTTCCACGACGGCTCGCTGCAGCACATGTTGATATTTTTGGCTCAGCTTCAAATATCTGAAGAATCTTATCTTCATCCTCCAGTTCGTAAACCCGAGGTCTGCTTGCGTCTGCTCGTCTCGATTGAACGCTTCCTTCCGCCTGCCTGCGCAAGAGCATGGGGTCGGGGAGCGAGGGAAGAGGGTTATTTTGTACTCGGTTATATTTATGTGCATGCGCCGCCCGCTGCTGTGCACTAATGAATACTTAAATGAGTAGGTATTTTGCAATTACTCTACAAAAACACGTCAACGAGATATTTGTTTATACCATGAGAACCCCGCGCATTTGGGCAACGTCGCCATAGAAAAGAAACATCATCTTGGCAAGAACTACCAATTAAGCTACATTTCATTTTTGTTGATGGGTGGGGACTATTCCGCCCACGGTCCTTTAGTTGATACACCGAATTTCTGTCTTTACATATTGTCCAAAGACATTTTACCTAAAACCTGTCTACCTCGCTTTTAGTCGTCCTTCAGTAGAGAATATACTTCATACTATAGAATGATTATTCTAGAACAAGCATTTTATAGTATTTTCTCTAGTAGGGTACAGATGTTTAGTCCATTGAAATGTTACAATTTGTAGGCCTTAATTTACATTCTTTTGAGGACGCAATTTTATTTTTGGGACATGTAGGTGTCGTTAGAAGCTTAAGCCCAAGTTTGCGGGGTTCCCACCCTTGCACCGCGGCCGCCATCTTGGTAAAAGGGGTGAGAACGCTTTTTTCGCTATATCTGCAAAATTATTGATCGTGCTAAAAATTTGTAAAAACATAATTTGTAGCAAATTGCTTTGTCTACAATTTTGTTTATGTAAATTTTTATCTACTGACCCTCCCTACATGTCCCAAAAATAAAATTGCGTCCTCAAAGAAATGTAAATTTTATATAACATTTCAATATAGGTAAGAGGTAAATAAGAATATTCTGACTAGTCCAGTAATACTCCCAGAATATTCTTATTTAGCTCAGAAATAAAAACATATCATAACTTTTGAACTTCAATATATTCATATTATTTTTCACAAAACAATAACTAGTAACGTCAATAACTAATTTATCTATAGCTAAATCTAAAAATTATTTACATCTCCTCATTGTCATATAAAATCACTCCTAGCCAATATACATATTTGGATTACTATATTTAAGTCCTGTCCTGTATATTATACAAGTTCATATTAATTACTTATTTTTTCATCTTCCATACTTGAATAGCAAACTTAAACCATGTCATACAAAAATAACTATAATAATGTATATAATTTTTATTTACAATTGTCAGTGCAAAAAGGAAGAAAGCAAAAAGCAACAAGGTCAGCCTAAATAACTTTTTAAAACAAAAAAGTGTAAATGTTTATGATAAAATCTCCAGCATTTGGAAGATGAAAATATTTAGAGAATTAAATATAACAGCATAAAAAGTCTTACTTGTTAACGTATTGTGTTTCATATAAAAAAAACCCTCCGCAGGTATTTCTTCAAGTGTCACTTGATATTTTATTTTGAAACTGACAAAAAAACTTGAACCCTGGAAACTGACTTATTATGCAGTCGTGTAACAATAACTTACTATCTACTTAACTTAACTTTCTTGATTTAACAACATTGAAAGACATTTTAAATTAACTGCTGATCACAAATAAAAGAAATTAAAGCCATTTCCCGTACGGCGTAGTTTGTTGTACATTTGAAATTCGACAAAGTAGTGTCTATTCAATTTTAAGGTAAATCCAGAATAAAACAAAAAACCTTACCTAAAGGCACATAAATTGCCTTTTTCGCATACTCAGTATTTGGCACTGCAATCAATGACATATTACATATAGACAAGTCATACCCAAACATTACCGCACAAAAAAACGGCGTCAACCTACCCAATATATAGAGTAATATAATTTTTGGGAAAGGAAAACAATAATACGGTTCATTTGTTGTAAGAAAGAGATACCTATGTGCTTCGTGACGTTGCTTCGCACTAATTGGTCGCGAGCGTACGTGACGTAGTACGTAAATTGTCGGAACTCTATAGCGTTGTCTCTTTTACTCCCACATACAAAATCATATTACATCTCGCTCTTCGAGTTTGTTGAAACGAATAGCCATGTCAATTTGAAAACGTCATTTTAAATAGCAAAATAAAGTAATAAATAAAAGAAACGTTTATTCTTTCTTTTACAGTAACAGTGAAATTAGTACACTCTCAAAACACACAAGAAGGCATTGTGCGGTATTAAAAACACAGAATAGGGAATATGTTTTGTTTGATGTTTAGCCGTGACACTGGGTTGCACAAGACTGAGTCAAATAGCCGGCAACTGCCTTGCATTTGCGTTGCAATTTTTGAGAGAGGATAACCTGTCTATATGTAATATGTCACTGATTGCAATACTCAAAAACTGATACGCTATATTTTTTTTGGATATCGTTTATAGTATAAGGAAGGCAATGGAACTACGCCGTGCGGCCAGGTCTATCGTAAATATTTATTTTGTTTTATTATGATAATTATTTTTCATGAAGTATAGTGAGTCAATTTTACGGTGTATCCATGATATCATAAGCGGTTTTCTTGCAACGAAACGAAGAGCACTGTCTCATTTTGTTTAATTCTGTATCTATTCTATCACTGGCTCTCTTATAAAATTTATCTGGCACTAATTGATATGTTATATGTTCACTTCCATTTTTTACCCCAAATATTTAATTTCAAAATAACGAGATGCTTAGACTACTTAATTTACGATTATGAATTGTTTTTTATAACATTCGATTTGCTTTTTTTTTTAACTTTAGATTTTTTTATTAAGAACATAAGATAAGTTTTTAACTCATCAAACATAAATTTATGAAAAAGAAAATAATAAGAAGAATCAAATATAAAATCAATAAATATGTTATAACTCTATTCCATATTCAAATTATTCATCCAATTTCCTTTTAAAATTGCGTCCAGTCTCGTAATAGTTCTCCTACGGCAACTTATCTCTTATGTCCAAGTATGGGAATATTTTGGCCGGTTTACTAAAACCGGACCGGCGTCCATCCGCCAGTTTGTTCGTCGCGCCGGTAGTAGTGCGGCCGGTTGTCCGGGAACACAGTCACGGCCGGGAACGGATGCTGCTGTATAAACTTTAGCGTTACACGGATCTAAAAAAGACGGAAATTATGATTAAATGTTTAATAAGTACAAGATAGAGTTTCATGTGAATATGACACTTAAAACTGTCCGCAATGATTTAGATGTATGTAAGAAATGACAGTTAGTACATAAAAACCGATGTTATTGCAAATACAACCCTATTCGCCTGATTTAAAATAGAATTTAGAAAACCGACGTCAACGAATTTAATATTTTATGAAAGAAATGTTGATTTTAAGCTGATAACATGATTTTCTACGGATTTCTTGAGTAAATTCATTGAGAACTAGACGTGTACTTTGACAACTTTTTGACAAGTTTACTGTCCAAGGTGTGCCGACAGTGTACGACAGTGTTCTAACACACTACGATTGTGGATCTAGTTTTTGTATGTGATCGGTAATTAGAACACAAAAAAACGTATTTTCAAAATTGGTCCACCACTGACGGAGAGGTGAATTCAATATACACACAGCCGAGCATTAAACTTCCTCGAGTCGAATAACAACGATTATTACTAGTTACTACTACGTGAGCACGCATACCAGTTCATCGACTACTAGTAAACAAGTTCACACGAACAAACAAGCAGTCGTTCCTATGAAAACGTGTAAAAAATATTAATGATGAATAGCATGTTGTTTACTCACATTATGCACAAAATGCGGCGGCTCGACAGCCGGCGTGGTGCTAAGATGCTGCAGTATGAACTCGTCGCTCTGCTCCAGCCACAGGTCGGCGCCGCGCAAGGGGTCGTAGTTGAACGGCCCGATCCGCAGCATTCCCACGCCGTTGTCGTATATGTCCAGGACCTGGAATAAATGCTAGTGTAAATATAGCTTTTTAGAATATATGGTTCTACAGGGAGAACACCGCCGTATACGGAATTTATTAGGTTTTAACCTGTTTTATTTATTATTTGTACATGCAATATAGTGTACAAAATCTATTAACATAAATTAAGACTCACTTCTTTCGTTTGCATGTTGAAATACGCGAAAGAAAAGGCTTTGTGCGTGCATGTCAGCAGATCAGATATTTATTGAAATTTTCATAAAGATTTACTTTTCGTAATACGGTTATGGGAAAATTATCGATATTTAACAGTTATCGATATTTCTGAATGTTAAATTTTAACGTGGAAACTTTATTGGTTTATGTGTTTCGAATATGTATTAGTTATTGTACAGTTTGTTACCTGAATAAAAAAGAATATTTATTTATGTCAATATGAATTATTATAAAAGTAACGTCGAATAGCGTATTTGTATTTTCTTTCATATAAACTCAATAGGAAGTGTATAAAAAGTATTTAACATAAGTTGAAATAATTTCTTCTCTTGTTGCCACCAAACTTATTATAATTCGATAAATCTCTGTAGTCGAATACAAATTACTTTTTCACCGGTTTTACACACATAACTGCCATGAACGTACCATAATTTATGCTTCGATGGTCTCCTCCCCCCCTCTAGACGTAATTAATGGACAACAGCCTAGCGCAAAAACTATTTATTGAAATACTTGTAAACTGGATGATGTTAGTTTATTTAGGCTCATATTAATTTATCTAATTTAGGCACGCCATCTTGTGACCCAAAAATAAATGAAGATTATCATATTGTTAAAGTAGAAAATAAATTATGTCGCGCTTCTTTAGTGACTCATGTTGTGACTGAGGTTTATTATAACGGGCCTTAGTGTTTCGTGTTTTTAAAAGTAAACCAATCAACAATTCATTTGTAAGCACAAATTAAAAAGCCCCCGACTGACGGTAAAAAGCTAGCATAACATTTACTGAATCGATTTTCGAAAAATGACCAAGAACTTTTTTGAAATATTCTGCTTTTAGGCAAAATCGGTCATTCGTTTGTGAGATGGGTCGCCACAGACATGCAGATACACAGATAAGCACATTAAAGGTATAATACCCTATTTTTCGCGCTGGATATTAAAAAACATTTGATTGCCAAATAAAAAAAATTATCGTTAAATAAAAACACAAACCTGAGCCGAATGTGGTCCACTAGTGATCGCCCTAGCTCCTCGCAATGGCATCTCCGGGCCCTTATCAGGGAAGGTCGCTGGGAAGAGATCACCAGCGCGGATGTCCACCCCCACCCCGGTCACGAGGGGCGCGGGCGACCCGCCCCCCAGGGCGGTGTTCAGCTCGCAGCAACACGCTAACGTCAGGTCGATTTCGACTGTTAGTCGGTGGAAGGATACTGAAATTGTAGGTTTATAAAGTTTGAGATAAATTGTTTTTTTTTTTTAATAAAATAAAAACCTGAGCGTGAAGTTTCGGAAAGCAGGAGTTCATGGCTATATAAATATAAATGGCTTAGTTAAGCCAAGTTAGGTTACATTGTGATGTTTCAGTAACATGATTTTGACAATATTACGTCAAAAATGTACTAGTCAGTACTACGAAAGATATCCAATTAGACTTACATTAAAAGAAAGTACACATAATACAGGCAATGATTTATTAAAACATTTTGAGAAAATAACCTTTATTTTGTTTAAGTCGCTAAATAAGCGAATGGCATGTTGATATTTATAAATTGTTACGAAAAGGAAAATCCATAGTAATTTGAAAGCGCTATAATAATAATTTATGAAAACTTTTACGAAATAATTAATGATTAATTCAAATACACCTCAGTGGTAAGTAATTTAAAGACTGGAAAAGTTACAGGACTGATTGGATTTAAAAAATTGACAAAAATGTATTATTCTTTAGGAAAATCTTTAGACCTAAAATAAAGGTCGTTTAAAAACAGATTTGTTAAACGAACACCTCGACCAATCAGTACACAATACCATCGAGTTGATGACCGCCCACGCTCATTTTACACTTGAACAATCCAAAGATGTACTGTAACGCAGTGACCTCAATTGTACTACAATTGTATTTGATTTTATTTGATTACTTATAGCGAAAACATACTTTTCTTAAAATACTAGTTTGCACTTTGACGACAAAGCCCGCGGTCGGTGTGGCAATAATGGAGGATATCAAGACAAGCACCAAGATTTTTTTAAACTTTTCCATCTGATGGAAAGTGGCATCCGTACCGATATAGACAATATTAATTATTGTAGATGCTTTTGATTAATTATAATGATGAATAAGTTGGAATTGCCTTAGTTTCACTAATTAGAGTGGCTGTTCCTTCCAGTAAAAGTGGTTAATACGGCGGTTATATTGAAAAGGTGTAGCAACGCCCCAAGCGAGATCTTAACAAATACTACCAATAAATAAACAGTGAAACACTGATAACTTACACATAATATTCGCGAACAGGTCGTCCGAATATCGATGAGGGTCCGTGAAGCCTCCCACAAGTTGCAATTCTAATCTGAAATATTAGTTTTAATATAAGTGACAGTAGCGTCAGCGAAATAAATTATTCTTCATTCTGTTCTACACAAAATCCATTGCTGTACAAGCATAAAAATTAGCATCAACCGGGATTTATATGACAGGTAAATTTTTTTTATTAATTTTCGGTATGAAATGATCGATTAAATGAAATTACGTTTTTGCAAACATTCAAAACGACTTACTGATAACATCAGAACACAAGGAGAAAGTAGTCAAAGGCACCATACGTTAAGAATACAGTGACGTATCCACTCAGCATTAGGTTACAGCCAATAGCATCACCGACAGTAAGACAACTTTTTCTAATGCGGTATTCTCATTGGCTAGTGTCTATAGTTGCATCAATGATTCACCGTTTTCTTAACGCGGACACTCTAGTGTTTGTATTACCTGCCCTCAGGATATCCCACGGCCAGGAGCTGCACCCGGGACACCATGTTCGCGGCCGCCTCCGCCGTGCCCGAGCCGTCCAGGTGTGCGAGCGCTACGGCCCCAGAGCCTGAAAGTTTCATGAGTTGGTTTAAATTCGACGATTCATAAATGAACAAATAATTAAAACTAATAAAACCGGGTGTTAAGTTGAATCTAACAGCGTATTTATTTCCCTTTATAATTAAATTCAACTCAAATATTTATTTCTCAACATTCACAATTACTTGTCTAATTGACGTCAAATAAAACGTGAATATACCACCAGTTCAGAAAAACCTTCGTGAATAAGAACTGGCAAGAAACTTCACGGGTATATTTTTTTCAAAATAAATTTACAGAGTCTCTTTATGTCTATACAAAATTATTCTAATCTGCATCTAATAACTGGGCAAGTCTCCCGCCCCCCAACTGTCCAAACGACGAACACCCTCAAACGGCACCTATTCACGAGTTATCGCGGCATCCAGCCAACGCCCTCCTCAACCATATAGAAGATTTAAAACAATATTGACTAAATGTATTGTAATATCGTAAATATATCAGATACATAGCCAGCATACATGATCTTCATGTGATAGGGGAGGGTTGTGGTAAGTTATTAAAATAACTAAGAATTAAGTAATATTCACCTGAATGCCTGACGACGACTATAATGCATGACGTGGCGTCGTCTGAACCAATAATATTTACATTTTCTGAAATAAAAAAGATAACTGATTAGTAGTTTCTCATGGATATTTTGAATTTATTATCATAAAGCATAGATAGAGCTTCTGATCGTAGTGATATTTACGAAAGACTTTCTTTCGACATTCTCCAACTAATTCCAGATGACTCTTGGTTTGAGACGTTGTTGCTTATATCTACGTCCAAACTTTTATCTTGAGGCACAACCAACAATATTTTTTATACCACTCTCGAAAGTACTAGCTGTGGTGGTATTTTTGTGCCCGGCTCCAGGGACTCGGTTCCATTTCATTGGTCACTAACTGGGCCATTACCCGCAAACAGTACAGGTGATTCAGTAAGCAATACTGGCTAATGACGTTACAGGAAAAATGTGAATCCAACTTTAACCCTTTTTTATATCGTTCGGGCGTAGATGTCGTACATACTTTAAATTACCATGAAAACGAGTCATCTAGAGCTCCCGAACATTTTAAAAATATGTGAATATCGTGCGAGTTTAAGGAAACAAACTTACTATCATGGGGCACAACCGCCGCCAGCTCTCGCTGCCCGACATACAACAACCCCGCCGGGCCGACCACGCGCGGCGCCACCGCCAATAACTGGGTGGCGGCATCTCGGTACCCCGGGTGCGCCGCCAGCAGCGCCCGCACCGACGTCGGGCAGTCGTCAGCGAGCACGCCGTTTAGTACCACCACCATGCCGCCGCTGGAAGAAGAAGGGTTGTTAATAAGAATTACTGGTGGTAAGATGGTTGAGGTAAATGGATAAGCCGAATAAACAGATATAATAATTTATCCATTGCATATGCTCATCGGTATAGTTCACAGTTACCGAGATCAAACCCGTAGGCTATCTTTTATTTTCGAAAAATTTATAAACAATACATGAAATTCCAGATTTCTCCAAAGAAACATTAAGTTATTTTTTTTTCATGAAATTTCTTTGCTACTGCCGTCACGGAAATAACAATAACAATTGCAATGGATATTAATTATTTAAGAAATAGTTTTATTCTCCTCCAAGGATTTTATTACTTAGTTCGGTAAGTATTAAAAATAATATGTATTTATTTTAATTTCCAAATGCCTCCAAAAGAAAGACGCCAAAAAGCGTTCAAATGCTTCAATTCAGTCCTGGCTTTCGCCCAGGTTAGGAATAAAATAATGTTATTGTTAAAATTAATAGTACTTTTTTCTCGATTTAACGATTAGATGTGTGCAACAAATTAATAAAATATAATTTGTAAAAGATATTTAAAATATTTTGCATTAGCAAAATAAAATAAATAAGGTCCATCAAAGATTTCAAGATAGAGATGATGCGCATACTATTTTAGAAATCATTAGGCAGAAACTACCCATGAATAATGAGTTAGGTGATAAAAATAATTTAAACCGGAGGAGAGTGCAATTCCAAAGCATCACTGTAAATGAAAGTACATTCTTCCCAAGACTTTGTACAGTGAGATCATCTTGATAAAGCAAGGTCATATTATGCTACACATACACAGCGAGATGGCCTATATAATGATGTATGTATTGAAAGCAAAAACCTTTTAAATGACTTTCCTCTGGCTGAAAACTGTACCGTGCTAAGAGGCAGAATATTCTATATTTAAATGATGGTACAGATGCTATAAAGCAATATTATTGTAACTGCAAGGTAGGCGTTAGGACAGTGGGTTGCTGCGCACACATTGCCACAACATACATAAAAAATCTATGTAGTTTATTTATTTTCTAACTTTTTAATCTTCTTCAATTCCAAACTTATTTTGAGCTTACAAAATTAAACTTTTGATTATTCCACTAAATAACATAATTCTAGTACCTTGTTTTACCTAGTCAACATAAATTTTATGTGAAAGGTGTTGGGCACTCTTAAGCCAGACCATGTATGGAAAATTAAATTAAACTTTTCAAAAGTACACTCAGTAACAAATTACCTATAATCACATCATCTTTAAGTTAGCTACGGCTTTTTGTTTTTTTTTCTGTATTAGGTAAACAGTTAACAATGCGAAAAATATATTTATATGGTTTTAAGTACTTATCGATATAAGGATTTATACATAAAGTGCTATAGTTACCCATTGTGAAAGAGAGAAATTTTTTACAGTGACATGAAAGAGACAGCATGCATAATTTTTGTTGTTAAATCACTATTTTACGATTACTGTGTTTATTATATTGTTATTACACTGATATCTAATAGTTTTTATTCTGTTTGTGTTTGGGAGTTTAATATTATCGGTTGTAAGTCATTGCATGAGAATTGTGAAATAGGTTTGAACATTTTAGTCACTAAATTTATATCTAATACTGAGCAAATCTAAGTTTAATTTAACTTTTACTGTAAAAACTGAAACGTATGCGAGATTTTGGATACATGTATTTTATTTTATACTTCGTAAAATTACGTACAAATATTAAATATACCAGTTTTCTGGGTGTTTATAATAAACATAATACATTATGTCTCTCTCATCGACTAGTTTTTGACCGTAAGTATACAGAGCCACATGTACAAAGTCACATTATTCATAATTTATTTTTACAGATATTTCTACTCTGACTGTGCCTCAGCCATCGCATGTCATACAACTCTGTGACACTAAAAAGCTTGGAGGAATTTGTGATCTTTTCACATGTGGCTTCTTATTCTTGTTAAAAACAACAAGAATTTTTTTGCATTTTGTAGGAAATTGGAACAAATTTTATAAAATGTTATTTTTTTCGATTGCTCTTGGAGAAACTTCGGAGTTAATTTTGGACGATTCTAGGAACGGTTTGTTCCTGTTTAACGGGCTCAACTTGCGATCGGAAAAATCGCGCCATGTTTGCTTCTTCTTCAATCGCTAATTGCCAAGTTATTTCATTTCGGGGATATTAAACCAATTGCATGTAGTATTGTGTTCTGACATTCAGGGATGATCGCGCAACGATAGCTGATCGATTTTCTAATATACGTGTAATACCGCAGCCAGGGCCGGTTACTCACGCCTAAGCGTGTAAGTAAATAAATTCTATTGAAATTCTTCAATGTGGTTTTTTTGTTTTCAAATTTCAACAAAGGAAAAATATTAGTAATAAATATTTCTAACAATCACACCACATTATCTAACCCAAATTAAGTATAATTAAGAAGTTGTGCTATGGATACCAAATAACGGACAAATAAATTTAAGAAATAGATATTTTATTTGTATATATAAATATTAGAAATAAACTACATATATGCACATCCATGGCTAGAAAGCAAATATAATGAAATCTGTGCCCCTACCAGGATTCGAATCCGGGACCTCTGGCATGGAAGGCAAGGCTACTTACCTCCACACCAAACCGGCCGTCAAGTTGCAAGAATAAACCAGCGCATCAATAGTAAAAGGTATAAGTTTCAAAATACAATTAGAAAACCTATATCGGTTTTATGCAAACCTGTTGCGCAATTTATTAAAGGGCTATTAAATTAGTTGCGCGTGCTAAGAGCTTCAGACTACTAAATAATTTTATGGCTCGTTTTCAATAAGCAAGTACCTTCTTCTTGCATAGATGCAAATTACTTAACAGTAACATACCATTTGGACTCAAGTATTACTTCCTACAATGTTATAAAAATGAAAGTGCCTTCAGCTGTCTATTAGTATTTCACGCAAAACGTACAGAATGGGTTTGTATGAATTGTGGTACACAGATAGATTACAATTATTTATTCCAAAATTGTACGCAAATGCACTCGCGCGCCATAGCCAGTTGTAAATAAACGCAAGGCTTTCCTAACATGAAGACTCAGACAGAACCCTTTTTTCTTTTTTTCTTTTTTTTGGCACAAAATAACCCCTTACGCAGCATTATAACAAAGTAAAAATCCTTCAAGCCACTATACATTATTATTTAATATATTCCAGGTCGCCGCGGGTCACGGCAGGGTGTCGGTGACAATGACAAGCGTTTCACACTCGATACATATTCATGTTTTACGTGCGCCGGCGCACTGCTAATGGCTTCCACGCCATTATGCATGTAGGTATTTTACTGCGATTTACATGTTAAATAGTTGCATACTATGTTTGATGGCTATTTTATTTGTACACTAAAAATAAATAAAGCGTACTCGCTAACTCAAAATTCATTTATTTGCTTCATTGAATGTTGAATTATAAGTTGTGCCGGTACATATACTGCTGAGAACAGCGTTGCACATCGTTTTCCCAACAACAATAATAAATCTAAATACATAGTTTAAGTAATTACACAGTACTTTGTTAGAGCAAACAGATATATAAAATAATTAAAAAGTATACGATGTCAATGTCACTTAAGCATAGGTTTATAGGTAGGTATCAAAATTTATTTTCAGTCATAAAGTCATGTAACCTGTGTAGAAAACCATATCTTGATTTCATAAACTAGAAGTAAGAAATCTTTTGAGCTCGAGCTCAATAAGATAAATAAAAACAATGAAACGAAACAATCCTAGTAGTCTAGTCTAGTAGACTAGAGTAGCGTAGCGGTTAGTAGCTGTTTCTCATACGCAGGAAGTATCAGGTTCGAGTCCTGGTCGTGGCATTCGTTTGTGTGATGAACACAGATGTTTGTTCTCCGGTCATGGTTGTTGATATTTATATTGTATTGTATGTATGTATGTATTTATATATGTATGTTTATTCTGGGCTCCCCTAAGTGCGCTGTATGGTCATCCATAACACAAACTTACTCTGGGGCCATATAGTTGGTGTGTTTGTCTAGGGATTTATTATTATTAATAATAGTAAATAATAATAATAGTGGATAGCATGCTTGCTTGACGGCTATGTCGAGGCTACGAAAAATGAATTTACAAGGCAACAATATTAGTTTTGGTTTGGACACAAAAGACTAGGTATCTATAATTTGTTTACGATTTCTATTTTTAACTTACAATTTCCAGTGATTCGACATTGCTGCAAGCGCCATTACAATGGAGACGGGTAAAAGAAGGAAGTTGCCGGTCACTTCGTTAAATAATAATTAATTTTTAAGTAACCGCGTTCGTCTTATCCAATTAATACAATTTCTATATTTGAATTGAATACTTTTTAAGTAACGTATGGTAAAATTTAAATTAATCGTTGGAGGTAAGAATTAGGTAAATTACCTAATTCAAACACGATAATTGCCGTACGTACGTAATAAGTTTTGTCCTCGTTGCAGTTCGAAGAGCTTCCTAGCTTCGAAGCTAGAGCTTCCAAACGGACGGAACATTTCTTCGATTTGTTTGTTCTTTAGGTTATTGATATGAATAAGTTTTATTATTACTAATTTAGATTATAAATATTTTAATATCTGTTATTAGACCACTACAAAATGGCCGATACGGCGCCAACAATTGTTAGATAGTAAATAACTCATACCCCTAAAAGTCGTTAATTGCTTAATTAGCATAACATATTGATAAGACAAGTAAGTTTACTTCAAGAATCGTATACATTAAAATTTTATCTGTTAAGGAAAGTATTATTAAAATGGTTGATAAGTTTTTTATTTTCACGCCAACAAAATACTTTTGAAATCATTTGAGACTGAAAATTACCAGTTCCTGGAGGTAAAACTATTTGGGAAAGTATTATATAGAATTAAAACTCGTATGCAGAAATGAAAGTAATTTTAATAATTAAGTAATATAATGTAAGATATAACCATTAGGCTTCACTGCACCGTTCCTTTTAAATTGTCTCCAGACACTTAACTATATATCTTTGTTCACGTGTACTGTTGGGAACTAGTACTTAATCTATCGTAAAATTTCATATTTTCCATTAGCGAAAGAACTGGGCGGGCGATAGACCGGACTTGTTGGAATTCCTGCATAAAAATTCTGCCTTTGAATTTTTGATCCTAAAAGAGTCGATATTAATTTGTTCAATCGTTTAAGCGTGCAAAAGTGACAAATAAACGCAAATATATTCATATTGTAGTGGTTCAAAGTTTAAGATATCACTAATTTTGCTAAAGCAAGCGTATCTGTCTGATTGCCCGAGTTCACAATAATTAAATCTACCCATTATGTTCATAACATAGCAACTAAATAACGCAATGTGGCTCCGTGTATCTTACAAGTTATAATCACCAAATGAATACATCCAGTCAAATTTTAGTAATAACCAATTTTATAAATCAAACATTCGAAAGTCATAATTTCTTCGTAAAATAACAATAGGTAAAACTGATACCTTAAAGAACAAACTTTCAAATAAGCTTTCGACGGTGATCAGAAACTTCCGTGTTTTAAAATTAAGATACATCCATTCATTCGTAAAAAAAACACACTGCTCGTCCGTTGGTTCTTTCTTCCAAGCAATTAAACTTCAGTATTCTTGCTATTGTTGGTTCAATAGCAACAATAAGCTAATTATACAACTTAAAAATAAATTACCTTTACCATCAATCACATACAAATGGTTACGAAAGCACTGCGGTACTACATTGAAAAGTTATCGGCATGTTTTTATATTAACTCATTGGCTCTTTGCATTAGACTCTTTTATTTCAAAACATTGTCTCACTGTCTCTTTTTAATGGACTTCAGCCTTTTATTAAGATGTAACATAGATAAATAAGTGTTAACTTAAATTAAGATGGCTTAACACATAAACACCAACAAAGAAAAGCAAAGCTTGTGATAAGGGCATACGTCATAATTCTGGAGTCATGAGGCAGGGCTAATTAGGTACACATCGATATATTCCTAAGCACTGTTGCGGCATAAAATGTAATCTTGATATCGAAACCTTACTTAAACTTATTTATAATATAGTCTTATTTATCATTTTTGACAATGTTGCTAATAACTTAAATATTTCATAAGAACTTTCAATAAAGCAAACGAATACGTCGTAAACATACCTACATTTATTACCAGAAAACGATCTTCAACATTAAGAGATTAAAATAAATTGAATAATAAAGCAGCTCACATGAAGTATTATCACCTCGGCACCGCCATATTTGATATATTTATTTTGTTATTATTATGATAAGGTTTATTATATTGGAAATTCACAGTCGATAACGCGCTGCTTGCAATTATAGCTTGTTTTGTTATCACCACTTGTAAAGTGTTGAAAGCTTGATACTGTAGTGGTATTATGTTTTCGTTACGTACGGTGTATGATTGAAACTAAGTAGGTAGCGGTGATAAAATATCGTAAAGCTTTTGAATGTGGTGATGGGAATTTGTTATTTATACCAACCGCATGGCCCTAAAGTAAGCAAAGGCTTGGGTTCTGGATGACCATACAGCGAACTAGGGGTAACCCAGAATAATCATACATACTTATATAAATATAAACATGACCCGAGAACAAACGTCTCTGTTCATAGCACAAATTATACCTTTATTATAATTTCCCAAAAATGCGTGGGGCAGGACCTAACGATACTTTTTCGTTGCAAAGCACTTTTTTAATTTTAAACCTACCCTAGCCAATCACGCTAGATATGTTTTCAACGCTGCCTTTTCGTGAAAGCTTGCTCCCCAAGTAATCATTTTCACTGTGACTGTTATAAACACTGTTAAAATTATATTACACGGATTAATGCCTTATTAATGCAAGAATAAATTTTAGATTAAATTGACCACCTTCATTTCCATCCTAAAACATAACTTTCACGCAATCAATTTCTACTTAAAACGTGGACTTGGTCGGTTCATCACTTTACGTCACTTAAAAAGGACATCGTTTATCAAGTGAATCGGAGTAATTCAGCAGTCAGCTGCCAGCGACCGCCGGCTTGTCAAAGGAGTCGGGTGCGCGCGCGCTGCTAATTGGACCTAATTGATGGACAGCCGTACGCTTCACAGCATCAGTTTAAATGTGGAAGTGGAGATTGACTGCTGATATGTATCATAAAGTAGTTGGATTTGTAAACTAATAAAGGTAACTTCGTTTTGTTGAGTAGCAAGTTCTGTGTCCTGCTTGAAAAGTTATGGGTTGAAACCCTAGTAGAGATAGACATGTGTGTGATGGCCATAAATAATTGTTTACATGTCATGGATGGTATATATTCTGGGTCCCTATGGGATATCATTGGAATCACTCAATTACTTATAAACTGAATCTGTTTTATAATGCATAAACGAAGTACCACGAAACCACGAAAAGTTACGGCCAAATAAACTAACATTGTAGTAAGCGACTTGGTGAACGACGGCGAAATTTCGGCATTGTAGCTTTATTTTAAACGTAAATATGGTTAACGATATTATCGTTGAAATACGGTATTATAGAATTTTATTTTATAGAAAAATTCTATAAAAATCTTTAGTCCACGTATCTGCATCATTTAAATAAACATTGGTTATCAAATAAAGCTTAAGAAAAGGATTATATTTTTAGCAAAAGTGGCCATATTTATAATAGGTCTTTACCTATGAAACTGCCGTTTTGCCGTACTGGCCATTTCAAATGAAAAAAAATTGTTTTTGACTGATAATTCTAATTTCAAATTAATTTTATTTGACAAACATGGAATTCTTTTTCTAAAATCGTCATTTGTTTAATAGTTAGTGTTTTGTTTTCAACGCATTCGAACATTTTTCGTCATCATGGATAAGTTAAAAATTCGAGTAATTATGGAGTAAGTACCGTCGTGGCAGCAAAGCGGCACAAGCGGCACGCAACATCAACGACGTTTACGGAGCGAACACTACAAACGAACGCACCACCCGTTATTGGTTTACCCGCTTCCGTTCTGGAAATTTTGACCTGAAAAATGAACCCCGTGGTCGTCCGAAAACTTTGGTCGACAATGACGAATTAAAGGCAATTGTGGAAGCTGATGAAACTCAATCCACGGCTGAATTAGCAGCAGCTTTCGACGTTAGCATCAAAACAATATTGGTCCATTTGCGTCAAATTGGCAAGGTAAAAAAGCTTGACAAATGGGTACCCCACGAACTCAATGACCGCCAGCGCGAAGTACGCGTGGAGACGTGCCTTGCACTGCTCAGCAGGCATACAAATGAAGGAATTCTGAACCGCATTGTTACTTGTGACGAGAAATGGATCCTGTTTGACAATCGTAAGCGCTCAGCAAGTTGGTTGGACCCTGGTTCAGCACCCAAACAATGCCCTAAACGAAAACTTACCCCTAGAAAAGTGATGGTCACTGTTTGGTGGTCTAACGCGGGTGTAATTCATCACAGCTTCTTGCCAAACGGGACAAGCATTACTGCAGATGTGTACTGTGAAGAACTGAACACAATGATGGAGAAGCTCGCACGTCTCCAACCAGCTTTGGTCAATCGTTCGGCTCCACTGCTCCTGCACGACAACGCGCGACCTCATACTGCACAGCAGAAGGTCTCCAAGCTACAAGAGTTGGGGTTGGAAGTTCTCCGTCATCCGCCGTACTCATCAGACCTTGCGCCTACAGACTTCTACTTTTTCCAGAATTTGGATAACTTCTTGGCGGGAAAAAAATTCAATACCCGAGAGGCAGTACAAAATGCCTTTGAAGAATTTGTTGCCTCCCGACCAGCTGATTTCTTCAAGAAAGGCATCAATAAGCTACCAATGCGTTGACAAAGATGCATTGATTGCATGGGTGGTTATTTTGATTAATAGAAATAAAAAATATATAAAAAAATTACGCTTCATTTATTTCGTGAAAAACGGCAATTTCATAGGTAAAGACCTAATATATCTATAATTAAATATTACAATAATTTTCATACGGAAAACCATATCAACGTTCATATATAGACTTTAAAAAATAATTATTAAATAGGATAAATTGAAATTGCCTGCAAGTGGCCAAGACTGCCGTTGGCCATCATAAGTCTTGAAGAGTACAAGTGGATTAAAACTGGCTACGAAATTAAAACTGCGATTTAGTAATTACTTTACAAGTTTACAACGGTCGGAATCTGTGTCAATTGTCTAGCTATCAGCCATTTGGCGTTTTGTTGTATTTTGTCAATTAGTCTCACTGTAATCAAGGAATCAATCAAATATATGTATTTAATTTTACGTCGAATTTGTTTTTTTTTCTCTCGGGTATGCACCATACTGCTACTAATTAATATACCAAAAATGAGAAAATATCATGGAGAATAATTACAACACGAACGTTGTCACTTCTAATGACCATGCGATATACTGAATATCTTCTTTGGTTCTTTTCGGTAAAGAAGGAAGCACAAATATGGATTTAGATATACAGGGTGGAACTGAAATTAAGTGACAAACTTTCAGGGATGAATCTACTCAAATAAAAATTTTTTTTTGTGGTATCAACTTTAATACCCGAAAAAAAATCAACTGTTCCATACATTTTGAGCGATCTGCTGATTTTTTCCGAATATGAAAGTTGGTCCCTTAGTTAACGTATTTGCGGGTAGATTCATCCCTGAAAGTTTGCCACTTGATTTCAATTATTCCTGTATAAGTTTAGGAGCAGTGAAGTTTTGGGCACATACAACATAATCTTTGTGAAATAGAGGCCAAATTTAGATTTCAGAATTGTGAAACCGCGATTAAAAATTAATTAGCAATACAATTTTTGACATCAAACGCAAAATTATATCTTGTGGAAAAAAGTAACAATGGTATAACTAAAATAAATACCCAAAACGAAATTTGAAATGACTCTATAGCAAAACCCTAATGAACTTTTGTGCCCGCGGCCATAACTTCCTCTATGGTCGTTTGAAATACAATTCGTGACACTGCGCAGTTCCGGGCACCCATTATGGAGATCCAGCTCTTGTTCGCTCATTTATTAATGATGGAGAGGCTAATCCAATTAAGCTCGAGCTCGGGAACGATTAAAATGATCGTTCAATTTTGAAGCCTTTGTCCTTTTAATTGAGTTGCTTTTTGATTTAATGCAGTTGGAGTTTAGTTTTAATTTTGCTTGGGTATGTTTAGGTAGTATCGGTTTTATTGGGAAACGTGAATCTATCATTACTTGGTAGACTGGAAACAAAGTCATTATGACTTAATGGTAAGTGCTCATATACTATATCAGTTAACTTATAAAGTTTAACTGAACGTAAAATATATTGCAACTCGATTGTCACTCCAATAGAACTACCATATCTAACTACAAAGCTAGCCGTAACTAACAATTTTCGGTATCAGAAATCGAATTAGGTTCGCATTTCATCTACCAGCAATATAACAATCAAAGACTTATCTCGTTCCCACGGTATATGACTTGCTAGAAGCTCAGCAAAAGCAGTCAAGTCGCCTATTACCCGACTCATTTGCGGCGAAAGACAAACGGCCGGTCGGGCAGACACAAATTTCGCAGATGTAATCGGTTAACCAGTAAGACAATGGTTATCGAGGCATACTGGCCTCATGTACAGGCTGATCTAGTGTGTGTCGTGTGTTTAATGCGCTTTTAACTGCAGTCTTGTGTTTAATAGCTGGGGGCTTGTGGGGTTTATAGTCACTATTCGATGGACGTATTTTGAGTTATAATGAAATCTCGTTATAATTTTAGTTTGTTAGGCTATTTTCATATGTTTATTTTATAATTAGTCAATAGCAATCAGTATTATTTATTTGATTTTATACTAAAAGAATTGACGTCACATGAATCGGGCGGGAAGGGATCATCAAAGCATTACTTCGCCACTTATAAATTAATACAAATATTATGATAAAGGAAAGGCTTAAAAGCATACAATCTAGAAACATTTAACTCCAAAAATTTTAAGTAAGTTATTCCAAACGCCAGCCATCAATCACAGAGCACGCTGTATCACCGCTGGCCGTTCTGATAGGCCGTGATTGGGCGGCGCGCTCTGATACCATCGGCCTCGTGATTTCAGGACCGCGTGCGCCACAATTATAATTCAATATCAATTGTAACAGATCGCCAATAGGTCCACGTTTGGTTGTGGACGACGATTTGTCACAAGCTGTTTTAGTGGATAAGAGTTTAACGTGGAATAATATTAACTATTTTTTTAAGGCAATAATTAAAAGGTATCTTTCATCTTAAACCTGAACCATCGCATTAGTTACAATAACCTTCAGTACAATTTTCGAAGCTTATTACTAATTAAAAATTACGGTGTGTAAACTAAAAGTTTCTACATATTTTCTGTACTTAATAAGAAGTTTCTATACAAAGTGCTTCAGGCTCACGGCACCTAAAAGCCTTATCTAAAGTCAAATCAGATTGATCATCATTTGATAATCACTCGTTACCCAACACAAATTCAAATCAAAAACAAGACTATTTACCAAAACTAAAAAACCTTAAGGATCCAAATATCCAACTATAAAATAGGGCAAATAGATCTCCGATATCATTATTAGGGTTAACACGAGCGACTCCCGGGGGCAAGTGACAATCAAATCAAACAAGCGAGGTGTCGTATTTGAATAATAGTTATATTTACTGATTACGATCGCGTCCATCACTCGATAGTTCGGGCCTTGCGACCGACGGTCGATGCTATCTTAAATTTTATTAGTAGATAGAAATTTTTGCTTTGTTTTTCATTTTAGGTTATTTTAGATGGAAATGTGGTTATCGTTTATGTTGTTAAGTCAAAAATTACATTTTTATTATGATCACTTATATTGATATGTAAATGTAACTAGTCACAACAGAGCCATAGCTATTAAAATGTTCTGTACTTGAGCAACATAAAACAAAAACGGGGATTAGTTTGGCTGAGTTTCAATTCAGCGTAACATTTTCGAAATTCGGTACATAAGGACACAAATTTTATTTTATCCGCCAAAGCATAGTTATCATAAAATAAATAAATAAATTCTTGCTAACACCTAGTAACCTGTCCCAAGCTGACAAGAAAGTTCAAATGATCGTATAACAGAGAAGAGACCTACGTTTACTGGGCGATCCTGCTAATGAGAAGACCATTCAGGTCGGCGGACCACCTGCAACAGAAGAAAGAATATTATTGTTTAAATTAAATATGAAACGGAAATCATATACATTTTGTAAGTTTCCATCTGATGGTAAGTGATTGCTGTGCTTATGGCGTTATTAATTGTAAGCGTTAAACTAGTGAATACGGATTCCTAATGCGTCGCCGATCGAATGCTTGTGCTGGCTTTGTCTTTTCCTATAATTTTACAGTAAAGTAGTTTGTATGCATAAAAACCTGTTGTTACCAGTGACATTTTTTAGGTTACAAGGACAATTTTGGTATAAACGGTAACGATTTGCACCATTTTTTTACATTATTACGCTATGGAGGATAGAGAAACAAAAACATTTGTGTAATCATTCACAGTTGACTCATCTACATGTTTAAAAATTAATTCTAAAAAATTTTTGAAATGTATATACCTAAATCTTGTTTCCATTCAACGATTACTCTTTATTCCATTACTCGATACTACAAATTATGAATAATTTACTGACTCATTCTAAAATAAAAAACATACAGATAACACACACACACACACCAATGTCTAACTAAGTTGCAGCACGGAAGCCAGCCACAACGTAGGTAGCTAGGCTATAACCACCCTACCATCATTTTTCACCCCACAATTTGTACGACCACGTTACAAAACCGATCGAGTATCAATACAATACCAAACATCGGATATCGGCCATGCCACAGATCCGCGATCTAAGATCGTATCGATATCGAGATCGTGATTTATTTTCGACGATTCCATATAAGCATTGTACGTACAATGGACAAGCGATATTTACGACCCTCGATTTGGTAGATAAAAGATTCTGACTAAGGTTTGTGCAAGTAGCTAAAGGAAGCTGTTATTGCAACAATTGAAAGCATATGTGAGGTACCTTTTTTGTCTCAATGAGAAAAAGAGAAAGAGAATAATAATATTTCAAGTTTAAAAAGGAGGTGTCAGTGAGTGAGGATAGTGGTGTAGGTATGAGAAATTACATTTATAACATTTAAGTTTACATTAAGTAATATATTATTTGAAATGTGTATTTGAATCTGAATAAAAATGAATAAAATTTGATGTCTTTTTTCAAAATTTGATTGACCATTAGCACATAAAAGAAGGAATACGTAAGTTTAGAGTAAAAATATGTAAATTTATGTCTGAATACAGTGGTTGTCATATAATCAAAGACACGCTCTTCTTAGCAGTATGCCATTTCATTAATACTGTTTTCAATATTGAAAATATGTATTTATTCTATAATTTAATGAATTTACGGGATTCTTACCACGATTTTCGATTATTATTTCGCGCGTCCGATATTTCGATGCTGTTGCAAGCACCATGATCGCGGACGATATGATATCGAACAGTGAAATAGTGAAAATAACCGCGATAGTTTAAAACAGTTATTATGTATTTATTCTACTAAAATCACTATTAATCATTAATATTAAAATCACAACATGAATCGTATGTAATTGTAACTGAGACCTTATTCGCGTTGTAAATAAACCTTGTATTTTTTTTATCTGCTTGTTGCTGGCCACCTAATTAAACACAGTTTATATTTTTTATTCTCAATTAAATTTTTGAAAAAAAAGACAACACTCGTATTTTTTTTCTATTTTTAAATTTTCGGGAAGTACGATAAATTTTAATATTAAAATTTAGTCATTTAATATAATTTAAGTAAGTCAATTAAAATCAAGATACTATGGGAGTTTACAATAACAAAATTTATTAAACAAATACACACAAATACTCTAGTTAACTCGAAATAGAGCATAGAAAAAAGAAGTGCGTTTAAGTTCACGCAAACTAATTTTATCTCGCTTTCATCGGTCGGGTCGGAAATTAACACAATTGCTCTCTGAGCTCATCTCAACTGAGGCTGTGAACAGATTTAGTTAGAGTTATTTAGTTAACAATACACTTGATAGGGATAAATTGGTTGACGAGCGCTCCACCTGCCGCGGTGACACCCACGTACTCGCAGAGGTTCGTCTTATTGTCATCTGTATGCAGCGATGAATAATAGTTATTTCATATTAAATATTTAACAAATAAAAAACTAACATTTTTCTTTGTTTATTTGTTATCGATCAACTCTATAACGACTGAAACATTTTTTATAATTCAGTATATCTAAAAGTTAAAAAAATTGGAGGTTTATATGTTTTAGTTTTTCTGAAAGAATTATGGTATTTTCGGACCACAATTTGAATATTTCTAATTTCTGTGCACTTTAAACAGATTCGTATATATTTAATTATAATTAATCCCCTCGTGCTTATGAGCTACGCATATTATTTCTTATTTTTCTACTCTCGCAAAATTATATGCAATATATTTTTCGTACCTATTTATTATTATAAACTTCACAACACATGTACCAGCTCATTTACATTCCCCCAGTCGTAATAACACCCGACGTTATTATATCAACTTCGTGAATTAAAACCTTATCTACCAACTAATAGAAGAAGAGAATGTAAAATGCTCATTCTCCGTGTTGCATACCTCTTGAACTGCCGTTTCGTAAACTTGTATCAGTTTTTATGTATCTAATCTTTAAAATTAGCGTGCCGGCCTGCAGTACCTATGTCATTGTCTTCTAAGCTACACGTCGTTTGTTTCTCAGCGGCTTACGACACAAGCTAAGTTTTAATCTCAAGGCGGGTTTGTGGTAGCTTGTGAGTTACGTTTATTAATATTAGTAAAATAAAGAAAAACTTACATACTATTTGAAATAAGATATTTAAAAAAAATTATCTAGTCGCCATTTTTCTTTTTCTGTCCTAGAAATGTTTATTGTGATGTTTGTGTTTTTGTTGTTAATTTATAACTTAGTTTATTGAAGAAACGGTTGTAAAGTGGGTACTCGTCGGGGGCTCAGGCCAAGATGCCTGTGCGTTGTTCAGTATTTTGTAGACGCGCCGCGTACTAAGGCCTCCGAATCTGAGCCTGCACCGAGTTCCCTGAGTGAACCTATAAATAAATAAATATTTCTAACAATCACACCACATTATCTAGCCCAATTTAAGTATCATTAAGAACTTGTATTGTGGATACTAAATAACGGATAAATAAACTTAAGAAATATATAAACACACATAGATAATTTTGTTTAGTATACAAATATTAGAAATAAACTTAAACAAACATACATACATATCCATGACTTACCCCTACTCAAGGCAGGCTACTTACCTCCACACCAAACTGGCCGCGTATCCTGGCCATGTGAGTTTATTTAATTTCTGGTAGCTTCATATAAACATCACAGTATTGAGGTGTTAAGGCGCTACGCACACCTTTGGCCAGGCACGTTCGGCTTTACAATACTATTTGATCGACTAAGCCGACCCGAACCAACTACCGCTTGTACTTGTCAAGTGCGATCGGGTAGTGTTTTCGGGCTTTATGCAGATTGGCTCATTCGGCTTGTCTCGCAAAAACCCGAACGGCATTGACAGGGCGGAAATATTTCCGAACGTTCATATTCAATTTGCCGCACGGCAGTGCCGATTGATGCTAGCCTGGTTATAAATACTACTACTGTTTGAGTCACAATTAAACATACATCAGTATTTGATAAATATTTTAATTTTTGTTTAAATATTGCAACCCACATACTAAATTACACATGACGCACGATATGAAATATTTTCATTTTTATTATAATATTTTACAATAATATTGCTACAATATATGATGTGGATTTCGAAGAAAGAAAAACACACAAAATTTCCTTGTAAAACGATAAAGGCGACCTGATAAGAAGCGCAAGCGCAGACAGTTGCGTCATTTCATAAGGCGAGTGCCAAACCAAAATAAAAAGAAAGACACAGTGCCAAACAAATGTTTAATACTTTCTCATGGCAGATAGATATGCATTTAGAATTTGATATTGGTTAGGTAATCCTTATCCATACTCCATTCATTTAAAAGAAGAAAAATTTGTAATCGGTATCTCTATTCCGTAACTTGAATTTATCTGCACCAAATTTATAAATTATTGAGCTTTTTTCCCCGATCTACCTGATGGTAAGTGAATATCGAGCCCATAGATATCATTAATTGTATATGTTATTGATGATATTTAATTATTTTTACGATTAATGAGGCGTTGCCGACCGTAGCTTTAAATTGAAATTGACTTCGTTCACAGTAATGGCATCGGCTGTTCTTTCAGCCGCGTAAACGTGATTATGACGGCGGGTAAAACAGGAAGGACATGTAAGTACCGCCCCAGGCGAGATGTTGAAAAATGAAACTACTACCACTAAAAACTGTTGAGAAGGTATATCTATTATCCGGAAGTAACCAAGGACTTTATCCCGAAAAACCCGTGATCCGAAGATCCCGTGGAACGCGGGTGGAGTCACAACCGCACATCTACATTGTTATAAAATTAAATTTATTTCTTCCTTCCTGTTTCTCCTTTCCTGTTTAAGTAATGATCGTTACGAAAATTTTATAAAAATATTCCGAATGTTTTGTTCCACATATTTTTTTTATTAAGAATTAGCAGGCGTTTGTCTTCCATCTCACCTGATGGAAAGTGACGGTAAATAAATAAATATATATCGATATAGCTGAATAACTTTAACTTAAGAAGAAAATAATAATTGCATTGTAAATTAAGCTAAACCAACATCATAGATTTATCAAAAATTTAAAATCGTGAACATAAATTTTAATTTAAACCCCGAATAAAATCAGCCAAAATCGATTATGATAATTCGACATCTAATCAAATAGTAATAGAGAGAGCTGCAGCAAAATATTTATGTTAATTCCGATTAATGTTTAAGTAGCATTAAAAGTCAACAAGTTTCATCACGCCACAACTTTATGTACATTCATTGACACTCTGAAGATTGAATTTATGTACCGTTCTACAGACTCAGACGAACAAGTGATAATAATATATGAATTTTAATCGAGTTTGAGTTCATCAGACATTTTAGGCCACCTAGAATAATTAGTGCCGTGACTAGACTACATCTCGAAATATGTTAAATGAATTTTTTTTAACCACATCACAAATGAGCCATATTACTGGAACATAAATTACCAAACATCTTAAATCTTCACCAAAATGTAGCTTATATAGTTCGTAAAACTCATAAATCACATTAAAAAAACAACTGTTTTAAATCTAACTTGGCAACTGCACGTTACTAAAAAACTATAAAAAAAATTCACTTTATCCGATGCCCACACTAACCCCAAGACCGTCCTAACCAAACTTTCTTCAATTAACTCTCCAATCTGTACTTCCACAAATAAGTATAGTTCTTTCAAAAAGCAGTTAGTGAACCGGCAACACGGCAGACACCGCGAAACAGAAGTCATTCCATGTCACGACCACGCCACGATTTGCATACGGAACCATGTAAATGCTAACGTTTTCAAGATCGGAGCCTTACCTAGGCTCCTCGTTTTGAGAATACAAAATAAACCTAGAAAGGTTGCGCCGCGCCGTGTCTTGTCGCTTACCGCTATACGATGGGGATTTTAGATGGCTGATTTTAGACTGTTTGCATTTGACAAATGTTTACGAAATGTTTTCGTTTTTCATTGAATAGTCGAGTATTTGATTTTTTATGAGCTGGGGTGTCGATAATAATAATAATAATACATGTGTTTTTGTTTCTTAAAGAGTACAGTTTGTGAGAATCTCTAACTCGTAATAGCCTGCAGTATAAAATACAGTATTATAGACGACTTAAGTGTCTTTCCTAAAATTTAACACAGTTCACGTAATTTGTACGCGGCCCTATGTGTGCGTAACGAAAGTGTAGAGATTGTACACGCACACAAAAGCGTTAACGTAGTTGACAAGATGAGGATTGCCACACAAAACTAGTTGCATATTTACAAACACAAAGCGCCGCGCACACAATTTGCCAACTATTAATACTTAACAATTGGGTATATGACAAAAATTTTTTTATTTCATATTTAAATAGTTTATCAACAGTAAATAAATATTGCAAAAGCAACAGTATGTTTACAATCAATAGTTTTCTAGATACAGCGATGTGTTCGAGGAGCCGCTGCGAGTCGCCGAAAAACGCTCCATACAAAACGGTCCTGAGCTGTGACGTCACGACTTGTGAATCATACTAGAATTGTATGGGCGTTTGGATACGCTACGTAGATAATGCGTTTACATGCATACTGTCATAGTAAAAATTGTTATATTTAATGTCAGTAAGCTAATGATATTTAAAAATTTAACATATACTATAATAAGATTTTGCTTCTTTTTTTAAGTTTTCAAATCTATATAATTTCGATATTAAATTCAAAACTATATTTTTCAAAACATTGTACCTGTCAAAATAACTAATATTTTATAAATAAATTATAAAAAATTGCATTTTTAAATGGTGTCATCTACCCAATTATCGGGATGGCTACTAAATAATGAGCGACATACATGACTTTATGTTTGTATTTATTTATTAAATAATTTACTATTAATCGTTAACATTATAATCACCGTCGTTAACTACTACCATCCGCCAATTCGGCAAAGAGTGAATGGCATTCCTGTAAAACTTCGCCGGTTTTGCTTTGAAGAATTCATCTATGTATTGTTGCACCTGATGTTCATTATCGATGCTTTTTTCTTTTAAATGATTACTGAGAGACCGGAATAAACTGAAATCCGTTGGGGCTAAGTCCGGCGAATATGGAGGGTTTGGCACTATTTCCCAGTTGAGCTCCAGTAGCTTTAGTCGGGTACTCTTAGCGATGTGCGGCCGGGCATTGTCGTGGAGGAAAAATATTTTGTCATGTTGTGGACGTTTACGACGGAGTTAAAGCTTTAGATTTTCAAGTTGATTACAGTATACTAATCCCGTCATCGTGGTATTACTAGAAAGAATTTCCCAATATATTACTCGATGTATGTCCCACCAGACCGAGAGCATTACTTTCCGAGTATGAGGATCTTTTTTTGGCGTAGGTTTACCTAGTTCGTTGCGGCCCAGCCATTGGCGCTTGCGTGTGGTTGATATAGATAACCCACTTTTCGTCTCCAGTAACGAGATGGTGTAGCCAGCTAAATGTGCGACGGAACGATAAAAGGTATGCACATATATCCGCACGGTAAGTCTTCTTTCTTTGTTAAACTGGTGGGGTACCCAAACACCATATTTGTACGTCTTCCCTAAACCGTGCAGATACTTTTCCAATGTGCCATGAGAGCATCCGAACTTAAGAGCCAAATTGCGTGTAGTGCTTCGAGGATCTTCTTCAATTAATGCCTTCAGTTTATTTATATATATTTCAACCGGACGCCCAGACCTTGGTTGATCGATCAAGGAATAGTTACCCTTGCGGAATTTTCGGAACCACCGCATTGCTGTAGCCTCGGAGACTGCATCATCAGCTATCCTCTGGCATATATTACGTGCAGCTTCTACAGCCGAATGCCCAGATTGCTACTCATATAATAAACAGTGTCGAATATGCGTTTTAATATCACTAATTTTTTCGTGGTTCTTTACTCAATGACAACCGCAACATTACTGACGGCATGCTTTTTTTTTTGAGCCCCCTAAACAGCACCCTCACGGGAGGGAGGTGGAAGATACCACAGGAAAATACCGGCCTCTGCGGGGTGATGTGGGACTCACCAGAGTGGCACCTACCCACTAAAAACCACCTTGCCGGCTGTAGCATGGGAATGTTGTCAGCCTTCATCGTCGCGACACCCGGTTAGGGAGTTGGGTGCGCAAGCGGGAACCCGCAAGAGGGTCGCGCGCTGAGAAACATAACCACTTAAGGTGCTAGTGACAGTTTTAATGATGATTATTGTTCGGCTTGGGTAGCCTTAAGCTGGTCCAGATTTGCCGAGAGCTGATCGGATGGATCCGAGAGTGGATTTCTCGGTCTACGGAGTTTGTACCTCGACGGCATGGATGGAGCAGTATAAGCTACTGTCTCGCGTATGAGATGGGTTAGGATGTTCTTCGGATCGCTTGTAAAAAGCGGTGGAGAGCGCCTAAGGTGTTGTTGTACTATTGGTAAGTCGAGATCCCTGTGCAGGTCTGCGTTACGTGTGTGTTGTGCCAACGGGATGGGCATTCGGATATGGGGGTCGCAGGGGCGACGGCGTTTATGTTCGAAGCGCATCGCAGAGCTTTTCTCTGGATTTACATCGTTTCGCCATTTTTTAAACCAGGCTCCGAGGTCGTTTACGACCTTCTGGAGTTTGCTGATGAGGGTGACGACGTGCACGCCCTTGACGTACATGGCTGTATCATCGGCAAAGAGGGAGAGTTGAACACCTTTTGACGGGATAGGTATGACATTGGTGTAGGTGTTGTATAATCGAGGGGCGAGTACCGAGCCTTGAGGGACTCCCGCCCTGAGGGGGCGGGGGGTGGAGAGCGTACCTTCGTGTTTAAAACGAAAGGTGCGATCTTTGAGATAGGAGGCGACTAGTTTGACTAGTCGGTCGGGTAAGCCTGTATTATACAGCTTATAAATGAGACCCGCATGCCAGACTTTATCGAAAGCCTTGGCTACGTCAAAAATACCGCGACTGTTTTAAGACGTCTAGGGTAGAAGCCATCGAGTATGTACTCGACGATTCGGTGGAATTGCTGAGGGCACGAGTGCTTGGCACGAAAGCCGAATTTGTGGGGGATAATGAGGGGGTCACAGTCCGCTGGGAACAGGTGGTCCTTTATTCGAGCGAGTATGACTCTCTCGAGAAGTTTAGCCATGGCCTTGAGTAGGCTGATGGGTCTGTGATTAGCCAGGTTTGCCCGCCTTGAGAATGCCTATGACTGTAGTTTCTTTCCAAGCTTTTGGAAAGTAGCTGAGGTCGAAGCGGGCATTGGAGATAATCGCAAGTAAGGTAAGCACCTGCCGAGGCAGCTGCTTAATGCGTGGTTGGAAATTCCACCCGCACCCGGGGCCTTAACGGCATCCTCACGAATCGCTCTTTATATACCCCCTGCAACAGAACGTTCTCGACTTTACCCGAAATTTCCAAAAAATAAAAAACTGTTATATGTGTACATAGATAGGAACTACACTATTTAAATATCTGCAAACTCTTTTATGTATCGAAAGCTTAATGACGTATACAGAAATTGAATTTAGGAAATACTACGGTTTATCTAGGTACTAGGTCTAGGTTTTTATCAAAGTACGAGAATCACATTATTATTTTTTGACTATAATTCTTACCATTTCATGAAACTTTGTTTATCTTTAAACACAACCTTAAGATTCTCCACAAAACTAAGAAATTACAATCAAGTATCCAGACCAACACAAACATAATTACGATATGAACTGTCCGATCCGATTTTCACAAGTCGAGCCGACGCGGCGTGTCGGATCGATCTAAGAGCGTGGATAATCGCGCCGAGATGCGCAGACGCCGGCCGCCTTCATGATCGCAGTTGGGAAATAGCTGTTATCTTATTTTAACAATACGAGTTTATAGCGACGCAAATTAACTATGACTTAGGAAGACAATTTGAACTTAATGGATCCAGATTAAGATAATCTATTTTTTTTCCTTTTCGGAGTCCTGGACTAGCCCAAACTAAATTGGCCTTCTACATTGATTATCTAGACACAAAATTATAATATTCTGATTTAAATTAAAGGGCTAGTTTTGATTAACCCATCGTGTATGTCTGAAGTAGTTTTCAAGACTATCAATTTGAATCGAAGGATAACATTTGTTCGCTCGCGCGCTCGTCTGTTTAGATCGAATTAAAGGTAAAGTAAAAAGTAAAATAAGAAACTCTATATATTTAAACCGAGAATAAGAACTTGCTTTACAATTACAACACAACGCTGATTTAGTTATCTATACCTAGCCTAAACTAATGTTTCAATATCCCTCCTCGCACCCACATTACACCGTATTTACAAAAGAAAAACATGTTATCGATTGAGTCACGCCGAGAACTTCATTTTGCTGGCCTTGTTCACCAAGTTGTGACAGCTGAAGTGCCTAGATACTTGTATTCAAAATTGCGTTGGTCCAGCTCCGTAAATCCGTACGTCACGAGAGCCTCTGCAGAGCAGACATATAAACACCAAACGTCTGCATTTAGGGGCAGTTTCCGCTATAGGGCTACCTCGTGTTAGAATAACCTACCCCCACCTTTACGACGTCCTCTTTTAAAAAATACCTTTGTCAAGCATTTCAAGTTGCAATTATTTAAAAAACAGGAAGGACCTCATTAAGGGCCTTATAGCGGTATTCTGGAAAAATTTCTTAGTTTATTGTTTATGTATCTTTTTATTTTATTTTATTCATGTCGTATTTATTGCAAATTATGTTTAGTGTTTGCTTTATATATTTCATTTCGTATTTATCTGTGTATTCCCAGTTTATTGTTGTTTGTTTTTCTATGTATTTTGTTTCGTCATGGGTTTAAAATGAATATTTATGCATTATTAAGAGTGTACAGTGGTGGCGCTACTTGGCCGCAACTGAAAATCGGCGCTTTGTAGCCTTTAGCTGCATAGCAAAGCTTAGTTGTGTGTGCCTTTGTTTCGGCAGCACCGGCTTTTTAACTAGGTTAATTTTATGTTTTATATTTTTATTTCAATTTCTGTGTGCTACTGTAACAATAAAGAGATTTTTACTTTTTTACTTTTACTTTACTAATTCGTCACAAGGTAAAGGTTGCAGATTTTTTAACACCAAAAAATATAACCTACCATAACCTCTGTATGGAAAAATTACCAAGAAAGACAGCATGAAATAGAATTACATTATTAATGCACATCAATACAAAGCAAGTGACCAACGCCATACTCAGTACAAAGCGTGACGAAACAACCTAGATATCAATATTAAGTAGACGAGATACACATCAGGTATTACGGCAAAGATATTACAACTAACAAGAGTCTTATTATTCCATGTAAAATAATTTATAGCGATATTACATAGAGCCTGGTTCATTATCCGCTAATAAGGTTACGTAACGCCGATGCGACGCGGCATTTTACGAACCGTCTTTATTGGCTTAACATTGTTTTACATAGTAGTGTCTATGTTAGTGGAGGGATAAATAAGTAAATAATAAATAAATCCCCCGGCAACCGCACCAACTGTATGTCCCAAAAGTAAGCAGAGTTTGTGTTATGGATGACCTTGCAGCGAACTGGGGGGGAACTTCGAATAAGCATACATATTAAAAAGTAAACAACTACGACGCGAGGATAAACATCCGTGTTCATCACACAAATGAATGCCACGACCGGGACTCCAACCTAGGACCTACAAGCAAAATACTAAATATCTATAATTTATTAAAAAAATCCCCAGTTTTTGTGATATTTTTTTTTTGCTATTTTCATTGCCGGTAAATGAGCGCGCGGCCCATTTGATTATACGAGTATAGTGGCATCTGCACCCATTGACATCATTAGTAATAGCTGTTCTATTTATGAATGTTCAATGTGATTGTTAAATCAATTAATGCTGTGATCCGACGACAGGCTTCAGTTGGAACTGCCTCTGTTCCAGTTATTGCTGCTCCGCCCAATTGTCCGGAACGCAACCACGTAAACTTGATTATTCTTTATGATTATTATAGTCAAAACAGGAAGGGCTGAACCGCCCCAGACGGGATCATAACCAAAGAAACTCTATTACCACCACAAGAAACTACTATATAAGTATATAAAGAACGTACAAACATTCCCATAATGTTTTAGTGATATTATTATTACTATTATTATAAATAGATTTGCTTTTATATGTAATCGAAAAACTCGGAAACTTACTCGGACTTAAAAAATCCTTGATGTGACCGGAGTATATTAAACTCCTTGCAAAAATCAACAGAATTTAAGTAAATTAACAAGTTACGGCTCACTTGCACTGCTCTAAGTTAGTCTATCATTACGCAAAATGTGGCTTTATGTCTTTATCATTTAATAGAAATAGGAAGAGACGGAATGACATTTTAACTAACTGACCACCTAAGTTAGATCTCCGGAAATGGGCCTTCGTAATGAATATAGAATTGTATAATTCTATTTTTGTTTCAATTAAAGTTGGAAGATCGACAGAAATCTTATTTCTATTGTTCTAGAAATAATATAATATGAAAAATTTTTTTTACTAAAGTTACATCTGACTAGAATTTTTTAAATACTATTTTTGGAATTCGTGGCCGGAAGTAGACATTAAAACCCTGAACTAGTTTTAGGGATTTCAATTCAGTTACTTATTGCGACTCTAAGATGTTATCGCCATATTATTGTTACATTCAAATTCAAACTCAAACTTCAAATTCAAATATTTATTTCTCAACATTGACAACTACTTGTTCTTATTGACCTCAAATAAAACATGATTCTACCACCAGTTCGGAAAAACCTTCGTGAAGAAGAACTGGCAAGAAACTGTTACATAATAAATGTATAGTGTCTCTTTATGTCTATACAAAACTTTTCTTATCTGCATCTGTTCGATAGGCAAATCTTCCTCCCCCCAAGTATCCAAACGACGAACACCCTCAAACGGCACCCGTTCCCGAGTTAATGGTACTGGTATGTGGCACATACTAATGGTATGTGGCATCCGTATCTATGGACATTATAAATCGTAGCTTTTAAAGTAGGTAATAATATTCAGGGAGCATGTTAATTATGCTTAATGACGCATTGCTAACTATAGGCTTCAGTTCGATCGTCGCGTTCTATGCCTTCCCTTTCACCGAAACACAACTTATTTACCTTGGAGATGGCTTTTAAATTTAATGGGCTGGAGTTTCGCCTCAGCCGAGATCTTAACACAAGATATCACCTTACAATTATTTTCCGTTTATTGAGCGTAGTCCCACTACATATACCGGAATTCAGATTCAGTCCAAGAATCAGTGTTACAATTCCTCGTGAAGTTTAAGCATATTAAGGCGTATGCATTGTCAGCTTTAATTTATTATACCTAGTACTTGTACCCGGATTTTTTAAGTATTAAACTGTATTTTACTAATATGATAACTGACATAATTGAGTTTCATAATCAACAGGAAATTAATCCCACAATACTGAAGATCACATCAAGTCTATGAGATAATAAATCAGGTATCACGTCTATTTCCTGTACAGAAAGTCCTATACATATCCTATACATATCAATGTATACGAGTATTATTAAATTTTTCGTCTTTTTATATAAATTTACAGTGTCTTTTTATGTCTACAAAAAAATTATTCTTATCTACGTCCGTTAGCTCGGCAAGTCTTCAACCCCCAAGTATCCAAATGATGAACACCCTCAAACGGCACTCGTTCACTAGTTAACGCGGGATCCAGCCATCGGGCTCTTCAACCATATTTGAGGGAAGTGAGCCATCCGACGCTACCGTAATAAGACGTACTTTAATGACAATGACGCTTTAGGGTGTTACCACACCAATCGATCGACCGCCGACGTTGCCTGTTCCATGCTACCATCGATCGATTGGTGTGGTAACACCCTTTGATATTCTCCGTTATATAGGTAAGTCTTGAAAATACATCAATCAGTCAGTGGTTCACAGCTTCCTAATCTATAATAAAAAAATCTACAAATAACAAACACTGTATGTAATATAAATAACAAAAAGTTAATGATACAATGTTGTTCAAAGATATACCTACGAAGTAAGTATTCATTAAGCTGAAGGTCATTTCGAACTACGAGCTACAAATTGTTCAACGACACACAATTGCGTGAGCAAAACAAAATATAGGTATACTTTATGTTAGGACATACGCATGATATAAAATGTAGCTCAAATTATGTAAGTATATTATTAATTTTTGGTCACTATTTATGATCACAACATCTTTATAAATGCAAGTGAAGTTATATTGTGGTATCTAACCTTAGACATATTTATATTAACATATTTTCGTTTTGTTTTATATTATTTGTTTTATAGAGAAAATATTTAATTCTTTGCTTAATTACAATTAATAAACGCTAAACCTACTAGGTCTTTCACCGAAAGCTACATCAGATACATCATATCACAAATAATCCGCTGGATCGGGTTTAACGCATAATAATATGGAACTTGTAGTCTTATTAATATTTTTATCTTTACAACTCACATTTATATCAGGAACTATTTACTCTCCAACTATTGTCAGCTGCATCGAGGCCTTTTCTGAAAACAAACAAAAAATACATAAGAACGAATCAAACCAAACAGATAAGTAAAACTCTATTCGCTATCCCTTTCACACAAAAGAAGAGATCAACAAACGCTTAAATAGTATAACGTTCTGATAAAAAGTCATAATGGTCGATTATTTATGCACGTCTAGAGATGAGCGGTGAATGCCCTGGAGCTTCGTCGGGCACCACTTAACAAAGATTTTGACCATGATTCTAAAGAATATAATGTCACACAAACTCTTTACGCAAGACTTTGATACCTGTTGGAGAATTTCTTGCCAGTAAAGCGCTACACATATCTCAGTTTATTTCTTTTGAAGGTTTTTCAGATCTGGTCGTAAGTCATGCTTTGGTTGACGTCAATAAGAACAAGTAATTGTCAATGTTGAGAAATAAATATTTGAATTTGAATTCTCCGGGCGGCAATATTTGAATGTATGTAGATGACAGTTCGGGGAAAATTCCTGATTTTGTCGAGACGAGTGGAATGTTACGACCTGCATAAAGCCCCTGTGAACAACCCGAATATGTGTAGTAATCCATACGGGCCGGCCTCGTCGTTTGGCAAATACTGCCAAACCGAATGTGATGGCTTGGACATGTGGGCTGCGCTCCTTATGAGATCGACTTTTTTTCTAATTCAATCATTTTCAACAGCATCTTTATAATTGCAAGTGTAAGTTATATTGTGGTATCTACCTTAGACATTGTAGTATATAAAAAAAAAATCGCCTTGTTTTATATTACTAGTTTTATAGAGAAAATATTTAATTCTTTGCTTAATTACAATAAATAAACGCCAAACTTACTAAAAGTCTTTCACCGAAAGCTACATCTGATACATCATATCACAAATAACCCGCTGGATCGGGTTTAACGCATATGGAACTTGTGGTATTAGTAATATTTTTATCTTTGCTTAATACCTCTTCAACCAAATGAATCAAATTAATAGGTATTAAGAAGTAGTAATAGGTTGAACAAATGAAAAGGTCAAAGCCACGTTGGTCCACAAGCGGAACATTTACAAATATTTAAAATATTATTGGCATAATGTATTAATACTCCATACATGAATTAAGAAAAAAACACAAAAAAAAAAACAATGTAACAAAATCACCACACGAGTAGCCAACAACAGAAAAACCATTATTTGATAAATGACAACATATGTATCTTAATAATCACGCGCCTTGTACCGATATTTTTGAACTGAGAGTATTATGTTCTTGTAATAAGTCATGTCCACAAGTGTTTCTAAATTTCATTGTAGATATAAATCAAGAAGGAAACCGAGAAGAGAGAAATCTAGAGTCGTCTCGCCATTTATACATTAGAGGGGTTATGTTTTTTGTAACTTTTACATAGCAGGCAATCAAGAGCACGCGATTCACATGATGGTAAGAGGCATCTGTGCCAATGGACATCATTAATTGTAGATGTTATTAATTATTTATATTGTTGTTTATTAATTTAAGGATTAATGAAGCGTTGCTGACGGTAAGCTTAAGTTGGAATTGCCTTGTTTATTTATTTATTTCAACTTATCGAGCAAAAAAAAGGTACAAAGGTCGATTTAGTGGCGTCAATAAACCGTCAATCAATTCGAAAGGTCAGTACCGTAGCGTCGATATATTGAAAAAAAACTAAATAGTAAAATATAAAAAAGTTAAATAATATTATTATTATAACGAGCCCGTAAAGTTCCACTGCTGGGCAAAGGCCTTCTTTTCATCCTTCCACGTATCTCTGCATTGCGCATTTTGAATCTAGTTTATACTAAACTATTTTAATATTTATAAGACAAATATAATAAATACTGTAATATAATAAAATGTAATGGAATAACAAAATTATGATAATTCATTAACCATTGTTAAAAAAATTAACTTTTACACGCGGAAAGCACACTAAGAGCTTTCCCTAATGCTACTCACCAGATCCTTTGTTCCAGTAATCACACTGTCTGTTCCTTCCCTTGGACCGGAACACAACCCCGTAACGTGATTATTATAGCGGCCAAAATAGGAAGGACTGTGGTACCGCCCCTTAACAAAAGAAACTCCTCTACCTTTGAATGTAACTTGGTGATTCACGGAGTTTACCAAATAGTAGCAAAATAAATTAACTAGCGAAACCTGAGATGGTTTGCAATAGCTCATTACATTCCGGGATTATTATTAATGATGGCGGTGAACGCAACGCGGGAGTACATCTAGAACTGGCTCCCGACCTGCCGAGGCACTTTGAAAAACGACTTGAAGGTAAAACTAACGCTGGTGCTGGATATATTTACTTTGAAATATTTGACGTCTCAACAATTCCTGTACGGGTTTATGGAAGAGGCAACACTATTATTACGAAATTACGACAAATTACTATTATTACTGTCAATGTTACATAAACAAAACTATTAAATGTATTTCTGTTTTGTGTATTTTTACAAGATAAGGCCAAGACAAAAAGTTTATTATCGCCCGAAACTATAAATTTATTATTTTGACGCCATAGATCAATGGTATGCAGCGCCACGCGTTACCAAGCTTATCTTATACATTAAGTATTTATTGACAAGTCCTCTTATTGTCAGGTTATTTGAAAAAACTAGTGTTATTTAAAAAATATATCTTATCTTTTCTTAGAACTGAATGTACATTTTAATTGGTTTCGAACGTTTTCTAGATATGAAAAGAAAGACGTCTACAAGTTTCTTTTTTGGTAAAAAATAGGTTATCGGCGATAAGTGTTTGACATTTTAATGCAACAAATATTTATTCGACAGTACCAGAGTCTTCATAAATAGATTTGAAGAGACTCGATGGTAACATTCCCGCCTTTTTCTTAACTTTTCATCAAGTCATATAGAAAAACAAGTTCCAAGTAAAAAAAAAATCATTTGACGATCATAGTGGCAATTTAGCGGAAGAAGGCAGTTAGGTATAACCTATTTTCCAGAATCCTCCCTCGATACAAATTTGTAAACTATTTTATCAAAACACAAAACCACGCAGGCCTTCAAAAATAACCTCAACTTAAACCTAACTTACACGCATGATTGATAGTAGAACTAAAAAAACACGCGCAATTAACAGTAAAGCTTGCTCAACGATTAAATTACACATTCAACTCTAAATTAATAGAAACATCAATACCTACTTTGGGCGTTATCTCTTATGTTTCACATGCGCAAACGGCGATAGTCGATGATTAATGGCCGCGGCTGTACAGATAGCGTCCCGGCGCTCGACAATATTGTCTCTTTTCTTGGTAATGATCTATTCAATACCGACCCGTATCTATCTCAAGTTATTTTGCTTTCTAAAGTCTGTGAGATGTTAATTAAGAGGGGATTCTTTTTTGCTATTAAAATTTATCTTTCTGTGTAGCTAAATTTACTGTAGTATCGCTATAATGTATATTGTACAATATTCCTTCGATATTTTAGTGAACTCAAATTATTTCTCATACAATTTCCGAAAAAAAATTTCCACAGCTCAGAGGTTTTATAATTTATTCATTGTCACACAAAACTTCAGTATATGTTAGGAGATATATACAAATATACACATGTATGTTTTTAAACAAATTAAATTAAAATAATGCGCATAAGGCACACCATAGACATTCCCAAGTGATCAGAAGTTACATGAGCGAAGCCACATGAAACTCCTAGCCTCTCCTAGCCACATGAACCAGGCGCTGGCTCACACGGGCATCACACACTCCACATGAGAAGCAATGGATATCAGCGGAAATTCCTCAAAATTACGAACGGCCATTACTTTCCGTAGACTGGGCCGATACCGGTGCAAGCGCAACGTGTAATTTCACAAAAACATTATTATAATACCACCACGAAATTGCTGTGATTTGTTGCTTGATCCACATTAACTATACTTTGTGCTTATATTTTGAATTACTTCGATATGTGTTTCGTCTACTTGTTTTGCATTTAACTTTACAATGATTGTCTGCGTATATATTAAAATTATTCGGAAATGAGGTGACATGGTTATGCAAAAGAAAGAGAGAAAAACATGAAGATTGGAGCTTCGTTTTCTTTCGTTATAAGAAAAGGTTTTGATAAAGGTATTATTTATTTACGTTAAGATACGTGACTGATCAATAAATATATATAAACATCAATACTTATGGTTCTTGCCTCTATATCTAATGTACGTTATATATGCGGAATAACATTACTTGCTTTAAAAGGAGATAAAATGTAAACATGTTTCGAGAAATTTAAGGATTTAGTGAAACGCGTAACTCTGTAGCTGAGCTTCTGGGTTAAGCAGTTAGAGGAATCTTTAATTGTGATTTCTTTAGTTCTCAGCTAAAACTTACAATTAAACAAAAGTTTACATTTCGAGGACAGAATGTTGTTTGAACTGGTTTTTAAACAACGATGTCAAATAAGGTTTTTTTAGAATTTACGATAGTATAAAACTAGAAAATGTTCCAACATAACCATTAAATATGTATATGCTAAAATACAGATGCCGTGTTTACGACTTCGGCTATTAAAATAATATTGTGAATCAGGCATATTGACGATCAGAAATATAGCGTAGCTACCGTTACTGATATTTGAATAGGTTGCCGTATTTTAAATAAGCAACGTATTTCAACATAATGGCAACACTGAGCAGAGAATCTTCTGCTAAAGAAAGTGCGATAGTATCAGCCGGCGACACTCACGATTGGAAACTAGGCGTCGCGTCGGGCGCTCTCAACATTCTACGAATGTATTGGATTTTACGTACGCTTATCAAATTTCAAGCACGTGGGAAACTGGGAGCTTAAGCGCGGGCTTTGTAGAAACCATTCTACTTGAAATAAGGAAACCTATAGAGTTAACTTCGTATAAAAATAATAAGCTACCATTGGTTTCATTAGGGCATTAGGATTTTTGTTTGTATTATATTTCTATTGATAAACTAATTTGTTTTCCGCAGATATAAATTTTAAATCCCATCGCACGTGCCTCCACTGGTCGATAGGACTTTTCGTGGGTTCCATAGGTCGATTCAACCTCTTTACAAAGGTATTAGCAGCCCTTTAAGTCAAACATCCTTCACGGCAGATCCATCTTGTATTGAAACGTCAAAGAGATGCTATCTCCACGTTACGGGATCCTGTCGACTTCAATATTCATTCAATTTTAAACTTTACAGGGTCATGTTAGAAGTGAATTTGGCATTACCCTCCCGTCAGCGGCTTATAAAATGCATAAGTTATTCAATTATGCGAGTTTCATCTATCTGATAACTGTCTCTGGACGGTTTCGAGGAATTTGCTTCATTCACATTGCTTGAAAGAGCTATAGTCATAACAATGGTCTCATTCATGTGCTAAGCTACTGTCAATCGAGATACTGAGCAAGCAAGATGTTAGCGATAGTTGTTTTTTCAAGCAAATGATTATTTTTAGCCGCCGCAAAAGAATCCATCTCGAGAGCGAGATAATAATTTGAGAAGTATCAAAACGGTTTAGGAACGTGATCAATCACCTCTCGTGAAAGTGACAGATATGACAGTCGCTTCTCTGGGTTTGGAATTAAATAACGCTGACTAGATCAACTGTCGATAGAATAATCGAATATGGGACCTTATGGAACTAAAATATAAAGTGTTTTAGTATGCAGCGGAAAGGAATGAATAAAGATTCGTTACAAAGTCTCGAGTGATGGATAGCCGTGTCCGATTCAAGAACACGCTCGTTTTACGCGTGTCTTTGAAATATGAAATTATTTTGATTTCCTTGAAACAATGCTCAAGATAGCACCTAAAGTACCTAGGTGAAATTAAACTGTCTCGTAAGTACCTATTGTTTTAAATGTTTAATTAAAAATTTTGAAAATTGTCACTTTCGGTAATTTTTTTAAATTACGACGACGTTTGTATTTTAAATACTTAGACTTCTAATGAAATTAGTGGAAAGTCAGGAACTTTTTGTTATTCAGCTCTAGCACGTTCTTTTTTTAAATTTATTTCAACTCATCAATATATTAAAGCAATACAAGAAGTTCTTGTGAACCTAACCTTTAAACTAGACTTCGAGTAGCAACAAAACACAGCTGACGCTAGATTGACAAGTCAAGCCTTCTCCGAGGTATCATACACATCATAAATAACAACTGCCATCTTTAGTTAATGCACATTCACCGATGACTAACACCGAGATGCTAACAAACAGTTTGTCGATTCAACACGATATATAGAATTTCATGTCTGTAAATAATGCATTACTGTCAGCGAAAAAATTGATTTCTTCACATTTTCGTTACCTGCGTAAACTAACGATACTTAAGGTTGGCAAAGATTCGAAATTATGGAGAAATCATAAAAAACCTCAAGAAGTTCCAAGAAAATATTATCAACTGAACAAACCTCATATTTACCATCCAATCTCATGTAAAGGGATTTATGTAAATATTCAATTGGACCGGTATAAAATTAATTCGCCCGGGTCGCCTGCGCATGCGCCGGTATCATATTCACTCAGTAAATAAACATATAGGAAACTAGTTGACAGTGGAAAGTACCGGTGCGGTACACGTATTGCAAACTTAATAAATTCAAATACAACACGATTTAGTGGCTCTCTATAAAATCGCAGTACATTTTGACATTAAATTATGAAGTCAGAGAATGTACGTAGAGTTCCTGGGCAACTTACTCTTAGTGAAATTGTGATTTATTGTTGCAAATTGAAGAAGTCGTGATGTTAGGCTATTTTCATGAAATAAAACTGAATACTCAAACATAAACAATCATGGAATGTTAAATATTGTTACGCCTAATTTTATTTGAGTCTTAAATACATTTTTTGACGTTCTGCTATTGGTTTCAGCTGGTCAGCTATCTTTTGTACGAGTGTTTCCAGGATTCCATTAAATAAATAGAGTATTTAATGCCAATATTTCCTAAATTCGTTTAGTTTTGTCTTAGGAAAACATTTTCAAATCCGTAAATCAGCCTCACGACACAATGAAAACATGGTGCTACCAGTAATGTTGATGTTCTATTTATTCTGTTGTTTCGTTTATTTTGTTTATTTTATTATCACCGTTATTATTGTTTACCACTGATAAAACAACTGCAAACATCTTCGTTTACAATCGAGTAATTGGTAGCGTTCATATTTTCTTAAAAATGTGAACAACATTTTTAAGAAAATAGTTTTATTGTTTTATGTGGAAATTTTTATTTATGGAATAAATAATAAATACATTTGACATCATCTTTAATTATTTGCAATGAACAATCATTGCAATTAATGGTAATAAGTTTATTTTGTAATTATAACTGAAATTATCTTATCCAAATTAAAAGTGCTCATGATACTTGCTTTATCATTTATCTTTATTATTGATAGATCTGAATTTCAATGATTATGTTACATTTATCTACTAAAACACGTTATGAAAAAGTATATTAGGTCCCCGATGGCAAGTGGTTAACTCTATACCTTAAGTCACATCTCCACTTCAGACAATATCAAATCTAGCATAATACGATAATGCGCCAGCTCAGCACATCCATCACAAATAAGACGTCATCCAAATAAACTAACTGTTACATCGTGTACAATAAATCTAAGAACAAACGACACCCTTGACAGCACCTCGCAGCGATTTAAAATTCACCCTCCTTAACACAATGCGGTAGAAAATATTTTGAATATTTGAAGCTAAGCTTAACGTGTAGGATGTACTAGACAGTCAGCGACAAAACCGCTCGAATCTATTCTTTGAATACAGACTTGTCAACTTAAGTATAGCACAGTCACGATTAAAGATTATTATGGTAACCTTTACTTCGATAAGTTTTGAACAAATCTTTACAAAATTACGAACGAAAACAACATTTCGATAGGTTTAACCATTGTTTGTATCAGACGGTCTAATTTCAGTAAGCGTCGACACAAAAAATATTCACATATACAACGTTCTTTGTCTCCTCCTACATTTCAGTCGATCCGGTTCAATAAATACACTTTTTGCTCAGACTCTTCTGCGAGCGACTGTCCACCTGCTCCGCATCCATCTTCCGTCAGAGAAGGCGCAATGACTTACAAAGGAACCACATGGTACCATATCTCACAATCACACTGCCTCGGAATAAATCAAAATCAGGTATTTTACATGTTAACACTAACGATCTAGAGGATTAGTGAGCTTATTTGTAAGTTACTTTTGACAATCATATTACTTTGCTTTTTTTTTTAATTATTTCTCCTCAAGTTGAGGAAGGCAAAGGCAATGCCATGCAGCCAACATATTACTTTGCTACCGCTTTTTTTTTTTTTAGTATAATCTGGCCAATCTAAGTATCTGACTATAGTGCCAGCAATTGATACTGTACACAAAGATTTTTCATAGCGTTACTTTGACTAGGCGCCACCATCAAACGTTAATAAACTGCAACACTTTTATAGTCTCAAAACGAGTACGCACACGAATCAACTGATGCTAAGTGCATCCGTGCCCATGGTCATCATTAATCACACGTTTAATTGATTTATATCTTAACGAGTATATTATAATTTCGATTAACGACGTACCGCCCGAAGGCTTTAGTTGAAATCGCCATTTTGTTCACTTATTTTCACTGGCTGTTCTTTGTATTGCTTTTGAAACTTCCTTTTACCAGAAAACAACCACGTCAACACGTTTATCATAGAAAGGGCTGAAGTACCACTAGAATAAATATTTTAAAAATTACCCTTGGAATTTAAGAAGAATTTTATCTAATTTTAAATTAGAATTTCTGAACCCGCGACAAAATTAAAATTCTCCATCTTATTGTTGTTAATCAGGCACTTTTAGAGAAATGTTTTGGGCACTTTAATTTGCTACGACTAACTCAAAATAGTTCGTCTGTGCAAAAGATTTCGTCCATGCCTCAATTCTGTTTTAATTAAAAGAGTACAATTCGATTTGAAAATAGAAATAATCTAGCACATGATGGGTCACTGTCATTTCCAAACATATAAAAACCATAATTTCCTTTTATCATAAAATGAAGAAACGAAATATAAAATCAACAACACGTTTTATAACCTCCATTAAATATTACATGCTGAACTTTAAGAGCCAGGTACACATCCAACTCCAGCATAAGGCTCAGATAGGCGCACGCGCATGCCAGTAATTAAGAGCGCGGATTATTAATGCAATCAAATTAGAATTGCCCATTAAGCGATAAATAACCATTACACTGTGAATTTGCAGTTTTTGATGAATGGACATGCTATAAAATTACAGGTTAAGCAGCAATCGATAAAACCATTTAATTGAAGTGCGTCGAATAAATAACTTTACTGAGATAGTTGATATCTTAGCTTAGGACTAGCTATGTACTTAGCCCACACAATTTTGTTCTAAGTGTCATGCAATTTTCATAGTATTTTTGGAATCACAACTTGGTAACGATAAAGACAACAAAAAATAGGAACAGATAGATGATGCAATTACAAAAACGTGTACCGTCGAAAGAAATAACACAACGGAAGTCCTGCGTCATACGCCGGAGGTCCCAGGTTCAATTTCTGGTCGGGGCATTCATTTGTTTGATGAACACAGATGTTTGTTCTAGGGTCAAGGTTATTTATTTATATGTACGGTTATTCTGGGTTCCCCCGCTCCCCATGTATGGTCATCCATAACACGAGCTCCGTTTATTTTGGAATCATCCAGTTGGAATGTTTATCTGGGGATTTATTATTATTATTTTCTAACGGATTAATTTGAAATTGAAGCTGAATAAAATAATCTACTACGGGTAATGCGCCGCATACAACTAAGGGAATGGTTTCAAACAATGTATACTCCAAAAAGTTTGCCAACTACGGGTAGGTAGGCAGATTCGTCTTACTACGTTTTCTTCACAGGAGTTGGCTTAAGGTACGTAAATTGTAAAAATGGACTGGTACATTTAGCAGTCACCAAAACCGCGAGAGGTCATAAATCAAGAAAGCACACTTAATAAACGAAATGAAAAAAATATATACCAACAGTATATGACTCTAGTATCCGTAATTTTATCTTTAAGCCCAAATCAAACAGAAACCGCACTAAACGGATGATCAGTTCAATCCTCTAAAGGAAACTTGTAAGAAGAACTCCTTACACAGCGGACTCATTAATTTAGAGATAACTGCAACAACGGTACAGTAATTAATGATGTCATCAGTTAACTGATAGAACTCATCGGAACAGATGCTCTGTACCGGATATTAACAATGCAAGGAATAACGGATACAACAGACCAACTTTTAGATCATGCGCAGGAGCATAATATGTATCAATGCGCACGCTTCGCATCGCAGTAATTGTTATTGAAGACTTCTCGCAGAAACTTCAGTGTGAAAAGATGTATTTGTTAGTTTATTTATACAGGGTGTCTTTTTTAACGTTCGAAAAAGGGCACATGTGTCAGTATAAACAATGTTCATACTCTACATAAGGGTCAGTTCGGGGTAGTAGAGTCTTATGTAAAGATCTCGTCTGAGGGCAGTACTAAGGTCCTTCCTATTTTGAGTGCAAATGAATCATGTTTACGTGTTTGCGTTTTTGGCGAACAGCCATTGCAGATACTACAACAAACGCAATACCAAATAAAGCTTTCGGTTGGCAATGTTTCTATAGTTAACTATAATTAAAATTACTGTCAATCAATAAAACACCTACAATTAATTATATCCTTGGGTGCGGATGGCACTTACCATCACGCGGGTCACGTGCTCGTTAACCAACCATGAAAACAGTAAAACACAACAACTGCCGATTTCTAGTGAAGAGATATTTTTAAAATTTTCGTTGTATTGTTTCTTTGGAAAAATTGCACGGAATCGTGGTCTTGTAAACTTGTAAACATTTTCTGAACGGTATGTTATTGATAAACTCTGAGATCACCTGACCGACTAGAAAAGCTCTCGACCGCCGAGTGGCGAAATACTAATACGCCGGAGGTCTCAGGTTCGATCAAGTCCTGCTGTCGAGGCATACATTGTCTGATGAACACAATTGTTTCTTCTAGGGTCACGGTTGTTTATATTCATATATGTACGTTTATTCTGGGTTCCCCCAGTTCGCTGGTCATCCATAACACAAGCTCTGCTTACTTTGGGGCCAGTTTTAGTCATTATTATCATTATTTTTCGTGCGTCACTATTTCTCAGCGTTGTGATTGTACTTACAGCACTTACGGGCTAAAACCAAGTAAGTGCTATTATGAACCAAATTTTGTTATTACTGTTTTGCTGTAAGAAAGCTTCCTTATCCAGGAATAATATGAACAATATTTTATCCCAAAATACTACATTTTTCATCCTCAGTGAAACCGCGGGAGTAACAACTATCTCTAGTCAGATACACATCGGTTAGACCACTGAATAATTATGGCTCTTTAGATTGATTTTCTTTCATAAAATACTGTTTATTATAGATAATTAATACAAAATTAATATCTTTGTAGATTGACTTTAAGTGATAATAAAACGTAGAATTCGCTTTAGATATTAAGCGCGGTTTTATTGTCCTAGTAAATTGTAAAATAAAACAAGCAGCGAACTACTTTTATTTAAATAAATGAACTAAAATTAAATATTTTCATGCTCTTTAAATTGACCGTTATTTATTTTTATTTGGAATCCCTTTTATTTTATTTTGCTTTCATAATACTTATCTAGTAATTAATTATTAAATTATCGTAAAATTGACCACAAATGCAACTATTTCATGAAATCCATTGGCCACATCATGAGGCTTGGCCAGACCAATGATAAGATATCGTTTGTCGATATGGCCACCTAACCCGTGGCCATTTTATGAAGTGGCCAAGTTTATTTGATCATATCCTAAAATGGTTCCTTTAACTTCCGATAGAGGCGCTGGAGACGCTTTGTTTATGTGACAATGTCGCACTTGGATAGTATAATTAGCAGATTTATTATTAAACAACATGGCGTTTTCCTAAACCTTTTTTTGCCTATTTTGTTCTCTTTATAAGTTTTATTTACATTATAGCAGAATATAAACAAGGTTGTGAGAAAAAAAATTTACGATATGGCCAATTAATAAAAAGTTTGCAATTCAACGATGTGGCCAAATATAGTTGGCCACATCATGAAATGCGAACATTTCCTGAAATGGTCGAGCATTTCATGAAATGAGCAATTCTATGATTTGGCCACGACGTTTACAAATTCACAATAGGAAAATGAAAATAAAAGGAAAGAAAAATAATTAAGTATATATATAATAACAACTAAAGTTTTTCAATGAACTTCAGGTCAAAATGAGAAGTATTTATATTAAATTACGAGTAATCTTTGATACGAAGACGTGTTTCCTCAATTCCTAGGTAGTCTCTTAAACCACCGAACGTAAAAACATTTGCACAAAGTAAATCCAGTTATACATAAAGACATTAACCAAATCGGCAAAGCCATTAGAAAAGAAATAAAATATCACATAAAACCCTATTATTACAGTGAAAGTTTAGCTAAAATCAGGCAAATCTAAAAACGGTGGAATTCTATGGCAGTACAAATTTCCTGGGGCAATGTAAGCTGGCTGACTATGTAATTATTTTATCATCAAAACATTATAACAGTCTATGCGCTCGGTCGTTCAGCTTGCAAAGGCAAACTAAGTCTCTTGTATTTTACGATCAACATTTTTATAATATATTTATTATCATATTCTTTGTTTCAGAAATGTCCTGAAAATGTTATTGTAATTTACCTAAAAACAACGCCGATATTGTTACTAAACACGCGAGTTCACTATCTATACCCGTGTCGAGTATTGGAATTTTTCTGAACAAAGTTAGAAGTGTAAAAAAATTACAATTCGACGCACAGAATAGTGTTAACAAAATCAAGAATGATTACTTTTTGATGCAAATCATTTGATTGCGCGGAGAAATGGAAATATTCTTATAATAGCGTACTTCTTGCAGTTTCTAAACAGAAAATACGATAAGGAGTCGCAGTGTATTGGGTAACGTTTTAAAATGTGATGACACTTGTATTTGGGTAATAAATGCGTACAACTCACAAACTGTGCTTTACAATAAAAGCAACTATAAATTTTCATATATAATTTAGCACCTTCACGTGCCTATATTTTAAAGCTCTTTTACCATAAAGTGTCATATGAAAACGACATAACTGACACCAAAACAGATCGTATTACACTACTAAATAGAATAACAATAAAAATCCATAACATCACCTAATAAAACGCGAGTCATAAAATGTAAAGCAGCTTCTTAAATCGGGCGGGTAACTTAACCCCCGGCGTGTCGAGTCAAAAGGTTCCCATTATGGGCTATTGGTGGGTCATTAAAATCGGAAACAGGCCTCGGGAACCCCGCAGTGCCTAAATATTGGAATAAACTTTGACAGGTTAATACAGTTCAGTTTTAAGTACAGTCAAAGCTCTATACCGTTCTTTTGTTGGTTTACAACTTTTGGACTTGAATGGGGTATTACAAATCTGTAACTATCAACTATGAGAAAGCCTAGTTTTGAGAAAACTAGTTTGCATAAAAGTAGAGGATATAGATTTTATTAACACGAATTCTTGACACAGTTATTCGAAAAATATACGGATTTTTAACTTTAATGGCCGCAGGTTGGCTTGTTCAAGAACAAAATTATGTAAATTGTTTAAGTTCGCGATTTTTTAGTCAAACTACTCAAATTCAATTCTATTGTTAGCTATATGATATATTTCAAAAATATGTAAATAGCATTTTTTTTAAATATGTTGTATTTATTCCTTATTCTTAGTATGAACCCTGCTGTTTTAGCAACATTTTTGCCATTTTCTATTTTAAATTATTACATTATTTTTACGATACAAAACTGTTTAATAACGTGTAATAACTGTTTAATAGTGATGTAAATGTCACAAAAAATATAAACAATGCTGATCTCACATCTTGGGACAACGTGGTCTATTTCTACGGTATATTTTCGTATTGAAACCCTGCATTTATACGTAATAACAACAATTGAGCAAAAAGTGAAGGTATGGAGGTGCTTTACTCTAGGCTAGATGCTTATACTATGCCCTACGATATTCTTGATCAAAATACATGGAGCAAAATTTCATTTATAACGAATAAGCAATAAGTATTTGGTTCGTCACATTGATTGTTATCAACGCGCACTATCGATGTTGTTTGGAGTTCTTTTTTTCTATATTTAGATAGACAAAAAGGCGTCTTAACGTAAAAACAGATCCACCTATTGTTAACGTTGTCTCACAAAACAGTATTATCATTAAAAATTAACCTATTGTTAAATTTACCTAAATAGAAGGCATTCTTCAACTAAAACGAGTAACTTTCGTTTTCTTCCATGCCGAAATAAAATCTTATATAACCTTAGCTCTAACTTACTAATTACAAAGTGAACAATCCGAAGAAAGCTACGACGCATGCGCCATTATCTTTTAACTTAACTCCGCCCATCAAGCAACAAGTTTCAAAATAAAAAACGTAACTTTCGTAACTCGACAATGAATAATTAATTACATGCCTTAAACATTTAATTTAGAAATATTGATACGAAGAAAACTTCGTAACTGTTTATATAATATTACCAATTATTAATAATTATGGGCTAACACTCATATATCACGATTTCTTGTTTCGCGTAACTCATTTATCAGAAACAAAAATTTTACCTACCTGTCAATATGTAGACATCTTAAAATTTGGACAGCTCGTCAAAATACAAAACAACTTAGATATCATTTAAATTATAATTTAAATAGGACTCTATGTAAATATTCCTGATAAGCAAAACATTACAAAATACGAGAACTAAAAACTTGCTCAATAACGTAGTTTATCAATGTAAAAGATAACACTTACATTCAAAGCACATAAAAAGTTCGAATCTTTTAAATGGTTATCACCGAAAGTTTCACACACTTATCACTGAGACTGCTGAGTAGCTCGCGAGCGCGTCCGATCACGGTCGCGTCAGAGTGCGGAATGACCATAGTTTTCTGATGATGCCAAGACGTGTTTTTTTTTTCGCGGGAGGGGAGGCAGTAGGCGTGTCTTCGCAGGTGTACCGCTCGGTGAAATATGCGCGTTCTTAACACGCCTCGCTGTCACTTAGGATATTTTTTCGGTAATTGATAGCGTCCGACAGCGAAAGTGGACTGAAAGTTGGGCAAGGTTGATGCGCAGCTTTGCATCAGAGTTACATTGATATGTTGTCTTTTCAAGTTATTTGAGGGTATCCACAAATTCTATCAACAACTTGTTTATCTTTTGAGCAACCAGATTTAAGAGCTTTAAGAGATTTAAAACAACACATATACCAATAACGTAGAGAATAAATCGTCATGGATCCTCTATCCTTAAAAAATAACAAGGTAAGTATTTAAATACCCATACACTCATTTCCAAACAAAACTAATTTACAATAATCTATTATTAAAGCCTATTAAAGATAAAATTTCAGAGCTTATTACATTTTACGTTAATCACTACATGCACATTAACTGAAATTGCCTGGACCAGACTAGTTGCTCTATAACTCTTAGTGACGTCTTAATAACAGCAGTTTCTTCCGAGAGGACGCTAATAATTTATAACTGTCATTAAAAATTAAAGAGAAATCACACTTAAGTATATAGCAACAAGGTGCAAGAAATGGGAATAGCATTGAAATTATTAAGAGATTTGCTAGAAAACTAATCATTTACAGGGACTTTTAAGTGAAGTAAAATTGAAGGGTTGGCGTTTCGTTTAATATTATTGAATATATGGTTTCTTTTATTGCATACAGTGCATTTTTGTCGGAAAATAAGTTCAAAAAGTAACAATACGGAATATCAAATTAAATACCCATATTCATAATTTAAAAAAAAATTCCGATAGAATGGGGCATTGAAGAATTTACAAAAATATTTTGAACTAACATAATATTTTTATAACTTGGGTTTTCTTTGAAAATTTTTCTACTATAAGTATATACTATGAAGTATTAGAAACTAACCGTTCGTTTGACATAAACTTTTTAAGGCTCTATTGCGCGGATCTGAGTCAGGTTAGTTAAAATGCCCACCGTCTCTTTCAACTTCTGTTCGAGTGACATAAAGCAATACTTCTTATTACTAATATTAGCTTATTCAGAGTTGCGCCAGTGGACCTATTACATAGTAAGAAATATCATGTACAACAGATAATTAACAGTTATACTACCAAGATCGGTAAAGTTCATTTTCCATTAAAAACCCTTACTTTGCACCCACAAATTTTCTCAAATATATCACCAGATGACAGAGTACAGAGCAAACTCCCCAACATTCGTGAAAGGTGAATCGCTCCAATCAGGCCATCACGTGTTAACTTAAATACCAATCCGATTCGCGCTTCACATCTTATCTATTGCACAATATTGTTGGTATTTACTCGCTGGGGTTTATTTATTTGATTCAAATGGCAGTTTAGATTGGGTTTTGCGAGATTAATGTGGTGGTGAATAGTTGGTTGCGAGAAGTTTCAATGAAAGTGTAATTGAAATTTGCGATAAATGTAGTCGGAAGGAATGAAAATAAGAGTCTAACGGCTTAAGGTTAAGTTAAGTATAGATTAGGCTAAGCGAAGCCTATTACTGATTTAGGGTGTTACCACACCAATCGATCGATGGTAGAATGGAAGAGTCGACGTCGATTGACCTCGATCGATTGGTGTGGTTACACCCTTAGTTATCAAAATCTATACTAACGAGTGCCTTAATTAACCATTTGGTTTTCCTGAGTGCGGCCGTAAAGGAATGATAATAAGTTGTGACCTAGTGGGCAAAGAAATATATATTTTTTAACAACTTAACAGCGTGTTGCTAAAATTTATCGTAGTAAATAGTGTTATCAGTGTCCGTTACAAAAGTATCAGCCATCCAGCATTTAATAAGGACAGAGGCCGTCACTAAGGATCTCCATATCGATATTGCGTTGCTAGCGACAATGTTTTCTGTGACTAATTAAATATAGGCAATCAATTAAATTTATAATAATAAAATGCAAATTACAAAATGAAATATACAATTTTTGAGAGTATTGTTATTTACTGACTTTAATGTACAATAATGTTAAGAGTTTGTGAATTATTTACTAATAGAATAAAAGAGCTTTAGAAGAATAATATACTTACTAGCTTCTTTTTATTATTATAATTATTATAAGCTTTCTACAACGACTAACTGTAGCGTTTTACCTTCTTATTATTTCCTTGGACCATCCAACTATATTAAGGTGCGTTAGGACATCGATGACCTTCAAATGGTAGTATTTGAGGGCCCAAAGCTCTTAATTGAGCCAACTGAAAGTCCAGAAAAAATATATGTTGAGGATTGATAAATAAGTTTTATCCTGAGCGTATAAAAAGTGTGTTCAACATAAAATACTATACAAAAAAAAAAGATTGAAAGAAGGCTGTTTTAAATATAAAATTTGTTTCTGCTGCTAAACTACAAGTGATATTATTGGCTCTTACACGAAGCGATTGCTATAAAATTAACTTAAAACTGTGCGTTTTATATCCGAAAATAATAAATAGTTCTAAAACCCTAAAAGCCATCAAGTGATCGCGGCAGTGACCCACTGACAGTCAGACGACGAGACTGTGCCGATTTTTTTTTTTTTGCAAATATTTCGATTATGAATGCCACGTAAAGCGAAAGCTAGAAGGAGGTGGAGTGAAAAAGCTCGCACAATTAACGATATATTGTAAGTTCAATGATTCAGTTTACCTTTCTTACAATCTTTATATTACAAGCCACACTAATATTAAATACGAAAGTCCGTCTGTCCGTTACGCTTGTTTAAGCCTAAACCGCTGGACCAATTTGGATGAAATTGGCCATGGGGATAAATTTACCGCAATAACTGACATCCACGTGGACAAAAAGATAAGGCAGGATAACTGCAGACCAGTGACGGCAAGTAACATGGCGTGATGAATCTAAATATGAGGTGACGATCGGTGATGTACGGAAAAAAGTTGATGCATGAATAAAGATGAAGCATTCCATACCGATTGTATCAAAAGAAAGTAAAGTTTCCTGGATCGGTAATGATACTGGGCAGCATGTCAGCACAAGGTCTGGGTCGTCTACATTTTGTAGAAGGAACTGTTAATGAAGTAGAGTACCAAAACATTCCGGAAACAAGTTTCGTGCCCTCGATTCCAACGCTGAAACATCGTAATGCCTACACCCTTCAACAAGATGGTGCTTCCTGTCAGACTGCGAGGACAACCAAGGCTTGGTGTAACCGGAATCAGATCCCTACAATGGAGTGGCCGTCAAGTAGTCCAGATTTGTCACCGATTGAGACCTTATGGTGGAAAATTAATAAAATGCTGCGCAAGTATCCAGCTAGATCTAACAGCAACTATATAACAATATGAAGAATTGGTAGCAACGATGCCACGAAGAATAAAGGCCGTGATCGATGCTAAAGGTGACGCCACTGAGTGGTAGACCATTGGTTCACCAAGAATTTATTATATTTTATTTAAATAGGGAAGCATTTCGTTACTTTTTTTAATTGAAAATAAACTTCACTATGTGTTCTTAACCACTGTGTATTTATTGAACTAATGAAGTTAAATTTATTTTAAAATTTTGCTTCGAATATTAGACATTTGTAATATTTGCAACTGTTCGTAAAATTGTTGTTCCATCGTCAAATTTGGTAGGAAATCTCTCAAAGCTCTTCTGTGTAGCATGTACCAGGCATGCTCGATAGGATTTAAGTCGGGCGACTGTGCAGGCCAATCAATAACTTGAATATCGTGGTCTTGGAGAGCGTCCGCCACCAGCCGCGCCATATGGGAAGGAGCATTATCGTGAATGAGAATAAATTCCTGGCCCATTTGGATACTGTGTGGAACAATAACAAACTCTACTAACTCCTCGAGGTATTTTTGTGCAGTCATGCTGTCTTGAATCCAACGAGCTGGTTTCGTCCAACAAGCCAAATTCCTGTGGACCCCCTGGGGGTGCCGTAGACGGCTAACTCTGCCTGGAGTTCTCCGAACGCATGTTATTCGTGAATCCGGATGAAATCCGTGACCACAACCTTGATACTACGTTTTGGCTGGTGTATAGGGCAACGACGCGTTGAATAGCACCATTTTCTCGGCTCGTAACATTTTATCTCGACTCAAATGACGCCGTGATATTACGCTAAAGCTCACACGGCAAGTTATATCAAGAAGAAAAACAATCTAATCAATTTTAATTCATTAATATCAATAAAACCATTTTAATTTTCCTAAACAAAACGAATTACTAAAAAGTTTACCGCCGTGTTTTGTTTTTTCCTCTAGTTTTTTTCATTTAGATTTTTATTTTGAAAATAGAATAAAAGAAGTTCCAATCTGTACTTATAGAAACTTTTTATTATAAAACTTATTATAAAGTCGTAAAAGATTTAATAATAGGTCTTTACCTATGAAACTGCCGTTTTGCCGTACTGGCCATTTCAAATGAAAATATTTTTTTTTTGACTGATAATTCTAATTTCAAATTAATTTTATTTGACAAACATGGAATTCTTTTTCTAAAATCATCATTTGTTTAATAGTTAGTGTTTTGTTTTCAACGCATTCGAACATTTTTCGTCATCATGGATAAGTTAAAAATTCGAGTAATTATGGAGTATTAGTACCGTCGTGGCAGCAAAGCGGCACAAGCGGCACGCAACATCAACGACGTTTACGGAGCGAACACTACAAACGAACGCACCACCCGTTATTGGTTTACCCGCTTCCGTTCTGGAAATTTTGACCTAAAAAATGAACCCCGTGGTCGTCCGAAAACTTTGGTCGACAATGACGAATTAATGGCAAATGTGGAAGCTGATGAAACTCAATCCACGGCTGAATCAGCAGCAGCTTTCGACGTTAGCATCAAAACAATATTGGTCCATTTGCGTCAAATTGGCAAGGTAAAGAAGCTTGACAAATGGGTACCCCACGAACTCAATGACCGCCAGCGCGAAGTACGCGTGGAGACGTGCCTTGCACTGCTCAGCAGGCATACAAATGAAGGAATTCTGAACCGCATTGTTACTTGTGACGAGAAATGGATCCTGTTTGACAATCGTAAGCGCTCAGCAAGTTGGTTGGACCCTGGTTCAGCACCCAAACAATGCCCTAAACGAAAACTTACCCCTAGAAAAGTGATGGTCACTGTTTGGTGGTCTAACGCGGGTGTAATTCATCACAGCTTCTTGCCAAACGGGACAAGCATTACTGCAGATGTGTACTGTGAAGAACTGAACACAATGATGGAGAAGCTCGCACGTCTCCAACCAGCTTTGGTCAATCGTTCGGCTCCACTGCTCCTGCACGACAACGCGCGACCTCATACTGCACAGCAGACGGTCTCCAAGCTACAAGAGTTGGGGTTGGAAGTTCTCCGTCATCCGCCGTACTCACCAGACTTTGCGCCTACAGACTTCTACTTTTTCCAGAATTTGGATAACTTCTTGGCGGGAAAAAAATTCAATACCCGAAAGGCAGTACAAAATGCCTTTGAAGAATTTGTTGCCTCCCGTCCAGCTGATTTCTTCAAGAAAGGCATCAATAAGCTACCAATGCGTTGGCAAAGATGCATTGATTGCATGGGTGATTATTTTGATTAATAGAAATAAAAAATATATAAAAAAATTACGCTTCATTTATTTCGTGAAAAACGGCAATTTCATAGGTAAAGACCTAATATTATGATATCCCTAGATTTTGTTGATATGTGTATTGAGCAAATGAAACACAAGAAAGTATTGACATAAAACCATCCGGTTTGTTTATTGACCAAGAGGTATCCTTCTTGGGAGCTTCTTCTGACGGCATAGTAAGTGATGACTATTAAAATCTATTAAAAGGAAAATTACCATTTGATAAAGTTAAAAAATATGGTAACTTTAAAATCAATAAACCCGTAAGTGATACTTTCAAATACGAGGGCCACTTCACACAAGAGACAAGTCTAAATGCCTCTTAGGTATCTGGTATGGCAAAAACGAACCCTTGAAACAAAAAATTACATATTGAAAGCTTTTTATTTAGATTGTTTATAACCCGAATTGGCAGAGCCCAGGCCTACCAGAACCGTGCAACGGTAATGCACCGGTAGATGATAAGGAGGGTAGATGCTGAACAAATTTCTCTAAAGGAAAAGAAATAAGAAATGGGAAAAATACGGAAAACGAAGAAGAAGATGAAAAGCTAGTTTTAATGAAATTTACAAATACAGTGAATGAAATATTTGTTGGTAGTAGTAGATCGAGATTATTCTTCCGGAAGGCAGTTAGATTTCACTGAATTGTCAAAAATAAAAGTAAAATGGTATAAAAAAATTTACAAACAATGAATCTTTTTTGTATTTCGTAACTTTATTGTAAATCATATAAAACAGATGTTATGTTTTTCTTTTTTGTATTAAGTAATCAAAAGAATTATTAACACAAAGAAACCTACAACTTATTCAATTTTAATAATATGATCATCTATGTATGTAGAAATATATATAATAAATCTCAAAATGTAATTTTTTTGTGACGTATCAAAACTGCCTCCACGGTTTAGTGGTCTGAGCGATGGTCTCAAAATCTATAGGTTGTAGCTTCAACTCCCACGGAAAGAAATTTGATTTCGTGTCTCTGTAAGCACGTCAGGTTATTGACGATTGATATCTAACTATTGCTATATGACCCGATTGCTATCTAGCAGTCGTTACATAAAACCATGTTAGGGCGGCTTCCCCATTTACCCGTCAGAGCATTTCAAAACTCTCCAAAAACATAAGCCAGGGGTTATAAGTTCGATAGATAGCAGCTAACTCGATGAAAAAGAAAACTCAATTACACATTCAAAATTTTATAAAACGGTTTGATTGATTTTTGTAACAAACAAGGAACGTGTGTAAGTAAGTAGGATAACATAAAAAATTTAAGTACCCCGACATAAAAAAACAAAAATTATAGCCGTATCGTTGATCATTAAAAAAACTGCATCAAAATCCGTCTATTATAATCGGAACTACGATGCCACAAACAAACATGTCAAACACTCCTCTATAATGAAGATAAAAAATGTAAAGACCGTCGAACAATGTGTCTTGACCTTAAAACATCTTGTAATGGATGTGGGCTGGTTGGAGTTCATTTTTATTAAACGCGAACAAAACTTATAATCAGACCAATAAACATAAACAAATCTTACTAATATAATTAATCACATACAGTATGATATAGACAAAACAGTATACAGAATTACAAGTCAAAAATATCACCTTATTTAATTTAATTTAAATAACATTTATGTATAGTAATATTTTTAATTAAATAACGTCAATTTCAAGTAGAATAATCAATTAAAAAGCGAAGTGTTAATTACTTTCTTATTTACCGTACCAAGTGCGGGGTAGTGCGGGCAGAGGAAGCCTCAACGCCCAAGGCCGTCGACGACACTACGCGCCTTAAACTTGTGTTTGCGTTAAATTACTATATTTTAAAACTGGTGTAGTTGATCTATGAATAAATAATTACATACAACACTTATCTATCATTTGCTTGGTATCTTGCGCATAATACTCAAAACTTATTCCATTATGGTAAACTGATTTGCATCCAATTTAAGTTGTCATTACCTCCTTAAAGCATTGTAAAAATAAAACTAATCAAAACACACAAAGTCAATTCACTCTGCAGCAACTAATCGCTAAATTACAGACATAACAATTAAGCGTTATCTCCGTATACCATGAAGGTTTCTATGGGGGCTTTCTACGTCAGTGTCATGAGACCCGACGAGTGAGGCCTGAGGTAAGTCTGAGGCAGTCTGAGGCAGTCTGAGGCAAGACCATAGGTAACCGTTTCATTTTATCGCGGACTTGAACACCGCATCTGCACGGGACATTGTAAATCGTATTTGAATTGCTGGTAGGCACGCGGTGGGATCGTTCCGTGTGAGGATTATTTTTATAGTCTCGGGGGCTTTTTTATGAACAGAAATGTTGTGGTTTAAATAGTTGTCCAGTCCAAATCCTTATCATTGATCTCTTTTCGCCTATACCACAAACTACTATATACACTTAGTGTAGAACTACTCAATCAATCAAACAATATGGTTTTTTTTTTAAATAATTATCAAATTCTAGAATTTAAATTAAAAATTTGTCCTTATACCTATCAATTTTTTGCCAACTGCGGTGAGAAAAGGGTCACCACAACAGACCGCATCCAAAGTCACCTATCAAAATGACCCACTTCTTACCCAGTCTCACCGTGTACCCTGTACCCAGGAGTGATATCACCAGCCACAAGTACGTTTATAATTCAGCAACAATAATAAACAGATTGTTAATTGCCGGGCTGTCACTGCGCACTATATGGTAATGCGAGTTGTTGATCTCGGCTGTGTTATCTACTGCGATATACGTATGGGTGAAAGGCGTATAAGGAGAATTGGCTTTGTACACGCGATTAATGAAGCATGTGAGATTATTGTAGTTGCTAGTGATATAAGATTTGATCACTGATGGTAAAATAAAACAACTAATAATAGAGGCAGTGTCGATATATCATATAGGTGCCCCTCACCTGCCCCCAATACACCTTACTGTGAAGTTTGCTCCACGATAATGCACTGTGACACAAGGCCAATCGTGTGAATCAATTGTCGTGCCTAAAATGGAACCTTATATTTTCTTCGTTCTTCAAATTTGATTACTACTTCCAGAAATCCGAGTTTGCGTGGAGTACTGAAATCGTTTTATCGACGGTTGGATTATTCATTGGCATAAGTGTGTACTAGGAAGGTGATTTATATTTACTATTAAAGTAATTTGTTTGAGGTGCTAATTAAACAGATATCTTTTTGATAGCATTATTCGCTCCTAAAAATCTACATTGCCTTCTAAATCACTAAGTCAGCTACAATTTTTACGTCGCCTGAATGACTATCTTCGCCACTATTAAAAATATGTTGTTACATGATGTTTTTGCTATAAAATTTTGAATTATCATACAATTTCGATTATGGAGCATCGCCGGGTGCTCTTGCACCACGCTCGCTTCGCTCGCTCGGTTCGCGCATGCAATAAATGCAGCCTAACATTAACCTAACCCAAAAGTAACTACTACGCTTTCTATAGAATATTTAGTAGGCGTTGCAAAAAAGACGAATTAGTGTGTTAGAGGCTAGCTCATTTTGTTGCTTAGTTATAAAATTAGAAGTTTGATCACGTGGCCAATAAAGAAAGTTGTGGCTTGACTTATAATTTCCCATTTATTTGAATAAACTAAACATATTTAATGTTTCATTGTCCGATGCCCGTTATTTTTTGACATAGAGAATACTTTGAGAAAACTAAATTTCATAAAAAAACATTGCATACTGTTTATTTCACATTGAAAATGCAAATTTATTTTCAGTTTAAACAATGTAGTAGGTATGTGGATGTTAGCGCGAGGAAACTTTCCCTTTTCGTCTTGAATAAATTTACTCCTATCTAATATCATGGAGCCGTTTATCCACAAGATACGTAAAGTTTTAATTTCATTCTTAACATTCTTATAATTTTATAATTATGTATTGAATACTAGAAGTCCCTGAATAATTCCTAATTTCCAATCCCATTGGAATTTAATAATACGACCCCATTGTACCAAAGTTTGTGATATGGATGACAACAATGCAAACTAGCAGAAGGTAAGTAGATACAAGAACATCCATAACTGATGAACAACCATAATAAACAACTTTACGTAATTGTGGTCCGGTCAAAAGGACGGGACCTTTGTTCCAGTGCAATGACCAATAATTCCAACTGAAGCCTACGGTCTGAACCGCATCATTAGTCGACATTATGTCACATTCAACCTTAATAAAATAGAACACGTATGTCCATCGGTGTCTACGGGTGCAGATGCCAAGATTGAAAATGGTAAGCCATCTGGTGGTCGCATGCTTCTTTGTCGACTATAAAAATAGTTTTAAAAAAACAGCCAAACAAGTCAGTGCATATAACACGAACAGAGGCAATTACAGTAGCTGTTACTGAACAGAGAACTGAATTACAAAGTCAATATTAAATGTTTAAATCCATACATTTTATTCAAGAATATCTTAACCAAACACTACAAACCTCGATTTTCCCACTTCTCTACGCCGTTTCCTAAGTTGACACCAATGCGTTTTTATCAGCACATATCTGGCCAACTTGAAAGCTAACAAGGAGAACCGTATGACACTGACAGGTTGGCACTGACATTGGAAAGGCGAAAACCGATGTCGCTGTGTAATTAACCGGTGATTAAGTTAATGCGATAAGTAATGTGTATTTTAATGTTATTACATTTCGACACAGCTCTGTAAACAGAGAAGAACACGTAGATCTACATTAGGGTTTTTTTCATAGGTTTATAAGATAAGATTATTGCCGAAGTATATTTTTTTGGTTCAGTTTGGGGTTTTACTACAGAATAAAGGAGAACTTTTTATTCATTAACAGATCAAATAAAATAGTGTAATGCATAAACATAATAATAATTTAATGAATTAGCATTGAACTGGCCTTCAGACTAATTTATATTATTACACATAATAATAACAAAATTATGTAAGAAAACGACTTTAATCGCTCCTCTTATCTTGAAAATGAAATTAACAAAAACTGGTAATTATTCTTATTATATAGTTACTACTACGTCAATGACACGTGTACCAAAGAAAAACAGCAAATTTACAATTTGTAGGTAACTAAGCGATGATGAAAGTGGAGGTGGCAACCAGTCAGTTAAACAAAGTAAAGCGAATGGTGTGATTTGTTGGCCGTGAAATGAGATATTAATTACGGATTCATTGATTTACAAAGTATTACTGATAATTTATTCCGATACATTATATTAGGCCACTGCACCCGTTTTATTTTATGATCATGATGAGTGTAATGTTGTACAATTTTTATTTTGCTTTTCATTCATTTTAGATATTCTGGTATTCGATGGATTTTAGCAAAAAGTAACATCAATCAGGTCTTTCATGTTTAAAGTTGTGGAATTGCAGGATATTTACATTTAATTAAATGATATGGACAATGAAATTTAAATTCTTACAAAGTATTGTTTAAATAAATTGTAATATTAGTTTCAAAACTAAAAAAGCGTAGTAGGTATTTGTTGAACAAACGTCATTTGTTCAAATCGTAGGCATTATTGACATTATAAGTATTGTCATCCGTATTCTAGATGGTATAAGTCATTCATGCCCGCAAATGTGTGGGTTAAGTTTGTATACAAACAACAACCTGTTTGTGCGCGACTAAAATGTACGGCATACACACACTCACTCACTCACACACACACACTCACTCACACACACACACACACACACACACACACACACACACACACACACACACACACACACACACACACACACACACACACACACACACACACACACACACACCAAAGCGACGAGAACACAGTTTGACACGTTAACGACTGCCATGTAAAGTGAAGTTGCATACTGACTAGCACACGCACACCCGCGCACAAGTGAGCTCTACTATCTATACGCGTACATACATTTTCAATGTTTCACATTGATAGGCTGATAAGAAGTAGGTTAAAAGAAAAAGGAACTGGGCTCTGGTTCTCAAATCCTAGATACATCAAATCCATGTACATGTTTGTTTAGATTGTTGGACTTATGTCAATGTATATTAGAACTCGGCATAAAGCTGTGATAAGGAAATAAGAGCAAAAAAGTCGCAACATTTTTCTATGCTTTTTGTAAACTACTTATTTCTTTCTTGTGTCAAAATTATATTAATATTTATATAATTTTTTTAATATTTGCAATATTTTTCCAAAACAAAATTCATAAAAAGTTAAGGACGTAAGAATCGTTCTTTCGTATGTTTTTAATTTTCTAGCTTGAGATATTTATTATTTTTTGTAGCTTATTTTATTTTATATAAATACCTGCAGAAAATTATAACCGATTGTTACATATATTTCCTTTCTCTCACCAGGGCGGCCTACAACTCGCTTCCTCCTTTTACTTTCAAGACATTTTACATAGATGTATGTAATAGTCCTGATTCTAGAGAAAAATTTACTCCAGAACGAAGAAGTATCAAAAACAACAATCTGTATTTTCAATGCATGATTTGATTGTTCTAAAATTTTCAATTAATTATAAAAATGTTAATAATAGTTTTTTGTTGGATTATGATTATTTCTTATACATTTCTCTCAGACTTTTCTACAAACTGTAACAACAAGCACCCAATTAATTTCGTGCCACTTGAATATAAACATATGAAGCAATACTGATTAGGATCGGGATTAGCGCATTTGTTTCCCTAATAAGGCGATCCCGTGGAGGCACGATATATTTATGTACTCGGATTACCATGTAAATGTCATTTCACACTAGTACTGTTAGTTCTCACGGGGCGGGCGAAACCGCACCTGGTTAGGAAATGCGGTCTACCTACATCAGAGGTGACAATGGCGTTGACTAGATAAAACATTTTTTTACTACTTTCATCCTGATGATAAGTGACATGCGCACCAATGAACGTCATTAGACGTAGGTGTGTTATTTATTAACACTGAACGTGATTATTATCTCGATTGATCATGCGTTACCAACCGTAGGCATCAGTTGAATGTGCCTTTGTTCCAGTAGTTGCACTGGCTGTTCCTTTCCTTTGAACGGAACACTTCCACGTAAACGTCATTATTATGGCGGTTAAAGGACTGTAGTACCGCCCCGGACGAGATCTTAACAAAGAAACTTTTCTACCACTACGCTCTAGTCTTTATTACTCATCTTAATTAATATTATAATTACGAAAGCGAGTTTGTTTGTTAGTTCGGATCACGGTCACTCCTTAGCTACGCAACCGATCATCATTACTCACATTCCAATTTTCATGGTTTACGTATCCCGCGGGAACAATATTTTTCTGGAGGAGAAGTGTTTCGGGTGATGGGTCGCTCACTTCCCTCTAATACGGTTGAAGAGAGCGATGGCTGGATCCAGCGTTAACTCGTGAACGGGTGCCGTTTGAGGGTGTTCGTCGTTTGGATACTTGGGGGGAGGGAAACTTGCCGAGCATACATGCAGATAAGAATAATTTTGCTTTTGCATACATTGTAAAAATTATACCCATGAAGTTTCTTGCCAGTTCTTCTTCACGAAGATTTTTCCGAACTGGTGGTAGAGTCATGCTTTATTTGACGTAAACAAGAGCAAGTAATTGTAAATGTTGAGAAATAAATATTTGAATTTGAATTTCAAAGGCAACATACTTATGTCCTATTCTGTACATATGACAATAAAAATTTTTAGTTAGAAATTTCAAAATATACAAATGCACTGACTTTCCTTTTTAAATTTAGTTAGGATGGTCAAGGTGGCACAGTCGCAGCCCAACAAAATATTCCCGCGATAGTTTACCTGCTGAGCAATATTCCGTTAATCTGAGCCCGTCCCGTGTAACCCTAATGAGAGAGCCATGATTTAGACCAGATACCATCACGCTCATTAAACTGAGGTACAGCCGATCTGGTGTGCAGTTTTACCGAAAGTGCACTTATACATTAGCAACCAAGCTTATACATGATATACATTCAGTAAATTCGGTGTTTATATAAACTTGTTGAGTCTAAATCATATATAGCAAACTCAGATAAAATTTAAGATATCAATTTAAAATGCCTTTTCTGCGACTCCGCAGTAAGCAGAAACAGCAGTTATGGGTTCTTGTTTAGCGAATTGCGAGACAAGCCAAAACAAACATAGACAACAACTAAGATATACAAACACAAACAGAAAAAGTTCATGAATAAAAAGATATAGCAATTTATTTATTTGACACAAATGCCTGACATAAAAATGTAATTTACGTAAAGTTATCGTCGTTGCCGGTTTTCAGAAACTGCTAACGTCTTACAAATAAGTACTTGCTTTAAAATTATTCCATGTTTAATATCAGCCTGGCAATCAAAAAAGGTTTATGTCCCCTTACGTCAACTTAATGAGTACATTTCTGAAAATTATACCGTTGACGTAACATCACATCGTATAAAATATAAAATACTAACTTTTTTCTGTAGGTCATAATTGATTCAAAACCAGAAATGGTGACCTAAAATAATTACAGACGACCATATACGACTCTTTGATTCTAGCGTTCTAGTTATTTTGTCTCCATAAAATAGACGAAAAGTACATTTTCAGTTATCGCAGAAGTGTTTGTATGGAGTACCAAGCATTCATACAAAAGTTCTCGCAAAAAGATTTAGAATGAAAATAAATCTCTAAGTTTAGTTTTCATAAATTCAACTCTGAAACTAGTTACAAACGGATAATCAGTCTGGTCGTGTAAGGAAAAGAGAGGCTATACTTATACCGACTGCATGCGATTTAGATAGACAATCAAAGATATTATTATGACAATAATTTTTTTATTATTTGATAAGATAATAAGTACCGGCAAACATTGTGTATGAAATATTAGCATTTTCATAACATTCAATGTCAGGAGTTACAATCGCGGTGCCCTTAGGCGTATCATATGAAGGAGTAGTTTAAGTTCCGGCTAAGCGCCCTCAGCGCTAGACCACAAAGTCCGGTGAAATTTAAAAGGCTAATAAATAAACTGTCCGTTTAGAAAAAAGTTACAATCGCGAAAACAGTGAGTAAATCAATATCTTTAGAACTCAGACAAACTGAATTTCTAATAACTAAGATAAAAGCCACCCATTGTGAATGAATTGCAATAAGTCACTTAGCAATTTCACGTGATTTAATTTCACATAATTTGTTTGAATACTGATAACAGCTCAAATTATAAACAAACAGGCGCGATACAATATCTATAAAGTAGGTTAATTATATTATTTCTAATTATTTTAATCTTTATTTTCGAAGACAAAAATAAAGTACGAAAGATATTGCCAATAAGAATCATAGATGTTAAGATATATGCGAAATTAAATTTAAATTCTAATAAATGTAGAAACCACAAAAGCAAATATTTAAAATAAGTTTAACTCAATCAGCAAAAGGCATTATCAAACTCAGTTGAAGACGAAAAATCCGGCAAAAATAAACCGCTGGTCAAAGTACAACCTTCTTGTTTTTGATTGCTGATTTAACGACTATATGAATCATTTTGAAAGTGCTATGCCACTCCCAAAATATACCTCTTAATATTTGCCTTGAAAATTATACCCAAACTGTGTAAAAAATAGATAGCGGTGTATGGCATCAACTCACTTTGTAAATTGGCTGCTACTTGCAGTTATAACAAATACCACAACAATTCACAACCACTCATAAACTAACTTTAACTTGGAATTCAATGGCACAGAGTTCGCTTATACCACACGCCCTTAGACATTTTGTAAAAGGTTATTAATAAGAATACCTAAAACGGGCGTGGTAATGGACAGTTCTAACGTACAATTTGACAGATTTATACGAGCGCGTCGGGAGGAACCAAATGCAGCTACAATTTCTATTCGCAATGACACCATTACGTTGCCAGCCGAAGACAACCATATTCCATTAGACAACCATAAACCTAAGAAATATTCTCGCTATTCCGGCGCAATTGAAGCTTTATACCATTTAACTCCTCTACAATAAGATGAGACTTGTATTACCGTATATTGTATGATAACAAAACAGATAATACAAAAGCAAAACATCGTTAAAGAATCGAGTAAAATTTAGTAGACTTACATTGCAATAATACACTGATAACTGCGAGCAATAATTATCATGGACACTGCAATAATAAGCAATAAGATTTAACATTTCAATACATTACCAACAGCGATGCGTCTACGCACAGACACATAGATAATAAGAACAGAAAGCCATCACATATAATTTCATGGTTACTAAATAAAATTATCTGGAAACAAGTAACAAAGCGACCTTAATGTATTCTTGGTTACGAGCTAAGCGAATGTACAGCCATATATCACGGCACACATAGCAATATTTAATGAAAATATAAATCGTAAACGCGTATAATGTAATTCAATTGAGTTAATATGCAATAATTGCGCTGGGCATGCTCGGGGATTAGACAGTGCCGTCGTGAGCCGTGTAATCGACAAAGAATGGAGCGTTTAGCATTTCTCTGGGCTGCAATTACATTTCAATTTTCTTCGAAAAGCTGAACGCGTGCAACGCGATAGCTCCACACTAGCGATTATAGGTGCTTACGTCGACGACATGCCGTTATTATTTAGGCTAAATTCAAATCAGGCTTGGCCGTATTGTACCTGCACTACTGACATAGTTTTTTATGATCTTCAGACTAAATTATTGGAAGCTCCGAAAATAGTATAAGTCAAAATATTTTTTTGTTGTTTTTGTTTATTTTCTCGGTGCATAATGAAAGGCAGTTTATTTCACGTAATATATAACTGAGAGCATAAAATTTTCTTTATAAATATTGTAAGTTTCTCAGTAATTCAAATAAACAGAATAAATATCAAAATCTTTCATTTTTGTATGTAGCCGACTAGCTTATTACGTCAATTATGAAGACACGTGGCCGCGCCATCACCTCGCAAAATAAACAGACGTCAAATCGCCAGACGCCGACGCGCCATAACGGGTACTTATTCTGGTTATCATAAAATTTGCAGGCAACTCGTGTATTTCAAATCGTTATAAGAAGGAACGCAAGATGATCGATAATAATGGTAATTTCACTTGAAACATATGTAAGTATCGGTGTTCCGAAGGCGCGATCGAGATCATGCCTGCCCTATTAGGAGGTGCAAAGGCTTTCGATGACAGAATCGGCTTGCACGCTTTATCAATAGGAAAGGTCTATTGTTTATTCAGTGCTATACGGAAATGAGGTGCGCAGACACAGTGTGAAAATTGGACACATTGATATCCATCGCATGGAAAATGTTAATGCTCTTCTCGTATACGACTATCTGAAACCTTATTATTTTGCACCGAATTTAGAGAAACAAGTTCAGTTGGTCGTTAAGAATGGATCCTTGTACAGTGCTGCAACCCATGAATTATTGTCGATGGGGCTGACGTGAAGCGACGGTATAACATGGATACACCTCGGTAATCAGTGTTGTCACTACAATGTTTTGTATCATTACCTGAAATAACTGATACTTTTAAAAAGACAAGTCCATAATACCATGACAATATCGGTCACTCAATATCTGTCAGCCCGTCTCCACCAGTATCAGTGTCCACCACGTTGATACCGCTAGAAGCTTAAGCCCAGTATTTACGGAGAGGCCAGAATGCGCGGACGGATATAATAGCTACGCAATATCACAATACCAGCGCAGATTTATGCGCAGGCGATGTGCGCAAGCGCAAGGAAATCTCATAGTTATTTACCAGTTGCGAGTTAAGAGTCAGTGATTTATAGCGCTGCGTTGTGCTGCGTTGTCCAAGTGCGGTGCTTTTATTCGGAGATTTAGAGCTGCGAATTGAAATTGCTTTGTGGTTGCACAGTATTAAGGTAAACGATAATAAAATACTGTGAAAAAGTATCCTACAAACTAACTACGTGCGTTTTACCCTGTATTTATTTAAAACTATATTGTTTAAACATACATCCAGGTTTCCCACAAATGTTTACAAAACCAGAACAAACAAAACAGGGCTGTTACCAACAAAAACCACGAGGCAATCAACGATCATAAAAACCATTACATTAACGATGAATTCGGAGTCTATCGCTAAACTTTTAGTTACAAACTCCCACTGAGCAGCCCTAATTCTAAATCTAAGAACGCTCCTCAGCCCTTCCAACTCAAGTGCACTATGATAAATACCTGAACGCCTGATATCAATACCGGGGCGAAGCGCTAACTTGGAGCAATTACAGTACAGGCTCTTACCGCTGATCCGAGCTATCGTGTGCAAGTGTGGTGTTGCTTGTCTCAGCTATCTATCGGCGAAAAAGGTGCAGTCAGGCGTAAATTAATGACGCCTGACTGCACTTGTTATTTTATAAATTATGTATAGTGAGTGTGAAGAGAGCCTTAATAAACTTAGCTTATTCATATCAAAATGTACTCATTTTTGATGCCTCTCGCCTCACACTCACTGAAAACTTCTTCCATTGCCTGTTCAATAATAAATTAAAAAGAAAAGACAATGTAATCTTTTAATACTTAAGCTTTCTGAACATAACTTAACCTAAACTAGCCATCCAATCATCATAATACGTTGCAGATACCGTCAGGAGTACATAAAGTTACAAACGGCTCGTTTATCTCGCAAACAGAAGTTCTACTCCCGAGGAGCATTCGAGAGAAGCTCAGCAGGTCCAACACGAAACATGGTCAATTTGACAGCCACTTGAAGATACCTTTCTACAATCGCGTGTCACGTAAGATGTATTGACCAAACCAAGTTAGCAGACGGCTGTCAAACGTGACGTCATGTAATTGGGATACGAACATTATTATTTACTTCGATATTTTACCCTAGTATTAATTTACCTGACTAAATTACCTAAATATTGGAAATGCACTTCTTCCGCTACACTTGTTTTATTAATTACCAGTAAATGATTGAAAGGGAAAGCGGCATTCCACCAATTCGTTTAGTCTTGGTCTGGTAGTAGATCTAGAAGCAAAAGGCACAGCGAAGCTGAAAACCAAATGCAAAAAATGTAGTAACAAAAAAAAAATATAACAGCGCACAAAATAACTAAACATAATAACCCACCTGGCATAGTACACATATAAAAAAGCAGCATATATTGGACGCAATTTGAATAGCCGCGTGAAATTACAGTCGGTCATTAGTCAAGTGGCAAGGAGGCTAGGCGAGCTGTAATTAATTTCATTATACCCGCTGTTAATCAAATCGACGAGATGGACGTTAATAAACACCGGCCAGCAGGGCGGTTCCGCGCTGTTGGGACATTTTACTTGTGAGCCATTAGTTTGACAATGTAGTAAAATGTGGATACATAGAATTTTAACGAAAAATGCTTTGTCTACATTGGTTGATATTTTTTCTTAAAACTAATTGAGACTAAACGGGAAATATTTGAACCGAGAATTTTCTAAATAAAGAAACAAAGATAATAATAATAATTTATTATTTATATGTACAATTCTAGGACAGTCGTCTGGCCTTTTCGACGTTTTAACTCTTAAGACTTTGTGACATCACAATTGTTTCAATTGAATGTTTACTGAGTTAAAAACGCATATATACTTTCACATTTACAACATAATAAAAAGATGACCTGAAATCTAAAGCTTCCCTAATCTTAAGTAATTCAGGAATAAGACCCTTCGTCTTATAAGTTTCGGACTTTGGGAGTACTTATAACTTTGAACTTCACAGGCTTGAGGGGTCTTAATTCCAAATAATTATTAATAATTGCTTGGATAATCTAAGAAATGGTAGAAATTTAAAGGAAGTATTTTTAAGTTTAATTTAATAAGTATCTAAGATTATTCATCGAATAAATCGAATCGACACGTATGATTTTATATTACAAGCTAATTTAGAAAACCGTCTATGCCAACTGCATTGTTTATATACACAAACAATTAAATATTCTTAGCTTTTTTCTTCATACGGTGGGTAATTCTTAACTAGCTGTGTCAATAGAATTTGTTTAAACCTATTGTGATTTACTGCACAGCGTCTGTATATCAGCCTCTATTGCTTATAACTTGTCCCGTTATCTCAGCCGTACCTGTGCGGTCCACTTCAACTAATCGGCTTAAATAATGTTCATTAATTAAAGTCCTGAGTGTCCCATCCGTGGGATTACCTGGTCTCTGTCCGGTACAATATTTTGTCAACCCGCCACTTGACTTATAGGACTTACAAAGCACTCCGCAGATGAACATTAATACTAATCATTGTGATAGAACGACTTGAATGCCCAGCTCTCAGAACGGCTCGCTCTCCGTATTTGTTGGATTAGTATTCAATAGAATCTACACTTAGTTTCACGTTATTGATGGTCGAAATTCAATTTCTTGTATTTATCTTGCTTTACAGATATGTAAATTACGATATGATTAATACGAGTTCGGAAATGAGTTAAGATTTCTTACGCGATTGATGTTCACGGCGATTCCTCAACTAGGGAGGCTGGTTATTTATGACAGTCATTTGTTACTACTGATTGGCCCATACAAGGGATCCCGCCCTGATTGTTTTTGCGAACCCCTTCCCGAAGCTTTAAGAATAGATGGAAACCGCTGATCGCCTTAAAAGATAGTGTATCTAAAAGCCGGATCTATCCGCTTGCGTTTTCAAATTACTGATAGCAATCGAAATCCATAAAATTATATGGTGTTTTAAAGATAAGTAGTTTTTCTTGTTGTCCAACTTGTTTATGACAGAAAAAACTTAGTAAAAATAAATCGTGAAGTCCGTCTGTGATTTATTGATTGTAATATTTATTACGTTAAAACGTCCGATGCGGGAGATGTAAATTGTTTATATCACGTTACGGCTAACAACGCAGACGATATATCAAAATGTTTTTGCAATATTTCTACTTGACCGGTTCATTTGTTTCCCGGGTGGACTCGTCTAGGATTTATACGCGCAACATTATCTGGGCCTGCAAACTGACTTGGTGTACAACACAGAGGTGTGAAAGATAATATAAGTTTTTCAAAATTGAGTTTCTTAAGGTTGTAAAGAGTTTTTGGATACTTTTATTCGAAGACATAACATTTTCGGCACCTAGGTTTTTCAAGTGGATAACTATTTATAAATGAAGCCTAGCAAACCAGCCTAGACTTCATTATTTTTTTTTATCACCAAATATTATTTGCCTTTAAATCGATTGTACAAGTATCTTATTTAAAAGTTAGTTAAATAAAATCACTTCTTCCTACAGCTAAAACCTTTTAATGCTTAACAATTCCCTACTCTGTCGCATTTTCATATTAATGTTCTTGTCGCCTTCATATTTTACGGCGCTCATGTAATAATTGGACATACGTCAGAAATGTCACGGTAATGCGCCCATATGTTAGGGCCCATCCCTGGGACGGTGTCATTACGCCAATCTGGACAATTGAGCCTCGCCAGATGATCTATGCGATGAGGTTATATGCAGTTTGAATGGCTGCTGCTCAAAGTTAACCGCAGGCGAGATTCCAATGTCTGTATTTTATCGCCGAGGTTCTGTTTCGCCTAATTTACAGTTATTCTGCGAATCTATTCTCGGGTACCGTTAGTGTGCTATCGTATACGTATGTGAAAGCCAATTGATGGTTCAAGTTTTTGTTTCTGAAAAATCTTTATTAGATAAAGAACGTACATCGTACGAATGAATGGCTGTAAATAAAATATAGTAAGGGTTTGAAAATTTTGATTTACATCAATTATTATTATTAATTAGGTTTGGATCAAGATTTTTCGTTAGGGATACCTAACCTATGAGATATCGACCGCCATAATCACAGTAAATATTAATGTGCATGATATTGTAATGGTGTGGTCATAAGTACACGATGGGACCTAGTAGGTCATATATATTATAGGTATTTATTGATTTCAAACCTGATACACCAATCATAAGCAATACTATTGCAAACGAATAGACTGCAAAAACCACTCGTTAGTAACCATACCATCGTTACGTAAGATTTTTTTTATTCAACATTTGTTAAGGGGCTTTTTATCAAACATACCTGCCCCATGAAACCTAACCTAAATATAGTACCTAAATATAGTAACCTAAGTATATCGTAAATACTTAAATTATTGAACTTTTAAATATAGAGCTATAATCATTTAAGCTTCCTGCGATAAAGGCTGTGACAAAATACTTTGTAATGCACCTTTATTAATTTAACAGATTTTTAAGGTTGTGGAACAAATAGACCCTTTCAGATGGGTTTCGGACACATTCCATATACAAGTGATGCACATCCTCTGTCTTACGTAGAAATAGGTTACAGAACAGTTGGGTAATTTTTTTTTTAGCTGGTAAGCAATGTTGTTTAATGGAACATGTTCGGAACGCCATCTGTGATCGGTTGATAAGATGTTTTTCATTTTGCATTTAATAGGTACTCTTACAATAAGATCCTTTGAAATCTCATTAAAATTATATAATGACTGATCAAACAAAGCAATACCACTGACATCTCATCGACCAATGAAGCGCGCGCCCACACGCTATCGGCCCGCTTCAACAAGCCATCCACAAATGTACCTGTACACCTGAACATAAATATCCAAATAATGATTATTAATGACAATTGAATTAGAATGACCGGATTTTTTCACAATCTTTAATCTACAACATAAAACATGATTTGCCATATAGTACACAGTATCCGTGTAATCGAAGGTGTTGTAATCGCATTATTCAATTACCCGATGGAGGGTTTTGTTGATTAATCGTAGGTTTCAGTAGGAGTTGTCTGTTGTTGCCTGTCATTTCACTGTTTGATTTTAGATAAGACATTTATAAGTTATACGCTCTAACTTTATACAGCCACGTGATGTTTCTCTTGGTCTAGTTAGAACACATCAATATGCAAAGAAACAATCCAAGTGGATGGCACGTCACTCTAAAAAATCCTGCGAGACTTGAACAAATGGCGGACATTTGTCTAGCTCCTATCCAGTTACCGAGTGTGTGAGGATAAGTGTAAGTAAGGGCCCCCACAAGCTTAGATCGCACACCTTTGTATTTTAGTTGTTATTTTACATAGAGGGCACTGAGGTCCGAGTACCCACTATTACAAAAAACGAATAGGTCGGAACATTTAGAATTGCATTTGTAAGGACGGCAAAAAAACATACAGCTTTATTTTATATTATTTATCTATTGCATAAAAACCGATGATCTTAGAATTAAGATCATCAGTTCAATCTGGATAGATTGAAAGTGAAATTTATATGACCGACTGTAAGACCTCAAGGTAAACGAAGATCGTCATCAGCAAATATACATAGAAAGAAATTATCCAAGGCACAAAAAAAGAACATCACACAAAAAAATTATTGAACGTGGTAAGCCTCCCACGATTTCCTAAATTTAAGTTAACATCGTCTAAAACAATTGACTTCACAGATGATTAGCTCAACCTAATCAATACCTATATTATCAAAATCTTCCAAACCCCAAAGGTATACTAAAATCCTTTAAGTTCAAATTCGCAAAGCAGACCAACTCCTGCTATTACAGTCTGCATCGGAAATTCATGCGCAGCTCGTCGTTTTAGCATTCTTGTTCGGGTTTCATATTAATTGCACACATAATATCGGGGCGAGATATAGCGGGATATTCTATAGGAGTATCCGAAGGGGCGTAGCGGAGATAAAACTCAAGAAATAAACAATGCACACTTCGAGGTGAATATTGAAAATTGTATGGTGAATATTAAACAATGTAAACAGTAATTTTTAATTTACTGTGGTTTAGTGCGAAAATCTGGAGTTAGGTGAATTAAAAGATAAGTGATTTGTCGTTGAACTTTCGCAGTTTGTAAATTAATCTATATTTTGCATTATAGTAAAAGTAGCCGTTATAATAAGAGTGTGTTATTTGATAAATAATGAATGATAAAGCCACTCTGTGTACTCATGAATTCTAAGCTTGTGCTCTAGTCGAAATACCATTGAAATGACAGTCTCTCAAATTGAGAGACTCCAAATACAAACAAGTATAAAAAAAATATGTTCAGCACAAAAATGTTTATCCCTACCGGAATTTAAACCTAAAAACCTAAACAAATTAAGGAGGGCTAAAATGGTGTTAAAAAGTAAATCATTTTATCGTCAGTTCTAGTTTCCACAACAACATACACGTGCGCGCACAGACACATACACACACACCCATACATACACACACAACAATTCGTACCAAGTCTTTTTTATATGTATATGTCTTCTTAATAACTAAGTTAGCTTATGTCAGTGGAGTTAAATTGTATCTTGAATTTTTATATGACAAAAGTCTTGTTTTATATAATAACTAAACCCAAGTTAGGATCTTTGGTAGGAATGGTCGATGAATGACTGATACAGGTATATACTTAATAGGTTTCAACACATGTGTTTATATGTAAATAATATTTTTTTTTTGTACTTTAAGTTACTGCCTACAGTAAAGAAACTATCAACTTTTATAAAGATCCTTGTGAAATCGCCTTTGTCGTTTACCTGTCACATAAGTTTCGGCACTCCTTTTACAGTGACAAAGGTTAGAGCAACAGTTCGCTAGGCACTTAAAGATACCAAAATAAATTTACATTATGTGTACACACTAACTTAACTATTCACAAGTAACAAACTTAACACCAAATAACATGCTTCCAATTAAAGCGGAATAAACGGCAGATAATTGAATCCCGAGCCATTTGTAATGCTGCGATGGGAATTTGTAACTTAGATTCGTTATTAAGATTGTGCATGATCTATGTTTTAATTTTAATGCTCCAGCCATTTCCTGGTGCCTTTGTAATTGCTGGGTGTTATTGATTTTTAATTGATCTGCTATTGCGTTTTGTTTTTATTGCTCTACTCATAGGTTTAATCTAAAGAATGAACATATGGAATGTTGTAGGTTATGTTAGTAAAACTTTTGTTGGTCGTAACACCGACTTTCAAAGTTTCAAAAAGGTGTAGTTTTTAGCAAGAAATCTGATCATTCATATCCAAGTGTATACATACATATTCATACCTATTGATGTACCTTCAATTGCTATTAATTTTAATGATTATAGCTATGTCACTTAATTTTCATTCAGAGAATTTTCTTTCATTATTGGTAGTAGAGTGAGTGGTATAAGAATTTCTAGCGGTTTTTATATCCGCGTAGTTTTCTAGTTAAGATCTCGCGTGGAGCGGTACTAACCGGTTGTGTTCTGGTTAAAAAAAAGGAATTACTGGAACAAAAGCAATTTCAACTGAAGCCTTCCGTCGGCAACGCACCATTAATCGAGATAATAACCACAATCACTTTTAATATGACACCTACGAGTCACGATGTCCGTGGGCACGGATGCCACTTACCATCAGGTGGGTCACGTGATCGTTTGCCGGCTATACATAATATAGTGAAACAAATTATTTCAATAAAACCTAAGGGTGTTACCACACCTATCGATCGACGTCGATCGATGTGATGCTTAAAATGCATCCCTTCGTACGTTTACCCACTAAAAACATGACTACGAAAGATTATTCTAAAATCCACAACTTTCCTTAAAAACCAATACCGTTCCCAACCACAAAGAGCTTAAAACACCAGCCTTACAGCCGAAACATTGCCACAAAGAAAAAAAAAGCCGGAACATCATATCATGGTCTAACCAAATACAGGCAGGCGGAGCAGCACGACTTTGTAACAGCTCAATTGCTAAAGCAAAGCTTACCAAAGGTAGCATCGATTATGCGAGCTACCGTTACATGCAAATCCGATGTTGCCACTACCAAGGACCTTTTTATTATTTTTTTTTATTCAACATTTGTTTAGGGGCTTTAAACATGCCAGCCCCATGAGACTTAAATCTATTACACTCGACTATATTGTAAGTACTTAAATTAATGAATCTTTAAAGCATAGATCTATAACTATCTTAGCTTCCTACGATAAAGGTTGTGACAAAATATATTGTAAAGCACCTACATTACTTTTGCTAATTTTAAGGTTGTGGAACAAATGGTTCCTTTCAGATTCATTTCGGACACATTCCATTAGCAAGTGATCCTCTATCTTATGTAGACATAGGTTACAATTGGGCGAATCTATTTTTTTCATCTGGTAGGCAAACTTGTTTAATGGAACGTGCCCGGAACGCAGTCTGTGCATCAGGACTACATAATGTCTCTTTAGGTCACAATTTGAAAACCAGGGTACTCGAGGAGGTTGACAGACTATGGTTCAATACCAAATTACTGTTAAAATATTCTTTCCAGTCCGTATATTACCAAGGACCTTGTCGTTTCGATTTATTTGTACGGGGAGTACTTTTGTAGTTAAAATTCGATTTATTTCTTACTTATTCATGTCTATGTAACAAATGAAGCTGGTAAATCCATTATTCTTATTATTATTCCGAACAATCAATTATGATCCCGTCTAGACGTTATTTACCTGGCTTTGGCCTATAAAATGTGCAGAACTGGAGGCGTACCTACTGTATTACTATTGATGAATAATAAGAATAAGACGACCGAGTAGCGTAGTGGTTAGTACACCTGCCTCACACGCCGGAGGTCCCAGGTTCGAGTCCTGGCCAGGGCATTCATTTTATGATGAACATAGATGTTTGTTCTCGGGTCACGGTTCTTTGTATTTATATATGTATGTTTATTCGGGGTTCCACAAGCTCTGCTTACTTTGGGTCCATACACTTGGTGTGATTGTCTGGGGATTTATTATAAATTATTATTAATGCCTTTGATCCGTAACACTTTACTAATCCAATCTCCCAAGTTTATAGATACAGTCAGGGAACGGAAAAGGCGAGAATCGGTTGCGCGTTGTTCGGTCTTTTGTAGGCGCCCCGCATACTAAGGGGCGACAACACTGCAGGGGATTCGAATGCGAATCTGCGCTTGCACCAAGTTCCGGACTGTACCAGCAGGTTACAGTTAATAATGCCCATAAGACGAACATTTAAAAATTAAACATATACCTACCTATTTTTTTATTAGTGTCACGGTTTAAGAATAACTGGTAAAAAATTAAGTACTTTTATCAATATTAAATATTGTATAGACTTACAGTAAATTGTTAATTTAAAGGACCTTGCGTAACCAACAATAAACAACAAACTAAACCATCCAGAACCGATAGTAAGAGACTTAAAGGCGCAACAACTAAGATCCAACAATCTCATAAAGATATGTTCTCTTTAGTTTCCCTTTGCGCGCGGCAAACTGCAAAAAATAGAATTTGTGCGCAGGCGCACAATAATGCGAGCATAGCGGCCGTGCCGACACCGCACGACTCACGGTACTGATGCTGCGGTTGCGGTATGGAAACATTATACAAATAAATGTTTCAAACGCAGAAATGGAGGCTCTCTGACGTTTTTTAACGATATATAAAGAAATGAATGTCGTAAATTATTGTGACTTTTATTTTAATTGGTGGATAAAATTGTTGAAAAAACGTACCTGAAAGGTGTAGTTATGGCGAACTTCATTGGAACATCTGAAACAAATATAACAAATCATTAATTAAAGTAAACTCTATTGGGCTTTCATTAAATTTGAAGCCCTCATTTAGTTAAAACTATACACCTAGGCGAAACTATGTGCGGGTTCATGGATGTAGGGTAAGGAATGATGGATGTGGATTAAATTATTAATAACGTAATAGCAGACATAAAAATGAAAATAAAATAAGCTATTTGCTACTTTTGAACTCGAACAACGCCAGCTAAGCCGCGTAAAAGCTAGTGCCAAGTAACGCCACAACAGTTTTACGACTAACCTTGTATAATAGCAATTTCAAAGTATCTCTATGTCAATTTAACGACACGAGAACTATAAGCGTCAAACTCATTAAACGAGTTGTCGGTTACCTGTAAATTAATATTAGGCTACAGTATACTATATAGTTAATGTTGGAGACATTACATAGTGCGTCAAAATGCGGTTATAACTTTTGTTCTATTAGGATTCATGAATACTGCCTCATTATTAAATATTTGTGGCCTTGTCTTGACTATATGTTGACGGAAACGACAATTAATGCGACCGAATCGAGGACAAAAACTGTATTCTTAGCTCAAGTGAACAATGCCTTTTGGTAAGCCAGAATTCTCAAGTTCATTTTTTTACAAAGTACACGAAAGACTCAAGAGCCTACAAGTATATTATAAAAAAATACCTGGATATTTTTACTTTTTATTTTATTCGACATGGCATCTTAAGTTGGTGCCTTAATGCGTCGGCCTTTCATATTCTTTTTTTGCCGCCGAAGCAACACCCTCACGGGAGGGAGGTGGAAGATGCGTCATGCATACCGCCGCAGGCATACGGGCTCTGCGGGGTGATGTGAGACTCACCAGAGTGGCGCCTACCCAATAAAAACCACCTTGCCGGCTGTAGCATGGGAATGCTGTGCAGCCATCATCTGAGCGACACCCGGGTTGGGAGGTGGGTGCGCAAGCAGGGGCCCGCTAGAGGGTCATCCGCTGAGAACAATAATCACATAAGGTGCAAGTGACAGTTTGGTTGATGATGATTATCCGGCCTGGGCAGCCTTAATGCATGGACGGAGCAGTGTATGTAAGTTACTCACTCGCCTATGTGGGGGTTAGGATGCTCTTCGGATCGCTTGAAAAAAGCGGTGGAGAGCGTCCTAAAGTGTTGTTGTACTGTAGGTTCGAACTACCCGTCAGGTTTGCGTTACGCACGTACCACGGAGCATCCGTGGCCCTGCGGCAGAAGGGATTCTATACCTGCAGATTATACATATAGGAGGGTTTGGCATGGGCAAAGATTGGGGCGGCATACGTCATTACTGGTCTGAGGCAAACCTTAAAAAGCGTTCGCTTGTTCCTAAGAGACATTTTACTGTGCCTGCCTTACATACTGTTTAGGCGGGCCATGTACAGACGGGCGAGTTTGGTAGCTCTAAGTATGTGAGGTCGGAATGAAAGCGTACGATCGAGCGTTACGCCTAGGTACTTTGTGGTTAGTGCCCACGATTCGCCATTTTTAAACCAGGCTCCGAGGTCGTTTACGGCCTTCTGGAGTTTGGTGATGAGGATGTCGACATACAGGCCCTTGACGTATAGGGCTGTATCATCGGCAAAGAGGGAGAGTTGGACACCTTTTGACGGGATAGGTATGTCATTGGTGTAGATGAAAACTCGACTCCGTTTAAAAGTTCAATTGCCTGTTAGTTCAGGAGTAGGCGGGGCAGGGGGCCACGTTAGTTTTTAACCTCGGAATAATTCTAAGACAATTTTTTTTTCACTAGCCATTAAGGGCTCACTGGTAGTGTAAATTCAAAATCGCAACCAAATTCGACTGCTGCATCCCGCCTGGACTATATCGTAATACTTATAAATTAATGCCACTGAATTAATCCGTAATTAATCTGTCTCTCGAGCGCATTAATGGTAAAAAAAATGAACAAATGCTTTTCTGCATATAGTCGTGAACTAAAGCACATAATGAGGCGTAAGTGTATCATGCAAGTTGGGCTTTTCTTAACAGCCTTTTCTTTTCTTAGACAAATCGAAAACTTTATCGTTTACTCAAAAATGAAACTTTATATCCGCTATTAGGTAATAAAACACAACTGCTCTTATTTTATTGGCATTAAATACTTATTGTTTTTTTTCAGCGTTAAATATTATAAGTACCTACATAATTTTCTAACAAGCTAATAAAACGTCTAGTAAAATTACATCGACAAGTAAGTATTAGGAGACAATATATCACTCGTAGTTAACGAGTGATGTATTGCCACAAAATACTTGGCGGTTGTAACAGTACCAGATCCTGTTTATAGGGACTTAGGTACAGAGTAATGAATTTTGAATATTCTGTGACTTCACTGCAGGCTTACATTGTAACTTTTATTTACTTTACGGTAAATTAAATAAGGAAGTGCAGGAATAAAATTTAGTACATTTTAGTCACATAGCATATTTGGAGATTTGAACACACTTGCAAGATATTTCCTCATATCCAGATTACTCTATTACAGTGAATAGACCTTCTTTATCTTCACAGCACTTTCAAAGAAATACAGAAGAATTCATAAAAAATTTAAATATAAATTACAAACCACAATTAAATAACATTACGTGATTAATGCTAAGTTATTTCACTACCGCAGGCGTAGCACGGACGACGTAAGACTCAGTCGCAAGACAAAAAATAGTCCCAGTCTTGGAACGAGTGTTAAAATTGGCGAAACGGATCGAATATGAACCTCAATGTCTTGCTGTGACTCAGCAGTCTTGGCGTGATATAAAAAAGAACGTAAGAATGCTACATATACTATAAAGATTAAATGGATTATAATCTCCAAATTGTGACATGATCCGTGACATAAGTCGTGTCTTGGCACGCCATGCTACGGCTGGTGCACAATACATTTTATCACGATGCTATTATATCGAAAGCTATAACAACTAAATGAGACAAACAGCTTGAAGATTCTATTTATTAATATTACTAGGCTCAATCTTCCAAGAGAAAGCTAAAGTTATTTCTCGCATTTTATATTTATTCAGTAGTAACTACGGCTACCGTTCAACCCGTGCTCTCACAATGCAATCTCATAAATTATAGAGATCTTTACCACTTCATTACAGAAATCTACAAGAATGAAAGAGATGTGCATATCCTCTTGAATATCGTTATTTCACTTCTATTCGATATTCGAACTCTGTGGGACACGTATGAACCGCAATATGATCTTACGCGGTGTCGGGAACCGATAGTAGGAAATGATGAGCTGGGAAAGTAAACAGCTCGAGTATATCTTGAGTATTTATCGAACGAAATAAGTTAGTAGGGGCTAGGGACTGGAAATACTGTAATAACTTCTTTAGGGTCAGATTTAATGTATTTTATAAGTATTCTCTATGATACTCTCTCTTAGCAATACACCTGTATCGTATACTACAGGTACTAGATACCGGCTCGAATCATGGTCGAGATGGTGACAAAAAGCATTTTTTTGAGGTTTCACAGAGAGATCCCTACTGAAAATTTGTCAATCTCATGAGCACTTCATCCTTTATGGAGTGAACCCTAAACATATATATCCTGTATATAAATACAGTAGAATCCGTTTATTATGACTCAGCCTATGTTGACCAACCGCTTATAATTAAGTAATTACACAGCGAAGTTTGGTTTTCATATAAAATTCTTTATAAGTTAGTTGGATATAATGACTTCGCTTATAGTGTCATGTCGCTTATTGTGACCTATTTTTAATAAATAACGTCCAGTTATAGTGACTGACATGATTCCTAACACCTTCGGCAGTGTTCGGGAGAATCACGTGATACCCGACGACTTTCGGCGCGTGCATGGCTTGTTTTGTTTTGAGTCTCAGTGTCAAATTTGACAAATCAAGCATTGTTCGTTTGTGATTTGTCAAAAAAAATGACATTTCAACCTCGTCGTAAAGCATTTTTGATTGAAGAGATAGGTGCAGTAATAATATGCTGATAAAAAAATGGAGAATCCAACTCATCGCTCTCAAAGCAATTTTATTTCTCTGTATTAAAATAAATACATACACTAACAAAAAGAGGAGATTGTTTATTTTCTACAAAATGCTTTGTATGAGTTCCGCTTAGTATGACGTTTTTGTTATATCCCTGTGATGTCATTATAAATGGATTCCACTGTAAACTAATACGAAAGCAAGATCCGTTGTTGGCGCTAACGCCAATAGAAATTTACAAAAGTATTTTAGATTAGTTTACAATTCTTGAAAGCTTGAAGCCGCAGGAGGAAGGGTTGATCTTAAAAAAATTTGACGGCCGACTCGCGTAGTGGTAAGTAGCCCTGCCTCATACGCCGGAGGTCCCAGGCTCGAGCCTGGCCGGGGCATTCATTTGTGTGATGAACACAGACGCTTGTTCTCGGGTCATGGTTCTTCATATGGATAAACATACCTACTTACGTACAACTTGTTCATCACTCTCGTTCGAGGCAGGAATACAAAGCACGATGCAATGAGGCCGTCCAAAAAAATTAACATTACAGACGAAAATAAAATGTAAAATATCAATAAGTTTACATTTACTTATCAAGTTTTAATTCAAATAAACCGTCCCATTATTAAAGTTGAAACAAATAAGGAGGTAGTTTGCCACAAAAGTTGCACTCGCAGCTTATTGTTGCAGTCAAGTTCTATCTATATCTTAAAAATTTACTCATATTAATAAATAACATGAAAAGCCTCAGTGGCAGTATTTGTGGAACGGCAAGTCGGCCCGAACCAACTATACCGACCTCACGGAATCGGCAAGTGCCAATCGGTTAGCCCATTCGGTACATCCCGCCATTACCCGAATGGTATTGGCCAGCAGCCCGGCAGGTGTGGATTGAAGTCGGCCCAAATACGTGGGTAACGCCCCTTACTGAAAAAATTCCCGAATTTTTCTTGAATGAACTAAATAATGACTATAACACCAATTAGACTTCTCATTGTGCAGTCCTAGCAGTCTAATAAACAAAAGAAAACGAGAGAAACAAAACTATTCACATAAGTTTTAACAGGCCCTTAACACCTGACTCCGGGTGAATTAAACAGCACGCCATTATTTTAGGCATAAAAGGTTACTTCGGAAGCCTATAAAATGAAACTGTATGGTACTTCGTTGTCTTTCGAACACTTATCAAGTCCACATGTCTATAGTCTATATATGGATGGGAAAATGTGTAATCCTCTATGTAGTAAAAAATACCAATATAATGTTAGTATGATGTCACACGTTAGACAAAATTTGCAAATGTGCAAAAATAAAAAACCACTCAGAACTAAATATGAACAAGTTCGTTTTCGAACATTTCCTTGACTTTCATTACAACAATGTTACATTATTATCGTAACATTGTTAAATTACAGCTTTACTTATTAATTATCGTACCTTCAAAATCGATTTCTAATAAATTAAAATATGTAAAAATAATGATTTAAAAATAATAATCTCGTAGTTACGTAATAATCCTATTTATAGCGCAGGATACATTAAATCAAATACCTATTAATAAATAAAACGATTCAGGGATAATGTTTAATATTCAATAAAATACTCCATATTTTAGTGATCAAAACGTGTCTGGTCTAGCTCAACATTACTGGAGAATCATAAACGCCCTCCGTGTGGGGTTATTCCTACTCGAATTCTTTGCTATATATTAAATAATATAATTTGATATAAATATGTAATGTTCCATAAATTCTCAAGCAAATAATTTTTTTTGTTTTTGTAGAAGGTTCAAATTGTCCCTTTTTTGCCTCCGCTTCGCATGTCTTTTGTTATTTACTTACATAAAATTGTAACTGTTAAAAACGATTAAATACATTTTTTTGTGATCTAAAGAAATGGCTAATTATCTTTACTGCTCATTTTTTATTTAAACATTCATACGTTTATTTTTTACTCAAAACATAACATTTTATCAAATTATAGACCGCAGCAACAAAACATCAAAACTATGATTAACTCTACACTCTACGGGAATAAACCGGCCTTAGTAAGCATCATAATAATTTAAGTTTTATTTCTCCAAGAGAGTTCCATCGGCAAATGGCTGTCACATCTTTAGAAAGCTATCGCTTTTTTTTCATTTCAAGTATGAAAGTATGGATCGCAAACTAAAGACGTGTCAGTAACACTCCCACAGCATGGACAGTTTACGGTGCAAGCGGGAGTCACGAGGGCAATTCATAGGACATTTACTGGTGAAAGCAAGGGACGATTTGTAGGGCTCTGGGCAATAACTAAGTGGTTGTTACGGAGGTTGTACCTGTGGCGTTCAGTGGAGCGGAAAGGTTGCGGAAAACACTTTTTTGTACCGTGGTTATAATCGCGGCAAAGTTTATAAGACTATACTAAAATTAATATGAAAAACTATGTATTTTGGTGTTGGTTATGTATATATTTAATGTTTGGAACTTAGTAACCTGGATAAAACATAAGCTGCTTTTACTAAAGGAATCTAAAGGAACGAACGGCCTGAAGGCCAGTTTAATTAAAATAGCTACCATTTATTTTGAGGAAAATGATTATGTCAACGATGTGGAGGAACAAATCAGGTTTGCCGAGTATTTTCTGCTTCTAAGCGCGATTAGGTCCGCTTATTACTTCAATACCACAAGCAGAAATAATCTTAGGCCAGCGTCCAGACCCTATCTCCAAGCAAGGTATTCATAACAGAAATCTTTAGTAACATGCTTGTTCTGACAGCTGTTACATATATTACTGAACTTAGGGTCGTTTCTCAATATTCAGTTAATTTTATCAGTAGAATTATTTTGACACTTCACAAAACTCCACAGAAGTTATGTCAAATTCTCAAAACATTTCTACTGATAAAAGTTATCTGAGCATTGAAAAAACCGGCCCTTGAAAAGCTATTTATTTATTTTATTTTTTATAGCCAGAAAACGCACGCGACCCACCTGATGGAAGGCGGCCTTTGAACCGATGCACATCATTCATCGTATGTGATTATTATATCGACTAATGATGCGTTGCCGACCACAGGCTTCAGTAAGGAGTAAGTAACCATAAGTTAAGTAGGTATTATGAAATGTAAAAATCCTGTAGTATTTTAATAGACTGTAATGTTTATTCGCTTATCCCACCACTCCGTATCGGTCACTACAAATCTCTACTTCACCACTTTTGATGTGTTTCTGCAACGATTTGTGTAACTACTTCAGTTATATATTTCAATTTACTGAATTTGAATAAGCGAGACACACTTTTGAAGCATTATTTGGGTAAAACTTACAGTCACTTTACAATGAAAACACGTTAATTTAAACGAGGTATCCTATTAAAATAGTCGATTAAAATGCAAATGCACAATGTCATATGCAATCTTTCTTTAAAAAATTTTAATTAAATTTGTTCATCTAAATTTAAACAAGATCTTTCTGTAAACCTAAAATATAAATTTCAACCATTTTGAGATTTCCGGTAACTATTATTTAAGATATACGGGTTTATGCGAGTAGAAGCATACGTTACTGTAATGTCTAAAACACTAAGGGTGAGTTGCGCCCTATAACTACAACCATAACAAATTATTGTCATTTTAATCATTCATAATCAAGTCTTAACAAAAAGTTTAAAATTTTGGTTGAGAAATGTAAAAATAAAGTCGCAGAGACAAACAATAACGAATAACAACATGGTGCAACAAACATGTGTTAAATTCCAACGTAGTTGTCAGTGTTTAGAGGTAATTTTTACTATAACAATAGCTGAGCCTGTAGTGCAGCGCACCCTAATTAACTTTCAATGACTGATCGTCAAAATATGCGAGTAACAACCTCGAAATCAAATTCACTTCGGGTCTTAAAACATAATCAACCGTTCCAATCACTTGTTGCTACAAATAAGCTCTAAACGAATTAATTATTTTCCATACAAAAACACCTATTATGGCAGTAATTCGCACTTAATCATATGTTGTTCGAAAATACGAGTATGATTATAAATAAGTAGCGCTGAAGCGGCGGGTCAATCACAAGTAAATTAATTCTGACTGACGTTTTGCTGATCAAAATTAGACGCTTATAAAACACATTGAGGGCGATTTAATATTGCACCTTTTGCGACATAACAATTTTGTAGCCTAATCAGATTATTTTTTCTCCATATTACGGGATGGAAGTGACGGCAAAAGGGACATCGAAAACGAGATTGTAAACCAAGAAGAACGAATACACTCAACATTAAAACCATCAGTACTATGAAAGGCGCGGCAGCAAGCAGGTGGAATCTTCAAGTTCCGCGAACTGCAGCTGGAGCTGATCGCAGGTCGCGCGTTTCTTTGCATTTGCATACAGAAATCGACTGCCAATTCGACGCCTCTTAATAACATCTCGAAATTTTTATATACATATCTGCAAGTTAAGACCAAGGTCAAAAACCAGAATAGGATGTTCTTGATGGCTGGAAGCATTGTCTTCATTTAGAAATCCGTTTTTAAAACGGTAAGAGTTCAATTTAACAAAACACTAATTTGCAGTCTATCAAAGTTAGTTTTTTATTTTATTCAGCGAGGTCTGAGTTTTTCTAAAAAGTCTAAAGAAGTTTATTCAAACCAAGTAACACACTGCAAATTGATTACAAAGCTGGTTAATGGAATAAAATAATCAAACGTACCTTGAAAAATTTGTATTTCTAATTAAAATTTTGTTTTTAGATCTTTTTACTAGTAGATGGTAATAGACTAGAAAATATTACACTGGGTATCAAAATACATATAGTAGATCTTTGTAGTTTTACTTTAGAACAAAAACATGTGTTATTTAAAAAAGAAATATGTCCTTTTCTACGCACCTGCATTTTAATACATTTTATAAATTTACATACAAAGTTGTCTCTTCAAAATTACCATGTTGACGTTAATTATGCAAATCGATTCCGTCCCGTCTCTAACTTTAAAATTAATATTCTCACTGAGGGGAAACCATATTTTTTCATCAAAACAGGTAGAGACAAACAAATGAACATGAAAAAATGTCTACGAATTGAGGTTTAAAAGTAATGGGTACGGATGAGGTCGTTATTCAGCATTTGAATGCCTGATTACCAAAATGAAATATCCTGTCCGCATTCTGGAAATTGTTTTTTTTTTTTCACTACGAGACAGACACGCCAACTATTTTGTCACAAAGTAAGCTAGCTTTACGTCATCCTACGGATGACCACACAGAATATTATATAATTATTATAAAACCAGCATACTACTTATGTAATAGATAGCATGCTTCTGAAGACTTAAAAACCAGGATTGCACGAGCTCTCACACCACAGGACTATCCATATAAACTTACTGCTTCTGTTAAATCAAAACTAATACCCTGTAACAGCAATTTCAACAGTCTTAAACCGCAGGTATAAAATAAATTTGTTTATACGCATATTAACCAATAACATAAATCAAACTCGGCGAAGTCGATGCGCGGGCGCGACTGAACACTAAACAATAGTGGCCCATCCATTAAGAGCCTTTTATTTTTTCTTACAATCGTAACCAAAAACCAATATTTTAAATAAAATATGCATGTACTTCTAGCACATTCTCCAAATAGCTTTAGTAGTTATTAACAGTAGCGTAAGCAAGTTTCATGGCGAGTTCATGGACAAAATAAGATCCTTGTTTTCATTTCCATTTCATTAGGTAAAATGGAAACAAACGCCTGCCTAGTAAAAAAAAAAATACTTGATATATTGCTAGAAATTTTGGATAAAAAGTATATAAAATAATTTTACGATCTAGTTTTTGATAGCATGTGTGTAAACTTGCATGTGTATAAACGGCGTTATTACGCGCTGCGCATACCTAGATACTTTTTGTTGCTGACACAACCATGTACCATAGGAGAACTAGGCGGCAGCTCACGCTAAGGTCAGAATCGCTTGCGCGTTGTGCGGTCTTTTGTAGGCGCTCCGCATAATGAGGGGCGACAACGCTGTACGACCATCATAGGAACCTTAGTTGCTGTTCCAGTGGCGGCAACCGGACAGAGTCGCCCGACACGACTCACGTAGTTTGAGTAGTATACAATTTATGAAAAGTAAATGTTGTGACCAGGGCCGAACACTTTTTTTTATGTGAAAGCACCTGTTCACAAATAGTGACTGCGGGGCTAATTATATGAAAATAAAATATTCGCTGGTATCTAATCACCAGCAATAATAAGTCCGCCACAGGACACAAAAGCGTCCAATGATATTTTGATGGAAGTGATGTGACTTGATTTGGTAAGAATGGCGGCGTGGCTTATGTAACACCGTATTCAAATTCATATATCATATTCATATTGCTGGAGAAACATAATTTACTACGAACCACGATGTCAGTCTTCCAATATCGTTCACTGATATATTTACCTACTATTATAGCTTAGTGATATTTCGTTTATTTCGACAAAACAACGAAAATCTTAAAGTCGTTTGTAAAACAAGTCTTAATTTATAGCGAAGCGTTTCCGTGCAGGTGCTGTCTTTCGCAGTACAGATTTCATCCAGTTAGAAAACATTTTGTAACCCTTGGTTCTCTGTTCTTGATAATCTGTTTTTGGTAACATATTTGATAATAAATGTATATACATTTACAAAAATATGTGATAATAGGCTTTCTATTAAGAAAATAAATAAAAAATCTTAATTTACAGAACATAATAGCTTACGCTTTATTATTCTTAAAACTTTAGCAAAACCATTGAAATCTAGTCCTTTACCACTGCTGTTCACGGATCATAAATACTTATTATTATAATACACATTTTTATTTATTTACAAGGTAAAATTTACATTAGTGGATGGCACACCATACCGACATTGCAGCGTACCCCAGTATATCGCTTCGTAAAATAAACAATGCTTTGGTTTTCTACTTCTCTATTGTTTATTTTTATTTGATTGTTTTTTCGTGTTAAACATTTTCATACGGGAATAAAATAGGAGTCATACTAATGGCTTACCTCATAGTATGAAAAGAAGACCGTTGTTAGGCTTATAGGATTTTACATTTTACTAACATAAATAAAACATTTACTTCAGAACAAACATCATTGATTTTGGAAAACTGCTTTTTTAAATAACACAATCCAGCAAAAACAATGTTGATGTGACCTGGTCTTACCTGGGTACAAGCATAGGTACATAAAAGTAATGTCAAAAATTCGCCTTTCCAGGAAAGCAAATTAAAGTTTTCTGTATACTTTTGTGACTGAGAGAACTTTGTAATTATTCTAAACTTACAAATCGTTTATCAGTAACAGCTATATAGTTTAATATGTACACAATATAAGTTAAATGTTACATTGAAAGATTCAATTGCCCTATCACGACTATGTGGCATTAAATTTAAGTCAACGTTAATCGACAGAAATCAGTGTAGATTCAGCAAATCAAATCTACATACATGCATAAATAGATTATAAACCTTTGATTTAAGCAAAATAGTTGAAGATAGGTGACAAGCTTCTTAGGCACGGAGCTCAAAAATCATGTTCCCGGTCGCCTGATTTTACGTGTCAAATGGTTTAGTCACCACGCGAACCGGACCGACACGACACGACACGAATATAAACGAAATATTTAGTCTTGCTCGCTTCATTCTCGCTCCGATCGCCGCCCAGTGCGGACGTGCAAGACCCCGCTCTCCGTCGTTTGGTCCCTTCCCGATACTCCGTGGCGCTCAGTCTACTGACGTCACGGTTTAGCGTGTTGGTTCCGTGCTACGGATTTCAAGGTTCTTTCTACTCCCTCTGAGTGCTATCGAAGTGCGTATTTTTCTTTGCGACTAAGCCCTTTAGTCTTCAAAGTGCTGTGCTAAGTTGTGTTGTGCTTGTGCTGAGTGCAGTGTTGTGCCCAGCGTAAGTAGTCTGGTTTCAGTGCAAAGGATACTTAACGGTGACAACGAATTTGTACTGAACCAGTCCTTTTTATTTTTATTTATTTCTCTTCTCTATTTTATTTATTTTTCTCCTATTTTCATATTTATTTTTATCATATTTGTGTGTTTTCGTGTGTATTTGTCCTTTCTGTCGGTAAAGGTTGACCCTAACGCGGTCAACTCTTTACCTGCGTACCCTTTTTTAGGTTTCTAGGTAGCGGCCTTCGGCGTACTACGGTTAGTTTTAAGTTATTCTCCCCAGCCCCCCTACCGCTGGTAGGGAGGTTTGCCGCTAGGGTTCGCTAGGTTTTTATTTAGGAATCCTAGGCATTTGTTATATATTATAGGCATACATTATATATTTATATATTACATTTTATAATTCCAAGTCCTCCAATGGACCTTGTTAATATTCTTAAGTCGTTCGCCCAGGCGCTCGCTGCGTCCGGCGTAAGCATACCCGCTGACGCACTAACGCAGGCCTTACAGGCATCTATCGCGTCCCCGGCCCCTCAGGCCTCAACCCCGGCCCCTCAGGCCTCCAACGTCGAGACCCCTCAGGTCTTAAGCTCTCCCGCGTCTCCCGCCTCGTCCGAGATGGACTGCGAATCGGTCGCATCCTCTCACGCGTCGCGTCGTAAGCGTACCGCTCCCGGGAGCGACTCCGAACCCGCGTCTGATACGTCGTCAGATGCCGTCACCTTAACCGGCTCTCCTGAGCCCGCGTTTCAACTCGTCGCCAAGCGCTCCAAGAAGCGCTCTAAGAAAGCTTCGGTATCTTCAATACCCGAGCCCTCCCCGGTGTCTTCAACACCAGCCCCCGCGCCGTTAAAATCGCTCGTAGTAACCGCGTCTCCGTCGGTCACATCGAAGCCAGCGACGCGCTGCGCTCCCGTCCCGCCGAAGCCTCAGCTCCCTCCGCCCGTCTTCCTGCGTGAAAAAGCGCGCTGGACCGCGGTTTCAAACTTGTGCAAAGTGCACAAAATTAATTATTTAAAAGCCGCCAACGCTGGCGATACAATCAAGATTCAAATAGCGACCGTCGACGACTTCCGCTCGTTTACCAGGTTACTCGGATTAAACCAAATCGCGTATCACACCTACGCCCTCCCGGAGGAGCGTAAGATCCGCGCAGTACTACGGGGCGTCCCGTTCGAACTCAGCAACGAAGACATCCTCGATGACCTTAAGTCTCAGGGTTTCCCGGTCACAGCAGTGCACAAGATGCACTCCAACCGCGGTAGGCGTTTTCCCTTAGCGTTGGTAATCCTGTCGAATACTCCCAACTCGAGGGAGATCTTTAGAGAGGCTCGCACAATTTGCGGACTCTCAAATATCTCCGTCGAGCGTCCCAACCCCCGTGGTCACCCTGGGCAGTGCCACCGCTGCCAGCTCTATGGCCACGCAGCGGCTAACTGTTCAGCTCCCCCCAGGTGCGTAAAGTGCCTGGATCCTCACTTCACTAAGGAGTGCACTCGCACTCCCGAATCCACTTCCCCCCCTGCCTGTGTGCTGTGCGGCCAGTCCGGCCACACAGCTAACTATAGGGGTTGCCCGCGCGCTCCGCGCTCCACCACCAAGAGGGTCGCGCCTAAACCGGCGCCGCCGCTCACTCCTGCCAACTTCCCGCCGCTGCGCAACCGGGGTCCCCCGGAAGCAAAGCCCGTTCAGCCGACACCTACTCCGGCTCTGTCTTGGAGGCAGCGTCCGGCCGTTCCGCCTGCACCTTCCCGACCTATCCCAGCTCCCGTAGCTCCCGTAGGGTCGCGTCCTTCTCCGTCTTCCGCACCTCAGTCGTCGTTGGCTGAGGACATGAAGACCGTATTCGACGTTATTCAAAACGTCGATATTAACGAAATTTCCGTGCTCGCACGCAAACTGCGAGCCGCCCGCTCTCCTCAAGAGCGTTTATTTTCTTTAGCCGAGCATCACTCGCTCCTAAGTTCGTTGTAAATTCTTTTATAATTTATAAATTCGTAAATAATAAATTATAATGTCTAGACCCGCGAATCCCGCGTCCAGTCGTATTAAACCCAAGGGCTTATCCCTAGTATCTTTTAACGCTCGTAGCCTTAATACCAACCTTCCCGAGATTAAACTGTTCCTTCAGAACAAAGAACCTGACTTATTCCTTCTCCAGGAGACATGGCTCACTCCAAACCGCTCCAGGGGATTCGCTATACCTAAGTACGCGTTTATTCGTAACGATAGGCCCAACTCTGACGGTCTGACGGCGGCACCGCTATATATTACAAAAGAGGCTTCCACTGCTGTCCTCTCCCTACCCCTCCTCTCCTCAACATGGAAGCCACTGTGTGTAGATTGGCTATGACTGGTCATCCGACCATCATCATAGCTTCAATCTACATACCTAGTGGTACCAGACCAATCCGCAGCGACTTTGAGGCCATTCTCGCCCTCGGCCATTCAGTCATTATGTTCGGAGACTTTAACTCCAAACATACTGACTGGACGTGCCTATCGACCAACACCAGCGGTATCGCTCTCCTCGACATCACTAACTCCCTTGACCTAGATGTCATATCCCCCGTCACTCCCACTCACTATCCCAACAACCCGTCCTACTCTCCTGACATCCTCGACTTTGCAATTATCAAGCGTATCAATCTTGACCTAAGGTCTATCGAACCGCTCGATGACCTAGGCTCCGACCATCGCCCCGTTTCCCTCGTGCTAGGACCGCCGAACGATAACGTCTCATCTCCTAAGACCTTTACCAATTGGAAAGGTTTTAAAAATACGTTAGTTTCAGCCTTAGAGGCTCCGAACTCTCCACTCGCGATCTCTCCCGAGCAATTAGATAGCCCGGATAAAATCGATTCATTAGTAAATTCTCTCACTGATGCTATCAACTCAGCCATCAGTGACAACGAAAAGGTTGCTAAGCAAGGCAAACCCACGCTTCCCTTAGCCGTTAGCAATCTTATTAAAGCTAAAAACGCGGCTCTCCGGAGAGCCAAGAAATATCCCACGCCCGCCTATAGAACAGCTGCGAATCAGCTTCAACGTAAAGTTAGGTCTTGCCTCGCGGAACTCCGAGACGCTCAGATGAACGATCTCATGGCGAATATCTCTCCGTCCCACCAAGCGTACTATAGCATGGCCCGAGCCTTACGCGTAGACACCGTCTCTCACGTTCCTCCTCTCACTCGTCCCGATGGCACTACTGCCTTCGAAGTCGAAGAGAAAGCCGAATGCTTCGCCGACAGCATTGCCGCACAATGCTCGCCCAGCACGCAACCCGCGAATCCCACTCACATCAAAGCGGTGGAGGACGAAGTCCTTCGCAGAGACTCTCTCCCCATCACCGCCGACCCTGTCACAGTCTCTAATGACGAAATCTTGCTTCTCATTAAAAATCAAAAGTCCAAAAAGGCTCCGGGTGCGGATGGAATTTCCAACCACGCACTTAAGCACCTACCGCAACAGATGCTTACCTTGTTAGCTATCATTTTCAATGCCTGCTTCGACCATAGCTACTTTCCTAAAGCTTGGAAAGAAGCGACAGTCATAGGCATTCCCAAGCCGGGCAAACCTCTGAACGTCCCGGCTAATCACAGACCCATCAGCCTCCTCAAGGCAATGTCTAAACTTCTCGAGAGAGTCATACTTTCTCGAATGCGGAACCATCTGTTTCCAACGGATGGCGATCCTCTCATTATTCCCCATCAGTTCGGCTTTCGCGCTAAACACTCCTGCCCTCAGCAAGTCCACCGAATCGTCGAGTATATACTTGACGGTTTCTATCCGCGTCGTTATAAAACAGTCGCGGTTTTCTTTGACGTAGCCAAGGCTTTCGATAAAGTCTGGCACAGCGGTCTCGTTTATAAACTCTACAAGATAGGCTTACCGGATCGCCTAGTCAGGATAATAGCGTCGTTTCTCAAAGACCGTACGTTTCGATTTAAACACGAAGGCACGCTTTCTGCACCTCGTCCCGTAAAGGCTGGAGTCCCTCAAGGCTCAGTCCTCGCCCCTCTGCTGTACACCGTGTACACCAACGACATTCCCATCCCGCCGAAAGGCGTCGAACTCGCCCTCTTCGCTGACGACACCGCACTCTATACCAAAGGCCACGGTGTTCGGCGCCTTGTAACCAGACTCCAAAAGGCCGTAAACGCCCTTGGTGCATGGTTTCAAGAATGGCGCATCGATGTGAACCCTGAAAAGAGTTCTGCGATGCGCTTCGGCCACAAACGCCGTCGTCCCGATGGCGATCCCCACGTTCGAATGTTAGGCATTCCCATCCCCTGGAAGCGCAGTACTAAATACTTAGGCGTCACATTAGATCCGACGCTTTCTTTCAAGCCACACGTTGAAAGAGTTTCGAAACTCGCTCGTCACTATTTAGTCCGCCTAAATAGCATGTTAGGTAGAAAAAGTAAAATGTCCTTCAGAAACAAACGTACACTTTACAAGGTCTGCGTTAGACCCGTCATGACGTATGCCTCGCCAATCTTTGCCCACGCCAAACCCTCCCTCCTGCACAAACTGCAGGTAGTTCAAAACCTCTTTTGCCGCCGGGCCACAGGCGCACCGTGGTACGTGCGTAACGCGGACTTGCATAGAGATCTTGAACTGCCTATAGTACAACAATATCTCAAAACACTCTCTGAAGCGTTCTTCAAACGCTCCGAAACCCATCCCAATCCTCTAGTTCGTGATTCTGTCTCATATGCTACTCCTGTGTTAGACTCGAAGTTCAAAGTCGCTAGGCCTAGAAATGCGCAAGCGTACTCATCCACCAGACTGTCACGCGATCTCGAGGCCCTTCTGGCCGCAAATTCTAATTCTAACGTAAATTCTAATTCTAACGTAAATCCTAATACTAACGTAAATGCGAGTTAATTCAATTTTATTTTGCAATTTTTTAATTTTTGTTTTAATTATTGATTTTCATTTTGAGCACCTTCAGTGCTACGTATTCACCTTCAGTGCTTTGAGCACCTTCAGTGCTATGTAATCCCAGCGGGTGACCCCTTCTGGGCCCCGCTAGCGCGGCCTCTTTCTCCAATTGGCCGTCGCTCAGATGAAGGCTGAGTGGCAAAAATGCACGAGCCGACAGGGGGTTTTTAGTGGGTATGGTCCTGGTAGGCGTCGGGACGAGTCCCACATAACTTTGGATCTTGCTCGCTTTTGTGTCGGGAAGCACAATATGGTCTGAGTTCATGTGAGTAAATGTATGTGTTGACATAAAATTACCTTAGTTTTTATACAGATAACATTTCCTAACACGATAAATCTTTTGTTCTGAAGAATTAGTTAATCCCAAATATTTAAAAAGGTTCGTCTTCATCGCCAGTTTCTATCCGCGGAATTGATAGACAAATGCCCACTGAAAAGAAATGTCACAACCTGGGCTAGGTCTTTGTACACCATCTAAAAAAATTGACAAATAAATGGTAATTATAGGAAAAATACAAATAATTTGATTTAATTAGTAGTTAGATGGTAAGAAAATAAAAAAGTCAACATTGATTGTGTTCGTTTTAGCGGGCAACATTGATAATGAGTCTTTTCTGTGGCAGGAAGTTGTCAAGTGAAGTTAGTTCACTATGCAGAGGGGACAGCCACCTCACTCACAGCACACTTCACGCACATCACATTGATAGTTGTCTCCTGAGTGTTTCATTGTTCGTTGCGCTTGAGTTCTTTCTTTCGGTTTCTTTTTAACTTTACAACTGAAAAGCTAAATACACAAAACAATTCAATTTAATTCTTTGGGCTTAATGGCAACCAGTCATCGATACTACTCAATACACAAAACAAAATGTAAACACTTGATGTCTGCCATGTTGTTTTTTGTTTGTGTTGGGCACTAATAATGCACAACTTCATTTCCTACCAATAAACAAAGTGTTTTAATAACAATTTAACAATCAAAAAGTGTTCTAAGCATCTTAAACTATGTTTTGATAAAGTGTACAAAGACCTGGCCCAGACTCCTAGCATTTTGGGACATTTCTTTTTCATTCTTCTTACGACATCTTATTGATCAAAATATATAAATTTTGCGAATTTGAAGAAAGCAACATAAGAGTCTCTACTCTATGGTAACTACATTACCAACACAAGCACAAAGGTATCCCCAGACTCCTGAGCATTCAGAATCCGCATCAATTCACCAGTAAGCGCAAGCCTTTATGTCTGCGCAGGCGCACCGTATAATTACGATCAATCGATGCGGCGGGTTTATTGAAAGGCTCGTAGAGGCGGGGGACATTAGGGGAGCACAACCTAGCAATTTGATGGATATGCACACACCCGCAAGCATATTCATGTGCATATTAGTTTCCAATACTGTACGGTTCAGTGGTCATATTTCAGTCGAAAGTTGAGGGGCTTCTTGATAGGAGGATTCCAAAATTTATCATAGTTCATCAAGAAACGAGCTTTTTTAGGAAGTTGTGTATTTTACTAATAACTGAAAACCTTTTTTTTAATTTTAACGACATTTGTGAATCATACTGCAATACCTTTTAATATAAAAGAATTACCGAATACAATTCACAACTTCAATATTCTAATATTTAATTACGTTGAACGCCCTACGTATAATCGACAAACATCAACAGATGCATAATAAAACTTTCTTATGTTTTTCCGTAATTCCCATTTGGAAGGGAATTACGGAAAAGTTTAGTGAAACTGTACCCGGATCTCTATTCTAATACAAGATTTTGATGGCACACTTAATCTTTTCACCAGCGGTAATAAATAAAATACAAATAATAAATAAATAAAACAAATCCAATTTGCGAGAACAAAACAAAGCTAGATTATAACATTATACATGCAGATATATTTGATAAGCTTATTATTCTTGATACCGCGCGACAGTGTAAGCAATTGCGTCCAGAGGAGCGACAGTGTAAGCGATTGCGTCCAGAGGAGCGACAGTGATTTTAAATCACAATTACAATAACAGTAAGTTTCAACTTTAACAGCCACATGAAATCAAAGTTACAAGTTCCCAGCTTTTAACGTGCCGCAAAGACATAGTTACTACCCCGTAAATAAAAAGGACTCCCACACAACTACCATCTTGTAAAGCACTATGACAATCGCCCAAGTTTATTTGTATATTTTGAATCTTTTTCCTTTGCGCACTCCAGCTCAACGATAAAGCAACGCAAGCACAACGGTCGAAACGCGTCAAGAATTATCGCCCCTATGGTGCATATGCCCGACTGTCCATGATTGTACATTAGTTGTTCTAAGTGTTCAATAAATTTGCAATGAACAAGAAAACCTATTTTACCGGATACGATTTCACAGCTTAACGATTCTGTAGTAACGCATTTGAAGATAATCTGAATTACACGTCTTCGCACACAAAATAAACTTTATTGATGTAATAAATTCAAAAATATTACCTAAATTATAAGCACTTAGCTACAATATAATCAAGTTATGGCAAAGCTTGGCCCCGTTCAGGTTAACTTTAATTTTATTTCAAAAGTTATCATAATCCATTTGAGATCCTTTCCGACGTGAAACCTGAATTTCAATATATGTTCATTTATAATGTTATTTCGGTCATTAAAATTAATATCTTTACCTAAATACGGCAAAACCCTGCAAACGGTATAATGTGAATGTTGGAAATTTAGTTGTTGCAAGTTTTACCCCTGAGGTAGTACTTCCTATTTGAATTACTGAAATTACTTCTTTTCCGTGGTTGTTAAAGGGAAGGAAACGCCATTGAAGCCTGCGGCCTGCAACCCTTTACTAATTATGGGGATATCACGGATATTATTACCACCAACAAATAAAAGTGTCCCTGGTCCTAACTTATGGCTATTAAAGTGCAAAAAGATATAATATTGTTATCTACTAGGCGAACGTCTGGTAAGTCCGGTTTACTGCGCTCAAAAGATGGAATATCACAGCAAGATCTTGCAACCAGCTGTGACTGAACTATTCAAATTAAATAATTTATAATACAACAATGTTTAGACAGTTTCGTATAAACTCCTTGCAATTTTGGCAATAAACTTTTATGTTCTTTGTTCAAATAAAAACAGTTTTATGTAAAAAAAAGAGTCCTTTTTTAAAAAGGTACTCGTAACATACCAATGAAAAAGGGTTATTTTGGTGTACCTACATGAAAAGCTCTATCTGTCAGATTATCGCAAAAAGTCTTATCAATCAATTGTTTTCGGCCAGTTCGTAAATACAAACAAGGTTTTAGTAAAGAGGTCGCGCACAGCGTCTACAGGCTATTCGTGAGGTTCCCTAAACTAACAATGTCGCGAAGGCGTGGTCCGACGAGCCTACATCTGCCCTTGCCAATTTATGCCGTGAGAAAATTTATACAAATAATATTATATTGAAATAACCTATTTTCTAAGTGGAATTTGTCTAGAAAGCTAAAGATCGTCCAGAAATTATAATGTTTAAAGGTTTTGTTAGGAATATGATTTAGAATTTATGTGCAGTGTGATCCATGTTTTGGTTAGAAATAAATTTTGCGGTATTCTATTTATCATAAATATAAATACTTCGAAAATTAACGCAATCATTCAATAACCAACAATATTAGTAGCAACGAGCTGTCAATGAGATTTTGACAACCGAGTGTACAGGGTACTACTTACCCTTGATACGCCGGAGGTCTCATTTTCGAGTCTTGGTTGAGGAATTAATTTTTGTGATGAATGCCATTGATTGTTTCATGGTTTCGTGGTCATGGTTGTTTGTGATTATATGCTTATGCTGGGTTCGTCTGTGTTCATCCATAACACAAGCTCTGCATACTTTGTGGCAATAAAGTTGGTGTGTTTGTCTGGGGATTTATTATTATTATTCAAAGAAGAACTTAACTTCATAGAGTTAGCAATTAACTAGAAAATAAAATATCAATTTTATTATATTTATCTAACTAAACCTTTGACAAACACCTCTATCAAATGCCTACTTTCAAAAATCTACATATAAAAGCTAGACTTTATCGGCTTAAGACATTAAAACATCGGTAGTTATCTGGAATTGATTAGAAGCTTAGCAGCTATTTAATGTTTTCGCTTTCCCAGCCATGCGTTGCGAATGCCGCGGCCATTGATTTACTGAACCTCTCGGTTAGGCTGACTTACACATACACAGGCTAAAATCAAAGGTAATTTTTTCTTACTTCAGCTCGCGATTTGACGTTTATAATGTAATGATACTCGTAGGTTACCTAAAAAAAATTATACTAATAAATCTAAAGACAAACACACCAACTGTTTGGCCTGAAAGCAAGCAGAGCTTGTGTTATGGATGACCATACAGCAAACTGAGGGGAAACCCAGAATAAACATACGTATACAAATACAAAAAACCATAACCCGAGAACAATCATCTGCGTTCCTCACACAAATGAATGCCCCGACCAGGACAAGAACCTGGTACCTCTCAACCGACCACGACGAGTTATAGATACTTAATAACATGTATAAAAACTGTTTACTTATTCATGTCGTCCTCACTTACTAATAAAGTCCGGTGAAATTTAAAAGGCTAATAGAGCCATAAATAAACTGTCTATTACTACTGAAAAACACCTCACTTGTTCCACTGTTTTCGGGCGGTCGGCATCAAAAATCAGCTCTGAGTAGCTTGCAAAAGCTACTAGCACATAATGTGTAAAAATTTCGTAGAAATAATTACACATAAAATAAAATATTTATATAAATAATAGAAAAAAAAACTAACAAAAACCTTCGCAATATAAACACACCCTAACATACATTGCGGGAGAATCCACAAGTTTTCAACGGAGAACCCATTTGAGGTCTTCATGTAGTGGCACTTTAGACATAATTTATGAAGGAATAATTATAAATAATTGTCAAGTACCACAGGAGAAACCGCAGTCGACGGCTTGTTTATTACATGGCACGGCGCACGGTTGGCTTGGAAAGAAAGTTATTAAACTGAAACAAAACATTATGGAATGCTATTTCCACGAAGTCGGATTTTTGTTTAGGAAGGAAAACTAATAGGAATCTTTATTCTTTATGAATATATCCAACGCCTTATCAACTTTTACACAATTATGTGAAACACTGAAACGCATATCAATGTTATGAAAATAGAAATTCGGTATATCAAGAAATAATTCAGATACAAATTTCAAAACTTTTATTGCTGTTATCACTTTATTTTTAAATGTTTTGTTAGTGACAAATCCAAGAAATATGCTCGAATAAACTTATTTGACTTAATCTAATTACACTTACGGTTTATTAAATTTTCATTTACGGCACAATTGCATAATATTTGGAGATCTTATCTACTGCTTCTCTAGGTGGTGGCTGAAAATCAGCGTTTTCCTCTTGGGGCAATCGTCAGCGCGAAGCCATGGCCTTTTGCTCTGCTACTGGACACAATACATAAAGCTGTTGATTTGTTGACTTGTTGTGTAAATAGGTTAAGTTTTAGTTGATATTAGATATAATTTGGTACATGTTAAGTGTGCGAGTTCGTGGTTCCAGTAAAGTTCACCTATCTATCTATATATTTTAACGCAAATGCGTAAACATTATTTGACTCGCATTCAACCTCTGTAGCATCATTATCTAACATCTTTTTGTTGTCTGTCAACTCAATTTTTGCAAATAAATTCTGTTATCAAGAAGCCGTAGAAAATTATCGTTTGTATTGGGTTTCCAGGACATATGTAATGCAATTTTCAAGAGATAACCACTTCGTGACGTCATCATATGAATTTCTCTAAAATCAAAGGAAATAGAACAGATAGAACAAATAGAACTTTGTTTTTTTTTAATATTATATTTATATTTTCACAACCGGCAAACGCTCACGCTTTAAGAGGCGCGTAGAGAGGAGGAGGTAGAGGCATCCATGGAGATGACTTTCGTGGGTGTCCAATTATTGAGTTTATTAAAATACTAGCTTACCACAATTACACCTTTCCAGGGGATACATTTTTAACCCTCATGTTAGTCCCCTACAAAACTAACAAAAGTTTTTGTGTTTAGACCTACTGGGTTAGGCTGTGGGGTCAGTCAGCGTTAGCAGTTTATTGATTCAAGATGGACCTATTTATCTTAGCTGATTACGCGGTGCAAACCGTGGGCTTAAGTTCTTGATTATTTGGGTATATGACGCCATTTGAAAATGCAAGTTCTTTTTATTTATGAAAATTTAAGTTTTGAAGTTAAAATCGAAATTATATAAGTTAGAAAAATTTTAAAGCAATAAACTTATTATAAAATATGAAAGAAGAAAGAAAGAAAAGTAGTTTATTGGAAAAAAAAAACAAATAGAAAAGAAATACAGTTAAAAACTTAAATAAACAGCAAACAATAGGCCACAGTTTAGCATACAGCCACAATTCTTGAATGAGGCGCTGATTTTCAGTTGAAAAACCTACATAATCGAAAGATTTATGTGACAGACAGCTAAATAAAGGAATTAAAAAATTGTAATATGTTCTTTATTTTGATATTATCAGCTTACTGACATTAAATATAACAGTTTTTATTATGACAGTCAGCATGTAAACAAATTATCTACGTAACTATTATTTGTTTTATCCAAACGCCCGTACAAATTTTGGTATGATTTACACGTTGTGACGTCACAACTCAGTACCGTTTTGTATGGAGCGTTTTTGGGCGAATCGCAGCAGCTCCTCAAACATAGAAGTCTATTGATTGTAAAAATACAGATACTTATGAAATATTTCTTTACTGTTGATACTCTATTAAGTATGTAATAAAAAAAATTTGTCATATGCCCAATTGCCTTTGTTCCCCAAATAACACTGTTTCCTCGTTTGGACCGGAACACAAACAATATCATAAAGAAAACTTTCCTCTCCACCAACCAAGCATGATTAACTTTCAGCTCAAGAGTGGAAAGCTAATAGAGCTAAACAAGCTCTATAAATATAACAGATACCTATTTAGTTACCTTTTCATCTGCCGGCCTGAAACGCGTTTTAGCAACGTTTGGAGTATGCCTCATTACCTCATTGTGCCGTTTAAGTCTCGATCTCCAAGAGAGGCATAAGAATTAATGTAGAACTGAGCTTTATTTGGTGGGTTAGGATCGCAATTACAATCTCCGCTGGGCGAAATCACTAAAGAGAGTTTCAAATTTTTTTTTCTATGATCTGGTTCAAGTTGTTGGACATTATTGGAGGTGAAGTGAGTTTGACATCAATGTCAGAGGTTTTAAGCTAGTATACTTCGGATATAATTAATATAACCTACTGTAGAATGCTATTAAAGACAATCGTAAAGAAACAACATAAATGCCTTAACCTCTAGCCGGCAGCTTAACTGACTAAAAGTGACATTATCAAAGCTTACTTAGGTCTACTTGCCCAGCTCTGAAATAGGTAGATTTAGGCTAAATTTTGGCTTTTGTCTCTATCAATTAAATATAAATAGAAAGTGACGAAGCGACATTTGAACTAACTAACCGGCTAGCTCAGATCTTAAATCCGTAAACTCCAGTATCAAAAGCAGTTATAGTTTTTTTAATTCATCAACACCGCTTATTGTCTCTACTCAAACAACCGTTAAAAGTTTCATAAACCTCGACACGACTTTCCATAAAACAACAACACAATTGAGCTCAACGCAAACAAGCCATGCCACAAAATAAATCAAGGTAGATCCCAATAATGAACTTGAAATATTTATTACAGTATTACATTAACAATACGCCATACTTTACCCTCACAACCCTCAGTTCTCAGCTCACAATGGCTGGTGGAGAATGCCTAGATATTGTATGGAGGAGATCCAGCCGATAGCTTAATTGACGGAAAGCGATGTTCCCGAAACCTTAGAGCGGTGCATAATAATGGCGCGTATACCTTATCGAGAAAGCTCGGTTAAGGCCAAGCTGCATCACTGCAACAACTAAAGTGTTTTCCAAAACTCTTTCTATCGGCAGTTTGTTATTGTCCTCGCTTTTTTGGTTCCGTATTCAAGGCTTATTATATGACAAGCATTGTAATTTTAATGAAAATTTTAAAATATCCTCTATTACTGAGCAGAGTTGGATTGGATTTCACAAAGTGAGGTTTTTTGTCAATGACATTAAAAGCACATCAACGCTCTTAAGGCATGCAAACTTCAGCGCGTGCCTGAAAACTGCATATTAGGACCGACGATTTTTATGACTCAGTTTTACTTTGAGAAACCCTTGATGGTTTTGCCAAATGATAAATGTTGATGGAAAACCTCAATACTTATTTTGTCATAATATTTTTGTTGGTGTAAGGATATTTTTTACACATAGCTTGATACATAGCATTTTTAAATTAAGTATTAAGTCAGTAAATTGTTTGAAGCTACCAGGATTCTTAAGCATCTTCAAACAAATAGCCGTAGTAATAAAAACGATTAAAAAATGCATTAATTATTATGTTTTTGCGTACGTACACCTTGAATAGGCACGTAAAGACATTGTTTAAAGAAATAAATTTTAAGAAATGAGGAGTATTAACTAATCACTCATCTGAGAACAAACAAGATAACCATTTCAGAAATACTTTGAAGCCTCGTTGGAAGCGGCGTCCCCTTAAGCCGACCAAGTGAGGCACGTTAATAGCCGAGCAGCACACAATACTTTAATTAAATCGTCCAGTATCGACAGCGCCGGCGCCGGCGTGCATCCAACGGTTACTCGGAATTCATCAGCATGCTAAAAAACTTGAGACTAGCCGAAGGATTAGAGGGTTACCGTCCATGTTTGTGGCTGGATTTCATTACTTAAAATTGAATAAGACAATATAGTAAGTGTCATCTACTAAGTCACCCCACTCCTTTTTTGGTCTATAAGTCGTAGTTTGCGAGTATAGGAAAAAAAGTAGCGGGGCGCGACTTAAGATGAAAATCATTATAACCCTAAATATTCAAATCTCAGGAGTCAGCAGTCGGTTACGATGTATTCCATTGTATCCGTTTACTAGTTCAATGCTTTGGAGCATATGATGGAAAAAGTAAAACTGATTAGCACTAGGGTTATGCGAACGAATTCACGAGCTAACGTTAATTGGATACGAAGCGTTAAATCTCTTAGTTTTGAGCTTACACGAAAAATCTTCAAAACAGATGACTAGAGTAGGTACCTACCTGGGTACAAAATATTTCAAACTAAACTAATGAGTCTACTTGATCTTTTCTATGAGTATGTTTATCCGTTTTAGGTTATTTACATAGATTTTTCAATAGTTAATTAAATGAACAATAGAAAAATGATCACTTAAGGAAAGCTACCAGTTTTATCTCAACTTAATTAAAAGGGCTTTAATGTCAAACCAGTGGGATGGAAACGGTCACATGCCCTGCCTACACATCTGATTTAAAGGTTAACAACGGTTTACTGTAAATTAAATGAACATACGATTTGTTCTGTATTTGAGAAAGACTTGTGAGAAACACGAAAAATAAAATAAGTTCCACCTATGGATTGGCGTCCGCCCGCAATACCACGAGTATTATCAAAGAATTAAATCGCAAATGGATGCTGATGACCGTGTTATTGACTAAAACGATGCGTTGCCGACCTAAGGTCTCAGTTGGAACTTGGGGCAACGCACGGTTCTGTTTTTGACCATCAAAAAAGATAAAAATAAGTGTCGTTAAAAGTTCAGGAAAGTTTCAAAATACCAGAAGATATATGATATTTATTCTAATTACCTTGTAGTGTTCTAATCATATGAGGGAGTGGCAACCTCTGATGCCAGAGTTGATCAAGCCGCCTCTGGGAACTCCATAGCGCTCTGACGTGGTTTAACAACTGTTATCTTTCGACAACATTCAGACCGATGACGTAACATGCCCCTCGAAGCACGGAAACGCTAATTTCTTAATTCAGTGGCGGTCACCCATCCTAGGTCTGCCGCACCGAACGTTGGTTAACTTTGACAATCGTTAAGCGACGGTGACAACCGTTCACAATTAGCATTCATAGTTATCAGTTAACCGTAGTTTCAGAAAGCGCAGCTCCTGATATTCACTTTTTTTTTTTGGTAAACATGAACAACTAGAATCACTCGGCATCCGATAAAATGTATGAACCAAAGGCTACAATAACCTAAACTTACCTGAGACAATGACAACGCATTGTAAAAAAATTTAAGCAAAGGTGCGATAAATTTACATAGTATTTCGGGATATTGCGTTGATTTGAATGTAGGTTATTGTAGCCATTGCCCTATAATAAATACTTTACAGAATATACTACATGCTGTGAATTTGGCTTTGTCACCGTAAATTTATTAAAATTTATTACATCGGAAAAAAACCTAATTTTAACAACAAATCCCTTATTAGATCTCAACGGAAAGAAGATAACACATAGTAAGTAACAGTACCTATAATACTGATACAATAAACTTTTCTAACAACTTGTGAGTTGTCACTGTTGAGACAATCACTCCAAAGGATCAACACAGGTTAACCTTTGCAAAATTCTACAGAAATATTTATCTTCTGTTATAAAGTATATAAAAATAGTAAGACCGAAGTAACTAGAAGCTAGAACCATAAACTGTCAATAGGACAGTGTCTTTTTAAGGACCTTAAAATTCTTCCGAAAATTCAAATTCTTAGATTCGAAATGTTAAAAGGAATTCATTACTCTTTATCTTCTTTACTTGTGTGAACGTAGAAACATTTTGCAAAATTAATCAAACTTTGATAGATATATTAATAATTAAGCCTATGTCCTATTTTTGTGAAAATGTTCGATGAGGTTCTACTTACTTCTTTAAAAAACTATAATTTCCTATTCCAGGGGTACGGTTATTTAATTTACTTTCACTCATAAGTTGGTAACCATTTAGCGATGCAAATTACCTTAGTTGAGCATATAATTTCTGTACTTACTATCAAGTCGGATTGTTTAGTGCGCCATTTTAAGTTAACTCTAAACAATTACCATGGAAAATTGATGTTTGTTAGTAAATTAGTTTTTAATATGCAGTTGCGGTCGGCACAAAGAGTCTGTATATAATTTGTCATTGTGACTAACAAGAGTCGATTTCTAAGAAGTTATTCTGACAAGATTCCGGACCTTTTTAATATCTTTAATATCTAACACGTGCCGTTTTTAATGTGATTAATAGTTAGTGTGTTTGTCTGGGGGTTTATTATTTTTCAATTTAATTTCCTACGATCGAGAGCTAAACTTTTACACATATTCTAAATGGACTATACCTACACGCGAATTCCTCCCGCTTTTTCAAAAATCCGTTAACAACAAATGTATTTCCAGAAAGAATTCATTTTTGCCAGCGAATGAATCGCATCAAACCAAATCAAACCTTTATTCATAGATATTGATGCTGATGGTAAGTGGCATCCGCACCCATGGACACCATCCATAATAATAATAAATCCCCAGACCAACACACGAACTGTTGTAAAGTAAGCAGAGCTTGTAGTAAAGATGGACCGAACCGGGGCTTTATTTACCAATACTGAATGTGGTTGTTATATCGACTAATGATACGTTGCCGGCCGAAGGCTTCAGTTGCGATTGCCTTTGTTCCAGTAATTGAACTGAATGTTTCTTCCCTTCAACCGGAACACACGTAACGTAAACGTGGTTTTCATGGATGTCAAATTTCAAAATAAGAAGGACTAGAACCGCCCCAAGCGATATCTTAACATAAGTAGCATAGTGGTTAGTAGCCCCGCCTGGTACGCCGGAGGTACTAGGTTCGAGTCCTGGCTGGGGCACTCATTTGTGTGATGAACATAAATGTTTGTTGATGGGTCATGGTTTTTGATATTTATATATGTATGTTTATTCTGGATCACCCCAGTTCACTGCATGGTCATCCATAACACAAGCTCTGCTTACTTTGGGGCCATAAAATTGGTGTGTTCGTCTGGGCATTTATTTAAGTATTTACTATTAAATTTACTACCGCTTTGGCGTTCAGTAATTTTTGCGTGATTTAATTACCAACATACGAAACTATCACATTGTAATATTAGTAGAATTGGCCTACGGTTTTCAAGGCAACGCATCATTAATCAGTTATCCCGAATACATAATTATATACCTAATGCTATAATATCTCAACTAATGATTTCCACGGGCACGGTTGCCATTTTTCATCAGGTGGATCTCGTAATCGTTTTTTGAAAACGGTATGTTAATTTAATTTAAACACATCACATGCATTTTCATGTCGGCCATCGAAACGGAAAATGCGTCACATTATTAAATTAAAGGTTTATGATAAATTTTACACGAGTACCTAGTAAACTAAAGTGTCATTTAATGTTTTTTCGAGTTCTATACAAAGTCCACCGGCTTTAATGCACCATCCATTCGCACATTACTCCAAGTAGCTCATAAACCATTATGTATGTAATCATAAACTATTACGTCACAAATGACATCATTCAAATAAAACATAAAAGAGCATTTTTAACCTTGAGTGAAATTGAAAACGATTGACGTCAAACGCTAAGCAATGACATGGCAATAAACTGTAGTACAGTACAAAATCCCAGGACCATCAAAGATTACTTATTTTCTAAATAACAGAAAGGTATGGAATTAAGTAGTGGATGTACTATGATCATGTATATACCTTTGAAGGAATGGGCCAACGGCCAAATAACATGTTCTTACAGATCTACTATCTAAAGTATCTAAGTTACTTAAATTACTCAATCACTTTTCCTAACTTAACAGTACATACTGGCATTACTCATTCTCATATATTTTTGGTTCTCGGAAAATAATTAACATCTAAATGCCCTGAGATCTAGCTGTAGAAAACTTTGACAACTGCGACCAAGGTAGTATAAAGTTAAGATAATGATCCAAGATCCTACAGTAAAGTCCGGTTGGAGACTTTACTACTTTCTGCAAGTTTTGTTGTAGTCAACTACTCAGCAGAAAAATGCCCGCTTTGAATTGACAAGTAATTTTTTGCCCCTTCTCAATTATTTTTATTTCAATTGTTTTGAATTAGGGATTTTTTGACAGCTCAGGAAAATTATCTTATCTTATAAGAAAAGCAAGAACTGTGCCATGCAGCCTGGTCTGTTGTAAATATTTTATTAAGTATAATTTTTACATTTATTAATTATACAGGGTCTAACATAAAGGAAGCATAATACTTGAGGGTCAGTAAATATACCAATGTTAGAATACACTGTAAAAGAATTAGAGTTATTCGGGCTAGCAAGGAATTTCACACATTTAAATTTTTTTACTTCAACATCTTTGACAGCCCTAGGTGGTTTTCATACCTACCTACGCATGAGGCGCAAGGCGCAAATAAATAGAAAAGTGTGTTTCTTTCATGTTGTCGACAAATGGGATACCTTCTACCTTGAGTTTTTTAGAAGATTTTTTTATTTTAAAAGAGTTCCGAGAGGTTTTTATTCCTCTCAGTAATAATACCTTTAAAAGCGGAAGTTAAGTTGTAGTTATGCAATCCTGATGAAGATGAAGAAAAGGAAGACTTTCTTCGTGTGTACATTTTGTAATAATATACCAAATAATGTATTGAAAAATAATCCAAATTAGGTAATACTTATGACAGAAACTAAGAACTATTAATTGCCTGAAGACTAAGGATTTAAGATTATATGAGTTCTTTCAAAATTAATAACATTTTAATCAGTTAAGTATATAGGTATTTTTTTAATTTTAATTACGAATTTGGTATCAAATCATCTATTTTAGCTAAAAATCAACATCTATATTTCCAATTTTTTTTTAAGTTATATTTTTTTCATTGGCTTTCTAAATATTTTAAATCATGCATATAGGGTTGTATTTACAATAACATAGTTTGTAATGTACCAATTTTCTTAACAAACATCTAACTTAACCATTCTAGACAGTTTAAAGTGTTGCACATGTATGAAACTCTGAATCTAGTATTTATTTGTGTTAGAAGATGTTTCAGCAACTTGCAATAAATAATACAAAATATATAAATCAATTATGGACCTTGCTGACATAAGTCTTTTGAACTAAGGCTAACAAAATTGTTTTATTAATTAAGTACTTGGATATAAACCATTATTGCAGAATTTAAAATACAATATTCAGGTAATTTTTTTTATCACATTTTGGATTTGTAAACAGACGGGGAAATATACCAACATAGATTATAATGTTAAAGTTAGGTGATGACCTACATACTTTAAAACATGAACTTTAAAACATTAATTTCTAATAATACCATATTGAACAAGTATGCTATATTAATATTACTTGAAACCAATCAAAATTAAATCGTCATCATAATTATTTTGTGAACTAGAAGCATGAATTAGAATTAATAAGGTCTGTATAAACTGTCTAGAAAAAATAACCTAAAAATTAAAATTCAATTACCTTAAAAACCTCCCTGCGTTAAAAGAACTGAAGATTTAGTCCCATCCAGCAAAACAAACGAACTGCAAAATTTAGGTACACTGTATAATAGGTAAATTGTTTCAGATCAAAGACAGTAACAATCAAAACTATGCTCTGACTGAAGGAATCACAACAAATCAATCACACTTTTCTTCAGCACAGCTTCAACACCACAGACTAAAAACAATTCACACATTGGGTGCGTTCCGAATGCCGCTCACAGCACATTCAGCTCTAAAACTGCTCATAACCGTTCCGCTTCGTTTTAGCGAGCTAAATGCAAATTTTTGCTATTTCAATCGGAACGATAAAGAGCGCTAAATTCTAATTGTTCCTCATTATCTTCAAAGTATAATCTTCATTAAGATCTTTGGCCCTGATTGTATCAGGTGCCATTTTTTACATGATTACGAAAGAAATTAATAAGCAATCTTCTAAAATCATTAATGGCCTAAATAAAAATAGAACAAATAAAAGTCATGAGCCAGTTTGACAGATTATTCAGAGCGACTATACTCCGTAGCTTTATAAAAGTCGTAGCGGCGGCGTTTATGAGGAAGTATCTATGTCGGTCGTGAACAAGCTCACAGGCATTCGGGGTATATGAGCGCTCTGGAACGCACCAATTTTTCGATCAGATGAAGGCTTGTAAGGCCATAAAGGTGGTTTTTAGTGGGTAGGTGCCACTCTGGTAAGTTCCACATCACCCTGCAAACTGACTGTGGGGTATGCATGATGCATTTACCACCTCCCTCCCCGCGGAGGGTGCCTGCTTAGGCGCGGAACAAAAAGCACCAATTGACTTTTGTCAAAGTTGCCGTTTATAGTTTTTGTTTGATATTTATTCCACATAAACATAAATTTTTTTCTTTTAACCAACATACATAATATAGTTGTTTAAGTGTATCAAATGTTGTTGATGCGCTATAATGTGTCCCTATATAAACCACCTGACACTGCGAGCGAGAATGTACGATTTAAAATAGAGATAACACAAATCCAGTCACAAACGAATATAAACGAAACAGCCTATAGTACAGCCTTAACACTTATTAACCTTACTATTATATATACTGTACTATAGGCCTATATAAAGACCAGGCAAATTAGAAGTAGTCCACAACAAATTTCCAATAGCGGATTTGCAGGCTTCAAATTCAAATTCAAATATTTATTTCTCAACATTGACAATTGCTTGTCCTTATTGACGTCAAATAAAACATGACTCTACCACCAATTCGGAAAAACCTTCGTTAAGAAGAATTGGCAAGAAATATCACGGGAATATTTTTTTTTTCAAAATAAATTTACAGAGTCTCTTTATGTCGGTATAAAACTAATCTTATCTGCATCTGTTAGCTCGGCAAGTCTCCCTCCCTCCAAGTATCCTTACATTACAGTATGATTTTACATTGCATTTACATCGTAATAAGATAGTAAGAAAATAATAATTTGTAAGGTACATAGATATTTCCCCGTCAAAGAAGTCAGCTTCGTCAATATGGGATATAAAAACCCTGTGCTACCGACGATATGTTTTTAATGATAGTCATTTTCTTGAAAACAATAATTTTATATTTTTGTTACGGTTACGATGTTGCATTTTCACGAGTAATTCTGCGTTAAAATGGTATCTACGATGGTGCTACAAGTAATTTAGGTCCAGGTTATTGAGGCTGTTCTCTGGACTAAACAAGTTATTTAAATGAATATCTTATACAATTTGAGACAAGGGGTTCCATTGTAACATTTAGCTTTTATGACGTAGTCGGTGTTTTTATCACTTTTTGTAATAAAATAAGAGTATTTCTTTGGAACATGACCGGTTTCGATTTCCAACCGGTACCTAAACCAGATTATTTTGGAAATCCTTGAATGCAGTTTTTCTAAACACTAAACTCACTGACATGGTTCCTTTCACATACAGTACACAAATTTTTAACTCTTATAGATTCAACTTTCCTATACTGACCCGTCTCGTTGAATCACCCTGTATACAAAGACTACTATACTATGACTCAAAAATATCGATAGCTGCTTATCGATAATCTCAGTAAATATTTTGCAGTAGAGTTTAAAGTACGCTGAACGTTTAAGCAACCAACATGTAGTATAAAAAGACACTCACTTTCACAATTCTAACAATGATACAGTTCTGTATCTCGTCTTTCGGCTTATACCGCACGGCTTCGCTCGCGTTTTCCTTAGTAAGTATATGCGTCATAATAATAGGTTGAGTAGTTACATAAGCAACCATTTGTATCAGATGTTTGCTGGGTCATGTTGTTTATACTTAATTATGTATGATAATTCTGGGCTCCCCAGTTCGCTATGTGGTCCTCTCTAAAACACGACCTCTGGTTACCTTCGGCTAGCTGGCACTAGCATTACAATAAACACAGCTAAACTCACATGACATCCAATTGCAGATCCGATTCGAACTTAGTCTATTCTTTTTTCTCTTATCTCTGTCCCTTTCTAGCGTTCTATAAATTCGTAACATCTGCACCTATCTGGCTTTAGCACGTATGTAGGACACACCTGAAATACTTTGGTTTATTTTTAACCATCATCGTTTCAAGTTCGGCTTTGGGAATTTAGCAGGTACAAATACCATATCGAACTTTCAGGTGTTTGCAACATTTTTGCTGTCATAAAAAGTAGCGTTATTTAGAAGGGTAGTGGATTTACGTAGGGACACAAACTATTGGTGATGGAAATAGTATTAAAGAAAGAATACAATGCCTAAATTACTTTGTAAATAGGGCAAAGTGACCAAAGGACTGGCAGAATTGTCGTGCTGTATCGCTAACGACAACAATGCGCAAAATAAGTTCCAGCATTAGAGTTACTCATCAATCGTTTAGAAATTTCACTGGATAGTCCATAAGCACCCCGACCCTTAGCTGTGGGGTTCATTGATCATAATTGATTGATTTCTGAATATCAATACTCTGGAAACAAATGGATATCTTCTAATGTTTGATAATACGATTTTCATTTATTTAAGGTTCGGAACATTGTTACCACGGTTATGATCATGATATGAGCTTTTAATACTGTAAGGATTTATTTACAAATTTCCTTTTGTATGATTGACTGATACGCCTTCAAATTTTGTAAATTACCATACCTTTTATTTACTTTGACAACTAAATGGGCTATGTTGTGTACACTACTAGAATCTCCCCCAAAAATTATATTAAACACTTTCGAACTCATAAAACACATACTTACAGACCCTTGTTCGTATTTTGTGAAAGTTTCTTGGCTTGTTTGTAAAATCTACGATAAAACACAATGTATTTTCAGTTAGTTAAAAGGTCATACACCACCATCAAACGACGATTTAGTTGTACAACAGTAACATTACAGATTTGCAGTCAACCACTGTCTTAACGAAACCTTTTATGCAACAGAAAAGTTTTCGCTACCGAGGTCTTGTCTAATAAACGTTATAGCTGACACCATCGTGTGACGTTGTATAAATCACTCGTACGGACGTTTACTTTAACATAATACAGGGTGGCCAGAAAAGTGACGTCCAAAAATTTTTTTTAGGTTTCTCAGTTGACGATATCTGTATCAGCCCTATGTACGTTATACGATGTTTCATAGTTTACGAGTTATAATTTTTATGAAATTTTGCAAAATTGCAACAGAATCAGTTTCAAAAATTTCTAAAAAAAAATAGAATGTTCATTCGGATTTCTCTTTTTGCTACTAAATTTCTATGAACTGTGTGTTTATGCATAAAATAAACAGCCTCATAACTTTAATAAAAGTTATTAAAAAATACCTTAAGTTGAGAATTGATGTTATGTGAGTTATCATTTAAATTATCAACTTAAAATTTAAAATCTAAGCAGGCCATTTCTTAGTTCTTGATTGGCTTAATTAGAAATCTGCCATCAAAGACAAACGAGGTGAACATTTTTGAATTCAATTATTCATGAAGTCAACAATTACCAAAAAAAAAAGTTTTGGTTCAATGGATGAATTGATTCAACAAAACAAAGAAAATTGTAATAAAATTAAATTTATTTACAATAGGTTTAAAAACTGCCCCCCTCCCACAGAAATGCACAATCTACACCTGCGTAAGAAATTATCTTTTAAATGACTGAAGTCTTCAAATTCGCTCTTACTACTCTTTCGGCTTCTTCAATGTTCCCTCTAAACTCTTCTTCGCTCGAGCAATCTCGGGCGTATGTGATTTCTTTGTAGTAGCCCCAGACTAATCGATAGCAATTTTGCGAAAATTCATAAAAAAAACCGTCACTCGAAAACTATGCAAAATCGTATAACATACATAGGGGTGATTCAAATACGAAATAAAAATTAATAAAAAAAACTTTTCTGGCCACCCTGTATATTTCCTGAAATGCTTTGTTTACCGAATAGATATTAAAATGAAATAATAGTTTTCAATTCTCATAAAGTATAAAAAAATTTCAAGAAACCTGTGCATGATTTCTATTTTAGTGAGTCTTTGTATTCAACTTTCCCAAAAATCTTCAAATCTTTATTTCATGTAAACTGTATTAAAGTACTTATGTAGCTTTGAATTTGGGGACTGACCGCTAATTCTCATAATACAGGTCTATACCTAGCTTGAGAATTAGGGGACACAAATATTCTTTCTATAATTACAGCCTCGTATCTATTTAAAGAACAAATGTGTGCCTAATTGAAAGAAAATCTACCATGACTTTGTTTGGTTATGAAATAAAAAATTGTTATTATTATTATGTATTATTAACTTTCGTCAATTTAGTTACTTATAGGTATCTAATTAGTACTTAGACAATACAATTAAGTATTGTCCAAGAATAAATTAAACGTTCATTTCTATATCATATTTTTGGAATCTGTTACAAGAACACCTATGGAGCTGCAATCCGCGTCCAGTGTGTTAGCGTAGGTATTGGTAAGTAATTAGTGCTTAAAACTTTATATCGAATAAAGCGTATTGCCTGAAGTCGAGAAGAATTGATTCTCTCTCTTTGAACGCGAACATAACCTTTTGACTTTTTCAGAGTCTTAAACTAACAGGATCTCAATTCGTAGTATTCATATCCTACACTTCCTTTTTAATGTATTAAAGTAGATATTTAGGTAGCACCGCTTAGTCTTGTAACAACATTCAATGGCATCCTAACCAGCATCCCGTGCCCCAATTACATTTATATTTATGCGCACTTTCACTAGCCAGGTCGATGATCGTTACATTTCCTTTATGAATTTGTGTTTTTTTTATTTGCAGCACGAAAATAGACGGCTGGGATGCCGCGCGCCTGCGCTTTCAGTCTTTCACAGCCACCGGACGTATGCCCGTCGCGTTCGAAATTCGAGATTTAAAATAATCCCCATTCTGTTTTAATGTTTTAATAACGGTTGGTTATGATTTCAAGAATCGAATGTGTTTAAAATAAAGTGATGTGATTGGTGTTTGTTGTGGTATATAAAATTTCTGTGAACCACGTATAGTACAATTCGGGTGGAGGAATGTCCTTTTTGATCTGGTAACTTGCTTCTTTATTAGGTATTTACAAGGTGCGTGACACACAGCATGTTTATGTTTTTTGTTGCGCATTTAGTCAGAATAATATATATAGGTAAATTTAAAAACAAACAAGTACGTTGCATTAAAAAGCTAGCTAAAATGTAATGAAACTCACGTAGGTCTGTACATTTTTTAAATCTTAAAATGTTTTGAAACCATAGTCAAACATATATCGGTCTTTACAGAGGGATGTCAAATAGACAAGTCAAAAAGTATTTTTCTTATTTTTGAATTCAGTAGAAGTGTTGAATTGAAGACGTGCCTTTTGCAAACAGTTTCTACTATAAACTTATGTTTTTTAACATTGGGTATTTATATAGTCATTTGATATTGAATCTCCTTAAACAGAATATGTTTTTAACATTAAGTTGTAATGTGGAGGATTTCGAAGATAAACCCATTCCTGTATGTACAGTGTGTTCAAAAATTTTGTTAAGTTTTAATGAAAGGAAAGCGGTAGCCCACGGCATCGTAATTAATATTATAAATATATTTTTTTATATATTTTTTTATATAGAAATTTGATTTGTTTGTTACAATTTTCACCTTTACTACGCAAAAGATTATCATAAAAGTTTGCATACACGTTAAAGGGCTAAATAAAAGTGTAAGGTTAGTTAGGACATGTACTCTCCCAAAGGACACGAACAAAATCGCGGACAAAACCTACTGAGATTGTATTTATAAAACATTGTATTGCATGCATAGCTTAATCACAGCCAAAACCATTACGACAAAACGCATTCAAATTTAGAACAATCCGCATTCCTGGCGATATGCAAACATCAAGGTTTATGAAGTGGTATAAACGACAATTAAATAACAATTATTCATTTGTCATTGATTCATAATAATTATTCATTTGCTTTCTAAATATTATGAGATAATTAGTGGATTTTTGGCATAGCAAAACATGTTGAGTTACTCATTAAATCGGGGTGACGTTTAATAAAACAAGATGAAGACCTAAGCTTGGTACTGAGTTTCTATCCACGATAGTAAGCCTTTATGTATATATTCATATCATATAGACAGCCGAACAGCGCCGTCTGTGGTAGTAGCACTGCCTCATACGCCGGATACGCCGGTTCGAGTCCTGGTCGGAGCATCCATTTGTGTGAGGAACATAGATGTTTGGAATCGGGTGATGGTTGTTGATATTTATATATGTTATTATATATGTATGTTTTTTCTGGGTTCTCCCCCAGTTCGCTGTGTGGTCATGTGGTCAAGCACAAGCTCTGCTTACTTTGGGGCCATACAGTTAGTGTGTTCGTATGGGGATTTAATTATTTCCAAATGTATTATTATAATAATACTAGGTTTTGGTAGGATCCAAAGTAAGGAATAAGATATAGTAGTAAGAAATAGTAGGTAAAATAAAAAAGGTATTTACTGTCTTTCGAACAGGGGGGGGGACCCAGAACAAACATAAATAATGTAAATATAAACAACCATGACCCGAGAACAAACATGTGTTCGTCACACAAATGAATGCCCCGACCAGGACTCGAACATGAGTCCTCCGGCGTATGAGGCAGGGCTACAACAACTAAGGCTACTATGCCACACGGCCCACAAAGTACGCCGTTCAAACGTTATTTTCGCTAAAATACTTCTTAGTATTCTATACAGATAATTATTGTGTGTGGTACTGTCACAGTTATCTGTTAAGTGAGCGAAAGCTGCACTAAAACTTTTGTTACATGACTGAATCTCAAACTTCATTTACGAGTAGAACGCAGCGCCACCCTTTGCTGAATTGCAGTTGCTCGGACCGCACTGTGTTAGTTGTTTTGTAGTAACATCGACTGATTACCACGTATCGCAATTTTTCGTATCTATTTCTTGCTTTTCTGTCTACTGCGTGTGGCACATGTTTCTCCCTTAGTTTAGATGTCTAGATATTTAAATTGATTGAACTTTTCCTATACAGGGCAGGTCCCTTAACTGTCAAAGTTACACGAAAAAGTTCGCGGAACACCATCCATAACTTTTTGAGTATTCTAGTTTTTACGAAAAAGCAGTCAGCGAAAAAAATGCTCAGCTACCAAAAAAAATATTTTATGCTAATCGATCCTATTTCATTTAGAGATCAAAAGACTCTATGGGACCATTTAACTTATGAGTACCAGAAATGACAAAAATCGCCAAAATCTTTTCTTGTACATTTCGGTAAGAGAGTCAAACTTCTTTATTGGTTAAACTTTTTTGTTCTGGGTAGCCTATCAGCTGTAAAGAAGACTGGCTGAAAAAGTCACTAGAAAATAGTTGTAACTATCAAACTCCGAATTCGATTCATTTTCGAAAATCTTCACGTCATTTTTATATTTGCGAGGATATTCTAGATTGTCAGTTGCATTTTATGAACTTCTTGTTAAAAATGCCCTCAAATAGCGAACGTTTGGACTAAACTAAAGCGTATTTTGTAAATAATAGAAACACGGAAGTTGCATTGTTGTGGTACGCGAATAATTATCCATTGCGACAAGTACCAACCATAAAGTTAATTACAAAACTTATGAAGAATGTCGGAGTAAGTGTTTCGTTCAAAAAGAAGTTAGTACGGTAGCCGTGTACTGGGCCAATGATTACTATTCTAACCTATGTGGAAGCTTAACCAGAGATATCGTCCAGATAAGTCACTCTTGAAGTGTGTGTTTACCGCACACTTGTATCAAAAACATGGAAAAAATACGATAAAAATCAACATGGGAGCACTGTTCAAGCGTTACATCTGGGTGACAATGTCCGAAGAATTGCCTTTTGCAGGAAAAATAAGTAGACATCTTGCATATCTTGCTTACTATGGTTACATACTATGGTCAGACGAAACCAATTTTTCCAATAATGGTGTGTATCGGCACTATTGGTCTAGAGAAAGACCTCTCAAAGTTCGGGAAAGCCATAATAGTTCGTTTCACTATTAACTGTTGGTGTCTTGTATTGTCGAACCGAGTCGTATAATTTATTTTCAGAAAGATGGCCACACAAAAGCCGCCTTACGAGTTCCAATTTTAATAGGCAAATTTGGACATAGTGGGTAGGTACACAGCCTCGCAGCCCCGATCGAATGCCTCTAGAGTTTTAAAGCTACTTAAAACCAAAGTCTACGAGGATTTTACATGATATCCATCCAAGAAAATTATCTGCTGCTACTTGCTCAGTACAAAAATTTGTGAAGTTATGTATTCGTTAAAACGGAGGTCATTTTGAGCTTGATTTCATTTCGTTGATCACCTAAATGTTACCTATTTAAGTTTGTGTTTCAAAATAAATGTTGCATTGATTTAATTTAATTTAATTTCGTAAAATCTAATGTTGTAGGTAGAACATTATCGATGCAACTATGATTTTCTACTTAGGTACAGTATGCCACGAGGCCGGCTTAGCAAAAACTGAAAAATGTATCTTATGCCAGCTACATAAGGTGCCTGCTTGTAATCCCGGTTTTGTGACTTACCATATACACCTCAAAGAGTATTTTGAACACTATGAGTAAGAAATAGGAGTCTTTGGCGACAAAGAATCTTTCTAGTTAATAAATAAATCATAAATCCCCAGACAACACACCAACTGTATGGCCCCAAAGTAAGCAGAGCGTGTGTTATGGATGACCATACAGCGAACTGGGGGGAACCTAGAATAAACATACATACTTATATAAATATCAACAACCATGACCCAAGAACAAATATTAAGTTCATCACACAAATGAATGCCCCGGCCAGGACACGAACCTGGGACCTCCGGCGTATGAGGCAGAGCTACTAACCACTACGCCACTCGATCGTCACATAATAAATATAAATAATAAGTAAATCGTTTTTCCTTACAAAATGTATGGGAAAAGTTTTTGCGATTTCTGTCATTTCTTGTAGGTACCTTAAATGGTCCAATAAATTATTTTGATCCCTACATGAAATAGGATCGATTACGTAAAACAGTTTTTTTTTTTATTTTTAGCATTTTTTTCGCTGCCTGTAATTTTTTTCAAAAATCTGAGAATGCATTTCAGAATATCTGATAAAGTAGTGGATGGTTTCCTATATTGGAACGTTTTTAAACGAAACCTTACAGTCCCGTCGCAAAAATCCAATCTGTGACTACAAGTGTCAGAATTTGTCCTTCAAAATCCACTTATAAGCACAAGGCTGTCTTTCTTAATCCTGGATTATCCACTCAACCCACTCTCAAGACTAATGTCTTGACCTGTCCTCAAACAGTGAACAAATGAATTGTGCCAAACTTATTCAATTTCATTTTTTTAACTATCGCGGTTATTTTCAATTAATGAATTTACGGGATTCTTACCACGATTTTCGATCTTTATTTCGCGCGTTTCGCGTTAATCAAAAATCGTGGTAAGAATCCCGTAAATTCATTAAATTATTTTATTCAATTTCTTCAATTAATATGCCAGTATGCCAGGCTAGACGAAACAGAGATCTGCGTCTTTGTTAAAAATAATATGTAAGTCTGGCCTCTCCGTCTCAAGGTGGTGATGGACGCCGCCGAGTTTGTATTGCACTCCTCGAACGTTAGACTAGTCAAAGTACAGTCCAAGTTATCTGTGCGCTCACGAATATTGGAACTTAATTATTTGTATGGCCACCATATTGAAAACGTACCTAGCACATAGAAAGTAGCGCCTCGCTGAGCTTCACAGATAAGTTAATCGAGCTGTAATCCGTGAATTTATATTATAATTTGACTTACCTATATTCAGCAAACGTGGATGGCGATGACATTTGGTTTGCAGACTGGACAGAGTATAGGCAAATTTCTCTTAAAATCAGTATTACCACACTAAAAATAAATACATAGACTAAACAGAAGTGATGAATGACATGGCACGTAATTTGAAACCACGAGCCTGTTTCAAACGTTTTGTACTAGTATTAGTATTTCGGTTGTTGATGCCAAGCTGGCTTCCACAATGTCTGGGTCTAAACTAGACTAGAATTATTTCCTCTTAGTACTGAGGGTTTCAAGTTAAACTAAAACAAAATTCAAGTGTGAAATAAAACACGGCAGTTCAAAGTTGTGCATTATCATTCAAAAAGTGAAAAAATAGAAAAAATAAAACAAAAAGGCAGTTTCATGATGAATGAAAAAATTTTAATTATAAATGAATGCATTTATAATTAAAATAATTATAAATTCGTTTTAATTTGAACTGTGAACTATGTATATCGAGTTTCAGGCGGCAGTTTGAGTATCGTATTCACACAACAGTGGCGTCTTTTCTCAGAACTCAATAGTTTTAATACACACAAAAAGCGTCCTCGTCCAGAAAACCAACATAATAGCGTCATAAAAAAACATTACAAAAAAGCCATATCCAAACTGTAAAAGTGAACTTGATTATTGTCTGCTGATAACGTGTCCGCTGGCCGACGCAGTAACAAACGACGCAGATTTCACCTTCGAGAGTTCGCGGCGTAGAAGGTACTACGCTCAAGGGGCGGGACATGAGTTACAATAGCAAACAAGTACAGATTTTTGGAAAACATTACTACTTAAGCAATTCAAATATTGGTCGATTGAAAACATTTTAAGCTGAAAAACTTGTTTGACCTGTTACAACTATATTATGAATCAGTGTTGGGCAAAATGTAATTAACTACAAATTAACAATTACAATTACAAAATATAATTGGCAATTTAAATTACTAATTACTCGAAATTATTAAAATGTAATTCAATTAACAATTACAGTTATATATATAATTCTTAATTGCAATTAATCAATTACTTATAAAATTAAAGTGAGATAGTATTTTAAATAAAACAATTAATGATTAATTAAATGTTAATAAATTAATCATTGTAGCATATGAGAATAAACTCTCAACATGGCTTAATGAAGGCATTAATGTGTTATACTTAATAAACACCTGCTTAATCTCAGGATTTCTGTTTAGCATTGAATCCAGATTAGATAGGTAATTGGACATAAGAATTTTAGGTCTTGTAGAACGGAGAGATTCAGTCAGTTCACCCTCAGATAAATCTGTTTCGAAAACAAAATATGCATTATCATCTTGCTTTTTACCTAAAATCGGTTGTGTTCTGCTGCGTGCGGACAGCAAGCGAATGCCCAATCGGTTTTGGTGGTTTATGTTACTCTTAATTGTGTATAAAAGTATGTAAAGTATTTGTCTGTAATTTAAATTACAAACTAATGTAATTCGAATTACTTGTGACTTATGTAATTGAATTACAGTAATTTCGACTAAATGTAATTTGAACTAACGTAATTCAATTACTTATCATTGAATTGGTAACTAAATTACAAAAGTAATTAATGATGCCCAATACTGTTATGAATTCATTAAAATCACTCTTAAAAGTAACATAATGCTTAATTTGCGATGCGATGCATGATAAAAATCTTTACTAAATACTCATTTCTGTGCGTTCGTTCTAACAAGGTTTGTTTAACATTTATTTATTTATTTTATCGTTTTTGTAACTACAATATAAAATACATAATAAAACTTATACATATTGTACAAAGGTACAGCTTATTTCTAACAGAAATCTCTTCCAGCAGACCTGAGACTGTAGAGTGTGTAAAAAGAGCAAATTTAGCGTGTACTAAATAAATATACACATGTAAAACAAAAACAATAAATACATACACATAAGAAATAAATCCATATAAAATACAATAAACATACATACAATAAAATACATACCAATTTACTCATTTTAATAAAACCTGGTCATCCAATATGGAATTAAGATTATGTAGGATTATTCTATATATTTTTTATTAGTAGATATGTCAACTAAATAACAAGTTGATAGCTGCTAAAAATAAGACAAAAAGGGCTCGAGCGGCGTTTTGCTCGCCCACGCGCTTTAAATAAATAATTCACACCCGTCGTCGTCCCAAAAATCTGAAGCCGTCAGTTTACCCGCCGACAGGCTATTTTAGCTTTTTTCAGTGGCTGACACCATGATAGAGAGGCCAATTTATATATTTGTAGTGTAGTGGTGCACCTAGGTTTCATTGATAGTCAAAGTCTCTCAAATAATTCGCGTGAGTCTGCCTCAAACAGCTCCAACCAGCCTCGAAATATTGCTAGCGTTCTTGTTCAACTGAAGCAGCCGAGGAAAAGTTCAGTTGAGTGGTAAAAACGACCGAGTGGTGTAGTGGTAAGTAGCCTTGCCTCATCAGGGCTGGATTTAGAGGACTGGAGGAGAATTAATTTCTGAATAAAATAAAAAATAAATCAAGTAATGTGAAACAAACTTGAATTATTAGAATTAACACGTTAATAAACAATTAAAAATAATTTGTGGACATATTTGTGTAGTTTTTACTGTGCAGAAGTGTTATTGGTTAAAAAACACAATTTTAAAATAACTAAAAGATTTTCGAAATCAAATTTCTTAATATTCTCTATTGTGGAGGCCCTAAATGCGGCACTGTGCCTCATAGTATGTATGTTTACTCTGGGTTCCCCCCCCAGTTCGCTTTATGGTCATCCATAACACAAGCCACACAGGGCCATACAGTTGGTGTCTTTGTCTGGGGATTTACTATTATTATTAATTATGTTGATTTGAGATGCCAATGATGTTATATGATTCTTAACACTCAATATTCGGTCAGATCACAAATCACATATTTTTTCTATGTTTTCTTCGACGGCCGACCGTCATTTTCCACACTTTCCCGACATTCGACCCACGTTTTTACAGGAGCTTATGAATATCCATTTTCCCTTAACTTGATACTAGGCTTGATATTTATGTGTTATAGTGTAAAACTTTTATTATTCAAGTAAGTACTTGAATAATAACCGCACGCTGTTCGATTTCCAAAATTTTTTGGATTTTTTCTGTTTCAATCATCAATATGAAATGGATGCATAATATTCAGAAATAATTAAGTAACTATTGCATGCTGTCATACAGTAAAATATATGTTCTGATTAGTTTATGTACTACCTACAAATGTTTACCACATTTAAAAGCAATAAATTGATTTTCATTTTTTAATAATTATCTTTTAGGGATCTAGGCTAAATAGTAATAATAATAAAAAACTAACAGATAATACACATGTAAAAGAAATATTTTATACTAAAAGATCTTATTAAATCAACGAAATTTGATTTAAATTTTTTTTACTGAGTCCATTGTACAACTTGTGTAGTTTTATTGCAATACGGATATTTTATGACCAAATGTCCGATTTAGAAATCGGTATAGGAATTAAAAATCCTCTAATATTACATGCCCTAGAAACAATGCGCTATATGGGGTGAAGATCAAACGAATCGATGATTTCTAAAACAACATAGCTAACATTTTTATAGAAATTGGGTTTTAAGTTAATTTGGGCATAGTTTATGGCAACAAATCGGTTGTGCATTAAAACAACCTGATTGCGTCGCTTTTTCCTGCACAAATGGAATGTAGAAAATAAAGTTTAGTGTAAGAACAACATAACTTTTCTTTTTCGATTATTGTTAAAACAACATAAATTCACAAAATTGTGTTGTTTTTACACCGAACGCTGGCAACACCGGTCTGTTCATTCTTACCTTGCGACAGAACTTGCTTCTTTAAAAGGCAGTTAAAGAAGGAGGACCAGTTATTAGGTCTTTACCTATGAAATTGCCGTTTTTCACGAAATAAATGAAGCGTAATTTTTTTATATATTTTTTATTTCTATTAATCAAAATAATCACCCAAGCAATCAATGCATCTTTGCCAACGCATTGGTAGCTTATTGATGCCTTTCTTGAAGAAATCAGCTGGACGGGAGGCAACAAATTCTTCAAAGGCATTTTGTACTGCCTCTCGGGTATTGAATTTTTTTCCCGCCAAGAAGTTATCCAAATTCTGGAAAAAGAAGAAGTCTGTAGGCGCAAGGTCTGGTGAGTACGGCGGATGACGGAGAACTTCCAACCCCAACTCTTGTAGCTTGGAGACCGTCTGCTGTGCAGTATGAGGTCGCGCGTTGTCGTGCAGGAGCAGTGGAGCCGAACGATTGACCAAAGCTGGTTGGAGACGTGCGAGCTTCTCCATCATTGTGTTCAGTTCTTCACAGTACACATCTGCAGTAATGCTTGTCGCGTTTGGCAAGAAGCTGTGATGAATTACACCCGCGTTAGACCACCAAACAGTGACCATCACTTTTCTAGGGGTAAGTTTTCGTTTAGGGCATTGTTTGGGTGCTGAACCAGGGTCCAACCAACTTGCTGAGCGCTTACGATTGTCAAACAGGATCCATTTCTCGTCACAAGTAACAATGCGGTTCAGAATTCCTTCATTTGTATGCCTGCTATGCCGGTGGATTGAGTTTCATCAGCTTCCACAATTGCCTTTAATTCGTCACCAAAGTTTTCGGACGACCACGGGGTTCATTTTTCAGGTCAAAATTTCCAGAACGGAAGCGGGTAAACCAATAACGGGTGGTGCGTTCGATTGTAGCGTTCGCTCCGTAAACGTCGTTGATGTTGCGTGCCGCTTGTGCCGCTTTGCTGCCACGACGGTACTCATACTCCATAATTACTCGAATTTTTAACTTATCCATGATGACGAAAAATGTTCGAATGCGTTGAAAACAAAACACTAACTATTAAACAAATGACGATTTGAGAAAAAGAATTCCATGTTTGTCAAATAAAATTAATTTGAAATTAGAATTATCAGTCAAAAAAAAAATATTTTTAATTTGAAATGGCCAGTACGGCAAAACGGCAATTTCATAGGTAAAGACCTATTATATTCCTTTTGGGATTTTGTAAAATTAAAAATAAGTCGTCGCCAAAATTTTTGTTGAAATTGTACAACCACATCACATAATTAATTTTGAAAAATTATGGAAGACCTATTACTAAAATTCAGGTCTGGCAGACAGTTCGTATGGCAGATGTGTTATGAAATCACAAAATATATTTTTCTTATTTCCACATACTCTCATTTCATCCACTATGCTAAAAATATTGGAAGGGTACAGGCTGACGTTCATTAATAATCAAGTAAATAGATATTTTTCAATGTTCGAATTTACAGCAAAGTAGCTCAGTCATAGTTTTTCCTACAGAATTAATCTCTTTATAATGACATTTTAGAATGGCCCACCACAAGTGTTGAGAGTGTGGATGAAGTGGGAGACGGTTGCATGAATGTAGGAAAGAATTAGGTCCTTACATATGAAATTGGCGTTTTGTCGTTCTGGCCACTTTGATCTGTATTATTTCCTCTTTGGTTAAGAATTCCTATTTCAAATTTTTGCAGCTATTTACTCACGTATTAGTGTTTCGAAAACCGTTATTCATTTGTTTTTTTTTTCCTCTTTTGGTTTATCTTTTGCGCCACATAATGCTGTGTGTGGCAGCGGTGTCGCAAAAGAAAACACAGTACGTTTTTGGTTCCAACGTTTTCGTTCTGGAAATTTCAACCTGCAGAACAAGCCAAGAATTGAAGGCTATTGTGGAAGCGGATCCATCGCAAACCACGTCCGCATTTGGTTGTAGGCTGCGGTGTTAGTGACAAAACTGTTTTAATCCACTTGAAGCAAATTAGGAAGGTGAAAAACCGACAAACGCGCGTCGACTGCTGCGTTACATTATTCAACCGGCACAATAATGAAAGCAAAAAATTTAAATGGAATCATTACTTTGATGAAAAGTGGATCCTGTACGACAATCGAAACCGCTCATCGCAATGGTTGAACCCTGGCGAATCAGCCAAATCATGCCCCAAGCGAAAATTGACTTTAAAAAAGTTACTTGTGAGCGTTTGGTGAACTAGTGCCGGTGTCATTCACTACAGCTTTCTTAAATCTGGCCAGACGATTACGGCAGATGTCTATTGTCAGCAACTGCAAACCATGATGGAAAAGCTAGCTGCTGAACAACCGAGGCTGGTCAATCGCTCTAGAACACTGCTGCTTCAGGACCACGCTAGACCACACACTGCACAACAGACGGCTACCAATTGAGAGGAGCTTCAATTGGAATGTCTAAGACATCCACCGTACTCCCTGGACCTTGCTCCAACAGATTGCTATTTTTTTTTTCGAAATTTGGATAACTCCTTCTTGCAATGGAAGAAATTCGACTCCGATGGGGCAGTCCAAAGCGCCTTCAAACATTTTATTGATTCCCATCTAAATAGTTTTTTTAGTAAAGGGATCAATGAACTACCTATAATATGGCAAAAGTGTAAAGATAGCAATGGTAGATACTTTGATGAAATAAATATATTATATATTTAAAAATTGACTTTATGTTACTCCCTTACAAAAGTCCAATTTCATATGTAATGACCTAATACTTGTGTGAAATGTCAATTATTTAGAATACCTGGGGTACATACATTTATCATATCAAACATAATATCAAATTACATACAAAAATAGGGTACATACACAATATCAAACATATACCTACTTTATCAATGGGATTAAATACATTCCAATATGAGTGAAAGCACGCAAAGCTGAAAATGTAAAAATAAGGTTAGTATAGAAGTTTTCAATTAAATGACGTCAACTTGTTGTGTTCCAAGTAACTGAAAATACCGAGAACTGACCAAAGACCACATCGTTGCATCGCATTATTTCATGAAAATATGAAAATGGCTAAGTATCATAATCAATCAAGGTTTGGCCAAAGGATTTCGTTCAATAATTTTCACATCCAAAAATACCGTGATTGGTTTATGTATTATTATAAACTTAAATCGCCAGACAAACACGGCAACTGTATAGCCCTGAGGTAAGGTAAGCTTGGGTTATAGACGGTAGCATACAGCGAACTGGGAGGGAATAAACATACATTTTTCAATATCGAAAACCATGACCCGAGAACAAACATCTGTGTTCATCACACAAACGATTGCACCGACTAGCAATTAGTTAGACTCAGCCGGCAGTTTGTTCTAGAAAACATTTGGTACATTTACCTATTAAGGTTCAACATCTTCTGCCTAGTTCTACTCTTTCACATAAGAGGATGATGAAACGGAAACCCGTAGCGTGTGCAAGTCCCAAGATGAACCGACGTGCGACATTCTTGTGAAAATGTTTGTTGTTTTGTAGTGATCGTCTTTTGGCTGAACAAAAGCACCTAATGCAATTTTCTTTAAAAAAATTATTTCTATTATTTTATGACTATTATACTTATTACAGTAACCACTCTGAGGATTATATTCTTATTTACGAAAAGCCTAGAAAAGGTCTCAAAAACGTTATGAATAAAGTTGAACCGATATTGATTATGTTCTCAGATTAATTTGTGGTACAAATAAGTTACGCTCGCGCTTCCTTCTGGAACAGTGTGATTTTCTGGATGAAATATCTTAGTGGTAAAAGAGTTTCTTTTATTGAATCTCATGTGGGGTGGTATTACAGTTCTTCCCATTTGACCGCCCTAATAATCACGTTTACATGGTTGAGTTCCGATTAAAGGGAAGAAACATTCAGTTCAATTACTGGAACAAAGGCAATTGCAACTATAATAATTATAATAATAATTGTCGATATAATAATCACATTCAGTATTGGTAAATGAAACAACTACGCCTAAAAATTGTCCATAGGCGCGAATCACACTTACAGATAGCCTATGAAAATAGTGATAAAAAAATGTCCTATGCTCTTTTTTATGTATTCCTGATAACTATGCAAAGTACATGCAACATTTATAAAGTTTCATAACGTGAAGTTCCGTAGTTCAGAAGTATTAGCGAAATAAACAAGTAATGAAACAAAGTTTCGAATTTATAATATAAAGTACTTTGATTTCAGGATGTTAATTAAAATTTTTCTAGCAATTGTTATTTCATTATTAAGTTGGTAATAAAGAGTAATAATAATAGCATTGCATCACTTGATTTAGCCATTATACCTAATACGGCTATATTTATATTATTTTTTATTTGGTGATGATTTGATCGCAGCATTAATTCTAATTTGAACTAACATTCTTCCAATCGGCGCAGACATTTCTATTAGCAAAAAACAATAATTTGAACAGCTGCCAGCATTTTCTTCCGTATTTTCATTTGTGCATACAATTAGTTCATAAACGCACGTACTTTTGCTATCATACGTATAGATTTGACTGTCATAAGTCAAAATTTTAGTTTCCTATGTAGTTAAATTGAAATTGAAGAATCTTTACACACCATCAGACTATCTATAAACCCATAAAATTTGTAAATTGAAAAGGAAGCTATAATTTTTTCAAGGAAGCTTTTTTGTCATATGTAATTTTTTTTAAATAGTTTCCTTCGAATTAAAGAAAAAGCAACACTGGATCTGTAATATTAGGTATTTACCTATGAAATTGCCGTTTTTCACAAAATAAATGAAGCGTAATTTTTTTATATATTTTTTATTTCTTTTAATCAAAATAATCACCCATGCAATCAATGCATCTTTGCCAACGCATTGGTAGCTTATTGATGCCTTTCTTGAAGAAATCAGCTGGACGGGAGGCAACAAATTCTTCAAAGGCATTTTGTACTGCCTCTCGGGTATTGAATTTTTTTCCCGCCAAGAAGTTATCCAAATTCTGGAATAAGTAGAAGTCTGTAGGCGCAAGGTCTGGTGAGTACGGCGGATGACGGAGAACTTCCAACCCCAACTCTTGTAGCTTGGAGACCGTCTGCTGTGCAGTATGAGGTCGCGCGTTGTCGTGCAGGAGCAGTGGAGCCGAACGATTGACCAAAGCTGGTTGGAGACGTGCGAGCTTCTCCATCATTGTGTTCAGTTCTTCACAGTACACATCTGCAGTAATGCTTGTCCCGTTTGGCAAGAAGCTGTGATGAATTACACCCGCGTTAGACCACCAAACAGTGACCATCACTTTTCTAGGGGTAAGTTTTCGTTTAGGGCATTGTTTGGGTGCTGAACCAGGGTCCAACCAACTTGCTGAGCGCTTACGATTGTCAAACAGGATCCATTTCTCGTCACAAGTAACAATGCGGTTCAGAATTCCTTCATTTGTATGAAGCATTCATTGCTGAGCAGTGCAAGGCACGTCTTCGTAAGGCACACTTCGAGTTCGTGGGGTACCCATTTGTCAAGCTTTTTTACCTTGCCAATTTGACGCAAATGGACCAATATTGTTTTGATGCTAACATTCAGCCGTGGATTGAGTTTCATCAGCTTCCACAATTGCCTTTAATTCGTCATTGTCGACCAAAGTTTTCGGACGACCACGGGGTTCATTTTTCAGGTCAAAATTTCCAGAACGGAAGCGGGTAAACCAATAACGGGTGGTGCGTTCGTTTGTAGTGTTCGCTCCGTAAACGTCATTGATGTTGCGTGCCGCTTTCCTGCCACGACGGTACTCATACTCCATAATTACTCGAATTTTTAACTTATCCATGATGACGAAAAATGTTCGAATGCGTTGAAAACAAAACACTAACTATTAAACAAATGACGATTTTAGAAAAAGAATTCCATGTTTGTCAAATAAAATTAATTTGAAATTAGAATTATCAGTCAAAAAAAATAATATTTTCATTTGAAATGGCCAGTACGGCAAAACGGCAGTTTCATAGGTACAGACCTATTATAATACAAAAACTAAACTATTTTTTTTATATAAGAACGTCATTATTCGTGAGTTTCACAATCGAATCGATTGGAAATGTGTCATTTAAAACGTACAATATTCAGAACTCGCTCGAACCTTTATCGCACGTGTGTTGGTTAGATGGGGAGTTGGCATCTGATGAATATCGGCTTGAATGTGGTGTAAGACAAGGAGGCTTAACATCACCTTTCTTATTCAATTTACATGTTGATCAGCTGATCGTTGAACTCAGCAATACTATGGTTGGCTGTTCAATTGATGAAAAAATATTAAATAACATAAGTTACGCCGATGACATGGTGGTGCTGAGCCCGTCGATCCACGCTTTGAGAAAGTTGTTGAAGGATGTGAGAATTATGCTGACAGGCATTGACTTATGTATAATGTCAAAAAGTGTGAACTTATGGTGTTTAGCGCGGGTAAAAAGTTACTCACTAACATTCCTGGACTCAATAACATTGAATTAAAGCGGACCTTTAAATGTAAATATCTTGGGCACGTCATTAATTCAAACTTAACTGATGAAGATGACATCGAAAGAGCACGTAGAGCTCTCGCTGTACGTACCAATGTGCTGGCTCGAAGGTTTGGACGTCGTACACCACGAGTTAAATTAAATTTATTTAGAGCCTATTGTCAATTTTTTAACACGTGCGGCCTTTGGGTAAGTATCTACGAGTACAATATAACAACGGTTTTAGAACACTGTTGGGGCTGCCACGGTACTGCAGCGCGTCAGGCATGTTCGCGGAGGCACGAGTAGACGATTTTTTTGCGATTACAAGGAAAATGGTCGCCTCACTGATGCGCCGGACCTGCGACAGCTCTAACAGTATTCTACTAGTATTAAAGGAAAAGGTAGATAGCTCTATATTAAAACATTGGCATAGTTGCCACCTACAATGTAATGTAGAATATAAGAAAATAAATTGTTTCTAACTCTTTATACGGATCAAGTTTCCGAAATAAATTATTAATATTATTATTAAAACCTGCCTAAAGCTAAATCCAGCCAAGTTCAATTCGGCACTATCAACAAACTCCCAAACGTTCCCTTTTAGATTTATAACTGGCAATCGATAAATCAGCCACGGCCACAATCGAATGTAAATAATCAACCGCTTAGAAGTTCAGATCGAACTCATTGATGTCGTCACTGGATGACGTCACGCGAGTCTGGATCTGGAGTAGACACGGTCCTGGCATGGATCCAAGATCACTCTGTCAATGATTTCGTAAGAAATGGGGACATTATATCTCCTGCGCTCTCGTATTTCAACGCAGCAATTAATGCTACACCTGCTCTCAGACATTTTTGTTTTTTTTTTTACATTCGATTTGATTTGATATTTAGTACGACATGTTAATTTTTATGTGGCCCTGAAACTTACGCAAACATTTTAGTACTCGTTCGAGGAAACTGATTTTGTCACTGATTTACACACCTTGCGCTGAGCTCAAGAGGATTAAGATAAGTTTTTCTCGTTCGAATTGTGTGGCGTAGATCACAATAGGGTTAACTATTCTCGTGGAACACGACATATTTCATTTCTCCGGTATAAATAAATACAGATAATTAATTACTTTCGAGACGTTTTTGCATTTGTAGTAATGCACGGTCAGCACATAAATAAATAAACCAATACTTTTATTTTTTTAAATAATTTTTATAGCCAGGTATTTCATATGGAACTAATAATATTTAACGATATTAAATAGTGAATATATATATGACTTGACCGACAACGACTGTCGGGCCGTGGGTCGCGGCCTGGTCACCACAATTACATCTGTGGGAACGTGTAGTTAAGTCCCTAAAGTGGTGACCCCGAGAACAACCCGAGAATAGCCCGAGTAAAACCCGAGGAACAACCCGACGACTGAAGAGGAATCCCTGCCCGACTTGAAAATTAAAAGCAAAATCCCTGCTCAAATTAAAAATATTTTGAAGAAGATTTGCTGCCCGACATTATTGCGTCGTTTTCAAATAATAAAATAATAAATAATAAAATAATAATAATATAATAAATAATCCTAACTTACATGCTATATTAGTGTCAGAATCATTTCTAAAACCCTCACTTCCTTCCTCTTCCTATTCTCTTCCCGGATTTCACCTTATTCGTAATGACAGAGTTGGTAAGGGTGGCGGTGGGGTTGCTATATATCTAAAATCTCACTTCTCTTTTCGTGTTGTAAGCAAATCCCCTTCTCAATACACTGAGGCTGCAGAGCACATTTTCGTAGAAAATCTAGCTGGTCATACTACGGTTTTGTTGAGGGTTTCTATAGTCCTAACCTACACATTGACTATTTTAGTGTTTTTGAGTTGGTGTTGGAGTCACTCGTGCCTACTGTTGATCACACCATTATTATGGGTGATTTCAACACCTGCCTTCTCAGAAATGACCACCGTACTGCAAAACTACGCTCAATTATAGATTCTAAAAACCTTCATATCCTTCCATCAACTACAACACATTATTTTCCAAACTGCCAACCATCTTTGTTAGATCTAAGTATAGTCTCATCCATTGAACATGTTAACAACCATGGACAGTTCACTGCCGACGCGTTTTCGTACCACGACCTACTCTTTATCTCATATAAAATTAAATGTCCTAAACATAAGCCTCGTGTTATTTTACAGTGCAATTACAATGGCATCGACAAACAAAAGTTTATATCTGACTTAAGCAGCACAAACTGAGATGCGTTGTTTGAAGCGCCGACTATTGATGTAAAGTTAGAACTTTTTAATTCAATTATAACCCAAGCTTTTGATGTCCACGCTCCGCTTCGACCGGTTCGGCTCAAACATCTCCCCGCTCCTTGGCTTACTAAGGATATAAAAATTATGATGGCCGAGCGCAATGCTGCGAAAGTCAAATATAAACATAATCCCTCTGACGAAAACTGCTGCCGTTATAAAGAATTACGCAATAGATGTAGCAGGATGTGTAGAGATGCGCAACGTCAACATATTTACAGTTCTGTTTCGAATGGAAAACCTGCTAGGGTGTGGTCGTTCCTGAGAAGTCTAGGTATCGGCAAATCTCCTTCGTCGCTTCCCCTTCACCTTGTACCTGATTCCTTGAACAAACATTTCACCACAGTTTCCTCAGTTCCACATAATCAAAAACTTGCTACGCTGCAATCTCTGTCTGCCACGTCCTGCCCTCAACATCCTGCTTTCTCCTTTAGAACAGTATCTGAGCATGAGGTTGCGGCAAGCGCATCAGGAATCAAATCAAATGCTGAAGGCTATGATGGTATAAGCAGCAGAATGATTGAAATTGGTTCTGAGGTTCTAATGCCTATAATATGCCACATTTTCATTTTCTCGCTTAGTACTGGTACTTTTCCGACCTGCTGGCGCAAGGCAGTAGTTATACCTATTCCTAAGACTCCCAATCCCTCGCTTCCTTCTCACTTTAGGCCCATATCTATCCTTCCCTTTCTTTCTAAAGTTCTTGAAAAACTTGTTTCTAATCAACTAAATGCATTTTTGAATTCCAATAACTTCTTTAGCAAATTTCAGTCTGGGTTTTGTCCTGGGCACAGCACAACAACCGCGTTAATAAATGTAACTGACGACATACGTTTGGGCATGTCTCGACAACAACTGACTGCTATGGTTCTATTGGACTATAGCAATGCATTTAACACGGTTGATTGCGATATAATGTTGGCTATGCTGCGTAGGGTTTTTGGCTCAGACAAGGAAACAGCTTGGTTTAGGAATTATCTTGCAGGTCGTCAGCAATGCGTACGTGTAGATGATGTGTTTTCTGAGTTTTCTGATGTCATCGCAGGAGTACCTCAAGGGGGTGTCCTCTCACCTCTCCTTTTCTCAATCTTTATAAATTTTGTGACACCCCTTATCTCATGTCATTACCACTTATATGCTGACGACCTACAAATTTACACCCAGGGCACTGTCGAGGAAATCGATAGCATGATTGACTTAATGATGACCTCGCCATAATAACTGAGTGGAGTCAATCACATGGCTTAGCAATAAATCCTCAGAAATCGCAAGCCATCATCATTGGCGGTACTAAACAAATTGCTAAGCTTAAGTTACGTACTATGCCACGCATTTACTTAGGTGATGTTTCTTTAAATTTTAGCAGAGCAGTAAGAAACTTGGGCGTTATTCTTGATTCTACTCTCTCCTGGACGCCTCACATAACCGAGGTGAGCAAAAAAGTATATGCTGCATATAGTTCGCTGAGAAGATGGAGGAATCTTTCACCCATCAAGACAAAGATTGAGCTTGCGCAATCGTGGCTGCTGCCGATTCTGTACTATTCTGATGTCTGCCTCATCGATCTCAACGAAGACTTACTTGACAGACTTCAGCGTCTGCAGAACCTGTGCATCAGATTCATATATGGATTGCGCAAGTTCGATCATGTCTCAGAACACGAACGCAAGCTTGGATGGTTGCCAGTCAGGCTGCGCCAGGAGGAGCATGTTTTAACGTTGTTATACAAAGTATTTTATGACCCCCGCACGCCCTGTTACCTTAAAGAGCGCTTCAGGTTTCTTGGTGTACGACACAACCGCGACCTACGATCTGATGCTGATAACCTCATTGAGGCACCACTTACTCGATCAGGATATTTTCACGAATCCTTCACAGTTAGGTCCGCTCATCTGTGGAACAAGCTACCGACTGTTGTACGGCACTCGAAGTCCATAACCACTTTTAAATCCAAACTCCATAAACATCTTTTGGGAAAGTTATGAGCTACAATTACTGATCTACAATTACAATTATTTATTATAAGTTTACTATCAATTATATATCAGTGTTATGTTATCATATTTGTGTATACAGCATTTATTCCTTATATATTTATTTATTTATTGCACTTTTTTCTCCTTACAATGCACTACCTCTCTTTCTTTTTGTAGTTTTCCGTCCACACAAAGGTTGTCTGGAAGAGATCGCTGCTAGCGATAAGGCCGCCTTTGCCCACTTTAGTTTAAGTTTCCTATTGTAAATTTGTACTCTGTTTTTTGTGAGCAATAAAGTGTTTTTATTATTATTATTATTATTTTTAATTCTAAATTTCTTCAACTCCATGTGAATAATTTGTGTTAACTATAATTTGTTCTGGTACTACATGTAAAGCCTCATGCGTGTCTTGAAATTTATTTTCCCTTTAATAGAATTTAGACAAAGATTTATCCATTCCTCTACAGTTATGCTATTACATTTTCCCTCAGCTAATGTCATTATATATAATGTCCCTCAAGTTCATTATTAATATTCTGCAATTTTTATGAGATAGTTAATTTGAAAGTACTGAATTTTGTGCTTTTCCATTAGCATATTGCGGTTATTTTCCGGTGCTTTTCATTGAAAACCTAATGAGGTCACGTGTTTTCGTAACCTGCTGACAGGACCTTTATAATCTATTTCTTCTTTAAAATTTGCAGGTAGTATTTTCATCGACGGAATTTCTTTATTTGTAGTGTGAAAGTCAGCGAGGTGATAAATACATGGAGTAGCCGTAATGTCCTATATAAATAAGTAGTTATGTATATCGACGAGGAAGAAGAGGAAGAACTTGGTTGTCTCCCTTTACTTATACAAAAATGCTAATAAAAGAAAGAGATAGTACTATTTTTGAATGTTGTCACTAAAATATCAATCATGTAGTGACGTCATAGCAGGTGGCTAGCGTGCCACAAATCGCCATTTATTGTTACATTACTGTCAAAAAAAGCTGTCAAAAGTGATGTTCCGGAGCTTTGATTATTTAACCAGATATCGATGATCATTATTAATATGCTTTTATTTTTCATATTTTCGATGTAAATGATAACAGGGGTTTACGCAGTAAATCATATCGAAACGGTATTTGCTTTGCTTGCCGTTCTGCGAGTATTTTTGAATCAAAAAGGCGTGAAGAAAGAGGAAATTAAGCTTGCTTAGAATTGTTTATTTTGTTATTGAATATTAGTATATTATTGGTAGTTGTTTTGTCTGTTTATGAATCGTAATTACTGAAGACAAGCCAGACTTTAATTGATTGAACCGAAAACTTTGATGCTTGACCTTGAATAACTTTTTAAGCAAACATGGGATCTTTCGGTGTTTTATTTATAATAGTGTACCCCAGGTCTGTACCAAAATTCAGGATGTTGGGAATTAATGCAAACTGACCGCTATTTTTCTGGCTAATTTGATGGGACTATATCAGGAATAAGAAAATAAACTGTATAGTTCTTTATTTTTTATATTAAAAGAATTATAATGAAAGTAAATAAACCATAAACTATGATTATTTTATTTACGTCAATCTCTCGCAAAAGTTCATTAATTACAATATTATATTGCAAGTTCTATATTTAGTTTTAAAATATCGATAGTAGATTCGATACTCTCTGTGCAACACTAAAAATGGACGCCATTTTATGTTACATTTCAAGTTTAGGTAAGCACGTTTTTTTCGTACTTAGGGCCTGTCCATTAGTTAGAGGTCAATGGTGAAAGTTGTGAACCGTTCTCCAGATTCCTTGAGTATCAAAATCATCTATTGCAATCGTAGGCTTTAGTTATCTAGTTAGTGAGAAATATGGAGCTTCCTACGGGAACCTGGTAATATAAACGGGAGACATGAGAAAAGCGTATGACTGTTGACCGCTATATTCCAAAGTGACTCACATTGACAGATTCATTAATACCCCCCAACATGCTAATAATATACTTATATAAAATAATACCCTACCAACCTAAGCTCATACATTACACCTCCCCGCTTAAATTACATATAAATTATTTTCACTTAGGATCCAAAATTCACAATTGTAAGAGATACATTTAATACATATAAACTATTGTTATGGACAATCAACTATTCCATACTTTAACACGGGTTTTCTTTGGCGCTTGGGACGGCTTAGGGGTGACGGTGGCAAATCAAGTGCCGTAGAGTCAGGATGACTAACCGGGGGGTCTTCACAAGTAACCGACCTACTCTCATCCTCCCCATCTATTAACGGTTGCTCTTTGTTATTATTATTTGACCCAAGACTATCCTTATCGTTGGGGTGTGTGACGGCATCCCCGTCGCCATCTGGGCACACGGCGGAGTATCGGAATTTGCGTTTCAACTGGTCAATGTGTCTTTGCATAGATTTACCGTTACCACTATCTATAATGTACCTCCTAGAACCTTCTTTGCCTACGACCGTACCTTCCAACCATTTATCGTTACCGCCGTACCCCCTAGCCCTAACTTGATCTCCGACGAGCAGCTCTCGCAGCGGTCCACCCGACGCGTGCCGCAGCTGCCGCGCCTGCGCATCCCACACGCAGTCCTCGCGCGCGCGCTCTCCACGCAGCAGGTCGAGCCAACATCGCAGCGCGCGCCGCTGTAGCAACATGGCGGGGCTGTCCCCGGTGCTCGAATACACGCTATTCCGATACGTTAATAGGAAAGTTTGCAGGGCAGCGTCCACCTCAATTGACTCTCTAGTTGCCTTCTTGATTGCTCGCTTGCAAAGTTTCACCGCATTTTCTGCAGCTCCGTTTGATGCCGGATGGTACGCCGGAGAAAACGATTGCCGAATACCATTTTTTTGCAAAAAGTCCCTGAATTCGAGGCTCGTAAAAGGTGGTCCCCGATCCGACACCACTTCTGTCGGTAAGCCAAAACGCGCGAAAGTTGCCCTTACTGTTTTGATGACCGATACAGCGTTCGTTCGAGCCATTTCGTACTGGAATCTATTAATATTAAAAATGTTTTACCATCTAAGGGGCCCAGAAAATCCAGATGGATTCTACTCCACGGACGCAGATCGTAGGGCCACGGACTCTTATGTTGGTAGGGTATTATTTTATATAAGTATATTATTAGCATGTTGGGGGGTATTAATGAATCTGTCATTGTGAGTCACTTTGGAATATAGCGGTCAACAGTCATACGTTTTTCTCTTGTCTCCCGTTCATATTACCAGGTTCCCGTAGGAAGCTCCATATTTCTCAGTGGCGACGAGGATGGGATGACTAACCGGGGGGTCTTCACAAGTAACCGACCTACTCTCATCCTCCCCATCTATTAACGGTTGCTCTTTGTTATTATTATTTGACCCAAGACTATCCCTATCTAAGTCAAATCGGCAAACAATTGCTCCAAATGTTTTTGGAAGATACCTGGACTAGATGATAACCCGAATACTAAACGATTAAACATAAAAAGTCCCTTATGCGTGTTTATCACCGTGTATTTCTTAGTGTCGTCTAATTCGAATTGCGCGTAAGCTTGTGAAAGATCAATTTTACTAAACGTTTCGCCCCCATGTAATTGCGCTAACAAATCTTCGGTACGAGGTAGCGGGTAACGGTCAATTTTGATTACCAATTCAATGAGTGTTAATTTGTAATCGGCGCAAATCCTAACACTCCCGTCCTTCTTCATTACCGGTACAATCAGCGTGGCGTTACGAAACTATAGATCGACGTCGACTATTCCATTCTACCATCGCTCGATCGATGATCGATCAATTGGTGTGGTAACACCCTGAATGGCCTGGTATTAATGTGCCTTATACGTATACCGTTGATTTTATTAAGATTGTAAAAATACGATGGCTATAATATAATTAATTACCTACTAGCTAAGATTATGTGTTTATTGATTGTTTTCTTACAGATAAGAAAATGGTACTTAAAATATAAACAGAAATGAATAACGGAGCGCGACGAGCATTGAATGGGTCCATTCATAAAGTACGAGAATTTGAATTGGAAAAGGTACTGTTAACATCTAAAGACGTGATAGTAATGTCCCTCGCTATGCATGGAAGATCTTGTACAAATAAAATTATGTCATTTTTACAGGTAAACTTAGTAGAAGAATTTGATATTCTGCAAATAGTTGGAGAAGGGTGGTTTGGAAAAATTCTTTTAGTTGAACATAGAGCGTCAGATACAGAAATAGTTTTAAAGGCACTCCCGAAACCTTACGTTTCCATAAGAGACTTCTATAGGGAGTTTCATTATGGTCTACATTTAAGTGCCCATAGGAACATTGTAACAACATTCGATGTGGCCTTTGAAACTGCTGGATTTTATGTTTTCTGCCAAGAGTATGCGCCCTTGGGTAAGTTTCAAAATTTGTTTTCTTTTGGTGTTGTATAAGTACAAGTAAATTATGACGATCAATTTTTCCTTCAAATTTTCCGCCTTTTCTCGCCAACCCACCATTAATATACTAACGTAGAAAACTCACAATCCAACTTTCAAGACTCCGAGTTCAATGATAATAGGCTGTTGGTTATCAATCAATGACACATATACACGGCCGCACCAGTTCTCTAGATATCGTATAGTCTAGAATATTTACAATTCAATAAAAAAATTGCGCAATTTTTTACGCCTTTAAACAAGAGCATGAATCTCAATTTTTGGTTTGAACCATGATAAACTTTCTAAACTATCAAAACTTAGATTCACGTAAGCACAATGTAAGTTAATGTTAAAGTCTTCCAAATCAAGTTTCTTTCAAACGCCATATTTTTATTCAATATTATAGAAACCTTAATGGTTTCTAAACTTATTTGCTATGATATTGATCTAAATTAAAGTAATAAAATATAAACCTAATTCACACGTCAGATAACGATTGGAAGTATGCCAAAAGCCGAATTCTCTGAATGAGTATAAAATGATATATTTTCGTCATCAATGTTACTATAGATTTATCACTGTATATTTTTGTAGTAAATTAATTATGAGATAAAAATAGGAGAGAAGCTTTTTAATTTCAAGATTCTACCTCTTGATTTTTACGAAAACAGTTTTTTCTAGATATAACAACAGTTTAGGTAGAACAAGCTGTTTTGAAGTTTCTGCCTTCCAATTTGAACAGTGGATAGACCGACAATTAAAACAAATCACATTTACACTTACATCACCTGCGTTTTTATTACTTTTTGCCCAACGATTTCAATTTGTCGCTTGTACAAACTAACTTCTGTGACTAATCTTGTGAATGTAATTATGGTCTATAATTTTAATATTTCAGGTGACCTCACCTCCAATATGCTTGATACTGGCATTGGAGAAATACACACAAAAAGGGTTGCGAAACAACTAGCAGCTGCTCTGGAACATTTACACCAAAGAGAACTAGTTCACAGAGACGTGAAGCTCGACAATATTTTAATATTTAAATCAGACTTCTCCAGGATAAAGCTCTGTGACTTTGGTGAGACCCGGAGAGTTAATTCAGTCGTAAAGAGAAGAAACGAATGGCTACCATATTCACCACCTGAAGTCTTAAAACTATCGATGGATAGCAGTTACAAGTAATTTCTCAGATTTTATTTACATACAAAATTAACTACTTAGCTGCTCATTAATCTTGTTTGTCTAAATATTGCTGCCACATATCATTTTAGTGATAAATTTTGATGTTATATTACGAAATCAAATAACACAGATTTTTAAAGCTTTTTGCTTATGTTTTCAGAGCACTTATTACGCACGATGTTTGGCAATTTGGAATCGTTATCTTCATCTGTCTGACGGGATGTTTACCTTGGCAGAAAGCAGCTTTTGACGACCCCAGATACACGAGGTAAACAAAGGAAACTGTTTTATTTAATTCACATAATCAATTGGTCACCCTTTCAATGTTTTTTTCACTTACACATTTTTCACAGTTACTTTCACTGGTACAACAGTGCCAATCCTCTAAAGAAGCAGCCTAAACTTTGGAAAATGGTTTCGTCAAGAGCGCAAAAGATGTTTAAGAAGATGATAGAGCCCCGAGAAGATAAAAGGGCCATAAATTTCCAAGACCTGCCGCGATTCTTAGATGATCGTTGGATGGCCAAAGGATATACGGACAGAGTTGGTAAGAAAATCCTCTTAGGTTTTATTTATTACTTCGTTTATTTTATTTCGCATTTGTCAATCTCACACGCACCACAAACACAAATAGTAGTATGAATCATGAGAAGTCGTGATTTATTTACACTTGACATGAGAAATTACCGACGTAATTGTAATGTAGAACTTTTATTTATCTTGATTTATGTTACAGCTGGTGGAGATATTGATGAATTGTGTCCTTCAATGTACAGTTTTCATAGTGATCCCAATGAGAAAAATATACTGCTGAGGCATTTTAGAGAAAATGGGATTGAAACTACTGTAGATAGACAAGCCAAAAAACAAAGAATACGCGAATGGATACAAAATAGCGTCATAGAAGAAGCAGATGAAGAAGTGAGTTATATGATATTCTGTATTTTACTAACCTGCTGCAGTTATTGATAAATAACTGAAAATTCAAATTTTCTATTCTATTTTACGTAGATTATACAAAGATACCCTATACATTTTGTGCTAGTCGTTAAATATATTTGTTAGCCTAATTTCCTTCTATGGTTCACACATGATCTTTGTTTATAATTTCGATAAGTGAATCGTTTGACTGTAAAATTCTCGTAGCGATTCAAACACACGTTGCAAATTGTCCATCTCCAAAAGGGGAATAAAGTTGCAGTCGTGCCTCTCCTAGTACCAATGCCAAATTGCTTTCAAATTGTAGTTCTATTTATTGATTATTAAACCGACCTGTATGTCACTTTGTTCATAAAGTAAAGTGGGCAATAACTCTTGTTTTAGGAGGAGAGCACCTACGAGCCCAGTATCTACGATGACAGTGATGCTGAACTCGAAGACCGATCGCGCCCACATCCAATTGACGAGTCGCATCGAGTCACACTACGCTATGATACTGAAAAACATATCAACCCAAGGACTGGCGAAGTTATCGATGGAGTAAAGCATGACAAGAACCCGCTTTCATATGATGTCCAAAATATTGAACCAGTTGCTCCTGCTAACGTAGTCAGAAGGTACGGCATCAAAGAAGAAGGGTCATCACACAGCTCAACAAAAGATAGCGCTTACGGTTCAATTGATGCCAGAATAAACAACACGCCAAACCACTCATACCGACCCGAAAATAAACAACTGACTATGATTGAAAAAAAAACTGGAAGTTCGCCAAGTAGATCTATAAGCTCAGCATCGATACAGCAAAATAGATCACCTATGTCATCCCATAACCAGCGTATTCAAAAGACTGAAGAAGTTTTTTCCAAAGAGATTGAAAGTTTAAAAGGTAGCAGTTCGACTATACCTTCGTTGGAAAATTCATCGAGATCCAACAGTATAAGAGCTAGAAATAGCTCTCTTGATAGTTCGAATGCGATTAATGACGTTGCTCCGCAAAACGAGAACAATGGCCAATTTTACATGCCGAATAATCCGGTAATAACCCAAAACGGTTTTAGCCCTGGCAACAGAAACATACAGCAGCCGGCACCGTCTTATGTTTCCATGAAAAGTACCGCATACGATACTGTTAGTGCTCGTAATGCAGCCACTAATGCAGCTGGCAATGCTGACGTGTTTCCACCGCCTGGAAACACCGCGGAAAGTCCTTACACATCTATGTTAAATATTGTGCAAGGACAAATTAAAATTAGCCCTCACGGGAATGAAGCTCAAAGAAATGTTGTCAATGTATCAGTTAGACCAGTCCATCAAAAAATGTAGATAGGAATATTTGCTCAAACTGAGGAGTTAAGGATGTCAGGGTTATGTGACCAATTTAATTTAGAAACGGAATATCAACTTATTGTTGTTAGTATTTGATAAACCAAAAATATGTAAATGAAATTGCTTATATTCTTTATTTAAATTGTTATATGTATATCTCTATATTACAATATCTATCATCGTCATAGAAAAATATTATTTTCATATGATATGTTTAGCTCTTTAGAATAAGGCAATCAGATGTTTAGCTACGTAGTTTAATAAAGACATTATGTTTTAAATATGTGTATCCACTTAGTTTGCATTGATTGTTGTATTTATTAAATTTCTTACATTTAAGGCTATTTTAAAACCTTAACTGGTTTGCAACGCTCTGTTTAGCATTTGATGAGGGTTTATAGGTGTATGAAAATTTTATGAAGTGTCCAAGATTATAATTATATTCTTGCTAGTATGTTTGTATTTACGTCGAAAACATTTATATTTGTATACCAGAAGACAAAAAGTTGCCGCTTTACAAAATATCACATATTACTAGAGCTACTTGGAATTCTTTTAGGACTTTTCTAATAGTCCGTATATTTCTTGAGTTGTTACGATGGTAGGTACTTAATTACTCATAGGATTTTAATTATAAACTTGTTTAAAAACATATTCTTTTCACGTGCTACCTTTGTCACAAGAAGTTACGAGTAATTTACCCCAACGAACGCGCCATGAGATAAAAGCTCAGTTTAAACAGAGGTTGAGCGAACCACTAAGTTAGGTTAAGCTAATTTTGACAAAATAAATAATTGTAATTTTAGTATCTTGTATTTTATTTGATATTCTAAAAATGAAATAAAAAGATATGCCAATTTAATGCTGTTTTTTTTTGTTTGATTATAAAAATGTGGAAAACGTATGAAGCAAGAGGCTAAATAATAATGCGTATATTATGTCTGTTCATTTGGATTTGAATATTTTGTCCCAGGTTGCGTATGCTGCTTTGTTCCTATTTCTCAAATTGGCGAGCTCTAATCAAGTTTAATTAATAAATATTTCTATCGATAGTTTACATCAATACAAACATTAAAATAAATTGTTCAAAATCTTATAAATCGTCACGTTTTCGAGTCCAACGATGTACAAAGTGGCGACACAGAATATTTTTTATATTTTTAATAAAATTTCATGCCTGGCCGCCATTATCAAGGTGGCGGGCGGTGCCTGGGGCACTCTCCATACAAAAGTATTCAAACCATTTGAGGTAGATATCATTTGCGGATTTCTTATTTAAATCTTAAATCTACTTCCCTAACTCTTTCTACGTTGAATCCGGAACGGAGCCTTCTGTTGATCGGTTTTTTAATATGGGGCACCAGATCTAGTAGTTTACAAAAATAGTTATTTAAAAATAGTAATTAAATTTTAGAAAATCTAAAAATTAAAGGAGGTTTCCTTCGTAACGAAACACATTAGGTTATTAGTCTACTTATAATTCCCTCCAACTCTTTTATTTTACTTCTGTTGGATATTTTAAAAGAATTATGTGTTGAATGTACAAAATAGTTGTCTTTTAAGTACGTTAAATGTACAAAGACTACTAAGAGTTACTCGTGTATAGAAAATATTGAGAGTATTAACATGCTGATAAACCAAAGAATAAAATGTTTAAATCGAGATAGGCTATTTGACGAGTTATCGATAACCATCTTAGATTATTTTGTTTTGCATAAGGACCCCAGAAATAATATTGATTTTTATTTAAAGTATTTCATTAAAAAACCTAATTACACTGATTATTTAAGCTCTCCAGACGCTTGCTCTAGCAATAAGGCGTCGATACTGGCCTGTGACGTCACGCCATGGCGTCAAGACATGGCATGCATTGTAGTAAACAAGATTTTTACTAGCCTGCGACGTCATTCAAGCTAAGCCAATCAAAACCGTTTCATGTGTTGCAACACAAATTAGATAATTTTATTTGTGTTTTTTCTTGAGGAAAATTAATCGTCATTTAAGTCTAGTAATGAAAATTTCTACATTATCTATGCGGATCGCAATAAATATTTCTTCTTTTTTGTATTTTCCAGTAGCTTATTATGTTTCTTCACAAAAAAGGTAAAAATAAATTTTTTTAATTATTATTATCACTTTATTCTCCATTTTTATAAAAGTGTTCAAAACAGGACACCATAGGTATTTAGTAAAGATTTATTTTTTAGTACTTCTCACCTAAGATAGTTACTTAACACCACCAGAGTAGGTACATTTTTAAATACCGTCAGTGCTGGGATTTAAAAATGTACTCAAGTGGATATAGAGATATATATATATATATATATATAGTACAAGGTGTCCCAAAATTCAACATCAAGCCGAAACGGAACGATAGGATAGACCGTCATCATCATCAGAAAAAAATCCATCCCACGTTCTTAGATTTTATGTGCATTAAACAAAAAAGCAGCATTTCTCAATTTTTAAACAATTTTTTTGGTTTTTGTGGTTAATTTCGGTTTGTCCATTCTTTATTTGACACAGGAAAATCGTCATGCCGGACTCTTAGCGGCTCAAAACCTGCGGCTTCCGTCTAGCCGCCCGAAGCCGGGTCACGAGGAGCTTGCGCATTCTGTTCGCAGCCCGACAGCTTTAGCCGCCGCTCTATGCAGCGCCGGCGACGTCCCGAGAGAGAGGGGCCCCTTTCTAATCTTCCCTCATGAGATGGTGCACAGGAAGCGCACCCCCATCTCGAGCCCTGGACTGGAGGTGGAATCCCCCGAAACCACCACCAAAGGCTCATGGGACTGCGGGGGAGGGAAGCCCTCAGCGATGAAAACTGCTCTCCGGCGTCCCGTGCGACGGCGACCAAGCGGAAGGGAAGATGCGTCTTCCCTCGCTCTCTCCACAGCCTTCTTTCGAGCATTACTGCTTCGCAGAAGGATCGCACCGCCTGCCACGACCTCTCACTCTCGACCATAGCACGGTCGGGAGCGAGATATCGGCACCCAATACAGAGCCGAGGCGCGAGGCACTCGAAGTGGGGCCCGAAGTTCCACCGGCTATCCAGCACGAGTCCCAGATAGTGCTTCGACGGCCTCACGTCGATGTAGACTCGGGATACGAATATATGAGCGTCCCGCGGTGGCGCGTTTCGCGAACCATAGAATACCACAGTCACAACACACATACTCGGAGTTTTCGAGCGCAACCCAAGCGCCGTACGTGACGAATGCAGCGCCGGCGGTGGCGCACAAGGAAGCATCCCTTTGGCTTTTGCCTCGGGCAGTGACCAAAGTATAGTCTGCGTAGTCCCCACGACCCAGCGCAGGTACGCAGGAACACCAGGAAGCGGTGGTATCCACATATTTGGGCCGTCATCAATTCGCACCTGCCGGGCGTCACAGTCGATTATATGTAGATGAACGTTCGGGGACAATATCATCTGGCGAATACCGTTCGGGTTATGGCGAGATGAGGTAAATGGGCTAACCGATTTGCACTTGCCGAGTATGTGAGGTCAGTATAGTTGGTTCAAGCCGACTTGCCGTTCAACAAATACTGCTGTGAGTTAGATTGTTTTATGCGCTACTGAGGCTTTACATGTTTAGGTTATGTCATTATTTTTCTTACGTTTTTCTTAGTATATTTTTAGATAGATAGGAGATTTTTAAAGAGGGAATATTTAGAAAGATGAGTAAAGGTTTTAAATATAAAAAAAATCACATAACGTTTGCAACTTTTGTTGCAAACAGCCTCCTTAGTTGTTTATTTGAGTGAAAACTTGATAACCAAATGAGTTTACTCTAACAACTAAGTCATAAATATGACTTAGTTGTTATGATATTTTAAATTTTATTTTCGTCTGTAATGTTAATTATTTTTATGGTCGATTAGAGTGAACGCCCTCCACTATCACCACAATCCATCTTTCTCAACATTCTGCCGTAAAATGAAGGACCACCAAAGAGTGTGTGCGAATCAAAGTCGTCAAAGTCGACATATGTTGAAAAGGGGGCTAATTAAACGGACTTCTTTTTAATAGCATCATACGCCACAAATCTATATTGCCATCTAAATTAATAACTCAGCCACAACCGACGAGCGTCTAAATAATACTAATTTAGCCACTAGTTAACTATCTTCGCCACTAAATATATGTTGTTACATGATGTTTTTGCTATAAAATTTTGAATTTCATCCAATTTCGATTATGGCGCTTCGCCAGGTGCTGCCGCACAACGCTTGCTTCGCTCGCTCGGCTCGCGCATGCGATAAATACAGCCAAACCCAAACATAATATTTAGCAGGCGTTGCAAAAAAGGTGAATTAGTTTATTAGAGGCTATCTCATTTTCCCGTGGCTAAGTTATGAAATCAGAAGCTTGATCACGTGGCCAATAAAGAAATCTGTGGCTTGTATTATAATTACCCTTTTGAAAATGTTGAATTCATAGTTCGGCAAAAAGTGTTATGTCTAGATTACCTACATTTGGGGCAATTGAGTTATTATTTTTTATTGTCATTAAAGATATGATATTTGGGGTTATGGTAATTTTATAATAAAAGTGAATTAATTCGAATTTACGTTAGAATTAGAATTTGCGGCCAGAAGGGCTTCGAGATCGGATGTCAGTCTGGTGGAACAGTACGCTTGCGCATTCCTAGGCCTAGCGACTTTGAACTTCGAATCTAAGACAGGAGTAGTATATGCGACTGAATCTCGAACTAGAGGATTGGGATGGGTTTCGGAGCGTTTGAAGAACGCTTCAGAGAGTGTTTTGAGGTGTTGTTGTACTGTAGGGAGTTCAAGATTGCCAGTTGCCAGTTCTTCTTCACAAAGGTTTTTTTCGAACTGGTGGTAGAATCATGTTTTATTTGACGTCAATAAGAACAAGTAATTGTCAATGTTGAGAAATAAATATTTGAATTTGAATTTGAATTTGAAAGATCTCTGTGCAAGTCCGCGTTACGCACGTACCACGGTGTGTTTGTGGCCCTGCGGCAAAAGAGATTTTGAACTATGTGCAGTTTGTGCAGGACGGAGGGTTTCGCGTAGGCAAAGATTGGCGAGGCATTTGTCATGACGGGTCTAACGCAGACCTAGTGAAGTGTACGTTTGTTTCTGAAAGACATTTTACTTTTTCTACCTAACATGCTATTTAGGCGGCCTAAGTAGTGACGGGCGAGTTTCAAAACTCTATCGACGTGTGGCTTGAAAGAAAGCGGATCTAAAGTGACGCCTAAGTATTTAGTACTGCGCTTCCAGGGGATGGGGTAGCCTAACATTCGAACGTGGGGATCGCCAGCGGGACGACGGCGTTTGGGGTCGAAGCGAATCGCAGAACTCTTGTCTGGATTCACATCGATGCGCCATTTTTGAAACCATACACCGAGGGCGTTTACGGCCTTTTGGAGTCGGCCTTTCGGCGGGATGGGAAGGTCGTTGGTGTACACGGTGTACAACAGAGGGGCGAGGACTGACCCTTGAGGGACTCCAGCCTTTATGGGACGAGGCGCAAAAAGCGTGCCTTCATGTTAAATCAAAACGTACGGACTTTGAGAAACGACGTGCTTAACCTGACTAGGCGATCCGGTAAGCCTATTTTGTAGATAGATAGATAGATATTTATAAACGAGACCCCTGTGCCAGACTTTATCGAAAGCCTTGGCAACGTCAAAGAAAGCCGTCAAGTATGTACTCGACGATTTGATGAACTTGCTGTGGGCAGGAGTGCTTAGCGCGAAAGCCGAACTGATGGGGAATAATGAGGGGATCGCCATCCATTGGAAACAGATGGTTCTGCAATCGAGAGAGTATGACTCTCTCGAGAAGCTTAGACATGGCCTTGAGGAGGCTAATGGGTCTGTGATTAGCCGGGATATTCAGAGGTTTAACCGGCTTGGGAATGCCTATGACTGTCCCACCCGGAGCACCCGGAGCCTTTTTGGACTTTTGGATTCTAATGAGAAGCGAGATTTCGTCATTAGAGACTGTGACGGGGTTGGCGGTGACGGGGAGAGAGTCTCTGCGAAGGACTTCGTCCTTCACCGCCTGGATGTGAGAGGGATCAGCAGGTTGCGTGCTGGGCGATCATTGTGCAGCAATGCTGTCAGCGAAGCATTCGGCTTTCTCTTCGACTTCGAAGGCAGTAGTGCCATCTGGACGAAAGAAGAGAGGAACGTGAGAGGCGATGTCTACGCGTAAGGCTCGGGCCATACTATAGTACGCTTGGTGGGACGGAGAGATATTCTCCATGAGATCGTTCATCTGAGCATCTTGGACTTCCGCGAGGCAAGACCTAACTTTACGTTGTAGCTGATTCGCAGCTAATCTATAGGCGGGCGTGGAATATTTCTTGGCTCTCCGGAGAGCCACGTTCTTAGCTTTAATAAGATTGCTAACAGCTAAGGGAAGCGTGGGTTTGCCTTGCTTAGCAACCTTTTCGTTAACACTGATGGCTGAGTTGATAGCATCTGTGAGGAAATCGACTATCGAGTCTATTTTATCCGGGCTATCTAATTGGTCGGGCGAGATCGCGAGTGGAGAGTTCGGGGCCTCTAAGGCTGTACTAAAGTATTTTTAAAACCTTTCCAGTTGGTAAAGATCTTAGAAGAGGTGACGTTATCGTTAGGCGGTCCTAGCACGAGGGAGACGGGGTGGTGATCAGATCCTAGGTCATCGAGCGGTTCGATAGATCTGAGATCGAGGTTGATTCGTTTGACGATCGCAAAATCGAGGATATCAGGAGAGTGGTTTGGGTTGTCGGGATAGTGAGTGGGAGTGACGGGAGAGATGCGTCTAAGTCGAGTTGCTCAGTGATGTTAAAAAGAGCGATACCGCTGGTGTTAGTCGATAGGCACGACCAGTCAGTATGTTTGGAGTTAAAATCTCCGAACATAATGACTGAATGGCCGAGGACGAGAATGGCCTCGAAGTCGCTATGGATAGGTCTGGTGCCACTAGGTATGTAGATTGAAGCTATGATGACGGTGGGATGACCAGTCATAGCCAATCTACACACAGTGGCTTCCATGTTGAGGAGAGGAGGGGTAAGGAGAGAAGCGCAGTGGAAACCTCTTTTGTCGTAAATAGCTGTGCCGCTGTAACCGTCGGAGTTGGGCCTATCGTTACGAGTGAACGCGTATTTGGGAATAGCGAATCCCCTGGTGCGGTTTGGAGTGAGCCACGTCTCTTGGAGAAGCAATAAGTCTGGCTCGTTGTTCTGAAGGAACAGTTTGAGCTCAGGGAGGTTAGTACTAAGGCTACGAACATTAAAAGAAACTAGGAATAAGCCCTTGGGTTTGATACGACAAGACGCGGGATTTGCGACATTATATTTACTATTTAACGAATTTATACGAAATATAGAATTTATAAAGAACTAAGTAGCGAGTGATGCTCGGCTAGCGCGAATAGACGCTCTTGAGGAGAGCGGGCGGCTCGCAGTTTGCATGTGAGTACGGCGATTTCATTAATGTCGACGTTTTGGATGACGTTGAACATGGTCTTCATGTCCTCAGCCAACGACGACTGAGGTGAAGACGACGGGGTGGGACGTGGGCCTACGGGAGCTACGGCAGCTGGGATAGGACGGGAAGGTGCAGGTGGAGCGGCCGGACGCTGTCTCCAGGACAGAGCCGGAGTAGGCGTGGGCTGCACGGGCTTTGCTTCCAGGGGACCCCGGTTGCGCAGCGGCGGGAAGTTGGCAGGAGTGAGCGGCGGCGCCGGTTCAGGCGTGAACCTCTTTGCGGATGAGCGCGGAGCGCGCGGACAACCCCTGTAGTTTGCTGTGTGGCCGGCACCTGGGAGGGGCAGAGCAGTTTGCCGCTGCGTGGCCGTAAAGCTGGCAACGGTGGCATTGCCCAGAGTGCCCACGACGGTTAGGACGCTCGACGGAGATGTTCGAGATTCCACAGATTGTGCGAGCCTCTCTGAAAATCTCCCTCGAGTTGGGAGTGTTGGTTGGGGAGTATTACTAATGCTAACGGAAAACGTTTGCCGCGGTTGGAGTGCATCTTGTGCACTGCTTCAGCCGGAAAGCCCTGGGAGTTAAGGTCCTCGAGATCGACGTCGTTACTGAGTTCGAACGGGACGCCCCGTAATACCGCGCGGACCTTGCGCTCCTGCGGGAGGGCGTAAGTATGATACGCGATTTGTTTGATCGATAGAAGCCTGGTAAAAGACCGGAAGTCGTCGATGGTCGCGACCTGAATTTTAACTTATTCGCCTGCGTTGGCGGCTTTTAAGTAGTTAATTTTGTGCTCTTTGCACAAGTTAGAAACCGCGGTCCAACGCGCTTTTTCGCGGAGGAAGACGGGCGGAGGCTTAGGTGGGACAGGAACGCAGCGCGTTGCTGGCTTCGACGGCACCGACGGAGACGCGGTCACTTCGAGTGACATAAGCGGCGCGGGGGCGGGTGTTGAGGACACCGGGGAGGGCTCGGGTGTTGAAGACACCGCTGCTTTTTTCGAACGCTTCTTAGAGCGTTTGGCGTCTAATTGGAATGGCGGCTCAGGTGAGCCGGTTAAAGTGGTGGCGACCGACGAAGCTTCGGACGCGGCGGAGTCTGAATCGCTCCCTACGTGATGTGCGCGAGGACGCGTCCGACACACAGTCCATGTGGGAGGGCGCGAGAGACGCGGGAGAGGAGCTATAGACCTGATGGGTCTGGGCGTGGGTGGCCTAAGGGGCCGGGGTTGGGGCCTGAAGGGCCGGAGACGCGATTGTTGCCTGTAAGGCCTGCGTTAGAACATCGTCAGATATATTGGCGCCGGACGCTACGAGCGCCTGGGCAAAGGCTTTCGCAAAGTTTACAAAATTCTGCGATTCCTGGAGGGTTTGGACTATAAATATATGTATAATTATATAAAGTATGCCTAGAATTCCTAGTAACCTAGCGAACCTAGCGGCTAACCTCTCTACCCGCGGTAGGGGGGCTGGGGAAAATAACTTAAAACTAACCGTAGTTCGCCGAAGGCCGCTACCTAGAATCCTAAAAAGAGTATGCAGGTAAAGAGTTGACCGCGTTAGGGTCAACCTTTACCGACAGAAAGTGCGAATGCACACGAAAACACACAGATATGATAAAAAATAAATATGAAAATATAGGTAAAATAAATAAAATAGAAGAAAGAAATAAAATAAAAATAAAAGGACTGGATCAGTACAAATTCGTTGTCACCGTTAAGTATCCTTTTTACTGAAACCAGACTACTCACGCTGGGCACAACACAACTCACAACAACAACTTGAAGACTAAGATACTTAGTCGCAAAGAAAAATTATCACTTCGACAGAGCTCTATTGCTTCGGTTTCGTTCCTGATTTGCACGCACAGCATTTGTAATTATTGTAAATGTCCTGTAAATATTTTGTATATAATGTTGATAAAAGCGAGAGGCATTAAATGAAACCACATATTTTGTTTATCATTATCGGGCTAAACAACAAAAATCAGATCAATGTAAGCAATAGTTTAGTCACAGGAATGCTTTTTAGTTTTTACTTAGTTTCATTTAAACACTCCCGATCACCTGATCGTAAGTTTGTACTATAGGCATACATAGTTATCTAAACGACAAAACTCACGTGAGCGACGCGACGTTGCCAGTTCTCATCGTAAGTTTGCAATACAAACAAGGAAGTACACTGTTACTAAATCTTTCCTTAAAAGAAAGTACAGATCACTGTTATCTCACTCTAATGTTATAAGCGTAACAGAAATAGAAATAGATCAATATGTTGCTATTGCGCCGGCGGCAGCTCGGCTAATTAGGTCAAGGGCACAATTTTTACTTTGTTTAGTGCGAAGACGCGTTGCATCCGGGATGCACGTTGCGCAATTCACCACAGATTATTGTCGCTCACGCGTCCCATTTACTTATGTTACTTATTGTGATAGGACAAGTAAATGAGTATTTTAGGTTTAGTTTTGTGAGTAGTTTTTAATTATTTTGTAAGTACGTAAGACATCCACAATGCCTCGTGCTACATACACGGCGTCAGAATACACTGACATGATTTTAATCTACGGGGAGTCCCACGGAAACGCAGCTCTAGCTCTGCGAACTTACCGAGAAAGGTATGGAGACAGCCGCACGTGCCCTAGGAACGCTCGCACCATAGTATTGGCAGTACAACGGGCACAGGAAAACAAACCATTAGCAGCGCATCAGGAGGGAGTCCCACCGCAGCAGATACCTACTGTGCGCGAGCAACAGATTCTTGACTATTTTGACCGCAACCCCACATCGAGTCTGCATAGAGCCAGTTTAGTTTGCCATAGAACCGTGCATAACATTTTAAAAAGGAATAAACGCAAACCGTACAAATTTAAAAAAGTTCAAGCTCTTTTAAGAAGGGATTTGCCAGTCACGCGTACTCACTGCCAGTGGATACTTGACAAAGTTACTGACGACCCGAATTTTTTATTTAAATGTCATGTGGACCGACGAGAGCACATTTACACGCAAAGGCATATGGAACCAACAAAATCTCAGATACTGGAGTATTGAAAATCCACGCATGATTCGGGAGTCAGAGCATCAGTACCGCTTCTCTGTTAATGTGTCGGCTGGTATACACAGGGACCAGATTATTGGCCCTGTTTTTATTAACGGCACCCTTAACGCGGCAACATTTTTGGATATATTATCCGGTCCCCTTGCTGAATATACCGAAAAACTTAGCCGATTATCGACATTTATGGTACCAATTGGACGGAGCTCCTCCACATTCAGTGATGTCTTTCAGAGAGCTACTCACCCAAATGTTTGGACAGCAGTGGATTGGTGGATTTGCACCAGTACGATGGCCACCACGGTCCCCGGATCTCACTCCAATGGATTTTTTTATTTGAGGGTTTGTGAAAAGTGAAGTGTATGCGACAGACGTGAATACCGTAGAGGAACTTAAGAACCGGATTATTTTAGCGTTTAATAAATTAAAACGTTTAACAACAAACAGTGACCTTATTGCACGGTTAAATAACAATATTATACGTCGTTATAATTTGTGTACCTACCATTGCAAACGACGGACATTTCGAACAATTGAAGATTTAATGTGTAAGTGTTACAATTAATTGTTTTTGTTTATTATTTTCATTGACCATACCTTCCAACGTTACCTACAACACATGGACGAATCACTTACCACCACACATCCGCTCCGTGCTCGCCGTTAGCGAATCTTGTAGCAGCAAACTGCCTTAGAAGAGCTCGCCATACTCGTAGACAAGATGATGGAGCAAAACAGAGGAGTCGCTGCTATCTCCACGCCACCACAACTAATTGCAGCATCATCATCGTCACCAAGTGATCTGCATTCTTTGGTTGAAGAAATCCGCAAACTACACATCGAGATCGCAGAGTTAAAAACATACCAAAATCAATGCCGTCCGTGGAATCGTTCCCGCTCACGACAGGGCTACTCAGGATCGCCATCTCACCCGCACAATGACGCTCGCCCACGTTCCACAACTCCATCGCCATTTTGCTACTACCACCGACGTTTTGGCGCTCAAGCAAGAAAATGTACAACGCCGTGTACATTTACAAGTGAGAAGACGGAAAACTAAATGGGATGTTCGCTGAGGCGGACACCAACGGTCCCAGTTTTGCATACCGCCTATTGGTAACCGACAAGAAGACTGGTCTATCGTTTTAGTAGACACGGGTTTATATTTCCGTTCTACCAAGACGAAAAGGCCAGAACTCTTTTTCTTAGCATAGTGTGCTAATTTCCGTCAAAATTATTACTAGGTTGTGTCATATAACTAATAACAATAGTCTTGGTAAAAAAAAACCGTGAGTTAAAAGATATTTATTGCAGCTGTAGGCAAAAAAGGACCAAAGTGGAAATTTCATAAAAAATCACAAAAGTGGCAATATCTCGAAAACCAGAAAACTTTTACTAGAGGCATGTTGGTGTTATCTGATAGGCCTAAAGTCCATCTACCTCCAGTGTCACCTTTACGTGTCATTTCTGGGACACCCTGTATACACATATAATATTCATAGCAACGAATATGAGTAGAATAGTGTAATAAATAAACAAATAAGTACCTTATTCATATATATATTAAGAAGCTAATTTGTGAAGCCGTAGAAAACTTTGTGAGATTCGCAATAAATGTTAAAGTTATTCACAATCATTATTTTTAACCGTGAACGACAACACTCACTCATCAATCTCGCCTTTGCTTTGATACTGTCAATGCAGTGTCACTTCAATCAAAATTTGAATTTGTTTTATTTGCGTACCGCTCAATGCTAGTTAATCAGGAAATATTAATATAAAAGAAAAGACAGCTATGAAATTCACCCTACTTTTCAGTGTTTGCTCACAATGCTAATTTAAAGTGATGTACGTTACGAACGTGTTGTCACTATACATACTTTAGTGTTTATTTCTATTATTCTAAGTGTAATTATAACCTTAAATTTATTGAAATCCAATACAGCTTGAAAATAAATAACAATGCAAAAACTGCAAGATAGTGTGTTTTCTATCATCAAAACTACAAATCTTGCTACATCTGTCTTTAGTTATTTGCAACCGACTGAAGAAACCTCAGGTAGGTATTTATTCATGATGACAGCATTGCTTATAAGACTGCCACTGTACGTTATAGTTGTTACCGGTTACTTTTTTAACTATGAGATAATATTCGAAAACTTTTGTGATTTGAATAGTACATTATTTTATGTATTTTCTGCAGATAAGAGCCCGCAAGGTGGTATTCTCAATGATACAAAACATGGTTGGCTGGCCCTTGGAACCAAATTTTGTGTTGTTGACCTAAGAACTGGTTTGAAAGTTGCTGCAAAGACTTTTAGCCCATTATGGTAAGAACTTACCAATTGGAAAAAAAAAACTTGTTTTAATTGATATATTTTCTATATAAACAATAACATTTACATTTCAGTATTTCAATAACAAGTGTAGTTGAACTGCCTACTCCATTGTCTGCCAATTCTCAACAGTTGGTCATCAGTTTGGAATGTGAAGATAATACTGGATTCATATGCATATTTCATGTGAGTGGTTCACAGACACTCCGATGCATACGAACCGACACTGTTGTGACTCAGCTGTCAGTATGTGATGGGATCCCGGCAGGCCCATTGGCTTGCTTTGATGGCACACTCATGGCAGGATCTAAACATGGAGAAATATTTTTGTTTGATTTAAATAGAGGTGTTCTAATACAAGGTAAGAAATAAAATTCAATAGCTAGCAAAAAAGTTAAATGATTTTCATTCATAAGTAGTACCTGAATTGTGAATTCTTATTTTATTTATTCTACTAATTAAAAGTAACAAGTTTAATTTAAAGCTAAGTTTATTTAAAACATTTATTAAGGTTTCACAAAAAAATAATATTTGACTCAATTTTCAAAACCACATATTGTACTAGATAAAACAAATGAACTAGAAAACTGAAAGTAATATATAGTATTTATTTCTTTCAGCATTAAAAGACATATCTGAGGGCTGTGATCACTTGGTCAGAGATGACAATAACACATCTAGCCTTACCTTTTTGCCGCTCCACGCATTAGATCAAATTGATCAGCAGAGAGACCTAGTGATTGAAAATAATGACCACATTGCTTTGTTGTTAAATGAAAACTCCTTGATTGATGGCCAGTACATTTTTCGAAACCCTGATGGTACTATTAGAATGAAAGCAAAAAGAGATCACATTAGAGTTACTGTTTTACAATACATCCCTCAATTGGGCAGTTTAGCTGTTGGTTTTAATTTTGGAGCATTTCAAATCTGGAATCTCATTAATGTTGATTTGGAGTTTACTTCCCAGGTCAATGTTGAATGTTTGCCAGTCACACAGTTTGGATTTCAGGTATATAATTGTAAGGTTTATTATGTAAACAACATAGAGACACCAACTTTTAGTTATTGATACACATCAATATACGGATATACACATATCTCTTTGATATTCATATTTTATTAAAAATGGTTTGTTCTAAGGAACCTTTTTTTGACACAAGTTCTAAAATTCAACATCTAATGAAACATCTTTCCTTGATTATAGGAACCATGTGATGACCCCAGAGCATTCTGCTATCTTTGGGTAATATTCTCAGTTTTGGATAGATTGGAAGAAGAGGAATTCCCACTTGCTGTGATGTATTCCTTAACATACCTGGGCAAAAGGATGCTCTCTGACACAAAATGCCTATATCAGGTAAATGTATTGTATGTAAATCATGCATGGCATCCTTACGTAATACAGCACCGACATTATCGTTCTGTTGTTCTTTCAAATTATTAAGCTAAGAATTCTCAAAGCTTTTTGTAATTTAAAAAGAAATTAACCGAAAATGACAGCGTGTCTACCCACATATGTAGTGGGGGCCTTAAGCTATCATATGCATCATGAGTGCAAAGATGCCCTGTGAAATGTGCTTTAATTTTTAATATTCATATTTTCAATCTTCATAACCACAGGTAAAACCGATTAATGAGTTCTCAGCCGAAAACCTGTATATGCCGAAATATAATGGCAAACATGGTTTAAATATTAATCAAGTCATTCAAATACTGAAGCATTTATAAGCCTTTTTATTATCACTATTCTGTTTTAGTGGAAGTCAGCCAGTGATATTACAGGAGCAGGTCATACTTATAGCTTTTGATCAGTTTTCACAGGTATACAATCCTATTTAAGCATAGCGAAATCAAAATGCTAGTATAGAAACTGCACTGTTAACCACAGTATATTATCATTACAAGTTTTGCTAGTTATGAGGAGTTCTGTATTTTCATTTTACCTGTCCTAGCAATTACGAATTGGAATAAAACAAGTTAAAACTTAATTCTTTAAGCACAGTGAACAAACCTTGATTTATTTTTATAAATAAACTTCATTTTTAGGAATTCTCAACAGCAACAATTAGGTTTCAACTTGAGCTTGGTCCATTGGAAGATGCCAAGCATTTCATTGGTGGAAGATGCATCTCTTGCCACACTTACTCTGTTGATTCCTCCATGGGTGTGGATGGTGAAGAAAGTAAGTATTTTTTTGTATAAAACATCTATAAATTTGACCACATATTAAGGGGAAATGGGAAGGAACCTTCTCGTTATTAAATATAAATGGTTGGTGAAAAGAAAGGTGGTCTTGAAGTTTATGTGGTGGAATTTATGGATGGATGAATTGTAATATCTATGGGCTGAAGAAGTTTTTTTTTGTCATTCAAGAGTTAACAAATGGTTTAATAATGAATATGTGCCCTACTACCTTTTTGGTCTATTCATCAAAGTGTGCAACCTCACTCATTATAAACATAGAGTTTATTGTATTATTGCATATTTAAAGTGTCTCACCTAATACACATTTACTATGTGATAATTTAAAATAATAATATTTAATTGAAGTGGTTATTATTCATATAGCTGATGAAGTAACTTTTTATTTCTATTTCCAGGTTTCTTAAATTTATGTCAAATGGTGTGGGAGTGTTGGGGTGACAATCCTAAATCTCTTCCTTGTTATGGAATGCTTCTGTTTGATCTCGACCAATGGTATAAAGATCAAATGCCAGGTAATTTATATGGACTTTAATAGAGGGTATGCTGTTTTAATTATGTTGTAAAAACTAATTTTTTACTTTCATTTTGAGGCGTCAGTCTATTGTAGACTATGCCAGCCACATAATTAAAACTATGTTCTACTGCCCTAATACTAATGATACAATGTAAAACTTGTACAATATTCTAGCTTCGCCTGCCAACTTTATGATTTTACTGCTAAGTTATATTATATTATTTAAAAAAATGCATTTTATAGTGGTTTAATTAAAGTTTTAAGTATTAAAAAACGAATACAGGACTTCTTAGTTTAAATGCAAATTTATGTTTAATTGAATTATACCACTACATTTTCCATTATCCTGACATGACATACCATATAAACAAAGAAAAATAAACTATAAAAAATAAATTACAATCTGTGGTTTTATACATTTCAGCAACCTACCAACTGGAAACAAATGCATTTATGAGTACAAATTGGTGTTCGCAACTCAGCCTAGGTTCATACAACTTGGATATAAGGATAGTTTCGGGAACGATATCACCATATTGTCATGCTAATAGACAAGACCCACACTTGTGTCCGAATGCATTGTCTTATGGTAAGATATTTAAGATTATTCATTCAAGATTAGTGAAACGGCTGTCCTAACTAAACTTATAAATCTGAAAGTGTGCATGTTTTTTATTTGATATGCACTAGCCAATCCAACCGAGTGTAGTTTAAATAAGTAAAATGTGCTGAAGCGTCAGCTACTACATAAGTCCATAACAGATTGAATGAAATGAGTGAAGAGAATTATCCATTATGCGGATATCCTTAATTACCAAACTGAAGAACGTGATATTTTGCGTTCACATTGCTAGTGGAGAAAAACTGCGGTTTCACTCGCGTATCCTTCGTCCAGGTCCTTTTTTGTACCCCAGACAATAAGTATACACAATTTCAAGATAATATGTTAAATGATTATGGCATGAAAAAGCGCAGGAAATAAGGAATTTCCTTTTAAAATTTATATATTAAATTTGAAAGAAACAGCCATAAATGCATAAAACGAGATCCTTGCCTGAGGATATACATACGACATTTGCTGATGGATTGTATCAGATTGAAAGATGAGACAGAATTGTTATTTGCAGAATACAATTTAAACGTAATGGACGTAATTGTGATTCAGACAATTCTTTCAGAACCAGTAGTGTCAGAATTCGCAAAGAAGCTGAGCCAATTGGTTCTGCAATGTTAATGCTTTCTCAACTTTGATACACTTAGTTATATTATTATTTTATTTTTCTTTGCTGTATCGTTTCTTTTATTTGTATTTAGTTATAAATATGATGGGGTTGATATCCATTGCGGATAAAGACCCTTTTAAATAAATATTTTAAAAAAACGAGATCATTGCTATTTCACAGAACCATCAGCACTTAAATACAATGACACAATTTTAAAATATATACTTATTGCCAATAATAGGTTCATAACTTATATTATATTACTTATAATTAATATTGAAAATAGACAAAAAGATTTGGAGGTTTAGGGTTAAAGTATTAATAAAATATATATCACATAAATAGCTAAAACAAAAATCACTAATACAAACTATTCATCTTTCCCCCAGAAAGCATGTGCCTCAACACATCCGAGGTGATATCACTACAAACAACGGGTATACAACGCCATCTTATCTCGTGTTTAGAAAACGTCGGGCCCACAGTTCTACTGAACCCAACGGGCTTGTTCGTGTCGTGCTTTACTGCGGGGTTGACGCCCCAAGCCAGTGATGTGGTCGACACTAATTGTAGACAGGTAATTTGTTTCTATGTTTATATATTCGGGATCAAATTTAACCTATGTGTTATATCTTAATTAGGTCGGCCTTTTTTTCAGTATTCAAACATAAAAACTTTCATTTTCTTAGTAATAGAAATCTGGAAAAAGTATTCGAAGTACAGATCCGTCACAGTTGTGCGAACGACATAGGGTATATATTATTTCCCGGAATTCCCATGGGTATAGGAACTACACGGGAAAATAATTATAGCAGTCGGGATTTTTGAATTTGTCAAATTCTGCGGGTTGAATTTTTAAATTCGAGTCTAATTTATCCCCGTTTCAGGATGAACAACGTAAATACCTGTTATCGGTAGCGTTGGAGGCAAGGTTGACTCGCTTCCTCAAACGATGCGCCCACGACTGGGCTACCGGGACACATAGCAGTGCTGGATGCACACTTGACTTTTTGGTAATTTATTTTTAAAACTTTTGATAAATGCCTAGTTTTGTTTGCTGACTGAAGTAAAAACTAGTTGTGTTTTAATGGAATTGAGATTCTTTTTACGTACTTAAAGGCCTTTGTATTATTCTAGATCGTTTAATTCGTAATAAAATTAATTCATATTGATATTGATTGATTCATAGTCTCAAGAACTATGAATCAATCAATGAAAAAAAAAACTATGAATGAACATTCATAGGGCTATGAACGATTTGCTTTTCAAGTAAGACATTTAAGCGATTTTTTTAATTTTCAATTATAATCTGGTTACCGACATATTATTCAACACACTATTTTAATCGGTCGTAGTAAGTACAAAATGTTTACACCTACAATCTTGCCAGCACTTAACAGATTAGTTTGTTTTGAATTCCAAATTTCAATAGACTAATGAATAAGAAATGCCGCGAGTGAAAAAGCCTTCTTTTAATTACATGTTAATCTAAGAAGTTTAGTAACAGAAGTGATGAAATAACTTTTTGATCGTCAATTCGCTCATGAAAATGGTGCTGAACTGTATTTTATATTTTAAATTATTTAGCCCATTTGCTACTTACTACATGTCAACAGCTTATGTAGCGTACTACGGTACTGCACAGCCTACATGTTTGCGGATGATCTCTGCACACTGCGTGCTGGTACCGACCTAGAGGAAACGTGTCGCATGGTCCAGAGTGATGTTAACGCTGTAGTCAAATGGTCACATGACAATGGCATCGTGTTTAATACAGATAAAACTAAACTGCTTCTCCTACACTCACCTTACCTCCGTCCTGCTGAACCGTGCCCTAATTTGTTTACTCCTAGTTTTATCTGCCTCCATAATAATTTTGTTAACTGTCAATGTAAACCTATAGATAAAGCCAATTGTGCTACTTACCTTGGTGTTAAAGTTGATGACAATTTTTCTTGGTCTCATCATATAGACTATGTTTGTAATAAATTGAGAATATTGTTAAGGAAATTCTACCACCTAAGCTTTAAAGTTCCTTCCTCTATATTAAAATGTCTCTACTTTTCGCTAGTCGATAGTATACTGTGTTACGCTCTTGACAGTTATGGCCTTACGTTTAAATCATATATTGACAAACTTGAGTCCTTGCAGCTCAGATTCCTAAAGTTACTTGTAAACAAAAAAACTAAAACAAATTGTAAAGGAAATTATACAAAATTATTTAAAATTTGTAACATTTTACCTATCAGATTAAAGCATAAATACCTGCTGGCTATAAATAATTATAACAGACAAGAGCACTTAAAATTGTTAACACATAATCAAGGTACCAGGTCGGTGTCGTCTGGCAAATATGAAGTACCCAAAGTAAATAATTATTATGGCGACAGAAAATTATCAAAACGATTACCATACTTTTTAAATAGTTTACCTGACGACATACGACAAGAAAGCAACAAAAATAAATTTAAATTTAAATTAAAAATACATTTATTGTCTACATTAAAATAAATTACATGTTACTAGTAGATAATTATTAATGAGACTCTCGTTCCCGCAGTCAAACTGTTAAACAGTTTTGCGGGACTGTAATTTAGTTATAAGATTGTTTTGTATACTTAATAAATAAATAAATAGTTGATGGTCGTCGATCGATGGTAGAATAGAACAGTCGACTTCGATCGATCGTTGATCGACGCTATCGATCTATTGGTGTGGTAACACCCTCGGTTCCCAAAGAACTACCTTTTTTCAGATTATGGTTTTCCATTATATTTTTTTACAATTGGACATACTCAGTTGCTCATGCAAACACATATGATCAAAAAAATATTAATTTAAAATAGTTATAATTTTCTCAAATTAGGTGGATTGGTGTTGGCAAAGAGCAGTTGAACTGAAGAAATACGCAAAAGAATTGAGCACTCCTCTTTTTGTATCTTCGGCGTTACCGGATAGGTAATATTTCTACCTAATATTTTGTATTATGAATCTAACGAAATAATCGCACTTTATAGATCGCGACAGGTCGACAAGATGGCTCTGAAGTTAGCTGCAGATCATGTCTGCTTATATACAATTACATGCAAAGTGATTATGATGTCTGCAGACATGATCTGCAGCTAACTTCAGAGCCGCCATGTCGACCTGTCGCGATCTATATTTAAATGTTAAAAGTTTGAATTTTTTTTTAGAGTATTTCGCATTCAGTACAACTTAATCCACTTAGTCCTAATTGACAAAGAAATTAATAGTATACTTATATCTTTTAGAATCTATTTAAAAATTAAACAAATATTTTTACTACATAAGTATTTATATATTATGAATTATATATTTATTAATAAATACCTTGTTTCTCAGACAAGAGTTCATCCAAAATTATACATGAAATGTGCATCAATACCAAACTTTGTTTTTCAGAAATGTCGTGCGTTGTTTAGAACTTTGCGTGCAGCAGTTAACTCAACTAACGGGTTTACTCGACGCAGTTTTGACCAAGTGTTGCAATTTGGTCGTGCCTTCAGGTATGTTATTTTATTTTATACCATATCCACATCAGTCATAGTAATCCCATTGAAGGGAAATCAATATTTTCCACTAGGCGTTAACACAGAGACCAAAAGTAAAACAATAAGTTTTAAAAAAAAGTTAAAACCTGTTATTGCACAATTCACATTAAATTTAATACAACTTTTTTATGTATTGATATTTTGTATAGCATTTATTATCTTGTTTTCGCTCGAATTTATAGTATTACACCTAGAGTTAAAATTTATATTGTAAAATATAATAATAATGGTAATTTTAGTAGAGTATCATGTGGAAGATAATTGTTTTTTGAAAAACTTTTTTGTTCTTTTATTTTATCTTCTCGCCATCAAAGGTAAAAGTTTAGCGAGAATAAATGTAAATGTACTATGTATATACTTTATTTGAAATAATCGATTGGAAAACAAGTAACTTTCTATGATGCTAATCTCAAGACGTTTTATTACACAAGTATACTGGTCGGCCAAGTGTACATTCGTTGTAAAAAGTCATTGGTATATGGACTGATACTGCTACTTCACTTCGAGAAGCCAGCGTCTTAACCATAGAGAACATAAAGAGAAGAGATGCCCAGAGGGAACGTAGGCTGATGTGACATATTCATAGTTCACGTCTCTCCTCGCTAGGGGCGCTGGTGTCAGTGACGCTTGTGACTTGGTGGCGGGTACTCCAAACTTTATTGTTGCAAACTCGTTTTAATTTGTTTCTCAGTAAAAAAAAATGCGCTGCATTATATCATGTAAAAGTTATCAGGCTATCTAAATGAAATTAAAGAAAGATAATGTGTGTCATTACATTATCTTTCTTTAATTTCATGTTACTCGTAGGAATTTGCTGTATTTATAAATAAAAAAATATTTGGGGTAACTATCTAGTAACGCCGTGTAGTAAATTATACCTGAACTTTTTCAATAATTCAGCAAAAGTTTCTAATGTAAGCCACTTCTGATTTGTGATGTGATCACAAAACACCCTCCTGCTACCCGACTTCTTAAACTTCACCTGATTTATTAAAGAACGTCACATACGGCACCACTTCTTTGTATTTGCTCCATGGCTTAAACATAATTATAAACCATATTTATGAGCAAATATTCAATTTCAGCACTAAGCGAGATAGAAGAAAAATACAAAGGCATTGGCACAGTGTCTCTATACTTCCAAGTGGTGCAGTGGTTTTTAAAAGTCGGATTGTTGCCGGAAAGACGAGAAGCTAGAATGGCTTTACCATACCCGTCTAGTCAACTTTATGATATTTATACTAACAGGTATGTGTAACATCTAAATATTGTCGGTTCCTTTTAAATTAAAATGTATTAAATAATATAAGCTTCCCTCCCAGATGTAGGTATTTGGTAATATTGTCTTAAATTTTTAGCAATTAGGTAAGTCAATGTTTTCTATAACTGCATTTTTGTAGGGCTGTGAGCATGTAAGGGTTTTCTTTAGTACTATTTGATAGAAGCACTATTTTGTCTGCAATATGTGTTTGATAACTTGATGTTTGCTGTCAATGTTGGTACCTTTGTAGTCAATATTGATACTTGAACCATTTATCAAATGAGTTATGTTCAGGGCATTGAAGGGTTTAAACCCTTACCTAGTCTACATCGCTCTGTGAATATTTATAGTACATGAAAGTGGCAGTGATATGACCTCCATGTTGCTGTTTCCAACAAATCATTTTATAAAAGAGGGAAGCGAAATCATTTTGAAAATCGTGATATGTTTTTAAGCTTTCATTTTATAATATTGCAGACGTGTGAAATTGCAGCGGTTACAGGAACAATCGTCTTCGTTAGATCTCCCACGGTCGGGAAACAAATCCTGTGATTTATTGTATATTGATCAATTAATTGAACATGAATTTGGGGGTGACAGGATTCATCAGTAAGTGACACATTTTTAGTCCTCGGAATCTTATTCTTTTTCATTATTCTTGCTATAATAAAAGGACGGTTTTTCAGTTTTTTTTTTAAATATGATATATTAACCATTTATTACTAAACCTAATTTAATAATTGCATTATCATAAGGTGGCATTGGTTATGTTTATAGTACATATTTCATTGAGTAATTTCAAGGGGACCAGAAGCTTTGCTAGTAAAGCTTTGTGATACTTCTTAGATGAAATAAGTTGCAAGGCACCCCGAAGACAATTGTAGCTTTTCTTTTAACCTATGGTACGCGGCAAGGGGCGCGAATGTGTACCCTTTGACTGCGGCAAGATGGCGCGGTTTCAATGCGCGCTCGACTGAGTGCGGAATTTATTGAATATTTCCGAAAAATTCTTTGAAAGTTTGTCATTCAATGATTTATATAAAAAATTAGATAACCAATGTAGCCTGTTACGTAATATTTATTGCTATAAAACATCGATTTTTAATTCTATTCCTACAATTTCCATTCCTCACATCTATGATATACTCTGGTTGGTTTAATAATATATTGTGCTTGGCAATACACTAAAATATCATTGTAATGAATTAATGATGTTTGTTATAAGAACTACGAAGGCAACATTTTATTTATTATTTTCTACAATTACAGGGCGTGGATTCGCGGCGGCAGCGAATGCGAAGGGTTATACCCTCCACCATCATTATATTCTTTATTAAGATTATACCTGTTACCGGATATTGCCGAGGAACATAAACATTCGTTAGTTTTATATCTGCTTATAGATTATTCTATGGTATACGAGGATGTCAGGTGATTTTTATTTAAAACATTTCACTAAAATATATATAAATTTAGTTCCGTTAAAGTTGCATATAGTTTCAGACTAAGTAAGTGTTAAAAGTCGAAAGTTGTTTCAATCGATTTTAGCGTATAGGTTACAGTTTTAATTCTTCTAGTATTATAGTAAATAGCCATTCAAATACCGAAACTTACCAATATTTCTATGGTAATATGTGGTAATGTATGGTGAGATTATAAAAGCCTTACAGGAAATATATAACCTAAGAACCTAATTAATATTGGGTTCAGCAAAATAAAACCTACAATACATAATTCTTCTGACAAATTATTATCCAAACTATTATTATCAATGTGAAAAATATTTTTATTTGCTGCGCCATTACACCTCAACTACGCATGGGAGACAGAGGAAATTCATTGTTTCAAATCTTTAGAAGAAATAAACTAATTTTATTATATTTACTATTTGTTTTATTGATATCTGTTAAGAAATTATTATTAAAATATTGTTTTTCAGATACGAATCTGTAATTCGTCGTTTAATGCAATTCCCGACAATGTTCGGGTTAAGTAACACTGCAATTAAAGCTACTCAAGCTTTCTGGCATTTGGATCATCGCGACTTTGATGTAAGCACCTTAATATATAAAGCGGCTAAGTATTATACTTGTTATAAGGAATCTTATAATTTTTTTAAGCCTAATATTTTTTTTCAAACTGATAATGAAACTTTGTAATGGTTTCCTAAAAATAAATTAAAAATAGATCAAAGCTTTTTAAATCAGGCAGCAATTTATATAAGCAATAAAAGGGCTCGAATATAACGCCGCCATTTTAAGTTTATAATGCTTTTTGTTTTAATATAATTGGCATTTTTAAATTATCGGACGGACTATCGACATTAAAAATCATAATCTTGGTAGGAATAAACAATAGTGTTCCAATTATGTTTTGCAGCTTTTTGTTCACTCACAGGTAGTCGCCTTTTGGTGTTCTAATGTTCCATATTTATAAATATGAATGATTTGTATTGGAGCTTACGATCATTCTTTAAATTACTACCCTTTGCGAAATAACTGTTCATTGTAATTTGTTTATGTTTATAGTTTTCAACGGTTTCTTATTGGTGGTTCTGACTCGAATAAAATATACGCGGCAGTTGAATCTTATGTTAAATATCTTCGATGGACAGTATTTCACAGGATTAAGTAAAGTATATAAAGTAATACGATAAAACAGCGGTATGAACAGCGGAAAGAAATTGCACGCACCTTGCTTCCTTCTTGGATTTCACCAGCAGCGAGTAGAAAATCCACGTTGATAATATCACTAGGCGTGCGCACGCGATCACAACGTTCACCAGCACAAATCACCAAGAATCCACAAGAGCGGCAGCGGACTTCAACGACGTTAAGGCAAACGTACGTCCAAGCGCGGTAGCGGGCGTTGACTCACTGCTTCCAGTATGTTCTTCCTCGTTTTAGGTGCGTGCAGGGTAGTTTTCCTAAACGAGGCGCGAGAGTCAATATTTTTAACGCAGGTAGAACGTAGAAATGTTTATGGCGCGAACACTTATGTTGTAGTCAAATCATATACCTACTATTTCTGTGTTAAAAAAGTTTGACATAGTAGTGCCGAGATTTTTTTTCTTCGTCGGCTCTTCCTTATTCCTACTACCTTTTAAAGCTGAAGTTACGGTGGGTTAACGCTGTGATGTTGAAGGCATTCATTAAATGTAAAAGATTTTTATCTATGATGTAATAAAATATTTTAAATATGAATTTACTTAACTACAGACGTAATTCGCGGCTTTCTGCATATTCCCGTGTTACAATCTTGATAAAGTGTATTAGTTCTGAATGATGTAAATTCTGAGTGGCGAAAGAGCTATTAACACCGATTCGAAAGTTTCATAGTTTGAAGAGAAGAGTTAAAGAAACGAACATTTTATCATTATCAATGAAGCTATTAAATGGATACTTTTTTTCAGTCATTTTATACTCACCAATAAACAACAAATTATTATTTTTCAGTTCGCCCTAGACCAACTGCAATGCCTAACAGGCAACACGTTAAACGACTGGCAACACCACGTAGTACTATCATCACTACTTATTCAAAAGAAAACTCAAGCGGCATTACAATATTTGCACGTTCGGAAACCCCCGCCACTGCACCATATTGCCAACAGTGAAAAATCAAATTCTTCCATAAATGATCATGATAAATTGGACGATTGGCAAGCTTGCAGTAATCTGTATTTAGCTAGAGGACTGATTTACGAAGCTTTAGATGTAGTGAGAGCTCGGGTGTCACATTGTTCTATGATTGAGGATAAAATTGAAGTGTTGGAATACTTTTTTAAATGTAAGTAAGAGTGGCTGTTCTTTGCAAATTTATGTTTGAAGAAAAATGGAGAAGGTACTTCCCTGTGTACACTACTGAACATAAATATTCGTTAAAGAAGTCGTCATAGAAAATATCTAAATAAAAATTACAAAATTTGACTAACAAAATTTCGCCAAATTTTTCGTAGTTCGATTCATTAAAACGTTGTTTAATATAGTATGATACACGGAGGAAATGTAGCATATGATTAGCGATCAAACGTCATAGGAATGGGCTTAAAAAACTTTACTATTTTCATTCGTTATGTCATTTTTGGGTGCCTACCTATCTGTAAAAAAATTGACGTACGTTAATGAATTTTTGTACGTAATATATCGACATATATAATAGACATCAAGTTAATCGATTGAGTAAATGGGTTTTAGTCTCTTTAATGAGCCTATTGAATATTTTTCTGTATTTTATATTTCCTTAAGTTTTCACGATTATTATATTAAATAAAATACTTTTTTAACCGTAGTTACGAGTATCTGTAAAGGTACCGAAAGGCCGAGTTAAAATGTAAAAGATATTATAAATTGCGATAAATCCGATTAAAAAGTTGTTTCTTTCAATATTTTTTATGTTTATACATGATATGATCAGACTATATTATTATACATAAAAGTAAAAGAAATTTCGATGATCCGAATTACCAGGATCTTAATTTTTTTGGAAAAATTTTAACTTGATTTATGGAGAGGCCAGTTTGAGGATGTTAAAATCTAATTTGTCCATATCATATTCCTATGCGACGGTAAAGATATCATTTGATTAGCCATAAGTTACTTTAATTTTGAGATAAAAAAAAGATTATCATTAAATTAAAAATTGAATCATCTGTTAATATTTTAATGTACCAGTAGCCAAGCAATTAAAAATCTGATTATTACTTTCGTTTTAAGACATTTAATAATCATTTTAATTTTTAAAATAACTTGTATGGTTACCAATTAAATTATGATATTTCTTTGCGTAATTATATTCCAGGTTGTAAGAGCACTGGGTATTTATCTAAGCTATTGGAAATAGCACTATCGCCGTTTGAGGAAGAACTTTTCATTAAATATCTACAAAAATGCAACGAACCACAGACTTCAGACATTTTAGTTATGTTCTACTTACAGCAAGCGAGGTAAATAATATATTTCGTTTAATGCACCAAACTCACAGATTACTTGAAATTTCACTACGAATCGTACTGTGACTTAAGTTTAGCTCTCAATATACAAAGTCATTTAGTAGTATTATGTTCTTCTTAAAGAAAACGTACTTTGTCTGTTAATATATACGTAATGCAGTTTATTGCGTCGGTTTGGTCTTTTCAGCCAACAATAGCAATGTTTATTTATTTATTGTCAATTTTATTGATGCAATACTCAATTCTCTGACATTATTTTGCAGATACATAGAAGCAGAACAATACAATAAAAAATTAAAACAAATTCGACCGACTCGTAAAGACCTAACCTCTTCAAATGAATCACTATTCGAAGGTTTGGACAGAGACAACGCAAGAGATCTAATCGTGGAATCTTATTGTTCTGCTATTCCACCTATCGCTAAGTCTGTGGCTAGATTGGTAACTTCCGAGAAGAGTTTTGAACCTCATGGTAAGTAAAAATTTGCTTTTTTTTATTAATTTAGGGCTGATTGTTCAATGCTCTTTTTTTATGGGTCCGTCCATTAATCACGTGATGTTTTTTGGCATATTTTAACCCCCCTTCCCCCTTGGTGATAAATGGTGAGGTTTAAGACTACCCCTCCCCCCCGCCCCTATATCACGAGTATTTTTAGAACCTACAAAGAATCTTAATTTTGTTTTTAATATTTATTAAATACAGGTATAAGTATCATTTAATTTTATTTTCACACTACAAGCCGCTTTCGATTTTGTACCCGTTTGACGAAAAAATAAATAAACGTAATGACGCTTTTCGGTTCACTATCGTTCGTTTGCCGAAAAAATAAATACATGTGATATAATACTACACCCCCCCTCCCCCCTTGTGATATTTCGTGATTTTTATGGACCCCTCCCCTCCCCGAAAGGGGGGGACTTTCGAGCCTAACGTGATTAATGGACAGCCTATAGTATTGTCAAGTGACAAAATTATTCTAAGATTTTCTAGTCTAGTTCTAGATAATGCATAAAAGTAAACATGTCAAATGCATTCATAAATTCTGATTATTTTAAAACATAGTAATAAGTAAGCCGGAATTGTTGGAGTTATGGATAACAGTAGGGCGATCCAGACGCAATTGAGAATAAAAATCAAAACATTATGTCATAGAAAACATCCTCGATTCAACAAAACCTTACATTCTTTTATTGTTCACTCAACTAATATTAAGCTTTTTTGTTTAATTTTTTTTATTTGATGTATATAATTTAATGAAATGGAACAATTTTTTTCAGTACTAGCACCTAAACCAATGTCTGTGTTCATTCAAGCCAAGTCACCAAAGAATAAATTCACCTACAAGTCGTCGTTTATTCAGGTACTTAATGTACTTCTTTTTTATTGATGGCCGAGTAGTGCAGTGGTTAGTAGCCCTGTCTCATACGCCGGAGGTCCCAGGTTCGATTCCTGGCCAGGGCAATCATTTGTGTGATGTGATTTTCGGGTCATGGTTGTTCATATTTATACACGAGTTTATTCTGGGTTAAACCCCCGCCCCCCAGTTTACTGTTTGGTCATCCATATTACAAGCTCTGCATACTTTCGGGCCATACAGATGGTGTACGGAGATTTATTATGTACTTCCCTCTAATATGGTTGAGGAGAGTGATGGCTGGACCCCCATTAACCACGTGAATGGGTGCCGTTTGAGGGTGTTCGTCGTTCAGATACTTGCCGAGCTAACAGATGCAGATAAGAATAATTTTGTGTAGACATAAAGCCTTTATTTTGAAAAAATATACCCCTGAAGTTTCTTGCCAGTTCTTCTTCACGAAGGTTTTCCCGAACTGGTGGTAGAATCATGCACTATTAAACTTTAATAAGAACAAGTAATTGTCAATGTTGAGAAATCAATATTTGAATTTGAATACAATTGTATAACGTTCAGGTTTTAAAGGAAAACTGATGTCTAAACAGTTCCTTGATTTTATTTGTATTTGATAATCTATGACAAAAATAACAATAAATTGCAGGATACTATAGAAAATGCAAGTGAAACTTGGATAAACAGGCCCAAAATGCGCAAAGGACTAAAACGAGCTCTCAATATTGAAGAAACGCCCTTCATTTGTACACCTACTGCTGTTCGGAAAAAGAGGTAATCCGTATACTACAGGAACAGAAAACCCTGTTTGAACTACTATTTTTATTTGGTTTCTTTCTAAAATTTGTTAATTTTATTAATTTTTTGCTACCATATTTTGTTAACGATCTATTGCATGCCTTCGATTCAGTTTTAAGATTAGATACACTCTACAAAATATGTAAAACACAACACAACAATGAAAAATAAGTGTTTTTAAATGAAAAGTGTTGAATTTTTTTGTATGGTAAACTTCAAGACTTTTGCAGGAAACCTTCATAAATCGATAGCTTACATCAAATAACAAAGTATATATTGTGTGACAAAATCTGTTTAAGTGAAAACGTGTTTCGGGTTATAACCTGTAAATAAATGGAGTGGCGCCACAGATTTATTTTCGATATTTAATTTTTTGTACCTAGTTAATAAGCGATACTTCCTTAACCTTTCCCCACCAATTTTAGCATCTCTCGGAAACGTGATGCTTTACGGGATTTTTATAAATTTTACAAGTTTGTATCAATCTGAACAAAGGCATTTCATACAAGACCGCCATTACCAAATTAAATGGCGGGCGGCACCTGGGCCCGGGCGGTCATATTTATTTTACCAACCTTAATTTTTTTCAGCGTTTTCTCTGACCAAGTAAGCGAATCGACACCTCCAAAACGACCAAAATTAGATCTAACGAATACGCCAAAAACGCCAAAAAATCATCCGTGTGATAACATGAGTGAACAAATGAAGACTTTACTGGATATCCCGGAAGTGGAGAGTCCGGACTGCAAAGCTTATTTAGAGAGAAGTGGTACTGCTACACCGCAGAGTATTTTGAAGGTTGGTACAATATTTTTTATTTATAGATAGATTATGTTTATAATATTTTTAATTTTTGTGTGAAACAATGGGGCAGCTTTTGTAATGTTTATCTTTTCAAGATGTTTATAGTCACCAAACATTCTGTTGATTTTAAAAATATAATTATAGTTGAAGGTATTAGTTGTGAGGTAGAATAAAAAGAATTTTTAATATTGAATTAAGGCTAGAAAAATGTACATCTTTACAGTCAAAACTTTTGAACGTGTAAACAATAATAGTGAGTTTAAATAACATTTTAACGTTATTAGTGTGTACAAAACAACGTATCACTTCGATTTTGTGTGCAAAAAAGCTTTTGTTGGTGTCATAATAGCGATTTGCGTCCTACGGTCCGGTCAAACCGAACGCAGGACCGGTTGTCCGGGCAGGAGAACTGGTCAGCGACATGCGCGTTAATTTGTCTAGTCCGCCGCGAGCCGCCAACGCGGCCTTCCCTGCTGATCGCCTGCCCGCTTCGGGCACTACGTCTTAGCTTGTGCTCGCACGGTTACATCGTAAATACATTCATATAAGATCTAAAGACGTTCACATAGGGTGTGGGCTGCGTTTGATTTGACCGGACGCGGAACGCATCAAACCTGAAAAAATCTTTTGAGAAATAAACAATAAACATTTCGTGAACAATATTATAAATATAATAAAATTGTTTATTTCATTTTATCTTACAGATAAGAAGATACGGAGATTACGGTCGAGAAGGTTCGCCCGTAGATTCGAGATATTTAGGTAATAGTGATGATGAATTAGAGACCGCCAGTAACCACACACATTATAGTGATTCTAAGTAAGTAGTGTAGATGTAACATTATTATAAATGTTTAAGATAATTTTCCGATAGCTCCAGCTATTTTTTTAGAGCTTTTTATTATATTTATATATGCCGTGTTTATGCCTTTTGAACTTTTTTGGATTATGTTACGACATATAGAAAAAGTGGTCATGAGAAACCCATGTTTTTTTAATGGAGCTCTGAAAGCAAATCGAACTTTTTATGAACGAAACTCGGCTGTTAAAATTTGAATTTTTTGCTGGAATTAAACTAAGAACATGATTTTATACCGTATTCTTGACTAAATGTTTAAGTGCTTTCATATATTAACAATAATTACACATATAGTTTCCGAATTAATGATAATTCATTATTTTGTAGAGAACTACACATGTATTTTTTACAACTTTTACAAACCGAATGTTAACCTGAAAGAGAACTTAATTACTCATTTGGGGACCCTTTTGGTGACTTCGTTTTTCTGGCCCTGATTGGATACCAAGATTTTATATCTGATTGATTTTTACACACAAGTTTTGCTCATAACAGTTTTGATTTGTGGAGGTCTCCTTACAATATTGAAGTAAGTACAATGTCAACACTCCTACTTTTAGGCACTTAAGGTTCACAATCCCAACGGCGTCTGAATCGGGATCAACGCAATCAATGCGAGAGGTGGCAAACAACGAAAGTGTCATAAAAATGGCGTATCCGAGAGAAAGAGATGTAGATATGGATGTTTCATTTGATAGTTACGTAACTACGGCTTCTCATCCTATGGTAAGATAAGATTTAAACATTATATAATAAAAGTAATTATAAATATATTTTTTTTTTCTACTTGATTGGGGCAAATAGTCTCACAGAAATAATAATTAGGATGATATTGATTAAAATTTCATTGTAATTGTAATATTTTGTGTTACAGACTGAGAGTCTTCAGTTTGAGTCTCCATCCAGCAAATTAGCAATGGAGGAAAAGATCAAAGCTCGAAAATCTTACAAGGACTCTGTTCGTGGAAGGTATAGCCACGAATATTATATACAAATTATTAAAATGTTTACTTCCATTATATTGTATTACTAGATTTTGCTCGTGTTTTTTCCTGGATCAAAGTAATATTTTTTCATACTCCTAGCAATTTTTATTAAGATTAGTTGTGTAATTGAAGGTGAAAATGTTACAAACATACATTTCGGGCATAGGCAAGTGCGTTCGTGCTATTAGTTACTATTTCTAGCTCATTTTAACTAAAACAACATATACTTGGATTAAAAACAATACTTTGAAAGCATAGATACTGGACGAGGAATAGTAAAAGTATATTCGGCAATTTTTCTACCCAAGTACATTTATAGCACCTCATTTATTTATTTTTTCTTAATACTCTTTCAGGCGATCCCTTTCAATATCAGCAAACAGCAGCCTTTCGGAAGACCCAAATACTTCGATGGAAAGTATCGCTGATATACCAATAACTCTTATTAACCCCAAATATTCGGGAGAAAGGAGAAAATCTCAAGAAAAACCCGTAGAAATGACGTTGAGTTATGTTGGAGAGAAAGAGACAGAATCAATAGTTGAGACAGTAACGAGACAGCACGATATCGCGCAAAGAATACCGCAATGTAGAAGAAGTATAAGGGATATTGGTGAAAGTGCGTCTTTGTCGAGGTAAAGTAATATAAAGTTGTTTCTTTAAATACATTAATAGAAACACCCTTTGATTAAATTAAAAAAGCAGAAGATAGGTGACATTCTTACATGACGTACTTAAGAAATGGATCTGGTACTCGTACAACGTCAAGTATATTACTGAAACTGAGAAAGAGACGGAACGACGCAGCGACGTGGTGCGCGAGCTACAGCGAGCGTCGCATCGGGTTGCGACTAAGTTAAATCAGGCGACGGGGACATGCATTATGAGATCCATGAGTTGGAAGCTTGTCCCGTATCTACCGCTGTTTTACTTTATTAAAGGAAATACCTGTATACATTAAACGAATTACAGCCACTTCGGCTTGAAGACGTTTAAATGATTTATCGCTCTATTGTCATATTTTATCTATTATTTTTCTTATACTGCATAACTGCAAGTAATTTCTTATTCTTTAACTTATAGAAGCAGATCTGTGACACCAGATCGTCAAGATTCACCAGTGGTAACTCCGATGCGTTCTTCTAGAACTGCAAGGTACTTAAATTTATGCTTTTATATGAGCCCTAATGACCAGGTACTTAACATATTCTATAGTATGGCTATGTAAAAAGCTATTTGACAATATAAACAATAATTAAACTTTAAAAATACAATGTATTTTAAAATCAATTTGAATTACTAGACAAAAACGAAAATTATTATTTCCTCCAAAAAACACAAATAAACTTATCTATTTTGAGTTGTAACATCAAGACACTAAACGGTTTTGATTGTCTAAGTTTGAAATAACTTCACAGGCAAGTAAAAATCTTGTTTCAATTAATACATGCCGTATCTTGACGCTACATACATATTATAATGCGAGATGGTTTACGAAAAAAAAACTTGTCAAATAGCCTATTACTCATTTACCTTAAAGTACTGTATTCGGGCTTTTTTTATTGTTTTTTTATATTTAGTTACTTTTTAATAACCATATTTTAATAACAGTTACAAATCAATTACAATGTTCATAGATGTCTTATTCAACGTAGAAGTCATACAGTTAAACAAGATGGCTTCCTTCTTGAGATTTTGAAATAAAAATTACTATACTTTATATTTAAAAATTGATGTGGAAAAAGAAATTTTTTTTTGTACTAATAATATTAATAACACTTTTTTCATGGACTATCAACAGAAGCAGATCTCGAACACCCGATATAAGTCCGCGAGTGTCACCGTTAGCGCCTATTTTGGAACAACCGAAACAGGAAAACGAATCTGAACCTCACGCGGTGAAAACCTTGTTCAGTGCTACTAGACAACTGAGGTAAGAATCCTTTTGAAATTGTCCATTGGTAGGTGTGTTCACGAAATTCACTTTGTTATTAGCCGACTTTAAAAATATAAAGTAACATTTCGGTTGTATTGTTTTTTGCGTTTTGTTATTGCTACCTTAGAATTCCGTTGTTTATTATATTCCCTGGACTTATTACCTGGTTTCATTTAATTTTGTGATAATTTTTATTTTATTTTATTATGTCCTCCACAACTCTTATAAAACCTTCACAAATACTGTTGTTTTAGTTTTTCTTAATAATACTATATTACTATATATATATACTATATTTGACGTTACAAAACAGGTCAATGTGCGTATACTTAAAACATTAAAATAGCTACGACTAAGCGTCCTAAGGTATTATAAAAATTAATAGTTTTTTACTCTGTTTAGAAGCCGCTCCCGTACTCCCGAAAGAGTTGAAAAGATCAAAGAAATTCCAAAACTCGAAGCTATATCGGAGTCACCAGTAAAAAGTGGTGATAATGAATCCCCTTCTGTTTCACCTAGAAGGAGTTTGAGGTAAAACTATATGGAAATAATTCAATAAATTAATTTATAATATTTTAAAATCTATATTATAAAATAAAAATCTATTTTTAATTTGAAAAGCTAACTGCATCATAAGATGCGTTCTTCGGAAAGCGTTCAAGAAGAAACTGTCAACTTATATTAAGTCCATAAAAATGTATTTCTTCTAGGAGTCGATCGCGTACACCTGAAATTGAAATAAGTGGAGATGCAACTGCGGTGCCAAAGAGTCCACGAGCTTTAAGGTTTGCATACTAAATTAATTAAAAAGAAACACAAAAATCTCAAAATAAATGTTTGTTTTCATTGGCGACGTATTATTTTATTATTATTACTCTTTTAAACACGATTTCTGTTTTCAGGAGCCGGACCAAAACACCAGAAAAGATATTGTCTCCTAAATTCGAACATTCTGCAAAAGTGAAGAAGCCATTATCTAGACTTGTTCTAGAAGCAAATACTTTTGCCAAAACCAAGCAAATGACAGAAGATGAAACTACAGCCGGTTCTAAAAAAGTTGAATGTACTCCCATGAAAACGTTGAAGCAATCACCTTCGCTTATGGATGTTACTATTTCCCCTATCGTGAATAAAACTATATTACACAGCTCGATCGAGAGTGTTATCGAAGATAAGGACATGAAGACTGACGATGAAAACGCGTCCCTAAAGTCTCTACCAGCATTTACGATGAACGAAACTAACTTCGAAAAATCAGTTCTACACAGCTACGAAAGCAGTGTAGCCGATTCTTCAGAAAGCCCGCAAGAACAAACTAAGGATCGAGCTAATGACAGCATCACCGACTTGAACGTTAAATCTCTACCTGCATTCACAACTATTAACATGACAGATTTCGATAAGTCCGTTCTTCACAGTTACCAGAGCAGCGTAGCTGAAAGCTCGTCTAGTTACCGAGAAGAAATATCAAAAACTGAAACCAAAATTACTGAAGAAATTGAAATAAAATCGTTTACAGTATTTAAATCGTTACATGAAAGTGATGTGCAGAAATCTGTATTAGGAAGTTGTAACACTACCGTAACAGATATATCCGAAGATAAATCTAAGCATTTCGAAAAAGATATGTCCAGTTTAATAACAAGTGATAGTGAAATTGAAATTGAGAAAATAAAAAAAGATGGGGAAGATATAGCTAAGAATATTCAAAAAGAAAAGGAGAAGATAGTTGAGATTGAAAGAGAGATAAATGAAATTGAAGGAGATATGTCGAATGATAGCGAGCGGTCGACAGATGAAGAAATTGTGGTAGATGGTGAGAGTGATGATGATGAAGAAAATAGTGATAGTGAAGACAGTGAGGAACTTGAAGAGGAAATGGATTACGAAGAGGTAAATAGTATTAATGATTCAGGCTGGTTTTAATAGTATGATTTTCTTTTTGTTAATCTTTCAAAGTGATAACAGAATGGTGATCTATTGGTGACATTGTTTATGTGTGTACATTACTTTACATTTTCTATATTATGACAAATCTAACTGTAAAATGTTATTTTATATTATCTTTATCAATAACTTTTGATGACAGCAATAAAATAATATTGTTTTGCATTTTTTCTATTTTTTAATAGTAATTTTACAAAGTATGTAACATCAAATAATCATAATAATCAGAAATTCACAACATCTAACCTAGAATATCTGTTTTATAAAAAATAAAAAGCATAGTATATGCAGAATTATAGAATTAATTGTGGTATCTAATCTATGTGTAACAAATCCAATTTTAGACACTTGTAACGTTCACTATTCATTCTGATAATGAATTGCTATAAATTTCAATATGTTGTGGTTAATGTTTTAATCAACCAATATTTTTAGGATGAGGAATCCAGTCAAGAGGATGAACAGTCTACCGGTTCAAACAACAAAGAGGAAGTCATATGCATTGTTGACTCTGATTCAAACACAGGCTCAAATAAGTTACAAATTGACGAAGAATCATCTGTCACCAATGATAATCCTCAAGTACCGACCGCCCAAGAAACAGAAAACATAGAACAGGCCAATGATCAAACTAAAGAACTGCAAATACAAGTGAATGTACTAATCGATCAACCAATCGAAGATAATAACGCAGAAATGTCAAATGAACCAAGCATTGATCCTTTGAACCAAGGACAGATATCATTGCTTACGGATGATAACTCGGTGGTAGAGTCTGAACATTCAGATATTAATCTTAATTTCTCTGATGATGATGAAGAAACTAATGATAAGAATATTGAAGTCACTCAAAAAGATGTTCCTATGGATACAGGTTAGATATTTTTATTTCTACTAGTCGGCTTGTTATTACGAGATCAAATAAAATCCCTGGAACAATACAGCTTTTGTAACTACACTTCTATACCATGAAAAGAAATGGTGGGGGAACCCAGAAAGTAGTTACGACATTCTCGTCAAAATATAAAATATCTATGACGTATATCAAATATTTTTACTTCTACTGGAACTCGAGTTCCACTTTTTGTTGGTTTCGAACCCAAACCATTAGTGTAAAAATGCACACACACAAATTGCACAACAATATTTACATCAATTTTCAAAACCATTATGCCAATTTGTTTTTAATATTGTTAAACCTTTTTGAATATAAAAACCCGGATTTTCTAAACGTAAGCAAAAATTATGTTAGATTTGCAAATATCAAAACTTATCACTGGCTTGGAACTTAAGACTCTCGGCACTATTTTACATAAACTAGTTGGTTTATAATTTAATCAAGCTATCAATTAATCAAATATTATTTTCAGAACCTAAAATGGTCGGAAAAGAACTAAAACCCATGGGGGCAACAATGGAGAAAGTAATTTCCCCTACCGAAAAACCATCCACAAGCTTCGCACACAAACAAATACATGAAAATGAAGCAAAACCTGCTATTGAAGAAGAAATGGATATTGAAAAAATTGAACAAATCCAGCAGGCTCTTGAATCAAAAACTAAGGACCAAGACGAATTATTGAACGAAGAATCACCGAAAGAAACTATTAGTGCCTCGAAACAGGTAACAAAGCCTGTTGAAGAAAAAATGGAGATAGAAAAACCTGAAGATACTCAACTTCAAGAACCAAAGAATGATAATACTACGGCTAAATCCCAAGAAATATTCTTAGAACAAAAAGAGACTGCATCTACATCAAAACAAGAAATCGCTAAAGTTACCGAAGAAATCATCGGAACACCCGCGCCTAAATCACGGAAACGTGCCAATTCGACGGCTTCAAATAAATCTGTGACAGAAACTCAAAGCGAACAATCAGAGGAGACTGCCGAACTCAAAACTCCGATGACAAGAAAACGTAGTCAATCTATAACATCAAATAAATCCGTTAGTGAAGAAACTACACCAGAAAATAAGGATTCTGACGAGTCTACTCGGCGAAGAGGCAGGACTCCAACTAGTGCGGAAGTTCGAAGGATTTTGACTAGAAGGTAAATGTTATTATTTTGTTATTTCAGAACTTCTTTCTTACAGTGACATCAGTTTCAAGACGTTTTTACGTCTCTCGTCCACGGTACGATACTTTTAGGCGGGATGTCGTAGCGCTACCAAAATGTCGATTGCTGTGTGTTAATGCTTGTTCTTTATTGAACTCCAACAAGCAATGCAAACCATATGTACAGTTAGAAAAAATCGTGATCAGATCGAATATATAATATGGGTTTAAAGCAGAGACTAGTAAATAACTATAGACTGACCATCTCCATACAAAAATTCGTGACTCGGAAAAAGCTCAAAATCCAAGCTATTACTAGATGTCGCTCTCAAATAGCTTGGACAACCTTGTCGTTGTGAATTATTGACAAGAAACGTAATGCAAAATCAAATATTTTGTTTTCGTATTATTAATACGGAACAAAGCTAGATGGCGTTGTCAAATAACCTGAAACCTTAGCAAGTAGGATTCATTCCTTTCCTGAAATTGGAAAATGTCATCATTTTATATAATTGATTTTGATAATTTTACTCAATTTAGAATAGGTAGATAGTAATTTATTCTTACTTTATAGATGATAAAATAAACTACAAAAGACCATAAACATACTGGTATAAGTTTATTTTGTTCAGAGACGCCTGGGCACTACCATCCTCCTTATTTTAATTGCCATAATAACCTATTTTTAAAAGCTTTTATTATCACAGTTGTGATAAACGCACATGTTATACGATATATGTAGTAGCCAAAACGTAAACTTAATCAAGGTCCATACAATTTGCACGAGTCACAGTAGGCGAGCAGAAATATTGTGAATTCAAAGAAATGCAGGGAAAAGTTCCAAAACAAACACACACCCATAGCAACAACAATAAACGGCAAAGAATTCAAATTGTCAAACAAATAAAATGTTGTGATAAAAAGAACAAAAAAGTTGATGGATAAAGAAAAATTTTTTAAATAATAATCCAGCAAGAAAATATTTTTTTAACTACTGCAAAATAGTTAAATGTTATATGCATTATAAATAAAAATTATGCACTTATTAAGACATAATTTTTATCGATATCAAGAAATAAAGTAAAATTATATACCTATTAATTAAATGCACTGAAATTCGTTAAGGCAGATAAGAACAAACTGTGGAGATGAATGCTATATTTTTGTGGGAAAAATTATATACTGGCAATACAGTAACCCAGTAACGCTACAAATAATATCGGGGGTGGTGTAAAGTTTTCTGTTACTGAATTATAAGAGCGGCAACGTAGCATCAAATAATATAATGCACTAGCTGGCAACGTCTGTTGTCGCCTGATACCTACGGATAGTACTTGCAATGAAATATCAAATGATTTTGTAAACAGCGCCATCTTAAGTTTTTTTACGTATTATTTTGATTAAATTTAAATTACTTGTAAATCTAATACAAATAACGCCATCTCTCTATCTTAAAAACAACTATTTTTCAAGTCACAAAATTTTGTTAGACATGGTTAGTCTATAGTTATTTACTAGTCTCTGGTTTAAAGTCACATACTTGGTCAATTGGGGAACTTAGAGCAGAACCATAGTAAGTGCACCTTGACCAATCACTTTTTTAAGCTGATTTTGCAAAGTGTTAACTTTTCACCAAGTCAGTAATAATTCAAATTTTGTAGTAATAAATCTTTGTTCCTTAACCGTATTAAGATTGATAAAATAATGTTGTTCATAATTTATTTTGAATTTTCAGAGCATCAAAAGAGCTATCAGAGAAGTCTGATGAAACGAAATCTACCCTGGACGAAAGTATGTCAACTACACCAACTCGAAGATCGAGCAGATCCAAGAAGGTATCAGATGATACCTCCAGCATTACCAGCGATAGCTCTGTCAAGTACGTACATTATAATTATTTTGGTAAAAACAAATAAGTCTAGTAATTGTTCGAAACGTTTGTCTTGAGTTAACATTAAAATTTTTTTGGCATTGACACATTCAAAAGAAACCAACATGGTAACTTATGATTGATTTTTCGCAAATTATTTATTATTTTTTTACAAGATTTTTACATTTAAAATTAAGGAAGTTTAAGGGGGAAAAGGTTACTCATGAGTTAATCTGTCATGCGTACTACTGACCATTTGCATGTCAAAATCCCATATTGAGTTTGACCATCAATATGGGGTTTTGACTATGTCTGTACAAAATTATTCTTATCTGCATCAGTTCTCTCGGCAGTTTTCCCCCCAATTAGGAAAATCCTCATGAAGGACATGTAAATCAAAACCATTTTAATTTATATGATGTACACTTTACGCCTGATTTTTGCATTTTCGACTCGTAGGTGCACTATAAAATCAAGTTACGCATCTTCGTTTTCAAACCCTTTTGACGTGTTAATATCTTTTTTACTTCGGAAACTTATTAGAGCGTACCTGAAGTGCTTTTATTTTTACGTCAATAATTATAAGCATTATTGAATTGTTTTCTATTCAATACCTTGCATTATCTAAAACAATGATATGGAAGTATTTTATTGTAGTCTTTACAAACATTTTTGTGTGTTTAACACTAGAACTCCATTAGCCCTTTGGAACTTTGGACTAAAAGCTGTTTGTACCTTCATCGTACTAAAGAATAAATACAAAAAAAATATTTATTCAATAATAAATAGCTCGAATAAAGAATATGTTATGTACTTTTAGGTAATAATTTTAATATTTTGTGCGTTATTATAAATAGAATAATTCAATCAAAGAAGCAGTAATTTAAATCGATAATTTTATTTCAGATCGGCAAACAGCAAAATGAGCGCAGAAAGCGACCGCCCTGCGAGCGTACGTAAAGGCAGAAAGCCCGTGCTAAGCACCAAACCAGATTTATCTGTCATACCAGAAATAACTGCGGAAGACTCCACTAAAGAGGAGTCTAAGGATATCATCAATGAGCTTACTTCTTCTAGAAGGTGATTTCTATTTACTTGTACTGTATTTAATGATAAATAGCTCTCATCTACGAAAATATCTATGTTGACTGTAATGAATGACTTCCAAAAATTCATTGTAATATCCACGATGTCTTTTAAGAGATTTGATGTTATCCTGTCCTATTGAAACACTAAGTTTTTAGTGTAATGGTATTGTTCTAATTATCAGATTGACTCGTCACCAAAAAGCTGTATTAGAATCATGGCTTGAACCGAAACAATCACCTCGACGCAAAATGTCCAAATCTGAAGCTGTCGACGAAACTATTGAGGAGTTTAAAGGTAAGAAAAAAATCATCATATAGTAGAGCTATCATATTTTTTACAATTATTATTAATACTCTTCGTTGTAACTAATACTAACTAAATAATAAAACTTTCATAATTGTGCAAATGCTCAATAACCGAGACAATGGTCAACATATTCTTTGCTTGTAATTTAAGCTTTTCTGTGCACTGCATTGTAACTGAATTCCTCATAACAAAGTTTCCTAAGTAACTAAGTATTTGCTCTAGCTGTCTGTATTTGCAATTACTGACTGCACGTTATTTTTATAACCTTTCATAGGCTCGACAAAGGATGAAATGAAGGAGTCCCCGGAATCGGAAAATAACGAGCATTTAGGTAAGTATAACTAGTAATATTCATTTTTATTAATAAAAAGTCCACACATTATATACGTGAGAGTGAGTTTGCTTTTGCTGCTCCAACGAACATCATGAAATTTTGCATGTACAGGCCAGAAGTGTGGGGTGAAGTTCATTTGGACGCATAACACAATAAGGTTGATTTTACCTATAGTTATATTTTTTTTTAGATTTACTAGTTACACTGGAATTTATTTCAAGAGTACAGACCTCGACTCTACATTGTCAGAAGAAAAAAGATGTAAGGGTCAAAGTTATGGTCTGATTGAATAGATAATAGAAAGTTTATTTAAATAAGAACTCACAGCACGTCTTTAATAAAACAAAATAATATATCACTGTTTTTTAAAACTCGATAATGTCCTCCGAAAATGGCACCTTTTGTATAAAAGCCAAAAAAGTGAGTAAAAAGAATAATTCTTTTGAAACACATTTTTTGAGTTCAACCGATCCTTTGATAGAAAACAATTTGCGTAAAATGATACTTATAAATCATAAATGTCTTATAATAATGATGTTTCACTTTTTTACAGCGCGAGTGGCTAGTACTGGCTCGGAAACGAAATCTACTCCGAAAGTGGCCGCGAAAATTGGTAGACGAGTTTCCGTTGATATAAGTAAGTGGTTCTTTTTGTACAACTAAATTTAGTTTAAATTTTTAATTTCTGCATCCCTGCATAGAATCACCAATTTGGCAAAAAGTATCATAATTTATAGAAGGTAAAGAAAGAATATTGGCAAACTCACATACATTGTCAGTACCGCTTTTATTTTCGCAGAGCATGCACGTATCTCAAATTGAATATGTGGGTTTGAATGTTTGAATGATGGATAATCGAAATGCAATCATAATATTTATATAGAAGTTGGGAATAAAAAGTCGAAATTATAATCTAACCTCAAAAAACACGTGAAAAAGATGTGAAAACATTGTTTACTTAATAGGACGACTACCGTAGTCCTATTAAGTAACCGTAACGGCTAGCGGGTTGATACGTTCATAGGATGATCTATTGAAATTAAAAAACACCCTAATTTGAACAGACAATTGACATAAGGGCTCATTGAAATGGCGGCTCAATGTCTTTGAAGCTTGACAGATTGATAGTATATAATTTTTCTAAATGTCGATTAAAAAATAAATGGCGTTGTTAAGGGAATAATTGGATTTTATTATATTTCTAAGTATCCCCAACAACTATCTCAATATTTGAGCTTGGTAAATACGTGTCTAATATTGACCTATAAACTAAATGTAGCCCGTTTTTGATATGATTACAATTTATAAATATTACAGGGTACCCAGTCTGCCATTCTCTTTTGTACAATAAAAGTGTTTATTAATGTTTGAGAATGATTATTTTTTATATTTGTAAATTATGATAACTACTCGACGACTAACTACTTATCTTGACGACCGAGTGGTGTAGTAATAAGTAGCCTTGCCTCATACGCCGAAGGTCCCAGGTTCGAGTCCTGGCCGGGGCATTCATTTGTGTGATGAACAAAGATGTTTGTTCTCGGGTCATAGTTGTTTGTATTGTTTTACAAAGTTTGTACAAAGATTTATATTTGGTTTATTCTGGGTTCCGCCCAGTGCGCTGTATGGTCATCCATAATACAAGCTCTGCTTACTTTGGGGCCATACAGTTGGTGTGTTTGTCTGGGGAGTTATTAAGTCAGGAGCTTAGTGTCAAGAATACACAAAAGGAAATAATTTATCCTATTAAATATTTAAAAAAAGTTCGTAGCCAAATAATGACACTAGCTTTAAAAGGAACAGCTTCACACGTCGACAACTATAGTTAAACATGAGCTGAGTAATAAGGACTCTTCGAATTATTTTAGTAAATGAAACGTACTTTTAACAATATTTTATGTATTACCATATTCATAATTTAAACTACTACTTTCATACTTCATGCTAGCAAATCTTAACTGTATCTGTCCATGATGTTCTGTATTTCTGTTGAAGCCCGTTAATAGTATTCAGTGTGTATTTTTATTGAATTATGGTTGATTTTAGATGTAATAAAATTTGTAGAATAAAATAAATAGACTTAATTTTCAGCTCAAACACCCGAAGCCCTGGAGAGTCCTTCGCGCGGTCGCCGAGCTTCCTTCACTCGCGCGATTGAAGCCCTGCACACTCCTAAAGGGAGAAGGACCTCTACTGATTTGAAGGTAAAATTCATTTTATTTGTGTAGGTACTATCAAGGAGCTCGGCGAAGCCTGCGCATTGTTCGGTCTTTTGTAGGCGTTCCGCGTGCTAAGGGGCGACAACACTGCAGGGTATTCGGGTGTGAATCTGAGGCTCCGGCGAGTTTCCCGATAGAACCTAAGTTTGTACAAAATTAATGTGAAAAGTAAACTATGTTATTTTGAGTCAGATTGTGGAAGTATATGTGAATTTTTGAAGAAGTTTTTTAGCCGTTAGGGCTGTTTTAATGTCCGATGACCTACGTACTTGGACTTCTCACGGGCAATTTTAATAAACGATCGATAATACTAGTTTATATCTCATTAAAGTAAATAACACAACATATTCAGCAGAAATGAAAAACAAACTGATAATTAAATTTATCACTCGTAAAATTTGCGCTACATATACAAATGAAAACATTTACCCTTGTTAAGGCTGTATCACACTCTCTGCATTTAGGAAATGTCCTTTACTTCTTTCGTTGTAACGACCCTTTATACATGATTAAGCCTCACGAAATTGAGGTGCAATCGTAGTCATGGTGCTTGCAACAGTGCTGCAATATCATTACCTCGAAAATATAAATAATTGGTAAATATGCCATCGCTTCGTTTAACTTCAAAATAAGTTTTAAATGATATTTTTTAATATTTTAATTTCTCCTTACAAAGAAAAGCGAGACAAGTAGTCAGCGTAGTTCTCCAGTGCCTGAAGAAATTGTAACACCATCAAGACGAGGTCGCAGAGCTTCTAAAACTGAAACACAGGTGAATAAATTTATCTTGAAACTTAAATTCACACTAGTTTTGTTCCCGACTTTGTTTGTGTCAGATCCTGTTCCCATAAAATTCCTTTAAAACCTTTTTCATTTATAACTGTCCCTGAATTTTTCTGTGATTGAGTTACAAATATTCAGCTTTAATAAGATATTAAAACAGCCATGGTTTATTTAGTTTTTAAGATTGCTAAATAAAACCTACAGAGAAACATATTTGCTGGAAGAGATTTCTATTAGAAATAAGCAGTACCTTTGTACATTATTTATAAGCTCTATTATGTATTTTATATTGTAGTTACAAAAACGATAAAAATAAATAATAATGAACTGGCATACTTTTTTTCGTCACCAAATGTAATATATCTATAAAGCGTACTTTGAGGTATCTTGATACGTATCTCAGGTAAATGGTGATACAAAAAACTTTGTTTTAAACCATATGGTATCCGTATTCTTAGAACATGTGACACCAATCTTGTCGTACATTTTTTGCTGCGTTTTTACCACTACAGTCTACGGGAGGTATTACACTATCATATATCTAGGATCACAGACCTATGAGTCACATTTATACCATAATGTATTTCATTTAAATCATTTCATCTTTGTGCAAAGATTTTTGACATTTGCTGTTAGACAGGACCATGGAAACAGGTCTTTCCTGTTCTACTATTATATAAAATGTTATACAGGGTGTCCCAAAATTCAACGTCAATCCAAAACTGGACGATAGGATAAATTATAACCATTGTCAGAAAAATCCGAAAAAAAATCCATTCCATGTTCTTAAGAAGTTATGGGCATTAAACAAAAAAAGCAGAATTTCGTGGTCTTTGGTTATTGTGGTTAATGTTGGTTATTTTTGTCCATTAAAAACGTGTCACCATAACCCTAAATAACATATCTTTAATCACAATAAAAAATAATTACACAATTGCCCCAAATTTCCTTAGAAATAACACTTTTTGCCGAACTATCAATTTTACCATTTACCATTACAATTTTTTAAATTTATCAACCAGAACTTGTGTTATGGTTGGCCGTACAGCAAACTGGGGAGAATCCAGAACAAACATACATAAGTAAATATCAACAACCATGACCGAGAATACACATTTGTGTTCATCACACAAATGAATGCCCCGAACAGGACTCGAACCTGGGATCTCCGGCGAATGAGGCAGTACTACTATCCACTACTCCACTCGACCGACGATATACTTTTTAGGTTAATTACTAGTGTAAAAGGATTGTGTAGTAAAATATTTATTATTAATTTATTAGAGGAGTGAAACAGACAGCATTCGAAGTGCGTCCCCTACTGAAGAGGTCGCTGCTCCGTCAAGACGCGGCAGAAAGGCTTCTGCACAGGTATATTCATAAATAGTTTATTTTACCTGCACACTTGCTCTTGACACTCATTTCAATTCTACTTCAAGACCGATCCAAGTCCTAAGTATAACTTAAGCGACACGTGATTTCCTATTCTTGAAAACGATTTTGCTATCATTGTTTTGGAATTGGAAATAGTTTCCGATAACATCGTTGTGAAGTTGGTTACGATTGAACTAGAAACAAACAATTCACACAATTGACAGCTGTCAATGCAAGCTTAAGAGTAGCGATGTGGCGTTAGCGTTTTTTTAGCCATTACGTTAAGTTAGCCACTGCAAACAATCTCAATTAGTCCTGCTTGTCTAACGAAGTAACTACAACATTTGGTAATGGATTGCCATTCCAGAAACGAAATATCAAAATTTGTATCGTAGTCTCCAAATTAAGGGACTGAATTTGATCCAGTTTCTGTTGAATGAATAAATCGAGGGTATTCTTTCAATGTTTGAAGAAAATCGTTTCCGCCAGTGGAAAGTCTTGCGCCTTTTTTCCTATCATTCAGAGGTTTTGAGTTTTTCTACAAATAACCCGTCTAGATCTCGCCTAAAGCGACACTTCAGTTCTGTTTATTATTATCGCCACCATCGCGTTAACGTGGTGTGTTTCGGTTAAAAGGCCAGTGCTATTATTGCTGATGAATTTTGTAAAGCGTCATTATCCCTAAAGTACGCCTGCTTATGGTAGCGTCGGGTGACGGGTCGCTCACTTCCCTCCGACATGGTTAAGGAGGGCGATGGCTAGATCCCGCGTTAGCTCGTGAACGGGTGCCGTTTGAGGGTGTTCGCCATTTGGATACTTGGGGGGAGGGAGACTTGCCGAGCTAACAGATGCAGATAAGAATAATTTTGTATAGACATACAGAAACACTGTAAATTTATTTTGATAGTTTATAGCCGTGAAGTTTCTTGCCATTTCTTCTTCACGAAGGTTTTTCGGAACTGGTGGTAGAGTCATGTTTTGTTTGATGTCAATAGGAACAAGTAATTGTCAATGTTGAGAAATAAATATATGAATTTGAATTGGAACAAATCTTCGAATTTTATACTAATGATAAATTTATATATGTATGTAATGATAAATTTATAATTTATACTAATGATAATATATTATTATAAATAAAATCCAACTGTATTATTACACGATTATCCCAATGTAATTACTCTACTTCACCTGCTCTCAATAAGTTTCACATTTAATTGGATTCTTCCAATATGGAATCAAGATTATACCTATTGAAAAGCCATAAGTTAATATGTCTTAAATAATTGATATTTTTCCAGAAAACCGAAACGGACAGCGTTCGAAGCTCTCCCGTGAGCGAAGATGTTGCGACTCCCTCTAGACGTGGTAGGAAAGCTTCGACGCAGGTTAGTTGAAACTATTATAAATTGTTTACACGTTTTATTATCTCGTTTAAATAGTTTACTCCTACTCTTACTCAAATTCCATTTTAAAATTAGAAATGAATAAAAACTACGTTATAGATATTTGATTATTGGCATCCGGGACAGGAATACTAATAATAATTATTAATGACAAAAAACGCTCTCCAGATACCAGTGATTTCTATTATGGCGATCTTAGTTACGGTATAAGTAATTCTGGATATTCAAGAAAATTAAGTACCCCTTACCGCATAGCGTCCCAAATTTGCACACTTAAGTTTTTTGTGAAAAGTTTAAATTCTTTTCAAGTTTGACAATTGGCAAAATTATAAACCATAGACTAAATATATACTCAGCAGTTCCGAGACAGCGAAATATTGTCAGTCTTGATAAAACAACAGTAAATTTAGTTTGAAAGTAAAAGTGCTCAACAGGTGAGTTGCTCTGTATTCAAACTCAAATATATTGGAATTGTGTGAATGTTTCGGCTTGTATAAATTTCTTCGAATAAAACCATCCTTTGTGAAGCTATAACAGAAAGATATACTCAATAACTCCGTGGATTTAAAATTTGTTCGACAATATACTAAATTACTAATAGTAATTTTCTATGCAAGTTTATTTTAAACCGTAGTGTGTAATCGTTATTTTTAAATGTCTATTTCTGTATGCAACTTCTTAAAAAAGAAAACACAAGTGAGCTTAATAATTTGTAAATCGATTATTTTCGATATTAACACTTTTCTCACAAGCTTCACTTACATTTTACCATTAAATTTTTCAGAAAAGTGAAACGGACAGCATCCAGGGTTCCCCTACAGAAGAGGTGTCTACGCCGTCGAGACGTGGGCGCCGCGCGTCTAAAGTTGACGAAAAGGTTAGTACACAGGGTGATTCATCGAGACGAGTCGGTATGATGTAGATATCTGTTCTAAGGAACCAAGTTATCAATTTTAGGATTAAGAATACTGGGGAATCGAACCTGGTATATGTCACCGTAGTATTGTTAAACCGATATATTATAATATTACTAGGTAAGGTGTAACGTGACGAAAGTTAGATTATAATTTCTGTAGTAGTAATCTAGGAATGTAATAGTTTTGACGGCACGGAAATGTTTATAAGTATTGGTATAGACACAAGTGGACGACGGGTCTAATGCAGAATATTTAAAAATAAGACTGGAGTAAATGTACATATTTGAATCATGATTTGCTTGATTACCGCTTAAAATGTTTTTAGCTTTATGAAGCTGAAGCTAAAATCACTTCACGCATCTTCAGTTGCATAGCTTTTTTGGTATTCATATTATTTTGGTCAGTGCGGACAAGAACATTTCTTTGTATTTCTATGTTTAAAAGAGAGTAAAAATAATTTCCTAAATTAAATAATTTATCAAGGGAACACTAAAAATCTGTGAAAGTTATGCAAATAAGACCTATTGGTTTTGGGTCATAGTCAAACTTGGTATACTACAGGCGTCCGCGTAACGTCTTAACAGATCCCGACGACGCTATTACAACAAGGAACGTGGGCGTTCCAATTAGAAATAGGGCAACACGGCATTTGAAACCTTCGAACCTTCCCTTCCGAACCAGTAGCAGTTTCAATATACGACGTCCTAAGCCGAGGTCCGTGCCCCCTCGGGTTCCCTAAGGCGTATCGTGTGTAGGAGTAGTTGAAGTTCCGGCTAAGCGCCTCAGCACTAGGCTACAAAGTCCGTTGAAATTTAAAAGGCCAATAGGGACATAAATAAACTGTCCATTTCGAAAGAAAAAAAACTTGGTACATGCTAGAATACGACCCGGAGTAGTACACACTTATTGCACTGACAGGCAGCGGTTGCGGCTAAAGGCTGCAGTAATGTAGAATAGTAAGTTCCATCCGCGAGACACGCCCCGCTGCTTGTTTGGTTTCTTCATCGTAGTCTGCGACCACTGCCAATAACGTAGTAGAGCGGGTCTTTGTTGATGCTGCTTAGTATAATTGGGCAAAATCTAATTTTTTATTTGTTATTCAAATTGTAATTTCTTTGAGTTTTAACATAAAATTTTTTTATAAATATAGTATATTTCGACCTATACCTCATATTTGTGTACGATGTTCTTGTAACAAAAGCTAAAATCAAGCCTTACATTATTCAACTGTTATTAAAACAATTTTTTCGACAGGACTACCAAACCAAAAATGAGAACTTCAATGTTATCTAACAATAAGTATAAATCTAGTATACAACATTTATTATAGCAGTTGTGTTTCAATGAATACTAGTAGAACTGCCCTTGTTTGTTAGAAAAGATTGATTATTTAAAGTTTGTACGTTCATATATAAGCAAATGTATTATCTTGCCAGAAAAGCGAGTCGGACTGTAGTCGCAGGTCTCCGCCCCCTGAAGAAGCCGCGACGCCGTCTCGCCGCGGCCGCCGCGCCTCCACGCAAACTAAAGCCGACGGAGACAAGAAATGATCCACTAACTATTACTTAAATATGTAAGTTCTTCATGTTTCATTGCTAGTGCAGCCTCCGCGGATAGCTTATAAAAATGGCGACTAAGTGACATATATTACAATTATAGTCCGCGTAAGTGAAGTTTGATATTCGGAGTTACAGGGCTTTCTGCTCCCTGTAGCCTATGAAACTAAGATTTTTCTACAAATTTTTGATTAAACCCTAAATCGTTATACCTCGTTGGATAGCTGATGAAACTTAGATTTTTAGGCAGATCGGCAAAACAGGCGTTGTATATTTAAATATTTTTGTTAGATATCCTTTAAAGAAAGATAAACTCAAATTTTTTATCAGCTTATTTAAGTTTCAATCGTGTACAACGATTTATTTAATAAGTTTACGTTCAATATTGGTTATTGAGGTCATAAAGCATCTCATTTTACATCTAAAAATCAAATAATAGTATTCATAAGACTTACACATTTCAAAATATCTAAGCTGGTCCTGAAATCGGTTTTTTTTTTAAATTAAATTTAAATATCTCGAAAACGGTTAGATTTAGATAGATTTAATTAGATAGTCAAATCATTCAGAAGCGATGTAAACTACACGCCATCAACAGGAATGGGTCGACTTAACCTGTACATTGGCTAGACAAATGCTTTGGTTCTAGTTTCTGCTACTGAACAGTGGTGGCGTTGTGTACATCTACGAACTGGGTCACAAATAATTTTTATCGGTCCTTTATCGCTTGCATGGCAGTTCATCAAGAACAGCATCCGATTGCCTTTTTATCGTTTCGCACGATGTTCCGAAAAGTTTGATTTGGGCTGTATCAAGATAAGTTATGTAAATGCCTTTAAAGCAAATTTAATAAATCCAAGGCATTCCGGACGGTCCCAGGTTCGAGTCCTGGCTGGGGCATTCATTTGTGTGATGAACACAGATGTTTGTTCTCGGGTCATGGTTGTTGATATTTATATATTTATGTTTATTCTGGGTTCCCCCCCCAGTTCGCTGTTTGGCCATCCATAACACAAGCTCTGCTTACTTTGGCACCATACAGTTGGTGTGTTTGTCTGGGGATTATTATTATAATTATTATATGGTAATTAATTATACGGTAGAGTTCAGCTGGGAGCGCCTTAGTTTCTGTAACTTCACTAAATGCTCGTGCCCTTTAACCGGAAATCAACCGTGATTAATATGGCGGGTGAAGGACTCTAGTAGCGCCCAGACGAAATATCAATTAAAAGAAACTTAAATCTTGCTATAACCACTCAGAACCTTTTATGAATAATAAGGGCATTCTAAGTTTTCTCCAAAGCTATGACAAAATTGTTTAATTACCGTTCGATAACGAAAATAAAATTCTGGAACGAATTCTTGTAATATTTATTTCATGTGACAACAAACACTGGAATAGTGCATATGAAGAGTATATTTGTTATTGAAGGAATAAAAAGTTATTTATTTGTTACAGGTTTAAGCCGCGGGGTGATTGTAAAGATGATAAGAAGAATGTATAAATTAAGTTATTTTTTATGAGTTAAGTTTTGTTTTCTTTTGCATTGTATAAATAAAATCATACTAATTATGTGGTGTTTTATTTATACGAGTATATGTATATGTTACCGTCAAAATCCGACCCCAGGATTTGTTGGTAAATTTCTTAACGGCAACATTCCGAATGTTCTAACCTAACCTATAAAATCCTTACATTTACCAAGTCATATTGGGATTTTCTAAGATTTACTATTTAAACCAAAGGTATACCAAAACACGGGCTTTTACTGTAAAGTATCTGCAAATTCCTTAGCTTTTTCATATGGTATTAAATGGTTTTATAACGTCTTGCAACAATATAGTGTATTTGTCTCCACAATGGGATGTAATTAACGACATTATGATTTGTACGATAGATGAAAGTAGCGTAACTATATGTAGGTATATCACAGTAATAGATTTAAAATATTCCATTCCATGAAAACTAAATGTCAAAATAAATGATAAATCCAACAGCCAGCTAGCTAAATTATTAAATTTATTTATATGCTATTTCACTTGCTTGCTTATTTCCTAAAAGCTAGGTAGGTGCACTTATGAAACTCGAGGAGACATTGTAGGCTTTTTAGACGCATTCAAATCAATATTAATTTGTTAAACTCATTCATTTGTTAATCTCCTATTTGAAGAACTTATACCGAATATTTTATTAGTATCGAAAAATCAGCTAAGCGACAATGTCTGTTTGGATACTGTTTTTAGCAACTTTATGAAAAAAATCTTAGGAACGTACGAATACAAAATAGAAGTTTGCGCTCAGCTTTCTTAGATTTCCAATATTCTTGCGGCGGCATCTTGAATAGAATGGTAACGTGAAAAGTTTATACCCAATTTTAATTAACCAGTGTCAGTAATGGGTAAGGCTAGTTATCTTGTTTCCAAAGTTAACAAGCCATTTACATTGCAAAATTAAAAAAACTGTTATTCAGAAATTACTGTCTGAAATTAATGTACCGTTTGAAGAATGCTTTACTAAGGCTTTACTATGGCTTGTTAAAGAAATTAAACCAGCATCTTTATATGAGGCAGAAGAACTACTTACACAGCATGGTCACGAGGTGATGAAATAACCTCAATATCACTGTGACCTCAATGCTATTGAATTGTTACAGAACCCGGTAAAAAGATAGTAAGTGCAAAAATGGAGTAGTTAATAATGAACTGTTTTTCGGAAGTTAATGCAGAACACTGGAAAAAGTGTACTGATCACGTGATCAATGTAGAAAATAATTATAAAGAGAGATATGATAACTGAAACTGCATTAGAGCCGTTTATTATCCAGGACCGAGTGGCGTACTCATACGCATTCATTTGTGTAATGAACATAGATGTTTGTTCTCGGGTCATGGCTGTGTGTATTTTTATATGTATGTTGATTCTGGCCCCTCCAGGTCGCTGTATGGTCATCCAGGACACGAGCTCTGCTTACTTTGGAGCCGTGCAGCCGGTGCGTTGTCGGGGGAGTTATTGAATGATGGCAACAGCTTCGATGATACTTATGATTTATTTTCTGACTTTTATTATGAAACTGAATAAATAAATATTATTAGAATAAAATTTAAAATAATCTTAATTTGGCGAAGGCACCTTCTTCATAAGGAATCCGAAACTATTATATATTACGGAATATTTCAATAGCTTTCTATTTAAATCACTCTGTCCAAACCATAGTAACTGAGGAGGTTTTCTCTACAATTTTGTATAAAATGCCTTTGTACTTTGATTTTTCATCCAAGTATTCCATTATCTCCCATTCATCAATGGTATTTTTATTGCAGTACATAAAATATAACTGGATTGGACAACCGAACTATTCTGTGTGTATTATGGGAACGAAGACATCGAATGAGGGGATCGACATTATTGACGCATGAACGATCCCATATTCGTTACAGGCTGTACTGCCCTTGCTTCACAGATGTTTTCGTCTGACTTGTTAGAAATAGTAAAACAAGAAAATCGCTTTCAGTTACGAGTACCTATGTGTGATGAAAAAAGTATTTTTAAAGTATTTACATCAACTATTGAGTATTCCAATTAATTGTGCGTAAGTACATGTTTACATGTCGACAAACAATTTCATATGTCGCATATGCTTGTGGTTTATTACCCAATGTTAACCCATATAAAATACAATCTCAATATCCACAAGCGACAATGTAATGTTAAATTGTGCCCAAAATATACTTAAAAAGAAAAAAGTAATTTTCGTTTTCACTTTTAAATCTGAAATATTTCCAAAAATACACGACATTTTGTCAAAAAGTATTTTGTTTTTTTGCAAGTTTAGGTATTCAGGCTCCATACTAAAATGTTTGAACCTCTTTAGGAGGTAATATCGTGGAACTGGGTAGAGTTCCGTCTTTTGTAGGTGCACCGCATGCTAAGGACGACAACACTAGGGGATTCGGGTGCGATTCTGAGGCTCCGTCTAGTTTCCCGACGGTACCGATTTCCAGTACTTTCCGCGCTCTCCGTTTTTTAACGCGTTCAACGCCGGCAACGCGCCTGGTGCGTTTTCGTCTATACACTTTAGGATGCCGGCAACGCGCTCAGCGCGTTTTGAATGTTTTTGTAAAAGTAACAAATGTAATGAGTATTGAGACTTCAAAATCATAGAGTTGAACAAGTACACCACAAACATAACATTTTTGTGGTGGCCCGCGTGTAAATACCATTTTTAAATGTAGTAAAAAATGTCCTTCAGGCGATGCCATGAACGCGCTGGGCGCAGTCAGCGATATGGGTTCTCAAACTGTAGGTTAGGTACCAACTGGCTGGGTCCACAGTTAGGTCCATAAAATTACGTTAATATTTTTATCGATATAAGTCATACAAACTGTTGATAAATTTGTACGATTTTGATACTATATAAACTTTTCTCGACATTTTTATTTGGGTATTTTGTATTTTTGTTAATTTTTAGGCATTTATTTATACTTTAATTTCTAAGTTATGAATCAACTGTTAGGGTAAAAGTATAATACTGTTAGGGGTATTTTACAAAAATACGTCATATTTGTTCAACTTACAGTTAGAACTCTAGTCTTCTTCTACTACAAAGTCATCATTAGAAACCGATCATCTTCAAACATAACGCAGATAGTGTACGGTTTATTTAATTAAATTACCAATATAGTAATAAGGTGCAAAATTATTTATTAATTATTATCGCAACTATACTCTGTAGTAAACATTTATTGTGCCGGCTTGAATAACTATTGGAAAATTTATATTTAAAAAGATTGAGAATCTCTGTTTAAATTACGAAACAAACTCAACCTTTTTGTTATTTCTCGAGTTGTTTGACATGTTTTTGAGATTAAATGTCACTAAATATTAATAAAATCACACCTTGTATGTTACAAGCACTCAAACACTGTTTATGACAAAAAAAAATATGAAACAAACTTTTTACCTTCAAGTAATGCCACCGACCGCGCACGGCGCGTTCGTTTATTTCCTCTAGCAGTGCCGGCAACGCGCCTGGCGCGTTCACCGCATTTTCAGGCGGCTAAGTCATGACCAAAATCAGAGTGGAACTGAATGTGTTACATTGGAATTAGGTAATGCGGCCGGTAATTGACGCCGAAGGTCCCAGGTTCGAGTCCTGGCCGGGCTATTCATTTGTGTGATGAACACAAATGTTTGTTCTCGGGTCATGGTTGATATTTATATATGTATGTTTATTCTGGGTCCCCCCCCCAGTTCGCTGTATGATCATCCATAACACAAAGTCTGCTTACTTTGGAGCCATACATATAGGTGTTTGTTTGGCGATTTATTTTTTATTATTATTAATGCTAGTCGATACAAAATTAGGTACATTTAAAACTAACTCAATTTCAAACAAAATGTCTTCATTCTTCTAGAATTTCAAAGATCGCCGTCGATATGCTGCGTCTTTTTAGTTCTGCGTCGTAGAGATGAAAGATTACTTTAGCACCTACCAGCAGAATTGTTTTTGAATGTAATTTTTCGAATATAGAAAATCTATACTTAGAGGTCTAGGTGGTCTATTTCTTCTAAGCATAACTGACAATATCTTTGATATATCTACTTATAATAAGTTGCCAGGCGGTTTTCTTCTTTTCTACTGGAAAGTCACGAAGAAGTCGAGGACGGTACATGCCTTTCCAATTGGTCCCTATATACTTCACGTACGAAATATCCATGGTTAAATTGATCTGAAAAAATTTGTAGGCGGATCATTCCATTCTTGATATCACGAACCAATCAAACATAAGTTATTGAAACGTTTTGCAGAATTTTCGAACGAGTAAGTTTTAAATGCTTCGTTTCTATATCAATAAAACGTATTAACGTTAAAACGTATGTATGTAACTTAATAAGCCGACTCGGAGAGTTTTACGAAAAAAACAATTTTATATTTGGAACTCTGGCCAGTTATAATTTATTTTGAAAATTCGATTATTTCAAATTAGAAATATATTTCTTACAAATTTAAATATCCCCCTAAACTTTTTTACCAGCATTAAAACTACTGTGTGTCATAGAAAATGGATTTGCGTTGGGAATTTTTTTTTATTTTTTATAAATTTTTGGGAAGCGTACAGCTAAAAAATACTACAATACAAAGACAATTGAATCTGCTTGCTCTAATAAGATACGAGTTTTGTTTATATTTCGTATTACAGAATGGCACTTGTAGTAAGGCGTGCTCTCTAAAGGTACGTTGGTAAAGTTGGTACGTAATCCTAGTTCACTGAGTAGCTCCGGACAGTTAACCGAGCCATTAGCGATACGAAGGAGGAATGTGACGTCCGCTGCTCTCCTTCTGTCACTCAGGGGGAGGTAGTGGAATTTACGGCATCTTCCCGCATAACTTCTTCTGAATACGCTCAAGCCGTGAAGTGTAAATATTATATTGGGGATTCCACACCTGAGTGGAGTATTCTAAATGACTACGAACATATGTATTAAACAGGATTTGTATTGTTCTCCAGCCATGGACCTCGGACGACATTCGAAATACAAACCCGCCTACAAACTCCTTGCACGCTCTTTTAACTACTGCGTCGATTTGAGCGTCGAACAAGAGTTTGCTGTCGAGTAATACTCCCAAATCTTTGACTGAGTTGACTCTAGAAATGGGGCTACTTATCAGAAGGTAAATTTAAATTTAGTAAATTTATGCGTGTGTATGAACAAATAAAGCATTTCGATATATTGAGATCTAATTTGTTACGAGAACACTATGCCTGAAATCTGGTAAGATCTTCTTGTAACAGCATTGCATCGTTGTGATTTTTGATTGGGCATAAAATCTTCATATCATCCGCATAGAGTAGTATTTTGGAAGTGAGAAAACATGAATAGATATTATTCACAAAAATTATAAATAATAGCGGACCCAATAATGAGCCTTGGGGAACTCCAGAAGGTATGTAACGTGTAGAAGATGAATAACCATTCAGAACCACAGTTTCGCATCTGTTCGGACATACGTTGCGAACCAGCGGTATAACTCTCCTCGTATTCCGTGAGTAGTACGTGACATCTATATGAACTAGGAAAGGGCTATAATAAAAGACCAAAATTTTCTACACATCAATAAGTATATTTCATTTCTCTTAAACTTACTCCTATTACAATAATATTTGATATTATCATATTGATTGACATTGACTCAGATTTTAATAAGAAACGCTACTCTACAGGTTAGTTTTTTAAAAATGGCACTATTCGTTGGCACAAGTGATTTTTTATAACTTCAATTTTGACAAACAGTAAATTTGGATGAAAATGTGATTTAAAAATACATTGTGATAAGGATTTCTTCTAATTCCTGATCGGAACTGAATATGTTATTGCATTGAGAACTTTCTCACTTTTTAAAGCCTGTTTAACATTCTACAACCATGTCCCACATAAAAGTGAGAAAAATATGATCACGTTTCACGTTGATCACACTACTCAACACATTTAGATCTACGCGGTTTTTTGCGCCAGCTTTTAGTAACCAACCTGTAAATTATATGGTCAACAAGTGATAGGAAAGTCCGACTACTACAATGTAATGAGAGTTAAAAGATATTCCCTGTCGGTCCGTTTCTAAATTCTTCAAGTTAAAAGTACTCATTCAATAGATTCATTAGACACATATTTATTGTGGTAACGAAATGCACGTCGAGTTTGACTGACTGAATTTGTGCTAATTCTTTATAACAAAATGGACATTTATAAAAATTTAAGAGTTTTGATTGGTCAAATTGTTAATTTATATTGTATAGGAGTTAAAATTCACTCGTATTTGTTAGCACCAAATCCTGTCAAGTTCGAAGTACATTTATGTATAGCGAGTTAAGTACCATATCACGCGTGGATGTGGATGGGGCGGATCATATTATAGAAAAGTGAAATAATGTATTTTGACTACAGTTTTACTTAATACGAACAAGTCAATTTGCACCTTTTTTAAATTATTCAAGTCTACCTACACAAATGAAGGCGTCGCTCGGCTACCTGCTAAGGTCGAAAGCCGAGGTCAAGTTATATGTGATGTCACTACACGATCTGTCCCGAACGAAGGTGAGTTGTAGGCCGCGTCCCTATTGGTTAATTGATTAATTCATAAGTAGTTTATTTCACTTTTCTGCTTAAGTCAAGTACAATATTTATAATGTTTTTAGAAACATAGTGTAATATTAATTCTAATTTAATTATCGACATTTAGCAACATGAATTTAACTTCTCCCTAATTATTTAAAAATATCATTTGAGAAATATATATAAGAAATAATTAACTGGGAAGTTTAAAAATCTTGATGAAAACATAATTATTGCGGTATAGTTTGGATTTCTGAATCTCGTACTAAGAACTATTCTTAGACTAGACTATATTTGGAAAATGATTTTTATTTTAATACTTATTATTTTTTTCTTTCAAGACATGACACAAGAATTTCATCCAGTAACTTCATGCGTTCCATTTATACGAGCTTCAGATAATATAACAAAAAATAACAAATATCAGTCATCATCAACATCCTGGCTTTCGGTTATTCCACTTGGTTGCCATTCATCGGATTCATCAGTTTGGTACGGATCAAATTCCTCCTCAGATTCATCGGACCAATCCTTAGATACCTTCACTGGTTTTCTCGCCCTCTTCCCAGTCACAATCAAATCTTCAGCCTGATCCGATGAACTATCATACTCAATTTCTTCATCGCTACCGGAATTCCTATTCTTCACCCTTTCACCCTTTGCACGAGCCTTTCTCTTCGGATTCATATCCTTTTTTCTGCCTGCCATAAACATAATCTCCATCTTAATAAATTATCTTGAAAACACGGCTATAATGAAAATTAAATTAATTATAGCATGATCATGACAGTTCTTAGAATTCATAGTCATAGTCTACGCTGTCTCCATCGGAGTCAACCAGGCGGAAATGATCGTCGTGAATGTTAACAATGTGGGCGTTCATTATATAGATATTGTTGCCTTGCCTTTCCACATGTTGCATACCTGAAATAGTTAAATTTCAGTTTAGATTCGTTACACTTTTTATTTATATTTATTTAACTAGGCAACAACATTGCGCATTGGTGGCACAGGTCAATCTGAGGTCCCAGGTTCGATCTTGACAGCCAAATGTATGCTTTTAACAAATTCAATTACACCGTTAGAGAATGCTTAATGTGAAGGAAACCAGCGTGAAACGAAACCCACACGCCTACACTATAGGTACGCTGAATAGAAGCGCCTGGATTAGTGGGGATTGAGGAACCTGACGTAACTATCGTTGCTCGTCTAATCAGTTCACACTCTCCGATTTCAATATAATTTTCTATTTGAAAGTTATGTTTATATGATACAGTTTTTGGGGGAGGGGACGGGAATTCATTTATTGCTATTGAGTGTTGAATACCCAGTAAAATTATAGTACCAGAAGTTAAAGTAAGCAAAGCAAAGCATGATTGTTAAGACAGGCAGCAGGAAGAAAACTAACGCTCAAAAATTTTTTTGTGTGTGTGTGTGTGTACATAAGTAATTAAATAAATAAGAAAACAACCTGAGAAACCAACTCACCATGTCTAGCATAAGGCGGGGGCAGCACGCCGGGCGGATGCTCGTGGTGCTGCCAGTGGCGCAAGTCACGGCGGCGGCAGGTGCGGCCCCACGGGCAGCGCCCGCGGTCCCCGGCTCCCCAGTCTGAGTCTTCCGGGTGTGAGAAGTCGGAGCGGTGCTGGTGGTTCTTTCTGCAGGTTAAATGGTTAAGATTAAAGCGATGGCTTTTCGATCTTAAGGTCGGCGACTGTCAAATGCACTAAAGAGTTTTAACAACTTAAGTACATAAAACCGATTGCTCTGGTGGTGTAGGAAAACATCCAACATACATACATACTAACCAACTTACAATAGGCTCGTGTAGTGGACTATAAATTGCCTGGTACGCCTCCCTTGGCTGTGTGAGGACGATATCTTTGCAGAAGAATCATTAGGAATTAGGATTTAGCCATCCAGGCCAACGCATAAAATTCTTAACTAAAACCAGAATAAAATAAAAAGACGAAGATATTTTATTTAATCATACGTAAAAAATACTCGTGACGGATATCTTATTTTTATTCATCTTCGTGGTAATTGTGTAAATATACCTTAACTTTGGCTTTAAAAGGTATCAAAGGTAACCTAAATAATTACAAAATAAATTATTTAAGAATGCTTTCAGTCCGGTAACAACAGGTTAAAATTGATATTTTTTTTTTATTCGGCCATTGCTTTTTTAAATGTTCCAATTAATCGCCTAATTTTATCTCTGCAATGCCAGGCCCAAACTTTTATGAAGACTGGGTTAGCTCCTTCGGGTATGTTAATTTGTCAATATATGTACGAGAGAACCCACCGCTGCCTCTAGCGCCAAAATGGCGAAAATCAAACAGGCACATAAATCAATTGACCATAGCCAGTCCAGGGTTATTAATATATGTACGTGATGCTAACGTAAAAGTTCTTGTTAGTTAAGCAAAACCAAAAACTTCTGATTTAAAAAATTCAAATTCAAAAATTCAAAAAATCAGAATATATAGTGTAAGTTATGTAGATTAAAATAACGACAAAATCAAGAAATATTCGGTGCCTAAACAATTGATTTATCAATGTAGAAATAATGCAAAAAATATATTTACGACAGACAACGCTCTATGGCACAGTTCTTTATGATTCTTATACGTTACCTTGAATAAAAATGACCTACTCTCACCAGCGCCACCTATCGCGTAATTGTTCTACTATTTTGCCGATCTGTCAGAAAATCCCTATTTGAAAAAATTATAGTTAAGTATGATTGATGCTTTTAGTAATGTACTTACGAAAATTATAATATTTAAGTCCAATGAAGGTGATTTATATTAAAACTAAATAAAAATGTGGTATATTTTTATAAGATACTAGCAGAGCCCCGCGGTAACACTCACGCAGTTCAAGTGCTGCTGATGATGATGAAAAGCACCCTATACCCGTCTTCAGGGTGTCAATTAATCATGGGCCAAATTTCATCACAAACAGAGAGACATAGAGTTAAAAACATTTTTATTATATTAGTTTGGTAGTAAGGGTAATAAAGGATATAATGAGAAAACATTACTTACGCTCTTCTTACTCGAACATCATAAATATTTAATGAGTAATTGTGGAATTCGAAAATATATTTTCAAATTCGGTAAACGACATACAGCCCAGCTGTTCTTCTTTAGACATGTATCTCTTTTTGTTTCTTATTTATGGTGTAAATGTGCATAGACAGGCAACTTCGTTAAGGTGCAACAAACATCCTAGGTTATATGCAGTCATTTATATGATAATGCCTCGACTACTTCGAGCGTTTAAATTTTGACAGTTTCCACAGAGCAGTAAGTCATGTTAGACGTGTGGCGGCCGAGCAAATCAAGAATGGTATGATATTCACACCATTTTTGTATTTTCATTCTATTTTTGCTCGAACGCTTTTAAACGCAGACTCAAATTCTGAGTATGTCAGAGTATTAGGTCCTTACATATGAAATTGGCGTTTTGTCGTACTGGCCACTTTCATCTGTATTATCTCCTCTTTGGTTAAGAATTCCAATTTCTAATTTATACAGCTATTTACTCACGCATTTGTGTTTCGAAAACCGTAATTAATTTGTTTTTTCCTCTTTTGGTTTTTTCTTTGCGTCGTTAGTTTACAAAATGGAAAACTTGAAGTATAACGTTATTGACGAGTACGAGTTCCACCGTGGCACCAGTGCTACAGAAACGGCTCAAGTATTAAAGCTGTGTATGGCGGAGGTGCCGCAAAAGAAAACACAGTGCGTTTTTGGTTCCAACGTTTTCGTTCTGGAAATTTTGACCTGCAGAACAAGCCCCGTGGACCGCCGGAAACCAAAGTTGATAATGAAGAATTGAAGGCTATTGTGGAAGCGGACCCATCGCAAACCACGTCCAAGTTAGCTGTAGGCTGCGGTGTTAGTGACAAAACTGTTTTAATCCACTTGAAGCAAATTGGGAAGGTGAAAAAGTTGAGAGGTGGGTACCTCATGAGTTGAGTGCAGCAAACCGGCACAATAATGAAAGGATTTAAAGTCGAATCATTACCTCTGATGAAAAGTGGATCCTGTACGACAATCGGAAATGCTAAGCGCAATGGTTGAACCCTGGCGAACCAGCCAAATCCAGCACCGAGCGGAAATTTACTCAAAAAAGTTACTTGTGAGCGTTTGGTGGACTAGTGACGGTGTCGTTCACTACAGCTTTCTTAAATCTGGCCAGACGATCACGGCAGATGTCTTTTATCAGCAACTGCAAGCCATGATGGAGAAGCTAGCTGCTAAACAACCGAGGCTGGTCAATCGTTCTAAGCCACTGCTGCTTCAGGTCAACGCGTCAGACCACACACTTCACAATAGACGGCTACCAAATTAGAGGAGATTCAATTGGAATGTCTAAGACATCCATCGAACTCTCCGGACCTTACTCCAACAGATTACCATTTTTTTTCGAAATTTGGATAACTTCTTGCCAGGGAAAAAATTCAACTCCTCAAAGATTTTATTGATTCCCGTCCGAAAGGTTTTTTTAGTAAAGGGATCAATGAACTGCCTATGAGATGGCAAAAGTGCATAGATAGCAATGGTACGAGGGTGGATTGAAAAGTGCGCGGCCTAACATAGATAGCATTGTCACATTATTATAAAACTACCCTCACATGAAACCTCCGTGCAATTTTTCTCTGAGATACTTGCGTAATGATTTGTTTTATTGAACATTAAGTTAGAGTAAGTTTCATTAAATAACTTGACCGTAATTCTAAGCTTAGCTTAAATATTTGAGATAGGCATATCCGTTTCCCGTCACCCAGTTCAATTTCGATTCTTTCTTAACTCGGATGTTTCCGGTTTGTCTTTGGACTGGCTTCCGTCGCCTGGCAGTGGCGCCGCCATTTTGGTTAACCTAAATGGATGCGCGCTAATTTGGATCATTGGCGTTTTGGTTCCCGTCGGAAACAGCTATCCCTGCTCAGTTTTATTAGAAAATACAGTGAATACCACATTTGTGTTGGAGTTATATTTTGTGATATACCAATAAGTAAGTGTTTCTTTTGTCATTCTTACTGATTACAAGTGATTTACTTTCATTGTAGAAATGGAGCAGTTAAGTAACAACTGACATAATTACGTAACGATAGAAATTTTGTTTGCGTAACGATACTTTGTAAAATTATATTAGTAATGCTTTTATTTTAGATAATAGCGAATATTCAACAACATATTTAAGTAGTTTTTACAGATATATAATGCAAATACATATGTGTTGCAAAATTGGTTTTGATAGAAAATAATTAAAAGTTTATAACGGTTTTTCCGTTCGATAATATTTTATAAAATAATCTTTGTAATTACTTAAGTTTTTAATTCGGATATAAGATGAATATAATAAAGACAGTGTTTGCTGAAAATTTCGAACTTCAGACAATGGATCAAATTGAATTTATGTCCAATGGCTCGAGAGCGGTGCCTGGGCCAAGTGAGCAACGCAAAAGATCCCGAAGCAGCAGCGGTAGTAGCTCCTCGTCCAGGTCGTCTTCGAGTTCGTCCTCGGAGCCGAGAAAGAAGCGATCGCGTTGCCATCACCGCCATCGCAAAAACAAGCGTGGCCATAAAACAAGCCAAATACTGGACAAACTGTGCAAAGAAATGGGTGAGTTTCGTAAATATATAGCTCATAATAGGAACTATGATGCCACTTGTCACGACAACGTTTCGATTTGCCCTGCGGTGAGTGGTGATCTTTACCAGGATACTAGGGATGAAGTCGAACCAGATCATGTTCAGAGTACTAACTCAGAGTTTACTTTTGATATCGAAACAAAATTGAAAGAGCCATCTGTCCCTAAGACGCCCGGAAATTTTTTGAAAATGTTGATTGACGATGCAGCGTTTTGACAGCAATTCATGGGCAGAGGTTCGATACTCTGAAACTCAGAAACTGTACAATCATACACCAGGTTTCATAGACCTGGAAACAAATGATGAAATAAAATCATGCGATACCTTGCGTCACCTGGCACATGCTGACAAATCGTATGCCGCCATCACTTACTGTTTACTGAAACAAAAAGAGTCGCTGCAAAATAACATTCGTAGCCTTCTAACATGGGCTACATCATCAGATGGCAATATTGAACAGCTGAGCAGTAAAGTCGAGGAACTGTTTTTAACAACGCAACTGGTTTGCGGCCATAGAGCTGAGACCATCGAAATGCGAAGAGAGGCTATCACAAGTCAAGTTCGAGATCCTTTGGTGAAAGCTGCTCTGAACAAGATTCCTCCTTCGCACACACACATATTTAATCCCGATTCTTTTACCTCGACATTAGAAAAAGTTGGTGGAATGCGAAAAACCTTTTGGCCCCAAAAGCCAGACAAATCCTTAAAAGCGGGACGAGGCGGAACAAAACATTACCCTTCGCGGGGGTATAACGCAAATAATACAGACGTACCATCGCGTGGTACGCATCGTGCTCATCATGGGACTGGCATGCTTCATACGCATTGCGACAATTCATCCTCGCGGGATGAACATTATCAGCACAATAAATCCAGCAATGGATTTCACCACACGCAATCTGGAAGAGGAACATTTCACAACCGAGGCTCGCGGCCCAACCGTAATTCTCACAGAGGTCATCGAAGGCGATCCTACTCCCCTCCAGGCCACAGCGGTTCAAAAAGGCAATGACTCGAAACAATTTCGGGCAGGTCAGTTGTCACAGTATTACAGACAATGGGAGGTAATGGGAGCACCGCAAATAATATTAAAACTGATCCAAGGGTATCGAATACCATTCGCTCAGAAACCGCCGCTGATATTACCCAATTTAAAGATAGGTCCACTTCATACTCCAATCTCCAACGAAATGACGGCAATAATAGACAAAATGGAAAGGGCATTCTAAAAGAAGTCCAACTGTCTCCGAGTTTCATCTCTCCTCTTTTTCTAGTTCCCAAAGGCGACGGGACTTCCCGCCCTATATTCAATTTAAAGTCCCTCAACCAGTTTGTGATCGCCGATCAATTTCACCTGATAAACATGTATCAAATCCCCGACTTCATTCAACCAGGAGATTGGATGTGCAAAGTGGACTTGTCACAAGCCTATTTCCATCTGGGTATTCACGAATCCCACCGACGCTTCCTTCGCCTCATATACGACCAAACGTTATTGGAAATGACTTGCCTTCCATTCGGTCTAAGTACAGCCCCCAAAACCTTCGCCATTCTAACGAACTGGGTTGCTGAAATGCTGCAACAGAAAAATATAAGAATTGTTGTCTATCTCGACGACTATTTGATAGTCAATCAACAAGCCAGCGTTCTTCAGGTACATGTCGATGTTACAATTCGTACTCTACAACGTCTAGGCTGGAAGGTAAATCACGAAAAATCTGTCACCATTCCGCAACAAAGTATCAGTTATTTGAGCGTAATGTGGGATCCTTGCAACAATATAAAGGTTCTGCCAAAAGAAAAGGCTGCTGTAATTGCCCGGAAAATAAGTCAACTTCTCTTAAAAGAAAAAGTCTACTTAAAAGAAATACAGAGCATTGTAGGTCTCTTGAATTTCGCAAGTTTTGTTGTCCCACGCGGTCGACTCAACCACCGACAACTGAACATGTTCATGAACTCGTTACAAAGACCAACCATCACAAAATCACTCTTTACCTGTAAATGTACAGAAGGAACTTCCCTGGTGGATCAAACATTGTCACCGTGCGACTCCTGTGCATTATCCCCCGCCGACAAACTTCTTAACAACGGATGCGTCGGATATGGGCTGGGGAGCGCAAATGAACAATCTAGCTCTCTCAGGCACCTGGTCACAAAGGGAAATGAGTCTCCACTGCAATCAGGAAGAGATGCTAGCGATACTATATGCTCTAGAGAACCAGGCCCACTTAATACCTCTCAGTCGCATCCTAATTCAGTGCGACAACAAGACTGCAGTCGCACATCTCAGAAAAGAAGGGGGGACCAAATCACATCAGCTCATGGAACTAACATACCGGGTTCTGCGATTGCTCGACCAATATTGCATCTCATTCAGCATAAACTACATTCCAGGCAAGTACAACAGCCATGCCGATCACCTATCCCGGAATCACTTACTACTGGAATGGCATCTGTTACCAAAATCCGTGAATTTTGTGTGTGCAAAGTGGGGCACACCTGTTGTGGACCTTTTTGCATCAGAAAAAGCACATGTTGTCTCCAATTACGCGACCCTAAACCAGGAGGATCACCGGGCGATGTTTCACGATGCATTCAGTATCCCATGGAACTTTCAACTAGCATGGCTGTTCCCACCACCATTCCTAATGCCCAAAGTACTGATTCACCTGAATCAGTCCTCAGGAATCTTCCTCATAGTGGTTCCCAGGTGGAAGAAAGTATTTTGGAGAGCGGATCTCAAGGCCCGGGCGCTCGCACCTCCTCTCACACTGAGGCACCTGCGCAAGAATCTAATCGACACGTCAACGGGTCGCCCACCCCCAAAAGTCAATCAAATGATACTCGAGGTATGGAAATGTGGGGGTGGTCTCCGGAGGTAGTTTCATGGAGCCAAAGACAAATAGAGTAACTAAAGAACTCTTGGCGTACGACTACTTTGAGAACATACGAATCGGCTTGGAGGCGTTGGATTTTGTGGAGCAATCAAAACAAAGTTGACTCTCACAAACCTACAGGAACGCAACTAGCACAATTTCTAGCAGATTTGCACCTGGTTCATGGTCTGGCGTATAACACTGTTGTTTTCCATAAATCAGTTGTTTCCACTCTGTCTAATGCAGATCTGTCGAGTCAACATAGCTCTCATGTATTAGTTAAGCATATTTTAAAATCAATATCCCTAAAATATCCTAAAATTTCGAAGCCACCTATTTGGGACAGCAGTAAATTAGTTTCATTTTTGTCTAATTGTACAATAGATCCAAATAACACTTATCAGACATCACAACATGCGGCCGTTCTTTTACTTCTTTGCTCAGGCCGCCGTGTTCATGATCTGACATTACTAAGAGTGGATTCTAATCATTGCATCAGAACAAATAGTTATATTATATTTTGGCCCGAGTATGGCTCCAAAACTGATGGTTACGACTACAGACAGTCTGGCTGGAAACTATACCGAAATAATGATAATCATAACCTAGATCCTGTATTTTGGGTAGCACGAACCATACAATTATTAAAAGATAGACGTGATAGTTCCAAATCTTTCAACTTATTTATAACAGTAAGGGGTAAAGCCAACCCAGCGTCTCGTACTGTAATAGCCGGCTGGATTACACATATTTTTAAAGATGCTAACATCACGGCTATGCCAGGTAACGTTCGATCGGCCGTAGCGTCAAAGCATTGGCTGGAGAATCATCCTATAGAGGACATTTTAGAACGCGGAAATTGGCGTTCAGTTAATTCGTTTCAGAAGTTTTATCACCGTGAAGTAATGAAAAGCAGTAATGATTCCCAAAGTATCTCACAATTATTTCATCCAATTGATTAGTGATTCTTTCTTTATTAGATTTTGTACAATTGTACAATTTAACACGAATAAATGACTTAATATGTCACATTGGCGTTTTTATTGTAAACAATCAGCTTCCATCACCAGGCGATAACAAACAGGTCACAAATATTTAAGCTAAGCTTAGAATTACGGTCAAGTTATTTAATAGAAGCGTTTTACCTGAAAATAAAACGCATATTAAAATAATTAAATTAATAAAACTAACGTGAGACATATTATTTATGTATTATAAACTCGGCTAACTCACGGTCTATGGTCGGATTAGTCCGACTAGTTTCGGACTCGTATGGAGCCCTTCTTCAGGGAATGAGCGGTCACGGCGCGGCGGCGTTCCGTTGCTCACTGCGCTTCGCCGCACGCAGCGCGCGGGCGCTCTGCGCGGGGCTGAGGGCGGCGCCCGCAGGAGGCTGCGCGGGGGCAATGGGCAGCGCGGCAGGAGCGGGTGTGGGGGGTGCCTTAGGTATAAACAGGGTGCAAACAGAACTAACCGTAGGGAGAGCTACATCATCGGTGGTGCGTTTATGTGTATGTACTAAGGGCTTCCACGCAGGGGCTAAAGTCCAACCCGTATCGCGATTGAAATTATCGCGCCTGTTAATTTCAATAGCTTCACGGATTTTGCGCGGCACAAGGTTCTTCTCAGGCACAAGGACTCTGGCTTTGTCGAAGCGGATGTAATGAGAAGGACCAGCATATAATATATGTTCAACGACAGCCGATGACTTCTCATCCATCTTTTTTACGCTGCGTATGTGTTCAGAAATCCTTGTGTTGACGTTTCTGCTCGTCTCTCCTATATAGCTTTTGCCACAGTCACAGGGAATTTCATAAACGCCCGGCTTACCTAAGGGATCACTGTCTTTGGGGGATCTCAAGAGCTGTCGTATTTTAGTTAAGGGACGGTAAATCGTCCTTATACTAAACTTACGGTGTAAAAGATGTCCAATTGTATCCGTTATCCCTTTTATAAATGGTAGGTAAGCAGGCGCTCTACCCACTGTAGCATGGAGTTGTTTTGTACTCGCGCTTGAGACTCTTACACTCTGTCTCCAGTTGTACCCATTGCTTTCTAGTACTTGTCTAATGTGACTAAGCTCAGTATTTATTTCCTGAGGATCACATAGGCGCAAAGCTCGGTTAATAAGGGCGCGTGGCACTGAAGACAGGTGGGCAGGGTGGTGGTGCGAGTCAGCCCTTAGGTACCGGTCAGTATGGGTGGGCTTGCGATACACCGTGTGTGTTAGTCGGCCATGAGGTTTGCGTCGAATGAGCACATCCAAAAACGGCAGTTCCCCCGCCACTTCCCACTCTACGGTGAACTGTATTCTAGGATGAGCTTTATTTAAGTGGCCAAGCAACTGTGTGACTTCGCTTTCCGGTACTATTGTGAACACATCGTCTACGTATCGCCACCAATATCGTGGTTTTACCGGTGCATCGTTCAACGTCTTTTCCTCAAACGCCTCCATAAATATATTGGCAACCACAGGCGCTATTGGTGAGCCCATAGCCACGCCGTCTACCTGCAGGTAGTAATCACCCCGCCAGACAAAGTAGCCACTGGTGAGACAGAACTCAATCAACGCCATGTACTCAGTGGATAACCCGTTTTTTACGAGTAGATCTCTAATAATACTAATAGTGTCCGTCACTGGTACATTGGTGAAGAGAGAAGTTACATCAAAACTCACCATTACTTCATCATCACGGAGCGTCACGTTATCCAGCAACTGTACGAAGTGGGTAGAGTCTCTTACATAGCTTGATGTTTTTCCCGTTAACGGCTGTAATAGATTCGCCATATGACGGGAGGCCGAATACGTAGGCGAGTCAATCTGACTTACAATAGGGCGTAAAGGCCAATCCTGTTTGTGTATTTTTGGGAGTCCATATATCTTCGGGGGCATTGGGTTTCGCGGTCGCATCTGTTTGTTTACGTCATTCATAGGTAAATGTGCAAGTATTTTATTAAGTTTTTGCGTCACACGGGAGGTTGGGTTGTAAGGTACCTTCTTATATACTTCAGGATCACTTACAAGTCGTGTGAGTTTTTCTTCGTACTGTGAGGTGTCAACTATGACGGTTGCGTTCCCCTTATCCGCAGGCAATACTAAGATGTCATTGTTATTGCGTAATCTCTTTAAAGCTGTCATTTCAGCTTTAGTAATATTTGGCTTAGGGGTTGAATGTCGACGAATGATTGTGCTGACGTCTTGTCTTAGACATTCTGCATCGATGCCCGGTACCCTGTTGCGGAAAATCGCATCCTCGATGCCGGCAATAATTGGGTCCACTGGTATAATCGATGGAGCAATGGCAAAGTTTGTACCTTTATCTAGCACGCTGATAGCACTAGGTGAAATAGAGTGTGATGATAAATTAATCACACTTCTGGTGGAATTTTGTAAACTTTTGTTACGGTCTGCAACATTGCCATTGAAATTGCAAAGGCGTTTTAATTTGTGTTTGTGTGTTTCCATCGTATTATTTTCAGCTATAGTAGCCCTCCCATAGGACATAGCATCGAGTCTGCACCACAAATCAGGACGTAGAAACCGCGATAATTGTAGATGTAATGCGTACAGTTCAGTATTAAAATGTGAAATTTTGCGACGGTAGTCTTGAATTATCCGCACCAACAGTTTATTATTTGCCGTTGTAAAGAATTTATCGTAATCTCGTATGCACTTTATCACCTTAATACGCGCGAATTTCGGTATAACACCATTGTCACGACACTGTATCACATAGGTTAAACCACACTCGAGTTTTTTACTTTTTATTCTTAAAGCCGAAAACCGTTTCACTCGCGATTGCCATACCTCGCCGTATAGGTCAGCAATTAAATTAATAAAACTAACGTGAGACATATTATTTATGTATTATAAACTCGGCTAACTCACGGTCTATGGTCGGATTAGTCCGACTAGTTTCGGACTCGTATGGAGCCCTTCTTCAGGGAATGAGCGGTCACGGCGCGGCGGCGTTCCGTTGCTCACTGCGCTTCGCCGCACGCAGCGCGCGGGCGCTCTGCGCGGGGCTGAGGGCGGCGCCCGCAGGAGGCTGCGCGGGGGCAATGGGCAGCGCGGCAGGAGCGGGTGTGGGGGGTGCCTTAGGTATAAACAGGGTGCAAACAGAACTAACCGTAGGGAGAGCTACATCATCGGTGGTGCGTTTATATTATATTAGGTAAAATACTTACCTAATTCTAAGCTTAGAGTTTTATACCTGCCTGGTGCTTTTTTAATCAATGATCCAAATTAGCGCGCATCCATTTAGGTTAACCAAAATGGCGGCGCCACTGCCAGGCGACGGAAGCCAGTCCAAAGACAAACCGGAAACATCCGAGTTAAGAACGAATCGAAATTGAACTAGGTGACGGGAAACGGATATGCCTATCTCAAATATTTAAGCTAAGCTTAGAATTAGGTAAGTATTTTAATATGCGTTTTATTTTCAGGTAAAACGCTTCTATTAATTTTGAAAATGGATAGTTTAGAGCAACGTGCCGTGATCAAATACCTCCACAAAAAACACTTAACTCCAAAGCAGATTCATGAAGACATGGTGGCTACTTTAGGAACATCTGCTCCGTCGTACACAATGATGAAAAAGTGGACAGCTGAATTTAAACGTGGACGAGAGAGCACCAAAGATGACCCCCGCTCTGGACAGCCTTCTACAGCTACGACTTCGGAAAACATGGAAAAAATATGTGATCTCATCATGGGAGACAGAAGATTGAAGGTATCTGAGATAGCTGAAGCTCTCGGAATTTCATATGAACGTACACAAAACATGATCATTAACGAATTAGGGTTCCACAAGGCGCTTGCAAGATGGGTTCCGCGGCTCTTTTCAGTTGAACAGAAACGAACTCGGCTCACGATTTTTAGAGACTGTTTAGAGCTTTTTCAAGCTGGTCCAAACGAATTTTGGGCAAGTTTTGTTACTATGGACGGAACGTGGGTTCATCACTATACTCCTGAATCCAAACAACAATCCGAACAATGGAAGAGACCCGGATCTCCGACCTCCAAGAAATCCAAGGTGTTTTTCAGTAAACAAGGCATTGCATCGGTTTTCTGGGGTTCTTTACTTAGAAAGTGGTTAAAATATAAATTACGCATACTGCTGCACACTATTACGTCGTTTACGCGAAAAAATAAAGTATAAAAGTCCAGGCTTGTTGACCAAGAAAGTTTTGTTTCATCAGGACAATGCTCGTGTTCACATATCTGCAGAATCGATGGCTCAAATAGTGAATTGTGGTTTCGAATTGCTTTCTCATCCCCCTTATTCACCTGACTTGGCACCTTCTGACTTCCACCTATTTCCAAAACTGAAAAAACACTAAGGTGGAATGAAATTTTCTACCAATGAGGAGGTCAAAGTGGCCGTAGATGCCTTTTTTGAAGACCTTGACGAGACCTTCTATTTAAATGGGATCAAGGCTTTGGAGGACCGCTGGACTAAGTGCTGTGGAGGAGAGTATGTAGAAAAATAAACATAAAAAATTGCATTATTCCTATGTTTTCTTATTTAGGCCGCGAACTTTTCGATCCACCCTCGTACATACTTTGATTAAATAAATAATTATGTTTTTTTTTAAATTGACTGTATGAACCTCCCTTACAAAACGCCAATTTCATATGTACCTACCTACCAACTTTCATATTTACCACCTCATAATATTATTATTAACTGTTTCTGAGTGAAAACTGTTTAAATATATACTAAAGAGCGACTTAAGTAACCAAATAATTAGAGGCGAAATTCAATATTAAATTTTTAAATATATATTTTAAATATTACTAAAATTATACCGCAGTACCTCAATAATAATAATAATAATAAATATTTCTAACAATCACACCACATTATCTAGCCCAAATTAAGTATCATTTTTGTCTCTTCTCATCACTTGTGTTATGGATACTAGATAATGGATAAATAAACTTAAGAAATATATAAACACACATGAATTTTTTTTTTAAATATAAAATTAGAAATAAATCTAAATAAACATACATACACATCCATGACTAGAAAGCAAATATGATAAAATATCTGCCCCTACCAGTTCGAACCCGGGACCTCTGGCATGAAAGGCAAGGCTACTTACCTCCACACCAAACAGGCCGTCCACCTTAGCGATAATGTAAGCGTGCCCTGAGTTAATTTAAAAGGTGCATAAATTGCAAAAGGCAGTAGGTATAATATTGAAGCCAACAACTTACAAACAAATGCACTTCGGGTATGCGTAATAGCGTCAGAGCAAAAATGGAATAAAAATGCTAAAATTACTAAAATGTCATACAGGTAAATTACTTTCGAGACGTTTCTGCCTTTGTAGTTGTGTATGGTCAGCACATAAATCAATGAAAAAATACTTTAATTAGATATTTAATCCGACTAATTTCGGACTCCAAGACTCGCCTGGACCTATCCGACCGTGTACCGTTAGTAAGCCGCGTTATTAAATATCTAATTAAAATGTCTCACGTAAGTTTTATGAAATTAAACAAATACTTTTTTTTTATACTAAATATGGAACTAACAATATTAAACGATATTAAAATATTGAATATACAGGTTAAACATAATTTTTAATTCTAAATTTCTTCAACTGCCGAAATTTCGCAGTCATTCTTACTTTCATCCGATGAATCATTTGTGTTAACTATATTTCTTTTCTGGTATTACATCTAAAGCCGTGCCTTGAGAGTTATTTTCCTCATTAATAGCATGTAGACAAAAATGTTTTTACAGTGAATTTCACTGTATAGCTGTATTTATTTCTTCACTGTTGAAAAACTCTTTAAATATGTACTAAAAAAAATGTCGTCAAATGCCCAATTATCACGTTAAAGATATTATGTTCTGGTTAAAGGGAAGATACAGCCAGTGCAATTACTAGAATAGTGCCAATTTCAACTGAAGCCTAGGCGCAGCGACGCATTAAACAATTATTAACGATTAATAATGTCCATGGGAGCGGGTGCCACTTACCCTGCCATCATAAAAAAGTTCGTATCGGTGAACAAAGTAATCAAACTTTTTGCAGCCACTTTTTGCATTTTACCCCTTTTACGATTACAAAGGATGGTGTGGAGAAGATTTTCCGGTGGAGGTGAACTGAATCGCTTTATTGTACAATGTTTAATTTTGTCATTTCCAAACCCAGTCTTCTGGATTCAGTTTATTAATTAGTTTTAACAAAAGTCCCACAAATAATAATAAAATCACAAAATAATTTGAAAAATATAGTAGCAATCTAATAGTAATCAACATAATAAAATTGAAAGACAATTTTTACGTAAGGGTTGGAGGTGGCCACTTTGTAAACTTTAGTAAATTTCAAAAATAAAAATAAAAAATGTTTACATGTGTTTTATGAAAAAAGCCGCAAAGCTATTCTTATCTAAGGGTACACTACATAAATCCGAAATTCCGATAGTCATAATCACGAGTTTCAAAATTCCGAATTTTATAACACCGAATGGTTCATAATTCCGAATTTTTCTTCTTCGAAACTTCAAAATTCCGAACGAATCAATATGCCGAATTTGAAAATACCGAACCATAAAAAAATCCGAATTAACAATAATCCGAAATATCTTGAATACGAATCCCAAATATCAAAATTCCGAATAATATTAAGAAGAAAACATCTGTTTCCTTATCAGTGATATTCAAAAGTATCTTATTCCTTCCTTTAATAAACGATGGGCAGAAGCGACCAGGCAAATAGATAATTTTTTTTAAAGTACGAATATTGGTTGGGTTCTCAATATTTAGTTAATTTACCTAGCTTTGAAGAAGAAACACTTGACATCACACCATCTACTTCTTCTGGGAAACGCGGAAGACCCTGTGTCTCTCACGGGAACTCATCAGAATCAACAAAAAAATCGGAAAAATACCGCGCTTATTACGCGAGTATGGCTTTGTACACATCTACAATCTCGTGGAAATTAGGTATGATAAATGCCGAAAAATTTTGCAATTATGCCATGGAAACTGCTAGGATCTATGTAAGTAATTATGAATGGTACTACATGCCATCTTTAGTTCACAAAATTTTGATTCATGGTGAAAGTATCATGAAGCAGTTTGGTGTGGGGCAACTTTGTGAAGTTGCACAAGAATCCAAAAAAATTCGTCTACATCATGCTAGGAAGTGCTCTCGATCAGCTACAAATGAGGAGGTATTTCATACTCTTCTCTACACATCAGATCAGTACATTTCTAGTCTTAGTAAAACATATAGCAGAAGTGTGAAGGCACTTGATGAAGATACCCTAGATCTTTTAAAAGTGCACTAATTTTAGATCCCGAGGTTTACGAAGTATAATTAAACATACAAATTACTATAGATAATTTTTTAGTATTTTTTCACTAATTAATTAGTATTTTGTAACCTTCATATTTCATTGAAACGTGTTTCTAATTCATAATTTTAACTGCTTATTTATAAAGGTAATAGCTTAATTATTATTGTTTTATAACAAAATTATATAACAATGACTTTTTAAATATAATATAAATATAAGTAGTATAGTGTTACTAAGGAAATAAAATAAAAACAATTTCTCAAAACTTTTTCTTTTAAATTTTTTTATATATATATATATATATATATATATATATATATATATATTACACTCTAATAAAGGTATAGGATCTCTACTTTATCTAAAGCATTAATACTCCGTGTTCGTACAAAATTTCAAACGTTTTCCTTGAAAAATAAAAAAGGTATCGATTTTTGATCCGAAACAGACCTCGAGTTTCCATTGTGCGCTGCCGCGGCACGCTCGCTCAGCTCGCGCTGCATTATCTACATACAGACTAACTGCTCCTCCTCGCTTCGCTTGTCGTCGCGCCTACTAGTAAGACAGCGGGTTTTTAATTCTTCGTACTAATGAAGGTTGGAAAATTTAAATTTCGGATTTCTGAATTTCAGTAAAATGAGAATAGTGTTTTTGAATAATCGGAATAAAGACTCTTCGGGATTGTGAAATTCGGAATTTAAAAAATCGGAAGGTTCGAATTTGGAATTACATAATTCGCAATTTTTTGGTGTTCCCCTTATCTAACCTCTGAATTTTTTGGTTAGTTTCCAGCATTCTCTATCATTAATTAGATATGATGAAACGGCCAAAAAAAATTTTTTAATCAGATGGCTATAAAGTCACCTGTTTAGATTTATTATTTAAAGTTGAAAAATGCTAACACAGAAAAAATATTAATTCGTACATAACATAGAACCTGAAGCGCACATGAATCAAATATATTAGACACCATCGCCATACTAATCAAGCCCAGATTAACATCGTGTTGTTATCACACAGCTTTCATTATCAATTAATCAATCAGTAGACCAATATTACCAATACCAATATTATTTCGTTTATTTTCTTTGTGTACAATTTCTAACAAAATGTAAATTAAAATAAAAGATTTTATTCTCAGTTCACGATAATTGTACCTATCGTTTTATTAAAAAGGCGAATTGACATTAAAATTCTGAAAGAAAATATCTAACAAGTGAACTACAAATAAAAAGCAACCATTTATTGAAAGGATAATATGTTAAGGTTGGTAAAACCCAAAAAAATATATACACAAAGCACAACTCAGACCATTTGCAATGAACAGGTCGAAACTTCGTGCGGCGTCGGCGCGGGAAAGAGGAATGTATGACAAGACAAAATGACAGTTTTGACAATGACAGACAAAGAATCAGAAACGTTTATAAACACAGTTTTTACGGTGCTGCCATTTACATTTTAGAAAACAAAAATGTACAGCGAAGATTTGGAGTTACGTATTTTCTTATAATATGTATTCAAAAAAGTATATTTATCCATAAGTAATGTATTCATTAACTAGCCCTATTTGGAAACATCCACTTTGGAAAAAAATGTTTGATTTCTTAATTTTTCCTCAAGTTAATGTTAAAAGAAATAAATTCTTACAACTGTAATGGGAAATTATTTAAACAAAGTCAGAGCAAACAGCACCAGCTGCTATTAAAATTACCTGTAACAATTGATGCCATAGATGCATCTCTCCCTTGGTCGCAGGGGTGGCTTCACAACAACTGGTTGTGGTGGTATAACTGCTACTACATTGTTATCTTCACCCTTCAATTAAAAAAATAGATGTATATAGAATTATGTTGTATATTTAAAACATAATAAGTTTTCTGACTAGAATGCCACTTAAAATTCAGGAAATGTTTAAACTGTAATAGGTTCTACAAATTGATAGGTGTTGTGCAAAACAAATACTCTTAATTTGGAGAACCATTTAAAAAATATAAACAAGGCCTGAAAATGAGTTTGTTTATTTTTTATGCTTACACACCTAAACTTTCCTAATAAATGTCATGAAATTTTAACATCAGAATACTGGCTTGAAATAAAAAAAGCATAAGCCAGTAAAATTCCAACTTAAACATAAGATTAGAAATTTGTATCATTATATGCTAATAATATAGTGAGGATCTTCTTTAGGGCCAAACACCTATCACCATATTTAGTGTTCATTGAAACAAAGGAACCATGTTTAAATATTATTAACGAACTAAAATAAAAACAATATACCTGATTCTGGTTGCTAGTTCCTGGTTTTTCCTCAGGATTTCCAGGTGGATCAGCATCCTCTGGTTCCAGTTTAACTTTCTTTTCATCAACTTCAGAATCTTTATCTCCATCATAAGGTCTTTTAGGTGGCGACCGTGGACCCTCTTGGTTTGATTCTGGTGAAGAGCTTCCTTGCTTCTGAGGCGAGCTAGTTGATGGACTTGGATCATCATTTTCAACTTCATTTTTGGAAGTACTAGCTTCATTTTCACTTGAATTAGTTTCATTAATAGGTGCATCTGTATCAATTACTACACCTGCTTTGTTCTCAGAAGTAATCTTTCCTGTAGCAGAATTATTTGAACCTTCATAATCTTTTGCAGATTTATTTGAAGTTTCCTTATTTGTGCCTGTTGAAGGTTTTTGATTTTCAGTAGCTGAAATATATCACAATAGTAAATAGATAAATAAATTTCAAGAAAAAATTTTATAACATAGATTCATTATTGTACATATACACATACATACATACATAAGGCACTCTTAGATAATTTATAATTGAAATTATTTTTCTACTTGTCCAACTAATGTCAGTACATAAACATAATGTTATTAATTAACATGACTTTATAACAGAAATAAGTTCTTTTTTTATGCTTATTTTATTACATAATCAGCATGTAAAAAAAGACATTAAAAAGAATTATTTCTGTACTACAGACAAACACACAAACTGTATGGCCCCAAAATAAGCAGAGCTTGTGTTATGGATGACTGTAAACTGGGGGGAACCCGAAATAAACTTCATGTATAAATATAAACAACCATGACCCATTAACAATTGTCTGTGTTCATCGCTAATATTTTTGCCCAGACCAGGACTAGAACCCGGGACCTCCGGCTACTACCTCTTGGATGACAAATACAATAAAAAAGAGTAAAATATAAGATAGATATTATAAAAGTAAAACATATTTACTCAATAAAAGTTAAAGCATAGATTTACTTTTGTTAAAACACTTACAAATAATAGATGGAGATTCAGATCTTTCATCATTCATATCAAATTCAAAAAGTTCATTATCAGACTCTGTCTGAACAAGTTTCTCCCTACTTCCTTCAGAACCATTCTTTGTTTCCTCTAATTGTGTGTCAACACTATCCTTACAGCCATCTACTGCTTTTGGAGCATCTGGCCCATCAACCAACATTATTTTAAACCAAAAAGAATCAGGTAAAAGTCCAAATTTATCTCCATTGCCCAGGCTGACTGTAGAGTTAATATTTAGAATTTGAACTCCTTCCTTTTCCTTAGATATGTAAAAACATGGATTCAGGTGAAGCTGGAAAGGTAAATTATTTTATCTACTTTCCTCTTAACTAAGTAATGTTCAATTTTTTTTTATCAGAGACATCTGGGTCCTATTATCAAGAGGTAAAGACTAACAATTTAATTTATAACCAAACAATATGTTTAAGAGAAAAGTACAGTAGTAAAATAAAGTATTATTATTAAACGAATTTTTACAGATTAGTTTAAATATTTTTTTCTACAATATCATATATTAACAGCACAGAACTTATAATAGAGAGAAACAGAAATGCCTTCATCTGTATTTACTTACAGTGCCAATGGTGCTGCATTGCTCCCTATTTCTTACCAATAACTAACACTAACAAATAGTTTCAGCAAATCACACCTACTTAACAAAGGCACAACAATTTTACACTTGACAACAATTTGTTGCATAAATCAAGTGTGAGTCCAATGCTTAGTGTAGGACCAATGCTTGGCATGCACTATTAGCTTGCATAACATTTTTACTTCCCACTGTTAGAAGTTCTGTGATTAACATGTTAAATATTCTATTGGATAGTTTAACAACATAGAAAGGTTAATTAGGTATGGTAAAATTGTAATGTAAATATATACTTACTGCTTTAAGAACAAGATTATCACTGGTAACATTGATTTCTCCATGATTTCTTGATATTCTTTTGTCATCACACTGCAATCAATTAATGCAAACATTAATTTTTTTCAGTGAGACTTTGTAAATAACTGACATTCAATATCCAAGGTTGAAGTAAATCAAGAAGTATGCAAGATTCTGAGACCTGGAATTTTTTAAGTGCTGAAATGAAAAAATCACTATATGCTGATTTTGTGCACTTATATCACTATATTGCCTCAAAATAAAGGTTGAATTTTTTTTGTTTTCTCTCTGTAGTTTTAGACCGAGCAAGTGCTCTCAACTTAAAAAGTTTTATGTGAAAATCAATAAATGATGGTTTTGTGCATTTTGAAATAAGCGCTATTTATTGCTAACAGTTTTTCTCTACGACTCGTAGTTTCTTGTTAACCGCGTTTTATTGACTAGCTTGGACTAAGACAAGTACTAAATAAGTAAAGTAAGTAATAAATCAAGGACTAGAAGACAGCAAGCTAATAACTGATGAACTATTATGAAACTTCTTACATTGAGTAGTTTTCCTCTTCCTATCAAACAGGTGCCTAAAGGCACAAGTATCTTTGTCGGATCTTCAGCATCCGTTCGCACTAACTTGAAAACCATTTTTCGTACTGAACTATATTCCAAATCAACAACAAATACAGTTATTTTGATAACATCCCACAATTTCAAACAGGTAACAGTTAAAAACACTAAATAAGACGCTTCGGATAATTTATTGGATTTACGCCCTACGAGCAGGTGGTTGACATTGACAGAATAGTTATTTTTTTCATCACTTGGCTGATTTTTGCTTGTGTAAAAAAATATACAATCATAAATTTTTTATTGCAATCATGGTATTGTCGATAATTTTACAGTATTTCTGCTTGAATTTAATAAATAACCATGTCAGTTTTGAACGCAAATGGTAAAGCAATGTCATTCATTGTTTTGACATTCACTCATAGTCAATCAATACTTTATCAATGAAATTATTATTGTAAACATTCTACTTTGTGTTCTAACATTTTGCGGTGTTAGAGATTTAAAATATTTTACTGTCGAATAAAATAATTCAAAATGAAGGCAACATCCCTAGGATCTCATCGGCCACTCAGTGGGCTTCTTTATAAGTATACAAATATGGTAAAAGGGTGGCAGCAAAGGTGGTTTACAGTGGATGCTGATACTGGAGTGTTATCTTATTATTTGTTTGACGGACCTGGTGATCCAGTACATCCAGGACAACCTGCAAGAGGAGAGGTGTGTTCTACAAATATAATTTGTTTTAAATAAAAACTGACGATTATACTAAAGCTTAATTTCCAGGCACATTTAGCAGCTGCAGTAATTTGCCCAAGTGATGAAGACTCTAGGACTTTTACCATTAACTGTGCTTCAGGAGATATGCTAAAACTTCGTGCTACTGATGCACGTGCGCGTCAAGAATGGGTAAACAGTTTAAGAGCAATAGCTGAAATACACACAAAGGTATATCAATAATATTGTTTATCTTTTTACTATTCATTTTCCAATAGTGTCACAATTAACTTGTAAATGTTATGAACACTAGAACATGTTTAAATATTTAAAAGTATGTTTTAAATATTTATACAGGGTTTTTATAAAAATTACTTGATAAATGCAGTGTGAGTCTTATTTACAGAAAATATAATTGTACAAAAATATAACTTTTACAAAAATTATATGGAAATTCAAAACTTCAATAGTTAACACAAATTGGATTTTGCTATATAGTATATTTTCCTATCCCTAGTATGTTTAATTTCAGGCAATGGGTGCAAATCCTCCACTGCAGCCAAGGGAGCAGCTGGCAGTCCATGATGCTATGGCCACCGCGAGGCAGCAGCTTCAAGCTACTGAGTTAAGGTAGTTTTTCGAGCTTGATCATCACTGTGAAAATGTTGATTGGATTATCTGAAGAGTAGGCTTTGGTAGAATCGTAATTAAATAAATATAAATAAATAAATCCCCAGATATATAAATTTAATTTTTTAATAAAGAGTCATGATTGAATACCTTTAGAAGATTTTATTTAAATTTATAACATTATGTTGTGAATATTAAGTAATGGTAAATAGGACACCAATTTTCAAAGTAGTATAATAGCAATTAGTGTAGTGTCTGAAGTTCTGTACTTCTAACTAGGTTAATTAATAAACTTTACTTAGGGATGTTACAGGACCAGTCAATGTCATCACACTTTTAATTTTATTTTATATATATATTTTTTAATAATTTATGTACACAAAAAAACACAATAATAAAAATGACTTATAAACTAATAAAGTACAAAGGTACAGCTTATTTCTAATAGAAATTTCTACCAGCAGACCTATTACTGGACAAAGTAGTACAGAACAAATTTAGTGTGTACAACTATATTCAAATAATATAAAATAAAATAGAATACAATAAATAATCATAAAATAAACATATAAATTAACTTAAACCCATACATAAAATTATATACATACATACATTTATAAACGAATGATTTATATTAATATTCTACATAATAGACATAGAGTTTGAACATCAACACAACATTTTAAGGTGGAGAAAGATAGTGTTGCTTTACTTTATTTTTGAAAATTGGTAACGATTTTGCTTCACGTATTTCATAAGAAAGTGAGTTCCATAGTCTGACGGCATGAACAGTAAAGGAGTGGGAAAAGAAATCGGTCTTATGAGGTTTAAGGTAAAGGAGAGTGCGCTTGCGAGTTCTGCACAATTTATCTTGAGAAACCATAAAAGAGAAACGCTCACTAAGACATCGGGGACAGGAAGGGTTGGAAAGGACGTTATATAGTAGACAGAGAATGCGAGTGTTCCTATGTAACCGAATCGGTAGCCATTGGAGTTGCTTTCGATATTCTGAAACGTGATCATATTTCTTAACACCGAACACAAACCGAATGCATAGGTTCTGCAGACGCTCCAGCTTATTTAAAAGTTCTTCTGTAGCATCTAAGTAACACACGTCTGCATTATCTATGATTGGCTGTATAAGCGCCTGTGCAAGGGTGATTTTGGTTGGATAAGGCAAAAAACTTTGGAGACACTTGAGAGTGTGAAAGGAGTAATGGACTTTACGACCAATTTCACCGACATTAGCTTGCCACGTGAGGTTTGAGTCAATTATCACGCCTAAGTTTTTTACAGTATCGGTGAAAGCAATCGAAGTACCATCTAGTATTACAGTTGGAAGAGCATCCATATCAAGGCAACCCTTCATATATCGGCTGCCTACAATTATTGCTTGCGACTTGCTAGGATTTACATGGATTCCAAAAGATGAAGCCCATTTACTAATGTGGCCAAGATCTTTATTAATCGCGGCAATGGCAGAGCCAACATCGCTAACAGTGAAATGGCGGTAAACCCACAAGTCGTCCGCATAGAGGTGGTAATTACTTGAGATAACTTTAGTGATAGAATTAATGAACAAAGAGAAGAGTAATTGAGAGAGAACGCCACCCTGAGGTACACTCGCAACGAGATCACACCACTCGGAGAAGGACTCCTCGCAGCGGACCCGCTGAGATCGACCTCGAAGGTAAGAACTAAACCAAGCAACCGCAGAGGGGGAGAAATTCAGTGATTCTAGCACTCCAAGAAGAATATCAAAGTCAACACAACTAAAAGCATTACTGAAATCAAGTCGAACTAACAATGTAAGCGATCCACCCTCCATGGCCCAACGTCACGTTAACAAGAGCAGATACTGTGCTGTGCCCTGACCGGAAACCGGGTTGGTATTTGCTGAGGAGATTATTAGTGGATACAAACTCTAGTAATTGTTCATGGACAATGTGCTCCAGAACTTTAGACAAAAAGGACAGGATAGATATTGGTCGGAAATGTGAAAGAGAGGTAGGGTTTGTAACTTTAGGTAATCGGATTATATGTGCGAGTTTCCAGGAATTCGGAAAAGAACCGGTTGATAGGGAATAATTAAATATATGGGTGAGTACGGGTAATAAGACGGGTAAAATTAAGGTGACTATTTTGAACAGATTTCAAGAATTTCCATGCCTCTGCATGCAGCATTTTACTTAATTTTAAATTAGTTATTATGCATTTTGCATTCCGGAAATATTGAAACATGGTTTTTTTGCATTATCAATTGATTATTGCATTATAAGGTAGGTAGTAAATATTTTTAAGATTAGTTTTTATGAATTAAAGTCAATATGATGATAGATGTATGAATAAACTGACTTCTACCAGAGACTAGTAAATAACTATAGACTGACCATCTCCATACAAAAATTCGTGACTCGGAAAAAGCTCAAAATCCAAGCTAATTACTAGATGTCGCTCTCAAATAGCTTGGACTAACCTTGTCGTCTTTAATTTTTATATGAATTATTGACAAGAAACGTAATGAAAATCTAGATGGCGCTGTCAAATAACCTGAAACCTTAGCAAGTAGGATTTATTCCTTTCCTGAAATTGGAAAATGTCATCGTTATATATCATTGATTTTGATAATTTTACTCAATAAGAATAGGTATATAGTAATTTATTCTTACTTTATAGATGATAAAATAACAACTACAAAAGACCATAAACATACTGGTATAAGTTTATTTTGTTCAGAGACGCCTGGGCACTACCATCCTCTTTATTTTAATTGCCATAATAACCTATTTTTAAAAGCTTTTATTATCACAGTTGTGATAAACGCACATGTTATACGATATATGTAGCAGTCAAAACGTAAACTTAATCAAGGTCCATACAATTTGCACGAGTCACAGTAGGCGAGCAGAAATATTGTGATTCAAAGAAATGCAGGGATAAGTTCGAAAACAAACACACACCCATAGCAACAACAATAAACGACAAAGAATTCAAATTGTCAAACAAATAAAATGTTGTGATAAAAAGAACAAAAAAAGTTGATGGATAAAGAACATTTTTTTAAATAATAATCCAGCAAGAAAAAATTTTTTTCACTACTGCAAAATACTTATGAGTTATATGCATTATAAATAAAAATTATGTACTTATTAAGACATAATTTTTATCGATATCAAGAACTAAAGTAAAATATTATACACCTGTAAATTAAATGCACTGAAATTCGTTTTATTATGTTAAGGCAGATAAGAACAAACTGGAGATGAATGCTATATTTTTGTGGGGAAAATTATATACTGGCAATACAGTAACCCAGTAACACTACAAATAATATCCGGGGTGGTGTAAAGTTTTCTGTTACTGAATTATAAAAGCGGCAACATAGCATCAAATAATATAATGCACTAGCTGGCAACGTCTGTTGTCGCCTGATACGGATAGTACTTGCAATGAAATATAAACACGAGTATATAATAAACACGAGTGATTTTGTAAACAGCGCCATCTTAAGTTTTTTTACGTATTATTTTTACTAAAAGAAATGTCCCAAAATGCAAGGAGCCTGGGCCAGGTCTTTGTACACTTTATCAAAAAATAGTTTACGATGCTTGAAACACTTTTCGATTGTTAATTTGTTTTTAAAACACTTTATTTATTGGTAGGAAATGAAATTGTGCATTATTAGTGTGCAACACAAAGAATGTCATTTTGACAGTTAAGGTTTACTTACATCTTTTTTTTGTGTTTCGAGTAGTATCGATGGCTGGTTGCCATTAAGTCCACAGAATTGAATTGAATCGTTCGGTGTATCTTTAGCTTATTTAACAGTTGTAAAGTTAAAAAGAAACCGAAAGAAAGAACTCAAATGCAACGAACAATCAAACACACAGACAGACAACTATCAATGTGATGAGAGTGAAGTGTGCCGTGAGTGAGGTGGCTGTACCCTCTGCTTAGTGAACTAACTTCACTTGACAACTTCCGCCATAGAAAAGACTCATTGTTAATGTTGCCCGCTAAAACGAACACAAATAATGTTGACTTTTTTATTTTCTTACCATGTAACTACTGATTAAATCAAATTATTTTTATTTTTCCTATAATTACCATTAATTTGTCTATTTCTTTAGATGGTGTACCAAGACCTAGCCCAGGTTGTGACATTTCTTTGAAATGACTTGTAAATCTAATACAACTAACGCCATCTCTCTATCTTAAAAACAACTTTTTTTCAAGTCACAAAATTTTGTTAGACATGGTTAGTCTATAGTTAATTACTAGTCTCTGCTTCTACTTAATAGCAACATAGCCGTCTAAACTACTATGTCAGCCTCCATCAAAATGCATCTAAAAATACTTTTTCAGCCACTGTATATTATGAATGTAAGTTACTGTAAATAGGATCCAGCATGATAGATATTTAAATGCATCAACATTTGTAACATTTAGTGAACTTCTTAATTATATGATATGACACCAACAAGGTAATTGTATCAACTTCTAATTTAATAACTCGGTATGTTTAAAATTTAGCCGCACCGCGCGTTTCTTTCTGCGGCGCTCTGTGTTCAAGTATAGGTGCAATTGTGTGTATAAAAATACAACTGTGCTGTTTAACAGAAGGTCTAAATATACTGGACGGAAAGTGGAATCGTATGAAATCGTCAATTGTGTCCATATTGTGCTGACCCCTGATTATCTTTTTTGAATTGTTTTAACTACGCGCAACTCCTGCTATCCTGGTACTTGGTACAGACAACATGCCTTTAAGACGTACCCCCCCGCCGGCACAAGCAACGTCCCCCGCGCCCCTTAGGGTACCGCAAAAGTTTCCGGAAAAGGATGCAAGTATTTCCTTGCATGGCCGCAGTAGCGCAAGCGATTCTTCAGCCATACAACATTACGACTCGGCGCCTGACTTACGGTCATTATTGGAAAATGTAACTGAAAGGAAGAAACGAAAATGCGAGAGTGACCCTGGTATTATCAACGTCATTAGGGACATGTTTACGTCTTTTACAAAGGAGCAAGTAGTTCGATTTAATCGATTGCAATCAACAATAGATAGCTTAAAGCAACAAAATATTGAACTTACTCAGAGCGTCGAGATGATGTCAAACAAGTACGATGAGTTTTTAACCAAAATAACTCAGCTTGAAACTGAGAGGCGAGCTGATAAAAAGATTATAAGTATACTTGAGGATAAAATTGAATATCTTGAACGTATACATAAATCCACGGGAATAGAGATCCGCAATGTACCTAAAAACACAGGCGAAACCAAGAACGACCTTTGTAAAATAATTCAACTAATTGCGAGAACAGTCAACGTGGAAGTGGACCCGAAACCCGTTAAAGATATATACAAGCAGAGATCACACAAAGATTCACAAAGTAATGTAATTATTGTTGACTTTACAACAGCTCTAATTAGGGACAACTTACTACAAATGCTAAAAACTTTCAACAAAAACAAGAAAATAAGCGAGAAGCTTAATACAGGACACCTTGGCTTGCATGGTTCAGCCAAGCCTATTTATGTATCAGAGACACTTTCGCAAAAATCCCAAAGGCTCTTTTATTTGGCAAGATCGTTCCAAAAACAAAATCACTATAATTTTTGTTGGACATCTCATGGCTTAGTTTATCTCAGAAAAGATGAAAAATCCGCTCATATAAAAATCTCATCGGAAAGTGACTTCGAAAATCTAAGGAAAGCCGCATGACTCGCTCGATATGTCGTAAGCCAACACTCCTTTATAATTATTTTTCACTCAATTGTTATTAAGTATTTAGATTACACTCGAATCAAAAGCTTATTATGTTTAGTAAAAGTTTTACCATATACCATCATTTTTATACTCTACATAAACTTTTTCACATTCATAACAAATTCCCGTAAAAATAAAATAAGTACAAATATTAAGTACAATCACATTATTTACCAGAAATGTGCGTATTATCCATATCAAAAATTGCTCCTAATATTTGTTTCTACTTTTAGTCCCGTTTCTGTGTTCAACACTAAAAATAACCTGTTTCATATGCACAACTTTTCAAATATTATTCTAATCAATAACTTTACATATTTACAAATAGTTTTAGCATATACTACACTTATTCCACTTTACATATATTTTTTCTTATTCAAAATGGATTGACGAAATAATGAAATAAAAATAATTAAAAAATATAATTTTATAGTATATATGTGTCGTGCGTATTATATGTATGACAGGACGCTTCTAATATTTACTGGTGTATGTCACTCCGGTGTTTTATTTTCTTTTAAAAATTACCTGGATCAAAAGAATTTCGTTTATACAAATGGCTAATTTTGTGGACTTAATTGATAATTTTGATACTAGCACTAGCTGTGAAGCCTACGCATGTGAAGTGGGCGAATGCAGGAAATTACTCCCGCGTAAAACTAACCTGTCGCTTCTCATACAAAATATAAGGAGCTTTAACTGCAACTTTGCGGGCTTTGAGGCACTAACAGCAAAGTTAGAGACGAATTGTGATATATTAGTACTAACCGAATGTTGGATGTCCTGTGTCTCTAGTATACCTTTAATAAGAGGTTACAATGTTATTGCGTCTAGAAAAAATATGATACAAAATGATGGAATTGTGGCACATATCAAAGATGAACTCGTTTTTGATATTGAAGAGCCCAATGTGCAGGACTGTAATTGCCTACTTATTAAACTTGGAAATAGAGATACAGCAATTCTAGCAGTTTACCGATCCCCTTCATATCACAATTTAGATCCATTTTTGATATCTCTAGATCAAATATTGAGAAGTCTATCGAGTTTTAAAAATATAGCCCTGGTCGGTGATAAAAATATAGATATAATAACTGAGGTTCCTAACGCAAACATTGATAAGTACCTGGCACTAACGGCTTACCATGGACTTTTTCCCTCTCATACTCTACCCACGCGCGATAAGGCCTGTTTAGATCATACATTGCTTAGAACGAAAATCCCACCATTGACCTTAGTGATAGAATCCACCTTAACTGATCACAAGACCGTGATCACATGTCTTAAGACACAACCCGTCCGTCAATTCACATCTGTATCCCGCACGGTGATTGACAAAGAGAATTTGGCTAAATATATAAACAATATAAATTTTAATATCATTTATGAAACGAACGACTGTAATAAGGCTCTTGATCATCTAATAAATAAAATCAGAAAAGGAATCGAAATTAATTCCAAAACTGTACCATTAGCGCGTCGAAAAAGGATAATTAAGCCCTGGATTACCCCTGGCCTTCTGAGGTGCATTAGAAACAGAGATCGCCTCCATAAAAAAGCTAAATCTTGTCCTGAAAACTCTATCCTAAAAATAACTTATAATCGTTACAGAAACTTTTGTCGCATGATTCTCAAAAAAGTTAAACGTACTTATGAAAGAAACCTCATTCAGAAAGCGGGTAGGGATTGTAAAAAGCTATGGGACTCAGTTAAACAGATCACAAGTACGACTAGAAATACACCACTTCCTAAAGAGCTATTGAATATATCAGATTGTCCTCAAAATTCAGTAGATTTAGTAAATCATTACTTTGTAAACGTAGGCAAAACATTGGCTGAAAAAATTGTTACAACTTCTTCTTCAAATTTACTACCAGTTGCGTCTAATAAAGGTTCTTATTCTTATGTCCTCCATGGCACAAACGAAGCTGAAGTAAAAAATCTCATCTCGAGTCTTAAAAACGAATGCAGTGTGGGTTGGGATAACATCTCCAATCGATTATTTAAAGAACACAAAGACGTTCTTGTACCGCATTTAACGTACATTTTTAACTTGTGTTTTTCTAATGGAATCTTTCCTAAAGCTCTGAAGATATCGCAAATACGTCCAATTTATAAGGGAGCAGGGGACAGATACCTAATCGGAAGTTACAGGCCTATAGCAATACTTCCTGCAATTTCTAAAATATTAGAAAAGTTAATTAATAACAGACTTACTAATTACATTGAATCAAAACAGTTACTATCAGAATTCCAGTATGGTTTTCGTCAAAACAAATCTACAGATGACGCAGTTAATGATATTACTAATTACATAACAACAAATTTAGACCGAGGTTATTAATGTATTTCAATATTTTTGGACTTGGCAAAGGCATTTGACACGGTGTCTGTCCCCATACTACTCAAAAAGTTGGAAAACATAGGTATTAGGGGCAAACAACTTGATCTTTTTATCAACTATCTTTCGGACCGACTTCAGTGTGTAAAGATAGGTTCCTTTAGTAGTTCTGACCTTTCTATAACTTACGGTGTACCGCAGGGCAGCATCTTAGGGCCAACTCTCTTTCTAATTTATATAAATGATTTGCTAAGCCTTGCGTTGCGTCAAGGAAGAATTATTTCATACGCTGATGACACCGCCCTTATTTTTGTTGCAAAAACTTGGAAAGAGGCATATTTATCCGCCCAACACGGTTTTGACTTAGTTAAGAAGTGGCTGGAGAGCAACATCTTAACTCTAAATACTGAAAAAACGAAATACCTGGCTTTTTCTTGGCACAACTTATCCCACCACCTTAATCTGGTTGCTCATGACTGCCCCGACTACTGCAACTTTATGTCTAATACACGTTGTTGTTGTAGACCACTAGAACGTGTAAATTTTATAAAATATCTGGGTGTCATAATAGATGATCATCTCACTTTTAAACAACATGCCGAATATTTAGCAAAGAGAGTTCGCAAACTGATATATGTATTTAAGACATTGAGACATGTTGTTCCACCAGCTATTCTCAAAGGGATTTACTTTGCCTTGTCTCAGTCGCTACTCACGTATTGGATATCGTCCTGGGGAGGAGCTTCCAAAACTACGTTAAAAAAGCTTGAGGTTGCGCAAAGAACAATTCTTAAAGTCTGTACATTTAAACCTTTCCTGTATCCAACGAAACTTCTGTATGAATATAGTGAGGTATTGACTGTGCGACAACTGTTTATACTTAGGATAATTCTTAAGCAGCATTCTTTGTTAAAATACTCCCCAAATAGGGTCAAAAAGCGTCGATGGTATGCTGTTTGTGATCGTAGTTTTGCTGCGAAAACGACTGCTGTCCAGAGATTCTTTCCCTTTTTAGGCCCAATCATCTACAATAAGACGAATAAACTATTAGGTGTGTATTCGATGCACAAATCCACAGTCAAAAAAGTCGTAACAACCTTTCTGCTGAGAATGTCTTATGATGAAACTGAAAAATACATTGGTATATGTTCGTAAATAATAATAACAATCCATTTGAATGTAAATAACTTCTTACACTACACTTTTACTCACCCTCTCACATTCACACACTCATGCACATCACACACACGCACACATACACTTCACACACACCGAGAGGACTGACATATTAAGTATAAGTTATAATTGTTTATTATTAGTAATAGTTTTTACGTTATAATTGGGAAAACATTGTACTTTGTGACCTATAATGTATCCAACTTGGTCTGAGGATAGAGGCGCTGTATGCTGAAGTACGGGCTATACCCAGTTCGGCAACAGATGCGGAACCTAAAATAATTGTACATAGGATTAAGTATAGGCTTAAGTACCCTATGTAAATCTTTTTGGAAAATAAAAATTATTATTATTATTATTATTACTTAGGAATAACAATAAAATATATAAATTTTTGGTCTCAATTTACTATGAGAAAGTGATTTTACCGATTGTATCAAAAGAAAAGTGAAGTTTCCTGGATCTGTAGTGATAAGGGACTGCATGTCAGCACAAGGTTTGGGTCGTCTACATTTTGTAGAAGGAACTGTTAATGCAGTAGAGTACTAAAACATTCTGGAAACAAGTCTCGTGCCCTCAATTCCAATGTTGAAACACGGTAATGCCTACACCTTTCAACAAGATGGTGCTTCCTGTCACACTGTGATCAAATCCCTACAATGGAGTAGCAGTCAAGTAGTCCAGATTTGACACCAATTGAAACCCTGAAATGAAATGAAATATTTATTTCTCAACATTGATAATTGTTCTTATTGATGTCAATATGGTAGCGCTGAATGGTAAAAATGCCACGAAGAATTAAGGCCGTGATCGATGCTAAAGGTGACGTGACCACCTACCGTACCACTGAGTGGTAGACGAACTATTTTGCGCCGTTGAAGGCGATGGACGAAGTTTATTGCGTGGATGGTTCCCCAAGAATTTATTATATTTTATTTAAATAGGGATATATTTTGTTATTTTTTTAATTGAAAATAAACTTCACTAACTGTTCAAAACCACTGATAATACTTATTATAATATTATAAATTATGTAAATGGAAATCAATTTGAACTAATAAAGTTAAATTTATTTATCTAAATTTTACTTCGAATTTAAACACTTGTAATATTTGGCACTACACGAACTCTTTTGCATTTAGTTGGAGTTGTAAAGAAGGCGAATTAGTTTGTAAGGAGGTTTCTTATTTTCAGTTGCTTACATATAAAATTAGAGGTTGGTTTCCGTGGTCGACATTTGTTTTTCTTTTGCTTGACATATTATTCCAAATGTTATGTTAGTTTAGACAAAATAGGTGATTTTTACAAACGGCCGTCTATCATAATAGTACCTAAACACAGGGTTTTCATATTAAGCTTAATATGTAATAGATATGTTATATCTAGTAAATACCAGAAATAATTTACAACTTTCAATTACCAAGTAGATTTATTTTTAAATCAGTCAGTATAAACAACCTAATTTATTGAAAATCAATCTTCATTTGTTACAAGATAAATTTCAAATTTTCAGTGACGCGGCGTTGGCACGTTGTATAGAATCTGCAGACTCGCCATTTCCCCATACAGACCCAGACTTACTTCTGCTAAAGGTAATACACCTTCTATTTTGTTATTTAGTTTTTATAAAACAGGTTCTTAATAGTTTAATAGGAACTGTATAATTTTATATAACTATTGTTTTCTCTTTCAAATATATTGTTTCATTCTGTTGATTTTAAAACAAGAAAACTCATGCACATTTGGCCAACCAACTACACATTCCATAGTCCATCAGGACATATACAGGTCAGTAAATTAGTCAAAATCCGAACGGAGCTTGCGGGATGGCATTGCACATTGTTGCCCGAACAGGTGTGTAGCTAATATAGACATTAATAATAATATAGTAATATTTCCCGTTTCAGGCCACATCAGCGGCCACAATGCAATGTTTACTGCAATGTCTCGGAATCCTGCACCGACAACAGCAATACGCTACACTCAGTGTTTCCAAATCCATTGATGATGAAAATTAGTCAACACTTTAACATTAATAGGATTGATGTTGGCAACCCTAGAAGTAGGTTGTACCTACCTAAGCCTGTGAGAGAAAAAATGTAAAAGCTGTACTTAATAAGTTTTTTACCAAATAACAGCATTATTGGATTACATCATTTAAATAACATCATACTGTAGCTAGATCATCTATAAATTTATGTTAATGACTTAATTCATATTAGATTCATTGTATAATTCCTTTAATGACTATTCATTGTACATATTTATATAAAATTATATATTTAATCTGTCAGATAAAACAATGTCCAACTTTTCGTTGGTGCTTATCGTTGGCGTAAAAACAAATGATCGGTGAGTCTAATACAAAATTGAAGTAAAGTGCCCCGACTTTACCCACACATTTACAGAATTATGAATGAATTAAATCACTTGAAATTTAAATCGAGTAATGAGCATTACAGCTGATTATTGTTGCCGCAAGTCCGCATGGAGTGGAACCAAACAAATGTACTTGCTAGGATATGAAGCGTTCCTCCGTGGCTAACATCATTAAAAAAAGATCACGGCATTTCTTGTTCCAGAAGCTACAGGCATGACACTTCATTCATACAAAATTGGTAAAGAATTTTTTTGGATTGAAAATTGTACTAAATAAAGTATTACACGTTACATTTGCATAGTTACAATTTTTATTCTTAAACTAACAATTGAAATTCGTGTATCAGCTGCTGAATACAATGAAGAAGTAAAATAATTCCTAATGAGTCATGTTTAGTTTTAGGATCAAACATGGGTTAAACCGATTCAAAATATATATATATAATAATAATAAATCGTTATGGAGTGTACTCAAGCCTGCTCATATGTAAACAAGCAGTCACACTATCGAAAAGTCATAGATTTTTTCAGTTTTAATCACGAATGTCAAAATAATGAAAACTTTGGAATTTCTTTTTTTCCTTATTGTTATTATTTACAAGAACTTGATTAATGGATAATTTTTATAACTTAATTGTTATCTCATTAATATGTTTTACTAACATTGCTTTCTCTTTTTTTAAATTGATTTGCTTACTACACAGACAACCACCATGAAATAATGTGTAACTTTTTGGAGGGTTGCGTTGGATTCGTTGGTTTCTAGACATCTATTGTTCAAAAAGAGTTATGGAACAAAGCAAAAGCATTAAGTACACAGACGGACTGTAGTCTTGAGAGACTGATTGGGAGCATCCATTCATCTCACTGTACAGTCCAAACAATGTTTGATTTGCTTATTTCGGGGTACATTTGTCTTAGGATTAGGCCACTTAAGTCTTTGAGTTTTGGTTATAAGTGGTTATATTACATTCCCTACTTCAAAGCACTAGTTACTAATGTATTATACGAACTGCTTATATAAGTTGAGTGCTTAGTTATTGTTCGATAGTTATAAAAGTCATTGATCGCATATAAAATATAGGTTTCATTCGATAGATTTCGTCATTAAAAAAAACAGTGTTCAAATGAGTATTGGGGTTTACTTGCAATTTAATGGCATTCGGTCTCTTAACCTCCTGGATTCCAAAAAAATATTATTTTAATGAGATTTTATGTTCGATTTTTCTGAATAGAGGGTAGTTCATATCTTCCACAAACTATATAACGAGCCGCGCCGCTCGTATGAACTCAGTTAGTCAGTATCTCAGTAAATCAGTAAGACTGTAACTCAGTGGCGGTCAAGTCGCGGCATAGTACTCTAGCGGATGAATACAACAGAATACAGTACCAAGTCAGATGTCTGTGTGCCATTTTTACCATCAAACGCGCGTGCAGAAATTAATTAACTAAATTTGAATTTAATTTGTGTTCTACTGAAGTGCAGTGCCCTCAGCACTTCACACACAACACATTTCTAAAACATATACAGTCCAATACAAAGATTTAAATCAATAGATGTGCCCCTTCGGTACAAACAACGTACGAAATTAGGTTTCTACTCAAAGTTGTGCATGCACAAGTGTTGTCTCAGTATCCAACGAGCGCTTGTCGTGAGCGGTACAGTGCAACAACTTAATTTACACAATGTTTTTCCTTAAAATGTATAGTTTAAGAATGAATTATGCCGTCGGGTTCATTTCGGGGGTGTAAAAATACAAACAAGGAGTAAGGTGTTACTTTTCATGCATAAGTAACTAATTACAAATTATTTTATGATTTATTGGCGTTACTCGTCTGTTTCGCACGGCAGCATGGCCGCGAGACGCGGAGGGGGCGGAGAAGCGTCCGGCTGCCAAAGAATAAGTAATTAGATACAAATAGAAAGGCCAACTCATTAGCTACTTTTACCTATAAGTAACAAAATATAATGATTGTTAAACTGAAGATTTTTTTGTGAACTTTGGGCTTTTTAGTTGTTTTTTGGCAAGGCAGTTTTGCTTTTTATTTTGTTTAATTTGACTGCTTCCTCTTTGTAGTAAAAAAATACACTGATATATTAACTAAATCAATTGTTTAAAACTATCACGGTTGTTTCACAGTTTCAAAATTTATAAGATCCCACATAAAAGAAAAATCAACTCACTACTTCAATAGCGAAAACGAACTAAGTACCATGAATTTACGTATATTAGAGTCTTTTTTGCACTGTAATGTATTCCAAATATTAAATGAACTTTCTAAAAAACAGCCACCACTTTTAACCATAGGGTTTTAATTATAAAGGTGATAATAGATAACTACATTAATGTAAGACTACACTACTTACTTAAAAAAACACAAATAACAAAACGCCAAAAATTTAATAAGTTGGTGCTTTTTGCAGGCAATTGACGTATAAGTTATAAAGCTATTCTCTGTATGTTGAAATAAATTATTTATAAACGTTTACTTGTATTTATTTCTGTGTCTATAAACCTTTAAAACTCTTTAGGTGTATTTTCCAGCGTAAGATCTTTGTCACATCTGATTTATATTCTTTGACGATTGATGCCGTGAACTCGGTGTGTTTGTGTAAATGAGCATGACAACTCCATGACACGTGCGGGCAAATCTATTGATTTAAATCTATGGTCCAATAGATAACAAAACTTCAGCGGCCATAAATAAGGTGTGCAAACCGCACATTTTATAACATACGTTTTTGGTTTTATTAGAGGTCTGTTAATACCAAAAAAATATTTAAAAAAAACTTGCTACTGAAATAAAGAATGTATTTATGTAATGTGTATATGACTCTGGTTCTCAGTTCTTAGTGTAGTAGGGATAAGAGCTGAGCTAAGAACTGAGAACCAGAGTGATAAGTAAATTACATTGGAATTCTACTCCAAATAAAAATGCATAAAACATATTGAAATAATCAACATTTATTAGACATATAGCCTCTTCTAATACTGGTAAGGAGTCTTAATGTTACAAACAGTCTTTACTTAACAATAGGAATAGAATAATAGAAGAAATAGAATTAACATCTTTCAAACTATAATCATCAAAAGTAATATTATGTGTAGGTAAATCAACACTTCTTCTTCAACAAATTATCATTTTCATTTTTATATATGTGTTATTAGAACTTTTTTTAGGATAGAGTCTGAAACTGTTATCTGAAATCGAGTTTGAAACTGCGCAATTATGGTATATTTATTTGTTCCTTTCTCAGTTTCATTTTGTTTGTACAAAATCCACGCGTTACTTACTACCAAGTCGAACATGTGACTTATAAATCTTATAGTCCATTTTTTGGTTCGTGCTCTGGAGGGACATACAGACAGCATGCGATCAGCCATGTCCACTCCGCCCATGTTCTGATTGTATGACTCGACTATTTCGGGTGTAGATACAAATTCGTAGGTTTTCTTTTTTTTAGACCATCTACGGCAAAGGTCCTGCTTTTCACTTGAGCGAATAGTGGATAAAAGGCTGACCGGTTTGTTATCCAACCAACGAATTATGTTCACTACATATCATTTCTGCATTTTGTTTGTCCCCGGGCGTTATTTGCAAAGACCTTTTCATCTGAGAGCTGGCAGTTTTTAAGAATTCTTTTTTTTGTATAGTCCCTGTAGCATAAAAAGAGTTTTAAAGTAAGATGTCAGCCAATTATACTGTGGTAAAATATCTATCAAAGTAAATATAGTGATCTTTCGTAAGTGTTTTACAGAGACTAAGAATAGAAGCTTCACCAAGAGTATAACCTTCTGCAATCAGTTCGAGACAGGTAGTATCAACCTGATATGAAAGCATGTCTAAAACAATGCCTTGAGGACTAGCAAGCACAAATACTTCTATACCAACAGGGTTGGGTTTACCGGGACAACATTGTCGTATTCCACACTGCCCACTAAATGGTATAATCATTTCAACGATGCTCAGTTGGACGGATTTTTCTTGTGCATGACAGCCTCGTTAAACACATTGAAAAAGTGGATCCACTTTCCATAATTTATTCTTTTGTTTCATTTCATCTGAGACATCGCTATCAAATACCACTTTTAGGTTGTTCCTAATATTAAAATATCTATTTCGTGTCAATCAGACCTAAGCTATTCCCTTTTCTAAGAATATTGGTCTGGTTCGTAGCAGATAGCATTTGTTCCAATATGTCCTCATTGATATATTGTGAAAAATATCTTCAAGTCCCCACGACTCCGTCTCAACTTTTTTGTAGCTGGGTTGATAAAATGGAATTTCTATAGGCTGAAACTGACCATTCCATCCATCGGAGATAGGTGTTGGTGCTTGACGTGTACGTCCACGAGTACACCCCCTACGACCAGTCGGGAGTCGGATCCGGCGTCGGCCTCGGCCCCTTCCTCTCTCTAATACAGAAGATTACAGAGACACTGATTGTGAATCAGCTTCCTCATCTGAAGAGCTGGAAGATGAAGCACTTGATTCCTTGTCTTCTTCAGGTCTTGGAGTATAAGCAGTTTCATACAGAGAGATCTATATCCGATGCTTCGAGCTGTGATACGATTTCGTTTTCGCCTAAGGCTGCAAAAAAGAACTCTGAGACCCAATGTAATAAATATATGACATAAACAATAAGTCACAGTTCAGATTGAGAACTCTTGTAATACCAGTATGAAATTTAAAAGTTTTTGGTTACAAAGCAAAACATTGATGACTAAACATATTATTACATCATTTAATGATGTAATAATATGTTTATTAGCTACGTGGGTATATTATAAGTACAATTCAAGTATAATTATCATGAAAACTTAAGTAATGGAATTATAACTTTTTGATTACTTCCGCATGAACGTGAGTGACGATCCAACTTTCATGTGGCGAGCCAAAGACTTATTTGACGTATGTGTCAAAGTAAAAACGGTGTTAAGATAACTTATTCTAGTTTACAAAGGACCGCTAACAACCATAAAACGATTACTTCCAGAAATAGTACACAGATGGCTCTGGAACGAAAAATTATTTATGTAATATAGAAATGACGCTAGCATCCAGGAGGTTAAAGGTCACAGTAAACAAGTTAAAAAATGTTATACATGTCTAGTTCTCTACAAAAGAATGAATTATCATATGTTCAAGAACAATATTTGTAATTATATTCAATGTATTAAAATACTTATGAATTTTGTGAAGAAATCAGTATGAAATCATGTTTATTGCACAAATCATTTTAATATTTTTCATCAGCTTTCTAAATTATTATATTATTTTAAGTCATGCACATAGGGTTGTATTTGCAAAAACATAGATTATTATGTACCTACCAGTTGTCATACTTGCATGTGACTGTGTATCTAGTTATTATTTGTGATTGAAGATAATAGTTAAAACTAATTTATTTTTGCACGCAAATATATCTATTATTCCAATTGAAGATGAGATGTGTTTTTTTTTAATAATATGTTTTTATTGTATATTGTACATGATTTGATTTGTATATATAAACTTGTAAATTCCATTTCCAATATTTTTGTAATAAATTATCGTTAGTCATTAAAATATCTTTTATTTAACATCTTACTATTCATTCCTTACAAAAGTTACTCTATAAAGAAAGAATGCTGAAAGTTTTATTTTCCGCTGGCTTCTTTCCTATCAGTTTATCTATAACACCTTTGAAAAGTGTTCTGCGATACATGTTCTGTAAACTAATAATAAAGTACATTATTTCGATTTTTGGCCTTCTTTGCAGCTGGTTTGATTGTTGTTTGATTTCTGGTTTATGGTGGAGTATCTATGTTTCATCCACTGTTATAAAACGACACAACTCAGTTTCCCGTTGTAGCAACGGCAAACCTGCCTCCGAAGTGGTCAGTCAAGCTCATACTTTTTTGATCAACAGTCAGTAAACGTGGCACCCAATTCATATCTAAATGTTGGTGTAAGATATTGCGCATATCTCAACTGTCGCGCTCACTTCGATCGTTCAACACTATGTCATGGATTTAGCGACTATCTATGGAGTATTGACCTCAACTGAGCGTCCCTGGACGTTCAGCGTCATTTGTGCTCGTACGACCACACCGAAAATCTGTAAACCACTTATGAATCATTTTAATGGACGGAGCAGATTCCCCATACTATTTATCGAGTCTTTGTTTCGTTTTCGTAATAGTCTTTAACGCAAAAAATAATATTTATTCAATACACGAAATACGCTTATTCCCATCTTTGCGATAATGCTTTCAATTGTTTTTCTTTAATGGTTGTAAAAAAATATCTAACCGGCAGTGCTGGCTGAGAGTTGTGAACAAGTACCTAGGTTTTTATTTTGTTTACATTGTATTTTGATTAGGTTCTTATTAGTACTTAGTGTTAAAATTTTGAAGCAAATAAATATACATAGTACATCACAGTAAACATTTACCTCCCCATTAAGATTCCAGAGATAATATGGGGAATATCCAAGTTTGAAATGTAATATTTTAATTTCATAAAAAAATTTCGATATTTAGTATAGATATTTTGTCATCGTTTATTGCCATCGTGCATTGTTAATCAGGTAACGTTGAGGTCTCGGAGTAAATGTTCCACGCATGAATATTAGAGTATTGGTAGGTTTGGTTTTTAATTTAATAAAACAACTATTTTATTTGATGTGCGCTCAGTGAAGTTTCAACACAGACTGGCTCTTTCTGGCAACAAAACTCATTACGAAAAGTGAATCATGGGCAATATCACGTCAGTCTAATTTGCAACTAAGTACTTTGTGCCTTTCAATAATCCAATAACTGTTAACAATAAATTCATAACACCTGTTTTTACGTAAGCAGTTAGTCAACCTTAAACAATTAAAATACTGGACAGTTATTTTTTTGAAACCATTATAAATAACAGTACGGCTATAGCAGCAAATTTTCTATAACAGTTCTATATAAAATATTTTGTACTAGCACTCTGTGTAGATTTGCCTTGGCTATACATTTAGTCCAGTTTTTGAATAAGTGTTGCACACACACACACACACACGAGAAAGTGCACACCACTGCTATAGCCGTAATGATATACTAATTTGTTTGACCGAAGTAACATAAACAAGACGACGCTCGTGTGGCGCAGTATTTGGAGGAAGCATGTACACCCGAGAGCTCAGAAAATGATCTATTTTTGATAATGAATGTGAATATGGTTCAGACAAGAGTTTTGAACCAATATAGTGTATTATCGAGCTCTAATGAAGAAATCCTCATTTTGAGTCATGTCCTTCCTAGCTTCACTAAACGTAAATTCAGCTGCTTTCGTGATGAAATAGATGTTGAAACACGGTCAATATTATCTGTTAATGGCAACAAAACGGCATTCACAAATTAGTTGAGCAGGTACAGTCATACCTGTGCTACGGTTATAGCCGTGGTGGCCAATCACAAACGTTCTATTGGTATGCTCTACGCCAGTACGGCTTGACCCGTATATCTAATTTGTATGAAATTTTTCGCTGCCATTCTGCAAACTAAACAAATTACATAACGCCTCCAAACGTGTTAAGTTACCTATACAGTACAACGTTGATCTAAAAATGCGCTATCACGGCCATTCTGTGAAGACGCTCGTGCTCTGAGCGTGGAACTTATTTATTGTTCCTTGTGATTGTTTTTATGAAAGGAGACGATATAATACGTGGAAAATTTTTATACATAATATGAATTTGAACAGATTTAAGTTTTGATGCTTTTAGGCTCTTTTGTAGCTTGTAGGCTCTTTTGTGGCTTGTAGGCTCTTTTGTGGCATATAGGGGGCTTTTGAGGCTTGTAGGCTCTTTTGTGGCTTGTAGGGTCTTTGTGACTTGTAGGCTTTTTTGTGGCTCTTGTCGTATAGCTCTTTTGATTGGTATTCTGTTATAGTACCTTTACTGTACACTTTTTGTGGAGTTTTTGAGATTTGTATGCTCTTTTGTGGCTTGTAAGCACTTTTGTGGCTTGTAGGCTCTTTTGTGGCTTGTAGGCTCTTTTGTGGCTTTTAGTCTCATACCTCTTTTGATGGGTAAATGCTCTTTATTACTTTTAGTCGCTATCACGGTCATTTTCAGATACATTGTCAAGGTTATTTGGTTTTGGAATTAAATGGTATTATTTTTTTTTATGTACGGGACTTAGACTAATCACTTCATATCGATCCTAGGATTTTATAAATTCTATATGGCCATTGAGTATCTTTACAATTAGACTTGAGTTACTCCGGAGCGATTCGTTCCGATGAACTGTTCACTCACGGTGAACGAAATGAACTCGATCACTACTGCGCGGTATTTTTGTTCCACAGTTCCGCACATCAGTCCCGCGTAAGAAAGTTTAACTCCATGTCAGAGTAAATTGGAGAAAATAATATAGGCGTAAGCATCTCTATTAAGTCTGTAATAGAGAAACACGAGTCAGGAGTCGTTCGAATTTCGTTTCGGTACAATATTTTCCCGATTTTTTTTTATATTGTGATACCGCGTGAAAACGCATATAAAAATTAAGTTGTTAATAATTATTGAATTCGTTATAATTATGAGACAAATAATTATTTTCTATGCTTTAATTAATCAAATATGTATTTTAAAAATAAGTAGATATCACATTTTTTTATATTACAAGCAATGGTTGTTGATTAATATTGAATTAAAATATTCGCCTGAAATGTGGCAATTTTTTTTACTTGGGAACTTTGCAGATGAGTTGTTTGATACACAAATCCTGATCGGGAGCATTCGGGATTCGGGAGTATATACGCGTGTATTTTTTATAGTTCGTCCATCTCACCTAGTTGAAAGTGATGATGAAGACTAGGATGGCACTCGCCTAATGAAATGAAATATTTATTTCTCAACATTGACAATTACTTGTTCTTATTGACGTCAAATAAAACATGACTCTACCACCAGTTCAAAAAAACTTTCGTGAAGAAGAACTGGCAAGAAACTTCACGAATATATTTTTTTCAAAATAAATTTACAGAGTCTCTTTATGGGAGGCTGCCCTTATGTCAGTAGAATTAGTTCACTTCTCGGAACGAGAGTTGATGAACGACATCATTAAAGTGGAGCCTACTTTACAAAATACAAAATCATTTTCCTTAAAGGGAAATTTTACCTTCGATTTATTTGCGTTGAAGCGATTTTCCATACTCAATATATCTATGTATTGCATTTACATGGTAATTTACAGTGGTATTTAATATTTTATGATCACATGTGTACCCCTTAGGGAGTAGCAATTGAGAGGCCGACGTTTCGATTATAAAATTAATTAAATAATGTCATTTTTATAAGAAATATTTAGTCATAACAATTAAAGTCATATATTTTTAAATGTCAACTGGTATTTGTCGTTTTTTTATGGACATTATAGACGGGCTTGTACTATACATTGTTAGTTTTGAAAAGGGACATACTAATCTTGCTTCCCTGCTAGGTCTTAGTGAATATTGGCGAGAGGTTTCTTTTAAAATAGTGTATAGGTGGCCATGTTTCCACAAATTTGCAATTTCCATTATGTAAATACCAGTCAAAAGTTGGGATTCGAAGTTTTTGAAAATATGGCTTACAGCTTTCAGTTTGTTTTATATTAGTACTTTATTTTTGAAGTACAAAAAGCTCTTGTGCGTCAGTGCTGTTTCCCAATAAGGTCACACCATAACTAAGACGCGAGTGGGTAAAGGCGAAGTAAGCGGTCAACGCGGTAGAGATATCGGTACTGTTTTTAATTTCTCGAAGAGCGTAACTGAAACTAGATAGTTTGGCTTTTGTGCTTTTTACGTGCTGTTTGAAGTAGACATGGGTATCAATATTAGTTAAAGTGGCTTAAAGCTTTGAACATATTCTAACGGTACTTTATTGAAAATTAGTTGTAGTTGTAAAGTTTGTTCTTCATAGGGTTGGAATTGCATGATTTTAGTTTTTTCTAAATTGCTAACTTGTGATAAAGATTTTGATTCGTGATTTTGATACGTTGTAGCTTGCTCGGGGACAGCATTTCATACTGATAAGTGACTCTGGAGGAGAATGATGTGGCTTTATATTTTGTGCTGTTGATACAGAGTTGCAGCTCTCCTAGTTTGACAGTTTGTTCTATTCTGACTTTGAACTATGACGACAAGGTGGTCACGTAAAGTACGCATTAGTTTCTATCTGTTCATCTCTTGGCTCTTGGCTCACCAGGCTCTTGGCACACCGCGTGCTATAGTATGATACCATGCAATATGGACGGGCACACAATTTGGGCAGAATTTCTGTAGGATATTGATTCTAGATTGGTTTGATTTTCCAGTGTTGGTTGGACGTTCGCTGTGTGATGTTTTTGACTAGCAATTATTCGATGTATACCCAACCTTCTTACGAGTGTTACAGGCTTAATGCTCTAGTCTTTATGCTTGTGTCCGTTTCTGCTGCATTTTATATACTTGGCGCAAGGCTCCTGAGTTTGCGGTTGTCCAAAACGCGCTGGATGGACTGGTGTGTTGATCATTTGCTTGAATTGGTTGGAAATATTCAGCTGGGGCGATAATTTGGGTAATCTCCTCTTCTGATGTTAGAGTATTGGTAGGTTTGGTTTTTAATTGAATAAAACAACTATTTTATTTGATGTGCACTGAGTGAAGTTTCAACACAGACTGACTCTTTCTGCCAACAAAACTCATTACGAAAAGTGGATCACGGACAATATGACGTCACTCTAATTTGCAACTACTTTGTGCCTTTTAATAATCCAATAACAGTTAACGATAATTCATAACACCTGTTTTTACGTAAGAAGTGGGTCAACCTTAAACAATTAAAATACTGGACAGTTATTTATTTGATTATGCCTTAAGTTACTTACAGTAAGTACATCGTTGATCTAACAATGCGCTATCATGAATGCTGATACAAGTTTCTCTTTTCTTATATACCTAGCTTTGTAACTACTGAAAAATTTGTGCCCAAATAGAGTTATATCAATTGTACCGGCAGCTGTAGGTACAGCTGGTACATCAACGACTCGACTCGCTGCTAGCGCCGTTATTCAGCTGGCTGGCGACCAATTTTTAAATTATGTACCTTTTAACTAGCAGGGATCGGCAACCTTTTAAGTCACAAAATTTTGAAGTATTTAAAGAAACACAAATATGTTTAAAAATAAATAGTACTTGCATAAATAAAGTTTCTATGATAAAAAAAACTAACCTATTTACTCATAAGAAAAAAAATTATTTATTCATATATAAGTAGTGTTTTTTCACAACAAATTAGATTATTTTTTTTATTATTTTATTATTTTATTTTATTTATTCATTTATATAATCACTTATTATTTAAGAAAAAATGTTTAGCATATAAACATTTACGAACTAACGGCAGTGACGACGCGTGTCGTGGGGGAGGAGTGCGGTGAAAAAGGAGTTCAAGTGGCTAAGAGATAGACATTGTGCCTAATCCTCGTTAATAGATTCACAACGATTTTGAAATGATTTTTGTTTATAAAATAAATAATATTTGCGTATGGAACTAAAGAGCCGCAGCTTCACATCCAAAGAGCCGCAGGTTGACGACCCCTGAACTAGACTATTCCCACGCTTTTATCCGTGTAACCGTGGTCCCGTTACATTTTTTCTAACATAATAGCATTAGGTACCTAGGTACATACTTTTACAATTATGAAATACTTATGCAAATTAAAAGAGTTAATACATTTTTATCACCAATAACTTAGAGATTTCTCACTTTAAGTATTAAGTAGGTTACCCTTTTTTAACGAAATAATCTTTTAACGGGTGCCTTGTCATACCGAAACGAAACAGGAAAGAGGTAAAAGTTCACAAAGTTTTAACGGCAGTCAATATAGAAAAAATAAATATATTGATATCATCGGAGACAGGATCTGTCAAATCGTGTTTATTGATTTAAATATAAAGGTGTTTGTAAATAAATTTAAATCGAAATGTGTGATCAAGAATTTCGAACGATACGCACGGATCCTAGATATCCACATCAAAATCAAACCAGGTGAGTTTAGAGCTGAATTAATAGAAAACTGTTATCTACTTATTAAGTAATTGCTGTAACTTAACCGCAACTAGGGCCAATGAGAATGTAATCGCTATAGTTTTAGTCGGTAGGTGCCTTGAAATTCCGCCTGTCTACTTGGTGCCTAGGTCCTATCCCAGACAGGAGGAATATTATCTCAAGTTATTTTTTTATTTATAAAACAATTTAATATCGAATCATTGTTTAAAATTGTAGTTATTTAAACAAAGGTATGACTGTAGGCACCTACATGTCTTTTTATCTGTTAGAGTAGATATGCTATTAGCTGGGCCCAAAAGGACGTCTTAAAACTAAAGGTCTTGCCACACTGTTGCGTTTTGCGACCGGTCGAATTGAACTCAGCTCGCACCCTACGCCCTACGTGAACATTATTTGCATTATGCAAATGCAAATAATGTGTGCCGACTATGCGAGCTCAAGCAATAAAGGTGGGGAACGCACCGGCCTGGCGCTCAAGTAGAGAGGGACACGGAAGGTCTGTCCGGCTGCGAACAATCAAGCGGTGGCTGGGCAGTTCAAATTTTCTTCAAACACAGAAAAAATTATAGATTGCGTAAGATGCCATCCCTATTTATGTAACTTGGAAGATCCTAATGCCCGGATCGCCGACCAGTTGCCCTAATTGACAAATAATGTTCACATGGCGTCAATACTGCATTCGATTTGACCAGACCATAGGCCGCAGAACGTATCCAGTGTGGCATGTCCTTAAGTAATTTATAATATTTTAGTCTTCTACTTGCACTTCATCTATTGACATCGAACCACTGATTAGAAATAGGTTTTGATTTTTTAACTACCAATAATTGTAATGAAGGAACTGAAGATTGTATTATTATTCCCTAAATAAACATTCATACTTACCCAAACTCAACTTTAAGTACCTAGTAAGCTAAAGGTGTCAGTCATGAAATCGTTTCCAATCTCTGTTTCTGCATCAGGGCTTGCTACACCAGCTATTGCGATTACTACAAATGCAACCGCATCTGTGGAGGATTAGATCAGTGCAAGATCTTCAAGAGATACTTCGAAACCGTCTGTCCCAACTTCTGGATCGAACAATGGGACGAACAAAGAAAAAAGGGCCAATTCCCTGGACCAATCTGACTTGCATTACGTATGTGACATTTTAAATTATAATAAATTATTTTTAAACATACATTTCGTTTTTTCTGTCTCAGGTACTTAAGTACTTACATACATTTACACTTACATTTGCACTTACATTTTTAGTGCCTAAAATTGCCATCGGGTTAATCGCATCTAACATCGAAGGAGTGTTTTTGGTTATTGTCTCTATAAGGTTAGCAGAGACATTTTTCGTCAATAATAACAAAAATCAAATGACTCTTTTCCCCCAAAATAAAGCGGGTCTTATTAGTAAACCTCTATAATAATAGTAATACCTTAATAAATAGCTGGTATTTCGACCTTTGTTTTTCTAAAACGTTGTTTAAATCGGGTAGTGAGTCAAACACCATTAAGGGCTGTACTATAGCGGACTGGTATTACAGGAAAGAAAAAACGTGGTGGAACTTATATATTTTGTAGAGAATACATAGCTTTAAAAAATATATTTCCTAAAAGAATTAGTCACTGAAAATATATTTAAAGCCTGTGATATAGATATTCCAGAATATAAATTAATAATTCTTTCCATTTACCGTATTCCTATCAGAAACCGAAGTATATTTCTGCATAAATTAGAAAACTTGTTAGAATTTTTTGTTTACGTATATAGAGAAACACTTTGATATCGATATATTAAAAAAGACATATGTCACCCTAGAATCTATAAGGATAATTCAATAATTTAACTTTAATGTTCACATATCATAGCCTACTAGACTCCGAGCTTCTCTCAATCCATTAATTAGCAATAAGCCTGAGTCAGAGTCGGAGGAACACGTCCCTTACACTTGTCTGGTCATAATACGGCTCAATTCTTAAAAACCCCTATAACTCTGAACAATTTTATGAAAAAGATGAGGCTTAATAGGTATTTTCAGCAGGAACTTTTAGGCTTTTAGCCTAGGTAATATGGTTTAGTTAGAATGTATCTCGACAAGACGAAATACAGGGTGTTCGGTACAACGTTGAACATACGAAAATGGGGGCAGGTGGGTTGGTCTGTTAACTAACTAGCCCAAAAGATTTTGCCTAGGACTCAAGTTTTTTTTTTATTAATTTTTTTTCATATTTCTGAATTGTTTCGCTTTTGTACTTTTTAATCCCGTCAAAAAAATTTTTTTTTCGTGGCCAGATCCTTTTTTTTTTTCTTTATTACAATTTAAGTGATTGGTAGGTCTTTTTAAAATTAAAAGTTGCACATTGCACATTACTAGAAATAAAGTTATGGCCCCTCAAACATAAAAAAAGAGTTAATTTAAATTTTGAAGCTCAACTTCGCGTTGCATTAAAAAAAAATAAGATGATGGATGACTTCTGATTTCTTAAAAACATTTCTAAAGTGTGAGCTTTCTACTGATATGTAGTTTGTTTAGATAACTTTTTCGTAAGTAAAGTTATTCGATGTTTTTACCAAGGCGGAACATTTCGACGAAAATTAACTTATGTGGAAAGTTATATAAACTCTATGAGCTTCACGCGCGTTGTAATTAGGGCTTCCATATGCTATTAAAATGTCCGCATATTCCTTATTGGTAAATAAAGTTATTTTTACCAATAAACAAACGTAACAGAAATTACAAAACTTCAATAACACAAAACGAAGATAACAGTAACAAGTGTAGGCACAACACGTAAGATCGCAGAGGCAGTTAAGTCTCGGCTAAGAGTTCTGTCACTTACACACTAAGGGACAAGTAAGGGGCACGTTGTCGCCTGCTCTGAAAGCAAAAGAGAGAAAAGATACGATATGTAATAAGTATGCTAGAATAATCATTATTACCTGCTTTGCGAAGCGTTCATCGCCGCGCATTTGATACAGAGTGAGAGAGACAAAAGATTGCAGTTATGAGTGCGCAAGAGTGAGAAAAAAATCTACCTGCTTTGTGTTACCATCCCAGTAACAAGCCATTTCCTTATTTTACTTTTGCGTTGATAAATTTTGCAAAACATTTAACTTTCCACATAAGTTAATTTTCGTCGAAATGTTCCACCTTGGTAAAAAAACATCGAATAACTTTACTTACGAAAAAGTTATCTAAAAAAACTACATATCGGTAGAAAGCTCACACTTTAGAGATGTTTTTAAGAAATCAGAAGTCATCCATCACTCTTATTTATTTTTTAATGCAACGCGAAGTTGAGCTTTAAAATTTATTTTAACGCTTTTTTATGTTTGAGGGGCCATAACTTTATTTCTAGCAAAGTGCAATGTGCAACTTTTAATTTTAAAAGGACCTACCAATCACCTAAATTGTTATAAAGAAAAAAAAATTGATCTGGCATTGAAAAAAAAATTTTAAAGTACAAAACCGAAAAAATTCAGAAATATGAAAAAAATTTATTAAAAAAAAAACTTGAGTCCTTGGCAAAATCTTTTGGGCTAGTCAGTTAACAGACCACCCCACCTGCCCCCCATTTTCGTATGTTCAACGTTGCACCGAACACCCTGTACATTAGTATGGTACAGATTAAAATACAAATATATATTGAAAAAAATATACAGTACATGTAAGGTAATGGTAGGGAGAATCAAATTGAGTTATTTTAAATATCCAATCCAGGATGATGAATATTGGTAGAGATTTATATATATATATATTTTTTTATTTTTATTTTATTACAGCGTTTTGACTATCCGTTATTGAACCTATCTAACATAATAAATACAGGCTTTTATATGTTGCATTGATAAAAGTCTGTGAAACTTAGACCACAATAAAAAAAAACATATTGATTTAACACATTTATTTCTATATAATAACTTCACCTACAACTGTGTAACATAAATAAGAGTTAAGCTTGGAACTGCATTAGATGTTAGCGGCAAAGGTTCCCTCCGCGCGTTGAGAGTCCCACCTTTCTACCCACTCATGGGGGCAGAGAGACTTGAAGGCTTGCTTGAAATAGTTGCAGGGCTCGTAATTCTCCCCACGGACCTTCTGGCACCGGTGGAAGTCCAGGTAGCTTTGGTAGCAATGCCTGAAAGAGAGGTAAAAACATTTTTAAAAAGAGGTATTGCACATAAAATGTATTGCGGAAATAACGTAAAATAGAACACCCAATCGATATCACAAGTCTTCATTATCCCACTGCAGATACCTAAATCAGCTTTACCCAACAGGGGTGGGGGCAACCCAGCACGCTTGTCCTCTGCGGGTTGCCAGGCTGAACTGCCAACTAACCTTCGACATAATGTCTCAGATATGTGGGTGCATTCCACAATGCATTTCGTTACCGATAGAGCAATCGTCTTAATGTACTGTTGTTAAAACCATTGGTATTTTTGACGGCCACCGGGATCGATCCCAGAAGCAAGCGTCTTACCCAGTGCGTCACTGTCGATGCGACAAAATAATAACATATTATAAACTATTTTCTAAAATAAAAATTTTTCTCATTGTGCTGGTCGTCCGATTGAGTTTTATGAAGTAAATTTAAACATTGTGAGATTGACGAAACGACATCTGAAACGGATGGTCAATGTTTAAATACCGTTGCGATCCGATTCGCCATGATTTTAAAGTTCTTTTTGTTGAATAAAAGAAGTTTGAGCATAAAATATTTCTTTGTTATCTGATTAGAGTAAATTAGCAGTAGGTGACAACCTCTTGACGCACCTACCCGATAAATCATGTCGGCTCGCCTCATCTAAATTAGTCTAAGGCGATACAGCATCGGCCTTACTCACTCGCCACATTATTGCGTCTTTCAGTTCTTTCTCAATTCAATGCATGTTGTTTCACAATTGTAATAAACTTAAGAGTTTGCGTGAGTACCATGAATCATGCACCACGTTTCGCAGGCTTCTTCTCCTTCTAAGTGTCGTATTACATAGCATCGCGTCGCCGTCGCGTAGAGATTGTTCACATAGGAAGCTGACTAAGAATAATCTTTAGATACGATGTGGCTGACGTGTCATTTTGTATGAAGTGCCGAAAAACCTTCGATCACAGATAAAAACTAGATAACAGTTTCATACAAAAATGACACTTTCAACTGTCCACGATGGTTTATGAGTGACAACTAGTATATAATAATCTATATTAATGCAAATCCGACCCTACGTACATAACTTAAAATTTAATTAATATCTGAAGAGTACAGGGAAAGAACGATCAAAGTCAACCTAAAACTATTGTTGAGTTAGTAACGCCATCTTGTTCGCAATACGCTAAGCCTGCTTACCTCGAAATATGAAATGGGCAAAAACGTTCTAAGTGCCGAAAAATTATTTTCAATATTTTGGCCTGAAAGTTAGTAAAAACGATCAAAGTCATACGACATTGACTGTTTATACAAGTTTTCAATCATTATTTCAATTTATGTTTGTGTGTTAATTAAGATAATAATAAAATTATGATGAATATAAGTACTATTTTTATTTTTTATGTATAACACAATAACCAAAATACGTCAGTAGTCATCTATGTATAATAGAATTTTAATGTGTCACACTTATTAATTAAACACAAGTCTATAAAGTTAAAAAATATTATTTCTAACAATTAACGTAAAGTGACTTTGATCATTCCTTCCCGGTGCTCTTCATCTGTCATAAACTTTCAGATTTTATGATAATTATGACGAAGGTCTGATCGTCGCAGACTCTTGGCTTAAAACCGAGAGACCATCTCGTGCGGCTGTACTCAATAAATAATTTATGCATTTACGCCAAATAATTAAAATATTGTCATTTTGAGGCGATCAAATAGCTTTCAACTTTAAATCAATGAAAACGCTTCCGCTTATAACATGAGCAACCGCAAATCACGTTGGGGTCACCCGCGTAGGATACCGGATTCGATTTCCGGAACTCAACCGTGTCCTACAATTTTATTGATTTTAAAAGTTTGCATTAACGTAGGTAATTATGTAATCAATGTGTATTGACTTGTTTATTTAAACTTTTAGCCAATATTTTGGTTGTTAGGATCTATTATGATAATGTTAAGTAATTGTTTTTACCTTGTGCTATTAGGTCTTTACCTATGAAATTGCCGTTTTTCACGAAATAAATGAAGCGTAATTTTTTTATATATTTTTTATTTCTATTAATCAAAATAATCACCCATGCAATCAATGCATCTTTGCCAACGCATTGGTAGCTTATTGATGCCTTTCTTGAAGAAATCAGCTGGACGGGAGGCAACAAATTCTTCAAAGGCATTTTGTACTGCCTCTCGGGTATTGAATTTTTTTCCCACCAAGAAGTTATCCAAATTCTGGAAAAAGTAGAAGTCTGTAGGCGCAAGGTCTGGTGAGTACGGCGGATGACGGAGAACTTCCAACCCCAACTCTTGTAGCTTGGAGACCGTCTGCTGTGCAGTATGAGGTCGCGCGTTGTCGTGCAGGAGCAGTGGAGCCGAACGATTGACCAAAGCTGGTTGGAGACGTGCGAGCTTCTCCATCATTGTGTTCAGTTCTTCACAGTACACATCTGCAGTAATGCTTGTCCCGTTTGGCAAGAAGCTGTGATGAATTACACCCGCGTTAGACCACCAAACAGTGACCATCACTTTTCTAGGGGTAAGTTTTCGTTAAGAGCATTGTTTGGGTGCTGAACCAGGGTCCAACCAACTTGCTGAGCGCTTACGATTGTCAAACAGGATCCATTTCTCGTCACAAGTAACAATGCGGTTCAGAATTCCTTCATTTGTATGCCTGCTGAGCAGTGCAAGGCACGTCTCCACGCGTACTTCGCGCTGGCGGTCATTGAGTTCGTGGGGTGCCCATTTGTCAAGCTTTTTTACCTTGCCAATTTGACGCAAATGGACCAATATTGTTTTGATGCTAACGTCGAAAGCTGCTGCTAATTCAGCCGTGGATTGAGTTTCATCAGCTTCCACAATTGCCTTTAATTCGTCATTGTCGACCAAAGTTTTCGGACGACCACGGGGTTCATTTTTCAGGTCAAAATTTCCAGAACGTAAGCGGGTAAACCAATAACGGGTGGTGCGTTCGTTTGTAGTGTTCGCTCCGTAAACGTCGTTGATGTTGCGTGCCGCTTTGCTGCCACGACGGTACTCATACTCCATAATTACTCGAATTTTTAACTTATCCATGATGACGAAAAATGTTCGAATGCGTTGAAAACAAAACACTAACTATTAAACAAATGATGATTTTAGAAAAAGAATTCCATGTTTGTCAAATAAAATTAACTTGAAATTAGAATTATCAGTCAAAAAAAAAATATTTTTTCATTTGAAATGGCCAGTACGGCAAAACGGCAGTTTCATAGGTAAAGACCTATTATTTGCACCCGTAACTGAGATGGCACTTATTGTTAAGTTAGCGTTTACTTTGTTGTTGCAATAAATATGGACATTAAAAGTATTTCTCAAACTAATAAAGACTATTCGACAAAATAAATATATTTCTCCGGCGCTGTAAAAAATATTAGCTCAACAAAAAAGTTAGCACAAGGTAATTGAGTTTACAAAAAAATTCCAAAACTTGTGATTAAAAATTACTTTTAGGAATGGTTTTTTTTTTTATATTTAATCATTTGCAAGTCAGAAGAGTTCACTGAGAGTTGTGTGTCACAAATTTTAGACCATTCTTACTATGCACAACTGTTATTACAACAGAATACAAGTTACAAGAACACAGCTTTTTAATTCATTGGAAGAAATTGAGTTTATTATGTAATTTTGCCATGTATGTTCACCTAAACCGGCGGCGCCGCTCACTCCCGCCAACTATCCGCCGCTGCGCAACCGGGCTCTCCCGGAGGCAAAGCCCGAGCAACCGAATCCATCTGCAGTTAACTCCTGGAGACAGCGTCCGGCTGCTCCACCTTCCCTATTCCAGCTCCCGTAGCTTCCGTAGGGCCGCGCCCCGCTCCGTCGTTTTCACCTCAGTCGTCGTTGGCTGAGGACATGAAGACCGTGTTCGACGTTATTCAAAACGTCGACATTAGGAAAATTGCCGTACTCGCACGCAAACTGCGAGCCGCCTCTTGCGAGCGTCTCTTCGCGTTAGCCGAGCATCACCTGCTACTTAGTTCCTTGTAAATTATAGATTTAGTACAAATTCTTTAAATAGTAAATATAATGTCTAGACCTGCAAATCCCGCGATGGTCGTATCAAACCCAAGGGCTTATCCCTAATTTCATTTAACGCTCGTAGCCTTAGTACTAACCTTCCTGAGCTCAAACTGTTCCTTCAGAACAACGAGCCAGACTGACTGCTCTTCCAAGAGACGTGGCTCACTCCAAACCGCTCCAGGCTATGCGCTATTCCCAAATAAGCGTTCACTCGTAACGATAGGCCCAACGCCGACGGTCACGGCGGCAAAGCTATTTACTATAAAAGAGGTTTCCATTGCTCTCCTCTCCCTACCCCTCCTCTCCTCAACATGGAGGCCAGTGTGTAGGTTGGCTATGACAGGTCATCCGACCGTCGTCATAGCTTCAATCTACATCCCTACTGGCACCAGACCTATCCGTAGCGACTTTGAGGCCATTCTCGCCCTCGGCCGTTCAGTCATTAGTTTCGGGGATTTCAACTCCAAGCATACTGACTGGTCGTGCCTATCGACCAACACCAGCGGTATCGCTCTCCTGTACATCACTAAGCAAATCGACTTAGACTTCATTTCTCCCGTCACTCCCACTCATCCCGACAACCCGAACCACTCTCCCGACATCCTCAACTTTACGTTAGTAAAGCATATCAACCTTGATATCAGGTCTATCGAACCGCTCGATGACCTAGGCTCCGATCATCGCCCCGTCTCCTTCGTACTAGGACCGCCAAATGACAACGTTACGTCTCCAAAGACCTTTACCAACTGGAAATGTTTCAAAACTACGTTAGTTTCTGTCCTAGAGATCTTTCCACCTAAGTGTTTTTTTAGTTTTGGAAATAGGTGGAAGTCAGAAGGTGCCAAGTCAGGTGAATAAGGGGGATGAGGAGGCAATTCGAAACCACAATTCACTATTTGAGCCATCGATTGTGCAGATGTGTGAACACGAGCATTATCCGGATGAAACAAACCTTTCTTGGTCAACAATCCTGGTCTTTTAGCTTTATTTCTTCGCGTAAACGACGTAATAGAGTGCAGTAGTATACAGAATTTATAGTTTGACCTCTTTCTAAGTAATCAACCAAGATGACACCCTTAGAATCCCAGAAAACCGATGCCATTACCTTGTTTACTAAAAAACACACCTTGGCTTTCTTGGGGGCCGGAGATCCGGGTCTCCTCCATTGTTTGGATTGTTGTTAGGATTCAGGAGTATAGTGATGAACCCATGTTTCGTCCATAGTAACAAACCTTGCCAAAAATTCGTTTGGATCAGCTTGAAAAGGCTCTAAACAGTCTCTAGAAATCGTGAGCCGAGTTCGTTTCTGTTCAACTGAAAGGAGCCGCGGAGCCAAGCTTGCAGACACCTTGTGGAACCCTAATTCGTTAACGATCATGTTATGTGTAAGTTCATATGAAATCCCTAGAGCTTCAGCTATCTCAGATACTTTCAATCTTCTGTCTCCCATTATGAGATCACATATTTTTTCGATGTTTTCCGAAGTCGTAGCTGTAGAAGGCCGTCCAGAGCGGGGGTCATCTTTGATGCTCTCTCGTCCACGTTAAAATGTAGCTGTCCACTTATTTTTCATAGCATACGACGGAGCAGATGTTCCTAAAGTAGCCACCATATCTTCATGAATCTGCTTTAGAGTTAAGTGTTTCTTGTAGAGGTATTTGATCACGGCACGGTGCTCTAAACTATCAATCTTCAAAATTAATGAAACTTACTCTCAGTTAATGTTCAATAAAATAAATAATTACGCATGTATCTCAGACAAAAATTGCACAGAGACTGACAAAGAGTCTAGGTTTCATATGAGGGTATTTTTATAATAATATGACAACGCTATCTATGTTAGGCCGCGAACTTTTCAATCCACCCTCGTACCTCGAAGCGAGTTCTCAAAAGTATGAAATACAAGTTTAATTAATAATGGCTTTTCAATTTGTATTTGAACCGAAAAACAAGTTTTTGTACTGATTTCTTGTCTGAAACCATAGGTTTTTCAATTAATTTACAGTAAATACAATTATTCTTCACTGCAACATGAAACTCCATTCTTTTTAACAGATCTATGACGTAATATTCTTTCGATTTTTTGGCATGTTTACTGTCAAAGCTACCAAATACTACTAAACTTAGAGGGTACCCAAACACTGCAACAAATTTGTTGTACTCATTTTTTGCTACTGATTGTGTACAAGAGAACTCCAAGGTAGCAAACAGTGAGCGAGGAAAAAATCCAAGAATCTGTTTATTTTTGTTTTTCAGTTCACTTTGCGCCCCTGTGTAACATTACTTAGAAATGAAATCAAAATGAGAGAGGTATTTATAAAATTTAAGCACATTTACATCTTAAACCTATTTTTAGCTTCAATTCTTGAAAAATAAGAATAGCAATTTCCACCAAACACCTCCAAATGACACTGGCGAATAGGTTCATTGATCCAATATTTGTTTTTTTTTTTAGATGAGTGTATCTGTTTATTTATTTTGTATGTATTAATTTAAATTTGAATTTATTAGAGCGACATTAAAAAATACATCAGTGCAAATTATTAATTTCAGTTATTACAGACTGTCTTAGTAATAGGGAAATATTGTTAACTGGGTTTGTAAAATACAAAATACAAGTTTAAAAAGAAGTTACAAAATACAAGTTTGTACAAAAAAAAGGAAAAAAAAAGATAGATATTTATATCTACTGTATAGGTTGTATAGTTGCTAGCTTATACCTGCTAGCTTATACCTGCTAAAATACTAATCTTCATTTACCTACACATCCATACACAAACCCACACAATACCACATCCATCAAGCTCACACACTGATTGGTGCATAAATAATTTCCTATACTCAATGTATAATCAAATTTAATGCTGTAAATCTTCTTCTTTATTTAATTCTTCTAGAAGTCTCTTAAAGGCTATTATATTAGCTTTTATTTTATTTTGTAATCTTTATGTTATCCTTAAGGGAAGAAGTGGGTCATTCCCAATACGAGTATCCTCTGATTACTCACTGGGAAGTCCTAGAAATATGTTATAAAACAATATACTTTTGCTGATTTTGTGATTACTGAAATAAACACAATTTTTATTTTATTTAATACCATAGAGTTCTGGTAATGAAACAAAAAACCTAACTGTATGTGTATACAGGGTGTAAAATAAAGGAAGCATAATACTTAAGGGTCAGTAAGTATACCATTGTTAGAATATACTGTAAAGGAATTGGATGGAGTTATAAGGGCTGATAGAATATCATGACATTTTTCATAGAAAAACTAATGATCCCATAGGCTTAACAAAATGGAATGTCTCCTAGTTACCAATACATAAGATCTACTACTAAATTACAGTGTGATCTTATGAATAAAGTTCCTATAAAAATAACCATTTAGATACAAAGCTGCAACTACATTAGAATGAATAGGTAATACTTTGGAAATTTACTAAAATATTTATTGCTGAAGGTTTTAGTCATCAACTTGTGTTGGAATAGCTTAGAAAAGCATAAATTAACATAATGTTTGATGGCATTCATCCTTGTTGATGAATGTAAACATTTTTACAGGTATGATTTATATGAAGAGTATGGGAAAGTCTGAAACTATAAGGAATAGAGATATTTATTTTACGAAACCATATCATGATTTTAGAGTAGGAAAAACTGCATTAGTAAATTTAAAAAAACTTGTACACCACATGAGAATCAAACTCAGTCATAAAAAAAAAAACATATTTTTTACAAAAAATTATAGTGTATGTTACGATAATTAAATCAATATTCAATTCAGTGCGCCTAACCAAACTAACAATGTACACTAAAAAGATTAGTTTTCACTGAATTTTTTTTATGCCTTACTTAGTCTGGTTTGTGTTAGGAAACCGAGGGTCGAATGGTGTTGTCTTCAGGTCAGCAGCAGATTTCAGCATGTCAGGCATTTTGCTGTAAAAAACATATTAAAACCCTTCATTTTTGTAATACTTTATTCATCAGTTTCATGGACCATAAACCAAATAGAATTTAGTGGTTTTGGATATACATAATTTAGATACTACTTTAATGACAAAAATGTCAACAAGAAAAGATACTTTATGATGTAATAAAAAACTTAAAGCTATTATCAGTGTTCTATAATGCGGCTTATTTTACGAGCGGACGCGTCTTGCGTTCTTCTTCACAGGAAGTCTCACGGTACTTCTTTACTTCCTGCATATAAAGGGACCAGGCGTCTTTCGGGGCATCTGCCATTTGCTCATCAATAGCTCGCGCTTTTTTTACTAAGCCAGTCTTTAGTACGCGGCCACCGCGTCGTTTACCAATAAAAGGCAGTGCCGGTTTCTTTATTTCAGGTTTCTTTTCAGCTTCTTCAGCTTTTTTGGTTTCCTCCTGCATTTTTTTAAACATTTCTAGGAAGCTTCCGTCATTTTTAATAGGCAGTGGTACTTTTTTAGAGGTGCTAGGAAGCTGGTCTGAGGATGGAAGCAAGTCTGCAAAGTTAGGACCGTCGACCTCGGGTGGATCGCCATATTCAATGTCGTCGATTCTTGTGGCCTCCAGAGCCTTAGGTGGAGGCTTCAACTCTTTTGGTTTTGCTTTATCCTTCTCTTCAATACGACTACGATGTCGTTTCCAAAATCGTTTTCGGTCAGCAACTGTGAATTGGCCACGACGTTCGTCGTCATCAGAGCATGATCGACTTCTTGACTCACTCTTGCTACTAGACCGCCGATCTCTACTCTTGCTGTGAGATCTGTGGGACTTACTAATACTTTTTCTGCTTCTTTTTAAAGATCTTGAGAGACTTCGGGATGGCCGATGGCGCGATCCGGAACGGGAACGACTAGACCTTCGGCGAGAACCTGACGCACTTCGGCTAGATCGTCGTCTAGACTTGGATCTACTTTTGCTGCGGCGACGACGAGATATTGACCTGCTTTTACTAGGCCGACGACGAGATTTTGATTTGGTGCTTGGTAGCGATTTTGTACGACTCCTAGAGGAGTGATGTGGGGAAATGGAACTACTTCCGCTTTTAATGACGCGGCGACGTGATTTCGAGCAACTTCTGCTAGGGGTACGCCGCGGCGACGATGAACGGGAACGCGAGCGAAGACGTCGGGATTTGCTCCTCGCCGAGCGCGACCGGGACCGCGACAACGAGGGTCGCAGGGAGCGCGAGGGAGTGCGGCGCAAGGAGCGCGAGGGCGAGTGTCGCGCCACCCGGGGCGACGGCGACCCTCGGCTCGAGCGGGACGATGACCGCGCCGTGGATGACGACGCAGACCGACTGCGAGCGTAGCACTTTGGAGGTGTGATGGAAGTTGCTCTTTTCTTGGAGGGAGTTGAAGATTTATTTGATTTGGGTGATAATTTGTTTGTTGCTTTTAAAACAGTTGGCCTTTGTGGTGATACAGAAACTCTTTCCTTTTTAATTGTTACCCTGTCCTTCGAAGAGTGAATTTTTCTTTCACTTAATAAATGTTTTTTGTCAGATTGTTTTGGGGATCTAGATCTTGATTTGGATATTGATCTTTTCTCTACTTTCACTGTCACTTTTTGTTTATTCAAATGTTTTGATGCTGGGGACTCTGTGGATCTCCTTTCCTTCTTTATTTTAACAGGAGATCTGGAATATGACCGAGAACTGGATCGTGAATATCTCCTAAGTTTTGCTTTCCTTGATCTGCTCCTAGATCTACTTCGGTCATGACGGGATCTTGAATAAGAACGTTCTCGACGCGAATAGTGAGAACGGCTTCGTGACCTTGATCTATATGTTTTAGATGAACCAGCCGGAGGAAAAGGGGGCTGTGCAACATAGTTTGCTTGTGGAGGATATCCTTTATTTCCATAATAGTTATTTTGTTGGTAATATGAAGGGTCGTAAACATAATTATATCCAGATCCGTACGCTGAATAATCGTAATTTGCATATTGAGCGTAGCTCACACCAGTCCATGGGTCGGTGGCAGGCAGCGGAGCGGAGTACTGATGGCCGCTGTAGTCTTGTTCAGCTCCCGGTGGCCCGCCGTCCCAGGGTCTACCGTCACGATACGACGACATACTCTATCGATCCTCCTCTCATAACCTGCGGCAGTTTGTAGGTACGCACTCACCTACAAACAGAATAACTTTTCGGTGTAGACAACAACTCTACGCTCCACGCTCGTAAAACGCCTTTGATCGTGCATTGATAAAATACGTGAATAGTTTGTGACGAGGGACAACAAAATTACGTAATACACGTAAACGATTAAAGAGACAAAGGCAAAACATGCGTTAAGGATAAAGCGTATCAAAAACATAATTCTTAATTCGATATTATACCTCTTCATTTATGCTCACCTTTTGGTTCAATTTGCTTTTCCCAAATTATAATCAATAAAATATGGCTGCACTCACATTCGCTTCTTTCTATCTATCTATGAATGAGTGAGTGAAAGAGTGTTTATAAGAACGAAAGTCAATCATCGTGAAATATAGTTAATAAATATTCTTTCACATTCATTCATTTTAAATCTGAACATAAATAAGCGAATCATCTAATAGTTGTTTTTCATCGAGTAGCAATTCAATCACATTAATAGGCAATTTTCCTGTATTTTAATGATAGTTTTTTCAAAATCAAGAGATGGCGCTCGCGCGTTACTTAGATTTTACCACAGACAGATACCATATTTATCTTTATAATCTACGGAATCTATAAATTTTACTTTTTTTATATTTACTCTTTCGATTACTCAATTCTAATAAAAGTTATAGATTTTGTTGTAAGAGGAATAGATGATAACCGATCAAGGAACATAAACTACGGCGAGTAACCGATGCATTAAAGCATAGATTAAACGATCATTTCAACTTGCCAAACAAATATTTCAACTATTTTGATTGAGTTTAAGCTGAGAGAAATAAATTAAAGTTGTGAAAAACGAAAAACGGTGACGATCTTATCAGGTATAATTATTTCGGCTACCGTTTGAACCTAAATATAACTTACTACTCGATCTTAACAACAGGAATAAAATGCCGTTATGTTGTGCTGTCAGATGAAAACAAATCTAAGCCATTTTGATAGATCTGACGGCACAATATGTTGGCATTTTATTCCTTTTATGTCAAAATCGCACAACTAAATTAAATGTATGTACGCATTTAATTTAGTAAGTTGATGAATCTACACAAAGACGTTTTAACTTATCAAGGCTATCTATCTACAATTAGCATCTTTGCCAAAAATAAAACCTAAGATATACAGGGTGTATCTAGACCGCTTCCAACAACTTTGGGGTATGATTATACTGTATATTCTCGTTACAAAAAAGTACTTTTAAATTTTTTGAACGCCAAAAATTTGGACATTTTCAAAAAAATACATTAAATTTTTGTAGGTTTACATATGTAGGAACAAACGGATTATCAGCAAACTTTAATTAAATACACAGTTTTTTTACAAAAAAAATCCCGCAATATATTGCTTAACGTATTTACAATCATTGCGGTTGCGCTTACTAAGCAACGCGAGCCCGCGCAAATGCTCTGGTGCTCGCTTGTTGCTACTTGTGCTCAGCTGACTCGATCTTCCCTTCCCTATCTCCCATTGTGAAAACCTTAGTAGGTAGGTAAGTGCCCACCTAGAAATCTTTGTCAAAGCACTTATTCTCTCTACCTAATACGTACATAGGTACAACTTTATTAGTTTATGAAAACACCTACAACCGGATGATTTTTGTTACGTAGCAGTTTAATGACAATACATTTACCTACTACTCATTTAATTATTACTCATTGATCTGTTATCAATCAGCTGATTAAATTAATATCGGCGAAAATAATTCCTGCAAATCATCTTTACGTGGGTATTACATTTTACGTACCTAATAACTAGCTTTCCGAATTACTGTGTAACAGAGTTGAATTTGAAAATTTACTTCTTTCTTAAATTCTTAAAAAAATAATTGTTATAATATGTACTTGTAAAACATTAACCTCATTACGAAATGCCGCAGTTGGACTACTTTATAGTCTACAAGTCCCTCCGTTAAGAAGATTCAAATTACACCTCGTTTGTCACAATCAATCGAACTATTTGGTCTAACAAGAATAATAAAAACAGAACAAAAGGTCCGACTGCCTTCACACTATTAAAACATTAACCTCATTCCGCAATCGGGCAAATTTTATAGTCAAATGACATCTTGGTTTTCAGTAACCATAGCCCATGAAATACATTATTATTTTCTGCATAAATACGAAAAAAACCCCTTCTCCCTTTTAGGCAATCGGGTAAAAGCGTGTAGGTTCATCAAACATTTTAAAAATTATCATAAAAATGTAATCTTCACATTTAGTTGGGTTTAAAATAACTTATAAGCAAAACATGTAGCTGAAATTGTGTCCAAATACAATAAAATGACACACTTATTATACAGTTAAGGCCTATTTAAAAAAATAAGCTCAAGCCGTTTAAAAATATTCTGCTCCATCGCAAAATACACTTACTAACCTGAATAAATCCTTCTCATCCATATGAGGTGTGGTTCGAACTGCCGTCCTTCCAGTTCGATGCAGAGTTCGGCTCGTCTTTTCGTATCCTGGTGAAGTCGATGTCTTCTCAACTGTTTGCGCTTAACTTATTAAAAACATCGTTTAGTCTTATTATCATTTCTGCAGCACTATCGCACTGTCGATCGAACACCCTTTCTTTTACGTAACACCACAGTAAAAAGTAATATCCTTTGCGCAGTTGAATGTGAAGCAACTGGCCTACCGTGCAGACGTCTAAACTGCTGGGCAGCACTGGGCGGTCCAAGGAAAGCGCAACTTTCTTTTTCTAGGAAAAGCACTTCCTTTTTTAAAGTCTAATTTCAGCTCACCGTTGATTTTAAGACGTGCGGGCGTGCGGGCATGGTGCGAGAGTCTGTAAATAAGTACCTATTTTCGGTGCTTTTGTGCGCAGTGTTATCTACGTGCTCAGTTTACCTATGTTTTAGTTGTGTGAACTTGTGTGAGTGAGAGCGTGCATTTTTGTTATGAACTTATGAACGAGACTAGAGAAGCTATTCAAAACAAATGTGTCGCATTCCATTTTTACCTATTCAATGTTATATTATTATATGCAGCGCTACAAAAACTTTAAGTTGTCTAGTCAAACCTATTTAAATATGTAGCGCTTCGATTTGAAACTGCAAACGAAGTTACTAGACGTCTAGTTATGGAAAAAAATTGGACATCACCTACTTAGGTATCTTTGTTTGTTATTGTTGTCAGTGCGTGAAAGGCACACTATAAACTAATAAAGGTAAATGAAAGAGAATGACCCTGTGTTAAGGTTTTCCTGCTGTCTTTTAAACAAAACTGTTTACTGAGAGTAGAGTTTCTTATGTTAAAATCTCGTCTGGGTTGGTAGAACTATCAGAAAGACAATATCAACGCATCATTAATCGATAATCAGTAACATCTACGATTGAATGTGCTTATGGGCACGGATACCATATTAGCCTTACGGTCAGATGGATCGGGTGTTCGTTTGCCTTTCGATCCGAGGTCGCCGTGCGATCGCCCGGTGGCGCCGTAGTTGGGTTTGGCAATTTAGCTTGCGGTGCTTGTTCTAGTACGCTAGTACTTAGTTCAATATTCAAACATAGTAATTGTGAGAAACATAGGGCGGGAGCGTATAAAATTTACAATTTTTATTCTTACGGAATTTAGTATCTTCTAAGTATGTAGACTATTGTAGACTAGGTAGGTACTGTAAGTTTTATCTTGTTTAAGTATTTAGGGTGTTTTTATTAAAGGAATCTACTGTAAGTTACTTGGTATTATGTTACTAAGCAAGATAATCTTCGTTTATGTCCGCGAGGTTTTGTCAATGAAACTGGTGGGTTGATGATCTTTAGGTTCAAACTGTTTTTTCACAAGAAAGAGGAATCCAACTTTATTATTGCAGTAATTCGGAAAGGTAGGGAGGTTTGTACGTAAAATCTAAATACCTGAGATAGATGATTTCCAGGAATTATTTTTGTACCGTTATTTATTTCGATCAACTGCTGTTTATTTATTATGTTCAGTAACAATTAAATGAGTTGGCACGAGATAGGTAAATTATTTTTATTAAACTATTAAGTAACAAATACCTATCATCAAGTTGCTCGTTTTCTTAGAAGCGAATAAATTGTTTTAGGTAGGATAAGTAAGTACTTTCACAGATTGCTAGGTACCCCTACTTGGGTGGGAAGATAGGTACCAAATCAACGTAAAATAATCATTTCTAAACGTAGGTACCTACGTAACTAGGTAATAACGTAATAGTAAATACGTACGTACTACGTAAATAGGTTTATCATGAAGTGAGTGGTTTGTGTGGCTTTTCTAACTTTGCCTAAAGTTAGAAAAGTTAATTAATGTAGGTCTAGCCTAGGCTTACGAATGAAAATTTGTGATTAAACTAATTCATCGGACTAATGATTGACAGGAATAATTTTCTGCCATTATTTATTTACTTCCTACTTCGATCAACTGCTTTTAAAAGTACTTATCTGATTGCCATCATACCTAAGCAAATTCATGAAAAATTTCTATTTTTTTTAATTTAAATTTTTTTAGTTTAGTTTATTTTTCTCCAAAAATTTACAATTTAAAACTTAACCTATCGTTTGAATTATAAAGGAGACTAGAGCCTAAACTAGGAAAACCTGTGTTTTAGGTCTCCAGGTGACTACTAAATATGCAATATTGATGTAGTCGTCTTAGCACAGTTTATATATATATAAAATAAAGAATAAATTTTTTTACAAAATCACAAAGAGAAAACAATGGTCTTAACACATAATAATAATATGACATTAAAGTGTGTGTGTGTGTGTGATGTTTGTGTGATGTATGAGGAAGGTTGACTAGTGGATAATATTTAACATTAATTCCGTCGTATCGTAGTCTAAAGTAAGGAGAAAGTTTTGCAAACTCCTCTTACAGCTCGCTTCAACCTGATCGTATATTTGTAGTTTTTTGTTTATTTAATTACATAACATAAGAAGTCATTCGAACATAGGAAACAACTACATAAAGTTCGCTTATGATATTCATGCGATGCGTGATGGGCACGCTGCGAGTCAGCTGAGCGCAAGTACCAACAAGCGAGGTCCGATGAATTCGCACGGGCTCGCGTTGGTTAGCAACCGCAACCGCAATTATTGTAAATACGTTTAGCAATACATTGCAGGGTTTTTTTCTTATAAAAAACTGTGTATTTAATTAAAACTTGCTGATAATCCGTTTGTTCTTACATATGTAAACCTACAAAAATTGAATTTATTTCTCTGAAATTGTCTTAATTTTATGGCGTTAAAAAAAATTAAAAAGTACTTTTTTGTAATAAGAATAAGCAGTATAATCATACCCCAAAGTTAGTGGAAGTGGTCTTGATACACCCTGTATAAGGTACTTATATAAGGATTAGTTAATGAAACCATAAAACTTGTATAAAATTATATTTATTCACTCTCTGAACTGCTGTCTTTATTAACGGACACAAAAATAATTAACTCGTTGTCTCATAGATTATCTATATGTACGTCTCTTTCAAAGTCCTCCGCTATTAATTTTCTTGTTTTTTGACCACCTTCTCCCAGTCATCTTTTGTAACATGGTTACATGCTTCTTTTAGAAGGCCCATCATTTTTTTTCGGGGTAAGTTATGGGATTGTGTTGTGTCTCGCTGCGTATATTACAAAAAAGAGAACTTAGTTTAATTAACAAATAGTTTTGGGGTACGATAGATAAGATAGAAATATGATAGTCTTTTTCCTATACTAACTCAGGCTTCATTAATTATTTTATTCGATGTTGTACATAATAAGATTTATATGAAATATATTTTGTAATATAAATTTAATAAATAAATTACTATTATAGTGCAAATCATAATTGTTTTTAATTATTAGAACGAAAGAATATTATTTCACCTTTGACTTGAGCCCAAATCATTTCTATCGCGTTATATTGGCAAAGATGTTGTTGTGTCCTTATTATCTTGTGACCATGCTCCCGCGCTAGTTCATCGATGACATATCTCGGTGCCCTCGGTTTGTGCTCATTTACTAATTCTATTAATTCTTCTTTTAAAAAATCCATAACTGCTTGGACACCGTTTCTTTGCAGCCATGCCACATGCTGCTCAGCTTTATTTTTTGATTTTGATGGCGGTTTGTTGATCTGTATCGAGTGGTAAGGGTCATTGTACATTATTGTTGCACATTGGTCAGGACTCGAACGCCAATAAACAATTATCAATAAAACCTTCCGTAGATCCAGCATGACAAATTATCTATCGGCCACCTTTCCCAATGGGCACTATAGTGCTAGAGGAGGGACTATCGTCCGTCCACGACTTTGAAACGCTATGGTTAGCGTTGAACTACGTTTCATCAAGAAATATGACTTTATTACAGTCGGTTATACTATTCATTTTGCGTAAAAAAGACACTTAGTGTCTTGTTTTAAGTCAAAACTCTCCATCAAAATCTTTCTTCTGTCGCATTTCTTAAATTGAAACCCAGTATTTTTCTATATTATGAGTAAAGAAGATTTACTCCCATTAAATAACCCGGTCTCTTTTAGGGAAACAATGAATTTTCTGGGCATTCTCCTGGGGTATAGTATAAATAAACATGGTTTCTTATCGCATCTGTGTCAAAATTATCGATACTGCTTATCGGCTTGCTTCTTCTTCTGGTTTTTTGGTGAATGAACGGGATTGTTGTCGATACCAGTAGGATCATATCTCTCTTTAAAAACTTGTCCCACGGTATGTGTGCCAACTCCTAAGGCGGAATAGAGGCGGTCATGTAGAAGCGTAGGTTAACTGTAATAAATGTCTTTACGTACGATTCTGTGTCGTTTTATTTTGGTTTTTGGCTCAAATGATAAATTGTGCCACATAAGCAATTTTACTACTGGTAGCGCTTTATCTAAGTTTTTTCTGGGAGTAGTAATATTAACCCTAGACTGTTACACATTTTTGGAAATCTGATGAAACGTTAATATTTTTAAGCTCATCTGCCGCTTAAGTTCCATAGACTTTTTTTACAATATTCTTAAGAGAAAAAAATATTTTGTTCATTTTCTTACGATTTTTTTTCTTTTTATTAACAATCAATCGTCTGTGACGAACAAGTTTGTTCAGTAGCTTACATTTAAGTTGTTGATAATGTTAAAGTATCTCATCTACTGCACAAAAAAATAAAAAAACGAATACATTACACCAAAAATTTTGAAAAAAATTGACAATACACAAAAAATAAGTAAATTTTTGTAAAAAAACCTTAAAAATTCAATGTCTTGAAAACGGTTAAGTTTCGTAGTGAAATCTGTCTGAAATGATGGAAACTACCTCTACTTAACGGATCTACATCTACTTAACCTGTACCCCTGTATAAATAAGTAGTTATGTATATCGAATCATAGAAGAGGAAGAACTTGGTTGTGTCCCTCTACTTATACAAAAATGCAAATAAAAGAAAGAGATAGTACTATTTTTGAATGTTGTCACTAAAATATCAATGGTGTAGTTCCGGAGCTTTGATTATTTAACCAGATATCGATTATCATTATTAATATGTTTTTTATTTTTCATACTTTCAATGCAAATCATAACAGGCGCTTACGCAGTAATTCATATCGAAACGGTATTAGCTTTGCTTGCCGTTGTGTGTGTATTTTTGAAACAAAAAGGCATGAATAAAGTTTGCTTAGAATTGTTAATTTTGTTATTGAATAGGCAGGTAGTTGTTTTGTCTATTTATGAATCGTTATCATTGAAGACAAGCCAGACTTTAATTGATTGAACCGAAAACTTTGATGCTTGACCTTGAATAACTTTTTAAGCAAGCATGGGATCTTTCGGTGTTTTATTTATAATAGTGTACCCCAGGTCTGTATCAAAATTCAGCATGTTGGGAATTATTGCAAACTGATCACTATTTTTCTGGCTAATTTGACGGGACTATATCAGGAATAAGTAAATAAACTGTATAGTTCTTTATTTTTTATAATAAAAGAATTATAATGAAAGTAAATAAACCATAAGCTATGTTTATTTAATTTACGTCAATCTCTTACAAAAGTTCATTAAATTTCAATATTATATTTCAAGTTCAATATTTAGTTCTAAAATATCGATACGCCATATGGACGCCATTTTAAGTTATTTTTCAAATGTAGGTATGCACGTTTTTTTCGTACTTAGGGCTTGTCCATTGGTTGAAGTCAATGGGTAAAAAAGTAAAAAAAATTGCAAAGTTACGTTACGTTCTATGGTCAGCTGTCAAATCGCACTTCTTAAAATAATCTCACTGTAATAAAACAACTGTCTGGCAAAAGTTTTATTTTTCTAAACCATACGCAAGCGTCATTATGCGAGATATAAAGAACGCTGTGAATACCTATTTGAAAACTACCTATTCGATACCCACATTAGAGGCTTGGTAAAAAATATGGAATAACGTCAAAACAATTGAACTTATTCTAATCACGGAGAACTCTCAATCTTCAATCAAAATTTCTGAATGTCATATTGTTTGTTTTGTTGTGTGTGAATGACAAGCGAACGGTCTACAGCTAGCAGTTTTAATAAGTATTATCTATGACAGCTAGCTAGACAGCAAGGAACGTATACTACGGCGAGCTAGACAGACAGCTGCCGAAGATTAGCCGCGGTTTTTCTTTTCAGTGGCAATATTTGGACTTTAGCCGATTTTATAACATTCTGAGTCCATCTAACTTTTATAATTGAATATGAGTAAGTCTAAAGTATCAGCAGAATGGAAGAAACGAGTGAAATCCGAGTACATGAGGCTGCGACAAGTGAAGGTATCTTCCGGTGTAAACTTTGTATTTAGCATTTCTTTGTACATATTTGAAAATTGTTACTATTCTGAATGTGTGTTTCAGCGGTTCAAACGTGCAGATGATGTTAAAGTTGCATGGGCGAGGAATTTACGTTTGATGTCGGAGGCAATAGAAGTGAGGGATAACGAGAGTCACGATAAAGTACGAAAGCCATTCTGGCCACCGCCTGCTCCAACTTCCAGCCATGAAAGCATTATGAAGCGTGCTGAAGTTACGTACACAGACGGTACTTTTTCTTTTATATTCATATTGTATATAAAAATGTTCTTGCATTACTTTTTTAAGTCACAAGTTGGACACCTGGAAGTATTGCCACTTTCACTATCTACCACTTTCGTAAAAAAAATGCATAATCTTAATTTTGTAGTGAAGTTTTCTAACATGCTTTTTATTACCATTATAAATAATACATACTTTTATTAGTTCTCTCACTTCTAGAACACAAGACATTAGAATTCATAGTGTTAATTGGTAGCTTTTGTTTCATTTTAATTGCCATAGTTATTACTCTTGTCATATAATACACTTTATGCTTATGTCTATTCTTCCATTTATCCACAGCTTCAGGGGTTGTAACAACTCAACAAATCCCAGTCCGAATTATAAATTCTGTGAACCCAATTCCTACTATGTACACTTGGGCACCAACTCAGAAAAACTTTATGGTGGAAGATGAGACGGTGCTTCATAACATTCCTTACATGGGAGATGAAGTTCTAGACCAAGATGGCACATTCATTGAAGAATTAATAAAAAATTATGATGGAAAAGTTCATGGTATGGTATTCTTATATAGTTTAACATATTTTTGAGCTTAGCCTTAATTTACATAATTATATAAGGTAAAGTTCTATAACACTCGCATATATAACAAAGATGTATAGTTGTGTTCTTTTGTTTCCTCTTATTTTTTACCTTATTGTTTGTCAACCAATACTTAAAACAAAAATAAAACATTAGAATGCAAATATTTTGTATGGAAATCTCAAATAATTTGAATGTGTTATTAACAAATAAACTAGAATGTAACAATTTACGAATATCATTAACCTGACTAAATGTCTTTGAATAGATCAGTTAAAATTTACTTTTTAAACATATATGTGTGCCACCATAGGCAAAGCATAAGGACAATTTAAATTTAAACATGACATTTTCTACTGTGCTTCTTAGCAATTATAGAATTTGAGCTTTCACATCCTTTTCATTGGGTACACCATTGATGTGAACATTTAAAAATACCTCAGGTGACAAGGAAGGTGGTTTCATTGATGATCAGTTGTTTGTGGAGCTGGTGCATGCACTGATGGCATACCAGACCAAGGATGAAGTAGCTGATGAGAAAAATGATAAGGAAAGGGAGTTAAGAAACTTTAAAGATGATAAAGAGGTCCGTTACTAAAAGATTATTATAATTAATAAAGCTATAATATATTTTAAAACAAGTTATCTTTACATTTTTGTAATGATCACACACAATTGTCAATTAAAAAACATATTTGTTAATCTACTATATGTCCAAATCTCATAAGTGTTAGAAGCTCACTCATATAAATAAATTGTAATTTTTAAGAGGGACACAACAAAAGACACTAAGGAAAAGGAAGATAATAAGGATGACAAGAAACTGCCCCATGAGAAGCTGTTCCCAATTTTCATCATTTTCCAAGCCATCAGCTCACAGTTTCCTGACAAGGGAAATGCTCAAGAACTGAGAGAGAAGTAACTCAAATTTTTTGTACTGTGGTTCTATATAACATGTTCATCTTCACCCCTTTGGAGCTACTAGTGCCCATACTAGGGAAATAAGAACAAAAATATTTTCTCAATCAGCTTGCAAGGTTTTCTGTCTGTCCTCAGAAAACTAATAAACATTATAAAGTTTAAAAAATGATGATACTTGCATACTTGTTTAATTTTATTTTATTTTATGATTGATAAATTTTTGTATTACTAAGAACATGCATTATCTCATCCTGTGGCACTAAAAGTGAAATCTATAAAGGAACACTTTCTTATTTGTGATTTTGTATTTGGTTTTTGACATATCACCATATCACATTGCCAGGTACATAGAGCTAACATCTCGTTCGGACCCAAATGCCTTACCACCAGAGTGTACCCCCAACATTGATGGACCTTTAGCTGAGTCAGTCTCAAGAGACCACACCATGCATTCTTTCCATACGCTGTTCTGTCGCCGGTGCTTCAAATATGACTGCTTTTTGCATCGTAAGTACCATACTTACTTATACTTGAAAGAAAATAGAGAAAATTCAGAATTATTTATTGATCACATATAAATACTAGATACACAATCAGGGTCCGAAAAACATCCACACCAAAAGAGTGCCTATATATGTTAGCCCCATTGTACCTTATTATAATTTATACACTATTTAAATATTCATACATCGAATGATACTAGTTAATAAGCATTTTATACACATCTAATGCGGCTTTTGAAGTGGGATTAGCAAGAATCTCTACAAAACAACCCATATTGCATACATTAAAATTTTTTAAAAATTACACATCTAGTTGTCTAAAAAAAGAAGGACTTATTATATATTTGGAAAGTGTATTTGTAATAACTATTAATGTATCAAAATACCTACGAATTTAGTTAAAAAAATAAAGCCATGTTACTTCCAGCTAAAAACCAACAGCCGAGTTTTTGTATAAAAAATATCAAAATCCTTTTTTGTCATTGGCTTTCTAAATACTAATTTAAATCATGCTCAGGGTTATATTTGCTATAACATAGGTTAATATGTAACAATTGTCTTTTCTCGACAAATGTCTTAACTATTGTGGACAGTTTTAAGTGTCATATTTGTTTTAATCTGTATATCTAGTTTTTATTTGTTATCAAAGGAAATACTTCAAAAGATCTGTAAATATCATTGATCTATTATTACTACATACAGCCGCCATTCCCTGTAGATTTTTTATTACACCAGTTAGAGGCAATTGCCTCTTACTTAGTCTGTGCCACGCGGACAACAGCAACAAGACATCAGTGAAGGTTCTTGATAAATATGCCTTCATGTGTACTGAGGTCAATGACATATTACATATAGACAAGTCATACCCAAACATTACCGCACAAAGAAACGGCGTGAACCTAACTATAGATACTAGGGATGTAACGGAAGTGATGGTATCGGAACCGGAGGTGGGAAAAAAATGTAAAAAGACTTCTAAAAGGACTTAAAAAATTAATTTGGTTTCATGAATTGTGGGACCCCAAGTTTAGTAAAATATTACAATATATAATCAACTTATTTAATATCAGATACAAAAAAAAACAATACTGTGTGTTATACCTACCTAGGTGTTAACAGAAAAAATCTAAAACATTAAACAGTAGGCATTAGTTAAAAATAAAATAAAATCAGCGACTCCAAAAAATAGTACTGACGCACGAAAAAGAAACGTTTATTCTCTCATTAACTGTAAAAGTGTAATTAGTACACTGTCTAAACACACAAGAAGGCATTGTACGGTATTAAAAACACACAATAGGGATTAAGTTTTGTTTGACGTTTAGCCGTTGCACTCGGTTGCACAAGACTAAGTCAAATGGCGGACAATTGCCTTGTATTTGCGTTGCCATTATTAAGAGCGGACAACCTGTCTATATGTAATATGTCATTGACTGAGGTACTGTTTTAATACTTCAAAAAGGTGCTTTTCATAAGTAAGATCACCGTTTTTTTAATGTAACACGCAATTTATTTTATGAACTTGAATCTAACCAAATCCGTCAACATGGCGTCAGCCGCGTTCGGTAATGTTCGCTATTCATAAAGTAAAACATTTTTGTGCGCAGATATGACACTTTGTTACAATATTGTGATAATTGTAGAATAGGTGTATGCTACTAGGAAGATGGTTCTGTAACATGTATTTCTATAATACATATTACAATGCAAATTTCCTCTTTTTTTCAATAACATGTTTCCTCGGCCTGGTCATGAAAATCGAGCCATTGATTAAATACATTAAAAGATATATGTACTTGTTTGCTTTCTTTCCATACTTTGCAATATATGATAGAATTTAAAAAAAGAAAAGGGCACTTAGCCAATGATTTGAAAGAAATTTTTGGAAATAAAAGCATCATTTAACTTCGTGTTATTCATACCGGAAGTTGACGAAATCGAACTTAATTGATAAAAAAGTACATTATTGTAGTCAATGCACGGCCAAAAAAATGATTTTCAAAAATGTTTTCTTCTTCTGAAACTTCATAAATGTTTTCACGAAAAAAAAACCACTGTTCCCCATGTCGTTATGGAGATATTCGTGGTTACCTTTGGACGTTACAGTAGCGTTCTGTGAACTTTTACTCGGCCACAAATTTCAAATTGCGTATTTATTTTATTAACAATGACATTAATTTTTTCATCAGAAATTATAAAAATGCAAACTGAAATGATACGGCATTGACATTTTGACATGAAAACTAACCTTAAAAAATAAATAAATGTACTGCGTATTTGACTTTACATACATCCTTAAATAATTCGCAGCAAAATTACTACAAACCTTTCACGCATATGTTCAAAGCATTCATGAAAGCACTCATTCAGGAATACTACGTAAGTTTTAGTATTGGTATTTACCAAAAAAACTGTTACCAAAAAAATTGGCATTCTTCTAAAAAGGTGCATATTATGTTGATATAGGCAAAAGCATAATTTGCATCATACTAATAAAATAAAATATTATTATTTTGTAATTATTACTTACTATTAGACTGATCATATTTAATATTTATTTTTACTATTATTTGTAAAATTTTACTGGTATAATCGATTGAACCGAATGAGGAGACTGGATTTGGAATTTAAAAAATAAAATTTTTCTCTGGAAAATTTTCTGAACACCATCTTTTGTAATCGGAAAAAGGGTTTGTAGGGCAAAATGTGGCTATAAACAGTCAGAATATTGAGTTCACTGGAATGAATTATTGACTCAACTTCAACAGTATATATACATCTTTTCTCATTCTGGCATTTAAATAATATCGTATTGTATTTTTTTATGTCCTAATTGAAAAACGAATGTTATCGTGTTTAACAATGATTTTTTTTTATATGGCCGCTCTATTCATAGTGATAATACCTCATTCGTTAAAATGATTATTGTGAAAAATTAAACCAATATGTGGGTATGGTGTTGTTATTCTTCTGTTAGGAATTATATGATTAAGACATTGGGAATATCATTACTTTTAGAAGTATTGATAATTTTTATATTTCCTTAGATATCCTAGTAAGGTTTTGAGTAAAATATTACCAAATATTGTGTTATATGTTTAACATTAAGGTTATTTACATTATCTATTTAATAACATAGTTATTTATTGGTATTTATAAGGCACTTTGTATATTTTTAAACTTAAATAATACATACCGTTATATTTAAGTATTATTGCATATTTGATGGTTATGTTAGAAGTATATATTAGTATCATATGTATTAAGTATTACAGTTCTTTATTCTGTTTGGCTAACAGGGAGTCCTGCCACAGGTGAGGTTGATGTTTGGCCAACAATTCTCCTTAATTTCGCCATTCTCATGATTATTTTCCATCTTCATCTTTATTTTACATATTGTTTAATGGTTTTACAAACCAAGGAGTATGGTAAGCCATTTTATTCATGTGTTATACCATCGCTTGTATTTATTTATTTTTTTTACTATATTTCTGTAGATCTTCTCATAGTTTTATATGTCATTTATTTGGAATTGTTTATCTTTTGTGTTTTACTTTATTGGTGTCAATAATACTATTTGGACCTTACAATTAGAATAGGATACGAAAATAAAAGTTAAATTACCTCCAAAGCTCCATTGATTAGTTTCAAAAAAGAAAAGTTAATCATAGCCATTGGTCAAAATAAATTGATATATCTCAATCAAGCAAGACAATGTGCGAACTCAAGTTTTACAAATATACTGTAACATTATATTGAAGGAAAATAAAACATATAAATAATTACCGCACATATTCTCATGTTCAGTTAAATTTTACATAATATAATAAAATTGCAGGTCTGCAAGCGTGCCACCCGCGACCGAATCTCACGAAAAGAAAAGGTCCAGATTTGAAACCATTTTCAGAACCTTGTGGCGCTAACTGCTACATGCTGTTGGTATGAACTACTATATCATGTTACGTGGGTTATCGTGTATATTTTTAGTTTGTTACTTCTTCAAGCTCAAAGTACTTAACATTTTAAATTAGTATAGATTGCAACATATTATTACCTTGGGAAACTTGATCTGGTACATTCGGAGTTAGCAACCATATGTCAGGGTGCCGTTGATGGTGACAAATTGATAAAGTTGACAAATATCTTTTAAATACATATAAAACCATACCGCTACTGACAAACAACGCACAGCCAAAATCACCCTAGACATAAATTTTATACATCAAAATTTAGCAGTATGAAAACATTTTGGCTAATTAATTGCATAAAAGGATGAAATCATGGGGTGTAAGGGGGAGTCGCCTACCATCAAGACTCTCCAAATGCCAACCTCACCTGCCCGTGGTGCACCCTGCCGGACAGCGGACGAGGCTCTGGCGACCGATGAATGGCGGGATAACCATTTTGCAGGTGGTAGGTTTCGACCGTGGCTTGCAACCACCCTCAAGACAAAGCCATGCCGCCAAGTGACCTAGTCACGTTCCGGCATGATGTCTTGAGTAGCCATTGGAGGAGAATAGGTCCGAGTAATTGCGCAGCGTATGAGAGCCGTTTGAACTCGATGGGTTATGATGCACCGGGTGGCTCATTCTGGAGGGCAGCGGGATCCAAAGAAACGGTGCACCGCTGGCCGACCGCAGGTTGTAGGGGGCCCAACTAGCGTTCTAGCCATTCGCGAAAGGCTGCCCCACCGCCTGTGTAAAATCCCGGGATTGCTCCATCGTGCCGGTTGGCGACTGGATGGAGAGGGCCCGATGGCGATCCCCGGGGGGTTTTGGGCGTCCCCGCGGTCTCCATGTGAGTCCCCCACCAGTGGGTCTAACCACTCGAGTTGCTTGGTTCCAAACGTTGCGCTTCACTCAACTTCTATTCCTCTCCCCTATTCACCCTAACAACAACATAATGGAAAAGTCCAAAAAGAAAAATAAGTGCCGACAGCGGACGCACTCCCTCTCCCTAAAAGTACACTTCTCTAACATCCGAGGAGTGCACTCAAATCTCCACGATGTCCACCACCACCTTGAGACAGAGAGACCGCACTTATTCTTTCTGACAGAGACGCAGATCTGTGATCGTTCGGATCTGGCATACCTGCATTACCCAGGCTATATCCTGGAGACCAAATTTCACCCCAATGCGGGCGTGTGCGTGTATGTCAGAGACGAGATCTGTTGTCGGCGTCTCCGATACTTGGAAGTTCCGGATTTTTCTGTCTTATGGGTCTATGTAGATACTGGCCTGGACCGAATTGTATACGCCAGTATTTACCGATCACACACGGGAGCTCAGGAGACAACTCGACTCATTGAATATCTCAGTGATACTGCAGATAAGGTCCAACGACGCTATCCCTCTGCGCAGTTGGTGTTCCTTGGGGACTTTAATGCCCACCATGGAGAGTGGCTGTACCCGTTCAAGGACACCGACCACGCTGGCAGAGAAACCTATCGGTTCGCAGTAACTCATGGTCTCTCCCAGCTCATCCACGAACCTACGCGCATTCCTGACGTTGTTGACCATACTGCGTATTGCTTGGACCTTCTGCTGACAACCGATCCAGACAGATACTCGGTGTCCGTATCTCCACCATTAGGGACATCCGACCACTGTCTGGTGAAATCTGTGTCGCAATACTCGCCAACCGATACCAGCCCAAAAGGCAAAAGGCGAGTATGGCGGTACAAGTCAGCAGATTGGGATGAGATGCGTCACTTTTTCGCCTCTTATCCTTGGCGGCAAGCTTGCTTTACTTCTGATGATCCATCATGCTGTGCTGATGCTGTCTCCAGTGTGATATGTCAAGGTATGGAATACTTTATACCGTTCTCTGATGTATCCCTGGAGTCCAAAGCCCGCCCATGGTTTAATGCTGATTGCCTCCTAGCTGAAAAGCGAAAGCATGTAGCATACCAAGCCTGGGCTAGCGCTCGCAGAAGCAAAGCTATGGATCTCCCAGCTAAGAAGCAGGCGTACAATGCTGCTGCCAAGTCCTGCAAAAAGGTGATCAGAAGCGCTCGTTTCGACCACATTGGCCGTATCGGGGACAAGTTAGCATCCTATCCCACGGGGAGTAAAGCTTTCTGGTCCCTTGCCAAGTCGGTTGAGATGAACTTCTGTCGCCCATCACTGCCACCACTGCAAAGGCCTGACGGGTCTTTGGCCCACAGCGCAAAAGAGAAGGCAGACTTGTTCGCAAATCTCTTCGCGGAATGTTCACGTCTAGATTCCAAAGGTAAAAGCCCACCCACGTTACCTCCATTCGGCCCCAAGATGGAGGCCGTCCAAATTCACCAGAAACAGGTACTCAAATGCTTACAAAATCTAGACGTGAATAAGGCCAGTGGTCCGGATGGCATTCCCGCAGTGGTATTAAAGCACTGTGCCGCCGAGTTGTCTCCTGTTTTGACACGCCTATATCGACTCTCTCTAAGGACTGGAAAAGTTCCAAAATCATGGAAGTTTGCAAACGTACAGCCCGTACCAAAAAAGGGCAGTCGAGCCGACCCAGTCAACTATAGACCTATTGCAATCACTTCCATAATTTGCAAAATTATGGAACGTGTATTGAACCATCGTCTCCTGACGTACCTAGAGACCAATGAGCTCCTCAGTGACAACCAATATGGTTTCCGCGGAGGACGCTCAACAGGAGACCTTCTAGTGTACGTCACGCATCTATGGAGCATGGCCTTGGAAGGGCATGGAGAGGCAATAGCCGTATCCTTGGATATCTCCAAGGCCTTTGACCGGGTATGGCACGAAGCCCTTTTGAGCAAGCTTCCTGCGTATGGCATACCATCTGGACTCTGCGACTGGATGTCTGATTTCCTGAGGGAACGGTCAATTCGAGTTGTCGTCGATGGCTTCTCATCGGACCTAATGGCGATCAACGCCGGCGTACCTCAGGGATCTGTTCTCTCTGCAACATTATTCCTGCTGCACATTAATGACCTTCTTTTATCGGATGGCATTATTGGTTACGCCGATGACAGCACTGTTGTAGAGAGATATGTCTCCAATGCGCGAGCGAGTCCAAACCAGATCCAATTTCAGAGAGAGTCGATGATCGAACGGGTTGATTTGACACTTTGTAGGGTTTCCGATTGGGGTGAAGCCAATCTTGTCAAATTCAACCCTTCCAAAACCCAGGCGTGTCTCTTCTCCGCTAAAAAGAGCACATTAAACTTGACGCCCACTTTCCAAAGTGTATCTGTACCGATCACAAACCAACTAGGGCTTCTAGGCATGACCATCACGTCGAAACTTAATTTCGGTCAACAGATTGAAACCATGGCACAGTCAGCTTCCAAAAAATTGGGAGTCATCGCAAAGGTCCGGCGGTACTTCAACTCCGAACAGCTGCTCAACCTGTACACAGCCCAGGTTCGATCTTGTATGGAGTACTGCAGCCATCTTTGGCATGATTCCGCAAAATACCATCTTGAAGCGTTGGATTCTGTCGACCGAAGGGCCCGTAGACTCATAAGTGACGACAAACTTACTTCTTCGAGACTGCAAAGTCTCGAGCATCGTCGAAAAGTTGCTAGTCTATCGGTTTTTTACAGATTGCACTTTGGAGAGTGTGCGAATGCTCTTTTTCAGTTGATCGAACCTTCCCCCTTTCTCCACCGGTCAACCAGGCGCAGACAGAAGTTTCACCCGTTTGTGGTTAGCGTGCCGATGAGCCGAACTAAACGGTTCGATAGCTCATTTTTGGTTCGTGTTGCCAAAGAGTGGAACGATTTGCCTGCGTCTGTTTTTCCAGACAAATATAACCCTGGAGCTTTCAAGTGTAGAGTGAATAGGTACCTCTTAGACAGGCGTGTACGATCCTCGTCTTCATCGTCACTTTCCATCAGGTGAGATGGAAGACAAACGCCTGCTAATTATTAATAAAAAAAAAATAAAAAAAAAATCAACTTGCTTTTTAAAGAAAGGAGCATAAGTTAAAAATACTAGTGTGTAATACGCGTAATTATGTAAACTTTATTATGTTTCTGAAAGTGGTCAGATTTTTGTATGGTTACAATCTGACTAATTACCGAAAAACATTTTCATCACACATAATGATCATTTCTACCAGGGTTCGAAAGCAATATCTCTAGTGTAAAAGATTAGATTTCTTGTTCAATTTAACATTCACGCAAAAGCTACAACACCATGTACGTACAGATCAAAATTACTCATATCCCATAATTACTTCAGATTTTAGTTTGCATTGCTTCTTATTTATTTACAAGAAGTATATCCTGGCAGGACGGCATGCGAGAAAAACTGGCTCGCGAAAAAGCTGCCGGAGAGGAGGACAAAGGCAAAAACCACGCAAACGAGTCGCCCAACGACGCCAGCTCGGAAGATAGCAACGACAGTAATAGATATCAGAAAGGTGAGCCTTAATGACACACAAAATTTTTGCACCACATTTTGCCTGCAAAAGTAGTTTGTTTTTGGCTGAATAGTACCCCAGTAACGCAATGCAATATTTAGATATGGTCAGTTGCGTAGTTCAGACGGTAAAGCATATAAATAAGCAGAATCTCTCATTTGCTTTAAAAATATTAGATAGTTTACGTCCGCACTCGAGACTTCAAATGCTTATGCTGCTCCTATGTATACATTTTGCTTAGCGAAATCACACTCTATTCATACTATGTGTAAGTCTATATTTGCTTAGGTTACAAGCTTACCTGTTATCAATGGTGCAAATGAAAGATATGTTTCTTTATGCATTATATAAAAATTCATTATCATAATCTTTGAATTAAACATAAATCTGTCTTTTACTTAGTAACTCGTTATCCATGGTATTCAGGAAAGATATGTCTTTTTGTGTATTTCTAATCAATAAGCTCTGAAACTACTAAACCTATTTTAAATATTTCAACATTCTGTTTTCACTATATGCATAGCCGGCAAACGAGCCACCAGACCCACCTGCAGGTGTTTCATTTAATAATAATGAGTGATTATAACATTGCAAACCGCAGGCTTTAGGGTTGGAATTGCCTTGTTCCAGTCATTATTCAGCCTCGTAAAACTTCCGAAGGGAACTCCCCGGGATCGTGCCACATGAGTAGATAAATAGAACAGAGACAAAGCTCCATACAACCGCACGAATCGGTTGCACTACCACAAGCACGCGGGGCATGCGTGCGTGACCACTGGCTGTCACGTACGCGGCGAGACTAGTCAAAAGACATTGTCAAAAGGCACAACCAGTTGACAATCTCAGGGCCATTGCGACGCACGTTGTTTATTTTGTTATTTGCAAGTTTGATTATTTTAATGTAAAAACGTTGTATTTTTTTATTAATAATGGTTGTTTATTGTTCTGTGTACACGAATATTTCGATCTTAAAATAAATAGTGTCTATATTGGCAATGAAATACTTAAGCGTATTAAAGATTGTAAATTTGATATGCCATGTGAGTGTTTCCCGTTAGATTACTTGAAAAAACTATATGTTAAATTCAGAATTTACCACACTATCAAAAGAAACAATAAATTATTCAAAAACAAAAATTATAAAAGAAAATTATTAGAGTAAGTAATTTGTAAAGTATTCTATCATACTGAATAATGAAACTATTTAACAAATGTTTTGTTTAATTTGTCTTAAGCTATTGTGACAACCCTACCAAAATAGGTAACAATTTTTCACTTTCTTAAGAAGCTTTGTCTCTGTTCCGTTTATCTACTCATGTGATCGTGCTGTGTACAAACGAGGAAACCTTACGTCACTTCTAAACACGGCATTTAAATAAAGACGAGCTTTTATATACACATAATAATATTTTCATTTTTTATTTTAGTTGATGTATAATGACTAAGTGAACCAATGGTTACACGTTTTAATTACAGGAGGTGGTACATCTGGCAGCAGCAACAGTGGAAGTGACAAGCCGAAAGGCACTCCGTACAATGCTTTAGGTAGGATTATATCGCACATCTCATAATTAACAATTCTGTCGAATTATTGGATTAGGAAGTAAAAATCATGAAGAATAAAAGTTGTAAAAAACTTTTTACTGTTTCCGTAAGGAGTTGCTACCCACATTATCGACACCAGCGGGCGGCAAAGTCGAATAATTGTAGATAAAAAGTGTTCGGGAATAATGCCGGTCGGGTTTGGTCCAAGCTGAATGGACTACCTGATCGGCATTATACAAAGAAGCTGAATTTCGTTCAACAAATTCTGCCGGCCCTGATATGTGGGAAGCGCCCCTTATCTATATTATTTATCATATTATGAAACCTAGGTTTCAACATGGTATTATAGATTTCTATACACACATATCTTGAAATTAAAAGTTCTGGACCTGAAACGAGCAGAGACACTATTTTTAAGAATTTTTTGAAATTATTAAATGGCAATAGTTTTGTATAGGTAACTTATATTTCTAAAATTCTACAAACAAAGCCTGAGTGATACAATAATTTATTTTCCTATCCACACATAACAATGTTATGTTCCAATAAATTCCAAATTTTAACTTTCAAATTAAAACAACTTAACTATGTACTACGTGTCATATCAGCAAACACCGTATACCAAGCCCATTTTAATATTATATAGTTTTATGAATATATAAAGAATTATATGCTTACTTTTCGTTTGGATGGACCGAGTCATTTGTGTGCGCTATCATAATATTATGGCAAGAGCAACGCGTTACGAAAACCTGTTTTATTATTAAACCCCGGACTGAAAATTATTCGGAAAGTCTTTCTAATGTCTTTTGTAATTATTTTTGCATCTATTTATCTTTAGTTATGATGGATTATTATAAAATATTCCTAAAAAACATTATTTTATTTTAATAAAACATTCGAAAAGTAATTATTTTAATGATAATTGCTAACTAAAAAGGTATTCTAATTAAATAACAATTTTCAAAAACCCAAAAGCCACGTAACTTTTTAAAGAGTTTAACCAACTGACACTAACATTCTTTTTGTGAATATTTCCTTTTAGTTAGCAGGGCATAAAATCGAATGTGTCTATTGAATATGACAGCGGCAATTTCATTTTTATGTCAAATTTCATTTATATCTCCCTGCGAATACGTGCTAGAGCCGTTTCAAAGTAAGGGCAGGTAGGTACCTTAACCACTATAGTTACAGTAAAACGTTCCTAGAATATCCACAATTTTTTGAGGTATTCTATACTTTCACAGATTTTACAAAAAATTTTCAGTCACTGTTTAAACTAAAATAATAAAAAAAATATGTATGTGATCCTATTAATTTAGAGATCAAAATACTCTATTGGACTATTTAAGGTATGAGAACTAGAAATTATATAATAAATTACCTAAAACTTTTCCCATACATTTCGGTAAGAGAGTCAAACTTCTTCATTGGCCAAACTTTTTGTTTTGGATAGATTATCCGCTATCTAGAAGACTGGCTGAAAAATGTAAGTACAAACAAGTTTCATCCTTTTGATGAACCTCGTAGAAAGTAGTTCGTTAATAAAGAAGTTAATGCGGCAGCCTCATATACTGGACATAGACCCGGAGATTGCTATTTTAACCCATGTGGAAGCTTATCCAGAGATATCGTCTAGATATATCGCTCTTGGAGTGGGTATTTCGCACTCATTTGCATTAAAAACGTGGACAAAATACGGTTATAAACGTTACCGACAAGGGCTCATAGCTCAAGCATTAAATCCGGGTGATAATGTTCGAAGTATTATACCTTTTGCAGATGGTTAATAGGAAAAATGGTGTGGTGTTATGTCGAACCGAATTGTAATGGTGGAATTTTATGCTCTTAATTATGCCTTTTATAACGACGTCATTTTATAGAATCTCGCAAACCAGTTGGATGAATGGCTCCTGCCGGAATTGCGAAATATTTATTTTCAGTAAGATGGCGCTCAGCCACACAACAGCCGCCTTGCGCGTTCTAATTTGAATAGCCAATGCAGGACACAGTGGATGGGGACATATGGTCCAACTAAGTGGCCACTCGATTTTTCGAGTTTACAAGAAGAAGAACAGCGTTCAAGAGCTGAAAGATGCATTACGGAGGATTTTAAATGATATCCATCCAAGAAAATTATCGGCTGCTACTTGCTCACTACAAAAACGAGTGAACTTTATTCGTGAAAACTGCGGTCATTTTGAGCAATTTATTGCGTAGATCACCAAACGTTACCTATTTACGTTTGTGTTTAAAAATACATGTCATACATACATACATACATACAATCAATAAATGATTTAAAGAATATTGGCGAATCCTTATTTAAGTAAACATTGAGCGTTTCGAAAAGTAACTAGTACATTTGTTTATTTTGTTTTTTTATGTGAATTTCCATAATATTAGCTTCATGTGTACAAGTCTCCAAAAAATTTGTTGATTTATAAAGCTTGATTTGACTTGATCAGTTTGTTTAAGCTCCTGTCATTTTTTATTACGATACATAGGATTGATTGTGACCAAGCACAAGTATTTGATTTTGTAATATAGATTTTAAATATAGGAAATTATAGTCACTTCAGAATGTAAGAACTCACTTTTATGAAAGAATATATTTTTTTTATATTCCTCATAGTGAAAATGATTTATTACTCACTGGAGTCCTTATCCTTGGCTGTATAGGTTTTGCTATTTTGATAGCCGGCAAGTTTGAGATAAAAAGATAACTTGAAAACGAAACCGTTTCGTTACTTTTGGACGTGTCACTTGTGTGTGTGTGAGTGCCTTAGTTTTATTCTGACGATTTGCGATTCTTTTAGTTATTTTATATAACGTGACTTTATAAGCCTTTGTGTCTACGGATTCCGATATTGATACGGATTGCGCTTACGACGACTTATTGCTGTGATTTTAGGACTAGTTCATTAAATTAAAGATATTGATGAACATTTACGTGTCATTGTTATCATGGTGGGTTGGTAATAGTAGTAAGTACCTGTGTAAATGTAGGTAATTTGAAATCATAACCTCAAAATTAGTACATAATGAAAATGCAATTATTATTGTTGCTAGATAATATTCCTTCCTCCATATATATTTATTAAATTGATTTTTGACTTCTAAACGCTCCACTTTAACTCCAAATAAAACCATGTATGGCGATCTGCCAATGTCCTTTATTTTATTATATTTGTTTTGATTCTAATGTTGTTTTTGTAATGTATGGGAAAAGCTTTCGGTTTCTAGTTAAACCTGAAATGGTCCCATATAGTCTTTTGATCCCTACATGAAATATCACTGAAATTCTTTTCCAAAATCTGTGAATACAATATAAGAACAGAATACAGAATATCTTAAAAAGTTATGGATTGTTTACTAGGAACTTTTTCCTGTAATTATAGCGGTTAAGGTACCTGCCTTTACTGTCCCGTCTCAAAAATCCCCCCTCTATACAAGCTTGAAGTACACGCAGAACCACACGGTAAATTACTCAGTGGCGGATTTACACATCTGTCGCCAGTAGGCCATTCAAATTTTGCCGCTCCTGCTGATTTTTTGTGCCCCTACTGGCTACTTTCAGTATTTTTTCATAAACGGACGTTGGAGTAATCAATTTACTGTACAATACTAAAATATTGTAATTTTTCTTAAATTCTCGACTCATTTCCTCCGTGTATATAATAATGCTTTTTTTTTCATTTCTTTCGACAAAAAATTTTTTTGGGGTTAAATTTGCCGCCCTATGCTCCAGCCTTCTCAGCCTGCTGGTAAATCCGCCACTGAAATTACTTGAACCATCTATACCATACGAATGAATATTATACGAGCCCCAATGCAAAAGAGTTAGTCTAGTGCCAGATATTACAAGTGCATAATATTCGAAGTAAAATTTAGATAAATAAATTTAACTTTATTAGTTCAATAAATACGCAGTGGTTTTTGAACACCCAATAAAGTTTATTTTCAAAAAAAAAGTAACAAAATATTTCCCTATTTAAATAAAATATAGTAAATTCTTGGGGAACCATCCACGCAATAAACTTCGTCCATCGCATTCAACGGCGCTAAATAGTTCGTCTACCACTCAGTGGCGTCACCTTAGCATCGATCACGGCCTTTATTCTCCGTGGCATCGTTGCTACCAATTCTTCACATTGTTGTGTAGTTATTGAGTCCCAGACAGCTTATATTTTTTACTTTATATTGCTTTTAGACCTTGCTGGATACTTGGGCAGCATTTTCTTTATGTTCCACCATAGGGTCTCGATCGGTGACAAATGTAGACTCCATTGTAGGGATCTGATTCCGGTTAAACCAAGCCTTGATTGTTCTCGCAGTGTGACAGGAAGCACCATCTTGTTAAAAGGTGTAGGCGAGGGCACGAGACTTGTTTCCAGAATGTTTTGGTACCCTACTGCATTAACAGTTCCGTCTACAAAATGTAGACGACCCAGAACCTTGAGCTGACATGCAGCCCCATACCATTATCAATCAAGGAAACTTCACTTTTCTTTTGATAAAATCGGTATGGAATGTTTAATCTTTATTTTTGATAACTATTTTACGTACATCACCGATCGTCACCTCAAATTTAGATTCATCCCTTCATATTATTCCACGCCACTGGTCTGCAGTCCAATTTTCATGATCTTTAGCGAATTTCAGCCTTTTCTTTTATTGGAGAGGAGTGAGTAAAGCTTTCTCTTTAGCAGTGTAAAATCCATAGCCCAATCATTTTACGACCCTCTAGCAGGTATCGACAGATACATCTTTGTGAATCATCTCTCTCCACTTCAATGTAAGTTCTCCTGCGCGGGGACGACGATTCTTTTTAATGATTTTCCTTAAAACTCGATTTTCAGCTGCGCTTGTGATTTGCAGTTTCTTCAAACATTCAACCGTGCCATTTTTCCTGTGATGTTCGATGATAGTCTGAACTGTCGATCTTGGTAGGGATAAGTCCTTGGCTGTTTGGTAAGCAGATTTGCCATCGTTGTGGCTACGAATAATTATTTTTCGTACTCTGCCGGCGATAAGTGTCCCGTGAGCCATTTTTTTGAAAACTTGCATGATAAAATTGCATAAAATTGTTGTTTTTATGTGTTTGGAAATGACAGTGACCCATCATTTGACAGATTATTTCTATTTTCAAATCGAATTTTACTTATTTTTCAATTAAAACATGTAGAATTTGAGACATGGACGAACTTTTGCATCGATTGCGAACTAGACGAACTATTTTGAGTTAGTCGTAGCATATAAAAATGCCCATAAATACATATTTTAGTAAAAGAAGTTTTTCTTTAAAAGTACCTGATTAACAACAATAAGATGTAGAATTTCACCATATACTATTATTTTTTCAAAGGTCCTTTTGTGAAAATGTCGTTAACTTGAAAACAGGCAACCTTTGCAATATATGACTGGATGAACTCTTTTGCATTGGGGCTCGTACAATTTATCATACATTGTTTTTGCAGGTTTATCAGTGGGGGACATAGGTTCGGAATGGACGGGGTCAGACCAGTCGTTGTTTAGAGCTCTACACAAGGTCTTCCATTCTAACTACTGCGCCATTGCGCAGTTGATGCTGTCCAAAACATGCCAGCAGGTAGCTTATTTGTACTATTGATGTTATAGTCAGACTTTTAGCGGCTTTTAGTCCGAAATGTAAAAGGCACGTGCACGGATTGTAAGGGTGTTACCACACCAATCGATCGATCGATAGAATGGAACAGTCTACGTCGATCGACAGTTTTACCAGACCAATCTACATCGATCGACGATCGATCGATTGGTGTAGCAACACCCTAAGATTGCAAATTGTTATCACAGATGAATGTACACAGATCTTAAATTTAGAAAATTATACTGCTAAAATAAACCGATTGCGGCCGAATGGTGTAGTGGGTGGTAACCTTGCCTCATACACTGGAGGTCCCGTGTTCGATTCCTGGTCGGGGCATCCATTTGTGTGATGAACACAAATGAACTCGTTCTCGGTTCATTGTTGTTTACATTTATATATGTCTATATATGCGGGGTTCCCCCGCCCCAGTGCGCTGTAAGGTCATCCATAACACAAGCTCTTCTTACTTTGGGGCCGTACAGTTGGTGTGTTGTTCTTGGAATACAAAAAAACGCATACAAATTTAAAAACTATGAGTTTTGAGCTTCAAATGAGCTAGCTTTATCGGGTAAATGTACTCTGTACATTTACAATGTACTCTGTACATTTACCCGATACTGTACTCTTTGTATGTTTGGATTTGTTTTTATTCAGTCACACTACAACTGCTCAACTGACCTGTAGGAAATTGAGCGGAAAGATAGTTATGATTTGGAACAACACGGTTTTGCTCAAACTCGGAAATGTGAGTTCATCTTAATGAAGTTGCGGGAGAAGTGAAATAAAAAATTACAATCATCTCCAGGTATACACGTACTGGATAAACACAGGACAAGAAGAATGCCGAATAGAAGCAGAACTCACTCCTCCGAGGAAGAAGAAGAAGAAACACCGTCTCTGGTCCGTGCACTGCAGGAAGATACAACTTAAGAAGGATACCGCTGCACATCATGTGTAAGTTTAAGTTTAAAATTATTTTTCTGTGTGAAGTTTGACATGCGGTCTCTGGTCTTGCACTGCAAGATGATCCAACTTAAGGACATCGATGCCCATATTACATCTGAGGTAAAATATAGTAATAAAAAAAATTTTATATGTTTAAAAAAAAGAAACTTCTTTGCCGGGCATACATTTCGGTCTCCCTTTGTTATACTAATTATATGGCTATTACTTGCCTTTTGCCTTTACGACTGTTAGTCCGGTCAAATTTTACCAAGAAATAAGAGTGACGCTACATAAATTTACAACAAGTAAATATAATTATGAATAAAATTTGAAAGGCCATCTTTCCCCTGTATGGAAATTTTTTTATTTAAGGTCAAAGGTCAAAAAAATAGTTTTTCGTGATCTTCAGCAAAACGGTAAGTTTTATCATAAAAACACTACAGGCAAAATTGTAGATCATTAAATTATCCATAAAAAATGTATCAATACTTTCTACATGCTTATCGATACTTATCAAATCAAATCAAATCATTTTTATTTCAGACCATGTCCATATGTGTTAGTAATACAAGATCTAATTAGCTATGTTAGTACAATATTACATTACATTAAGTCAATTTTATGAGAGAATTATGGAAAGGATTAATCAAATAGTTATATTACATTGAAAGAAAACATTATGAGTAAAATTAATTTGATCATTGGAATTATTCAGATTCAGTTATAATTATAATTTATATATATTGACTGCATGACTAATGATTGCGTGGGGGAAGATAAGCGTGCACCTGCATCCAACGTGCGAGCATTGGAGAGTCCCAGCGTTGACATAGCGCGCTCAGGATGCGGTTGGGGCTGTCGCGAGCGCGCAGCAGGAGCGAAGCACAGCGCTTCCTCATGATGGCGTAAAACCCGTCTGTTTGTGCCGCAGCGAACATGCCGGAGGCACTGCAATGGCAACTTATCGAAGCAGGTAGTTTTTTTTAAGAGTTAAGCACATATACGTGGCGTACTCATGCTTATTATGACGATTATAACTTTTACAACTTTTTGAATCGATATAATTTGGAAACGGTGGTTCATAGGAAAAAAACTATTGTTACATTTTTCGTAGATAAATTTATGATCTACAATTTTTGTCTCTGTTATTTTTATGATAAAACTTACCGTTTTGCTGAAAATCGCGAAAACGTAATTTTTTTGACCTTTGACCTTGATAAATTTTTTTTCCATACAGGGTAAAGATGTGGAACTTTCAAATTTTATTTATAATTATATTTTGAACGATTTTACTAATTTTCAGCTTGTTGTAAATTTATGTAGCTTCGAATGTCTAGATTGACCGGACTATGTGTAAAATGTGCTTACTATGGCATATGAAATAGGAAGGACCGTAGTACCGCCCCAGACGAGAGCTTTACAACAGAAACCCGACCACTACACAGTGTCGAGAGCTTTCGGTTGTGTTGTTTCTGTCGTCTAGAAATATCTTGATCAAAAATGGCCTATTTAAATTTGGATAATGCAACTTTCAAATGATGAAGTTAAAGACAAGTTTTAGAATTATTTGTCCTTTTTAAAAAGTAAATTAAATAAGTCGGGTTCATTTAGTCTTATACTTTTTAATTACGCTTTACACAAAAATATTAAGCATTAGGTGTTTCTCAGCTTCTTTCTTGTAATAGTAACTTGAGGGACAAAAAATATTTATGTTACAAAATAATAATAATTATCTTCTAATAAGAAATAATTCTGAATAATTCAAACACTTTAAATAGGGCCTGGTGATTGTCAGGCAACTCTATATTTATGAAAAACTACCGGGAATACCAGAATAATTTAATTACTAAATTTTAGCGTACTGTCGTTGTATATCTCATCTCATTATTTAACATTTTTCATGGGTGATTCATGGAAATGGGCCAGTGCAATAAAGTCTGAAATTATAAGAAATATTCATATTTGAGGAAGAACTTTCGCACCGATTTTAAAGTTAAAAAAATTGCTTCAAAGATTTTCATTGAATTTCGTATAGCACTCAGGAATCGAACCCGGTATTATTCCAAAAAAGACTAAGTTTCAGACTTTCCTATACTGACCCATCTCGATGAATCACTTTGTATAAGTATGTATTGCCAGTTCTTCTTCACGAAGGTTTCTCCGAACTGGTGGTAGAGTCATGCTTTATTTGACGTCAATAAGAACAAGTAATTGTCAATATTGTGAAATTATATTTGAATATGAATATACTATAATTGTAATGCGTTATCTATTTTAGTTACAACTACAGTCCGTGCGCGCATACAGGGCCGTGCGACGCGTCCTGCGCTTGTCTACAAACACAGAACTTCTGTGAAAAGTACTGCCAGTGTAGCCCAGACTGTGAGTATTTATTTATGTATACCAGACATGTGTGTATTTACTGTATACCAGACATGTGTGTATTTACTGTTACTGTATGCCAGACATGTGTGTATTTACTGTATACCAGACATGTGTGTATTCACTGTATACCAGACATGTGTGTATTTACTGTATACCAGACATGTGTGTATTCATTGTATACCAGACATGTGTGTATTCACTGTATACCAGACATGTGTGTATTTACTGTATACCAGACATGTGTGTATTTACTGTATACCAGACATGTGTGTATTCACTGTATACCAGACATGTGTGTATTCACTGTATACCAGACATGTGTGTATTTACTGTATACCAGAAATGTGTGTATTTACTGTACACTAGACAGTTCCTAGTTATTGCTGTTATAAAGATAGAGAAAAGGCAAAATGGAGCGAAAGGTGGAATCAAAATCTTATACTATAGCAATAGTTTGTAGAAGTGTTGATGTGATGCAGACTTAAATCCGGTTTCGTGCCCTCTTGGGTATCGTATTAGTCGTATCGAATGTAGGAGTAGTTTAGGTTCCAGCTAAATAAATAACCTGTCCATTTGGAAAAAAAAGCAGACTTTAACCCTAATGCCGTGAGGACTAAATAAGATTGTTTTGGGTAAGGTGCATATGGTCATTTTAATGTGCGGCTAGGAGGCAATTCTCAATCGTCGAAACATAGTCGAACGCAGAGAAAAATAGCGAATCTAGACATTTTTTATCGAGATTTGAAATTTTATGTTCTGATGGTGTCGAACTCAAAATTTTAAGTGCTGGTAACCACCATACATATCAGGAACAAACAATATTGCCTGTCATGCGTATTTTGCTGTTTCTTTGTGTATTTCCGCCTCATACGCCGAAGGTCCCAGGTTCGGGGCATATGACCACACCTGTTCTCGGGTCATGGTATCTTTATCCTGGGGTCTCCCCCACCCCCAGTTCGTTGTATGGTCATCGATAACTTTACAAACATGATTTTCGGATTACGTGCATACCAAAGTGTTCGAACCTATTGACGTATAGAGTTTCGAACATTTTGGTATGGAGCCTGGCGTACCTAAACTTGCAAGTACCAATAAAGTCGCTTTTTCGTGTATACCTATAAAACGTACACCGATCGAAAGAAAGTAATTACAAACATCACAACTACTTTCACAAAATGTCGTAAGTGATATGCTTCAACGGCCACGCCCATTTGGCCTTGCTATATATTTTAGGTCTCTATGCAAACTAGAGTACTATTTATTGTTCGGAAAAAATAACTAATACGAAAACATAGCCCTTAATTGTATTATATTAAAGAAGAACTTATGACTGATTTCGTAGTGGGTCGAATGCCTTAATTTAATATAAATGACATTAGGGATTGTGAAGTGAAGTGAATAAATATAACACATTTCTATGTAGATATTACTCGTATTAAAGATGTAGACAAGCATTACAGTAATTAATATATTATGTTCTCCAGGTCAGAACCGCTTCCCAGGCTGCCGCTGCAAGGCGCAGTGCAACACGAAGCAGTGCCCGTGCTACCTCGCCGTGCGCGAGTGCGACCCCGACCTGTGCAGCCAGTGCGGCGCGGACCTGCCCCGGCATGCGGCTTGCAGGAACGTGTGCGTGCAGAGGTAGGGAATGTAGAGACGAGTACAATATCTGCCACACCACATACAAGCTTGTAGGAACGTGTGCGTGCAGAGGTAGGGAATGTAGAGACGAGTACAATATCTGCCACACCACATACAAGCTTGTAGGAACGTGTGCGTGCAGAGGTAGGGAATGTAGAGACGAGTACAATATCTGCCACACCACATACAAGCTTGTAGGAACGTGTGCGTGCAGAGGTAGGGAATGTAGAGACGAGTACAATATCTGCCACACCACATACAAGCTTGTAGGAACGTGTGCGTGCAGAGGTAGGGAATGTAGAGACGAGTACAATATCTGCCACACCACATACAAGCTTGTAGGAACGTGTGCGTGCAGAGGCAGGAAATGTAGAGACGAGTACAATATCTGCCACACCACATACAAGCTTGTAGGAACGTGTGCGTGCAGAGGTAGGGAATGTAGAGACGAGTACAATATCTGCCACATCACATACAAGCTTGTAGGAACGTGTGCGTGCAGAGGTAGGGAATGTAGAGACGAGTACAATATCTGCCACACCACATACAAGCTTGTAGGAACGTGTGCGTGCAGAGGTAGGAAATGTAGAGACGAGTACAATATCTGCCACACCACATACAAGCTTGTAGGAACGTGTGCGTGCAGAGGTAGGAAATGTAGAGACGAGTACAATATCTGCCACACCACATACAAGCTTGTAGGAACGTGTGCGTGCAGAGGTAGGGAATGTAGAGACGAGTACAATATCTGCCACACCACATACAAGCTTGTAGGAACGTGTGCGTGCAGAGGTAGGGAATGTAGAGACGAGTACAATATCTGCCACACCACATACAAGCTTGTAGGAACGTGTGCGTGCAGAGGTAGGAAATGTAGAGACGAGTACAATATCTGCCACACCACATACAAGCTTGTAGGAACGTGTGCGTGCAGAGGTAGGAAATGTGGAGACGAGTACAATATCTGCCACACCACATACAAGCTTGTAGGAACGTGTGCGTGCAGAGGTAGGAAATGTAGAGACGAGTACAATATCTGCCACACCACATACAAGCTTGTAGGAACGTGTGCGTGCAGAGGTAGGGAATGTAGAGACGAGTACAATATCTGCCACACCACATACAAGCTTGTAGGAACGTGTGCGTGCAGAGGTAGGGAATGTAGAGACGAGTACAATATCTGCCACACCACATACAAGCTTGTAGGAACGTGTGCGTGCAGAGGTAGGGAATGTAGAGACGAGTACAATATCTGCCACACCACATACAAGCTTGTTGGAACGTGTGCGTGCAGAGGTAGGGAATGTAGAGACGAGTACAATATCTGCCACACCACATACAAGCTTGTAGGAACGTGTGCGTGCAGAGGTAGGGAATGTAGAGACGAGTACAATATCTGCCACACCACATACAAGCTTGTAGGAACGTGTGCGTGCAGAGGTAGGAAATGTAGAGACGAGTACAATATCTGCCACACCACATACAAGCTTGTAGGAACGTGTGCGTGCAGAGGTAGGGAATGTAGAGACGAGTACAATATCTGCCACACCACATACAAGCTTGTTGGAACGTGTGCGTGCAGAGGTAGGGAATGTAGAGACGAGTACAATATCTGCCACACCACATACAAGCTTGTAGGAACGTGTGCGTGCAGAGGTAGGGAATGTAGGAACGTGTGCGTGCAGAGGTAGGAAATGTAGAGACGAGTACAATATCTGCCACACCACACCACATTTTTTTCTAGCGTTTGACGCGCGGCATAAAAAATGCAAGCGATCTTTGTCAACCTGAGTCATTTTTCGATTGATTGTCTCCTAAACGGGCCTAGAAAAATTGTGAATTGGGGCAACTTTTCTATTGGTGTTTTTTGCGCCACAGCTGAAGACTTTACGGAACTTTTTGAACAGACAGGATACAAAAAATATTCTGTGGACCGACGAGAAGATGTTCACGGTTTAACTGGCAGAACACTAAGGTTCGAAGGACGTCCAGCCTTCTGCGCGCAATATTCAGAGCACGCATCATCCAGCAAGGGTGATGGTTTGGTGGGGTGTTTCCTACGAGGGAGCCGTAGGTTCGCTTCATTTTTGTCAGCAAGGCTTCAAGTTTAAGGCACAATTTTACCAGAACGACATCCTGGAAGCGGAGGCTTATACCTTGACGTGACACACTATTCGCTCACTATACTGGGTTTTCCAACAGGACTCTCATAAGGCTAAGTCTAGCAAACGTACCAATTTGCCAGGGTTCACTCGCTGCGACAGCCTTCGTCGAGCCCTGATTTAAATCCTTTGGATTATTCCTTTTGGACCCAATTGGAGCTAAGAGCGTGCAGAAACCCGAACCTGTCTCACCTAAACATGACGTCGAAACGGATACCTATCGAAAAAAACCGTGCCGCCGTAGACGAATGGCCCGCGCCTTTGAATTCCGGTACTAAAAACGAGTCACGGTGAGTCATTGTGACACAACGGTAATTGTGAGTGAGGCACTTTTGTTTTTAATTCTAAGATAATTCTTTATAATTTATATAATAATAAGTAAATATTTTATGTATCTCAAAAAATATTTCACTTTTAATTTGTCTTAAAAGCTTATGAACACACGCGGGTATATATAAAGAGATATTGATCATTAGAAAGTAATTGTTTTGGTAATAGTTATAGTTTTGTCCTTTGTTCTCATAGTTTTTCACTTTATTGTTTTGTTTCGTTATACTTTATGTTCTACGCTGTGCTGCGACACTACCCCATGCTTAATTTTCACGCTGTATAATCTGCGAGTGCCTGTTATTGGATATTTTTGCAAAAAAAATTTTTAAGTAATAAATATAAAATATATAAGGAAAAAAACTAGCGAATTAATCTAAATAATAATTCTTGTCCCAGAGGTCAGCACAAGCACCTGCTCCTGGCTCCGAGCGACGTGGCGGGCTGGGGCATCTTCCTGAAGGACGCGGCGCAGAAGAACGAGTTCATATCAGAGTATTGTGGAGAAGTAAGTCGCCTTTCTAAATAAACTAGCTATTATACGCCGCTTTTTGTGAAAGTTCCTTCCTTAAGCGGAACACCATCACGTAAATGTAATTATAGTGGCGCAGTTAGTGGATGTGGGGGTATTCAAATAAAAACGGAGACAAAAAGAACAAGCATTCATCGTCATTTTCTATTCTTTCATAGACGTTTTGATTTTTTTTTTAATTACGTTAAGATCTTAACAAACTTAAGAGTTTGAATTTGACGGGAGTTACAATAGCCTTGCGCCATGTCTAAATGTACATATAAGCTATGTAAATATAATAAAAGAAATGTCACAACCTGGGCTAGGTCTTTGTACACCATCTAAAAAAATTGACAAATAAATGGTAATTATAGGAAAAATACAAATAATTTGATTTAATTAGTAGTTAAATGGTAAGAAAATAAAAAAGTCAACATTATTTATGCTCGTTTTAGCGGGCAACATTGACAATGAGTCTTTTCTATGACGGAAGTTGTAAAGTAAATATGTTCACTAAGCAGAGGGTACAGCCACCTCACTCACAGCACACTTCATTCACATCACATTGATAGTTGTCTGTCTGTGTGTTTGATTGTTTGTTGCGCTTGAGTTTGTTTTTCAGTTTCTTTATAACTTTACAACTATTAAATAAGCTAAAAATACACAAAACAATGCAATTCAATTCTTTGGACTTAATGCCAGCCATCGATACTACTCGATACACAAAACAAAAGTAAACCTTAGCTGTCAAAATTACATTTTTTCCGCCATGATGTTTTTTGTTTGTGTTGCACACTTAAAATGAATAATTTCATTTCCTACCACTAAACAAAGTGTTTTAATAACAATTTAACAATCAAAATGTGTTCTAAGCATCTTAAACTATTTTTTGATAAAGTGTACAAAGACCTGGCCCAGACTCCTTGCATTTTGGGACATATCTTTTACATACAAAACCTATAACTTTGCATTGTTAGTAATTACTCCCTACCGTCATCTCTGGTGTATGACGGTTACTACCACATTACTTTAAAACTAGAGGACAGAAAAATGTATCTATTGTTTTGTATTATAATGTATTAAAAGTAAAATATTTAAATAGTAAACTAAAGAGATTCTAAAACTTCTTCTGTTATTTCGCCTTTTCTAAAACTAATATGTTTTAGTTGTTTTAGGATTTTTTGATTTGCAGGGTTTTGATTTGATTGATTGATCGGAAGATCTCGCCTGGAGCGGTCTTACTGTATTGGCTATTTAACCACCATATTGCCGTATTGATTAATGGCAAGAAACAGCCAGTGGAATTACAGAAATCAGATTGCTATTTCAGACCTATAAAAACTGGTAAATACCACTCACTATCTGTGCGCACCCCCTTCACTAACCGGGTGTCGCTCCTATGAAGGCTGCTTAGCATTCCCATGCCACAGCCGTGAATGTAGTTTTAGTGGGTAGGTGCCACTCTGGTGAGTCCCTCCCACATCACCCCGCAGACGGCTGAGGAGGTATGTATGACGCATCTTCGATCTCCCTCACCGCGGAGAGTGCTGCTTAAGAGGCTAAAAAAACTCTGTGTGGACTTTTACAGCAGTCCACGTACTGATGATTTATTACTGTTTCGGTGCAGGAATTAAAATAATCCAACAAATAGTTTTCTGCTCACCACTCACTTTATTAATGGATAATAATTTAAACAAAATTAAAAGATTAATGCTAATTAGAGCAATAAAGATTTTTATTCTTATAGCCTAGTTCTCTTGGGGATCAATACATTGATGTGACAGTTAAGAGCTGTCAAAAAACAGTCAATGATGCGTTCACAAAAACAATTCTATTTGTAACACTCTGCAAAGGAAAAATGTCTTCTTCTTTCCAGGTAATATCACAAGATGAAGCGGATAGGCGCGGCAAAGTCTATGACAAGTACATGTGTTCGTTTTTGTTTAATCTGAATAATGGTAAGGAACAACTAAATTAACTTATTTACATAAAGTTTAAAATGTTATATTGTGTCATATTTGTTTCTGGGGACTTGATATTTGAGTGAATCTATGTTCTACATCAGAATGTTTTCGTGTCGCCGTTGCTTTTAAATTATTAGTGAAATGTGTTGCGTGTCAAAAAATTTCATGCTTTTAAAAATTCACAAATAATTCTGTTCGAATCCTCCGTATGGTAGTCGCATAGTCTGTATTTTAATATATATGAAAAATCAAATTTCGCGTCGATACTACCAAAACTTGTCGCATAAGTCTATACGTATTTAAAAAGTAAGAACACTTTCAATCAAAGATTATGTATTTTATTTTACCAGCTATCATAAAACTGCTAAATATAATCAAATAAAACCTTTTCAGATTTCGTAGTAGACGCGACTCGCAAAGGCAACAAGATAAGGTTCGCCAACCACTCCATCAACCCCAACTGCTACGCTAAGGTCATGATGGTCAACGGTGACCATCGGATTGGCATCTTTGCTAAACGAGCTATCCAGCCCGGGGAAGAGCTGTTCTTTGACTATAGGTAACTTATTTTATAGTTATAATTGATTATTATTAAAATATTATATATACTTTTCTACTATATTAACTATAAACCAATAAAAGTGTCTTGCCTTAATTTTATTAGCTTAAGTTAGCATTAGTAAATCTTAAATAAAGTGTAAAGTATAGCTGGGTATACCTAGCATTTGATGAATATACACACTATTTTCATAATAAAACTCTTAACTGTATGTTTTCAAAGCAATTGAAATATAAAATAATTAGGCTTATAACAATCTGCAGCTATAAATTCATCAAAATAAATTTATAAGTAATTGTAATCAAACCAACAACACTATAAAAGTACTTGTTTTGGGTTATAGGTATATTTTTATATTTAAATTCTATCCGCAATTTGCCTGTATTTTATGTGTAAAGTAAATATAATGTATATGGGACCATGTCTGACTAACGGCATCTACGCACAGCAGGACCAATCATTCTGCTTCTCACAGATATCTATTGACGCAAGCATCTGCTAAGAACTAATTTTTATCTAATGCAAAAACTAGTTTTTATATAATTAAATTATATAATTTATTTTCAAATGTGGATTTAAAGTGAGTTTTGTGTTTTTTAGATTTCTAATCTAAAAACCATTGTTATTTTGCAGATACGGCCCGACCGAACAACTCAAGTTCGTTGGCATCGAAAGAGAAATGGAGTTCTTGTGAGGAACACCAAACTGCGATCTCAGCTGATCCAGTCCATTGTTGGAATAGCCCGTATTTGACATTAATGTTGAATTACGTACTTCTTATTAAACTAACTAAGTGCTTAAATCCTTTTAGGTGATAATTCGTTGCAAAATGGAATACTTCACAGTATTGTATTTTATTTTTTATTTTGAATTCAAATAGCAAACGTTTGAATTCAAATAAATTTTTGATCTTTAGTATTATACATATATTAAGTCTTGCTGGAAGGTTATTCTGAGAATCATAAATTTGATTTTAAATGTGATAATTATTACGGTATCCTTTGTTCTAATTAAGTATTTAAGCAATGACATACGTTAACTGTTTTGTTACAGTCTAGGCCTTAAATTAAATGACTCTTTTAATGATTTTTTAATTATCTGAACTATAAAAGTTATCTCAATAATATTGTGATAGGATGATTCTCTAGATTGTAGGTATTATTGGAACTTTTTACACATTAAATTTTAATTGAAACATAGGCTTTTATTGCTTTACTTTTATTTCCTTGAATGTAAATAAATATTTAAATTGTATCGAAAAAGTTAAGTCCTGGGATATTGCGATTTTGAAAAGAAGGCTTATCCGTAACTTTTCCATTATTCCAAGATATTAAAATGTCCTAAAATATGCAAACAAATTGGCTCTTTTCCAATCCATATCCAAAGCACTTATTTTTGTAGATATTGTTTTGCAGTTTGCAATCCCTAATCTCTTTTCCTTTAGTATAACCATTATTACGAGAGTTATTGATTGTCAAAAGGGAATAAAACTTTAATGATCTACTCATGAATCAGAACAATTTTTACGATAAAAAATATAGTATACACGAAAATAAAAAAACTGAAATATGATGGTCGTGCTCGCTGGGGACTTTTAGTATTTTAATAAGGTCGCAAACGTCAGTACAGAATCGTAGGTACAGTTCGCGCCAAACATCTATTGCACTCTGAAGTTGTAGCGAGACGAATCGCGCAGGCGTACAGTCAGTCGCATGATATTTTATGGCACTATTTAATTAATACTGGCTTTTTGTCCAAGACAAAATATATGATAATAAAATAATATTTGTACCTAATTTACTGCTATTTCAAACACTAGTACAAATGTACCTTCAGTCACATAACTCATTAAGGATTAAATTCGTATTAGTTCGTGTTTAACATATTTAATTTAATTAAAGTTAATATTTTACTTTCGTCAGTTAAGCTGTAGCAACTCCTTTCTGCACGTGCTTGACGTTTATTTCGATGCCTTCTTCGGCTTCCTTCTGCATAAACTTCGAAATATCGTAAATCATTTTTCTGGCTTGACACCGCAAAACTTTATTCCGATTAGGCATTTTTGAAGATAGGGAAAAAAATCAGCAACAAAATAACAAGATAACAAAACTTAACAAATTTAACAACAATAACAAAAATGAAACTTAACGGAGGTGACTGTACTTTGCAGCAAACACACATATACGTCTCGAGGCACACTAATGAACAATCGTACGAAAGGTCCATCGAGCGCGGGGGCCGGGGGCGGGCCCTTACCCTTCCCCGCGATTACGTCCCGCTACACCTAAATTGCGCCATTGCGACGAGACTCGTGCTGTGTTCAGAGTGAACTAGATGTTTGGCGCATACTATAGCTCTGTGCGAATTGATGCAATATATCTGTTTTGATCGGCCTTTAAAATTCTTCCGTCTGGCATCACCTATTCTCATATTCAGGAATTATGTATTTTATGCTAAAATGTTTCAAAGATGGGAAAATATTGCTAGCACTTCCGTGGCAACAGGTGCTGAAAAAGCAAAGGCGAAAGGAAAACGGTATCGCGGAACGCCGAGTAAAGTAATGTTCCCTGTAACTGATGTTTACGTAGACGGCTCACGGTGCACTCGATCTCGTTGCTGCAACTGTACAGTTTTGTCTCCTTGACATCAGTTGAAATTAGACTGGACTAAAAGAAAATTTACTTACAAATTTCCTCCTTCTTTCAAGTCGGGTAAAAGATGAAATCTTTACTCCTGTTCGATAGTACTTTTATTTTGAATACGATTTGACGGCCTGTTTGGTGTGGAGGTAAGTACCCTTGCCTTCCATGTCAGAGGTCCCGGGTTCGAATCCTGGTAGAGGCAGATATTTTATTATATTTGCTTTCTAGTCATGGATGTGTATGTATGTTTATTTATAATATTTATACATGAATAAAAAATCTATGTGTGCTTATATATTTCTTAAGTTTATTTATCCGTTATCTAGTATCCATAACACAAGTTCTTAATGATACTTAATTTGGGCTAGATAATGTGGTGTTATTCATAAAAAAAAAAGGATTAAAATCTATGCATTTCCGCCGTTTTAAACGCAACATAGGAAACTTATAAAATAAAAATAATACTACTAAATGACGATAAGAGGGTCTTAAGAAAAACTGTAATTAAATATTTTAAAAAAAAACTCGCACACTCCTAGGATGTCAAATACGGTCCTATTCTAAAAAAAAGGTGGATCGTTATTTATAATTAATAATAAAAAATAAAAATTTTACTAAGGAATTATAAAGGAATTTTAGCCCATTGTCTAAAATTATAACTTAATGCTGCATTTTATGGTTGTAAAAACATGCCCCAGATATAGAAAAAGTATCTCGAAGTTGGCAAAATGGCATGGATGAAATGATAACCAAATTCTACATTATATAGATATAGATAGACAACTGAGAATATATAAAAAGGGAAAGTTCTTACAGTAAACAAAAATCACAGTTGGCAGTCCTCCTGATGGTAATAAGAGGATTGGTTTAGCAGTGGTAAGAGTCTTTTTTATTTCAGAACAGCCCTGCAGGTTTCAGGTTATGTCTGGTAGCAGTAGCATTGAGACCATTTTAAAGTAGATTCACTTCTTGAAAATGCAAAATCGTTACCTAAAAGAGTAAATTTTTTAATAAAGAATATTGCCATAAATTTTTGCTTTCATGAAATAAATGTGTTAATTTAATAGGGGAGCTTTACTGGCGCAATGTGGTGAGATCTTAATGTTTCCGGGTTCTACACCGCTAATGAAATACCCATAAGTTTAAAAACTTTGAAGAAACTCAAAAAAGAAATAGTGATGAAACTCATACACAGCGTCGTATATGCCCGCGGCTAGCAATCGTAATCAATAACTATACTAATACAAAGAGAAAAGCTTGGATGTGATCACAAAAACTAATTAAACGATTTAAAAAATTATTTCGCCTTTAGAAAGTTCATTATCAGCAACAGCTGTATTTTATTTAAAAAAAATTGCATAATAAAATAATCCTATAACTGAAAATTATAGTGTAAGGAATTGTTGTTATCTTTAAAGCATAAAGCATTATTTTAGAATACCTACTAATTCATATTTCTATCTATCTACCAGTGCGAAGCCGGGGCGGGTGGCTAGTGGAGTATAAATTGCCTTGTCGGACACACAAGCTGCTGCGCCGTGTGTGATGTTCCTGCGTCGGGTTATTAAACTGTTCTGGTATAAAAGGGTGAAACGAAGCATATGTCTACGTTGCCCGAATCACATGATAGGTCACATTCCTGTCTGTTGCGATCATACGGCGCACAGCACTGATGTTCTTGTTGTTCATAGCGGTTGATGGATCATAAGCTTTTAGATGGCTGGATCCCGCCCTAACACGTGAAATGGTGCCGTTTGAGGGTGTTCATCGTTTGGACACTTGGGGGGAAGGGAGACTTGCCGAGCTAACAGATGTAGATGAGAATAATTTTGTACATAAAGACACTGTAAATTTATTTTCAAAAAATATACCTATACCCGTGAAGTTTCTTGCCAGTTCTTTACGAAGGTTTTTCCGAACTGTTACATAAATAAATACTACATAGTCTCCCACTTCATCCACACTCTCAACACCTGTGGTGGGCCATTCTAAAATGTCATTAAAAGGAATTGATGTTTGTCTGGTACGTACATTACAAATTAACTTATTGATATCCTCAATCTTTTTTTATGTTTGTAGGTATTTTTGAAAATATGCCAATTCTGTAGGAAAAGCTATAAACTGAGCTAAGTTGCTTTAAAATTTTAAATATTTTTTTTAAAATTCGAACATTGACAAATATCGGTTTACTTCATTATCAATGAATTCGCCTGCCTGTACCTTTCCTATATTTTTAGCAAAGTAGATGAAATGTGAGTAGGTATGTGGAAATACGAAAAATATATTTTGTTATTTCATAACACATCTGCCACACGAACTGTGCCAGACATGAATTTTTGCAATAGGTCTTCCATCATTTTTCGAAATTAATTATGTATGTGGTTGTACAATTTCAGCAAAAATTTTGGCGGCGACTTATTTATAGTTTACGAAATCCCAAATGGAATATAACTGGTCCTCCTTCTTTAACTTCCTTTTAACACATCTAGGTATATGTTCTGTCGCAAGGTAAGAATGAATGGACCGGCGTGCCAGCATTGGGTATAAAAACAACACAATTTTGTGAATTTATGTTGTTATAACAATAATAAAAAAATGTAGAAAGTTATCTTGTTCTTACACTAAACGTTATTTTCTACATTCCATTTGTGCAGGAAAAAGCAAAGCAATTAGGTTGTTTTAATGCACACCTGATTGCTGCCATTAACTATGCCCAAAACCACTTATGACCCAATTTTTACAAAATGTTCGTTATGTTGTTTTATAAATCATAGATTCAGTTAGAAACCAGATTAATAGTTTTATCGAATCCAATCAGCTTTTATAAACAAGGCGCTTTCTGAAGCAACTGTGTACCGCTGGTACAATGAGTTTAAGTATAGTCGCTTTGAAGGGTGAAGATGGAACTGACTGACTCCTGTTATGGAAGAAAACGTGCTACAAGTGATAAATTAGATTCAATAAAACTGGCAAATCACATACTAGGAGATTCAGCAGATTGAATCGGGAACTGTTCATTATATTCTCAGGATTGATTATTATTATTGTTCTGCACAACCACCTTTGGGTAAGGTTTTGCGCTTGGTAGCCTACCCCACAACCTCACCGATGCTCAGTAGCAGGTGCGCGTGGAATGTTGCCATGATATGATTGATAAATTCAAAACAGGTTATAATATAAATATTTGTGTGCAAAAACAAAAGTCAGTTATAATTTACTCAATAGAGTAATAACATTTATTAACATATTTCTACATATCACATTGTATTCTGTTACATCAAAACTTTGGAGGTACAAACTATTCTACAATATCAAAGTGTTAAACTTCCTAACTAGTGAACAATATTTAGTAGAGAAATTATTTGCATTTACAAACCTTTTTATGAAACAAATAGTAAATGTTGCATCATACTTAAATGATTTGCATCAAGTAGTATTGTAAATTACTCTGACCAGTTTTGCATTATCTTTCTCACTTACATTAATAAAGTTATTTTAACAGCTTTGCAGTTTTGTAAATAAAACAATTTTCTCTACATTGTTATAATCAATCACATGACCCATCTTTCCAACCATCTTTCCACCTCTCATGAACTTTACTACAATCAAAAATAGGCTTTCCAAGCTTTTTGTTAACTGTATTGTGTCGTTCACATAACCATTGTGCCAATTCATTTTTTGAATTTGTTTGTGGAGGATTCTGTTTTATACTGAAACAAAAAATAGAAGGTGTTTTCAAACAACAACAGTTTGATTCATAGAAATTTGTAATTGATCAATAAACTCACTCTTTCTGAAAGTCTAATGCACAAGGCTCACAGGGATAGAATTTAGAGAATATACTGAAAAAGGTTTCCATCGCACATGCTTGCTCATCTGTAGGCTTAGCCGGGTAGTAAGCAGCCATTGAGTGAAGGAAACCCCAGGTGGATCTCCCAAGCTCATCCTTGTCTAATGGACATTCTTTTGATCTGCTAGGGATAACCTAGACATAAGAAAAATGGCAATTTAGTGAATTATTCCTAGGTATACAGAAACTTCTATGGTACAGTCCGGAACTTGGTGCAGGCTCACATTCGCATTCGAATCCCCCGCATTGTCACTTCTTGGTTTGCGGAACGCCTACATAAGTAGGAACCACGAGCAAACGATTTCCGCCTTAGCCCGAGCCTACGCCGGGTTCCCCGACTGTACCACTGTAAATAACCTCACCTTATCATCCATCAAATCATTATCAACATTTTTGCGTGTCATTTTAGCCCAAGTCTTGAAATCAGAACAAGCCTTACATGGCTTATCTTCGTCTTCAGAGTGATGCATTGTTACTGCAGCTGTTTCAGACTTGGAAATATTTTACTGATCTAAATAAATCCAGGTAACATATCGGCAAGGAAATTTTGTGACTAAAATAGCCATCAAACTACAGACATTAACTTTTTTAAATCCTGATATTTGTGTCAAACATCATAATATAAATAAATCATAACCAAAAGTAATTATTATCGCCGACAAAAATCCACTAATTTAGATTTGAAAAACAAACTTGTGAATTCACTGACAGAATGTGACAGTGACATTAAGGGTGCGTTCCGAATGCCGCTATCAACTCTTAAACTGCTCATAAATTCTAATTGCTCCTCACTTAAATCTATTGTTACATCTTCGTTAAGATTTTTGGCCCTGATATATCAGGTGCCATGTTTTTTATATTATTATAAAATAAATTAATCAATTCTATTCAATTTTGTAGGTTATGGCAACCAGTCGTCACTAATACGCCTTATAATACGGCTTATAGGAGTAGACATATAAGTATCCTCTGATTGCCTCTGGGTTACTGTTAGTATTTGAGAAAACATTAGAGGAAGTTAGGGTTATTATTTATTGATATTCATTGTATTGTTGAATGAATTTACATAGTATTGTTAGGATAAATGGTTTGTTCATATAAATATATGGATAAATGGATCTGTGGGAGGAGGGTATCATATAGGGAGAAGAGGGGACAGTTAAAGAGAATATGGTCAACCGTCCCAGGTTCTTGACCACAGTCACATTGAACAAAATATCTGAGAAGAGGGACTTAAATACTATTAATGCAGCAGTTTTGTCATAAATTCTTCTTGCATCGGACCACTACACGCAGACAGACCTTCCATCCCTTCATGGTAGATATCCCAAGAAGTCGAACCAAACGCTTCGATAGTTCCTTTTTGACGCGGGTCGCCAAGGTGTGGAATGACCTGCCTGCGTCTGTTTTTCCAGAAAACTATAGTCCTAGTTCTTTCAAGCGTCGAGTGAATAGGTATCTCGTGGATAGACGAGTAACACCTTCGTCTTCATCGTCACTTTCCATCAGGTGAGATAGAAGACAAACATCTAATCCTTTTTTAATAAAAAAAAATGTAACGGGATACAAGGGTATAATAAGAAAGTTTAAGAGCAACAATGGTAATGTTGGAAGAGTGGGAAGGAATATGGATTAACAAGTAGGGGATTGAGCGTTTAACAAATACCTCCGCATGACCATCCATCTCTGAGAAAGTTATGTCATGCAAACCGATACCGGCTGCTCGGCTGCTAACCATGTCTCAGGGATAGCAATAGTCAGAATATCATGTTGGTGAGCTATGTGTAAGAGCTCAAGAGATTTAGGGCGCAAGCCAGTAACAGGAGAGCCCTTGCTCATTAAGTTTTTTAGCAACGTGGACGGTAAAAGGAAGTCTCCAAATCTGGTAAGGATATTAACAAGGGTGGAGATTAAAAGGTCGAGTCAGTTATCATTAGGAGAGTTAGCATTTGGGTTTTGGAGAACACAACCAGGGGAGGGGGAGGGGCGTCTCGGTTGGCGATGAGGGCTTGATAGGCAACCCTATCATAGCCAGGAGACTTAAGGGATCTTTGTTTATTATTTAAAGTCAATGTTTTCCTGTATGTACGTACAAAGGAAATAGGAGGCGATGGCTTTAAAGAAGAAGATTTAGTAGCATCTGCATAAACTAACCGAGGGGAAACAGTTGGCAGCTTCTTTTTATGACACATTTTCTTGGGACATAGTTAATTTTATTGCCGTTTGCATTGAGTTCAGGGTAGGATCTATCTGTTAATGGATGTGGGCCTGAACACTGCAGGCAGGTGGAGTGTTTTAGAGAAATCGGGCTGGAGTCTTTAGGATGTAGTTGGCAACACTTGTAGCACCTAGCTTTCGAACGGTATTGTGTCTTTACATCCCCAAAACCACAACAATTCATGCACTGAACTACCGGTAGGCTCGAGTTCAAATTGTATACCTTTTCAGGTTACTTCTGACCTTACAATAATATGCTGCGTTCCGTTTGCAGATTACAGCGCTCACAGCGCTCATATACCCGTTCCGTTTGCACGTGAGCGCGCTCACAGCGATATCGATACGTCATCAATGACGTCATAAACGCCGCCATCTTCCCGCTCACAGTGCCAACGCTACGGAGCATGGTCGCTGTGAACGGCCTGTCAAAACTGACACGTGACGTTACTTTGTTGATGTTTTTATTAGTCAATTAAAGATTTCAAAAGCTTGCTTATTAATTTTCTTTTGTAATAATATAAAAAAATGGCTACTGCTTCATTCAGGGTCAAAGATCTTAATGAAATTGTAACTTTAGACTTAAGCGACGAACAATCAGAATGTTAGCGCGATATTTGCCGTTCCGATTGCAATAGCACTAATAACACTTTTAGCGCGCTCAAATGAATCGGAACGGTTTTGAGCACTTTTAGCGCTGTGAGCGCTGTAATCGGCAAACGGAACGCAGCATTAGTATCACTGAACCAGTTGGCTGCCAAGTTGGGCCATTTGGACTATTTAACTTTCTGTTCCGGCGTCTTGCCTTTAAGGTGGTACACTCATGGCTAGACGTAGCCCCTACAACTTCATTCATGGCCCAGGACGTAGAAACTCCTTGAATAACACCCATACGAGTAACATTATAAGTAGGAATTTTAGCAATATATCTATGACAAGCTAACCCGTGTTGTTTCAATACATCATTTGCTGCAGTCGGTGAGGTGAACTCGACAGAAACTCTGTTTCAGCCTATACTCCTAACACCATCTTTCTTAATATTTTTTTATATTCATTGCTCGTGCATGCAACCTTGTAAACAAAGTAGCGCGCAGACTGGACAACTTTGATTTGTTTGAGAGCAGTATCCGGGGTGTTAAGGCGGCCCTCGCCAAAGACTTCTTCTTAAACTTCTAAGGGCATGATTGTTTATTTGATTTTCAACACTCATTTTGTTAATATCTTATTGTCTGCTCTCCTAATTTGATTTGTTATTGTATTTTACCGTGTGTTTCTTTTTTTGTTTTTTGTTTCTTTAATAATGTGAAACTTGTGCCTGTATATTTAGGTACCTACTAGATAATATCTTGTGACTGTTTACCTTCCTATTGTTCGTCCAATATGTGGAAACTTGTTATTGGCCCTCTTTTTCCTATTTACTTTATATATAATTAAACCTAGCTGTAAGTTTTCCTAAAAGATGTAAATAAATAAATAAATACTAAACGAGGAGGTGCAAAATTAGTTTTCGAAGGTCGTGAATACCATCTACGGAAAACATATGTTAATGGTAATAAGTTTTGGCAGTGCAGCCTTTTGGCAGCCCTGACTGCGTAAACAATAAGCAAAATATACAATTATGCTAAAGATGGCACAGTTAAAGAAAAAAATATGATAAAATTATGATCCTATTCAAAAACAATTTGAAGCAACGATATGTGACCTTATGGATGACGGTGTGGATTTTGTTGAGGAGCTTCCTAAATTTGAAAATGTCAAAAGTGGTTTATACAGTGCAACAAATACATATTGGAAAGTTCCCAAACTTAAACATGAACTTCCAAAAGAGGTGCTAGTACCTCCCAAATTCGAAAAATACCTATTAGCTGATTATAATGATGTGATCAGAATTCTCATATTCTGTTCTCCTTATAGAAAAAATATTTTACAAAACTTAATTACTCGACGGTACATTCAAAGTATGCCCGCTACCTTTTAAACAAATATAGTATCCACGGTTACAATACTAACACAAAAAAGTGACTCCCTTATTTTTTGCCTTTCTCCCAAATAAAAAAACTAGAACTTACCGAATATTGTTTGATATAGTCAAAACAAGATTTCCAAATTGTACTTCATCAAAGATATTGATGGATTACGATAAAGCAGCAATGAATGCTGCCTGTAAAATGTTCCCTGATTCGACAGAAAGGGGCTGTTTTTACCATTTTTGTCGCAGTGTCTTTAAAAAAGCCAAAAAGTTAGGAATAAGTTCCAGAGTGCAGAAGAGACATGTCTCACGATGTGCCGGCCTGGCTCGTTAACCTTTACAATTTACTACCTCAGGCTACAACTACATAATGAAAAAATCCCCAGAGACTGATAAAGTAACAAAATTCAATGACTACTTCATAGCAGGTAGTCTTCATACAAAAAAAACTAGGAATTATGTCTATGGTTAGAAACTTTTGATGCTGACAACTCTTGCTACTTTTCGAGCGAACAATTGTCATACGTCACTTCAATGTGAATGATGAATGATAACACTATGTTCAATCAATGATGTACGGTTTCAGGTTATGATTCAATGTTATAATTATGTTAAAACTACTTTTATTATATTAATACTTGAAATTGGCAGAAATAGTTATTGTGTAGTAACTACAGCTGATTGCCAGAAAACGCAAAATTTAATTTAATTTTCAATCAATCAGCTCGATCTGCCATTACGGTTTCAATGATTGACGAGTGAAGAGTTTGCATTGATCAATTTCTGAAACATAACCTCTCATTTACCAAATATAGTAATTAATATGCGTTTATTCGGTGCTTCACAATGTACAACAAGTGTTGTGTAGTGAATGAGAAAGTAGCCAAAAGGACGTTATTTTTCATCACTTTCCAAGAACTGAGATAGGACTTAACAATGGTTACCGTTTCTTTGTGCTAATAGTGCTTTGTGCTTACAAGGTTTAAGTGTGGTAAACTTTTGTATATTGTTTGTGAGCCACACAAGAAATGTTTTCTGGGTTACTCAATATGAATAACGGTGTTTAATTGGTGTAACATAATTAGCAGAATTTGAATAAATAGTACTGAGGTCTCGCTTCTAGAAAATAAAAATTTGCCTCCCGTGCGATACAAACAAAATTTAGAAATTAAAAAAAATCATAAATATACAAGTCTTTTATTTATTTTACCTTCTTTATCTTTTAGAATGTTAATTTTATCTTGTAGAAAAGGAGAGGGGCTTTCGCCTGCCACACAGGCATTACGCCAAAATCCAATGCCGTGATTTTAAAATTAGGAAACGAAGGACAATCTAATTTAAAAAAAAAATTGTTGTCAAATTGAAAAGTTCCTCAAGTTCCTAGTGTTGTAGTTAGGAAGACGTTCGTCTGATGCGTAGCATCACTAGTTAGTTTGTGGACTACTTCAATCGATTTTGGTTTAAGGTACACAATTTATTAAAGGTGTTGCCAAGCAGAAGAAATACGAACTACAAATCATCTGGAAGGGTGGCATTCTCGAATAAACCGTTTTATTGGTCAGTCAAGGCCTTCCATAGCTAAAGTCTTGGACATTTTCGAAAAAGAATTTAAAATGAAGAACAAAAGAGCTTCGCGAAAAAGTGGTAACTACGTAGAAATCGACAAAGAAATTAATCGTACCATAGTAGAATTAAACGCAAAAGAAATAAGTGTCGGTCATTGCTTAGAGATAATAGCGCCTTTTACGTTTTAAATTGATTAGCCATTTAAGTTGAAAATTAAAATTATTTATTTCTTATTTTTTGTGTTATTATAAAATAAGTATCGGTCATTGTTCAGAAGCAGCAAGCGCGTTAAGTTAAAAATATAAGTTGAGCCAATGACATATTACATATAGACAGGTTATCCACTCTCAAAAATTGTAACGCAAATGCAAAGCAGTTGCCGGCAATTTGACTCAGTCTAGTGCAACCGAGTGTCACGGCTAAATAACAAACAAAACCTATTCCCTATTCCGTGTTTTTAATACCGTACAATGCCTTCTTGTGTGTTTAGACAGTGTACTAATTACACTGTTACTGTTAAAGATAGAATAAACGTTTCTTTTCATGCGAAAGTACAATTTTTTTTTTACTATCTTATTTACTATTTTATTTTGCTATTTAACCCTTTCAATGCGAAACATTAGAAACTCAATACGCTTTCACATACTGGCTCATCGAAACAAAATCTACATTCATGTACTGCGGCCAAGATAACTCGTCAAAAAATCTTACTCTACAAACTGCTGACGAGTTAATTCGTTGGACAAAATCGCTCTTATGAAGCTACTGAAATGAAATGAAATGAAATGAAATGAAATGAAATGAAATGAAATGAAATGAAATGAAATGAAATGAAATGAAATGAAATGAAATGAAATGAAATGAAATGAAATGAAATGAAATGAAATGAAATGAAATGAAATGAAATGAAATGAAATGAAATGAAATGAAATGAAATATTTATTTCTCAACATTGACAATTACTTGTTCTTATTGACGTCAAATAAAACATGATTCTACCACCAGTTCGAAAAAAACCTTCGTGAAGAAGAACTGGCAAGAAACTTCACGGGTATATTTTTTTCAAAATAAATTTACAGAGTCTCTTTATGTCTATACAAAATTATTCTTTTCTGCATCTGTTAGCCCGGCAAGTCTCCCTCCCCCCAAGTATCCAAACGACGAACACCCTCAAACGGCACCCGTTCACGAGTTAACGCGGGATCCAGCCATCGCCCTCCTCAACCATATTAGAGGGAAGTGAGCGACCCGTCACCCGACGCTACCATAAGAAGACGTACTTTAGTGACAATGACGCTTTAGATATTCATCGGGACGAAGAACTCATCGCACAAACAGACACATTACACATGCTTTGTTACAAATACTAGTACAATCCTGTTAATGAGGGAATTATACCCAAGGGCTTTTATCATCCAAATAATCGGATAGTTTATAATATGCTCTAGCACACAACTTCTCCTTTATAGTTTCTTTGAATTTGTCAACAGGAAGACCTTGGATATCCTCAGGAACCTTATTATAAAAGCGTATACATTGACCCATGAATGAGTTAGTGACTTTATGAAGCCTGCTATTATGAGCTGCCAGCATATTTCTTCCTCTTGTGTTAACATTGTGCAGATCTTTTTTTCTTTTGAACAAGGTTATGTTCTTTTTAACATACATTAAATTTTCTAAAATATATTGTGAATGGAAGGTAAGAATATTTATTTCCTTAAATTTACTTCTAAGTGACACCCTTGGACCGAGCTGATAGATTGCGCGAACAGCCCTTTTCTGCAGAATAAATATAGCATCGATGTCGGCAGCACTCCCCCACAGCAGAATACCATATGTCATGAGGCTGTGGAAGTAACCAAAATAGACTAATCGAGCAGTTGTTTCATTTGAAATTTGTCTAATTTTTTTAACAGCATATGCGGCAGAGCCAAGCCTTTTCGCTAAACCATCAACATGCGGTCCCCACTGCAGTTTGGCGTCTAAGGTTATGCCCAGAAATACAGTTGAGTTTACAGGAGTCAGTTCCTGGCTCTTAACTACAATGTTTGTGTTTACCTGTTTGACATTTGGCAATGTAAATTTAACACATTTCGTTTTTTTTTCATTGAGGAGCAAATTATTAGCTGAGAACCACTGCTCTGTGTTGGAGATGCATTTGTTCACCGCTCGATAGTCAATTTCATGTCTTTTGATTTTAAACAAGAAGGAAGTATCGTCAGCAAACAATATGACCTCGCATTGATTCTTAACGACCGATGGCAGATCATTAATATAAACTAAAAATAGGAAAGGACCAAGAACTGAGCCCTGGGGCACACCCATTGTCACTGCCGATCCTGATGATTTTTCTCCATTTATTGCAACTTTCTGTTTTCTATTAGAAATATATGATTTAATCAAGGCAAGCGCTCGGTTTTTAATGCCGTAATGGTGTAGTTTCATGAGTAGAGTAGTATGATCCACACAGTCGAACGCCTTGGACAAGTCACAAAAGACACCAATAGCATCACACGACTCCTCCCAGGCGCTGAATACGTGTTTTATGAGCTCAACACCGGCATCGGTTGTTGAGCGACCCCGCGTGAAACCAAACTGCTTAAAATTCATTAAACTATTACCGTAAAAATGAGAAAGTAATTGATTTAAAATTAATTTTTCAAAAATCTTACTGAGCGTTGGTAGTATAGATATAGGTCTAAAATTATTAGGGTCAGACATACTACCTGCTTTGAATATTGGAATGACCTTACTCAATTTCATTAAATCAGGAAAAACACCATTATCAACACAGTCATTAAATATACTGGCTAAGTACGGGGCTATACCATCAATGACAGATTCAATAATTTTAACAGAAATCCCATCTAAATCGGCAGTATTTTTTACTTTAATGCTTTTAAATGCATTTAAAACTTGTGGAACAGTAACATGTTTAAAAATACAATCAATATTGCATGAATTTACATTTTCCGTTAGCAGTGACTGTGCAAGAGTGGAACATGAATTAATACTCGAAGTAGTTGACAAAGGGATGGCTGTAAAAAAATTTTCAAATGCTTCAGCAACTTCTTTGTCAGTTGACAACACTTTATCATTAATTTTTAAATTATATTTGGTGTGTGGTTCTTTTGCTCTCCCAGTTTCCTGATTAATTATATTCCATGCAGTTTTTGAAATGTTAGTACTATATTTAATTTTATTATTAATGTAATTAGATTTAGCTACACTGCAAACTCGTTTAAATAATTTTGAATACTTTTTAACATATTCATAAAATGTCTTATTATGATTATAAGTTCTTTCACTGTACAATTCATATAATCTATTTCTACTTCTGCATATTCCCACTGTTGCCCAGTCACTAAACCTAAATAAATTATTATTTATACATATTTTCTTTTTTTTAAAAACAGAGTCATATTCATTTCTAATTATATTATGAATAGAGTTATATTGAGTAATAGGATCTGCACAGTAATCTAATTTAAATGTTTTTTCAAATACATTTTTCCTAAATGTTTCAAGCCGTCTCTCATTCATGGGTATAAAGGTAATTTCTCTTTTTAAAGTCTTTTTTAGCCCAATATCAAAAGTGGCCAACTGCCCACTATGATCTGATTGTAGTTTATTAATTACTGACTTTGTACATGGCATTAAATTTGTAAAAATGTTATCAAGACATGTGGCTGAGGTCGCTGTGATTCGCGTAGGCTCTAAGAAGAGATTTTTTAGGTTGTAACAATTAAAAAGATTCAAGAATCGTTTACTTTGTGATGTCTCTACTAATAAATCAATATTAAAATCGCCACAAATAATTATTTCTTTGTTTTTGTTATTTACTCTATGTAATACCTCATCCATAGTGCTCTCAAATACTTCAAATGGTGAGGATGGGGGTCTGTATACACTTATTATAACAATATTCCCTATCTCAATACAGGCTATTTCAACTGATTGCTCAACAGACAGACTTACAATATCAGTGCGTTCTTTGAATGTTAGGCTCTTATGAGTGATGATCATTGAGCCGCCGCAAGTTGTTTGTTCTCTGTTGAATGAACTAGCAATTACATGATTCTTATAAGAAGACATAATTTGACACTGTGTGAGCCAGTGCTCTGTGATACATAGTATATGAATATTTTCACAGTTTAAGAATAGTTCGATCTGTAATTCCTTACCATCAATGCCCTGCATATTTTGATGGACTATGTTCAGATCATATTTTGATGGACTATGTTCGCTGAACTGTCGAGTTAACTCGTCACCAGCACTGAAATAGATTTTTAGGTGTGGAGTTATCTCGTCTATAGTATATGAGATACGTACATCTAAAGCGAAATATTATTACTGGCAACACGTGATATATATATAAGTATCGGTAGGTATTCGGAAAAAGTACGGCAGCGTTCGGTCCACCCCAGTATGACGAAACACATTTCGTTTTATGGCATCAGTATGTGACAGTAGATTTTGTTCAACGAGATAACTCGCCACTAGTATATGATAACTCGTCACTAGTATATGATTACAGTTTATGGCGAACGAGATATCTCGACGTCAGCATTGAAAGGGTTAAAATGACGTTTTAAAATTGACATGGCTATTTGTTTTAACAAACTCGAAGAGCGAGATGTAATATGATTTTCTATGTGGGAGTAAAAGAGACAACGGTATAGAGTTTCGACAATTTACGTACTACGTCACGTACGCTCGCGACCAACTAGTATTATTCTTTATTATTATTATTCTTTCCTTCTCCCACAAATTATATTACTCAATATATCGGGTAGGTATCTATAGTTACGTTGACGCCGGTTTTTTTGTGCGGTAATGTTTGGGTATGACTTGTCTATATGTAGTATGTCATTGAGTTGATAGTTATGTTATGTTTTAAATGTCAATCAATGTTGATCATGAATATACATTTCAATGAAGCCACCACTGTATTAATTAACACCATTTTCAACAATAAATAACTGTTATAAGATGTTTATTTTTACAAAAAGATTTTGCATCATAAAAATTATTTGTTTTGACAGATGTCACGCTATTTTTAAGTAATAACCATTATTTTTTTATATTTTTTGTGTAGGTTCTATTTATTATTTTATAAATTACACGTTCTTTTTTATTATTAGTGAAAGGTTTTATTTTACACTTATGAAAAATGAATTGAAATAAAAAAAAATAAGTCATGAATTTCACAATATAAAATGGATAAATATTTTGAAAAAAGTACCAGGAAACCATACATGAAAAAAGGTTTTAGTTATGAAAATGGAAAAAATATTCTTGTTCCATAACTGGTTATGAAACAGAGAAAAAAATTCTTTATTCATAACTTGTTACGAAATATTAGTTACGAACGTGGCGGAAGGGTTAGTAATCTAAGCCTCCGATGACCACCCGTCAGCTTTCTCAGAGTTTTTGTTTCTGTTGCCGCTCTAACAATTTTGCAATAAAATAAGAATATAATACAAATTATTTATTTATTCATTAATTATTTCGCACTTAGGAAATTTTGTCCCAAAAATCCCGAATTATGCTAAAGGAATTCCAGAATCCCAGATCACCCAAAACAATCCGGTATCGCTGGTTATGTTTGACTGTGCTTATAACGTAGAAAGGGTTAAACTACTCCAACTGGGAACCATTTCACCAAAAAAGAATACGTCTGATTTCAAGTACCTATACATAATTTCTCGAAAGTAATATAATATACGTTTCATCTACTTCTAAACTGAAATATAATTCTTTCACTCTAGGGTGCTACACACATATTCGGGCGACTTCAATCGGAGCTGCGAAGCGGCAGAATCAAATATGTTTTATTATGTTTGCAAAAATACCACCTAAATTATGTTGTCCTAGTTTGACGAGACGAGCTGTACGTGCCTAGCTGCGTATAACCCGAATGGAGTAGGTACCTCATCGGCACTTGCGAGTGAAGTAATTGCGGCGTAGTAGCAAATATTGTTGATGTTGACGCTTATTACCGATAGATAGAACAAGCGGTATGAAAGAAAAGTATACAGTACAGTAGGTAAAATAAGTTTGATTATAGGCAGCAAGACGTCAAAATGCTACGTGGTGTACGTAATGCTTTTATTGGACTAAAAGTTTAAAAAAAACAGCTCAAAGATATCTACCAAGGAAAAGTAGACTTCGCAATATCACAGTTTTATTCCATACACAATCAATATAACGTGGAAGAGGAGATCGAAGGCAGCCTGGTGATGCCGCAACCGATCCTGATGTTGCCTGGTTTCAGCTTCTTGTAGAGCGTGTGAGGCTGCGACAGCGCGTGAGACGGCATCTTCATCAACCGCTTTGGGTACGTGCGCGATCGCACCTTGGCGTTCACCGCTGTTGTCTTAAAGAACAGAATGCAGGAACGATACATATACCCGGCTTGCGCTAGATGGTTCATTGCTGGAGGTTTCTTGTTGCTTGCTTTATATCGATTAGATTTGACTTGACGAAAGGGAAAGCGATTGATGATGTTTGACGTTATTAATTGACTTATAGTTTTTTTTTTTTTTTGGTAAGTAATCTGTAAGAAATGATCAGGCACACTAATCTTACAAAAAAGCTTTGCCTGGCCAACCTTTTTTATGATGAAATTGAGGAGGTTAGGATGAAAAGATTACATGTCCATCTTTTAAAATTTTTCATGAAACAAACATACTTACTTTGTAATTAATAGGTCTTATGACATTTATTCCATGACATTAAACGTAGATAGATAGAGCTAGGACATAGTCTTTTTTTTTAAATTAAAGAATGCAAAATAAAACAGTCACAGATTTGTTTATTACCTGCTAAAGTTTCTTCTTTGAAATGAAATTAAATGAAATGAAATGAAATTATTATCCCTAGTTTTATTTAACGCTCGTAGCCTTAATTCTAACTTTCCTGACTCAAACTATTCCTTCACAACAATGAGCCAGACTTACTGCTCCTCCAAGAGACGTGGCCCACTCCATCTCGCTCCAGGGGATTCGCTATTCCTAAATACGCTTTTACTCGTAACGATAGGCCCAACGCCGACGGTCACGGCGACACAGCTATGAAAGAGGTTTCCATTGCTCTCCTCTCCCTACCCCTCCTCTCCTCGACGTGGTGGCCACTTTGTGTAGGTTGGCTATGACAGGCCATCCATAGCGACTTTAAGGCCATGCTCGCCCTCGACCGTTCAGTCATTATGTTTGGGGATTTTAACTCCAAGCATACTGACTGGACATGCCTATCGACCAACAACAGCAGTGTCGCGCTCCTTAATATCACTGAGTCACTCGAGTTAGACGTCATTTTTCCCGTCACTGCCACTCATTATCGCGACAACCCGAGCCACTCTCCCGACTTGATTTGATTTTGCAATAGTAAAGCATATCAACCTCGATCTCAGGTCTATCGAACCACTCGATTACCTAGGCTCCGATCATCGCCCCGTCTCCCTCGTACTAGGACTGCTAAACGACAACGTTACGTCTCCTAAGACCTGGAAAGGCTTTAAAAATACGTTAGTGTCAGCCCTAGAGGCCCCGAACTCTCCGCTCGTGATCTTACCCGACTCTCTAGATAGCCCGGACAAAATAGACTCGTAAGTCGATTCCCTCACTGTTGCTATCAACTCAGCCATCAGTGGTAACGAAAAGATTGCTAAGCAAGGCAAACCCACGCTTCCCTTAACCGTTAGCAATCTTATTAAAGCTAAGAACGCGGCTCTTCGGAGAGCCAAGCTCTATCCCACGCCCGCATATAGATTAGCTGCGAATCAGCTACAACGTAGTTAGGTCATGCCTCGCGGATCTCCGAGACGCTCAGATGAACGATCTCATGGAGAATATCTCCCCGTCCCACCAAGCTTATTATAGAATGGCGCGAGCCTTACGCGTAGACGCCGCCTCTCACGTTCTTCCTCTCGCTCGTCCCGACGGCACTACCGCCTTCGAAGACGAAGAGAAAGCGGAATGCTTCGCTGGCAGCATTGCCTCATAATGCTCGCCTAGTACTCAACCCACGGATCCCTCTCACATTCAGACGGTGGAGGACGAAGTCCTCCGCAGGGGCTCTCTCTCCATCACCGCGGACCCCGTCACAGTGTCCAATGATGAAATCTCTCTTCTCATTAGAAGTCAAAAGTCCAAAAAGGCTCCGGGTGCGGATGGTACTTCTAAACATGCACTTAAGCACCTGCCTCAACAGGTGCTTACCTTATTATTATCATTTTCAATGCTTGCTTAGACCATAGCCTTTCCAAAAGCTTGGAAAGAAGCGGCAGTCATAGGCGTTCCTAAGCCGGAGAAACCTATGAATATCCCGGATAATCACAGACCCATCAGCCTCCTCAAGGCCATGGCAAAATTTCTCGAGAGAACGAATACGGAACCATCTGTTTCCAAGGGATGGCGATCCCCTCATCATTCCCCATCAGTTCGGCTTTTGCGCTAAGCACTCTTACCCTAAATACATCGTATCGTGGAGTACATACTCGACGGCTTCTACCCGCGGCGTAATAAAACGGTCGCAGTTTTCTTTGACGTAGCCAAGGCTTTCGATAAAGTCTGGCACAGCGGCCTCGTTTATAAACTCTATAAAATAGGCTTAACGGATCGCCTAGTCAGGATAATCACGTCGTTTCTCAAAGATCGACGTTTCGTTTTAAACATGAAGACACGCTTTCCGCTCAAGGCTCAGTCCTTGCCCCTCTGTTGTACACCGTGTACTAACGACATTTCCATCCCACCGAACGGCGTCGAACTTGCCCTCTTTGCCGACGACACCACCCTTTACACCAAAGGCCGCTGTGTCCCGCACCTCATCACCAGACTCCAAAAGGCCGTTAACGCCCTCGGTGCACGGTTTCAAAAATGTCGTATCGATGTGAACCCAGACAAGAGTTCTGCGGTTTACTTCGACTTCAAACGCCGTCGCGTCGCCGACAATCTCCACGTTCGAATGTTAGGTATTCCCATCCCCTGGAAGCGCAGTACCGAATTCTTAGCCGTCACCTTAGACCAGACGCTTTCTTTCAAGCCACACGTCGATAGAGTAACGAAACTCGCCCGTCTCTACTTAGGCCGACTAAATAGTATGTTAGCTCGAATCTAGTTAATCGATCTCGAAGCCCTTCTGGCCGCAAATTCTAATTCTTATTGGAATTTTAATTCGAATTAATTTAACTTGTTTTTGCAATTTTGAGCACCTTCAGTGATTTGAGCACCTTCAGTGCTATGAATTCACCTTCAGTGCTTCGAGCATTTTCAGTACTATGTAAATCCCAGCGGGTGACCCCTTTAGGGCCCCGCTTGCGCGGCGTTTTTCTCTAACTGGCCGTCGCTTCAGATGAAGGATGTGAGGCAAAAAATAGCACGACTCATTCAGGGGTTTTTTAGTGGGTAGAGGCTCTGGTAGGCTCGGACCGAGTCCCACATAAGCTCGATCGCGCGCGCGGGGTTTTTCAGTTGGAGGAGAACAAAGAAAAAAGACACCGCGCGACCTTTTCCATCGGTGGCCGTCGCGTGAACAGCACGTAGCGCGCTGGGAGCGGTGCGGGGTTTACGTCGCGCACCGAGATACACCTTCGTTTCGTGTTTGATAATAAAAGTTCTGTTCATTCATTTCATAGGCGTGACCGTTACATGCTTGATATGAAAAGTTTTTTTTCAGAGCTGCTTATTATTTCATAGGTACTTGTGGTCCACGAACATTATGTATTTCTAAGCATCAGCACTTTAGGTAACGCGGCGGTCGTGATTATCGATTTATTAACTAGTATGGAATTAAGTGTCGTCCACGTCGCGTGTACTCATATCATATCAATCTAGCTTATTCATCAACATTATATATCCTAAGTATTTTAAGGAATAAACCTATTTACCTATCTTTAATCTTTAACTTAACTACTAAATCCTACACTTGTGTTTTATTTATCGCCTGTTCCTCCTTGTAGCCACAGTGTCTTAATTAGTAACGCAAAAATGTCAGGTGATCCTAAATTTTGCTTACATAGTAAAATGTACTGTAACCTTTTGAGACAAATCCTGAATTAGTCATCTTTTATTGGTACAATATTGGAACAAATTGAGGAATAGGGTAAGAATAAGAAAAACAAACGGTTGTGCGCAAAAATTGAAATATTAAAGGTTTTAATTTAATTCGTTTGTTGTAATTTAACTAATCGGTTCTGCAAAATAGCCGTTAGCTCATAACATATTTTGGTACCAGCTGGAAAAGAACACATAGCAAGCCGCATGGAAATGGTCAACTGGTGAGAGTTTGTCGTATTTGTCTGTAAGGGGCTTTACCTACATATTCGGCATCAATCGGCACGGAATATGGGTAGATAAACGTTCGGAAAAAATGTTTCCGGTTTTGGCGAGACAACTCAAAAATGTGAAGTTGTCGTTTCGGGCCGGCATTGCCAACAAATACTACCCGATCACGTGGATGGATGGCGCTCCCAAGACTTGTAAGTGCCAGAAGAGCGCCTAAATATTGAGAACTCAAAATACAAAAAAAAATCCATCATGTGGATGCGAATAACATTGCGGCTAACCTACGCATTAGACAAAACTACCTACATCAAGAAACTACGCTATTCGCTATTTCGTTATACTAGGTAAAAACTGAGAGTTCTTTTCTGAACTATGTATTCATGTTTTTGTTTATACAGTTCTTTTCAGTTATGGTTTCCTATGTCATACTTTAGTTTTTTGGTTGAGGTTGAATCAAATCAAATCAAAATATTTTACTTTATATTGGATTTTTTACGTTTGTGGAGCTTCTGGCGGTTATTGATTTAAGGATACAAATGCGATTCGATGCGTAAAAGGCACACTGGCAAGAGCGAGAGCGTATTCTTTTGTTTTCCGCCACCACGCTCCACGGGAAGGGCGGTGGTAAATGCATCATGCAGCCGATCTGCAGGGTGATGTGGGATTAACTAAAGTAGCAACTACCCACTAAAAAGCACCTTGACGGCTGTGGCAAGGGATTGCGAAGCAGCCTTCATCGGAGCACAACCGATTAGGGAAGGGGGTGCGCGCGAGCGGCTGTTAGCAATAGTTCTTTTCATATTGGCGCCACGCTAGTAAATCACGTAAGCAAAGAACAACGGTTGTAGACCGTACACTAATACCACTACAATTTTCATTCATTAATTTAGTCGGTAGATGTAGGTATGTGCCCAATGAAAAATGAATTAATACTTTAATCGAATATTACGAAAATAACTTTCATACTATTTCATGAACAATAAAAGCTCATTAAGTGAATTTGATAATGTACAATAATGGAATGGCTATAAGAGGTAAAGTCCCGATTTTTGAAGGTTTGTTTTTAAAGTAAATTTTTTTTAGAAATTTTATTTTATTAATTAATTTATTAAAAATTTGAAGTTATTTATTCTTCAAAATAGTTTCAATAGAATACAAAGGCCCAGCGCCCACTATCGGCACGGCACGACAAAGGATCCTACGGCATACCTTCGCGTAGACGCACACTGACGGCAATTATTGCCGAAGCATTCCCAGGCATGCTGAAGCGTGCCTAGGAGTGCCAAGGCATGTCACACTATTAACAATAAAATACACTACTTATTACAATTGCTCTTTATTTTTTCCAATCTCACTAGATTCAGTAGTTATAGAGCTGAATAAATGTTCATTATTTTAATCAGAAAGTAGATATAAATCAAATAATATATTATGTTATGTACGCAGATACTTCATGAGTTTTCATAATGAAATAAATCCCCATTCCCGAGACTTTCTTCATGGTACCTAGATATGGGTGTAGGTGTATATTTCAATGGAGAACTTAATCTCTGCTCGTAATTTGTGAATGATTTTTGAGATGAACTGAGTGGCACTCAAGGTAGGATTATATGTTGATGTGGATGCCTCATAAACAGATCTTCAGTCTTTTACCGTTGCCGACATTGATTTAAAAAACATATCAATGGGATGTTGTTCTTCATCTTTTTTAGACACAATTTTTTTTTAATTTCCTTTGTTGTGATACTTTGAGGTTGAGTCTGAGATTGTGGGTTTGATTGTGGGCGTGACATTTGGGATTCTGAGCATGATAGAGGTGAATATGTGACAGAATCTTGTGAGTTATCTGTAGGTGACTCATCTAAATTGGTTTTCTGGGATCTGTTTTCTATAAATGGGTTTAAGAATTGCAGTTCTTTTTCGTATTTTATAGCCCTTTGGCTTTTTGCTGCATCACCACTTTTGAATGTTCTATTTTTCATAGCTTTTCGATCAATATTCGTCTACAACTTTGCACATTCATGAGCTGGAAATAGAATTAAATCCAGGAGCCAGTTTCAAGACTTTAGCATTTAATTACCGAATGGGCTTTAGTACAGTTCGTCGTGTAGTTCACGAAACTTGCCTTGTACAATGGAAAATTTTGGGTCAGTTTGGAATTTCCCAAATTGGAAGCACTTCAAAATACGAGCTCCAAACAAAAGCGGTAGTCTGTATTTTAATTACACGAAATATTTTAGTATCAGATGCTAAATATAGAGATTTGTGGTTGTTGATGTAGGTGATTACGGCAGAAATAGTGAGTAGTGAGTGAAATAGTGATTGAAAAATTCTAAATTGGGACTAAAACTGCAAGATGACTCCTTGCTTATACCACCAAATGCATGTTTACAGGGTTTCAAGAATTACCCTAAATTTTTGTTGCTGATGAAGGTTTCCCCCTTACGAAAAATATAATGAGACCACACCCTGCGAATCAACTGGTCGATAAGGAGAAAAGAGTTTTTAGTTATAGACTTAGTCGCGCAAGACGTATCGTGGAGAGTGCATTTGGCATTCTACAGTCAAGGTTTGAATTTTTCAGAAAAGAATACAACTTCATCCAAAATACATAGATAATGTTATCATTATTAACACAAAATACGATCATCAAAAGTAAACATTTTCTACTACAACTGTTTTCGTGTTCGCACGCAACTACCTCCAACTTTTAAACGTTTTTTACGCTTCACTCAAAGAATGAAACTTGTTTATGATATTTTCATTCAATCTGATTGAAATTAAAAACATTTTATGCTTTAAGTTCTTCTGTTTAGAGTATAAAACAGATTAAAAGAGGGACCGGTACTGTAGGCGCGGATCCACGCTTAGGCAAACGGAAAGTATTGCGTGGATCCGCGCTTAGGCAAACGAGAGGGTAATACGCGACTGTCTGTTGATCGCACAGTGCTTGTTTGCAAATTGGGTGGAAAGTAGGAAAGTATCTAATTATCTACGTTTACGTTTATTTCTATTGTGCAACGACCTCCCAGCTGATCGCAAGGTCCGCGCGTTATCTGGATAGGTGTGTGGCCGCGCGCTTTAACTCTTAAATGTTTAGAATTTTTATGGAAAGACCATAAGTCCAAATGAAAAACGGTTTTTTGTAGTCGAATGGTGGAGACTTACTCACTCTGGAATATTTTTTTGTAAAATACTTTTTTGAACACCCTGTATATATAGTAGTCAATAGTCTTTATTGAACTACTTAACGAAATTACTATTTTAACAATTATATAAAGGGAGAGATAATGGTAGCATTGCTATGTACTAAATAAAGTAAAAAGCATTGTACCAACATACATTAAGATTCTTCGAGGACATTCTCTATTCCATATATTAATTCTGGTTCTCCAACAGACATAGGAGTATAGACTACTTGCAAATAAAAAAACATATCTTGAACATAAACTTTATTACTTACACATGTAATACAAATTTATTATTTCGACTAGAAATATAAATAATTATTTATACATTGGTCTATAACAATTTTACTGATTCTTTAAGTTTCTCTTACATCTAAAATATTTAGCTGTTTAACTGGCAGAATTTTCGCAAGCCGCTATGATTTCTGAAACAAAAAATAAACAAACTATAATCACTTCTTTATTGCATTTGCAATGTTCAAATCATGCAACAACATGTGTACAACTGATGGAATTTTAGGTCAAGATTTTTTATCATGTTTTAATGCTATTTTAATATTGAAAATAATACGATGCAATTATTAACGCATAGCTCTCAGCCAGTGAAATTACCCTTTGGTGTACTTAATTATACTTATTTGACGGTACCATCACGCAGCGAGTCCATACATTAATTGAAACACAGCTGAAGGAGGAATGTGTGGTATTTTCTTAGCAAGTAGTGTTATAAACCAGTAAATGGGAAAATCCCAATTCGTATTTTAAACACTTGTGAGACAGATGTTCGATTAAATTATTTTCAAGTAAACACTAGTAAATTAAATGAATATTTTATTTGTTATTTTAGCAAACGATTACGACGATTACTTGTGATAGAGTAAAAACCTTATTTTCCCTATTAAACTTAAATGATTTGAATATAGAAGGACGAAAATCAATAGAAAATATTTGCGCTAAATTTCCCGACATTTTTCATCTACCAGGGGATAAATTAACAACCACCCCTATTTATAGACAAACTATCGACCTGAAACCACACACTACGCCTATTTATACAAAGCCTTATCGCTTACCATACTCGCAGAAAATGGAAATTGATAATCAAATCAAAAGTATGTTATCACAGAGAATAATTGAAGAATCGCAAAGTGCATGGTCTAGTCCCTTGTTGCTAGTGCCAAAAAAACTAAACGCATCCGGTACCAAAAAATGGCGCGATGTGATTGATTACCGGAAGTTAAATAACGTCATTCAGGAGGATAAGTTCCCTCTGCCCAATATAACTGAAATTTTGGACTCGTTGTCAGGTGCTATGTATTTTACTCATTTAGACCTTTCACAAAGTTTTTGTCAAGTTTCATTAGAAAAAAGTTGTAGACCCTTCACAGCCTTTACAACGGGTAAAAATCAATACGTAATGACCCGTATGCCTATGGGCCTCAAGTCCAGTCCTCAAGTCCAGCTTTAGTAGAATGTTAACTATAGCAATGTCTGGCCTTAATCATGATAAGTGTTTGTAGTATCAAGATGATCTGGCCATTTTTGGTAGGAATTTACAAAATCATAATCAAAATTTAATGGACATTTTCTCTAGGTTACGTAGAAAAATTTAAGATTAAATCTGGCAAAGTGAATATTTTTACAGAAAGAAATTAGTTTCAGGTACAGATCAAGAAAAAATAAGGGTCCTTGAAAATTATCCAAGGCCACAAAGCACAGACGAAGTAAAGCGTTTTGTGGCCTTTGCTAATTTTTATCGGAAATGTATACCTCACTTTGCCAAGATAGCAATTCCTCTTAATGAGCTGTGTTGTAAGAATGTGAAATTTAATGGAATACTGATTGTGAAAGTGCATTTCAGTTATTAAAATCTGCGTTATCAAAATCGCCAGTTTTACAGTATCCAGACCTATCAGAAAGTAACGAGTTCATTCTTCAAACTGACGCATCGGGAAAAGCTATAGGCTCAGTGTTGTGCAATAAGAATGGCCGACCTGTAGCTTATGCTAGTCGCAGTTTGAATAAAGCCGAAATTAATTATCCAACTATTGAAAAAGAGCTCTTGTCAATAGTATGGAGTGTTAAGTATTTTCGGGCTTATTTGTACGGCAGAAAGTTAAGTTACAGACCGACCATCGCCCGCTCGTTTACTTATTTTCTATGAAAGACCCCTCTAGTAGACTTAAAATTCAGATTAAAATTAGAAGAATATAATATTACTATAGAGTATCTAAAATGCCTATTAAACTGTGTTGCAGATGCACTTTCACGAATTAGTATGTCGTCGGAAGATTTAAAAATGATGATCGAGCTGGTTATTAATGTAGTTACTAGAGCGCAATCTCGTCAAATGAAAATGCAAAGTGATAAGAACAGTGATATTTTACCGGCGGATAATATTGACATTGACTCGAGGCCTGATCAACCGAGAGTCGTGGATATAATTTAAAAACCGAAACATGTTACTGAACTTTTATTAATTAGCGCTACACAATTAAATAATTTATTGAGAAAAATTATTTTGATAGATAAGTTCAAATATTTTTTTTTGTGCCAGTCAATTAAGAATTTACTTGCAGACAATATCTCGATCTCGAATTACGCGAGACGAATTGTTGAGAGATTTGTCATGTTTATGTTCTAAGTATTCAATAAACTGTAACGTAGTACCAGTAAAACACCAAAACTCTCTTCTATGTTTATTTTTTCGGTAAAATTAAAAATATACAAAAATGCCAAAAATTTTGGCTACGCACACTCGTGAACGTAAAAATAAATTATAGGTTTCTTAAAAAAAACTTTGATTGTAGATAATAAAATATCTTAACTATGTAATTTTGAATAATAAACTCAGAAACAATAATAAATAAATAGATTCAAGTTGCTTTGATGGATAATATTTCGTGACTGACTTGTCAAATCAAAACATTGCCGTTCTCCGACACTACGTAATTCCTAGTTTAAAATTACGTCGGGAACGACAAAAAAAATAAAATTTACTGACAAAAAGAGGTCGAAATAGACAACCGTCACAATACCCCGGGGGCCGGGAAAAAAAAAAATCTGAAAGATTTTTTTTAGTAAAATTTCAAATTCAAACCAAATCAAAATAAACCGCATATACATATCGAATTTTAATATTTAATCTGCTAAATGAAAGAACAATCAAAAAAAAAAATAATAATTAAAAGCAAAATGAAAATTAATATTAACATCCTATAGAAGAATTTTTCTGAAAAAACATCCTGTATATATGAAAAAAAAAATAATACTGATATATTGCATATCAACAAGTTATTTAATAGAAAAAGAAAACAAAACAGACGAGAGAGAGAAAAAAAAAATCCTAAATAATTATCTTAAATTACATGGTTCATGAATGATAAAATTTTAAACATGTTCCTGGAATATACAATGTTAATATACATCGTTCAACTCCATCAACGTACATTATAATTACAACATACATTCTCTTTCATACTAGTCTTATTCCAACTACTGGAAATAAAACATCATGCAGTTAGAGTTGCTTATGAGGAATCGTATCCTAAATAAGTCAACTCAACAGAGTTGAACGCAACGGCAAAAGGCTTTAATAGTTGCCATCCGCTGAAAATATTAATAGCTTATGGCTTCTTTAACGTGTCGCTAACTCCCGCACGGTGATTACTATAAACAAGTTTCAGTTAAAGACTGAAATAAATATGCCGGAAAGAAAAGAAAATCATAGCCAGTCGTGAAATATTGACTTTTAAATAAAATCCAAGGGTCTTTTGTGAAGTAATTAAAATATTTATGTAATAAACATATGAAAATAATTCTCACAGGAAAGTGATTCAAGCGTATAAATAATACACATAGGTATGGTTTAGTTTAACGAGTTACCTTAATAAACGCTCGTGCAGAAGGCTTAATTTTACAAGTTGCAAACCGCTTGAAAAAAAAAAATTGAGAAGAAAAAATTAGAATTGCAAATATTAAATAAATTACACAAAAAGTTAACCTAATACTACGATGATGATAATTAATTATAAGTTTTGACCAACGTCAATGTTAATGGTATAGCCAAACGATAATGAGGTGCATAGAGAAAAAAAAATAAGACAAAAAGAATCGGCTTATGCTCGCCGTGAGATAATTAGCAATAATTATATATGAATTCATATAAAGTAATTGGTAACAACCAATCTAGTCACTCAAAGAAGAAGTTAAACGCGGTAGAGGTTTAATGTCTCTGATATGCCAACGACCTAATGGGTCATTATTCATATCCACTAAATCGTAAATTAATGGTGAAACTTTACATTTAATAAATTTGGGTGCAAACTTAGCACAAAAATGTTTTTAGAGGAACTTATTACATGGTTTCGCCTCCAAACAATATCACCGTTATTAAATTCTAAATTCTGATGATGTTTGTTATAATAAGTTGCATTATATTGATGTGCATTAAATAACCGCTTCTGTACTTCGGAAAAGATAGGTATTAATTGCCCTATGTTTTCAGCATATACATCCCTAGGACTGAAAATTAGTTCATCTCTGGAATCTTTATTTTTGTAGATAGATCCACATGTAACAGCTTCTCTACCAAATACTAAAAATGATGGAGTGAATTTTGTGGTTTCATTAACCGCAGTATTAATAGCAAACTGTATTTTGTTTATATAGGTATCCCAAGTTCTGTGATCTTTATCTATAAAAGCTGCAATCGCCGTTACAATAGTTTTATTGTAACGCTCAACGGTGTTAACCTGTGGACAGTAACGTGGGGTGTAATGTATTTTTGGTATGTTGTAAAATTTAAATAATTCAGATAATTCTGTATTTATCATTTGAGGACCATTATCTAATATAATAGTTTCTGGAACTCCATAAACCATAAAAACTAAATTGTCCAATATATGGCGAATAATAGAAGCGGTTGCATGTTTTATTGGAAATAACAAACAATATTTGGAAAAACAACAAGTAACTACAAATAGAAATCTATTCTGCTTACGTGAAGTAGGTAGTGGACCTATCAAATCTATGGATAAACATTGGAAAGGGCGTGAACAATGTTTGGGTTTGCCCATTAAACCAATTAAGTTTTGATTTTGGTGCTTGGTAGCTAAACAAGTCTCGCACTTAGCAATAAACATGGCTACGTCTTTATACATGCCAGGCCAAAAATAGAGATTTTTAATTCTATGGTATGTTTTAAAAGTACCAAAATGTGCCGTTTGGGGAGTAGAATGATTTTGTGTAATCACAGATTCCCTAAATTCTAATGGTATTACTTGTTTCCAATTAAATTCAGAGTTAAATAATGTGTTAGATCTACAAAATCTAAACAATTTATTATTATGAATCATGTAATCCGGAGTACTAGAAGGAAATGATAAACATTTATTATAAATTGCTAAATACCAAGTGTCTTTAGTTTGAGAAGTAGAAAAATTAATTAAATCAATTGGTTTTATCCGTGATAAAGTATCTGGTACGACATGATCTGAGCCTTTTTTGTGTTTAATTACGAAATTAAACATAGATAAACGAATACTCCACCGAGCTAATCTGCCAGTAGGATTATTTAAATGCATAAACCACTGAAGGGCTGCGTGATCAGTATAAATTGTAAATTGTAATCCATTATCTAAATAACAACGCCAATGTTCTAGTGCCGTAATAACACTTAAAAGTTCACGTTCAGTGACTGAATAATTCTTTTGAGCGCCTGTAAGTGATTTACTCATATAAGCAATAGGTTTATCAATATTATCAACTTCCTGAGTTAACATTGCGCCAATGCCGTAGGAAGAGGCATCACAATGAACAGCAAATGGTTTAGAGAAATCTGGGCATGCCAGAACTGGTGTACTAATTAAAGCTTGTTTAATAGCCTTGAAAGCAATTTCAGCTTCAACAGACCACTTAAATGGAGGTGATTTTTTGCTTGTAGAAGTTAATTTAGTTAACGGTGCTGCAAGGGTGCTTAAATTAGGTACAAAACGTCTGTACCAGCTGGCAGTACCCAAAAAACGTTTGACCTCCTTAGCAGATTTTGGAGTTTGTATATCAAGAATAGCTTGAACTTTTTTAGGATCCGTTTTTAAACCATTTTCATTAACTACATAGCCTAAGTACTTTAATTCTTTCCGGAAAAATGAACATTTTGGAAAATTGACTGTGAGATTGGCATCTGAAAGTTTTTTAAGAATTTTAGTAAGTATATCGACATGTTGTTCAAAGGTTTGAGAGATACAGACTATATCGTCGATAAAATAGAAAACATTATTATCATTTGTAAGGTCATTTAGTAGATTTTCAATGAATCTTTGTTGGGTAGCAGGTGCATTAGTTAAACCAAATGGCATAACTTTAAATTGAAACATTCCTCGGCCTGGAACATGGAATGCAGTTTTGAGTTTATCCTCTTTTTTTAAGGGAATATTCCAAAACGCTTTAGCAATGTCAATAGATGATATAAATTTAGCATCTTTAAGGTTATCTAATATATCAGAAATGAAAGGAAGTTTGTAAGCATCTTTTTTTGTGATATCGTTTAATTTACGACTATCAATACAAAATCGCCAAGTACCATCTTTTTTAGGTGTAATAATAATTGGGTTCAGCCATGGGCTGTCACTGGGTTCAATGACATCTAATTGTAACATATCATCAACTTCTTTACAAAGAGCTTTTTGTTTCTCAGGAGAAAGTCTGTAACAGCGTTGACGAATAGGTGGATGGTCTCCAGTGTCGATGAAATGTTCGACTAAATGAGTACGACCTAAAGGTTTACATTCAGTTGAAATTAACCTAAACTTTTCCATAATTGCATCTGCAATAATTTTTTGTGTGTCTGTTAAAGAATGGTATTCATGTAAATGAAAGTTAGAATCTGTATTAATGAGAAAAGATGAGTTTAAATTTGAAGGTTGTAATGTGATATTACTAAGAATATCCGGAGCAAGATTAAAAGTTTTCCAAAAATCAATACCCAAAATGAGTGATTCAGTGATTTCTGGGATCACATGAGCTGTAATTAACGCAAATTTATTGTTATAAAAAGTAGGAAGAGTAATAATGCCGATAGAAGAAATAGTTTGTCCGTTTGCAACATTACCTTTTATTAAACAGTTTTTTTGCATAAAAAGACCATGTTGTGATAAAATTTTATGAGAATTATTACCCAATATAGTGATAGCACTACCACTATCTAAAAGACCATTTAAAATTAAATCGTTTACTTTTATATGTAAATAAGGGCGTTCAAAATCTGATGTTTTATTAAAGAGGAGAGCACAAGTGTTATAAGATTTAAAAAAAATTGTTAAAGTTTTTAACCATGTATCCCAATCTTTTTTGTCAAAATTTGATGATTTAATACCATTATTTTTGTTTATGCACTCCTCGTAATTTAGTTTTTTGAAATCGACTTATTACAATTAGGACATTTACTAGTAATAAAGTCTTTTTTTCCACAACGAAAACACACTATATTAGTGTTAGTACAGTCTTTTAATAAATGTGTATTAGATCTACAACGTGGGCAAGTGAATTTATAAAAATTCTGATTTTTATTAATTGCAGTTACAGTATTAGGTAATGGATTAGCTACAGCTGCTATGGAATTATATGTACAAGCTTTAAAAGGAAATTCAGGAATATATGGTTGATTATGTGAAAGTAGAGTATTATTATACGATTTGTTATTAGAATTTGATGTAGAAGGAATAGGAAAAGAATGATAATGATCTGGTGGTGATGATGAAGAGTAGTAAGATGTATTATTAGAAACTTGGAGAATGCTTTCTGTAAATTTGCATGATTCCAAGAGGGAATTTACAGTATGTAAATCAGTAGGTGAAAGACGTAATGTGAATTCAGGTTTAAGATTTCTAACAAGAGTATTAATTTTTTCTTTTTCGGACATTGGTTCCAAGAGCTTTGAAAAAAGAGATTCCATTGTAGCAAAGTAGATGATAATTCTCTCATTATATTTTTGTTTACGAGCATCGATTACTTTTTTTAGTTTATAATCGTAATCGGTAATTGCAAAATCATTCAACAATGCCGATCGGAAAGATGACCAGTCATTAATAGTCGACTTTCTAGCTCTAAACCAATCAAGAGCAGATCCAGATAAAATATCATAAATATGTGAGAATAAAGATTTTTCAGAAATATTTTTTATTTGTGAAAATTCTTCAAGTTTTTGAATAAAATCCTTTGGACAACCTTCACCTTTATAAATAAATCTTTTTAAATCATTGTTAGTTCGATTTTCTGTAATTTTACTGACCTTATCAGTTAATGCTTCGAAAAAAGAAAGGGGTTGTAGATTAATATTTTGTATAGATTCTGCGGAATGATATGTGGAATGTGTTGGTGATTTTTCCAAATTTTTAAAACGTGAGTCTAATTGAGTTAAATCATTCCAACATGAATTTATTAAATCTAACTGCTCTGAAGATAAATCTGATGTAATGTCAATGAGGCCTAATCTTGTTCTTATATAAGTTAAATAAGGTGAAATTTTTTGTTTCCTAATAGGATAAGAGTTTATACAAGCTTCAACAAGTTTTAAATTTTTTTTAATGGTATTAATATCTTCTGAAAATTCTTCAGGGCTATTTTGTAAAATTTCTGTTTCAGAATCTACATTAATATTTAATAATAATGATCGTAGTTCGTCTACAGATTGCGTCGAAGAAAAATTTATATTTCTGATTTTTAATTCATAAATTATTTCAGGTTTATTTAATTGTGAAAAATTCATTGCAAAATCAAAAAAAAAAATGTTAAAGTGAAACAAATTTGTTAATAGTCGTTATGCAGAATAGAGCCTTAAAAATATACGTATTTTCGAGTGATGAAAATGAATAGAAAATGTTATTTAAATAGTGAAATTACTGGGTTATAGAATGTTGTGTCTTCAGAAAATTTCTTCAAGGATATTATAACGAAAGAAACTAAAGAAACTTAAATGTCTGAATAATTTAGCAGTATTTTGATATATTATAGTAGATATATTATAGTAGATATATTATAGTAGATATATTATAGTAGATATATATATAAATATATTATAGTGAATGTTAATGATTGAAAATGGTAACAAATAAAGTTTTATGCCTGACCTCAATAATAATTATAAAAAAATTATTTTTAATGTTGCAATTCTTCTGTTGATATAGTTCCTCCTCTCTTCTCCATAAACTACGTTTGAATATTCGGGCGCCAGTATGTAACGTAGTACCAGTAAAACACCAAAACTCTCTTCTATGTTTATTTTTTCGGTAAAATTAAAAATATACAAAAATGCCAAAAATTTTGGCTACGCACACTCGTGAACGTAAAAATAAATTATAGGTTTCTTAAAAAAAACTTTGATTGTAGATAATAAAATATCTTAACTATGTAATTTTGAATAATAAACTCAGAAACAATAATAAATAAATAGATTCAAGTTGCTTTGATGGATAATATTTCGTGACTGACTTGTCAAATCAAAACATTGCCGTTCTCCGACACTACGTAATTCCTAGTTTAAAATTACGTCGGGAACGACAAAAAAAATAAAATTTACTGACAAAAAGAGGTCGAAATAGACAACCGTCACAAAACGAAATATGCATATTACGAAATGATAATAATAGCGATAAGTGGGCTCACAGCGGAAATAATAAAATGTAGTAAGTGGTCCGGAGTTGTTGGTAAGGTTCAAAGAATCGATGACTTAGAATATAACAGGCGTGTGATATTGAATGACTTTCATCTGTTGCCCACAAGTGGCCACGCGGGCATAAGGCGGATGACAAATAACATAAAGAAATATTACTTTTGGCCTAATATAGATAAAGATGTAGCTGATTTTGTTTCTAGGTGCGAGCAATGTAAGAAACAAAAATATTGTATACAAACTAAGCAACCTATGGAAATAACAACCACTGCGCATTCCTCTTTCGATATACATAATTATAGCTATATTTTAACCTTGCAATGCGAATTGACAAAGTATACGGAGGCATACCCGTTATTTAACAAGGATGCTGTAAGCGTTGCCCGTGCTTTTGTTGATAATTTTACTTTAAGATTCGGCATACCTAAGGAAATAGCGACCGATCCTGGGTCAGAGTTTATATCTAGTACTATGAAAGAGGTGTGCCAAGTCTTAAAAACTAATCAAATATTCTCCACAGGTTATCATCACGAAAGCATCGGCGCATTAGAAAACACGCATAAAACGATACTTGCTTATTTGAGGATAAACTGTCAAAACAGGATGAATGCATGGGGGGCTTGGTTGCCGTATTGGTGCTTTCTTATAATAATACGGTTCATACGGAAACCAAGTACACTCCACACGAATTATTTATTCGGAAAACATTGCATTTTACCTAGTAATTTAATCGGAAAGGTCGCAGATCCTCTGTACACTCATGACAATTATGCACTCGAATTAAAATAAAGACTTCAAATAGCACAGAGAGATGCAAGTAATAATTTAATGCTAAGTAAGATTAAGCGTAAGCAAGACTCTGATAATTATGTTAACCCTTTGTACTTTAAAAAAGGTGATTTATTGTTATTAAAAAAACCCTTCAGAAAACAAGATGGATCCTATTTATCTGGAACCTTATGTTGTGATTGATGACTGAGATTGTAATGTGAAAATTTTAAAAGACGGTAAGGAGTATGGTACTCATAAAAACCGAACTCAATTTTTTTTAAATGTGTGAACCTTGTATTTTTGTATTAGTGTGTATCCCTATTTTCAGTTATTGTTAAGCAATTTTTTTTGTAACTTTAATATTATTATATGTCATATTATTATACGTCTAGTACCTCTGTGAAGGTATAACAAAAAAAAATATATATATACGTTTTATATCAATTAATGGGAAGGTGTGATATATGTAGTATGTACTTATACTTTGTAAGCTATCTCTTATTCAATAAATACAGTGTATTCTCAGACTTCGCGGGTTTCAATTGTCTCACTAAACGCCCGACCTTACAGGTCGTTCAACCATACATACATATTTAAATTAATTTTTTTTATCGTAGGTAGAAATCGTTTACAATCAACGCATGAATCTTTTACTTTACCTCAACTTCATCACCGTTGCGTAAATACACCTTAGCTTGGCATTAAAAGCTATTAAAGGTGAACCGAGAAAACAACACCCAGCGAAAAAAATACATTTCCGTACTCTTTATCAAAATTGTTAAGTCCATGAAGTCCATAGTAGGTATACAGTATAACATTCAAACTGAGAATATTATTATTAAAAAATCCACAATTACACATGCGAAGTTTCAAGCGAACAACTTCTGATTCCGGGAATTCTGGGATATGTTTGTATAGTACTTTGAGATAACGTAACCTTTTGAAATATTTCTTCCTTATTGTAATACTCTAACTCATAACTTACTCTGAACAATGTCCTTCAGCGCCGACACTGCCGGACTATTGGGCACCGTGGTGAGGAAGTCTTCCCCCTTGTCACAGCATCTTGCCAACAGTGGGTCCAGCGGCAACGACCCCAGCAATGGGACAGATAGCTCGGAGCACATCTGTGGAGCCCCACCTGTCGTCGCTGGGAAGATTTCACTGCGGCTCTGCAATATTTATACGTGGTGTACTTCAAGCTGTAATCCTCACATTTGAAATCTCATGAAAACGAATTTTGTCAATGCTAAAAAATAGTCATGACATAAAGATAAGAAGTCATACATGTAAAAAAAATTGTCGTATTGTAGTTTCGGCGTTAAAGCTGTAGGCTGGTGAGGATTATGGCTTGAACGTCAAGCTGTAATCCTCATCTCTCGTGCAAGCAAACGGTAAGGTCTATCGACTTGGTTCAGGTTCCAAAAAATAGTCATGAAAGAGTGACAACGACATGCCAAATCTCAGAAATAGTCGATGAAGGATTTCAGAGATATAAAGCTACCCTGGTGAGGATTATGGCTTTTAAATTTGTAAACTTAAAATTTCTCCGGAAGGCCTACGAATTTTCCCTAAATTTCTATGGATATACAGTCGCGTACAAAATCATTATTTCTCTTAACTTAGTAAAAAAATCGCGCTCTTTTGGTTTGTTACTCTTTTCCATTACTGTAAATTCTTTGCAGACAATAGTTTACAGTAGACAGTTTTGTAATAGGTACATGGTAGTACTTATTAACCTATTATACATTGTATATGAAACCAAACCTACTGACCTTACAATTAGGGCACACAAACAACGACATATTCTCGACCACGCCCAGGACTCGAACTCCGACCTTCTCGCAGAACTGTATCTCTTTCCGAACGTCGAGCAAAGCCACTTCTTGAGGGGTTGTCACGATGACAGCTCCTGTCAGGTTTGACGTTGACAGGTACTGGATTGCTGACAGATGCTCGTCGGAGGTCCCTAGAGTTGTTGCAATGGAAGATGTCTACATTGGATTTACTACTTCAATGATATAATAAGGTCATACGCCAAGTGACAGACAAATTATAATGAAAACTGTCATTCAAATCTTTCAATTAACAACTAAAAATAACTAAACTATAATTGTTTTTTAAATGTTCTCAGCGTCTAGTCGCCTAGTCCAAACAAGTAATGTTATATTTTTATTTGTTTTCTAGTCAGAAGCAACATGTTGTAATATGCACAAAATAAATAATTATCTGAAAAGTTTGTGTTGTTTTTACTTATAGTTCTTAGCTACACCTTATTTTATGATTTTATAATATACTAAAATTAATTTATTGATTAATTGGAATATAAAAATAAAACTATAAAATATTTCTTTAATTTAATGAACAATATTAGGTTTATTAAAGAATATATCTTTAATTAATTTTGAAAGGAAACAAAGATTATTGAAGTTATATATATGTTGGAGGGTAGTTCTGTAGGACTGATCGAAGTTAGGAACTAGTATTAGATAAAATTGATTTCATTTCAATTATTTGTTTGCTTAAATCTTGATTATATTTTATGTAGTTAAAAATACTTTACTTTGATTTGTTAGTTTGATTTAAAGTTAATTGAAATTATCTATTAGTAATTGTATTGTATTCAGTTTTATTTTATGTTTGAATAAACCAATAAGAGCAAGATACGTCTGGAGTGGGGTCGTGGCGTGATGTGGCGTGATTATTTTTGAGAATGGAATGCATAAATAAGAGTGTACTGGTCGGGGTGGACCATATTCTTTGTAACTTTTGGCTAAGCTAATTAGTGTGCCCGCTAATTGCGAACCCGCTGCTCTTTTTCTAATCTTATTATCAAAACCGTTAAGTTATAAGTTTATAAAATTCGTGTAAAGTCTAAGTAATAAAAGTGTGTGTAATATATTCGACTTTTGCTTGCATTTCACCCAGTATGGATGCCCAACCTTTTACCACCAGTGCCGATGACGGAGAACGTGATCGTTCTCCGAGATATACATATAAATATTACTACTTACAATTTTATAAAAAATATAATAAAAAAGATATATTATAGAAATAGAAGATCAACTACCTGATTAATCTTTAAATTAATCTAGTTTTCCAGCATTAAATTTATTAATTCTTTATTAATAAATACTCTTCGACTATCTATAAAAATATAAAAAACAAAAAAACGGGAACAACTTCCGAGATTCGAACTCAAAAATAGAAAAATAAAAAAAGGTCATGCCTTCCGAGATTCGAACTCAGGCCGCCTGAAGCAAGGGTAGCGTGCAAGTGAATCTGCACATTATACGGCTGAGCTACGCTCGGCTTCATAGGCTATGTTCAAATTAACGATCTATATTCCCGTATAGTAGCATTATTTTTTGTTCTGAACGAATTCGATCGCCAATAGTTAGAATTTATTTTGCAAACAACATAGTCGCTCTAAACCGGTTGTGTTAATTGTTCGAGTCTTTAGTAGAGTGAGTTGGGGAGAGCGCGCGGTGCGTGCGGGGGGGATATTCGGCCGACGACTGGGTGGCTTAGATGTATCTGGCACCGACTGTACATTTCAAGCTTATCAAATATAATGAATACATCAATCATCATCACCATCCATCATCAGGGGAGATGGAAAATAAACGCGTATTCATTTAACACAAAAAAAATGCTCCTACGCCGAGTCTGACACCTTTTCAAGGTAAAAATGAATGCCACAACAAGAATTGGGTATTTGACAACATTTGAAAATGCCAGTTTTTATAATTTATGTAGAAAATACAAGTTATTGTGAGTCAACATTTTTTAAATAAAGTTTTTAATTTAATATAGAATAGAAAATTTAAAAAAGAAGCAAAAAAGTTATTATATGAACGTTACTTATCTTATATGAACACATCGCTGTATCTAGAAAACTATTGATTTTAAACATACTGTTACTTCTGCATTATTTCTGTACTGTCGATAAAGTATTTAAATATGTTATAACATTTTTTTTGTCAAATACTCTAGTAAGACAATATGTCAAGTGTAGTTTAGGAATATTATAAACATATTTTATTACTGAGATTAAAAACTAAATCCTGAATATGACCAAAAAAGTAATTATGAACAAAACATTAGTATCTACCTATTAGAACACTATAACTTACCAGGAGGTGTGTCAATAAGCAGATAGTCCAGATCTCCCCAGTCTACTTCGCTTAGAAATTGTCGGATCATGCCTGAAACAAAACAAACAACGATTAAAAATAAATGCCACTTAGATTTTTTTTTACTTCTCATGGAACTGACTATGACTTAAGATTAATGGAAGTAATTTTTTAACATTGGTTTAAAATTAGTTGAAAATATCTCAACGACTACTTCAAATTAGTGAATCAAGAAGATACCTACCGTTCTTCTTAGGTCCTCGCCATATAACAGCATCGTCGGGGCTTCCCAGCAAAAACCCGATGGACATCAAACATAGGTTGTCCGTCACGTACTGAAAGTTAAAAAATATAAGCTTTGTCAACATGGATATACTCAAGCGAGGTTAACAACTGGCGCAAAGTTACTATCGGACAAATTCGTATAAATCTAGTTAACACATAACTTCAAAAATATTTTATACTGACAAAATTATTTGAAATCTAGTCATAACAAAATGCAAATGTAAAACTTCAATTTAAAAACTCATGGTAAAAGACACTAGTACATTGTTTCCCAACCTTTTTTGGGCCCTGCCCCACCTTACCATTTTTTCAATTTTTACCTTACAATTTCTAACCTTTAAAAATTGTTTTGTTCCCTTAAGAAATATAAATGATACGATAAAGGAATAAATCACTATAAAATCGTTATCAAAACATCGTGAGTAAAATTTCAAAACATGTAATGGAAAACTGAAATTCAAAACAATTTGAATATTGACTTTTCTATATTTATTGAGTGCTATCCTTGCGCTTGATGCTTGCTGCACAGAGATTTTATATTAGGTTCTAATTTACTTAGCTTTAATCTCAAGTCTCCACGTTGTGTTATATCAAGTAGATTTCTTTTTTTTTATTAGTAAATCATTCACATCACTACATCTACATACAGCTAAATATGAAGATGGAAACGGTAGTAAAAGTTGTCTTGCACATTTCGTTGCATTTGGGTATTTAGTTCCAGTTTCTTCACAAAGCCATTCCGTCGCTCCTGTTATATTAAATAAAGTTTTTACTGATTCATCATTTTGCAATTCTGCATATTTGATATATCAGACAAATCCATTAATATTGGCTGCATCATCCATATTGGGAAGTCAATTTGTTTTAAATCAGAAAATCTTTCTTTAAAATCAGCGGATAGAATATTCAGATTGATGACAATAACAAGTAAAGCGGTATCGGTTTCTTCACATTTTTGGAGCCAATGAAACTCTTTAAAGTTTTTGTTGGTAATATGTTTCTGATATAACTCTATATTTTGGGAACGAAACCAATTATCTTTGCTTTTGCATATTTAGTTTATTAGTTTTTATTGGTTTAGTATCATATATCGGCTAAATAACTTACAAATGCTTTACCATCGATTGTTAACAGACACTTCATTTCAGGTTTGTCGCTTAAAAAATCACTAAGAGTATCAAACAGTTGCATAAATCTTTTCAAGCAGTTTCCTTTGGATAGCCATCTTAGTTCAGCGTGAAATAAAAGTCTCACATGGTCTTCATTTTGTTCTTCACAAAATAACTTGAAAAGACGCTCACATTTGGCACTAGCTTTAAAAGCATTAACACACTTTATTACTGCATGTAGTACTTCATTTAGAACAGGCGAGATATTTTTAGATACCAAGTTTTCCTTGTGAATAACACAATGTACAATAATCATTTCTGGATTCGCATCTTTCATCAATTTTAAACAGCCATTTTTCTTGCCCATCATATTAGGGGCGCCACCTGCAGCACAAGATGTCATATTTTTCATTGGTATATCATTGACATCTAAGTAGTTTTTTTAACTTATTATGTATATCTTTGGAGGTAGTGGTGCTTTCTAATCGTTTACAGAACAACATTTCTTCAGCAAAATGCCCTTCATCAAAATATCTTACAAAGGTTATCAATACTGCCTCACTGTCCCTCAAAGTTGATTCATCCATTTGTACCATTGAGAAATTTCTTGTTTTCAGCTTTCCAACAAGTTGTTTCTCAATATCTTCACTCATTTCGTCTATTCTTCTGCTAACAGTATTGTTACTGAGTGGCATAGCTTTTACACCTTTGTCATCTTATTCAGAACCGTTTTGAGAAATGCTGATATTGACGGTTTTATCAAATTCTCTCCTATAGTGTGATTTTTTCCAGTTTTAGCGATTAGTAAAGAAATGTGATAACTAGCCTCAGAAAGACGATTATTTGCTAAAGAACAAGCACTAAATAGAGACTGTAATGTTGTTCTTTTTTCAAACTTTTCGTTTAAAGTTTTAAAGTGAATTAAGTCTGAATTTATATGAGCACTATGTTTCGCCTTCAAATGCGTCTCAAGATGAGCTCGTTTCATTGATTCGTTGGTCAAGCATTGCTGGCATAAAAGACAAAACGGCAACCGCTTATCGTGAACAGCGGGTATGAACCCAAATTTTAAATATTCCTCCGAATATTGACGAGCTTTTTTCTTGTTTGTTCCACTCATTTTATTAATGGGCTAAAAAAATCAATTAAGAAACAATATAATAAAATATGTGTCAAAACTAATTCAATATGACAGAGTAAATGTATACGCAAAGAAACATATTTATTAAAATGTATATTATTTTTCACTTGACAAACATTTCTGGAAAGTTAAATGCTTCTAAAATTAAAATAAATATAAATAAAATACTTATCTATACAATATAATATAAATATATTTGTTAAATCAGCCATTAATTGACGGACACTTGTTTCAAATTAACACCAACTGAATGGTGTGAACACTACAGAAGTTGAGTTGGGCCAATTAGATGTGAAAAACGGCGTTGTTCAGCGAGTTTTAAAACGTCCGGGGTTCCCCGCGACAGGCGGCACACTCCTCGGTGAATCCCCGCCCCGACGAAGTTTACTTGACCATGACGACTCTAATTACCCAGTTGATATTTTGGTAACGACAAACGAAATTATACCAAAAAATTATTAACAGCATTTTTTTAAGAATTTGCCTTTTTTGTTAAATTTGTCACCGATATCTAGAATTGCATTTAAATAACCCAAAGCGGAAGGGTTAAAGTCGTGTCGAGTCCATTTTTAAATTGCCCCCCTGTGGGCCCCACGTTGGGAAACAGTGTCACTAGTACCACTTAAAAAGATCGTTATACTTTATGGTTTCTTTTCCCCCAGACAGACACACCAATTATATGGCCCCTAAGTAAGCAGAGCTGGTGTTATGGATACAGCAAACTGGGGGGAACCCATAATAAACATACATATATAAATATACACAACCATGACCCGAGAACAAACATCTGTTTTCGGCCCACAAATGAATGCCCCGACCAGAACTCTAATCTGGCACCTCCGGCACATGCGGCAAGGCTACCAACCACTACGCCACTCGGTCGTCTTACATTTCTTTAGAACAAATATTGAACAAATTATTCGCATTAGAATCTTTACATACACTTATATTTGTATTAAATAACGATAGCGTCACATTATTATACCCGCTGGCCGCCCTTAATGTGTCCCAGCCCAGTATTAATGGAGGGCTCCATGCTCAGATATCTTGCAGCTGGATTATTCAAGTTATGTGTCTATACATTACTGGCTGTAAATTATTAAATTCATTTCAAATCTACTTAAAATCACTTTTATTTAAAGGGACCTATGTCTATAAATGAAGTATATGGTATATTTGTATGTACTTTATGTTATCTTAGATAATTGAAGCACGTGTATGTAATGTTATGCGAAAGTTCATTTGTATTGAATTAAATAAAAATTATATATGCATGGCGAACTGGAAAAAAGAAAAAAAATCTTGATTAAACTTGAAACCTGTCAATGTTTATTGTTGTTCGGAAGAGATCGCTGTGTTAGACTGTCAAATTGTGCTTTTTTGTATAATCCAAATTCTTCTTCGTATGTCTTGTACTTACTTAAAGTGCACAATAAAGTGTAAATACATTTAGAAGAACATGAAACACTTACCACAGGGGACCAGCCAGCGCCCGAGTAGTGGACTTGCTCGCCGCGCACGCCCAGCACGCGCGGTTGGCTCGGCCCGCACACGTCCGCGTCTAGGATACCCACCTGCAAGTTGGCACTAATGGGTAGTAATGTAGAGAATATTGTCTGATCATATCTTTAGAAACAGATGACAGTTTAGTATAGGCAGGCGCGAGCAATAATTTCAGCAAGGCAGAATTTGGCCGTAGGATGTCATTTTCCTATCAGCCCCTCCGATAGTTTCAGTTATAAGAAATATACCGCAAACCTAATAAAAAAAATTTATTTCGAACTTCTGTTTTTGTACTTTGTACTTCTTAATCTACTATAACGAATACTTCATGTAGATAAGACGCCATAAATAAATAGTATTATCAAATGTAGTGTTAATTTGAAGGTATGTCTGTTTATCTGCGTCTTTATCTTAAAATGCATTGATTTCTACTGCGGCCTGTCTGGACGAGTAGTACATACTTTAGGGGCTATTATTACCGATATTTTTATCGATAAAAATATTCGCCATTATTAGTTTTAGTTTAAAGTACATGGCCAAGTATATTGCATGAGTTTCTACCGTGTCTCTCAGACTTCATAATTTCTTGCATTTGACTTAGATCTATTCTTGATAAAATTATCGTAACAACAATCATTTTAATACTACGATTCTGACTTTTTTTATTAAATATTATAATTTCAAAAACTATAGCTTATGGTCGATGTGATAATTGAATGCCAACTTTTTGAGATTACAAATATTAAAAAGATAAAATAATGTTGTTGATGACAGAATCCTGCGTTAACTCCGTGCCGAGTGCCGTTTCACGGTGTTCGTCGTTTGGATACTTGGGGGGAGGGGGACTTGCCGAGCTAACGGATGCAGACAAGAATAACTTTGTATAGACATAAAGAGACTCTGTAAATTTATTTCTTGCCAGTTCTTCTTCACGAAGGTTTTTCCGAACTGGTGGTAGAGTCATGCTTTATTTGACGTCAATAAGAACAAGTATGTGTCATTGTTGCGAAATAAATATTTGAATTTGAATTCCATCATTTCATGATTAACAAGAGATTTTGATATTTAATCATAACCTTTTGTGAAGTTTGTATTCGGCCCAAAAAAGACTTTGCATTCCTTACTTATAAAGCAGATAGATATACTAGAATGACTATCATGTTTCATATAAGATACAAGATGGTGTCAATGTAGCAACATATTTAGGCCCATATTTATTCCTTGACCTATATACAGCCTATATACAATTCTAAGGCAGTAATACAAATCGGTACCATCCCGTACCGCCACTAATCCTGCATAAGTCGCAAAACCGCGCGAAAGCCTTCCGCGATCAATACGTGTTTTTGGCTAAACACAACTTTTGAAAATGGAATTCGGCAATTCACAAGAAAGGAGGTCAAGATATAATCGGGTAAAATAGTTTTGATATGTATTGTTGAAGTAGAAAAAGATATATAGTATTCAATATAGTTCAAAATAACAATGCACTATTTTACTTAATGGGGTTTTGAACATTACTAGAATAGTTAAAAATTTTTTGGATACGATAATATTCTTGAATAAGTCTATTATAAGTAATCTTGGTTTGTTTTTTTTATGAGTAATATAACAAACAAATATAGATTACTGATAACCTTTTGAGATTTAGATATAGCCATTTCATCATTTACATCATGTAGACTGATAGTTCTGTTTGGTTGAAGACTCATTTCAATCTACTCATTGAAACTAAACATTAATTTTTATCACTGCATTCATAGTAATGGAGATTTTTGAAAATAGCAACCAAATTAATTTTGCATCTCCCTTTTATTGTTACGATTACTATCAAACTAGTCCATTTAACATAGTTAATTTAACATATTTATAGAAATATAAAAGGAACTTAAAATCAATTAATTACTCCAAATGCACATTACAAAAGATAATAAACAAACTGGATAACAAAGCAAAGAACTCAATATAAATATAATATAAAAATATGAAACATGCATGAATAAAGCAGAGAAACCAAATTCAAAATAAAAATAGAGATAAAAACAGAACAGGAATGTACATCAAATAATTAGACTATGCTCTAATGAAAAATACAAAACCCAATTTTGACAAAAATCTACAAGCTTAACTAATTGATTGATGTAAATAAAAAAGATGTGAGTAAAAAAAATAAAAAAATAAAAATAAAGTGAGGATACAAAATTATCCTACTTACATTAGTCTCCGTGCTCTGTGCAGCTAAGGCATGTCCCAGCAGTGAAGTGACAGTGCTTTTCCCAACACCACCTTTTCCGGAGAGCACCAAGATCTTGTGTTTCACATTGGACAACTTCTGTTTTATTATTTCTATGGCAGGATCTGGTGCTGAAGCTGCACCTAAATTTGATAAATCCAATTGTAAATACAATGCATACAATAAAGAATTTTTCCACCAACCTTCTTTTTGACTAGAAGAAATCTCTTTTTTTTTATTTTCTTACAAATAAAACAGACCATGTCAGGCCCATCATAGCCTTTAGTAATGACGAATTCCTTAACTGCTAATAGAATTTCTTTTAAATTTTACTTGCACTTTCACTACATGGTTTCGACAAAACTGTTTGGAAAATACCTAAATCTCATTTAAAGTTAAGTATGTACACAATGTTTTGTAACATAAAGTAAATAATATGTATAAATATATACATAAACTAAGAAGTCTAAAAGGACACAGTACAAGCTATATTTTGTACAGTCTATACATTCCTTAGCAAAATCAAGGTCAAAGATTGTCAAATATCTAATATCATTGACTAAAATCAAAATTGCTTTCATGGTCCTTTAAGACAACTTACTGTCCTTTATCAACTAACAGTAAAAAAATTATTTACAAACAACCTTGGTGTGTAGAAATTTACAATCAAACATTTCATCAAGTCAAAAAAAAGGTATGAATGATATTTACCTGAAGCACAAATGTTTTGATTCGGACATCCCGCACAGGCTGAAACTTTTCCAGCATCGGAACTTTGAGTTCCAGGACAGTCTGTAAAATGAAAAATTACCTTAGAAAAACACTTGGTTGTCTACATTAATTTATTGTTTTTGTAAGGTTTCTGAGCACAAAACAGAACCGTTAATAATATTTATAACTTACGTTGAGGTGCATTATCCGGAATGTTACTCATAATAGGCAAACGTTGATATTTACCACAAAAAATAAGGTTAAACAAACAAAATAGTTTACAAAAACAAGAACTGAATTGGTGGACGTTCTATGCTGCGTTCCGTTTGCCGATTACAGCGCTCACAGCGCTCATATACCCGTTTCGTTTGCCCGTGAGCGCGCTCACAGCGATATCGATACGTCATCAATGACGTCATAAACGCCGCCATCTTACCGCTCACAGTGCCAACGCTACGGAGCATGGTCGCTGTGAATGGCCTGTCAAAACTGACACATGACGTTACTATGTTGATGTTTTTATTAGTCGATTAAAGATTTTAAAAGCTTTTCTTTCGTAATAATGTAAAAAAATGGCTCCTGCTTCATTCAGGGTCAAAGATCTTAATGAAATTATAACTTTAGACTTAATCGACGAACAATCAGAATGTTAGCGCGCTATTTACCGTTCCGATTGCAATATCACTAATAACACTTTTAGCGCGCTCAAACGAATCGGAACGGTTTTGAGCACTTTTAGCGCTGTGAGCGCTGTAATCGGCAAACGGAACGCAGCACTAGTTGGTTCATTAACATGACATTGACAATTCCTTGACGATGGAACTGTCAAATAGAAATTCAGTTTCGTCCTTAAAAGCACAAATTACGAGCATACTGACTGAAGAATAAAGAAAAAATAACGATTTAGGTATATATTTAAAAAATAGCCAACACAATGTTAAAATTGCATATATACTTAACAACTCTGATGTTAGTTACGTGATCTAACTAACTAATCATTATTGAAGGTATCTTTTTATTACTAATAATACAAGAAAATCTCATTTGCTCATTTCACACCCCGCATATGTCTCAATGAAACTTTTTTAAATTTGACATCATGCAAAAGACATTGTCACAAACAAAATTATTTCTCTTATCGTGTATCAGCAATTATCAGATTTATTATTAATTTCCATTATCTTCTAAATTTTTAATGAACTATTAAAAATGGCTAAGGAAGTTACGATGTGCACGGTAATTTTTATCAAACTTTTCATTCAGCGATGTCCAATATTATTTTGTGCCAGGTCAATCATGATTAGTTTATTTTCTCAGCAAATGCAACAATGGAGCCCTGTAAAAGAAACTGCAGGGAACCAAATAGCACCACCACAAGTTGGTTATTGCTTCCACACGCCAAACAAACACCCATGGCGACCTATAATGGGCTACGAAGAAATAGAGGTTACTCCGATGCAAGTATTTTACATAATCTGTATATTCTTAGGCAACATTAATCATTTGCAAACATACATAAATTTCTATATTTTCCCTACAGGCCCTCTCAGCCCATTACGAATACCTTGGTAGACCCATGCTATACTCCCGCGGGTATGGCCGCTGAGCCTCTGAGATTCCCCAACTTGATAACGGGGTTCGATCGTAGTCCTGAGCACGCTGCCAGAGCAGCGTTATACACAAGATATACACAGTACGAGTGGAATCAAAACAGCATCAAAAACTACAATGAGTCTGATGCTAAACGAAACTTCTCTGAAAGAGTCAGAAATGACATCATGAGGATGTTGAGGTAAGATTGCAACTGTTTTTTTTATTGGTTTTTGGAGTACCGTCTTTAATGTGCTACCAGTAATCTCTATCTCGAGGTAAGATTGCAACTGTTTTTTTTATTGGTTTTTGGAGTACCGTCTTTAATGTGCTACCAGTAATCTCTATCTCATATTTTTCTGCCTTGACTTTATGTTCAGTACTGTAAAGCAACTAATTTACCTTATATATGTAGCGGTGACGCGCTACTCAACCGACCAATCACAAAGCGTGTTCTACATCGCAATATCAACTTTACTTAAGCGATAAGAATGATTAGAATGGGCCATGGGTCGCGGCCTGGTCACCACAATTACATATGTGGGAACGTGTGGTTAAGTTCCCTAAATATACTTAAAATATCATTAAGTAATAATATTAATTTCAGAGAAACGGATGAAATCGGAACCCAAGGCCAGAGAGACTCTGGAAGAAGGATAGGGGAACGTATTACAGACACTACCTTCTGGAGGAATGAGGTTGGTCCCTCTTACAATCATATATAACTTCGAATCAAAAATAATGCGCAGTGCACTCAAGTGTATCGTTCTTTTGAACAGGTTGCCATAGAAATGGAACGATTGGTGTCGACATGTGAAAAATTGACAGATACAAGACGGCAGCTAGAAAGAGCTATCGCAGGAATCGAAGGTCCTCTCCACATAGTTCAGGAGTGTTTATATCACAGAGAGAAAAGGCAAGGTAAGTACTTATGGAAATCTGCATTAATGGCAGAGCTAGTTGTATCGTGTAGTGTAGGTATAGTAATGATAGGTATCCTACGCGTCTACATACGAATGTAAGATTTTTTAACATTGGTCCCCATTCATTAGCCTTATCTAAGGCTATATGGCTATATGTAATATATGTGATTATCGGTGTAGAAAATGTAGACTAAAAGGCTTTTTTTTCAGGATTGGAACAGGTGCATGATGCAGTCGAACAGTCTTTGTTGAAAGAGGTCGCTATTTTGCGCGCTAACCAAGAGAAGTTCCGAAATATGCTGGAAAAGGTATATTAAAAAAAAGTATATTAAGACGGGTAGGAACCTACTAGCAGTATTGATTGTGAGCGTAGCGTTTCGCCAATCTCACTTCCTGAAATTGACATTTTTAAACCATCTCTAGAACTGCATCATATTTTTTTAGCACTTAAGAGTTCGCTTTGATTGTTTAAACATGTATATTTTATTGAAACTTTTAGATTCGTCAGCAGTCTAAGAATTGCCGTGCCACGCAACATGAGTTGGAAATGGACATGCGGAACAAGGAGTACGCACTCGGTATCGACTCCATGTGCCACCAGCTCAACAACTTCTCTAAAGTAAGATATATATCGCATTATAATAATATAAAGCATCTGAAGCATATGCTTGAACCTACATAATATGCCTATTATGTATTTACGGTATGCTAAGATTTGTTTTTTTTTACTAAATTCACCCACAAACCACAAACAATTAGCGACCAGAGACTTACCTGATGGTAAATGTCATCCACACCCATGGACATCTTTCTTAATAAGTGTTATATTTATGTTTAGTGATATTATATCGACTAATGACGCGTTGCCGACAATAGGCTTTAGTTGAAATTGCCTTTGTTCCAGTGAATGCATTGGTGTTCCCTCCTTTAAACTGGAACACAACCACTTAAAAGGAAGGTTTATAGTACCCGTAGCCTTCTTCATGTTGATAGAGTAGTTGCCTTAATATTATAATAGTCGCAAAAACTCATTGGTACATTTGGCAGTAGGTTCCCACCTACTGCCAAATGTACTCATGGTTATTGATATTTATATAACATATACAGGGTTACAGGTTAACACGATCTATGCCCGTAAAGGGCGTATAGTTTACATTGTTCCTGACTGATTTGACTATGAAACACCCTATCCTAAATCCAACTGTTTTCGAGATATTTGAATTTAATCGTTTTTTTTATAAAATATTCCCGATTTTCGCCTATAGGCTTAGATATTTTGAAATGTCTTATTATTACTATTATTTAATTTTTACATGTAAAATACGATGCTTTATGACCTGAATAACGTACGCGAAATAATTAATAAGCAGTTGTGGACGATTAAAACTTTAAAAACTAATAAAAATTTTGTAAGTTTATTTTATTTAAATAACTATAACTATATATATCTAACTAAACAAATACTATGGCACTTGTTTTGATGTGCTTAAAAATATCTACGTTTCATCGGCTATCCAACGAGGTATAAAAATCAAACAAAAGTTTATAAAAAATAATAGAAAAAACTTAGTTGTGAGCCCCTTGGTCGCAGTTCTAACAGTCCCTCGTCAATTGTCCTTTAAGGTTAATGCAGTGCGCCGAGCTACACACCTTACGATTTATTTAAGACTACGTGTGATGGATGTGTTGTTGTGTCCTATTTCACCTGATGGGAAGTGAAGATGAAGAATAGGATGTTACACGCCTGTCCAAGAAGAGCCTTTTCGCTCTGATTTAAAAAATCCCGCAATTGTACTTTTCCGGAAAAATCAGAAGGGGTGGTTCATTCCAATACCACCATGCAATTTGGACCAAACAAGAACTATCGAACCATTTCGTAGATCAAATTTTTGAAACCTCGACAGCAGACATTTCTGTCTCCGTCTAGTTGATCTATGGGCAAATTATGAGGGTTCAACAAGTTCTTAAAGAGCATTCGCACACTCTTTAAAATTGACTCAGTAAAAAACCATGAGCCTTCAATACTTTACGAAAGTGATTAAGACTGAATAATCTCAAATTTGTGAGTTTACAGAATCCAACGCTTCTAGTTGGTCATGCCCATAAGCCCTAAGCTATCAGAAATCGGCACAGATACATTATATTAGTAGTACTCTTTTTTCTCGGTAAAATTTGACTAGATTGGCATCATTCTATTCGGACACTCTTTACGGACACAAATTAACCCGTCCAATCATTGACATTGGTTCTAGTACGGACTCGCGCATTGCATATGTAGCTCTTAACAACAGTGATGTCATCAGCATAGCGAATAATGCCAGCCAATGAAAGGAAGTCATAAATGTGCAGCAAGAATAATGTTGCCTTATTCATCCCTGAGCTGTGGTACCCCGGCATTCATCGTAATTAGGTCAGAAGAGCAGCTATCAACATCTATCGATTTGGCCGTTCCCTCAGCAAATCAGATATCCAATCGCCCAGACCGGATGATATGTCATATGCTGCAAGTTTCCATAGGAGGCTTTGGGCCATACCCGTTCCGAGGCCTTAGAAATGTCTAGGGATATGGATAGCCCTCCCCGTGGCTTTCCAGGCCCCTGCTCTAGAGATGCGTAACGTACGCTAGAAGGTCACAAGTTGAGCGTTTGCTGCGGAAACCAATTATCACCAAGTAGCTCATTGTTCTCTAGGTACGTCAGGAGACGATTGTTCAATACACGTTTCATAATTTTACAAATTATAGAGGTTATTGCAAAACCTGGGCGGGTCTGAACGGCTGCCCATTTTGCTTACTGGTTGTACATTCGTAGCTTCCATGATTTTGGGACCTTTACTTACTAACCTTGAACTTTTACTAAACCATGTATTTTTGGCAGGGCTTGCAATTTTACGCGGGTATCGAACGCTACGACCCAACCGTGTGCGACACAGCCCGCTGGGCCGCCGCGTCCGCCGCCACGCTTCAGCGCTCACAGTCCGAGAGGGCCAAGGCTATACAGATGTTGTCAGGTTAGTGTGAAAATGGATCCCGTCTTTAACTTAGAAGATAAAACTAGGCACAGAACTGATAAGTGGGTTAAGCGTCGTATGACAAACGACAATCAACTAATTTACCAATATTAGTACAACGCGCAGCTTTCGATATCCGTGTATAATTAATTTGATGATTGTAGATCCACGCATTGTGGATGTAATTTTTAGCTTATTAAAGTTTTGTAATATTTTGATTGTAAACTTAAAGGCCGCTAGTTCTAAAAGTTACTCAGGTTAATATGGAAATATATTTCACAGACACAGACAACCTAGTGAACGTAGCCACCACGGAGATCTGGGACCAATGGAGCAACACTAACTCTGCGCTGACGAGGCGAGTGGCTGAAACCCTTGAGATCAAGAACAAATTGCAGCTGCATCTACATAAGGTAGGTTTATAAATTGTTTCTCACTTAGATTATTTTTCTGCGGGGAGATTTAGTTAACCAATGCATTTACTAGTGTTCCACTCCGCATTGATCCTACTTTAAGGCTTGTGCAGACGCTGGTGCAGAGTTCTTCTTAAAGAAGTAATAATAAAATATAACCTATAGGATATATTTTTTCTGAGTGTCCCTGATAAGTAAAAAATTTACCAAAATAGTCAACTAAATAAAGGCAAGGGACGCAGGGAAGATGAGGCACAAAGGCATGACATGGGTGCGGTAGTTACATAAAAGCGGTTCCAGGCAAGTGGCATCGAAGAATTTGCAGCTATGTTATAGTAACTTTTTTCAAACATTAAACTCGAATATGTTGTATAGTATATAACAAACGTGATTCATAAATATACCTGTACTTTTGTTCGTTATAATAATTTATTCTATCGGTTCCCGTAGTTTCATCTGTGGCCGCTAAAATCAACAGGTTTCTAAATGGTGGACTGTAGTCTCCAGTCTCCATACAAAATGTTAGAACCTCTTTAGCCATAATATAAATGTTCCATTTAGTTCTTAACTTGTTGCCATATTGTAGTTAGTGACATTGTTGTATAGGTACATTTGACTTCTGAGTTAGACTTCTGGTTACAAAACTGAGACAAGTAGTTCTCTTAACCTTTCTCTTTCCTTTCACTGTCTAAAGAATTTTGAAGGGACAGAAATGATTGGACATCTGTACATCACTGCTGTACGACGGAGTTTAACTCTTCCCAGCCAAACTCTCTTGACTTTTTCCGGGGTTATTATGAAGTAAGGCCACATCCTTCAATCGCTACTTTTCGACAGTTTTCTCAATTTCTTGCTTAAGCAAATTCAAATTCTCATTGACAATTAATTGTTCTTATTGATGTAAAAAAAAACGTAACTCTACCACCAGTCCGGAAAAACCTTCGTGAAGAAGAATTAGCAATAAACTTCACGGGTATTTTTTTTTCAAAATAAATTTACAGTGTCTTTTTATGTCTTGCTCGGCAAGTCTCCCAGCCTCACAGCTTTTCTCAGTAAAGATCCGAATTGATCCTTTTACTTGGCGGCAAAAGCTCACCCAATCCCGCCAACAACATCGTCTTATTGTAGGTTAGTTAACATAACTAATTTTTACCATGACGTTTTTTTGCACGCTCTTCTTGCAGGTATTCCACTTTTCATACCAGTGATCATTTTCTTCAAAAATGTTTGATCAATGGATCAGTTTAATTATATTTTAGTAGGGAGTCGCAAATTATTACACTGTTCATTCATTTCTTTATATATTATGCTCGTGTGGTTATCAAACATTAAGCTATTTGGGTTCTTATAGCGAGACTTTTTCAAATCGGTATAAACTTATGTACCTATATCTAATTTATTCTGTAAACTCGCTCAGTTTACCGACAACACAATGAAACCAGTTATTTTCCGTTTTTTTAAATGTAACCTGTATTGTAGGATCAAAATCAGCCAGAAACAACATATGTTGTCTGGCTTGATTATTTATTATACTAAAAGTGGTAATGACTTTTTTCTTTTTCTAAATACTGAAGCATCAACTGCAAAACATTTTCCTTGCAGGTTCAACAGGAAATCTTCGACATAGAGAAGACGCTGGAGCTGCTGAACAAGGCCATTGAGGACAAGCTGCAGCCGATGAAAGTGGCGCATACGCGGTTGCAGGCGCGCACCAACCGCCCACACCTCGAGAAGTGCAGGGATGAGGCGCAGAACCGGTGAGCTATCTGCTATGACACCATGTTTTGTTTAATAAATTGATACCTGTGGTTACTCGGGTACTGCATGTTTGCTTGGAAAATAGCAATGAAAGAACAGTCTATAGTTAGTGCGATCCACGAAGCCTCATTCTTCTTTCTGATCACTTACCGTACCTGAGAGAGAGAACATCATCTATGAGTACACATCCACTACGATGAATAGACCAATATGTGTGCGACGTCGACAAAAAAGGAATGAGGCACGTCTTCGTGGATGTCACTTTTTATATCTTATGTACTTATCTCTTTTTAACATAATATTGCTATTAAATCTACGAGCCCCAATGCAAAAGAGTTCGTCCTGTCATATATTGCAAAGGTTGTCTGTTTTCAACTTGACTACATTTTCATAAAACAGCCCTTTAAACAAAATAGTATCGGGTAAAATTCTCCATCTTATTCAGACCATCATCAAACATCACGTCACATCAAATCAAAAATGGCACGGTTGAATGTTTGAAGAAACCTGGTTGAGAAAACCGCGAATCACAAGCGAAGCTGAAAAGCGGGTTTTAAGGAAAATCATTAAAAAGAATCGACGTGCCCGCGCAGGAGTAAGTTCTCCTGCCCTCGATTCCAACGTTGAAACATCGTAATGCCTACACCTTTCAAAAAGATGGTGCATCCTGTCACACTGCGAGGACAACCAAGGCTTGGTTTAACCGGAACCAGATCCCTACAATGGAGTGGCCGTCGAGTAGTCCACATTTGTCACCGATTGAGACCCTATGGTGGAAAATGAAGAAAATGTATGTAAGTATCCAGCAAGGTCTAAAAGAAATCTAAAGGAAAAAATTAAATCTGTCTAGGACTCAATAACTACAAAACAATGTGAATAATTGATAGCAACGATGCCACGAAGAATGGCTGTGATCGATGCTAAAGGTGACGCCACTTAGTGGTAGACGAACTATTTAGCGCCGTTGAATGCGATGGACGAAGTTTATTGCGTGGATGGTTCCTCAAGAATTTATTACATTTTATTATAGGAAAATATGTTAATACTTTTTAAAATTGTAAATAAACTTTATTAAGTGTTCACGACCACTGTGTATTTATTAAACTAATAAAGTTAAATTTATTTATATAAATTTTACTCGAATATTAGACACTTACAATATTTGGCATTGGGGTTCGTAGTGTAGACACATAGCGAACTTAATATATCCCTTAAGTAAGTATTGACTAATATTAATTTTTATCACTTGAAAGGCTAATCAAAGAAGTATGCGATCTACACGAAACCATGGAGACGCTTCGCTCAAAGATCGCAGCAGCCGAGGGCACCCACCAGACTTTACTCGGAGTGCGCGCAGGCTTGGAGGCCGACCTCCGGAACAAGACCACCACGCTCTTCATCGACCGCGACCAGTGCATGGGGCTCCGCCGCGGCTATCCAGTCACTGCCGCAATCAAGTCTTAGACCAGTACTTCGAAGATAACGAGAAGAAATGTTCGTCATGTACAACTTGTAGAGCAGACGTTCAGCTGACAGAAAATGTAAACAAAAATTTTCGAACTGAGTTTTAGCGGGTGATTTATTTGGACGTACTTTTTTCAAAAGTAAAAAAATAATAATAGTAACAAAATTATTAGGTAATTTTTGTTATTATACATAAGAACTATTCTTGAATATTTTTTTTTATAATTTATTTTAAATGTTAGCCATAACTCCGGTTAACATTGTCTAATCTACCGTTCCAATTTTCGATGACGCGTCCGAGCATTTCTGTTGGTATTTGGCGCGAGTAATGTTGCCTTGCAGTTGCTCAGTCGTACCCGGCTTATCCATGTAGACTTTGGACTTTTCATAGCCCCAAAAAAAAAAGGCTAGGAGTGTGATATAGGATACAGGCGGCCACCGGACCGAAGTGCGAAATTAATTATTCACCAAATTGTTCACGCACTAGAGCCATGGTTTCACGTGCTGTTACAACTGGTGAAACATGTTTAAGTTGCCATACAGTATGGCAAGTGGCGCCATCTTGTTGGTGCCAAATGTCTTGGACATCACAGGCTACATTTTAAGAATCAAATAATCTCTTATCGTTCTGACTACCGCTACCGCCGCAATATTTTCTTCACTACGTGCTGGATGTGGTCTATTTGGTTTATTATCTAATAATGTAAAATGGCTTTCAAACTTTTCGACGGTACAGCGAATCGTGCGTTCGGTAGGCCGATTATGTGGACCATAAGTTTCTGTAAGTGCACGTAACACTTTCCTCGTAGAACGCTGATTTGCTTAATACAGCTGAATAATTTGTAGCCGCTGTGCAGGGCTAAGTCTTTCCAGGATGAAATGTCAAACTATACAGAACAAAAATAACATAAAATGTTATCACGGCTCACACTTCGTCTGTCAAAAAAGCCATAGACAAAAAAGTACCTCTAAATGAATCACCCGTTATAAATACTGCATGAATCGTGGTGAGAGTTTTACGTGAATTTTGAGCTCTTTTTATAAATTAACTCGGCCTGCACGTAGAAAATTATATACGAATATTTTTTCTCAAGTTCTTCTCCCCGTCTCAGTTGTAAGAAATATTTTTAAAATGTAATAAATTTTTATTTGTTGCAAAATAATATCTTTTATTTTGAAGTTGCACTCTTTCTCTTGTCCTTTTTTTTAAATTCAAGAATCAGAGAAATTACGAGCGTCGTCGCTAGCTCGCCTGGCTGTATTGATAGTAGGTAAGATTTCTTCTTTTCTCAGTTATTTAAGTAGTAAAATAACATTAAATTTCTTCATTCAAAAATAGGACATTCTGAGTACAAAATGTCTAAGTGCTCAATATCTTCTAGGTATATGAAATGTATGTAGGTAGACAAAAAAAAACAAAAGTGGTGGTGTGCGTGTGGATTGAGTGAGCACCCTTCAGAAAAAAAATTAAAAAATGATGTTCATTTAGTAAAAGTTCTAAAACAGTTGTAAAAGTAATCTCTGTATTTGTAAAAAGATAAAACAAGATTTATTTATTTAACGTGCGCTCACTCGGTTCTCACAAACTACCAACGACATCAGTGAAAGTATTCATTTAACATATGGGGTGTTCCATGAGAGAGTGAACAATGCGATCGAATTATAAAGCTCATTATTTATTGATTATTTTTATAAAAATATAAAGTCAAGACATTTAATCATATAGCTGTATTGTGTGGTCTGTGCATAATAAAACCATATTAATTTTACTGAAATATGCTAATATATAGCAGTTTAAATTTTCAGTTTTCTCATCAGAAATCGGATTTTCGAAAGTGTGCGGATTGAGTGAGCATAAGAAATTATTTGTAAAACTAGGCGATCTACAAATTATAAAGGTAAGTAAGCATAGGTTTTACTAAAGACAAGTATAAAAATATTATATTATGTTAAATGAATACTTTCACTGATTTCGTTGGTAGTTTGTGACAACCAAGTGAGCACATGTTAAATAATTTAAATCTGGTTTTATCTTTTTACAAATACCTACAGAGATTACTTTTACAATTGTTTTAGAACTTTTACTGACTGAACATAATTTTTTATTTTTTTCTGATGGACGCTCACTCAATCCACACGCACACTCAGCTCAGTAGTTAAACCCCCTAGGCATTACTTTGGAAGGCTTACCTTCAATATAAGCAATTACGTGTAACTCTTCGAATAAGCAAGCCCTTTACCGTAGCAGACACTTAAATACTTTAAGCATGTTCAAAGTGTGCTAAAGCTTGGTAGTGTAGTCTGGAAGCCACAGTATGCCGTTGAAAATTTCCATTCTGTACAACAATCGCTGCGAGAACGCAGCCAAAGGAAACTACTCGCGTAGGGCCTACGCGAATTAAATAATTATTTCCGATCTGTGACTACAAGATGTGCAAGAATTGTGCGTATTGTTCGTGTATAGTGTAAGCATGTAAACAGCATGTGCAATTTTAGGTTTCAAAGTAAAGTAAGATACAAATTATTGTATCAACCAAGTTCTATTAGTCGGTTAGTTTCAAATCCCTGCATTCCGGCCTTGTATAGAATGGAAATAGGCCATGCCATACATATGAGTAAATGTCTACTAGAGAGGGTAGTTCAACTATTATGCTTATTTTATTCTTGTGCCACAGGTCTGGGGTACAGTAAAATACTGTCTGGGTTGGGGCACAATGGAACATAATGGGTACTTTGAAATATAAATTTTTTTTTGAAATAAAATATTTACTAAAATTTAATGAAGATTAAATAAATAGTATAGGTACTTTTAAAGATTTGTATCGGAAATGTATACTTAATGTTAGCTTTATCAGTTTTGTCTGCCCAGAAGAAGCTGCAATAGTTTAACTCATCCTATACTCATATTTTTTTGACACCATTATTCCCTTATTTAAACTAAATAATAAATAAATCAAAGTAGTAGAGTGTATCTACACGTTTCGCTGTGCCACATCACTTAGCAATATTACGAAAACCATCCATGGAATATTTGAAAAATATACAAATTTACCAAAACGAAACTATTACCTAGTTCAAACTAACCAAATATTCACTAAATTATTGGTTAAAAAGACCAATCTTGAAATAAAACTACACACCAGTTTCAAACAAAACAAAAAACTACCCCAAGATGGTGGCTGTGTATGTCTAAATATTGTGGTGTTTCACAGATTGACACACAATTTTATCAACACTATAAGCCACATAATGAAAAATATTATGAAGGCATACATGAAGGTTTAGTAAGACTCATATATAACAGCCATTACAATAACATCATTAGTCAATTTTAAAATGAGAAACATATTTACATATACCATAGTAACAACTGAATTAAAAAAAAGTAATGTAAAAATAGTTAACATCTATTTCATAAGTTAAACTTAGTTTACAATTGAATAATCTGTCCTAAGTATTCATTTCCTAACATAAGTAGGTACTGGTAATTTTATGCCTTTCTTGGCTTCAAAGAATGTGTAAGATAGGACTATTTCATCTACATACTCCATCCGTGGGTCTTCTGTGAATTCTGGGTCAATATAGAAGAAGACCGGCATGTCAACCTGGAAAAATCATGTACATATTAATATGTGTATAAGAAAAATATAGATTGAGTATTTGGCTAATAAAGCAAATACCATTAACTCATCCTATAGTAAGTATCATGCATGATGACACATCACACCACTTTTTTGGTCTATTCTAAGTAGTAAGGCACATCTTCATGTATGGCACCCACTATGACACCCTGTGGATCCCAATAAGACAAGATTAAATACACTTTAAAGTCCTGGGATCGTATTTTTCTGGAAAAACACATGCAGGCAGATTCCATACTTTGGCAACACAAACAAAAAATTAACTGTCAAAACACTTTTTGGTTGGAAAAATGGTGAGGGTTTTACTTGTTCAAACAGAGGATTCACATGCTCTCCAAAATGTATCCTATAAAATACCGATAGATTTGAGACTTTTGTACGGTGATCAAGACTGTGCAATCTCGTAATAGTATGTTTATGAGTATTCATTGCTGATGAGTATGCGGGCTATGAGGTCAACAGAATAATACGCTTTCAGTTGATGCTTGTCTGAATCACTCCAAAGATGACTGCAGTGCTTCATGCAAGATCAAACCAGGGCTGCATAAAGTTTAAGCTGCCGTTTTGAGCTGTAGTACCGCCTGACCTACGAGATAATTCCCAACTCTTTAGTCACTAGGAAAAGAATTGAATTGATTGAAACTCACTTGTTCATGGGGGTTCAACTGCTGCTCTTCAAAGCAGAAACACTGGATTTTGTTGAAATATTGGCCTGCTTCAAATGGAATCACATTGTATGTACTTATGCCAGTCACTGGCTTTGGAGTTGGATTCTTTGCTGTGTAAAATGCCAAGGCTGTTTCACCAGGGAGTACCTTTAGAATGATGAATTTTGATTTATTCAGATAACAAAACTGTGCTTATATAAATGTGCTTTGTTAGACAAAAAGTTATTCAGACGTAACTTGACTGCAAAATAAACTTACTGTAATGTCAAGCTGCTGAGGTTTAAAATTCCACTGCATTGATGAAGCTGTGTCTGCATTGAAGCGGATCTTTATGGGTCGATGTCGAACTACATCCATTTTTTCTACAGAATCGTCTGCTTCGACCACACCCGTCGTACCTCCATAACTGTAGGCCTATATACATTTTTTAAATTAAATTATTCGCGAAAATAAGTCCCAAAGCTTTTAATGTTTGATAAATACTAACCTGACAAAATATTCTGTATAATGGAACTGCTGCATAACTTAAACCTACAGTCATTACACCTAATGCTATAACATAGTTCAAAGTGGATTTTGCATTGCCTTTGTCGTGTGATAAACGCACTAATTGTAAATTAGGAGCCTTAGATGGAGCCGGATTTAAGGAGTTTCGAATAAGAGCATTTTTAAAGGAATTTACAACACACCTATTTGATAAAAATAAACGATTCATTATACTTGATTAGAATTATTGCTATCGAGTTTAATATTCAATTTATTGAACATTTATTTCAAAACAATCAAAATAAATAAATTTAAATGTCAGCTAGTGTGAGTGACTGACAGTTGTCATTTTCATGACATTGATATTTTAGTTTAGTACAGGTACAGTCTCGATTGTCAATTTTTCGTTTGCGGTGTACACACGGCTTTCTTTATTTGTCTGGTTTTTTTTTGGTAATTTCGGCATTCTGCATTGAATTATTTTAATTGTTTCTGCTTTTGTCTTACTCGCCTATTGTATGAATTATCTAGCTCTTAATGAGCATGGATCGTGTTTCAATTCCTCCTAAGCCCTCAGACCCAAACCCGTATCCCAAAGTCAACAACTCCCCTGACCCTTTCTCTCAACATGTGCAAACAAGAAAAGTTCCTAGTACAAATCGGGATTTGTCTCCTACCCCTAAAAATCTGTTTCGAATGCTCTTCCATCCCAAAACAATAACCTAATTTACACTCACCCAAGCCTATTAGTCCTTTCATTGTTCATGTGTCCAGGTCAGAAACTCACCCTAAGTCCAGGCAGTACATTTAATCATCAAAATTTTGGAAAATTCTTATTTACATCAAAGATTAAAAATGAAGAGTGTTGGCAGAAATCAGGTCTCTGTGGAATTCTCCTCTGCATGTGCAGCGAACGAGTTTCTCTGAAACCCAAGCATAAAATCTCATAACTATATAGCTTTAATTACAACATATAATATAACAAGAATGAGGCTGATTCGCGCGATCCCAACTTCTTGGTCTATGGAGGAAATTGTATCAGCAATCTCCACAAGCCAAGGTGATATAAAAATTTTGAAGGTGCTTCGCTTAAACAGGAAAGTGGCCATGGGTCTGGTTCCGCTTGGACTCCCACGGGTTCTGTATGATCACTTTCTATGGACAATGCTTACCTGATAAAGTGTTAATATTTAACTCATCACTAACCGTTGATCCATACATTTTGCCTTCCATACAGGGCTTAAACTGTTGTAAATTTGGCCATGTGAAAGCCCGATGCTGATCCAGTGCTCATTACTTCAGATGTGAACAGTCTCACCTAGGTGACTCTTGCCCTGCATCCTCTGAAATTTCCAGCCTGCCATGCTCAGGTGCTCATTTGGCAACTGATAAATCTTGCGCGGAACATTCCCGGCAAAATAATATAAAAATCACCATGGCCCAAAAGAACATATCCTTCAAGGAAGAATCATCCTTCTTCCCTTCAGTAAAAAAGTCTTATGCAGATGCTTATAAAAGTGCTCCTTCACTGAATCTTTCTTATTAAAAAAAACAATATATAAGCCATCAAAACCCAGTCCGTCTTTATCTCCAGGCTATGGCAAAATAGCCCATAATGCTATTATTGCTAACCCTGCATATTCTAAATCTGGTAGCGCCTTCTATTTCTCTTATAGATGAATTCCACCCAGTCATTACCCGTTTGCCCAGCAACTCTATTATCCTTAGTGACTTCAACTGTCACCATGTTCTATGGGGTAGCCAATGTTCACAGATTTGTGATGGTCCTGGTCAGCGTTTGACAGACTTAATCGATGAGCAAAATTTATATGTCCTGACTGAGGGTTGTCCTACTCGTTTTTCTGGCCCTCATCAGAACCCTAGTGCTGTAGGCATTTCCATGTACTCGGCTGCTGACGGTGCCTCTATTAGGTAGAGAAGGCTTAATTCTCTATATGGTAGTGGCCACTACTCTATAATTCTAACCCTCCCTTCTTCTTGTCATATTCCTCCAAAGTTACCACCCCTCCTGCAGCATAAAATTAATGAGTCCGACTGGTACAACTACACTAAGACTACTAATAACTTGTCCTTCCACATTCTCTCCCCGTCCTTGAATAACATCCAAGAGTGCTATGAGAGCCTAATTTCTTGCATCCAATCCGCAGCAGGCGTACATATTCCAAAGAAGAACCCTGATAAAAGACTTATATCATCATCCCCATGGTGGGACTCAGATTGCTCTGACATGGTCAGAATGCGTAGGTCTGCTATCCATACATATGCTGTCACTATATCAATGTGTACTTACATCAAAATCAAAAAAGGGTCAGCCCAGGCCAGGAGGCTATTTAAAAAAAAAAAAGAAAAGAATTTGGCTCCTCGTTCCCACTCTTCCCATGTCTGGAGTGCCATTCGATGCTTCCGCGGCTCCATGTCATACACTCCACCGGGGCTAAAAACCTTTGACAACTTAAAAAATGCTCGTGATAAAAAAATCTTGTATTTTGAAAATTTATTAATGAGAGGTTTTCAAAATGTCAACAATGAGTACCGACTGTCATATATATGGCACCAATAGATGGCACCACCTGAAACTAAAATGTTAATGTCATTGAAGGGCATGGAACTAAGCCAAAATACTTGAAATAAGCAAATAAATACGAAAATATCATTCAAAAACTTGATTTTTATTTTAAAAACTCGAGGTTTAGTGAATGATATTTGTCATTCACATGACAAATTAGTTTACTACAGGTTTAGTACTGCGCCCACTATCGAGATTAGTTACCCTATTTTTATTGAAAACTTCTCATTGTCATTGTCCAGAATTTTTCTGTGAACAGATATGATCTCTGCTTATTTATTATTTTCACGAATTTTTCGTCGACTGTATTTTTTTGTCTTCATTTTAAAATCGAAAACTGCATTATTTTTTTAGTTCACTTTGGTTGCTTCGCTGGTCGTTTTGTATAGGAGCCAAAAAGCCTCAACCCCTGGCTATTTTATAGTTAACGTAAATAATTCATTACTGGTATTAAGTACCGTATTACGTAAAGTATAAAGATTTAAATGGAGCTTCATAGTTAAAATCCTGTTTGGCCTCAGTTTATAAAGCTGCGACATTGGCAGGAATAGACTGTCACAGGTAGTGTTGTTGAGCCGAGCCTATGCCTTGAAGCTTTAAAGGCTGAAAAACTCTAAAGGTTGAAAACCTTTAAGCCTTGCAGCTTTACAGGCTTAGAGCCTTAAAGGATTGTAGCTTGAATGGCTTAGAGCCTTAAAGGCCTGTAGTTTTAAGGCTCGGAGCGTTTAAAGCTCATATTTTTATGCTAATTAAACACTATGAAATATGTATTTTTTTCCATTGTAATGTACTTAATGGTGATATACTTGCTACCTCACTTAGTGTTAGGTGGTTGTAAAACACAGTTACAATTTTAGGTCATTTGCATAAAACTAACAGTTAGTTACTAACTAGTAAACAAACGTCAAATAAAGTAGACAGTGTTACAAAACTAATAATGCATTAACTAAACTCGGAAGGTAGTTTCGTTAATTTCGTTTTTGTAAGACTTACCTACATATACACAAGCACAGAATCAATCACTCAGTTAGTTACCGCTTAGAATAAACATAATTATTATCAGAATAAGTTCGTAGTAAGTGGATGTGAAGTGCAGTGTCAGTGTCGACTGTTCAGATCTATGCGTTGGTGCATTATTGAGGCTTTGCTTTTTTATGATAAAATCTTAGAAGTTATCAATTAATAACAAATCCTTTAAGGCTGAAACTTTTAAGTCTTGATAGACCTAGAAAACTTTAAAGCCTAAGCCTCGAAGCCTTAAAGCTTTCAAAGCTAAAGCTTCGAACCTTTTAAGTTTTCAAAGCTGAAGCCTCTAAGCTTTAAAAGCTAAAGCCTAAGGATTAGCCTTATACAACACTAGTCACATATGCTGGCCTGTTGAGTACTCACCAAACTGTCAACACGAGTCGGTGTGATACGCAGCCTTTTTTTTTTTTTGCTGCCGAAGCACCCTCTCTCGGGAGGGAGGTGGAAGATTCGTCATGAATACCTCCGCAGCCGTCTGCGGGGTTATGTGGGACTCACCAAAGTGGCACCTACCCACTAAAAACCACCCAAATGGCTGTAGCATGGGAATGCTGCAGCCTTCATCGGAGCGAGCCTAGAATGTTTTGTGAATTCTTTTTTATACTAGATGCGTTCCAATTAATTAAGCTTTAGTTATAATAGAAATGTCATCGAAAATAAAATGTCTAAACGTTTCTTTTCCAACATAAATACACTGGGGTGATTTCGAACTCCCGACGCTCGCCAGTTTTTGTGAACTATAGAACTTTTTACGTAGTTTTCGACATTTTTAATCCACAGCTTAAAGCAGAATCATCAAAAATAAAGATAAGGATGAGCTAACCTTGCACAACTTTTCAGTATCGAGGAATGATGTTAAAAATGATCTTAGAGCAATTATTATGTATTTATTAATACGGGCCTAAGTACTGGAGGTTCTTGATCATGTTGATGTTGAGTCCTTTTCAAGAAAGAAGTCCCGCGGTGATTTTTGGAACTAAATTTGAGAAGTCGGCCATGTTGTCGTTCGTCGATGTTATCAAGTTCGTTTGTTGTGGTAGATTTTTGTAAGTTGTTAAGTAGCTTAGTGCATTTTAAAGATTGTTAACAATGCCAAAAGTTGTCAAAAGTTCGGCTCGAGAAATGATATTGAAGGTGAAAGAGTTCTGTGAAGCGGAACAAAAGAATCAAGGTGTTTTAATACCACTAAACAATGTTCGAAGAGAGTCGCCGCCATAACAGGTACTTTTTAGAGTTGCCATATAATAATTTTTTGCTGTATTGATGGGACTTTTATGATATAAATTTATTTTTGCGACAAAATTGAACAAATACGTAACGTGACGAAACTAGGTAACTGAAATTAAAACATACAGGGTGTATCAAGACCGCTTCCACTAATTTTGGGGTATGATTATACTGCATATTCTCATTACGAAAAAGTACTTTTTATTTCTACTTACTATTTAAAAAAATAAGCTCAAGCCGTTTAAAGATTATTCCGCTCCATCGCAAAATACACTCACTAACCTGACTAAATCCTTCTCATCCTTATGAGGTGTGGTTCGAACTGCGCTCCTTCCAGTTCGATGCAGAGTTCGGTTCGTCTTTTCGTCTCCTGGTGATGTCGAGGCAAAAGGGTAGGATCTTCTAAACTGTTTGCGCGTAACTTATTAAAAACATCGTTTAGTCTTATTATAATTTCTGCAGCACTATCGCACTGTCGATCGAACACCCTTTCTTTTACGTAACCCCACAGAAAACAGTCTAGTGACGTCGAATCCGGCAACCAAGGTGGCCAAGCGCGGGGTCCTAGTCTTCCGATCCATTGGCTTTCAAATATTTCTGAGAGCCGTTGGCGAACGGATCGAGACACGTGTGGAGGTGCGCCGTCATGCCGGAACCACGCTCGGCGGTAGTCAGCCACACTAAAATCTTCCAAATATCTACTCAGTTGCCTGTTAATAAAATCTAAGTATGACGCACCATGTAAACGCCGTGGCAAAAAGACTGATCCCAGGATTTTTTAAAAATACCAGCCCATCGGGTCTGGAGACCGGTTTCCTGTGAAGCGTGAGGGTTTCCCTCCGAGTGAGAGTTTTCCGTTCCGAGTGAAAGTAGATTCATCCATGCTCGATGAATTCAGGTGAACTTTGCTGCTGATCTAACAGCCACTGGCAGAATTCAGTACGACGAACTCGATCAACTGGCAGCAAAGCTTGTGCACATGAATTGCGTAAGGCCGCATTCTGCTGCGTCGTAATATCCTTTGCACAGTTGAATGTGAAGCAATGGGCCTACCGTGCAGACGTCTAAGCTGCTGGGCAGCACTGCGCGTTCCAAAACGAGGGTTTTGGCGCACAACATCTTAAATGCGCTCTTCTGTGTCGACATCCAGCTGATACCCACCTCCAGAAGCTACAGGAGCTATCGGCCTATTTTCCAAAACTCGCTGTTATGACCCGTGAGTCCGAAGGATGGTGGGCGTTAGGATACCTGTTCCGGTAAATCCTTAAAGCTTCAGCAGCATTCCCTGATGCTTCTCCTAAGCACATTAGCATCATGCCATATTCTCGAGAGCTGTATACATAAGGAACAGGCATTTTTTTTCCCAAAAATAAGCACAACAAAACTTAGCACTAAATAAAACGATCACAATTTGTAAACACGAAAACAGAGATGCAAAAGCGTCACTTGCGAGCGCGGCCAACAAGGAACTGACCGTGAAACTTTTTGATATCGATAAGTCGTGCTTATGGTATTACGTTTGTTTTGTGATATGAAATTCGGCTGTACCCTATAATCTTACTGTCTGATCCTTTCCTTTCTCCGAAACTAGGGCATGGTGTTCGAATATTCGCATTTTTTACTATTCGAATAAAACTTTTTTTTAATAATGCAAACATTTCCGTATCCCCTTTTCGGAACATAACTACGCTTAGACGTGGATTTTATGGCGGTTAAAACAGGTAATAAGCATTTTTAATAAGTATACCAATAAACACTTTTAATACTTACCAATAATCCTAAGAACACATCTTTTAAGTAATCTAATCTTAGATGCAATATTTACAATAATACAATACATTAAATCAAAGCAAGCACTGCGCTCATCTCAACAAAGACCAAAACTAAAACAATAACATTAATCGATAATGTTAATAAGTAATTTAATGTCACAACACTACCTGTTGTACACAGTCGTCGCACGTGCAAAGAAAGGCGGCTCATTTGTACTTGTGTTAGCGGCTTCCGCCAAACGATTTCGCTCAGCAAACTACGACCTTTCGGAAGTGCTTTTCTAGGAAATAATAGTATTTGGGTACCTACTGCAATCTACACCATTTTTTAAGTTTTATCAGAGACTAGTAAATAACTATAGACTAACCATGTCTGACATTTTGTGACTTGAAAAATAGTTGTTTTTAAGATAGAGAGATGGCGTTAGTTGTATTAGATTTACAAGTTATTTAAATTTAGTCAAAATAATACGTAAAAAACTTAAGATGGCGCTGTTTACAAAATGATTTGATATTTCATTGCAAGTACTATCCGTAGGTATCAGGCGACAACAGATGTTGCCAGCTAGTGCATTATATTATTTGATGCAATGTTGCCGCTCTTATAATTCAGTAACAGAAAACTTTACACCACCCCGGATATTATTTGTAGTGTTACTGGGTTACTGTATTGCCAGTATATAATTTTTCCCACAAAAATATAGCATTCATCTCCACAGTTTGTTCTTATCTGCCTTAACATAGTAAAACGAATTTCAGTGCATTTAATTAATAGGTATAAAATATTTTACTTTATTTCTTGATATCGATAAAAATTATGTCTTAATAAGTGCATAATTTTTATTTATAATGCATATAACTCATAACTATTTTGCAGTAGTTAAAAAAATATTTTCTTGCTGGATTATTATTAAAAAAATTTTTCTTTATCCATCAAAATTTTTTGTTCTTTTTATGACAACATTTTATTTGTTTGACAATTTGAATTCTTTGTCGTTTATTGTTGTTGCTATGGGTGTGTGTTTGTTTTGGAACTTTACCCTGCATTTCTTTGAATTCACAATATTTCTGCTCGCCTACTGTGACTTGTGCAAATTTTATGGATCTTGATTAAGTTTACGTTTTGGCTGCTACATATATCGTATAACATGTGCGTTTATCTCAACTGTGACAAGAAAACCTTTAAAAAATAGGTTATCATGGCAATTAAAATAAGGAGGATGGTAGTGCCCAGGCGTCTCTGAACAAAATAAACTTTTACCAGTATGTTTATGGTCTTTTGTAGTTGTTATTTTATCATCTTTAAAGTAAGAATAAATTACTATCTACCTATTCTTATTGAGTAAAATTATCAAAATCAATGATATAAAATGATGACATTTTCCAAGTTCAGGAAAGGAATAAATCCTACTTGCTAAGGTTTCAGGTTATTTGACAACGCCATCTAGCAGTTTTAGTCCGTATTAATACAAATATTTTGCATTAAGTTTCTTGTCAATAATTCATATAAAAATTAAAGACGACAAGGTTGGTCCAAGCTATTTTAGAGCGATATCTAGTAATAGCTTGGATTTTGAGCTTTTTCCGAGTCACGAATTTTTGTATGGAGATGGTCAGTCTATAGTTACTTAATAGTCTCTGGTTTTATTTAAATTCACCGTTGATTTTAAGAAGTGCGGGCAGGGTGCGAGAATGTGTGAATAAGTACCTATTTTAGGTGCTTTTATGCGCAGTGTTATCTACGTGCGCAGTTTACCTATGTTTAGTTTTGTGAACTTGTGTGAGTGAATTTGTGCATTTTTGTTATGAACGAACTTCTAAAGGGAGGTAAGACGTACTTACTTAGTAGAGAAGTAAGTTTTATTTTAAGGATCCAAATACAATAATAAGATTCTTCTAATATTATACCTACATGTAAAACTTTGTAGTAAGTACTTTGAAGCTTGTACAATGCCTGTGTTATTCAATATTATTGAGTTACTACACATTCCATTTTTACCTATTCAATGATTTATTATTAGATGCAGCGCTACAAAGTTAAGTTTAAGTTGCCTACTCAAACGATTTAAACATGCAGCGCTTCGATCTGAAACTGCAAACGAAGTTACTAGACGTCTACTTAAAGAAATAAGTTAGACATCACCTAGGCACACGTAGACGGCTAAACTAAAAAGTCCACAACGTTCTTTACGACTGGCAATGCAACGACAACACCTCAACGTAGTTGGTTAACTAGTTAAAGTTCGTTGAAAACCGTCGACGCAAACAAATTTAGTAATTCAACGAAGTTTGAGTTGATTTTTGTTAACTATAATTTAATGAATTTACGGGATTCTTACCACGATTTTCGAATTTTATTTCGCGCGTCTGATATTTCGATGCTGTTGCAAGCACCATGATCGCGGTGCACCAGTCCGCGATCTTGGTAAAAATCGTGGTAAGAATCCCGTAAATTCATTAAATTATAGTGAAAATAACCGCGATAGTTTAAAACAGATTTTTGTTAAGTTCGTTGAAAAAAAACCGTCGAGGCAAACAAATTTAGGCTGCAATATAAGGTACATAGAGTTGATTTTTGTATGAGTTAAGTGACAATCGACTAGTTCAACGGTGGACGGGAAATGAGTTCATATTTGTGTTCATTTACTTACATTTCTTTCTTTTGAATTTCGATTCTAATTAGTGTATGTTTGCGTGCGTAATTCGTAATATTAAAGTGTTGTTTAAAGAATAGATAATTGACTTTTGGTTTTATTAATTAATAGATTTAGTGGTGTTGCGGGGTTTTGCGCCGGCTGGGAAGATGCCGCCGTATGCACCCTTCGAAGCCCCGAAGACACCACGACCTGACGAACTATGGAGTGACACCCGACTTGATCGAGTGCAGGTTGGAGCTCAGTGAAAACGACACGTCTTCAAAGTATGAACGTTTATTGCGGATACAAATAAACCTTAAGTTTAAACAACCCTATGAACCGCAATTGTTCCTGTAGTTCAGCTTCTTTCTTCAGACCTCTTCACTGGCCTCCGGATACACCGAACAGCGCTTACGTCATCTTGGGTCTTCACTGGCCTCCGGATTCACCGAACAGCACTTTCTTTCTTCTAGTTGGATTCTTCTGAACTTTTCTTCTTAGACTGTTTCTTTCTTCTTATTAGTTGTTGTTTTCTTCGCTGCAGGCACCGAACTGACTCTATAGTTTTTTTTTTGGTTCCCCTCCACGGGAAGGGCAGGAGGACATAAAAAATGCTCTGACGCATACTCCGCGCGCGCGATCGAAGTTATGTGGGACTCGTCCCGACGCCTACCAGGACCATACCCACTAAAAAAACCCCTGTCGGCTCGTGCATTTTTGCCACTCAGCCTTCATCTGAGCGACGGCCAATTGGAGAAAGAGGCCGCGCTAGCGGGGCCCTTAAGGGGTCACCCGCTGGGATTTACATAGCACTGAAGGTGCTCAAAAATGAAAAGTAAAATAAAAAACATTAAAAATGAAAAATGAAAAATAAAACTGCATTAATTCGGATTTACGTTAGAATTAGAATTTACGTTAGAATTAGGATTTGCGGCCTGAAGGGCCTCGAGATCTAAAGTTAACTGCGTTGGTTCGCCAGTGTGCGCGTTTCTCGGCCTAGCGACTTTGAATTTCGAATCTAACACAGGAGCAGTATATGAGACTGAATCTCGAACAAGATGATTGGGATGGGATTCGGCGCGTTTGAAGAACGATTCTGAGAGTGTTTTGAGGTGCTGTTGCACTGTAGGTAGTTCAAGATCTCTGTGCAGGTCCGCGTTGCGGACGTACCAAGGTGCGTTTGTGGCCCTGCGGCAGAAGAGATTTTGAACTACCTGCAGCTTATACAGGACGGAGGGATTGGCGTGGGCAAAGACTGGCGAAGCATATGACATAACGGGTCTAACGCAGACCTTATAAAGCGTACGTTTATTTCTAAAAGACATTTTACTTTTTCTACCTATCATACTATTTAAGCGGCTTAAGTAGAAACGCGCGAGTTTCGTTACTCTATCGACGTGTGGCTTGAAAGAAAGCGTCTGATCTAAGGTGACGCCTAAGTATTTAATACTACGCTTCCAGGGGATGGGAATACCTAACATTCGAATATGGGGATCGTTGCGGCGATTACGACGTTTGTGGTCGAATTGAATGGCAGAACTCTTTTCTGGGTTGACATCGATACGCCATTTTTGAAACCAAACACCGAGGGCGTTTACGGCCTTTTGGAGTCTGGTGATGTTATACGGGATCGATTGACCTTTAGTGTAGAGGGCGGTATCATCTGCAAAGAGGGCGAGTTCGACGCCTTTCCGCGGGATGATGATGTCGTTAGTGTACACGGTGTACAGCAGAGGGGCGAGGACTGAGCCTTGCGGGACTCCAGCCTTTATGGGACGAGGCGCGGAGAGCGTGCCTTCATGTTTGAATCGAAACGTACGGTCTTTAAGAAACGACGCGATTAATCTGACTAGGCGAACCGGTAGTCCTATTTTATAGAGTTTAAAAACGAGACCGCTGTGCCAGACTTATCGAAAGCCTTGGCTACGTCAAAGAGAACCGCGATTGTTTTTTTACGACGCGGATAGAATCCTTCGAGTATGTACTCGACGATTCGATGGACTTGCTGAGGGCAGGAGTGCTTAGCGCGAAAGCCGAACTGGTGGGGAATAATGAGAGGGTCGCCATCCGTTGGAAACAGATGGTTCCGCATTCGAGAGAGTATGACTCTCTCGAGAAGTTTAGACATTGCCTTGAGGAGGCTGATGGGTCTGTGATTAGCCGGGACGTTCAGAGGTTTACCCGGCTTAGGAATGCCTATGACTGTCGCTTCTTTCCAGGCTTTTGGAAAGAAGCTATGGTCGAAGCAGGCATTGAAGATGATAGCTAACAAATTCCATCCGCACCCGGAGCCTTTTTGGACTTTTGCTTTCTAATGAGAAGCAAGATTTCATCATTAGAGACTGTGACGGGGTCGTCGGTGATAGGGAGAGATTCTCTGCGGAGAACTTCGTCCTCCACCGCCTGGATGTGGGAGGGATCCGCGGTTTGCGTGCTGGGTGAACATTGTGCCGCTATGCTGTCAGCGAAGCATTCGGCTTTCTCTTCGACTTCGAAGGCAATGGTGCCGTCGGGACGAGTGAGAGGAGGAACGTGAGAGGCGGTGTCTTCGCGTAAGGCTCGGGCCATTCGATAATACGCTTGGTGGGACGGGGAGATATTCTCCATGAGATCGTAAAACTGAGTGTCACGGAGTTCCGCGAGGCGAGACCTAACTTTACGTTGAAGCTGATTCGCAGCTGTTCTATATGCGGGCGTGGGATATTTCTTGGCTCTCCGGAGAGCCGCGTTCTTAGCTTTAATGAGATTGCTAATGGCTAGGGGAAGCGCGGGTTTGCCTTGCTTAGCAATAATTGCGTTGTCGCTGATGGCTGAGTTGATAGCATCAGTGAGAGTATTGACTACTGAATCTATTTTAATCGGGCTATCTAATTGGTCGGGCGAAATCGCGAGCGGAGAGTTCGGGGCCTCTAAGGCTGAAACTAACGTATTTTTAAAGCCTTTCCAGTTGGTAAAGGTCTTAGGAGATGTGACGTTATCGTTAGGCGCACCTAGCACGAGGGAGACGGGGCGGTGGTCGGAGCCTAGGTCATCGAGCGGTTCGATGGACCTGAGATCAAGATTGATTCGCTTGATAATTGCAAAGTCGAGGATGTCTGGAGAATAGGTCGGGTTGTTGGGATAGTGAGTGGGATTGATGGGGGATATGACGTCTAAGTCAAGGGAGTTAGTGATGTCGAGGAGAGCGATACTGCTGGTGTTGGTCGATAGGCACGTCTAGTCAGTATGTTTGGAGTTAAAGTCTCCGAACATAATGACTGAATGGCCGAGGGCGAGAATGGCCTCAAAGTCGCTGCGGATTGGTCTGGTACCACTAGGTATGTAGACTGAAGCTATGATAATGGTCGGATGACCTCGGCGTGCGCCTTTTATACAAATTTCGCCCTAAATAATTCCAGCGCTCTGATTGGCTGGCGCGTTTGTGCAATTTGCACCTAATTACACTTAAGTTTTATTTGGATTCTAAACTTTACATCGAATTATCTTTCAAACTATTAATCAAAACTATTACAGTATTATATTCAAATAATAGAGCGAAACGATTCCTATATGTTTACATAAATATCAATTTGATAAAATTAAATACAAAAAACTTTCTAGAACAAAGACTACCTCAAAACACCGTTTGCGCCGGCAGACTACTTATTTAGCCTAACATTGTACCTAAGGCGAAACGGTAACAAACATAATTTTATCATTTTACATTATTGAAATATGCAAACATTCTAATTACAATTAGATTTTAACATAATCAAACAAGATATAACTACCAATTAGGAACATATACAACAACAAAGGTTTTCTCGTTATTCTCTTCAAATACGTAAAACACCATGAAAATAATTATTACATTTCAATAAAAGAAAGCAATTTACACATTATTATCAAAAAACCATAACAATAAACCCTATAATTACGTAGTTATTCAACGAGAAAATCTCTAACCATATTACGTCATTTATTACTTCAAATAAGTACTTTATTATATGAACCTATAAACAATAACGTTATATCTACCATTATCTACCTAATGTGATACGAAATAACCATAAAATTACCATAATTATGACAAATCTAAACAAATCAGTATTTGACAAATAACCTAGGTCTAATTTCCATCTAAAACATACATAAAGCTTCTCATATTACGCTTATCTACCAATGAAATCTCAAAGAACTTTAACACAAATATCATCAATTCAACCATAAATCAATGTTATCAAAATAGCATTCAAAATATACCTATACCTAGGTTCCTATAACATCATAATTTCCTATAAGAATCTTATTAGAACTTGCTTACGTCACACTCGAAAATAACCACCCATCCGAGGACGGGCGCAAGTAGTGAGGGCGTGGACTAGCGTTATTTACAAAACGATTATATGACTATGTCCCTATTATGCCGAATCCGTTTCATGTTGCGTCGCTAGTGTAGTTTCAAGTGGTTTGAAATTGATAAGAAGCTTTTTTAGGAGAAAAATAACTTTTCATAACTATTCAGCCAGTCCTAAACCTGGAAAAGTATGAAGGGAAGTTCGATTTGATTATAAATAAACTACTCTTCACATGCAAAAGCTAAAAAATATCATGTAATGTTAATTTATAGTGGAATTTAAAATAAATATGTACACAAGATTTATTGTTAAACTTATAATAAAATACAAATATTCTACTAATAAATACCTACTTGTTTATTTAACTACTCAGGACGAAGTCTGTTGTCGCCTGATACCTACTGATAGTCACTTGCAATGAAATATCAAATGATTTTGTAAATAGCGCCATCTTAAGTTTTTTACGTGTTATTTTGACTTAATTTAAATAAATTGTAAATCTAATACAACTAACGCCATCTCTCTATCTTAAAAAAAGGTAATCTTAGGTAGGTATTGTAAGTTTTATCTTATTTAAGTATTTAGGGTGCTTTTATTAAAGTAATCTACTGCAAGTTACTAGGTATTATGTTATTAAGCAAGATAATCTTCACTAATGACCGCGAGGGTTTGTCATTGAAACTGGTGGGTTGATGATCTTTAGGTTCAAACTATTTTTTCACAAGAAAGAGGAATCCAACTTTGTTATTGCAGTAATTCGGATAGATGATTTGCAGGAATTATTTTTGTACCGTTATTTAATTCGATCAACTGCTGTTTATTTATTTTGTTCAGTAACAATTAAATGAGTTGGCACGAGGCAGGTAAATGACTTTTATTAAACTATTAAGCAACAAATACCTATCGTCAGGTTGCTCGTTTTCTTAGAAGCGAATAAAGTTGTATTAGGTTGTACAAATAAGTGCTTTCACAGATTTCTAGGTAACCCTGCTTGGGTGGGAAGATAGGTACCAAAACAACCTAAAATAATTATTTCGAAACATAGGTAGGTACATACGTAGGTAGGCAACTTAGGGACGCTAGCTTGTTTCGTCATTTATTGGTCAATGCAGTGCAATAGGTAGGTACGCAGGTTTACCATGAAGTGAGTATAACTAATGGTATAATTTGCTTTGCCTAAAGTAAGAAAAGTTCATTAAAGAAGGTCTAGCCTAGGCTTACGAATGAAATTTTTTGATCAAACGAATTTATCGAACTAATGATTGATAGGAATAATTTTCAGCTATTATTTATTTACATCCTACTTCGATCAACTGCTTTTAATAGTACTTACTTATTTCATCGCCATCATACCTAAACAAATTCATGAAAAATTTCTATTACATAACATAAGAAGTCATTCGAACATAGGAAACAACTACATAAAGTTCGCTTATGGTATTCATGCGATGCGTGATGCGCACGCTGCGAGTCAGCTGAGCGCGAGTAGCCACAGCCACAAGCGAGGTCCAGTGCACTCGCACCGCGTCGCGTAGTCTAGTAACGGATGGATGCACGGCCTGCCCCACTGCGCAATAATTGTAAATGTAAAGCAATACATCGCGGTTATTTTTTGTAAAAAATACTGCGTATTTAATTGAAATTTGGTGATAATCCGTTTGTTCTTACATATGTAAAGCTAAAAAAAATAGAATGATGTCCAAATTTTTGGCGTCAAAAAACAAAGTACTTTTTCGTAATGAGAATATGCAGTATAATTATACCCCAAAGTTAGTGGAAGCGGTCTTGATACACCCTGTATATTACATAGTACGTAAGCATTATAAACTTAAATTTAGTATTATTTTAATTGTTCATTATTTAATTGCAGGTGTGTCAGAGAAAACTAACAAGAATTACAAAAGAAGGTATAACAGCGACGAGTACTGCTACAAAAATTTACGTTGTGCATAAAGAATTACCAACATTGGCTAAATTACGGGCATCTCTGAGAGAAGACATCAAATTTCAGGGAAGCATCACAACATTGCACAGGATATTAAATACGATTGGTTTCAAGTACAAGCGATGTCAATCCAGACGCAAACTTCTTATGGAACGTCACGACATTACCGCATGGCGTGAAAGATATTTGGATAAAATACGAACAAATCGTACTGTGGAAAAACGACCCGTTGTATATTTAGATGAGACCTATTTACACAATACTTATCATATAAAAAGTTGTTGGCAGAGTGAGGAGGAGCCAGGAATGTCCAGAAATCCAGAGTCATCAGGGACTCGCTGGATAATCGCTCATGCGGGAACAAAAGATGTATTCATCAATGATGCATTATTAATGTTCAAATCCCAAACAAAGTCCTCAGTTTACCACGATGACATGAACTCTCCAAATATGGGTGACGGAAAAACTAATACCTAATCTACCTGAAAGGTCGCTTGTGGTAATGGACAAAGCTCCTTACCATTGCACTCAATTAAACAAAGCCCTTTCAATGTCAAATATAAAAAGTAGTATGCAGGAATGGCTCCGGCAAAAGGGTATATATTTTGAAGACACCTGGAGAAAAGCTGTGCTGTTTGAGCTAATCAAACAAAATAAAGGTCCACCGACATTTGCAGTGGATGAATTATTAACAGCTCACGGACACGAAGTATTAAGGTTGCCGCCTTATCATTGCGACCTCAACCCGATTGAGAAAATCTGGAGCCCTTTAAAAAGAAAGGTGGCGGATAAGAACGTGGCACAAGATCCAAATGAAATTGTAACATTAACTGAAGAGGCCTTTCAGTCTATTACGGCGGAAGATTGGACAGCTCAGTGCACGCATGTTGAATATTTAGAGGAGGAATATTTAAAAAATGACGGCCTTGTGGATGAAGAGATGGACCGAATAATTATATCTACTGTATCTACAGTATCACTAGCCGTAGATAATTATATCTACGAAACAGAATCTGATTCTGTTTCCTTCCACTCTTCAGACAGTGATGTTCCTATGGCCGCTGATCACAATTATTCAATAAAACTCTGAATAAAAAAATTGGAATGCTTTTCTTTACCATATTTTCTCATCTTTTCCCTGTAAGTACGTATAACACAAGTAAATAAAAATATACTTTTTACATAACAGAAATATAGTAAATATAGGTAAATGGGCATTTTTATCAAAATGTCTACCAACCCACTCATGGGATGACCCATGCAATAAGTCCAAATAACTAACGTTATTATGACTCTGTAAGTGTCGTGTTATTATTAAATAGTTTCAAATGACTAAAGTTCCCTTTTTTACTATGTTGTTAGGTGAGAAACTTAAAACAAAGTAATAATACAATTTAAGAGCTTATATTGTTTCATCGAAGTATGCAGGAAATAGTGTTATTTGATAAATTACATAAATGCGAAATGTAAAATAGGTAAATTTTTACTCGTAAATGGCAACATTATGTCACGCGAGTACAGCGCTGCGTCTGGGGGACTTCTTTCATGAAAAGGACTTTACCTAACTTGCTTTGGATTGTCACAAATATCAAAACGTCAATTAAGATCTAGTATACTTTCCTTGAATTCTCTGGAGTTCCTCGGTGTACCTACGAAGTTCCAGTGCCCGAACATAGATCATAAAAATATTCATATGAATTTAGGACCTTCTCTTTTTATGAAGCCTTTAAAAAAAGAAACCACTTTGTATTCATAAACATTAACAAAAGCAAAACAAATCTGCCCCCTACATGCTCATAAGCTTGAGTGCGCGCGAAAGAGACTGTCAGACTTTTCACGATGCCCATGCAGTGCGACGGCGTCACGCCGCGCCCCAATTCAGACACATGCCGAAAGGAATGTATCACATTAACAGACCAGTATCCCTGACGTACCCCTGCTGGTTGGCCCTTTTTTTGAAATGTCCCACAATTAAGTAAGCTTTTACTACATTAGATGTGGCGGCTAATGGTATACATATGTAACGCAAACCCTTCTAAGATAATCGAACCGAGACCAACCAGCTCGAATCGCCGTGGTCTATCATTCTCCGCCACGGAAGTGTTCTTGACGTCATCTTGTATGTAAAACATAAGATTGTAACGACGTCCAACAAGAATTTGTGCGATACCGTTAGCAACAAGTTAAAAAAAGGCGGGGCCCGCTAGCTTGAACTAAGCAAAAAGTCTTCAAACTATATTTTTTGAAAAAAGCACCTTGACCTACCGGAATAAGTAACTGTCGTGAGACGCAGTAACGACTTAAATACGACTGCCATTTACCTTAAACGAACTATAATTAATAATACTGTCAAATCATTTTATCTTACCTAACTGAGCAGTTTCAATTGATAGAGCAAGATGTAAATCATAATATTTGGGACATAAACACTTTTAGTAAAACCATCTAGCAGTGAGTGGCGCGACTTCAGAAAATGGTAATGCGACGTGGTCAGATAAAACCTAACAGTTCAGAGTTAGGCATTATTGCTGACTTTGGAATTGCCCTGTTTTCAATCTTGTCCTCTTTTAGCTCACTTGTTTCTTTATAACTTTTACTATTAGTAAACAAATTGCATCTCATGAGACACAATCTGTAATACTTTCACTTCTGATAAAAATACGGAGGGTACAAAAGAAATTTTAATAATAATGCAAGAATACTGCCTAAAACGAAAAAGAGTTTTAAGCTTTCTAGTCTCAAACCGAATGTAATGGGGTACACTTCAAGATACTTAGGAAGCTACACACAGCCAACGACATGAATGGCGGGTATCACGCTGATAGGTGCGTAGTAAATATTCCCAAGTTGCTTATGAAATGGTTCATATTAGGTTCTGCCGCGAACCCGGTGAAAAACTATTTATTTTGTTTATTGTTATAATAAAGTTTTGTGCCGAAAAACTATCTCAAATTAGTGGATCTATACCCAATAAATTTTACTAAAACAACAATAATACGGAAATAAACTTTGTAACTATCTGATAAAAAATATCTGAAATCATATGACGGCCGGGAGGTGCATTTGTGTGAATACGCTTAACTCAAGTACAATAAATAAATCGACGCTTAACTCAACTACATGCATGCATTTGAAACTCGCTCCTGGCTTTCTGCCAGGTCACAATAAAGGTTCAATAGGGTTAGGTCAGGTTTGTATGTAGTTCCCCCCCGATGGGTTGCCCGCCTTGCCGTGCCGGGGGGGCTTAGTAGCCGTGGACTGGTCACCCACGGTGAACTAAGAGGCAACCAGGGCCGGCCTGTTTGGGCCGCCGGCTGGCCCGAGGAGGGTGCTCCCAGCGGGCTGAAGAAGTCCGCTGCGGACGCGCTAGGAGATGGGACCGCAGAAGAAGAGGAGTGCCGGTATTACGGTGCGCCGTTCTCCCTATCTTCTGCGGCCATGGAGGGATCGCAGGGGGAGAGGCGTGTTGGTATTACGGTGCGCCACTCTCCCTACCCCCTGCGAGCCGGCGGAGCCGTTCCGTGGAAACGGCACTGGTGGGGCCGCAGAGGAAGAGGCATGTCGGTATTGCGGTGCGCCGCTTGCCCTATCCTCTGCGGCCGAGGTGTGGTCGGTGGCAGAACCACAGACCCGATCTGCCACCGGGTACCAGTTATCTGGTACCCATGGCCTCTTAGTAGCAGACTTGGGGGGAGTCTGCTACAGTACTGGTGGAGGCCGAGGAGGGAGGCGCACCTTACTATCTGGTGCGCCCATCGTGGAGGGCCTTCGGGCTGTAACGATGGAGCCGCTTGTGGGCGGCTGCCGCTGGCGGGGTCGCGGATGTGTGCGAGTGTTCCCGTGGCCCCGTCACAGGGCGGCGAGGAGGAAGATGGGGGGTTTTTAGTGGGTATACCGTGGGTCTCATTAGCCTATACGGGAGTCCCACATAACCACTCGGATGCCCCCTGCTCCCGGGTGGTATGCGTAATGCATTTTCCCCCCCGAAACGAAAAAGGAGGTCTTTAGTCCATTAGGTTATTTAACCTCACATTGGAAACTTAGGTCTAACAAGAGTTAGATTAAACCCCTTAACGCTTATTTTTTTTCTTTGTGAAATAATATATGTGGTAGAAAATAACAAAAAATTTAGTTTTCCACTTTGGTTGTTTTCCGATATTTGGCCGAGTGAGCATACATGAGAAATAAAAATTAACAACAAAAAATAAACATGTGTATGAAACAGCAAAAAACAATTTCTTTTGTCAATAAGACATAGGTGCACATTTCACATGTGACCTACCATTACATTCAGGTACCTTACAACGTTGTCTTGTAGTCCATTTGGGTAGATGATCAACTCCATCAAGTCGTACATCCCTAGCTGGCATGATAGCAAAGGATCCTCGTAATCTCTTCACTTCGATGGCATTCTCCAGATCATAAGAAGGGCGTCCACGTTTACTACTTTTTGGTTTTCCACTTGACATAAACCTTCAGCTACTGCAGATTTAAAATCTGCTAATGCCAGTGCTGGTTCTGAATCATCCAGCCCGCGTCTGTATAGCAACCATGAGTTAACTGTGATCATATCAATCATGTGAAAAAATATGCGAGGGTAAAATTTTTTCGACCTTATCCGTATCCTATAGTACCCAAGAACAGAGCGTCTAATAAGTCTACCCCCATCCATATGCTCATTATGAGCCATAACTGCCTTTGGACATGACACATTTTGGTATTTTTTTAATTTTTTATCGAAACGTCGAACTTCAGAATACGGTTTGCTACCAAAATAAACTGAGGCCAAGCTTACATCTGTGTTATCATGCCAGGTCACTATCGAAACATCTGTACCATCCACAGTTGTTATCTTTTCAACAGTTGCTTCCTCTTCCCTTTTTTTTCAAATCTTTTTCAGCTGGAACCTTGTAACCGGGAATACGATTAGCTTTTATTGTCCCCAATGGTTAAACAGCCTTCTGGTTTAGATACGTCAAATGCGGCAGTGATTTACACCAGTTATACATTTAATTTCATAATTTACCCCTCTTTCCTTACAATTCGAACATCACTGGAAGTACAAATTTTTGGTCAATTACAATCAGAAGTTATAGGATTATGTGCCGCAGTATAAATTTCAAAAACTAAATCCACAACTGCCGCTCAGTGAAAAGTTTTTGTAATCCCACTTGTGAGGTTTCTTAGGATTATATTGACCCATAGATGATCTGCTCTTAGTTGGTGTTATTGGTTCATCAACTGCCAAATATTCTTGTTTAGAAACTTTCAAAAGCCTTTGCCTTATTTGGTCTAAAAACGGTGAATTTTATGACGAGGGTTGTGACCTCCTTGACCTCGTGGTATTTTAGTAACTATCATTAAAATGAATGAAGTGTTTATTACTGAGCTAACTTTTGGGTGCCCAAAATCTACGTTACAATAGCATCACGTTGATGGCAATTGTATGACTGACATGTATAGACATAATGCCAACAAACTGTTCTAATTTCTTGGTCGTAATATTGTTAACCTTTTTGGGCCGTTTAGCATACTTATTTGATCCTTGATATAAATAATTAGAAACTTCGTCTGTAAAAATTAAAAAAAAAACTGTATTGGGATCTCTAAAGCTCTTATTTCTGTAGGCAAATCTAAATCGTCATTTCAATGTGGATTCATCTTTCTCTAAGAACCCTTCCCTCCATCAAAGCTTTTCAGCTCTTGTTGAAGAAGAGGCCAATTGAGTAACGGTATATGGTCTTCAGGATCAGTCAAACTCGGACTCATCAGATTCAGGAATATACAAATGGTAACTGGTAACATGGTAGGTGGTAACTGCCAGCCTCTGGTTCTCCGGTTATCTTCACCTGATAGATCTTCGTCCGTGCTGTCGGGCGGAAAAGAATTAAGTATCGTTTGAATACCTCCGTAAAACCGAAACCAGGCTATATGCAATGAAATTAATTCTTAAAAACTCTCACAAAATTAAAATAGCGAAATAACAACAAATAATTCAGTTAACTTTTGAGCATAATGGTACAAGAGAAAAATAATATTTCAAAATATTGTACCAAATACACCATACCATCAACTACTCATAAATATTAGGTCAATAGTCATTACATGTGAAATTGGCGTTTTGTAGTGTGGATTAAAACAGTTTTGTCACTAACACCGCAGCCTACAGCTAACTCGGATGTGGCGATGGATCCGCTTCCACAATAGCCTTCTTCATTATCAACTAGTTCCTAAATAGCGTGTCGTACCTGTTACACAACCTAATTATAGTTCGTGCAGTATACTCCATAATTAACGCGTAAAGCTAATGTTACTAATTTCCTACGCTATGAACCAATCACCAAAAAAAAAACTTATTTTCGGTATATTCGTGATATTTTTTGGTTCATATTTGATCCAAGATGCGGTAAAGGGTTAAATGACTAGTATTGTTTTAAAAATAGTTCTTCAAATTAAAGATTTGAAAAAACGTTATTTACGTGTAATTAGGTCACAATTTTTTTGTTCGTTTAAGTCAAAACAGAAATTATTAGAGAAAAATAATGGACAAAATTTCAATAGTTTAAAAAACCATTCGATAAAATAATCGACAGTGCATTTCATTTTAGTCTAATCAAATAAGTTAAACAGTGGTGGAGTCGAGCAATATGCGCTGTGATTCACAGCCTGTGAACATAATATGTAATTTGGCAGCAGTTGTAACGAAAATAGTTACTGTGTTTAGTTATTATAATATGTAACCTCCATAACACAAGCTCTGCTTACTTTCAGTCCATACAGTTGGTGTTTTTGCCTGGGGACTTATTATAAAAAAGGATGACAAAATTTTTAGATCCTATAAAAAGAGAAAAAGCTACATTAAAATACCCTGGGACTTATCACTAAACTTTAATAAATTATCTCTTTAATATCACAATTTCTTAACCTACAGTTCTAGGTCTCGTATCATCGTTTGCACTCAAATGCTAAGAGTTTATGTTTTGTTTTGATGTGTGCATCTGTGTGCGTCTTTTGATATGCTTTATATGAGCAATCTACGAATGGACATCGGAACATTGGCTCCTTTCCACATTCATAGGTTACATGTCTTCTGTAAGTGCTCTTATGCCGGTACTTTCTCTTGCATTTCTCGCACTCAAACGTCATGTCGTATTGGGACCAATAGTTCTTAGTCTTCATGGGTAAAACTGGCAGCATATTCTGCATTATTGATTTTAAGAAATCCACTTCACCTGCAACAATTTTCAATCTTTTCATATTTAAATTATTTTGCTGTACTACTTTATTAGCAATTTTTATATTAAACATTATGTTTTATTGTCTTTTCAATCTGGAGGCTTCATCATGAAATAGTCAAACAAAATCCCAAGTTTGAGAACATTTATTCATGCATCAACCAAAACTGAAAAATAAAAACAAACCAAACACACTCCTTTGAACTGAAAATAAAACTTAAAGATAGGTACATATACATTAATATTATGTGATGAACAACAGATACTTTATTTAACTAGTAATATTTCATTTATCTTAAATAAATAATAAGGTACTAAATTGTTCAGTTATAAAAAATAACAATTTTGTGTAAGTAATAATAACGTAAGGTATTTGCAACCTATTACTAGATGGCGCGTAACAGAACACATAACAAAAATATTTCTGATTTTGTCAAAAAAATTGCAAATGAGTAGAATTAGGGACAGTTTTAACTCCTTTATTCCTGAAGGACTTGTTTATTATTTGTATATTTTCCAATTTGAACATGATCAAACAGTGACAAATTTAAGTCTATTAGTAGTAAACTTAAAAATCTCATTTTATTTTAAATTAAGAATTAGTTTGTTTTAAATTAAAAATTGTCGTTTTCAATAATTAGTTAAGTAATCTCTACATAAGTCATCCATGCAATTATGCAGAAGACCAATTACAATCAAATTATTTCCCAGCTTTGATGAATCTTTGTATTAATCAAATAAAATATAGTTAACTTTTTGTTTAAAAAATTACCTTACTTACATCAAAATAAATTAGTAAAACTCTACTCTAGGATATTAGATAAGGCACTTAATTTATTATTACAATAATTATAATCGTAACGTATTTCACGCTATGCAAAATAGCCTCCTTTACATATAATTATCTTAATTTTAAATTTGCATTAGTACAGTATGTATACAAAATATTTAAACACATCTATTGAATCGACTTTATGATTCTTTGGTATAAAAATTGCGCGATATAAAAGTTTAACAATCTTGGCACTTAAAATTAACAGGTAACAAATGCATTAATTTACATTCATATAACAAAAAAATACTGTAATTAAATAATACGTTGTTCTCTTTAATAAGTGTTTGGTATAAGTAGTATAATTCTTTGGTAACAAGGAACACACATTTAAAAACATTAACAACAAGAACAATAAAAATTTAACAATACTCTAGGTACTTATTGTAATTTAATACTATTTGACTGAACATTATTATGATAAAGTATCTGGGTTGGCAACATACAGCAGTTCTTGGTTTGGATTACTACATAAACCCTCAAGCTTTATTATCTCTGAGCAAATTAGTATGCAAAAAGACATCAATACTTTTTTAAATTTCCTGTTTATTTGTAAATTTCCTTGTTCTAAAATGAAGTTCATAAATCGTTTCTTGGATCAAGTTAAAACTATAATATTTTCAGGTACTGTAACAATAAGGAAATATAGCTCTTAGGTTCCGAGGTACTTCTGCATTTTCATAAGTTAGATCAATAAAAAACAATATCCAGTATGTCTTATTAAATGAATGAAGCAAATTTTTATTCTATGTCACCTTCAGTTACGACGAATTTTACGTTTCGTATACTGAATATGTAGAAGATTTAAACAGAACAGTAGTACCAAATCCTTCAGTTACTAGTCTGAGGTTTATGGCATAATCCAAAAAAATTAAGAATCAGTACATAGAATAACACTAAAAATATATAATTTACAAGAATTACTAAAAGCTGCCTTAGTCACTTTTAACACCTTGCTAACTAGTGTATATTAATATTTAAAAAAAGATTATAACAAGACCCTTAGATCGTTACAGCTTCTGGATTCCATTAGTCTTCTTAAGTAGGGGTCCATGGATGGATTTTCATTGACACTACCTGAATAGAAATAAAAGAAAAAGTAAGTTTTCAATAATTATAGTTTTTCATATAAACTGGTTTTTGGTTACAAAATATTTTATTTTATAGTTGATCAACACTTACATTGTCAGATGTAAATAAGTCCTGTATTTTTAATGACTAAATGTAATCCAGATCTGTTATATAAATTCTGCCAGATAATAGTATAGAAACTTAATAACCAACCAAAAACCATTTTAAATTGCATAAAGCCACCACAATTAATAGCCATGTACTACTCCATCAACAAAATTAACCATAAAAATATACTACTGTAAAAGTTTGCAATGATCCCAAACACCCAAAATAAGTTAGTACTAACACCTTAGAGTAAATGTTAGTGATTTATAATTAGAGTATTACTGACATTGATCAGCTGGCGACTGGTCATTCTGATACAAAGTCCACCTTCTCCGGCAGGTCTTTGTGGAGATGTCTCTCATGAAGCAGTAAATTGTGTTTCTGATACGCCCTGTACATGCAGTAGGGGCATTTGAAACTCGGCTGTTTTCTACATTCATACTTTATATGCCGCTGAAGTGACCCCTTGTGCTTGTATTTGTTCCCGCAATCCATACATTCGTAAAGCGTCCAAGGTGTTTTCTCACTGCTCAACCCGGGGCCCATAGAACCATAACTCAAAATAAAAGGTGTGTACAACTGTGCAACTGAAATTAAAGGCAAATAAAAATAAATTCGTGCAAAGAAATATCAAGCTAACCACCATAAGTGAAGCAAAGCTCCCATAAAATGCTTTTGAAAAGCGCTGGATGATGCACCATGTCTCCCATTTATTTAAATTGGAACCACCAAGTTGTATACACTATTGTTAGTATAAAAGGTTCATGCAACACTAAAATGCAGATTCATTGCACTCCTAGAGAAGTTATAATACTATGAGAAATTCTACAAAAAAAGTTAGAAATATAAAAGTTACTTTATACCTCAAACCCACGAAGACAATATGTCATTACAAAAGATAGTCAAGATGCGTTAGTACCCATAGGTTCAGTTATAAGTTAACACAAAAAAAAACAAGTCAAGTATCAAGAATAGCAACTTTATTGAAAATACAAAAGGTTATAAAAATACAATCAAATGCAAAAATAATCACTGTATTGGCAAACTGATTGGTCCGATTTGTCTCATATAACATAACTAACCCTAACATATAAAATAGAAAATGTCTGATTGCAACATAATCTTTACAATAAAATAATAAACAAAGCAATAGCTTTGAGCGTACTTTTTATTCAAAATCCATGAGATTATTGATTTTAAATGAAAATAAAGCAAAATGAAACTTGGCTTGAATTCAATGAAACTTACAAGGTAATGCTGATACTCTTAAATTTATTTGGAAATATTTTTCAAAACTCTGTCGTCCTATAAATATTTCAAATGCACGTGTAAACAATTTTGTATTTATTAAACACACAACCTTTAACTTTCGAAACTGAATTAACACCTAATGACTAAAGATTTGAAGGCACTTAGTTTTTATATTGACAAGAATTGAATTATTGTACTTCTGGATTCTACATTTTGATTGTATGTACGTTGGTAACTCTATTGAATAGCCTAAACTAGTAGTCACTATGCAATCATCAGTTGCTTTGAGATTACACTGTCTCTATATCTTATCTTACATAATTTCTAAATGGTAATATTTAAAAAAACTAATAACTACAATGTATATGGAAGAATCATTTTAACTTGATTTTCATTGACATTAAGACTATGGCAGTATGTTTATCATACTTCACTATTTGTAGGTCCTTTACTGTTTTAAGGCACTCATGTTGTCAAATGGTTAAACCTAACGAGATATTTATATCAATATAGATATCATCATCTAGCATTAGAGGAACTAGTCATGTATCAGTATCTATTTTAACTTACAGTAGAATTTCAAAAAACCCTATAATAAAATAAATGCATTAGAATGTAAAGAGATCTAAAAGTAATCGAAATAGTAACTTATATGAGTATTACAAATAATAAATGGAACATAATGCATTATGGCAAAGAACTAGAGGTTGCTAAAAGCGAAAATAGCTTCATTTATAATACATCTAGATACATAAAGTTTAATCTAACCGAGTCCACTGATTGATTTTCACAATCTACTTCAGGTTATCCTATAACTAAACCATTGATATTTTCTCCTCTGATTTATGATTTAAAAATGTAAAAAAAATATTAAAGTAACTGCACTTGGTAACAAACTTAACTACTTCAAAGACATCGAAATTTTTCAAAAAATACTTATCTATGTACTTTAAACCAGGAATGATTGATTATAATATAAATGCTGTACATAAAAAATATATATTAGAATAAAGTAAAAAAGCATTCTATACAAAATCACGAGCAACTTAATACACTGTATAAATGCAACAATTGTGTGCACTGTCACAAAACTAGTTTGCAACCAGTGTCAATACTACGAGTAATTCATAATGTAAATTCATTTATGTAAAAGCATCAAAAACTTGTGTTTTAAATAATGGAGCAGGTAACATCTTAAGGCACTGTCTTGTGCTCTCACATAAAAAGGCAAGTTAATTCTAATGTGACAGTAGTCACTATCACAAAAACACATTCCATCACAATTATCACATACTAGTACTATGGATTACTTTATTTTTCAACTTCTCTAACTTTCATATATCTGAACAATTTGAACATGTGATATGTAAAATATAAAAAACACAACTGGTACCAATTCTTTGCATATAACATGTGCCAATATCATCAAAAATAGGCAAATGATATGTTATATCTAAAACTAGCAATTGTTCAACATTGTTACGTAACAATAGAGTATTCAATAGTGACTAAGCAAGGCAGTGTACCCTGCTGTAAACCGATAGATCAGTAAACCAAATAGGTGTTATAATTTGTCCAAATATAAAATTTGATAAGCTCAAACACGATAAAATCTATAATGTACTTTTATATTGTTATTTAATATAGTTATTTAGATTTACTGATCGTTATTTAGGGTCCCGCGCGAGTGTGGAGCGAGCGAACTACGTGCAAGCGTCCACGTTGTCTTGTTTGATGTACTGGTCCGGCTTGAGGTGCACTTCGCGATGCATGCGCTCCATGTGACGAGCGATGTGCATCTTCTGTTTAGCACGGTACACGCAGTATGGGCACTGGAACTGAGGTTCCTTGCCGCATTCCCATTTCTGATGATTCCGGAGAGAGGACTTCAGTTTATAGACGCGGCCGCAGTCGGGGCACGAGAAGGCTTGTTCGGAAGGTTGTTGAATAGATGGCGCTCGCAGCCCCGCCACCAGCGGCAGAGCCAAACGCGCCGACCATTGCTCCCATGACAGCCCCCCGATCCGACTGAAAGACACGTCTTCCCCTCCTCCCCCTCCACCTGCAATCAATCGTTCAACAAATCAATCATAAACTCTTCTCTCTCGCCGGCACACACAAACAACATTCAACATTCCCGTGAGGTTAACAACAATACAAGCATACGAGATACATGTTATATACATTATACACGTACATACGAATATAAATATAAATGGAAATATAAAATATCTACTGTGAGTGTCCACCGAGTGCTGTGATGTAAGCTTTGCAAAAAAAAATAAGGAAAAGAAAAAAAAGAACAAAAGAAAAATCATAACATTTTATTTTTTTCGGTGTCCGATTTTGTAAGGGTATCGAAAATGGCCTAAAAAGTTTTGTTTTACTTTTCCCGTAAAACTCATTAACACAGTGTGCTGTGCAATTTGCGCAGTGATGTCACTGCATTGCGTCTAAAACAAACTCTCCCGAACCAAGGGTTTACGGCTATACCTGAAATATTAATTATATTAGTTGAACGAAAAGAAAGAAAAAAGTGTACTCATGCGCAAATCGAAACGTGCAAACTTCACATGCAAACATGCGGCGAATAAAAAAACTGCATCACACAAACTTACCTAGACATTTGCTAGGGAAAAAGGATGGGGTTATAGGTTCGCCAATCATAAAAAAGCAAAACAAAAAGTTAATATGCTAACATTATATTTGAATAAAGTTCTCTACCAAATAAACCCCGATATATTCATATAAAATCACACTAGTAAATTAGCTACTTCAATAACATTAACAAAACAATACAAATTCAACATCGAAAAGGGTATTTTTTCATACATCAGTACCTTAACCGTTAACATGATATGAAGGGATTATTGCATCTCTACGTCGTCTAACTTAGCAATGACTTGTTTCAACAATTAACATACTCTGTTTAATCACGTTATTAAACTAATACTGACTTTGGTCAAATAGCTTTGTTATCCTAGTTCAACAAAAATATCAACAGACAATATTCTTAACAATTCATCTTTATGTAAGTTATTGCAAAAATATCAGCTAATATCAATTTATATAAAATTTTGAACACATAATTCCCAGTATATCAAATGTAATAAATATCATATACAGTGTAAATATATCGATATAAAATCTACAGGTAACATTGTAGGCACATAATGGATGAGCTCATTTATTACATCTAAACTCTGTTGCTGATTTATTCATTGAATATATGATCAGCAAATCTATCAAGGCACACTGTCTTAAATATTATAAGATAACTTTTGGTTTTACATAAAGAAAACAGGGAAGACCAATACATCCCTGTACAACAAGGTTCAAACAAAGAAAATGTATTAACTAACAATAAAAGACTATTAATATCTATAAATTTAAAAAAACCCCTGTTTTAACAGGGCTAAACAAGACACTAGCTAATTAATGGTTCTACGATTGCACTAAAATTATCAATTTTGGAATTTATCCTTTGGAGGAATGATAGGTAATTACAACTATGAAATTCGAGCAAATTTCGTAAATACTACGAAATATACAACATTATATACATATATATTTGGTAAACATCGCCGAAATATAGGTAAATATTCATCTTAAAAGAGGATAAATGTATATGAATCATTTCTTTCTAAGATATTTAGGAGACCTTCGGTCTTATTCCTCTGAATAAAATACTTAAGGGTCAGTCTTAACTACAATAATAAACTCTTAAACAAAAATAACAGAATTAACTCTAAATTGCCGTTAGGGAATGTGCAACATTACGAACTAACTCTTTAGTATATTTTAAATATGTCTTTAAAACGAGCAAACAAAAAGTAACTATATATAATAAATTATTGCAGGATCGTTTTGGTTAGGTTGGGTGTGCTTTGGTTTAGATGGTGTTCTTTTTGGTGCGTCGCACGCGGGTAGTGGCGTAGGCGAGCCACTCAGCGTTGTGGTGCTTGCGGATGTGCACGCCCAGGTTGCCGCGTTGCTTGGCGCGGTAGGCGCAGTAGGGGCACTGGTGCGCGGGCGCCTTGCCACCGCACTCCACGTTCTCGTGGCGGCGCAGTGTTGACTTCCAGCGGTACTTCTTACCGCAGTGCCGGCACTCGAACTGGCGCGAGGGGTCATCGGAGCCACTGTCGCGCTTGGAGTAGTTCTTGTCGAGATTGGGCACGAAGCCGGGGGCCGAGTCGTAGTAGTCGGGGTCGTCGGGCAGCACGATGTCGTCGGTGTCGTCGTACTCGGCGGCGTCGTCGGGCGTCTTGTTGTTGTTCAGCAGCAGCCGGGGCCGCGCCAGTCCCGCCAGCCCCGGGAGCCCCACGCCCAGCAGCGACAGCAGCGATGGCAGCCCCGCCTTGCTCCCCTCTGCAACCCAACACACGCTTCCTTCACTACAGACTAAAGCGACACCTACTACGCGGTTAATACTACCAGCCTAATATTAAGGAACCAAAGAAATGCGTTATATTAAAAAAAAACGACTCTGTTAGATAGGAGGCGAAGCTTCTAATTTCATGCAAAACATGCACAAACCAAATTAAAAAAAATCTTCAAAAACTTATCTTCCCATAAATGTGAGGGGTGAGGGGATGGGTAAATAAAAAAAGGAGAAATAATCTTATTAAGTAATTTAATGTTTTCAAAAAATATCGAATATCATCATAGAAATACATAGTAAGTATACAAGGCTCATATAAAATTTAATACCATCTAGGAGGAAGATCAAGTAACTTAACAATTAAGGCACTAGATAAAGCACATGACGTTACTTCACGAAGTATAGAATAAACCTAAGAATAATAAGCTTCTCGAAAATTCCTATAATCGAAAAACCTTAACTATAATTTTGTTATCATTAAAACAATATTCTTCAAATAGTTCAACTACATACTATTTATTGTCTAACAAGGCACTACAGTATAAAATTTGTATAAGATCTTACTGGACATAATTGATCACAGAAATTTTCAAGAAAACGGTATGTTCACGCGGCAGGGTCAATGTACGGCGGCGGCGGTGTTGGTGGGCGTAGCCGGCAGTTTGTTCGGGTGCTTCTTCTCGATGTGCTTGCGGAGCTCGTTGCGACGATGCTGGCGGTACTCGCAGTGCGGGCACTTGTACTGTGGCACTCGACCACACTCCACCGTCACGTGACGGACTAGGTTCCGTCTAGCATTGTATCCGCGGTGGCAGTTCTGACAAATATAACTCTTCTCTTTCAACGGTGTAATCCCCACTCGTGCTCCTCCCACGCTTTTATTATAAGGAGGAGACTCTACTTTCGGCTGAATCACCGGCTTCACTTCCGACGGGCTCACGACTGGACTTTTTACCAAAGGTGGAGGAGGAGGCAGCTTCTTATTCTCTTTAGCCTCCTCTGGTTGAGTATTCGTTATTTTTCTAGGCTTTAATATCGCGAATGTAGTCGCTGTCGGCACCGGCTCTGCCTTCATACTTCTAGTCATGATACTCCGCGGCAAATCTGCAATATAAACAACGAAATGATCCGTCTTTAAACAAAATAAAAATCTTGCAAAAAAAAACGTAATATACTTCCCATAAGTAAAGAAATGGCCCAAAAACAGAAAAGCATAAATAAAAACAATAATATAACAAAGTAAATATTATATTTGTAAGGAAAAAAAAGCAAAAATGTTTTGATAACACTTATGTTAAAGCTAATCATGTAATAACACAAAAGTAGTTAGTCAAATATAAAGAAAAACGAAAAATTTGAAAAACAAAAATATAAATATGTAAAACGTAAGGTAAAAAGCAACTTCTAGAAAAATGATTGGTGGCATGAGAACAATAATCAACATAATTTTAAGTGTAAAAAGGTAACAATATAGTTCTAACAACTCATGTTTGTACTTTTAGTAACAAATGATGAGACCTTAAATATGTATAAAAAGTATTCAAAATTAACAAAATCTAGAAAACAAACTAAGAAATATTTTCAGTTTTCAAAATAGCTTTGAGCGAACCCCAGTTTGTATGCTTAAGGGCAATGTGAGCTGTTAAAGTTTTTTTCTGGGAGTATTTTTTGCCACATGACTCGCATTGGAACTGTGGCTCTACGCCACACTCGTATTTCTCGTGTCGTAGCTTATTTCTTCTATATTTGTAGTGCTTCTTATGGCATATAGAACAAATATATTTAGCTCTGACTTTTTTATCTTCTTTTCCGGACTTTACCTTTGATTGTTCTGAACGTTTTTTGTATTTTCTTTTGACTTTTTTAGGCTTTTTGATATTTCTCACAATATCTTTATTATCGGATGTTGTATTTGTTTTGTTCATTATATTATTATACTGTGCCCGAGTTAGTGGAAATGGGGTTTTCGTGAATAAAGTGCGAGCTAAAGCGAGGGGTATGTCATCTGCAAGTGCAAAAGGATAAGAAAGCAGAAATTAAAAGGCCAGGGTCGAAAGCTATATATATAAAAATTTAAGACAATTATTACCAATTAAAAAAATAAAGTAGTGATGATATGAAAATTGTATGTACAAGGGAATGAAGAGGATATAAAAAGCTTTGGAAGATCATTGTGGGGTTGTCATAATGCTGTCATAAAAATATCTCGATTGTCTCATATGTTTGGTGTCGAAATGAAATGCGCATCCACAGGGAAAGACTAAGTCACATGCTAAAAACGATGGACGTCTGATCACATGCGAAAATTATGTTTTATGTTACACTGAAAACATGAATTGCTAGATCATATGCAGTGAAATCACATGTGAATGCAAAATAAAAGTAATATAATAAATAATAGATAGATAAAGCCACATTACCAGTCAAACTACATTTGTAATAATGAAAAAGTCACAAGTTTACCTTAGTTCCTCACATGTGTGCGGTGATCCAAATTCTTCTAAAACAAATATTTCAATGTAGAAATTGTGTTTTGCACTAAGTCCCGTTTGATTATAGCGTAAAATTCCGTGTTGCAAATTCTAAACCCAATGAAACGTGAGCGAGCGAAGTGATTGTGTGGAGGTGCACAACAATAAAGTAAGTAACTAATTTAGGATACAAACGGAGGTAATATTTTCAGGAAAACTAACAAATAAGTGAAGATTACTTACCAAATGCAATCAATTGGCTTTTTCAGGCATACTACATTATTTTACATATAAAAGCACCAACAGTTATATTAACTACTATGTTATAACTAATTAAACATGCACTGCTGCCATATACCCATAATACATAAAGCAACTTACACATGGACAACTATAATAATAGTGAAAAGTATACTTACCTTGTTTATTACCTCACCTTTGAAAGGTTACATATATGAAAACAATACCTTAATACCATTACCTTTACCTAAGGCACTGTAATATTTCAAAAGATTTAAATGAATATTAAAAATATAGGGGAGGTATAAAAATGTATAGTTAGTAGGTTTTATATAATTGATTATATTAGATAAGTAGGGTTTTTAATATGTTGTTTCACATGTGAAAACACTAGCACTCTTGTATCCGACATTGTGAAATATAATATTATATATATCAAGATAAATAGATTATTTTAAGCAATGACTGTTTGTCTATTTTCAAATTATGGGAAGACATTGCGCATTTCATCCGTTCCTTGTATACCTGAGACAATATAGTTTTTACTTGTCAAATTCTGTTAATTATTTGTAGCTTTATTTCATTTATAGTGCAAAATATATTGTCTCAGAATCCTTCACTGAATCCCTAAATAACATCTTGCATTCTTGATAGAACTTGGGAGAAAGTTTAGTACAGTTAGTTCACAAGAAGTCTATTATTTCTACAAAATGCAAGATGTTATTTAATATAGTAGCACCACCACAAGCAATAGTTTATTGCCTATGTAGGTGGTATATAAAATTTAAAGTAACTTACCTTGAGAGTCCCTGACACTGTCACTTGAATTCATTATTTCATCTTGAGATCTTTCCATATGCCATTGAAAATCTGAAACAGAATTATCATTATTAGTTTTAATGTATAGGAGAACTGTGAGAATATTAGAAAGCATTGATTTCGAATTTTACTATACATTTTTGTTGGGTCAATAACCATTTAATGGCATGTTTCTTGCAAGATCTTAACTGAACACTCTTCAGTACTGGTGATGTAAGTTTTTGTATTGAATAGAAGTAATTAAATAATCATGATGGTTTCCTTTAGGTAATATATAGGTCTAATTATTATTTTATTTTACCTAAATTTTTATATAATTAAAATACATAATAATATATTCTATTTTTATTGGCCCGATGCAGTTGTTATTAAATATTGAGAACTGGTAACTGCACTTAGCCAGACTGTTGTGTATGCAAGAATTCTTTTGAAATCTGTATGTGTGTTAACAATATAATTTAGTAACTAAATAATAATAAAAATAACTTGGCAAACTAAAGTGACGTTTTAAAGTTTTGCTGCTCAGATAAGTTTCTATTGTTCTAATTGTTAAATAAATAATTAATATTTCTAACAATCACACCACATTTATCTAGCCCAAATTAAGTATCATTAAGAACTTGTGTTATGGATACTAGAAAAACGGATAAATAAACTTAAGAAATATATAAGAACAAATACATTTTTTTTCATATATAAATTATAGAAATTAACTTAAATAAACATACATACACATCCATGACTAGAAAGCAAATATAATAAAATATCTGCCTCTACCAGGATTCGAACCGAGACCTCTGGCATGGAAGGCAGTACTTACCTCCATACCAAACAGGCCGTTTGGGTTTTAAATTATTAAAAGCATGAGATTTCTAAGATTTTTCAATAAGTACTAAATTGATATATAAATATATTTTTCAGCAAATTTATTTTACAGCTTCAAGCATTTTTAACTCTAGTTAAGAGTCTTAAATACTCAAACCTTACAAAGCATTTTGAGTAGTGGCGTTATCAGTTGACTTTCGTCCCTGGTCAACCCATACAAAAAATGAGTAAATCTAGTTTCTTGCCTGAGGCGGCAATGGCGCAATGGAGGAGGTTTTTAGGCTTTGTTTAAAGTTAAAATAAAGCAACAGCCCTGTCCCAAAAGCCGGAGGTTCCATTTTCGAGCCTTTGTCGAGGCATTCATTTGTGTGATGTACACGCTTGTTTATTCTAGGGCATGACTTTTTATAAATGGTGCCCTAGAAATCAACATCAAGCTGGAACAGGGTGCTACCAGAATGTTGAATTTAATGGTTTAATTTTAATCCATAATTTACAGAAGGGTCATTCATTGTTACATAACACCAAAAACAATCTAAGAAAAGTTAATATTTGTCACACGACTTAAAAGATCACAGGGTGTCAGGATTTCCTATTTTTTTTGATACTTATAATTTGAAAAGTACATGAACAAAATTTTTTAATATGTTTCTGATAGCTGGCACGACTTGGCCTAACAACTGTTTCCGGCTTGACGTTGATTTCTAGGACATCCTGTATATGTATTTTGATTCTGGGTCTCCCCCGAAATTCACTGCATGGTCATCACCTACTTTGCTCTGCTTACTTTGGAGCCACACACTTGGTTTGTTTGTCTGTGGATTATTATTTGAGATTGAGTAGGGCATGCTGAGAATTAAGTTATCCAGCATTTCTTGGGTTAACCTGTCCCATTCTTGAATAACGGCTCCCCTCATCTCTGGCACTGTCTGAGGAGGTGGCTGACGGTTCCAAACAGCTCGCTTGACGCGGCATCCCACGCTTGCTCTATCGCGTCTAAGTCAGGCGAGCCGGAAGGCCAGTTTAACCTGGTAATGTCGTATTCACACAGAGCAGCGTTGATTCCTTGAGCTCGAAGTGCGGGTGCAGTATCGTCAACCAATACGAATCGAGAGCCATGGTTTATTCTAAATGACCTGACAATTCCATTAATAGCAATGGTTTGGTACAAAGCTGCAGTCATCCAGCCACGATACGGGATCAACGGCGTTCTAGCACCAATCATTATACCGCCCCAAAAGGATACCGATTTCCCGCCTTGTTGAACAGTTCCGGTGGCAGTTCTTTGTCTTTTAGCGTTCCCACGTCTTCTCCAGACACGGAGACGTCGGTTGTCCGGATGAGTGCTTATTCTGAACTCGTCAACGAAGAGACAATTCCACCAAATGTTTTCCTCGTCGTCTTCTTCATTTTGGCGTAGTCTAGCCCACTGGAATCTGCGTCGCAGCCGTAGCTGTGAGTTCAGGGGTGCTCGCCTGTATGACCAATTCCTGATGGTCTGAGTGCTGATTTCTAGTCTAATTGCGGACACCCATAGAATTTTATGTCATTTTTTTGTTTTTGGTTTTCCTATAGGTAGGTATTTCACTTCAATACTTACTTAATACATAACCTATTTTATTTTCAGTGAGATAGTAAAATCGTACAGCACAAAAGTATGCACAGGGAACCTCATAAGGCATTTAAAAGAGGAACATCAATTATCAGAAGATAAAACGAAAAATTTGCCGGATCCAAAACAGTTTCAGTCGTCAGTTACAGTCGTCCCAGCACCAGCAGGTCAAGGCTAACAAAACCTACAAAGTGGATGTTGGCCAGAGATTTGGCATTATGGCTTTGTCGTTCTCTGCTGCCTTTTGATTCAGTAAGCGACGATGACTTATTGATTTCTTGAAGAAGTACAACATTATTGTCACTGCAGATCTTCCGACTCGGACCACGATTTCTAGAAATGCTGTAGGATGACGTTTACGAATGTATGTAGGCACATATAAAAAAACCATTAGCAACATCAATAACTGAGCATGCTGCAGTCACTACAGATTTGTGGAGCGATTGTTATAAAAGGAACGACTATACTACTGTGACGTAACTTTTCATAAACGAATGATTTGCTCTGGAAAATGTTTACTCTCGTAACGGAACTTATTAAAGGACAAAAAGCTGCTGAAAAAATATGTGCTTTTGTATATAACATTACTCTTGTTGTGCCATACTTGTTTGTAACACTCAAAAATATTTAAGTTTGATTAAATTTTGATTCCAATAAATGATTTTTTAGTTTAATGAATATTTGATTTTTGACGCCGTGTACGCCGCCGCCGGCCATTTTTTACCTCTACGCCGCCGAAGATTTTGGCATCGGCGCACATGTCCAGTGTGTACATTCTTGGAGCGGGCTATTGGCCTAAAGGCAAAAATGGGTTGGTATATATCGGATATGTTTTTAATTAAGGGACAGGAATTTACAAATTAGACGGCGGGTACTTATTTATTTGTTTGTATTTTTAATGTTTTATTTTAATTTTTATTCCATTTTATTTTACGTGTCACTAACAAAGATATTAAGAATTATATGTTTTACCAGAGACTAGTAAATAACTATAGACTGACCATCTCCATACAAAAATTCGTGACTCGGAAAAAGCTCAAAATCCAAGCTATTACTAGATGTTGCTCTCAAATAGCTTGGACCAACCTTGTCGTCTTTCATTTTTATATGAATTATTGACAAGAAACGTAATGCAAATGCTAGATGGCGTTGTCCAATAACCTGAAACCTTAGCAAGTAGGATTTATTCCTTTCCTGAAATCGGAAAATTTCATCATTTTATATCATTGATTTTGATAATTTTACTCAGTAAGACTGGGTAGATAGTAATTTATTCTTACTTTATAGATGATAAAATAACAACTACAAAAGACCATAAACATACTGGTATAAGTTTATTTTGTTCAGAGACGCCTGGGCACTACCATCCTCTTTATTTTAATTGCCATAATAACCTATTTTCAAAAGCTTTTATTATCACAGTTGTGATAAGCGCACATGTTATACGATATATGTAGCAGCCAAAACGTAAACTTAATCAAGGTCCATACAATTTGCACGAGTCACAGTAGGCGAGCAGAAATATTGTGAATTCAAAGAAATGCAGGGAAAAGATCCAAAACAAACACACACCCATAGCAACAACAATAAACGACAAAGAATTCAAATTGTCAAACAAATAAAATGTTGTGATAAAAAGAACAAAAAAAGTTGATGGATAAAGAACATTTTTTTAAATAATAATCCACCAAGAAAAAATTTTTTTTCACTACTGCAAAATAGTTATGAGTTATTTAAATTATATATAAAAATTATGCACTTATTAAGACATAATTTTTATCGATATCAAGAAATAAAGTAAAATATTATATACCTGTTAATTAAATGCACTGAAATTCGTTTTATTATGTTAAGGCAGATAAGAACAAACTGTGGAGATGAATGCTATATTTTTGTGGGAAAAATTATATACTGGCAATACAGTAACCCAGTAACACTACAAATAATATCCGGGGTGGTGTAAAGTTTTCTGTTACTGAATTATAAGAGCGGCAACATTGCATCAAATAATATAATGCACTAGCTGGCAACATCTGTTGTCGCCTGATACCTACGGATAGTACTTGCAATGAAATATCAAATCATTTTGTAAACAGCGCCATCTTAAGTTTTTTACGTATTATTTTGACTAAATTTAAATAACTTGTAAATCTAATACAACTAACGCCATCTCTCTATCTTAAAAACAACTATTTTTCAAGTCACAAAATTTTGTTAGACATTTATTTACTAGTCTCTGGTTTTACTAACCACATATGGATTAATTTTGTGAAATAAATTATTATTATTTAGCATGACAGCTTTTTGCAAATGGGTTTAAATTAGAGGATGCAAATTTAGAAGCTTCGAACCACCACCCGTGGCTGAAACAATTACAATAACAGTTTTTAATGTTTTAACCCTCCATTGAATCTTCAGTTCTATGGAAAGGTCTGTTGTATTTGGTTATGTGGTGATTGCAAGATTATGAGTGAGATAGCTGTCAATTTAGTAAACTATTTCGTTTTTCTTGTCATGAAAAGTTATGTCATTTGGTGTATGGTTTTGTCAGTTATGATAGTTCGGTTCCTGTATAGTTTATTTAATTTATTATGACTGTCAATTTTTCGTTTGCGGTGTACACACGGTTTGCGTCATTTGTCGGTTTTTTTGGTGATTTTGTTATCAACATTGAGTTATTTTAAGTGTTTCTGCTTTTCTCTTCCTCGCCTGGTAAGTGGTTGTATGAATTATCTAGCTCTTAATGAGCATGGATTGTGTTCCAATCCCTCCTAAGCCCCCAGACCCAATCCCGTTTCCTGATGTCAGCAACTCCCCTGACCCTTTCTCTCAACATGTGCAAACAAGAAAACGTCCGAGTATAAATCGGGATTCGTCCCCTACTCCTAAAAAATCTGTTTCGAATGCTCTTCCATCTCAAGCCAATAACCTTATTTACACTCATCCAAGTCTTTTAGAAGAAAAATCTTACCATCCTTCTGACAAAGGTCCTTTCATTGTTCATGTGTCCAGGTTAGAAAATCCCTAAGTCAGGCAGTACATTTAATCATCAAAATTTTGGAAAATTTTTATTTACATCAAACATTAAAAATATTAAAAATGATGGTATAAAGAGTGTTGGCAGAAATCGGGTCTCTGTGGAATTCTCATCTGCATGTGCAGCAAACGAGTTTCTCAGAAACCCGAGTCTTAAATCTCATAACTATATAGCTATAATTTCTACATATAATATAACAAGAATGGGGCTGATTCGCGGGATCCCAACTTCTTGGTCAATGGAGGAAGTTGTATCAGCAATCTCCACAAGCCAAGGTGATATAATAATTTTGAAGGCTCGTCGCTTAAACAGAAAAGTGTCCATGGAGTCTGGCTCCACTTGGACCCCCACGGGTTCTGTAGTGATCACTTTCTCTGGACAATGCTTACCTGATAAAGTGTTTATATTTAACTCATTAATAACCGTTGATCCATACATTTTGCCTTCCATACAATGCTTAAACTGTTGTAGATTTGGACATGTGAAAGCCCAATGCCGATCCAGTGCTCGTTGCTTCAAATGTGCACAGTCTCACTGAGGTGACTCTTGCCCTGCATCCTCTGAAGTTTCCTGCCTGCAATGCTCAGGCCCTCATTTAGCAACTGACAAATCTTGCCCGGATCATTCCCGGCAAAAGAATATTAAAATCACCATGTTTCAAAAGAACATATCATTCAAGGAAGCATCATCCCTCTTCCCTTCAGTTAAAAAATCGTATGCAGATGCTTCTAAAAGTTCTCCTTCACTAAATCTTTCTTACAAAAAAACAATATATAAACCATCAAAACCCAGTCCGTCTTTATCTCCAGGCTATGACAAAATTGCACATAATGCTATTATTTCTAATCCTCCATTTTCTAAATCGGGTAACGCCTTCCTCCCTACCTCTTCCTGCTCCCCTAATGACAATTTTTTAGAACTCCTGATTTCCCTAGTTTTGAACATTCTTTCAAAATTTGAAGACATCCCACTACTGTCCTCCGTTGCTAAAAAGTTATCCCCTATTGCTAATCTTCTTCTTAACAATGGCCAGACTCCTGCAATGGAATAGTAGAAGCATCCGAAATAAACAGCATGAAATTTCTCATTTGGCTCATCAGCATGACCCTTTGGCTATTGCTGTCTCTGAGACTTGGCTATCCCCAGGCAGTCGATTCAAATTGCCTGGGTTTGTCTGTCTTAGAGATGACAGAGCAGATGGGCATGGTGGTGCAGCTCTCTTCGTGAAGGTTTCTCTTCCATATACAACAATCCAAATTCCCCCCCACTCGTTTGAAATTAGTATACTTGCTGTCAAAATTCTTCAATTTGTTCTTGTTTCAGTCTATATATCTGACCCCACTATTTCACTTATAGATGAATTTCATTCACTCATTTCCAGTTTGCCGAGTAACCCTATTATTCTAGGTGACTTCAACTGTCACCATGTCCTATGGGGTAGCCAATGTTCACAGGCTTGTGACGGTCCTGGTCAGCGTTTAGCAGACATAATTGATGAGCAAAATTTATATGTCCTGAATGATGGTTGTCCTACTCGTTTTTCTGGCCCTCATCAGAACCCTAGTGCTGTGGACATTTCCATGTGCTCTGCTGCTGATGGTGCGTCGATTAGTTGGAGAAGGCTTAATTCCCTATATGGCAGTGACCACTACCCTATAATTATAACCATACCTTCTTCTTGTCATATTCCTACTAAGTTACCACCCCTGCAGCATAAAATTGATAAGGCCGACTGGTACAACTACACTAAAGCTACTAATGACTTGTCCTCCCACATTCTCTCCCTGTCCTTGTATAATATCCAAGAGTGCTATGAGAGCCTAATCTCTTGCATTCAATCTGCGGCAGACTTACATATTCCAAAGAAGAACCCAGATAAAAGACTTCGATCATCTCCCCCATGGTGGGACTCAGACTGCTCTGACATGATCAGAATGCGTAGGTCTGCTATCCGCAAATATGCGGCCACTATGTCAATGTTTAATTACATTCAAGTTAAAAAAGTGTCAGCCCAGACCAGGAGAATATTTAAAAAAAAGAAGAAAGAGGCGTGGCGTAAGTTCTGCGAGAATTTGGCTCCTCGTTCCCCCTCTTCCCATGTCTGGAGCGCTATTCGACGATTCCGCGGCTCCATGTCATACACTCCACCGGGGCTCTCTTACAACCCATCCCTTTGGCTTGATAAATTTCTGGATAAAATTGCTCCCCCTTATGTCCCGATTTCTGTTTTACAACCTTGCAATTATTCTACTCTCACCTCATCTAGTCCCCTCGATGCTCCCTTCACCATGGACGAATTAAATCTTGTCCTCAATAACCTTCATGACTCAACCCCGGGTCATGATAGTATTCCTTAATCTTTCTTATCCAGGGCTGGTATCCTCCTTAAGGAATCCTTACTTAAAATTATTAACATCATTTTCATATCTGGTGAGATACCAGCTCCCTGGAAACTCTATTTAGTAATTCCCATCCTAAAACCAGGCAAAGACCCAGATGTTCATAATTCCTATCGGCCAGTTGCGCTAGCTCCAACTCCATTAAAAGTCACTGAACACCTTATTAAGAATCGCCTTGAATGGTATGTTGAGAGTCATAATCTGCTAAGTTCAACACAATTTGGTTTTCGGAAAGGCATGAGCACCATGGACAGCCTGAGCATCTTCACCACTGATTTAAGGTTAGCTTTGTCTAATAAAGAATCAGTGATGGCGGTGTTCTTGGATGTCTGTTCTGCTTATGACAACGTTCAACTTCCCATACTTAAACAGAAAATGCTGCGATTAGGTTTACCGGTGAGGTTGACCTACTTCATATACAATCTTCTTGTGTCTAGATCTATCCAAATCAGACATCAGCACTCTAATCTATCTCCTCGTTTAGTTTGGCAGGGTCTTCCTCAAGGTTCTGTCTTAAGCCCACTGCTATATAACATCTATACTTCTGATTTGGACACATCTGTGTCTTCCTTTTGTAATATCCTGCAATATGCAGATGATATCACTCTCTACTCCAAGGTAGCCACAGCAGAGATTACTTCAGGTTGCCTCAACACTGCTCTTTTCTACCTAGGCAACTGGCTGGAATCCCATGGCCTCTCTCTCTCTCCCTCTAAGAGAAAGGCTCTTATTTTTACGAGGAAGAGACAATTTCCCCCAATAGCTATCTCTTTTCAAGGTGTTCCCATTCCAATGTACAATGAGGTGAAATTTTTAGGTATTATACTAAATTCTAGTCTGTCTTTCTCATCCCACATAAATTATATAGTTCAAAAGTGTGAAAAAAATATCAATTTGTTGCGCTCACTCTCTGAGGTTTGGTGGGGATCTCACCCTTACACTCAGAGACTATTATATAATGCATTAATCAGAGCATTATGGATTATGGCTCTTTTTGCCTTCTCCCATGTAACAAATCGGTGTTACATTTACTGGATAAGATACAAAATAAGGCCCTTCGGATCATCTTAGGTGCCATGAAATCCTCCATAAAATACGTTTTGGATAATAATTTGTCTAACTCCCTTATTTTGACAGATTGCCTTAGCTCCTTACAGGCCTTAAAGGGTAACCCTTTCAAATTAGGCTCTAAATTCCCAGTTATCTTACAAATTAGAAATATTCTGTTCTCTTGCTATCTTAAATCCCTAAACATTACACTAGCTTGGATACCGGGGCACTCTGGTATTGCAGATAATTGTACAGTGGATAGTTTTGCTAAAGCATCTATCAATATGGGTACGCTAGAACACTTTATGTGTTTTGGCCAAGATTTGAAGCTTCTGGCGCAGACACGCCCAAGTATGGCATGGGCCTCTATATGGTGCAATTCAAGGCTAACAACAGGAAAGTACTATGGAGACATCCAACCATCCATCCCAACTAAACCTTGGTTCTGTAAATTTAAATATATGGATAAGAAAACTACATCTGTCATCTGCAGGCTCAGATTGGGTCATTGTTGTACTCCAGTATTTCTTCATAAACTTGGCATAAGAAGGACTTCAGTCTGTGATTGTGGTTTGGGGGATGGAACCACTGACCATCTCCTCTTTAATTGCCCTCTCTCACCAGCTTCCTTATATGACCATCTCCCACTCCAGTTCCCTAAACCTACAAGTATCAAAACTCTGCTGTCCTCTCAAAATCCTTTTATCTTTAAGGTTCTTGGAAGATTTATCCATTTGTTTAATATCAAATTATAAATATGTAATTATACTCTTCTAAAGATCTGTAAAAACTTATATCATCCCCCTGTTTTTGTATTGTTCAAGGTAATTCAATGTTCGAGATACTGCAAGTTCTACTCAGCTGTTCGCTACAAAATTATTAACCTTGTGTAGTACGTGTGTATACTAATACTTGAAATTGGCAGAAATAGTTATTGTTTAGTAACAACAGCTGATTGCCATTATACACAAAATAAATAAATAAAATCAGACTTGATTCAAGGCCAAAGGCTTGTTTACTATTGAATTCAAACTCTCGAAAGTATTTATATTCTGCACAAAGATATTTATTGAATATTTATATACAATCAAACTTTGCATCTCATTGTTTTCACATCTGGGTCATTCATACATTGCATTGGAAGCAGGCTTATTGGTGAGGCACTGTTTACATACAATTATATTGTATTGCTTGACAGTTTTATAATTAACGGAATAAGATATCCTTTCTTTCAAACTGAGAATCAAAATTGGCAAACAGTCTAAGTTTATTTGTTTGTTTAGCTATCACACCATAACTTCTCTACCAACATCATAAAACTTTGCATAAATGTTATCACAGGTACAAAAAAGGATATGGTGTGTGTTACCAGGAGAAAAGTCATGCAAATGAAATTCCATGCAAAATCTAACCTGAATATTGAAAAAAATGCCTAGCAGACTGTTATTTAGGCAGTAATTTTACCATCTGCTGTGACTATAATTTTTAATGTTACAATTTAATTGGTACATTTAACACTTTTTCACTGCACTGAAATCAACTACTTAAATATTATTATTTATTTTACTTGAAAGTTTAATTATATCTATTAAAATTTTCTTTGTTACATGGCAATCAGGCAATATTTTACAATGTAGGGAATTCCGGAGATGGTTAATGATTGCTAGAAATATTGTTATTGTTTGCAAGAATAGATATCTGATAAACAAAATGATAAATATGTCAATACTTGCAAGAAATTTAGTACCAATACTTGCAATGTACACTTGCATAGCTAAAATACTACAGTTTACTATTTTTGACATACTGCCATATGGTTAAAAAAAGTTGTCTTGCTTCCTTGTAAAATTGTATAAACTTCCATACATCTTTATACTTTGATTTTATAGTTGGACTGAAGAATTACTAGTTCCCATTATTATTGTTAAGTCAAGAGATTTTTATAATTTATCAAACATGGTAATGTTATCATAATATAAATTTAAATTTCGTTATTTCATTCAACATAATGGTTATTTTTTAGGTAACCCAGGACTATGTAATTTCAATAAACTAAGTATAACTTTCAAATAAAAAGAGTGTTAATGAATTTACAATGTTAGAAATAAAGTCAGAAGGAACTGTTTGTCTTATTAGTAACTTATATAAATGATATAAAAAATAACAGACAAACAAAATAACTGAAAAATCTATATTTAGAGCTGACTGTTAATTCATAACTTGGTATCTATATGTTATTATACTACCTACACCACATTGTATCCAACACCTCTTAACAAGTTTTAATATTTGTATTTTGAGTTTTTCACACAAGAAAACATTGAAGTCTAACTTAATTGCATAGAAAAGGAAAAATATTGTCACAAATTTAGCACTATACCCTAGGGACACCTATTCAATGAAATCAAAATATGTACGAGTTAAAAAAATTTTCATGCGGCAAAAAATTTTACACAAAGCATCAATTTTTCTAAAAAAGCATTCAAATGGAATTTAATTCTTTATATCATCACTATTTTACTAATCTTAAATATGCAGTCATACATACATGCATCATTTTTAAGATAACATAGAGCTTTGTTCATTGTTTTTGTCAAAGTGAGGAGATATTCAGAGAAGTTTTTCATAGATTCTTGTAATCAATTCAGAAAACAAATAAGTGTTTTAAAAGTGGACATTGGTGTGTGAAGTGGACAAACCACTAGTTTGTCATTTCAACTTAAACCTTTATATTGTGGCACAAGTTACTGCTAACCTCTTATTTTATACACCTTAAAAACTTGCCAGCAAAGAAGTAAAGGTTGTAAATCTGAGCCTTCACCGAGTTTCCCGATAGTACAAAGACAATCACAAAAATTTACTCGTGTTTAGGTGTTGACTCTAAATTTCCTTTCCTTGACTCAAATTCAGTAGCTGTGTGCTACCAATCTTATAATTATGCCACTATGCCATGCAACTTCACTAGAGGAAAGGTCGAGATAACAACTAGGAATACCAATTTGAAGTGAGATTTGAGAAACTTTAACTTTATCTGTTTGATCACTGTGGTCCAGCAATTCAAGTGAAATATCTCCTACAAAAAAATGTAAAGCAGAAGCAAATTCACTATTCAATACATAAATACTCACTGCGCACAATATCATTATTCGTAACAGCTGGCTCATCGTGTTCCTCATCGAGAGTTAAATCTTCCATGCCTTCTTCCTTCTTGCAGTGTTCGTCGCCATTTCCGGCAGCGCTGTCGGTAGTGGGGGGTGGTAGGAGGGGAGCTGTGGCCACGTCCGTGGAATTACGGCGAGCTTTCTTGCGGCGACGGGTTGGGCTTACGGAGCCTTCGCGGCTGTCTATACTGCCATCTCGGAGCTGGAAAATGGTAGAGGTTATTTGATGTTTTGAGCAAGAATCAAGGTCAATATAAAATTCAAAGTACTAATAAAATGTAAACCACATATATAATGTATTATTGGCTAGGTAGAATGGTTATGAAATTGTACCTAGTCACGGAATAATGGTTTAATATTTCTAATGTTTTGTTAAATTTCTGTTGAAAGATCTAAGTCAACTTTTTTCCTATCAGTTATGTTTATTCTTCTAAAAGTACTCACTTTAGGCGGCGGGGAGGGCGCCCGTGGCGGGTGCGCGGCGGGCGCAGGGCGCGACGGCGGCCGTGACGGCTTGTTGTCAGACAGGCCCTTGATCTGAAGGGACTCTGCCGCTTTTAGCAATGCAGCCAATTGGTCCTGAGTCAAGGAAACAACTTTAATTAACAACGGTAGGAAGGTGAAAAAAAATAGTCTGGATGTAGCTTGCAAAAAAGGGCAGTAAGACATAGGACCATATTTCTAATTGGCCTATCAGGTTAAGGATGACTAGCCTTATAAAGTATTTAAATAATGTAGTATTTAATAATATAGTCCTTAAGTATGTATAATTTCCCCTTTTGACTTGAATAATAATTACAATATTCTTATTAGCTAGATGCGAAATTTTCATCTTTAAAAATCAACAATATTATAAATGATGTGATACATAAATAAATTATCAGTAACTATTTTAACAGTGTTAACACCATTGTTTAAACTTCTAAAACAATTGAGTGATTGGCGATTGCTGAAATTGTTCAGTAAGTTTAGTTAAAGTCCACACATGACAATCTTAGTTATTGAACTCCACCAATCATTTAGTAAGTATGTAAATTTTTAAGAACAATACAAATATTCTTTCAGAACAAAGGTCATATATATTGACAATGTAAGACAGTAACTTTAAAAATAAGACAAATTGTTTAATTTTCAAAATGTTAGTTATGTACAATAGCAATTTTTGACAATCAAAATAGTATTTAAACAGTAATCATAATATTAACCTTATCAACCTTAATATAAAACATTAAGTTTATAAAGTCAACATTGCAAAGGAAATTAATATTAAAGACAAATGAAGTTTCTTATCATACTCAAAATAAATCCAGTTATTTTCCCAAATAGAGAGCTATTTAAATATAGCAGAATGCAAATCAGAAAAACAGTAAGTGAAATCTATAACTTTTTTGATTAGAGTATTTTAATTGAAAGTTTAGCTTTCCCCAAGTAAAAAAATTACAATGCGAATGATTAAATTTTCTTGAAAGCTTCTTTCTTTCCACTTACTGCTTATGGTCAATGAATAAGTAGGTTGCAATGTTTCAACATTTTTGTTTAAATACAGGATTTTAAACACTGCTGACATGTTCTTTCCAAATTATTTAAATACTTAATACTATTGATTAGTATTAGGAAAGTTCAATAACAGTTAAATTTTTTATAATCTGGGTTAGTAATAGGAGCATTTAAATTTTTAATGAGTGCATGAATTATGTTACCATCTTGATTTAGCTTTTTGTGAAAAGTTTCGTTTTGAACAGTAATTTAGAAATGCAATAGCTTATTTTTCAACCGACCTTAATTATTCATAGTATCTAGGCCTACATCAGGAATTTTGCATAATTTATGTTTATATTAATTGTTTACTGAACATTTTAGTAGTTGTTTGCCTTACCTGAGATATATTCACTTCTCCCCGGTACATGTAGTCCATCATAGCTCTAAGCTCTGCATACTTTACATCTTTTAATATTATGATAGGATGCTTATCATATTGCTGAGATAATACACTCTGCAACAAACAAATGGCTGTTTAATGACTTAACTAGCAGATAGCTACCACTATGAATGAAACTTATACATGAAACCAACTTAATATTATCATCACAAACAATTAGAAAGTCTAAAAATGTCTATAACATGAGAGTTATGCATTAAGAAATAAAATATTACTAAAAATGAGTGTTTTAAATAACAACCCAGTTCCAATACTGATGGCAATATTTCTACATTATAAGTGAGGAGTGCCTAAGATTAGGGCTTAGGCATTTTGCCATGAAATTTTTTTAACAGTTTTTAACAAATATCCATCTTCATTAAATAAAGCCAACAATAGTCTATTTGCACCTCACAGAAATATAAAATTGTTGTGTTCATTTTAGATATCTCTTAAAATTTGGCAGAGTAGAACATGATCCTTATGAAATTGAGGACTGCATGGAGCCATTACTTACTAATAAAATCTATTAATAATTTTAGAGTGTGGATAGTTTTTAATTGTACCTAAGTGAATTGGACAATTCCAAAACTTGGGTGCACTTTTTCACAAGATGAAATTTATTTCATGTATGATGTACAAGATTTGTCACTGCACCGATTGGTATGATGGTAAAGTGATTCAATTGAATAACCACTGGCATAACTGTATGGTGGTATTCATCCTTATCTATGACATTATTAATTCTTCCTGTACCTATAGAATCTTTGCCTTAATGTCTTAAATGTAATAAATGACAGATTTTATTGATGCATATTTGTTGTTGATAATATATTTTTGATATCCAACAGACTTTTTGCAGATCTGACTTACTTAATAATCACAGTATGTCTTCAAGGAAAGGAGAAGTACAAAGTTGGTTACACTTGATGAGATAAAAAATTTGATTTCCAATAAAATAATAAAGACATTATTGATAATATGAAACTTAAAAAGCTTTGTATAAAGATCATTGGTACCGATAATATAACAGTAGATTTTTATTGGCAATTTCAGTTTGCCCGGCCTTGGCTATGAGTTTTTACAACACAATATGATTTAAAGTTTACATAGTTATGACAAGACTGTTTCAATGTTTTATGTTGTATGATTTGGATCTACTAGTTGCTTTTGCAGTATCACTTATACTGCATGTGTACATTAAATATTGTCTGGATAACCTTATTGTATTGTATACCTGTTTTTATTTACTTTCAAATAACATTATAAAGGTCTAATATCTGTGTCAGTTTTCCAAAATGTTGAAAGCCTTAAAGATATTTTTATTGTGTCAAATTTAACAATGTACACTAGATCAGTAGTCATTTATATTCATCTGTCGTTTGTTTTGGTTTTGTTTTGTAAATATGAGCAATTATTGTCAAGTGATAATCACAACAAGTTGTTGTTAGCAGTGTTTTAACAATAGCATGACTACTTGCAATAAATATCAAATGCTTAAATATTCTCATGATCTGATTTAATGCCTTAAATTCGTACAAATGGACAGAGTAATGAGGGTAGTTAATAGATTCATGGAAATTTTTTTTGTGGCATGATTGAGAAGTTAATTAAGTAAAAGTAGAAACTTTTGCCAACTCATCTATATTTCAATCTAGTATAATTGCTGACGTACAGACTTATACTGCGTAGGAATGTTTATTAGAGCACAACTGAGCTGCTTCAACTAACTTAATCATGATAGCAATTGACCTACATTGAGTAAGGATGGTAAATTAGTACTAACCTCGAAATAGGGACTACACGCTGATAGGACCACCTTGTGAGCTTTGAGTGTTTGGCCCTCGGCAGCAAGAGTACAATCCACGTGAATGCCTTTCTCCAGTAGAGTGTCAAAGACGGAGACCAGCGTAGACTGGTGATTATTCCACCGCAGACAAAATTGTTGGTCGTCTTCCATTGTGCTCTAATTACGCCACTCGTCGCGCCCTCGCCCTACGACAAAAGCAACACGAAATCAAACACTCAACTTACTAAAACACGCAATTAGGACACAATAAATTATGCATCCGTACACTAGATACATGATTAACACTTCACAAGGTAAATTATCTCACCAATTCACTTCATACAAGATGAGATCACGCCCCAACTTATCTAATTTAACTTTATGGACCACATACGAGCCGTCGTAAGCGACGCGGCACAAAGAAAATGGCCGCTTTTCCAGCGCGACAAAAAATAAAATGGCGACGAAAATTCTAAGTTCACTATTTTCTGAACAAACTTTCCACAACAGACAAACATTGGTTCAAGTTCATAGCAAATAGCAAAGTCAGAAGTTCAGAAAAGTTTTATATGCCAAAGAAACTTCGTGAAGAACTTTGTTGTAAGTTCTAAAGTGGAAATTTTTGAGATGAAAACTCACAACAGATCTGTAATGAAGCGCTTTGTGAACATTTTACATAAACTTACCTTCACTATTTCTTATCTACGTTTTATTACAATAAAAACAAATACTGATTTAAGAAATCTTTGACAAATTCAATTCGATTAATTTCACATTTGCACACCCGCCAGCTTTCTTCAAAAATCACGCACACAAACTAAACTAAAACTATGCTGCTTGCTATGTTGCAAGTTTAGAGAAAGGCACCTCTACAAAACGAAACGTAGTCTATACAAGTTGAATGGAATGAAGCAAGAAACAAGCAAGCAAGAAATGCAGTGACCTAAAATAAGCTCACAGTGCTGCCAGCACTCAAAATAAACTAAGCTTAGTAAACCAAGTTTTAATATTTTTATACCATTAACCGATATTTTACTGTGTGAATAAATTGTTAAGAATATTAAAAAAGGATTGGTAATAAAATGTATCTGTCTGGATACCGTTCAAGTTCAAATCCTTGACCTAAATTGTATTACCTCGTGACCAGAATGTTTTTTCAGTATTGCTGGATAGTGAATGAATATAAACATATATTTCACTTGAAAGGAACTATTAATCGTGAGTTCCTTTAATAGAACATTGATTCCTAATATGTTAAAATGGAGGACTTAATTGATTTTTTAAATTAAAAACTTTATACTAAACGCCATCTGTCGGATGCTGTACAAAACAAGGCAAACGTAGTAGATCTACGTACTCGTAGAGCGCGTAGGTAATGAACATAATCACCGCGTTTCTCTGACTCTGAACACTTAACAGTATAAAAATAATACTAAGCCATGCACTTAATCTTCAAGATAGTTCTTAAATTGTATAGTGTTAGTTGTAACGGCGGCACGTAGAGTAGGTATGCTAGGTGCCAGAAACTGGATTTTGTACAAAACTGGTACTACAATAACAATTTCACAGCTTTAAAACATTTCAACATAGATAGTTCGTTATAGGTTTTACCCCTGGTTGTCCAGAAGAGATCGCTGTGTAGCTGTAAGACTGTCATATTGTGCGTTTTTTCTTTCAGGTATAAAAATAAGTCATGCAAACAAATCAATAAAGTTTTTATGAATTTGCTTTATAATGCAACTTGGGTGTCACAGAGACCCAAAACTACTGAAGGCAGTTACGGATAAAAAGTCAGTCGTGTAAATGCCAATAAATGTGTCCCAATATTTGCCAATACTATATTCTCTGGCTCTTCATGGTATAGATACTGAAATCTATAGAGCTGAATCACATCAAAGAAAGTACTATCCTAGAAATACTTATAGATATACTTACTAACATTTTAAAACTAAGTAAGTACAAATAAAAACTGTCTAGTTATAAATATATTTATTTTATGTAGAATGAGGCACATAAATATCTATTGGTACCTACTTCCTTTGTCTTGTGTATGTATCATTTCTAAAAACTAAAATGAAATGTTACAGTTGAAACAGTACACCAACAGGGATACAACGAGAAAATAACGGCAATTGTTTTAAATTGTCTGTCGTTACAGTCACTCTCTAATAAAAATCAATAGCATTAGTAAGTCTGTACAGACGAATTATACGAATGCCTTTGTGTGTGTTGTCAGTACTCCAGTGTGAGAAAAAACAAAAAAACCGCGAACGAAAATTCTTGTAATAAAAATCAATCGGAGCGGAGAGAAGGCGCCGCCGGGCGTGTAGGGGCGCCGACTGGTCGCTGCTGAGTCCCACCCCCGCCCCCGCTTGCATAACTACACGTGCTATAGTGCATCTCCCCTTAGTACACCCCCGTGATTAACACACTTCTTTTTCAGGTGCTATTTAGGTCTAATTATCGTTTTTTTTACATTTTTACTTAAACTATTACTACAACCATATCAGTAAACTCAGTAGGTATTTGAATAACAAAGGAAGCCTTTTAATTTGATTCAAAAAAAGCCGATCGCAAAAGAAAATTATGGCAAGGGTGGCTTCCCGGCACAAGGCGTTTGTTTTTATTTCTTTGGCGCGGAAAAAATCAGCACGCGCCGCCCTGCACCTCCTAAACATGCGCCACGCAGCGACGCGGCCCGCTCGGGTATGGCGGATTCACTTTCATTTGTGACAACTCTTCGCCACCCGAAGGTCACCGAGGTGCGAGGTCGTAAAGTTTGTGACCGCAGCATATATGTGGGGACTGGCGGCCGAGTGTTTACGGCGGCTCCCGCTAACCGACTAGGTAAGTCTCAATATCGCACCCTCGTCTTCGTTATTCCTTTTCCTTCACGTTTATCGCGTCCGTTTTGAGGCATCCTTCGTCGTATTCAGGAAGACGGTGAAAGTGTTTGTTGAAGTATTGTGACGAACGTAAATAGATAGGTAGGTACTATGAATTTTGTAGATGTGTGTCCTCTACACGTGGTTTTATTTTGATTTTGTAACTATGACAGCTTGATTTCTAAATTTTAGTTTGGTGTCGTATTTTTTTGTTTTTTATTAAGGATCTTATTTCGTATTAGTCAATAAGTATCAATGTGCTGATTTCGAATAGGTTAAACGAAAATATATCTCATGTCAAAAGAAAAGTTACAATTAAGTATGTTTGTAATAGTACTCAGCAAGTAGTAATTAAAGTATTTTCCGATAACATACATCTTTATAACCGTAAATACTTAGTCACCATTAACTAAATAAACATACCAAGTTTAGTGTAAGTAGGTACATGTACAAGTACATTCGACTCGGTACATTCTGTATAGCAAGTGAACAAAATTAAAAAAATATCGCGACAGGACCAGCAAGCCCTTAGATAGAAAGAGATGGATGGAACTGAGTTACCACTCTTTCCGCACCAATCGAGAAAAAATTCAATAAAGCTCGCTTCCTTTTGTCTAATTGCCTATGTAAACCTACTTATATTATGCCCATTGTTCGATTCATGCTGCATTCAAGTCGAAGTCTCGTTTCAGTTTAATTTTAGTACCTACCAGTTGCTGGAAAAAACGCATCAACTAGGTACTTAATTATTAATTAAGTATTTGTAAATATGCTTGTTGATCTCACGTTAATAATATGAAAAATATACGAAGGTACCTATTTAATATTTTTTACTTTCGTTATTCAGCTATTATTTGAAATTATTCAAATATGAATTTCATTCGTTAAGGAGATGCCTGAACACGACTTACTCCAAGTGAAGATCGAGCAGACTTCTGACGATGAGAGTCCACATTTTTCCCGCGGTTTTCTATGCATTCAGGTAAGATATAAACATTGTTGATTTACAAAATGCTTAGGTACAGGTTTCTACTATAGGGACAATCTTATTTCATGTTTATTACGACAGAATAATTTAATCACTTTTATGTCGTTTATACCGTGTTTATTTTTAAATAATAACTGTCAAGATGATACAGAAAGCCGGACATAGTTGGGTGCGAAATGAAAAAATTGCAAATATAAATTGGGACAATGCAACTTCGTTCATAATTTAACTAAATACCTACAGTGCGTATACACGCCACAACTGTGTACTTTTATAGACATTTCCAATTACAATATATTTATTATATTATCAATAAAAGGCAAGGTACAAGGCCACATAAAATAGCTATCAATAGTTTTTGAGCACTTGGTGTCAATTTGTAATAGGTGTCTCTTGAAGTTAAGAAAATAACACTCTACTATCTGGCGGTACCATTATTACGTAAGTGGAAGTTGGCAGAAGGTGTGCAAAAAATTTAGTTGATTTTAGCAATTCTTTCAATACTGTCAGCTTTAACATCCTATCAGTTATTGTGCTGTCTTTGTGTACCTATCTCCGTTACTTTTTTAGTTATTTTAAAATTTACTTATGTAGACGTCGTCAGCGTACTGCTTTTGATGAGACAGTGTCAACATGGGCAAAAAGTGAGTTTGGCGTTCCGCAAGGTCTTATTATCTCCGTTTCTCTTAGTATTAATTGGTTATATTTTTAATCATTTAACTCTATCCTACTACGTGTACCTATTATTCAATTGGCGCTATAAACCAGTCGATTTTTGTTGCTACTGCGTATAATCTTAACCAACTTGAACTAAATAATCTCTTTTCTTGCCTATTATGTCGATACATCGTATCTAAATTTCACCGACAACCAATTTAATAAACTTGAGCGCCTTCAAAACGTATACATACATTTCATTTCATTTCAGTACAGGCAGGATCAATTAGAATTACACAAATAAGCTCACATATCAGAGCACGCTAAGGCTTCGTATTCGCCTTCATCAGAATACTTTTGATTTACGATTATTTTACTTTGTTTGGTGCATCGAATTCTGATCAGACCAACTACTATACAAAACACTAAGCTCGTAACACAGATTTCTCAACCCCAACACCAAAAGTCTACAATGACAGTTACGTTCAACTGATGATCCGCTGTTATGTAAGCCACTACATTCCACATACCTCTATTATAGATCATACTTATATTGGACATCGGTGTGGAAAGAATTACAATTTAAACATATCATCAGCCCTTATTAATATTTTAATTGCACTCCAGTACATAGTACATTCGTTCTAATTTGAAACTTAATTGTAAGAAGCATGCCTAATAGGCTTATTTTTTAAGTGTCATTGTTTTTTTTTTGTATATTATGATATGTACAATACAGAATTATAATAATTAGCTGTTGATTTTAACATCCTACTGCATATTCTGCGCTCTCTTAATGTATATCCTATTGCAATTGACTGGCATCGATCTTAACTGCGTGGATGACGGACACGCTTTGTTGTTATTACACCTTTTCATCTTGGTCTGTAACAAAAGCGGAATCCCACAGGGTGGCGTGTTCTCTCATCTTCTCTTTTCAATTTTCATTCATACCTTAAAATCTTACTTCTTCCTACCATAATTATGCAGGCGATCTACAAATTTACCACCAAGGTAGCTTAAAAAAGCTGTACGACACAATCAATATTATAAACCTCAACCTAAATAGAATATTACATTGTAGCAATAGTCATGGCCTACAGGTAAATCCATCAAAATCCCAAGTCCTCATTGTTGGTAGCTAATAAGCCAGTTCGACTTTAAAGTGTATTCGAAGATAGTGTTTAACAGAAAAACTGTTGATTACAGTGAAAACGTGACGAATCCGGGCATTGTTTTGACCATACTCTTCCTTTGCTTCCTCGAAGAGACCAACTCGGCAGGAAGATGTTTGCTTTAACAAAGTGCTAGAGGCGCCTCTGTTACGTATTGCCTGTACCTACCAAAAGAAGAATGGCAACCTCAGTCCACGATTTTATTTCTTAAATACTGAGAATGATGAAATGACGCGAACGTCTTTAAGTGGTTCTGAACTTGGCCTTCTGCCATTATCCTTTCCATTGCCCAATCTTTAAATATTTCTTGCCATACTCGACTACGCCGATGCTTGCTATCTGGATATCAATGAAGATCAACTTAGCAAAATTGAGCGTCTACAAAATCGTTGCGTTAGATTTATATTTGGATTGCGCAAATATGATCACAAATTTTTCAAATCGCAATAAATTCAAGTGGTTTCCCATTCGTTTTCGCCGCAACGTTTACATTATTTGCCTTTAGTCTAGCCACTCTAAGTACCTATTTGAAAAAATCTTTCAGGTACGCTCAACAAATTGCGATTACGCAATTTAGGATCAACTGAAAATTTTATTTTATTTATTACTTGCTCAGAATTTCCAGTCAAGTTTTTAGTGCAATATCACTGTGGAATGAACTGCCTCTCTGAATTAAAGCCGTAATAACACTTAGCACATTTAAATAGCTACTAAAAAGCGTACCTGGAAGTGGTTAAAAATACAAGTTGTAATTGCTAATACATATATGTATTTATGCAGGGTGTCCTAGAAATATACGTCGAGCCGGAACAGGTAGTAGGCCAAGTTGTGACAGCTTTAATTCGGAACACCTGATATTTATACAAATTTTTTGATACTTTTAATTTGAAAAGTGCGCATGACCAAAGTTCTTTTTTTATATTTTTCTGATACCACCATTTCTGCTTCAACCGGTTCCGGCTTGAAGTTGATTTCTAGGACACGGCAAATGTAGGTACATAAATATTTAAAATTGTATTTGTAATTCTAGTTTTTTTTTCAAATGCACACAATACTATATTATTATAAACATATATACAACACTCATTCCAAAACCGTACGTAACAATAGTAGTAAAAAACTGGAACTTAATATATGGAATAGATACTCTTGTACTGTATTCCGTGGGTGGGGACTGGTGATCCGTACCACATTCGCTTAACCTTTTATTGACCACCTTTTATTGAAAACACCAGCTCTACACACAATTAAGTAACATACTATTTATTGTGAAAATATTTGTATAAATCAGTGTGTGAAAAGAAATAAATGCTTACTATTATTATTTTGTATGAAATATACGTATTTATTATGTTATTTTAAACTATTTATTAATTAATGCATTATGTACATATACTTTTCAACGCAACTTATATCTCTATACCTTTCAAAGTACAAAGGCGAAATTTTATTTGGCTTAATTTTAAGCGTCTTGGAATGTCTTAGGTACAGACAAATATTGAACTTTATCTATAAATTTTGATGAAATTATATACTTTTGATAGAGTCTAGAAAGATGTATTCATGTTTTTGAAAACCATTGATAAAGTAGTGTGGTAACACTGTAATAACATCGTTTTTTTATCTTTGCTTAAAAGAACGCTGATTCTAGTTAGAACATGGTCAAAAAGGGATTATCCCTAAACCGTCTATACCAATAATAATCGCAGAGTTAAGGCATAATGCCAATAACAATGAAGAATAAAGAAATATATTCAAAATGGTTTTGTTCGATATACTCGTACGTATCTTAGCATCTTGCTGGTTTCCTTACAGTGTTTTTCTTCCCTGGACCTCAAAAGTAGACTTGAAAATCTAATTGTCCATGCCCAATGAAAGCAAAAAACTAAAACTCCCTTCCTCTATTAGATTTCACTATTACATTAGGTACTTATGTTATATATTACATAACTGTTTCGAATGGACAGTTTATTTATGGCCTTTTAAATTTCACCGGACTTTGTGGCCTAGCGCTGAGGGTGCTTAGCGGGAACTTAAACTACTCCTACATACGATAGGCTTAAGGGCACTCGAGAGGCCACGACCTCGGCTTTTGACGTCGTATATTGAAACTAGCACTGGTTCGGAAGGGTCATCTAATGCCAAAGAACCAGCAAGAAACGCAGTGGGTATGCGTACGACACCTTAGCCTGGCCCATCGGTGGGCTAGGCGATACGAATGCCGTGTTGTCCTATTTCTCACTGGAACGCCGGCGTTCCTTGTTGCAATAGTGTCCACGAATAGTGTCGTCTAGATCCGCTAAGACGTTATGCAGACGCCTGTAACGAACCGCCACGTCTAGGTTGGCTGCGTAATCAGCTTTCGTATGGACCAGCGTGTTGGAATAATGGGGAGCGTTGTTGGAGTGGCGTCTTGAGTTAATTGTTAATATTTCTTGTTCATTTCTTGTATAAAAATCTGTTACTACTATAAGGTTGACAATAAAGAGCAAATAAAAAATAAATAATTAAGTTATACCATATTTTTCTGTTTACTAGATAATAGAAGTATATCCCACGTACGTAGGCATTGTTTATATAACTAAACTAAACTACATTATTCTTAGTGTATATAAATGACCTTTGCCAACTGAAAATTACAAATTCTAAAATAATAACTTTTGCAGATGACACATCCTTGCTTTTCACTGCTAAAACATGGGAGGAAGTATTCGAAAATGCCCAGCGAGGCTTTGATATAGTTACAAATTGGCTAAACAATAATTTGCTTAGTCTTAATGTGGAAAAAACCAAATATATTATGTTTTCTTTAAAAAATACGGAATCTAGCACTTTTTCCAATGGTTATATTGTATCCCACACCTGCGAAAGGTCCATTACTAAAAAATGTTGTTGTGTTAACATACAAAGAACTCAAACTATAAAATACTTAGGTATTACAATTGATAATAAACTTAATTTTAACAGCCATATAGAAACACTTGCGGCAAGAACACGTAAATTGATAGTAATTTTTAAGAATCTTCGGCATATAGCGGACCAAGGACTGATCAAAATGATATATCTTGCCTTATGCCAATCACTACTAACTTATTGTATAACGTCATGGGGTGGATCTGCAAAAACCCATTTTATTAAGCTAGAAAGGGCTCAAAGATTGCTTTTAAAAGTAAGCTACTTTCTATCGTATCATCATCCAACAATAGATGTATACAATGTTGCGAAAGTCTTAACAGTCCGGCAGCTATTTGTACTCAACACTGTTATCAAAAAACACTCTCAGATCACCTTTCAATCTTATAAAATAAACAACACTCGTAGAAAGGGTAGGGTGTGCGATATAAAAAAATTTAATACTAGCTTTTCCCATCGATTTTTCTGTTACCAAAGTGATAACCTTTATAACAAATTAAACAGAGTCCTGTCAATCTACTCACTCACAAAGAATAAATGTAAAATACGCATTAAAGAATACCTACAAAGTCTAGACTACAATGCAACAGAAAAATTATTAAACTATAAGACCACTCAATCTATGACTAACGAAATGCTAAATCTAAAATGGTCACAAAAAATCACCCATATAAATACTTCAATGTAACGTATATAGCTCTTTATAATACACATATAAGGAGTCAAACAACTTTAACACTTACACACACACACACACACACACACACACACACACACACACACTTTCACACACTCACACACACACACACACACGCACATAAAATTTGCACTTACAACTCTTCATATTGGAACAGAAGGCTGCTAAATAAATATAATAAAGGATATACCAACATAGTTTTAATTTTTTTTCTCAACGTTTACAAAATGTAAAAGGTTTTAAACTTATATAAGTTAAACTTGTGTAGTATTGAAGTTAATCATTAATAACTACCAAAATACCTAATTATCAGAAGAATATTTATAAACAAACAAAAGCATGCAAAATAATTATTTATTTATCCCGAATAAAGTTATAATATCCAAGAAAAAAGATATTATAGCTTTATAAGACTTAAATCTTAGAACTTGGACCACACGTCATTTTAAATCTACCGTCAAAGCATTATATATATATCAGTGACATCGATGTTGAAATTGATCGAATATTGTTTCAAAACTGATAATTGTAGTAGACGTTATGTATTTCTACCAACCCTACAATACATAACTTTTTTCTGGGCTTTTTGATTCGAGCCTGTAAATTGTTATGTTGATTTTTAGGCCTTTGATTATATAGGTTTATTTAGTGTACTCATGGTACTTTTTACGTTGTAGTAATCTTAGTATAGATTATTACTAAGTTTTAAAATACATCTAAAGATAAAGTATTGTGGAAAATATTGTTAAAATTTATTTACAGAAATCTACAAAGATATATGTGTTTGACCTTTATTATTTTGTTTGTTAAATAGGTTCCTTGAAAATCATTATTTTAATTAATATGGGGGCGAGGACCTGGTGTTCCGTAATACAGGATTTAACCTACTTCGGGCACCAGCTCCTCACTATACTAGATTTTACTAAAAATAGCCATATATGTATAGCTTATGAATTGTTTTAATATTAAGTATGTTGTGAGGAGAAATAAATAAACTTTATTATATTATTATTATTATTATATTAAACAAAGTTATTGGTTTAATCAGGAGTCAGGATCCCTCGAAGAATTGGCACCATTAGCCCCAGCCGGACCTGCAGCCACTCCCGTTTGTGTGAAACAAGAAATAGATGCTCAAACATCGACCTTAGAAGTGCTTGAAACCACAACTCTTATTAATAAGGTATGAACTATTTGGCTATCGAATATTTGGCAAACTATGTCATCTTATAAAATATTAAAAATATCCCTAACACTGGCAAAAACAATTTTTAATTTAGAAATAATTTCACACAACCAGACATTCCAAGGTTGAGAATGTCTGGTTGTGTGCATCTGTATAGTGTAAGTGCATCTGCACTTGCAAAAAATGCAAGTGATAAAAATTACATTTTCGAAATCTTTAATATTTTCTCTTTTTTGCAGAAGACTCCGTTCTTAGATAATGTAGTTACTTCGATTCACTGTGAAACATCGGAGTTTATGCCTTTTTTAGAGGTTAAAGATGAGCCCGTATCTGAAGGGGGTACGTTCTTTTTCGCTTACAGTTTTCTTGTTTCTAAGAACGAATTTGATTGAGCTAGTTTTACAAGAATAGAGCTTGATATGTTGGTAATTTAATTATCAATCTGCGTAACCTCGATATTATCAAAAGTAATTAATTATTCATTATATGTAAATTGCTGTAGTGAAACGACAGAAGAAAAATCAATCAACAAATCTGATGAATCATTAAAATAAACTAAACTGGAATCGAATTTTATTAAATTACATTTATGGTTTTGCTTTCGATATACTTTCCTGCTTTTTAAACAATTCTAAATTAGATTCTTAATGTTTACAGAACAGCCGCTTCTCAGTGGTGAAGACACTAGTGACTCTTTCAGCAACCTTGATACAGTTACAAGAGGTAGTCCAAAAAATTGGACTCAACAAGATATGGAAAATGCTCTCGATGCTCTTCGAAATCAGAACATGACGTTGACAAAGGTTTGTTACGCTTAGAAATCATAACTAAGGCACTACATTCTACTTTATCTCTTACATTTTTTTCCACATTTATTCGTGAAACAGGTGAAAAAGATGCTTAAACTCAACCTTTTTCCAAAAAATCATAGCATCATAAATGCAAAAAAAAAAAGAATTACAAATAAAACGTAATGCTGATAATGTATTCCAACGCCTTTTCGACACGCACGATGAGAACACCCACGCACTTCCATATGCGCTTGTCTCCTGCCGATGCTTTTCATAGGTATCTATCAGTCAATCAGTGCATTAGCGCCGCAGCTAATTGAATGTGACATTTTCCGACAGCTCGGAAAAATACTAAATAAATAACACGATAGTACGGTGGTGCTAGTAAAATTTTACCCTATGTTGTTTAGTAAGCGTTTATCGTGTAAGAAAAGCAAACAACAACGCCATACAGCCCATTCTGTTATAAACATTTATTTACTTGAATTATTTGAGCACTAAATAGGTATATTGTGTTATTGAAGTAAATTGGGCTTCTTTTCAGCTTATCTGGCATATACTAATACTCCGATCAGCTTTTTTTAGGGCCATCTATTGGGTAATTTGAACCATTATTTTTCTTAATTTGATTGAGGAAAGTCCTCATTGTACAGAAAACGTTATTATTCGTTTTTATGCATTTTTTTGCAATATTTCTTCAAAAAGGTTGTTTAACTTCGTACACTTAAGAGCGCTTATAAAAAATCGTGCAATTTTAGGAGTTTTAAGTGTGCGTTTCCGATCAAAATATTACTCTTATGTATCGAAATATGAGATCAAATTATTCAAATGTTTCTCGTCTAAAACATGTATAGAGAACATTTTCATCTCTTTCAATAGTTTTTTCGTAGGAATTTATTGTTTATACGCCTTTTCTTGTAATCCGATGTAACATGCGTACTTTGCCGTTCGATAAGTATAAAAGTAACTGATACAAACAAAAAAATAATATTTTTCTATGGTCTCTGTATTGTCGTCTAAAGAGTCTATAGAGAAAATAGTACAAAATATAATTTTTTTACAGGCTAAAACAAAAATATCAAAGCGCGAAAATGTTGGGTTTCAGTCTAGTTTGTCGCAGTTTTCGATACACTTGTATTGTTACAATAGTAATAATTTTTACTTCTAATTACTTATAAAGACGTACCTAAAGAAATAAAACAGAAATGTTGTTCAAGTCCATTTAAAAATACTTCTAAAAAATCATTTTAAAAGTGTCTATAATTGATATAAAATCTAATGCACGCGCTGCTAGTATTTATTTAGTACTGGCCGAGGCCTTCCAGAGTGTGGACGTACCGCTTTTTTTCCCGCGCTCCCGCCCAGTACTTTCGTACTCTGTCGCAAATATCGAACGCTTGCCATCAATTTTGATACTTTTGGTATAAATATTTATTTTTAAATAATTAATTTAATATTGAAGTACTGCATTTTTCCAAGTATTATTTTACTAATTCGTAAAACACAAATCTATAAAAGTCTTTGTGTTTAGGTACTTTTCACCAACTTTTAAATGGGTAATAAAGGTAGGAAACAATATAATTTAAAAAGAAAACGATGATGATGATTCAGAGCTGTGGTGGCGCAGTGGCTGGCCTCTTAATCCTAGGGTCGTTTGTTCGTACGAACCCAGCCACGCACTAATGATCTTTTATCTTTGTAAAATGTAGGAGCGTATACTCTGTAGCTCGAAACATGCTCGGTTAAAATAATAAGACTACAATTTGTAGTACTCTAGATTGTCATAATCTGGGTACTAAGGGCTCGACATGCACTGTAATCTACGATCTAAAGGTTTTCACTTTCTCTTGCCAAAACCTCAATCTGAGAAAGTCACAATTTGTCACATTGTTTTATCACCATTAACAGCCTTGGAGCTACTGGGGAGATCTTCGTTACATTAGACTATAGTAGTCGCTGGTTGCTCCTTGTTCATAGTGATTTTTAATATGATGTGATTGACATAAATATGTAACTGAAGGTATGCAGCCTTCTTTTCAAATATATCAAAGCAATCAGTCAATTTAATAGCTCTAGTCATTTCAATTTGCTATACGATATTGCACCTTAAGTGGGTCCCAAATTAAAGTTTGTCATTGTATTGTATAATAATAAATTATATTTTATCAAAAGTAAAATATTATAACGTAAAATAAGTCAAACCTATTTGAAAAAGTATCAAAACCTATGCGGATGCGCTACTTGACGGCGACTGTATAATACAGCACTGCAGATGTGTGCCTGTAACGGATACGTGTGCGTGTTGCAGTTTACCTAGTTCGGGAGAGCGTTGATTTGTATAAAGGCTCTTAATAAGCTAGAGATAAAAGATGAAAAAATCCTGTGATTTAGTTTTATTTATTATTAATTATGTACCTAGGGAAGATTTGTTTAGTTTAAGTAACAGTAAGTTTAAGTTTTACACCCTGTATATGCATAAATTTTACCATTTTAATAAAGCATATTAACACTTCACATATTTATAATTGAAGGCGTCAGCAACGTTTGGTATTCCATCGACAACGCTGTGGCAACGAGCACATCGGCTGGGGATTGATACACCAAAGAAAGAAGGAAATGCCAAGTCTTGGACTGACGAAGATCTGCGAGCTGCATTGCACGCTTTACGCACTGGAGCTATTTCTGCTAACAAAGCTAGCAAAGCTTATGGTATGTAAATCACAATCAAAATATAATTGTATATTGAGGTACCTTCTAATATCAATGATATCACAGGAATTCCAAGCAGTACGTTGTACAAGATAGCGCGCCGTGAAGGCATCAGACTCGCAGCTCCTTTCAATGCAGCACCTACAACTTGGAGACGATGTGACCTGAACAGAGCCCTGGCATCAATTCGTTGTGGCGCTGCTTCAGTGCAGAAAGCCGCAGCACAATTTGGAATACCAACAGGTTTGTCTTTATAACATTGCATTTGGACAATATGTATTCGTAATACTAATCTAGATATTTGCTTTTATTGTTTGGACCACAGCCGCAACTCATACAAAAATGTAGGCTCAGTATAACATAGCTTTTTTCCTCTTTTTTCAGGCACTTTATATGGCAGATGTAAACGGGAGGGAATAGAACTATCCAGGTCAAATCCCACTCCATGGTCAGAAGATGCAATGGGTGAAGCTTTAGAAGCTGTCAGGTACTCAACTTTACAGTGTTCGTTAATTAGAAATTTAGTCATGCAATTTTTAATAACGTTTTTAGTTCATCGATTTAATATTACAGGGTCGGCCAAATGTCCATTAATCAAGCTGCAATACATTATAATTTGCCGTATTCATCGCTGTACGGACGCTTTAAGCGATGCAAATATCCGACTTCTCAGGTAACTAAACTCTTTTTAAAGTTAACTTTCAATTATCAAGGTATTTAAACCAAATTTATGTGAATAATATATATCCCTAAATACTCTTTCAGGAATATCAGCAGCATCAACAAGAAATGCCATTAAGTCCCGAAAATCCTCATATTAGTCAACGTCAAGAAGTTTACCCATATCACCATCAAATTGGGCCCACACATCACAACGCTCCACAAATACCTGAAACTATTAATTCTAATATTTTTTATAATCTACCTTATCACGAAGACGGCTTTCATAATCAACATAGCCAAGAAGCCCCTGTTAATACTTCTTCATATCAAGATCATCATAGCGTGGGGCAAGTTATGTTTTACGGCCAAAAGTGTACCAATGAGATTGTTACAAGTTGAGAATAATTGAGATGACTTTTTATTATAAGATTATTTTTTTAAAAGCTGTACTGTAAATAACGATAAATCATTATTCGATTTTACATGAGAAGCCCGCGGATTTGAGAGTAGCTAAACGACCTTCCATTTAAAATCTAATTATGTAACAATCCCTTAGATGATACCATCTACAGATACCATATACTAAAATATAAAGATAAATTAAACAAATAACATGCATTACTTATTCAGTACGCCAAATATAAATATAATTAACTGGCAACACATAAATTGTGTGAACATTCACGGGTTTAAGAACTTGTATCCATGCCGTCATTGAAAAAAAATAAACACAATAAAAAAAATTACCAATTGCAAAGAACAGTCAACTATAATTTAATGAATTCACGAAATTCTTGCCACGAATTTGCGATTTTTATTTCGCGCGTTCGATATTTCGATGCTGTTGCAAGCACCATGATTTGAAATATCGGACGCGCAAAATAAAAATCGAAAATCATGGTAAGAATCCCGTAAAGTCATTAAATTATACTGAAAATAACCGCGATAGCTTAAAACAGTCAACTAATTGTAAAAGTTTGTGTATAGCCCGACCAGGTTATCTGTACAGTCAAGGGTGGCACCGCTTTCTTCTTCGGTGACATTTCTTTTTACAACATAGTTGCCATACGACTTTTTAGTTTCAATTTTGTGTACTGAACAGGAAACTTGGTACAGTAACAGTACATTCTTGTTAGAAAAACACATCAGTATATAAAACAAAATGTTAAATCTCAAAAACTTTTCAAATTCCGATATACGCCAACATAGTTAGTAATAATTTCTGAGTTTTATGATGGTGTTGTATCTAAATATACAAATTTGCATTAATGTAATGTAGTAACAAACCGTGTCATCTTGTGATTTAGCATTTCAAGTAGCGATAATATTTTTATAACACTTTTTTGTGATTCGCGTCTATGTATAAATTTATATACAATTATTAGCAGAGTAGAAAATAGCAATAATAGGTATAACGTCTTTTATACGTAAGTCAGTAGTAAGTTTTGTATTTTTTATTAATTAGATTAGACAATACTTTTTAATTATACCAGTAGGTGCTAGGTACCTACGTTTCGGATTTCGATAAATTACGGTTAGTGACAATTTTAAATCCAGCCAAACATACCTACATAACAAATGTATGAGGTAGGCACAAAGGTAAATATTTAGGTATAAGTATGTTCTTATGTTATTAGGTACTGAACAATAATAATCTTAATAGAACTTTCTATAAAATATGTGATAGGATGTTCTAAACTATCTACATTTTACTTGTCACATATAGTATACTTAATTTATAAAAGTATTTTTAAGTAACTGCCAATAAAATACGTAATGAAGTACCTTATTAAATAAGACGTTAGATAAGTATATATGACAAATCGAATACTTTAGTACAGATGGTTGTCATTTGTTTGTACGAGTGGCCCTATGTTGCGTGCTTGTAAATATGCAACTTGAGGTTGTTGGCGGCCGCCATCTTTTCTGACCGCGCTCTCGTCGCTTTGGTTTGTGTACAATCTGTACAGTTCTTTCTGTTACAGGCACAGAGCTTGAATATATGTGACGCAGGCGAATGCTTGACTTAGACATTCTAGTAAACAGTAGTCGTTTGGTTGAATTGATTTGCTTCGCTAAGCGGCCAGCCGTCATGTTGAATTGTTGATTATAAGCCAGGTATATGCGGTTCATTCGTTATTTTGTTACAGTCTCAGTTCGTATCCTGCGATCTGGACAAGCACCTTTTAGAAAAGATGAATTATTGGTCCCAGAAACCGTTCTATTAACCATCATTTGCAAAAACTGTTTAGAGCTATGTGACAAATAAGATATGACATGATCTGTAAATGCTTCTAGAATCTGCTATGCACGTATTAGAATTAAACTTACCTATTGGTCGAATCCCAAACAGAGAAATTAAGCAAATGTTGTACTTGATTTTGATGGTGTCAAAACGCTGGTATTCAAAAATTATTATAGGTTTCGAAATACGAAAAGACAAAAAGATTTATCAATGCTATCCCTACTCAGTAGGTAATGAATGCGGGGCTGGGTTTTAGTGTAATCATCAACGATTGTTCATTTAGCTATGTTCATGTATGTTAATTCGAACAACCTTAATTTTGTTTCGTATTACTTACTTCAATCATTTTTAATTTTATTCGAACATTAATTAGGGGCCTCCACTCCTTTGTTGCCCCAGGGCCTCCAAACCTTTAAATCCGGCCCTGCTTCAACTTTAGACTTTAACAATAAGGCGATACTACAATTTGAAGAGAGCTAGAGTGCATTCACAAATATTAAATCTAGTTCAGTTTGATTCAAAATAAAGTGAAGCAGAGAATATTATGTTACGAGTGCACATCATTTTCTGTAACGCTTTCCTTCTTTCGTGATGGGGCGCGCATTTATGAGCCCCTTTCCGATTTAATTGTCAAATATTTGATGTACGCACTTTTTCAGAACTTATCTTTTAACTTATATTTCAGAATTATCTAATTAAGACTATAAGATATCGCGAATTTTATTTATACCTTTGAATAAACATTTACTTTTCTTGTATGTAGACGATTTAATACTTTGATACCATCATATAATACATAAATCAAATGGCTATTGTCCACATTGTAAAAATTTAAAATCTTCCGCTAAGTCTACGTCCTCGTATGAGAATATGAATATTATGACGGATTATTCCTAATCAAATTTAAAAAAAATAGTTCCCATTGCCTCGATAGATGGCGCTAAGAAAAGCTGGTCCAGATGTATAGCATAAGATAGTTGGCTGAAAATATGATGAAGTTTCTACAATAGCACACTATCAAAAATCAGTGCTCAAACAATTTAATAAAAGTAAAAATTATACTATACAAATATTTATGACAGACAAAAATGTATGGCCTAGTTCTTGCCTTTAATATACGATATGCGTTAACTAAAAAAATAGGACCATTTTTTACTAGCGCGACCTATTGTATAATTTATTTACTATTTTTCCGAGCTGTTAGAAAATCCCTCATAATAGTCATGCTCAGAGTGAGATAATACCTACGAAAAATTCTGATTATATTTAATGATGAACTCCAGATCGAATACCTACTAGTAAATTGATTGTCAAAAACAGCCTAACAAATGGTCGTTCTAGCTGGAAGGAAGGAGTCAATCGCGCTCGTAGGCTTGTTAAAAACGAACCTATAATAACGAATCTACAATAAGGATCTTATAATTATTGCGGAATTGATACTAAACATTAGAATTATCTATTATTTGAAGATTAAATCGGTGAGATTGGTGAGAAGCCTATGTTTTTGTCAAATCAAGATATGTGCCGATTAAACGTTATAGTGTAATAGATCAATTGATATTGATTAATCGATTATTTCTAGCTGTAAGGCAACATTGTTTTTTGTCAAACATTTACGTTAGTTATTTTCTGAGCCGATTGTTGTTAAGTTAGATATATCCTAAGCAAACAGGTGTTGTTGGAAGGTACTTGTTTACTCTTCTCGATCTTCTCCTTTTGTAATATTGTATAAGCACCCTTATTAAAACGTGTGCAGAGTCAATGAGACTTAAATATTTGCTAATTCATAAGTACTTAGGTGGATCATCGGTGAGACTAGGATTATTTAGGATAGTTTTGCTTTCTTTCAATAGAATTCAACAATCCTGTATACAAACCTAATCTTCACAATACTCTTATAAAATTTACTTGTTGATATTTATAGTAAAAGAGGGTAATGGGAGTCACTTAAGCGAGAAATCCAATTAAAAATAATTTCAAAACAAAATATTTATTGCAATCGTCTTTAAACTTAATTTACTTAATAAACTATCAATTGAGATCAGTTTCAATCACTTTAGCAATCAACTTTGGAAATTATAAAAGTTAAAAAAAAAACAGATTTGACTCCCATTACACTGATATGAGGGTAATGGTGGTCACCCTGGGGGCAATCAGAGTCAAAGAAAATCTAGCACATATCGCAGACATAACCTTGAGCTGAGTCCCACCCAGTGCGCTCCGAGTGAGCCCATAGCCCACATAAGGTACATCTGAACCACATCTCGTTGTTTCTTCCGAAATCGTTGCATTCAAGACACCTGTTTCCTACATCCTCTGCGTCATCATCCTCATCGTCCTGGCACAAATCGTTAGTCCCAACATCAGATACAGAGGTTTCATTCGATTCTTGTAGCACTTGACGCTTTACCTTTTCAGGACCCTTCTTCTGTACTTTGGTTTTCTTTCCCTGACCTTTACCTTTCCATTTCTTACTTTCTTTACCTCCTTTTTTCTTCATTTTCTTATTTTCTTTTTCTATTAGGTTTTCTTTCACTGGCGTTAACGTTAATATGGTTGCAGGTTGCTTCTTTCGGCCCTGTCTTGTATTCATATTATGTGTCTTCTCTGGTAACTTGATTAAATCATGCAATGTAATTTGAGTTGAAGTGCTAGGACCTGGTGAGTCCATCTGTTTTGGTGCGCTGGGTACTGCGGTAAATGGGAGTCACCCGACTCTCATTACCCACTTTTACACTAATGAGAATTTTTTTTTATTAAAATAAAACTGTAAAGCACTAACACAATATGAACTGCACATCACAATTTTAAATATATAACTAAGTGCGTCTAAATGTCTTAATCGTATACTGCAAGATATTCGACACTTACCTTCTAATTTACATTGACGAAAAATTATATCAGCGGAGCGTAAAAACAAAATACGGCCGTACGTCAGAAGCACGGGCGCTGACTGGTGGAAGCCATTCGGGGTAACGCCGGGGGGCCAGAGCGGGGGAGAAGACAGCGTTTACGCATCGCTCACGCCTACTGTTTTGTGGATGTGAGGGTGATTCCCATTACCCTCTGACTTCCATTATCCTACTCTCCCCTACCGTTCAATTATTGCGAAAATCAAAAATCCTAATAACCGCTAAGTACGTAATATATAAAAACCTAATTAACGTAACCTTTGAACGGCTGAATCAATTTTTGGGATCGGAGGCACCGTGCCTAAAAACACAGATAAACGCGATAAACACCCCAATTGTTTTGCGTCGGGGGTTAAAAAACAAACTTTAACAGGATTTTTTTCTAAATTATAAGTAGTGCAACTCTGTTTTTGACGACTGAACCTTCCGCAGTGTGATGAGTCGGCCCCAGAAGGTTGTTTATATTCATAGCAATATTTTGTTGAAAGAAATCATGCCTTTTTTATACGAATTTTTCCGGGACCCTAGAAGTAATAGGCGCTTACATGCGTTACAAATACTTACCTACAAATACTACTAATTTTATTGGTTAATATAGCCCAAACAATTGCAGTTTTGTGTTATTGTGTATATTACACTGTTGTACATGATCAGAAAACTTATGAATATTAAATTATTAAACCGAAGTTTTATCTAATTATTTTTTTAAAACCCACCCTCTTCCCAATGACTTTGTCCCAATGTCTTTCAGAGAAGTGCCAAGAAACTGTACTGTGCGAGAAAGCGTACCGAAAGCCAGTCACTCGATGGACCTGTGCACGATAAATAGCTACCGGCCGCTGCGCCGGCGGCCCTTGCTAAAGTATACTGCCGCATTGCGTTTGCGTTAATTTTTGCATGCAGTCGTCAACCCGCTAAAAGAGTTGATTTAGTTAAAAAAGCGGGAGCGCCATTTTTTATGGAGCAGTGCTATATATGTTACGAAGTAACTTTAGTAATCTCTGTCAAGGCTGTGAAAACTGTGTGCCTCATTTCACCAGATGTGCGCTACGAAGCTGAGCAGTGCTTGTATGCGAATCGGACTCTTTACGGTAGCACTTCACATCACAATTCGGTATTCGTTGGTGAAGTCCGAATAACACAAACTCACTATCCACACATTGCCATGCACAGCGAATATGCCGAACACTTTCGAATATTTTTGCTAGTCTCGAATGCAAAGAAGACGTGTTTTTCAGCTCTCTCATCGCGCCTGTATGTTGGAGGCCATTTTTGGTATCTTTATTTTAACTTTGCTTTAGTTTTAATGATGCTTCGGGTCCCATATGCAGGGCTGCATTGAAAACGATTCTATAATTCGCATTACAAGATAATTTGCCCTATCAATTTTGTTCTGACATGTCAAGAAATTAAACACTCCGTGGCGCTCCGCACGCTTCGTGTTAGCTGTAAACAAAGTTATTTGTCATTTCGCAAGCCTTTGATCTGTTCCAAAAAACCGACAAGCGGGTTCATAAGGGTGTTTATGTATTTGCGTATTCGTATTGTTCGTACGATTAGGCGAATATAAGATAAATAGAGCTACTTCACTTTGCCGTATTTGGGTGAACAAGACGAATACGCAAATATGAATAGCAATGTAAAGTGCTACATTAGACTTAGCACACCGTAGCGCTACATCGCACAAGGGGGAGTTCACTACGCTGCATTTAAAAGGCTACGTTAGAAATGGCAACTTTAATGGGGGAAAGGGGGTTTTCAGAAGGCTGAAATAAGATCTCGTAGTTTATGGGCAATCCCTTACCATTCGAGTTGTTTACCTTATTATCTTATTTACCTTACATAATAAATAAACGATTATCTGATTAATATGTTGTTTTTATTACTTACTTCAATACAATACCAATCATTTTAATTGGTGCTATGGGTTTCCTGAACTTGGTATACTGTTTCTTCAAATGTAGTCCTAAGGTTTTTACCAGGTAATCAAATATGACCACACAGATTCTAAAAAAAAAAAATTAAAAATCATCTTCATTTGACCTTAACTCTCTATACTCCCGCATAAAAAACTAGTCATCACTATTTCTTCATGCAATCAAGGAATATCTTCCACAACCATTTATTGTTTCTAAGTTTTTTTCAACGGTGGCGCAATAAAAGCAACAATAGAACACGTTTGTTCCGGAACATTCTCTCTCCGATCGCTGTCTGGTACGGACGTTCTAAGACAAGTCCGAGTGATCGGTCCCTTCCCGATATTCCGTGGCGCTCAGTTTACTGACGTCACAGTATAGCGTGTTGTGTTCGTGATACGGTTTTTCTGGGGTTTCTTACTCCCTCCGAGCGCTATCGACGTGATTTTTTCTTTGCGACTAAGTCTCTTAGTCTTCAAAGTGCTGTGCTGTGTTGTGCTTGTGCTGAGTGCTGTGTGTGCCCAGCGTAAAGTATTCTGGTTTTAGTACAAAGGATAACAGTGACAAATTAATTTGTACTTATCCAGTCCTTTCATTAGATATATTATTTCCTTTCTACTATTTTATTTATTTACTCTTTTATTTTTATATTTATTTTTATCATATTTGTGTCTTTCCGTGCACATTTGTCCTTTTTGTCGGTAAAGGTTGACCCTAACGCGGTCAACTCTTTACCTGCGTACCCTTTTTAGGATTCTACGTAGCGGCCTTCGGCGAACTACGGATAGTTTTAAGTTATTTCCCTCCCCCTACCGCTGGTTAGGAACTTAAGCATTTCCCTCCCCACCATGGATCCTTCGCAAAGCGTCGTAAACTTTGCAAAGGCGTTCCCCCAGGCGCTCGCCGCGTCAGGCGTCTAAATCTCTGACGAGGTCTTCACGCAGACCTTATTAGCGCTTGACGCGTCCCTGGCTCCTCAGGCCCCAATCCCGGCCCCTCAGACCACCAACGCCCAGACCCCTCTGGTCTTTAGCTCTCCCGCGTCCCCCGATCCATCCGACATGAACTATGTGTCGGACACGTCCTTGCGCACGTCTCACGATTCAGACTCCGCGTCCGAAGTTTCGTCGGTCGCCGCCACCCTAACCGGCTCTTCTGAGCCCGCGTTCACTCTTATTTCCAAACGCTCTAAGAAGCGCACAAAGCAAGTCTACTAAACCCGATCCCACCCCGGTGTCTTCAACACCCGCCCCCGCACCGCTTATGTCACTCCAAGTGACCGCGTCCCCGTCGGTTCCGTCGAAGCCAGAAACGCGCTGCCGTCCCGGCTAAGGCTCAAATCCCTCCTCCCGTTTTCCTCCGCGAAAAAGCGCGATGGACCACGGTTTCTAATATTTGCAAAGAGCAAAAAATTAACTACGTCAAGGCGTCTAACGCAGGCAAAACGATTAAAATTCAGGTCGTGACTATCGACGACCCTCGGTCTTTTACTAGGCTCCTATGGGTCAAACAAATCGCGTATCATACTTACGCCCTCCCGGAGCGTAAGATCCGCGCGGTATTACGGGGCATCCCGTTCGAGCCCGCGAACGACGAAATCCTTAAGTCTCAGGGATCCCGGCTGAAGCAGTGCATAAAATGCACTCAAACCGTGGCAAACGTTTTCCTCTCGCCCTCGTCATCCTGTCCAACACTCCCAACTGGTGGGAGATCTTAAGAGAGGCTCGCACAATCTGCGCGCTCTCAAATATCTCCGTCGAGCGTCCCAACCGTCGCGGACACCCTGGGCAATGGCACCGTTGCCAGCTTTACGGCCAGGCAGCGGCTAATTGCTCAGCTCCCCCAGGTGCGTTAAGTGCCTAAATCCACACATAAAGAAGGAGTGCACTCGCACTCCCGACTCCACTTCCCCCCCTGCATGTGTGCTGTGCGGCCAGACCGGCCACACAGCTAACTACAGGGGTTGTCCCCGCGCTCCACGCTCCTCCGCTAAGAGGGCCGCGCCTAAACCGGCACCGCCGCTCACGCCCGCCGACTTCCCGCTGCTGCAACCGGGGTCCCTCGGCAGCAAAGCCCAGGCCGCCGAAGCCGTCTCCAGTTGAAAACTGGAGACAACGTCCGGCCGCTCCACCTTCCCGTCCTATCCCAGCTCCCGTAGCTCCCGTAGGCCCGCGCCTCGCTCCTCGTCTTCTCCTCAGTCGTCGTTGGCTGAGGACATGAAGACCGTGTTCGACGTTATTCAAAACGTCGACATTAGGGAAATCGCCGTACTCGCATGCAAACTGCGAGCCGCCCGCTCTCCTCAAGAGCGTCTATTCGCGTTAGCCGAGCATCACTCGCTACTCAGTTCCTTATAAATTCTATATCTAATATAAATTCTCTAAATAGTAAATACAATGTTTAGACCTGCAAATCCCGGGTCCGGTCGTATCAAACCCAAGGGCTTACCCCTAAATCTTTTCTTAAGTTTTCACGATACATACTTTAAATAAAACACTTTTTACCGGATATTATCGCGTATATTTTAGTTAATTTTAAAATTATTTCGACGTTTCGGCATCTTTGCAGTTGCCGTGGTCACGATAGCCCTAGTTTCATTTAACGCTCGTAGCCTTAATACTAAGCTTCCTGAGCTCAAACTGTTCGTTCAGAACAACGAGCCAGACTTACTGCTTCTCTAGAGGCGTGGTTCACTCCAAACCGCTCCAGGGGATTCGCTATTCCCAAATACGCGTTCACTAATTACATTTCTTTTTGTCAGTAAGTATATTCCTTAATTTATTGCCTGGTTTACAAAAATTGCAATAAGGTTTTCAATTCAGTTAAGTAACCACAACATAACTTTAAAATTTAGTAAGCCTAAAAATTATGTCGAACAAAATTAAAAGCTTGCCTTCAAATTAAAGGTTATTTGGATGATGGGGCGTGGATTTGATGTCTGTGCGGGATTTGTCTTCTAATGAAATGAACTGACTGTGTAAACAGATTGGCTGTTTTTGATATTAAGAAAAGAAGAGTTGTATCTTCCATGACACCCTTCGTAATCCCACTGCGTAAAAAGCACTCTCAACCATAAAATACTCAGCCGTCTCATTAACCTTGTACAAAAGTTTGTCAATGTTTTCGATATTATTTTTGTCCTTTTTTGTTAATTTTATTTAGTGCACAAACAGTTTGCAATCATATTACAGCTTACTTCTAACAGAGACTAGTAAGTATTAAATATAAATTAGTAAATATAAATTAATAATTAATATATAAATAATAATAATAATATAAATTAATATTAAATTATTAATATTATTAAATAGTAGTTATTTACTAGTCTCTGCTTCTAATGACAAATTTTCTTAACCCAGAATGCGAACTTTAGTAGTAAACATAGCAAGCATAGTTTCTAAGGACAAATATCCAAAAAATGTGAGGTATTAATTACCATTATTAATGTAGATTTTTATATAACAATAGAAGTTTGTGAAGTAATGAAATGAAATGAAATATGAAATGAAATGAAATATTTATTTCTCAACATTAACAATTACTTGTTCTTATTGACGTCAAATAAAACATGATTCTACCACCAGTTCAAAAAAACCTTCGTGAAGAAGCACTGGCAAGAAACTTCACGGGTATATTTTTTTCAAAATAAATTTACAGAGTCTCTTTAAGTATGTCTATACAAAATATTTATTTTCTGGATCTGTTAGCTCGGCAAGTCTCCCTCCCCCCAAGTATCCAAACGACGAACACCCTCAAACGGCACCCGTTCACGAGTTAACGCGGGATCCAGCCATCGCCCTTCTCAACCATATTAGAGGGAAGTGAGCGACCCGTCACCCGACGCTACCATAAGAAGACGTACTTTAGTGACAATGACGCTTTAGATATTCATCGGGACGAAGAACTCATCGAACATACAGACACATTACACATGCTTTGTTACAAATACTAGTACAATCCTGTTAATGAGGGGATTATACCCAAGGGCTTTTATCATCCAAATAATCGGATAGTTTATAATATGCTCTAGCACACAACTTCTCCTTTACAGTTTCTTTGAATTTGTCAATAGGAAGACCATGGATAGTAAAATATTGAGAACAATTAAAAGTTATTATATACATACGCCTGCGTTTCGAAGGGAATACCAAAACAATAAAGCCCAAGTTTAAACCAAAAATCTATTTCTAAAAGGAAATATTACCGCGGGCATTCGTCAATAATTCATTCAGGCACCATACCATAGACCAGTTATTCAATTTGGTGTAAGTAGCGCCACCTAGCATCTTATTAATTTAAAATTAAGTACTGTCATCGTCTTTTATATTTTCATTCACAAATGATAGAATATTTTTACTATTCGTGTTCCCTTTATCCCCGTGATCAATTATTTGTGTTTGCTTAGATTTTTTCACGCATCTGAATTGCATGTTTTGCTACTGGTCTACAGATGACAGTGTGGTTCATATTGATAAAAGTTTGCGCACGCACGCAAACGCACTGCTGCAACCATAGGCACAGTCTTGAAACTTGATGCAGGCGCGGATTCGTTTGAATTCCATGCAGTGTTGTCGCCTTTTAGTATGTGGAGGGCAAACAAATAACCGTCTTCTTGCCTTAGCCTCCACCGACTACCCCGGCTGTATCTAAGACAAGAAAACTAAACCAAACTTTTTAAAATGCCATTTAACTCAAAACATTAAAAATATTTATAAAAATCATTCATCTTCGAATACAAATCATACCATCTATCAGCGAATTTTAGTACTTAATTTTGCTTTACTAAGTCGCTAGAGATCGCTACTTATACAAACTGTACAGTTGTAACTGTTTTTAATAAATATTGTTAATATCACCAGATATCACACAGACCTGTAGTAAAGAGTTCTTAACATATAGTCAGGGAAAGTTTTTGTATTTTACATAAGTACAAAAAGAAGCAATTTTTTTACAGTACAGGTATTTAAAGTTAAAAATATATATGAACCATAATTACTTTTTAATATTAGGTCTTTACCTATGAAATTGCCGTTTTTCACGAAATAAATGAAGCGTAATTTTTTTATATATTTTTTATTTCTATTAATCAAAATAATCACCCATGCAATCAATGCATCTTTGCCAACACATTGGTAGCTTATTGATGCCTTTCTTGAAGAAATCCGCTGGACGGGAGGCAACAAATTCTTCAAAGGCATTTTGTACTGCCTCTCGGGTATTGAATTTTTTTCCCGCCAAGAAGTTATCAAAATTCTGGAAAAAGTAGAAGTCTGTAGGCGCAAGGTCTGGTGAGTACGGCGGATGACGGAGAACTTCCAACCCCAACTCTTGTAGCTTGGAGACCGTCTGCTGTGCAGTATGAGGTCGCGCGTTGTCGTGCAGGAGCAGTGGAGCCGAACGATTGACCAAAGCTGGTTGGAGACGTGCGAGCTTCTCCATCATTGTGTTCAGTTCTTCACAGTACACATCTGCAGTAATGCTTGTCCCGTTTGGCAAGAAGCTGTGATGAATTACACCCGCGTTAGACCACCAAACAGTGACAATCACTTTTCTAGGGGTAAGTTTTCGTTTAGGGCTTTGTTTGGGTGCTGAACCAGGGTCCAACCAACTTGCTGAGCGCTTACGATTGTCAAACAGGATCCATTTCTCGTCACAAGTAACAATGCGGTTCAGAATTCCTTCATTTGTATGCCTGCTGAGCAGTGCAAGGCACGTCTCCACGCGTACTTCGCGCTGGCGGTCATTGAGTTCGTGGGGTACCCATTTGTCAAGCTTTTTTACCATGCCAATCTGACGCAAATGGACCAATGTTGTTTTGATGCTAACGCCGAAAGCTGCTGCTAATTCAGCCGTGGATTGAGTTTCATCAGCTTCCACAATTGCCTTTAATTCGTCATTGTCGACCAAAGTTTTCGGACGACCACGGGGTTCATTTTTCAGGTCAAAATTTCCAGAACGGAAGCGGGTAAACCAATAACGGGTGGTGCGTTCGTTTGTAGTGTTCGCTCCGTAAACGTCGTTGATGTTGCGTGCCGCTTGTGCCGCTTTGCTGCCACGAAGGTACTCATACTCCATAATTACTCGAATTTTTAACTTATCCATGATGACGAAAAATGTTCGAATGCGTTGAAAACAAAACACTAACTATTAAACAAATGACGATTTTAGAAAAAGAATTCCATGTTTGTCAAATAAAATTAATTTGAAATTAGAATTATCAGTCAAAAAAAAAATATTTTCATTTGAAATGGCCAGTACGGCTAAACGGCACTTTCATAGGTAAAGACCTATTATTAACTTTATGAACCTAAAGTGATCTTTTAACCATCAAAATAGTTTTGAATGCTACAAATTTTACTATAGCATTCTTAATTCTTTAGGATGACAAAAGGGTGTGGGATTGAAGTCTCACAGGCTATTTCTGTTTCTGTTTATGAAAACTGAAATATAAATACTATGTAAACAGCTTGGCTGCGGCGAGAATGTCATTCACACACAATTAGCTGTCATGTGTGTGTTTCTTTCATATCGTCGTCGAATTGTGTATCGTCTATGCCATGCATTAAAACTTCTTGTATAAAAGAGTGCCGAGAGGTTCTTTTTTCTTGTCAGTCTTGCTATAATACATTTTAAAGCCAAAGTTAGGGTGTATTTAGACAATCTCGACGAAAATAAAGAAAAAGAAGACATTCAACAAGCGTAAAGTTTTTACCTAAGATAGATCTAAGTACATATTTGAACTTAAAATTAGCAAGGTGTTCGTTTGCCAAAAATCATCGGATGGATCGTTTGCCTTATCAAAAAGATATTTGAGCATGTTGTTTATATTCACAGTAGTACTTAGGTTTTTGGTACACGGAATAAAATATAACGTAAATCAAGATTATAGATTACTGATGTTCGACCACAAGATAAATACAAAGCAAGACTCCAAGTTGTAAAAAACGCGTAGGTGCAGTTAGGGAACTTGGTGCAGGGTTGAATCCCGTGCAGAGCGGTACGCAGAGCGCCTACAAACGACCGAACAACGCGCAAGCAATTCTCACCCGAGCTTGTGCCCTGTTCGTACCTAAGAACCATACCAGCATAGTTTAATATTTCCTATTTCTACTTTAAGTGTTTTATACCTATGTACTCCATTTACTCTTGATCCATATCAAATAGAATGTTTCCCTTAGAAAGTTACAGTGATGTAAAATAGGCTATATCTTCCAACGGGATCAGTGGAACTTTTTACCTTCACTTTACGTCGTGAGCGTATTTGTTTTTGTGAAACAAAGTTACTCACCATAGCTTTAGATGTCGCTGTTCGTATTTAATTCAAACTGCATTCAACTACAATTGCGTTACAAAATTCCACCCTGTATACACGGCAATTTTAAAATAGTTAGCCGAATTTATTTGGTAAGTGATGAGGTAGGTCTATGCGAAAAAGACGATTTCATAAATGTAACATTTTTGTAAACAAATCCTAATATGAGTTATGCTGACTCAACTGTCCATTACACTGTGGTTTATTATACTGAGAAACTTTGTCTTGAGAAGTAGGGGTTGCAATAATACTGCAAAAGTACATAAAAGTTTGCTTTATTTGTTATCTACAGTTAGATATAAAATAAATTACATATTTATTACGGCTACGACGTCCAAAAGGATACATTTACAATCATTTATACATTTAATAATATTAAATTGTTTAGGACAAATATTAGGAAAATAAATTGTCAATTGGTTAGCAAAATAACTTGCTTTTGTCATTTAAAGGGACTGTTAAAATTATTATAACTTGACTGGTAAACAAAAATATGATGTTAAATTGTCAAATAGTTGATCTTTCACTTTAACAAATAACACTATTTGTCTAATTTAAAGTCTTGTAAAAGTTACATTTCGACCGTTAGCATTGTATATTTGTGTTTATTTTAGTAAATTTTAACCAAGCTAACATCACCTTTCCCCATAGCATGGTTACAGTTTGCAGAACATTTCTAATGAAAAATCTTCTACAGTATAAAATACAATTTCTTTACTTAAATTTTCAGAAAGATTATAAAATTAGAGAAATGCTTAGATTTTAGATGATACCATTAATTAATGTTTTAAAATCACTTCATTACATTTCAAAAGTATAATTGAGTTTGCATTTCTGAATGTTTGTTTATAATTGTAACTATTTTTTATCAATACTTGATCTAAATTTGTATAAAATTACACCAAAAAATACAACCATAACAATGAAATAAAAAGTTACATTATTATTGTACATTTAGGGCAAGTAAATATTAACATAATCTCAGTAATCTGTTCATAATAATTAGTTTATAATACAACATATTTACAGACAATAATGAAAATCAGTCGAAATAAGTATAAAAAGGTTAAAGATCAAGGCTTTACATTTCTAAATCTAATTTTTTCATACAGGTAGCTATTTAAAAAGGATTCATAATCACAATTACAGGATCATAGTAAATACACGAGTTTCAATAAAATTCAGCATTTAATTTCCATTTTTATGTTAAGGAATTTGTAAGAAAAGACATCATAGGTTATTTTACAATTGGTAAAAGATCAAAAGTTTTATAATCTTTTTTAAATACCCGAGTATTTTTTAATTAGTCATTTATAAATGCGTGACAAAAGGTGAAATAAAATGCTGAATTATATGCAAGGATTAAGATGTTTGGTTACACTATAGGTTCACTAACAGACCTCTAGGAAACGGCTCGGACGCCGCGCCGATCGTCGTTTTATCTATTACATCTGTGCACCAATGAGGAGTTTTGAGAACGTTTCTACTAATCTATTACCAATAAAAGCGGCCAAAAGCTTGCTGGATTAATGTCACAAAATGACAGTTTCAAGATAAACCGTTTAGTAGTAATCGATAAGTGGAGGTCGCAAATAAAATACATAGATTTTATAATACCTTGACACACAGACAGTAATAGCTATCTTACCACTAGTTACGTATATTTCTGATCGCATGTCTACGCGTTACGACTAGAAAACATGCGATTATCCATTTACTCACTCATTTTGATCAGGTCCTCAGTTCATCATATCACAAACTACAAAGTATAAATGTGGACTTCTCCGAAACGGCAGTCTTTTGTAGAAAATACAAGAATATGGCGTCGACTTCATTAGTCAATGGCAGTGGTTCCTAGTCAATAATGGCACACTTTGTATTCTATACCGCCTAACTGCATTAATAAAAAAAACACTTTTAATGTGTCAAAGTTTTAATATCCGCTAGATGTGAACGGTCGGCAAAGTTTAATTGATGATAAAGTTCTCGGTCAATTCTTTCGGATAGTAAAATATTGTCGTTTGGGTTGGTGAAAGAAAAATTCAAAAATGTTTGTTACTCGTCCGCAGAAACATAACATGTCTGTTCACTATTGAAGGTTCATAGTCCATAGATCGGGGCAGTTAGACGGGACCGTAGTCGGACAGCGGGTGATGCGAGCGCGTGGCCTGCGAAGGCGCGGGTGGCGCGGCGGGCGGCGGCGGCGGTGGCGGCGCGGGTCACGCCGGCGCCGGCTTGTGCAGCGGGCGGTGCGCGCGCGCCGGCCGCCACACGCGCCGCCACGACTCCAAGGTCTTGCCCGACCAGATCCATACACCCGACGTGATGCCCACTGCCAGCGACATGAAATACTTGAGCATCAGCGCGGCATAGAGCGGGCGTGCACCGCATCCCGGGCCGCACGCCGCGCGCGCTGCCCACGCCGCCTGCCCCGCCGCCTCGTACGCCGCGCACGCGATCACGCAGCCCGCCGGCACCGCGTACAGCACGCTGAACACGCCAATGCGGATCATTAGCTTCTCCAGCTTGTCGGCCTTGGAGCCCGCACCCGCGCCGCCCTGCCGCTTGATCACGGAGCGGATACGAAATAGCGAAACGAAGCCGGCCAGCAGGAACGTGGCACCCAGCGCGAAGTACAGCACGAGCGGTGCTAGCACCCATCGCCGCAGGTTCTCCGGCGACGTGTTACCCACGGTGCACACGCCAGCCAGCGGGTCACCGTCCACAGCGCCAGCCAGCAGCACGCCCACGGTCTTGGCGGCCGGCGCCAGCCACGCCGCCAGGTGGTAGTAAGGCGCGTGCGCTGCGATGGCCTCATTGCCCCACTTCAGCCCGGCCGCCAGGAACCACGCAAACGACAGCACCACCCACCAGATGGACGACGCCATGCCGAAGAAGTAAATAAGCACGAACACTAGCGTGCAGGCAGGCGCACCGGCACTACTAGTGCGCAGTGCGGCACCGTCACACGCCACGGCGTCGCGGCCTAGCGCCAGCCGCGCCAGATACCCCGCCGCCACTAGGAAGTAGCACGCCGACAGGTACACGATGGGGCGCTCGGGGTACTTGAAGCGGCTCGAGTCGATGGCGAAGGTGGTGAGCGTCATGAGCGTGCTTGCGGCGCACAGGCCGGCCCACAGCGCCACCCACACGCCGGCGAAGTCCTTCTCGTCGCGGGAGAAGTGGGCGCCGCGGCACGGCAGCGCACAGCCGCGCACGCCGCCCACGCTGCTGTTGGCGCGCGCCGGCACGAGCGGCGGCCGGCACGAGCACGCGCAGTCGTCGCCGGCGCCCGCGCAGTTTTTTTCCCCGGGGAGACAGTCGGGACGAGGCGGCGGACGACGCGGCGGCGGGCGCGGCGGTTCCGGCTCGCGCGCGCGCTCCGGTTCCTCCATGCACAGCTGGTCGGGGTCGCCGAGCCGCGGCAGGCGCTCACACGCCATGCGCTCGGGCCACGAGAACCCGTACTTCTGCATGAGCGGCGCGCAGCCGGTCCGCGCCCTCTCACACACGCTTCGACATGCGGGCAGCGGCTTGGCGTAGTCCTCGATGCAGATAGGCGTGTACACCGAGCAAAGGAAAAACTTCAGGTCCGCCGAGCACTTGATCTCTACGAGTGGCCAGTACTGGTGCACCTGTAATTGCGAAACAGACAACTTTCAATCTTCATATTCAGATTCACGTGATTTCGAATAAATACCTAAGTTTTATTTTCACTATTAATTATATCCATAGGCACGAATACCACTTATTTGAAGAGTTACATAGCTTTTTTATCTGCTAACGAATTGTAAAAATGTTCTGTGAACTGACCTCAAGTCCAGCTTCTTCTTGCGTGTCATGGTCCAGAGCATTCGGGAAGGAAGTGAGGTTGTATCCGATGCCGCGGCACATGGGGATGGTGATCTCCTCGCAGCGAGGCTGCAGCGCCGCCACCGACGCCGCAAGCACCAGCACCGCGCCCGCCCACATCCTGCTGCTTACTATATCCGCATCTGGAAATTCAAAAAGTAATGTAAATAATACAACAATACAAATAAAGGAAATCTAAGAGCTGGGGAGCGTTACTACCGTTTTTTGGTTCAAGTTATTTGTGCGCGCAGCCCTATGTGTGCATTGAGCTTATATATATACAGCAACTGTATCTGTATGCGTGACAAAAATGTACAGATTGTACACGCACACCAAAGCGAAAATAACACGGTTTGACAAGATGGCGGCGGCCACACAACGTTGCATATGTACAAGTACACGCACACATAGGTACATAGGGCCAAGCGCACAAATGATAACTAGGTACGCGAAAACAATAGTTCAAGAGCTTTTTTATTGTTAAGTATAATACTATTCTGATTTTTATCATGGCTTCTATCGTAGTACTAATGCACAGATATAACTAAACATGTAACTAATTACTATTCGTGGTGTCAGCAAATACTTATACAATTTAATTATTATCAGTGCAGGCGTACCTACTATCGCATTGTACTAGTAATTAACTTTAATCCACTAATGCTACATTTACATATTGGGTAATTGATAAATTTGGAATCGCTCAGGTATTCGAATTTATCGAAAATAAGAATGATTTATATTATAGAATAAATTTGGTGTATAGATATAACTTGGGCTACAATAACTCGATTGACGGAGAAAAAACCAAAATCGCTAACAAAACTGAAATAACTATACACCTACTAACCATGTCTAGCAAAATTTTGTGACTTGAAAAAAAGTTGTTTTTAAGATAGAGAGATGGCGTTATTTGTATTAGATTTACAAGTTATTTAAATTTAGTCAAAATAATGCGTAAAAAAACTTAGGATGGAGCTGTTTACAAAATGATTTGATATTTCATTGCAAGTACTATCCGTAGGTATCAGGCGACAACAGACGTTGCCAGCTAGTGCATTATATTATTTGATGCTATGTTGCCGCTCTTATAATTCAGTAACAGAAAACTTTACACCACCTCGGATATTATTTGTAGTGTTACTGGGTTACTGTATTGCCAGTATATAAATTTTCCCACAAAAATATAGCATTCATCTCCACAGTTTGTTGTTATCTGCCTTAACATAATAAAACGAATTTCAGTGCATTTAATTAATAGGTATAAAATATTTTACTTTATTTCTTGAAATCGATAAAAATTATGTCTTAATAAGTGCAAAATTTTTATTATAATGCATATAACTCATAACTATTTTGCAGTAGTTAAAAAAATATTTTCTTGCTGGATTATTATTTAAAAAAATTTTCTTTATCCATCAACTTTTTTTGTTCTTTTTATGACAACATTTTATTTGTTTGACAATTTGAATTCTTTGTCGTTTATTGTTGTTGCTATGGTTGTGTGTTTGTTTTGGATCTTTTCCCTGCATTTCTTTGAATTCAAAATATTTCTGCTCGCCTACTGTGACTCGTGCAAATTTTATAGACCTTGATTAAGTTTACGTTTTGGCTGCTACATATATGTTATATATGTATAACTTGTGCGTTTATCACAACTGTGATAATAAAAGCTCTTAAAAATAGGTTATTATGGCAATTCAAGGCCCAGGCGTCTCTGAACAAAATAAAATTATACCATTATGTTTATGGTTCTTTGTAGTTGTCATTTTATCATCTATAAAGTAAGAATAAATTACTATCTACCTATTCTTATTGAGTAAAATTATCAAAATCAATGATATAAAATGATGACATTTTCCAATTTCAGGAAAGGAATAAAATTCAAATTCAAATTCACATATTTATTTCTCAACATTGACAATTACTTGTTCTTATTGACGTCAAATAAAACATGATTCTACCACCAGTTCGAAAAAAACCTTCGTGAAGAAGAACTGGCAAGAAACTTCACGGGTATATTTTTTTTCAAAATAAATTTACAGAGTCTCTTTATGTCTATACAAAATTATTCTTTTCTGCATCTGTTAGCTCGGCAAGTCTCCCTCCCCCCAAGTATCCAAACGACGAACACCCTCAAATAAATCCTACTTGCTAAGGTTTCAGGTTATTTGACAACGCCATCTAGCAGTTTTAGTCCGTATTAATACAAGTATTTTGCATTAAGTTTCTTGCAAATAATTCATATAAAAATTAAAGACGACAAGTTTGGTCCAAGCTATTTGAGAGTGACATCTAGTAATAGCTTGGATTTTGAGCTTTTTCCGAGTCACGAATTTTTGTATGGAGATGGTCAGTCTATAGTTATTTACTAGTCTCTGATATTAATAATAAAAAGGTAGATAAATAATCAACAAAATCTTCACAAATAAATTTACTAATAAATATTAGAAAAAGGCATAAAAGCTCATTTTCTTTCAACTTAAAAAAAATTGAGCAGCGAAAACCACACACATCCGATAAAGGATGCATTTCCCTGCATTCTTGCAGGGCCCAGGTTCGACGAACGCAAGTCAATAGTGAATTAGTTGAAATAGATTTATTTATTTTAGACCCAGCATGTGCGCGCTAAATATAGGCGGTGATTAGTGGAACGCCCTATGCGTATGCGCAGGTTGACGCTGGGTATTCAAATGTGCCTAATTTAGTCTTTGCATTATGTATAGTTAACAACTGGTAGCATATATTTTCTCCCCCTTTATTGTTTCAAAATGTTTATTTAAAGTAATGTTGATTGATACATGACATAATTTGACGAATGTTTCAGTAAAATGTTCCGATTATTAATTTTTTTTATTTTTCTACGTTTTTCTTTTTACCTGTGTACATTTTTGTACATATTTTAAATTTATACATCTTATAAAATAAACTTTAAACTTTACATAAAACTAAAACTTAGATTGTAATTGCCAGTACTGGAGAGGAACTCTAAATTAAGAATTTTCTAACTAATATCACAGTTATTATTATAATAGTAATATACTAGGTCATATATAAAAACAGCGGAGTGGCGTAGAAGAACACAGATGTTTATTCTTGGATCATGGTTGTTGATATTTATATTATTTATGACTGGGGATTAATTATTAATATTTTAAAATACCCTTATACACCTATCGCCCGTTAAACACACACATACATCAACATTCCATATTCAAATACGACCAATACATAAAATACCATCTGCACGTCATAATCTGTGATCCGGGAGGACGCAGACACAGCAGCTAATGTAGTTTGTACGACACGGCCCGGCACCGGCACGGCACCGGCGACGGCATAAGGCACCGGCCGATTTGGAAACGTTTAAATTTAAATTAGGTGTTTGTCTCTGATAGCTGCGGTTTGGAAATGGCTACTGTCATCGGATATTATGGAAAATGTTATCGTGTTATTTATGATGGAGTAGGGTATGTAAGCTGTTTGTGTGTAATAAATACGTGCCAGATAGGTGAATATTGGTTAGACCAATCAAGGAACACATCTAATTCTCATATTTAAGTAGTACTTAGTTGATTCTATTGAAGATAATTTTTCTTTAAGTTAAAAAGGATCTCAGTAAAGGTGTTTGTTTGCATTTGCGATTCCAAATTGATAAGAAACTACTCAAAAACGGTTAAGTTACTTACATACTACGCAAAATTAAAAACAATTCTCGTAACTTGAGTTTATTTTTAATTTTTAATCAAGAACCTGTCTAACAGAATGTTTGCCATATGATATACACGTACAAGTGCCGTATTCCCTAGTTTTAGTTTCGCAAAAGCTCGTTAAATCTAATTTAATTTTTACTGCTAGCATGTACCTAGCAAGAGCGAGCTTCAAACAACTTGGCAGAATTGTCCGCCGCGGCGCTCAAGTAGCATTTGTTCAAATTTTAAGTTTTAACCGACAATATGTTTTAAATTTTGAGGATTTTATTTGTGTGTTGATATTATAGGACAAGCGAAGTGTGACTTTAAAGTAAGCAAAAGTTCTTACTGATGACTGTACAGAGAACTAGAGGCAGGATCACGATCTTCATTATGATACGAAGGTAATAATTTAATTTAAGTAAGTCAATGATAAAATTATATTCCTGTTTAAGTTAGTTCTTTTGCTGACGCAAGTAGGACCTTGGTCTTTCCGATGATATTCACATTTTCAAGCAAACAAATCCAACATTATAGATTCTTCGACCAAACTACTCATAATAACATTACAAAGAGATTTGTTTATTTCTTTCCGATACAACTGAAGTTTTTAATACTCATTTCAACAAATTGTACAGGAGGCAACAAAAAAAAATCTCTTGACGTCAATAACTACGAAGGCAAACTCATGATAAATTGCAAGTCAACAATTCAACATCTAAACTCATCAAAAAGTTGGTTAACTGAAGCAACTTAGTGTAAAAACAAAACAGAGAGAACTAAGCATAACTTCATGGCGTAAGGTAGGGAAGGCGTCGGGACTCGCGCGCTCTTCGACTGTCTCAGGTTACATACACTGCACAGGGCATAGCGTAATGAAAATTACTTGAAACCCTAGACGATACTTTAGCCCCGTCTTTACCTGGCTGCGAGTACGTGATCGTTTGCTATTTGTAAAAAAATTGTTGTATTATTTTGCAGGGGAGATTTAGGTGCGTTAGGCTTAAGGACTCCTTTAACGATGATGTTCTATATGATGATCGAATCAGAAAATGATTTAGGGATTTCAAAAGTTGGAGAAGCTATGTTCACTTGACATTTAAGACTATCGTAAAACATTAGACATAAAATTGTCAAAGTCCGGATTTTGATGAAAACCAATTATTCAACAGGTTGACTTTGACTTGCAGTAACATATAGGCTACAATTTAATTCTCTAAAGTATCACCAACAAATAGTAGAAAAAGTTAAAAATGCATTTGCTAACATACAAAAATATATCATGAAAAGTTCGACCAATCTTTATTAACAACACCAGCGAAGCGAAATGTAACAGAATGGAACATAACAGTACGAAATAAATGGAAAGGGAGGTAATGACAGGGTTTCTGAGTGAATGGCAAACCCACACGCTGCACCGACCCCCAACAATGGAGTTCAAGGGGCCGAATGATAAATTAATAGAACTTCTCTTACGTACACATTTTTGCTTTCCTGTGTAACTTTACATTGAGGATAATATTAGAATAGGCTAATATTAGTGCAGGCTTAGATTCGCTTTCAAACCCCTTGTAGTGTTATCGTTCATTACTATGCAAGATGCCCACAAAAGACCGAAAACGCGTAAGGGATTCTCGCTTTTAGCCTATTGCCGCCGCCGAATACTGGACGTGTCGAAGGCACAAACATTTCTGTGATGAACATACATGTATTCTATTTATAATACAGGAGGTTTTTTCATGTTTTCTTATAGTTACATGTAATTTTTTTACTAGGACTCTTGCGAAGGCACCTTCTAGGTATTTTATAACTAAATTACCTCTTCAACTTCCTAACCTAAGCTTTTCTAAACTTTAAGATTACTTCGAGCTAAACAATTGATCGTTAAATACTCATTTTAATGACTTATTCCGTTCTTAATGCTGGCATATAGGAGCAAACATCACGTTCGTAAGCTAGTATACCTAAGTAAGGTAAGTGAAGTAAGTAAGGTGGGTAAGTATAGGGTTACCAAGTGCTAAGTTTAATGGATTCCAGGGCTGGGTAATCAAATTAAGTCACGGCCCAATGGAGTAATTAAAACGGGATGTTGACGTCCACGTTTAACGTGATTAATTTTAAACCTTCCTAGTTTGAATTGGTTTTATGGGGACTTAAAGTTTTAGATTTAGTTTGGATAGAAATTGTATACGGATTTTTTGTACGAAAAGAATTTACGAATTCAATGTAGACAATGAAGAAAACTTGCCAAGTTGTCCTCCTATCCTGTACATATGCCATTTTCATTTGTAAGGATCCGCGCCCGAATCCCCTGCAGTGTTGTTGCTCCTTGGTATGTGGAGCGCATACAAAGCGCAAGTAATTCTTCGACTGTACATAAGAGTGCATCCCCCACCAATTCGGCTTTCGAGCCAAGCACTCGTGCCCTCAGCAAGTCCACCGAATCGTCGAGTACATACTCGACGGCTTCTACCCTAGACGACTTAAAACAGTCGCGGTATTCCTTGATGTAGCCAAGGCTTTCGATAAAGTCTGGCACGCGGGTCTCATTTATAAGCTGTACAACACAGGCTTACCCGAGCGACTAGTCAAACGAGTGGGCTCCTATCTTAAAGATAGCATCTTACATTTTAAAGACGAAGGCATGCTCTCCACCCCTCCGAGACCCTCAGGGCTCGGTACGCGCCCCTCTATGATACACCACCTACACCGATGACATACCTATCCCGTCAAAAGGTGTTCAACTCTCCCTCTTTGCCGATGATACAGCCCTGTACGTCAAGGGCGTGCACGTCGAAACCCTCATCACCAAACTCCAGAAGGCCGTAAACGACCTCGGAGCCTGGTTTAAAAAATGGCGAATCGATGTAAATCCAGAGAAAAGCTCTGCGATGCGCTTCGAACATAAACGCCGTCGCCCCTGCGACCCTCACATTCGAATGCTAGGTACGCCCATCCCGTGGGCAATAACCACCAAGTACCTAACGCTCGATCTTACGCTTTCATTCCGACCCCACATACTCAGAGTTACCAAACTAGCCCGTCTGTACATGGCCCGCGTAAACAGTATGTTAGGCAGGACAGTAAAATGTCTCTTAGGAACAAGCGAACGCCTTTTAAGGTATGCGTCAGACCAGTCATGACGTATGCCGCCCCAATCTTTGCCCATGCCAAACCCTCCTATTTGTATAAGATGCAGGTAGTCCAGAATCTCTTCTGTCACCGGGCCACGGATGCTCCGTGGTACGTGCGAAACGCAGACCTGCACAGGGATCTCGACTTACCTACAGTACAACAACACCTTAGGACGCTCTCCACCGCTTTTTTCAAGCGATCCGAAGAGCATCCAAACCCCCTCATACGCGAGTCAGTAGCGAGAAGAGTGCGCATGAATATACTTCGGGGCTATGTTAGAAATAACAACAATTATAAGTAAAATGAAGTCACTCGCAAAAAATGTATTTTACTTTAAAACAGCTTTTTAAAGCTTTTTTTTTGCCTTGCCTTGCCATGTAAATACTGATTGTAAATGTGATTCATTGATAATGTTGTTATCTATTGATTATCGATTAATAATGCCTCGCCGACCGTAGGCTTGAGTTGGAATAGTCTTTGTTCCAGTAATTAATGGCGGTTTCAAAAATACCGCTATTTTAAAAGTTAGTAACTTTTAAGGCTCATTATTTTCTTTGTCATTCTTGATTATTGTTTTACTGCGTACAATAATATGATGAATTTACAAGCTACATACGGAAACTTCAGTTTGTTCCACGAATTCTTATGTTTGTTTTTACAAGTAAATACTGAACGTCAAGTCTGCTGTAAGTTGGTGCTCATGATCCGGGTTGTCGCCCATTGGTTGGCGCTGTGCCAACAACACAACGACTCGAGCCATAGCTGCCAATACATACGAAATGTCGTGCAGGTGTTCCTATCGAAGACTATTTAAATCTATCGTATGTTCTCAATTAGCATTTCTCTTAAAGTCGTAAATTTCTAATGATAAATATGATATTGATTTATTAGTAGATCGAGTCAAAAGTTTTGTGCATAGAATTTAAGAAACATTGAAATAAAATTTATTTAAAGAAAATCGAAATTGGTTTATTGATCAACAATAATTCCAAAAGAAAGCAAAGCTTGTATTTAGTAACGGCGATTTGGTTATTTAAAAGGCCACAGTTGTCCAGTGAAACCTAGAATGTACATCGGTACATATTTATATGAATTAAAAAAGAAAGTGTTTCTAAAAAAAAACTATAGGCCACCATTATTTGTTGTAATTTTCAATTATTTTCGACTAAACATAAACTTGTGTCTTAATGTCTATTTAAGTCGTTTTCACTTAGTTCACTATAAAGTGACACTAAGAACTGTAAATTTATCTACACATTAGAATATGGTTACAAATATATTAATTCCAATAGGTTAATATAAAACAGACGTGAAACTACATACGCCGAGACATCTCCGAGGCATTCCATGAATAAAATTTGCAAACTTAATGTTCTATCCGACTGCGCAAAAATAAGTGCCACTTCTTTAGTGTTAAATACACAGTAGGAAACTTGTTCAGCCGATTTACATAAAGATTATACTATAAGAGAAACCGTTTTTAAATTCAATTCTCGCAGTGAAACGATATCTGAAAATTATTGTTTATTTTATTAAGTTAGTTTTTGTGTTTGAAGTGTAAATTGTTTGTGTAGGGTCCAAAGTTCTATTATAGTTATAAAGTGCAAACTAAACGTATATTAAAGTATCTTGAATTTGATAATATCACCTTTATAGCTTCGTACAAATTTGTCTTAAAATAACAAGTTGTTATTGACGGTTTCTTCAAAATTATACTTTTTGTTTCTTCTTTATGATGTAGCCTTCTAGAGACAATAGAAAACAATTTTGTAATTACATAGCTTATCGCTAAAAATAAAAACGCCCTGTCTGATACGCCGGAGGCCCCAGGTTCGAGTCCTGGTCGGGGTATTCATTTGTGTGAAAACACAGTATGTTTGTTTTTCGATCATATTTATGTTTATTCTGGGTTCCCCCCAGTGCGCTGTATGGTCATCCACAACACAAGCTCTGCTTACTTTGGGGCCATACAGTTGGTGTGTTTGTCTGGGGATTTATTATTTATTCTAGATGGTAAGGAGCACCCCTTATATTCGGTCAGTCAGTCAAAACTTACTACAAACCGTTCTTGTGATTATCAAATGTAAGTTTGTAAGTGACGAAAAGAAATAATGCATTTCAATTAGTGATGTAACGAATGTCATTTTTTTTAACATTTACTAAGTTTTTATTCAAATTTTGTTTGTTCGAATAAGTTATTTAAAGACTGATACAAGTTATTTAGAAGAATTTGTTTTTGTTTGTTTACATTGCATTATATATGAATGATATGTCTTTCTTGTGGGTTCTAATGCAAATATGAATGGTAAGGTAAGCTTCCTAAATAAAGAAATAATACCAAATGATAAAGTGAAGACTGATAATGTGATTAGGTTATTTGTCTTGCATTAAATGATATAAAAAATGAATGGATTTTGATTTTATTACCTTACTATTCTATCTTCAAATGCTTTTTTTTTCTGATATTCATATTCGCAAAACATTCGCATGAATTTTGCGGATGCGAATATCAAAAAATTTGCGAATATTCGCGAATGCGAATATCCGTTACATCACTAATTTCAATCTTCAAACGGTGAGCGCTGAACACAGTTAACATCAACAAAACACAAAACTTCAACCAAATTCCAGCCCAGCTTTTCCCGCCTTTTAGAATGCATCTTAAAGCGGCTTGCAGACAGTGGTCGCCTTATGGCATTGGTTATTTATTACCTACAGTTATTCACGCGAACGGACACGATGGAGTAGAGCGCCGTAAACCTGCGCAGGCGACGGTTTACGGCGTTCGCTTCCTGCCTTTACACCGCATGGTTATAATAAAAGTTCATAGGGTTGGGAGTTTGCAATTAAATTAAAATAGGGTTAGGGGATTGGTTGTTTATTGGAGCATATTTAGCGGGTGGAAAAGGATAAGATAGTGCATATCTTCAGTAAGGTGTTAAGGTGAAGGGATACGATAGGAAAATTATATTTGGTAATTCCATATCCAAAGGACATGTAGGATTGCAAATTTTTTTGGAAATACACAATTTAGTACGTTCTTTTTATCTTCTGTTAGCTTAAGCCAAGTTTTAATGCTATAAATCTAGCTTTACCATCAAAATGACGGAAATAGTAATAACAACACAACTTTACACATTTGTTATTGTCAAAATGCTAGTCTTAAGTTAAATTAAGGAGCATTATCGCTTGTCAATACCAAATTGGAATAAAAGAAAGAGTCAAGCAACTCGCCAGAGGCAAACTTTAAGGCCAGAATCGATTGCGCGTTATTCGGTCTCATGCAGGCGCTCCGCATACTAAGGAGCGACCACTGCACGGGATTCTAATGCGAATGTGAGCTTGCACCAAGTTCCCTGGCTGTATCTATGTAGCTGCAAACTTGAACCATACCTACAATGTAGTACCTTCTTAGTTAATACGAAAAGACTCGCACCGTAACCTACATAATTACGAACAGCTTAATTCTCCACTAACAAGGATCTTGAGTAATAAAAAATCCTGTAAAATCAGCAATTTACGATCGCGAACATTTTGAACTTAGGAAATAAAGTACACTGCGTCTCATAAACCGCAGCCATCGCACGCCCAATTGAATCCAACACGCTAAACTTTTGAATAGCATTGATTCCACACTTATGGCATTTAAAATTTTATTTGTCCATTTTTAGGTTATGTTTTTGCAATTTATAATTTTTTAAAGAGTTATTCACGTTTGAGAAGAAAACTGCATAGATATGACGCATATTTTATTTTATTTAAAGAAATTAGATATTATTGACGAAACTAATGTTCATGAATTCTATTTGATTGAGAAGCTAACTTTAGGGGCGCTACCCTCATGTTCGGGACGGCATTATTATTTGAACTTGTTCGGCTTGTGCTTGTGTACATTCATGTACACATATGCGGCTTTACCTATGGTAACAGACTCGTAGTAAACGACAGAATGAAAGATATAAATAAGAATAGATTAAAACGAATAAATGTCATATGTCATAGAAGTCATCGCAATCTAATCAGCTTACAATACAATAACACAACTTATTATGAATCATTAGAGCAAATAACAATGTACGTATTAAGTTTAAGTACCTACTTAAGTAATCTACATGTTGGCTACTCATAATTTCAAGCACACACACAAAACAAGTTTATTGGCTATAAAACAAATTTTAACATAATAAGAAAGAGAAAACAACACATTCTCGGCATTCAGTGTTCGGTAGTTTTTATTTTGCAAACCTGCCTACTTTATAACTATTGAAAGTTTGCCAAATTGTTCGGAACAAAATTCAGCAATAAAAGTGCTACAATGAGCTTTATACCAGAACCGGGGCTTTATGGAAACAAATCGTTGCCTCGGCAATTAAAAAAAAAACAAAACCTTTGTGGCCAACTTATAAATTACTTTTTATCAAACTGTAGTAATAAATACAGCAAAAGTGCTCCGTGAACTATTTTTAAACGGTTTGAAAAGTAATAAAACAAATAAATTATTTATCCTATAAGCGCTTTATTTATGAAGATAATAGTTTGTTCATTGCTTTTTATTAATAGAACGGGGCCTTCTTTACGTTATCTTAATAGAATAAATCCTCTGTTCTTATACTTGCTTATAATAAGCGGTTACGTGATTATCATCACATCGCTTGGTCTATTATTATATTAGGGAATGAATGAATGAACTAAATCAACTGATTGAACGGATTTAGTTAACTGTTTGCTCAATTACTGTTATTAATTAAACGAATAGCGTGTTGTGGGCTGATAATGTTTAACTACACTGCGTTGGTTTTCAATATGAACGTGTCAACACGATTAAGGAATAAATATAGTCATACTAATATTTTAGAAGCGAAGACTGAAGATGTATGTTTGTTACGTTTTCTTGCAAAAATGACTGAATGGATTTGCCTCAAATATATAAAGTATACTGATAAACTAAGAGCTGAAATAACACAGTAGATAGCTTATATTACTCAATATAGCAATTTTCACGGCAGCATAAAGACAAGACGCAAAACCACGGACATAATTAAGTCGCACACTTTAGTTCATTTTTGTCTTTACCATTCTAACGATGTCAAAGAAAGATAGATGTTATCCCATTTACTCTACTCAAAGTAAATTAGAATAAGGGTTTCCTCTGGAACCCGTGGGACGTAATCAAGCAGCGATTCTTGTCGACTACAATTTTCCGCCTCAGGAATCAAACATGGGACAAGAAGGTCACGAAACTTGGCTAAAGTGTATCAGCGGAGACACCGAAGGTCTCAATAACTTAATTACAATTTTCGAATCTCAACGGATATTAATCAAAATGTTTTGAAATGACTCTTGGAATTTTTCAACTATTTGAATAAGTTGAAATTTTAAAACATAGTTAACTATCGATGCATATATTCTCATCGTTTTTTGGTACTATTTAAATATACTTAAAATCATACTTTAGAATTAAATGCCAAAAAAACTCTACAACATTTATTTGATAATTAGCATTGTTAGAATAAACTTTTTCGCCGACAACCACTCATATTTTTTTTATAGAAATTCAAAAAAACAATAATTGTAAATAACGACAAACAAATTGAAACTACGCCTCCGTTTAAGTTTTAATTGCCGGTAATAAAATTTTGGAATGTCGCAAAATTTCTCCGAAGAAAAGTTTGCAGCGAATTTCGTGTAATTGTCGTAATAGTTAAGTTTTACAATGTGCAGTTAAATCTGAGAGGATACCGGCATAGATCAAGTTTTAGTTTGTCCGTTGTGAACGAGTGGGAATGGGTAGAAACAAAGAATGAGCGGTAACGGCTGTGGCCGGGTAGAGGCAACAATGAAGCACGGATGCTCGTCGCGTCGTGTCTGCCACAATGCCTTACCGCTCTCACAATGATCTAAAATCATGAGACAAACATACACATCTGTTACTGACATCCAGACAAACAATGTATTCTGCTCTTTCCGAAGACAATAAAATATTCGCATTATGTTCTGTATGTCGCGAAGCAATGACCGCGACGTTCTCGCTAAACAATTAAAAGGTTAACGTACCTACTAAATGTGTTACTGGACTTTAAAATTACTATAATCACAATAACCTATAAGCGGTCGTTAGAAATGTCACGGGGTCCCTTTTGTTTCAAAATCAGGGGCTTTTTTCGTATCGATCGGAGCAGGTAAGCGGCACGGATGATTTATTGCCCTGCTTGTTTGTTCAAATAATCGATCCCTCGACGAGAAATGTGTTTCGCGCCAAACTGCGCCCTAAACTTTGACGGGGAGGCGCGAGTTTCGTTCAGAGCGCTACTATCGAAGCGCATCTCATAATGGTCTCGAAACGAAAATACTTCGCGTGCAGTGTTCGCATGTAGAAATATTTTGGAGTACACACAAGGGCGCTGCTAAGTCTCAATGCGAATTTATTACACTACTAAATTGAGGAGTCATCGCGATCCATGTGCTTGTAATAAAGCATAAATCTGTAATATGTAAACGATATGTGCATGCGTTCCAATGCTGGTGAATCTGTTTCTTTTTATTGAGAACGGCTCGTAAAATTTATTATTATATAAATAACGCTAACGTTATGAGGATTTCATGTTATTATGGGAAACCAACTGATCGTTTTAATTTTAAATATGATATGTTTAAAATAAAGGAACTTAACAAATTGCAATTGAAATTTGTACGCTTGTACTGTAATAGGACAAGCAGAGTACCTAAGCAGATTATCTAACGGATTGCTGGTATTCTGATGATAACATTTCATTAAAATCATATCATGTTTATCCGATTAGCCGTACTAAGTAGGTACAAGTTGTTTAGATTTTATTTGCGATGTGATTGAACACTTCTATAACTGTAAGTAATATTATTATTAATAGATTATTATTAATAGATGTTCATATTAAGATAAAATATTATACAAAATGCATGGGAATAAAAATCTAGATTTAAGACAACGTGTACTATTTTTTGTGTGAAAAGGAGATCAAATATTAATAAATTATTTTTATCTTTCATAGGCGTTTGCATGAACCGATCCACTGATAAAAATCACACAATACGGCATTATAAATCTCTATTCAGTACAGTAGCTTAAAACATTAATTGAATCGGTCCCGAGTCCCGAATTCCCAAGTAGTCCCGCCAGATATAAGCCATCGATCACTACTGCTGTTTAATTACGTAGACGCCACACGATGATTTATTGATATTACTCGATATCACGACGATAACAAGTCGTATGACATACATTATTATTACCAACCGCAGTCTCATACGTTCCCGCGCTTACATCCAATTTTTTTTCTTAGAAATTTTTTTATGTTGGACAACATTTTCAAAACCTTTTTTTTAGGAACAGGCATCGACCGCGTCGCTTTGCGTTCATATAAAGATTTTATAATTTGACAGCTTTCATTAATTATGTTTGAAGTTTAGACTAACAAGAATTATTTATGACTGCACCTTGTCGTATCTCGGTAACTGATGGACATTGTCTAGTTTCACAATCAGATAAAATGATACATAAACTTGTTTAGTAAGTAGCTGCTATTAATTTAATTAAATATCGTTCGAAACTAGAATCATCCTGAGAGTAATAATATTATGAATCATAAGTATTGTATTATTGATAGTATAGGTAATGTTTTATAAACAATTCAATGTAAATGTGCCGTTTTATGTTTACAGACACTTGTCTATAATATTAAAATACGGGTTGTGTAAGGAATACAACGTGGGTTAGAACAGGCGTTTGTTTGTTGGCAATTCAGCCGGTCTTAAATCTGGACTTCCGTACGTTAACTACGCTGGTTCTGTAAGTTATGGTTCGAAAAGCTCTCCAGTTTCTATTCTTTAAGTTCGAAATTTACAGCACACCCTTTATGGGCTGTCGAGTATCGTTGAAATAGTTTTCGTGTCAGACGAGTAACTTTGCGAAGTTGCGCTTTCAATTTCAAATTTCGAAGTTCGATTGTCTATGAGAAAATAAAGTAATGAAGTTCGGGGCTAGTTTATCTCTTTTATGGGTTTTAGAATTTGGAACGGGGCTTGCTGTCTGGAGATTGTGAAACAATGGACTTGCAAGTTTTGTTTCTTTTTTTTGTGGTATAGCACCTAAGTTAGGGAGATGTCTCCTGGGGCGGTACGGATGGAGGCTGTGATAAATGATGGCGTGGACGCAGCGGGCAGCGAGACTCGTTAATTTTGTTAATGCTCGATGTCTGCTGCTGATATAGACCTGATGCTGACTGATGAAGCGGAACTACTAAATTTACTTTTATAAATGAACATTGAATTATAAAACTCCTAGAAGAACTGTTAATACTAAAGCAAAATAAACTGTGGGTAATGGGGAAAATATGTTCGTTATTATTTGTTCATAATTTTTATCTAAGCTTCCCTTTCAAGAAAGGTTTAGTGTACCAACATCCAAAATGTCGAATGAATATTTAAATTAAAGAACACACAGAACGTGAAGTGTAGGCCTATCTTGTTATACGACGGGGACTTTCAAGGCAGCACTGTTGATTCAACTGCGCGTATTTGTAAATATTTGATACTAGCAATAGAACTTACACGGGAACTTACACTCAATTATTTCGAAATCCTCGTTGATATATTTCTTGTTAGAAACGCGTTACACCAGGGAAATTGCGTGCCGGTGTAATAATGCCATAAATTATGAGCCTCCGAATTACAAATACGCAACGGCGAACAAAACTGTGCATTGTTCGGCGATGTTTGCGTTGGCGGGCATCGAACTCGAAAACACAAAGTTTATATCCGTTAAAATGAGCACTAATTATATTTAATGCGTTTTACCTGTAATTAGTAGGTGTCGAGGAATATGAAGCAGTGTTTAGTAGTTTTCGACACGGGACTTTCGGGTTTGTTTACTCGGCGGGGATCGAACGGTTTACGAGATGTTTGCACGATGCGCCCGCGCACGCTAACGCAAACTCGACGATAATTTAATGATGGTTGTAAACATGATTGCGCGCGAAGCGACCTCCCGTTTGTTACACTTGAAACGGGACTTGAAATGCTATTGTGTAACACGTGACATTACCTGTAGTTACGTTATTGAAGTGTACTTACTAGTATACCAGCGAACCGTCCTGGCTTCGCACGGGTAGATAGAAAGATAAATTAGCATTCTTTGTTTGGACAAATAGAAGATAACTACAATTCCTTACACTACTTTTTTCATAGCAATCACCTAGGCGGCTCCGACAATCCAACAAATCAACTATAAGTCAGACATGTAACCTAATGATTTTTTGACGAGTACTATTTATAAACATGTAGTCAATTATATTATGTACCACTAATCGTTTTCGCAGCGTCCGCCAACGACTTTTGTAGGCAAATTTTGATACCGTTTGTTACATTTATGTAATTTTTCTAAGGATCTTTAATATTTAAAAAAAATACTGCTCGTGTTACTCGCTGACAATATAGCTTCCTATATGTGAAAGAATTTTTAAAATCAGTTGATTCGTTTTTGACTTTATCCATTAAAAACAATTCATATAATCCTTTCGTCTTTCAAATATTACTATAGGTGGTATAGATTATTCGTTTCTGTATTAAATGGGAAAGAAACATTAAATCCCCAGAAAAAACACAGTTACTACATTGTCATGTGAATGAAATTGTTTTATTAATTTAATTGATTGAATAAGCCGATTTCAATCATCCACATTGATGGACGAACCATTGATTTGGTAACAAACTTCTAAATTCATTCGATACATAAATCTTTTTTCCTATTTAAATTAAAACCCTAAACTCGCAGTTTATGAATTAAGACAGGGCTACGGCCACCAATAATTTTTTTTCAACTTTGACTAGAACGTACTTTTTCAGATTCAAAAAGAAACATAACCAAATCGTCAGGTGCTTTAAATCACATGACGCAGCGAAAACATTCAACGAAACTTAATAAAGGATATTCCAGTTCAAATATAATTTGTTAAGCTCCGCACCCTTTGACAGGAAAGCAAGGGAAGGCTCACAAGACGTGAGTCAGCGCGTCTTTCGAGCTATTTTCGACTTGCAAATGAGAGCCCCGAGTAGCACCCCGCCGGTCGGGCGATGGGTGTGCATGTATTTGTAGATCTACCCGCTTGTAGTATTATTGATGGATTAGAAACAATAAAATTCAAAATGTCTCTGGTCAATTAGTTAGTAGGAGAAGAATGGACATGGGTCTATTGGTATTTACTATGTTCTCATATGCACAGGATAAATGTAACAATAGAAAATGTACTTTTTACCGTTTATTATAATAAAGCTATTTAAATAAAATTGTGTGTCATATTGTAATTTACGCTGACTATTATTGAGTACATAGCTACAAGACGTTTACCGTAATGAATTTTCTTTTTTGCCATAATTAAACATAACTACATCGAATTTACCCAACAAATACAAAAATTCGCCTCTGAATACCACAGATGTTTTTGGATAAGCCATAAATAAACAAGCAGAGTGTCCACAGGGTTCGTCCGAGTACCTGGCCAAGATTTATCGATAACAACGTACGACGCCGGCCGCCGCCGGTTTCCAGTTGTTTTCTTTTCCCAACTTTATTAGATTAATCTTGCCAACAGAGAGCTGGCTATTCATTGTTTCCAGTTAATAAAACAACTTAGAAACAACAATTTCTACGTAAACTTTGAATATAAAACGTAATAATCAAGTCTTTGATAAAGTCATACAATTATTTTGGCCTCCAAGTATACGACTCGATATGTTGTGATTTACATAATTTTAATTTGTTTATTCGAACTGCCTATCTATCCACTACTGCATCGATAAGCGATATAATAAGGTGCACCTAAAATTATTGTTATCTTGTGTTATCAAAACAAATCTAAGCGTTATCTCGGGACGAGCGGCGAGAGGCATGGAATCGATAGGATTACTTTACTTACAGCTTGCTAGCTCCGGTAGGTCCGATCACTCCAAACACTGAACACTATTCCGTTTCACTGTCTTCCAAAATAACATCTAATTAAATGCTATCATTTAAAGTATCGATCAGTCACACGCGTACCGTTTACTCTGCAGCGACGACGTCGGCGCTTATTTTTACATTCGTGAAAGATATTTTCGATATTCGCCCGGTTTTAGATTGAATTGTAAGAGCACATGCACACTTTTATTGAGGACTACAGTTGTCTGCTCCACGAGCTAATAGTAGAAGTTTGTCACCGAATCAGCTGAGCGGTTGTTTGAAAAACAATGAATGCGAAACACGATTTATCATGAACGCAACACACACGTGCAAACCTACCGGCTCGCGGCGAAGAACTGGATTTGCCGAATGGAATGGAAGTGAGTGAGCGAGTGAACGAAGCGAACACCCCGCTCCGCCCCCCGATACGCCCGCGCTAATCGAGTCATTCAACACGATAACAGATGGCGCCAGGCTACATTCGCAAGGAGCGTCGAGGCTTTTTATCAGATACCTATGAATTTGGTCGCAAAAACCTTCCTTTCCAACATTAATGTACCGAAATAGCAATTTTCAATTACGCCATGTAATGTTTGCAGTTCTAAGCAGATGAGTTCCGATGATTTTATTAAAGGGCAGCCTTTCCATTTATGGCGATGCCGAAATCAATTTGCAGGAATCTATTTCCCAAAGAAATTTTAAATTCTCAGTATTTGACGGTAAATGTGAGGCAAATTAATGTTTACTTTGATTTCTTTGCCGGTCGTCGACAAAAATCGTTTAATTTGGGAATGGTGCTAAGAGCGCAGAGTAAATGTTGAATTGTAAAACGAATTAAAACGAGGAATTGGGTAGGTACAAAGGGACTGAATAATCGATTTAGATTTCTGTATTAAGTATTTGATAATCTCTTTTGACGTAATTTAACGGAAATAAATATTTTATAAAACAAACTTGAGCATGAAACTTTTTGATTGCATCTTGCGCTTAAATATTTATCTAAATTGAATAGGTAATTTTTTTTAGCTTACAACTTAGTTCGAACGGTGTTAAATGAAATATATTATGTACATACATATTATAATGTCAGTACTGATAACGTATTGTGATCTAAATCAATAAGACTAAAACAAGTCTATCTTGCTCTTGAGAAAGATAGATTTGTTTTAGTCAGCTAGGTTATCTACGAAATAAATATCAGAATATCATGGTGTAACTACAAATTAATATCTACATTATATTTCTTGCTACTAATTAAATTAATCTGTAACAATAGATTAAAGTGGTAGAGAAAAGTTCGTATAATCCACTTGTTTTTGGTTTTGTTTGAAAAGGTGGACCGGTCAAAATTATTGTTGCTGGGTAATGATTCAATTATATTGAGCCGATTCTAGATATACAGTGGCGTTTTGACAGCAAACCCAAAGTCATCTGTGAATTAATTTTAGAACAATAAGAATACATATAAAACAAAGTACGCACAATAAATAAGTCCATTTATATTATTTTCATAGATATTATGTGCCGTATTTTTTTCTAAAGAAAGCCGGTTCAATTATTTCTTGATATCTTATTAACGAGTAACGGCGGTAGTTCGTCGAGTAGCCTCATACGCCGGAGGTCCTAGGTTCGAGTCTGGTCGGGGTATTCATTAGTGTGATAAACACAGATGTTTGTTCTCGGGTCATGGTTGTTTATATTTATAAATGTATGTTTATACTGGTGTCCCCCCAGTTCGCTCATACTTTGGGGCCACAGTTGGTGTGTTTGTGCAGGGATTTTATCATTCTTATTATTTAATTATTAGTTTGGTGCTATTGCGGTCAGAGACGTGTGTACACTGAAACATAATTGTTTGTAAATCTCTAATATAGTAACAAAAATATGCAAACAAATTATATTATTTATATAACAATTGTGGTGAAGATGTAAGCTGGCGTGGCTGCTCCAGAGAACATATCAATTTGAATCCAACAAAGCTTTTGTAAAAGTCTAAATAATTTAAAGTAAGTTATGAATGCTTGTGGTGATCAAAATGAGGGTTTTAAATCTTTTCAGTAACCAGATATTCCATAATTAAGTTCCGTCGAAAGTTTTTATTTTACAGGTTTTTGTTAGGAGAAAGTATTTTTGGACCCTTTGTGCATTATATTTTGATAATAGTCTTTATTGCAATATTTTAATGTTACATTTCATATCAGCTCAATAAATAAAATTATTATCAAACAAACTGCCACGAAAAGTGTTGCCAGATATCGACATTTCTAAGACATTTACGAAAGAATACTAATTTGTATGAAAAAACACTTTGTTATTTGCATACATCACAGAAACAAGTTGATATGGCCATTAAAATATTATGCCCTGAAGATTGTATTAGGGTTATTAAGTAAATAATAACTGTTCGTGATATTTATCAATCAATTAGTATCGTAGACTAAGATGTTGACGATGGCAATGAATTGTTGCAGTCTGGACACGAGATATAAACTGTGTCTAAATGAAGACACAGATACAACTTAAGATACTTGTGCTGTAAAGTTTGGAGTTTATTTGTAGAGGTGTTTTGATTGCGTATTCTTTCATACGGTAATTTTGTAGCCGCGTTTCAGAAATATCTCTCTACTCACATATTGTATTGTTATGTACTATAATCGAGTTATTTTTTTACTTTTGCTTGTATAAGCTTATTTTATTTTATCTGTCGCTTTGCCATAGAGTCGCGAGGATTTATGGATAAGGAAGTTTGAAAGGATGATTAATATCGGTTTCGTTGTATGTAACAAAGAAACAAATCTTTACTCTTTACATATAATAGTATAGATGTAGAGAAATAAAAATTGGCAGTTTTTGTGGCGTTAAGTATTGAGTATCATTCAATCCACTGAATATCAGCCGTTGTTACTTGCAGTGAAGTACATTGGGTTCCTATTTCATATTAACAAATTAAACACATTTGCAAGTTAAATTATAAATAAATTTTGTATGTCGAAGGCGTTGTTGATTTTAGTTGATAGTTATTTTAGTTTATTTAATGTACCTAGTTTGACCTAGTTAAAATTAAATTTTTGAAAAAAATCGCCACTTAAGTGCGTCTATAGTGGTTTGCTACACAATCTCTTCTATTTGACCCGCCACAATATCCAAGTCAGTGTGTATTTCAGATGAAGGGAAGGAACAACCAATTACTGGAACAAGATAATTTCAACTGAAGTTAAAGATAGCAACGCATCGTTATCAATATCATCCTCTCCGGGTTTTTTAGTTAATAAAATGATGTCCATACTTACTTTACTGCGTGGAAAAATCTACGAATAATAGATACATAGACCAATGTTTCTACCAAGGTGGCATAAGCTGCAAAGATATCTCATTTATTCAATCAACCTTTATTTTATGAACATCCACCGCGGTCTCCGTTATTTACTCACTACCTACCAACGTTTATAATAACTACACTCACACTATCGTTAAATCAGTTACCTTTACAATAATACAAATGTGTTTGCATGTGTGCGTGGTCGAACAGCCTTTGTCGAACTAAACTTGTTCAGTACAATCATGCACACAGCGTCATAAAAGTCCAATATTTTGTACAATATCCACGATTAATAAAGAATTTTATCTTAAGGTTAACTCCAGCGATAAAAAGGTTACTCAGAAAACACAACATCTCTTATCGTGTATTTTTGTCATTAATTTGATGCTTGTTTAACCCAAGCTATCTTTGGAAAGTCATAAATAATGCGTATCTACGACATTTGTAAGTTTATCTAAAGTTTAATAGTCAATTGTAGCTGAAAAACTAAAATTTTCTTTAACAAAAATCTGTAGTCTTGAACATCATATGGTTTGGTTTCCAAGTAATCTTTTATAAAGTCGATACGAAAAGTTTTGCAGTCGGGCATACCTGTCCACTTTCACGAGTAAAACAATAATAGTTCGCGCGGCCGGTACGATATCGTCGCTTGTACTCGTTCGGCCGCAGCAAGAAACTCTTAAGAAATCATGCTGCCCTGGTACTTCTATCTAGGAGCTGGTCTAGGATTGACACGTGTGTGCGTTCTAAACAAGCAACACACAAGAAACGGTTTTGTACGTGTGCTTTCTGGACATATTGTTGCGAGGTAGGCTAGTTACTTACTATTAGCATTTTATGTCGAGTTTTGAATTTTATTTGTACGGGCAGTGGAACAAGGTCTAATTTTTCTATGGCTTGCCTTACATAATGGTCTATGGCATTGCCATTTCAAAATAGTACGTGTAAATATTATGTGTTGCAATGTAAGTAATGTGGTCTGAGCTTTTTATTGGTTCATAGTATTGAATTATGTTGATTCAAATTATAATTAAGTAAATTCCTTGGTTGCCAATACTAAACGGACGATAAACGGACTATAATTATCTTGTCTATGAGTAGACACACCTTAAATAAACTAATTAAAACTTTTTATTCTCAAATAAATCAATAATCACTTAGGAGCTATTCAAAATGAAATATTTCATTTAAATCGAAGTCAGATGTTCATATTATAACCATATTGTGTGGAAATAAATAAAAACGAGTAACTTTAACACCGGTATTGTCGGCACCCCAGAGGAACTTAACCCTCTATAATCCGTAAAAGTTGTACTTTTCAATACACAATGGGTACAACCGTACCATTTCAGTTGAAAATAAATATTTTTGTCATTTATTTAACACGTGTGTTTAAGTAATTTGCCTGATAAGTTTTATAGTTTATTTGAAATGTATTGGAAATTATAAGAATTTCAGATGGTAATCAATATTGTCGTAAGAAAGAATGGTGTTTATTTAATTGTAACTATCTAATCTAAGTTAAAAAAAACGAAACGTTAGATTGTAAGTTTTTTTGAACTGATTTGCTGGTCAACATACTCGTACAAGCCTCTATTTAATAACTTCAGTAGAGCAAAATGCCAATACTAATATCGATTATATTTAATGTCTTCACTTAAATTATACATACACACACACACACAACAACACAGTAACTACATAAGACTGTGGTTTTTGTGTTGGTTAGTGTGTTTTAATATAAAAGAAACTACGTCACTCGGCAATCTACGCAATTTTGACTCTTATAGATAGCGAGTTGGTCGAGTTCGTCAGTACAGGGTTTTCTTACGTTTAAGAAATAAATTATTTTGAACTATGATGTAGTTATGTTATAAAATAAGTTTCAGTTAAATTTATGATCATACTTAGTCATAATATAATTCGTAAAATTTTCTTCTCTATTCAATGTCTCTATTATACTCCTCCATTCATAACTTTATCTTAACTAAAGCTGTAGACAAGTACCTACAGCTTCAGCAGCTTGAATCGTTATAGCTGTCTTAACTAATGCAGCTGCTGACTAATGACATAATGTGCTTACCATGTTTTTTTATTATTACTTATTACAGCATCATAATTTAGAATTGATAATTTTTCAAGGATAAATCTAACCCTTCATTTGTGACTTAACAATATCTTAAAACCAATGCGGGTCACTAAGCCAGAGTTGCAGATAAAAGCATTACGTCGGATTATCCCGAGACCAGGACCAACCAGGGCCATGCGCACAATTGAACCGGACCTTAAGACGCACGGGGTGTAGGGGTACCCCTATACAGGTATTTCACGAAGATTCTATTATCTGCGGTTAAACTGTTAATGTCGATTGCTGTTGAAAGTTGATCGTTTTAAAGTGGATTATTGTGAAAGGATTAGAGTTTTTATTTGAATGTTTTGGATGCTTTAGTAAAGCCGTGTGGCTACAGTTAATAAACGTTATTTATTGTAAAAATTATAATGTGATTATAATTACATCTTAATAATCTATAGCAACAGGTACATAGTAACAATTATAGGCATCATCTTAAAAACTGAAAAGGTACATTCTGTCATATGAAAACCTAGTTTTTTTAAATATATGTCTGTAAGTATATTTAAGTTTTTGACGGGAGAATAAATTCGTTTTGAATGTAGAATTACATTCAACACAACAATGGGAAAATGTGAGAAAAATCATTTCAACGATAAGCTTTTAGTTTTTCGTTTAAGTACTCAATTTCCAAACTGGCAAGGCAGTGTTTAACTTACGTATATAAAATCTTGCTAAAAATCCATAAAGCCATATTTGACGTCAACGATTTATCATTCAGATAACAGTAAACAATTGAATGTCAAAGATTACTCTAGAAATATGTGGTTAGAAGATTCATTGTTTTTATATTATTATATTATATAGAGAACAATAAAAATTATACAAATATACTTTTGAAGACAGCTGTTATTATGTGAGAATTAATATTTTAGTAAAAAACGTTGCATACCTGTTTTGTTTTGGATTCAATCATCTATAATTACGTATATTTACAAAACAGTGGCTTATCTTATTTTTAGTAAAGAGACTCACATAGTAAGTACCTAGTTGATGACTGATCATAGTACTGAGTACACTATTATTAAAACAGCATTTGTTTGTTTTTGAACTGAGGGTCTAGTCTACGGTCTGAAATTGATGTAAGCGTTCAGTTGTACGCTTACGTCCATTTCATACGTTTGGTATTCTTTTCTATTGATGAAAGCAACTAGTCTGATCCTAAATATGATTTCGCCATTGGAGGGTACATGGGTTATATTTTATCCAGAAAAAAATTACTGGTTTGGGAGCCTCGCTGGTGAAACTGTGCGATACTTCTCTATACTGTACTATCGTTTGTAAATATGTATATATATTTAAATTTTACAGTATGTGATAGTAATTAATATTCAAATGTGGTGACACGGAGTATCGTGATTAAACATTTATTGCTGTCGACAGCAAAATAATTAAAGCGGTTCCAAGATTTAATGCATAAATTTCTTATTTTGTTAAAGTTTCATAGTAAGGTTAGGTTAGATATTGTAACTAAAAAGTTACACACACAGTAACTATTTTTCTTTCCAGAGAGAATTATGCGTGTAGAATGCTATTTATCCGCTCTTCCCGACAATTTCCCACATCACAATGAATGATCATATAAGAAATACTTTGCCATGTATTCACTCGAAAAATCCTATTGAAACAATAAAACAAAATATTAATAAAAGTGTTTATATAATAACACCCGCCATTTTTATTCCATCAACCTATATAAAAAATACAAACTATCTGTCTCAGTGTTGGCTACAAATAGCACTGGATCATGTAACACGCACGGGTTCGATTCCCGGATGGCACCCACCCACGGCTATACGCTTACAATAACATGATACTATAAGTTTTTCTTTCTATTTTAGATGTCTAATAGTAAAAAATGTAAGACAAGCTCGTGTTTTGTCAGTTGTAACTTCTTGGTTACGTAAATGTTAGTGCGTGTTATTAGATATTTCTGTGAAGTCGTATATTGCTGTTGGTATTAAAATATAAATTGATACGATATTAGTACTCATAGCAGAGTGAATTCACAGCGTGTAGGGCAGTGGCAGTGCTTTCCCCACAATCGTCAAGCGATAGCCTAAACCGTTCCGGAATGAGTGCATTTATAAAGAACGCAGACTAAGATTAAAATATTACCTTTCATTGTACTCTTGGCCACTTTGCCCTATGCACAAAAGTTTAGGCTTTGTGTTCTTTGATTCTTTTTATTTTTCTTATTGATAATTTGTAAAAATACTTGTTTCTTTTTTTAAATTTCTTTATTTGTTAATTCCTTGACCTATGCATAAGCGGCATTACCTGTCCATCTTACATTCGATACTGATTTAGGATTTGACTTCTGGTAGGGACTTATTTAACTAATATGTGATGAACGCAGATATTTCTATTTACATAACTTTGGATCGTAGCTATAACTAGATGATAAGCTACTTTGGGTAATTTATTATAAATAAATAAACAGGTCAACTATAAAAAATTAAACTATTCAAATCATTATTTCTTAATTAGAAAAATGGCGTTACATAAAGCATGGCTCTACCACCATAGAATCGTTTGGGTTGAGGAGATTCAGTATAAACCCTGCGAAACTTTTAGTCAAAATAATATCAAAAGAAATTTATTTAAAAGCTAGTTATTTCAATTGTAATATTTATTTTACACGATCTCGTCTGTGCACTTCATGTGACCATACGTAAACCGTACTTAACTCAATATTTATCCTACAAAATTAAGCAAATATTCCTTAACTTCACATTTTATAATGCGGGTAGGTACATCCCGCCCTTTACAAGGAGGCAGCAATTTGGCGGTAAAATAAATCTTCAACCGCGCAGAGGCATAAATCTCTCACTCACGTTTTAGACGCGTCATGTAGGCTTTTTACTTAAGAATTTACAGAAAATGCGTATTTTGAAACGTATTGAGGCTGAATATTAAGAACGTTTTACTACTTTCAAGTAAGTAAATGTCTGGTGGATCTATGTATAATTTTTGTAGAGAATTTTAATAAAATTGTAATATACCGATACGCTCTTGTTTTCAAAGCAACATTACCTGTTTATGTAATAAAAAATATTTAACACGTTTTTATAAGGTTCAAATTAAGTTTAATTAGGAACTTGCGCTATGGTACTAAATATTGATCAAGTATTAAATAAGTAAATGTAGATAAATATGTAAATTATATACAAATATACTGCCGCTACACGCTACTGCCAACTGAATATGTCATATAAAACTATAGCCGGGTTATTTATAAAATAACTAATTATCTCTATGGAACTTGTCAAACAAATACCTGAAATAATATGTACACGAGTAAAAAATGACATACTTATCGTAAAATATGTATAGAATGCAGACACATTTAATATACCGTTTGCAAATATCTTTTGTCATTAAAACGTGTTCCTCCAACGCTGTATAGATTTCTCTAGTTATTTTAAAATAATGGCCTGAATAAATTAACTGTAATAATAAATACACTAAGCTTGTTTAATAGATACAACTATTATATTATATCTTATAGTTACTTAATATTTACGGCGCTTATATTTTGCGATTCATTACCATACAGCCACAGAATACGTGATGTAAAGTTGAAGGTAAAATGCGGTTTAGGTGTAGGTATAGATGTGGCTAGACTTCGGTTACACAACCTCGCTCTGATTCATTGAGTTCGACTGTTTTAGTTACGTCTTAGGGGTGTCAGTTGATGATAAAAAGCAAAAATGTATCATTGAGCTGAACATCATGTTTATGGAGAAGTTCAATTTAAAGTAACAAAATTATGTGTTTTTCCATAAAATATATGATATACCAGGATGTGTCGAGAAAGATGTCTGGTGAAGCAGACATTCGGTTTAGTAGGACTTTACTGTGAACACGTTTAAACAGAATTATAAGATAAATGTTGACTGTAAAGTAAAATTTTATAATGTACCTAATCGTGGTTTTGCTCATATTGTTAGAGCTTAATGATTAAGCTTGATTAACATATTCGTAGCTGTAGTCAGTCGCCAACCGAGCTAGAATGTATTTTAGTAAGGTGTTTTTTGTTTCTGCTCGGCACTCCATGTTAAAATAATATTTCTTCACCGTTGAGTCAGCCCTGTATCATTTACACAATTACAAGCAATCGTGTAGCGGCGGCGCGTGAGTCAAACGCGGTGGTCACTCGTGACCAGAGCACTGTCATATCTAGTCAATTTCATAATCTATGCCAAAATGCTGTCCATACAAACATAAGTCTTGTACTAGCCGGCTTAACGGCTATTCTTGAGTGAAATAAGTTTGGAGCATTTTTTGATCTACCGAACCTTATTCCAATGAGTTATTTGAACACATTTCGTATTGAGTTTACTAGAGCCTTAACTAAATATGGCAAGAAATATTGGTTCTGTTGCCTTATTTGTAGCTCATTTAGTCGAAGGTTTACAATCTTGTTTGGGGACCAGCTGTAATAGTGAGTTCCTTAGATATCTATGTCGTAGTATGTGCGAGCTTTTGATAAGTTTACAAACTGTGACAAAATGTTGTACGTATTTGATAGCTAAGGTTTATTAATAATTCTATTTAGTGGAGATCTTTTTACTGGTTGGAAAGTAAAATGGCTTTATTCTCGACAATGTCTTTTAATTCTTTAATGTACTTATTAAATTATTTATACAACAAAGTTAACTGGAAATCATGGACCACATATCTTAATAATTTAATTATAATAATTGATTTAAATTTGTTTTTAATGTCATTTAGATACTTGTTTATTTCTTCAAATTGGAGTTCATTCGGGACTATTCAGGAGTGAACTGGAAACCTCGGACAAATAGGGACAAATAGGTACTTGTTTATTTACTTATTTAAAAATTAAGTAGGTAATTACAATTAATATAAATGTGTTGTATTCTTCTTGACTATTATAATTAATATCGAATATCAGTTATAATTAGACATATTATATTAGACATATATTAGACAATTAGACATCCTAATTGGAACGTAAGTAGATCTTATTAACCTAGACTGGCTATGTCTAGGTAAGTAAGTAACTTAAATTTACATTTACACAGATGATACGTGTTAGAAACAAACAGTTATCATAATCAACCTGTATTCTGTCCTGTAAAATAATCAAATACATTGGGTTTATAGGGGTCTTGATTTATAGGACAACATTTCGCCAAATTGGCATATCAAAAAAGCACCTATACCAATAATGCAAGGTACCGTCGTTTATCGGAACACCCACGTGGCGCATCGATCGGTGCGCGCACGCATTCCTTTCGATAATGATATTGACAATATTGGCGCATTCTCCGTCTCTCTCGCACGCACGTTGAATCGATCGCTTTGTGCTAATTAAATAAGTACATAGTTATTCAAATTATTGAGTGATTTTGAGCTTTTATAGCCATTATTGCTGCTCACGTAGAATAATGTGGCTATTTAATTAATTTTTTTTAACAAAAATAATATTTGTTTTTGATTCCAAATCAATCAGTTAGAGAGCAGTAGAAAAGAGTGCAAATTACTTAGTACATGGAAATTACTTACGGTTGCAATCCTTATAATGTTAGTTGCGACTCTTCTTATAAATATTATTGTAGACTGGTTGTATTGCGTACCCTATTCAAATCAACCCTCAAAAAAACGCAATAAATAATTATTGGTTTTGAAATTACCCCGTTGACGTCGTCTTTCATTTCATACATTATTGTGCGGCCGAGTACCAGGCTCTCAGAGAGCCGCGGGAGGCTGCGAGAAGGTCGCGCAATCGATACTTGCTTGCTAACTCGTGCGTGGTATCTTGAATATTTACAACTACCTACGACAACGATACACTAAACTTGTCGTAATTTATTTTTTATAATAGAACGAGAGAACTTCCTACGCGGGAAGCTTTTAAATTATATTTAAATTATAATTTTAAATAAATGTGTGAGTGAATTAATTAAAAAAAGCTTGCGCATAAGAAAGCTCGATTTGCTTCTCCAATATGTTTGCATTCTTAGAAGCAATACAATCCACCAACACAAACGAAACTATAAAGAATTTATATTTTTGCCAAACGAAACATATTTAGGTAAGTAAGTACCTACTAGGTATATTTCAAAGTTTTAATAATTTATTTCTAAAGATAGTAAGGTACAGAGTTACAGGTTTACATATTGCTTTCGTATATTTTTATATTACTTACCTGCACGAATAAAGCTTAAATCATCAAATTCTTAATTAGTTCTTATTATTAAGCACCAGACTCTACCTATTCTCGTACTTAACTCCTGTGAATATTAATTTTTAGGGAGATTTATAAACAATAAATAAAAGTTACATACTAATCATGAACGTAAGTCAATTAATATTAAATCATAATCTCGATTATTAAGGCTTAGCTTAAACAAACGATAAAAAATTGCCAATCAATAATATTGCTAATAATCTAAGGTGTGAAGGTGTCGGCCATTTGCATTTTAATGTCAAGCCAATGACCCTCGGCCATAAGATGGCGCCGACGTAACCAATTTAATAGATTTTATAAGACAACTTGTTTATTTAAATAAATAATATTTGTTAATCCGAATCGAAGAAACAGCCATTATGAATATCATTATGATATCGTCGGCTCATGGAGCTGTGAAAACCAGTTTCTTTTTAATAATTTGGCGTCATGTAATAGCTAAATTAATTTGAGCATAAGTCACGGGCAGAGAAAACCGTGAGATTTTAATGTTATTCAAAGAAAGTTTTTGTACAATAAATAACCAATGAAGGTAGAGAAGATCATAAATATATTTGAATATGTAAATTAATACAGATAATACATTGGAAATATGATACTCCATTATTTTCATTATTCGGCCGTTATAACTATGCGAGTATATACATGTATATACCTACCTATCCATTTTCTTGCGTAGACATTCACAGATACTTCGGGCAGCCAAGATATGAGAAATGGCATGTTTGTAAGACTTGCTTTATCAGATGGAAAACGACAAATAATAATTCAATAAAAATAATAAATGTATGTTTCAAGGTAATAAAGTAAATCTATAAAAAAATATATATCACTAATATATGTATTCACTTTTCCAAATAAGGATAATCAATTGCGGTTAAAAAGACTCTACATATTCATGGCTGCTCAATTATACAACCAATTAAAATTAAATACTCGTCATAGAACATTATATATGAATAGCAAATGCTTACTGATATTTTTCGACGAAACTATTGAATTATGTATGAACATCCTTGAATTACTCATTGACAGTGCAAAGGCACCAACTAAATGGGTACTCAAGGATCCTTAAGTCCTTAGCGATAAGATCTAAATTACGTTTGCGAATTTTCAAATTCAAATGTAATAAAATTATGTGGTTTATAATTTTAAATTACATCCGATGATCCCTAAAGTATTAGGAATTCAGCGGCCAATTCGCGGATTGACTAGAACGCTAGGTACCAGGCGACCAGAGGTAGACAGGATGCAATTAGCATATATTTATCGCAGGTTTACGATGGTCTAGGTTTGGTTAGAATACTAATACAGGTGGTTAGGGAAGGTAACTCATTTATAGGTGATTTACGATAGGTTATTGCTATTTGTCACGCATATATATATATATATATATATCATTTTACAAATTAATTTTAGATTAAAAAAAAAGACCGCTTAAAATGTCACTTTTAAGCAAGAGTATCTAACGAAGTTATCCTAATTGGCAATTTTAATACTTTGAACTTTCTTAATAATAGGTCTTTACCTATGAAACTGCCGTTTTGCCGTACTGGCCATTTCAAATGAAAATATTTTTTTTTCCAGAATTTGGATAACTTCTTGGCGGGAAAAAAATTCAATACCCGAGAGGCAGTATAAAATGCCTTTGAAGAATTTGTTGCCTCCCGTCCAGCTGATTTCTTCAAGAAAGGCATGAATAAGCTACCAATGCGTTGGCAAAGATGCATTGATTGCATGGGTTTATTTTGATTAATAGAAATAAAAAATATATATAAAAAAATTACGCTTCATTTATTTCGTGAAAAACGGCAATTTCATAGGTAAAGACCTAATATTATGTATATACATTGTGTACTTCTGTTGACCTTCCCAAATAGTTAACTTCCTAAATCTCTATAATTGTATGAGATTCCTAAATAATACGTTGTTTGATGTCGGAAATTGAGTATTTCTTCAAAGTTATTTAGATAATTAATTGAAAAATGGTAATCAGCCGTCGATTGGTACGGCGGGCTATTTCTGCCAGTATCGCGTATTGTGCTGCGTTCCGTTTGCCGATTATAGCGCTCACAGCGCTCATATACCCGTTCCGATTGCCCGTGAACGCGCTCACAGCGATATCGATACGTCATCAATGACGTCATAAACGCCGCCATCTTCCCGCTCACAGTGCCCAAGCTACGGAGCATGGTCACTGCTGGGTCGCTGTGAGCAGCCTGTCAAAACTGACACATGACGTTACTTTTTTGATGTATTGCTGTTTATTCATTTTCTTTTGTAATAATGTTAAAAAATGGCTCCTGCTTCATTCAGGGTCTTAATGAAATTATAACTTTAGACTTAATCGACGAACAATCAGAATGTTAGCGCGATATTTACCGTTCCGATTGCAATAGCACTAATAACTCATTTAGCGCGCTCAAATGAATCGGAACGGTTTTGAGCACTTTTAGCGCTGATAGCGCTGTGTGCGGCAAACGGAACGCACTATTGGTGGCACACAGTATCTACAATAAATAAAATAAAAATTGCCAAAAAATAAATTTCAAAGTTCGTTTCGTAATCTTCAGATCAACCTAGAAAAGTCAGTCATTACAGAGTCTTTTGAAATCAGTGCATTAAACACACATTGCTGCTCCCCTGGTAATGAATTCTCTATTTCCAGTCGAGTACGCCACCCCTAGAAACATCCCCTTTGCTCAGGGTGCGACAATTTATGTGATAATTGCTTCACAATTATTGTCAACAGTCAATATGAAGACTCTGAACTTGAACTGCATGATTTGAATCAAATTTATGTATGTGTGGGTAATCGTTTATAAAGACATTTTGTATAAGTATTGCCCTAACAATATAATCAAGGGGAAACCAGTTGCGCATCTTATTTGTAATACCTGCCTGAATAACTCGTCCTTATATGTCATTCGCTTTTTTGCGTCTAAAAACCTAAGATAACTTAAAAATATAGTATTTGTGAAAGTATGCATTACTTTTGCTTATTTTTTTCAACCTGTTCTTATCCTTCGTATGTATAAGAAGTAGGGAATGCAATCCCGACTCGAGATCGCAAATTCGAGATCCCGTGGGATTAGAAATATCAATCCCGCGAGATCCCGGAATTTTCGAGTATCCGTACGTTTAACGTATATCGTATAACGTATAAGGTAAAACGTATACTTCAACACAAACAACACAAGAAAGTGTATTGAGAGTGCTATCTGCTAAACGGCATCTAACGTCCGTTGCAATGTACTCAGCCGCTGAATGCCCTCTCCGACTCAACACTGGTTGGCAACAGCGTGACTAAGCAACTATATGCAAATTGCAAAAATCTCCCCCTTTTTCCTCCACACTAAAATAAATCCAAGCCAGTGTACAGCGTCCCTGACCACTGCCGCCCAATCCCGTCGATCTTGAACGGGATCTCGTCATATTATGCTTTGGGATTGATCCCGAAAAATTACATTCCCTAATAAGAAGTATATCCCACAATGTTTCATTAATGAAATCAACTGAATAATTATATTTAAAAAAAAAGCACTAAAATAAACAATCTGTTTTATAACAAAATTAGAACCAACCAATTAATAACAGAAATAAAGAAAAAACGCACTTTACTGCTTCTTTTTGAGCCGTCGTAAAGCATGACAATTATATAGTTACTCCATCAGTATTCAATCGGCATACTTATGTATAATTTATGAAAATTTGCTCATAAATTTGTAATCAATAGTGTATATAATATACGGTGGTCGTAAAACTTGCGCGGGCGCTCTGAGTAGGCAGAAACTATAACTCTTGTATTCGGTATCGACAAATAGATACAAAATTTAAATTAGCAGATGAATTATTTACGATGTTTATCTAGTTGGTGTTAAACTTAATAATGATAAGGCCGTTAGTTTTAAAAATTACAATGTAAGTTGTTAAGTAGATTTGTAAAGAATTCTCCATGAGTTTTGGTATACAACTGTTCAGTATCCGTTTAAGAAAGATATACATTATAATATATACATTCATAAAAGTTGCACTTTCCCCCTTGTACTTCATGTGAATATTTTCCTTAATATCACGATCCAATCTATAAAATGTTTCTTTCTTCTTTTAGTTGGTCTTTAAAAAATTTTAAACTTCAAAAAATATTCATATCTAAAGATTCCATAATTTTTCCGTAATAAAATTTCCCACACCGCCATCGCCAACATCTTGCTTATATGTCGAACACGGTGACGATTCCGATCCAAATTCACTCGAATTCCATCCACTCTTCATCCTACAAAAACCAGCTGCATATCCCCCAGTTTATCCTGACCCACCCCCCGGGAACATACGCTCACTGGCCATTGACTCCCGGGGCTCAACCCTCGCTGGTGATTATCCAATGCGCACGCTTCCAATATGAATTATTCACCCAATGAAGGTAATTAGTATTCCGAACGAGCTCCCATAGACGAGGTGCTAAATAACCGCTTTCAGCTACCCCTATTTACCAATTTTTAGCATACGATTAACACCAACAAAACTATAATCCCAAATTACCATACTTATGTATCTCTTTTTCTACCGATATAATAGTCGTAAATCTTCGTTTATAAGATAAAAATATCACAGATTTATATAAATTGCCACACGAATTTCGTATTCCGAATGTTGTAAACCGAGATAAGTAATAACGACTTAGAGTATATAAAGCTTTTTATTGGAAGTCAAATATTTGTGAAGTCATTTATCGAATAAAATAAAAGGCTCTTAAAAAAACTGTGTAACAATCAACGTTGTTCACACGTTCGAAGTGGCACGGCGTAGGCAGAATCCATTTTGGATATCACAGTAAAATGCAATGAATGTTGAACAAGGCGCATTTTACAACTTACATAATTCAAACGCGTTTTATATTGAGCAAAATGCGTTTTGTTACAATCTGATTCCAGATTTGTTTATTTAACGAGTTTATTGAACATAGACCCTGTTTAGGAGACTAATAAAGTTGGTGTTATATTGGTTTGCGGTTGAATATAGCTTTAGATAGTTTGCGAAGTGGCGCGGATACAAGAAACGCATTGATGTTTCATTTACGATCGTGTTGGAATGAGTTAAGGATGTATTTATGGTCTCTGGTGGTCAGTCATTGTGTTGGGACAATGTGCAGTACTGTGAGTGGCAGGGTGTTGGCTCAACAATGACCCAGCAAGACATGTTGACTTAAGAAGTTTGAGACCACCTACGACATCGTGCCGCAACCTGCAGTGTTGTAGGTAAGCATCGAACGTTGCACTTGACTCTGGTAGAGAGTTGTATTTAAAAAACGTATTGTTATAGAAAACGTGCAATTCAATGTAAGCATTTTTTTGTTTATAATAAGTACTTACTGCATTTAGGTACCTGGTAGAAAAATAGACATAAAACGGGACTTGCCTTGATAACTGTATCGTTTCTACTACTATATATCTATAAACTAATCGTTTAATAAATAATCCAAATTGAGTCGCATCTTTAAATCAATTCAATAACTTTGGTACTAGAGCTGCATAAACAAAAGTATTTTTTCAGGCACGCTATCGATCGCTCCCGACTCCCGCGCCCGTGTTCGTGACAGATTGCACCAGATTGCGCCATTTCGTGAGTGCTGCCCTCTTTAATTGGACCCTGCAAGATTCATCAGCTACTCCAAACGGAGTCGAAGAAATAATAAAGTATTTTCGGAAAGAAATTCTACCTTATCTGCGTCTGGATTACTTTAAGGGGCGGTTCAGACCGAGTGTGGTCGGCAGGCGGGACTAATTAGAAGAAATGCTAACGAATTTGATACTCTTGTTGATATTTTCTATGTTTAGAACTTTAGTTGATGACATCGTTTTAGCGGGATTAATAGCGTGAAGCTAATAATAATTCATTATTTAGCTAAGACTATATTTAAATCAAATTTATATAGAAGACGCAAGATAGAGCTTTTATTTAACAACCGAATTAAGATTTGTAAAACCATTGTAATTGAATAAATTTTTCGCCATAGATATGTAATTTCACAATAACTAACATAATTACCTGCGTAGTAATTTTTTATACATACGTGACAAGACAAAGCAGCATAATTAAGTTCAAAAGTCCACGCCATATCTCATATGCGTATATATAGTAAATCATTAATCATATAATTGTTCTGCCTAATTAATTCTTAGCAGGTGCATCGTGCAACACAACCCCGGCACTCAGGACGCGGGTGAAATGAGCAATGCTTAAAAATGACATCCCACGGGTGACAAAAAACAACAAGAATGTCGAAATTCCCGGAACCAGTAGCGCGAGAGTGAGATATTTGTCATGATAATATTAGTTCTGGATGGTTCTAGAAACAGATTCCATGAACCGTGCTTCTCAGAGGGACGACCTATCGCTGACGTATTAATTAGTTGGATATGCTCACGCGCATTCGGAGGATGCGACACACGAGGCGTTAAAATTACCCGAAGATAACTTCAATTAGATCGTTTTGTTTTTATAGAAACAAGTCTACATACAGTAATACAAAGCTCACAGTGAACTCGATACTGAAAGGAATTCCGACACAATAAAAATTGAGCAACATTACTACTCTATTTAAACAGACGACTCCCAAACATTTGGTAACACAATACCGCTCATAAATCTCAAGTCATTTCACGCGTTTACTGAGAAATTGAATTGTTAAACATGGTCGTCCCTGCTTGACGATTATAAAGATTAATCAGGACAATTGGCAGGTAAATATTTACTCAAGGACAGTTTTGTAAAGCCGTAGAGAATGGCAACAAGGCGCGAGGCAGCCGTGCCGTATCGCTCGCGTCGGCCCATGAAATTGACTTTGTCACTTGCCATAAATCTTCCAGCCAAAAACTCACAAAAAAACAAAATGGCATCCTACGAATGCGCCTGGTCGGATGTTTACACAACAAGAAACCCATTTCTTTTATAAAGACTCAGAGTTTTTGCAGTTTCCTTTAATAAACGCTTTATTTATTATGGTTTTCGGATTTGCAGGTTCGTTTTGCAAATTTTTTGTTTTTCGCTTGCGCACATTGTTTTAGCAATATTTGAAAGAATTTGAATAAGTGACGTTTCTATTAAAAACAACCATTAAAGCAATTTTGACTTTTGATTTACGAGCTGCTCGTTTATGCAAACAATTTTTATTTGCATAATAGTTTCTGTAAAGTAGCATAAGCTGTTCTAGAGGAGCTATTTGCGAAAATACCATGTTTTTTGCTGAGCAGCGTATGAATTGATATCGAATGTCGCCATTGCTTCCTTTACGGCTGCTGGAGCACTGCCAATAAAATAAATAGTTTTAAGGCGACCTTTCTGCTAGTTCGCGGGGACCATAACTCTCGACTCCGAATGGTAATAAAAGTCAAAGGAGAGAAAACACGGTGCTATCAATCCGGTTTGCATGCACTATCGAGTGTCTCCATCTAGCGGAGTGACGGCCATTTTGTGCGCCAAAATGATTCCACATGAGAAAAAGGGGCAAAGAAGTTAGGAAAAAAGCCGAGACCGAGCCGTATGGCAAGCGGCGCGGTTTGTGTAAGGCTTTAACATGGCGAAATGGTGTTTAGGTTGTGTTAACGGTGTCTGCGAACATGAGCTCGTGCTATAAATTATCTATGTCGCAAGGCGAATGGTACTTGATGCTGCTAATTTAAATTTCGTCGCAGCACGGAGCTATAAAGTGACATCGCTGTAAAATGTGCCCTAATGGTAATAAATCATATCGCTAATTATGTATCTACTTTGTTTGTATGAAGGTTTCTCATTACGCGTCTAGCTACCGTCTTGTCGTGGGTATCATTTAAGAATTTGAGCATAGCCTGTGCTTCTAAAAAAGCGTTTTAGCAGTTTAGCCGCTTTGTTATTACTTTAGCAAAGAGAAAAGCAATACTATAACTCGGATGGTTTATTTTTGAAGCTTGATATGCATATATTTACAGCGTAACATTTTCTTCGCAATAGATAAAAAGTTCTTAAGTTCATAGTACGTAGGGATTGAGTTGGGGACACAGATTTCTAAATTACATATACCTACCTAGGGTATATTTATTTATTTATTAGGATTTCCAACAACAAGTACACTGATACAACAATAACTACACTATAACTAAATTAATGCTAAGTGTCTTATCACTTATAGGATATATGTAGTGTATCATCAATAGGGTGACAATTGGGTGCACTAAATTCTACCAAAATAATTATTTTTCATAGCATTTACTTAAAATTATAATAAGATATTTGATTCAAGAATAGGGGTGGCATTTTGCGATTAGTAGTTAAAATTGCGATCTCATAATATTCAAAAAGATTTATTTAAGATCTACAAATGGAATTCTATAGTTGGCTAAGCAAATTGATATTGATTGAATATTGAAACTATTACTGAATAGTTAACTCATCAAGTGCCTTCTTTACTTAAGTTAAAACATCCATTGCAAGACAAAGGTCTCGCTCATCAAGTTACAAGTAGTTGATAAATGAAAGCAAATTAAATAATCCATGAGTAAGAAATATGTAGGTACTATTTCCTTAGGACCTTCTTGCGCCTGCGTGTAGGTGACACAATGCATGCGCGTGGGCAACCCGCCTCGCTCTCACTGATTTACTGCTGTTTTTGTTGCTCGCAGTTTTATATTTACATGGGAAATGGCTTTATTATCAGATTGGATCTTAAAGTAAAAAATAGATGTAAGTGTTTGGTCTTTAGGTACGATTTGAGATAAATAAATTGGCCAACTAAATAACATGGGTTAGATTTAGGTATCAATCTATAAATGAAAAACCAAGTTTGCCTTGCCTATAAGGCTTGCCTTGTGCAATTTTTTGCTTTTTGAAATGTATCCGTGAAAAGGAAAAACCGAAATTGGCTCACGATAGAAGGAAAAATTTGTGTTACCTTCTTATCGCAACTACCCCAATATAGTACTAGGTCAATATTCAATTCAGATTTTTTTCTACAAACAAACACTCACCTACCAACAAATAACGATATTATTTGAATTTGTGAACAAAACTATCGATTTGCCAAATATAATAAGCAATAAGCCAGGCACAATATGCGTCCACATTGTCATGCCGGCAAATTAGTGACGCGATCCCACGCGCGATTGTTGTATACCCTCTACCTACATAGTGCACATGGATTAGCTGATATCATGAATTGTTCTTAATATGTAAGTATTACAAATGAACTGCTAAGGACTCGATCACGAAATGCAACGAATAAAACATAGTGATCCTTTGGCTCAGAATATGATTTTATAAAAAAATATTTGTACACTCGTTACACATAGATTTTTAGTAAATATACAACCTTAGTAACTTACAAATTATTAAAGTTTTATGTTGATTCTGTTTGAAAATAGTAACTGTAGTAATCATTAAAATAACTTTGATTACACTTACCAACTTATTTGTACTGGGTAAGATGTTCCGACAAGGTTTACAGATCTGCAAAAAGATAAAAACCATTATATATGGAGTTCATGCTGCCTAGAGCGGATAAAATGTTAGATTATATACCTATAATGTTTATAGCAGCAAAGCTTATACTAAAATTAGGAGGGCGATCGATATATTTTTGTTTTAACATAATTTTAAAAGCAGTAACGCTCAATTTCTCAATTACGAGTTAACTTTCTCCCTAAGAAAATATATATTTTTGAAATAATATTTTTCTAAAACAGCAATACGCCGGGAAGTCCTTTAGTTTTAATGTTAGACAAACAAACATGAGGGCCGTTAACTTATTTTGTGGTGTCATTAAACTACACATGGGTGGTGCAGGGAGGAATTTATTTCAAAAAAACATTATTGTTGCATCATGGTGGGAAGCTTGAGAAAATATGAGAAGTTTTAAGTTGTAACTGTGACGTAGAGCATTGGAGGGCGGATGGGCGGAATACATCAAAATATGACAGTCATCTTAAACTTGTACCTTTAGAAATGTCATTTTGGTTTAGATTTCGAATAAAAAATGAACTTGGTGTGCCTATTAGGCACTCTACTAACAATTAATAATAAAAAAAGAAATTATTAACAGATTCGATGACGAAGTGGCCAAAAAAATATTGCAATCATGGTTCCGAGAAATTTGCTTAAATTTACAGATTCTAACGAAGTTCAGTCATCGATACAGCTGACAAATTCCGTTTTTTATATAAAACAAGGTTTTATTACGAAATTCTGGGGATATTTTACATTGAATAATCCTAGGACATTGAGGTTCTTTCATATTGAGAAATTTAAACAACGTTGGACATGAATGCTTGTAAAACTAAAACACATAAAACATGAAAAGATAAACAAAAGCAATTAAATTAATCCTCCCATAAAGATAGCATCTAGATCTTTATCAACTATATGTCCCATAAACATTTGTAAGTTTAAAATTTTATTTTTACTATTTGTGTTGCCCGCATCTCTCAACATTTTTTAAAGTGACAGGAGAAAAGGCGCCAATAGCATCGATGTTTGTTTTACTTGTCAAAGAAAGCATTTGTCATGGTCCATAGAATTTAAAACTATTACCATAAGAACGGAACAAAGTAACACCAGTTTGACAACGAATCGGTCTGTCTCTATCGCACTTTTTTAAAATTGGAAGGAAATAATCGTGGGCGTCCTTTGTGAGGGCGAGTTTGTTTATTTTTTATTTGTTATTTTTAGATGCAGAAAGGGATGGATAATCGGGCTTTTAAATCCGATTAGTGTTTAGTTCTTTAGCAGGGGTGACTACGAGCATAATAAGAAAAATAATGCTCTATCATTCTGAAATATTATTTTCAAAATAAACCAAATGCGTAATTATTACATTGTAAATTACCTATATGTTAATTTAAAAAAATATAGTTAAATATAAGAAGTTATTTAATAGTTTGTGCCAATACTTTTTTTAAATATTAGTGATGATATGATACCAATAACTTATTTTGGTAGAATATTTTTAACTGAAGCAACTATAGTTATAAAATTTCATGTCTTTATCGTTCATTTCTTTTATCTTCTCATTCATAAGATAACATTTATATCCTACCTAAATATGTAACTCTAACAGACAATATTAACAATTAAGTTGGTAACTAATTTGCATATTTAACCGCAGTATTTTTGGAAACACGTAATGACTCATAATGTTATTATACAATCAAACAGCAGATCTTTTTATAATGGTTCTATAGGACGTCAATTTAAAATGTGAAACAAGAATATGTTTGTATTCTTTTCATTAAACAGCAAATATTATCTTGAAATAGTACATCGGTGACTTAATAAAATGTACCTGCCAAGGTATGCAGGTTCAGTTCCGGCTAAGGACTGCGGTCAGCGCTAAGCCACAAAGTCCGGTAAACATTAAACGGCCTCTAGGGCCATGAATAAACAGTGCACTGCGAAAAGAAAACGTTCATACGTTGATGCTATACGTTTTAAGGCTAATGCTTCTACTCGTTTAATTATTGAGGTTAGTTATTTGATTTGTTTGTGTTAAAACTATTTTACATAGAAACAGATTGTTGGTATATTAAGCAGTCTTCTCTCAGCTTTTATATCTTCAAAGAGAATATTAATAAAGTAAGATTAACATATCCTACCAATAAACGGGTATGTGGCAATGATTACATAATGTAACACGCTGTATATGCGGCAGCTCCATCTGCATGTAAATCGTTTGTAAATCAAACATTGATTCGACGCTAAATTACGTGGGTGTTATGCGGTACATCATTGCTACAATTATAACCAACAAATTCTCATTATTATAGACTAGAGGTTTGACTCTCGCTCGATATTCTGGGAATAATTATAAAAACAAATCCCTAGACAAACACACCAACCGCATGGCCTCGAAGTCAGCAGGATGACCATACTGTGATCTGGGGGGTGGGAGAATTTTGGATAAATTAAGTCTATAAGTGACTTCTGGATAATCCATAACTTTTCGACCGGTGCAGTAGTTTCATAGTTTATTGATTCAATATAAACAAACAAACCAAATTTTCCTCTTAATAATAATACAGTGGCTCTGTGGGAACATCTTGCTACAACAAAGCTAGCTCCCAGTAAACCATGTTATGCCTGAGTAATGGTGAAATCAGTTTAGATTTTCTACCGATTATCGATTACAAATACACAAGTTACAACATTGAGTTACATACATTATATTTCTAGCAATAGCTAAGGCACCACCGGTGCGTTTCCACTGCATAAATCCATTGCAAATCTGAGTTAGATAACATTGGGCAAAATATGGCTTTTTGTCTCTATCAGTCCAATAGAAATTGAAAGAGACATTTTAGCTAACTAACCGGCTAATTCAGACCCGCATAATTGAGATTTAGCCTATGTTATCTATCCCCATATAATGTATTTTATTAATGGTGAAGGAATTAATCGAATAAAAAAAATTCCGTACCTTTGGAGTTAATGATTAATTACAAATAAACTAAAACAAATCGTTCTCGATACAAAATCAAACATTATTATAGAAATTGGTTCATGTGAATCTCATTTAACAGGATTATGGATCTGTCCCTCGCGTGCTCGCTTGGGGACAGATCGTTCTCCTCATTTGAACAGTATTGGGAATGCACTAATTGGTCAGTTCATTTCATTTAAATTAAATTACCAAATTAAATATAACTAGGAATGTTTCATCTGGTAAAAATAAAAAATACCAATAAAGAATTATTGAGAATTATAAATTATGTCAAAGGAACGACAGCGCTCGGTAACATTTTAAAATCAATAATAATAGGCAACTCGAATTCATGAAAAGAGATGTAGTGATAGCGGGGAAAACTGTTGTGGAACTTACGAAGTCATTTGAAAACTGAACTTTTTAAAGAGAAAATCATTTTTCACTTTAATGTTCCTCTATGTGAAGTGCAACGTGCAAGAGTTGAAGATGAAAATAAATCAATACAAATTTTAGGTGAGTCGAAAGAAATAACGATGCTCCGCAGAATTTCCGAGGGATATACTTACCCCTTGTCTAATTTGGGGTGAATTTTTGTAACTTGTTAATCCTTCACAAACGTTAAACATATCCTACAATAATATGCAGTTAAACAAGCCAATCTAAATGTATAAGGATTAATAAATAATTTTCTTAATATTTTTTCTTCAATTTATTTCTTAATTTACTTTAAACTCCCAAACCGTTCCAGGATTTCTTCACCATCTGAGCAGGCTTATCGTATAGGTATAACTTGTTTGATGTACGTAAAGTTGTCGCTTGGATCGAACCTAGCACCTCAAAATCGTCGCCGACGCTCACACTCTCTCATACCATGAATTACCTATCGTAATTGATACAGATGTTTACAGAATTCGATGCCACCAAAGATGATGTTTACCATCATTTCACATTCACAAAGGTTAGCAAATTCTCATCTCCTCCATAGACAATAACTGGGTGGTCCATTTAACAGTAAGTACTCCTTATTTACTACTAATTCCCCACTGTTTGGTCACAAGTATTGGTTTTAACTTATGAGTCCGACAGGCAGCTGCTCACAGTAGGAGACATTTCTTTTTGAATCCCCATTGATTCGGGTTCTGGGCTCGAACAAAAAATTGTTTTATTTATTTAGGCGACTTAATTTCCTAGCATAACGGAAAGGTGGTGTGTGGTGAATAGTTTTTATGGCAACATTCGTAAAAGTCAACTTCTGAATGATTTCTTTTTGCAAGTTTTTGATTCTTACTTTGTAAAGGTAACTTGGAGTTATGCATAGATAGATAATGTATTTGCAAAGTAGGTATTTACATCCTGAATCATTAAGGGCGATCTCTTATCTGAAGATATTAGACAGGTTCGTGTTACACGCACTTAAGGTAAACGTTATTTAGTTGAGTTAGTTGCCCTTTCTATTCCAGTTGCTTTACTAATATACGATTTAATTGTAGAAGGGATGAAGATATAGTTTTGAACAGTCTCACACATTTGTACGTAGATAAGTACTTATGTATAGTGCTGTCAAGAAACAGCTTCCATTCTGTTTTTGCAAAGTCAAACCAGATCTTTCTTTTCTATTTACGAGTTTTTTACGAATGCTTTACTATTTTATTTATAAACATTCTTAGCTTTGTTGCCGCAGACAACAGAGCACCAGGATCACAGATCCCGTTGACACACATAACAGGAAGCCACAATACGGCCCTAAAACACGCAACCTTCATGTTTATTCTAACACAAACACAAAGCGTTGGTTTATTTGTAAACAGCATTCAGGAAACAATGAATACTAGCACGTGCGCTTTCTCCGCGCGCACCCGCCATCTTGTTTACCAAAATGGCGCGGTAACTCGTAATGGCGGACCGTGACAGATTTCTCGGCGAATTGCCAGATTAATGACTTAATAGTTAAAGTTTTACTGGTAAATGGGCGAGTTAAAATGGCTATCGTTCAGCTAAGTAACGACTTGAGTAATGTTCGACATTTACCCGATTGGATCGACTTTAGTTGGAATAATAAATCGTTTTATGCAAATATGGTGGAAATAGTTTTAAGGAAATTGCAAAAGGATTAAAAAAAACTATATCATTAAATTAAAAATTTCGTTGTTGACGGCATGCAACCTTGTATGACATAAGGTGAACGTATCTGGATTAACGCGCTTTTTCATTAAATACGATATTGTAGTTTATTTGTTTATTTTATATTCCACCTGAATTAATATTTATTAAGTATTCCATTATAATATATATTAATAACTATGGCCAGTTTGCATTCACCGTGGGCCCGAATGGCGATGGTAGAAAATCAACGATTTGCTCAAATGGGTAAATTATAACCGTTGAGCTTTGGCCATTTTACACATGTTACAAGTTCAGTATTGTTCTTAAACTTAGTTTATTTTGTAAAATTGGAAATGTAGTTATGTGCAAATAAACGTATACGTAACTCAATTCTTAAGTGTTTTTTTTCAAGCACTACGAGAGAAACATTGCCACTAAGTATTTACGAGTATTACTCGTGCCTGGGGAAAACTATAAATTTTTTGTCATTATAGTTATGAGACAACTGGACTGCGCGTCCATATTTTCTGAAATTATTAAAATTTATTATCTTCATATCAGATGGATAAAATCCTACATCAAAAATAGAAGTCAAGCAGTATGCGTAAAAGGATACTGTTCTCGATTCCTTCCAGTGCCTTCTGGAATACCTCAAGGCTCACACCTTGGACCCCTTCTGTTTTCGTTTTACATCAATGACATAGGCAATATCTTTCTACACAGTCAGCACTTACAGTACGCTGACGATACAAAACTATACAGAATTATTAAATCGCGGGCTGATTGTGTTAAACTTCAGAATGATCTAGATGCGCTTAGCACTTACTGTGTTACCAACCAATTGATTATTAACACTGATAAATGTTACTCTATATCATACACTCGCAAAAAAAACCAATAAGTTTCGATTATCACATCAATGATAGACCTCTGAAAAAAGTAACACAAATTAGGGATTTAGGAGTTATTATGGACTCAAAGCTGTCATTTATTAACCATATAGATCATATAGTATCCTCAGCTTTTCGTAGATTAGGATTCATTCTTAGAATTAGCAAACCATTCAAAAATGAAAATACCTTAAAAGTACTTTATTTTACATTTGTACGCTCCATCTTAGACTTTTGTAGTTCCGTCTGGAACCCCAGTTACAATAAACACATCAACAGAATTGAAAAAATCCAAAAGAAGTTTATAAAGTCACTTAATTATCGCTGTAACACTGTTAATGAAGATTATAATGAAACACTAAATAGATTAAAATTCCTCACTCTTGAAAACCGGCGAAAAATGTTTGATATTACCTTCTTGTTCAAAATACTTAATTCAGGTATAGATTCATCAGAACTACTCGGCCGGCTTCAGTTCTCCGGCCGTGCTCGTCTCCCTGTGCGCCCCTCACGTTGTCTACCACTGTTTGTACCTCCTCGACGTAATAAGAATTATACTCGTAATTCCTATTTTTATCGTTCCACCAATACTTACAATAGGGAATTCTCAGAAATTGATCTTTTCTGTACATCTCTTATATGTTTTAAGGAAAAGTTGAAACTGACGTTACTCTAAACCTTAGTTATAAAATATGAATTATTATATTTTTCGTTTGTTAAATGACCCGTTTTTTCTTGGTCTCTCTCTTTCTGTATTTTTCATTACTTTTCTTATTAATTTGTTGACCACTTTTGAACTCAATTCTTTGATTCTTTTTGGGCACTGTTGGTCTTTTATTGTGAACCTTTTTTATTTTTATTTTTGTAAAATTATAGTTTAAGCATGACTGTTTGTTGCCAAAATAAAATAAATAAATAAATAAATTAAATCTTTAAGGCTAGTGTTATAAGGGTAGTTATCTAGTAGTTGGATACAAAGCTGGGTTAATAATTCGTTTCCAATTTTGCATTCCCATTCATGAACTGTTTTAAGGAACACTATTTTTAATCAAATATATTTAAACATAGTAACCAAAATAAAAGCCATACATTTTAACATAATAGGTAATTCAAAGAACTTCATAAAGATCGCATGTACAGACAAAGAGACTGGTGCAGTGCTGGTTTCTTACAAGTTCCAAGTTGCTGCCAAATACAAACAACAGCACATCAGACTGCCACAAAATGTCAAATTTTCTCTTTACATTTTCAACCTAGGGTTCACCACCAAAGACTTCAGAACTACTTGAGGAAATTTGACATTTTGTTGTAGTCTAGTGAGCTGTTGACCGTACCAATGAATATTTATTATTAATTTTAATTAAGGCAACAGCTCTCCTAGGGTAGGAAAACACTGTGATGAAACCCACATACAAAACCGCAATTGGCCAGCGTGGTTGACTTTTAGTTGCCTCATACCTTAGGTGGATGAAGGTGCAACGGAGTTGGATTACAAGTACTATTGTTAGAATTACTTCAAAATAAGGCGCAGTGCAGTTACTTATTGGGTAAAGGAAAGGAAGGATGGTTTTGGAATACTAGGTCAGTCCCAAACCACAGTTACCTAATTCCCCTAAACGCTATTCATTGGTCTCCACTAGTTCCAACGCAGATCTTGTCAAAGATTGGCTATCACTAAGGCTATTTAAATTCATTTATTTAAGAATGTTCGATGTGCCATTTAAATGTTAATTAATAGGTCAACGTGGTAGGCCCCGTACTGAATTTACAGAGAACCAATAAAGGACATTTAGGCTAATGGACCAACACTTTACTTATATTTATTATTCATGTAACCCAGTTATTGAAACTGTGTTTTCATTTAAATTTAAGTACCTATCTACATACCTACTTGAATTGTAATAGGCTTTCCGTTTCTACTCAAGTTTTTTCTGTCTAATCTATTAATGATTATATTATTAAAAGGTGTTTGTTAATATGATGCAATTGTTGGCGATTTGAATAACTCTTACACCATATGAAACCTGAACCAATTAGAGTAGGTATACAGACATTTCGCATCTGTAGTTACCATAATTATTCCTAGGCTTGGTCATTCAATGACCACTGAATCTAATAAAATTTTGCTTTTATGGCAATCAGGCGTTGAGAGTCATTTTAAGAACACAATAACTATTTCTCCCAATTTCAAGTATACATAATATAATAATATATAACAAAAATATTGATAAAGTTAAAACTTTAAAAGATAACCTTACCCAAATTTTTAAAAAATGTTCCACTGTTTAATCTTTCTAGTTTTTTCCATTTGACTATTTCATGACCAGTGAAAACGGTTAGCGGCATTGGCATAAAACATTGTGATTGCTCAGCAATTAAGATTGACAACGTTACATTTAACAATTATGAAACATCGAATCGTGTCGTAAGAAGTGATGTTTACCAATACAAATTTATTATTCTGCAAAAATACTTAAAGCTTAACAATAGCAAAAAAATATTCTCTAAAGCCACATTTATTGCTGTGTTACCTTATTAAAGCAGTACAGCGGTAGTAGAAACAGACAGAGACAGTCTCTAAATGATTGTTCTATGAGTTTGTATCCATCCAAACTCGTTCACAATAATAATTAACTTATGGTAAACAACCTGTGCTTTATTTTCTAAAAAGTTTGTTCATATATTGCATTATTAAGCGATGTGTTTTAGTCACCAGGGCGTGATAAAATCTAAGGATATGAACTAATTCTGTCACCAAGCCAGTTTAGCAATTTCTAATAACTTTTCAAAACCGTTAAAATCACAACCCTATTATAAATCGATAGAGTTCAATTTATATTGTTAATGAGGATTGGATATGCAATGGATAATGATACGATAGTGATCTTAATTTTCAGGTATAAGGTGCAATTTGGTTTGCGAGAGTGAGGCAATTATGTCATTAGGTAATAATAGGCTGGAGTTAAAACTGAGTGCTTGCATCGAACCTGTGGTGGCGGAGAAATGGCCACATTGTGACTGCTTTTGGCTTTATTTTATTTTATGACATTTTTCCGCTTAGGTATTTTGCGGTGGCTAGCACTTAGGGTCAAAATTACTGTTAAGTTTTAATTAATAAATTATATCGACACAAATCGCTGGCCATAAACTTTTTGATTGATCGGTTGATATTGGTATTGCGGGATCAAAGTTTTTATTAAATTATTTAAAATGTAAAAAATTTTTTTTTTTATATTTTCAATGATAACGGGATCAGTTCAATGCGAGGCACAAAATAATTATAGGTAATAATAATAATTATAGTAGGTTTAAGCATGTTAACAAACACCTAGAGCTAGTAAACTCTTTACTCTTTAATTCAAATTTTCTTTAAAAATGAGCGAGGTCAAAGAATTTTATATTTAATTTGATAATTTGAAGATTCAAATCGAATTAATCCGACCACCGAGGGAAGTCTTTGTACGTTTGAAGATTCATAAATATCTCAAAATGTTCTATTAGGATTCAAACCCAGAACTTCTCATAAGTATACAATATACACCCCGAGACCTTTCAAAACGATACACAAATGTATCTTAAAATTAAACATTAACTCTTTTTATTTTTTTAACTACCAATAATAATTTTTACGTAATAATTTATAACCAATATCAACACTAACATCAATAAGCGGCAAAAACGATCAACTGAGAATTTAAACATATCTTGTTACAAAAGATTTTCCAACTTAATCAAGTATCTAACATCTGCCATTTAATGTTTTTATTATTTCTTAGTAAAAACTGGTAACACCAAAAAGATCGTATCAAGTGATGTATGGAGACAATCCAGTGACTAATGTAGCTGAGGGAGGAACCACATGAAAAAAAAGATTATCAAGCTATTCAAGTTTCGAACAAAAAATTATAGTAGCATACATTGCATCTAAAGTATGATTTTCAGAAGCAATATCTCGAACGGAAAATGCAATGTGCATTGTAGTATGAGAATCTCGTTTCTTAAATTTAAAATGTTTGGTGGCGTTCGAAATATGAAACCGGTAAAATGCCGTCAGAAATTATTAAGCTTCGATTCTGATACGATCGACACTTGATAGTTTTAGTTTATATTTAATAATAATTTAAATGGTTTTACGTGGGTGACTTTTTATTTTATCTCATTTTATTAGTAATGTACTTAATGTTTGTTTGGATGGCTTGTGTGGGTGTGCGGTAATGTAGTATTCTAAAATTGTCGTTTAAATGACCATGAGTAGAAAGTTAAGGGCCGGTTGTAAAATGCATATAGGAATTTTATTTTGTTTAAAATTTAAAGTGCCTGTGTGTTCGTAGTGCCGCATTTATTTATTTTTTACCTACTATTTTAAACGGCAAAAAACTACACTGCTGCTAAAACTACAATGGCAGACTTCGGCAATATAATCGCGACTACAGATTATATATGTTCCTACACAGGTATTATTTTACAGGGATCATATGTTTAAAATTGGCCAAAAATTTCAGTTCACTTAAGTTATACAAAGTTATTGCTATAAGAGAGACTATGATCAATGTACTGTACGTACTCTGGTAGGTTAGGGATAGTGGTGCAGGTCTAGATTCGCATTCGAATCCTGTGCACCGCACCGTTGTCTGTCGCCCCTTAGTCTGCAGAGTGCCCACAAAAGACCGGACGACATTCGCCTTAGCTTCGCCCATAATCGAGAAACTAAGTCCAAAAAACAAAATAATGGTTTAAGTTAATGTGACCGATTATTATAACTTATTTAAGTATCTATTTACCATATCATTGAATCACAAAGAACTAAACAAAAAACTCTTTACAAAGGATTAAGATAATTATTTCAATGAACAAAATAAGCTTAAATTAAAGTTTCAGAAAAACCTATTAAAAGTTGTCATTCCGTACGATTACAGTTTATCAGGAATTTCCAGTCTACTGCGCGTGCCATTCACGCGAAATCATTCGTGGAGTTCCTGTACGCAAAACTTATAGGTATAAAGACATAGCTGCTTGTAAGTTATTTTATTATACGGCATTATTAATGTACTAAAACTTATTGATAAGCATCTATCTACTTTATACATTTTAGAACAGAAATTCAGATAAACGTAACTAAACCACTAAAGTTTTTTTCTATAATACTATAAACAATCACAAATTTTTTTCTTTTACTTTAAGTAATTTTTGTTGGCAATTAACAATCTTCTTATTTAAGGACTTTTAAATCGTGTAGTACGGCAGAGATTATTTTTAAAATTTTTGATCCTGAAAGTAAAAGTAGGTATATGAAATATTTTGTAAAGGCCCAAGTGTCTTTAGTGCAGGTTTTTAGAATATAAATATACCGTATTTAATATAGTAATATTAATAAATTCTGAGTCTGATCCCATATATTAGGAGCACATAAAACGCAGGAGCTGATGAACGCAGCCCGCCGAAGGACAAAGCTTGACGAAGACGTATAGCGCGTGTGCCATTGCCAGAAACGAGCAGCCATCATTGTGGTGGTAGTGCCGCCTCAATTCGTTCCCGTAATCTTGCTTTTATAAATGGCGTTTTTATTTAGGTTCTCGGTATTTTCTTGTAGGGGATTGAGATTTATGTTGTAATAATACAATATTATGAATAAACTTCCTAAAGTTTGTGTGTTTGACCATGTAGAGTGGTCCGGGAAAAGGAATAACCAGGAGTCATTCAATAACAGGATACGATTCCGGGATACCTGAAGTGTGAGGCCGGTATGAATAAGTATGCACTGGCTACAGTCGCAGATAAATATGATATGTATAAAATCTAAGGTAAATGCACAAGCAATATATCCTTAATTAGTAGGTTCAAGCTACAGGCGAGAATCGTGCGCGCGTTGTTCGGTCTCTTCAAGGGGAGGGCATACAAGGAGACGACGATAGTACAGGAGATCGAATACAAATCAGAGCCTGCACTAAGTTCCCCAAGTGTACCATAGAATTACATTAATTTATATCCTAGGAGACATTTTCTATTTAAATCGACTCTTAAGCTACCGAAATCGTTCAATATACCGCACAGTTAGTGCTGTATTGAAATGGATATAATGCCAACGCGATATTTCATAGGTAGAGGTTTTAGCGTTTAATTTAAACCGACAGTACTCCACGATGTGTCAAGCTGGTTTATTTTCCCCGACGCCGGTTCTCAAGGGCCTGTACGGACTGAGTTCTTTAGATATAATAATAATAATAATTTATTTCGGAAACTTGATCCATATAAAGAGTTAGTAACAATTTATTTTCTTATATTCTACATTACATTGTAGGTGGCAACTATTCCAATGTTTTAATATAGAGCTATCTAATTTTTCCTTTAATACTAGTAGAATACTGTTAGAGCTGTCGCGGGTCCGGCGCATCAGTGAGGCGACCATTTTCCTTGTAATCGCGAAAAAATCGGCTACTCGTGCCTCCGCGAACATGCCTGACGCGCTGCAGTACCGCGGCAGCTCCAACAGTATGCTAAAACCTTTGTTATATTGTACTCGTAGATACTTACCCAAAGGCCGCACGTGTAAAAAGATTGATATAGATGCGTTATCAATAATGTTAAAACTTTAGTTTGACGCTATAATAAATTGTACTTAAACAATACTTTTTAATTGTTTTTCGAAGGTTAACCGTTATTGTTACTTCGAAAATAGAAAATGCAACTTTTCATAATTCGAAATTGTTAACGTGTATTCAACATAAGTTAAAATTATCTATATAAATACTCAACTGGAGAAATCAACATACTCTATTCTTTATTTAGCTACTCTACCAAAAAAGAAATATACAAAACTTGAAAACAGTTCCAACATCATACATATAGGAGTAGATATTGACTTGATCTACACAAATAAGTAGGTGTATAACTTGATATACACTTCATCCCGTTTCTGGTCGAACTCGCATAAATAATAAAACCCACAAGTTATTTGCCTTTAAAATGCAGTCCGCCCGCTGATTTGTATGCTGACCGTACTCTGTGTGAGCTGTTACAGATCTCTCGATATTAATTCAGAAATATTTTATTTTACGCCTGTATTTTTATTTAGAATGCGCTATTTTTAAGCTACATGAAAAGATTTGAGTTGATGTAAAGTAATTTTTCATGAAAAGTTTAACAACATGTGGTTAAGTATGTGCGATCTAAAATATTAAAAAAAATTATCTCCTATATACTCTTTTTTAATTAAATTACTAAAGTCCATTTTCATTTCCTTATCGGATGACAATATTAAGACTCGTAGCTTTTCAAAATTCGTCAGTTAGTAATGAACGAGTGAACGAGTTCTTTTCTCTTTTATATACACATATAGACTATTTTACCTGAAAGAAATATATCATTTTTAACAAAGTAGGTGATAGTACAGAATATAAATCATGCACTTAACACAACTGTACCAAAATGGTACGGTTTTCAGCGCTGCGTGTTGAAGAACGTACCATTTAAGTACCGAATTAATCTACAAAATTTATTACAAACCTACAGCTAAACCGTACTCCTGCACGATGCTTTATTCCATACATTTACTTATCTGCCGCTAGAATTCGTCATACAAAATAAAGCACTCTTATTACAAAAAAAAAGAATTTGAACCACCGTGCATTTTCACATGATTTTACCGCGCGAAACGGCAGAAACACGAAATGGTGTCTCATTGTTATCAAAATGGCGGACCTCATGTCTTTTCTCCAACAATAGAGCACTGGCTACCTTCCAAAATAGACGTGTGCCCCTCGAAGCCTACTTTCCTCGGAATATAAGACCATTTCGAAGGCGCCCACATATTTTAGGTGAGTCTCCCCTGGTGATGCTGCAATGATACGGAGTTGAGTCGTTGCCAAAATATGTGCCAACAGTGCGTAAGTTGTTTTGTAAGTTTCGATTATGGGTTTTGTAGAGCACTATATCCTAGAGTTTAAAACTTATTTTCCTTATCTGACCTAGTTATGAGCGTAGCATTTTGCGATTAGAACATTTGGAAGTTCTGAGTAGGTTTTTAGTGATAGAAGTATTTTTACTACAGTCTTTCCTATTTTAACCACTAATATACCACGCTTAGATGGCTGTGTTCCGGATTAAGGGCAGGAACAAAGACAATGAAAACTTAATCCTGTGGACAATTAATAAATAACGATTTAATTTATATCTACGATCGAAGACGGCCGAGTGGCGTTGCGGTTAGTAGAAATGAAATGAAATGAAATGAAATGAAATGAAATGAAATGAAATGAAATGAATTGAAATGAAATGAAATGAAATGAAATATTTATTTCTCAACATTGACAATTACTTGTTCTTATTGACGTCAAATAAAACATGATTCTACCACCAGTTCGAAAAAACCTTAACCTAGACTGCCTCATACGCCAGAGGTCTAAGGTTCGAGTCCTGCACAGATGTTTGTTCTCGGGTCATGGTTGTTTATATTTATGTATGTGTGTTAATTCTGGGTTCCTCACCCAGTTCACTGTATATTGTTGTAAACAAACTAGTTACAATACTTATAAAGCTTGTGAATCACGAATACTGTTCAGATCACATCAAACGCAAATTTTATGGCTTAATGCTAGTGCAATAAGCTTAAATATTTAAAAGCAAATAGCAAATTCCGTTAAGACCATAAAATATACATTACACTTTATTATAATTTACTTTTTGGAATCTTAACTTATTGCCCTTTTCTATGTAAGCCACGTCTAGCCGTTTATTATACAAAATGATTCAATTTACTAACATCGATCCTTTACCAAATCCGATTATATTACAAGAATCGATATTGAAATCAATATTGAATCTAAATCGATGGTAACACGGCTTCCAGTCTACATATTTTATCTATAAAGATTAATCTAGAATATGTATTGTATGTAGATTTTACGATTCTCTACAAAATGTCTGGCTCCAAAAGCTGGCCTTTAAACGTTGAATTGTCCCATTAGGTTGTTATAACGAGTTGTCTAAAAGTATTTGCTTGTGTGTGTTGAAATCCGATCAAAGGGTTTCTTGAATTATTTAATTTTTTTTACAAACACTCCAACTGTATGGCGCCAAAGTAAGCAGACGTGGACTATACTGCGAACTGGGGAGGGGGGAACCAGAATAATCACACATTTAACTACCAATCCCGAGACCAAACATCTGTCATCACATAAATGAATACCCCGACCAGGTCTCGAACGGTACTGATGCTACTTTATAAATATTAGTTAAATAATAGTTAGTTACTTGATAGTACCGGTGCTGAAGGCATGTCTATCAATGCTGATAAGTACCGTTTCTTAGATTCTCTTATCCCTCATTACATGACGATAATGTCCACAATGGCCCCTCAGGCCACCCCAGTTCCCCAGACCCCTCAGGTCTTAGGACCTCCCGCGTCCCCTTCCTCCAGTGACATGGAGTGCGAAGTAGACGCCCCTCCGCGCCGCAAACGCGCACCCGCGACCGAGTCATCCTCGGACGCCACCCCAACTGGCCCTGAGTCTCCCTCTTTTACGCTTGTTAAGAAGCGCTCAAAGAAGCGCTCGAAACATGACCCGGCGCCCTCGACGCCCGTCCCTATACCCCCTGCGGCGTCTTCAACGCCAGCTGCCCCGGTGTCTTCAACACCCGCTCCGGCCCCAACTTCTGTCAAGGCCAAGTTCCCACCACCCGTTTTCCTTCGGGAAAAGGGTAAATGGACTGAGGTTTCGACATTGTGCAACGAGCACAAGATTCATTACACCCGAGCGGCCAACTCGGGTGAATCTATTAAAATCTTAGTCTCGTCGATAGACGACTTTCGTGCTTTAACAAAGCTCCTTACCGATAAGCAATAGGCTTATCACACTTATGCTCTGTCAGAAGAGCGTAAGATCAGAGCGGTACTCAGGGGAGTCCCGTTCGAATTATCGAACGAGGCTATCCTGGAGGATCTGCAGTCCCAAGGCTTCCCGGCACTCGCGGTGCATAAAATGCACAGCAAGTACGGGAGGCAACACCCTCTCGCTTTGGTGGTTCTCGCCAACGTCCCCAAGTCCAGGGAGATCCTGAAAGGGGTTAGCTCTATATGCGGCCTCTCTGGGATCTCGATCGAGGCGCCTCATCGCCGCGGTCATCCCGGCCAGTGCCATCGGTGCCAGTTGTACGGGCACGCGGCGGTCAACTGCCGCGCACCGCCCAGGTGCGTCAAGTGCCTGGTCCCTCACTTCACTAAGGAGTGCAACCGCACTCCCTCTCCTCCCGATTGCGTGCTTTGTGGCCAGTCCGGCCACACCGCAAATTACAGGGGCTACCCTCGTGCACCCCGTTGTTTGCGCTCCAATTCCAAGAGGGCGGCACCCAAACAGGCCCCGCGCCTTTCTCAAGAAAACTTTCCGCCGCTGCGTAGCCGGGTTCCTCCGGCTGCAAAGCCTACACAGTCCAGGCCTGCCCCAGAAAACTGGAGGCAGCGCCCCGCATCGAATCCCATCCCGGCTCCTCGCCCATACAAACCCACTCCTCAATCCTCCGTAGCAGACGATATGCGTATCGTCTGCGACGCTATGAAAAATATCGATGTTAGTGAAATCGCAGTCTTAGCCCGTAAACTTAGGGCTTCAAATACTCCGACAGAGCGTTTGCTAGCTCTGGCGGAGCATAGTTCCCTTCTCAATTCATTATAGGTTCATTTAAATGAATTGATCCCTAAATCATGCTTCGGCCGACCTCAGCCCAGCCCCGGCTTCACCGGAGGCTGCCCAGAACGGCCACCAACTCATGTCCCTTTGAGCACCTTCAGTGCAACTTTCACTACAGGCGGAAGACCCGCTAGCGGGTCTCCGCCAGCGCGCCCAACTTCCCGACGGGTGTCGCTTCCGATGAAGGCTAACGGTAATAACTACAGCCAACAGGTGGTTTTTAGTGGGTAGGTGCCATTCTGGTGAGTCTCACATAACCCCCCGCAGAGGTCTTTACCTGCGGGCGGTATGCATGACGCATCTTCCACCTCCCTCCCGCGAGGGTGCCTCGGCAGCAAAAAAAAAAAAATAATAGTTTTAACTATCACCCTAACATGATGATAATAACTTTGACTAAATACGTAAATACTTTTGAATAAGTATACCTACAGTAATGACTGATGCTTAAATAACAACAATGTGCGTTGGATGGAACTTCCAGACAGAAGCATACATAGGTACTTGTTCATGTTTGAATTATATATTGACTTGATTATTTTTATTTTATTTTGGATTGGATTTGCGTTTGCCCTCCATCTCACCTAATGGAAAGTGATTTTAGAATATTTTTTTGGTTTATTCATAGCCAGCAAACGACCACGGAGTCCATCTGATGATGTATGGCACCCATGGATATCATCTGTCTTTTCCCTTCAACCGGAACACAACTTTTATGGCTATAAATTATTATGGCGCTCAAAATAAAAAGGGCTATAGTACAACCCAAAACAGAAACAAAAGAAACCTTACTGCCACTAGTATTTACATACATAAATATATTCGTAATAGTCTTAGATGTATTATAAAGAAAGAGTAGTCCTTACTACCCGCATACATGTTGCCCTGCCCTTTAGTTACTTTGTCGAATGTAAATAATAACAATTTAGTACGTTTAATTATATTTACAGTATTGTAATTGCAGTTTTACATATTTGGAATAGGAATTTGACAACGTATACAATAACTTAAGATGCGATATCAAATATTTTCTTAGTACATAAAGTGAGAAACATAAAACTTGGAGACTCTCGCTTCGGTCCAAGTGTATATGTCATGTACGATGTAAAATATTGATATTTCTCTACTTTATGTTTGTTTATATCATTTACACCGCTAGGACTTGAACAGGTTTATGATGTACAATTTTAAATTGAATAAGAATTGTGAATCGATGGCTTAGAGCCAGTGGTGTGATGCTCTGGGAATGATGATTTGGGAACCTCTTTGACAATAATCTGAGATCAAATAGTTCATGTCTTATTTTAGTTTACATTTATGGTCCGTTTTTTTACATAACTTCTACCAAACAATTTCAGCGGTTTCGTAGCTCAACAATTGGAGTACCACAACAAAAAAATATAAACCTATCTAGTCTTTCAAAGATTCAAAACGCAAACAAATCATATTTCCTTATATTCCTATATGAAAAGACCACCATCAATTTCGACTAATCAAACACCACAAAAAGCAGCTATTCAATTAAGTACTTAAGTCTTTATAGCAGGACTCACAGATACACATTCTACGTTCAAATAAATTTCTATTATCAATAGTTGCCATTCATAAAGTATGGGTTATCATTATCTTCATAACAAAAAACCAAATTGTCATAGTAAAATCAGGGTTGGCACCGTTCAAAGAAGTAAGGTTCTTCGGTCAGCGAGTGGAGGCATTATCTTGATCTTAATGTGGCAGCCCTGGGGCGACCTGATGCGGCGCTGATAAACACTGAGACTGACAAAGATTGGGAATTCCAGGTGTAGATGGAAAGTTGTGGTTTGTTTCCAAGATGTTGGATAAAATGTATAGCCATATTTTTTAACAGCTATTCTATATAAAACAGACTAACACACATAACAGGTTATTTTGGAATCAAAAACGGAATACATAATTAAGGATTATCTGAGAAACACACAGCTGTATGACGCCCGAAAGTAAACAAGAGAGACTTGCAAAAATAATCAGCACAAAAAATCCTATTACCACTTGGGTTCGAACCTAAGGCTATGATCAAAGGTGAGACTTCTATCACCGACGATACTATAGTGTATTTAAAATCAACAAAATTTAAGGCTTAGCGTACTAACAATTTATTATCTAATGTGTGTAACTCCAAGTTCGAGTCTCTAAGACTTGTTCATGTTGGAGAGAGAATTTCCTTCGATGATTTAAGATCAGTAACTCTTAAAAAAATAAGTTAACAGCAACGATTACAAATTTGGTGTAATAATGTCCTATCTATTATTTGTATCACCAAATCTCTGACTACTCTTTGCCCTACCCGACTACCGTGTCGTATCTAGCGGCTTTATCAGCAGCCGCGTCTATCGAGCCCTTTGCCTCTTACTTTTCCAAGAGTTTAAATTTAGAAGCCTTTGATTTAGAATGTGCCTCTGGTCTGCATGGATTCGGAATTCGAAAATTTTGGGAAATTGTGTCAGTTGTGGGAAAGATTTAGGTTATAGATTTGTTTTTAATTAAATGTTTGACTGTAGAATCGTGTCCGTTTTATGGAAGACGCCAGAACTTATAGATTATTAAGGTGACTACATGGTGCTTTGCAGCTCAAAAATATTCTCTACACCGATTAAGAGATGAATGTAACAATTAAATGCGATAATAAATAGATAATAATACTAATTTGATTTACAATTACTGTTACCTACAGTTATCTACGGTAGAGTATCGCTCATTTTCTAAGTTTATATAATATAATCTAAGGGGAGAACCAAAATTATTTTCCTAACATGATTAAATAAAATGTTTTTATAAAATACTTTCCAGCAATCAAGATACCTCAGTAAAACATTATAAGTTTGTCCCCTACGCCACCTGGTAGTAAGGATGAGGATGTGATACGCTTGTTAAGAGGTAAATATTCCCTAAAAGATTCAAAACTCTGACACTATGATTGTCTGAACACAGGGAGCAGGCAGTTCACTGCGCGTCTCAGAAACCGAAACAGGACTTACAGCCGCACTCACAGATATCAATCAAATGGTAACTAAGGGCGGTCTTAATTAAAGATTTTGTTTAGCAAATCTAGACTTAGAGTAAATTCACTAAGCAATATCTACACTTAGGTGTGCCTTAAGAAACCATTTAATGACTCTGAGTAAGAGTTCGGACTTTAAGAGTCGCTCAGGAATGCCAAAGCTCAATACTCAATTATTTATTTTCGTTCATAATAAGTAATGTACAGTTATAATGGTTCCAAAATAAAGGCATAGCAGTTCTTCAGTATGAGGTATTTAAAATATAAATAAATGAGTTATAGAGAATTTTCGATAGCTTAGTACCAACAAATTTTAATAATTATAAACGACTTGCCTAAGAAATTAGATAATTTATGTAAATTACTGGTATTCAATACTTACAAATTTTGGCGCCAAAGTCTTTCGAGACTTGTAATTTTATCTGTAACAAAGTAAATTACGTCAATTCACAGCTTTGCTAAAGAAATTTGTAACAAATATTTAATTAATGTTATTTTTAACCAAGCAATTTGAAAAGCTAAAATTAATATTAGAAATTTCCGCAAATCTTGTTGTCCAGAGTAAAAGCAAAACAGTTACATCTGGACCTCTTCAAAAAAAAATTAAGCTTTCATAAAAAAGCTATTTTTTTAAGTTAGTAGTTGAATCGAGACGCGTTACACCAATAAATACTAACACAATAAATACTTCAAAGGACTGTGGATCTACATATTTAAGAAACATCTAAATTAGATAACCCTACCTTTTATATTTTTTGTGTTATTAAGACATTTATAAGCAACTTGAAATGTTGTTCTAAGAAACTTTAAGGTGCGTTTATTTTGACTATTTGCATTTTTCGCTGCTCTGGCAAAGAGGAGGCGGCATTACTAACACTGAGAAGTTACTCTACCTACATACATTCGGATTATTAATAAGATAATTAAACAAATTACTCACTAAACGAATACTGCCAGTTACCATTATAAAAAAGTTAGCGTTAATCACGGGTTAGTGATTTAAATAAATAATATTAACTCTAATGACCATCTTTCCGAAGTCAGGGTTTTGTATAACATCTTATTAAAACGAGAAAAAGAGCACTATATTGTTGTAAAATGCAGATTTTTTATGAAATAAAAATTAATATGCAAGTTCCTAGGTTCGAGTCTCACCAGTTACGATAACAATAACTTGTTCTTATGCCAAAAAAACGCGATTCATTTTCAGTTTTGAGTATGATTTTTTAATTTTTACTAAAACATATAGTCCTGGAATATTCAAAAGTGGAATTAACAATAACCTCTTTGATAAGATATCCTAGTGTTCAACATCAGCGTATCCAATAAAAAAAGCTAGCCAGGTATTTTACGCTATTTACTTTCTAGGAGGCAAGTTGCACTAGCTCACCTGATGGCGTAGATTCTACAATAATACACATCACCTATCCACTCTACATTTAAAAAGCCGAGTCTTCTCAAAAAGAAAACCCTAAAGCATTTTTTACAAGTATAGCCACGCCCTCTGGCCGCTGCTCCTACATAACAATTACGGTGAATGCTGCCAACACCTTGTTATCTGCGGTTACTCTAATCGTTGATTGTGTGCATAGTATATTATAATGCGATTACTTACGACTCCCTTGTTGGTTTTTAAGTAACTTTTAAATGATTTATAAAATACTTATATACAGGGTGTCCCAAAAAATAGTAACTCTTACATGGATGGTCGTATACCTGGAACTAGGCCTGGAAGTCCATCTCAAATGCATGACCCAGATCAAGTGGAATCTGTACTAGAAGAAGTTGAAAGAGACCCCTCAATTAGTCTCAGAGTCGTTGAGCGCCGAAATACCAAAATCCCAGGTACATCGCAATCACGCAACAAATTAACACCGACTAAAGAAACAATAAAAAACAATCGAAGAGCTTTTGTTCGTTTAAAAGACAATTTTTTCAGAAGTTGTAGAATATGCATCGAACAAGAAGGTACACATTTCGAAAATTCCTTGTGAATTATTAAACTTAGTTAAGAAATTTAATAATTTCGTTTCATTTTACAATTTTCCACTTACAAAAAAGAAGTCATACATGTACAAAAGCTTAGAAAAAAGTGACACATAGTAAAAACAGTGGTCACCTGTCCATATTCTGACCGCACTGAACGTTTTTTAATGCAGCACTGACAACCATTCTGCTGTTAGCACTTTAAAATAATTTCAAGAAATCTCCGCCTCTTGTATTTAAAGGCCGATTGGAACCAAAGTAGTCCCATTAAGTACTATTTTTTTTAATGATTATGAAAGCTAAGAGTTTGAAGAAGTTTCTGGACCTACTTAGAAATCATGAAGTCGCCTGTTTAGATTTTTACTTTCACTTTCACTTAACACTAAAATGTTCATGACTTTCATCAAAGTTACGGAGCCGATTATTTTATGCATAAATGGTAAATTCTTGAAGATTAAGTAACAAAAAAGAAAATTTGAAAAGGTCTTTTAGTATATTTTTGGAAAAGTTTTAAGTTAAGTAAGTCGACAAAGAGAATTCTCTTAAATTCAGAAAAAAATTAAAAACTCGAAAACTACAAAAAATCGTAGAACATACATGGGGGTGTTTCGGGTGCCCCAATTGGTGCTCTGTCCATGAACTTCTGCTTGACACTATTTTTTGGGACACCCTGTAGAAAAGATAAAGTGAAATTGCATAATTTATCTGACCAACTGTTTAAGAAACCGTAGTTACTAAAGTTAATTGTATGTGTGTTATGTATATATTTATAATACCATTTTAATGCTATGATACTGTTTTTTATCAGCGAGTTAAGGAAAGTTCTCCTTTACGAATATTTTTGGGACCAAGGATATTTTTTCTTCTACGTAAAGAACAAAAAATCTAACTCGTCTAGACTCTATGTTTCAACATTAATCATATAAATGCCATTAAACATCTTACTTGATTTGTTTCCCATCATTTTACCCAAATGATTACGATCGTTATAAAACAAATACCTCGTTAAATTGAATAAATAATCAAATAGTCCCAAGCACCTTACTGTTACCCCCATGTGCGTATGCGCATCGCAGGTAACAAAATATCGAAGTCCGCGCCAGCTGCGCTGCGTCAGGGCAGCATAGCGCTTCTTTAGGTATTGGTGGCGGGAAAAGGTTCTGTATAGTCGTTGAGAAGATTTATTCGGTGGAATCTTATGTTTCATAATTATTTTTCATGTGCAGTTGAAAAGAGATCTTAGAGAGTTTTTGTGGTCAAAACTAAAGAAAATTCTATTGAAATTGTAAAATCACATTCTATTAGTTTTATTTATATGGAAAGTACATACACAATTCGGCAATACGTAGTTATTTAATTTAAAATATTAGCTATTTATTAAGTACTTAGTTGATTTGATAAGCTTTCTGCATTAACAAACTTTTTTTATGGTTTACTTTCGTTACGTTTGCTGAACCATTATAACATGTGTTTGCTTGGGATTTTCTTATTCTTGTTTATTAATATAGTATCATTATATATTATTAAGTACTTAACTGAAAATAATCACATATTTAATTATGATTTGAAGATTTTATACATTATTGAAATTGTACAAAATATTACAAACGAACCCTAAATCTCCATCACGAGATAATTATCTTACCAGCAGCATTTTGAATAACTGAACAAAAAATGATAAATCTAACAATCGTGGAGTCACAATATTCAAGAAAGAACGAGACTTGTCAAAACTTTTGACACTTCGGATTATTTAGTAACAAAAAATTAATATCCATTGTGATTTAATCCCTCGAGATAAGAGGTCCTTAAGATCGAATCTATTATGAACGAGGGACAAAGGATTGTCACACACAATTGATATTCTATGAAAACAATAGTTTTATTTTACTGTGCGTTAGTTATATAAGACCTCTTTAGAGATCAGTAATAAGAGGTTACAATTATGAACAGCCCTCCACAACTTCAAATCAAATCATTTTATTTGTACAAGTATAGGCAAGTCCAGAGGGTGGGTCTAAACATATAAAATTATAGTTCAACCTATATTTAACCTTTTAGGTGTGCACAATTCATAACTAGAATTCTACATTACACATTTAAGTACATTATATCAATTGGTAGTTAATTATAAATACATATTTTGTTATATGTCATTAAAATAATCTTGTACTCCTTCATCTTAAATCGAAAAAGAAGATGTTGGTAATAAAATCGACCTCACGCAGAAAGATAATTTAGAGCATAAAAGAGTACGTAAAGATTTGCGATAGGATTATATTAGATTATATATTAACCCTTTGGAAAAGGCTGCTCTTTCAATACTACAATAGTGGGGCTATTTATTTTTTACCAAACACTCGTTATTTTACGTGAAATCCCGTATGGGTATTCCAATTGATTTCAATATAACTTCACTCATTTCTTAAAAGCCAATTGAAGCAAAATCATTTAAGCCAACAATGCTGGTAAATATTTCTTCATGATAACGCTGCGTGCCCTGGCATAAATTATGATACGATTAAATCAGGCTACTTTATAATTACTACCAAAATTTAGTGTTTACTTATAAAGTTAACCTAAATAATAAAATATTAGCTAAACAATTAGCTTTTCACTAAATCAACCTTGTATTTAACAACATACATGTGCACGCTCACTCCAGGCAGACATGGTTTCTGGCAATTTCTAGATCACCACGCCAACTGCAGGTTGGCAAACTATTTTTGAAATTACTTCTTGGGCATGCGGTTTTCCGTCCAATGTTCCATCGTTACCGTTTAGTTTTTTTATTGCGTTTAAACTGTTTGTTGTAAATACTTACATTTGTCAAAATAATTCATCATTAAAAAGCTACTTCATATATAATGTTTGGTATCAGAAAATTATCGAGGGATCAGGAGATCGTGCGATCAATTAGTAGGTACAGACGTCTTCGCAAGTAGGTGTATCAGCTCGGTAAATGCACTGATATCACTTTTGACTCCAGAGTCAAAGTGTCCCTGTAGCATCTATTATGCACTGGCGAGAAAAGGCTTTCTTAGCTGACTACTGTGTAGCTACTGTCTTGAAGGACCTTGCTAGATACTTTCAACAGTTTCAAAATTATATGAATCACACTATATTCAAGTAACTAGTCCCTTTAAAAATTGCTCATCGCTATGCCAGAGGCGTGTATTTGACTTGTATGGGCCATGTTTAATGTCCTGGGCCTTTTTCTGCTGACATCCGGATTATCGGTTTGACAAGGGACGTTTTATTTTTTTTCTTGTAAAATAAAGTGACATTTTGGGTAGAGGTAAATACAACCGTTTATTTGATTTTGTAGAAGTGATGATAACACGGATTGACGTGGGGGGATAAGGTTTTTGTGAAAAAAAAACTAACTTCTAAATGAGTTTTGTAGAAGCGATTAGGAAGTAATAAATCTGCCGAAGTGGTAGTGAATAAAGTATGTTTTTTAAAAGAATGCATGGAATTTTAAATATTGAGTGTAAGTAGGAAAATTATAACGAAAAAGTTTTTGAGCTCTTTATAAAAAAGTATTATAAATAAATTCTAAATATTGCTATAAAATATTCAAATCTTATTCTCTTTAAACATGCGCCTTACCTGGCTCTGTCTACTACTACAAGTGTGCAGGTCAGCTTAATAAGCTTTTTGTTTAATTTTCCATTAACAAACATACTAAAATACCGTAAAATCTTGCCACTCAGTAAATGAAATCGCTCTCACGCACAGACAGACAAACAAACACGGACTCTGTGTATCTACTACTTTATGACTTTACAGTATTGTGTTTGTTCTGCTGCTAGCTACTCTGTCTTTATGCCAGCCTGGTAACAGCAAATATTGGCTGGAACTTCCGAGTATCATTTAATTGGAAACAACACAAAGGAAATAACCGTTATAACAAACATATTTTAGGAATTAAACGATTTTGTGGTTGTCAAAGAATTATTGATATGTTTAATTAAATGTAATACTGTAAAACTTACAGGTATTTTTTGCACTTTTATTTTGATTAACGAGGATGTTTTAGTTGTGTCGCAGTGGGTCGCCCCGCTTTATACGTCGGAAGTCTTAGGTTAAAGTCAACTAGAAACTATTGAGTTAATGAACTATTTTATAAATTTACCAAAATTTTATTTACTTTCACAACAATCTATTTAAATGAAAGGTTTGAGACAAAACTTAGTCCACCACGTTCGCAACTGCCAATTTGATTAAGGCCGGATTTCATCAAGCTTAGAATAAGACGAAATTTTAAGGATATGTCTCGTATAACACACTACCTAATAATATTTTTTATGAAAGTCTAATAAGATATTTCCAAACTGTATGTAAACTATAGATTAACCAAAATTTTACGTTAAGCCTTGTTTCTTTTATATTTAGCTTCAATCAATACTAACCTATCATATACTTTAATTAACTTTATATGGCCGAAGTTGTCGTGTAAACAATTTTAGGATAGCAATTTGGATCTGCATGATTGTAAACTTGACTGTCTGGTATATAATTGATTGTTATCTGTTGTGTTTTCCAAATAAATAAATAAATAAAAATATTTGTAACGCCGATTTTGGTGGTATGGTGAAGTATTAATACAAGATGGCGGAAGGACTTGTGAATCAGCTGTTTATATTTATTTTTTGTCACGTATTGATTTTGGCCACTGACATATATTCATAACACTAGACTGGCTAATGTCAAATTATTTTTGTGCCTGTTTGATTTTCGCTGTTTTGTCAGATGCGAGGTAGTCTCAAACTAATATTGACAAATCATAGTAGACAAAGGTATTTGCCCAGTATCAAATAAATTTGGGTCTGGAATTGCAGAGCCAAAATTCAGCAATGATATTCATCATTTCTGAAGCCAAAGGTAGGTAAGAATATTGGTTTTAGGCGTTAGCAACCAGGGTCAAAAGTCACTCAAATTAATATCGGAAAATCCAAATAATACACCATGAAAACATAAAGATAAAGTTGAAAAGATATTTTATTTTGTAATGGTTGAATAAAGCCTGCATTAAATACGCATAAATTAAAAAACACTAAGTAACTATGAATCAAATATTTTTCAAGTTAAACTTTCGAGACCACTTTTGAAGTACGCATTGAAGACTCTTCGAATATAAATATGTAACGTTAAGAATAGAGCATTAGGACAGACACCATTTTACACCATTTTAGTTCGATAAAAAAAAATTGAGCGTTCCAGTTGAATGAAGTATATAATAATTTCATAATCTGTATAGATTATAAATATAAATAGAAAATATTCCTGTATAGTCGTTTCTAATTTCATTTTAATTATTTTTTAATTTACATTATTATGGACTATTTATAAAAAAATAATAAGATAATTTTAATAAAATATTCAAAATTAATTATTTAAAATTGGAGTATTCCAAACAGAATAGAATAATTAATATTTTTCTAAAATCCTAAAATCTGTAGGGACTTAGTCAATCTTGAGGGTACTTGCTAGCGGCGCGTCATTTGTACGACAAGGTCTGTCTAGTGTTCGTAGACATTAGTGATTTTGGCACAAAATTGACGTAAATCATGGGATGAATTTAAAAAGGTGTATTTTGTTCCTCATTGATATTAATAGAGGTAACATCGCAACTTGTCGGGTAACACTAAAATTTATTACGTTCATTCATGATCATGTGATGGTTATCCATAGGATAAGTTATGCCAAGACTTGTTTTTGATGAAATAGTTTTGACATTAATCTCTGAATGTTTTGTTGAAATATAATTATACCCAGTATAGTAATTCCGGGAGATTTTGAAGTTTGATGAAATCCGGCCTGTGTAAGATGTTATCGAAACTGGTAAAGCGCCTTCATGGTTGACCGTACCTATTACAACTTATGTTGTTTTCATAGTTAACTACATGAAGAGTTTAAATCTCATAAATCAAATCTTTCTTTGGGTAATAAATCATTTTGATACATTGTATATGACTCCTGCAATCGCTGAAATTTATCGCAAGCACGCAGAGCACACTAACTCCAGTTTTATTTCGTGGTGGATAAGGAGAAAGGAAACTTTAGAGAAGAACCTCGGAGTTTTTTCATAAACATATCAGCCGGCAACTGAGCCAAGGTCTCAAAATGACACGTGGTGACCATATCCCATGGACATCATCTTTAGATCGGGTAGAATTGCGCTTTGCTGACTATAAGTATCTAGCTAGCCTAGTTAGGAAAGTTCTTTTTCCTATGATAACACTATATCATTAAAGAGATATTTCAAAACTTTCAAAAGTTCATTTTAAGTCTAATCGTACAAGAAAAACGGTTTTGTGTATAAAAATGTTCCTGGAGTCGAACGAAGACTACAAGTGTGAACAGCATAGCTGGAAGTCGATCAATATGTTTTTGATATAAACAGTAATTTATAAACATTTATTTATGATAAATGAAATATTCGATCATTAAGCATTCTATGACAAACATTTTCAAAGAAACACATAAATTCGCAGAAATCTGCATTTAGGTACAAAGTTAATGTATCCGATAACCCCGTTTATCAAGTAGCAGCCATTTTTCTTGGATATGTCGAATATTGGCCTTCGCTGTATCAATGAATTATTTATTAATTCGTATGTAGCTCATTGAGTTATGAAGATAATATGATTTAACTTTGTCCAGTTTATTTAAGTACCGTTAACCTAGGTTATCAGTTAGTTATACGTATTTGACAATTATAGGGATTTTTAAGATCGTAAGTAGGTATTTCTACTTATGTACTGTGCTTTATGAAATACAAGATTTGACGGCGCAACCCAAGATTTCTGGATGTTTTTCCATAGTTCCTTGTTTTTAAGACGATTTAGAATACGCGACCAATAATTTTGTAAGTACCTAGTTATCTCAAATTATTATAAGTTCAAAAATTAATTCCCGTCAGCTATATAAAAACGTTTAGATACAACGATAAATAAATAAAAATAATGAGTACCCTTATTTCCACGCATCTCTAAATCAGTTTCATCTAAATTAAATTATCCTAAAGCTCCACCACATCCTGAGCAACCCAGACGGGGCTGTTTTCATCGCTGTCACTGTCATCTGTCAGGCATTTCCCGCCAACTCGCTCGCTGACAGCCGTAATGGCAGCAGCTGCGTTACAATTTGTAAGCGCATGCGTTATAGCGCTTGCAGACAGATTTACTAGCCAGCCTCGCTGATTGGCTCTATGGTATGGTTCTTTTTTTTGTTTTAAAAAGGTGCTTTCGTAGTACAAAAAGTTTGAAATTGCCATTATGGTTAAAACCTGCGTATTTGTAAAGTGTGGGAATACACGGATTTCAAGGGTTTGGCGTGATTTCTCTATAAAAACGTCATATATTTTTTGCGTTTGTTTTTGTAAAACGAATTAAAATATTTTTATGGCAAATATTTCAGTACCAATATTCGAATTCATTTATGTTTTATTAAGTTAGTTATGTTTTATTGATTAATTACCTTCTTAATAAGTTTCTGACATTAGAAATATAGGTAACCGCACCGAATTTAAAATATATAGGTGCTAAGAACTCCTTATATTTTTGAAAATTTGTGCACCTGCTAAGCTAGAAGTTTAAATTAGTTACTAAAATATTTTCAACATCTAAAAGAACTTTGAACCTTACCTGAGTCTATAACTGAACTTTAAGATCTCCTTGAAAAATTAAATCCCAAACAAAATACATGCTTTACCTACTTTCCTACCAGACATAATTTATTTTGCCTACACGTAATATAACAATACAGATTATTTACGGCGTATAATAATTCAAATGATTTATTTGCTCAAGCCCGCAGCAATCGACCTTTCCGCCGACCTTGTGCTATGCAAATAAATTAAGAAGGTACTCATACGAGATATGATCGGTTGTGTTTTTTGCCCAACGCCAATCAGTCGGGTTTTTGCAACTGTTTACTACATGAGATTCTCCGATTGTTTTTCTACGAATCATGTTTGTTTTGATGTAGAGCTAAGAATATTTAGACATGGCAGAAAGTTACAGTATCAAGTTGATATTAAAAAAAAGTCACATCATGATTTTATTGTACTGTCAAGACGACATAAGATAACTTCTCGTTACTTCTATATCTCGTGCGCTAGATTTATTCTAGAAAGATACAGTGATTTAGGTACAAAAGAAACTGAAGAGTATCCAGCATTCCAAAGTGATGTTTAGCTGTAGACCTAAACCTAGTCAAAGAAATAACAATATAAACCAACATGTTTTATTAGTAAAAAGAAATATTAATGTTGTTGTTATAAAAAAAAAGATTTTAACAACATTTTACTTGATACACTTGTATGTATTTTCAACTTAAATGTATTTTAAAAGCCTTCTCTATAATATACCGAATATGCGCTCGCGCACCGCGGAGGTCGTTAAATATTTTGACAGACTGACGTTTTTATTTCCTCGTTACCACTAAACTTCAATATTGGCGCGTTGATTCATTATCATAATAAAATTATATTTGCATGTTTTTTTGAGTCCTGGTTTATAGGTGCCGCCAACGCGGGAACCAGTGTGGGTGTTCTGGAGATAAATTATTGAAAACTAATTGATTTTTAGTGAAATATGCCATTCATCATTAATTTGGGAATCTCTTCTAATGACAAGTTATATTAGATAAGCGGTTTAGGCCCTCTTACGCAACTCTGAATTAGCTAACTCTGGGCTAAATATCGCTTATTGTCTCCATCACATTAATAGAAACAAAAAGTGACGGAGGGAAATTTTTACTAACTATCCGGCTAAGTCAGATCTGCAAATCTTAGGGTGTTACCATACCAATCGATCGATCGTCGTTCGACGTCCATCGACGTCACCTTCCCATTCTACCATCGATTGACGTCGATCGATTGGTGTGGTAATACCCCTAGACACGTTGCGTGGCTTTCTACTAGAGATTACCTTAGTGCGAAGAAAATTGTAGATTAGTGAGCTGAGAGATTGAAAGAGGATTTTTATAAATTCATCCCTTGGGATGGTTTTGGGGGGGAGTTTCTATAGTGGTTAACACATGGTGAACATTATTTAAATTGGTAAAATATAGCATTAGCTTTTACTCAAATCTTTAGAAATATAGATCAAGAACAAGGCTGAGGCATTAGAATTATTGACAGGATTGTTTTGTCGGGTTTATACTTACCTAAACCAAATACTCGTTTTATTAAGGTCTTTTAAATAGTACATGAAATTATACATATTAACTTACCATTATAAGATATGGAATTGTTATCTTGCATATACTGGTAAATGGTTCGAATTGGCACTAGATATTTTAACTGAAGGAAGAACGTGAAATTTGGTGCATTCGAATCCCTTGTATTGCCGTCGTCCCCTGAATATGCGGGGCGCCTACAAAAGACCAAACAACGCGCAAGCGATTTTCGCCTTTTGTTTGAGCCTCCGCAGAGTTTCCCAATTGTACCTGTACCAACGTCTTTCACGAAGGCCTTCTAAAAACATTTGATCTGCGATTTATGAAATTACTCTAGAATCAAAATCTATATCTTTTCTATTCTCAACGCTAATAAGAAATCATATGGTTAATTTTGATTGCTTACAAATTCACTTGTTCCTTTAGTTGGCATTTATTGAATCACTTCAAGTAATGTTCCACATGATACACGGCTTTTAAAATAGAAACTGCCAGTCCGAGATCATGGTGCTTGCAACAGCATCGAAATATCGAAAATCGAAAAGCGTGGTAAGAATCCCGTAAATTCATTAAATTATAGCTTTTAAAATATTTTCAGGCTAATCGGGGTATTCGAACCCCGGAACCGGGAATTTACAGTATTTTAACAGTTTCCCTTCGTATCCACATTTTTATAGTAGACTGAACAAACTCATAGAAATGCAGATACAAATCCGAGGCTTAGCCGCCCATACCCTGCCTACGATCTATTTATAATTTCAAACAAACAGACAAGCCCTCGATTGTCTCTTATTATTATGCACCAGACATTGCCCACACAACTACTGGATACCTAGTGTTGCACTTTTGAGTATTTGGTCAAGTCAAAATGTTTTAAATTGGTAAGTTTAGGTCAACTTACACTAACTGTAAATTTATAAAATTTGATTTAAAGAATAGATATGAATCAATCAATCTCTGCATAATGAAATAACAAGTAAAATACTGTTACAAATGACACTAGAATAAACACGCATAGCTAAATAGAAAACGACAAGACACTCGGGACAAACATTTGCTTCCTGTACAAATATTTTGTCCCAAACAGAAAACAAACCCGATACGATACAATTTGATAATCTCCCATTCTGTATCACAAAAGCTTAATAACATGAGTTGTCCATACGCTGAATGGTCCATGTTGCCACTCGATGCCTGCGCCTACGCACATCCAAGCCATCTTAAGGTTCCACCGCAAAGCTTTGTGTTAAATAATATATTTGTTTTTAGTCCAACTGTGGGTGGAAAGACTATTCTTAAAGTAAGATATACTCGTGTATTGTCTTTTATCCTGCGCCAGAGTCGATGTCGCCTCGTTCGTGCATATTAAAGCAGTTATCAAGTTATTTTATGTATTTGTTGAAGTTACTTAACTTGTATTCTCTGCCCATGTAGACACGTCTGAATAAGTTATACGCTTTTTTGTTAGGTAATGAACCTCTATAATTAGTTAAAGAGACAATTTCAACTTAAATTTGAAGCTAGTGTTGTAAAAAAAAAAGCTTTGAGTGTCGAGGGTTTAGCGCTGAGTCGACGCTTTGTAGCGTTTAGGGCTTGCGAGCGTTGAAGGCTCAGACTTTCACGCTCGAGTCACGCGGTCAAGTGTCCGAGCGTTGTAATTTTTAAAAGCGAGTAGATTAACAAATTGTTATAAGTAAAAATGTTAGTAGTTGCAGCGGTTCGGTGAGTATTACTTATCTATTGATTATGGTCGTATAAGCAAGTTCTGTGAGTGAACAAGCCGAAACAGTTATATATTGTGTATTTTCTATTATTTTCCTTGTTGTTTTACAAATATAACATGGAAACGACTGCGGTGTTGTTATATGTAGATATAGTTTAGGCACAGTCATTTTTGTTGTATTAACATTAAAAAATATAACTAAAACCATTTTATTTTACGTATAATACCTTATTTTCGGTTCCCCTAGTTATGTAATCTAGACGCTCACGCTCAGGCTCGAGCCGAGCGAGCGCTAAATCCAGCGCTCGGAATAGGCTTTTTTAGTAAAACGCTCAAGCGACTGCTCGAGCGTCAAGCGTCTCAGTCGAGTCCCGACTTGAGCGTTAGCAATCTGCTCGAGCGTCGGCTCAAGCGTTTTTACAATTGTATGTTTTTACAGCGTTGTAAAGCACATTAATAATTTAAAAAGTATTTCAGAAATAATTAATATTAAAATCATATCATAATCTATATATCATAATATAATCAAATAAAATCTATAAAAAAAATTAAAGCGAAAATTATAAAAAAAAGACCAAAATGCCAAAACGTTGGTAACAATTTTGAACATTAGCTTTGGCTCAGCCATGACACTACAAACACTATAAACAGTGTGACATTTTTACGGACAATCAATTAGTTCATCATCTCACATGGCGAACAATTAAAATACCATCGTCCTCAAAACATTCGCTACCGTTTTTAATAGTAGTTCGAAAGATGCTATTATTCGAGTCAAAGAAGTGGATTCTGTTGCGAGCGAGTCGTGTTCGAGTCGGGTTCGAGTTACGGGAAGATGTGGCGAGACTGGACAGCGACTGCTTAAGGATGATAAAAACACGTTTTCAAAGCTTTTGCTCTATAAAAAAACTAAGGAGTAAATCTGACATTAGGTCATCACTACTTAGAAATCCTCGTTGCAGTGACGTAAACTAAGTATGCTCGACTGACTTCTCAGTGAATTATTTACTTTCCTTGTTTCTGGAAGCGGAAAATAATTTCATTGCTGATTAATTTTTGTTCGCTAAATTGAAAAAAAAGAAAAAATTAACCAAATCTCAAAAATAACTCGTAGCCGGCAAGCGAGCATGCGTACCCGTGATGGTAAGTGACGTTCATAGACGTCATTATTCCTAGGTGTTTTGTTTGGTTATATTATATGTATTGATTATATCGAGAGAATTGCCTTTGTTCCAGCAGTTGAACTGGTTGTTCCATCCCTGTGACAGGCCGCCTATTGGCGCCGCCTTATAGCAGACACAATAGGGAGGACTGTACTACCGCTCCAGACCAGATCTGAACACCAGAAATTCTACCACTCCTAATAGTGTTTTTCTAAGTTTAGTTAGGTTTGTTTATGTGCAGTTATTATTACTGATTTAATAACCGAAACTTTACTGTATTTCTGATTAGTATTTGGTCACGTGTTCAGATCGGTTAGAAGTTCTTCACCTTGTATTTATTATGAAGTTCTCGGACTTCTGTATTTTTTTCAACATTGGCAAGGCGTTTTTGCATTTAATTAAAAAAATTTAATTAATTGCGTTTAATTAAAGTTCTAAGACTATTTTCGGTCAAAAAGATGTGGCCACTTCATTCCACAACTGGGGAACCCAAAGCTTTTTAGAAGGTACATCGTTCTGGTCTAGTTATAGCAAGTTACAAAAACAATTGCTAAATAATATGTACCTGTGTTGTAACTGCTAAATTCTGATCAACTTCGATAGTCAGCCCTGAAGTTTCACAGGTCTTTCTACGTACTCCTCAAAACGACACTGCGACATCAAATTTCGACAGGTACATCATTATCGGTCAAGTATCTCAGAAATCTCGAGTGACACGTATCTTAACTATGCGTATGCGCCGATGCACTGCGCACTTTTGATAAGCAATGCCATTTCGTTTAAGGTTAGACGGGATCATATTTAATTGAGTTATTTAGTGAGACTCGCTAGACTGAGCGACGGACGAGGTATGGTGTGATTTTGTTGTTTGTATTTGTATGGACGTATTACAAGTGTGATAAAGATTGTTTTGAGCTTTCAAAGAATTTTTGCAGAAATGTAGCGGAAATATGGTAGCCGTTGGGTATTATAATAAATATACTAAAGGCAAAGGTTGGATGGCTGGATCCCGCGCTAACTCGTGAACGAGTGCCGTTTGGATACTTGGGGGGAGGGACACTTGCCGAGCTAACAAATGTAGGTAACAAAAAGTAAGGAGACATTGAGAATTTATTTAGAATAAAATATACCCGTGAAGTTTCTTGCCTGTCCTTCTTCACGAAGATTTCCCGAAGTGGTGGCAGAGTCAGTTGTTTTGTTTATCACAGCTATAGTTTATGGTTTTACCATCAAACCTAAGCTATACTGAAAAAATTCAGGGCAAAAAGCAAGTGGATAAGTCACATGGGCAATATTTTTAATGCAATTCCAGTCCGATTTTACTATATGTTTATATTTAACGTATCTATCAAATATATCAGGACACAGTTCATTTCGATCAAAGATTTAAAAAGTGAGAGACGGATAATCACATTACAATGTGTGATTCACGACGAGCATCATCTTTATATTTATTCCTGACTACAGCATATCACCATTATTTACCTCACCAAAAACAAGAGAATGTCATAAAAATCAAGCAAGCAAAGATAAACAGAATAATGTGATATATTCCCGAGACGCCACACACTCGTAATGTTTCAATAACGGGACGCGCGCGCATTAGCATACATATCGACGCGATACCACGCGATACGGCGTTCCGGGACCTACAGATTATGTAGCTCTGAGGGAAAAATTACATGAACATTGCAAGGAGGTAAAGGTTTCGAGGGTTAGGTTTTTAAATATTGGTACGTCGGTGGATACGGGTTCAATAATGCGATTGATCTTGGTGATGGATTTTGGTGGGGATTTTGGCGAGTGAAATATATTTTATTTGGCTGAAAGGAATTTCACCGAACAATTTCGCCTGAAAGTAAAGCATCAGTAGTAAATTAATTTTATATAATTCAATTGTGCGTTCTTTTGCTTTTCTACTTTCTTTCGTTCTTTTCTTACACCTACTCAAAAGCAAATATAATTATTCCTTAAATGAAAGGTTATAAGCAGAGCAACATGCTATTTTAGAACCACTTCTTAAAACTTCATCTTTATAGTCCTTTTATTTGATGTAAGGTCAATTTTTGTTTTGTGACCCCGTAGTTTTATTATTATTATATCAATTTCATTGATTTGCAACATTTGTAAATCTCAAGTATATACTACTAATATATTAGTTTGCAAATATTTATATACTATGGATATTCTATATACATATATTTTTAATACAATATGTAAGTTTCATATTATATTTTAAGCATTTGTTTGTAGAATTTATTTTGTGTACATAAATATATACTTTAGAAAATACAAAATTAGTTATTATTCGAAATTGTATTGTTGGAAAAGATTACTTTTTGTAACTTTGCACATTATTTAGTAATAATAAAAGTACACTTTATTGCCAAACCAGTTACAAAACTAACATACACTTGGATAAAAACTAAAAAAAAGAGAAAGACTACGTGGGCGGCCTTATCACTACTTTTATACTTATCTTAAAACCTGTGTGTACATTAATGATTAAATAAATAAATAAATCATCCTTATTATATATACGCTTAGAGACCTTATAATCAACGCAACTTTATAACAGTTACTTTATCGACGACCTTCGATTGATTAAGGTTAAACAAATAACAATACTCTGATCCTCAGAATAACACCCTCGGAAGAAAACACCAATTACTGGGCTTCCAAATAAGCATAACTTGTGTCCTGAATGACAACACAGTGGACAGGAGGTAATGAAGCCTAAAAACTATCCATATAAACCACTCACACACATACTGGATCCAACCAGGAACCTACCAGGATTTAAGATACGGTTTCTACCACTTACCACTTACGTACACCAAAATGTCAAATGTAAAACATGCGAACTAACCAAATACCACATACACACCAATGACAGATTACTTATAGACAGGTTATCCGCTCTAAATAATAGCAACGCACATGCAAGGCATTTGCCCGCTATTTGACAACCCAGTGTCACGTCTTGTTCAACCCAGTGTCACGGCTAAACGTCAAACAAAAGTTATTCCCTATTCTGTGTTTTTAATACTGTACAATGCGTTCTTATGTGTTTAATTTAAGACAGTGTACTCATTACACTATTACTGTTAAAGAAATAACAAACGTTTCTTTTCATGCATAAGTACTATTTTTGAATAACTATCCTATTTATTATTTTGTTTTGCTATTTAAAATGACGGTTTAAATTGACATGGCTGTTCATTTCAACAAATTCGAAAAGCGAGATGTAATATGATTTTGTATGTGGGAGTAAAAGAAATAACGCTATAGAGTTGTGACAATTTCCGTATTACGTCACGAACGCTCGCGACCAATTAGTGCGAAGAAACGTCACGAAATACCTAGGTATCTCTTTCTTACAACAAGTGAACTGTATTATTCTTTCCTTCTCCCACAAATTACATTACTCTATATATCGGGTAGGTATCTATAGTTACGTTGACGCCGTGTTTTTGTGCGGTAATGTATGGGTATGAGTTGTCTATATGTAATATGTCATTAATACACACACCTACCCGTCTCAGAATTCAAGACAGCCCTGTCTCTCTGTTCTTACTTACCACTTACACCAAAAGGTAGGTCATATAGGTTATAGAACATGTGATTTAACTAAATTGATATAAACATTTGATCAGGGAGTAGATATTAAAACATTCAGCGCCGTAAATAAACAAGCACTTGCCAAAAAATAATGCCCACAGCAGAAATTCCATGTCAACGTGAAAAATGTACGGCCCACCGACATAAAAAGATTTCACAAAAAAAAACAAAACTTTTCACGATTTATTTTTTACAAATCGCCGCGTTGTAGTAATTCGTGTCAGTTGGAAAACAAACCTGCTGCGTGCAAATGAAATGTTAACTAGAAAAGTTTTTCTATTAGGCGTTGACATTTGTTATTCAGTTTTGAACAACCTCCATGGTATTGTTTGCCAAAAAGGCGGCTTAATTTTTTAGGTTACATCTTAGTAGTCAGACTGATTTATTTAAACCTTTTTGGTGAAAGATAGTATGTATGTAAGCGATTTGATTGAACTTAGGATTTCTTAAGGTAGCTGCAATAAAATGTATCTATAAAAACAAATTTTACATCTTCAGGTGGTAAAGTTACTAAAGTTCCCAAAAAAGAATCCAGGTGGGAACCAAAATCATCTCGCCAAAGTATTTTTTAAAGTATTTTGATATAAATACAAATAATAATACAAAATTTCCTACCACATTGATTTTTAATCAATAATTAGAAAAATACTTCTCGATTTTCATTGAATTTGAAATTTCTATGAAGCCATAACTTTTTTTGAATCCTGGGAACAATCATTATTTAGGAGATGCGGCGTGGCTTATAAAGGCTGCATTTTTAGTTTGTAAATGCTAACTTCAAGAACACAGATTTAAAGTTATTTTCTTAATTAACTTACCATTAAAAACCATTCTAACCCGGACCTAATAATTTACATATCTTATTCTATTTGACACTTCAGACCGTAATTCTATTTAGAGCTGGCGGTTTCCTACCAGTCTCTCAGTCTCGGTCTGCGTGCGTTCTCGAGCGCACGTCGATCGCAGACGCCTTCCCGCTCTTTTAGCCCCCGCGCTAATTGAGCACCCAAATTTCACTGGTTGTTGTCGTAATATATAATTTCATAGTTGTATACCGTATTAAGTTTCTAACGCCGTTTTCACGGCGGACAGTGGCTCGTTAACCGTACTTCTAATAAGTTTCTAACGCCGTTTTCACGGCGGAAAGTGGGTTTTAACCGTACATCGTGGAACGTGAGCTTCGTCGACGGGGTTTCGTCGTTCCAGGACTTCAAGTTCCGTGTTCGAGTAAGTTATCCGCGTCGTCCTCAACCGCCCTACTGCGTGTAGGGTGGTTTTTAGGAAGTTAGTCATCGTTGTTAGGTTCATATATTGTCCCTCCCCAACCCCTCCGCAATGGCTTCTCTAAGCTCTGATGAGCTTATGAGGAAGTTACTTGATAGTACCGGTGTTCATTTCTCGCTCCGATCGCCACGCGGTGCGGACGTGCAAGACCCCGTTCTCCGTTGATCGGTCCCTTCCCGATATTCCGTGGCGCTCAGTCTACTGACGTCACGGTTTAGTGTGTTGGTTCCGTGCTACGGTTTCCAAGGTTTTTCTACTCCGTCTGAGTGCTTTCGAAGTGCGATTTTTCTTTGCGACTAAGCCCCTTAGTCTTCAAAGTGCTGTGCTAAGTTGTGTTGTGCTTGTGCTGAGTGCAGAGTTGTGCCCAGAGTTATTTATTTTTCTCCTATTTTTCACATTTATTTTTATCATATCCGTGTGTTTTCGTGTGTATTTGTCCTTTCTGTCGGTAAAGGTTGACCCTAACGCGGTCAACTCTTTACCTGCGTACCCTTTTTTAGGTTTCTAGGTAGCGGCCTTCGGCGTACTACGGTTAGTTTTAAGTTATTCTCCCCAGCCCCCCTACCGCTGGTAGGGAGGTTTGCCGCTAGGGTTCGCTAGGTTTTTTATTTAGGAATCCTAAGCATTTCTTTATAAATAGGTGCTAGGTTTGCTAGGGAACCTAGGCATTTTTTTTATATATTTATATATCACATATCGTAGGACCAAGCCCTCCAATGGACCTTGTCAACGTTCTTAGGTCGTTCGCCCAGGTGCTCGCTGCGTCTGGCTACAGCATACCCGATGACATACTAACGCAGGCCTTACAGGCATCTATCGCGTCCCCGGCCCCTCAGGCCTCAACTCCGGCCCCTCAGGCCTCAACCCCGACCCTTCAGGCCACCAACGTTCAGACCCCTCAGGTCCACAGCTCTCCCACGTCTCCTGCCTCGTCCGAGATGGACTGCGAATCGGTCGCATCCTCTCACGCGTCGCGTCGTAAGCGTACCGCTCCCGGGAGCGACTCCGAACCCGCGTCTGACACGTCGTCAGATGCCGTCACCTTAACCGGCTCTCCTGAGCCCGCCTTTCAACTTATCGCCAAGCGCTCCAAGAAGCGCTCTAAGAAAGCTTCGGTATCTTCAATACCCGAGCCCTCCCCGGTGTCTTCAACACCAGCCCCCGCGCCGTTAAAATCGCTCGTAGTAACCGCGTCTCCGTCGGTCACATCGAAGCCAGCGACGCGCTGCGCTCCCGTCCCGCCAAAGCCTCAGCTCCCTCCGCCCGTATTCCTGCGTGCCAGTCCGGCCACACAGCAAACTACAGGGGTTGCCCGCGCGCTCCGCGCTCCACCGTCAAGAGGGTCGCGCCTAAACCGGCGCCGCCGCTCACTCCCGCTAACTTCCCGCCGCTGCGCAACCGGGGTCCCCCGGAAGCAAAGCCCGTCCAGCCGACGCCTACTCAGGCTCTGTCCTGGAGGCAGCGTCCGGCCGTCCCACCTGCACCTTCCCGACCCATCCCAGCTCCCGTAGCTTCCGTAGGGCCGCGTCCCGCTCCGTCTTCTGCACCTCAGTCGTCGTTGGCTGAGGACATGAAGACCGTATTCGACGTCATCCAAAACGTAGACATTAATGAAATTTCCATACTCGCACGCAAACTGCGAGCCGCCCGCTCTCCTCAAGAGCGTTTATTCGCGCTAGCCGAGCATCACTCGCTCCTAAGTTCGTTGTAAATTCTTTATTTTTGTATAAATTCGTAAATAAGTAAATTATAATGTCTAGACCCGCGAACCCCGCGTCCTGTCGTATCAAACCCAAGGGCTTATCCCTAGTATCTTTTAACGTTCGTAGCCTTAGCACCAACCTTCCCGAGCTCAAACTGTTCCTTCAGAACAACGACCCAGATCTTTTACTTCTCCGAGGACATGGCTCACTCCTAACCGCTCCAGGGGATTCGCTATTCCTAAGTACGCGTTTACACGTAACGATAGGCCTAACTGCGACGGTTTCGGCGGCACCGCTATCTACTACAAAAGAGGATTCCATTGCTGTCCTCTCCCTACCCCTCCTCTCCTCAACATGGAAGCCACCGTATGTAGATTGGCTATGACTGGTCATCCGACCATCATCATAGCTTCAGTCTACATACCTTGTGGCACCAAACCTATCCGCAGCGACTTTGAGACCATTCTCGCCCTCGGCCGTTCAGTCATTATGTTCGGAGACTTTAACTCCAAACATACTGACTGGAAGTGCCTATCAACCAACCAAAGCGGTATAGCTCTCCTCGACATCACCAACTTACTCGACTTAGACGTCGTCTCCCCTATCACTCCCACTCACTATCCCGACAACCCGAACCACTCTCCTGACATCCTCGACTTTGCAATCGTCAAGCATATCAACCTCGACCTCAGGTCTATCGAACCGCTCGATGACCTAGGTTCTGACCACCGCCCCGTCTCCCTCGTGCTAGGACCGCCTAACGTTAACGTCACTTCTCCTAAGACCTTTACCGACTGGAAAGGTTTTAAAAATACGATAGTTTCTGCCTTAGAGGCCCCAAACTCTCCGCTCGCGATCTCGCCCGATCAATTAGATAGCCCGGATAAAATAGATTCGTTAGTAAATTCTCTCACTGATGCTATCAACTCAGCCATCAGTGTAAACGAAAAGGTTGCTAAGAAAGGCAAACCCACGCTTCCCTTAGCCATTAGCAATCTTATTAAAGCTAAGAACGCGGCTCTCCGGAGAGCCAAGAAATATCCCACGCCCGCCTATAGAACAGCTGCGAATCAGCTACAACGCAAAGTTAGATCTCGCCTCGCGGAACTCCGAGACGCCCAGATGAACGATCTCATGGCGAATATCTCCCCGTCCCACCAAGCGTATTATCGGATGGCCCGAGCCTTACGCGTAGACGCCGCCTCTCACGTCCCTCCTCTCACTCGTCCCGATGGCTCTATCGCCTTCGAAGACGAAGAGAAAGCCGAATGCTTCGCTGACAGCGTTGCGTCTCAATGCTCGCCCAGCACGCAACCCGCGAATCCCACTCACATCAAAGCGGTGGAGGACGAAGTTCTCCGTAGAAACTCTCTCCCCATCACCGCCGACCCCGTCACAGTCTCTAATGATCAAATCTCGCTTCTCATCAAAAGTCAAAAGTCCAGAAAGGCTCCGGGTGCGGATGGTATTTCCAACCACGCACTTAAGCACCTGCCTCAACAGGTGCTTACCTTGTTAGCTATCATTTTCAATGCCTGCTTCGACCTTAGCTACTTTCCAAAAGCTTGGAAAGAAGCGACAGTCATAGGCATTCCCAAGCCGTGTAAACCTCTTAATATCCGCAGAGCCTCGGGTCTCGTCACCAGACTTCAAAAGGCTGTAAACACCCTCGGTGCTTGGTTTAAAAAATGGCGTATCGATGTGAACCCAGAGAAGAGCTCTGCGGTTTACTTCGACTACAGACGCAGTCGTATCCCCGACAATCTCCAAGTGAGAATGCAAGGCACTCCCATCCCCTGGAAGCGCAGTACTAAATATTTAGGCGTCATCTTAGACCAGACGCTTTCTTTCAACCCTCACGTCGATAGAGTAACGAAACTCGCACGTTTTTACCTAGGCCGGCTTTACAGTATGTTAGGTAGAAAAAGTAAAATGTCCTTCAGAAATAAACGTACGCTTTACAAGGTCTGCGTTAGACCAGTCATGTCATATGCTTCGCCAGTCTTTGCCCACGCCAAACCCTCCGTCCTGCACAAGCTGCAGGTAGCTCAAAACCTCTTCTGTCGCAGGGCCACAAACGCACCTTGGTACGTGCGCAATGCGGACCTGAACAGAGATCTTGAACTACCTACAGTTCAACAGTACCTAAAAACACTCTCAGAATCGTTCTTCAAACGCGCCGAATCCCATCCCAATCCACTAGTTCGAAATTCAGTCTCTTATACTGCTCCTGTCTTAGATTCGGTATACAAAGTTGCTAGACCGAGAAACGCGCACACAAGCGAACGTACGCAATTAACTTTAGATCTCGAGGCCCTTCAGGCCGCAAATTCGAATTCTAACGTAAATTCTAATTCTAACGAAATCTGAATTAATGCAAATTTAATTTAATTGTCAATTTTTAATGTTTATTATTTACTTTTCATTTTTTTGAGCACCTTCAGTGCTATGTAAAACCCAGCGGGTGACCCCTTAAGGGCCCCGCTAGCGCGGCCTCTTTCTCCAATTGGCCGTCGCTCAGATGAAGGCTGAGTGGCAAAAATGCACGAGCCGACAGGGGTTTTTTAGTGGGTATGGTTCTGGTAGGCGTCGGGACGAGTCCCACATAACTTTGGAATCGCGCCAGAGTATGCGTCAGAGCATTTTTATCCTCCTGCCCTTCCCGCGGAGGGGAACAAAAAAAAAATAGTACCGGTGCTGAAGGCATGTCTATAAATGCTGACAAGTATCGTTTCTTGGACTCTCTCATCCCGCATATCATGGCGTTAATTCCCTCAATGGCCCCTCAGGCCACTCCAGTCCCCCACACCCTCAGGTCTTAGGCCCTCCCGCGTCCCCTTCCTCCAGTGACATGGAGTGCGAAGTAGATGCCCCTCCGCGCCGCAAGCGCGCACCCGCGACCGAGTCATCCTCGGATGCCACCCCAACTGGCCCTGATGAGCCTCCCTCTTTCACCCTTGTTAAGAAGCGCTCTAAGAAGCGCTCGAAACAAGACTCGGCGCCCGTCCCTACACCCCCTGCGGCATCTTTAACGTCAGCTGCCCCGGTGTCTTCAACACCCGCTCCGGCCCCAACTTCTGTCAAGGCCAAGGTCCCACCACCCGTTTTCCTTCGGGAAAAGGGTAAATGGACTGAGGTCTCGACATTGTACAATGAGCACAAAATCCATTACATCCGAGCAGCCAACTCGGGTGAATCTATTAAGATCTTAGTCTCGTCGATAGACGACTTTCGTGCTTTAACAAAGCTCCTCACCGATAAGCAAAATGCTTATCATACTTATGCTCTGTCAGAAGAGCGTAAGATCAGAGCGGTACTCAGAATTATCGAACGAGGCTATCCTGGAGGATCTGCAGTCCCAAGGCTTCCCGGCACTCGCGGTGCATAAAATGCACAGCAAGTACGGGAGGCAACACCCTCTCGCTTTGGTGGTTCTCGCCAACGTCCCCAAGTCCAGGGAGATCCTCAAAGGGGTTAGCACTATATGCGGCCTCTCTGGGATCTCGATCGAGGCGCCTCATCGCCGCGGTCATCCCGGCCAGTGCCATCGGTGCCAGTTGTACGGGCACGCGGCGGCCAACTGCCGCGCACCGCCCAGGTGCGTCAAGTGCCTGGTCCCTCACTTCACTAAGGAGTGCAATCGCACTCCTGAAACTCCCTCTCCTCCCGATTGCGTGCTTTGTGGCCAGTCCGGCCACACCGCAAATTACAGGGGCTGCCCTCGTGCACCCCGTTGTATGCGCTCCAATTTCAAGAAGGCGGGACCCAAACAGGCCCCGCGCCTCTCTCAAGAAAACTTTCCGCCGCTGCGTAGCCGGGTTCCTCCGGCTGCAAAGCCTACACAGCCCAGGCCTGCCCCAGAAAACTGGAGGCTGTGCCCCGCATCGAATCCCATCCCGGCTCCTCGCCCATACAAACCCACTCCTCAATCCTCCGTAGCAGACGATATGCGTATCGTCTGCGACGTTTTAAAAAATGTCGATGTTAGTGAAATCGCAGTCTTAGCCCGTAAACTTAGGTCTTCACGTACTCCGACAGAGCGTTTGCTAGCTCTGGCGGAGCATAGTTCCCTTCTCAATTCATTATAGGTTCATTTAAATTAATTGATCCCTAAATCATGCTTCGGCCGACCTCTGCCCAGCCCCGGCTTCACCGGAGGCTGCCCAGAACGGCCACCAACTCATGTCCCTTTGAGCACCTTCAGTGCAACTTTCACTACGGGCGGAAGACCCGCTAGCGGGTCTCCGCCAGCGCGCCCAACTTCCCGACGGGTGTCGCTTCCGATGAAGGCTAACGGTAATAACTACAGCCAACAGGTGGTTTTTAGTGGGTAGGTGCCATTCTGGTGAGTCCCACATAACCCCCCCGCAGAGGAATTTACCTGCGGGCGGGTATGCATGACGCATCTTCCACCTCCCTCCCGCGAGGGTGCCTCGGCAGCAAAAAAAAAATACCAGTCTCTTGTGCAGTGACGTTCGACATACAAAAGGCAATAAAACAAAATATAAAATACAGCCCTCGAGGAAGGACGCATTTTGCATCCAAGAACGACCATTACTTAGACGTTAGATGTGCAATATTGGTGTACAGACGCGAGGGGAAATATTGTAGGTAATTTTTATTAAATTTGTCTCTTTATTTTTCCAAAGGTTACAGCAGAAAATATTTTAATAGTAGGTATTGAGGGTATTAATAATTTTTCTCTTATACAAATGAGTTTGTTTCCTTTTTTTAAAATTTTAATCTATATTTAAACTGGAATAATCACTGGTATTTGCTAGACATGAGTGTCCCTGAAAGGTTTCGATCCCAGAACTTCTTACGCTTCGACATTGTTTGTGGGACCAGTTCTAAGTCAGCGTACTTTTGTGTGTGACCAGTTTAATACTGAATTAAGTTTATGGTTAATGTTACCGTTAAGTAATGTTTGATCGAGTATAGGGCTTTTCACAAAATGCAATTATAACCCAAGTTACATTTGAATGTTCTTACGTCCAGCATTCTGATGATGAATTAATTAATTATTAAACTCTCGATTTAGTTAACTATAAACTAAGAAGAAATTCACGAAGCTTTTCGTCTCAAGTGTACCAGAGCTACATAGATAAAAAGGCTCATCCCCAGTCTAGACCCAGACGTGACGCCTCGCAATATACGACAAGTATGTTGCAATAACTCTGTGCGAGTTGATACCAGGGCAGTATAAGAGCCAAGGTAGTTATTTTCACCAAAGATCAAAATAAGTTTCTGTTCTATTTACTATTTGTATAAATATAAAATTTGGTTGGTTAATATAAAATAGGCAAGATTCGACACGACAATACATTCAGCTAAGACTAGACAGGAACCGCGCTTGAAGTAAAGTTGACCCCTTTTCATGATAACAAAGAATTTTACATCCTCTCTTTGGCATTTAGGATCTAGTAACCTAGTAGCCGTTAACGGGACGAGCGTATTTATTAAATAAATAATTGTTAATACGAAAAGACCAGAAATTCATTAATCACGGTATCATTTTTGCAAACTCTATTTTCGAGTACCGCCTGTCTAAATTTCTAATTCAACAAAGTAAAATGATACCGCTATATCAACTTTAATAAATTTTCGCTAAATGACTGAATCAACATGTCAACTGCCATAATTGACAGCTCCGATATAAAGTGACAGCGTTTGTGTCGATGTCAAAGTCAACATCGTGATGAAATGTAATGAGTGAAGACGCGGGCAAAGTGCTAGCAAGTGCCGCTTATCAAATTTCAACGGAGAGAAGGGCTGTCCAAAATTCTAAAGGTTTTATTTCGGTGTTTTTATTTGATCACTATATACTATTGGTTTACTTATTCATAATAATTATACAAGAGATACAGAATCTCGAAATGTGCAAAATTCGAATAAATTCCAGTCAAATCCCTGAACATACAAATTCATTATTGTATGGTAATAGAAAACTAGTATAAAAGTGCATTTGTTCATAATTGTCTGTTCTATTGTCTAACTACCAGTTAATGCCTTGTTTGAAGAGTAACATAGGCTTCGTCCAACGTAAGCGGGAGGCCGTTAATTTGACGTTATGATAAAAAAATTCTTGAAGGAAAAGTCAAAACAAAACAAAATATATATCTGCCAGCATAACTTTAAAAAACCCAACTTTATTCCTTAACTGTATTCTGTATTGTATTACTTTTTAGATGTAGTTTTGACTCGAAACATTATATTCGTATTTTATCAGCTAATGTATTTATTAGCATTATTTAGTTCTATCTAAAAAGCTCAATTCGTAGCATTTCGTAGCAGCCCTTAACTCAGAACTTTATTAACCCCGCTCGCCCTCCAACCCTCGACGTCTTCCCCTAATGCAGACTCTACTGATAGCACAGTTAAAGATACCTACGATTGATATTATTTTACACCAAAGAGACTATCCCGTTACATTTTAAATATTTACACAGAAAATGTGTACTTTTTGGTGTAATAACGCTCGTAGCCAAATTGGTGTTCGCTGTCGTTTGACGTTCGTCAGAGTTAAGCGCCGAGGTTCGCCGCGGCGGACCTAGGATGGGTGACCAGGGGCTAGAGAACTTGAGCGTTTCCTGCTGCTGCCTCGTTGTTTCCAGAGGCGGCTTGATCTTGTAGACACGAAAAGTTGTAGTAGTAGGAGGAAATTATTTGAAGAGAAAGTCACCTTTAGAAAGTCTAATAGATTTCATGTTTGTGGTCAGTATGAAATGCATATCATGTTGGGATTTCCTAATGTAGAATTAAGTAACAAAGCTAAAGCATTTATATTATTGTAATTAAGCCAATTGATAGTGTATCTCGATATATAAAAATAAAATAGAAGTAAGAACTACTTATTTTACGATTCCACATTCTTCGATAAATCAGTACCATGTAAGTAAAAAAACAATACAAATGGAAAATAAAGTAAATCAATTTACCCTCTTTTAAAAAAGCAAGCAAAATTTTAGAAACACCCATCGATATTCACTTATAGCCAACGATTTAACAACCTCAATAGGATTTTAAACAGCATTTTAAATCTATATTAAATCTTTCCCACGAATATAAAAATCAAACGTACATTTAAGAGCCCACGGCGACGCGACGTGTTAACCATTCGGATTGGAGTTTTTTCCAGCTTCGTCGTGAATCTTAATAAGTATTTCTAAATATTTGTATTCAGTCAACGTTTGACGATTTGTCGATATCTGTGGACATCGATGTTTTGGTATTGTTATACGTGGTTTTGGAAGAAATCGATGATTGCGATAAGACCACCGTTACTGGCTTAAAAGTTACTCATTCACATAACTGATTTTTCATTCCGTTTTGACACACACGATCAGAATTACATATTGTATAGTACTTTTATCATACTTGGCAACTGTCACTTTACTTGTAGTGCGTTCCGTTTGCTGCTCAAAGCGCTATCAGCGCTCAAAACCGTTCCGATTCATTTGAGCGCGCTAAAAGTGTTATTAGTGCTAAATATCGCGCTAACATTCTGACTGTTCGTCGCTTAAGTCTAAAGTTACCATTTCATTAAGATCTTTGACCCTGAATGAAGCAGGAGCCATTTTTTTATATTATTACAAAAGAAAATTAATAAATTTAATCGACTAATAAAAACATCAACAAAGTACCGTCATGTGTCAGTTTTGACAGGCCGCTCACAGCAACCATGCTCCGTAGCTTGGGCACTGTGAGCGGGAAGATGGCGGCGTTTATGACGTCATTGATGACGTATCGATATCGCTGTGAGCGCGCTCACAGGCATTCGGAACGGCTATATGAGCGCTGTGAGCGCTGGGCAAACGGAACGCAGCATTGGTGTCAACACGCAACACACGCGAACACGCTACGAATGTGTGCGTGACCGGGCGGATCGAACAAACCTCACGCACTCACACTAGTTTGTACACGTAGTTATTGTTTACTACAAGTAAAGCGAAAGTCACTTCTTGTGATAAAACGGCTATAAAGTCGTAATACATATCATAAAAGGCTAGAATGTAGAGGAAGTTTAGAAGTGCTAAGCACTATTGTAAAGAGACGCTGCAGTGCGCACTACTTCAACCACCGTAATACGTTAACGTGGGTGAGTTCCGCTATAAAGTCCGAGGTAAGGTTCCGGTACAATTACAGAAACAGCAACAAGTTTAACTGAAGCCAACGATTGGTAACCTATTAGTGAACAATAACTCTGGCGATTAGTGATCACACCGGCGAATAATAATGAAAAAAAAAGACAATATGCATCATTAGGACTTCGAGCTGGTTTACCGTTATCCCGGTGTACTACTCAGGTTTCCAATTAACAGTGTAGTATATAGTAGAGTTTCCGGCCGTTTATTGACATCCATATTCTAGTTATTTTAGTGTAAAAACAAATTCAAGAGCAGCTGTATTTCGATTGCAAATGTAAATTGGTACAGTAAGGTAAGTAATGGATATTGAAATAAAAATAAATTATTAAAATTCATGAACACCCAACATTTTGACATGGTAGTAAGTAAAGCATATATTATAATTGACTATTCACTCACACACTACTTCATTTTAATTTTCCCGGTAGCTCTGCTGCACACAACAGGCTGGCACTTCACCACGCAGTTGTTAAACATCAGCACGTACACGGACTATTTTTTCTCAATTAAAAAAAACTTTTTAGTATAAGTAATGCATATGAATTTGAAAAACAAGTTAGTTAATCGGCGTAATATCATAGATCTGTACAATAAAACTTTTGAAATTCAATATTACTAAAAATAAATCAACAATTTAATATTAAAATAACACCAATAAATTAGACTTCAAACAGGCAGATATCAAAAGACGCCGTCACGCAGCGGGGATTCAAGGTCTTCGCGCGACCGCCATTTTGAATAAAAATATTTTCCATATTATACTGTTTCTCGGCATACAGTGGGTATATTACCATTTGGCGAATAATGCACAGGTTCGAAGGCTTTGCGGACACTTTATAGGTTATTTATGAGCAGCCCCCGCACGCCTACGACATGCTGCGCAAGAGTCCGTTCGCAAGTCTATATTCAGGGTGAACTCAGATTGAAATAATACAAAAATATTTTAGTAAGTAATACTCAAGCCGTGTTCTACCTTTACGTTATTTTGGATGTTAACAGATAATATTTGGTAATATCAATCATTTAACTGTTGTATAGCATTTAAGATGAAGTCAGCTACGAAATAAAAAAATATTTCGGCATATTCCACTATTTAGTGGTAGTAAAATTTCACATATTAAGATCTCGCCTAGGGCGGTACTACTATTTTAATATATAATATAATACAATAAACACGTTTACGTGGTTGGAAATTGGATGAAGGGAAGGAATAAGCCAGTGAAACTTCTGGAAAAATGGCAATGCAATTTAAGCCTCGGGTCGGCAACGCATCTTAGAATAATAATAAATCCCGAATGCCACTTGCTATCACGTGGATCACGTGGATGCTAATTGCTGGCAACGACTAAGTGAAAAAAAATTGCAGAAGCACGATCTAAATAGTAAACCAACTCTTCGATTCGACTAGTATATTTAGTGACTTTTTATATTTAGTGTCTAGCCTTAGTGTCATTTTTTATCACCATCATTAGATTTCAGAACTGAAATATTCTGCTAAATCCCAAGATATGCAAATTCTTACTAAGCAAGAGTCAGAAGTAAAATAATCCAAACAAAACAAGTAATGAATTTCCGCACAAACCACAATTGAACCACCCTGTACACAAGCCGCGAGCGGTGTCAACTGCGGGCATTATAATAAAGTCATTGCTAATTTATAACGATACATGTTTAATTTTATTACAACTGCTATAAAAATACCAAACATTTGTTATTGTGTATCTTTGTAAGTTACGTCCTATACTCACTGGACTGGACCAACAACTGTGGGGTGAGTCGACGTCGAGATCTGAGAAGAAACAATTGAGTTCGTTATTTTTTTATAAAGGTTATTGCAGTGGGTTTACACAGAACATAAAAAATAGAAATCTATAAAATTAAAAGGTTGCTGCGCGCATTTGAGCTTTTTTTTAAGAGTCATAAGTAATGGGTTAAAGATATTTCCGTTACTTAAGATACTGTTCTTCTGTGAAAAAGATATGACCAACTATATAATAATATAATACATCCGAATTAGATAAAGCTCATATTCTGAAGAATTAGATGACACACCAGACTTATTGTATAATCGTTTGTTGTACTTATTGTATTAGCATGACTTTGTGATTAAGATTCCGACATTCGAATGCGAAAAAATTTTCAGGGTACGTGATCAGGTACCGGTAAATCAAACGTGAATTCTACTTTATTTCATGAACAAGCAGATACAGGGACAATGTTTAGTAAAATTAAAACACGATTGAAACGATGGGAGCTGCCAAGTTTAAATTAGTTCGAAGTTTATTCCCAAGCCCAAAATCAATGTGATAAATGACGTCATGATCGAAGTTTAAATCGAAACCACTGGCTGCATGTGACAGTTTCCAGTGGCTCGTGGCATGTAAACTCGGCGCTTAATGGCGTGGAGTGTTGATGAGACAAATAAAGTGCGATTACTCAGCTAGTTGCACTGGGACACACTGGTGGGAAGTCTCGGGAAATAGGAAAATAGGTATATCGAATGACAATAGTATTTACGTTAGAGGTTAGTAGTGAATTTAGGTTTCGAATTATCTTACTTTTAATTTAAAGGGTCTTAAAATAAGAATTACTTTTATTTCAAGATATGATCATACGTACGAAAATATAAGATATACATAGAAAAAAATTAATTGGTAAAAACCCAATCACGAAAACTTTTCTTCGTAATTACGTTGAAATAGAATAAAGTGGTACGTTTTCGGTTCGGAATTACACACTAATAAAAAAATATTGAGAAAAAATTATAAATTGCAGGCTATGTTGGCGAACTACTATAGCTTCTTTTAAACCAAAACTCTTCCTTTAACAATTTCCTACCAGTTTCTATCTGTTTCTATCAATATGTAAGCAAACCGCTCGTTAGACGTATGTCGTCCGCGCGTCGCTCGGTTGTCGCTCGATGTTTACGACGTCAACATTCTGGTTTGGACAATCACGGGTTGATTGTGTCGCTGTAACCTGGTTAAATCATTGCCTGATTTCAGCTGCGGTTTATAACGTCAATGTTTGGCTATGAAAAGTGAATTGGATTCATTTGTGTAGAACACATAGTAATTTCATATTTTATAGAGCAGACTCTGTACTTCTTTCATTAGTTTATTGTAGAAACGAAAGAAGAACCAAAGCATAATTTAAGATTAACAAAACACGGCGAAGTAATTAAGGGAGTTTTATTATTAAACATATTATTATCCTATCTGAATTACGTGCACAGATATCACAAGCACGCGCTCTATATTTACATAACTCTACAAGGCACGTAATACAAATTAAAAATCATTAAATACTTTAAAAAGGCACGCCCCAGTCGGTAACTGATTTACCCGCTCGAGCGGCGGCCTCTTCCAGATAATTAGCATTAGCATGTGTAATTAAGTGACGTCACATCATTGCCTGGAGCATTGGAACTTGGAGCATACTGTATATGGAACAATTAATGGGGAATTAAAAGTTTGACGCACGTAATCGGGAGTCCGTTTATCTATTTTGAATATTTAAATGTTTGAATATTAAATGAAATATTCGTAAAATTTTGAGAATTTATAAAAATACGTTTATGTTTTTTTTGCATTTATATTTTACCTGTAAACGGCAAGTTTTAAAATTAAAATGTCGTAATCAAAAGTTGTAATTTTAAACTGGTACGGCCAGCAGTGTGCGTAGAAGTATTCAATAGACCTTTTTTTTGTGAAAATGTAGTACGATATTTGCCTAGGTAGAGAACATTAAGAGTAATTTGTGCAATGCTATTTCCATTAATAACAAAAATATCAACAACTTAAATCATAGACGAAACATCACGTAAAGAAATTGAGATCTAAGCGGACACAGTTATCCATGTTTCTTCATATTAATTTCAAATGAAGAACTTCACCTTTATAAAGTCCCTGTCTAAATGATGTAAAAGCCAGCTTTTCCAAACAAAATCCGGCATTACTAAAACTGAGCAACACCGAGTATTGATCCGGGGGTCTGCGCCATTACTCTTAAATGTGCAGGAATTTGTTCAGCAAATTGAGCGCGAACTCGTTAATCGGCCGTCATCCGCTGATTATGTTACCGACGGCTGTTTAACGTGGATTTAGATAAAAAAAAATGGCGATCGAGCGAATTTGCCGCTTTTGGAAGGTCTGAGGTCTTTGAAAAACGCCTTTGAAGGCTTTTTTTGTATTGGTAAGTGGAAATGGGTTTTAGTTGTTATAAGTTATTGGTTATATGTTATTTTATAGTCAATCAAATGTAATTAATTCAATAATCTATTAGAGATAACTACCTGATCAGGTATCCTTCTTAATCTAGCACTACTATCTACGTAGCATAAAGTTAAGAATGCTAAAGATTAAGTTAATAACTTAGCGGTTAAAATAATGTATTACTTATTTAATACTACTGACATTACTTTTACTTTAAAATCTCAACATATTTCCTCTTTCTATTGTCTCATGCCTGTAAGTACATTGGTCTTATGCATCCATGCAATGTGGTAGAATCTATGATCTAAGATAAAAATCACAAGACTTATATACTCGAACATGCAAGTTTGAAACCTTATCCATTCTGCATACAGTAACGAACAATACAACACCTGGGCACATTTAATAACTTATTCAAATCGAAAGCGCATACCACACAAGTAAAATAACATAAAACCGACCTCGCCATTGTTCGAAAGTCCAATCTTTTTCACTTCATTTCCCGCCCACTTCCTTAAATTTATTCCCACTGTTGTACGTCAATTCGTGTATGAAAAAAATTTAAGGGTGCGTTCACAATGGGCCGTCACAATGTTATGATGTGGCTACAATCGTCGAATTAAGAACGCATTCAAAGAACGCGTCTTAAACGCTACTGTTGAGGATTCGCTTTGTTTGCTATGCATGTGTGTTCCCACTGTCAGTTTCTAGATTTCGAATATGAATTATTTAATTTTCATATGCTCTACTGTAAATTATTTATGGAGACGGGTCCTGGTAATTCTGATTTGTTGCAGATTTAATGGTCGTACTAGCCTCAATATTATAAGGGAGGGTTTTAGGCAATTTGGAGTCCACCACGCTTGCTTACAGATGCTCCACCTTTGCGACACGGAGCCTTTCTATTTGTAGGAAAGATTTTGGTGATATTTTCATTTCCCTTTTCTTCTCACCTTAGTTTGTCATAATTAAAATGATCATATAAATATTATTTCAACCAAGTAATGTAAGCTTTCCGTTGCTCTAACTTTTACAAACTTAATGTACTAAACTGAGAGATATTACAGATTCTAGAAATGAATGTTACATCGAACTATTACGGCTTTAGTCTTTTAGCTTGAGTTACAAATAATAAATGGTTAAAATCTATCGTACTCCAATGGAGCCGCGTCCTTTCCGACGCTTGCCACGAACACCCTGCCCACGACCCCGCGTGTCACTTACCACACAATGCATTGTCACCCTACACGCGATGCTGGAAACGTTGCAACAATCCAAAATATATAAGTAGTTAAACTTATTTATAATTATTCTGTCAGTTACTACGATTTCATCTATATACTTTATTAACACTAGATATTTTACAAAATACAATTTCAGTACTAAGAAAACCTTTTACAACCCTTTGTACAAGCATTTTATCCCATTTATGATTAGTTATATTTTGTGTGTAGGTACATAAATTGTAAAATAAATAAAAAGAGGGAATTGTTTAATTGTTTAACCTAATAATCAAGATGATTTAGAGATAATATAATAAACTTTAATACAAATGAAAAAAAATATTAATTTAAACTGTCAAATTACTCTACATTTGTCGGTTAATTAATCTTAGATTTAAGGTGAGACTTGGGTTTAAGTTTTGCAAATAAATGGAAAGCTACCACAATGGGAATTGAAAATATTTCAAATCTCAAAAGAATCTTTAAAGTTTGGTTTGATTGGTGTTATCGATTAGGTAAACTGCAATTACTGATTAATGACGGGTGCTGACCGTCGACTTTCGTTGAAATTATTTATAATTCTGTCTATTTACTAGCTGTCCTTTATACCCGGAATACAACCATGATTACCTGGTTATAATGGTTGTTAGAAGGTTGGCAGAATGGTTTCTAGTATCATTTAAGACGAGACCTTAACGAAAAGCCATGTATCAATAAAGAAAATAAACTCTGGCACAACCGTATAGATATTGATATTTCTACCCGACAGCGACGATATTTAAGCCGCATTCGAACCCCATCCACTTCATATACTTAAAAATGTTGTAAAATTATTTCAAAAAAATCGACTCTATAAGAAATAATTTTAACACTTTGTATTCATAACATTAGTCCTCTCACTCACGAATAATTAAAGCCGAGTTTATAGAAAATCTTCATAAACTGAGCGATTTAATCGTTTTTCCAATTCGACCTCTTTGATTAGAATTAAATCTTTAAAAATAACTGAAGAACTAAATGTGAGAATCCGTGTTTCGTTGTGAATTTCGTGTGTACCTAATTAAAATATGGATTAAAATATTCTTTAAAACAATCAATAGATAGGTGTTACATAATCGAGGATTGGCACTATGGGCCAATAATATAAATGTTTATTGTAACGCTAATAAATGGCATTCTCGCTTCGATCGCCACGCGGTGCGGACGTGCAAGACCCCGTTCTCCGTTGATCGGTCCCTTCCCGATATTCCGTGGCGCTCAGTCTACTGACGTCACAGTTTAGCGTGTTGGTTCCGTGCTACGGTTTCCTAGGTTTTTCTACTCCGTCTGAGTGCCTTCGAAGTGCGATTTTTCTTTGCGACTAAGCCCCTTAGTCTTCAAAGTGCTGTGCTAAGTTGTGTTGTGCTTGTGCTGAGTGCAGTGTTGTGACCAGCGTAAGTAGTCTGGTTTCAGTGCAAAGGATACTTAACGGTGACAACGAATTTGTACTGAACCAGTCCTTTTATTTTTATTTTATTTCTCTTCTCTATTTTATTTATTTTTCTTCTATTTTTCATATTTATTTTTATCATATCTGTGTGTTTTCGTGTGTATTTGTCCTTTCTGTTGGTAAAGGTTGACCCTAACGCGGTCAACTCTTTACCTGCGTACCCTTTTTTTTGGGTTTCTAGGTAGCGGCCTTCGGCGTACTACGGTTAGTTTTAAGTTATTCTCCCCAGCCCCCCTAACGCTGGTAGGGAGGTTTGCCGCTAGGGTTCGCTAGGTTTTTTATTTAGGAATCCTAGGCATTTCTTTATAAATAGGTGCTAGGTTTTCTAGGGAACCTAGGCATTTTTTTATATATTTATATATCATATATCGTAGGACCAAGCCCTCCAATGGACCTTGTCAACGTTCTTAGGTCGTTCGCCCAGGTGCTCGCTGCGTCTGACATACCCGATGACATACTAACGCAGGCCTTACAGGCATCTATCGCGTCCCCGGCCCCTCAGGCCTCAACTCCGGCCCCTCAGGCCTCAACCCCGGCCCTTCAGGCCACCAACGTTCAGACCCCTCAGGTCCACAGCTCTCCCGCGTCTCCTGCCTCGTCCGAGATGGACTGCGAATCGGTCGCATCCTCTCACGCGTCGCGTCGTAAGCGTACCGCTCCCGGGAGCGACTCCGAACCCGCGTCTGACACGTCGTCAGATGCCGTCACCTTAACCGGCTCTCCTGAGCCCGCCTTTCAACTTGTCGCCAAGCGCTCCACGAAGCGCTCTAAGAAAGCTTCGGTATCTTCAATACCCGAGCCCTCCCCGGTGTCTTCAACACCAGCCCCAGCGCCGTTAAAATCGCTCGTAGTAACCGCGTCTCCGTCGGTCACATCGAAGCCAGCGACGCGCTGCGCTCCCGTCCCGCCGAAGCCTCAGCTCCCTCCGCCCGTCTTCCTGCGTGAAAAAGCGCGCTGGACCGCGGTTTCTAACTTGTGCAAAGAGCACAAAATTAATTACTTTAAAGCCGCCAACGCTGGCGATACGATCAAAATTCAAGTAGCGACCGTCGACGACTTCCGCGCGTTTACCAGGTTACTCTCGTTAAATCAAATCGCGTATCACACCTACACCCTCCCGGAGGAGCGTAAGATCCGCGCAGTACTACGGGGCGTCCCGTTCGAACTCAGCAACGAAGACATTCTCGAGGACCTTAAGTCTCAGGGTTTCCCGGTCACAGCAGTGCACAAGATGCACTCCAACCGCGGTAGGAGTTTTCCCTTAGCTTTAGTAATCCTGTCAAATACTCCCAACTCGAAGGCGATTTTCAAAGAGGCTCGCACAATCTGCGGACTCTCGAACATCTCCGTCGAGCGTCCCAACCCCCGCGGTCACCCTGGGCAGTGCCACCGCTGCCAGCTGTATGGCCACGCAGCGGCTAACTGTTCAGCTCCCCCCAGGTGCGTAAAGTGCCTGGATCCTCACATCACTAAGGAGTGCACTCGCACTCCCGAATCCACTTCCCCCCCTGCCTGTGTGCTGTGCGGCCAGTCCGGCCACACAGCTAACTACAGGGGTTGCCCGCGCGCTCCGCGCTCCACCACCAAGAGGGTCGCGCCTAAACCGGCGCCGCCGCTCACTCCTGCTAACTTCCCGCCGCTGCGCAACCGGGGTCCCCCGGAAGCAAAGCCCGTTCAGCCGACGCCTACTCAGGCTCTGTCTTGGAGGCAGCGTCCGGCCGTCCCGCCTGCACCTTCCCGTCCCACCCCAGCTCCCGTAGCTTCCGTAGGGCCGCGTCCCGCTCCGTCTTCTGCACCTCAGTCGTCGTTGGCTGAGGACATGAAGACCGTATTCGACGTCATCCAAAACGTAGACATTAATGAAATTTCCATACTCGCACGCAAACTGCGAGCCGCCCGCTCTCCTCAAGAGCGTTTATTCGCGCTAGCCGAGCATCACTCGCTCCTAAGTTCGTTGTAAATTCTTTATTTTTGTATAAATTCGTAAATAAGTAAATTATAATGTCTAGACCCGCGAACCCCGCGTCCTGTCGTATCAAACCCAAGGGCTTATCCCTAGTATCTTTTAACGTTCGTAGCCTTAGCACCAACCTTCCCGAGCTCAAACTGTTCCTTCAGAACAACGACCCAGATCTTTTACTTCTCCAGGAGACATGGCTCACTCCTAATCGCTCCAGGGGATTCGCTATTCCTAAGTACGCGTTTACACGTAACGATAGGCCTAACTGCGACGGTTTCGGCGGCACTGCTATCTACTACAAAAGAGGATTCCATTGCTGTCCTCTCCCTACCCCTCCTCTCCTCAACATGGAAGCCACCGTATGTAGATTGGCTATGACTGGTCATCCGACCATCATCATAGCTTCAGTCTACATACCTTGTGGCACCAAACCTATCCGCAGCGACTTTGAGACCATTCTCGCCCTCGGCCGTTCAGTCATTATGTTCGGAGACTTTAACTCCAAACATACTGACTGGACGTGCCTATCAACCAACCAAAGCGGTATAGCTCTCCTCGACATCACCAACTTACTCGACTTAGACGTCGTCTCCCCTATCACTCCCACTCACTATCCCAACAACCCGAACCACTCTCCTGACATCCTCGACTTTGCAATCGTCAAGCATATCAACCTCGACCTCAGGTCTATCGAACCGCTCGATGACCTAGGCTCTGACCACCGCCTCGTCTCCCTCGTGCTAGGACCGCCTAACGTTAACGTCACTTCTCCTAAGACCTTTACCGACTGGAAAGGTTTTGAAAATACGATAGTTTCTGCCTTAGAGGCCCCAAACTCTCCGCTCGCGATCTCGCCCGATCAATTAGATAGCCCGGATAAAATAGATTCGTTAGTAAATTCTCTCACTGATGCTATCAACTCAGCCATCAGTGTAAACGAAAAGGTTGCTAAGAAAGGCAAACCCACGCTTCCCTTAGCCATTAGCAATCTTATTAAAGCTAAGAACGCGGCTCTCCGGAGAGCCAAGAAATATCCCACGCCCGCCTATAGAACAGCTGCGAATCAGCTACAACGCAAAGTTAGATCTCGCCTCGCGGAACTCCGAGACGCCCAGATGAACGATCTCATGGTGCATATCTCCCCGTCCCACCAAGCGTATTATCGAATGGCCCGAGCCTTACGCGTAGACGCCGCCTCTCACGTCCCTCCTCTCACTCGTCCCGATGGCTCTATCGCCTTCGAAGACGAAGAGAAAGCCGAATGCTTCGCTGACAGCGTTGCGTCTCAATGCTCGCCCAGCACGCAACCCGCGAATCCCACTCACATCAAAGCGGTGGAGGACGAAGTTCTCCGTAGAAACTCTCTCCCCACCACCGCCGACCCCGTCACAGTCTCTAATGATGAAATCTCGCTTCTCATCAAAAGTCAAAAGTCCAGAAAGGCTCCGGGTGCGGATGGTATTTCCAACCACGCACTTAAGCACCTGCCTTAACAGGTGCTTACCTTGTTAGCTATCATTTTCAATGCCTGCTTCGACCTTAGCTACTTTCCAAAAGCTTGGAAAGAAGCGACAGTCATAGGCATACCCAAGCCGGGTAAACCTCTTAATATCCCGGCTAATCACAGACCCATCAGCCTCCTCAAGGCAATGTCTAAACTTCTCGAGAGAGTCATACTCTCTGGAATGCGGAACCATCTGTTTCCAACGGACGGCGATCCTCTCATAATTCCCCACCAGTTCGGCTTTCGCGCTAAACACTCCTGCCCTCAGCAAGTCCATCGAATCGTCGAGTACATACTCGATGGCTTCTATCCGAAACGAAAGAAAACGATCGCAGTTTTCTTTGACGTAGCCAAGGCTTTTGACAAAGTCTGGCACAGCGGTCTCGTTTATAAACTCTATAAAATAGGCTTACCGGCTCGCCTAGTTAGGATAATCGCGTCGTTTCTCAAAGACCGCACGTTTCGTTTCAAACATGAAGGCACGCTCTCTGCGCCTCGTCCCATAAAGGCTGGAGTCCCTCAAGGCTCAGTCCTCGCCCCTCTTTTGTATTCCGTATACACTAACGACATTCCCATTCCATCGAAAGTCGTCGAACTCGCTCTCTTTGCCGACGACACCGCCTTTTACACCAAAGGCCGCAGAGCCTCGGGTCTCGTCACCAGACTTCAAAAGGCTGTAAACGCCCTCGGTGCTTGGTTTAAAAAATGGCGTATCGATGTGAACCCAGAGAAGAGCTCTGCGGTTTACTTCGACTACAGACGCAGTCGTATCCCCGACAATCTCCAAGTGAGAATGCAAGGCACTCCCATCCCCTGGAAGCGCAGTACTAAATATTTAGGCGTCATCTTAGACCAGACGCTTTCTTTCAACCCTCACGTCGATAGAGTAACGAAACTCGCACGTTTTTACCTAGGCCGGCTTTACAGTATGTTAGGTAGAAAAAGTAAAATGTCCTTCAGAAATAAACGTACGCTTTACAAGGTCTGCGTTAGACCAGTCATGTCATATGCTTCGCCAGTCTTTGCCCACGCCAAACCCTCCGTCCTGCACAAGCTGCAGGTAGCTCAAAACCTCTTCTGTCGCAGGGCCACAAACGCACCTTGGTACGTGCGCAATGCGGACCTGCACAGAGATCTTGAACTACCTACAGTTCAACAGTACCTAAAAACACTCTCAGAATCGTTCTTCAAACGCGCAGAATCCCATCCCAATCCACTAGTTCGAAATTCAGTCTCTTATACTGCTCCTGTCTTAGATTCGGTATACAAAGTTGCTAGACCGAGAAACGCGCACACAAGCGAACGTACGCAATTAACTTTAGATCTCGAGGCCCTTCAGGCCGCAAATTCTAATTCTAACGTAAATCTGAATTAATGCAAATTTAATTTAATTGTCAATTTTAATGTTCATTATTTACTTTTCATTTTTTTGAGCACCTTCAGTGCTATGTAAAACCCAGCGGGTGACCCCTTAAGGGCCCCGCTAGCGCGGCCTCTTTCTCCAATTGGCCGTCGCTCAGATGAAGGCTGAGTGGCAAAAATGCACGAGCCGACAGGGGGTTTTTAGTGGGTATGGTTCTGGTAGGCGTCGGGACGAGTCCCACATAACTTTGGAATCGCGCCAGAGTATGCGTCAGAGCATTTTTATCCTCCTGCCCTTCCCGCGGAGGGGAACAAAAAAAAAAAAAAACGCTAATGAATATGTATACATTAATTTATGTAGAAATAACTTCCGTAACATTTTTCAATTTTAATATTTTACCCTCAACCAAAGTTGAATTACGTAAAGAACAATAAAGAAAGTAAATTTATATATAAACTATTTAAAATTTCTGGAGCGACCCATAAGCTATTCCAATACCACATTTTTCTTAAAAATCATATGAGTAATTCTTAAGTTTGAAAAAAAAACCCCTCAATATAGCTTGTCGCCCGACAGCTTAATCTACAACGTGATGCGCAGCTTCACATTCTATTTATTTGTTGCGATGCGCGTGCGCATGATTCATTGTGGGATCTATTCTGAGGACGTTCTCAGTAAAGTGTGAAATTGTTGGAACATTTGTCACGACGATCGTTGGGGAGGTAATTTGAGATGACCATTATTAATATTGTATTGTTATGATTTGTTCCTTTTAGTTATCATGTCAAGTAGGTGTTAAAATGATTTAAGTTTTTTTGTTGGTTGTCTAATCGTACGAGTACATGCAATATAACATGCATAAACAAGAATCCACACATTTACTTAAATTAAAATTTAGGTACGAATTACATTTACGACGAGTGACAATTCCCAGTGACAAAGATAATTTATGTTATGTCTCACATTAGTGGAGTTCTATTAATAAATTTTTGTTTATATTAACCAACATTGGTTGCGATTTAAATTCGTGTATTTTTCGGTGACTTGCGTCCCATACTCTGATCGCATTAACCGTGAATAAGCTGAAATTTAATAGAAATTTAATTACAAATTATTCAAATTATTCTTGGGTCTCCGCAGTTCGTGTATGGTCGTCATAACACAAGCTCTGCTGCCTAACAGTTGGTTACAGTACGGGCCATGCAGTTGGTGTGTTATTTTTTTTTTTACTTTATGGCATGTGTTATAACCGTATAATGATCAACTGAACTGTGAATGGTACTCTCAGATACTCAGATGTGGTGCTACTTAACTTTCCATCTTTCGAATCTGGCCTTGGAGAAATTTTAGCCTATATACAGAAAGAAAGAAAGAATATGTTTATTTGCACAAAATAATAAAAAAGTGTACAAAATGTACAAAAAAAAGGTAAAGATAATAACTAAAAAATATACAAATACATAAAATACAAAACTAATAAAAAAGAACACAAAAAGACAACAAAAAAAACCAGGAATTCAAAAAGAGTAGAAAAAAACAAGAAGAAAACATAAATATATATTGTAGTTAGAAATAATAGCTTGAAGATAGAGACTAGTCTAATATTGCGCAAACAGGCTGTCATTAATTTATTAAATTAAATCATTAATTTTCAGCCAAAGACTATTGACAGTAGCGGTGAGTGCAATAAACTTTTGCTTTTAAATTACAAGATACGACGTAGTATCATATTAATTGATATAAAGTAAAACAAATTTAAATAAATTATTAATATAAAAACTTAAAATTAAAATTAAAGACCAAAATTAAGTGAATGCATTAAAACGAATATTATAATAATACAAATAATAATACATGTAACTTTAAATAGATATCTTAAATAACAACTGCTCATATTTACATTAAAGAATAGAAAATTATGATAATGTAAATATAATATAAAAATAAAAAGACAGGTGCATAATAGAGAAAGCCAGCTCCACAAGGCCACGAGGTAGCCCGTGAGGCCAAGGAAAAACATAAGAGACTTTGTTTATCCAAAAGATGCTGTTTCATACGTTTCTTGAATGTAAATTTTTGAGGTGAGACGTCTTACAATTGGAGGGATATTATTCCAGCATCTCGTGGCCAAGTAGCGGAAACTGCCCTCGAAAGCTACCGATGTATGTGGCTCGCACTCCAGTGGCAAACGTGCACTTCTTATAACAGACATATCACGGGAGGATAAGAACCATAGCTTCTGGTTAAGATATTCCGGTTTATTGAACTTTAATATGTCAAACATTAAGCATAGAGGTTCTGTTCCAGGAAATTCCTTTGAGGGTTACCGCGAGTCAGTCGTCACGGTTTCAGGTGTGTAATTTTATTTGAATAATTAGTAATAATATTATGTAATGTGAAACTGCTATTACTATATTATATACCTATATAAAAAATTAATATATATAAAAATAATTTTGCCTACAAATATCTATGAAGGTAGGTATTACTTCAATAAAATCAATGAATATAAACAACACCTCATGTTTCTACGTGTACGTTAATTAATTGGAAATCATAAGACAGTTACTATAATTTTCGATTCCCTCCATTATAAGATGTAATAGATACTCATCAATTTTATCGACAATTGCGAATAAAATAGTCGCAGCATATTGAAGGTAAAATGGATTCAGCTGTGCCAACCCTTAACGATTTAACAAGTGTATGGCTTAATCAACTACACTAGATTTAACACCAGCCTCGATACTCTATAAACAACTAACATTATTATCTGTCTGCTTAATAAATTCATCTTTAAAGCTCACTGTGCCTTACAATCTGATCTTACTACTGCTGTCACTGTTTTATCTGACATTTGACGTTTGACGGTCGAAAGCTCGGCGCAAGCGCAGCTCTGAAACGTCTGTTTTATGGTGTTGATTTACGATCGGTCTGTGGCAATGTGGTGACTAATGAATTGAACTGTTTGTGTTAAAATGCTATAAAATATTACGTGCTTTAAGACAGAAGTCGTAATTATACTTTATTTAGGCTCAAGCAAGTAATGTAGGTTAAAGACATTCACAGTGACACAAATCATATCTTCAAAGTGAACGAAGTTGCATATAGTAGATGTATCTAATCCTGCAGATCTGAAATATTATGTCATGGGCGGAAATATAACCCTACACGTGATAGTTGCGTGACACACGCAGCCGCTGTTTCGACCACTGGGGGATTCAATCAACAACTTCGTACCTATCGTTACACATAACTTTACCTACGTCCATACTTGATTCTCCTTGTGATTAATTTATTATTATACTTTCAATATGTATTTCCATAATTACGTCATTCAGTTCCGGGCCTCATTTTTATAAATCATTAAAGACTCTTATTACTAAGTGTCTCCATATTTTTTCAAACACCGTTTCTAAAGAGAAACTATCACATTATTGTCTTTACCACGTATAATAAATCAAATATCTGAGTTTTTCTTCCAGCTGCCGTCTGCTAATCAGACTGTCCTATCAGCAACAAATCGATATATTTCTACAGATAAATTCAATAAAAAGTGAGTAAAGTGAGTAAGTCGCCAGTATCCGCAGGGGGCCTATTAGCGTCGACCGTCTGGCGCCAATTTCATCACTTGCAGGAGCTACAAGGTAGTCCCCTTAAAAGAGTACACTTTTCAAAGTGAATGAGGTGAAGCAGAAAAAAAATTTTCTCGTATTTGAAACTAAATTTACTAATAGACGTAGCAAGGTTGGTATATATTATGAACTGCAGGTGTTAGTGGTAAAATTGAATTTGTTAAGTTATTGAAATAGTTTTAATTGCAACTGCCTTACTCATTATATATTTTTATTACATTCACTTAAAGGTATAATTTATGTTAAAGACGCAGTATAATCATAGTTTATAATCAAAAGTGAGCGGCAGAAAAAAAACTTTTTTGGAAACATGCTGCTAGATTGTCCATTAGCAAGTCAAACATGAAACTCTAGACATAGCGAAGACATAGCCTATGATCTTTCTACAATCTCGAGTCATGTGTAAAGACCAAGCCAAGTATTTATTTGTTTACACTTTATTGTACAGCAACAGTAACCATACAGAAACATATGATGATAGTAACACTTACGATACGGCGGTGTTGCTTTAAAGCGAACAGACTCTTCCAGACGACCGTTAGTCAATCGATTGATTGAAAACTTTTTGCAGAAAACGGGTAAGGCGTGGTCAGTAAGAATTGTAACAAAAAGAAAACGTACTAAAGTAAAAGGAACATCAACATCAGGAACATCAAGGAACGTCAGCAGCGCAAATTAGTCGATAATAATAATCACAATTACTACTACTAAATAAAACACCTGCAATTTATGATGTGCGGATGCCAGTTACCATCAGGTGGGCGCGCTCGTTTGATGGCTATAGTTTATATATATACACTATATATATTTGTAAATGATTAACTCTGCAACACTGAACGCTATTCTTCATTAGGAAATTGCATTAACTGCAAGAAACACAAGCTACGTAGGGTAAAATTGCAGTAAGTAACAATTTTATCAAATTAATTCCACAGGAGATTCTACGTGACTGAAACTGGACTACGCCGCTAATTTAATAAACGACATAAGTTCTGCAACTAGCGCCATTTAGAATGCAAACGTTATTCATCGTCTGTTACAAAAGCCATAACCCAGATACCGAGTTCTAACCACCAAGTTACACAAAGCTAATCTAACCGAGCTTAAACCCACTTAACGCGGCTTCATTAAAAAACCAAACATAAATTTGCGTTTACCTTATCAATTATTATCACACCGCAAGAAAACGATTTCTAAAATCACATTAACTTACGAAAAAACAATGTAAATAATACTTGCAATATTATACCTCGAATATCCGCTGACGACTAAATATGGAAACCACAGCATCCGGAGGAGCTATAACAGCAGAATCAAAATCGTACAAATATCTTGTCTAATCATCTCCAAATAAGGTTTAATTTAAAATGACGCTTAAAACGTCGAGTTAAACAGAGAGGATCATGATCAAGAAAAAAAAATAAACTGTTCGAAATTTAAATATCACTCGAAATTGTAACTGTTATCGTTAGTCGCCGTCATGTGTATTATCAACCCTAATGGTTTATTATTAAGGTTGAAACTCATTTGGTTTATATGGTTAATTTTGTTGGTTTAGGCCGTCGATTTATTTGTATTCGTATGTAAACGCGCGCGCAGCTTCGACTGTCAAATTGATGGATACGACAAATAAGATAAAATGAGGTCTTTCTTACAGGACATTGATTTCCTGTTTTAGAATAGATTAAAACATATTGTGTAAACATTTAAGTTGGGATTAGGATTGGTCTTCAAAAATTTGATTAAAAGGTAGAAATAAATGACGGCCTCTACAGAAGAGAGTCTACTGAAGTTTTTGTGATGAACTTAGCTAAAAAGAAAGATTTCGAGTCGATGTGTTTTTCTAGTGGTTTTTTGTCATTTATTATTTCTTCGGAAGAATAAATTCAACAAAGCCTGTAAAATCAGAAAAATTATTTGACTTTGCTTTTTAAAGGGCGTCACTAACTTCGCACCACTTCTGTGGCAAAAAGCATAGGCAATTAGGCATAAAGCTACTCCAGCCTTAACTCAGTATTCCACATTCACATACAAAAAGATTACAAAACTCAATCACTCAATCAAGTCAATCCCGCTTTCAGCGCAGACGCAGAAACAATCAATCACGACAATTGCCGCCAACTGTCATGGCGCTCGATCGATCATTTAGCAACGTTGCTGTCATAGCCGCAACGTTATTAGGAAGTCACGTTTATGGGAATTATTCTCTTGGATGAAGGATTAGATGGATGGACGACAATTTTCTGGTTCACTTTTATGTGTAACAATGGTACTTAAAAGCTGAATTGGACTATGTGTGAAGCGTTGAAACTAGACGCAGTACAAATAAAGCAGAAGAAAAGAATTATCTTGATGTACGCTTTTGTGCTTTTATATCAAAATCACGGCTATTACCTATTCAGTCCGAATTAGCATAGGCCAGTATTCACGATTTTAAGCATTTCAACAGGTACTTAGCACTTTTCCCGAAATTTAAATAAATAAATCTTCCGAGAAACATACCAAGTGCATCACTGTATCAACTCAAAGTAAGCAGAGCTTGTGTTATGGATGACCATCAAGAGAACGGGGGGGGGGGAGACCCAGAATAAAGATACGTAAATAAATAACAAACAACCATGACCCAATCACAAACATCTGTGTTCATCACGAACTAATGCCCCGGCCAGGACTCGAACCTGGGACCTCCGGCGTATGAGGCAGGGCTACTACCTGCTACACCACATGGCCGTCCGTGTAATGTGATGGTAATGTGAAAGATAACCAACAATTGAAAACCTCCCATAGTATTTGCTTTCTGTCAAGCAAAGTTATTGAGTGCTAGACTTCGTTTGACAAAAGCTCTGCCAGGAAGCTCGATGGTGGAGCTTTTCTCCTCGCACACCGCATTACCACGAAACCTGCGCAAACCACCCTAACAGGGTTAGTTTCACACATGGGTATACTGGGAGTATTATTTAATTGAACAAATTAAGCCTAACTAATTCAGCAGTTTATTTACTAAAGTTATTTCTGCCTGTTGGATATACATCATACAGTTTAGAATATTTAATTGTGCTTTATAGTGTTATATATTTTTTGTTCAGTTTGAAGTTTTATCTACCATATAAGTACTGCGTATGTTGGAATTACGTATAATATTTTATTGAATGTATGCTCATAGCTGCATAATAACGTACTTATTTTAGTGTAATTAACTGGAATTAACTAATAATATAGTAAATATTTCCATGCAAACAATAAACATATCTAACTATAGGGAACTGCGAGGATGGAAGAAAAATAACTGAACGAACCCAACAAGTGCAGTTTAGTCACACACTGATTTATTATAGCTTTACAAGAAATATATAGTTGCTTAGTGAAGCAGGATTGGTCACGTGGTGAAGTTTTTTGCCGGTTCTTCTCCACGAAGATTTTGCCCAACTGATGGTACAGTCATGCTTCATTTAACATGAAAAACATTAACATGCCTTCAACGGCCTGTTTGGTGTGGAGGTAAGTAACCTAGCCTTCCATGCCAGAGGTCCCGGGTTCGAAACCTGGTAGGGGCAGATATTTTATTATATTTGTTTTCTAGTCATGGATGTGTATGTACGTTTATTTAAATTGATTTCTAATATTTATATATACAAAATAAAAATATCTATGTGTGTTTATATATTTCTTAAGTTTATTTATCCGTTATCTAGTATACATAGCACAAGTTCTTAATGATACTTAATTTGGGCTAGATAATGTGGTGTTATTGTTAGAAATATTTATTATTTATTAATTTATGAACAAGTAATAAGGCAACATTGACAAAATAAATAGTTGAATTTGAGTTCGCGAGTTCGGTGCAACTAAACAAGCCAGGTACAAAATTACAGCATCGTCTTTATCTTTGAACTCACTACGCGTTCATACTCCTTATGTTGATCCTCTTCCAAATATTTTTTTAATGAATCCCACATAAAGGAGTCGATTCTTGCTCGTTCGCTTGTCAAGCTCTGCGTTTAGGCCAGGATTAGGTCTAAGCCTATCATAGGCTCTATCCAGCCTATTGTTGGCCAGGCAGTTTACCTAAGCTGCTTACCTGTGCTCAGCGGTATAATTTTGCATTAATCACGGGGATTTGCTAGAAATTGAATCCGGTTGTCACGTGGTCGTCATATTACGTCTGTAAAGGTTAAAAGATACTTGTTTTGCTGTTTCAGTATTAAAAGCAATCAAAAGAAGCAATATGTAGGTACTTGAAAGAAATAATTTTTCTACTTTGTGATTATAAAAATCTAAATCAAGGTGTAGAACTCAAAATATGACCAGAATATTAAAAACCAGCTACTGTGTACTGAATGAGTGAAACATTTTCTATATTTTTTTTAGGAACGCTCGGAGTAGTTAAAGAATTGGGCGAATGGGGAGAATCTCTTGCGTGTTGTTTGGTCTTGTGTAGGCGTCCGCATACAAGGGGATGACGACACTGCACGGGATTCGAATGCGAATCTGATCCTGCGCCAAGTGCCCCAACTGTACCAGCAGATTTATGTAGTCCCATGGAGTTCACCCACTCCTGCTCTTAACTTGGGTCCTACTGTCATATAATTTTTCTCCTTCATTATGTTAGTCCTGGTTGGGCGGGGGGGTAACATTCTATGTATAAAAATAATATATTAAAATTTTATCGGTGCGGTAGTCAGCCACGAATGTTTTCTCTTTATAATATAGGAATAAACAAACCAGTTTAACCAATGAAACTAACTGAAAATGAATATAAATGACACTTTGAAACTACCGTAACCGAACTAAATGAACTAAACGGTGCGTCACTTAACCCTACATTGTGGCTGCCCGTGACGCGCCACGTCGGAAACGGCTGTCACAAGATCATCTGTCATCTTAACCAGTGGGAAACTCACCTCGTCCTGATTCGATAATATCGCTAACTATACTTAAATTGATCTTTGTTATGTTCACTTGTCTTTATTTTTAGTTTGTCGGATGACTTGTTTCATTTTTCTCAAACCAATGACACAGATATCCAAAGCAAGGTAATACTGTTGTGAATACAATTATTTTAATGAATAATTTAATGGTGATTCATAATTGTTAATCTAATCTGAAAAGTTCATGTGTAACTTATAATATGATCCAAACAATTTTAAAATGGCATGAAAATAATGCAGAATTTTAGAAAACGTCAAACTGAAAATAGCAATATGAAATTCAATGTTTAAAGGATGCAAAGTGATCTATCCATCGGTACCACATTTAATAAAGAGAGCCCTAATTTGTAAAACATTTTATTTAATTTTCAACAGGCGTTTTATTAATAACTTAACATGGTAATCACATCGAAACTAGTCACGTTAACAATGAGTGAAATCCAGATAATCTAGGCTAACTTTCAGACTAAATCCGCCCCCACCCAACACCTAGTGCTCCAGCTATAATTCCCTTACACAAATACCTTTACAGTACCCCCTACCCATCGGTCAATGTTCTTCAGTATACTCCGGTATTAAAATACACAAAATTAAACCGTATTATGATAGCCTTAAAAGCCATTTTCTCATGTGACCATCACTCGCATGACCAGGAGAACAGAAGTCGATAAACCTGTCAAATACGCCCAGTGACTTGATTAAACAACATGAAAGCTCGATTTGAAATTATACTTTTGTTTAATAGCTATAGAGTGGCTTTTAGATTGGCGAGTGTGATGTCAGTTACGTTATTTATGGGCAGCTTTAAAGCTAAGGTGTGGAAATAACAAGCGAGCTTATGTTGAATGTATAAACAGTAGACTCAATCAGATTTCGTATGTACACTTGCGGATAAAAATTTTTGTAGATAAAAAAATTTAAGACTTTTATTGAAAAAATGATTTTATATTATTTTCCCATAATATAAAATTCTTGTTATTATTAAACTATTAGTGCTAAATACCACAAAAAAGAAACGAAGACGCAGTAGAGTAGGTACTAAGTTTGTATAGTTGAAACATGTTTGTTGTTCAAAATATTAATATGGTATATCAATATAACTTTCTTATGATTATAGAGAGACCTGATCTGGTTTAGGTGAACTAGATAAGTAATAAAGAACTTAACGAAATATATAAATAAAGAGACATCAGTGTCTCTACACTTTTGTTCGTCCCTGTATTAACTCCGCTACAGGGGGGCATCAAATTGTAAATACTGTAGACGAGACAGCGGCGGCCAATTCTCACTGCTGGCTTATAACTTATAACACGCGTACGAATTATTATTTATAAATATTTTCTATAATTTACGGTTCAAGCATTCGCAAATGTTTTAAATTATTTCAAATTTTTGAAAGTTGACCTTCTTGGAGGCCTAAGGACTTGAATCCATAGCCGCAAATAAATGTAAAAAGTCATCAAGAGATTTCGGATTCGAATCCCGGAAAGGTTCTGTGACTAATATAAAGAACATTGATTTTGACCACGAGCCATAAATATTTCATATAATTGATATATATCTAAGTTTATTACTGGAATTAATAAAAGTTATACAAATATATTCAATTTATTAACTTGATCGTACCCAGGGAGTACCATATAAATTAATAAAATTAATTTGTGATTAATTGAAATGCCTTTTGTACTACCAGAAATGTAAATTTGTATCAAAATTACAGATACATGTTATTTTAAATTCACTTAAATATCCACACAGCTTTTCTTTGTTCAAGCTTTCAAATAAAAATAAACGCAATACTTACAATAATCTGGGAGGTAAAAAGGGTTCGACGAGTTCCTTCAGGAGTTCTGTAATGGCGCTATAACAGTTACTTTGTAAGTATCTATTTATATATTTACTTAAAGAGCAAATCGTGGAATAAACTCTAATCTCAATTTATCTACTCTACTTATTTTAAGTTATACACTCCTATTTTGGAATGCTTTTTGCAAAGCATATTGTTTAATGCTCCGTTATTATACTTATGTCTAAATTTTTGATACAATTTATAAAAGTTATTGGAATATGGATAAGGTTGACCTATAAATAAGTAGACTTCACATTAGCTCCACGAAGTGTCCGAACCGTTTTGTTCCATCATTGGTATGAATTCTCAAAGAGGGTATGAAAACAAAGCTGCCTAAAGTGATTTTAGTGTGAGCCTGGTACTCTTGGTATAAGGTATAATACTGATTTAAGCAAAAATCAACAGTATTGTTGATAACACATGGTTCATTTTCAAATATGACGGCGGAACAGTGTAGTGGGTAGTCAGCCCTGCCTATTACGCCGGAGGTCTTAGATTTGGAGTCCTGGTCGGGGCCAGCATTTCTGTCATGAACTAGATGGTTGTTCTCGGGTCATAGTTGTTTATATTTACAGTACATATGTATGTTTATTCTGGGTCCATAACACAAGCTCCGCTTACTTTTGGGTCATACAGTTGGCGTTTTTGAATACAGACTTATTTATTTATTTACATGTTTTCATTTATGACATACGCACGGCAGTCGTGACTTGAAAATTTGTTCAACTTTTGTTTTTACGCCAGTGTCTTATACATAATATTTAATTTTATTGCATATAGTTTTCCGCCTTTACAAAAGGTGTTTTTCAATATTTTCAACCCTTGTTATGCCATAATTACCTTCACGATACCTGCTGTGAGTCATTGTGAAGTAATTAATTCGAGGTAGATGTTGTATCGCTGAGTGATCAATCATCAACCAGCTGGTGGTATTAAACGATCGTTACAGCATCTGGGCGTCATAATCTTATATTGATAAGTATAGATTTTTCGGCAGCTTGCTACACTTTAGTTAGATTTTCTTTTGTAATGGAAAACATAGTTCAAGGAAGGTAAATGTCATTCATAATAAAATGTTTTGGTCGTAATGAAGTATTTACAGAAAAAAGAAAGTATTTGTTATGATTGATGAATCGATTTTTAATAAATATTCCGCCATTATAAAATTTGATATCTGGTAGAGGAAATATTTTAACTATAAAATAGATCGGGGTGAGGTGATAGAGCTTTATGGATGTAAACAAGTAACAGTAGGTAGCTACTTGCAGGAATTTAGGGAATAAAGTCCTATTATATAATTAACGCCTAATTGTACCTTTTCATTTACTTATTTATTTAATTATGGTTTACAATTGGAAGAACATAAGCTTACATTGTGATTAAATTTATATATTTTCCTACATCATACTGTGCTGATCCATCAGTCATTGTGACAGCTTTGTTCTTTGGCAGTCAGCGTAGGACATGGTGGCAATATGAGTCAAAAAATCCTGCCAAATTGAAAAGGCCCTGTCTTTCATGTCAGACTCTTAATAAGAATACGTATGTGTTATACGTATGCATGTAAATAGCATTGATTTAATAATAATAATAATAATCTTTATTCACCAAAAATCTTATATATAAACATAGTTTCAAATGTTATTGTCTCCTGAGCTAGGAGAACCTGTATTACAGGCGACAGCTCTTCATTCATAATACATTTACATGAGTTTGGTGATGCAGATAAACAATATGAGACATGTACTAGTTATTTTTTTTTTTTGTGTATGTATGTGTTTGTTTCATTATGGAACTATACAAATAATTTCTCGCAGGCGCCATAATCCATAGTATTTAGCTATGTAATTATATCTAATTTGACTTGGTTTGTCTGGTTTGGTTTATTATACAGACGGGGGCCTTGGTAGTTGAAGCTGCGGGTTGCTATTGCACTTTTAATTATCTCCATAAACTCTTCATTGACCATCAAGATTTCTCAAATTCTTACTTAAATGTATAGACATTTTCAATTCACTTCTTTAGTAGCATGAAAAGCGTACAACATTAAGATTTTATTTCTGTGTAGCGAATATCTCAAAATATCTACGTATTTTTGTTATAAAAGCAAGGTCAAAGATTCAAATCGTTTTACTGTTTGTGGAAGGTAGCAAACGAGCTTATAAATCATTAAGCAAACGAGCGTTTTAGTTTGTTATTTTCTAGGTTATTTTTCTTGCTGCCCAGTTTGTACATTTTATTTACCGATGATCTAATCTTAAAGTAAAATTGTGCAAAAAATTTTAATAACTGTTTACTTTTTTACATAAAAGTAAATCAAATATAGTTTTGTTCATGATAACACATACAAGTATAGTTTTAGTACACTTATGCATTCCTAAAAGATAACTTTCTACAAGAAATTATTAAAACTAAAAAACTTAACCACTTTCCAGTCCAAAAACCCCGAAACAAAACAAAAAAGAACTCTGTAACTTCAACAAAATGGTCGTATATTTGTAGAGCCGTCTTGTCCGAGCCCTCGAGTCCGCCTGAGGCCCTCAAGTACCCAGAAATAACAACAGTTCCTTTTGTGACACCAACGACGCTCTCCACGGGTTAAACGAGGATGACTTGTGGGTACAGTGAGTTTATAGGAAAATAAAGGTTGAGCGTGGGAGAGTTATGATGTAGAAATGCATTTTTTGATGTCATAAATATATGTTGGTTTCAGTTTGATGAATCGTCAGATATTGTAAATTTTACATAATTTTCTGGATTCTTCTAGTAGTTGCCATAAAATAATAAATATAATAAAATAATAATCTTTTATTTCGGACCATAATTCATACCTTGGTTAACTAACAAATTTAACTTAAAGACTATGTTAGTAGATATAATGTAATATTAATTCATAATTCATTGTTTCCGATATTTTGAGGCACTGGGCTCTTGGACATTCACATGTGCCCAGTGTCTCAATGTAGGATACTCAGGTTTATCGGATATAACACCCAGAATGCTGTTGGCGCTGCAATGCACCCTGTGCAGCAGCGACGCGATGTACCTCTATGATTTGGATTGAGCCATCATTTATACATTTTTATGTATTTTTTTAAAATGTGTACACTTATTTTGAGATTTGACATCGTTTGTAACATACTCTACCATTTCAATATGTTTTTTATTTATGCTCTAAATTAACGTTATTCTAAGATCGCACAATCCCTTAAATGACACGCCAAACCAAACACGTTATTACTCTACGAAATCGCATCTAATCCTAAGTTTCCAACTTGAAATTCCGTGCAAACCTGCCTCGGTAAATATCACATTGATTGCTAATTACATTTGCTTCTGCTCGTTAATCCGAAACCAAACATCTAGCTGTAGTTTGACCAACGTACTGTTCAATAAAGGGTGGCGCTACTGGCGTTATCTAAGTCTAGAATTGTTTAGCAAAATGAATAATTAGGACCGCTTTAAGTAATGGTTGCACGGTCACGATCGCGATTGTAATGGCTGGTTTACATGCGTTTAGTGGCTAAGTTGGTAATTTAATTTTAATTAAATTTTTTGTTAAAATTACGTGTAAATAGTCAATTTAGTTCAAAAGTGATTAAGTAAATTGTGCTAAATGCCTTCATGTAGTCCTCTTGTAATGTCCATAAAAATTTATAATCACCTTAGCAATTACATAAAAAACATAAAAAAAAGTAATTTGTTTAGTCAACAATTAAAAGCATTCCTATTGCAAAAATGTTATTATACAGTAAGTGAATACATGAACGACAAATTTGTAGCTTAATTAAGTAGATATTCGTGTAATATTAATAATATCTTGGTTATGTATTCTTTCTTTATACGAGCCCTCCTTATGTATGTTGCAGTGCCTACATAAGGGCCTATAGTGTTACATGTTTTATGTGTTCATATGTACTCTCCTCCATTGTAAAAATAGATTTAAGAACTTTGTAAGATTGTGGAAGCAATAAAGTATTGAATAAGTGTATTAGGTAGGATAGGTTCCATTTTTCGGTTTAGTTGGTGGGCGGGGCTTCTCACTTAACGCGCTTGGACATGAGTTTGGGCGATTATTAACATAATGTGTTTGTTCAACTTTTTGTTATTTAAGTTTTGTTATTATTGATATCATTTTACTTAACATGTAAAAAAATTATTAAAGTAAACTTAAAAGTTTTACAATGTTACGAAAACCCTCCCAAACAAAGCTACGCAAATCACTTTTCTTTCCTTTTTCACCTACTTTTTACGTTCATATCAATGCGCTTGCATAAAATATTTCGGAACCAGTAACCAGGTGACATCTCACAAAGGAGTATCGATATTCAATACCTTGACCTTTCTTTTATTGGCAATAGGTCTTACTACCGTTACAGCCCCGTAAAAAATTACCGTCTCATTTGACATTTGACTGGGTGGTAATCAGATGGGGTTCTATTTTTAAATCGCTCGCACAACTGAGAGTCACAGCATAGTAATAATAAATCCCCAGACAAACACACCCCCTGTAATGTCCAATGGCCCCAAAGTAAGCAGAGCTTGTGTTATGGAAGAACATACAGCGATCTGGATGGGAACCCAGAATAAACATACATATATAAATACAAACAAAAAACCGAGAACAAACATCTGTGTTCATCACACAATTGAATGGCCCGGCCAGCACTCGAACCTGGGACCTTCGTCGTATGAGGGCAGGCTACTCACTACACCACTCGGTCGTCAGTGTATAATCGTCACGATATAATCAGAAACGAACCTATCGCTTCCCACTGCTGGACAATGGCTTCAAGTAGCAAAAAAGAACGACTAACGTGGAATACTAATTTCTAACTAGCAGTGATATATATCTAAAAACATTTCAATATATGTCAATTATCTCTAAATAGCATTACAACTACTGGCCTGTAGTTTCGATCAGAAATAAAAACTAGATTTTGTACAATTATGACACTTTTAACTGTCCATAATGGTTTAGACGTTTGTCAAGAAACTTTTTTTAGCCATCTTAAATTTTTTATAGTAGTCTAGTACCAGAATTTCTATTTTTTTTTCTTAGCCAGGCTGAGCAATCGAAATTTCAAAGGACACGGTGTATTTTTTCATGCAGATTCTTCCCTAAAACACAGCCGTTGAAAAATAAATGAAAATCGAAAGATTATAAAAAGCAGAGATCACATTAGTGACAGGAAAATTCTAGACCTAGCCAATTATAAATAATCAATTTTCAAAAATCTATTCTTTTCCGTATCTTATGGCAATACCGACATCTTTTTATGATATGAGCACTTTTTGAGTTGTTATAGGTTCTATTACTTCTTTGTTAAACATAAGTAATTATTTTGATGCTACTAAGACGCTAATGATATCAGTTGATGTGACTTTAAGCTGTAAGCATATTCAGTCATAAAGCGGTGTTTGGACTAAATTTTAGAACAAACCTGTCAGCGTCATATTGACAGCTTATTTTGACTTTGGCATGACATAGACGTTGAAGGTTTTGTGTGCAAGTTGAGAAAGAGCTAAATAATACAATTTCAGATTATTTGCTCTATCAGCAAAAACTGTTATGTATCGGAGCGTTCACTTTATACACAGGGTACGTTAATTTTGTGACACATTCACAATCATTTCAAAAATCAAAATGAAAAAATTGGCTAGCTTTAGATTTTAAATTCTGGAGATTTATTTATTTTTTACTAAGCCAGATGCTTTGCAGAGACAAAATTTACCTTTTCCTTTCAGCCAATCATAGATTTACGATTATGGAACAAAAATCCGATATCATGCGTTAAATGCTAGAGGACTGTATCCCAAATAGGTCCCCTGGTCGGTTATAACATGTGATCTATTTGGACTTTTCTCGGAAATTCAATTTCGGAGCGAGGACAACATGGCTGATACGGGTTGCCTGACGTAATATGACGTGCCGATATCAAATTCGATCCCCGTCTCATTACATTGACGTGAAAGCAGGTCTTGATTTCATTTTGGCAGAAAATCATTTTAGCGTAAATTCATTTTTCTTCCTTTACCTGTATGTCATTTGTGAATACGATAAAGCCTTCTGCTTTGAAATCAACTAAATTAACATCTTGGATGTTTCCTTTTTGTCATTTGTATAAAGTTGTAGATGAAAGGAGAAATTTCATTTTTGGTTAGCGCAATGTATGCCACTTAAAATGAAAATATGTGGTAAACACTTTAAAAATATTAAAAACATGATATTCTGCTTTATGTTTTACTTTGGAACCATAAATGGAACATCATGTGGCCACACTGAGGTGACGTTTCCATACTCCACCATGTTGAACGAAATTATGAAGCAGCATTGAGTTTGTGGCAACTTGTTGTCTTTCTAGTCTGTGGTTTGTTCAGGCCCCTTACTGAACTAGAGCTGACTGGTTCTGGTTTCAACAATCGATATGCACTACGAGTTATGACGTTGTAAGTTTTAAAAAACGACTATAAAAATATTAAAAACTTAGGTATAATTAACATTTGAATAACTTTGGAGGTGTTTCATGCATTTATCCATTACAAAGATCATAATCTTTTTGGCAACCTAAAATAATATCCTTTAACTCATTACTAATTACTCGATTACAAATCAAGATGTTTGCAGTTATTATATCAATGTAAAATAATAATATGAATTAAAATAGAATAAACAAAAATAAAAGGAAAATCTCCAAAGGGCCTTATAAATTGAGTTAGTAGTTGGAAAAATAAAAGAAACAACATAATTAATAAAACATCAACATGACAGATAGCATCATGTTGTCATTATTTAGTGTGGCAGATTACGAATTTGAAAATGTTTTCCTAAGACAAAACTAAACGAAATTATGAAATATTGGCATTCAATACTCGTTATATTTATTTAATGGAATCCTCGAAATACCTGTACAAATGCCCCTTAAATACTGAAATGTGTCCTTTAGTAGAAACTGATTTTACTGGTTGTACTACTATTATGGTTTTACCAGTCATATGTTTCTCGTGTCAATGTCTAATCTATGATGCCAAGGCCACGGTAGGCCTTGGCATCCTTGATGTCCCTACTATATCACTCTCCTCTATAGTGAACTCTACGGATGAGTGATTTGAGCTCCGTAAGGACAAGTTAGAAAACGATTTTCACATTAGCTTAGTATATTTTACCACTAGCAACATTGCTAAAATAAATACAAACGACTTCTTGCTGATTCCTGCCAGAAACCGAACCTGAGGCCTCCAATGTTTTTATTCTATATGTCGGCTAGAGACATTAATACAGTAGCTGATTTGACCACAAAAGCGCCACCTATCCAGTCGCAGATGGACTCTTTTTGTTGCAATTTGTGTAGTAAATCATTAATACTAAGTTGAGTTGTAGGAACGCCCGAAGCTAAGCGAAGCTGGCTTGTTCGTGGATTCATTCATTGTTCTCCTTTTGAGAAGTGAGTACAAAACTGATTAGGTTCAAAAAGGTCTCTGTTGCCAAGGCGAGCACATGAACTACATCATCTGAATATTATTTCGTTACGATAACCATGTGAATATCCTATATTTCGAGGTGCAATCCTGACATTGCCCTCAATATATAGAATACCCGATTCTTGCACAATAACAAAACATTACACTTCTGTTTTGCATGCAATGCTATTCAAAATATAAGAATATTATACCAATGATAAAAAAGCAAATAAATTTAAATCAACTCTACAATTGTCCTATTAAATGTCAATAAATCTTGGCCGCATTACTGCTAGCTAAGTTCAATGCCAAAAAGATTCGTAGGTATCAAAGGTCGGGTGCACTCAAGTTAAAGTGAGTTAAAAGTTCTCGGTTTTTTAAATTAACCCAATTAATGAATCATCGTTTTTTTTTTAAATAACTCGGTTACGCAAAAGTCCTGTTTTATAATACAACTTTCTGCCACCTCATTTTGTTGCATTTCTTTGGCTTGATTTGACCAAAGACGCGCTTTTTTATAATCAGTTAGTAATCATATTTGTAAGTATGAGTTGATATTTGTTGATCACAATTGTCATGGTAGTTGATCACATTAAAATTAACTTATTACCTAGAGTATTACAATTTTAATCAGGCAAAATTTTGGAACTTATATCTTGTAAGTGCCAGGCAAAGTATGTGTTTGATAATTTACTAAGGTAATTATAAGAAGACTAGTAGAAGGGTAAGTAGGAGCTACATTTCTAGCCATCTAATATAAATGAAGCTCTAAAAGTTCATATTTACGGAAATTCATGCTCGATCACCACGTATTTAAAAAATACTCGCATTCTTCCCTCAGCCTGCAGGACTGCAGGACTTCCACATCCAAGGATTTCCACATCGTTTAGTCATTATTATGATGATATGCTTTAAATAAGTACAAGGAGGTGAGCTAAAGTCGTTTTCCTGTAATCGAGAATCGTTAAAAGCTCGATCAATTAGTGAACTATCGAATTTCTTTCATTATCGCCAGAACAAATTCCAATTAATTTTAGTAAAATAAACTACCTTTATTCACAAAGTTTCTGGAGGTCTAATAGAAATTGTACGTAGACGTTGTAATGAGGCAGAAATACCTATATTCGTTAGTTAACTATTAATTTTTTCCTAATTAAAATTATAATTTCGAAGGTCATTATTTGTACTTCTATTTGTTACGATTTCACTTTTTACCTATTTAATCGATATCCATGAAAAGGTAATACCTAGAGTAGGTACCGCTAAATGAGAAAGAATGCCTGTATTAAAGAAGTGCCAAAATTCTAAGCAAATGTTAAGTGTGTCTTGATCCGTTACATACCGTAATTGAAAAATTCACGCAAAGCTTTGTATCATCTTGTGCCGATCTTGTATATTGTCGTTTTAATACATTTTCAAGTAAGTAAATGACAAAAACCGTAGTCAAGCAAAACAATTTCAAGTTATCAAAACCAAACAACTATTTTGTATTTATTTGTTTCAAAAATTATAGTTTTACAGCTTTAGATTTATAAGAAAGAACGGTTTTTTTTTAATTTGGTAAATCTGCCATTTTTATGTTTCGCTGAACGCCGACCGACGGCTTCGTTAAGTTACATTTACAAGTTGCCACCACTCAAAAGTTGAGGATTAGCAACATCCGCAGCAGTTAATGAATAAGGGTCAGTTCACACAGGCTCATCTTAACGTCCATTTAACCGAATGACTCGATTAAGTAATGCGGCTTGTCTGACATTGACAGTGACAGCAATTAGGCAGAGAAACCTAATATGGACAGCGGAGAGAAAGACATTCATTCGTGGGTTGAAAATGGAAATGTATGCCTATATGCCTATATAATATATGCCTTTGCCGATTATATGGTGTATGATTCACTAGCTGGGTAAGGATGTCAGATTATAGAGTTTATTGATGGTTTATAAGTCTACGCTACTACGCTGCCGACTCTTAACTTTATATTTCCTGCCTTAAATATAATCATATATTTAACGTATAAGTTACGGGCTTTTTTATGAAAAAATTCCTTTCAATTTAATATTTCAAGCAAAATAGTAATTCCAATTTCATTACTTCTTTATTATTTCATTACTATAGCTAAACTTAATAGACTATAACTAAACCAAAATTTATCACGAACAAATTCATTTATCCTGTAATAAAATATTACTGCTTACCCCATAGTAAAACTAACCATGGCAAGCCCACGTCCGTCACAAAACGACTAATAAATTAATTTTATCACCAGCAACACCGAACTTACTTCTCAAGGGTGTAAACTTACCAAAAAATATATCAAATCTCAGTCTTAAATCTTTATGTGACTTTTATAAAGACATAACGGCAACTCGGCAACCCCGACTGATACATAATTCCCTTTTTTTCCGACAATCGGCATCCCTTTTTATGGACTGCCTATAAAAGTCCTTTGGATATTTTTATAGCTGTCGAACGTTTCCTGGAGTAAATTTTGGAGGAAATTCGCATTCGATAAGAACAAAAGAGATTTTTTATGAACTGTTTGTTTTGGGAAAATAGGTTTTTGATTAGTTTTTTTTACTATTTCGATTTCAGTTGTTCTTAAGAATGGGTCCCAGTGCTAATGTACAATCAAATTGATGTAAATAAGTAACAAGGAAATGAAGCGTCGCGTCGCGTCGCTTCGTCGCAAGACGTCTAGAAGATATGAATCATCGAACAATTTTGTATACTGCCTCCATTATTCAAATGGATTGGGAGAATGGCATATGGACGCCCTTTTCAGTAACAAATGAATTTGTGACCTTGGAATCAGTTTCCTTTGGAATCAGTTAGAGTTAGCTACAGTAACCGAGTACACAGTTGACGACCGAGTGGTGTAGTGGTAAGTAGCCTGGCCTCATACGCAGAAGGTCCCAGGTTAGAGTCCTGGCCGGGGCATTCATTTGTGTGATGAACACAGATGTTTGTTCTCGGGTCATGGTTGTTTATATTTATATATGTCGTTTGCTCCCGTTTGCTGTATGGTCATCCATAAACACAAGCTCTGCTTACTTTGGGGCGATACAGTTGGTGTGTTTGTCTGGGGATTTATAAAAAAAATTGTAACCATTTTACGTGGCAATGTTTTGGTTAAAGGGTTGAAACAGCTAGAGCAATTCAAGGAACAAACGCCTTCGGTCGGCAGCGCATCATTCATCGATGATCAATCAAAAATATATATTTTAGTACAAAAGTCCTACAATTAATAGTGGCATGGGTACGGATGCCACGTATCATCAGGATTATCGCGTTCTGGTTTGTTGGATACGAAAAAGTAAAAAAAATGATAAACATTTTTATAAACGACGAAAATATTATCTAATAACGAAGCACTATTCAAGCGGCCGTCCTGTCTTTCATTTGTATTAATTTAAAAAAATATTTCATGTTCTGTAACCATTGATTGAAAAGTTTTCATAAACTGGAACGTAATCTTATGTTTACCATTATGGAGGGTAGCACCATGTTTTATTTATACAGAAAACCAGTGCGGAACTTAATGTTCTTTAATAAGTTTACGAAAGTTATAGGAGGAAAATAAACATTAAATAATTCAAGAGTTCACATTAAATTATTATGAGCTAGTGAGATGTTTACATGCAATATAAATACAAGGTACGGACAGGCGGTTTGCCAGCTTATTTGCAAGGCGGGTTGGAAATACATATAATAATAATATTAATCATTATAATAAATCCCCAGACAAACACACCAACTGTCAATACAAAATTATTCTAAACAGATGCAGATAAGAATAATTTTGAATAGACATAAAGAGACTCTGTAAGTTTATTTTGAAAAAAATATACCCATGAAGTTTCTTGCCAGTTCTTCTTCACGAAGGTTTTTCCGAACTGGTGGTAGAGTCATGTTGTATTTGACGTCAATAAGAACAAGTAATTGTCAATGTTGAGAAATAAATATTTGATTTAATTTCATTTCTACCACTGCGCTACTCGGCCGTCGATTTGTATATACTATACATATATACATTATAAGTGTATATGTTTGACTTACATGAAGAGCACAACATATATAATTTAAGTAATATAAAAGTAATGCAGAAATTATTTTATTACATAAAAACAAAATTAAGAAGACGCATTTAAAATTGTTTCTTTTCTTTTTTAAATTCATTAATGTGTAAGATAAGAAAGACAAATAATATGAATAGATAAACGTCTTAAATAGTTCTTGTCTCGTAAATGTAGGATTTAATATGGAATGAAAACTTATCTAAAAGGTCATCGAAAAAATATGTTACTCTAGCTATCACTTCGGCGTTTAAGGGCAGTACACTTCGCGGGCCTATTCAGAAGTACTTACTTGGGCTTCATTGCAATCGGATAAACAGCTATGTAACGCATAGAAGAGATACGTGTATCGCAAGGTATAATTTTTAAAACGGTTTCGTCTTAAATACCTGAAGAAGGCTTTGTTTCGGTTACTAAAGTTTTCGATTAATAAAATTTAAATTTTTAAATAATAATTTATTTTATTTTACGAACGAAACGAAAACGAAATTTTGTATCGAGATAAGTGAATGAAACGAGTGCGTATAGCTTAGCTTAACTTTTTTTTTTTGTTCCCCTGCACGGGAAGGGAAGCGGGATAAAAAATGCTCTGACGCATACTCTGGCGCGCGCGATCCAGAGTTATGTGGAACTCGTCCCGTCGCCTACCAGAACCACTACCCACTAAAAAACCCCCTGTCGGCTCGTGCATTTTTGCCACTCAGCCTTCATCTGAGCGACGGCCAATAGGAGAAAGAGGCCGCGCTAGCGGGGCCCTTAAGGGGTCACCCGCTGGGATTTACATAGCACTGAAGGTGCTAAAAATGAAAAGTAAATAATAAAAACATTAAAAATTGAAAAATAAAATTGCATTAATTCGTATTTACGTTAGAATTAGAATTTACGTTAGAATTAGAATTTGCGGCCTGAAGGGCCTCGAGATCTAAAGTTAATTGCGTGAGTTCGCTCGTGTGCGCGTTTCTCGGTCTAGCGACTTTGTATACCGAATCTAAGACAGGAGCAGTATATGAGACTGAATCTCGAACTAGTGGATTGGGATGGGATTCAGCGCGTTTGAAGGACGATTCTGAGAGTGTTTTTAGGTGCTGTTGTACTGTAGGTAGTTCAAGATCTCTGTGCAGGTCCGCGTTGCGCAGGTACCAAGGTGCGTTTGTGGCCCTGCGGCAGAAGAGGTTTTGAACTACCTGCCGTTTGTGCAGGACGGAGGGTTTGGCGTGGGCAAAGACTGGCGAGGCATATGTCATGGCTGGTCTAACGCAGACCTTATAAAGCGTACGTTTGTTTCTGAAGGACATTTTACTTTTTCTACCTAACATACTGTAAAGCCGGCCTAGGTAAAAACGTGCGAGTTTCGTTACTATATCGACGTGGGGGTTGAATGAAAGCGTCTGGTCTAAGATGACGCCTAAATATTTGGTAGTTCGCTTCCAGGGGATGGGAGTGCCTTGCATTCTCACTTGGAGATTGTCAGCGATACGACTGCGTCTGTAGTCGAAGTAAACCGCAGAGCTCTTCTCTGGGTTCACATCGATACGCCATTTTTGAAACCATGCTCCGAGGGCATTTACAGCCTTTTGGAGTCTGGTGGTGAGACCCGGGACTCTGCGGCCTTTGGTGTAAAGGGCAGTGTCGTCGGCAAAGAGGGCGAGTTCGACGCCTTTCGACGGGACGGGGATATCGTTAGTGTACACGGTGTACAATAGAGGGGCGAGGACTGAGCCTTGAGGGACTCCAGCCTTTATGTGACGGGGGCGGAAATCGTGCCTTCGTGTTTATATCGAAACGTACGGTCTTTAAGAAACGACTCGATTATTCTAACTAGTCGATCTGGTAAGCCTATTTTGTCTAGTTTATAAACGAGGCCGCTGTGCCAGACTTTATCGAAAGCCTTGGCTACGTCAAAGAAGACTGCGATCGTTTTAAAACGCCGTGGGTAGAAACCTTCGAGTATGTACTCGACGATTCGATGGACTTGCTGAGGGCAGGAGTGCTTAGCGCGAAAGCCGAACTGATGGGGAATTATGAGAGGATCGCCATCCGTTGGAAACAGATGGTTCCGCATTCCAGAGAGTATGCCTCTTTCGAGAAGTTTAGACATGGCCTTGAGGAGGCTGATGGGTCTGTGATTAGCCGGGATATTAAGAGGTTTACCCGGCTTGGGTATGCCTATGACTGTCGCTTCTTTCCAAGCTTTTGGAAAGTAGCTAAGGTCGAAGCAGGCATTGAAAATGATAGCTAACAAGGTAAGCCCCTGTTGAGGCAGGTGCTTAAGTGCGTGGTTGGAAATACCATCCGCACCCGGAACCTTTTTGGACTTTTGACTTTTGATGAGAAGCGAGATTTCATCATTAGAGACTGTGACGGGGTCGGCGGTGATGGGGAGAGAGTCTCTACGGAGAACTTCGTCCTCCACCGCTTTGATGTGAGTGGGATTCGCGCGTGCTGGGAGAGCATTGAGACGCAACGCTGTCAGCGAAGCATTCGGTTTTCTCTTCGTCTTCGAAGGCGATAGAGCCATCGGGACGAGTGAGAGGAGGGACGTGAGAGGCGGCGTCTACGCGTAAGGCTCGGGCCATACTATAATACGCTTGGTGGGACGGGGAGATATTCGCCATGAGATCGTTCATCTGGGCGTCTCGGAGTTCCGCGAGGCGAGATCTAACTTTGCGTTGTAGCTGATTTGCAGCTGTTCTATAGGTGGGCGTGGGATATTTCTTGGCTCTCCGGAGAGCCACGTTCTTAGCTTTAATAAGATTGCTAACGGCTAAGGGAAGCGTGGGTTTGCCTTTCTTAGCAACCTTTTCGTTTACACTGATGGCTGAGTTGATAGCATCAGTGAGAGAATTTACTAACGAATCTATTTTATCCAGGTTATCTAATTGATCGGGCGAGATCGCGAGTGGAGAGTTCGGGGCCTCTAAGGCAGAAACTATCGTATTTTTAAAACCTTTCCAGTTGGTAAAGGTCTTAGGAGAAGTGACGTTAACGTTAGGCGGTCCTAGCACGAGGGAGACGGGGTGGTGGTCAGAACCTAGGTCATCGAGCGGTTCGATAGACCTGAGGTCGAGGTTGATTTACTTGACGATTGCAAAGTCGAGGATGTCAGGAGAGTGGTTCGGGTTGTCGGGATAGTGAGTGGGAGTGATGGGGGAGACGACGTCTAAGTCGAGTGAGTTGGTGATGTCGAGGAGAGCGATACCGCTTCGGTTGGTTGATAGGCACGTCCAGTCAGTATGTTTGGAGTTAAAGTCTCCGAACGTAATGACTGAACGGCCGAGGGCGAGAATGGTCTCAAATTCGCTGCGGATAGGTTTGGTGCCACAAGGTATGTAGACTGAAGCTATGATGATGGTCGGATGACCAGTCATAGCCAATCTACATACAGTGGCTTCCATGTTGAGGAGAGTAGGGGTAGGGAGAGGACAGCAATGGAATCCTCTTTTGTAGTATATAGCAGTGCCGCCGAAACCGTCGGAGTTAAGCCTATCATTACGTGTAAACGCGTACTTAGGAATAGCGAATCCTCTGGATTGAGGGAGCGGGACGCGGCCCTACGGAAGCTACGGGAGCTGGGATAGGTCGGGAAGGTGCAGGCGGGACGGCCGGACGCTGCCTCCAAGACAGAGCCGGAGTAGGCGTCGGCTGAACGGGCTTTGCTTCCGGGGGACCCCGGTTGCGCAGCGGCGGGAAGTTAGCGGGAGTGAGCGGCGGCGCCGGTTTAGGCGCGGCCCTCTTAGGGGTGGAGCGCGGAGCGCGCGTTCAACCCCTGTAGTTAGCTGTGTGGCCGGACTGGCCGCACAGCACACAAGCAGGGGGGGAAGTGGATTCGGGAGTGCGAGTGCACTCCGTCGTTATGTGTGGATCCAGGCACTCAACGTACCTGGGGGGAGCTGAGCAGTTAGCCGCTGCATGGCCATAGAGCTGGCAGCGGTGGCACTGCCCAGGGTGACCGCGGGGGTTGGGATGCTCGGAGATATTTGAGAGTCCGCAAATTGTGCGAGCCTCTCTAAAGATCTCCTTCGAGTTGGGAGTGTTGGACAGGATTACTAGCGCTAAAGGAAAACGCCTACCACGGTTGGAGTGCATCGTCGTCTTCATCGTCACTTTCCATCAGGTGAGATGGAAGACAAACGCCTGCTAATTATTAATAAAAAAAAAAAAAAAAAAAATCTTGTGCACTGCTTCGGCCGGGAAACCCTGGGACTTAAGGTCCTCGAGGATTTCTTCGTTCGCGAGCTCGAACGGGACGCCCCGTAGTACTGCGCGGATCATACGCTCCTCCGGGAGGACGTAGGTGTGATAAGCGATTTGTTTAAAAGAAAGTAACCTGGTGAACGCGCGGAAGTCGTCGATGGTCGCGACCTGGATTTTAATTGAATCGCCTGCGTTGGTTGCTTTAAGATAGTTGATTTTTTGCTCTTTGCAAAGATTTGATACAACGGTCCATCGCGCTTTTTCGCGGAGAAAGACGGGCGGAGGGAGCTGAGGCTTCGGCGGGATAGGAGCGCAGCGCGTCGCTAGCTTCGATGGGACCGACGGAGACGCGGTTATTTCGAACGATTTTAACGGCGCGGGGGCTGGTGTTGAAGACACCGGGGAGGGCTCGGGTATTGATGATACCGAAGCTTTCTTCGAGCGTTTCTTGGAGCGCTTGGCGACTAGTTGAAACGCGGGCTCAGGAGAGCCGGTTAAGGTGACGGCATCTGACGACGTATCAGACGCGGGTTCGGAGTCACTCCCGGGAGCGGTACGCTTGCGACGCGACGCGTGAGAGGATGCGACCGATTCGCAGTCCATCTCGGACGAGGCGGGAGACGCGGGAGAGCTGTAGACCAGAGGGGTCTGGACGTTGGAGGCCTGAGGGGCCGGGGGCGCGATAGTTGCCTGTAAGGCCTGCGTTATTAAGTCATCTGATATGCTGGCGCCGGACGCTACGAGCGCCTGGGCGAACGACCTAGCAAAGTTTACCAAGCTTTGCTGGTGCATTGGAGGGCTTGGTCCTACGATATATGATATATAAATATATAAAAATGCCTAGGTTCCCTAGCAAACCTAGCACCTAAACCTCTCTACCCGCGGTAGGGGGGCTGGGGACGACGCGAAGTGGTGCCCCTAATTCGGACAGCACTGTACCGTCACCCTGGGAAAGGCCCAAGTGCAATGGGATCGGGTCAGCCGGTTTCTCCTTGGCCTGAAGGGCCTTGGAAGCGCACTGGGCCAACGCTAGCAGGCTTAGTTGTCACCGTTAAGTATCCACCTGATCAAACGCGAGTCTACTACGGAGTGTATCGCCAATAAATTGACAACAAAAACCGGCCGTAGACCTGACGAAGTTGGGTTGCACTAAAAGTGCGGGATTGACTACATTACGACCGGCCGGAGCCGGCTGCAGAGCGAGTCTCTGACTACGTAGCAAGCGCCAAGCGTCAAGTACGCGGCCAGAAAGACAGCCCTAGTCTTGCGAACCACTATCGAATTTAATCGACCGTGGTAAGCTCAACCCTGTTGTTGCTGCACTCACTGAGGTGAGATTTTTTAATTCGAGGGGTGCACAGAGTGCGGAATTGACTACGTTACGACCGGCCGGGGCCGGCCGCAGAGCGAGTCTCTGACTGCGTAGCAGGCGCCAAGCGTCAAGTACGCAGCCAGAAAAACAGCCCGAGCCTCGCGAACCACTATCGAATTTAATCGACCGCGGTAAGCTCAGCTCTGTTGTTGCTGTGCGAGACAGACTTAGTTGCAGCCGATCGAAACCGGCCGCAGCGTAAGCCCTAAAGAGGCTATCTCAATTCGTCGAGGACGAAGCGAGATTTGTACGAATCCGGCGTATGAGTATTGCGAACGAGTTGTCGTCGTGAGACGACAATCGTGACTCAACAGCTGGAGCGACCGCGAACGGGTCCGAGCGGGGCCGGACGCAGAACGGATCTGAGAGTGGCGTTTGAGTATTGCTACGAGAGAAGTCGTGAGACAACAATCGTGACTCGGCAGCCGGGAGCGACCTTCAACACGTCCGAACGGGTCCGGAGGCAGATCGGGTCTCGCTTAGCTTAACTTAACAAATTCATATTTATCGCAGTTGCCGCCGCGCCGTCTGCTTGGCAGCGCCCTGCGGGAGAAACCGGTTTTTGAAAATGTTTTCAATTCGTTTATGTACTGAACAGAATGTTCTACTAAGAACGGTTAAAATGTTTTGAAAACGTTACTTTAAACATCGTTACCGAGCCTAGGTGTTTCGTATGCGTAAGCAATCATTTTTATTATATACCGAGATAAAAAGTAATGTAAATTCTTCGTTCCCTTAATATTGTAGTCATTCTCACGTACTTTATTTAATTATTAACCCAACTTGCCGACCAGTGTAACGATCAGTTCGCAATGAAGTACAGTGGGGTACAACATTCAATAACGCGTCACGTGACAATGGCTGTCGGAGTAGTGAACGAACGGTGGTTAATGTACAATCAGCCTCGAAATTACTGTTGGCGTAAGGGGAAAGTTTAAGCGGTTTATACATCGCTTCTATTTCAGTTTGCTGCAAAAGGCGATGCCCGTTTTTTTGTGATTTCACGAGTCAATCGGCTTCCCTTGATTGAACCAATTATATTTGTCAATGTCAATCTAATAGTTAATCCCCAAACAAACACACAAACTGTATGGATGACCATATAGCGAAAGGGGGGATATATAAATAAACATAACCCGAGCAGAAACATGTGTGTTCATCACACAAAGTAATGCCTCGACCAGGACTCGAACCTGGGACCACCGGCGTATAAGGCAGGGCTTTGCCACACTACTATATAAGAAAAAGTCAATTGATGATTACGAAGGTAATTACACGCTTATGGATTTTTTGCGCAATTTGTTTTGTTGAAAATGGAATGAAAATAACAAAACTTTCAAATTCAAATTCAAAAATGTATTTCTCAACATTGACAATAACTTTTTCTTATTGACGTCAAATAGAAGACGACCATACCACCAGTTCAGAAAAACCTTCGTGAAGAAGGACTGGCAAGAAACTTCACGGGTATAATTTTTTCAAAATAAATTTACAGAGTCTCTTTATGTCTATACAAAATGATTCTTATCTGCATCTGTTAGCTCGGCAAGTCTCCCTCCCCCCAAGTATCCAAACGACGAACACCGTCAAACGGCATCCGTTCACGTGTTAATCACGGGATCCAGCCATTACGGCGGTACCTACTCAAAAAATACATTATTATCTTCTACCTGGGTTATATAAAATTACAGAAAATGAATCCAAATTTGCGAATATACTATATATCAATCATAGCATTATGAATATGAAAAAAATACGATTGGCATAAGTAATTCGTTTAAAGTACTAAAGCCATCATGACTATGTGGATGTGCAGAGTTGAAATGAGATGTAAAGTGAAACTAACTCCAACTGTTAACAGTAAAAACGGAAAATAAAAATCCGCTCTCACCTCTCAACTCAGGCAGCATCTTAATGGTCCATCAAAGCGCCATAACATTCCACCTCAGACCCGGATCTTCCGGATGCGGCCGGAAGGGGCGTAACGACTGTATTATCCCGACAAGGGCGCTTCCTACAGGACTCACATCACCTGTATTACCGGAGAATTACCGTTATATGTAGTAGATTGATTTAAAAGTATCCTAAAAGGCACTGTTGAAGCTTTGCTGTGAAATTATTTACTTCGGCGGTAGTGCATTTTGTGGGCTTTAATAAATAATAATGATAAATCCCCAGACAAAAACAGCAACTGAATGGCCCCAAAGTAAGCAAAGCTAGTTTTGTGGATGATCGTACGGCGGATCAGAAACCCAGAATAAACATACGTTCATAAATATCAACAACAATGACCCGAGAACAAACATCTGTGTTCATCACACAAATGAATGCCCGGCCAGGAATCGAACCTGGGACCTTCGGCGTATGAGGCAAGGCCACTACGCCACTCGGCTTTAGAATCTATTAATAAGGTATCGTTATACGTTCATTTGTGTTAAATAGGAGCCAAAAAATAAGTAACCTTTATTGAAAACTCGCCAGACAATCCGACCAATGGTATGATTCTAAAGTAAGATAGACAGTACATAAGACATTTCCGTTAATTAGTTCTTTGCAAATCTTATGTTAGTTTATTTACTAGAAGCTGTAGATATCGCACAAAATTTGTAATGTATCTGCCTCTATTAGGATTCGAATCTAATATAGATGACAGGAGAGTTACGACACCAAGAGACTGTTCATAAACCTGAAACCTGGAACAACAACAAATAAAACACAAAGGTTTATTATCCGAACTACATCATAAGTAACAATAAAAACACACGTGAAGTGTAAGGGAACTCCAGCCTATGCTCAGATAACTAAAAAATTTACAAATACTCCAGAGCCTCTCGTCTTGAGTGCGATGAAAATTTTACTGCGCGTTACAGGTGGCCGGTACCTTCCCGGGAATTCCTCGTGAATCACGCCCGGAACGGATAATACGGACATTACCATTCTGCACCCGGATACCGCAGGCAATGTTTTTCTATTTCGTTGTAAACAAATTCAGTTGTTGATTGTACTTTTTGAATTGAGAATTGGATTTGCGTATATAATCTGTATCGTTTAACACAAAGTAGATTCAATTATACTTAATACATTTTCCTTATCTTTATCAATTCCTCAGATCGCAATCAGATCTTAAAGTTGTTCTGTTTTGTTTAAAACAGTTTTGCTTCTGATGATAATACTGAGACCAAAGTGACCCACAAAACATTATCTAACTAACACTATCCAGAATATCTCTGTTTACTCAGTACTTAACCTAAAAAATGAATGATTCGCTAACTCCTGACACGGGTCCTTAACAGTAATGCATGTGACAGTGACAAGTGACAAGATACTTGTTACAGCGTGACCCGTGTCATTATGACAACTGTGTCATCAGGTGACAAGGACTTAGTTGTGTAGGTATGACATAGTAATAGCATGCGTTAATACGGGCCTGCGGCAACTTTTTGTAGTCTGCAAAAATGTTGATGTTCGAGGCTCAGAATATTTATGTTGTTAAGTTGATAGAGTTGCGTAGGGTTTGTTTTGTCGTATTTTACTTTTTTATTCAGACGCTGGAAACAGTGGTAACAAACAACTCAAGAGCTCTGAAGTTTTACTCAATTTATTTAACCCTTGACTTTTAGCTTTGGGAATATATTTAATTAAATAATTTATGAATTGTTATGTTGTTTGAGTCAAATTTAAAAACCAATTAGTGATAAACGAGACTTATAAAAATTATAAGCGTTTTTAAAATATACCAATTTCATGGTTTTAGATCAAGCGGAGCCAGTTTTAGATGATTGTACAGAGAATTTGAGAAATCTGAAATAACTATAAAGTTATTAGAAAATATCATTTACTATAAAAAGCATCTGAGTTTATCACATAAATATCTTTACCAAGATAAGAAGTCCGGGAGCGCTGGCAGGCTGTACGGTCTCGATAGGTATCAAACCAAATTACTTTTCCATTTTTATTTTAAACGTTATCTTTTTAGTAACAACAAGTCAGAAACTATTTATTTATCCAACCGTGACAGGTACGGTTCAATCAGCAACACTCACCGGCGCAGTGGCAGTGCCTCCCTCCCTATAAGCTTGATTTATTTGATTCACCTTCATTCATACCGTCCTTTCAATGTAGAGTACAGAATTTGGAATAGATGAAACACTGGCATCATTGCTTTAAGCCCCACTTCGAAACCTATGGTAATAATAAAGCGTAAGCGAAATGTATTTTACTTATTATGTTAAAAGCACTTCGTAACCGTTTAAAGAAGTTTGTTGTGCAATGATTTATATAATAAGGTTTAAATTAATAGATTTACACGTATTACGAAATACTAATTTTTAACTAACTGACTAATTAACTATATTAGAGTATTAATTAACTGACTAAAAAGTTATGTCACCCACTCAATGAATAAGAAACTACGGTGTTCCCAATACATATCGGACAAATATAGTTGTTCTTCGAATGATTAAATATTTCTCAAATATTTAATTTGTACCTCTTACAGTACAAAAAGGAACACTTACATTATTTACCGTGTTTTATTGTGCGCAAATATTTTAAAAGACGTCTAGACAGCAAAAATGTCTGCCATTCGGGTCGGTCATTGGTCTATGTCTGCCTTATTAATGAGGTATATCGGAGCGCCGCAGGGCAGCGCATTTGTCCAGCTCAGCGTTACCTACCCCTTTTACCCCTTTTCTCTAAACCTGCTGGTTTTCCTTGAATATTTGACGAGATTTACTTGAGTTATGAGGTTCCGGGACTTTCGGGAGTATTAGGGATTTTTATAGTGCTACTGTGAGATATGAAACTGTGAAATATTGCATAGTACAGTTGGTAATGACAGGAACGCGTGCGGTGAGGGACTTTTTTTTATTGAAGAAGGATTAGACGTTTGTCTTCTATCTCACCTGATGGAAAGTGACGATGAATACGAAGGTGTTACACGTCTATCCACGAGATACCTATTCACTCGACGCTTGAAAGAACTAGGACTATAGTTTTCTGGAAAAACAGACGCAGGCAGTTCATTCCACTTTCTAGTTTGATGCTGTTTATGCTTTGCATTGGCTCAGATATTATTTTAATAGTTTTGTATGTTTGTTAAAATCAAGAAGGCAAATCGTTGTTGTGCTTCATTTCTTAATTGAGAAAAAATAAATAAATATAGGAGTTTCAAGAAGTTTGTAAACGGACTATCTCGTAAGGTCTTCACGCAATCGCTGACAGGTACATGAATGCTAATAGGTTTCTTCTTAACATCGTTTCTGATAAATAAATACAACTAACTAATTAAGCTAAAATATAACATCAGTAGCCTAACCAACTTTTAGTTTTGTAAGTATTACGAGTATAAGACACAAGATCTTACCGGGGAAAAATGCGTGCAATCCGATTCGTGTTAAAATTTCGGAATAAAAGATAGCCTATGTGAAATTCAAGTTATATTCTACATAAATAAATAAATAAAATAAAATAAATAAATATACGCTTAATTTCATTCAAATTCGTTTAGACGTTTTAGCTTTTGATGTCATCTCTAAAATGTATAATGCTACTCTGGCTCGGAAATACATTTATCCAATATTCTTTAAACACATTATCACTACGCTTAACTTGAACTTTCTATCCGAGAGGTACAAAAATAAGTCACAATAGAACCTTTTATCTTAAATAAAAGTATAGTTTCGCAGCAAAGCCTAGAGAAAAAGCTATGCAGCTAAAATCTTTACGAATCTTTACAAAACCTAATAGAGGATAATTTTAAAAGTTCGGACAAGCGTAACTAGTATCTTCGTAAATTAATAGATTTATGTGACTGAAACAATGGTTATCCTGTCTCTATTTTTCATATTTGCATTGAGCTGACTAGTTAGCGAAGTGTAGGACGGCCTGCAATGGAGGACTTAAAGAGGGTGACTAAGATTGGATGAATAAGTTAAGCTCAGCATAAGCAAAGGCAGCTCATGTGGATCGCAATAATCTGAGATGATTATTATAATAATACATTTATTTATAATATATTCATAGGTACTTTCAATTAACTAATAAATTTCAATTAACTTAACTTTTGTTTAGTTTCTTTGACCTTTTTTTTTCGAAATGACAGTTTATTTTAGCTTTTTAAATTTCACCGGACTTTGTGGCCTAGCGCTGAGGGCGCTTAGTCGGAACTTAAACTACTCCTACATACGATACGCCTAAGGGCACCCGAGAGGGCACGGACCTTGGCTTAGGACGTCCTATATTGATACTACCACTCGATCGGAAGGGTCATCTACTGCCAAAAAACCAGCAAAAAACTCAGTAGGAATGCGTACGACGCGTTAGCGTGGCCCACCGGTGGGTTAGGCGATTTGAATACGGTTTTGCCCTATTTATGACTGGAACGCCGGCGTTCCTTGTTGTAATAGCGTCGTCGGGATCTGTGGTTTCTTTGACAGGCTGTATAGTATAGTATAGTTTATCATAAAGCTGAGTTTCTTGGGAACCTATGAAATAGTTCTCGACTCGACTCGAGACTCGAAATTTGACTTAACGATTTTATTTTACCTAAAATGATGAGAAAAATTTAAGTTATTTGTTGCACAATATTATGTCTGCGTACTCCGTGACGGTAAGGAGTCTACTAATTGCAATTTAAAGTCGGCTTAGTAGTTTTTATTGGCTTCTGATCCGCCACTTACACAAGGTTTGAAGTAGTAGCTTTCGAAGTATTCATAATATTCAAAATTTTATGAATAACATGTCTATTCTAGAAACACGGAGTGACTGATCTCAGAGTTATTCTATAAAACGAAATTACCAATGCCATTTATTGAAATTGTTGTCAAAATGTTTACCAATCTATAGCTTTACGCAGTGTGCGCGAATCTGACCCGGAAGTGGGCTAAGCGGAACTGCCGCCATGCCGGAACTACACCACATTTCCGGTTTCCAATCTCAAGATTTCTACTGCTAGGTAAATGTTGGGTTATATTGTTTATTTCGTCTATTTTTAGAGCAAAGTCGATTATTAATAATGTTTAAAAAAATATTAATATAACGTTACCATAATACGTAATAATACTTTAAGAAGTGTAAACGAGGGCAAATATATTATGAGAATAATATATGTACTCGTATATATTACTCGTAATAAACTTCAGCACGAATCATTGTCTTTAGCTATCAAAGCTATCAAACTGTCCGTGTTGAACTTAAACATTTTTACACAGTATTAATATTCATTAAATCGTTGCCAAATATTCATTTTCTTTCAGTACAAAATTCAATTAATAGTTCAATCATTGGAAATTCATCGATTTGCTGAAACTCATCATAAAAAAGAATGAGATTTGAATCCGTTGTGATGCGAATCGCGATAAGAGATAATGTCACCAAAGGTCAGAGTCTCTATAAAAGAAAAAGCTTTTAACTCCATCTTTTGCATATTTTTCTAATAAACAAAAGAATGATAAGAATATTCTAAAGAAAAACACTCAAAAATATATTTGAGTTTTATATTGTATAAATAGAAACAATCAAATTACTTATTTATGCGTAATAAACGTCAATAGTTACGGACAAGCGGTCTTATCAGCGACCAAGTGGCAGTAAAGTCAAGAATGCACACTATACAGCCACTGGCCGTAAACTAAATAAAAAACACCATTATTTTGACAACTTTATACAAGAATCGAATACTGCTATATTAAATTACCTGATGTAAATTAAAAAAACATACAGAAAAACGAGGAAATAAACTCTAAAATTGAATACTGTTTACTTCACATCGTGGTCACAAAGTAAGTGAAGTAAGAAATTACACTAAAAACTTTAATGTCTATGAGATAAAGTTCAAAATCGTTTATTTGTGAAACTCGATGGGTGTAAAATGTGAAGTTGTAAAGATAGCTTTGGATATATCGTCCAAAGGTTTACGATTCTGTATAGTGTTACGTAAAAAGAAGTAGAAAAGCGGACAAATGCGGTGAATGGTTCAATACGAAACATTTCGCGTTTTATTTAGCCTAAAATGTAAAACAGCATCATAAATCTGGGAACACCCAAAAATTCCGAATTATGTAATTCCGAATTTGCATATTTCGATTTTTAAAATTTCGAATTTCACAATCCCGAAGAGTCTTAATTCAGACTATTCAAACACGATTCTGAATGATTCTGATTCTAAAATGGGTATATATTAAAAATTATAATCTAAATCTCTTGTGACACAAATTAAAATTAATAAGGCACATATTGAAATTATACAAATTAGGCGCGACGACGAAGCGAGGAGGAGCAGTTAGTCTGTATGTAGATAATGCAATGCGAGCTGAGCGAGCGCAGCGAGCGTGCCGCGGCGGCGGCCGGCGAAGCACCAAAAAGGGATTTGCATTTCAGTACATAAACTACATACTCAAGAAATAACTTGGTACAAAAAATTAAATAAACTTTCTCATTTCCAGCTGATTACTTGAACGTATAAATTGATGTGCTCATGCAGTTTTACAAGGCGTTTGTTATTGCAACTAATATTATTCGGAATTTTGATATTCGGGATTCGTATTTATGATATTGCGGATTATTAATAATTCGGATTTTTTATGGTTCGGTATTTTTAAATTCGGCAAATTGATTTTCGTAATTACAAACGCTCGGAATTTTGAAGTTTTGCAGAAGAAACATTCTAAAAGAAGATTTATGAAATACGGAATTTTCATTTTCATTTTTGAAATTTCATTCGGTCTTATAAAATTCGGAATTTTGAAATTCGTGATTATAACTATCGGAATTAAGTTTTTCGTATTTATGTAGTGTACCCCATAAATATACTTTCTGAACTATGAAATTTGTCGTAAGAGAATTACGACAGAATCTACATTATTTAGTTCTTATTGCAAGCAAAGCGCTGAAGGCACCTTATTTCAATAATTGGTTTGCGACTTCGCACAGAACTTTATCGTCTTATTCAATAATTTCTAAGTACAGTGCAACCCTAATATACCGTACCTCAATATAACTTGAGTTGTCCATTAGAGTATTGACTATAGAGTAAAGTTATATTTTACATTGGTAAAATATACCTTTACATTGCGAACATTTTTTGTGAACTATCTCTCTATAACGAATTTTCGACTGTCAAGAAAAAGTATAAATACCACGAATTTTGTCAACCCAAAACCGTAAATAAAGTTCGCACCAATGTATGACACTTAATTTATAGTAAGTATGTGATTCATGTTGCGACACGTTTCGACATGTGTTATCATTTATTAATAGAAGTTGTTCGCTTTAACAAGATGAGTACGATGTTGAGGTTATACTATAATAAAACTACTTTTTTACCTCTTTATAACGAATTTTAGACCAACCTAACCTCAACATAACAACCCTCAGTTCAACGAATTACTTGATAAAACGAATATTAACTTGTTCCCCTCCGATTTGTTATATCGAGGTTGCACTGTATAACTAAAGTTTTGAACAATACTTATTTTAGAAAACAGATAGATTTAGTTAATTTTACATTGAACCATTTCGCCACTTGGCGTAGGCGATAGTGACGTAGTGGGTAGTACCCCTACCTCATCGACCGAAGGGCCAAGGTTAGAGTCCTGGCCGGGCTTTCAGTTGTGTGATGATGAGTTGTGTGTTGATATTTATACATATAAGTTTATTCCAGGTTCTCTCCAGTTCGCAGTGTGCTTGCTGTGAGGGCATACAGTTGGTGTGTTTGTCTGGGGATTTATTATTATTTAGTTTACTTTAGACTTCAAAATGATTTTATATTACTTTTTTATATTTGGGTAACGACTTCAAAAATGCACGCATTTGCTCGCAATAAATGGCAAACTCCTAACTACTAGATTACGTCTACGTCCTGCTTTATTCGTTTCCTAACAAATTATATTAATGCACATAATATTCATAGACAATTATTAAAAGTTTTGCACTTAAAATCACTATTTTCCCTTCGCAATTCCAATGAATCTACTTTCTAACTACATCCGCCTCTCAATCACGAAACAAGTTATGTTAGTAATAATCAGTAAATGTCGGGCTACAAATACTAAAACTGGCACATAAATCGCTTTTCCCATAAATTATGGACACATTTTAATAAGCTCGTAAATAGTTACAGCCGTTATCTCTCAACTTGGGCCACACAATTTTATCGGCATTTTGCAAATTCTGAACGAAGTGGGAATATAAAATTGTTATAAGAACGCGTGGCGGTTGAGGGGCTAACGTGGAACTTGTCTCATTGACATCCGCGGCAGTGAATAGGTTGACAAGTGTCGTAGTAGCACGGGGAGGGTTCAGGTTATTCTTCTTTAACACTTTAACGACGTGTAGTGGAGAGTCTGTTGTAATAATGTTGTTGTGGTGGGTGTCAGCTATCAACTTCACCTTCAGCATATTTAAAAGGTCGCGTGGTGTATCTAAGTGGCAAAAGCGGTTTCGGGTTTTTATTTTGCTATGGATTAACACAAAGACGAATTGTTTAGTACTAAAATGAGTTGAAAAGTTAAATGTACCTACAAAAATTTCGCACTCTTGTAGGAAAACAAAAATAAGTCATCTAGATTGTCAAGACAAAATATTTAGACAAATAAACAGATGCCATACATTTTTTGACCTTATCTATGCAAATCTCAGCGCTCATTAACGATAGTGACAATTTGGTTAGGATCAGAAATGGTCCTTATATTTCTTTATATTTAAAATATATGTATACAATATAAACACAATATTTAAGTTCAGTACTTAGTTCCTCGACGTGAAGCTTTCGGAAAGTTTCCTCGCAAAGTTGTCGATAAGCTCTGCAACTGAACTACTGACTAGCACACAGTTAAATATGAAATTTATTTAACTTCACTAGATACTTTTATATTAAGCGGGTATTTTGAAATTTCCGATATTAGAACTTCCTGTTTTTTTTTCTATCGAAGACTTGTTTGAGATAGGCGGCCGAGTGGCGTAGTGGGTAGTAGCTCCGCCTCATACGACGGAGGTCTGAGGTTCGAGTCCTAATCGGGCATTCATTTTTGTTATGAACATAGACCTTTGTTTTCTGGTTGTATATACATTTATTCTGGGTTCCCTCTAGTTCACTGTATGGTCATTCATGACACAGCTCCGCTTGCTTTGGGGCCATACAGTTGGTGTGTCTCTCTGGGAATTAATTATTTATTTTTTTAATAGTACTAGAAAATACCTTATTAAGGAATGACATTATTTTTAATACATAAAAAGCATTAAGAGACGAAACCATGTACAATGTATTAAGCTCAGTACTTATACATAAAGCGTACATACCAACGAAACTAATAACAAGGTATTGCTTATGTGATAAAAGAGAGAATGTCACAATGAATAATCAAACAATCCACTGGAACTCATTTTAAAATGTCCAAAGTGCCAATATTACGAATCAATAACCAATGCTCACCCGCACAAGCTTAATTATGTAATTATAATACTTAACCATGGTATTCGCCTCTCGCATAGTTTTGAGAATAGCCACCTACGATCCGGTCTCAACACGCAGTAGATATATAAAAACGGTTAGCGTCGTCGCCTCTCTACGTGCTAAACTTGCAATATAACTTCATCTTGACGACGACGGGACTATTCACTAATTTATGCAGTTTATTTTAATATTAATGTTAACTGCTTAATGTAAACTGCTCATAACATGAACTTTGCACGCAGCGTCAGGGGTACAATATAGAAAAAAGAGTACCGATCTATTATACTATCCCTACTATAACCTAGGGATACGGGAGCAAAGCCGTGGGGAAGTTTAGTATTAAAAAAAAATCCTGGCAATATACCAACATTTAAGTATGTATTTTTCTATAAAGGAAACCGATGCCAAATGCCTTATAATGCCTTACACAATTGCCTTTACACAATAAAACTAAGTATTTTATAGTCATAAAGTACTCTGAAACATAGATATCCTTGGTACAGCTAGGAAAGTTGTGTAGGCTCAGATTCGCATTCAAATCCCCCGCGATTCTCGCCAGTTAGAAATCGGGCAACACGGCATTCCAACAGCCTAGTACGCATACCTACTGAGTTTCTTGCTGGTTTTTTGGCAGTAGATAACCTTTCCGAACCAGTGGTAGTTTAAATATACGACGTGCAAAGCCGAAGTCCGTACCCTCTCAGGTGCCCTTATGCGTATCGTATGTAGGAGTAATTTAAGTTCCGGCTAAGCACCGTCAGCGCTAAGCTGTATATATACCGTCAGGGCCATAAATAAACAGGCAATTTCGAAAAAAAAAGGAAAATCTGGCCGAAGCCTCAGCCTCCGCCGACTTCCCTGACTGTACATAGGAACTTTAGAAAAATCTTAGCCACTTTGTCTTGTAACTTTTGGTAACATTTAGAGGGTTTAGATTATGATAATATGTTTAGTTCGGTCACAACATACTTAATCATTTGTAAATGATCTTGCTTGGTGGTTTTAAGAAAAACGTGACGTTAGGAATGAATACAGTTAAAGCAACGATAAATTATGAAGTTAACTGTATCTTGTTCTAAAAAACACCTCAAGCTTTCTATAGCAAACTTAAAGATAACAAACAAAGGCAATAATCAAAAACAATAACTCTAAAAAAAATTCTTCACTCAAAAAATATCGCATTTCACCCATTGATTTCACCTGGCATTCGTGAATAGCGCGCCAAGGAAACTGCCTACACAAGTTTTTGCCGCCGATAACCCGATTTATCCATATCTCCGCCTTTTAAAGCTAATGTCATATTTTATTCATGAATACGAGTAATCGGCATAACAACATGTTTCCGATGGATTACTTGACCATTATTGATGATTTTTTTTCTTATTGGTAGCTAGTTGGATCATACTACCTATAGGAGGAAGTGATATTCAATGAGAAAGATAATTGGCAAGTATTTTTGCATACAATAGAGAAGAGGCTGGTTTCTTTTGAACTCATACTTAATTACTCTTATTTTTAAACAATAGTGGCTTTTAATGATTTTTTTCTCTGGTACCGTAGTTATGTTATTTACATACATTACAATGCTAATATTTTCTAGGTATTTAATTCGAGTCATAAATTAACTACACCTATTGTACAACTTATTGCATAGTTTCGCAAATTGGAACCATACAAAATAGCAGTAGAATTAGAATGTGACTTGACTGCACAACACCCTCATTAAAGATTGTACGTTACACACGAAGAATACTGTTAAACATTTGTAAGGACATATAAGGAGGTATAAGAAAATTATGTAATCAAAATATTTACAGAATTTCAACACAACATACAGGTAAAATACTTTCGAATCGTTTTTGCATTTGTAGTTCTGTACGGTCAGTACATTAATAAATAAACCAATACCTTTATATATTTTTTTATAATTTTTATAGCTAGGTTCTTTATATGGAACTAATAATATTAAAGGATGTTAAAATAGTGAATATTAATACTAAACATAATTTTTATTCTAAATTTCTTCAACTCCAGACATTTCTCACTCATCCTCATCCTCACTATCATCTGATGAATCATTTGTGTTAAGTATAATTTGTTCTGACATAATGTCTAAAACCTCATTCGTGCCTTGAAATTTCTTTTCCTCTTTAATAGCATGTAGACAAACATTTTTCCATTCCTCTACAGTTATATTATATAAAGATATACATTTTTCCTCAGCTAATGTCGTTATAGTACTCATGTTCATTGTGACATTTTTTTTGCGACGTAATTTATCACTGTCTACCATAAATTAACAAAATGTAACGAACCTCTTTTTTCTGACTGTACAAGGAAATTTAAATTTCAAGTTTAGAATTTCAGTAAATATACAAATACTACTACAAATGCAAAAACGTCTCGAAAGTAATTTACCTGTACTAGAATTAAATAAGTAAAAAAACTAATTTTCACTAAAGCCCTGAACCTATTTCAAGCGCGACGCACAATAAAAACTTTCAGCCGCAATTCAGGAACAAATTGATTGATCGGTGGCTAATTTGGAGCTCTCGATAAAAACCACTGGCTTTTGCCAACTACCCGCACTTTACGACCGCTGGAAGTCCACGGGTACTATTTGTAAGAAACCTTTGGGGTAATTTATCTTCGTGTTTTGTACTTGGATTTACTTGGGCCTGATTTTATGGCAAGGGTAGCAATAGAAATTATGTTGAGTATTTATGAGCCTCTTACGGTATTTAAAGAAAATTATGATGGTAATTTACAGTATTAGCAGTGATTGTGTTTTGTGAAAAACTTTTTGTGTATGTTTTTGATTTTGTAAAAATAATCAATAATTCATCGGAACAAGAGTTCAAACGAGAGCGAACAGTACGAGGCAGTGCCAGTATACCTTAATCTAACTTTAATCTGATAACGATTAGGTTGAATTTGGAATATTCCAATCGTTGCTGCACAATAACCAATGATTTAACATTATGAAATTTAAAGCTACAGATAAATATAATATCAACAACATAATAAAGAAAGTCTCAGAACATTTTGCAATCTGATAACAGAGTTATTAATACTTGAAATATGGTAAGAAAAATTAACAGTAGAGGTTGTACTAAGGCTACATGTTTTTTTGAGGATTATAACTAATACACACAGTTAAACATATTTGTTAGTTTAAATATGGAAAATAATAATTTTCAAGAACATATGAGCTTAGTACACATCCTGTTAATTGATATTGCATAGTGGATACCCAATCGAAACACAATTTCACTTGTTTATAGAGAGCACTCTTGACGCACGAAAAGCAACGAAATGAATGACCGTTGGAGATTTGACATATTATGTTTTATGACTTACTGCTGTGATGCCAAAATAAAATGAAAAATCCAACTTATTTTACAGATATTTTTTTATTGATAAATTCATAAAATATGTAAAAATGTTGATTCGTGTGAAATAATCAAATAAGTACTAACCATATTTTTTTTTATGAATTCTTGATATTTCCAAAACAATAATCATAAAAATGTGAAGACGCCGTAATCATAGTACATTCCTTTCAATTTATTTTGTTTCACAGATCAGAAAAATTTCATGCATTTTTTAACATACATTTCGTTTTGTTAACCGCCAAGCCCACAACTTTCTTCCTCCTTTATAACTTTAAATTACTAATAAATATAAAAAATCTACGTATTTCGTGCTCTATCAACAATGTACCTACAATTACACTTGATAATTCCATTAAAATCAAATATGCTGTTGTTGCATTCTTCATAATAACAATTACATCCAACCATAAGACTTACAAAAACACGCCACCGATCCAACATTAGTAATCTGAGAACACCACTTCAAAGTGTCCCATACATCACGACGAGACAAATCGCATTCCAATACTTTATCTGCCAGACATTTGCAGGAAAAGAAAAAAAAATGGACTCTGAATATGGCAACACTCAAACTCATCGGGGTTCCCGAATCGGCGGGAAAACTGTTTTTTACTGATAACGTAAAGTGCTCGTTGTATTGTGGAGATAGAGACAGTTAGATAGAAACATTTAGGTAGAGATGTTTAAATGTGGGTCTATTTTGTAGATAGATTGTTCAGTTTGATTGAAGTCAAGTTCATTTCGGTGCAATGAAATCACATTTTCTAACATCATTCCATTAATCAATTTTACAATAATTATTTTTGATTTTCTACAGACGATTTAAAATAGTTTTTACTGTATTATTATTTATGAGCGAGTGAATTTGAATTTATACAACAACGGCAACGCATCATTAGCCGATATAATAATCACATTGACGATCAGTAAATCCAACACCTACGACTCATGCTGTGCATGCATGCCACTTAGCAATAGGTGTGTCGCCTTATTTTATTTTATTTATTTGGATAACATACAGTGTTCTTAAAAAATTGCTTAATACAAAAAAAATTATTAAAAAACCAATTACCTATTAGTTTTCACATATCATAACTTTATAACCTGAGATAGAGCTAGGTACATAATAATATATAATACACATAAAATAAAATAAAAACACAAAAAAAAACAAATATTACAGTACAAAAAACAATTAAAAACTTAATCAAATGTATCCGAGAACGTTATCAAACCATTGATTAGTGATTGTCAGCTCTTTCTAGGGAAGAATTAAAAATGTCAATCTCTGGTAAATTTATTTTATTTATCAAATTTGAAGCCCTTAAAAAAATGAATTCTGCCGATAATTAGTACAGCTATGCGGAACATGCAAGTAATATGTTGTCGGGATTTTAGGTATAACAAAATGTTTTTGAAGTAGGTAATTAACGAAAGCTTGAAATATAAATATATCACAATTGGTTTGTACGTTAGGAATATCATTCGCAATATCCTACAACTTTAGTACAACGACCTAATTTGGCAGTCACATTAAATTTATCTGAACCATATGTTATTCTTGTTTTCGCGCACATTACCATAAATCCCACCATATTCTTGGTACATTAAAAACTTCAAGATCTTATAAATGTAAACCTTTTTTTGTTTAACTCATTTTTAATTAAAATATGTAAACTGATAAATAAGACTGTATGTTTATGCAATTGATCTAGCGGGATACATGGAAGATCCTGGTCTCTGTCATTAGTGGTATTGGCCATCATGTTTAAGGAGTTGTCAGCTGTACTGCTGTAAATTATCTGAATAGCGTTTAGTCTCTAATACTCATAACCGTAACTAATACATGCGCGACAGATTTTGTTTGTTCTGTTCTCACTTCTTCAAAACTTTTGCATGCACCTTGTGCGCAAAAGTATAGAAAAGATCAAAGGATACGAGAAAAAGTTTCCAATGAACGTAGTCACGATAAAACATAATCAAATAAAAAGTGAAGAACCGGATAAACAAAAAAGTTTGTGCGTTTGCTTTCTTGCGTTTACTGCTTCAATCTCAAATGCCCGATTCAGGTTATTTTATTGTTACGTGATATGCAAAGCCGAAGGCAAAAGGTAGTTCAGTCTATAAATATGAGCTGTCTCGACGTGGTTTACAAAAGTGAAGTGGTCGTGGCGCCTGAGCGACGGCCCACGGTTCGCGTCGCAGGCGCAGGTAGTAGTACCACTTGACTTGAAAATGTTAATCTTGAAGCCATGTGCTTATGCGATAGGTAACTTATGTTACTTCTGAGTTAATTTTTAGTACAAATTGTCATTTGTGTTGTGATTGTTGAATAAAGTTAACCGAATGATGTTTGAAATATTTTTCTTCATAAAATATGTATGGTTCTGTTATAGCGCTTTGAGGAAATTACGAATGGTCTACATGATCTGGATTTAATATATTAGTCAGAGTTTTAATTTGTACGTATTCCGCAAACTCATTTCGAATTTTGATTCTAATAACGATTTTCTCAAAAAAAAAATTGATTAATGAATTATATGATATTGGAATGCGTTTCGTCAAAATTGATTTTTTCCTCTAATTTAACTGCATGCTTCTTCCCCTTAACAGGAAAACAACCACATAACCGTAATTATGACGGCTGTCAAATGAGGAAGGGCTTTCGTAGCGCCCCAGACGAGATATAAACAAAATAAATTCTACTGATTTAAAGAAATATTTGAAAAAATCGTGAGTCTCTTACGGTATTGCCGTATACGACGTACAATAAAAGCGAGCGAACCAATTTTTTCAGGATTTTTCATAGTACCTTAACTTCAAACGATAGCCAGGTTTTCATTTCGGCACTTTATACTATTTTGCCTCTTAAAGCAAGATCTCTGAATTTACGAAAATCAGTTTTTGTCTGCACCTATCATTTATTCAAGCATCAAAATACTCCCTACACAGATGCAGAGCGATTTCAACATATTTCGCCAGATGTGGATCTTGCGATTATAAATCAGCTGTGTACGATCCGTTACACACTAGCTCGGGAGATTTGCAGAAATTGACAATGCTTTAAAGTATGCTATTTCCATTAAGAGCAAATATTTTGGCTACCAAATATTTTAAAATAAAAAAAAACTTTAAATGCATGGGATTTATTCAACCATAAAATAAATAAAAAATACAGCGGTGGACATGTTTTAGTGATATAATGTTGTAAATATTATTACGTCACTAAAATCTATTTCCTACTAAAACGCATCAAACGATCCAAATTGTCGATACCATTCCAAATAACAACGTGTATATATACGTTTATCCCATAAAACACCAACTCTTTGATAACATTGTAACAATAAATCATAATTCCTTTAATCCTTCTTCCGACGACGACTTCTAACATGTTCCAGGTTCCGTGTGTGAAGTTCTACGGATGCAAGCCGCCATGATTGTTTGACGCGTGGTGCATGCACAGAGATCGACGCGTGCTCATGTGGTGCGCGTTTCATGCGTAGACGCATCTATGAGGTGCTGTATTCATAGTTCTTGGTAGAAGGAATAAATGTACCTACTTAAACATAGCTATTAATAAAATAATATCTAGTAAGCTTTGATAAAACTAATATAGCGGCAAATTGGCGACGTTCTCACACAACGGTCGTGATAATTGCTCTGGTACCACCATAGATACACTCACACGAACTCAATCATATTGTTCGCCGACATAAGAGATAAAATTATGCAAAATTTGGGCTTGCGAGCAAGACAAAATATTTCGATTCCTTATAATTTTGTTGATAACCCCTATCTTCTAACTGTATAAGCAGCCCATCTAGAACCATGAAAATTAATGCGAGGTTTTGAGAAGTATTTCAGGCAGAACTACCTCAGACCGCTCAATATTAAAAATAACGAAAAAATGGGTTTAAGACAAAAAAAGAACTTACAATGCTAAATGTAAATAAAATATGTAATTACTGAGTTTTTTTATTTGTTAAATCTACTTAGTTATTAGTATTTACCGCAGTATCGGGCGCTGAGGAAAATCCGCGTGCGTTCCAATGTGAATTAAGCCTCTTAGATACCCGTCTTTGAAGGGTTATTAAATAGTTCAGTCTTTTGTTTTTGAGTTTCATTCGGCATCTTTCACTCGAGTGAACGCCCAGTCTAGTGAAGTATATAATCGCCCCTTTATCATAACTTTTCGTCGGAATAAAACAAATAACAGTTAAAAAACCCTTATCGTAAACTGGTATCGATTCAACTGCAAATTGAGGTTCCTTTTTTATAATCAACTTAAATCTGGATGACCGCTATTTTTCGTTCATTCCACCTCCAGTGAGACGCAGCTATAGATTGTCATCCGCCACGTGGTTTATATCAGCGCATAGGAAGAGCGCACTGTGCGCTAAGCTGCGGTGATGAGCTGCGTACGCGCATCTCAAATACAGCGAGATGTAAATGCGCACTGTTACTGTAGAGGTTTCTGAGATTAGACTGTCAATATTCAAAGCGCTGCCAGGGTTTCCTTAATCCGGACTCTGCGTTTAAGTAGGAACTAAGAATAAGTTTACTGAATTAAGAAAATCACTTAGAAAGGAAAATTTACTTGATTCTTGATCAGGCTACGTTTGAAAGTCCGTGGCAATACGGTTCAGAAAAACAGCTATTTTGCTACGCGAACCAAGAAAACCTAAAATGTTTATTTGACTTTTCAGTATTTCTGATATTCAATTTCTAATTATCAACCTATCTTTATTGTCAGTTTCATAACATTAACAAGTCAATACGAGTATTTTGTTCCCGTTAACATGGTCCAGTTAGTTACGGTCGCACAGAGAGACGCCACTACCTACTGATTTGATCAGTAGATTGACAACAAAAATTATTTAAAATACACAAATAGGATATTTGATTATACTGTATTTAAAAATATTGTGTGAGGTGCCTATTTCTTTATTTCTCGTTAACAAGTAAAATTAAAAATGTAGAATGTTAATGAATTAGTAAGTAAGAAACTAAAGGTATGTATCGTATTACCTAAAATACTATATAAGATCAATAAATATAATGTATACATAATACACGGAAAAAAAGGATTTCTTAAAATAAAGAAAATTTACTCCAGTTAAAGCAAATTTCATAAGTCCAAGAAAACGATTCACTCATATATAGGGAAAAGAATATTTTCTTAAAATAAAATTAGGGATAATCTTGGTTAATTTACTTTAAAATAAGATTAATTGAGCTTATATGAATAAAATGGAATAATGTCACTTCAAATCAATATTTTCTTGTAAATCAAATAAACATTTACTTGACTGAAAGTAATATTCTTTTCAATTAAGAAGTTACGTCTTTCATTTAAAACTTTTATTATTTTAAATTTAGTTAATATTTTCTTGAATTAAGAAGGGATGTCTTTCATTCAACACTTTCATTATTTTAAATTTAGGTAATATTCTCTTCAATTAAGAAGGAATGTCTTTCATTCAAAACTCTCGTTATTTTAAATTTAGGTAATATTCTCTTCAATTAAGAAGAAATGTCTTTCATTCAAAACTCTCGTTATTTTAAATTTAGGTAATATTCTCTTCAATTAAGAAGTTACGACTTTCATTCAAAACTTTTATTATTTTAAATTTAGGCAATAGTTTTTTCAATTAAGAAGGGATGTCTTTCATTCAAAACTTTCATTATTTTAAATTTAGTTATTATTTTCTTCAATTAAGAAGGGATGCCTTTCATTCAAAACTTTCATTATTTTTAATTTAGTAAATATTTTCTTCAATTAAGAAGAGATGTCTTTCATTCAAAACTTTTATTATTTTAAATTGAGGTAATATTTTCTTCAATTAAGAAGGGATGTCTTTCATTCAAAACTTTCATTATTTTTAATTTAGTAAATATTTTCTTCAATTAAGAAGAGATGTCTTTCATTCAAAACTTTTATTATTTTAAATTGAGGTAATATTCTCTTCAATTAAGAAGGGATGTCTTTCATTCAAAACTTTCTTTATTTTAAATTTAGGTAATATTCTCTTCAATTAAGAATGGATGTCTTTCAATCAAAACTTTTATTATTTTACATCTACATTGTATTTAGCTATGAATACATACATGTGATCAAGCGACCCCACTGTTGTGCTATTAAATTTATTACATAAAACTGTTTTGTGCATTGGCGCAGCGCGCGTGCTCAACAGTTTTATGTAGGTACTTAACAACGGAATAGCCTAGGTATCTTGAACGCGCATATGCCTTCTTTTCTTTGACATTAACAAATGACACCTTAAAACGTGAAAGACATACATATACTTAAATATTTTTCTTAAAACTATTTTACATTTATATTAAAAAAGATGAATGAAACATGCGTTCTTAGTTGTTCAAATGAATAAAAGTCTCATTTAATTTTAAACAAGTAACATTTATTTATTAACTATGGAATTAAAACGTAACATTCTAAAACATTTTTGTCAAATACAAATATTTGCCTCTAATAACATAATCTTAAGGGGTATAAATTGTACTTAATACTTAACATTTTACTTTTGTAAAGAAGGTAAGTACCTAATCAACATTCACAATGATAAATAGTATTGAATTGTAAGTAAATGACAGTGATCAAATCGTGTACCTACAAATCACCTTATTGAATATTTATTTTTTGAAAAGATTGTATAATTATTAACATTTATACTCTTAGATATAATAAGATTGAATACAACAGTCACATAACAATATTTATAATATTTTTGTGACTGTTATGTGTGATTACACATTACAATTATTTATGAGGCACTTATATAATCAACACTCATCTCTAGCTTTCAGTTTTTAAAATAAATAATTTCTTAGTACAAATTAACATAAATAGTTTCTTACTCGCTTCTTTCAAATAACAATTATAATTAAGTACCTACTAACTTTAAAAAATCAGACAAATAATATTATTTCTTTAACATATTTATCATTAATTATTGGATACTAATTAAAAGTTTTTAACATAAATAATTACTTATCATAATTTAACTTAAATAGTTTCTTACCCCCTTCTTTCGATATATACTTACGTCTTTGACATATTAAGCATAAAATTGTCATTACATGTTATCACTTTATTCAGTACTAATAAAATCAACACTTACCTATCTCTAACATCTGTATTTTTACATAGAATAATTTCTTTAAAATAACTTGAAAAGTGAAAAAACTTTATTTAGTTTCGTTACACAATGGTAACCAAAAAAAATCAGTCAGATAAAAATACTTCTTTGAAATATTAAGCATAAAAATTGTCATTACACATTAATAGTTTATCATTTGGAAACAGGGACTGTCTGGTATAGATGGTGGTGCCATCAAAGCATTATTTATCTCTATATATCCCTCTTATATATCTCGGAGTTACTATAATATAAAGAGTACCATTAAATTTAACATGTGAATGTGTGAACAAATTGATAGTTACCTTAGCACAGACAAAATATGCTTTCAATAGCTTCCTGCGTGGAGAATTTTTCTTTTTTATTGAGCCTTCTTTTTGGCCGAATTAAATGCCCTAGCACACAAATTTGTAATGGAATTTTTACTGTAATATAATTAAAATTTTCATGTTTAAAAATCCTTTAAAATAACAAATAAAATTTTTGAATTAATGATGAAAACTTACAATCATCCTCCAAATTCTCGACAGATATTATTAAATGTACTATATTTTCTTCCTGTGTAGGTCTTAATTGTATCATTTTTTTATAAAAGTCGTCCCAATTAAGAAAGAAGTTTAATCCCTTTTCAGGGAACATTAAATCAAAATTAATGTTTATCTGAAAATTATAAATTACTTATAAAAGTGAAATCCAATTATTATACTACTTTGTCTATTAATATTTTTTTATTGTAACTAGATAAACCAAGTTTAATGTTTCAAAGCAAAACAAACTAGATTGACAGTTGTGTACAAATAATATTTACTTACTAATACATCACTTCTTGGGTGATTTAAAATGCAAATTTTCATACTCGGCCGCTCATCTTAATTCATAATCTTCTTTCCATTTGATCTCCACATCCTCCCATGGATAAGAATGATTTCGGAGCCATATAAGGGCAGACTTATAGTTTTCTGCAAAGATAAACCATTTTTTAAGAATCTATTAAAAATGAAAACAGACAATGATATTACAATTCTGTCCAAATACTAGTAACTAATACAAATGACAGAATATAAATTTTCATTGAATCTTAAGTCTGAATCTAGGATAAGATTTAATTTGAATTGAAGATTGTCTGCATTTTACCTTTTAGATTTGTGTGACATATTTTCTTTTGAGGTATTTCATATTCATGGTTGGGTGTTGAACTTCTTCTTCTGTCTCCATATTTATAAATTATATTTCTTACTTTGTCAAGGAGCTTGCCTTTGGCTATGACAGACCTTTTATTTATAGTTTGGTTTTTGCTTATGGGTTTTGTATAGTATGTTCCCACTGCTTCTTTAAGGAAAATTTTTATTATTTTTGCCGCCAATATGTTATATTCTTCATATTTTAAGCATAATAAGCTGAAGCATACATAAAAATAAAGACACATTGAAAAAAAAGAATATAATTTTACAAGTTATGCAAAATGCTTAACATACTAACATATAAAAATATTAATATAAAAGGAATTTATATACCTGTTTACAATGTGGGTGTAAACATGTTTAATAATGATGTCCGTTAACTGATTTCTTTTTGTATTATTTAGGCATCCAAAATTTTTATAATATTTAATAACGCTGCTCCCTCCAGCTGTAGTCTGCAGTAAAGTAAATAAATCAAAATCAGGGAAATTTCTGGGGCTTCTTGTACAATTTTTTTCTTCCATAAAATCATGTATAATGCTGATTCCATCAAGGGAGATAAAGGATGCCCCATCAACCTTATTATCAACCAATGTGCTCGTGGTACTTAATGTGTTTGATTCAGTTGGAGTCTGAAAAAATTGTAAATATTAAGAAAGCCATCCAACACAGATAGGTAATGCACAAAATTACTATGCTGCATTAACTGAATTACCACTACATTAATTATTTCAATCTTTTTTGTTTAAGTTTAGTTAATTATACCTACATATTATTTGTCTTAATTACTACACTTGTTGCATTCTATGATTGATACTTAATATGTTTAGGTCTATAGCTAGCTAGCTAAAAACTTACAGTTGCAGCTACTAATTCAGCGACTCTTTCTTTAATACAAATTCTAGTGGCCATGTGGTGGAATAGCTCTATTAGATTTTCTTCTGATAATTTAGGTAAAAGGTCTATGGTTATATCATTATCTGAAAAATGTTTGATACAAATTTTATATATAGGAATCTTATAAGAATAGGAGTACACTGAACATCCTACTCTATATAAAGTTTATAATTTATGAAAATGACTAATTGTTGCCACATGACAGTACCTACAGTGGTAGGCCTGTATCCAGCATTGGGCGTTTCCCGCGTTTCCCGAGACTTTACAACCTTGAAACTACAAAAAAATTCATCCATTTAAAGGTTCGCATGTAAGTAATACTATGTGTATTTTGAAGGGCAGCGTATAGGACTAATAGAATCTGTTTTATATGCACCAAGTGTAACACTTTGTACCACACGTAATGCAAGACCACGTGCGTGCGAGGCAGCGAAGGGTAGGAAAGATAGATATGACGAAATACGATGGCTGATTACTCACAGAAGACAATCCAGGAACAGATAAATGCACACTGTTTTTCTAAAATTCTACAAATACGACCTACTGATAGATTTTCTAGATCCGAGGTTTCACGTTATAATAAACAAACACGTAAAAACTTACCAATAAATGTTTTTATTTTATCTTCCCGCACCTTCCACGAGCAAAGCAACTCTGCTAAAGTGTTTATTTTCGTCTTCCAAATTCATTTTTTGCTTGAATCTTCTCATGCATGTGCGTGATACAAAGTATAATTAAACATGAAAATTTTAATTTAATTACAGTAAAAATTCCATCACAAATTTTTGCGCTAGGGCATTTGCCATTTAATTCTGCCAAAAGGAAGGATCAATAAATAAAAAGAAAAATTCTCCACGCAGAAAGCTATTGAAAGCATATTTGCTGTAAGTAACTATCACATTGTTCACACATTCACATTCAATAGCAATCAATCACCAACTAATAACGGTCAAAGCGCGTGTCCCGCGAAATACGTTGCGACCGCGACAGTCGGTGACAGAATAAATAAGAGGGGGATAAAATGTTTAAACTTAAGATTATCTATTTTTGTTCTGAGTAAGTTTCAATTTAGTTTAAAAATATATTTTTTTATGGCAATATAAACGTGTTTTTTAAGAAGAGAAAGTTTTTTATTCTTTCAAGTAAATTAAATTTTTATTCAGAAATAATAATTTCTTACAAAGAGAATAAAAAGTGTTGAAATAAAACAACAGGTCAATTTGCTCCGACAAAATCTGTTTGTCTTGCGTTAACAATATATATACTTGAATGTAGAATGTTTGAGTTTAAACTGTGTTGACCCGATTCAATATTATCAAGAAAATATTAACTCGTGTCAATGTCTCATAATTTTGAGTTCAATTAAAATTTTCTTCAAGCAACTAAGCTTAATTGCGTGTTATTTTTGAAATTTAGGTAGGTAATTCTTTTTTTGTTGAAATACATTGATTTATTATTTGTTATTATGTGAGTACTAGCCGGTCCCCCCCAGTTCCAGCCGCGCAACTCCTGCTCCCGAGCCTCGTGGGAATTTTGTGATAAAATTTCCTTTGCATTTCATATAGTTATGAAACTTAGAACAGATATTGACATGAGAAAAGACATAGGCTACCTTTTATTGCGAAAACATCTTCTAGGGGTTGAAAAAAGGGATGAATATTTTTATGAAAATGTACCTATATAAAACGCCTTTATCAAAAAACGGACCAATTCCATTTACAATTGCAATACGGAGATGCGTGCAAAAGCAAATTTTTTATATGGGTCTCGTTTGAGTTTATGTATACATAATATAATAATTTAAAGCCGCCATATATCGAAAGTACTTAACTTCTTGTAGATTGGTTGGGTCTTTCTTAAGTAACTACGTCCAATTAATCTAAAACATGAATAAAAGTGCAAAATATATATTATTTACTTAGATAGTGTGAAAACCCTTGCACTTTTGTAAATCATGGAAGATGTCAAGATGTTGATGTTTTCGCTAACATCAAAGGCGATTGCTGACTGTATGTGAGACTGTGCTATTACTTTTTTAACTATAGGTAGGTACTTATTGAAATGGGGGATGACTGCTTGTATGAAAGGTTTGACGCCTATAAAATATGTAACGTACTGTTATAAGCGTTTGCAATTATAAGAATATAGCTTTTGCTTGCGACTTTGTCCTCGTGGAATAGTTTATTGCGTTTGTAAATAGTACTGCTTCATCTATACTAATATAATAGAGCTGAAGAGTATGTTTATTTGTTTGAACGCGCTAATCTATGGAACTACTATAGTTAAGTATATTTTATCCCAAAATCCCGAGAACGGGAATGAGAGTTACGCAAGTGGAACAGCAGGGACCGGTTAGTATCTATTTTATATAGGCAACACTTTCACTGACGATGAGGCCGTTTCTCGTTTGATATTGGGCGTAAACAACAATAATGGGAAAATGGCAAGTGCAAACATATAAATTCCTCCCGATCCCATCAAATTGCTTTATAGAGTACTATCGGGTTCGTGAGGTTTCTCCCGCGTAACTCCTGACGCCGTGGGAATTTCTTAGCAAACCAAAACCCAGTCTATGTTACTCCTGGATAATGTAACTATCTAATGATAAAGAATTTTTGAATTCGGTTCAGTAGCTTTTGAGTTTATTCTTTAGATACATACAAAAATACAAATATTTCCACTTTAAAATATCTTTAAATATTTGTTTGTTACTAGAAAAATATAAAGCATTGAAGTTAAACAACCGCTTGATTTGCTTCAAAAAGTTAATTACATTTTTGATGTTAACAATATTTTTTGTCAATATAAATGTGTTTTTTCTATAACGAAAAAATTTTCTTGTTTTAATTCTATTTCATTTTAATTTAGAAATATTATTTTGTTACATAGACCAATATGAAGTACTGAAATGAAACGACAGCTTGATTTGCTTCAAAAAGAAAATTTCAATTTCGTTGAACACAATATTTTTTTATGTAAATATAAATGCGTTTTTTTCTATAGAGAGCAACTTTTCTTGTATTAAGTGTATTTAATTTTAATTAAAAAATATTATTTTGTTACATAGACAAATATGAAGTATTGAAATGAAACGACAGCTTGATTTGCTTCAAAAAGAAAATTTCAATTTCGTTGAACACAATATTTTTTTATGTAAATATAAATGTGTTTTTTTCTATAGAGAGCAATTTTTCTTGTATTAAGTGTATTTAATTTTAATTCAAAAATATTATTTTGTTACATAGACAAATATGAAGTATTGAAATGAAACGACAGTTTGTTTTGCTTCAACAACACGTTATTGTCTTGGGTTAACCAAATAAATACTTGAAACTTAGAAATATATCTATTTTTTAACATGAGATCAAATTGAGTCAAACCGATTCAATATTATTTTGGAATAAGAAAATGTTAATTCTTTTCAATGTCACATAGTTTTGAGTTAAGTATATTATTTTTGTTTTATTTCAACAAAACGGTTTTTGACGCAAGTAAGCGTTTACTTAATGTTAGAGAATATTTACTCCATTTGAGAGATTTTCTTATTTTGTTCCAAAATATGACGTATGCTTCGATAAAACAATCCAAAAAGTCAAGGTGAGAATATTTGTTTTAGATTTAGATAAATAAACAAGTAAACATGACCTTTTGTTTCAAAACACACACTTTCTTGATATGATGAAAATATACTTGCATAAAGCTAATATTACCTTGAAATCCCAAGAAAACCGATTTTGTTCATTTAAGAAATCCTTTTTTTCCGTGTAGCACTTGGTTAAACCCTTGTGGTTTTTAGATGCTGTTTAATACGATACTGTCATATTTGTAAATAAATAAAAGATAAATAATAAAATAAAAAAAGTATAGGTTTTACTTAGCGAATTCATACTTCATCTTCACTACGTCTATATTAGCTTGGCGAAGCCTAAAATTAAGAGAATCTTAAGTAACCGTTAGATGTCTTTTAGCGCTGACGTTAGACGATTGCTGAGTCACTGCAACATTAAATATTAAGAAAGATAAAAAAGAGAAAGTGACAAAAACTTATTCACTTTAAGTGACGTATTGTTTACTTACAAAATGACGGGAAGGAATGTCGCATATTTTACACGTACCCTCTAAAAAGTTAACTCAGTATCCGTGTACCATAATTAGTAAAGCTTTTAAAGACAATGTTGCTGAAACAGTTGGAGATAACTGCGAAAAGCCCACCCAGTGTTTGTCTGTTTGCTTGTTGGAGAAAACAAAGATGGCGTCGTAAAGCTGCGCGTGCGTCATTGCCGCCTGATTGGCCGTGTAGAGTAGGGTGACCGTGTTCTGAGTTTGAAGGTGCTTTGTAAAATGAAAGGAAAATAGTAGTACTAAAATAAGGATAATCGTTATGCCTTAGAAAAAAAATATGCCTACTTCTGTAATATTGTGTAATATTGTCAGTAATTAGACAAGTTAGCCTAGCTAATTTTCGCTGATGAAATGTTTGATCTGAATTTGTATAAATTATACAGATACGTTAATATGTATCTGTATACGTATCAGATTCCTGCATAGAATCTGAATTTGTATATACTGTATATACAAATTCAGATTCATAAATAAGCTATATTTAAGATAAGCGATATTTACCTAGCGTCACCTGTATAGACAGATATGTTAATAGAATTATGTTGTAGTTCAATTTTCATTTCGCGTATCACCAAATAACAAATAATAAATATTTCTAACAATCACACCACATTATCTAGCCCAAATTAAGTATCATTAAGAACTTGTGTTATGGATATTAGATAACGGATAAATAAACTCAAGAAATATATATGCACAAATACATTTTTTTTTCACATATAAATATTAGAAATAAACTTAAATAAACAAACATACACATCCATGACTAGAAAGCAAATATAATAAAATATCTGCCTCTACCAGGATTCGAACCCAGGACCTCCGGCATGGAAGGCAAGGGTACTTACCTCCACACAAAACAGGCCATTCAAACCAAATGTAGGATATGTTTTTATTTTCATAAGGTATGTTTTTATTTTCATAAGGTATGTTTTTATTTTCATAAGGTATGTTTTAGGTATGTTTAAATACTATAGATATTTTTCAGTCACTTACCTCATTGTTTTGGTATGAAATCAAAGCACCGACAGGTAGTAAATATATACGCAATATATATATATAAGATTTAAAATATTATTACATAATTATCCACCTAGATAGTATGGTCACCACATTGAAAATGTAGGTAGAGATTTGCATAGGTGCAAACTTAAGCAATATCTACGCAGTTGCTACTTCTGTTTGCATAATTTGTTAAACGTACCGTTTTGTGACATGGACTTAGTTTTTACTAATGTATTGTAACACAAATATTGCTGAGTAAAAGTAAAAAAGAAAATACGTTTATTTCAGCACAACAAAGATACACATTTTTTTTTAAATCTAGGCCTTATTCTAATACATGTATCTAACTGAAATCGGTTACTAAATCAGCTCACATGTCGCTTAAGCGTCGGGTGATCTTCTGTTGGTACCGAGAGAGATTGGACAGTTGTGAGATTTGGATCATTCGAATCTACTGTGGTGACGCCGTCTCTAGTGGGTAGGTACTGCAACGTTTGCTTGTGCCGTATTTATTAAAAGAGGTTATTGCACAAACAAACTTGCCGACATTTATGACGGGCAACTTACAAGTCTGTCATTAATTGATTTTTATTTGTAAAATGTAAAATATAGAGAATATCGAAGATTGTTCTAGATCATTCCTTGACGGAATTCCTTACGGAATTCTATTGCGGGCTTCGTCCCCAAAAATATTCTAATAATTATCATTGTATTTTCCTTTAAAATAGATTCATCTTAAATAAAAGTAATTTCAAGTTAAAGTGTTTTTTTCCTTTGTTGATTAGGAAGACCTCCCTAGGTTAGATTAGGTCCATCCAGGGTCCCGACCCCCCAGATGGTGGAGGCGCCGGGTACAGTTGGAGTGTTTTGCTTTTTTCAGATTATTTCAGCTATATACGCCACTGAGTATAGCGGAAAGAAAATTTTAGAAGGCAAGAGACATCTGAATACTAGGAGTAAAGGAAAGACTCTAAAAAGTGACGACGCTTTACGGCAAATAAAAGAGTTATAAAAGTTATATATATAAGAAAATTATAAAAATAGCCATGAATTTAAATAAGTACTCTGGCATTTCGACAGTTTTGGTGAGTGAATTTTTAGCCCAGTTCGAGGTAATTGCGGCAGTACATAAATACAACAATGAAAGCAAGAGGCTAGTTATACAAACATATTTAGAAGGACCTGCGTTGTATTTCTACAAAACGATAATTGATACATGCGAAACGTTCGACGAAATTAGAAAAAGATTTATAGAAGAATTTGGCAGAGAAATAGATCATGTGGCTAATTTTTATTCAAGGAAGCAACAAGCCAATGAAGAACTAATATACTACTATTACGCATTGGACATGTGTGCAAACAAAGCTGGTACAATAACAGATAGTATATTTATAAACCATTTCTTGAAAAATTGCAAATACACATATAAATGCCGACTAGCGTCTCAAATCTATACAAATAAAAAAATGTTAAAAGAAACGATAATGCAGATGCACGAAATGTTCACTGGAAAGCAGGAAGAAAATTTATATCTTCAAGACAACGTACAGATGTCACAAGAAATACCAGTAAATTCTACAACACCACCGAGGAGTGAGAAGGAAGATTCTCAAAGGTTAACTAACATGGACTACGGGAACGCGAGAGGAAAATTCTTAAATAATAACAATCGATCTCCATATAATTTAAGAAGAACACAGGATCGAGGTGATTCATCCAACGGGCGAGGAAGGAATTTCCCAAACTTCAACCGGCGTCAGTAAGACAGCTTGGGACATTATTGATGCCGATTAATCAAGACAATATTATATGTAAGTGTAGTCCCAATATTAAAGTTAAAATTAGAGAAAGATTTATCTCAGCTTTGCTTGATACAGGCGCTTCAGTGTCTGTAATATCTCAACTATTATGTAATCAATTAAATATTACAATACATAAGGTTGAAGATATAAAAATCCGAGCCGTTAATGGTAATCGAATGAATATAATTGGTAAAATACAAATATGTTTGGAGATTGAACATGTTGTGTATATACAGAATTGTTATGTAGTTGATAAAATTGAAAGAAATTTAATTCTCGGACAAGACTTTCTTCAGAAGTCTGGTGCAATATTAGATTTTAAAAAAGGTCATGTTCAATTTGTAAATAATATTTGTAAATTTATTAGAAATGATGAAATTAATGATTTTAATGTTAAAGATGTGAACCAAAATACCCTTCAGGTAATACAGGTTTCACGTGAATTGAGTAAGGATGAATATATTTATTTTTCTGATTTAGTAGATAAAAATGATTGTAGATTGTGGGAAGTAGTGGTAGCTAAACCAAATGAAAAAGAATTTAATTTATCTTCGAATTTGTCGGTAAAAGAACGAATTGAATTATTAAAAATATTAACAAAATATCGGTCGACGTTCGCGTTCGAAAAAAAAGAGTTAGGAAAGTGTAATATTGTCGAAGTCACAATCGATACAATAGATGAAACTCCAGTTCATAGAGCACCTTATAGAATATCTAACGAACAACATAAAATTATACGTGAGCAAGTTAATGATATGCTTGAAAATAATGTGATTAGAAAGTCTAGAAGTGCGTATGCATCACCGGTAGTACTAGTTAAAAAACCAGACAATACATGGAGATTTTGTGTGGATTACAGAAAATTGAATAAGAAAGTAATAACAGATTCATATCCTTTGCCTATCATCGAAGATATGATAACACAGCTGAATGGGGCGAAATTCTATGCAGATTTAGATTTAAACTCCGCCTATTGGCAATTATCGATAGCGGAGAAAGATAAACACAAAACAGCATTCATCACACCGTCTGGATTATACGAGTTTAACGTATTACCTTTTGGATTAAAAACTAGTGGAGCTTTTTTTCAAAGGACAATGGATGAAGTGTTAGCAGGTCTTAAGTATAAAAATGTGATAGTCTTTATTGACAATGTGATCGTGTATGGTGATTCATTTAATGAATTTTTAAGTGCTTTAGAAGAAGTGTTTCAACGGTTGAGTGCGGCAAACTTGACACTCAAACCCTCAAAGTGTAATTTTGGATTCAAAGAAATAACTGTGTTTCTGGAGAAGGTATTTTACCAGACCCAAAAAATATTGAGAAAATAAAAAAAGTAAAAATACCAAGAAATATTAAAGAATTGAAATCGGTATTGGGTTTATTTTCATATTATAGAAAATTTATAAAGAATTTCTCTTCATTAACCCTTCCTTTAACAGATCTATTAAAGAAGAATACGAAATTTATTTGGTCACAAGTACAACAAGAGGTATTCGATAAAATGATATCGTTAATGGTTGAACCACCATTATTACGACATTTTGTTAATGACGAAAAAATATGTACAAGATTATATGTAGATGCGAGTGATTTAGCTCTGGGAGCATGTTTGATGCAAGGTCAACAAGAGAAATTGTTACCGATATGCTTCGCATCACGAAAATTAACAGAAGCAGAAAAAAATATTCAATAACTGAAAAGGAGTGTTTAAGTTTAGTGTGGGCATTAAACTATTTTAAACATTATTTATGGGGATTACAATTCCAGTTAGTAACAGACCATAAGGCATTATGTTGGTTAAGGACAAGACGAGACATGTCTGGAAGACTAACCAGATGGGCCTTGGCAATTCAAGATCAAGTACAAAAAAGATCGTATGATAAAAAAACTTCTAATATTAAACTTCGTGTAGGACAATTAGTTTTGTTACATTGTCCAAAAAGAATATCAGGTAAAAGTCGAAAACTTAGTCGACCATATAAAGGTTTATTTCGAGTATTACGATATATAGGATGTGACAATTATCTTGTAAAAAAAATACAAAATAACCAAGAACTAATTGTACATGTGAATAGATTGAAACCATATAATATTCGATAAAGTAAAACTAATGATAAAACTATGTCTATATTTATATATATATAAAACAAAGTTTTTGTATATATATTTATTTCTTGAAATATTACAGTAATATTATAATTTCTTTATTCTTAGAATTAATAGAGTAAAAGTACACATTTAGGTGTATAAATATGTATATCGTTCATTTGTATATATGCAACGGTTAGAATTTCGTTGGGGTTTTAGAATAATATAACAAACTAATATTTTTTTTTTTTTTCAAATTCTATGTACACTTCACAACGCAATGTTCCGAGATGATATATCCTGCAAAGCCGATCCAAACAGCATCACCAAAAAGGAGATGCAATGGATGGACGATGCAGATAAAAGAAAATAAGGAAAAGGTTTTTATATATTATATATTGAGACAAGAGGGTATTTTATTTAATGATTTAATAAATTAAATTTAGAGACCCGGAGATAAAACCTCTAAGGGGCGGCAGGTACACGCGGCACGTATTTACCGCGTTGCATTTTATTTACGAATCATAAATATACGTGTGGTGCCAATGCTCTAAAGAAGTCAATTTTCAAAGACTAAAATAACACTATAGATAATGTGCACGTTTAATTTGAGGCACGCCTAATAATCTCCAAAAGAGAGAAGGTGATAGCCGATTTAGCTATGCGGCCACAGTTTACGAGTATATATAATATTGTGATATTGATGTCTGTGGGTCAACACGCGGATGTAGAATAGGATCCTCAGTGGGTTAAATAATAAAAGGGTTGTGATAGAATAGGTAATGTATTTTAAACGTTATTGGTATAGAATTTTGTTAGGTGTATTACGGTGCATTTTGAAAAAGTTCTCTACATTGCGTTGTGAAATATTAAATCCTTTAATTTATAGATATCATTCTGGGTTAAATAAAATACTTTGGATCCGATTTTATGATCTATTCATAGGTAAGTTTGTCCGGTAATAGTTAGGCAGGTAAAATCTTAATATTTAGGTAGGTAATATTTAAATTTTCGAAAGTTACAAACTTTCAAATAAACTTTTAATCATTCAGAAAAGTTTAAAGTTAATATGACAGTTCATGTCAAACGTGTTTGTTTTGCCAACTGAATGATAATGTTTGATAATACAATTTGATTAATTTAGTATTAATTTTAATATAAATGGGATTAATTAAATTTACTTTTATTGGGATATTAATGTATTTATTACTTATCAATTAATTATAATTATAATTTGATTGTATTCAATGGGTTATTTTAACAATTGTTGATTAATTTAATAATAAATATTGGTTATTTGAATTTGCGTATGATTGGGTAACGTAAATGATTAATATGGGGTTGTTGATTATTCATGAATTGTATGAGAAATTAAAATAATTTACACTGTTTTATTTAGATATTAATTAACCAGCCGGGATCTTGGCTGATTTTCATCAGGTTTTGTGGCTTAGGCTCTATTGATGGAGAATAAATACAATAAGATCATTTTTGGTGTAATAAGATGTTGTAATTTAAACATGATCAAGTGTGTATATTCCTATCGGTAGGGGGCTCATCTGAGAGTAATCCCGATTAATGTATATGGTCCTGATTTAAGTAGGGTCGTTATTTAAGAATGAAATGTATATAGGAATTTATTTAATCAGCTTCACTAATTAAATAAATTAAACAAGAGGGGCGATTGCAACGTTTGCTTGTGCCGTATTTATTAAAAGAGGTTATTGCACAAACAAACTTGCCGACATTTATGACTGGCAACTTACAAGTCTGTCCTTAATTGATTTTTATTTGTAAAATGTAAAATATAGAGAATATCGAAGATTGTTCTAGATCATTCCTTGACGGAATTCCTTACGGAATTCTATTGCGGGCTTCGTCCCCAAAAATATTCTAATAATTATCATTGTATTTTCCTTTAAAATAGATTCATCTTAAATAAAAGTAATTTCAAGTTAAAGTGTTTTTTTCCTTTGTGGATTAGGAAGACCTCCCTAGGTTAGATTAGGTCCATCCCGGGTACCGACCCCAGAGTACCTATGCTTATTAATTATAAATTCTTGGCCTTAGACTGGGTCTCACCTCGTGTTCCCGCCAACCTTGTAAAAAAGATGAAATCGAATAGAACTGCTACTACTTACTACTAATACTACAAAAAATAATAGGATCCCCTTCAAATCCATTTATTCTCTCGTGAATAAATAAGATTGACATTTAGTCTCATAAAGCATCTTTATTTTATTAACATACCATATTTACATATAATAATAAATACAAGATTTTGCGATAGCTTCTCCGCTTACCACCAATTGATTAATTCTGCTTCTGCTAATTATGAGTGCTAAGTATAACAACACTCCGGTCGAACTAATACGTTATTCATTGAATTTATTATTTAAACAATTCAATATGTTTTATTTCATCTAAGATAAAACTGGTTTTCATTTGATGAGTGCCTTCTGTTACTTCATCTTCATCATCATAGCGTAAATACACCTTATTTTCGGCTTAATAAAGTCGGTATTAAAGGTAGAGCAGAGTAGAGATCGTATCAAAATGTTTAAATACATGAACAAATAGTAGGAAATAGGACTATGGCATAAAATAATTTTCGTACCTTACCTTACTGTTTTGCTAAATATGAAGTTAGTTTAGCTTCAGTTCCTGGAACAAGTAAAGAGCAAACATTATTAATTTTCGTATTATTCTGGAAGATCGATTGACTAGCGTACATTGAACTAAGAGTTTTTTTGCTAGGATCTCATCAGTGCCTGTACTGGGGTCCTTCTTATTTTAATGCCACGACAATCACGGATAATGGCGAACAAAGACCATTTGAACTGAAGCCTTGAAATTGTATTATTAAATAATACTCCAATACAATTAGTATAATATCATAAAAAATGATTAATAATACAAAGCAAATACATTAATCACGAGTAAAGATGTCCGTCGGAGTACAAATAATTACAAACACAGAATAGGTAAGAAGGTTTTAGACAAAAATGTCGAAAACTCTTAAACCGGTGGATATATCTGGTTAAAGTCCGGTTAAAATAAATATACACCTTTTGCATATGTCCACTACCTTATAAATTTGAACAGTGCTATACCAAAAAATATAATTTACTATCACGCAAATTACCGCGGATGAAGTTGCAGGTAATAACTGTTGATTATAATAATCTACGCAGATGAAACTGCTTCAAAGTTCAAGTAATATACGAGTAAATTAATTAGAGTCAGTGGCGTAGTGATGACAAACTGGCTTCTCGTTCAGAGGGGGCCCTAGCCAAGCAGCCATCTACGAGTATGATCGCTAACGCTATCGAAAACTTGTGAACTGCATGGCGCATCGTGAGGCTCATGTGAGTGGAGGAAAACATTCGTAATTTCGGTTTGTGTAAATTCAGCTAATTTGCAATTTGCTTGCGTGGTGGAGTATTAATTTCTTGAAACCTACGTTTTACGTTACCACTCCTTTAACTGTATTTCTTAGACAATGCATACCTTATGTTTTTATCAAAGGATTATTCTCCAAGATAACCTAAAGCGAAATAAATTTACAAAATGTATTTATTTATTTATTACAAAATCCACAGCTCTTAATTTAATTACAGTTATTAATTATCTATAAAATGCTGACAGCCAGTTATGGATCTACAATTTTTATTTTAATACGTGTAGCAGTCTCCTACGAATAAATAGAAATACATTTTAATGAATAAGTTTAATTAATGAGAGATAAATGTATCAACTTATAAGATACGGTCATGGTCAAAATAGTAAATTTAATAATTTCAGTGTGTGTTTATATGTGTGTATGTGTGAGTTTAAGAGTGTATGTGTGTACGAATTTGTACCTTTCAAATTTATAACTTTATAATGTTATACCTAAACGTTGACTTGCTTTCATCAAATATATCAATGACTTGTTAGAATATTTTATTATAAGTGTTCTACATACTGTTTATGGTTGAGTTTCGTGTATAATTGATAAACTATGTCGTTTCGGAGACACAAATAACATTGCGGTGTACAGAGGTTCGAACGCCGCTCATCCCGACGTTACTCGTTAGCGACAGCTAATGGTCACTTAGCTCTAATCCGAGACTAATGTGATCCTAGATTTATAAACGATTAACGTTCAATTTAACATGAGATTTATCAGTGAATTTGTAACGTTCCTTTACTTAAAGTTTTTAATGCTCAGTTAAAGAGGAAAATTATTTAAGTTCAAAATAGATTTAATACGTGAGATAAGAAGGTATTATTTTCATAAATACAAAACTAAGTTAATAAAATAACTCGTTTGAGGGGAAAATCCATTGTTTTTAACATGAACTGCAAGACTATATATAATTTCAAAACTTCCGATTTGGCTCAAATAAGCAAAGCTTGTTCTATATTTTTTGCCATTTTAAAAGTAGTTTTGTGATGACTCTCTCACCGAATTCTTGGCCCTTACTGGCGTTAAGCTTTGGAAACCCATTTTCACAGTATTCTTTCGGTGCCCATTTCTTACGACTAAAGAAGTTTTGCAGGCCCCATCAAAACTTTCCAGGTAAACAAGCGTGCATGCCACGTTGCCTTCAGAAATAAAACTCTGTAGCATAATTTTAGGTTCTTAAATAATCTGCATATTATAAATACATCCCATTTCAAGTTACTGCGTCATGGTGTAGTAATAGCTCCTTTCATTTATCAGAGGTTTTGGATTCGAATCCTGGCAGGGACAGACATCAGTGTGGTACATTATACGTTTTTCTTATTGTTGTACCGTTTTGAACAAGGATTTTTCAAAACAATTGTTCGATATTCTTTTGAAAATATTATCTTTAGAAATTATCTCTTTGTTATTCAAACCCATTTTTGGGTTATAAAGAAACTTTTTTCTTAAAACATTATGAATTGCAATGTGTATGATAGAGTAGGTATTTTCTGTTTATTTAGAAAACAACAACCAAAATGCACCCAATATTACCTACACATAAGCTCATTCGCACCCCCACACAACTCGATTGCTCTAAAATTGAAGTCCGATTTACATTCGATTGATGATCGAATATCGTGACTCGATCCATTACGATTGATTGTTTGAATGTTCGTCTGTGAGATTAATGTACAGAATTTATCATTAGACTAAGTTAGATGTTGGTCCTTTAGTCTATTGTAGGTGGAGTACGCAAATCTAAAATACGAGAATTTAAATTTAGAACTTTGGGCTTTCGTTTATCTAAAATATAAATGAAGTTCTTTTATACATTATTTTTGAATTACAACTTTATAATTGAAACGAAGCCAACTAAAATTAAACTATCTCTCTTATTCTCACATTGATAAAATACTCCTTTACGAAATACATTTTAAGTCGTAATGAAAAAATTTGGATAGGTAGGTGTTCCGATTAATTACTAACGATTTCCCTAATTGCCCTTACCACCTCCACAATTGTACCTCAGAGACAAAGAAAGTGAATCGGTTATTATATATAATTTTGGAAACCAATAATTTTCCTCTAATCAAATAGTCGTCAGAATTTATATTCTACCTCGTTATTTATGTACCCTAATAGAGGTGATTCCAGAATACTAAGACATGGGGTCAACAACCTGCTGATTGTACTAGTCATGTACGACATAATACATAACGTTACAAAATCAATAACTTTACATTGCTTCTCAGATACTCCTAGATAATTGCTTAAAAATTTGAAGTAGTTTTTAATGAATAGCTATTAAAGCTTTGGTGGAAAACGCGATGGAAAAGTTTTCAAACCAGCAAAATTAAAGATGGATTAAAATATTAGAGTTCGATAGTCTTCCATTTTAGGAGGTATGAAAATATTGTGGTGTAATTTTTGTTGGAACGTTCATTAAAAAGTTTGTTAACTGTCTGTTTTTATGATCTAATAATTTGGTTGCAATCCAATGTAATATCAGCTACCTACTTTAGGTACGTAACTAAAACAAAACGCCTTTCCAAAACATTCGACATTCAAAAGTCACCTGCGTAGTGCAAATTATTATAGCTACAACCAGGGATCAAAAATTAAAAATAATAACAGAGTCACCTTAATCTTCATATCCCAATGTAAAGCAATATAAAACGAATCGTTTCCCCTAGTACAAGACAGTCCATACAAGTTCGCCCTGCATCAGTAAGAGCATCAATCCAGCGAGGACGCGAGCGGCGTCTAATACAATTGTTGAGAGCGCTCGCATATGCCACCGCCGCGCCGGCGGTAGGGACGCGCCTAGTCGTGGCGGTTTTCGATAGATTTGCAGATTTAAAGGTGATGTTTCGAAAGCTAAAAATATGCTCTTTTTCATAAAAATAGTAAGTAAACAACTCTTAAACGTATTATGTCAGCACTGTAAAGTCTGTTTTTTTCCATCTGCGTTTATAAAAGTTGGTGATTCTTTTGTCTGTCACTGTCAAAACTGTGATTTTGTCAAGTCAAATGCCATGTATTCAGCTGACTTGCCCCGGCATTGAATCTTTTTTGGGCGTGGCGGTCGGTTCGAATCTGTCCGTTGCAAATGTTCGGTGCTGTGCTTTCTGTATTTTTTGGTTTTCTACTACCTAACGACTAGCGCTTACACTTTGACCTCAGGGTTCTCTAAAATACAAAATTAACAAATTATTATTAACTGTAAACCCACATTCATACAAAACAAGGTCAATATCATAACAGCTTTCACACAAGATAATAGACATAATAAAAATGGTATGGTAGCCATAACTAATGATTGATGGACTGATCAAAAGTGACAGCTCTGTGAAAAAGACGTGACGTTGATTTAGCTTAATAAGCATGGTGAAGGGTGTTTTATATTTGAATCTCACAGATTTCAAGTATACACTTTAAGCACCATGTTATGAACGAAATAAATATTTATTTTGTGTTAGTACATACATTATGTGTACTCTTCCGGTGCGCTTGTAATCTAACCTCAAAACTTATAAACGTATTATTTACTAGTGAAAACAAGTCGTTTAAGGTAGATTTGTTGTTGAAAATGAAAAACGATTAATTACTTTAACTTAGATAAAGAATTGTACCAATGTATCAATAATTTTTACACCTGAGTTTTTATAACTTTAGTACATTAATCTGATTGCTGTAATGGCGAAGGAAAACATCTCGAGGAAATCCACATACCTAAGAAAATTATTTTGAAGGAATGTGTCAAGACTGGCAACCCGAAGTAGAGCTGATGTCCTACAGTTGGATTAATAAGGTTGTGATGAGAGTGGTAGAGATTTTGAAATATTCCAGTACAACATTATAATACAAGGCTACTCTAACTAACATAGGAAAAATCATTACCTAATGCCAATCACTGATAAGAACACCTTTTGTATCTCTTTGCATTATATTTACTTACATTTTGTATTGCTTGATTGGGCTTATTATTTGTATCGTATACAAAAGGCATTGCAATACAATTCCGTCCTTCATTCATCAGTTCAGTTCAGTTCAGGCAAGAGTTGATGAGTCATGAAAATCACGGCTGTATAATGAAATTTCTTTAAAAAAAAATTAAGGTTTGGGAGTTGTTGCTATTAGGTATAAAAGATCACTCTAGGTATCTATTTTATTTATCTAACCTTCGATGTTTAGTATCGCATTACCTACTTACTATTGAAAACACACAGTTTTAATCAATAAAAATGTTTATCCATCGAGTACATACCTAACTGATGGTATCGCTTAAGAATGTGGCGCAAAACATATCCTTCAAGTGTCTGCTGCATATTTAGTATTAACTCAGTAATCACTGAATATTGTGTTCAATACGTGGAAAAATAACAATATTTGTTTTCCGTAGCTTTCTGAATTTTGAAAGTAGTCAGAACTATTTTGTTTATTTAGTTAGGGGTTTTTTTTTTTGTTAAGTTCATAAACATTTGTATTTTCATTTTACATCCTATGAACTATTGTATTTATTGCATACAACTGTATAAATAACATAAGACAAGTAATTGTGAACAATCTTTGATATTGAACTAGCACGCCACGAATACCGTGAAATAGCCAGAAATATAATAAACTATAACAACAGTTAGTGTGGCGGCCACTTCTTCGATAGCGAAGGCCACCCTATGATCGCTTGGGATACACACCCGTGTGGTATGCGGGTTAGGTTATTGGCGGTTTTGGAGGATCTAATACCTATTATATGGAACTACACGAACTAACCTGGAAGGAGGCACTTAGCTCTCACCCAAACACACGACCTGGAGCGGCGGTACTTCGACGTTTTCTTCTTCCGGGCCCGGGTTATACCAAGTGTCTTCTCACAGTAGCTAAGTCACTGCAGTCCAGTAAGCGGGTGTGGGTCGCTAGTAAGCGAGCAACCACGAGCGGTGCGGTCAGGGAGCTCAGATGAAACTTCCCTTCTACAAGTAGGTGGTACACAGCGTCCGACGCAAGTGAGGGTTCGGAGCGTGCGGTGCGTATCGAGAGCGGCTATGTACTATTTGGTAGCGAATGATGCAGCGCGTTTGACAGCTAATGTCAAAAGAAATATTAAATTTATGCGGGTAGCCTAAACTACATACTGAGCGCCACATTGGCGCGAACAGTTAGTTTCATCCATTTTCTGTATCCATTCTATATTTAATTCCCACCCTTACTTACACTGAAATAGCTAACAATTAGATCTTATCAAACCAATTTAAAGCAGTAACAATAACACTATCGATAAGTGTTATCGATATTTCGCCGGCCCTACGTCCCTTCGCTACTTGTCATTAAGGGTGATCCATCAAAACGTCCACCAGGATTTAAGGGTGGCCGACGCTTTCACCCCCGGGCGGAGGGGTAACAAACAAAATTAGATATTCGTGTGGTGTTCCCAAAAACGTAGAGTTTGGTCTGATCAATTGCTTTTGTGGAGATTTACATTTCTTCTTGTTATCTTGCGCTTTAGATTCATGGGCGACATTTTTTTTACTGAGTTTTCAATGAAATCATTTATTTGTATTAATAACTAAAATAAGCGTGTCCGCGTGTGGTGCATACTTTTTTATTGTAACCAATGCAATATTTCAAACCTACATGATAAGTCTCAAAATATTACATCAAATTATAAGTATATTGTCTTTTGTATCCGAGGCTACTTATTACATGGTACTCAAGACAACTATGTCCATAGTAACATGCGGAATGAATTTGAATTCGGAATGAATGAAATAATGGAATTGCAATGAAGTTCCAGCTTCACACTCGATGGCATAAAACAATTAGAATTAAAGAAACAAAGCCTGCAACTAGAAACAGGAGAGCGATCGAAAGCAAGTTTCCAAACACAACGAAACTTCTCGCAGCTTCATCGAAACGAAACAAAGCGCTCCACTACCGGCAAACAAACTACTTAACTTCAGAAATATTGAACGGGGAGTCGGCATTTTCAATTTCCAATAACAATGCCTCAGTATGACTTTAATACCCGTCTCGATGCAAAAAAAAGGCTATCATTAGTCGCTCTCTCATTATTTATACAAATTGATTGAAACTGGTACAAGGTGCGTGCCTTGTGCTACCCCGTGCATTATATTATGTATATTGTGTCTTGGAGTTGCCTAATGAAGGCTTTGGTGCTTCCCTATAAGCTAGGGAGTTGCTCACTCATTAGTATCTGGTATTAAATTTTGAACTCTACAGCTTTAGAATAAAGTTCATGTTTTAACATGAAAGCAGTATCAGATGCTTGTGCGTGGACTAAAAGCAGCGGTGCGATGTAATCGCGCGACCCATCTCTGTCATTTAGATGAAATTAAATGGTTTAGTATAATGATACGTTTTGTTGTCGTGTTGCGTCGCGTCATGTCGTATTGTTGTGTTGAATACACTAAATGAGGGGGCTGTAATGTCTAGAATGTTTATATGTGTAATTACCGGAGGATGAGATGTGTGCCTATGTTAAAACACTGTTCGTGGTAGGTAATAAAGGTAATTTTTATGAGGGTTGGCCTTTTTGCATATTCCGAATAAATTGACTTTATTGAAATGAAAGAAACGGAATAATGAAGGTTGCTTTTGAAGAAACTAAACAAGTAACAAATGGAAAACACAATATTTTCCACTGTTCGAATCCACATATATTTTCATAGTTGCCTTACTTTTGTACTGCCAAGACATATTTCCTTTATCCCGATAGGTAGCAGAAACCACAGGCGTCTCTGGAGAAACATGTATTGTAGTTGCGTCGTAGTCGCCCGTAGACTATTGTGCTACGGCGTAGACCTACACACGAACAAAAACTGAGATTAGAGCTACCATATCGAGCCTTTGAAAGAAACCGATGCTGAACATAATTGGAAACCTTTTCTTGATATTGAATTTCGAAGAAATTTTTGTGATTGTTAGAAATCTGTTTATAAACGTAAGAAATAATATTACATTGTTATTAATCAATTATAAATAGAGTTTCGTGGTAAGAATCGCCTCGTGGATTGATTTTACAGTTCTCAATATTTTATGTATTTGTTATTTAAATGAACATAGAAAAAATTGTCGTTTGTGCTTAATTATATCTAGCTTATTGATCACTATCATTAAGGAAAATGTACTTAATCTAACCTTAGAAAGCACAAACAAGTGTCCAAAGTTTAATTTATTTGTATATTTATTTCTGTAACCCACGTTAACAAATATTTTTACAAAAATGTCAAAGAGCATTTTCAAAGGTTTATTTGAATAATTCCACAGACATGCTTCATTTGTTTCTAATAACGTCATTTGAAGGTTTCTTTCAATGGGTTTTTTAAAGCCCCCCGCGGCGGGCGGAGTCGCGGTCATTAGCTAGTCTAGACTGTAGCCATGTCTACATGTATGACTACTACTATGTCATGACTGTTTGGGATATGGAAAAGTGTGGGCATAATTTTTTTAATGAATCAAATCTAGCATTACCTATGTTCCTTGAAAATTTACGAGTTTTCAGCATGAGTATACACTCATTCATATCGTTGTTGTATAAACGTGCCCAATTACCTAACTTGTTACGGCTACAGTGTTGTCATTGCTGGTCTGACCTTATGTATACATCGCCTAAATATAGAATTTTATTCCAGTTTTAGGTGGTTTTCGGGTCTGTACATCTATTATTCGGGTATATTTCGTATAATTTTAAAGGTTTGTTCCACGGCAGCCTTAATAACCCCACTGCTGGGACATCAGCCTCTCCCAAGTAAGTTTTGTATACATGTTCGTAATCATTAAATCCTATATTTAAATTCAGCATTTTAACGGTTCCCAGAGTGCCAAGCGAGTGTACAAAGAGTGTACAGTCTATCTAATATATCTTTTAAAAGTCGAAGTTAAAGACGTATGGCGTATTTCGACTTATGTCACGAGATATGTTTTTTACTGTTGACAACATGAAATTTTGAATTTTGGTTTTCCTAACAAGAACAATAAAGTTCTAAAATTAAACACTTGTACTCTCTGAACCAATAAAAACAGTCAACAGTAAGTCGAGGTTAATATTATTAAAAAAAATGTAACTAAAGTATTCTTAAAACTGTAATTATGGATTTATATCTTTGACCATAGAAAAACCATCAAATAATTTTTCAGAACTAGCAAACGATCTTGCAACCCACGACATCTTTAATCGTAGGTCTTTTATTTATGAATATTAATGGTAATAATTATATCGACTAATGAAGCGTTGCCGGCCGTAAGCTTCAGTTGAAATTGCCATGTTACAGTAATTGCACTGGCTGTTTCTTCATTTTCACCGCAACACAACCATGTAAACGTGATTATTACGGCAGGACAAATAGGAAGGACTGTAGTACCGCCCCAGGCGAGATCTCAGCATAGAAACTCTACTCACTATTCTATTTGTTAAACAGCAAAACTCTAAAATATACCGGCCACTCAGAAAGTTTTGCGAAAAAAAGGTTTTATGTATGGAAAGCTGTGGAGTCATAACTTATTTTGAAAATTCGATATTTAATTGACTGTTGTTACGGCAGAAAACGTGCTACAGGTGAAAGTTTGATTCAACAAAACCGGAGAAGCACGAAGGATCAGATTCAGCACAATTTGCAGATTGGATCGGGAAGTGTTCATGATATTCTACACAATCATCTTTGCGTAAGGAGAATTGTTAAGAGCTGGGTACCCCACCCCACTATCGCATCGATGGCCAGAAGCAGGAGCACGTGGAATGGTGTCATGATAAGATTGATAAATTCAAAGCCGTTTATTTCCACCGTGTTTACGATCATACGTGGCTTATCTTGGATTTATCAATATGATCCAGAAACAAAGCACCAGTCAACGGTATGGCTGTTTCGGAACAAAACAACGCCTACTATAATAATCGAGAAGCGCTGGAAAAAATTTGATTGTCAGTTTTTTCTCCTTAACCGAGTATTTAAAATGAATTCCATTAAGAATCTCAATAAAGAGGGGGACACTATCAAATGCTAATTCTGCTGCTGCTAGCAACACGTGATCGAACACGGGACTCCGCAATCTTCGCGATTTTGCTCTACCACGACAACGCGCCGCGCATTCCGTGATCGAGCCCAGGGAGTTCCTAAACACCACATCGGTAAAACTTTTGGGTCATCCGCCGTACAGCTGATTTGGAACCGGGCGACTTCTCCTTGTTCCCTCAAATAAAATACCAGCTCAAAGGGACACAGTTTTCATCGCCAAAAGATGCGTCCGAGAAGGCTGTTAATGAAGTACCTACCTGTTGCAGACTGGAAAATGTGCTTTCTAAATTGGTACAGACGCATGAAACTTTGTATAGACGCTGGTGGAGAGTTCTTTGAAAAGATGTTGTAAAAGAATATAAGTTATAGAACATATTTAATTTTTTTTCTCAAAACTTTCTGTGTGTCCCACGTACTTCCAGCAGTTCATTGGTTTAAAAAGTGTACAGTTTCGCCGCGAGCGTTCCTACGTACATTACTACCGCAAACTTTCATCAAGTTTTTCTCCATTTCCTTTTTGCAGCGTGTTTTGTTTTCGTTAGATAGAAAAACTTTACTCAACTTGGATTACAATAATCTCTTCGTATTTGTGAACTAGTGCCGATCCCCCTGCAACAATCCCTTTTAATTCCTTTTCAAGCTTACAAAAAGGTAAGCCTGATTCAAAGTTACAAGTCTAGCGTTCTGTGTGTTGAAAGCAAAGTTCACGGAAAAAGTCTGTGATAACTTTAAATGAGGAGAGCAAATACTTTAAACTACTTATGAATAATTTCAAATTATTGTTGTTACGCTGTTTTAACCGTTGCAATTTAGAGGTATTTGAAGAGGAAACGGTTTTATTATAGACGATTGGATACGCGTTTGTCTTCCATCTTACGTGGTGGAAAATGATGATGCAGTCGAGGATGATACACGTCTATAAAATAAAACACTACTTGTGAATATTCCAGGACTGTATATTTTAAAACTAAATAACTGAAACTTCACACGTGATCGACACTTGTACAGTTGAACTAAATGTGTTTCTTATAGTTAACTGAAACAATATCAAATTACTACCAGCACCTGACAGGATAATGTATCTGTGGTTGTTGGCGCAGAGCCATCGAGATGTAGTTCCTGGGTCTTGTTGGTGGTCGACGCATGCGTTGGGTACGATGGGCCTAGCTTGAGCAAATTAATAATTAAGTACTATTACTAGCATTTGAATAGGTATGTTTTATTTAACAATAAATAAGAATATTTAATTACTTAGATTAATTTAGATATTCTTAAAATATACCATTTATTTCAAAATATAGTAATGAATATTACTATCCACAAAGATTTTTGACAATAAGCTGTGTATCAAATTGTAAACAAAGTGTTTAAGAACTTCATCTTTCTGATATTTCTGACTCTTTCTGTTTTTTAAATTTAATTGAAAGAATATTGGCGAATACTTATTTAAGTAAACAGTGAGCGTTTAGAAAAAAAACTAGCACTTTCGTTTGTTCTTTTTTTAAATGTGAATTTCCATAATAATAGGTCTTTACCTATGAAACTGCCGTTTTGCCGTACTGGCCATTTCAAATGAAAATATTTTTTTTTGTCTGATAATTCTAATTTCAAATTAATTTTATTTGACAAACATGGAATTCTTTTTCTAAAATCGTCATTTGTTTAATAGTTTGTGTTTTGTTTTCAACGCATTCGAAAATTTTTCGTCATCATGGATAAGTTAAAAATTCGAGTAATTATGGAGTATGAGTACCGTCGTGGCAGCAAAGTGGCACAAGCGGCACGCTACATCAACGACGTTTACGGAGCGAACACTACAAACGAACGCACCACCCGTTATTGGTTTACCCGCCGTTTTTCCGTTCTGGAAATTTTGACCTGAAAAATGAACCCCGTGGTCGTCCGAAAACTTTGGTCAACAATGACGAATTAAAGGCAATTGTGGAAGCTGATGAAACTCAATCCACGGCTGAATTAGCAGCAGCTTTCGACGTTAGCATCAAAACAATATTGGTCCATTTGGGTCAAATTGGCAAGGTAAAAAAGCTTGACAAATGGGTACCCCACGAACTCAATGACCGCCAGCGCGAAGTACGCGTGGAGACGTGCCTTGCACTGCTCAGCAGGCATACAAATGAAGGAATTCTGAACCGCATTGTTACTTGTGACGAGAAATGGATCCTGTTTGACAATCGTAAGCGCTCAGCAAGTTGGTTGGACCCTGGTTCAGGACCCAAACAATGCCCTAAACGAAAACTTACCCCTAGAAAAGTGATGGTCACTGTTTGGTGGTCTAACGCGGGTGTAATTCATCACAGCTTCTTGCCAAACGGGACAAGCATTACTGCAGATGTGTACTGTGAAGAACTGAACACAATGATGGAGAAGCTCGCACGTCTCCAACCAGCTTTGGTCAATCGTTCGGCTCCACTGCTCCTGCACGACAACGCGCGACCTCATACTGCACAGCAGACGATCTCCAAGCTACAAGAGTTGGGGTTGGAAGTTCTCCGTCATCCGCCGTACTCACCAGACCTTGCGCCTACAGACTTCTACTTTTTCCAGAATTTGGATAACTTCTTGGCGGGAAAAAAATTCAATACCCGAGAGGCAGTACAAAATGCCTTTGAAGAATTTGTTCCCTCCCGTCCAGCTAATTTCTTCAAGAAAGGCATCAATAAGCTACCAATGCGTTGGCAAAGATGCATTGATTGCATGGGTGATTATTTTGATTAATAGAAATAAAAAATATATAAAAAAATTACGCTTCATTTATTTCGTGAAAAACGGCAATTTCATAGGTAAAGATCTAATATTAGCTTCATGTGTAGAAGTCTCCAAAAAAATAGTTGATTTATAAAGCTTGATCAACTCACAACCTCGAAAGGATTCTGTTTTTCGTTCGAAATCTAAGTTCATAAATGCATTCTGTCCGCTAGCGCGGAAAGATTTTGAATAATGTTCTATACCACCAGTCCACTGAGAATGCATTAACACTTATTTCAGTGCGCCAACCTCATTTTTAAAATAATCGCACCGGTCAGCACGTTGATCATAATAATAATAATAATAAATCCCCAGACAAACACACCAACTGCATGGCTAGGCCAGGACTCGGACCTGGGACCTTCGGCGTAGGAGGCAGGGCTACTTACCGCTACACCACTCGGTCGTCGTGTTTGCGTGATTGCGTGAAACAAAAATACTTTAAAAATGTTCTTCTCTTTACTTAATTCACATTCCATAATTTTGGTTTGTTTTTTGATTAAATCATAAGAAAAAATAAAATATGAGAGGGTCCAGCAGCGACGAAGATATATCTTTAACACCTGCAGAGTTAGGACAAGCGGTACGTAATGCGGAATTGAGTTTACTTCCGGAAAAATCGCGCGAAAAGTACATAAAAGCGTAAAATTTTTTCAATGCATGGAGACATTCTAAACACGTGAAATGTTTTCGGAGTCTATAATGCTTCGTTGAATTATCTAAAACACGGAAATCAAGCACACTTTGGAGTATTTACTCAATACTAACAGCCACGATCAAAACAAAATCTGATATACACATACAAACATTTTCCAAAGTATTGGTGTTTTTAAAGCAAAATTGAAGCGACCACAAACCGAAAACATCTAAGGTTTTCTCCACTACTCTAAGCAGAATTTTTTGCACTAATGTGAGGCGTGCTGGGCTAATGAACTCACGTATCTTACAACTACACAATTGAGAAGCATTCACAAAAGTTGGCGTTGGTTAACTTATGAAACATTCAACCAACATTGATAGGAACTTCGTGATTCGTGCCGAATATATCGAAATCGTGAATGAATATCAAACTTCTTGCCCTGCTAATACACCAACCGATCGAATTTTTTTTGCAATATTGCAAGGGAAAATTTGCTAAACAGCCTATGGGAAGTACAAAAATTGGTTCTTTGCCACGAGAAGTTGCAACTTTTCTTGGACTACAGGAACCGGAGCAGTACGCCGGGCTAAGGGAGGGGCTGCTTAGGGAGGATGTCGCCCACACTTCTGGCTGACTCGGGCGCTGATCTGACCACGCTTAAACGTCACCGCGGCTGGAACTCCAGTGTCGCAGAAGGACACATAGCGGACTCTATAGGAAACGGCGGAAAAAGGCGTTCCAATATCGTTGGAGACTTTGAAACAGTCTTACCCAGATCCTTTGATTCGTCCTTAGACCAACTTCCGAAGACAGCACAGTAGAAAATCGTTTTGAATCGCCTGTAAATACGGTTGTGTCTCCAACATTCACAATCGAATCTTTGCAACATAATTTACTTAGTGACAAACACATGCATAAAAATTCCAAAAAAGAACTTTTAATATTACTAACAGAAGAGTTTTTTACTTAAATTTTTTTAAATAAAGAAACACAAGTTTAATATATTATTTAAGCTGTTTTTGGACCTAGCATTGTCCTCGCTGCAGTGAGGTTGTGAATTTCACTCGGCAGCAAAGTTATTCTGCGGTTTCTACCTTTGATACTCTCGGTACGTTCAAAATTTTATAATTGAAGATTCAACCCTAGAATCCTTCGCTTGCTTAGGATTTAATAAAAGCTCGCAAAAAACAACTTTGCAGCCTCCTATAAGAAATAACTATTGCCATTTTTACTATATGTAGATACCGCCGTCGATAGAACTTGTCAAATATATAAACTATACCAAATAATTTAAAATCTGCATTATTTTATCATTATGAGATCCATTAAATAAATCGCTACTTCAAACTGAACATAGTTTTCAAAAGAAATTCACTCAAAATCTTCACCCATAAAAATGCACATATTGACTTAAGAAAAATCGTCTAACACACCTCACGTACGATACTCTACAGAACCCTAGCCGACCTTCCTCGGTCCTGCCAGGTCCCGCGGGAACTCACCGGGAATCGATCGCAGTCCCTGCCCTAGGACGTTCCCCTGAATTAATGCGATTGAATTTGTCTGCCTTTCCGTTAGGGTTATTCTGTATATAGCCTTGGCTAAGGAAGACTTAAGCTTAGAACATTGTTCCACAGCCTCATTGTTTAATAAAAGTACATTAGAAAAAGAAAAACATAATGCATAATGCGCTTCAAGTTAAATATAAAATGAACACAGAAATAAAGGTCTATGAAAATATTGGTCCCATAATGTACTAAATCGTTTAATATATTACAAATATGGGCCAGCGTACTTAACAAGCCAGTAAAATATTGTTTATTACAATTGATCTAAATCCTGGGCAGGTCCAGGAACTACCTTAGAATTTGTTGTGGTGGCTACAGCGGTGTCGCGATGGTTTTACGCTGTCGGGGATAGCGAACATTTATTGAACCTTTTTTATTACTATATATTAGAATACGTTTGATCTTTACGCGTGCATCGCAATAATTGCAAGTTATGAACTTCATTATATTAATCAAAGCACACACTAAATGTTTGCGCAAAAGAAGTAAAAAAGCCGATTATCTTCTTTGCTAGAACCAGTTTATGCAACCTTGTGAAGAGTCGGTTACTCATGGCTCTTCTGATCGTACCTTATTTGTCTTTAGAACATTAATGTGATTGCTGGAAATGTGAAAATAGCATGAACAAACTTTAAATTGCATCGGATTATCGCATATCGGCTTAGATTAGAAATTTGAGAACTTGTGCAGGTACTGTAAGTTCCGAACCAGTGTTAGTTTCAATATACGACGTCCTAAGCCGAGGTCCGTGCCTCTTCGGGGCCCTTGGGCGTATCGTGTGTAGGAGTAATTGAGCGTAGTGTGAGGTAGTAGTGTGAGGAGTAGTCCGGCTAAGCGCCTCAGCACTAGGTCACATAGTCCGGTGAAATTTAAAAGGCCAATAGGGACATAAATAAGCTGTCCATTTCGAAAAAAAGGTCTATATTGTGAGACTGCCCCACTGCTTAGTTTTCATATTCATCTTTTTTGCACCGGAATACCAAAATTTAAAAAAACTAATCTTGAATAAACTTAGTAACGAAGCCACAAGGATGACTTTAAACACTTGGCCGCAAGTAAGTCAGTTTTTAGTTAACAGGCAAACACAGTGATGACAGATGAATTTTAAGAAATAGTCTGTTCATTGTAGACGTATCTACACTATGCCCTTTTATTGTCTAAAAAAATCTTTGATTTACTAGATTATATTGTGTCCTTAATAGTTTCCTTGTTCTTAATACAGAGCTGTGTTTGAATTTACTTTGGAATTTGATTGTAACTAAGTACATAATGACATTTCGATAAATTATTGACTGTTCTTAGTCAGTCAAAGATATTTAAAAAAAGAACATAGAAGATGTCAAGTTGAGTATTAACATCAGCCGAGACAAAAGTAAGCAGAGCTTGCGCTAGGGATGAGCATACAGTGAACTTGAGGGATCTTAGAATAAACATACATGTACATACATATAAACAACCATGACCCGAGAACAAAAATCTGTGCTCATCACACAAATGAACGCCCCGGCCAGAACTCTGGGACCTCCGGCGTATGAGGCAAACCACTGACGCTATTCAGCCGTCAATGGCATAAATAAGCTTTTTTGAAACATTCTTAAACTAAAAAATGTACAAATTACTTGTATTTAACCTGACGAGGTCTTAAACATTCCGCCAAAGTTGGGCGTCGTTGAGCTTTATACCTTTCTGCTTGTGATGATTCTGCACTTCAACTGGAAAACTGTAAAATGTAATTTATTACACTGTAAAATAAACGGTTTGTAAGCATTGAATGAAGAACTTTTAAGATAAAAATAGGATTACATTTCAGACTCTTAGAAACCTTCAAAATGTTAAATGTGCCTCTTCTATAATTTATGAAATCAAAAATATCTTTACAGAAATAATAAAAGTGAGAAATTAAGTAGTAAACGACACAGTAATAGTTTCATTTTAATTTATTTCAATTTTACTTTCCCTTGAAGGTGCTCGGTAAAAACAACACACTTGAAAAGTAGACATTTAGAAACCACTTGAGCTTTATTAAGAAAAGCGGTTATTTCTCAACATCCGAAACTGAAAATATAGCGCTTTTCCGTGTCGCGTAAATATGTACCCTATTCATTAGGAGATAAGGTGGGAAATTTAGTAATACGTAATTAAATAATGCAGGTAAAAACGCGTGTGGCATAAATCAGGAAGTAAGAATAATTTGAGCTGTAAGAGGGCCAGTAAATCAACCGTTGTAGCGCCCCCACTCCGACACCCCACCTCGATGGGGGTGAACTACGTGAATATAATTAAAGCCTCACACCCTGTGTAACCTGTTATTAGGACAAATTATATACAGTACGTTATTTGATTGTGAAAATACTTTTTGAAAAGATATAAGAATTTGGACCATAGCGCATCACAGGATGACTTAAAATTATTTTGATTTTTCTAACCGCTAGACAAAAATAACTCATAAAATTACGCAGCCAGAATAAGACACCCATTTTGAATGTGGATTTAGTTTTACCATGTCACTATTCGCTTTTTTTATTGCTTTTAACTGATCACACGAGAGCATCGTAGGTGCAATCAAGAGATACTCCAAAAATAGATCTTAAAATAATAATAGTACTTAAAATAAGACAATATAGTACCTATAACAGCTTAAAGTATCAGCAAGCTCGCAGACCGGTATAATAAAATAACCATGAAATGAAGAGAGTTAGAATTACAGACAATCCCTTTAAGCAGACTTCGTAAGGTCACGGCTAAGGCTGCATTATGTAAGGAACCAGGGTTAGGGAGTAATGAGACTCAGAAATGGCACTTGCGGACGAATGAGACCCCAAGATAAAAGATACTGTCCTAAAACAGACCTTATTTCAATTAGTGTAAGTGATTTGTTTGGGCTGGTTAGTTCTAATGAGCCGGCCGGCTTTGTGAAGATATGCGGTTTATTACATTTGGAGTTGTTCTATGAATTGAGGTTAGAATGTACTCTATTAAGATCAGGTGGGTCGAGTGCTCGTTTGCCGGCTATGAAATTAGTAAAAATAAAAGAAATGCGCGGTGCACTTACTATTATACGCGTCACACAACATGGTTTCCAGAAAACTATATATAGTCCTAGTTCTTTCAAGCGTCGAGTGAATAGGTATCTCGTGGATACACGTGTAACACCTTCGTCTTCATTGTCACTTTCCATCAGGTGAGATAGAAGATAAATCCTTTTTCTAATCCTTTTTCAATAAAAAAAAATATTGATTATAATATTGACTAACGATGCGTTCCCAACTGTAGGCTTCAGTTGAAGTTGCCCCCCCCCCCCCAGACAAGTTCTCAACAAAGAAACTCTACGTCCACTATAATACGTTGCATCTAATATGTAATATGAGTTTTATTTTATTTTAATTCTAATTAATTTTACTTTAAAACCCATTTACATAAAAAAAAAAAATTGCAGACGTCTTAAGTATTGTCGTCAATGTATTGTATTACAAACTAAAGATAAGTCAAACATTTGCACAGCGTCACGCGTTGGAATATGCTGTACTCACTAATTGGGTATATGACAATTTTTTTTAAATTTCATATTTAAATAGTTTATCAACAGTAAAGAAACATTGCAAAAGTAACAGTATGTTTACAATCAATAGTTTTCTAGATACAGCGATGTGTTCGAGGAGCCGCTGCGAGTCGCCGAAAAACGCTCCATACAAAACGGTACTGAGCTGTGACGTCACGGCTTGTGAATCATACTAAAATTGTATGGGCATTTGGATAAAATGTCACGGCGAATAGTGGCTTGTTAACCGTACTTCGTGGTACGTGAGCTTCGTCGACGGGAATTCGTTGTTCCAGGACTTCAAGTGCCGTGTTCGAGTAAGTTATCCGCGTCGTTCTCAACCGCCCTACTGCGTGTAGGGTGGTTTTAGGAAGTTAGTCATCGTTGTTAGGTTCATATATTGTCCCTCCCCAACCCCTCCGCAATGGCTTCCCTAAGCTCTGATGAGATTAGGAAGAAGTTAGTTGATAGTACCGGTGCTGAAGGCATACATATAAATGCTGACAAGTTCCGTTTCCTTGATTCTCTTATCCCGCATATCATGGCGTTAATTCCACCAATGGCCCCTCAGGCCACCCCAGTCCCCCAGACCCCTCAGGTCTTAGGCCCTCCCGCGTCCCCTTCCTCCAGTGACATGGAGTGCGAAGAAAACGCCCCTCCGCGCCGCAAGCGCGCACCCGCGACCGAGTCATCCTCGGATGCCACCCCAACTGGCCCTGATGAGCCTCCCTCTTTCACCCTTGTTAAGAAGCGCTCTAAGAAGCGCTCGAAACAAGACCCGGCGCCCTCGGCACCCGTCCCTACACCCCCTGCGGCGTCTTCAACGCCAGCTGCCCCGGTGTCTTCAACACCCGCTCCGGCCCCGACTTCTGTCAAGGCCAAGGTCCCACCACCCGTTTTCCTTCGGGAAAAGGGTAAATGGACTGAGGTCTCGACATTGTGCAATGAGCACAAAATCCATTACATCCGAGCAGCCAACTCGGGTGAATTTATTAAAATCATAGTCTCGTCGATAGACGACTTTCGTGCTTTAACAAAGCTCCTCACCGATAAGCATTATGCTTATCATACTTATGCTCTGTCAGAAGAGCGTAAGATCAGAGCGGTACTCAGGGGAATCCCGTTCGAATTATCGAACGAGGCCATCCTGGAGGATCTGCAGTCCCAAGGCTTCCCGGCACTCGCGGTGCATAAAATGCACAGCAAGTACGGGAGGCAACACCCTCTCGCTTTGGTGATTCTCGCCAACGTCCCCAAGTCCAGAGAGATCCTGAAAGGGGTTAGCTCTATTTGCGGCCTCTCTGGGATCTCAATCGAGGCGCCTCATCGCCGCGGTCATCCCGGCCAGTGCCATCGGTGCCAGTTGTACGGGCACGCGGCAGCCAACTGCCACGCACCGCCCAGGTGCGTCAAGTGCCTGGTCCCGCACTTCACTAAGGAGTGCAATCGCACTCCTGAAACTCCCTCTCCTCCCGATTGCGTGCTTTGTGGCCAGTCCGGCCACACCGCAAACTACAGGGGCTGCCCTCGTGCACCCCGTTGTATGCGCTCCAATTTCAAAAGGGCGGCTCCCAATCAGGCCCCGCGCCTTTCTCAAGAAAACTTTCCGCCGCTGCGTAGCCGGGTTCCTCCGGCTGCAAAGCCTACTCAGCCCAAGCCTGCTCCAGAAAACTGGAGGCAGCGTCCCGCATCGAATCCCATCCCGGCTCCTCGCCCATACAAACCCACTCCTCAATCCTCCGTAGCAGACGATATGCGTATCGTCTGCGACGCTATTAAAAATGTCGATGTTAGTGAAATCGCAGTCTTAGCCCGTAAACTTAGGGCTTCACGTACTCCGACAGAGCGTTTGCTAGCTCTGGCGGAGCATAGTTCCCTTCTCAATTCATTGTAGGTTCATTTAAATGAATTGATCCCTAAATCATGCTTCGGCCGACCTCTGCCCAGCCCCGGCTTCACCGGAGGCTGCCCAGAACGGCCACCAACTCATGTCCCTTTGAGCACCTTCAGTGCAACTTTCACTACAGGCGGAAGACCCGCTAGCGGGTCTCCGCCAGCGCGCCCAACTTCCCGACGGGTGTCGCTTCCGATGAAGGCTAACGGTAATAACAACAGCCAACAGGTGGTTTTTAGTGGGTAGGTGCCATTCTGGTGAGTCCCACATAACCCCCCCGCAGAGGAATTTACCTGCGGGCGGGTATGCATGACGCATCTTCCACCTCCCTCCCGCGAGGGTGCCTCGGCAGCAAAAAAAAAAAAAAATGGATAAAATGTATAATAGCTACGTAGATAATGCGTTTGAATGCATACTGTCATAGTAAAAATTGTTATATTTAGTGTCAGTAAGCTAATGATATTTAAAAATTTAACATATACTATAATAAGATTTTGCTTCTTTTTTTATGTTTTCAAATCTATATAATTTCGATATTAAATTCAAAACTATATTTTTCAAAACATTGCACCTGTCAAAATAACTTATATTTTATAAATAAATTATAAAAACTTGCATTTTTAAATTGTGTCATCTCCCCAATTGTAACATCTAGCATAGATATCTGATCTGCAAATAAATTATTTGTTTCTTTCTATCTTTATTAAGGAAACAAACAGTCATTATAAGTATTAAAATTACAACGTATGATTTATACAGAGACCAGTGAAGTTTCCATACTAAATATTATACACTTTAACGAGAAACACGGTTACACAATACATACAAAAATAATTATAAAATTAAATAACTATCCAGTAAAATGCAAAGAGAATTCCTTTTTAAATTTTGGGAGAGGGAGATGAAAAATGTCAATATTATTATAAATCTTATTAAATTGGGTGATGAAAGAGTTAGCGGCATAATTCGTACGGGAAAGAGACGAGAGGAAAGTGGGTTTATGACGAGCATTTTTATTCGAGGACAAGCGAAATTAATGTTACTTAGTAAGTACGGAGACTCAACTGTATTATTTATCATTTTTAACAGAAAAATAATATTTTGTTGGCCGATTGGCATAGTGGGTACCTGCATCGTATAATGTCCCGGCCAGGACTCAAATCTGGGACCTTCGGCGTACGAGGCAGAGCTACTGACCACTACGCTACTCTATTAGAAATAATGTTGTTGATTGATTTACTGCTGCTTTCCAGACCTTTGACCGGGACACAACCATGTAAGTTCGGTTATTATTAATAAAATAATTTTTTTTAAAGCTTTTATTTAGTTAATAAATAAAAACTACTAACTCGAATTGAAATATTACGAGTTGATTGCACTTGTCTACCGCCAACTCAGAAATACCTTCGCGAAGAAGATCTACCTAGAGCCTAATTCTACTATAACTATTTCTCATCCCAGTGTGTTTGTCAGCGTTCAAGTTATAATATTAGCAATGCCGTTTGCCCTGATAAACAAAAATGCATGTGATACGAATCTGACCTTTCTAACATAATATATATAGAGTATAGAAAACCTTTTATGAATAGTGGTGTTTGTTTCTATAATTTGACATAATTAATGCATGCATGGTCGTAAAAATTCGTAAACGTTAATAATCGAAACCTGCATAGAAGAAAACAAGTCGATTTAATCTCCTCTTTTAATATTTAAACCCACAATGATCACCCTTATAATAACAATAAATCTTTATTTGAACCATTCATTAAACCATTCTTACAAATAATATATTTACATGTTGAGGTGTACAATAATAGGACTTCACATTGCAGCCAGAAAAGCTTATACCCACAAAACATCCCAGAGATCGTATTGTAAAAATAGGGCTTTCTCTTAAGTCTTCAATTATAGTAACAATACTTGGAGAAAATTTCAATCCTCTTGTTGAAAATCCGAATGATAATAACTGGGCTCAAAATATTATCTCATTTATCATTAAGGAATTTAACACGATGAAACATTTTTGAACCGGATTTTATCGCGTTTAATTATAATGTTACATGTTACTCCACGAGAAGCCATTGAAATTAAGGAAATGGTTGAAGCTTTCTCCAACATGGGATCCTATAATGAAAAACATAAAATCCATTATGCATCAGTTTGCAAAACCTCAGGCTCAAGAAACTGCCAGCACTATCTGTGTTAATCCTGAACGAAGATTGAGCAACAGATAGAGATGATTGAATTCTTTCATAACTGTCAAGACGCCTGTCACCCTAGTCACTCGTGACTTAAAAACACGTCGAGTGAAAATGTAAAATTATAATTAAGTGCGATTAAATCCGATTAAATGTTTTATTTTATATAATAAATCGTGAAAACTTAAGAAAGTATAATTTAACACAGAGTATAAATTCATTTTCGGGAATTTATTTCCTAAACGTAAATGACCAAGTAAAAGCTCAGTTATAACATCGTGAACAGGCGGTCACGCACCAGAATTTACCACCATAGTGACTTTAGATAATAAATAAAAAATTCTCTACGGAACACGCATAAGAAACAAAAATGTAAAGATTACTCCTACTCTACATTTTTAACCTCTAAATCATCCGTAAAAACCGTCTGTTATCACTTATCACGACTTCCTTAAAAAATGAATATACAGCCTTCCCTTTGCCCTTTTACCCCGCGCCTCGTTTGTAAGGGCGGGGGCGGGGGTGGAATACGCTGCGTTTCATATTTTTTAGAACACCCTGTATGTGCGGGAGAATTATTACACTGAGAGTTCCTGATTTATTAACAGATTTTTTTAGGCTTTGGTGATTTAGACTTTATTGGGAAATGCACGGCAGCTTTTCCAAATGGAAATATACGCATTTTTAGAATTGGATGATGCGTTTGAAGCTAATATCAATCGCACAAAGTCCTTTCAAAATAACTTTTTTCCTATATAAATGGTAAACAACGTATTTTCACTAGTTATGTTTGCTAGTAGAAAAACATGAGAACATTTTATTGCTAATAGTAGTAATAGTCATGTAATCAAAACCTCTATAAAGAATTTACAAAGAATGTCATGTCAAAAAATATTTGTTTGTGTTTTAATGTAGGTAGTCGATAAACTCTGAATCAACTGCACCGAGATGTTTAATTCTTTTAGTCTTTTACCATTAGAGGTAACAGTGGCTATATTTTATTCCCGAAATTCCCACGGAATCGTAAGTCACCCGGGTGAAACGTGTAGAAACTTCTGGCCCATTAGAACTTATTTTTAAAATACCGATTTCATGGCTATTCCTTATTTTAACAATATACGTAAAAAGAGCCTTAATAAATTGAGTTTTGCTGTAGGAAGTATTCATAAAAGAAACAAACTGAAAACCTTTATATGTTTTTTAAATATTTGAATAATATCTCTATAATTAGAAATATAGATTTGAGCAAAAAAAATTGATATATAAATCCAAGTCAAGACCAACATGTAAATCAAACTTAAAGGAAATCTACTCCTAGTAACTTTCCAAAACATAAGCAACCATTTAAAGTCTCAACAAGGCTGTAGGCGTCGTGACAACAAAAAATTAAACATTTATCAAACAAGCAGTTCGCGAAACGGCGTCGGCGGAATGTTTGCGCAAACTGTTTGTTATCGTCGGCAATACTGCGCACATTACACGCAAATACTCGTGACTCCCAGCTGTGTGTGGAGCGTGACAGCGACGATACTGAACATATTAACTGTTTAAGTGTTGCCAGATTATATATAAAGATAAATTGCCTTGTACCACCACTTAGATGGGTGAAGCTGATGTCCTCACAACGAAAGTATTAAGGCTTTCATGGACCAAGCTGCTGAAAGTAGTCCACGATACGGATTATTTTTAATATAGAGGCGTTAATTTAATTATTGAAGCACTCGTGGCGGAACGGCTGCCGCTGTCGCTTTTTTTTTTTTTTTTTTTTTTGCTGCCGAGGCACCCTCGCGGGAGGGAGTTCGAAGATGCGTCATGCATACCCGCCCGCAGGTAAATTCCTCTGCGGGGGGGTTATGTGGGACTCACCAGAATGGCACCTACCCACTAAAAACCACCTGTTGGCTGTTGTTATTACCGTTAGCCTTCATCGGAAGCGACACCCGTCGGGAAGTTGGGCGCGCTGGCGGAGACCCGCTAGCGGGTCTTCCGCCTGTAGTGAAAGTTGCACTGAAGGTGCTCAAAGGGACATGAGTTGGTGGCCGTTCTGGGCAGCCTCCGGTGAAGCCGGGGCTGGGCAGAGGTCGGCCGAAGCATGATTTAGGGATCAATTAATTTAAATGAACCTATAATGAATTGAGAAGGGAACAATGCTCCGCCAGAGCTAGCAAACGCTCTGTCGGAGTACGTGAAGCCCTAAGTTTACGGGCTAAGACTGCGATTTCACTAACATCGACATTTTTTATAGCGTCGCAGACGATACGCATATCGTCTGCTATGGAGGATTGAGGAGTGGGTTTGTATGGGCGAGGAGCCGGGATGGGATTCAATACGGGGCGCTGCCTCCAGTTTTCTGGGGCAGGCCTGGACTGTGTAGGCTTAGCAGCCGGAGGAACCCGGCTACGCAGCGGCGGAAAGTTTTCTTGAGAAAGGCGCGGAGCCTGTTTGGGTGCCGCCCTCTTGGAATTGGAGCGCATACAACGGGGTGCACGAGGGCAGCCCCTGTAATTTGCGGTGTGGCCGGACTGGCCACAAAGCACGCAATCGGGAGGAGAGGGAGTTTCAGGAGTGCGATTGCACTCCTTAGTGAAATGAGGGACCAGGCACTTGACGCACCTGGGCGGTGCGCGGCAGTTGGCCGCCGCGTGCCCGTACAACTGGCACCGATGGCACTGGCCGGGATGACCGCGGCGATGAGGCGCCTCGATCGAGATCCCAGAGAGGCCGCATATAGTGCTAACCCCTTTGAGGATCTCCCTGGACTTGGGGACGTTGGCGAGAACCACCAAAGCGAGAGGGTGTTGCCTCCCGTACTTGCTGTGCATTTTATGCACCGCGAGTGCCGGGAAGCCTTGGGACTGCAGATCCTCCAGGATAGCCTCGTTCGATAATTCGAACGGGACTCCCCTGAGTACCGCTCTGATCTTACGCTCTTCTGACAGAGCATAAGTATGATAAGCATATTGCTTATCGGTGAGGAGCTTTGTTAAAGCACGGAAGTCGTCTATCGACGAGACTAAGATTTTAATAGATTCACCCGAGTTGGCCGCTCGGGTGTAATGAATCTTGTGCTCATTGCACAATGTCGGAACCTCAGTCCATTTACCCTTTTCCCGAAGGAAAACGGGTGGTGGGACCTTGGCCTTGACAGAAGTTGGGGCCGGAGCGGGTGTTGAAGACACCGGGGCAGCTGGCGTTGAAGACGCGGTGCATAAAATGCACAGCAAGTACGGGAGGCAACACCCTCTCGCTTTGGTGGTTCTCGCCAACGTCCCCAAGTCCAGGGAGATCCTCAAAGGGGTTAGCACTATATGCGGCCTCTCTAGGATCTCGATCGAGGCGCCTCATCGCCGCGGTCATCCCGGCCAGTGCCATCGGTGCCAGTTGTACGGGCACGCGGCGGCCAACTGCCGCGCACCGCCCAGGTGCGTCAAGTGCCTGGTCCCTCACTTCACTAAGAAGTGCAATCGCACTCCTGAAACTCCCTCTCCTCCCGATTGCGTGCTTTGTGGCCAGTCCTGCCACACCGCAAATTACAGGGGCTGCCCTCGTGCACCCCGTTGTATGCGCTCCAATTTCAAGAGGGCGGCACCCAAACAGGCCCCGCGCCTTTCCCAAGAAAATTTTCCGCCGCTGCGTAGGCGGGTTCCTCCGGCTGCAAAGCCTACACAGTCTAGGCCTGCCCCAGAAAACTGGAGGCAGCGCCCCGCATCGAATCCCATCCCGGCTCCTCGCCCATACAAACCCACTCCTCAATCCTCCGTAGCAGACGATATGCGTATTGTCTGCGACGCTATGAAAAATGTCGATGTTAGTGAAATCGCAATCTTAGCCCGTAAACTTAGGGCTTCACGTACTCCGACAGAGCGTTTGCTAGCTCTGGCGGAGCATAGTTCCCTTCTCAATTCATTATAGGTTCATTTAAATGAATTGATCCCTAAATTATGCTTCGGCCGACCTCTGCCCAGCCCCGGCTTCACTGGAGGCTGCCCAGAACGGCCACCAACTCATGTCCCTTACAACTACAGCCAACAGGTGGTTTTTAGTGGGTAGGTGCCATTCTGGTGAGTCCCACATAACCCCCCGCAGAGGAATTTACCTGCGGGCGGTATGCATGACGCATCTTCCACCTCCCTCCCGCGAGGGTGCCTCGGCAGCAAAAAAAAAAAAAAATAAGTTGGTCCTGGTTGTTGTCGCAAGATAGCAGTCGTGAAGCCACGTTAGAGGTATATGGAGTTTCCAGAGGTGGTTTGATCGACTCTGGCACCAGAGTTGCCACGTAAAAAGAAGAAGACTTATTCAAAAGAAAATTTACTAATATTTAATTATCTGGTGGTAGTAGCTTTCTTCCTACACCCAATAGATTTTGAATAGTGAACATATCTATTGACAAGTCATGTTTTTATTCACCTTTTTCATAACCCGCAAACGAGCACCACCAAGTTTGCTATCCGCACGCATGTACAATATTTATCGTGGATATTTTCATTATTAATATGGCCTGTGATTATTAAATCCACTATATAATGACGTGATGCCGACATATAAGAGAAATGTTTCTTTATTACCTGCTATGTATTATTATACCTACGTCTTATCTCGTGAAAAACAATAATTGCAATGGACAATTGTAAGAGTAGATACCATTGGTTTAAAATCCAATAAAGATAGGTGTCAAATTAAATATTGACAGTTGACATAGCGCGAGATGAGACCGCGCCCAAGTAAACAATCACTCAAATTCACTCAATTTCCAATTAGTTCGGCCTCCCTTTTATTATAAACGTAACGAAAATAAATCTTAAAATACGGGGCCTAAAGTTGAAATTAGAATCTAGGGGCTATGGAGTAATTTGATAGGAAGACCACCATACTGTCAATGCCAATCGAAAATTAATATGGTGCTTCAAAATTGAAGATCATTTAATTAAGTCGATGACCCAAAGAATGTTTTATTTTACGTATATATATATATATATATATATATATAAACATATATATATATATAAACATATATATATATATATATAATTAGATATTCCAAAGAAATAGGAAGATGTAATTGCTTCAATAACTCTAGCCTTCGACTAAGTGTTTGAATGTTTTGTTTTCGAACTCGAAGAAACCTATTTTTTTTTGTTCCCCTCCACAGAGAGGGCTAAAAAATGCTCTTACGCATACCCCGCAGCGCGTGATCGGGGTTATGTGGGACTCGCTCCGAGCCTACCAGAGCCTCTACCCACTAAAAAAACCCCTGAATGACTCGTGCAATTTTTTGACTCACAGCCTTCATCTGAGCAACAACCAATTGGAGAAAAAGGCCACGCTAGCGGGGCCCTTAAGGGGTCATCCGCTGGGAATTACATAGCACTGAAAGTGCTCAAAGCACTGAAGGTGAATTCATAGCACTGAAGGTGCTCAAAATTAAATTAAAAATTTAATTAAATCGAATTTAAATAAGAATTAGAAGTTGCGGCCTGAAGGGCTTCGAGATCTAGTGTTAGTTGCGTGGTTACGTTCGTGCGCGCGTTTCTCGGTCTAGCGACTTTGTACTTCGAACCTATGACAGGGGTAGTATACGAGGCTGAATCTCGAACTAGAGGATTGGGGTGGGTTTCGGAGCGTTTGAAGAACGCTTCCGAGAGTGTTTTGACGTGCTGTTGTTCAAGATCTCTGTGCAGGTCCGCGTTACGCACGTACCAAGGTGCATTTGTGGCCCTGCGGCAGAAGAGATTTTGAACCACCTGCAGTTTGTGCAGGACGGAGGGTTTGGCGTGGGAAAAGACTGGCGAGGCATATTTCATGACGAGTCTAACGCAGGTCTTATAAAGCGTACGTTTGTTTCTGAAGGACATTTTACTATTCCTACCTAACATACTATGGAGGCGGCCTAAGTAAAAACGGGCGAGTTTCGTTACTCTATCGACGTGTGGCTTGAAAGAAAGCGTCTGGTCTAAGGTGACGCCTAAGTATATTTTGGTACTGCGCTTCCAGGGGATGGGAATACCTAATATTCTAACGTGGAGATTGTCAGCGATACGACGGTGTTTGCAGTCGAAGTAAACCGCAGAACTCTTGTCTGGGTTCACGTCGATACGCCATTTTTGAAACCATGCACCGATGGCGTTAACGGCCTTTTGGAGTCTGGTGACGAGACCCGGGAAAGAAGCAAAGAGGGCGAGTTCGACGCCTTTCGGCGGAATGGGAATGTCGTTTGTGTACACGGTTTACAATAGAGGGGTGAGGATTGAGCCTTGAGGGCCTCCAGCCTTTATGGACGAGGCGCGGAAAGCGTGCCTTCGTGTCTAAAACGCAACGTACGGTCTTTGAGAAAGGACGCTATTATTCTAACTAGGTGATCCGGTAAGCCTATTTTATAAAGTTTATAAACGAGACCGCTGTGCTAGACTTTATCGAAAACCTTGGCTACGTCAAAGAAAACTGCAACCGTTTTCTTACGCCGCGGATAGAAGCCGTCGAGTATGTACTTGACGATTCGATGGACTTGCTGAGGGCAGGAGTGCTTAGCGCGAAAGCCGAACTGATGGGGAATAATGAGGGGATCGCCATCCGTTGGAAACAGATGGTTCCGCATTCGAGAGAGTATGACTCTCTCGAGAAGTTTAGACATGGCCTTGAGGAGGCTGATGGGTCTGTGATTAGCCGGGATATTCAGGAGTTTATCAGGCTTGGGAATGCCTATGACTGTAGCTTCTTTCCAAGCCTTTGGAAAGTAGCTAAGGTCGAAGCAGGCATTGAAAATGCTAGCTAACAAGGTAAGCACCTGTTGAGGCAGGTGCTTAAATGCGTGGTTGGAAATTCCATCCACATCCGGAGCCTTTTTGGATTTTTGACTTCTATTGAGAGGCGAGATTTCATCATTAGAGACTGTGACGGGATCGGCGTCCTCCACCGCCTGGATCGACGAACTCTCTCCTTTCCCACATTTTACTGCCGTTCGTAAGTAAAGGCTACAGAGACAAAAACGCCAAACAAACGATTCGCGAAGTCCTTTTTTAATTCAAGCTTCGAAAGTGTAATCGAACTTCCTGCTCTATTTATTAAAGACAATTAATTAGGTTTGCAGAAAAAGTCATTGTTTTGATCGGATGATAGCAGTTACTTAAAACCGTGGATATTAACGTACCTAACAGCGCGGAGTACCGTTAGTACCAAAAGATTAAGTAATTATTATTTATTTATTCATGGTCAGACATAACAATGTGCATACACAAAGTTTATAAAATATGCATTACTATTTAAGGTTTTCTTTCATAATTAAGTTAAGTTAAGCACTTTTAATTGTGGACCCTGATTCTGAAGCCACTTAAGACTATGAATATCTAAAGCGTCATTGTCACTAAAATACGTCTTCCCTCTATTATGGTTGAGGAGGGCGATGGCTGGATCCTGCATAAACTAGTGAACGGGTGCCGTTTAAGGGGGGGTTTGGATACTTAGGGAGGGAGACTTACCGAGCTAACAGGTGCAGGTAAGGATAACTTTGTATAGACATAAATTTATTTTCAAAAAAATATATATTCGTGAAGTTTCTTGCCAGTTCCTCTTCACGAAGGTTTTTTCGAACTGGTGGTAGAGTCATGTTTTATTTGACATCAATAAGAAAAAGTAATTGCCAATGTTGAGAAAATAAATATTTCATATCGTTTTACTCACTCAATAATATTATCAACACTTTTCACACGAATCTAACACGAAAGCAATTCTTATAAATTGCAAAAGCACGCATTAGAAAATTGCATACTGAGTTATACTGTAATTTTATTGTATTTCCACCTACACTAACACTTTAAAACTTCAAAAAAAATTGTTACATTTTATTTCATTATTGGTTTACATTAGAAACACACAAATGTCTGGCTTAGAACTTGCGCTTTACTCTCGGCGACACGAACGCTTAGACCATCGGTTTGTAAATGGCTAACTGAAAAGTGAAAAGGCTGGCAAAAAACCTGTTTTTATTTTAAAAATGTTTGATACATGAAATAATGGTATACAATTTGACGATGACATGAAAGAAAGTAAGTTTTCTAAGTCAGAAATGCGTCAAGTTATGTATCGCGACTTTAGTACTTATATTTAAGTATACTTCAATAATACGGTAGAGCAAGGAAAACTATTCAGTAAAATCTAATTAAAATTGTAAAGCCGATTTAGTTGCGCTCTGGAAAGCACTAGAATGTTCTGTGTAGGTAGCAAATGCCTTAGTGCTAGAAAACAGGAATTACATAATAAATGAGGCGTTTTCTGGATTGTTTTGTTTTTTTAGGGAATTGCTGATTTTTCCTTAAGAATTGAAGATGAAGATTGTTATTAAGAAAAATTCGACTTCTTTTTTTTGCACAGTGGCTAAGGCGATTGTCAATGCCGACATCTCATGTGTTGAACAGTCCCCTTTATCTACACCTAAAAGCTGTGGGACTACATTTGTCTGGAAAATGAGGCTCAGCTTGGTGGTAATTTAAATAGTTGAAAGTACTATCGTATTTTAGAAAGGACTAGTCCCAGTAAGAGCTTTCGAATTCTTGGATTCCAGCAATGAAAGATAGAGTTTACTTTATATTGCCAAATATTATTACCTGCTCAAGTACGTCTAATAAATTGCATTATAAATAGCGTTACATATTCCCTCAGCATTTTTTGTTTTTAGAAAATATATGACAACTAGTGTTTAATAAATCTCAAAAAATAAATTTCTTATTTAAGAAAAATGTTATGTAATACTCCCACTCTGCCATAATTTCTATTAAGTACATAAAAATATACGAAGAAGCTTCATTTTTGTACAAAAAGGTCCTAACGATCACATTAAATTTTCATTTACTCCTTACTTGAACATCCACAAAAAGGCATCCCGGCATTTATAAAGTCTCTCCTTTGCGTTGCGTATTTAAAATTTTATAAATAAAAGATGAAAAAAAACCAAAAAATGCGTTCCGCGGCATTCAGCAAATGAAGAAAAATGCGGCGGTTAGTTTCGCTGGGCGGCCACCATTTTGTTTTGCCTTAACTGATATTCATGCCAGTTGACACAGCGCTTTGTTTCAAAGAAAAATGTCAGCTTTTATGTAATGTACTTGAAAAGTTTCGAACCATTCATTATGTTTGGTAGGAAAAAATGATCCGTGTTATGTTTGGTTTACCTAAATTATTTGGCTGACATCTTTGTAATTACACCAACATTTCCTTTTTTTCTTCCACATTTGTGGGAGGTCCTAGGTTCGAGTCCTACTCGGGGCAATCAGTTTTGCGATGAACGCAGATGTTTGTTCTCGGGTTATGGTTGTATTATATTGTGTATGTATATGGTACGGTATTTATTAATGTATTCTGGGTTCCCCACAATTCGCTCTATGGTCATCCATAACACAAGCTCTACATACATTGGGACTACAGTTGGTGAGTTTGTTTTTTTTTTCTTTTCTTAATTTTAATATATAAAAAGTTTTCATATTTAACTAATGAGTAGCTACTTACAAGTTTAAAAATTGTAAGCTCGTAATTGGCAGTCTAATTATTAAAAAGAATTGTAATTTAAACACAATAGTGTTTTTGGATCTGAGAAAAAGTAATAAATAAATAAAATGCCAATTCCAGGTGTCGTTTTCCTTGGCTATTGGCTGAATCTATATAACTCGTAAAAGTCAGGGGTACACTTGGAATAAGCTTCGAACCCGAGACCTGAAGTCGAGAAGTCAGTGGCTTAATATGTGCGCCACCGATACTTGAGAGCAAGTATCGTATACTTTACTTTTAAATGGAACGTATGTTAGTTATGTATGACTGGTCGCAAGTAAAATAATAGGTATTACGATATCCTACAAATAAAAATTGGGTAGTTGACAGCATTCGTATAAAAAAGATATTTGGTTTAGAAACACTTATTACTTATCACCCCGGGAGGCTCAAAAAACTCAAAAGCTATATAACTTTAAGAAACAAGAAATTATACAAAAAACATTGCAATATTTGTTAAAAACGGTATTAACCAACATTTGATACTATGACGATACTATATATATGTGGACGATAGATCTTTTTTTGTATTTAAAACAACGAAAGAGTCTACGTTATAAAGTTGTGACGTCACGATTCAGTACCATTTTCTAAGCGTTTTCCGGGCATTTGAAAATGGCTCTTGTAGATATCAATCTATACATTGATTGTAGACCCATACATGCTCTATGAGCTTTTATGTACCTATTCAAATTTGCTAATACACAAACATCTTGATTTAATAAAACTACTGGACTATACCTATTTTTACTTATCAAACAAAAAGCGGATATTTCTCTGAGTTACTGAGCAACAAGATGGAGGGGAAATTGCAGATTTCTTCGACTTTGCTAGATTTATTTACAAAGTTCGATTGCTTATTGCCTCCCCCGCTTGTACTCGGATATTGGGAGAAAAGAGGAACTTCATTTTAAATTGAATTTTGGAAATGGAATCAAGATGTAATCAAAATTACTTACGATATCATCTGTAGGTCCTTTTATTAAAAAAAAAAACCAGTTATAAAAGTTCTAAGGATAAAAATCAGATTAGGTGCAGTTCATACTCTTTGCATTTTGAAATGTTGTTCTTTTTTTTTAATTGAGAAGAAATAATGAAGCTGTGTTCTGTGCGTATGTACGTATATGTTGGGTAACTTTGAATTGAGGTTTAACTTTGAACAAAGTTGTGAAAGAGATTTATAATTTTTTTACATGGAAACGTTTTGATGTTTCAATATCGGGACTGCGTAAAACGAATCGCCAAAATGTTTTGTAGCAAATGCAAAGTAAAGAAATAAACTCTCAATGTCATATTTTTGTAAAATACCCGCCTTTCCGTAGTGAAGTTGTTGGAGGTGTTGAGTGCTTGAAACGTGATTAAAAACGCAAAACTTACTGTAAACAGGTATGTTTTTGTGTTTTTCTGTAAAATGTAGTATATATATTATCATTGTGAAATCGTTATCCGTTTTTGATGTTCAATATTTTGTGAAACTGATAGAGTTTTGAGTACGATCAAAATCGAAGTTATTTTTGATAATATTGAATGGTTTAAAGTTACCCGTATCATAAAAATATTATGTTGCGTAACTTTAAATACGTGCATAATATTGCTCAGTTCTCATAACGATATCTTTTTCCACCAAATTGGTCTACCATGATTTATATGGCAAGAAAAAGCGATCTTTATTCGTTAGTGTAGATGTAATTTTCATAGATTAGGGTTTCCTTAATAAAAAGACATCATTTAATTAAACCAAAACCTTAAAATATTCCAATATTAAAGGTTTTTATCCTATTAAAAATATATTCAAAGTTACCCAAAACTCATGATAACTCTAAATTTGACTTTTGGGGAAAATTGTGGGTAATTCTACTGTTTTTTCCGTAAATTCATCAAGTTATAAAAATAAACTAATTCAAAAGGACATTGTTCATTCAATAAAATAAAGGTGTAAAAAATATACATCAGATTGCCAGAAAGATGTGAAAATATAACTCAAATGCTGTAAGAAATGTTCAAAGTTACCCAAATTGACAGTATCTATTTGATTTTTACTAAATCTTTTAAGGGAAGTGGTAACTGATATTGGTGAATTGACCAAATTTCCTAGGTGAACCAAAATCGGTAACATCTGTATTTCTTTATTTAGAAATACATACATAGACAATTCCCAAACCTTCATAGGTGTATGAAAATTCAAGCTGACACATTTAATAATTTGTAATATCATTAATTATAAGTATCTTGTTAAGGTTATTACTATTATTATTTATTTATATATAGTTATTATTATTACTTTCAGGGTTGATAGTTCTATTTTTTATTAGAGATTTTCTGAATGTGATAAGATTTGGGTAATAAGGTTTTGGTGATTAGCTTAACAATTATTTAAAGCCGCAAATGGCACAAAAATAACAATAACTACATCTTTTCATAACGAAAAACTAATATCAGTTATTATAATACGAACACTGATGACAATACCCAAGCTGCCTGTAAACACAGCCGGCACGATTCGGATTAAACCGGTTATCGGCAGTTTAATAATAATAGTGTCCCCTCGGTAAACCCCCATGATGGATGACAGTTGACAGTTCATTTGACAAGTGACAGCACCCACCCTCGATACCCCTTTTAATTGGCAGAATGTCCGACGCTGATTTCCATTGAAATTGTAATAAGTTTAATTTGAAATTACTGTCATCATCAATACATTTCTAAAACCTATTTTCAATAAATCAATTTAATAATAAATTCAAAATTTGGAAACTAACGTTCGTCACATTTTGCTCTCTGTTATGTTCAAAAAATATATGTATTTAATGCTAACCAAGCTATGTACTTGCAATGATGCATTTATTCTACATTAACATGTTTTTAGTAAATATGCTGTTATGCATTTTTAATCAATTTTAGTAGAAGTTTGTCTGTTGTACATCTCCAATAAATATTCGATAGTGAAAGGAGTGTTTTTTTTTAAAAAGGACCCACAGACAGCCATCGTAACAACCCGCAGTACTTTAACACGAGGCTTTTGGCGGGTACAAATGACTACGCATATAAGCTTCCATTCTATTAATAAGCAATACTTTTAAGGTTCAGAAAACAAAATTTTAATGTTTATTGTCCAAGTTATGCAAAATCATTTGATTTTTTGACTACTGAATTTTCCTTTCTCTTGTTTCCCTTATTGCCCAGTCGAATGGACACCAAAAGCAATGATTATATGGAAATTTATTTTTTCAGTATTATTAAATTGTATAAATTGTATAATAATATTCCCTAGATAAACAAATATTTAGCAATCACTATGTAACGGATGATCAAGAAGCAACGAGAGTCGGAAGGACCCTGCATTTACACACAATCTACATTTTTATTTTTTATTTATTTGTTCAATACTTATTAAACGTATTATAAATCTTGTTTCAAACACACCTTCAACCTATAAGGATTATATAAGTGCGAGTTAGTCGCAATATATTACATCATATACATGTGTCATATACATTGTGTTACGTAATATGTTTTGAGCATGTGTTTACACATTTTATAATAAATGAAAGCCTTCTTGATTTATGGGTTGACATGATCATCGCAGAAATATGTGTCCGTACCCTAATTCGCAACAAGGATCTCCGATTTAGAATAAAAGGTCTCCTATGCAACGAGCTTATCATTTTAAACATATTAATTGGGCTTTTGTGAAAATGGAAACAATAAGGACCGTATTATAATAATAGGAAATAAATCCTCAGACCAACACACCACCTCTATAACCTCAAAGTAAGCAGAGTTTGTGTTATGATACATACATAAGCTCTTGTTTTATCGATACAACACAGCGAATTAGGAAGAATAAACATATGTAAAATATATACAGCCATGACCCGAGAACAAACATCTGTGTTCATCAGACAAATGAATGCTCCGACAAGGACTCGGCGTATGAGGCAGACCGTCCGCCTGTACTGTAGCCATACCTCTAAAGTTCGTTGATCTACTTTTTGCAAACAAGCTTAAAAAGACCATCATAAAGTTGTGCTTACACTGTTTCAAAGGTGAAACATAAAAATCCTACAGGATACCTTTTGTACCGAAATAATGCTGTTCCCGAAGATGAGGCCTGCGAAGCCGTGTTCAATAGATGTTACTAGATTATTAATATCAATTTAGAACAAAATCTACTTCTAAATTATTAATACAAGTAGCTGCGCGAGACTTTCAATGTATTGCGCCACAGTTTAATAAGTCAATAGTATGAATTATGAATCAAATAGATTTATAGCTGTAACATGTTATTCACTGCAACATTGTGCGGAGCTGGGCCAGTAGCTCTTTAATGTACTACTTCACACTAAACAAAAACAGGCTTCAAATTGCAAAAACAATGAACTAGAACAATTAAATTATCTTTTATGACGTAGGGGCAATCCATCATTTATTATGGCAAAAAAATGATTGCCAAAAACTGAAGTGACACACTGTTCTTTTTAGAAACTATTCAAACGATTACCAACTCTCACATTTACAAAATAAAGCTGAAATCCGCTTCGCGTATATTGTCAAAGAGTATACGTCTAGTCAGACTGTACGTCATCGATCATCACCCCGATACCACAACAGTTAACATGAGAGACGTGTCAGCGAAGAACATTTGCGATACACAGCACTCGTTAATCATAAATGTCCAAAACACCAGCCTATCAGGTGCATACGATCGAACCGTATCTCCGAAAGGTAAAGCACATTTTTCACTGTCACATTGATTGATGTTGTCGGTATAAAATTGGCAGGTTTCATGCCAGCACTTCGATGATTACTTTGTATATTTAATTGGGTTAATAAAATGAACAAATAAATTAATTTTGAAGAAAATTTGTATTGGTGGAAGGCGAGCAGATGGTTAGTTGCTTTCGCACTCACTATTGTATATTTACGTATATTTCACTAATTAAGAACATTTTTACGCTAACAGCTTATAAATAGCAAATTAATATCTGGTGACGAGCTAAGTTTATAAGCCCAACTCTACAGATTTATCATTCCTATACAATTCCAAATACGTATGGTTAGAAATGAAGTGACTTTTTTATATCACAAAAAGTAGTTTTTAATATTAAATAGGTTTCCAAATTAGTACATAAGTATGAATAACATAACGTTATAAGTATCTTAATATTTTGTTATGTTTGCTTTTTAAATTATAGTATTGTTTTATGTTTTCTGAGAAAATTGAGGTTTTTACTGGATAAAGTTATGAGGATTTTATAATGTGACAAAACGCTTTACAATCGTTAAGGTCCTGCTTTTTCATTTTGGCAACATGCATTTGTATAAATTTAAATAAATTATTCGCGCTTTTTTTGTGAATTAGAAATGTACATGTAAGAAATAAGCGAAATTTCCATATTTTTTTTAGATTGTGATTCCTGCTAAACTGTTATTATAATATATATAATAGCCTTCTGTCAAAATATGCAAAAAAATAAGTAAGGTCTAGTTTGAAAATATGATAAAAAAGTAGAGATATCGTTACCTAAAGATTTAACTTATTATATGGTACCTATTAAAGTGGAATGCTTACCGTACAAGAATAGCAGAATACTAAATTTTATTGCCAAATCAACAAATCGGACTCCGCACTAAATCTAATTCGGCGTCACATCTACAATTATCTATAGAATCGTCGCTGAGTCAGCAAATAGCCAATAAATGCCTCTGTGCCTCTCTGTTACGTATGCGATGCATGTACGGAACCCGGCGTAATTCGATTGCGTGCCGGCCACAATGCGCCGTGATTGGACGCGCGGAATCCTAATTCGGTCAAAAGTTTGCAGCGTCTGCGGTGTTATTTATTCTTTGAGAATTAGAATTTCGGATTGTTTGATTTTTGTGGGTCTATTTTTTAATTGTTTTGTTTTTATAAAGGCTCCGTAGGTTTTGCATGTTGCCGTATTTTAATGTGGGTATGACACTGACATATAAATTAACAGCACTAGACTGGCTACTGTAAAATGATTTTGTACCTGTTTGAATTTCGCAAATTTGGCGCTGGTGCCAGATGCGGGACATTCTCGAACTAAAATTGACGTATTAAAATATACAAACGGGCTAACTCAGTCTTTATACAACTTTGGGCTTGGCATTACAGAGCTAAAATTCAGCACTTAATTGGAGCATTTATAAAGGCAAGGACCAAACATAAAACGTATCTGTTTTAAATTGTTTCACTACTTCTCTCTTTTCTGTCGAAATTGTTGTCGTAAAATAAAGTCTCTACGACTATCACTCACTCAGTAGGAATTTTATACTAAATAGTTTTCGAAATATGAAATTGTATGTACAAGTACTGGGCTATTTTAGTCATCTTTGAAGGGGTTATAAGCAACTAAAATTAATGCACAGAATATTTCACCTGAGCGTGCCAGGCCCGAAACTGAGATTGTTCTTTAAAACTTGCCATTTAAATTTTATGGCAAATTTCATTCTAACTTCTTGAGAGTAATTGCAAAAGACGCTTACAATTGGAACAAAAAAATTGCTGTCAATAGTAGGACAACGTCTGTACAGTGTTAATAAGATCTTTACAGGTTAGCAAGGCAAAAAGTGAAACTTAAAAGACAAAATATTTAATATTGAAATTGTTTTTTACAAAAACACTGTAGGTAATTACTGCGTAAGAGGGAACTTTTAGTATCTGCTACATATTAGTGACTCTGTAATGCTCTCGAGCGCAAGTATGAATAATCTCCTTTTTATCGTATGAAGAATATACTTCAATCCTACAGTGCAGTGATTGGTTTGCCCCCTCCACCAGAGAGTTTACAGTAAACGACGAGAGCGCGAAAATACCAGCTGAAATTGAAACACTTGATATTTTTTTTCGTGGGGCCGCTTGAAGTGGAGGCAAAAGCGCAGGAACTCTAAATGCTCAAATGCTGGAAATAAACGTTTAGGCTACTTCTTTTCTTTTTAAATATTTGCTTGCCTTTAAAGATAATAATAACATAATATTTCACGTAAATTATTTATTTCATTTGAATTATATCACGCAAACAACAAAATATTTCGTATTATCTAAGTATCGATGTAAAAGTTAACATTACAGGAGTAAAAGAAATCCTGAATTTACTAAAGTTTATATTCAATTATTAAATTTAAAATGGCTGATAACGTATTATTATTAAATAACATCACCCAGTTGACAGGATATTGATTTAACGGTCACTTCCAAATCTCCAACTCGATGCCATAATTACCGCACTATGCTTGCGAATTTACTATTATTTCTAGTAAATAATTTAGGAAAACATCTATTGTCGTAATACACGATGTAAACTGTATGAACATAAACATGGACTCACCTTAACAGGTTTCACCGTTTTCCTTATTCTACAAACACCTGCAGTCTCTTGTTCTAGGCCCACCGTAAATATTTACCCAAACTCTTCAAATTCTACCAGGAATCTAAACCCTAATCCCGTACGATAAGTCTCATAATCACACGAATGTCAAAATCTACTAGATACTCGAACACGAAAACGATTGTACAAACAAGAGTTATATGAACTCACTACCAGTTAACTGTTGCTGAACATGTTATTTTTATGATTATTTTTATTGGGAATCTCTAGTTTTACCTACTTTTAAGACTAAAGAAAAATCTTTGAAAAGTATAGCAAGAAACCTAACTTAAACCTTACTCAAAACTACCATACCTACAAGACTTAATACAATTTAAAATAGGAACACCACTATTCCATTCATTTTTGAAAATCGAACTTCTTTTTTTTAATTTACTTTTCAGCCAGTTACATAGTAACGAGTATGAGATATCGCGAAGGTACTGGACTCGTACCAGATCGGAACAGACACCTAGGGCGGGCGCCTCTGACGAAGGGCGGTACGCGAATGATCCAGACTCCAGGCGGTTTGAACTGATCCTGTGTCATAGGTAGGTATGTAAACAAGGGACACTAGTTGTAATAAATCCAGAAGTAAGTATGGAGGACATTTTGAATATTCCGTGAGTTTCTTTAGCCTAAAAATTGTTTAAAGATCTGTTAAAGTTTGGTATGGATGGTATCTCAAATTTTTTTTAGAAACTGACATTAAATTTTAGGTACGTTTTACTTGCCACAAATTTAATTATACAAAAGTATTGAAAAGTATGCTTTGAGTGGGAGACTGAAAATCCAATGTTTACTTATTTCAGATATAAAACAAAACATTAGAAAAGAGAGCAATTTCTTTTGAACGACCCACCCTATTGGTTAACTATTCAGAAAAATCATACTCGTAATTACATAGCATGTTGTTGAGGCCTTCTAGTAGGTAAAGCCATACCCGTGACAGCAATAAGAATTCTATTAGGTAACTAAGCAGCTGATGGGCGTTGCAGCTTCGAAGATAAATAATAATAGGATTTCTAATCTGAATGATACTTTAATGTCAAACTTAGGTATTGCAAATATGAAATTGTATTTCATACATATATTCGTTACATCGTTTCATAGGTAACAATCACTATTAAACAACCCTATGCAGAAAACCCCCTATTTTACTACAATAATTGTATAACACATAAAAATAAACGCCATTAATACGTCGTAACGCATTTCTAAGTCAATTCACAAAGCTTTTATGGGATTTAAAACACGCAACGGAACTGATTTTAGGCTCTAAAAATAATTTGTTATGATAAAGCGAGGGAGACAGAGCTCTACTAAAACATATCTCTATCCTTTTTCGTTAGCTTTGCCGCGTTGAAAATGTTTTTTTCCCGCCTAGTTTGGTTTTATGGCGCGAATAAAATTTTCATGTCATTGCTGGGGACTAAATGCTGCACTGGAGTTATTTTAGGGAGTTGCATGAAGTGATCTGAAGTACATTCCAGTAGAAGTGTAAGATTTTATTGAAGGACTCCATTGGGGTTGAATGTGAGGAAATTCAGTAGTTTAATTAATACTCTGGGTATTTTTCGTAAATATTTTCTACTGAAAAATGTATTGGCTAATAAAGGTGCTAAAGAACTTTCATAGTCTTTGTTTACCATAACAGTGGGCTTTAATAAACAAAGGCACCGCCTTAAAAATCCAGCTAAATTTTTCTTACTCTTCTGATTAAAAATATCAATAATTTAAATAAGCATATTTTATACTATACTTATATTATACATAAAGGTTTCTAGTTGTGCTTTAACTTAAAGCCAATTAGTAATTAATCTACACTTTGTAGAACTGAAAAGGCCGATTATTATTGTGAATCGTGTTATTGAATACAAATCATGTACCAACTCTAACTAAGTAGGTTTCGTGATAAATAGTTAATTCGGAAAGTTGTACAGGTGTGCGCGGTCACCGACCCTTTCTAAGAGAGCATAATAATAAATCGATATAAAAAACGAATTTATAATAGTGTATTATAATGGGCGTAGTAATTTTCTATGTTATGGTATTGTAGCTTCATTCGTACAATTCTAATCGTAAAAAGTGATGAAAGAATTTTAATTACCATTGCTATTGAACGTCTTCTAACTGGTAAAATTAAATGTCTGTCTTTGTAAATTATTTTTCTATAAATCCTTTAATTCATAATTCCTTTAAAAAAAGTAAAGATTTTGACATTTATTGAATGTGATCATTAAACTAACTCTTAAACGACAATACCAATTTTAATTATTTTACCTTAATCCAAGACAAGCTGATTACAATGAAACTATTCTAATTCTAAATAGCCAAATTCCATTAGACAATTTTCACTTATTCTTGGATAATACTACGAAACTTAAGTAAAAATGATCATTGTAGGTACAAGCCGTGTATTATAAATAATTTCCTAGCAAAGGTAAAGCTAAGTCCACAGGTCTACCAACTTAAGAAAGACTACCAATGGGACAACTTGAGATATAAATTATCACTTGGAGCATTGCAGCGGCTGCTACCAACTGGGCGACAAAGTTGGCGGCCAACTAACTTGACCGCTATGGTGTGGTACAGGGATGCACTTAACAGGGTCTTAACCATAACTTTAGGTTTTTGTGAGTTTCTTAACTGGGGTATCAAGATAGTATAGTTTGATTATTTGATTAATTAATTTTTCCTTTAGAGAAATACACCAGACGTGTAACCATGCGAAAAAAGAGAATTGCAAATAAAACAAAAGCAATTTCGATCATTTGTAAATCAAATTAAGTTTGATTAAAACAAAGTGTGTAATTTCCTGGCTTGTAGGTGTAATAAAACGACAAGTCCTGTTCTTGCAAAAAACAATGAAATTATCGTTGTTATCAGTAATAAAACAGTTTTGTTTTGAACATCATTTCCTACTCATGCCTTTTAAATTCGCTTATATACTTTTAATCTTTATTATTAGGTTTACAAAGTCTCAATTTAAACATATTTACTTGATCTCTCAAATAACTACAAACACAGGAAGTATGATGAATGCTTAGCTGATATTAAGGTCTGTCACCTTAGTATCCTACATATAAATTACAATAAGGCACTTTATTATAATAGCATAGAATAGATTAATAAAGTGTGTCAAACCAAACTGAATGTAGCAAGTATTCAAATACAAAGCAAGCCTCACAAAATCCTAACTCATAAAACTTAAGATTAACAGCAATGTTCAAATAAAATCAATAAAACAAACCCTACCACAAATTCCAATTACTATCAAGAAATGCAGCTACGCTACGTCTGGATCGAGCCCGCCAGAGGGCGCGTGACATATTTTTAATTAAACGCCACTTAGCACAAGCGCCTGGCATTAGATTAGCCGCAATAACACATGCAATCGTTTTTGCTAGAGCCAGTTGGAAGGCGCCTGGGCGTTCGGATTACTATTATTGATTGAGTGATATGATGAATCATGGTTGGTTTAAGTTTCATCTTACTTTGTTTATTGATGTTTAGTTAGAGAAAATGGTTTTTTTGTATGTGTATTCCTTTACCGTGTTACTCATGTCATTATTATTCAATCTGGTTGTTTTGTTTGTTTGTATAGTTATAGAAATAATACAATTGATATTGTTACGGCAAGGGAAGATAACATAAATGTGCTTTGTGAGAAAATCGAAATGTATATCTAGGTATATGTATGTGATACTTATCCTATGAAGACTCAATACCAAAAAAGTACATACATTTTTGAATAAAAAAAAGTTACTAAATACGCCAATATTAGAGATAAATAAAAAATAATTAAATAAATAATAAATAAATAAATAAATAAATATTTCTAACAATCACACCACATTATCTAGCCCAAATTAAGTATCATTAAAGAACTTGTGTTATGGATACTAGATAACGGATAAATAAACTTAAGAAATATATAAACACACGTAAATATTTTTTTTATATATAAACATTAGAAATAAACTTAAATAAACGTAAATACACATCCATGACTAGAAAGCAAATATATCTGCCCCTACCAGGATTCGAACCCGGGACCTCTGGCATGGAAGGCAAGGCTACTTACCAACATACCAAACAGGCCGTCCGTCAAATTACTTCTTAAAAGTTTCTAAAAAGAAAACAAGAAATCCAAAAGATTTTTATTTTCTTCTCATAATTTTCTAAAACCGAAAAGCCAAAAGACCGAATACGGAAATCCAAAAAATTCTTTGCATCGGCCGGGAATCGAACCCGGGCCGCCCGCGTGGCAGGCGAGCATTCTACCACTGAACCACCGATGCTCTACGACATAATGCGAAATTACTGCACTTGTGCTGACTAAACTAAATCAGATACGATTAATGTTATCGAAGATAATCTATAATTTTATTTCTTTCCATAGCGCTTTTACGTATTATCTTTACCAGATAAAAAAAAACTTTGTAAACAATGAAACGTCAATGACCCTTTGGCATTTTACTGATGTTACCCATACTGATTATTGAATTATTAAATCGAATCGCTTTGGCAAAGCGATAATTAACATCAACAAATCAACAAAATTATTTTCTTATCAAAAATATAATTTCTTCTTGTTAATGCAATATAATTCTTTATATTTTTAAAATAGTAGATCTTGTTGTATCGATACATCAAAATGTCGATACGAATCAGGAATTTTCATTTTCATTTTATGTCGAGGGATATACCTAATATTTGTGTAAAAAAAAGAAATAACCTCAATTTTTTGCAAGTGTCAGCTCCAAGTAGGTACTACTTAAAAGTTGTTTAATAAAAGGGCGGCAGTGTTTTCTGAGTTACTGGTGTGCAATTTTAGTGTCTTCGAAGTGAGATTCTAGATGAAATTGACAAATTTATATCCGGCAATGGTTTGTCGACAAAGTTTTTTTTTAATTTGGTATACTCTATATAATATTTTTGATCGTCTACAAAAAAGGAGTTATTTGGGTATTTTTGACTTTGTTTACTGATTTATTTGAAACTTGTAGAACTTCTAGTACTAATCTACTTACAGTCGATCGCTCATCCATACTTGTCTCGCAGCCGATGTTAGTCCGGCTTCCGATTTGAACGGATCCGGAGTTGTTCCGGAAATTCCGCGATAAGACTGCCCGGCGCCGGTATAGATGTGCGAGAGATTGTGATATCTATAGATTGTATGATATATGATATTTATATAGATTCGTGCGTTTAAGATACAGTTTGTTACTTTTTAGTTTGTTACAGTTGGTTACAGTTGGTTTAGTATTGAATACTTTAACCATTAGGTATGTTCTGGGACTAAAGTAGATTAAGATTTCGCGGGTAGTCGTGAAATAAACACGCATTTTTAGTGTGCTCCCAAGTTTTATTTATTTTAAAATAGTTTTTATAGTAATTTTGAACAAATAAATGTGGTGACTTGCAGCCACACTCACCTGCACTCACCTAACACAAAGTTTTCTCACTAAACTTCCCAGTAACTAGTAAGTACAACAACAAATTATTTACACAACAATGGAAGCACTTGCTAAAATGTTCGAGGCACGATTCATTGAGTATGAAAGCAAGCTGGAGAAAGTTGCTGCTAATCCCACAGCACATGTGGATCTTGCAACATTATCCAAAGACTTCTTGTCCTTTAAGAACCTGATGTGGCAAATGTTCAAGCAGTTAAAGTTGGAACTTGAGTCTCTCAGTTTATCACAAGACCGACTGGAGTCTGCTTCACGCAGAAAAGTTTTGTTGTTCCATGGAGTCTCTGAAAAGCAAAAGGAAAAGGTACATGAAGTAATACAGCATGTTATTTGTGATCAGATGAAATTGAACAAGACATGTACTAACCATATTGAAGTATGTCATCGTCTGGGACGCTTTTCTCAGGATAAAATGAGGCCAATTCTAGTGCGATTTCAAGACATGGAGTCTCGACATCTGGTTTGGGATGCCAAAACCAGTTTGAAGGGCACTGGGATAGTAATCTCAGAGTTCTTGACGAAGACAAGGCAGCGACTTTTTGTCTCGGCGCGTCAACATTTTGGAATAAAGAACTGCTGGACAGCTGAAGGGAGAATTATTATCAATCTACCAGACAAGTCGCGGCAAAAGATCGAAACGCAGTGCGCACTTGACGAAATTATTACACAGTTTCCGGCTGTTGGTGTTCCTGAACCTGCTGCCCAAGCTTCAGCTCCTAAAATTACAGAAAAATCGCCAAGGAAGACGCGCCGCCGTCAATAAGTTTGTCTCCATTTTATACTTTTCAATATTTCTCAAAAATTATGTATTCATAACTTAACCAAACTTCTTAACTTGGCCGACTTATACTTATAAATCTTTTGAGATTTTTACGTCGGTATTTTTAAATTGTCTGTACATCTTTTACAAGTTTTGCATGTATGTATAACTCAATTCTGTTTTTAGGTTATTTTTCTTTGTTTACATTATTATTATTTTGTGTATAATGGCAATCAGCTGTTGTTACTACACAATAACTATTTCTGCCAATTTCAAGTATTAGTATACACACATACTACACGAGGTTAATAATTTTGTATCGAACAGCTGAGTAGAACTTGCAGTATCTCGAACATTGAGTTACCTTGAACAATACAAAAACAGGGGGATGATATAAGTTTTTACAGATCTTTAGAAGAGTATAATTACATATTTATAATTTGATATTAAACAAATGGATAAATCTTCCAAGAACCTTAAAGATAAGAGGATTTTGAGAGGAGAGCAGAGTTTTGATACTTGTAGGTTTAGGGAACTGGAGTGGGAGATGGTCATATAAGGAAGCTGGTGAGAGAGGGCAATTAAAGAGGAGATGGTCAGTGGTTCCATCCCCCAACATCTTTGTTTACATTGTTCTGTTGCCTGTTGTGTGACGTTTGCAACAGTTCTTAAATTTTGACAGATTGCTCAATCTCACTGAGGAAACGTCACGTTCATGCATAATTTGTATACGTGCCAACATTTATAGCACCTATAGTGGTATCATTTTCAGCAACCTGTGAGTGGTGAGTTGTGGATTGCGGCTCTGAAACTTAATTTAAGGTATTTATAGCCCAGTTAATTTTGTACGTATATTATATTACTGATATATATATATATATATATATATTAAATTGTTTTCATGGACTCTGTTGATGAAATTGATGACAGTTTCTTCTCTTGCTCGACTTCTTCTTGCAGTTTCGCAAGTGCAGATAGTTCTTCTTCCCTATCACCAACTCTGCATGAACAAATATCTTCCTCCTTCTCAAACCATCCACATAAATTAAAAATTGTCCACATTAATGCACAAAGCGTACCTAGTCACTACTCTGACCTTGTGGCTACCTTTTCTACTAGCAATGCCGATGCCATACTTATATCAGAGACGTTTCTCAAGCCATCCCTTCCTTCTACACAGTATTCTCTTCCTGGATTCAAACTTATTCGCAATGATCGTACCGGAAAAGGCGGTGGTGGAGTGGCCATCTATCTCCGCGCCGACATACCTTATACAATAGTAAGCTCCTCTCCTTCTCCTTATTCAGAATCTGCAGAGTATCTTGGGATCGAAATAATTGTTCATCATGTTAAGATTTTACTTACAGTTTTTACAGTCCCAATATGTACATCAATTATTTCGAGACTCTTGATAACTATTTCCATAATTTTTGTTCCACCTATGATCACGTTCTTGTATTAGGTGATTTTAACACTTGCATGATTAAAAACAACTCACGATCTCGCAGATTACAATCCATCCTCTCTTCCTATAATCTATCCATGTTACCTTTATCTCCCACCCATCATTTCCCTGGTTGTGTTCCCTCTCTTATAGACCTCATGTTAGTATCATCCCCACATTATATAGTGAACCACGGGCAACTCAATGCACCTTTCTCTTACCATGATTTAATTTATTTATCTTTTCGTGTACGTCTCCCCAAACAGAAACCACCGTCCTTACTACTCCGGAGCTTTAATAACATCAATATTGAATCCCTACAGCTTGACGCTGAAACCATAGATTGGTCGCCAGTGGTATTATGCAACGACATCGATGGCAAAGTCGAAAACTTTAACTTGCTACTTTTGGAATTGTATGATAGACATGCCCCGCTTAAAAGAGTTAAAATTAAGCATAATCCAGCTCCCTGGTTGTCAGTGACTATTAAAGACGCCATGTGTCTCAGAGATAAGGCCAAACGCAGGTACAAACGCACTCCAACTGAACATAACTTGATTTCTTATAAATATCTAAGAAACCGATGCAGCCGCCTATGTCGCGATGCCAAAAAGCGCCACTTCCATGATTCCCTTATAAACCGTAGCCCTGCAGAAGTCTGGAAATTTCTCAAGTCCGTAGGCATTGGCAGATCTCCATCTACTGAACTTCACAACTTCAATTTAGATTCACTGAACCAACTGTTTTCCCAACCTCCTGTTGTTGTTAGTTCTGCCATTAAAGATAATACTTTAGTATCGTTATCGAATATTCCTTCGACTCATTCTGCTTTTGTGTTAAAAACTGTAACAGAAGATAACGTTAAGAAGTCCATTCTCTCCATAACATCTCCAGCTATAGGTGAGGATAAGCTGTGTTCAAAAATGATTACTTTGATATTACCGATTCTGCTACCAGTACTCACACATATTTTTAATTTCTCCCTTACAACCAGCACTTTCCCTACTTCCTGGAAACATGCTCATGTTATTCCGTTACCCAAGATTCCTAACCCTAGTTCTCTTTCCCATTTTCGTCCAATATCCATCCTACCTTTTCTCTCCAAAGTGCTTGAGCATATCGTACACGCTCAACTTTCAAAGTTCCTTGTAGACAATAACCTTATTAGTAGCTTTCAATCCGGCTTCCGACCAGGGCACAGTACAACTTCTGCGCTTATAAATGTCACCGATGACATTCGATGGGCCATGGAAAATAAATCCCTTACACTATTAGTACTACTAGACTTTAGTAGTGCATTCAATTCTGTCGACTTTGACATCCTCCTTGGCACTTTAACATCTCTAAATGTCTCTCCTTCTGCAGTGGCCTGGTTCAACTCTTATCTTCGAGGCCGGTCGCAGCGGGTTCGCCATGGTGAGTCTCACTCTAACTGGTGTGATCTTGTAGCGGGCGTGCCTCAGGGTGGCGTTCTCTCCCCTCTGCTCTTCTTAGTATTTATTGACTCTATTACCACAGTTCTTTCGTGTAATTTCCACCTTTACGCTGATGATTTGCAGATTTACCGCCATTTTGCTGTCCCAGATTGTTCAGCAACTATTGCTGCTATAAATAAAGATCTTAGTTGCATCAGTAACTGGGCTAAGTCATACGGCTTGTGTGTAAATCCGAGCAAATCAAAAGCCATGATTATTGGCAGTCGGCATATGCGTGGCTGCATCGATTTGACCAACTTGCCCTCTGTTGTCCTTGATAGTACTCCTATTGAGTTCACTGACACGGCTAAAAACTTAGGGGTTACATTTGATTCTTGTCTCACTTGGAATGCAAATGTCAGTGAAATCAGTAGAAAAGTATATTATTCTTATCACAAGCTCAAGTGCCTTCGCAGTTTCCTGCCGTTTCAGACCAAGATTTCTCTTGCTCAAACCCTCATCCAATCAATTATCGAATACGCAGACGTCTGTTACTTGGATATTACTGAGGATCTCCTAAATAAACTAGAACGATTACAGAATCTGTGTATTCGATTTATCTTTGGTCTCAAGAAATTTGATCATGTCTCTGAATACCGTAGAAGACTCCGATGGCTTCCCATAAGACATCGTAGAAACGCCCGCATCCTAAATGTACTCTTTAACGTCCTGTATAACCCATGCTCTCCACGTTACCTGAGTGACCGTTTTTCCTTTGCGCACAATGAAGATGAGCATTGCAGAGTGAATAAGCGAACTTTATTAAATTTAAAATTACATAAAACAGACTTTTTTTCCTACTCTTTCACAATACATGCGGTAAGGTTGTGGAACTCATTACCCTACGAAATTCGGGAATCCAAAACTCTATCCTCATTCAAGAAACGAGTAAGAGAACATTACTTGTCGAATATTTAAGTTTCTGTCACTATTTCACTAGTTTATTTACAAGTTATCGTTTTATATTTATGTAGGTATGTATATATTTATGTATGTATGTGTGTATGTTTATTGTATTTTATATGGATTTATTTCCTATGTGTATGTATTTATTGTTTTTGTTTTACATGTGTATTTTTATTTAGTACTACTAGTACACTAAATTTGCTCTTTTTGCACACTCTCCAGTCTCAGGTCTGCTGGAAGAGATTTCTGTTAGAAATAAGCTGTACCTTTGTACAATATCTATAAGTTTTATTATGTATTTTATATTGTAGTTACAAAAACGATAAAATAAATAAATAAATAAATAAGACCTTACTTGGCTATCATATGACATTATACATCGTACAGTATTATTTAAACATATATTTCGATAACATGCTTTCTGCACTTAAGACGTTTAACTACTTAAGACCTGCGTCGTCCTGATCTAGGCAAAACTTGGCTGTAGTTGTTTTTAAGAAAAATTTTTTAAAAGTCTTTTCCTATGCGCATACATTTGTACAATTGCAAAAAAATCAAAAGATGTTGAGAATAGTCTACTCCCACAAAACTAAATATTATTATCCAACAAAAATCCCATCCTCCGATCCATTATACCAACAAAGGGAGGTTAAACCAACACCCGCGACATGTCCTGTATAAATGCCGGGATCCCGTAATCTCCGGGTCGCGGGCAGAGCGTGTGCCACTAAGCCTTAAGATCTATGTGGGTAGAAGTGCATATGGTGTGAATGTGAGTGTCTGTTAATAAGAACATTAATCGTTTTTACCGAAATAACTAACTAACTATACAGTGAAGTATAAAGTGACCTTGTCAGACTAATTTAAAAAACCGAAAAACCTCATACCAAGTTCAGTTTGTAAGACGGTTTCTTTTATTGGATGCCCAAATGGCATCATTGGTAGAAACCCTACCTCATAAGCCGGTGGTCCCAAGCCCGATTCGAGACCTGGCCGTGGCATTTATTTGTGTGATGAACACAGATGTTTGTTCTCGGGTCATAGTTGGTTATATTTATATATGTATGTTTATTCTGGGATCCCCCAGTTCGCTGTACGCTCATCCATAACAGAAGGCTTGCTTACTTTAGTGTGTATGTCTTAATTGAAAAAAAATAAAGTTTTTTTCGGTAAATTACTCATAATTCTATAACAATATAAATCCTCTTATTTTATTAAGAATCCCTGTTCTTAACGTGACGCAGGGGACGTCACGTAGCGTAGCGATTAGTGCATCATACTGTAAGTATATATTAAATAGTTTATCTCGAAAAAATCAAATTTTTTAAGTTGAAATATTTATTTAGTTTTTTCATCATTAATGCTTAGCTCATTTTATTTTAGTTTCATTTATACATCCATTTTACAAAACAATCATAATAGCGAAAACTAAGACAGTTGATTAAATTCACGATAATTGCCAAAACTTGTCTTTTTTCATACGTAACTATTAGTTTAGAATAGGCCCCTGATTATAAACCGGCATGCTATTTCGCATGTACGCGGGCAGTTTTCGCATTGGCACAACACTAGTGGGAAAAACTGCAAGCGGCGTTCAAGCACAGATTACTGTAATACTATAGTGTTGTAATCAAGAAGGATTATCTTTATTTAGTTACGTCCGTTCCATTGGATGGAGGGGGATTTTCTAGTGATTTGTTTTTTGATGAATTCACGCGTTTTTAATGTATTTGTCTGCAAAGTTAGTACTAAGTAAGAGCTTCTGTACAAATCTGTAGCTTGAATATTAAATGTAATAAAATAAAGCTCATAATTGTACAATTAAAAATCACTATAATTATATCGAGAAATTTTTAGTCAGTATTTATAGTAGGGATTTTTAACCATGTTACATAGGACTAAAATATATTTTTTAGACATTATCTGTTTATCGAAAATAAGTGTTTCATTCGTAATCATAAAATTATGCGTGTACCCTGTAGCAATCGAGATAGTCTTTTTCATAAGGGTATGTGCTGTATGTACTTAAGTAACTTAATTACTCTTCGTTAGGACTTTATATTAGGACATTCAATAAATAAATTATTTCAACTGGTTTGCGTTTATTTTCTTTAAAAACTATTTTCTTTCAAGTATCCTTAACATTATTTTTCACAAATCGCAAGAAGTTTCAATTTCCATTACAGAGCGTCCCGAAGAAAGCGGGTAATCCGGCCGCAGGTCGTAATCAATCAGACAGGATTCGATACGAGCGGGATTTACCGGGATTCATCGCAGATAACCTATAATAATGTATGTTGTTTAATTTGTGTTGAACGTATTGGAGGGCTTCCCAAGAAAATAATTCATAGGTGTGAGAAAAAATGTGAGTTTTGCGAGTTTGAACGAGAATTTGGAATGCAAGAGAATTGAAACTATATTCAATTTGACCCTGACATGTCATTTATTGTTATAGGGCTCTTTAACTTTGATGGGGTCGGTGTCCTAGCGTGGAGGACTCTTAATTACTCGGGAATTGATATACTCCTACATACAATCACTTTCCACTACATAACAGGGATTAAAACTTTATATAAGACTCGATATCTGTTTGTTACATATATTAATCATAAAGCAATAGCTTGCTATCTTATTATTTTCGATTATTTATTTTATCTGCTTTAAAATGAACCTATATGACACTATATAATACGAAACGTGTAACAAATTTAAAACACGTGTTACCTGTATAATTAACTTTTTCAATGCAGACGCAATTTCTATTTGCCATATTCAGCCCCACCCGATAGCGTAAAAACGCTCTATGTTTTATGAAACTTTCTTAACGTCTTCGTTTATATAAATTCTTTTAAACTACGCACAATAACATATTTAAACTGTCACCCTCCAACTTGCCCTTCAAGCGCCATTGTACTCACTAGCGCCACTTGAGGGGTGGTGGCGAGCTTTAGGAACACCTCGTTGACTGGCCTGAAGAACGAAATAATAAAACGCTGGACGCTCACAAAGCGTGAAACTCATTTTGAAACGCTTCACGTTTTTCTGTTTTGCTGAGATGTGAAAAAGACAGATTTCTTGGTTTTTTTGTTGGTTAATATTGCACCCAGGGATGTTTCTAAATGTACAGCGGTAGACAATAAAAAATGTAAACTAGGCAGTTCAAAAGTAGCACTTGTTCATTAATGGTTTTTCAAATTTTTGTAATTTTATATTTATTTTAATTTTTTCAAAGCAAGCTATTTAATTTCTTTTATTTTGCCTACTTAACAAAGATCCTTTGAAATATTCAAAATTTAAACCTACAGTACGAGAACCATTACACCCTGAGTATAAATGACGAAAAACTCGCGACAGCGTTTTAAACATCGCTGTAATGTCGCAAACATATCGCTTTGAGCATCGCTCCGAGAGTTTTACTTGAACCAAAATATCTTCATTATATTTCCGCTGGTCAATGAGGCGAAAGTTTTACCGAACGTTTTTAAAGCGCTCATTAAGTTCACGCCACTAATGTGTCCAAGCGTAAAGTAAAATGGCATGTTTGAGGAGCGTATATCATTACCGCCTTAATGTTCACTTAATTTTACACCGTAAAAAAAATACCATCGCCCGCCAATCCTAAAAACAAACACATATGCAAATTGTATAGAATACCATCCCATAAACAGTTTATTAACCAAATCTACCGATTAGTTTTTTTTTTTTTTTTTTTTTTGTTCCCCTCCGCGGGAAGGGCAGGAGGATAAAAATGCCCTGACGCATACTCTGGCGCGATTCCAAAGTTATGTGGGACTCGTCCCGACGCCTACCAGGACCATACCCACTAAAAACCCCCTGTCGGCTCGTGCATTTTTGCCACTCAGCCTTCATCTGAGCGACGGCCAATTGGAGAAAGAGGCCGCGCTAGCGGGGCCCAGAAGGGGTCACCCGCTGGGATTACATAGCACTGAAGGTGCTCAAAGCACTGAAGGTGAATACGTAGCACTGAAGGTGCTCAAAATGAAAATCAATAATTAAAACAAAAATTAAAAAATTGCAAAATAAAATTGAATTAACTCGCATTTACGTTAGTATTAGGATTAACGTTAGAATTAGAATTTACGTTAGATTAGAATTTGCGGCCAGAAGGGCCTCGAGATCGCGTGACAGTCTGGTGGATGAGTACGCTTGCGCATTTCTAGGCCTAGCGACTTTGAACTTCGAGTCTAACACAGGAGTAGCATATGAGACAGAATCACGAACTAGAGGATTGGGATGGGTTTCGGAGCGTTTGAAGAACGCTTCAGAGAGTGTTTTGAGATATTGTTGTACTGTAGGCAGTTCAAGATCTCTATGCAAGTCCGCGTTACGCACGTACCACGGTGCGCCTGTGGCCCGGCGGCAAAAGAGGTTTTGAACTACCTGCAGTTTGTGCAGGAGGGAGGGTTTGGCGTGGGCAAAGATTGGCGAGGCATACGTCATGACGGGTCTAACGCAGACCTTGTAAAGTGTACGTTTGTTTCTGAAGGACATTTTACTTTTTCTACCTAACATGCTATTTAGGCGGACTAAATAGTGACGAGCGAGTTTCGAAACTCTTTCAACGTGTGGCTTGAAAGAAAGCGTCGGATCTAATGTGACGCCTAAGTATTTAGTACTGCGCTTCCAGAGGATGGGAATGCCTAACATTCGAACGTGGGGATCGCCATCGGGACGACGGCGTTTGTGGTCGAAGCGCATCGCAGAACTCTTTTCAGGGTTCACATCGATGCGCCATTCTTGAAACCATGCACCAAGGGCGTTTACGGCCTTTTGGAGTCTGGTTACAAGGCGCCGAACACCGTGGCCTTTGGTATAGAGTGCGGTGTCGTCAGCGAAGAGGGCGAGTTCGACGCCTTTCGGCGGGATGGGAATGTCGTTGGTGTACACGGTGTACAGCAGAGGGGCGAGGACTGAGCCTTGAGGGACTCCAGCCTTTATGGGACGAGGTGCAGAAAGCGTGCCTTCGTGTTTAAATCGAAACGTACGGTCTTTGAAAAACGACGCTATTATCCTGACTAGGCGATCCGGTAAGCCTATCTTGTAGAGTTTATAAACGAGACCGCTGTGCCAGACTTTATCGAAAGCCTTGGCTACGTCAAAGAAAACCGCTACTGTTTTATAACGACGCGGATAGAAACCGTCAAGTATATACTCGACGATTCGGTGGACTTGCTGAGGGCAGGAGTGTTTAGCGCGAAAGCCGAACTGATGGGGAATAATGAGAGGATCGCCATCCGTTGGAAACAGATGGTTCCGCATTCGAGAAAGTATGACTCTCTCGAGAAGTTTAGACATTGCCTTGAGGAGGCTGATGGGTCTGTGATTAGCCGGGACGTTCAGAGGTTTGCCCGGCTTGGGAATGCCTATGACTGTCGCTTCTTTCCAAGCTTTAGGAAAGTAGCTATGGTCGAAGCAGGCATTGAAAATGATAGCTAACAAGGTAAGCATCTGTTGCGGTAGGTGCTTAAGTGCATGGTTGGAAATTCCATCCGCACCCGGAGCCTTTTTGGACTTTTGATTTCTAATGAGAAGCAAGATTTCGTCATTAGAGACTGTGACAGGGTCGGCGGTGATGGGGAGAGAGTCTCTGCGAAGGACTTCGTCCTCCACCGCTTTGATGTGAGTGGGATTCGCGGGTTGCGTGCTGGGCGAGCATTGTGCGGCAATGCTGTCGGCGAAGCATTCGGCTTTCTCTTCGACTTCGAAGGCAGTAGTGCCATCGGGACGAGTGAGAGGAGGAACGTGAGAGACGGTGTCTACGCGTAAGGCTCGGGCCATGCTATAGTACGCTTGGTGGGACGGAGAGATATTCGCCATGAGATCGTTCATCTGAGCGTCTCGGAGTTCCGCGAGGCAAGACCTAACTTTACGTTGAAGCTGATTCGCAGCTGTTCTATAGGCGGGCGTGGGATATTTCTTGGCTCTCCGGAGAGCCGCGTTTTTAGCTTTAATAAGATTGCTAACGGCTAAGGGAAACGTGGGTTTGCCTTGCTTAGCAACCTTTTCGTTGTCACTGATGGCTGAGTTGATAGCATCAGTGAGAGAATTTACTAATGAATCGATTTTATCCGGGCTATCTAATTGCTCGGGAGAGATCGCGAGTGGAGAGTTCGGAGCCTCTAAGGCTGAAACTAACGTATTTTTAAAACCTTTCCAATTGGTAAAGGTCTTAGGAGATGAGACGTTATCGTTCGGCGGTCCTAGCACGAGGGAAACGGGGCGATGGTCGGAGCCTAGGTCATCGAGCGGTTCGATAGACCTTAGGTCAAGATTGATACGCTTGATAATTGCAAAGTCGAGGATGTCAGGAGAGTAGGACGGGTTGTTGGGATAGTGAGTGGGAGTGACGGGGGATATGACATCTAGGTCAAGGGAGTTAGTGATGTCGAGGAGAGCGATACCGCTGGTGTTAGTCGATAGGCACGTCCAGTCAGTATGTTTGGAGTTAAAGTCTCCGAACATAATGACTGAATGGCCGAGGGCGAGAATGGCCTCAAAGTCGCTGCGGATTGGTCTGGTGCCACTAGGTATGTAGATTGAAGCTATGATGATGGTCGGATGACCAGTCATAGCCAATCTACACACAGTGGCTTCCATGTTGAGGAGAGGAGGGGTAGGGAGAGGACAGCAGTGGAAGCCTCTTTTGTAATATATAGCGGTGCCGCCGAAACCGTCAGAGTTGGGCCTATCGTTACGAATAAACGCGTACTTAGGTATAGCGAATCCCCTGGAGCGGTTTGGAGTAAGCCATGTCTCCTGGAGAAGGAATAAGTCAGGTTCTTTGTTCTGAAGGAACAGTTTAATCTCGGGAAGGTTGGTATTAAGGCTACGAGCGTTAAAAGATACTAGGGATAAGCCCTTGGGTTTAATACGACTGGACGCGGGATTCGCGGGTCTAGACATTATAATTTATTATTTACGAATTTATAAATTATAAAAGAATTTACAACGAACTTAGGAGCGAGTGATGCTCGGCTAAAGCAAATAAACGCTCTTGAGGAGAGCGGGCGGCTCGCAGTTTGCGTGCGAGCACGGAAATTTCGTTAATATCGACGTTTTGAATAACGTCGAATACGGTCTTCATGTCCTCAGCCAACGACGACTGAGGTGCGGAAGACGGAGAAGGACGCGACCCTACGGGAGCTACGGGAGCTGGGATAGGTCGGGAAGGTGCAGGCGGAACGGCCGGACGCTGCCTCCGGACAGAGCCGGAGTAGGTGTCGGCTGAACGGGCTTTGCTTCCGGGGGACCCCGGTTGCGCAGCGGCGGGAAGTTGGCAGGAGTGAGCGGCGGCGCCGGTTTAGGCGCGACCCTCTTGGTGGTGGAGCGCGGAGCGCGCGGGCAACCCCTGTAGTTAGCTGTGTGGCCGGACTGGCCGCACAGCACACAGGCAGGGGGGGAAGTGGATTCGGGAGTGCGAGTGCACTCCTTAGTGAAGTGAGGATCCAGGCACTTTACGCACCTGGGGGGAGCTGAACAGTTAGCCGCTGCGTGGCCATAGAGCTGGCAGCGGTGGCACTGCCCAGGGTGACCACGGGGGTTGGGACGCTCGACGGAGATATTTGAGAGTCCGCAAATTGTGCGAGCCTCTCTAAAGATCTCCCTCGAGTTGGGAGTATTCGACAGGATTACCAACGCTAAGGGAAAACGCCTACCGCGGTTGGAGTGCATCTTGTGCACTGCTGTGACCGGGAAACCCTGAGACTTAAGGTCATCGAGGATGTCTTCGTTGCTGAGTTCGAACGGGACGCCCCGTAGTACTGCGCGGATCTTACGCTCCTCCGGGAGGGCGTAGGTGTGATACGCGATTTGGTTTAATCCGAGTAACCTGGTAAACGAGCGGAAGTCGTCGACGGTCGCTATTTGAATCTTGATTGTATCGCCAGCGTTGGCAGCTTTTAAATAATTAATTTTGTGCACTTTGCACAAGTTTGAAACCGCGGTCCAGCGCGCTTTTTCACGCAGGAAGACGGGCGGAGGGAGCTGAGGCTTCGGCGGGACGGGAGCGCAGCGCGTCGCTGGCTTCGATGTGACCGACGGAGACGCGGTTACTACGAGCGATTTTAATGGCGCGGGGGCTGGTGTTGAAGACACCGGGGAGGGCTCGGGTATTGAAGATACCGAAGCTTTCTTAGAGCGCTTCTTGGAGCGTTTGGCGACGAGTTGAAACGCGGGCTCAGGAGAGCCGGTTAAGGTGACGGCATCTGACGACGTATCAGACGCGGGTTCGGAGTCGCTCCCGGGAGCGGTACGCTTACGACGCGACGCGTGAGAGGATGCGACCGATTCGCAGTCCATCTCGGACGAGGCGGGAGACGCGGGAGAGCTTAAGACCTGAGGGGTCTCGACGTTGGAGGCCTGAGGGGCCGGGGTTGAGGCCTGAGGGGCCGGGGACGCGATAGATGCCTGTAAGGCCTGCGTTAGTGCGTCAGCGGGTATGCTTACGCCGGACGCAGCGAGCGCCTGGGCGAACGACTTAAGAATATTAACAAGGTCCATTGGAGGACTTGGAATTATAAAATGTAATATATAAATATATAATGTATGCCTATAATATATAACAAATGCCTAGGATTCCTAAATAAAAACCTAGCGAACCCTAGCGGCAAACCTCCCTACCAGCGGTAGGGGGGCTGGGGAGAATAACTTAAAACTAACAATAGTACGCCGAAGGCCGCTACCTAGAAACCTAAAAAAGGGTACGCAGGTAAAGAGTTGACCGCGTTAGGGTCAACCTTTACCGACAGAAAGGACAAATACACACGAAAACACACAAATATGATAAAAATAAATATGAAAATAGGAGAAAAATAAATAAAATAGAGAAGAGAAATAAATAAAAATAAAAAGGACTGGTTCAGTACAAATTCGTTGTCACCGTTAAGTATCCTTTGCACTGAAACCAGACTACTTACGCTGGGCACAACACTGCACTCAGCACAAGCACAACACAACTTAGCACAGCACTTTGAAGACTAAAGGGCTTAGTCGCAAAGAAAAATACGCACTTCGATAGCACTCAGAGGGAGTAGAAAGAACCTTGAAATCCGTAGCACGGAACCAACACGCTAAACCGTGACGTCAGTAGACTGAGCGCCACGGAGTATCGGGAAGGGACCAAACGACGGAGAGCGGGGTCTTGCACGTCCGCACCGCGTGGCGATCGGAGCGAGAATAACCGATTAGGCCGCCCAGTGCCGCCATAAATACGCCCTCAGTTGAAGCGTTCGAACGTCACACGATTTCTACTTTACGAGGTGTCATGCGGCCTGTTGGGGGTAGAAATTAATGTTATTTGTTAGGGGGCGCATCACTAGGGTTTTCAATGTACAGTTAGTGACTTAGTCAGGTTAAATTATTTATAAATTCGCTTAAGTTTTTGAATAGGTTGCTGAAAAAAACAAATGGAAAACTCATTACAATTAAATTTTCGAAATGTTAATATTTTGAAATTAATTTTGTCACTAACTGCTATAGTACTGTTACCCACGACACGACGTTCTCTTTTCTTGTAGTTGTAAGTGTCCAAACACCCTACGAACAACTGTCGCACTCACGCACACATATTATAATAAATACCTTGTTTGTACTCATTTAGTTGCTACAAGTAAAGCAAACGTCGCTTCGTGAGATAAAATTACTAAAAAACTGCGTGGTGTCACACACGAAACACCTGACCCTGCGGATATTTCTTGTTAAAGCCTTTGTTACTACTGGATAATAGCTTTTCAATGTTTCAAGATTTTTTAAATCAATCGAAAAAGAAAAAAAAAATTCCTTTATATTACAAGCATATTTTGTTACTCGGTTTGGGTCGAATCTTAAAAGCTGGATACGTCTTATAATTCTAGCTACAATGTATTTTAAATCTAATCATATTGTTCCCTGACACTTGCTACTTCTTTGTCAAATATTACAAATAACTATCACTCTGTAACTAATTATGTATATATGTTTATTCGGAAATAAACATATTGTTTATTTATTATTCAACATCTACACTTAGTTCTATTCCACAACTGTCAATAGTGTACTCACAAAAATAATTATCGATAAAAGCATGTTTTTTTTTATAAATTCTTCCTTACCACTAGTGCAACAAATTGTCGCTGCCCACTTTTATTCTTAATCGTTAATTTCTTTGTTGACTGTACATTTGGAGACGTATAGAGCAGTAGTTTATAGCTTCGAGTAAATTATTTTACTGTCACGATAGTGTGATAAGTTTTATTTATGAAGCGTGCATGTCAGGTGAATCCCTTATTGGACAGGAAAATGATAAACTGCTGTTGACCTAGATATACTCATTTTATTAATTGGAGGGAGTCGATTTGTTAAATTTTAGGTTAGGAATTTTTACTATTTTCATAGCCGGCACACGAGATCCACCAGTTGATAAGAGGCACCCACACTTTGGACATCATTTCGCACCCCCTTCCCTAACCGGGTGTCGCTCCGATGAAGGCTGTATAGCATTCCCAACAGTAGGAGATTTGATTACTAATATTGGTTGTGATTATTATATCTAATGATGCGTTGCCTCATGGAGGCTTCAGTTGGAATTGTTTTTGTTCCAGTAATTGCACCAGATGTTCCTTCTGTTTGTCTGGACTGGTGGTTGTCCACGGTGGTTGTAGGAAGGACTGTGGAGCCGGCCCACGCGAGATCTCGACACAAGAAACTCTATTACGACTGCATTGATGTGGCAAACATGTATATGTAATAAAATACTTTGGACAATTATCGTACTTGAATTTTTGTTGGATAAAATATTTTCCAGGGTCAAAACAAGTATATGTCCAGCATTTCGAAAATTCTTTGGGTATAAAATATATATTTCGATGTAACCCTTCTCACCGGAACGATGGTTACACAAACAGACGGTGAAAAACGACGGTCTAAGGTAAAGGTGGTGTTATTTTATTTTAGATACTTACACAGAATAACTTTTATATATAAATAATTATTTTGTAGGTGCAGTACCAGTCCTGATTATGAATGAATGCATGTTTTATTGAACACGTTTGTGTCCTGATTATGAAAGCACGTTTCTTAACAAAGACTTAACATGTAATTAAGTACTGAATTATTTTAATATGACACTTGTAATTTACAAAATTAGGATTACCTTTGAATATTTTTTTGAACTTTCAAGATGTAACTAATCATTTATATACGTCTACTTAAGACAATGTTTGCACGCTGATGTATCAGTTGATATGCACGGATGGATTTTATACTTTAAGATCATCACTGTATCGCATATACTGAAAAATAAAGAATTTTATTATTATTATTATTATTATTGTGAAATGTACGAGTGTAAACAGACCAAAGCTTTATATTTTAGCTGCAGCTTTCCATAGAATAAACGTATTTATGAACATGCCTCAGTGACCTTAACGTCTCAACCATAGATGGCTTAACAATTTTTGTATAAGTGATTTAAATGAAAATATTATTTAATAATAATTTCCATTTAGGGACTCTGATAACTTTTATCAGTGGAATACATTTTGAAAAAGACTTATCATTGAAAACTTTGCCCTCAATTAAATATATAAATAAATAAAATCCCCAGACAAACACACCAACTTTATGGCCCCGGAATAAGCAGAGCTTGCATCATAGATTATAAATACATACAACCAGGACCGGAAAACCAGCATCTGCGTTCATCTCACAAATGAATGCCCCGACGAGGACTCGAACCTCGGGCGTGTAAGGCAGGGATACTACCACTCACGCCACTACCGTTTTATTATTTATGTACAAGCAACATTCGAACTCCATTTAACTTACGCTTTAACCCTCTACCGGAGTCTACCGCATACGAATCCATATGTGGTTAATCGGAAGAAATATTTCTTTTCGTATACCTACAATTGGCATTTTTATTAGAATGCAACTTAATCTCGTAGCTCTCCTGTTTGACAACTTATAATTATTTTTTGTTTCCCAAGATTGTATTATTTTTACGAACTACCCGCTTTTGTTCGATGAGTGTGAAGTGTGAAGAAGTGCTGGCGTATATTCTCGATTTTGAAATTGTTTTATATAATATGATAAAGGTAAGTTAACTCAGTTACATAAATATTTTTATGATGATTAGAATGTACTCTTTATATGAAAAATGTTTTTAGAGTCTCATATTGAATAATATCTGTTTTGAAGAAAGATTTTTGCACGCGCCAAATATGGCTTAGTATGCGTTTAGAGTTATTTCAGCTTAAATATTAATTGGCCATATTTGGCTGTTCACATATACGTCAATATTATACCTGGAGATGAAAGCATGAGTGTTGATGACCTTGCCTCTGATTCTGATGGTGAATTGACTTTTGAACGCTAGCCTCCTAGACCACTATTTATTTCCGTGTCTGATATTGATTCGTCAGATGAAGTAACTGAAATGTGCCCCTTTCTCTATTGTTCAAACGGAAGAAAGTTGGCAAGAAAATAAAAAAAATGAAAAAACTAAGTAGACAGAAGGAAGTTTCGAACCATTCAATAGCAGTAACTTTGAGTTCAAAGGATCAAAACCAATTACCACGTTGTATTGAAATTTCCGATAAGTACACCAGCTAAATATTTCACATTCCTGTTTACTGATGAGTTGGTTGCTATGATAGTCCAACAATCAAACTTGAAGGCTCTTCAAGACAATATAAACAGACCCAGTCAAATCGAATCGACCTTCTGCATCCACCGTACACTATGTTCAAAATCGACCTATGGCCCACCATCATCAACTCATAGTTGTCAAGGAAGCCCAGCGATTGTGTCAAATCCAGGCACACCAACTCAACCATAGAAAACACGTAAGCGCCGTGAAAGGAATCAAGACCTGCCTCTGCCTTCTGTCCTCATGGATAACGTCGACCATATGCCACAATGGCAAAAGAGTCGTCTATTATGACGCACGATGTGCGAGAAATGTAATGCACATTTGTGCTACAATGACAAACGTAAATGTTTTGCAAGCTTCCGCATGTAATTATTATAATTTACAGTAATTAAGCAAGTTCATTTTTCATTTTTGCATAATGGCTTATTAAAGCCATATATGGTGGTTTAGTTTTAAGTGTTTATTCACCTTCACGTATATAGCCATATATGGTTTCCTAATATCTTTTCACATGAGAGGCCTATATTTTGTTCCGTTCATTTTCATGTAATTATGCGGTACAATAAACCATTAAACCATAGAAATTATTTTTTCTTCATCTTCCTTTATAATTCGTGCAGTAGAGGGTTAAGGCTGTCGTCCATATTCATAAATAAGAAACATCTCGACCACAATCATTTTATTTTAAACAAACAGCATTATTCAAGTTCCCAAGCGCCCGGCTAAGAAAAACCACAATACATCAAGACGGATATTTCCATAAAGTTGTGCCTTTCAAACTCAGCTTTACATAAATTTAATCGGCACCCAAACTATTTTACATAAAAGATTATAAATGCGCAGTTTCATCTAAAGAACTGATTTTAAAGCTTTCAAGAAAGTTGTGGGAAATTTAAATATGGCCGCCGTCCGCTCGGCGCTCAGTGGCGCCGACAGTTATCAGCGGTTGTAACGGGAATCTCATCTCATGAGTTTTATTGCTATGGTTTTATACCCTTGTTTTGATGAAAATTGTTAAATGACTTGATTAGCTAAAAGCTACGTTGTAGATCTCCCGGTATTTGGTTCATGGAATCGGCGGCCTTATTGTGTAACTTTAACACCTATCAGGATCCCTTTGAATTTGACTGTTGAAGCATATGAACTTACTTCACGCTACAGACATTTCACACATGACGGCGAAATCTGTTAATCACTATCGCAACCACTATCCCTTCGAAATGGATCGCGATAGGTGTTGAAGTTAGACAATAAGGCCGCGGGTATCATGAAGCGGAATATCAATATTTATATTATTGTGAAACAATAAATCTTCTTTTTCGAATTGGTTTACAGTCAACAAAAATATGAATAATATGCATATAAAGTATGAATAAGCTGTTTAAAATTTCATTGATTCCGACGAGCACATCGGTAATATTATTAATTATACAAGCAATTTACTATTGTAATTATTTTAACTTCACTGTGTATTAATTTATTTAACATTCTTTATTTTATATATTTTAAATCAAAATGAAATATTTTTTAAACGAGAAATTGGATTTAATATCGCTCGTTAGGTGATTTAGAGAGTATGTCCAAGTAGAAGACATTTAAGACGATCTAAGAGAGATAATTCTCTTTAATCGCTTTTCGATTCCGATGTAGAGTGTTCATCAACCTTTTAGGCACTTTGCCTTGATTGTAATCGTATTGTTATTATTGTACCCTTTACAGCTCTTCTCTGTGTTTTTTTTTATTTCACAGTTGATTAATAAATAATTTTGATTCAAACTTGATAAATTTTGTATCAAATAAAGACTGTTACATCCCTAAAACTTTATTCCCTCTCAAAAATCAAGCACAATAGAAAAATATTCGATTCGCTAGTTTACAAGCGGCGCCCAGTAAATCGTAAAGTGTGAATCTCCCAATAAAAACCGGTTACAGCTGGTTAGAACTAGAATCTGCAAAATGGCCGCAGAATGTGTTTCGCCGATTTCGATATTCGTTTTCGATTCTATAAAGATCTCGCACAGTTTTGGAGGCACGCTTTCACGGAGTCTGCGTCTTTTTGAAATGTTTTAAATATGCTAAAGGCGAGAATCGCTTGCACGTTGTTCAGTCTTTTGTAGGAGCCCCCATAATAGAGGACGACAACACTGCAGGGGATTCGATTGAGGGCGAAACTGAGGCTGCACCGGCGCACCCAACTGTTTCTACTTCGAAATGTCATTGGTTTTGCAGTCGGTACCAGCAGTGCTTCTTTGTGCCGCATTTTCTGTTTTGATTTGTGTTTTATTGAATTTTACAGGTGGCGAGCATTTTCATATTTATGTGTTAAACTTGTCAATGGCTCTTTCTGTGGGTTTGAATTGAACAGAAAGAGGTAGATAAAAATGTATATTGCTGTTACCTTTTTAAAAATAAAAAATTAGACAACAATAGATTTAGGACTTTTTTTATTAATATCTCTTTATGGTGTAACACACAATGAAAAGAAAATCCTTATTATGAAGAAGACATAGATTTAAGAACTGCCTTATAAAAAGATATACTAATATTATAGAACAGAATGGCTTTTCTATTAAGGTCATAATCACTCTGCATGTGCACAATCATAAACACGAAGACTTTGTTCACTGTAGGTAAAATAAAACAAAAATTACATTATTTTAAATCCTCCACCTCCTTAAAAACTTCAAACCTCCTTACAACGCGCATAACTAGCCAATAATCGAATCTCATAACTCTAACCTGGAGCGGGAACTGAACCCGGGACTTGAGATTAAAACTCCTTAAAGCCCGTCTTCGCCCGCATAGTTGAGCAACTTTTTACCCGGGGAAAGTCGGGTAAGTTCCCAAGTATTCCGATTGTTGAGCGTTTGCGATGTTATGCGAATGTAATTATGACTTGAGTTTTGTGTTGGGATATCTGATGTGGTGCTGGTTTTTTATTGAAGTATATATATATATCAGTGGTTGTTTATTTCGAATAGATGACGCTACTAGTATTTTAAATCGCGCTTTTTTTATAAATTATTTTTGGTAGGTAATATGCTTGATAATTATATGTTCGTTGCGCGCCTACTTCCCGACGGGTGTCGCTTCCGATGAAGGCTAATGGTAAAATTTTACCACAGCCAAGAGGTGATTTTTAGTGGGTAGGTGCCATTGTGTTGAGTCCCACATAACCCCCGCAAAGGACGAAATTTTCCTGCGGGCGGTATGCATGACGCATCTTCCACCTCCCTCCCGCGAAGGTGCTTCGGCAGCAAAAAAAAATACATATATATGTTCGTTAAGTTACTAGCCTGACGAGGCAATATATTTGCAGTAACATAACATTGCTGCGTTCAGTTTGCCGATTACAGCGCTCATATACCCGTTCCGATTGCCCGTGAGCGCGCTTACAGCGATATTGATACGTCATCAATGACGTCATAAACGCCGCCATCTTCCCGCTCACAGTGCCCAAGCTACGCAGCACGGCCTGTCAATACTGACACATGACGTTACTTTGTTGATGTTTTTATTAGTCGATTTAAGATTTTAAAAGCTTGCTTATTAATTTTCTTTTGTATCTAATAATATGAAAAAATGGCTCCTGCTTCATTCAGGGTCAAAGATCTTAATGAAAATGTAACTTTAGACTTAAGCGACGAACAATCAGAATGTTAGCGCGATATTTACCGTTCCGATTGCAATAGCACTAATAACACTTTTAGCGCGCTCAAACGAATCGGAACGGTTTTGAGCACTTTTAGCGCTGATAGCGCTGTAATCGGCAAACGGAACGCAGCACAATGTGTGTTTCATTTCTGCGTATTGGACGTAATCGTGCAGTGGTGGTTAGGCTTGGTTGGGCATTGTCGTTCACTTTAAAGATGTCGTTCATCAACTCTCGTTCCGAAAAGTGAACTAGTTCCGCTGAATTGTTCCACAGTTCCTTTAGCTCCGTGAATCATCAGTACCAGGTGGTACAGTTTCTTTTGTAGGCAACAGCATTTACTAATCTAACCATCATCATAATGACGTTTATAGGGTTGGGTTTAAGGGATGGAAGAGCCAGTGAAATTGCAGAAGAACAAAAGCAGATCCAAGTCACCAAGACACCAAGTCAACTTTTTAGACATGAAGGATTTAGTACAGTATCATAATAATAACAAGCAGCAGAATGTGACGAAATGTGAAAACCCGACTGCTAAAGTTATTTCCCTGTGTAATTCCCGTTCCAGTGAGGTTCAGTGAGATTATAGGAAATCTATGTCCTCCCACGACTGAAACTGAAGCCGTCAAACGGTTTTAGCTGTAGAGCGCGCGAAAGACATATACATACATACATACTTGCATACGCTCGATATACTTTACCCTGCTTCTGGCGTAGTCGGGTAAAAATATAGTAGTTGCCTTATTGGATATTGTCACCTCGAACTGTCTATAGACGTGCCACGTTTAATAATATGTAGTATAAATATAAAATTATAATTTTTTAATGAATGCCATACAATAGGTTATATTGGTTAAATTAATATGAAAGCTGAAATGTATTATAAAATATCTGCATTGCATTCAAATAAATAACTAATAACTTAAAATAAACAGGTTTTTGGATCCAATTAATTTTAAATTAAATTAAACAAAACCGTAAAACCTGTAAGGTATTCATGGCAGAACAGCTGCAAATGCCAAGCAAATAAAAATCAGCAGTTTTATGGAGAATCAAACCACTACTTGAAAACTTAATTTGGTTCAATGTTTGCACGGATCTAATTTTCACCGCAAATATTAGAACTAGAGTACGCCGCATTTACTCCTACACTTAGTGCTAAAATCCATGAAAGTTAGGCATCTTATTTAAACAAGGTAAAATCAATTCTATACTTAAAACAATAAAGTCGAAATTTTGTTCTACAGTTTTGTAGGGGGAATGAATTAAATTACTAGCAGCGTGTTGGGTAGGTATGTACCGGTCGGGAATCGAACCACGCCGTGTAAACATGGAAGCAGGAGCTCGGGTGATATTGGTGCAATACTTTTTAATTTTGTTTACTAGTGGTTTGTATAAATAACGATGGAACGATCGCAGTTTGGTAGGTGTTTTGGGAGAGGTAGAGAAGAGTTGGATTAATACCCTGGGATTTTAAGTATTGAATTATAGAACTTCGAAAATTATTTGTATATTCCAATAACCTACGAGCTGGCTTTTAAAAAAACTCAATACCAGAAAACGGCAATCATGAGTATTTAAAAAAACGTAGTCAATATACCTTTGGGACTGGGCTAAAAAAAATCTTAGCATTAGCAATCTCAAAAACTTAGGCGTCGGCTGGCGGTAGACATTTTGCAGGATTTAAAGGAGGTTAAAGGATTCCTGTCCATGTCCCTGGGTCCGCCGGATGAGACTGTTGGTTGGCTGTACATCGGAAATGAAATGAAATATTTATTTCTCAACATTGACAATTACTTGTTCTTATTGACGTCAAATAGAACATGATTCTACCACCAGTTCGACTGGCAAGAAACTTCACGGGTATATTTTTTTCAAAATAAATTTACAGAGTCTCTTTATGTCTATACAAAATTATTCTTTTCTGCATCTGTTAGCTCGGCAAGTCTCCCTCCCCCCAAGTACCCAAATGACGAACACCCTCAAGCAGCCAGGGTAAGCTTTTTATAAAGTAGAAGATTTTTTTAAGCAGTGTGCGAATATTCTCTTAATTTATTTGAACTCTCATCTTTTCTACATGAGACTGATAGACCTGCTGCTGAATTTACCGCCTATTTATTCCGGGTTAACAAGATATGGAGCCAACAGAGTCCAAAAATTCTTACTACTACCTATCGAATACACAGATAGAGCTATGCCATGACAGTCTTAAACAGAACGTTATGTTGGATGGTTGCCACTTTCACATGGCACTATGCATTTTGTTGTAAATGACTTTTGTTTTTTTTTTGGTATCTTATTTATTATTTTTTTAAGCTAAGATTTTTTGTTGTAAGATCTTTCATATGCTGTATTTTCCATAGTGGTCATGTCAAATAAACTTTTTCTTTTTCTTTCTGTCTATATTCCAGTCTGATTCACACAGAAGTTTGAAGTATGGGTCGATATAACAGCCAGTTCTTAACTTCGTTTAAGAAAGATGAAACAAGCTTACCTAAAACCTTAAACCAAATATAGTTAAATATGAAATTCTGTAAAAACTTATCAAATAAATTTGCAAAAAGCAATCATAGGCATACCTCCTCACTTCAACCTTCATTAATGGAATCACACCGCTAGTGTTGTCCTCCGGGAGTTCCCGCCGTTCCCGGGATTGTCATTGCGGCACTGTTTACACATCCCTAGGGATCCCAGATCCGAGTGGTACCGGAACCGAAATGGATTTTTATGTATCACTGAACAGAGAATCTTATTTCCTTAGGTAAATAGTATTCGAGTGATATTGGTTTTTTTATTGTGGTCTGAGGGTAAATAGGATTTTAATTTAGAAATGGGGTGTTAGATTCAACCCCCTTCTTATAACAGGTTCTCAAGTGTAGATTTTTTAAAGTGTTAATGTAAGAAAATTCGTGGGAATCATTGCATTATTTATTTCTATTAAATTGGTAATTTCGTCTTGTTGTCATGGATTTTTATAACAATAATAGGCCCAACCGTCTGTTTTAAAAATTTATAAAAGTTTAAGTAAAGTACTGGCATGGATATTTTTCAATTTGATTATTAATTACTTTACTTTTTACAGTTGGTGTGTTTGTCTCGGCATTTGTTTTATTTCTTTATTATATATAATATTCAACCAGTTACATCTGACCTACTTAAAAAAATAAAAGGAACAATCATCCCTTTTCCCAAAATTTTAAATTAAAACTGGTTTTACACGCGGACTAAAGCGGAAAAATAAAGTCACAAAAAATTCCAGAACAAAACTTTTCACCAACCACTCACTAAGCGATTAACTTGTGAACTGACTCCATAATTACATGTTCATGACGAGAATTTTTCCGAACACTAATTATTGCCATAGCCCTCGTTACAATACTCGCGAGTCATGCTGGGTGTAGAACCGGGATCGGCCTTGTTCGCGGCAGGCACGGAACTCGTTAACTACTTATTAAGCCACCCAAGATAAGGGTAAGTAAAGGGTAGGTTACCTTTGTTGCGTCCGTTAGTGATTAGACCTGCGGGAGAAGAAGAAAAATGTTAGTAATAGAAAAAATATTTTTATTTAAAGTAATAAGTAATAAGGAGTAAGCAGGGCTGATATGAAAATATTTTTTTTTTACCAGCATAGCCAGCAAACAATCACGAGACCCTTCTGATGGTAACTGGCATATATGGACTATGGCACCTATGGACACCATTCATAACAGGTGTTTTATTTATTATAGTGATTACAATTATTATTTTAACTAATGTTGCGTTGTCAACCGTAGGCTTGAGTTGTATTTGCCTGTGTTCCACCTATTGCACTGGTTGTTCCTTCCTTTGACCGGAACACAACGACGGAAACGTGGTCATTATGGCGGACCACATAGGAAGGACCGTAGTGTCCGAGACGAGATCTTAACAAAGAAGCTCTACTACTTCTATGGTTGAAATAACAACATGATCGTATGCTGCAGACTTTGTCAAATTATAAAGTTTGACAGTACCATTGGGTAAACTCATAACTTATTTTAAATAGTGTTAATGATAGTTAACACTAAGTCCCATTGGTTACGTCATATGTGATTACTTTTTCTACATTCATACTCGTAGAGAAAATAACTGCAAATAAAAAATACATGCAAAAAATATTGGCGGCAAGTTAAGGCGCTCATAGGATATTTTGCTCATTTTTTAAAAAGCTAAGTATTTAAAATGGCAATAAATAATCTTTTCAAAAGTATTTAAATGTCTGATTGCATAAATCACATTAGTTCGCTCATTCAGTAGGGAGTCGAGGAAGTCGGCGGCAGCTCACGCTAAGGCGAGAATCGCTTGCACGTTGTTCGGTCTTTTGCAGGCGCCCCGCATACTAAGGGGCGACAACACGGCAGGGGATTCGAATGCGAATCTGAGGCTCCACTAGTTCCCCAATAGTATCTTCTTAATTACTTATAAATAGTTTTCATATTAGTCATATTTTTCTTATTTTAAGTAGGCCTATTAGTACTTTATTCTCAAAGTAAAATATAAAAAATACGTCACAGTGAGCTCGGCAACCTAGACTATTCAATTATCGAGAGCTTTAACACTTTTAACAAATTTTCAGTAGATGCTTTTAAGGCATACACAGTGAAGCGAACTTATTAAGATATTCTCCTATTAAAATGAGTAAAATTAACAAAGCTTCGAACATGAGTCTTTGCTCAGTAAAATTAAATTAGTCAGCATTTTTAAAAGTGTCGACATAACTTATGAATGTCGCCTTTATGTATTCGTAAGTTCTTTGCAAAGTTTAATAGAGTAGAATCTTATTTCTGACAGCGTAAAATAATTAAATATCTATATATATTAATAACTAATATTATATACATAAATAATTAAAGTTCCCAACTTATTACAAAAAGAATAACACATTATGGATATGGCAATTTAACCAATGAATTTACGAAATGAAGTTACCTGATTCCATGTCAGAGACCACAGAAATTAATTTGTAATTTTAATACCTGGCATACCTTCAAGTATATAAGTAAGAATAGCCTTAGGTGGTTCCTGTGTTTCACTTGATCTAAATTTCTTTTATTTGGAACACAAATGTACGTAAGTCATTCATTAGTATTATTATTATTATATATTATATAGTATTGCTTTGAAGAAAAACTGAACAAGTAACATAGCGATTAAACTGCACAAAAAAAGAAGAAAATTTTGTTTTTTTTTCTCCGTCGGCTCCTACAGCAGTAGTGCACTTTTTTTTTATTTTATTTATTTTCCCGCAACAGCGGGAAAGCTGCATGCTTGTAAATTGTAATTCCTTACAACTCACATTTTGGACACTATATATCTTGGGACAAGTTGTTAAGTTTAAGTCTGTTATCTGTTACAGAATGAATATTAAGTGTACATAGAGAACTCGTAAGAAATGTCAACTAAGATTGCCATGCACCGTAGGTTTTGAATGAATTTGATTTAAATGAATTTGATTCAATGAATTTAATTTAATTATGTTTTAAATATTTCATTATTATATCTGTACACTGTCTATAAACACTAATGTGTGTTTGTTTTTTCATTCATTTAACAATATAAAAGGGGTCACATATAATAATTTTTTATTTTTTATATTTATCTTTATTTGGGAAACAAACAGAACAATACACTTTAAATACAACAATATTCTCTAAATAATTCACAATCCAGCAAAGTTTCCTCTAATAAAATTTACCATTTTTAGTTAATTTAGAATGTAGAATACCAACAAGCTACACAGTTAGATAATTTGGATTTTATTACATATTGAATTTAGATTAACACAATTAAACGAGGATTATTAAAGCAAATTAAATTATTTCTTTACATTTACAAAATAAATAAATACGGATAGGTACTATAAAAATGCTATTAAATTACTTCTTGAGGACTTGTACAGTTTCTCTAATGCTACGCTTAAATTGCTTTACAGAGAGATTGAACATATCTAAGCCACTGACCACTGTATTGTTTGAATTTCAAGATCTGTAAATTAATCAATTAGTTGCATAATTCGTATGCATTTTGGGTGGCTAAAAAGCATGAATTCTTCTTGAATTGGTGCGGGAACAACGAACATTAATCTGGTCTAAAAGATATGGTGAATCGATAAAGTTGTTAATAATTTTGAAAAGAAATATTTGATCGCGAGCTGTCCGTCTGTCCTCCAGGGAAGTTACTACTATTGTTGATGGTTGCCCTAAAAGTAAAGTTCTATAATTTAAATATTTAATAAATTTGTTTTGAATTTTTTCTATTTCATTTATATAAACTTTATACTGCGGATTCCAAGCGACAGAGGCATACTCTAGAATAGGCCGAACAAAGCAGTTGTAAAGCATTACTAAGGTAGAAACATTTTTAAAGTCTACGCTAACTCTCAGTACGAAACCCAGCATGCGAAAAGCCTTTCTAACGATTGCATTTATATGATAATCTAAAACAAGCTTACAATCCAGATAAACACCAAGGTCTTTCACCAGAGAAACTCTTTGAAGTGTTTGATTTTGTAATGTACATGGATACATAATCGGTTGTTTTTTTCGGGAAAATGAAATTACACTACATTTAGAAACGTTTAAATGTAGCATGTTATTACAACAATAGAGGCTTAGTGAATTTAAGTCGTCCTGAAGGGAAGTACAATCATTATAATCTTTTATGAGCTTGAAAATTTTCTTATCATTAGCATAGAGTAAGAATTGTGCATGTTCGAAAATTGAGACAACATCATTAACGTATATGTTAAAAAGAAGAGGGCCTAAATGTGAACCCTGTGGGACACCTGATGTAACTGGAGTGAATGACGAACAAAAACCATTTCCCCGTTACAGCTTGACTGCGATCTCTGAGGTATGATTCCAGCCAACGGAGAAGATTGCCGTGTATACCAATGTTATAAGTTTTTGTAATAGTATATTGTGACAAACTTTGTCAAAGGCCTTAGAATAATCTGTGTACACAACGTCTACTTGATATCCTCCATCCATTGCTTTGGAAATAAAATCTAGAAACACGCAGAGGTTGGTTTCAGTCGACTTCTGACCTGTGAAACCATGCTGCTGTTCAATAATTAAAGGTTTAATAGATGGATAGATGACATCATAAACAATACATTCGAACATCTTCGCAACGGTGCTTAACTTTGAAATAGGGCGATAATTGAGAACATCATGTCTGTCCCCATGTTTATATACTGGCACTATATAAGAGCATTTCCAAAGTTCAGGCATAACACCGCTTTGAAGTGACAAATTAAAAAAATTATGCAACGGGATACAGAGCTGTTCAAAACAATTACGAAGAAATAGTGGAGGTATGCAGTCGGGACCTGTGCCTTTAGAAACGTTAAGATTTTTCAAGAATTTCTTACCAGTCAATGGAGTAATAATGAAGGACGATAAATCATTAGAGCACTGGGAATCTGTTTGTTGATAAGACACCGTATTATTGTTGTTAACGAAAGCTGAATCAAAATATTCACTGAACATATTACAAATTTCTCTGCCTGAATTTAAAACACTTAAGTGCTTTAAGTTCTAAGAACATCCATATTTAGTTTTAAAAGGAGTATATTCTAAATTTACAAATGTAATCCAAGATTTAACTCCAACCACAAACTAACAAATACATCTAAGATATAAATCAGAAACTGGCAAGCAAACAACAAAACCCCAAAACCCCCGCCTTAAAAGTTCAGAAGTCACCTATTGGCAGATTTTCAATAAACCGTCACCCTCGGATGAGCTCATGTAAACCACCGATAAAATACAATATCAAATAATACTGAATAGCTATAATAAAGTACTTGGACTTTTGCCAAACACTCAAACTTAAAAAGAGAAAACTGCTCCATCTTTATTTACTTTTTTAAATCTATTTTATTTTTTATCTACATGTTGTAAAACTGGGAAATTGCGTTTGTCTGAGTAAGAAAATAAAACAATCAATCCAATTTTTTTTTTAAATTTAGAATTAGTGTAATGTTTGTATGTTTAGAATACTTAACTGAAGAATAAGTTGTTTGAAAGAAAGTAATAGTTCACATAACTTTTATAGTTACCTAAATTGTTTTGACCGTGACGAGCGTAGGTAAGGGACGAGTGTAGCTACCCACATATTCGGGCCGAAGCATTCGGTTCGGCAATAATTGTTGAACGACATGGCAGGCCTGAAGTAATTACCACACCTATATGGCTAATGCCGATCGGGTAGACCATTCGGGCTATAAATAGGTAGGTATATTTGGATCTTTTCGTTTTTATTTTGCGTCGGTTGAGTTGCGATGGATAGGGATCCTAACCCTCTGCGAGCGTGTCGAGCACATTTCAAATTTTCTTGAATGTTGATATTTTTAAAAATCCTTTCCTACTTACTCCTGGACGAGCGCATAATCCGCGCCGTCTTACGGGGTTTCCCGTTCTAACTAGCAAACGACGACATCTTGGAGGACCTTAAGTCCCAGGGCTTCCCAGCTGAAGCTGTGCATAAAATGCACTCGAACCGGGGCAAGCGTTTCCTACTCGCTCTAGTCATTCTCTCCAACACTCCCAAATCTGCGGCCTCTCGAATATCTCTGTCGAGGCCCCTCATCGTCGTGGTCACCCAGGGCAAAGCCACCGCTGCCAGCTTAACGGCCACGCAGTGGCTAATTGCTCAGCTACTCCCAGGTGCGTCGATTGCCTGGATACTCATATCACGAAGGAGTGCAAACGCACTCTCGAATCCACCTCCCCCTGCCTGTGCCGGTTCTCCACGCGCTCCTCGCTCTTCCGCCAAGAGGCCGCTTCGATCCCCCGGAAGCAAAGCCCACGTAGCCGAAGCCGACTCCAGCTAACGCCTGGAGCCACCGTCCTACCACCGCACCTTCCCGTCCTATCCCAGCTCCCGTAGCTCCCGTAGGCCCGCGCCCCGCTCCTCCGTCTATTCCTCTGTCGTCGTTGGCTGAGGACATGGAAACCGTGTTCGAGGTTATTCAGAACGTCGATACGAGGGAAATCGCCGTACTCGCACGCAAACTGCGAGCCTCCCGCTCCCCTTAAGAGCGTCTCTTTGCGTTAGCGGATCATTACTCACTCGTTCGTTCGTTAAAAATTTCATTATAAATTTTGTAGTTCGTTATAAATTTGTAAATTCTAAAATATACAAATAGTAAATATAATGACTAGACCTCTTAACACTGCGACCGCGAGTGGTAGTACTAAATCCAGGGGCCTATCCCTAGTCTCTTTTAATGTTTGTAGTCTCTATTCTAATGTTCCTGATATCAAACTGTTCCTTCAGATCAACGAGCCAGACTTATTGCTTCTGCAAGAGACGTGGCTTACTCCACCCCGCTCCAGGGGACTCGCGATTCCTAAATACGCGCTCACTCTTAACGATAGGCCCGACCCCGATGGTCACGGCGGAACAGCTATCTACTACAAGAGAGGTTTCCATCGTTCCCCTCTTCCAACCCCTCCTCTCCTCAACATGGAAGCCACTGTGTGTAGGCTGGCTATAACTGGTCAACAGACCATCATCATAGCTTCAGTCTACATACCTAGTGGCACCAGATCTATCCGTAGCGTCTTTGAGGCCATTCTCGCCCTCGGCAGTTCAGTCAATATGTTCGGGGACTTCAATTCCAAACATACTGACTGGACGTGCCTATCGACCAACACCAGTGGAGTCGCTCTCCTTAACATCACTGACTCGACTTAGACGTCATTTCTCCCGTCACTCATTATCCGACAACCCGAACCACTCTCCTAACATCCTCGATTTTGCAATTGTCAAGCGAATCAATCTCGATCTCAGGTCTATCGAACCACTCGACGACCGAGACTCTGACCACCGCTCTTGTCTGACGCTTTGTCTTGACGCTGCCACTCACACTCCTTCTCTCACTCGTCCAGACAGCACTACCGCCTTCGAAGACGAAGAGAAAGCCAAATGCTTCGCTTACTTCGCCGAGCATTGCCTCACAATGCTCGCCCAGCACTCAAAACGCGGATCCCTCCCACATCCAGGTGGTGGAGGACAAGGTCCTTCACAGGGACTCTCTCCCCATCACCACTGACTCGTCACAGTGTCTTATGATGAAATTTCTCTTCTCATTAGAAGTCAAAAGTCCAAAAAGGCTCCGGGTGCGGATGGAATTTCCAACCATGTACTTAAGCACCTGCATCAACAGGTCAACAACCTTGCTAGCTATCACCTTCAATGCCTGCTTCAACCTTAGCTACTTTCCAAAAGCTTGGAAAGAAGCTAAAGTCATAGGCATTCCTAAGCCGGGTCAATCTCTGAATATCCCGGCTAATCACTGACCCATCAGCCTCCTCAAGGCCGTGGCTTAACTTCTTGAGAGAGTCATACTCTCTCGAAAGCAAAACCATCATCCATCGGATGGCGATCTCTGCATGATTTCCCATCAGTTTGGCTTTCGCGCTAAGCACTCCTCAGCAAGTCCATCGTATCGTCGCAGTTTTCTTTGATGTAGCCAAGGCTTTCGATAAAGTCTGGCTCGTTTATAAACACTTTAAAATAGGCTTAACGAATCGCCGAATAGTCAGGATAATCGCATCCTATCTTAACGATAATACGTTTCGATTGAGACATGAAGACACGCTTTTCACGCCTTGCCCCATAAAGGCTGGAGTCCTTCAAGGCTCAGTCCTCGCCCCTCTGTTGTACACCGTGTACACTAACGACATTCCGGTCCCGCGAAAAGGAAAAGGCGTCGAACTCGCCCTCTTTGCCAACGACATTGCCCTTTACACCAAAGGCCACAGTGTCCCCGCAGCTCATCATCAGACTCCAAAAAACAGTAAACGCCCTCGGTGTATGGTTTCAAAAATGGCGTATCGATGTGAATCCAGACAAGAGTTCTGCGATTCACTTCGATCATAAACGCCGCCGTGCCGACGACCCTCACGTTCGAATGTTAGGTATTCCCATCCCAAGTGCAATACTAAATACTTAGGCGTCACCTTAGACCGGACGCTTTCTTTCAAGCCGTCCAGAGAGTAGTTATCGAAAATCTCACGTCGTTACTTAGGCCGCCTAAATAATATGTTAGGTAGACAAAGTAAAATGTATTTTAGAAACAAACGTACGCTCTATAAGACCTGCGTTAGACCCGTCATGACTTATGCCTCGCCAGTCTTTGCCCACGTCAATCCCTCCCTCCTGCGCAAACTGCAGGTGGTTCAAAATCTCTTCTGTCGCAGAGAGATTTTGAACTACCTACAGTACAGCAACATCTCAAAACACTCTCGAAAGCGTTCTTCAAACGCTCCGAAATCCATCCTAATCATTTATTTCGAGAGTCCATCTCGTATACTTCCCCAGTCCTCAATTCTAAGTTCAAAGTCGCTAGACCTAGGTACGCAGTCGAGTACGTAGCCACGCAGCTGATAGCCGATCTCGAAGCCCTTCAGGCTGCTAATTTTAATTCACCTTGAGCACCTATAGTGTTATGAATACAGCTTCAGTGCTTGGAGCACTTTCAGTCCTATTGTATTTTCCAGCAAATGACCCCATAAGGGTCCCCGCTTGCGCGGTCTTTTTCTCCAATTGGTTATCGTTTCAGATGAAGGATGTGAGGCAAATTATTGCCAGAGTCATACAGGTGGTTTTTTAGTGGGTAGAGGCTCTGTTAGGCTGAGAGTGTGTCCCACATAACCTCGTATCGCGGCGGGGTATGCGTAAGAGCATTTTTTAGATTCTCCTGCCGGATCCTCCTGCGTGGGGAGGCCACGGAGGGAACCAAATTAAATTGTCATTATAGGTACAACATTATTAAGTTTATACTATACCTATACAAATAAAAACGAAACATTCCAGTTTGTGTGGCCTCAGGTTATTTATTTTGCTAAATAATACTATGTTAGTCTAACTAATAAGTTTCATCTTGACGGGCATAAATATACCAAAAATATTTTACAAAAACAGCCCTTTAAAAGGATTTCTATCCCTCTCATTCATTAACATTTTTATATATACATCCCTGTCGTTGTATAGAATTCCATGATTAAGTGAATTAATTATGGCGTCCCTTGTATGACCCCTGCTCTCTGGTATTATAATTAACTTAAACTTAATCCTTTTAGGGCTGGCCCTTTTCGTGTATTTCTGGAAAATTCATTTCCTTACGAGTAGTACCTACTTTACATCTTTTGGGTCAATGTAGTGAAAGTTTTGTAAGGATGCTCGATACTTTCTGCTTGTAGTAGATGTTAAGTAATGTCACATTGTTTCTTTTATTTCGTAATCAAGTTGTATATAGTACGAGAGGTTTGTTTTCCGCCAGCTTTTTTTCTCTCGATCTACCTATAATACTTTTTACCGAAATTAAGGTATACTTACACTATCTTATTGAACTTGTGGTAAAAGAAGACATAACTAAGTGTAAACATTCAACAAGAATCCCATTTAACTATAATGAAATAAAATATTGTGACTTTTGAATTTAAAAAGGGAAGAATCCATTGTTGTTTGTGTCTTTCTAATGGTAAAGTCTGAACCTACGCAACAAATTTTAATATTTCAGTTAACGTTAAAAAATAACATTATTCTGTTGATTTGTTAACATAATCAATCTTTAGTTATATTTATTATTTGGTTATATTACTATATTTAAGCTAAGTAAACATGTAGATGATGTGAAGCGACTACTCAACACCACCAGCCAATAAGGTAGCTATAATTGAATGGATTATTATATAATCCTTACTAGGGTATCCCTTTTGCGTCCACCAACTTATAGCCAAAATAAATTGAGCAGACATTGATTTAGATTTGTTGAACGCTGGCTGTAATTCGACAAGACGAGCACAGAAAAGCATTTAATTTTTGTGAATTTAATATTTTAGTCATAAATTTTAAGAATAATTGTTTAGTCAGTTTAATCAGTTTTTAACCATTGGTTCAGTACTATTTATGCAAGTTGTTATTATATGTAATTGCATAGAAGCTGTTGATCTTCCATATACTAACAAATAAACAAAAATCACAAGGACAGACAGCACAGTCCTAAAACTATAATTAGACCTAAGAGTCGTTCGTTCTGTGAAATATTAATAAATAAGATACGATAAAAATATAAAATATAAAAAATAGTATTTGATATAATATCAAGATAAACTTTTTAACGATAATTACCTACTTGTCACATCTTGATATGCATAAATTAATTTCAATATAAATCTATTATTACAATTTAATGTACAGAAAACAAACAGTAGAAACTGTAAGAAGCCAACTTTACATAGGGCAAACAGCCGACAGTCTGGCTTAACTACCTTGCTGTTTGACAAAAATAAATATGTTTTTTAAAAGATGTCGTGTTCTGAAAAAAAAGTTCATTGACTCTATATCTATCCATCTATCCTTATGCTAATATTTGAAAGTCCCTAAAACGTTACCTAAAATATTTGTATAATAATCTTTGACCAAGACTTCGAGAAGAATTCGATTAGGCACAATATAAAATTTGATTTTATATACAAATTTTCCATGAACATATGCCAGCCCATATTCACACAGCACAGTTACACGTAATATTATTACCTACTTTACATTTATTTTAATGTTTACCATTGTTATAAAATAATTTAGATCTACTCAACTTAATAAACTTAGAACTCATAAATAGAATGTGTTTAAAAAAAATTCAACTTGGAATTTTTTAAATGACAACATTTCTCGGAGCGGAAATATAAAACGAAGTTAAACTTTAAGATTCGATTCCCGGCGTGTGCAGTGAGGCGTCACTTCGCAACTAGCGACTCAGACGATCTCAAATACATATATAGTTTAATACATTATGTATTTATGTATGTACTGGCAATCTTCGTAAGTATACGAGTATTGGTAGATATTGATGGGGTCTCGGTTAAATGCTAAGTTTATGGGTGTTACAGGGAGGTTGAGAAGGCGCTTTTGCGAAAGTTTTGCATGATTGTTTATACCTATGTCATAAGTTCTATACACAAGAAGTATACAATTCCGCGCCACAGATTAAAGAATTGTTTTGCTTAAGGAACTAAGTATGATCTGGAAATTAGTACTTCCGTAGTACGCGACGCTTACGATAACAAGTATTACATTTGGAAAGGCCTGGCAAATAAAAAGTACCTATTCCGTTCATAGCAATATAAACGTCTATAAACAAATTTGTCTCTATCTTCAGTAAATACATAAGTCCCTTTTTTAAGCATCTTTCTCTTTGATCTCTCCCGGGAATCAGACGGAGTCCCTTGTCAGTTTCTATGTCTGTGCACGAGCTATATTGTAAACAAATTGACACAAATATGTAATAACCTATTTCTGTAACAGTGGACAGGGTTGACTCCTTGGGGTGGTTATCAGTTGGAGGAAAATGATAAAGAATGAAAGGAGATATATTTATTTTCGCAAACTGTCACGATGAAATAATATACACTATATTATACACACAAATGGAGCAGCTTCGTGTAGAAAAAAGATGTCAAAAGTTTTGGACGGTTTAAAAGGGATAAAAGAATGCAACTGGGGTTTGTCTCATATCTCAGCAGGGATATACAGGATACGCTTCTTTATCATAAGCAAATATATTTAATATGTTCTTATATTAAAAGCCAATGATACTAGTAGAATTTATGTCTGTTACCTTCGTAGTAAAAACTTTTCATTAATAAGGAGGTTTATAATACTTATTATTCTGCCTATTTTGTATCAAAAAGGAAAAAAATAATATTCATATTATTAATTTATACTGAAAATTCGAAAAAACTTCATAGGTTTTATTAAACGTTATTTAAATAAACACGCTATAATTCCATTTTGAAACCATTTTAACCAAACTATTTTCAAATAAAAGAGTCAATAATATTAAATAATATTAATATTTAACTTTTCCCCATATAAAATTGGCTTGTAGGGAACAGACCTAACGTACAGAAGGCAGGTCCTACATTTTTATGCCCATTGGAGCAAAGTGAGAGCCCGAAGCAACCTCTACTGGATGTTCACCGAGCCCCTTAAACATGAGCGAATATATTATTCCCGGAATAGGCATTACAATTTGCTAAATATGTTTTTTTATAAGCCACTTAACATTTAGTGGATATCCGGAGATATGGTTTTTGAACTGTCACATCCATAGTCACAAAAAGGCTTCTTAATGTGATCTTTCAATAAAAATGGTTTTTATGCTTCATGGTAACAAATAAAAAGATTAATTCTTGTCAGTTCTTTTTGGATTTATTAAATTTCCTTATCGCTTGCTTTCGCTTATTTGACGTTATTTTAACTTAAGATTTTTCCCGTTGAGTTTGATTTGTACAAAAGATTTGACTAATTTTACCGATACCTTATTAATATTACGAGTATAACATATGTAATAATTACCATAAGTTTACTGTATGTTTAACTTCTGACATTAGTCTTAAAAAACTATTTAATTTTGCATCTTTTGACATTTTACTTTGCCTACTTTTTAAAATAATGCTTGAGATATTTAAGTCAGCTGACATATTTTAGTCTTTTTTACGACATTGTAATGAACTATATCATTTTAACTAATTTGTAATGTAATATACATAATATAATGCTTTACAAAATACGGTTTAAGGAAATTTACAATTTTAAAAAGGATCTATTTGGCATTACTATTAAAATTTGACTAACCTAGTCACGGACGGAAATCAGAAAGACCAAAAAAGCTCGTTAATTCCTAACCTACAAGTTTTATTAGTAATTTATTTTGTAAAAACTATATAACTAAGCGTTGCAACATTGTGCTTCAGCGTACCGTGATGATTGAATCAGGTCGGTCGCGACCACTGCGCCGATCGCGCGGCTGGCGCTGATGCGATTTACTGCACTCTGCCCGATGGACCCTGAAGCGCACTTTGCTGGTTTTATTAGAAGGAATGTTGAGTCTTACTTGGAAGGGCTTTTGACATTTTTCTGATCTTTTTGGAGCGGCAGCGTTGATCTTTTTTTAAGATTCTCGTGTTGGGTAGATTTACGTTGAAAGTTACTATACTACCTATTTCCATTTCTTTATTTTCTCGATGACAGTTCTAATTTGATATAATGCTCTCTAGCTCCATCCAATAGCTCCATCCCTATCAGTTTCTCCGACTCTGGTATTATGTAACCTACATAATGTAAAAAGAACGCTCGCACAAGGTTACACAGGAGCTGTCATTGAGAAAACAAAGAAATGGAAATAGTTTAAACAATAAAAGATACAATTATTTTTAGTTTTAAATCATATTCGTTAATGTTATGCATATAGTAAGATTTTAGATATTCCTATATCTCTATGCTACGTCGCGTCGCCTCGTGATGTACAGTCGATCAAGAAAGTGGTCTACCACTTTTGACAAATATTCCTGTGTAACCGAAATTACAGTCACAATATTATTTTAAGGGATTATCAAACTTGTGGTTTTGTAACGTGCAAATTAACTTCACGTCGTGCGTACTATTAAATTCAGTATAGTTAGTTAAGTGCTGCTGATGTCCAAAATATGTATAAATATTTTATTCATTTACTTATCTTCTTTTGATGAATGAATAAACGCGTTATGCAGAACCAATTTTTTGGCTATTTATTGTTACGAAATAGGTATACTTAGTGGGTCAAATATAATAAATCTTTTTATTTAAATGATCGGCAAATGCTTATTTAGTTACTATATACATATAAAAGACGCATATTAATTAATGATTACGATAAATATATTTCACTATAGGTTATGCAAATATTTTCTCTCTGACGTGAAATCTGCAAAGCTTGTTTGCACATCTAGTACAAACATGTACGTATCTACGACTTTTTCTAGAATAAAGACATAAATCTAATTCTCCAGCTGCAGACTTTCAGCAAAGTTCAAACAGAACTTCACATATGAAAATCAGCAAATCCTCCATTGTGAGCCTACTAGAAACTCGTATCATAATTTGCTCATAATACGTATCACTGATCAAAATTTCATTACTACAGAGAGTCCAGTTGGAATCTAGGCATCGCAGATGGCGCCACTCGCAGTGACCGCGCGACAAAGCCCATCGCATCAAACTTTTATAAACTACCCTCACAATTTTAACAATTTTCAACTTTAAGACTAAGACATAAAGTTCAAAATACACAAATGCAGGGGAAAATAGTTTGCATTGCAAATGTGCTGATGATAAAATGAATTTCCCGCCCTGTGACGAAGTTGCGAACTTAATACGGCGGATCAATGAAATGCTAATTATTATTGGTTTCATAAAGTTTTACTTGGTGGCTGTATTATTTAAAAAGTTTGTTAATTTATCGAAGGTACGTTGGTGTATGTTGGTTAGCTTAGTTCCGAGTTTTTAAACGTAATTCAGTTTTTCGACCAAAGCCTTTCAGTATATGTGTTTTCTGGATTATGAAAAAAAGTTATGTCTTTAGTTATTCTTCTAATAACATCATTTGAAATAAATGTGTCTTTTATTACATGTTACAAACTGAATGTTTTGGTTACTTTAGCTTTCTCAAGATCAAAACCACTTTGTGTCTTGGAGTCCATTATAGATTTTTGTGTAATTTTTTAGAAGGTTAGGTTAGGTTAGGTATCTAAAGGACGAATTAGTTTACTGTATAATCTTAGTCTAAAATAGGTAGAAGAGGACCCGATTTAGATACTTTTTATGTATTTTATTTTATTCAATAATCCAGCCCCTCTTGTATCTGAAACTTCAACAAATCAGTACACAAATTGCAGAAGTCGCCTGCAATGAGTTATACATAACCATTTTCTCATAGAAGGCTTATAAGTGCAATCAATGAAGACCATAACTACTCTAAACCCTCACAATTCATTTGATAACAAATGTTCATACTCTTAATATAAATACAAAACCGTGCAAAACAATAATTTAACCGTAATAATAACAATTTTGTGGACATTAACGCATTCATCCACATTTAAAGCAGATATCCTAATATCTACAAAAGCGAGAATAACTCCGTGCAGTACACAACGGAATATAAAGTTAATCAATTAATCTGAAATATGCATACGATACAGCTTGTCCCCAGGAGGCGCCATTAAATAGTCTAGCAACAATACTGCTGTAGTTTGTCACTGTCGAGGACAAGAGACGTATTTTATTAAAATAGTTTTGAGAGTTTACTTTAAGCTATTATGTGGCAAGGTAACGAAAAGAGCTAATCAATAATCCGAAGACCGAGTGGTGTAGCAGTAAGTAGCCTTGCCTCATACGCCGAAGTTCCCAGGTTCGTCCTGGCTGGGGCATACATTTGTGTGATGAACACATATGTTTGTTCTCGGGTCATGGTTGTTTGTATTCCCTGGGTTTCCCGCCAGTTCGCTGTATGGTCATCCATAACACAAGCTCTGCTTATTTAAGGGGTCATACAGTTGGTGTGTTTGTCTGGGGATTTATTATTATTATTAATAATCTGGTCGAAATTTAAGTCCCCGCAGTGGTCACATTCGGGTCCGCAGTATTTGGTTAACTGTCAGCCGAATCAATCACTACACAAATTCGGTTAGTGCTGGCCGGGTAGTCCATTTGGGTTTTATGCATGTCATATTCCATTGTCATAAAATATTCTGCGTCTGTTTTTCCAGAAAACTATAGTCCCAGTTCTTTCAAGCGTCGAGTGAATAGGTATCTCGCGGATAGACGTGTTACACCTCCGTCTTCATCGTCACTTTCCATCAGGTGAGATAGAAGACTAACGTATTCAATAAAAAAAAAATATTCCGCTTGTCTCGCCAAAACGACTCAAAAAAAAATCTTAAACGCGCGGCTTTTATTTATTTACCTGTATTTAGCCGCCCGGCTGTGCCGGTTAGTGCCGGGCCGAATGAGTGGGATGCGGCCAATAAAACTAAGAAGTTCCTCGTGAAAATGAAAAAATAAGCTTCGCAAAGTTTTGCCTTGTCCAGCCAATATGAAAACAATAAGACTTGTAAAATGTAAAAAAAGAAATTACTCTGTTTTTGTTTAATGTTTAGAAAGATGTCTTTCTTATAATTGCTATATTGATTAGCATTAGCTTAAAGTGTCATTGGTAATTTGAAACAAACCCTACCTAATTCAATCGGTATTCAAATGATATATACGTTTCTTGACCTGTATTTCTTAAACCTCCAGTATATATCTGCAGCTTTGTAGCCCCAAGGAAACAAAGCATGCACTTAGAAATGGCCACACATCAAACTAGAAGAAATCCAAAAAAAACATCACATCACTGCAAACATGTCTGACCTCAACACCATTCGAACTTAGGCCTCCGCTGTCAACGAAGAGATCAACATTTTTCTTCGTTTCAATATTTCTAGTACAACCAAAAGCAAAATAACTCATCCCAGCAGCAATTCTTTAAAACCTTTTCTACATAATCTAAGGAAGTGCCTTCCATAACGCAGGTTGCTCATATTTCGCACATTTCCAGTGAGGGTACTGTCAGCCGCTCAGTGGTGTATCGCGCGCCCAATATCTGTGATGGATGCGTGTACTGGTGGCAACAAAAGTCTTTGATTGGTTTTAGTGCATCGAACATTTGATTTGGCAAGTTCAGCCTGATTTATCAAATTACAATTTTTTTAAATGTATTCACTTCATTGAAACGTTTTGATCAGATTTAAATTTATCTCAAAACATGGAGTCTAGTTTTGTATAAAACCATTATCAAAATAACCTGTACCTCAACCACCGAAGGAAACAAATCTGAAAAGACATAATCATATTTTTCAATATTATACATGCTAAGTAAATACAAAAAAAATCTGAAAATAAAAAAGTAATATTTCATCCCATCGGTACTGGGCCTTTTAAGAAAGGTGTCAAGTTAAACCTGGCACCTCGCGGTGAGTAACTACAATATAGAGTCTGCCGATGTACCGCCGGGACAGTCAGCCGAGAACCTACTGTCAGAGTCAATATGTAGTTATTTGTTATCTTTGATATTTAAAATATAAGCTTTTAATAAAATCCTCAAGTTGAGTTAGTTGTGATTAGTACACATTAATGTAAAACATTCAAAACAATATTTAACGAACTTTAAATTAATAACTAGACAGTTTATGATAGATAATGCAGATAGGTTAACAAAAAGTTTGTTTCTTTCGACCGAAAGATATCTTCTGCAGGATGTAGGTCAACCCCAAGTTCTCCACACTCGTAGGTTCATCTTGTGGGAGACCTGCCTATTTGGCTTTACTAAGAGGAATCAGCCATAGACTGTAAGAACATTCTGGCAGACGAGACAGGCCCTTGTTCCATGAGGCTGAGGATTGAGTCTGAGATCTTTCCGGGTTTTTTTTTGTACGGCGGGTTTTGAAGGATTTGGCCATGCCCAGGCTAAAATAATTTCCGTTAAAACAAACTATTGTTCTTTCTTAAAATTCACTTTGAATTTTGCCATTGACTGTACATAAACCAATTTGCAAGTACGCAGCACGCGTAAATGAATGTGTGTACATGTGTACATGTGTGCGTATGCGTGTGTTTGTATAGGTAGGCCTCATGCCTATCGACGGTAATTGTAACACTTTGTAAACTTCACTTTTCACAGGTTACGACGCCAAAGTTTAATGTTTTGTTTCAAAAGCGTTTTAAAGTGACGCTTAGAACTTTCAGGTGAGTGGGGTTTGATTGATATGTTTGGAAATGTGTAAGAAAATATAAATTCAGGTACGTTCTGACAGCTTTATAAGTACAAAGCTAAGGATTATATTAAATGTTTACGACGTCATTTAGCTGTATTATTAAGAACTACATATACAAAAAGGGAACAAGCTGTAAAAAAACCTTTGAAAGGAAACAAATTACAGACAATTGCGTCAACTGTATGGGCCCAAAGTTAACAGAGCTTGTGTTATTGATAATCATACAGTGAACTGGGGGCGGGGAGGGCGATACCCAGAATAATCATACATATATAAATATAAACACGAAAACAAACATCTATGTTCATCACACAAATGAATGCCCCGACCAGGACTCGAAACTGGGACCTTCGTCGTATGAGGCAGGCTACTAGTAAATACGCCTCTCAGCCGTCAAAAATGAAGTTTGAATGTGCTTTAAGCTATGGTATTATTTATTAATTTATAATGTGATTCACAACATTATATTTTTTGGATATTCAATTATGTGGGTTCTAAGTCTTATTTATTTTGGTACAATCTTGTCCAAAACAAAAATACTCTGTAGCGAGTGTGTGTGTATATTGCACACCTACTTATAATATTGCACATAAAAAAAGTTTTGTAATTGAAGATTCGTAATAGTTAAACTCTATTGTACTAACTATTGAATTTTATTATTATTATTAGTATTATTACTACAACTACATACAAAAAAATTCTCCAGAAGCAACAAAATTATATTTAACAAATATATGTTTACCATAAATCCAAATTATCAGGTAGAAATAAATAAAATAAAGATCAGAATATGGTTTAATGTAATGGTTCACAAAAATATAAAGAAAATTATTTGCCAGATAAATGATATCGGTTTCGTAATTTAAATCCGACGGAATAATTCCCTCCTAATTATAATAAACTGCATACAAGTAAATTAACTCTAAAATTTACTAGGTTTTACGACCTCCTCATTTTTTATTCAATATAACACAACACAGCTTCTTGCTAACAAAATGTACAATCAAAGTTACCATAAACAATAATCTACCTAATAAAGTTATGCAAGATACAGGTCTGAAAAAGAATCTCGAAAACGGAGAGCAACCCTTGTAACTTCAACCGGGAATTTCATAGATAAACCGTGGATTAACTGTTGTGTGTTGTACATGAAATGTTAATATTATGCAAATGGTACTCAAAGGAAAGAACCTTTTTTCAGTAAGTTTGAGAAGCTTCCCGTCGGCGTCAATTGTTGCAGACAGGGAATCCTGGCCACTTTTTGTTCTTGAAAAAAAATGGAATTTGATTTTTTTTAAATTTACTTTTGTTGATTATTTTACATGTTGTCGTAGATACCGATGCTGGCAGGTTATATGTTTTGGAACTAAAAATTGAAAACGAAGATTCAGAAAATAAACAATGTAGTAGTTAAGTCAAGCTTATTGTTGAAATACATCGATATATATTTTCATCCACCAAATCTTTGAAATTGATTGAACCAAATAAAATAACGAAAGTGCCTACTTATTTTCGCGCCAATAATAAACCCTTTTATCTCAAAACTTATCCAATTAGTGCCATAATCAAATGACCTCATTAAAAATAATAACTTCTCTGGGCACTCATAAAAATATCTCCTCAAAGCGCCATCTTGTAAACAAGGTATTTTGAACAAATCGCTTGTTTTAATTACTTTTCAAAACAGGACTTTCCCAATTAATGTTAGTCAAATACTCCCGGAAAAGGGAAGAGATATCTTTTCGTGGTGGCTTTGTGAAGCTTATGTTTAATTGCAAATATTTAGTATTCAGAAGTAGAAATAGACGTATACGTCAGATACGTCTATTTCTTTTTTTTTTTTTTGTTTTCCTCGGATAGGGCAGGAGGATAAAAAATGCTCTGACGCATATTCCGCGCGCGATCGGAGTTATTTGGGACTCGCTCCGAGCCTACCAGAACCCTACCCACTACAAAACCCCCTGAATGACCTTTGCAATTTTTTCCCACGCAGCCTTCATCTGAGCGACGACCAATTGGAGAAAGAGGTTAGCGAGAAGACGCTAGTGGGGCCCAGAAGGGGTCACCCGCTGGGATTTACATAGCACTGAAGGTGCTCAAAGCACTGAAGGTGAATACATAGCACTGAAGGTGCTCAAAATGAAAATAAAAATTGAATTAATTCTAATGTAAATTCGAGATCTAGTGTTAATTGCGTGGGTTCGCCAGTGTGCGCGTTTCTCTGTCTAGCGACTTTGAACTTCGAATCTATGACAGGGGTAGTATACGAGACTGAATCTCAAACTAAGGGATCGGGTTGGGTTTCGGAGCGTTTGAAGAACGATTCTGAGAGTGTTTTGAGGTGCTGTTGCACTGTAGGTAGTCTTTGTGCAGGTCCACGTTACGCACGTACCAAGGTGCGTTTGTGGCCCTCCGGCAGAAGAGATAGAACTACCTGCAGTTTGTGCAGGACGGAGGGTTGGGCGTGGGCAAAGATTGGCGAGGCATATGTCATGACGGGTCTAACGCAGACCTTATAAGGCGTACGTTTGTTTCTGAAAGACATTTTACTTTTTCTACCTAACATACTATATAGGCGCCTTAAGTAAAAACGGGCGAGTTTCGTTACTCTATCGACGTGTGGTTTGAAAGAAAGCGTCTGGTCAAAGGTGACACCTAAGTATTTCGAACTGCGCTTCCAGGAGATGGGAATTAGGTATTCCCTTCGAATGTTGGGATTGTTGTAGCGATTACGGAGTTTGTGGTCGAATTGAATAGCAGAACTCTTGTCTGGGTTCACATCGATACGCCATTTTGGAAACCATACACCGAGGGCGTTTACGGCCTTTTGAAGTCTGGTGATGTTCTTCGGGACCTTGCGGCCTTTGGTGTAAAGAGCAGTGTCATCGGCAAAGAGGGCGAGTTCGACGCCTTTCGGCGGGACGGGAATATCGTTAGTGTACACGGTGTACAATAGAGGGGCGAGGACTGAGCCTTAAGGGACTCCAGCCTTTATGAGACGGGGCGCGGAAAGCGTGCCTTCATGTTTAAATCGAAACGTTCGCTCTTTGAGAAACGACGCGATTATTCTAACTAGGCGATCCGGTAAGCCTATTTTGTAGAGTTTATAGACGTGACCGCTGTGCCAGACTTTATCGAAAGCCTTGGCTACGTCAAAGAAAACTGCGACCGTTTTAAAACGCCGCGGCAGGTGCTTAAGTGCGTGGTTGGAAATACCATCCACACCCGGAGCCTTTTTGGACTTTTCACTTCTAATGAGAAGCGAGATTTCATCATTAGAGACTGTGATGGGGTTGGCGGTGATGGGGAGAAAGTCTCTGCGGAGGACTTCGTCCTCCACCGCCTGGATGTGGGAGGGATTCGCGGGTTGCGTGCTGGGCGAGCATTGAGAGGCAACGCTGTCAGCGAAGCATTCGGCTTTCTCTTCGACTTCGAAGGCGATAGAGCCATCGGGACGAGTGAGAGGAGGACGTGAGATGCGGCGTCTCCGCGTAAGGCTTGGGCCATACTATAATACGCTTGGTGGGACGGGGAGATATTCACCATGAGATCGTTCATCTGAGCGTCTCGGAATTCCGCGAGGCTTTTTGGAAACGTAAAGTTAGGTCTTCCTAACTTTACGTTGTAGCTGATTCGCAGCTAATCTATAGGCGGGCGTGGGATATTTCTTGGCTCTCCGGAGAGCCGCATTCTTAGCTTTAGTAAGATTGCTAACGGCTAAGGGAAGCGCCTTGCTTAGCAACCTTTTTGTTGTAACGGATGGCTGAGTCAGCATCAGTGAGAGAATTGACTAATGAATCTCTTTTATCCGGGCTGTCTAATTGATCGGGCGAGATCGCGAGCGGAGACTTCAGGGACTCTAAGGCTGACACTAACGTATTTTTAAAGCCTTTCCAGTTGGTAAAGGTCTTAGGAGAGGTGACGTTATCGTTAGGCGATCCTAGCACGAGGGAGACGGGGCGGTGGTCAGAGCCTAGGTCATCAAGCGGTTCGATAGACCTGAGATCGAGATTGATTCGCTTGACAATTGCAAAATCGAGGATGTCAGGAGAGTGGTTCGGGTTGTCGGGATAGTGAGTGGGAGTGATGGGAGAGATAACGTCTAAGTCGAGTGAGTTAGTGATATTAAGGAGAGTGATACCGCTGGTGTTGGTCGTTAGGCACGTCCAGTCAGTATGTTTGGAGTTAAAGTCTCCGAACATAATGACTGAATAACCGAGGGCGAGAATGGCCTCAAAGTCGCTGCGGATTGGTCTAGTGCCACTATGTATGTAGACTGAACGGGACGTCCCGTAATACTGCGCGGATCTTACGCTCCTCCAGGAGGGCGTAGGTGTGGTGCGCGATTTGTTTAATTGAAAGTAACCGCGGAAGTCGTCGATGGTCGCGACCTGGATTTTGATTGAATCGCCTGCGTTGATTGCTTTAACGTAATACATTTTTTGCTCTTTGCAGAGATTAGATACCGCGGTCCATCGCGTTTTTTTACGAAGGAAGACGGGCGGAGGGAGCTGAGGCTTAGGTGGGACGGGGGTGCAGCGCGTTGCTAGATTGGAGGGAGCTGACGTGGTCGCGGTCACTTGCTGTGACATTAACGGCGCGGGGGCAGGTGTTGAATACACCGGGGAGGGCTCGGATATTGAGGATACCGAGGCTTTCTTTGAGCGCTTCTTGGAGCATTTGGCGACTAACTGGAACACGGGCTCAGGAGAGCCGGTTAAGGTGACAGCATCTGACGACGCATCAGACGCGGGTTCGGAGTCGCTCCCGGGAGCGGTACGCTTGCGACGCGACGTGCGAGAGGATGTGACCGATTCACAGTCCATCTCGGATGGCACGGGAGACGCGAGAGTGCTATAGACCTGAGGGGTCTGGGCGTTGGTGGCCTGAGGGGCCGGGGTTGGGGCCTGAGGGTCCGGGGACGCGATAGCTGCCAGTAAGGCCTGCGTTAGTACGTCATCGGAAATGGGGACGCCGGACGCAACGAGCGCCTGGGCGAACGACCTAACAAAGTTTACCAAGCTTTGCTGGTCCATTGGAGGGCTTGGGACTACAATATAAAATATATAAATATATAATAATTCCTAGGTTCCGTCTGTGCCTATGTCCGAAAGGAGCATGTCATTGCGGAGTACCTTGCAGCGAAGGAACATTACGAGTGCGCTGCCAAACAAGCCCAAGTAAAATCCTGGAAGGGTTCCTGTGAAAAACAGGATAGAGAGGGGGTCTGGGAGGGGATATACAGAGTGATAAAAGGGACCATTACCAGAGTGGAGGACACATCCCTAGTACGGAACGGCATCCACCTTGACTCCAAAGAATCCGCGGCACTGTTGGCCGATACTTTTTACCCCGAAGACAGTGAGGAAGGGGAAAACGAGGACCACCGACGAATCCGTGAAGCCGCAAGAGAAGTCAACTCACCAGTCGAGAATGAGCATCAAGATCCGCCATTTACGCTGACTGAGCTGAAGACGGCCGTAAGGGGATTTAATCCCAAGAAGGCCCCGGGTGAGGATAGCTTCACCGCGGATTTCTGTAGTAGAGTAATCGAACGGGACCCAGAATTATTCCTTGCCCTTGCAAACAAGTGCCTACAGCTTAGACATTTTCCATCCATTTGGAAAGTTGCAACGGTAGTGGCTTTAAGAAAACCCGGCAGGGATAATTATCTGGATCCCAAATCCTACAGACCAATCGGTCTATTGCCGGTCCTCGGTAAAATTCTGGAAAAGATGGTGGTGGCGAGGCTGAAACACCATCTGATATCGCGGGTTAGTACTCGCCAGTACGGTTTTATGCCCCAGAGGAGCACCGAAGACGCCCTCTTTAATCTGGTAGAACACGTACGGTGTAAGCTTAGGCTGAAAAAACTAATTACCCTGGTGTCACTAGATATAGAGGGCGCCTTCGACAGCGCGTGGTGGCCCGCCATAAGGATCAGACTGGCTGAGGAGAAGTGCCCCGCAAATATCAGAAGGGTGATCGATAGTTACCTCGAGAACAGAAAGGTAAAGGTGAGATATGCTGGTGAAGAAGTAACCAGAAACACTAATAAAGGTTGTGTCCAGGGTTCTATACGTGGTCCGATCTTGTGGAATATCCTTCTAGATCCACTGTTGAAGGAAATGGAGGGCAGAAACATATTCTGCCAAGCCTTTGCAGATGACGTGGTCATGTTTGACGACGATACTGGGCTGGAGGTCCAGAGGCTGGCCAATGATACTCTCGCCCGTGTTCGGGAGTGGGGCGTCAGGAACAAGTTGAGATTTGCACCACACAAGACTTGCGCAATGATAATAACTAACAAACTTAAGTTCGACGCTCCTCTCCTGAGGATGGGGGGGATAGACATTGGCATGTCAAAGGAAATGAAGATCCTCGGCGTCACACTGGACAATAAATTAACTTTCCATACCCATGTCACCAATGTGGTTAGAAAGGCGATTAATATATACAAACAGCTATCCAGGGCTGCAAAGACGACATGGGGATCCACCCAGAAATCGTGAAGATCATCTACACTGCTACTGTCGAACCAATCATCAGTATGCTGCCAGTGTGTAGGCACCAGCGACGGAGAAAATCTATATCCGCAAGCTTCTAGATTCAGTCCAAAGAGGTTTCGCGCAGAGGATCTGTAAGTCATACCGCACAGTCTCTCTCCATGCAGCGCTGATCTTGGCCGGAATACTGCCTCTAGACCTTTGCGTACAAGAGGCAGCCGCCCTGTACGAGGCGAGGAGAGGGTCTTTTCACACACTACCAGAAGACAGAGAGACGGAGCGTGTGGTTCGATTTACGGACCTTCCACACCCGGCCACGCATATGGACTTAGGGTCCATATGCCTGGAAAACCCGGACCTGGTAGACGCTCACAATCAACAGACTGTAAGGATATTCACTGACGGCAGTAAAATCGATGGAGAGATTGGAGCAGCTTTATCTGTATGGACAAATGATACTGAGACTCGCGCCATTAAGCTCAGCCTTTCCACATACTGTAGCGTTTACCAGGCCGAACTTCTAGCCATATGTAAGGCCACTAGCGAGATTCTTAAACGGAGAGAAACCAGCTATGGAATTTACAGCGATTCTAGGGCTGCTTTAGAATCCATCACTGGGCTGGAATCCAAGCATCCCCTAGCAGTGCAGATCCTTACCAATTTACACAAGGCATTCATCCAGAACAAAAGTGTGTTTTTGTTCTGGATCAAAGCCCACGCAGGGTTGCCGGGAAACGAGCGCGCTGATGAACTTGCAAAGGAGGCTGCATTGTCTCTACGCAGGAAACCTGATTATGATAAGTGTCCGGTTTCATTTGTCAAACGGCAAATCCGTGAAGACTCTATTGACAAATGGAACCGGAGATATAATGCAGGAGAAACCGTATCAGTTACGAAGATGTTTTTCCCGGACGCCACAAAAACGTACAGTTTTGTAAAAAATCTGCTACCAACGGGGGTGCTCACGCAGATGCTGACGGGTCACGGAGGCTTTGCACATTATCTGAGCCGCTTCAAGTGCCGCGACAGTCCCGCTTGCGTTTGCGACTTGCAAACCGATGAAACTGTGCCGCACATACTCGTAGACTGTCCTATAACAGCAAAGCTTAAGTTCGATACAGAACAAAATCTTAAATGCGATATCACCATGGCCAAGCTCAGTGAATTAGTTATGAATAAAAATACATCACGAGAAGTAATAAAATACCTCATCACAGTAGGAAATCTAGTGAACAAAAGAAATAAAAATATAGATATATAATATATTACTAGAAAAATAAACTAAGTTTATATTAAATAGTAATAACAATAAAATATTGTAAATATAAGGATAATGGTATAGAGGTAAATATGGAATGAAGTAAAGTAAAGGTAACAGAACAAGTTGTCATGAAATAGCTCTCATAAATGATTATTTTGTAAATTAAAATGTGTAGAATATACTCAAGGAAATTGTAAGCCACTAAGTGGCTCCCTAATAATATGCAAACAAAATAAAAAACTACGAATAAAAATATTAAAAGAACAAAAAAGGAAAAAAACGCTAGCAGGCTTAGCTGACACCGTTAAGTATCCACCTGCTCAACGCGAGTATACTACGGAGTGTATTGTCAATAAATTGACAACAAAAACCGGCCGTAGACCTGACAAGGTTGGGTTGCACTGAAAGTTAAAAAAAAAATGTGCGGGATTGACTACGTTACGACCGGCCGAAGCCGGCCGCAGAGCGAATCTCTGACTACGTAACAAGCGCCAAGCGTCTAGTACTTAGCCAGAAAATCAGCCTGAGCCTTGCGAACTACTATCGAATTTAATCGACCGTAGTAAGCTCAACTCCGTTGTTGCTGCTCCCACCGAGGTGGGGTATCTATTCGAGGGGTGCACCGAGTGCGGGATTGACTACGTTACGACCGGCCGAAGCCGGCCGCAGAGCGAGTCTCTAACTAACGTAACAAGCGCCCAGCGTCAAGTACGTAGCCAGAAAATCAGCCCGAGCTTTGCGAACTACTATCGAATTTAATCGACCGTAGTAAGCTCAACTCCGTTGTTGCTGCTCCCACCGAGGTGGGGTATCTATTTGAGGGGTGCACCGAGTGCGGGATTGACTACGTTACGACCGGCCGAAGCCGGCCGCAGAGCGAGTCTCTAACTAACGTAACAAGCGCCCAGCGTCAAGTACGCAGCCAGAAAATCAGCCCGAGCTTTGCGAACTACTATCGAATTTAATCGACCGTAGTAAGCTCAACTCTGTTGTTGCTGCGAGTCTGACTTAGTTGCAGCCGATCGAAACCGTCCTACAGAGGCTTATCTCAAGTCGTCAAGGACGAAGCGAGATATTGTACGAATCTCAGCGTGAGAGTATTGCTACGAGTTGTCGTCGAAGGAAGTCGTGAGACAATAATCGTGACTCGGCAGCCGGGAGCGACAGTCAACACGTCCGAAAGGGTCCTTTTTGAAATAGCTGTTTTCAGAATTATGTATTTTACCTTGTATAATCAAAGTATCTTTTTATTTGACCATTTAGCTGGGAAAACTTTTATACAAGCGTTATACATTTGATCTTTAGTGGAGACGGATCAAGTAATTTGTGCACTCAGCCCTATGAGTGCGTTAAGCTTGTAACACAGCAACTGGGTGTGCGTGATTGTACACGCACACCGAAGTGACGAGAACGCGGTTTAACAAGACGGCGGCTGCCACAATAAACTAAACTAAACTAAGTATTCTGTTACTTTGAAAGGACACGTGGATGAAGAGGTACACTTCTTACTATGTAAACCGCCACAATAACTAGGTACGTGCCGTGTGAGTAGTACTTCGAACTAATTGTAAGCTGAATTCTGATCATGGCACGTAGCTACCAACACGTACCTACCCAAGTTCTTCTAAGATCTTGAATCTTTACCACAAAAGAACAGACTGTATAGATGGAAAAACTTTGAAATTAGATATTTTAATAATTCTTGCGTAATAACGAAGTAACATTATCGAATATTAATAAAGGTTGTCCACATTTTATCTCGAACTACTATTTAATACAGAATATTTTAAAATTTTTAATTAATATGCAATTAACATATATACATACAACCAGCTTAAAAGACTACAATTGACAAAAATGTATCCAAATTCCGAATTATTATTATTTATTTTTCTAAAGTTTATATATATATCTGCTATCCTCTATAGTATTGTCATTATAATATCCTTTGACATTATAATATATTTATATCTACAAAGAAAACCTACACATGTCCGCTGTCAAAACCCCTCGGGAATGTTCACAATACAACATGCGGAAGGATGTACAGGTTTGTCCTTTTTTCAGGTTAAAAAAGTACTGATTTTCAGCCATGAATTTTACATACAAGTGATTTTGGGTTGACAGTAACCAGATCCCAAAAATAACTCATGAAAAAGGGGTAATTTTTCCACGTCAGTAGAGTTTCCGGAGAAGTTTGTTCGTAGGCAAGTTCAAATAATTCGTATTGCTTTCGCATAACCCTTTCATATTGCTTTTCTCTAGTAAATTTGTAAGAGTAGCCTATTATTTAAGTTTACTTATAATTAAGTTAAGAGGCTCATTCTTTATTTTTCTTAGTTTGCCCATAAATAGGAAGGTATATCCATCTAACAACACAATGAGTAAGTATGAAGAATAGCACATTTTAATTTTGTGTTTTAGAAAAAATACTTACAATAACTACCTGATATTGTTTGTATTATCCCTTTTAACACTTTAAGAGCGAATTTTTTTCAATTCAGGTTAGTTTTTCCAAATATTAACGAAATATTTAGCTTTTTATACTAAAAACTAAAAAGCTATTAAATTTCAACAGCCAAAACTTATTAATCTTCAACCCCTATAACTACTGTAACATCATCAATATCTCTATATCCACCACTACAGACGCCATCAAACCCGGTTGGTTCAGTCTCGAGGCATACGTCATCAATGTGACAGGTCTGTAACGCGGTGATTTCCTGTGGGAATCGAACCCGGACCCTCCGGAGGAACTGATCCGTTGCGCCTCGGCGATTGCGGTAGGATGCTGTTTACCTTGGCTATGGGTATATTATGGTAAATATTAGAACTTCATAAATGCCGTACATAGATTATATATACACATATACTATATGTCTGGGGATTCATTATCATTATTACATCAAATTTTTTTTTTTTAACAATCTGGTAAAGAAAAGATATTTTAAACTGGATGCTGTCGTGCATCTGCCTTTAGCAGGTCTATGTATTCTGTAAAAATTAATAAGAACATGGGAGATGTAGATATTGCAATGGCGACTAAACTCATAGTTAAAACCCAAACAATGTAATACATACAAAGTTTGTAATTGTGAAGTAAAACTCTTGTCGTCACTTTGATTATACGCACCAATTAATAACAATTCAAAAAGACATAAGTATTTTACATGATAATAAAAAGTCCCGAGTCACGTTAAAGTGCATTTTTCTCAATTTAATGCTATACGGCACAAGTGTCGCCGCTAATGTCTTATTTAAAATCAACCAGTGTAAGCTGAGCCGCTGCGGAAATTAATATCATTCGCATTTGTGGGGGTTTATGCGATTACTAGATTTGAAGAACGAATAAATAATATTGACAAAATACAGAATTTATGACGCGTTCTTTGTTTCGTCTGTAGACGGTCTTATATTAAGCTTATTCTAGTAGTATCGTCGATTAGGGGCTTATTTATTTTTTCTTTTTAGTATTTGCTTAGTCTTATTTTATAATTTAAGATCGGAACCCGTTTTTAAGTTTTCTGATATATTATTTTATATATTAAATGAAGAAACTGCTAGTACCCACTACACATTAAATAATCATGTGATATAATAAGTTCAACAATTGTCCAACAGACTCTATCGATCTAAGAAAGATTCTATTTGATTCTTCTTAGAAATAATAATTTCTCAAAGGTGATTTTATTAAATCCTATAGGTTAATCGGTTATATAAAGTATATTTTAAAGTTTAATATCGTTACATCTAATCAATTTTATACTACTCTTAACTTAACAAACAACTCCATAAAAGAGCACTAGCTGCCACAACCATCCACCATCTTCCGTCTAAGCTCCACTGGAGCTGGTCACCAGACGCCAGGGGTGTCAGACCACGCCGGGCACACGTGCCGCAGTAGTACAGGGGTGATCTAATGAAGTGAGGGGTGCTACCCTAACGTAAGGCTTGCCTGTCAGTGACAGCCGATTGATATGCTAATTCCATCTATTGGTAAGAAAAGATTTTTTGAAGGTATCGGAATGATAAAATTGGAAAGGATTGTATTTTAGGTATGTTGGTAAACATACAGTAAATATACCTAAGTAAATATACAGGGTGTATCCGGTAAACCAATTAAGCCGATGTCAGGCGAAAGAAGATTATTATACCTATCATAAATGTCATACGATCCTGAAAAAAATTAATAAGCTATATCTCAAAAACTACTAAAGATCACCGCACATACATGGCATAATAGTTAGCAGGCGTTTGTCTTCCATCTCACCTGATGGAAAGTGTCGATGAAGACGAGGATCTTACACGCCTGTCCAAGAGGTACCTATTCACTCTACACTTGAAAGCTCCAGGGTTATATTTGTCTGGAAAAACAGACGCAGGCAAATCGTTCCACTCTTTGGCAACATGAACCAAAAATGAGCTATCGAACCGTTTAGTTCGGCTCTTCGGCACGCTAACCACAAACGGGTGAAACTTCCGTCTGCGTCTGGTTGACCGGTGGAGAAAGGGGAAGGTTCGATCAGCTGAAAAAGAGCATTCGCACACTCTCCAAAGTGCAATCTGTAAAAAACCGATAGACTAGCAACTTTTCGACGATGTTCGAGACTTTGCAGTCTCGAAGAAGTAAGTTTGTCGTCACTTATGAGTCTACGGGCCCTTCGGTCTACAGAATACAACGCTTCAAGATGGTACTTAGCGGAATCGTGCCAAAGATGGCTGCAGTACACCATACAGGATCGAACCTGGGCTGTGTACAGGTTGAGCAACTGTTCGGGGTTGAAGTACCGCCGGACCTTTGTGATGACTCCCAATTTTTTGGAAGCTGACTGTGCCATGGTTTCAAATTGTTGACCGAAATTAAGTTTCGACGTGATGGTCATGCCTAGAAGCCCTAGATGGTTTGTGATCGGTACAGATACACCTTGGAAAGTGGGCGTCAAGTTGAATGTGCTCTTTTTACCGGAGAAGACACACGCCTGGGTTTTGGAAGGGTTGAACTTGACAAGGTTGGCTTCACCCCAATCGGAAACCCTACATAGTGTCAAATCAACCCATTCGATCATCAACTCTCTCTGAAATTGGATCTGGTTTGGACTCGCTCGCGCATTGGACACATATCTCTCTACAACAGTGCTGTCATCGGCGTAACCAATAATGCCTTCCGATAAAAGAAGGTCATTAATGTGCAGCAGGAATAATGTTGCAGAGAGAATAGATCCCTGAGGTACGCCGGCGTTGATCGCCATTAGGTCCGAGAGAAGCCATCAACGACAACTCGAATTGACCGTCCCCTCAGGAAATCAGAAATCCAGTCGCAGAGTCCAGATGGTATGCCATACGCAGGAAGCTTGCTCAAGAGGGCTTCGTGCCATACCCGGTCCAAGGCCTTGGAGATATCTAAGGATACGGCTATTGCCTCTCCGTGCCCTTCCAAGGCCATGATCCATAGATGCGTGACGTACACTAGAAGGTCTCCTGTTGAGCGTCCTCCGCGGAAACCATATTGGTTGTCACTGAGGAGCTCATTGGTCTCTAGGTACGTCAGGAGACGATGGTTCAATACACGTTCCATAATTTTGCAAATTATGGTAGTGATAGCAATAGGTCTATAGTTGACTGGGTCAGCTCGACTGCCCTTTTTTTGGTACGGGCTGTACGTTTGCAAACTTCCATGATTTTGGAACTTTACCAGTCCTTAGAGAGAGTCGATATAGGCGTGTCAAAACAGGAGACAACTCGGCTGCACAGTGCTTTAGAACACTGGCTTTATTCACGTCTAGATTTAGTAAGCATTTGAGTACCTCTTTCTGGTGAATTTGGACGGCCTCCATCTTGGGGCCGAATGGGGGTAACGTGGGTGGGCTTTTTTTTACCTTTGGAATCTAGACGTGAACATTCCGCAAAGAGATTTGCGAATAAGTCTGCCTTCTCTTTTGCGCTGTGGGAACTTGCTTGTTGTGGGAACAACCTGTATATCAACTACTATTACAGAAAATTATTTTGTTCTTATTATTGTTTGAATTGTCGTAATAGATTTTACGCGGTGATAAAAAAATTATCAGAATTTTTTATTTAATAATAAAATTTAACACAGTGTTCTTTGTATACCTTCTTGCTACTATGGAACCTAATATGTTGCTTATATCAATAATCCATGTCTTTGATACAAAATATTTATTTATTGTTTCACTATTTTAGAAACTTTGAACAACGAACATAGTCATTCAATTGATTTTTCGAAGTAACAGTTCACATCTAATAATTGTCAAAACCGTGCCTTGGAATTTTGACTAGTTAAAAGAATTTAGAGACTTTGCATTAATACAGAGTGCATGAAATGTTCGTGAATCTTTAATATAATGGTCTAAGTATTGTGAAATAACTTTAACAATTATTATCGTTATTATAACTATTTGTTTTTGAGGGTTTAACTATCAATAATGTATTATTAATGTTTTACGGCCTCGTTGCCTTATTATTTAACAAAGCGTTTAACAATGCATGGGCGTAACAAAATAATATCATGCCACCATGTGGTCAGTACGGGCCAAAAGAAAATGTCCCAAAATGCAAGGAGTCTGGGCCAGGTTTTTGTAGACTTTATCAAAAAATAGTTTAAGATGCTTAGAACACTTTTTGATTGTTAAATTGTTATTAAAACACTTTGTTTATTGGTAGGAAATGAAATTGTTCATTATTAGTGTGCATCACAAATAAAAAACATAATGGCGGAAAAAAATTTCATTTTGACAGCTAAGGTTTACTTACATCTTTTTGTTTTGTGTATCGAGTAGTATCGATGGCTGGTTGCCATTAAAGAATTGAATTGAATTGTTTTGTGTATTTTTAGCTTATTTAACAGTTGTAAAGTTAAAAACAATCCAAAAAAAAGAACTCAAGCGCAAAGAACAATCAAACGCACAAATCAATGTGATGTGAGTGAAGTGTGCTGTGAGTGAGATGGCTGTCCCCTCTGCTTAGTGAACTAACTTCACTTGACAACTTCCGACATAGAAAAGACTCACTATCAATGTTGCCCGCTAAAACGAACACAAATAATGTCGACTTATTTATTTTCTTACCATCTAACTACTAATTAAATCAAATAATTTGTATTTTTCCTATAATTACCATTTATTTGTCAATTTTTTTAGATGGTGTACAAAGACCTAGCCCAGGTTGTGAAATTTCTTTTATGTTATTATATTTGATTTTGCAGGCCGAGTAGCTTAGTGGTTAGTAGCCCTGTCTTATACACCAGAGATCCCAGGGTCGATTTCTGGCTGGGGAATTCATTTTTTTGAGGAACACAGAAGTTTGTTTTTGGAGCATAGTTGTTGATACTTATATATGAATGTTTATTCTGGGTTCCTCCTCAGTTTACTGTTATCCATAACACAAGCTCTGCTTGTGACCAAACAGTTGGTGAGTTTGTCTGAGGATTGATTATCATTATATTAATTGACACACATCTTATCCACAGTATTATTTTAACAATGCTATAAACATATCTCACAGCATATTATCGCACCCGCTTCTCTCAACCCTAAAAAGATACAAAATGCAATTTACGCACTGTACTGCATGACGACACTATGTGGGACTACCAAACTGTCATCCTGATTTGACAGCATTAGCTGCCGTAATTTGGAACACTTCTGCTTTTGAATTTTTAAAGTGTAACGTTAATGGTACCATCGTGTAAAGCCATTATAGGCCCTTTTAGGCCAAGTTTTTAAAGTTGGGACAGTTAAGAATTAATAAGTATGATGATGCATATGTTTAAATGTTGTTTTCTTTGTAAATATAGTGAACCTAATGTGCCCCGCAAAGTCTTGAATAAATACTAGACAAGAATTTTTTAAAACAAGAATAGTATAAGTTTTTTTTTTATTTTTGTTGGTTATAAAACAGTTGGAATATAATCAACGTAAATTTATTGAAAACACCTTAGCAATTACGGTAACTTTTAATATTCCTTCAAACATTATTTCGAAACAAAGATTTCTAGTACATAAAACCTTAAATAAATTGCTTATTCCGTTTTGTCTGTATGTAAGTGTTCAGTTACGTATAGTAGACCAAGTAAAGAATAACAAACCTGATAAAGTTATGCAATGTTTACTGAATTTGACGTGCAATGTCCTTCATACTAACAGGTTTGACATGAGAATTATATGCTGTCCTAATTTCTAGACATATAACAATTCTCAACTACAAAAGATCTCTTTCTTCCTAGCGTGAGACGCGAAGCATGAATGAATGAAATGAACACATAGTTTCCGGTGAAGAAAACGTATTATAAAAGGAGACTTTGCAACAAAATCATTCACGTTGTTAAGAAAAATAAAACTTCAGCTTTCTACAATGTAGAAATTGAATAATAATGAATAAGGTAAAAATTGAATTACTTGAAATTTCAATATCAAAATGTGTGACTCAAATAATTAAACAAATGTATAATAATAGTAAAAGCTTGCTCATGATTCAATTAAAACTCAAATACAAAGGAAATTTTACTACTAAAATATTGTGGTCTTCGATTTGTCTCAAACAATTTTATCGCAAAATTAAAAAAAAATTCTTTCTCCTGGCTCATATTAAGAAAGAAGACACAAATTCTTGTTTCTTTTGTGAAAATCGATCGATATAGAGTCATGAATTATGTCTTGGGTCTTTCGTTAGGAAAAAAGAACTGTCACATAATCATAAAAACGTGTCTTCATTTAGCTGTCAAATCTGCTGTCTTTGATAAGTCTGAGGCTCATGTGAACATTAACTTTAAGTTCAGTAGGTAGATATTTCCTTCACCAAAGTCCATTCAAGTAGGGTTTAAAGGTATATACAGGGTGTTAAGTTTTCTCCTCACGTACGAAAGCAGCTCCCCCTGTACATCAGTAATTGTATGAATTTGTCCTCGGCATTATTATTATAGCTGTACAAAGCTTTATTTTGCACATTTTGAACGGAATTTATTTTTATTTCTTCTTTTCCTGCCTCTAGGATAGTTGTTAAATTTTTAATAGCTACCGTTGTATTTTTACTCTCAAACTGATTGTAACAAAATACTTACAAAACTAATTGCACAATAGATAAATAAAATCGGAAATAATAAGGTTATAGTAAATACCAAATAAAAAGCTGCTCCTCAATTAGAATCTTCTAAAGGCATTATTATTAAGTGATCGTAAAAAAAATGTTTAAAGTACCTTTAATTGATTTTCATATTGATTCGTTTTTACCAACATCAAAAACTCAAGATATTTATTTATTTATTTATTTATTTATTTATTTAAACAAAAAAAATAATACAGTGAGGGTACAAACTCTGACTGCTGAACTAGCGTAAGCTGTTTGTCGGCAGTCAGTTAATTCGTAAGCAAGAGAAACTTATCACTTATACTAAGTTTAAACATACATAGAAAATCAATACATTATTTTACAAATAAACATGATTTAACAATATGCGCATTTGTGTGTATGAATGCATGTGTATTTCTAAAAAGAATATAAAAGGGTATGTGTAACGTATGTATGGTGTGTATGTGTGTGTGTTGTGTGTGTATGTGTGCGTGTGTGTTTCTAATGTTTGTATTTTAAAAACATTGAATGTTGGAGGTTTTCAATTCAGAATTAGCAACAGGTTTTCTGTTTCTTCATATTTTAGGTCCTTTAGCCAAAGCTTTATTGTATGCTTGATTTCAAAATTTGTTAAATTTCTAGTTTTATATGTAGTGTTAAGTTTGTTGTATAATCTAGGTGCTACATTACTATAGTGTTGTTGGGCAATTTTACTATGAACTCTGGGAACTGGACATTTATTTATTCTTTTACCTGAGTTTTGTGCAAAGGGTATTGCATTTTTGTGGTATTTACGGATGCATTGGTAGATAAATAACTTTCTCACCGAGAGAACATTAGCTTTTTCATAAACCAGATGTGTGGGATGTCTAAATGGTAAGTAAAGGAGAACCTTTAGCACACAGCGTTGCGCTTTCTCTAGTTCAAGCATGTATGTTTTAGCTGCTGATCCCCATGAACAAATGCAGTAGGTGATAATACATTCTACCAATGCTTTGTATGTTTGTACCAAAAGTGCAAAGTCTGATATAATTCGTAGGTTTTTAAATATATAGATAAACTTTCTCAATCTATTGCTAACTGTTGATAGGTGCTTCTTCCATTTTAGTTTGTCATCTATGACGATACCTAGAAATTTGACATCTGATGATTGTGACAAAATAGGACACCTGCAGTTTGTTGTGAGAGCATTATAGGATCGGTTACAGGGATAGGAATGCATACGTAGACAAAAGTCATTTGGCGATGATGCCTTTGTTTTGCTAAAGCAGAGAAATGTTGTTTTGTTGGTGTTAAGTGATAATAAGCTGTCTTCAAGCCATGCAGTCACAGAGGACATGCCTTTTTCAGTTAGTTTTTGTAAACTTTCCCAGGTGTTACTGTGGAAAAGTATAACTGTGTCCTCAGCAAACATTTGTATCTCAGCACCTTCAATTTGGTATTTGCATAATTCGTTTATATATATTAAAAACAATGTGGGGCCGAGTGTGCTGCCCTGGGGCACCCCATACCTCCCCAAACTGAAGGTACTAACCTGATCATCAACCTTGACACATTGTTTTCTATCAGTCAGGTAATCCTGGAACCACAAAAGTGCGTTTCCCCTTATTCCGATGTTCTCTAAACGAGTTAGTAAGATTGGGATAGAAACTGTATCGAACGCCTTTTGCAGATCCAGGAACACTCCGACACATTTGTGGTTTCCGTCCAGGTGTGCGGTTATCTTAGAAGTCAGTTGCAACACTGCATCTTCGGTGGAGCGGTTAACCCGAAAGCCATATTGGTTCTCACCTAGAATTTTATTCTTTTCCAAATATTTGACTAACCTTTTATTCATAAGCTTTTCGACTACTTTAGATATAATGCTTAGGAGAGATATTGGTGTATAATTTGTTGGAAGAGTCTTATCGCCAGATTTGTTAATGGGACAAACAATTGTGCTTTTGAATATGTTAGGAAATATTCCCTGTTCAAAGCTTAGGTTAGCTAAGTAGCATATTGGTTCTGCAAGGTAATAACGACATGTTGTTTCCACAGCCTCATGACATATGGTATTCTGCTGTGGGGGAGTGCTGCCGACATCGATGCTATATTTATTCTGCAGAAACGGGCTGTTCGCGCAATCTATCAGCTCGGTCCAAGGGTGTCACTTAGAAGTAAATTTAAGGAAATAAATATTCTTACCTTCCATTCACAATATATTTTAGAAAATTTAATGTATGTTAAAAGAACATAACCTTGTTCAAAAGAAAAAAAGATCTGCACAATGTTAACACAAGAGGAAGAAGTATGCTGGCAGCTCATAATAGCAGGCTTCATAAAGTCACTAACTCATTCATGGGTCAATGTATGCGCTTTTATAATAAGGTTCCTGAGGATATCCAAGGTCTTCCTACTGACAAATTCAAAGAAACTATAAAGGAGAAGTTGTGTGCTAGAGCATATTATAAACTATCCGATTATTTGGATGATAAAAGCCCTTGGGTATAATTCCCTATTTAACAGGATTGTACTAGTATTTGTAACAAAGCATGTGTAATGTGTCTGTTTGTGCGATGAGTTCTTCGTCCCGATGAATATCTAAAGCGTCATTGTCACTAAAGTACGTCTTCTTATGGTAGCGTCGGGTGACGGGTCGTTCACTTCCCTCTAATATGGTTGAGGAGGGCGATGGCTGGATCCCGCGTTAACTCGTGAACGGGTGCCGTTTGAGGGTGTTCGTCGTTTGGATACTTGGGGGGAGGGAGACTTGCCGAGCTAACAGATGCAGAAAAGAATAATTTTGTATAGACATAAAGAGACTGTAAATTTATTTTGAAAAAAAAAAATATACCCGTGAAGTTTCTTGCCAGTTCTTCTTCACGAAGGTTTTTTTTCGAACTGGTGGTAGAATCATGTTTTATTTGACGTCAATAAGAACAAGTAATTGTCAATGTTGAGAAATAAATATTTGAATTTGAATTTGAATGTTTTTAGAATAGACGATGTTATTTTGTCTATACCAGGAGCGCTATGGGTCTTTAGGCTACTAATGGTACTAAGGACCTCCAAAGGGTCGATCAGATACAGAGCCATGGAATTCACTGGCAGGTTCGTTGTTCTAGCTTTTTTAGCTAGGGTAGCTTCATCGATATTGAGCTTTTTAAGAGTTTCTTTTGCAAGATTTGACCCGATCGAAGTAAAAATCTCATTCACTTTGTCAAGGGATTCTGATACAGTCCTTGTGGGATGATTTATCAATTCCGAAGACGATACTTTACATTTGTTCAAATCGCATACTAATTATGTTCCAAGTTTCTTTAATTTTCCCTTTGTTTTTATTTAGTTTGTCAGCATAGTAATTCTTTTTTAATAATTTGATAATCTTGTTCAATTTTTTTCTATATATTAAATAATTATTTCTAAATTCTATATTAAGAGGATAGTTGTTAGATTTTTTATGAAAAGGTCACGTTTTCGAATAGCTTTTATTACTCCAATAGTTATCCAGGGCTTTAAAGGTTGGTTTCGTTTGGCAATTTTTTTAATAGTGGAATGTGCATTAATGATCCTACCAAGTTTTGAGGTTAATATTGATGCAGCCTGGTCCACATTTGTTGTTGAGTATAAATCATTCCAGGACTCGCTTTTAAGACATTTATTTATACCATCAATGTCCACGGTAACTTTATTAATATAAGCTGTAGGTTTGGAAACACAGGCACGATCTATGTAAAGTAAAATAGGTGAGTGATCTGTCAATTCATCAAACACAAAAGTTTGAACTTTGAAAATGGTTTTAACCATGAAATGGTCCAGACAGGTTTTTTGTCTGGTTGGACGGCTAACACCTTGCCTTAAACCATAACTTGCCATTAAATTTAAGTATGTCGAAGAGTTAGGACTTAGAACATCAGGCATAATATCCAAATTAATATCACCTGTCAAAATTAAAGTCTTCTTATTATTACAGGAATCTAATATTTTACCTAGAGAATTAATGTACCTCAACGGATGTTTGAAGCAAGGTGGACGGTACGTGCATATAATACTCACGTCATCCTTTAGATTAACTACGATGCAATTTCCATCCTCACATTCCGGTTCATAAGACGTCGCCTCAATCACCTCACGAACGTACACCACTACTCCATCATTTTGGTTCAAGGAAATATTCGATCTGAACAAATTATAGTTGTTAATTCTTGGTGGCGAGAAGTGCTCGTTGGTCCAACACTCGGTAAGTACTAAAACATCCACAAGTTTACAGAATTTTGCTAGAAATGCTAGAAAGTAGTCAAAGTTAGAATTTATGCTTTTAATGTTTACAGTCAATATCGACAAAGAATTATTATTAAACGATACGTGTTGTAAACACTCTGTGGGCTCGCTTATTCTACTGCATACTATGTTTTCCCTGTCAACATCATTCATAACTGTAATATTAATTGGATTTAATTTTATGTTTAAAAAGTAAGTCTAAATCACATAGTTGTGTTATTAAAGGATAGATATTTATAATTATATGTATGTAGGACAAACTGGAGACGTTATAAAGACAAGTAAATGGAGCCAGTTCATAATGAATTCTTGTTAAACTTGTTTGTATGCTATAGTATGTGTGGAGCAATTGAAGCATAGGTACGATTATATTCAACCAGACATAGTTGCAGCTTACGGTGTAGGTTATTTTCAGTGTTTTGTTTGTGTAAATAGGTTCTTTATAGTTTATCCGAGTAAGTGAGTAATGTGTGTTTCGCTGTAGGTGTGTATTATGGCTATAGTATGTGTGGAGCAATTGATGCATAGTTAAAATTATAATAATAAATAGTAATATATTTGAACTTGATTTTTAATCCGACATATCTATTCATAACATTATCATTAAAAGTATCGTCCATAAAATTGAATTACTCGTATTATTTCGTAGCTAGGGTATACCAAAGCTCCTGAGCTCCAATCCTGGTAAAGAACTTCAATTTTCCACAGAGATTGTTCACAAATCATGATTCATTTGTGTATGTCCGTCGGACCAATTTCAAATTCAAATATTTATTTCTCAACATTCACCTTTTCTTATTGACGTTAAATAAAGCATGCCTCTACCTGGACTCTACATGAACTGGCAACAACTTTCACGGGTATAATTTTTTCAAAATAAATTTACAATACCTTCTAGGTATCTCTTTATGTCTACACAAAATTATTCTCATCTGCATCTGTTAGCTCGGCAAGTCTCCCTCCCGCCAAGTATCCAAACGTCGAACACCGTCAACCATGGTGCTACCTTCTCCGTATGAAATGAGGTTTCAATTCGTTGTTGTTGTAAAAATTTGTTCAATTTTCGACCATTGAACTTTAGCTGTACTGCTTCCTCTTTTGCGGTGCGGGCCAGTGAACCGTCAGGCTTCCTCAGAGGCGACAGCGATAGGGGACTGAAGTTCGACTCAACCGACTTGGCCAGAGACCAGAAAGCTTTGCTTCCTGAAGGGTATGACGCTATCTTGTCTCCGATGTGGCCAATGTGGTCAAAGCGAGCTTTTCTGATCACCTTTTTGCAAGACTTGGCGGCGGCATTGTATCTTTTCTTCAGTCGCTGCATTTATCCATAAATATAGCTCTGCTTAGTTTAGGACCGTACATTTCGTTGTGAATGGGAATTTAATTTATTTATGAAACACTAGATAAAGTTCTTTTACTAAACTACTACAGATATACTATCGCAGCTGTACAATGCATAAACAAAATGAATAGTTTTATTTACATTCCCTACCATTGAATTCATCCATTTATTATACAAGTACTGGTAATTTTACGACTTACATTGCAGTAAACAACTAGAACTAGGTCATGGGCTCGGTTTCAAGAAGACAAACAACTTGATTGGGCCATTGCCTTGCTGTATAGATGTAAATGTCACCCTCCTGTTTGTTGTTAGTATTTTATAGCAGTTATTTTTGAGTTATATTTAGCTGGTAACCTGTAACGACCTTGAACTTTTGGTTCTTTGTGTGTTCACTTCAAATGTTTAACGATGATTAGCGGTAGAAGAGTTTCTTTGATAAGATCTCTTCTAGGGCGGTACTAAAGTCCTTCCAGTTTGAGCCACCACAATAATCACGTCTTCAAATCAATTATTTTTTTTTTAATCAATTTACACGATACTATAGGTGTTATAATTATTTAAGTAGGTACAGCATATTTAACCGTGTCAAACGGTGTGCAAATCTTTGCGAAGTCATATAATCAGACCTTAATCAAACTATCAATTAATAAATTTAAAATGTCAACATCAACAATGAAAAACTTACAACAATAATTATTTAAGCTAAGGACTTAAATCTATGATAAATATTCATTTAATGAGTAGTAACTCTTATGTAATAAATAATTAAATAAATTTATTTTAAATAGTCAAAATGTCAAGTTCTTAATATTATTTGGTATTTTATTATAGATACGCACAGCCATACAATAAACATTTTTTGAAAATACATTAAGTCGTTGAGCAGGTACATATAGTTTATGTTTATGTCTTCCTCTGCAATTAAACATTTCATTATTTCTTTTATAATAATCTGGATGAGCTCGTACAAATACGCAAATCTCAAAAATATACAAGCAGGGCACAGGTAGTATCCTTAGTTTTTTTAAAAGAGGTTTACAATGGTGAATATACCCAGCACCACACAGTATTCGAATACATTTTTTTGTGCACGAAAATACTTTATTTGCATCAACGCAATTTCCCCATAAAACAATCCCATACCTTAAAATAGATGATATATATCCATGATAGGCGAGGAGGGCTGCTCTTGTACCCGATACATCTTTGATACGTGTTAATACATATACATATTTGTCAATCTTATTTTTTACATCCATTACATGAGCTTTCCAATTGCAGTATTTCTCTAAAGTAAAATCAAAAAACTTTGTAGCATTCACACTGTCAATTTTAAAACCATTATAGTTTACACATAATTCGGGAACTTTCATATTGATTGTATTAAATTGAATTATATTTGCTATCGATAAATTAATATTTAAATTATTCACATTAAGCCAGTCTATTACCTTTGTCAGAGCTAATTCAATTTCATTTTTGAGGTCACGGGCATTTACAAGAATAATTAAAATTGTTATGTCATCAGCAAATAAAAAACATTCATTGGTCATGTGTTTGGGTAAATCATTGATATATAAAATAAATAAAAGCGGTCCCAAAACACTACCTTGTGGTACACCTGTACCAATTACTTAGTTGTGTTCTCGTCAAAGGCACGTCAGCGCCATTACTGGAACGTAGGCAGCTGAAACCTACGTACGGACACGCATTAGAGAAGAAATACGAGTGTACTGTAAAGTGTATGTGACATAATTTGACATAATATATGATCTGTTGGCATAGTATACTTAGATCTTTTTGCTGTAATTTGACATTCCATAGATTTGCACTTTAAGGACTGAATTTAATTTTATTGACATTTTAAAACTATTTATGACATCACCAACACAATTTATACATTTATGGAAAATCTTATTTATCAATGAATTGACATATTTAACTGGATTTTTATTTGTTTTTGTACAAACATAGATATATAAGATTGTGTACTAACAAGTGGGCCAAGTTACTACAGTAAAGAAATTTATTATTGTTATCATCATCTATATAGAAATCACAATATATAAATTAAACACCTACGCCTAATAATGCCTACGCCACTCTTACCATCAAGTGGATCGTTTGCTCGTTGGCCGGCTCTGAATATAGTTCAAAAAACGTTTCAATGCTTTTCTAGTAATTCTACTGAGTCGGCCAATCACGAGGTACAGACTGCATTTGCCTACCAACATTTTTTATGGCGTATACGTAAACTTTCCCAACTTTCGCCGCGGTCTGCTCGCCACTTATCAATCAGTAGTGGCGCACTCGTTGTGTAATGCCATGCACTATTCTGTTTTATTAAGTGAAAAAAATGTTTTCTCTATCGTACATCCTTAACTATAAGTGTAGTTTTGTTTTGTGATGAAGGACAGATAGTCTAATTGCGGTAACAAGGAATCTTAACAAGCTTAGCTTTTAATTGACATAATGTTTTCTTCAAACCAAAAGAAGTCTCCTGCGGTAAAATCTTTACCCCTAAGAAATACCTTTTAAAATCATTTTATTTTATATTTAATTAACAAACAGAATAAAATTCAATAGTACTTAACTTTCTAATAAATATCTCCAATTATCTACAAGCAATAGGCAAAGTACGAGTTCCTTTTTGTGTAATTGTGTAATAAATTTTCTTACTAATTTACTTATTAAACGAACGATTTTGACGACACATCAGCGATAGACAAACAACACTTTAGTGCTTATTACCTTCGTAATAAGACAAGTGTCCAAATTAAAATTAAACTTACTTGAATGTCTCTAAGACCCTGAGGCTTTCCCAGTGACAGTATCTCATTATGACAATTATTTATTTAATTAACAAAAAGAAAAGCGCTCGGAGACCGGAATTCCATTTCGTTTTCGTGTTTTGGAAACATCGAGAACATGGAGCGTCTTTTGCTACGGTGGTTTTACATCCGAGGAAATTTTGTCTGAATTTTTTTTGTCATTGTCATAGCCCGCCGGAAGGCAAGCCATCTACCTGATGGTAAGTGGCATGCGTGCCCATACACACCATCGATCCTAGATGTTGTAGATTAATTATATTGTTATTTTTATTTATTATTGCTGTTGAAGTAGAAACGACTCTAATATAATACCGCCCCAGACGAGATCTAAACAAAATAAACACTAAATTCAAATTCAAATTCAAATTCAAATATTTATTTCTCAACATTGACAATTAGTTGTTCTTATTGACGTCAAATACAACATGACTCTACCACCAGTTCGAAAAAACCTTCGTGAAGAAGAACTGGCAAACTATTACCACTTAATCGATTTTTAAAAATTCTTTCAAGGTATTGAGGGTAAAGCAAGGCATCAGGATTTTCGGCCGTGATTGGACGACCTACTTCGTACATTTTTATCCCATAGCTCTGCGTCCACGCACAGTTTTTTTGCACAGGCAGTCTTCTTATCGCCAAACGATTCACAATTTGTAAACGATAAACAATTTTCTTTTTTTTTTAAAGTTAAAAATTATATACATTTTCCATAAAATGTATATTTAACCAACCGTATGTTTAAAAATCCTTTTTGTGTGACGGGCATAATGGTTGTTTTGGATTCATTCATAACTCAGGGAGTTTAGTTTCGGTATTAATATTATTGATTTTTTATACAATTTATTTTCCTTGTTTTTATTTGACCTCGTTTCCTTGAAATCTTTATTCAATAATACCAAGAAATGGATTATTCAAAGAAAATTAATTTAAACTACATTTTTGTACAATAAGACTTTATGGCGATATGTTTTAATAAATAGAATACTTTGTATCCAATAAAGAAATAATCATTAAAAAAGTAAGATAGCCTGCAGGCATTTTCTTCTTACACAATATTAATTAATCCTGTTAAAACAAAGATGAGGGTAGAAGACGCTTTTCGTGATACAGACGCGTGTTCGCCAAATTGTGCCAATTTATGCCTGTCTGAGGAACTACTTCTTTGAAGGCAAGTCGCTGTGATATGCTTTTAATGCCTTGCTATTATTTGCAGCCAACGAGAAGTAGGCTTAATGCCTCACGATTTTAATAACTTACAGGCTTTACAGCCGATTCATGTGGCAATTTTTACAAATTGTTCTCGCTATAAGTAGGATATGCAACCTGCGTAGACACTGTCGCAGCTTCCTATCTGCTAATAACGCTAAAAGCTTTAAACGTAGAAAATATCAGAATTTGGGTAGTGGATATATTTTTGAGGCTTTTAGGCGTTAACACCATGGGGTCCTGGGGACAAGGGGCCATCGCCTTTATTTTTAATTAGCGAAAACTCGTGGCCCTAAGGCTGACACCTATCTCGCACAAAGAATTTCTATTGCGATCCAGCGTGGTAAATCGGTCAGTCTTTTGGCTACGTTGCCTTCACTAGATTCTAGTTGAGGTTTAGTTTTTTATTTGTAGGATATTTTTATCTTAAAATTATTAAAACAATTAAAATAAAATTTATATGACAGTATGCATGTACACGCATTGTCTAAGTAGGGTATAAATTCTGGATAAATTTGGTTTATGTTGGTATAATCGTAGGAACTTTATGTAACAACACTAAATTCTATAGTTGAACACACGTCTTTCACGTCTGTATGTCTGTCGTAGTACGTCAAGATGAGCACCTACTTCCAGCCATTTAAATTCGTCCGTTTATCGATACCAACCACTTTACCAGGTGTCTTCGAGAGCTGAATTACTAAACAATACTCCAATACTTTGTAACGCTATTGAATTAAACAAATTTTTAAAGGGTTACAATAACAATAAATGCGTTTTTTGTAGGAATTCATTTGACAATTTTATTTGAAGTTACATATATGACGTTATTACGTCGTGTGTCAAGGACAGCTCAAACGCCTAAGTTGTTAAAGAAATATGAAAAGTCACGGAGCCTGACACAAAAGCGTCAAAACTTTAAAAAAACCAAACACATCAAAATCATAAGAAAATTTTAATTCCTTAACTAGCACCAACAGAAAACCACTAAAAAGTCTGAAAACGAGTTTTGAAATTAAACTTGGAAAACACACCTAATTCAACGCCGCTCATGAGCCAAACGGCGTTTAATATTAATTAAAAAAACGTTGTAATTTCTTGTAAGACTAATTACGGTAACACGTACGCGTGTTAGACTGAGTACACAGAGTAGAGACGGGTTCTTAGAGGGTCTCGCTACTTTTCAGTTCAAGTTAAGTGTTAGTGGAAGTCACCCATGAAATTTTTCTGTTACACCAGTTAAAATGTGATGAAAAAATATGCTAAACACAATATGCTAAAAACAATATTTAAAAAGTTATATTATGCATTATGTTGTACTTTAAAGCAAAAAACAAAACATTATGTGGCCACACCGAGATGTCGTTTCCATATTCCGCCATGTTGAACGAAAATATGAAACAGCATGCTTGTATCATTGAGTCGGTGGCAATATCAAAATAAAACAATAACATGACAGATAACGCCATGTTTTCATTATGTAGTGTGGCCGTTTTACGGATTTGAAAATGTTTTCCTAAGACAAAACTAAAAGAAATTATGAAATATTGGCATTTAATGCTCGTTCTAGTCATGCTATTATCTCTTTTAACAATAATGTTTACTAAACATTTATTACTTATGCTTTCTATTATACATGTCACTCATAATTGAACTTCAATTGACATTAAAAAACGAAAAATGCAGTGCTTTAAGGTTATATAAATTTATTTTAGTTGAGAGAAGATGTACAATCGGAGATTTTGAAACCTAAGTTTGAATTCTCAGGAAAAAACTTGTTTTTATTTATTTATTATATTTTCACAGAGCCAACAGCCCTTAGGTCTCATTTACAATTGCTTGTATTTAGTTGCTTAAGCAGACTACTAACAACAGGCTCATCATTTATATTATTATCCTATAGAGGTAGAAATTAGAACTTTTTACATTTTAATGATTGAGAAAGCTACTTTAAGCAAAGACAAACGACCGAGAGAAACACGAAAAAGGACGTTGAGATAAATTATGGCAAATAATAAAAATTAGTACGCAAATATGTGTTTGTGCATGTTCATGTGCGCGTTTATGTGTATATGTGTGTGTGTGAGGGTGTGTATGAGATATTATATGAATGTATGTTAAGATTACGTTCCAGTATTACACCGGTAGTAGTTTTAAATGTCACTTTTGATCTTCAGAGAGTTCAGCAATAACAGAATTTCTAAATTATTGGTTTGTGAGAACGAATAAGCGGGTGTTCTTCGTTTGGATACTTGTGGTGAGGGAGACTTACCGAGCTAACGGATGCAGATAAGAATAACTTTGAATAGACATAAAGAGACTCTGTAAATTTATTTTGAAAAAAATATACCCATGAAGTTTCTTGCTAGTTCCTCTTCACGAAGGTTTTTCCGAACTGGTGGAAGAGTCATGTTTTATTTGACATCCATAAGAACAAGTAATTATCAATGTTGAGAAAATAAATATTTCATTTCATATAATAGATCCATTAAGTAAAAGTTTAGATTTCTCGGTATACACAAATAAATGAAGAATTTCCGTGACTTTTAAAACAAACTCATTACAAAAAATGTTTTCCGACGGGGGTTCGAATCTGGTTCCATCACGATCGACCCTATGAGGTAGTCAAACGGAATTTTATAAATCTTTAGTTTGTAAAACCTTCGTCTTGTCATGAAGTTTAAAAACGAAAATTTTCGCAAGTATCTGAACACAAAGATGTATCCAAGTGGCCAAATTACAGTTGCTTTTTTGCGATATAACTAAACAAATAAAAGAAAACATTTTGCAGTATGAAACCAGTATGGACCCTTTAAATTTCCAATTTAAGACGATTAATTTCACCAAAATAACAATACATATCTATAAATGACTAATATTAGTTTTCCATTGTTTTTATTTCTTAACGAATAGGTAATGAAAGTGCTAATATGTATTACTAGTCCAATAAATTCTATTAATATAAGTCTTCAATATTTCTAATCGTATCTTCTCTATGTTTATTTCCTTTCTCCGTACTACGTACTAATTATAAAGAGCTTATTTGAAGCTTCGTCGCTTCGAAGTGTCAAGAGTCGCCAGAGACTCAAAGATCCAGAGCTTACACACATGAAAGCTCGTACGTAAAAGCTTACATGTGTGAAAGCTTTCAAAAAGGGGCGACAAGTATTTATTAAGTTATTACTTTATGAAATGTCACCTTTGAGTTGAGAAATTTTATTTTAAAAGCTTAATAAAATGTCTTTAGAGGTTAAAGTTTGTTAACGATGTGATGTATATGGTAGGGATCTGAATAAATTATATCTTAAGACAAATTAGTCAAATTTTGGCGTCCCTGAAGTTTTTTTATAGGTAGTCATATATAAAAGCTGGGTAGTGTACGTACAAACATAAAATATATGAGGTGTATATATATATATATATATATATATATATATATATATATATATATATATGTATATATATATATATAAAGGATCAGCAATATTCGTAGATTTGACTGATTTGAAACGAAAATTTCTGGTTTATTTTTAACGTAGAATTACACTTTAAGCTTGAACCATGACTTTTTAGTACTTGCACACAAAAGACGAACCCAAGAGGTTCTTCCATCCGCCTACCGCAAGCAACAATCGTGGGCCAAAATCGCGTTGGAAAATAATAAAAATTATTTAAATGAATTTAGAAACACCATGACATCTCTCTATCTTTACCCACAGGTTCGGGCTGGCACATTTGGGTCGGGAGTATTTGATGAACGGCAAGGCCAGCCGGAACCCACAACTGCACACTCCGTTCATGCTTTATGTCAAAACCCCAACGGTAAAGGCCGGGTGGCATTTTTCTTGAACATTCATCTAGACATATTCGACTTCGTCACCCGACAGTGCCGATTGATGTCCGAATATGTAAGTAGCGCTCAATCAATCATTAAAATATAAAAAAATTACTCAAAATCAAATCAAATCACTTGTACAGCTAATAAATGCAAAACGCTATCCACTTACAAAACAAGAAACGTCCGTATCTCCGGACTATAAAGCCGGGCGTCAACTGAATTCGGCACGCGGCCTGAATGTTAAGCAGCCGGTTAACCTTCCCGCTGCATTCAGGATTTACCGGTTCTTAATAACACGAACAGAGGAAGATGCATACTAAAAAGGTGAACTGTTATTGTTTACTGTTTTGATTTATGGTGATTTTGGAGAGTCTTGAAGTTTGAGTTGATTATGAATTTTGGAGGAAATTGTCTTTTGGAATTGTCGTTCCCTTTTTATGAGAAGAAAATTTGTTTTCTATTTTATTTGATATAAAGTGACGAAGTACGGACCTTTACTTGCTTTAATCAGAAGGCATCTATTCGGTCTAACAAATCTTGGCAGTTCAGATCAAGTCAAGTCACCACTTTACCGTACACTATGGCATTCTAAGGCGGTGACCTGTGACGTTATATTACTGATCATCACTTAACGACTGACTACATTAATTTCTTACAGTCTTTTAATACCTAAAGCATATGTAAATAAATGATTCTTATCTCATCATATTGTACCTGCCGTCGGTTATACAAAAATATAATTCTTATCTTCGCACGTGTTTATTTTACATTTTTTTACACTTTAGTAACTATCTAATTAATCAATAAAATATTTTTATTATTTTTCTCCAAGCGAAGGCACGTACAAAGAACTAGGCACTTTTGAAAAAACATTTTACTCGTAGTAAAATTAGACCTGTTTGGCTCCCTTTGTCTACTCATTGTTATGCGACATAATTTATTTTCAGCTCTTATAATTAAATCACATTTTATCGACCTTGAAATCGGTAAATGTTTATAAAAATTATTACATACGTAACGGTCATAATCATTTTCTTTATTTACACAACAACTACACTACTACTAAGGGGCCAAGAAAATTCAAAGTCATTTTTGTATCCTAATTAAAAAGAACACAGTAAGACCCTCTTCATAAGTATGTTAACCAACAAGTGCCCTAATTCTGCAAATCGCATTGGTACAAGACCCTATCACCGTCCCTCATGTGGCCTCAGGTGTTCGGAGATCGTCCGGATTACTGCGTTCTGTATACGTAATCAATTCCATTAGCTGTCACTGGCTGTTCGAACATAGCACTGCAGGCATTCTACACATTTGACTATACGTATTATAAAAAATACCTCTATTCTATAGTAAATAATATTACACAAATTATTAACTTTAGTGGCAAGAAGCCTTGCCTCATACGCCGGAAGTACCGGATTCGAGTACTGGTCGGGTTACTCATTTGTGTGATGAGCACAGATGTTTGTTCTCAGGTCATGGTTGTTGATATTTATATTATATATATGTTTATTCTGGGTTCCCCCAGTTCGCTGTATCCATAACACAGGCTCTGCTTACTTTGAGGCCATTCAGTTGGTGTGTTTGTCTGGGGATTTATTAATATTATTAACGTATAAACTATGCTTGATATCGTTTTGAGTTCAGACAGTGCGAAAATCATAAATCAACATAATTATTGAGTGATTTCGTTCATTCGAGATGGTCTCAGTAGGAGTTATTGGCGCACTCACGGGCATAACTTGGTTATTAAAGCGCTCCTGAGTAAAGATTTTGAATAGGGAATTTGTATTTCATCTATACTTCGTCTAAGTCTAGATTTGCTAAGCAAAATCTATAATTAGAAGCTAATTCGTAACCGTGAGTCTTTTACTTAAATCTTCATATTTATTGTAACCATGTTTACCAAATATATTTTCGTACCGCAATATATGACCGCGAAATGAATGAATAATTTTATTTCTCTATGTGTTTATATTAAAATTAATTGTAATTTTATTTTCCCTACACTGTAAAACATTTTTTTTGTCTAAAAAGACAATAAAGGACTCTTCAGATCTGTGCGAGATTCGAACCAGAAGTCCTGAATATCGTTGTCAGAGCTACTTTCGCCTACACGAAAGAGGCTGCTTAACTTGCCTTACAGGCCCCTTGGTCACGAGTGACGGTAAAATTCGGTTAAAAAGTGTTTAATTAAATATAATTAATCGTAAAAACTTAAGGAAATATTATTTATAAATTATTTATAGCAAAATATTCATATCTCTATATCATCTACTAATATCAAGCGTAAATTCAACATTATTAATAACTATAACTCAATCGCGCAAAATAAAGTCGTCATGATTAAAACAATCAAAACGGCCGTAAATCGTTGACAACAACATAAAAGCGATCGCAACAAATAAATCGAATTATTCCAATGAAGTATCGACAAATAAATCCTTTTGTTTACTCCACTGGGTAATTTATTTAATTTACGTCCTACTTAAGTTTCATGATTCATGCTGGATTTCAGTTATTTCATTAACGATTGTTTTCATATCCGGGTTTTATCGGACCGTTAAATGAAATTTGTGTTTCGAATCGCGTTCGAATATCATTTTGCACTTTGTTTCTTGCAAACGTCTAATTAATACTTGATGCAGAATTGGTTGATTTATGGCAGATAAAATAAAAGTAATCACAAGTATCTCATGAAGAAAAAGAAAATATTTATCGTGATTTAGTTTTCATATATGTCATATATACCTCATACGCCAGAGGTCCTGGCCGGAGCATTAATTTGTGTGATGAACACAGATGTTTGTTCTCGGGTCATGGTTGTTTGTATTTATATATTTATGTTTACTATATTCTGGGTTCCCCCCAGTTCACTGTATGGTCATCCATAATACAAGCTCTGCTTACTTTGGGCCGTGCAGTTGGTGTGTTTGTCTGTCTCTTTAACTGGAACTTTGTAATTGTGGTTATTACGTTGATCAAAATGGGAAAAACTGTAGTACCGACCCAGACGAGATCTTAACAAAAGAAACTCTAATTGTAATGTAATAGGGGATCAAATTGTGCAGGTGAAGCTGTGGACAAAATATCGTATTCCAAAAGTTTCAATTATTTCAATATCGATTATCGAGTAAATCCAACGAGTATTGAATTGGGACAACCGCCATTATAGTATCATGATATGGATAATTAGCTTTCCAATGTTGCCAGCTTTTCGAAGATAATAAAGTTTTGTAATTTACGTGGCTTTATAACATGTTGTTGTTTATTTGCTAACTGGGGCTTTGACAAGCGGTGGAGCGCGTAATTTGGTCTCCATCGACTAAATTATTGTCAAAATTTACTCGTTTAATCGTTTTTGTCTTGTAATTTAATTAATTAAAAACCGATATTATTATAATGGGAAGTAATGACAATGTTTTCATTTAATTGAAATGATCTGAAAACTTTACAGACTTTATGGAGTTCTAGTTAATGTAATTATTACTTTACACGATTATTTTATCATGCGTCCAGATTTAATTAAAAAAATAGACAACCTCGATCGAAGTTGCCTTCTAGTTGTCTAATTTATAACCGATATAATACATCAATCGAAAACAATCACATACGTCTATAAATTTAATACACGTGTATAACTTTCAATACATACGTGTATAACTTAAACCTCTACTTGGACTCGAACACAATTACTGCATAAGATAATCTTTCGACGTATTCACCGCTTAATATTAAAATAACATTTGGTTACCTTCCCTTTGGCACTCAAAGTTGAGATAGTTAAAATAATATCACGAACTATAAATTCATAGAGTTAAGCTCTACCACAAAACTAAACACACCGAACAATATTCCTCTCCCCATTTTCAATAAGTCCAGACTAAAGACATCAAGACCTATAAGCTTGAAGGTGTAGTAAGTCCCCCAAGTAATCGGACACCGGCAATCGAAGGTGCGAAGCAATAAAGTGTCATCGGACACCTGGTGTGCGCACCACCCTGCCATAGGGTACTTTACACAGAAGGTTAATGATGGATTAAGTGCGATGATGATGATCGGAAACGAGATGATTATTCGAAGTATTGTTTATCGAGCTTATAACATAGAGATTATTAAAAAAAAAAAGTATTGAATTTTTATTTTGTTCAAAACTCTGTCACTGGTCATAGCAATGTAGCGAGAAGAAATTGTGGAAAAGCAAGTAATGTCTGGTATACGTACAACGCAGATTTTTTTCTTTCTTAGGTAAACATATCAAACAATTTAATCCGCTATGGTTTATAATATTTAGAGTTGATTATTCATTGCTCAGATAGCTTTTATCAGTAGACAAATTTTGAGAGTTTGACATAATTTCTGTGCACAGTCTTGTCAAGTGTCAAAGTTATTCTCCAGATAAAAAATATCTGAGCATTGAACAATCAGCCCTTATTAACTTATATTAATACATTCTTACGATTACAAAAATATATGACGCTCATTATTTTATTGATTATGTAAATTATTCGTGAATTGTTTGAGTAGCCTTACGTTTCACCAAAGCATTCTTCTCTTTATTCAGAATAAAAAAACATGTAAAAGCATTTACTATAGCAGTTCAGAAAAGGACGGTATGAAAACGTTAACAGAGTTTCAAATTGCAATAAAAAAATATTACACAGCTTTCAACGCAGTTGTAACCATTTAGTATTAATAAAAGCCTTTGTGATGAGAAAACTAACTGGATTATTTTACACTGTGACATTCTGCTCGTGCGACAGACATTCTGCTCGTGCGAGTACGGCCGACCTTGTGGTGGAGAAGTGTTGAGCTGCGGTCGATGGGCTTCTGGCCGCTTAAAAAAATGTACATTTAAATATATTGCGTTTAAATATTTTAAACCTTTGTGGTTGCGAAAGCTAAGTAATGGAAAGATGTGTTGGAAATATTTGGTTTCAGAATAGTGGGTTAGACTCATAGATGAACGATGATGATGATAGAAATGAAAATTAGTTTGTCTTTTTGGCTTTCCTTAAATATTCATTAGGTGGTGATGAATCTTTGGCGGGTAATCCCGTGCACGCTTGTGATAATATGCTCCTTTGTCACAAAACTGATGATGCTCCTCTTATTTTACGCAAGCGAAGTCAAAGTCTAGAGACGTACAGTAAAATAATGACTGATATATTTAATCTATTTATTTTAAATAGTATAAGTCAATCAGTCGAACAGTGAAACATCTCAGAGTTGTACCTGTGTGCATCTTAATAGCAATTATTATTTAGATACCATGATGTCGTTTATCTAAACTATATTTACTGGGTTATTTCTGTGCATCGTGTGAATTTGATTTTTTATCAGCAACCGCATTAATATTAAAATATAGGTTCATATTCAAAATACTGAATATTTTTTTATAAAAACGCCTCCCAAAATACTGGTGACAATGAATACAATTATATAAAACTTCCTAATCCACATTACAAACTTTTGGATGCCTCAATTTGTGTTAAGCTGGAAAAAATTTTATTATTATTATATTATCATCTTCATGAGATTTTTAGATAACGTGCCTTATACTGTTTAACACGCTTAAAATATTAACGGATCTGACCAATACTAATTAGTACTTCTTTATAATACACATAGATTTCGTTGTTGCGATTTTGTATTTTTTTTTATTTTCATAAGAACAAAGGGAAATTATTCATGTAATTTAACTTTTAAAAGGGTTTTACGACTGTCTTATCGTTATTATTTTTTGTTCTATATGTGGAATAAGCTTCCTAGTTGTAAAATTAATCCTAGTTGAAAACATAAAATTTACAAAACAAAAAAAGTTTTCTAATAAATAAATATTAAACCAAAACCAACTAAAATAAGGCTTTTTTCTTATCCCCAAGTAGAAACCGGTGTCGCTTACAACCCTTGCAGGTCTTTTAATATGAAAATTATAATAAGTGCAGGGATGAGGGCGAGGGCGGCTTCCCTTGCGAGACCTCCACGGTTTAACTTCGCACCTTGACTATAGAAATGTATATCTGAGTTAGTACAGAAATGTATACCTGAGTTAGTACAGAAATATGGAGAAATGATACATTAAAATGCAAGTAAAATTTGCTATATATGTAACGATAGCATTGCGGAATAATACCTCAGGTACTGGGCACTGCTGTTTACATATTCATTTAACTTTGTCACAGCCGGCAAACGAGCACGGTATCCACTTGATGGTCGTGGCAGCTGCGCCCAGAGATATAAGTAATCGTAGATGTTATGATTAATGATGTCCTTACTTATTGATTATAAATTAATAACTGGCACTTGCTGTTCCTTCCCCTTATCTGAAACTATAAAACAGGAAGTACTGATCCCCGACGAGACCTTACCAAAAACTCTACTATCTCAAAAAATCATCTCGACTTTCGTTCCTAAGATATAGTAAAACACAGCCATTTTGATTTCTATTTTCTTGAGTTTTAATTACCTAGAAGAAATTGCTGCTCGCCCAAATTGTCAATTATTTTTCTTATTTTTTTTTGTTTGGCTTCAGTTGTTTTTTTTTTTTTGATAATAAAGTGTGTTTGTATTGGACTTTTATATAGTTATCATGCAAGTTGTATTTTTATACGAAACAATGGCTTTCATCAACTTATTATTTATTTAACGGTAAATTTCATTGTATATTGTGTAATAGGTAAATAAAGTAATTTTTAACACACAATGCGCTTAGAGGATTCGCCCAAAGTTACTACAGAAGCTGAACCATTCAGGTTTACATTATGTTCTTAAAAATAACAATTCATTTTAGCCAGCTCATCTTTTTTCATTAACCTATTAACCTAAAACGTAACGAGGTTATAGCTTTTTACATTCACCTTAAATAAACCTTCTTAACAGTACATTGTCGTTTATCTTTACAACTTTATCAAGCTTCAGTATTGCTAAATAAATGTTACCATCAAGTATACAAACAAACTAACCAATTTAACCTTGATCTAAATAACAAAACGATATTTCCTTTCTTTCTTTACTCACCAACCATAGCTACCCTTAAGCCATTAATCTTGTAATAAAACGTACAATTATAAGTAGTTATAGCAATCAAACTATTAAAGGGTGAAAGGGTGAAGTTCTTGTAATACATGTTATAATCGTTAACGATCACGATATTTAAGTTATAAGTTAGTGTGATATTGTAGTGATAACAATCTATATAACTTTAAGAAAGATTAGACTTGTTCAAGTTAACACTTCTACAATACACAACAAATAACACACGTAGTCACGTAGCTTGTAGTCGTCGTAGCACTTTAAGAAATAAAAAAACATAATATTGTTATGCGATTTTCTTAGATATCAGTACTATTTCATTCATTGTACGAAAGTCTTTTTAAGTTTGTAAAACATTATGATGCTAAGATATTTAAACACTGTAATTTCCTTGAAGCTGAACTTACTATAAGTATGAATAACAGTATATAATATAAATATATATATATTAAAAACAAAAATATTTAAAGATTCTCAAGTACTTATAATATACAAATACAAGAACATCACAAACGTGGCTTATTGAAATTCATCCTAAATACAGAGTTATCAGCTAAATTGAATTAAAGCTCAATAGAACCTATACAAACACCCAAAATTGACTACAAGTCCCTTTTCAAAAAGCATTTGTTGCCAAAGGCTTTGCACATGGCACCCGCAGCGGTAACCATGGCAACCGGGGTCAATGACCCCGACCACTTCCGGTGCATTACAACCTTTTTCCAACGTGCATCTGCCGCAATTTCCGGCTTTGTGAATACGAATAATTCAAATCTCATAGTTTTTTTCATAAAAAAGAATGAATAGAACTTAACTCACCTTTGTTTGTCTTCAGCGCGATATTTTTATTTACGCCGTACGTTTTTCCACTTTCAGTTTACTTTTATTTAACTTTGGTATCAATTAATTTTAATATTTTAAAGTTAACTAGAAACTCTAATCGTATACAATATTTAGGCCACAGTTAAAATAAAGTTTAATCACAACCTTGAAATTGTGTGTTTGTAAACTAACGTCTTTGATTCTAACCTATTCCGAATTCAACCGAACTCCTTCGAACACTACATGAAAACACTGGCCACTAATACAAATATTTTAAAAATATCACAAATTGTATACAAAACACCACGTATTGATGTAACATAATTTAAAAGTATTCGAAATTTGAACAAAAACATTCGCGTGCCGGTACATGTCAACGAATGCGAGTAGCTACTGGTATACGAATCCAACCAATTTAATTTTCACTTGATAACAGATCTTTTAAACGAAAATCAACCTTATTTCTATAAAAATTTGATAGACAGCTTTTAATACGAAATGTAGAGCTCGGTTGGTTGCGGCACACAGTCAGATTCCATTTTCCAATTCTGCTCAGGAAAACTGGCTTTTCTACTGTCGTTGTAAATGCCAATTTCCCTTTTACTTTGCAACGCTACTGAAAATTAAACTTAACCGCCGTCAAAATAACGTTCAATTTGCTGTATTTTTGGAGCCAGACAATGCGCTACGCAATGACGTTTGCCGAGAAAGGGATGGAGATACAAAAAGTAGAGGTTTGTGAGTGGGATGTGTAATAACGCCTGTAAGCTATGTCGAGGGTGCAAGTTGCGTGTTCCAACAGACAGTCGAACACATCGATCTTAAAGACGGGGTTATGTCTTTATAAGCGAAACTTAAACTTGTAAAATTCAGTGGATTGAGCTGAGATGGATGAGCTGCTTCAAACTTTAGTCTTAAAAATGGCAATTGGTAATTGTGTTCATTATAAAATTGGATTATTTTAAAGTAGTTAAAGGAACTCTATATATTTTAAAGACCTAACGATAAAAATGTTTAAGAATACCTACTCTTCGCCAATATATTTTAAATAATTAGCTATATTAAAATTAAAGTTACAAATATTGATTGTACACACCGTATTCAGTAAGGTGTTTATACAATGATAATCCATCTAGTAGGTCCCAAGCGATGCCCTGAGACTTACTAGATACATTTCAAATTTGTTTTGAAATGCATAAATATATATTCTGTATTTCAACATCCAATTAATTACTAGATGAAATTTGAAAATTACTAAGTAGCAACGCCAAAAGAAAATTTTCAGTTTTGTTTGGTTCTCTAGGTTAGCAACGATTTGCCTGCATTTTAAATTCATATAAATCATTTAAAGTATAATGAATGGATGCACTTGAATAATCCCGTAAATAAAATGAAAAAAGTTGATTAAATACATCAACATTTTTGATTAACATGTCCATTGTATTTTCCAGCGGCTAAAGTTATTTTTACACTCCAGGTGGCTTTGGGATATCCAGAGGTGACCTTGATCAACACTGACACTACAGGTTGCCAGATCATCCGACGATAAACAGAAGACTTAATTTGTTTATCTAAATATAACATTTTCATTAATCTTGTAATTATAATATCGCTTTGTACTATCGTATAAAGTGTGATGCTAATTATGTAACTTATTGATAAGTAAATATATATTTAAAAAATCATAAAACCATTACCATTACAATCTTACTCTTTTTTTTTTATTTCATTGTTGTATGGAAACAGACCTATGCTTCCAACAATAACTAGAACTCCACGGAGGGAGATAACAGAAAACTGTCATCCCGTAAGCGACATCGTATACTTTATAAAGCAACTTATATTATCATAAACTTGGATGCATCATTTTGCTATTATTCTTTAAAAAGTTGACCATATTCGATTCAATGCTTCTAAATTGTCGTTAACATGGCAGAATAACTTTGATAGAAACATCCATCACATACTTACATAAATCAGTGCCAGAAAAACGTGCTCACCAAAAGAGAGTCCACATGAATATTATCGTATTCGTTCAATTTAGTACCATTCAATTACTTCGACAGTAAACATGTCAAAAACTTGCAGGTCTAATTCTCTAAAAGTGAAAGTACATTTGTAAGTACGTATAAAAATACTTATGAATTAAGTAAAGAAAACTTAAAACAAATGTTTATGTTAGTTTGGCGCCTTCTGATATCAGACCAGCCGGCGTAGCATAGGCGACACATGACTCAAGTCACAAGACAAGAAATCGATTGCCTCAGGGTTCAATCTTGGGGCCATTATTATACTCTATTTATCTCTATGACATTGGGCAATCCATTCAACACTCGAATTTTATATTGTATGCTGACGACACAAAAATATTTTTAAGTATTAAAAACGCCCGTGACAGCCTCAAGCTACAGGATGACTTAAACCGTTTATCTATTTATTATTTAAAAAATCGTATTAATATTAATATTGACAAGTGCTTACACATCACGTTCACTCGGAAGAGGAACCCTTTTTTAACCAAATACTCATTTAATGACACGGTTATTCGTAAAACTAATCTTGTTCGTGACCTGGGCGTGCTCCTTGACTCGAAGCTTAATTATAATGAACATGTTTCTAACATCATTACAAAATCGTACAAAAATCTGGGCTTTGTATTAAGGACAGCTGCACCATTTTCAGATTTAACGTGTTTAAAAGTTCTGTATTACTCGTATGTTCGTAGCATACTGGAATATTGTAGTGTTATATGGAATGCCCAGTATGTTGTCTACAAAAATGCCATCGAATCTATCCAAAAAAAATTCTTAAAGCATCTAAACTATAGACAACAAGTGTCTCACATGCCTTATCCTGAAGCCTGTAAACATAACCAAATGTTGGACTTGGAAAGTCGACGTAGCTTACTTGACATGCTTTTCTTATATAATATCTGTAATGGTTCTGTGGATTGTATTGACTTAACACAACTTACCCTTAATCTACACACTCCCTCCACCAGAACAAGGCACACTCAACTATTCAACACACAACTCGCAAAAACAAACTACAACCAAAACTCACTCATTATCAGAATGCACAACACTTACAATAAGCAGTTCTCACATGTCTCGGATATATTTAATGATAGCAAACCTAAGTTCAGGTACGAGATACTAAGTTCCCTCCCTACTGGCAAGTGACAAACAGTCATAGACACACACACACACACACACACACACACACACACACACATACTCACGCACATACAACACAAACTTTACACTAAACACCCTCATTGTGTTAATTATTATATATAAATTTTTTTTTTGTTGTATTTAAACCTGCTAAATGCAAGGTTTCTTATCGTTCAATCTAATTTTCTTTTTTTTTTTTATTCTTCTTTTTATAAAGTAATTGTCTTTTTTTTTCCTTTGTTGAATTAAGATAGTATTTTTGTATTGTATTGTATTTTTTTGTTTTTTGGTTTATTGCTATTTATTTTTAGTGTAAGTCTGATTATGGTTAATATAAAAATTGTAAGTCCATAAATGGCCGTCAGTATTTTCACAATTGTTATTCTACTTATGTCTAAGGGCTGTGGATTTTGTAATAAATAAATAAATAAATAAAATAAAGATTGTTCCCAGTCTAGAAAAGAGTATTATACAATAAAAGGGATATTTAATCTCTTGCTATAACTAAAGCTGTCTTGGCGGGATATAAAAATGAACGAATGAATTCAATTATATCGATTATATCGGTCGAATTGGGGTATAATCCATGACATAACTCTTGTTTTGGAACACACGTCGCAGTTCGACCCCGCGCCTGCCGTAGCTGTAGGAGAATTAAAACGTCGCCATGAGTTTTAAATGTAAGCTTTTGATTCTGACAACCGTTATAAAATAATATGATCATAATTTTCGTATGGTCACACAATGTACAATTTTTGTTATTCAATCCTCTAGAAATAAGGTAGAAAACCCTTTTGTTATTGTAGTAAGGCGGAGGTCAAGATAGACTTCCTTGGATTAGGTAATCACCAGGGTAAAATAAAACAACCTCATTTAATTCGTCTATATTTTAAGTATAAATCAGGCAGAAAGTTCTGAACAATTTAAACGCTGCGCAAACGCCTACTCTGGCTCTGTCCTGGAGACAGCGTCCGGCCGCTCCACCTGCACCTTCCCGTCCTATCCCAGCTCCCGTAGCTCCCGTAGGCCCGCGTCCCGCTCCGTCATCTTCACTTCAGTCGTCATTGGCTGAGGACATGAAGACCGTGTTCGACGTCATTCAAATCGTCGACATTAAGGAAATTTCCGTACGTGCACGCAAACTGCGAGCCGCTCGCTCTCCTCAAGAGCGTTTATTTGCGTTAGCCGAGCATCACTCGCTTCTAAGTTCGTTATAAATTTTATTTTTTGTTTAAATTCGTAAATAAGCAATATAATGCCTAGACCCGCAAATCCCGCGTCCGGTCGTATCAAACCCAAGGGCTTATCCCTAGTTTCTTTTAACGTTCGTAGCCTTAATACCAACCTTCCCGAGATTAAACTGTTCCTTCAGAACAAAGAACCTGACTTATTCCTTCTCCAAGAGACATGGCTTACTCCAAACCGCTCCAGGGGATTCGCTATACCTAAGTACGCGTTCACTCGCAACGATAGGCCCAACTCCGACGGTTACGGCGGCACCGCTATATATTACAAAAGAGGCTTCCATTGCTGTCCTCTCCCTACCCCTCCTCTCCTCAACATGGAGGCCACTGTGTGTAGATTGGCTATGACTGGTCATCCGACCATCATCATAGCTTCAGTCTACATACCTAGTGGTACCAGACCAATCCGCAGCGACTTTGAGGCCATTCTCGCCCTCGGCCATTCAGTCATTATGTTCGAAGAATTTAACTCCAAACATACTGACTGGACGTGCCTATCAACCAACACCAGCGGTATCGCTCTCCTCGACATCATAAACTCACTTGACTTAGATGTCATCTCTCCCATCACTCCCACTCACTATCCCGACAACCCGAACCACTCTCCTGATATCCTCGATTTTGGAATAGTCAAGCGATTCAACCTCGACCTCAGGTCTATCGAACCGCTCAATGACCTAGGCTCTGACCACCGCCCCGTCTTCCTCGTGCTAGGACCGCCTGACGATAACGTCACCTCTCCTAAGAAAGGCTTTAAAAATACGTTAGTTTCAGCCTTAGAGGCCCCGAACTCTCCGCTCGCGATCTCGTTCGATCAAATAGATAGTCCGGTTAAAATAGAATCATTAGTCAATTCTCTCACTGATACTATCAACTCAGCCATCAGTGACAACGAAAAGGTTGCTAAGCAAGGCAAACCCACGCTTCCCTTAGCCGTTAGCAATCTTATTAAAGCCAAGAACGCGGCTCTCCGGAGAGCCAAGAAATATCCCACGCCCACCTATAGAACAGCTGCGAATCAGCTACAACGTAAAGTTAGGTCTTGCCTCGCAGAACTCCGAGACGCTCAGATGAATGATCTAATGGCGAACATCTCTCCGTCCCACCAAGCGTACTATAGCATGGCCCGAGACTTACACGTAGACACGGCCTCTCACGTTCCTCCTCTCACTCGTCCCGATGGCACTACTGCCTTCGAAGTCGAAGAGAAAGCCGAATGCTTCGCTGACAGCATTGCCGCACAATGCTCGCCCAGCACGCAACCTGCTGATCCCTCACACATCCAGGCGGTGGAGGACGAAGTCCTTCGCAGAGACTCTCTCCCCATCACCGCCGACCCTGTCACAATCTCTAATGACGAAATCTTGCTTCTCATTAGAAATCAAAAGTCCAAAAAGGCTGCGGGTGCGGATGGAAGTTCCAACCACGCACTTAAGCACCTGCCTCAACAGGTGCTTACCTTGTTAGCTATTATTTTCAATGCCTGCTTCGACCATAGCTACTTTCCAAAAGCTTGGAAAGAAGCGACTGTCATAGGCATTCCCAAGCCGGGCAAACCTCTGAACGTCCCGGCTAATCACAGACCCATCAGCCTCCTCAAGGCAATGTCTAAACTTCTCGAGAGAGTCATACTCTCTCGAATACGGAACCTTCTGTTTCCAACGGATGGCGATCCTCTCATTCCCCATCAGTTCGGCTTTCGCGCTAAGCACTCCTGTCCTCAGCAAGTCCATCGAATCGTCGAGTATATACTTGACGGTTTCTATCCGCTTCGTTATAAAACAGTCGCGGTTTTCTTTGACGTAGCCAAGGCTTTCGATAAAGTCTGGCACAGCGGTCTCGTTTATAAACTTTACAAGATAGACTTACCGGATCGCCTAGTCAGGTTAATAGCGTCAGGGCCACGGATACACCGTGGTACGTGCGTAACGCCGACCTGCACAGGGATGTCGAGCTTACCTACAGTACAACAACACCTAAGGACGCTCTCGACCGCTTTCTTCAAGCGATCCGAAGAGCATCCTAACCCTCTCATTCGCGAGACAGTAACTTACACTGTCCGTCCATGCCGTCCAGGTACAAAGTCCGTAGACCGAGAAATGCACTCTCAGACCCCCCGATCAGCTCTCGGCGAATCTGTACCAGCTTAAGCCTGCCCAGGCCGAATGATCATCATCCAATCTGTCATTAGCACATTAAGTGATAATTGATCTCATGATCTCAGCGGATGAACGCCTGCGGAGGTAAGCATGACGCATCTTCCACCTCCCTCCCCGCGGAGGGTGCTGCTTAGGAGGCTAAAAAACAATGGTATATAATGTTGAAGTACAGCTGCGTGCGAAAGTGGATGTTATAAAGAATAAATGTTGGTATTATAATTTTATAAGAAATTTAGAATTATTTAAGTTATTAATAGAATTTACAAATATGGAAGTTAGCATTAATGAATACAAAAAATTAAATTAAATTGAAAGCTAAGCGTTTATAAAAAAAAATTAAGATTAAGGGGTAGACACTACACGTACAAAACCAACTGGAAGTTGGCTGAAATTTTTCCGATATATCCAAAATCGTCACCATATTTCAGCCAACTTACACAAAACGATCAAGAAAAAATAATATAATATAGATATATGTATAATAATAAAGAACAAAAGATCACATAAACATCCTTCATGAATCACTCCGTCCATTGGAGAAAACCGTATGAAAATCCGTTTCGTAGTTTTTGCGTTTATCGCGCTCAGACAGACAGGCAGATGTGGCCGGGAGACTGTTTTATAATGTGTGATAGTGATATGGTAATTGATAAGAATTAAAATAACTACTTTACTTATTTTACTTTATGTGTTATATCTGAAATACAAATATTGCAACCCCTGTATTGCGTATTTGAATAAAACCAACAGCTATACAATTAAAAAGTCAAGACACACATAATGAACGATAAAATAAACAAACTATTTAGTCAGTAAAAAAATAAACACTAAAACAACAAAAAAAGTGAATCTCAATTTAATCAAATTTCAAAATAGGAACCTTTGTGAACCTGCGTTCAAACTTCGAACCGACAGCTCTAGCGGGCTGCGATTTTTTAACATCCGGTGACAGTAGAACTTCCAGGCCAATGAATACTTTCAGATGGCCGCTGGCTAAGGAATCAACGAGTGGTTTATTTTTGATCTTACTGTAGCAACGCTATTTTCTACTGCAAACCACTTCATTTAATAGCTTTAACTTTTAAAATGCACTTTTAAGTGAGTGGTCTAGATAAAATAAGATTTATTACTACTGACACTTACCAATAGTGGGCACAATAAATCTCATTACTTTAGATTGTTACATATACAAAAGTTCAAGCAAGTATAATTCATCAAGATCTAGAGCTGAAAAATTCGAAATTTAGTTAGGTAACACTCCAATACTCCAATACCAATACCAATCGAAAGTCTAATAATAATGAAATATTTTACACTATTCTTTCCAAAAAGTTTAACACTTACAACGCACAAATGAACTGAAATTTAACAAAAATTCTACAAAAAAAATTACCCCACTCCAATCCAAGGCTTATTAGCTCAAAAACAAGGAACAAAGGCTATTTCCTAACACACGACATACGACAAACTGAAAACACTTGTATGCCGTAAGTTTCAGATGCCGCCATGCTAATTACAGGCTAGGTACCGACAAAGGTTGCAAGTTTTAAGGACGGTGCTCCAGTTTGACGATTCGTATGACTTACTAGCTCTTCAAATTTTATAGAAGAACACCCTTGATGGAGCTTGATAGTATTGCGCGTTTAATGAAAACTACTTTCAAGGAAACTTTTTTTTGACAAGCTTTTCAAGTTTCCAAGACAATATTTACAACGTATTTATATAATCGTCGTAGTGATTAGAAACATTTCATATCTAATGTTAGGTAAATTAGAGGTAGTTCCAAGTGTTTCAAATTCACTTAATACCTGCATTAGTGAGACAAAATTTTTATAAAGGCTTGTGTTATGCATTTAAGAGCGATAAAGGTACTAATAAATATACATACATTTAAGTGAAACTTAAATTTTCACTTAAATGCATAACCATCTTATTTATCCCGTAAATGCTTCTCCGAGTTCCGACATGGGACAGCCGGCTTCAAAGTATCAAAGGCAAAACTACCATAACCTTAAAAATTTAGATAAAATAGAATAAAATTTTCCAAATTTAACTAAGGACAGGAGTGAGTAAGAAATTAAAGCATTTTAAAACGTTTATTAGTTTAAATGTACCAGATTCTGACATTTGGAAGCCTTATTTTGGTGCTGATGAAAAATAGTTGATCATAACAGTCACAAAAATCTTTAAAACCCTTCTGCTACTAACGCATCAATAAAAAAATACAATAAAATATAATTTAATGAATTTAGGGATTCTTACCACGATTTTCGACTTTATTTCTGGCAATTTTCTTCGCCACCTAAGTATCTATCTGTCAGTCCGCGATCGTGATGCCTTGCAATAGCATCGAAATATCGGACGCGCGAAATGAAAATCGAAAACCGTGGTAAGAATCCCTATTCATTAAATTATAGAGAAAATAACCGCGATAGTTTAAAACAATTACAAATAAAAGAATCCCAGACATCAAAACAACTATAACAAAAGACTACAAAGAACAAGAACTCAAGTAGCTAGGTATAGGTACAAAAATAAACTTACACTATCTAGAGATTGCAGAGACAAGGCAATAGTTACAAGTGGGCGAAGCGGGCGGCGGCGAATGAAAGCGGCGCAGATCAAAGAGGAGCTAATGGCTTTTTAAAGGGGAGCGGGATTTCGAGGACGCGTGGAATACTTAATACTACTTGTTACGTCTGTGCTTGTCTTTCGGCCTTTGGGGTCGATTGGGATGGATTGGCACCTTTGTATGGATGGAGGTGCGTTCTGTGTTTAAATAAAGTAGAAACAGGTTTTGTAGCAGAGGTGGAGTGCTGTCTGGGATGATTACCTGTAAGCGTATTTGGAGATGCTTTTTTTAAATTCAAGAGCAATATCACTGATGTTAAACGTTCTTTCGTTACCTATCACGTATTGAGTGAGTGAACTGAAAAATAAAACAATTCAAAAATATAGAGGAAAATAACAATAAAGACTGTACACAGTAAACAGTCAAATTAATAATTAAATATTCATAAAGAGAGCGTCGGTGGCGCTAGAGCGTCGGTGGCGCTAGAGCGTCAGTGGCGCTAGAGCGTCGGTGGCGCTAGGGCTTCAGTGGCGCAGTGGATAAGGTGTTCTAAATCTGGATTTGATGCCGGTGACTGCCAATGTACCAGTGAGTTTTACAACTTATATACGTACTTATTACGTGTGAGAAGGCATCCCGAGGAAAGTCACATACTTAAGAAATAAATTCGAAGGTATGGACTATAAATTGGCTGATACCACCCCTAAGTTAATGGCGGCTTTTGTCCCTGCAGAGGGATAAATAACGTAAGTAACCCTGACCGCAAACGCAGGAATATACAAAAAAATTAATAAACCATACCTAACAAAAGAACCGTGTAAATATCTAAAACAAATGTTATAACCTCTCTAATATCAGTTTAGGTACTAATAACTTCCTTATTTGTTGCATTTTTAGGTATATTAAAAAACTTACCTACTTCAGCATATAATTCACGACCCAACACCGAACGGGGACCAATATTTCACCACAGGCATGTTTTTATAGAAAAACTTTACTCCCCCAAGATTTGCATGGAGGAAAACTCGTATATTGCAATCTATCACTTTCTGAAAAAAGTAAAACTTTTCAACGTATGTATGTAGCTTAGAGATGGGTAAATCAAAGCTCTGTGTGACTAATTCATGAATATATTTACGAGTTTAATGAATATGAAGCTAATTCATCTGGTCCATACATTATTACACACATTATATTATTATAAGAAATGTAACCAATCCTCTGATTCTGATTGATGATTTAAATTCTGTAAATATAAAAAATCCAATAAACTTTACAGTCGAATTTCCTTACTAAATTAGATTACACATAAGAAAAAATGTAACAAAAAATTTTTTACGCAATGCCGGGGTTTTTGTTATTTTTACATAACTATTTAGCTTAATTTACACCAAAGATATTTTTTCTCTCGCGCTTAGTGGTTAGAGCATGGACTCATACTCACGAAGGCGGGTTCTAAATCTACTAAGAAAGTATTTCTTGACTTCTAAGGTTGCGCTTCCTGTCCGTCTGTACACATTCGCCATTTTCACAGATTGTGAATTTCTATTGCTGTTGTTTATCAAAAAATTAAAAATAAAATATCGAAGAACATGATAGTTGCAATAAACCCTCTTATATCTACAAGTACTAATACTGAAATCGCAAGTAAGTGCGACCATCTGTATTCGAAAATAATAAAGTTCTGAAACCTGATTGATCGTTCAGCATCAAAGATACAAACATTCCTATTCTTATTTTGCCATCTCGTGTACTCTGTATTAAAGCTGAGGTGTAGGAAGACAAGTTTCATTCAGCTGCCGCCGCCATTCCGTCTGTTTGTAGAAATTAGCCGAGACTCCTGTAAGACGCCGCCCGCAGCCGGCAGGTGTATTCTGGAAATTAAAAAAAAGTTTTTTAAATGTCGATGAATAGAATAACTTTTGACCGCGACTTTGGGTTCCCGTATGATTTCGAGATAAAAGTTTTGGATGTACCTATGTCGTATTATTCAATATTTTTCATTAATATTATTCATACATCTTCACAAACGTTTACATTTATAATGTTCAAACTCGAATGAAACTTTGTGGCATGCCATAATATCAGAATATATTTTTTGAAGCCCCTTAGAATCGACTACTATATATTTCGAATAATTGAGATGATTTTTTACAAGGCCGAAACGAGTTCAAGAGTGGTCATAGACGGCAGTGGTCATAGCCGTGCCTTACCTTACGCCGGACGTCTCAGGTTCGCGTCCTGGCCGGGGCATTCAATCGTGTGATGAACACAGATGTTTGTACTCGGGTCGTGGGTGCTTATAATTAAATATATGTTTATTCTGGGTTCCCCCCAGTTCGCTGTTTGGTCATCCATAACACATGCTCGGCTCATTTGGGGCCATACACTTGGTATGTTTGTCTGGGGATTTTTAAGTATTTATTTACTTGAAAGGATATGTAAGGTATCCTAGGAACCTGTGCTTTTTACACAATAGTTTGTCGTTACCAGAATTCGGAATTGGGACATACCAAGATAGGAGCTGTGTAATCTCAAATAAGGTTGATTTCAAACATTAAAAATAGGTATTTTAAAACTGGCATCTTCAAATCTTTTTCTGTATATTAATTAAAGTTTCGTCGTTTTGAGCTAAACAAACTGCTCTTTTTAAGAGGGCAAAAATAACTAAGTTCTTGATATTTACCAAAAAAAACTTTTCGAAATTTCGAAACTGCAGAATAACCCGTGTAAGTTAGATGCCGCGGGCGCGACCTACATCCTTTCACTGCATTTGCTACATCTCTATTTACCATCGCAATCGCGAAAAGATACCGCTTTGCGACTTTTCCCGACTTATGTTTGTGACATTCTGTTACTGCAGTTACTGTGATTTGACGTAAACAGAGGAAAATTGAACTACTTATATGGGTTAAAGCAATGCGCTTTTGGCATTTAAAATCGAATCTCAGCCACGATCAACTTGGAGTATTTTATGTAGCTTACCTACTAAACTATACCCGCCTAAGGTTACCACATTTTAAAAATTCATTTATCTACTTGTATGGGATATGGTATACTTGTTATTCCTAAACAAAAGATTTACTTTTTATTGAGTCACAAACTAACACATTAACCGCCACACTATTCTAACTGTACTATTATTTTTATTTCATAACGGATTCGGATCTGGCTTGGGGCGAGTGATCAGTTTTAAGTTTTTTGATTTGCTCATTTACAAGACTAACAAAAATGTAAATTGTAAGCTTAGTTATTATTTAATGTTTAGTTATTCTAAGTTTAGCATTTTCCGTTTTTTTTAGAGATAACCGAAAAGTGTTATTTGGCTTAATAAAGATTTAAAAAAAAAATGGCCACACCCAGAGACGTCAAACGAAAAATTAACTACAAACAACAAAGATTTTTTATGGAATTATCTAAAAGGATTACAAGACGTTTTTCAGCACGCCGCTGGAACGAGGAGTACAAGATGCCTTCTTAAACTGTACACGATATCTGAAGCTATTATCACATGAGATGTTACATATTATGATGATAGATTTAGCACGAACCATTCCTTGATAATTACGCAGTTTTCCAGAACGAAATACCTCCCTAGCATATGTTATTTTGCAAAACGGATTTTTTGTTTTCAAATTATTTTAAATGCTTTATTTATTTTATCCAAATGTGTGAAGTTGATTAATCGAGAAGTAGTTACAAAATATATACACTCGAAAACCCTTAAATATTCGCAGTTTTATTTTAAGTATGATACAACATCCTATTTTTACACATTCATTTTCAAATGAAAACGTAATTTGATTCCCTCCAAATCAGATTTTCCACATTAACGGATATTAAATATTTACAACCAATATGAAGTTGATAAGAAAAGTCTTACAATTTCCAATCAAACGACTTATATTTTACCAGTAGCGCCGCGCGCGCCCCCTATTGACTTAGTCGACAATTTCCGATCCCAAATATGGCACATTCCGCACAATTTGCGCCTAATTGCAACGGGCCTTCCTTGGGGCACAACCCTACATAGGGGTCTTAGGGCGTGAAACGATGTTATTACTTGAGCAAGAAAAATAAATATTTCCTTTCGGTGGGTCAAACGAAATTACATTTCTCCTCCAAAATTGTATGTGCCCAAGTAAAAAGAAACGTAAAAAGTGTGCGTTGGCCGGGAATCGAACCCGGATCAACTGCTTGGAAGGCAACTATGCTGACCATTACACCACCAACGCACTTATCAGCCTCTTCGAAATTAGAGTTGACACACCAAGGCCAAACTGACTCGTCACTTTATTTTACTTGATGTTCGTTTCGAGATGATAACTCATTGATAGCATACTATTTTTTTTTTTATTAGCCGCTGCTAATAAAAAGCAAAGTGGCGACGTTTCTTCTATGAGTTAAAGTCTGCCACTCAAACAAAATTAATAACTAATGAAAATAGACTAATCAAAATGGTATTCGTGAGTGTCGTGATTTTATTTCTGAAATATGGTTTACTCCGATTCTTTAATGTGAGTCGGTAAGAATAACACATATTTAAATAACTGTGCATGTATTTATTACTTTAAAAATGGCAATACCTCCAAAAGATCATTTGAAATTACAAAATAAATAAAAATTTATGCTTATCTTTCGCAACAAAAATAAAAAATATAATAATCAAGAATTCCTTGACATCACCGACTCCTAACGAAACGCTAGAGATTCCAAAGACAACCTCAAACTACCTACTACTCACCTTCCAGCTTAACTTTTAATAATCAACGTAACCGCTCATACGCCAGCAAAGCTAATTAAAGTTGCTATGGCACTAGAGCATCTTAACCCGTGAGGCATTGTCGTGGTCCCTCAGACCCGGCGAGGGCGCGCTGTAATCACGGCTAATAGAAGCGGGCCTTTGATCTGTACGTCAAAGGGATGAGGGCCCGACTCGCGGATTGATGTTAGGGGCTAGATCGAGTAGATATGACGTTTTTTTTTGTGAGGTATTAGTAAGACGTAGAATCTGAAGGAGACTATGTTTAGATCAATATTGTTTAGATAGTATGTGTGTTACAATTACAACGGTATGAAAGTTTATCGAAGTTTATAGAAACATTGTATTTCCAAAAAATTGCAAACGATGTAGCTATTAAATTACTTTTTATATAGCTGTGCAGGATAACAAATTTTTTTTTTTTTTGTTAAGACTATAAATTTTTTTTTTTATTGATTTGAAATATATTTAATGAAAACCAAGCTTAAGATGAAGAAGTGGTGCGAAGTTTTAGAACTTATTCATCTCTCAATCTTAATAAAACAAGAAAGACTTATTAAAATGTTAAATTAAAATTAAATTAGTTGACCCAAACGATTTGACAACTCCTTCTATCCAACATATCAACAACATCCTTTATTCTCTATGTAATATTACACCAATTTTTGTAAGGCGTAAGTTTTGTGACACATCAAACAACTCGGAGTTATAAAAATAATAAGAAAAAAATAATTTAAGATAGCATATCCACAATTACCACCTCAGCACCCAGCAGTAAGGCCCAGAACCGTTGAAGTGCGAGCTGCGTGGATGCAATATTGTTTTCTTTCCGCTTTGCGAGTCGCGCCGTGTAATTGATTCCTTTGTCGGGTAATGGCGGCCAGATCGCATCGGCCCGCGCATGGGCTTCTAAACCCAGCACGGGCATCAAGGGGTTAAGATAGAAATGTCAATAGTAAGTATTCTAGCCAGTAAAAAAGTTCTTTGAAAGATAGTGTGTGTCGATAGGACTGTGAAATAAAAATTTTGAAATGTCCTTCCTTATTTGGTTTTAAGAGGGATAGAAAAATATTTTACTAAGCGTCGGTGGCGCAGTGGTTTTTTTTTTCTTTTTAGGCAAGGCCCCTTGAATGTGGCTGATACCCCTGTAGTAGCATTATTAAGGTTGTCGTGATAGGTTTAAAATAATAAAAATAAATACATGTCTAAACGGAACCTTTATCCTAACTCAAAAACTTTTTAATTTATAGATAAATGAAACTGAACTAAGGCCAACTCGCTGTCCTTGCTAAGCAAACATTTTAAAACGGAGTTAGCTAACTCGAAATAAAAGATAGCGCTCTTAGTCCAGTGGTAATGGAGTGGTGAATATACCTATATGTCCATTAATGTCCACATATATGACTATCTAACCGGCTAACTCCAGGTTACATTTTTAACTCAAGTCTGAGCAAGTGGCCCTTAGATGTATGTTTTATTTAAACTTACATAAGAAAATAAGTTTGACCTTTCAAGTCAAGCCACAAAGTTCTTTATTGGTCACTAAATCAAACTTTTAATTTTATGACGGGTGTTTCTGTGGCTTGACTTATAATTTATATTATATGTATATAATAACCGCGTTCTATATTGATAAAGAAAACACATACTTCTAGTGATTTCCATGGAGGCGGATGCCTCTTACCAGGTAGATTGCGAGCTCGTTTGTCGGCTATAAGAAAAGTGAAAAACACCTCACAAGATGTACCTTAGATTTAACAAAAGCCAATATTATTTAGAATTCAGGTCAATACCAGGTTATTAAATAAACCGAAGTTCTTCCTACGGTAGAAAATCTCGTTTGATCCAAGCACTTAGGTCCTTCAGAGCCAGCACCCCTCAACGCATTCAGCCTCGATGACAAAACATCCAGAGGGTTAATTGCCTTCCTTATTTCAGCTCGGTCTATGAATTAGGAGCACTCTTATAATTGTGATGAGGCCGAATTCAATTTAAAATCTTCCTTGTATATAGAAGAGGTCTGATATTCAAGCATTTTTGTTTTTAGAACAATGAGATTTTACGTTTTGGTTTATGAAGTGGTGGGGAGATGAATAATTTAACATAACCCCTATTTATGAAATGAATATTAGATTAATTCGGAGTTTACAATTATTTAATAACTGGGTGGTTTGATCTGCGGCTATTGACGCAAACTGTACCATGCTAATAGTGACTTTTTGTGATAGAACATAGCAAATGTGTGAACCCAGGGCATAAGATATCTCCAATCGACACATCTCAGCTCAGTATGTTCTAATTTCTCATACATACCTCCAATAAAACAAAACGTATATTTTTAATCCAAGAAGCGCATTAGACATTAACTGTAAGGGGCAGTCTTAGTGATTGATATAGTAAAAAGTATTATGAGTATTATTGAATAACATTTACAATCCTTATAAAGTACACTCAGAACATTTTGAGAAAAAAAGTAAAAATGTTCTATAGGTTATATTTTTTTTAATTTTATCTTTTCAAAGAACTCTCCGCCAGCATCTGTACAAAATTGGATGCGTCTGTACCAATTTTCAAAGCAACTTTTCCAGTCTGCAACAGGTACTTCCTCAACGGCCTTCTCGAAAGCAGTACATCTTATGAACACTGTATCCCCGCGAGCTGGTTTTAATTTTGGGGAACAAGAAGAAGCCACACGGTGCCAAATCAGCCCTGAGATTTATCGGTGTGGTATTTGGGTGTACCATCGCAGCCACGACACTGGCGTTTTGCCTCTGGATTATAATGATAAACCCAAGATTTATCTCACCTGTTATGATATCGTAAACACGGCGCGAAGAACCTGCTTTGAATTTATCATATGGCACCATTCACGCGTGCCTGTGAGATCCGTTGAGGTTGGGATACCCAACCCGAAAAAATCCTCCTTACGCAAAGGTGGTGTAGGTAGAATATCATGAACACTTCCCGATCTGCAGATTGTGCTGAATCTCCTCGTATGTGATTCGCCGGTTTTGTTGAATCAAATTTTCACTTTTACACCTTAACAGCATTCAAAGCCCAACCACTTCTTTCTTCATCCTTCAAATTTACGCGACCGCAACTGAAACTCGTTATACCAGCGGTACACAATTGCTTAGAAGACGCCTCGTTCATAAAAGCTAATTGAAGTTGAATAAACGATTTATCAGGTTTTCAGTTGCACTTCAAGTTGTTAAACATCGTTGCACAAAAATGTTCCCGACGCAGATCCATTTTCTATGAAACACAACAGTTTCATAATGCTGGCAAAAAAATGAAGAGGGAAATTTTTTTTTGGAACAAATATATTTTTACTATATTTAAAATATTTAAATTATATCTCACCAGCGTTCCATTCATAAAAAGGCCTGGTATTAATTTTGAGTCTGTTTTAAGCTTAAAATATATAGAGGTAACTGATAGAGTTATGTATACACATTTTAGTGATTTTTATCCATATTTACTAAGACGCTTTTCGGTTAGTGACAACTATTGACTTGACCTAAACTTATCATAAAAAAACACGTGTTAACAAACATCACGATTGGCGCCTAGAAAAGAGACATAATCCACCCATTATAAGTGTCGCTTATCAATCTGTAAATAAGTTGTATTTTATCAACCAAACGACAGTGATTGATAGATCATAACCTAAATATAGATATTTATTTAGAGATTATGATGATAAAAATATAGTTTGTAATGCTTACTGAAAATTTATTGCTATATAGAAAGGATGAAATATTTTCGAATGCTCGAATTTCTTACACTAAACGTGATTAAATATTTAACTGTAACCTACCTAGTCTTCATAATGCAAATTTAATTAACGTTGAAATAAAGAAAGGGAGTTAAACAGAGTAAAAAAAACGTCAACGTTATGACTACAAAATAGTAGTTTGAATAACTATGGAGAATACCTATATTTTACACAAGTGTGTATTACCGCATATACCTATATGGGTCGCATAAATGCCTGGAAGCGATCCCAGGACCAACCGCGCCACTAGACCAAGTCGTGAGACAGCGATACATTTTTAACGAATTGTAATATTCTAGACTTTACATTTACAGAAATGCTTTATTGGTCTGTTAAATGGCTGTTAAAAACAAAACAATGTAACTAAAACATCTATTCTATACCACTAAACAGCACATAAAATAAACATAAACGAAATCTTTAACCTTGAATCAAATCTAACCAAATAAAATAAAAATACCGCTTTACCGGTATTAAAGCGTCATCCAGATAGTTAAAAGCAGTAGCGAGCTCACTAATCGACGTAAGAAAACAAACAGATTGAAACATCGTGCGCCCGCGCATCAAGTTTACGAGTATTTAGGATTGTAAGTAACGTATGGCGACGGGAATTTAAAACAGAAAAGGTTTGGTAAACTGAATTTAAATATTATCTTCCATCTGTGTAAACATTGGGTTTTTGAAATAAGTAGGAATGTACGTAGTTTGTGTTTAGTGTGATGATGCAAATGTGTTTCAATGGGCATTATAATGTTATATGAATGAAAAACTTGTTTGTTTGTTTGTTTGCTAATTTTTTTTATGATTGATTTAATGAAGTAAGATTGGAATTCCCGCTCTCCGCAAATGAAACGGGGGGTCTATTTTTATTTAATTGAGTATTTTTATAGCTACAATTGAATAATTGCTTAGTCTCAGTAAATGAACATAGAATCTATTTCATACTACAATGCAAGAAGGCAAACTAATGCAAATGGCCTAAGGTAAGTGTACCAGTTCCGTAACTGGAACACTTCGATGTACACTTTAAGGATGAAACATAGGCTATTCGCAAAATTGCAAGTTTCTTATCACCATTTTGATTTAAAAACTATGCTGAGCTTTAGGTACGTAGTTTTTTTTTTATTATAGACAGCAAAGGCGCTAATTATAGCTTATATTTAAAAAATCGTCCAATTACAACGTTGGTATCAAGGTAGCCTTATTAAAATTATTGGTATAAACGGTACGCCTCCTTATAATTCTAGCCTATTATTCTAGTGATTAAAAGGTACCTAAATTTAATCTTCGTTTATCTACCAACACAAGGATAAACTAAGAGAACCTCTTCATGTTCATGTTTCCGGAAACATCCCGTTGTAGAATTAGATAATCCTGTAGTTATAATAGGGTATTAGGTTAGATATCCTATGGATCAAGTAGGGAATATGTGTGTCCTTTCCAAATATTATTACGACCAAGACATGTAGATACCTTTAGTTTGAAACGATATAAGACAAGTGTGTGCGATGCAGCACAATATCCATTAGAAAACTACAACACAGTATGGATATCCTTAAGTTATGTTTTTGTCACAGGTGGACGGTTGAATTAGCTATCTGTTTGGCTAATCGGCTAGTCATCATGTTAAATAGTTAATTATCACGGAAGGAATATGCGATTTCTTAGTTATTTTCTTAGCCGAGCGAACCAAGTGAGTGTGGTGCAGTAGCGTAGAACCCGGCGAAGCCCGGCGCCATTTTGAAAACTCTATAAATAAACTTTCAACCCGACGGCTAACTGTTTATCGAAGCGTCGCAGGATGCTTGCCTGCGACATCTACATTATGTAGAGTAAAAATTTAATCTAATTTAGGTACTACTTTGTGCCCGTGACTTCGGTGGCTAATATTGGTTTACACACCGCCAAAACGCCCTCTATTACGTTGTTCACCTTTCGAAATGAGATATTATTCAAAATTACAAGGAAACCTTAGTCACTGCTAAACAGTGTTGTCAGGCAGAGAAAAGTTATGTCTCTGAAACGTTAGACATTGCTATATCACGTGCTGGGTACAGCAAGCTCCCGGGGCCGCTAGAACTTGATCCGTATACGAAATGTGAACTAAATTATTTGTATAGCAGTTACTTTAAACAGGCCATTCTCGTACAGAATCTGGCGCCACCTCCGACCACACCGATAGGTTGGTCGGGGTATGAATAAAGGAAGCATAATCTTTATGGTCAATTAGATTTGCGTTCGTCTTCCCGCTCGTCTTGAAGATATTATATTATTATAATTTATAATTATTATCGATCAACACAATAATACAATGATATTACACATGTGTCACGTGAATCTTTAGGTAGGTATGATATAATTATCTCTTAAAAACATAGGTATATATTTTAACAAATAATTGACAACAAGCCACAAATTAACACAAATACGAAATTTCAAAGCACGCACACCGTACGCCCGTTCCCACCACATCCGACGCCTCACATCGCACTGCCTTGACGTAGTCCGGAACAAGAACACGGAACCACGAGCCGATACACGCGGATCCCGAAATCGCCAACAGTCTGCCTGACTGTAGCAATTTCCGAGGCGTCCATCACTAACTGTCAACGATATCACCTAGACCTTATGTTCAAGGCAATAAGAACTAGTTTATAATCGATTATATCTAAGTTGTGAACATGTCATGGGTGAACGTTGAACTTTGCTAAATTATGGCTGGGTGGGTATTTTACAGTGGCATGGTAGGAAGTGGAACTAATTTATGCTTCGTCAAGCTAATGTTTCACTGGGTGTTCTAGTCTTGTTTAGAATTTTGTATTTCTATCCAAACATTTTTATAGATTTGTGCAAATATTTTATCGTGCAATTTTCTTTGCATTTAGAAGTGGCATCCGCATCCGTGATCATCATCATAGGTGTTTTATTCATCAGTATTTAATGTGATTATTATAACAACTAATGAATAATGCTTTGCCGACCTTCAATCGGATCACCGCCGTGAATTACAAAATATGGCTTTCAAAATATTGCCCCAAACGAGTTCAAATTAAAAATACTTGTAAATACATTTTAATAAAATCAATGTACATTTTAATAAAGACAGATATTACTTCAAATTAAAAATACTTGTAAATACATTTTAATAAAATTAATGTACATTTTAATAAAGACAATGTATATTACTTCAAATTAAAAATACATTTTAATAAAATCAATGTACATTTTAATAAAGACAATGTATATTACTTCAAATTAAAAATACATTTTAATAAAATCAATGTAACCGCCCCCGGGTGGGCTCGAACCACCAACCTTTCGGTTAACAGCCGAACGCGCTAGCCAATTGCGCCACGGAGGCAGATGCATGGAGTGGCGAAATTACACAACAGGCTACGTATAACAAAAAAAAGACAGAGATAGCCATATATTTGAAGTTGAACAGGTAAACCAGTTTTGAGCTTCTCAGGGGTCGACAAAACAATAAAGAGGAACTTTTTGCTCTAAAAATTCCTCAAGTGAATGAAAACATAGCTTCGCTTGATGCCATTCTGCGGATCGAACGTATTATCCAAGTTAGCTCCAAGTTTGAGGTTATGTTGACAAGCGAACTTTGCTAGCTAAAGTTTTAAGTGCTTGCTCCTATAAGTTATAACAGTGAATAGTTCAATTATCCTGTTTTATTGTGTTATAAGTGCATGGGAACCGATAGTTGTGCAGTTCAAGAGATTTTGCTTTTATAGTAAAGACGTTATTTGTTTACAAAGAGTTTTGTTTACTTTTTACCGTGCGTGAAGATCATTAAAGATTTCTTGTGTGTTTGTTTTAAGCGAACTATTAATGATGGCTAATCGTGGTACTTGCTGTACAGCTTCAGTTGAAAGAGCGGGGTTACCGGGCCTCTTACGCGACTTACAGCGCCTCTCCGAAGATCAAGATTCAGCGGACATTGTTTTCATACTGGGAACGGCAGAAGAAAAAGTTTACGCGCATAGAATAATATTGTTAGCAAGGTAAAAATAACCTAAAAAGTAAAAACTTTTCCCGTACCGGGAATCGAACCCGAGCCTCCTGGGTGAAAGCCAGGTATCCTAGCCACTAGACCATACGGGATTGTATGCAAACAGCCGAAATATTCGATAAATACGTAGTATTTCAATCATTAATTCTATATTTCTAATAAAACCAAAAGGTGATCCCATGTATTTTCACAAAACCGTCGGTTTTTTATGCAGATTAAAGAACAAGATAGTTTTTAGTTTGCAATTATCTAGTACTATAAAAAGCAACATTTGTGGAATTTACAGACAACAAGTTACTTAAAGCTAAAAACATAATATAAGTTTACATCTAGTTAATTATCAACGTACCAATGTAACAAGTTTTACTTATCTTACCGAAACCACAGGTTATTGAATAAGATAACTTACGTCGAAACTGACAGTATCTAATCAGTCATATTACTGTATCGTAAACAAAAGTCAATCAACGAAGAAGACTTATTTCATGCTCATTCATTGTTATTTTATCTATGGGGCTTTTTAAGCTGGAAATACTGACATGAGATTTTTCTAATTCTCGTACAAGACTATTGAATTAGCAGATTTAATAAGCCAAACCTACAAAAAGCTCCATACTTTGTCCTAGATCGTAAGTATTTCACTATTCATAAGCAGACACACAGCAACAGTGCTAATGAACATCTTTCTCATTGCAATGAGCTACAAACAGTCTTTCATTACATCTGACTGCTTACAAATTCAGTGATTCAGATGCAAATGTGGAGCGTCTGCTATTCCTGCGATGTAAAAGCGTGTAATTTGCTCAATAATGCGTCCCCGACTCAAGTTCTCTTAATGTTCCGTTAGAATAAAGATTCTGAATTGTAATATTCATATTTGATTCCAAAATGTTCTGCATTTATTTTGGGAGGGCGGCGACTAAAATTTCGTCGGCTTTTTAAGTTAACTGTATGGTAGCTAACGCCATCTATTATGGGTTTAACGTAAATAAAGTCAAAACAGTTTAGTAATATAATCAAGGTAGTAAAGGTAGGTAGCGCTTATCTTCGAAAAAGATAAAAAAAATTGGATTTATAGCACATGCAAAAATCGGTTTTATAAGCTTCTGTAAAAAAGTAGTTTTACCGTGATTAAGTAAAATTAAGAGTTCCCTTCTATTGGGTGGATGATTGGTAAATATTACTACCTACCTACTACTGCTCAAAGGTACAAACTAGAGCCACGCACGATAACAAAGACTAATAAAAAAGATTGGTACGCCTCCTGCGCAGGGCCGGATTTAGAGGTCTGGAGGCCCTGGGCTAATAAAGCAGTGGAGGCGCCAAGTTAATCGTTACTAATTAGTAACGTTCTTATACGTTTCTTTGGTTCATGAACAATTGTAAACATATTATTACCAAATTAAATTTACTACTTCATACAAAAAATCGCCAAGATACTAATTAAAACTGCGTATCAAGGCTTTTTGATAAATTGATTGGGTGAATGAATATGGGTAAATATTTTAAACAATCAATAATATTAGGTCTTTACCTATGAAATTGCCGTTTTTCACGAAATAAATGAAGCGTAATTTTTTTATGTATTTTTTATTTCTATTAATCAAAATAATCACCCATGCAATCAATGCATCTTTGCCAACGCATTGGTAGCTTATTCATGCCTTTCTTGAAGAAATCAGCTGGACGGGAGGCAACAAATTCTTCAAAAGCATTTTGTACTGCCTCTCGGGTATTGAATTTTTTTCCCGCCAAGAAGTTATCCAAATTCTGGAAAAAGTAGAAGTCTGTAGGCGCAAGGTCTGGTGAGTACGGCGGATGACGGAGAACTTCCAACCCCAACTCTTGTAGCTTGGAGACCGTCTGCTGTGCAGTATGAGGTCGCGCGTTGTCGTGCAGGAGCAGTGGAGCCGAACGATTGACCAAAACTGGTTGGAGACGTGCGAGCTTCTCCATCATTGTGTTCAGTTCTTCACAGTATACATCTGCAGTAATGCTTGTCACGTTTGGCAAGAAGCTGTGATGAGTTACATCCGCGTTAGACCACCAAACAGTGACCATCACTTTTCTAGGGGTAAGTTTTCGTTAAAGGCATTGTTTGGGTGCTGAACCAGGGTCCAACCAACTTGCTGAGTGCTTACGATTGTCAAACAGGATCCATTTCTCGTCACAAGTAACAATGCGGTTCAGAATTCCTTCATTTGTATGCCTGCTGAGCAGTGCAAGGCACGTCTCCACGCGTACTTCGCGCTGGCGGTCATTGAGTTCGTGGGGTACCCATTTGTCAAGCTTTTTTACCTTGCCAATTTGATGCAAATGGACCAATATTGTTTTGATGCTAACGTCGAAAGCTGCTGCTAATTCAGCCGTGGATTGAGTTTCATCAGCTTCCACAATTGCCTTTAATTCGTCATTGTCGACCAAAGTTTTCGGACGACCACGGGGTTCATTTTTCAGGTCAAAATTTCCAGAACGGAAGCGGGTAAACCAATAACGGGTGGTGCGTTCGTTTGTAGTGTTCGCTCCGTAAACGTCGTTGATGTTGCGTGCCGCTTGTGCCGCTTTGCTGCCACGACGGTACTCATACTCCATAATTACTCGAATTTTTAACTTATCCATGATGACGAAAAATGTTCGAATGCGTTGAAAACAAAACACTAACTATTAAACAAATGACGATTTTAGAAAAAGAATTCCATGTTTGTCAAATAAAATTAATTTGAAATTAGAATTATCAGTGAAAAAAAAAATATTTTCATTTGAAATGGCCAGTACGGCAAAACGGCAGTTTCATTGGTAAAGACCTATTATAATTAATATCTTTTTCTGTATTAAAAAAAGTAACGCCATTGTATATATTCCTGGAAGTGGGCGTAAGCAGCTAGGACATGGTCTTCACTGATGCGTAGCTGTTTTAAAATCATGTTGATTGACTTTATATAAATTGTGTTATTATTAAAACCTAAAATATTATATAACTCCTACTCATAACACTCAGAGCTACAAACGCAGTCTTTTTTAAGATTAATATTTTTTTTGTAAAAAATAATGTTTGTAGATTCACCCCTGTGTACCCATGTGTGTAAGCCATGTGTACGCCAAACATGTAGTAGGCCTTATTTGTGTACTTATTTTATGTATAATCAATTTTACAAAAGAGGTTCCGCAGAATTTTGTGGAACTAAGTTATAACATAGAAGATCTCTGTGAGTTGCAGCTTAATGTATGACTACTAGCACCGCCATAAAAGGTCTTCTTTCGTGGATCAAACTCTACCTACTTGTATCGACTTTAAAGAGACACACAAACAACAAATAAAGATTATGATTGGGATTATTTTATAAATACATACCTACAAACCTTTATGAAATTTATTTTCTTGTCATTTATCTCTAAATGCTTTTAAAGATTATAATAACTAATTATCCTTAAGATAATGATAGGCAGGTATGTTTGCTGTTTGGGTGGTATCAAGTTCATTAAATTGTAAGATAATATTTCGTTACCTCATGAGTCTTGCTGGATATATAAGTTTAAAAATTAAAAAGTATACCTACCAGTCAATCAATAAACAAAAGAAAACTCTCTTTATTCTTCAAGAACAGACAAAAATATACATAATGTAACAATTCACCAATCTCATAAATTCCCGAAAACTTCCCTAGGATCAGAGCTAGCGTAATAAAAACGTCTGTATCATATTGAATAAATTATGCCAATTGCGGACGAAGTATGCGAGAGAAAGATAAAAAATTGCGCAGTCCGGCTGTTTAGCATTGAAATAGACTACAACATGTGGTCAAAAAGAAACCTTTAGAAAAAAACTTCAGGAAAACTCAGCTAATAGCGGAGCTCGGCGTTCAGTTGCCAACTTATGCGTTCAGCGCCCAATTTATGCGTTTAGTTTGTGAAGTTATGCGAATATGTATTTCGTTATGAGCGAATTGGAAAAATAAGTGAGTGTTTGTGCCGCTTGGTCGAACTTCTAGCAACATGATATATGAGACAAGTTTGCTCGTACAGACACTTTATTCAGACATCTTATTTAGACACATTTTTATTGCGCATGGTTGGGTCATATTTTCATTTCTAACTGTTAATATAGTTATTTTGTTACGCGATAGAACTTAGAAAATGCTTTTATTGTGAATACTATTTCTGCAGCTTTTAATTTTTGATTTAAGTATTGTATTGTGTAAACGAAAAAGAAGACATAATATCTTCGTTTATAGACAATTTTTTTTGACATATACAGTAGGTGCGGCCAATAAGGCCTAGCTAAGCGGAAATTAAAATAAATCAAAAACTATTCATACGACTTAATAAGTTTTAATGTTGATTAAACATTTATATCAATTACTATCAATTATTAACAAAAAAACGCCAACTTCTGCCATAAACATAGACAAAATAAAACATTTTTAATAACACTGTGTTTATGCCTTATTAAACCATGGTAGCATGATAAAGCCTAAGACTTTAATCAACAAAATTAAACAAAATAACCTTCTTATATGTGGTTATTGAGATCCATAAATAATAATAATGCAAAAATCACAATAAAGACTTTAAAATAACAAAAAAAATTTGATTAGGAGCAATCTGGACACTCAAAATAATCATCGTCCTCCTCTGACAAACCAACACACTCCTCATGGTACCACTTGCTGCATTTACAACATATTGTTATAGCAGCCTGTTGGTCCTGCTTACATCCGTGACAGTACCAACTCTCTATTTTCTTTAGTGTTAATATTATCTCTGCTCTTTTTTAGGTCATTTTTTCTATTAAATAGGTCTTTGGAGACTGATGGCCTTTTTTATAACCTTCCTTTTTAGCGGGTGTTGGCATGAGCTGCTTAAACGCTGTTCTTTTAACTAGAGCGAGGGGTACATTATCCTCATCATCAGAACTGGAACTACCGTAAACCATTCTGTAAAACGTTTCAGATAGTATTTTTGGGGTATGATCTATTCTTTTTTCTTGCATTGATGTCGATGGCTGAGGTGTCACGGGGGCTGAGACTGGATGAGACGCGAGGTGGCGAATTTTCTACATCAACAGCCTCAGGCACAGGAGCTGGTACTTCTGTCAATACAGATGGAGAAAATGCTGTTTCCGGAATAGCCCGTGGATTAAATGGATATAAGCCAGTCGCTCTAAAACCACTTGTAATATTACTATGTGTCATGCATTTAGACCAGATGTAATTATAATATTGAAGCGTGATTTAGTGAGCTTTTTGTGAGGATTTTGTTCCATGAATAATAAAAGTTCGGCATCCCAGTGGTGTTCAAATGATCGATAGACAGCTTTGTCAAGTGGTTGCAGCTCATGGGTAGTGTTTGAGGGTAAACAGTACAATGCTATGTCGAGTGAATCTGCAACTTCCACGATGGTTAGGTCTAAGTGACAAGCTGCTCCGTCAAATATTAAGAGGCACTTTCCTGGACTTTTGTATCGGGCTAGGTGCTTCAAAAACTTTTTAAATAGTTCATTCGTCATATAACCCTTTGCAAATTTTTCTACTAATGATCCCGGTGGTAAATTGTCATATAATTCAGGCTTCAAACGTTTGCCTTTAAAAATGATCATTGGTGGTATGCTATCAAGTATCAAGTGCATTGACACAACCGGCAATGGTAACACTTTCGGCGTGTTCCGAAGACTGTAAATGGACTCTTTTGGCCCCCTTCTGTGCCAAAACAGTCTGCCGGTGATTAATCGTTAGGCGGCAACCTTTCTCACCATGTTATAGATCTTCTCAGGATGAGTTTTGAGATCCAAATTATCATAAACCTCGTTCAATCTCTGGAAATGACCATCTACGATAAATTTATTTAGCTTTTGAGACCTGGCCGGGTTCATAAACTGAGCCTTTCTACGTGATATACCCGGATGTCTCTTCATGGACTTCTTAAACCAATCCTTCCTGGCATCTTTGACTTGTTGATTGAAGGAATGCTTGATGTTATTCAGCTCGCAAAATTTGAAGACTAAGTGGCGGAGAATCTGTGGTGTCATAGGTAGTCCTATTGCAGCAAACCTCACAATTCTGCTCACAAGCTCAGCCTCCTGTTCGTCACTAAGTAAAGGTTTTCGACCTAAGATTTTTTTTTAAACTGCCAGTCTGAAGGTGGTTTCGTATAGTTCTTCTGGGCACTGTGTACCTGTCGGCAGCTTTGCCGTCCACACTGTACTGCTCGGACTGCCGCCACCAGGTCGTCTTCAGACCACAATACTCGCTTGGGGGGCATTGTTGTTATAAGAAGTCCCTAAAAAGTAATAAACCAATTAGAAAACAGTAGTAATGACATATCTAAAGGCATAAAATAAACAATAAAAGAGTCACTTGATGATGCTAAAAAAGGAGTGTAATGAGGCCTATGGTCGAATTTTATAGGCCTTAATAACCACCGACCACTTTGTAAAGAAAATTTTAAAATAATATTATTCGGTCTAATTTATATTATTCCAAAATAACAGGCCTCTAAAGCGTGAACTAATAGACAATTAAACTGTAAAATAATGAAGAATAGTGTATTATTACAAAAATTACTTACGTTTGATTCGACCGTTATATTATAATTCGGGCTGAGCGTCCGTCAACCACAAGGAATTACGCCGCACTGGTGGCAGCGAGCGAGCGAGTGAGTCGTGACATGTTTGGGGCGCCATCTTGGATTGTTAACTACCTATGACTGTGACTTCGGGTGGCGGGGATTATTTTAAGTTGTTTTTCTGTTACTTAGGCCTTATTACCCGACAGACCTTATTGGCTGCACCTACCTTACATATTTACGATTGGGTATACCTTGTGTTACACTTATGCATTTATTGATAAGAAGGAAATGTAAGTACTAAGTAGAATAAAAGTGCTGTTACGTATTTTTTTTAATCATAATTTCATTTTACCCCCTATCAAGCACGTCATAAATAAACTTACCAGAGCAAAAATCGCCATCGTCCAAGAAGGTTTCAATCCTCTTTGCACAAATCGCTGCTACTCGTTAGCATCTGCCACAAAGACGCTTCAAAATGGCGGGCGACGCTTTACATGATTAATTCAAAAAGTTTCCCGGGTAAACCTGCCACGTAATCAATCCTGTAATGTTGCCAATATTGCGAATTCTTTGTCAAGATTTATGGACTGATTATTGATAAGTTTTAAGATTTTAAAAGAAAATGTCAATTTGATTAAAGGAGTTATTTTATCGTAGTAGCTACAGAATATGTAATATGCTATCTGGGTCATTCCTTTAAAGTTAAATGAAATACTAATAATGTCACTGCTGTATGCCAAAATTAGGACATATTTTACAATAATTAACCCTTATTATTGTAAAATATCCCGAAATACGGACCTCTATAAGTATTTTATATTTTCGTAAATAATTTTATAAGTATAAATATGTCCTAATTTTGGCATACAGAAGTGACATTATTAGTGTTTCATTTAACGCTAAAAGAATGACCCATCTATGTTTTTAGTTCTATAAGCAATAATAAGCAATACACAATTTATTAATAAAAGACAGTTTAGAAGACATACACATTATAATTCAGTAGCAGGTACATGTCCGTGATTTTGATCATACGATCGAAATATGCTGTCTTTTTGGTAACCTTTCTATTTTAGGAAGGAGTCTTTTATTTATACTTGTATTATATATTATCGAATTTCCAAGCCACCAACTGCTCTATATTAAGCTTAACTGCATGCTCTACTCAACCATGTTATACATTAAATTTCAATTAAGTATATACCTAACTATATCATATTAGTGTATTTCCTGCAATATTCTGTAATTATAGTTTGTCTATCCCGGAACAATAACTACTAATATAATCACAACGTATTATGGAATTAATCCCGGAATATAGACAGGCTTGTTCATAGAATTAAATTCACATCGTGAGTAACTTGCATTTAGATTACTATTAAATAATTGGTGAAGGAACGGTGGTAAGTAGTAAAAGAGCTATTTCTCAAACCAGAGTTGATTTAAATATTAGTACTAGTCGTTTGATAATCACACGTATATTAATGATTATTAAATAAAGTTTGTTTACTCTATCCCCAAATTCGCTTTGTATGGTTATCCACAAGATATACAAGCTTTGCTTTTATTTTGTTATTGTAATTTTGGAAACTTTAATTTTTGCTAGAAATATTATCACACCTATTATAAATATAGATATATTAGTCGCACTATAGAAATATCATATAAGTCGCATGAATAAAGTAATAATGTTTTCTCATCTTTAATTTACAGAGGAAACAAATTTAATTTAATCTAGAAAACTCGTTAAACCCACAATATAAGTATTCAAAGCACGCATGAAACTAAAGAAGTAACAATTAAGTCCTATAAAATCGAGCACGGCAAGCATTTAAATTAATTTTCACAAGTCTAAACTCTTTTACTTATGCAAACAATTGGTTTATTTTAAACATAACAATAAAAGCGGAAGGAAGGAGTTTAAATTGCGCGATTCGAGAACACTTGTACAAATAATGAGAAAACTTTAGCTCGCGCGGGAAATTAAAAAAAATATGTGCTCCCAAGTTTCAGGACACAGCGCCATCTACCCGAAAAACAAACAAGCCGACGATTTGTAATTACAAGTTTGAGAACACGCGATCCAGTCGTTACGCTGGCTGTGACCATCAATTTGTGTCCGTATGGGAATCCCTGTAAAAAGTTTTTATTTCATTTGAAATTGTTTTATGAGGATAAAAGCAATTATTGTTCACCGAGTGTTGTAACTTATTTCTCTCATACTAGCTTAGTAGTATCTGTTGTACGTAGATACCTGATTATTCACTAAATAGAATAAGTATCAGAAATAGATATCATCATAAATCTAATAGGAAAAAGTATTAAAATTAAATAAGGTTTATTCCTTAATACATTTAGTAAATAACGTTTAGTTCATTTTTAATGCCCTGTCTCTTAAACTGGGTTGACCTCTATCTTAAGAGATATATAGATAGATAGAGAGATACGCCATTATAAAAAAAAACGTATAACAAAATGATACTCATAGGTAATAAAAAAACGTGCTGCAAATTATATATTATTTATGAAAGAGGTGTGAATATTTTGTGCAGTACGTTTCATAATTTTTTTTTAAACGGCCGCTCATGAGCCTTCTTAAATCAATATAGGTCACGTCAATGCGAAAAAACTCGTCACAATTCCCAAAAATCTCGTAAAGCGTCACGTTTCTGAGCTGTCAAAAATGTACAAGCGGCGGCGCCACAGAATATGTTTTCGTTTAAAATTTTTGTAAATAAATATATGAGTGAATGATACTACTGTAATAAATTTTATTAGTATTTATTTATTAGTATACATACGACCGAGTGGTGTAATTAAGTAGCCTTGCCTCATACGGCGAAGGTCCCAGGTTCGAGTCCTGGCTGGGGCATTCATTTGTGTGATGAACACAGATGTTTGTTCTCGGGTCATGGTTGTTTGTTTTGATATATCTATGTTTATTCTGGGTTCCCCCCCCCCCCCAGTTCGCTGTATAGTCATCCATAACACAAGCTCTGCTTACTTTGGGGCCGTATAGTTGGTGTGTTCGTCTGGGGACTTATTGTTATTATTATTATACGTAAGCTACTTACGGGAACATTTTCATGAATTCACCTTCATCTTGAAAGTTTGTATAGAGCCGATTTGAAATTAAATAGGTAATAATAGAAACCTAATTGGAATATTTCTTTTTTAAAGCATGCAGAATCCTTCGACAAAGCGAAGCAACTTCTGCATACGCAACTTCACTACTACATAAGTCAGAATAAAGTACATTGGCGCTAACATTCTATTTTGCAATTAAAACCCCTAATTAAATAAAGAATTTAAATACTATAACAACTCAGGCACCTGCAGTTCAACACCTTGCTCGTTTGCGGGCTTAAATAAAAATAATACTACTTGCATAACGTATAAGTGAATTTCGGAAAACACACTTTTGCCAAATCAGAATTTTCGGAATGCTTAAACAAAAATAAAAGGTAGCTTTAAAGCTTCAGTACCGATGAAGAGATTCAAGTTTAATCCAAAGTTGCGACACTAGATCTTAAACTTTGTAACTTATATTTACTCTGCTCAGTAAAAATCTCGTAGAGCTGTGAAATTTCGTTTCAAGTGTCCAAATAAGGGAAGTGCAATATTGCGAGGTCTCTAAGGTGGAGATTCTGATAGGCACCGTTCCTGCTATGCACCTTATTCTGTGCCACACCGAATTGCTAACGATATTAAATACTTGTAACATTGCTTTTTGTTTGATTATACGATATTTCAAAAAGTTTTTACATATTTTTTTCATAGCTACATAAGTATTGTACAGATTATTGAATTTACATAATTAATGTGATATTCAGACCTATTTATCAATATACTTGTTAGCCAAGCAAGACTGGACACAAATATAACCATATCAAATTTACTTTTATATAGCAACGGATCTATGTCTTATTTGTTGATACACGTTATTGTCAGTTGATCATGAGCTTTTCATAAGTAAGTTAATTTAATAAATTTCTCTCTTGGTTTATCTCCACTAGATTCTCTGCCTGATGGAATAGCCCCAACACAGATTTGATAATTTATATTTTTTTTCAGAAGTACTTTTGACATAAAACTGAAATATCATTTCCAAACAACAAACCGAAAAAAAGGTTTTGTTGACATGTCTTGAAAGCAATGTCATAATTTTATTAATACTTTTATTATATTAACACTTGAAATTGGCAGAAATAGTTATTGTGTAGTAACAACAGCTGATTGCCATAAACCACAAAATAACAATAATAACAACAAACAAATAACGGCCTGTTTGGTGTGGAGGTAAGTACCCTTGCCTTCCATGCCAATGGTCCCGGGTTCTAATCCTGGTAGGGGCAGATATTTTATCATATTTGCTTTCTAGTCATAGATGTGCATGTATGTTTATTTAAGTTTATTTCTAATAGTTATATGTGAAAAACAAAATATCTATCTGTGTTTATATATTTCTTAAGTTTATTTATCCGTTATCTAGTATCCATAACACAAGTTCTTAATGATACTTAATTTGGGCTAGATAATGTGGTGTGGTTGTCAGAAATATTTATTATATTTATAAACCCAGTTTTTGGCCATACAGACTCAGATGAAATATGCACAAAAAATCGGCATTTTTGTTGGTTTTGAAAAATAACTTGACATTTAAAAAATAACTTAAATGGCTAAGTACTAAGAAGTTTTTTCGAAAATTGATTATTATTTAAAATACCTACAAAGTGAGCAATAGTTTTGTTTTTAAACACTTTATCAAATTTCAGTTAAGATCTTAAGAAATAATTTACCGTAACCGTAATCATCTAGCGTAGGTGCTAGAATAATTACAAACATAAATTTGAAATGACTTTATTTTACAAGAATATTTTCAGTCCGGAGACAAATAACAAAACAGGTTAAAAGTTATATTTTTTTATTCGGCCATTGCTTTAATTATTTGCATAATTTGGCAAGTGCCATCAAAACTTGGCGCTTTTAATCAGATTGATGGTTACCATCTGTTCTATCGTCCCGTTTCGGCTTGAATTTTGGGACACCCTGTATGAAGACTGAAATGAAAAATCAAACAGGCATAAAAATCATTTGATAATAGCCAGTCTCGAGTTATTTATATATGTCAGTGTAGCGCGTATACAGAATAAGGGTGCGTTCGTCCTGCGATACGACAAAATGGACTCTAAATAAATATTGCATTTCTTCGTGTAGTATACAATAGTAGTTTTTGATACATAACTTTTATATAAAACTTGTAACAGTTCGAACGATCCCGTATTGGATGTTTACATATGAAAGTGCGACTACAGTTTGATTTTCAGGTTGGCATTTTACTGGATTTTAAAATTCATTTCACTTACTATCGTTTCGATGGGAAATAACACTGATATTTGCATATTTGAATGATTTTTCATGTTTCCAAAATTTCCTCAAACTAAATTTTTCGTTCTGATGCCATTTTTTTACTTTTTGAATGCTAATGAATGAATAATATTTCATATTTTTACAACTCAAATACACATTTAATTTTATTAGTGATAGTCATCGCTGGCAATGCATTCTACTTTTTATGTAACCGAAAATAAACTACAATTGACAACTATTATTCTGCTGGCTTAGGTATAGTTCTACAAACTTAGATTTTAGGCTAAAACTACAAACAAGTTTTACATATGGAATATATCTAAGGTTTCAAATGTTAAAGTCAAATTTCTTTACCCTGGAGCAAATCCTGTTATATAAGGTAAGGCTATCAAAAAAATAAAGTACCTAGCGGTTAACAGTTTAGTTTGCAAATACATACCTAAACAAACTATATACTTACGTTAGAAGTTAAAGGTAAATTATATTTAAGTGAAATAAAATTAACAAAATTGTTTATAGTTGTGCGAAGCTGTTATCTGAATCAAACTTATTCAAAATGTTTAAAAAGAATAAAAACATGTTTTGTTATCTATAGCTAGTCCTTATAAATTAACAAATAAAATATACATTTGTAAGTTACCTGAAATAAATTCCTTTTTCAATATAAATAATAAAATAAACACCTTTTCCAGTCACTGTAAAATTCAAATGAATAAAAAAAGAAACCACTAAAATTATTTCATAAATCATTGCAACTTGGGCACGGTAGAATAAACTAGAATAAAAGTACAAATCACATGATTGGGTTAGAGAAATCAGCATTACTCCTCTGAATGTATCACTGATTCTCTGAAAGAACCTGAAATATACCGTATCATTAGTCGGTGGGCACTGTAATTTGTGCTGGCAACACTGGTAACTATTTGCGTGCCTTGAATGAGGCTAAAATTAGAATGTTGCCTGCATTAAACCCTTTCCAACTGAAAACGGGAGATACAGGGTTAATTAACTTAAGAGATAACGTGAAAATTTTCAACGTTGTGGAATTTCTGTACGTTTTTAATGTTGCTTGCATTTCAATGATTTTAGAAAGTACGCTTAATGGACTGAAAACCACAAGGCTCAATTTATAATCGCTATCTCTGCCACAATTAATAGCCTAAATGCAAATCACGTGTCAGCAAAGTGTCACAAGATGGTGCGCGAACTGTCAGTGTCACTCCGGTTCCCGCTAACCGCGTCATCAATCATGGCCGCCGCTGCCAGCGATACAAATTATGTTCGAAACAGCCTCGGTTACTCCGGCGGCTGATGGTAGTGATGCTGATAACTCGGGAAATTGGGAATTTAACGACATTTCGAACACCGAACATCCGGGAACTTCCGTTAACAAAGTTTGTTTAGCTCGAATTCATGTGAAACTATTTTAAACCGCAGTTTGATGTTGATGACCCATATTAATTTAGCACCCGAGTATCAAACTTAAAGTTGGATTTTGACACGAATTAATCAATTTCTTGGTGAATTATATTATATAGGTAAAACTGATGAATCCAGTTAGTATAGAGTCGTTTACTTAATTAAAATACAGAGTACTTAATACGCATAGAAAAATGCATAAAAGTTTATAAAAAAATATTTAATTTAACGACGAGACATCCACTGTTGTACTGAAAGATACAGAGAAATGAAACATTACTAAATAATGTTTGTTTTTATAACAAATTGATTAAAGATAATGTATATAATATAGATATAATCTAGTTAAATAAATAAACACATTGAATTTATTAAACAAAACACAATATAACATTATCGAAATTTTACTATTCATCTTGAATTAAAATTACAATTTACAAATCATTTTCCTTCTCTCTTACTAAAAAGTATTTCATGTCTAGCATCCCAAAAACACAGCACTAAAGCCGTGTAATGACCGTTTTACCAATCAGTACGTACTTCAACTTCACAAATTATGTAATTATCATCACAAAAATAGACGAGGGATTCAATCAAAACCAAGTTCCCAAAGACAGAAAAAAGGAAGTCCTCCCCAGCTCATGGACACAAAGGAAGAACACTTTAATTAGCACGGGACACATCTGCACATGACAGCCGGGCAGTGTAATTTTTTATTTTGGGGGAAAATCACTGGATCAGTCTCTTTTGTCTGTGTGAATTACGTGTGAAACTGTACTATCGCCAAGTTAATGTGAAAACGTGCGATAAACTTTTCAGTTTAAAAACTTTTTGGTTTCTCTTGCCTGGCATTGAAAAAACATTATGTCTTTACCTATCTCCAACTTATGTTCAAAGTCACGTGCTATTATTCGCGAACCATTATCAAACTGGCATATGCTGTAATCACACACAAGCCACCGAACCTACCAATATTAAGGTTATTAATAATGTAGAAACTTGGATAATTTTCCATTAAGGAGCAACAAAACCGCCGCATCACGCAAAGATGAATGCCTCTAAGGATCTGCTTTGATTAATAGCCTGAAATATAGCGTACTGGCTTTGAACCGCGGCTTCGCTTACATATATATACATATACAACTCAGACCATGACTTTTTCTCGAATAAATAAATAAGCCACATGTACCTAGCTTATATAGAGTACTTTCTGGTTAGAATAATCTATAGAAAAGGTATGTTGATCTATTTAATTCGACACGAAGAACGCAAACGAACACATTTTCGCATTTGAAGTATCCGTAACGTATACAAAAGCGGTTCCGCTAATTTCTAAGCATTTCCTGCCAAACCACGAACTGTAAATCTTGGATAAATCAATTAATTATAAACCCAGAAACCTTCGAAATAAGGGCATCGGTCCCCTAATTCAATCTTATTTCTTTGGACAAAGTTTTTGTTAAACAAACATTTGTGTTTTGGAATTTCATAAAAGCAATTAAAGTAGACGATCGGTAATAAATTGGATAATTCGGATTCGTAAAGTTGTTACATTATCGTTATTTATTTCTGAATCTGTTTTTTAATATTGTTTCGGCTTAGTATTGACTTTTTGATTATTATAGTACATCCTTAAAGATGAGGATTCAAAAAAATATTCTTGCAAACCTAATTCTGCAAGCACTCAAACCACTATAGTAATAAATAATATTACATTTAAAATATTAAACTTTGATATCTACTTAGTTACATAAATTAATAGTGGCCTTCATTTACGTTAATGATGAAATACACACATGTGGTTCAAATTCATTAGAAAAAAACATTAAAATAAACACATACCTACCTATGAATCTACGTAACCTCGTGTTAAAATACAATAGGCTATTTGACTAGTTTTCGAAAACCATCTTATATTATTTTGCAGTGTATGGAATAATATTGATTTTTATTTATTTTAAGTATTTCATTCAGAAACTCCATTACATTTGACAGCATTATTTACATGATTATTTACGCTGTCTAAATGCTTGCTCCAGCAATATGGCATCGAGACTGGTATTTTACTCGTCTTTTTAATCGTCAACGTACAAGATTTTTATTCTTTTGTAACGTCAAAACCGTTTCATGTATATTGTTCCAACTCAAAGCAGATGAATTAATTTCCGTTTTTTTTTTGCCGGAAATATTAATTATCGTTTATGTCTAGTAATGCGAATTGCTTTAAAAATGCATTATCTATGCGGATGTCAAAAAATATTTAACTATTTTTTTATATTGTCATATAGACAACATTTAAAAAATGCGTATGTAGTTTATTTGAGTTTTGAAGAGATCATTATGTGAAATATATACGTTTTCACATTTAATTTTAACTTTTTTTAAATTAAAGTCATGAAGCAAAGGCAAAAATATTACTTACCATACTACCATACTTTTAGATTTTTACTATTATCCAATCCCAAAATTGTTCTTTTCGTGTTCTGCAGTGATAAATCTCGAAATGATTTTCGAATTTCAACTGCTAAAAATGTCGAAATTTTGTCAACTGTAATCAACCACATTCAACCAATTCAATTAACAACTGAACAATCTGTAGGCGGCAAATGAACATCTTCATCAAGTGATGAACATTGTGATTGATACGTTCTTAATTCAAATGTAATCTAGTTAATTCAAAGACGTCAGCTGTGACAACGCCGCCATTTTGTGGCTAATTAAATTGTAAGATATCATTGATTGGGTGGCTTTAGGTGTTATGTTCTCATTGAAATTATTTCCCCAATAAATTTACATAAATAAATCTCTAAGTAAATTCACTGTTTATAGCATATTGAAATTACGGTCATGTTCACATATTTCATTCAGCACAAAACAAATTTGAGGAGGATTGCCTGGTAGAAAGCGCTTTAAGCGATAAGGCCGCCCAAATTGTCAGATTCTTTAACTATGTTTTTTTTATTGTATTTTGTTTTTGTTTTGTTAATGGCAATAAAACGTTTTTATTATTATTATTAAATTTGTATAAAAATTAAAACACAAAGTCCAGACCAATTATGAAATTAATCTGATTGCCATATATCTCAAAGCAAAAACCAAAAATGTTGAGGTTTAAAATTTCATATTGAACCACTGGCCAGACGTTGCAGATGGTTGCTAATTATATTTAATTTTTTTAATTGTGTTCTTATTCGCTGCACAAACAGAGTGACAGTAGTTACTAGACATGAGTTTATATTTATGTGGAAACAATTGTTGACCGCAATTCCAAAAATATGAACAGACTACATGATAATGCAAATTTGCGCACAAGGAATAACACTAGTCATAATCACAATAAATAATTATTATAAATGGTAATAATCACAAAAATTGCATTATTAAAAATTATACAGCATTAAAAACAAACAATACCACAATAAATTGAATTAGGACCGATAGAATAAAAAAATATATTTTATAGACATAAACAGACCTGGTATTAGTATTAGAACTATGAATGACAGGCACTTCGTCAAACAACGTATTTAATATACAATAGTGATACATATATATATATATATATATATATATATATGCACAGGGTGTCCAGAAAGTGAAGGATAGTCCGTCACCTGCGGATAGGTCTATTCATTTCCTACCTCAAAAACAAAAAACTTCTGGTAAAAAACTTCTAGAGAAGGACACGAACGCCACGTGAAAAGGCCCTTTATAAAAAGATGTATAGCGTGTGTAAGGGCAAATGGCGGGCACTTTGAATATTTATTATAAACTACCACATTAATAAACTGATAATTTGTATCCATATTGTATTTATTTCATTCTTATACGATCATATTCTGACATTTAAATGAACTAAGCACATTCCAAAAAATCGACCTGCCTGCATTTGTACTACCATTAAAAAAGAGTTTCAATGTAACGTTTATTAACTATACCATTTTGTATAGTTATTACTACTTGGTTATTATATATTGGTACTATACCAAATACTCAATAACCAAGCAAATTTTTAAGGTTCTTGGCACGATCAGCCTATCAGCATTTTTTTGATACAGCAGGTTATCAAAGTTAGCTGTTAGAAAAAGTACAAAATTTTTTTTTGGATAACTTGTTATTACGGGTTTTTTCAATATTTTAGAAAATAATTGGCATTGTGTTTGATGACTTAAGTAACCACGAGTACTTTAAAAAAATGGGACCTAAAAATGTCGCCAATTGTCAAATGGCATGCATTACACATAAAAAAAGATTTTTTTTTAAATCAAGACATACCGCTAACTCAAAAATTATGAGACTTCACCAAAAGTTTTTTTGCTTTTGAGGTAGGAAATGAAAAGAACTATCCGCAGGTGAAGGATTATCCTTCACTTTCTGGACACCCTGTATATTGATGCTTTAATAAAATGTAAGACAGAGCCACTTACTGTACAACTTGCTAACTATGAAGCTGCATCCGCCTGGCTTGTCAATTTCAGAGTTTTACAAGAAATCTGCAAACTCAAAAGATTTCTTGTTCGAGATGAACATTATCGGTTTTTAATAACTGCCGATACCAGCGTGCTTGTAATCCTTTCCAAAGTTAAAACTTGACTATATCGGTGGCTACTGGCTTTGCTTTGCTTTAAAGTTTTAAGTTGAGTAAGAATTCTTGCTTGGCTGACTATGGATTGTAATTCAATAGGTTTCTAACTTAAACTCAGATATGTATAAGGTAATGTTTTTAAAGTCTACTAAGAGCAAACTTTTCAATCGTCAGATAACTACTATCTGGAGAATAATTTTGAAACTTGCAATGATTTTAATATATGGGAAATTCTCAAAATTATCCTGCTGATATAAGTTATATGAGCATTTAAAAAAACAGCCTTTAATCTTACATAAATGTAGCTAGCTAGTAGTGTTTAGGAACTAGGTGGATATAATAAAATCTTCAACTTCAACACCCTGTTGCCGCCCAATGCTGGACGTAGTCCTCTCCGTGAGCACGCCCGCCATCCCCATCCTGGGCCACACGCGTCCTACCACTCCCAGCCACTGTCTTGAGGTCATCTGTCCATCGTGCACCAGGGCGTCCAACGCTGCGCTTGCCATCAGTTCTTCTGTAGACATCGCCGGCCCACCACCACTTTAGCATGTTTATCCTGCGAGCTATGTCGGTAACCTCAGTTCTTTATCGAATAGTCTCGTTGCGTATTTTATAAATATTTGTATAAATATAATTAGTGATAAAGAATAATTAAAATGTACAAAATTGTAAGTTGACTGAGCTCACTTTTTACTTTCGTAAGTGCTATAAAGTTTCTTAATCGCGATTGCTTAGGATGTCTTCATTTAGGTACACAAAATCAGTTTTTCTAATAGATTATCTTATGCTTGCTTTTCTATAACTCATTGTTATTTTTGTTTCGACCCCGTAACTGACATTTTTATTAATTTTATAGGTGCAAAAGTTTCCAGAACACTAAGCGTGGTGAGATTTGCCGAATACCAGGATGTTCAGTGACGCCATCTGCTGGAAACCAACCAGTTCCAATACGCATGCCACACGTGCAGCCAGAAACGTTTCGACTCTTTATTCTATATGTGTACACGGGCAAGGTATGCTTACATTAAAATTATATTTTTCTCTTCCTTTATTAATCTTTAATAATCAGAAATCTAATTCAACCCAAACAATTATATTTCAATATTTTTAATTAATCCGTCATCTATCGGCAAGTAGAAAAACTAAAAAGCTTAAATGAATCATAACATAACTTTTAGTTTACTTTAATTGTACTAGATGCCGCTTATACTTTTAACTAATGGTACAGACATTGAATAAAACTTCATTTGTAACTTATTAATAAAATTACATTGCGGCATAATTAATAAGTAACCATTTTGCTAAAACAGCTCCTTCTGCAAGATTCCGGTGTGTTTGAAATGATGACGCTGGCAGCAGATTTGGGTGTAGAAGATCTTCGGGCGGCATGCGAAGACCACGTTACATCCACGTTGGGTGTGGAAAGTGCTTGCACTCTACTTGCCGCAGCAATGGACATTCAAGATAGACCTGGTAACACGTTTATGTTTAACTAATTTAGAAAGTTTGACATTAGCGATGGTGGTGTAATGGTCAGCATAGTTGCCTTCCAAGCAGTTGATCCGGGTTCGATTCCCGGCCATCGCACACTTTTGCTATTTTTAAAATATTATTTTCAGTTTCTACTGCTCCATTCGCTTGGTATCGTGTGTTTTGAATTCGGTATGTAAAGTAGTTTTGAGCTATATATTTTTTTATTCCTTTTTTCTGAAAGAGTTAGGTATTTTGAAAAAATTTATTAAATATTTCCGATTTCTGTGCAGTATTTAAAGAAATAAATAAGTTTTTAAAGAAATTCGTATCACGACGTCACGGACTAGTTATCTTTTTCAAATCGCATTGCAAAGTTTGTTAGGTATATTACTGGACGATTCTCTATGGATTCTTGATAGACAGATATTTATTGAAAACCTCGTGAATGGGCGCCGTTTGATGGTGTTCGTCGTTTGGATAGTTGGCGGGAGGGACTTGCCGAGCTAAGGGTGTTACCACACAAATCGATCGATCGTCGATCGATGATCGACGTCGACTGTTCCATTCTATCATCGATCGACGATCGCTTCGACGTCGATCGATTGGTGTAGTAACACCCTAATAGATGCAGATAAGAATAATTTAGAGAATAAATAGATATCGTAAATACCAATTTCTGAAACAGATGTACGGACTAATATATTTTATGTAGGTACATAAAAGTATATCTTATAAAATTTCCGTATAATGTAGTTTTCTATTAGGTATAATATAACCTAAAAATATAAAACTTGTAATTAATCCATTGTAACTCCAGTTGCCTTTTATGTACAAACGAATAAATGAATGCTAATCAACGAGTAGGTAGAAAAATTACGATTTATTTACATACCGATTTAATGGCTCATTTTGTTTTTATTTATAAAATTAAAGATGCAATGATATATTATGTTTAGAACCCTAATAGAAAACAAAAAACGGCTAAGTAAACCCGGCTGTACATAATTTTGAAGAACCACTCCAAAGATATATAGGGAGTTCTGATTTTTCTTTGTCGTTATCTGAAATAATATCATTAGAAAATAATAAGTAAGTCTATTGTCCCCGAATTCGACAGTATTTCATGAACTGTAAGTAAGCACATGAGGTTTTTGTTGTATGCAACTGTGATTTGGGTCACATTAGCCACATCTTCTATATCATCGTAATGTTTTCTATGTAAAGCGTAACCTATAAAACTAGTTTTAACCAACCATATACTTAAGGGTAGTTAAAATATGATTTAACCAGTGAAAACGTGTTTTAACTAGAAACTTGTTTTTTCCGTAAAATATATTAAAATCTGCAACTCTTGAGTATTAACCCTAGAATACTAATGTTATTTTAGTAATGCTCAGTACTTATCATCGCTCATGAGGCTATTTTTAAACAATTATTTTTTTCTTGACTGTATTAAAATATGTAACAGGTTTTGTTAACATAATAAGCCAATATTTTCTGTATTAATAGATAAGCTTTTGTATTATAAAAATATATATTCTTGGCATCGAGACAATGTCAAACGAAAGCTTTTTAACACGTGCATAACTTTTACTGAAATATAAAGATTTAGTTCAAGTATAAAAAAATATTTTTTGAAACATTTTGAAACCAGCATTTTCTTATAAAAATACAATTATATGTTTTTGCGATCAATAGAAAAAAACTAAAATTACTCATACATAACAATGTTTATGGCACATAAAGTTAGTAATTTTAAAAGAAGCAATTAGATGACCAATGACCTACTATGACACCATCCAAGTGGGATCACCTAGGGCAAGTTGATGGCTTTCATAATGGGTATTCAGAAACAGGGACATGCTTTATGATGTAAAAATAGTTATTTTCTAATCGCTGGCAGGAACATAGTTCTGATCGACAATGCTGCTGTCCTCCACGTCGCTAAGGACGCTACGTTGCAATGAACAAGTACTTACTAGTAACTTGAACAAGTGTGCTTTTCTTGTTCTTTAGGCCAAAAAACGTGCCTACGAATCGTGTTAACATTAATACTGATGCACAAGATCTGTTTGTACTCCAAAAAAAAATCTATCAGAATTCTTACTAACATAAAACAAACAGAAAACTGTAAGCCATATTTCCAAAAACTTTGAATTCTAACTTTGACTGGTATTTGCATATTGGAAATGTGCAAATTTGTGAGAAAACGTGCACACCTATACACTATTTTAAAAGAAAACTCGCGACAATATTTACTAAGACCTAGCAGAGAAGCAATATTAGTATGTCCATCTTCAAAACTAACAATGCATAGTACAAGCCCGTTTATAATATCTATAAAAATCCATAGTCAAATTCCGCCCTACATAAAAAAACCGAAATAAAAAACTATATAAATATTAACTAAAAAAACACTTACCAATTGATTTAATTATATCATTAATTATTATAAATTAATATCTTTTTTGGTTATTATTCGTAAAAATCTGCTAAAATCGGGGTAAAAAAAATTATTTCTACATTTTTATGCATAAAGAAAATGAGAGGAAGCAAAATTAAATGGCACGTGATCTTTTTTACCAAAAAAAAAAGTCCGAAAAAAGATAGAAAATGAAATTGCGTTACAGTTAAAATAATATGTGAAACAAAAATTATGTTAAACAAATTTTAACAAATTTTGTAATTTTTTTTGCGGATAAAATTTTTATTTGCTCATGCGCCACCATAATAAAAATTTACGTAATGCATAAAAAAAATTTACGCCCCGATTTTAGCAGGAGCCCCACTTACGAATAATTACCAATATTTTTTATAAATATGACATTATTGAATTAATTTTATAAATGAAACGTCGGCCTCTGTATTGCTACACCCTAAGGGGTACATATTCACATATGAATCACTAAAATATTGAATACCGTTGTAAATTACCATGTGAATGCAATAAATAATAGGTCTTTACCTATGAAACTGCCGTTTTGCCGTACTGGCCATTACAAATGAAAATATTTTTTTTTTGACTGATAATTCTAATTTTAAATTAATTTTATTTGACAAACATGGAATTCTTTTTCTAAAATCGTCATTTGTTTAATAGTTAGTGTTTTGTTTTCAACGCATTCGAACATTTTTCGTCATCATGGATAAGTTAAAAATTCGAGTAATTATGGAGTATGAGTACCGTCGTGGCAGCAAAGCGGCACAAGCGGCACGCAACATCAACGACGTTTACGGAGCGAACACTACAAACGAACGCACCACCCGTTATTGGCTTACCCGCTTCCGTTCTGGAAATTTTGACCTGAAAAATGAACCCCGTGGTCGTCCGAAAACTTTGGTCGACAATGACGAATTAAAGGCAATTGTGGAAGCTGATGAAACTCAATCCACGGCTGAATTAGCAGCAGCTTTCGACGTTAGCATCAAAACAATGTTGGTCCATTTGCGTCAAATTGGCAAGGTAAAAAAGCTTGACAAATGGGTACCCCACGAACTCAATGACCGCCAGCGCGAAGTACGCGTGGAGACGTGCCTTGCACTGCTCAGCAGGCGTACAAATGAAGGAATTCTGAAACGCATTGTTACTTGTGACGAGAAATGGATCCTGTTTGACAATCGTAAGCGCTCAGCAAGTTGGTTGGACCCTGGTTCAGCACCCAAACAATGCCCTAAACGAAAACTTACCCCTAGAAAAGTGATGGTCACTGTTTGGTGGTCTAACGCAGGTGTAATTCATCACAGCTTCTTGCCAAACGGGACAAGCATTACTGCAGATGTGTACTGTGAAGAACTGAACACAATGATGGAGAAGCTCGCACGTCTCCAACCAGCTTTGGTCAATCGTTCGGCTCCACTGCTCCTGCACGACAACGCGCGACCTCATACTGCACAGCAGACGGTCTCCAAGCTACAAGAGTTGGGGTTGGAAGTTCTCCGTCATCCGCCGTACTCACCAGACCTTGCGCCTACAGACTTTTATTTTTTCCAGAATTTGGATAACTTCTTGGCGGGAAAAAAATTCAATACCCGAGAGGCAGTACAAAATGCCCTTGAAGAATTTGTTGCCTCCCGTCCAGCTGATTTCTTCAAGAAAGGCATCAATAAGCTACCAATGCGTTGGCAAAGATGCATTGATTGCATGGGTGATTATTTTGATTAATAGAAATAAAAAATATATAAAAAAATTCCGCTTCATTTATTTCGTGAAAAACGGCAATTTCATAGGTAAAGACCTAATATATTGAGTATTAAATACGATCACTTCGTTATTATGTGTTAGCAACCACGAAAAAGAAAAACAAACTGAGAATATCACTCATAGTTTTGAGTAGTCAATCTCGTTGCCTCTTTGTTTGATTGACAGACATTTTGACCTGACATTGACAGTTTAAAACAAGGAAAGCCGGCGGCGTCGCTTTCTTTCGCGCTGCAAAAATTACATTATTTTCTAAATTGTAATCTAAATAAATTATAAGAAATGGCGTACAAAGGTCCTCCGAAAGTACAGAAGGTGATGGTACAACCCATCAACCTTATATTCAGGTACCTTCAAAATCGAAGCCGCGTACAAATTTGGCTGTTTGAAAATATCAATTTACGAATCGAAGGACACATTGTGGGTTTTGACGAATACATGAACATTGTACTGGACGAAGCTGAAGAAGTGCACATGAAGACCAAGAACCGGCGGCAGATTGGGCGTATAATGTTAAAAGGCGACAACATAACGCTAATACAAAATGTCAATCCTAACGCCTCAGTGTAAAGTTTAGGTTAAGTTTTAACATTGAAGAACAATCGTCATTCCTTACCAGTGGATTGTTTATCAGCTTGTCTCTGATATAAGTGAATTAATTTTTCTCAAACAATAAAGTTTAAGGTTTCCAAACTTGTCTTTTATTTCGTAGTTACTTTTTAGGTTATATATTCTGTTGCGTATTCTGTGCAAGTAAGTATAATTTATAATTAATGTCTATTGAAATATTATTACTGTTAATATACACTGCTTATTATTATGTATGTAATGCTGGTCAGAATTGTAGTTTTTAAATGCTTGTTGATTCTAACAAGAAAACAGAATTTCAAGACATTTTTAACAGGAATTAATAAAACTGGTAAAATGTTGGTACAGAAACTCAACAGTACTAAATAGTCTGATCCTCCATCCATATAACAGTTTGGGTACATTCTAGTTCAGGAGATAAGATTCTTATATTTGCAACTAATAAGATCTTAGTTGTAAATATTAATTTTTAGTTTGGTTGGCCTTTAAATTGGAGTATTTCTCCCAGTTCTAAAGTGTTGACAAGTTTCAATTTTGTAAGATCTAGAAAATACTAATTATATTAAAAAAACTAACATTTTATAGTTTACTTAATTCTATAGTATTAGTCAAACTGTACTGTCATTTTAAACATTTATTTTGATTATACATTTCCAGGTGGAAAGAGTGCCTCATCCTTCATGGAACGCTGCATTGCCTTCATTGGTGATAATGCTGCAGATTGCGTCAAAACTAATGCATTTCTCAACTTACCAAAAGAAGCTCTAATCAAGCTTATATCTTCTGACTTTGTAAGTGGTTTTAAATTATTTGTTTCATATTAAGATCCCCCAATTCACTTTATGACTAAATATACAATCACAATCTTTGTTGTAATCTTTGCCTTTATCAATGCAATATAATTGGTGGGCTCAAAATAATTTTAAGGGTTACCCAGTGAAACAATGGAATGCCAGCAAAAAGGATATATATATATATATATATTTTTTTTTATTGAAAAAGGATTAGACGTTTGTCTTCTATCTCACCTGATGGAAAGTGACGATGAAGACGATGAAACGAATACTTGTCTATCCATGAGATACCTATTCACTCGACGCTTGAAAGAACTAGGACTATAGTTTTCTCAAAAAACAGATGCAGGCAGTTCCACACCTTGGTGACCCGCACCAAAAAGGATTTATCGAAGCGTTTGGTTTGACTTCTTGGGATGTCTACCATGAAGGGGAAATTAAAAAAAATCTAATAAAAAATCTGAAATTGAATCTCATATTGTAAAAAGGATTTATAAAGTTACCTTTTCTAACATAAACCATATTTCTTAATGGACTTCATTGATTTAGTTTTTTGAATCAATCTCATATTTATTCATATCTTACACCTTACCCATGATAACCACAAAAATCTAGCAATTTCAGTATAGATATATATATATATATATATATATATATATATATATATTATATATATATATATATATATTTACCCAATCGACCAAACATATTTAAAAATCTTCTTTTACACTTTCACATCCTTACCAACTTTGATTCAACCAATGTCCTTATTTTCCAGCTGTGTCTAGAAGAGGAGGAAGTGTGGCGTTGTGCGCTGGCTTGGGCAAAGCAGCGGGCGGGCGTGACGCAGCCGACGGCACATTGGACGGAGGAGGAACGCGCCAGGGTCTGTAGTCATCTTGCTCCACTGATGCAGCATGTACGATTGCTGCTTATAGGTGAGGTTTGAGGTTGTGACTATCTTAATAGTGAATTGTATTATAAATTTTTCTGTTATTACCATTCCGGTCAGGATCTCTTTTCTTATTTAGATTGTACTGAAATGCTAGTTTTCATCCCCATCTGTTCAATTTAATATATTAAAAAATATTTAATATACAGGTTGAATCTCTATAATGTGCACATATTAAAATAGGGGAAACCAGACCAAATTTTATAGACAGAAAAGAATTATAAAAAAGTTTGGAGGAGTTATGATGTTTTTAATTTTTTATTCGGGAAATTTGGTAAAGAAATTGCTATAACTTTTGAACTAAATGGTCTATCGAGTTCAAATACAAACTTAAATGACAGAAAAACAATGGCAATACTGATTTATAAACAAAAAGTACCCATAAAATTTATCTTCATATGAAAAATAAAATTTTTAAAAGGATCTTAATATGAAACAAATAATTTAAAATCACCCACAAAGTCAGAAGATATAAGCTTGATTAGAGCTTCTTTTGGTAAGTTGAGAAATGCATTAGTTTTGACGCAATCTGCAGCATTATCACCAATGAAGGCAATACAGTGTTCCATGAAGGATGAGGCACTCTTTCCACCTGGAAATGTATAATCAAAATAAATGTTTAATATGACAGAAAAACAAATGGCAACAAAAAGTACCCATAAAATTTATCTTCATATGAAAAATAAAAATTTTTTTGGAAAAAAATGATTTTTTTGTGTAAATTTTCAGTAAATTGACGATTATTTCCAAAAGATCTCATGTTATTATTATTTTATTATTATTTCATCTAATTCTACATCGTATTAGCTTTCGAATACAAAAAAAAACATTCTTCTAGCTCAAACATAACATTTGCTACAGGCAGTTAAACAAAAACACTCATTACGGGTCTTTCGGTCTTTTTTATGTATTGTTCGACTGTGATTTAAAAAAAAGAGATTTTATGATAAAGCATTTATTTATTGTAAAGAAACACAAAAGTAAACATTAATGTAATAAGTTGGCGAATACCCGCAACTTTGTTGCAAACACAACGTCGCACGTAATAAAATGTTCTGAGTGGCCCTTCTCACCATTTCGGGGTCTTGCCTAATTTCAGCGGCACAAATATTTACTCTGTCCAGTAGATCAGCCTCAGTATTGATGGGGGAACTGTGCACGCGTTGTTGCATCGCCCCCCATAAAAAATAATCTAGTGGCGCCATATCTGGTGAACGCGCCGGCCATGCGACAGGTCCTTGGCGGCCAATCCAGCGGTTGGGATATTTTTCATTCAAAAATTCTCTCACCGGTCTGGCGTGATGGGCAGGGCATCCATCCATTTGGACATACATCATTCGGCGCATAGCCAATGTTTTTGTTTAACCACTTGCAGCAAATATTATGTTTGAGCTAGAAGAATGTTTTTTTAGTATTCGAAAGCTAATACGATGTATAATAATATATAAAATATGAATAATAATAAAATAATAAAAATATGAGATCTTTTTGAGAAAATCGTCAATTTCCTGAAAATTAAAACAAAAAAATGATTTTTTTTCCAAAAAAAATGTGTATTTTTATGTGAAGATAAATTGAATGGGTACTTTTTGTTTATAAATCAGTATTGCCATTGCTTTCCTGTCATTTTAGTTTTTATTTGAACACGATAGGCCATTTAGTTCAAAAGTTATAGCAATTTATTTACATAGCTTTAAATTTCCCGAATAAAAAATTAAAAACATCATAACTCCTACATAAATTTTTTATATTTTTTTTTATTCTTTTCTGTCGCTAAAATTCGGTCTAGTTTCTCCCATTTTAATATGTGCACATTATAAAGATTTACCCTGTATATAGACTTGGAAAAGGAACTATCTGATTTATAATTTGGGTAGAATAAGTATATTCACAATGTCAGCCATATGGGAGAATACAAAGCTTATTTTATTAATTTATCATCATTATCTGTACTTGTTGAGGTCAGCAGGCTACACGCCGCTTTGTTATGAGAACAACTTTTCTTTCACTCCCAAATGATATGACTATAGCTTGATACCAATAGACACTACACTTTACCATATTATATACTCTTAGTGGGTGCCATCCATGAAGTAGGTAGGAAGTAGGTACGAAGGTACTTTTTCCTACCTTCTAGGATCTATACAATGTCATCACCAAGAATATTTGAAAATGACATTCACTATACTAAATTCATTATTTATTTTAATTTGCTTATTACAGTTAATACCAGTTACAATCATTTAGTTATAGTCACATTGGATAAGTTATCATATAACAGCTTCATAAAAACTCAGACATCCTGATCTTTCCATTAATCTGCGTCACATTCTTATCTAATGTCTGTTGAAATTACAGTAAAAAAATATCCATTAATTATATCATCCTCCACCAGACAGTCAAGTGTTTGCCGAGGAGGTGGAGCCTACAGGAGCAGTGCCGATGCAGCTGTCACTTGAGCGGTACCGACGCGCCGCGCTGCAACCGCAACGACCGGACGCTAGTGCCGTGCCTAGGTAAGTTCATAATGATACCTTAATAGAATAATATTTATTTCTCATAATAAAATACAATTAGGTAAATTATGTATGTTCACAGTATGTTGCATCATCTTTACATAAGTACTTCATGATCCAAATTTATAAAAAAGAAACAGGGGCTTTTTTTACTACCCTAGTTTCAGCTAACATTTGTAAATGATGAATTTTTATTTATAAGTTTACAAAATTAATGTTATTTGGCTGTAAATCTTCCATCAAAACTTAAATATGAAAATACAAGTACATATATGGTGCATATCCTTTTTTAATGCATGGTCAGAATGGCCCAACTCTATAATGAAGTGTCAAAAAGTAACCCTGTACTTGATTCGTTATCTTCACAGCTTAGCAAATAGTCCAGGGTTGCTAAGGCCATTCACCATCTTGTAAATAAAAATTTTAACATTTAAATAATTGACTTCTGATTATCATCATAATTAGGTTTCATAGCTTTTCTTATTGACCTCTCCGACCTTGTATCATTTATTTTAACTGTTACCGATGTTGCCTTGACTTAGCTATAACTTCACTGACATACAAATTTTGTTAACATCTGTTTTATGTTATAGTTATTAGTTCAGTAGTGTAACAAATCAATTAATTAAATATTTTAAAATTTATGTTGACTAAATTAATTTAGATTTAAAAATTAAATTATAAATTGTTATATCCTCAATACAAGTTGAGTCGCAGCCGGTCACACAATTGTTTGAAATTATTTTGTTTATAATTGCCTGTAATTTGTTCTTGTCTAAATGTAAATAAATAAATATGGTATGTAACAAGCAAGCTTGAGGTAAACAAAATCTTACAAATCAAGTGCAGTATGCAACCGCTTCAGACCCATGGTAACCCTGGCCATGCCTCTGGTGGTACAGTGGGTAATGTTAAAGTTTAACAATACCACCGTGAAGTGACCATAGTGCTGTGAAGCATTCATTTATGTTCAGATATGTGTGTTCTTTATGACTCATTGGGTAAGTCAAATGCCAGAGTGGAAACCATGTAAACTATTTACTAAATTAAGTTCACTCCGATGACGACAAAATGGTATGAGCGACATTTTAAACATACGTATTCCCAAACGTTGTATTGCGTGCGTGCTATTTTTATTTGACTTACAACATTTGGAAAAAAGCGAAGTCATTTGATTGTACTAAAATCAAGCACATTAATGGCTTTCTAAATATGTTTAAACATATTCAAAGAATTATGGAATAGCACAAATGGAAAATTTCATAAAATATTTAGAAACATATTTGTTTTGTAATTTATTTACTTGCTTTTTACTATAAATAAATGTATTAAAAAGAATATGATGACATTAATGAGATTACTCAACATATTGAGTAATCTCATTAAAGAGATTATTCAATCATTGGAGATGGTGCCAGAGAAAACATTAAAGGATCAAATCATCAATGGTGATTTAATTACTGACAAACAATTCAAAATAATAAAAAATCATATTTAAATTGGGTATGGATTAGAAACACATGTGCCCATAAAAAATAATTAATTATATCAATGATTGTGGGCAGAACCTATCATCTAAGTTTATTTGACAGCTATAATTTTAGGTAGTATACACGGAGTACGGAATATGTATAAAAAAAACATATGTATGCATTGCATGCATGAACACTTTGTTTCCATTTATTTACTAAAGATGTCTCGCAACTGTATTGCTTAGTGGTACTATGTAACTTACCTACCATATCACCAAAAACATAGGTGTACTGTGGTGGGGCTGAAACCACTTGTTACATCAGCAGCATTCTCATTTGCAATCTTAATAAAATCTATGGATTTTTCTTTTTTTTTTTTTTGTCTTCCAGATTGGCTGTAAACATGTTCGCTGGATCATCTATATTACAGCAAGATAAGAGCGCCTTTCAAGCAATTTTAAATAATTGGTGAGTGACATTTCTGATAAACCAATAAAAGTGGCAGACACAAAGTATTTCAGTTCGCACATACATAAAGGTAGTGCTTGTAGAAATATACATAAAGGTGGTACCAAGTTCAGGTTTATTCTCTGGACGTTTTTGTGTTTTCTTTTCAAACGTGGAGTTATGGCTAGTTGTGAAATTATTACGAAATATTGTTAAGAATAAATTTTGTGTAATAGAATAAATTATAATGAATAAGTGTTAGTTTCGTTTTTGGTTTGTGTAAATTGTATTTTGAATACTTTATGGAGTAATCTGCGACACTACGTACTACGCGTCCATTTAGAGATTGCCGCCGTCGACCGTTACGATGTCACAGCTAACGGTACTGAAGGCAAAAAAGTAATCATGTTTTTTATCTGATGTGACTTGAGTGCTATGAATGAGCGGCGGCGGACGGGGGCGCTGTGATTATATAATACGTACAAAAGAAGTGTTTTATAGATGTTAGAATGAATACGAGTATACCGTTAATATTTGCTATCAGAAATTAAAAGTTTGTCGTACTGCGTAAGGGAATAGAATAGGCAGGTACGTTATATAAGTAGATACAAAATACAGGATAGAGAAAAATAAAGCAATCAGAATTTTATAGCTATATTTTCAGCCTAAGTGTTGAAAGAGATTGTTTTACATTAATTATTTAGGAAGGTACGAACAAAAATTTGTTAGTATATATATAAATGTATCCAAAACTTCAGTACCGGTTATTTCATCGAAATCACAAGTTTCTGTGTCACTGCCATCACTCCATTCGGTGTCGCTGTGGTCACAATAATAACAAAAACTAAAAAATTATCTGTTAGTAATTATTACCTTATTTATACGGAACTTTGAGACCAAAATACAGAAGAAGATGACGAACAAAGTAACAACTTAATTTCATATATTATTCCAGGTGCGGAACTCCGAAACAAACATGGCGTCTGCTATTCCGCGCGTCGACACACGGCTACTCCTCGCAGGCGTTTCATACGCACTGCGACAATATTGCTCCGTTATTGGTGCTCGTGCAAGTTTGTATTTATTACATATCTAGCCTTCACTTGAGTTTTTTAGTGCTCTCATTCTTAGTTATTGTCTTACTGTCTATAAAATTGTACCTAGATCAATCTCATGATAATACATAATCTTCCTAACATTTGCGCTATGATATGCTCAAGCAATTTATGTAATCCAACTTTTTGTCGAGTATTAGATGTTGCTTTGTTGGAATCATGGAGCAGTATTGGGGTGCAGTTTAGAAAATATTCTTATAATATGTATAGTTCTAACCGAATATTAAGATATACTCTGTTAGTTGTGCCATTAAATAAATAAATAAATACTGCTATGACTAAACTACTATAGCTGTCGATAGGTGATAAACTCCTGACGCACGAGCCTCATAAATTTTTACTATTATAAATGTAATATAAATATAAATATTTATTTTTACCGCGACGAATCGAGAGTCCGACGTTGTCTTTGCTTCATTCTCTTTCGTAGTTTTAGTATCTAAAGTTTTAGTTTCTAGTATTAAAGTGCGTGTGAGTATCAAATCCGTTGTTCTCAAAGTACATCACGTAAACACGCCGCCATCTTCCGCTTTTTTATTAACTCAAACACTTTAAGTAAATAGTGTCAAATAATAATTTTGTATATTTGTTCATTACAAAATCCATAGCTCTCAACAAAACAGTATATAGTTACAAAGAAGATAAGATACATATAGCCATTTATGGATTTACATTATTTGTTCTTGTAGATGAAAGACAGAAGATTTTAAATTAATTTAGATTACTTGATGAATATAATGAAATTTAAACTTTTTATTAAGTACATGTTCAAATAACATATGTGTTGGTAATTATATAAATCAGAACAAAAATTAATCTTCACTGTTTATATTCTGATTTATATAGTTATTATGCGCGAGTTAAAGAGTTCTGTTGTTCCAAATTCGCTTTTATCATTCTTCTTTTTATTATTATTTCATAAAAAGAACACTGTTTCTCTGTTCAGTCATACAATGGATGCACCGAAACATCTGAACAAATTTTGGGTGACATTTATAACGTCGAATTATCTTGTATACAGAAAAACTATCTCTAAAAATCAATCTACCTCTCAAAAATATTTATTCTCATTACAGTTAAACCGCGGAGAAGTTATAGGAGGTTTCACGGATACAGCCTTCACCGGATCTGGATATTCGTCTGGAGAAAGGGCGTTCTTATTTGCCCTCAGAGACCCACCGCACGCCTCGCCTAAACACGCCCTTACCAAACGTGCTTTTGCTGTTTGCTATCATGCTGAGTAAGTTATTTAACGCTAATCTACTGATGAGTAAATGATCGCTATTGCCCAGTACCCGATATTGAACAATAAGTTTTGTAAAACTTCAGCTTGAAGCTAAATCTAATTAATATTGTTAATTTGTTTTCCAGTTGCGGTCCCATATTCGGCGCCGGCGCAGACCTCCTGATATCCAACAATTGCAACTCGAACAGCGAAAGCTACAGCAACCTGCATTCGTACGGCGACCACGTCAGCCCGGCGTCGCTGGCGCCCGAGTACAACTTCACTGTTAGAGATTATGAAGTTTTTACTTTTAAATGATTTATTTTTTCATTGTAGAAAAGACGAATGCTATGTTCTGTTGATAGTAAAGTGATTTATTACTGAAAATAATATTTAATTATGATTAATGATTATTATGAGTAATTATTGAAAATATTTATGAGGAATTTTAAAATTGACAATGTCAAAGTGCTGTGTGTGAACGATATCTTATCTTTATTAGAATGAATAAAAGATTTGCCATTCAAAAAAACGTATTTAATTTTTTTTATCAATGCTTCGTCAGATTTATTTGATAAGGATTCCTATTGCTGATGTTAAAATAGGATAATTATCTTGACAGAAAGATAGGGTATAACAACAATAGTTAGGGTTGTAACATTGTAACAGGTTGAGTGATATGTAGCACTATTAGCCAACCAAAATCGTACAGGGACAGAACACTCTACTTCTTTAACAATTTAAAGAAAGATCATGTATTCTTAATTTATACCTGCATTAATTAATAACAAGAACAAAATAAAAAACCTTTACTCAAGGGTAATTAACTTTCTAATTTCTTTGAACTATGTAATGTATTTATTTTAATTACGAAAAGCTATTTAGGTGACAAAATTGCAACTATCTTTGTAATGCAGACTTTTTATTAAAAGCAAGGTAACTGTGTGGACATGATTATTTTAAATAAGAAAAGTCACATTTAAAGAGGTAATGCTCCTGGCCATAACAGTAGATTCTGTTCTATGTTAATAACCATTTCAATACCTGGACCGGTACAAACTGCACAATCGAATGGCTTGGTTTTGAGATAACAAGATCTCAAAACCTTTAGTTTTTTTATTTTAAGAAGGCATTTCAAAAATATGTTTTATTTTATCTTAGCATAGTTACAATCCCTTTGCGCTTGAAGAAAGTGGGTAATACATGTTTTACTTCATCTTCACCGTGATGGCATTAATATATGTGCAAGTATGGCTTTTAAAAGAAATTCTAGATGGACCAAGTGGAAAAATAGCAAGTGGAAACAAGTTATTAGTAAGCACATATTAAAAGACCCTGACTGATGGAAAAAATCACGCATAACTTTGGAATGGCTGATCCAATTTTCTTCAAACATGGCGAATAACTCATTCAACTTGAAACAAGAAAACTTCAAAACCGATTCAGCACTATAGTTCCCAAACAGTAGCTATGGTGCCAGACAGACCCACAAGACACGTCAAACTTATAACACCTCTCTTTTTGCGTCGGGGGTAAAAAATACCTCTCAGCACTCTTGTCAAAAATATTATTATATTGCCATTTGACTAAAACATAAAAGAAACATTACATATTTCATTTCATTTCATTATCATAAGGACAGATCTATTGATTTATTTCTAAGTATATTTACAGGGAATAGCACGAAAAGTTTACTTCGACTCTTTGTCGCTGTTACTATAAAAAGTCGGTACGAGTAAATATACGAGCCACAGTTTGTAAAGGACTCTCTTGGACGGACGATATTATATTAATTTATCTGTAATAAATACTTCTTGGACCTTGTTGTAATATAGCCCCTCTTTTTGCGGTCACTTAAATTCAATTTTAAAATATACGGCACCAACCATCGCGTTTGCCTGACAGACTTTATAGCCGGTTTACATGCGTTAAGCGGTTAAGTTAGTAACTAAATTTTAAGTTAAAAGTTGCGTGTAAACAGTCGGTTAAGTGACAAGTGGTAACTTAAAATTTAGTACGCAAGTGATTAAGTAGATTAGGATTCGTTCTACTTGGTGTGGCTACTTCTCAATTAACACGTTTGGACGTGATTTTTTAGTTCAGTGCATAAGTTGATAAAACTGGTGGCGGCAAGAGCTGGTATTAATTTCGCATTTACTCTTTTTTTTTTAATGTCGGAGTGGAGTTTAGTTTCAAGTTTAAAATTTGTTGAAGAATATTTAAAATAAATGTGCTTGTACAATAAAAATTTAGAAAAAAACATATTCTTGTAAAGATTTTAATTTCCGAATAAAATTCTTCTCTGAATTTGTCCAAAATCACATTTACCATATATCTACGTACAGAATTGACGAATTCCTTGAGATTCATCACTGCTCAACTTCATTGAACTTATGAACTTAACTACTTAATCCGTTTGGACACACAAGTGACGTGCAGTTACTTTTTAGTTACCAACTTAACTACTTAATACATGTAAACCACGCATTATAAAGTGCTCAAAACCGTTCCGATTCGTTTAGCGCGCTCAAACAAATCGAAACGGTTTTGAGCACTTTTAGCGGTGATAGTGCTGTGAGCGGCAAACGGAGCGCAGCATAATAAAAACATACATTCAAGATATTACATTTGCCGAGCACTATCTCCTTCCCTTTCATTGTTCTCTTTTTGGGATCGAAATTGTTCCTTTTTTTATTAAAACAATTCATTACTCTATTACTAAAGCATTACTAAAAATTTTATTATTATTATTCTGTGTTATATGGCAATCAGGCTGATTGAATCAGCTGTTGTTACTACACAACTATTTCTGCCAATTTCAACTATCAGTATAATAAAAGTATTAACAAAATTATAACATTGCTTCCAAGACATTTTATTGCTTCCAACTTTCTATCAGATGATTCGACGTCGTGGTAAACCTTAATTTTTTAAACTTAGAAATATTTCTGTCTGTCAATACTCACTGACATGTAATTATTTGTCAGTGAGTCAGTGATCAATACTGGCATTGAAACGTCAATCAAAATTCTAACCTTATTTCACATCGCAATAGCAAACAAACAAACAGCTGATAGTATGAAATGAAAATGTAAATAGGGGAAAAAAATTGTATTAAAAAATATATTTAATGATAAAACTTGTACAGTAGAAATATCAAGCTAGAATTCATAAGGGAAACCGTTTCCCTCGCTATCTTTCACCGTCGGTTTGTACCGTGTCTTTCTTTTAAAATTGATTAAATTATCTCTCGAGGGCAACTAAAACACATTCTACAATTCTGAATACATTAACAATATTAGGATACACTCTGTGTTTAATCGACAGAAATACTCGCAAGTGCAAATGCACTGAGATTAAATTTGAACTCTCTGTTTAAAACTATTGCTTGAGTGCTGTGTGTACCAAATTATTATTATACGCCAAATAATTTAACTTTTTCATCCAGATTATAACATCTTGTTTTATAATGTTAGAAATGAAGTATGATGCTGTTCAAACCAAGTTCAAACATCCATTGTATTTTTCCAGATAAAAAGGATTTTCTTGGAAAGTGTAACCTGAAAGAGCTGTAGCTATTATGTAAGTATTAGTAAAATGTTTTTTATAGATGTAATGTACATAGTATTAATTTTATTTATGATTTATTTAAGTAAGAAGGAACAAACCTATTGGACATAGTAAGCAGAAAGGACTCGACACATGCATTCACATCATTTTTGAGTTATTGATGTTCAAAGTTTAGAATGGTATTATTTTGTGAGCTATACGTATTTGATTTCAGTTATGTTTATTGAAAGAACAACCTATTTGTTTTTCATGTTTAAATATTCATAAAGTATACCTTGACTTTTGGAGAAATATATGTGGTGGAGTATATTATTTCTTCGAATTGATCCAGTGAAACAAAGTTCTCAAATAATGTAAAAATTAAACAAAATTAAATGTTAAGGCACACTGCTGTGTAGAGTTCAGTAAAATATTGATTAAGTCTAGCTACTTTGCAAAAACATTCAAAATATTAAAAATAGAACTTAAGAACTTAAAAACATATCAAAATTAGCTTAACATACTGAAAGCTAATTTATGTTATAAGAGATTTAATAACATTAGTTAGCTATTATTATATTAGTTAGCTAATAAGATTCTGGCAGGTTTAAAAAATCTTACCCAACTATATGGACATTCCCACGAACCTATTAGCGAAGTCATCACTGCAGTCATTGAGGAATTCAAAGCAGTTTTGCAATTCTAACCCGAAGTTTTTGATTTAGATGATGTTGAGGTTCAGTTACATTTTATTACATGGGATCAAATTTGGTTTAAGAATCAGTGTGCCTTTTACCAGTTGGTGATAACTCCAGGTTTTTATGTTGTTGATCACAGAGATGTCAGTGATAATTTGTCTTTTCATTTTATAACAAATGATATGGTCTATCTTGTTCTTTGTGGAACTATTAGGGCTAATCCAAGTCTATTTGTGGTGTCCTGGCTTCCTGGAGAAGTAATTCATCACGAGTGTCTCTTTCTCCGTGAAGTCAGCCAGAATCCAGCCCGGCGTTCCAAACTCAAAATCTGAATTGCCCTACTGTTTGCTCAACGCCAATTCATTTGATTTTTGATAATTTGTTGTTTGATTTGTGATATTTGATTAATTCTGTTTATGTGAATTTTAAAATGTTTTCTTTATGGGTTAGCTAGATTTTAATTATTTTGAGTATTTAGATATAACATATTGTTTCTTGCAAGATTGCCGAAGTTAATCGTAACATTATGCAATCCTATGCAGCGGTGTACCGAAAGATTTAGTTTTGTTTAAGAATGATTATTTTGTGTGATTTGTGAAATGATGGTTTATTCTGTTCATGTAAACTAATGTTAATGGCATAAACAAGATTTTTGATAGTTTGCGTATTTACAGAATATATATTTTTTTGTTGCGCTTGTAACTTTAGGTAATAAATAAAAATATTACTGAATTCGACTGGTTTGAAACATTTATCTACATACAGGATGTATAAAGATTGCTTCCACTAACTATGGAGTATGATTATACTGCTTATTCTCATTACGAAAAAGTACTTTTTTTGTTTTATTCTATTTTTTTAGCTTTACATATGTAAGAACAAACGGATTATCAGCAAATTTAAATTAAATACACAATTTTTCACAAAAAAAAACCCGCAATGTATTGCTAAACGTATTTACAATCATCGCGCATCGGGGCTGGCCGCGCTGCCGATCGGTTGCTAGGCGACGCGGGCCCGTGCGAATGTACTGGACCTTGCTTGTTGCTACTTGTGCTCAGCTGACTCTTCCCTTCCCTACCTCCCATTGTCAAAATCTTAGTAGGTAGATAAGTGCCCACTTATAAATCTTTGCAAAAGCACTTATTCTCCCTACCTAATACGTACACACAACTTTATTAGTTTATAAGAACACCTACAACCGGACGATTTTTGTTACGTAGCAATTTAATGACAATACATTTACCTACTACTCATTTAATTATTACTCATTGATCTGTTATCAATCAGCTGATTAAAATAAATAACGGCGAAAATAATTCCTGCAAATCATCTTCACGTGATGATTACTCATTCCGCAATCGGGTAAATTTTATAGCCTATGTATACGGGTAAATTTTATAGCCTATCAAGACTCAAGATGATTCAAATGACACAACTGCGCGTTCCAAGACGAGGGTTTTGGCGCACAACGTCTAAAATGCGCTCTTCTGTGTTGATATCCAGCTGATGCCCATCTCCAGAAGCTACAGAAGCTATCGGCCTATTTTCCAAAACTCGCTGGTATGCATTGGTTATGACCCGTGAGTCAGGAGGATGGTGGGCGTTAGGATACCTATTCCGGTAAATCCTTAAAGCTCAGCAGCATTCCCTGATGCTTCCTAAGCACATTAGCATCATGCCATATTCTTGAGAGTTGTATACATAAGAAACAGGCATTTTTGTTCCCAAAAATAAGCACAACAAAACTTAGCACTAAATAAAACGATCACAATTTGTAAACACGAAAACAGAGTTGTAAAAGTGTCACTTGCAAGCCCGGCCAACAAGGAACTGACCGTGTAACGGTTTGTGGGCACGAGAAATATAATCTTACTCCGTGATCCTTCCCTTTCTTCGAATCTAGGGCATGGTGTTCGCAAATTCTATTTTTTACCTTTTTTACTATTCGAATAAAACTTTTTTTTAATAATGTAAACATTTCCGTACCTCCTAACCTTTTCCGTATCCTTAAGCCTTTCCGGAACATACCTACGCTTAGACGTGGATGTTATGGCGTATAAAAAAGGTAATAAGCATTTCTAATAAGAATACCAATAAACACTTTTAAAACTTTCCAATAATCCTAAGAAGACATCTTTTAAGTAATCTAATCTTAGATACAATATTTACAATAATACAATACATTAAATCAAAGCATGCACTGCGCTTATCTCAACAAAGACCAAAACTAAAACAATAACATCAATCGATAATGTTATTTCGATAATGAAATCCTATTTGTTCGCGGTCGTCACACGCGCAAAGAAAGGCGGCTCATTTGTACTTGTTTTAGCGGCTTCCGACAAACGATTTCGCTCAGCAAACTACGACTTTTTGGAAGTGCTTTTCTAGGAAATAATAGTATTTGTGCACCTACTGCAATCTACACCTTTTTATTTCAGAACACCGTTGATTTTATGACGTGCGGGCGTGCGGGCAGGGTGCGAGAGCATGTAAATAAGTACCTATTTTCGGTGCTTTTGGCGCAGTGTTATCTACGTGCTCAGTTTACCTATGTTATAGTTGTGTGAACTTGTGTGAGTGAGTGCGTGCAATTTTGTTATGAACTTTTGACCGAACTCCTAAAGGGAGGTAAGACGTACTTATTTAGTAGAGAAGTAAGTTTTATTTTAAGGATCCAAATACAATAATTAGTTTCTTCTAATATTATACCTACATGTGAAACTTTGTAGTACTTTGAAGCTGTATGCCTGGGTTATTCAATATTCAATATTATTAAGTTACTATGTACTACGTATTAGAGAAGCTATTCAAAACAAATGTGTCGCATTCCATTTTTACCTATCGATGATTTATAACTAGATGCAGCGCTACAAAAACTTTAAGTTGTCTAGTCAATCGTATTTAAACATGCAGCGCTTCAATCTGAAACTGCAAACGACTAGACGTCTACTTATGGAAAAAAAATAGACATCACCTAGGTATCTTTGTTTGTATTTGTTGACAGTGCGTGAAAGGCACACTATGACCATGTGTAAACGTTCACCTGCTGTCTTTTAAACAAAACTATTTACACAGAGTACTGTTTCTTATGTTAAGATCTCGTCTGGGATGGTAGAACTATCAGAAAGACAATATCAACGCATCATTAATCGATAATCAGTAACATCCATGATTAAATGTGCCTATAGGCACTGATACCATCTTAGCCTTACCATCAGATGGATAGTATGTTCGTCTGCCGTTCGATCCGAGGTCGCCGAGCGACGGCCCCGCGCCGCAGTTGGGTTTGGCGAAAATTTAGCTTTCAAACATAGTAATAGTGAGGCCACGGGCGGGAAAATTTACAACTTTTATTCTTACCAAACTTAATATCTACTATGTAGACTATTTTAGATTAGGTAGGTACTGTAATTTTTATCTTATTTCATTATTTAGGGTGTTTTTATTAAAGGAATCTACTGTAAGTTACTAGGTATTATGTTATTAAGCAAGATAATCTTCGCCAATGACCGCGAGGTTTTGTCATTGAAACTAATGATCTTTAGGTTCAAACTATTTTTTCACAAAAAAGTGGAATCCAACTTTATTATTGCAGTAATTCGGGAAGGTAGGGAGGTTGGTACGTAAAATCTAAATACCTAAGATGGATGATTTCCAGGAATTATTTTTGTACCGTCGATCAGCTGGCAGTTTTTTTATTTTGTTTAGTAACAATTAAATGAGTAGGTAAATAAATAAATACGTAGGTAAATGATTTTTATTAAACTATTAAGTAACAAATACGTATCTTTAGGTTGCTCATTCGACCTCGTTCTACATCGCCATATCAACTTTACTTAAGCGATTAGAATATATATGACTTTCCGACAATGATTGTCGGGCCGTGGGCCGCGGCCTGGTCACCACAATTACATCTGTGGGAACGTGTGGTTAAGTTCCCTAAAGCGGTGACCCCGAGCAGAGCCCATGAGCAGCCTTCATCATCATCATCATCGTCATCATCACTCTTTATCCCAACAGCGAAGACTCCGTCAGAACCAGCTTCCAGATGACAACACGGGCATCACCGACCACGACCTTGCAGCGCCGCGCAAGACTGGTCGCCACCCTTCATCCTGCATTTTCGGCCGCTCAACAAGCAGAGCACATCTCTCCTGGGAGACGCAGCCGCCAGCCACTACGCACCGGCACTGCACCGCCCCGACGCACTGGAGAAGTCTGGAGCAACTTGGTCCGTACTCCACGGAACCCGGACCCACACCGAGGATCTTCGGACATGCACCGCCTTAGTCCCGACTCACCGTGAGACACTGGCAAGCTTCACCTTACGCAAAAACCGAAGATAGCCGCTACTTACGACCTTCGGTCTCAGATGGGAGTAATGTAGCGGTGACGCGCTACTCAACAGACCAATCACAACGCGTGATTCGCAATATCAACTTTACTTAAGCGACTAGAACGTAAATGACTTTCCGACAATGACTATCGGGCCGTGGGCCGCGGCCTGCTCACCCTTTACTATCGGTGGGAACGTGTGGTTAAGTTCCCTAAAGGACAAATAAGTGCTTTCACAGATTTGCAGGTGGGAAGATAGGTAACAAATCAACCTAAAAGAATTATTTCGAAACATAGGTTGGCTTGTTTCGTCATTTATTGGTCAATGCAGTGCAGTAGCTACGCAGGTTTATCATGAAGTGAGTATAACTAATGTGGTATAATTTGCTTTGCCTAAAGTTAGAAAAGTTCATTAATGTAGGTCTAGCCTAGGCTTACGAATGAAAATAACAAAAACAAATTTATCGCACTAATAATTGACAGGAAAAATCAACTGTTTTTAATAGTACTTATCTCATCGCCATCATACCTAAACAAATTTATGAAAAATTTCTATTACATATATATTATACTATAACATAGGAAACAACTACATAAAGTTCGCTTATGGTATTCATGCGATGCGTGATGGGCACGCTGTGAGTCAGCTGAGCGCAAGACCTCGCAACAAGCGAGGTCCGGTGCACTTGCGCGTGCGTGGTGTACGTAAATACGTTTAGAAATACATCGCGGTTCTTTTTTTTTGTAAAAAAAACTGGTGCATTTAATTGAAATTTGCTGATAATCCGTTTGTTGTTACATATGTAAACCTAAAAAAAATTGAATTTTTTTTTGGAAAATGTCCAAATTTTGGGCGTTAAAAAAAATTATAATTACTTTTTCGTATTGAGAATAAACAGTATAATCATACCCCAAAGTTAGTGAAAGCTGTATAAAACTAGATACACAATCAGGATGAGAAAAACGGCATCAGCCGAAGAGTACCCAAATGTGTATTTGGGTTCTCTTTCAATTTATTAGCATTCGGTTCGTGGTAGCGGTTTATTTATTAATTAGGTTTTAATTTACCTATTAATTATAACCCTATATAATTAATTACCCTATTAATTAATTTATTAATAGGGTTGATTTACAATAACATAGGTATGTACCAATTGTCATTTCTTGACAAACTTGTAAACCATTGTGGACAGTTTGTAGTGTCGAACTGTATATCCAGCCTTCATTTGTGATCGAAGCTCTTTACTAAGTAAATATATTTTTAAAGACTGAATACTTCAACGGTCGGACTTTAAACAAATTTCCTTTTTTTTTATAACAAACGAAATAACTTATTTTATAACTCTTAACTTGTTTGCAAATCTATATTATAGTGCTACAATAAAAAAAAATAAGTCCTTTTGGCTAAATGAATGAACAGTGGATTTCACTGACTGCAGTTCGACTTGCAGTTCAAGTATTTCAGAAAACTATAGTCCTAGTTCTTTCAAGCGTCGAGTGAATAGGTATCTCGTGGATAGACGTGTAACAACTTCGTCTTCATCGTCACTTTCCATCAGGTGAGATAGAAGACAAACGTCTAATCCTTTTTCAAAAAAAAAAAAGTTAAATGTAAAATTACTGTTTTCTTCAATATCTTATTTCTTAGAAATGACCTACACGGTTTGAATCCTTCTAGCTAAATATACATTCGCTTTTTTTCTTTGACGTGCTTTTTCTCAGAAATGATCCAGACAGTTTGATTCCTTTTAGTTAAGTGTGTACTCAGCTTATTTCACATAAAGTCAATATATCGACAATTTAGTTTTAGGGGGTATTACACTATCATACAGGGTGTCCGGTAATGAAGGGATAACCTTGAAACGTCCAATAGTACAACTTATGGCCGTTCTGAAAAAAGTACGAAAGATAATTTATCATATGTAGTACCTCTGATATTTCTTTTTTAAAGAAAAGTCTTTTTTTTCAATATTATTTTACTGTCTTAAAAACGACGACCAGAAATGAATGATTTCTATTAGTTTTTTGTTGTTTTAATATTATAGACTAACTGTGCTGATAGATTAAAAGTAAATAGTATGCAAAGCTTTCGCAGTTTCTTTTTAGAAATATGCAAAATAATTTATTTTTGAAAAATATGCAAAAATTATTCTTAAGCAAAGTTCAAACCTCTTGGGTATGAAAAAAATTTATGAATACATGGGTGGCCAATAATTTTAAAATAATGTCTGTTTCAAGTAGATTTTATAATGGTACAATTCATAAATGTATCTTTCATAAATAGTAACTTATTGCCATTAATGTAGAAAAGGAGAAAATTTGACTAAATTACCAAACCTATATATGGGAATTTTTTTAAATTGAATTTTGTCTGATCATTTGGTGATTAATAAAAAACAACATTTAATATTTAAAATAATTTATTTTACATTAATTTACAGTAAATGTTCAAATTGTTTGCCTCCCACTCTTATGCATGCCCTACGTCTTCGGATAAATGCTCTTCTGAGCTGTCTAGTGTACCGTCGCTCACTTATTTTTAATGCGGCTGCTCTGACACGACTGCGAAGTTGGTCCAAAGACCGTATAGGCTTACGGTATACATCCTCTTTGAGGCAGCCCCAGTAAAAAAAATCCAATGGATTTAGATCCGGTGAACGTGGAGGCCACAAAATTGGCCCTAGACGTCCGATCCACCTATTTGGGTACCGCTGTTTAAATATGCACGAACTGGAACAGCATAATGCGCAGGACGACCGTCATTTTGCAGCCAATACGATTCCCTCAGCTCCTCGGGAACCTCTTGTAATAAATTGGGGAGATCGTTTTGAAGAAACTCCAAATAACTTTGCCCCGTCAAATTCCCCGGTAATTCAAATGGGCCAGTTACCATACCATTTTCCAAAATTCCAGTACCAATTTAAAATATTTATTTTAAATTGGTATTGTGACCTGTCTTCACGCATAAGATGGGGATTTTCTAGTTCCCCAAAAAATTGCGGGTCTTCCTCCATCATAGCCAGCATTTGCCGGCAAAAACGCACTCTTGCTTGAAAATCTCTCGGTTTAAGAGTTTGCACGCATGTGACGTGATAAGGGTGGAATCTGTTTTTCTTTAAAATATCTTGCACGGTCGATTTTCCAATGCCTGTGCGTCGAGCTATTGCTCGCGTAGAGGTTAAGGATCATTTTCAATCTCCTCAAGCACCACGTCTTCTACATCAGGACGAGCGATTCTTCCAGTGCTATTACCACTTACACCACTACCCGGTATTCTTCCTTCTGAGTAACAACCGTGGACTCTTATAAATACGCGGTAGTCTGGATGGCGCAAATTAGGGTATCTCTCCCTATAAAGAGCTGCGGCTGCATTTGCGTTGCCTCTGCATTCTCCATAAATAAACTGCATGTTTGCATATTCTTGAGCCGTGTACTGATGACGTGGCATTTTGATACACAAAAGTACAGTTCAGTCCAAAAACAAGCCAAATCGTCGCAAATATCACCAAACAAAACAAGTCCAAATCAGTAAGCAAAACGAAGTCCAGTAAAATAGCTAGATTCAAATAATTGCAAACGGAGACGAAATAAACACATGCGAAGTCGAGCAAGTCGAGTGACGCACTAAGTTCCCTTTATTTTTACATTTAGCTCTTCTCTTTCGCACTTACCCAATTCAGACCCCTCTTTGTCTAACATAACACAAAAGACGGTCGGTATAGCATGCGCGCAGGTAGCAAATATGAAGGTCGCACGGCCCATTTCACGCTAGTAAGGTAACCATTTTAAACATTTAAATTGGTTATTTTATTACATTCAAATTAGTTAATTTCTAACAATTTGGTTTCAATTTGTTTTAAAATAGCTGTTTTCATGTTTGATCAATTCCTGATGCGTTTTTATTAATACCCAATGATTAGACGCAATTCAATTTAAAAAAATTCCCATATTATAAATTTGGTTATTTAGTGAAATTTTCTCCTTTTCTACATTAATGGCAATAAGTCACTATGTATGAAAGATACATTTATGAAATTTATTTACATTATAAAATCTACTTGAAACAGACATCATTTTAAAATTATTGGCCACCCATGTATTCATAAATATTTTTCATACCCAAGTGGTTTGAATTTTGCTTAAAAAAATTTTTTTCGTATTTTTCAAAAATAAATTATTTTGCGTATTTCTTAAAAAAAACTGCGTAAGCTTTTCATACTATTTACTTTTAATCTATCAGCACAGTTAGTCTATAATATTAAAACAACAAAAAACTAATAGAAATCATTCATTTCTGGTCATAGTTTTTAAGACAGTAAAATAATATTGAAAAAAATAGACTTTTCTTTAAAAAGAAATATCAGAGGTTCTACTTATGATAAATTATTTTTCGTACTTTTTTCAGAACGGCCATAAGTTGTACTATTATACGTTTCAAGTTTATCCATTCGTTACCGGACACCCTGTATATCAGGATCATAGATCTATGAATCATATTTATATGATAGTTAATATAAACATATGAGTTAAATCGTCTTTGATCAAAGATTTTTGACATTTGCTGTCAAATAGGATCATAGAGGTCTTGTCGTATTAAATATCATAGATAATTTTCACATTTATTTTAATTTTACAATATACTTACTTAATGTTATTCTTAAACATTATTGGCAACATAAAAAATAATCAGTCTGCTGCGCCTGCCGGGCTTTCTTCGATTTCTTCTCAATTTTCTCTAATTATTCCACTTTATTAATAACAACACAATACCGCACAACTGAAGTAATAGTACCTATAGTAATCACAAACGACTCGTCCGCCGCAACCACAAAATGATAAAAATAGGATCATAGAACTATGATAATTTAATACACTGATATAATTTTAGAGGTCATATTAAAATATGTTGGATCGGAGGTGGGTCCCTATATTATGATCATTGATATATGATAGGGTAATAATACTCTCTTAGATGGGATCGTTTGATTAAAACTAAATTTATTATGCTTATTTATTAAATATAATTTAAAACTTATTTATTATAATTATTATAATTTAAGCATTTTCGGTCATTAGATACAGTTAATAAAAACAATATGTCCGCTGTACATGTGGGTTGGTCCCCATATCAGTAATTATTAATATTTACGCGGATCTTGTCTGCTGAATGAAAGTTTAGTTTAGAATAGAAGCCTAGTAGACACTTTTGGTAGACTCATTTTTTGACCAAGTTGTGGTTTGAGTCCTTTCTGCTTAACTACAACCTTATACGGGGGTTCATGCAGCTTAATCTAATTGGCAATACATTTTTTTTAAAGATATACTAACAATAAGCATACACTACAGAAAAGTACCTGGGTTATGATGCCACTAATGGCCACTAATGCCACTAAACAAAATCATACGAACAAGTGTGTATTTACATCATACTTTTTAATATGATTTTGATGTGTTTTTCTTCGCATTATTGCCTGTTTTTGTCTCACATCCAAAAGGTTTTTATTAAAATGACATATTTCGTTTCGGGAATTTAGAACTGAAATAAATATATCAAAGGAATAGGGGCTTTAATATTAGTATATATCACATTGACGCAGACAACACTACAGGGCATTGTGAAGTCGTTGCCCAGTCAGACATTTTAAGCATTTTATTGATGATGCTTGTACTGTAACATGTAGTAGTAAGTTTAGAGAACCTGTGTTATCCAAACATTTAAATTTTCTCAGAGATCTCTTATAGCCTGCGCAGACGACGGACTTTTCTCCGCGGCGGAAAAAAAGTACGCTCGCGAATAACAAGTCCGCCGCGAATTTACCGCGAACTCAACGCACACGGCGTGCGATCATTTGTTGCCCGGAAATGTAGAAATAAACTTGGACTAAAGTCCGCCATGTGCGTTGCTTCGCCTAGTCACACGAGATCTATTTTTTTCGCGGACTCCCCCGTACTTTTGTCCGGTCCGCTCCCTGCATGTCCTCGGTTTTTCGGAGGACTTTTTGTACGCGGTACTTTTAATCCCTCGTTTGCGTTACTCGATTCAGTTTTAAGCGATCTTCTAGTTGAAAGTTCGTCATCTGCGCAGGCCATTAGAGTTGGAGTCTTTGCAATGGTTTTCTTGCTTCTCGTATTACATGTAGCAAGCCACATTCTAGACTTTTCGGTTTTCATCAAGTGATTCTGTCATCATACTATTTTGTAGTCAAATATTGGGCATATAAATGTAGACGATTACTTATTCTATACTTACATATTATAAAATAACTTAAGTTCAAAAGTTCTGAAAAGGTTATATACAAAATTTACGATAACTGTAAGATTTTCTCTTACACGACACAGTTATGCTGAATAATTTAATATTATTATTTATCTAGTTGTGTTCATAAAATATCAATTTGCTTTTGTGACAGGGTTGCGTCAACAGCCGCGGCCGCCGCAGCGCCACTAAGAGCCAGCGCGGGGCGTGTGCTGGCGTGGCGCGCGCACACGTGGGGCGGGCCCGGCGAGCTGCGCCTAGACGCGGTGCGCGAGCCCGCGCTGCTGCGCCCCGACCATGTGCTGGTACGCGTACGCAGCGCCGCACTCAACCCGTTGGACGCCGCTATGCTGCGCGGCTACGGCGCTGCGTTGCTGTCGTGGCGCCGGCGCCTGGATGCGGATGCCCCGCCAGCCCCACCACTTGTGCCGGGCCGCGACGCCGCGGGTGAGGTGGAGCGCGTGGGTCCTGCGGCGCGGCTGGCGGTGGGTGCGTGCGTGTGGCTGGTAGCGCCGCCGCATATGTCAGGCACGCTGGCGCAGCGCGTGGTGGTGCGCGCAGAGCACGTAGGCCCGGCGCCGCGAGCGCTGGGCGCAGGTGGCGCCCTGTACGCGGGGCTGACGGCGGCGTCGGCACTGCGCGCGGCGGATAGCCCGCGGCGCCTGCTGCTGCTGGGTGCGGGTGGCGTGGGGCAGGCCGTGCTGCAGCAGGCGGCGGCGAACGGCGCGCACGTCACTGTGGCGGCGGCAAAGGACCTGCATGACCTGGTCGGCGACCTGGGCGCTGCTGAAGTGCTGGACTACCGCGCGGAGGACTACGACGAACGAGTCGCACGGCTACCTAAGTGAGTGACTTTCAATGAAAATAACATTGTTTGTTTATTAGTAAGTATTATAATAGTTATCTTATACTATCCACGTAATCTAATTGTCTTGAGTCTATTGATGTTTTCGAGTGTACTTGCCAACCACGATTAACAAGGATTCAAACTATCGTGCAGACGTTTAAAAATGTAACCTAGAGACCATGAAACTCAGATCTGATAATCCTTGAGTTATTACAGTATCGTTATTTTCTCGCTGCAGACTCGGTCATACAAAGTGGGAGCGGTGCCGTGAGTGTTTCTCTGTCTTTCTCACTCACGATCCATACGAGATGACGTAGGTAGGCGCCGCGTAGTGCTGTGTATGAGTAATTAAGAGTAATATCGATACACTCATATATAAACAGGGTGCCCCGTAACTTGCACGACAAACTAAAATGAAAGAAAGATTTAGGTGTGCCCTACCAGATAAAAAAAATTTCCTCGGTAGAAGACTCAACGTTTTTGAGATATTCCCGACTTTTCATTTTTATCCAAAATAGCCTCTTTTGGTCAGTTTTTATGTTGCTGTGTGTACAAACAAGCAGATAATTTTGTATTTTTTTTTTGTAAAAATTCTAGAATAATAGATACCATATTCAAATATTATTCTGTTCAATATCATTAGGTATCATTGAGAAAAAACACATTATTCTCATTATTTTTTGGCAATGGTTGAACCCTGTCGAACCAGCCAAATCCTGCCCCAAGCGAAAACTGACTCAAAAAAAGTTACTTGTGAGCGTTTGGTGGACTAGTGCCGGTGTTGTTCACAACAGCTTTCTTAAATCTGGCCAGACGATTACGGCTGATGTCTGTTGTCAGCAACTGCAAACCATCATAGAAAAGCTAACTGCTAAACAACCGAGGCTGGTCAATCGCTCTAGGCCACTGCTGCTTCAGGACCACGCTAGACCACACACTGCACAACAGACGGCTACCCAATTAGAGGAGCTTCAATTAGAATGTCTAAGACATCCACCGTACTCCCCGGACCTCGATCCAACAATTGTACCTCTAGTAATAGGTAGTATGTATGAATTAAAATATTTGTCGACTACCCCAGATTCGACGCCATAGTAGACTGCGCCGGTCTGGGTGGCTGGGAGGCCAGTAAACGATCCTGGCGCTACTCGCGCTTTGTGACCCTCACTACACCCCTACTTCGCTGGAGCGACGAGCGCGGGCCGCTGGCGGGCACGGTCGCGGCCGCGGCGGCGCTCGCTGCCCAGAACGCGTCTGCGGCACGCGCTCAGTTGGATACCACGCCGCCGCAAGTTCGCTGGGCGTTCTTTTCATCAAATGCGGCGGATATAGAGAGGTTGAGGAGGCTAATGGAGGCCGGACGGGTGAGTTTCAGGAAAAATAACTATAATGGCTAACACGCCACCTAAGCCGTGCGAGCCAGCTCGGCAGTGAACTAAGAAGTGCAGCATAAATAAAACACAAAAATAAATAATGTAGCTGGTAAACTGAACTTTTCAATTTTAGAGCTTCAGTCGACAGGATCGTTCGCGTATACTTGGTTTGGAAACTGTAGTATTTTTTTAGATGAAAAGTCAAAACGTGTCCATATAATATTTCTTGACGATCCGATGCTTAGTTCAAGCATGAACGCACTGTTGTAACAAACTCCCTTGCCTTTATAATATTACTGAGCCAATTATTTATAATAAGAATATCTTAACCTAAACAATTATTTTATCATTCAATCAATCAATTAGGTTGCTATATGTTTGCCAAAGAGCAGAATATGAAATATTTTACAACTATTAATATTTTTCTTTATATAAGGATCTATTAATATCGAAACTTATTTCATTATTGTAGTGTGCTGTTCTAATGTAATAAAGTATACATAATGAAATAAAATACTAAAAGGCTTATAACGTTAAAAAGGGATTAGTTATTATGAGGATATTTTTACCGACTACGCACCGCGCAATTGTGCACAAACCTAAGTGTCAAACTTTTGCCGGAAGTTAACCTGGCTACATTGTGCACTAGGCAACAGTAGCAATATGCGCGTTCTATCCCGAAGAAATTGAAACTCAATGGAATTTCCGGTTGCCCCTAGCAACATGTCACCGCGCTTTGTTATCCCCTACTATTTCCACAATTTTACGACGAAATACAGTGACATATTACATATAGACAGGTTATCCGCTGTCAAAAATGGCAACGTAAATGCAAGGCAGTTGCCGACTATTTGACTCAGTCTTGTGCAAACCAGTGTCACGGCTAAACATCAAACAAAACTGATTCCCTATTATATGTTTTTAATACCGTACAATGCCTTCTTGTGTGTTTAGACAGTGTACAAATTACATTGTTACTGTTAAAGATAGAATAAACGTTTCTTTTTATGCGTAAGTACAATATTTTTATAACTACTTTATTTATTATTTTATTTTGCTATTTAAAATGACGCTTTAAAATTGACATGGCTATTCGTTTCTACAAACTCGAAGAGCGAGATGTAATATGATTTTGTATGTAGGAGTAAGAGACAACGCTATAGAGTTTCGACAATTTACGTACTACGTCACGTACGCTCGCGACCAATTAGTGCGAAGCAACGTCACGAAGTACATAGGTATCTCTTTCTTACAACAAGTGAACCCTATTATTCTTTTCTTCTCCCACAAATTATATTACTCTATATATCGGGTAGGTATCTATAGTTACGTTGACGCCGTTTTTTTATGAGGTATGTTTGGGTATGACTTGTCTATATGTAATATGTCATCGACGGAATATCCCAACACGAGGAGGCTGGACAATACGGAGTTTCCCACCTATACCAGAAACGATGATTTGTGCAGTTTTTACACTAGAACTATCCTTTTTTTACCTTAATTCATATATTTTTGTAGAAAAAATGTTACAATGTAGGTGTAGTATACGAATCCAATAGTATAGTAAAAAATGAACAAGCATAATACGCTTGTTAATTTCTAGTTTTAAAGAAATAACTTGAAATGATCTGTTATATTTAATATTTTTACCTGTTGTTGAGTGGCTTCCATGTCCATGTCGTAGATGTTTTACCTAGAAATATTAGTTGTGATTACTTCATAGGAATATTGAGCAACGGTGCCTTGCTACTGTAGGCTTCAGTTACAATCGCCTGTGTTCTAGTAATGTCATGGCATGTTCCTTCCCACTAACCAGAACACAAGCTCGTGTAAATGGTTGTCATGGCGGTCAAAATTTGAAGGACTGCAGTACGACCCCATCCAGCTATCAACATAATAAACTGCTAAATCTGTTGGTGATCCTAATAAATACTGAAATGAGCAACTTTAGTGCTAGCTTATGCGTATTTTGTCCACAGTATCGTGTGGTGGTGGAACGCGAGTTCAGTTGGCGTGACGTGCCAGAAGCCGTCGAGCACTTGGAGAAGGGACACGCGCGCGGAAAGCTCCTCATCAACTATAATGATTGAAGATGATGGAAAATGAACGAGGCTGACAGAAACGGGACGTTTTGTACCTATTGCAGAATGAATTATTTGTTGACGTTTCTATTTTGTAAATACGAGCTTGTTACTTATAAGTAGTATTAAATTAATGTTATACGAATGTGATGTTTTATTTATTGTAATAAGTTCGATTTTGGGGTGAGAACGGAGCCTGTCGTCGAACTTGGTGGAAGCTCAGGCTAAGGCGAGAATCGCTTTCGCGTTGTTCGGTCTTTTGTAGGCATCCTATAGTGCGACAACTCTAATCAATCATTTACTAAAAATATACAATTAACAAGGTCAATTTTGAGCCAAATATAAGCTCGAACCATGAACCCCTCGGTTAATGTAACGCTACATTAATCCTTTCATGGTTGCCTCCTCCGCTGTTTTATTTAAAATTTCCTTCATAACTAGACAATTAAACCTAAAAATGAGGTAATTTCAAAATTGGCAGCATTTTCAACACTAAAACATATTGATTAGTACTTCGATGTAAGTAATACGGCGGAAGATAGTTCTTGTCTTCTTTTGTTAAATGGTGCAGTCACTACGCGAACCGAACTGACAATATACAACACCACATAAATACAAATATAATATTAATAAATCCTGGAGTGAACCTGGATGCAGTACGTCTTCGATGCAGTATGCTGGATGCATGGTAAGTCTTCTAACGGTAGGCGTCGGGTAATCGCTCACTTCCCTCTAATAAGGTTGAGGAAGGCGGTGGCTGGATCCCGCGTTAACTCGTGTTCGTCTTTTGGATACTTGGGGGGAGGGAGACTTGCAGAGCTAACAGATAAGAATAATTTTTTATAGACAAAAAGAGCCATTGTAAACTTATTTTGAAAAAATTTTACACGTGAAGTTTCTTGCCTGCTCTTCTTCACGACGGTTTCTCCGAACTGGTGGTAGAGTCATGCTTTATTGACGTTGAGAAACAAATATATGAATTTGAATTTGAAAACGGTACTCCTCAATGTTGAACAACACATTTGTATAGGTAAACTGAGCTGCTTATGATAATAATTTTGATCGATTTGGGCTCAAGTGATGCATCTAACTCTTAAAGAGTACGGTTATGAAGATAAGCCTGTATCTGGATAAGGAAATCTTGAAACTCTATTAGTGACCCCATCGCCTCTGGGGTGAAATGGTTTTTCTAAACAAGTAGAATTAAATAGACATAATGTCGAGCTGCTGATGATAAAGTTAAAAGGTGGAAGATGGAACCTTTAAGGCTGGTAGTATACACGAATCTAGTCTAAGTTTATATGTTAAAATCTCAAAAAATCGCATTCGAATTTTATTAGTTGTACCTTTCACGAAAAAGTGAGATATTAACAATAATTGAATCCGACTTGAAAATGTAAGCTAACTAGTAAGATAAAAATAATTACTAAGGTGAAAGGGGTGTCTACATAAGTAGGTACAGTCACGTGCAATGAAATGTATATGTCGCAGTATGATCAGATAACCATTGCGAAACACAGCACATACACAAACAAGATTTCACAATTTTATGCCAACTACTAAGAGTAATAACATATAGAGGTACCTTGTAGTTTATGTTCATAAAAAATTGTCTTAACAGTTTTAAATTAAAATTAAAATAACTCTCACCTTCACAAATACAAAAAATAATCCTGTCACTATTGTGATAAAGTATGATGAAGATAAACTTTGCTTGTTCGCTTGTTATACGCAACACACTTGTTGACTTCTAATGATTATTTTGGCATAATATTCATTCGCATAATATCTAGTAACTCAATGAACTGTTAAAATCGCATTTTTCCTTTTAGTCGTCCTCTTCGAAACTGATGTTTACATGAAGCAAGCGACAACTCCTTTCTCTTCTCTTGTTTTCAAATTGCGTTGCGTCTGGTATGTTAATTGATGAAGGTGCCCCACGCTGCATGAAATCCTGGTGGTATTGGCATTGGGAATTATATTGTTTGTGTTAATAACAAACTTTCATATAAATCCAAATCTATTCAGCTGTTAGGCTGTGAAAACTACACAGACCAAAACTGCGAAACCGATATAGAGTTATTTCGAAGTCCAGTGAAAACATGGCACAGATTACTTTAGTACTCGTAAATCCAAAATTTTCTGAGTGAATACATGTTTCATGTTTCTGACAAGGCATTATAAGAAATCATTTTAAAGAAAACTTACATGAGTATTGAAATGAATATCGTATGGGTACTTATTTGTGCAATTAACATCTTATAATGTTTTTGTCAAATAAAGTCGATAAATGTTTTTAATAAATAAGAATAAGAATAAGAATAAGAATAAAATTTATTTCCGGAAAACTTACATCTAGGAATACACAATAAGAACTTACAAATTTATTACTACGATAAACTACATAAATATCAATTATAATATGTGTCTAAAAATTTACAATAGATACTATAATTATGATAAGTCATCATATCGGTTTATCATGATCTAGGGTAACAATAACTAGGCAAATACCTAAACTAAGTAATTATGAATTACCTGTTTTTTAGGTACAAATTATTAAATTAAGTACAGTATGCTGTATAAACATTAATTCTAAATCTAGTAAGTACATTAACAATTAAATGCGCAAAGTGAATATTACATAAAATGTGTTTCATAATTCTCGTCCCACTATAAACATTAGAAAATAATAATAATACTAATACTACACGAAAAAATAAATAAAAATACAACAAAAAATTAATTAACATTTTGGAGACATTAATTATCTTATTTTAATACTATTAATAACTTCTCTGTATCTTCGTAGGACATACTCAAAAGTGATGCTCGGATTATTCGTTTAGTGTTGTTGTAGGTCAGAGGATATATGCCAAGATTGGTGTTTAATCTTTTATATAGAAGTGGTCCTAGGAAAATGTAAAATCTGGAAGAAAATGCCGTTTTTGTGCTTTGTGGACAAACAATGTCAAGCCGTCTTTTGTTAGCTGTTTGTGTGCTATAGTTAAGGGTGCTATGAAGTTTTAAAGTTGTGCTCATTATAAATAACTGCCTGACTGTCAGTACTTTACACTCTTTATAGAGAAGTTCAGTGGAGTAAAGGAAAGGTCGGAAATGGGAAACTTTCAAAATTGCTCTTTGGGCTCTTTCAACGTTAAGGAGAAGAGTTTTAGCTGCTCCGCCCCATGACGTAATACAGTAATTTAGTATCGACTGACACAATGCAAAGTATACCTGCCTCATAAGTTTAGAGTGTCCTATGCTGCGCAATTTTTTAAAAACAAATATTAACTTGCGTATTCTGTTGCTAACCGCATCTATGTGTAGTCTAAAAGACAGAGTTTCGTCTATAATGACACCTAGGTATTTTATTGTTTTAGAAGCAGTAATGTGAGGACATGAACACGAATGATTGATTTGATCAATACAATAGTGCGCGTATAGGTTAGGGTTTTCTGAAATTGATTTTCGCATAGAAAACTGGATGAAATAAGTTTTGTCTGAATTTAGAGTTAGTAAGTGTTGCTGTAGCCACTTGTTTACTACATTGAAGCCTCGTTGTGCAAGCTCATATAATTCTGTATCTGAGTTTGCAGAGAACAAAAGAGCGGTGTCATCAGCAAAAGATATGATTTTACCACCGTTTATTTTCAGGTTACAAAGTTCGTTAATGTATATTAAGAATAGTGTGGGACCCAAAACACTTCCTTGAGGAATTCCATATTCCGTGTTTACTAGGTCAGAACTTAGGATATTTCCTATTTTTACACATTGCGAACGATCGTGTAGGTAATCTGCAAAAAGTTTGTGTTGGGTTCCCCTTATACCTAAATTTTCAAGCTTATTTAATAGGATAGGAATAGAAACTGTATCAAAAGCTTTGGAGAGGTCTAAGAAAATTCCCATAGTCCGATTACCTTTGTCAAGTTCCTGGACTATGTGGTTAGTAAGATCAAGCACCGCGTCGGCAGTTGACAGCTTGTGCCTAAAACCGAATTGTGTATTTGACAGGATGGACTGTTTCTCCAAGTATTGAACAAGTCTGTTATTTATAATTTTTTCTAAAACCTTTGAAATGCCTGTTAATAGTGAAATTGGCCTGTAATTAGTAGTTTGATCTTTCTTGCCATTTTTGTAAATTGGAATAATGACAGCTTTCTTTAGACATTTTGGAAAAATGCCGTCTTTTAGGCACTTTTGAAAGATATAGGTTAGTGGGGTGCAAAGGATGTGATGAAAGAGTTTTAATATTTTGTTAGAAATATTGTCCCATCCTATTGCTGAATCGTCCTTCAGGCCTTTGATAATTCTAGATACCTCAGTTTCGTCAATATCTAATAAAACAAATGAATTTAAAAAGGAGCATTTAGATAATTGATTGTGGGACGTGAAGAACGGCGAATGCGATTTATGAAGCATTTTTTCAGCCAATGATTTCCCAAAGTTAGTAAAAAAATTATTTACTAGGTTAGCAGATTCAAAATGCGATTCAGATGATCCACCGCGCAATAACTCTGTAGCGGATTTATGCTGCTTCGACAAAAACGTAACATTTTTAATAAACTTCCAGACCCTTTTAATGTTTGTTCCCGCCTTTTCTAATTCATTTTTATCGTAAGTATTTTTTACTTTCTTAAGAAGAGCGTTACAAAAATTTCGGTATCTTTTGTACGATATTTGTAATATTAAGTTATCAGGCTGAGCTTTGGCCTTCATATGTAACTTATCCCTATGTCTCATGCAGCGAATAAGCCCCGGGGTGATCCAAGGCTTAATGTTGGTAAATTTTTTACTTAGACGAGAGTACGTAGTATTTTGCAATATGGCTTTTTGTACCTGTGATATAAAGTATGTCATACAATAATTCGCGTCATCAGAATTGTAAACAGTAGTAAAGTCGATTTTGCTTAAATCCGCTTCAAGGTTATGTAAATTAATTTTCGAACTATTTAGTGAGCAATTTGTTAGTTTAGGCATTTTACGAATTAAGGTTAGTAAGGCGGCCTTGTGATCAGTAATTGTCGAGTTAGTTACAAAGGTTAGTGACGGAAAAGTAGTTTTAAGCATAATATGATCTAAACAAGAGCCACTTTGATGTGTAGGTAAAGAATGGGCGGGAAGTAGTCCATGAAATGAGCATAGGTTAAGATATTCCTGTCCACAGGAATCCAAATTCTCTGGTATGATATTGATGTTTATGTCGCCTATTAAAATTATATTTTTAAATGATTTTAAACTTTGTAGTACGTTTTGCAAAGAATGAATAAAATTACTTATATTTTTAAATGAAGGAGATCTGTATATGGCTAGAATTGCGGTGTCTGAACCTACTTTGATAAGTAAGCGATTGCATTCTAACATGTTTGGTTCCTCGACTGATATGTTTAGATCATTTCTGGCGTAAACTACTATCCCGTCGTTTTGGTTGTAATTTTCCTTGCTGCTGTACAAAACGTACCCTGGCATGGATGGTAAATGACAATTTTTAGCTAACCAGCACTCGGTCAGGATAATTATATCGTTGCTAACATTAAGTCTATGTTGGAAAGTACTGAAATTATCAAAATTCTTAACAATACTGCGTATATTTTGTGTAATTATTGTAAATCGGTTATTGTAACGGGAAATGTACTGACCACAACTTTCAACCTCACACAGTTTTGACTCAGATACAGAGAAATTATCTAAGTCATTATTTAAGTTTTCAGCCATTATTTCTATTAACTAATAAAAGATCTAGATAAATATTTACAGATGGCGCTCTTAGGCGCCCTCATAGTCAATTAAATTTATGTACCTTTTTTCTGCAATATTTTTCGCAGGACAGTCTCCATCGCCCGTTTTGTGGTTGGACGGCTTTTTAAAATGCAGACATGTGGCGCATTTTGGTGGATCTCCTCGTTTTTTACACTCCTTCATTGTGTGACCTTTTTCTCCGCAATGACCGCAAGTGTCTTTTTCTTCACGACAAAACTTAGCTGCATGTCCATACTGCTGACATTTAAAACAACGTGTTACTAGGGTATAGTCTCGGACTGGGCACGATGACCAATTTACAAACAATCGGTCTTTACATATCAGGGCTTTACGAATATTGGCTGAAACTTCTATAACGTAATTACAGGTCTCGGTGTTCTTTTTCCCTGACTTATGACTTAACTTGATTGATTTTAAAAAAGTTTCAATGGTCATGCTCTCAGATTTTTCAGCCAAGTTTTGGTGGTAAATGCAGCTAAAAACTTCAGATTCTTTCAAGGCCGACGGTACTCCGATGACTACAATTCTAGGCCTGCGCTTGTTGGGTTCATCAACGGTAAAACCAGAAGATGTCAGTAGTGCCGATTGCTTAAGCTTTTCTATATCCTCTTTACTCTCTGTGCTTATTATAACTCCACCGTTTCTGGTCTTGCGTAATCCCCTCACTTGTAGTTTCATGTCTTCAGGGCAGATGATTTTTTGGACAAGCGATTTTGTTTCATCGCTCGATTTCTTTCCGTCACTTGGATAGATAGCTACCGAGCTAACATTCCTGGGCAGGATGAGGTCCTTAGAGCTTTTCTTTAACATGTCTGCGAACGATATTGTTCCCGTCACTGGTTTTGGACACTGTTCGAGCGACTGCTTGAGGGCACAAATTTGTTTTGAGAGGTCTCTTTCTTCATGAAGGGCTTGCAGGTTGTTATGGGCTAAAATTGTTTTTTGTTTTAATGACTGGTATCTCACAGCCATCTGAGATGTTCCATGCCCAACTTTTCGGCAAAGATTACTGACTCTCATTTTTTGCTCGGAATTCAATTTACCGCCTTCAGCGATGACGCACACTTCGTTCAGGCATTGCTCGATAGTTGTCATCCAGTTTTGGATCTCAGGCGTGGACAACAACTCGTGGACTTGTTCCTCTTCCGGGGCGCCCCGCGGGACAGGCCGCGGCGGGGCGACGGGCGCTGCGGCGACGCAGGGAGGCACGGGCGCCGGGGAGCGCGTCGGGCTGCGGCGCGTCAGCAGGCTTCTATTGAAGGGACTACCTTCCATTATTCCTTTTTATTTTTTAACGTTATAAATACATTATAAATTATAACACAAAAACTTATATCATTCAATCAGACACAAAAGGCTTGCTTCCGCCTAATACTAGGTCAAGAAATTTTTCAGTTAATTGTTTATTGTACTCATTAATCAGCACGTCCGATCACTTCAGATCACAATATTAATCTGTGAAATAATAATAATAAATAAATCCCCAGACAAACACACCAACTGTATGGCCCCAAAGTAAGCAGAGCTTTGGTTATGGATGACCATACAGCGAACTGGGGGGAACCCAGAATAAACATACATATATAGATATCAACAACCATGACGCGAGAACCAACATCTGTGTTCATCACACAAATGATGCCCCGGCCAGGACTTGAACCTGGGACCTCCGGCGTATAAGACAGGGCTTCTGACCACTATGCCACTCGGACCATTTTGTTAAGATATGTTTGATTTGACGTATATTGCATAGTGTGTGACATCGTTCTGGTTCTGTGGTTAAATAACAATTAAAGCTTTTATAGTTATATAGATTTATTTGCAAATGTTTGTATACATTTCATTGCAGGTTACTGTACATACGCCAAATATTTCTCTTTGAAGTGCCAGTGAGGTATCATTAGGAAAGTAGACAGCATAAAACAGAAAGAAAAAACTTCAAACTTTCATGTCGTTACTAAGGCTGGCACCGAACACAAAAATTAATATTTAGCGTATTTAACACTTCTGCAGACGCCCATTTTGCATGAAAAGTTGCTATTTTTCCCATATTGAAGTCGGTTTCTATGTTTTAATAAAAGTATTGTATCTATAGTCACGAGTATTATATCTTGGAACGTCCATTTAGTATCTTTGTACCGTTTTTCCATTTAGTCGATTTCTCTTCGGGAATTTAATTTAAATTAGTGCTCCAAAGCAACAATTATGTTGAATCCGTTGCAAGTACAAAGTTAAAAAAACACTACCTATATGATATAATTAAAATAAAACAGTTTATTTTCAATAAATTAAGCTCGTTTATAAATATAAACAACGAAACATGATGATGTCAGTCTAGTGGTGGTAAGAGATGGCAGGAGACGCGAAGGTCACGTGAGATAGGGCAGCTGCAGGGTACGCCACCTTGGCTACAGGGGTAGCGTAGGCCAACTTGGCAACAGGGGCGGCGTAGGCCAACTTGGCAACAGGGGCGGCGTAGGCCAACTTGGCAACAGGGGCGGCGTAGGCCAACTTGGCAACAGGGGCGGCGTAGGCCAACTTGGCAACAGGGGTGGCGTAGGCTAGTTTGGCGACAGGGGCAGCATAGGCAAGTTTGGCTGCGGGAGCTGGAGCTGGGATAGGAGTGCCCTCATAACGGACAATAGCGTTGAAACCGTGTTCCTTGTCCGAGGTGTACTCAACGATGCGGTGGAGCCCGTCGGGTTGGACGAAGGAGTATGAACCTTGGACAGCGTCTCCATTTCTCGCCTCTTTCTGTTGTTTGATGTCGCCGCTGTGGGTGTCGTGCACAGAGTATTGGAACTCGTAGTGAGCCGGAGCTTCAACTTCGGCGTATGCCAGCTTGGCGACCGGCACCAGCGGCAAGGCAGACGCGGCCACAGCCAAGCAAAGCACGATCAAACACTGAAAAATGATATTTTTAAATAAACCATGACAGATACAGATATTCAATTAGATTTTTAAAGTGAACAATGAAATCGATCAACAAAACTGATGATTACGTAGTTCCTAAATAGGTACTAATCTGCTAACCTTAGTGGTCATTGTCGGTATTTATTAGTTACTTAGGCTAGGTAATTAATATTTTGAATCCCAAGTGTGACTGTGGCTATAAGTTCTCATAGACTAGTTTTTATACTACACAGCACTCGCCCGCAGCTGTGGTGCTAATACCCCAGGCTATTGCTGCTAATGAATTCTTGAGTTTGATTGAGAGGTTAAGGTCATCGGCCATATGAGCCAATGCACCCTAAACCAGTTAGCCAAACAAGTGTTGTGTTATCGTATATCAAATTGTTATGACGTTAGTAGGTTAATTTAGGTCAGTAAATATGAAGGTTCTTGTAGCTAAAAATTAGGTATATTTCTATTTGAGTCTTATAATCATACAGCACCTTAAAAAATTCTAAACGCTAACTAGTATTAGTCATATTTAATCGGAAAGTTAAGTTAAAAGTTATTATGCTTTATTTTGCTATAAGCTGAAAACCTTGGGCATATAAGAAATTCCCCAAAAAATGGAGCCTGATACAATGCAGCAGGTTTTTCTTAAGAATAGTTAAGCCATAACTCTGTGTGAACATGGTTTATAATTAGGTACTTACGTATATAGCAAATGTTTTTAATTAAGGGCAAATTACTTTACAAGTAGATATCATAGATATGTTGTTGCAACAATCTTATTTACGCTGTTTATTATACGTAATGCGATAAATGTCTAAATTAATAATAAACTATTATGTATTAGTTAATTCATGTATTATTCTGTTTACCTACCTAATATAGCATTTATCACCGACCCACGGCAAAATTCTGCCGGCCGCTGCTGGGCCGCCATCGCCAGCGCAACGTAGGTCGGGGTACAGTCTTTTCGTATTTTGTATAAAACAATTTGTAATTTTATGTCTTTGGTTGAATTGTTTGTTTCTGGCTCATGTTGAAAAATGATACATTAAACCAAGTTCAATAGTTTTTCTGTTTGATAAGCGGGTGAAGAAATTCCATATAATATGTTGAAATTTTATTACAAAAAGAGGGAAAGTGCACGCAAACCGCGAAAAAAAACTGTATCAATTATGAACATAACCAGTGTCAGTAAGAATAGCAAAAAATTGGTTCAACATAGTATTGAAAACAGGACTGCTTTAACTCATTTGAAAAAATATGGTAATACAAAAAAGCTTGACATAATATGGGAACCACACGAGTTCGTAGATAACAGAGCTTAATGAATCTATGCAATGAAATAATGGGTCAAACCCTTGATTCGGATCTTTGCCGACAACAGTGTGGCTGAAGTAAGAAATTGAGAAAGAGTGGCCGGAATTGAGCAACAGGTATGTGGACTTTCTTTATGATAACGCCAACCCACTCAGCGAAAATTAAGTGAGTTTGGCTAGGAAGTGGTTATGCACCTTCAAAAAAATGCTTTAGTTAGTGTAAGGTCCCAAGGTCAATGTCTTCAAGCCTGTGACCTCCGCCCCACGACAAGGTTGAAAAGAATAACAAAACTGATTTAGCTCTAAATATCTTATTGATATTCATATAACCTGACGGAGTTAGAGAAGCTTTAAATTCATTTTTAGTATATTGTAACAACGCCTAAGAATCGGCCACAGAATTACGAAATGACACTGTTTAAATTCATATTATGCTAATTGCAAGACCAAGCTGAGATATCATGTTCAGTTGTAGAATTCACAAATTGGCAACAGCTCAAACAATCTTTAAAAGCGCAGTTCAGTAGAAAGAAACTCGGCAAGTCTGGCTAACTCTTTTAAATTCATTTTTTATAATAAGTGGCTGGCGTTTCTCTTCGAATTCACCTGGTTCAAAGTGACGATGAAGACGAAGATCATACAAGAATTTTTAAAGATGTCGTTAGGGTGAGGTTAATTAGTACAAAATAGGTGCTTTTTTGTATTACAAAAACTTTTTACACAAAATAATCTATTTTGTTCTACTTGTTTCTATTAAAGACTTTTTGAAACCAATTCCACTTACTTGTTGGCAAAATATGCGATTCCGATATTAATATCGGAAATCAGTATCGGGATTGAAAACGTGCGTTTTGTTTATATGTATAAATATTAAAATTTTACTATCACTAGGTTTTTCATTTTAATAGGTTTTGTATCAAATGTTTCTGAGCAGCTGAGAAAAATTATGATATATATTGAATAAATTATACCCGTGAAGTTTCTTGCCAGTTCTTCTTCACGAAGGTTTTTCCAAATTGGTGGTAGAGTCATGCTTTATTTGACGTCAACAAGTAATTGTCAATGATGATAAATAAATATTTGAATTTGAATTACCTCAAACAAAGAAGTTATTCCAATAGAAATAGCTTTGAAAAATGTTCACACTAAACCTCATGAATAATTATGATTACTTTTGCAATTGATATTTAATAATATTATATTTATGCTGTCAACTATGATCAATTAGTTTTCTAAATAAGGGAAAAATATTAAGAATGACAGCCGTACGCAAACATGGCTCTGTACCGAATGTCATCACTAAAACACAGTACAAAAGAAGATATCTGAAAAAGGCATGTAACTATCTGTCCAGTGATTGCGTGCCACATCATTTCGGTGATGACTACATAGGTCGGGAGAAGATAATAAGTCATAACCTAACAATACCAATGGCACTATTTGGAAACAGCGCTGACCCAAATGCAATCATTTTGTTCAATGGCACCAATAAGAGTTTTTGTAAAAGGATCAATTTTTTATTTCAGAATTCCTTCGATAAAAAATGAAAACATGTCGTATATTTCTCTATACTAATGACTACCATTAATCAGCCTTAATTAGGGGTTTAAAAACCATTAATTAGGGTTTTTAGCCTTAGTACTGAGCATCGTTTCAGGGTCGTTAGGTGGTACCTACTAAAAGATGAATATTAACTAAAACTATTTGACCAAATTCAGTGTATGTTATGAATTTTGCATATTTTTAATTTTCCGTTTCTTATTTATTAGTTCTTTATTTAAATATTTCTTAATGCAAGAGTACTCAATAAAATTGAATGTTTTTTTTTATTTGCAATTTTATAACTGCACTTTCAAAATAAAACACATCATGTAATGCCCAATTAAAATTGACTACAGAATTTCAGCTTCAATAAAAAGAAACTGCAAAAAACCCTACACAAAATATTTGTAAGCACGAATTAAAAAAGCTTTGACTGTCGGCAAAAGGCTCGCATGACTTTTCAACCGATTTTGTTCAAACATGGCAGCGAACACAAATCAAAATCGTACCATTAGTATATGCACTACAATGCAACAGACATACACATAATTTTTTAACTACTTAGTCACAGCTGGCGCCCGCGATCCACCTGATGGTAAGAGACACCCGTGCCCATAGACCATTAATGGTAGATGTTATTGATTAATTATATTCTTATTTATTAATTGTCTATTCTGACCGTAGGCTTATGTTGGCATTGCCTTTGTTCCAGTAACTATGCTGGCTGTTCCTTCCCTGTATCCAGAACACAGCCACGTAAACGTGGTCATTATGGCAGTTACAATAAGGACTGCTACACTGCCCCAGACGCGACCTTCACATACAAACTCTACTACGCAGGTAAAATTTATAACACGCGTCTTTTCGCGTCGGGGGTTAAAATAGATATACCTACATACAAACGTACCTACATTTATTTTGTATTTGATCCCGTGCGGTGACTTTTATCAAGATTTAATTTTAAAAGACTTATTTTAGCCAGTTTGGATAAATAGAATTGACAAAGTTTGGAGGGTCAATGCCAAGCACAGTAAAAGTTGTGTCTCTTCGCATGTGTCTTTTAAATTTTTTTTTACAACATTTATCCCCGACGTATAATGTAATATATTAGTTTTAGCAGGTTCAACAAACTAACAAAATTTTTTTTCCTGTTTATAAGAATTTTATAAAAAATTTTATCTGGCAATCCGTTAGAAAGTGAGCTAGTGTAAGTCTATTTTGAGACGATTTTTAAGAAGTAATTTGTTTTTATTGAATTGAATTATCGTCGTTAGTGATAGAGTTCACATAATCATTTGTGTGAACCCTCCGGTCGTTTCAGGTAACGACCATTGCTGGGGGAAAACTTTCATTACTAAGAAATAGCCATTTACATAGTTTGAAATACTTACCGATGAAATAAAGATACTAAATTAAGATACTTTCATAATCATTTATATGAAATTATTATTTTATTTTTATACGTTTAAGCTAATTACGATATTTTGTTTGTAGGTAAAATATAGAGATCGGCAAAAAATAATTTGCTTTTTGTTTGGGGACAGATTCAATCGTACGAAGGAATCAATATAGTTGTGACAGTCCTCTCTTTTGGTTACGTACATACATTTGGTACCTATCTAAGAAATTTCGAAGAAACCGAAACAAGTGCTTAATATGCTAAGTCTGGATGGCTGTATGGAGGATGCATTAACAATTTCTAGGCAAATTCTCCTGATAATAAATATCGCTGATGAGCGGCTCAAAATATGTGTAGGCTGGCGTTATCATGGTGAAAGACCACCCTTCCTGTTGCTCAATTCCGGCAGTTACTTCTCAATTTCTTGTTTGAATCAATCTGCTGTTGGCAGTAAAGATCCGATTCCCATCAAATCCAACCACATAAACCGCCACACTGCGGGTTTATTCGGTTTTTGCCACGGTGCCCACGGTCTGTGGTAGTTGACCGCTCTTTGACCATGAGCATTCAAACGAGTTAAAACTGTGTTAGGGTCAAATTTCCGGATTCCAAAGGCTTGAGCCAATTTTTTGCTTCTCTTACCGACAGAGCGTTAGGGCCAAAATAGTCACATTTTATTTTCGCTGCTTGTGGAATATTTTCCCTTTTTTGTAATAAAATTTCGAAATATATTGAATTTCTTCCTTCATTTCGCTCATTTTATCGTACCTACAACACAACTGAAATAGGACGGGAAAAAGTAGTTTACTATTTTTAATGTAACCTTCTTTATAGTATCAAAATCAGCCAGTAGCAAACAAGAAAGAAGATGTAATTACAAAATATTATGTTTTAAATATGAAAACCTTTTTTCCCCACCTTTACTTTGTCGTGGCGCCCCTTGGCCAGTAGGTATTTAACGCGTGTATCGTACTATCAAATTACATCCAGGATGCTATGATGCGGATCGCTGACCAGACCAACGCTACAGATAGACAGAATAATAACAAAACTCTTAATTGCCACTAACAAAAAACAAAAGAGAATAAGAACACAATTAATTAAAGAAATTGACAACGTGGGCGGCCTTATCGCTTAAAGCGATGGCGCGATATTACGTGATGATTAACACATGAATTACAAATATTAGTTTTGTAAGATATTAAGTACACACCGTGATCATGATTATTGCAACAGCATATGGTGCGTGGTAAAGTAATTTGGCCTTAATACTTTAAATAAAATTATCTATAGGTATACGTTTTTTCTACGTTCAGGCGCAATTTTCGTTTTGCGTGTTTTCCAGGTAACGAGGGAATTGTACGCCCAAGGTATAGCAAGATAAAACCAAGGAACTTCGGTATTGACAACTTTACCTCCAAATATGACTTCTATAGTATTTTTTTTCGCCTGCTTTTTTTCCTCTCGGTCTACCCTATAATACCCCTAAAAGCCAAGTTAAGGCGTATTTACTCACGACTAAAATGTTGAAATAAAAAACATTCTATGTGTTTTTTTTAACCTATGATTTGAAATATTTTGATTTTTTAATTTTTTTAAACTAACTCTTTAGGGTTCTGTATATCTATTAAACTGAAATTAAAATAGAATCCATTTTTAGATGTTTTATTAAAAGAAATTTTGAGATACGACAAAACGAACATAATTTAACCTACTAACGTCATAATAATTTGATATACGATAACACAACACTTGTTTGGCTAAACTGGTTTAGGGTGCATTGGCTCATATGGCCGATGACCTTAACCTCTCAATCAAACTCAAGAATTCATTAGCAGCAATAGCCTGGGGTATTAGCACCACAGCTGCGGGCGAGTGCTGTGTAGTATAAAAACTAGTCTATGAGAACTTATAGCCACAGTCACACTTGGGATTCAAAATATTAATTACCTACCCTAACTTACTATTAAATATCAACAATGGCCGCTAAGGTAAGCAGAATTACGTACTAAGTATTAGTTTTTTTTTTAATTGATTTCTGTCATGATTTATTTTAAAAATATCATTTTTCAGTGTTTGATAGTGCTTTGCTTGGCTGTGGCCGCGTCTGCCTTGCCGCTGGTGCCGGTCGCCAAGCTGGCGTACGCCGAAGTTGAAGCTCCGGCTCACTACGAGTTCCAATACTCTGTGCACGACACCCACAGCGGCGACATCAAACAACAGAAAGAGGCAAGAAATGGAGACGCTGTCCAAGGTTCCTACTCCTTCGTCCAACCCGACGGGCTCCACCGCATCGTTGAGTACACCTCGGACAAGGAACACGGTTTCAACGCTATTGTCCGCTATGAGGGCACTCCTATCCCAGCTCCAGCTCCCGCAGCCAAACTTGCTTATGCCGCCCCTGTTGCAAAGTTGGCCTACGCTGCCCCTTTAGCTAAGTTGGCCTATGCTGCCCCTGTCGCCAAACTATCCTACGCTGCCCCTGTTGCCAAGTTGGCCTACGCTGCCCCTGTAGCCACTAAGGTGGCGTACCCTGCCGCTGCCCTGTCCCACGTGACCTTCGCGTCTCCTGCTATCTCTTACCACCACTAGACTAAACTCATCATGTTTTTATTTATTCAGCTAGTGTAGCACTTATTTAATAAATATACATCGTTACATCAAATAATGTTTTTCTTCCTTTTTCAAATTTTATGCGTGCAAGTAAAGCTTAGGTATATTTCCAAAACGGATCTAAATTTTACTATGTCTGTATAAGTAGCAGGTATCTACGTTTAATCCGATTGGAATCTAAAGTTAAACGTCCTTAATATTTAATACCTTCCGAATTGTGGGTAAAAAAATAGTACCTAAATGGCTATAGCCAAATCTTAAATATTTTTCTACCAGGACCCTCAGCCATTCAAAGGGGCCAAATACATTTGGTCTGAAGGGTAAATTTTTTTTAACTAAACAATTCGAAAGGTATTAAATAATACGGGCGTTAAACTTTAGCTTCCAATCGGATTAAACGTTGGGTCCTACTCTAAATATACAGACATAAGTTTACTGACATAATGTCTATTCAACTTTTGAATTTTTACGCGATTTACTCTGAACTGTCTCGTTATAGGTACCTACCTCAACTCCACTTGATGGAAAGTGGCATCTGTTCCCTTAGAAACCCTTGAGCACTGATTTTAAGAATACTTTTACTATCAGAAACGTTCTTCGGGATGCGATAAGTGATACTGCGCAGGGATCTCTTGTTACTTCGCTATTGTAATTCATTAAGTCAGTAATCAAAACAACAAATTGGGTCTCTCACAATCCATCATATTCTAGTTTCAATTTAACAGGTTGGTTTATTGCATCTATAGAAAAGAAAGCGAAAATTGTAATATAGCTTTTTCCCCATAATACCGTTGTTAAGTAGTTATTTAGGCAATAAAATAAAACAAAACTGTAGTATGATATTCACATAATTTTAATAAACAGATTATCACAACGCTCTAGACATAAAATTGCACCATAAAACAAAAGTACCTTGAAATCAGTCTGGTACTAAAGAGCTAGAGATTTCATCATCAAATAAACTGGAATCAATATAAAAATACTATAGAAATAATTTAGTATACTATACATACGTCTACGTTAAATCTGCAATATTACATCAAAATATTCCAATGAACGACAGCCTTAACACATTCGAAACAAATATAAACTGAATTGATTTTACAGTTAGTTTTTTATTAATACATTAGTAATCTAATGAACACTTAAAATATAGGCGCATCTACGGCGTTGACCTTTTAAAATTGAATCTTAAATCACTGTGATGTAACTAGTCTAAAATACACCTTACGTTTTGAACTTCATTTAAAAATCACACGTCATTGTTTTCAAATTCGACTCCTAATTTAAAATAGTTAAGGAATGTGTAAAATGGAAGTAAGTACCTACTCGCTACTTGGAAACGTTCGTTTAAAAGTAATTTTGGTAGTGGGTAAGGGTTAATCATTGTGCGTAAATAACTAGGCCTTTATACATTGACTAGCCAAGACCGTTGTTTTAGTATCATGAATTATGTAATAATCTTTATTAAATCCAACTACGACAATTTCTATACCCATTTCACTAAATACCTTGCAGGTAAACCATTAGTCACTAAAGAAAAATTACCACATCCAAATATTTACCTTTACCGTACAACGGTTAAAAAAATGTCTTGCCTGCAAAATATTTTGCTCTTTATGTTCATATGTATATCCCTGTCTTAGAATTCTAGTAAAATTGTGAATACACCCGTTGCGTCATGGCATTGTAATAAATAATATGCGGTTAAAATAGTAATTTACGGACTAAAATTATATACTAGCTCAATCACAGAAAATACAAAACGATAAATATGTTCGATCTTGTTCTAATTCATACTTAAAAGTAAATTGGAGTTATTATGTTCATTGAATACATGTAATTTGATTTATAACGAAATAAATATTGGTAAATAAGTATGTGTTGCTTAATCTAAACCTTTAAATTTTTTAATAAATCCGTTATCGTAAATAAAATGGCATGAATGAAAAACACAGGGTTCATGACTATTCGGTGCGTTTTCTCAACGAGTTCATGTCCAATGGCAATACATAGATCTATAATTTTGTCATGTAATAATCGTTATTGTCATGTAATAACAGCAACTTGACTAGTTCGCCACAACTGCAAAGTTGAAATCCTTTTTAATGAACCTTGCACCTGTCAAGTTAGTAAACACATTACTGTAGCTATCACATTATATTATTTGACACATGTCATCAATCCATATGTGAGAATTCGTAAATGCAAATCAATTACATTTCCAGTCGATAAATCAAAGAGAATTACTTTTTAAAGCTAGTTGGTGGATATAATAAAAAACTACGGCAGATAAGGACAATCTGCGACGCAAGCACTTCATACATCTTTTCCCGCCGCGCCGTCGCCTGATTTTAGTCGCACTCCGAATAAGTTGACAACGCGAAAAGAGCCGAGGTGCCACGACACGACACGAATACGAAAAAACTTTATTCTGTCTCGCTCGCGCGCGCCTCGTCGTTGCATCATTCCCAGTTTCATTAATTTACAGTTTCAACAATGTAGTGTACTTATTGTGTGCTTGTATCATATCCATTTCCTGCCTTGCACTATTTAAATTTAATCAAAGTTTACAGCAGATTTCTTCAATAAATTTTTTGGTAAAAGAATATGTTGCAACGACATGGTTATTTAAGAGCAATCGCCAGAACCATGACTAATCCAGCTCGAAAAATTTGCATCTAGAACGACGATACGTACTAGAGTTCAAACATACATTATTTATTAGCAATCCTACACCGTTGTCTCAACCACAAACACTTTGAATAGATTCAGGTCCACATCAAACAAAATTTAAATGCAATTGTATGCCTTTAGGCACAAGAACTCGCTGGCTCCTACGTGTATATTATTAAACTGTGGCACAGTTTGAGCTTAGGAATTAACTTGGATATATCGATCTGGAACAACCCTGCTCGTGATATCACTTCCATCGTTCAAGGTTAGGTTTCAGTGCCTTCTGGAATAACAAAAATAGTAAGTTTTATTAAAGATACCCATATAATTTGCAAGATTACTACTAACTAACCTACCGCTGGAGTCAATGATGAAAACATATTCAGGCAAAGCTAATTGTGCAGCGGCATAAAGATAAGGATTTTGAAAATATGTATTCTTTAGACCCATTTTTTTCTGATCGACGGAATATTAGTTTTATGCTCACTTTACCAAAATCTACTAGGTCACTGCTTTTCCAAACTGTAGTCAGTCGGGTACATGTTATAATGAACGTATATAATAATGTGACAGATGTGTAGCGTGCAATATTTAATTAATGACTTAAATCTTTGCTTTTTTAATATAAATCCTTAAACATCAAGAAATAAAAATGAAATAATTGTGTTACCTGGGGTCAGCGGATGGTCACGTAACATAGAACCTGAAATATTGAAATTTATGTAGTAGTTATTACGAATATGAATAAAATATTCAAAGACGGCTCATGCATTTTACCACATGCGTGTTTACACTATTAGCGAACGACACATAAAAACCCATCAAATTTACGATTTTTTAATTTATTTTACTATTAGGCCGCAATTATATGTATATTTATGATATTTAGAATTATAATGTTTTATTATTACGCTTCTTAAGATCTTTTTTAGACTTTTTGGTCACCTTGTCTTCTCAATCAAAAGAAGTATCATATAACAATCAGTAACTTTTTATTTTCTACATTAATAATTGTCCATTATTCCATTCCCAAACTACTGCTATAATCAAACAAAACATATAAGAAAAAATATAACATATATTGTAGGCACTTTATGAATTTTTAGTTTACTAACATTACGAATCTAAATACTTATTCAAGGCAGCAAAATTTTTGCAACCATTATAAAAGTTCGGGGAAAAGGTGTTTTCGTATTTTGTATGTAATATTTTGTAATTATATCTCTTTGGTGGTATTGTTTGCATTGTAAAAATAATGTATAAGAACAATAATTTTTGAAATGTTTTTCTGTTAGATAAAATAAGCGCACCCAAAATGTAAAATTCGAAATAAGGATTGCAAATATACCCATGATAAGTTGCTTTCATTCCAACATGGACCGTTAATGAGGTGTAAAATAATCTGTAAAATTCTCATCGTCAAAACAAAAACTGTAAACTAAAACTTAAGGTAATTAAAATCTCAAAAAATAAAAATTTAATTATCTTAATTACCTACGTAACGCAGGTGGTAGTTCTGCCTTTTTAATTAATTTTTAAAGATTGATCAAATATCTTATTAATAATTAACATCGTTAAACTAAACATAAACAATAATCTTAACTGAGATCAACAATTCACCACTATGTCATTAATGGCCTGATCAAAGAATAAGAAAACATCCCGAGTTTTATACAAAACGCGAAAAAGTGCGCTGGTAAATACGTCCTTAGACCCTCCCGGACAAATATCTTAATACAACCCACGTCCCGTAAAGATTCACTCATCTGGTCCTCTGGCTATGACAATCAAATTATATAATCATTTACTGGAATATATCAAACATGAAAAAAACTACAAAAGATTCACGTTCTTGGTAAACAACTCCTACACGACTTACGAATACTTAGTTGATAAATTTAAATGAAATAGGAATAACGAATATTATCCAAATAATTTATTTAATTTAAAATGACCACAAAATGTCCTCTCCTGCATTGCAATACCTTAACTATGTGCATAATTTTACTTTTTATTGTATAAATTCTCTGTTATTTTTAAAACTACTACCTGTAAAATTATGATAGCAATAAAGTATTGAGTATTGAAAATTTATTATAAAATATGTTATTCTACCAAAATATAAAAACACCGGATACTGGTACCGGATCCGGTAGAGGTATGTTAATGCCAGATCCGCCAGATTACCGGATCCGGCTTTCCGGATTGCAATCCCTAATTCGAAAGGTTATGTTGCATAAAATATTGAATTCAGCAGTTGTTTTATTCAGAAGCCTCAAATTTTCTATGGCAACGGCAACATATACCATATTTATACAGGGTGTCCCAGAAATGACACGTAAGGGTGACACTGGAGGTAGATGGACTTCAGGCCCATCAGATAACACCAACATGCTTCCAATAAAAGTTTTCTGGTTTTCGAAATATTGTCACTTTTGTGATTTTTTATGAAATTTTCACTTTTTGGTCCTTTTTTGTCTACAGCTGTAGATAGATAGTTATGTGCTTCTGCAATTTCATTTATTAGTAATTTTGCCACAAAAGACACCTGGACCTGTTATAAAGCATTATCATGCAGTTGTACTATTTTCCAAGTAGCACGCCTTTAATGAAAAAATTAAATTTTCTAAGATTTGGTTTTAAAAAAATGGCTATTGTGATGCTATTTTGAAAAGGTCATTAAACAAGGAAATTTTTAAGATGATGTGTAGTATCATCGCCATACATTTTTTTTCCACAGCAATCAGTTAAACTTTGGTCAGGTTTTTCGCAGTGAAATAAAATATAACAATTCAACTCTTTTTGTTAGCATAGTGTGCTAGTTTCCATCAAAATCATTACTAGGTTGTCTCAAATAACTAATACCGATAGACTTGGTAAAAAAAATTCGTGAGTTAAAAGACATTTATTGCAGTTGTAGGCAAAAAAGGACCAAAAAGTAGAAATTTCATAAAAAATCACAAAAGTGACAATATCTCGAAAACCATAAAACTTTTAGTGGAAGCATGTTGGTGTTATCTGATAGGCCTGAAGTCCATCTACCTCCAGTGTCACCCTTACGTGTTATTTCTGGGACACCCTGTATAATTAAATTTATATACACTATGAAGAAAATTGTCTTTATACAAAAAAGCTTTTTTCCTGACCTCACATGAAATAGATTTAAAACAGTGACGCTACTTTTACATTTTTATTTAAGCTAAATATATACATATGAAGAATGGAAACTTTATTATAATCATGCTTTGAGAGCCGCAAGTCGCGAAAGCTGCAGAAGACTTTCGCAATAGTAAAATAAAAACCATATAAAGCTAATATTATTTCAAGAAAGACTTAAAAAAGGAACTTTTACCGTTGGATTTAGACTGATTTTTGGAGCAATTCATTGTCACTGTTATACAATGGTTAGATAGGAAAATTATCAAATCGTCGTTTGTTAAGGTTTCTTGAATTAAAACACATACAGCCACTTAAAATAATTACATCATGGGACCAATTCGACTTTTATGTTTCTGTCATAAAAACTTTACATCGTGCCGAAATTAAATAAATCTCATCTTGGCTCGATAAACATAAACTACTTGCATAGATGTAAACTTTCGTTAAGATGAGGTCTATTATTACCTAATGGCTTAAATAAACAGCGAAATTTAAATATTACAAAAATTAACGCTAATGCAAATAAATAACACAGTTTTAATAGTTGGAAAAAAATACCACCATACCACCCTGAAACATCAGTTCGAAATCATTTGATCAATAATTTAAAACACATTATACCAAACCAATTCGAGTAGAAAACATTTGCTTTTTAAGTGAATTTCAAAAATCACTACTTATAGTTTGAATGTAATATCTATGAACAATGAACCTGAGACATAAACCTAAAATTTATCTCACTAAAACCGACAAGTCGAATAAGCCCCAAAGAAAGCCACAAAACTCGCGTTTTACCTATGACAACACATGGGCTAGGCGGTCAGTACAGAATAGCGTCAGAAACAAGATTACTCGTTAGTGCGGCGCCGGGCGTGATACCCACGATGCTGCCGCCGACGCACGCCTCCACGCCCTCTGTTGGCCACCACCGGGTTACGAGTTAATGGTTATAGTTGTGGAAGTTGGCGATGGAACGTAAACATAATAAAATCAGAAATCTGACCAAATGAACGACTTGTATGATCACTTGTTATTTATATAATAATTATCAATTTTAATTAATATATATGTGATATAATTATAGAAATTAAAATAGCATTTATAAGCGAGAACTAGATGGTTATGTTTTCGAAGCCATTGGCGGCTAGCAATGCATGCTGACAGACTTCGATGATATAACAAGTTTATATAAATTACGGAGTTAATTTTAAGAACTTACAAACGATTATAAATATAACACAATTAATAGCATTCTATCGCCAACACATTTTAATAATTATGAAATAGAACATGAGGCCTGTTCGCTCAAGTAGGCAGTTAGAACAATTTCATGATTAACATATAAAAATACCATTTCCATCTCTACTCAAGTGTGCAGGCTTTAAAACAACAAACAAAACGATAAAACCAAGGGGTCTAAAGGTGTTCATGATTCCATTGCAATGGACGATTCTATAACGACTCTTGTCTTTTTCGACAGGCGTTGATTTCGATTTGAATTGAGGTGTCAAAAATATTCTTAATGGTGCTTAGCTTCCCCTGTGTTATTAATATTTTGTTTGTTACATAAGGTAGATTATACATCAATCTTATTCAAGCTGCAAAAAATGTAATATTTGATTAATGAATGTTTAGTAACCTTCATGCAATGTTAATGTCTATTAGAAATTGATTCAATAAGATGATTGAATGAAGGTACCCAATGCATTGAAGATACGATTAAATGGTAAATAAATGATTTAAAATAGCATGCATCAAAATAAACCAAACATACATTTGTTTCATCAATTGTACAAAAATACAAAATGAAGCAAAACCTTCGTGTCAAACCAATACAGACAATAACTAATTAATTATTGAGAATACCAAAATTTGTTAAAATATACTGTAAAATTTCTAAGTCATTCTTCAGATAAGAATTTTTATACTTTTATTTTTAGAAAGTTACATTCCAAGTTATCTATGCAGTCAAGGGCAGTTAAGTCTCTCTTTAAAGAATCTCTTAGTTCCGATTTTATCTACGGAACAAGTAAACGGATGGCACTGTATCTGATGATCCAAAAATTATCACAAATAGCCTATTTAAATAGGCTGGACTATTTGCTAGCGTACTGTTTTTACTGCAACGGCAGCCAATCCACTCATTTGTGTATAGAATCGCGAGCAGATGAATGAAGCTTTTCTATTGTAAGTTATAGCATACAGGCCGTACTAAAAAAATAACTTTTTAAGTTTCGATATACCAGCTATGTTAAACATGGCAAATTCATAATCTACAAACACTAGTTTGGAAATATAAGTCTGTAAGTTATACAGGGTGTCCGGTAATGAATGGATAACCTTGAAATGTCCAATAGTACAACTTATGGCCGTTCTGTAAAAAGTACGAAAAATAATTTATCATAAGTAGTACCTCTGATATTTCTTTTTTAAAGAAAAGTCTTTTTTTTTCAATATTATTTTACTCTCTTAAAAAGTATGACCAGAAATGAATGATTTCTATTAGTTTTTCGTTGTTTTAATATTATAGACTAACTGTGCTGATAGATTAAAAGTAAATGGTATGAAAAGCTTACGCAGTTTTTTTTTAGAAATATGCAAAATAATTTATTTTTGAAAAATATGCAAAAAATATTTTTTAAGCAAAGCTCAAACCTCTTGGGTATGAAGAAAATTTATGAATACATGGGTGGCCAATAATTTTAAAATAATGTCTGTTTCAAGTACATTTTATAATGGTACAATTCATAAATGTATCTTTCATAAATATTGACTTATTGCCATTAATGTAGAAAAGGAGAAAATTTGACTAAATTTGTAATATGGGAATTTTTTTTAATTGAATTGTGTCTGATCGTTGGTGATTAATAAAAAACGCACCAGGAATTGATCACACATGAAAACAGCTATTATAAAACAAATTGAAACCAAATTGTTAGAAATTAACTAATTTGAATGTAATAAAATAACCAATTTAAATGTTTAAAATGGTTACTTTACTAGCGTGAAATGGGCCGTGCGACCTTCATATTTGCTACCTGCGCGCATGCCATACCGATCGTCTTTTGTGTTATGTTAGACAAAGAGGGGTCTGAATTGGGTAAGTGCGAAAGAGAAGAGCTAAATGTAAAAATAAAGGGAACTTAGTGCGTCACTGGACTTGCTCGACTTCGCATGTGTTTATTTCGTCTCCGTTTGCAATTATTTGAATCAGTGTTAAAATGACCACTTGGCTATTTTACTGGACTTCTTTTTGCTTACTGATTTGGACTTGTTTTGTTTGGTGATATTTGCGACGATTTGGCTTGTTTCTGGCCACGTCATCAGTACACGGCTCAAGAATATGCAAACATGCAGTTTATTTATGGAGAATGCAGAGGCAACGCAAATGCAGCCGCAGCTCTTTATAGGGAGAGATATCCTAATTTGCGCCATCCAGACTACCGCGTATTTATAAAAGTCCACGGTTGTTACTCAGAAGGAAGAATACCGGGTAGTGGTGTAGGTGGTAATAGCACTGGAAGAATCGCTCGTCCTGATGTAGAAGACGTGGTGCTTGCGGAGATTGAAAATGATCCTTCAACCTCTACGCGAGCAATAGCTCCACGCACAGGCATTGGAAAATCGACCGTGCAAGATATTTTAAAGAAAAACAGATTCCACTCTTACCACGTCACACGCGTGCAAACTCTCCAACCGAGAGATTTTCAAGCAAGAGTGCGTTTTTGCCGGCAAATGCTGGTTATGATGGAGGAAGACCCGCAATTTTTTAATAATATTTTGTGGAGCTATCAGTCAACGCTGACAAGAGACGGTTATGTAAATTTACATAGTTGGGAACTAGAAAATCCCCATCTTAAGCGTGAAGACAGGTCACAATACCAATTTAAAATAAATATTTGGACTGGAATTTTAAATGGTATGGTAATTGGCCCATTTGAATTGCCGGGGAATTTGACGGGGCAAAGTTATTTGGAGTTTCTTCAAAACGATCTCCCCAATTTATTACAAGAGGTTCCCGAGGAGCTGAGGGAATTGAATTGGCTGCAAAATCAGCACAGTTAGTCTATAATATTAAAACAACAAAAAAATAATAGAAATCATTCATTTCTGGTCATAGTTTTTAAGACAGTAAAATAATACTGGAAAAAAAGACTTTTCTTTAAAAAAGAAATATCAGAGGTACTACTTATGATAAATTATTTTTCGTACTTTTTTCAGAACGGCCATAAGTTGTACTATTAGACGTTTCAAGGTTATCCATTCATTACCGGACACCCTGTATACCTATTCATGCACATTATGACTTAGAGATTGCATATAATTGGTTTATACAACATCGAAGACGTCATATCCGCTGGGCTTAAAACGAATTATTTTGTACTGTGATCTTTTCGTCAAAGTTCTGAAGTCATTTGTGTTGCGATGTAGACATATAACACGAATTTACTAAATCCGCACTACATCAGACTAATTTCCATTTAGGTTCTGGCTAAGGACCCTTAGCGATAGACCAGAGTCCGGTGAAATTTTAAGGCCAATAGGCCAATAGGGCCATCAATAACAGGCAGTCAAGCTTTGATTCATATAAGAATGCAATCAGTATTGAAATCGATGTTAGGGTGAGGAATTTACATGGCATAACTAATTATTTTTTGATGACTCAAAAGGTACATGTTTTTCTATGGGATGTTATGAATGGCGAATGTTTTTATTTTTCTTTATTGTTGTTACAGGGAATATGCATTACAAATAAGTAATGGGAGCGTTAGATTACCGCGCTCTTTACATATATGTCGTTTCATATTTATTCATAGCAAATTACATCCGTCAAAACGTAAAATTTTAAGAGTTTTACTAACCCAAATGGATGTATATCTATCTGATTAATAAATTATTAATAAAAAACAACACAACGCTGATCACATCCAAAAAAACATACATAATTTCTCTGTATTCAAACTTAAACCCAGCGAACATACAGCTCTAAAAAAGTAAACCATCAAAAACACATGCAAGCGTAGGGCCAAGCAACCAGCGACCTCACCTGTGGTGCAGGCGGCGGCGGCCTCCGCGTTCACACCGGCCACCGACCACGGCCGCGCCTTGGTCGCCGCGCGCACGTGCCCGTTCCCTAACGTTTCATGGCCACATTACGATCGAGAAATTTTAAGATAGTAAAGGCTTTAAAGCCTTAACCATAAAAAATATATACAAGTATGTAAATGAGAAATGTTTGAGAAAAGATGTTTTGAGTGTTAAATCGAGTATGCGACGGTGATTTGAAAATCGTATGAAGTATTGTGACAGAGTAAATTTATGAGAACTACATACGTTATGCAAATGTCTCCAAATTCATATATTCATACAGAGAAAATGCGTCCTTTTTAGCTATGCTTGTCATACTTATTAATTCATTTTCATTTACGTAATTGATATGAATCCCAATAAGAAAAAGGTAGGAAATATGAGCGTATAGGATTCATTATAAGTAAATAATAATAAACCAAAATGGATCTTGTCAAAATTAGTTTACCCAAATTGTACAGCTTTTAATGTTTGTTTATGATAATTTATTCAATTACATGAAGTGCTTTTGATAAGCTTGTATAATATTTACAAGCGCACCAAACATAAGCTTGCCTCACGTGACGAGAAGTGCTACAGCCAACCGGTAGTTTTAAACATAGCTCGTTCCTGATTGGTCAGTCAGCTGTCAAATCCACAATCACAATATAAAACCAATAAGCTTTCACCACACGAAGGAATCTCACAAAAGCTGTGTTTTTACGTTTGCAGCGGTGTTTCTGTTTAAGTATTTGAACTGAATACATTCAAAACAACTATGTTTTGAACATGTTACTTATTTGTCAATTACAGTTTTGATTTTCAATGTACTTATTAGACATGTTACACGATTTAATAAATTGACAAATAAATATCAGCCTTTCAAGTTTAATTCCAATGACAAAGGCAGTAAAACTTTATCTTACCCATGGTGTTGACATTGTCAGAAGACCTCGATGGAGGCGGAGTGGTTGCAGTTTTGGCACCTACGTTATCGGAAGATTTGCAACGCGATACTTCTGCAATAGATTATGACACAAAAATATATATTTTTAAGACATAGGATATAACTTAGGTAGGGTGCGTTCCGAATGCCGCTCACAGCGCTATCAGCGCTAAAACTGCTCATAACTATTCCAAATCGTTTTAACTCGCTAAAATAGATATTTTTGCTATGTCAATCGGAATGGTAAATAGTGCGCTAAAATTCTAATTGTTCCTCGCTTATACCTAAAGATCTCTTCATTAAGATCTTTGACCCTCATTGTACAGGAGCCATTTTTTTTAAATATTATAGCAAAAAAAAATTAAGGAAGCTTCTAAAATCTAAAATAACCTAAATAAACATCAACAAAGAAACGAGTAAATTTTGACCGATAGTTCAGAGCGACCATGCTCCGTAGCTTGGGCACTGTGAACGGGAAGATGGCGGCGTTTATGACTCCATTGACGACGGCTCACAGGCATTCGGAACGGGTGTATAACACGGCACTGAGCGATAATAATCGGCATTCGGAAAGGACCATTAAAATCTCTGCTCTGGTTAAGTATTTTTATGACAAGGTACATTTAAGTAAGCTGTGGTTTTAAATATGTTATTGAATTTAAGTTTTGGAATTGGGTCTTACCGTGTTCTAATAAAACCGGAGTACTTTCTCCAGATGTAACGCTGTACCTGAAAGATGATATTTATTTATTTATTTCATTTAATTATTTTTTCATATTAACAGTGGTAGAATATTGAAAACGTAGGCAATCAACGGTTTTAATTTATTTGTTATCTAATAAGTAATCAAAATAAATGAATGTTTAAATCTCTCTTTAGTATAATATGAAAATTAGGAATTAGGTACTTGTCCCACTAACGATAATGAACGAGAACTTACTTACTTGAGCGACCCAATGTTCGATAAATTCAAATTTAAATATTTTTCCTCAACATTGACATGTGCTAGATCTTATTGAAATTATATAAAGCATGGCTCAACCAACAGTTCGATTCGTTCTTCGTAAAGAAGAAATTGCAAGTAACTTCACGGATGTCATTTTACCAAAATAAATAAATAATCTGCATCTGTTAGCCCGGCAAGGGGGGGGGAGCCCCGCAAACTATGCAAACGACAAACATCCGCCAGCCATCGGCCTCCTCAGTTATATTAGAAGGTGAGCGAGATTAAAGCTTTAAAAGTTACTAGCATTTCCGTTGGCGAAGTCAACTAGGTAATGTTGTATATGCATTGTATACACAGGTGGACTCACATGGTGTCGTCTCGCTGCAGCGTGGGCGAGTGTGGCGTGGACGTGGCGAGCGAGGACAGCGAGTGCAGCGAGCGGGAGGTCAGGGGGGTGCGCGTCGACAGCGAGTTCAGCTCCTCGCTGCCCGGCGGCGTGCGGCAGCGCCAGAACTCATCTAGGCCTGGAAACAGAAAACCGTTTGAAAATCTACATCGTTACAATTACTTTGACGTAATAAAGCTTGTGTTATAACTTTGTTATTAGCTTATGATAAATTTTAATTGCAATTTTAAAATTGGAGTGAAAAACGTAATAAACTAGACGTGACTCCCAATTCCAGTATAAGCACCCGGAAGGCTGGGAGGACGTTATTGTACGATTATAACAATTAGTTAAGTTGCTCCGTAGTAAGAAGTCAAATTCAATTTTTCGGATCCAATAAATCAGGGTACAACTCGTCACTAATATCTAATTCTCGAAAACGTACCTTCGTCAATATCCTGCGATTGGTCAGTCACTGGTCTGGTCGGTGCTCTTGTCTTTGCACGTTTCGGTCGTCCTATGAAAACATCATTTTAATTTATTTATACATTTTCAAGATAAAAGTGTAGTCTTTGCAATATTTTAATTATTAAAAAATTTGCAAGTAAATAAGACTGGCAGGAATTGTCTTGTAATTTTAAAATAAAACTACAAAATGAATGTATTTTAATAGAATAAAACTGCATATTATTTTATTAACATTTTGTTATCTAAAGTTATAAAAACACCATTTTTTTTTCATATTTCCATACAAACCTCGCATCCCACCTGCATTATGGGTGTACCTTAATGGGTGCACCTGCAGGGTGTAAAAAAGTACTAGTGAGCCTGAAACAGTTGCATAAACTGAACAACTTTTCCCAAGGAACATAGCACCACAACTTAGCTGAAGAAACAAAGCGTTCAAAATGCAATAAAAAAGGACGCGGGCGTTCGCGTTGCACGTATGGAAAACGCTTTGCAATACATTATCAGCATTGTTTCTTCACAGTTCTTTTTTAATGTAATTTTTTTACTACGCACTATGATAATAATAATAATAAATTGTAAACACACCAACTGTATGGCCCCAAAGTAAGCAGAGCTTGGGTTATGGATGACTATACAGCGAACTGGGGGGGGGGGGGGAACCCAAGAATAAACATACATATACAAGCAACCATGACCCGAGAACAAACGTCTGTGTTCATCACACTAATGAATGCCCCGGCCAGGACTCGAACCTGGGACCTGCGGCGTATGAGGCAAGGCTACCACTGCACCACTGGTAAGTAGCCTTGCCTCATACGCCGCATACACTATGTTCCTTGAACCGTTTGTGAACCTGTTTCAGACTTAACAGTACTTTTTTAACACCCCGTATATGAAACCTGTTGATATACGACTATATACACCTGAGTACATTTATTTACCTTTAACAAGATGTCGCAAGGTATGCGTGGGTAGTTCGGCCAGCGAGTCCCTGCACTCGCCGTGCAGTGGCGGCAGGGACAACATCTCGTTTGACGTACATTGCTGTTCGGCTACGGACTTCGGTCGCACGCGCCGGTGCCCACGCTCCCTTCGTCGACATCCGAGCGGTGTGGCCTGAATTATAATAAACAAGTTAAAAGGTTAAGCATGAACTACTCTAATAGGATGCAGACCTAACAAAGATACTTAAATTGAGTTTAAGTACGTTTATGTTAGATTGCGGTAAAAAATTAAATTTAAAGCCATGCACGTAATATAATTAATTAGGTTGTTAAGTACTAATTGGCTATTCATTTGAAAATGCAAGTTTTTATTATGTGAAAATATAAGATCATTTGACCTAAAAAATGTTTTGAAAAACAAAGTTTTGAATTTTATATTGAAATTATATTGATCAGAAAACTTAAAAAAGATACCAAAACTTATTTTAAGATGTGATAGATTTTGTAATATTATTAGCTTACTGACATTAAGTTTAACCGTATTTATCAGGACAGTAAACGCATTGCCTACGTAGCGATTATATATAATATTATCCAAACGCCCTTACAATTTTTAGTATGACTCACATTGTAACGTCACAACTCGCTACCGTTTTGTATGGAGCGTTTTTCAGCGACTCAAACACATCGCTGTATCTAGAAAACTATTGACTGTAAACATACTGTTACTCCTGCAATATTTCTTTACTGTTGATAAATATGTAATAATTTTTTTTGCCAAATACCCAACTGTCTGCTAAACCATCGTGGACAGTTTAAAGTGTAATTTTTTTATGAAATTGGGTATCTAGTTTTTTTTCTGATCGAAGCAATTTTTCACATAGTCTATAATTAATTTATATATTTTCTTAGGTAGTTACAAAATGTGTTTAAAATACCTATTCGCCGTCAAGAGGGGGACACTAGTACAATGCTTTCGGGACACCGTACTTTGCGCTTTCGTAATAACCGTTCTAGACACCACAATACCGAAAAATCACCAGCTAATTATGACTTCATTAAACTATTGTTATTTGAGTTATTACGCTGATATTTGCCTCAAACCTTTACACATTATTGAGATATAAAACTAATAATGCACATGGTCTTCATGGGCGCCGCAAACGTGGACTTGCAACAGTAGGTATGTGCTTTCAAAATAACTTTCCATAAAGTAGTTCAAAGACAATCAACAAACATCTTACCAAATTCAAGTAGTCCAACTTCTAAGCGGCGTGGAAAAGAACATCAAAAGTCATAAATCCTCATAGGTGCATAGCAATACAAAAATAATAGTTACTCTTAAAAACTATAATGATTTAAAAATGGTTCACTTAACGTATTAACAAAAATTATTCTAATATTTCCTAATATATAATTTTCTATGCCATTTTTAACGTCAAGTGATATCAAATACGAGAACAACGAAGACTCACGCCAATGATGGTCGAGATATTTCGCGCCCTTCCAAATTGTTACTTCTGCGCAGTTACATCGGCGCAGTTACTTACCACTTTTTTTACCATATTTTTTTAATTGTGTTATTTAAAGACAATATATATTTAAACAATATTTGGTAGCTTACCCCTGAATGTGAGATAGGAGACAATAAATCAGGTACGTCGTCTCCAACGAGCACTGGTTCTGAATCTGTTGTCTCGAGGTTCTCACACGCTTCTAAGGCTAGGCTCTCTATTGCTTCACTAGAATTTAAAAAAAAACATGAATTAAGTGAAATTTGAAAGTTTCTCAAAGTGTTACAAATGAACTGTGGATCTTAGTTTTTTTAGCAAGTCTTGCTTACTACTGTCGTATGTGCTTACTAAGACTCCAATTTAGTTGCTTCAGCTATTGTACACAGGCTTAACAATGCCCATTTTATCCAATATCACGAATATAATAGTTTGGTCGCAGATGGATGCGGTGGTCAAAACAAGAATTGCATTCTGGTGGGCGCATGTTCTAAATGGTTGTTGGAGCATAAAAACATAAATTCGATCGAGTCGGTATTTCCAGTGACAGACCACTCATTTACGCCTGCTGACAGACAATTTGGTATAGTTGAAAAAAAGCGGAAGATAGATCTCTTTTGCATCCTTGCGTAATAAAAGATATAATAGGAGAAACTTCGACATTAGTCAGGTTAGGAAGTGACTGCCCTGTTTTCAAGTGGAGAAACAGCGTTAAAACGGTATTTAAACCTACTACATCTTGGAACATGGCATTTAAAGAATGCAAAAGATTTATATTTTGATCTTATGATCAGAGGCGCTCACAAACACCAGGCAATGTTAGAGACGAATTATATTACAAAACGGATATAGCCAAAGCTCAAACGTATGTCAACGCAATAAAAATATTTCAGACGTAAGCCCCTAACAACTGCCGAATATAGTGCCCGTTAATAAAAGTAAATTGTCCGATACTAAAAAGTGACCAAATCTTTTTATTATGATATTTTTTAAGAAAAGAAACTGTTATTGCTCCTCAAATTGAAGAAAATTATTGTGAAGAGGCAATGGAAGAGCTCCAAGATCTTCGTATATAATTTTTGTTTGTGATTGTTTATTTTAATTATTACATTGAAATAAAATTCAATAACATTTATTTCAAAAAAAGTTATTGTTGATGTCTTTGTGACAGCCCTGATTATATGAAGAGGAATTTAAAATCAAAATCGGAAATCTGCACACTGATTAATTTCAAATGCGGCATTCTCAAAAAATTGGTTTCAAAGTCGGCAATCTGCAAAATTGCAGTTTATGGCTCAATCATAATGAACCAATGCAAAATCTACTTTTTAATTGTCGTCTTAGGTATTTGAGATTGGATCAAAACTGTATTTGTAACCTTATGAGCTTGAAAGAACAAATAACACGTTATTTTTTATTTACCAAAAAATCTCGAAAGGTCAGATTGCCATCTTTAAAACTACTCGACTCAAATGTGTTATACATATTTTGTTACATACATTTTGTAATATTATGTTGCATTATATCCTTGGTTGCGAACTATCTGTGCCGATCTAAACAATACCATTATATCCCCACTCCTACTTTTTATAAAAAAGCAACTTACTTGAGTAAGGCTTGCAACGTCGAATGGCAAGGGGCCATAGCGTCCCGTACTGCTTGTAGTGTCACCCGCTCCGTCCCGCTGTTGCCACCGCCCATGGCCGCAAATATTTCTCGGCAACGCTGGAAAAAGGGATTAATAGGTATAATCCAGGGGTTTGCTTGATGTTGTTGATTAGGTTTAGTGAAATTTTAAATTAAGCAATGAGTGGGTAAAAACAAATTGTACTATTTACTTTTATTAATCGTGTGATGGGGTCAATATATACTGGCTGGTAAAGTAATTTCTTTGATTTCTAAACTATGCACAATATAGGAAAACTAATTATTGATCCTGAAAGTGTAAATTGTATCAAAAATGGTTTTTATTTATTATTGTTTTTTTTCAGTTTATGAAATAAATAATAATACTAAACGTAAAATAATAAAAATTGAATTTTCCGTATTCCATATATAATATGGTATGGCTCTCATAGTGGCGTATAAATGATAACTCCTAGAAATAAGCTCGTAGCGCAGTTCGATGAGATCACTTGCATCCTGTATGTTCCAGAAAAAAATTGAAGTAAGAACCTTATCCTGATACATCACAGACGTATAAATATATAGACCTCACTTCCGAACTCAACGTAGCTGAACAGGTACGTCAAAGATCAGCAACAAATAAATATCATGATTCAAATTGCAATGTCTAACTTTCCTAAATCAAATCGGGACACATGCTGAGTCGGGATATCGCGGGAATCAAAAAGCCTTCATATTACATAGAATTTGGTTGCTATCACTTTTTTGACAATGAGAGCAAAGATTGAGAGAAGAGATTGAAGAGCGAATATCTCTTAAATAAATATATAAAAGAACAATAAACCTACGAGTTGCTGTTGACGTAGCTTGGTGGACACATACCTGCAGATGGAGATGCAGTGCCGCGTGCACGACGGCGGCGGCGCGGTCGACGGCGGCGGGCAGCGGCGGCGGCGGCAGCGCGGCGCACGCGCCCGACGCCAGCCCCGCGCCCGCCTCGTCGCCCAGCCACGACCGCTCCAGGGCCAGCGCGCGCAGCCGGTGCTGCTGCGTGGGGTTGCTGTTTGATGACAGCCTGCAAATTAATGAAGCATGCGAAGTTTTCGAATGTCGTGAATTTTGAAACTTGACTAGTCAGGGGAATTGATACTATAATTGCAGCAGAAATGAACTTTAAAATAAACTTATTTAGACGCACTTGCTCTTTGTTACTACAACTAATTTTTACATGATATTGACATCATTGTTGATTCTTTGGCCATCATTCTCTGTGCTCATATTTGTTAATAAGCGCAAAGTAGGCAATAAAATTAATTGTTTGAGGCTTAAGTTTGTATAAATACTTTTTAAGTGTCTTTTTTTCTTTGCTTTCTTATTCAATTATATTTATTTAACTGGGTATTTACATTAACTAGTTTTTGCAAATTGCGAAAAGATAATGGTTATTCTGTACCCCAATTTTATAAAGTTGTTAGAACAGGGCTGTTTGTTACCCAAATGAAATAAATAAAACACAAAACATATTTGCACGCAATAAAGCCACGGTACCGTTCATGCAGCGTGCGCCACATGGCGTGCACGCGCTCGCCGGCGGAGCGGCCGCCGCTCGCCGCGTCCACGCCGGGGAACTCCACGCGCCGCACCGACACCGACCGCCGCAGCGCCGACGCGATGTCCGATAGACCTGTTACGCATAGTTACGAATTCAGTCAAAGAAAGACGAACTTACCAATAAAAATTGCATTTTTACTTTTACACATTCACGTATAGAAATGGACTTCGAGTCTTCGTTTAAAAATGTCAAAAGCAAAAGTTGAAACGTCACATGTCAGACACCGATTTAAATTAAAAAAATATAAACGAAACAAAGTATAAACGTCGGGTGACGGGACGCTCACTTCCCTCTAATATGGTTGAGGAGGGCGATGGCTGGATCCCGCGTTAACTCGTGAACGGAAGCCGTTTGAGGGTGTTCGTCGTTTGAATACTTGGGGGAAGGGAGACTTGCCGAACTAACAGATGCAAATAAGAATAATTTTGTAAAGACATAGACACTGTAAATTTATTTTGAAAAAGTTATACCCGTGAAGTTTCTTGCCAGTTTTTCTTCACGAAGGTTTCCCCGACCTGGTGGTACAGTCATGCTTTATTTGACGTCAATAAGAACAAGTAATTGTGAATGAGAGAAATACATATTTGAATATAAATATATACGTGAAAACCTAAACTTACACGTTTATATAAGCTTTTTATATCGAATCTGAAAAGCACACACACCAAATAACTTCACCGAGGAAAAAACAAGTAAACTTTTAGAAAAAATATTTTGTCTCTTTACTTCCTTTTAATAACTTGCGACCGAAGTTTAAATATTTTTATTTACGCATTTACAGATAAAAAGCAACCATAAAATACTGTGAAATAAATTAATCTATCTTCTGCGCAACTTTATTCTCAACTTGTTGATGTGGGAACAAAGGGCCGAAGTGAAACGAATCTAAAACGTTAGTCACTTGAAGAGCTCTTTACCGTTAGGTTAGGTTTCAATGCCTTATAATGGAAAAGTTGCCAATATGGAAAACCTAAAAAAGCGAAACCTCACCTTGCAAACTAAACGCATTCCGGTCAATATAAAGCGTCTCCAGCGTACAATTGCATTGCAGCGCCTTGGCCAGAAGCCTAGCGCCGGGGTCCCCCGCTAGGTTCCCGCCGATGTCCAGGGTTTGAAGTCGCCGGGCACCACCCAGGGCGTTGAGTAAACCGAACAGATCAGCCTGTAGAATGAAGATGGGTGTAATAATATGTAGATCTAATAATCATAATAATTTCCGAAAAAAGAAAGAATACTCATTCTTGATCATAGAAATGTAAAACATATATCTTGTATATGTTTTAAATAAATAAATTTAGATCATCTTTACAATTTATCTAGTTCAAGTTAACATTATCAACCCAAATATTTCAAATAACATTCAATACCAAAAAAAATATACTCTTGATATTTTTTTGAAACTATTAACATAAAATTTCAGTAATAATAGATAAAATCGGTAAATAAGAAATAGTCCATTATTGTTAAGCTTATTAAAAATGATTTAAAAATTTCATCACCTTTAATTTACAGTCACTGAGATCCAAGGAGGTTAAAGCTGTGTCGGGTTCTTGTAAAACGTGAACTAATGCCTGAAAAATAAAAGCCCATATTATTACACAATATTTTATACATAACAAAAAACAAAAGCATATTAAAACCAAAAAAAAAAACAGAAAACTTTTCGTGACACTATTGAAATCATAGAAAAAATTAAGTTAATCGCTGACATCTCCAAAAATAAGACATCTAAACGGGCAGGATCCATCAAACAAGTCATAAGATCAAGTTACACATACTGATTTGTCTCTGAAAATCTTCATTTTTTACCTGCACTAGAGGAGGTGCGTATCCACGTTTCCCTGTTAGTTTACTTAAAGATAAATGTGTGATGGAATGGTTCTTTCCTATCGCTCGCACTATACCCGACAATTCAAATTCCATATCTGTAAAAAAAATAAACGTGTTAAGTTTATGTTACATTATTTAATGCATAGTAATAAGTACTTGTATTAATAAATTGATTTGATTTGATTCCATACATAAAAACTAATATGAATATTACGCACTTTCTCTTTAAATAAATACTGATGTAATGTTATCAATGTTATTAACGAATTTCATTAAAGAATTGATATGTGCCTCTTGTACGACATTGTACATAGCCGAATTGATTGCCCTGAACTTGTTTCTAAAATACACTTCCGTACACCATCCTACCGTACGAGGCACACAGGTTTACTGCATGAACAATTACACCACACAAACTAAACTAAAAACAGTGTCATTTCCCGCATTACACACACATACAATAAACACTTTAGTCAAATAGACATCTTTGCTTGCAGTAAACCTAAATTCAGAAAGGAAGTTCTTGAAATCTTAATGAAATAGTTGCAATTTGTATGCATTATATATGTGTCTGTCTATGTATATGTATATGTGTATGTACATCTGTATTCCCATACTTTATTATTATTATTATCCTTATTATAACTAAACTTCTATCCTTTGCATCTGTTTAAGTATTATATATAATCACAAAAAATTATATATATATATATATATATTTTTTATACATATATATATATTTTTTTATAATAACATTTGCTTCAAAAATTTTTGTTATTTTACTGAGGCTATTTTTAAAAAATTGTAGGGAAACCTGTTATTGGCATTATGTTTAGTTAAACACTGTTTTGTAATTTACCATGTATAATTATGCTGTTGGTTTTCTCAATAAAAATAAATAAATAAATAAATTACTATAAACGACTTAATTGAAAGTACTAAAGAACACTTACTATTATCCGAGAGATCCAAACTTTGCAAACATCGAACACCATGTATACAACTTTCTAAAACATGAGCCGCTTGCGACGAAGATAACACTCCACTTAAGTTCAACTTTACACCTGTGGCACTTTCGTTGCATGCTAATCCTAATAGGAGACTCCTGAAAATATGAGATGTTGTGACTTCTTAGAAAAAAACTCCGATGACATATAAAAACTAGACAAACGGTCGACGTCGATCGATGGCAGAATACATCAGTCGACGTCGCAGTAGTCGTGATGGCCTATAATTGTCTGACGTCACGCCTGAGTTGGTAATTTAGTAGTAAAATAATCCTATGCACCTATACATTTATATGAAGGTATGTGTAGTCTGCCAACCCGCAGTAGTCGTGGTGTGGCCTACAATTGTCTGACGTCACGCCTGAGTTGGTAATTTAGTAGTAAAATAATCCTATGCACCTATACATTTATATGAAGGTATGTGTAGTCTGTCAACCCGTAGTAGTAGTGATGGCCTACAATTGTCTGACGCCACCCCTGAGTTGGTAATAGTAGTAAAATAATCCCATGCACCTATACATTTCTATGAAGGTATCTGTACCCTGCCAACCCGCTGCCAACCCGTGACTTGGGAGAGGCTGATATCGACGTCGACCAGTCTACGTCGATCGACTGACGATCGATTGGTGTGGTAACACCCTTATACATTTAGGATCATAAATATATGAGTCATATTTATCATATTAACCATTGATCAAAGATTTTTGCCATAACCAACTCGTGCTCCATTGCAACCACATATGACAACAATAGGATCATAGGTATATAAAACTCCTCTTAATTCAGTTTTAAGTCATGCGCGGTGAGTTGGATTTGCATGAACATGGCCTGTTATGTACAATTTGTTATTTCTTGACAAACTTTCAAATCATCGTAGACAGTTTAAAGTGTCATTAATAATTTTATGAAACTGGGTATCTAATTTTTATTCAGGATCGAAGTATGTGTTATTTAAGAAAAAGACAAAAGCGTTACAATACAAATGTGCCTTAAATTCAATGACGCTTGATATACCACGCAAAGAGCATTTATAACAATAGTCGGGCATAATAATATCATACTATTTTTTATCGGTGCGTTCCTCGCTTTTCCGGCGGAAAATATTAATCTTCGTTGTAAAAACAGTCTAACTAGTTCAGTGATAGCAAGTTATGCGGCGAAAAGACGTTAAAAGAGAAACCATATTTAAAATTTTAAACTACATAAGTAGCATATTATCTTTACTTATACAGTGTGTTAGGGTTTGGATTTCCGATACTTTACTCACGTGTTTTATGTTCAATTTTATCGATAAAAAATTATACAAGGGGGGGTCGCACCCCTCACCCCTCTGTCCTGTAGGCGTTTTGAAGTTTAATGTCTCGTATTTGTTGCGAGTTTATTGTAGCAATTTTTTTTATCATTTTATGCTTTCCACATACATGAAAGTGGTCTTATTTTAAAGGTGATAAAATTTGCTAGCTTTTAAAACCAATATTTCTTAGTCAGTTACAAAACCTTTTAAAACTTCAAAACGCCTACAGTTCAGAGGGGTGAGGAGTGCGCCCCCTTGTATAATTTTTTGTCAATAAAATTTCATAGAACACGTGAGTAAAGTATCGGAAATCCGTAACCTAACACACTGTATAAGGTATGTAAACCACCACACTATTAACTTTGCTCGCGAATAAATTGATGTAAATTTTCATTTTCATTTCCATTGCTGTTAACAAAAATTAAACTATGCTTTTTTATTAAAGTAAAATAGCGGAAGATGTAATGTACACTATAATGTCTCTGGAACTACCTGTACTCACACAAATTCAATTATATTCCCCCCAACAGACATAAAAGATATAGAATGATGCAAAACATGGGCCTCCGAGCAAGACCATAATTTTGTTGCCTAACGTGTCGTGTTCTGTATTGTAGGGTCGGTTCGCGTTGTTACTAAATCATTTGCAAAGTAAAATCAGGCGACCAGGAACAACATTTTTGAGGTCTATTTTTGAAGAGCTGTTTTACTTTAATCAACGCCTATGCTTTATTCCATGTCATAATCTTTCTATTCATATATTAATATAAGCCTAATCAAAACTTAATTGAACGTAATATTTTCCAATTACTTACTTTAAAGCATCAGGCGGCATCTTACAATACGAGAAATCTAAGTCAGACAGCGCCAGGCAAGCCGTAAAGAACTGTCGGAAAGAAGGTGGTGGGTCCTTGGGCCGACGTGCGCATGACCACGGATTCCTGCCCACTAGGAGCGATGATAGCCTCGCGGCGCACCCTCGGAGTAGGGCTCCCCACATCTGAAAAATATTAGATAATGAAGATTGCTTACCGACTTATTAATAATCAACAAACTCATTAGTTTAAGGGACGCTACCTACATATTCAGGTCGACCTTTGGCAATGCCGGTTGGTTAAAATGGTATTTGTGAAGACGAAGGTTTAATAAAAATTACAAGCTACCAAAGCCGGTCTGGTTTTGTCAAAAACGAGCTAAATGTGACGACCTGCATAAAGCCAGAATAGTCAACGCCATCAGTTGTGTCGCTCCGATGAAGGCAGCACAGCATTCCCATGCCATAGCCGTGAAGGTGGTTTTTAGTAGGTAGGTGCTACTCTGTTGAATCCCACATTACCCTGCAGACGGCTGCGGAGGTATGCATGACGCATTTACCACCTCGTTCCCCTCGGAGGGTGCCTGCTTAGGCGCAAAGCAACACGCCATCAGCACAAGCCGATTACGTAAAAAACTTGCCACACGCTGGCCTTGTCCTTTAACAAATACTGCTGACCCAAATATGTGGGTAGCACTCCTGAGACATGTACAGTTATAAATAAAAGTTTATATGTTCATTCTGCTAACGATTAACCTTTTAAACTTTTCGCAAAGTTACTTTTTAATTTATGTAGAACAAAGTACATTTCGCAAATGAATACTTACATTTTCCAATGTCGTCTCGGTATTTGTTAAATTAAGGTAAGTCAAAGCATTTGGTTGAGCTAAAAAATTATACAGATTCTGAAATAAAAAAATAATAGTTTAATAAAAGACAATTGCACATATTATTTCAAAATAGAAGATCCTACGGAAGCTCTCATTTATTTTATATGAGTAGTCAAATACCACTTAATATGTAAACTCATTAAAGATATGATTTTCAAATACATTTCAATTTAGTACACAAACCCGTTATTTTCTCAAGTATTTATTGCCTAATATTTATTTATTAACCTTTTAAAACTTTTACATATATTGACAAATTAAAATAACAAATATATATTGACATTTGGGCCTGGCATTCAGAGATAAAATTAGGCAATTAGTCGAAGCATTAAAAAAAAGCAATTGTAGAATTTAAAAATATCAATTTTAAACTGTTTTATTATTTGTCTCCGGACTGAAAATATTCTTGTAAAATAAAGTCGTTTCTAAATGATTTTGAATTATTTTAGCATTTACCCTAGCTGACGTTGGGTCATGACAATTTAGTTCTGAAAACGGTAATTGAATTTCGATAAACAATTCAATAACAAAGCTATTACTCGATTAGTAAGTATTTTAATATAAATAGTATTTTATATAATAAATTTTCAGTACTTGGTAATTTTTGAAAGTCATTTTTGGAATGGATCAACCAACTAAAATGACCAAATATTGTGCATATTTCATCTTTATCTGCCAGGCTCAAAACTGGGTTTGTCTTAAAACATAAAAAATTATATTTAAGTTTTATGTCAAAAACTTCCGGAGAGTAATCGCTAGAGGCGCTTCAAATTGTAACAAAAAATTTGCTGTCACTTGTATGTCAAAGCCTGACCAGTTATCATAAAATATATACAGGTAGAATAGAAGTATTAAAAGTATTTATGAAGAAACGTCGTAATAATAGTCTTAATAAAATTTCAGGATACAAAATATATTAGAACGAATAAAATTATTGTCTGTAAATAAGAATAATGAAATATTTTAAAGACAATCACGTCATGCTAGATAACCAGACAAACAGAAACGGAACCACCACGATTTTATGGATTCGAATATTATTACTATACAAATATAAATGTACGCTTATTTTTTGTATTTTAGTTGGGCTATTAAATTACTGAAAAGGTGATATTTCAAATACTCCTCACTAATTTGCAAAACGAAACACTATTAGACGTGGCGTCATTTTATTACGCCAAGAAGTTTTAGCTGGCTATTGAAATAACTTCAAGGTCGTCTTCATATTTAACATTCATAAAATCCACAGATTTTAATTAATATATTAACAGTAAGATTTACAAATTAAACGGATTTAAATTATATTTAAATATCCGCATAGAGAGTAATTAATGAGTTATCTATAGAAAAATAAGTTAAAATGTACATATTGAAATATTAAATATTTAGGTATATGTCTTATGATTTGTATGGGTGTATGTAGTGTCTGTGTATGTGAGGTGTGTATGTGTGCAAATTGTAACAGTAATCCATATATTTTTATAATTTTCATAATTAAGTAGCAAATTTGCCTTTTGAACTTGTGTTTCAGTAAGTATATTTTTTTGATGTAATTCATTAGCAAAGAGTCCTTTTACAATAATTTCAAGTCCTTCAACACCTAAGAATATACAACCTTATTACGGGCACTAACCACTTTTTCGGGCCGGCATTAATTAGTTAGGCAAACTCAAATCTGTGTACATGACGTTCGGGAAAAATACCGCCCAGCTTTCGACTCAAATGGAATACCCGATCGGCGTTACCGAATATGTGTAGCAAATGCTTCGGGCCAGCCTTGTCGTTCAACAAATACTGGCGACCCGAATACGCCCGAACAGGTGGGTACCGCCCCTTGCCAAATAAATCACTACATAGTATGAAACAAAGTCGCTTCCCGCTGTCTGTCTGTCTGTCCTATGTATGCTTAGATCTTTAAAACTACGCATCGGATTTTGATGCGGTTATTTTTAGTAGATATAGTGATTTAAGAGAAAGGTTTATATATGGTTTATATAATACATGCATAATATAGTAGAGAAACACTGATAATTTTAGAGGTTTCTAATGTGATGTAAATAAACAAATTTTTTGGCGAGATAGACCAAAATAATGAACCCTGCGAGATAGATCAAAATAATGTACAACAGTATTGTTCACCTTAAAAAGGTCTAAGTACAAAAAAGTCCGCGATGGTATATGTCTATCTCTTAGGGATAACCCATAATAACAATTTGGTATCCTTGACTTTTTACGAGAAATAACGGCTTATTTACGAAGCGATTTTAATCAATACAGCATTAATCCTTATTTAATTAAGTACCTTATATAGATTGTGCATGTAATGTGCACAATTGTGCGTGTTATTTAAATGAATATTTTCGAAGATATTACAGATTTAAAATGCAGGCACATAGGCCCGTGCGAAGCCGGGGCGGGTCGCTAGTACACAACAAAATAAATTGACTCACGTGTACATCGTCCTTCAAATTATTGTGTGATAAGTCAAGATGTGTCAAAGTAGACAGATTATTGACGTTGTCATTTAACATAGCGGCTAGGTGGGTGACAGTCTTGCCAGTTATACCACATTGCGATAAAGCCATGTGTTGTAGGCCGTCCGTGTTGTTTGCTAGGCCAGTAAGTATGCTTATTGCACCTGGAAAAGTCAAATTAATTATAAATCGTGCCCGATAATAATATGAAAATTATTAATTTTGATAAAGGCTTCTTCAATAGATTTATAATAATGATTATGCAAGTTATTTAATACTAACAATATTATTTATGCGAAAGCGAGTTTATTTGTTTGTTTATTATGTGTTTGAACCTAAATTCTCAGCAAATTCGAATTGAAAATTTTGCATACATGCTGCCATGTAATGGTATCTCATGCAGAAAAAAAAACTGACCGCAAGATACCGAAATTGAGGGCAAATTCTCGTTTTTAAAAGTTTTAAATATATAATAAATCCGAACCCTCATAACAAATAAATCTGAATGTCATGTTTGTATGCAGATGAGTGAAAGATTTCTTGGCCTGTTAACTCTTAAATATAATTCTAAAATTATTCGCTCCTAAACTCTAGAGCGCAAAGTAACATAAACCTCACCTTTATCCTCAATATTATTCTGCGAGAAGTCCACAGTATGCATAGCAGGTCTAACCCTCGCTCTGGTTAGGGCGTGGCCAAGTCTGGCCGCGTGGTCGTGTCTCAGGGTCGCCGCTTTCCAGTTGATCTGCTGCGGCGGCGGCGAGGCGCATCTTACGACCCTACACAGGGCTTCCCACGCCTCTCCCCCCGCGCGCACCCCGTCCCCGCAGACGCCGGTAAACCAAGTGTTGTGTTGGAGGGCGATTAGCAGCGGGATTAAGTCTCTGTGGATGGCACATATTCGGGCGGTTTGAAAAAGTTCTTCAACTGGTTTATAGTAAAGAAAGTGTGTAATAAGAAAGATAAGACTTCCAACTGAAAGAGAATCCATACAAATAAATTGTTTCAAGTGTTTGGGAGTATGTGTTTCTGAACCATTCATTCGATGTTGAAATGATGTTGAATAATAATTCTTTTCGCGTAAACCTTATGGTTCGCTTATGGTTAGTTTACGCAAACAAAGACGCAGCCAAAATTACTACAATTGAAAAGTTAACATACATGACTCGTCATCTGAATTTGGAATCTGACACCTTGAGTTTGATAAAAAAAATGCTATACGATATTTGATTGGTGAATTTCGCAATGATTACGTATTGGATATTATTCTCTCGTCACAAGTTATCTATAAACATGGAATTTTGTAATTCTATCTGGAAAGCAAGCAGTCCAAATACTGGAGATAGCAATTTTTACTCTAAGGAAATATTAGTTCTTTATTTTTTTAAAGAAACAAAACTGCGTCACAATAATCCATCATATATATGAAAGGCAAAGATGTCTGACTTAAGTATCAAACGGAAAATTATGAAGAAAAACAATTATGAAATTTAAGACGGATTGAGCTCCAATTGAGGATTTTTACAGAGTCTGAACGAATCTGAAAGTTTTCATATGCCTTTCCTTTAGGATTTAGTAATTACATTTCCGCCAATGGCCGATAAAATCACACAGCAATGAACTCGGATAAATACGGCTACTACGAAAAGGAGAAACAGACGTGGAAGAAGTATCTTTAAAACGTTATTGTAATTAATTTCGCTTGATAATGAGATTTTATATTATTTGGTTTAAATATTTGTAAATAAGATTCTTAGTTATCATTTCAATATAGGTCCAATTTTGGTAATAATTTTCTATTTTTGGTAGTAAAATAGGTTTATTCTGTAAATTACATTTTGCAATAGGTTGTAAATCAGATAAACTTAAGAGAATGCTATTTATCGCTCCTGTAAATGTACGTAAGCGAAGCCGCGAGCATAAGCTAGATGTTAAAGTTTTAAACCATATGCCACGTGTCCGTTAATCTAGTTTAAAAATATTTTTTCAAAAACGCTCAAGTAGGTTTTTCCTCACCTTTGTTCTAAATGATCAAAGTCTTTCAGATACAGCACCCGCAAATCGTGTGCGAAATAAATTGTGTCAATATCCCACGCGACCTCAGCCCTGAAACAAATTATTAAAAACATTAAAAACAATCATATGAAACCTTCATCTATATTACGATTCAAGATTACAGCAGCAAAGCAATTTAGTTCATTAAAGATCTTCTATGCACAGGAAGAAATAAATTACTATACAAATACCTAGCTGAATTAAACCATATCAAGATGAAAATAAAGTTTATTTTCGACTGGTAAATACTCACCTAAAAGGAGTTTGGCAGAGGTCACACATCGCTGCGTACTGGTTCGAAAAATCACCACACGTCGAATGTTTTCTAGTGCCGCTTATGCGTTGTATTTGGAATGGCAGAGATACCTGAAATAATTATGTATATTATTTATGTGTATAAAAACAACTTACTTATATCATCTTTCTTTGATATAGCGTAAATTTGTGGCAGTAAAAATGATTTTTATTCCGAGTTTAAACCCATACGTTTATATAGGTTTCAGAAAATTTATACAATAAACTGAATGATCTAATGAGGATTAGAAACAATCCAAGTGCCACTGAAATCATATCAAAATCGATAAATTCGTTTGGGAGCTAGGATGATACAGACAGACACACCAGTTAAACTTAAGACACCCATCCTTTTCGTCGGGGATTAAAAATACATTGCTAATGAGGTGCAACGGGCGTCACCCTCATATTCGGGCCGGCAGTATCTGCTGCACTTGTTATTCTTGTAAGAAGTCAAGAAACTTTTTTAAATATAAGGTAGGTACTTAAAATTTTTTTTTTAATTTTTTATCCCTTTTACTAATAGATTGTAAAATTTCCCATAGGCAGGCAGCAATTTTAAATTACTTCACTTATCACGATTGGTAAAACCTGCAAATGTTTATTCAAAATTTTAAAGTAAATTTTCTCCGAATCACAATTTTGCGACATAACACCTTTATCCATTCATGTCTTTAATTACTACACATGCCGGTCGGGTGGTCCATTCGGGATCTACGCAGGTCGGCACATTCGTCGTGTCTTGCCCGAACCCGGGCGACTTTGAACGGGCGGCATTTTTCCTGGACGTCCCCCCATTCATGTTCGACTTTGCCCCCGGCACCGCCGGTTGATGCCGGTGCGAATATGTAAGTGACACCCTTAACAACTTCTTCAAAAAAAGAGAGAGAGAAAAATATAGTGATCATAGATTTACTACTTATAAAACAATTTGAGAAACTTAAATTATGTTTTCTGGGCTCAAAAAAATAAAGCAACACCAACGAAACCTGGTAGTTTACCATTAAAAACATGATGCGTTTAGTTTTTCTCAATAGCAAAATTAACTAAACTTACATCCTTTTACGGTCTTTTTGCAGTTTTATTTAGAACATAATACTTTTATATATTTTTTTAAATTATAATAAAAGCTGTACAACTAAATCAAGCGTATTTTCTTGAAATCGGATTCTGTCGTTACTTTTGTAAATCTATTTCTTCGATCACAAATAAAACTTAGGTTCATAAAAATACGACACATTAAACTGTCCACAATGGTTACACGTTTTTCAAGAAATTACTATTGGCACGTAACAACCTATGCAAATTCAATCTATATGTGTATGTGCATGACCTTAGAATTTAGAAAGAAAACAGAATTGAATTTAGAAAACCTAATATTGAATTTTTATGAACGAAACTCGGCTGTTGATTTTTGGCAGTAATTTAATTTAAAAAAACATGATTTTAAACTTTTTTTAAACGATTTCTTGACAAAAATAAGTATTTTGTACATTGATTATAATTAGAAATATCTTGAATGTATGATAATTCTAGTTTACATGTAATTTTAAAAATGATTTGACATGTTTACTCTGACGAGTGCTGCTAAATACAGTGGATACAGAAGCCATTTCCTTCTTGAGAATAAAAGGGCTTTAACAAAATCAGACCGAGAATTACTTTCACCTCCGACCTAAAGACGGAACAATAAGCAACGTAAAGCTCAATTATTTCAATTCAAAGTTAATTCCTACCAATAAATACGAACTTCGGTTAATAAAAGTTCCGAACGTCACATTAAGCTTAATTGAGCCTTTCGACGTGTTAAATTGTCATTTAAATGGTCGCGTGACTCAAAGTCTGGGTGCTAAGTGCTAACCTTCGCAATTATGTCCTCCACTGGAACGTTTGGGAACAGATCGTCGTAAGCAGCCGCCAGAGCGTGGATAACGTTCGTTAGGCCGTCCGATGATCCTTCTTCACCTAGAATAAGGCATTACTTAGTAGGTATATGACATTCATTCATTTGATTTTATTTGGATGGCAGGAGGAATAGGTTTGTAGCCGGCTTCAATATGGATTGGAATACTAAATGTGGTTGTATTTTGGTTTCAGCTGTCATAAAATCCTATCTATAAAACGGGGTTTTACTGTAGTTTTTTAATATATGATATGCTCACAGATTTAACACATTAAAATACCGTGCAGTTTCGATAATATAACCCAAGATGAATTAAGGGCTTTTGGTTTTTCAAGCATTTTCATTCGAAAATAACATTGTACATGATGATGCAGATCAAAGGTGGTTAGACCTAGTTATGTTTTTAGCACGGTTTATTAATCCTATTCTAATTTTATACATTAGATGTATATATATTTGTCACAATATGTCTGCGGTTGAAGTAGTCCCTGAGATTATTCAGAGTTTCAATAAAAACTATAAAACATTTTTGTTGAGGCAAGCATCGCGTCGTTGGACAAAAAGTAACACTTTCAGCACGAGCAAGTTCGGACTTGACATTACTATGCTATATTATAACTACTGTTCAAAGCAGTTATTTCGTAACCTTCAATAATAAATCTGCATCATTTTTCCTTGTGAAAACACCGAATTAAGTAACATTTAAGTGTTCATAAACACTACAATTCCTGTTTAAACGGTCTATTAACTGCCTAATAAACATTCTTTTTAAAGTTTGTTTCGTTCGGTTTGCAATGAATTCGATTGAATAATGCAGGTATGTTTTAACAATTTAAAACAAAGGATTACACATTCCTTAAAGAATTACAATTTTAATGACATTTTTAATTAAATTTATAAATAATAGCATACGAATAGCTTATCAGAAAATAATAAACAACCTCGTGTCTAATTAAAACAGAACCGACAATTATTATGTCAATGCCACATTTTGTATTTAAAAAAAACAATGGCATTACAACAGGCAGACTTACCAATTAGTATTGACACTGGTTTATGTTCATGGATCAGCGTAACCGACAGATGATTCGCCTTCTTGCTCTCCAACGCTTCTATTTCCATCAAGTGAAATCCATTATCGACCTGATGAGAAAAACGAGCGAGCTATGAATACCGAATCAAAATTTCAACACATGAGTAACACGTATGTGCCCAGAATTAAGTACCGATTGCTGGCAAACCTTGGTACTGTGTTTATGTTAAAACGTGTGTATTGCATTGAGTAAAATTAAAAATCTTTTTAATGTACGCATGCTACGAACAATGTAACAACTCTGTTCACAAACATTGTAATCATAAAAATATCTTTTTGTCTTTCATATCTGTAATAACAATAAAATTCAGAGGCTAAAGCACCAACAGTATAGCCCTGAGGTAACCAGAGCTCCTACCAGGATTCAATCCTCCCGTAGAAGGCAAAGTAGCTAGAATTTTAACCACCAACGTCATCCTAATTTATGATCTACTGAAATTTCCACGTCATGGCCACTTGTAAAGCCACAATGACCGTAAAAACAAACATCCACCACTCTTCCTGAGCGGTTCTCTTGAACCTCGTCTTTTCATTGTATTATGTCTCGCATAACGGTTTTTCCAGATTATGAACGTCATCTAATAAGTATTGCATTTTACGTCTTCAATTGCATATTGCAATTTCAATCGCATGGATACACATTAGGTATATGGCACTTTATAATTAAAACCCCTTAAGAAAAGGCGTCGCAAACTTGCGACTTACTTGAAAACCAGTAAAGATACCTGTGTTAGTGGTGTTAATGGTATAGTTTTGTATACCTTTTAACAATAGCAATCACGCAATCAGGTTTCTTCTAATAACTACAGCACTTGTAACACGACATACGAGAAGAGAGTGGCTGAGCGCTAGCCACATTTTCATGTCATCCAATACTATCTAATAATTGAGTAATCCTAGGATCATTTTTTCGTTAGTTTCATGTTCAGTTGGTATCATTAAACTTCACATAACAGAGGAGATGGTCTAAACATCCAAACCTGGATAAACCTGATCTTATAATGGCGAAAGCGATAATCAAACTGCCGCATTAACTATTGCTATCTATAAGCTCAACCGCTTGATACATATCAACGGATTATCCACAATAGCTACCCAATTCAGCTAGTATAGAAAGCCCGTTATTAAATTATATTGATCTTTGCGTTTTTGCACATGATATATGCACCATAATCACGATACGGCTTTTTAGGTAGGGTAGCTATAAAAATAACATGCTTTAAAACAGTTTATTCGTTTTTCTGGTTTAAAAATAATGTTGTTTTTATCAGTGTGTCATCATTTGCATCACACTGTGCATTTTTTTTCCAAATTGACTGTTTATTTATGGTCCTATGGGCCCTTTAAATTTCACCGGACTTTGTAGCTTTGCGCTGACTGCGCTTAGCCGGATCTTAAACTACTCCTACATACGAGAGGCCACGGACCTCGGCTTAGGATGTCGCATATTGAAACTACCACTGGTTCGGAAGGGTCATCTACTGCCAAAGAACCAGCAAGAAACTCAGTAGGAATGCGTACGCCACGTTAGCCTGGCCCACCGGTGGGTTAGGAGATTCGAATGCCGTGTTACCCTATATCTAACTGGAACACCGGCGTTCCTTGTTGTAATAGCGTCGTGGGGATCTGTTAAGACTGTGCATTTGTAAGCGCCTTTTTTTATGAAAAAAAAATAATAATTACATATTCAAGGTACTGAGAAACATCAATAACAGTAGACTGTCTATTGTCAAAGGATTTTTGTGTTTGATTTTCGCCTCTTTGGCATGTTGGCAAAAGCGGGGTACTCTCGAACTAAAATTGACAAATGAAATAACAAAAAGGGACTAGTTAATAATAAATTATAGGGATAATTTATTATTATTATAATAAATAGGGGAAAGTTAATCGGGCCTGGCATTACACAGCCAAATTTCGGCAATTATACTATTTGCGCTGTAGCATGGTGCGGGTGATAGTTTCAGTAATGTTTCGTTTCACTTTTGAAGGTTGGATTCCTGTTGCTCAACTTTACTCAATTTCTTGCTCAATGGTTAAATTGCATTATATCCATAAATGTTGTTTTAATTTAAAAAATGTATTCAATTTCTTCTTTAGACTCACATTTTATTTTTGTAATTATTTTATACAAAAGACAAATATTATGTACAAAATACGAAAATACTTTTTTTCTAACCTATTACAAACTAATATTGTTTAAAAATGGTTACTTACCCTAGTTGGTACCTTTGTTGTTGTTATGAAGACTCTATAGGATGTGACAACCTGAAACAAAACATTTAAGGCTTGCAAGACTGTCAAAAAGGATTATACCTATATAAACTCAAATGTCAAATCAAAATGTAGTCATGTAACCAACTTTAAATAACATAATATTAAAATGTTAGCCTTAGTTTTGCTGGTACATCACAAGTGTAGCTTATTGTATAAGTGTAACACATTACCAAGAACCCTAATATTACAAATGTGAAAGTGACTTTGTTTGTTAGTTACATGTTCACACCTGAAACTTCCTAAAATTTTGTGTATATGTGGGTATGTATGTGGGCATTTATACAGAAAAAAGCAATGTGCTTTAAGTATACAGGAAATCTATCTTCGTGGTAAAATTATAATTTTTTTTAAATCACATAATAGTAATAATCATCCCTAGACAAACATACCAACTGTATGCAGAGTTTATTTTGGGGCCATACAGTTACATACTTGGAGGTGGGGACCCAGAATAAACAAACATAATATAAATATCAACCATGACCCGAGAACAAACATCTATGTTGATCACACAAATATTACATAATACAATACAAATTTATGTATATATTTATATATAAAATAAAAAAATTACAACCATTAATTATTTATATCCATACTACATGTTTGTAGTCCATAAACATTATTGGTACTCTACTATTGTATGTTGATTTTAGGTGACTAATCACTGTTCTCTGAGTCATGCATATATCATTTAATAACACAGTACACTTGTTTAGTAGAAATAACTTATTTAACAGAAAGTGACAACAGATAAGGAAAACAAAAACAAGGAATACTTGTACAGTTTTTACAGGCATGACATGTGATGTAGAAATAAATAACATGGACACAAAATAGGTAGTTTTGTTTCTGATATGGACTTTCCTAATGTATAATAATAAATAAAAATTTTAATACACACCAGAACTCTGTTGTCAACTTTGTCTCCCCTGGACTCCATGCGAATGAGGTTTTTGTACAGGACTTTAACATTTTTTCCCAAAACATTGCTTATACTCTCTGTAAGAAAAATATTTTTTTCTTTACATTCGCTTGACTTTAACACAGGAGGATGTCCAAATTATAAGGCACATAAATCTGAACCTTTTGTTTAAAAATTATTAAATACAAACCACTAAGTTCTGTGGAGATTTGAGATTTTGTCATCTTAGCGATTTTTTTCAGTGTCATTACTTTGGCACACGGAGGACTATAAATTCACATTCGCACTAATGTCATGTCGCTTGTAAATAAACAGAAACTTGTATATCAAACAATACATATTTTATCTGACAATTAATTCGTAGTCATTCTTTTCACACGAAATCATTATGATTTATTGACCTAAATATCTACAAAACTAACATAACACCCGACCCAACCACTTCACTTCACTAATCAACTCAAAGCCCACCCACAGCACAGCCAGATAACTTCATTTCATTCATTCAGTCAGCAAGAAGAATCATGCAGCTACACTAGATTTTCCGTAAAAAAAATCGGAACACGAGCCGTAAGAAAGATTCTTAAGCTCTGTGTGTATCTAGTGTTACCATGTTAATATATCACTATTATTTGACTATTATAGAATAACCTAATATCATAACATTCATATTACCTAATATGTGATTTGGTCCGTGTAACTATTACGTATAACTATTACGAATATATTAGTCACACCTCTAATATATTCATCCATTATTTTATTAATTTACGTGGCAACAAAAGAGATTGAATTTGGCAGAAACACATGTTGTTTCGGTACAATCTCGGATACAATAAAAGGATTTTGCAAAAATTATGACACTGTAACGAAATGAGACAACAACTGCGTAGCTCGTACTGCTACAACGAAATACTGAAAAGGTCTGCACATTTTAAGTTTGATAATCAAGCTAAGCGTTAGGTTAAGGTCTAGGATAAACAGTAGATCAAAAAAATTACAAGATATCCGCTTCTTCTGTGGAATTTGGTTACTGTATATCATGCCTAGACTGTGTGAAAAGATTAATACTTCGTATTTCACTTCAATTCTTCATGTTAGTGGTACACACCGCTTTCCTAATTCGTCTCCGACCTGACCACTCATTATAAAAGTTAAATATCCACTTGACTTAATTTAGGAGCGCAAATATTTCCATAGAATTGCTTGGGTGTCCAAGTGAGAGGGAATGTGAAACACCTACGCGGTGCGATTCCTGGCGGAGGATAAGAGGCCACTTTGCCCACTCTGCTGCAAAAGAGAGATCCAAAATTGTATGGGCTTTTTCCTTTTAGAAAAAGCACTTTCTTCCTTTTGGCCCAAACACTGGGTGGGAAAACGGAGTGAGGAGGAGAAGCCGTCAAAGTATTGGACCAGGCTCGGAGGCTATATGGAATCTTTTGTTTATTCCTGTACATCTGAATCATGAATGTCATAGGTACCTATTTGTTCACCAGGAAAAAGTTACCTGTGTGAACGCATCGTTTTTGATTTTTGTGAGAAACGTGGGAAATGTTTCTCACAAGAGTTATGTGAGAAATGTACATTTATTTTGGCTCAAACCCCCGGCAAACGAGCACGCGACCCAAATGTTGGTAAGTGGCGTCATTAAATTGTAAGTGTTTTGATTTATCAATATTGAATGTTATTATTATTTCCACTCAAAATATTTTGCCGACCGCAGGCTTTATTTGAAATTGTCTTCGTTTCGGGTAAAAAGCCTTAGGTAGGTGTCAACCCTGAAGATAAAAACTTACTTTGCTTCATGTAGCTGTGGCTATATGAAGCCGGCTAGATTAAACAAGTATATGAACATTAGTATATATAAAAAAAAAAATTCTTACGCCATTTTTTTATTGCAGCTTACATTATCGCGTCACACGAAATGGCGACTCAAATGATTAGTCAACTTTACAGTGTGTGAATTTATTAGGTCTTTACCTATGAAATTGCCGTTTTTCACGAAATAAATGAAGTGTAATTTTTTTATTTATTTTTTATTTCTATTAATCAAAATAATCACCCATGCAATCAATGCATCTTTGCCAACGCATCGGTAGCTTATTGATGCCTTTCTTGAAGAAATCAGCTGGACGGGAGGCAACAAATTCTTCAATGGCATTTTGTACTGCCTCTCGGGTATTGAATTTTTTTCCCGCCAAGAAGTTATCCAAATTCTGGAAAAAGTAGAAGTCTGTAGGCGCAAGGTCTGGTGAGTACGGCGGATGACGGAGAACTTCCAACCCCAACTCTTGTAGCTTGGAGACCGTCTGCTGTGCAGTATGAGGTCGCGCGTTGTCGTGCAGGAGCAGTGGAGCCGAACGATTGACCAAAGCTGGTTGGAGACGTGCGAGCTTCTCCATCATTGTGTTCAGTTCTTCGCAGTACACATCTGCAGTAATGCTTGTCCCGTTTGGCAAGAAGCTGTGATGAATTACAACCGCGTTAGACCACCAAACAGTGACCATCACTCATCTAGGGGTAAGTTTTCGTTTAGGGCATTGTTTGGGTGCTGAACCAGGGTCCAACCAACTTGCTGAGCGCTTACGATTGTCAAACAGGATCCATTTCTCGTCACAAGTAACAATGCGGTTCAGAATTCCTTCATTTGTATGCCTGCTGAGCAGTGCAAGGCACGTCTCCACAAGTACTTCGCGCTGGCGGTCATTGAGTTCGTGGGGTACCCATTTGTCAAGCTTTTTTACCTTGCCAATTTGACGCAAATGGACCAATATTGTTTTGATGCTAACGTCGAAAGCTGCTGCTAATCCAGCCGTGGATTGAGTTTCATCAGCTTCCACAATTGCCTTTAATTCGTCATTGTCGACCAAAGTTTTCGGACGACCACGGGGTTCATTTTTCAGGTCAAAATTTCCAGAACGGAAGCGGGTAAATCAATAACGGGTGGTGCGTTCGTTTGTAGTGTTCGCTCCGTAAACGTCGTTGATGTTGCGTGCCGCTTGTGCCGCTTTGCTGCCACGACGGTACTCATACTCCATAATTACTCGAATTTTCAACTTATCCATGATGACGAAAAATGTTCGAATGCGTTGAAAACAAAACACTAACTATTAAACAAATGACGATTTTAGAAAAAGAATTCCATGTTTGTCAAATAAAACTAATTTGAAATTAGAATTATTAGTCAAAAAAAAAATATTTTAATTTGAAATGGCCAGTACGGCAAAACGGCAGTTTCATAGGTAAAGACCTATTATTTTAGAAATAATTTTCTATAAAGTTGGCAATAGGCCTTTCTGAGATAAAATAATCTATTTGTCTTTGACTTAAAAACGCTTAAACAGGACTTTATAATCTGGTAATATACACTCGCGTGCAGCTAAATCAACTCAGTTTACAAAATGGAAAAAGAAGCACAGATTTTTCGGACTGACATTTTAAGAATTACTTATTTTTTTATGGACGTTAATTTCAAGTGCTTGTGAATTTATAAATAATTCTGAAACCTGATTGAATGAATTGATTAAAATGCAAGTAATTATTTATTTATTATGGTACATTATTGGTGTTATATGTTTAAATAAACCTCAAGATTCATTCTTTCGAAATATCGAACTATATTTTGTGTCCCAAGTTTATTACGATATTTTTACATGTGACAAAATGGACATGCAAGTACTGCATTTTTGTGGGCCTATTTTATAATTAAGTTTTTGTATGATTTATTGCATTTTGAATCAAATTTCCTCTTGTTATTGGAAGAACAAGTCATAACTAATATACATATAGATTTAAGTGCAATAAATATATATAATATAGGTAGGATTATACGATTTTATATTTTCTTCTTTAGGTTTTAGTTATGGGAGTTGCCACAGAGCCGCCCGTATCGCCTACGATTTTAAGTACTAAAATAAGGGCTTGGTACAGATTGAGGAATCATGAGTAAATTTAAAATGATTTTGATGATAGCAAACGGCAAAGTACGAGCTTTCCTTAAGTTTCTTTTTTATATATTCATGCTATATTTATTATAGTTTATATTCAATTGCTTATTAATTTTTTAGGAGGATATCTCCAGAGCGGCAGCCGTGTATTATGGTTCCCATATTGGTGCAGTATTCAACAAAATAGCTCTGTGTGTCTGTTTGCGATTCAGAGAATTGATAATTTTAAAAACATTTAGGTTAATCAAGTTCGCGGAAATATTTTTATCTTTTACATATTACAAAAATAAATGCTACTTCAGAGTTAATTTAAATGGAATGCTATAAATTAAAAACGATAATTACGTTGTGCATGTCATTAAAATTATCCTTTTCCGTGTCCAAATAAAGTGAACATATTAGAAGATATCAGAGATTTAAAATGGAAAGAAAACTAAGAAATGCGCTTTTTAACCAAGCAAACCATTTTTTTAATTGATTTTTTAATGTAAATATTTGTTTGTAGAAAAGGACGGTAAAATGACTAAATTGGTTTTGATGGAATATGAAACTCAGTTACCTGAATTAACACACAGAATTCTATTTATCCCAAAAAAATTACAGGATTATCAAACATAACATTTTTCTCGAATGAAGCCAATAGTATAATAGTACACAGCTAGTATAATTATTATAAAGTATTTCATGTTTCATTTAAAAAACATAATCCATTATTAAACACACATGTAACAATGATTAAGTTTCCCCATTGTTGTGATTGTGTTTATTCATTATGCTGTAATTGTCATATGTAAGAATTATTTAAAGGGGAATAACCCAATAAATATTACAGAACACAATGTTTTGTCTTTTATTTAAATTTATTTTTTAAATACCAAGTAAAAAGGGTGTCAAAACCCTAATACGGAAGGCCATCTTGTCGCTATTTAATCCACGGCAGGCGATACGAAACTGATGCGATAATGGGTGGTTTGTTTTCGTTCACTGGGCTGCATTTTGCATACCAAGAAATGATATTTTGATATCAAAAAAAAAAGGTTATTTAATCTATTTATTGATGCGTAGGTAAACTTTGATATATGTTACAAAACGTTTCTTAAAATTTGGTTTACACAAATAATTTTGTCAAATTTATACCATACTATCAAGTTTATTATTTTTTTATACTTTTAAAATTTTGTATCGTAATTTAGTTTACACATAAGTTGTTTCTGTATAGTGTCAGCTTTGCTAAAGTATTTTTTATGTGAAATAGCTGCCGTAGTTTACTAGCAAATATACTTTAAACTAGATGAAGTCATGGGGCGGTGCCAAAGGCTGCCAAGCAAACTAAGCCTCTTACACACGGATACTTACAAAACTATTGTAAAAAAATATACTTGATTCCTGGCTAATAAGATTAAATTCAAAATTTCAAATTGCGGTTCCAAAGGAATGCGACCCGACTACATAAGCCGATTGCCGGCCTTAGAACGGCATGCATAGCGGTCTCGTCTATAAACTCTACAAAATAGGCTTACCGGATCGCCTAGTTAGAATAATCGCGTCGTTTCTTAAAGACCGTACGTTTCGATTTAAACATGAAGGCACGCTTTCCGCACCCCGTCTCATAAAGGCTGGAGTCCCTCAAGGCTCAGTCCTCACCCCTCTATTGTACACCGTGTACACTAACGATATTCTCATCCCGCCGAAAGGCGTCGAACTCGCCCTCTTTGCCGATGACACTGCCCTTTACACCAAAGGCCTCAGTGTCCCGGGTCTCACCACTAGACTCCAAAAGGCTGTAAATACCCTCGGTGCATGGTTTCAAAAATGGCGTATCGATGTGAACCCAGAGAAGAGCTCTGCGGTTTACTTCGTCTGCAAACTCCGTCGTATCGCCGACAACCTCCACGTTAGAATGCTAGGCATTCCCATCCTCTGGAATCCTCAAATATTTAGGCGTCACCTTAGACCAGACGCTTTCTTTCAAACCTCACGTCGATAGAGTAACGAAACTCGCACGTTTTTACTTAGGCCGCTTTTATAGTATGTTAGGTAGAAAAAGTAAAATGTATTTCAGAAATAAACGTACGCTTTATAAGACCTGCGTTAGACCCGTCATGACATATGCCTCGCCAATCTTTGCCCACGCCAAACCCTCCGTCCCACACAAACTGCAGGTAGTTCAAAATCTCTTCTGCCGCAGGGCCACAAACGCACCTTAGTACGTCCGTAACGTGGACCTGCACAGAGATCTTGAACTATCTACAGTGCAACAGCACCTCAAAACACTCTCAGAATCGTTCTTCAAACGCTTCGAAATCCACCCCAATTCCTAGACCGAGAAACGCGCACACTGGCGAACCCAAGCAATTAACACTAGATCTCGCAGCCCTTCAGGCCGCAAATTCTAATTCTAATTTAAATGCGAATGAATTCAACTTTTAATTTTCATTTTTAGCACCCTCAGTGCTATGATTCCACTTCAGTGCTTTGAGCACCTTCAGTGTTATGTAATTCCCAGCGGGTGACCCCTTCTGGGCCCCGCTAGCACGGCCTCTTTCTCCAATTGGTCGTCGCTCAGATGAAGGCTGTGTGGCAAAAAAATGTACGAGTCATTCAGGGGGTTTTTTAGTGGGTAGGGGCTCTGGTAGGCTCGAAGCGAGTCCCACATAACCTCGATCGCGCGCGCGAGGTATGCGTCAGAGCATTTTGTATCGTACTGCCCTCTCCGTGGAGAAAAAAAATTAGAACGGCAGTCTATCTCAAGCTATCCCACTGATAACATCTCCAGTCTATTTCAAGCCGTCCTGCCGATAACATCTCCAGTCTATTTGAAGCCACCCTACCGATAACATCTCCAGTCTTCTGCAAGTAACTCTGAAGCTGCCTCCTACTGAAGCTATCTGACTCTGAAGCTACCTGACGCTGAAGCTGCTTCATAAAGAAGCTGAAATGAAATGAAATATTTATTTCTCAACACTGACAATTACTTGTTCTTATTGACATCAAATAAAACATGACTCTACCATCAGTTCGAAAAAACCTTCGTGAAGAAGAACTGGCAAGAAACTTCACGGGTATATTTTTTTCAAAATAAATTTACAGAGTGTCTTTATGTCTATACAAAATTATTCTTATCTGCATCTGTTAGCTCGGCTAGTCTCCCTCCCCCCAAGTATCCAAACGATGAACTCCCACAAACCCTCCCTGAAACCACCAGGCTACCTGAAGCTGCCTCATGTTGAATACCCCGACATTGACGCCTGATCCTGCTCCTGCCTGATGATCCTGCCTACCACCTCCTGTTGCCTGCTTATCTAACCTGCTTCTCCTGTTCCTGCTCTCGCTGATCCTGCACGTGCCAGAGCGCCAGTCAGCGCCTGAGCGTTTTTACTGATCCTGCACGCGCCTAAGCACCTTCTCCGTGGAAGCCTTCGCGGCGACCCCTCCGACTAATTAATGTCCGTGACAGTTTTTTTTTTAATAAAATCTTTTATTACATGACAGCCGTTCTTCGACTATGATTAAACATGTTTAGCAAGTATTTTGAGTTAAGTATTAAAATTATTATAATTTTCTTTTTGGTTTGTTTAGTTAGAGCATGTCATGTACAATTTCGATAATTAATCATTATTATTAGTTTGTTATTGGTAGTGTGATATTTTTTTTGTTTTATCCTATCACAGATCTCAATGCCCAGCGGAATTTATTTTTTGGCAACTTTTTATTTTATTGTTTGGACTGTGTTCCACCAATCAGCGACACTGGCAGATATAGCCCGCCACACATTGACCACAACCAATGGACAAGCCCTGTCTACGAAAAAAACGTGCATATGTAAACTTGAAAAAATACATAAAATGGCGTCCATTTTTAGGGTTGCACAACGAGTGTCGAATCTACTGTCGATATTTTAGAACTAAATATTAAACTTGAAATATAATATTGAAAATTTAATAAACTTCTGTAAGAGATTGACGTAAATGAAATAATCATAGTTTATGGTTTACTTACTTTCATTATAATTCTTTTAATATAAAAAATAAAAAATTATGCAGTTTATTTTCATAAGTCTTGATATAGTCCCGTCAAATTAGCCAGAAAAGTGGTGGTCAGTTTGCATTAATTCACAACATGCTGAATTTTGGTACAGACCTTGGATGCACTATTATAATAAAACACGGAAAGATCCCATGTTTGTTTAAAAATTTATTCAAGGTCAGGCATCAAAGTTTTCCGTTCAATCAATTAAAGTCTGGCTTGTCTTCAATGATTACGATCAAAAAGTAGACAAAACAACTATATGCCTATACAATAACAAAATTAACAATTCTAAGCATACATAATTCCCCATATCTTCACGCCTTTTTGTTTCAAAAATACACGCACAATGGCAAGCAAAGCAAATACCGTTTCGATATGGTTTACTGCATAACCCCCTGTTATCATTTGCATCGAAAGTATGAAAAATAAAAACATATTAATAATGATCATTGATATCTGGTTAAATCAAAGCTCCGGAACAGCGCTTCTGACAGCTTTTTTGACAGAAAAGTAACAATAAATGGCGATTTGTGGCACCCTAGCCACCTGCTATGACGTCACTACACGATTGATATTTTAGTGAAAACATTCAAAAATAGTACTATCTCTTTCTTTTATTAGCATTTTTGTATAAGTAGTGGGAGACAACCAAGTTCTTCCTCTTCTATGATTCGATATACATAACTACTTATTTATATAGGACATTACGACTACTCCATGTATTTATCACCTCGCTGCCGCCACACCAATCGCCGCTGATTGCCATTTTTCAACTAATGAATTTTAAGAGTATCTCTAATCAGCGAGGTGATAAATACATGGAGTAGCCGTAATGTCCTATATAAATAAGTAGTTATGTATATCGACGAGGAAGAAGAGGAAGAACTTGGTTGTCTTCCTTTACTTATACAAAAATGCTAATAAAAGAAAGAGATAGTACTATTTTTGAATGTTGTCACTAAAATATCAATCATGTAGTGACGTCATAGCAGGTGGCTAGCGTGCCACAAATCGCCATTTATTGTTACATTACTGTCAAAAAAAGCTGTCAAAAGTGATGTTCCGGAGCTTTGATTATTTAACCAGATATCGATGATCGTTATTAATATGCTTTTATTTTTCATACTTTCGATGTAAATGATAACAGGGGCTTACGCAGTAAATCATATCGAAACGGTATTTGCTTTGCTTGCCGTTGTGCGAGTATTTTTGAATCAAAAAGGCGTGAAGAAAGAGGGAATTAAGCTTGCTTAGAATTGTTAATTTTGTTATTGAATATTAGTATATTATTGGTAGTTATTTTGTCTGTTTATGAATCGTAATTATTGAAGACAAGCCAGACTTTAATTGATTGAACCGAAAACTTTGATGCTTGACCTTGAATAACTTTTTAAGCAAACATGGGATCTTTCGGTGTTTTATTTATAATAGTGTACCCCAGGTCTGTACCAAAATTCAGCATGTTGGGAATTAATGCAAACTGACCGCTATTTTTCTGGCTAGTTTGACGGGACTATATCAGGAATAAGAAAATAAACTGTAAGTTCTTTATTTTTTATATTAAAAGAATTATAATGAAAGTAAATAAACCATAAACCATGATTATTTTATTTACGTCGATCTCTCGCAAAAGTTCATTAAATTACAATATTATATTGCAAGTTCTATATTTAGTTTTAAAATATCGATAGTAGATTCGATACTCTCTGTGCAACACTAAAAATGGACGCCATTTTATGTTACATTTCAAGTTTAGGTATGCACGTTTTTTTCGTACTTAGGGCCTGTCCATTAGTTTGAGGTCAATGTCTCTAACTATGGCAATGTTTTTTTTTCTTCATGATAAGTATTTGCCGTGTCAAGTAAAGTTTTTAAAGCAATGTTTTGACATAATGAATCCCTTTCAGACATTCGTTCTTGTCTTCGTCATTCAGTCTGTCAGCCAAGATTATTTTCATTCATTCAATATTTTAAGTTTGTTGTTGTGAATAATGAAAAATTAAGTTGGATTGATTTGACATGAATAATTATGAATAATAGTTGAACATTGAATATTTATCCATGATGAACAAAAACTACGAACGTTGTACTTATTGTAATCGAAGAAAATGGCTTGCTTCGGGTTGTCTTCGAAAATGGTTGAAACCTATGGAATGCAAACATTCCCAACGAAATATTGATAACAAAAGAGATTACAGTGGTTCTGATATTATTCATTGTTCACCTATGATAAACGGAGTACTGCTTGAGCGCACGCCATCAGCAGTTCAGAACAAATTTATAAAATTCTGGAAAAGTAAAGCCATTATCACTGGTAGCGTGCGATCCCTTCAAAAGTATTTCGGTAGTAAACACAATGATGGTGATCATATATGCAGTCTAAGTAAAAGTGATGAAATAATTACTACTTTCTGTAAAAGAAATTCTGACTTTAAAAGAGACAATGACAAACTTCCTATGAAATGCCAACATCCAGCTGGGCATTCAGTCCTTAGAGGTCATCATCAGCATTCTTCAATAGAAACATGTGCAATATACTGCCAGCTGTCAAAGTATGTAAAGAAGTTCTTTGTGTTATTGAGTTTAATGATAAAGGTCCTTGAAGTTAGCACCTAATTATATTAACTCTTTGTTTGCTCTAAAAAAACTATAAAGATAGCCTGCTCTTTGTTGAGTCCAAATACTTTAATGTACAATAATAATCTTTATTTGAAGAGAAGTTTCAGATTTTCTTGTATTTGTTTTAACCTATATATGCACAATCTTTTCTAGACATGGCTGGTACTGGGGTGGTATAACTTCAAGTGAAGCAGAGGAGCTGCTTGCAGGTCAACATGACAATGTGTTCCTAGTCAGAGACTCATATGACTCAAGGCATATACTTTGTGTTTCCTTCCGATGTGTTGGTAGAACATTACATGCAAGACTTCGCCATGCAAATGGTCTTTTCTCATTAAACAATGAAACCTTTGTGCCTGCTAATAGAATCTCTGAGCACTGTGCAGCAGTTGACGTCAAATCTAACCTCTTTGAAATGCCAGTTAAATTGGCAAGACCACTGAATAGGTTGGTATTAATATAAATTTATTGACTGCCTGTCTGACAAACAAATATGGTTCAAGGTCACTCTCTTTAAGTATTTACTTTATTCAAAGACTGAAATGAAACATGGGATGACCTGATTCCATGTTCATGTTATGGAATGTTATGCAGTGTGCTGTCTGGATTTGTAAAATTAACACCTATTATTTGTTTCAGGTTTGCTCGGCTAGATTCCTTACAAAAGATATGCAGGTTTGTCATACGACAAACAGTCTCATCAAATGTTTGGAGTAAATTACCATTACCACCCAATCTCATAGCTTATGTTTCCCTGGGCAGTGATTATATTGTTCCCATATAGCAATACAATATCAAGTGCCTTTAGAATACAATGCACCAGTTATATTGTAAGCTTATTTACATGAATAGAAATATTTTAAATTTTTACAAAGTTTATAAATTTTATACAAAGAACAAATTGTAATAAATATAATGTGTACTGTGATTTAAAATCTACTTTTATTTATGGTATGGTCCAATGTTAATGTTTACTCTGGTTGAAACTTTGGAACAGTACATACTTATATTATAAAACATGAAACTTAATGTGTATATTTCCCTTTCTTACTTTTCTCTACCTACATTGCTTGATGTCTTGAATAGGAGTGAGTCATCATTATTTCATCATCACTTTCCACCAGCTGAGCTGGAAGTCAAACACCTGCCATTTTATAATAAATATAGTATTATACAGTGCACAATCTGAGGCTACTCTGGCCAGTGTTTTGTTAACATGTTTCTACACAGATCATCCTAAAACCTGAATGTGTAAATGACCTGTACCTAAATAGAAAGTATTGTTGGAGTTCTCAATGGAATAAAATTTTGTTTTTTAGATGGACTATTTAGTGTCAGTAATGGGGGGCAGGAAGTGGTTTCATGTATGCTTTAGCATACTTTATGTTCAATAATAATTCCTAAAGTAATGGACACACAGAAAAATAAATCTCTATAAATTTTAAAAACTAAAATAAATTTTTATCTCGTTTTCAAAGATGTGATACTTTATTCACACACTTGAAAAAAGCATTATGTCTGCCATGGGGAGGGTAAGGTGCTCAAAACCGTTCCGATTCGTTTGAGCGCGCTAAAATTGTTATTAGTGCTATTGCAATCGGAACGGTAAATATCGCGCTAACATTCTGATTGTTCGTCGCTTAAGTCTAAAGTTACAATTTCATTAAGATCTTTGACCCTGAATGAAGCAGGAGCCATATTTACATGCGTTTTCGATAAGCACAAGTACCTGACAGGTGAACCTAAAGGTGTATAAATTAAAATAAACTTTATTCCATACAGTTGAAGTTTAAGCGATTTAAAGTAAGTTGGTACAGTGACAGGTGGTTCTGGCTAGCATAAGGCCTTGACTGGCGAGGGGAAAGATGCTATGGGAGTGCGAGTAAAAGGCGTAGCATGAAAACCTATATCGTTATGTTACAACTAATAAAATACATTCTACCCATAATTTCTATTTTTACTTAATGTAATTTGTATCAACGATATACGTTATAGTTTCTTGCCAGTTCTTCTTCACAAAGGTTTTTGAACTGGTGGAAGAGTCATGTTTTATTTGACGTCAATAAGAACAAGTAATTGTCTGCTTCTGCAATTTTTTTGAGTATCAAATACACTTCTTTAATAATAATGCCAACAAGACTGATTGTTTCGGTGGTGGAAAGAATGAATAAAAGAGTGTTTATCGACAGCGTCTTAAGGCTACGGTAATACGTAAACCTGATTATTATCAATATATGAAGGACTGTAGTAACGCTCCAGGCAAGGTCTAAACAAAGTAACATTACTTCCAATAAAAAAGGGTTACTTAAAAAATAATCACTGCATTTAAGCTATACTTATATCTAGTTGGTTCAAATCCATTATATTTTGTCACTGGCTGTTAGACTAGAAGCTTATAGGCGGGCTTACCGCCTCACTCTAAGGCATCAAACGGTTACCAAAGGTTGTCCTCATAAATAAAACATTCTGCTAAGCAAATCTAAACTTCGACGCACGGTTGATAAATTATTTTGCCAAGCAAAATCCATACTTGGAAGTGCCTTAAGTTGCCCTTTGACATTTTTGAGTGCGGCAGTTAGTCAGTAGGTTAGTTAATAGAAAAATAGCAGTCAGCCGTCGATGCCAGCTTTTCCTGCCTATATCACGAATTGGGAAATCACAGTATAAAATAAAAGTGGCCACAAAGAAAATTTCGCTAAGCAGAGGGATACTTACTCTAAAATAAAATAAACATACTAAACTAACAACTAATAGAAAATGAGTTTAAATATACCTATAAATTAATAATATACAGTCAAATATGTTACTATGCAATTTTTTTTCATTTATTTTGGCATCAAACAGTCATTACAAAAAAAAACATATTACACAATGTGTAAAAATAATATTACTTAAATAAAGACCAAGCAGTGCCCAATTTTTACTGATTTTACAATACTTATGAACTACTTGAGTACCGAAAATATATTATTTTCATATAACTTTCTTTTTTTTTTGTGTATACAAAAACTACCAACGTAATAAATGAAAAGTGAGACAGAAAGTTATCAAAATACAATTTAACAAAAACCAAACTAAAATAAAAAGGCAAAGGGTTTACAAAGATAAATGGGCGTTATTTTCATTTATATATAGCGTAAGTATATTAGGGCGTGCACATGTTCAAAAATATTGTATTCTTGAAAGCATTCAAAGAATTATTAAATATGTCTACATTACAAAATTCTTTGTTATATAGATTAAGACAGCGGGTCAAGAAGTTGTTGTGAGTGTAATTTTTACGGGAACGGGGCGGGATAAAAATATTAAGTTTTCGTGAGGGACGGACGGGTAATCGAAAATTTGCTACAAAATTTATTTTTGACAGAAGAACAGAGGAGTCATTGATAGTGGTTGTTGAGAAGCTTATAAAGAAAGACTAGGTCTAATTGTTTTCGGCGATTCTGCAGAGATAAAAGCTTATTATATTTAAGTGATTCTTCATAAGATCGGTCAACCTGTCTACAACGATAATTTAAAATTTTTATGAACTTTTTTTGTATCATTTCTAACCGTTTGATGTGATTGTTGTAAAAAGGCTGCCAAACAACGCATCCAAAATAGAACGCACGAGGCTAATATACAGTATTTTCAGAGTCATTGGTTGCTTGAATGGTTTAGTTGTTCTGTTAATAAAACCTAAATTTCTAAACGCTCTTTTTACTATTGTATCAATATGTGAATTGAAAGAAACTTCTTGATCCATTATTATACCTATGTCACGAACGGTATTTACTCGTTTAAGAACATTGCCGTTGATATAATAATTATGTAATATGGGACACTTTTTTCGGGTGTACGTGATGACTTGACATTTGTCTATGTTTAGGAAAAGTTGATTGCATGCACAGTATTCTGAAAGAGAGTCTAAGTCAGCTTGTATCTTGTTACAGTCATTGACATCTGTTACGGCTCTGTACAGTTTCATGTCATCTGCATATAGCAGAAAGTCGGTATTATGAAGGGCTTTATTTATGTCATTTATGTATAGAGAAAAAAGGACAGGGCCAAGATGTGAGCCCTGAGGAACTCCAGAAGGTATTGGCAAAAAACTGGGACAGTAGCCTCTGAGATAAACTGCCTGATTACGATTGCGTATGTAAGAATCGGTCCACCTGAGCAGATTGTCATGTACACCGATTCTTCATAATTTTTCTATGAGTAACGAGTGATTAATTTTATCAAAAGCTTTTGAAAAATCGGTGTACACGGCATCTATCCAGACCCCGGAATCCATTGTGTGCAACAAAAAGTCAGTAAATGTCACCATATTCGTTTCAACACCACGAAATTTAATAAACCTGTGCTGTTTTTCTGTAATATGATGGCGCACAGCGTACGAGAGTTGAGATCTAACGATTCCTTCTAAAATCTTTCCAAGTACACATAGTTTTGATATTGGCCTGTATTGTGTGATATCATCTGTATGACTATTTTTAGGTATGGGCGTAATAAGTGCCCTTTTCCAAGCGCTGGGAAATACACCGGAGCTAATAGAGCTATTAAAAATTAGAGATACCGGCTTTAAAAGTTCTTTTGCACATTTTGAAATTAAAATTGGATGTATATCATCTGACCCTGGGCCTTTATTAATGTGTATTCCTTGTAACTCCATTAAAATCAAGCTATCATCAAGATTGACCGAATGAAAGTCAATAATAGAGGAATCAGAAATTGTTACGTCATAATTAGAGAGTAACCCAGTTGACGAACTGTTACTTTCCTGTGATTGCAAAAATACTGACTGAAAATAATGGTTGAAAGCTTCACAGATATCGTTACTCTCTGTGATTGTAGCAGCGTTATATTTCATTTTGTGCGGAATTTGTACACTGAGTTTTTTGGAATTAACAGAGTTCCAAAAAAACTTAGCATGTTCTTTGATTTTGGATTCAGTAAATAATATGTAATTTTCATAGCATTCCTTTTCCATTTTTTTAAACCTTTTTCTTAAAAAAGCGAATGTTTCATAATCCAAGCGATTTTTATAAGTTATCCATTTTTTTATGATATTTACACTTCTCATTATTTAGTTTTACTAGGGGTATAGTATACCACGGAGGACGTCTACTAATATTTCCAGTATTATTTTTAGCTGGAACATACTTGTCAATAAGTTTATTAAGCACATCATAAAATATACAAACTATCGAATCTATTTCTTTCGCTGATGAAAGAGCAAGGTTCCAATCAAAAGAAGCTAATTCTTTTTTAATAGAATCGAAATCTGCTTTAAAGAACATTCTCTTTCTTGTATTGTTGCATACAAGAGGATTAGAAATCTGTGAAGTCAATTCTGTCTCTAAGGCTTTATGGTGGGGGTCTTCTGGCACCAGAGCATTCTTACATACTGTTAGTTTACAAATTTCGCTACAAAATATAAGGTCCAAAACTCCTGCGTTCATATTAAATGCATTGTTTAGTTGGTGCAACAAAGCAAAGTTCATAAAGTCTGAAGTAAGGGAAGATAATAAATCGTGATTAATTGGTATTGTCAATCTACCTAAATGATTATCATACTGCCAAGCTGCTTTTGAAACATTAAAATCTCCCATCACAAGATAAGTATTGTCAGGATAAGAAGTTATTGTATCAGTTACTCGATCGTAAAACGATAAGAGAAGTGATTCATGTTAAGCGCCGTGAGGTATATATGTACACATTATATATAAAAAGCGCTGTGGGTGTCTATGGCCGAAGCTGAAGGGGCGGACGCACGGGCAAGCCGCCGCGGCCGCCGGGCGAGCGGCACGCGCACGCACAGCTCGTTGGCGGGCGTCGGCGCGCACCACGCGGCTTGCGATTCCCCGCACAGCTCGCGTCGTACCGCCAGCATCACACCGCCGCCCTTTGGTTAAATTGGTGAAATAAAGCACTTTTTATCCGGATTTAATCCATTTAAATATATGTTTACATTGTAACTCGACGTAATATAATATAATGAATCGTGAAAACTTAAGGCAGTGTTTGATTGGTGAATTAATTTATACAAAATCCCTAAAATCTTCGGCCTATAGTCCAAATTTTCTGCGTCCCCTAGGCTTGAACCCGCTGTTGATTGACTCATCCATTTGAAGTTACTATGTGTGTAAAGACGCAACAAAATCGAACCTATAGTTCACAAGTTACATGAAGTTATTTAAAACTCCTACAAGATAAGTAGTTGAGCTTATTTCAGTGCATCATTTTTATAAATCAAAAAATACTTTACAGGTAGCTATTAACTAATTGATAACATGTAACATTACAATGTTATCAATTAGTTAATAGAGGGAGGGTTTAAGTTCATAAGATCCTAGTGTGACATTTTTGGGCGTTGACACGTTTGGCGCCAGTGTGACATACAGTGATGACGTGTAGGTAAGTTGATAAATAATACACGGCACAACCGGTCATCAAAAGAATTTTAATTTAAAAAAAATTTAGGGTCGCAGGGTCGGATCCCGACTATTGTTTGCCTCCACATTCCCGTACTTCCCTGAGGCGGCCGAGGATGGAAGGTGGCTCGTGGCAGCGGTCAGCAGCAGGATGCGGGTTGTGTGTTGAACCAAGACAGGGGTGCTTCAACTAGCTCCAACTTAGTCCCAGCTTAGTTCAAAACTTCAGTTAAGTCCGCTGATTGCGATCGCAAACATGCCTAAGCAAGGAAGACGGGTAGGTAAAGAAAGTAGATGGTGAGGTGGCTAATAAGATCGCAATCAGAACGGAGTGCAAAAACCTTTTAAAATAAATATTTTATGTCAAAAAAACAAAGTAAGCATTTACTTATTTTCAATAAAAAACAAAACTACGATATAAAACGCTTTAGTCAAGGAAAAGATTGTAAAAAAAATCTATTTTATTTAATTTAGGTAGGTACTCTTGTAACAAAAAAAAAATCATAACCCTCCTTTGCGCTGCGCAGTCGGGTAGCAATATTGAGTCGGCAAATATCTTGCAATTTAAACAAAGCGCAGAAAGCGAAGCAAGAAGCTAATACAAGTACCTAGGTAGGTACACAAAATAAAATCTAGTTCATACAACACACAACATATTTTGTAACGAGTACTTATAACTATGGTTCACTATTTAAAATAAAAGCTCATCAACTTACCCTTTCGGGAAATAACGATTTCAAAATATAATTTCCTTTGTTTGGTAGGCGAACAAAGGCGCAAATACAATACGTGTATATTGCCTCTACAGAATTAAGTATATACTTCGCACAAAAAAAACATCGGAAGACAACCAATATAGTTTTCAAAACTTAACTTTTATTCTATCAATTCTAGTTTCAACTAGAATTTTACTAAAACAAGTACGTGTTTAGTGCCCAACGCTCGGACGAGGTCTGCGTCACGTAGGCCAGCGGTTGTTCTAGCAAAACCGGCGCTCACGCCATTTAGGCTCCGCCCACAAAATTCCTAAGCAAGTTAGTGAACCATTAGCATAGTTTTTGTTTGCGCAGTTGGGTAACTATAATTATATTAAGTATAATTATATGATAAAATAATACATCTTTTAGATTAATTATTATTTCTTTACTAAAATACTAATTAATTATTAGAAAAGGAACGTGTAACGTTACAATACCCCCTCGCGTCGCCAAGGATTTTATTTTATTTTTAATAAAATCCGCATTAATGTGATTTGAGTACACATTTGTATTAACACTTTCATTCTTCTATTTTTTTTTATTGAAAAAGGATTTGACGTTTGTCTTCTATCTCACCTAATGGAAAGTGACGATGAAGACGAAGGTGTTACACGTCTATCCACGAGATACCTATTCACTCGAGGCTTGAAAGAACTAGGACTATAGTTTTCTGAAAAAACAGACGCAGGCAGTTCATTCCACACCTTGGCGACCCACACCAAAAAGGAACTATCGAAGCGTTTGATTCGACTTCTTGGGATACTGATTAGGGTAATATCGTTTATCAAAAAAAAAATGGGAATAAGTTATTTTAAAATAATGAAATGTACCACCTGTTAATGTTAAAAATTAAAAAAAAATTATGTAATAAAGCACAGAATCCGACCCGTAAAAGTTATAATATAAGAATTTTTTTCAAATTTTTTTTTATATGTATTAGTGATTTTTTTTTAAATTTTTTTTTTGGCGTAGAATACACATAGTAAAACTTTATTTGTTAAGGCCAATTAATTTTAAATCTTTTATGTGCCATGTACCGATATTTTTTCCAGACATATCTTCTAACACGTAAACCAGAGGTGATTTTTTGGCAATTACACGACATTTTAAGAACTTAGGTGCTAGTTTTTTCTGAAGTATTCATCTTTATCGCTAAGAACGTAGGCGCGTTTCATTACTACATCTCCGACCTTAAATTCTGCTGGTTTACGACGCAGATTATAGTGTGCGGTATTTTTTGAATGCGCATGCCACAATTTACTCTGAACATCGTTGAATATGTTAGAAAGACAGCCTAAATTTTCCGCATAGATATCCCGTGGGAGAAATAACACCTCTTCGCCTAACTCATTATCAGTGTAATGAGTGCCACAGGTTACAAGTTCTCTGCCATAAACTAAAAAAGATGGCGTGAAACCAGTTGTCTCATTAACTGAGTTACTAATGGCAAATTGTACAGACGGAATAAAAAGATCCCAACATCTGTGATCAGACTCAACAAGGATAGAAATACAGGTAATAATAGTCCTATTGTACCTCTCCACGGCATGAATTTGCGGCATGTACCTTGGTGTGAGATAAATATTAGGGACATTATATTTCCTAAAAAATTCGGATGTGTCACGACTAATGAATTGAGTTCCGTTGTCCATAAAAATGGTCTGAGGAACTCCATGGACTAGAAAGACAGAATCCTCTAAAATTTTAATAATGACATCTGACGTTCCTTTTTTTATAGGAAAAATCAAACAATATTTTGAAAAGCAGCACGTTATAACCAAAATATAGCCATTCTGCTTACGAGTAGTAGGTAATGGACCCATGAGATATATTGAGATCACCTGCCAAGGACGTGAGCACTGCTTCGGACGACCCATAACACCTAATATTATCGCGTATATTTTAGTTAATTTTAAAATTATTTCGACGTTTCGGCATCTTTGCAGTTGCCGTGGTCATTAATTAACTATTAACTAAAATATACGCGATAATATCCGGTAAAAAGTGTTTTATTTAAAATATGGATCGTGAAAATTTAAGAAAATACATAACACCTAAGGTTTGATGATTTTGTGTCTTGTACTCTAAACATTTCTGACAAGAACCAACGAACTTAACTACGTCCTTGTGCATACCTGGCCAATAGTTCCTAAGCATGAGACGATGGTACGTTTTAAAGATGCCTAAGTGTGCAGAGGTAGGCTGAGAATGGTTTTCTATGATGATCCACGAAAATTCGTCATTTAAATAAAATTTGTTTTTAGAGAGTCTGTAAAGAATTTTGTCTTTAATTAAATAATTTGGGAAATCCTGAGGCCTGTTGAGACAACCATTGGAGGTTGTTTTGTACCATTCGTCTTTAGTGTCCGATATATCGGAAGATGCAATGGCACCAATTGGGACAGCTCGCGAAAGAGCATCTGGAATGACATTGTCGACACCTCGTCGGTGTTTAAGCTCGAAGTCAAATGAAGACAAGCGAACTCCCCATCGAGCCAATCGACCGGTTGGATTATTTAGAGAGAGGAACCACTTCAAAGCACTGTGATTTGTATAGACAGTGAAGGTTTTTCCATTCTCCAAATAACATCGCCAATACTCTAACGCGGTGATCACAGCTAAGGTTTCACGCTCTGTGATACATAATTACGTTCGGAGGCGGTCAACGATCGACTCATGTAGGCGATAGGGTGTTCTTTCCCGTCTTTTATCTGAGTGAGCATGGCACCAATTCCATAGTCACTCGCGTCGGTGTGAACTTCAAAAGTTTTGCTGTAATCAGGGCAAACCAGAACAGAAGCAGAAACTTTCTGCTCCTGTTCGAAGAGACATTCTTTAAGCTTTTGAAAGGACACGTCAGCCTCGGAAGTCCATTTGAAAGGAGCGTACCTTTTTTCATGGAGGTCAACTTATTTAAAGGAGCCGCTACGGTGCTGAAGTTGGGGTCAAAACGACGATACCAAGTAGCTGTCCCGAGAAAACGTTTAATATCTTTCCGGCAAGTAGGCGTGGGATAGTTCAAGATGGCTTCCACTTTTTCGGGATCGGTACGTAGTCCACAACCGTCAACAACATACCCAAGGTACTTAAGTTGACTTCCAAAGAACTTGCACTTATCCAAGTTTATCGTGAGATTTGCTTGTTTAAGTTTTTCTAATACCTTCAGCAATAAGGTCACGTGACTCTGGTAATCAGTGCTGATAATTACGGCATCGTCAAGATAGGCAAACACATTAGGGCCAAACTCGCCAAACAACAAGTCTACAAGACGCTGTTGGGTCGCTGGTGCGTTAGTGAGACCAAAAGCGGTTCGTTTGAAACGAAACGTCCCTCTGCCTGGAACGTAAAAAGCGGTCTTGTCGCGGTCGGTAGGTAAAATATCAATTTGCCAGAACGATTTAGATAAATCCAGGCTGCTGAGATAACGAGCATCTCGCAGGTTGTCTAATATCTCCGAGATGTAAGGCAAATTGTAAGCGTCGAGACAGAACCTTGGCTGGCCGTTTTTCTTCGTCACTAACAAGACTGGCGAAGACCAGGCACTTTCACAGGGCTCGATGACGTCAAGAGCCAACATCTCATGTACCTGCTCTAGTAATATTCGCTGTTTTTCAGGCGACATGCAATAATACCGTTGACGTATTGGTAGGGCATCTCCGGTATCGATGCGATGTGTGATCAGATCTGTTCTGCCAAGACCTTTACGCTCAAATGATATGTCCTTGTATTGCTCAATAATATTGTCGGCAATAAGCTTTTCAGAATCGCTAAGGTTTTCGTAGCTGTGAATAAGAGGTTCGGTAGGCACACCAACGTCAGTATTATATGTACTGAGAGGAACGCTACCCAAATCTTTCGGACAAATCTGAAACTTCCGCCAAAATTCGACGCCTAATATAAGAGACGTTTCGATCTCAGGGACAATAACAGCTTCAGTTAAGTGAAATTGATTTTCAAAACTTACTGGTATATTTATGAAACCTATACTTTTTAAAGATTGACCACCTGCTGCCGTGACAGTAACAAAACGATCGCTAATTAATTTAAAACCATGAGACTGCAACAACATGTGAGAATTATTTCCCAAAATAGTAACTGCCGAACCAGAGTCTAGAAGTCCGGTAAAAGGAATATTATTTATGTTAATTGTAATATAAGGCCTAACATCATCAATTGGTTTACTTAGAATTGTGGCAGTTTTATATGATTTAAAGAAAATGCTAAGTGTACGGAGCCAATTTTGCCAATCACCTTTGTCAAAGTGACTAGATGATTTACCACAATTCTGCTCAACTAGTTTTTTGAATTTGAAGCCATAGTTTTGTTGCAACTGGGGCACTGTGGAGTCTTGACATCTTTACGGCCACACTTAAAACAATAAACAACATTCTTATTTTCAGTACATTGCCCTAAATAGTGGGTGTTAACACGACACCTGGGACAAAAACGAGCTTTAGGAGCTTCAATTGCATGTATACATTTTTCATTGAAATTTGTTTTATTAGGACTGTTATTTATTTTATTGTTGTAGTTATTAGAGGAGTGTTTATTTTGATGACTAAAATTTGTATCGTTCTATTTTTTACATGTAGGATCATTTGTTTGATTAGAATGTTGTTTACTTGTATTGGATCTGTAATGAAAATTTTTATGACTTCTATTTCCGCTGTATGCAAATTCTGGGGCAAGAGTATCAGAAGTTGCAGAGTGAGGTTCATGAAAACCTAAAAGATGTCTTCATAATGTCTTCATAATTTCGACAAATAGATTCTAAGTAATCGACACTAAATTTTTCTGCCTCATGCCAAGGTGCTCGCGTAAACGGGTCTAATATTGTGCCAAATTATTTCTAGTTTTTCAAGTTCTGGTTTCGGATTAGACAGACGTGAAAACAATCCTGACATGATGGAAAGATAAATAGTGATATTTTCCGATTCACCTTGCGTTCTTGCACGAATTTCGTCAAGCACTCTGTAGTCGAAGTCAGACTGGGTAAAATCTTTTTTTAATAATTCTATTAACTCGCTCCAAGTTGTAGTAGAAGTAGTAGTTAAGTAGTAACTAGATGCTTTACGTTACGGAACCAATGCAAAGCGTCACCCGTGAAAATCTCTGTAGCGAAGGATAGTGCTTTGGGGCCTGAGATGTTTTTCGCGTCGCAAAATTCTGTCAAACGCTGAACGAAAGACCGAACGCAAGTTTTGCCGTCGTACCTCAGCTTACCAAAATCACCTGGTCCTCCACGATGGCATGTAACTGAGATGTTCAAAGGTGTCGCAAAAGTCGCAAGTTCACTTTTGCTGCTACTATCGCTGATGGGATTTAAATTGTCAACTGCCTTGTCTTTATAATTATTCAAAATAACAATATAATTCATCAACTGCGCAACGTAGGCATCATATTGCATTTAAACCGTATCATTGCAAATAATTCGATTGATGCGGTGGTACAGATGGTTGACTATATTTTGAGCACGAAACAAAAAATTTCTATCTGTTTTAACGTCAGATTCTACAATTAATTTTATTTTATTTAGGGCTTCATTTACATCCTTTAAGTCTTCAGCAGCATCATATGGACTATCAATAATGTCCTCTGAGGAAAACAAGGGTCCGAGCTTAGCTATCTGTTTGCGTAAGTCCTGAATAGTGAGTGCGGGAGTTGTACCCCTAATAGCAACCGCATATTCAAGCTCTGACTTTTGCAAAGACAAAAACTAAACACTAAAGGGCATCTTAGAAGAAAAAAAAAATTTGTACGGAAACCAAAAAAAAAATTTTTTTTAATGGTGAAAGTTGGTGATCTAGTATTTCACGATACTAATTATAGTGAAGTAAACTCCGTCTGTTACAAAATAATGCTAAGCAGAACACACAAAAATTATACAAAACAGCAAATAAAAATAAAAAAAACGAACACAAAACCAAAATTAAACTGTAACCAAAAAAACGCTATATAAAAATAAGCACACAACACACATACTACTTACTGCGGAAGCAAACAAAAAGTCTTTTAAAAACCAGGTTGAGGCGCTAGTGTGACATACGGTAATGACGTGTAGGTAAGTTGATAAATAATACACGGCACAACCGGTCAACAAAAGAATTTTAATTAAAAAAAAAATTAGGGTCGCAGGGTCGGATCCCGGCTATTGTTTGCCTCCACAGTCCCGTACTTCCCTGGAAGGTGGCTCGTGGCAGCGATTGTTCTAACAAAACCGGCGCTCACGCCATTTAGGCTTCGCCCACAAAATTCCTAAGCAAGTTAGGGTTCGCGCGGCATAGTAGGTAGTGAACCATTAGCATAGTTTTTGTTTGCGCAGTTGAGTAACTATAATTATATTAAGTATAATTATATGATAAAATAATATATCTTTTAGATTAATTATTATTTCTTTACTAATATACTAATTAATTATTAGAAAAGGAACGTGTAACGTAAAACTAGGTTTGGTTCTAGATCAGATAAGATTATTTTTCTAAAAGGTGCCAGGTAAATGTAAGGTTTGCGGTCGATTATTAGTATTCAAGATTTGGTGATTTCTATTTATTTTATTCATAAAGTTATGTATGTTATGTAAATGAAAAAACGTTGGTTCTTAAAAACATTGTTTAACAAAAATCATTTAGGTATAATTTTTTTCGGAAAAGATGTATAGGTAATAACTATAAATCGTTTTCATCAATGATGATACTATCCAGGAACTGTGCTGAATCCTTAAAATGTCCCCACGCCAAGAATCACACAAAAGATATAACGTGAGAGCATGTGTCTACAGTGCGTCTGCCACTCTGACATGAACAGTATTAATTATATAAAGCCTCAAACCCATAATAGTCTGAGTTTACAAGTATGTGTATACTGCATTTTACCTCATAATAGCCAGGAATTATTACTAGCGATGTTATAATTATTCGAATTAACATTTTCTCTATATAGTTGTATGGCATAAACATCATTACGGACTTGTTCACTGTAATAACTCCTGGCTAGTTTTAGCTGTAAGTCCCTAGAGCATACATAACAAACTCTTAATCAGACAACCCTGGAAAATCTCCTAATCCAGGTGATTCGGCAGATATATTTTCAAATTGAACTCGTCGACTGTTTAAGTTCTGGTCATGAAACATATCTGCCAACTTTGTATTTGGTTCACCGGATCTCAACTTGATCAAATATATCGCAAAAGCGGTTTCAGATCTTTTACTCCTTACACGCAGAGAAGGAGTTTCGTCGAACTATCTATTAATTCGACGTTTCGACCAGTCAGAAAATAAAGTTCATGTGGGTCCATCCTCTCAATATTTTCAACATCTAGTCTTCCCCCTTCAGGTACAGATTTTAAAATCTTCATCATGTCCATGATCTGAGCTTCGTCGAAATCATGACTGGCATTTGGTGCTGATAACATAATATACAAATCATTCAGTATCAAATGTTCTTCACGAATACGTGCAGCTGGAGGTACGTAGTGATTAAAATCATGCAGCAAGCGAACTGGTAGCGCCATGGGTTGATCTCTCGGTTCTACAGGATTTATCGGTGGTTCAATCAGGTTCTCTCTCTCAATAGAGGAACGACACCTTGGGGATACGCTTCGCATCTCCAACACGAATGGCAAACAAACTCGGCGTTTTTAAATAGTATCTGAAACAAAAGTATTCAGGGTCTCACACATATATCTTCAATAACCTAAATCTTAGTCTTTATTAAGTTTATGTTCAGATTAGTTCAATCACTAATAAAATTGCATATTGCTTTAATAAAAAAAAAATTACTGTAAAAGTAACATTATTATAAGTATTTTTATACAGGGTGTACACGAAAGCACTTTGGAAAAAATATCCTAGATCCAGTAAGTGTAGAGCATTCGATTACAAGAAACCATTTTTGTTTTGCACTCATATTCTATTTATAAAGAAACGAATAAATACACATCTTAATGTTTTCTCGCTCACACAGGTTTTAACAAAGGGATAAGGATCACTGGCCAACATAAGAAACTGTGGCAAACTCGCTTGCTAGCACTTACGTGCGATGAAAGGTGCATACAATTCACACAAAAGTTCATAGAAAAATTATGTTGCTTTCTCGGTCACACAAGTGTTAATAAAGGAATAAGGATGGCTGGCCAGCCTGTGTAACTCTGGCAAACTCGCTTGCTAGCTAACTACCTGCGATAAAAAAGGAAATAATAGCGTTTTCTGAGGACTAATTATTAGCTAATATGTACATTTTTGCAAGATATATTTTTTTGATTCCGTACGAGAAAATATTGAATTTGAGATGTTCTTTCAAATAAACCATGTGGCAAGCATAGGGGCACACTTTCATTTTTTTTGGACCAAAAAACACATTTCTATAAAGAAGACTAATTAGAAAAGAACTTAGATTCGCATTTAGTCACCAATTTCAGTCACCCACTTTAATTGAACCGGTGTTCCATCTGGTACAGCAGCCAACAACGCTGATATGCTTAAACATATAAAATATTGAATCTAGGTAAAAGTATATATTTGAAGCTTTCAGCGCTAAACCTATGGGGACAAGAAGCCTTTATTCATACCCTTAGTTTTTGGTTTCATGGTAATTATTTTTTGTATTGTTTTGTGATAAATAAATATAGGTTATAAATATAAATTTAGGTTTGGATTCTTAACAAAGTAACGCTAAGATTTATACATTTAATACAATATACATATAAAGTTTATTATAGCCGTACAAGCCTTTCCAAACAAAAAACAACAAAAAAAAGGCAAGTAAATGTAAGCGGGGCTACTGATTGAAAAATAAACTCTATTCTCGTCTTTGGTGTGACATCAATTATCGGGTCGTGCAATACAGTGGATACATTATTGGCACGTACCGATATTGCACGGCATAATAAAAAACAACACGTATTGCACACCACGATAATTGATGTTACCAATTATCAGGCCGTGCAATACGGTGCTGTACATTATTTGCACGTACCGATATTGCACGGCATAATAAAGCACGACACGTATTGCACATCACGATAATTGATGTCACCAAATGCTTGGTGTCACCAATTATCAGGGCGTGTAATTCGGTGCTTCGTTTTATCGTGTTGTACATTACGCTTTTGTACAATATGGGTTCCCGGTACAGTCTGGGAAGTCAGCGGAGGCTCAGCCTAACGCGAGAATCGCTTGCGTTGTTCGGTCTTTTGTAGATGCTACTACGACAGGCAGGGGTTTCGAATGTGAATCTGTGCTACGTATCGACACCCTAGAATATCGTTACTCGGTGACCGGGTGTTAGTAGAGTTTCTTTGTTAAGATCTCATCTGGGGCGGTACTATAGTTCTTCCTGTTTTGACAGCCATAATAATCACCGTTACGTTGTAGGAACAGCTAATGCAATTACTGGAACAAAGGCCATTACAACTGAAGCCTTCGGTCGGTAACGCATCATTAGTCCAAATAATAGTTACTTTCAGTATTAATAAATGAAACACCTACGATTAATGATGTCCATGGGTGCGGTTGCCACTTACCATCAGGTGGACCGAGTGCTCGTTTGCCGGCTATAAATAAAGTATAAAATTTTTTAACTAAATACGTGATCCTGCACGAAACAGTGTCAAAAGCCTTTGCAAGATCTAGGAAAATAGCTAATTCAAATTATTTTAGTTCATACTAGTTAAAAAAAATTACCCGGCTTACGACTAGGAAATTTAAGCGACCGGACTTAAACTCGTTATACCAGTGGAACACAATTGCTATAGAAGGCGCCTTGTTTGATTAAACGTTTCATCAGGTTTCAAGTTGAACTTGAAGTCGCCTGGTAAACAACTCAATGAATTATAGATTATAATTATCAAATTTAATTGTACTAATGTTGAAACATCATTTATCCTTTGTGACCCACAGGTCAGAATTCGCGCGCATACTTACATATATTATTTAAAAAGCGGCTCAAATGTAAGAGGAACATTGAAAATAATTGGATGTACTTTTTGCACTTGTGAACAGTTAGAATAAAAAGTACCCCTCTAGCTAGACAACACTTTGAAACTTTATTTCTAGATGTCCCACCAAGATTTTTAAGAATAACTTTGAGATTATAATGACGAAACGTGGTCTGACGACAGGACTTTTATGTCTCTCGGTCTGAAAACCGCAAAGTACTCCGCTGGATGGAAATCGATATTAGACGTAATTTTTATTGTTGTCACCGAGGTACTTATATAATACGATTAAGTAGTTAAATCACGCGTGTGAGAACGAAGGGATACTCTATTAAGTCTTTTTTTTAAATATAGGTACTTAAGATTTAGTGGCAAAATAAAAGGTAAGTTAGTTTCGATATTTAAGCAGAGGTTCTCAATCTTTTATAATAGTTGCAAAAGTCGTAATCTGTATACATATCCGCACACTTTGCCAAAATGTCTGTAATGGCTGATTTACACGTGTTAAGTGGTTAAGTTGGTAACTAAAGTTTAAGTTGCGTGTGAGCACCCTTCAGAAAACAACAGTCAGTTAAGTGACAAGTGGTAACTTAAAATTTAGTACGCAAGTGATTAAGTAGATTAGGATTTGTTCTATTTTTCGTGTAAGTAGGTGGGCGGGGCTCCTCACCTAACACGTTTGGACGTGTTTTTCAAGTTATGTGCATAAGTTGACACAGCGCGTGGCAGAAAGAGGTCGTATTTATGTCGCATTTTCTCTTTTTTTTAATGTCGGAGCGGAGGATGGTTTCAACTTCAACACTTATTAAAGAATACTTAAAATAGAAATGCTTGTGGAATAAACGAGGAAAGAAATTTAGAAAAAAAACATTCTTGTACAGATTTTGATTTTTGAAACAAATTCTACTCTGGGTTTGTCCAAAATCTCGTTTACCACATATCTAAGTACAGAATTGACGAATTGATATTCATCACTGCTCATCTTCATTGAACTTATGAGCTTAACTGCTTAATCCGTTTGGACACATAAGTGACATGCAGGAACTTAAAATTTAGTTACCAACTTAACTACTTAATACGTGTAAACTGCACATAAGGATGTTATCACACCGATCGATGGTAGAATGGAACAGTCGAAGTCGATTGATTGGTGTGGCAACATCCTAAATGAAACCAGAATTTATCCCAGATCTGTATGTTTGTGATGCATTCTAGCTTTGATTAAAGTAAAATAGCGGGAGATAGTTAATGTAAGAACATTACCTATCTCCCGCTATTTTTCCGAATTACGTTTCCTAAAAAATGACTGCTACTGCTAAAGTTCTATTGACACATAAACCCAATTTTACTGACCTGCGACATACGAGGCAGAATGAAAATATTTCGTATCCGTATAATTTCATTTGTATTCGTGTCGTATATTGTCGATTCAGCTCGCGTTGTAACAAAACGATTTGACAAGTAAAGTTTTTGAGGGCCGTGCGTCTTCCGCTATTTATAATCCAAGTCTTCTACTATTTCATTATGGAGTTCAGTAAGTATATTTCAGTCACATTTCAAATGCATCCGTATTTTGAAACTTTTGTAACACAAGTAAACAGTCCGTGCTACTATGTTGTCGTCTTTTTGTCTAATATAAAGGTTGAGGACCTGCGTCAATGAACGCTTTTCTTTTTCAGATAATAAAAAAATAGTATTTACATACGGGCCACCATGTGAATCTATTAATTTATTCTACACTGTAATTTTGAGCAGATAATACGGATGATTTTTAGAAATACCTACTACCAAAATACACTGAACTAGTCGGCACTGACTCGCCGGCGCTGGAATGTAACTTGGGTGGACTCGCAAGGCGAGTCGGCGTTACGGCACTGGATGAGTAAATTGATGTTAGCAATGGTTGCAGCTATAACTACGTCAAATAACGTCAGAATGGCCACCAGATTTTTGTGTATGTGTGGATTGAGTGAGCACCCTTGAGAAAAAAAATTTAAAAATGATGTTCATTTGGTAAAAGTTCTAAAACAATTGTAAAAGTAATCTCTGTATTTGTAAAAAGATAAAACAAGATTTATTTATTTAACGTGCGCTCACTCGGTTCTCACAAACTACCAACGAAATCAGTGAAAGTATTAATTTAACATATATTTTTATACTAGTCTTTAGTAACTACTACTATGTAACTATGCTAACTTACCTTTATAATTTGTAGAACACCTAGTAACGTATTTAAGGTTTTACAAATAATTTCTTATGCTCACTCCACCCGCACATTTTCGAAAACCCGATTTCTGATGAAGAAACTGAAGATTTAAACTTCTATATATGTGTACAATTAAGTAAAATTAATATGGAACTTTGTAAAATACAAAACGAACCACTACGTCGCCCGAACAAAATCAACCACAAAACAACTAAATAACGACATTGAACAAAAACAGCGGCGGCGTATTTAACGTTCAAATGCAGAGACAGACAGATCTCGACTTGACTGAGTACAATGCTACGATAACAAGAGTGGGCTACGTACGCTACAAAGATGTAGCACATGAGTGTTCCTAAGGATATTAGTAGCTCAAGAAGAAGACAAAAGATTTTACCTGTTGAGCAGTGCTTTGTGGATAATTTTACCAAAATTTTAAGAATGTGTATTATATCGTTGTGAAGAGCAATAATTAGAGAAGTTTTTAAAAGCATTTGAAGATATAAATAGTCTTCATTTATTTTTTTAAATTAAATTGATAGTTAAGATTTTAATATTTTTCACACAATAACTGCTTTTCCAAAGCCGATAAAAAGTTATTTTAGTGTGCTTAGCGTGTAATTGTGTTTTTGATCGATGAAATACATACCACAAACTAAATAAACATTTAAAAGTCGTCAAATTATACAAAAACTTATAGATTCATAGGTCAATAGATCCAATTCGGGGAAATTAGACAAAAAATAATTTAAAAATATTTTAAAATCCATCAACATTAGGATAGGAGTTTCTAGGGCAAATATGTTAGAAATTATTCTACCTCCCTGCCAATTTTGAGGGATTGTCTACCGAACACCATGTATATTCACTTAATAAACATAATAATAAAAAGTTTATTCTGCTCAATAATGTTAAATAGAAAAATTATGAACCTATTATTGGCAATCTGTACATTTTTTTAAATTGTATATTATATTTGAGTGCTGTTGGTTCTGTGAAAATAAATAAATGAAGCGCAAAGTTTGTTCTTTTTATGTATATTCGGGCAAATCTTTCTTGTTCTTGCACCGATTTCTATGATTTTACTGAGTTAAATTTAGTTTAGCTCCAATTTTAATTTCGGGGGTACTGACAGCAGTCAGAAAATCGCCCATCACGTTCATAAGTAAAACGCGCACCAATTAATAGAGATAACTTTATTATAACTCATGTCCGATACTATTTAAAAATTATTATGTCATAAAAAAATTACATTCGCTTAACAATATATGTTTTACTAGAATTTAATTATCCAACAAACTCAAAATTTTTAAGTACTTATTACTGTGGAAAAGTGAGTCTAAGCAATTAATTGTCGACTTGGACATTTCTCCCGTAGATATTCTTCAAACACTCCAGTTAATGACAGCAAAATTAACAATTGACTTTGAAGGCTACATAGGCGTAGACTTGAATTATAAATTTAACCCGGAGTTAATTTTTTCCTGGGTTATTATATTGTACTCTCAGTCCAATAGAAATTGAGAGTGATAGAGGATAATTTATAACTCAGGTTCACGCGAGTGGGCACTGACATATTACATTTCAAGTCAAAATATGTTAACTCTGTAACTGCACAGCCAGCTTCTGAAATAGAACTGGAAGAATCCATCGTCTATGTTTATTTGCAGCTATTTGTGCTTTTTTATTGCTGTATGTAGATATAAGTTGAACGGTGAAAATCATTGTAGTAATCCCCTTTAGCAATTTGGTGTAGTAATTTTTTGAGCCAGTGTTGCTTCGAAAGTACATTTTATTGCGGTCAATTTTACTGCTCCTCCTTTGATTTAATTTTATTTGGGCGTATTCATTCCCAGCATATTTTTAGCCTGCAAAAAGAAATTTAGTCGTAAACAAATTATGTGAGGATAAATTAGAGAATGGTATACACTGATTTTAGAATGGCTTGGAATAGAGGGCTCTATATGGCTCTAATAAAAAGTAACGTTTACATCACGCAGATCATGCATGCGTTCGAAGACTATTCGCGTGTACTTCGGATGTCCGAAAACAAAAATTCTTGTAGGGCATTTTTAACTACTGTTATCCACGGATACGACATACCCAGACCCAATTTGATTGCGAAAATCGTATTTAGTGTGCGCACCTTAGACCAGCACCATACGTTGACGTAAGATCCATATTCGCAAATAATTTAGTGTCTTATTTACCGTCACAAATGCTGCCACTAGTGTTTGCGGTGCGGCTGCCACGGGGTTGATGTTCAGGGCTCCATGTATCATTTCTGCATCTTGTAACCTTGTAATAATGAAGTTCCTTGTAGCTACGTTTCCGTTCGTACTATCCGTTAAATAGTAGAGCTCGCTCGCCTTGTAAATACCCGCTACTCCCACACGCCTGATGTACCAATTAAACTGGTATAAAAAAAATATATATGTGAGTAAAGAAGTTTTAAAATTATTTGACTTTTTGAACCGGACCGGACTGCAGGAAGCACAAAGCATCCAGTGTGACAAGATCTTTAAAACTGAAGTAATTTTCTTAAAAAAAGGCTACCAAAATCATTCTGATATCTCTAAATAACTTTTTCTCAGTCATTAGCTGATAATAATCTTTTTCTATCATTGATGTTATATAAAACCTCTCCCTAGTACCCACAATAGTGTCTTTACAGCATTGTTTGACAATTCTTAAGAGTGTAAATACAGCGAACGGAATAATAAATGACAATAATTAAAATAAATAAATAAGTTAAAAATATCTATTCCATTCTAAGATAGAGAGACCGGTTCGCAAAATTGTTGGTGACCTTTCTTAATTTAACAATGATAGTTATTTTCACACTTGATCTTGAAAAATGTGTTTATTTGAAAATCAACAGCTCAACAAAACGAAAACTTAAGCCAATTACAGAGTTTCACGATATGTGCAACGACACAGAAATTATCAAAGTCACGATCCTTTATAATATTTATTAATAATATGCTATAATATCACATACACAGACGAGATGTTTGCCGAAGGGACAACGTAAGTTGAACGAAAAAAGTGGCTAACGAATGTATTAGAGCTTACATCAACACTTCGGTCTCCAGAATAGAAACAGATATCATCAACTAGTGACAGTAATGCAGCCAAACTGTTCGAAACATTACTTGGTGATGCTTGGATCGCTAGAGCTCTTGCCCAAGTATTTCTGAAACACAACATTTTATGTAAATGAATACAAATTAATAGGTAAATAAAACATAATTCAAATCCTACACTAATAGTCTTGCTTATCTACGAATCACATTTGTTTTGCCTTTTTTAATTTACTAGCAAAGATGGCGTAGACTCTTTTAATTTAGAAATAACTGATGAGCTAGGGTAATTTTATTACTCAAGGTATTTCCAATGACGCGGAGTGGAAAGAAGCGGACCGTGAATTAACCACTCACAGTGCTTCAAATCTACATTCCGCGTCCGTGGTAAATCTAAGTGGAGCGGAGCGGACTTTCAAATAAAATAAGAGCCGCGTGACTTGAGCAACCTGTGCTACTTCATCTGCTTCTGAATCTCCATCTTCAAATAGAGCAAGATATAAAAGAGCTGTTTTTTACCGACAGCATAACGTATGATCTTTCTAAGAGATTGAATTTGACTGAAACCCTGCAGCTCTTGTCCGTTTCGCTCTGGACAGTTCAGCCCAGCTCTGCTCCACTACACTTCAGTGGAAACACTTGTCACTGTTTTTCTCCACTCCACCTAGCTCCACATCAGTAGAAACGCACCCTAAAGCTTACTTAAGCGATTTTAAACATTATTTCGCGATTGGTTAGCTTCCTCTTCCTATGCCAAGGAATACAAACTACTGATTGAAGTCGGCGAGTGTCGGCAACGTATCGGCCGTGGAATGCAAAATGGCAGCGACAGCGTCAATTCCGAACTTTTCGATCACTTCCGTAACAGAAAATTGTGACAAAGACATGAACACGAATATAAAAAAATACCCGCGACCTTACTTGTAAGTGTTATTTATTATTTTTTTATTTTACTCGTTTAGCGAGAGAGAAGAAAATACTAGATTTTGTAATTTAACTTAATTTTACGTACGTTCTACAAAAATAATATATTTTAAGCTTTTTTTAAGAGGTTGCAAGACTATGAATACCTATGTGTTATGTCCCTACCCCTGACTTAAAGGCTGGATCCGCCCTTGAACGTGACATAAGCAACATTGTATCCTGAGATTCTTACAAGGGTTACAGGGAATATAAACTTTAAAACAATAGGCATAGAAAGCTTAATGTCATTAGAACTGTGGCACTTATGGGAGGTTTACTATAACTACATTGCACTTGTCTGCCCCAAAAGCATTAAGTTGTGAAGCTCGGGAAATTCGGAACGGTGATGAAACTCAAGGAATTCCGCAATTTTGTACTTGGAATTGTGATAAGTGGGATTTTGGATCAAATCAGAGAAGAATTTGTTTGGGAAATTAAAATCTCTAAAATACTATGGCATTTACTGTAATTTTTTGTAGAAAAACATGTTTATTTTTTGTTTTACTTTATTCAATTTGAATAAAGGTTGAAATAAAGTATAATTTAATAAAGAGAGATTACATCTGTGCCTCCTGTGAAAGGTGATACAACTCGAAAAGTCGACATTTTATAGGAGATTGAAAATAAAGTTCAAAAATTTCTAATTCGTAAACCAATAAAGCAAGAATTCGGAAAAAATCACGAAAAAATATGTGAGGCCTACTGATATATCCAATACGAAAAGGAGAGATGTGTTAAAAGATACAAGTATAGTTATATCGTGAGGCACCTCAGAACAATTTTTTTTTGACTAAGTGTAAAATGATATACATGAACTTTGAAAATCCTATAATTCAGCGGTATATGTTCCTAAAATAAAGTAGCTCGAACTAAAGTAGAAATTCGAAAATCAAATTTTTCGACTTTATACCCGGTTACAGTTTAAATTTCTCTAATTTATATCAGTTGGTAAAAATCCAAGCCTTGTAAAAAAATGTGATACAAGTCAAGTCACCTCTTACTTAAAGCCATATTTTTGTGTAAATAAATACACATTTTAGAAAAATAATCAAATTTTATGAAACTTCTTTAAAATGTATAATTAACTCATATTTAAGGCACTTATTCATTACAATTCTTAACAACGGTAGGTTGAGATCTTTGAATCATAAATATTTTAGAATAAGAATGAAGCGTAACTGCTTTTTAAAGGATCTTGCAGTTTCACAATACTTAAGTAGAAGTACGTCACTGAAAAACTATGAAATACGTATCACAAATTATTCTTGTTAAATTGTGCAAGAAACCTAACTTACTTTGTCATTATCACTAGCATTTTCTGAATCATAAAAAAATTTAATAACTTCTGAAATCACAAAAAATATACAAAATATAAATATAAATATACAAAATAATCTTACATCAATAATAGAAATCAAAAACGTACCTAAGTACTTATAAAAAATATGTCGACTTGTACTAAATGACTAAAGTACGCTTAACGTAAAGTTATAAAGATAGCAGTTGCATCGTCAATCAGTTGCAAACCTACGTTAGAACTCCTCATCGGAGTGATCATCAAGGTTTGGATGAGTGTCTTTGACATTATTCTTGCAGCTCAGACTTCTATAATAGAACTCGTGAATAAAGCACAGCAAACTCAATATATCTTTTTTCTTCTCTGTTGAAATTGCAATCTTGGAGGAGTTGACTTTAGGCACCATATTTATTATCATATCGTAACACTTTTCGCGTTTAGAATAATCTGTTGTCAGGTAATCAGTATCCAAGACTTCTGTTTTTGTACATAAAACGGAAAGGTTCTTTTGGGTACAAAAAAGAACGAACTTCGACCCTCAGAATCTTTTCATTGGCTGAGTTTGTTTTTCGTAGGGTAAGACTTTGTTTCAGAAAATTGTTGAAATCATTAAACTTATCATAAGTCATCTGTCAATGTCAAAATAAGTCAATGACAGTAAACTTTGCTGTTTTGTTCGAGGCTGTGCGCACTAGTTGGTTCCGATCTCTGGGTAGGTGAATATCCATTTTTGTGTTTCTTTTTACGCTCAATCAACGCATAGTCGGTGTCGGCCTCCATGTGTGTATGGCCAGGCACGAGAAATTTATGTTCAATGGAATGTAATTGTGGAGATATTTTATCAACCAACATCAACATACATAGCTGAGACAACAGAATTTTTATTTTGTCCAGGCCAACTATCTGAGTATATGATTAGCTTCTTGGCATTCGGATTTAATATAAGCAATTGATTAATGATGAAATCATGCAAACATGTGGCTACCTCGTTAGCTCTATTGCTTTCACACTCTGTCCACATGTAACAAATAGCTTTGTTTGTATTTAAGTCGTGTATAGTAAAATTCTATGTCCAGAGATTTTTTTTTAAAATGCCACATTTATTTGTAAGAACGGGGTTGGCAAACATAGTGGTAAATCTCTTTATCTTCTATTACCACCATAACATCTTCGCATGTCTCAGCCAGTTCTTTATCTTTCTTTATTTCTTCATAAGCAGCCTTAAATGCTTGTTGGTGCTTTTTGAGTTTATTTTTTAGATTTATAACCTAGTCTCCTGATGCATACTTCAGCTCCATATTTAAGAGATCACAGGTCGAACAAGTATCCATCGATGGTTTTTTAAAGGACATATTCATGGTTTCAAATACTTTTTAGAAAATGGTTTTGTTAACAGGCGTATCAGTCTGTAGTTTGTATAAAGTATAAAAGAACTCGTAAGTTCAGCTCAGATGTCAAAAACTTCTTGGTGGTTTACTTACGGCCATAGTGGCTTGCTGTGCAAGGAAAACAGGCAATATGAACTATCAGGTCTTCTAGCTTAAAACCAGGGATTGACTTACCGATTTTACGTTCACGTGGTGGACAGGGCGCCCGCCATTGTCCCGTAGTTTTTTAGAAGCTGTTTGAAGGAATTTGCGGCATTCGCAAAAGTCTTCAAGAAACATCCTTTACAAAGCGGATGTTTTTTTTATGATCAGGACTATGAACGACATAACGAAAGCTGACCTTTCGTATTTTCTTTGGAGAAGATTTGGACGATTTCTTTTGGCATACTACAATACATTTCACAATGTAATCAGACCTGTTTTAATAACTACCTAGACTCCAGAACTGAGTGGAGGGGTCCCGCGTCACTTCATCCCAGCGCACCTCCGCTTACTCGCGCCTCCGTTTTAATGCTCGAACTTGTATTACTTTGCACATTTATAATTGCTTAAATATTTTACAGGTATGGTATGAATTTGAGATACAATTCAATTTATATCCTTTAAACTCAAAAAAAAATATTTGTGTAAAGTGATACTTCTCGACATAATATCACAAAAAAATACAGAAAATTGATTTCGGATTGGCAGGTACATGATGACTTGTACCCTTGTCCGCTTTTAAAAAAGTTTGGTCAAAGTGATTTAACTCTAATTATATTAATATTCACAAAATAAATACCGAAAAATTATATGTGAAACAAAATTCATTTCCACTTATACCACGAAGCACTAAAATTTGCGTTAAGAGCAATCACAAAAAGGGGTTATAAGTCAACATATATCGATATGCACCTTTTTTGGGTGAAATAATGCTAATAGTATCACTTTGCACAAAATTATCTCCAAAACTATGGAAGATAGAAGAACGTGAGTTAGGCCAAAAAAATTGTTTTTTTTCTGATTATTCCTATATAAAAAACGCAAAAAGGGTACAAGTCGACTTGTATCAGTTTTCACAGATATTATTTCATGATATTTCCTTCAAACTAGTGCAAAGGTAAAAAATTATTCGTTAGAATTTGTCAAAATTAGGATAGCGTAAAAACTACATAAGTCGTTTTAAGTATAGCTGGAATTCTTAAAACGCCGCCGTACTGTCCCTATAGTGGTTATTTTCCAAGTTTAATGTCTTATGGTGTCTTACTGTGGGGAAACGACCGTCACTCGGCAGAACAGGGTTATTCGTGGAATATAAAAATTAGGAAATAGAGGATCTTTAAACGAAAAGTTAAAAGAAATTTCCAATTTAACCCTTGCATCACAATATATTTATGAAAATATTTGTACATTACAAGAACATTAATAAATTTAAAGCTAAGAAAGATAACCATGATAATGATTACTCTGTAAGGACTAGCAGCGACTGTAAGTACTGTATTATTTATAAGACTGTAAGTTAGCGCTTCCAAAATTTAAGCTGGCTATAAGCAGCAAGTTGTTTATTGGAAAGTCAATACGTTGTTACAATAAAATACCTAATTCAGTTTAATCCCTGCCCCTCGATAAGTCCAAGAAAACTATTAAGAAAATGCTATGCCAATAAGTTTACCATAAGATCAAAGATTATTAGGATGACGAAAGCACGTGGGATTAAATACCCAACAGGCTATTTAAGTTTCCGTTTGTGAAAATTTATTTATATACAATGTAAACAGCTTGGCAGTCATGAGTGTGTTTCTTTCATATCATCGTCAAATTGTTTATCTTCTACCCCAAGTATTTTATAAGATTTTTTTAAAAAAGAGTGCTGAAAGGTTTTTTTTGCTCTCAGTCTATCCATAATACCTCTTAAATGCCGAAGTAAGGTTGTATTCATGCAATTTCGATAAAAATGCAGCAAAAGAAGACTATCACCAAGTAAAACATTTTTTATTTCTGTTGAGATTTTTTCCAGCTACCATCTCGTGTTGAGACAGCATGGGATATTCCGTCGTAAAATTAATAATAAATCCCCAGAGAATCACACCATGTCCATATGCGATACAACGAACTTGGGGGGGAACCCTGAATAAACATACACAAATAAATATCAAACCCGAAAACAAACATCTATGTTCATCACACAAATGAATGGACACAAGTCCCAGGACTCGAAAGTGGGAACTCCGGCGTATGAGGCAGGTGTACTACCATCTATAGTAACCACTACGCTAATCGGTCGTCACAGTTGTGGACATGAGAGGTTAAAAGTTATAACTCGCAAAACAAAATCTATTCATGTATTAACCATTTCACGTCCACATATGTTACAGACAGAGTACGGCAGTTACAGACAGGTCAATGCATTAAATATTTATAGCAATATTTGAAAATTACAGTGATTCTCAATTACATGGTAAATTATATAATCAGCACTATTTAGTACTTAAACTCAGATATAAAAACTTAAATCATATTATAAAAAATACAGATGGTTAAATATATTTTAGTTTCTGCAATTTTTTAAAACCTTATTACTTGACAATGCATGTGGTGTTTGCCTGTAACTTTTTCAGAAATTAGCATATAAGTAAGCCTAAGAAGTATAAAGTTACTGCTTAGTTGTCTGACTTACAAGTATTATTTCCTTGTATAAAATATCTTAGATGCCGACAAGCATATAAATACTTACTTAAAATTTGTTGAAATTAATAATGAAGAATCTTACTTGTAAGGATCTATCATACAAAGGCGTGTCATGATTGCTTGCTCAATAAATTTTGCAGGTATTTTTTGCTGTTGATTCATAATTGATTCTTTTGGCCACTAAAAGAAATATAAATCGTTTTAATTTTGCTTTATAGGATATTATCAAACAAGCATGTTAAATATTGTGACAAACCTTTTTCATTTCATCTACTAGCTGTTCATTACATCTTGTATTGAAATAGTGAATTAAGTCACCAGGACCATTAGGAAATATTCCATGAATAACCTTCGGGTAGCCCACTGCCACTGCAGCAGAATTTAAAGTAGCCATGCTCCATCCTGACTGAGGCACAAATTCTAACGCTCTCTCTAAAATAACATTTTTCAAATTTTGTTCATATTTTCTTTCATCTTCAGTACAAATAATTGCTTGTGGTTTAAAGTCTGCTTCTTTTTGCACTGAGTACTTTCTAGCAGTTATTGTAAGAGTATTTCTTATAGGGGCATAGGTGAGTGGTAATAAAACATTTTGAGTTTTTCTGAGAGCTGTTAACAAAATTTTTATGTTCAATAAAAATTATCATTAAATGGAACACTTAAATAATAATAAAACATCTTAATATTTTATACAATAATTAATAAGTTTTCTTTAGGATCATTGATCACAATCCATTTTCAAATTATTCATTTTGTTAACATTGATACACTCAGATACCCGAGCAACAAGTCCTTCCATCAGATGAAAAGCATTCAGTGCAGAATAAACAATTTCCTTTTTATTTTCAGTTGGTATTTGATCTAAAGTATTCCCTCCAACACTTAGAGAGATGTTAATGCTACTTTCCAACAAATCTTTGCCTTCTTCTATGTCCTTCAGCTTCACTTCATAATGTGCTTTGGACATATTCAGACCTATCCTTAACTTGTCTAAATAAAACTCTTCAATGTATGAATAACAATCCTTAATACCAGTTCTGTTATCTGTATCTTTTAAGGATAAGAACCTTAGAAAATTTAAAGAAGTTATTATTTGGTCTGCTAATTCAACAAGATCAGATTCTGCACCATGGGGTAAATGACAAATCTTTTTAATCATTTTACATAATTGCGGCCCACAAAAGCAATCACTCAGTGAAGTCTCCTCAAAAGCCTCATTTAAAGAATTTTTATACAATGTGATTGCAAAACCTATCATCCCAGAATGATTTGATGTATTTATAATATATTTGATCAAATGACACCTGCCCTTATATTCAAATTTATTTACATATATCCTTATAAGATCAACTGCTTTTTTGCGTATTGTCTCATAAGTGGAATATATAGCTACCATCACAAGACCCTTGATGACATCAAAATGTATAGGGTAAAATAAGAACATATTTGAACATTTTTCTGGCAAAAGTTTTAATAGACCCAAACACAGACTAATAGCTTTGCTAAGTGGTCCATACTCTGAAAAAGATAGTAGATGTACCACAGCAAACAAAGCACTGTGTATTACATATTCTATACTATATACTTGGGGCAAAGCACTATCTGGGATATCAAAGTGATGGGAAAATACCACATAATATAAGCCTGAAAGAGTAGTTAAGTTTAATTTATCTTTATGTTCATAAGGCAGCTTATCCATATAATCCGAATCAGATGTTCTGGACTTAATTTTCTTATTTTCTTTGAAACATATTTCTAGATAATCAAAAAACTTCAGCACATTTTTTTCAAGCTGACATATGTGCTTTATAAAGAAGTCGCAGCAAACCCTTAATTCACTTTTAGAATTAGTTTTGGGATCTAGATCTATGTAAATAAGTGGGCTACCTAGTAAACTAATTAAAAATGCAACAATAATCTGTTTTGTATTCTTATTAGCATCAATAGTATCAAGCTCTTTAACAAATGGAGAACAAAATTGAGGAAGCATAGAATATACTTTAGATATTCTTCGTACATTTGGGTCACTATCTAAAAGTAATCTTTCCTTTCCTTCTAAAGTATGTTCAGGAACTGGAATTGTTTCAATATAAGTGCTTATAGAGTTTAAACACCATTCCAAGGATCTTCCTCGTTTAATGGATAATTTTTTCAGAAGATGTTGCAATGGTGAAAGGACTAGACCAAACTGAGCATCATTTTTAGCAATTTCAATTTGTTCAATGAACTCCAATAAGGCCTCCTCTGGTGTTGTTTTATTAATGATCAAAAATAGTAATTCTTCACATGCTCCATGCAGTGATGGTTTCAGGGTCATTGTACTATCATCAATTTTGCTTACTATTAGTGATACTAAATCCCAGCAACGATCTTTGAATTGAACGCAATATTTTTCTTCATTTGGAATTGCCAAGGCTTCTTTGTAACTTCCAGAATCAAGCAGTGAAGAAGCAATTGATATAATGTCATTATTATCTGCCATGTTGATAAATTCCTGGGAATTGAAGAAAGTGCAGGAAAATCTGAAATTTACAATTTTAAATAATCTGTCATACTTACATTGAAAAGCTCTCTTCAAGCTGTTCATTTTAGATTTTCGTATTCACAGATTTTCCAAATATATATATTTTTCTGTGAGGAACCTTGATTTACATCAGTTATCCTCACAGATAATGAGTAATAATTATTCCTAATTCACCGAAATTCTTACCTAGAAAGTACTCTTTTGCAATAAAGAAGCGATTTTATTATAATTTACATCAAATCAGAAGCAAGAAATAAGAAATATTTGACACTGACAGACAAACTGACATTCTCACTCTGTCAGATCACACTGGACTCTGGAAAGAAAACAAATAGGTCGGCTGTCACGACCATGGAATTAAAATGAATGGAAGATCCACTACTGTTTGAAACGCGAGCTGAAAGAGAGGTTCTTTAGCTCTATGTGTCCTTGTCTAGTGTTACCATGTCCATAAACAAATACTTTATTTGGCAACAACACCGCGAAATGAAACAAAAATTGTTTAGCTTACGATTGTAAAACGAAACACTGAAAAGCAATTCGTTAGTAAGTCTAGAATGCACATTTTACGCAGAAACGTTATCATATATCCACTTTCCTTGAATTTGATATCTGTATACCTAATCTACATGGCGTAAAAAAAAACATTTTCTATTTCACTTGTTGGTTTAGTTCATGGCCCTTATCTATTTCATCTAAGTCCATGCACGTCAAGTTAAATTGATATTTAACATTAAACCGAACATCTTAAACTTATGAATTAAAGGTAGTAAAAAAACGCAAAGTATGCCAGCTAATCCAGTTCAGCAAACGGTACCAATGAATAATTAATTTAATTTGTCGATGCCAGGTTTATATTTTAGATTTATTCTGCACACATAATTATAATGGTTCAGGTATTAAATTTGGTTCGCAAAATACACAAAATAATATGCCAAGCTTTAACGTTGGTTGTAAATTTAATAGTAATCAATCTGGTTTTTCTTATCAGCACCTGTATCAATCAGCATTTAATCAACGTCCACAATTAGGATATATACGACAGTTTGGATTTAAACCACAGGGCCTTCAGTGTAATTTCCATTTAAATGGTATTTTAATGGTTATTGTATAAAATTACAAGGTGATTATGAATTTTTAAAATTGCAGGTTGGACTCAAAACTGCACCTGCTGTATTTCAGCGGACTCTCGACAATATTTTGCGTGTGCTGCAAGGAATGACTGCATTAATGTATTTAGATGACATATTAATCTTTTCATCCAGCCTACAGTCCGTTCAATATAAGATGTCCCCTGCCTGCTGATGTTGGCAGCGTTGTGGCAGCAGTGTTGCCAATCATATGTGTCCATTTTAACCCCGTAATCTAAATTTATATACCTACCACGAATAAATATATGTTTCATTTGCTTATTTGTAAATAATAAACTATAAGACTAGGAAGGTTGTGAATGACGACACAATTTAAATTATAATTTATTTATTGCTTTTATTGTTTCTTACAGTAATTATGGTCGAAAGGAACGATTCCAGACATATGACTGTCACTTGCATATATGTCATCATCTGTGGTATCCGAATCTGTGCTGCTGTTATTACCTAGTTCAATTATAAATTGTTCAGTAATAGCATCCATGTAGCCATTTAGGGTTCTTATGTCTTAACGTGTGTAGACGACAAAATTATTCTTATCTGCATCTGTTAGTTCGGCAAGTCTCCCTCCCCCAAGTATCCAAACGACGAACACCCTCAAACGGCACCCATTCACGAGTTAACGCGGGATCCAGTCATCGCCCTCCTCAACCATATTAGAGGGAAGTGGGGGAGTCTCCCCTCATTAGGGGGGACTCGAGACACTTCAGACTTAATTACGAAAATAAAAACAAACATAGATAGAAAATATTTTATAACTTTTTAGCGTGTATAAGAGCATATGTGTATCTATATATCTGTGGTATCGTAACATCCTTACTAATGGACCGATTATGACGCGGTTTTTTTTGTTTACAAGGTAAATGAATCATGATATTTAAAGGAAATCGGTATAGCCGTTCAAAAGTTATGCGAGCTTTTTAATCTCATCAACCTTGTGTGTTTTAATTTCTTTTTATTAAGCATACTTCACTTTTTACTTTCTATACTTCAAAGTAGCCTTGAGCATAGGTCGGAATTAATAAAAAATCCTTCTTGATATCTAATCATTGTTTTGATTATAAGCTGATGCTATTAGAATCTTATCTTTCTTATTTAATTGTGCTGTTTTCAACCTCCGACGCAAAGAGGGCCGGTCCCGCTCCATACATTCAAAAACCTGTCACTTAAATTCTTTAATTGATCCCGTCTTGAATTCGTTAGTGCTCTTAACAGTTGTTTATTGTATTAAATATCCAAATCTATTATCAATATTTTAAAATTCGATGCAGAAATAAAATTATTTCATAAAATACATACATAACCTCAAAGCGTCAATGTCAGGCGTCAATAACTTACAAAAATAACAATTGTATAAATGTCGCAGCCAAATGGTCGCAAATATATCAGGATATCAACAAGTTTAAGAAAATAATGAACAAATTGCTCAATCCTTGCGTAACAATAAGTGGCCTGCTGTAATGTAACAAGTATTAACATATCATAGTGATACTACTTTATTAAATGTTGTGGCGAATTATCTTAATAAATTAGTTATTTTACAAAATCTGTTACGAGAGTAACTTACGTAATTGTATTCTTCGCGTAGTTTTGAGACCACCGTCAATATCATGAGATAAAATATTAGAGATCCTGCATGGTTTAGAACTAGAGATCTTCACAGAAGTGGTCATATTATACACTACCTATTTATTTCCTCGATTACGGTTCTTTTACAGTTTGTCAACATATTAACAAGCAAATGGTTATTATCTAAATATCTAAGTACAGAATTGACGAATTCCTTGAGATTCATCACTGCTCATCTTCATTGAACTTATGAACTTAACTACTTAATCCGTTTGGACACACAAGTGACATGCAGTAACTTAAAATTTAGTTAAAATTTAGTTACCAACTTAACTACTTAACGCGTGTAAACCGGCTTTTTGGCTGGTTTACACGCGTTAAGTGGTTAAGTTGGTAACTAAATTTTAACTAAATTTTAAGTTAAAAGTTGCGTGTAAACAGTCGGTTAAGTGACAAGTGGTAACTTAAAATTTAGTACGCAAGTGATTAAGTAGATTAGGATTCGTTCTATTTTTCGTATAAGTGGGTGGGCGGGGCTTCTCACTTAACACGTTTGGACGTGATTATTTAGTTAAGTGCATAAGTTGACAAAGCGGGTGGCGGCAAGAGCTCGTATTTATTTCGCATTTACTCTTTCTTTTTTAAATGTCGGAGAGGAGCTTATTTTCAACTTTAAAATTTGTTGAAGAATATTAAAAATAGATACGCTTGTAGAATAAAAATTTAGAAAAAAGCATATTCTTGAAAAGATTTTAATATCCGAATAAAATTCTTCTCTGAATTTGTCCGAAATCACATTTACCATATATCTAAGTACAGAATTGACGAATTCCTTGAGATTCATCACTGCTCATCTTCATTGAACTTATGAACTTAACTACTTAATCCGTTTGGACACACAAGTGACATGCAGTAACTTAAAATTTAGTTAAAATTTAGTTACCAACTTAACTACTTAACGCGTGTAAACCGGCTATTTGGCTGGTTTACACGCGTTAAGTGGTTAAGTTGGTAACTAAATTTTAACTAAATTTTAAGTTAAAAGTTGCGTGTAAACAGTCGGTTAAGTGACAAGTGGTAACTTAAAATTTAGTACGCAAGTGATTAAGTAGATTAGGATTCGTTCTATTTTTCGTATAAGTGGGTGGGCGGGGCTTCTCACTTAACACGTTTGGACGTGATTATTTAGTTAAGTGCATAAGTTGACAAAGCGGGTGGCGGCAAGAGCTCGTATTTATTTCGCATTTACTCTTTCTTTTTTAAATGTCGGAGAGGAGCTTATTTTCAACTTTAAAATTTGTTGAAGAATATTAAAAATAGATACGCTTGTAGAATAAAAATTTAGAAAAAAGCATATTCTTGAAAAGATTTTAATATCCGAATAAAATTCTTCTCTGAATTTGTCCGAAATCACATTTACCATATATCTAAGTACAGAATTGACGAATTCCTTGAGATTCATCACTGCTCATCTTCATTGAACTTATGAACTTAACTACTTAATCCGTTTGGACACACAAGTGACATGCAGTAACTTAAAATTTAGTTAAAATTTAGTTACCAACTTAACTACTTAACGCGTGTAAACCGGCTATTTGGCTGGTTTACACGCGTTAAGTGGTTAAGTTGGTAACTAAATTTTAACTAAATTTTAAGTTAAAAGTTGCGTGTAAACAGTCGGTTAAGTGACAAGTGGTAACTTAAAATTTAGTACGCAAGTGATTAAGTAGATTAGGATTCGTTCTATTTTTCGTATAAGTGGGTGGGCGGGGCTTCTCAATTAACACGTTTGAACGTGAGTTTTTAGTTCAGTGCATAAGTTGACAAAGCTGGTGGCGGCAAGAGCTCGTATTTATGTTGCATTTAATCGTTATTTTTATAATGGAGTAGAGTTGGGTTTCTACTTTAAAATTTGTGGAAGAATATTTAAGGGTGTTCACCAATCGATCGACCGTCGACCGGTCGACGACACCACCCTTTGTGTTGGTAAGTCTGCCAACCCGCAGTTGGCGTGATGGCCACAATTATCTGACACCACCCCTGAGTTGGTAAGTCTGCCAACCCGCAGTTGGCGTGATGGCCTACAATTGTCTGACACCAACCCTGAGTTGGTAAGTCTGCCAACCCACAGTTGGCATTATGGCCACAATTATCTGACACCACCCCTGAGTTGGTAAGTCTGCCAACCCGCAGTTGGCGTGATGGCCTACAATTATCTGACACCACCCCTGAGTTGGTAACTCTGCCAACCCGCAGTTGGCGTGATGGCCTACAATTATCTGACACCAACCCTGAGTTGGTAAGTCTGCCAACCCGCAGTTGGCGTGATGGCCTACAATTGTCTGACACCAACCCTGAGTTGGTAAGTTTGCCAACCCGCAGTTGGCGTGATGGGATCTGCACTAGACATGTGTAGTTCCGGACCGTAATAGTTCCAAGAACTATGTCCGACGATGGAACGATATCGTTTAGGCATGGAAATTACACTGAAGTAATTTTATACAATTACATTATACAAATAACAATCATATGATAAAATGATTTTTTTTGTCACAGTGAAATCACCTGCTACTTTTCACACCTGCTATTTTTCACTCCTGCTATTTTTAATTGGGTATGATTTATCATGACATATCATGTGGGAGTGATTTTTCATTAGCCGTGATTTCTCACCGTAATTAATTTGAATGATTTTTATAGCAATTATTGTTGCTTTTACGTGCTTTTATTTAACTTGCAATGTATGTATTTAGCTACATAGTTCACTTTGTTCGGGTGTAATCTTGAATGAAACTAAATTTTTAAAGCTTGTTTTTTATAGAAATAACATGATAAAAAAATCTGAGACCTGTATTATTTATTTTTATTAAATAATGAAAAGTAAAATAATTTGCAGTAATTGATATCAACTCGCTCGCTAATTAGGTAATAAATCGCCATCTAGTTTACTTTACAAAACTTTCTAGTGAAACTAATGCATCTTTAGCACTATAGCAGATCTTTAGAGTAAGCCTTTTTCTTATGGCCTTAAAGTTTAATTTAGAATGTAAACATTGACTGAAACGGCGAGCCATAGTGCGATCGAATGCGCTACTCGCACTCATAGCGCTGTAAGTAAGTGCGTCTCGCTCGATCCTGCCGCTCGCATTATCGCCGTGCTAATTCTCTCACCAAAATCACACCACCAATAGAAATCATTATCACTGTGATTCTAAAGCTGGATAGCAGATATGATATATGAAAAAAAAAATCATATGATTTTCACTGTTACTAATGATTTGTTCCATGTCTAGTCGTGTACCACTAACATGAAGATTTCAAGTGAAATACAAAAATGATTTTTCTCGTCGTATAGATAAAGACCCTACAAAATAAACTATTTATGTTCTTGGCCAAATCCAAGTCTCTCGTTGTTGTCAAGTAAGGCAATAATATAAAGCAAGTATATACTTACAAGTATGTATGTATATATGAACATGGTAACACTAGACAAGGACACACAAAGCTAATGAAACTCTCTTTCGGCTCGCACCCCGCGTGGACATTTCATTATTCATATTCATTGATTCCGTGCAGTGATAGAAAAGAGAAAGTTATAGAACTGACACTGACAACTAGCGATGAGCCGAGTCGCTGTTTTGGTGGATCGAGTCAACTCGAGTCGGTTTATACGGTATTCGAATCATGACTCGATTCTGCGATTCGAGTCCAGTACTCGAGTTCTATCTTGGGTATTCGAATGTTGACTCGAGCCCAGACTCGGATTCTGGACTCGAGTCTATAAATTCGAGTCGGGAACCGAAGTATGGAAATTCGAGTCCATGAACTCGCGTCTGTTACTACCATATTTTGAACAAATAGGGAAAATCGAAAAGGAGTAAACTTTAAACAGCATGTCGGTTTAGTGTAATAACAACGATGATAAATCAAACATTTTTATTGAAAATATTTTAAACAAAAAAGAACATAGAACAATCTAAGGAGGTATCTATATCTAGGAACTAAAAATGAGATCAAGTCCTGTTTTATTACACGACAACTAGAGATCTTTTTAGAAGCTATTTCAGAACTTTACTTAGTTTTTACAATTTGCATGCCATTTTACTTATAAAAAAATCAAGTTATCAATTCAGTACAAATATCGCATGCAGACGAATGAAATAAGCTTTAAGTTTTTGAAGCAAAACTCACACACATCACAACTCACAAACAAAATGAATATTATAAAAAAAACAATTCTTATTAAGGTAGATATTAGTACGTAGTTTACAATAAAATAGACTTTAAACTAGATGACGTCATGGGGCGCTTGAGGCGACGGCAACTTGCCGGGAGCGCGGACAAATAGCGCGTCATGACAACCTGTACTTGGACGTTTCAGTGGTTAGGTAAAAATAATTCGTGTATGAACTAGTTAACCTAACTCGAATACAAGACTCGAGTCAGTTGGACTCGCGTAATAGAATCGAGTCAGCGAGTACAAATCCATTCATCCCGACTCGAGTACTGGTATCGAGTCCGGCGTACTCGAATCATAATAAATTGGTATTCGAGTAGGCGAGTCCCATGCAGGAATCGAGTCTGACTCGAGTCAAGCCGTACTCGGCACATCGCTACTGACAACTAGATATTTCGATGTCAATAAACGGTAGGTCAATAACGTTTACACGCGTTAAGTGGTTAAGTTGGTAACTAAATTTTAACTAAATTTTAAGTTAAAAGTTGCGTGTAAACAGTCAGTTAAGTGACAAGTGGTAACTTAAAATTTAGTACGCAAGTGATTAAGTAGATTAGGATTCGTTCTATTTTTCGTATAAGTGGGTGGGCGGGGCTTCTCAATTAACACGTTTGGACGTGATTATTTAGTTCAGTGCATAAGTTGACAAAGCTGGTGGCGGCAAGAGCTCGTATTTATGTTTGCATTTAATCGTTTTTTTTATAATGGAGTAGAGTTGGGTTTCTACTTTAAAATTTGTGGAAGAATATTTAAGGGTGTTCACCAATCGATCGACCGTCGACCGGTCGACGACACCACCCCTTGTGTTGGTAAGTCTGCCAACCCGCAGTTGGCGTGATGGCCACAATTATCTGACACCACCCCTGAGTTGGTAAGTCTGCCAACCCGCAGTTGGCGTGATGGCCTACAATTGTCTGACACCAACCCTGAGTTGGTAAGTCTGCCAACCCACAGTTGGCATTATGGCTACAATTATCTGACACCACCCCTGAGTTGGTAAGTCTGCCAACCCGCAGTTGGCGTGATGGCCTACAATTATCTGACACCAACCCTGAGTTGGTAAGTCTGCCAACCCGCAGTTGGCGTGATGGCCTACAATTGTCTGACACCAACCCTGAGTTGGTAAGTTTGCCAACCCGCAGTTGGCGTGATGGCCTACAATAGTCTGACGCCACCCTTGAGTTGGGAGAGGCTGATATCCCTCTAGAGATTATTAAGGGTACCTAATTAGTAAAGGTACCACACCAATCGATCGTCCGTCGATCGACGTCGACCCGTCGACGTAAGAAATTTAGAAAAATACATAATCTTGCAAAGATTTTAATTTCCGAATCAAATTCTTCTCTAAATTTGTCCAAAATCACGTTCAAAACATTATATCTAAGTACAGAATTGACGAATTCCTTGACATTCATCACTGCTCATCTTCATTGAACTTATGAACTTAAATACTTAATCCGTTTGGACACACAAGTGACATGTAGTAACTTAAAATTTAGTTAAAATTTAGTTACCAACTTAACTACTTAATACATGTAAACCGCACATAATGTGTTTTGCAAATTTCCAACCACGCACTTAAGCACCTGCCTCAACAGGTGCTAACCTTGTTAGCTATCATTTTCAATGCCTGCTTCGTTCTTAGCTACTTTCCAAAAGCTTGGAAGGAAGCGACAGTCATAGGTATTCCCAAGCCGGGTAAACCTCTGAATATCCCGGCTAATCACAGACCCCTCAGCCTCCTCAAGGCCATGTCTAAACTTCTCGAGAGAGTCATACTCTCTCGAATGCGGAACCATCTGTTTCCAACGGATGGCGATCCCCTCATCATTCCCCACCAGTTCGGCTTTCACGCTAAGCACTCCTGCCCTCAGCAAGTCCATCGAATTGTCGAGTACATATTCGACGGCTTTTATCCGCGGCGTAACAAAACGGTCGCATTACCGGATCGCCTAGTTAGAATAATAGCGTCCCTTTTCAAAGAGCGTACGTTTCGTTTTAGACATGAAGGCGCGCTTTCCGCGCCTCATCCCATAAAGGCTAGCGTCCCTCTAGGTTCAGTCCTCGCGCTCAGTCCTTAGGCCGCCTATATAGTATGTTACGTAGAAAAAGTAAAATGTCTTTCAGAGATAATCGCAAGCTTTATTAGGTCTGCGTTACACCCGTCATGACATATGCCTCGCCAATATTTGCCCACGCCAAACCCTGATATAAAATTTGTAAACTAAGTAATCCATTATTTATTATTCAACTCTATTATCACACTACAAAAATATAATTCCTTTCAATTGTATGTATCCGACTATACACCTCATGCAGCAACTGCACAAACACAGTCCGGCATTAACACTGACCACTTCAAGATTTTGTTTGTTATAAATTTTTACCATGATGTGATATCCTGTCATTAGCTTTTATAGATTATTCATGTTTGTTAGCTTAATTAATTTAATTGTTTTGCTGTTGGATATCCAAATAAATAAATAAAAAATAAAACAGATACAACTTGGGATCATACTAAGTTGCAAAAAACGACGAGCGTAACACAAAATTTGTTAAGTTAATCCATCTGCGGTGAACCTAAGTTGCAGTCGCGATACAATTCATTTGGAAAATCACGATCGAAAATGATTGAAACAAACTATCGACCAGTTTAGCGACCAGTCTATCGACCAGTTTAGCGACCAGTCTGTCGACCTGTTTAGCGACCAGTCTGTCGACCTGTTTAGCGACCAGTCTATCGACCAGTCTAGCGACCAGTCTATCGACCAGTCTAGCGACCAGTCTATAGACCTGTTTAGCGACCAGTCTAGCGACCAGTCTATCGACCTGTTTAGCGACCAGTCTATCGACCAGTCTAGCGACCAGTCTATCGACCAGTCTAGCGACCAGTCTATAGACCAGTCTAGCGACCAGTCTATCGACCAGTCTAGCGACCAGTCTATCGACCTGTTTAGCGACCAGTCTAGCGACCCGTCTATCGACCTGTCTATCGACCAGTCTAGCGACCAGTCTATCGACCTGTTTAGCGAGCAGTCTAGCGACCCGTCTATCGACCTGTTTAGCAACCAGTCTATTGACCAGTCTAGCGACCAGTCTATCGACCAGTTTAGCGACCAGTCTGTCGACCTGTTTAGCGACCAGTCTATCGACCTGTTTAGCGACCAGTCTATCGACCAGTCTAGCGACCAGTCTATCGACCAGTCTAGCGACCAGTCTATAGACCAGTCTAGCGACCAGTCTATCGACCAGTCTAGCGACCAGTCTATCGACCTGTTTAGCGACCAGTCTAGCGACCCGTCTATCGACCTGTATAGCGACCAGTCTATTGACCAGTCTAGCGACCAGTCTATCGACCTGTTTAGCAACCAGTCTATCGACCTGCTTAGCGACCAGTCTATCGACCAGTCTAGCGACCAGTCTATCGACCTGTTTGGCGAACAGTCTATCGACCAGTCTAGCGACCAGTCTATCGACCTGTTTGGCGAACAGTCTATCGACCTGTTTAGCGACCAGTCTATCGACAAGTGTAGCGAACAGTCTAGCGACCAGTCTGTCAATCAGTCTGTCGAAAAGTTTTAAGTTACTGCATGTCACTTGTGTGTCCAAACGGATTAAAACCGGCTATTATGGCCGGTTTACACGAGTTAAGTGGTTAAGTTGGTAACTAAATTAAAACCGGCTATTATGGCCGGTTTACACGAGTTAAGTGGTTAAGTTGGTAACTAAATTTTAACTAAATTTTAAGTTAAAAGTTGCGTGTAAACAGTCAGTTAAGTGACAAGTGGTAACTTAAAATTTAGTACGCAAGTGATTAAGTAGATTAGGATTCGTTCTATTTTTCGTATAAGTGGGTGGGCGGGGCTTCTCACTTAACACGTTTGGACGTGATTATTTAGTTAAGTGCATAAGTTGACAAAGCGGGTGGCGGCAAGAGCTCGTATTTATTTCGCATTTACTCTTTCTTTTTTAAATGTCGGAGAGGAGCTTATTTTCAACTTTAAAATTTGTTGAAGAATATTAAAAATAGATACGCTTGTAGAATAAAAATTTAGAAAAAAGCATATTCTTGAAAAGATTTTAATATCCGAATAAAATTCTTCTCTGAATTTGTCCGAAATCACATTTACCATATATCTAAGTACAGAATTGACGAATTCCTTGAGATTCATCACTGCTCATCTTCATTGAACTTATGAACTTAACTACTTAATCCGTTTGGACACACAAGTGACATGCAGTAACTTAAAATTTAGTTAAAATTTAGTTACCAACTTAACTACTTAACGCGTGTAAAGTCGGCGAGCCGGGAAAGAAAATTTCACTGGAAAATGTGGAAAAAAATTAATATATTTTCAAAATTTTAGTTTTTTCAATTATTTCCAATTTAGCTTTGGTAAATTAAAATAATTTGGTTAGTTGGTAAAACTAAAACCGCCCTAGTGTTATTTTTGTTACTCATAAATTGAAAGAATAATGTGAATGTCTGTTTGGGTACAAGTATTACTCCAAAAAATTATATTTTACAAATATTCCTTTAAACTACCCCAAAAGCGCATAATGGCAGCTAAGCAGAGAAATATATTTACTAGAAGTAAACCGCTAATGAATATTTATAGTGTCGTTGACCAAGAAGGTAAAGAAGTGAGTATCAGTGTTATCACAAACATGACAAATGCAGATTGTTATTGTTTTGTAGATCTTTTTTTCTAATTTTTTTATAATATTTATGAAGACAACATTTTTGGATGGCCTGGGTTTCTTTTTTAACAGGTAGAAGTTAGAGAAGATGCAGAGCAGCTTGTCAAGTGGCACGAAATATGTGATTCATTAGTTGCTGCTGGTTACTATCGTGCACAGCTACAAGGCCTATCAGCATTTGATAAAATTGTAGGAGGTCTAACATGGTGTATTGAGCTGTGTGATATTGATGTTGATATCAGCCTATTGTTTGAAGAAAATTTAACAATCGGGAAAAAAATGTAATTTGTTACAGATATTATATTGTTTTTTTTAAATCTATATTACTGAGGTCAAAAATTTAAAACAGGTTATTTATTTTTGCAGAGCATTGACTGAAAAAATTGTCAAAGTTCTACCCTCAATAAAATGTCCTTACACTGTGGAACCCCATCAAATTCAAGGCTTAGATTTTATAAACATATATCCTCTTGTACAGTGGTTGATTAAATATTCAAGTGAATTTAGGGCAGCTAAAGAAGATGAATTAAGAAAATTTGCTATAATGCAATATGAAAAACAGTACATTTTTGAATATGACCGTAGAAAATTTATTGATAAAGAGAACTGTCTAAAAAATATAGCTGCTATTGAGGTAGGTTACTATTTAATTGGTGAGATAAAATTCAGGAGGACTTGAGTTTGAAATTTATTTTTCATATTGTAGAATCTCTATAAACCATGCAGGGTTCGCAAAAGAAAAGGACCATTACCTGTTGATGAACTGGAGCAAGTGAATGCAACTCTATCAGAGTATGATCAAAGAATGTTACTCCATGTGACCACCAAACAAGATGACAGTAAGAAAGATGATGGCCTTGACTTTCTATATGATTCTGAAAAGACTTTAGCAGACCCCTCTGATATTACTATGGAGGTATTTATATATTTTACTCTTGACCATAGATTTTGATGAGCGTATATTGATTTCAAGAAATATTTCCTGTCGTATATTATGTTTAGTTAAATGTAGTTGAAAAAAATTGGCTGTCACAAACTTTTGTGAGTTTTAAAGATGTTATTAAGCTAGACTAAACTTAGTTTTCATTTATTTATCGCCTCATCTCACATATCATCTTGTTTTACATCATAATATTCATAGTATATATATTATAAGTAGAGTTTTAAAATCATATCTATATAGATCTAAAAATTACTTTACTTGTTTGAATATTTTTTTAGACTGATAAATTCTTTGGTGATGATGTAAATAGATCAAATATACATGATACAAAAGTCCACTATGCTGTGTTACACTCAGAACTAACTGGAGAAATCCCAAAAGAATTAGAGTTAAGGGAAAAACATAAATATTTAGAAGATGTAGAAAAATTAACTGAGTCTATTGACTCAATGCATACTGAAGTACAACTCCTAAAAAAAGAACATAATAATAGAATGGAAGAAGCTAAGAGAAAATATACAAGTGCTCAAGCTGAGTTACAAAAAATAACTCATAAATTAATGAAATCTGATGATTTTAGGTATGTTTAATGCTTAATCTATATTATTATTGTAATCCATAAATATTGAAACTACTTAATAAATTTTTTTAATTTAAGGAAAGCTACATTATTCAAAATTAACATAGGGTTTTCTCTATTTTGAAATTCTGACATGGCCAGAAGATATGTGAAACTACACAGGGCTTTTAGTTATAATATAGAAAAATGAAATGTTTGTAAGAAACCTTCTCTAGGATCGACTTTCTAATTTAGTTACTATTTTATTTTCCATATTGATAATAATAAAGTTGGTTCTTATACAGGTAACATATGAAACCATTTCGAAATTAATTAATGTTGAGAGTTGTTTTTCTAGAATAGAGAACTATTATCTCCGAGGTCTTTCTTAAATTTCCCATGTTTTAGTTTTTGTTTACTTCAGAACAGGTTTAAAGAAGATGCATTTCATTAATTTATTTATAAAAGCTTTATTTCACTTCTGTTTCAGTGATAAAAATGTAAAATCTTTTTATAAATCCTTAAGGGAACTGGCAAGGGAAAGAAATGAACTTCTACAAGTGATACAACATAGAGAAAAAGAATACAATAAGTTGCAAGAAGAGTTAAGGTATTTTGACATACCGACTTAATGAATATTTTAGTTCACTGATACAAAATGTGGTTCATAACACAAATCAAAACTTTTCTAGATCTAACCTGAGAATGTTTCAGTTTATGTTTTCTTGAAGAAAGGTACATCTCGAAGAAGTGCACTAGAAGAATGGGCTTTCCCTTCCAATCTAAATCCCAGACAAAACCCCAACTGTATATGGCTCCAAAGTAAGCAGAGCTTGTGATTTTGTTGATAGTGACTTGGATGACCAGAATAAACACGCATTCATAAATATTCACAACCATGACATCACACAAATGATCAGGAATTGAACCTGAGACCTCTGGCATATGAGACAGGGCTACTGCCACTAATGCAGTCGGTCGTGGGCTAAACAATACAAGCCATGCCTAAAAGTACACACTCAATACTTTGGTTACTAAAGAACCAAATTAAAAAACCAGATTAAATTTTAATTTAGTCAATCTGACATCACGTTTGACAGTCTTATAGTTGGCTTGGTCTAAATAAGTCACAGTATATGAAAATAATGTGTAACCATAATATTCCATGAATAAGTCAAATATGTTTCTTAAAAGATAAAACTTTTATAAGTATTTTTTTATTTCCCATGAAACTAAAAGTTACTTAGATTCCTTTTAAAATAGATATAAAACCAGAACAGACTTTAAAAAATTATATATTTCAGTATTGCTGAAGATCCTTCTAGAATAGTTGAAGATAAGCCTTTAACTGAAGAGGAGCTAAAGGAGTTTCACGAAAGGGAACTAAAGTTGAAAAACTATATAAAGGATGTTCGACTGGAACTAGCGCAGTTGAACAAGGAAGTGTTGAGATACTCTGTCGCTATTGATGAAGTACCCGGAACTGCAGAGTTGTTGCAGTATGAAAAGAGGTTTATGGAGCTCTATAATCAAGGTAGTTAATTTATGTATTTGTACTTTATAGTTTGGGTATTTGCACCAGTATTGTAAACAGAAAGGAATTTTGTTGTTGTTGTTAAATTGTAATTAAGCTCTGAAAGTACTGTGGGAGATGTTGATGTGCGTTCTTAATAGGTCTATAAGATTAAAATTTAACATTCTAACACATGTTAATGAATATGTGATAATACATTTTGTAAGTGGGTTCTTCCACAAAAGCCTTAACTATCCCACTGCGGGGATATCAGCCATCCAAAAAAGGGGTGGTTTCAGCCAATTTATAGTTCACCTTCGAATTAATTTCTTTGGTATGCGAGTTTCTTTACGATGTTTTCCTTTCCGTTAGACCAGTCGGCTTGATGTACTGAAGCTGTAAAAACTCATTGGTTGGGTCATTTGGCAGCCACCGTGGATCGAATCCAGCGCCTTACAACTGCGCCACCGAAGCTATCCACGACGAAGTGGCCACTATCGAATTTATATTTCAAAAGTGTGTGATGTTTTATTCAAACAGTGTTGTTGTCCTTGCTATAATTCGTTTAGTAGAACACCCAGTTTTTTTTTTTAGCAAAATGGGAAATTCCATACCTTTACATATTTAAAATATCTTATTTGGTTTTTAGTGTCATCAAAACACAAGGAAACGAAGCAGTATTATATTTTCTATAATACTTTGCTTGAAGTTAAACAGTACACATCTAAAGAGCTTAGCTTACTCAACTCCATATTGGACAACTATGAAGAGTAAGTACTCATATATACCTTGTTTAAGATCTATAACAAAAACACTATATTAATGATGTGATAGTTTTTGATGGATACTAATTGTGATATAAAATGTGTCCAGAAACTTTCTTTTTAATCCATTTTTTTAGACAGTTGAATTGTTTTCATCCACATCTTTGAGTACTACAGTCTATCTGGTAGTCATCACTAACGATGGCAATATTTAGATTTATTTAGATGGTTCATGTTTAGGCCCTAGTTAACACTTTAACCCAGAGTCAGATAAATGTGGGTATATCTCTCGTATTTTTATAGGTTGTTGCTGTATCTCTCGGTTTAATAGAAATTGATAGTGATAATAATAATAATTATTATTAATGAACTATTGACAGGTCACTATGTTACTTTCGCATACTGTATAGTCAAAAGTTAATTACAATTTAATTTAATTAAGGTTGGCAAGTATATCTCATCCCTTGTAGACCACAAGGGATGAGATATACTTGCAATATTCAGTACCTGCGTCCTTGTTGTCTAACTTCAACACCTATCGCGATCCATTTCAAAGGGATAGTGGTTGCGATAGTGATTTACAGAATTGTCTAATTTCTACGATCGCATTCGCATTGGGATTTATGCTGTATTGAATGATACGAGTGATATTGAATGCCATAGAGCATTATCTGCGTTTTGTTGCTTTGATTTTTTCTAAGTCATTGGTTTATTTTTAATAAATATAAACAATTATTTTATGACTAAAATTATGATATTTTTTTATATAATCATTCATTCAAAAAGCGTCTCGATCGCTTTCGCCATCATGTGTGAAATATCTGTAGCGTGAAGTAAGTTTATATGCTTCAACTGTCAAATTCAAAGGGATCCTGATAGGTGTCGAAGTTACGCAATAAGGCCGCAGGGCTTCTAATACGAGTACGTAAAAATACCAGGGCCGAAAACCAGGCTTTAAAATACTTGAGAGTATTTGTTAGTGACATAGAAGTCTTTGGTAAGTTTGGACTCTAATTCGAGTCGTGCCACAATGTTGACTTTTAATTCTTCGTGATGAAATTAAATCTTTCTTTCCCACTTTTTAAATCACAAGTTTAGGACTGTGTGCTAAGTATACTACGTCTTTACGGTATTTTGTCATGAGATAGTAAACTTGTAATAGGATGCGTAGTTAAAAAATTTTATTTTATGTACATGTATGTTTTGTATTGTTTTGGTTATTTTTGTTTCTTTTTGGGTTTTTTTTAAATATTATTTTTTGTATTTTTTTTGTTAGTTTTATTTGCTTTTGGCAATATTTTGATTTATTTTTTAATTTGTTGTAGAAACAATAGCTGTTCTACTTTTCAACTCCCCAGACCGGCCCTCGTCTCCTTTAATATGTTCCCTGCTATATAAAACAACTTTCTTTTGCCCAGTTTCGCTAAATTTGGATAAGTTGTTTGGTTTATTCGCCGCCACTCCAAAGGATCCATGTCTGGAGACAAAACTGCGTTATCTAGATATTTTTAGGGGGTTTCAATGATTACCTTGTAGCGTAATTTCAATAAAACACAAAATTCTCTCCTGTGTTTATTTTTTCGGTAAAATTTAAAATATACAAAGATGCCAACAATTTTGGCTACGCACACTCGTGAACGTAAAAAATAAATATAGATTTCTTAAAAAGAACTTTGATTATCGATAATAAAATATCTTAACTATGTAATTTGGAATAATAAACTCGGAAAATAATAAATAAATAGATTCAAGTTGCTTTGATGAATAATTTTTCGTGACTGACTTGTCAAATCAAAACATTGCCGTTCTCCGACACTACGTAATTCCTAGTTTAAAATTACGTCGGGAACAACAAAAAAATAAAATTTACTGACAAAAAGAGGTCGAAATAGACAACCGTCACAATACCCCGGGGGCCGGGAAAAAAAAAATCTGAAAGATTTTTTTTAGTAAAATTTCAAATTCAAACCAAATCAAAATAAACCGCATATACATATCGAATTTTAATATTTAATCTGCTAAATGAAAGAACAATCAAAAAAAATAATAATTAAAAGCAAAATGAAAATTAATATTAACATCCTATAGAAGAATTTTTCTGAAAAAACATCCTGTATATATGAAAAAAAAAAAAAAATAATACTGATATATTGCATATCAACAAGTTATTTAATAGAAAAAGAAAACAAAACAGACGAGAGAGAGAAAAAAAAAAATCCTAAATAATTATCTTAAATTACATGGTTCATGAATGATAAAATTTTAAACATGTTCCTGGAATATACAATGTTAATATACATCGTTCAACTCCATCAACGTACATTATAATTACAACATACATTCTCTTTCATACTAGTCTTATTCCAACTACTGGAAATAAAACATCATGCAGTTAGAGTTGCTTATGAGGAATCGTATCCTAAATAAGTCAACTCAACAGAGTTGAACGCAACGGCAAAAGGCTTTAATAGTTGCCATCCGCTGAAAATATTAATAGCTTATGGCTTCTTTAACGTGTCGCTAACTCCCGCACGGTGATTACTATAAACAAGTTTCAGTTAAAGACTGAAATAAATATACCGGAAAGAAAAGAAAATCATAGCCAGTCGTGAAACATTGACTTTTAAATAAAATCCAAGGGTCTTTTGTGAAGTAATTAAAATATTTATGTAATAAACATATGAAAATAATTCTCACAGGAAAGTGATTCAAGTGTATAAATAATACACATAGGTATGGTTTAGTTTAACGAGTTACCTTAATAAACGCTCGTGCAGAAGGCTTAATTTTACAAGTTGCAAACCGCTTGAAAAAAAAATTGAGAAAAAAAAATTGATAACATTTAATAAATTATACTATAAAGTATAATACAGATATTGAAAATAAGAGTTTACACTCCTAGAATTGCAAATATTAAATAAATTACACAATAAGTTAACCTAATACTACGATGATGATAATTAATTATAAGTTTTGACTAACGTCAATGTTAATGGTATAGCCAAACGATAATGAGGTGCATAGAAAAAAAATAAGACAAAAAAAATCGGCTTATGCTCGCCGCATATTCTCTCACTCGCCGGTTATGCAGAAAAGAGCCTTAAAAATATACGTATTTTCAAGTGATGAAAATGAATAGAAAATGTTATTTAAATAGTGAAATTACTGGGTTATAGAATGTTGTGTCTTCAGAAAATTTCTTCAAGGATATTATAACTAAAGAAACTAAAGAAACTTAAATGTCTGAATAATTTAGCAGTATTTTGATATATTATAGTAGATATATTATAGTAGATACATATATAAATATATTATAGTGAATGTTAATGATTGAAAATGGTAACAAATAAAGTTTTATGCCTGACCTCAATAATAATTATAAAAAAATTATTTTTAATGTTGCAGTTCTTCTGTTCCTTTTGTTCCTTCTGTTCCTTCTGTTGCAATTTCTCCTCTCATCTCAATAAGCTACGTTTGAATATTCGGGCGCCAGTATGTAGCGTAATTTCAATAAAACACAAAATTCTCTCCTGTGTTTATTTTTTCGGTAAAATTTAAAATATACAAAGATGCCAACAATTTTGGCTACGCACACTCGTGAACGTAAAAAATAAATATAGATTTCTTAAAAAGAACTTTGATTATCGATAATAAAATATCTTAACTATGTAATTTGGAATAATAAACTCGGAAAATAATAAATAAATAGATTCAAGTTGCTTTGATGAATAATTTTTCGTGACTGACTTGTCAAATCAAAACATTGCCGTTCTCCGACACTACGTAATTCCTAGTTTAAAATTACGTCGGGAACAACAAAAAAATAAAATTTACTGACAAAAAGAGGTCGAAATAGACAACCGTCACAACCTTCTATTGGCCTTTCAAGCTGGTCACACATTTTGCATCTGCCTGTTGTAGTGTCTCCATAGTATACTGTTAGATTTTTTCTTTATCTGGCTCATAAGAGCATCAACGTGCTGAAGACTGACATCTTTCATTTTCATTAATCATCACTGTTACTAGCCCACGATATGCTTTTTCGTATTGTCTGCAATGTTTTTACTCTCAAAGTTCGTTATTTCTCGGGTCTAAAAACATAAAGACGGTGTAAGTTCGACTCAGTTCTAAATTTGAAAACCCCTTCCTTATTTCTGAAATTTCTGAAAAGAGATTTCTCTCGTCACTTCTTCAACACTACGATCAATGACTGGCAAATATCCCATTCATAACTGGTCAGCATAATTAAATTGCCGGTGTCGAGATTACTACCGCTCATTTACTTTCGCCTTATAGTTCAACTAACCTTAATACCATGTAGAATGTGGAGGTCCATCCTCTGGCCTTGTATTTTTTAAGTTTATTCCAGGCTCAATTACTTCGTTTGAAGTAGGAAACTATAGCCTTCACTTTAATTTAGTCGCTTATGTAAGAACTTTCTAAATCTTTTTGGACTGCCAGGTTAGGCATGTGCGCATAGCAGCCAAAATGTTCCCACTCCAATTCAGCTATAGCACTCTTGATGTTGGCGCCGTTGTCTGATACTGCAAGGAAGACTTTGACAAGAATATTCCATTCTTGAGCTACATTTGTAAGTCATCAGCTAAATGAAGCGCTGTGCGACGGACGGTCCTCTAACACTTTTCATTCTAAGAAAACTAATTGCAAACTATAATTTTTATCAATATTTTGAGCCGTGACCGCTAGGTACGAGTCATTATTTCTCGACGTCCACATAGCACTAGTTAGACATATACTTTTTGCTTCTTCGTTTAGAGTTGCTGTAGTACTAGTTTTTAAAAACACAATGCTACTCTGTAACAGTTTTTTGGTCACGTTGTTTGACGTTGGTACGAGTTTTTATACTGAGATTTTGCATGTTTCTACCTTCTTCCATAAATTTTTTGAAACAAAATTTATTAATTTTGATAGTAACGTAATTATTCCTTTGTAAAATACATTTTATTTGTTTTTATTGATACGTTTTTCATAAATAGCACGGCGTTGATAGGTGGTTGTTATTGTATAATATATAACGTATTGATTTATAAATTTGTAAACACATACAAATTGTTTTTGTAGATGCAATTAATTTTTTCCTCAATTATCTTAAATAACTATTACATTGTTCATGTTATTCTGTCTGAACGTTTTGAAAATGGATTATATTTAGCTAATTGGGTATATTATCTACATGTGGAAGATTTTAATAGTTGTGTTTTATGTGAAATTGTGATAAGTAATGGTTGCTGCAGAGTGTGAGCAAACAATTCTGAAGGTAATGCTTTATACTAAAATAAAACAACGTATTCGCATTGACGAGTTGTTTACCGACGATGCACGTCAGATGGCAGCACTAGTAACTTATTGTGTAGATATTACAAGAAGATTTAAATAGATTGAACACTTATTGTACTGAAAATAGAATAAATATCAATGCAAGCAAATGCTCATACATGTCTTTTACTCGAAAAAGGAAACCGGTTAAGTGTAATTATAGTATTAATAGTTCATCACTTGCAGAGGCAAACCAAATTAGAGATTTGGGTATTCTACTGGATTCAAAATTAACCTTTAAAGATCATTTCGATAATATTACAACCAAAGCATTTAGGAACCTAGGATTCATTTTGCGAGTAAGTAGACATTTTTCTGTTTACATATACACTGTTTAAAAATACTCTATTATACATATGTCAGGAGTGTTCTTGAATATTGTAGTAGTATCTAGAACCCACGGTATCTTATTCATATCCTAAATTTAGAGAAAATACAAACTAAGTTTCTTAAACATTTGTGCTACCGCGATAATCGTAAATGTGACAAATACCAGGATTCCTGCAGTCACTACCGCCTCTTGACGCTAGAGAATAGACGTTGCCTTATCGATATGTTATTTCTTTATAAAATAGCAAATGGTATAATAGACAGTGCCGACCTTGTAACTAAGACTGTGAATTTATGTGTTCCATCAAAACGAACTAGACATCCAAAACTCTATAGCTGAAAGTTTGCATAGAGTAATCACGCCCAAAATTCTGTTATTAACCGTCTACAGGAAACATATAATGACAAATTTTCTTCCCTGGACTTATTCTGTTCCACATTGGGCTCTTTTAAAAATGACATTGGTCACTTACTTTCTACTTCTCCTTCTTGTAAACATTAATTAATTGAATTTAATATTATATGTTTACCATATATTTATGTATTTTATATATATATTTATCCATAAGTATTTTGTCTTTTTTTTACTTATAAGGTTGAAAAATGTGTATCTCCTCTTACCTACATATTTTATAAGCATATGTAAAATCCGTTATTTGCGGTATGTCTTTTGAACATAAGTTTGTTAATCTAGATTAACCGATTCGTTGCGGAGGGCACGTTTCAGTGCCATCAATGTTTTTTGCGTGTGGCGTTAGGCACGGATGTGTGTCATTTAAAAATCGATGGTAACTCCTTCAATTAAGTTTTAGGGAGCTTTTACCCAGAACCAAACTATCTTCATTTTTCACGTATATTAAGGTTTTGTAAGATTTTGTAAGATTTTTTTTAAATAGGGGTCACCAACCTTTTTGAATGTTGTGTTATTTGATGTTAAACCATCATATGGTAGTAATTAGAAATTAAAAATTACAGTGTAAGCTCTATATAACGTCACTCGATTAAACGAATAATTCCCTAAAGCGGGGAAATCACTCTGCTTCGGTTGGTTTAGCTTGTCTTCTATAAAATTATACACCCACTCAATAACGATAACATTTAAACAATAAAAAGTATTTTTATACAGATTGATGGGCATGCAATATAAGAATGATCTGAAGTAGGTATATTTAAAAAAAAACAAATACTTAAGTAAATCAAAAAATACAGAGACATCATACCTAAATATTAATGTTATTTTGTGCAAAATGTTATTTTTAACTGACAATAATAATGTTGAAATTTTTTGTGAATATCTATTATCTGTTAAATCGAACTTGGCAGTTTTCATTTGCATAGTTTAAACAGTTGAAATTTTTAATGAGGAAAACCAAAACAAAGTTTTTAGACCTAATTTAATACCTCATAATCAATCAAATCATTAGGAAATGCAAAATAAGTTGAAAAGGTTTAGCACACCTGTATTAAAAAAGTCACTTACTCTCCACTTCCAGAAATACACTTATTTTGCCACTTCTTATCACTTTAAACAATGTGCCTGGCCGTTCACGTTAGATTTCGAATGTAAACTAAAAGTATTCAAGCTTTGAACATGTAAAAAATGGTCAAAATACTGCTTGCGTTCTTTTCCGCATGGCTGAAGACACAGATGCGTGTCATTAATCGGATGGCGGGATTGCAGGATCGCGGATTGCGGATGGGCACTGAACAGTGTCACGTTATTTTTGTTCGACGCCACAGTTAGTAGTTAGCGAAGTTAGACATCGCAACGAATCGGTTAAGAGCTGTTGATTTTGAAATAAAATAAATAATAAATTAATTAATATTAGACCTTTAACACCCCCACTATATATAACAATATGGATATACAAAAATATTACAATCTTTGAATACCTAATACATCCAAAAACTTATAATGTTTCACAACTCATAAAGCCTTCGTGAATACATCAGCTGGCATCTCAGCTGTAGGCAAATACTTCACATTCACAATTTTATTTACTACACCTTCTCTATAAAAGTGAAACTTAATGTTATGTGTTTTGTACGCTTGTGAAACATTGGATTCATAGTTAGCTTTTATGCACTGTGATTATCGTTGAACAAATCAATGGTATACAAATTTTGTGTAATTTCATATAGTAAGTTTCTCAAATAAAGAGCTTATTTACATGCTTCTGTAATAGCCATATATTCGGCCTCACTACTAGACAAGGCTACAGTAGTTTGTTTTTTAGTTTCCCAAGAATATACACAACCAGATAAAGTGAAACAATATCTTATATATGACTTCCTATATATATCCTTCTAATATTGAATTTCCATCAGCAGTGTACTTCAAACCGTAATTTTTAGGCAATTTAAATATCTCATTAGACTCTTTACATATGCACAATGTTCTCTAGAATAGCAATTGTTAAATTGACTCAAAAATCCAACTGTCTAAGTAATATCAGGTCTGGTTAGAACTGCTATGTACATTAGACAACCAATAACTTGCTGATATGGGAATTTTCCAACATAGTTTTCCCTTTTAAATACATGCAACTTAGTTTCCATAGGAGTCTGAATGGGTTTGCATTGACTCATGTTACATTTTTGTAACACCTGATCAATATAATCAGACTGCTCCAATGTGATAGTTTTCTCAGATTTATTAACACTTACATTGACACCAAGACACTTTCTAATTTCACCTAAATCTTTAAGTTTGAAATGGCTAGCTAATACATTTTTCAAATATTCTGTTTCTTTACAATCATTTGAAAAAATAAAAATATCATTCACAAAAAGTGTAACAACAGTCCTCAAATTATTTCATATTTTTGTGTACATACATGGTTCTATCTTAGATCTCCTATAACCAATATTTAACAAAAATTCATGAACCGAACTTCGTTATCACTATCATATTTTTTACGAAGCACCCACTTACACTGTACAGCCCTACCATCTTGTGGACTATCACATAATTCCCACGCATCATTTTGTTTGAAACACTGTAGTTCTTATTGCATGGCCAACATCCACTGTTTCCTTTCTGGTCCGTTTAAAGTGCATCGTGCAGTGTCAAATCTGCCCCATCATCATAGGTTTCAGCGCTTGTACAAAGATTCGACATACCATATCTCTCTGGTGGTTTCCGTGTTCGTCTGGGTCTGTCCATGAAATCTTTATTTTCATACTGAAGTGTACTCTTTTTCACTGTTGGAGTTATCTTCAAGACTAGATGTTGATTCAAAACTCGTTACCTTCTGGCCTTGTTGTTCTGGTTTTATGCCCGTCCAAAGTTCATATGGCGTTCTATTATCCAACGCAGCAGCCACAGTTCGATTCTGCAGGTACACTACCGTATTGGTGGCCTCACCACAAAACTTTTTTCCCAGGTTTGCATCAAACAGTAGACATCGCGCTTTTTCTACGACTGTGCGATTAAATCTTTCACATAAACCATTTTGTTTTGGGGTGTATGGGTTGCTTTTCTGGTGGATCATACCATCACTGTTTAGGTAATCTTCAAATTCCTTATTGCAATACTCTAAACCGTTATCGCTTCTTATCACTTTTATTGTTCTCTTTGTTTGATTTTCCACCTGTGCTTTGAATATCTCGAAATACTTCAGAGCCTCATTTTTGTGCTTCAGAAAATAAACAAATGTTATGCGACTGTAATCATTGACAAATAACAAGAAATATCTTGCTCCTCCTATCAATGTAGTCTCCATAGGGCCACAAATGTCTTATCCCTTTTTAATCCACTGCATAGACTCTTGTTTGGACTCCGGATGTAAATTTTGGTGCAAAGTGTGTCCGATTCGCTCTTAACTAATCTGCAACTCTTCAGCTATCTGCCACAATTATTCTACGGGCGGCCAATATGGTATACAAAGGCCCAGATCATGAAGAACCGATGACATCTCTTCAAAAATGTCTTTCGCCGATTTTCCTTTTTTCACAAGGAATTTAATCACTGTGCGGTGCCCAAAATAGCGAGAATTTTCAGTTTCAGTCGACATGGTGTTGCTTATTCCAGGGATGAAGTGTTAATGAACTGAATTAAACAAAAGGGTGTTATTTATACTACCACTTAGTTGGGCAAATAGTGTTATCAGTATCGAGATGATTATTCATCGCTAAGTACCTCAGGTCGCGAACTTATCAGCCGCCCTGGTATAACACCGGTTTATAAAAGAGGTTCAAGAGGTGATGTCACCAACTACAGACCCATATCTATACCATCCACATTGACGAAAGTCTTGAAAAAACTTGTACTTCAAGCGATTTATCTTATTTTACATAATATAATCCTACCAGAACAGCATGGTTTTGTAAATAAGCGCTCAACTATCTCGAAATTTTTGAATTTTTACATATTTTATTTTTCAAAACATGGCCAGTAGATCGTTTGAGTTTGAGATTTCTGCAAGGCTTTCGACAAGATCATGAAATCTTGCTACGTAACATAGCCTTCAACGGAATCCATGGTAACTCGTTGGGGTGGCTAGCTTCTTATATTTCCAACAGAAGTCAAAAAGTTGTCATAAACGGTTATGCATCTGAAGCTATAAATGTCACTTGAGGGTGCCCCAGGGGTCTATTCTGGGACCTCTCTCTTTTTACATTATTACCAGAGACTAGTAAATAACTATAGTCTAACCATGTCTAACTAATTTGATTCTGATTTGAAAAATAGTTGTTTTTAAGATAGAGAGATGGCGTTAGTTGTATTAGATTTACAATTTATTTAAATTTAGTCAAAATAATACGTTAAAAAACTAAAGATGGCGTTGTTTACAAAATCATTTGATATTTCATTGCAAGTACTATCAGTAGTTATCAGGTGACAACGTGAAGACATGAAATGAGGACATTTTCCAATTTCAGGAAAGAAATAAATCCTACTTGCTAAGGTTTCAGGTTATTTGAGAACGACATCTAGCAGTTTTAGTCCGTATTAATACAAATATTTTGCATTACGTTTCTTGTCAATAATTTAATATAAAAATTAAAGACGACAAGGTTGGTCCAAGCTATTTGAGAGTGAGTAGTAGTAGCTTGGATTTTGAGCTTTTTCCGAGTCACGATTTTCTTGTATGGAGATGATGGATCGAGATTTTTTTGTATGGAGATGGTCAGTCTATAGTTATTTACTAGTCTCTGATTATTACATACGATATTAAATAATGTTTCCATAATAGTAAATTTCTTCTCTATGCTGACGACCTTAAAATTCATAAATCAATTAGTACTATAGATGATGTATAAATATGCAGCAAGCCCTTGATCACTTTTTTACTTTCTGCATAGCTAACAAGCTGCAATTAAGTTTGCCCAAACGTAAATCAATAACAATAACAAAAACATATGCAAGCAATATAATTAATTACTCGTATAATATAATTGATTACTCGTACTCTCTCAATAATTATCAGCTCGAAAAGGTACCTCGGAATACTTATGGACTCCAAATTACACTTCGATATTCATGTAGATTATATACAGGGAAAAGCATTTCAAATGTATGGGTTTGTCATAAGAATGGGAAATCAATTTAAGCGATCTGAGACCCTTATTTATCTATTTAAGACTTTCATAAGGAGTCAACTAGAATACGGTTCAGTTATATGGAATCCGTTTTACGCCAAATACATTGACAGTCTTGAATCTGTGCAAAGAAAATCCCTACGTACTGTCTGTTATAGATACTTTCACACTTAATTATCCCTTGAACTAGTATTAAAAAAGTTTTCACTAATTTCCTTAAAGCATAGGTGAACGATACAAGATCAACTTAATATTTGCTGTCCAATCAATTTGACTGTACTTCTTGGACAAACAGTGTATGCTACACGATACCAAGTATTTCACAACGCATTCGGGAAACCTACCAACACCCAATATTTATGCCAAAGTTTTGCCGTACCAACGCGGGGGAACGTGACCCCATTAACAGAATAATGAAAAATCACAACGAAATGTTTTGTAAAATTTATATATTTCACCTCAAAAAACTACAATATAAGAAATGTATAACAACTATTTTGTCAACAATAAGTACCTCACATGTGATAGGATGAATTGTATTATTTGTTTTGTTTTGTCAACTATGTAACGATCATTTCTGTAATTACCTTTTGTTTTTTTTGCCACTCACTTATTTAACTTAATTTATATGTGGATAATGGTGCTGGTTAAATGGTTAATTCTTATTTTGTGTTCATATTTATAAGCTAATCTATTACTGTGTAACTGTTTTTTATCCCAAATAAAATAAAAAATAATGAGTAATTTACAGTTTAAAAAAAATCATTCCTATGAGTTAGGAATGATTTTTTTTGATACTACACAATGATGTTCAGTTTTATTTATTTACGTACTTAAACACTAATTATTAAAAGTTTAAAATATATCTTTAAATGCAATAAACATTCGAAATAACTTTTTAAAATTAGGTAACGTTCAGTAGGTGATGTAATTTGTAACAACTGAACTGACAAAAAAGCAAAACAAAACTTTTGTTTCCTCGAATATACACATAACTATTATTACTTACAAACTTAAATTAAATGCTTTCATACACACAATAATGTGTCTTTTGACAATAGATATAAGGATGAATGGCGCGAATTAGTCAAAATAAATTTTGAGCGATGTTATGAATAACATGTTTACGCAATTATGTTCCATAATTTGTTACGTATATGTCGGCTTATTTGATTGACAAGTCCCCGACCAGCATATGCATTAAGTACATATGTATACGGATTTCGGTTCAAGCATTCGGCCTTCGTCGAAAATACTCGGGCACTGCAACTCCTTGCGCGTCGCACCCGTCAATGCGCCGAGTCCCACGCGGCCTGCGACGCGAGCGCCGCGGCGTCTAAATTTGAAAATATTTACATAGGAATTCGACCTGTATTTATTTATTCAAGAAAAAAACGGCTTGCAATATTTCTTATAAATAAAGATTAACAATAAATATCTCATTACTTGACAATATTCCATGTTGTCCTAAATATGTCATAAATACATCATATTCCAAATACGATTGTGTTTTTCATATATACATATGAGTCGTTTTCCAATGCAAGTATATTCATGTGTAATGTTTCAAGTTCAAGCATCCAACTTATAGCACTTACTTTCATACTTGCAAGTATATTCTGCTTATACTAGGCCGCCTTAATTTGTAGTGAAAACCTGGTAGAGAAAAACCTGTATGGTCTACCACAGACAAGGCCTCTAAGCTTTGCCTCCGATACCGGTATTTCTGTAGGGATAGTCATTTGTGATGAACATAGATGGTAATTTTCGTGTCAGCTTTGATCAGTGTTTGCCAACTTTTTTTAGGCCATGCCCATTTTAGAAACGTTTAGGTGGGCTAAACGTTTCTAAAATGTATACGCCCCCATACATAATTTTTTACCCTTAAAAATTGTTTTTCCCTTAAGAAATATACATGAGTAGTTTCACTTAAATTTTTTTTTACTTCTTATGGAACTGACTATGACTTAAGATTAATTGTTTTTCCCTTAAGAAATATAAATGATAAGTTTCACTTAAATTTTTTTTTACTTCTTATGGAACTGACTATGACTTAAGATTAATTGTTTTTCCCTTAAGAAATATAAATGATAAGTTTCACTTAAATTTTTTTTTACTTCTTATGGAACTGACTATGACTTAAGATTAATGGAAGTATTTTTTTAACATTGGTTTAAGATTAGTTGAAAATATCTCAACGATTACTTCAAATTAGTGAATCAAGAAGATACCTACCGTTCTTCTTAGGTCCTCGCCATATAACAGCATCGTCGGGGCTTCCCAGCAAAAACCCGATGGACATCAAACATAGGTTGTCCGTCACGTACTGAAAGTTAAAAAATATAAGCTTTGTCAACATGGATATACTCAAGCGAGGTTAACAACTGGCGCAAAGTTACTATCGGACAAATACGTATAAATCTAGTTAACACATAACATCAAAAATATTTTATACTGACATAAAATTATTTGAAATCTAGTCATAACAAAATGCAAATGTAAAACTTCAATTTAAAAACTCACGGTAAAAGACACTAGTACAGCTATACTCTAAGTGTGTTCCGCGGAACCCTAGGGTTCCGTGATACCTCTGTAGGGGTTCCGCAAGAATTTAGAAAAAAAAATCAAAACACCTCTCTCTGGTCGCTCCGCGGCTGCGCGGACTCGGCGGCCGCGCGGAGACATAACGCTATGAACGTTATTTAATTATTTATTTGTATTTGTAGAAACATATGTTACAATAGCTGGTACAATATCTTATAAGTTTGGTATTAACAATTTTATACTGGTACAACCCGTTCGCTCTAAGTTTGCCGGTCTGTGGAATGCGCGTACCCTCCCCCACGTGACAACAAAGCTTATAATGTGTCATAGTTTTACCCAAATATGTACGTACACAATTTTTATTGTTACAATTAAATAAAAAATATTTTTATATTATGTTTTGCTGACGCTACTTTTCGAACGTCATACCTATCGCCAGCGGCAAACTTAAAAGGAGCGGGTACTATACTTGTGAGCGCGCAGTCTCTTTGATAAAAGCCGCCTCTGAATTAGACGCTATAGTTGTCAACAAGCGACTTTCGACTCTAACTTCAAAAGATAAAGTTGATATTGTTTACAACGCAATTTTTAAATTTCTGTTTTTATTTTTGCTTTTTGTTTATCAAAGGTGCCGACTCGAGTATTTTCGAGAATATTTGAGATCGAGTCTAGGACTAAGTAAAAAAACGGCGATCGCGCGTCGCCCGTCGTCAGTTGACGATTAGCGTTCGGAGCGATAAGTTACTACCTACTTACAAGCTCGCTAGCGAGAAACTAGTGTTCATTGTTTTACTGCCTGCTGTAGTCTGTTGTCTCAGTTTTATACATTTCTTCACTGTAGGTACAAAATTTAGTCTCTTATACGCAGTAACGATTGTGCATTATTTAAACCTTACTATCCTGACGTGTAGCATTATAAATAAAAAAGAATGGAACGTTGGCTTAAAGGTGTTAAACGTGTTGCAACAACATCTTCTAATGCCCCTGAATGTTCAAAAGCAGTGCGCGCGGAGAATATAGCAATCACCGATCCAGAAGATGATGCCACGACGTCAAGCTCGACGGTTTCAATGACGAAAAGAAGGAAGTATGATGAATCTTATATCAGTTTCGGATTTGTTGATTCTAACGGCTCACCTCTCTGCATGCTCTGTAGTAAACTGCTTCCTAATAGTTCCATGGCACCTGCCAAATTGCGCCGACATTTAGAAACTGTACACCCCGAGTCTAAAGACAAGAATAAAGAATTTTTTGTTCGCAAAAAAGATCAGTTATTAGAAAGTCAAAAAAATATGATGCATGTAACACAAACTATCAACGAAAAGGCCACGGAGGCATCATATTTAGTTAGCTATCGCATTGCACAAGCAGGTGAAGCGCATACTATCGCTGAGAAATTAATAAAACCATGTGTATTAGACATAACAAAATGTATGCTCGATGAAAAATCTGCAAAGCATCTTTCTACTGTTCCGCTATCAAACGATACTGCTTCACGACGAATCCATGATCTGGCAAGCTACGTCAAACAAGAACTAGTTACACTACTGCGACTGATGTCGCTGGTTTGGCTATCCTGCTGGTTATTGTGAGATATCCATATAAAAGTTCTTTTGAAGAAGACTGTGAGAATGTGTTCATCGCGAGCCGAGTTACAAATGTTTCTTTCAGCATATACTTCTTTTAATTTGAAGGACCGTTTGTATGATAAAACTTGGTTGTTCCGATTGTCTTTTATGGCGGATATCTTTCAAAAACTTAACGAATTGAATTTATCGTTGCACGTTAAACAGACAACAGTGTTTCAGGCCTATAATAATATAACTGCTTTTAAAAGAAAATTAGATTTTTGGATCATTTGCATTGATAAGAAAGAAATAGAAAGCTTTACGTTACTCAGTGAGTTTGTTAGCGAAAACGACTCAGAAATGTTTGAAGATGATGTGTTTGAAGAATTGGTCCAATATCTCAGTTCGATGCGCGCATCTTTTGAAAAGTATTTTCACGAAGAACACAGTACAAAAATTAAAGTGAATTCATGGATTCATAATCCTTTTTTACCCAACTTGGAAAAGCCTGAAAACATGTCAAACGAGATATATGAATCTCTTTTAGAAATGTCATCAGACACAAGTATGGAGTCACTGTTCAAAACGACGCCTCTCAATGATTTTTGGGGCAGAATCCAAGATGAATATGCAATGCTTGGCCAAATGGCTCTGGATATTCTTCTCCCGTTCCCAACTACATATTTGTGCGAAACAGGATTCTCTACCTACGCAGCCACGAAAACAAAATATCGCAATAGACTGGACGCCGAAGCTGATATGAGACTCCAACTTTCTTCCATCAAACCTGATATCAACCAATTGATGAAAAATAAAAAAACAGTTTCATACCTCCCACTAGTTAGATTTTTTCTTTTTTAATGTTTTCTGTTATTGTCCTAGCCAAGTGGTGAAGTAAATAATAATTAGTAACTGTTACATTGTACTTTTATTATGCTGATTAATAAAAAATACACTTAATAAAAACAATTGTTTTATTGTAGGGTTCCATCAAGTATTTTGCTTCCCAAAAGGGTTCCGTCATTTAAAAAGTTTGAGAACCACTGCACTAGTACATTGTTTCCCAACCTTTTATAGGCCCTGCCCCACCTTACCATTTTTTCAATTTTTACCTTACAATTTTTAACCTTTAAAAATTGTTTTGTTCCCTTAAGAAATATAAATGATAAGTTTAAGGAAGAAATCACTATAAAATTGTTCTTAAAACATCGTAAGTAAAATTTCGAAACATGTAATGAAAAACTGAAATTCAAAATAATTTGAATATGGACTTTTCTATATTTATTTAGTGCGATCCTTGCGCTTGATGCTTGCTGCACAGAGATTTTATATTAGGTTCTAATTTACTTAGCTTTAATCTCAAGTCTCCACGTTGTGTTATATCAAGTAGATTTCTTTTTTTTTATTAGTAAATCATTCACATCACTAAATCTACATACAGCTAAATATGAAGATGGAAACGGTACTAAAAGTAGTCTTGCACATTTCGTTGCATTTGGGTATTTAGTTTCAGTTTCTTCACAAAGCCACACCGTCGCTCCTGTTGTATTAAATAAAGTTTTTCTGATTCATCATTTTGCAATTCAGCAAGTTCTTCTTGATACTGCATATTTGATATATCAGACAAATCCACTAATATTGGCTGCATCATTTATGTTGGGAAGTCAATTTGTTTTAAATCAAAAAATCTTTCTTTCAAATCAGCGGATAGAATATTCAAATTGATGACAATAACAAGTAAAGCGGTATCGGTTTCTTCACATTTTTGGAGCCAATGAAACTGTTCAAAGTTTTGTTGGTAATATGTTTCTGATATAACTCTATATTGGTAATAAAACCAAATATCTTTGCTTTTGCATCGACAAGTGTTTTATTTGGTCCTTAAAGTTGCTTATTTAATATATTTAGTTTTTCAAAGATATCGGCTAAATAACTTACAAATGCTTTACCATCGATTGTTAACAGACACTTCATTTCAGGTTTGTCGCTTAAAAAATCACTAATGGCTGGTTTACATGTATTAAGTAGTTAAGTTGGTAACTAAATTTTAAGTTACTGCATGTCACTTGTGTGTCCAAACGGATTAAGTAGTTAAGTTCATAAGTTCAATGAAGATGAGCAGTGATGAATCTCGAGGAATTCGTCAAATCTGTACTTAGATATGGTAAATGTGATTTTGGACAAATTCAGAGAAGAATTTTATTCGTAAATTAAAATCTTTACTTACAAGAATATGTTTTTTTCTAAATTTTTATTCTACAAGCATATCTATTTTAAATATTCTCCAACAAATTTTAAAGTTGAAAATAAACTCCTCTCCGACATTTAAAAAGAAAGAGTAAATGCGAAATAAATACGAGCTCTTGCCGCCACCCGCTTTGTCAACTTATGCACTTAACTAAAAAATCACGTCCAAACGTGTTAAGTGAGAAGCCCCGCCCACCTACTTATACGAAAAATAGAACGAATCCTAATCTACTTTATCACTTGCGTACTAAATTTTAAGTTACCACTTGTCACTTAACTGACTGTTTACACGCAACTTTTAACTTAAAATTTAGTTAAAATTTAGTTACCAACTTAACCACTTAACGCGTGTAAACCGGCTATAAGAGTATCAAACAGTTGCATAAGTCTTTTCAAGCAGTTTGCTTTGGATAGCCATCTTACTTCAGCATGCAGTAAAAGTCTCACATGGTCTTCATTTTGTTCTTCACAAAATAACTTGAAAAGCATTAACACACTTTATTACTGCATGTAGTACTTCATTTAGAACAGGCGAGATATTTTTAGCTACAATAATCATTTCTGGATTCGCATCTTTCATAAACTTTAAGCAGCCATTTTTCATGCCCATCATATTAGGGGCGCCACCTGCAGCACAAGATGTCATATTTTTCATTGGTATATCATTGACATCTAAGTAGTTTTTTTATCTTATTATATATATATCTTTGGAGGTAGTGGTGCTTTCTAATCGTTTACAGAACAACATTTCTTCAGCAAAATGCCCTTCATCAATATATCTTACAAAGGTTTTCAATACTGCCTCACTGTCTCTCAAAGATGATTCATCCATTTGTACTGAGAAATTTCTTGTTTTAAGCTTTTCAACAAGTTGTTTCTCAATATCTTCACTCATTTCGTCTATTCTTCTGCTAACAGTATTGTTACTGAGTGGCATAGCTTTTACACCTTTGTTATCTTTTTCATATCAAATTCTTATCAAATTCACTCCTATAGTGTGATTTTACCCGTTTTAGCGATTAATAAATAAATTTTATAACTAGCCTCAGAAAGACGATTATTTGTTAAAGAACGAGCAGTAAATAGACACTGCAATGTTGTTATTTTTTCAAACTTTTCCTTTAAAGTTTTAAACTAAGTTAAATCTGAATTTATATGAGCACTATGTTTCGCCTTCAAATGCGTCTCAAGATGAGCTCGTTTCATTGATTCGTTGGTCAAGCATTGCTGGCATAAAAGACAAAACGCGGCAACCGCTTATCGTGAACAGCGGGTATGAACCCAAATTTTAAATATTCCTCCGAATATTGACGAGTTTTTTCTTGTTTGTTCCACTCATTTTATTATGGGCTAAAAAAATCAATTAATAAACAATATTATAACATATGTGTTTAAATTAATGCAATATGACAGAGTTAACATATACGCCAAGAAACATATTTATTTAAATGTATATAATACATTACCGATATTTTTTTTACTTGACAATAATTTCTGGAAAGTTACATGCTTTTAAAATTAAAATAAATAAAATACTTACCAATGCGATAAAAGGTGCGAACAACGGCGTTGTTTAGCGAGTTTTAAAACGTCGGGGGTTCCCGCGGTGAATCCCCGACGAAGTTTACTTGACGACTCTAATTACCCAGTTGATATTTTCGTAACGTCAAACGAAATTATACCTAATAATTATTTACAGCATTTTCTTAAGAATTTGCCGTTTTCGTCAAAGAACATTGGCAGATCACCATACATGATTTTAGTTAGAGTTAAAGTGGAGCGTTTAGAGGTCAAAAATATCTAAAACTATAGGACATAAAAACCGGATCCACTACAAAAAAAAATATATTATGGAGTATGTCTAGGAACAATAATAATTGCATTTTCAATAAGTACTAATTTTGAGGTTATGATTTCATATTACCTACATTTACATAGGTACTTACTACTATCACACACCAACCATGGTAAAAATGACACGTAAATGTTCATCCATATCTTTAACTTAATCAACTAGTCCAAAAATCACAGCAATAAGTCGTAAGCGCAATCTATCGGAATCCTTAGGGTGATCACACCAATCGGTCGATCGTCGATCGACGCCATCAAATGATGGAATAGCGTAACAGTCGACGTCGATCGACAGTTTCTACCAGACCAATCGATCAATCGTTGAACGACGTCATCGATCGATAATAGAATGGAACAGTCGACGTCGACCGACCAAGGCCCTCACAAGTGACAAGTCCAAAAGTAACGAAACGGTTTCGTTTTCAAGTTATGTTTTTATCTCTATAAATTCACTGGCTAAAGACAAGTGGACAAAAGGACTCCAGTGAATAATAAATCATTTTCATTATTAGGAATATAAAAAAAAATATTCTTACATAACAATAAGTCCTTTCATTCTGAAGTGTCTATAATTTTCTATATTTAAAAATTATATTACAAAATCAAATACTTGTGCTTGGTCACAATCAATCCTATGTATCGTAATAAAAAATGATAGGAGCTACACTCGGCGTCACAAAAATCGCACCTTTATGTTTTTTTCAGTAAATTGCTCCTAGAATCTGGCCCATAAATACCACGCGTGAAAAAGAAATATCATTGTAAAGTGCACTTCAATACCTTTACATTCATTACCTGTATCATTAAAAAATCAATTACTATTTCTAACCAGGGACCAATCAATAAGATATTGGAAAAAATGCTCACTTAAGAAGCGCTAGTTGGGCTACCTTAAAAGGGTATAAAATGTTATGTCCAGGTAAGAAATGGGTCAGTCGCTACTCAGACTTTAGAGTGAACACACTGGAACAACATACGCAAAAGAACTGTACCTGAAGATGGATACAACCCCTGAAGAAGCCGCTCAAATCGTTGCTCTATTGCAAACAGGACTGCGACAGGTTGACGTTGCTCGACAGTTGAACCTTAGCCGATTTGCAGTACGACGAGTATACCAACGGTTCCGTGAGACTAGTGGCTATATCCGAAGACGTGGATCCGGAAGAAAACGTTGTACATCAGAAAGAGACGACCATTTCATTGTGTCTACGTCGTTGCGCCACCGCTTCGGCAATGCTGTTGAGGTGCAACAAGAGCTCTGGTCAGCTCGTAGAACGTCTGTGAGTGTCTCTACGATTAGAAGAAGATTGAAAGAAAATGAATTAAGAGCTCACAGACCTGCTAGAAGCCCAAAATTGACCGTGCGACATCGGAGAGAGCGGTTACAATTTGCTCAGGAGCATGTCAACTGGACGCTTGACCAGTGGAAGGCCGTTCTCTTTACCGATGAGACACGAGTATGTCTTTTCTGCAACGATAGACGCAGAATGGTATACCGAAGAAGAGGGGAACGTTTTACCCAAGCGTGTATAGAGGAATCCGTCGAATACGGAGGTGGTTCCTGTATGTTCTGGGGTGGCATATCCGTTGAAGGGAAAACGGAACTTGTGTTTGTCTCTCGGACTGGCGGTGGTCGCGGGCAAGGGTCGCTGAATGCTGGGCGGTACATAACAGAAATCTTACAAGACCATGTGGTCCCGTATGCCGGTTTTGTTGGCGATGGTTTCATGTTAATGCACGATAACGCCCGTTGCCACACTGCGTTTTCTGTGCGGGACTACTTGGAAGAGGTTGAGATTCCTGTTATGCAGTGGCCAGCACGAAGCCCAGACCTAAACCCGATCTAGCATCTCTGGGACGATGTAAAGAGACACGAACGAGCACGTGATCCTGCTCCCACCACTCTCCAAAAGCTTCAGGATGCCGTGAAGGAAGAATGGGAGAACATACCCCAAGAGAGAGTGGTGACCCTCGTGAGGTCCATGAAGGATCGGATGGAAGCTGTCATCAAAGCAAGGGGAGGAAACACTAGATTTTAAGGACTGATTTGAGATTTTTTTAAATTTAGTTTTTGTAACTTTTATCCTTTTTAAGATTTTTTTATTAAAAGCTTAAAAACATATACACATGTTTGTAATTTCTAATAGGCAATTAAATAACCTTTCCAATGATATCCTACAATCATACCCTTACTATGGACAAAGTTTGAGTAAAAGTATTTTAAAGTTGCTTTTTCGAAAGGTGCGATTTTTGTGACGCCGAGTGTATAACAAACTGATCAAGTCAAATCAAGCTTTATAAAACAATTATTTTTTTGGAGACTTCTACACATGAAGTTAATTTTATGGAAATTCACATTTAAAAAAAGAGTAAACAAAACTACTAGTAACTTTTCTAATCGCTCACTGTTTACACAAACAAGGATTTGCCAATATTCTTTGTCACCGATATCTATAATTGCATTTAAATAACCCAAAGCAGAAGGGCTAAAGTCGCGTCGAGTCCATTTTTAAATTGCCCCCCTTTAACTATCAAATTGATGCCCTGTGGGGCGTGGGCCCCACGTTGGGAAACACTGGCTTAGATCCATTTTCGTCCATTCCTCCGGCTTTACTTACTTTGTGGTCATAGAAGTGGTATGTCTGAGTATTTGTTAATTTGCTATCGTAATTTATCAAAGCTGTTTTAATTTAATCAAAGTACACAGATATATATTATTACAGATATACAGGGTGTTTCTCATTAACTGTCAAGCCAATGCCAGATGATAGTGAACTACCAAATCCATCTATTGAACCCCTTGGTTTGTTCAGTGAGTTCTTAACTTTCGGAGATATGTCGATATCACTTAAGAATGCTATATCTTTGTTTCGGGTTGGCATTCCTGTGCACTTTTTTCTTTAACTGAGTTGCCATGAATAATTTTGACTAATTTTTGAATGAATAATGATTGATGATGAATGAATAATTTTAAAAATTTATATGACTAATTTTGGAAAACCATTTTAAACTATTCATAATAAATTTTTATACGTTGCAATTATAATGTTTGTACATGTATATATGCACATAATAAGCACACCACATTAATATTTTCTGAAAAAATTTATGTATTTTAATAAAAAAATCAATGTTAAAATTAAAATGTTTAAAACCGTCACATGACGCGTGCGAATTCACACGCAAGTAAATATTGCATTAATATTATTAAAACCGTGAAGTTTAATATTTTAAATTTTTGTGGTGGATAAAATTGTGTATAATGCTACAGTGTACTAATACATCTAATCTAAAAAAAGTAACAATAACATACTATTTGTTCATTTGAATTTGATCCACAGGGCTATGTCATCAGCTCGGAAACGGGAGGAATTCATGAACCAATTCGAATCAATAGTCGAATGGGTCAACCAAACTGTGAAAAAAGTTGAACAGAAATTCAAATCGGAACAAGATAAGAAAACAACGCTACACAACGAACATTCCAGACTTTTGGGTGTCCAGAGACAGTACGCTGCCACTTTGAAGAAACTTGCGGAGGAAAGGCAGAAACTGAAGTTGCTTTAAGTATTATTTACTATATAAAGTAAACCACACGCAGTTTAATCAGAATAAGGGTAGGATGAAATAAAAAAGTTCTTACTGTAAATAAAAGTACTGTGTTAGTTTTGAACGTTCATTTCTAATAATGATATTAAGTTTTATATACATTGCTGTGTTTTTGTATCTATCAAAACAGTATAGATAGTATTATTGAAATTAATAAATATTTTTGTTTAATATTTGTTAAACCCATAAAGATTTTCTCACCAACCCCAAAATACTAAAAGTATTAAGACTGACTTGCGCAGTCCGGAGTTAAAAATTGAACCTAACTCGGGTTAAACTATTGATGTCTGTTAGTACTATAGATATTGACAGTGATGGAGGGACATTCTAACAGACTTATCAGTTAAAACTCAGTTAAATTGTTAAACCAGGTCTGCGCAAGAAGGCTTTGGGCGCCTAATAAGTTAGTTGGGTACTTTTTCTCAACTGGCTGATTGTTCTATTATCTATATAATCTTTTAACATAACCACTTGTATTCAGTATATTGTTATTTATTTTCAATAGATGGTACTAAAGTGACTATATCACAAATTAAGGTCTCATAAATTTTATTATCGAGAATTATTATTCAGTATATTATATAAAGAATGTATTACGCACTTTATTTCCAAGCTCAATATTAACGTGCAAATGTTAAAGGCCTATAATTTTTACAATTTTTCACAAATTTAATGTATAAATACAATAAAGAGTTTTCATATGAAATAAGTGCAATATTGATGCTTTTTTTAGAAATATCAATGATGAAACTACGTGTAATCTAGTCTTAAATGATATTGCCGTTTACGAATTTATATCCTTTTTCTACAGAACATTCCAATATAGGTCATATTCAGACAGTGAGACCTGTTTAAGTGCTGTCGTTTTGAAACAAAATGTGTTCTCTTTATAATTAAGTACTAAGAATATAAATAGCAAAATTTAATCACAGCTACGAAAAATCTCACAGTCTAAATACAACCTGCTACTGAGCAAAATAACAATAAATATAATAAGATTTGTACGAAGTAACATTAATTACCTTTGGTATTAACATCGAGATTATCAATGTTTTTAAGTTCAGAAACACTAAGAATTGTAATAAAACAGATCTTTTCAATTCACAATTATTTTATTTTCTAAACCCTGTTGTTAATTTGCGTAAATTACTGTAGATAACCTTTTGTCGCAAGACGAGATATGCCTTGAAAAAATTTGTTGGCTGCCGACGTTTTCGAGTGGGGGTTACCATACTCTAGCGTTACGCAATGTCGATACAAATTATAACTGAGGTAATTATCGATAAATTAAATTGTTACTATGTTTCCGTGCGCGTGCGTCTTATTGCTCCCACTATGGCTATGTCGGGCCTCGCCATGACTGTGTCCATGGGCACTGGGACTTGACTTCTTGTACATCGTGAAAGAGATCAGCTCTCGATTGGCATTTGTCATAGCCATGGCGTGCGATACGACGTCATAGCCTAGCAAACCGTGCAGTCGGTTGACCACAACCAAAGTGGATCCTTTTTGCGTGACTTTTACAGTTCTATCTAAATCCGAACTAGCGGCCACTTGATTTCCGAATGACGAGTTTAACTCCTGAAATAAAAGAACATTTCGAATAGTTAACTGTTAGCCTGAATCTTACTTTAAAAATATGTAAATTTGACACAAAATTGAATGGTTGGCTGGTTCATCATAGCAACGAATACGTACCTAATGTAATTCTTTTATATAATGTGTTACGTAATTGTTTTCCTAGGTAGCTATAACGCAAAGTAATTAATCGTAGCGCAGGGGAAACCAATGCGAGCATCGTGTAAGTAATTTGAATAATATCCGTCAGAACAGGCAGGGACAAATATAACTGCTTAGCGTTGTTGACAGTGTAAGTAAATGTTTTGTAAACAAATTAAAACCCCCGACTGACAGGAAAAAACACGTAACTTTATAACGACTGTTTCATTTTTATCAAATATGAAACCGCCGTTCAAGCCGTCAAAAACTAAATTAAACAATCGACTAAAAAAACGCATCACTATCTGTTCATGCGATTGTCAGCTACTATACCAGGGACAGACGCATACGCCCTAAACTTATAACATCCCACTTCCTGCGTTAGAGGTTAAAACCGACTGCCATACATACTTAATATTTCTCAAATTAATTAAGAATTTACTTAGGTAATAAGCACTAAGTACCAAAACGACGGCGCCTGATATAATTGATACCTAAGCTAGTAGCTACCTATTAATTATTTATTGTGTTATAGTCCATAAGAGTGAATTATTTAATGTTCCTTACGACTACAGCTAAACTTAGTATAACATGATAAATACAAAACAATGGAGTTACATAAAAGTGTCTATACATCGTTTGATTCACTAAGATTAACGATCTCCCTAACAGATTTTGCATTACTCTTTAAAATAGTACCTATCTATTGAGGGAATGATAACTTAGATGTTATATTATCATTTAATTTAACATACATAACAAATCAAATTTTTGCCTATAAATAAGCTAAGTGAAGTGTCGGTCCTTGTAAAATGGACAACATCAAACTTCGCGTAATATAAAACATCGATTAATATTTAAAATGCAACTCAACACGTAATCACTAAAACAGTGAACTCTTTACACCATTATTCGAAAGATAACAATAAACTATAAAACTCAATTACCCGCACCAGCGTTGATCTTTCCTCACTTTTGAGTCCATACACTGTGGCCCCTTCATCCTTGCACAGCTGGGGCGCACTGACGCTGCCCACCACCATAATATACGGCATAGTGTACAGATAAACAGTTCACTTGATCACATGAAACATAGTTTATACAATTTGGAATATTGTTTGAATTGATACGTGCGCGTGCAGCGTGATCGAAACAGGTTGTGTCGGCTGTGTGAGTCGCCACCGCGTACGTACGTGGTCACAACGGCAACAGACTCAGGCGGTGCGACGATGGTGTGCGAGTGACGTCACGAGCAGTGACCTTCACGCCGGATGCTTGGCGTGTACTCCGACGAACCCGGCTGCCTTGCATGCACATTGTTTAAACAATACTTGTGTGTGACAATCCGACGGAACCTTTAAATTACTGCTTCATATTGATGCTAATCAAATAGATGATGGATTTTTACAAGGTTTACTTAGATCTTGGGTTGGGAGCCTGTAGACAGGTTTAGGACCTTAATGATGATCACGCAACTTGGCGTTCGAACAGCTCTCATAATAGGTAGAATTGGCATTAAAGAAGCAGGTAAAATTAGCCCCTTGCATCATTAAGTAAAATACTCTTAGCTTTAATACAAAAACAAATAGAAACATTATTTTCCCGGTATTCCTAAAATATACTGAGACATATAATATGGCCTAAACTTTCTATTTTGTAGGTTAAAAAAATTACCATAAGTAAGTTAGGTACCTCACCTAACTACAACTATGAATAAATAAACCTATAAATGCATTTTATGTTACGTTACCTAACTTACTTATAAAACAAAGATTTATTTTGCTGAAAATTACATAATATCTTTTACTTATCATCAAAAAATTAGATTTCCACGCAATCATTCAAATTGAAAAACTTTTTATTTTACTTGGCAGAATCGTTAGACAAACTGAAAATTAATTTCCACGTCAAAAAGACACGGCCCGTCAAACATTTCAAACATAGCTCATCTGTGATTCCAGCAGTCTTCAACGTTTTCAGGTGCTTGAGAGCAAGAAAAAAGTTTGATTTCCAAGAGTAACACGATAAGATACCAAAATGAGTCATTCTATGAGTAGTCCACGTAACATTCAATTAGGTAAGAGCTTTATAGAAACCTATATAGTTGTTCCGATCACAAATACCTTCCAAATTGTCATTGGTAACAGCTGGTGCGAACTTTAGGGAAATAAGTACGTGACTTAGGAAATGCATCAAGGAAGGCCCAGTTAAGGCTTTGGCTTTGCCAACAAGGTCGTTGAGGCAGTTACTGGAATTTAACTTAATAATTTCTAAACTCTTACGCAGTATGGATACCGAAGTATACTACGTACGGCTAAAAACTACGGCTAGAAATTTGTGTGATCATTTTCTTAGTCAGTCATGCATATTTTGTATTTACCATTTTATTAGTATCTATATAGGTAGGTACTACAAAGCTTGTACATTTTTCCTTTTACTTTCCCCTTGAGGTTTATATTTAAAACAGATTTTTGCAAAATATATCGCCTGATAATTATAAAAATTGCTCTCGTATGGTTTTACAGTTTTCGAGACGTATCAAAAAGCTCGGCTCGTATTTGTGCAAACGATGGCGGAGCTGGCTACAAGATCTACAAACGTCAAATGCTTGGAAAGTGCTGGTGTTTTAGGTATCACTTTCGTATTTAGATAGTAATTTACCAAATAAACCTATAGAAATACTATTTATTAGCAAGCTAATGACAATAACGGCAAATACACATGGTATACTTGTCTATTCATAAACTATTTAACAATATTTGTTTAAGTACCTATCTCTAACATATGTCACTACGTCAGTAGTCGGTGCCTACAAAAACTAGTAGCTGTGTAAATATTTACTAGCGGACTGAACGGATAGGTAGACTTTGTATTTTTATAAATTAGTGCACTTACAAATTATTATATAAATTAATTGTAAATAAAGTTTAGAAATTGTATGTTTGCAACATATTGTTTGCTACAAACCTTTGCAGAAATTATTGCAATCGTATGATAAAAACTTCAATTCAAGTCAATTTCTTAAAATTAAAGTTCAGACTAAAATATAACAATTAGCTTTTTCCACAGCTCCAATAGAATAAAATTTCCACGTTAAAAACTACTTAGATACTTGATTCAAATCTGTTCAACCGTATTTTCGAAAACACGCATAGGTACGTACCTACATAGCCAGGCTTCGATCAGATAATACCTTTCTATGCTATGGGTTTAGTGGACTGTACCAGTCCGGGTGGGGGGAGGGATCTATTCAAGCTGAGCGCAGCAGGACAGAGAGCACGCTGTGCTATAAGCCATTTTTTCTCCGTGGCACCGCTTCCTCGCTCTGCAAATTCAGGACCACAGGTGGAGTGGAGTTTATTGGTTAGTACTGGTAAATCTCCGCTCCAATAAACAGGCAGCTTATGAGGCGCAGCAGAAGTTAATAGAATGCTAAATGTATGAAATAGACATAAATGTCCGAAGCGTTCATGTCACGTCTTATGTCAATTTCATACATTTGTCATTCTATTCATTTTTCTATTCGATTGTAGAAAGCAATTTGGCTAGGCTCTTAGTTCCGTTTACTATTCATGGACAATGCAATATGACAAATCTACAGAGTAAAAGCGACGGCTGCTGTCCGGCTCGCACAGCACATTGCAGCAATGCGTTGTGCTGGCGTCCGTGAAAGAGTTACACGAACACCACAAAGACAGTATATGCTCCTAGAGTTAACGACAAGTGTATGAACCCACAGAGTTGCTGCGGCCGCTACTGTCTGACTCGTGCAGCACGGTGCGGCAATGCGCGGTGGTGGCGTCGGCGCGGCTTGCGGAGCACGACGAGGGCGTCGCCAGGCAACTTCTCAACACCGGCATGGTCAACATTACGCTCGAGAACCTCAATAAGTATAACGTGAGTTTTGCAAAATTAAAGGATCTATATCGCTGTAAGTGGCTAAAGCTCTACACTGTCCTAGGGCCTATTAGAAGTTTCCGCTGCGTACCCTGCAGAGCACGAGAAATTTTTATGTTGTATATGAATCAAAATAAATTAAAAAATTAACGAAATTTCGTAAATAATAAAAACATCTAAATTTGTGTTTATATTGATGTATATTTCTTTACAAAATGAAACAATTCCAGTGGTTTAAGAAGACATGCAGGGCGGTGGTAATATACAGAAACCCAGGAACGATTATTCGTCTACGCCGCTGGGTATAATCGTAATCTCCAAAGGTTTACATTTTTTTTCTAAGTTTCTCAAAGACGGCGCTACTTCTAAACCATTAATACTTCAGGAGCATAAATCCCCAGAAGTTGCCAACCCACCCCCCGGCCTACTCGTGTAAATAGTAATAAACAAATAACTTTGTACTAGATGCAATATATAGAAGCATCGCTGATATTATTTATTTACTTAATAAAAATAAAAGTTTAACATTTCATTTTAACGATTTACAAATGATTGCTATTTTCTTGTTTAATAGGTGTACTACAAACGATCGGCGCTTTATTTGCTTCGGGCTGTAGCAAAGTAAGTAGTCTCATTTCTGAAGTAATGACTTAAAATGCTGAAATATTTTAATTCAACTTACCTACTTCCTTCAGCAGAAATACGTTCATTACGGGACCAAGCTTGTCCACGAATCTCAACGCCACTCATCCATTGCCTTCCAGCAACTTTAAGTAGGTCATCAGTCCATCTCGTGGTCACCTTGGTTCACCTATGAATCTCCTCATTTCTGATTTGATTTCGTAGGGAAACTCCAAGCATACAATTCTCCACTGCTTTGTAATTGACTTTAAGCTTCCTTGAAAGGCCCATTGTTAGCAGCCACGTCTCGGTTCATCCCTGGCAAAATACTTTACAGCTTCGTCTTTGGTATTTGGGTTGGGATGACACGATATTGCGTAGCTTGCCGAAAGCAGGTCAGCCAATTTAATTTTCTTAGCAGCGGTAATTTATTTCTTCAGACATAGTGAGGAGTTGGCCTCATCTATTATTCGTCTTGGAGCCCTGGAGCACATCGTGTCGTGTCTCGAAGACTTTGATACTCAGGTGCGCTTTGATATCTTATATTATATAAGCTACAAATAATATTTATAGATGTTTAAGAACCAGTAGGTGGTACTTTGAATCATTACAAAAAGAATGAGTGAACTGGCCTTTGTGTTGGTTTTCCGTAAGTTCGGTGTGTTATCTTGGTACTGCAGGATTTAAAATGATGTAAGGAGGGCGCAATGTGGAGCTGATTCTCGATCGTTAGCCTGACATAAGCTTATCATTATACTAACTTCTATTATTTAATATTATTTGTTTGATTTATTATCAGGTGAAAGAAAACGCAGCGTGGGCACTTGGGTACATTGGCAAACACAGCGAGCAGTTGGCAAATCTAGTGGTTGACGCAGGAACTCTTCCTCTTTTGATTTTAGCTTTCCAAGAACCAGAAATGAGTCTTAAACAGGTAAATCTCACTGCGAACTTGTGCATTTTTAAATATATTCCTGTGTTTAATTTAATCGTAATGGTTTCTAACATAGGTACGCTTTGGCTCAAGGTTTTAATGGATATCCCATGCAAGTTATAATACAAGTAAATATAATAGAACTAGCTACAGCACCGCTATCTCCGTAAAATTAAAATTATGCAATGGCGGTAAAGTGCTAATTAGTTTTTACTTACAGTACATAATAAATAACATTGTACTGAAAGTGAAAATATTTTTTTATATGTAGATCATATGACACAATTCGATCAAAATTATTGTTTTCTAGATAGCGGCTGGAGCATTAGTGGACCTCGCGCAACACAAACCCGAGGCGGTCGTGGACGCGGGCGCCATTTGCCACTTGGTTCGAGGTTTGGAGAACCAGGATCCTAAACTTAAGGTAAGTTTGAGTAATATATAACGATAGTAATAAAGTGGGTCACTTATTTAATTTGGGTAGAAACTAGATAGTGCACGCGTTAATGTGTTCAAGGATCAATAAAACTGCGAAATGAGATATTAACAACTTAACCTTTAATTCGGTTTTATTATGAATGCTTTGCGCTAGTTAACAACAAGGATCTTTTTGCATTTGTGATGTTTGGACACTTCATTTGGAAAAATACTTTTTTTACTAATACCTATCAATATTTTGTAAATCTAAAGTTACATATCACTACCCTACAGCGCAGCACGCTATGCGCGCTAGGAGCTGTGGCAAGCGCTCGGTCTGAGCTAGCGGAAGCCGTGGTGGCGGGCGGCGCCCTTCCGCCGGCGCTACTGCACGCCGGCCACGACACGGCGCCGGTCCGCCGCGCCGCCGCCTGCCTCATCCGGGACATCGTCAAGCATTCTGTTGACGTAAGTTTACACATACAGTGCCCCAAACTTATCTATGCAGTAGACAAACGGAACTAAACGATTCTCAAGGGAGAGGTGAGGGATTGTATAAAGTTTACCTTCATTTAAAACAATAACTATAGAAGTATGTAAATTAACAATAAACTAAAATTCTTTTGTAAGTATGGTTTCAAAGTATCTTTTACGTACTTATTTTACAAGAATAATGAAAGGAATTGTTTAATAAATGCTTTTAACGCAATAATACATCAAAAGATTGATTACAGTTCGGTAATATATGATTCAACACACCCGTATATCCTAAATTCGTTAGAAAGCGTTCAAAACACATCACTCAGTCTTTGTATTGGAGCATTTAAAACTAGTCTTGTTATGAGTATTTTCGCGGAAGCTGGAGAAATACTACCTAAATATAGAAGAAAAAGCCTAGTTCTTATGTACCCAATAAATATTGTAGCACAGCCAAATAATCCCGTTTACAACTATGCCATGAATCCTTCAGCAGCTGATTTAGAATACCATTTTCAACAAAACCTTCCAAAACCATTCCGCCTTAGAGTTAATATGAAACTATATGAATGATATAAACTTCTTTCCAACCTTGTTTAAAAGGAAGGTCCATGGGATAATTTAGAATTTCCTTAGAATTAGCAAAGAATTTAAAAGTAACACACCACAATTAATGTTTAAAAAGTTGTTTCTGGAAATCAATGATAAAAACAAATATTATAAAACATTCTACACTGATGGTTCTGTTATGAATTAAAGACATGAGTCTATGAAGGCGCTAAGTAACAAGACTTAAAATGTTCAGAAACGACACTCAAAGACCTTATCTCTATCTTTGGAATATTTTGATTATAAGAAGGCGTACCTAATTAAAATTGTATCCATTGGAACGGTGGTGAGATTTTCTAATAGAAATGTAAAGAACAAAATAAAAATATTAAAATTTCACTTATTTATTGAGAAAAAAGGAACACAACACCTTCATGATTACGAAAATCCTGAAAATTATTCTCTTTTCTGTGAATGAATGTGTTTTTATGTATAAATCAGAGAACTTATGTTTGACAGAAACATTGAAAATTTTTACCCATAAACCTAAGAATTATAAATTGAATTGTAGAAGTAGCGATGTTCAGGTTTGACAAACTTTAGCTGTTCCCTTATTTTGTCCCGTTTTTCTTCAATTATCGTGCTATATTTTCCTTCCTCCCGTTCACCTTCGAAACTGTCCGTAGAGCCATGTTTTTAAGGATATTGACTTTCTTGAAGGGGGTCATTCCATCATAGTACTCTATAAAAAGATAGGAGCCATATTCTTCCACTTGAATCCACTTGACTGCATCTCGAGAATTAACCTAAATCTTTTTTTAATCCGTATTCCTGTGCAGTAATTTTAGTTTACTTGTAGTTTATTAATTCTTCGAAAGTGACCTGACATGTCGATAACAGTTTTATTACGTGAAGCCTCACACATTATATTACGATATTGATCCGGTTCATACACAGTCTCATGCTTTCGTAAAACTTTTTTTATTCTTCAGAAATCTCTGTCAGAGTCTAAAAAGGAATGACCCACTTCTGGAAATTTATGATATATCACTTAAAAGTAGCCTTCTCTTGTCATGTGTTGGTACAAGCCGATCATATTAAAGTTACTACTACAACTGTAAATTTGCAGCAAATTATGCCTAATAATTAAGATTCGTCGAAGTTGACAGTGCTTGTCGTAATAAAGAACGTTTAATTGCCTGGTCAGATTCTTGTGCAGGTTAGAATAAAAAATTTAATATGATCGACTAGTACCATATTTTTATTATCAAACAAGAGAAATACGCTAAGTAACTTTGCGCCGATAACCAAAACAAAACAGTGACGGTCGGTAATGAATGTGTTATGTGCATCAGCATAACGCCTTCAATCTTTCAATGAACTCAGTAGAAGGTGGGGTTTTTGAAAATGAAGGTGTTAAGTACATACTTATCTCCTTCTAAGGCGTAGGTATTTATATCTTAAGTAAAAACACGATCCTTCATATAAATTTATAAATAAATCACAGTACTTAGCATACTCAAAAATTAAAAATAAAAAGTATTTCCATTTCACAAGCAAAAAGCAATTTAATGTATATTAATAACGCTAAAAATCGATGTAAAGCGGCCTGGAATATTATAAATCAAAATATTGCTAAAAATGTACCTTCCAAATCAACCAAAAGTCTTATAGATAATAATGTACAAATAAATGATCCAATTAAAATGGCAAACATATTCAATAATTACTTCATAAATATAAGCAATAATTTAAATAACAAAGATAAAACTACATACAATCTTAAGAATTCTAACGCTCAGCAAAGCATATTTTTAAATCCCGTACACCGTCAGGATGTATACAAAATTATAAAATCTCTAAAGAATACTTGTTCTGTGGGTTATGACGGCATCAGTACAAAGATTTTGAAAGAAAGTGCAGAGTATCTTGCAAGTCCTCTAGCACACATAATAAATCTATCACTTAGAGAAGGAATATTTCCTGCTGCTCTAAAGTTCTCTATAGTGAAACCAATGCACAAAGAAGGCAGTATAGAGGAAATAAATAAATTGAGGCCGATAACACTGATACTCGTACTGTCGAAAATCTTGAAAAGGTAATATATGGAAAACTGTATAACTTTTTAACGCGGTTCAACCTATTACAACCGAATCAGCTTGGTTTTAGAAAACAAAACAGCACTACGTTAGTGGGGTTTACTCTTATAAAAAAGGTCACAGAGGCAATAAATGCAAAAAAACATGTAGCATCTATCTTTCTAGATATGAGTAAAGCATTTGACCTGGTGTGTCATAAAACTACTAAACAAACTAGAGAAATTAGGAATTGGTAATGCACTCAAATGGATTGAAAGTTATTAAAAAAATAGGAAACAAAGGGTAAGACTATCAAGTATCTGTGAGAACCAAAAAAAAAAATTTTTAAATCAAAATTTCAATCCCAGAACTCGTACGGAACCCCTCAAGGCAGCGTGCTCGGGCCTCTATTATTCATTGCATTTATAAATGATCTCCCAACGGTTACTAAACATGATTCAGTTCTCTTTGCCGAGGACGTAACTCTTGTTGTAGTAAGTGACGACATTACCACCCTTGAGTCAGAAGCAAATAAAGCATTGCAGTCATGAATCCTCTGGCTTCAGGAGAATAACTTGAAAATCAACATGACCAAAACCAAATTAATTCATTTTAAAACATATAGCTTAATTAAAAACGATGACTTAAACGTAAATTATGATAATTTTAAAATTGACAATACTATAGACACAAAATTTCTTGGTTTTATAATTGATGAACATTGTGACTGGAAATCTCATATTACATAACTGTGTAGAAAAATTGATAGTTTTATTAGCGTCCTACGACGACTCGCACAAAACACAAATAAACATACAGCGAAATTTGCCTACAATGGCTATGTGTCGTCTTTGCTAAGATATGGTCTGGTACTATGGGGCAACTCTGTAGATGTCCACAGGGCTTTCATAGCTCAAAAAAATTTATCCGGGCAATATGTGGAGCAGATATTACGGATAGTTGTGTACCATTATTTAGAGCAAACCTTCCTTTGCCCAGTCTCTACATACTCGACGTATTAATATTCGTGAAAAAATATATATACCTTTTTAAATTACAGAAATATTTCTACAGTTACAGAACTAGAAATAAAATAAAGTGTGATAACAAATTATACGTGCCACAACGACGTCTACAGATTTTCTCTAGAAATGCGTATTGTATGGCAATCGCTATTTATAACCATCTCCCTGACTGCTATAAAAATATGAGCTTTGCGGAGTTTAAACAGAAGGGGTTCAGGCTTTTGATGGAGAAATGCTATAAAATAGACGATTATCTGAAAGACAATGATTTAATGACAGTAGCAACTTAATTAATTTTGTACTTAACTTCAATTTAATGTATCTTTCCTTTTGACATTTTTGTATTTAATTTAATGTTTGTAATTTAATGTTACAAATATCAATTTGTAAAATTATTATTTGATTTGTAATTTATTATAAAGACTATTTTTACATTATAATTTTTTCTTGGTTTTAGAATGTTATTAAGTAATTAGGATTTTGATTTTTTTAGTTTGTGAAATGATATGAAAATAGTTAATATTTGCAGACTGCTCAGACAGACTGTGAATTGGACATCAAAATTATATTATAGACCTTATTGTATTTACACACAGTCTCTCAAATAAATGAATTATTATTATTATTCTTCATGCACGAACATGATTTTTAAAATATTTTTGTTTTGTCATACATTAATGGAGTATGTTACCATAACCCATTCTTGCAATCTAAAAGAGTAATTAAATGGAATTAATTTGATTTTCATGGGGTATCAAGTACACAGTATAACACTTTCATTGATTTACAAAAAAAAATATTTTGTTACATATCACCTTCATGGCGTGACTTTTTGTATATTTATTGATATTTTTCAATGTTTTGAGAAGGGCAGTATGAAGTTTAGGACATAACAACTTCATTTCCGCAAAAATATGAAAAAATACCATAAAAAGTACAAATTTTTTTTTAAATATATTCAGATTCAAAGTCATGTTTACAAGCACTACAAAATTTCAAAAATGTTGAGCCCTTAGTTATTGCAATTAGAGATAAAATGATATTTTTTAAAGGTGCTCCAGCAGTTATATAACGTTAGAGACTGTTGCTTAACATTTGTTGTCTAACTTACAAATTAATTTAACAAAATGTTTTACAACTGATTACAACATGATATAACAAAATATAACTCTTGTTGTATAACATCATCAGAGCCTCAGCGGGACATTAGCGGAAACTGCCAAAGCCCAAACTGATTGTAACATAATGTTATACAATGTTATACAACAAGTTCAACCAGTGTGGGAGCGTTTATAACATTCCTTGACATGTTGTAGCGTATGTTACACGCTGTTATAAAATGTTATCGTGTTACACAATATTGTATAACGTTATATAACTGCCGTGTGGGAGCACCTTAACAAGAAATAATTTGGAAATTGAAATAATATGGATCCCAAGTCATCAGGGCATAACCGTTAAGGAAAGGGTTAGTGAAGCCAAAAACGCCATAAACAATAATTTGATAAACTCATCCATCTACTCAAATATTTCTGATGTAAAAAAGCACATTAAATTTAAAGTTAAATCTCTCTGGGATGCTGATTGGAAAGCTGATAATACAAGTAAACTACACAGTGTTAGAGATTCTATTTTTGATGAATCACTATTGATATTTGGTTCAGACGAGACCAAGTGATAATCACAAAACTGCTCATTGGTTATACTAATACCTTATCACTAAAAGAGTGATCTCTTCCAGGCAACCTTATTTTACAAGAATAATAATAATAATCTTTATTGTAAATAGATTGTACAATTTTTGTAATATTATTTTTTTTATTTAGGCTACACAATAGTACCATGCAAACAAAAGCTGTTGCTGCCGAACTAAGTCTTAGGACTTGTATTTCAGCATACAGTGCTCTTCCTATGAAATTAATTTAACAATTAGCCTATGTGCCATTTTATACATATAAACTTAACTTAATAATAATAAATACAACTTAAATTTTATATAAGCTCAACTGTAGGTATTAGTGTGTGTTTGTAATATATGTATATATTGTATAATACTTTTCAATTTACAGTTGGCTCAACTAGTAGTGAACACTGGAGGTTGTGGGCCTCTCATAGAGTTACTGCAAGAGCCAACAGGTGGTGCTCGCGTCCCAGCATGCATGGCACTTGGATTCATTGCAGGCCAGTCCGACCAACTTGCAATGGCTGTTATTGAATCTAAGGTTTGCAGTTTTAAATGAATATAATACTGCTTTTGATTCACATAAGTGTGTTAAAAAAATTTAAGGCATATATATCAAATATAATAAATGTGCTTAATTTTTTAACACATTTATATAAAAGAATAGATAAATCAATTGTTAAATGAATTGATGTTTAAAGGCAATAACACCACTAGTTGAGATTCTACAAAATACGGAGGCAGAAGAGGCTGAACTTTGTGCTGCGGCTTGGACTCTAGGACACATTGCTAAGCACTCTCCACAGCACAGCCTGGCTGTTGCAGTCTCTAATGCCCTGCCAAGATTAATGCAGGTACTAACTCAATTTATAAAATATTTTCAAATAGTTTTATATTCAAGAATCAAATAAAAGCAAAAGATACAACATATTTTACTATTGGTGCAACTCTTACATAAAAATTGAATAATGAGGTAAAAAGGTAAAAAGGAAATCTGACTAGGAATTGAAAAAAGCCTAGCATATTGTGAGATAAAAATGAAGTAATTTAATCCCTTAAGGTTCAACTGTCAGCTTCACGTAATTATTTTCTATATAGAAAGTAATTAAATGAAAAATACTAATATAAAATAACTATTTTTATTTAACAAATGCAGCTGTTCAGTCACACAATTAACTTTATGTATTGCCTAATATCACTCACTTATTTCAGCTATATACAAACCCCAAGTCTTCTGGAGAAGTAAAAGCGAGAACATCTTGTGCACTAAAACAAGCACTCCAATGTTGCTTACATCGACCTGCACTGGAGCCACTGCTTCATGCTGCGCCTGCTTGTATACTGAAATATGTTCTAGCACAGTATGCAAAGGTAAACTTATTCTCAATAGACTGGACCATCATCTAAATTGTCATCTTCTTCATCATACTCTTCACCATTGTCAAAGTAATTGTTTGCATAGTCTGTTCCTTCATCTACTTCATCCTCCTGTTCCTGCTCATCTTCAAGTTCCTCATCATCATTTTCATCATTGACTACTTTAGAATCCTCTTCATTTGTTTCCATAGCTTCAGATGACTCTTCTTGCGTTTCTTTCTTTTCCAATGTTTGCAGTCTTTTTGTAATTTCAGTAGAATCATCAAGTTTACGTTTACGAGGCACAGAAACACGGATACGACTTGTTTGCGGTCGCAACTCTGTTGGCATATTCGTCCATACGCAGTCTAAAATTTTTCCTTTTTTTGCATCCAACGCTAATAACTTATACTTATCCGAGTATCGTTCGATTCCGTCACTTTTGGTTTGCGCCTTAACATATGCCGGGGAATCATGTAGATACTCAATAAATTGGTCCTTTACAATTAACATATAGTCAGTTGCGGCATCAATAACCAGAGGTAATGGTTTGACATCCAGTTTCGGGAAAAGTGGCGGAGGTGCGAGGTTAGGAGTAGCGGTTTCACCGCGGGATATTCCTAGAGCTTGGAGTTGATCTTGTGTTAACGACAAATTACTGCCTCCGCGGCCCCTTCCTCGCCCAGCCATTTTATTATATTATTATTTGAATTCTTTTTACTGACACTGACATATAACCTCAAAAACAAAACATTTGGAGTTTGTTTACCATCGGTTGCTCGCTCGCTAGTCGCTACTGATTGACTGACTGACTTTAACATTGACTTGTCACGCTGTTGACGGATATGTCCGCGAACGCAGTTAGACATTTTGACCTATATTTCCTTCTTGAAATTAAACGGGTTATGAAACATTTAACCATAAACTCAAATTTTTAAATGTATATATTTATGTATGTATACGTTTTCATAAACCAAAAAAACGGTATTTTACATGACTAAAAAATATCACACCTTTTTAGTCACCACGACGCCAGCGCTGGTTTAATTCGTCGACTAGGGAAGTTCATACGTTTGTTATTTTTTCAATTCTAAGAGGTTCTATTTTAAGGGACTGGGCTCTGGAAGCTAGAACACTTATATAATGGTTATTATAATTTATTTTATTGCACACACTAATACTTTTACATATTTACAATAGGTATTTTCTATTTTTATAACTATCAGATGTTACATCGTTCGTGTCTAGATGAGAAGTAATTCATAACAGAAAACAATCATCTGTTATGACATTTAAAAGAACAGTTTAATATTAGAAAAACTGTCACTTCGTATGTGACAAGTGTTGCCTGCCAATATTCAGATATGCAACCTCCAACACACCCCCTCAACACTTGTACACATTCAACTCCCTGTATATAATTTAATCATTTAACCCCCTGTATATAATTTAACACAACATACCAACAAACAAATAACTCACCTACTTAAATTAAACATTACCTTCCATACATACCTAATTATACATTAATATCTCACAACCACTTACATTCAAATACTTCCACTTAATTCCATCTATTTAATAAAGAAATATTCCCTCTTAATTCAACCAACAACTATTAATTCAATCTTTCAAACTTAATACCAACTTTAAAGTTGCTACCTCTTTAAGTTTATTTAAAAACCTTAAACTCCTTCTTGACTACTCACTACATAAACTACTCTAAGTTTATTTAAAACTTTAAACTCCTTCTCGACTACTCACTACATAAACTACTCTAAGTTTATTTAAAACTTTAAACTCCTTCTCGACTACTCACTACATAAACTACTCTAAGTTTATTTAAAACTTTAAACTCCTTCTCAACTACTCACTACATAAACTACTCTAAGTTTATTTAAAACTTTAAACTCCTTCTCGACCACTCAATACATAAACTACTCTAAGTTTATTTAAAACTTTAAACTCCTTCTCGACTACTTAAATAAAGTACTTTAATCATATCTACTTGATACATAAAACATAGGGAACCAATACTCTTATTTGAGTATTCCCATTCCTACTCAAATCAGTCAAAATCAACTCAACTCATAAACCATAACATAACTTAATACAAACACAACTTCACATAACTTTAGACTCAACACTTGAATTCAAAAATCACATACAACCTTACATTATGTTCAATTATTTGAATTTACATTATCTTTTATTGTCTTTCATTTCTTAAAATTTTCTTACTTTTTCCACATATTAACCATTCAATTAATTTATTATAAAACCAAAATATCAAAATAACTATTAAAACAAAACAACAATAAAACAAAACTATAAAAGAGACATAAAAGGATTTTAAAAAACAACTGTAAATATTTTTGTATCTAAATAAATTAGTACTTCACTTCTTACACGGCTTTTATTTTAATTAACCCCTCAACTGCGGCCAAGCCGGGAGATGGCAGGCGTAAAAATGCGATAACTGCGGAGCGGCCGGCATATGGCACGCGCTCAGTCTTTTATTTCGCGCCAAAGTAATGAATGAAAAATTGGCGGAATAGTATTTTGTCCGTTACAAACGCACACATCGATAAACAAAGCTACTATTGACAGGGACGACTGGTATTGTTTCAAGGAAATTTCAATCAAAATTAGTACATTTGTTGCGTCATCGGTCAGTCCACCGTTTGGATTATTAAGCTTCGCCTACAGGTTGAAGTTTTTAATTGAAAAGAAGTGTTTATTGAGATATTTTCTGCACGGAAGGATGGACAGGTAAGTACCTAACTGTTTTTAAAGATAACTTTACATATTTATGCTAATTTTGTGTTAAAATTTTCGAAATTCTCTTAGCACCTATGTTTTTTTTACGCACTATGCTCGCACGTACTTTGTATTTCGGGCTATTGTTTTCCGTTTAATTTGCATACTATCCAAAAAGTTATCTAAGAAATAATTAGTTTAATTAACTCTTTTTAAGATTTGAGCAATAAATTGGGGTGATCAAGCCCCTGTTTTATAATATAATGCATAAAAATAACGAGTGACCTAATCGTGCCATTTGCCGGCTGCGCCGCAGTTCGTGTTTATGAGCGAGACCACCATTTTAGTTCGAGATATATTAACATGGATAGGAGCATTTTTTGGTCTACTTAATACTGAATTATTAAATAATACTAATATTAAAAAACGTATTATTAAATATAACATTTAATCTGTACATTTTATTTTTTGCTGTATACATTATGTATATTGTAATAGTATGAATATTATTATTTAAATAGTAATTATATTTATGTTTATATAAGTTTATATTTTAATATATTAATTACATATTATTATATTTTGTTACTCATTTAATATAAATTACAAAATATACAATTTTAAATATATTATTTATTTATTTATTTATTTTTTAAATATATTATTCATTTTGTTTTTGTTCCACGGTAGAAATCAGGGCGAAAACAGATAGTGAACTCCCAGACCAAAAACTGTTTGTGGTATTTTTAATGACATTAAAAAATATTCGATTTGATGAATGCATTCAAATAAAAAAAATCATAAAAAAAATTTGTGCGGGTTTTCGTAAATCTTTTATACTGAACAAATTTTATGACACACTTGCACATTTAAATGTCACAAGCTGGTTAGACATTTGGGGGTACCAAACAAATATAAGTACTATATACACTTGAAAAACTTCACCCTACTTTTCGTGAAGTCGGGTAAAAAATTTATTATTTATTTAAATATACTATTGAATATAATATAATAGATATAATAGATTTTACTTCTAAATAAATACACAAAAAAGGAAACTATAAGCATTCCCTTCCTTTTTATAAAATAATAAAAAGTCATATCCATACATCTGAACCTTACTCGGTACGTTTTAGTGACAAAATTGTGAAAATTTTGTATGGTTTCAAACTTGATTTCTAAAAAAGTTTTGTATAGAAGCTCATCATTTTATTTAGCTAAGACTTCGTAATTATATATTTATTGCAGAATTTAACGTAATATTTGTAAAAATTGCATTGAAATGACCTCAGAAAAGATAAATCATCGGACACCTGTAACTACACTGTTATTTAGGTGGTGTGATATTTTGTTTATTATTTCAAAACTAAATAACCCTTGTAACTGAAACTTCGTAAGTATAATGTATACAAACTAGTCTTTTGAATAAATCAAACAACTATTGTTTCGTGAGTCATTTGGCGTCAAACGGCCAATTTAAACACGACCCCTTTTTATCCGACACTCAAGTGATCCCGGCTTGAGGGTATGGGTTTAAAAGCCTGTGTTGTAAAAAAAATGCATGAAAACATCTAATGTTACGATAAAATTTTGTGTAGATATAATAATTATTGTAAATAAAATAGTTTTTTTTGTTCTGCTTATTTTTATTTTTTATTTCCTGGAGTAAATGTGCAAAAATCTGGGATATTTGCAATTACATCATTTTTATCTCTACCTATCAAAAAAATTCTACATCAAAATAAAACAAAAAAACATACGCTCAGTAGTCTGTTTTACGAGGAATTCGGCGGTGTAACTCACACTTATAGGTGTCATACAATTTATTTGAAAAATTTATGTTTTTATAACACGGCTCCGAATTCCTACGGCCACCCGCGCGACCCCTTGCCAGTTACGCCAAAATTTGCAAAATGGCCATGCCAGTCGAGCGGTTAATAAACAATTATATTTTTATGATAAATAATTATATTTTTATGATCACCCCCTTAATTGTTTATTGAAAAACACCCCCTTAATTGTTGAATTGAAAAGCACCCCCTTAATTGTTTAATTATCCTTGTCTCTTTTCAGTTATATTTATTGTTGTATACAACATTGAAATTCCCCTATAAAACTTATAAACTAACAAAAAAAAAACAACCCATTTCCCCCGAAAAACACAATAAGTTCACTTTTTTTTTTTTAAATTAACAAACTCCCATCTTCATTACGACACTATTTTCTTCTGACATCTTTCGAACTTTATCCTTGGTAAACTTTTTGTTAGAATGTCTGCAATCTGTGACCCAGTTGGACAATATTTAACTTGAATCTGGTTTTCGTCAATCTTTTCTTTTAGATAATAGTATTTTACATCAATATGCTTACTTCTTTTATTCATAATACCGTTCTTCATAAGCCAAATCGCAGATTGGTTGTCAACTCGCATTTCAATATTCAAATTTTCATTTGTAATTTCCTTTACCAGGTCTCTAATATATAACAAATCCTTACAGCATTCTGCAGCAGCAATGTATTCAGCTTCAGTGCTGGAAAGTGCCACAACTGATTGTTTTCTTGAGCTCCATGCAATTGGTCCACCATTCATCCAGATCACAAAACCAGAAGTACTTCGTCTCGTGTCAGGATCACCAGCGAAATCAGAATCACAAAAACCTCTCAATATATTGTCACCTTTACTGTAATGAATACCTTTTTCTTTTGAACTTTTAATAAACCTCAAAATATTTTTAACATTGTTTAAATCATTTAAATTTGGACTGTTTTGATGCCTTGAACAATAGCCTACATGAAAACTAATGTCAGGTCTTGTTTTATTTGACAGATAAAGCAGAGAACCTACCATTTCTCTATAGTCTTCATGCATTTTCTTATCTAATTTGACTGATGGATGTTGCTCCACCAAAATACTCGGGTAGCTGCAATCTCTCACATTGTTCATATTAAATTTCTGTAATAATTTCTCCGAATATTTTTGTTGATGTAATTTAATACCACTCTTTTCCGTCTCGATGTCTAAACCAATATAATTAGTTACTTTCTCACAAACCCTTAAATCAAATTCTTTTTTCATATTATTTATAATTTCCTCCAAATCCTTTACATTTTCACCGATAATTATTCCGTCATCTACATAAATTCCTAGATAAATTCTTTTATTTCCTTTCATATCTAAAATAAAAATACATTTATCTAGTTTCAATTGTCTGAAACCAATTTCTGATAAAAATTCTGTGAAACGTATATTCCACATTAGGGGAGCCTGTTTCAAACCATATAGACTTTTATTTAATTTACATACTTTGCCCTCACAGTTATTATAACCTTTTGGAACCTTCATGTATATTGTTTCCTTTAAATTCCCATGAAGAAACGCAGTCTTAATATCAAATTGTTTTAATTTCAAATTTTTATCAGCTGCAATAGACAATAAAATTCTCAAAGAAGTGGTGTCTATAACAGGACTATATGTTTCATCATAATCTATCTTATATTTTTGTTGAAAACCTCTCGCAACAAGTCTAGCCTTATGTCTTCCGTCAGCTTTTACAGTAAAAATCCACTTGCTTGTTACCAATCTTCTTCCTTCTGCCTCCTTCTTGTCAACCAAAGACCATGTGTTATTTTCTTTTAAAGAATCCATTTCTTCTTTGATAGCTTTTAACCAGTTTTCCTTTTCTTTTGAATCAATTGCTTCCTCGAACGTCAATAAAGAGAACTCTCCATCTTCCATTACAAAATCTTTGTATCTATCTGGCGGTCTTCTGTTCCGCTGTGGTCTTCCAGTTCTTGTATTTTCTAAAATTTGTTCATTTATTCCCTCAGTATTTTCAGTGTCAAAAAATTCTTCTCTTTCATCCATATCATTATTACTTCTTAAAGTCTCCACCAGATTTTCATTTGTTAATCTGCTATCATTTGACCCATTTTCATTTCTTTCATTAGCATTTGTTCCGCTGTCATTTGTTTCCGTTTCCCTTTCAATTGTTCCGCTGTCATTTGTTTCACCTTCAATTATTTCATCTTCATTTATTTCACTAAATATATCTTTTTCTTCAATACTTGTAATTCTTTCTCTTTCTTCTCGATTTTCATTTCTTCCTCTATTATTTTGCCTCATAACAACATCTTCTCGAACTTCATTAACTCCATTTCTATTATTTCTTCCTATATCACCTTCTCGAACTACATTAACTCCATTTCTATTATTTCTTCTAATATCACCTTCTCGAACTTCTCTGACTTCATCTTCACGATTATGTTCATTTGTGTTAGTGTTCTCCCTTTCATAGCCCCAAAGCCCATTAATTACTTCATTATCTTCTAAGTATCCACCTAGAATTCCTTGTTCTCCCTCATTAATTCTTACATCTCTTGCTCTTATAATTTTCTTTTCATCTTCAAGCCAAATTTTATAACCGTTTCGTACGTAGCCAACCAATATACCCTTCTTGCAACGATCATCAAGCTTTTTCAATCCAGAATTTATTTTAAAATATGTAGTTGAGCCAAATCTTCGAATGTTTGAAACATCTGGTTTTATTCCAAACCACAATTCCGCAGGAGTTTTGTTTTTCCCTTTTGTTGGACATCGATTCAATAAGAAGCTAGCCGTTAGTAATGCTTCTCCCCAGAGATATTTCGGTACAGCTCCATCCAACAACAAGGCTCTCGTTTTCTCCATAAGAGTACGATTCAGTCGCTCTGCTTTACCGTTCAATTGCGGTGTGTATGGAATAGTTAAATCTAGGACTATTCCTTTATTTTGACACCACGATATTAGGCTATTGTTCGAATATTCAGTCCCATTATCACACCTAATCTTTTTTACTTTCAACCGAAAATGATTCTCCGCCAAAAATACAAATTGTTTCATTTTATCAAACACATCACTTTTGCACGATAAAAGGTAAACCGCGGAAAAATGAGTAAAATCATCCAAAAAGGTGACAAAATATTTATGGTTGTCCCAAGTGGGTAATTCAATTGGACCGTAAAGATCAGTATGAACAATCTCTAAAGGAGATTTCGCTGCTATCCTTTCTTTACCAAACGGAAGTCTACACATTTTAGCCTTAACACAAATCTCACAAAAATTGTCCGAAAAACCTCCCTCAATTTTCATCCCATTTAAAAATTTTGAAAAACGTTGTACTCCGGCAGCGTGACCAAGACGACGGTGCCACAAATTGCAGCTCTCAGTTATATGTATTTCTTTCTTAAACTGAGCTCTAATTTGAACCTCATATAAACCAATTTTATTTTTAATTCCAGTTAAAATAATTTTTCCTAATTTTTTAATAATAACTTTATCATTTTCGAAAATTACAGTGGCTCCATTATCTGTTAAACAGCTTACTGAAATTAGGTTTCTAGAGATTCCTGGTACATACAGAACATGTTCGAATTTCCCAAAATTTGTATTAATATATCCAACAGCTGTTGCTACTAAATTTTCTTTATTTGCACATTTAATTTCTACTTCAATTTTTTCAGTAAAATTTATGAATTCTTTACTCGAAAACATGTGTGACGAAGCTCCAGAATCAAATATTGCATTTATCAAAAAGAAATTTGAATTGTCACTTACCAAATTATGTGTTCTACAAAATTTCTTTATATGTCCTTTCTTACCACAGCTGGTACATATTTTGTTTCTGTAGCATTCATCTGCACTGTGTCCTGATTTGCTGCAGACTTTGCACCTTTTATTTTTGCAAAATCTTGCAATGTGTCCTGGTTTATTGCATATATAACATTTCTTTTCATCCCCTTTTAGGATTTCTTGAGATTTTGCTATGAAATCTTCTTTGATAAATTCCAATTCATTTTTGATTCTTCTAATTAACTCCTCTAAATTTTTCCTTTCCATATCCAAATTGCTCCAAATAGACTTAAAAGTATTAAATTTTTCCGGTAATAGATTAATAATTTTCTCCATAAATATTTCTTCAGAAATTTTATTTTCTTTCTTCTTAATTTCAAATTGAATGTTTTGTAGTTTATTAATATCATCTAAAATATTTCCAGAGTATACTATTTCAAAAAACTTCATAACATGTTTATTATCTTGACCTTCTGTATTATAGTTATACATAAAATCTAATTTTCTAAAAATTTCAAAAATTGTTTCCAAATTAATGACATTATGCAAAAATTTTTCTTCAATAGAACTAAATATTATTAATTTTCCTTTGTTCTCCAATTTTTCTTCATTTTTTTTCATCTATTTTTATGTTCTTTGAATCCAAAAACAATTTTATAAATTTTCTCCAGACTTTATAATCAGATTCATTTGTAAAAGGTTTTATTTTTATAGAATCCATGTTTGGTTGCTATGTATATTTTTGTATAAACAATTTTGTTTCCACGGTTATATTGTAGGTTTTAAAACATTAAAATTTATCTTTTCAATTATGCTTCATTTATGCTGTGCCCATAACCTCTAAGAGGTTCTATTTTAAGGGACTGGGCTCTGGAAGCTAGAACACTTATATAATGGTTATTATAATTTATTTTATTGCACACACTAATACTTTTACATATTTACAATAGGTATTTTCTATTTTTATAACTATCAGATGTTACATCGTTCGTGTCTAGATGAGAAGTAATTCATAACAGAAAACAATCATCTGTTATGACATTTAAAAGAACAGTTTAATATTAGAAAAACTGTCACTTCGTATGTGACAAGTGTTGCCTGCCAATATTCAGATATGCAACCTCCAACAGTTATTTTTTCAATAAAATGCGGCAATTATTAGGGCAATATTTTTGGAAGGTTTTTACTGTAATATTTTTAACAAGTTACTTCATGTGCCAATCCTTGTTTTATGTGAAATAGCGTAATTTATATGTTCGTGCAGTTACATATTCAAATTCAAATATTGATTTCTCAACATTCACAAAATTATTGTTATCTGCATCTGTTAGCTCGACAAGTCTCCCTCACCCTAACTATTCAAACGACGAACGCTCTCAAACGGCACCCGTTTTTGAGGTTAACGCGATATCCAGACATCGCCCTCCTCAACCATATTAAAGGGAAGGGTGGAATTTATATGATGGAATTTATAAACATGGAAACATGGAATTTATATATTAATATATTAGATAAAGATAGTAAAGGCTACTCAGAAGAACAAGAAAAATAAAAGTAACTGCTTCATAAGTTCGTCGTCGATCATAGGATCTCTAACTTACAGTTCTGAATGAATTGTGATTAAAGTGTTCATAGTTATAAAGTAAATTATTAATAAATATAATCTTTATTCTTGAGTTCACACTGAAAACTATAATAACGAATAGGATTTTGATAAATTCTTATCTTATTACTATTATTGATATGTTCACCATTCATCCATTTACACTGAATAATAAAAAGATAGAAGAGAATAAGACCCCTCGGCACATATTAAGGAAGGGGAATCAATAACTGATATGTTAAATATTTTTTATTTTTAACATTTTAGCAAAAATGTATATATATACATACTAATAATAGTTATATATACTTTTTTCTCAAAATAATTTGCTTTATTGTAATACTTTACATATTGATACGTATAGCGTATGTTTGTTTTTTACGTACAGTTTTTCGATAAGTGTTGAACAGCACTGTTCCGTTAGATTATCTATCGTATTATCAAAAATAGTTTCCGCCGTAGGTAGCGGGTTGCATGTTTTAAAGTCCAGCGTTCAAAGAGTTAAACATTTTTTTTTCGCCGCAAATACGGTGGAGTTAATTTTTGGGATTTCAAATTCCGATTTTAAACGCTCAAAAACTGCATCGATAAAACTCAAAAGGTTGAGTTAAACATTTTAAGTTTCGCCCAATGTTTCTTTTGACTGAACATAAAAAATAATATAGATCAAATACGGAATAAAGTAGATATTGATTACAGTTATACTATCCTTCTTCGGTTGATTTTTGGTAAAGAATTTATATATTTATATATTATATTTTAGAGGAGGTGACGCGATTAAATAAAAACCTTTTTAAATTCACTCAGTCTATTATTTTCCAACACTTAAATGTAGTTACATAAGTCAGTATAAATAAGTCCTTATCTTACGTAATACAAATTGACCTAGCGAGGCGGTGTTGCGCAGACGACTGAATGCCTAGAACACGCGGCAGTCCAGTCTGGGGTTTTGCTGACTTTGCTAACAATGTATAGCCGCTACATCACACCCCTTCTTTTAAAAAATTTTTTTATAAAACTATCTTTACCAAAAAAAATGTTTATAAAATTCAACAAACAAACATCCTGTATCTCGTAAGTGCTATTACATTTTAATTATACCTTGGAGAGAACAAAAAACAAAAAAAAATTGGACCAATTTTAAAAATTATGACTCCATAATATTACCTTACACTTACAACTTATTACAACTTATTACAAAAGTGTACCAGATGACGTTGGTTCGACATGATTGCTGAATCTGTGTTTACATTACGGGTTATTAGGTACTGATATCGCATTCCAACGCTCAATGCTCTTTTGTTACTTACAATCTATTTATAGAACAAAATATGTTAAGGCGATGCTTCATAACAAAATATGTTAAGGCGATGTTTCATACACAGTGTACCTGTAATTGAATTATTTTACAAAAATTAGAAATAAGAAATAGTCAATTAGCAACAATAATTATTTATAAGTTGTTTGAAATAGGTACAATATTAATTACACGTAAAATACTACTCTTTCGTAAAATCTTTGACGACCAATTACAAGAAATCGCTATTTGATGTTTTTATTTTACATTACATAGTATACAGATTTTACTCGATTATTGTTGAAATATACATTTAATATATATGAATTTACATGAAAAGATCTATCTTTCTTTTTGGCGCCATGCAGGAAGTTGTTCAAGTCGGCCTGCTGATCTGCCGCACGCTCCAAGTGATTCCTGTAAAAGTTAACCATACCTAAAAAACGGCGGAGCTGCTCGATTGTTTCAGGTCTGGGGAACTCTTTGATAGCTTCCACCTTGCTCTTCATGGGTTTGACACCTTCCGCGCTCACTTCGTAACCTAAAAACTCTATATTATTCTTACCGAGATTACACTTCGCCAGATTAATGGTTATGCCGAACTCTTGAAACCTGGCAAAGACCTGTTTAAGGTGCTCCCTATGTACGTCATGATTCGTACTAGCTACGATGACGTCATCAATATAAGAAAATAGATTAGGACTCTCACGCACTTTGTCATTTTTACTTTTACCCTCGTCCCCAAGGGTGCAGGTTTCGATTCCCTGCAGCACACTATTATTCATGAATCTCTGGAACGTTTGGGCCGCATTCCGCAAGCCGAATGTCATTCTTGGAAATTCGAAAAGACCAATCGGCGTTGTAATGGCGGTTTTCTCTACGTCCTCCGGTGCAATGCTAATATTATGGAACGCTCTGTTAATATCTAACCGGGAAAAAACACTTCTCGGAATCGGGTAGCGGTCTGGCTTCGTGATCGCGTTGAGTGCACGATAGTCTCCGCAAGGCCTGATCTGGCCGTCCTTCTTCGGCACCACATGCAACGGGCTTGCCCATGGGCTCTTTGATGGCCTGCAAATACCTATTTCTTGCATTAACCTAAATTCGTCCCTAGCGATTTTATATCTTTGCGGCGGTAATGGTCTTACTTTAGCAAAAACCGGGGGGCCGGTAGTCTCTATATGATGTAAGATACCGTGTTTACTGGGCTCCTTAAAAGAAATTGGTTTCGTTATTTCTGAGTATTGTTCTAGAAGTTCGCGATACGGGTTGTCATTTTGAATACTCGCTATCGCGGGCTCGTTATATAAAACTAATATACCTTGCGTATCTAATTTAGTGCGGCCGACCAACAACCGTCTATTGTATAAATCAACTACTAATTCGTGTGCTTTTAAAAAGTCTGCCCCAATTATGGGTTGTTTTACGTCAGCTATAATAAAATTCCATCTAAAACTACGGCGTAAACCAAGATTAATTTCTAACGATATTACGCCATAAGTTTTTATTTCCGTATTGTTCGCAGCTTACAGTTTATACGGGCATTCGCTTGCCTTTCTTTTGTCCGGCACTTTATTCGCTGGAATCACTGACACGTTAGCCCCGGTATCGACCGTCGCTGACTGTACTGCAACTAGTTTTCCGAATCCAACCGCGCTGACTGTCCATTCACCCAGCCACAAGGTTGCTCGCATTGCGTTGCCTTTTCTCTGAACCGGAAATGATGACGACACAGCCACGCTCGGTTCCTTGATTCCCGATGTTGTGACGCTGTCCTGCTCCTGGGTCGCGATCTCCACCGAGCTCCGTCATAGCTTCTGTCCTGCGGTCGTCCGTAGCTCCTGCCTCGCGACCGGATCTCTTCTATCTCCCCGCGGAGTTCCTTTAACTCTAGGGACATGTTGCGCAGGTATTTGATCATTTCCGACTCCATGTCGGTAGCTGCAGGCGCGACGCTTTATTAATATTCACTTTTTATTTATTAGTAAACAATATGCACTCTCGCTAGGTTCGCGTCACCGTGAATCGCCTTCTTGATCACGTCGTGGTCACCAATTTAGAGGAGGTGACGCGATTAAATAAAAACCTTTTTAAATTCACTCAGTCTATTATTTTCCAACACTTAAATGTAGTTACATAAGTCAGTATAAATAAGTCCTTATCTTACGTAATACAAATTGACCTAGCGAGGCGGTGTTGCGCAGACGACTGAATGCCTAGAACACGCGGCAGTCCAGTCTGGGGTTTTGCTGACTTTGCTAACAATGTATAGCCGCTACCATATAATTGATATTTCAACACTTCGAGCTACTACGAGTAAAAGCCCTTATAATTAATGAATCAGGATGTATACCTCAAGTAGGTTAAACAAAGCACACTTCCTCCATTTATTTTGGGTCTTGCAATTTTATATTAACAGATATTACCAAACGATGCGCGAGCAAGAAGATTATTTGTTACAACTGGGGCTTTGAAGAGAGTACAGGAAATCGATACAGTTCCAGGAACATCCCTTAAAGAATATATAAACATAATTAACAGTTGCTTCCCTGAAGAAATCGTAAGGTAATTTACTTATTTTAATCAATTTTGTACTTATTTAAAACTAGACTTGCACTTGTTAAGAGGTTCAAACTAAGATACCACTCTCATATAACACGATCTAGGAACTCTATCGAAAGAACTGAACGTTTTGCCCATCCATCATACTAAGGAATTAATGTTCAAAAAGCTCTCAATTTTACATATTACTTTTATACGTAAGTTACAAAGTTTTTGTGTACAATGCTAGGTTAAAACTTGATCTTTGTCTCCCGTAACGTAGCTATTTCTTGCAGATATTATTCTCCTGGATATTCAGAGTCCTTGCTTGACAGAGTGGAAGCATATACTCCACAGGTAATATTTTAATTAAATTATTGTGAAAGTTTAAATGATTGAAATGATTTCATAAACCACTGTTTGAAGATATTATTATAACTTTGCTAAGCCACTTCGAAAATAAACCTATAGTTGCGTATGTGTAACGGCGGATACACCGTGGCTGGTTCAGCCGTTATGAACTTCAGCCATTTAAATTAAAGCAACAAAAACCAGTACCTACTAATTGAAGCTTAAGGTAAATTGTGCCTATACATAAGAATGTACGCCACTTACCACGAAGTGCATTTGTTACTAAGTGGTTCTTTAGTCAAGACATTTTTCATTTTCTTGCAGGTTCCTGAGCTATTTACGGACAGGGTGCCCAGCGACTGTCAAAGCGAGCTAACTATTGAAAACTGAGTCTTGTTTTGATAAATTTATTTTTTATTTCGGAAAAGTTTTTAATTATTTAAAAAACTATTTAATTTCTTTTCCCATTGTATAAACTATTTTCTGTGTTCGTACTATACGACCACCAATTTTGGGAATTTCGATGACCATTGATTGCCCAACGACTTTGTAACTGTAAAATAAAAGTTATTTTATTTTAGAAGCAATAAATCATCCTTAATTTTTAACCTGACAATTAAATTTTTAGACAAATTCTTACCTCAGACATTGATTTAAGGAATTTAGTAGACTCACTCCCGTCTCATCCACTTCAAAACCATTTGTATCAATAAACATATTATTTTTGCTGTGCAGAAATTCTTTGAAAATTTGTTCATCAGCTTTTGTGAGGCCCTGAAATGAAAAAAGAAAACAATGTCTTGTGTGATGTCTACGTGCTACATGTTCCTACAGTGCGCGTCACCACGAAGTGTCTTGTGTGATGTCTACGTGCTACATGTTCCTACAGTGCGCGTCACCACGAAGTGTCTTGTGTGATGTCTACGTGCTACATGTTCCTACAGTGCGCGTCACCACGAAGTGTCTTGTGTGATGTCTACATGCTACATGTTCCTACAGTGCGCGTCACCACGAAGTGTCTTGTGTGATGTCTACATGCTACATGTTCCTACAGTGCGCGTCACCACGAAGTGTCTTGTGTGATGTCTACATGCTACATGTTCCTACAGTGCGCGTCACCACGAAGTGTCTTGTGTGATGTCTACGTGCTACATGTTCCTACAGTGCGCGTCACCACGAAGTGTCTTGTGTGATGTCTACGTGCTACATGTTCCTACAGTGCGCGTCACCACGAAGTGTCTTGTGTGATGTCTACGTGCTACATGTTCCTACAGTGCGCGTCACCACGAAGTGTCTTGTGTGATGTCTACATGCTACATGTTCCTACAGTGCGCGTCACCACGAAGTGTCTTGTGTGATGTCTACATGCTACATGTTCCTACAGTGCGCGTCACCACGAAGTGTCTTGTGTGATGTCTACGTGCTACATGTTCCTACAGTGCGCGTCACCACGAAGTGTCTTGTGTGATGTCTACGTGCTACATGTTCCTACAGTGCGCGTCACCACGAAGTCTCGTATCGCTACTTTTTTGATCGGTACATCATAGTTTGTGAGTAAGAGAGGAAAAAGTGGTGGAGGAGCGCGAGTGATATTCAACCTCCCTAAATAATAAACAGAAAAATATTGTAATTGGTGATAAAATTATTATTCTTTAGTTTTTTTATTACGAAATACTCTTACCTTTATAAAACAGGTTGTAGTTTCAGTCGTTTCTGTCTGCAGCTCGATAACTTGTATATAGTGCATCATGGCGGGCACTAGTTGCTATCTAACGGAACATTAGGTATTTCTGTTTGCAAAATTGCAAAGTATAAATAAGGTTATCTTCTGTGGAAGTGGTTACGGTTAGGTTTGCGATAACGATATTTAAAAAATTGGTTGCTTCGTACTCCTGCCGTTCTGTACTGACAACACTTTTTTTTTAGATTTGGAATATGCAGAAAACCTGTAGATTGCCGATAACAAAATGACGCTGGCTGAGCATCATAATTTTGTAGCGTACCGAGCTTTTCATTACCTTGCTTTCGTTTTACGCACTTGCAAAGCTTTTACCGATTTAGGAGCCATCAAACTCTTATACTTTGCGTACGTAAGAATACTCGAATACGCTAGTCCAATTTGGTGCCCACATTACATCATGCAATGCGATCGCCTTGAATTATAAAAAAAAAGTTTATGAAACATCGTAAACATCTACCAAGAGCGCCTGTACAACTTACAGCCTACTGATGTCGGTACACTAACGTTTCTAGGTAGGTAATTAAATTATTTATTTTCATTGCATTAATTTAGTATTAACCACATCTTTCTCCGATGGCGGAACAAGTCAGACTCAAATTTGAATCGTTTTCTTCTTAATTTATATCGACCTTTTTATTAAAACATCGTGGCATTCTGACGTGCTCATGAAATTTATTCACACACAAGTTGGGTAGATAAATTTCTTACAAAAGTTGACTTAATTACCTACCTGAGCGAGGATTTATTTATACTACGACCTCGGGAGAGTCGACTGGGTCATTCCTGGTGGTTGGTGTGAATACTTTACGTACAAAAAGTAAAAATAATACTACATAAGCTATGGCTTCACCATGGTCCAAGAAACAACTGCTTCAAGAGGAATTCAGAACCGGTATAGAGACATTATTTCTTTTCTCGTCCCTGGCTGATAATTTCACGTCACTGTGCACTGACAACCAGCCTGTCACCTGCAGCCAGCACAGCATGACATCTATTCTTTAAGAGAATTTGTGGTGTCAGCTACAGAATGATTTACGCCCCTCGGTTCCGTCACCAATCTTTAATGACCATATTACAATTTCTTTTAATAAATAATTTTTTTGTATCGCCGAGGGAGGGTTGTCATCAATCCTCATCCCTCAGTGGCTGCCATCTCATCTGCCGATGGCTGCCTTGTCATCTCCATTGTAATTCACAATATGAAATAGAAAGAGCATATTATACACTGAAATGTTAAATTATCATATACACGCCAACATACACACATCAAAAAAAATTTGAGATCACTAGATAAAGATGGATGTTTTTTTAAATTTTACTTTTTAAAAGAATGTTTATTACGTAACTTCTTTTTATAAAAAAGATACACTTTTTGAAATTAAAAAATAAGTTTAGTTTTTATTAACAAAAATTGATTTCAAAAATCCTAATGCAATTTCGACAAATAAATAATTGAAAGAAAAAGAGAATTTAACCAAATATTATCAACATTTATTATGAAATTGTTTTTATTTAGTACAAGATAACTCCTCCCCTGGCTCGAACACATGCAGCAATCCTTCTGGGCATGCTGAGAATTAAGTTATCCAGCATTTCTTGCGGTAACCTGTCTCATTCTTGAATAACGGCTTCCCTGATCTCTGGCACTGTCTGGGGAGGTGGCTTACCGTTCCAAACAGCTCGCTTGACAGCATCCCACACGTGCTCTATCGGGTTTAAGTCAGACGAGCCGGCAGACCAGTCTAACCTGGTAATGTCGTATTCACACAGAGCAGCGTTGATTCGTTGAGCCCGATGTGCAGGTGCATTATCGTCAACCAATACGAATTGAGGGCCATGGTTTATTCTAAATGACCTGACAATTCCATCAATAGCAATGGTTTGGTACACAGCTGCAGTCATCCAGCCATGATACGGGATCAACGGCGTTCTAGCACCAATCATTATACCGCCCCAAAAGGATACCGATTTCCCGCCTTGTTGAACGGTTCCGGTGGCAGTTCTTTGTCTCCTCACTTTACCCTAAAACCAGAAAACAACAATTGTTTACTCTTGATATAATCTGGTCAACAACAATTACATATTTACGATAATTAATATACTTTTTTATTAACCTAATTTTTATCGCATGGCCAAAGGTTTCAGGATTGACATGGACGGTTATTTCTCGACCTCCATTCACAGCCTTTATAAAATAGGTAACTGAATGTTTCAAACTTCTACATATTCGATATAGACCTTTAGATGGTGGGCTGCGTTTTTTACTCATTCCAGACACTATTTTGGGGCTATGCAACAATACAAATTGACCTGCCTGAAGATTAATAGATGAAGGTTTTTATATCATATAGCCTTTTCTGTGCCAAATAAGCTTTACGAGAGTTCTCTTGTGCCAAATTCACATTATCTCTAATCTCTCCCTCCTGACTTTCGATATCCAAGTTATTTAACCTTTCATCAGACGGAGCTCAGGTTCCCTAGCGAACATTAGATAATATGATTAAAACTTAGTGGAAGCTTGTTTGGCACAGTTATAAGCATACCACTAATGGCAAAAATTTACACCAATTACGTTGTGTCGGATTAACATATTTAGCTAACCTGTGAGAAATAGTTTGATTAAATTTTTCTACAAGACTTAACGTTTAAAGCCGAAAATTAAGTTTTCTGCATATTCCAACGAACACACCGAACTCTCTCAGTGTATTCCTAATCAATCTTTACGTAAAAATCGAGCCTCCATCGGATAACAATTCTTGCACCCTATCGAATTTTGTGAAAGTTTCTTGTGTGAGAAAATCGCTTAGGTACTGCTTGAGCTATTGCTTTCGGAATGGCTCTACAAACAGCGTATTTTGAAAAACATTTAACGTAAGCTATGACATACCTATACCCATTTTCCAAACTTAACTTTCGACTTCAGAAATTGCACTAGGCATAAAATATCGAGAACGGAATTTTGCCAATGTTCTCATTAGGCCGAAATGACATCCTGTACATGGATCATCATGTTATGCAAACATTGCCATAAACAATGACTTAGGTTATATTAGTAACTTTTTATCTACATTATTTATTCTAATATTTTTATACAATAAATCATTATATGTTACAAAGCCTTTAAATTTCTTCCTATTTCTCGCCACCGCGTTGCGTCATCTGCGACAATAATCATCATTACCCTGCTTGCAAGAGACCTGGATTACCGAAATTTTATACACTTGCAAACCTTGGTTCACTCGGAGAAAGCTCTTGATCAATCAGCGAATTCCGACTCAAAAATCAGCAATGACGTATTGCTTTTCTAAGCAATGGATTACGTCAAAGTCGTGCGCTTGTGGTAAGTAAATCCCACTTAGCTAACCTACCGGACATATCTTTACGTTCCCTAAGCCAGCATAATGCCTTATGGTCCGTCACTATTTGAAAGGATGATGGCAGGTTTATGAAAACTTAAATAATGTTTGAAATAATTCAAAGCCCATACTAAACCTAAACATTCCTTTTCTGTTATCGCATAATTCTTTTTGGCATCGGTTAATTTTCGTATAGCGAAATATACCGGCAACATCTCATTATTATACCCCTACATTAAACAAGCACCTCTGCTATACGCCTTCTCTCCTGTAAAGGTAGTATGTGAAACTTTTGGCAACGCCAATTATAGTTAGGTACATAAGATTTAACTCTAAATTGGAGATACCTTAAAAACCGTTTTTGAATTTGTTCGATCCGCTTAATATAAACATTATACAACGGGTTCCATATTTGTGAAGCGTACTCCAAGTGACTGCGCACAAACGCGCAATATAATATCTTTAGCGTTTTAATTGAGTTGAAGTTATTAGACAATCGCAAAATGAAACCCAGCGCTTTAGAAGCTTTGTTTATTATATTGTTAACATGATTGTAATTTGCTATCAAAAGTTACTCCTAAATCTCGTATAGTGGTAACTTTGGTAATAATTTGATTTTGGAGCGTGTATGTGAATTGTAAAGGATCATTTTTACGAGTGTATGAACAAATGAAGCATTTGGATACATTCAGATCCAATTTATTATTATTACAGTAACTCAAATCTAAATCAATCATTTTGGAGACGATTTGCGTAAAATTTGTTAAATAGAAGAGGCCCTTACAAAGACCCTTGTGGGACACCAGATGGAATTAACAATGCTGCAGAAGAATAGCCGTAAAGTGCAACAATTTGCGTTCTATTTTGAACGTATGATGTAAACCATCTGTTTAGATTGTCTCTAATACCAACCGATCGAATTTTACGTAGGAGTAGTAAGTGATCTATTTTGTCAAAGCACTCGGTGTAGTCAGTGTAGATAGTATCGACCTGTGCGGGTTTTGACATGTGCTCTGACAAATAGTCACTACATAAGATAAGGTTAGATGTTGTGGACCTTCCCTTAAGAAAACCGTGTTGCTGTTCGTTAAATGTTTGTTTTAGTGACGAGTTAGTGACGAGTGAAGTTGTTTATATACTATTCTTTCCAAGGATTTACCAAACTAACACAATTTTGTGATAGCTCTATAGCTATATCTATATCTTCCCTTAGATAATCACAATGTCTACGAATATTATTACATTCCTATACTTAATTCCAGCCATCACTTCATCCATCGTTCTCTGAAAAATCGCCAATTTTTGTGCAAAAATGTGTAAATTTTGGTGTAAAATGTCTCCGATTCACTTTTAACTAATCTGCAACTCTTCAGCTATCTGCTACAATTTAATTCTACGGTCGGCCAATACTAATTTTTCAAATTTTCTTTCATTTTCTTCAGTGACTACCGTTTCTGGGTGACCTGTATACGAAGGCCCAGAATCTTGAAGAACCGATGACATTTCTTCAAAAATGTCTTTCGGCGATTTTCCTTTATTCACAAGGAATTTAATCACCGCACGGTGCCCAAAATAGCGAGAATTTTCACTGGAGCTTGGTGATGAGGGTGTCGACGTGCACGCCCTTGACCTACAGGGCTGTGTCATCGGCAAAGAGGGAGAGTTGAACACCTTTTGACGGGATAGGTATGTCATTGGTGTAGGTGGTGTATAATAGAGGGGCGAGTACCGAGCCCTGAGGGGCGGGGGGTGGAAAGCGTACCTTCGTGTTTAAAACGAAAGGTGCGATTTTTAAGATAGGAGCCCACTAGTTTAACTATTCGTTCGGGTAAGCCTGTGTTGTACAGCTTATAAATGAGGCCCGCGTGCCAGACTTTGTTGAAAGCCTTGGCTACGTCAAAGAATACCGCGACTGTTTTAAGTCGTCTAGGGTAGAACCCATCGAGTATGTACTCGACGATTCGGTGGACTTACTGAGGGCACGAGTGCTTGGCTCGAAACCCGAATTGGTGGGGAACCGAATAAAACAAAGGGGTGTTATTTATACTACCACTTAGTTGGGCAACTAGTGTTATCAGTAGCGAGATCGCTAAGTACCTCAGGTCGCGAACTTATCAGCCGAGGTCCGTGCCCTCTCGGGTGCCCTTAGGCATATCGTATGTAGGAGTAGTTTAAGTTCCGGCTAAGCGCCCTCAGCACTAGGCCACAGAGTCCGGTGAAATTTAAAAGGCCCATAGGGCCATCAATAAGCTGTCCATTTCGAAAAAAAACCTAACCAATCCCATAACACTATATAATATACAAATATGTACCTAAACCTATACTTACTCGCAGTTTTTAGAGTAATTTTGTAAATTTCCCAGCAACCGCGTGGTCACATATCTTTATTTTTATGAATACTCGCTTTAATTGTACAACACTATGTTTCTTGTTTGCTAGTAATCCGTGGTTGACTTTAATTGGCTATCTTTGGTATTATTTAAATAACCCAAAATAAATAAATAATTAAATAAGCCCAGCAGCGCCACGCTATTGGATTTTGAATTGGTTCTTTGCATCAGATAGGCACCAAATTGTCAATCTGTGGAAAAATAGTGACAAATTTATAATACCTGTTGATAAGTTGATAATACCTGCTATAGCCACAGTGGTCAGTAAACTAACCAAAATATTATCCAGATTTATTTACGAAAAAATGTATACCGTAAAGTTCATAAATAAATTGAACAAACAAATACGGAAATCATGACACAATAAAAACCCTTGCCTTTTCAATTGAATTTCAAAATGTTCTGTTAAAAAATAACTTTCTACTACTTTTTCAAATTGTCGACTAAAGATAACCGTCGCGCCTCACCGCCAACACCTCGCAACAACCGGCCAACCGTAATTTCAAAAAGCATAATAGTCCAGCAACCCTACGTCAATAGGTGGCGCGAAAACACATTTTTAACAACTGAGAATATGCGGTTAGAAAACTAACCACCAAGCCTGAAAGAGTATAACATTTCATTCGGAAATCTCTTTAGATACAGCACGTTTTAAGTTTTGTCACAAATTAATGCACTAAAGAGAATATTTCAGTACAATGTGATTAAATATTTATATTATAGTTTTATAGAATAACAAGAAATTCCCTTCACTGCCCCTGCAGAATAAAGCTGAGCAAACAACGAACGGTGTCATATTGCCGGATATGAAATTAAGTCAGAAGTTACAAATTTTATTCTAGTTCTGGTTAAGTGGTCATTGTTATTACAATTTCTCAAAATAGTATGGAGCATTATATAATGTTATTAGTAAGTAACGTTTCATGTTTAATAATTATTATTATGTTACAATATTTTGACCTAATGTAGGATACTTTGGTAGGTATGTTACAAAGGCAGTTAAGTATATCAAGCTTGTTGATTTAAATTTATTAGTAAGTAGTTACTAAGTATGTGTTAAATTAAGTTAGGTATGTTTCTTTTTTAATAAATTATCTGTAGTTTCCTTTTTATTTAAATCAACTTTCTATTTTTTTTTATTTATTTATTTATCATAAAAAACAATTTATATAAAGTAACAATCAACATGATTCGAAAACAGCTACATTAGTGAAAACTGTGTCGCAGCTGTTTACGCCCACTTCCAGGAATACAATATTATGGCGTTACCTTTATAAAAATACAGAAACAGATATTACTTATACTTAGCTCGCTATGATACGTCTAACAAGGTTACGAGACACAGAAGTACCTATACCCACTTATTAGAAGCGATAATTCAGTGTTGTGTAAACAAAATATAAAGTTTAAATAATCTGTATTCAAAACAAACTTAAAGTTTCTTGTAACAACACTTAAAATTGCTTATATACAACAACATAAAAACATATTATCATAATGTGTTAATTATATGGTATAGTGACATCATATTACATTTCTCTGGTAAGTATTTATTTAATTTATATAATTTTGGTGGGTTTATGTGTATGTTTTTAAATCGGTTGGTAAATTATATAACTGTAGTAGGTTCAGCTGTACATTTATTTTATTTTAAAGGAAACCTTACAGCTATTATAACTATATAAAATTAAACAATGGTGACATATTAGCTACTAACAAGTTCTCACACATGTTAAGTTACATTAATAATTAAGTTTAAAGATCGCTAGTTGCTCATTATCGAAAAATTTAAATTTGAAATAAATAAAGAACTTCGTACAATTAAATGTCTTGTTGATTAAATGTGAATACAGAGATGAGAAGCTACAGTTTCAAGTTACAGTTAAAACAGATTGAATAATTCGGCAGCAAATGCTCGTCTCAAAGATGCAATACTGCTTGAAAACAAATCCTCATCGGTATCGTCGCGTAGCGAGTTGTATAAACGACAATTGCGAATTAAATAACTATTTTGTCGGTAATTTATGCGATCAAATGGAATATGCAAGTTCGTCTTCTTACTACGGGTAGCAATATTTTACAAAGATATGTCAGATCTGCTACGCCTCTGCGCACTTCTAGAGGGAGGAGATGGTGTCGCGAGCATCGCTCTTTGTAAGTGCTGTCATGGACTGCAGTTTCAAACTCTTAATATTCATCAGTAATATGGTTATCAGATTGTGCCGATCAGTTCCGCGAGGAATGAACCACATTGTTTATTTCGATAACTATTACACATCGGTTCCTTTGTTACCTGTATACCCAAGGTATTTATATACATTGTGCACAATCCAGTGAAACCGCCTCGGAAAAAACTGAAAGTTGCCAGCTGTCAAAGAATTCATAAAGGAACCTGTGCCAAGAGGCTCCTATGAGGAACTAGCAGCAGACTACGAAGGAAGGACAACAAGCTTGTTACGTTGGCTTCTACTTATGTTGGTTCCGAACCAGCTGAAACCATCAGCAGATTTGACAAAAAGCACAAAAAAAGTATCTATAGCCTGCCCAAAAAAATATAAAAGACTACAATGCTCACATGGGGAGAGTTGATTCTGATGGTCAGTTTTTTTGGGCAGCTACAAAATTAGAATAAAAGTAGAAAGTGGTACATACGATTATTTTATCACATGGTTGATATGGCTGTGATAAATGCATGGGTACTCTAAATAAATAAAACCACCCAAATATGTACGTCTTCTTATGGTAGCGTCGGGTGACGGGTCGCTCCCGTTTGAGGGTGTTCGTCGTTTGGATACTTGGGGGGAGCTAACACATGCAGATAAGAATAACTTTGTATAGACATAAAGAGACTCTGTAAATTTATTTGGAAAAAAGTATAAGTACCCGTGAAGTTTCTTGCCAGTTCTTCTTCACGAAGGTTTTTTCGAACTGGTGGTAGAGTCATGTTTTATTTGACATCAATAAGAACAAGTAATTGTCAATGTTGAGAAATAAATATTTCATTTCATTATGACACTAGGTGATTTTAGATCAGATCTTGCGGAGACTTTATGCAATCATAAATATAATACTGCACCCAAAATAGGCCGACCATCAAGAAGTAATATAGAGAGGGAGATAGAAGCAAAGAAACATCGGGGCCCAATGAAGCCTGTTCCTCCATAAGACGTGCGGACTGATGGTATAAGCCGGTTTACTAACGTTTTACAAAAAACGTATGACAAATGATCATTTTAAAAATTATTTTTGAAAAGTAAACATTTGACAAACTTTTCATTTACTAAACTGATCGTTTTATAAGTAATCATTTGAAAAATTTACATTTTTAAAATATTTAACATTGCAAATGTTCTGAATGTAAGACTGCTAGTTATCAATTTTTTCAATTTCCAAAGTATTTGTTTTTCAAAGTCGAAATTTGACATAATGTTGGTTAATAAATGGGTATTTTATAATTGTAACTGTTGACAAACCACTAACTATTATATTATTACGGCGATATAATAGATTATTATTTCATGTAGTTTATTTTTAATACCTCACATATAAATTTATTCCATTTCGCTCATGGCGTTTCGGCGGGTGCTGCCCATGCTGCACAATGCACATGTGATACGTGTGATCTACATACAACTGTGTTAAGTATAATTTTATTGTATTTAATTATCATGCTATAATATAATTTGCATGAGCCGATATTTGACTAAGACTTAAGCGGATGTCGTACTAAAAATACATAACTAGCCTTATTATCACTTTTTGAAATAAGTTTCGTTATTTTTCAGCGTATTATTTACCAGAGTACCTTCAATTAAGTCCCGAGAGGAAAATACCTACAGTAATGTTCCAGAACAAGAAATAAAGCCACTTCACAAGTCTTCCCTATCTCATGATTGAAATTTATGAATAGAAGATGTACTTAGGTATTTATACATTTATTACTCCACCGAATATTAATACAAAATGTAGCAACTTCTACATCATCATCATCATTCATCATCAGCCCACATTCGTCCACTGCTGGACATAGGCCTCCCTAATTTCACGCCATCGAGGTCTATCCTCGGCTACTCGCATCCAGCTCCTGCCAGCCATCCCGCGCAAATCATCACTCCACCGTGTCTGAGGACGTCCTACACTACGTTTGCCGAGACGCGGTCTCCACTCAAGAACCCGTTTACCCCAACGGTTATCGGTTCTTCGGCTAATATGGCCAGCCCACTGCCACTTCAGTTTGCTAATCCGGTGCGCTATGTCGATGACCCTGGTTCTCTGCTGGATCACTTCATTTCTGATTTTGTCCCGCAGAGAAAAAAAACTTCTACGTACAAACTAAATTAAAGAATATTTTTGTTTAATAATGGCGGATCGAAAAGGTGCAATTCCTAAAGACAATTTAAAAACTGTAATTTGTAAGTATCTGGACATATTTCAAACAACGATTCCTAATGTGAATAATAATGTGTATGTTTATATACAACAGGAATTGTATGAAAAATTTAATAGCAATATGACCTGCAAAGCTTTACTAATATGTATAAAAAGAAACAAATCCTATTTTTTTTATTGTAGATACATGTAAAGAAAAAGAAGAAACTGTTCCTTTTATTGTAACATTTAAAATGAGCCTTGCAGAATACTCAAGTATTGTGCCACAGAACATAATTTACCGTCTATTACCAAGAAAATGGACAAACGAGTTACAATGCCATATATTTGTTAAAAATAATATAGAGTGTACATTTATCTGAATACAAAGATAGCGTTAACTGAAGGAGAGGAAAATACGACATTAATAGTGGAGCTGAGTGAGCATCAATCACAAGCCGAAAATGCTTATGCAGAAAAAAGAAAGGACAAAGATGAAGCAAAGCGCAATTCAAATTTAAGAGCTTATGCATTTGATCTTCAGTAATGCTTACCTACGCCATTCTTGAAAACGTCTGTATCTTTTTATAAATAACAATCCATCCAACAATAATCCACATTATCCCATAGATGGAACAGCAGTTACTAATGACGAGACTACATCCGAAGTGCTGCCTGATGTCTCAAGCAATCAAAATCATACTTAAAAAGGAAAGGTAGGTCAAGGAAAAAGAGAGAAGATTTTAAAAGACTAAGAATTTCTCAATGTTACGTTACAGAAAAAGGTAAAGAAATAGCTGCGAGGCAAAAACGACCACTCACTTTTTGTAGAATGAAATGTATTGAGAGGTTTTCTGAATTAGAAAGAAAGCTGTGTTTTGATGAATATTGGACTCTAGGAAGCAAAGATCGGAGGGCAGCGTATATTGCCAGCTTTATTACCATATTACCAAAGAAAACACAGAAAACTGACAGCAGGACAATTAATAGAGATTGCTACTGCAAATATACATTAACAATAAATCATAAAAGTAAACCAATCTGTAAAAATTGATTTTGCAAAACTTTTGGTGAAACAAAAGGTTTCATTAATATTGTTGTGAATAAAAAAAAAACACTCCACAACCGGAATCATCGCAGAGGATATAAGAGGACCTCAGCCACCTAGAAATAAAAGGACTGTTGATGATTTAAAATCTGCCAAAGATCACATATTATTATTTCCAAACTACGAAAGCTATTATTGCAGAAATAGAACCAATAACAAAATTTATCATCGGACCTTTCTATAGCTGCTATGTATCGTATATATAGAGAAAGTTGCCCAAACCCCGTTTCACTCAAATTGTATTCCCAGTGGGTTCACGATTTAAACTTATCTTTCAAAAAACTGGCTGAAGATACTTGCCACACATGCGATCATCTGAATACAAAGATAGCGTTAACTGAAGGAGAGGAAAATACGACATTAATAGTGGAGCTGAGTAAGCATCAATCACAAGCCGAAAATGCTTATGCAGAAAAAAGAAAGGACAAAGATGAAGCAAAGCACAATTCAAATTTAAGAGCTTATGCATTTGATCTTCAGTAATGCTTACCTACGCCATTCTTGAAAACGTCTGTATCTTTTTATAAGCGACAACTATGGTCCTACAATCTTACAATTCATAACCTAAAAGATGACAAAGCTACTTGTTACATGTGGGACGAAACTATCGGTGCTCGAGGAGCAAATCAAACTGCTTCGTGTGTGTGGTTTTTTTTACAAAATTTGCCACCTGAAGGTACTGAGGTCAAATTTTATTCTGACACGTGTGGTGGCCAGAATAAAAATAACGCTGTTGCAATGATGTTCATGTATTTATTGCATGTGCATCCAACCCTGGAAACAGTGAACTATAAGTTTTGGGTAAGCGGGCATAGCCTCATGGAATGTGACTCGGATCATGTCCTAATTGAAAGAGCTAAAAAGAAAACGCAACTTAAAATTAACCATCTAAACGACTGGATGCAGCTAATAAGATCATGCAAGATAACGCATTTGCCGTCGTGCCTATGAGATTAGACAATTTCCTTAATTTTACAGAATTGAGTTCGAAGAAAGGACCATTTACAATAAAAAAAAAGGATGACTGTGGAGAAATTTTTTTATGACAACCTGTGAAATGGCTGCAATATAAGAAGCCTATCGGAGAAATACATTTTATGACAAATTCTGACACCTGGAGCCCTTTTAGAGTCATAAATTATAGAAAAAGAGGTAAACACAATTTAGACACAATACAATTAAAGTTGTTTTAAAAGAGACTTTACCAATAAGTAAAGAAAAAAAGAAGGATTTGATGGATTTGTTGCCATTGATAGATCCCATTTTTCACGAATTTTATAAAAACATTAAAACTGATGCTGACATATCCAACAACGATCCTGATTTAGACTCCAAGGACCCTGTTGCAGAAAACGGGAAAGAATTCAACTAATTCTAAAATATTGTAACTTTGTATTCGGAATAAAATAATTATTTTGCTATTGTTTGTTTTTTATTACCTATACAAACTCTATATACATACCTACATACATAATAATACGATTACAGTTACATAAGAGGCAGGCTGAGACTATACTTGTTACGACCAAGCAGCGCCCAATTTGTACTGATTTTACAATACTTATGAAATACCAAGGTACCGAAAATATATTATTTTCATAAAATTTTTTTTTGTGTATATTAAAACTACAAACTTTAAAAATGAAAAGTGAGTAAGAAAATTAATAAAATACAATTAAACAAAAACCAAACTAAAATAAAAAGACATAGGGTTTACAAAGATAAATGGGCGTTATTCAATAATTATTAGGGCGTGCACATGTTCAAAAATATTGTATTCTTGAAAGCATTTAATAGTTATCAAATATGTCTACATTACAAAACTCTTTGTTATATAGATTAAGACGATAGATGAAGTTGTTGTAAGTGTTTTTACGGGAACGGGGAGGTATAAAAATATTAGGTTTTTGTGAGGAACGGACGGGTAATCGAACTTTAGCTACAACATTTATTTTTGACAGAAGAACAGAGGAGTCAAAGACTACGTCAAATTGCCTTCGGCGATTCTGCAGAGATAAAAGCTTATTATATTTAAGTGATTCTTCATAAGATCGGTCAACCTGTCTACAACGATAATTTAAAATTTTTATGATATATTTTGGTATCATTTCTAACCGTTTGATGTGATTGTTGTAAGAAGGCTGCCAAACAACGCATCCAAAATCCAAAATAGAACGCACGAGGCTAAAATGCAGTGTTTTCAGAGTCATTGGTTGCTAGAATGGTTTAGTTATTCTGTTAATAAGACCTAAATTTCTAAACACTCTTTTTACTATTGTATCAGTATGTAAATTGAAAGAAACTTCTTGATCCATTACTATGCCTAGGTCACGAACGGTATTTACTCGCATAAGAACATTGCCGTTAACATAATAATTATGAAATATGGAACACTTTTTCCGGGTGTATGTGATGACTTGACATTTGTCTATGTTTAGGAAAACTTGATTGCTTGCACAGTATTCTGAAAGAAAGTCTAAGTCAGCTTGTATTTTGTTACAGTCATTTACATCTGTTACGGCTCTGTACAATTTCATGTAATCTGCATATAGCAGAAAGTCGGTGTTATCAAGGGCTTTATTTATGTCATTTATGTATAGAGAAAAAAGGACAGGGCCGCCTGACTACGATTGCGCATGTAAGAATCGGTCCACTTGAGCAGATTGCCTTGTACACCGATTCTTCGTAATTTTTCTATGAGGGGTGATTAATTTTATCAAAAGCTTTTGAAAAATCGGTATACACGGCATCTATCTGTACGCCGAAATCCATTCTGTGCAACAAAAAGTCAGTAAATGTCACCATATTCGTTTCAACACCACGTAGTTTAATAAACCCGTGCTGTTTTTCTGTAATATGATGGCGCACAGCGTATGAGATGTAACGATTTCTTCTAAAATCTTTTCAAGTACGTATAGTTTTGATATGGGCCTGTATTGTGTGATATCATTTGTATGACTATTTTTAGGTATGGGCGTGATAAGTGCCCTGTTCCAAGCGCTGGGAAATACACCGGAGCTAATAGAGCAGTTAAAAATTAGAGATACGGGTTTTAAAAGTTCTTTTCCACATATTGAAATTAAAATTGGATGTTTATCATCTGACCCTGGGCCTTTATTAAAGTTTATTCCTTGTAACTACTTTAAAATCAAGCTATCATCAAGATTGACCGAATGAAAGTCAATAAAATAGGAATCAGAAGTTATTACGTCATAATTAGAGAGTAACCCAGTTGATGAACTGTTACTTTTGTTTGATTGCAAAAATACAGACTGAATATATTGGTTGAAGGCTTCACAGATATCGTTACCATCTGTGATTGTAGCAGCGTTATATTTCATTTTGTGAGGAATTTGTACACTGAGTTTTTGGAATTAACAAAGTCCCAAAAAAACTTAGGATGTTCTTTGATTTTGGATTCAGTAAATAATATGTAATTTTCATAGCATTCCTTTTCCATTTTTTAAACCTTTTTCTTAAAGAAGCGAATGTTTCATAATCCAAGCGATTTTCATAAGTTTTCTATTTTTTATGATATTTACACTTCTCATTATTTAGTTTTACTAGGGGTATAGTATACCACGGAGGAAGTCTACTAATATTTCCAGTATTATTTTTAATTTGAACATAATTGTCAATAAGTTAATTAAGCACGTCATAACAAATACAAACCATCGAATCTATTTCTTTCGCTGATGAGAGAGCTAGGTTTCAATAAAAATAAGCTAATTCTTTTTTAATAGACTCAAACTCTGCTTTAAAAAACATTCTTTTTCTCGTACTGTTGCATAAAAGAGAAATCTGTGACGTTAATTCTATCTCTAAGGCTTTATGGTGGGGGTCTTCTGGAACCAGAACGTTCTTCTGTTAGTTTACAAATTTCGCTACAAAATATAAGGTCCAAAACACTTGCGTTCATGTTAAATGCATTGTTTAGTTGGCGCAACAAAGCAAAGTTCATCAAGTCTGATGTAAGGGAAGATGATAAATCGTGATTAATTGGTATTGTCATACTACCTTAATGATTACCATACTTCCGGGCTGCTTTTGAAACATTAAAATCTCCCATTACAAGATAAGTATCGTTAGGGTAAGAAGTTATTGTATCAGTTACTCGATCGTAAAACGATAAGAGAAGTGATTCATGTTGAGCGCCGTGAGGTATATATGTACACATTATATATAAAAAGGCGCTGTGGGTGTCGATAGCTGAGGCCGAAGGGGCAGACGCGCGGGCGAGCCGCCGCGGCTGCCAGGCGAGCTGCACACGCACGCACAGCTCGTCAGCGGGCGACGGCGCGCACCACCCGGCCCGCGCCTCCTTGCACACCCTTTATAAAGTTTTATGACTTTATAAAGTTATATGATAATACAAACCGACAAAATTTACTTGCAACTACTTAGTAGAACAATAAAAAATAATTATTTCTTACCGGAGTTAAACAATACAATAAAGCGCCTTCTGAAAAAAAATCCATTATGGGGTTGCGTTATGAATCAATATTTCAAAAATTCTAAAGACTATGCATCGAGCTCCAACGATGAAAACCATTTAAAAGATTTAAAACTATTTATTTTGACACGAAAAATCATCGTGTCAGATTAGAGGAGTTTTTAGATCAGCACTTCATAAATGGAGCTGTCGAACTTAGTTCACCAGCGACATTATGCACAAAATATATTCTAGCAAACTAGATCAACAAGCTGTGCAAACTAAACATGCAGCAAAGCAACGAGCAAAAATAATGATTTTGTATTTGATTTTTACCTGATTTGTTATTTAAATACTGAAACGAATAGGTTATCTGTGATTATAAATAATAATGTCTACATATTGTAATATCGAACCAACTGTATCATGACCCACTTTGCATTTAATATGTATGCAACCATAAATTACGTGCGTCGTGTTCAAAAGGCGCAAAAATATTGTAAAAATATATAAACGGTTATGGTGAAGGAGTTGAGGAATGTGTATTCTTTTATTTATAGGTAAACCGTTAAAGTTAATCTTAGGCAAATTTAACTGTGATTTTAAACGATACCTTATGTAACCTTACCTTTACATATGTGGTACCTTACGATAATTTTTAATTACCATTTGTTTGTAATTATAAGCAGTACTCTGAATTTTTAGAGTAAGTATTTTAAAATGAAAAGCTGATCTATGGTTTTAAGTAATAATGATTCCAGAAGTTACAAATAATTTGGTTAAGCTACCTATTTGTATTCTAATATTTATAGGTAGCTTATTCGAGCTCTAATTGCAATGCATAAGTAGGTACTATAAGAATCAAAATTAAGAGATAAAAAAATAACATCGACATAAGCAAGCTCTTTTATTTCATGCTGCATTTTAAACCTTACTTTTTTTAATTAACCCCCAAAATTTGGTTATAAATAGTGACGAAAATTACCAGGAAAGTTACCTTTTTATACCTTTTTTATTCTGTAAAGAAGGTCATCTGTATGTATGAAAGGGTCGCTTTTTTGTAGACATTCGAATTTGGTTGGATAATCATTTCAAATTGTTTATTGCTATTGATTTTTCTCAATATCTGAATACATAAGTAAACATTGCAAGATGATATTGTTACTATATATTATTTAATAAAGCGTACTAATATTTGGTTCACACCAAAATAACTCTAGTTGAGCTGGTGCCTTGTAAATTGACGTCAAAGTTATAACGTCGTCGTTTTGACTTTTAGAACTATTTTTCAATAACGCATGGGTGTTCACTTTTGAAACTTGTTATGGTTAATAAAGGTATCAAGTAGGACTGAAAACAGTTTTCAGCAAGCTTATATGTTGTCTCGTGAAGGCACTGTGATTATTTTTCGTTTTTTCAAACAAGTCCGATTACTTGAAAACTATATTCATTTTCTAAAATCTAATTCCGGCACAAATTTGCATAAATCAAGAGCTACTCGTGCATGTTTATTTTACAGCCGCACATTCAGTGATTTCTGAGATACACGATTCTGCAAAACGTTACCGCAGCTGGAAATGGAATATCTCGAAAACCTGACGCACAAATTCCCACATTCTCTGCACGTGCACAATATTTTTCTCTACGATCATTCGTTTAGAATTTTGCTGCTGGAACAGCATTACCGTAGCAAAAATCGTATTTTCAATTTTTTTCCAAAACGACAATACGCACAAATTGGCGCACATTTACAGCAGATAACGGTCTAATTGTGCGTACGACTCATAACACTCTAGAAGCTATTTTCCAGCTGGGGTAACGCACACGCTCAACTCTATCACGAACGGTAAGTTTTTTTTCTGTACTGTAAAACTATTTAATTTTTACTCAACATTTAAAAAGTAGGGTTCTGTTGCCCTTTTTATTTCTTTAAGGGTTATTTTTAAGTGTATATCAAATAACTTATAACCAATGAATTTATGTTCAACATTTAAACTTTTTTTACATCTAATAAATTATTGTACTGCAAATAAACTAATTGTTTATCATAACTAGAAATATAAATAATTGGAAAATATACATCAACAGCCTTTAATATATTTTTCTCAAATGCGCACCCAAAAACCTGTTTGTTTTACAAAAATATTATTTTTACACCAAAAATACTGATTGTACATCAAATTAACCCGACCGTTAATACGGAATACTTACAATGGTAACAAAACAACTATTTTTTTGCAACGACGAGCGCAGCGAGGAGGAGTGGTTAGTCTGTATGCAGGCTATGCAGCGCGAGCCGAGCGAGCGAAGAGAGCGTGCCGCGGCAGCGGCCGGCGAAGCGCCAAAAAAAAATAAAAAAAAAAATAATAAAATAAAAACCTTTATTACAAATTATACAATTATTAATCTTATTATTTCTCTTAAAACTTACCGTTATAGATTTTGCCTTGTTCAACAAGCTTGGAAGTTAGGAATTTCGTTAGGTAACTAGACTTTTTTTGCTATTGCAAGTATCCCAATAGGCATCCGCCAGGTTACGCTAGTTTACCGCGTGTTCATTAATGTTTATCGCGCCTTTTCTGAACCGCGAATGCCTTGACTTGGAGCCGAGGGTAGACCTCAAAGAGACGTGGATGAAGTGCTATACGAAGTGGAAGTACACCCATCTACCTCCGTCCGAAAAATAGCACGCAGAACAGGAATTTCCAAAAGTACTGTGGATTTAACTGTAAAAAAAATATCAATCGCACCCGTATCACGCTCAGCGGGTACAGAATCTACAACCGGCTGGTTATCCGCGTAGAGTCGAATTCGGTCGGGTAATATTACAAAGAAATCGTAATAACGAGAACTTTCTTCAAAAAATTCTATGGAACGACGACTCTTCGTGTAGAAAGCTGGCTATGTTAACATGCACAATTTGTAGCAATCGTCTCCGGGCATACCTTGAGTCCAACGAGCTCTTTAGTGATAACCAATATGGTTTTCGCAGTGGATGCTCGTCTGGAGATCTTCTTGTGTATGCCACTCACTTATGGAGGTCACAATGAAGCTATAGCTGTATCCTTAGACATTTCCAAGGCTTTTGATAGGGTCTGGCATGATGGTCTCTTGAGTAAGCTTCCAGCATACGGAATACCTAAAGGGCTCTGCGACTGGATATCTGATTTTCTGACGGAACGGTCAATTCGAGTAGTTTTAAACGGCTGCTCTTCTGACCTAATGGCAATTAATGCCGAGGTACCTCAGGGATCTGTTCTCTCTGCAATGTTATTCTTGCAGGACATAAATGACCTGCTATCCCAGGAACTATTGGTAACGCTGATGACAGCACCGTTGTAGAGAGATACATACCCAATGCGCGAGCAAGTCTTCGAGAAATCCGGGCTTTGATACAGTCCATGATTTGGCCTTGAAGAAAGTGTCCGATTGGCGAGGGGCGAGTCCAACTTGGTGAAATTTAACCCGTCAAAAACACAAGCGTGTTTATTCTCCGCCATAAAGAGCAGTTTTGACCTAACGCCCACCAGGGTCAGCAGGGGTGCTGAACCAGGGTCCAACCAACTTGCTGAGCGCTTACGATTGTCAAACAGGATCCATTTCTCGTCACAAGTAACAGTGCGGTTCAGAATTCCTTCATTTGTATGCCTGCTGAGCAGTGCAAGGCACGTCTCCACGCGTACTTAGCGCTGGCGGTCATTGAGTTCGTGGGGTACCCATTTGTCAAGCTTTTTTACCTTGCCAATTTGACGCAAATGGACCAATATTGTTTTGATGCTAACGTCGAAAGCTGCTGCTAATTCAGCCGTGGATTGAGTTTCATCAGCTTCCACAATTGCCTTTAATTCGTCATTGTCGACCAAAGTTTTCGGACGACCACGGGGTTCATTTTTCAGGTCAAAATTCCAGAACTGAAGCGGGTAAACCAATAACGGGTGGTGCGTTCGTTTGTAGTGTTCGCTCCGTAAACGTCGTTGATGTTGCGTGCCGCTTGTGCCGCTTTGCTGCCACGACGGTACTCATACTCCATAATTACTCGAATTTTTAACTTATCCATGATGACGAAAAATGTTCGAATGCGTTGAAAACAAAACACTAACTATTAAACAAATGACGATTTTAGAAAAAGAATTCCATGTTTGTCAAATAAAATTAATTTGAAATTAGAATTATCAGTCAAAAAAAAATATTTTCATTTGAAATGGCCAGCACGGCAAAACGGCAGTTTCATAGGTAAAAAAAATTATAATTAAAGTCAGATTCAACATACGAAAGCATTGGTCCCATATCGAAGGAAATTACTATATTTTTTTCTAACCAGTGTGCTAGGTACATAAACCTATAAACAATTAGGTCTATACAGAACAGTCGACAATACCGGTCAACATACTGTCTCATTAACTACGAATAATAGAAACACGCATACACGCAAAACGCGCGGCACGATGTTAGTTAGTTCCGATCACGCGCTGGGAAGAGGCGCACGTCAGTTTGTTTGGCACGCCATATTGATACAATATATCGTACTTCGAAAATAATAGGTAAATAAATATTTACTCATTTTCTACACATTGTTTCCTAGAAATGTTGTTCCAAATGTATCTATATGTTTATTTTTGCTTTACTTTAAAAAATCATAGGTGCGCATGATGCCAATCAAGTTGACCGTTATTACCAACGTTGATTCGTGTACTTACAGATTGTTTTAACTGGTACGTTTACCTATTGTTTTTATATTTTTTGTTTTAGAATGTCGGGAAGAAGAAGCAAATACCGGGTAAAAGTAAAATGGAGCCTGAACTCCTTAGAAATCGCATTTCAATTAGTACAAAATGGTGCTCCAATCAGGAAAGCCGCCAGAGATATAGGCATATGATTGCACTTCTGTTGACATTAGGAAGATGGCATATGCATATACTGAAAAAAACGGCATACTTCACAGCTTTAATAAAGATGCCAAAATGGCTGGAAGAAACTGGTTGAATGGATTCCCGAAAAGAAATAGATTATCTTCGCGTAAGGCTGAAGGTACAAAAATAAATAAAGCCAAAGCTTTTAATAAACAGTAGGTTACCTTATTTTTCAATTTACTAGAAAAAATTATGGACAAATATAAGTTCTTACCTAGAAACATATATAACGTGGATGAGACAGAAGTCTCTTCAGTTCAAGACCCAGGAAAATTATCGCTGAAAAGGGACAGAAGCGTGTGGGCTCTATGACCACTGGAGAAAGGGTAAAACCGGTACAGCGGTATGCGCAATGAGTGCCACTGGAGTCTACATACCACCGATATTAAAATACCCTCGCCAAAGGCATTCAAAAACTTAAGAAGCACATGGACCTCGTGGATCCATGTATACAAATTCAAAAAACGGTTGGATTAACGAGAATTTATTTGTGAACTGGCAGAAACACTTTGTGGACTGCTGATATTAGATAACCACTCGAGCCATATTTCTCTAGGAACTTAAGAGTTCTGCATGGTTAACAATATTGTGATGCTGTCGTTACCACCACATCAATCAGCCCATGGATGTGTCGGTCTATGGACCTTTGAAAACTGCTTACAAGTAAGAGTGTAATCTGTTTATGAAATCCAGATTAGGATGTCAAATCGCTCAAACTGACATCGCTTCAGTCTTTAGGAAAGCATTTCAAAAAGTACATACAAATTCAAAGGCTGAGTCTGGTTTTGCTACTACTGGAATATACCCTTACAATCTGGAAGTTTTCACTACGGAAGATTTTTAGCTGCTGTGTTTTTAAATGCTACTGACTAAACACCAGACCTCCAAATTGGAACTAGACCCGATTAGAGCCCGTTTTCCTGTTCGACGGTTTCAGAATCACTTCTTGATCTAATTGGAGCATCAATTCCTTAACCTACACGATCAGACCGCAACATCAACTCTCCGATTTTCTTAAACTCAGATAATTGTGTACCATCAACCAACCAATCTAAAAATAATGCGATTACCATCAACTCGGATGTGTCTACGGCTTCTCCAACTACATGGCCAAACAATCGTAACAACAATGAATTTTCTTTAAATTACCTCTTCGCAGACGCTCAACCTCAATCAATCAGATAGTCCTGCCAAAAACGCAATTCGCTCAACGTCTATTATGTGTCCTGTGCCGAAGATTTACCTCCTGTTTTACCTTCTGGTGACGTGAACAAATTACAAGTGATTGATTACGCCAATCCAACACCTTCATGTTCTAAAGAAATATTTTCTAATCTTTTAATAACAAACGTTTTTAAAATATCAATTGTTTTTCTGTATACAAAGAGATTAAATCCTTGTTTACGCTCACTCAGAAATCTGACCAACTTGATTCAAGCGTTTTTTCTGACTTTTCGAAGTGAATGAACTCCTGATTCAAAAAGATGCCGAGGGGATTATCAGAAGTTTTACGAGCAAGAATTGTTACTTTGAGGGAAGAAAGACATTCTACGAGAGAAATAGCTCTCAGAGTGGCTGTATCCCAACCTTGTGTCGTGAACACGTTACGGAGGTAACGCGACGTGGATAAGTTTTCTGATCGACCTCGCGGTGTTCGGCCAACTGCTTTTACTGCTGCTCAGAAGCATTACATCAGATAGTTAACTGCCGGAGACCCAACAATCAATGCCACTAAAATAAAAGCTGAGTTGCGGGCTGCTACTAGACTAGAAATCAACACTCAGACCATCAAGAATTGCTTACACCAGGTTGGATTACGAGCGAGAAGATCCTGGCGAGCACCCCTAAACTCACAGCAACGACAGCGACGCAGATTCCAGTGGGCTAGATTACGCCAAAATGAAGAAGACGAGGAGGAAAAAATTTGGTGGAATTGTCTCTTCGTTGACGAGTCAAAAATTAGCACTCATCCGGACAACCGACTTCTCCGTGTCTGGAGAAGACGTGGAAACGCTGAAAAATAAAGAATTGCTACCGGAACCGTTCAACAAAGCGGGAAAGCGGCATCCTTTTCGGGCGGTATAATGATTAGTGCTAGAACGCACTTGATCCCGTATCGTGGCTGGATGACTGCAGCTCTGTACCAAACCATTGCTATTGATGGAATTTTCAGGTCATTTAAAATAAACCATGGCCCTCGATCCCTATTGGTTGACGATAATGCACCCGCACATCAAGCTCAACGAACCAACGCTGTTCTGTGTGAATACGACATTACCAGGTTAGACTGGCCTGCCGGCTCGCCTGACTTAAACCCGATAGAGCACTCGTGGGATGCTGTCAAGCGAGCTGTTTGGAACCGTCAGCCACCTCCCCAAACAGTGCCAGAGATCAGGGAAGCCGTTATTCAAGAATGGGACAGGTTAGTCAGAATGCCCAAAAGGATTGATTGCCGCATGTGTTCGAGCCAGGGGAGGAGTTATCTTGTACTACATAAAAACATTTCATAGTAAATGTTGATAATATTTAGTTAAATTCTCTTTTTTTTTCAATTATTCATTAGTCGAAATTGCATTAGGACTTTTATTTCATTTTTTGTTAATAAAAAATTATTAAAATAAATTAAAATAATTTTTTTTTATTTCAAAAAGTGTGTCTTTTTTATAAAAATACGTTACGTAAGAAACATTAATTAAAAATAAAATTTAAAAAAAATCTATCTTTAGCTAGTGATCTCAAACTTTTTTGGATGTGTGTAGTTATTGCCAAAGAATTAATTCCCGTTCCAAAACAATCTATGGAAGCTAAGAAAAACGAAAATCTCGAAAACAACATGCAGTTGTTATAACAGGAAACCCTCACAAAAAAGCTTTAATGGAGAAGGAAAATAGAAAACTGGAAAAATAAACAAAAATGTGTCGGATATAAAAACAAAAAAAGATAAAAGGCAGACTGAAACTAAAAAGACTGTAACTTAAACTAATGATGCAAAAAACAAAAAGAAAATAGAAACTAAAAGAGAGATTCCGAGAAAAGGATAAAGATTATACCACTGAAATACAAAGAGTTAAGAAAAAAGTTCTCCAAGAGAATGACAGCAATAAGTCTAACTCGAACATCGATATGATAGACTTAAGGGAAGACAATATACAGATATTGATGAAGACAACCAGAATAAATGTCTTATTTGCGAAGATTACGGGCGAGATTATAAAATGTAAACACTCATTTCAAAATGGAAGACCACCGGACGGCTTCAAACCTAGTAACAAACAATAGCTACCTAGCAACAATAGATTTAAAGGAATCTTATTTATTAGTGCCAATAGCCATCAGTGATAGAAATATTTAAGATTTTATTTTGAAAATGAACATTTACAAATAATTGTTGTGAGAGTTTTAAATACTTCAGTTACTGATCATAATCTTGTCCTGGTCAAATTTTCGAACGAATATCAAAAGCCTACTTCTTGTAAACATAAAACTGTAACAGACTATGAGAATGCTTATAAAACCCTCATAGCTTCTGATGTGTCTTTCTTGAGTACTTGCAATAATCCTGAAATCTTTGCTAGCTTGTCATTTAATAAAAGTTTTTATTCCAAAAAAAGCTAATGTCACGGACATGAGTTAGTCGGACGGGTCGCCGCGAAGGCGCTTAGGCGCGTACACGATCGTTGAGCGCAGGAAAAAGAGGAGCAGGTTGAATCAGCAGGCAGGAGGAGGTGGTAGGCAGGATCATCATCAACAGAGCTGAGCTTACCGCGGTCGATTAAATTCGATAGTGGTTCGCGAGGCTCGGGCTGTTTTTCTGGCTGCGTACTTGACGCTTGGCGCCTGTTACGCAGTCAGAGACTCGCTCTGCGGCCGGCCCCGGCCGGTCGTAACGTAGTCAATCCCACACTCTGTGCACCCCTCGAATTAAAAATCTCACCTCGGTGAGTGCAGCAACAACAGGGTTGAGCTTACCACGGTCGATTAAATTCGATAGTGGTTCGCAAGACTCGGGCTGTTTTTCTGGCTGCGTACTTGACGCTTGGCACCTGTTACGTAGTCAGAGACTCGCTCTGCGGCCGGCTCCGGCCGGTCGTAACGTAGTCAATCCCGCACTTTTAGTGCAACCCAACTTCGTCAGGTCTACGGCCGGTTTTTGTTGTCAATTTATTGACAACACACTCCGTAGTAGACTCGCGTTTGATCAGGTGGATACTTAACGGTGACAACTAAGCCTGATAGCGTTGCCCCGGTGCGCTTCCAAGGCCCTTCAGGCCAAGAAGAAACCGGCTGTCCGGTCCCATTGCACTTGGGCCTTTTCCAGGGTGACGGTACAGTGCTGTCCGAATTAGGGGCACCACTTCGCGTCGGCCCCAGCCCCCCTACCGCGGGTAGGGAGGTTTAGGTGCTAGGTTTGCTAGGGAACCTAGGCATACATTATATATTTATATATTACATATTGTAGTTCCAAGCCCTCCAATGGACCTTGTAAACATTCTTAGGTCGTTCGCCCAGGCGCTCGCTGCGTCCGGCGCCAGCATACCCGATGACGTACTAACGCAGGCCTTACAGGCATCTATCGCGTCCCCGGCCCCTCAGGCCTCAACCCCGGCCCTTCAGGCCTCCAACGTCCTGACCCCTCAGGTCTACAGCTCTCCCGCCTCGTCCGAAATGGACTGCGAATCGGTCGCATCCTCTCACGCATCGCGTCGCAAGCGTACCGCTCCCGGGAGCGACTCCGAACCCGCGTCTGATACGTCGTCAGATGCCGTCACCTTAACCGGCTCTCCTGAGCCCGCGTTCCAGCTAGTCACCAAGCGCTCCAAGAAGCGCTCTAAGAAAGCCTCGGTATCCTCAATACCCGAGCCCTCCCCGGTGTCTTCAACACCAGCCCCAGCGCCATTAAAATCGCTCGAAGCAATTAACGAAATTTCCGTGCTCGCACGCAAACTGCGAGCCGCCCGCTCTCCTCAAGAGCGTTTATTTGCGTTAGCCGAGCATCACTCGCTTCTTAGTTCGTTTTACATTTTATTTTTTCGTTAATAAGTAAATTATAATGTCTAGACCCGCAAATCCCGCGTCCGGTCGTATTAAACCCAAGGGCTTATCCCTAGTATCTTTTAACGCTCGTAGCCTTAGCACCGACTATCCTGAGATCAAACTGTTCCTTCAGAACAAAGAACCTGACTTATTGCTTCTTCAGGAGACATGGCTTACTCCAAACCGCTCCAGGGGATACGCTATTCCTAAGTACGCGTTTACTCGCAACAATAGGCCCAACTCCGACGGTTTCGGCGGCACCGCTATATATTACAAAAGAGGCTTCCATTGCTGTCCTCTGCCTACCCCTCCTCTCCTCAACATCGAAGCCACTGTGTGTAGATTGGCTATGACTGGTCATCCGACCATCATCATAGCTTCAGTCTACATACCATGTGGCTCCAGACCAACCAGCAGCGACTTTGAGGCCATTCTCGCCCTCGGCCATTCAGTCATTATGTTCGGAGACTTTAACTCCAAACATACTGACTGGACGTGCCTATCGACCAACACCAGCGGTATCGCTCTCCTCGACATCACTAACTCACTTGACTTAGACGTCATATCCCCCATCACTCCCACTCACTATCCCAACAACCCGACCTACTCTCCTGACATCCTCGACTTTGCAATTATCAAGCGAATCAATCTTGATCTCAGGTCCATCGAACCGCTCGATGACCTAGGCTCCGACCATCGCCCCGTCTCCCTCGTACTAGGTACGCCTAACGATAACGTCACATCTCCTAAGACCTTTACCAACTGGAAAGGCTTTAAAAATACGTTAGTTTCAGCCTTAGAGGCCCCGAACTCTCCGCTCGCGATTTCGCCTGACCAATTAGATAGCCTTGATAAAATAGATTCATTAGTCAACACTCTAACCGATGCTATCAACTCAGCCATCAGCGACAACGAAAAGGTTGCTAAGCAAAGCAAACCCGCGCTTCCCCTAGCCGTTAGCAATCTCATTAAAGCCAAGAACGCGGCTCTCCGGAGAGCCAAGAAATATCCCACGCCAGCATACAGAACAGCTGCGAATCAGCTTCAACGTAAAGTTAGGTCTCGCCTCGCGGAACTCCGAGACGCTCAGTTTAACGATCTCATGGAGAATATCTCCCCGTGCCACCAAGCGTATTATCGAATGGCCCGAGCCTTACGCGTAGACACCGCCTCTCACGTTCCTCCTCTCACTCGTCCCGACGGCACTATTGCCTTTGAAGTCGAAGAGAAAGCCGAATGCTTCGCCGACAGCATAGCGGCACAATGTTCGCCCAGCACGCAACCCGCGGATCCCTCCCACATCCAGGCGGTGGAGGACGAAGTTCTCCGCAGAGAATCTCTCCCCAACACCGACGACCCCGTCACGGTCTCTAATGATGAAATCTTGCTTCTCATTAGAAGTCAAAAGTCTAAAAAGGCTCCGGGTGCGGATGGAATTTCCAACAACGCACTTAAGCACCTGCCCGAGCAGGATTGATACACGATATAGAGCAATCGATTGATCTGCTTGATCCACTCCTCCCATCCCTGCGTTATAATTTTGAAAAACATGTGGAATCCCTACGTCTACTTTTTGTCGTCTAGTCGTACACCACCTTTTTACTTTACCAAGGGGTTCCACAGTGTCATAATTAGTTCCCATAGTGCACACACTGTTGTCCAGCCATCGAACAAATAACACTTTATTATTTTTATCAAAGCGGAAATCATAGTCAGCTCTGTTCTTTTTCTTCATCTCTTTCACATCTGTTAGAGGACATCTCTTTGTGCGATTTTCACGCACAGTTCCTGTAGCACGGTATCCAGCATCTCGCAACTCTTTGAGCAACCCGTGGCTAGTAAAATAATTATCAAAATACACTTTGTGATCTTGAGGACTAGTTTTCAACTTTTCAAGAAGCATTTTCACTACTCTTGAACCCAAAGGTTCTTTGCTACTAATTACTGACTTGCCACAGTAAATATCAAAAACGTAGCAATAGCCGCATGAACTTGCTAACATCCCATTTTTGTACCCAAACCGCACAGGTTTACCTCTTATAAATTGTTTTGCTGGATTACGACCGAAGTATTTTACCATCGATTCGTCTATCGATAAATCTACGTGAAATGTTCCCCATTGTAAAAATTTATTCTGCAGCATGTCAGCCAGCGGTCTTACTTTATACATTTTGTCAGTGGTTCCCTCAAAAAGAGTATTATCACAGAAATGCAGGTTTTTTTTTATTTCTAGATACCTATATCGAGACATAGCGTTAGTCACAATATTTACGTGACAGTCTTCATCTAGAGACCAATATAATTTCTCTCGCGGTAATTCATGGTATCCGCTTAGCATCAAAATGCCAAGAAATGTCTTGATTTCTTGAGGAAATGTGCGGAACTCGTGTCGGTTATTTTGAGACGCGTACAGATGAGAATTTCGAACAATAATGTCCAAGACATCATCATCAAATAGCTTCTCAAATATTTGAACCGGATTTAGTTTTTCCAAAGATTTTTTAACATTTTCCTGGCGTTGTGGAACACTGTCTCCACAAATAAATGTATCGTAAGATGGATCACACTTGTGCCAACGGGGCTCTTGGTCCTCTAGACGCTGGCGCTTCCTTTGAAATGTTGATAAAGGCTCATCATCATCACTCTCCCAATCGGCAGTGTCTTCATCATTATGACGTGCAAATACCTCTACTCGCCCTGGAACATCTCGTGGTAAGTTATGTTGAAGTAAATCATCCTCATCCGCCTCTTCTTCGTCAGTGACACAACTTGGTTCAGGTGGAATTGTCACCAACTCATACTCCAGGTCCTCATCAGACTCACACATAATTGCTTCTAGAGCATCTTGAAGACCTTTGTACGCGTCAGATGTCGTAAACACTTTCTTGGACATTTTCGTTTCTACACAATCCTGTAGAACAATTACCATATTTAGCACCCGGATGTATCCATTGTCCCCATATGGGGACACCATAAAAAAATCGTAAAAAGAACTAATTTATTTATTTTTTTATGTTGTATTCTAATGAAAAGTCAATTATTGACACCATAATGAGTAAAAAACAACATCAACTATATGTATCATACTATTCTAATAAAAAATAAACTTACTTACGTTTTTAGTGTTGGTATAGTATTTTCCACAAAACATCACAAAATCCACACAACAATATTCGATGAAAATCAGAACAAACTCCAAAACAGCAGCTAATATTTTAGTAACTAGACTTATGAATGGTGCATCGGCTCAATAAAATTCACGATTACCCTCTATAGTTAAAAAATATCATCACTTGTGTTGCCGTCCCCATTTGGGCACGGCGGTCTTAAATGGGTTAATGCATATTTTTAAATTTTTAATGTTTTTAATTATTAATTTTCATTTTGAGCACCTTCAGTGCTATGTAAATCCCAGCGGGTGACCCCTTAAGTGACGCTAGCGCGGCCTCTTTCTCCAATTGGCTGTCGCTCAGATGAGTGGCAAAAATGCACGAGCCGACAGGGGGTTTTTTAGTGGGTATGGTTCTGGTAGGCGTCGGGACGAGTCCCACATAACTCCGATCGCGCGCGCGGAGTATGCGTCAGAGCATTTTTTGTATCCTCCTGCCCATCCCGTGGAGGGGAACCAAACAAAAAAAATTTGAACGGCAGTCTATTTCAAGCCGTCCTACCGATAACATCTCCAGTCTATTTCAAACCATCTTACCCTACTATGAAGCTGCCTCCTGCTGAAGCTACCTGACGCTGAAGCTGCCTCATGCAGAAGCTACCTGAAGCTGCCTCATGTTGAAAACCCCGACATTGACTTCTGATCCTGCTCCTGCTGCTGACCATGATGATCCTGCCTACCACCTCCTCCTGCCTGCTGATTCAACCTGCTCCTCTTGTTCCTGCTCTCAACGATCGTGTACGCGCCTAAGCGCCTTCACCGCGGAAGCCTTCGCGGCGACCCGTCCGACTAACTCATGTCCGTGACAGTAGCTTTTTTTGGAATAAAAACTTTTATTAAATGACAAGCTAGCAAAGATTTCAGGATTATTGCAAGTATTCAAGAAAGACACATCAGAAGCTATGAGGGTTTTATAAGCATTCTCATAGTCTGTTACAGTTTTATGTTTACAAGAAGTAGGCTTTTGATATTCGTTCGAAAATTTGACCAGGACAAGATTATGATCAGTAACTGAAGTATTTAAAACTCTCACAACAACTTATTTGTGAATGTTCATTTTCAAAATAAAATGTTAAATATTTCTATCACTGATGGCTATTGGCACTAATAAATAAGATTCCTTTAAATCTATTGTTGCTAGGTAGCTATTGTTTGTTACTAGGTTTGAAGCCGTCCGGTGGTCTTCCATTTTGAAATGAGTGTTTACATTTTATAATCTCGCCCGTAATCTTCGCAAATAAGACATTTATTCAGGTTGTCTTCATCAATATCTGTATATTGTCTTCCCTTAAGTCTATCATATCGATGTTCGAGTTAGACTTATTGCTGTCATTCTCTTGGAGAACTTTTTTCTTAACTCTTTGTATTTCAGTGGTATAATCTTTATCCTTTTCTCGGAAAAAATTAGTTATGTTACTAGCCTTGTGCACAGCTCATCGGGTCCAGACTTTTTCTCTGATTAAAATAAGTAACATTAAAATAAATACAAATGAAATTACGATTTATACAAGACATTATTAAGACTTCTGGAGCAGGGAAAGAACAACCAATTTTTAGTTTACCGTAATGAGAAACCTAGTATTTGCCCGGCAAAGACATTAGAGTGGTATTTAATTAAATATCACTAGCACCATAAGACTCAATAATCGCGGTCGCGACAGGGGGTCGCGGAAATAAATCCTATAAAGGATATATATGTTTATTTGTCTTAAGAATTAAAATTATGATTATTTAAACAACTATTTTTCTATGCTTTTTTTAATCAAATAAATGTTTTAGAAGTAAGTAGATATTTATTATAAGTTATTTTAGTAAGCCACAAAAAAATTAAATTAATCGCAAAACCATTTCAATATTAAAAAAAATACATTTTACTTTCAAAAATATGTTTTCAGGTTCATTGTGTATATATTTAGTGTTAATTTCATATTAAAGCCTTTGAAGTCTAAATATGTTTTACATCCATCTATTTTATTTTAGGTAAGTACTTATGCTTATTTTTTCATTCGTTACTTTCTTACAATAATAATAATATGTCTATCTGACCGGTGAAAATGACCGTTGCTTCCTCTATCTCACTCGCACACAAGCCGACACGACGAGGACGACCGAGCGAGAGTATCGCGTTCCGTTCGTTCGAATCGCGATTACTTTTTCTAGCACGTTTTGCTGGTAAAGAGTGACTGAGTACGAGATACTAAAGAACTCGGAACGAATGTTACTTAGGAACGTAGTTCCTTCGAAAAAAGTCACAGTGATATCCATAGACCTCAGATCACAGTGATATTTTCACCGTGACGTTATTTATCAACCACCTCTAATTCCCTCCAGACAAAATCGCCCAAATCAGAGCACAAGTTTGTAACATCGTTACTGAAATGGAATTATTGGTCTTGGCGCAACGAGAGACACCATCCCCACAACTTTTGTTCAGCATACCACAGCAAGCAATTCACGCATACCACTCACAACGAGAGACACCATCCCCACAACATTCTCAACAATACCAATAAGTAATATGTTTTTATTTTTCCTACATCCGTGTGTATTTTTTGTTAGATTAAATTGATTTACTTGAATAAATAAATAAATTTCTTGTGCAGTAATAGCAAGATTCCGTTTTCTGTATCTATAATATAAATATAATATCTTCTTTTATGGCCATTAAAATCTTGTTAAAGATCTCCCTTGAAACCCGAAACTAACCCATGAACTTTTCTTCACAATCAATTAAATGCCGTTTTATTAAACTTTCGAAACAACCCTCACCCCTATGTTGTAAAAACATATTTATCGGACTGCTTCTTTGTCTTTTCAGAAGCAGTAGAAATTCTACTTCCTCCTCATCCTCAAGCAACAAATTTCAATAATATTGTTCATGTTGACACGTGTTCTTTGGTAGCTGCGGCAAAATCAACTGACCAGTTGACCACTTCTCCGCAGAGACGGTAAACGCTGCGTCAATGACGTTGCGTAAGCCGCATGCCGCAGCGTTGTGCATTACGATCAAGAGACCAAAGCTTTACCTTACCCCAACGCCACACGGATACTACAGCAGCGTCGTCAGCGTCAGGATGGCTGGACCAAACGAAATGTGGACATTAGACCTTGTGCACTTTTTATTACCTATTTGCTACTATTTACTACCTATAGGTAATTAAATATTTACTACCTTGGCGTTAAGAAAGTTATCAAAAATATAAAGTGGTCAGCCATTCTGATGTCAGCTTGGCTGACCACTTCCACGTTCGCACAGTTTAAGCGTCGTATAAACTACGTAGCTAATATTAATATTTAGTACCTATATGCTACCTTAACATGTATTTTTTTATATAATTTTAGGAAGCTCCAATAAAAAGTTATGAATAAAAATGTAAAATGTAAAGTCTAAATTATTTACGTCACCTTTTGCCTTCTCAGGATAAATAGTGTTTTGGTAGGCGCTTACAACGTCAACTAGTTTCGGGTCATTCTTGATAAGTATTACGTGTTTATTAAATTTTGTTATTATTTTTATGTTGCATTATTTTTAGAATATCAGTACCTACGTATTTTACCTAAATTAATCGTCGTCGTCTATTATTTTATTTAAAACTACCCACAATATTCACAAATTAATGACAAGTTGTTGAGTTAAATGTTTACTTTTGCGACGTGCACACGCTATTAACAATAATTTATTTAAAATTGTATATATTACTTGTGTATTTACGATGAAACGAGGTAGCCAGTTGACAGTATCCTTAGAAGATCAAAAAAGTGTTATTGGTCAGTTTGAAAAATAAGTTTCTGATAAAAATGATCTTCCATCACCGTGTGATCCAGTGTTTATTAACCTAAGTGAACTTTTACAACATAAGATGTCAGAAAAAGCTATATATCAGTCAATTAACGACTTAGACAATCAACGATTAGACGACCGAATGGTGTAGTGGTAAGTAGCCTTGCCTCATACGCCGAAGGTCCCAGGTTCGAGTCCTGGCCGGGGCATACTTTTTGTGTGATGAACACAGATGTTTGTTCTCGGGTCATTGTTGTTTGTATGTAAATATATATGTTTTTCTGGGTTTCCCCCCCAGTTCGCTGTAACCCATAACACAAGCTCTGCTTACTTTGGGGTCATACAGTTGGTGTGTTTGTCTAGAGATTTATTATTTTTTTTGGTAATTAAGAAGAATTACAACTTTATTTGTAAATTGCAAACCTGCTAGCAATAAATACCAGTTAGAGAAGAATACAGTGACTACAACGACCCCTACGGTATCTAACTGCAAAACGTTTGATTTTTACATAGACATTTATCAGTGGCAGACAATCCAGCCTATCGTACAATGTGTAAAAAGAAATAAACACAAATTATCAAAATTTTGGACAAAGACTCTTTTGCCGAAACACCAGTGGAGTAATATGTTACAAGACGAAATTTGGAAGAAAATTCGAAGCCCATGTCGCTGGATCTTTAAAAGTTATTCGCTAAAGAATGAGGATTATGTTATGTGCACTGGTGCCCGTAAGCAGTGTCGAGCGGATATTGAAGTAATTATCAACTGGCCAACTCATAAAGTTGCAAAATGCGTTTGTACAAAACGCGGTTATAACGATGATGAATATTCACATAATTTGACAAAAAAGATCACGCTTTCTCCTCTTAAACGACGTGAATTAGCTAATGAGTTAATAAAATACGAGTCTGCTGTTGTAGTCAAGAATAAAATGGCAAATACTGTGATGAATGTAGAAGACAGCGAACCGAGCCATTTACCCACTGTCGGTTGTCTACGACAAATAAAATATGAGAACAGAAAAAGGTCGTACCATGATTCTAATGCAATTCTGGCTTTATGGATAATGTCTTCACTGGCAACCTATAAAGAAATAATTAAATTTATTTCAGTTTTGCCTCTAAATGTGTATTATTGGTCACCTGCCCAAGATGAATTTTATAAAAATTATAGTAAAAAAAGCGAGGGCTGTTTAAGCATCGATGCTACTGGTAGCATTTTTAAGCAAGTCGGAGTGTGAAATTTAAATTTATCAAAGCAGATATTCTTCTATTCATCTGTGATGTAGTTCTGTAACAATTAAAGCATTGTCCCAGTAGCCCAACTAATTTCCGATAGTCAAACATTAGACACAATACATAAGTGGCTGGATACTTGGACTAAAAAAAAAACATTACCAAATGAAGTAGTTATAGATGACTCAGCTGCTTTGATTGGTGCATTTACAAAATTTAACTCTACAAAAGAATACATCAGTTATTCATTTATGAAATTAGAAAAACAAGAATCTACTCCAGAACAACAATGCTACGTTCTCATTGGTAAGAGTCATTTTATCAAGATTTTATTTAACCTACCTTGTTTCAAACATATTGATCAACGTATGAAGTTTTTTTATCTGAAATGTCTGCTGGAGTTGAAGCAATGTGCTGATTATGACAAATTAAAGCAAATCGTTGTAGATATGTTTACATTGTCTGTAAATAAATTTGATGGTGTAGACCGTGAAGGCATTAACACAAGATGTGAAGAAACAAAAGTTGGGCTGAAAATATTAGGATCTGAAATCGACGACAGTGGCAAAATAGGCAATTTCGAATCATTAAAGAACTCTTCATTCCACGATCTGGAAGTTTGACAACTTATATTACTTCCCAGGCTTTTTGAACACTAGTCGGCCAACTTCCGTTATGGTCTAATATTATGAAAGATGTATTTGGGTCAAACATATTTAATCCCACATCGTCGAACGTTGAAACCTATTTCAAAAACGTAAAAAGGTATTTATGCAGAATCAACACCAAAAGTGACAGATACCGCGTAAAGAAAATAAAGAAAAGAAGTTAGAATTCTTATCTGGTGAATTAAAAGTGTATTCAGTAACATAAAAAATTTTGAGCATAAAAATGTTAAAACAAATAAACCAAAAATTAAAAACCGATAAAAAGAATTTAAAAGAAGACATGTATGTAGGACTAACGAAACAATATATTTTTAGGAAAAATCCAAGCTTAATAGAAAACTGGCGAGGACTAGCGACGAAACGAGAAAGAAGTAAGACTTCAGAGAAGACAGGCAAAGTTACTTTATTAAAGAATGGATTTAGAGCACAATTTGCCGGTGGGAAAAATGTGATGGTAAAGAATACAAGCGCTTTCGATTCTATGTCACAAGCTATCGTTGTTGCCGTTGTAGATGGATTTTGTATTGGCCGAATTGTAAATAATAGTAATCAAGTTTATTGTAAATTTATCAAAATGCTTATTGGTGATGTTTCACTGCAAAATATTTATCAAAGTCGCACTGATATTTTGAAGCAGTATTTTAATGCAGAAACGACAGGATTATTGTAAGCTATGAATGTAATGTGACGCACATTTTAAAAAAAGTACTGATTGATGTAATATATAGTGCGGATAGAATCGAATCTTGCACTAATAAAACGTGCCCAGTAAATCAGCCTTTTTTTCTTTAGACTTTAACATAAAATCATTATCAGAATCTGCTAATTCCAGAATAGATCCTGAATACAACATATCCAGTTGTCGTCTTGATGGTTGTACAGGTATCAAGACTTGTGAGTATGAATTAGAAGATATGATTTCTTTTGAACTCAATTGTGAAGAAGAAATCTCTGGAAATAACTGCCATAACACTGTCTCTGTTTGGGCACACCTGCATCCAATTATAAGCGAGATTTGAAATAACTATCCTCATATAACGACTATAGTACAGCTATACAGCTACCCAGTACCGACAAAAGCAAAATTTTTATTTTATATGTTCTAAAATATTCAGACTACAATTTTATTTGCGTCACATGGAATTTTTTTGAAGCCGGCCATGGAAAAGGTTCCGCTGATGGTGTTGAGGTTATCTCAAACGCACCGCAGATGAAACAGTAGCCACTGGTTCGGATATTTCTGATGTTGAAACCTTTTTTCACAATCTCAAGGAGTTGAGCAAGATCCGTCTGCACCTAGTGAAACCTAAATCTGTACCTAAAAACCTTGCGCCTCTCCAGGGTACTATGACAGTGCATCGAGTTTTTACTGACACTCCAGGTAAACTCCAATACAGAGACCTTAGTTGTTTTTGCCAAAGACGTTTTTGCACTTGCATAAATCCTATTCCTTTCGTTAACACAATTAGAGAGAAGAATTATTCAGATGAATTGAACGAGGAAGGTACCCTAGCCAATGTATCTAATATTGTTGCTGTGCCTAAAAGAACTTATGAGTCATTTGCACGATCAATTCCACAAACTACACGGTTCAAGTCGCCAAACAACTTCGAAGAGAAATATTAAACACTAAACGCCAGATTAATTATTACGTTAAATAAACTTGGGCATTGCATTAATTATAAAGCATTGAAAAACTTTGATACAGAAGTAACAACGTCAAAATTGTGTGTGAAGATATTGACAAAAAATTGCTTATTCGTAAAAATATAGTTCGAGATTCATCGTTATTTCTGCATGGAGCTATAGATGACAATGATTTCAATGAAGAAACATTAAGCGGAAAAAACTCGATCCACGTGACAGCAATGGTGATATATCAAGAAAAAAAACCTACTGAAAATAAGTAAATTTAATCAAAGCGAAGCCTACAGGTGAGCAGAACGAGTTTGATTTAAAAATGATAAACTGTCAAGAAACTCAAAAAATTCATCATTTCCAAGAAAATACGCAGATTTAATACCGTATAAGGACACCAGCTATTGATTGAAAAATAGTCAAAACAATTCACAATTGGATAATTTGCTCTGGACTTTGTGTAGGTTGCAATATAGTCAAACAGAAAAAAATTTCTGCCGACCATCAATAAACTCTATACCTGGATGGACTCCGTTTCAACAAATACTCTCGACTGAAACCTCACCTGTTTATATTGTTGGATTTAGTCCGATTATACCTCAGCCACCGACATCTAAAGACGTAGTATATACTGCAATGAAAAATTATGTCAACGTGAGTCTTGCACTCGGTAAAAAAATAGCAGTGCATGCGATATGGCGATTTATCTTATTGCAAAAAATATTCAACAAACAAATCAAGAATTTGACGATTTAATATTGAGAATAGGATCGTTTCATTTACAAAAGTTTTTTTTTTGCGCTGCTTTGGCCAGTATCTAGAAGGCAGTGAACTCGACAGTATTTTTATTGAAGCCGATATTTATGGCACAAATACTTTCTCTTCAATCCTCAAAGATACTCAGTACAACAGAGGTATTAGAGCACACAAACTCTTGTATGAAGCTTTGAGAAGCATACAAATTGCCATATTTATAGACAGCATGATTTATTCTCAAGATTTATCATACAAGAACATTACGGCGGAGTGACTCTTTATTTACAAGATATGATAAAACTACCTTTAGAAGTTGTAAATAATATGAAGAGAGGAATGCTGTCCGTCAAACGAACGGGAGGTAAATTTAATGCTGTAAGTCCCAACTTAGCATTAGAGCAGTCTCAGAATCGATCTTCAATAGTGACTAGAGGTTTGATTGGTATCACTAAAAATAAAGATGCGATGCAGAGATGGCTACTTCTTTATCCGTTTAAAAACAGCATACACGAGGCCTTTTCTTCATATATCAGAATACAAGCAGACTCTACAAGTGACATTAATTGCCATAATGAATGGACGCACTCCAGGATCAATAAAGATGAAAAACATATTCAAAATATCGTTAAGTATTTTTTAGCATGCAATTCTTTTGATGATAGCGAAAATTGCGCGATAATATTTCAATCAAATATTTAGAGTCAGTTTGACGGAGTAAGGGTCTAAAAATTTAAAATTTTATAATTTCAAATAATAATACTAAAATCTCAAGTAATTGCAATAGCTTTTTTTCAAGCACTGAAAATAAATTATGGTTTGTTCGATTTCTCTGTACTGCTGCTCCCAAAATATGCAAAAAAAATTAAGATTGCGAGTTATATATTTGTGGAGGACTTAATGATCCAACTAAATTGCAAGGCTCTTTATTTTGTGAAGAACCTGCATTAAATTCAAACCATTTAGAAGCCGATACAAGAATGTTATGTCATATATTTCACGCTGCAAAATCCATACCTACTCATATTATGATTATTAGCGCTGGTACAGATGTTTTCATTTTGGAAATTTATTTTTGGAAGAAGCTAACACGCCTTGTTTGTTTAGGTCTATGGTTTGACGGTTTGTATAAAAATAAATTTATGTCAAGATGTCATTTGGCTGCTCAATCACTAGGCGAAAACATTTGTCATATTTTGCCAGCATTACACTCTCTAAGTGGTTGTGATTCGACCAGCAGATTGGATTCAAAAAAACAAAGTTTAAAAGCTGCATCGCTGGATTTTGTACAAAAAGCTCTATGACATTTAGGAAATCCAGATCTTATGCCGAACAATTAACATTATTAAAAACTGTTTGCACTTATCTTTTCTAGAAAAAAAAAATTTACTGCTAGATGAACTTCGGTATAAATTAATTACCCAAAATATCGGCTTCGGTTTAAATTTATTAAAAATAATTTGCACATTAGATGCTTTACATTTACACTTATTAAGAGCTTCAGCACAAACATATGTATGGATAAATGCTGACCAAACGCTACAACAGCCTTAGGCTGTTGTAGGCTCAATAGTATTGATTGCACCTTATTTGGCTACGAGAGAAAAAATTAGAAATTGTACCCACGGCAAAGACGAAACGACCATTACCGGAATTGTTGATCCAGCCCTGTGAATGTTCATCCAACTGTCAAACAAAGGCTTGTTCTTGTAAAAAATTACAATTAAATTGTATTTTGCTTTGCAAATGTATGAATAATGATTGTCAAAATAAAAAATTGAATATTTTTTCCATTTTCATAACTAAAACCTTTTTTCATCCTGGTACATTTTTCGAAATACATACCCATTTTATAACCTTTTTTTATATTTTCCATACGTAGTGCTTGGCGGAAAGCTGTGCACTTATATACACTGTCATAGCATAGAAAAGAATAATAAGTGACTAATATGCAATTTTTGTGTTGCTGTAAAAGCCAAATTCTCAAGAATAAATAAATTAAATTGTGTATATAATTGTGTATAAGGATGGAGTTCCTTCCTACTAAACGAGGAGGTACAAAATTAGTTTTGGAAGTGACTACCATCTACGGAAAACATATGTTAATGGTAATAAGTATTGAAGAATTTTAAGTAAGAAATTGTAAGAAATTTAACGTTAAATTCCGAAAATTTGGTGATAAAAGATAATCCTCATAGCCCCGACTGCGTAAACAATGAAGCAAAATATACAATTATGCTAAAGATGGCACAGTTAAATAAAAAAATATGCGAAAATTATGATCCTATTCAAAAACAATTTGAAGCAACGATATGTGACCTTATGATGGTGTGGATTTTGTTGAGGAGCTGCCTAAATTTGAAAATGTCGAAAGTAGTTTGTACTATGCAAGAAATACATATTTGAAAGTTCCCGAACTTAAAAATAAACTTCCAAAAGAGGTGATAGTGCCCCCGAAATTCGAAAAATACCTATTAGCTGATTATAATGATGTAATCAGAATTCTCATATTCTGTTCTGATACTAAAAATATTTTACAATAAGTACTTTGATTATTATTTACTCGACGGTACATTCAAAGTATGCCCGCTACCTGTTAAATAAATATAAAGTCTACGGTTACAATACTAACACAAAAAAGTGACGCCCTTATTTTTTGCCTTTCTTCCAAATAAAAAAACAGGAACTTACCGAATATTGTTTGATATAGTCAAAACAAGATTTCCAAACTGGACTCCATCAAAGATATTTTATGGATTACGAAAAAGCAGCAATGAATGCTGCCTGTAAAATATTCCCTGATTCGACAGTAAAGGGCTGTTTTTACCATTTTTGTCGCAGTGTCTTTAAAAAGCCAAAAAGTTAGGAAAAAGTTCCAGAGTGCAGAAGAGACATGTCTCACGATATGCCGGCCTGGCACGTTTACCTTTAAAATATACTACCTTAGGCTACAACTACATAATGAAAAAATCCCCAAAGACTGAGAAAGTAATAAAATTCAATGACTACTTCAATCGCTTTGGGTTTGAAGACACACAATTTATTAAAAAATAGTGTTGCCAAGGAGAAAAAATACGAACTTCAAATCATCTGGAAGGGTGGCATTGTCGAATAAACCGTTTTATTGGTCATTCAGGCCTTCCATAGCTAATGTCTTAGACATTCTCGAAAGAGAATTTAAAATGAGGAACAAAAGAGCTTCGCGAAAAACTGGTAACTACGTAAAAATCGACCAAGAAATTAATCGTACCATAGTAGAAATAAACGCAAAAGAAATAAGTGTCTGTCATTGCTTAGAGATAATAGCACCTTTTACATTTTAAATTGATTAGCCGTTTAAGTTGAAAATTAAAATTATTTATTTCTTATTTTTTGTGTTATTATAAAATAAGTATCGGTCATTGCTCAGAAGCAGCAAGCGAGTTAAGTTTAAAACATAAGTTGACCCAATGACATATTACATATAGACAGTTTATCCGCTCTCAAAAATGTCAACGCAAATGCAAGGCAGTTGCCGGCTATTTGACTCAGTCATGTAATGAAATATTTATTTCTCAATATTGACAATTACTTGTTTTTATTGACGTCAAATAAAACATGATTCGACCACCAGTCCGAAAAAAACCTTCGTGAAGAAGAACTGGCAAGAAACTTCACGGGTATATTTTTTTCAAAATAAATTTACAGTCTCTTTATGTCTATACAAAATATTCTTATCTGCATCTGTTAGCTCGGCAAGTCTCCCCCCTCCCCCCAAGTATCAATTAAAACTTATTCCCTGTTCTGTGTTTTTAATACCGTACAATGCCTTCTTGTGTGTTTAGACAGTGTACTAATAATTACCTGTTACTGTTAAAGATAGAATAAACGTTTATTTTCATTCGTATATACTATTTTTTTATAACTATCTTATTTATTATTCTATTTTGCTATTTAAAATGACGTTTTAAAATTGACATGGCTATTCGTTTCAACAAAATCGAAGAGCGAGATGTAATGTGATTTTGTATGTGGGAGTAAAAGAGACAACGCTAAAGAGTTTTTTTTTGCGGTAATGTTTGGTTTAACTTATCTATAAATATGTCATTGAGTTGATCGTTATGTTATGTTTTAAATGTCAATGTTGATCGTAAATATACATTTCAGTGAAACCACCACTGTATTAACACTATTTTCAACAATAAATGTTATAAGATGTTTATTTTTACAAAAAGATTTTTCATCATAAAATTTTTTTATATTTTGACAGATGTCAGGCCATACTGTTGCTAGTTAATAACCATTTAATAATTTTTTGGGTTGGTTCTATAGATAGTTTTTTTTAATGACACGTGCTTTTTTTATTATTAGAGAAAGGTTTTATTTTACGCTTATGAAAAATGAATTGATGTAAAAAAAATAAGTCATGAATTTCACAATATAAAATGGATAAATATTTTGAAAAAAGTACCAGGAAACCATACATGAAAAAGGTTTTAGTTATGGAAATGGAAAAATATTCTTGTTCCATAACTGGTTACGAAACATTAGTTACGAACGTGGCTGAAGGGATTGTAGACTGTTGGAACGAGAGGCGTCCATTTAATAATTTCAATTTTATTTCCATTTATAAAAAGCAACGATTATTGGCGGTTAGATGATACAGAAGGCCTACTATTAAGCTATTTTGATGCAAAAATATATGAGCGTAGACCTGAAAGTTAGGTTGTAATTTCAAGTTTTCTCCGAGAATCTAATTTTTTCGAAAAAGTCACTAAATCCCAAATATCACAAGAAACACTAAATATTGCTGAACATACATGGGGGTTAAATTGTTAGCTATTGAGGTCCCTTACCCCTCAAAGTCCGTTGATCCACCCCGCCTGTTACACTCTGTATATGACACAGTATATATGCACCAATCATAATAAACAATAAGTAATTAAACACCCAAAAATCAAAGTTAATTTTGAAATTCCTGTTCAGTGTAGGATAATAGAATAGAATTTAGATAGAATATTATAAAATAAAAGAATAATAGAATAGTTCAGTATAGAATTGGATGATTCAATTAGTGATATACGCGAGTGTGAAGAATCAAGCGAGTCTGAAGTAGAAGGTGAGATATTGGATAAAAGAACGTGGATTATTCGGCCGGAACCAGAAGTATTTGATGAGGTACCAATAACACCTAATTATCTAATGAACAAATAGATGCCGTCCAGTAGCAAATATTCAAAAGCTTTTTGATGAAGTTGTTTAAGATTTGATAGTTACTCAAACATATCTCTATGCTGAACAAAACAGGATTCCTAATTGGACTCAAGAAATTCGGGCTTTCCTTGGAATCTTGGTGATCATGAGATATCATATTTTACCAGTTGCGGAATTATACTGGTCCACAGATCCAAGGTTTAGAGTGGAAAGGAAGCCAGTGTTACGCCTATCAAACGCTTCAAATATTGAGAACACTGCACCTAAATGTCACAGTCAGCAAGTTGAAAGAGACTAACTAATTAGTGGTGCTACGCATCAGACGAACGTCTTCCTAACTACTACACTAGGAATCCCCACGTTTTCAATTTGACAACTGTTTTTTAAAATTAGATTGTCCTTCGTTTCTTAATTTTAAAATGTGGCAGCTTGAAACCCTCTCTCCTTTTCTACAAGTTATTTTAACAACCTAAAAGGTAAAGAAGGTAATATAAATAAAAGACTTGTATATTTATGACTTTTGTTTTATATGCTTTGTTTGTATTGCACGGGAGGCAAATTTTTATTTTTTAGAAGCGAGACATCAGTGCCTTTTATTCATATTCTGTTAATTATGTAACACCAATTAAACACCGTTATTCATATTGAGTAACCCAGAAAACATTTCTTGTGTGGCTCACAAACAATTTACAAAGTTTTACCACACTTAAACCTTGTAAGCACAAAGCACTATTAGGACAAAGACACGGTAACCATTGTTAAGTCCTATCTCAGTTCTTGGAAAGTGATGGAAAATAACGTCTTTTCGGCTGCTTTCTCATTCACTACACAGCACTTGTACATTGTGAAGCACCGAGTAAACGCAAATTAATTACTATATTTTGTATAGTGATGGGATTCGAGTTGCTTTTCACTCGAGTGACTCGAGTAGTTTTTATATTACTCGCACTCGAGTAAAATTATTGACAACTCGAGTTGACTCGTACCACTCGTGTGGTTTATACCGAGCCGAGTGAGAAATTCAAGTTGTGACAAGTTTACTCGCTGTAGGTTCTCTTTCAAATTACGTAGAAATCTGTTTGTGTGCGTGGTTACTGTTTAATGTTTTGGTTATTTATGACTGTGTGTTATTAGTAAGTGGTGAAAATGAGTAAAAGTGTAAAAACAGCAGTTGTGTGGTCATTTTGTGACAAAAATCCGCAAAAAAAGTTACAAAGATTTTGGTAATACAACTAACTTGATTTTTCACATGAAAATAAACATCCAGTTCAGTACAAGCATAGCAGTGGTGAATGTAACTCGTCACAAGCATATTCTTCGAGTGAAGGTGAGAGTTCTGCTTCCACGTCTGCCACTAACAATTCTATTTCAAAGAAACGGCGTTATCAGCAATTTCAGCTTGCAAAGCCAAATGGTTCACTTACTAAGCAAAAAGAAAAAATAATTTCTTTAGCTCTTACTAAAATGATTTGTCAAGACTTGCAACCTCTACAAATAGTGGAAAATAAAGGCTTTATTAATTTTTGCCATGAAATGAATCCTGACTATGTTATACCCAGCAGGATATCTTTAAGAGAGAAAATTCTTCCTGATGCTTATCATGCCGCACGCACTGTTTTAGTAGATATTCTACATTTAGTTGAATATATGGCTGCTACAACAGATTTATGGACTTCTGACAGTAACAAAGCATACATAACAGTTACATTACATTTCATTTATAATTCACAACTTTTTCGCAAACTATTAGTACTCGAGAGGTTACGGAGGAACATTTTTCTATTATTTTAGCAAGTGTGCTGAAGTCGATATTTGATGAGAGGCAAATTACAGAAAAAGTAGTGACAATAGTATCCGATAATGCTCCGAATGTAAAGAAAGCTATTTCTGAATATTTAATTAGGAGGAACTACTACTGTGTAGCTCACACATTGAACTTGGCGACCATTGACTGTAAGACAGCTAACCCTGAATTTATGGAAATTATAAATAAATGCCAATCCATAGTCACATATTTCAAACAAAGCACCAAAGCGTCTTACAAACTTATGGAAATGCAACGTACAATGGATATGGAATGTATCAAATTAAAGCAAGATGTCCCAACGCGCTGGAATTCTACATATTTAATGCTAAATAGAATGCTCAAAATTGAAACTGTATTATCAGCAACTATGTCCGATATGCCTGGTCCACCAAATAACTTACAAAACTTTGAATGGGAAGTGGTTCAAGAATGCGTAGATCTTTTAAGACCTCTTGAAAAACTTACTGCAGCCTTATCCGGAGTGAAATATCCAACATTGTCTTCAGTGATTCCTTTGATTAGAAATGTTCAAGCAGCACTGGAAAAAAAAGATCGTAAATACAGGCATTGGTCAAGAACTAAAAAAATCTTTATTAGATGCTGTTGGTAAACGGTAAGGTATTTTAGAATCAAATAAAATTGCAGCTAAATCTGCCTACTTGGATCCGAGATTTAAGAAAATTGGTTTTGGCGTAGAATCTAATGCTGATAGGGCGATGCAATCCGTTATTGATGAAATTGAATCTACCTCTATGTCAACAAATTCAGATAATATCAAAACAGAATCGGAGTCTTCATCGTCAAGCCAACCGTAACCAGAAAATAAGGACGTGAATGATTTATTGGAACATTTTGATGCAAAACTTTCGGAATGTACTACAAATCAAACATCTTTAGTCTCGGCTATTATCATGGTGAAACAATACAATGAGGAAGAATACTTATATAGAAAAGATGATCCTATTGCTTACTGGGAGAAAAGGAAACTGATTATGCTAGTGCTGTATAAATTAGCTATGAAATATTTATGCATCGCAGCGACTTCTGTTCCTTCAGAACGAGTTTTTTCTAAAGCTGTGCTGATATGTAATCAAAGAAGAAACCGTTTGGAAGGGAAAAAAATTTATTAAATCATTTCTTTAATTAGTTATTACAAGCAATTTCAGTTAAATTTGTAATCTCATTAAAAATACATTATTTCTGTTCTTTTGTTGAGTTTATTTAAGTTTCATTTAAGTTAGTTTTAAAGCATGTTTATTATTACCTAAATTGTGTAAGAACATAATAAAACTGTTCATATTTGGTACTCATGATAGTTCCTTGTTAGAATAAATGAAATTGGATCAGAACTTATTAGTAGTAGATTATAATATTCCAATTTGACTGATAGTTGATATAAGAGGTTTCTTGATTATGTATAACAGGTTTAGTTTGAAGGAAAATTCTATTTTTTTTAAACATTTTGTTTAGATTTTTTTTAGTAGCTTTTACATTAATGTGAAAATGAATACACATTTTCTATGTAAAATTAATATTGTTTTATTCGTTTTTAAATTTTGGTCACTCGAGTTTTATATTCCGAGTTACTCGAGTCAATAAAAATCACTCGAGTTTTATCTTCGCTCGAGTAACATTCGAGTGAGCAAGTTACCGGTACCAAGTGACTCGAGTGAAAAAAAATCACTCGAGTCCCATCACTAATTTGGTAAATGAGAGGTTATGTTTCGTAAATTGATCAATGCAAACTCTTCACTCGTTAAACATTGAAACGTAATGGCAGATCGAGCTGATTGATTGAAAATTAAATTTTGTTATTTATGGCAATCAGCTGTAGTTACTACACAATAACTATTTATTACAAGTATTAATATTATAAAAATATTTTTAACATAATTAAAACATATAAACATAGCCTAAAACCGTACATCGTTGATTGAACATGGTGTTATCATTCACATTGAAGTGACAATTGTTCGCTTGAAAAGCAAGAGCTGTCAGCATCAAAAAGTTCTAACCATAGACATAATTCCTAGTTTTTTTTGTATGAAGACTACCTGCTATGGAGGACACCCTGATTTCGATAAATTATACAAATTGCGTCCTTTTATATATTTCCTCAATAAAAACTTTCAAACTAATGCCAAGAATTCGTCTTCACAAAGCGTAGACGAAAGCATGATCCTCTTGAAGGGTCGATCGAGTCTAAACAGTACATGCCTAGAAACCAATAAAAAGAGGTGGGGAACTGAAACCGGTTTGGGAGCCAATGTCGTTAAGAACTTTGCAAAAAAATTAATGGAAGAAGAAATTGTGAAACACGTCACTTTCGATAACTTTTTAATTGACACTTCTTTGCTGCTTAGACGATAATGGCTTATTTGCAACTGGAACAGTCCGAAGGAATAGATCCGATTTACCTGCTATGGTAAAGACTAAAAGATCTTGAAATTATCCTAAGGTAAATTCAAATGGAGGACTTAGAAAGATGTGGCTTTCACGATATGGCAAGATACCAAAGAAATGTTGATGCTAAGCACCGCTTTTCATCCTAAGCTTTTGTTTCAAGAACACAAAAAGATGGCACCAGCTTATCAATCCAATGTCCAAGAGCTATCTGAGAATATACAAAGCGAATGGGAGGGGTAGATCGCTTTGATCAAATCAGGGGGACTTATAGCGATATATAAGCAAACGTTGGTGGCTGCGTATTTTTATTTTTTTTAGATGCAAATCTTACCAATGCTTTTGTTTTATATTCATGTACATGTGTCGATAGATATCAAACTCGCCCAAGTCCAATACCGGCCATTTAACATTTTATTTATTCATTCGATTCAACAAAAAAACACGATTTTTTCGTTTTAGATCAATCCAATTTAAGTCCCCAGCTTCCTCAATAAATTAAGGGCGAAAATTTTGAATTTTTTTCAATCCCACCTAAGTCACACACGCGTTTTAAATCATACGCGCCCAAGTACATTACAGCCAATCACACGTCGTCTTCACTCCGTCATGGCCACCATTCTTGTTTATTCCACGTGCTAGTAATTACCGCGCTCCGTGTTTTTATTATCATTATGTTTATTATAATTTTGCCTCCAGAGCTAGCAAAAAAGAAGCATAAGAAAAGTGCAAGTGATATCATAAAGAAAAATAGACAAAATAGGTAAGTTTAAGCTTAATATAACATTTTTTGACAACAAGATCGTCCCTCGGGACATTGACGTCATAACCTGGAACAGGGCCGGACTTGGGATTTCTCTATGTTAATGTATTAGTAACTAGTAAGATATAAAAAAATATTCCTAAAACAGTGGCCGAACTTAAGGTTCGGTGGCGATTAATGGGATATTTTTACAATCTGTGTACTATTTCGTGTCAATCGGTTTATTGGTTTAGTCGTAAAAGAGCAATAGATATGATTTTTGTATTAATAATATTGATTATTTTTCTTATTTATTAGCATTTATTGCTTTCTCGTTACAACTTACAGACTGATATAAAATTTAATACTGGGTTAGCGGTCAAGTTTAAAAATTTTAATCAACCTTGTAAAATAAGGAGATATTAGGTACCTATTTTATGCATAGTTGAGTAATCAAATAATATAATGGAATTTTAAACGGGGCAAATATTCCTACTGCCTTGTGTTAATCAGACTTTATTTATTTTTGTTACAGGTACTTGGCTAAATCTTTACCGAAAAAGCCCACTTGTAGGCACTTGAAAAAAAAACAAATACAAATGTGAATCTTTAACTTCAAATACAATTTTTTACTTCCATAAGAAGTTTTATAGCAGTCCCAAAAAGATTGATCAAGATAACTTTATTCTGAAATATACATCTATAAAGCCGGTACAACGAAAACGATCAAGAACTAATACAAGGACCCCAAAATCTTTTCCAATTATTTTTTTATTACCGACCACAAATCTAAGGAACTTGTTCCAGTTTGCCTTCAATCTTTTTGTGATATTTTAAATATAAAACATGGGAGAATAAAAGGAGTCACTAAAAGATTTGCAGAAAATGGGACTAGTGCTTCAGAGAGAAGAGGTGGTAACCGAGAAGAGTTTGCATTTAAGTCAAAATTGGAATCGGTCCAGAAATTTATTATGAAATTTAAACCTTTGGATTCTCACTACTGTAGGGGTAAGATAAAACACAGAATTTATTTAGACCCAAGTCTTAATATTACTAAGATGTACAAAATGTATGAGGACCAAGTCACACCCGGATTTTCGGTGACCAAATCTTATTTCAGAAAGGTATTCAACACATCTTTTAACATAGGATTTGGAACACCACGACAGGATGTTTGCTCCGATTGCCTCCAACTTTTAGAAAAAATGAAAAGATATCCAAACGGCATGGAAAAGGAAAACTTACGTGGAAAATACAGAATTCACAAGATGAGAGCAAAATGCTTTTTTCAGCTTTTGAAAGATGAAGATCCGGATATACTGATCGTTTCATTTGATTGTCAGAAAAATCTACTTATGCCTAGGGTACCAGACCAATCGACATATTATTCTAGGCAGCTATATATTTACAATTTTACTGTTGTTGTGGGCAACTCGAAGACAAATTTAACTCGTGAAAATGTCTTCTCCTATGTTTGGACTGAGGACAAGGCACCAAAAGGCTCCAACGAAATAGCATCCTGCGTCTAACATTGCTTAAAAAAATTGTCAGGCTTGTGGCCGATGGCTGTGGTGGCCAAAATAAAAACTCCATTTTGATTGGGATGGTTTCAAAATGGCTATACGAGGCGCAAAATGATATATCAAAAATTGAGATAATTTTCCCAGTAACAGGTCATATAGCTTTATTCATCCTGACAGTGTTTGCAATTACTGAAAAAAAATTTCGACGTCTAGAAAACGTTTTAAATCCAAATGACTATATTAATTTGATGTCATCTAATGCTACCATCTATCATGTTGTTGATCAAGTGCCTGTATTCGATTGGAAGGAAGCATGCAAGAATGTGCTTAAAAACACACAGAGCCTGCACTTTCAAATAAGTAAATGCAAGCGCATAATTATTGAAAAGGTGACGCGGAAAATTCTGGTTCGTGGTGAAGTGTCATACAGAAATGATATAAGTCAACTTTTACCCATTACAAAAAGAGGTAAAAATATATCACAAATGTTACCTGACAGAATAAATCACAGTGTCGCCATTAACCCACTCATTGCCGATCAAATTTTGAAAACAACACTTGGGTGCCACTTAATATTTTTAATGACTACATAAGAAAATACATAATTGAACGTGTTTTTTAACTAAAAAAAACCCCCTAAATATCGAAAACCCCTCTAAAAATGGTAAACGCAACATGTGTGTTGGTGGTACTGGGGAAAGAATTTAAATCGTAAATGCCACTCAACGCACCGTTTGCGTTGACGTTTGGATAGTTTAATGCAACATCTTTCGAGAGACTGTCGATGCCCGATATGAAACTAAAATTAGGAACCGTTCTTTATTCATATAATCTATGTTTATTTAATATTAATATTTTTTGTTATAAAATTTTATAAATTGTACAATAAAGTGTCATAAATAAAATAATATAAATAGATATAGTATAAATTGATTTTATAATTATTAATTACTTAATTTTATAAAAAAGCTTTGTGGGTGTAGGATTGTTTGTTACCGCGTGTTTGCACTTAACGAAATTTGAAATACATAAAGTTATATAAGTTATGTAATATGGATTAACAAACGGGCTTCCTTTTATCTTGGTACAAGATTACCTAGGGTCTAAACGGACGATGTTACGGGATATAGGAATGAACACTTAAATAGATATTAAGAGTTTACCCAATAAATACCTAACATATGACAAAATAAAACCAATTTCAATGGAAAATACATTTAATACTTAGGAAAAAAAACACTTAGTAGTTGTGGTACTCTTTAAAACAATCATTTAAACAAAACCCATATCGTTCTGTTACTTATTTAAATGATCACCAACCTCTTGTTACTATTAGCATTTACTCCTTTAAAGCCAGCTCTGAAGTAGTCGCTTCTTATTCATCACTTCACATTCACTTATATTTCATCATTGAAAAGGATGTCTACTGAAAATTTATTTTGTTATTTTAATAACGTTTGTGCGGCAACTGCCGATTCAAAATGAAGGGAAGAGGGGAAGGAGAGGTATAGATATAAAGGAGTGGATACGAAAAGGAAGGGAAGAGAATTCTTATCGTGTATCCTAAACAGCTCGTAAATTTAAATATTGGTGTCGATGAGGCACATCCTTAGCAACGTAGCCTAACTTAGCTTAGCTACCATTTCTTTCACCGAAACACCAGGCATAGCGATTAAATAAAATCAATCAAGTAAGCCATGCAATGAAGAAAATCTTTTCTATTTTGGGTGCCTGAACGGGAAAATAAATAGAAAGCAGATTATTTTAAACATGCATTTAATAGGTTCATAATTTATTTTTCATTTTATCATCTTTTACTGAACTTGCGAAATATATTGTATTAAATAGATTACGCGTAGTAAACTTATTATTGAATTCAAAACATGAGACGCAACCACAAAACAAAATAAAATATCACATTTTGGTGTGCTTTGTTACGCATATAATCCAACAAAGATTTTTACCGCCATGTCAATCAACGCACCTTATGCCTGCACATACTTCTTTTTTCGAAAAATGCACAATAACGCAATGGAAAATAATGATAAAATTAAGAATACCACTTACCTTTATCTCCTGATACACAAGTATATTATTAACACTCAATAAAACTTAACGAAATGCAAACTCAAAATAGCCATTCATAGCACCAACCGTTTTTGCCTTACCAAAACAAGAATGCCAGTTCAAACCAAAAACCAACAGTGTTTTCACATTAAAAATTTGCTTCTAGCCGTGAATGTTGCCAAAGGTTTCAATATCTTTTTACCATTTTAATTTTATGCCAAAAAACATCTAAGAGTACACTCAACGCATATGGTGCGTTGATGGCACGACGAAGTGAACCTGGTCCAACGCAAATGGTGCGTTGCTGGCAATGAATGGGTTAACAAGAGAAGCTTGACGATGTTAATAAACTATTAAAAAAACACTTCGGAGAGCACAGTGGCCAGAAGTTCCGGAGTTAATTATTTTTAAAAAGTTCTTTCTCTACCCGGCCATGATGCTGAAACTACTGACGGTGAAGAGGATGGTTGTATTCCTGAGGAGATATTTGATTTTGTTTAGTTTATTGTTCTTGCTTTGATTTCAATATTTTCATAATGTTAGGCAAAACTGTGATTCTAATCTCATTTATATAATTATCTAAATAAGCAAAAAACGATAAATATGTTAATTCATGTTAGTAAGAATAAAACTATTTTTATAATAATATTGCATTTTAAGTTCCTGGGTCTGTACCCTAATCATTGAATTATATCAAACTCGCCTACTTCCCATTGCAATATTTCGAACTATCCAGAGTCCAGTGCCCCATTTTTCAATAATGACCAAGTCCATAAGTATTAAGTATATCATATGTGCCTAAGTCCTAATAAAACTCATCGAAAATGTGTATTTACCTTGTGAATTTATTTTGCTTTTTAATTTGTGAGTGTTGCAAGGCTTAATATTAATAGTTCAAAATAATAATCTCAGCTTTTTACAAACTAAAACTTCCAACTAGAAAAGAACATAATTATCCGAAAAATGTTTAAACGTGACTTGGGCATTTTTGATATCTGTCGACACACATAAAGAGTACAAAATCTCACCAATCATGAGTTCCGTGTGGCTGTTGCCAGAGGACAGCATAAAACGGACATCAACATTGGGACCTCATGTTTCAAAAAAAATTCGAGTATTAGAATCGGAAAATTATCAAAAATTTTTAAATACAGTCCCAGTTGGAGTCCTACCGGCGCTGCAAACTATGCAGCACAAAAATCAATGACAAAAGAAGCAAATTAAGTGCGCATGTTTCCGGCAGTTCCACAAGGCCTGAAGGGCAGCGGGAACATTCTTCCCACCAATTTTTCCCCACAAGTTTTTCATGTTTTATTGTTGTTACTCTTTTAATGTCAAAGTTGGAAAATCCACAAACAAAAGTTATTTTATTCCGCTTTTCCGTTAAAGGGATAAAACAATTTCTCAGCAAATTTTATGATAAACCTTACCGTTTTGCTAAAAATAGCAAAAATCCAATTTTTTTGGACATTTGACCTCAAGTAATTTTTTTCCAGGTATAGGGATCAATGAGGACTTTCTATGTTTATTTGTAATGATGTTTTGAACAACCCTACCAACTTTCAGCTTTATGTGAATTAATGTATTTTCGGATGTCTAAATTGATGGGACTTCTAAAAAATCATGTAAATTTAGACTTTAATTTCCTGGCAACCCTATGAAAATGTTTCTCGGTCATTGTACAAATATTTTTTCCAGTTTAGTGTTCATATGTGTAAGCAACAAAATTTAAGGTAAAACACACAAGGAAGTTTTAACCTTTAACTGAGACAAGCGGTCTCAGTCCGAAAAGCTTCAGTGAAACGTCATTACACCCACTACCCCGCGTTTAAGGGTCTGGGTAGTAGGCATGGAAATGATTGCTATTTACAAATAACAATCATATGATAAAATGATTTTTTTTTGTCACAGTGAAATCACCTGCTACTTTTCACTCCTGCTATTTTTAATTGGGTATGATTTATGATGACATATGTGGGAGTGATTTTTCATTAGCCGTGATTTCTCACCGTAATTAATTTGAATGATTTTTATAGCAATTATTGTTGCCTTTACGTGCTTTTATTTAACTTGCAATGTATGTATTTAGCTACATAGTTCACTTTGTTCGGGTGTAATCTTGAATGAAACTAAATTTTTATAGAAATAACATAATAAAAAAATCTGAGACCTGTATTATTTATTTTTATTAAATAATGAAAAGTAAAATAATTTGCAGTAATTGATATCAACTCGCTCGCTAATAAGGTAATAAATCGCCATCTAGTTTACTTTACAAAAACTTTCTAGTGAAACTAATGCATCTTTAGCAACATAGCAGATCTTTAGAGTAAGCCTTTTCTTATGACCTTAAAGTTTAATTTAGAATGTAAACATTGACTGAAACGGCGAGCCATAGTGCGATCGAATGCGCTACTCGCACTCATAGCGCTGTAAGTAAGTGCGTCTCGCTCGATCCTGCCGCTCGCAATATCGCCGTGCTAATTCTCTCACCAAAATCACACCACCAACAGAAATCATTATCACTGTGATTCTAAAGCTGGATAGCAGATATGATATATGAAAAAAAAAATCATATGATTTTCACTGTTACTAATGATTTGTTCCATGTCTACTGGGTAGCTTCGAGTTTAGTTGCACCGACGCAGTAGAGCGGGATAGCCGCGTCGGAGGAGCCCACACCGGTAAGTGACATCGACGTGAAGTTTGGTAGCGGCCTCTCAGTCCTTACGTCACCAATCGCGTAACTCTTTGGCGTTATTTTGCTGTTGCTTTTTTCCTATTTTGCACTTATTTTTTACCGGAACTTCAAAAAAGGAGCAGAACAAATCTGAACCCATGAATGAAGTGACAAACAGTAGTAGTCTTGAAATTGAAGAATTGTTGGTACAAGAAGACTCATTCGATCGGAAGCCGATAATATTCCCAAAAGTTTCGTCCCGGAGCAAAGTACTATGAATGCACATGTTTTCAAGCTGATGGTGCTAATACTATTGATCGAGGATAGTTATCACAATATTAGCCAGAAATACGGTTTTGCAACACATGCAGCGCATAGTTTATATTCCACGCATTATCCGAGCCAACTTAGCGCGTTTCTGGGTTCTGATTTGCCACCTGAACCACGCTTCGATGAGAATATACCAAAAATAAGAAAAACCTGTGCCAGTTGTGCACCTAATTTGAATCGTAAATCAAATTATGTTTTGTGAGAAAAACACGCGTGTTAGCAGTGTGAAATAAAATGAATGAATGTCAGTAAAACTTTAACAGTTTGACCATTGCCAGTTTTGTGAAATGACACTTGTGATCAGTTTTATTTGTTTTTCACTTTATTATTGTCTTAACTTTATGGAAAAAAGTGTTTTGTGATGAAAATTATGTTTATTTGAATTTTATAATCCGTGATCTCACCTCTAGTTATTTTTATTGAAGAGACTAATTTAATTATAATAGCAAAGTTCCTAATTAAAAATATTTAAACCAAACTAAATTATCTTATTTGTCCTCGACTGAGTTGCGTAAAACTGTTTTTGAAAATAAAGGTAAGCTACCGTACTTAATTTCTACACTACAGACCCTAATGCGACAGCGGCCTCTAAGGCCGCTCGTCACTAGTTACGTTACTCCAAAATCATGTCACCAGTCAAATGTTAAAAACGTTTTGAACTTCTATGGAGGTGTGCACCACATTTGTTGCACCCACGTATGACAGGGATCTCAAAATGCCCCATATGTGACGCACCCACAGGGAACGTGTTAATTTGTTCATAATTTTTTTTAATAGAAATTTGCCAATGAAATTACTTTTATTTTATGTGTAGGCTGTATAGTTGATAATAAAAAAAATTAAGAGTTTTCCATGATTACCACAGAGTATTCTAATTATTAAAACATTTATTCTATTACAAAGTAGGGGTGTTCAATATGGCACATTTAATAGTTGACAGCTTCTTCATCGGACTGGATATCCTTTGACCATGCAAGATTTCACATTCACGATGAAATTCCTTGACAACTTGAAGATGAGTTGAAGGAACTTACTGCAAGATAAAAAAAGAAAATTAAATAATATTTAATTTAATTACAGATAAATAATTTGTGACAGTTCTGTCAAGTTCAGTGTGTGATTTATCTTCAAAAAGGTCTAGATATATGCTTGTCTAGGAAAATCATCATAAAAAAAGTAAAGAGGAGAAAATACATTACATTTCTTTAACCTTGGATTAAGGACATAAACCCGTTACTTACATTTTGTGTTATTGAGAATATTTCACACATTAGATTTTTGTTTTTAACACTTTTAATTCCATTAGTTGACATTGGCATTCTTTATACCACTCATAGAAATAGGTGGCTTGATTTTTACTGGGGGGTTCTGTAGAGTATGTAAGAGTGTTCTTGTCAATGGTAATATCTTGATTCAGATCTAGAACAAACAAATCATAGGTTAGAGAAATTTTCAGTCAAATTAACAAAAAAAAACTTATGTTTTGAATCAGTGTGATAGATGAGTAAACATCGGATTATATGCATATTTGTATATTCTGCGAAAACGCATAAAACGATATCTTTTTAGCGTAATTGCATATCTTAGAACTATTTTATTGACAGATTTTGTTTTAGTAGTTAAATGTGTTTGGCGTGTTGTATGTTATTTAACCCGGGTACAAAAGCGGAGCGCAGCGAGTGCTGTAAAGTACGCCGCAGTCAAAGTACAAAGCGTACCCTGGCTGACCTGGCTCTCGCACTAGGCGACAGCGTTGGCAGGCACGATGGGTAAAAGAGTATGGCACTCGTTGTTTTACTACAAAGAAAAATGTCATTTGTGCAGAGTTTAAGTAGCCAGTAAAAAAGAAACCGTAATTGAATGCAGACATAGATTTAAAAAAATTGCCTAAATGTAAATGTACAACTCACTTGCTGTGATTTACTGAATTCTGATTATAATTAGTATTTTGATAGTGCATATAATCCGACGTCTAGTGATGAGCCTGCACTAACGTACTACAACCATAAAAACGCAAAACAAGATTAGTATTTGGAAATGCTTTTCAAAAATATTATTGATATCCTTACTCATCAAGCATATATAAACTTATTTTAATAATAATAAATAATAATAATAATAAACTTATATTATAAACTGGTTTTTGTATTGTCTAGGCTATACATTTTTTGTTCACCAAACAAACTCAGTTTAAGTTTGCTTTATTAGAATGAATCTAAGTTCCTATTGGCTGTTATGTGCGAAAACTTAAAATAAAGAAATCAAATGTAACAAAATTGATACCTTTAAGATTACAGCACTTTGGAAATTTTTTGATAACTTAAAGTTGAGCTGATGAGACTTGCTGCAAGATAAAATAAAACATGTAATCTATACACACAGATATAATCAGTGACACTTCTGTATAACTAGTTCAGTGTATGATTATCTTCAAAAAGTTCTAGATATATGCTTGTCTAGGAAAATCATCATAAAATTTGTAGAGGAGAAAATAATATTACATTTGTTGATAATTCGTCAAATAAAGTTAAGAATAAAGAAATAAGAAACGAGGGTAAACTTACATTTTATTTCATATTGAACTTGCTTGAACTTAGTGGTTTAAACTTGACCTGAAATTAATAAAAAATATAAGATGGTAACAATGTACATTAAAATTAAGTTGCCTTTAATTAATAACATTCAGAAGTTACCATACCATAGTTTCCCCATGGTTAAGTGAGACAGGGATAACTAAATTATTTCATCACAAGATCTTTTTCATATAAATCTGTAACACCTACTACTGGTCTACCATGAGAATGTTTCTTCCAAAGCGGTACTAAACGACCAAGCAAACTAGACGACTTATCTTTTCCATCCACAAACACTAAACAAAATGCTGCGAAAAAAATACACTGAAAAGTCTGGAAAATTACTAAATTAAATACAGAAATAAAAGCACTGTTGTCTGTATCCGAAATAAGCGACGTCATGTTTGACAGTTGTCTAGTTGGCTTCATCAAAACAAGTTACATGAAACGTGATTGTAGAAATTTATCTTCATTTGGTTGTCAAATTGGCTATGTCTAGGCTTCATGTTAAGACCTGCTGGTTCCAGCAGATGGAAGATTTTAACATGACTCAAAGAAATTGGCTGTATGGTTTTTTTATTTCTAATTCCAGAAGTCATATAATATGTCAGTCAAAATCAAACATTGTTGTTTTTCAACACACATACACACCTTTATAAGACCACAATAACTGAGACACACCCTTGCTGATGGTTAAACCCCATTTGTTCTGGAAGAAATAATTACTTATATAAAAATTTATTTTTTGCAATTCCGGCTATTTTAAAGAGGAAATAATACATTCAGTTGTTACCATACCATTTATTTTCCCCACGATTTTGTGAGACAGGGATAACTATTGTTTTCATCATTAAAAAAATAAAAAAAGTGTAACAGTTAGCTTACAGTTAAAAATACAAGTTTTACCTCAGTTGTGTTTTTCATCTGTTCAGTCAACTTCGTTTAAGTTTGTTTTCAACCTGCATGACAAGGATACTTATGAATTTTTGCAAAACCAAAGATATCTCAAAGAGATTCATGAATACACTTCAGTTTTTACCATACCATGTATTTTCCCCATGGTTTTGTGAGACAGGGATAACTAAATTATTTCATCATTTCAATTATAATTATTAATAAAAATCCAGATTACGGAAAATGGGTGTAAAGAAAAATCTAAAATTAAACCCCTTGTTATAAAATGCTTACCAGTTAAGTGAATTTCTGAAGTTTGCACTGCCATAGTACATGGACCTAAAAAAGGATTGTTTTTAAAACATAAGCTATTACTATTTTATGGTCTTCATTGAAACTTTTATAAAACTATCAGCTATCATCAATCATCAAGATTCAGACAGGGGCGATACAATGTACATCATGTTATTTTAAATACCAATATTCAATAAGAGTATAATATAATAAAATTAGGGCCACAAAACTTATAAATATAAATGGAAAATTAAAAAATATTAAAAAAAGTAATCACCTCATTGTGATTCTTCAACAAAGGCTCAAGAAGTTAGAAGAATCAGCAATCTGAAAAGAATTGATAAAATGAATTTAACTGAACAATGTACTTAAAAACTGAAATTATTATTTTGAACATCAGAGTAATCAATCATCAAGATCCAGACAGGGGCGATACATTGTACATCATTTGAAAAGAAAATTAAATGTAATTAGGTGTCTCGTTTGGGCTCACCTTAGGTTTGTTGCAGTCACTATGGTAAATTATTCTTCCATTTTTTTAAAGTACTGTTCTGCAAATAAGAAGGCGTTATTTAGAACATTTACAATACAAGTATAATGTCAAAGATCTAAACTGTATGTTTTTCAGGAATGAATAATCAACAGCAATTCAGCTAGGGGCATTCGAATATGTCATCATTATAAAATATCTTATTGAAATGTCGTATCTTGAAGAAAATAAAACTTTTGACGACCTCAGGGAAATTAGCCTCCAACCAAAAGGTGGTATTATAGTAATTTTTAGACCACCACAATTGCCTAGTGCAGGTTAGCAGATTCATTTAGTTTCGAAAGTATTTCTAGGTATGCACACATGTGTGGGTTTCCTTACAATGTTTTCCTTCACTGTTAGAGCTTAATGAGGCTTGTCTTATTGTTAATACTCATTGGTACATTTGCCAGGTACATCACCTTAACCACTGCACCACAGGGGCTCCCAAATTAAAACTAAATACGAATGTTTGTATGATTTGCCTGCTTGTTTCTGTTAAATAATTGGTGGTGCAAGATCATGAGGTCGGTTTAAATCATTTAAATAGTCAGAAGTGATCATTCATCAAGATTCAGACAGGGGCAATACATTGTACATCATGCAAGACAAAATATGCTATAAGAAATGGCCAAATACAAAGTGCATATTCATTTAGAACTTACCTCCTGATATTTGCAGTCTATAGACATTCTGAAGATTCTTTGATAGTGTGGTCCTAAAAATTAAAAGAAAGAAGTTGAACATAATCTGCATTGTAAATTAATGAAGAAGATTTGATTTTTCATTCTTCAGGAATGAATAATCAACAGAAATTCAGCTAGGGGCATTCGAATATGTCATCATTATTAATAAAAATTAAGTTCAATTTAATATAGAAAGACTAAAAACAACAGAATAACGTATAAATTTACCTGTTATTGAGTAGGTACTTTCACTGTTCATTCCATTCTACAGAGAACATAGTAAACTGTAAGACCTGTAAAAAGAAATGAAATTCACTGAACTGAGCACCGGAAAAGATATTGATACAGATCATTAATGTAAAAATCAGAAATAATCAATCATCAAGATTCAGCTAGGGGCGATACAATGTACATCATTTATAAAAACTCAATAACAAAGTTTCTTAATGTTTGTATAGTCAGTACACTACAATAACTTTATTCAACATTTCAACAAGAAAAGCAGAGAAAATGACTTAAGTTATGGTTTTTAAAGAAATTATACCATAAAAAACTCTTTTTAATGTATTTTATGTTGATATTTAATTTAATGAAAAACTATATTAAATTACCTGATGAGTTTGGTGACATGCAGAAGAGAACCATCATTAAAAGTTATTTACCTGAAAATACATAACAATTATTATAAAAAACTGAACATATAAACTTCAATCAGTCTTTAAACGGCTTCATCAGAATTAATCAATCATCAAGATTCAGACAGGGGCGATACATTGTACATCATCTAAAATATTATATATATATAATATTATATTATAATATAATATTATATTATAATATAATATTATATTATAATAGGTTGGATAAATAATAAAAATTCAACATGAGGCAATTAAAATAAAGTAATACTAATACTCACTAAATTTGGATGGTTCAGCAGAAATACTAAAATACCAGCTAACTGCAAAAAAGAAAAGAGTTTCATAAACCATAACATATAGTAGAAATATATATTATTATGACACAATTAAATATTATGTACTAAGAAACACCTAAATGTTACACTCAACCCATAGATGACAAGCTATTACAACAATACATCTTACACAGAGTGTGCTAATGTTCCTAAACCAGAGTCACGCATGTCCTACTAACAAAGAACATACATCGGCTTTGGTAGGGTGTCGAGGCCCGCGCGTTAACGGGATAGGTGTGTGGCCGCGCGCTTTAAGTCTAAATGTTTAGAAACGGCTTTTGTAGTCGAATGGTGTAGACTTACTCTGGAATATTTTTTTTTAAATACTTTTTTGAACACCCTGTATTTAAAATTGCAGAGAAAATAAAGATACATGTTTCACAGTGTACACTTCTCTTGACTAAAGATGTCCTATGTTACTACTAGATACATAAAGTTTACTAACAATAAAAAATCATGAAGTGACACAGATGTCAAATTGTTACACTAAGTGAATCTTAGTACAGATTTTGATTATCCGTTTCTCTTATAAGTCTAGATTTTTAAGCAAAATTTATAATTAGGATATTCCTAAGTAACCCTTTGTTGTCTCTGATGTGGCTATTAGTTACAGGAATTATCAATTACAAATAACTAAACAGAGAATCAAGAAGTTTCCTCATAAATGTTTTTATAGATAAAATAAATATCATTCTTACAATTTAAAAGCACTGCAAGCTAGGCTCATCAGAATATTCATTTTATCTGCATGTTCAATGTCTGGCTTGATTTGATTTCCATTGACACATCTGAAATTATGACATAGTATTATGTTACATTACAAAACACCATGCTTACCTTAATGCTCTGCTTTACAGGTATTTGTAACACTCAACCCTTGGATAGCTAGTCAAAGTGAGTAGGTATCTTACACGGAGTGTGCTAATGTTCCTAAACCAGAGTCACATACGATCAATAATAAAGACCATACATCGGCTTTGGTAGGGTGTTAATAATAAAATTTACAAGAGGATGTTGTGTTACCTTACAAATTCTGAAGGCTTTCTCCAACTCTCCGTGACTTATTCAGAAAGAGGTCCTTATGAATTTCATCTTTTCATTATATTTGAGGGATTTGCAGTAATCCTGTATAAGATACATATTTGGTCAAGTATGCAGCATATCTCAGAGCTTCACAAGTATAAATAAAATATTCTCAGTTAAGTGGTAAGTTTGTAATCATATAATCATACGAACGAGACTATAATTTAATTCATCACATTAATTAATGAAAGGCTACTCTACTGCCCGACTAATGCTTACCATTCTTTCTCTCCATAATTGTTAATATTAAATGGTGACTTCCAATGCCTGAAAATTTCATACAGTTTAGAACACAGAAAATTTTTTTTCATAGAAACTGTTTTAATGTCGTAGTTTCAGTGAATTTGGTAAAGATCTAATCATGTAGTCATACGAACGAGACTATATTTAATTCATCATGTAAATAAATAAAATATGTTTAATTATAATTGAATGAAACTCACATTTATCAAATCAGGATTATGAAGTGACCTGCAAAGCAAAAGAAATTGAGTAAAAAAACACACTATTTGTTCTACATACTTCACACAACTCACCTCAAAATACAATTAATAAAAGTAAACAGTAAGTAAAGAAACTAACAACACAGAGTAGCTTAAAAGTAATTCTTTATTTCTATGTCCCTTTCACACACAAATGAATTACTTCTTTGCTGGTTTTTTCGCTGCTGGTTTCTTAGTGCGGGTCTTCTTTTCTGCTGCTTTCGGAACCTTCTTTTTGCCAAATGTACCAGAGCGTGCAGCTTTAACCTTAAGGCTCTTGAATACAGCTGTTCTCGCACGATTCCTCTTAACACGGGCTGTGCTGAGCTTAAACCTGTCGTAATCGGTCATCTGTGCCCGCTTCTCTTTGTTAGCTAACTTTTGAGCCCATTGGCTCGCAGCCCACTTCTCATCTAATTTAGCATCTGTCCATGCTTTCCTAACAACACGAGTAGGTGCTGTGAAGGGGAACTTTAATCTGAATTTGGTCAGATGAAGTTGGTTCAGGCGGATTTGTTGTCTGGAGACTCCACTGTTGGGTCCATCTACAAGAGCGCGTGTCTGGTTAATGACATCTACAACACTGACCAATTTACCCTTGAGAGCACCATCGGCTACCAGGGCCACGCGCCCTGGTTCTACAAATCGTGCGAATGGCATGACGTTCTGAAAAACAGAAAGAAAGTCTTACTTACATTGATGAAATTTAGGTTATTCACACACAAAACGATCACGAATGTAAACTGTTTTGAAGCGTGTTTAGGAGGCCGGTAAAAACACAAATACACAATGGTAATGAAAAACCACAGCAACACGATTCTATTAGACCGGCAGAAAACTGTAAATTCGTTGAAACATTACAGATCAAACAGGATTTAAAGTAAATCTAACCTTTCAACGTCTACACTGATACAACGATCTGAAGAAAAGACTGTAATTTGCAACTGACAGCACTGACATTGACAATCTGCAACATGTTAAAATGCGTTCCTTCTGAACCATTCGAGTTCAGTGAATGTTAGTGTTATCTATACTATACTATTTCCATTTCTTTATTTTTTCGATGACAGTTCTAATTTGATATAACATAGTGTTGTGACCAAATAAGTCATGATATCGATCGCATGTATTTATTATATTTTGAACAAAGACAAATACAACAAAAACATTCAAATATATTTTTTCAAGGTGGGAACACTCAATGGCCCACCGCCATTTTGTGTTGTTTATTTTAATCTGTCCTGTCCCTCGCAACAAGCAAGACGGTCTGATCTGGAAAGGCAGGCGATTGAACTGGTGATCAAGGTTCGTAATTACTTTGATGCAGAGTATCAAAATGGTGGCCCGCTATTACCATTGTCGCAAGTGCGAGAGCGTGTTGCGGCCGCATTAGGACGGTACAAGCGGCATGCAGGAAAATAAGCTTCGTGCGCCGAAGAAAAAACGCCAACCACGTCTTGTGACATCGGTTGACAGCTTCAACGCTGATGCTATTCGCCGTCATATATATGACTATTACTTGCGCAAATAAATTCCAACACTTAAAAACTTAATATTTCTTTACGTGAATTTGGTTTGTTCCATGGCCAAAAATCGTCATTAAGGTTAGTTTTGAAAGAAATTGGATTTTCTTATAAAAATCGGACAAACGTAAAATATTGATGGAGCGTCACGACGTTGCTATGGCTCGCTGCGAATTTTAGAGCGAAGCCAAAAATATTTCAGATTGGTCAAATGTTATTTTCACTGACGAGACTTGGTTAAATGCAAAGCACATAGTATCTAAGAACTGGACAGACGACACCGCCGCTTCCACTAGTTCAGTGCCAATGGGAAAAGGTGAACGCCTTATATGCCATGCAGGGTCTACGAAAGGATTCGTGTCAGATGCGTTACTGGCCTTTAAATCCAAGAAAACAGTGGACTACCACGAAGAAATGAACGCGGAGATTTACGAAGGATGGTTTAAAGAAATGGTGCAATCTCTGTAAGAACCGTCCATAATTATTATGGACTACGCTACTTATCACTCTAGACAAATTGATAAAATGTCGACGCAGGCCAATAAAAAACAAGAGATAATTGACTGGCTCCAACGTCATGGCGAAAATGTGGATTGTACTTTATTAAAAGTACAATCTAAGTACAAAAAAAATAAGATTATTGTTGCGTATCAGTAAACACAAAGTCTTCGCATTACTAACTTATAAAAATAACACTTCCTTTTTTAACCCAATAGTAAGAATGTGCAGGTTATACAACGACCTGGTGGTGACTGCGAGGGAGTTGGATGTTTTTTGTGGTCGCTACGCAACTTTCAGGAATCAAATTAAACGTATCCTCGATTGAGCCTATTGCGTCTGTAGATAATTTTCAATTGTTTATAAAATCATGTATAGTTAAATTTATATTTTTTGTTGTTGTTAATGTTTAGAACTATCAATTATGTACTTAATGGTTTAAATTGATTTGGAATAATTTACTGTTTGGCAGCTGCTTATGTTTACTCACTTAATGTATGTAATGCTGTGTATACACGATTGCTGGGTACCAATCTGGCTGAAACCTATATTTTAATACTAATACATTTTTATAACTTTCATGATTGATACCTGTGTGTGTACCTTAATAATAAATAAATAAATAAATAAATTAGTGAATATTTTAAAATCGAAAAAAAGCCTCTCTAAAAAATATGTTATCGACGAAATAGCTGCCGAATGTGGTCATTGGGTTCTTCGACCTCCGCCGTAAAATTGCCAGTACAATGCTATAGAACTAATATGGGCACAAATCAAAGGACACGCCGCTCGAAACAATACCCATCCCCTTTTTACGGCAAGCAAGATGATAGATTTGTTAAAAAATGCGTGTGCGGAAGTAACTGCCGAAAACTGGGAAAAAATTGTGAGAAGAACCCAAAACATTATAGCGTCGGATTGGGAAATTCATGTGGCATTCGAGAATATACAAGTACAGGAACAGCTTACAACAGCTTCGAAAATTTTAAAGAAGTTGGCGTTATCAACCAATACGTGTAACATCTTGTAATGAAATAGGGTGGGCTATAGAATAGAGCCGCAGGATTTTGGGGGTAAGGGGGTCGGGGGGGGGGGTTAGGGCGCGGAGACCCATAGTTTTTTAATATCCGTGAAATGAAACGCATGTGACATTGTTTTTTACATTTTTATTCACTTTAAAATGATATATTGAAAAGATATTTATTAAAAAATGTTGTTACGTTCCTATAATATGTCTTTCAATACGTATTTATAACATTATAATTATACATATAAATTTTTACAAAATTATTTCTACGTCAAACGGAACGTGACCGCCGTTTTGTTATTACTACCACTAATTTATCAAGTGCAGATCATATGTACCTACTTTATGTTAAGTCTAGAAAGTAACAATAAATAATATTAGATGCGACGACGAGCGCAGCGAGGAGGAGCGGGTTAGTCAGTATGTAGGTCAGGTTAGGGAGCGGTCGGCGAGCGCCAAAAAGCGACTTGCACACACATGCTCATTGAGTTAAAATGGAGAGTAGATAATAGTTGTTAACCGATCAACTACTAAGTTTAATAACCAGAAAAGATCCAATCAGACACAAAATAAATTTCGAGGTTAGGTTTTCACGAACTAACCATCTTACACCAATCTAATCTTGTATCCGGAGTGTATGAGGATTACGGCGGGGTTGGGCCGCATTTTCTACTCCTATTAAGCCAAATCCATCTCAAAACCCTCTTGAAAATACAACCTAACCTCAAACCTTTAATCATAAATATCTCAGGAACCATGCATCTCCGCGCGGGGGAAGTGGTACCAAGGGGTTCGTGGGACCACCCCCTAACCCTCCCAATCCCCATCACCCCCAAAATACAGGATTTTATTCTATAGAAAACCCATGAAATATAATATTAGTTAATTTTGTACAAAAGTATCCGGCAGTAGTTTAGTTTCTTACATTTTTAAAAAAAATATCGGGTCTGTTATCGTGTTACGTTGATCGATATAGCTCCATCCCTATCAGTTTTTCCGACTCTCGTAGTAATATAACCTTGTATAGAGTACACCATATTAAAAAAAAAAGTTTGAAAACAAACCATTGCCGGATATAAATTCGTCAATTTCAACAAGAATCCCACTTCCAAGACACTAAAACTGCACACCAGTAACTCAGAAAACACTGCCGCCCTTTTATTAAACAACTTTTAAGTAGTACTTGGAGCTAAACTTTGCAAAACTAAAAAAAACAACAATTAAATAAAAAAATTGAGGTCATTTCTTTTTTTTTTAAAACAAACATTAGGGATAACCTCGACATAAAATGAAAATGAATGAATGACAAGTCGATTCCCGATTCGTATCGACATTTTGATGTATCGATGCAACAAGATCCGATAAGACTAAATCGCTCAGATAAATATGTTTATGTAATAATGAATGTTTTTACTTTCAGTGTAATTTAGTAAAATTGTAGTTTACAAAGACTTTTTGCTTTTGGAACAATATTGTGGTTGTTACTGATTCTTTTATTATGTGAGTTTTGAGCATAATTCGTTCTGCTTACAGTTCCGTGGATTAATGTAGCTCTAGAATGTGTCGTCTTTTGGTATAATAAGTCCTATTCGGGATAAAAAAATATCCTTTTTTAAATTAAATGAGTTTACTATTATTTTTTTAATTCTAATTCATAAAACTACATTGTACATTAATATTAATTTCAAATGTTATTTTTTTATGTGGCTACTTTAACTGGGTTTTTGATGGCAAACCCATATCTGTAGCGCGTACGCATACCCGTCATTCACAGGGGAGGTCAGCTTTATTGCCTGATTGCAATCTACCTAGAAGGGCATACTTTTAGAGCTATCGGAATAAGCTAATTATGCAGATGACTAAAGTCGATTGTAACTTAAAGGGCAAAGATATCAGAATAGGAAGTATTTATTCCAGTAGACGCACAAATGATAGAGCTACAATCGAAAGGCCAGGGCCAAAGCAACAGCCAGCAAAGAGAGTTTACAATGGTCACTGGCCTGAAGACATTCCGACTACATACAATTCAAAGAGGAACATAAAATACCTTAATTGCCTTCTGTGCAGCAAAAAGAAAAAGCGCAAGGAAACGAGGTTTAGGTATAAGATTTGCAAAAATTGTCTGCCCTGCTTGTTTTGAGGAATGTCATACTAATTATGTAGTAATGTGACTGATTCTGAGTAATACAAAGACTGATTAAAAAGTAACTCTTGTATAATATGAATAAAAAATATAAATAGATTTTAGAAGTGCATTTAATTGGTTTTTTTGTTTTGATTGTGTAATCTGGAAAGAAAACATAACATTTAGTTTATTTTTGTTTAGTCTGATTCTATTATTTTATAAATATAAAGAAAACTGTTGTTGATTTGTTGATGTCGATTACCGCTTTGCCAAAGCGATTAGATTTAATAATTCTATAATCAGTATGGGTAACATCACTAAAATGCCAAAGGGTCACCTACGTTTCATTGTTTACAAAGTTTTTTTCTGAATCTGGAAAAGATAATAAGTTAATACTCCGTAGTTACCAACCCAAATGGGTTGTCATCACATGTCACTAAATCCAATTTACAAATCAAAGAATTAAAAAAAAATTATTTTGTATCGTATATAATCGTTATTTTGAATATACAATTATAAGCTTTTGAAGCTACCGTTCAGAAAAAAAATACTTGTTTGTTTTTATTGTAAAATGTATTTAGTTCAGAAATAAAATGACTTAGAAACTAAAAACTTGGATTATTAATCTTTCAGTTCTGAAAGTTCAATAGTAGATATTTTCTAACCAGACATATTTTAATTTTGGTTTTGTAATGTTGGTTATCGGAACATAATTGTTCTGATAAGAATTTGTCACAAAAACCTGTTCATATTGCTATGTTTCCGCTGGTTGGTTGCTAAGCAACGTCAAAGAGTCACAACAGAAAAGGAACTCGATGCAAATAATGCGAATGTGCTTTTAGAAACAATGACTGCTAAATAAGTTTGTTTAATAATGCGTCTTAAGTTTTCAAAAAATATTTTGGAGGCACAGGTACATTATTACATTAATTCATTTATATCATGGAACTTTTTAAATTATTGATATAAGTACCTACGTTCGTCGGTATTTTAAAATGTCATTATGTTTTCTGTTTTGTTTCTCCAGGACAGTGATAGTCCAATTGCTGATGTATGTTGGTCCCCAAACAATGTTAAATTGGCAATTGGCACCTGTGATCGAGTAGTTCTGCTGTTTGACCGAGATGGAGTACGTCGGGATAAATTTAGCACGAAGCCTGCAGACCCAGCAGCTGGGAGAAAGTCATATGTTATTACAGGTAGTCACTTAAAAAAACTTTTATATTTAGTATTCTTATACCGAAAATTTTTTTTGACTGAGTATCATTGAACCGATGTGGGTACTGTCCGGGAAATTGTGCAGGCGCAGATTCGCTTTTGAATCTTCTGCAGTGTTGTCGCCCCTTAGTATGCGGAGCGCCTACAAAAGACCGAACAAAGCGCCAGCGATTCTCGCGTTAGCCTGAGCCTTGGCTGAGTTACTCGATAGTACCAACCATAGACATGCGTAATATATTTGAAATATTTAGGTAATGCTGTGTACATTTTACTGTACTTAGATTTTAAAACGGCCTAAATAATCCTACAGCAGGAAAATCAGCCACATACGCGGTTCAACTAATACGCGGTTTACACGTATTAAGTGGTTAAGTTGGTAACTAAATTTTAACTAAATTTTAAGTTACTACATGTCACTTGTGTGTCCAAAAGCATTAAGTAGTTGTGATTAGCGAGATTTTGGACAAATTAAGAGAAGAACTGATTTACGAAATTAAATCTCTTAAAGACTATATTTTTTCTCGGAACTTTTTACTTAGTATATTCAACAAGCTTCAACAAATTTTGAAGTACTTAGACTCTAAACTCAACTCTAAAGTTTTGAAGTAAAAGGAAAAAATGCGAAATAAGTACTAGCTCTTGCCGCTAACCACTTTAAAAACCTACGCAATTACCTAAAAAATTATGTCCAAATATGTTAAGTGAGAAGCCCACCTACTTATACGAAAAATAAAACGAATCCTAATCTACCTAATCACTTGCGTACTTTTAAACTTACCTACCACTTGTCATTTAACTGACTGTTTACACGTTATTTTTAAGTTAACAACTTAACGCATGTGAACCGGCCATAAGATGTTTTGCTTTACCGCCGGAGCTGTCGGCTGAATATACATTAGTACTAAACTTAATTGTTGTATGAGAAGGGGCCACAGCCAAGAGGTCGTTGAATTTGGCCTACTGAACTAGAGCTATGTTACATATTTTAAGTAATTTCCCCAGCATTATCGTTCAGCGAAAACTCTGAGTTGCTGGCGGTGGCTCAAAGTGACAACATGGTGTTCGTGTACCGCGTCGGTGCTGACTGGAGCGGCAAGAAGGTCATCTGCAACAAGTTCCCATTGTCTGGGGCGCCACTCAAACTCCTGTCATCCGAGAATGGGTTCTTCACTGGGACTAGTGATGGGAAAATTAGGTACGACCAACATGTACGCCACGGTTGCGGATCCGTAAAACTGGCGGTTTTGTGAGTTTCAAATACTTTTCGACTTTTGTTTAACTTTCTTTTCCGTAACTTCGGCGAGCGTGGGGGAAGCAAATCGCTTCGTGAGTTTTAGGCTGTAGGGTACCTGGTCTAATGCACGTTGCGTAACAGAATGGTTGTTGCTCTTTTTCTTCTACGGTTTTCACCAACGTAATTATAATGCGTACCTGGTATTTAATTTTAGAATCCTATTATTTGCAGAACCAGGAAGAGTTAGGCCACTCTACTTGGCTGTAAAGGAATTACCTACCTAGAACCAGAGACTAGTAAATAACTATTGACTGACCATCTCCATACAAAAATTCGTGACTCGGAACAAGGTCAAAATCCAAACTATTACTAGATGTCGCTCTCAAATAGCTTGGACCAACCTTGTCTTCTTTAATTTTTATATGAATTATTGACAAGAAACGTAATGCAAAATATTTGTATTAATACGGACTAAAACTGCTAGATGGCGTTGTCAAATAACCTGAAACCTTAGCAAGTAGGATTTATTCCTTTCCTGAAATTGGAAAATGTCATCATTTTATATCATTGATTTTGATAATTTTACTCAATAAGAACAGGTAGATAGTAATTTATTCTTACTTTATAGATGATAAAATAACAACTATAAAGGACCATAAACATACTGGTATAAGTTTATTTTGTTCAGAGACGCCTGGGCACTACCATCCTCCTTATTTTAATTGCCATAATAACCTATTTTTAAAAGCTTTTACTATCACAGTTGTGATAAACGCACATGTTATACATATATAACATATATATAGCAGCCAAAACGTAAACTTAATCAAGGTCTATAAAATTTGCACGAGTCACAGTAGGCGAGCAGACATATTGTGATTTCAAAGAAATGCAGGGAAAAGTTCCAAAACAAACACACACCCATAGCAACAACAATAAACGACAAAGAATTCAAATTGTCAAACAAATAAAATGTTGTCATAAAAAGAACAAAAAAAGTTGATGGATAAAGAACATTTTTTTAAATAATAATCCAGCAGGAAAATATTTTTTTAACTACTGCAAAATAGTTATGAGTTATATGCATTATAAATAAAAATTATGCACTTATTAAGACATAATTTTTATCGATATCAACCAATAAAGTAAAATATTTTATACCTATTAATTAAATGCACTGAAATTCGTTTTATTATGTTAAGGCAGATAAGAACAAACTGTGGAGATGAATGCTATATTTTTGTGGGAAAAATTATAACTTGTAAATCTAATACAACTAACGCCATCTCTCTATCTTAAAAACAACTATTTTCAAGTCACAAAATTTTGTTAGACATGGTTAGTCTATAGTTATTTACTAGTCTCTGCTAGAACTTAAAAAAAAAGGTTCTTGAAACATTTTACCTATTTCATCTTTTTCGTCATCTTTTTTCTTTGATACTGTATCTGTGAGATTAGTATGATTTTTTTTTTGTTGTGCATAGTTATAAATAAATAAAGTGATCATCTAATTTTATATCTATTCTTTACCTAACAGATCTAGTTACTTTGTACCTTTTTATAATGACCAGAACCCTAGACTGCAAGACTAACAAGAGCTCAAGCCTCTGGTCAACGGGGGCGTGCTGTGTGGCCTTAGCGCGTGGAGGGGAGGCCACTCTCGCGTCCGGACACATAGACGGAACTCTCTACTTGAACGGCCGACTGCTTCTCCGGTACACATTTCCGCCTACCGCGCTGGTACTCTTGCCGCCTTATGTGAGTTATTCAGTTTTCAATGTAGGTAAATGTAATGTATATTTTTATGAGTATGATTAAACATCACACCGAAATAGCTTAATTTATTTGAATGAAATTCAGTTCAGCAAAGAATATCTGCCAGTTATATCCAGGGAAAAGTTTATTTTATTTCGTTCGAAGAATGAACAGTTAAACAAACAATTAACTTTTTAAATAAGAATTAACATTCAGATTCAGATTCCTGCAGTATCATAGTTCCATATATTACGAATTAGGCTTTAAGCCACCGATGCAAAAAGAGATGTTATATCTTAAAATTTGTAAATGTGTATCTGAGTTTTGCTTAGAAAAACTTGTTCGAGAGACTGACTTCATACACGTCTGAGCATATGATTCGAAACATACTTTTAAGCTGTTGCGTCTCGTTTTTTAAATCTTCTATATACATTTTACTTCCCCTACCATATCGCAGTTAATAGTGGGCTCGTGCGACGGTCGTGTGACGGTGTACGAAGCGCAGCGCGGCGCCCTGCTGCGCACGGTGGAGCCAGCGCTGCCGCCTGACCGCAAGGACCTCATAGCCGCCGCGCCTAGCCCCTCCGGACAGGTACCTGCTACTCAGGATGCAGCACACGGTAGAGCCCCTGCGCACAGGTACTCGCGTGCTGCAGCAATATAGAGAAGGTGTTCGAGGCGCGCGGTGGAGCTTCCCCGGACAGGTACTCGCATGCTGCAGCAATATAAAGACGGTGTTCGAGGCGCGCGGTGGAGCTCCTCCGGTAAAGGTAGGTACTGCATGTGCTACAGCGATATAGAGACCGTGTTCGAAGCGCGCGGTGGAGCTCCTCCGGTAAAGGTAGGTACTGCATGTGCTGCAGCAATATAGAGACTGTGTTCGATGCGCGCGGTGGTGCTCCTCCGGTAAAGGTAGGTACTGCATGTGCTGCAGCAATATAGAGACTGTGTTCGAAGCGCGCGGTGGTGCTCCTCCGGTAAAGGTAGGTACTGCATGTGCTGCAGCAATATAGAGACTGTGTTCGAAGCGCGCGGTGGTGCTCCTCCGGTAAAGGTAGGTACTGCATGTGCTACAGCGATATAGAGACCGTGTTCGAAGCGCGCGGTGGTGCTCCTCCGGTAAAGGTAGGTACTGCATGTGCTGCAGCAATATAGAGACTGTGTTCGAAGCGCGCGGTGGTGCTCCTCCGGTAAAGGTAGGTACTGCATGTGCTGCAGCAATATAGAGACTGTGTTCGAAGCGCGCGGTGGAGCTCCTCCGGTAAAGGTAGGTACTGCATATGCTGCAGCAATATAGAGACCGTGTTCGAAGCGCGCGGTGGTGCTCCTCCGGTAAAGGTAGGTACTGCATGTGCTGCAGCAATATAGAGACCGTGTTCGAAGCGCGCGGTGGTGCTCCTCCGGTAAAGGTAGGTACTGCATGTGCTACAGCGATATAGAGACCGTGTTCGAAGCGCGCGGTGGAGCTCCTCCGGTAAAGGTAGGTACTGCATGTGCTGCAGCAATATAGAGACTGTGTTCGAAGCGCGCGGTGGAGCTCCTCCGGTAAAGGTAGGTACTGCATGTGCTGCAGCAATATAGAGACTGTGTTCGAAGCGCGCGGTGGAGCTCCTCCGGTAAAGGTAGGTACTGCATGTGCTGCAGCAATATAGAGACCGTGTTCGAAGCGCGCGGTGGAGCTCCTCCGGTAAAGGTAGGTACTGCATATGCTGCAGCAATATAGAGACTGTGTTCGAAGCGCGCGGTGGAGCTCCTCCGGTAAAGGTAGGTACTGCATATGCTGCAGCAATATAGAGACCGTGTTCGAAGCGCGCGGTGGTGCTCCTCCGGTAAAGGTAGGTACTGCATGTGCTGCAGCAATATAGAGACCGTGTTCGAAGCGCGCGGTGGAGCTCCTCCGGTAAAGGTAGGTACTGCATATGCTGCAGCAATATAGAGACTGTGTTCGAAGCGCGCGGTGGAGCTCCTCCGGTAAAGGTAGGTACTGCATGTGCTGCAGCAATATAGAGACTGTGTTCGAAGCGCGCGGTGGTGCTCCTCCGGTAAAGGTAGGTACTGCATGTGCTGCAGCAATATAGAGACTGTGTTCGAAGCGCGCGGTGGTGCTCCTCCGGTAAAGGTAGGTACTGCATGTGCTGCAGCAATATAGAGACTGTGTTCGAAGCGCGCGGTGGAGCTCCTCCGGTAAAGGTAGGTACTGCATGTGCTGCAGCAATATAGAGACTGTGTTCGAAGCGCGCGGTGGTGCTCCTCCGGTAAAGGTAGGTACTGCATATGCTGCAGCAATATAGAGACTGTGTTCGAAGCGCGCGGTGGTGCTCCTCCGGTAAAGGTAGGTACTGCATGTGCTGCAGCAATATAGAGACCGTGTTCGAAGCGCGCGGTGGAGCTCCTCCGGTAAAGGTAGGTACTGCATGTGCTGCAGCAATATAGAGACTGTGTTCGAAGCGCGCGGTGGTGCTCCTCCGGTAAAGGTAGGTACTGCATGTGCTGCAGCAATATAGAGACCGTGTTCGAAGCGCGCGGTGGAGCTCCTCCGGTAAAGGTAGGTACTGCATGTGCTGCAGCAATATAGAGACCGTGTTCGAAGCGCGCGGTGGAGCTCCTCCGGTAAAGGTAGGTACTGCATGTGCTGCAGCAATATAGAGACTGTGTTCGAAGCGCGCGGTGGAGCTCCTCCGGTAAAGGTAGGTACTGCATATGCTGCAGCAATATAGAGACTGTGTTCGAAGCGCGCGGTGGAGCTCCTCCGGTAAAGGTAGGTACTGCATATGCTGCAGCAATATAGAGACTGTGTTCGAAGCGCGCGGTGGTGCTCCTCCGGTAAAGGTAGGTACTGCATGTGCTGCAGCAATATAGAGACTGTGTTCGAAGCGCGCGGTGGTGCTCCTCCGGTAAAGGTAGGTACTGCATGTGCTGCAGCAATATAGAGACTGTGTTCGAAGCGCGCGGTGGTGCTCCTCCGGTAAAGGTAGGTACCGCATGTGCTGCAGCAATATAGAGACTGTGTTCGAAGCGCGCGGTGGAGCTCCTCCGGTAAAGGTAGGTACTGCATGTGCTACAGCGATATAGAGACCGTGTTCGAAGCGCGCGGTGGTGCTCCTCCGGTAAAGGTAGGTACTGCATGTGCTGCAGCAATATAGAGACCGTGTTCGAAGCGCGCGGTGGTGCTCCTCCGGTAAAGGTAGGTACTGCATGTGCTACAGCGATATAGAGACCGTGTTCGAAGCGCGCGGTGGTGCTCCTCCGGTAAAGGTAGGTACTCTCGGGGTTCGGTACCCGGGATGGACCTAATCTAACCTAGGGAGGTCTTCCTAACTAATAGGAAATAAACACTTTAACTTAAAATTACTTTTATTTAAAATGAATTTGTTACAGAATAACATATAAGAAACATTTATTAAACTATTTTTGGGGACGAAGCCCGCAATAGAATTCCGTAAGGAATCCTGTCAAGGAAATCCCATCAAGCAATCCCCTCAAGGGAAGCCATGGAACAATCTTCCATAATATATATATTATTACATTTTACAAATAAAATCAAATATTGACAGACTTATAAGTTGCCAGTCATAAATGTCGGCAAGTTTGTTTGTGCAATAACCTCTTTTAATAAATACGGCACAAGCAAACGTTGCAATCGCCCCTCTTGTTTAATTTATTTAATTAGTGAAGCTAATTAAATAAATTCCTATATACATTTCATTCTTAAATAACGACCCTACCTAAATCAGGACCATATACATTAATCGGGATTACTCTCAGATGAGCCCCCTACCGATAGGAATATATATACTTGATCATGTTTAAATTACAACATCTTATTACACCAAAAATGATCTTATTGTATTTATTCTCCATCAATAGAGCCTTAGCCACAAAACCTGATGAAAATCAGCCAAGATCCCGGCTGGTTAATTAATATCTAAATAAAACAGTGTAAATTATTTTAATTTCTCATACAATTCATGAATAATCAACAACCCCATATTAATAATTTACGTTACACAATCATACGCAAATTCAAATAACCAATATTTATTATTAAATTAATCAACAATTGTTAAAATAACCCATTGAATACAATCAAATTATAATTATAATTAATTGATAAGTAATAAATACATTAATATCCCATTTATATTAAAATTAATACTAAATTAATCAAATTATATTATCAAACATTATCATTCAGTTGGCAAAACAAACACGTTTGATATGAACTGTCATATTAACTTTAAACTTTTCTGAATGATTAAAAGTTTATTTGAAAGTTTGTAACTTTCGAAAATTTAAACATTACCTACCTAAATATTAAGATTTTACCTGCCTAACTATTACCGGACAAATCTTCCTATGAAAAGATCATAAAATCGGATCCAAAGTATTTTACTTAACCCAGAATGATACCTATAAATTAAAAAATTAATATTTCACAACGCAATGCAGAGAACTTTTTCAAAATGCACCGAAATACACCTGACAAAATTCTATACCAATCACGTTCAAAAAAATCATTACCTATTCCATCACAACCCTTTTATTATTTAATCCCACTGAGGATCCTATTCTACATCCGCGTGTTGACCCACAGACATCAATATCACAATATTATATATACTCGTAAACTTTGGCCGCATAGCTAAATCGGCTATCACCTTCTCTCTTATGGAGATTATTAGGCGTGGCTCAAATTAAACGTGCACATTATCTATAGTGTTATTTTAGTCTTTGAAAATTGACTTCTTTAGAGCATTGGCACCACACGTATATTTATGATTCGTAAATAAAATGTAACGCGGTAAATACGTGCCGCGTGTACCTGCCGCTCCTTAGAGGTTTCTCTTCGGGTATTTAAAATTAAATTATTAAATCATTAAATAAAATACCCTCTTATGTCAATATATTTTATATAAAAACCTTTTCCTTATTTTCTTTTATCTGCATCGTCCATCCATTGCATCTCCTTTTTTGGTGATGCTGTTTGGATCGGCTTTGCAGGATATATCATCTCGGAGCATTGCGTTGTGAAGTGTACATAGAATTAGAGAAAAAAATATTAGTTTGTTATATTATTCTAAAACACCAACGAAATTCTAACCGTTGCATATCTACAAATGAACGATATACATATTTGTACACCTAAATGAGTACTTTTACTCTATTAATTCTAAAAATAAAGAAATTATAATAATATAATAATATTTCAAGAAACAAACGCATCCACAAAAACTCCATTTTACATATATAAATATAGACACAATTTCATCATTAATTCCATTCTATCGAACATTATATAGTTCCAATTTATTCACATGCACAATCAATTCTTGGTTATTTTGTATTTTTTTTCAAGATAATTGTCACATTCTATATATCGCAATACTCGAAATAAACCTTCATATGGTCGACCAAGTTTTCGACTTCCACAGTTTCGTGTCTATCCTTCTCCGCTATCGATAATTACCGATAGACACAGTTTAAATCCAAATCAGCGCAGAATTTCGCCGCATTCAGCTGCACTATCATACCTTCGATGATAAGCAAATTATATAAATCTTTATTTACCTTCTTTATTAGCTTCAATAAAACATTATCTTGATCAATCGGCATCTACAATGTTTCAAGCTGTCCCAACGACGCCGGTTGAAGTTTGGGAAATTCCTTCCTCGCCCGTTGGATGAATCACCTTCTAGAGTTTCTCCCTTACTCCTGGTATTTTAGATGGCTCCTGCCCTCCAAAATCTTCCTTCCGCTATACTTAGTTGGGAATATAGCTGAAATAAAATATACAACACAGCATTATACTTTATATCACTGCAATTGTACGCGGCGCCTCCACCATCTCAGGGTTCGGTACCCGGGATGGACCTAATCTAACCTAGGGAGGTCTTCCTAACTAATAGGAAATAAACACTTTAACTTGAAATTACTTTTATTTAAAATGAATTTGTTACAGAATAACATATAAGAAACATTTATTAAACTATTTTTGGGGACGAAGCCCGCAATAGAATTCCGTAAGGAATCCTGTCAAGGAAATCCCATCAAGCAATCCCCTCAAGGGAAGCCATGGAACAATCTTCCATAATATATATATTATTACATTTTACAAATAAAATCAAATATTGACAGACTTATAAGTTGCCAGTCATAAATGTCGGCAAGTTTGTTTGTGCAATAACCTCTTTTAATAAATACGGCACAAGCAAACGTTGCAGTACCGCATGTGCTGCATTGTGTTTTGTTAGTTAGCTTAGTTTTTCTTTGTTTCCAGCATTTATTGGAAATCGGAATAAAATATTTTTTCTGTTTTTAGCTTTGCAAAATAATACAATAAATAAGTTTTTCAAGTATAAGTTGATGACGATGTGTTTGGGAATGGTTTATTTATTTAACTTGACATTTTTTATGAATCTTAAATCAAGAACAAAATAACAACAACAGACATATAAAACCTTCAAAAATCTCCCCAGACCATAGCAATTGGAATATTTGATGGCTGCCTGATCGGCGAGGTGAAGGACTCCGGCGCACTGGAGCTGACGAGCGTCAGCATCAGGAACCTGTACGCCGCGCGCGCCGTCGCCTGGAGCGCCGACGGCACCAGACTGGTGGTGGCTGGCCAGACTGGCGCGCTCATTTTGTTGGAGGCTGTGTTGAGGTGAGCTGATTAAGGACCCTATATGCATCCACCAGAAGCTGCTGGCAGAAGAACGCCAACTCCGTAATTTTTTTGAATAATTGAATATGAAATGAATGAAAGGTTTTTAATCTTAATCTACAATTTACATGTATTGAAATGTCAATACCTGCGCTTATTTTGTGGCATTCCGCTTCGCCGCCAGCGACCCTATAGAAGTGTTGCTATAACAACGAAAAATAACAACAATACAAATAAAGAGATTTACTTTTAAGTTTTGTATCCATGTATTGAAATGTCAATACCTGCGCTTATTTTGTGGCGTTCCGCTTCGCCGTCAGCGACCCTATGGAAGTGTTGCTATAACAACAAAAAATAACAATAATACAAATAATAAGATACACTTTTAAGTTTTGTATCCATGTATTGAAATGTCAATACCTGCGCTTATTTTGTGGCGTTCCGCTTCGCCGTCAGCGACCCTATGGAAGTGTTGCTATAACAACAAAAAATAACAATAATACAAATAATAAGATACACTTTTAAGTTTTGTATCCATGTATTGAAATGTCAATACCTGCGCTTATTTTGTGGCGTTCCGCTTCGCCGCCAGCGACCCTATAGAAGTGTTGCTATAACAACAAAAAATAAGAATACCTTTAATTATTAACAGCTGGAAATGCGACTTGCTATCTCATGAGCATAACTATAGTGAGAGCCACCCACGAAGTCGCTCCCCACTCCAAAACTCTTAGACCTTAATTCCTGTTCCCATGGGCATTCCGGAAAAAAATCTCTCTCACTATTCTATCTCACTCTTACGGCTGAGACGAGCCTAATGGTACCTTCATATGTTGAAATCCGTCAAACGGTTTAGGCTATAGAGCGTGTCATACATATACATACATACACTCGAAAAACATGATCCTTCTGCGACAGTCGGGTAAAAAGTAGTGGGTAGCGACTTCTTGGATGGCATTCAATATACACAGATTTGAATGGTCGAATGTGACATTCAGTGAGCACTTCAACATTAAGAAAGAGTTTATCGATTTTCTCTTTCATGAATATCTCTGGTTATGAAGTTTAATTTCAACAGATTTTATTTCTATGCAAGTTTTTTTTTATTAATCTATTAAATGTGGCGTCATCTCCCGCCAGGCGTTGGGTGTGGCACGACACAGTAGAAGTCCAACACGTGAGTCCGAGACAACTCGTGCTGACTCGGCTGGCCAACGACGCGCCTTCCCTGACAGTCAGCACCAAGGTGGCGCCAGACATCTTCAATGTCAAGTTCATTGGTAAGCCGTTATTGTTATTTTAATTATTTAACCGTTTTAGTTAATTGTTGTACATAATAATTTGTAACACACATTTTGCTGTAAGTATACTGTACAGTCTCCAATTAATTTCTTAAGTATATAGTTATAACTTCTGATCTTTCCAGCAGGCACCCAATTCACTCATAATTATTATCCCACCAAACTTTACATCTCTTAGGTATCTGCATTTTATTAACAAATAAGTAAGTAATATGCGAGTATGTGTTAATCCACATATCATGCCCACTTTTATACTTGATAAGTTGATCCGTCTATAGGCTTTGATCGTGAAATAAAAACTAAAATTCACATAATCACACTACATAGTACACTCTTACTTAATTGAGATTCTTAATTAAACAAATTTTCACTCCAAACACGTTTGTTTGATGTTATTATACAAACAATTTATTATATTTAATATGTCATTGAATAAAAACTAACCTGTTGTTGTTCATTTGTAGGCAACGATTGGTACGCCGTATGTCGCACTCACAGTACATTAATTCTGTGTGACATAGCCCGGGGATTAACGTCAGAGGTGAGTTGAAAAGTAACCTGACAGAAATCGATTATTTACTCTTCTACTCAAATAAAACGACGCGAAACTAATTCTACCAACCCTCGGATATGTAGTAGCCATGCCTAACACGCCGGAGGTCCCAGGTTCGAGTCCAGGTCGAGGCATTCAGTTGTGAGTTGAACACTGATGTTTATTCTCGGGTCATGGTTGTTGAAATTTATACAGGGTGTTTTTTTATTAGAGCATAATCCTTTAAGGGATTATAGTACAGGTCATTTGCAAAATTTTTTTGTATGGACACCCATATGCGAAAGGACCCAATTTTGAGATATTTTAAATTTTAGTGCTTATTTGAAAAAATCATAGGTGGTAACTTAAAATCTAAAGATAAAAATTCAAATGATATTTACTCAATATCTTAATTAATTTATTAATGAGGGTCTATTTACATATCCAGAGCATAAAATGTACAATTACAACGTTTTTTTAAACACAATGCCCCCGAATTCAAGAACAAAAGAAAAATTTTATTAGTATTTCACGCAAATTTGCCCCTTTAATATAAAAAGTCACTATGACATTTGTTGTGCACATTGTAAAAAAAACATCTACATTTCCTAAGATTTCTAATGAGGTACACAACTTTTACACAAGTGTTCAAACACCAAAGATATCACACAAACAATGGAGCGGGAGCAGGCAGAAAAAATAAAAGAAATGACATTGGTGTGCCACTCAACAAAAGGGTCAGCTAGCAAAGTAGGTAAATATTAGGTCTTTACCTATGAAATTGCCGTTTTTCACGAAATAAATGAAGCGTAATTTTTTTTATATTTTTTATTTCTATTAATCAAAATAATCACCCATGCATCTTTGCCAACGCATTGATAGCTTATTGATGCCTTTCTTGAAGAAATCAGCTGGACGGGAGGCAACAAATTCTTCAAAGGCATTTTGTACTGCCTCTCGGGTATTGAATTTTTTTCCCGCCAAGAAGTTATCCAAATTCTGGAAAAAGTAGAAGTCTGTAGGCGCAAGGTCTGGTGAGTACGGCGGATGACGGGGAACTTCCAACCCCAACTCTTGTAGCTCGGAGACCGTCTGCTGTGCAGTATGAGGTCGCGCGTTGTCGTGCAGGAGCAGTGGAGCCGAACGATTGACCAAAGCTGGTTGGAGACGCGCGAGCTTCTCCATCATTGTGTTCAGTTCTTCACAGTACACATCTGCAGTAATGCTTGTCCCATTTGGCAAGAAGCTGTGATGAATTACACCCGCGTTAGACCACCAAACAGTGACCATCACTTTTCTAGGGGTAAGTTTTCGTTTAGGGCATTGTTTGGGTGCTGAACCAGGGACCAACCAACTTGCTGAGCGCTTACGATTGTCAAGCAGGATCCATTTCTCGTCACAAGCAACAATGCGGTTCAGAATTCCTTCATTTGTATGCCTGCTGAACAGTGCAAGGCACGTCTCCACGCGTACTTCGCGCTGGCGGTCATTGAGTTCGTGGGGTACCCATTTGTCAAGCTTTTTTACCTGCCAATTTGACGCAAATGGACCAATATTGTTTTGTTGCTAACGTCGAAAGCTGCTGCTAATTCAGCCGTGGATTGAGTTTCATCAGCTTCCACAATTGCCTTTAATTCGTCATTGTCGACCAAAGTTTTCGGACGACCACGGGGTTCAATTTCAATTTGTCAAAATTTCCAGAACGGAAACGGGTAAACCAATAACGGGTGGTGCGTTCGTTTGTAGTGTTCGCTCCGTAAACGTCGTTGATGTTGCGTACCGCTTGTGCCGCTTTGCTGCCACGACGGTACTCATACTCCATAATTACTTGAATTCTTAACTTATCCATGATGACGAAAAATGTTCGAATGCGTTGAAAACAAAACACTAACTATTAAACAAATGACGATTTTAGAAAAAGAATTCCATGTTTGTCATATAAAATTAATTTGGAATTAGAATTATCAGTCAAAAAAAAAATATTTTCATTTGAAATGGCCAGTACGGCAAAACGGCAGTTTCATAGGTAAAGACCTATTAGTATCAGGGATTGTACTCCGGAATACTACTAATGCATGTAAATTTAGTCCGTTCTTGTAATTCGTTGCGTTCGGATGATCTCGGTTGCTATCTGCAGTTTTGTTTTTCTTCTTACGACGATCCGGCTTGTGACTGTTCTGTAATTGATTGCCCTTCTGACGACTTGGCTATTGATCTGGTTACCGTGTGTGCTCATCCGAAAATTTGGCGTGTATTTAGGACTATGCCTGGGAGCCAACAATCAGATTTCACCAATGAAGAATATGCTGATATTCTGTTTAGGTATGGCGTAGCTATTCTGTTTAGCTGCCCAGCGCGAATATCACTTGCAATACCCCAATCGTCGTTTACCCGATGTTGGAGTCTTCTCTCGAGTTTATCGAAGAGCACGTGAGACTGGAAGCTTTCAAAGACGACGAGGTATGTCATCTTTAATTTATTTCACTTTTTATGTAAAAGGGGCAAAAGAGAATGGCAGACTGTGTACCCAGTAATATTTATAAATTGTAATAATATCAAAACCGGGCTATATTTAGTTTATAGGTCAATATTAGACACGTATTTACCAAGCTCAAATATTGAGATGGTTGTTGGGGATACTTAGAAATATCCATTTATTATACGCCATTTATTTTTTTCATCGACACCTAGAAAAATTATATATACTGTCAATCTGTCAAACCTCATCAGGTATCTCATCTGTTGGCAACTTAATAATAATAAATAAATAAATAAACCTCAAAGACATTGAGCCGCCATTTCCTATGAAGTAAACAACGTTTTCACGTCTTTTTCGCGTGTTTTTTGAGGTTAGATTATAATTTCGACTATTTATTCCCAACTTCAGTTGTTAACTATATAAATCTTATGATTGCATTTCGGTTATCCATCATTCAAACAGTCAAACCTACATACTCAATTTGAGATACTTGAATGCTCTGCGGAAATAAAAGGGGTAGTGACAACGTATGTGAGTTTGCCAGTATTCTTTGCGTGAAATACTAATAAAAATTTTCTTTTGTTCTTTAATTTGAGTGCATTGTGTATAAAAAACGTTGTTATTGTGTAGCATATTATGCTCTGGGTATGTAACTAGATTGTCATAAATAATTAAAATTCAGATATTAAGTAAATATCTTTTTAATTTTAATTTTTTTCTTTAGATTTTAGTTACCGCCTACGATTTTTTCAAATAAATACTAAAATTAAAATATCTCAATAATGGTTCACTTTCAAAAGATGTTGCAAACGACCTGTACCCCTTAATTAAAGGATTATGCTATAAAAAAACACCCTCCCTGGATGGATCCCTCCCGGATCAGTTTGCTGTATGGTGATCTATAATATATTTATATTAAAGACAATGCATGGTTATTCTGGGTTGTATATAAGTATTTTCCAAGAACAAACATCTACGTTCGTACGTACGTACCAAGACTCCAACCTGGCTTACCTCACTGGCTAACAGTTTATTTACACCTAAACAAATTATATTGCTTTCCGTGTGTTCCATCTCACCGCTTGATACCAACGTAATCTATTTTGTATTTTAATTAATTTGCGCGAAGAAAACATTTAAGATCAATTAGATATTCATGATTCTCGAAAACGAACATCACGCGAAGCCAATGACGCCTTGCGGTAAGAGTCACTGAGGTACACACACACATATATATATATATATATATATATATTTTTTTTTTTTTTTCGAAATGGAGAGTTTATTTATAGCCCTATTAGCCTTTTAAATTTCACCGGACTTTGTGGTCTAGCGCTGAGGGCACTTAGCCGGAACTTAAACTACTCCTACATACGATACGCCTAAGTACCAAACAGAGAGATCTGACCTAATCTTTTGAAGGGTTTCCTAGAGGTTGTCCTAGAGCAGGTTGAAAGAGAGAAGTACACTGCTGCTCTTTTTAATGGGTTGACTTCTATTCTCCATTTCCTAAACCAAGCGCCTAATGCGTTGACTGCGGATTAGAGTATTCTAGTTAACCTACGTAGATTCCTATCAGATGTGTATAGCGCAGTGTCGCCTGCGAAGAGCGCGAGTTCTACTTTCTCCGTCTTCGGCATGTCACTAGTGTATATTGAAAACAAAGTCGGAGAAAGCACCGAGCCTTGAGGGACACCGGCTAATACAGGTTGGGGATAAGAGAGTGCACCAGCCAATCTGTAACGAAAGGTTCGACACTGTAAAAAGTCTCGTATGATGTGCACGAGGCTGTCTGACACGCCTAGTTCAAAGAGCTTGAATAACAAGCCATTGTGCCAAATCTTGTCGAACGCTTTCGCCACGTCAAAGAAAAGCGCGACCGTGCCTATCGGTTTTCGACCTGGGTTCCTTTGCTCCAAGATGTGTTCCGTGATGCGGTGCACCTGTTGGACGCAGGAGTGACGGGACCTAAAGCCGAACTGTTCGTCCGGTAAAAGGTGCTTGGAGTGGATGACCTCTCGAAGCCTGTTCAAAATGATCCTTTCGTATAATTTGCCTATCGCACTGAGCAGACGTAGGTTTATTTGCTAGGCAGGTAGATTTGCCGGTTTTTCGGGTTTCCTAATACCGATGACAATCGCTTCCTTCCATGTTTGCGGAAAAGAGCAGTTTGTTGGTAAGTTATTGAATATAACTACTAACAGTTGTATGAGTGCGAGTAGGAGAGCTTTCAGAACCCTGTTTGGTATTTCGTCTGGACCTGGGGCTTTCTGCGGTTTTAGGTTTTTAATTATTATCTGTACCTCTTCCACCGTTACCGGTCGGAGGGTGTCAGTCGGTGGGTTGCCGCATTTAGTTTCGACTGTGCTATTCACAGTTTCTATGTGGAGGGAGTTAGAGCTTTCTGTACTCGGTGTACATTGTTGGGCTAAGCTATCGGCTAGGGTTTCAGCTTTTTCAGAGTCATCGAAGGCGGGAGTCATGGCCGGTGGCCTAAGAAGCGGAGGCATCGATGACGCGGTAGAGTCCATCTTCGCCATGCTCCAGTAAGCCAGATGCGAAGGCGAAATCTCTTCAAGAAGCGCGTACCAGTTGTTAGACCGCATTTCGCGTATGCGAGATTTGACATCTCGTTGTAAAGCCCTCAGACGGATGCGGATTGCCTCGGTCGGAGCGTAATCGTACGCCCGGATAGCTGCGTTCTTTGCTCTCAGCAAGTCCCTCACATCCTCAGGCAGGACCCAGCGTCGATCATTCGCCACCGGAACCTGCCTGGAGGATGCACTGATAGCAGTTCGAAGGTGGTTGGTGAAAGCGCCGATCGCAGCATTGGTCTCCTCGATGTATGACAACGAATCGGGAATGGTGTTTAGGTCGGGGCTGTCAATTGCCTTTAGGGCTTCTGTTAGTTTGACCCAATCGATGTGTGACCTCGTTTGAGGCATGGGGTCAGTTTGGGTCAGATGGCTGCATGAATACCGGTCGGTTATCCGAAGTAAGCTGGTGGATGACTTCTACGGAGTGAACCGTTCAGTTAACACTTTGGAGGATTGCTATATCGAGAATATCGGGGCGATGATTTGTGTTATAGGGATAGGGTGTCGGTTCCCGAGGACCCACTACATCACAATTTAGCGCCTCTAACATGTGATGAAGCCGACGACCGTTTGGGTTGGTAACTACGGAATACCAACATGAATGTTTCGAGTTGAAGTCGCCAGCTTGTATTATGGAGGGACTGCTATCGAGTAGCGACGGAAGGTCGCTTTGAAGTATAGCTTTGGCTGGTTGTTGATAGATGGATGCTAGCGTGATTGGCTGATGACCGCTCATCGCTATTCTACAACAGGAAACTTCGATATTCTCGAGCTGTGGCAGGTATACAATGCAGTGACCTTTTGTAATAGATGAGGGTACCGCTTTATCAGCGGTAAGCCTATCGTTGCAAACGATGTTGTAGTTCGCTATTTTAGGGTGCTTGTGACTAGGTTTCAAAAAGGTTTCCTGCACAAGTAAGATGTCGATTTGAAATTCTCGAACGAATTCGTGAATTTCATTGCGCTGATGTTTAAGACCCTCGGCGTTGAAGAAGCCAATAGTGAGGGACCGCGGTTTTATCCTAGAGGACGCCATTTAAAAGTTAAATTTATTAAATTTCTGGACGTTGGCGATAAGTGCCTGATGTTCGAGTGCTACTAAGCACGTCGCCTGAAAGTCGCCTTTTGCGGCTCGTATTTTGCGTGCCAGAGTTGTTATTTCGCCCAGGTCGAAGCTTGAGGTGAATTCGCTAATCAGTGTGAAGTCCGAAAGTGGCTCCGCATGGCCATTAACTGGGAGACGAGAAGGCAAGCAAGTAGGTGCTAACCTAACCTGCTGTACCTGACAAGGTGGAGAAGCGAGGGAAGCGATGGTTTTCCGCACCATGGTAATTCTCTGCTTCGCCTTGTGAGCCTTTTGGGGGTTTGGTTTTGGAGCCCTAGGGCAACCTGAATAGTTGGCTGTATGGCCGACCGTCTTGCATAATACGCATGCGGGGGTCTGTGGACTGCGGAGTTCTCGCGCACCCCGCAGTGCCATGATCGCCCGGGCACTTAACGCACCTAGGTTTGGCGTGACAGTTTCTTGCTGTATAGCCATATACTTGGCATCTATGGCATTGGCTCGGAATGCCGCGCTTGAAGGGGACCTCCACTGTGATCCCTGACAGATTGGCAATGGTTTTTAAATTAAAAATCTTCTTGTCTTCTAATGAGTGATTTAGTGTTACTAATACTAGATTGTACGGCAACCTATCTTTGCCATACATGCGGTGGACAGACTGCACAGGGAACCCCTGGATTTTGAGGTCCTGTAATAACAGCTCGGTGTCGAGCTCTTTTGGTACGCCTCTAAGGACGACGCGTAAAACGCGCTCTTCCTCGAGTGCGTAAGTACGGTACGCGATGGATTTCTCCATCAAGTACCTTGTGAGGGCGCGGTGGTCGGCGGACGAAACGGTTACCACGCGAATACCAAGCAGTATTTTTCGCGTGTGCATACGCAATTTTGAAATTGGACATATAAGTGGACACAGATGTCCATGCCGCTTTATTGCGGTTGAAAATAGGAAGCAGATGCCGACCGGTTGGCTTGGCCTCGGACATGGACTGCGGGGTCCGCTTTTTAGGGGTTTTGGACTCATCACTGAAAGAGTCCGAGGGCTTGGCCCTTTTTTGTCGCTTAGCGACGACGGTGAAGCCCTCGTTGGATTTGAGGGCTTCAACGGGAGCCGGAATATCCCAATCCATCGACGATGCATTGTTGGTGGATGAAGCCACGGACGAGCGCGAGCTAGAGCGCTCACGTGAGAGGTTGGTGGATACGGGCTGGCGTGCCCGTCTCTCCTTTTTAGAAAACACTTTCAAACTGTGTCCAGATGTCTGGACACTGCGCGCGAACGAAGGCCATGAAGGCCTTCGATATATCTGCTTATAACTAAAAAACTAACCGTAGTTCGTCGAAGGCCGCTACCTGAAATTCTAAAAAAAAGTACGCAGGTAAAGAGTTGACCGGCAAATGTACACGAAAAGACACAAATATGATAAAAGATAAATGAAATAGAAGAGTAAATAAATAGAATAGTAGAAAGGATATAATAAATAAAAGGACTGGATTAGTACAAATTAGTTGAAACCGTTTGGTATCCTTTGTACTAAAACCAGAATACTTTACGCTGGGCGCACACAGCACTCAGTACAAGCACAACACAGCCATTTGAAAACTAAGAGACTTAGTCGCAAAGAAAAAAGATCACTTCGAGAGCGGTCGGAGGGAGTAAAAAACCCAGAAAAACCGTATCATGGAACCAACACGCTAGACTGTGACGTCAGTAAACTGAGCGCCACTGAATATCAGGAAGGGACCCATCAATCGGAGTGGTTTTGGAACGTCCGTACCGGGCGGCGGTCGCAGCGAGAATGAGAGGCACATAGAAGATATGCTGAATTTGATAAGATTTTTGTCATGTAAACCCTATCTGAAATCTCTGTGCACGCCACTGCCACACTGTTAGGGTTTTTACGAGCCCCAATGCAAAAAAGTTCGTCTAGTGCCAAATATTACAAGTGTCTAATACTCGAAGTAAAATTAGATATATAAATTAACCTTTATTAGTTCAACAAATATACAGTGGTTTTGAACATTTAATGAAGTTTATTTTAAATAATAAAATGTAACAAAATATTTCCCTTCGTTGGCATCGTTGCTACCAATTCTTCACATTGTTGTGTAGTTATTGCGTCCCAGAAAGCTTTAATTTTTTCCTTTAGATTGCTTTTAGACCTTGCTGGATACTTGCGCAACATTTTCTTCATTTTCCACCATAGGGTCTTGTGAATGGGTGACAAATCTAAGACTACTTGCCGGCCACTCAATTGTCTGTGTGAACTGATTTCGATAATTAGAAAGGTGTAGGGATTACGATGTTTCAACGTTCGAATCGAGGGCACGAGACTTGTTTCCAGAATGTTTTGGTACTCTACTGCATTAACAGTTCCTTCTACAAAATATGGACGACCCAGACTTTGTGTGGACATGCAGCCCCATATTTCTGATAACTTTTTTCCGTACATTACCGATCGTCACCTCAAATTTAGATTCATTACTCCATATTATTTTAAGCAACTGGTTTGCAGTTCAATTTTCATGATCTTTAGCGAACTTCTCCCTTTTCTTTTTTTAGAGAGCTGTAAGTAAAGGTTTCTCTTTAGCAGTATAAAATCCATAGCTCAATCATTTTACGACCCTCTTCCAGGTATCGACAGATACATCTTTGTCAATCATCTCTCACCACTTCAAGGTAAGTTTTCCTGCGCGGGCACGACGATTCTATTCAATGATTTTCCTTAAAACTCCATTTTCAGCTTCGCTTGTGATTCGCGGCCGACCAGATCCGTGCCATTTTTCCTGTGATGTTCGATGATGATCTGAACTGTCAATCTTGGTAGGAATAAGTTCTTAGCTAGGTAGTAAGCAGATATGCCACTGTTAGCGACGCAACATGAAATGGATTCGGCATAATAGGGACATAGCCATACAAATAGTTTTGTAAATAACGCTAGTCCACGACCTCACTACTTGTGCCCGTCCTCGGATAAGTGGTTATTTTCGAGTGTGACGTAAGCAAGTACTAATAAGATTCTTATAGGAAATTATGATGTTATAGGAACCTAGGTATAGGTATATTTTGAATTCTATTTTGATAACATTGATTTATGGTTGAATTGATGATGTTTGTGTTTAATAAATTTCTTAGAGATTTCATTGGTATAATATAAGCATAATGTGAGAAGCTTTATGTATGTTTTGGATAGAAATTAGACCTAGGTTATTTGTAAAATACTGATTTGTTCAGATTTGTCATAATCGTGGTAATTTTATGGTTATTTCATATCAGATTAGGTAGATAATGGTAGATATAACGTTATTGTATATAGGTTCATATAATAAAGTACTTATTTGAAGTAATAAATGACGTAATATGGTTAGAGATTTTCTCGTTGAATAACTACGTAATTATAGGGTTTATTGTTATGGTTTTTTGATAATAATGTGTAAATTGCTTTCTTTTATTGAAATGTAATAATTATTTTCATGGTGTTTTACGTTTTTGAAGAGAATAACGAGAAAACCTTTGTTGTTGTATATGTTCCTAATTGGTAGTTATATCTTGTTTGATTATGTTAAAATCTAATTGTAATTAAAATGTTTGCATATTTTAATAATGTAAAATGATAAAATTATGTTTGTTACCGTTTCGCCTCAGGTACAATGTTAGGCTAAGTTAGTAGCCTGCCGGCGCAAACGGTGCTTTGAGATAGTTTTTGTTCTAGAAAGTTTTTGGTATTTAATTTTATCAAATTGATATTTATGTAAACATATAGGAATCGTTTCGCTCTATTATTTGAATTTAATATTGCAATAGTTTTGCTTAATAGTTTGAAAGATAATTCGATGTAAAGTTTAGAATCTAAGTAAAACTTAAGTGTAATTAGGTGCAAATTGCACAAACGCGCCAGCCAATCAGAGCGCTGGAATTATTTAGGGCGAAATTTGTATAAAAGGCGCACGCCGAGCTGTGGAAGTGGTCTCGGTTTGCGTGCGGATTCGTTCGCACGTCGATCGCAGACGCATTTTCCGCTTTCTAGTGCCTGCACTAGTTGAGCACCCCAAATTTCAGGGGTCGTTTTCACGACCCAGGCTTCGTACCGTATTTCCTAAATTTCATAGAAAAGTCGTTTTCACGACTAATCTTCGTTCGCCGCCTGCTGCCCGACGTCGCCGACTGCGTCGCCGTCGCCGCTCCGGCAAGATCTGCGTTCCAGAACTTCGAGTCTTCGTGTTCGAGTAAGTTATTCGCGTCGTTTCCAACCGCCCTACTGCGTGTAGGGTGATTTTAGGAAGTTAGTCATCGTTGTTAGGTTCATAGTATATATATTTATATATTGTTGTCCCTCCCCAACCCCTCCGCAATGGCTTCCCTAACCTTTGATGAGGTTAGGGATCAGTTATTTGAACTTTTCCGTGTTGAAAAATTTTATGCAAATGCCGATAAGTATCGTTTCGTAGATACTCTTATCCCTTATTTCATGAAGATAATGTCCACAATGGCCCCTCAGGCCACCTCCGTCCCTCAAGCTACTCAGACCACTCTGGTCTTAGGCCCTCCCGCGTCCCCTTCCTCCAGTGACATGGAGTGTGAAGTAGACGCCCCTCCGAGTCATCCTCGGACGCCACCCCATCTGGCCCTGAGCCACCCTCCTTCACCCTAGTTAAGAAGCGCTCAAAACAAGCCCCGGCGTCCTCAACGCCCGTCCCGGTGTCTTCAACACCCACCGCGGCGACTTCAACGCCAGCTACCCCGGTACATACAACACCCGCCCCGGCCTCTTCTGTCAAGGCCAAGGTCCCACCACCCGTGTTCCTTCGGGAAAAGGGTAAATGGTCCGAGGTCTCGACTTTTTGCAAAGAGCACAAGATCCACTACACCCGAGCGACCAACTCGAGTGAACCTATTAAAATCACCGTCTCGTCGATAGACGATTTCGGTGCTTTGATAAAGCTCCTCACTGATAAGCAATATGCTTATCACACTTATGCTCTGTCAGAAGAGCGTAAGTTCAGAGCGGTACTCAGGGGAGTCCCGTTCGAATTATCGAACGAGGCTATCCTGGAAGACCTGCAGTCCCAAGGCTTCCCGGCACTTGCGGTGCATAAAATGCACAGCAAGTACGGGAGGCAACACCCTCTCGCCTTGGTGGTTCTCACCAACGTCCCCAAGTCCAGGGAGATTCTCAAAGGGGTTAGCACCATTTGCGGCCTCTCTGGGATCTCGATCGAGGCGCCTCATCGCCGCGGTCATCCAGGCCAGTGCCACCGGTGCCAGTTGTACGGGCACGCGGCGGCCAACTGCGCCGCTCCGCCCAGGTGCGTCAAGTGCCTGATCCCTCATTTCACAAAGGAGTGCAATCGCACTCCCGAAACTCCCTCTCCTCCCAATTGCGTGCTTTGTGGCCAGTCCGGCCACACCGCAAACTACAGGGGCTGCCCCCGTGCACCCCGTTGCATGCGTACTAATTCTAAGAGGGCGGCACCCAAACAGGCCCCGCCCCTTTCTCAGGAAAACTTTCCGCCGCTGCGTAGCCGGGTTCCTCCGGCTGCAAAGCCTACCCAGCCCAAGCATGCTCCAGAGAACTGGAGGCACCGCCCCGCTGCACTAGCGAATCCCATCCTGGCTCCTCGCCCATCCAATATCACTCCTCAACCCTCCGTAGCAGACGATATGCGTATCGTCTGCGACGCTATCAAAAGTGTCGATGTTAGGGAGATTGCAGTCTTAGCCCGTAAACTTAGGGCTTCACGTACTCCGACAGAGCGGTTGCTAGCTCTGGCGGAACATAGTTCCCTTCTCAATTCATTATAGGTTCATTTAAATGAATTGATCCCTAAATCATGCTTCGGCCGACCTCCGCGCAGCCCCGGCTTCACCGGAGGCTGCCCCGAACGGCCACCAACTCATGTCCCTTTGAGTACCTTCAGTGCAACTTTCACTACAGGTGGAAGACCCGCTAGCGGGTCTCCGCCAGCGCGCCCAACTTCCCGACGGGTGTCGCTTCCGATGAAGGCTAACAGTATACGCTTACTACAGCCAACAGGTGGTTTTTAGTGGGTAGGTGCCATTCTGGTGAGTCCCACATAACCCCCCCGCAGAGGAATTTACCTGCGGGCGGGTATGCATGACGCATCTTCCACCTCCCTCCCGCGAGGGTGCCTCGGCAGCAAAAAAAAAAAAAAACTGGAAGTCAGTTCGGTGCCCACAAGCAAGAAAACAACATCTAATAAGAAGAAACAGTTCGGTGCCTGCAGCGAAGAAAACAACAACTAATAAGAAGAAAGAAACAGTCTAAGAAGAAAAGTTCAGAAGAATCCAACTAGAAGAAAGAAAGTGCTGTTCGGTGAACCCGGAGGCCAGTGAAGACCCAAGAAGACGTAAGCGCTGTTCGGTGTATCCGGAGGCCAGTGAAGAGGTCTGAAGAAAGAAGCTGAACTACAGGAACAATTGCGGTTCATAGGCTTGTTTAAACTTAAGGTTTATTTGTATCCGCAATAAACGTTCATACTTTGAAGACGTGTTGTTTTCACTGCGATCCAACCTGCACTCGATCAAGTCGGGTGTCACTCCGTGGTTCGTCAGGTCGTGGTGTCTTCGGAGCTTCGAAGGGTACACACTACGGCGGCATCTTCCCAGCCGGCGCAAAACTCCGCAACAGCCACTATTGTGATATTTTTGTGGTATTTTTCGTATTTCGTTGGCCATAGGTTTATAGGTAGCCATTTTGTTTGAACATAATGATAAAATTGCATGAAATTATGGTTTTTATATGTTTGGAAATGACAGTGACGCATTATATGACAGCCGAGTGGTGAGTGGTCAGTAGCCCTGTCTCATACGCCGGAGATCCCAGGTTCGAGTCTTGGCCGGGGCATTCATTTGTGTGATGAACACAGATGTTTGTTCTCGGGTCATGGTTGTTGATATCTATACATGGTGTCCGGTAATGAATGGATAACCTTGAAACGTCTAGTACAACTTATTGCCGTTCTGAAAAAAGTACAAAAAATAATTTATCATAAGTAATACCTCGATATTTCTTTTTTAAAGAAAAGTCTTTTTTTTTTCAATATTATTTTACCGTCTTAAAAACTATGACCACAAATGAATGATTTCTATTTGTTTTTTATTGTTTTAATATTATAGACTTACTGTGCTGATAGATTTAAAGTAAATAGTATGAAAAGCTTACGCAGATTTTTTTAGAAATACGCAAAATAATTTATTTTTGAAAAATATGCAAAAAATATTTTTTAAGCAAAGTTCAAACCTCTTGGGTATGAAAAAAATTTATGAATACATCGGTGGCCAATAATTTAAAAAAAATGTCTGTTTCAAGTAGATTTTATAATGGTACAATTCATAAATGTATCTTTCATAAATAGTGACTTATTGCCACTAATGTAGAAAAGGAGAAAATTTGACTAAATAACCAAATTTGTAATATGGGAATTTTTTTTAAATCGAATTGTGTCTGATCATTGGTGATTAATAAAAAAACAACATTTAAAATTTAAAATAATTTATTTTACATTAATTTACAGTAAATGTTCAAATTGTTTGCCTCCCACTCTGATGCATGCCCTACATCTTCGGATAAATGCTCTGCTGAGCTGTCTAGTGTACCGTCGCTCGCTTATTTTTGATGTGGCTGCTCTGACACGACGGCGAAGTTCGTCCAAAGACCGTATAGGCTTACGGTATAATTCCTGTTTGAGGCAGCCCCAGTAAAAAAAGTCCAATGGATTTAGATCCGGTGAACGTGGAGGCCACAAAATTGGCCTTTGACGTCCGATCGACCTATTTGGGTATCTGCTGTTTAAATATGCACGAACCGGAACAGCATAATGCGCAGGACAACCGTCATTTTGCAGCCAATACGATTCACTCAGCTCCTCGGGAACATCTTGTAATAAATTGGGGAGATCGTTTTGAAGAAACTCCAAATAACTTTGCCCCGTCAAGTTCCTCGGTAATTCAAATGACCCAATTACCATACCATTTAAAATTCCAGTCCAAATATTTATTTTAAATTGGTATTGTGACCTGTCTTCACGCATAAGATGGGGATTTTCTAGTTCCCAACTATGTAAATTATGTAAATTTACATAACCGTCTCTTTTGAGCGTTGACTGATAGCTCCACAAAATATTATTAAAAAATTGCGGGTCTTCCTCCATCATAGCCAGCATTTGCCGTTAAAAACGCACTCTTGCTTGAAAATCTCTCGGTTGGAGAGTTCGCACGCGTGTGACGTGGTAAGGGTGGAATCTGTTTTTCTTTAAAATATCTTGCACGGTCGATTTTCCAATGCCTGTGCGTCGAGCTATTGCTCGCGTAGAGGTTGAAGGATCATTTTCAATCTGCTCAAGCACCACGTCTTCTACATCAGGACGAGCGATTCTTCCAGTGCTATTACCACCTACACCACTACCCGGTATTCTTCCTTCTACCTTCTTCCGCGGTAGTCTGGATGGCGCAGTTTAGGGTATCTCTCCCTATAAAGAGCTGCGGCTGCATTTGCGTTGCCTCTGCTTTCTCCATAAATAAACTGCATGTTTGCATATTCTTGAGCCGTGTACTGATGACGTGGCCAGAAACAAGCCAATTCGTCGCAAATATCACCAAACAAAACAAGTCCAAATCAGTAAGCAAAACAAAGTCCAGTAAAATAGCCAAGTGGTCGTTTTAACGCTGATTCAAATAATTGCAAACGGAGACGAAATAAACACATGAAAAGTCGAGCAAGTCTAGTGACGCACTAAGTTCCCTTTATTTTTACATTTAGCTCTTCTCTTTCGCACTTACCCAATTCAGACCCCTCTTTGTCTAACATAACACAAAAGACGGTCGGTATAGCATGCGCGCAGGTAGCAAATATGAAGGTCGCACGGCCCATTTCACGCTAGTAAAGTAACCATTTTAAACATTTAAATTGGTTATTTTATTATATTCAAATTAGTTAATTTCTAACAATTTGGTTTCAATTTGTTTTATAATAGCTGTTTTCATGTTTGATCAATTCCTGATGCGTTTTTTTATTAATCCCCAATGATCAGACGCAATTCAATTAAAAAAAATTCCCATATTACAAATTTGGTTATTTAGTCAAATTTTCTCCTTTTGTACATTAATGGCAATAAGTCACTGTTTATGAAAGATACATTTATGAATTGTACCATTATAAAATCTACTTGAAACAGACATTATTTTAAAATTATTGGCCACCCATGCATTCATAAATTTTTTTCATACCCAAGAGGTTTGAACTTTGCTTAAAAAATATTTTTTGCATATTTTTCAAAAATAAATTATTTTGCGTATTTCTAAAAAAAAACTGCGTAAGCTTTTCATACTATTTACTTTTAATCTATCAGCACAGTAAGTCTATAATATTAAAACAATACAAATAGAAATCATTCATTTGTGGTCATAGTTTTTAAGACGGTAAAATAATATTAAAAAAAAAAGACTTTTCTTTAAAAAAGAAATATCAGAGGTACTTATGATAAATTATTTTTCGTACTTTTTTCAGAACGGCCATAAGTTGTACTATTAGACGTTTCAAGGTTATCCATTCATTACCGGACACCCTGTATGCGTATGTTTATTCTAGGTACATATACTGGTTCATACATCAGTACATACCCGGTTCACTGTATGGTCATCCATAACACAAGCTCTGCTTACTGTGGGGCCATACAGTTGGTGTGTTTGTCTAGGGATTTATTAAATTTATTTATATGACAGATTATTTCTAATTTCAAGTCGAACTCAGTTTTCTATTATAACTGGTAGAATTGAGACATGGCCGAACTCTTTTGCATTAAGAACTAGACAAACAATTTTAAGTTAGACCTAGCAATTTAAAGTGCCCATAAATACATATTTTAGTAAAAGAAGATTTTCTTTAAAATTGCCTGATTAGCTACAATAAGATGGATTTTACCCTATAAATTTTTTTTCATTTCAAAGGCCAATTTTATGAAAATGTACTTAAGTTGAAAACAGGCAACCTTTACAATATATGACTGACCGAACTCTTTTGCATTGGGGCTCGTACACTTCTAGGAAATTTGAACAATGTTATAATTGTAATTTATCAGTAACTTGAAATTTTACTTTTTTGTATGATTAATCAATAGCATTTTACACTATTTGTATAACGATCTATGTCTCCCGTTTAAAATCGCTCTGAATACTTGTATAATAAAGATAACTCTCTCTTCTCAAAATAAACTATTAAAATTGGTGACCTCGTAGTCTGAACCTTACTTTGTTAAATTATAAGGAGCAAAGATTTGTTTCATTGTTAAGACAATTCGTGACCTTCATTCGCTTCAGAGCCACATTGTACTGGCTTCATTTTATTTAAATAAACCACAGTTTTCCAGCACTTTCAAGGATAAGATTTTTATTATTATTTATGTTATGATTTAAGGAACTCACGGGATTTATACTACTTATAATTATTATTTTTATTATTGATTTCCCAATATTTCGGGTCATTTATCAGCATTATAATGATCACGAAGATGTTCGCTAAAGTATAGTTGTAATATTGTGAATAATATTTTAAATTTCATTTTGTTTGTTTAATATTGTAGAAACAATGAAAGTTAATTTGAGGAAGAGGTAACTTTATCTGCTGATGCAAATCGCAGCAAATGATAACGTTATTCGAAAGAATTCATTTCTGTTTGTCAAAAGTTAAAAAAGGGAATGGGGTACTTGCGCCAAAATTATGTTTAGAAATTATATTAACAATTCAATAATGATAATCGCTCAAAGTGCATTACTGAAATATTTATTCAAAGTATTTCAAACGTAATTTGAAACACTAATCAGCGCCAAGTGACGTCACTACGTAAGTCAGGTCAGCTGTTCAACAAAGTAAACATTGAAAAATATCTATAAAATGTAAAAAGAAAAAGGCTTTCTCAAGGCCGACTCGCGAAATCTTCCTAAAGTGGTTTTTATAGAAAATTCTGAAAAATTAATCCGATAAGTGGAGTTAAAGTGAGGTTATGTTATTTAGAGTGCATTTCTTAGTCAATAAAATTATAGCCAATACTCTTCTCCGTGTTTATAAACACTGTAACCAATGTCCTTTCATGTAACTACCATCTTTATGTCTTTATGTCACTTCACAGCTTGTGATTTTAGGTCAGTCTTTGCCGCATGAATGACGATCTCAGTCGCATCGGTAAATGGGCTTAGTCTTTTGGACTGGTGTGAATCCCAACAAGTCTCAAGCGTTAATATAATAGTTGGTACATGCGCGGTTGCTTAGATTTACCTGATCTCCCTCCCGTGTTACTCAACGGTACTAGGATTGATTTTACCAAATGAAGCCAGTACAATGTGGCTCTGAAGCGAATGAAGGTCACGAATTGTCTTAACAATGAAACAAATCTTTGCTTGTTGTACTAGACTGCAACCTGCAATGGCACGCTAATGTTAACGAGATTAGTCGAAAAGTGCAGTACTCCTTGCGTTCCTTAAAGATACTTTAAAGTTTTCTGCCTTTTCGCACTAAAATCAGTCTTGCGCAGGTTCTCATACAGCCTTTATTAACTACGCTGATGCATGCTACCCGGATGTTTCGGAAGAGCTTTTAAGTAAGTTAGAACGGTTACAAAAGTTATGCATACTTTTTATTTTTGGCCTAAAGAAGTATGACCATATAACAGAATGTCGAAAGCAATTCCGCTGGCTTCCAATCCGTCTCCGCAGAAATTGTCAAATACTTTGTCTTTGGTTAACGTCTTTTTCAATTCATCCTCTCCGCAATACCTTCTCTTCAGAGCGCTTCTATTTCTTATGTCAGAAGTTCATTGCAGACAGCACAAACGCACCCTGCTACAATCGAAGCCACACAAAACAAATTTTTTCTTAAAATCTTTCACAGGTCAAGCTGTTCCACTGTGGAATGAACTTTTTTGTTCCTCTTTATTTTTAGGGACTTTTATACAATTGTACATGCCAGTCCCATCGTACCTTATTACAAATTTATATTAAATTTACTATACATGATTATGTAAAACGTAACAATGAGAACTTAAACAAACTAAAGGCTTCATCTGAATTCGGCGAGGACAATAACATTCCACCATAATGTGCCTATATTGTACCTATTCAAAGATAATTCCACAAACAAAGATTCTCGAGCAGTCTGAAAACGGACACACTCCGCCAACACGTGTAGGATATCTTCTGGTGTTCCGCATACCTCACAATTGGATGAAATAATTTTTCTTATAAGATATCCGAAACTGTTAAGCAGCACGTGTCCAGATCTCAGTCTGTGGGCTAAAATTACAAATTTTCTATTTAATTTAGTAACACCAAACCGCGGTGTACGAGGAGGCTCCGACGCTATGCACTTATACCAAAATTATTTTATTTATACATTTTTCCTCAAAATTAAGTTTCCATAAATCGTGACAAATATTTTTATGTTTTGGCAATAATTCCATAAAATGAGTTTTATAATTTAATTCTTGTCCCTGCACTATTCCTAACTTTGCTAAGCCGTCAGCCTCCTCATTACCTTTTATGCCAACATGTGATGGAATCCATTGCAATACCAGTTCCAGCCCTCTACTTTTATAACATAGCACTTTACATAATACATCATATGCTATCGGTGTACATAGCAATCGTTTGGATATACGTCAGTGCTTCTGAAATTGCAACGAGTGGCTTGGTTATTAGGATCATAAAAAGCTGCGTCATTGCCATTAACACCTTTAGACCCATCCGTGTAAATTATGTAATAATTTTTATAGTTTCCTCTTAGGTCTTGTAAAGTGTCGAGTTTTATCAAATTATTTTCGTAATCTTTCTTAGGAATTTTAACTGAGTTTAAATTAGTTTTTATCGTTTTTTCTACATCAATCTGAGTTACCCATAAATCTAATAAATACATTTCAGGAATAGGTGATGATGCTATACTTTCTTCTTTCTTTTCCTTGTAGCTTATGGGAAGCAAGGGAAATTTCTTATTGTGTTTGAGGGCGCTAAGTTTTGCGAGCAAATTCGTTGTGATATTATTAGATGTCAAATACGACTTATGACAAAATTTGGAAAAAAGAAGGAATGAACTTCCTCACGATATCTGTGAAGCAAAATCACTCCCAGACTTTAAAAGCAGAATAAGAGAACACCTCCTTTCTCAGACCTAAATTGTACTGTGGTCGTCGTACATCATTTTTTTCCGACATATGAGGGGTATAGAATCAAAAACAGCTAAATCCTTGTGCAACTATTTTTCACAATCAGAAAAAAACGATTATCATTATATTTTTGGCAACACCGTAAACGTGGCTTTGCACTTGTACCAACACAAAAATCTTTTAAGACGAGGGGAAGACTGTCGTTTTAAATGAATTGTCCTGGAGATAGCTGCTTTTGATACCAAGTACTGGATTTAGCTATCTTTGATTCTGTCATCTATGGATATAGCTGCATTTGATTGCAACATTGGACCGATGACGTCACAACGCTAGTGATTTACCTAATAAATTATAAAAGCAAAATGTTCAATTATCCTGCCTAATAAAAATTTTAACTCAAGCGAAAGAAACTATCTGTATGCCGGCTACGTTTTCATGCCTAAACGCATATTTCATAAATATATTAACGAATAATGGAAACAAAATATACACATAAAATCAACTTTATTAGTTTTTAGATCTAAGTAATGTGAAAGGCAGATGTTGTAATTACTATACCCTTAGCGTAACATCTGTCTCGACTCTTTCACAAGCATCTTCTTCCATGTCATAAGTTTCATCTTCGCCGTTGTCTTCTAAAAGCTGTATTTCTTCTTCGTCTATGTTGATAACATTCTTATAATATTCTAAATTAGGTAGTTCCTTCCAGTTTTCACCAAAGTGCTTTTGTAGTAGGTTTCTTACATCTCTGAGCTTTAGTGGTTTAACATCTACACCTTTCGGAATCGTCATCGGCTGTATCATTTCTGCCTTTTTTCCTTTTCGACAAATAGTTTTGGGAGCACCCATATCAGAATTATAAAACAATTCGCCACGTATCATAACATTTTCTTGATTTTTGGACCGTCGAATAATGATACGTTTGCACTGCGATATTTTAAAATGAAGCTGGGCTGGTGCTTTGACAATATTTTGAATAGAAGTTTTCCAGTCAAACACATCAATTTCGTCAAGTTTGGTGACTGTAGCGTGTTCTTTAATGACATCTATATACTCTGAAGGCTGTGTTATCACTTCAAGTTTCCGAATTTGTTTTTCTATATTCCCGAACACTCGATCCGCTGGCATAAATGAATGTCCGGTAATAGGAAACACTAGTTCCACTTTTTTCATCTGTAAATGATCCAAAATCCACCGGGAGCACATAGACACCATCATAAGATTTTTATTTTGTCCTGCGCACCCGTCCGCCACTAAACGTAAGTGAGTAATATTCGTCAAATTACATCTGTTCAATCTATCGTAAACTGCGGATGCTATCTGATTTGCGCTTTTTGCGTATTCATCTTCCGTCCACACATAAGAAAACGTTGTGTTTTTATTTAAGGGGTCTTTTGATGATCCTTGAACTATCGAAAAATTGTACAGGTATAGCTGCCTTGATCAGGCACTTTGGGGAGAACCAAGTTTTTCTGGCAGTCGAAGGAAAAAGTTGCCATTTGGTCTGATTTTTCTCGTAGCAGTTTATAAAATGCTTGTGATTTAAGCTTGTGTACCCTTTTTTCTATTATAAGCTGATTTTTCTTCGATTGATCTGTTTCTGTTTTTATTTTTTCCTGGAACTCAATACATTTAGAGCACATGTCAGTCCTAGGACTTCCAAAGCCAAGATTAAAGTCTTCATTAAAAATTGTTCTGAAATATGATTGTTTGACCGGGCTGGTTGGGCTCTTTTCCATAAACATTTTATACAACCTTCTAATATTAAGTTCACTGGGTAGGTATTTTCTTTGAGTAGTTGACCCTCTGCAGTAATGCGCTTCAACACATTTTAGGGACTTTACAAAAGAATGTACGGCTTGTCTTTGTGTTGCATATTTTTTTAACTTATGATCACCGCCCCGTTTGTCGTTCGGAAGTCGACCAATCGTAAAGAAATCTCTCAATACATACTGGACACGATATTTTGTGATTCCAGGTGTGCTTAAAAATATTTTTTGGCAGACTGGTATCAATTGTTTTTTTGCATGTATTGCGTACTTTACATTAAACTCTCTGCCTTTTCTCACATTTTTGGTCGGTCGCTTTCTATTAATCTTGTTTGCTGAACAACATTTTAGTATTAAAGCATCCTGATTCTTTTTCAACGGTGTAGCATAAAAATCTCGGTGGAAATTCAGTAAATCTGGAACACGAAGGCTTTTACATGCAAAGCTTTTGCTGTTGTGATTGCAAGTAATTTTTGCAGGTAACGAATGTGATGAGTACCTATGAACAATTTACAAATAAATATGAATATTTTTTTTATGGATCGAAGTTGTCTAACGAACTCCGGATCTAACTGATGGTAAGTAGCATCCGTGCCCACAGACATTATTAATTGAAAATATTGGTGATTAATGATGCGTCCGACCTAAGGCGACGCATCATTAAGTTGGTAAAGCCTCTTGTTCCTCTAATTTCTCTGGCTATCCTTCCCTTCACAAGTATGCTTACTACCGGTAAAAATTACGTTTTAAGTTTTTTATCTACGAAATTACCGTTTTTCTCCGTGCAAAAAATTAGTTTCTAAGTTTGACTGCCAAAACACTATCTAAAAAATCTTTCACACGGATCTTTTTAGTCACCACTAGTTTTGTAGTTTTCAGATAGATACCTACTCAAAATTTGTTTTAAGTAAAAATATACCTAAATAGCTAAAATTGCTAAATAACTTCGACAAAGTTTCAGTTACAATTTTTTTTTAATGAAAATTTTATTTATTTTCAGCTATTTCACCTAGTGTTAAGATTTTATCGAATTTGCATTACAATGTGCACATCACTAGTCTGTACTTACCTATGAACTTTCGCCCTGTTCGCCTTCCATTTCTCCGGCTCCCTTTTGCGTTTTCTTGCTCTCCCGGGCGTAGCTTCTATGACTGACTCTTCCATTTCACTTTTTGCTAGACTTTGATAGGCTTTTTTCTATTAAAACTGTTCAAAAAACTGCTAAATTCGAATAAAATCGGCAGACGCAGACGCACGTGTTTGTAAGAAAAACGCCATGTTCAAAAACGAAAATAAAGGGCTCTGATTGGTCAGCCGCGACATAAGCTGTATTTGATTCTTAACTATAGGGATATAGCTATTTTTGTTTTTAATCCCACTTTTTGACACGAGTTTTCTGTAGGTAGCTACTTTTGGTAATAAAAGATTTTCTTGTCATGTAAGAATCTTGACTAAGAATAAAATGATATTTATAGTTTATAACCCCAGTTTATATAGTTTATAAGCCCAGAGTGTGGATATAGCTGCCTTTGATTCTATATTACTCATTTTATTTTAAATTATATTGTTGTATTTGTGTATGTTTGTGTATGTATGTATGTAATGTATATGTGTATACATATGTATGTTGTATGTTAATGCATGTTTATTAAGCCAAGCAAGTATGTATTTTTGTATTTTGTAAATAGTACTCTACCGACTCGAGTACGCACTAACTTTGCTCAGCATCACTATTTCCAGTCACAGGTCGGCTAGAAGAAATTTCTAATAGAAATAATCTGCACCTATATACCATTCTGAATATAATATAAACTTCTTAATCATTTTGTGTGTACGTAAATTATTAGATAAATTAATAAAACATTAATTTGCCTACACAATCAGCAGATCTAGGTGATTTGATGTCTGCTTTCTTCAACACTACAGTCGAAAGTATGGATATATAACAAAAGCTTTTTAAAAGTTAAACTACCTACTACAAGTTTATACTTAATCCAGTTTTCAATTCATTCTCAGTCTGTAAAAAATGTTTATCGATCGAGAAGGTACAATGGTGCACTACGCCCATACGCGACTGACCACTCTTGTGGTATAAATTAATTACCGATGAAATTAAATTGTGATAATTTTCATATATTTATTTTAAGTTGTAAGATTTATTAGAACGTCTCGCTCCGATGACGGAGCAATTTAGAATGTATCGCTTCATTTCTTTCTGTTCTGTCAACAGTATATTTAAATATCCTTTATTCTTAATTCATAATAATTCATATTAACCTCTTTACTCAAATGTCCCGGCATTCTGACGTGCTCTCTAAGGCTTAGCCGTGACGATCGGCCGCCCGCATGAAATTTATTCACACAAACAAGGTTGGGTGGATAAATTTCTTACAAAAATTATTCTAACTACCTGCCTGAACGAGGATGTATTTGTACGACGGCCTCAGGAGAGACTACCCCTGTCGATTAGGTTATTCCTGGTGGTTGGTGTGAATACTTTATGTACAAATAGTAAATATAACGTTACAAAAACAATGGCTTCACCATGATCCAATGAATAACTGCTCCGAGAGGAATTCCGGCCAGTAAAACCTCGCAAAAAGCAAGCGAACGTCGCCTAAGCTACTTTCAATATAATGTTTCCTAATCACATGTCAAATATTCTTACGGAATGTTGAGATGCGAGCCAGAACCGTTATAGAGATGTCATTTCATTGTTTCACGTCCCTGGCAGATAACTTCACCTTATTGCGCGCATCGATAACCAGCTTGTCACCTGCAGCCAGCAAAGCATGCCACCTATTCTTTAAGAGAATGTATGGTGTTGGTGACCGCCTGATTACAAATGAACGCCCCTCGGTTCCATCACCAGATAAGGACATAGTGAAACACAACGCAAAAAACATCTTTATTGATCATTACACATAACAACTTTTAAGACAAGATAAAATTAATTTCATATTTATTGTATCGCCAAGGAAGGGTTGTCATCAATCCTCATCCCTCAGTGGCTGCCACCTCATCAACTATTGGCTGCCATCTCATCTGCTAGTGGCTGCCATCTCATTTCCGTTATATATCCACAATATGAAAAAGGAAAAACATATTAGTACATTAAAATATAACACTAACACATATATGCCAACACACATTCTTAATGATAACATATAATAACATTTACTACGTTATAATCAACTTATTCACATTAGTCATATATCTTTCAGATTGATATATGTCAGGCTAATGTCGCCTCATTTTAGCCTAAAAACTAGAAAATAACAATTATTTATTTCTGACACTCTACAACATTTACATATTTACAATTATAATTTAGATAGATTTTTTTTTATTATAATGAACTCAACAAAATTATCGCAAGTTAAAAGGTTTCAGCCGATTGACATGGACAGTTATTTCTCGACCTCCATTCACCGCCTTTATTAAATAATTGTTGTTTCTCAAACCTCTACATATTTGATATAGACCTTTAAATGGTCGGCTAAGTTTTTTACTCTTTACAGACACTCTTTTTGGGTTATGCAACAATACAAATTGACCTGTCTGAAGATTAATAGATGAAACCTTTTTTATCATATAGCCTTTTCTGCGCCAAATGAGCTTTACGAGAGTTCTCTCGTGCCAAATTAACATTATTTCTATATCTATTCCTACTGACTTCGAAATTTTCAATATTTAAGTTAGGATTTAATCTTTCATCGGAGGGAACTTCAGGTTCCCTAGCGAACATTAAATAATATGGTGAAAACTTAGTGGAAGCTTGTTTGGCACAGTTATAAGCATACACTACTAATGGCAAAAATTGACACCAATTACGTTCTGTTGAGTTAACATATTTCGCTAACATGTGAGAAATATGTCTTCACGTATCTTTCTACTTCAGAAATTACATTAGGCATAAAATATCGAGAACGGAACTTCGCCAATGTTTTCATTAGGCCGAAATGTCCTCCTGTACATGGATCGTCATGTAGTTCAAACATTACAATATTTTAATATTGTAATGTTTCGTGTATGTATGTAGTGTAATGTATTTTAATGTATCGTTGTATACAACGACTTAGGTAAAACGAGTATTTTTTTTTCTATATTATTTATTCTAATATTTTTGTACAATAAATTATTATATACTACAAATCCTTTAAAAGAACCCTGATTATTTCTCGCCACTGTATTTCGCCATCTACGACAATAATCATCTAATCCCTGCTCGCGAGATACCTGGATTACCGACATTTTATACACTTGTAAACCGTCGTCCACCGGTTCACTCGGAGGAAGCTCTTGCTCAATTAGCGGATTCCGACTCAAAAAATCAGCTACGACGTTCTGCTTTCCTGAGCAATGTATAACGTCAAAGTCGTGCGCTTGTATTACTAGAGCCCACCTAGCTAACCGACCGGACATATCTTTCCGTTCTCTAAGCCAGCATAATGCCTTATGGTCTGTCACTATTTGAAATTTATGACCCCATAAATAATGTTTGAAATAATTCAAAGCCCATACTAACCCTAAACATTATTTTTCTGTTATAGCATATTTCTTTTCCGCATCTATTCTATTCCGCAATATCTCATTATTATAACCCTGCATTAAACACGCACCTATAGCTAGATAACTTGCATCAATATAAAGCCTAGTGCAAATACCTTCTTCGTTACTAAAATGACGTAAAAGTGGTGCCTTTTGAATTAATGATAAAATTTTATCGAAAACCTTTTGTTGGCATTTAGTCCAAACAAATTTTTCCGTTTTTTTTTAAAGTTTTGTTAATGGTAAAGCTAGTGATGAAAATTTTTTTATAAATTTTCTATAATAAGAGAATAAACCTAATAATGATTTTAACTCTTTAACATTTTTGGGAATTTTCATATTCCTAATCTTTTCTATTTTATTTTGATCAGGCAATATGCCTTGACCTGAAATAGTATGCCCCAATACAGTTATTTGTTTATACCCAAAACTACATTTTGATGGTTTTAAAGTTAAATTTGCACCCCTTAATCTTTCTAGCGCCTGACTGAGTGCTTTCATAAACTCCTCAAAAGTCTTCCCATAGATAATAACATTGTCTACGAAGACTATTACATTCCTATACTTAAGCCCAGCCAACACTTCGTCCATCGTTCTTTGAAAAAAAGCCCCACTACTTTTTAAGCCAAAAGGTAATACGTTAAATTCATACAACCCTGATGGGGTAATAAATGCAGTTTTGTGTTTGTCCTGCTCCTTTATGGCACATTGCCAGTAACCAGAATTCAAATCGAGATTGGCATAATAATTAGCACCGTTTAAATGAGAAATAATATCATCAATTATTGGCAATGGATATGCATCGGTGATAACTTTTTTATTAAGTTGTCTAAAGTCAACACAAAATCTCCACGTGTCGTCGGGTTTCTTAACCAACACAACCGGGGATGCATATGGACCTTTTGATTTACTAATTGTGTTATTTTGTAACATGTCTCACACTTGTTCGCGTATGATTCTATGTTGTTCAGCAGAAACCCTATAAGGCGCTTTATGAACAGGAGCTTCGTCCGTAGTCTCTATCGTTACTTCGACAATATTGCACCGACCTAAGCTATTTTTATCGAGAGCAAACGTGGACCTATATTTATTTAACAATAATGACAAAGAATTACGTTCACTATCAGATAATTCCGGCGATAAATCGAAATTATTGTTTTGTCTTGCCACCACCTCACTCCATAAGTTATCTTTAAAATTATCTACAAGATTACTAAAATAAACATATTCACTTTCACACATCTTAGGTAATTGCTGAATCAGCTGTAAAGAATTATAATTGTTACATATACTTTTAACACTATCTTTACATAGAAAATTACAAAGATAATTGCCGAATCTTATGTTATTATTCTTAAAGTCTACTATGGCTTCTGCCTTTCGTAGGAAATCCTGTCCGAGGATTAAATCTTGCTCAACATCCTTCAGGACGACGCATTCCTGAATATGTAATTTATTATCTATTGTTATAAATGTCTTCGTGCTTCCCAAGCAATTTAATTTATTGCCATTTACGGCTTTGATGAACAGATCGTCCGCTTTTTGCATTGTTAAGTTATGATTTTTGCAAAGTCGGTCAGACACCACCGACACGGATCCCCCGTATCTAATAAAGCAATAGTGTTACAGCCGCGTATCTGAACGCAAATAAATGGAACGAACTTACTTGCGATAGGGTTTTTTTCTTTCGTCGGCGTCTGTACAAACCCTATTACTGACGCCGATAAGTGTTTGGGTAATGCTTTTGTAGTGGCATTCCCTGGCTTTGATTGGTTGCACGGTCTCTAAAATTGTAATGGGGAGTATTAGGTTTTGAAGATGTGTTTTGTTTGGGTATGAATTTTATATGTTGCCTGTTTATGTGACTCGGATCCATATCGCCTGAGTCCCTCGGAGCTGTATGTGTAGACGCCGCCGTTGACGTGACGCGCGTTGGTAAATCCCAATTTATTTCGAGTGTGTCATGAAATATTTCATGCATTTGCATGATTGTTCGTTTCAGCGCTTCCTTGCTATCGAAAGCTTGTGAAGCTAATCTGCATTTATTAGCGTATGAACAGGTGCGTAAGAATTGTCGTATAAATGTGCTCTCTGAGACTGCTGGACCAGCCTTGGCTGCAAGTGCGTCTAATGCATAATAGTAGACTAGAATATATTCTTCAGTCTTTTGTTTCCTTTCGTAAAATTTCGCTAAGTGATCGACGTCTGTATGAAATTCTTTGATCAATTCGTTTTTTAACTCTTCAAATGTGACTTGCGAGAAAAAACTTAATGCTGGCCCTTCAAGATAAGCGGCGAACACTTCTTTTTTTTCTTCCTCGCTGTAGCGATTCAACGTTGCGACGATGTTAAAACTATTTAGGAACTCTTCTACGTTCCCCTGCAATCCGGTGAACTGCCGCATTCCCATTTTGTTTTTTTTGATATCCAAGGTCTTCCTATCCTCAGGAACCTTATTATAAAAGCGTATACATTGACCCATGAATGAGTTAGTGACTTTATGAAGCCCACGATTATGAGCTGCCAGCATATTTCTTCCTCTTGTGTTAACATTGTGCAGATCTTTTTTTCTTTTGAACAAGGTTATGTTCTTTTTTACATACATTAAATTTTCTAAAATATATTGTGAATGGAAGGTAAGAATATTTATTTCCTTAAATTTACTTCTAAGTGACACCCTTGGACCAAGCTGATAGATTGCGCGAACAGCCCTTTTCTGCAGAATAAATATAGTATCGATGTCGGCAGCACTCCCCCACAACAGAATACCATATGTCATGAGGCTGTGGAAGTAACCAAAATAGACTAATCGAGCAGTTGTTTAATTTGAAACTTGTCTCATTTTTTTAACAGCATATGCGGCAGAGCCAAGCCTTTTCGCTAAACCATCAACATGCGGTCCCCACTGGAGTTTGGCGTCTAAGGTTATGCCCAGAAATACAGTTGAGTTTACAGAAGTCAGTTCCTGGCTCTTTAACTATAATGTTTGTGTTTACCTGTTTGACATTTGGCAATGTAAACTTAACACATTGCGTTTTTTTTTCATTGAGGAGCAAATTATTAGCTGAGAACCACTGCTCTGTGTTGGAGATGCATTTGTTTACTGCTCGATAGTCAATTTTTTTGTCTTTTTATTTTAAATAAGAAGGAAGTATCGTCAGCATACAATATGACCTCGCATTGATTCATAACGACCGATGGCAGATCATTGATATATACTATAAATAGGAAAGGACCAAGAACTGAGCCCTGGGGCACACCCATTGTCACTGCCGATCCTGATGATTTTTCTCCATTTATTGCAACTTTCTGTTTTCTATTAGAAATAATAGGTCTTTACCTATGAAACTGCCGTTTTGCCGTACTGGCCATTTCAAATGAAAATATTTTTTTTTTTGACTGATAGTTCTAATTTCAAATTAATTTTATTTGACAAACATGGAATTCTTTTTCTAAAATCGTCATTTGTTTAATAGTTAGTGTTTTGTTTTTAACGCATTCGAACATTTTTCGTCATCATGGATAAGACCGTTTGAGGGTGTTCGTCGTTTGGATACTTGGGGGGAGGGAGACTTGCCGAGCTAACAGATGCAGAAAAGAATAATTTTGTATAGACATAAAGAGACTCTGTAAATTTATTTTGAAAAAAAATATACCCGTGAAGTTTCTTGCCAGTTCTTCTTCACGAAGGTTTTTTCGAACTGGTGGTAGAATTATGTTTTATTTGACGTAAATAAGAACAAGTAATTGTCAATGTTGAGAAATAAATATTTCATTTCATTTCATTTCAAGTTAAAAATTCGAGTAATTATGGAGTATGAGTACCGTCGTGGCAGCAAAGCGGCACAAGCGGCACGCAACATCAACGACGTTTACGGAGCGAACACTATAAACGATCGCACCACCCGTTATTGGTTTACCCGCTTCCGTTCTGGAAATTTTGACCTGAAAAATGAACCCCGTGGTCGTCCGAAAACTTTGGTCGACAATGACGAATTAAAGGCAATTGTGGAAGCTGATGAAACTCAATTCACGGCTGAATTAGCAGCAGCTTTCGACGTTAGCATCAAAACAATATTGGTCCATTTGTGTCAAATTGGCAAGGTAAAAAAGCTTGACAAATGGGTACCCCACGAACTCAATGACCGCCAGCGCGAAGTACGCATGGAGACGTGCCTTGCACTGCTCAGCAGGCATACAAATGAAGGAATTCTGAACCGCATTGTTACTTGTGACGAGAAATGGATCCTGTTTGACAATCGTAAGCGCTCAGCAAGTTGGTTGGACCGTGGTTCAGCACCCAAACAATGCCCTAAACGAAAACTTACCCCTAGAAAAGTGATGGTCACTGTTTGGTGGTCTAACGCGGGTGTAATTCATCACAGCTTCTTGCCAAACGGGACAAGCATTACTGCAGATGTATACTGTGAAGAACTGAACACAATGATGGAGAAGCTCGCACGTCTCCAACCAGCTTTGGTCAATCGTTCGGCTCCACTGCTCCTGCACGACAACGCGCGACCTCATACTGCACAGCAGAAGGTCTCCAAGCTACAAGAGTTGGGGTTGGAAGTTTTCCGTCATCCGCCGTACTCACCAGACCTTGCGCCTACAGACTTCTACTTGTTCCAGAATTTGGGTAACTTCTTGGCGGGAAAAAAATTCAAAACCCGAGAGGCAGTACAAAATGCCTTTGAAGAATTTGTTGCCTTCCGTCCAGCTGATTTCTTCAAGAAAGGCATCAATAAGCTACCAATGCGTTGACAAAGATGCATTGATTGCATGGGTGATTATTTTGATTAATAGAAATAAAAAATATATAAAAAAATTACGCTTCATTTATTTCGTGAAAAACGGCAATTTCATAGGTAAAGACCTAATATATGATTCAATCCAGGCAAGCGCTCGGTTTTTATGCCGTAATGGTGCAGTTTCATGAGTAGAGTAGTGCGATCCACACAGTCGAACGCCTTGGACAAGTCACAAAAGACACCAATAGCATCACACGACTCCTCCCAGGCGCTGAATACGTGTTTTATGAGTTCAACACCGGTATCGGTTGTTGAGCGACCCCGCGTGAAACCAAATTGCTTAAAATTCATTAAACTATTACCGCAAAAATGAGAGAGTAATTGATTTAAAATTAATTTTTCAAAAATCTTACTAGCGTTGGTAGTATTGATATAGGTCTAAAATTATTAGGGTCAGACGTACTACCTGATTTGAATATTGGAATGACCTTACTCAATTTCATTAAATCAGGAAAAACACCATTATCAACACACTCATTAAATATACTGGCTAAGTAGTATGTATAAGTATATGGTATAGCCCCACCATCAATGACAGATTCAATAATTTTAACAGAAATCCCATCTAAATCGGCAGTATTTTTTACTTTAATGCTTTTAAATGCATTTAAAACTTGTGGAACAGTAACATGTTTAAAAATAAAATCAATATCGCATGAATTTACATTTTCCGTTAGCAGTGACTGTGCAAGAGTGGAACATGAATTAATACTCGAAGTAGTTGACACAGGGATGGCAGTAAAAAAAATTTTGAAATGCTTCAGCAACGTTAACAACACTTAATCATTAATTTTTACATTATTTTGGTGTGCGGTTCTTTTGCTTTCCCAGGTTCCTGACTAATTATATCCCATGCAGTTTTTGAAATGTTAGTACTATATTTAATTTTATTATTAATGTAATTAGATTTAGCTACACTGCATACTCGTTTAAATCATTTTGAATACTTTTTAACATATTCATAAAATGTCTTATTATGATTATAAGTTCTTTCACTGTACAATTAATATAATCTATTTCTACTTCTGCATATTCCCACTGTTGCCCAGTCACTAAACCTAAATAAATTATTATTTATACATATTTTCTTTTTTTTTAAAAACAGAGTCATATTCATTTCTAATTATATTATGAATAGAGTTATATTGAGTAATAGGATCTCCAGAGTAATCTAATTTAAATGTTTTTTCAAATACATTTTTCCTTAATGTTTCAAGCCGTCTCTCATTCATGGGTATAAAGATAATTTCTTAAAGGTCTTTCTAAAAGGTAATATTCCACAAATAATTATTTCTTTGTTTTTGTTATTTACTCTATGTAATACCTCATCCATAGTGCTCTCAAATACTTCAAACGGTGAGGATGGGGGTCTCTATACACTTATTATAACAATATTCCCTATCTCAATACAGGCTATTTCAACTGATCGCTCAACAGACAGACTTACAATATCAGTGCGTTCTTTAAATTTTAGGCTCTTAGGAGTGATAATCATTGAGCCGCCGCAAGTTGTTTGTTCTCTGTTGAATGAACTAGCAATTACATGATTCTTATACGAAGACATAATTTGACACTTTCTGAGCCAGTGTTCTGTTATACATAGTACATGAATATTTTCACAGTTTATGAATAGCTAAATCTGTAATTCCTTACCATCAATGCCCTGCATATTTTGATGGACTATGTTCATAAAATTATTTTTTACATTTTTATTGCTTAAATTACTACTTTGAACACTGGTGCTAGATGTATTATCTGTTGTCACTAACTTATGTTTAAATTATTCCTAATACTATGTTTTGGAATATTACATTCCAATGGGTCAAAAGTATAAAGTGACTGCTCAATAGAAGCAGCTGTTGTAGTCAACGAATTGACTGTTATGTATAAAATATTTGATAGCGAGTATGCTATCTGTCGTAGGTCATAATTGTACAAATTTATCAAATTTGTTCATTATTCATAGTACATGAATATTTTCACAGCTTATGAATAGCTAAATCTGTAATTCCTTACCATCAATGCCCTGCATATTTTGATGGACTATGTTCATAAAATTATTTTTTACATTTTTATTGCTTAAATTACTACTTTGAACACTGGTGCTAGATGTATTATCTGTTGTCACTAACTTATGTTTAAATTATTCCTAATACTATGTTTTGGAATATTACATTCCAATGGGTCAAAAGTATAAAGTGACTGCTCAATAGAAGCAGCGGTTGTAGTCAACGAATTGACTGTTATGTATAAAATATTTGATAGCGAGTATGCTATCTGTCGTAGGTCATAATTGTACAAATTTGTCAAATTTGTACCTATCATTGGTCATATAAGGCTTATTCATAAATTTATTTAAATCAAAAACTGAAAATTAGCGCTATGGCGACATGTCATATTTTGTACATCTATATTTAGTCGATGCTTCATATTATTTTCTGACGGGTTCTGGGTAAATGGAAATGCAAACAATATAATTTTACTAATATTCTGCTTGCAATTCAATCTAGCAAAACATGCTGTCATTGTTTTCCTACTTAGTTGCTTACTAATATAATCAATATTGTGTTAGGGTTAAATGTGTGGTAGGGTTTTATCAACTATGTCATTATATGAAGCACCGGGGTAACAATAATTAGTTATTGGCCCCCCAACACACCAAGTAAGTTGCAATCCCATGTTCTTACCAAGTTCATCGCTATACATAATTATATTAAATTCACTTTTATTTGACTTTTTAACTAAGCTACTACCTGAGTTTGATACTACATGCTCAGTGACATATGGCTCCTCAGGTTGATTGGATATTGGCAGAGGACAATCTGATGTAGTATTATTTGAATTACTTTCATAATAATTGGTAAGGGACTCAAACCGGTCATGATTATATTTAGACAGTTCAATCAAATTGTCCATAGCTAGAGTGTGTTCCTTAATTTCTTTTTGAGAAATTTCATACTTATTGGTTAGAATAAGTAGCTCTTGAACTTCTGGACAAGGTAAATGTCGTCTTCAAGCTACTTTCATCCACTTTTACCACCAAGATAAGGCTTTTGAGGCACGGTTAAAAATACTTTGTCCGGCACCTTGATAGAATTGTATAAACACAAAGATAACAGATCAACAGAATAGATTACTGCACACTTTTTCTGTGAGTTTCTCTTTGCTAGTTAAAAGGTTATCCATTGTGGTAAAAAAGGGTGATTTATTTTATTGAATAAAACTGAAGGTGTATAAACTGACTGTAATAAATAATTTTCACACGCCATGAAAAGTTTACGTCTTATGGATTGACCTCACGTCGAGCCAGTAAACGTTTACGCGCGAACTCTGAAATGTCGAGTTTTGATTCGAAATAAATAATTTGTGCATATTTTTGAATTTTTTGTATCTGTATGAAAAATAATAAATAAATTAAGTTCTGCGAGTTCCCTAATGATGTTTCGATTAAAGTACCTTTTAGACCATTGCCTGACTGATTGACTTAAACTCTATATCGCATAAGATACATTAATTATCTAATATTATTCTAAAAGAAGATGAAATTAATGATCAGATACCATGGACGAGCGGCGGAGAAAGAATATACGCAGCCGTGGGCGGCGCGTGCTTGCTACACCGAGCGGGTGAGCTTAGCGTCGTCGAGTATGGATTGGATAGAGTGTTGCATACTGTAAGTATTTGATAGCCAGGGATGTAGTACCGGTACATTCTCAAGTTTGGGTTTACCTTTCTATGCCCTTGACAACGAATATACAAATTTTATGCTGCCCGTTGCTGTTTTGAAGTCGTGAAAGTGAAACAAATAAATCTACTAACATATTTCGTATTTGTAATTTATTTAGGATGAGCAAATACATCTCTTAAAACAAGAGCTAACCGTAGGTAGATCGCGCACTAAACTACGATGAGGCCAAAAATGTAGTGCATCACCCTTCGGGTAAAGAACATTGGCAGATCGCCATACTTGGTTTTAGTTGAGTTAAAGTGGAGCGTTTAGAAGTCAAAAATATAGGATTCTGGATCCACTTTAAGAAAAAATATATTATGGAGTATGTCTAGGAACAATAATAATTGCATTTTCAATAAGTAATGATTTAGAGGTTATGATTTCAAATTACCTACAATTACTTAGGTAAGTATTACCCGTTCGCTTCGAGTTGGCCGTCGATGACCGTTATAAAATGACGTCACAGGCACGATAATTGGTACTGTCGACAAATAATAAATCTGAGAAAAACATATGGATCAGCGACATTGCAACTATGCTTACTAACTCGTTACTTTTATTCCTATTTACCGATTTTTATGTATAAGTTTTTAAATAAACGCACAATCTGTGAGTACAGCAAAGAAGTTGCCATCCGATCTAATTTCTCCACTTTTTCATAGAATAGCATGTCTTAACAATATTTACATACTTTTGATCCAGGTACGCACAGAACAAGTTAACCCTCACGTGCTGAGTGTCCGGATCAATGAAGGTACACTCGAAAACAAAACTGGTCAGGGCGTCCCCGGCGATAGGAAGTACCTAGCGTATCTACTGGACAGGCAGACTGTAGCTGTAGTGGATCTTACTACAGGTACTTTTATTTTTATTGTTAGTTGCATTACCTAATTTGTTTTATTTAAATTAGTTAATTTCACGCATGGTTTTAAGATTGGTTCTTTATTTACCAGTAAAATTATTTTGAAGCACTTAAAAGTATACATGGTGGAAAGAAAGTTCCTTCCCATAGTTATTTATGTATTAGGAGTTTTCCGCGGCTTCGTTCGCGTATCTGTCTTGAATGTACGTGTGTACGGTATGCGTCCTCTGAACCTTGTTCTGAGAGTAAGAAATTTAAATATGAAATAGCCGTTTTGTGCCACATTATCGTAAAACATAATCGGAAAATTTTGTTCTTAAATCTCTTAGTTATTGACATATAATACTCGATACGTTTAGCGTTCCACAAAATAGTGCGTTTAAGTATTTAGCAAAAATATCTAAATAGAATGTAATTTCATTTTATATGCAACATGCAGAAGTCATTCAAATCCTCTTATTGGGGTATTAGGGGTATTATATTTAGTTAATGTGTAGTTTATTATTTGGCAGTAGTAAGGTTCAGAATCGAGATACAAAAGAGAATGGCAAACTGGGTACCCTGTAATATTTATAAATGTAATCATATCAAAACCGGGCTATATTTAGTTTATAAGTCAATATTAGACACGTATTTACCAAGCTCAAATATTGAGTTAGTTGTTGGGGATACTTAGAAATATAATAAAATCCAATTATTCCCGTAACAACGCCATTTATTTTTTCATCGACATCTAGAAAAATTATATACTGACAATCTGTCAAACTTCAAAGATATCGAGCTGCTATTTCAATGAGCCCTTATGTCAATTGTCTTGTCACGGTTCGCTGTTGTATCTACAATAATTGAAATTAGGGTGTTTTTTAATTTCAATAGCTTCATCTGATCATCCTACGAACGTTTTAACCGTCTAACCGTATTCGTCCTTTTAAAATAACAACGCTCTGCGAAAATAAAAGTGGTACTGACAATGTGTGCGAGTTTGCCAATATTCTTTATTATATGCATGAGGAGATTTACGTTAGTGTTCATGTATTATATATTTCTAAAACATAAATATAAGAATATTAAACTTGTATGATTTATAAAATATGCTAAATTATAGTATTATATCATAAAATAATTACTAACTTTGCATGCTAAAAGAAATGTCACAACCTGGGCTAGGTCTTTGTACACCATCTAAAAAAATTTACAAATAAATGGTAATTATAAGAAAAATACAAATAATTTGTTTTAATTAGTAGTTAAATGGTAATAAAATTAAAAAGTCAACATTATTTGTGTTCGATTCTTTGGACTTATGGCAACCAGCCATCGATACTTCTCCATACACAAAACAAAGATGTAAGTAAACCTTAGCTGTCAAAATGACATTTTTTCCGCCATGATGTTTTTTGTTTGTGTTGCACACTAATAATGTGCAAAAATTTTAATAACTAGAATTTTATTTCCTACCAATAAACAAAGTGTTTTAATAAAAATTTAACAATCAAAAAGTGTTCTAAGCATCTTAAACTATTATTTGATAAAGTGTACAAAGACCTGGCCCAGACTCCTTGCATTTTGGGACATTTTTTTGACTCTTAGACAATCCGTCTACGCAGTCGAGAGCCAGGATGTCTGTAAAATAGTCAGTCCTCTCGGTTGACGTGCTAAAGCATACCTGAAAAGATATGGCTTTCTTTCATAATTCCAATAAAGTATTCAGGAGAGATCAAAATATGCTAATTAGTGCGAGGGATTTCTCACTTTCTGGTCATCAGGGGTCCAGCTGGGTCAGTGGTGGCACTCGGCACGCATCGACTGGCTGGAGCTGAACGAGGATGGCCAGCTGCTGCTGTTCCGCGATACGCGCCGCCGTCTCGTGCTGCTGCCGCGAGACAACGGCGACAAGGTAGGCGACATCTCTTGTTGTCTGTCTTTGTGTATCTGTGTGTTTATGTTAACTGTGTGTCTGTGTGTATCTGTGTGTTTATGTTTATCTGTATGTTTGTGTGTATCTCTGTGTATCTATATATCTGTGTGTCTATGTGTATCTGAGTGTCTATGTGTATCTGTGTCTGTGTATCTGTTTCTGTGTATCTGTGTCTATGTACCTGGGTCTGTGTATCGATTGCTGTGTGTCTGTGTAACTGTGTGTCTGTATATCTAAATGTCTGTGCGTCTGTGTGTATCTGAGTGTCTATCTATGTCTATATGTGTCTCTGTACATGTGTGTCTATGTGTATCTGTGATTGGCATCGTATTTCCCATACGAATGGACGGAAACTGATGTTTTTTATTTATTTACAAGGTGAATCATTCGATATTGTTCTAAGACGTGTTTAAACGGAAACGGTTCAGCAGTTCAGTTATACAAGTAAGCATAACTTTGTTACTGCTGTTAAATTTGTATTTACAAATAACTTGATACTCAGTAGATCCTTACTTAGTTTATATATATATATATATATATATATATATATATATATATATATAAACTCTTTATTCCATAAACTAAGCGCACTAAATATTTTATATGAACACTGTTCATATAAAATATTGTTTTAAATAAATAAATAAATAAAAATAAAAATAAATAAATAAATTAAAATATTGTTTTGTATATAAATATTGTTCATATTATATATATTCATATATAATATGAACAAGCTTCAATTGATAAACAAAAGGGAAATAAGTAAAAACTATAAAATAAATCTTAAATAATCTAAGTTTTGCCGCTTTTTGTCACTTTCATTTATTAATTCCCATACCAAAAAAATAGAATACTTACTTACCATAATTTAAAAAACCCACCCTATCTTGTAGGAAATAATAGCGAGTGGCGTCAGCTTTGTACAATGGATAGAAAGTAGCGACGCTCTTGTGGCGCAAACTCCGACTCATCTACTAATTTGGTAAGATTTCAACAAATACTTTTAGTAATTAATTTTCTTTTATTATACTGAAAACTTACATAATGAGATATTTATTCTTTCTTCCGGTCTTAAGTTTTGGCGTCTATCTAATTTAATTCGTCATGACCAGAAATAGCTGCAAATACAGCCCATTACACTTAACATTAATACGAGTACTATTTTTTATAACTAAAACCCAATTTAGGCCATTCACCATTTGTTGCTAATTTTGTCTTATACATTTTTTTATTTAATTCTTTATGTTAACTTTATAGTAAAATTACGAGTTTGAAAGTAAAAAATATAGAAACAAGAAATATTAACAATTTACAAATTATTTACGAAAATTATATTTAAAATACCGCCTTTGTCGTAACCATAAGTTTGCTAATAAGTCAAAATATAAGAATTATAGCAAAATCTTAAAAAAATGTTTTTCTAGTGCTTAAAAAAGAGAAAATGATAAATATTTAGCTAACTCTAAAAATAAGTGTAGAGCCTGTTGGTCACTAATTAAAGATACAACAATTAAAAATAACAATTTTAAATCAATAGAAAAATAAAATTCAATGATACAATTTACACAAACCTTGAGGACATATGTGAAAAGCTCAATCAACATTTTATTGACATTGCAAAAATAAATGACGCTAACAATAAATAGAATAATTATGTACCCATTAAAAAAAATAGTAATTCGATTTTTATGAAGCCTGTTACAGAAATAGACGTTTTTAAAATAACTATGGGTTTAACAAACACTCGATCTGTAGGATATGATCTTATTTCTACACAAATGTTAGAGGCCAGCGCTAGGTCTATTGTCGGCCCTTTGCCGCCTTTAAGCAAAAATGAAATGAAATGAAAAAAAAAAGCAACCTACCGCTGTCTCAGGGCGTTTTTCCCAGTAGATTAAAAAAATCGATTATCAAACCATTGTTCAGAAAGGGAGAACTAGATAATTTAAATAACTTACGGCCAGTAACACTAATACCAGTCTTATTCAAATCGTTTGAAAGAGCTGTATATGACAAATTTATTGCTTGTTTACACGCAAAAACATATAAAATGTACAACAATTTGGCTTTGCAGCTCCACAACACTAGCTTATTATACGTTAGTCAAACATGTTTCTGAAGCTTTAAATCGTGGAATATATCCTATTTCACTATTCCTAGATATGTCTAAGGGATACGACCCCGTTTCACATAGCATTCCTTTTAAAAAAATACAACTATACGGCATTAGAGGAATAGCATTAGTTACGCAGCTATTTATTTAATAGATTACAGTGCGTTGAAGTTAGCCGTATATATGGTAACATACTGAAGCACTTTCAGTCCCCTTATACCCTCAACAACCGCGGCGTACCGCAAGGCAGCGTATTAGGCCCCTTACTATTTCTAATTTTTATAAATGACTTGCCAAACCATGTTGACCATCATTGTATCCTATTTGGAGATGACACGACAATAACTATAGAATGTGATAAAATAAATATTAATGCTGAGAAAGAAATTAAAAATATATTACTTGACATTACTGAATGGTTAGACATGAACGAACTTTTAATAAATATTGACAACACTACAATAATTTCTTATAATTCAAAAATATCAAAAAATAATATATAATATAACTCTATTACTTTAGATACAGTAGAATCAACAAACTTCCTAGTCGTTACAGTTGACAAATACCTTAACTAGAAAGATCACATAGATAACGTTTGATAAAACTTAGCAGATTTATTTATGCCCTTAAATAATTGGTTTCAAGTAGTATCAGTTCAGGCAGCTCTACTTGCATACCACGGCTATGTGTCTTATTGGTTCGGCCTAATTCTGTGAGGCAATTTGTTCGAAGCTGATAGGGTCTTTATCTGTGTAATGCTGTTTTTTTGGATAGCTAGGCCATTATTTAACTAAAAATTTTGCCACTTCCGTCACTTTATTTTTTGAGATCTGTGGTTTTGTGAAACAAAATAGCCATTTGTTTAAAAAAAAATGAAGATATGATTGTACGGCATGCCGCATACCATGGTAGACAAGTTATACATGCCGCAACAGCAACTTGCTCTCTACAGTAATAATGTGCATTGTATGGCTGTAAGGGTATATAACAAATTACCGAAAAAAATGAGGGACCAATAAACAAATTTAAAATGTCTTTATTCAAGTTACTATTGGAAAAAATTCATTAAGATATTAAAATATTTTTCAATGATAACTCTTTATGACACTCATTGAATTTATTTTTAATTTGTGGACCTCATTATTTTTATGAATTTAGTTCTTACTTTGGCCATTTAAAAATACATTGTTTCAGTACTACTCTGACATTTTATTGTATTATGTTAATCAACAAATTATTATTTTAATTTTTTCACAAGTTTGCATGAGAACTTATTGTTACCATATACTTGCAAATAAATAATTATTTTTATTATTATTACTAAACAGTGATTTCTTCCAGGCAACAATTGGAGAAAAAGAAATTTGAAGATATAAGGACATAAGGCGAAAACCAAACATAAACTTCCTTAATCCTAACTGTAATGATGTTTGTTTTTATTTTTAAATAAATTATTTGAAATAGGTACAACGCTTGGGACCCAGGCAACGTCGAAATGGCAGAGTGCGCGGGAGCAACCGCCACCGAAGTGTCCAACCGACGGGTCTTGTTGGACGGGGGACAGGTGCCATTTGTGCAGCTCGACGAACATCGACTGGCTTTTAGTAAGTAGTTATATAAAAATTAACGAAAAAAGGCATGGTTTATAAATTTATTTATATTAACAATCGAATACTTAACATAAAAAAAGTTAAGAGCCTATATACAAATCAACGCTCTCCCGAATCAGTAAACTGCAACACGCACACGTATCCATTAAATGCATACATCTACAGTGCTGTATGATACAGTCGCTGGCCGTCAAGTAGCGCGTCCGCAATGGTTTTGATACTTTTTCAAATATGTTTGACTTATTTTACGTTATTATATTTTACTTTTGATTTATATAAATATAAATTTATGTAATTTATTACTTGAGTTATGTTTTGCAAATTAAGATATTTAAATACCTGCTTAGGATAATATGGGACGAAATAAAATTGGGGTACAATAAGGGCTTAACGAAGAGATTGATGTCATTAATATATAGACTTTGTTATGGTAGTTATGATTTAAGATAAGAGTGATTACTTAATAAAAATAAATAAAATTAGGCGAAAAAAATATTACTTATTATTATACAACACAGTGACAAACTTTAATTTGGGACCCACTTAAGGTGCAATATCGTTTAGCAAATTGAAAAGGACTAGAGCTATTAAATTTACTGATCACGTTGACATATTTTTTACACTGACAAAAATGACAAAGAATAGGGATAAATCCTGCAGTGGTCGACAATGAGCTGATGATGATTACTTTTTTACCGGGTACTTAAATTTTAGACTTTTAATTAATATACAGTGTAAACTATATGTGCTAAAATCGTAATATATACACCTTTTTCACCTTAAGCTCATTATGTTAATTGAAGGTATGCAATTATGTCAATCATGTCATTTTTGACCAACATTTTATTTTAATCACGAGTGCAGTTACCACCAACTTTTAAAATGGGTAATAAAGGTAAGAAACAATATAGTTTTAAAAGAAAAAACCGAAGTGGTGGCCAAAATAACAATATCACGAAGGCTAGAGAAGAAAAAAGGCACGTTACCTTATTATTATTTATTCATTCATTCATTACACATATTATTCAGAGCCGCGAAAAGGCTCGCACCCTGCAGTGGGTTGAAAATGGGTTGATGATGATGATTTAGAGCTGTGGTGGCGCAGTCACTGGCCTCTTAAACCTAGGGTCGTTTGTTCGAACGAACCCAGGCACACACTAATGATTTTTTATCTTTGAAAAATGTATGAGCGTATAAAAACCTGCACTGACCGGTAAACCGTAACCCAAAGTTCAAAAAGACATTCGCCAATCCGGAGGAGGCACCGATGCCTTCTTAATACAATGCGATATTGTCCCTCTGGGAGGAGGCTTTTACCCTGCAGCGGGTCGACAATGAGCTGACGATGATTACTTTTTTACCGGGTACTTAAATTTTAGACTTTTAATTAATATACAGTGTAACCTATATGTGCTAAAATCGTAATATATACACCTTTTTCACCTTAAGCTCATTATGTTAAGATAATTAACAAACTTGAAGCTACTGGGAAGATCTTCGTTACATTCGACTATAGTAGTCGCTGGTTGCTCCTTGTTCATAGTTATTTTTAATCTATAAAAGAACACCAAAAATGACATGATTGACATAATTGCATACCTTCAATTAACATAATGAGCTTAAGGTGAAAAAGGTGTATATATTACGATTTTAGCACATATAGTTTACACTGTATATTAATTAAAAGTCTAAAATTTAAGTACCCGGTAAAAAAGTAATCATCATCAGTCTTGTAGTTTTTGAGCTAATTCATTACAAAAAGAAATTGAATTCAGGCGCAAACATTAGAATAAACAACCGGTTGAAAACAGTTGTAATGTTAGTGGTAGTGAAGTGTCTTGTTTAGAGTTAGCGTAGAGCGGTACGTCTGTCCTTCGTATTTAAACCAACACAAGAATTACGTTTACGTGATTGCGTTCCGGTTACAGTGATGGAACAGCCGCGTAATAAGCGTGCTCACTACTTAGCATAGGAGGCAGCTCTAAAGTCTAAAGGCTAGGCTGAAATGCGATTTGGGCCCCATTTCACTCGTATATATTTATGCGAAAAAAAAGCGGAGTTATTACTGGAATAAAGACAATTCCAACTGAAGCCTACAGTCGGCTAAGCATCATTAATCGATAATCAATAAACAACAATACAATGAATCATTAACATCTAGGATGAATGATGTCTATGCTTATGGATGCTTGCCAGCTGGTTAATCCTGTGCTCGTTTGCCGGTTATTACAAAGTAAAAAATAAAGAAAAAATTGTAGTGTATAGGTTGTTACTGGCTACTAAGGATAAATATCTGTCGTTTCCATATCCATCTATAGTCATGGTCTAGTTAGTAAAAATCTAAATCTATTTTCATTTCATATAAATTTATCAGATAATGCTCTTCGCAATGGCGACCTGGCGGGGTGTGCCAACTACCTGAACACTGCAGCAGTAGGGTGTGACGTCAGCGCTTTGTGGCGCCAGCTGGCGAGTAGCGCTCTCACAAACTTGGATGTTCAGGTAAATGTGAATATAAAAGCCAAATGCTTAAAATGTTTAATACTTTTTGATCGGCTAAAGGCCGGTTTACTTTTGGTAGCCGTTTAGTAGCTGAAGCCAGTGTCACTGACTTCCCTCGCTGGATTCACTTGAGCACTGACCCGCGCTGCTAACACGTGTCCAGTAGATATCGGTAAATTGGGGTAACGACACGTTCACGAAAATTAGTTTCTCACGTGTACAAAATCAAAGAAAAATCCATTCATTCCATTCATCCATTTGAGACGTTGTAAATGATTTTATTTTCTTAAACGTCGTCCATAGTTAAGCTCTCTACGTTGATTCCAACGCAAATATTCAGCAATACTGTAGGCCACATATTTTTTCGCGGTAATCTTAGAATTTTATGATATAGAGGTGTTTATCTTGTCTGTATGATAGGACAAACTCAATAAATTCTCTATCAGACCACTTTAATGATCTCATTTTTCAAACGACGTAGTCACCATACAAGCAGGCGCCAGCGAGCGACTCTATGTGTTTATACGGATCCAGCGTCACTGGCTAGGGTTGCGGGGAGCTTGGGGGGGTGGTCACTGACTTAAAAAATAGACGGTCGGTATATTCCGATCCAGTGCTGGAAACTGGACGCTGTACTGACTTCCAACTGTTTACATTGGTCCAGTGAGGAGAGTCAGTGACACTGGCGCCAGCTACTGTATCAATGTAAACCGGTCTTAAAGGCATGCTAGTCAATGCCATTAAGTAGTCTCTCGTATCAAACTGTGTAGTATAACTTTTACCATGACAGGTGAACGTTAAACAATCAAATGTGACTTGATAAGTATAGGTAATAGTTTTATATTATGTTAGTTATTAGAATGTGTCGTTGCACTATAATTTACAGCTTGCTCACTATATCTAAAATCCTTACAAATATGCATATTTATACCACTTATATATAATCTCTAAGATTAATATGATTTCGGTAAGATGGGCCGCTCATCCGCCTTAGCGGCGTACATAAAAAATTTATCATCTTGTTTAATGCCACTTTAATGTTATAAAAATGTATGAAAAATAAAAATAACCTCTTGATTTTAGCTTGCAGCAAAATGTTATCAGGAGGTAGGAGATGAGGCCCGAACATTTTACCTGAACAAAACTGTAGAGCTAGCGGAGTCTGAAGGCGATGGGGATATATCAGTTGGTGAGTGTGGGTTTCAGTTGATTAGTAATGCCTACATAGTTTATTTTGCCATGTTGATGACGAAAATAAAATCAAAACGAAACATTATTAAGAAGAACGGTGTAGTGGCATGTGTACCTTGGTGTACCTGGTAGTTGTTCATACCACTTTGCATGATGGATTGAAATTTATGTACATTTTCTGTTTATTATTACATGCCCATTATAAACAAATAAATAAATATATGCATTTATTATTTATAACGGGCTCCCAGTACTTCACTGCATGTTTAACTATATGATATGTTTTGATACCTTTGTTTACTGATTTATTTTGCCCAAAAATTCATTCGTGAAGAATTTTGCAGCTGAGAGATACCCTCGATACTCCGATTCAGAAGTATAATAATAAGTATAATAAGTAAAGTTATTTGTAAGTATTTATGTCAAAATTTTAGAATATATGTTTCTCAACCAACGGCGTATATTTTAAGATGACAAATTTCATATGACAGGTTTAAGCAGTCCTCTAGTTCACGCCCGATTGGCCATCTTTTCTGGAGATCTAGTGACTGCTGAGGAGCTGTACGTCAAAAAAGCTCACCAGCCAGAACTCGCCATCAACATGTACAAGCAGTTCAATAAGTGGACAGAAGCAATCAACCTTGCAGAGAAAGTTGATAGAGCCTCCGTACCAACGTTGAAGCAGCAGCATATGGATTATCTGGTTTCTACTGGTGAGTAACTAAAGTATCCGACGTAAAAGAGTTTTAGGAGTTCGATTGGAATGGTTATAACCACGTCAGGGAAATTACTGGAACATCGATAAATCCATTTGAAGACAACGTTGGCAACGCATCATTAATGTTAAACGGTTTCTATGTCAACTAAGTTGATTGTCACCTGACAGATCGCTTGGTTTAAAATGTAAAAAAAGATAGTTTATAGAGTGCTGATCAAAAGCGTTTTGTATAAATATATCGCATTACATGTTTGAATTCTCAGATGAATCAATATTCTTCCATCAGGTCGTCTGGGTGAAGCCGGAGCCACTCTAGCCCGCGCGGGAGACGCGGCAGGCGCGGTGCGGCTGTGGCTGCAGGGCGGCCGGGCGCGCCGCGCCGCCGCTCTGTTGCTGCAGCACGCGGCGCTCATGCGGGACGCGCCGCTGCTGGACGCCGTGCACGCGCAGTTGATACAGGTGTGTCTCTCAGTCGGCCGCTGCGCTGTTAATGCAGCACGTGCTGCTCATGCAGGATGCGCCAAGTGCTGGATGTTACAGCGAAAATAATATTCTGCATATGACCCTAGTAGTTTATCTTAATATATTAATAATTAATGTTCACGTACTAACAATTTTGCTTCTGCATTTGTTAATACCCATTTGTATGAATCTTCAGATTTTTGAACTTATTCTGAGGAAAACTTCAAAGCTCATATTCGAAGCATATTAACCGCATGAAAATTGGTTCCGCAGGAAAAGCGTACATCTGAGTGAAGCTTTGCTAAATAGGAATCTAAAAAATTGGGCGAAGAAAAAAATGTTGGATATGTACTTTTATTACATTTTACTTTTGCTTTGTTTGGTGACGCCACGAGCTAAAGCTAATATTATGATATATGGCTGTTTATGTCGATGTATCTTTCCGTGAATTTGATGTGAATATCAAGTACTTTTTATGAAACTTTTATTTTTTAATTGATATAGATTGACTTATTTTTATTTCTGATTTCTAGGAGGAGTGGTGGGAGATGGCGGGTGAGATCTCGGAAAAGAGAGGTGACAGTCGCGCCGCCGTGGAATACTACGCCAAAGGGAGCAATTACGCAAGAGCGGTGCAACTTGCTAGAGAGGTACCAGTGAACTATATCTTGTATTCAGAGTTACGGAGTGCTCACAAAATTGTTACTAAATATTGTGCAAAATATTATTTTTGAATATTTTTTGATTTGTTGTTTTATTTTGTATTTTTCGTAATTACTGTTACTAAGTTCGTAATTGTTAAATGGATTGATTGCCTTAGAAGGGTATACCTGTAACTATGGCTGAACTCCGTAACGTATGCGTAGGCATCTCAGCGAAATTGTCAAATAAAAAGCGGCTTTCTTATAATATACACGTGTAAATGAATTAACCCAAAACCAGAAAGTAGTTTGCTCAGAATCGTATTGTGAATCGATCGCACCATGTTTTAATATAGGTTATATTTTTCCATATTTATTGGCCCATGTCTAAACTATATATACTACAACATTTCTTGCTAGCGCCCGGCCGCCCATAACTAGTTAGCATTGAACGAACGACACCGACCGACAAAACAATCCGGCACGCACCGAGTGATTACCGACCGCCATGCTAAAAATAAACCTTATTATTATAAAGTTAAAGAACAAGCCGCCCGCGTCCACGCACCCCACGCCGATCGCCTGTGTTCGCACCTCCGAGAGTGAGGCGCCGCCAGCGCCGGTCGGTCAGTTTCCGCGCGAACTACGTCTTGGAAGGTATCGTCCTTTCGGTTCCGATCGACGCGCGGCTGCAGGCGCCACCGCTTTCACAATGCCTTTTCGGTACACAAGTGTGCAATACACTGAAATGGTGAGAACGCTCGCGCAATGTAACGACAACGTGAGTTTGGCAGTGCGACAATTTCGTGAGCAATTCGGTGTTTCCGTCTCTAACGAGACAATGTTAGCAGCCACTCAAAGGCTTAGAGATATTGGAACTTTTTTTCCTCCTACCGGAATGGACAGAGGCGACGACCTCTTTAACGTACGGATTCAAGAAAGGATATTGGAGTATTTCCATGAGAACCCAGAATCCAGTACATGTGAAGCAGCGAGAATTATTGGCTGTAGTCACGCCTACGTTTGGAGAATTTTACAAGACGACGGACAGCACCCTTGCCACTTTCGTCGCTGTCAAGAATTGAACTCTCAGGATCTGGCGCCGTGTGTTGCATTCTGCGATTGGTATTTAGCGCGCCGGTATGTTCAATCAACATAACTGGCACATATGGAGTCATGTGCACCTACACACCTACACATCAGTAGAGAATTCCTACCAACATAGGTTTTCTCTAAATGTATGGGCAGGTGTTCTGGGACCATACATAGTCGGCCCCGTATTCTTAGAACGTTTAAATGGAGAAACGTACTTAAGTTTCCTCAGAGAAACATTGAGTCAGTTACTTGACGACGTGCCTCTGTATCTGTTACGAGACCTGATGTTTCAGCACGACGGAGCTCCAGCGCACTTCCAGTGGACTGTTCGTAGGTACCTCGACGCGGAATAAGTAAAGTGGTGGACATTTTGAACTACTTTTAACTAGCCGCCACAATTGGATTTCTAATAATTAACTTTGTAAGTAGTTATAAGTGTACATAACAATCAGTGTAAAAAATTTGATTCAAAACTTTTAAATACGCCAACTTGTTTGTACCTGTAATATTTTTTTTTATTACAAGTTAAACATATTTTGTTTCTTTACAAACGTACTACTTGGTCAAATTACCATGACACCTGCGTAGTAGCGATAGCGTGTCTGCGCTTTAAAACTTTCGAGTTAAGGTGTTTTGATAAAATGCCGCGGCTCCCCTGGATTTGTAAGCGGCGGCTGCGGCGGCGCAGCGGCGGCCGATGCATAAGGCTCCCCTGGATTTGTAAGCGGCGGCTGTTGTTGTTGTTGTTAAACGGTTATTGGATTTTTTTGAGTTCTTGTTATTATTGTTACATTTAGAGGTTTTCTTCAAACTATTGGATTTTTTAACATTTAACAAAATGGTTTGAAAATGAGAATTTTAAAGCTTGATATGCAAAAAAATACCTATTAGTTACGAGGTACTTAATAACTACCAATTATGTCACCGATTTAATAATATCACTTTAAACAGTAAAAATTATAATTTTCGTAATTAAAATAAATTAGGTACCTACTAAAAAGCTTTTTAGCACACTCAACAAGCGTCATTTGAACCAGGTGTCATGTTTAATATGAATGAGTATGCAGTACCTAATAATTTAAATCGATATTGTGTGACATACTATTACAAATAGGTTGCCAGTCCAAAGCCTGGGAAAGTGTGATGGAAAGTTTTGAAATTGCTTTTGAAGTTTTTTGCGGGCCATAGGCAGGCCAAGGTTTAGTTCTTACAGTTAACTCAAAATAACTTGGCCGGTGTAAAGTGAACGTCTGTTAAACTGCTGAATAGTAGTCAGCTGTACCGGCGCTGCGCTGTGCGACGAGACGCGGAGTACCTACGCCCTAGAGCTCGAAACTTCATAGAAAGGTCACCTCCGATCTAATGTTGAATAACTTTTAAAATATTATTTATTTCGGCGCAATTTATATTTTAATCATTTTATTACTTATTTTTTTTAATGAGGTGTATCAGGTTTTTGGTATATCATTTACACGTTATATAAGAAAGAATTATATATATATATAATTTTGACTAGATTTGTGTCACAGGTTCCCATGATATAGTATACTACGAAGTCGCTTTTTATTTGACCTTTTTGATGATATAGGTCTGAGATTAATGTAAGTGTGCTTTATAGATTTTTGTCTAAGCTGTCTAAGATACCGGAATATTCCTTGAATGAAATGTCCAGGTATTTTTTGATGCAAATAAATGAATAAAAATGAGTGGGTAAATTCTAGAAGTTTCAAACTGTAATCATTCAATTATTTATAATTTGTGTTAAATATTTATGTTCTTTTTATTGAAAATAGGCAGGCGTTTGTCTTCCATCTCACAAGATAATGATTATGATGAAGACTAGGTTGGTATACGCCTGCCAAGAGTACCAATTCAGTCTAAGCTGTATACAAATTAAGCGGCTGCTCAATTTGAAATACCGCCGAACTTAAAAAACAATTTTATCTGTCGTTCTGAACTAAGTTGGATGAAATTATTCTGCATATTAATTCTTATTTTAAAATTTAAAGGATCTCTTTAGTTTAAACGTGGACAATACGTAAGCACACCCTAACTTAAATTATTACATATATTAATTAACCTTTCACTAAAATATAAACTTTACCAGCTGCAACAACTTGAGCGATGTAAGACTTACCATTGGTTCTATTTAGTAGCCATATCCAACGCAAGCCATCTTTCATCTAAACTCAAAAGGAAACTAAGAAAATTATCGTTCATATTATTTTTAAAGAACAACTTACTTACCAAACATTTTGTAACTAGTGGAGTTATACATTTTCTAAGAATTCATATTTTAGCTACTTCTATTCCATCTTTAACGTACCTCCGTAAGCCCATCTACAAAATAATGACTAAGAGAACCAGCTCCTACTTTCCAGTTTGTTGTTTTCCCGTTGATTTTACTTGTTTTTTTTATAACTGAACATTTTATAACTGCTCGCAGACAAACCCCGGTGACGTAACTAGACTGGAAGGTGAATGGGGAAACTACCTACTATCTGCTCGACAAGCAGGAGCGGCCGTCTCTCACCTTATAGAAGCAGGGGACACCAAGGGAGCCTTGAATGCGGCGCTCAGAGCCAGTCATCATAGAAAAGCTTTGCAGATTTTACAGGTGACTATGCAATGTTATATCTATACTCATACTAGTTTATAAAACCGCATCCAATCTTATGTACCTATTGGTTTTCGAGAGAGAAAAAGTCATATTCTTGCTGTTGCTGCTGATATAAGAAACTATGTTTTTTACTTTAGGATCTGTTTTGTACCATTATCAGCTACACACAATTTTATCTTATTTCTTGAAAATGTATCTATTTTTAAAGGTTATTGACGACAAGGAGACAATACGAGAACAGTGTGAGCAATTGGCTGATCATTTCATATCAGTACAGGTACTTACTTATGTTTAATTTTTTTCCTTACTTTTATATCTTTTGGCAATTTTTTATATTGTACATAAGAACTTTTATCAAGTTCGTACAAGGAAACAAATTAAAACTCTACATATTACGAACTTTTAAATATGAACTCTTGCATAAGTAAACTCACATACACCTTATACAATTTTAGGAATGGGAAATAGCTGAAAAAGTTCTTATATCCTGTGGAATGACAGAGCGTTGCGTCCGCGCATACAATAATGCTAACAAGCTGACTGAAGGTCTCCGCTTGGCTGCCAGCCATCTCTCCGAAGAAGAGACCAGAGATATCTATCTGCCTCTCGCTCAAAAGTTTAGGGAAGAAGGACAGCTGCGGAAAGCAGAACAGATTTATATTGGTTTAGCAGAGCATGATGAAGCTATTTCTATGTATAAGGTAAATTCAAAATCAAAAAATTAAAACCCAAATTCAAAAATAATTCAAATTGAATTGCTTTAAAAAAAATAATGTTAAAGGAATATCAAAATACACTTTTTTGACATTTGTTTCCATAACTTGCCCGTTAGGTACTCGACTGAAGTTTAAAATGCATTAAAACTTTAAAGTTTAAACTCAATAAAGATAGAACATGACATCAAAAGATACATTTTGAAATTATGAATCGAAGTCGATAGTCACTGTTTGTCCTTATCGTCCTAAACTCTATTGACAAAATACATCTTTTCGATCGATGATGTATTTTCTCGATTCAGGGTCATCACCAAAAGAGAGCCCAAATGGTTCTCTTTCAATTCAGTAGCATTCGGTCAATGTGAAAGAAAACATGTCAAAAAATTTAAAATTTTATTGATACCTTATCTTAATCTTATTATAAATTTGCAAAATCATTTTGGTATAATTTCCAATGTATTAAAGTACTTGTGAATTTAGTCACGTTTTCAATTGTCCAAAACCATTTGGACACTTTAAAGTTTAAAGTATGAAACTGTGCATACCGATTTTATTTGTGATCCAAGACGCTAAACAAAAATTAGCTTAACATGTAACTGTAAGTGACGCGTCTTAGACTAAAATAACAAATTGTGTCAATTAGATTTTAGTACAATACTCAAATTCGTATCTTATTATTAAAATCACTAAATGAAGAAAGTTTAAGTTTGGAATGATTTAGAATGTCACGAACACAGCTAAATTAAATGATAAATTAATTCCTCTTCACACAAATGTAAGTACCTTACTGCGATGACAGTAGGCATTAAAAGGTTACACAAATAGCCTAAAAAGAAGAAATGTATTTTTAGGAAGCATCGCAATATGAGGCAATGTTGCGTCTTGTCGCGCAACATCGCAGCTCGTTGTTGGAAGCGACGCGCCGGCACGTGGCTCAAGCGCTGCATGCGTCGGGAGACCTGCGTTCCGCAGAGAATTATTATATCCAAGCAGGTTCATGTCAAAAACATATTTAAAACTTTTTAGATCTTAAAATGCGGATATTTCCAACAACACGGGTAACCCTGTTGATTGATTGGCTTCGAAATTGTCTTTTTGATATTTTATTTATTTATTTCTTTATCAATCATCATGGGATATACGACTGGTAACAATGATAAAGAACAATGGTTCATCGGTAAAAACTTAAGAGCTATTTTTAAACCCATTGATTGCAAAGCGATTCTAATATTTCCTTAGTTTTCAAGATTCATTTTGTTAAATAAAACACCTTTTAACCGGATTTTATCGCGGTTATTATATATCACGGTATCTATGGAGGGTACGAAACGTCCAGTGTGTCTAATAGAACGTGAGAATATAGATATTTTAGCTTGATTAAAGGGGGGTCATAATAATATTATTAGAATATAATTATCGATTGAGATATTAAAAACCAACAATGCCTAAGCTGGGTGCTTTTATTGCACCAGTGATATAAACTCAGGTATATCTATTTTTATAATATCTTATTTTGATCTTGTAAATCTTAGGCGAGCAACTCATAATTGTCAACCACAGGTGACTGGAAGAGCGCTATCCAGATGTATCGTACCTCTGGGTCCTGGGAGAACGCGGAGCGTGTGGCGCGGGCGCACGCACCTACGGCAGTACAACAGCAGGTGGCGCTTCAGTGGGCCGCGGCGCTTGGAGGTGCTTCGGCAGCGAGATTGCTGGCCGCGCGCGGGCTGGCGGTGCTGGGTGCGCGCTGGGCACTGCAGGCTCATAGGTGCGCTTTGCTTTATGTGGCGATTATAAACAATTATATAAGAAGTAGATCGAACGTTACTACACTACACACCAAAAAGTTTACTTCAAAGTGGGCAAATCAATGTTGCCGAATATAAATAAATTAAGACCCACTTGCGCACCTCTGAATAAGCTAGTTCTTGGCGTAATTATGCTTTATGTCTCTATCAGTAGAATATAAATAAATAGAAAGAGACGAAGGGACATTTTAAATAAGTAACCGGTTCACTCAGATGTGCGCTAATGGGCCTAAACGCAACAATCACCAACATTTTCGACAGATGGGACATAGCCTTGGAGCTGAGTGGTCTCGGCGGCGGCATCAGCAAGCGAGAGGTGGCGCGGCACGAGGCGGCCACGCTGGCCGACGACGCGCCCGAGGAGGCCGAGGCGGCGTTCCTGCGAGCTGCCGCGCCCGAGGATGCCGTGCGCATGTGGCTGGCGCGCGGACACCACCAGCGCGCGTTGCAGCTGGCTGAGCAGCACGCGGAGAGTATGGTACGTGCAGTAGACAGTAACGAGTGGTAGTCGGTGGCCGAGACACTTTACTGTAAAACCTACCTAATCTATGTTATTTTAAATACAAAATTAGTATTAAGCTAATATTTTGTACAACACACTTTTAAACTGGTTTTTACCATTTTATACTAATAACCAATCACAGTGCGGTCAGCAATCACGTCTTGGTCCTTCAAGGATTTCTAGGTCCTTTGTTTATTTAAGTATAAAATTTACGATTTAGGGGAGATGTTTGGGCTATGGTGTAGGGAGGAGTACGATGATACTATATGATTCAGGTTTACTCAACGCTTGACAAACCTTTGTCAAAGATTGTTTGTAAGCCACGTTTCTTTTTAAATACTATTTACAAATTCGGGTTATATAACGTTGATTGTGATTTGAACATCGACTAATGCATACAATAGTGGCCATACATTGCCAGCCTTAGGCTTCAGTTGGAGTTGTCTTTGTTCTAGTAGTTGCGTTGACTGTTCCGGTGTAAGACCGGAAGACAACCGCGTAAACGTCATTCATACGGCAGCCAAAATAAAAACGACTGTAGTACCACCCGACAAGATCACAACTAAAGAAACGTGGTGTGCGAGACGGGCGGCAGTGCAAGACCGGCTGTAGCACCTCAAACGACTCTAGCACCACCCGACAAGATCACAACTAAAGAAACGTGGTGTGCGAGACGGGCGGAAGTGCAAGACCGGCTGTAGCACCTCAAACGACTGTAGCACCACCCGACAAGATCACAACTAAAGAAACGTGGTGTGCGAGACGGGCGGCAGTGCAAGACCGGCTGTAGCACCTCAAACGACTGTAGTACCACCCGACAAGATCACAACTAAAGAAACGTGGTGTGCGAGACGGGCGGCAGTGCAAGACCGGCTGTAGCACCTCAAACGACTGTAGCACCACCCGACAAGATCACAACTAAAGAAACGTGGTGTGCGAGACGGGCGGCAGTGCAAGACCGGCTGTAGCACCTCAAACGACTGTAGCACCACCCGACAAGATCACAACTAAAGAAACGTGGTGTGCGAGACGGGCGGCAGTGCAAGACCGGCTGTAGCACCTCATAGCGACAGAACTAGAGACAACAATTTGTGTTCTGATTTCCTGTCGTCTCACCTGATGGAGAGTGATGATGGAGACGAGGAAGCTACACGCCCGCCCAAGAGGTGCTTATTCAATCTACTCTTGAAGATTGCTGGACTCAGCCTCTTATGAATAACTGTTTCTCAGTTTCTTGCAGGTTTTTTTGTAGCCGTTGGTTGGTTAACGATCAGATTTTAGATCAATCTACCAACGCTTGAACAAATGTTTGGCTAGAAAAGGGAAGTATGGAAGGTTTCACTCACCTATGCGATTCCAAGCGTCCTTATTAATCTTCTCATACAAAGTACAATATATATCAACACTGCACTATAGAAGTTTCTTATTTTTCACTTGACAGTTGCATTATTATAATTTATAAGTAATTAAAACATTATCTTGATGGTGCCGATGGGGCAGTCAAGGCGCGACTGTCCCGTCCCGTGTGAAAGGGAGACAGGTGAGGATAGAATGGCAAGGAGTAAAGGGGATGGGATGTACCTAACATTGTTCAAGCATTATTAGTATATTAACCTAGTATAGTAATCTATACGGCCTGAACACCGCCTTACTTATTCAAACTCTAATACAGCTTTGACAATGTGAAAACAATGCCGTACCCTATTCGGCAATTCCTTTTATCAATTAAGCATAGACATGTAAGAAGGGAATCTTTTTAAATATTTTAATTCATATAATTATTTTCAAAGACGCTTCTGTATTATACATGCTGTATTATTACATTGCTAAAATAGGTTCTTCCAATAATACGGATTTTCAAACAACCTTATTACCAGGTTGAAGAAGTGTTGGTGGAAGGTGCGCGAGCAGCGGCGGAAAGAGGAGATTTGCCGCAGTTTGAGGCGCTGATGATTCGCGCCAATCGACCCAGGGAAGTGGTGCAGCATTATAAGGACTTAGGTAAGTAATTGTGGCCAATGGGTTTTTAAATGTTTGTAAATATCTATTCGATACACCTTGATTTAACACCTGAATATAGTAGTTGAAGGATTCAATTATTTGTAATCACGTCCAAATAGTGCCTATTTTTATCTATAGTAATACTAGTGATATAAAGAGAAGAAATATTTGTTTGTACATTTGTTTTTGTTTAAAAAAAGAACCTATCGATTCGATTTTTTCCGCTGGTTTTCCCGTTTGGTTTACCTTTAATACGTTTTTACCTAAAATACTATTCAGTAAGTTGTGGATCCTGATCTTCATTTGTGTATGAAGTGTATTTGACTATTTCGTCCATATTGTCAAAACTTGAGGACAACATATTAAAAAAAGGGCATGAAAAGTCCTCTTAATAGCATACGATAAGTGGTTGAATATATTACACACGACACGCTAGGCTTTCGTTGTATATATTAATCCTTTTTTGTTATAAATACGTTCACAAAGAAGTAAACTCAGCACAATAAAACTGCAGAACTATACGAGGAAGCGAACCGCGTGTCCCGCGAGTACCTGCCGGACAGCGGCTCGCCGGTGCCGCCGTCCGTGCCGCCGCTTCTGCAGAAAGCCGCCGACCACGCCGACCGGTTAGTGAGCAATATATTTCTTACTAATAAATAAATGTCAGTTAAAGGAAAACCTCTGACATTCACTAGTCGTGAAGTCTCTGAAACCACAGGAGCTGTGACTTTAGACTTTAGAATGTATACTGTAAACTTGAAAACTCCTTGCCGAAATTATAGAGCTCGAAACATAAAAGTTACAAAACACGAAAGATAAAGTGCTCGATGCGGTTTGGTGTCGGTTCATAACTACAAAACCTTTAGGGGTTCCAAGGCTGTAACTTCAGGTTTGTTGTAAATAGACCTGAGTCACTTTAAAAAGGCATTTTTGCTAATGACTCATGCAGAAGTGAAAATGTAACCATTTACATATTCTTTTTTTAGTACGCATTCCTGATTTAAAAACAGCTGTCTATCCAATGGTTCGCAAATAACATTATTTATAGTTTATAGCGTAGACATTTTCTAGTTTTCGACTACAAGTATTTACGTATTTAGTAACAAAAAAAGATTGACCCTATTTTATAGTTTTTTAATTTATTTATACTCGCTCAGTGGTGAATGGTGGGAAGCAGTGGAGCTGCTGATCTCAGCGAGTGCGGCGGGCGCTGCCTCGGGCTCCGTGAAGTTAGCGGAGCGCGCCGCGCTTCGAGCCGCCAAGTTAGCGCGCGATAGACTGCACGGCGCCAAGAGGCAGGCCGCCACGGACTTGTTGGCTGAGAGGTGAGTCCATAATATACGAGTCCATAATATTTCTAACGATCTGGTCAAGGTCACCGGAGGCAATGGATAATGGCCGCAAAAGCCGAGTGGTGTGGAGGTCTCAAAGGAAGGCTTTGGTTCTGCAGTGAGCGGCTGAACGGATGGTAAGTTCCATCCATAGCCTTGGATGAGACCAGTAACATTATTGATCTTACATTGTCGACAAAACATTTTCAGGTGAAAGCGGCTGTTAGGGTTTTAGTTCATTACGTAACTAACCCATTCACTGCCAATGACGCCGATCGGCATCTATAAAATTTGTACTCAGACGCCGAGGAACAGTTTTCAAACCTGATTTTCTCAGCCAAATTTCAGTAAAGATCACTGAGATTTTTTTAATGCACTATAATATAATAATCTATCCAACTCCAAAACTGTCTGGGGATCTAATGATTAGACTAATGTTATTAAAAATGCGGATTCTTGACTCTCACGTCGAAGCCGCCCGAGGGCGTCTTCGTTTTGAATTCAGAGTTTAACAAACTTTTTATGCATGCAAAGAAAATGGGTCATATGTTAAAACAACATTTTAGGTTTTGTATTCGGTGCCTACTAATTGTTTGTGTTGTTTGTCTTAATAGCAAAATTGTTATTGCATAGTTATTAAAGAGTTAATTTCATTTAGAAATAAGTATATTGTTGTAATACGATTATTTTCTGAATAATTGTGAATAAACACACATCATGTAAAATGTTATTTATATTTATTTTGTTTTTGGCTTATTTTTTATATAATAAATTAACTTCAGAATGTATGATCGCGTCAACATAAAAATAAGCTTGAGGCCCAGCCGCCAAGCTAAGTTGAAGTGCCATAAAATTGGTGTGCTTGGAATTTCAACAAAACAAAGTCGACCTCAAACTGGGTTAACAATCATTGTTTTAAGTTATTATTTCTGATTTCCGCTTCTGTTGTTAATTTTGCACTAATTAAAATTATCACAAAGGATATGCCGCTTTGGTTACAGTGTACAGACCTATGTGCCATCAAATAGATACTTATGCTCGGTAGATATATTTAACAAATATATTTAATAAACTATCCGATTATTTGGATGATAAAAGCCCTTGGGTACAATCCCCTCATTAACAGGATTGTACTTGTACAGGCGACATGGAAAAACTCCAAAATATTATTGATGGCTCGTTTATTACGGTTTTAAGATTACAAAATATATAGTAAAATTGTCGTATTTACAATGCGCGCGTACGCGCTGGCTGCGTGATCGCTTGTCGCCCTAGATTGGCTGTTGCAGCCGGGCCGAAGTTTGTAGTTCGTGACGTCACGCACTGCGTGTTTTAACATCTTCCCCCGTTGGAGAAGACTTCTTCTTCAACTCCTCTTCGTCTTCTGGCTGCCAAAGAGGACAAATACGATTCATGGCTCGACGGACTACCCCATTCCCAGTAGCGACGTCAGCGACCCGAGACACGCCGTCAGACCCAGGGAATAGCGCCTGTACTAATCTAATATGGTTGAGGAGGGCGATGGCTGGATCCCGCGTTAACTCGTGAACGGGTGCCGTTTGAGGGTGTTCGTCGTTTGGATACTTGGGGGGAGGGAGAGTTGCCGAGCTAACAGATGCAGAAAAGAATAATTTTGTATAGACATAAAGAGACTCTGTAAACTTATTTTGAAAAAAAAAAAAATATACCCGTGAAGTTTCTTGCCAGTTCTTCTTCACGAAGGTTTTTTTTCGAACTGGTGGTAGAATCATGTTTTATTTGACGTCAATAAGAACAAGTAATTGTCAATGTTGAGAAATAAATATTTGAATTTGAATTTGAATTTACTCTCCCGATACGCCATTTTAGGGGTGGGATGTTGTCCTCCTTCAGTACTACCGTGTCGCCTATTTTTAAATTAGGGTACCACTGGCGCCACTTTGTGCATTGCTGAAGCTCTGAGATATATTCGCCGCTCCAGCGATCCCAAAAATATTGTTTCATTTGCTCCAACTGTTTGTATCTGTCAAGCATACTAATTTTAGTGCCTGCGAGGTGCTCTGACGTAAGTCCGGTTAATGTTTTTCCGATTTAAAAATGCCCAGGAGTGAGCGGGCTCAAGTCTGAAGCGTTTGAAGATAGCGGGCACAGCGGCCGCGAATTGAGAATCGCTTCTATTTGAGCGAAGAGTGTTGCCAGTTCTTCAAACGTCAGGTGCCGTTCGCCCAGTACTCTCTTCAGATGGAATTTCGACGACTTCACGCCTTCCTCCCACAGGCCTCCGAAACGCGGGGCGTACGGTGGTGAAAAGTGGAATGAAATACCTTCATCAGAACCGAATTGCATTACTGAATCTCTATTTGAAAAAATTACTTTTTTCTAATTCATTCTTAGCGTCCACAAAATTAGTACCATTATCACAGAATATGTAACGTGGTTTACCTCTACGCGATATGAACCTTCTTAAAGCTAACAAAAAAGCATCTGTACTCATGTCACTAACCGCTTCTAAATGTAGGGCCTTGGTTGCAAAACATACAAAAATACACAAGTAACATTTACTTATTTTGCAACCACGTCCCTTCCTGTCGGTTATATAGAACGGACCGGAAAAATCGACGCCCGTTGTCTCAAACGGAATACCAGGAGTCAGGCGCTATTTTGGTAGATTACCCATTAAGGTTTCCATAGCCTTACTACCTATGCGCCTACAAATTAAACATTTATGTGGGATATTCCTAGCAAGATGCCTACCGTTAATAACCTTTCTCTGACGGAAGCTAATAAGAGTTGAGGGCCAGCATGTAACAGACGTCTATGCACATCTTCAAATATAAGATATGACAAAGGATGTTTTGAATCCATAAGTATTGGGTGTTTCTTGTCATAACTGAAACGAGTTTTCAATTCTGCCGCCAACTCTAACTACGCCTAAATTGTCCATAAAAGGATTTAATGATAATATGCTAGACCTTTTTGACAATGAATGATTATTTTTTAAAAGTTGAATTTCTGAATAAAAAGATTCTAGCTGAGCTATTTTTATCATTGTCATTGTACTACTATTTAGTTCATCAACTGTTAATACTAATGAACTTGGCGTATTATTTATGTTTTTACAATTATTTATAAATCTTAAGATATATCCAACTACGCGTCGTAACTTGTTTAATTTTGAATACCGAGTAAAATCTATAATTAAATTTTTATGTAAACCATTAACTACATTATTTAGTACGTTTATAATATGATTGCTGCTACCACTACAAATGAAATGTGGACCACATTTTTCTGTTGGCCACTGTGATTCATTTAGACTTAAAAACTGAGAACCTCCCCACCAAAGGCTCGCTAGCCTTTCATCGAAACAGTCTGGCATGTTTGGCATAGTTTTTGAATTGAGCACCAGAAGTTATTGCCAATGACGCATGTGATCATGTTACGCCAGCTATAGTTGCTCTACATGGCTCAGAATGGGAAATCGAACTTCCTGCTAAATCAGCATTACAGATTTTACTACAGCATTACTGCAGTAAAATCTGTAATTAAACATAATAAACGGCTTATGAATGACGAATTTTCGGAAGATGACCTCGCCTTTGTGGAATCTTCGTCGTCGTGTAGAATACAAAACGAAGAAAAGCTGGTCTATGAGTTTGAAACTAGTGAAACTAAATTATATTCTGATCCTGGTTACGGCACCACTTTCCTTGTACAGGCGACCAGGAAAAACTCCAAAATATTATTGATGGCTCGTTTATTACGGTTTTAAGATTACAAAATATATAGTAAAATTATCGTAGCTACAATGCGTGCGTACGCGCTGGCTGCGTGATCACTTGTCGCCCTAGATTGGCTGTTGCAGCCGGGCCGAAGTATGTAGTTTGTGACGTCACGCACTGCGCGCGTTAACAGTACTAGTATTTGTGGCTTGCCGGGCTAACAGATGCAGATAAGAATACTAGCTTTTGCCCGCGACTCCTTCCGCGTGGAAAAGTACACAAATGCAATAGGCCTGTAAAGGGTTTTACTTCATATTTTAGGCGTTTTATATAGGCAATACTTTCATTAAAACTTTCAACACCTATTTCAACCCATTTAAGCCTTTTTTCGCGATAAAACGCTTATGACACTCTCCAGCATCCTAAATATCTCCAAACACAAAATTTATGTTATGACATCAACAAACACACTTTCGGATTTATAATATTAGTATGGATTCTTTTCAAGCCCGATTCTTTACAATTTGATTCTTTACAAAATGTGATATTGAAATAATACAAATCTATACAAAAAAACCGAATTTTCAAAAAAGGTTGGTGACCTCTGACTTTTGAAAATAGTTTCAAATTACGATTTTTAACATGAATCGTGTTTAAGTTGATGCTATGGATATATTACCATTGATTTGGTCCACTCTAATTAAGCATGTAACTCACTTTCCCAACTTTAAACCATTCACATGAAGGCAAACTCTACTTGCGGTACTTATTTTAGAGGCTGACTGAGTGCTGGCAACCCTATATTTTTCCATTCCCCACATTATTTTTTTCAAATGTTAGATGCCATTGGAAAACACGTAACTGGCGATGTATTTAATTACATCATCACATGTTTTATGTAATAAATAATATGTTTACATATTATATAATTAATATATAAATTATGCAGGTTTGCTGCTATCGGACAGCCAGAGGTCGGCGAACAACTGCGGCTCGCCCTCGTCGAAACCGATGGGTCTAATGGAGAAACAGGTCAGAACGCTTTACTAATTTAATTTTAGTATTTTTCAAATATAGTAGTTAGATAAGCCCATCGGCTTTTACGAGTTTATTATTTTTCGATTTTAGTACTCTCCGGTTCATGAGTACATCTGATCGAGAAAAGAGTAAAAGACTTTCGAATTATGCCACTTTGTTATTTTAGTCAGGTGAATAATACTGGGATAAAATACAGAAATAAATAATAATACTTACAGCCGCACTGTAACACGTCAAATGTTTACTTAAGGCGCTCCTAAGTATAGATTATGCTTTGCAAGTTTAAACTGTACCTATATATACTCCACCTAAGTCTGTACTTGCTATGCAAACCGTCTGAAGCCTCTGAGTGCGGCTGTTGGTACTGTTACCTGCAGGTAACCGAAATAAATGACGTTACGACTGACATTCTTCTAGTTTGCTATGTAGCTTTCTAATAATATTTCACCACTGTTTTAACCTTTTTACTTTTGCAAGGAGCTACGCTAGTAAACTTCATTCCGTACCAACAGAACAATCCCCCGAATATGAAGAAGAAGCCGGCCTGTCGGAGGCGGCGCGGTCGACGGAGGTGGCGGCGCTTGAGCGCATGGCGCGCGCGGGCCACTGGGCGCGCTGTGTGGCGCGTGCGCAGGGCCCGCTGCGTCCGCACTACGTTCTGCGCTACGCCGCCACGCTCCTGGCGCAGCGTCCGGTTAGTATGCCACACTCTACAGAGTCAGCGGCGCTGGAGGTTGAAGTTTTACTGCCCGAGTGATACTTTTTTTTCGGATTTGTAAAGTCGAAAAGACAGTATTTGATGATTGTTATAAATAAAAAATGATATATATAAAAAAATTGCTACTTCCTTGACACTTGAGTGTGCAGGCCGTGCATACATCTCAGTATCGCGGAAGTAGGAGTAAAATTTTTAACAATTGGATATTTGAAAAAGAATAGATATTTAAAAATGTATTTTAAATAACTATTGTTAATTATACTAATGTTCTATGAGAACTTAAACCTTTTTTAAGTATTAATTATGCAATATTTAAAATTGCTAGGTATATAATAGAATCGCGTGACATGTGTGACGTCATAATGTGAAAGCAATTTCACGCCAGCACAGTGTCAACCTGCCGGGTCAACGGCTTCTGGACACGTGGTCGATTCGACATCTGAGGAGAAGTAAACATTGTGACGTCACACGCCGCTCGCATTTGTTCGGGAACAGAACTGTCGGCGTGTTTTCGGCACTGGGCACAGAAGTTATTTTTATATATGCCTACTTAACTTTCTAATGATGGCGAAAACTACAAAGGGGTTTTGCCGTAAAAATTGTATAAGTAAGTATATGAGTTTTTTATTGCAATGAATTTCCGCGTAGCGATGCCTGATTCTATCAATTATATTTGTTGAATTAAAATAAGCATCAATGCTTATATCCAAAATCTTAAAAACATTTTGTCTTCCCCTAGAGCGCAGAAAGCATCGACATTGACATGGAAGAAATCCCCGAGCCACTTTCGCAAGTCATCGACCTCCTCCGCCAGTACTTGCCGTCGGAGGAAGACGGAACTCCGAACATAGCGCAGAATGACGTCGCCCTCGCTAAGGCGGTGAGCGCGGAGATATTGCTGCGCGCTTCGTTGGTTCCGAAGGCGTTTGAAGGCTTGAAAGATGCCGCTTATGTGCTGTTTTTGGCGGGAGCTGAAGATCGGCTGTTACAGGTGATTCATTTATACATGTATTTTTTCGTAAAATACCTTTACTGGCAAAGATAATATCACTAATGTTAATCACAAATTTTGGTTGTTGTTGATTTCAATTTGAGAATCCCTGTTAACTCAAGCTTTTCGTGTACTGACCTGTATATATTCAATGAACACTGGACAGGGTTCGTCATACAAAGGAAGTTACGAGTGAAACTTCTTATTTAGGAAGTTATGAATGAACTCATATTAATTATTATTATATTATTATTATTATAAAAGGATATACTCGGTTTTGGGCCTGGCATAATCAAACCAAATTTGCACAAAGAAAGGTACAGCTTAGTAAGTTTACCATGTTTCAAACTCTTTTAAAAAATTACTTAATTGGCTAAATACAGAAAAGTTAGGATTTGTTAAACCTACTTTCTAAGCGAACAATATACTATTAAAATATTGAATTCGTGAATATTTTAGCAAAATTAAAATATGATATTTTTAGAAATAAGTAATAATAAATCCATCGTCATCTAAGGTAAAAAGATGCTTTACGAAAGAGGAAGTAAAAATAATTTTATTTAATATTTAATTTTATATAAAAGAATTTCTATTCAATCAAATAATATTTTCTTATATATAATAATGAAAAACACAATGTTTGAATGTAACGTAGAAAAACTGTAGTGTACTGTATAAATGTTGAAAATTATGATATACTGAATAAACTATTGTAACTTATTTTCGTAATTAAATATTTATAATTCAGTATAAAATCGTATCAATGTATTAAAAAATTATTAAGACGTTAAAATAAAATATATAAAATTGACTTCGGAAAATGTATTTTGATAACTGCAACTTACATATGTATTCATAAACCTAAAATGTAACCTAACTGTATTTGACACACCATATCTGAACGCCTTGATGGCAGATTTTTCTTGGCACTATATTATTTTTGTTAGACCTTAAGAAAATACCACTTTTCAGCCTTTTTTAGCCTTAAAATTTTCTTCCTCTATAATTTAATTTAAATAATTTTGTTTTGTTGACTTTTTTCTTTGGTTGGCAGCGCCTAAACCGATATTTTATTTATTTGGCCATTGGCTTTATAAATTCTTTAATTAATTGCCGAATTTCGGTTCTGTGATAATCGGGCCAAAGTTCTATGAAGACTGTGTACCGCATCTGTATTCGAGAATTCAGCGCCAAAATGGTGAAATTCAAAAAGGCACAAAACTCAGTGTTTTGGTGGGATCGTCAGAATTATTTATGAACGATATTTTTAATGATAGGTATGTTACAAAATTTTCAAATGCTTTTTTGGAAAAAATTAATTGTACTTTTAGGTTGAGGATTTGAAAGCAGACATACCACTGTATTATTCATAATAATAAAACCCTACTGATATTACGGAAACAAACATACACAGAAAATATACACGACTCAAAAAGAGACATTTTCTTATACCTCTCAGTGTTTTAGATACGTAACAAATTTCTTGCTTTCGTATGACGTTATGACCAAATCGTATTGACCGGACGATATATATTAGGTCTTTACCTATGAAATTGCCGTTTTTCACGAAATAAATGAAGCTTAATTTTTTTATATATTTTTTATTTCTATTAATCAAAATAATCACCCATGCAATCAATGCATCTTTGCCAACGCATTGGCAGCTTATTGATGCCTTTCTTGAAGAAATCAGCTGGACGGGAGGCAACAAATTCTTCAAAGGCATTTTGTACTGCCTCTCGGGTATTGAATTTTTTTCCCGCCAAGAAGTTATCCAAATTCTGGAAAAAGTAGAAGTCTGTAGGCGCAAGGTCTGGTGAGTACGGCGGATGACGGAGAACTTCCAACCCCAACTCTTGTAGCTTGGAGACCGTCTGCTGTGCAGTATGAGGTCGCGCGTTGTCGTGCAGGAGCAGTGGAGCCGAACGATTGACCAAAGCTGGTTGGAGACGTGCGAGCTTCTCCATCATTGTGTTCAGTTCTTCACAGTACACATCTGCAGTAATGCTTGTCCCGTTTGGCAAGAAGCTGTGATGAATTACACCCGCGTTAGACCACCAAACAGTGACCATCACTTTTCTAGGGGTAAGTTTTCGTTTAGGGCATTGTTTGGGTGCTGAACCAGGGTCCAACCAACTTGCTGAGCGCTTACGATTGTCAAACAGGATCCATTTCTCGTCACAAGTAACAATGCGGTTCAGAATTCCTTCATTTGTATGCCTGCTGAGCAGTGCAAGGCACGTCTCCACGCGTACTTCGCGCTGGCGGTCATTGAGTTCGTGGGGTACCCATTTGTCAAGCTTTTTTACCTTGCCAATTTGACGCAAATGGACCAATATTGTTTTGATGCTAACGTCGAAAGCTGCTGCTAATTCAGCCGTGGATTGAGTTTCATCAGCTTCCACAATTGCCTTTAATTCGTCATTGTCGACCAAAGTTTTCGGACGACCACGGGGTTCATTTTTCAGGTCAAAATTTCCAGAACGGAAGCGGGTAAACCAATAACGGGTGGTGCGTTCGTTTGTAGTGTTCGCTCCGTAAACGTCGTTGATGTTGCGTACCGCTTGTGCCGCTTTGCTGCCACGACGGTACTCATACACCATAATTACTCGAATTTTTAACTTATCCATGATGACGAAAAATGTTCGAATGCGTTGAAAACAAAACACTGACTATTAAACAAATGACGATTTTAGAAAAAGAATTCCATGTTTGTCAAATAAAATTAATTTGAAATTAGAATTATCAGTCAAAAAAAAAATATTTTCATTTGAAATGGCCAGTACGGCAAAACGGCAGTTTCATAGGTAAAGACCTATTATAAGCCATTTTATCGGCTAGCTGATGTGTAGAATAGCAAATTATCTAGCAAGCCCTTTCCGTATTGTTCCTTGAACTCTTAAAACTTGTCGCCACCTTGTGATAGCACCCGAGCAAAGCGCCAAGTTTAAATGGCTAATTGTACCATCCGCCTGCGACAACCATACACTTGAATTTTTGTCAAGGTCATTTTCATGTTTCCTTGCAATGCTTGCAGGCTATCACTCTGCTGATGGCGCTACACGTGCCGCAGCTAGCGGCGCGCGCTGCTCGCGCCTTGCCGAGATACACTGACATCATTGTTGCTGATGTTGGTAAGAAGTCTTATTGCTAAATTGCTCATTCATGTATGTATTTTAATTGTTGTGTAAGTAGATACATAAATTATTAAAACTGAGAGCTTTGGAACAGAGCTTTAGATAGCGTACGTTTTTTTTAAATCTAGCAATCTAGCTGATATATTTTAAATAAGAAATAATAATAAATCCCCAGACAAACACACCAACTTTATGGCCACAAAGTAAGCAGAGCTTGTGGTATGGATGACCATTCAGCGAACTGGGGGAACCCAGACTAAACATACATATATAAATATGAACAGCCATGAGACGAGAACAAACATCTATGGACATACATCTATGTATGTCCCGGCCAGGCTCGAACCTCGAAATAATATCTGAATTTAACGTTTGTGATTAAACTCAGAAATTTATATTCTATAAGCAACAGAAAATTCTCATTAAATCGAACACGGTACACCATAGATCTTTAATTTTAATAATCAGGTATCCTTACTAATATTGTGTTTTTTTAAATCATTCAGTTCGAATTGTTTGACAATTTATTTGATAAACTCTCTGTAGTTTTATGGCAAACCTCTGACATATTTGTTATGGTGTCATTTTTAAAAACTATCCCTACATAATCTTTATCTATTGAGAGCATACAACATTCGTTCGAATAAAATACCCCGGGTTCGAATCTTCGACGTGGCAGAGATTTTTGTGATGACCTCTGATGTTCGTTTATTTGTTTTCCACGCCTTCTATTTATTTACTTTCCTAACAGTTGCTGTATATTGGCCATCTATGTGTGACCTAACTTTGAATCGAAATTACAGGTGTAATAAAAAACTACGCTTCGTTCGGGATGTATAGGTATTAATTATTTAGTTACCTACAACACTTTTCAGCTTACTATCTAAGCGGAACAGCGGTCCGCGCGGAGGGCAGCGGCGGCGCTCGTGAAGCGTTCGTCTTGTTGAACCGCTGCCTGGACCTGGCAGAGGCGGCCGACGACGAGTCAGCGCATTTACTTGATTACACTGATTTTGGTGAGTAGCTTGTGGGTCTGTAATATGACCTCTCTTGTCAATCCATTACAACTAATAAGTTAAACAAGCAACTTGTAAGAAGTGCCACTCAATTAGTCACAGTATAAATATAGGCATATAATAATTACGTAATTTATTTTGAAAAAAATATACCCGTGAAGTTTCTTGCCAGTTCTTTTTCATGAAGGTTTTTCCGAACTGGTGGTATAGTCATGTTTTATTTGACGTCAATAAGAACAAATAATTGTCAATGTTGAGAAATAAATATTTCATTTAATTTCAGTTGTATTTTTTGTATCCGAAATAAATGGCGTCACAATTGATAGTCGTCTAGTTGGCTTGATTAAGTAGTAATACTTACACCGTGCAATGTTTTAATGGACACAAAAACGCACTTGATGAGCAATCTTTTATCTAAAGTTTGAATGTGCTTTGTATTATGTAGTTTAAATGTACTCAGTTAATAGCTAAATGTTGTATAATAATATGATTATATGTAAGATAATTTGTCCTGCATGTAATTATTTTTGTTATTATGTGAATAAAATGTTAATATATTTATCAGAATGCACGGACTGGTCTCGCAACCCGCTTCTTTTGGACATTGCTTGTATCAAGGGCCCTCCGCTAGAAGAACTTAGGGAATGGGTGTTGGCTGTTTCCATGGATCAAGCCGTAGAACAGGTGAGAGTCAAGTCGACCGAGTGGTGTAGTGGTAAGAAGCCCTGCCTCATAAGCCGAAGGTCCCAGGTTGGAGGCCTGGCCGGGACATTCATTTGTGTAATGAACACAGATGTTTGTTTTCGGGTCATGGTTGTTTGTATTTATACATCTATGCTTATTCTGGTCCCCCCCCAGTTCGCTGTATGGTCATAACACAAACCCTACTTACTTTGGGGCCAAACAGTTGGTGTGTTTGTCTGGTGATATATGAAAAAAAAAAAGTTAAGGCACATTTCAACCTTGCTTGGAAGTGTCCCTCGCGTGCTTTAGCTAGGTTAGATTAAATTTTTCCGATAGTATTCCCAAGCTAAGAAATGTACCACATAACAATATCAAAGGTTGAACGCAATTCCAAAGTTAGCGGTTTATTACAGACGCTGCCAGTGGACAGCCGAGGCTTGTACAGTTCCCGCGTGGGTCAAGACGAGCCGTGCTGCGTGCTCACGGGCTATCCACTCGGATCTAGACTGGTCACGTTTACTAATGGTGAGGAAAATTTAACTATTACAAATGGATTTACCAAAAAACTGCATTTTTCTAACGAAGTTAAGCATGCAACCGTTTAGGATTCAGAAGATTCGCGGGCGATTGCAAATTAATCACAATTTCGTGAATGTTTTAGGAAAGTATAGAGGGCTAACATTTTTCTGACGGTACCAGAAGTAAATAAAATTGCCGAGAAAATTTAATCAGTTTTTGTGAAAGAAACCTCAGAACGGTAACTATTTTATAGTTCAAGTGGGATCTCGAAATAGTTTTAAATGTGAGTTTTGGTAGGAACAGATATGGTAGTGATAATATCTTGAAAAGGTAACGTAAGTAAAGGATTTTGATAGGTAATTGTAAGCTAATCTATGTATGAAAAATGCAAATTTATAAACGCTTTTGTACCGTCGTCATGCGAGCCATCAAATAGCATTGTCATCGAAACTGAAATGTAATTTAACGTTCTCTTGACTTATACAAACTTGTAACAAACAAACTTGTAAAGCAAACATTGCAAGTTAAGTCAGTGTAACAAAAACTGAGCGTCGCCTCAAATTGTCTCGATGCTTCGCTCAAGTAACGCAAAAGCTGACTGAAAGAAAGCTGAATATAAATAATGTAAAATATTTATCACTAAAAGGCCATCGATACGGGCAAAACTGGTGTAGTATTTTATCTAATTAGTAAAAAATAAAAGCTAGAATAATTTCCAACTCAAAGTTTCCAAAGTTTCATAGTGAAATATCATATTTCAGGACCTTTTAGAGGTAATCCTTGACGCAACTTTTTACCTTTTAAGATCTATATATGGGAATATTATATTTACATATTCCTCACAATTTTTAGGTCGATGTGCGAATCGTGAGTGGTGGTCAAAGACCTCAACAGCTGCTAAGTCGTCGGACATTGCGGCAGGTCTCATCGAACACATCACTAAGTGGTGCGGGCCACCGGATTATACACACATTTAATATATTTTTGCTCCTCTATAGTTAAATATATTATTTGAATAAGTTGGATGTGTTGTAATAAATTATTTCTGAAGAAAAAGCTGTTTTATTTTAAAGTCCCATCAGAACTGGTATTTATTAATGAATCCTGAAAACTTAAGGAAATGTGATGGTATTTGAAGATCTGTCTTTACTACTTTTCATTACACGACTTTTACGCTATACAGATATTCGTTTTAGTGATTTGTAAACCGTGGAAAATTTAAGGGCCAAAAGGACAAACCTTGAAGAGGCCTCACCGTAAAAATATTGAAATTTCTATCTTTATTAGTACCTTTAAAAAACTATTTTTCTTGTTGACAATTTTTTGCTTTAATATCATCACTGTGCACCTAAGCACAAACAATTAAATATGGAATCAACAAAAAAATTCGTTTGTAAGGTTGACCTCTACAAGGAGAATATAATTATAGTTCTAATCCTATGATACATAAGTAACAAAAAGGATTTTATTACGTATAGTCCGGTCAAAAAAGACATTTCAATTTACAATACTCGTAATACGCATTGAACTGAAAGTTTGCACAGACATTTGGAGCATATTAAAAAGAAAATACAAAATCCCAGTCGATCCCACATATATTGAAAAAGTAATGAAAGTTATTTAGGGACAAAATTCATTTGTTTAAAATTTTACCAAAAAACTGTAACTTTTATTCTAAAAAAGAAGCAGGAAATATATCTACTCACAGGCACATGAGTAGATAAACGGAACAGAGACAAGGCTTCTTAAGAACGTGAAGAATTGTTACCTATTTTGGTAGGGTTATCACAATAGGTTAAGACAAATTAAACAAAACATTTGTTAAATAGTTTCATTATTCAGTATGATAGTATACTTTACAAATTACTTACTCTAATAATTTTCTTTTATAATTTTTGTTTTTTAATTATTTATTGTTTCTTTTGATGGTGTGGTAAATTCTGAATCTAACATATAGTTTATTTAAGTAATACTAAAGGGAAACACTCGCATGGCATATCAAATTTACAATCTTTAATACGTTTAAGAGCCTTTATACAAATCAACGCTCTACCGAATTAGTCAAACTGCAACACGCACACGTAACCGTTACACGCACACTTTTGCAGTGCTGTATGATACAGTTACAGTCGCTGGCAGTCACAGCGTGTTCGCATAGGTTTTGATACTTTTTCAAATATGTTTGACTTATTTTACGTTATTATATTTTACTTTTGATTTAGAGATAATTTAAATTTATGTAATTTATTACTTGAGTTATGTTTTGCAAAGTAAGATATTTATTTACCTATAAGAGTAAGTAAGATATATACCTGGTTAGGATAATATGGGACGAAATAAAATTGGGTTTCAATAAGGGCTTTAGCCCCCCAATTTTATATATAAATATATTTTTTTTATTCATTTGAAGAGATTGATGCTATTAGGTCTTTACCTATGAAATTGCCGTTTTTCACGAAATAAATGAAGCTTAATTTTTTTATATATTTTTTATTTCTATTAATCAAAATAATCACCCATGCAATCAATGCATCTTTGCCAACTCATTGGTAGCTTATTGATGCCTTTCTTCAAGAAATCAGCTGGACAGGAGGCAACAAATTCTTCAAAGGCATTTTGTACTGCCTCTCGGGTAATGAATTTTTTTCCCGCCAAGAAGTTATCCAAATTCTGGAAAAAGTAGAAGTCTGTAGGCACAAGGTCTGGTGAGTACGGCGGATGACGGAGAACTTCCAACCCCAACTCTTGTAGCTTGGAGACCGTCTGCTGTGCAGTATGAGGTCGCGCGTTGTCGTGCAGGAGCAGTGGAGCCGAACGATTGACCAAAGCTGGTTGGAGACGTGCGAGCTTCTCCATCATTGTGTTCAGTTCTTCACAGTACACATCTGCAGCAATGCTTGTCCCGTTTGGCAAGAAGCTGTGATGAATTACACCCGCGTTAGACCACCAAACAGTGACCATCACTTTTCTAGGGGTAAGTTTTCGTTTAGGGCATTGTTTGGGTGCTGAACCAGGGTCCAACCAACTTGCTGAGCGCTTACGATTGTCAAACAGGCTCCATTTCTCGTCATAAGTAACAATGCGGTTCAGAATTCCTTCATTTGTACGCCTGCTGAGCAGTGCAAGGCACGTCTCCACGCGTACTTCGCGCTGGCGGTCATTGAGTTTGTGGGGTACCCATTTGTCAAGCTTTTTTACCTTGCCAATTTGACGTAAATGGACCAATATTGTTTTAATGCTAACGTCGAAAGCTGCTGCTAACTCAGCCGTGGATTGAGTTTCATCAGCTCCCACAATTGCCTTTAATTCGTCATTGTCGACCAAAGTTTTCGGACGACCACGGGGTTCATTTTTCAGGTCAAAATTTCCAGAACGGAAGCGGGTAAACCAATAACGGAATGTGCGTTCGTTTGTAGTGTTCGCTCCGTAAACGTCGTTGATGTTGCGTACCGCTTGTGCCGCTTTGCTGCCACGACGGTACTCATACACCATAATTACTCGAATTTTTAACTTATCCATGATGACGAAAAATGTTCGAATGCGTTGAAAACAAAACACTAACTATTAAACAAATGACGATTTTAGAAAAAGAATTCCATGTTTGTCAAATAAAATTAATTTGAAATTAGAATTATCAGTTAAAAAAGAAATATTGTCATTTGAAATGGCCAGTACGGCAAAACGGCAGTTTCATAGGTAAAGGCCTATTATTAATATATAGGTTTGTTTTGGTAGTTATGATTTAAGATAAGAGTGACTACTTAATAAAAATAAATAAAATTAAGTGAAAAAAATATTACTTATTATTATACAATACAGTAACAAACTTTAATTTTGGGTCCCGCTTAAGGTGCAATATCGTATAGCAAATTGGAAATGACTATAGCTATTAAATTGACTGATTACGTTGACATATTTTTTACACTGACAAAGATGACAAAGAATAGGGATAAAGGCTCCGTTACACCAACTGAGATGAAACGATAGTTACCGATTTTTTCTAACAATCTTTCAAAGAACTGAATCCCAAATTCAAGTTCGCCACTGAACAAGGTTATACAGAATATTAAACTCTAATATTTCTCAGTTCCATGCTACGAGCCCTCCTAGAATCGAAGATTTCTGGTAAAATACAATTTATTGCAAAAATTTTAAAGCTTTGGCTCTTTGTTTTCCAGAAATCGTCGTGTCTTTCAATATATTATATTTTGAAAGAAAAATCTTTACCAGTCCACACTCTGATAATCACTCAATCTCATGGTCCACAGCAACCTAAGTGAACGCTACCAATCAGTAAAGATCCGTCAACATGATGGTACTTACCTAATGTCCGAACCTAAGCCGGTTCTGCGAGGCGTACCTCAAGGATCCATACTAGGTCCGCTTCTTTTTATTATGTATAGCGCGGATCTCCCTAACGTTTTAACGCATTGTAGGTATCACAGCTACGCTGACGATATTCAGTTATATATTTCGCACAATCTCCACAATTAGTCCAAAGCAACTAATGCACTGAACGTGGATTGGAAAACTTTACAAAACAAACACTGGGAAGTACATCGCAAACGGAAATAATTCTTAAATCTAAGCCAAAGGTCAAAATTGACGGTATCGATCTAGACTGTGTCAGTGAGGCTAGAAATTTGGGCATTAGTTTCGACAGCCACTTGCAATTCGAGAGTCATGTCTCAAATCTGGTAAGGAGCTGCTTTTTTAGATTAAAAGTATTGTATAAAATTCGAAATTACCTATCAGAGAAATTTAGAGTAACTCTCTGCAAATCTTTGATCTTATCAAAACTTAACTATGGGGACTTGATTTATGGACCTCGTTTGTTATACAAAACCAAAGCAATGGTTCAACGGGTGCAAAATGCATGTTTTTGCTTCGCCGTCCCGTATCGTAGTCATGTCACACCTTTTCTAAATAATGGAGGTATGCTCAATATGAAAGCTCGCTGGTAACTACGCCTCGCGGCACTTAGATTCGATCTATTAAATTACAAAAACCCAGAATATCTTTATAAATTTCCAAGTTCTCATAGCAGGTACGGACAAAGAGTTGCGAGAGCGTTACGGGCGCCTTTGGCTCATCGCATGCATAAGACTGTGGCTTTTAAAGGATACCTAAAGTACTCTCGGGGTTCGGTACCCGGGATGGACCTAATCTAACCTAGGGAGGTCTTCCTAACTAATAGGAAAGAAACACAAATAATCACTTAATCCACTTTTATTTAAAATGAATCTATTTATAAGATAATATACAAGAATAATTATTAGACTATTTTTGGGGACGAAGCCCGCAATAGAATTCCGTAAGGAATTCCGTCAAGGAATGATCTAGAACAATCTTCGATATTCTCTATATTTTACATTTTACAAATAAAAATCAAATAATGACAGACTTATAAGTTGCCAGTCATAAATGTCGGCAAGTTTGTTTGTGCAATAACCTCTTTTAATAAATACGGCACAAGCAAACGTTGCAATCGCCCCTCTTGTTTAATTTATTTAATTAGTGAAGCTGATTAAATAAATTCCTATATACATTTCATTCTTAAATAACGACCCTACCTAAATCAGGATCATATACATTAATCGGGATTACTCTCAGATGAGCCCCCTACCGATAGAAATATATATACTTGATCATGTTTAAATTACCACATCTTATTACACCAAAAATGATCTTATAGTATTTATTCTCCATCAATAGAGCCTTAGCCACAAAACCTGATGAAAATCAGCCAAGATCCCGGCTGGTTAATTAATATTTAAATAAAACAATGTAAATTATTTTAATTTCTCATACAATTCATGAATAATCAACAACCCCATATTAATCATTTACGTTACACAATCATACGCAAGTTCAAATAACCAATATTTATTATTAAATTAATCAACAATTGTTAAAATAACCCATTGAATACAATCAAATTATAATTATAATTAATTGATAAGTAATAAATATATTAATATCCCAATAAAAGTAAATTTAATTAATCCCATTTATATTAAAATTAATACTAAATTAATCAAATTATATTATCAAACATTATCATTCAGTTGGCAAAACAAACACGTTTGACATGAACTGTCATATTAACTTTAAACTTTTCTGAATGATTAAAAGTTTATTTGAAAGTTTGTAACTTTCGAAAATTTAAACATTACCTACCTAAATATTAAGATTTTACCTGCCTAACTATTACCGGACAAACCTTCCTATGAATAGATCATAAAATCGGATCCAAAGTATTTTACTTAACCCAGAATGATATCTATAAATTAAAGAATTTATATTTCACAACGCAATGCAGAGAACTTTTTCAAAATGCACCGAAATACACCTGACAAAATTCTATACCAATAACGTTTAAAAACCATTACCTATTCCATTACAACCCTTTTATTATTTAACCCCACTGAGGATCCTATTCTACATCCGCGTGTTGACCCACAGACATCAATATCACAATATTATATATACTCGTAAACTTTGGCCGCATAGCTAAATCGGCTATCACCTTCTCTCTTATGGAGATTATTAGGTGTGGCTCAAATTAAACGTGCACATTATCTATAGTGTTATTTTAGTCTTTGAAAAATGACTTCTTTAGAGCATTGGCACCACACGTATATTTATGAATCGTAAATAAAATGTAACGCGGTAAATACGTGCCGCGTGTACCTGCCGCCCCTTAGAGGTTTCTTTTCGGGTATTTAAAATTAATTTATTAAATCATTAAATAAAATACCCTCTTATCTCAATATATTTTATGTAAAAACCTTTTCCTTATTTTCTTTTATCTGCATCGTCCATCCATTGCATCTCCTTTTTGGTGATGCTGTTTGGATCGGCTTTGCAGGATATATCATCTCGGATCATTGCGTTGTGAAGTGTACATAGAATTTGAGAAAAAAAATATATTAGTTTCTTATATTATTCTAAAACCCCAACGAAATTCTAACCGTTGCATATCTACAAATGAACGATATATATACTTATACACCTAAATGTGTATTTTTACTCTATTAATTCTAAGAATAAAGGAATTATAATATTATCGTAATATTTCAATACATAAATGTATATACAAAAACTTTATTTTATATATATAAATATAGACATAGTTTTATCATTAGTTTTACTTTATCGAATATTATATGGTTTCAATCTATTCACATGTACAATTAGTTCTTGGTTATTTTGTATTTTTTTACAAGATAATTGTCACATCCTATATATCGTAACACTCGAAATAAACCTTTATATGGTCGACTAAGTTTTCGACTTTTACCTGATATTCTTTTTGGACAATGTAACAAAACTAATTGTCCTACACGAAGTTTAATATTAGAAGCCTTTTTATCATACGATCTTTTTTGTACTAAACGAGCTTTCCTTAAATTTTCTCTAGCTTGATTCACTGCACTTATATAAGTATCTTTTTTTTGTTGAACGGTCATATTACAGTTAGGATCCAACCTTTTATCAAACGGAACTTCGGGTTCTCTACCAAACATTAAATAATAAGGAGAAAATTTAGTTGAAGCTTGTTTTGAACAGTTATAAGCATATATTATAAAAGGTAAAATTTGACACCAATCCCTTTGACTTTGGTTTACATATTTAGCTAATGAATATGAAATGGTTTGATTCAATTTTTCTACTAAACCTAATGTTTGATGGTGCATAGTGGTAGCTAAGGAATGTTTTATATTATATTGCCTTAATAAAGACTTAATTAACCTTGACGTAAACATGGAACCTTTATCTGACAATACTTCACATACTGTCCCGAACTTTGTTAAAATTTCATTAATAAAGAAATTATATACTATTTGAGCTGTCACTCGTGGAACTGCTTTGCAAATAGCATATTTTGAAAAACAATCTATACATGTTATTATATATTTATTACCATCTACTGAACGATTAAAAGGACCTAGTACATCAACCTCTATCTTTTGAAATAAATGATCCGTTACTATAGGGCGTAATGGCACTATCTTATTATATATTTTCTTTTCTTGACAAGGTATACAACTTTTAATATATTTCTCGATTTCATTATATGCATTCGGCATAAAATATTTTGCCCTGAACTTTGCTAAAGTTTTCATCATCCCGAAATGACCTCCCGTACGTACATCATCATGTAATTGTCTCATGATTTCACTAAATAACGACTTAGGTAAAACAATTAAATTTTTTATTATATTTCCACTTCTAATACATTTATATAACACATTATTTGATATCATAAAACCTTTATATACACTTCGTCGACTGATCGATACATTTTCGCGCCACCTTCGACAAAAACTATCTTCCTCTTGATGTCGTGATAAATTCTCCACTTCAATCGAGAACACTTGTAAACCATCTTCTATTTCTTTTCCTGTACTAGTTTCATCTTCTATTAGGGGGTTTCGACTTAAGAAATCCGCTACAACGTTCTGTTTTCCGGAACAATGTACAATCTCAAAGTCATGTGCTTGAATCGCCAAGGCCCATATGGCTAGTCTTCCAGACATATCTCGTCTTGTCCTTAACCAACATAATGCCTTATGGTCTGTTACTAACTGGAATTGTAATCCCCATAAATAATGTTTAAAATAGTTTAATGCCCACACTAAACTTAAACACTCCTTTTCAGTTATTGAATATTTTTTTTCTGCTTCTGTTAATTTTCGTGATGCGAAGCATATCGGTAACAATTTCTCTTGTTGACCTTGCATCAAACATGCTCCCAAGGCTAAATCACTCGCATCTACATATAATCTTGTACATATTTTTTTGTCATTAACAAAATGTCGTAATAATGGTGGTTCAACCATTAACGATATCATTTTATCGAATACCTCTTGTTGTACTTGTGACCAAATGAATTTCGTATTCTTCTTCAATAGATCTGTTAAAGGAAAAGTTAATGAAGAGAAGTTCTTTATAAATTTTCTGTAATAAGAAAATAAACCCAATACCGATTTCAATTCTTTAATATTTCTTGGTATTTTTACTTTTTTTATTTTCTCAATATTTTTTGGGTCTGGTAAAATACCTTCTCCAGAAATAGTGTGTCCTAACACAGTTATTTCTTTGAATCCAAAATTACACTTTGATGGTTTGAGTGTCAAGTTTGCCGCACTCAATCGTTGAAACACTTCTTCTAAAGCACTTATAAATTCATTAAACGAATCACCATACACGATCACATTGTCAATAAAAACTATCACATTTTTATATTTAAGACCTGCTAACACTTCATCCATTGTCCTTTGAAAAAAAGCTCCACTAGTTTTTAATCCAAAAGGTAATACGTTAAACTCGTATAATCCAGACGGTGTGATGAATGCTGTTTTGTGTTTATCTTTCTCCGCTATCGATAGTTGCCAATAGGCGGAGTTTAAATCTAAATCCGCATAGAATTTCGCCCCATTCAGCTGTGTTATCATATCTTCGATGATAGGTAAAGGATATGAATCTGTTATTACTTTTTTATTCAACTTTCTATAATCCGCACAAAATCTCCATGTATTGTCTGGTTTTTTAACTAGTACTACCGGTGATGCATACGCACTTCTAGATTTTCTAATCACATTATTTTCAAGCATATCATTAATTTGCTCACGTATAATTTTATGTTGTTCATTAGATATTCTATAAGGTGCTCTATGAACTGGAGTTTCATCTATTGTATCGATTGTGACTTCGACAATATTACACTTTCCTAACTCTTTTTTTTTGAACGCGAATGTTGACCGATATTTTGTTAATATTTTTAATAATTCAACTCGTTCTTTTACCGACAAATTCGAAGATAAATTAAATTCTTTTTCACTCGGTTTAGCTACCACTACTTCCCACAATCTACAATCATTTTTATCTACTAAATCAGAAAAATAAATATATTCATCCTTACACAATTCACGTGAAACCTGTATTACCTGAAGGGTATTTTGGTTCACATCTTTAACATTAAAATCATTAATTTCATTATTTCTAATAAATTTACAAATATTATTTACAAATTGAACATGACCTTTTTTAAAATCTAATATTGCATCAGACTTCTGAAGAAAGTCTTGTCCGAGAATTAAACTTCTTTCAATTTTATCAACTACATAACAATTCTGTATATACACAACATGTTCAATCTCCAAACATATTTGTATTTTACCAATTATATTCATTCGATTACCATTAACGGCTCGAATTTTTATATCTTCAACCTTATGTATTGTAATATTTAATTGATTACATAATAGTTGAGATATTACAGACACTGAAGCGCCTGTATCAAGTAAAGCTGAAATAAATCTTTCTCTAATTTTAACTTTAATATTGGGACTACACTTACATATCATATTGTCTTGATTAATCGGCATCAATAATGTCCCAAGCTGTCTTACTGACGCCGGTTGAAGTTTGGGAAATTCCTTCCTCGCCCGTTGGATGAATCACCTCGATCCTGTGTTCTCCTTAGATTATATGGAGATCGATTGTTTAAGAATTTTCCTCTCGCGTTCCCGTAGTCCATATTAGTTAACCTTTGAGAATCTTCCTTCTCACTCCTCGGTGATGTTGTAGAATTTACTGGTATTTCTTGTGACATCTGTACGTTGTCTCGAAGATATAAATTTTCTTCCTGCTTTCCAGTGAACATTTCGTGCATCTGCATGATCGTTTCTTTTAACATTTTTTTATTTGTATAAATTTGAGACGCTAATCGGCATTTGTATGTGTATTTGCAATTTTTCAGGAAATGCTGTATAAAAATATTTTCTGTAATTGTGTTACCAGCTTTGTTTGCGCACAAGTCCAACGCGTAATAATAGTTTATTAGTTCTTCGTTGGCTTGTTGCTTTCGTGAATAAAAATTAGCCACATGATCTATTTCTCTGCCAAATTCTTCTATAAATCTTTTTTTTATTTCGTCGAACGTTTCGCATGCATCGATTATCGTTTTGTAGAAATACAACGCAGGTCCGTCTAAATATGTTTGAATAATTAGCCTCTTGCTTTCATCGTTGTATTTATTTACTGCCGCAATTACCTCGTACTGGGCTAAAAATTCACTCACCAAAATTGTCGAAATGCCGGAGTATTTATTTAAATTCATGGTTATTTTTAAAAGCGTCGTAAAGCGTAAAGCGTCGTCACTTTTAGAGTCTTTACTTTATTACTGGTATTCAGATGGATCTTGGCTTCTAAAATTTTCTTTCCGCTATACTTAGTGGGGTATATAGCTGAAATAAAACACACAACACAGCACTACACTTTACGCGGCGCCTCCACCATCTCGGGGTTCGGTACCCGGGATGGACCTAATCTAACCTAGGGAGGTCTTCCTAACTAATAGGAAAGAAACACAAATAATCACTTAATCCACTTTTATTTAAAATGAATCTATTTATAAGATAATATACAAGAATAATTATTAGACTATTTTTGGGGACGAAGCCCGCAATAGAATTCCGTAAGGAATTCCGTCAAGGAATGATCTAGAACAATCTTCGATATTCTCTATATTTTACATTTTACAAATAAAAATCAAATAATGACAGACTTATAAGTTGCCAGTCATAAATGTCGGCAAGTTTGTTTGTGCAATAACCTCTTTTAATAAATACGGCACAAGCAAACGTTGCAGTACCAAGCAACCAAGTGCTGGAATAACATACCGCCTCCTAAAGGAAACGTTTTTTCTAAAAATACATTTAAGAAAAGGATGAAAGCTCATTTGCTTCTTCTTCAAAAATAACCTGTTTACTTGTAAAACTTGGTTGCTTGGTACAACTTATTTATAACGATATATATACATTTTATAAATCAATCACAATTTATATCTATTAATGATTTGATAAGTATTAAGTATATTTATATTCAATACTCTTATTAGAAGTTAACAATATTAACGTCGTTCTTGCTGCTAGTGTTTCTCTGCGTGCACTCGCATCGAGTTGCTACCATTTTGCATCATCATGGCTGACATGTTACTATGCAGATATTAACTTAGTTTAAATGTACGGTTAATTGTTTCATTGTGTCTTTCTTTATTTTTTGTATATTTTCCTTTCTGCTTGTCAGCTGAAATTTGTATTGTTGTTTTTATTTTACCTTTGTATTAGATGCAAATAAACGTTCCATCTATCTATCTATCTATGATATTAAGACGGCATCGGTGGCTCCTCCGGATTGGCGAATGTCTTTTTGAACTTTGGGTTCTAAGACATGTCTGTATCCTCATAATTTTATTTGTTTACCGGTCAGAGCATGTTTTTATACGCTCATACATTTTTCGCAGATAAAAAATCATTAGTGCGTGGCTGGGTTCGTTCGAACAAACGACCCTAGGATTCAGAGGCCAGCCACTGTGCCACCACAGCTTTGAATCATCATCCTCATCATCAACCCATTTTCAACCCACTGCAGGGTGCGAGCCTTCTCGCGGCTCTGAATAATATATGTAATGAATGAATTAATACATAATAATAAGGTTACGTGACTTTTTGCTTCTCTTGCCTTCGTGATATTATTATTTTAGCCACCGCTTCGCTTTTATCTTTTTAAAGTATATAGTTTCCTACCTTTATTACCCATTTTAAAAGTTGATGGTAAGTTCCTAAAAACAAAGACTTTTATAGATTTGTATCTTACTTATTAGTAAAACAATACTTGAAATAATGCAGTACTTAAATATTAAATTTATTATTTATAATAAAAATAAATATTTATATCAAAAGTATCAAAACTGATGGCATGCGTTCGGTATTTGTGACGGAGTACGATAGCACTGGATGACAGCGCGGGAAAAAGAGCTATACGTCCACACTCTGGAAGTTTTTTTTTTTGAGCCACCTATGCAGCACCCTCACTGGAGGGGGTGGAAGATGCGTCATGCATACCGCCGCAGGAAAATACTGGCCTGTGCGGGGTGATGAGGGACTCACTAGAGTGGCACCTTCCCACTAAAAACCACCTTGCCGGCTGTAGCATGGGAATGCTGTCAGCCTTCATCGGAGCGGCACCCGGGTAGGGAGGTGGGTGCGCAACTCTGGAAGGCCTCGGCCAGTACTAAATACTAGCAGTGCGTGCACTAGATTTTATATCAGTTCATTATTTTTCTGTTTGTATCAGTTAATTTTATACTTATCGAACGGCAAAGTACGCATGTTTCGTCGGATTACAAGAAAAGGCGTATGATTAATGAATTGCTATTAAAAACCTATCTAAAAAAATGAAAATTTTCTCTATATATGTTTTGGACGAGGAACTTTTGAATAATTTGAACTTATATTTTGATGCATACGTGTTATATTTCGACCGGAAACGAACACTGAAAACTCCTAAAATAGCACGATTTTGTATAAACGCTACGTATTCCATTGCAAATATTAATATTTATTTCAAGATCGAAAAATTCGCTAAACTTTTGCTCGAGCAAGTCAATTTTTTTTTATTCATACTCACAGTACAGTTAACAACCATTATAAATAATAAAACATAACGTTTTCACATTAAAATATTTTAACTTGCAACTAACAAAACATACAAGGTGCGTCGCAATGACCCTGAGATTGTCAACTGGCTGTGCCTTTTGACAATCTCTTTTGAAATGTCTCGCCGCGTACGTGACAAGCGGCCAGTGGTCACGCTCACATGCCCCGCGTAGTTGTAGTAGTGCAACCGATTCGTGCGGTTATATGAAGCTTTGTCTCTGTTCCGTTTATCTACTCATCTACACAGGTGGGTGTAGTTAAACACCTTTTAAAATCGCGATATCTCAAGAATATGAGAATGTTTTTTGTACGTAAGTTTATGATTTACAAATTTGTTTGACCTATATTTATAATAATACTTATTGGGACTCTTAAATTACTTTTGTAGCCCAGTAGGATTATTATTTTGGTATTAAGTGGTCTTAGTATTTTAATTGTAATAATGGCCCAAAGCCCTATGATAAATTTCATTATACTTAATTATTGTAAACCTGCTACAATTTTTTCGACTCTTTAGACAAGTAATCTATTTCATTTCAATCATATCTAACATAGATTATTTTGAAAAATGGTCTAATTATATCTTCCGCCGACGACAGTCAGTTCTCTATTTATTCAAAATGAAAAATATAAAATACTTTGTTTCATCGTAGGTACAAAAAAAACCTTTTCTCTGTCTTCATCGTTATTGCGTAGATACTCCTTAAACACAACCTTTGGCTTTCAAAAGGTATTAAAGGTAGACCGAGAAGAAAAAGAGCCGGCGGAGACAGAACGTCTTCGCACTCTTTTGTCAACATTGTAAGATGCTTACACAGCATTGTAATTGGGCATATTATTAATGATTTATTCCCTAAACCTCTTCAAACGTTTATTATTGACTGGAACGACCATAATGTTCTTATTGACCTGTTTTTACTTCTAGAGTTTGAAAGAAACGCACTGGCCTAGACTGTGAGGCCCCATCACAGATGATCACAGCTTATTTTTTGATGAACTAACTGAAGTTATTACACAGCAGATATTATGTTTACAAGTTGCATTGGTTGCTGTAAATTTAGTGGGTCCTAAGAGCATATTAGTAAGAATATAATTTTTAAATAACATTATTAACTTTTTATGTGAACTTGACTCTTCTAAACCAGTAATATAAGTCAATATTGAAATCTCCACAAACAAATATTTTATAGTTTCTTTGAATTTGTCAGTATGAAAACCTTGAATGTCTTCGAAAACCTTATTATAGAAGCGTAAACATTGACCCATAAATTAGTTAGTGAATTTATGAAGCCTACTATTATGAACTGCCAGCTTATTTCTTCTTCTTGTGTTAACATGGTGCAGATCTCTTTTCTTTTGCACATGGTTTGGTTCTTTTATACAAACATTACATTTTCTAAAATATATTGGGAATGGAAAGTAGGAATTTTTATTTTCTTAAAAGTTTTTACCCTTGGACCAAACTAATAGATTGCGCTAACGGATTTCTGCAGAATAAATATAATGTCGATGTCGGCAGCATTCCGCCCAACAGCAGAATTCCATATGTCATGAAGCTATGAAAGTAACCAAAATATACTAATCAAGCAGTTGATTCATTTGAAATTTGTCGCTTTTTTTAACAGCATATATGCTGCAGTGCTAAGCCTTTTCGCTAACCCATCAATGTGTGGTCCTCACTGGAGTTTGACGTCTTAGGTTATAGCCAAAAATACAGCTGAAGTTGCAGTTCCTGGTTCTTAACTACAAAGTAAACATAACACATTTAGTTTTGTTTGATATAAGAGCAAATTATTAGCTGAGAACCACTTATTTGCGTTAAAGATAAATTCGTTTACTTCTCGATAGTCAGTTTCTTGTATTTTAATTTTAAATAAGTAGCAGGTACATTAGCAAACAATATAACCTCGCATTGACTCTTAACCAAGGATGGCAGAAAACTGACATATACTAAAAATAAGAAAGGACCAAGAACTGAGCCCTGGGACACACCCATTATCACTGCTGATCCTGATTTTACTCCATTTATTTCTACTTTCTGTTTTCCATTAGAAATATGTGATTTGACCAAGCCAAGCGAATAGTTTTTTATGCCCTAATGGTGCAGTTTTATGAGTAGTGTATTATGATCCACATCCATCATCGTTGGACAAGTCACGAAAGACACCAATAGCATCACACAACTCCTTCTAGGCACTGGATATGTGTTTTATGAGTTCAATACCGGCATCGGTGGTTGATTCCGCGTGAAACCAAATTGCTTACAATTGCATAGTCATTAAACTATAGCTATACAAATGTGAAAGTAATTGATTTGAAATTAATTTCTCAAAAATATTACTGAGCATTGGTCTAAAAATATAAATATAGGTCTAAAAAGATAAGGGTCAGACATACTACCTGCTTTGAATATTGGAAAGACCTTACTCAATTTAATTAAATCAGGAAAGACACCATTTATCAACACAGTTATTAAATATACTGGCTAAGTGCGGGGCTATACCCTCATTGGCGGATTTAATAATTTACAGAAATCTCGTATTTTTACCCTAATGCTTATAAATGCGTTTAAAAGTTTTGAAACGTAACCCGTTTGTTTTCAGTAGAAATCAATATCGCATAAATTCACATTTTCCTTGACTAGTGACTGTTCAAGAGAGGAACATGAGTTAAGACTCAAAGAAGTTGATACAGGCATGCCAGTAAAAATTTTCAAATGCTTCAGCATTCTCCGCCGGTTGTCAACAATTTATGATTAATTTTTAAATATAATTTATTAATCAGTCACAAATACGTTTTTACAAACAATAATCAGGTTTGTAACAAGGGTACTTCTCTTTTATCTGTAGTCCAGAAATGATTTTTAAATTAAATTTGGTGTGTTTTCCTATTTCCTGATTAATAATATTCCATGTAATTTTGAAATATTAATACATTATTTCGCTCTATTATAGATGTATTTATTTTTTTTTATTTTTTTTTTTTTATTTTTTTTTTATTTAATTCACAAAACTGGTACATAATATAAATCATACAACTAAAATACATGCTTTGAACAGTTTTCCTAATTATGACCTTCTAGAAGTGAATCTAACAGTACAAGATTTAAATACAAAATTTATATTTAGCTACATACACAATGCTGTTTATAAACAGCGCAATCTGTAATTTCTTACCATCAAAGCGCTGCGTATATAATAGACTATTTTTATAAAATAATGTTATATTTTCATAAGCTGTTTCAACTCAGGATACTGTTGCTAGATGTGTATCTATTGTCACTTATGTTTAAATTATTCTTAATACTATGTTTTGAAATTTTACATTCTAGTGGGTCAAAAGTATAAATTGACTGTTCAATAAAAGCAGCGGTTGTAGTCAACGAATTGACTGTTATAGTATATAAAATATATGATAGCGAGTATGCTATGTGTCGCAGGTTACAATTGTATAAATCGTACCTATTATAAGGCTATTTAATAAGGCTTCTTGATAAATTTATTTGATCAATAAATTGAAACTTTTCACTATGACGACATATTATCTATATTTTGACTAATGGTTAGAGTTGGGCTACAATGGTTTAGGCTTTTCACATCTGAGTTTCCGGTTTTGATCCCGGCTGCAATCATTTGTCCCAATTTACATTCGTTTATATTGCCATTATGGCCAATATTGTAATACTATTTTCGTAGTTTTATATTAGATAACGTTAAAAACATAAAAGTTCAGTTCTCTCTGTTTGGATTAATATTTATTTTCTGACTACACTTTTGACAGACCCTGAGATTTATACGACACAAGAGCTATGAATAATAACGTTCGTCAAGATTTTTGTTTTTGTGACAAGGATTATATTTTAAACTTTGAATGCCAAATTTAGCTATACCGAAAACTCCAGGAAAGATTTTGCAATGCGAGTTTATCCAAGCTGATCGTGATACTGTAATAATTCTATAATATCGATCAAGTTTCTATGTTAATGCCGAGGCATAATTTTTTTGCTGTGAATTCGTCACATTAAGGGAAGAAATAACTATTAATGTAGTTATTATACCTTTGATTATCGATGTACTAAAAAGTAATATAAAGCCATTTTGAATATCCAAATATTAAGTAAAATAGAACATAGTAATTTTAGTAACGAATTCTTTGAGTAGTGATTCACGAATAATTGAGGGACCTTCAGTTATTTGAGTTTTTTTAATTTATTTATTAATTTATATTAAACTAAAAGGAGGTTAGCAAATAAATAATTATATCGTTAATATAGGGTTAGATAATAGGCGCGACGCCTAGCTAGGTCGGCAACATCTTATTTCGGCGCTGAAACGACAAATTTATGTTTGGGGAAGTGTACGCAACGAAAAATGTCATAAGCATAAGAATAGTGATTTGTTGGTACGAATGTGCATTAAAAAAAATGGACTTTTCAGTAACCAATTTTTTGAACGATGCACTTTTTAGAAATGCCTGAACTTTCATAACGCTCTTCAACGCGGAAAAAGTGTTGCTTACAAATTGCATATAATGGTGGCAAGAATTGAACGACAAAGATAATTTAGATTCACATGACTAAGTTTAGCTCGACAGGTAGATTTTGTAAAGATTTGTAAGTAATGTTACTTTGATTTTAAACCGTCAGTAATTTTACGTGAACAAAGCTGCGGGTAAAAGCTAGTTTAAGAAAGTAATAAAATCGTACAAAACGCCAACAAATATTGTAGCAAAACCAAACTTCCGACTCGGAGACAAGGACGTAGTTACAACGCCCTTTCTGAAAGTGCAGTGTCTTATTATAGTAACTCTTGTGTTGTTTTTATTTTGTTTATTATCAACTTACATTGGACACGTTGCCAACTGTTCCAAATTTCAAATACTTAAGAATAAATATTACCTATATCATAAGAAAGAAAATTTACTATAGGCTTTCTGTGTATAGGTCATAGGTACTTATATCGACATAATTTGATCATGAAGCAACAGCGGATGTTTTAACATGAAGGGTAAAATAAAACACAATGTAGATGTTTATATCGCTATATAATAAACTCATTTGTTATCACATTTATTTATAATATTATTTTGACACATATAATTAGTTACATACTAAGGATTTGTGAATCTACAATAGGCCATAACGGTAAACACTGAAAATAATTGTAGGTTTTCATTTTATGGTTTGTCTTCAAGTAATTAATTAATTAATAAGTGCAGACGTAACTTGATAGTCTGAATCAAGGTGTGTTTTATTTTAATTTAGGTACTGCAGTTTTATTTGCACTCGATTGTCGTGTGCAACGGACTTCACTATTATTTTTCAGTGTTTAACAAGAACCTCACATTAAGAAAATCTGTTTGAATCAAGGAAGTAACAAAGATAGAACGCAGATTGACAATACTACCATCAATACTCGAATACAATATCACATTAATCTGACACTCAGGCTGAAAAGTTAAATTTGCAGGAAATAACAATAATTATAATTTGCATTGTATGATTGTTGGATGGTTCCCGAGATATATCTGACGGATATGCATCGTGAAACAACTTCGATAAATACCTGGTATTTGTTAGAGGCACATATTAGATAATACGATACCTAGTTACATTGTGTACTTATGTAATATAATATTTTTATGCTAATATATCAGAATAATAAGCGTAAGTTAGTTGTATCAATGCCAACATTTTGTTGGAAAGATATTTTTAAATAACTATATTTCTTTTATTATTTTCTTTTACTATATCATTTTAATATATATTTTAAATTTGTTAACTGAATATAAAAGTATGCATGTTGTAAAAATACATTCGATAATAATTTTTAATGATAAGAAATATATCTATAGATTTGGAAATATAATTTTAGGGGAAAATTCTCTCTCTTAGGAAATGTACAACAACCACGTGATTTGGGAATTAGAATATATTTTACTCGCTATTATGGGGCCAAAAAATTGTATTATTTCCTATACAACTCTTAGAAGACAAAAGATATTGTCAAGCGAACTCTAAGCTATGAGAGCACTGGAAGAACACAGATTTTGACGATACATACGAAGGTATATATTACACTTAATTTCTTTATGGATATGTAATTAGTACCTAAACATCGACGTATAAAATAGAAGCCCATTCACAAATGTAGAAAATCTGAGTAGAGACTAGAGCGTTCGTCCGAAATGCCAAATGAAGACAACTTATCTTTGTAGATATATGATTTATATAAGTGGAGACGTACTTTAACAAGATTATAACAGGATAGAGACGCTATGTAAATATTATCACGAAAACTTTAAGTTGAGCGTAGAAAATTTTGAAAATTTTTAACATTCTGTACATTTTTTTATCTAGAGAAATAAAGTTATCTAATTTGCTTCTAATAAAGAAGTAGTCATTTGAAGTTATATAAATTCCATAACTAATAGATCCTTGTCAGTATTTATTTAAATTTTTTGTTATAATGTGTTTGATAGACTATACTAGGGATTAAAGAAAACGTTAGAAAAAAGGAAGTAGGGGACAATTCACTAAAGCACAACCTTGGAAGAAGTACCTAGACGTGTTCTCACTTATCTACTAGAATATAACAAGAGATTTTATTCTTATAAGGCAAAAGTGTCGAAGTAGGGGTTATATCGAGATGAAGTTTATGCAAGTATTTTACAATGTCAGTTCAGTGAGATTTACAATGAGACCAAAAAGTGAAATGTATTTGAGCTATATCTACGACTAGAAGATTTACACGTGAGTAACCTACAAATATCCATGAAATATAACAACATGATCTACTTTAATTTAAACTTGCTATGACACATTTATAACAAAATATTTCGAATATTATTGTATGATTATATTTATTATATATTCGTTCTAAGTATACGAGTATTTTGAGTCCTGAAACACTAGTAAGTATAAATTTGTGACATGAGATTTAATAAATACACATTTATTATATTCAATATGTTTTAGGCTGTCTGAATTTGTAAAATACATAAAATTTAGATATGTAAAATACATTTTGTGTTAACACGGAGAACTGATATGCTCCAAAAGTTACAATTTTGTTACGATATTGGTATCGCAATTCTATAAATCGAAATTAAAAAGAAGCTACAGCAGTGTAAGCTCCTTATTCGTGCTGACGCACTAATCCGAGAGTTGAAATCGAAATCCACTGGACTGGGGACTAGATAGTGGGCATGGACGATGTTCGACCTAGTTGGCCGATGGTAGTTGTGCGTGAAGGCGCTAGATAGCGCTAGGGGTGCCGTCGGGAGCTAGTCGTCGTGTGCGCGCTCCGGCGACGGCTCCCTGGATCAGTCGGGCGAGTCGACGGTGGCCAGCGAGGATGCGGGGAACAGCGGATACCAGCCGTACGTGCGCTGCGGCAGCGTCAACTTGTCCAGGCAGATCTCTACGCCGCCAAGCGCCAGGTTGTGCTCGAAGCCACCGCATCGCTGCCACAGCATCACTACTAATATTCTCCCAAGGGAGTCGCTTGCCTGGAATAGTTTAATTTCAGGGGCTTGTAGTCGTTTTCTGGGATTGGGAAATAATGATGGCAAGTAATTTCATAAAAACTGAGACTAAGAGAGACGATCTGGTTATTTTGAAATCAATTTTTTATTATACTTATTGACATTTCAACATTTTGTAAAACCATATAAGCTGACAACTAACAAAATCTAAACATATACACTTTTTTAAACCCACCTCAGGGTTCAGCTAGGTGGTGCGGTTAATTTCGTGCTTATGTCAGTCGCGGAGACATCACTTATCGTATGTAATACAACATAACTACACCCATCAGTTGACTAGTTACTGATGTAGTTACCTATGTAGTTATATGTCATCAGCATAAGCACATTTTCAACAAATACAAAAAACAACCAACAGATAAAAAGCAAACATAAAATATTTATTAAACAGCCAAACCGATCTCCGTCTTCCAATAAACTTTAAAACATAAAAAAACCGCATCAAAATCGGTCCAGTCCGACTTATAATATCCCTCGGTTCGCGTCGGTAACCAGTGCCAATATGCATATGACCCTCTATTACCTGGTACTTGAGCGTCTGCTTGAAGTGCGGCTCGGTGGTGCGGCGCACGACGCGCGTCTTGCGCTTGTGCAGCCACTTGTCGCCGTCGCGCAGGTAGCACTTCACATACGAGTCCGGCACTTCGCCGTTCACGCCGTACACGCGCCGCGCATGCGACACCTGGAGGGTTCATTTCACTTGAATTGCACTCGGCGCACTGTACATTATTATTATTTTTAAATTGATAAGCAACGGTGACTGAGTGGCGTCAAACTTCTGTTAGTTAAAAGGGAAAACCCAGTATAAGGATGCACATTTTGAGCATACACATTCCAAAAAACATCTATAACCTTTAAAAAATGTTCTTTGATCATCGCAGGCTTGGCTATGACCCCCAATACAAGGCTTCACAAATAAAAATATAACATTGAAGGAATAGGACTCAAAGAGTCGGTGAATTAGTAGATCAATGGCCAACATACTGATGTTTAGATAAAAATGATTCGACTGTACGTACGAAGGCTTATGTTGTACAGAAAGAAAGACTAGACTATCGAGCATAACAACAATAATGGAAATCTGTACTAACTGAATGTAGCTAACATACTGACCTCAAGTTCCAACTGTCCTTTAATCATAATGATGCTCAAGTTGATCTCAGCATGCAGCGGCGGCAGCGTGGCACAGCGCGGCGGCAGCTGGCCTGGCCCGAGCGGCACGTCGTCGCCGGGGTCCTCGCCCGCCGCCGCCGCCGCCGGCAGCACCGGCACGGCCGCCCACATGCTGCCCTTGCGCCCCGTCGCCGTGCCTGACACATGCCTCAGTCGCGACCAACAACTTCACTCATGGCCCGTGCATGATGCTCCATATTACCAAGCTCAAGAATTTTACGTTTCACAGATTAAACGATCATGCACTGACCCGATTGAAAATATTTAGATTTTTTGTTAACGGGACTGAAATATTTAAAGTTAGTTAGTTTTTCAAGTTTATTAGAAGGGGACATACCTAAACAAAATATTTATAACAAATAACTAATCCATAGATAAAAATGAACACAGTTTATCAAAAAAACATACATAGTACGCAATTTACATTAAGATAACAAACAATTCATTCGAACACTGATAAATACCAAAAATAAACATTAAGTACATAAAATAAGCACGTCGAACAGCTTCGTGCCAATTTAAACATAATTTGTTACATGAAGTCAATCGAATTATTAATATCCTAAACACATAGATGGAAGAAGAAGCGTTAAACTTGTGCAGCCAAGAATCTAGCCGGTCTAATAAGTTGTAGTTGCCTCAAGCGGTCCTAGTTTATTATGTTGGTATGTAAGCATTCCGTTCGAAAACTTTTTAATTTCGAATTAGTTATGAAATGATTTAGCTCATGCCACCGCTAGAGGTCGCTCTAGGCGCCTGGAGTCAACACTAGAACATGCGCGCCCTAGACGTGACGCTCCAGCCGGGTGTACCGCCCCGCGCTCGAGCTTAATCAAACAATAAAAAGATGATCCTAACAATCCAAGTCATAGCATTCTAAAAGTTGAACAGTCATTGATGTATATATAAAATCTAGGAGGATGCGCGGCATGAGTGACATTCGCAGAGTTATGAAATTAAGTCGATCGGAGGCGAGATATCGATGCGAGCCATCGACGTGATCGTACGGACAGCCGTCAGTCGGAACACAGAGACAGATGAAGTGAGCGTGATCGCCCGCGGCCGGGCATGCGTCAGAGGAGTAACAGGACAGACAGAGTGAAGTGATGAAAGCATCGGGCGCAGCCACAGTACGGTGCAGCGCGCGGCCGTCGCGCAAGCGATGTATGACCCATGCTACTACGTGGCCCCAGCCTGCGTCGACCTTCCGCCGTGCCTGCTCAACTACCTATCAACTTCAATCTTAGTTAGTATGATTCGTAACTGATATAATTTTAACCGGAAATAATATTTTTATGAAACAAAATATTTATTGAAACTTAAAGTATATCTGTTTAACCTCACTGAATAACTTGTCGTATCTGGTATTGTATTTTTATTCTATTATTTTTTAGAACAAAGATTTGCCATCAACAAGTTGTTACACTATAAAGGAGTACTTTTTTGGATATGACAAATATTTTGTGGCTTTTTGACAACGAAACAAACCGTTGGAGAGTAGATAAAAGCAAAACGGGAGAAGTATTTTCCGATACTGACAAAGAACAAGATCTTTCACCGTAGAAAGGTAACAGTGATATGCGATAATTAGGCAGACATCGAACTGAAGAATCGAAACAGGCGAGCCGGCGGCCGTCGGACGTCACAAGGGATTTCGTACGCCACTGAGCCACGTTACACTCCCGGCCTTTACTTATAATGAACAAGGAAGTAGCGGGATTCTCAACAACTGTTTGTTCTCTTTTGGAAATTAAAAGGGAGCAAATAGAGTGTTGGGGATCTGGCGAGCGTTGTGTTTGTTTATCGTAAGTGAAGGTGGAGAGGGCGACGCGCGCGCGGGTACTGACAGTCGCTTACCGAGAGCTAGCGTCCATCGCTGCTGGCCAAGCAAGCACAACAGTATACGCCAGTGCTACCCTCTAGACACACATTTCATGTTGCTGGCATCGCCATGTTACTATGTTAGGAAATCCTTAATTTGTCAAATCAATCGTCCGTACCCCATGTCTAGTTTGGTGTCGTGTCTCAATCTCTCGAATTCTTGTTTCAAAGATGATGTTTTCTGTCATCTTTTTTGCGTTGTGGCTCTAAGATCTTTGATTCAATTTTGTGATCATTGACTGAAATAAAATCATGCCAATTTTTTTAAAGCGTTTATGATTGCATTGTTGGAGAGTTTTTAGTGATGATTAGTTATTTTCTAAAGCGTTTTATATTTAGATTATGATCGGATTATACTTTGAAGACAATTGATGTACTCGTATTCATATTAAAATTTAATGAAGTTCAACAGCAACATAATGATTCGATAAATTAAGGATATAAATAGTACTTGGTAAAAGGGGAATTCAGGGGAACACCTACTAATTAATGAACATTGTATGGCAATTACCCTCCTAAAGCATATTTTCAAAAACCAATCTGACGATAATTGATATAAAAGATTTATATCTTTAAGAACATCGGTATCTGTAAGTGAGCCTGCAATGTATATATTATAATTTATTTAAAACAATATACTTTGAAATTTATATTTAAAATCACCCTTGTAATCATTTAGGAATCGGCCACGATTACGAAGAACACTAAATTAGAAAAAGTATTTTTCAATGTTTAATAAATTTTTAATTGATCTGCTAGAAATTTGAATTTGGAGAACTATTATTGACAAGCTACGAATAATAATTACAGATATAGGAACTCTTTTTAACTAACTTTATATCGAACACTTAGAACATAAGCCGCCAAGATGTTGTTTATATTTTAAGCAAATAAATAGTAAAAAAGGTAGCTATTTCAATATTTGACAAACTGACCTGACCTAACGAGCTTAGAGTCCTGATTAATATGATTCGTAATTGTAGCCAGTGTCCAATCACAAGTACACTAATCACGCAACTCACGTCTTGCCGTGGAGCCAGAGAGGGAAAGCGTGCGTCCGAGCTCTCCTTTGACAGCTCGAAGCGAGCGCAAGATGTCATCAGGATCGCGGCGCACGCAGGACGAGCGGCGGCGCTCATTGCGACGAGGCGGTGTTGGCTCAGCGCTGCCATCTAGTTATGGTGAATTTAGTGTTACTTCTATGTAGCAAGAAGTTTTTTGGAGCTTTGTTGTTTTTACAACGTGATGGTGGAAAATACATGCAGAAAACAAAAAGACGTGTTCTACTTCAGAAATTTAGTGAGGTTGGCGTCGAAGACATACTATTGTCTGTTATCTTTTCTAGCGTGCGGTCCAGCCTTAAATCAAAACATTTTGTCGGGATACGGAAAATTATTGGTAGTCTGTGAAATCGCAGTATTTTGAAATTCGACTGTCATCTTGAAATTCGCTTGCCATTTTTATAAAATAACAACATTTTAACCATAAAACCGACTCTTGTCATTTCACATGTTAGATGCTGTCATTCAGTGGCTGACAGAGTGCTCCACAGAACATCAAAAATATTATTCGAGTGTAACTGGACAGAGGTAAATAAGTGCGAAGCACCTAGTTCATAGTTACGATATAAAATGATTATGGGACATAAAGCGCGAAAAGAAATAAGTACAACTAATAAAGTAAACTTTATTTAAACTTACCCAAATAGTCTATAAATAGGTGGAAAGCCTTAATATACTTTCACATAACACAATAATAAAATCTACCTCACACACATAAAAAATAACATCACCTTTCTCCTGTTGCTGGAAGGATGACCGCCTAGATCCCGGTAGAGACCTGGAGAAGTCTTTGCCTAGCTGGTAGACTTCCACTTCCAGGGTCTCGGACTGCGATGAACCACGTCTGGAGCCTCCGACCCACGCGTGGTCAGGGTGCAGCAGTGATGCACACTCCCCAATAGAGTCTACGTCGTCTGAAACATCAGACCGAATTAATTTGACCCGTCTGGTTTCAATCACATGAATTATAAAATATTCCAAAGCAAACATTTAAATATAGTGTTTTTTTAAGTGAATTATTCTGGAGTTCGAATTAGCAAGATACACAAAAGCGAGCAAAAGCCGAGGCAGTACCTTACTTTCACAAAACATCCATAAGATTCCAGACATCCCTTTATAAAAAGACATCAACCATTGTACTGTTCTCAGGTTACATACAATTTGATCAACATTCATTCGCTGTATTACAAAATGGTTTTTTATTTTAAAACCCCATTCGATATCGAATAAAATTTACAGACATTTAGCCCCACCCCTAACAGCATAAACACCAAACACCAAATGATGACGAGAGGGCAATCTGAAAGAACCTGATATGGATCGTTGTGAAGCAAAGTCCCCTCGTCGCAAAGCGCGGGCACCTGTTAGCGATCCCCGCGGCGAAGCGTTGGCTGAGCGGGTGCCACGCTCTTCCAATGTCCACCAGACAGCACGCTCTTCCGCGAAAGCTTTCTCTAATTCCATCTGAAAATTTGGGATAGGTGGAATTTAGGGTTTATTGCGGAAAGATAAGGTTTAGGATTAGAACAAAGAATATTTTTCAGTTATAGTATAACTTGATTACCACCAACCCTTACATCCTTACTCTTTACTCGTAAAAGACGTTATCTGATTTTGTATTTAGTGTGTAGAAATACATACGTACATACACGGTTCAGGTAAAATTCAAGCTTAACTGAAATTGTGTGGCGACATAATTAGACACAAAATGTTAGACAAACGACATTTCATGTAATTTCTAGGTATAAAAGTACTCTTAGCTTAGATTTTTATTTGAATATTTATTTTTAAATCGACAAAATAAATTGTAGAAAAAATTGTTACATATATCGAAAAATTTGAAACCGATAGCTACAATAACTTTTGAATAAAAGGAATGAATCAAGAATCAAAAGACTCACGGTGCACTCTCCGATGAGTACGGGGTCGATGCCAGGGCAGGCATCCCACAGAGTGAGTTCTAGGGCCCGACCGAGAAGGAGATCAGCCGTCAGCCCGCCGAAGCCAAGTGTGGCATTCCACAGCGGGCTGCACGACGCCGACGCCGGGTCCGTCTCCACCGGCGGGCAGCTCTCCCTGGAACGAAGGGTAGTGAGAGTTTTAGTTGGTAGGTTTTTAAATTATTTTGGTCTAAAGATTGGTTGAAACAGTTTTCAGAAAGCGTTTCATACCGGGAGAAATTAAAGACGAAGTGTGGAAAATTTATTATTTTCATGTTAGTTTGGTATTGTAACGTTCATATTGAATTATAAGGAATATAAAAGTAATTACAGTGACGGTAATAGTCGTATCCTCGCAAAAGCTTCCGGTTCATCTCCATAGCCAAGTGTGTGATCTCGAGGAGGCAAGTCGTCGGCAGCAATCAGCACCACTACCAACTTGCGCAACTCGCTCTCAAAGAACACCTGCAGCTGTGCCCGCGCTGGCGGTGGGCGTTCGTGCACTCTCTCCGCGCGCTCCTGCGCCTGTACACACAAAACTAAGTTACAATACTAGTAACTTAACCATGCGGCACGCAGCAGCTCTGCAATGTGACTCAATCACTATCAAAGCTTCAAAAGCCAACTATCATTAACTCTATCCATCGTAAGTCACATTGCATCCTGCCACCCTACATATTCGCTACAAAACAACCACAAAAGAAACAGTGAATCATCGGAGGCAAAACCATTTACAAATAAACAATCTCCCGAGTTGTGGGATGCAATCTCTAATTCGGACGAATGTTTGGGGTGGAGAAACATGCAGCAGCGATAACTTCCTTCAGCCATAGATACTCGGGACTTTCATTCTGTGCGTCAGTTTAGCGATGCAATCAGACATTACCAGATCTCAAGTAGAGTTCATTTCACTTGTAAAATACCTCATCAGAAAATATAATAAAGGACATGCGTCGGGCTGAGGCATTTCTATTTAAACATAAAGTATTTTATAAAATGAGATGCGGTCCTCCGCCATGCAGAAAGCTGTATCATGCTGTTCGGAGTTCAAGCTGCATGTACCTTCTTACACTTAAAATACGTTTTTTGATTCGTGATCATCGAAAACGTAAGCTCATGTTTTCTAGTTTTATTCATCTGAATCTTATCTTTGAAATGTATTGCTAGGAAAATCTATAATTGTATATAACTGATTCAAGCTCTATATCATTAAAGTGTCTACAAATTAAAATAATATCGTGATTTCTACACTTCTATAACATACCCTATCCTTATGCGAGGCAACTTTATACAAACACAAAATGAATCCAGGTAGCACAGCAATATTTGATTTGGCAGTTCTACATATAATTCATCACATATTTTACAAAACAGACTTACGTATGACAAAAACAAACATGTAGATGGTATGTACCTAACACAGCATTTTGTGCGACAGAAAATACGAAGTGTTTGAGGCATTCAACAAGATCGCGTTTGAGAGTCGTTGAAGAGAGTGTAGACGAGTATATGGGTATATATGATGGATGACGCCACACACAGGCAGGGTCGCGGCCACGAGGGTGCTTGTCTAGAGCTTTGTCCCGAAGTCATGCGACGACACAACAGCCACAGCCGCAGTCCGCCTGTCCTTCAAGGGGTTCCTGAACGCCACACTCCAAGCTCTACTTTCTAGTGCCCGCTTCATGCTTTACTCCCCCAGCTAAACTTATTAACTTGTATGTCAATAGCTTGCGTTTGTCGCAATGTAAGGTTGTTGTTGATGAAACTGTAGATTATAAAAAATTGTTTCACTGACAGACTTTCGAGAGTAATGTAATTTCTTTTCTCAGTATTTCGGTATGTCTTAGCAAAGCTTTAAAATGTGCAAATAATGTATATGAAACTAAGGCTGTGTTGTTATTTAGTTTTTTAAGATCCATTATAAAGCTGGAGGAGTTGAAGCGTCAGTGTGTGGTCGAGGTAATGCAGGCAATGGCGGCCTCACCTCGCGTCGCGTCGCTGCCGCCGAGATCGCCGCTCCCCGCTGCCGCCTACATCGCCCCTAGCATTCGAGTGCGTTCACAATTCAAGACAAAATTTACACAATTCCAATAAAATAAATATATAATTGAGGGGTGAATGGTCCAATTATTAATAATTATTCTTTTTAATAAATGAAAACGGGACGAATCCCCGTTATTTATAATTGAACTCATCGATACTTTTTTAAGTGCAATTTGGAGGCGAACTAAATATTCAAAATTACTAAAATATCTGATATCTGATTGTGAAAATTGGTAAGGTGATAGAAAAAATGAAAATCGAAAATAAGTAGATAGCATTTTTTCACACAATTCACTTAGTATATCATCATTATAAACGGTAACGTATATCGAATATAGTTAACAGATGAAGTTTCAAAATATACATAAGTATATAAATATTTTTGGTAAACAAACATAGTATCCCTTTTCTAAATGGTCAAAGGTTAACAAGTTAAGTACATCTACTATGGTAAATATAGAAATACTAGTCTTAAAAGCTAGGCTGTCGTGGAAGATGTCGACTGATTAGTGCTACAGTATCACAGCAGATCACCGGAGGCCCTCTCGCGTTTTGCGCCACGTCCGAGCCGAACCTGCGGCCGCGTCAAAATAGTATTGAATGAACCTCGTCAAATAGGCCAGGAGTGAGGCTCGGACGTAACCATACCAACGCCAAGATGAACTGAATGAGGCGAGAATAAATACCAAAGATAACACCCGCAGCTGTATTGAAAATTCTTCATCTCATATTAAATATTTTCAAAATATTCTAAACAATTTTTGCCAATAATGAAAGTCCACTTGTATTTGCGAAAAATGTTCAGTACAAACAGGTCACTCTCACAAATTGTTTATCTTCCATATCATAAATTGTATTTACGACAGTTATTAGATCATTGAGAAACGGAAAACGAAAAAAAACTAGATGGTTAAGGTCTAGTCGATTATGTACAAAAAGGTCTAAATGCGTTAAGTGACGAAATAAAGCTTAATAAGTACGATGAATCAAAAATAAAATCTTAGAAGTAAGTAAGAGTTCCAATGATCTAGTAATGTTACAAAGACCGGAGAAGACCGAACTTCAGAGTGAGTTTCTACGAGAATCAAGGAACGGGTTCACCCCACTGTCTCATAATTTGGGTTCACAACACATATCTTTACAATTAAAGCCTATGTATGGGTATTATACCGGGGTTTTCGGCAATTTCCGTCGAGTCGGCGACGACGGCGATTTGTCCGTATCCGGCTCTGCGAAATAACAATTTTGAATGTTACTCTAATTAATGGCTCTTGCGGTCAACTCACGCCGAACGTAAACATGCTCGACATGGCGGCTTGTTAGAAACGTAATAGCTTGTTCAATAATTTGGAAACACAATTAAATTACAAATTAGAGCGGATTATATTACATGTTATACAAAACATTTAAGGGGAAATACAGACTTGATTAATTGAACTATAAACTACCTTTATTACCTTTAATTGTATAGAACAAGTTATATGCTGTTGCAGATAAGATTTCAACTTACTTTGATTATAGTGTGCAAGAGAGGAAAAAGTGGAAAGGTGAATAAATTAGCAGACACAAAAGTGCTTAGAAAAATAGTTGAAACCAAATCAGATGGAAGAAACGTATAGGTTACAGAAAAGTTTAAAATGTTTTAAGATAAATAGTAATTCAATAGTTATTGAGGAAACTTGAAAATGTTAAATACAAAAGTAGGCCCTATTGTACCTTACTGAAGTGTTTTGTGGAAGTATAATTGTAAAAATTGCATTAAGTAAAACATAATCAAGAAGTTAAAGAATGATTAGGATAAAAAATTACACAAAGAAATGTGAAAATTTAAACAGATAATTTCACATCAGCAATATTTTCTTCAGATTACATAATTTAAAAAAAATTGCCTAGCTTCTTCAGACATACCATAAAGTCCGTGGTGATGGTGCTGCGGCGGTTGCGTGGAGTCCTCGCAGTGCGGTGAGGGTTCCACCAGTAGCTCCACCACATCACCGCTGCGTTCCAGCACCGCGCACACCTCCTCGAAACTGCGGTCTGTGAGCGACACGCCCGCCCATTCTAACACCTGTAGATCATGGATTTACTGTCATTGATTTATCAATTTTATTTTAATCAGCAAATGAAGCAAACGAGTAGTTTCATATAAGTTGATACTTAAAATTAACACAATGGTATAATTCAAAGACAGTACCAGTAGCGGGTTATTCATTCCGCGATGGTCCTGCCCATTATAACACCTGGAGTTTAGATATAATTTATAAATTTTATTTTATACTACTTAAAACTAACAAAATTTACTTTTATGAGTGCCAGCGGAGGTTGCAACTAAAACTTAATATACTTTATAAAACACTGTATGAATCCTTTACCGTTTTGTTTGATTTTTTTTCAAATGGCGACCCACCAATGACACCTTCCTAAATTGATAGTAAATTAGGTATAAGTAGATTGACTAACTCTCCTTTAACCGTCACGTTTCCGAGTTATGAGCTGTCCATGGTGTACAAGTGGGGCCACAGATTTTTTTCGCTTTTAAATGTTTTTATCTAAATTAATTTTTATAATAAATAATACACTAATTTAATACATTTGATGAATTTTATTTTTTACGTACTTGTTCACTTTTTGTATGTAACAAGTATACCAGGCCACTCGAGGTTTTGCGAGTTTTATTTGTGGTACGCTGGCGAGTTATAATTTATTTTGAAAATTCGATTATTTGAACGTAAAAAGATATTTGTTACAAACTTAAATTGCTCTCAAAATTTTTTTAACAGCGTTATGAAACTATTGTGTATTAAAAAATGGATCCGCATCGGGAACATTTTCGAGCAATAATATTTTTACGACTTCAAGTCCAACTTGAAACGTTTAATGGACTTCACTTGTAGGTACACCTGTGTACCAACTGTGTACCGCTGGTCTAACAAGTTTAAGTGCGGTCGCTTAAATTTGAAGGATGAAGAAAAAAGTGGCCGTCATTTGACTGCTGCTACGGAAGAAAACATGTTACAAGTGAAAAATTTTATTCAATCTGCACAATCTGCAGTCTGGATTGGGAATTGTTCATGCTATTTTACACAACCACCACTTGCGTAGGGAGGATTGTTTCGCGCTGGGTACTCTACAACCTCACCGATGCTCAGAAGCAGGTGCGCGTAGAACGGTGCCATGATATGATTGGTAAATTCAAAGCAGGTTCTTCCTGCCGTGTTTACGATATCATAACAGGTGAACAAAGCACCAGTCAACAGTATGGCTTTTAGAACGAACGAACGCCGAAAGTGAAACGATCGAGGAACGTTGGAAAAATTTTGATCGCCAGTTTTTTTTCCCTTAAGAAACCAAAATAGTAGCAATGCAGAGTGGTACACTACCAAATGCTTGCCAGAAGTTTTTGATGCTGCGAGCAACAAGCGACCGAACACGGGACTCCGAGGCCTTTTGGTCCACCATGACAACGCGGCCGCCCACACACTCCGCGATCAAGATGAGGGAATTCTTAAGCACCATTCTAGAAAAACTTTTAGAACATCCGCCTTACAGCCCTGAGTTGGCACCGTGTGACTTCTCCTTTTTCCCCTAAAATTAAAAACCAGCTAAATGGGACGCAGTTTTTATCACCAGAAGATGCGCTCACTGCGTTCGGGAATACCGTTGACGAATTACCTGCTGCAGTAAGGAAAATGTGCTTTGCAAATTGGTTCCGATGCATGAAACTGTATAAACGCTGGTGGAGAGTTCTTTGAAAAGATGTAATAAAAATATAACATATAATTTGTTTTCTTTCTTAAAGCTCTCTGAGAAAAAATAAAAACCCCTTTTTGTTAATGACTATATGTTTATATCTTTCGAAGATACAAGTTTTGTAAGGAACAATCTGAAAGGAAACATAGGATGTATATTTTATTCTTTCTATTATTTTCCAAGAAATATGTAACCTTTGATATAACAAAAACATATTCATAGTTCAGTAGCATATCGATCATAAAATATGCAAATATTCCACTAAAAACCTTTGAGTTCAAATCAATTCTTTCAATTCAAGCAATCAAATCTCTATTATTTCAATTACAATAGAGAATTCAAAATAGAGAATTTCAAAATATACCTTCAAAATAGCCACAGTAATTTTCATTTCAACGGCGAGTCTATTCGAATTTACCTACTATATCAACAGGTTCGCAAACGACTTCCATTTCCCGCGTATTAACTGCCTGAAACCCGCTAAATAAATGTTAGAAGTTTATATAAATAACGTTATTTACGTGCCCCTCGCCAGTATCCTGTTTATTTACCCTCGGCGCAAATAAACTCGTTGTTGTACGGGGCTCTGTGACATCACTAATATTGGTAGAGCTCATGTAGGGCTATATTAATATTTGGTGTAGTGCGTGCGTAGGTTGTCCGCGTACAACGCAATATTGAGCCGAAGTTGTTAATGAGCTTTAAGGACAACAACGCGTGAAACAACAAAGAAATATTCTTAGATTCCGTATAGTGCGTACGTAAGTTGTCCGCGTACGATGCAATATTGAGCCGAAGTTGTTAATGAACTTTAAGGACAAAAACGCGTGGAACAACAAGTAAATATTCTTGGATTTGCGATCTAAAAATACTTTGAAACAATATCCACGGTCTCATTTGCGGCTTCTGTGATTTCAATTTGCACGGGAAAAGCTGTCTCTATACTGATGTTTGAATGTAATGCGTGGGTACGGAAAAATAGGTTTCATATTATGCAACACTGCTATTTTTATCAATGTCAATAGTAAGCAAATAGTCATCAAATAGTTTCTAAGGACGTTTTAAATGTAATATTTTTTCATTCTAATCTTTATATTATTATATTTAGATCTGTAACAAAAGATTTTTGTTAATTCTGCGTGAGTGGATGATTCTTTATATTTTATGCTTTTCTATTTATATTTTGGGATCCATACTGTAATAAGATATGGAATTTGCATTTGAAGGAAAAATACTCTTTCTTAGAACGGAAACTTTGTATTAAATAGTTTACAGCATAGTTATGAAACTTTAAAATAGCGTAAAAGTAAGGTTTCCTTAATATTACAGTTTTGTTTTACTGTTTCGGCTTACCTTTGTCTCCCATGTCATTTGATGAACAGTAGGAAATTATTATACCTTATATTACATACAAGTACACTTTATTGAGAAATCAGAAGCAATCAAATACCATAATGCTCGGTTTACGCGCATTAAGTAGTAAAGCTTGTAAGACGGACAATAACTTAAGGAATTCTACAATTCTGTACTTAGATGTGTGATTGGCGGGAATTTGGACGAGGTCTGAGTAAACTTAAAATCTCTAGAAAACTATGTAAATTCCTGTATTTTTTCAAGCATTCTTATTTCAAATATTTTTTTTATTTTTTTAACTTATTTAAATTTAACAAGTTTTGAAGTAAAGTCTAATCTCCGAACCGACATATAAAAAAAAAAAGAGAAAATGCTCAAACTAGGGTCGCTGCCAATCGCTGCACTTAAGTAAAAAAACCGTGGTAACCGATTCCTGCCCATGACGCACCTTGCGCGTCATGAAGAAACATTCAGGGAGGCCCATGACACGACGAGCGCGTCATTAGAAAATTGTTGTAAATCAAATTTTTAATCAAATCAAACAAAAAATCCTTTTATTTTAAATAAAAATTAACACATTCGAGTCACTAATTTCTGTGGCCACGACATTTTTTTGGACAATTAAATTGTTAGAGGTCGTCAACCACATGCAATAATTGTTTATTAATCCATAATTTATACACTAAAATATAAAAAAAATTTCCAATAAAAGTACCATCTACCCAACTCTTTTATGGCTTTTAACAGGCAGTTTACATTCTTTAATATAAACACTGTTTTATTCATGTCCATTAATTTATGTTCATAAAAGCGAGTTGATCTCCGGTACCTATAACTAAAGTAATTTTGTTGTACAATAAGTCACCTTATAAATTTATATGTAGGTATGTGTAGTCTGCCAACCCGCAGTAGGCGTGATGGCCTATAGTTGTGTGACGCCACCCCTGAGTTGGTAATAGTAGTAAAATAATCCCATGCACATTTACATTTATATGAAGGTATGTGTAGTTTGCCAACCCGCAGCAGGCGTGATGGCCTACAGTTGTCTGACACCACCCTGAGTTGGGAGAGGCTGATATCCCTCCAGTGATTATTAAGGGTATTACCACACCAATCCATCGTCCGTCGACCGACGTCGACCCGTCCACGTCGATTAATGGCAGAATAAAACAGTTGACAGTTTCTAACACACCAATCGATCGACGGACGATGGGTTTGTGTGGTAACACCCCGATATCTTACACTACCAGGTTCCAAGGACTGATAGTTCTGCTTGAATGGTCATCGTCTCATTATGTTTCTATTTCCGATTCGGGAATATATCTGCGCTTTGTAATTAATTCTGTTCAAAATTATAAAATATATATACTGAACTAATTAATCCAGATTGATGCAATATGATTCCTAAACTTCATATTGCATCAATCTATACCACCCTTTATCAACAATAAATTCAACAAAAAAGTATAAAAGGTGGCAATCCCTGGTGGAAATCTGTAACTTACCTTCCATTTCCTATAAAACGCGTAGATAGTCATTTTAAAACACACTAAACTAATAAATACAACATAATACACTGTAAAAGGTTTTACGTTGTATTATTAAAGCTAAAACTGCTTAAAATAGCGTAAAAACATTACCGGGGGCCAACCAAGCGCTAGGTGCGTTATCATTCAGGGAGGCCCATGACGCGACTCGCGCGTCATTGAGTTTTGTATGGGGCCGAGGCGGAAAGGCTCGAAAAATGAAGGTGGCAAAAAATCGGTTAACCGAGAAGCCCCGACCACCTTCTTATCCGATAAATATAACAAATCCTAATCTGCTTAATAACTTGGGTACAAAATTTAAATAACCACTTGTCAATTAATTTAATGTTTACCCGTTTTTTTAACTTAAAATGTAGTGACCAACTTAACTACTTAATACGTGTAAACCAGGCGTATACCCAAGAATATGAAAATCAACAGAGAATGTGAGTTACCTTGTCGCCCTGCTTGAGGCCGGCCATGTCCGCGGGCCCGCCGGGCACTGTCCACACGATCACAGCCTCGCGCCGCCCCACGGCGTCCGGCTTGCCTCCCACCACGCGCATGCCAAACCCGCGCGCTTTGGGTATTGCAGAGATTCAATTAGTCAATATGGCTGATGTGTTAATTAGATAAATATACCACCTCTGGAGCTTCTGCTCCCGTGGGATAAAATATACCCTACGATACTCCTAGACTATAAAAGTTTCCAAAGATATAAAATGTTTAAATTGATTCATTGCTTTCAGCATTTATCAAACATAAACAAAAAAAAAAGAAAATCTTTCCTCTTTATTACATAGATAAATATATATGTTAAGGGCTGGTTGTTCAATGGCCAGAACACTTTTATCTGCAGAACAATTTTGACACTTTACAAATCTTTTGATAGAAATTATGTCAAATTCTCAAAATTATTCTACTGATAAAATTTATGTGAGCATTAAAAAATTTGCCCTAAAATAGGAATATAATTACGATAGTACGGCAGAAAATTTCTATTGTCTTAAAAGAAATACACTTTAGTTAAGCTTAAAAGCGTTGTATATTTAAATTGAGTTTTGCTACATAATTTTATTTCAGGGTGTAGTTGTCAACTTTTTTTGCCTTGTGTTTTTTACGGATAAGCAAGTCGCAATCAGGTAGGAGAGAATAATGCCACAATTTAAAATATGGGAGGTTATGTTAACATAAAATTGTTACACGAATCAAACAAACAAATCCTATTCTTCAAATAAATATCCGAATATTTCTCTTTACAAATTTTCTAACAGAGTAGAAATTTAGTAAATCTGTTAGCTAGGAACTCGTCAGACTAAACTGAAACTAAAATCTACTAAAAATCTCGACAAATCTGGCTCTTGTCATACCGGCCAATAAGGGATTTGTTTGATACCTCTGATGGTATCTAAAAGGTTAAGCTCCCACTATCACGAATTTAAAAACCCAATGCTTGCTACAGATGAAACGTATAAAAGGTCACCTTCGAGTATGTGTTGGATTAGGGCTGGTAGCCTTTGGTAGACTCCTACTTAATCCTCTTTAAACCCGCATTATCCTTGCCATACACATCCATTATAATAATAACACCTACAGCTTAGTGCATATTGAGGTTACTTTATTCAGGTTTCGTGTTTTTAAGGTAGAAAAAACGAACTCTCAAATGTAATAACATAAATTTTTCCACAACAGAACTGGAAAACTACCTTGACCTTATTTTTGTAGAAAATACATTTTTCAGAAATGAGTTAGCCGAGCATTGTTTTTTTCGCATGTAAAGTATTTGAGGTTTTGTAATAGTTATTTTATACTAAACAAGTTTCAGATCTGGCCTCGAAAAGGATACAAAATGAAGTGTTATCCTAGGCAAGTACAACAGTATTTTGAGTGCCATACACTACTGTTTTTGTTCTAAGGTCGCACACTACGATGAATAGACCAAAAAATTTGTGGGGCGCGTCTTTGTGGATGTCATCAGTAAGTATACTCTAAAACTGAAAGTAATTTTTGCTATAAAAGACGACACCTGTTTAAATCTATATTTTATAGCCCTTCATTAGCCTCATTATAATACGTTCGGTATTCTACCAACTTCGTTCTTTGATAAGTAGTTATTAACGTATGATCCGGTAATTTTTGTACGATGTTTGGCACATCTTCGAAACAAGAATTAACTTACCCCGCGGCCCAATATCATTAGGATCTCTTCTGAGCGAGACGCGGCGTGGCGTGCGGTCGTCGACGTCATGAATGACAATCTTGATGGCCTCAGCGTCGACGGACATCTGGCGTGCGGCGGCGGCGGCGGCGGCAGCGGCGGCGGCAGCGGCGGCCGACGGGGGCTCCGCTGCCGACTCCGAGCCCCGAGATGTCAGGGCTGCCATGGCACTGAGCGCGCCGGTGCGTTGTTGCAGGGCGGCTATGTCAGGACTGGACAGAAGATTGTTATATTTTTAACCAAGGAAGTTGTATGATTATAATCTATTTTTGTATCTCCGATTATCGGTAGGTATTCACTATGGGTAGTAAACGTTGTTACTTGAGAAAACATTGCAATTTACAGATTTAGAATATGGAAGCATAATTTTTCTGTGTATTATTAGTTTAAAAAAAATCTAACACAGCTTAAAGGGCCTCGGGCATAATACAGTAGCCGCATCAAGTATACTCACAGCTGTGAGCCGCGGCGGCGGAGGGGCCTGTCCTCGTCGACGCCAAGCCCGCCGGAGCCGGTCGTCGCCTCCGGCTCGGCAGGCTCCACGCGGTACGACCCGCGCCGGGACGCTGCGCCGGCTACTACGTCCACCGCTGACGCTCTGAAGGAAGAATCAGTCAAATTGATAAACTTGGAGAATTTATGAAATTAAAATGTTTTTAATGTGTATTGTTTTGTACTTGCTAGTCCCTAAGTATAGTGAGATAAGATTAGAAAAAAACAGTTTTTTCCATGAGAGGCAAGCTTTCGAAAAATACCACAAATGTAGTTTAAATAATTGGTTCCTTTCAAAACCTTATTTTTATTTTCGAAACAAGTTGGATATGGATATCGCCAACAGCGTGATCCATGACTGGATGATGATGAACCAAACCCTCTAGGGAATCAGAAACCTTTCGATGGCATATGGTTATTTTTGTTGTTTAGACCACGGACGTCCGAAATTGAATTAATTAGCGTTCGATGCCGAAAATGCCTACTGAACACTTGTTTCATGAACTTTAGTCTACTACTATATCTACAATTAATTATATAACACATTAATTTATATGCATATGTAGAGCACAAATAAAATAATTTTTATACAAAAAACTGACATCAAAATTAATTTGACTAAAAAGAGAAAAACTTCATCGTTATAAATAAGCTCGGTAATATGTGTAGGTATATGTTAGACTGGTCAAGACAAACTACATGAACCGGAACAGGAGGAGTTTATTATAGTAGCCAATAAAGAGCTCCACCTCCATTGCTCCACATCCGAAGCCATTATCCACGTTCTGGCTTCATCATCAGACCTTCATCACCAAATGTAAAATGTTCGATTCATCAAAGCAAACATGACCAAATAGACTGAAACCATTTTCATAAATTATTCAGTTTATATAAGAGCGCTGTTCGAGTCCAGTCCTGAACAGCCTTGATCAAACTTATTGTACATAAATTCTTTGTTTTTAATCGACACAAATATACCAAAAAGTCAATTAGTTATTAAAGTTTTCCCATAAAAATATTAAGTGTTCCGTGGTAATAAACCCGAAGTCCAGGGTCCACACAAATCAAAATTTAAACGTACCATCTTGGAGCTTAACTGAATACAGCGCAAAAGAAATCATCAAAGTCGGTCACAAAACAGAAATATTAAATAAAATGTGCAGACTCATTGAAAACATATTCGTTTTTTTTTTGAAAGTCGGTTAAAAATGGTTTTGTCATAACTTTACTCACAGAATGAAAAATGTGCTAACTTATTGGCTTTAGTTTACAAATGTAGCTCTTGATTTCAAGAACGCTTACGGGCGCTGAGCACATTCCGTAGTCGCTAACAACTATATTTTGTTCCGACGCAGGAAACCTCGTGCAAGTCCATGATTTGCGGAGAATAAAATGAAATTGTCGTTTACAGAGTTGTACGTTGCTCTTACTTTCTGTCCTTTCTGTTTCGAATTTGACTGGCTTGGAAAATATTTGGAACTTTTGTTGTAGTTGAAATGTTTGCTTTAGTACGTAGTAGACGTATTCTTTCTCTGCTGGCTTAGGCCTGTGACCATCGTTTCACCGGTATTCGTGCCGAGAGAACAAAAGTCACCAGAGAAAAGCAATAATAATTATTTACGTATGTCAGAAATCATTGATGAAACAAAAATTTGGTTAAATTGTATTAAATTTATTAGAAAACTAAAGTTACATTAAATTATAAATTACACAGAAGGATATTGATTTACATAAAAGCTGTTAATGAATTGAATGACATTTATTACACGGGTACTAGTTCTGCTAAAGACGTTCAAGAACGTTAAAAAATACTTTAAGCTCACAATATCAAATAACAAACGGGTCCCTAGATATATTTCACATTTCCAGCTCTGAATTTATGACACTCCATATTTTATTTCAGTTTGTGCAATAGTGAAGAACGTTCTGAGAATACTAATACCCGATACAATATTGTAGGTTCTAGCTTTCACGCGTTCACGCGCGGCGTAGAAGGGCGTGCCGCGAACCTTTTCCACTACATTTAGCTTCAAGCTCGGAGGCTTGAGCCGTAAATCTCCAAATTAAGTAGGTGGTTGACTCGATTTTGCATGTGACTGCGAGTTAAGTCCTTCGCATCTATTTGCTTACGACGGGTATGCAATAAAATGGTATTAGCTCGAGTACTTTTTAAACGCATAACCGGTGGATTATTCAGGTCTTGCCATAAATTAAAGCCCGTTATTTGACCTATGTATTTTTAAGGCTATATTCTGCATATTAATATACTCGGATTAATGATAATGAAGTAAAAAGAGCAGCGTAATATTTATAGAATACTTTAATTTATTATTTAAGAAAGGTTCATGCCATGTCCATCGTGTATGCTTTTGGCACTAAAATAAATGAATTAAATTTTAGTTACCTTTTGTGCTGTCATGTGAATTTATCTGATTGAAAACAATTCGATTAGTGAGTTTGATAATGTAGCTTTTGAAATAATAATAAACATAATTGTTTGTTTATACACCATTCTGAATCAAGTGTGTCGATCAACCTCTTCTTTTTTCATTCAAACGTAATTTATTAATATTTTTTATTATTTCTAGGATTCCCGATTAATGTACCTATTATTTATGGCAAAGAACAAAAACCAAGACAGAACAATAACCAATATAACCTATGTTCAATCGGGTCGTTTAGCTCAAGTTTGGTTGGTGTATATGCTAGTGAGCAAATTTGTTATATCACTTTGTTTGTTTCCAGAGGTTTTAATCGTGAAGCTCCTGGAAATTTCGCGATCAATTATAGTATATGAGTACATCAAAGAAACAAAAAATCTTCCCTCTTTATACCTAATAATACGGAACCAGGTCATAGGTACCAGCTGAAACTCTGAAGTTACAAAAAGGTGTACAAAAATAAATAAAGTACAATTTCATATTTGCAACGATCGATGTCCAAATTAAACTGTAGCTGGTTCAGAAGCAATCTGAGGTAAAAGGTTTTTAATAAATTCATAAAAGTAAGGGCAAGGTTTCATTGGTAACCCGCATACGGAATTTTAACCATATTTCACATTAAATTCGTAACTCGGTCGATCTTCGAAATACGGGCAAGACAGACCAATGAAACTGAGCTTCAGAATATTCGTATTAAGTAATCCACTGACCTGCGTGACATGGGCGGCGGGGCAGCCAGCGCAGGTGCGGCCTGGTCTTCGTCGCAGGAGCGCTGGCGCGGCGAGCGCACGGAGCGCCGGCGCGCGGGCGACACCGTGCTGGCACGGCGGGACTCGTCTGGGGTCACGCTCCCGCCGCCGCCCTTCAACTGCCAAAACGGCAGGTGAGTTATACGGTGTGAACAAGGTTGGAGACATTTTGAAGGACGTTGTAAAGTTTTTTTTACACTGACAGTTTTGACCACGAGGACCATTAACTAAAGCGTCATTGTCACTAAAGTACGTCTTCTTATGGTAGCGTCAGGTGACGGGTCGCTCACTTCCCTCTAATATGGTTGAGGAGGGCATATATTTCACTAAAATTCTTTAAGCTTTTACTGAGTTCGGAAGTTTAAAATTGTATCTATAAGAAAAATCTAAAAATGGTTGGGTTGGTTAGTTACTATTGTCTTTTTTTAAAAAAAGATTCTATGCGGTAAAATTCGAAAAAAAATTCTATTTTCAATGAAAACATATTACTATTATAGGAATAACAAACGTATTTTGCGTGCATTTATAATGATCTGCCTAGTCCCATGATGTTGTATTTTAGTTGTTGTTGATGTATTTTAGTATAGTAATTATTAGATCTATATTTAATACTGATATAATGTTTAATTGAAATTAGGAGAACATTATTTACGAATTTTTAATAACATTATACAATAAACGTGTTTATCTGCCAACAAATAGACATCGCTAATCCAAAATCGCCTTACAATTAAATTCTCCACTCTCTAAACCGTTTATACCGTATAAACGAACAAATTATACGTTATGTGATAATGAAATATATAAACAATAAAACAACCCCATTGATTGAAACCAAAGTCTTCTTATTACTACCACAATAAAATAGGCTGTAATTACAAAATCATTGATAATTCAGGATACACGCAACGTGTCACCGCAGATACACGGTACACGCGCGAACATTACCTCCTTGTCCTGTCCTGTGAAAACGTGGATGCACAATTATAGTTATTAAACAACTCCAAAATACACAAGAAAAGGCTAATCTATTTCATATCGATTATCATAGAATTGAGGATGCAAATTTATTTTGTAAGAGAACTTAATTTGCTTCATTCGTTAATGTTGAGTGATGTGTATTGGATAGGTCTGTTACCGTGATAATTTAATAGCATATTTATGCGTTTTCATTGTGATACGATTATAGATATCTTATCGATTTAGTAAATAATTTATTTCATACTCTTAAAAGTTCGGCTTTTTTCTTTTGTTTCATGACCTTTTTGAAATTAATGTTTTTACAAATGTCAACATGAATTCCCTTCGCTGGATAATCAATAGAGGGTGTCACAGTTCAAAAGCAATGTGGAAATGTAGGTAACTTATACGTAAATAAAAAATGGCATGGAGTTTATGGAAAAAAAAATGTTATTTAACTTAGTAATTTTGTAGATTAATTTAAATCTTTAATCTTAATTTTTTTACTCGACTTTTAGAAGAAGGTTATGTTTTCCGAGTATTTGTATGTATGTAAGTACGTAGGTATACTTTTTTGGCGCGCTCTACAGCGTGTCGGATTTCGACATTAAAGGTGTGTCTCATTTGTGAGAGTGACATCAGATATACTATTTCCCGGCATTCCCGTAAGAACAGGAATTACAGAGAAAATGACTTTAGCAGTCGGGTTTTTTACTTTGCAATTGATGCATACTTGATGCAATCATTGACTGATCCATTACTCTAAAGGTTGTCCTCGGACTCGTCCTCTAAATTCGCGAAGGCACACATGAGTTTTCTCACACACGTTATCCTACTATTTTGGCAGAGTGCATTACCTTTTCGAGTTCCTTGAGCGAAGCGGGCGACACGTCGGAGTGCCTCCTGAGCTCCGGCGATCGCGGCGGCGCGAGAGCAGTGCTGCTTCCGCCGCTGCCCAGCCGAGCCTGTAACGAACATGTCAGTTAGAATATTTAAATTTCACATATTTGTAACAGCTTCTTTTATTGTTAATGAGCGTACTGATAAGTGTGAGTCCTTGAGAAAATATGAATTACTGTTATTAGTAATAGAGTACCTAAATGTAAAAGTTTGTATGGTTAAAACGGTGCATTAAAAGGAAATCTTTATGTAGAAAGAATAAAAACTAGAATAGCTTTTAGGTACTATTATAGTTCGGAAAAATATATTTCCTATTGAACGTACATTTTTAAACCTAAGTCGATCAAATGTATTTATATAATCTTAATCCTCTTAACTGAAACAGGATCATCTAGCTGGATTATTGATTTATCTAAGCCTTCAATTAATCCGTATCGAGTTTTTATTACTTTGTTTCATTATGAAAGTAAGGTTGGCAATTGTACGTACCTATGGACCATATTACAATAGTAGGTAGGTTTCAAGAGTGCTTATTTCTGATAAAGAAAAAGAGATAAAATATTTAAAGATGTTCCTTAGACTTAATAAGAATAAATTACAACGACATTGGACGTAGTTACTAAATTATCCAATTTAATTGAATTAATCCCTTATGTATGATTGACTCGAGTAAATTTAGTACAACAAGCTGACAAAATACCATATTAATAATGAAAGATTGTCACTAAAATCGTGTTTGCGTCTAATTCCGTCATATATCACAAGACTTGTGAGTTAATTGCCCCTAACCTTGTAAGTTCCATCCGACACATTGTTCTGAAAATTGTTTGATAGCTGCGCAACGCAATTTAGTCAACATCGGGCCATGTTTCACGGGTTAAAGTTCTCTCGCCTAAATACTAGCATCGATGTGATATAATTACAGCGAGTATGTAGTAGTATGCCGAGGGGGTGTCAGAATACCCTTTAAAAGTGTAGGTTTAAGCTGTTACGTATGTATTGTTTCTTGAACTACATATTATGCTTATTTGTTTGTTACTCCAGAAATATATTCACAATTTAACATTTGAACCATATTTTAAGTACCTACTTGCATATTGAGATGTTACTCTATAATTATTATTCTTACCTTAAAAAGTGTCATTTTATTGATGTATATTTTGTAATATTTTTCATTTCGTAATTTAATTTTTTGTATGTCAATCCATTTTCTGCTACATGTTTTAACAGATCGTAATAATATAGGTGATGAAGCGAAGCTCAAGCTCAAGCTTTTGGCTGCTGTCAAATGCTTTACGTAATTTTGTATTAATGTTTTGTAAATGTAATTTTAGTAATTTTCAGGTATCTTTTTTATTATTTTTTCTGAAAGAATAAGGGATTTTAAGAAAATTTCATGTCAGTATTTTTATTTTATCAATATTTAAAGAAGTTTTATGATGACGTCACGGAGAAGTTATCGTTTTAAAATCGGATTACAAAGCTTATTATAATCCTGACATTAACAACTAAATGGATTGAATGGAACAATCTATAGATTCTTTGATGACCGGTGTTTATTGTATTGACATGACAGTTTAACCAAAGAATAGCGAAAAGATTCTGCTACTCGATGACCTTATAAAGAGGTCGATTGTGAGTCAAATGATTTTGCGCATTTTCGTAAAAGTAAGCTCTATCGCATTATTTTGCGAGCCGTTTATAACAAAGCATATGGTGATAGTAAAGTGAAAAGGATATGCCGGAATGGTTTTCGAATTACAATCTGCATTTCGTCTCGACCCGAAATCTACCAGTGGTGTGATAGAAACTACATCTTCTTATTAGGGGCAATTAACTCACAAATCGGGATTCTTGCTGTTTCATCTTGTTCAAATTACCATCCAAATCGGAACGCCTGGTAAAGTTTGAAAGCTTATGATGCATTTAGAAAAAAACTAGCTAACTAGAAAAAATTATTACCCGAAACACATTGCATATGCTCGTAAAGATAATCTATTATCGATGAAAACGTGAATATATTGCAAACATGTTGCACAGGTACTAAAATCTGGTACGATATAGATACTTCATGAAATCAGACCTCGCCAGAAAACCAAGAACTTTGTTTGAACGGTTAGCTAATTTACTAAAGGATAACATTGTAGCTGGCGGTGTGTGTTCGCTCTAGCGCGAACGCCGCGAGCTGCTTAGTTTCAAGGTTATGTCGTCGGAAAGTTGGAAGGGAAGCGATGTTACTACGTAGAAAATTAAACTTAATTACTAGTGTTGCAGTCATTTAAAATTATTATATTATATATTTGGGCAACTGCACAAATTTAGCAGTTAATAGTACACCTATTTTTATTGACGAAAATGGGGTCAAAACCCAACCCCCTTTATGTGGCAGCCAGTTTTAGATTTTAATTTTTACAAGGACGTGCAGGTACATTGATTGCAATAATTTTTAAATCTTAAGATAAGATATCTTGGGTATAAATTTTGTAGGACACCTGGAAGTATGTCGCTAAATTATTTGCATCAGTTCTACCACTTTAAATTAAAAAAAATGCAAAATCCAAATAGATAAATAAAAAATACAAAAAAGAATACGTGACCTAATAAATTTAAAATGACTAATGGTCTGACTTAGCTCTTTAATAAGATGAAACACCTCACCTACGGTTATCACTTACTGGAAGCTAGGTAATAACTGCCACTCCTGTACGTGGCGTAGTCGCGTGCGCCGAACCCCCGCACCAATATGCAGTGTTAGTGTGTGTTAAAAGCTACTTGGTTTGACACTAATGAACACTATACAATTATCAGTGTAAAAATATGCATGGCAGTAAAGAAATAAAATAAATAAATCCAATACCATCTTTCCTGGCTTTTGCTGCCACCTATTTCTGAGTGTGTGTTTTTTATACAATTCAAGACTATAGTCACAGTTCAATACTGCAACATCGTATCACATTCTATTCTAAAACTGTGCTAATGGGGTTTGTAAAGCTGTTATCTAGCCATGACATCGCCCCGGTATCTGCAATTGTTTAATATCAAATTACGATAGAATTTCTTTAGGTTAGCTAATAATACTTATTGTTAAAAAAAATGCTGAAATGAACGAAAAAACAAATGATTTCCGAATTACATAACTTGGTTTGTGGTTTATTTAATTTATCAGAATTTGGGTAGTGGATATCTTTTTGAGGCTTTTGGCATTGAAACCATGGGGTCTTGGGGACAATGGGCTCTTCTCGGACCTAGCGAGTCGATTGGTGAGTGAAACTCGTGACCCTAATTGCGCACCCACCTCCCTACCCGGGTGTCGCTCCGATGAAGGTTGACAGCATTCCCATGCTACAGCCGGCAAGGTGGTTTTTAGTGGGTAGGTGCCACTTTGGTGAGTCCCACATCACCGTCGCGGAAGTCGGTTGCCTGCGGCGGTATGCATGACGCATCTTCCACCCTCCCGTGAGGGTGCTGCTAAGGTGGCATAAAAAAAAACTAAGGCTGGCTGGCACCTACCTTGCACGACGCATTTCTATTGCTACCCAGCGTGGTAATTCGGCCAGCCTTAGTCAGATTCTAGTTTAGATTTAGTTTTTTATTTGTAGCATATTTTTATCTTATAATTATTAATTTAATAAGCTTATTCTAAAATTGTTAATATTTTTAATAGTTTGTAAGTAAAGATATTCCATTTATAAAAGATTTTTCTCGATGGATATTTTTTGATACAGCGTTAAAATATTCAAGAAGCAAAATGCAAAAAAAAATTAGCTAAAGGTAAAATGTGGAAAACTTAAGGAATTTATTACAAAAATGATTGCAAATATGTGCACAGCTCTAGGGTGATTTATCGAAAGCTAACATTCGCGCTTGTGCAAGATAGACGGAGTCAAATGCCTCAGCAGTACTATGAAATTGCTGCAAGTGAATTTTTGATTATTGAACTCTCCAGCTATGCCGTTTATTTCTTTTTTTTTCAAGACTTTTTAAATAAAATGTTTATGGAAAAAGTAGGCATATAAAATGAAGAACATAAATTGCAAATAAGGAAAATATTTAACATTAAAGAATTTCCGATGTTTGTATATTACGCATAAAAATTGACAGATTACCTTTTAGCGCCACTCAGATGTGAAAATGTGGTTTTAAAAAATGGCTATTGTGATGCTATTTTGAAAAGGTCATTAAACAAGCAATTTTTTAAGATGATGTTCAGTATCATCGCCGTGCATTTTTTTTTCACAACAATCAGTTAAACTTTATTCATGTTTTTCGCAATGAAATAAAATAAAACAATTTAACTCTTTTTCTTAGCATAGTGTGCTAGTTTCCATCAAAATCATTACTAGGTTGTCTCAAATAACTAATAACGATAGTCTTGGTAAAAAAAACCGTGAGTTAAAAGATATTTATTGCAGCTGTAGGCAAAAAAGGACCAATAAGTGGAAATTTCATAAAAAATCACAAAAGTGGCAATATCTCGAAAACCAGAAAACTTTTACCAGAGGCATGTTGGTGTAATCTTATAGGCCTAAAGTCCATATACCTCCAGTGTCACCCTTACGTGTCATTTCTTAGACACGTGTGTCTCGGTGTCCCAGGTGTATTATACATATATAAGTCTGTTCTGAACTTAGTTAGCAAATTTGGACTGGAGAAACCACAGCGAACATAATAAAAATAGTGTATTTAAAAAGAAATTAAAATTGACCTATTCTACTGAGCAACTACGACACCTTCTAAGTGAAATGTTTTGATTCTGTCTGTTGTTTGGTATCTTTTTCGGTATGTGGTTGGTTTATTTTGCTGTGTGTTCAGTGAATAAATCTATGGCTATGTTAATAAAGCGCGTGCCACCGTAGGACTGGGAAAAAAACTAGCAGTTATGCTGTTTTGTTTGACCGAGTACCAACCAAGGTAAGGGCCTCATTACACATGAGCTGGGAATCGCACTTTCTTCCAAGTTATACACAGTGCTTTATACTACACATACGAGGAAAATATTAAATAAAAACCATTATTAGTTGAAATTAATAATTCTATATATATCTTGCAAAACTGTTGCCTCCCAGGCAAAGGGTTTTCTATAACTACTTGGACAGTTTATTTTGATTTAGGTGGCGCCACTTTACAGCTTTACAGTTTTGCACTATACAGTCTTTAGTTTAAGCTTATAATAAACATAAGGCCAGTATAATTTTTCTGACTTCAAGATAAAAACATTTTATCTTTTGGCATCCACTTGTCCTAAATAAAAAATAAAAAAAAGCTGGTTTGAAATTAATTCTCTTTTTTTATAAAGCTTTTCCCCCCCACTAAAGCAGGCAGAAATTAATATTCATAAATGTTTTCAGTCCACATATTTGTTCGATAGTTACGATGTAGGTACATACTTATCAAAAAAACTTTCCGAAGATATGCTCGGTAGTATAAATATTTGTCTCGCTTCATGAGATGACGCATGATTATAGAGAGATTTATTATACGGGCCTAGGACAGTCGGAATACTGCTATTTATTGTGACGCAGGTACACTCGGCGCTCTTGGTGGAGGCCCAGGCTAAGAGTTGTTTGGTCTTTTGTAGGCACTCCGCATTAAATGTACCTCAGAGTGTCTCCGCTGCAAAGCTTCCAGCACGGGCACGTCGAGCAGCGAGTCGGTGGAATCCTGCGCGGCGGGCGGCAGGCGCGGCGCGGCCTTGCGGCGGCACACCGAGCAGCGCCACGAGTTCTGTGAGGATCAACCATTTGTTTCATTAGAAGAAATTTAAGATTATTTGTAGGCATAAATTAAAGACCCCCATCTGACAGGAAATAACTTTAGCATTGCTGAATTTTCATTAAACATAATTCCTAAGAACACTTACTTAGCTCTAAAATTCCAGTTCTAAATCGATGCATTAATGTAACAAAACTAAGGATCTACATACTAATGCAAAATATATTTTAAAAATTGCTGTTTTTTATTGAAATCCCGGTGAAATTTTTAGTAAAAACCTCTGTTTAAAATCATTTTTGCAGATGGAAACCGCCAACGCTATTGAATGTTGTTTACAAAACGAGCTTAAACGAATTTTTACGCAGAAACGCATACCAAAACAATGTTAATATCATTTTTGTTTAAAAGCTTTTATGAATACACTGGGTATTGATTTATCCTTCTTTTCGATTTCATTCATAAAATCGATGGCTTTATAAACATTCATACTATAATCACGTGTCAATAAATGAGACTTAATTTATTCCTGACTATTTCATTTTATTATATTTATTAAGTCGATATACCTACTTATAATAAAATATGTTTATTTAATTCTGCGTAATTTGGAAGATTACTCTTCAACTCACACAGTGCATCTGCATGTGTTATAAGTGATATATTAATAAACTCTTGTCATTATCATGATTTTACATTTACAATCTTCATCAAAACTTAATCGTACTTAGTCTACATTTTAGGTAGCATTGTATTATATAAAATAAGTTAATATTTATTGAAGCATGGTTGCCATATATTTTTCGGCTTTTCAATAACAATCAAATGGCTAATAAATGCCTAATACTTCTGTAACATTACATAATACAATGCAAAACGACCTTTTTTAATATTCTACAATATAAATCAAATTATTTCATAGGTTAAACCCAATTGCGGGCTTTAATCTTCTGAAAGCAATTTCAACCCCTGGTTAGGCCACACATATGCATTTTGCATTTGCATACACATGTCCTAAATTGCGGTGAATGCGGTTGATTCCCCTAAAATAGAAATATAAAACCCCTAAGCGTTACGGGTAAAACTATTTAAACGTAATTAATTTAACAAACAGCGTCATTAGGAGCCGCCACGCAAACATCCACGCTGCTAATTAGAACACAAAGTGTGGTGGCTCGTACGAGTATAATAAACTGAACGAAATGTCTAAAGTTTTTTATTGTAATACCAGTTTAGATGACTGTAGTTGGCTGGATCAGTCCGATTTACGTATGTAGTATCAAAAACATTTTTACATTTTGTTTAATCTGGCGGTAAGTAGTAATCATTAATATAATATATTATTATGGATATGCTTAAATAAAAGTGGTACGATAAGGTTATATGTTTGATTAATTATAAGTTGCTCACCATGTTTGTTCTCGGGTCATGGTTGTTTGTATTTATATATGTATGTTTATTCTGGGATCCCCCCCAGTTCGCTGTATGGTCATCCATAACACAAGCTCTGCTTACTTTGGGGCCATACAGTTGGTGTGTTTGTCTGGGGATTTATTATTATTATTATTATTATTATAGACATGAGCTCGCGTTGTTTATGAGCCTAATTTCTTGTTCATGTTAAAAGTTACAATTCACACTTTATAAGGCTCCTCGTTCTAAAAATGGTAGATTACTATAACTAGCCTAGCAAAGTCTAATTTGGATTTATAATTGAGTCATGGTCACATAATCAAATCGAGAATCGAGTAGTTGTTAGTTAGTAGCCCTGCCTCATACGCCGGAGGTGCCAGATTCGAGTCCTGGCTAGGGGATTCATTAGACTTTATTCATTAGATTCAACATAGATGCTTGTTCTCGGGTATTGGTTGTTTATACTAATATAGGTATGTATATTTACTCTAGGTTCTCTCCCACATCGCTGTATGGTCATCCATAACACAAGCTCTGCTAACTTTGGGGCCATACAGTTGGTGTATTTGTCTGGGGATTTATTATTTTATGAGTTTTTTTATTTGGCAGAGAGATTTAGTTTACTCATTACTATCGATTTGCCATGAGTTTGCATCTGCATATAATATTATTTGTCTACTTCACTTTACTGACTATTTCTTTCCGTAATTCATCATTGTTTTTTGTTTTTTCAAATGAAAATCCCTTCTGCTCCTATACAAGCTTACCGGTAATTCGATACATTCTTTTAGGAAATAAAAGTAGAGCATATTCGAGATAAATTTTGTCATATAACACCCTAATCAAAAATGTTTAGTAAGATAGTTAAATTTTTAAGTTTATTGAAAGGGTCCACACTGAGTACACTTTTCTATTTTTCTTTTTGTATGACTATCTACTTACCTCTTTCTCATCGCTGGCAGGCTTAGAGTAGGAGGAGCAATCCTCGCAGACACGGTGCTGGCAGCCGTTGCAGGTGTGGTACACCTCACCGGGCTTCAGCGCCTTGAGGCACACGCGGCACGCGCCCGCTCGAGACGGAGCCTTGCCCGCTTCTCTGTTATATTGATTGTTACAATCAGATATTAAAAGATCGCTCAACCTTTTCAAATATGCTAGTTTCTGAAAACCACAATGTTTTGAAAATTTTTGAAATAGCATGTTTTACCTAATCCAAAAAATAAGTTATTTAAAATGTCGTGTTTTAGACAAGTTTTTAAAGAAAAATAGTTTTTTATATCGAGTGTAAGAAACCTATTCTGTTAATAAGAATAAAGTTCATCAAACACTAAGTATCTATAACTGCATAAAAAAAACCATTGCTTATATGTTTGCATTTTACGCATCACCAACGAAACTGGGATCTGATCAGGGATTTGATCTAATTCAAATAAAATATCATTTTGGATCACATTATGCTTTCTTAAGTATTCACATTTTATTTTATTAAATGACACTGTAAAGACTCCCGTCATTTCAGTCACTCATGACTACGGTACATGTAAAAATATACAAGTACAATTATATAAACGCGATAAAATCCGGTTGAAAAGTGTTTTATTTAATGACTTACGGTGCACATATTCTACGCGAGGGAAGCAAAAGTTGGGACACAAAAAGAGAACAAAAAATGAGAAAGTCAGTAAAGTCCGCGGGAATTTGATTCCTGATAATATCACGATAGATATAACATGGTTCATTAAAGGAAGGAATTGAAAATGGCGGTGCTTATCATGTTCTCTCGCTCGCACACTAGTGCCGTCTATACTCACTCTCGCGCGTACGGGAAGTAAAAAAATATTAGTCTTGATTTAAATAATATTCGTGTTTTATTTTAACCAACATCATTATAAGGATTCTCCTGAAGTTTTGTTATTTAAATTGCCACGTGTACAGAAACGGACATAAGGTCCTTTTTCTTTCCCGAAAAAAGCACTGTTTCCGATGAAAACAACAATAACGTCGTAATGATAATGGATGGCGCCACGTGTCTTTCAACTTTCACGCCGACGAAGCCGATGTCAGAAGCTAGTTTGAAAACCAGTCTTGTTTTTATTATTTTTGAATAGATAAAAATCTTTTGCAATTTTGTATGCTAACTGTACTATCTGTCAATGCAAGTACGAGCCGCCATTTATGATTCCTTTCTTTAATGAACTTGCTGATGCTTAGGTACCAGTTAACGTAGGGCTTTCATTATTCTCAATCTTTCATTTCATAGCAAAAGCTAAATATAAATTAAGCTACACGACCTGTGGAATATATTTTTATATGTAACTTACTTAAATTAAAATGATAAAAATAGCACCGTAAACTAAAATAGGATTACATTAGATAGATTAAATGAAACGGCTTCCATAATTGCTTGTGGCGTGTGTATGGGCAGAGTAATGTATGAATAGTTGTGTCATACTGTACGGTACCAGCAATGTCGAGATTTCTTCCTTTTTTGTATTCCTTACTTTCATTGATCCGCAAAGCGTGTAATTAAATAATTTCCTTTGAGGTTTATTGTTCTGAGAAAATGAAATCAAACTCATGGTTCGATGAACAAGGTATTATTGTTTACAGACACATTAACTTGTATGGCAGGAAACTGAATATAGATTTTTTTTAATATTTCTTTGTTTATGATTTTTACGCTTGTCTATTTTATTAAGGATAGAAAAAAATAACGAATGATATCTGTTTCTAAATTACAATCAGGTATTGATTGTACATTAGCTTAAAACGAATGTAGGCGACGCACGGGTACGCTTATGCTTCTAAAAGATAAATCGAATCTTAACTTATCGCTATTTGGTTCCCATAATAAACCAAGTGTTTTTTCACTGGCGCTTTCTTGTTGAAACTTAAACCTTACAGCTGCTGTACCGAGGGACTCTTTTGGTATGCTATCCACTACCGGTTTACTGTTAGTGTTCCAGTTGCAAATATAAAACCCACCCTGGCCGTGTATGTACGTTATTTGTTTAACTAAGTTAATTGCAATTTCAGTATTAGGCAAACTGTCAATATAATCATCCATATAATGTTGTTTCGTGATAGCCTCAACAGCTGACGGCATGGATGATTGAAACAAATATGCGTTTTTATTCTTAACGTATTGCGCTATGAATGGCGAACAGTTAGCGCCAAAAATCAAAGACGTCATAGCATATGTTTTTACATCATCGTTAGGGTCATATCGCCATAAAAACCTAAGCGCGTCTTGATCTTGCGACCTGATTTTTATGCGCAAAAACATGTCTTTAATATCGCCTGTCACGGCAATGGGGTTTTCACGGAATCGCAACATAATTCCAAAAAGAGACACGAGTAGGTCGGGACCTTTTAATAAACAATCGTTTAGTGAAATTCCATTACATTTTGCCGCCGCGTCAAAAACTAATCGTAACCTTTTTTTATTTAAGTTATCGACCCCAAAGTGCGGCAAATACCACGTTTTAGGTGAAATACTTTCTTTAAGTATTTCTTTAGCGAAGTCATTTTCAAACAAATGATTTATTCTATCTGTGTACCTTAAAGTATAACCGGTATCAGCCTTCATTTTCTTCTCAACATTTCTTCTAACCTTCCAACTTTAGGTGTCTTCGATGGGTCGGAGTTGTTCATGCGCAAGCAATGGCGGATCTCCCAGAGGCTCGCGGACCTATTTTGGCGACGGTGGGTAAGAGAAGTCCTACCTACTTTACTGCCGAGGCAGAAGTGGAATAAGGAGACGACGCCCCTACGTGTTGGTAAATTAGTTTTAATTGTTGACCCAAATTCCCCCAGAAATATTTGGCCTAGAGGCGTGGTTCACTCGGTTTATCCAGGGAAAGATGGACGCATTAGAATGGTTGATGTAAAACTTAAGTCCGGCAATATTCTCAAGCGCTCGGTGGCACGCGTCGCCCCAGTGCTGTTGGAAGATGAGTGCTGGTAGTCCAGCACTGGGGTGGGGTGTGTAGGCGACGCACGGGTACGTGAGGTAGCGGAGAGCGCGGGGGTGTGCGCACGCGCCGTTACTGTTAGGGGTTCGCAAGCGCGGCAGTTGCTTCTCGACTATCACGGATGAAAGCCACGCCGCGCGCTCTCTGCTTTTCCACGTTGTTCTTTAATTTCCTATGTTTTCCAAGTTGTATTGTGCTAAATAAGTACGTGTTCGTATAATAAATACCCAAAGGTCCAAAACCGTGTTTAATTACTCTCGCGAGTGCATCCCGACGCTGTCAAAGTGTACAACGAAGTAAAATGTTATGTTCATGCCTAATTCGGTATGTAAATAGTTAATTGTTCATCGAGGGGAGAAAGTGACCGATCGCCAACAAAGGTGTGGTTTGATTTGATACACACGATTTGGGAATGGCACTTTCTTCCGAGTGATACATAGAGCATACAGATACTACACCCGCGAGCAAAATAAAAAACATTACAAGTGAAGAATTTGTGAAAATTCTTACTAGTACATTTTCCTGGATTTCTTAGACAAAAGGTTTCCCTTAACTACTAGGACACTTTCTTTTAATTCAGGCGGCGTCAATAAACCTGCACTCTCGCTACTAGATATTTCGATTCTCGAGTTGAAACGAAAACTACCACAAAAATTCAGACACAAATGAAGAAAAGGAAAGGAAATTCGCGCCTATTTACTCGATCGATTTGCACGTGTTTTCGCTTTATAATTTATGGAAGAGGCAAAGGTTACAAAGCCAAGTCTTTAGTTTAAGCTTAGAAGAAGCATGTGGCCAGTATCATTTTTCTGACATCAATATATAAACTTTTTTGACTTGGCATCCGCTTGGTTCTCGTCCTAAATTAAAAAAAATATATAAAGCAAGGTGGAAATGGATTTCCATTTACTTTTTCCTTTGGTCTAAAACGGGGCAAAAATAATCTTTCGTACATTTATTCGGCTCGCATATTTTATTGATAGTAATGACGTACATTCTTCCCTGTTTAAAAAATAACTTAATTAACTTCCGAGTAGGTGCAGTTTAAAGTAATTTTGAGGAAGGTTTATATTATTTTATGTTATTCTGAAAGAATCAAATACCATTTACTCAAATACGAGTAAACAATTTAAATATTTTTGTTTTTGTGAAGTAAATAATTTACATTTTATTCAAATTTTTAAACAAATTCGAAACCTTTCAAAATGGCGTTACCAGGTTTATGATGTTTCCAGGAATAACCAACTCTACAAATTTCCATGGATTCCCGATCACTGATATGTTGCATTAACATGACAGTTAAACCAAAAGTAAGTTAGAAAATGATGCTACTCGACGACTTGACATAATATTTTACGCATTTTAGTTAAAATCGCATTTTTTCGAGAGCTGTTACTAAAAAAATATATTATGAAAAAGTGTTATTATTCAATGGTTGTTATATATAATCTAATTATTTTTCTGTTCTTTCCTAATTGTTTTTGACATTTATTATACGCGACTGCGGGAACCTCGAAAATTGTGAAAATGGCTGCAATTAACAACATTTTACAAAACTGGGACGCGATCTACAACCCTACTCTTGAAAACAATTATTGCGATGGATCGGCAATCCAATTTCGACATTTCGTACTCTTGAGTGCGATACTAGTGCGGTAACATTAAGTTAATATTAATTAACTGTCAATTGTGGTAATATTACGTGTCGTAGTCAAGCTGTATACGCAATTTCATGTATTTTACATTGTTGGCATAAGAGCGCCGAGGTTTTTTTCCGCTGGGATTTTTTTCCTCTCGGTCGACCTATAATACCTTTTAAATATTAGCCAAAGTTAAGGTAGTTACGCAATCACGATGAAAATGAAGAAAAAGAAAACATTCACGTGTATTCTTTTTACCTATGATGAAATAAAGTCATCTTATTTTGATTTAATTTGATGTGCATTTTTTTAGCCAACTTCCCTCGCAAGGATGCAATCGGAAACTAATCTCAATTTCTATACAGTGTCGACATAATTGTTTTCAAGAGAACGATGTCACGTGGTGTTGAATTCGAATTAAATTAGTTTCAAGAGTAAGCCTGCTGTAGCGAGGAACGGTAGAGTGACACACGTCGTAAACATAGGCAGCGTTTATGCACCAAAATAGGATAGCTGTTATCTAAACGGCGTAAGCATACGTTAGTATGTATGGCCTGAGTTGGAAAGAAAGAAATCTTCACTGTCTCTTAACGAAGGCTCTGGCAACAAAAACTAGTCTACAGTTTTGCAAAGTTCCTTCTATGAAAAAGTGAAGGTAGGTACGGAACAAAGGGAGTAAGAGTATGATGTGTGCTTACTATGTCTCAATGGCCTGGCATTATTAGTTGTTGTTATAAACTTTACGCTCCAATAAAAATATCGCTCAATAATAAGTAAAGGTAATATAGAAAAGTCAATTGTCAAAGTAGCTCTGTATTCGAAGGGATGTCATGGAGTATACTGCCTTTTAGAACTATTAACTAAATGTCCAAAATCAACTATTCTGTGCTAGAGATGGGTTGGTAAAATCTTAAAATCTAAAATAAAATCTAAAAATCTCAAATTATTTCAATCTCATTAATTTTCTGTAAAATAACTTAATGTTTCGATAACTTGATATAATCTTAGCTATCTCGAAATCGTATCTTAAAAGCCAACAGTCACGGCATTGTAATATAAGTGTGTACTAGCTGGATTCTACACCAAACGGTTACTGGCCCAACATGATCGATCATGCACAAAGAAGGCTACCTGTAGAGCGACAGCGACTATGATTTATAGAGGATGAAATAGTTGAGGTATATAACACATGACAGTCATGTAGAAAAAATGATGGCGGCTTTTGCAGTTGTACTGACCGCATGTAAATTATTTCATTCGGTACATTTTAAGATCATCATTATTTTAGTGATCTGTTTAGTCAGATCTACAAAAAACGAACTAATTATTATGTGTTGTTGACCTTAAAAGCGTGTAAGAAAACAGGCGGCAATAATGTGTAAGCGAGAGACAAATAGAAAAGCCGCCATTTTCAATCCCTGAGTGACTTAGTTATATTACAGCACACACTAAAGCTTTAGAAGACCTAATTTGTTTTCGATTTTATTCAAAAATAGGATAATTGTGTGAATAAGACGTTTCAAAAATCATACTCCTAACAAAGTTAATAATTTGTTATAAAGTCGTTGTATGTCAGCGATATCCAAACTGCCAGCTTTTTTGGTAAACGTCAGTCAATTATTGTCGCACCTAGCTGTTGAATACAACAACTGTTGGTAACTATTGACAACTACAACCACTGGTACACAATGGTAACTATTGGTACCCCGACCCTTGATACCTGATATCATCAATATTTTTAAAAATGATCAAACATTTTTTTGGTTGAATTATAGATTCATGCAGGAGCAGAGTAATTGTGCCTTAGCACATTATTAATCAAATGATTTTTTAAATTTAATTTAATTATTGTTATTTAAGTAAGACATTCAGAGTGTGACCACGCAGTGAGTTCAAAGACCAAGACCATGCTCTAGTCTTGAACGTGACATGCTACGTTGCACTACGAGACCATAGTGATTTACTTCTTATGTATTGTAAAACTACAATAGATCATTGTGTGACTAAATTGCACTCATTGGGTTAGATTCTTTCTCTTCCTTTCTTACCGGACGCTAAACCTTTAAAACTTTTAGAATGCTCTACATACACTGTGGTATCAAACGATTCAACTTAAATGATTGCGCATCTTAAAATATATGTGTTAAAATGAGGTAGTTAAACTACAATTTCATTCAAAATGTCATGATGTGAGCCCTGCAGTATCCCCGCATGATGGATGGGCCACTTACAGCAGTTACAACGCGACGTGAACCTGCATAATGTCAAATTTATTCCTAATGACTTACAAAAGTTACCAGCGAACGGCTATTATCGAATTTCAAAAATGTTGGTGTACGTCATAATGATTTTGTAATTTGCAATGATTATTCAGAAAAAAAATTCAGTTTCATAAATCATTAAGTACTTATAATTTTATGTTATGTTTTTTTGTTGATTTGTACTGCCTGAAAATCCTCAAATATTATTTTATGCACCAGCATTTCCACAGATCTCTCGAAAAGTAATGGACAGGTTTATTTACCTTAGGTATCCCAATATTTAAAAAATAAATAAAAATAAATAGGTATCCCAATCTCCTAAAAAAGCACATTGTTTTTTCCTGATTGCGGCGAAGCCAAGAGTACTACGGTTGTCGTCTAAACGATTTTTTCGAAATATACTGTTTATTTGTTTATTGGCCTTTTAAATTTCAATTTAAAGTCGATGAAGCATCACTATCTCTTTATATAAAATTGAACTATTTATGTGCGTTGTCTGTTTGTGTAATATGCATATCTTTACAATAAAGTAAATTTTACTCAAATTGGTAGAGTCGTTTTTAAAGAAATCTAATGTCATTTAAGCTGAGGGCAGGAACACAGTTCGCAAACGTACTACATCTGATTATAAGTTTGTTACCTTTCAATTTTCGCAGGTGGCGCGGGAGGCGGCTGCGCGGGCGGCGGTGCCGGCGACGGTTCGGCCACGATCTCTGTCGGGCGAGGACCGAGCTTTGTTGTAACTGGAAATAAAAAAAATATTGTTTTAGTTCACAATACTTTTATTGCTGTGGTTTGATGACGAATTCAACATTTTTATCAGGCAAAATCACAGGAAATTTATTAATTATATTACCGTACGGTAGATATCAAATAGGCACGTGAAACTTTCCAAATCTACAAAATAAAATTGGAGACTGCAATTATATTTATCGTCTGCCTTTTTATGTCTGACGACTTAAATAAATATATATATAGTTTTTTCAAAGTCTTATTACTTGAAAGTTAAACTACTTGTAACAGTTTGACAGTTTCTGACAGAACAGACAGGTAGGTATAGGAACTCACTAATAAGTACACTATGAATTAAAATATTTTACATTTATTACATTCCGAGTTTAACTATTCCTCTTTATTATAATTGTTATCTCTTTTTACAAACAATTTAAATCAGCTAAACGAATTACGAATACATCCTTTTAACATAATTGAATAAAACAACTGCTTATTAAAGTATTCCATTACACTTTTCAATTAAACGTTGGAAAATAAATAAGATACATGCAAATTACAGTGAAACGAATACCTTACTTTGCTCTGTGAGAAACGAGCGAATTCAAAATAACTTTGTAACAATTCAGAATTATCATAATACCCATTTCTAATTTTGGTCGTAAAAGTAGGTACCACTAAGCTGAAATTAGATCAGCTCTAACCGCTTATAGAATAACTTCAAAGCGGTTTTAAATTACACTCAACTTATTGTTATGAAATAATGGATAAAATGATGAGAATTCAAATAAGTCGGGCGCTTGTGTACCTCTAGCGGCGGAATCCAGCGTCGACGCGCCTATTCAACCCGCGCTCGCGTTTAGCTATGAATATTGAGAAATACTGCAAATATTTCTAATTCCATTACTGACTTCACAATGATGTTAAATGCTTTGCGTTTTTTCATACTAAGTTCAGCGGGAATTCGGAGAAAACTCTTTTCAACAAAACTGATAAAGCAGTCCTTTTGTAATCTCGGCATTACCCCTTCTGCCTTCATTAGAAAGCATCTGATATAGGAGAAAAACAAAAGTAAATCGATTTACTGATCGCAATATTGTTCCACCCGTGCCGAGCGATAAAACAACAATGTGAAGCTCGCATAGCGCGGGTAAAAATAATAGAGCTTCAACTTCGTAAAACCTAGTTAGCTTACGGACGGATTATACCTTTGTTTATAACAAGTTTGAAAAAAACGGCTTTGTGTATGTGCCGGTGTTATCGGCGCTTTTAGATGATTGAGGTACCCGGTTTTTAAAACTTGGTGTATTCAATGTGTTTCTGCCATCTACCTTAAAAAAAAGAAATAAACAGATGTAGTCTATTTTTTTAAAACAGAAATCTTCCTTTTTTTATTTAATTACTAATTCATCAACGATCTTTATTCATAATAAACACCGATTACGAGTAACATGAAGTTAATTATAAGAATATTAAGTTCAGTACCTCCGTATATTTATCAAGTTTACCGTATGGCATTTTATTTGGTGTTAGATTCTCAAGGGATGACTTTTTCGTTTTATTGACTGGTCATTGCCTGCAGCTTCTCTTTCGTATTCCTCGGGAACGGTACTTTTTTCTGGTAAAATGGTACTCAATATCCTTTTTTACAAAGAAAACGCGGTCAATCGTTTTATAGTACCCATATTTAAATTTAATTAAAATATTTATGAACCATTTTGTTTTCCATCTTTGACCATCTTGAGGTTAGTGCAATGATGCCGTTGTTGTAGAAATTTTGAGAAGTCTGATCAAAAAACTATGAAAGCTAGTCTTGAAAGTCCTCTCTTGATGTAAACTTTATGCTACCAAAAGAATTTTAAAGAAACTGAGACACAGGGAAATTTGAAGTTCCTTAGTAAGATGATGCATTTACACATTTACACTTCCCAACCAAATTCTTTTTCGCACGTCCTTGTGATCAACTTTTCACCAGTGATCATTCTCTGCAAAAAACGTTCAGTTTCTTTAAATTTTAGTAGCGAATCGCAAATGAGTATATGGTTCATTAAGTTTCTTTCTGTGACCTTGTAACCAAATACCACTAGGTTGAAACTGTCCTGTGGGCAATTTCCAATACTTCAGCTATGTCGTAACTAATAATATGCTGATCTTGCTCCACTTTTTCTAAAACAACGTCGACTTTATCAATTACAGGGAATAGGGCAAACGGCAACTTACAAATAAAAATTTCCAAAACGCTTAGACCAACTACACACATGAAAATGGTTTTCTGTATAGTGTGTGTATAGTATGACGTTTTTTAAACTAATTTTTTTGGATCGGTATTGATTCTATTTAGTGAATTTCACTATTTAAATAAAGAATTTTGTTTAAATTTCGATTACAAAGAGAAAAACCAACAGTCAATTAGCATAATTTCCATAAAACTGTGTCATGACATTTTTACAAAATCGTTACAATTTATGCATCAGAACAGTAAACATTACACTGATATGGAGCAACGACGTTATTAAACCCAAGAAGAGGCGATGAGAGCCATCGGAATGTTGGAAGCTGGCTCCAGACAACGTACTGTGGCTATTGCGCTTGGTACTGCACAAGCACTACATTAACCAAGCCGCCTCTGGATACGCTATTGCATCACGGGCAGCGTGGACGAGCAACATGGAGGACGACCTCGCATTGCCACTCTCAGACAAGACCGGTACATCCAAAATATTGCTCGACGGCATCGTACCATGTACTCCATGATGTTGGTTTCGAGGCTCCACAGCTCTTCAAGCTTGCTAACAAGCGATCGAACCATCCGAAAGCGTTTACGTGAAGTGGTCCTGCGTTCCCGATGGCTGCCGAGAGCCCTACCTATAGCACTCTGTGATCTTAGGGCTCGTTTACAATGGGCTCGTACACATAGAGTTTGGGAGGAAGAAGACTGGCGTTGTGTGAGTTTTCCCGGTGAATCTCGTTTCATCGGGAAGGAAGTTATGGTAATGATATGGGTCGGTATTTGGATCAGGGGCAACCTCAACGCTCAGATCTACGCGGAGAGGATTGTTTCAGACGTAATCATCGCTTTGCGAGGCCGGTTGGGTAATTCATTTCAGCTGATGCACGAAAATGCACGCCCACACGCGGCTAGATTCATAACACCCACTCTTGCCGGAGTTGGTATTAACGTTCTGCCGTGGCCTGCTCAATCGCCAGACCTCAATCCAATTGAACAAGTATGGGATATTCCAAAGAAGAGCCCTGCCGAGCATGGATGCCGTACACCCCACAACAACTTTTTGACTTGATAGATAGCACGTGGGTGGCCATTCCTCAAAGTGATTTTGATGAACTGATATTACGCATGCCAAATTGCTGCGATTCCGTTATTCGTGTTAATGGTGGAAACTAGGCATGGAAATGATTGCTATTTACAAATAACAATCATATGATAAAATGATTTTTTTTGTCACAGTGAAATCACCTGCTACTTTTCACACCTGCTTTTTTTCACTCCTGCTATTTTTAATTGGGTATGATTTATCATGACATATCATGTGGGAGTGATTTTTCATTAGCCGTGATTTCTCACCGTAATTAATTTGAATGATTTTTATAGCAATTATTGTTGCTTTTACGTGCTTTTATTTAACTTGCAATGTATATATTTAGCTACATAGTTCACTTTGTTCGGGTGTAATCTTGAATGAAACTAAATTTTTAAAGCTTGTTTTTTATAGAAATAACATGATAAAAAAATCTGAGACCTGTATTATTTATTTTTATTAAATAATGAAAAGTAAAATAATTTGCAGTAATTGATATCAACTCGCTCGCTAATTAGGAAATAAATCGCCATCTAGTTTACTTTACAAAAACTTTCTAGTGAAACTAATGCATCTTTAGCACCATAGCAGATCTTTAGAGTAAGCCTTTTTCTTATGGCCTTAAAGTTTAATTTAGAATGTAAACATTGACTGAAACGGCGAGCCATAGTGCGATCGAATGCGCTACTCGCACTCATAGCACTGTAAGTAAGTGCGTCTCGCTCGATCCTGCCGCTCGCATTATCGCCGTGCTAATTCTCTCACCAAAATCACACCACCAACAGAAATCATTATCACTGTGATTCTAAAGCTGGATAGCAGATATGATATATGAAAAAAGAAATCATATGATTTTCACTGTTACTAATGATTTGTTCCATGTCTAGTGGAAACACAGACTATTCTTTTTTTATTTATACAATACAATGTTATTCATTACTTTGTGTTATTTGTTCTGAGTGGACGTGTTGACTGTGTTGACGGAAAGAAGTTGTTAATAATTAAAATTTCTAAATTATTGGTTTGGTGCTGTTTGGTGATTCGAACCCGGGTCGCCCGATTCGTGCGGGCTGTTCTGGTTGTTGGCGGCATTGCCGCTGCATTGCGACTCGCGTGACGTCACACGGCGAATTAGTCGAATATACCATACAGATCATTGACTGAATGAGATTGTGAATAACGTACAGAGTATACCAGTGTTTAGAGAAAACTTAATTACTAAAAATGAATAATACATTTACTCGTACTGACGGTTCAAAAAGTCTCAATAAAGAGGATACAAGTGCTGATGATTCATCAATCGATAAAGAGTCGCCGCCTTTTGTAACATTCCGCAAAGGGGTCGGTCACCCAAATAAAGAATATTTGCAAGAATTCGAAATCAAGATTATCTCAGTGCTTGAAACATGGTTTGCAAAACATGACGAAAAGTTGTCTAAGTTTTATAACGATTTGGATGAAATTAAAAATTCTCTAAAATTTATGAGTGAAAATGATGATTCCATAGTGAAAAAGCAAGATGACTTAGAAAAACGTCTTGATAATTTTGAAGGGAAAGCTAAAGGTATGGCGGCATGTAACCAACGTATCTCCCAACTAGAACAACAATTGAACTCAATGGAGCAGCAGGCTCGTGCCTGTAATATTGAAATCAACAATTTACCCGAGAGAAGAGGAGAGAATCTTGCTGACTTATTGTTTAAGTACTCGGAGTTGATTAAGCAGCCAATTGCAATGCAAGACGTTGTGTCTGTGCACAGAGTACCACACCCAAACTCTAGTGACTCTCATCCTAAAAACGTTATTGTAAAATTTTCCACCCGTGCCGCAAGGGACAACTTTATGTCAGCCTCCAGAATGTCAAAAGGAATAAAATCAGACAAATTAAAAATTCCAGGCACCTCTAAAGTTATTTATGTTCATGAACAATTAACGTTAAAAAACAAAATTTTATTTCGGAAGGTTAGAGAAGCTGCCAAAGTCAAGGGATACAAATTCGTCTGGACAAAACATGGAACCATACTCGTCAGAGCCAACGATACATCACCAACATTTGCTGTTAAGTGTGAGGAAGATATTTCAAAAATTAAATAACAATTTCCTTCTTGCTCTAATTAATTCAGTTTTATGTTGTTACTTCTTTTATTCTTATTTAGGCTCATCTCCCTTCATTCAGTTGTTGAAAAATTCAAACAACGACATTATAAAAAATTACCAATGCACTCTCTATTGGCAATGCTACTCTGTAACAGTTTTTTGTTTACCCGACGTTGGTACGAGTTTTTATTCTGAGTTTTTGCATGTTTCTACCTTCTTTCATTTTGATAGTTACTTATTTGTTTCATTTGTGATATACATTAAAATTGTTCTCATTGACACGTTTTTCATGGATGTTACGGCGTTGGTAGGTGGTTGTTATTGTATAATTTATAACGTATTAATTTATAACTTTGTAAACACATACAAATTGTTTTTGTTGGTGCAGTTATTTTTTTCCTCAAATATTTTAAATAACTATTACATCGTTCATGTTATCCTGCCTGAACATTTTCAAAGGGGATTATATTTAGCTACTTGGGTATATTATCTGCATGTGGAAGATTTTAATAGTTGTGTTTTGTGTGAAATTGTGATAATTAACGGTTGCTGCAGAGTGTGAGTAAACAATTCTAAAGGTAATGCTTTATATTATACATTTTTGTTTCTATACTGTGTTTTTGTCGTGAACACAATAATTCCTACTTATGTACGGTTGTTGCATTATGAGTGAAAAGTTGTCAGTTTATTATCAAAACTGCAGAGGTCTCAGAACTAAATTACACACACTTTATACAAATATTTTAGCCGAATGTTATGACGTAATTATACTTACGGAGACATGGTTATTGCCTGCTATTCATGACTCAGAACTGTTAGATTCTCGGTACATAGTTTATAGGTGTGATCGTGACAGGGTGGCCACGGGTAAGAGCGACGGGGGTGGTGTATTAGTTGCCATACGTAAAAACTTGAATGCTTCACGTTGCTACCTAAAGACCCATGACCAAAATGAGTCTGATTGCATTACTTCACCATTGCCGCCAAATATTGACTATATAATAATAAATCTTCCCTCGTCAACATGCGGCAAATATCACGTAATATGTGCCGTTTATATCTCTCCAAACCAAGCTAAAACATCATATCAGTGTTTTTTCGATTCTTTGACTAATATATTACTCAAACCATCTTTAGATTTGTACTACATTTTTGGAGATTTTAACCTACCGAATATGAACTGGCAGCAGATTGGACCTGTTTGCTCTAATTTTAGTGGCATTACTCATATTGAAAGATATATCTTAAATTTTATCTCTCTGGTCGGTGGAATGCAATATAATACTACTAAAAATAGCATGGATCGTATCTTAGACTTGGTTATTTCAAATGACAACAACTGTCGCTGTGAACTTTCACTTAACCCATTAGTACCCATAGACATATTACATCCAGCTTTTCATAGTTTAATTTGTTTAAATTATAATCAACAAAATATGGCCAAACGGTCAACATTAAAGTATAGATTTACAGAAGCAAACTACAATAAAATAAATGAAAGTATTTACAAAATAGATTGGGATATCTTATTACGCAAAGATACTGTAGAAAGTTCTACTGAAGCTTTCTATGAACAGATATATCGAATCATAAAAGAGCACGTTCCTCTTCGACCTAGTAAATCTAAGGAATATCCTATCTGGTTTTCACGTCCACTAATACATATATTCAAAAATAAAGAAAAAGCCTGGATTAAATGGAAAGCTTCAGGGAATATTTCAGACTATGAAACGTTTTCTGTTTATCGTCGTCGATTTAAAAACCAGAGTAAGGAATGTTTTGATCGGTATATTGAGTCTATTGAAAGTGGTATAAAAGGTGATGTTAAGGTGTTTTGGTCATATGTTAACGGTTGTAATGATAAACCAGTTATACCTAATAAAATGACGTATTGTGATTCTGTGTGTGACAATCCCGAAGGAATTTGTAATTTATTTAAGAATTTTTTCAGCTCAGTCTATGAGAAAAATAACTTTAATGGTCATAATATCGAAACATCTGTTAGTCCTGACATAAATTCTCTTATTTGTGATGTCAAAATTTGTACAACCACCGTTGAAAAACACTTAAAAATGTTGGACATAACTAAAGGAGCGGGCCCAGATATAGTAACGCCTTTTTTCTTAAAACACTGTGCAGAAAGTTTATCTAAACCTATCACCATGCTATACAATCACAGTTTAAGAGAAGGAAGAATCCCAGCTATTTGGAAAACTGCTAATATAACACCTGTTCATAAAAGTGGTTCAAGAGGTGACGTCACCAATTACATACCCATATCTATACTCTGCACATTGTCGAAAGTCTTGGAAAGACTTGTACATGAAGCGAGTTATCCTATTTTACATAATATAATCCTGCCAGAACAGCACGGTTTTGTAAATAAGCGCTCAACAATATCGAATCTTTTAATTTTTACACATTTTATTTTTCAAAACATGGACAGTAGATCACAAACGGATGCTGTTTATACAGATTTCTGCAAGGCTTTCGACAAAGTGGATCATGAAATCCTGCTACGTAAGATAGCCTTCAACGGAATCCATGGTAACTTGTTGCGGTGGCTAGCTTCTTATATTTCCAACAGAAGTCAAAAAGTAGTCATAAACGGTTATGCATGTGAAGCTATAAATGTCACTTCTGGAGACCCCCAGGGGTCTATTCTGGGACCTCTGCTTTTTACATTATACATAAACGATATTAATAAATGTTTCCATAATAGTAAATTTCTTCTTTATGCTGACGATCTTAAAATTTATAAATCAATTAGTACTATAGATGATTGTATAAATTTGCAGCAAGACCTTGATCGCCTTTTTAGTTACTGTATAACTAACAAGCTGCAATTAAGTTTGCCCAAATGTAAATCAATAACATTTACAAAAAAACATAATATAATTGATTACTCGTACTCTCTCAATAATTATCAGCTCGAAAAGGTACCTATGATTAAAGACCTCGGAATACTTATGGACTCAAAATTACACTTTGATAGTCATGTAGATTTTATACAGGGTAAAGCATTTCAAATGTATGGGTTTGTCATGAGAATGGGAAATCAATTTAAGCGATCTGAGACCCTTATTTATCTATTTAAGACTTTAATAAGAAGTCAACTAGAATATGGTTCAGTTATATGGAATCCGTTTTACGCCAAATACATTGACAGTCTTGAATCTGTGCAAAGAAAATTCCTACGTACTGTTTGTTATAGATACTTTCGCACTAAATTATCCTATGAACTAGCATTAAAAAAGTTTTCACTAATTTCCTTAAAGCATAGGAGAACGATACAAGATCAACTTAATTTGTACAATATATGCCATAATCAATTTGACTGTACTTCTTTAACAAACAATGTATGCTACAGAATACCTAGTAAATCACAACGCATTCGGTACACCTACCAACACCCAATATTTATGCCAAAGTTTTGCCGTACCAACGCGGGGGAACGCGACCCCCTTAACAGAATAATGAAAAATCACAACGAAATGTTTTGTAAAATTGATATACTTCATCTCAAAAAACTACAATATAAGAAATGTATAACAACTATTTTGTCAACAATAAGTAATCCAGATGTTATAGGATGAACTGCATTATTTATTTTGTTTTGTCAACTATGTAACGATCATCTCTGTAATTACCTTTTGTTAATGTTATTTTTTTGCCACTCACTTATTTGAGTTAACTTATATGTGGATAATGGTGCTGGTTACATGGTTAATTCTTATTTAATGTTTCATATGTATAAGCTAATCTGTTACTGTGTAACTGTTTTTTATCCCAAATAAAATAAAAAAATAAAAAAATTCATAAAATCTTAATTTTTGTCCTTATTTCGCCATTTGATTGACGCCGTTAATTTGAGTTAATTTCCCAAAATTGGCCAAAACAGCAATTTTTCTTAATTTTTACAAAAAGGGGTTTTTGTTAATTGTCTTTAATTTTTTTTCATTTAAAAATAGGAATTAAAGTAAGAAGCCTTTCTAATAGACTAGTTTTGGTAAATATTGATTAGATATTTTTTTTCCCAAAACCTTTACTTGACTCCTAAACACTTTTGATGCATATATGTGCTACTCTCACTGAGGTTGCATTCCATAAACGTAATAATTTTATTTCGTGCCAAGTGTCACATTTGTTCCTTTTTTGTTTCAGAATTTATCGAATTTCCTCTTTAGACTCGCTCATTTTATCGAAAAGAAAACAATTGAAAAATGGTGGGAAATAGATACTTCTTTTGATGTTTCTAACATTTTTCACTGTATCAAAATTAGCCACAAACATACAATAAAACCAAAAAGATATAATTACAAATTATTACACACAAAATGCGTTTACACTTTTTTCCAACCTATTAATTATATGCTTTCATACTGATTGGTTAGATTGTTAAGACGTGGAAAGCGTTACAAAAAAACAAACACACGCATTTAAAATACTATTTTACAATGTGCTTTTTGTTTTCACTGTTAGTAAAATTTGAATAAATTATACAATTGTTTTCTATACGAATATCGTTTAGGAAATACAATCTCTGCGGCAATACATCGATCAATCTAAGTAATTTCAAATTTTATGGAAATCTCACATTGATAAACGCTAACACTACCTAATTACTGCGGTATCTAGGTCCGCTATGAGGGCTTTATTACTAATAAAAAAATTTCTAGAGATAGAGTTTAACAATGGATAAAAAAACAAATTCTCCATTCAACCAAATCTTTTCTAACCAAACATCTTAAATGTCATTAAAACTAACTTATTTTTTTGTTTGTTTTTTATTTGTTGTTTATTTTTATTATTATTTCACAAACTTCACTGAAACGAATTACAATATTTAAAGTAAAAGGTCTTCGCGAGTAAATAACTTAATACGCGTTATGTAATGTATTGTATTGAATTGAACTTACGTTCAGTACACACAAAACATCTAGATTTTATAATGCATATGCGGCGCTGGCGAAGAATCTAGAAATAATCATACATACAAATAGTTGCTAACTATTGCCTCTTGTCAATATTATATCTATGAACTATTACCCCGGTACGCTTCAACAGAGTTGGACCCCGGAACAAGCATCTAGTGAGCTAACAGAAGTTCACACGAGCGTGTGTCGAACAAAGAAAATGCCGTTTGATTGTGACTTCAAGTCAGGAAGTCCGTGAGTGGACTTTTGTTGTATCCTTAAACATGGATTAGCTAACCAACTAACCAGAAGCCAAGAATTATTGCTTTTGGAGCACTTGAAACTCAACATCTCATTTGTGTGACGTCAACTCATTGTATACTTGTTTGGGGATTTCTTATCTGAAAAATATTTTTTGAATATTATCTCTTAGGGATTTTATCTAGATCTGAAGGACTGAGTGGTCAACAAACGAGACACCTACCCTATATCCCAGGTTTATTTTATGGTAAAGGACGCTTAAATTTGTTTTATAAGAAGCTAAGCTGTAAATAAATATTCAAAAGCCTTACTCCTGCGCATTACCGAATAGGGATGTAAGTGTTACAGTCTATACTGTAGGCGATATAAATCATGCACGGCGAAAACTAGTAAAGATTATAAAGCTGCTAGCACTTTAATCGTTAAAAAAATCTTGATTAAACCGTGATTTCTTTAAAACTAACTGTAATATTTAAAAGAACTATGATAATAATAATAATAATAATAAATCCCCAGACAAACACACCAACTGTATAGCCCCAAAGTAAGCAGAGCTTGTGTTATGGATGACAATACAGCGAGAACTGGGGGGGAACCCGGAATAAACATACATATATAAATATCAACAACCATGACCCGAAAAATAATAAATAAATATAAATAATAAATACCCTATGGTGAAACACTTCAAAAACAACATTAAATCTACAGTCTGTGAAAGAAATAACGTGAAATTTCCAATTTGTTTTACACAAAGGAAGAATGCGATGGTTTGAGAGATAGCTTAAGCCAGTATTAGCATTTGTAGGTCGGGGACAAAAACAGAATTTAATTTATCTTGAGAAACGAAAATTAATTGGTTAACAACAAAGTGGCAAACTAGGCCTTGGAGTAAATGCTAATAAAGAAACCTAATAAATACGGTACTTTACACGGTTAATATTATTGGAAATATATTGTTGAAAATGTTTGAAAATCGAAATTAAATTCCTTTTATATTTAGGTCAGGTTGTACATTTTTATGTTTTGGTGTAAGCGTTCCCAACATTTTCCATAAATTACGTAAACATGATATATGAATCTTTAAAATGTTATAACAAACGTTCTAAACCTCGGATAGCAAAACGCCCACACCTAAACTACTCTTAATTACTTTGATGAATCTAAGTGGAAATTGAAAAATATTTTCAGGCGTATGATTCCTCACCTTTATCTTGTGCGGTGAGGAGGGAAGAAGACAGCGTTTGCCGCAGCTTGCCGAAGGTCCCCGGTGCCTCGATCTGTCCCGGGACCGTACTTGTAGTTTCTTCTGTGGCCACCATCTGAAAACCACCTTAATTTAAAAACCCCATTCATAAATTAAGTTGAATCAGTAGTAGATTTTAAGTGAGTTAACTTTAAATATATGTTACAGTGTTTGTTATTACATACATATTTTACAGTTTTGTACTTTTCTTTTTTTATTGTTTGTAATGTAATTGTAATGTAAGTAAAAAAATATGTTTTTATTTCGTAAATTAATTAAACAAATAACAGTTACAAGTTGATATGAAATTGAATCGAAGCAATAAACTCTAAAATTGGCGATCTCCATAAAAGCCGTAGTGTGAAATAAAAACTCATGTTGCGGAAAGAGACGCCGCGGGGTGATAAAACTCGTCACACAAAATAACGACCAAGTAATGCCGTCGTAAAGTTTATGGAGAGCAACAGATGGATGAAATACATCGCGGGCGAAAAATCAATATGGCGGTCGCAGTAGCCCGGCGAGACTTTATTGTATTGGCCGTCGCCCGGGCCGCGGTCGGTTCGCAACTTTTGCTTCCAATAAATTAATCAATAGGTAGCTAATTACAATAATCCAATTTTGCAGCCGGCCACTTTAGCGGGGCTCGCAATAAATCAATGAGTTCTGGTTATTTTCAGCTATGACCGAAAATAGAATCTTAAATTACTACGTTAAATTGGATTGATTTAGTTTTAATTTATCATTTATTTCGTTCATAAATACTTTTTGATTTTCAAGTTATAGTGAATTCTAACCGAATATTTTGTATGTGTTTGTTGCCTTAAACTTTAAATTGAACAAATGATTACACAGATTTTGATACCACAGTAGAATAAATTTTTTAGCGTTTATTTTTTATCATGATGATAATTCTAATTGAACAAGTTGGTATCGATAAAGTACGACACCATATATAATATTTTAATCTCTCGAAACATATTATTATTTTAATTACTGACCTGCAAGGTATTAGAGTGAAATATGCTGTAGGTGGTAAATGGAGGGTTCGTATTAAATGTTATGAGTAGTTCACTCGTTAATTTTTTCACAAGGCAATTATTTTGATAATAACGAGATGTCCAGGTTTCACTTGCGTAAATCCTCGGAAGTTTTAAACTCCATACCTAAATTAACTACTTACGAATCGGAAATATAACATAGTATATTGCTCATCAAGGAGAGGAAATAATCGATTGTGAGTGTGTAGTTTAAGTATCTACTTAGAGATACATACTGCTTTATACAACACCTACGAGGAAAGTAAAATCACATTTTTAATTGTTACATTAATAACATACTTTGCTGTACTTTTTACTGGATTTCTCAGGCTTTCTATGACTGCATATATTTGTCACTCTCGCTACTAGATATTTCGATTGAGAAAACAAAAGCTCCAGAAAAAATTAAAAGAAAATTTGCGCCTGTCTAGTCGTATTTCCCTTGTTTTTATCTACTTAAAATTGCTACCTACGGAAGAAGCAAAGGGAACTTACATTGTACAGCTAAGTCCTTAGTTTAAGCTCATAGGAAATTACTGAGAGTTTCATTTTTCTGATTTTGAAATACAAACTTTTTGCATTTTGGCATTAGCCTGATTCTGGTTCTAAGTATAAAAAATAAAGGAGGGTAGAAATGGATTTCCATCTAGTTTTTCCTTCGCTGAAACAGGGCAATAATATATTTTCATACATTCAAACAGTTGTTATTTCCATGTTGTAGTCAAATTGCATACTATTACATATATTTAACAATTTCAACAAAATGGTGTCGAGAGGTTTTTTTCCGCCGGATTTCTCCTCTCGGTCTACATCTCGGTAAACTTTTAGAAGATGAAGTTATAGATGCATTTACGCTTTGGTGATAAAGATGAAATGAAAAAAAATTATGACCCAATTTCGTCAAGCGTAAAAGTTTTATACCTATAACTTTTTATTTTTCCATCGAGTTTTTTGTAAACATTATTTTTAAATGTCCTCATCACAAAAAAAATCTAAATGCTTGAGGTCTTGTGATATCCCAGGCCATCCGATCCAGGTCTTGAAATGGTAGGTGAGTAGGCTATGACGTCTGCTGTTTTGAGCCGGAGCACAATCTTTTCAAACTTGACTTTTCGTATGATTTTAGCCCTTTGTCTCTCGAATATAGATATAACTATATTTCATAAAAGTTAATTGCCTTACCTTAAAATCTTTTCGTAATCTCAAAAAATAAATTACTTTGAAGATTTGTAAAGATTGTAATTTTTTTTGTAATTTATTATATGTAGATTTATTTATTTATTTATTAGGTCACCAACAGAGTGTACATCTAAATAAGCATAGTATAACAAAAACAAAATTACATTCTAAATGCCACTCTAATTACAGGTGACGTCGACATCCTTAAATTATACAACTGTAACACACACTATAAGTAATTGTAAATTATTATTCAAATTAACAAATTTATTTATTTATAAAAAAATTATTTAATACAAAAATATACAGTGAACAAGAGAATAGGGAGGAGGTTATCAATATAAGTTTAAAGTTATTTTAATAAAATTATTTAAATACAAAAATATGCAACAATATAAAACGATCAAGAGAACACGTGTAACGTTTTAATTAATTAATAATTATAATTAATTAATTAATTAAGAAACTTTTTTGTCAGTGTAAAATTATAAAATTATTGTTGAAGTTATTTTTATTGAAAGGGTTTACTAAATTTGATTACCCTAGCTACAGAATCCTTGAAGAGATTGAGGCCTAGTCCAAAAATATCCACTTCAGTTCCTCTGGAAATTGAGTTGTACATTTTCATCAGCCTGTTTATTGGTGAATAGTGTCCAAGGTTTGTTTTGGCTCGGTTTTCCGTGAAAAGTATATATTTTCCTGGGCGAGGTAACCTGAAAGGTATCCGGAAGTTTAAACGCGACAGCAGCAAACTCGAATCAATTGCACCATTCGCCAATTTCCAGAGAAACCGAATGTCCAACAGGGCGCGACGCTCGTAAAGAGACTGCATTTTAAAATGATGCAGTCTACTTTTGTAGCTTGGTAGCTTAGTAGCCAAGTTACAATTAAATGCTAAATGCCACAGGAATCTCTTTTGAACGCTCTCAATACGCTTGATATAAACATCGTAGTGTGGATTCCACACTACACTACAGTATTCTAACCCAGATCTAACCAGAACATTGAACAAAACTATTTTTGTCAAGGTTTTAAAATCGCGACTGTTAGGCAAAACAAAACCAAGAACTTTGAAACCCCTAGAGACAATATGTTCAATGTGATAGTTAAACTGCAGTTTTTGGTCCATAATTACACCCAGGTCGCGAATATTACTGAGACCAGTCAATGCATTGCCCTCAATGTTGTAGATGAAAGGCTCATTTTTCTTTTTGCGAGAATAACGTATGTTGTGTACTTCGAAATGTTGAGAGCCATCCCATTGTTTTGACACCAATCGCATAGGCGATCAAGATCTCTTTGAAGATCAGCGCAGTCTTTACTGGAGTGAATGATTTTGAACAGTTTTAGATCGTCTGCGAATTAGCAGGCCTTAGATGATATAAAGACTCTTTCAATGTTGTTTATAAAGATGTTAAAAAATAACGGGCCTAGGTGTGAACCTTGCGGCACACCAGATACTGCTGTGAAGCTGTCGGAGGTAAATCCATTGACAACGACCCTTAACGAACGACTGAGTAGATATGACTTGCACCACTTCAAAAATTCACCAGAAATGCCCATAGAGCTAAGTTTTTGTATTAGCACAGAGTGCAGAACTCGGTCGAATGCCTTGCTAAAATCAGTGTAAAGGACATCGATATTGAGGCGAGAGTCAACAGCTTGACTTAATTCCTCTGTAAAAAGTAATAAGTTTGTAGCTGTAGATCGTGCCCTGACGAATCCATGCTGGAAAAGGGAGAGGAGATGTTGAAAGTGATTACAGATTACTGGATAAATCAGTTTTTCAAAGACCTTCGCAAACACAGGCAAAATTGAAATTGGGCGGTAGTTAGTAATGAGCTGTTTAGCTCCATTTTTGTGTAGCGGTATGATCAACGCTTCCTTCCATTTAGCAGGAAAAACGCCTTCTTTCAACGACCTATTGAATATTTGGGTTAGAGGATGAGCTAAAACATTAGCACACCTGGCTATGAAAATTGGAGGAATGCCGTCACTCCCAGCACCTTGAAAAACATCAAGTCTCTTGAAGGCTTTATAGACCGAGTCTATTTCTATGGCTATGGAATTTAAAAAGATACTAGTTGTACAGCTGGGGTCCTCTGGGGAAAGTTTGTCATGGTTATACACGGATGAGAAGTGTGAAGCAAACAAGTTGCAAATTTCAGGTCCATTTGTAGCTGTTTCACCATTGTACTGCATTTGGTCAGGGTATGAGCTATTATTGTTTCGCTTTCCTTTGATAAAAGAAAAATATAACTTCGGGTTGGATTTCAAGGAAGACTCTAGTTGAGAGATGTATTTGTTATAACAAGCAGTCTGTAGATTTTCACATCTAGTTTTAGCAATACTAAGCGATAGCTGGTCACGGGGGTTATAGTTAAATTTTTTAAGCTTCATGCGATATTTATATTTTCCCTTTAAATGATGAATTAAAGCAGCTGAGAACCAGAGAGGATAGCGAGAAGAACGTGGTTTAGATTTTGGGACATATCTCTCTATGACTGCGCACAAATTTGCGTACAGAACCGTAACCATTTCATTGACATCATTACAGCTAGAGAACTTCGTATCCCAGCAAGTTTTATTCAATTCACATATAATGTTTTCATAGTCGGCTTTATGAAAACAAAAACGGCTTGTATCGTCATATTTTAAAAATTTCATATCTGAGCCCGGTATTAAGAAGGTAATAGCGGGGTGATGTTCCACAACCTTGGACAGTGGGTCCAAGCAAGCGACTAAATTAGAGACAGTACGTTGACTAACGATCAGGTCCAATATTCTGTTCTTACTATTTAAAATATGGTTATATTGATGCAGCGCATTGAGAGACATAAAATCTACAAATAAGTTTCCAAATACGCTATTGTTTGTCTTTGGAGTGAGATAAAGCCCTTCTTCACTTTCCCATGTGACAGACTTTAAGTTGAAGTCTCCAATTATTGTAACATCCGAAACACCAGAATTCAAAACACGATAAGCGTTTTCTAGGAACTGTTCCGGTGTTGCGGTGTGTAATAAAAAATATTCAAAAGTTCAAGACAATAGTTTCTTATTAAAATACGTAATCCCTTCAGTACAAGTGCTTGATCTTGTTCTTGTTTTTGAATGTGTAAGTGAAGATTTCATAGTTTTTAGAAAGATTTGATCCTTATGATTGATTGTATTGATTGATGCCATATAAATACAGGGTTTCCGATTTTAGCCGGTTCGATTCCCGGGCATGCTTATTTTCAAATCTTGAAATTCAGTATGTCATCTTTTTAAAAAGTTTAAATAAAGATTCCTGAATATAAACAAACGTACTCTAAAAGTATTTAGAGTACTATCCCACCGAGTGGCAGCGCAAAATTTCACCCTGTATTTTTCAAACAATCAAACAAACAAATTTTTCCCTGTTTAGTAATATTAGGTCATTACATATGAAATTGGCGTTTTGACGTACTGGCCAATTTAATCTGTATTATCTCCTCTTTGGTTGAGAATTCCAATTTCAAATTTATACAGCTATTTACTCACGCATTTTTGTTTCGAAAACGGTAATTCATTTGCTTTTTCCACTTTTGGTTTTTTCTTTGCGTCACTTAGTTTACAAAATGGGAAACTTTTAATATCGCGTTATTTACGAGTGCGAGTTCCACCGTGGGACCAGTGCTGCAAAAACGGCTCGAAGTATTAATGCTGTGTATGTCGGCGGTGTCGCAAAAGAAAACACTGTGAATTTTTGGTTCCAACGTTTTCGTTCTGGAAATTTCGACCTGCAGAACAAGCTCCGTGGACGGCCGGAAACCAAAGTTGATAACGAACAATTGAAGGCTATTGTGGACGCGGATCCATTGCAAACCACGTCCGAGTTAGCTGTAGGCTGCGGTGTTAGTGACAAAACTGTTTTAATCCACTTGAAGCAAATTGGGAGGGTGCAAAAGCTTGAGAGGTCCTCATGAATTGAGACCGACAAACGTGCGTCGACTGCTGCGTTACATTACACAATAATGAAAGGATTTTAAATCGACTTGTGATGAAAAGTGGATTCTGTACGAAAATCGGAAACGCTCATCGCAATGGTTCAACATTGGCGAACCAGCCAAATCATGCCGCAAGCGAAAATTGACTAAAAAAAAGTTACTTGTGAGCGTTTAGTGTGCTAGTGCCGATGTCGTTCACTACAGCTTTCTTAAATCGTCTTTCTTCTTTCGTTAATCGATGTCTATTGTCAGCAACTGCAAACCATGATGGAAACCTAGCTGCTAAACAACCGAGGCTGGTCAATCGCTCCAGGCCACTGCTGCTTCAGGACAACGCTAGACCACACACTGCACAACAGACGGCTACCAAATTAGAAGGCTTCAATTGGAATGTCTAATATCTAAGACATCCACCGTATTTCCCGGAACTTGCTCCATCAGATTACCATTTTTTTCGAAATTGGGATAACTTCTTGCAAGGGAAAAAATTCAACTCCGATGGGGCAGTCCAAGGCGCCTCCAAAGACTTTATTGATTCCCGTCCGAATTTTCCCTTTTAGTAAAGGGATCAATTAACTACCTATTAGATGGCAAAAGTGGCAAAAAGTGGTGTAGCGGTAACGCGCTACTCAACCGACCAATCGCAACGCGTGTGCTACATCGCAATATCAACTTTACTTAAGCGATTAGAATATATACGACTTTCCGACAACGACTGTCGGGCCGCGGCCTGCTCACCCTTTTCTCTCGGTGGGAACGCGTGGTAATGTTCCCTACCCCGAGCAGAGCACATGAGCAGCCTTCATCATCATCGTCGTCATCGTCACTCCACACCAACAGCGCAGACTCCATGCCAAAACCAGCTTCCAGTCCAGCAGGACAACACGGGCATAACCAACCACGACCTTGCAGCACCTTGCAAGACTGGTCGTCACCCCTCATCCTCCACCTGCGACTTGGCACAGCACCTGTACTTTCGGCCGGTACTTAGCAGAGCACCTTTCTCTCCTGGTCGACACGCAGCGCTGCACCTTCGGCCGGTCAACAAACATGACGCAGCCGCCGGCCACTACGCACCGACACTGCACCACCCCGACGCACTGGGGAAGTCTACACCTCGGCATCCTGAGGCAGCCTCCGACGCACTGGAGCAACTTGTTCCGTACTCCACGGGACCCGGACCCACACCGAGGATCGTCGGACATGCACCGCGTTAGTCCCGACTCACCGTAGACTACTACGCGGCACCTGGTTCCGACACACTAGAACCCTCAGCTGAGACACTGGCAAGCTTCACTTTACGCAAAAACCGAAGATAGACGCCACTTACGACCTTCGCTCTCGAAGGGGAGTGACGTAGCGGTGACGCGCTACTCAACCGACCAATCGCAACGCGTGTGCTATATCGCAATATCAACTTTACTTAAGCGATTAGAATATATACGACTTTCCGACAACGACTGTCAGACCCGATCTGCGTCCGGACCCGTTGCCGGCTGCCGAGTCACGATTGTTGTCTCACGACTTCTCTCGTATCAATACTCAAACGCCACTCTCAGATCCGTTCTGCGTCCGGCCCCGCTCGGACGTGTTCGCGGTCGCTCCAGCAGTTGAGTCACGATTGTCGTCTCACGACGTCAACTCGTAGCAATACTCATACGCTGTTAGCCTCTTTAGGGCTTACTCTGCGGTCGGTTTCGATCGGCTGCAAATAAGTCGGTCTCTTGCACAGCAACAACAGAGCTGAGCTTACCGCGGTCGATTAAATTCGATAGTGGTTCGCGAAGCTCGGGCTGTTTTTCTGGCTGCGTACTTGACGCTTGGCGCTTGCTACGTAGTCAGAGACTCGCTCTGCGGCCGGCCCCAGGCCGGTCGTAACGTAGTCAATCCCGCACTCTGTGCACCCCTCGAAGTAAAAACCTCACCTCGGTGAGTGCAGCAACAACAGGGTTGAGCTTACCGCGGTCGATTAAATTCGATAGTGGTTCGCGAGACTCGGGCTGTCCTTCTGGCTGCGTACTTGACGCTTGGCGCCTGTACGTAGTCAGAGACTCGCTCTGCGGCCGGCTCCGGCCGGTCGTAACGTAGTCAATCCCGCACTTTTAGTGCAACCCAACTCCGTCAGGTCTGCGGGCGGTTTTTGTTGTCAATTTATTGACGACACACTCCGTAGTAGACTCGCGTTTGATCAGGTGGATACTTAACGGTGACAACTAAGCCTGATAGCGTTGCCCCGGTGCGCTTCCAAGGCCCCATTGCACTTGGGCCTTTCCCAGGGTGACGGTACAGTGCTGTCCGAGCTAGGGGCACCACTTCGCGTCGTCCCCAGCCCCCCTACCGCGGGTAGGGAGGTTTAGGTGCTAGGTTTGCTAGGGAACCTAGGCATTCTTATCACTAAGGAGTGCACTCGCACTCCCGAATCCACTTCCCCCCCTGCCTGTGTGCTGTGCGGCCAGTCCGGCCACACAGCTAACTACAGGGGTTGCCCGCGCGCTCCGCGCTCCACCACCAAGAGGGTCGCGCCTAAACCGGCGCCGCCGCTCACTCCTGCTAACTTCCCGCCGCTGCGCAACCGGGGTCCCCCGGAAGCAAAGCCCGTTCAGCCGACGCCTACTCCGGCTCTGTCTTGGAGGCAGCGTCCGGCCGTCCCGCCTGAACCTTCCCGACCCATTCCAGCTCCCGTAGCTTCCGTAGGGCCGCGTCCCGCTCCGTCTTCTGCACCTCAGTCGTCGTTGGCTGAGGACAGGAAGACCGTATTCGACGTTATCCAAAACGTAGACATTAATGAAATCTCCATACTCGCACGCAAACTGCGAGCCGCCCGCTCTCCTCAAGAGCGTTTATTCGCGTTAGCCGAGCATCACTCGCTCCTAAGTTCGTTGTAAATTCTTTATCTTTGTATAAATTCGTAAATAAGTAAATTATAATGTCTAAACCCGCGGATCCCGCGTCCTGTCGTATCAAACCCAAGGGCTTATCCCTAGTATCTTTTAACGTTCGTAGCCTTAGCACCAACCTTCCCGAGCTCAAACTGTTCCTTCAGAACAACGACCCAGATCTTTTACTTCTCCAGTAGGCATGGCTCACTCCTAATCGCTCCAGGGGATTCGCTATTCCTAAGTACGCGTTTACACGTAACGATAGGCCTAACTGCGACGGTTTCGGCGGCACTGCTATCTACTACAAAAGAGGATTCCATTGCTGTCCTCTCCCTACCCCTCCTCTCCTCAACATGGAAGCCACCGTATGTAGATTGGCTATGACTGGTCATCCGACCATCATCATAGCTTCAGTCTACATACCCTCTGGCACCAAACCTATCCGCAGCGACTTTGAGACCATTCTCGCCCTCGGCCGTTCAGTCATTATGTTCGGAGACTTTAACTCCAAACATACTGACTGGACGTGCCTATCAACCAACCAAAGCGGTATAGCTCTCCTCGACATCACCAACTTACTCGACTTAGACGTCGTCTCCCCTATCACTCCCACTCACTATCCCGACAACCCGAACCACTCTCCGGACATCCTCGACCTTGCAATCGTCAAGCATATCAACCTCGACCTCAGGTCTATCGAACCGCTCGATGACCTAGGTTCTGACCACCGCCCCGTCTCCCTCGTGCTAGGACCGCCTAACGTTAACGTCACTTCTCCTAAGACCTTTACCGACTGGAAAGGTTTTAAAAATACGATAGTTTCTGCCTTAGAGGCCCCAAACTCTCCGCTCGCGATTTCGCCCGATCAATTAGATAGCCCGGATAAAATAGATTCGTTAGTAAATTCTCTCACTGATGCTATCAACTCAGCCATCAGTGTAAACGAAAAGGTTGCTAAGAAAGGCAAACCCACGCTTCCCTTAGCCATTAGCAATCTTATTAAAGCTAAGAACGCGGCTCTCCGGAGAGCCAAGAAATATCCCACGCCCGCCTATAGAACAGCTGCGAATCAGCTACAACGCAAAGTTAGATCTCGCCTCGCGGAACTCCGAGACGCCCAGATGAACGATCTCATGGCGAATATCTCCCCGTCCCACCAAGCGTATTATCGAATGGCCCGAGCCTTACGCGTAGACGCCGCCTCTCACGTCCCTCCTCTTACTCGTCCCGATGGCTCTATCGCCTTCGAAGACGAAGAGAAAACCGAATGCTTCGCTGACAGCGTTGCGTCTCAATGCTCGCCCAGCACACAACCCGCGAATCCCACTCACATCAAAGCGGTAGAGGACGAAGTTCTCCGTAGAAACTCTCTCCCCATCACCGCCGACCCCGTCACAGTCTCTAATGATGAAATCTCGCTTCTCATCAAAAGTCAAAAGTCCAGAAAGGCTCCGGGTGCGGATGGTGTTTCCAACCACGCACTTAAGCACCTGCCTCAACAGGTTCTTACCTTGTTAGCTATCATTTTCAATGCCTGCTTCGACCTTAGCTACTTTCCAAAAGCTTGGAAAGAAGCGACAGTCATAGGCATTCCCAAGCCGGGTAAACCTCTTAATATCCCGGCTAATCACAGACCCATCAGCCTCCTCAAGGCAATGTCTAAACTTCTCGAGAGAGTCATACTCTCTCGAATGCGGAACCATCTGTTTCCAACGGACGGCGATCCTCTCATAATTCCCCACCAGTTCGGCTTTCGCGCTAAGCACTCCTGCCCTCAGCAAGTCCATCGAATCGTCAAGTACATAATCGACGGCTATAGGGAGGTGGCAACCAATACAAACAACTGTCATCGAGTAAAGTTGGTTTATTACTAATCTATTATAAATGAGTTACAATAAGTATTACATACACCTAATTGATATGTAGTTTGTATACAACATTACACCACCGGGGTAATATCGAAAAAAAAAATTTAAATAATAGCAATAAAAATTTTTTTTTTCCTTCTTTTTATTTTTTTTTTTAATAAAAAGTATACTTACACAACAAAATTATTATATTTATTGCTTATACAATTTGGTTCTGTTTTTATGAACAATATCAATTTTATTATTGTTAGCGATTTTTACATTAACACCCATGTCATTAATTACAACATATGGACCAACAAACTTAGTATCTAATTTTGTGCCAGTTTCATTTTTTACAAGAATTGATTGGCCTGGAAAATATTCTACATGGTTAAGATTTTTATCATAGTTACATTTTCGTTTTATTTTGCTTATAATTAAATTGTTACGAGCGTCTTGTTGTGCTATTTGTAATCTATATCTTAAGTCTAATGGATAACTATCTGGGTTATATAAAGGTTCAATACAATTACTTATTCTAGAAGGTATTCTACTTAGTTTTCCAAAAACCAGTTCATATGGAGTATATTTAGTTTCAGTATGGACAGTATTGTTAAAACTATAACACCAAAATGGAATCCAATGACTCCAGTTTTCCTTATGACCATCACATTGGATTCTCAGAAATGATCCTAAATTTTTATGAGAATTTTCTAACGCTCCTATTGATTCATGATGATAAGCCGTTGAATAAATTTTTTCAATTTCTAACAATTCACAAACTTGTTTCATTACTGATGACATAAATTCACTCCCACGATCCGTTGCTATAATATTGGGTACCCCAAACCTTAAAATAAAATTATTAACTAATTCCTTAGCAACACTAATTGTTTCTTTATTTTTTAGAGGATAAGCCTCTACAAACTTAGTAAGCTCGCACTGGAGAGTCAAAATATACCTATTATCTTCTATATCTCTATCCAGTGGACCAACAACATCAAGAAACACTTTATCAAACGCGTGAGCTGCAGTCGTAGTTATTTGCATTGGCTCTTTAACGTGTCTAACTTCTTTCATTTTTTGACATTTTGTGCACTTACTTACAAATTCTTTAACGTCTCTGTCTAGTCCTGGCCAGAAAAACTTTCTTTTTATATTATTAGTCATCCTACGCACACCAGCATGACCACTGGTAGGCAATAAATGAAAGTCATGTAAAATAAAATCTTTGTCTTCTTTACTTTCAATTCTCTTAATACCTCTAATTATACAAATTCGTGGACCGGTCCATTCCTTAATACTTTGTATTTCAAGTAATAAATCTTTTATAAAAATATCATTATTCTCATGCTTAACTATGCATAGTTCTTTAACATTTATTTTCTTACAAAATTCTCTTAACTCAATCACAAATTCGGCTCGCGTATATTGTGCCTTAAAGTTAAGATTTATGTAAATTGTACGTTTATTTTCATCATAAATAAAACAATTGTATTCAAGGTATACCTTATTTTGTTGTCTAAATCGAGTTAATTCGTCATATCCGATAAAAGTCAATTCAACAGAATTGCTAGGCATTTTTAATAACTCTACAACTTTTGGCTGATCAGACCAATCGTAGTTAGGTTTACTAAAAACATCTGCATTTTTGTTATCTAATTGTTGTCTTTGCGCTCTAGTCAGTACTAACATAATTTCCTCATTCATTTCTTTAAGCATATCTGACGTTATGCACACTCGCGATAAAGCATCAGCAACACTATTATCTTTACCTTTTACATACAAAATTTTAAAATTATACTCTTCTAATAATAACCTAAACTTTAATAATCTACTTGAGGGGTCTTTCATCGAAAACAAATATACCAAAGGCTTATGGTCAGTCATAATTGAAAAAGTTCTTCCATATACATATGGCCTAAAGTACTTAATAGCCCATACTATCGCTACTAATTCTTTTTGAATCGTAGGATAGTTTCTTTCTGCTTTATTAAGTGGTCGACTAGCATAAGCTATTGGTTTCATATTTTTATTACATAATACGGCACCGATTGCGAAACCTGATGCATCTGTTTGGATAACAAATTCATTATTTTCTGAAAAATCTGGATATTCTAATATTGGTGGAGAGGTTAACCTCTGTTTTAAGGATTCAAAAGATTTTTGACATTCCTCTGTCCAAACAAAAGATTCATTTTTTCTTGTCAATTTATTTAAGGGTGATGTGATTTCAGCAAAATTTCGTATAAATTTCCTATAATAATTACAAAAAGCTACAAAACGTTTTACATCTTCTACATTTTTAGGTTGTGGATATTTGTGCAATACTTCAATTTTTGCAGGATCTGGTAATACACCTTCTGAACTAACAATATGACCTAAATAGAGAATTTCTTTTTGCAAAAAGTTACACTTTTCAGGATTCAATTTTAAATTCACCTTTTTCAATCTTTCCAAAACGTTAATTAAGTTTTTATTATGTACCTCAAGGGATCTTCCAAACACTATAAGATCATCTAAATAAATAAAACACTGTTCATAATTCAATCCAGACATAGCAACTGACATAACACGACTAAATGCACTTGGACTAGTTTTAAGTCCCATTGGCAGTCGTTTCATCTGATATTGACCTGTATTTGTAGTAAAAGCTGTATATTTCCTACTGTTTTCATCTAAATCCAGTTGAAAATAGCCTTGATTGAGGTCTAAATGTGAGAAATAGATAGCACCAGCGAGTGAGTCTAATATTTCAGAAATATTTGGCAAAGGAAATTTATCATCAACTATACAATCATTCAATTTTCTATAATCTACAACTAATCTCCATTTATTTTCTGGGTTTATACTTTTTTTAGGCACTAATAAAACAGGACTTGACCATTCGCTCTTTGCTTCCTCTACGATGTCACATTGAATTAATTTTTTAATTTGATTGTCTACTTCCTTCTTTAACGATTGTGGCAGTCTGTACTGCTTCACGTAAACAGGACTAGTATTAGGCTTTAATGTTATAGACTGTTGGTAAATATTTGTTGTAGTTAATTTATCTCCTGGCAAAAAGAAAACATCGACATATTTAGAACATATTTCCTTAATAGAGCCAGCTTCCTCCGAATTCAAATGATTTAAATTCAGTATATTTAACAACCTATCAAGTCTCTGTACATTTTTCGTACATTGATCAAACTTACAAATATCGTAATTCTGAATTGAATGTAATTCAGGATGAAAATAAGGTAATATGACGTCATGGTCACTAGTATTTAAAATTTTTACTAGTACCCTATTATTTCTAATTTTTACTATAGATCCGGCAAGAAAAATATCCTCCTTTAATTGTTGAGGCAAGATTAAACTATCTTCATGTGATTCTAAATTAATATATAAATAATGAATCGATTCACTTCGAGCAGGAATAAATAAAATTTCCTTTGAATAATCAATAAAATCACTAAGTGGAATAGAGTATTCCATTCCATTTTTGTAAAATGAAATAATATTTAAGCTTAAGTCGATATTCGAACCGTATTGACACAGAAAATCTAAACCTAAAATTCCATCAGCCTTTAAAGGAACATGATCGAAAACATAAAAGTGATGACTAAATTCTGTTCTAGATCGGTTGCTGTGGATCAAATTTAAGTTTACATAACCCGATGACTGTATCGGACCACCTATGCCGTTGACTGTAGTCTCGTCTCTAAATATGGTAATGTTTTTTGGCAAAGCTTCCCGTTTAATTACACTAAGGGATGCCCCTGTATCAATCAACCAAAAATATTTCTTATTATCTACGTAAAACGATATGAACTTGCTATTACCACTTAAAGATAAAATACTATTCTTAAGATCGAAAAACTGATTATCTTCCAATTTTGAAGTCGTAGCTGCGCTATCTAAATTATTAGTATTTTGTTCCGAGTCAAATACACGATGTTGAGAATTATTACCTCTACTACTTGTATTTCGATAATTTGATCGAGAAAAATTTTTCGATCGGGAACGACCCGTACTACGATTTGCGTAATTACGAGTTTGTGGAAAACGAGTATAATTATTTTTTCCATGTTGTAAACCACTTGACATCTGGGGTCGTGGATGATAAACTTGACGGTTTAGAGCTTGACCACCGTAATGCCCACGAGAATAGTTAAAAGGTTTACCTCTACCCCGACGTGAAAAATGTAAGACACCTTCACCTTTGGACGTGGAAGCTCCATAAAGCTCCTCGTCCTTCGCAGCTTGGATAGCATCATTCAGGTGCTCATAATTTCTCGCTGAAAGAATCGTGTTCAGCCGTGAATCGCGCAGACCGTCTGAAAAACGTTTTACAGCAATTTTTTCATTTAAAGGTTTTAAGATAGAATATTTTTCCTTATCGTCATCTGCTTGGGCTATGGTTAATTCCGAAAATAGTCGTTCTATCTCTGTTCCGAACTGATCAATAGTACGATACCCTTGCGTAGCGTTTTGTAAACGCTGTTGTATTGCGGTAAAAGACTTTTTAGTAATTAATGTTCTTTTTATATCTTTTACCAACTCGCTTACTGACGAATACTCTGGCCCTAACCGTAATTTTGCATTTTCGGAAAGTCTACTCTTTAGTACGAACTTAATCAATAATTTATTACCATTTTCTGAAAGCATTTCGGAATACATCTCTATAGCATCAATTATAGTTTTAACAGTTTTTTCATTACCGTCCATAACTGGAACTAAATTACAAGCAGTTTTCAAATCGAACTCCATTGTCGCTGAAAAATATTCACTAGTTTCACTATAATCACTTAAACTACTACTACTAGAATGTACTTTAGTACGAGTACATAATTGAATAATATTGCTATAAGTAATTTTAATATTATCCCAGTTAGAATTAACTATCTGTAATAAACTAGACTCTATGTTTTTCTGATTAATAAAATACTGAATTATAATCTCACTCTTTTTATAAATATTTTCTGCTTCGGATAATTTATTTTCAGCTATTTTACCCGAAAATCTAGCTTTTCCCTTTCTTACCAAGTATTTCTTAATTTTTGTAAGTTCATATAAATATTCTAATAATTCTTTTTCCATACCCTAAAACATAAAATAATTAAATTCAACTTACCATTTTATGAGTTACCAGTAGTAGGGGACACGTTTGTTACATGGAATTCGCCGCGTTACCATAATATGATAATATACATGGAGTTAAAATCAAATTAGAGTAACACAAGTAAAATAATAGAGTGTTAAATTATTCACTTAATGTCCCTAAATATATAATTATGTAGTTCTTTTCTCATTTTAGTTCAAAATAATATACGTAGGTAATACTTATATTTAATATATTTTAATTTTTTATTTATTTTTTAATTTTTTTTTATTTATATATTATATTTACGCATTTTTGTAACATCACACTTTCACTAATCACTATCACTCCACTAAACTTTTTCCATTCTGGCTGCTGCTGCCGACGCTGGAGACAAATCGGGCAGGTCTCTGGGCAGGTAACCTTTTGCAGATCGACGGTGAAATGATCGTCGCAGATCATTTAGGGTTATTTCTCGCCGAATCAATTTCTTATGTCCTTTTTTATAATATTTGTAAAAAAGGAGAATGGCAAATAATGCCAGCAGAGTCACTATAATTATAAGAATTATATTGGTCGAATAAAGATGGAGCTCTAAGTTTTCTGATGTGGCTGAGTTACTACCACCAGAGGCAGTTTGGGCGATGATGACCTCTTCCTGTTTTGATTGAGATTTTCCCATATTTTCACCACTTAAGTACACGAGTATGTTGAAGAAGTCATCGCAAGAAAAAATCATTTTAATAAATTATGCGTAATGAATTACTTGTTATTTTATCCCGTTTGCTGCGTTTGGCAGGGTCGCCATATAGGGAGGTGGCAACCAATACAAACAACTGTCATCGAGTAAAGTTGGTTTATTACTAATCTATTATAAATGAGTTACAATAAGTATTACATACACCTAATTGATATGTAGTTTGTATACAACATTACACGGCTTCTATCCGAAACGAAAGAAAACGATCGCAGTTTTCTTTGACGTAGCCAAGGCTTTCGACAAAGTCTGGCACAGCGGTCTCGTTTATAAACTCTATAAAATAGGCTTACCGGCTCGCCTAGTTAGGATAATCGCGTCGTTTCTCAAAGACCGCACGTTTCGTTTCAAACATGAAGGCACGCTCTCCGCGCCTCGTCCCATAAAGGCTGGAGTCCCTCAAGGCTCAGTCCTCGCCCCTCTTTTGTATTCCGTATACACTAACGACATTCCCATTCCATCGAAAGTCGTCGAACTCGCTCTCTTTGCCGACGACACCGCCCTTTACACCAAAGGCCGCAGAGCCTCGGGTCTCGTCACCAGACTTCAAAAGGCTGTAAACACCCTCGGTGCTTGGTTTAAAAAATTGCGTATCGATGTGAACCCAGAGAAGAGCTCTGCGGTTTACTTCGACTACAGACGCAGTCGTATCCCGGACATTCTCCAATTGAGAATGCAAGGCACTCCCATCCCCTGGAAGCGCAGTACTAAATATTTAGGCGTCATCTTAGACCAGACGCTTTCTTTCAACCCTCACGTCGATAGAGTAACGAAACTCGCACGTTTTTACCTAGGCCGGCTTTACAGTATGTTAGGTAGAAAAAGTAAAATGTCTTTCAGAAATAAACGTACGCTTTACAAGGTCTGCGTTAGACCAGTCATGTCATATGCTTCGCCAGTCTTTGCCCACGCCAAACCCTCCGTCCTGCACAAGCTGCAGGTAGTTCAAAACCTCTTCTGTCGCAGGGCCACAAACGCACCTTGGTACGTGCGCAATGCGGACCTGCACAGAGATCTTGAACTACCTACAGTTCAACAGTACCTAAAAACACTCTCAGAATCGTTCTTCAAACGCGCCGAATCCCATCCCAATCTACTAGTTCGAAATTCAGTCTCTTATACTGCTCCTGTCTTAGATTCGGTATACAAAGTCGCTAGACCGAGAAACGCGCACACAAGCGAACGTACGCAATTAACTTTAGATCTCGAGGCCCTTCAGGCCGCAAATTCTAATTCTAACGTAAATTCTAATTCTAACGTAAATCTGAATTAATGCAAATTTAATTTAATTGTCAATTTTTAATGTTTATTATTTACTTTTAATTTTTTGAGCACCTTCAGTGCTATGTAAAACCCAGCGGGCCCCCTTAAGGGCCCCGCTAGCGCGGCCTCTTTCTCCAATTGGCCGTCGCTCAGATGAAGGCTGAGTGGCAAAAATGCACGAGCCGACAGGGGGTTTTTAGTGGGTATGGTTCTGGTAGGCGTCGGGACGAGTCCCACATAACTTTGGAATCGCGCCAGAGTATGCGTCAGAGCATTTTTATCCTCCTGACCTTCCCGCGGAGGGGAACAAAAAAAAAAAAAAAAAAAAACGACTGTCGGGCCGTGGGCCGCGGCCTGCTCACCCTTTTCTCTCGGTGGGAACGCGCGGTTATGTTCCCTAAAGTGGCAAATATTTTTTTTTAATTGACTTTATGTTCCTCCCTTACAAAACGACAATTTCATAATATATAGTAGCAGGAATGCTTACCAAGATACCAAGTTTATCAGCAATACATTTTATAACAGCGATTTATTGAAATTTGTTGCAATGCTCATCAGAATCCTGTCATTGACATATCACTTTTACCTACCTATTAGGTTGCCTGGAAGATATTGCTGTTTGGTAATAAGGCCGCCTAAATTGTCTTATGCCCGTATTATTTTGTTTTTTTTTTAATATGTTTGTGTTATGATAGCAATAAAGAATTATTGTATCGTATTGTATATTTATTCCAATATTACACTTATCTTACGAAAATTAAAATGTAAGAAAAGTGATTTCCATTAATTACTACCTATTCAAAAAGCAAAGTTTTAAATCTACAGATCATGTAACTTTCTATAGCCGAACTCCACGTGTAACTCTGTCTGACGTTACAAAGAAAGGCAAGTTTCTAAAGCGCAATTTATCCATGAAAACCAAAATGACAAAAGGCCAAGCTCTCGTGGAAGGAACCAAATTAGCTCAACAAAGAGCTACTTCCTGGCGGTATCGTTGGAAAATCCTTATTTCGAGCACGACGGATGGAGTTTAGGAGATATATTTCATCATAAAAAAGATAGAAGGAACTTCTAATATTTCAATGTAAATAGGAGTCTAAGAATACAATACAAAAGAGGAATACATTTTTTTAGATGTTTAAAAGAAAAAAGTTAAAATAAATCAAGGTTTCATAAATAAAATTTTATGAAACGGGATTTTGATGTTGATTGTAATTACTTAAGCTACATTAAAGACTTAAGTAATGATTTTCATTTCATAGTAAGAAATCGGTTGAAGTAAAAAATATCAAATGTTAGAATTCGCCGGCAAGACATAGCCATAGTTTTCTGTACATAAGCATGTTATGACTTGTCTAAGTAATCACTCGTTTATGAATAAGACTAAAAGAGTTCTGAATGATTTGTTGTCACTCACTTGATGTTTAAGTTTTAATATAGTCACTTACTCTTTTCCCGAAGGGAGATCGTTTATCTTGGCGCTAAAACGATATATTGACAGCAAATTGTAGTAAACACTTGACGTCTATTTCAAAGAATATCATTTTTGATAGATTTCGTAAAAATTTTTGTTAAGACGTGCTTAAATGTGTTTGAAATATGTTAAATTATGTTTAAATCTATACAAAGGAGTGGTGTACTTTATACAAATAGGAAATCCGACAACTACGTTCATAAGTTAAAAAAGATGTCTTTAATTGAATCTAAAACTTAGCAATTGTAGTCAATAATCGTCCAATTCTCCAACACTGCTTACTATATTTATAAATAGTAATGTTATTTAGAAAAAATATCATATAAGGTATTCTTAAGTTTTACGATTCATTATATTAAATGAAACTCTTGTTTAGCCAGATTTCAGTGCGTCCAATATATATTTAACTCGACTTCTCGACATCTTCACAGGCGCCGTAGTCGTATTTCATAATATAGGATAATCAGATGCAAAAACAAAATTGAGAACACAACATCTCCGTACCTAGCTCTCCAATTACCCATTGTAACAAGAGGCACGTTTATACATAATGTATTAACTGAAGCATAGATATTGGTGATCAAATACTATAGCTATTAATTACTCCGGCCGTACCGTTATAGAGAAGCATAATTGATAAGGATGTTGAGTATTCTTACTATACCGTGGTTGTACAGACGCGGCTCATGAATATTATATGGGGTTGGACATCGCTGGCGATATCTCTAAGGGCGCCTACAAGTCGTTAGAAGTAAGTACCGTCGTATGGAGGCTTGCTCGAAGCTTCTTAATTCTTCAGCCATTGGATTTAGAATCTTAAGAGCGAGATTGTAGGTGGGATTTCATTTGGGAACGCCTCGTTGTTTAGGTGTGATTAGTCTGTAACTTAGAGTGAAAGGTAAATGCTTGAAAATATTTATTTTCATTTTTATTAATCAATATTACGCCTTTATGACGTATGATTATTAGCAATATGAGAGATTGAAGGAACCTAATTTTTAATATATTGTTTAAGGTGGGTACTGTAATACGGTATAAATGTGAGTTTTCTATATCAATAAAAAATCACACTATTGTTTATTACAAATGGGAACAAAATATTTAATAAAATTAGAAATTAGAATTAGTAGCTGATAATAAACGCATTGTAATCACTGAAACATTTTCTATATACCAATAAGTAAATCAGAAAATGTAAAATAACCTAAACTGAATAAACTGTAAGTTCTCAATGTATTTCAAAAACAACACGCCACGATATCCCTCATAACAATAAAAAACCTCAGCCACGCGCGGGCATAATAACAACAGAAAAGCGCACTTAAAATCATAATAAACGCAGCGTCAACCCACTCGTGTATCGAGCCGCCCTTCGATAACCGTAGCGGTTGATTTTTGAGATAAAGTGGGTCAGGAGCAAGCCGTGTTCATGACCCGACGTGCCGGGGGGCCGGGGCCGGGGCAGGGGGCAGGGTGACCCACTTGTTGCCTTCCCTACATTTACAACTCTAATTGCTGCCGCTCCGCGACCGCCCCAACGTTACACACACTTTACGGTCAACCCCAATCTGATGCCTCAGTTTCACGTGATCGGTAACTTTACGACGCTTTTTACAACTTTCTCAAAACTAACCGAATTTTCTCATTACAATGTTGCAAATAAAGCTATATTGGAAATACTTTTCGAAGCATGTCCTTTAATGCCTTTGATCAGAAGCGAATGCTTTCAATCAATTTACTGCGCAACAAGTTTACGGAACGAATGTTTTCCTTGAAAAATACTTATGCATACGTTGTTTTGTATCTATTTGTACCAATGTTTGCCACTTTATAAAACAATGTATCTGGTGTTAGGTGTGAGATAAAAGTTGGGGATGAGATAATACATTGAATTTGGAACACATTATTTATTTTAAATATGTCGCTTATAAGGAAGGGCCTTACTAAGCAATATTCACGATCACTTGCACGAGTACCGAGAAAGAATCGCAGATGAAAAGATGGCCTGGGTGAGCAGGCCGCGGCCCACGGCCCTTTTTTTTTCTTCCCCTTCACGGAGAGGGCAGGAGGATCTAAAAAATGCTCTTATGCATACCCCGCCGCGCGCAATCGAGATTATGTGGGACTCGCTCAGAGCCTACCAGAGCCTCCACCCACTAAAAAAAACCCCTGAATGACTCGTGAAATTTTTTGCCTCACAGCCTTCATCTGAGCGACAACCAATTGGAAAAAAAGGCCGCGCTAGCGGGGCCCTTAAAGAGTCACCCGCTGGGAATTACATAGCACTAAAGGTGCTCAAAGCACTGAAGGTGAATACATAGCACTGAAGGTGCTCAAAATGAAAAAGAATTTAATTAATTCGAATCGTGACTCGGCAGCTGGGAGCCGGGAGCGACCGTCAACACGTCCGAACGGGGCCGGACGCCGATCGGGTCTGATGCTGACCCACGGTCCAACAATCGTTGTCGGATTTATTCTAATCGTTTTAGTAAAGTTGATATTGCGATGTAGATTACGCGTTGTGATTGGTCGGCTGCGTAGCGCATCAATATTTCTATGAAAACTCCTATAAGTTTTAAATAAATTTTAGAATGGTCAGAATATAGGTAAGATATAAAAGCGTTCGGGAAAAGTACCATCCGACCTATAGCTTCGGCAAGACGAGCCGAATGTGCCAACCTGTATAAATTCATATGGACTACTCGATCGGATATAGTTTATCAACAGTATAAGAAATATTGCAGTAGTAACAGTATTTTTACAATCAATAGTTTTCTAGATTCAGCGATATATCTGAGGAGCTGCTGCGAGTCTCCGAAAAACGCTACATACAATACGGTACTGAGTTGTGACGCCACAACCTGTAATTCATACTAAAATTGGATGCGCGTTTGGATAATATATATAATAGCTATGTAAATAATGTTTGATATTTAATGTCAGTGTGTTAATAATATTTCAATGTTGTCAAATTTAAATAGTTTTTTTTAAAGTATGCTCCTTTCTCAGGCATGGGGTCCGCAGACTTAGATATTCTTAGTACTTCTTTTCCTACCGTCCTTCGTACGTTCCTTTCATATGTACATCGCCCTGTATTCTCTTACAACTTTATCAATCTATTATCCTGTCTGCTCTATTTTCGCTTTTTTTTTAAGTATAGGGGGTTGGAACCCGTTTTCTTAGCTGTTATATTTTTCAATAATACGGTTTTCCGATACTTTTTCTTATACGTTCTATCCGCCTTTCTCTTTCTTATTTACTTCTTTACCTAGTTTCCTTTCCAGCTTTATCCTATCCTATTTCTGCATATTTATTGTCTTTTCTCGTAACATTTGTTTGTTTCGTAGCTGTTAACTTGCACTTTCTTAAGACACACCCCTTTTTTATTACCTTTTTATTTACCACTTATGTTTTAGTAAAGTATTTTAATAAATAGTTTTCAAAATATTCATTCAACATAATTTATTTCTGTTGCACAGTTAAATTGCTGGTTTACTAAGTTCCAAAATTTAAATGGTGTCAAATACCCACTTGCTGGCCTTCGCGTTCAACAAATGTGCCGGCGCAAACATGCGGGTAGTAGGGAAAAATAAGGCTTCCTAGTGTCTAGTTACAAATTTTATTAAAAAATGTTTTGAGGATCAAGATTTTTAGGTTCACTATAAATAACCGTGTAACATAACTTTTAAACATTAGATTTATGTGCGAAAAATTAGCACCTTAAGTAAATAAGCTTTGGTGACAAATCCGAAATGTGGAATCCTTGCAAGCACAAACAAAAGCCATATATTTAAAGATTCGCGGCGTGTTCGGGCGCGTCTCCTCCGGAATCGTATTACGTCTGGTTGAGGACGTCGGTTGGAAACTACGCCAGAATAAATCTAAATCAGCGCGAGATCCTTCGTAATCCGTCGATTTGGCGCCCACGCGCCAAAGCGCTCGTACACACTTACAATACTCCTGACCCGTGTAATGCTTGCGTATTAAAAATCACAAAAAGGATTTTAAGAGTTAAATAAAATACGCTCAAAATGAAAAATATATTGCTCTTCTTTATCTAAACAAAACTGTCTAAACTTCGCCTCCCTGTAAAAACCCTCCAAATTCAAGCCTAAAGTGGGATCGAGTGTGAATTTGCATATAGATAACGTGCATTATGGATGTGGAAAGAGGACGTTTTTACAGCTGAATATCATTTAAGGGATTTACGGAAAATGAAGCTTGACTAATTTGCGCTAATGCTCATTGCACAAAAAGCAAGCCAGCAAAGACAGCGACGATATAAAGTGCGGCGGCGACGAATCACGTCACACATTGTTAGAGAGACTTTGAAATTGCACGTTTTGTCCGCTCTCCGCGCCGCATATCACGACAAAGGACCCACACAAATACGTTAAACTACATAAACCTATATTCAACTCTTCACAAAACCTACGCTGGCAACGAGAACGCTATTTTTGAGAACTGTATTTCTGATATGATCTTTCTTATTTATTCGTTAGTTTCAAGTTGAATGCAGACCTGATTCGTTTAAATTTTGACCTATTTACCTACTACGATGTTTCATCGCTGAAAAAAAAACGTTGAAAGCATTAAATAAATTGCCAGGGTGATTAAATGTGTTTTTATCATAGCGTGTACCATTTTAATTTTATGAATCACCATGTTATTTTCCTTACTTCTTTTAATAAATCAAAGAGTTAGAAAGGACGGTAGGCGCAAAGCAATTTCCACAAATCCTGTGTCACGACGCGACGCAGCGAGCGAATGAGATCAGAAGTTTTTATCGTTTAGTAAAGCAGGCTCCATAAGCCTAAGCCCTCATAGAATAGTTACTCTCAGGTGGAAATATATGATTAAACTTAGTCTGAGAGCTGCATAATTGTTTATTTTTTCATTTTCTCCACGCAATGGCTCAAATAGAAAAAGTTGGAAACATTGAGATTCCGAGAATTAATTACACACTGCTGGGACAGTCTGTTTGCTCTGCAGAGAAGTTAGACCGGATTTAGATGCAAATCTGATCAAACATTGTTAGCTTGAATGAATTATCTCGGCGCGATTCTTAAGCTCACTGTTACGTATGTAGACGAAATTATCACTTTTTGACCTTAGGGATAAAATATTTTTATATTATGATTAGTATGAATACCTTGCATTTATTCAAAAGTGTATATTTACTCAAAGTTTTTATTGTTTCAATTTGGCGCACCAGTGACTTCACCACTGACATGACTTCATTTCCTGTGTGTGCACTTCGCTGGCTCCGACGCTATCGATCCGCGGCACAAATCTATTTTGGAGATGACGTAGGTACAGACTGATTGATATTTACTCAAGTTTTAAAACTGAAACAGACAGTTTCATTTTATAATTTAATTAAGACGGAAACCTGATAATTTAGTTATAAGTTATGGACGTAGGACGAACCTTACAACTTATTTTTGTACACAAAGGTATACCAAATATCACGGTTGTTGATATTGTGTTATTGTGTTATACTTTATTATATAAACACTGATAGAAATTAGAATATTTTTCTACTATCTTACTTAACCTTGATAAATAGGTATTTTACAAGCCCATATGCGTTTGCTTACAAAAAAATTATGTCCAATGTAATATTTATATATATGGTACTATAGAAGATCACCCATCAAATAATTGTAAATTAAATTAAGTAAATTGTTTTGGTCGAAAATTACTTTTAAACTTACTAACCTGTCAATCTACTCTAGCTTAAACCATCAACCTCCTTTACTATCTCCTATAATAGGCAATCAACCTAAAACCAGCAGGTAACAACGTCAATCAACATCAACAATAAAGTGCTTTCAACATCATTGATCGTAGTCCTGCGCCAATATACTCGTACAATCTGACTCTGGACTGTCGTCGCAGTTCGGCCCAACTGTCGAGCAAAACGTCCCAGATGACTTGTATCCTTCTGTTGCTCTGGGTATCGTAATTGCCCTCCCAATTCAACCATCAACTAAAGATTTGAATCACGTCAGCAAACTTTCTGACGAAGGTTTAACTTGGTATCAATATCTAATTTTAGAGTTCTTGGGACGGGACGTTGAGGTGGATTGGCGGATAAGAGAAGGGAAGAAAAAGAGTTATGTTTTACAGTGTTGTGTTGGCACTACTAGTAATAGGTTGAAATTTGAATTAAAAAGGTCAGTTTGGATATTATTGTCCTATTTTAAATAAATAATAAAAAAAAATAATAAATATTTCTAACAATCACACGACATTATCTAGCCCAAATTAAGTATCATTAAGAACTTGTGTTATGGATACTAGATAACGGATAAATAAACTTAAGAAACATATAAACAAACATTTTTTTTTAATATAAATAAATATTACAAATAAATTTAAATAAATATACATACAAATCCATGACTAGAAAGCAAATATTATAAAATATCTGCCTCTACCAAGATTCAAACCCTCTGGCATGGAAAGCAAGGCTAGTAGGAAGAAGGCATGCCGTCAATATTATAAATACGCTCAAAGTGCTAAGTTTCTTGACTTATCTGCAATATTCGTATATTGAAAGGAGAAAGTAACTATTAATTATGTAATTTTTGAATCTCTGGATGCGGTTAGGAACCTCAATAATTTATCCCTTTTTCGTAACACGAATTTTGTTAGTATTTAGAAATGTCATTATGTAACTTGAAGCTGTAAGTACGGACAAGTTAAATGTGAGACTCTGACCATTTTTTTTTATTTGATCCTGTTTTGTTTTCATTATCAACGCAGATTACTTAATGAAGTATTTTAACTAAATACGAGCTATTTTAAAGAAGAATTTATAAATGCGTAGTTCCTATATTAAGTTACCGGAAGTGATCGAGTACGATACAAAAGCGGATTACATGTTACTGAATTTACATTCTGATTTTCAGTTTATTTTGTGTAAAATACATCAATAAATTGCTGACAAAATGAAAAATAAAAAAAATTAAACTTAGTGCGATTTCTTAGTGCGAGTTTACGACCTCTTTACCGTGAAAATAAATGACCAATAAAAACAGCATTTCTGCAACAAAAACCCGTTAAGCCATGAATTCCATGAAACTGGTGTTAACCTTTTTCCAGAATTTTCCATAAAAGCTCACCTTAAATATGCATGCTTTGATAACTCCGGCTTTTATACTTGTCGCCGAGCAACTTGCAATCGCCCTCAATAGCACGCTGCTGCCCTTTTCAATGGCCAGCTCTTAATGTCATTCCGTAGGGAGGCAATCCGAATGTTACAGAGAAAAAATAGTGCTAGAAACTGGTTCGGTGTTCGTTAAAAATGTTTGCAAGCTAACGATGTCGTGCTCTTGATGGTAAAGATTTTTTAGTGAAAGAAAATACCTACTGGGTTGAACTAATTGAAAGCATGGACATGATTTTAAGTTTTTTCTATTTGTTTACAAAATTTCATGGTCGTAGAATTGAATAAATATGTATGTGATAAATTATAGTCAAAATCTGCACCTCATTTCTTGCAGCACGCCACCAAGCATGAAAGATAAAGTACCGTAAAAGCAGAATATTGAAATTCTGATCTATTACCAACTTATTTAAATTCAGATCGAATACTTTGCAATAGCCCGAAACGACTTGCTGTCATGTGGGAATCGCTGGCTGAAAGCAAGCGAATTGTTTTAAGAAAATAACCAAAACAACTTTTTTATGCTACATTAGAAAATTGTAATGTACTGTATTTGTACGTATTTAGTTCTTCGAAAGATTTGTGTGCAATATTTCAATTAGAGTTTTTAGTAACTTTTATCTTATTTATATGCTTTTATTATATTAATTTGCCTGCATATTTAAAAGAAAACATATACTGGAACAGGACGCCTGTTAAGCTAAGTAAGCAAGCAAGCTTATTATGGTGCACCGAACTAAGTTCTACAGAATAATTTATAGATCTTTAACTTTTTTCTGAAATCTTAAACCAATTCCAATCATAAACTAGCACAGCTGCAGTAATTAACAAATGAAGTCACCGAACGAACATGGTCACCGAACAAAAATAACAATACTTAAATCGAGTTAAATTAGTGTAAACTTAATGTCCACTTCAGTTGCAGTCGAGTCTCGATGGACATAGCTATCGATTAGTAATTACAATACGAACGGCATTGAAGCCAAGTAATGACTTAGAAATTATAGTTTATTTACTGATCGAGTAATTTATCTAGGGTAGCTCACTGCCGATGTCCTAGCACAGTAAATATTGTAACAAGGTTGTTATTTCTTGTGAATAGTTTGTTTAGTTTACGATATGCCTAGAGGATAAATTATAGGCTTGTATGTTTAGCTTTCTCTTTGAAATCATGAGTTGTATAATTTGCTATCCGAATTCATGGTTCGGATACAATATTATCTGTGAAAGGATTATGTAAGTTCCAAAAAAATAATATTTACTGTAAATTCTACTTTATAATTCTCTACATAGGGGTCAGCGGCAACAAAGTTAAAAAAGTAAAAAGTTTACACAAAAACATAATTTGTTTAGAAATATTTCTGCCTTACCAAAACCAAGATTCTTACCTATCTATTTATTCACTGATTTGATTCGTCTGAAACGAAAATATAGTTGCCTTGTTTAGGTTTTATGAATTAACAATATATTCCGTGTCATTATTCTAATACCTATTTATAAATTAACAGTAACTGTATTCAAACATCGCCATATTTTTTTATGTCAAGATGTTTGCAAATATATATTTGTTTATCCCTCGTTTCCATCTACAAAATCCAAACAAAACTTCACCAGAAAAATCAAGAACACAAAAGCTTTGAAGCCAGAAGTAAATGTAATTGAAAATATTAGTGATTTCGTCCGATTTGCTCGTCCACTAAAAATAGCCGAGCGCTACGGATGCAATGATCGTTACCGAGTTATTGCTACGGCTCGAGTACGGCTGCTACGTAAACGCTACGAACGAAGATTACGATAATTCTGTAGCTCGATTTCGCTTCGAGAGCGTTTGATGCAAAATCAAATTACATAATAACGCTTATAGTGGTAGTAGAGTTTCTTTGTTACGAGCTCGCCTGGGGCGGAACTGCAGTCCTTCCTATTTTGACCGCCAGAATAATTACGTTTACGTGGTTATTGTTCCGAATAAAGGGAAGGAACAGCCGGTGCAACTACTGGAATTTCAACTGAAGCCTCCGGTCGACACCGCATCGTTCGTCGATATAATAATCACAATTACTTTTAATAAACAAAGCACCTACCACTAATGGTGCGGATGCCATAATCCACCAGGGTGATCGCATGCTCGTTTGTCAGCTTTGAGAACAGCGAAAAGAAGAAGGTTCCGATCGCCGCAGTACAACATTTATTTATCAATATTTTAGCTTGCAGCTTTTAAAAGCCATGAATTATTCAAGAGCCTTTTATATGAGGAGTTGTTATAAAACACAAGTGTGCATCGTGGAGTAGAGGTGTGTTAGACACCTGGTGCTTTGTTTCGCTGGCGAGGCTCGTTTCCACCCACTGGAGCGTTAACTCGCTCGCTGGGTAGTTCGTGTCAACGCCAGTTGCACCCCCATACTTCCACACCGTCTCGAGGCTTATAAAGAAATCGAAATATAATCATTAGTATATCCTTTTCGGGGGATTTAGAAGTGATCGGAGTTACCTATCTATCTTCTGGGGCTATCCATATTTTATTTATGTTTGACTGAATAAATGACTGAGTTATTTGGGTTCGGCTTCTGTTGATATCGGCAGTCGATTATGTCTCGGTTTTTATCTTGTGTATTAAATTTGTTTGCTTCAGTTAATAAAGAATATATAAATTGTATAAGGGAAACATATGACTGTCATACTGAAAAACCTTTCGCACACCTCTAATCTTTAGACCGAACGAACATAAAAATAAGAATTTTGTATTAATTTCTCAAAACGCATTTATATCTAATTATTTAATGTAAAATATAGTAATATATGATCAGATTTGCCTAAATGAGTTTTTCTTACCTCTTCATAATGTTACTTGCATAATGATTATTCTCTCACGGAGATCGACATAGGTAATAAATTACACACCTATTTCAAGTTGATCATATCCACATCCGGGCTTAGAAGCTAATACTAGCTTCAAAGTACCTCGTTTACTGCAAATTAGAAGTACAAAACCCCTATCAACCTTTAATATTTATTAATAATAAGTTTACCTTAAAACCATCCATGTATAAAGCATAACATTTTTCACCAGACGAATCTAGAACAGCTTCTTACCACCGCTCTAGTTAAGAAATTAAAAGAAAAGTAGGTAGTCAAGAGAAAAAGTAAAACTCGTATGCAGCCAAGCCTTAATTTGCAGGAGACCTTAGCGCGAGGCAGACGCGTCGCGCCGAAAAGGAATTTTAATTAACGAGTTTAAGGGTAATAAAATCAAAACAACCCCAGCTTTATACACTATGCTACTTTTATGTAATTTACGCGAACGTTTTATGACCTGTGCTCATGGGCTTATAACTAATTGGGCTTTGTTCTCTGGAGAATTAATTTGTTTCTTTATGTTAAAGAATTTATTGAAATTAAATAAAAGTGGAGCAGTGACAAATTCAACTTTGACATTAAGTTGTTGTCATGTAATATTATTTTTCATTTATTTAAACATCAATTTGATTAAGTCGGCTGTAAAGAAAAGAGTAAAACAGAAACAAAGGATTAGATAATATAAGTAAGCAAGCAATTTACCTAATTTTATCTTTTAAAGGAACAGATCAAAAATCTTAAAACTATACTGTTATTACATTTCAAGCTAAGTCCAAAAACAATATTAAATAAACAGAATAATTCACTTTTGTGACTCTTTTTAGCTGTCTAGATTACTAAGGCATGCATCACTGTTGGGGCTGGTGTTGTAAGCCCATTAGAATTCTAAAGTAATATTGAAATCAAACAAAACAAACCAACCAAAGCTACAGCTCATTAACTCACTGAGTAATAAAAAAGTTCACAATTCCCATAACCCTTCCTTGCAGTCGGGTGAAAAAGGTGATTGTTTTTCCTTTTTGGAACGTAACGGCTCTGGTTTTGACACTTCTTTTTATGTAGAAAGGCAAGATAAGGTCTAGAATTGTTATTGAATGATCAATAAATCTGAATAGTTATATTCGGAATTGGGTCTGCACAGGTTTTACGATATAAAAGTAGTTGAAGCTATTCTCCAGCCCCTAAATTATATTTAACTAGTATGAAATGCGTGGGTATGAGGAAAATAAAATATTTTGAAATGAATATTTTTTTAACACTTATGTATTATTATATTTTTTCACATTATTATATTATGAAAAAAATTAATAAATAAAAATATAAACATTCATTATCAACATTGTTATGGATGGATCATTTGTGCGCAGGGCAGTATGCGTGCGTGTGGTTGTAGTATGCAACTTACTTTTGTGGGGCAAAACAAGTTACAAGGGAGCAAAACTATGACGGCTGCCATCTTGTCCAACCGTGCTCTCGTTACTTTGGTGTGCGTGTACAATCAGCACATTTTTGTCACGCACACACAATTAGTGACACACAATTGGCCGCGTCTACAAATGGATTGCATCATCTACTATAACACAGTTTGGTTCATAGTATTGTCAAAACCAACAAGTTTCTCATAGATACGTTTATCTATTTCAAGTTAGTATCTGCTGGTAGAAAAAAAAATTCAAATGAAATTATTTACTCTTTATTAAAAATGTATAAAACCTCTTATAAGAATAATATTTTTCAATTACAATATGTATCAGTGTAACACGTATTATACGAAGTCAAACATCGTCAATAGTCCCAAGATTCAATAGGTATGCGGATTGCTATTAATTAAAAACCATCGGGAATCACATTTTCAGCCGAGGAAAAATCGCTTATTGTTGGGACACAATATTATGTAATTTATAGACCGCCACGCTCGCAGTCCGAACTGACAGCCAGAAAATTCTAAGAAATCGGGTGGAGAACACATTTGGAATTTTTTGAGGGTGTTCAACCAGATTGTAGAAATATTTATTAGACTTTTTATTAGAGTGATGATTTAAAATTTAACATGAAATTTAATGAGTGCCTGGGAATTAAACAGTATAGGATGGCGCTTACTTGTCGATCGTATGACACTAGCCTGCCTACCTATTACAAGACTTTTACAAAATTATTTAGCTCGCACGTACCTCGGGAACCGTACTTGTTTCTCAAGTATGAAAGCTTAGTCTGTCCCTTTCTGTACCTCTAACAATGTATGTACCATATTTTATAATGATCCAACCGAAACAAATTTTTACTGAGGTATCAATAATAGTTTCATCAAGGTATCAATAACAATTCTTGACCTACAGCCACCGCTTGAGGTTTTAAGTTCAAAATCTGAAAGTTATTTGGCATGCAATTTTTTGGTTATCTCGCAAATATTTTAAGAAGCCTAAAGTGATGGTCTGAGCTTTGTTCCTAAACTACGATTGTGAGTAAAACGAATAAAACAGATTTTAAATTAAGTAGGTCCTATTATTCTTTTAAGTTTTATTCTTTCAAACTTAATTGTTTCTACCTAGTTTACACGTAAATCAATTTACGTCCCACGCAATTTAAACATACTATACATGCTTGTTAGGATAGCACTATAACTCGATACGTGCCGACCCCTAAAGTTACCTTTCTGACAACATACTGATCGAGAGAGCCACGATATAGACATACAGCCAATTAATGGCATCCATTATGGCGGTTCTAAAATGTTCAAAGATGAGAATTTACGCAAACACACTATGTTTTTGTCATAAATAAGCAACTTTTGTTTGCATCTTCATTCTAAAACGAACACATTTGTCATGTACTAATAATAGGTTATAACGGAAAAAGAATACAAAATTCTGTATACAAAAATTAATTAAAAGACCGTTCTCATAACTACATACATTTATTAGAATATTACTTGAAAACGAATCGCAAACTTAATAGATTTTGGCAATAAATTACCTCTTTAAGTAAGGATTTAAAAAATATATATCTTTAAATATTTTAGTGCAACCCAGAATAATTCTTAATGAGTCTTGAACATTATTTAAAGAATGTATTATTTATTTATTACAAACACCTTAGAACAATAATATTTTAGTTTCAATTTTGTTAATTTGACTCTTAAAAACTCAAATACGCATATAATAAGAATATTTCGTTACAATTTTAATAATCTGCATCTCCGACAAATGCTGAAGCAAACGTACATAATCCGTATAAAATCCATTAAGTATATAATAAAAAAATGAAAATATCCACTAACCTTTTTCATAAACGACATAACATTGTTCGGCAACATGGTGTCGATTTGCTTGTCACTGCTTTGTCCTCACATCATCACCACACAACGTCGAGCACTGGACCACTAGTCCGGAATAAGCACGCTGCCTCCAAAACATGACATATCTAACCACTTCACTAACACAATCACGCACACTGCACTTTTTCAGTCCTTTTTAGAACGAAATCTGTAACAAAGAGGAATACGTTTTATCCAATGAATACATTATTTAACAGTGTTTGAAAGTGTTTCGCAATAGTAATGAGATAGGGTACAGCTTTGTGCCGACCTATTTATCGAGCGTTTCGTTGCGAACCGCCCGCCCGCTCGCGTGAAGCCTCTCGGAGGGAATGAACGAGCTATAAGCATTCAACAGGTACTATTTTGTTCGTACTTGGAAGTCTCTTTTATGGTATAACTGCCCGTATTGTGAACACAGCCCACCTCTGCGAGCTTCGAGTGTGTTTGTGTACAGCTTATAGAATATATATGAACCGTATTGCTGCGAAACTGGCGATGATAGAGTTTGAGTATATATAATTTAAAGTAAAATATATGATATAATAAAAAAAATGAAACCTAACAATTGTTCTTCTGTATAGGTATTCAAGCCCAACTTTCATCCAATCCCTAGAATGGAATTCACCTGATTTCGCTTAGATTTGCATGCGTCAGCAAAACACGTAGGAAGAAAAAATTGACAGTAAGTCAATATTGACACCTACGTTTACCTACGTCACACCAAGAACGTTAGAGTCGGTAAAAATGTATCGTAGGCTTTCAAAAAAATGTTTGTTGAGTTCACAATAATATAACTAAGAGAAAGTAATGTTTAAGTAGTCATTTATTTACTGATAAGTAATTCGTAATGTAGGTACGTAATATTCTAATATCTCGTTAAATACATTTTCCTGTGAGAAAATCTTCTAATTAAGTTTAAGTTTTCAATAATTTGCTTTGAGACGGTTGGAAAACATATTTGAGTTTGATAATATTAATAATTAAAGTGATTGATTATATAATAAGAATTGAGCATCCAAGGGACGTTGGTAATTGTGTTTTCTGTGTGACACCACCTAAATGAATATTATTTCTTTCTTCTATGTGCTTTGAAATTCCAAAATAAATTTAAAAACATCTGAGATTTTTTTGAGCTTTTTTGTTTCTAATTAAAAATTACTATCAATAATAGCTTGCGAGCTTTTCATAGACCAAGACTTCGATGTCAAGCAGCACAATTTAGGCAGTCTGTAGCGGCTATGTATATACCTCAGTCGGACCGACAGATAAATCAACACACAGGTGACTGGCATAACCTATACGCACCATACAGACAAAGACATCATCCCCTATTAATAGCATTAGGATCGCCTAGCTAATCTAAACAAACATTTCCCGTTTATAAATATACTTTGTCAATTGTCGAGTCGATGCTTAATAATGTTATTAAATATGTGTGAAGATTTTTGTTCGGGGCCAGGCATCTTCAAAAAAACCGCGGCGCACAATAAAACCGAATACTTAGAGCATACTGATCTACATTTTAAAGTTTCTTACGGACGCACTAGGAGACGCTTACTGAACACTTAAAGCGCTCCTTAATATAAATTGTCCTAACTGGATCTATACTTTATATATACTTCATTAAAGTTTTTATCAAGCAAAAAGGAGTGCTTTAGGTAAAAGGTAGATTATACGTACCTGAGAGCGGCCGTATCAGTGTTCCCAATGCCCATGAGTACCTATAGGTATAAATTACGTCAAACAAAAACAAAAGGCGAGCGTAGACAAAGCCAAACTCTTCAGCTGAATATCAATCGGGGATAATGTCTCTATAGAGCTTCATACACTTTTTAGCATCTGCATCTCGCATTACATCAATAAATATTAGGTTTAGGTCCAGATTGGTATGTTGTCTTTCATTATGTTACATCAAAATAAAAGCTACCTTTTGTACTTATTTATGTGATTTAAATAAATATGTTTATACTTACATCTCAGATAAATATGTTTACGGAGAAATAGCTTATTATTATGAAACCTAAGTCATGTTGATAATTAGTATTCGGCATAAATGTCGAACACAATCTCATATAGGAACAGAAAAAATTATTTATCATTGCTTGTTTAATCCAAAACTTTCGGCACATGCAGCAGAATGTTAATACAATCCCGCAGTCAAATTTGAGTTACCTACCACTTTAATAAGCAAATACCTCCTCAGAACCGTGGGTAAGTACCTAACTCAGGTAGCTCCACAAATTCTGAACAAATATCGACCATAATAAACGTCAGGCAAGCGGATACCGTATAAGTTCATGTTTATACTGAGTTTAATATTATTTGATCGTCGGTTTGTCTCTATCAGAGGTAAAATTACACAGGTACTTCCAGTTGGCTTTATTGTACAATTATGTAGGTATGACTACTTGTTTCACGTTTCTGTGGCCATTTGAAATGTTTTTTAAAAATATCTTAGCCGTCAAACAAGGATGCGGCCCACCTGATGGTAATCATACCATAGGCCGTACCTAGGTTTTTTATTTATGAAAATACTTTGTGATTACTGGCGGATTTTCAGTTTCAGTTTCACCTTTGTTCCTGTAATTTAACTAGCTGTTCCTTCCCGGAACACAATCACGTAAACGTAATTATCATGGCCGTCATAAATGGAAACAGTAGTAGCGCCCCAGGCGAGCTTGACTAACGAAACTGTACTAATATTAAATAGTTCCTATTGTCATTGTTGACCTAACAGAGATAAGTTCCTACCATATTCTATCTATTGAACGCACCGCTACGTACAGATTATGTCCGCGGATCATTCGACGTATAAAAGGTATATTGTGTCTATCCTCTGGAATGTAGTCTTGACAAAATTAATGAATTTCATAGTAATTGAGAGAAGTAAAGGTTTATTAAGCACAACTGAAGTTTCTTGCCAGTTCTTCTTCACGAAGGTTTTTCCGAACTGGTGGTAGAGTCATGTTTTATTTGACATCAATAAGAACAAGTAATTGTCAATGTCGAGAAATGAATATTTCATTTCATTTCAACAAACAAAAAATCTAATATGCCTATTATCCGTTAGGATTTTTGCTGATAAGAAAATAAATGAATACATTGATAAACAAACTTTGAATTTGAAATAATTATTTATTCATAGAAGTTAATATGCATGATATAGATTAAACACCTACGTATGAATAAGTTGTTTCACAGAAAATATAATGTTCACAAGGTTCTTTTCCATCCTCATTAAAAAAAAGCCCACATAAAAGGACGGTTCTTAAATTTTTGGGCGTAAATTCTGGTAAACAGCTTGTTGACAAAATGATATAAGAAGTATCAAATCTTAATAAACAGCCTATTACAATAACGTAACTCCTACGCTATAGCGTAGTTCAGAGTCGTCAAGAATCTAAATATATTTTACCAGCAATCTGTAAAATGCAGGTATTTAATACACTGGCTATATATTGCATACGATACCGGATTATACAGCCAGTAACATATTATATACTATACGTAACCTCTGTAGGAAATATTTCCGAGTAACTTTATAGTTACATTCTAGAGTTTATTCGTACAGACTATACCATAGTTACCATACTCTACGGTACAGTGTACTATACACTCAGTATAGTATAACTTGGTGCAGGCTTAGGTTCGCATTCGAATACCGCGCAGAACTGTCGGCTCTTAGTATGCGGAGCGCTAACCAAATTCATAACAACGCTTATTTTTTCTTTAATTAGTAATATAATGTCCATGTTATGCTAATTAGTATTCCTTTGTTATCAAACATTGCGTTAGTACCTAGATGACAGAGTGTAAGATATGTGAGCCGAATTCGTATGAAAGTTCTCGAATAAGTAAAAAAAGTAATAATACTCTCGGGGAAATAGGCGGATGCCCGGGCTAAGGCGAGAATCGCTTGCGTGTAGTTCGGTCTTATGTAGGCGCCGCGCATACTAGCGGCGACGACACTGCAGGGGATTCGAATGTAAATCTCAGTTCCCCGATGGTACAGTAGTCTATCAGAAGTTATATTCTTCAGAATGTAACTTATACCCTACTTATTTACTAAAACGCCATGGTTTCAAAACAATATCTTTACTACATTGGTTGTCTGAAAAAAAAAACAAATCTACAACACAGAAGTACATACGTACACCAAATAGATCAGTTATATATGAAGACTTTGGCGCTTTATATAAAAGCGCATTTAGACTAACCCTAGCTAAACAGTCAAAGAAAAAGCGACTTTGTTTTGTTTCATTAACACGAATCCTGTTACAGTATGTCAAAATGCGATTTTCATCACTATTTAGTAGATAGCAGAGTCCCTTTTTATCCCAGCCGTTTAGCTGACATAATTGACAAGGTACAGTCATCAGCTCATCAACCTACCACAAAATGACAAATTTTCTCATTTGATTTTGGACTCTTTTCTTTCTTTCAATCTTTGTAATATATTTATATCGATTTAAATAGATAGACAAAAATAGAATTCCTAAATAAACATAATATAATAAATGAAGACCAGTATGGATTCCAAAAAAAAAAAGCGTACGTCTTTTGTATTTTGCAACTTCTCTAATGAAATGAAAATATAATTGGATGAACAAAAACATACACTGGTTGCCTTCATTGATTTCAGCAAAGCCTTTGTTATTAAATTATAAAACACTTTTTAAGAAACTTCAGCAATACGGCCATTATTAGATTTTTTTTCAATTATTACATGAATAGGTACACTCATGTAAAAATACATAAAATTAGTGCAAGTGTAAAGACAGTTACAGGCTCCGCCCAAGCCTCAATTATCAGTCCCAGTGAATACCTTTTATATGTCAATGATATGAGTAATTCGGTCAAGGAAGGCTCGATTTACCTATTTGCCGACGATACATGCATTATAGCAGCTAAAGAGCAGATAAAGACATTCAAAGGGCAGAAAAATTATTAAAATATAATTTTAATGAAATATTTAAGTGGTCACATGGTATGGGATTAGTGATTAATAGTTCTAAACCAACCGATTCCTTGCCACCTTCATTTTTCGAGCCTTTCCGCCCCGGCCCCATACAAAACTCAATGACGCGAGAGTCGCGTCATGGGCCTCCCTGAATGATAACACACCTAGCGCGTGGTTGGCCCCCGGTAATGTTTTTACGCTATTTTAAGCAGTTTTAGCTATAATAGTACAACGTGAAACCTTTTATTGTGTATTATGTTGTATTTATTAGTTTAGTGTGTTTTAAAGTGACTATCTACGCGTTTTATGGGAAATGGAAGGTAAGTTACAGATTTCCACCAGGAGTTGACCTTTGATACTTTTTTGTTGACTGTATTGTTGATATAGGGTGGTAAAATAGCTATAGATATTACTGTTTAGGAATAATATTGCATCAATCTGGATTAATTAGTTAAGTATAAATATTTTATAATTTTGAACCAGAATTAATTAGAAAACGCAGATATATTCCCGAATCGGAAATAGAAACACAATGAGACGATGACCATTCAAGCAGAACTATCAGTCCTTGGAACCTGGTAGTGTAACATATTAGGGTGTTACCACACCAACCCATCGTCCGTCGATCGATTGATGTGGTAGAAACCGTCGACGTCGGTCGACGGACGATCGATTGGTGTGGTAATACCCTTAATAATCACTGGAGAGATATCAGCCACTCCCAACTCAGGGTGGTGTCAGACAACTGTAGGCGATCACGCCTACTGCGGGTTGGCAAACTACACATATGCCTTCATATAAATGTATAGGTGCATAGGATTATTTTACTACTATTACCAACTCAGGGGTGGCGTCAGACAATTATAGGCCTTCACGCCTACTCTGGGTTGGCCGACAACACATACCTTCATACAAATTTATAAGGTGACTTATTGTACAACAAAATTACTTTAGTTATAGGTACCGGAGATCAACTCGCATTTATTAACGTGAATGAATGGACATGAATAAAACAGTGTTTATAATATTAAATAATGTAAACTGCCTGTTGAACAGAATTTTTTTTACTACAAATTGGCTGGCGTATCGGTGTTGCCACACCAATCAATCGACCGTCGATCGACGTAGACCGGTCAATTTGTAGTAATAAAATTTCTACGGTTTCTACCACACCAATCCTTAAAGTGCCGGTCAAATACTTATGTGTTATTATTTAAGAATTCGTTGGCCTTACATATCATAGCTTGCCTAATAATTATTTACATAAATAGAATGGCCAGCATATAAATATTTTTCTGTTAGTAAACGTAATAAGTTCTAGGTCCACGCGACCATTTGTTTGTATCAAGACGAAGATGAGCGTGTGACTATTTTATTTAAAAATAAACCATAAACTAATAGGGTTTTTTTGGGCAGGAGACGAAAAAGAGAAATTATTCCATTCAGCAAATATTTTAGTTAATAGTTAGGTTGCTTTTAGTTTTCTATCAATACGAATCTTTATTCTGAGGTATTGTACAGAAATAATATGAATGTTCTTCTTATTATCACGAATTACTTATGAATTTTGAATCAAATAGCCATGTACCATAAAAGAGTTGGGTAGATGGCACTTTTACTGGACATTTTTTTTATATTTTAGTGTATGAATTATGGATTAATAAACGATTGTTGGTTGACGACATCTGACAATTTAATTTTCCAAAAGAATGTCGTGGCCACAGATATTAGTGACTCGAATGTGTTAATTTTTATATAAAATAAAAGGATTTTTTGTTTGAATTGAATAAAAATTTGATTTACAACAATTCCAGGAATCGGTTAGTTACTATTTGTAGTAAAATAGAACTAGTCATAGAACACATCTACATAGGTGTAACTATAGACCATAGATTTAATTGGTACCTACATATTAATTTTGTTTGAGAAAAGATAAGAGCCATATCAAGTAAAATAACTATCCTTAAATACAGATTACCATACAACTCACTTAGATTATTGTATTTGGCTTTGGTAGACTGAATAATTGATTATGGTCTGTCCTCCAGTAGAATATATAAAACTCCCATAGAAAAAATATATATAAGTTACAAATAAGATAATAAAACAATTGTACCTCGTAATAAAAAAATAATGGGAATAATAAGTATTACCAGACGTATAAAAAAATTACCTAACTACATTGTTAATAAAATGTATTAGGAACTAAATATAAAACTTATCCCAAATATATTTTTGTGAACTAGCTGGAGTGCATTAGTTAAGTATGTTTATTTAAAATCCATAGTTGTTTCGCGAACCCCACAATCGTCACCAGGTAACCTAGCAATAAGTTTTGTGCGACGATGTTAAGTAAAATCACCATTGTTTCTTTTGTGCATGTTTGTGGATGGCACACAGTATACCTCCTGTGACTGATATATGAAATCAATTTGTTTTCATTTTATCATGCAGTACAGTGCACTATATAATTTTGTGTTTCAATTTACTATAATTGGATGTAGTTTAGCAATAAGGATCCAACCCACAAAAAAGTCAAAAACGCGCTGAGGGGTTACCACACCAATCGATCGATGGAGGTTCTTTTTTTTTACTTTTTTGTGGGTTGGATCCTTATTGCTAAACTACGTCCAATTATAACAGAACCAAGCTTATCTTTGATTACAATAATTATATTCATTTAAGGTTGCTGTTTTGTATCGGACTGCAACATGGAACAGTGGAAAAATAACCACCTGAAATGTTGGTTTTAAAATAAAAAACTGTAATATACAACATATTTATTTATTATAATGACCATTTTCGTCCAACCTATCTGATAAGAGAATTAAACAAAACAAACTTTTAATTATCAGTGTTACTGCATATTTGGAACCAAAACAATCTAGTCCAAACAATTTACTTAAAATTAAAATTATCAAATTTGGGTTATACAGTTAAACAAATTGAACCAGTGATTCCTATTTCCTGTTATTATTAATTGAGGGTTTGGGATACAGCATCAAATTCATAATGTACAGTACAATAAAAATTTACAAGAACTTAGCATATTTAAATTATTATACTAGGTACAATATAAAATATTTGTGTTTTAAATTTACAAATTACTTTACATTATTTTGAAATGTATGCAAGTACCTTTAATTGGAATAAACTAACTATTACAAATTTAACATCCACTAATTACATGTTAAGCAATAGTTAATCTAAAGTGTTATTGCTACAAAACTTCACTAAAAATAGCAAGAATGAACACAGGCAGTACTATTAACTCTATGACAATATGGTTTCTAAGTTGTACAATTCTGCATAAGCCATGCCAATCATGTTATCTCATAATCACTATGGCACTATCTTTTGAAAAAAAAAGAAACTAAATTAACTATTCTTGTAATGTTAGTGAAGTCTCATCCTGGTGTCTAAGTTAATATTTTTATGCAAAATGGTTTGTTCCACTTTAGGTTTCCAATAATTTTATAATAATAATTAATGATTACATAGTTACTAAGATTTTCTATCACAAACAAATATTTATATGTAAATATTAACATTACAGGTGTTACAAATCAAACAACTAGTAATTTGATTTAATACAGCCAATGGAGGAGTAATAACAGAGAATGGCAAATCAGTGCCGATAGGTAATTTCACATTCAACAATAAGTTTTCATTTTAAACCAATCAAAATATCACAAAAGAAACATCATTTAGGTTTGTCAATTTACACACATTTCATTATATACTTGCATGAATTTATAATCAATTAAAAGACTATTCAAAATGAATTTCAAGTATGCAGTTATTATCTACCTTGGAAATGTAAATAACTAAACATTTTCTTTTATCTAAGAGATAAGTAGTACATTACATTACCCCAACAAACATAAATACTAGAACTTGAATTAACTAAATTCAATTAACAGATAAAAGTTAATGATTTGGAATTTAAGATCAATTTATTCTGAAATGATCACCCTCGTTTTAGCTATAACACGTTAACAAGTGTACATCATCCAAAAATACACACACCGGTTGTAGGAGGTAAATTCACCATTCCGCATCACCATTTGCTTTTTGAAAGACATAGTCTTTACCTGCTAGATTCATAATTCCATCTTTTAAGTAAAACTTCCATTTGTTACGGCTGCGAGTAATCTTGTCATATTGGCATACTACTACATTGTCAGTTTCAAACATATCACCAGGCTCTTCATCAGATACATCATCTCCGGAGTTAAGTGGCTCCTCCTCAGCGCCACCACTCTCATCACGCTCCTCCTCCTCCTCTTCTGCAGGCTCCTCAGCAGAGTCTTCATCTTCATCATCATCACCCGCACCATCCTCAGATCCATCTCCCATGTTTGAGCCTTCGTCATCTGATGAGTCTAATGCTCCATCTAATGAAAATGGGAGTGGTGCTGCACCACTGCGACCTCCTCCACCACCGTCAAACTCGCTTTGCTGTCCTGCTAATGCTGAATTAATATGTTGTTGTAACAAAGTGGCTGCTAAAGGCTGAGGTAGACTTATGGTTGCATTAATAATAGGGCCAGTAAGAACTTGATGCAGTTTATTGCCATTGAGAGCAGAAGCAGGAATTTGAATTGTAAATGATCGAGGTTGAGACCCCGGAACACCTGGTTGAGCAGGCAAAGTCAATTGGACTGGCACCTTATTGTTTGGATCTAGAACATGGTGTGGATGACTCCCAGGGATATTTGATGCAGTACCATGCTCCACACCAGTGTTATGTTGGCTTGAACTTTGTTGTGGCATGTCAGTTCGTTTCGATATTGTGTTACCATTGGCTTTTTGGAAATTTTGCAATACAGGTGGTGGGATAGCTTGCTCTGGTTGTGGGGGGTCCAATGCCCCACTTGCCTGTAATTTCGTTTTCCATAATTGTTTAAGCTCTTGTAGAACTTGTTCGTCTACTCCATCGTCCAAAAAACAATCTCTAACTCCGGCTATTACGTCGTCCACCACAGTATTGTAAAGCTTTAACACGGACAGTTGACTCATCGTCATCTTATTTATGTGATATTAATTTAGGTAACGAGGGCAACCACATCAACTAAGCTGTAGCTAAGCAATGTCTACTACAGTAATATGTATGTATCAATTTCGTATTCACATCTCAGGCTCAATGTCAACCAATATTCGAGATCTACTCAGCCATTATGAAGAACATGAATTATAAATACGAGTACCACTATACACCGTGTATAGAATATCACAATACAACGTATAGTACAAGTTCACCTACACTCCATTATTTTATTAGTTTTCACGAAAATTAAACGATAAATTTGACAATCGTTCCATGAACACTAAACATAACCTACAAACAAAAAGCAAAAGCAAAATCTTGCCAGATTACGAACGAACATATTGTCTTTGGTAGACCACAGACTATACAACGCATGCGTTAGTTGTCGTTCGTTCAATTTCATGAGTCTGCGCTATGGGGGCCTTTTCAAATTGATTTTATTAAACGAAAAACTTTTCATCATTATCAGTGGTGATTCCAATGCCTGTATTATTTCTTTAACGAATATTTGAGAACTTGCGTTAAAACATAGGATGTGTTATTTTTAATAGTCGAGTTTTATACTTTAATGTATAAACGCGATCGCAGCATCATTACGTTATTATACGTTACAAATAGTAATTTTAACTTTTTATTGTAAAACTAAAAACAATTAAATGTACTGGCAACGTAATGTTCTTGATTGGGAAAAAAAATTGACGCACCGTTTGTAGCCAGATAACTTTATTGGCCAAGAGTTATTGTTTCCTTTTTAACAAATTTCGAAATAGATGATCCTCACTTACCAATAACATAATAGAGGAGCAAACATTCAGAGGGTGATTTGTCACAAAAATAAAAAAAAGCAGTTTTTTTTTTAATTCGACAGTTCATGTATTTGTCTATGGTTCTAACTTGTTTATTTTCATTCAAAAGGTGTCTTAGTACCTTTAAAATGCGACTCAAATTTTCAATTCTATTCAATAAGTGATTTGTCACCAATTAGAAACCAATCATATCGGTATTTGTCCTATTGCCGCCATTTTGTATAGGACAAATCGCTTTTTGTTTGAAAGCTGTCATAAAAAATCACTTTTTGTTTGACATCTCTGTCAAATCCATAGAAAAGTAAGAGGTTAATTATATTGTTATTCTATAAGTTTCTAATTGCATATACACATGGACTGAAGATTTAGCTGGTAAAGGGAGCCAGGAAATTTCATCAGCATTATTACATTATTTACAAAAAACATTTAATGATTCACAAGATAAAACAATTCTAAGAATCTTTACTGATGGTTGTATTTCACAAAACAAAAACAATATTAATGTGAGGACTATTATGTACTTTCTGCAAACTTCTGAAACATCATTGGAAGAAGTTCAGTGGTACTTTCCAGTCAGGGGTCATAGCTTTCTGCCAGCTGACAGAATATTTGGAAGAGTAGAAAAACTTTTAAGAAAGAAGACTATGATTTTGACTCCGGATGAATATTATGAGGTATATAATCAAGTTGGCAAAGTGTTAAAACTAGGTGAAGACTGGACTTTAATTGATTCAAAATCTTTAAATAAATTCTACAGAGACATAAACCGTATAAGTGAAATGAAAACCATTTTCTTCAAGAAAATAGCTGGTAGAAAGGTTTTAGTTAAAAGTTCAGAAAACTATTGCACTTTGGTTGAAGATGATAAAGATTACTATTCTCTGGCAAAAAAAGGAAGATCTTTGCAAGCCTTATGTAACTCACAGGTTGCAACTTTCCCACTTGGACATGCTATCACTCAGGAGAAGAAAAATGATATTGATAAGCTATTGAAAGCAACTTATGGAGACTGGGAAAATATAGGAGATGAAAGATTTCAATGGTACAAGAGTATTTTACATAAAACAGCTACTGCTGCTGTGGAAGATGAAGAAGACCTTTGCATTTGCACAGAAATAGAAGGATCATCTATTTAATTTTTTTTTAATTTGTAATATTATTATAATAAAACTACCTTTCTTCTGAAAAACCTGGTTTTTATTCATAAGGTGATTTGTCTGTTTGTTGTCCAATCTAAGGGAGATTTCTCCAATAATTTCATGCAGAAGGTGAATTGTCCATTCTTTTTTGTAAAAAAATTATTATTTTTATGATAAAACATTTTCAAAATGTTTGTTTTATATTATCTTTGTGCTTGATAAATTCAAAAACATCAATATTTTTAAAGTATGTCAATATTCTTACAACACAGCAGTTTTTCTCAATTTTCTAGTTTCAACATCAATGTGACAAATCACCCTCTGAATGTTTGCTCCTCAATAATTAATTGAAATATTTATTGAATATACGAAACACATTGAATATGTTTTTGCTTTCATAGTTATACTGTACAATCAAAGCCTCTACCACCAAAAGCTCAGCAGAATGTAAAAAAAACACAATTGTTGTCGATACCTACTTTTAAAATATAAAGCCTTTTTAGTTTAGCTAAATAGGAGAACTCTGCATTTGACTATCGAAATGCTTATTGAAATTAGGTTAGTCAATATTTATTTGATGAATTCTAGGAGTAACTAGAGGTCCCGCCGTGATTTCAGTAACGGAACTTCTGATGCCGTGGCTTTAAACCAGTAGGTACAAATGTGCAATAATTTTTTTAAAAGTAAGTGTTATCAATTTTATTTCCTTATAATCTTTTCGTGATTACTTACAACACTATTCACATTATGAAATTTTGTGTAAAGTGTGTATGTAAAGGCCAATAAGATGTGAAAAAAATTGTTAGCATCTGTCATGAATATTCATATACACATATTTACATTATCAACATTTCAGAATCACATCTCGCATTCCGAAGTTGGTATGGCTGAATCGAGTTTGTCCTAGAAAAGAAGAGATGAGATAGGGCTTGTTATGTATAAACTGCTAAGTGCGAGTTAAGACTCGCATGTGGAGAGTTCCGTACTAATTTAGGATACTAATTTTAATGATTGATTTAAAGATTTTTTTTATTAAATTAATTTAATTTTTATAATTTGTTGTTAAAATAAGAATGAAAACATATAGATGAAGTTATTTCCAAATTTCATCAAAGAAGCGGAACAAGAAAATCGCAAGTCTAAAGCTTGACAGTTATGAACATTCAATCATCTCTATCTGTTTCTCAGTTTTCGAAAGTAGGTCTTGAAGCTTGTTGGATGTTCGGTTTTATTTTTTTACAAGCTTAATTCCGATTTGATATACTCCGGACTCAAATCACTGTCGGCACTATACATTTTTCTTAGGTTTGCAGGTCTTTTTTATAAGTAGTCATTAACTCGCAGGATGTCCTATTTTTTTTTTTTAAATAATAGAACTATTAAAAACCACAAAAGAACCACACAGCCTTATTTTTAAAATGGAATACCTAAAGTACTTGTTGAGTTCAAATTTAGAACATTTTCTTTTTGGATCACTCGTATTATTTCATATTTTCTATGTACATTTTTAGTTGACGTTCCAAATTCAAACCTCAGAGGGCCGTAATAACTTGATTCGGACTTGCGTGCAGTTGGTGTGAAAATATATATATTTTTTTATGTTACACACTAAGACTTTCGCAGGTATAACTAATTTTATACCTGCGAAAGTAAGTTAATTTGTTGCACGCATCCCAACGAGGCCAACGAAGTTTTTGCGAACAGGTAGCATTAGTGCCTAGAAGATTAGACATTAGACATAATATAAATGTAGTGCATTTGATGCAATAAAATAATATTCGTGGAAAAAATCTAGTAATTCAATGCATTGGTGTCAATTCCTTAAGTAACAATTCAATATTTCTGGTTATGCCATAACCGTAGCAACTGGTTTTCCAAGGTAAAAGCCCCTTGAGCCTAGTTTGGGAACCCCTGGCAACTAGTGCCTATTTAATTTTCTTTTGGCCTTTATATGGCAATGCAATTGTTAAATGTGGATTTTTTTTCGAAATGGACAGTTTATTTATGGCCCTGTTTTAAATTTCATCGGACTTTGTGGCCTAGCGCTGAGGGCGCGTAGCCGGAACTTAATCTACACTACATACGATACGCCTAAGGGCACCCGAGAGGTCACGGACCTAGGCTAAGGGAGTCGTATATTGAAACTTCCACTGGTTCGGAAGGGTCATCTACTGCTAAACAACCAGCAAGAAACTCAGTAGGAATGTGTACGCCGCGTTAGCTTAGCCCACCGGTAGAGGGACACCGGCTTATACAGGGTGGCGATTAGAGAGTGCACTATCCAATCTGTAACGAAAGGTTCGACAGTGTAAAAAGTCTCGTATGATGTGCACGAGGCTGTCTGGCACGCTTAGTTCGAAAAGCTTGAATAACAAGCCATTGTGCCAGACCTTGTCGAAGGCTTTCGCCACCCCGTGCCTATCTGTTTTCGACCTACGTTCCTTTGCTCCAAGATGTGCTCCGTGATGCGGTGCACCTGTTGGACGCAGGAGTGACAGAACCTAAAGCCGAACTGTTCGTCCGGTAACAGGTGCTTGGAGTGGATGACCTCTCGAAGCCTGTTAAAAAGGATCCTTTCGTATAATTTGCCTATCGCACTAAGCAGACTAATAGGACGGTAGCTTGTAGGTAAATTAGCCGGTTTTTCGGGTTTCCTAATACCGATGACGATCGCTTCCTTCCATGTTTGCGGAAAGGAGCAGTTTGTTAGTAAGTTATTGAATATAACAACTAACAGTTGTATGAGTGCGAGCGGGAGAGCTTTCAGAACCTTGTTTGGTATTTCGTCTGGACCTGGGGCTTTCCGCGGTTTTAGGTTTTTAATTATTATCTGTACCCCTTCCACGTTGGAGGTTGTCAGTCGGTGGGTTGCCGCATTTAGTTTCGACTGTGCTATTCACAGTTTCTATGTGAAGGGAGTTAGAGCTTTCTGTACTCAGTGTACATTGTTGGGCTAAGCTATCGGCTACGGTTTCAGCTTTTTCGGAGTCATCGAAGGCGGGAGTCATGGGCGGTGGCCTAAGAAGCGGAGGCATCGATGACGCGGTAGAGTCCATCTTCGCCAAGCTCCAGTAAGCCAGATGCGAAGGCGAAATCTCCTCAAGAAGCGCGTACCAGTTGTTAGACCGCATTTCGCGTATGTGAGATTTGACATCTCGTTGTAAAGCCCTCATATGGATGCGGTTTGCCTCGGTCGGAGCGTAATCGTACACCCGGATAGCTGCGTTCTTTGCTCTCAACAACTCTCTCACATCCTCAGGAAGGACCCAGCGTCGATCATTCGCCACCGGAACCTGCCTGGAGGATGCACTGATAGCAGTTCGAAGATGGTTAGTGAAAGCACCGATCGCAGCTTTCGCACCGCCCAAGTTGAAGCTTGAGGTGAATGCGTGAGCTGCGGTTTTAGTGGTGGGCTGGGCTTGGCAGGAGCAGAGGCTAAATATCTCTGCTTCGCCTTGTGAGCCTTTTGGGGGTTTGGTTTTGGAGCCCTAGGGCAACCTAAATAGTTGGTTGTATGGCCGACCGTCTTGCATAATACGCATGCGGGGGAGTTCTCGCGCACTCCGCACTGCCATAATCGCCCAGGCACTTAACGCACCTAGGTTTGGCGTGACAGTTTCTTGCTGTATAGCCATATACTTGGCATCTATGGCATTGGCTCGGAATGCTGCTCTTAAAGGGGACCTCCACTGTGATCCCTGACAGATTGGCAATGGTTTTTAAATAAAAAATCTTCTTGCCTTCTAATGAGTGATCTAGTGTTACTAACACTAGATTTTACGGCAACCTATCTTTGCCATACATGCGGTGGACGGACTGCACAGGGAACCCCTGGATTTTAAGGTCCTGTAATAACAGCTCGGCGTCGAGCTCTTTTGGTACGCCTCTAAGGACGACGCGTTTAAAGTCGCTCTTCCTCGAGAGCGTAGGTATGGTACTCGATGGATTTCTCCATCAAGTACCTTGTGAGGGCGCGATGGTCGGCGGGCGAGACGGTTGCCACGCGAATACCGATCGCAGTAATTTTCGCGTGTGTATACGCGATTGTGAAATTGGACATGTGCGTGGACACAGATGTCCATGCCACTTTATTGCGGATGAAAATAGGAGGCGGATGCCGACCGGTTGGCTTGGCCTCGGAATCGCGAAGCGAGGATGCGGGCATGGACTGCGGGCCCGCTGTTTAGGGGTTTTGGACTCATCGGTAGATGATTCCGAGGGCTTAGCCCAGTGAACTCTGACGACAGTGACTCGTTGGACTCGAGGGCTTGGACGGGAGCCGGGATATCGCAATCCATCGACGATGCATTGCTGGTGGACGAAGCCACGGACGAGCGCGAGCTAGAGCGCTCTCGTGAGAGGTATGTGTATACGGGCTGGCGTACCCGTCTTTCCTTGTTAGAAGGAGATTTGATTGTGGATTTGAGGCCACTTTCGAACTGTGTCCAGATGTTTGGACACTGCGCACGAACGAAGGCCATGAAGGCCTTCGAAATATCTGTTTAATACAAAATAATCTATAAAATATCTTAAAAACTAACTGTAGTTCGCCGATGGCCGCTACCTGGAATCCTAAAAAGGGTATGCAGGTAAAGAGTTGACCACGTTAGGGTCAACCTTTACCGACAAAAAGGGCAAATGTACACGAAAAGACACAAATATGACAAAATTTAAATAAAAATAGAAGAGTATATACATAAAATAGTAGAAAGGAAATAATATATAAAATAAAAGGACTGGATCAGTACAAACTGGCTGTCACCATTGGGTATCCTTTGTACTAAAACCAGAATACTTTACGCTGGGCACACACAGCACTCAGCACAAGTACTACACAGCACTTTGAAAACTAAGAGACTTAGTCGCAAATAAAAACAATCACTTCGAGAGCGCTCGGAGGGAGTAAAAAAAACCCAGAAAAACCGGGTTTTGGGGAACCAACACGCTAGACTGTGACGTCAGTAAACTGAGCGCCACTGAATATCGGGAAGGGACCGATCAATCGGAGTGGTCTTGGAACGTCCGTACCGGGCGGCCTGTTAAATGTGGAATATGTGTAAAATTTATGTACAATTCTTTGAACTCACAAAGTGTATATCTGTAAGGGCACTAATTTAGAACTTTATGAAATAATTAAAACATTTTTATTTGATTTATTTTTATTTTTAGTTTCCGCCTAAAGACAATATTTTCACATGGAAGAGGGCAAAAATGAAAGAAAACCGTTTTGCAGTGCAGACACACATATGAGTTGTGTTAAACTCGTAACTGTACGAATGTCAATTCCTGTCCCTTCAGCTGAGAGACATCAACTGCAGAGCGACGGCCTATGCAATGATCTTGTTACTTATTCTGCGTCTTCTTGGTCGCCACTCGAGAACTCTACTGCTTCAATCTGTTCTTCAACCCATGTGCCTTACCTGAACTATTTTGATGACTATGGATCGCTTGCGGATGTCCTCATTCCTGATTCGACCTCGCGGTGAATCTCCGAGTTTAGCTCTCTCAGTTGCTATCTGAGTGACAGAAGTTCCCATAGTAAGCGACCCGATTAGCGTAATTGTTATTAAAATTAATACATTTATATAGAACTTTAGATTTTTATTAATACTTTTAACTCGTTGCAATTATATATGAAGGTTTATTAATAAAATCCAACATCACGCCATCATAACTTTTCCGAACGCCCATATTTTTCGAACTCCATCACTCATCTGTATAAGAAAAGTTCTTATAAAAAGCCGATGTATGATTTTTCCTGAGTTTACTACTTTCTTAACCTTGTATAGCGTCTTTTATCCTATTAGCGTCTTGAGGATAGACTAAAATGTAACTTTCATAAAACTCTTATTACTTAGATGTATTTAAAAAATATGAGCTTTGAGGGTTTTTCATAAAGATCGCGTTTTGATTCAATAAATGTTGCCACCTGCAGGATGCCACTTGATCTGTAAATTTACAAAATGTGCTAAATAGACAAAAAAAAAATAACATTACAACTTAGCTAAAACAGAATTTCAAGTTTCAGTGACCAGTGGTGGTTTAGGTAAGCGAAAATATTATTTGCACACTTTAAATCAATAATTATTCCGGTGTCAGTCGCTCAGTATCTATCCATCCATGGCAAGGCTCGTGGATGCAATAGCCCACAACGAGCAGCGCGCGTTCAATACGCGGTAATGAGGACAAGCCCGAAGCGAGCGCCCTGCTTATATCGCCACACCAGCTTTGACTAGTCGCCGTTAAAGGAAAACTGGCGTGGATAATCTAATCGCAATACTAAGCCATCCACTGATATACTTTAATTTGACGTCGACTATGAAGCGGTCTATTCAGAAGCGATCAGATTGTAAGTTCTTTTTTTTAAGCGCGGCTATATATTTAGAGGACTGAGTTATCAAATAATATAAATACTTGATGTAATAGTAAATCGGTTCTAACTTTTCGTAAATCAACAGACATTAATTAGACACAACAAGGTTGTTTTCGGTGCGAACGAAATAAATGGATGGCTGTCTATCGATTTACTCAAACACGTTCGAGCATATCGCAATACTCTGTTTCATGATTATTGTTTCGGTATTGTGTTCCGTTTTGGTCGTTAAACATCCGATACGCAACTTTAATTAATGTAATGGTCACAATTACCGGTAAACGAACAATTGCTACTGATGTGTTTAGAGAATTGGAAGTCTCTTGGTGCTTTTCAGGAACGCAAATGTTCTTTTACGCTTTGTAATCAGACTTAAAGACTTTGAGTCCAGCAAATCTTTTAGAATTTTTGCGATTCACAATGTTGTTTATCTCATCTCGTTAAAAATATATTTAATAACCAACACTCGAGAAACACTTTACACATAAAACATCCCTCACAATAGTTATCCTCCGAAATTGATTAACACTTAAATGGAAAGGCGCGCGAGGATGTAACCATCTTTCAAAATTTAGGGCCAAGTGCTTCTGAAAGCCTTCAATTAACTTCATAAAGACATTCCCTGGCAAAGCAAACACCCTTTTGGTAATCAAATTGTGGTTAAGATATCAACTTGTTAGCTTTTTAAATGGTTAAGTTCTTGTTTTTAAACAAATTTTACTGAGTTATGATCAGTTATTACGTGGATATTATTGATTATTGTCCCGACCTGTACTGGAGTTAATAATGTGATGTGTTTTGCAAGTAGATATTTTATTTTTATTCTTACAAAAAAAATCATTAAATGAAATGTGTGTAACACATTTATCTGTATTTCGAAGATTCCAATTTAGTATCTCCACATAATTTCAAACAATATTCACCTGTAAAATTTTCTTTTAACATTTTTTGAAAATTTCATTCTAAATTTGAGAAAACTGGCCTGAGTACAATTGTATAAGAGAATACACACAGTTTTGTGTTCAGATATAAATCACTTTATAATTATAAAGATCTACTTAGACCGAACGTCATGGAAATATAAAACGACTTTCAGTCAAAATAAAGTTTGCCAACATCTAATTCACAACGGCACAGAAAAAGCTGCTGCGTCAATGGCTTCATTACGCCAAGATGTCTTTATTATAGACTCAAGTACGTGTATATTTGAAACTTAAATTGGATGTAGCGTTTTCAGCATCCGTAAGCGCTGCGACTAAGTACTCATTCACGAGCCAATTTAAAACGCTTTCCGCACGCTTACTGCGTAACAATGGCTCGGCAAAACAACCCAATAAAATTGTTGCGCTGCCGGAGCGCTAGGAACATGGTTCATTGCCTGTAATACATACGGGACGATAATATTTACACAGTGCAATCGAATTACCCGACAGCTTTTTTTAACAAAAACCAGCGTATATAAAAATAATTAAATAGTCAAATAAAGTTTGTTTACGAGGTGGAGCTTTTTCTTTCAACTTGATACTGTCACGTGTGTCGGAATGTGGGTAAGGCGTGTGACGTCATGTAAGGGCGGGTTCACACGGCTGTAACGTGCCATGCGGGCGCAGGAAATGAAACCTCCGTGTTGTTAATTGCGTGCAATCGACTGCGAGAAATTGGTAATCTGCGTCGCCCCGACGGCGCCCATCATGTCGGGACGTGTGCGGCGGCCGCTAATAACGTGCTCGTCTTAGGTAGCGGGATCTATTTCCAAAGGTATTGATTTTTGAATATAATTTAATTATGTAAATATGTATATTCTAGTAGACGTAAGAATAACTTTATTGGTTACATATGTATCATAGAGTTTGCTTCGTGACCTGAATTTTGAACTTTTGCAGACCTTGCCGATAGATATAAAAGTTCAAAATACAGAGTAAAAAATAATCAAGTTTCTCTGCGACAAAGAAGCCCTATAAAAGCTTTTAAGTAGTTGCAGGCATTCACTTCAAAGTGCGACCAAAGCAGAGCCTCTTGAAGCATTGAAAATATTTTATAAAAGTCGCTACATTCACTCCACCTGTTAAGAAGCTTAAAAATAAAGGTCTTCGTTCAAAGTGAAATAAGAAGAAAATTCACCTCAGTTACACTGCCGCAGCTAAATATATTTTTACTTAGCTTTAAATGGAGTTTTTAATGTCAGATTTTTAAAATTCAGACTATAACTTTTAAATCTCAAAATTTCTTAGCTTCGAATAATTTGCTGTACCTATGCCAGTATGGGTCTGGTTAATCTTTTTGGTGTTATAATAATCAGTTTTTATCTAGTACAAAATAATCAACTACTTAGTTAAATACTTAATTTATTAAACAACTAAATTGATGACGTCTACCAACATTGCGTAGTAATTCTGAAACCTGCTTTATGTATTGCAATCCATTCATACCACCTATATGCAATTAACTAATTTTGAAAACAAGATAACACTTATAGACTTGTGGTTTTGAGTACCTAATGCCTTTTTAACCTAAAATTATAGTGGAAATCTTGTGGTAGTACGTTCATAACCTTTTTGAATCCAAGTAAAATATATACCCAATGGAAATTAGACAGCCGAGTTCTTTCCATCTCTATTCATGCGTTTGCGGACAATACAAAATGTTTGAAAGCTGTCCGAAAGTTGGCATGATAAGGCGAAGGTCTGGTGATGGTCTCCTCGAATAGACCACAACCCACGTCAGTCAAATTGACAATCTTCGGAGTATTCTTGATCTCCAAGCAGCAAAATATAATGTTTTTTATTCATATTTCTAACAGGATTGACGTGAAATAAAATTACGTAAAGAAATTTTAAGGTTTCATACAAACTTTTACGAACTTTCTTTAATTTGATGGCGCAACTTGGAAAAGTTATTCAAAATCTTTGTAACCAATTCAAAATGCTGTATCTTTGCGGGGTTTACTTTCTTGTAAATTTTTCATAACGATGTTTTAGAGAGAAAAGAGAAATGAATGTGGTACGGTTTTTACTTTTTTGGCATATTTTCTTAACTTAATTGTAATTAATGAGAAGGTATATTCTTAATCAAGACATAGTTGCAACGATTAAGCTGTAAACGTGGGATTGTGTAATTTCACGTCTCCGGGCGAAATTCATTACGGAATGAAACAAAACAAGCCGTTGAAATAGAGGGCAGTAAAGGGGGGTAATTAAAGCCCTTTTATGGGGCTTCTCCTTTATCCGACCTGTCGGAGGCCGGCGCGAGTCGGCGCGCCTTTTTGTTGCGACCCAAATAAAATGTCTCCAACCTGAATCTACACAATATAATCTCGAACTTTCTAAATGAAATGTAAAACAGCGTTGTACAGGTTGTACGTTTTGTTGTATTGTATCAAAAAGTCTTGTAAATATGGATTATATAAATGCATGAAACAAACTTCTGGAGGAAAATATGTAACTTTTTGAAAAACGTATTCTACATGAAATCTGGGCTCTTTTATGATTAATATTTTTACTCATTTTATGACTTTGGCGGTAAAATATGAACTCTAGAATATTACGGGCAAGTTAGTATCGCGTAGGCAATTATTTATCACGAGTTAGAACTAATAATACTTATTGTGTGTTAATTCCAGGTTTTTCCTATTGTGCGGCAAAAGTGGATACATGTGTTTAAAAGAAACCTAATATTTTGGTCGCATAATTTTACAGGGAACTCAATAAAACACTCACTTGTCAAGAAGGCGCAGAAAACTATTTCTAATAATTCATTATGAAAAATAACCAAGCCGCAAGCTTTACCAAATGAACAAAATCATTAATCTTCAAAGAAAATAAATACTAAAATATTGCAAGTACCTATTCAAATACCTAATCACATTTAAAATTATTCATTTGTTATAAAACATCAAAATTGTTGATAAAAATTAACGTGTGGTATTTTCTTATTTTTCAGCGTCTGGACGCTTTGTGAAAAATAATGGTATTTCATATTAAAGGTATAGAGCGGCATTGCGCAAAGATTAATTTCCGGGCATCGCGGGCCGTCTCGTCTAAATTATATGGAAAATACCGCTCCTGAAACAAAAACAGAACGCAAATGAATTTTGATACCGGGTTCTGTAATCTTTCAAAAAGTTATAAAAAGGTTCTATCATATGGACAATTTGAGACTATAACGCTGTTTATGATAAGTGTGTAATGCGTTTCCACATCTGTTCTATCAAGTATTGGATGTTGGTTTTGTATTAATTTATAACAATTTATTTGTATCTAGATATAAATACTTTTTTAAACCAAAAAAATTTTATTATTATTTAATTTTTATTAGGTACCTACCTAATTTATTATCATTATTGTTTTCACTATTTTACCTTTTTCTTATAACCCATGTAAATGTTTGTAAAAAAATTCTATATCTATATATGTATATCTTATTATTAAGTAACGTTTATTTAATTGTTCTGTATTTATTTAATTAATGACTATAAATCATATAAATACTTATTCATGTTATTTTTGCCGGGTCTAGATTACACGAACCATTTGAATTAAAATTATGTGTACTAGGTGCCTACTAGTAACGTGATTAGTTTGAATAAGAGCTATGTTGGAACTAGCATGAAACCGACATTGAACCTCACCGAACTGATTTTAAGAACTAAATAACTAGTGAATAGATCTTCACGGCATTCACGGCACGAGTAAGCGGCCTTCGAAAATTATTTCTTAAATAAATAAAATTCAAAAATATGTCATCATTGTAGGATTAAGGTTAAAAAATCATATCCAAATCTATGTATGCTTAACCTTTGCAACAAAAGGAAGGAACTTCATACTCATTACTAATTTTATATAATATATGTAAAACTTTATTGAATGAAAATAAATATATTTTTTAATTGAACGATAGCAAATAATCACGGTCATGAAATTGAAATAAAAAAAAAAAACAAATTTTACATCATAAAATATATCGGCCTATTTCTATTTAAATGGACAAAAAGACCAACCTATTTTGATAACGAGACCACCTGCCTATATAACCGCGTAGACTACTTGTTGAACCCGAAGGTCACAGGGGTTAGGACCTGTACGTACAGGCGAGCTCACAAGTGGTTCACTGGAATAACAAAGGGTAACAAGTTAATTAAACATCGCCTCTGCAATTGTAATCCCGAATCAATTAGATGCGTCTGTACCTATAGCTACAACCTTTGTTTGTGACAGATCTTGTTACTTCACGAAATATCTTTGGAGTGGTGATCATACGAATTAGTTTATTAATATTATTAATTAATAATAGGGTTTAAATATGAATTACATAATTTCTATCATTAATGAATAAAATAATCAATACATTGTTTTGTTTCTACATTGAAAGTAGATTTTTTTAAATTCGAAATAGATGTTTGCCCTTCGTTTTACCTGAAGAAATACACGAGGAGACGAGGACACTTCAGCCATATCCAGAAGGTACTTATCGAATATAGGACTAGTATGGAATATAGGACTCTGTGTATATTTTAGGATAAGCATTCAGCTCATTTTTTACCAACTTTTTGATGTTGGAATATAAATGGGTGGAATGGGAGTCTACTGTAATAATTATTTAAAATTGACACTTTTGCTATTTATAGTAAGTCTACAGAATTGATTGTCAATAGTTGATTTGCTTGCTGCTTTTACCGCTATATTCCTAATTTAGCTGATTAATAAAAAAATTGCTTTAGTACCTGGGACGGCGTTACAATATTTAAAGTTAAATGAGTTTGAAAAGGCAATGGCAGAATTACATAAATAGCATAGTGTCTAGTAGTACTGGCCTGGTGGGTTGGGTCATGTTGGTTTATATTTATATATGTATGTTTATTCTGCCCCACCATCAGTTCGCTGTATAGTCATCCATAACAATTGCTCTGCTTATATTGCGGCCATAAAGGTGGTGTATGTGTTTGGGAATTTCTTATTCATTAAATATATTGAAATTGTAATATAAATGTTGTAACTGTATAACGTTTTTACCGTAAAATAGGAACGTAGCACTTGTATTTAGAAAAACTTTATTTTACGCCTATTTTATTTTTACTTTTATTCGTCCAATCTTTAGAGATTCACTTTTAATTCAGCCAGATTCAGATATTCTTTTAAATAACATAAAAAAATTGTTAAAATCATATTCATGCAATGAAACGAAAACTTGACTTCAAATCTGAAAGAAATAAAACAATTAAAGTGATTTATAGACACTGTCAGTGTTAAATAAGGAATCATATTAGTGTATTAACGAAGTGATTAATTTAATATGTTTTAAATAACTTTAAAACTCAATTATTTCTTTCTTTCTTGAGTGTTTGAAGAAAACGCGCCGCTTTGTCCACCGGCGCTTACGACTTTTTTGCCGAGAAGTCTCTAGATTCTGCATGCCGGCCCGGTGACCGCTCGCTGTCACTAAGTTCATTGAACTAGTTTAGAACAGCCGTGGTCCGAGTAATAATAGGTCTTTACCTATGAAACTGCCGTTTTGCCGTACTGGCCATTTCAAATGAAAATATGTTTTTTTTTGACTGATAATTCTAATTTCAAATTAATTTTATTTGACAAACATGGAATTCTTTTTCTAAAATCGTCATTTGTTTAATAGTTAGTGTTTTGTTTTCAACGCATTCGAACATTTTTCGTCATCATGGATAAGTTAAAAATTCGAGTAATTATGGAGTATGAGTACCGTCGTGGCAGCAAAGTGGCACAAGCGGCACGCAACATCAACGACGTTTACGGAGCGAACACTACAAACGAACGCACCACCCGTTATTGGTTTACCCGCTTCCGTTCTGGAAATTTTGACCTGAAAAATGAACCCCGTGGTCGTCCGAAAACTTTGGTCGACATGACGAATTAAAGGCAATTGTGGAAGCTGATGAAACTCAATCCACGGCTGAATTAGCAGCAGCTTTCGACGTTAGCATCAAAACAATATTGGTCCATTTGCGTCAAATTGGCAAGGTAAAAAAGCTTGACAAATGGGTACCCCACGAACTCAATGACCGCCAGCGCGAAGTACGCGTGGAGACGTGCCTTGCACTGCTCAGCAGGCATACAAATGAAGGAATTCTGAACCGCATTGTTACTTGTGACGAGAAATGGATCCTGTTTGACAATCGTAAGCGCTCAGCAAGTTGGTTGAACCCTGGTTCAGCACCCAAACAATGCCCTAAACGAAAACTTACCCCTAGAAAAGTGATGGTCACTGTTTGGTGGTCTAACGCGGGTGTAATTCATCACAGCTTCTTGCCAAACGGGACAAGCATTACTGCAGATGTGTAATGTGAATAACTGAACACAATGATGGAGAAGCTCGCACGTCTCCAACCAGCTTTGGTCAATCGTTCGGCTCCACTGCTCCTGCACGACAACGTGCGACCTCATACTGCACAGCAGACGGTCTCCAAGCTACAAGAGTTGGGGTTGGAAGTTCTCCGTCATCCGCTGTACTCACCAGACCTTGCGCCTACAGACTTCTACTTTTTCCAGAATTTGGATAACTTCTTGGCGGGAAAAAAATTCAATACCCGTGAGGCAGTACAAAATGCCTTTGAAGAATTTGTTGCCTCCCGTCCAGCTGATTTCTTCAAGAAAGGCATCAATAAGCTACCAATGCGTTGGCAAAGATGCATTGATTGCATGGGTGATTATTTTAATTAATAGAAATAAAAAATTAATATAAAAAATTACGCTTCATTTATTTCGTGAAAAACGGCAATTTCATAGGTAAAGACCTAATATTACATAATTATGAACAATTTCTGAGGTATTTAAAATTTTGAATATTTTTAATTTTTATTGCACTTGGAAGTTCCGGTCATAATAGCACCTATAAATATATGTTCGTCTTGTCGAAATCAGTTACCCAAAAAGGATGTTCTATGCTGTACGGTTTGAAAATTATACTACGATTTAAATTGCGCTAAAGTGAGTGAGAAACAAAGCATAAATGATAAATTAACTGGCCTACACGATGGTATGAAGTTTCTGGAACAACAATATCACGACATAAAAGCTCGCCTCGAGGAGAGTAATGCATCTGTCACAGAACTAAAAAAAGACAACGAGAAACTTAAAACCACGGTTCAGGATTTAACAGGAAGATTAAATATTATTGAACTTCATATGCGAGAATGCAATATAGAAATAAATGGCGTCCCGGAAAACAGAACTGTAAACCTAATTAATACCAAGGTGCAACTGTCTCAAGCTGTTGACAACCCCTTAACTCCAGATGATTTTCTATATGTATCCAGAGTAGCAAAGCTAACCAGAGATAGCGATCGTCCTCGTGCGATAGTTGCTAAGCTCCGTTCTCCGCGCGCTCGTGACCAAATCTTGGCTACTGTAACAACATTCAATAAGAAGAACCCCAAGACAAGTTAAACACACGTCACTTGGGCATCGGTGGAACCCGTGCGCTAGTATTTATTTCCGAACACCTCACGCCAGGCAATAAACATCTGCATGCCGCACGCAAAAAGGCCAAAGAGATGTCGTACAAATTTGTTTGGGTTTGTAACGGACGGGTGTTCGTGCGCAAGGATGAAACGCACCAAGCGATATCTGTTAGACACATGGATAGCTTTAACCTAATTCATTAATTATTTATATTTATGTTATGGCTATATATGTACCAGTAAAATTTTTCAGAAATGCTTGATATATTTTATCAGAATGTTCAGGGTCTTAGAACTAAGACTAATTTAATATTTAAAAATCTTGTTACATCTAACTACAAGATAATCGCATTCACTGAAACTTGGTTTAATTCAAATATAAATAATAATGAGTTTATCGTTAGTAGGTTAATTGTATATCGTAGAGACTGAGTATGCTCTGATAGCTGTAAAAAAGATGGAGGTGGAGTTATGATTGCAGTCTCAAAGGATCTTCCTTCTATTAGAGTTGTTTATTGGGAAGCGAAGGATATTGAAGATTTATGGGTTACTGTAGAAGTGAATATCAATGGTACTACAAAAACAATATCTTTATGCGTTTACCTGCCTCCACCAGTAAAAATTTACCAATTTTCGAAATAATTTTAAAATTAACTAAAATATACGCGATAATATCCGGTAAAAAAGTGTTTTATTTAAAATTCTATCACACATGATATATTGATTTTAGGTGATTTTAACCTCCGTTTTATCAATTGACAAACTGATCCCAATTCTACGTACATGCTTCCGCATAATTGTGATACAAACTTAGGTTATACTCTGACAAATTTTATGGCAATGAATAATTTGTACCAGTTCAACAGATGTGTATTTAGATTTAGTACTCAGTAACATACCAACAATGTCTGTATCTAGTCCTCTTATTTATTTAAGTAAAGTTTATGCTATTCATACCAGCCTATTGGGATGTCTTTTACCTTATGATAGAATAAAATATCTTAATACAAATAACATATTTAAACATAACTTTCATAAGACTGACTATGAGACTGTTAAATTAGAATTAAATACTGTCAACTGGAATACTATTTTATTAAGCTGTGAGAATGTTAATGTTATGGTGAAAGAATTTTATTCCTTAGTGAAGAAAATAATAAACAAACATGTTCCGGTCAAAACAATAACGCAGTTATCACGGCCCCCGTGGTTTACAAAAGATTTAATCACACTGTTAAAGGAACAAGAAAATGAACAAAAACGATTAAAAAAATACAATAATCCTCGGGACAAAATTGAAATCCACATTCTTCGCAATAATTGCCATAAATTACATAACACATGCTATAAAAACCACAAAAACACAATTGAGTCTAACTTATCTAAAAATCCTAAAATTTTTGGAGTTTCGTAAAATATAAACGCGGAGGTCACTCTTCAACTCCCGCGTCTATGTACATGGATACTACTTCTGCTAAAAATGGCAATGATATTTCGAACCTTTTTGCTAAATAATTTCACTCAACATATTCCAATAATGCTACTTATAACGCAACCTCTCTAAAAAGGTCACATATTCTTTCTAACAATAAGCATAACTATTACCCTCTTGCAGATTACCGAAAAAGATATTTAAAGGCAAATTAAAAAACTAAACATATTTAAAAGCGCTGGTCCTGATTCCATTCCACCATTATTTGTCAAACGCTGTGCCACCGCACTTACATCGCCACTTTTACTCATATTTAATCGTATTCTAGCAGAAGGAACATTTCCTGATGAATGGAAAAAGGCTCGCATTGTACCCGTGCATAAAAAAGGTGATCAAGCAAATGTCGAAAACTACCGACCAATCTCAATATTATCGTGTTTTTCTAAGCTTTTCGAATCTGTTTTATACCCATTTATTGCCACTTTAGTTGATAGATATCTCTCGGATCACCAACGTGGATTTCGTAATGGTCATTCTGTTCAAAGTAACTTAGTGTCATTTGTTTCCTATTTTTCCCAAGAAGTTGATACTGGTAAGCAAGTTGACGTAATATATTATATACCGATTTTTGCAGTGCGATCGACAAATTTGACCACCCAATTCTTTTGGATAAATCACATGACTTTGGAATAGAGGATGTGTTGTGGAACTGGTTTAAATCCTATTTATACAAAAGACCTCAATCTGTAGTTGTCAATGGTTTCGAATCTGAAACCTATTTCGCGTTATCTGTCGTGCCCCAGAGATCGCACTTAGGGCCTATTTAGTTCTTAATACGACATTACAACGTATGACCTTAAAATCTATCGTCCTGTTTCCTTGCCCGATGATAGTAAGTTGATTCAAGATGACCTTAACAATATTTTAGACTGGTGTAATGTAAATAAAATGAAACTCGGCAAGATTATCAAAATATCACATGAACATACTTTACAATAGAAGGCGAATTCTTGAGGTAAGTTTCCTTCATAAGTTACTGAATGAAAAAGCCCAATACTAAACGAATACAATACAATTCAGACCCAAAATTCGGAAATTGACGTGTTTCACGATGCATTTTATGCTTTCAAAAATAAACTGCGAAGTGTATTTGTTCGGCCATAAAAAATAAAAATTTAAATAAAAAAATTAGCTAAAATTGTAACTTCAGAATTTATTTTTAAACTTATATATTTTAAATTGTTATTTTCTGTTTGTTGTAAACTAGATTAATGATGTTACCAATTATCCTAAGAATGATGTGTACGCCTTAAGAGTCATACATATTAGATATAATACCTTAATCAATATATAGATTAAGGTATTATATCTATGTTGTTTTATCTATTTGTGTTTTATAGGTTTGAATGTGTAAATATGTATGATGTAGCTGTACTGAATAAATAAATAAATAAACGAACAAGTTTCATTAATTAAATGAACGGGTCCTTTAGGGCCGCGCGTGCGGTATCTGACAGCCATGTTGCGGTGATGTCAACGGGCTTAAACGGGATGCACAGTGCACTATACTAATTAAATTAACATTACAATCTAGGAAGCAAGATGACTATTTCATTTGGGAAATGTAAATTATTTTTATCTTAGATCTAATGAGATACCACAATATTTGTGTGAGCGGTTTATTAATACGCGCATAAGACACCCGCATGAAGGTACTTGGCTTCACAGATAAGATATCTCTATACAATCAAACATTTAACTTTGAAGTTATACTGTAAGCTTAAGAGCAGACAGATGCGACAGTCGATATTTTACATGAACTAATAACAAACAAAGACGAGTTTGCACGTGTGGGATGTAGAGATGTGGGACGATGGACTGAATTCATGTGGAACGTGAAAATGTGGTGATCTTTATGATAACTTACAGAGAGAATATTTTCGGAGATATGCAGCAAAGATACAGTAAAATAAAAGAAAATCGAGAGCCGTGCAGGGCAACAACACGGTCTAAAAAACGCGGTCAAGTTGAGAGCGATGATTGGGCTTTTTGTCCTACCTGAATTTTTTTAAATTAATAAATCTCAAATTTGTGATTTGGAAATGTTTTGTTTAAGACATACTATAGACAGGTTGACTTCTATGATCACCTGTAACATCCGAATAAGAATCAATTTTAGTTATCTATTTTTACCATTGCAGTAGTACCAAGTCAAAACTAAACTAACCTAATAGTATTCACTCAACAGTTATTTTAAAATTCTAGATTAAATATTTCTTTATAAAATGCCTCTGAATTTCTAAAATCTCGTCTGTGCTTATTTGGTATGCAGAGCAGTTCTTGGTATGCCAGAATTAAATTTTCACGAAAAACTTAAAATTTGGTATAACTTGTCCGTTAACTTATCCGGTAGGTAAATTTCAACTGCTCTGTTCTATTAGGCATCTGGTTTTTAAGATTACGACAACAAAGATACCAGCTGAAATTCCATCCCGTTTCCAATAATAATTCTATGAAACTATAAAATAAAAAAGGCTATTGTCTTTCTAATCCCGGTTTATTCACAAAGCAGGAAACCAACAAGTCTGAATTGTGACCAGTGCCTTAAATAACTTACTACATAGAAGCAATCCACATCTGATTTAAAACCGGGAAGAGCAATTCACAACGGTATTAAAATATTACGAGTAAATTACGATACAAACAAGCTAGAAGCTCTCAGAGAGCACCCCATCAGGTGCGACCACAATATTATAACCGTTACATGTATTCCATTATCACGGATAAAGGATTCTAACCACAATGCTTTGAATTTAAAACGAACCACTTCATAAATAAACAATTCTTCTCTGAAACCGTAGATTAATTTAGTTTTAAATACTTGTAAAGTCCTCGCTCTAAGCCAGTAACAATATTTAAATTGTTTCTGTTTGTCTATCGTAAGTTGGGTTTCTAGATAGTGTTATAATTTAATTATTGTATTTATGATGTTTCTTGTTTTGAATAGAGATTTATATTATAATATATTTTATAAGTATAGTATTGTTCGATTCTGTCAAAACTCAAGGTTTACGACTACAAAGAAAATGTGTTAACCGTTTTTGAATCACAAAATTGATCACGAATCAATTATCAATCCTATTAGTTATTTCAAGTGAGCCTTGTAAATACTTAGTTTAAGTTTTGCCTATTGCTTCAATTTGTGCATACTCAATATCAATGTGAAATAGATATTTTGTTAAAATTTTGTCACCTGAATTTACCCATTGTGGAACGCAATAAAGATTTGAATTTGAATATTAGAAATAATGTTGAATCTGAACTATGCACTCATTGTGGTTTCAAGACTTTCCAACAAATTTTTATAGTTTTCCTGAGAGATACTCATCACGATATTCGAAATTTAAAGTAGTATATCATTACAAACTTTACACTACAGCAGCGAAACTGAGATACAAAACCTAGTTACAAATATAAATATGCCAGGGAAGGTGAGTCAGGCATTACACTGAGACACAATGAGCTTACGTGAGGCAGTAGTGTAGGATCCCAGGAAAGTGGGGCGCAGGGAGGCTCTTCGCTTTGTGCTGGAGCCTCTTTGGGGTATTTACAGCGATTGTCAACGTACACAGTCTTCCAAGTTTACTCGGGTACTATCAAACTACATTACTTGTGTACTTGTAGGTTATACAGATTTGAGAAGATTGAAGACCAGCAAGGTTTTAAAACATAAAACATTTATTGTGCAGCTAAAAGATGGCGTTAAGAGAACAATCTCACATGTTAGTATTTCATCAAACTCAAAAATTTTAAAAATATAGTTGATACATTTAACTAATTAATCCATTAGTTATATAATATATACTATTGATTATTATTTAATTTGGTATCGATAACACTTTACTTTATTTGAAGGTACAATAAAGGTTTGACCATTTTCTTCATTTTCAGTTAGAGGTTATGCTATGTTTTAAGGATTACATAAACGTTTTACAAGTACAACCTAACTCTATCTTCACTAGGTAAAATGTTTTGTAAGTAGCTAAAACATTGATATGTATTCCCCCGTTCTAGTGACATGAAATGGACCCGAGCGTAGTAGGCGTGTTTGTTTGCCGAGCGACTTCATCACGTGCCATGTGCCCAATGTGATATTTTAAAACTTAATGTCATGAACTCGTGTGTTTTATCTGCATTAACTGGTTAACGAGATGACTAGGTACATAAATATGTATTATTTTGACAAGGCGGTTTTTGTATCCGATTTTTTGGGTGGTCAAATGTGTCAATGTTGGCCAGTAAGAATGAGCCATGATTGGAATGCAGGCGTTATCCTTCATTCTTTTTCTTTATTGTATTTTTTCCTGTTGTTAATATGTCACGGTTCTGGTTGTAATTACACATTATTTAAGTCGTTTATCTATTTTAAATTTCATGCTTTAGTACAATATAAATACAGTCTGTGAATATTTTAACTATATATCTATTAAAATTCATGAAATATTGCTCAATCTTATCGTCAGAGGCACATTTGAGCACTTTAAGTACGAAACCCTACGATATTAGGGATTTAATTTTAATATTTATTTACTTAACGTTTTGATTACAAGTTAATTAACCACTAGACTATAAAATAGTGGTTAATTAAACTATAGAACATAATATTTCTCATGTATTTACTGAAGGCTCTCTAATTAAGAACGTATTAATGTATCCAAGCAGATTTCACAACCTACGCGAAATCTACTGAAACTCGGAATTTTCAATTAACAATTTCTACGCTGTTATTGCACAAGGTTAATTGAAATATATAACATTTAAATAATATTAGGACAGGATATTATAGAGTACCCGAGCCATGGTAAATATCTAAGTTATTTTGATTCAATAAAGCTTAATGTATCAGGGCGATTAGCTTCGAACTGTTTCAGTAAACAATGTTGCTCTATTAAGGGATCACTCGGGATTGTCAACAATATTAATGTCGTTACAATTTTGACTAATCGATTATTGACTAGGTTGGTTAGGAGGATGTACATTTTTATAGTAGTTAGGCCTCATAAACTGATAAAAAAGGTTCAAACTTAAACTAAATATTCGTAGTATGTTTTTATTGTAATTTGCATTTAAATTAATTGTCCGATTTTGATTTATATAATAGTAATTTTTGTATTTTCTTTTTATTTCAGCAATAATTTATGTATCCATATCCTTATGTACAATTATTATAATAATTGTATAATATTTCAGTTAGTCATATCCTTTTAGAGCAAGTCTAATCAACTTCAGTTGATCAGTCTAATCCAACCAAACCATGCAAAGGTTTGCGCTTTCATATAAAATTAAATCAAGAACTGCAACTTTATTACATTCATTGAACTTATCGTACCCTCTCAACAAACTCGCTCTAGAAGCAAATATATCAAACATGAAAAATCAATAGTTACGTAACATTACAATCACTTGATTCTTTTTAAAATTGTGATACATAAAATAATTAAAAGAGTAAAAGATATAATTACTCACTCAGACAAGATTTTGTAGTTGTCCCATTGCGTAATTATACGATATATGCACTTAGGATATATACTAAGTGTCTACCAGGCCACTCAGAAAGTTTTGCGAAATAAAGTTTTTTATGTATGGAACTCTGGCGAGTTACAATTTATTTTAAAAATTGGATTATAATATATAATAGTAAAAATATATTTGTTCCAAATTTGAATTTAACTGTAAATTTTTTTACCAGCATTTTGAAACTAGTGTGTGTCATAGAAAAATGGGTCTGCGTCGGGAACATTTTCATGCAATGAATTTTTACAGCTTCAAGTCCAACTTGAAACCTGACAAATCGTCTTTAATTATCTTTTATGAACAAGGCGCCTACTAAAGCAACTGTTTACTGCTGGTGTTACGTAATGAGTTTGAAGGATGAAGAAAGAAGTGGTCATCCTTTATAATAATAATATAATAACAAATCCCCAGACAAACACACCAAATAAACATACATATATGTATAAATATCAACAACCATGACCCGAGAGCAAAAATTTATTCATCACACAAATTACTGCCCCGGCCAGGAATCGAAGCTGGGACCTCCGGTTTAAGAGTCAGGGCTACTAACCACTACGCTACTCGGTCGTCTTTCACTGCTGTTACGACAAGTGAAAATTTTGCTTCAACAAAACCGGCGAATCAAATACGAGGAGATTCAGCAAATTTTACAAATTGGATCGGGAAGGTGTTCACGAGATTCTACACAACCACCTTTGCGCAAGAAAGATTGTTTCGCCCTGCTTTCGCCCACAACCTCACCAATACACCAATATGATGCCATGATACGATCGATAAATTCAAAACAGGTTCTTCCCGCCATATCATAACAGGTGACGAGTCGTGGGTTTATTAATCCAATCCAGAAGCAAGCTGGCTGTTTCAAAATACCAACGCTTAAAAGTGAAACGATCGAGAAGCGCTGGAAAATTTTTGATCGCCAATTTTTTTCTCCTTAACGGATAATTTAGTATCAATTCTCTTAAGAAACCAAAGCAGCATCAGTGCAGAGTGGTACACTACCAAGCGCTTCTAAACACTACACCGGCAAAACTTTTGGGTCATCCGCCTTACAGCCCTGATTTGGCATCGTGTGCCTTCTTTTTGATCCCTAAAATTAAAAAATAGTTTAGAGGATACAGTTTTCATTGCCAGAAGATGCGCTCACTGCGCTCAAGAAGGCCGTTAAAAATGCAGCTGTTGCAAACTGGAAAATATGCTTTGAAAATTGGTTCAGACGCATGAAACTTTCGTAGAACCTGGTGGAGACTTCTTTGAAAAAATATAATGAAAAAATATAACGTGTAGAACATTTTTACTTTTTTTCTCAAAACTTTGATAGTGTCCCACGTATTTATGTATGTATGTTTTACTCAGAGGCAAAACTGCCTTCACAGGTTTTTGAAAATTCGTTTGAGCAACGCCGGACCGGCTAAATTTCGAAAAATAAACTCACTGTTATTTTATAACCGCATATATGTATTAAACAGTTCTTAAGGTTACGTTACAATTTTTCGAATAAAATTTTTGTTCTATCATAGTTTTGTCTAATATTTTAAACTAATTTCAAAGGTATCTTGCGAACTGTCTTTAACTGTGAGTATCTTTAGATGGTCGTAAGTTTTTTTTCTTTAAACGCGTTGTTAAACGACGTCGTAACTGTCATTCATGATGCGGTGTTGACTTTGTAGGCTCCAGGAATTGACTTTGTGTCTGTAATTGCGATTTGTCCTGTCATTTATCCCGAGTCCCAATCAATATTAAGTTTGTATGGAGCTATTATGGCCGTTACCCATTTAAGCGTCCCTGCACAGTAAAAATGACAATGAAAATTGCCTACTGTTTTACTTCATAAGTTTTCTATTAAGATAATACAAAAAATAGTAAGTCATGTTAAGTTTTGCACATTGTTTTAGGGTACAATTTACCCTGGATAATCGTCTGAGTATTCCGACACAAGTCTTCCGTCTAAACAGAAGAGAACACAGACGGCTCAGTGAGTTCCAAAATTGCGCTTGTCCAAATGAGTTTTAAAAACAACCGACTGCATAGCTATCAATTTTTTAGTAATCAACCTTAGGAAAACCCATTTTCAGCCTCGCTGTTCAGAGTTCACTGCATGAAGGAGCCACGCTGAGCTTCTACGAGTATAACGATGACATAAAATGATTTACCTTATTGAACACATACAAAAGATCCAAAGCTTTCAACCGTCAAAAAACCTCACTGAAATGTCGTCAGGTCATGTGTGTTAAGAATTCGCTTATTTAATTTAAATTCTTACTTTTTTACTTTATACATAATAATATAATATATAATATATAATAATATATAATAATACAAACATAATAATATAATAGAAAATTGCGCATATTTATAAGATAGTAAATTCACGCGTACAAAATAACTTTGATATGCATATAAAAAAGGGTTCAGCTTTATGTTTTCCATCTCATTTGTGGAAAATGAAGTAACGATGAAGACGGGAATATGACACGTTTCGCAGAAAACATCTCATTTATGTAACTTCTTTTCTAAAACAATTAGCGACACGTGGTGCAAAGCATAGATGTACGAGAGACGTAATTATCAATTACAGTATTTATTCTATTCTTCATTGAAAATCTCTTCTTGGTTACTACTAAGAATTAAAACAAAGCAATGTTAGGATAAAAAAACATGTACAAGAAGATGTTTTATTCCTCTACGTATCCTAGGTGGACAGCAAGAAATAAAATTAAAAGGCAATGGAATTACGGTAGCCAACTTCATAAATTTATTTATATAGTTAACAGGACGTGGTTAGATGCTTTTAGGATATTCCATTAAATTAGCCGTGGCTAAAGCCGGTACGAAGCCGGCTTGGGAGTGCTCCAAATAGTTATTATACCAGGAACCCAGTTCAAATTGCCTACACGGATTGTTTTGAAATCTCCTATTGTGAATAGGACATTTGCTTAATTGGATAGCTGGTAATTTGGGTTAGCTTTGACTTTCGTTAGGCTTATTTTTACCATAATATTTGGCTTAGAAGATTTTTCATCCTGCGCCAAAATGATTAACACTATAATGCAGGAACCGATTATATGCATTATTTAGTAAGTAATATATATCCTGCCAGATTTTGACGATTTAAAAATAATAGTTTTTAGATATCCAGATAGTATGACAATTGTAACTAAACATTATTCAGTGGACAGACACAACTTAATCTTACACAATTCGGTGTGTAAGAAAAATAATTGACATTCTTTTATAATATTCTTTGTTAGTACAAGGTCACCGGTAAAAGCAAAATACGTAAAATGATTTTACTTTTTTTTGAATATAATTTTGAAATATAAAGTAGCATCATTTTCTTACTTCATTTTTGTTTAACTCCCATGTCGATGTTTTGAATATATATCTGTCATAAAGAATCCATAGATAATTGTAAAGTTGTTCATTCTAGGTAATATAACAAACTACGCAATGCGATTTTTAAAAGTCCCTATACGAATTTCTTTAAAAAAATATTTCAAATTAAAAACTGCACTGAAATCAGAAACATTCAAGTTGTTCTTCCAAAATACCAAATTCTTTCAGAAAAAAAAATTAAATATATCCCTCAAAATTACTTTACATACCGAATTAAATTTCCATTGTTCGTTCCGGGAAAGGACCCGTATCGATGAATATCGTCTTGCTTTAATCTGTAATTTTAACCTTAAAATGTGTCTGGAATATTTACCTAGGAATAAACTTGTGCGCTTTCGTCTTCCTTCGAACTAACGACGATTATTTTTAAGTTACTGGCGTTCTGGTAAATTAAACTTAGTTTATATACACTTATGTGTAGCCAGACTGTAGCTGGACAGTAACAAAACGTGGTTTATTGTGATCTAATTATACTGTATGTTTTTCAGAGCAGAAATATCATGTCGCAATTAGATTTTATAACAATTACATTCAACATCAAATGTAAACAAATCTTCTAATTAGTAATTCCTCAGCATACAATCCAAAAGTAATCCAAGGAGATGGTTTGATTTCCATGAAAATACCAAAGTTTTCCTTTATCCTGCTGGAATTTGACAAAAGCAGGCTTATCACAACTAGGTTTTCGATACCTGAGGCATTCCGGCGATCATTAGGGGAGCGGGTGAACTGCAAAAGTTTGTCAAAATTGGTCCTCTCGTGAACTTCCCGCCGGTAACATTGAGCCGCACCCCTGTACTCAAGTTATGAATAAAGTTGCGAAAGCTCTCATTATACAAGTGTGAATTTCTTGAGTGTTTCAAACGGGTATTTAGGCTTGATAATGGAAGTTGATTTTGGCTGTATGTTACAACTAATTTTGGTTCATTTTGATGTTAATAAATTAACGACGCAAAATGATATAATATTATATATAATATTTTTTTTGAATTGTCGATTATTTGAACTCAAACGATGTCAAAAACACGTTCGATTAAAGTTTATGCTGAATTGCATCCAAATCTAACTAAAATAAAATAAAAGATCATCAATTTATCGTCTTTTCACATCCCTTTATTTGAGCCTCCATCAGGGCATGTATTAAAGGTACTAGAGATGAAGCCGACGACAGCTCTGCATATGAATAATAAGAGCTGGCCACTCGCCACGTCGCGTCGCGTCGCTGGCGTACGATGTATTTTGCTCACATATTGGTGCAATATTATAGATATTCTTATGGCGTATGAATACTGTGCCAATATACGTGTAAAGTATTTATTTATGAGCCTATAGCCTTGTGAATTGAAATTGTTATTTCTTCTGAATGTTTTGGTAAAAGACGTAAAACATTCAGTTGATAGAATTGGAAACGCGCTCATTATGTGAGGATCAGTTTATCTCACAGTACCCACAGTAAACAGATCAAGTTTTATAAACGTACATACTTTAAGTTGTCTTTGTACATATTCTAAACCTGTTTGTTACTAGCGTAGCTGTTCTTTGTTTCGACGCTGCGTGCGCCCTGACGTCACTCGTCATCCGCCAGCGTACAGTAGTAATAGAAATTATACCCACATAGTAATTTTATTTTATTTATAGGTACCTACAGTAATTATAAAAATGGAATTTTTTATAAAATAATTCGCAAGAAATGGCTACTTTGAGGATGTTTTTTGATTATGTATTACACAATAGTAATATATCAATGCAAGACATTAGTGCTTGAGTGACAGGCTAGGCCTAGTTCAAGCTCTAGTATGTCATTTTATGACGATAATATGTAATATAAACACAAAATTAATTAATTAATATATAAAAAATAAATATTATAAGTACCTGCAAAATAAATGGAAAGCTTGTAAACCGTGGACGAAAAATATGATGATAATCTAAAATTAACTCAGAAAGAAAATAAAATACCTGAGGGAAAAGAAAACTTAAAACTCAAAAATATAACCTTCATATTTATTTTCAAACTGGCAACGAAATATAGTTGTTGAACTTTTTGAACGGTCGCACTTCGGAGGACCACTTTTGGTGTCAGTGGAGAGTGTCACCTGCAGGTGAAGAGCTTCGGGCGTACGCGAAAATAGCCTCTGTGACGTACTTTACTCAGATATTACGTTTTTTAGTGGGTAGAAAGTTTCTTCAGGTAAGAAAAGAAGATGAAGAGGTATCTGTTGACTTTACTATGGGAAGCCTGTCTCCCTATATAAAAACATACGTTGCGCGCCGTAATTTTCATCTCAAGTCTTTATATTCAATCTAATACATTCAGCTATAATAAAATTGGGGTATGCTTAACAAACAAAAGAGCGATTAAATACAAATTTCGCTACATTGTTAAGGATATAACGCAGGGGCCATCACACGCTTGAAACCGCTCAAAAGTGTCAAATCATTAATCCAAATCACTGTTGCTTCGCGTCTTGTCTCCAAAATATATTACGTGACATTGCACGTTCTTGGAGACTTTATGTGTTGATGTATTTTGTTGTCTAAAAAAGCGTTTTCTTTGTTAAACTTACTTAAACCAAAAGAGAAAACATTAAGTTTTCGTATCACTTAGGCAGTTATCTATTACAAGTTTATGAATTTAGGTATTTAATTTGATGCACAATACAGATAACAATTTATAAAATTCAATGCATATACAATAAAACAATTAGCGCTTAGATCAAAGTTGCAATCCATTAACAATGCGCATTTTTATTACATTTAGTGGATGTTTTGTATAAAATTAGTAAATTAAAAATTATAAAAAGGTAAATAACCAAGTTAAATAATTGATTTTAAAACATCAAATAACAAGCGAATAATAGTTAAAAGCCTCCGAACAAGTGCCATTAATAAATGGCTTAAACATAAAAGTTGAGTCTTGCCGAACGATAATACTCCGGAAATACATTTTAGTACCTTAATTATAGTAAATTAACAATAGGCATGCATGCGTATATATCCAAATGAATAATTTTTATGTCTTGGTGCGATTAAAACGACAAAACAGTACGATAAATATCACTCTTAATAAAGCTCCTATGTGATGAACCTAGGGTCCCTAACAGTCAAATGATCCTTCACATTGTCCATCCAATCTCAACAAGACAGAGTGGCTCAAGTGAGTCAACATCAGATCGACAATAACATCCAGTGAATTAATTCCCTTGATTTATCCGTGACGGAGCAAAGCAGAAAGTTTTGCGACCTACTCAAATACAACTTAATGCCCGAAATTCATTAATTATCATTTAAAGACACAGCCTGTTGACAGCGGCCTTTGAGAGATGATCGCCGAATGAGTTTACAGTGATAGATTTATGATAAACTCGGTGTCGCAAACTCTGACAACTTATGTTTGTGTATATTCAGCCAACAGCCAGCTCGTAGAACTTTAGGACGAGGAGAACTTTGTCAATTTGTTACCTTAGATTTGTAAGATATAAAGTGTAATTTATTTTGTACCTTAATTTAATAACGTTGCGTTATTGATTCAACATTTAAAAAAGCATTTTACGATAATTTGTATTTTTATTGATGTTTTTAAAAGTTTAAATATCGAATACGTAACATGAAAATATTGAAATGGGAAAGTAAACAAGCATAAAAAGCCTACCGCAATTCAAGGGAAGATACAACACTGTGCCAAATGATACAGGGACGCTTAACGGAACTCGGAATTTAGAAGGTTGTAAAATGTTAACAGCTCCGGTAGAGGCGAGCGCGGGAAATGGTGCTCCCAAGTACCGCGGACATTTTACGGCCGGCGGAGCCGTGTGCTGCCGCAAACAAATCGCACCCGCGTATTATTATCCTCTTATTTCGCTAAATGCCCGCATCCCGCCTGCTTGTTGAACTCACCAACCCAGCACTGGAACGCTCAATAATATATTTTATTTTCAATACTTTAAATTCTCGCTCATTTTCTCTGTTTGTTTTGAATTTAGAACACAATTTAGAAACCTGAATCGAAATAAAACATTCATACAGCTCTTAAGCACAAATTGAAGGAATCGTCTTTAATTGGAGAGTTTCGGCGCTAGATAATGGTGCCGTACGAAATTTAACGATTTGTCAGATTTTTTCATCAATCCTTTATTGTTTAAAGTGTATCTCGTAATAAACTTTGGAGCCCATTAGAAGATTGAGTAATTAATAAAAAATAATTTTATATCCCGATTTGGGTAATTTGATAATTACATAATTCGGATAAAAGTTTCCTTAAGGTTTCAATCTTTATAACAGGGCAATTAATTAAAATAAGAAAAGGATGAAATCAAATTAAGGAAAATGTTGTGGTCTACAAACTCAAAAAGTAAACTTCAACAATTATTTCAACTTCGAAACCATTTAGTCATAAAATCTTCGACCACTCCGGCTAATTGCTAACAAACGTATTTTGTAACCAGCAAGAAACTCTCCTCGAACCGACGCCATAATCCTGTGACCAAGTAACTTTTAATGAAAAATGGGAAATAACTTTCTGAGTTTACCGCACAGCTGCGGGAAAATAATTTTTAAAGCCTTTTCCCCGACATGCAAGGAACAACCAAATTCCATCTTCTAATAAATTGTCTGGTATCATTCGTGACACTTTTATTTTAACTTTACAAGAAGGTTGTAGGTTGTAACTACGTTTTCTTATGAGAGATAAGACGGACGCGGTACAGGGAACAATTAGATTAAAACGGTGTAATTGTAGACGGCATTAAAATATTTCTTTCTTGTTCGTTATAATTGTTCTTTTTTTGGATTTTTTGGAAAATTCATTTTATGGACTAAATAATTAGGTAAAAAAATTACACATTGTTCAAGTGTTTTTACAAACATACTTATTTAATTTATAATAATTGAAATATTTATTTAGTACATAAGTATTTCTTATCGCTCAGATCATCAAGGTGGGAACACCTAAAAATTCCGAATCACGTAATTCCGAACTTGAATATTCCGATTTTTAAAATTCCGAATTTCACAATCCCGAAGAGTCTTAATTCCGACGATTCAAAAACACGATTCTTATTTTACCGAAATTCATAAATACGAAATTTTAATTTTCCGAAAATTCAATGCTAACATTCAGATTTTGTATTTAAAACAAGTATATATTAAAAATTATAATCTAAATCACCTGTGACACAAATTAAAATTAATAAGGCGCATTTTGAAGAAATATTCGGAATTATGAAACACAGAATTTTCATTTTCGGAATTATCAACCATTCGGTGTTCTAAAATTCAGAATTTTGAAATTCGTGATTATGACTATCGCAATTAAGTTTTTCGTATTTATGTAATGTACCCCATCAACGTATTTGACATACATTCGATTATCCTAAAATACAATGTTATTAATAATTATTACATCTACATACCAGGTGCCTTATTTTTACCGTTCGAAAAGTAAGCACTTGGGTACAGATCACAATTCTGAGCAGCTTTCCCAAAGATATTATAAAGCAAAACGACAAAAAACAATTGATGTTTCATACAGCTTTCAATTTCGTATGGGGGGTTGAAGAAAACCAGCAGTGACACAATGTAGTAATTACACAAAATGTAACATCGATAAGAATCGCCAATGACAGGTTTGCCTTTATATATTAATCACATATCATGCAAATTGTTGGCTTATAAAATTACAATATTTAAAACATATGGAGTAATTTTTTATTATTCTTTGAGTATTTGTTAAACATATTATATATATAAATAAATAAATGACTAGTGTATAGCATTGATACATAATTAAAATCGAAAGTGTTTACATAATCCTTCAAAAACAATACAATAAAACATTGCATGTTTTTGGCATTACTTACCAGGTTGGACCCAGGTTGCTTGCTGTATACATTAGTTACACCTTTAGATCTTTTACTGCTTCTATTACACATCTTTTGAAACTGGTCTTCAAATGCATAACAAGATCAATATAATTAGATAACTTATTATAAGTTGCTATAATGCGAGTGACGACCTCATTTTTAGCATAAGTGGTGTGTGTTTAGGAACGTGAAATAGACACAACTGCGCGTAGGCATATTTGTGAAACAAAATCAAGAGCCTATCACGTTGTTAGCTATTTAATACAACAGACATATATCCAGGAATGTGCACCATTGCTCCAAAGTCAGTAGAATATAGTCGGAGCAATCATATTCATATGATGCACAGGTTTAGCGACTACGAACATTGAAATGTTTGACGAATCTTCTGAATGCGTTGTGAACCAGCGCGAATGTTGATTTTATAGGGACAGCTATTTTTATTACTTTATTATATTAAGCACTTTTCATTCTATTGCCAAACCGTCACCAGATCTATTCATCACGCTTTAGATGGAGAGTTTATCAAAGACCCTAATCTTAGCTTAATGAAAAGGTACCGCAGGAGTGTGGCGGGGGCACGGCGGCGGCACGGCGGAGTCACGTCGAGGTGCCGTCGACTAGTTTCGGAACAAATGAGACTTCGTTTGCTACAGACTTGTTGTCGGTGACAAATAGTCAGTCAGGATTGCGTTTACTATGGTACCATGCGCCATTTCTGACAACTACAAGATAGGATACAGGAAAAACTTATGTTAGTCAAAAAGTTACTGTTTTCCCAAACGTTAAGTTAAACGTTAGTTACTGTAATAGTTAAACTAGTATTTGGGGCACTTTAGAATGTCAAAGACTTGAAGTTGATTGTCTTAAATTATATTAGCAACACACATTGTGTGGTTCTACTAAAAAAAAACAAAGACATTTTGGTGAGAAGGATGAAAGAAATAAAAAATCACTATAGATGTTTCTGAGAAAACAGAAAAATGTTTACCTTGCGTTTGTAGCTGTGTGTAACAGATAAAAAACGAAATATTTTGTCTCTCATTTTTATCAAACCGCTATGCAATTCAAAGCTTAATCGTGAAAATAATTTTCAATTATTTAAGCATAATTTTTCCAGAAACGCAAAAACCCCAGCATAATCCCGCGAAGAGCAGCCTCGCAATAGACAGCGAAGGACTTTATAAATAAACAACTAATGATAAGATTAATGATCTCTTATTAGTTATGATAATCCTGTCTTTTGTTTTCATAAATTTCGCTTGATAAATTGACTGTCGTGTTGGTTCAACGGGGCCGTGAACGGAACTCGGATCTTAGGAGTTCGAAAAATTATCGTCAAAAATATCTTAGGGGAGTAATAGACGGCGCGGCGTGATTTATCTGAAGAGCACGATAGGGTCGCAATGGAGATAAATTCCAGTCCTGTGCTGCGACATAATTTATCTTCAAGAACAGCTCTGAATATGAGCGAATCATTCTCGCCGTGAAAATATTGATACTGGAAGTATTTTTCGACTTCTTTCCTTTTTTGCTTACGCAGTATCGGGCTTTGAAATCTATTGGAAATTTTATTAGAGCAGGTATTGGGGTCGGTTTTTTCTATTGTGTTATTTTTTGGGCTCAGTAAGATTGTGAGTTTCAAAATATTTATGAATATATTTAATTACTAGCCCATAAATATTTTTCACTATAATACAACATTGTGCATACAGCATAAGAAGAACCCAGAATAAACATTATCAACAACCATGAACCGAGAACAAACATTTATTTATGTTCATCACACAAATGAATGCCCCGGCCAGGACTCGAACCTGGGACCTTCGGCGTATGAAGCAGAGCTACAAACCACAACGCTAATTAGTACATATTGTAGATATAAATAAAATTTAGGACAACTTTTGTGACTTTTCATTAAACGTGCCACAGATATCGATAGACAATTATAACGACCGAACCATTGAACAATAACCTCGATAAAAAAGTAATTTATACCAAAGTTGTAGCGCTGCCATAACCGCGTTGATCGCAGTTTTAATGACTTCTATGAGCCAATGGAGGTCGACGCCAGAAATATGATAAAAATGTTCATTTCCTGAATAACTCATACTGTATTCATTCCAAACTGTTGCCGGTAAATGAATTAACAAGGTTCGAGCTTTTACGTCCAGAGGAAAGAGCTTGCTGAATTTGTTCGCGGAACGGTTAAAAATGCAGGTAAATTTGAATTTTTAAAGACTTTTTATAAAAGTATCATCGCCGAACACTTAACGCTGCAGACACATGAAAACTTGGAGGTGATGGAAGAAATAATTTGATAAATTATTGAAAGAATTATCAATAACGATCAGCACCAAAACCTTAAAGTGAATTTTTGTAAAAAGAAAGAAATCTATTTGACATTCACTAACGACTCCGAATGCACTCCACATTGAAACTCAAGATAGGGTTAACTAGTCACTACTTCGCTCTAAGCACGCTAGAAATAGGACTCAAAATCGATAAGCTTTTTCACCTTCTATATAATTCTGAAGTAAGCTTCTAATACTTAAGTAACATTTTCTTCAGTAAGCAATAAATTTGAGCGTTAGCTGGGAGTGTGAACAGCGTGGCGTTTAAAGGTTTTGTCAACAGATAAGATTGGCCAAACAATTGACTTTGGATCCCTTAATAAATGGGGGTGTATTTAGATAGAAACGCGACTAGAAATATTTCTGTTAAGCTGGGTCATTCGAACGTCCCGAAGATTCGAACGAAGATTACAGAACAAAATAAATAAGATTGCAAATAAATTCTTTCTGCGTAATCTTGTAAAAAGGTTGATAGCAGATAGATCGAGCAAGATTTTCCTTTTATGTCATGTTATTATAAAATCACGGCCTTGATCAATCAAGAATGTTTCCTTATTCTGGATGAAAGGAAAATCGCGTTTAAGTAATATTGGAGAAAACGCTTGCCCAGCTGCCGATTGCGTTGAATCAAAATTGAAAATATGCCTTTTCAATAAAAATCTAGAAAAGTTTGAAGGTGAATTTGCTAGAAAAGTTTTAACTTTAGCATTTCGTATTACTATGTAAAATCAAAATCAAAAGCTTAGTATTATAGAGTTTGTAACGACCACCCCTTCCTGATCTGCTCTCTGATCATATAAGGGAATGTCATAAATAAAAATTTGAAATAGATACATAAATATAATATAAAACCTAACATATATCTGTCAACTTTATTCCTATTCAAAATATATATAAAACCTTCAGTTATAAACTACAGAATGAGAAATTGTAATTGGCACAATATAAAGATTTATCAATAAAAAATACAATATTTATTTGGCGTGATCGTCTAAGGTTGGGTAGGACTCTTCGTTGTGTTGCATAGTAACCAAGTTCTTTTCCGAGGTATGTGACAAAGATAAGAAACAAAGAATGTTTTAAGAATGCAATGTAAATTATTATAGTAATAATTATATATAATATAATAAATACATACAATATATAATAAGAGGTAATAAAGAACTGTTGAAATGGATTTGATAAATTAAAATGAATTGGAAATTTATAAAAAGTGGGTGTGAGTAGGGCCCCTATCCTCGCCCTAGTCATGTGAGAGACATCCTTTCATTTTTTTGAATTTCTCTCTCCAGGATTCACCAATCCAACACCCGAGTGTTAGTACTGAATAATAATGATAAAATAAAAATACTTTGTAAGTAAATAAGTTTATAAAGATAAGTAGAGGATGGAATATGGTGAGATTGTAAGAATAAATAAAGCTAACAATAAATTCCACAATCTTGAATAAAGTTATTTATATCACAAACCCAAACCTTGCAGATACTTTAATTTAATCTAAGTAGTGTAATCTCCAAGTTGGATCATTTTCGGAAGGGTAACTCTAATATCTATTTCTTGATAATTGTTATTTATTCAGGCAAAAGTTTCCAAACCCAATTCATAATTCATTCCATGACATTTGTTAATTATTCAGCCAAGAAGTTCCAGAACCAACTCTCTCACTGAGGCTGATGCACCGGAGGGTCATCCTGTCGTAACACCAGAAGCTCAGATCATTGAAATTGATAACAAGAGACTTCAACCACTGTTTGGTCTTATGCCAGATAACAAGTCACAAAATGAACATAAATGTAGGAAAGAAATAAGAATTTTTAATATTTGTCAATTATTCAGCCAAGAAGTTCTAGATCCAACTTTCTGCCTGAGTCTGATGAGCCGGAACTCGTCCTTGTCGCATCAACAGATAGTCAGATCAATGAAAGTGAAACCAGAAACTCCAATGACTTTAGTATTATGTTCGTTAATAATTCATGAAATAAATATATTAATGAAGGAGAGGAATAAATAGATTTATAATTCATTCCATGACATTGTTAATTATACAGCCAAGAAGTTCATGAACCAACTTCCTCACTGAGTCTGATGCACCGGAGTGTCATCCTGTCGTAACACCAGAAGCTCAGATCATTGAAATTGACAACAAGAGACTTCAACCACTGTTTGGTCTTATGCCAGATAACAAGTCGCAGAATGAACACAAATGAAGGAAGGAAATGTGAGTTCTTAATATTTGTCAATTATTCAGCCAAGAAGTTCCTGAACCAACTTTCTCCCTGAGTCTGATGAGCCGGAACTCGTCCTTGTAGCAACAACAGATAGTCAGATCAATGAAAATGGTTACAAGAGACCTCAACGACTGTGTGGTTGTGAGCCAATTGACATGAGGATAAAGGGAGAAAATAAAGAGTAAATAAACTTCACCAAGTTGGAGACTAGCACGCTGAGTGTGTTAAATAAATTATTTTGACTCAATCAAATAACCTTCTAGTATATCTCACCATTGTAATGCATTACATACATTATATTTAGACGAATATAAACACGTCACAAATGAGCATTTTTAGTTTATCAATACCTATAGATGTATTGTGTTCTGCGTGTGTGATCGTAATTACTTTTAATACAAAGTAAGATAAAATATAACATGTAAGTATATATACTTACATATATAAATAAGTATATATAATAAAATACTTTTAAAGAATAAAGTTCACGAAATATTAATATATAAATCAAGACCTTAAATAAATATACTATAAAAGTTAATTTCCCTGTTAAATTACCCTACAGTATTAAACGAAATAAACGCTCTTCTATAACAGGATTCACCTTCTAACGCAATAACGTAATTTAATATTAATATACTCAAAAATTAAACTTTTATCTACGAACTGGCAGAACTTTCCTGAACACGAAATTCCCTATTAATGTGTACTAAAATAATCACTCACCTAAAACTGGACCTACGTTCAACTCAACACTATATTCTCTTTTTAAACAACCGAAAAAAAAACTAAATATTAAACTGGGTACAAACTGGCAGAACTTTTGGGTTACTTTCGTTTCCTGACCGAGACTCAAACGTCCAATCCCCGAGACTGAAATTCTGATCCCGTGCCTCCGGCCTACTGCCCTATTTATACCCAAAAGACCGAACTCCCTCCCACGGGGCACCATGCACCACGCACCCGCGACAATCTCCAGTCATATTTACCAACAAAATAAAAGAATGCACCCTTGAATTAGGTACTTATTTAATTTAATTTATGTGTAACTACTGTAGAGTTATTTTGTTTAGCAAATAAATAAATAAATAAATAATGAATAAATAAAATCTATGTGTAAATGCGAAAGCATCATTAATTATTTTCCTGCAAATAATTACCACCCATAAGATCGTATCAACAACGGAAGAGCAACTTAATAACAAAGTAGGCGTTCCAAACTGCTATACTTTATGCACCACGCACCCGCGACAATCTCCAGTCATATTTACCAACAAAATAAAAGAATGCACCCTTGAATTACTTATTTAATTTAATTTATGTGTAACTACTGTAGAGTTATTTTGTTTAGCAAATAAATAAATAAATAAATAATGAATAAATAAAATCTATGTGTAAATGCGAAAGCATCATCAAATATTTTCCTGCAATTAATTACCACCCATAAGATCGTATCAACAACGGAAGGGAAACTTAATAACAAAAATAGGCATCCCAAACTGCTATACTTTTTTACCTTTAGGAACATTAATTAGATGTATCTATCTATATCAAATTAGTACATAAATTCTGAGAACCAGATATCAATATTTAATTAATAATTCTAATTTCTAATTTTTTTTATTCTTTAGCAAGGTAAATGAATTTAACTGAACTAACTGATAACTTCAGTAAATCAGTATTGCCAACTGCTATCAGCAGGTACCTATATTGAGACTATACTTCCGCTCCATACAAAAGACTCGAGCTTGTTCCGTCACAACATCCTTTTATGAGTAATTTTTCTTCCATTTAAAGATTCTATATATCAACAATTATATCTGCTAACATATACCAATATATAAACAGATATTTTTATGATAACTTCAGTAAATCAGTATTGCAAAATGCTATCAGCAGGTATATTGAGATTATACTTCCGCTCCATACACAAGACTCGAGCTTGTTCCGTCACAATCGCCCCCTAAATTATCACGATATTCGCTGGAGTGATAATTTACAAAGGAGAAAAACAAATAGAAACATTTATTACTATAAAATAAATAGTTGGCACCCACTTGATGACTGCCCAACATCCTTTCAGGTTTATCTATGTGATCCATAATCAAACCTGCAAAACCCAAACAGGGTTTAGTACAACATTTACCTCATGTACATATAAATTGAGTAATGTAGATATTAATGAGAGTGAAAAGGCAATGAATTAACAAATTAATCATGTAGCTAAATAAATATATTTGAATCACTTCCCCATCCCCTCTATATATAAGAGAAACATAGAAAATATTCATTGGTAAAGATTAACGTTTTTAAATTTAAAAAAACACAAAATTAAAACCATATTATTATATCCCCAATATCTATTAACCATGTTCCCCCTGTATTTCCCTAGTTCAAATAAACTCTTAGTTGAAAAAGAAAATTTATTTATTTATAAAATAGCAAAACACAACTTCTAAATTTTCATTTCTTAACCTAATCCCAAATTCCAATTATCCTTACACAAAACTATAATTAACACAACAAAAAGTTTAAATATTTCAAGGTTTTTTTTTTTTTTTTTTTTTTCTTATAATAGAAATAATTAACAAAATTATAAATATCAGAACTAGGTTTGTGACCTACAAGAAGGAATAGTACACAACTCAACATTAATTTTAACACAATTCATTTCATTTATGGATAGTATTTACTTAAATGAATTGTGTTAGAATTCCCCCATATTTCTTTTGTCTTTGGATTCATCAAGGTATAAACATTTGGAAATGGTATAGCTGCAACCAAATAAGGGCCTTCATAAAGTAACTCAAACTTTTTTATTAATTTCTTTTGTGCATCAGACTTATTTACCTTCCTAACTTTGACTAGATCCCCAATCTGAAAATTGATCAATTTATGCGATTTATTAAACTTAAATTGTCGTTTTACACTATTAATCTTCAAGTTTTCCCTAACTTTATCCCTAATAACCTCAAGTTCTGTTTTGTTTTCAAACTTAGGCAAACAAATATCGAAGGTCATATTATTAGAAATACCGTACAATATTTCATTAGGAGTAAAACCGGTGCTTTCATGAAAAGTATTATTATATAAATTCTCTATTTTATTTAAAATTGTCGCCCATCCTCTGTGGTTATTATGACAATACGTTCTAAACAACCTTCCTAATTCCTTATTCACTCTTTCTGTTGTATTTGGTCTAGGATTCCTAACAGTAGTGTAAATTGGTTTTATACTTAATTCTTCTAAAGCTTTTTTCCAATTTTCACAATTAAATTGTGTACCATTATCTGTCAACATGACTTTAGGTTTTATTCTAGTAGCATATTGTTTAAGTTTGGTTATTACTGCACGTGAAGTAGCTCTAGGTAAATCGTACAATTTAACAAATTTACTAAAAGAATCTTGAATAACTAAAATATAAGAGGCCCCGAATTTTCCCTTAGGCAATGGACCATACAGATCTGCCATCACTAAATCCCCTACATTTTCGGTAACAATAGATTTACATTCCCCTACATACCTTACATTATCACTTTTTGATAATTGACAAATATGACAACTCCTAAGTATATTTTTTACTAATTTATTCATCCCTATAAAATAAAACCTATCTTTAAGGTATTTTAAAATTTTATACGCCCCCTGATGACCCATTTCTTCATGTATTTGTAAAATTACTTTCCTTCTTAGATCACTTGGGAGAAAAATAGCATGTTTATCATTAGTTATGATAAAATATAAAATATTATCGTTCAAGTAACAACGTTGAGCAACCCTGTTCAACTTTTCATCATTTCTTTCAGCATATGCGTTCTGTACAATATCCATAATTTTCCTGATCTCACTATCATTATATTGGAATTTTACAATATTTTTTAAATCGGATATTAAGGATTTATTTCTACTAACTTCCATGTAATGAATTTCGGGGCAAAACACTCTGTCTTCCTGAATAATATCAGAGTTAGGTGGAAACCTGGACAAAACATCTACCGCAATATTTTCTTTTCCCTTTACATGTTCAATATTATAGTCAAACTGTTCTAAATACAATATCCATCTAATAATACGACTATTATATAGCTTCCAAGATCGAACAAAAGTTAATGCCTTATGATCAGTCTTTATAATTAATTTATTACCTCTCAAATATGTTTCAAATTTTCTTAAGCAATAGATTATAGCCCAAAACTCCTGTTCAGTAACAGTCCATCTTAATTCAGCCCCTCTTAATGCCCTACTACAAAATCCTATAATCTTCATTACACCATTACTATCATATTGATAAAGAACCCCTGCAATGCCAACTCCTGAACTATCTGTTTGCAAATAAAACGGTTTTGTAAAATTTGGGTGATGTAACATTATGGTATTTAAAAATTTTAACTTTAATTGTTCAAATGCATCTTGAACGTTTTCTGACCAATTCCAAACTTGATCCTTCCTAAGCAATTGACAAAGTGGTTGAATAGACTGATTATAATCTGGGATAAATCTACGATAATAGTTGCATAATCCTAAAAATGCTCTTAAATGTTTTATTTTCTTAGGAACTGGAAAATTTTTAGTTTTTCAGGATCTGTCTTAACTCCTTCCACTGAAACAATATGACCTAATAATTTTACTTCTTTACAAATAAACTTACATTTTTGTATGTTACATGTAAGATCAGCCTTTTCCAATTTACCAAGAACTATATCAATATGTTCTAGATGTTCATCTAAAGTCCCATTAGTGAATACAGCAATGTCATCCAAATAATTTAGAGTAAAATGTCTAATCTCGGGTCCTAATATTAAATCCATAGCCCTACTAAAACTAGCAACTGAAGTCTTTAATCCCTGTGGAAGAACATTATAAATGTATGATTTTCCATTAAAAGTGAAACCTGTATATTTTTTACTATCCTCTGAAATTGGTAATTGAAAGTATGCATTATTTAAATCTATTATACTTATATACTTTACTCCATGGAATGAATTTAAAACATCTATTTGTAAAGGAGGAGCTTCCGACTCAGAAATCATATATTTATTAATTTCTCTTGCATCTAACAAAACCCTTAAAGTACCATCAGACTTGATTGTAAAGGTTAAAGGACTACTGTAGGGTGTGGGACTTCTAGAAATAATACCCATATTACTCATTTCAGTTAATTTTTCTTCCATTCTAGCCCTATATGCATAAGGAACAGGATAACTACGTTTAATAAAAGGTGTATGTTCTGACATTTTTATTTTATGTTCGTAACAGTTAGCTCTACCTAGTTCATCTCGAAACACTGCACTATGCTTTTTCAAAATTAGTTTTAATTTTTCCAAGTCTATCTTATCGAGAGGAACACCTGGAATGATTTGGTTTATATAATCCTTAAAAGTTATAATATCTATCTTATTTACTTTCTTCATATCATGATCTAGAAAATCATATTCCCTGAATGGAATAAAAATATCACACCCATCTTTAATAAATCTTAACCCAACACAAGGTTTTTGAAGGCTAATATAAACTTCATTTAAAGTCAACCAATCAAAACCTAAGATAACAGAATGAATTAAATTAGGTACTAGCAAAAATGAAACATCTAAAATAATATCTTTAAATTGAACAGGTAATAAAACCATTTGTTGTATTCTGGCACTCTTTTGTCCAACTGCACCTCGAATTCGAATAGGTTTAACAGGCAACATAGCTGCCCTATTTCCAACATGAGAAGATATCTTCTTCCAAAATATTTCAGAAATACAAGTTATATCACTCCCAGTGTCTACCAAACAAGTAACTTTACTATTTAAGATTTCTACCTCAATTTCAGATTTAACTATCTCTAATCTAACTAAAACATTATTGTCTTCTTCTTCAAATAAAGACATTACAAGGTTTTCAGGTTGTATTAAATGTTCATGAATTAATGACGAATGAGATTTTAATATATCAATAATGTTATCTTCTACACTGAAGGGATCAAAATAAGTATTGGTTGACCCTAAGCCTGCCCTACCACTTTGTCCTAAAGTAACAATAGGTCTCAAAATACCACTATCCCTAATACCTAGACTTTGTCCAGGTTTCCATCCCAAAGAAAGCAATATGTTCAATGAAATAGGAACAAGATTAGCCCCAAATTCAGTTGATGCTTGGGGGCTGAAAACACCAACCGAATTCAGTTTAAATTATTGCTATGAAATTCATTAATATTGTCAGTATTAGAATCCTGAACAATATTTACACTATTTACATTATTAGGTCTTAACACTTTATTTACTTGAGAACCAAACCCACTTTTTCCAATATGTCTTTTACGATTAAAGTTGTTAACATTAGGGCGAAAATCTGCAATTCCTGATGACATTGATTCTTGATTTGGATGATTGCTTTGTTTGTTGATATCATCTAACTTGCGTAAAAACTCAGCAGCTTCAAGTATAGTTGTAACCTTGCTTATAGACCAGGCATATTGAACCTCTTTAGGGAAGTGTTGCATAATATTACTGATTAATTGTCTCTCCTGTATTGGGTATGTCAGCATCTTTGCTTGTCCACATAATGAAATAAAGTGCGAAAGCATGGTTGAAGTTCCATCCCAGGAATTACTTATGATTCTTCTTCGAAGTTCATTTTGTTCCGTTTCTCCAAAATACGTGTCAAGAAAATCATTTTTGAAATCTTCGAACCTTGACCATCTTTCTCTATAAATCCTGGCCCAATTCCTTGTGTCTCCTTCCAAACATTCAATAATCAAGTCTATCATATTTGTGTCACTGGTAGAAATCTTCTTTAAATAAACTATCAAGTCTTCAATAAACGTAACAGGATGTTTGTTATTAAAAGGAAACTTCGGTTTTTCAACATTTGATAATTGAGGTAAGCAATACACTGCTGCATTAGAAGTCAACCCAGAAGGCAGTAACTGTGGAGTCACCTCATGTATGTTATCAGAGCTAGACCCAGTCGATGAACCAGAGTTTATTTTATTTTCAAGTTGTGATATTCTATTGTTTATAGAACTAATGGTTTGCTCCATCACCCGTCTTATGAGTCTTAACGTATTATTCCTCCTCAAAGTGACATTTTTCTTTGAAGTGTTTTTATTTACAGGTTGATTAGGTAAGGTAGTAGTGTTACGATCCTGAACTGGCAAATTTTGGTCAATAACTGATCGAGCATTTCTTCTTGGACGCATTTTGACACTCAAAAATCTAATTTAGTACCAAGGAAAATTCATTTATAATAAAATACACTGTTCAATGTCATTCACTTCCACATGAAATTGTTAAATGAAACTTAGAATAATACTGTCATTCACTATTCACACAGCTTCTCATGAGTTCACAAAATACCTATAATGAATTGATAGTCATGAAGGAAAAGCAACCCAAAAGTCCTATTTCTCTATGCAAAGTTTATGTTACTTATCTCTATCACTACTAGTATGATATTCTGTGTAGATACTATTATAACTTTATTGACTGATTGACTGCCTAACTGATCTATTTGACTGACATATTTGATTCTGTTGAAATTATTGTCACACCGAAAAAATAGTAAAACCGTAATTGTACCGAATATTTTATCTCGCCATATTTCATGAAGATGTGAAAGTATTGTTTATAAACAATGTAAGAGTTATATTTTTTTTTAACACATGACACAAATAAAATTAAACATTAAACCAATGACAATTATGACCCAACCACATAAATAGTATTTCGTTTTAGTTGACTGTCAACTAGTCACAAATATGTCATCGCAAGTAATTAAAAAAGCAACACTCGATCTAATCTAAAGAACTGTAACTAAATGCTATAACACTTAAGAATCTCCACTTGAACACGTTTAAAAGTGGATTATTTACACTAATTACAGGAGGAGCGCGGTACGCGTTAACGATGTCGGACGTGCATTAAGTTGTCTGTTATTTTTAATTCATTCTCGAGTGTAATAGTCAAGTCTCGATTCCTTACAATATATCAACGTGTTCCTTACTTTTTCTTCTTTAAATTGATATATAATATTCAGATTTTAGTGCAGTGTACTGTGTTGTATGTGCATAAACAATTAAGGAAGTTCGTTTAAAAATATAAACAACTGACCTGTGAATGCGTCAACGGCTCTGAACTAACGGTTGTTTGGTCATTAACCTTTGCTGTGATTAAGAAGTTCTATTTTGTCACTCAGCTGTGCGGGCATTGTGGTGTAGTGGTTAAGCCGCAGAGCTCCAGTCGTATGTTACTGCGTTCGATTCTGGCATTGACAATTAAAAATTTGTTTTTCTTTTTAATTTTTTACTTCTTTTTCTTTAATATTATCATTTTACTTGGACCTACATAAGTTTTAATAAGAAAATAAATAAATTAGAAAATACATTTTACGTGTACCTAAAATGATGTCTAATAATGAAAACTGTTCGGGGTGCCGTCAATCAATAAAAAATAGACGTTATCTGTGCTGCTGTATTTGTCGTAATAACTTTGACTTAGCTTGTGCCAATGTATCCGAGGAACGCTTTCGCAATACACTTACAGGAGAGCAAAAAGATCTTTGGAAGTGCATGAGTTGTATTGGTAGAATACCCAGAACAGATGACACTCCAGTGAGATCTGCAAGTGATGGGGTCACTTTTCGTCGAGCGAAGGAAATAGCGGTCAGTCCGCCCGACCAGATGGATGTTTCCCTGTTTGACACCACAATTAATAAAACTGCTCATGACGCCACAGAAGACGTTCTATATTCAAGTAGTCTACTGACAGAAATACGTCTGTTTAGAGAGGAATTAGTAGCTACTAGACATATACTATCTTCTCTAAATGAAACCATTTGTAAGCTTGTGTCAAGGATGGATACTTGTGAAAGTCGAGTGGATAAGATCGAAGAGCGAATGTTGACTCTAGAACGACGCTCTGAGGCTACGCCTGTAGCGGTTGAATCGTCACTGGTCTCCTCGGTGGAACAACTAAAAGCGGAACTTAACGAACGAGATCAAGAGCTACTGCAAAATGATATTGAGATATCATGCGTTACTGAGCGGAAGGGTGAAAGTTTACCACACATTATCATCACCCTTGCGAATAAAATTGGGGTGACCCTTAGCGAGCAGGAAATCGTGAGCTCTACACGAGTGGGACGGCCTCCTGAGGAAGCAGATGTTACGGGTACAACGATGGCACGACCACGGCTCATTGTAGTGCGGCTGGCCCGGCGTGCGGTGCGCGACCAGCTGCTGCAGGCAGCGCGAGTGCGGCGCGGGGCCACTACCGAGGGCACGGGGCTCCCCGGACTGCCGCGCCGGTTCTACATCAACGAGCGGCTCACCCGGACCAACAGAGCTATATTCCGTCTAGCTCGGGAGGCAGGGGCGCGCCTGCACTGGCGTTATGTGTGGACGCGTGACGGCCGTGTGTTCGCGCGGCAGCACCAGGGCGCTGAAGCACCGCGCCATCGTCTGCGCACTGAAGCTGACATCAAGCGTGTTTTTGGACATGAAACGGTTAGAGAAAACAAATAACAATAAATTGCTCTCGAAACGAAAAAGTAATTTCTTAATGCTTTTAAAATTACTTTTAAGTGTGTTTGCAAAATTTTGTGTAATTTTTATTACTTTTAAATGTCAAAACTTTTTATTTAAATTATCCAATTTTAGTTGCTTTCTCAGTTTAGCCCGCCTTGTAGACATTCGGTTACAAAACATTATATTCAAGTTGTTATATGTTGTACCTTTTTCAATTTATTATTATTTACATAGAGAATATTCTTATCATATACACAAAATTTACGTTTCTGTTTGCATTCATAAAGTTGGTTTTAATTCCTTTTTAAACAAATTGAGAATCCCTAAAAAAGTAAATTTGATCTTAATCTTAAGCTTTTATTGTCTAGATTATATAACTGTGTATTTGGTTATTCATGATCTTTTAAATATCTTCTATAATGAATCATTACCTTGTAAATTTCAATTTATTCTATTCATACGTAATATTTTATGGTTGGAATATCGAGACTATTTAATAAAGAAAAATTATCTATCCAAGTTTAGCAATTCAAAGGTTGACACTGTATGTACAAATTCATACAAGCACTTAAACACTAATCTATGCTGCAATGGTGGGTTTTCGAAGTGCAATTATTTAACAACAACTGGTGATACTTGTCTAAAATATTTTTATTTAAATACATTATGTTACCGTTTCAGTAGTATGGTATATAAAATAATGTTTAAACTTAAAAGTGAAATTTGTGTAGTTTTTGAAATGTTTTTATTTATCTTTTTAAAACTAGATCTAAATAGCTTAAAATACTTAAGACATAATGATTGTCAAAATTCTCCAAATATCTGCAGTAGCAATGATTACTTTGTATTGTCTCATGTTTTATATTTTAACTATAAACATACTTTTCCTGTGTATACACTCAGTATAATTTGTGTAATATTGGTTAACATTGTTTTGTGTAAACTAAAACGTTCAATGATAAAGTTAAATGCGTTTCTAACTGGGAACTTGTTCAGATTTCTGTTTTTAAACTTTGGGTGTGTGTGCTGTGTCAGAGCAATACAATCAAAATATAAGCGCAAATTGTATAGCTTTAATATATATTATTACATATTTTATTTATTTTCTTCTTATTTTATTTGGAAGTTTATTTTATATTTTTCTGACATCATACCGGCTTGCATGAAATACATATTTTTAATTTATGGTAACTTTTTGGATCCGATAGGTTTTGATGATACTTACTCAAAATCATAATTAATGGCTCCTAAAACTAAATTCCTTAGACTAGGACTATATAATGCGGGCTCTCTTAATACGGGCCATGATGACTTCCTTGTGGCAATGGACAGATTTGCTGCTGACATTGTCGCGATTAATGAGACTTGGTTAAGTGCCGGGCAAGAAGCGTGTGCTCCCGCGCCACCAGGCTATCGCCTGCGCTGCGCGCCGCGACCCTTGCATATGCGCCGTGGTCGAGGTGGAGGTGTGGCCTTTTATGTCAGACAGAATGTACATGTTCGTTACCTGAAAAATCCCAACCCCACAATAGAACAAATGTGGCTATCAACTAAAACTAACGGGTTTTCAATAGTGGTCGGTACAGCATACAGACCACAATGGCTAAATATAGACACATTCATAGACACTTTAACTGACTCCATATCAAAATTCTCACACTATGACTATATTATCCTAATGGGAGACCTTAACGTTAATATGTTGCAAATTAGTGAGAGCAAGTCACTTAAGCTGCAGCAATTTTTACGTTGTATGGACCTAAAACAAATTGTGACTGAACCCACCCACTTTACGTCTGAGTCGGAAACATTAATCGACGTGGTGTGCACTAATGGTCCAGTTCGAGAAGTGACAGTGAATAACATAAGCGGAGTTTGTGGTCATGCAATGGTCAATGTCACAATGGCATTAAAAAAGACTAAAGTACCCGATCAGTTCGTCAGGTATAGGGCTTTTCGGGACATAGATATAGAAAATTTCAACAATGATCTCACTGGCATGGACTGGGAGGCTGTGACTCGGGAACCTACCGTGAGCGAAATGGTAGCCAGGTTTAGTACGATGATCTTAGACCTCTATAAAAAACATGCTCCAATTAAGACTATTCGTATCAAGAAACAAGGTTCCTTACCTTGGATTACGGATACGATAAGATGTATGATGGACATGCGAGATCAAGCGCGGGAAAAGAAAAAGCAGTGCAAGTCGGACTCCAATGACAAATACTACAAGGACTGTAAGAAGCTGGTTCAAACCAGCATTTATTCTGAAAAACGTGCTTATTTTAATTATTTCATAAACTCAAACCTAAAGAATAGTTGCAAATTTTGGAAAAACTTAAAAAGTAAGATTTTGATTGACCCTAGTAAAAATGATTTACTGCCCGAGTGCTTTAATGACCCCGATAAGATCAATGATCACTTTTTGAATCTACCTGACAAAAACGCAGTGGCGTCTGCTGCAGAGCAAAATAAATTTGACACATGTTCTTTTGGAGCTACAAATCTTACCTTGGAACCAATAACAGATGTACAGGTTCTTAATTACATTAAATCTATAAAATCAAATGTTATAGGTAGCGACCAAATCAGTAAGGATATGATTATGCTAACACTTCCGAGAACTTTACCAATTATTACAGTAATTGTGAATGAGTCCCTTCGAACCTCTGTGGTCCCCCATCAATGGAAAGAGGCACTTGTTACGCCTTTGCCTAAAATAAACAATCCCAGTGAGTTAAAGGACTTGAGACCAGTGAGTGTTTTGCCATTTATGTCAAAAATTTTGGAAAAAGCCGTGTATTATCAACTTTTGAATCACGCAGAGAAAAACAACATTTTACCTTCTCTTCAATCGGGTTTCCGAAAGGGCCGGGGAACAGTAACTGCTCTACTAGATGTCGTGGATGAAGTACTAGCTGAGCAGGATATTGGTCATGGTAGTATCCTCGCTCTATTGGATTTCTCCCGAGCGTTTGATAGTATCGACATTTCTCTGCTTCTGTCGAAATTATCGTTCTATGGGCTTGACAAGAAAGCAGTACAGTGGTTTTGTAGTTACTTTGCAGACCGACAACAGTCTGTCAAACTCAAAAAGTCTGATGGATCCTCTCGCATTTCACACCCCAAATTGGTTCAGCGTGGTGTCCCTCAGGGATCCATCCTAGGTCCTCTTTTATTTATAGTCTATAGTGCAGATTTGGCAAAGGAAATAAAACACTGTAAATTTCATATTTATGCCGATGACGTCCAACTTTATGTTTCTGAAGCTCCAGACCGAATGTTGTATTCAATAGAAACTCTAAATAAAGATCTAAGCGGGATCGCGGACTGGTCAGAAAGGAACGCGCTTGTACTCAACCCTTCTAAGTCCAAATTCATTATTCTCGGTTCCAAATCCCAGGTTAACAAAATAAAAAACTTGTCCCCCGTAGTCAGTATTCGCGGTCAAAGTGTAGTTCAAGTTGATGAGACCAAGAGTTTGGGCGTTTTATTGGATAACCAATTACGTTTTGAGAGTCACGTAGAAAGTTTGGTTCGGAATTGCTTCTTTAGGCTTAAAGTTTTGTACAAAATTCGCAACCTACTGAGTGAGAAAGTGAGAATTACAGTATGTGAATCTCTAGTGTTATCTCGACTTAACTATGCAGATCTTGTGTATGGGCCTCGACTTTTGTATAAAACCAGTCGTTTGATACAGCGGGTGCAAAATGCTTGCTGCCGATTTATATTTGATATTCCTTCCCGAACACATATCACACCATTTTTAAATAATGCCTCTATACTAAATATGGAGTTACGCAGACAGTTGCATCTGGCATCTTTAATGTTTGACATAATTAAGTTTAAAAACCCTGACTATTTATTTTGCAAGTTGAAGTTTCCCAAAAGCAAACCGTTTTGCGAGCCTAGATCTACACGACCCCCACTTAGCACGCAGCACCACAGAACCGCGGCATTTACTGGTTGTTTTCGCTACAGCGCAACAAAGTGTTGGAATAATATTCCTCCGCCTATTAGGATATCCAAGTCCAAATCAATATTTAAGCAAAAATTAAAATCTTACCTTCTTAAAATACAGAGACGGGAAATTCCTAAAAGATTCACGAAGTAGCGAAAACTACCCGGTTTTTTGGGTAATAAAACTTTACAGTTTATTTTAAAAATGTTATTTCTTGTTATTTTATTTCTTGGATATGGTTTTTTATGTAGGTTGGGATTAACATAGTACACTATATATAACAAATATTTTATTTGACTGAATATTTATTTATTTAATTAATAAAACATATTATTATTTCAATATATCTATTATTTTCTTAGGTATTTAACTAACATTATGTACATTTCTTATAATCAGATTGGGTTTACATTATTTTTTTTTATTTTTTCCATTTGAATCCGTGTCTGCACTTCCTCGAGGTTGTAGCTGAAAATCAGCGCTTTGCTCTATGAGCTGATGCCGCTGAGCTATGGCCTTTTGCTCTGCTGCAGCACACATGCATTATAATCTTGTTGTTTTCTCATTTAGTATTTATTCAATTTTGTTCTTTTTTTTATGTATGCGTCTTTTTTGTGATTTTAATCTATATATTTCTTTTTTGTAATGTTTGTGTGTCTGAAGTAACAATAAAGCTTTTTATCTATCTATCTATCTATCTAATTAAAAATATCCACTCATGTGATCAAATGTGAAAACAGCTTTATTATTGGGCCTATGAATTACGTGTGAGTTGAAACATTCTATATTGGGGTAAGTGCTTGGTTTGTACACTATTTTTGTCAAACATTGCCCTTGAGTAACCTTTTTTATGATTCGACTATATGATACCTATGTAACTCATTACTACATGAAACATTTTAAGAATTTCTCTGTAAAACTATAAACAACCGAATTAAAAGATATGAATTGTGCGTGCTTCATCTCATGAATTGCCCACTATGTTACCATTTTGTGTTTAGTAATACGAATCATAATAAGATCCTATTACAATTAACTTGGAACTGCCTATCTAGACCTCCAGTAAAACAAAATAATATAACAGTCATTAGAAACTATTCAATTTTGTAGTTATTTTAATATTCAATCAACTAATCTATATCTAATAAAACCAATAATTTTCCTAAATAAGTAATTAAAAACTAAAACACCCTACATCCCCTAAGTACATAACCTAATTTGCAACATTCCTAAATCTGATTAAATCTAATAAACAAACCTGTAAAACACATCAAAATTCTAAAATAATCTATCAACGAAGGCTGTAAAACAATAAGATCAATCAATTGATTGCTCTAACAGAATGACAGAGTATATTGAACCATGTTATCAAGTCCAAAAAGAAAATTGATATTATGTTAAACAGTACATTTGAATATAGTGAGAATATAAAATTATTATGTATTATACTTTTAACCTCTAGTCATAATACCACAAAGTGTTAAATAAAATAAATTAAATGCTGAAAAGAATACAAACAATGAAAAAAAATAATTATAAATAAAAATTCCTGAAAGTAACACTCAAAATAAATTGTAAAATAAAAAACAAGAAATAATAAATTAAAAATAAAAATAGAAACACAGTAATTGAATATTTCAGTTATTATTGATAATAAGAATACAAGTAATTAAAAATAAAGCCAGTGAAGCAAAAATTATAATCTATGCAAGAAATATCTACCTAAATTTTCTGAAAACTTACAATTAAAATTTAAATAATATGCCAATTATCAAAGAAGAAATATACATATAACATCTTCACAATATTACCTAAGTTTTACCTAGACTACCACTTTGCTTACTAATTCACTACTTGTACCTTCCAGCTAATTACTGTTAAAGAAGAAAGGAAAAATACCATCCAAAGGCCATGTAAACTTATATGAATGAAGAACTCAACATTAAACTGTTAAATGGTTGAATCCAAAATATAACAGAAATAAATAAAATATATAAACTAACTAGTGTGGTGGAGTAACAGTGTGTTGAATGTTTCAGTGTAATAATAAATAATATAATTGTCTTGATGTATATAAACACAAATAAATACTAAATATATTTAACATTGAAATAGTCGCCCCCACTTATTTCAAACCCTTGTCACATTTTCAAACCTCGACCTAGGTCACAAGCAACAAATTGTGGCCTTGAAGCCACTGGAATTTAAATACATTTTAATCAAAAATTATGCCAATAATACCAACAGACACTTAGCTACTATTGAGGTAACTATACTAAACCACAGTAATATTTAACTAATTTTACTGATGATCTACCTTTTTTTTACTTATCCTGGTCACTACGGCACCAAATTGTAACGACCACCCCTTCCTGATCTGCTCTCTGATCATATAAGGGAATGTCATAAATAAAAATTTGAAATAGATACATAAATATAATATAAAACCTAACATATATCTGTCAACTTTATTCCTATTCAAAATATATATAAAACCTTCAGTTATAAACTACAGAATGAGAAATTGTAATTGGCACAATATAAAGATTTATCAATAAAAAATACAATATTTATTTGGCGTGATCGTCTAAGGTTGGGTAGGACTCTTCGTTGTGTTGCATAGTAACCAAGTTCTTTTCCGAGGTATGTGACAAAGATAAGAAACAAAGAATGTTTTAAGAATGCAATGTAAATTATTATAGTAATAATTATATATAATATAATAAATACATACAATATATAATAAGAGGTAATAAAGAACTGTTGAAATGGATTTGATAAATTAAAATGAATTGGAAATTTATAAAAAGTGGGTGTGAGTAGGGCCCCTATCCTCGCCCTAGTCATGTGAGAGACATCCTTTCATTTTTTTGAATTTCTCTCTCCAGGATTCACCAATCCAACACCCGAGTGTTAGTACTGAATAATAATGATAAAATAAAAATACTTTGTAAGTAAATAAGTTTATAAAGATAAGTAGAGGATGGAATATGGTGAGATTGTAAGAATAAATAAAGCTAACAATAAATTCCACAATCTTGAATAAAGTTATTTATATCACAAACCCAAACCTTGCAGATACTTTAATTTAATCTAAGTAGTGTAATCTCCAAGTTGGATCATTTTCGGAAGGGTAACTCTAATATCTATTTCTTGATAATTGTTATTTATTCAGGCAAAAGTTTCCAAACCCAATTCATAATTCATTCCATGACATTTGTTAATTATTCAGCCAAGAAGTTCCAGAACCAACTCTCTCACTGAGGCTGATGCACCGGAGGGTCATCCTGTCGTAACACCAGAAGCTCAGATCATTGAAATTGATAACAAGAGACTTCAACCACTGTTTGGTCTTATGCCAGATAACAAGTCACAAAATGAACATAAATGTAGGAAAGAAATAAGAATTTTTAATATTTGTCAATTATTCAGCCAAGAAGTTCTAGATCCAACTTTCTGCCTGAGTCTGATGAGCCGGAACTCGTCCTTGTCGCATCAACAGATAGTCAGATCAATGAAAGTGAAACCAGAAACTCCAATGACTTTAGTATTATGTTCGTTAATAATTCATGAAATAAATATATTAATGAAGGAGAGGAATAAATAGATTTATAATTCATTCCATGACATTGTTAATTATACAGCCAAGAAGTTCATGAACCAACTTCCTCACTGAGTCTGATGCACCGGAGTGTCATCCTGTCGTAACACCAGAAGCTCAGATCATTGAAATTGACAACAAGAGACTTCAACCACTGTTTGGTCTTATGCCAGATAACAAGTCGCAGAATGAACACAAATGAAGGAAGGAAATGTGAGTTCTTAATATTTGTCAATTATTCAGCCAAGAAGTTCCTGAACCAACTTTCTCCCTGAGTCTGATGAGCCGGAACTCGTCCTTGTAGCAACAACAGATAGTCAGATCAATGAAAATGGTTACAAGAGACCTCAACGACTGTGTGGTTGTGAGCCAATTGACATGAGGATAAAGGGAGAAAATAAAGAGTAAATAAACTTCACCAAGTTGGAGACTAGCACGCTGAGTGTGTTAAATAAATTATTTTGACTCAATCAAATAACCTTCTAGTATATCTCACCATTGTAATGCATTACATACATTATATTTAGACGAATATAAACACGTCACAAATGAGCATTTTTAGTTTATCAATACCTATAGATGTATTGTGTTCTGCGTGTGTGATCGTAATTACTTTTAATACAAAGTAAGATAAAATATAACATGTAAGTATATATACTTACATATATAAATAAGTATATATAATAAAATACTTTTAAAGAATAAAGTTCACGAAATATTAATATATAAATCAAGACCTTAAATAAATATACTATAAAAGTTAATTTCCCTGTTAAATTACCCTACAGTATTAAACGAAATAAACGCTCTTCTATAACAGGATTCACCTTCTAACGCAATAACGTAATTTAATATTAATATACTCAAAAATTAAACTTTTATCTACGAACTGGCAGAACTTTCCTGAACACGAAATTCCCTATTAATGTGTACTAAAATAATCACTCACCTAAAACTGGACCTACGTTCAACTCAACACTATATTCTCTTTTTAAACAACCGAAAAAAAAACTAAATATTAAACTGGGTACAAACTGGCAGAACTTTTGGGTTACTTTCGTTTCCTGACCGAGACTCAAACGTCCAATCCCCGAGACTGAAATTCTGATCCCGTGCCTCCGGCCTACTGCCCTATTTATACCCAAAAGACCGAACTCCCTCCCACGAGGCACCATGCACCACGCACCCGCGACAATCTCCAGTCATATTTACCAACAAAATAAAAGAATGCACCCTTGAATTACTTATTTAATTTAATTTATGTGTAACTACTGTAGAGTTATTTTGTTTAGCAAATAAATAAATAAATAAATAATGAATAAATAAAATCTATGTGTAAATGCGAAAGCATCATTAATTATTTTCCTGCAAATAATTACCACCCATAAGATCGTATCAACAACGGAAGAGCAACTTAATAACAAAGTAGGCGTTCCAAACTGCTATACTTTATGCACCACGCACCCGCGACAATCTCCAGTCATATTTACCAACAAAATAAAAGAATGCACCCTTGAATTACTTATTTAATTTAATTTATGTGTAACTACTGTAGAGTTATTTTGTTTAGCAAATAAATAAATAAATAAATAATGAATAAATAAAATCTATGTGTAAATGCGAAAGCATCATCAAATATTTTCCTGCAATTAATTACCACCCATAAGATCGTATCAACAACGGAAGGGAAACTTAATAACAAAAATAGGCATCCCAAACTGCTATACTTTTTTACCTTTAGGAACATTAATTAGATGTATCTATCTATATCAAATTAGTACATAAATTCTGAGAACCAGATATCAATATTTAATTAATAATTCTAATTTCTAATTTTTTTTATTCTTTAGCAAGGTAAATGAATTTAACTGAACTAACTGATAACTTCAGTAAATCAGTATTGCCAACTGCTATCAGCAGGTACCTATATTGAGACTATACTTCCGCTCCATACAAAAGACTCGAGCTTGTTCCGTCACAACATCCTTTTATGAGTAATTTTTCTTCCATTTAAAGATTCTATATATCAACAATTATATCTGCTAACATATACCAATATATAAACAGATATTTTTATGATAACTTCAGTAAATCAGTATTGCAAAATGCTATCAGCAGGTATATTGAGATTATACTTCCGCTCCATACACAAGACTCGAGCTTGTTCCGTCACAAGTTCTAATGTCCACAACGGCACCTTATTTCCTATTTGAAAATAATAGGACAAGAAAAAAAAGATACATGTTACAGATATAATTTTCTTCTTTTCTACAAAACATAGTCTGACAACGCATACATTGCGGTGTTTTTGTGTAAAAAGATTTAACTATTTCTATCGAAACATTAAGTTCATTTCTTTCATGTCGTAGTCTATTTGTGTACCTTCTAACCCGTGTATTAAACATCTTTTATACCACACCTACTCTAAAAAGCTTATTTTATTCACGCAAAACAGTGAATAAAAAGGCCTTTTATTCACTGTTTTGGTGTTTGAATTTGGAACACAAAATATATCCGATCTCCATTTCAATGCTTACACAAACTCCTTGCGCTAAGATTCGAAATTCAAACTCTTTGGTGCAAATAAATTGTCGAGATTTGATTGGTCGATATTTGCGACAAGGAGTTTGGCATTAGATTAAAAACTGTTTTGTGTTCTTTGCTGCCATTATAGAAAAAAAAAATAGTGAATTGGCGCCATTTCAAATACTTACTGTGAATTGTACGGACACAAAGTGACGAAGAAGATATTGTGTTAACACCTGAATTTATGGAAGAGAAGGCGGCCGATATTGTACAAATCACGGCTGGTTTACATCAAAACCTACGATGAGTTTTGTAAATGGAAAAATGAAAATCAAGCTTCGGGCACATTTTCTGAGTCTGTTTTCTTAACTTATTAAAAAACAACGCTTAGAGCTGAAGATATTATTAGGAATAAATAAAAAAGAGCCTATCGATTTCATACGTGCTCAAAAAGTTATTATAGCCAAATAGCTTATTTTAATTTAAAAACTTTGTCAAACATTAACAAATAATAGACGTTGGGTTGACGTGTGAGAGCAGGAAAGCAAAGTATTGTTTTCATTCAATACCGTTTTCTATAGATATTCTAAAAGATTGGTGTGACACCTTGTATAAAAAAATTACTCAACTATACAACCTAATGATAATAATAAGAAAATTACGCTTAATTTCAGTCATTGCTCTAATTTTAATGTCCATTTCAATTAATGTAACATTTATTATTTCTTGATTAAATTTCTATTTTCGCTTAAATTATGTCTTTTTCTCGTAGTCATGGTATAAAGTATAGTATGGAACTCCTGAATAAAGTACGAATTTATATCGAGGGCCATGAATCACTCGCGTCGCTCAGGATTCTAACAGTTGAATCACTCGCTGCGCTCGTGATTCAATCGTTAGAATCCTTCACTTGCTCGTGACTTATCTACGGCCCTCGCTTTAAATCCGTCCTTTATTCACTAGTTGCATAATATACTATTTTAATAAAGAGTGGCTAGAGGTTTCTTTCCTTAAGCAGTGGGAGTAGAGTTTCTCGTTCAATATTGAGAAATAAAACATCTGCGACTAATGATTTCCATCGATGCCACTCACCATGCTGTAGGTAAATATTAAAAAAATAAAGTAATTATTATGAATATAACGACATTTTCTTCGCACACTTCCGAGTTTACCTGTTACACCTTTGGTGTTCTGAGTTCGCAGTTCACAGAGGTCTCTCGTTCAAATTCTGATCAAGACAGATATTTATGCCATAGTACTTTTAAAGTTTTCTGACTCTGTGTTTTATTTGTTTAACTGTGTGGTAATCTATAGTTCAAATACGGTTGCAATATTATGGTCGGTTTTACACAAGTATATTTTACTGTTTTGTTTTGTATTGTACTGTTTCTTTTGAAAAGATCTCGTCGGGGGCGTTACTGCAAACCTTCTTATTTTGGTCCCCACAATAATCACGTCTACTTTGTAGTGTTCAGATTAAAGGGCTATTATTACCAGTATAGTGACTGCAGCAAAGGCTGTTCCAACTTTATTTACGATTACGATTGGCAACGCATCATTAAATATTTAATTATCAATAAATAACATATTATAAACGCAAGTAGTAGATTACCGTTGGTAAAACTATCTCAATATGCTGATGAGTTCATGTTTTACTGTGTTAGCAAAGACATTATCTTTTGTGTACAAACAATGGATACTTCTCTGATTTAATTTTCTACACTGTTGCCACAAATAAAAACGAAGCTGTTTACTCTTACACGTAAGTATAAGGTTCCATTCATAGTTATTATTTGTAGTCGTTAAATGGTAAATTAAACTGGACCAAACACATCAAAGAATTATCTAATAAACGTTTATCATACGCTAACGTATTTAAATATCTCTGCATTTCTGGCTTACATCCAGTACAGCTAAGACGTTTGTGTAGTGTTTTAGTTGAAAGTAGAATAGATTATGGTAGCTTTTTAAAAGGTAGTGGGAGTTTGAGAACTCTTAAGATCCCAAATTCGACAAAGTAGAAAATGATCAAAATCAGGGTTTACGTGATTGTGGCAGATTGATTAGGACAACTCCAACTCGTGTGATGCAGTCTGAATTAAGTATTATGCCTTTAGAGTATAGAAGATATTACTTATCTCATAAATATATATGCTGAAAGTCCGGTCCAGATTAAATGATAAGAGGATTGAGTATTTTTGTTAATTTCATATTAGGAGGTAAACGACATTGGCGTAAGAAATTTCTATTTTAAAGAAACGTGCTACCATTTCCGGCGAAATTTTTTTCAGAGCTCCCGTCCCAGGTCCCTCAGGAAAAAAGAGCCCCTGAGTTAGTCCCCAAAATATTCACTATTTGTATTGTGGTGAGTAGTGTCTTTTAGAGTTTGTGTTTCGTTTTGTAATGCCGGTTGTGTGTTTCTTGTGATAAAGACTGTATCTTCGAGAACTTTACTCATTATGGAGGAAGAATGAACTGCAGCCTGCTTTTGTAAAATATGAATATTTATTTGAGCATCAAGTTGTTTGCAGTATTATTATAATTATTATATTAAATTGTTTCACAGCTTTTAAACGATGATCGGTATTAATTATGTCTATGGGCACAGATGCTACTTACGACCATGTAGTTTGCGCGCGCGATTTTCAGCTATGAGAAAGTTAAAAAACCTTCTATTTGTCATTAATATTGAGCATGAAAATTTGTCCAGTATTTTATCATGGTTTGTCTCACGATGTGTTATTTCTTACTTCTCGTTACTGACACGGCGCACCACAAGACACCTCGCTCCATACAATTGTTTAAAAATTGTTTAATTCTGCTTGTGTCTTTAACAGCTAATTTTTAATTTAACTTGCCCACAATTAATACTTTTGATTTACTACCCGCTTGTGTTAACTGGAAGCAGCTGCACGCAACTAGGGGCGACGTCTGCGAGCAGTGATTGATCGGCGTGGATAGTGTCAAACATAGGAAATGCCAATATTGATGCATTAATAAAAAGTATTTACGTTTATCTTTGTGCAGCGCCTTAACACACATTCCTTGATTATCAATTAGGACATAAAAATTCCTTATAAAACTAAATATGCAGTAACAGAGCAGTAGCCCGAAGCCAGTAAGAAAGAAGACCGCAAGCCACACTGAACGCGTTATTTATTCATCCCGCTGCCCACCGACTTTATTGTATTAGCTTTTTCATATAAATATCACACCACCCAGTAATAATTTAGTAGCCGCGTTCATTTTTTATAAGTTTAGTTCTTTTTCTTGTCCAATAAGAATTTTTTAAAAATGAATTCAATAAGGAGTTGAATTCATTTTTAATAGTCGTTTGAAAATGCCTGAATAGGTTAACATTTATATAAGATATTATTTTCAGTATTATTTATTTATTTAAGTTTTATGATCTGCTATATTTATTTACAATTTGACGGGAAAACTTACAGCTAGTTTGAAACTAGATGACCATATGAACTGAAAGCCAATTAGAAGTTATACTATAATATATTTTGGTATAAAACATGAAAAAGCATTATGTTTTATGCCAAAATAAATGGAGAATTTTTTAACAAGACGTCACCCATTTTATTTACCGTACGAACAAAAGAAAAGACTTCATAAATCTTCACTCTCACCAGGTGCTACGGGCTATGAGCCTACTACGCGACTACGGCGTAGACGTCGCCATAAAACGAGAAAGACGAACACTGGCATGGTTGGTTTTCAGCAAAGTTTGTACTATAAAACTTTTATTTGTTAACCAGTGGCCTCAATATTAACTAATAATAAATTAAGTTGTAGAAAAGTAAGAAAACTCGACAAGAGCGGATGTTCTCGTTGAATCATAACAAGATCTCGCGGGTAGTTGTTGATGTTACATGGTTTATTAATAAGTCTTTAACAAGAATGATGTTTATTAAAGTTACGTAAAGGATAAGTAAGTAGATGCCTGGCCCATGCATAAGTAAATTTTCAAACCTGAATTGTTTGCGTAAGTGGATGTGTGGATGTTTCGCTGTTTACATTTCAAATTACTACAAACGGATGTATAGATATAATTCTAAAAATCACAACACACATTCATATGAACATAAAAAAATATATTTTCCTCCCTCTCAAAGACTTACCCAACATTACAGATTTTATCATAAGAAAGGCCACGTAACACGAAACATGTGTCGAACAAATACACTCGTGAATGAAATAAAATAAAGTATTCCAGATAAATCCAGAGCTTCTGGTATGGTTTCAATTCTGGGACGGTCGCAGTTTCTGGTACGCTTCACTGGGTCTGTGTGGAATCGATGTTGTACGACCTGGTAAAGTGTGTTGGTAATGCTTTTTTGCTTATTTTTGTTTTAAGTGTGTAGAAAGGTATATGTTTAATTAATTGATTAACATCGATAGTAAAACGTTTTCAGGCATTAGTTTGTGTGTTGAACAAAGTTGGTTATGATCGGATCAAGGTTGTTTAAATTTATGTATGTGTATATATTCTGGGTTCGCTTTCCCCCCAGTTCGCTGTATGGTCACCCATAACAAAAGCTTTGCTTACTTTGCAGCCATACAGTAGGTGTGCTTTGTTTAAAAAAAAATGTTTCAGTGTAATATTTAATTAATTCTAACTTTTAGAACATAAATTATTTTCAACGGAAGAAACGCTAGAATGGAAATAATATAAACCCTGTAAACTAAAATAGGCAGAATTCTTTCAAAAACATATTCGAGTGCAAAGTAAACAATTAAAACATACTAAGCGTAGCGAGTAAAAGTAAACAACCTAACACACCTGACCAATTCCAATGTAAATGATTCCGTACCTACTTCCCTCAAAACTTCATCTTAGATTACACTCTCACATAACAAACGAGTGCCTAAAATTATTTATTATGTTTCTAAGAAGTTAATATTATCACAAACACGCAGACCCAGCATCGAGACGAAACGACGGCTGCGACATTACAGCCCCACTCGCGATACAAACATCCTATACCCAAAAATCTGCTCAAAGTAATACCTGTCTACTGTGTCTTGAATATAAGGTGTACGATTGTATGTGGGTATTTCCATAGAAGTAAAAGAGTAGTGTTTGTACTTGAGATAATGTGGATAGGCGTGTTTATTACGCTCATACTTCACGTACATTGCGCTGTATAAACATATCATGATGGAAATGAATATAAGAATTTGACGTTTGTCTTTTTTGTATAAAGATGTATAAAAATTCATACTTCCCTGAGTTATATTTTGTCGGGATTTTTCTAGGAAAAAATATATAACCTAATTCGGTCTGCAGAATTTTTATTTTATTTCAAAGCTTTATTGAAGTTACAATTCGAATGAAGTAACCTTTAAATCTGTTAATACAATCGCTTTTTCTCTTACTTCGATTTGCAAGAATTTTTTTGTTATTAAGGACGTCAAAAAAAGAACTCTGCACAAAAAATTTTTGATTAATTAAGTCTAGTTTTATTTTTTAAAATAATACTGAAACTTTCATCAATTTAAGCATAAAATATCAAGCTAACAGAGAGGCTTTATAGAGTTATCTTTTAATCCGGTTTTCCAATTTCTCTGCATAGCGATAAATCTGGGAGAACTATCCGGCGGTCGGCTTTCTACCCGACCTGCGTTTTGAAGTAATTTACAGCGAACAAGTTCGTGATGTACCGTCCTACTCTTTAAGTTTGCAAACCGCCGAATGCGAGCAACTCAACAAATATATTACAAATTTAGAATGCGGGTTTAACTTTAAAATGTGCTGTTAGAGTCATGTTCGGTCGAGTGAGTCGGCTGTGGATTATGTTTTCAAGCATTGAATGAGCTATGTAGGAAGATTTTGTACCTCATACTTGATCATTGCGGAATGGAACAAATGTTTTTGATAAATATTTCCTGATAATTAAGTATTAAGACGAGTTATGGCTAATTTTATTTTATATCCTATTTCAATTTAATTTAAAACTAATGCGACTATAAAAAAGTACACAACAATTATTGTCTCTGAGTACAGCATCAAAGCCCACAGAGTAAAAGCACTGAAAGGCCATTTCTCTAATTAACTTACCTGTTTAACATTATAACTACAGAGTAAATACAATAACATTTCAAAGTAAATGAAATGTTATTTTACATTAAGCAACTTGTTTTTAAATAAAGAACGCGTTCGAAGCTGGACAGCGGCTAACGGTCGGCGGTAATGGCCGCCGCCTGCGCGTCTAACCGATACCGTCCTACTCTTTAAGTTTGCAAACCGCCGAATGCGAGCAACTCAACAAATATATTACAAATTTAGAATGCGGGTTTAACTTTAAAATGTGCTGTTAGAGTCATGTTCGGTCGAGTGAGTCGGCTGTGGATTATGTTTTCAAGCATTGAATGAGCTATGTAGGAAGATTTTGTACCTCATACTTGATCATTGCGGAATGGAACAAATGTTTTTGATAAATATTTCCTGATAATTAAGTATTAAGACGAGTTATGGCAAATTTTATTTTATATCCTATTTCAATTTAATTTAAAACTAATGCGACTATAAAAAAGTACACAACAATTATTGTCTCTGAGTACAGCATCAAAGCCCACAGAGTAAAAGCACTGAAAGGCCATTTCTCTAATTAACTTACCTGTTTAACATTATAACTACAGAGTAAATACAATAACATTTCAAAGTAAATGAAATGTTATTTTACATTAAGCAACTTGTTTTTAAATAAAGAACGCGTTCGAAGCTGGACAGCGGCTAACGGTCGGCGGTAATGGCCGCCGCCTGCGCGTCTAACCGATTCCCTCTGAATATTTAATAAATTCCACTTTGTTTACTTTATTTTTGGAACAAACTTTGAGATGTGAGCACGAACGAGCTGAGTTATATGGACACATTAATTATGTAGAGCGACTCTAAACATAAGTATTCTATACTTTTTTATACTACGTACACAACACAATTAATCGTTTGGTTAAAAGATGAAAAATTAACTGTAACAAAAATACAATAGTAAAAATAATAAATCGCCAGACAGACACACCGACTGAAATCATATATGATAAATATAAAATAACCATAACCCGAGAATAAACATCTGTGTTCTTCACGCAAATGGATGCATCGGCCAGCACTCAAACTTAGGACTTTTTACTTGCCAAAAGGCTGGCAGTATTAGAACGTTAGATTACAATCGAAGAATTGTGCAAAATAAGTTCTAAAAGAATAATCATTCCGTGCGTCGAATTCAGCAATCTCTTTTAAACTTCAGAGTACATATTTTGCTATCCTACATAAAATATGTAAAGTAAAAATAATTGTATAAAATAATTAACTGCTCGCAAATAGTACGAGTGATGTCGATTTCCATTTTCATTATTAAACTAAAGTTTCCAGGGAAATCAACAAGTGACGCCACGCTCGCATTAACAACGCTCTCTGTCAACTGAATTTTCATCATTCTGTGTTGATAAAATAGTTACTAAAACGCTTAAGGAATTCGCAGACATTTACATAGTCCTAAAATTATATGAAAGGTAGATTGTTTGTAAAAAAGGATGTTTATATTTCACACGAACGATATGTATTAACAATTTTGTTGTGTATTTGATCTTGGAAGGATTTTAAATATTAAATATTTTTTTAGTCAACGAATGAAGTTATCTGCCTGCGTCTACTATTTTAGTATAGCCCTGAGATTACTCTTGAATCGGCATGCAGGTATCATCTGTCTTCATTATCATTTTCCACCATGTGATATAGAAGAAAAACGTAAACCAATGCCAATTAATAATAATAAAAAAATCAAACACAACGTTACACTCTTCTAAAGCCATCATTGAGTAATATTTCAACCTTCGGTCTGGTAATGTAAGAGTTATTTTAGTCAGTAACTAGTTAGTTAGTTATTTTAGTTAGTAGTCAGTAGTTAGTAACAGTAAACCTTTTTAATATCATCACATAGTACGGTTTACATCAAGGGGAGCATTACCCGTGCCTATTTAATGACGCAGTACCGACCTCAGGTCCGGCTAAATTGACGTTTTGTTCCAATTTTAACGTTTTCCTGTTTCCTTCTTACTGTTTCCTCTCTTTACGCGAAGTAGAATTACTCTTCTTGTATCTAATTATTGCTGGCAGTAACTGTCGTAAGTAAAAACAAATGTCTAATACATTAGAAGAGACTTGGCACTTCTCTTTAATGTAAGTCTAACGCATACACTTCAAATTTAGTCATTTACTAAAAATAATACAAATTTACATTATTGGGTTCCGTCAAATCTGAAAACTGTAGAAAACCTAGTAATAACTTTCTTTAAATACTTACGCTTCTAAACTGTCAACTTTAGTTCTGTAAAGTGTCAACCTTCTCTGTTTCTGCAACAGCTCTACTTATAATATATCTAAATTGCTCAAAGTCGGTTTCGCTTTTAATTGCATAAACATGGCAATTATATCGAACTCGGAATATTCATATCAGGTGGGACGCAACGACCGTGACCTACTTCTGCTGACCGAAATTAATACTCCTCATCGTTCACTCAGGCTTGCAGATGCAAAGGTCATTCAAACATTAACTAAATTAATAAAACAAAGTTTTTTGCAAGATTTTCTATTTACGTAATGAATTCAACGGTAACTGGTTTCCATGGTAAGGGGTTTCATAACGCTGTCCAAACGCTATATTTAAACGCCGCATTAAATGCTAGATTAAATCAAAATTAGAATGGAATAAGCGAACAAGCAACTCCTGATAATAAAAGTTTATTCAGTAGTATTCCTTAGTAGGTGCTCGCTCCAAATATTAATATTTTGTCACTCAAGAGCACTATCTTTATAGAATTGCTAACTTACGACACACAAGCTCACACACAGCTCTTAAGCAAAAACTGATGAGTAGTCAAAACATAACATCCAGCTTAACGTAAATAAAAAAGGTAATTTCATCGATATTGTGTTTTTCAGTCATAGAATTCGGAGCCGGGTGTTCACAAATACCGTTTATTGCCGTTGGATTTAGGAAAATAAATATTTACTACGAAGGCAATTTAACGTTTTATGTGTACACTTCAGCAAGGTTTATTTTCTACTCATTTATTTATTTGTCGAGATTTACATAAGCCACGCGTTTTTGGTGGCTGTATAATTTAATAACGAAGTCTGCGCTGTAATGTTACAGACATGGTAACTTATAAACTCGTGTAAATACGTGAGATCTTTTTGCATATTACTTTGGATAACTCTAAATCGTATTGGGATGAATATAGTCGGTAAAGTTTTTAAAATAGAATCACATAAATAATTGTATATCCTTCAAATAAAAATGAAGACGTTACATATTGACATCAATTTTTAAAGCGATATTTGTAAGGTTAGCTAGTCGCATAAAAACATATCATTTTCTTAGCTTATCTTTCTAACTTATCACAAACATTATGATTTTATTAATCAACTCGACATTGTAATGGGTAAATTTTTGCCTCATATTTCGAGGTAGACATAAAGTTACCTCGAAATCATATGACGAGTACTAATTGTCTGAAATTATTAATTTGAAGTACAAATCTCTTTTCAAAATTAAATAAATACTGTTATAACACAAGCATTCTGTAATATTTTGGTTAAAATTATAAAAATTGAGTTGGTTTTAATAACAATAAGTATGTTTTTAAACAGTCTCAAACGTTTCGTTTTCAAAGTTCATTTATATCTCATCGTAAACGGGTATAATTAAAAAATGTTTTTAATTCGTAAAGATTTCACTCCAAAAGAACTAGACTGCTGATAATAGTGAACATATATGCATTCTCTTTAGGACCGACACTAATGTTTCAAAGAATCTGTGATTCAAAGCTGGACGAATGTTTTACTTTCATATTATACAGGTTGTAATACAAACATTCAAAATTTACGTTAAACCAAACTTTATTAACAAAATGAAAATATCCAGCACCTGAAACTGAGATACTGTATCAAGTAAAACATAATATGTTTTACTTGATTCAGTAATAACATATACATATACGTAATAACATATTATGTTATTACGTACTAGCTTTTAATGAAAAACAAATATGAGTATTAACATTGCTTTCATACAGAACGCTTTGATGGTGGAGGTTTTACTTTGATAGGTTATAGGTGACTATACTACTTCTAAGAATGCATATTACACAAATAATATGAAATCCTTTGTAAGGTAAAAAAAAATCACATTTGAATTACTGTGGTACTACACATTTATTAATGAAGTTCATTAATAAATGTGTATGTGTTTGCAATACTCATTAATACTGTTGTGGCGACGCGTCTAAGCTTTCTTATTATAAATTTTATGCATAAATAATGAATAAATAATGTAAATAATGTAATTGATTCTTCTTAATTTTTATTATTAATTTTATTCATATATATAAATTAAATGTTGTGTAAAAATACCTACATATTTAACTTTTGTAAGCTGTCTGTAGCCGTTTAAGTTAAATTAAATTAAATAAACTTAACATTTAAAACTCCTCTAAAAACTATTACACGAACCTTGGATCAGTCAGGCTAAAAAACTAATTAAAATCCATTTGGGGATTACGTACGTTCAATAACACCCCTCTTTTAACTCTCGTTAAAAACTTCCTTTTTATAGTAACAAATAAAAAATCTGATAAAATAACAGCGAGCAACAGTATTGTTTGTTAAAGCAAATACTCTGTAAATGGAATAGTCTACCCTCCAGTCGATGTCCGATCTGACAGCGGGAATACATCGATACTTACGGGCCCAATGGGCGGACTAAAGGAGAATGATCGAGCGCCTTTCTCAGACGTGATCTAAATATTCAATTCAAAACGCTCTAGATCGAACATGAATGATTCCTTTCATATTTATTTGTACTGTTATTAAAAAGGACGTTCGTAAAGAATTTGTTGGATTGAGCTCTTAGATAATTAATTTGAGTCGGTTTGTTTTTATTAAAGTCATAGGGACCGTGCAGGGCATGATTTCTTGGGAGTTTCAGGATAAAAAAGACTAAGTAATTTCTGGAGAAAGTGTATTTGTACATGACGAAACATTTTTTAATTTAGTACTTTAAGATTTTATGGATTAACAAACAAGTAAACATTTTCTTGTTACTCTTAGTGTAGATTGTTATGAAATCAGTTGAAATTGAAATCCCCCGATTAATTCTCTGCGGATAACCCACGTAAAAAGCCTGTGGGGTTTCCAAAGGCGGCTTTATCAACGCCACAACTTTTGCTACTACCTCACACGATAAAAGATGGGTTATGATCTAACTAGCTTATGACTTTGTTTTTTTTTAATAATTGCAAGTGTTCAAAGTGTTCCGTATCTATGCAGATCTCGGGGTCACGGCTGAAGGTTTACAAAGCATAAATTCACGCATCATAATATAATATAAAAAAATTTACTGAGAAAAATTTAAATTACACTGGACTACTTATTCCCGAGCAGTGTTATTAATTCTCTAAGGTTAATCGATGCATTAATATTGGTATGATTTTTTAATTTTGTTTCATTTGTGGGTACTTTGTTAATAATTTTGTGAAAAATCATATTGTCAATTAATGATATTGGCAATAAATAATGTCTTTTGGTTTTTTTTACTTTATGTACCGAAAATCAACGATGAATTACTTTGATTAATATGTAAAATATGGTTATATATAAAAAAAGCTATCTTAATAAAATGAAACAAAACTAAGTACGATATCAAAACTGAGTCATTAAGCATAATATCCAAACAATAAGCAGGAATAAATTCCTGTAACTGACATCCGGCTGCAAGCAATCTATTAGTGATGCTTTATGCCTTTCCGGTCGCTCCTACAGAACTCGCCTACAGACACGATGGCAGCACTACGATCAATGTTGATACCGTCTGCGGGCTTTGTTCAAGTCTAGCTTAAAAATGAATTTATTTCCTATTACATCCAACACACCGGGTTTCTTGGTTTATTAAAGGTTCATGAAACTTTACTAAATGAATCTAAAGTCTATTTTTTTTTTGTTACGCCCGGCTTATATGTATAGACTGCAATGTTCAATGAATTGAAACCAAACAAAAAGTTATTTATTATTAAAGAATATCTATTTATGTTTATTAAATAACAGACAACCAAGCAACTCGAGAGATCCATTTTCTCCATCTCGTCAGCAGCTGTTGGTAATGACAATGTGTGCTCGAAAATGATCACTTTGATCTTACCTATTGTATAACCTATACTCACCCATATTTTGAACCATTCCTTGGCTACCAATACTTTCCCTACCGCTTGGAAAAGAGCTCACGTCATACCACTTCCTAAAGTGTCTAACGCTAGCTCCATTACCCATTTCCATTCTATGCTTCTTGCCCAAAGTCCTTGAACACATTGTCCATAGTCAACTGTTGGCATTCGTTACTAGCAACAATTTGCTATGCCGTTTCCAATCTGGATTCCGACCGGGCCACAGCACAGTATCAGCACTCGTCAATGTGACAGATGACATACGCTGGGCTATGGAAAACGGATCTCTCACACTACTGATTCTGCTAGATTTCAGTAATGCTTTTAACTTAGTGGATTTTGATGTCCTTCTCGTTGTTGTTGTTGTATGTTGCAATCGCTTTTTCACAAAACGTTTGTCCTTCTGCGGTGGCTTGGTTCAATTCCTATCTTCGAGGCAGGTCTCAGCGTGTCCGCCTAGATGAGTCATACTCTGACTGGTGTGATCTTGTTGCGGGCGTGCCTCAGGGTGGCGTTCTCTCTCCATTACTCTTCTCTATTTTTATTAACTTTCTAACTTCTGTCCTTTCATCTTTACGCTGACGACTTGCAGATTTACCGTCATTTTCCTGTTTGCGATGTTGGCTCAGCCATTTCCGCTATTAATGACGATCTTAGCCGCGTAAGTGACTGGGCTAAGTCTTTTGGATAACGTGTAAATCCTAGCAAGTCTCAAGCCATGGTCCCAGGTAGTCGATACATGCGCGGTTGCATTACTTTATCCGATCTTCCTCCTATTGTGTTTACTCGGATTGATTTCACTGACACATCCAAAAACTTGGGTGTAATTTTTGATTCTTATCTCACTTGGCGACCTAATGTTAGTGAAATCAGTCGTAGAGTTTATCATTCAATACATACCTTAAAAATCCTCCAAACCTTCCTTCCCTTATCGACTAAAATCTCCTTTGCTCAAAGTCTCATCCAACCCATCAATGATTATGCAGACGTCTGCTACTTAGATATCTCTGAGGAGCTTCTAAATAAACTGGAACGTTTACAAAATCTCTCCATACGTTTCATATTCGCACTAAAAAAGCATGATCATGTATCGGAGTTCCGTAACCAACTTTTATGGCTTCCTATCCAACTTTGTAGAAACATGCGAATCCTCTGCCTCCTTTTTAATGTTCTCAATAATCCCAACTCCCCGCAATATCTTCGCGAACGATTTTCTTTTACCCATTCGAAAGAGGCGCCATGCAAGCGTACTCTCCTTCACATACATCAACATAAAACAGACTTTTTCTCCTATTCATTTACCGTTCATGCAGTCAGATTGTGGAATTCGCTCCCTTATAATATCCGCGAGTCAGAAACACTACTTATCTTTAAAAATAGAGTTAAAGACCACTACTTTTCCCTTATTAAGTAAGTTTTTTATTGTTATGGCATTTATAAGTTTTCCTTTTAAACAACTTTAGATTGTATATATTTCATTGTATTTTATTTTATTTATGTATGTATATGAGTATATGTAAGTTTATTTACGGTGTTAAGTATATAATGTGTGTGTGTACACTACTTTGTTATTTTTTATTTATTTATTTATTTATTATTTACAAAATCCACAGCACTTAAAATTTACATTAAATATAACACATATAAAACAAAACTTATAGCCATTAATGGATTTACATCATTTTTGTCTGGCTTATAGACGGCTAGCATTTAAAAAAATTATGAAGAATAAATTTTATAATCCATGTCTAAAAAAAAGAAAAAAATAGTTAAAATTTAAATAAAAAAGTTGAATTTACAATTTATGCACTTATAAGAATAAATGTCTTTTTTAATCTATGCTTTTCAATAAAATTCAGATTGGTGTCAACATAGATAATAAAAAAACAATAAAAAAAGGAAATTTACAAGAATAGTTACACTGTTAGTGCTAATTTTTTTTTAAATACAATAATAAAAGACAATAATAAAAATAAAAAATGTTCAATTAAATTTTAAAATAGTAAGTAGAATGTCAATATAATTATAATTATCGGTTTTAGCTCTGATGCCAAAGCGTTTTTTTATAAGGAATGGAAGTTTGTGCATCAACGCTTCCATGTGCGAATCATCGGAAACAGGGGATTTAATTTTTCTTACTGTAACATTACTGTGTATGAATCTCCCGGCTTCTGACGGGAGTGTTGGTGTTGTCTCCTTGTGGCTGTTTATTCGTGCATGACGGACATACCCATTTAGTTTGTTTTTTAAATGAATTAGGTGTCAGGTTAACACATAGGTAGTGGGGTATAGGGCTTGGCGCATGATGATATTTTGCATATAATTGTTTCCTTGGGGCTTAAAGTAAGCTCACAGCCGACACAGTTTGGCATTGTATTAGGCCTGTAACGGTTCGAGTAACGGCACTATCGTCAAATGACGAGTACAGAGATAGCACCTCACTTTCACACAGTCGGCTCGCGGGGGTAGGAGGGAGGATTATCGCACACGCAATACTGAAACTTGCACTTTATACGTTGGGGAAGAAATAAGGGTTAAAATCGTTTACGCGTTATTAAAATTTATTAGAGCAATCGTTAACACGTCTTTATCGGTTAAGTAGCTTACGCAGACTAATCTGTCCTCTCACAGGTCGGCTGGAAGAGATTTCTCTTAGAAATAAGCCGTACCTTTGTACATATTTAGTCTTTAAGATATTTTACATTGTTTTCATATGTGTGTACAAAAACTGTTAAATAAATAAATACTTATACGAAATTACCAAAAATATTGATTATTTATTGCTCAGGACAATATTTACATTAAGTGTAACTAATATTAATATCTAGTAATACATATAAACTGGTTTGCTTGTTCATGCAATACACCTAAATTCATATGGAGTGTGCACATTAATTCCAGAAAAATAGTGTTATTCCCGAGGGTTACGCTAAGTCGAGGTTGAGGTTGACGTTGAGGAGGACGATGGTTGGTCCCGCGCTAACTCGTGAACGGGTGCCATTTGAGGGTGTTTGTCGTTAGGATATTTGGGGGAAGAAAACTTGCTAACTAAAAGATGCAGATGAGAATAATTTTGTATAGACATAAAGAGACACTGTAAATTTATTTTGAAAAAAATATACCCGTGAAGTTTCTTGCCAGTTCTTCTTCACGAAGGTTTTTCCGAACTGGTGGTAGAGTCTTCTGACGTCAATAAGAACAAGTAAATGTCAATGTTGAGAAAAAAATATTTGAATTTGAATTTTGAATGTAATGAAGCTGGAAACTTAATTGATTTTCGTTTGCACCCTTCAGTCCCAAAAACTGTCAGCGGGATTTGGAAAACTCGTTTTTCATTTGTTATTCCCACGGAACTTCTAATACAAAGAAATAGAAATGCTTTTGTTTGAATTTACTTGCAGTGCCACCGATGCCAAATTGTTCCCTACTTCAAGCCAATAGCTAACTCACGCAAATATGTTCAACCAGTCGCACCATTAGTTATGGACTGAGCCACGTAAATGCGGTATCAGGCATATAGGACCTATGCTTGCTCTAGTTACCGGCTCGCATACCATTTCTATTTCTGTCTTTAAAAAAGAACTTCAATAATCAAGTTTTTAAAGATGAACTAACTAATTATTTTAGGTGTTGATCGATAATATTTTTGCATTATTATAAAATTAATGACGAAAAAAGGAAGATATAATCTGCCTTCTTACCTATATTTTAAAATAAAGAGTATTAAAAAAAATACCTACCATCTCATCTCATTTATATTGTTGGTGAGCTAACGGAATTTCATTAATCGTAAATTGATTTCTGCCATTGTCGTAGAACAATGGATTTTTGAGCGTTTGCTGACATTTGAATTAATTTGAAAAGAGACGATTTCTAACCTTCAAATAAAATTCAAGAAGGTAGAGATAAGTAGCAAGCCATCAATCGCCTCCAAACGTTTCATTGAAATGGGTTCAACGCATTAATTTCTTACTTTGATAATATTTTCAAATTGTAAAATAGCAGCTGCAGATGCATGATAGATTATTAAACAATAGATTAAACCTTCCTCAATATATACAAGGGTTTCAATTCTTACAATTAATTGCCGTGAATGACGAATTTTTACATTAACTTAGGTTTTTTAAAAATCTATTAAAACCGTGAATCGTCTATTGATTTCGAACATTTCAAACGCCACAGTACTTTATAATAGGGATCAAACTAACGAAAAAAGAACCAAAAGGTAAAAATGATGAAACGTTGACAGAGCGTCCATCAGACTTATCCCTTATCAATTTATTGGTCAATATAACTTAACGACTTCAGAGTTGCCCTTAATTACAAGGTTCTTGAAGTTTACAGCTTCGTGGCTGCGATTTGATTAATATTTACAAAATACAAAATAGCTGATGCCCATAAAACTAATGACTACTTTCGGAAGACTATTAGGTACAATGTTACTGTGCCTAGTATTTCATAGAAAGTGGATGTGGCAAATATATGATCTTTTACAACACTGTTTTCTGTAACTTGTTTTAGTTTTGGAGTTAAAGTGTTATGCTCAGTTTTATTTTCTTAGATTATGTTTGCAAAGCTTAAAAAACTATTTAATTTACTATTTGAATCACATATGCAATTAATATATATAACTTACATCAATAAAGAAAACTCTCCAATGTCGCCCAAACAAACACCTTCCTTACCTAACCTTGAGGTTGCTGGAAATAGCCTTCTATCGCAATGAAGCATTTCCTGCACTTGGCTTACATACAGCTCCAGTTTGTTTTGCAAGTTGCTTAAAATGTTGCTTAAAATGAAAATAACAAGGAGACATTCGTTTATTTAGCTATATTAGACAGACTCAAATTCAAGATTCAAATTCAAATATTTATTTTTCAACATTGACAATTTTTTGTTCTTATTGATCTCAAATAAAGCATGACTACTACAGTTCGGAAAAACCTTCGTGAAGAAGAACTGGCAAGAAACTTCATTGGTATATTTTTTTCAAAATTAATTTACAGTTTCTATTTATGACTCAAGTCTTTACAAAATTATTCTTATCGGCATCTGTTAGCTCGGCAAGTCTCCCTCCCCCCAAGTATCCAAACGACGAACACCCTTAAACGGCACCCGTTCACGAGTTAACGCGGGATCCAGCCATCGCCCTTCCCAACCATATTAGAGGGAAGTGAAAGACCCGTCACCCGACGCTACCATAAGAAGACGTACTTTAGTGACAATGACGCTTTAGACATTCATCGGGACGAACTCTGCACTTAAGTGATATAAATTAGGGTTAAGTTTTAAAAATGGTATCCTTTTTTGGTGTGGGGAGTAAAAAAAGAGATGGTGTCACAACCATCTGACATCCTGTATGTGGTCACATCCACATCCACAGGCTTAGCGGCAACGCATTATTTGTCTTTTCTATTTCTTTCTTATATATAATACCTTAAAGTTTCTTCATTTTTAAACATATAAGGACCATTTATTTTAAAGTTACATAATAAATACTCTTTTTATTTCAATTTACTTTTCTCGCTTACCTTTTCATTATTATTTTCCTTCAGGTGATCTGTTTCAATGAAAACAAGAAGTTGATTACTTACGCCTTTTCCAAGAAGAACATATGTCACATGCTGTAAAAACACGCGACAAGAAGATGTAATCAGACGACATAATAATTGTTTGCTATTTTGACAATCATCAGTGGTTCCTAGTTTTAATAAGGTATTTACTATTTCTTTTTTGTTTTATCTTGTATTGCATAATCCAAGCTAAATTTTGAGTTATCTAACTCTATAAATATAATTGTAAAAGACAACGTGATAATAGGTTTTTACCTATGAAACTGCCGTTTTGCCGTACTGGCCATTTCAAATGAAAATATTTTTTTTTTGACTAATAATTCTAATTTCAAATTAATTTTATTTGACAAACATGGAATTCTTTTTCTAAAATCGTCATTTGTTTAATAGTTAGTGTTTTGTTTTCAACGCATTCGAACATTTTTCGTCATCATGGATAAGTTAAAAATTCGAGTAATTATGGAGTATGAGTACCGTCGTGGCAGCAAAGCGGCACAAGCGGCACGCAACATCAACGACGTTTACGGAGCAAACACTACAAACGAACGTTATTGGTTTACCCGCTTCCGTTCTGGAAATTTTGACCTGAAAAATGAACCCCGTGGTCGTCCGAAAACTTTGGTCGACAATGACGAATCAAAGGCAATTGTGGAAGCTGATGAAACTCAATCCACGGCTGAATTAGCAGCAGCTTTCGACGTTAGCATCAAAACAATATTGGTCCATTTGCGTCGAATTGGCAAGGTAAAAAAGCTTGACAAATGGGTACCCCACGAACTCAATGACCGCCAGCGCGAAGTACGCGTGGAGACATGCCTTGCACTGCTCAGCAGGCATACAAATGAAGGAATTCTGAACCGCATTGTTACTTGTGACGAGAAATGGATCCTGTTTGACAATCGTAAGCGCTCATCAAGTTGGTTGGACCCTGGTTCAGCACGCAAACAATGCCCTAAACGAAAACTTACCCCTAGAAAAGTGATGGTCACTGTTTGGTGGTCTAACGCGGGTGTAATTCATCACAGCTTCATACCAAACGGGACAAGTGCGTCAAATTGGCAAGGTAAAAAAGCTTGACAAATGGGTACCCCACGAACTCAATGACCGCCAGCGCGAAGTACGCGTGGAGAAATGCCTTGCACTGCTCAGCAGGCATACAAATGAAGGAATTCTGAACCGCATTGTTACTTGTGACGAGAAATGGATCCTGTTTGACAATCGTAAGCGCTCAGCAAGTTGGTTGGACCCTGGTTCAGCACGCAAACAATGCCCTAAACGAAAACTTACCCCTAGAAAAGTGATGGTCACTGTTTGGTGGTCTAACGCGGGTGTAATTCATCACAGCTTCATACCAAACGGGACAAGTGCGTCAAATTGGCAAGGTAAAAAAGCTTGACAAATGGGTACCCCACGAACTCAATGACCGCCAGCGCGAAGTACGCGTGGAGAAATGCCTTGCACTGCTCAGCAGGCATACAAATGAAGGAATTCTGAACCGCATTGTTACTTGTGACGAGAAATGGATCCTGTTTGACAATCGTAAGCGCTCAGCAAGTTGGTTGGACCCTGGTTCAGCACCCAAACAATGCCCTAAACGAAAACTTACCCCTAGAAAAGTGATGGTCACTGTTTGGTGGTCTAACGCGGGTGTAATTCATCACAGCTTCATGCCAAACGGGACAAGCAGTACTGCAGATGTGTACTGTGAAGAACTGAACACAATGATGGAGAAGCTCACACGTCTCCAACCAGCTTTGGTCAATCGTTCGGCTCCACTGCTCCTGCACGACAACGCGCGACCTCATACTGCACAGCAGACGGTCTCCAAGCTACAAGAGTTGGGGTTGGAAGTTCTCCGTCATCCGCCGTACTCACCAGACCTTGCACCTACAGGCTTCTACTTATATATAACTTCTTGGCGGGAAAAAAATTCAATACCCGAGAGGCAGTACAAAATGCCTTTGAAGAATTTGTTGCCTCTCGTCCAGCTGATTTCTCCAAGAAAGGCATCAATAAGCTACCAATGCGTTGGCAAAGATGCATTGATTGCATGGGTGATTATTTTGATTAATAGAAATAAAAAATATATAAAAAAATTACGCTTCATTTATTTCGTGAAAAACGGCAATTTCATAGGTAAAGACCTAATATATTTTAATTTTTTTTATTTATTTATTTATACAATATAAAATAAATAAATATAAAATATTGTTTACCACTTTTGTAATGATCGGTAATTTATGGATTAAATATCTTATTTCCTACTAAGTAGTCTTTGAAATAACTCGACAACTTGAATTGGCGTTTTGTAAGGGAGGAACATAAAGTCAAAAAAAAAAATAGTATATTTTTATTTAATCAAAGTATGTACCATTGCTATCTATGCACTTTTGCAATCTCATAGGTAGTTCATTGATCCCTTTACTAAAAAAACCATTCGGACGGGAATCAATAAAATTTTTGAAGGCGCTTTGGACTGCCCCATCGTAGTTGAATTTTTTCCCTTGCAAGAAGTTATCCGAATTTTTAAAAATATGGAAATCTGTTGGAGCAGGCTCCGAGGAGTACGGTGGATGTCTTAGACATTCCAATTGAAGCTCCTCTAATTTGGTAGCCGTCTGTTGTGCAGTGTGTGGTCTAGCGTTGTCCTGAAGCAGCAGTGGCCTAAAGCGATTGACTAGCCTCGGTTGTTTAGCAGCTAGCTTTTCCAGCATGGTATGCAGTTGCTGACAATAGACATCTGCCGTAATCGTCTGGCCAGATTTAAGAAAGCTGTAGTGAACAGCACCGGCACTAGTCTACAAAACGCTCACAAGTAACTTTTTTGAGTCAATTTTTGCTTGGGGCAGGATTTGGCTGGTTCGCCAGGGTTCAACCATTGCGATGAGCGTTTCCGATTGTCGTACAGGATCCAATTTTCATCACAGGTAATGATTCGATTTAAAATCCTTTAATATTGCGCTGGTTGAGTAATTAACGCAGCAGGCAACGCGCGTTTGTTGGTTTGCTGCACTCAATTCATGAGGTACCCATCTCTCAAGTTTTTTCGCCTTCCTAATTTGCTTCAAGTGGATTTAAACAGTTTTGTCACTAACACCGCAGCCTACAGATAACTCGGACGTAGTTTGCAATGGAACCGCTTCCACAATTATCAACTTTGGCCTCTGACAGTCCACGGGGCTTGTTCTGCAGGTTGAAATTCCCAGACCGAAAACGTTGGAACCAAAAACGCCCTGTGTTTTCTTTTGCGACACCGCCGCCATACACAGCATTAATACATCGAACCGTTTCCACAGCACTGGTGGCACGGTGGAACTCGCACTCGTAAGTAACGCGATATTTCAAGTTTTCCATTTTGTAAACTAAGTGACGCAAATAAAAAACCAAAAGAGAAAAAAACAAATGAATTAGCTTTTCAAAACACAAATTCGTTAGTAAATATCTGTATAAATTTGAAATTGGAATAATTAACCGAAGAGGAGATAATACGACAGTACGACAAAATGCCAATTTCATATGTAAAGACCCAATATATACATTTATGCGTAAGTTGAAAGATAGAAGAGAAGACAGTACGAAGGTGTGGCATGTGTACAATAAAGAAATAAAACAATAAATATTAAAGATACATAATTTCATCAAAATTGAACGTAACGTCGTTAATGAAATTAGTCTGCAATCCTTTGGTTACTACTTATTGTCAACCCAAGAAGATATAAAATTTCCTAATTCAAAAACAAGCATAACTTTAAACTCAGATGTAGAACCAGTGACGACGACATTACCTTGAGCCCCTGATCAGCTTTTTACTAAAATAAGATGTTTTAATGGAAAAAGTTTTAATAGGATTTGATGAACGAAACGCTAATATAAATTTCTTTGAACTTAGTTTGTTACCTTAATTATATTGATGTTTCCTCGTTCATTCATTGTAATGATGAAAAAACATAATTGGGTAAGTGATAACTAAGTCAGTCCAAGATAAATATAAGTGAATAGTTGTTTATGTAAGATTTAGCGCAGTGAACTATCTAGTGCATGCAAAAAATTTACGCGAATGGTTGCAGGAAGAAAAAATCGTTTTATCATAAAACTAATGATAAAGATGAGTACCTTCTAAAAATAAGAAAGTAAATGTCTTCGAGAAAACCACCTTGACGACAAGTATTATTGAACTTGCTCTAGTCTACTTCAAGTTGTGTATCATTTTGCTGAACAAAGAAATGTAGCTAAACAATAAGAAAGAAGTTTCGCTAAATCGCTTACCTCAGTAATAAAATCGAATGTACCTGTAATGAAATATACTTTTAGAATGTGACAAATACTATATTCAACGTACTGAAAATAATAATAACGTATATTTAAAGAGAAAATGAGTGTGATGACGTTTGGCCTTAAACAAATTGTTATAGACCCATAAAAGATTAAACAATGATTAACAGAAAACAGTTGTACCTCCTCAACAAAACATTTAATTTATAGCTTCTATAACATTATACTTATCGTTGTATGAGTTAGTTTGGCTTACCTGAAGCAGGAATTTCAACTTGTGCAGAACATTTCGCCGCTGGGTGGAGCAATTCCTGTATCAATTATAGACGTCGCTACACGCGCAGCCAGCGATACAAGGTTCTACCCACCGTCACGGCCTGCGCACGCCCTCGCCTTCAAGCCGCAGGCAACGTTTTGTAAAAGTCCCAAGCAGAATCTTTCCGCGAATTTCCTTGAGATACGGATCCATAAAATTAATGACATTAACAACGTGTATAGCATATCTGTAAGTATTATGCATATCTGTTCGTTTTTATAAGTTGATATTTTAACCGAATAAACATACTAATAAAAATAATTTTCGTCATTCTGTGAAATACATGTGGATTTTAAATGGTAATAAAAGTACACCGAGAGAAAAAGAAGCCGGCGGAAAAAAATACTTTATCAGTAGTATCAATTACATTTATTAGTTAGTATTATCTCTCTAGTAACTTTGACAATAGGTAGGCCGCCGGTGTGGAATGCCACCAAGGTACACACGCTCGCGGCATCGCATCTTCCTATGACAGTCTAGCTGGCTGTGCTGCCGACGGGCTATTAAGACTATGAGGTCCTGGGGTAAGGGTGCTCATAGACTCTTCAGTGAAATTTCAAAACGATGGGTAAATGAAATTCGTGGTCTTAAGGCTGGAACTTTTTTACACTGCGTTTATCTACAGCGATCAATGCGGCAAATCTGTCAGCCTTTTGCGTTGCCTAATGTGCAAATAATTTAGGCGTTTTATTTTTTTGTATAAATATGGAAATTTTACATTTAAATAAAAATTCCCTCGACGTAATTTTCATACCACGTGGAAAAATAAATGGATCACACGAAAACCTTACTTTGAGTAACCCTCAATGACTGCTGAATGTGCAGTTTAATGCATACACTGTCCGAGTTCATACGTATCCAAGCACTGCATAACGAATATCTGTCTAGACTGCATAAGAAACTTCAACGTTTTGTGTTTTGTTCTTAAATATTGATAAACGTGATCCAAACAGAGAAACCGAAAGCCTGCGATCAATCTGAATATTAGTTAAACTAAAATTTTCCAGTTTCCCGATTGCCGTGAAAAGGAAATTTCCGTGAAACTGACGGCAAACTGCTTTCACTGACGGCCGCTTTACCTATTCAATCAACTTGGTGGATTTACCATGGATATATACAAAGCGAACTTTCAAATGGAAGTCCTTTCTAGCGAATCGCACGCCTCGAGTGTTTGCTTTATAAGTCATAAAGATAATAGGGCGAGTTCTTAATGGGGTAATAGAAATAAGCGATAATTGTGATGTTGTTCAATAGTCGGTAAAGTAAGCAATTAGCCGTGATGGTAATTAATCTGTATCGGAGAAGCGGGAAATATTGCCGAGTAATGGAGCTGTAACGCGCGGGAAATCGATCATGAAGAACAGCTTCGTGAAGTCAGATAGATAACTGAATAACCGTTAACTACTTTTTGTGTTACTTGGGATATGAAAGGAAGTGATGTTTATTTTTCGGGCTGCTAATGGTAAGTGGTTCATAGATACTTTTGATGTAGGGTTGATTCAAAAAAATCAAAATATTTTATTTCATCATAGGTAAAAAATGTTAACTCTTGGTGAAAGTCTTCTTTTTCTTCATCTTCGTCGAAATTGTGTAAATACAACTTTACTTCGGCTTGTACAAGGTGTTATGGGTAGAAGGAGAGGAAAACAAGCCGGCGGGAAAAACCTCTGGGCATTATTTTAATAAAAAATCTTTTATAAACTATACAGGGTAGAAGGTAAGGGTTTGAGTAATTTGACGATGATTTGAAGACATTATAAGATTACAAGCATTTAAGTTTCTGTGTGATTAGTTGTAGTTCTACGTTCAATACCAAAGGTTTTGGTTGGAATCGTTACCCACGAGGCATGGATGTTTTATGTACATGTATTTACAGAAGCGCTGCTTCTAAATTATCCACTTTTTTTAATTGCCTGTATTATATTTATTATTAGTAGTAAAAACTTTTTTACTTATTATTTTTAATTATTCTGCCCTATTTCCTAAGCCTCTTGAAACGCGAAATTATGAACGGAAATCAAAATGAAGTGGATCGTCAAGGAATGAATCTCACCAAAATAGCACCATTTACCATACTAACATAGGGAGGTAAGTAAAATACTAATATAAGTTACACAGGTCGAATGATAAATGTAAATAAAGCTGTTAGTTGGCTAAAAATTTCATAACCTTAAGTTTATACTCCTTTAAAAACTTACTTAACATCCAACAAGTTACTTTACGATGATTTTTACTCGTAAGTACCTACTAGTTAGTAGGAACCGTAATTGACGTCGCATTAAGGGTATAGTGATTAATGACACAGGAACAACCCTAACATTTCAATCAGGTGTCTGTGGGGAGGTGTGTACCATTTAGCAATACATTGTATACCTATTTGTTCACATCGCAACTGAACAACTCAAAGTAAATTCTTTGCTTCACCCGTTATCGAGTTGGTCTTGAATTGAACAAGTTTTCCAATAAATCTTTTGATTAACAGAGGTAAAAAATTTAAAAAAACCGACGAACTGAAAAGCGCAAAGCACAACTTGTTAACAAATGAGAATATGATTAACTCCCAACATACAATAATTTATTGACACAAAACATCTAAACACAAATCTATATGCAGCATACAAAAGTATCTCCTTGTCAGGGTGCTAAACCGAGACCTTTAGAGCAGACTTACCATATAAACCACAAGGTGATCAAAAATATATCATAAATTGAGATACACTACCTACAGTTTCAAAAGAGAAAAGTCGAAAACTCACTTTTAAAGATTGTATGATAGTATGTCTAAAAAAATGACAGTGTTGCATGTCAATCAACATGGACGGTAGATTGCCCGGCCGATTACAATAATAACTAGCTGCAGGCTATCCATCATAGATTACAAAACTGACTCACTGGAATGTTCATTAGAGGGACTGTCGATAAAACTTAAAAATGGAATACATTTGCATGGTGACTCATCTCGAGTAATGTATATTGTTATCCTTTTTATTATTATTTTTGGTATTAGTTATTTAACAGTATTCTTATCCAATTGTCCGATATAAAATGAAATCTCGAAGAAAAATGAAAATCGTGGAGTATGCATATTCTTATTATAATGAATATTTAATTTTATTGTTTGGTGATTTCTGTGTCAGGTAGACTATTTATTTTATCGGTATATTGTCGATATAAAATATAAAAATGCCTAATTCAAGCCTTTGCTTTCATAAGAGTCTTCAAATGACCTTTAGCTGTTCTATCACAATGAATTAATTAATGGATAAATTCCTCGTCGACTTTTGGGACACATGACTTGAAAGCAATGCTTTAATTACATTTATAATTTTATTATACTAATACTTAAAATTGGCAGAAATAGTTATTGTGTAGTAACAACAGCTGATTGCCATAAAACACGATTAATAATAATAATAAGTTTCTCGTCTCATAAGAAGTGAAATACCAAGTGGTTAAAGAACTCGGTTAGTAGTAAACGTCCATTGTAGGGCAGAGGGCTCTTCGCAATAATTAGATCGCAGATCCGCGCGTGATGGATGACGCGGAAATAGCGCCGCGACGTAATAACGCGCTCGACACACCAAACGACCATTCATAATAAACTTCTGTCTATTTACTATCTATTTTGTAATTGTTAGAGATCCTGTTTTAGTATTTTTAAAGCAACAAGACACCAAATTTGTTAAGTAAGTTTTTTACAACCTCCATGATACGCTAACTTGTGAACATCATGAGGTATTTACTCGTGCCAAGTTTTAGATAGCTAAAGTTCTTACGTAAACTTCTGAATTACAATCGTAACTTGCAACAGACCTTCTACTGATAAAAAAATTGCCAAAAAGTGACATAATTTAGATGGATAATCTGTTTCTAAGTTATTAAGATATCAACCATCTATTTAAACACAAATTTCCTTTTATTACAGTAAGATCTTTCACTTCGTCTTTAAAATGCGTTCCCAAACTAGTCTTATAATAGTAATACCACTATGTGGCCAATCGCATGTCGATGTTTTAGCTTTGTAACACCCACGCGTCGCAGAAATCTTGTCCACCACTAGGCGTGACCGGACTAGCGTGGGTGCATGCGACGACTACCAAATAACGGACTTCCCAACTCCAGCCTTATTACATTCTGTATAATAAATTGTATTTACCAAGCTTCAAGCGATATGTAGGATTATTTGGAAGGATTTAGGTGTAGAAAATACCAAGTCATTCATTTATTGGTAAAACATTATAGGGTATAAAACTTGTGGCACAATGACGATATTACTTACAAGCTTTGCTTTATTTATCTGCTTGTTTTATCTGTACCAAATCTCACATTCTTCAGTTCGCATAAAGCTACGCTTAAAACACAGAACATTGTCTAATGTTCCAAAACACCAGTTTTTAGTTTTAGTCATTCTAGATATTATGTGTTCTGTATATTTTTTTACGAAAATTCATGAAGAAATGTTGCTATTTCAACTCTTCAACGAAAGTAATATGTGATATTTAACGCTACGTTGCAATAGAAAAATACTCAAAAAAATATTATGATAAACAAAAAGTTTAAGCAAGCCACAAGCACCTAACGTATTAAAAACCAATAAGACATCGCCTCCCGCACACTGACACAAACGTACAGGGTTATTTGCATGACAGTTTAAACCTTTAATGACCAGAAAGTTGCGATGAATTTGAATAGCGTGTGCAAGGAAAATATCCATGCAAGTTGAAGCTAAGCTGCTGCGGCGCTCATTAGTAAGTAACACGAATCTACCGTAGTATGGACAATAACGTAAAAAGGACTTTATTTTTCACTAACAAAATTATAGTCATAAACATTTACCTGCATCATGCATAAGTCAACATATTGACATGCCCGTTATTTGAAAATGTAACTCGATTAAAATGCATTACGTAAGGTTTTTTGAAAATGGACAACGATTATTCAGTTTTAGAACTCTTTCTTAGAAACCACCCACATTACTCGATGTACTTTTTAAACCGCAACCCAAATGGAAGGGTGTTCTAAGTTTGACGTGTGTCTGTGTATCTGTTTGCCTGTACGTGGCATCATAACCACCATACTCGTACGAGTGAACCGATTTTCACGCTGTTTTTTTTTGAAAAGCTGAATGTATCAAGAATGTTCTTACCCGAGTTTGGAGAAAATAGGTTTTGCCATTCCAATGCTATTCATGCAAACCACCAGATACCTTGTAAAGATTATAAATCCTGCTTCGTCATATTTAATTATTATAGAAACAATTTCGTATCAAGTTCTTCCTTATTAAAACATTTTTTTTGCTTTTTTTTAACAGGGTTCCTACCACGATTTTAAATATCGAGTTTCAGATATTTTTTGCATCGTTGCAAACGCCATGATCATGGAAACTGGTGTATTAAAAATCTAAATCGTGGTAAGAATCTAAAGATGTCCAAAATAATCGTTTGTATCGATACAGCGTATCGATACGTATCGCAACCACTCGTATCGATTCAGCGATATATCGCAACTTCTTGTACAGGTTAAACAGGTTAAAATAAAACAAAGGTAATTAGTTCGAACAGTCAAAAAATAAAGTAGACTTTTAGATCAAACTTTGTTAAAATATAAAGTTTTAAAATATATTTCAACAAAGTTTGTTATCGTGACGTGTTACTTAAAATAAAGACGACTCGTCAATAAAGCAAGCAATAAAATAATCTTATTTTACTATGCCGGTACCAAACATCAGAAAAAATACCTACCTAAAAAGTTATAAACAATTGTCGGGTAGGTAATGCACAAAGCGTGACGCACTGTTTTTTTATATTAATCTCTCCTTACCAAAACATAGAGGATGTTTAATATTACAGATTCAATCAAATCATAATTTTAAGCAGACATACATGTATTCGATATTTTTTACCTGGAGATACGATATATCAAGGCGTATGGTATGGTCGTGTATCGATACAAAATATCGATATATCGCATTGCTATGTATCGATACAGCATAATATCGATTCGTATCGCGCATCTTTATAAGAATCCCGTTAATGTATTATATATTATAAAATTTGGTTATTTTAGATAGAGGTTAGGTTAGATAGTCTTAAAGATTTTTTTGTGTCTTTATGTCAAAAGATTGCTTTATTATGTCTTAAACACACCAGAACAAAACAAATAGGTCAGGTTTGGTAAAATTCTAATGTTATTGTATAAAAATTCAAAAGTAACTTAGAAAGATCTGCGATCTATAGTCGTTTTTACACGTCGGCCAAAGCCCCATTGTTTATTTATTTTGAAAAAATGACACTTCACAAAAGTCTTTCCATACTGGATTTTGAATTTTAAATTTACCATTGCAGTTCATTCCACACCTTGGCAACCCGCACCAAAAAGGAACTATCGAAGCGTTTGGTTCGACTTCTTGGGATGTCTACTATAAAGGGATGGAAGGCCTGTCTGCGTCTAGTAGTCCGATGTAAGAAGGGTGTGGGTTAGACTTGATCAAAAAGAGCATTCGCACACTCTCCAAAATGTAATCTGTACAATGGCTAAACTGGCAACTTTCCGAGATGGTCGAGGCTTTGCAGTTTTTTGGTGGTGAGGTCAAAGTTGTTTATAATTTTTCGGGCTCTTCGGTCAACTGCGTCCATCGCTTCAAGTTGGTACTTTGCAGAACCATCCCGAAGGTGGCTACAGTACTCCGTACAAGATCTAACTTGAGCTGTGTACAAATTACGTAGCTGTTCAGAGCTAAGGTACCCTTCAAGTGCCTGGGGTTAGCAGGTCGTTAATGTGCAGCAAGAATAACGTTACAGAGAGAACAGATCCCCGCATTAATTGCCATTAGGTCAGAAGAGCAGCCGTCTAAGACTACTTGAATTGACCGTTCCCTCAGAAAATCAGATATCCAGTCGCAGAGCCCATTAGGTATTCCGTATGCTGGAAGCTTACTCAAGAGACCATCATGCCAGACCCTATCAAAAGCCTTGGAAATGTCTAAGGATACAGCTATTGCTTCACCGTGACCCTCCAAGACTTCGCTCTATAAGTGAGTAGCATACACAAGAAGATCTCCAGTCGAGCGTTCACTGCGAAAACCATATTGGTTATCACTAAGGAGCTCGTTGGATTCAAGGTAAGCCAGGAGACGATTGTTCAATACACGTTCCATAACTTTGCACAGTATGGAGGTGATTGCAATAGGTCGATAGTTGATAGGATCCACACGGCTTCCCTTCTTTGGTACTGGTTGCACGTTAGCCAGCTTCCAGGGTTTAGGGACATTTCCGGATTCCAGAGAGAATCGATAGAGGCGCGTTAGAATGGGAGACAACTCGGCTGCGCAGTGTTTTAATACAACTGCAGGTATGCCACCGGGGCCGCTGGCCTTATTCATTTCTAAATTCTGCAAGCATTTAGGAACCTCCTTTTGGCGAATATGAACTGTACCCATTTTGGGTCCGAAGTGAGGTAACTGGGGTGGGACTCTACCTTGACTATTTAGACGTGAAGAATCTGCAAAAAGATTAGCAAAAAAGTCTGCTTTCTCTTTTGCGGTGTGGGCCAGTGAACCGTCAGGCTTCCTCAGAGGTGGCAGCAATGGGCGACAGAAGTTCGACTCAACCGACTTGGCCAGAGACCAGAAAGCTTTGCTTCCTGAAGGGTATGACGCTATCTTGTCTCCGATGTGGCCAATGTGGTAAAACCGAGCATTCCTGATCACCTTTTTGCAAGACTTGGCGGCAGCATTGTATCTTTTCTTCAGTTCATGCAAATCCACGGCTTTGCTTCTGCGAGCGTCAGCCCAGGCTTTGTACGCTTCTTGCTTAAGCTTTTCAGCTGTGAGGCAAGCAGCATTAAAACATGGGCGACCTTTGGTTTCAAGGGATAGGTCAGCGTTAGGGATGAAATACTCCATTGCTTGGCCCATCACACTTGATACAGCATCAGCGCAGCACGATGGATCGGTTGATGTAAAACAAGTCTGCCGCCAAGGATAAGACGCGAAAAAGTGCCGCATCTCATCCCAATCTGCTGTTTTGTATCGCCATACTCGCCTAGCGCCTTTTGGGCGGGTGTCAGGTAGCGAGTACTGCGACACAGATTTCACCACGCAGTGGTCGGATGTCCCTAAAGGTTCAGTTACGGACACCGAGCACCTATCAGGATCAGTTGTCAGCAGAATGTCTAAGCAATATGCAGTGTGGCCAGCAACGTCGTTGATGCGCGTGGGCCCGTGCACAAACTGTGAGAGGCCTTGGGTCACGGAAAACTTAAAAGCCTCTCTTCCAGCGTGGTCATTGTCCTGATACGGGTATAGCCATTGCCCGTGATGAGCGTTAAAATTCCCTAGGAACACCAACTGCGCTGAGGGAAAACGTTGCCGAACCTTATCTGCTGCATCGCTAAAATACTCCATGAGTCTCGTTGTCTCCCGATCTCCGCTATGTGATCGGTATATACTAGCATAGACCAATAGGTGAGGCCTCTCTGTCTCAAGGTGGTGGTGGACATCGTTGAGATTTGAGTGCATTCCTCTGATGTTGCAGAAGTGCAACCGCTGTAAAACCTTACTCTTCTTTTGATGACTTTTCATATTGTGTGAGTGAATAGGGAGGACAGAAGCTGAGTGAAGCGCTGCAAATGGAACCAAGCAGCTCGCAATAAACAACGCACCGATCATCGGGTCCTCTCTTACCAGTCTCCAGCTCGCACGATGAAGCCTCCCGGGATTTTTCGCGAGGTGGCGGAGCAGCCTTACGCATGTGGCTAGCATACTTGGGCCCCCTTCTACCTGCGGTCGGCCAGCGGTGCACCGTTGCTTCGGATCCTGCTACCCTCCAAAACCAGTTAGCCGGCGAGCCAATAAATTACGAGCTGAAGACAGTTCGTACAGATTACTCAGACCTACCCTCCTCGATGGCTACACTAAACATCATGCCGGAACGCGACCATGTCACAAGCCACGGAAAAAACAAAAGAAACCACCAGAAAATAAAACATATAGTTACTGTAAGTTAAGAAAGAATGGGGCGTTTATTTTGTCTTAAGTGTAGCGTAGTACAGCGAATTATCATTGTTTATAGGGCACTAGTATATCTCTTATCTTTAAACAGAGAATTCAAGATCACATTCTTTTAAAAATACTTCGAGAATCGAATTCTTTCAAGAGAACCAACTGATTTGTCCAGACTAATAGTAATTGAAGCAAGAAGTCGATGTGTCTGCTGTTTCTCTCAAATCACTTTTTTATTTGTTAAATCAATAAAAATAATGCAGAACTGCTCTTTTGGACATTGAAGAATCGAAAATATTATAATGAAATAAGTTTTACAGCGCAGAAAGAAATAACAGTTATGCAGACTTCATAGTATCCATGAATAAAATGAAATACACTTAATTGCCAAATCAGTTACAAAAACAGAATACACAAACGAATTAAACCTAATAAAGAGGTGACGATTCAGGTGGTCTTATCTAAATTGTATATAATATTGTTTTAATATAAAAGAGAGATCTCTTTCCAGCTATTAAATCGTTTTACTTGTTAAAATCATTAATTAATTATTACTCTTACCACGTGAGATATGCATCTAGTTTATGATTTTACACGATCATTAATGTTCGTTTATATAACTGTGTTCATTAATAATAATTTATAATGAACATACATGTAGTTCCTCTTAAGTACATATGTTTTTAAATAATAACAGGTGTCCAATTTTTTATGCTAACTCTTGTTATTTAGTCAAAAATTTACACATTTTTAAAAACAACAATCTCTTTTGTGTATCTCTGACAACAAATACAACGAAGCAACATAAATAGAGAAACGTCAGAGCTTTTACCTTATACCGACGAAATGACAAAACAAACTATTTGAGTATTCAGTGGGTTCCAAACTGCGACTGGGTAAGTTATCGCGAAGTAATTGTGGCGTTCGGAAGCAGTTGTCAGCGCGGGTCGTGTCACATGACTTGTGACCGAACGTGGAACCGGGGCCTTATCTTAAATATCGCTGTACTTGTCACACCATTGTACAACATTGACTTTTATGTTACGTAAGCATATTTTTTCTCATAATCGTAAAGCTGTTGTTTAAAAACTTGTTTACTGGCGTTTATTTTGCAGTACTATGATAGTCAAGAACCATAATTCGCATTGTGGGCAAACCGACGACCTGATCTAAATTGCCGGAAGGCAATGGACGCGGGCCGCACAAAATACAGCGGTGTGGAGATCCTTGGCGGTGGCCTTTGTCCTGCAGGGAATGTCTTGCGGCTGACCAATAATAATAAATATAATTAAATTATAAATTCCCAGACAAACACAACAACTGCATGGGCCCAGAGTAAGTTGAGCTTGTGTTACGGATGTCCACACAGCGAAATTGAGGGGAACCCAGAACAAATATACGCATACCAGAACACTAAGTAGGTTTTGCAAAAAAAAATTTTATGTATGAAACGCTGGCGAGTTTTTAATTTATTTTGAAAATTCGATTATTTAAAAATCATGATGTATGTGTTATAAATTAAAATTTAACTTAAAAATTTTTTAGCCGCATTATTAAACCCTTGTGTGTCAAAGAAAAATGGATCTTGGTCTGGAACATTTTCGTGCAATAATTTTTTTTGACTTCAAATCCTACTTGAAACCTGATAAATCGTTAAATCGACCTCAATTTGCTTTTTTGAATAAAGCGCATTTTAAACAACTGTGTACTGCTATAACGACTGGTATAACGACTTTAAGTGCGGTCGCTTAAATTTGAAGGATGAAGAAAGAAATGATCGTCCTTTGACTGCTGTTACGAAAGAAAACGTGCTACAAGTGAAAAATTTGATTCAACAAAACCGGCGCATCACTGATATTATACACTACCACCTTTGCATAAGGCGGATTGTTTCGTGTTGGGAACCCCACAACCTAACCGATGCTTAGAAGCAGGCACGCGTGTAATGGTGCCATGATATGATTGATTAATTCAATGCAGGTTCTTCCCGCCGAGTTAAGGACATGATAACAGGTGACGAATGTAGGATTTATCAATATGATCCAGAAACAAAGTGACAGTCAACAGCGTGGCTGCTGCTAAACGAAGCAATGCCCATAAAAGTGAAATGATCAAGAAGCGCTTAAAATTTTTTACCGCAATTTTTTTTTGACGGGCACCTTAAGAAACTATAGTGGCATCAATGCAAAGTGGTACATTACCAAATGCTTGCACAAAGATTTTTCTGCTGCGAGCAACAAGCGACCGAACTCGGGACTCCGAGGGCTTTTGCTCCACCACGACAACGCGCCGGTGCACTTTGCAATCAAGAGGGACTTCCTAAACACCAAACCGATAAATATTTTAGGTCATCCACCTTAAACCCCTGATTTGGCAAAGTGTGACTTCTTCTCGTTCCCTGAAATCAAAAACCAGCTCAAGTGGAAACAGTGTTCGTCGCCAGAGGATGCGCTCACTGCGTTAGAGAAGAAGTGGCGGAACCTGTGGCGTTAAAGAAGTGCTTGTGGCAGACTGGAAAAAGTGCATTGAAAATTGGAACAGACTCAGGAAACTTTGCATAGACGCTGTTTCTTTGAAAATATGTAATAAAAAAAATACTTATTAAACATTTTTTCTCAAAACAACCATGACCCGAGAACAAACATCTGTGTTCAGCAAACAAATAAATGCCCCAACCAGGACTCGAATCTGGGACCTCTAGCGTTTTAGACAGGGCTACCAACCACTACGCTACTCTAAATGTCTAAATAAATCTAAAAACGTCTAAATAAATCTCGGTTGGTCGTCTCGGTTGCTTACACAAATTAACAAAAGATCTGCAAGTAAAGTACATTACTTAATATCTAACAGCTTACTACATAAATCTATATACTTGCACCTGAAACACCTACCTCAACTTTTCCACTTCAAAGTTCATATATTTTTTAATACTATGTAAATTTAACAAACACAAGTTTTCTAAAATGAGAATTGTCACAAAATGGAAAGCCTGTATGAAACGGCAGTGTCGAAAAGCGCACGACACGCCGTCAGCTGTCTCCGTATGTGGCGTCGACAACCGCCTCGCAGCTGTGCCGAATAACAACTACAACTTACAACTTACACTGGAACACGTTTTGGACAAAAGTTTTACATTTCTAAATATAAATACTTTATGCTTTTGCCTATTATAACATACAGGAATCGTTATTTTCTTTGAGTCTTTGAATTCCAGGTTGTATGGTTTCGTTTGTGTTACTGCTGTGTTGTTTGGATTTTCTGACTTTAATTGCCTTTTATTGTAGCAAAACGAATTTGAAAAAAGTGGTTGCATTTTGAAGTACCTATTTCATTATCCAAAATCTAAATGCAAACTTTCATTTTCTATAGCAAAAGTAAAGGGTTTTTCATTAAGAGCGCTCAAACTTTGAAATGAAATAAAACAACCTGTTTGATATTTCCACAATTTTATTTATTTTGAAGAATATTTGATGACATTACGTATGGAAAATAATTTCAGCCAAATGGCCCCCACGCTCACTGTAGATGTTTTATTCTGGTGGACCAATTTTGGAGTACATCTTCGCATTAATGGGGCTCAATTTCACGAAGAACGCGAGTTATGTTGGCCTTTAGGGCAGCAATTGACTGTGGTTCATCTGCATAGACTAGAGATTTCACGTGTCCCCGCAGAAAGTAATCAAGCGATGTTAAATCACACGATCTCGGTGGCCAGTTGATGTCGCGAGATGACCAAGCCCTCGAACTTCTCATTCAATAAATTTAATATTTCCCGTCTTGTATGGTAAGCGGCGCCGTCGAGTTGGAACCACATGTTTGAAAGATCCATGCCACTTATCCTAGGCCACAAAAAATTTGTTATCATCGTCCGATATCAGTCGCAATCGACAGTAATCGCGGCTCCTTGCGATCTTCGAAGAAATAAGGACCGATAATACCGCCGGACCAAAATCCAAAACAAACAGTGACTTTTTCGGAGTGTAAAGGCACCTGATGAATCTCACGCGGGTTTTCGTCGCTCAAATTAACAAACAAAAGCGCAATTTTGTTTGTTAACGAAGCCGATTAACCAGAAATGAGCCTCATCAGTGAATATTATTTTTTTTTCCAAAAGCAGGATCATCCACCAAGTGCTCTCACGCCCAATCAGCGAATACATGGCGCTGCCTCTGGTCGTTGGGTTTAAGCTCTGGAGCTAATTGAACTTTATATAGATGAAAACCCAAGTCTTGGAGCAAAATCTGCCATGTTGACGTTACAGAAAGACCCAGTTCTTGCGCATGATGCGGAATGGGCTGGAGTTTTCTCGCACACTGTCCCGAACGGCATCAATACTCTCCAGCGATCTTGCGTTTTTATTGATCGTTGACCCGGTCGTCTCAAACTTTTTTTCAAAAATTGTCTCAAACAACTTATTGTGGACTGCAGGACGGCTATGAACGCCCTAAATTGAGCGCAACGCACGGAACGTTAGGCGAATAGACCACTAATTTTGATAATACGTTTTAACAATTTCCACGCGTTGTTGAAGCGTGCGGCGTTCCATGTTGAAAAGTCACGACTAAATATGTATTCATGCCAAATATGACAGCTATAGCTGATGCAAGATGCAAGATGGCCGCTATGTGCTGTCAAAGTTCGAGCGTCCCCATTGAAAAACCCTTTACTTTAACTTTAACAATTAGTTAATTCATTATTATATTTATAACACGGATCAAACTCGGGGAAAAATATCAAACTCAAAAATTGTGCCCATTTATTTCATTTACAAAAATACTGTTACAAAAACCACTTCAGTTCAATCTGAATAATGCATTCGTCAGTCTCCGATTTCGTTTGTTCATCTATCGGGTCAGTTTCAACACCAGCGCCGTATCATCGAATAATTCAGCGGAAAAAATACTATTTGTTTAAACGGTTACAACGCTGCCCCGGCCGGCTGGCTTAAAATAAAAATTTCCAATCCAATTTTGTTGGTGCACCGCGTTGGAACGACACATCGTATGGAAGCCCGGAATAAAGTTGCCTATTTAGCAGCGAGTCATCGATTATCTGCTAACAAGGCATGAATGTTGTATGGTCTGTTTCATCTCACAACGCACTGCATTGTGCGTGTTATCGTAAATAATGATAAAGAAATTTGTTATAGCTACTATATATTTTAAGTTTAATATTTGACTGGTTTAATACAACCCTTATTCAGTGGCTTGGAAATAAAAACAGCATAGTATCTAATTATTTTAAATAATAAATTATGAAGTAAAAAAAGAATTTATGACCTAACGAAAAATACTAGGTATGAGATACGTTGGACACTCAGAAAGTTTTGAGAAAAAAAATATGATCAATAGCTTTATTTTTTTCCATCTTATCACAGTACTTTTCACCAGTGTTTATACAAAGTTTCATGCGTCTGAACCAATTTGGCGCTTTGTTTCTGGATCATATTGATCATCACGCAAGATTCTTCCCCTGTTATGATGTCGTAAACACGGCGGGAAGAACCTGCTTGAGCTTGTCAATCATATCATAGCACCATTCCACGCGCGTCTGCTTCTGAGCATCGCTGAGGTTGCGGGGTACCCAGCGCCAAACAATTCTCCATAAGCAAAAGTGATTGTGTAGAATGTCATAGACACTTCCCGACCCAATATACAGATTGTGCTGAATCTCCTCGAATGTGATGCGCCGGTTTTGTTGAATCAAATTATCACTTGTTGCTCGTTTTCTTCCGTAGCAGCAGTCAAAGGACGATCACTTCTTTCTTCGTCCTTCAAATTTAAGTGACCGCACTTAAACTTAAACGCCAGCGGTACGCAGTTGTTTAGAAGGCGCCTTGTTCAAAAAAGCTAATTGAAGTAGATTAAACGATTCATTCAACGATTCAAAGTTTTAACTTTTTGATAATCAAATTCCCAAAATAAATTATAACCCGCCTGCTTTCTATACATAAAAACTTTTTTCGCAAAACTTTCTGAGTGGTCTGGCACCTAAAATAGTATGGGATATTATAAAGACGTATTAATTTTTGATCAATTTTATTATATTGATGAAGTCCTTACATTGACAAACTATGTATGAAGGAAAAAAAATTATTACAGTATCTACCAAAAACAAAACCTATTTACTTATATTTTAATAATATTGTCAATATCAGTCAAGTTCGACTAACACTATCCGTATTCAATCTTCATTTTAGCAGAGAAACGTCCACAACATAAACTTGAATAACATTCTAATACGTACAGCAAGCAACAATGTAACAACATAAGCAAAATCTGGTTTCCCACATATCCCACATTTGCGTGGCGTATGCACTCTTAAGAGGGTTCCGTCGCTCGTCACTATCTGAGCTTGAGACGATGCAATTCTCACAGGCGACTATTCGGCCCTTTTATTTTTATTTATTTTACTTACCCTCGTGAAAATCAGTCCTTTCCCTATTTACATACACTTCGCTGATCCAATCTCCAAGTACCTTTTGAAGCAATAAAAAAGGACTCTCTTTTTTTCCACTAGAGTGTATTCTAAATGAATGCGCCACGGTTTTATTATTCCATCTTTAAGTAGAAGTATTGTAGAAATAGCTTGTCTTTGAACAAAACAAAGTTGTTTTTTTAATTAATTCAATTTTTAAAGACCTTTTCTTTTATGCGCTTCTAACTTATTAAAGAACTCTTTGAATTCAATTTAATGATTGCGCCTTTTAAAGGTATTTTAGGTGAGAAATGTTGTCATGAAAAATATAATCAGCACAAAATATGTGGCGTCGTTTTTGTATTTTCGCACATACGCTTGATAATCTGGCTATTCCAAAACATTTGTAAGTAATTCTATCCTAATTTTATAAAGAGGAAGTATTTTTAGTAATAGATAACATTACTTTAAATTAATAAATAGATAACATTAAAGGAATTGATGAAGCAAGGATGGATTTATGTAGGTGTGTAGGTTAAGGTTAATTTACATGTCAAAATGTCAAAGCCGAATCATTTCTGTTTGCATTTTATAATTTCTAAGGATAAAATTATGTCATTTTGTGTAAGAATTTACGATTATCAAGAAAGAAGTCTTTGAGTCTGATCAGAAGAAATGTAGGTTATTCGTTCAAAAATTTTCTACGGGATTAGGCAAAAAAAGGATGGATACCATGCGAAACTTCAAGTAATTTATTTAACTGTTAAAAGAAAATTTAAAAAAAAGATACATCCATTCCCAATTTCCATGAAATTCGATTTATACAATAATACTTAATCTTTTATCTCTTTTCAAAAACTAAATAGTTGATTAAAGTACTTACAGACTCATTGGAACTAGCAACATATCTATTAATTAAAAAGTCCTATGAAGCTTTAAACCAGTGCTCAAACTTTTACTTGATATTTAATACAGGGTGTAGCTTAACAGAGCTCCTATCAGTCCGAAACTAACTCTAAGCCCGCTATGAGGTTACTCGTGATGTTTACTCCCAACCCCCCCCCCCTCCCTCCATTTAGCCCCCAACAGCCCAACAGCGAGTTCTACCTAATGAACGCATCCTATTCAATATGCTAATGAACATTTTGCATTGTTAATTAATTCCCTTAAACCGACTTTTGACGCTTATTCTTTCACTAACAAAGCCATTGAGTTTCCAACTCTAGCTATGTGTAACACATTTTTATTATCCGTCATAAAACCTGTAGACCTACTTTTGTAACTTAATCTATATTCTTATTCTTAACTTCTGTAGAAAAATTCAAAAAGTTCTGTAATATGTTCGAATGCAGAAGTTTTGGCGATGATTAGCATACTAAACATTTGTCGAAACCTCGAGATGAAGAATAAGAAATAACTCCAAATAGATTTTTCCGAGTTTTGACCGAAAGATATTGTAAACACATAGCTCTGAGTAAAAAGTTAGACATTCTCAAGGAAACACGGTTACGTAAAATTATGTATTATTGAACATTTGCACGTTTTAGACTGTGTGGCGTGTCAACAGTTTAAATAATTTTTCCATAACTTGAATTACAACAAAAACTTGATTTCACTTAAAGTACCATAAACGAGTTTTATAAAATGTTATGGTACTTTGATAGGCAGTTTTTATGATATAAATAAAAAGTGTCTTGAGTTAACCCACACATGTATATATTTTGAAAAAAATTTGCCATTTGCATTATTATTATTATTTATTATTGCATTACACATGACTAGGAAGTTGACATTTTATTTTTTACCAAGCAATATGTTATTTTGGAGGTGTTGTCGGATGGCCGAGCAAACCATTTTTCGCATTTTCATTCCATTTTTGCTCGGACGCTAATAAACGCAGACCTGAGATCCATTTGTTTGTAATTCAATGGTCATGTGACATAAAAAAAAATTTGCTAGTTACATCATTCATTCATTCTTCACTGTAACTTATTTCTGCGATGACAATTTATAAAAGCTGAGGAATCAAAATATTATTTCACGACGTTTTCTAGATATAATTAAACTTTCGTTTTCATCAAACTTTGATAACAAATCTTCGTCGTTTTTAAAATAACGCTAAGTTATTTTAAAACTGACAAAAAAGTTATATAAAATTCAAAACTTATGTTAACGTAGTAAACATAAGTACCACATTTACTCATAAACTCAGTGTAAGTTAATGCAGCACCACAAATGTTTTCCAAGTATAGGGAGACAAAGTAGATTCTGAAAACGAAGCCTTTTCAAGAGAAACTAGGAGAGGTGTGTGAGCGCGTGACTCGTGACGCCCCGGCGTTTGTCGACACGCAGGCTACAAGCCTCCGACGAGAAAAGCTTCATTTGTAGTATTGATGTGTTGCTTGTGTTTGGGTGTGAGGGGCTTGTTTTAAGTTTTTGTGGAAAAAAAAATTACTATACATGTAAGATAAATTACGTCTTTTTTAAAATAAACGTTTTAGATAATCGCGGTAGCTGGCGATGACAATTAACAATTAACTGTCATCGTCATCGTCTTGCTCATCGCTTGCAACAGTGCTATAACATTGGAAATTCGATAATAAGATTTAAAATACTTCCCTAAATAATATAAATTATTATTTACATAAACATTTTTTAGGCTAGCGAAGGCCCGCTAAAGTTGTACACAAGATGGACATGCTTCCACTGGGATAAGTATATTTTAAACTGAATTTTATGATCCTAAAACTTATACTGAAGTGAACAATATTATTAATTTTCTTCACTTGTTTCAAAGTTTATTCAAGCCTTGAAAAAAGTATGCATGAAGTAGGATCGTTTGTTAGAGAAGTCAAATTTCAAAAACTCAAATTATAGTTTCTCGAGGAATTGTGGATGTGTTATATCTTACCCAAGTGCTGATTTTATAATTGAAGTCAATCAAACTGTCATGTTTGAAGTTTTTAAAATATAAATTTAATGGTATGTGTGTAGTGATTTCAATTTTCAACTTTAATTCAGAATATTACTAAATTAATGTTTATAAAAATGAAAAATAAAAAATTTATAAAATTATATTTAAAGCATGAAAGCAATAAATTAACGCTTTATAAGTACAGCTTATCTCACCAAAAATTAATAGGTAATTTGTATAGATTTATAATTCAAAACGCAAAATTCATTTGCAATCTGCAAATAACTGCTTCTTCACAGTTGGTAGTAATGGAATGATTTCAAAAAACTATTTTAATTTGCGAGCCCAGACAACGAGATTATGTTACTATTTAATGCCTCGCTCCCCTAATGCCTAGCGATGGATTTCACCTTCCCAGCGGCACAAAGAACTGATATAAGAGCTTTGTGAGTGTTTGTGTGAACAGCTTGACATTGGCTCAAACATACAATAACAAGTAAGAGCTAGGCTTTTATACTTATAGGGTTTCGTAAAGGTCTATTTATTATATTTAAGGAATAATAGAAGTCAATACGGGTTAGACGTTGGGTTCGATGAAAAATAACGTATTTTGTGTCTGTGTAGTCTTTACCGTATGGGGAACAAACACAAAAAAAAAAATTATGTGCTGTGAGTTACACTTTTTTTATTACATCTTTTCAAAGAACTCTCCACCAGCGTCGATACAAAATTTCATGCGTCTGTACCAATTTTAAAAGCAAATTTTTCAATCTGCAACATGTACTTCATCAACGGCCTTCTCAAACGCAGTGAACGCGCCTTCTGGCGAAGAAAACTGTATCCCCTTGAGCTGGGTATTAATTTAAGGGAACAACAGTCAAAGGACGACCACTTCCCAACGCAGATCCATTTTTCTATGATACACAATAGTTTTATAATGCCGGTAAAAAAAAATGGGAAATTTAAATTTGGACAACAAATATATTTTTACTTATATACATATAAAATATACATAAAATCTTTTTTTCGCAAAAGTTTCTGAGTGGCCTGGTATTAAGTGTTCTCATAGCACATTTTTTCATAGGGAGTTTTTATATTTTTGTATGAATTTTAATGTTGGCATCATGTTGAACTGCCTGTAATATGTGTGAATGAAACACAGTAGTATAATCGTAGCATTTTTTCTTTTTACAAGGGTTTCTTTGATTTGAAGCGATAATTAGTTTTATGTGGAGCTTGCAAGCTGAAATATAACTTTGTCCTCATATCATTTGGTGCTTTTCAGCCTGACGACCACGCGTTTTTGGTAAGCACGACTTAATTAACGAGGATTTAAAGGATGATGTGGACATGGAGAGGGAGCGAAGGGCTCTGGCTGTCCGCTGTAATATGCTGGCTCGAAGGTTTGCTAGGACAACGCCATCAGTAAAAATCGCGCTTTTTAAAGCTTACTGCCAGACCTTTTACACCTGCAGCCTCTGGGTCAGATACACGCAGCGGGCATACAGCGACATTCGTGTCCAATATAACAACGCGTTCAGGGTTCTGTTGGGGCTTCCGCAGAGGTGCAGTGCGTCAGGAATGTTTGCGGAGGCGCATACGGATGACTTTTATGCAATAATGCGAAAACGGTGCGCCTCCCTATTGACCCGTCTCCGAGGAACCACCAACGGAATCCTGGGCGTGTTCGTAGACCGGTGGGACTCCCCAATGCTGCGTCATTGGGTGCAGTTCCACACCCGCTGATAATTAAGTAAAATTATTTATTCAGATTTAATATAATTATTTATTTTGTCACTATAACTTAATTTTGAATTGATGCATACTAACAATAGTTTTAAGTCAAATTGTTACTAACAAATTATGGATTGTGGTCTGAAATAAATGATTTATTATTATTATTAATCCAATAAAAGTTTGTTTTTAGAAATGTTGTCCATTAGTCAGCTAATTATATAAAATATGAAAGTTTTTAATAGTGAGTCAACGCAACAACGGAGTAGATTTGCTTGAAATAATAACCTGGATTTTACCTAAATCAAAGTAACATTTTTCGTCGTTCTTTTTTGGTAGTAAAATATGATTGCTATGTATATGAATGCAGTGAATTGTTCATGCGGTAGTTATAAAAATATGTTCCAATAATAGACCAGGGCCGAAGCCTTTAAAAATGGTACAAAGTGAAAAAATAATAATAGTAGGATGAAACTATTTGGAAAAGGAGGAGAATATAATAGAAATGAAAGGAAAAATAAATTACGGGCGACATGAGTTCGGGAAGTGGGGGTGGAGGGGATTTCAAGGGAATGGGACATGGTTTATCTCGATTTCCGGCAAAACTACATGAAAAAAAAGTTAAATAGCAAAGTTGTAAGTTCTAAAAAGATCTACAACTTTTGTATTTACAATTTTTTCACATAACCTCAAAATTAATGTGAAAAATTCAAATAACCAAGCTTTTAAATAAAACACTTTTTACCGGATATTATCGCGTATATTTTGCCGAAACGTCGAAATAATTTTAAAATTAACTAAAATATACGCGATAATATCCGGTAAAAAGTGTTTTATTTAAAGTATGAATCGTGAAAATTTAAGAAAATATATAACCAAGCTTTTAGCTTTTTATTTTCTCTTGCAAAAAAATTTTTTTTCCACTAAATTTGGTGAAAACTTTTTTAAGTAATTAAAGTGTAAATTTATTAAATAGCTCAAAATTGTTCATAATCATAAAAACAAATTTCAAATTCCAGTTTTTTTTCGATTTTTTGTTTTTTCTGAGAACATTTACAATAGTAATGTATATTTTTTTACACCATCAGAAAGTAGAGATTTCAACGAACAAAAAGCACACCGACTTTTTGAAAAAAGCTATTTTGACGCGAGAATTTTCGATTGAAAATTAGGGTACTTTTTTGATATGAAGTCAAACACTCACACACTAAAATATATGACAACCAAACGGAAAAAAATAATTTTCCACATAATAAACTGTTTTATATTAAAAGGCACTGCTTACGGCGATAAAAGAATTTATCCCTTGCGTTCATAAAAGAACACGAAAGCTGCTAGCAAAGTGAATCGTTAAAATCTCATTGCCCTCTCGAAAACAATTTGTAAGGGAAGTCCCTAAAAATGGCTCTATTATTTTTCTATGATGTCGTGATTATAAAAGGGATCTTATTCAAATCTATAAATGTCAAAGATCATAATTTTTGGAACTAAGGTATTTGGGGCGGTGAAAGAAACCAGTGAAGCCAATCACCCTCCTTGGACATAAATAATGAACCGATCCTCGGGCGATAGCACTCGATATTTCATTGACGTATCGAGTTTCTTTTTATCTCAAAAAATACTTATTGGGCATTGTTTGTCTTTCTTACTGAATATATGACCTATGTTGGCTTGTAAAGGTGCTGTAACCAGATTATTTTCGGTCGATGGGTGCTAAGAATAATGCCATGAAGTACGACGGAGAAAAAGTTTTTTATTGAATTTTCTTTGGTCCCAGAATAAGAAAAATTACATAGCTATTCGATTTTATTTTGGGTATGAAAGGGAAAAGGTATCAGGTAATGCTTGATTTTTAGCTTTTTAAATGAGTATTCTATATAATGTTAGGTCCTATAGAAAGACATCAAACGAATAAGCACTGATAACTAATCTGAAACATTTCGGGAGACCTTCTTCTAAAGTAAAATACATCACTGTCAGCCACTTAGTCACCTGTGAAATTAGCTTTAAATCGGTCAAATTTTAACTATTATTAGTGAGTTCATTTTATATGAAAGAAACAATGATGTCTATAGGCACGTATGTCAATTACCATCAGATGTATCGCGTGCTAGTTTACAAAGTTAAAAAAAGTTAAAATTTAACAGTGACACAGTAGAAGTTTATGAAGTTCAGAAAGGGACTTTGAAACCGTAAACTAGGCTTGATCTTCCAATAAGAACCCCACATCTATTTATAACGGTCTTCTGTGCAAGTATTTGTGTGTGTCGATAACATTTGTCAATCTTCTATTTATCTATCTATCGCTTTGTTTTGTTGCTATTATTACGCTCCATTCAAATATACACTCATTTGCAAATATATAATCACTGTTCCAAAGTAAACTCTGCTTTGTTATTGTTCCTCATTAACAGAGTAATATGAGCCTCCATTTATAACTATCATTTATTATTTATTATTTATTATTAATGTTAATCTTATCATCTTATAAATTACACAAGCATAAGTAACGTGCCCAGTCGTTTGAATCAAGAGATAGGTTATTATTTTGTAGAGATATTTAATATGCAAGTATTCTATAAGCTATATCTTAATTAACGTGCCCACGACACTACAAAACGGCTTACTTAATTTTTTATATGTTGCTTTATCCGCGTATCTGTCTAAACTTCAGCACATCCTTGAACACAAACACCTCTTCAGTAGCCAGTTTAAGTAGGGTGTTGTTTCAAAGGAATATGGCTCGTCTAAAAATAGCTAAGGACTGTAAAAACAGGAATCTCTGATCCGCTTAAGGTTCTAATCGCGACCTGCTGCTGAATTTTTTACTCTCTGATTATTGAGTTTATTATTCGGTCAAAAAAAAAGCATGTAATCAGGGATCTCTTTGCGAATCGTTTGGGTAGAGGCCATTTGCATAAATAAAAAATAAATTACTTGGGATTTCGCTTTTACAGCGAAAAGTGAAATGTTGTACCTGTTTATTGGCGTGTAGAACGTAAGGGTCCTGTTATTTAAAGATTCAAGCTTTTAAAAAAAGTTTCACTTTCAGAAACTTTTATTATTTTGTAAGAGTAATTTCCTGGTATCAAAGACGGCCAAGTCATTACCATATAATATGTTTACCGACTATTGCTTACATAAGTATATATTTTTATTCTATATTTAAAAAATTAAAATCATGAATAAAAATCAGGATATCTCGACCTAAACTATGTTTTAGCCTAAATAAAAAATAATAATTCTATTATTATCAGTGGCAGTGAGTTTCTTTTGTGAGGTCACGTCTGGGGGGTACTACAGATCTTTGTATACTAACCGCCATGATGACGACGTTTACCTGGTTGTGTTCCGGATAAAACGAGGGAATATTTACTGGAGCAAAGCCAATCCTAACTGAAGCCTATGGTCGGTGACGCATCATTAATCGATGATCAACAAATAACAGTATATTAATCAACAATATCTACGAATAATGATGAATGGCACTGAATGAATTGCATTCTCGTTTACAGGCCATGACAAAGTTGAAAATATTTTTCTCAGCTATTTATCTAGCTTAATAAAATACACTAAAAACTTATAAAAAAACACCAAAAGCCAATAACAGGTCCTCGCAGATAGAAACGCATTAAAAGTAGGCGTAGCCTGACATCGCAGCACAGCATAGGTACATCATACAATTTAACAAGAAAATACAATAAAACAAAAACGTGACAAACACCAAAGAAAGAAAAAATACAAAAAAGAAGGTGAAACAACTAAAAGGGCTACTAAAACGATTACATTCTAATGATAAAAAATATTTTCATGGTAGTAAAATTTAAGCTATGTACATAAGTAACATACAATTTATTTTTTCCAAACATGAACAATGCAATTATTTAGGATATTCTTTTATAAAAAAATGCTGGATTAAGTATACTTCTTACAGTTTCTATTCCTTGCTATTCCTGAACAATGACACACCAGAAGTTCATGAAGTTCAAAAGGGACTTTCAAAACGTAAACTAGGCTTGATCTTCCAATAAGAACTCTGTATCTATTTGTAGCTGTCTACTGTGCAAGTTTTTCTGTACGAGTATGTCGATGTCAAACGTATGTCAATCTTCTAGTTATCTATTTATCACTTTGTGTTGCGGACATTTTTACATTCTTTCTAATTAACACTCATTTGCAAATATATAATCACTGTTCCAAAGTAAACTCTGTTTTGTTATTGTTCGTCATTATAGAGTAATGGGAGCCTCCATATATAACTATCAGTAACTGTCGTAGATATTGTATGGAGATGGAGCCAGAGTGAAATTTGCATGTTTATTACAATTCCCGTATTTTTAAGGATCACAGTTTTATGAATAAGTTTTGTGTTCAAAAGTTAAATACTAATAAGTTAATTACGATTTATTGAAATAACTAAATAATAAAGCAATTTACCCTTTTATGTTTAACAAAACGATTGCTCGATGTTATCCCGTTGATGCATTCTCAAGTATTCTGATGTTTAGCCACAAAACATTCAACACAAAACAAAAACCAGACGTCAAACCCAACGAATATTCCCAAAAAAATTGAACCAAAATCTCGTATCGTCACAAAAGTTTTATGATTTTCTTTTGTTCTTTTTCGCCCAACATTGAATCAATAGAGGTGAAATTATTCAAGGCTCAGGTGTCAAGCAGTACTTTCAAAAGATAGGCCCTTTTTATTGTCTGCGCTAAAGAAGTCGACCCTTTATCTTTTTATTGGTGACCCTTACAGTCATTAGCAATATGCTACACAAAATTATGGGGTAAAAACCTGCTGGGGAGTAATATATATTCTAATACCTTTTACTTTTCTACGTGTTATCTGATGCATACTAAGGGCTTTTTTGTCTGAAGATTAAATACGACACTGGTTATAATTTAAAACGTAACGAAAAAATCCTTATTGTTAGTGAACACACGACTGCAACAACCCGCTTTCGAATTAATAACGATCGACTGAATCCCTGGAACGCTCGCCACTCAAAATGAGACGATTTCTCGTTTCATAAAAAATACTAAATCCATGTACAAATGTGAGGTAAATATATGGAGGAAATATTAATCAACAAGTACAGAAAACCCAGTCCAATCTAAGCTCTGTACACGAGGGGGGCGTGGAGGAAGGGACGAGTGTCTCATTTTGGAGCTCATCAGGATGTGAGCAATAAAAAAATGCTTGTATTCGTTTTCCGTTTGAGTGTAGGGTTTTGGTAATGTTTCCTTGGTTGGAAGGAAACATAATGTTGGTCGGTGGTCGGGGCGCACAAACAGGGCCGCAATCGGATATCTTCATTGGTCACGTACGAGCTTCCGATCGCTTGGAGCGTGGCTAGGTACAGCCGTTGGCGAATTACTTATCGTAGTTGTAATATTCTTGTGTTATGTTAGTACCATGTTTTGTATGTTGGCTTTAAGTCATTCACACATTTTAAAATGAATACACTTTTCTCAATAAAATTATTAACGAATGAGTGAATAAGTAAGATTCAGAAAAAGGCAACCCTTTATTTGTATGGGACTCTAACTATCCTAACCTTTATTACATTTACCTTTTCTTGGTATCAATTCAGTTGTTCATGTAAAAAAGTGTAATAAGCGATTAAATGTAAAAATATACCATTTGAAGTTTGGTAGCCATTAAAAGTTATTATGATTATGGAACATATGTTTTAAACACATAACTAATACACAGCAACAAATTATCAAATTGTGTTAATGATTGTTAGATTCTTTGCATTCTGATGCGATCGAAGTAATAATCAAAATAGATTTAGTACTCTTTTTCAATCAAATACCAACTTTACGAATCCATCAATCAGTATGACAGCTAATCAAGTTAAAATATAATCTTCAGTCAATCATCAGTTAGTTATTATACTTTAGATAGGAACTCCAACGCAAAATCCTACCAAATTTTATCATGTTTTTATAAATTTCGTTTTCATATCTATTCTCCGACAAACATATCCCTACTTTGGTTTGGTTTACTCCGCCGCTTATTCGCATGTTTAAAAATAAATTAGCTGCATGGATAAAATAAAAAAAGGAAAAATAAATCAGATTATTCCACGTTTTCTATCTGTAGGGCTAGGTTAAACAAGTATTCCAATGTTTGCTGCAAACATTATTTAAAGTTAGTTGAGTACAGTCCTAAGCATAATATGAAATATTTTTGGACTTACGTCAATAACAGGAAATGAAGAAAGAAGCTGCATGGATAAAATGAAAAACGTAAAAATAAATCAGATTATTCCACGTTTTATATGTGTAACGTTAGGTTCAACAAGAATTCCAATGTTTGCTATAAGCATTATTTAAAGTTAGTTGAGTACAGTATTTAGCATGATATGAAATATTTTTGGGCTTACATCAATAACAGGCCAATCTGATATTCCTCACAAAATGTCTTATATGAACGACACAGTCGACGCTCACGAGGCTATAAGCAACTTATTCTCGAACTTTTTTGAATCTAATTTTCAGCCTACTGACCTTCATGAGTCATTTTATATTAAGGACATAAGTAACATAGACTTAAAAACGCGATTAGTGATACTTGATTACTATTAGTGATATCACTCTTTCAACTAGCGACGTTTTAAAAGAACTTAAAGCACTAGAACCTAGGCCCAGGAGTTGATAACATACCTTCGATCTTTTTAAAAAAGCAGCTAATTCTCTCCGAACCTAATTTGGAATCCTGATTAAAGGCGCCAACTTTTGATGGCACTTGCCAAGGCACTCTAGTATATTTTTTTTTCAAGAGGCTCTGTCAAAGCCGAGATATTTTGAAAATGTTGAATTCATAGTTCGGCAAAAAGTGTTATTTCTAAGAAATTTTGGGGCAATTAATTGTGTTATTATTTTGATTAAAGGTATTTTATTTAGGGTTTCGGTGACACGTTTTAAATGGGCAAAAATAACCAACAGTAACCAGAGTAACTAAAAAATGGTTTAAAAAATAAGAACTTCTGATTTTTGTTTAATGCCAAAGAACATTGGATGGATTTTGTTTCTGGTTTTTCTGATGATGGTTACCATCTATCCTATCGTCACGTTTCGGCTTGATATATCTCAGTAACTGAAAAATGTAATGAATATGTACTGCTCTTTTCCTACTCGTACCGTTACTAAATTAATTTTGTATATTAAATCCGTGGTTAACGGTATTGGTGTCACGATTATATATGAATGTTTGTATTATAATATTGTTACTTTTATCGTGATACTGTTTGTTGACCTCAATAAATAAAAATAAAAATAATACATCAACTAGGTGGGCCTAGAGCGAAGGGAGATGAAATGTAATAAAGAAATCAAAGAATCAAAATCTGATGAAAATCCTTTAATTTGTCCATCAATGTCTCCACTTATGACATTCTATAAGTGTAGATCGATCGGTTAGAAGATCGGTTTCGTGATTTTAGTTATAATATTAATTAGAATAGCCAGGAACCCAAAATTTAAATAACAGAACCTTGTGTGTTACGCACAAATGTTGACGCTTACGCCACTACTTTCGGGATACCTTGTGAACATTTATTTCTTTTTAATTATACATAATTACGAAATAAAGGAAGTCAAAATTCAATCAATTTTATTCAATGTAGGTAATTTTTATTTAATTTATTTTATTTATCTTTACATTTTACGAATATAATTTTTGACTTCATCTTCGGCTTTTTAAAAGATATTAGAGGTAGTTCGGGAGGAAAAGAAGCCGGCGGAAAGATAACCTCTCGGCATTTTTTTGTCAAAATTGATATATTCATATCGGTTTACAATTGGGTATTTGACACTATCTGAAAATGCGAGTTTTTATCATTTATAATAAAATATCATTAATAGTATAAAGTTTTGAAATTAATATCGAAATGATGTAGATTAGAAAATTTAAAATTGAAGCAAAAACTTATTATGAAATATGTATGTATAATGTATATAATAACATTACTGACATTACTTACTAACTACTAACTTACTGACATTAAATATAACAATTTTCATTATGACAGTATGCATGTTACCGATCATCTATGTATATATAGTATAGCTATTATATAGTTTATCCAAACGCCCATAAAATTTTTAGTATGATTTACAGGTTGTGACATTACAACTCGGTACCACTTTTCGACGACTCGGAGCAGTTCCTTTACCATATCGGTATATCTAGAAAACTATTGATTGTAAATAAACTTTTACTACTGCAACATTTCTTTACTGTGGAAAAACTATGTAATAAAAAAATTTGTCAACTACCCAATTTGACTGCAACATGAAAGTAGTATATTAAATTTAAGCAATCGTTTACGAGCAAACAGTAGTTAACTCAAAATTCCTTACAACGTAATGGTAGATGGCATTCCCAGCGCGTGGAGTTTTACGACAAGGCACTGAGAACAGAATTCTATACGGAGGCATTCTCGTTTCCAAATCAATTTTGCAAGTCAATGTAATTTACTTGTTGATCCTGCAAAAACGAGAGCGCTCAACATAATACTAGGGTAACTTAGCTACGGCATATTTCTTATATGTCAGTTTGTAAAAGAATTTCTTTATATTTTATGTTTTTATTCTTCAAAAATAAGATATATTATTTTATTTATATGTTATTTAATTAGCGTTAGTAATTAATAGCCTGTAAATTTACCCACCCCTTATGTAAGCCTATTTCACGAGCACACCGCCTATTAATTTACCTCATTATGACTATCTAATATGAAATTAAAAAAGGGTTACAGATAAAGACTTACGCCACTCCTATTTTGGCTTCAAGTTTAAAAAAAATTACTGCTATCTGAGTTTATTTGTAAATCCTTTGCCACATTTTGTTAACTATGTAGAGAACAAATAAATATTATAATAATATTATGTAATCAATAGGGAAAGCTTTGAAAAATCAATGTATTAACATTTACTTTTTTAATAATTTTTATTCCAATTAAAGGTTTATTTTATAAAAGAACATTGAACATTCACATTTACATAAACACATTCACCGTAAAATACCGAACCCCTTTTTTGCACTCCATCTAGCCACGAAAACTTTAATACATTTATAAGTCTGAAATCTGTACTATACTTGGACTTATTAACTTTTTTCTTAGCTATTTGGTCAATTATACTCCATAGACTACATATTCTGAAAGCATATGTAGTCATAAGCATATGAACATATGAACTGTATATGCATATAGCATATAGCATGTAAGCATATGAACTGTTGCAAGGTTTAGACCTCGATGAATTGTACGTGGTCCCTGGGTGGTGCTAAACGAGCAGTATCTTCTAATGGTAGGCTTCGGCCGTGGCTTGTAACCACCCACTAAACAAAGCCATGCCGCCAAGTGACATGGTCGCGTTCCGGCATGATGTTTAGTGTAGCCATCGAGGAGGGTAGGTCTGAGTAATCGTGCTGCATCAGAGAACTGTCTTCAGTTCGTAATTTATTGACTCGCCGGGTAACTGGTTTTGGAGGGTAGCGGGATCCGAGGAAACGGTGTACCGCAGGCCGACCGCAGGTAGTAGGGGCCCAAGTAGTGTGCTAGCCACATGCGAAAGGCTGCCCCGCCACCTCGCGAAAAATCCCGGGAAGCTTCATCGTGCCAGCTGGCGACTGGTAGAGAGGACCCGATGACAATCCCCGGGGGGGGGGGGGGTTCGGGCGTCCCCGCAGTCTCCAAGCCAGTTCCCTATCGGTGCGTTGTTTATTGCAAGCTTCTTGGTTCCATTTGCAGCGCTTCACTCAACTTCTGTCCTCCTCCCTATTCACTCACACAACTAATATGAAAAGTCACAAGAAGAGTAAGGTTCTACAGCGGTTGCACTTCCTCTCTCTTAAAGTGCACTTCTGCAACATCAGACGAATGCACTCAAATATCAACGATGTCCACCACCATCTTGAGACAGAGAGGCCTTCTTAACGGAGACGCAGATCTGTAATCCGTCAGACTCGTTATACCTTTTCTACCCAGGATACATCTTGGAGTCCAATTTCCGCCCGAACGCCGGGTGTGCATGTTTGCCAGTGACGAGATCTGTTGTCAGCGTCTCCGTTACTTGGAAGATCTGGACTTTTCCGTTATGTGGGTTCACATTGATACCGGCCTTGACCAATTGGTCTACGCCAGTATATACCGGTCACATAGCGGAGATCGGGAGACAACGAGGCTCATGGAGTATCTCAGCGATGCAGCAGATAAGGTTCGGCTACGTTTTTCCTCAGCGCAGTTGGTGTTCCTGGGGGATTTCAACGCTCATCACGAGCAATGGCTATACCCATATCAGGACACTGACCACGACACTGACCATCCCTGACGTTGCCGGCCACACTGCATATTGCTTAGAACTTCTGCTGACAACTAATCCTGACAGGTGCTCGGTGTCCGTAACTGCACCTTTAGGGACATCCGACCACAGCGTGGTGAAATCTGTGTCGCAGTACTCGCCGCCTGACACCAGCTCAAAAGGCGCTAGGCGAGTATGGCGATACAAGTCAGCAGATTGGTATGAGATGCGGCACTTTTTCGCGTCTTATCCTTGGCGGCAGACTTGTTTTACATCAACCGATCCATCGTGCTTCGCTGATGGAGGCCAAGCAATGGAATAATTCATCCCTTACGCTGACCTATCCCTTGAAACCAAAGGTCGCCCATGGTTTAATGCTGCTTGCCTCACAGCTGAAAAGCTTAAGCAAGAAGCGTACAAAGCCTGGGCTGACGCTCGCAGGAGCAAAGCCGTGGATTTGCATGAACTGAAGAAAAAATGCAATGCTGCCACCAAGTCTTGCAAAAAGGTGAACAGAAAAGCTCGCTTTGACCACATTGGCCACATCGGAGACAAGATAGCGTCATATCCTTCAGGAAGCAAAGCTTTCTGGTCTTTGGCCAAGTCGGTTGAGTCGAACTTCTGTCGCCCATGGCTGCCGCCTCTGAGGAAGCCTGACGGTTCACTGGCCACACTGCAAAAGAGAAGGCAGACCTCTTTGCTAATCTTTTTGCAGACTATTCACGTCTAAATAGTCAAGGTAAAGTCCCACCCCAGTTACCTCAGTTCAGACCCTAAATGGGTACCGTTCATATTCGCCAAAAGGAGGTTCTTAAATGCTTGCAGAATTTAGACGTGAACAAGACCAGCGGCCCCGATGGCATACCTGCAGTTGTGTTAAAATACTGCGCAGCCGAGTTGTCTCCCATACTAACGCGCCTGTATCGACTCTCTTTGGAATCTGGAAAGGTCCCTAAATCCTGGAAGCTGGCTAACGTGCAACCAGTACCAAAGAAGGGAAGCCGTGCAGATCCCATCAACTATCGACCTATTGCAATCACCTCCATACTTTGCAAAGTCATGGAGCGTGTATTGAACAATCGTCTCCTGGCATACCTTGAGTCCAACGAGCTCCTTAGTGATAACCAATATGGTTTTCGCAGTTGACGCTCGACTGGAGATCTTCTTGTGTATGCCACTCACTTATGGAGCGAAGCCTTGGAAGGTCACGGTGAAGCAATAGCTGTATCCTTAGACATTTCCAAGGCTTTTGATAGGGTCTGGCATGATGGTCTCTTGAGTATTCCAGCATACGGAATACCTAAAGGGCGCTGCTACTGGATATCTGATTTTCTGAGGGAACGGTCAATTCGAGTAGATGAAGTTCGAAATGAAGATTAAATGCATCAGTGAACCTCTTGTTGCTTGTTGAACTTAAAGAAGTTTTCGCGATAAGGCGATAGGTTAGTCGATGTGGGGACATAGTCCAACAAACAGTTGGTGGGGCTTTACAAGTTGAATAACACCTTTTTATAAGTATTTACATTTATTTTGGCACGTATAGTTCATGACTAAAGCCTAACTTTTTTATACATTTACACTAATTCAGTAACTTTGAAATACCTATGCGTACAGCTACTGCTATACATTTCTGATTATTATTGGATCGAATAAATCTTTTAATTTGATTGAGCCATTATAATCAAAAACTGCATGTTTTGATTTTAAGACTAAAGACTATTTAGTTAATGCTCAGATAACTTTTATCTTGAGAATAACTGTGACATTTGACAAGACTTTTCATTAAAATTATGTCAAATTATCAATTATAATGTACAAGCAATTACTCCTTGTAGAAACGACAAGATTTTATAAATAACAATAAATAAATTAGAATTATGCAAATAAAATACAACGCCGTGTACCAACATAACACTCCAAATAAGACAACGTGGCCAAAAGGCTGGGGCAATTATCACGTTAGATCGCTATTGACAAAAGTGCTACATAAATTCAGCCGTTCGGGGGTCATGAGTTTCGCTCACCAATCGTTTTGAAATTTCATAGAAAATACGTTCAGCCCCAGGACTACGTAGTCTCATTGCTTAAGCCTCTTAAAATATAACCAAAATGTTTTAATAAAGGACAGACCCTTTATGAATAAATTAACTAATTTACTAGTCAAACATACGAACGATGTGGGCCAATAATAATCATAATAATAATTTTCGTTTATTGTCTGTTTATTGCATCTTGGCCTACTTATTATTATTGAAATAAGACGTTACACATTTAAATTAAATTAAATATTGTCAGGTTTGCACATAGGTTACCTTTGTTCAAGCATTTATTTAATCTCATTGTATTCTTTGTTTTTCTTTGTTTTGAGTGTACATAAACTATACAATAAATATATAAATTAAAGTTATGAAGTCAATAAATACAGCTCCCCACTTATACCTAGTTTTTTTTACTAGCTAATATTGTGACACGCAATAAACATATATATATATAATTTAATTTAATACATTTCATAATCGAAAATAAACATTTCTCTTTTTCATACAAAAATATTTGTATTCAGGGTTTAATGATTCCAACCTTTTGGTGTTCGAGGTAGAGTTACTTCTAAAATAACACGGCCGCTTGTCATCAAAGGAACTCCTGAGGCGACAATAAAATTATATATTTATTATATTCTACCTTATTTACCTTCTATTTGATGTCGCTTAATACAAGCTTGATTATTAGCCTACCTGTTTGCATATTCATCACAATATTGCAAAGGATAAAATTATTAATAAGAGTCCATAATTGACCACACTTTATGACCTGTCTGACAAATAACTACATGGTTTTGGTCTCGTAAGCCGTGAATTCATCAACATTCGACCACTTTTCCAATCCATTTATAATAACTTGTAGTTCTTATAAAATGATAAATGACGTTTATCAATCACCGTGAACGTGCAGCCTATTTCCGCAATCAAGAAAATCTTTATTTGACATTTAATGGCCAGGGGTAAAAATACTCAGAGCACTTGTTATACATTTTTTTGTATATGTTTTCAGGAGTTTATTGTAAAGAAAGCTTGGTTTTACATAAAATAATATTACGATCCCTTTTTAGTTGGATCTAATATGGGTATGGGAAAACAGAACAAATTGAGTTTTATAGTTAAACGAGCTTTATTTAACGAGCGTTTAAGTCCCAATAATGGATAGCATTTAGTTTGTTTTTATGATAATTTGACCTGTATAATATCGAGTTTTAGAATTTGGGTAAATTCGAAATAAAGTTTGCCGGTACGCTAGCCTACGAATTAAAAAATATAAAATATTTAATCTGATTGAGCCCTCATGTACTTTAATAAGATTGGGTTTCTACCTAATGTTATTACAAAACTAAAAGATTGATAGTTACCCTTATAACTTTATCTCTATCTGTGTCTCCCGTTTATTTTGATTTTCTACTTGAATTTTTTGTTGCTTAAGTATATCGTATAAATGAAAATCCTAACAAAGTTCAATTGAAAAGTATCAATACAAAACACGATGAAACTTGAGTGCCGTTTAGAAAGTTGGGATCGTTTCAGTAAATTTAAATTTGTATGCAACAAAGCCTTCACACTATCATCTTAGAAACTGGCTCAGAATTCTAATGAACCCTGTTGATTCGCGGAGAAAAGCTAAACCCTGTCTTTAGAATATGTTTTTCAAATGATCTTTTATTAGAAGTAATAAACTATTTGTTTTTATTTTTTTAGGAAAATATTGGTTAAAATTGACATTTTCTTTGTTAGCTTTCAAGATCAAAAGATAAAACGTGGTAAAGGCGTTTAAAAAAATATGTCCTCAAACAAAGAGCAGAATCTGCTCTACCTGTAGGTATGTCGGCGTCGAAGCGAACAAAGCCACACGTAGCGCCGTTACATTTGCACTATAAATTACGCTCCACTGGAACCAAACATAACTCATACATGACGTACTGAGTAAATAGAATAAAATCGCTGTTGAAAGGAGGAAAGGAGGAAAGATATGTCATGCATTCAACAGGTATAGCTGTGTGAGGCTGTAGTAGGATTGTGAGTGATGGTGGGTGTTGTGTTCCCTGCGCGGTACTCACGCGGGCGCGTGGCGGCGGCGCGGCAGCATGCGGGCGGGAGCGGGGCGGGAGCGGGGCGGCACGCGGCGGACGAGCGGCCACGGGGCCTGGCGGCGGCAGACTGTTGCTCCCGGGCGAGCACCCCCCGCGCGCAAGCCTCCAAACAGACGTCACCATTTATATTTAGAGATACCCCTTTAACTGATTATCAGTTTGATTTCTCTTTTTTAATATTTTTTGTTAACACTCTGGAATCTTTAAAATGTATCTTTGAAAATAGACGATCACAGGCGAATCAAGATAAGTGTTACCATAAAGATATATATGTCAAGGAGTCCCAAATGAACTCTCTACCCAGTATCATTCCGAAACTTACGTTCTACTTCATATTCATGATTTATCATTGACTTACAAACAAATGGATTTCAGGCCTCATAAGCTCCCGGGCAAAAATGGTGTGATTTTCATACCCGTCAGAATATTAATCATATCAGCGACATAAGGTAAAAAATATGGGCTAGCAGTATTTTGCGTAATGCATCGATACACCATTAAAATTTCAAGTGATTTAATTTATTCATATATATGTAAACGTGTAGGTTGACTCAGAGCACTCTTTACGTCAATTTCGTATTAGACTCACCGTACATTTGTTTTTATGTCAATTTTAATAATGTAAACTTTCAGTATTAATTGTCAAAAACACATCAAGTCAAATTCAAGTAAAATAAAGGTAAAGTAGCCAGCATCCTCTGATGGCAGAGTGGGGGATCCACGCGCACTCCATCGCACGTGGAAGAATGCGATTATATTTGACGACGCTTATCTCCCGCCATTAACTTAGGAGGTAGCCATAAAAGCAATACATTAACTCAACTGCTAAAGACACGCTGAACTCCTTCCTCTGCAAGTTAAATTCGAATGCCCAAGTTCGACCGTTAAATCTAGTTTACTTAACTCTATATCCTCGTAACGTCTCCATTATGTAATGTTCGGTCAAGTTAATTAAGTTACTCGCTCTCGGGATGCGCCAATAAGGATAAATATCAAAGCAACAGCACCCCGCCGCTGAGCGAATGTCAACAATATTAATTGCTTTTTAAATCGCTTTCCGATATTCGATTTAACGATATTACCGTCGTGACTTGATAAAAATTTGTTGAGCTATGGACAAATTGATTTTTACATTATTTCTTTACAAAAATAGAATATAAATAACATCTCTAATGATACCGTTGGCGTATTGGTATCAGCTATCCGTGTAAGTAATACATATCACCTTACCGACGGTATAATATAATGATTCGATTTCTGACAATTTTAATAAGACCTTTTACCTGTAATGTGTGTTGAGGCTGTCCTATATATTTGTGGATTCATAGAAAGACGTAACCCGACTAACTTTATTAAATAAATAAGTAATAATAAAAATCACGAACAAAGAAAAAATTTACATAAATAATATGAATGTGACTGTGTTCGTAGTCCGTCGAAATAAAACTGCTACGGCGTAGTCTACTAAAATATTTTAAGAACAATTATTTAGAAAGAACAATTAGTTAAAAAGAACAACGTAGAACAATTATTTTGAAACTGCGTGTTTAACTAAAAACACACTTACAAAATAAATTCATATTGATTTATCGGCATGGATAAAAACATTTCGTGTCCAAAAAGAGAGTTTTCGATTGGATAAATCGGAGTGCCAGTTGGGAGGACTATCGATGTAACATGAGTGCGGATGCAGTGTGAGCACTCGGCAGCACGCCCGCGAAACAATCGCGTGCTCTTTTAATGCAGATCCTCCGATGATTGATGTGGGAACTCGATTTTTTAATAACGCTTTTGAGAGTTGACTGACAGAAATAGAACGCAATTTAATATCGTTTTGCAAATATAAATTGGAGTTTCATTAGAGACTGTCGTGGAGGCTTCTCAGAAAGTAATTGTTTGAGCTACTTTATTAAGTGGAAAAATTGTGAATGTCCTGTCTGATTGTGAACGCCGCAGTGTTTTCCTAATATAAAAAGTTATTTAATTAATACAAAAACTATGAATTTTACGTACGATCAGTACATAATTATTGACTTCATCACTACAGCCTTTACTATCCGACTGAGTGGTTTCAGGCAATATATAGATCTTCATGCTTGCTTACTGTGGGTTGGCCGACTAACACATACCTTCGACGTTTCCTTACAATGTTTTTCTTCACCGTTAAAGCAGTCGGCTTTAGGTATACAAGCCGTTAAACTCAGGACTATCGGATAAAACCTAGCGTTTTAAACACTGCGCCACCCTGTTTAACAGACTGACGGTAAATACATTCAAGAAGTCAAGGCTAGAATCCATATTTGGGCACTGCCTTACCCACTAAAATAAAACAGTTAAAATTAAATGCAATGGAATATTTATTTCTCAACATTGACAATTACTTGTTCTTATTGACGTCAAATAAAACATGACTCTACCACCAGTTCGAAAAAACCTTCGTGAAGAAGAACTGGCAAGGTATATATTTTTTTCAAAATAAATTTACAGAGTCTCTTTATGTCTATACAAAATTATTCTTATCTGCATCTGTTAGCTCGGCAAGACTCCCTCCCCCCAAGTATCCAAACGACGAACACCCTCAAACGGCACCCGTTCACGAGTTAACGCGGGATCCAGCCATCGCCCTCCTCAACCATATTAGAGGGAAGTGAGCGACCCGCACCCGTCGATTCAGTTCTTAGAGTAACGTGTTTCTATATGTAATAAATAAAACGAGTATCCTTGCGAGAGTGTTCTCTGCGCTGCCAACAGTTTATTTTCATATTCATCTAAGATAATTATTTGAATCCACGCTGTCACACTTATATTCTCTTTTTGTTCTTATTCAAAGTTAAAATAATAATTAATTATAAAATTCGATAATGTTAAAGAAATCTGAACAATCTCAAACACAATTTTCCACATGTAATTAAACAAATTACTGTTCTTATTTCAAAAGCACCTCAGACATTTCGTCGATATTTATATAACGTCTATTACTGCTTTTTCAAGATAAAAGGAGGTCTCATATAATGAATGAGGTATGGCCTCTTTTTACGATCAAAAGAGTCTTTTATAGCTGAACTCCTAATTACAGAAACACACGGAAATCATTCCACAGATTTGGAAAAACCCAGAGCTGTGAAAAAGACACCTTATTTCTTAAAAAATAGAACAGAAATTTCATATGATTCAATCAGAGGCCGAAGAAATTACGAAGTATAAACAGGCTTTGAACTAAATCTAGTTAAGCTAAAATAAAAATGGTATACGTAAAAAAACCTATAAGTATTTTAAACATAAATATTTATGTAATAAAAATGCATAAAACTTCTTCTACAGGAGCAAAGCTTTTGTAAAATTAAATTCAGTTATGTTTCTTATAAAATAATGAATTAATTTAATAAAATGATGGAATAAAGTGAATTTTCTCCTTGAACTGAGATTTATCTGTATATTTTATTATATTTCTAGTAATTTTGTTTTTTTTTATTTTATACAGGTTTATGGATAGTACCTTATGGATATTAATATAGTTAACATTGACGACAGCTTTGTATCATGCTATTCACCCTCTTGCAGCTTTTAAAGCGCAGAGGGCTCCTTTTCTCCTTCTCTAACATTGCATGACCATTTTACTGGTTTTTCTCCACATCCCAAAATGTTTAATGTAGTTTAAATCAACATCCAAAGTATTCCAAAGCAATATTCTGATCTTCTGGCCTCCTTTAGCACTGCAAACATCCAAGCAATTTTGATATCCGAAACGTTCCACAAACCTTCTCTTCTTTCCACACAATTCACAATTCCTGAGTTTGTCTCATTCGCAAATGACAGGATGGGGTGGAGTTGCCATAACTTACGTGCTGATTTACCCTTTAAAGTTATCACAACTTCTTCATCGTTTTACTCGGAGTCAGCTGAGTATGTAGCTATCGAAATAGTCTCTTGTCACACAAAGCTATTGCTAGTAATTTTAATTCCTTGAAAGAGCTAAAATTCAAGCTCTATTTCCGTTGTCAACAAAAATAACTCTCGCAGAAACCCTTATCCAAATTATCATTGATGATTGTTATCTGAATGCCACTGGCGAGCCTTTGGATAAACTGGAGTGCCTGCAAAATGTATTCATCCGTTTTAAATTTGGCATCAAAAAGTGTGACCATGTCTCTCAATACTGAAAGCAGCTTCGAGTGGCTCACAATGCCCCTTCGCAGGAACACACGAATTCTTTGCCCTCTTTTCACTTGCGCTTTACATTTGTTCGTTCCCAGGATAAATTAGCCAGGGCTAATAATCGTTGTCTTTTACAAATGCCTCCTCATAAAACCTATTTCTTTTCCTTTTCTTTGAAAGCTCATGCGGTCAGGCTGTGGAACACCTTACCTATAAAATTTGCGAATTAAAAACCGTTTCCCTATTCAAGAAAAAAGGTAAAATAGCATTACTTCTGCAAGCATTTGGTTGTTATCCCATTAATTTTATGCAAGTATGTCTATATTTTGTCTATAATTTCAAATTAGTAGGTATCATGTTTGTAAGAAACACAATACCATTGCAGTTTGCACCAAAGTCTCCAGTCCCATGTTTACTGGAACACATTTCTTTATGAAATAAGTAGCACTTTTGTACAAGCATCGGTCTGCGTGCGTTCTCGAGCGCACGTCGATCGCAGACGCCTTCCCGCTCTATTAGCCCCCGCGCTAATTGAGCACCCAAATTTCACTGGTTGTTGTCGTAATATATAATTTCATAGTTGTATACCGTATTAAGTTTCTAACGCCGTTTTCACGGCGGACAGTGGCTCGTTAACCGTACATCTAATAAGTTTCTAACGCCGTTTTCACGGCGGACAGTGGGCTGTTAACCGTACTTCGTGGAACGTGAGCTTCGTCGACGGGGTCTCGTCGTTTCAGGACTTCAAGTTCCGTGTTCGAGTAAGTTATCCGCGTCGTCCTCAACCGCCCTACTGCGTGTAGGGTGGTTTTTAGGAAGTTAGTCATCGTTGTTAGGTTCATATATTGTCCCTCCCAAACCCCTCCGCAATGGCTTCCCTAAGCTCTGAAGAGATTAGGAAGAAGCTACTGGAGGTCTTCGGATCAACCGCCTTCAGCCATCCACCCCGTCGGGCATCACTTGGAGGATCATCAGGAGTTTCGAACTTACAACTGCGGCTGCGAGTACATCATTCATCATTCAACAGTACCAACTGATTCGTGCATCAAGAAAGGAAAACACACTTCCAGCATTGGTGCCGCGCATCAATATTATTGGCATCTCGGCGTGATCATCATTACCTTGTGGATGACATAAAACCGTGAGATCGTTCCAATATTACTTTCCCTTCATTTTCCTAAAATCAATCCTTTATTTATTTTAAATCAGTGCACTTTTCGGGCAATGTTTTTAATTTTGTTATAACGTATAACCGTTATTTTTTTTACCTACCTTATGGATTCATGTAGTTAAAAAAACCGTTATTATTATTTTTTTTTTATTAGCATTGAATAATTCATCGCTTTTTCACAGTTTATTGTTCACTATTTTTAAATAATAGTATTCTCAGTTAATTTGTATTCCGCTACCAGCTTCTTACTCACATTTATAGCGCCTTATATTTTTACGTAGCAAAGTTTATTTCGCAATACTTGCTTATCTTTTCTATGAAACTTGCCTATTGTAGCTTATTTATTTATACATTATAATACCTACTTAATTATTGCTGATCGAAAAGATGTCTGACGCACAATTTAAAGCTTTAGTAAAAAAACGAGCTTCAATTAAAGCTAAGCTTACAGTTTTTTCTAACTACATTCAGCTGTCCAAATCATGTGAAAAGTTGAGTGAAGTTCAAGTTATGGAAATTGAATATAGGCTTACTACTTTCGAAGGCTTATATGAAAAATATGACACCTTACAGGATGAATTGGAGACATTGGCGGACAACCCCGAAGAGCAATATGCGGAGCGCGAAGAGTTCGACACTCTGTACTGCAGCTTGGTGGCCTCCGCTCGGCAGCTTATCAACAATTCACGCAAGCAGTTGGCCGCAGATATTCCATCCGAGGTGAGCTCTTGCCATGGCATACACAAACACAGTACTGTTCGTTTACCTAAGATTGATTTGCCGAAATTTTCGGGCAGTTATCATGACTGGTTAGAGTTTCGTGATACCTTTGTTTCCATTATTCATGAAAACCAATCTATTGACAGAATTAATAAATTACATTACCTTCGAGCTTCGCTAAGGGGTAGTGCTCTTTTGATAATCAACAACCTTGACTTCAAATCTGAGAATTACGAAGCTGCCTGGAAGTTGCTTTGTGAGCGTTACGATAATAAGAGGCTGCTTGTTAATAATCATGTCCAAGCTTTATTTAACATTGATGCATTTGTAAAGGAATCAAGTAAGTCGATAAGACACCTAGTTGATGTAACTAACAAAAATTTAAGAGCTTTAGCAACATTAGATCAACCTGTTCAATATTGGGATACGTTAATTATTTATATTATGACGGGAAGGCTCGATCAAGTTACAAATAGAGAATGGGAGCAGCACCGTAACTCTATGTCGGAACCACCTACTCTACCAGTATTCATTTCGTTTCTCAGCAGTCGGGCAGATTTACTCGAAACATTAGAGGAATCCAAGGTTGCTAGAGTGCAAAATGTACAAACTTCTAATAATACTAAACCTAAAAGTTTTTTAATTAATACTAACAATACTAACAACACTTACAAATCTAATAAACCTTTGCCTTGTCAATTATGTAATCAATCACATTTATTATTTTCGTGTCCTAATTTTAGAGAATTACCAATAAATACGAGAATAAAAAAGGCTCATGAATTCAAAGTATGCATCAATTGTCTTCGTCCAGGGCATAACGTTTCTAAATGTAAATTGGGACCTTGTAAATACTGTCGTCTTTATCACAACACATTGTTACACGTTGAGAGTGCACCACAAGAGTCTACCTCTCAAAATGTAGCACTTACATTAAATGACACCTCTGAAACAAACATTGTGTTACTGTCCACAGCGCTTGTGAATGTGGCGGACGCCAACGGAATGCTCCACCGCGCGCGAGTCTTGCTGGATAACGGAAGCACGGCAAACTTCGCTTGCGAAGATTTATGCAGTAAGCTGAACCTTTATACCTACAATACAATCTCTCAAGTACGGGGTATAAATAGTCAGGCTACTAATTGTTCGAAGTCATGTAGATTCAAACTACAATCTATAGATAGGTCTTACGAAATAGGTATACAATGTTTCGTCCTACCTAAAATTACATCTAATCTACCATCAACTTACGTTGACACTCGGTACATACAAATACCTTCTGGCATTCGTCTTGCCGATCCCACTTACAATCATCCTTCAGTAGGCCAATTCTCGTAATAAAAACCGCGGCGATGTCGTAGCGACTCGACCGTAGAAGTCACTTTCGTATTCTCATCCGTCGATTGGACCGATTCTAAAGTCGTTCTAAAGTCGCTCTATCGGAATGTCGCTGAACCGTATTCTCATCCTGAATCGACTTTCAATCGTTTCAAAACGATATCACAATGGTATTCTACTCCTACAAATGACAGTTACTTCGATCGGATGTCAACGACTTAACGTCAAAATAAGCGATCCAAAAGTCGTTGAACAAAAGTTCATTCTGCGGGACGTTTACAAAGAGAGAACCGCTAATTTTGTGTTTTGAAGAGGCTAAAAATGAGCTTAGAGTTAGCGTATTTGTTGCTAGATATGCCAGAATTGCAAAAAGCGAAAAAGAAGAAGTGTATTGAGGTTCACAAGATGGGACGCATTCACAATGCCGGAGAATGACTTCATCAAAACATTTCGTCTCACAAAAGTGTTGGTGCAGAATCTCATTGATGAAAAGAAGGAAAACAGGATTCTTTGTCAGTAAAAGATAAGGTTAGTAGGTTTCTATTCTGCTAGCCCACATTATTTGTATACCAAATTAAAACGTAAATATATTAGTTTATGATGATATATACTAAGGTTTACATATTAGATAATAATATTGTAACCTTAGGTAGGTATAACTAATTGAATAAAACACTTTTTAAACCTTTCTTTACAAACTGTTTTAATTTAGGTCACCTACTCAAATAAAACTACCTTGCATTAGACATCTTCATTTTTATTGCAATAATGTTAAACATACACTGATGGTGTTATATTACTTTCAAATTTTTACTGGTTGCCTGTAAGCTACACTGCAACCCAGAAAAGAAGTTTTAATGCTTGAACAGTTTTTGCTAAAGTTGCAAACAGAGCCTCGATTGCGGTTCCAGTACTTCCTGAGATGGAAAATCAATCTCAATATATTGTAGCAAAGGAGAGCTTCACAAATGAAGCAGCTAATATGGAGACTTTTCAAGGACTGCATAGAGTTAATTTAGATCTAGAACAAGGCAGGATGGCCCAACAAGCAGTTATATAGACTATAAATGGGGGTGAATAGTCATAATAAGTTCAATCTTTAAATAGACAGAAACAAAAAATAATTGTGTTAAATCAAATCTAATTTGAATAATTATGTGTTGAATAAAGATCTTAAGGATGACTGGATGATATCATGTTGTGCTTATCTCTTATGAAAGTGTTTATACCTAAGATGTGTCCTACCTCCTGGAAGACAGTCAGGAAAGAATTGTGAAATTGACGCAAAAACTATAAATATCAATATTATTATTTATTAAACTTTAACAAATTTTTTATCTTACATAATAGTCAACATTATATGGTTTGAGGCTTTCATGTCAAATTACTGTATAATTGGTGTTATGTTGTGATTATTTGGTTATTATATGTAAACTACTTAGTTACGGTAGGTTAATATTTAAAGAAATAATTACCATGTGTGTGGAGCCTCAGAGTAAAGTGTAATAAGTGTAAGTGTAATAAAAAATTAAAAGACAATTGTAAAATATACTATTTGGTTTTATTTAGCTCTTAAAAATTTATATTTACTACAGTAACAAAACAATAACCCGAACCATAAACATTGGTCTAAACTGCAACTACAGGTGCTTCTTCAAATTGTTATCACTGAAATATTATAATATCAGCAAACCGATTAAAAATTACATTCACTACACAATAGCTTGTTAAAGCAACTGACAGCTTAGTGAAAACCCTAAAACTTGTCAAGCCCTATAATTTCACAAAGGCGTTCTTCTAAGGGACTTAGTATCGGAACATCTTTGGGGCCACCACGAATATACAAGCTTCGTGAATTCTTCGGACCGTATTTGAGACCCGACATTTTAAATCGTTGTAAAGCTGCAACCTACACTTTGTTCTATTATTTCGCTGTACCGTGTCTGTCGATGGTTACTCCTGACAATTTTGAGCTCAAGTCTCGTCCCTCCTTAGATCGGACACGACCTAGGGCTAAGTTCTAATGCTTATTATTGATTTATGGAATCAACAAACAGTTCGTACTGTCGTATAGAAACTCGCGTTTGATATTTAAATAAATAAGTCTTTGAACAAGAAATGTCTACACAAGTTTCTTGCTTTTGAATAAAAACAAATAATAAACTTATCGCCAATTTGACAACAATAAACTTTGACAAACAATTTGATGGCTGAATCGAAGACAATGACGTTTATCAAGATGCGAATCATTCGATCAATTGAAGTGAAAAATCGCTTTTTTCAGCATTTATTTCTCTTTGGCTAGTTGAAGTTAGTTGGAGTAGTTATTCTTTAAATTTATTTAATTAATTACATGTTAAACACCGTATTCAGCATTTAAAATATATTATAATTTCTTGGTAGTTCAGTGATAACTTGAATTGGCAACATCTTGTGTCGCTCGATTCAAAAGTCGTTCAGTTTCGATCCTATTGAGTTGAAGTCCTATCGAAGCGCGTCTGAGCAGTACGTGAATACCGATTTTGGATAGAACTTCGATCGAACGACTTCTGCACTACAGCGATCTGTCAATTGTCTGTTTTTACGAGAATTGGGCTACAGAAACGAGATAAATCTGTAAGTGTGTGATCTGTAAACATGCAGACGGGTGAATTAGGATTGCTAAGTTTTATGAAACTGCCTGAAATCAACCAGCCCAACCTTGATTCGAACAAGGTGGGTTTATTCTTTCCTAAACTGATACGATTCGCGCCAAGAACTTCCCAAAATACTTGTGCACCGACTAAGATATCGATACCTGTAGCCCAATTCTCGTAAAAACAGACAATTGACAGATCGCTGTAGTGCAGAAGTCGTTCGATCGAAGTTCTATCCAAAATCGGTATTCACGTACTGCTCAGACGCGCTTCGATAGGACTTCAACTCAATAGGATCGAAACTGAACGACTTTTGAATCGAGCGACACAAGATGTTGCCAATTCAAGTTATCACTGAACTACCAAGAAATTATAATATATTTTAAATGCTGAATACGGTGTTTAACATGTAATTAATTAAATAAATTTAAAGAATAACTACTCCAACTAACTTCAACTAGCCAAAGAGAAATAAATGCTGAAAAAAGCGATTTTTCACTTCAATTGATCGAATGATTCGCATCTTGATAAACGTCATTGTCTTCGATTCAGCCATCAAATTGTTTGTCAAAGTTTATTGTTGTCAAATTGGCGATAAGTTTATTATTTGTTTTTATTCAAAAGCAAGAAACTTGTGTAGACATTTCTTGTTCAAAGACTTATTTATTTAAATATCAAACGCGAGTTTCTATACGACAGTACGAACTGTTTGTTGATTCCATAAATCAATAATAAGCATTAGAACTTAGCCCTAGGTCGTGTCCGATCTAAGGAGGGACGAGACTTGAGCTCAAAATTGTCAGGAGTAACCATCGACAGACACGGTACAGCGAAATAATAGAACAAAGTGTAGGTTGCAGCTTTACAACGATTTAAAATGTCGGGTCTCAAATACGGTCCGAAGAATTCACGAAGCTTGTATATTCGTGGTGGCCCCAAAGATGTTCCGATACTAAGTCCCTTAGAAGAACGCCTTTGTGAAATTATAGGGCTTGACAAGTTTTAGGGTTTTCACTAAGCTGTCAGTTGCTTTAACAAGCTATTGTGTAGTGAATGTAATTTTTAATCGGTTTGCTGATATTATAATATTTCAGTGATAACAATTTGAAGAAGCACCTGTAGTTGCAGTTTAGACCAATGTTTATGGTTCGGGTTATTGTTTTGTTACTGTAGTAAATATAAATTTTTAAGAGCTAAATAAAACCAAATAGTATATTTTACAATTGTCTTTTAATTTTTTATTACACTTACACTTATTACACTTTACTCTGAGGCTCCACACACATGGTAATTATTTCTTTAAATATTAACCTACCGTAACTAAGTAGTTTACATATAATAACCAAATAATCACAACATAACACCAATTATACAGTAATTTGACATGAAAGCCTCAAACCATATAATGTTGACTATTATGTAAGATAAAAAATTTGTTAAAGTTTAATAAATAATAATATTGATATTTATAGTTTTTGCGTCAATTTCACAATTCTTTCCTGACTGTCTTCCAGGAGGTAGGACACATCTTAGGTATAAACACTTTCATAAGAGATAAGCACAACATGATATCATCCAGTCATCCTTAAGATCTTTATTCAACACATAATTATTCAAATTAGATTTGATTTAACACAATTATTTTTTGTTTCTGTCTATTTAAAGATTGAACTTATTATGACTATTCACCCCCATTTATAGTCTATATAACTGCTTGTTGGGCCATCCTGCCTTGTTCTAGATCTAAATTAACTCTATGCAGTCCTTGAAAAGTCTCCATATTAGCTGCTTCATTTGTGAAGCTCTCCTTTGCTACAATATATTGAGATTGATTTTCCATCTCAGGAAGTACTGGAACCGCAATCGAGGCTCTGTTTGCAACTTTAGCAAAAACTGTTCAAGCATTAAAACTTCTTTTCTGGGTTGCAGTGTAGCTTACAGGCAACCAGTAAAAATTTGAAAGTAATATAACACCATCAGTGTATGTTTAACATTATTGCAATAAAAATGAAGATGTCTAATGCAAGGTAGTTTTATTTGAGTAGGTGACCTAAATTAAAACAGTTTGTAAAGAAAGGTTTAAAAAGTGTTTTATTCAATTAGTTATACCTACCTAAGGTTACAATATTATTATCTAATATGTAAACCTTAGTATATATCATCATAAACTAATATATTTACGTTTTAATTTGGTATACAAATAATGTGGGCTAGCAGAATAGAAACCTACTAACCTTATCTTTTACTGACAAAGAATCCTGTTTTCCTTCTTTTCATCAATGAGATTCTGCACCAACACTTTTGTGAGACGAAATGTTTTGATGAAGTCATTCTCCGGCATTGTGAATGCGTCCCATCTTGTGAACCTCAATACACTTCTTCTTTTTCGCTTTTTGCAATTCTGGCATATCTAGCAACAAATACGCTAACTCTAAGCTCATTTTTAGCCTCTTCAAAACACAAAATTAGCGGTTCTCTCTTTGTAAACGTCCCGCAGAATGAACTTTTGTTCAACGACTTTTGGATCGCTTATTTTGACGTTAAGTCGTTGACATCCGATCGAAGTAACTGTCATTTGTAGGAGTAGAATACCATTGTGATATCGTTTTGAAACGATTGAAAGTCGATTCAGGATGAGAATACGGTTCAGCGACATTCCGATAGAGCGACTTTAGAACGACTTTAGAATCGGTCCAATCGACGGATGAGAATACGAAAGTGACTTCTACGGTCGAGTCGCTACGACATCGCCGCGGTTTTTATTACGAGAATTGGCCTACTGGGAACTTGATACAATCCCTTCAAAACATAAGTTCACTCCTGAAGAGAGCCGGTGTGAAAAAATTTTCGTGGACACCACTTACCGCAACCCTGACGGTCGGTTTGTGGTTACTGTTCCCCTCAAAGAGTCGCCAGATACATTAGGCAACTCATTTACAATGGCTAGAAATCGTTTTCTTTCGCTAGAACGTCGCTTACAAAAAAATCCAGGTCTTAAAAGGTTGTATGTTGATTTTATGGAAGAGTATATACGGCTAGGTCACATGACTGAAAACAATAATACCTGTGACTAACTCTTCAGAATCTTCATACTATCTTCCACATCATTGTGTTATGAAGGAGTCAAGCACCACTACTAAACTTCGTGTAGTTTTTGACGCCTCTGCAGCGACTACTTCCGGTAAATCGTACAATGACATTCAAATGGTGGGAGCTTCTCTTCAAGATGATTTGGAATCAATTCTTTTGCGCTTCCGCCAGCACAAAGTTGCTGTGTCGGCGGATATCGAACAATTTTATAGGCAACACCTCATTGTCCCTGAACAACGTTCTCTACAGCAAGTGATTTGGAGAGACAGGCCTAACGAGCCAATAAAAACTTATGTTCTTAATACAGTTACTTATAGCACAGCATCTGCGCCCTTCCTCGCAACTAGGTGCCTTATTCAACTAGCCGATGATTGTCCAGATAGCAACCTTCAATTCACAATTAAACATGACTTTTACGTCGAAGATTACTTATCAGGCTCTACAACTACTGAAAGTACGATTTCACAGTGTCGTCAGGTCATTGCTACTCTCCAATTAGCTAAATACAAATTGCGGAAATGGAACTCCAACGCCCCAGAGGTTTTGTTAGCTTTAAACAATACATGTGACAACAACACTTATGTAGAGCTTAATGCTCAAGCGATGTCTAAAACGTTAGGTTTAAATTGGAAATGCATAAATGATACATTTTCATTTTCCATTAACCTAATTAAATCTAACAAAATTACAAAGCGATGTATCTTGTCTACGATAGCGCAAATATTTGACCCGTTAGGTCTTGTAGCGCCGTGCATTGTTGGAGCTAAACTAATCATGCAACAGCTATGGGTAGCTAAATGTTCATGGGATGAACCTGTGCCGTCTAACATTCAAAGATCATGGGAAGAGTTTCAAAACTCTCTACCTTTTTTAAATAACATAGATATTCCACGGTGGATATCGTGCGAATCGCCTACGAACTTACAATTACATGTGTTTACAGATGCGTCTGAGCGAGCCTACGGCGCCTGCGTGTATGTACGCAGCATTGATGCTGAAGGCTCGGTTCATGTACATTTGCTCACGTCCAAAAGTAAGGTAGCCCCATTAAAACCTACCACCATGCCTCGATTGGAACTGTGCGCAGCTCTTCTTGGTACTAGATTGTATATGAAGGTACAACAGTCACTTACACTGAAATTCAGCTCTTCCGTATTTTGGTGTGACTCAACAATTGTCCTCTGTTGGTTATCATCATCACCTACTCAGCTGAAACCATTCGTCCGTCATAGAATCTCCGAAATTCAGGATAGTTTGGGTGACAGTACGTGGCGATACGTTCCTTCAGCTGAAAATCCCGCAGACCTAGTATCACGAGGATTAGGAGCTGACCCGCTAGCTCAGTCTTCCTTGTGGTGGGGAGGGCCGTCATTTCTTCAGCAAGATCATTGTTTTTGGCCTCAATTCCCGCAACCTAATTATAAAGCTATCTCCACTTTACCAGAGACAATTAAAACCTTTCACGTCTTAAATGAAAATGACAACCCAATTAGTATACTTTTTACAAGATGTTCTATATTTAGTAAGTTACAACGAATTGTTGCTTACATAATTCGATTCATAAATAATTGTAAAGTAAGTAAACATAATCGCAACGTAGGTTTAATTAAATCGTTGGAATTAAACACGTCCTTAAACATTATTTTACAAATTAGCCAAAGAGAATCATTTCGTGATGAATACAACCTACTTAAACAAGGCAAATCATTACCGCATAAAAACAAACTCCTATCTCTATCACCTTTTCTTGATGATAATAACATCATTCGAGTAGGTGGTAGACTTAATAACTCCTATTATGACTACAATGTTAAACATCCTATACTACTATCCAGTGCTAACCACATTTGCATCTTAATATTTGACATGTATCACTTAAAATTATTTCATGCAGGACCTCAATTATTGCTAACCTCTATTCGTCATCACTATTGGCCTATTGGCGGTAGAAATCTTGCCAGAAAGGTCACACATAATTGTGTGAAGTGTACGCGAATAAAAGGGAACACAATTCAACCCGTCATGGGCAATCTTCCAGTGCAGCGATTGCATCTTGAATTCCCCTTTTTAGACACAGGTGTTGACTACGCCGGACCGATCATGATTGCTGACCGCAAGGGTAGAGGCTGCAGACTGATAAAGTGTTTCATATGTGTTTTTGTATGCTTGGCCTCAAGAGCCGTTCACCTAGAGTTAGTTTCAGACATGACCAAGGAAGCCTTCTTAGCAGCTCTTAACCGCTTTATTGCTCGGCGGGGGAAGCCACGCAATGTCTTCTCGGACAACGGGACTACCTTCGTTGGAGCCTTCCATGAACTAGCGAAACTACTTTCACAGGATTTGGAACTGAGTAGTATAGACACAGGTATTAGCTTTTCTTTCATACCTGCATATACTCCTCACTTTGGTGGATTATGGGAGTCAGCAGTTAAATCCACAAAGCATCATCTTAAACGCGTCTTAGGCTTAACTCATTTATCCTTCGAAGAAATGGCTACTTGCCTCATTCAAATCGAAGCCATTTTAAACTCTTGACCTTTGACTCCACTCTCCAACGATCCAACCGACCTCACTCCTCTTACTCCAGCACACTTCCTCATTGGGCGATCTTTACTGATGGTGCCCCATCCACAGGTCACGAACGTCAACGTCTCTTCGCTCAAACGGTTCGAGCGCATCGAGAGTCTGAAGCAGCACTTCTGGAGTCGCTTCTCACATGAGTATGTTTTATGGCTTCAGGAGAAATCCAAATGGCTGCGTTCTACTGGAGGGGAACTCAAGGAAGGAGCGCTTGTCCTTATCAAAGACAAGGCCTCTCCTCCTCTCATGTGGCCCATGGGACGAGTCATCCGAGTGATACCAGGCAGCGACGGAATCACCAGGGTCGCCGATATCCGCACACGCAGGGGCTTTCAGAGACGGGCCTTTAATACTATCTGCCCGTTGCCTCAGCAGCAGTGACTTGAAGACCAGCAATCTTCAACGTGGGGAGCATGGAGCGGCCGATGACCGAGACAGCGGGGCGCGGGCGGATCATAACGGTGCCTCGCCCCGCTCCGCGCCGCCGACCGAGCTACTGACGGCTCAGTGCCGTACCAACTATCATACGCACAATCCGCGCTCGCGCAATTTTATATTTGTAGTTCGAAATACGAGCTTATAATTCATTTGTCTTAACGTTTAATACATATCATACAGTCCACTACACATAGTTTTATTGAAGGCCCTAACACGAGCCCTCCCCGGTGTCCTCAACACCCGCCCTCGCGCCACTTATGTCACTCGAAGTGACCACGTCTCCATCGGTTCCTTCGAAGTCAGCAACGCGCTGCGCTCCCTTCACCGTTAAGGCTCAACTCCCTCCTCCCGTCTTCCTCCGCGAAAAAGCGTGCTGGACCGCGGTTTCCAACCTGTGCAAGGAGTACAAAATTAATTATCTCAAAGCAAACGCAGGCGATACCATTAAAATTCAAGTCGCGACCATCAACGACTTCTGGTCTCTCACTAGGCTCCTTTCGGTCAAACAAGTCGCCTTTCATACCTACGCCTTCCCGGAGGAGCGTAAGATCCGCGCGGTATTACGGGACGTCTCGTTTGAGCTCGCAAACGACGATATCTTGGAGGACCTTAAGTCCCAGGGCTTCCCGGCTGAAGTAGTGCACAAGATGCACTCAAACTGTGCTAGGCGTTTCCCACTCGCTGTAGTAACATTAACTAATACTCCCAACTCGAGGAAGATCTTCAGAGAGGCCCGCACAATTTGCTGACTCTCGAATATCTCAGTCGAGCGTCCCAATCCCCGCGGCCACCCTGGGCAGTGCCACCGCTGCCAGCTCTATGGCCACGCAGCGGCTAACTGCTCACCTCTCCCGGACCGGACCCACATATAACAAAAGAGTGCACTCGCACTCCCGAATCCACTTCCCCCCCTGCATGTGTGCTGTGCGGCCAGTCCGGCTACACAGCTAACTACAGTGGTTGCCCGCGCGTCCCGCGCTCCTCAGCTAAGAGGGCCGCGCCTAAACCGGCGCCGCCGTTCACTCCCGCTAACTTCCCGCCGCTGAGCAACCGGGCTCCCCCGGAAGCAAAGCCCGAGCAGCCGACGCCTACTCCGGCTCTGTCCTGGAGACTCCACCTGCACCTTTCCGTCCTATCCCAGCTCCCGTAGCTCCCGCAGGCCCACGTCCCGCTCCGTCGTCTTCACCTCAGTCGTCGTTGGCTGAAGACATGAAGACCGTGTTTGACATCATTCAAAACCTCGACATTAAGGAAATCTCCGTACTCGCAAGCAAACTGCAAGCCGTTCGCTCTCCTCAAGAGCGTCTATTTGCGTTAGCCGAGCATCACTCGCTACTTAGCTCTTTATAAATTCGTCTTATGTCTGAGTGATGTCGAGGAGAGCGGTATCGCTCTCCTCGACATCACTCAGCAACTCGACTTAGACGTCATCTCTCCCGTCACTCCCACTCACTATCCCGACAACCCGATTCACTCTCCCGACATCCTCGACTTTGCGGTAGTTAAGCATATAAACCTCGATCTCAGGTCTATCAAACCGCTCGATGAACAAGGCTATGAACACCACCCCGTCTCCCTTGTGCTAGGACCGCCTAACGATAACGTCACCTCTCCTAAGACCTTTACCAACTGGAAAGGCTTTAAAAGTACGTTAGTTTCAGCCTTAGAGGCCCCGGACTCTCCGCTCGCGATCTCGCCCGACCAATTAGATTGCCCGGATAAAATAGGTTCATTAGTCAATTCCCTCACTGATGCTATCAACTCAGCCATCAGTGATAACGAAAAGGTTGCTAGCAAGGCAAACCCACGCTTCCCTTAGCCGTTAGCAATCTCATTAAAGCTAAGAACGCGGCTCTCCGAGAGCCAAGAAATATCCCACGGCCGCCTATAGAACAGCTGCGAATCAGCTACAACGTAAAGTTAGGTCTTGCCTCGCATAACTCCGAGGCGCTCAAATGAATGACGCTCAAGTGCAACAACACCTAAAACACTCTCTGAAGCGTTTTTCAAACGTTCCGAAACCCATCCCAATCCTCTAGTTCGAGATTCAGTTTCATATACTACTCTTGTCTTAGATTCGAAGTTCAAAATCGCTAGACCGAAAAGCGCACACACGAACGTAGCGACGCAGCTGACGCTAGATCTCGAAGCCCTTCAGGCCGCAACTTCTAATTCTAATGTAAAATCGAATTAATTCAATTTTATTTTTCATTTTGAGCACCTTCAGTGCTATGAATTCACCTTCAGTGCTTTGAGCACCTATAGTGCTATGTAATTCCCAGCGGGTGACCCCTTCTGGGCCCCACTAGCGCGGCCTCTTTCTCCAATTGGCCGTCGCTCAGATGAATGCTGTGAGGCAAAAAATTGCACGAGTCATTCAGGGGGTTTTTTAGTGGGTAATGGTTCTGGTAGGGTCGGAATGAGTCCCTCCTATAACTCCGATCGCGCGCGCGGAGTATGCGTCAGAGTATTTTTTATCCTCCTGCCCTCTCCGTGGAGGGGAACAAAAAAAAGCATTTTTCAGAATTTCTTATATCTCATTGAACTCTTTATTTTGTTTTCTTTTTGTGTACATAAATTGGTAACAAATAAATAAATAAAACAATTTCTCAAATAATGACTCTATTTGAAAATCCCAGAGGTATGCTATTCTTACGATAAAATTGGGAGTACTGGCATAATGAAGCACGCATGCAAAGCATGTGAAAACTCCAGGAACATGGGAGCATGAGTATCCTATAACTGTATAAATATAATTTCCTTTACGTATATACTTTACGTATATATCTTAGTTATAAGTATTTTCTGGATGATTGGGTGTTGTATTAGTGTTAGTAGAGTTTCTTAAGAGCTCGTCTGGGACGGTACTACAGCCCTGCCTTATTTTAACTGCCATAATAACCAATAACTAATAAAAGAAAGGAACATGAGTGTATTTACTGGAACAAAGGCAATTTAAACTTGATGCTAAACAAAAATAACCTACACTACTACTTGCTTAATTTTCAGTTTTTCTCGAATTGTCAATAACACAACTGAACATAGCTTGGGGTCCAACTTGAAGTTAGATGTATCATTAAACAAAAAGAATATTCAAATCAGCTATATACGTCGGAGTTCAAGAGTAACAAATATTTTGAAAAAGAACCCAAAGAAGTACTTAAGAAGTCATTTAAAAATAAGTAAAATGTTTACTTTTACGGGAAGGTCTTTTTTTATCCGGATAAAGTATCGTTAAATAAGTAACTGTCCCACAGGTGACCCAGCAACGTCGTTTCGCGAAGAAGTTTGAGTTTATGTTTATAGAATATATGTTGCGGTTGTTATCTTTATAAACAAGGTGCGCGTCTTAATGTCTTCTTTAGTTTGGAGTCCCTGGGAAGGAGGTATAGAGGTATTAGAATAAATAGGAATCAAATTATTGTACCCATTCCTCTCAAGTTAAAGATATTTTTGGGGACACGTGCATTACCAAACATGTTTAAAATTATTATGTTACATTTTTTAGCCATGTTATTAGGATTTAAAGTGCGTATCGTACAAATATAACCTAAATGCGCGAATTCTTCTTTGTTCAAATAAGCAGTTTGCATAATTTATTTGTTCTATGAATTTATTCATATTTTCAAAAACGTACACTTCATTAACCCTAGGTATTTTCCAACCGACCGCGGTCTTCCGATGTAATTGTATTTGTCATAATGAACGCCGGAAGGCAACCACCTTAACGCGGTTCTTATAATAGTTGAAATGTCTAAAATATAGACTGTAGTGTCGCACTGTTCGATGTTTTTTTTTAATAACAGATATTGTCTTTATTATAATATAAAAGAAGTATTGGATTTAGTTCTTAATTAACAATAGCGCAGTTTAAAGTAAAAATTATATCGAAATACACCTGAAAATCTAAAATAAGGAAGTCTGCTCCGGTTTTTAATTTTTATCTTATTCAGTCAGGGTCATGAAACAAAAAAGGAACGAAATTTTTACTTATTCCTTTATTGTGATGTAAATTTATTTGCGAAATAAAAAATAAATTTAAACTGAGCGATGCGTGTGAGATGAATGAGTTATATAATGTAGATAACCTATCAAAATCAAGAAAATAAACGTAGATAACACGTACCCCAAATTTTGCTTTAAAAATTTCGACGTAAAGTTTAGAAGACCATTTTTTGTTAGTAATATTGAAACTTGCACTTTATTTAAAAGAATTGTATAAGCACATTTGTAAGAAACATGAAATAATATGTCACAAGTTTTGTATCTACAATGCCAATGCTGTCCCAATATTATGCAGGGAATCTCATAGCCGATTTTTAAAAGATGGTTGATAAAACTCTAAGTTACCATAAATAGGCATTAATTTTGCTATTAATGGTATTTGACAAAAAACATTTAAAATAATAGAAATCTACGTCGTTGTGAAATAAGCAACAAGTACAGTAAGTAGGCCAAGGTTGTCACCCAGTTAGCGACACCCGATGCGCTCAACAACAATCTCGGCTTGTCGGCGCGGCGGGGAGATGATCCCTGCCGTGCGAAAGGAGGTGTAAAAACTTTTTTTAAGAGTTTTTGTATAAAAGAGATATCAATTTAACTTGCTTGCAAAGCACCTACGCTCTTTCTTCGAAAGAAAATTTGTCCTACATAAACACCATTAATCCGAAACAATGTTTGCAAATGGGAAAGATCTGCCAGTAGTACAATTTATTTTGTAAACAGTTGGCCTTGGGTAGTATCTGTTATGTCCCTTTCTACTTACTAACATGTTCTCGTGGTTGTATTCCGGGAAGGAACTGCCTCACAAATTATAGGGGCTGTCAACATTCCAATATACGTGCATATATTAAGCATTAGGTGGATTAGCCATTAGGTGGATCGTGGTCAGCTATGAGAAGTAAAAAGAATCGTTGAAATGTATTCAAAAAGAAAAATCATTTAAATCGTTTTAATTTTGAAAGTATAAGAATAGATAAAAAAAACACTACGAAATTAGTGTCTTACATACTTTAGATCTTTTCAAATAATAAAAGTCGCTTCGTACTTCGTACCAGTAATAATTGATATTGATATGAGCACATCAATCTTGATGGAATAAAACGTTTTTCATGTTAAAGAAGAAGTTCTTTGCGTAGATTTGATTATATTTGTTGTAACAGTGTATCATTATTTTTCTCATTTAGAAAGAAAACTATTTAAACGTTTTGAGCTTTGATTATTTCTGACTCCTGACTAGAATTCAAGCATGGATCATTTGCTACTCTTATTTGTAGCAATTTTCCTTTGAATACTTCGAACGAGTTTAACGAGCCGAATATGCCGACTTGCCTATTATAGCCCGATAGAACTAGCCGGACCGGCGTTGTCGCTCAGCAAATGTTGCCGAACCGAGAGTACCGGCCATAAGATGTGGGTAGCCCGGTGTACAGAAAAATTCTCTTTGACCATTGACTATTGTTCTTTGCTTATTACGTTAACCCCTCACTTTTATTATTTTTACATCTATTAGAACCTACAAGAAGCTGGCAAATTGATCATCTAAAATTTTACAAGTAATTATCTTTCATCTCACTCTAATGAAAAGTGATGAGTAAGACGAAGATCTAACATACCTACCGAGCGAAACATATTCACTGAAATGAGGTTGATACCAAGTCAAACAAAAAGTATCATAACATAAGGCGCAAGATTTTTCTCTGCCTTTTTGGTGTTTTTTCTAAACCAGCGCCTGGATTGAGACTATTGCAAGTGACATTAAGTAGAGCTAAAGCTTTCTGATTAAGATTTAAGTTTACTTCCAAAACTCAGCATTTTAGAAGACAACTAAGCTTATATGACGCTCATAAATGTTGATACTAGTATTATACATACCAAGCAATAGGTAGGAAATTTTACCTAAAGTTGAATATAAAATTCTAAATATATTGTTATATTCTGTATTGATAAGATATACCTTAACTTTTATCGCCCCAAGTGACTAATACGTCCCCACAGCTACGAAAATAGCTCTGAAACTTAGCGAAACACTTTATTCTTTATTTCGATATATGCAAACGCGTTCTCAAGAACCAAAGTTTATCACTAGCTCGATAACGTAGAATAAGTTATAAACATATCATCTCTTATATGTTGTTTTTCTTCATCTTATTTCTGTAGATGTAACTCTATGAAGACGCAGAGATCTCCATATCACATAATTAATTATCAAACTACTCCCATCGATAAGTTATCTAAATGTTGGTTAAGTGAGTTCTCGTCGTAAAGTCGGCTTCGATTCGGAAAGTCGCCGGGACGCGTACCTGCAGAGCGCCGCCGGATAACCTGCAATCAATAAAACAATTCACGAAACTCACAGTATACTCTACCCCTTGACAACAAAAGGAATAGGGATCAATGGGTTGATTAAAAACTTTTGCCAAGAACTACAGGCTCGTATTTCTATGCAATACAGAGGAAAATTATAAAACAAAATACTTTTTGAAGTAGATACTACAGTAAATGTTATATTTAACAGCGAATTACAGAAACATGATACGATAGTTAATCATTATGACGTATTTATTTAACCAAGCATATTAGATATAGCATTTTATTAACATGTTACACTACACATCATGTAACATGTTAAAATTTAATTTCTGATGCTATGTTTATTTAATAATCAGTGGAACGTGGGTTACAAAATTATACTAAACTAAGGTTTCAGTCTTCTTGCAGTACCGCTATCGTAATTTCTTTTCAATTTAGAAATTAAAGGCAATTAATTTAACGTCGCAATTTATATTATCCTGTCTAGATACTTGCTTGCTTTGAGTATAGATGTGCTGCTATAGTTTATTTAAACACTAAATACGACTTGTACTAAGTCCTTTCCGTACGCACACAAAATGCCTCTTCAAACTTTTTCAGTCCCTTGAGTAAACCCTTTCCCTTTGATGTGCAACTGAATCAACACATTTAACCAAATGAAAGTAATTCCATATTCAAAGCATTACTTACTGTGGCTGCCTCGGCTGCGCTGTGCTCGGTTTGAGGCCACGCCAACTCTCCGCAGCCAACAGATTTGCGATAATCTGCTCAATTAGCCGGCGAGCACGTCCCTCAACTACCTACTCTACGGATTCAATCATTTGCCTTCTCAATACAAGACCTTTGTCAATATCTAAATTTCTCGTTTGAGATTAGAAATAAACAATTGAATGAAAATATACTTAATCATTCATTTATATGTTGTAATTATTTATATTCTTGATAACACATTACTAAATCCTATTGGAATTTTAGACCTTATATGTGCAAGACAGAATATTGAAAATTTCTCATTCCATTTTAGTTTGGGTTGCGAAAATATGTGATTGATTCCCGATATCGCACTCAGCCAAAGTGGTTTGCAATCCACCTTCGAAATCATTATCCTGTGTTTTTAAGTTTTGTCGTTTGAAGAAAAAGCGCAACTAGAGCATTGAAGTGCTTATTATTGCATGTGGACGAATTGAACTCGTCGATTGCTTTTTCACCGGACTTGAATCTTTGACCAATAAGATTTTTTTAAGTTTTATGATCTTTTAAGAAATCTTTAGGGTTCAGATCAAGACTATGGAGGATGGTCCAGAATTTTGCAAATACTGAATCCTTTGACGAGCGCTGTGTGAGCTAGCGTTGTCATGGTGTAGGGAGACGCGTCACTTCGGCTTCGATTTTCGACTTGTAGTAAAAAAAAACTACGGAATACCTCGATATCTTAACATGACCAGTTTGCGCAACGAACGTGCCCACCATCTTATTTTGAAGCGATTCAAGAGCGAACAACCATTATCGTTTTAAATTCGTCTTGAAAGACCTAGATTGTAGATTGATGTATGAAAAAGGCATAGATCCAAAATTTGTCAACACTAATCATGTCGTAGACGTGACTTTCTTCTCCTTGGTTGAACTTTAAAGAGTTTTCTGACACCATCTGAAGCTGGCCGCCTTATGATCGTCGGAAAGTAAATGCAGGATCCAACGGCAAACTAGCTTTTTCACACCAAGATCTTCTGAATGGTTATCCCTGTTATACCTAATGATGCCTTTATGTCTCCATAACGATCAATAATTGGCTGTCTTACTGCAACGATGAGTTTTTCAGTGAAGGTTGGGACGCTTAAAGTTTTGGATGTCCTTCATGAGATTTAGCGTGTATATCCACGCTAAAATTCTTACTACCAGCGTTACACAGCCCGCAGAGATGGGGCTTCATCGTGGAACTCAGATGTTAGCTCTCCGAAACACTGAAATAATATTTAAAAAATGATTGCATGGCCTTTTTTCGTTATAATTATCAGGACCAGACTTCTAATCATTTCTAATGTTTTAATTTGAAAAATAAAAGGAGTTTTTCGACACCGTCACCGCACATTTCACGACATTCTTACTAGTAAAAACTAAGATTATTCATATGTGTTACATTCCATTTAAAAATATTTTACTAGCCGGCCTACGCTACTGTGTGTAGGCGGGTATTAATCGGTATTTAGCAAATGCCACAAGAAAATACTTAGTTATATTTAGAACCAAATCCTTCTGAATAAAGCAAAATATATTAAATTTATTTCTATTAAAGATAAATCTAAAAAAGCTTTCCCCGTTTTATTGTAGGATCCGTAAAATATCACGTAGCGAGCACGTTGTTCCAACCTTTTTGTTAAATTCTTGTATACAGATAAAAATCTTTATGTTAATCTTGCCAGAGTCCTGAAGGAAAACGAAAGGCGATAGAAAATAATGCGTTTCGTTTGTGTTTAATTGCTGACGATGTCGCTGGGAAGGTAAAGCGGTTTACTTAGATCTTCACGAGTGAAGCCGTTATGATTTAGTTTGGTGCGATGGAAATAGAGGTTTTGTGGTATTATTATTAAGTTAAGTTAGTAAAATTATACGTAATAGAAAATTATCAAATTATTGTAATAACAGGGAAAATATAGTTTCCGATAGTAAACTTCTATTTTCGAAACTTACTAATAAACTTACAAAATTTCTATCTCCGCTATCAGAAAGCATTAAATATTAAATAGTAAGCTAAACGGAATCCCTCACGGCCTTAAGAAACCAATCGAAATCACACAAAAAGACGGCCTCGAAAAAATCCACACTCACGCAATCAAAACACAACAACAAAATATACAAAAAACAAGCAAACGCGGGCATTACGGGAATATAACCTAAATAAAAGCTATTCCGGAATATACGCGGAATATAAAACAATTTGCTGCCACACTGCCCGCCCGAGGATCTCTAGAGGGCCATAGATCGTCCTCAGCCCTAGCGCACCTTTGTGAAACTATACATAAGTGCACGTATAACGCGATATACCTCTTTTCTTCGTGATAAGTTGAATCTTGGAGATTATCGACGTTTTAATTTGGGAATTGAAGCATTGAGCGCACTATGCGCGTAATAAGGGCATTACTACAAGGCGTAGCTCTTATGCAGGTTCATAAGGTTTACGGGCTTACATTTTCAGTTGTATGACATAATCATCATCCAACCTGTCACTTGCACCTTATGTGATTATTTCTCTCCGCGGGTGACCCTCTAGCGGGTCCCCGCTTGCGCACCCACCTCCCTACCCGGGTGTCGCTCCGATAAAGGCTGCATAGCATTCTTCTCATAGTTTTTTGTGGGTAGGTGCCGCTCTGGTGAGTCCCACATCACCCCGCAGAAGTCAGTTGCCTACGGAGGTATGCATGACGTATCTTCCACCTCCCTCCAGTGAGGGTGCTGCTTAGGCGGCTAAAAAAAACCTGTTACAATTGAAAATCGGTATCACACAAGCGACATTTGATCTGAGTTCGTAATCGATTTCAGTAGTTTGCAGTACGAAACATTTACTTAAGTAAAAAAAGTAAATTAAAAAATTCCTAGACACAGTAGATACTGCAGAAGTCACATACTCACATGCATAAAAAAATTCTATAACTAAAAAACTTCTTGACAACGTACAGTACTGTTTGTGTTAGTAACAAAAATTGCTTTTTGCGTTTTATTTTCTCATAAGTTTAATTGTATATGAAAAAGATATTTCGATCGCAAATAGCGTAGTCAAATTTATAATAATAGGTCTTTACCTATGAAACTGCCGTTTTGCCGTACTGGCCATTTCCAATGAAAATATATTTTTTTTGACTGATAATTCTAATTTCAAATTAATTTTTTTTGACAAACATGGAATTCTTTTTCTAAAATCGTCATTTGTTTAATAGTTAGTGTTTTGTTTTCAACGCATTCGAACATTTTTCGTCATCATGGATAAGTTAAAAATTCGAGTAATTATGGAGTATGAGTACCGTCGTGGCAGCAAAGCGGCACAAGCGGCACGCAACATCAACGACGTTTACGGAGCGAACACTACAAACGAACGCACCACCCGTTATTGGTTTACCCGCTTCCGTTCTGGAAATTTTGACCTGAAAAATGAACCCCGTGGTCGTCCGAAAACTTTGGTCGACAATGACGAATTAAAGGCAATTGTGGAAGCTGATGAAACTCAATCCACGGCTGAATCAGCAGCAGCTTTCGACGTTAGCATCAAAACAATATTAGTCCATATGCGTCAAATTGGCAAGGTAAAAAAGCTTGACAAACGGGTACCCCACGAACTCAATGACCGCCAGCGCGAAGTACGCGTGGAGACGTGCCTTGCACTGCTCAGCAGGCATACAAATGAAGGAATTCTGAACCGCATTGTTACTTGTGACGAGAAATGGATCCTGTTTGACAATCGTAAGCGCTCAGCAAGTTGGTTGGACCCTGGTTCAGCACCCAAACAATGCCCTAAACGAAAACTTACCCCTAGAAAAGTGATGGTCACTGTTTGGTGGTCTAACGCGGGTGTAATTCATCACAGCTTCTTGCCAAACGGGACAAGCATTACTGCAGATGTGTACTGTGAAGAACTGAACACAATGATGGAGAAGCTCGCACGTCTCCAACCAGCTTTGGTCAATCGTTCGGCTCCACTGCTCCTGCACAACAACGCGCGACCTCATACTGCACAGCAGACGGTCTCCAGGCTACAAGAGTTGGGGTTGGAAGTTCTCCGTCATCCGCCGTACTCACCAAACCTTGCGCCTACAGACTTCTACTTTTTCCAGAATTTGGATAACTTCTTGGCGGGAAAAAAATTCAATACCCGAGAGGCAGTACAAAATGCCTTTGAAGAATTTGTTGCCTCCCGTCCAGCTGATTTCTTCAAGAAAGGCATCAATAAGCTACCAATGCGTTGGCAAAGATGCATTGATTGCATGGGTGATTATTTTGATTAATAGAAATAAAAAATTTATAAAAAAATTACGCTTCATTTATTTCGTGAAAAACGGCAATTTCATAGGTAAAGACCTAATATGTCGCACAGACGACTTGCCTTATAAGCCGAAGATCCCAGGTTCAAGTCCTTGCCGGGGCATTCATTTGAGGGATGAACACAGATGTTTGTTCTCGGGTCATAGTTGTTTCTATTTAAATATGTATGTTTATTCTGGGTTCCCCCCAGTTCGCTGTATGGTCATCCATAACACAATGTCTGCTTACTTTGGGGCCATACAGGTGGGGTGTTTGGGGATTATTTATTATTATTAATATACAGTTTGTCATCTATTATTCTCGCAATTCAATACTTTTTAAATTATAAACAATGTCGGTTTATAATAATAAATTATTTTTTAATCGAAATGATACACAAAATCAAATTACATTGCCAAACTTACATGCGCGATTTAATATACGCGTGGCGCCCACTATTATCCACTAGTGGAACTTTACATTACATTACAACTTAGCAATTTGAAGTCATGAAATTAGACATTCCGCCCACCAAGGACTAGTCCTTCATAAATAGACACAACTAGAGGTAAAGTACAATAATAAATAACATGTAAATTTCACGCAGGTAGGGTTTCCTTTGGCATGTAAAATAGCAGCTCAATCGATTAATATATATTTAAAAAACTTTAACCTTAAAATAAATTTACAATTTTTCTGTGGATAAATTCAATTATGTACCGCCTACCGTGAGAAAGCAATTTAATTTTCAAGGACACTGATTTTACTATGTGGTCTTTTTATTAAACCATTTTTACATTTTATTGTGACTACATGAGTGATGTTGTCCGGTCCAACATGCTTGTCTACTATTCTACCTAAGATCCACTTAGATGGAGGGATATTTTCCTCTCTAACAATACAAATGTCATTAATGTTCGGCTCAGTTAACTTAGATTAGATAGAGTTAGATAGAGTTATTTGATTTAACGTTACTAAATATTCCTTAGACCATCTTTTCCAAAAATCACAAACTATTTTTTGAACTAAATTCCATCTATCTTAAACAGGTATATTACAATCTGAATAATTTACATCTGGAATGTTTTCATCTACAACTCGTAGGAAGACCGCTGCAGCATAGGCAACGCGTGATGCGTCTTAGAAAGCATGCAATTCAACATGACCAAAAGGTTTGTTATGATTCCATCTGGGAATAGTAATATTAGGTCTTAACCTATGAAATTGCCGTTTTTCACGAAATAAATGAAGCGTAATTTTTTTATAAATTTTTTATTTCTATTAATCAAAATAATCACCCATGCAATCAATGCATCTTTGCCAACGCATTGGTAGCTTATTGATGCCTTTCTTGAAGAAATCAGCTGGACGGGAGGCAACAAATTCTTCAAAGGCATTTTGTACTGCCTCTCGGGTGTTGAATTTTTTCCCGCCAAGAAGTTATCCAAATTCTGGAAAAAGTAGAAGTCTGTAGGCGCAAGGTCTGGTGAGTACGGCGGATGACGGAGAACTTCCAACCCCAACTCTTGTAGCTTGGAGACCGTCTGCTGTGCAGTATGAGGTCGCGCGTTGTCGTGCAGGAGCAATGGAGCCGAACGATGGACCAAATCTGGTTGGAGACGTGCGAGCTTCTCCATCATTGTGTTCAGTTCTTCACAGTACACATCTGCAGTAATGCTTGTCCCGTTTGGCAAGAAGCTGTGATGAATCACACCCGCGTTAGACCACCAAACAGTGACCATCACTTTTCTAGGGGTAAGTTTTCGTTTAGGGCATTGTTTGGGTGCTGAACCAGGGTCCAACCAACTTGCTGAGCGCTTACGATTGTCAAACAGGATCCATTTCTCGTCACAAGTAACAATGCGGTTCAGAATTCCTTCATTTGTATGCCTGCTGAGCAGTGCAAGGCACGTCTCCACGCATACTTCGCGCTGGCGGTCATTGAGTTCGTGGGGTACCCATTTGTCAAGCTTTTTTACCTTGCCAATTTGACGCAAATGGACCAATATTGTTTTGATGCTAACGTCGAAAGCTGCTGCTAATTCAGCCGTGGATTGAGTTTCATCAGCTTCCACAATTGCCTTTAATTCGTCATTGTCGACCAAAGTTTTCGGACGACCATGGGGTTCATTTTTCAGGTCAAAATTTCCAGAACGGAAGCGGGTAAACCAATAACGGGTGGTGCGTTCGTTTGTAGTGTTCGCTCCGTAAACGTCGTTGATGTTGCGTGCCGCTTGTGCCGCTTTGCTGCCACGACGGTACTCATACTCCATAATTACTCGAATTTTTAACTTATCCATGATGACGAAAAATGTTCGAATGCGTTGAAAACAAAACACTAACTATTAAACAAATGACGATTTTAGAAAAAGAATTGCTTGTTTGTCAAATAAAATGAATTTGAAATTAGAATTATCAGTCAAAAAGAAAAATATTTTCATTTGAAATGGCCAGTACGGCAAAACGGCAGTTTCATAGGTAAAGACCTATTATTTTTATGTTGACTAACTCACTTCTATATTTTAGCCACTTATTTTGCAGATCTTCGGTTAGTGGTTCGTCCCAGTTTAGACGTGCTTTCCAGTATCTTGTATTATAACTTTGGCTACTATGACGATTGGCGCAATCCAGCCCATCGGATCGTATAACCGAGCAATGTGCGATAAAACTTGTCTCTTCGTAATGGGATATTTTACTTCTGGTAAGTTAACACTGTATTCAAAATTGTCCGACTCTCGATTCCATTGGATGCCTAAAACTCTTGACATATTGTCCGTCTTAATAGGCACTAACTGTTCTTTATCATGATTGTCATCTCCGATGTATTCTAGCTGCTGTTTGCTGTTAATACTCCATTTTTGTAACTGAAATCCACCTTTACTCATAAGACTGTTCATTTCCTCATAAATAACTTTAGCTTCTTCTTCAGAATTTCATCCTGTCATCAGATCATCAATATAATAGCCACCTTTTGTTAATTCTGACGCTATCGGGATAAATATATTCGCATAAATTATGTTTTTCTTCTTCAGCCAGTCTTTGCAGGGTTTTAACCGCAAGATAGGGTGCACACGCAGTTCCAAAGGTCAAAGTCAGTAATTTGTAAAGTTGCATTGGTACATCTGGGTTGGGTCTCCACAAATTTTTTTGAAAATTGGTGTCTACACTGCTTACACGGACCTGCCTTAACATTTTCACGAGATCAGTGACAATGCAGATGCGATGAGTGTGCTACCTCATTAATAAATGTCTTAAATCTTGTTGGAGTTTAGGCCCAACCATTAGATCATCATTTAGCGACACCTCATTAACACCCTTACTTGACGCGTTAAAGACTACGCGAACCTTCGTTGTTTCCTTGTCTTCTCGCACCACAGCGTGATGTGGCAGATACACAGCCTTTGGATTGTCGATGTCATCTTCATCAACAAGTTTCATGTGATCAAGCAATAAATATTCTTGTATCACCTTCCTATATTCTTCGTATAATTGATTGTTAGTTATAAGTCTCCTCTCTAAAGCTAAACATTTTTTCATTGCTAAAATTCAAATTCAAATTCAAATATTTATTTCTCAACATTGACAATTACTTGTTCTTATTGACGTCAAATAAAACATGATTCTACCACCAGTTCGAAAAAAAACCTTCGTAAAGAAGAACTGGCAAGAAACTTCACGGGTATATTTTTTTTTTTCAAAATAAATTTACAGAGTCTCTTTACGTCTATACAAAATTATTCTTTTCTGCATCTGTTAGCTCGGCAAGTCTCCCTCCCCCCAAGTATCCAAACGACGAACACCCTCAAACGGCACCCGTTCACGAGTTAACGCGGGATCCAGCCATCGCCCTCCTCAACCATATTAGAGGGAAGTGAACGACCCGTCAGCCGACGCTACCATAAGAAGACGTACTTTAGTGACAATGACGCTTTAGATATTCATCGGGACGAAGAACTCATCGCACAAACAGACACATTACACATGCTTTGTTACAAATACTAGTACAATCCTGTTAATGAGGGGATTATACCCAAGGGCTTTTATCATCCAAATAATCGGATAGTTTATAATATGCTCTAGCACACAACTTCTCCTTTATAGTTTCTTTGAATTTGTCAGTAGGAAGACCTTGGATATCCTCAGGAACCTTTATCCTATAGAAGCTATATCCTTAGATTGACGGTATTGACATTTAGGATCCTTAGTTTTTAATGGTAGTTCAACAACGAACCTTCCTTCTTGATTTCTGACAGTAGTAGCCTCATATAAACCTTCACACATTTTCTCCTCTGTGGATAATTTCTTCTGACTTTTGTCTGGTTCAGCCTCTAATTCCCAAAATCTTTTAGATAAATCTTCTTCTTCCTTGAACGACAAATGACTTTGCTAGTTTCTGATGTTGTATCAGTCATTTTTTCTGACAAATCCCATCCAAAAGCCGTATTTTGTGCTATAAGATTTCCTTTGGGTTGTTTTATCAAGCCGTCTAACAAAATATCTGCATACACCTCAGCTCCGAGTAAAACATCGATCCCACCTGGATTGTTGAAACCTGGATCAGCGAGCTGCAAGTTTTCAATTTTCAGCCAATTTGGTGACTCCAGCTTGTTACAAGGAATCATTGAGGTAAGTGATCCTAACACATAAGCTTTGACCAAAATAGAAATTTCTGGATTATGACGCGATTCTAAATGCAAAGTTTGACGCATTTGACCATCTCCCAGACCTGACACTAAACTAGACTTCAGTTACAAATGAGGCTTGAGAGCCTTGATCTAACAATGCACGCACTAAAAGTCTTTTTCCGTTACACGAACGAGCCCGCAGTAGTGTTGTAGCCAATATGACGTCGTAGTTGTTCTCACGCTTCCAAAAGTTCGCTACAAACCTTGGTTCCGTTGTAGATGCTTATATGATGTTGTTGCTTGTTTATACAAGAATTGGTTGTATTTTCTTCGGTTCCTTCATTATCAAAGTGTAGCATAGTGTCTGTCTTCTTCCACATTTTTTACAACATGTGGACTGACGGCATTTACTAACCACAATTGTCTACAACCTACCCAAGGTTGTAGATAATTGAAGCACAGACCCTTCGATTGTATTATTTCTCGCCTTTGTTATATTGATCGCTGTCCAAACTGTTTACACAAATTCAAGTAATGACTATCTCCACACAATGAACAAACAATATCAGATTTTTTGACGTCTCGTTGTAATGACGAATGGAATGACTTTGGTTTCATTGCAGGTTTCCTCGCTTGCATGAGTGATTTTCTAGGCTGCTTGGCGTAGTCTATCATCTCTAAGCTGCGAAATCTGGCTTCTAGGAAATGGACCAGTTGTGACCACGTAGGCATGTCCTCTTTCATGTAGCTAATCTGCGTTTCCCATTGTTTATGAGATTCCATATCGAGTTTGGAAACCACAAGATAGATGATGATAGTATCCCATGTCTCAGTATTAACACCCATGTTGTTTAATGCCTTCAAAATGATGTAGTGGTATCAAGAAGTTGCTTAATAGCATGTGGTGAATCAGCTGAAATTTGTTTCTGTGAAAATAGTAGTTTCAAAACTGCATTCGAGTTGTATCGTTTATTGTTGTAACGCTTGTTTAGTATTTTCCAAGCCTCTTCATAATTTTGTTCGGTAGTCGGGAAATTACGCAGTAAGCTCTCTGGCTCCCCAGATATACTACTTTTCAGATAGTGCACCGAAGACAATTTCTCATTTTTATGTATTAGTGACACAAACATATCATAAAAGCCACTCCTCGTATTTACCAGTAAATAATGGTAATTGTATTCTTGGAAATTTCACGTCATCACCCTTTTGAGCACTCGTTACAGATTTGGGAGTTTCTTTGAATTGATCCAGCTTTTCTTTAAGTACTGCCATGTATTTTGTGTATGATTCTTAAAAAAGCATCATAATCATCATTGATGAAATAAGGTTAAGTTTCGACTTGATCAGGTGTAGTATTCTGAATAAGTTCTCTATGATTTCTTTTAAATTCAGCATATAATTCTTCTAAAGTTGTAATTCTTGTCTCCACATAAGATGATGTTATTTTAGTTTTTGGACTTTTTCTATAGTTGGTTTGTGCTTTTTCCAGCCTTGAAGATACTTCATTTTGACTTTTAATTAAGTTGCCATCTTGGTTAATAATCCAAAGTAAATTGAAATAAATGTTCTCTCACAATAGAATAAAAAATATTTATTCACTGAATTCGCCATCAAACATTCACCAATTAGTTGAACCAATCGTTCCAGAACATCAAATTTGCACGTTGTCAAAAAAGGCCAAAACAGTAGTAAAATCCTTTATCAGTACAAAATTTTTCTAAGTCCCAAATGATCATAATTGCAATAAGTCGAAGAAATTCTCGAAAATTTTACAAGTCCAAGAAGAATCGAAATTTTTCTAAGCGTTTAAGAGTCCAAAGTCCATCCCGGGTTTCGGCACCATTAGGGATGAAACGTATTTACGCGACCAGGTTTTTAAACCAGGTTTCTGTTTCCAAGTACGTAAACCAGGTTTCCTGCCTGTGCAGCCAGGTGTCAGCCCCGTGCGGATACTTCCTTTCTAACAAGTATCTAGTACTTTGAGCCGTTTAAACATGAAGTAGGAATTTAAAATTTACTACTGAAAGAATAAGGAACAGAATCGCATAAGCTTAGTTATAAACTTGCAAACTATCAAAGTATTTTTACCATTGTCGAAACTATTATAATCCTTATGTATAGGTGTTTTGGGATTAATTTGCAATAAAATACTTTGAAGGTTTTTAATAGGTCGGCTGGCCCGTTTCGCGTCTTCGGATTCGAGAGAGAGAGACTAGAGACTTCTCGCCCTAAATCGTTTTATACGAATTCAGACTTTAAAGTTTGTGCTATAATGAACCAAACATTATGCGCATATGACTTTTGAACTCGGTTTGAAACGTTTGCTCGCCAAGTGTATTTAAAACAATATTTTGTTTGCGTTATTAACGTAACTGAACTGTTTTATTACTAGGCAAATAAAGTTCATAATGCGTTTGCAAGTTTCATATGACTTTAAAATAGTGTAATATTAATTTTTTCATTTGATGATGATGCACGCGCGAGAAAGTTTTCATGAAGTTTTTGTTTTGGTTGTGTTACTTTGATTGTTTAGCTGTGAACTTATTACATTGACATAATACAAAAAAATACAAAAAATATAACGTCCAGTGTATATGTATACAAAAATGAAAAAAAAATGTAAATACAATTAATTGAACCTTTTAACTACGCCAGCTGGTTTAACAAAAATAAAAATTACTTTCGAATTTTATTTAATTATTATTTTACTAGATGACAGTGCTAAGCCTGTTTTGAAGTAAAAAGGAAGGGCTTCATTTCATTTGAGACTATAATGATATATAATAAATAATTATAAACTACCAACTACAAACTAATTAATAAATTGCTCTAACACATTTCGTTATATTACGATAAACGATTATATTCCTTATGGTAACAGCTTAAGGTCTATTTTCCAACTCCCTTAGAAAATACTTGCAAGTATTTAGAAACCTGGTTTTAGTTGCCCTATATACCAGGTAGAGGTGGTTGATAAATAACGTCACGGTGAAAATATCACTGTGATCTGAGGTCTATGGATATCACTGTGACTTTTTTCGAAGGAACTACGTTCCTAAGTAACAGTCGTTCCGTGTTAGTATCTCGTACTCAGTCACTCTTTACCAGCAAAACGTGACAGAAAAAGTAATCGCGATTCGAACGAACGGAACGCGATACTCTCGCTCGGCCGTCCTCGTCGTATCGGCTTGTGTGCGAGTGAGATAGAGGAAGCAACGGTCATTTTCACCGGTCAGATAGACATATTATTATTATAGTAAGAAAGTAACGAATGAAAAAATAAACTTATGTTTACTTATGTACTACAACAAACTAAAATAAAATAAAATAGATGGATGTAAAACATATTTAGAACTCAAAGGCTTTAATATGAAATTAACACTAATTATATGTGATGAACCTAAAAACATATTTTTGATAGTAAAATGTATTTTTTTAAATATTCTAAAATAACTTATTATAAATATCTACTTACTTCTAAAACACTTATGTGATCAAAAAAAGCATACAAAATAATTATTTTTCTCATAATTTTAATGTAATAATATCCGACTCAACGCGATGCATCTATTTACGCGGTTTGTATCGATAATATATTCTAAATACAGTGATTCATTGGACGCCAACATTCATATTATGATATAGTTTCAGGAACTAATATTGATTTTAGTAATGTAAGTGATCGACGTGACAAAGTCACGGTGATTTATGGAACTGGAACGTCAGTCACAGTGATACTAAAATAACTGTTTATCCCTACTCTAATACCAGGTAGCCCTGGTACTGGATTTTGCAAGTACGACCCATGCCTAGGCCGTCCGGATGGATGTAAATCCTCGGAGACGCATCACACGCGTTAGAGATGGATGCGTGTCCAATGGCCAATTGGATACGGTTCCTCGGAGTGGTGACACGGCGCTTTGTATTGGCGGACTAGACTGGTCGGCGCGATCCAAATCCGATTGACGGGTGGCGTATTGGTTTTGTAATTATTTCAAATCGTTCAAAGAAATGTTGTTTTTATAGGTTTGTTAATTTCATTTGATGAGACAGTGTTACTACTTTTTTTTCTCTATTTATACCAAAAGGGATATTTTTGTTTATAACTGACAGTTAAGATTTTATTATATTTGTAATTGCTTATAAAAAATTATAATCAATCAGTCTCATTTTTTAAACATGAGATTGATTGATTATAATTTTTTTTAGTACATTGTATTTAAGTTAAAGTTGTATAATTTTTCCATCCATACATTCAAGCAATCAAATCGCTCAAATCCTTTTTTAAAATTAACTGCTCGCACACCTACGTCTGCGTTCAGTACTGAGTACACCTTCCTACTGATTCATGTTTTGTGCCTCTCCGTCCTACAACCCGAATTACAGTGACCGCCAACCGGATCCATATGGGTCCGTCGGACACGGGATCTGGATGTACATCACCTGAGCAGGATGCACATCCGGATTCCACTCCCAATTTACGGCGGACCTACCCATCTCGACTAGGCAGGCACCATGTTAATTTTTAGTTAGAACGTAGGAGTTCCACAATAACACAGCCACATATACTTCACTACTATTTATTTCACACAAAACACTCATTATCAAAACTCGAAAAGTTACACAAAATCAAATATCGGTATGGCTATTACATTGCCAAACTTACATGCGCGATTTAATATACGCGTGGTGCCCTCTATTACCCACTAGTGGAACTAAACATTGCATTACAACTTAGCAATTTGAAGTCATGAAATTAGACACTGATGGAGTCGATAAAGTTAGCCGTGCATTATAACCACACAGGATTCACAATACAAACTTTTATTTATATATTTGAATATATAAATAAAAGTATATATATATATATATATATATATATATATATATATATATCTGTTGTATATGTATACCTACATAATATGCATAGGCGGGCTGCGACCCGTGGCGAACTATTATTATGTTGCAATAAACGGTCAGTGCGTTGACAGCCGTTCGGAGTTTCACTCGTCCCCTTCTAACCTGCTCGCATATTCAATATTGGCGACGATTTACCCGCGTTCGAAAAAAAAAATGTGCTCAATTGGCGTTGTTCCCAGTTTTGATCACAATGTTCAAAGTTGGAAGACCTACAAGAGCAGAATCTCGCAATGGTTTATTGCGAATGAGATAAACGCAGTGAATGATCCCGCGGGCATAAAGAGAAGGGCGATTATTCTCAGCGCACTCAGTGAGGGTACCTACAGCCTCGCAGCGGACCTTGCACAGCCAAAGGAACTACAGGAGGTGCCGTTGGAGGATATCCTGTCACTCCTCGATACCCACTTCACACCGAAGCAAGTTGGGTTCGGCGAGCGCCACAATTTTTATGCCGCCACCCAGCAAGCAACGGAGTCGCCGTCACAATGGGCCGCCAGACTACGTGGGCTCAGCGCTCATTGTGGGTTTAGCAACGTGGAGGAAGCTCTTCGCGACCGCTTCATAATGGGAATGCTGCCGGGAGTAGAAAAAGAAAAAATGTACGTCCAGGACCTGGCCGGGCTAACGTTGGCTCGCGCTGTGGAGACAGCGGAGTCTCTCCGAGGCGCGCGCTCAGCCGCTGCTAGCGCCGCGGCCCCGGCCGACCAACAGCAACTGTACAGGATCGTACAAGGAGAGAAACAAGCTGCTAGAAAAAATACAAAAAGTGAGAAAGTGAAGTGTTCAGTGTGTGGGTACACAAATCACAAAACCGTTGAGTGTCGGTTTGCAAATTACGTTTGCAAAAAGTGCAATACTAAGGGACATTTACGCAGAATGTGTAAAAAAAGTCAATTACATTCAGGCGTGTGCAGTAAATGAGGATGCTCAGGAGGCCGACGATGACGGTAAAGTGTTTAATATTCGTTCATTAAGGGGTGAACCGCTAGTTGAGACGGTGTGCTTAAACGGAAAAAACATCGATTTTGAGATTGATAGTGGATCCGCCGTTACGGTAGTTTCGGAGCAAACGTTCAAATTACATTTTAAAAATTTGCCGTTAATAAAGTCGAATAAAAAACTAATTAGTTATTCAGGTGAAGAGTTAGTTTGCGAGGGGCACGCCAAGATGGCGCTGCGTTGGCGCGGCCGTACGCGGCTACTCGACGTGTACGTAGTGCGGGACGGCGGGCCGCCATTATTAGGCCGTGATTTTATAGCAGAATTTGGGTTACAGTTAGCTCCTGTTAATTATTGCAAACAAACAGACGTTTTCTTAGAGTCGCTAAAGTTACGTTACTCGGACGTGTTTTCCGGCAAATTAGGGCGTTTCAATAAATACGAGGTTAAACTTAGGTTAAAGGAAAATGCAAAACCTATATTTTTCAAAGCACGGCCTATAGCATTCGCCCTTAGAGATAAAGTAAGCAAGGAAATCGATAGGTTGGTCCAGCTGGGGGTTCTACGTCCTGTAGATCAGGCTGAGTACGCTTCGCCCATAGTGCCGGTGCTGAAACGAGACGGTTCCGTTCGTATATGTGCAGATTATTCAGTTACTATCAATAAACAGCTAATCGTCGAGCAGTATCCGTTGCCGACGATTAACGAACTTTTTTCAAAATTGTATGGGGGGCAACAGTTTACTAAACTGGATTTATCTATGGCGTATAACCAATTATTTTTAAGTAACGATTCTCAAAAACTTACTGTGATCAATACACACCGCGGTCTTTTCGCATATACACGGTTGGTATTCGGGCTGACAAGCGCGCCGGCTATTTTCCAGCGGACGATGGAAAACATCCTCGCAGGGATGAATGGCGTCTTAGTCCTATTGGACGACGTCCTGATAACAGGAAAGGACGATACCGAACACCTGGATAGGCTGCATCAAGTTTTAAATCGATTACAAGATGCTGGGTTGACTGTGCAGAAAGAAAAGTGTGAGTTCTTCAAAAATGAAATTAGTTACTTGGGTTATATAATTAATAAAGAAGGGTTGAAAAAATCACCCGAAAAAATTAAAGCTATTCTTGATGCACCGATTCCTAAAAACGTCAACGAACTACAGTCATTTTTAGGATTGGTCAATTATTACCGTAGTTTTGTTCCCGGCGCATCTAGTGCTTTAACCCCGCTGTACGAATTACTAAAAAAAGGCACTAAGTGGTATTGGTCACAGTGGGAAGAGGATGCGTTTAAAAAAATTAAATACATTCTAGCCTCAGATCAGGTATTAGCTCACTATAATGCGAATGCTAAGATTATTTTAACAGTTGATGCATCACCGCACGGGTTAGGGGCTATTTTATCCCAAATCGATAAAGACGGGGTAGAGAAACCAGTTGCGTTCGCGTCGCGTACCTTGAATAGCGCAGAGAAGCGGTACTCTCAAATTCAAAAAGAGGCAACGGCGATAATTTTTGGGTTCAGGCGGTTTCATCAGTATTTGTATGGCAGAGCAAATCCATTCATTTTACGTACAGATCATAAACCACTTTTGTCTATATTTGGTCCATACAAAGGAATACCGGAAGTCTCTGCTAACCGTTTGCAAAGATACGCAATATTTTTGAGTGGCTACAACTATTCTATCGAATATGTAAGAAGTGCAGATAACGCGGCGGACTATTTGTCTCGCGCTAGCCTGCCCGGCGCCGACGCACGGGGTGAGACGTTCGGGGAGGGGTTCGACCAGGACAAAGCGGCGTATGTGTGCTTCGTAGTGCAAGGTTCAATACCTATAACTTCCGACGAATTACGAAGTGCAACTAACAGCGACCCCGCAATACGGCAGGTTATAAAGTATGTTTTAAACGGTTGGCCGAGAACTGTCAGTTTAATGTTAAAACCATATCATTTATGTAGACTACAACTAGCTTATGAGAACGGTTGTTTAATGCGAGGACATAAAGTGGTGTTACCGGAATCGTTACGTGATCGTGTCTTGTCGGAATTACATTCATCTCACTTAGGCATTGTGAAAACGAAAGCGGAAGCACGTTCAAGGTTTTGGTTTCCTAGAATAGACGATGCTCTTGAACGTTTGATAGGGTCATGCGATGTGTGCGCAGCTCTGCGCCCGTCGCCGCCACGCGCTCCGATATCGCCGTGGAAGTACCCCACTCGCCCGTTTCTTCGACTTCACTTAGATTTTCTCGGACCTATTAATAGCCGTATGTACCTAATTATAGTAGATGCACATACGAAATGGGTGGAAGTATTTGAAACAAACACCTGCACCACATCTATCGTTATAGAGAAAATATGCGAGTTTATGTCTCGATTTGGATTGCCTGATACCATTGTAACGGACCACGGAACATATTTCTGTTCGCAAGAATTCGAGTTCTTTTGCAAAATGAATGGTATTTTTCATATTACGTCACCGGCCTACCACCCTGCTAGTAACGGGCAAGCAGAAAGTTACGTAAAAATTATAAAAAAGGGTATAAAATCAAGTCTTAGTATCAGTAGTAATGTTAGAGAGAGCAGGTTACAACTTTTGAAATACCTATTCGACTATCGGAACTCGATACATTCCACGACGGGTCAATCACCTTCTCAACTAGTGTTCGGGCGCAAGTTAAGATTGCGACTTGATATAATGAATACGTCACCGGGGGGGCTATCCTCATCTACTGCACTCGCTCAATATGTTAAATCCAAACAGTGTTCGCAAATTAAAGCTCATAAAGGAAAACGTAAACATTTTCATATTGGCCAAAATGTGTTATTTAAAAAATACAACAATAATAAACAATTTGTTTGGCGTAAAGGCGTAATAATTAGTGAAATGGGCAAAATGTTATACTTAATTAAAGACTGCGACTTGCTTATTAATGTAAAAAAACATAAAAATCAAATTGTAGCCTATAAGGGCGCTGTCTGTAATAGTGGTAGTCAATTGCCAGTGTCTTGGGACAACGTTTCAAATATGTTCAGCGGTCAGGATTGCCAAGCCAGCTCTTCGCCATTGCCGCCCCAGCTGCCAGCTCAGTCGCCGCCGCAGTCGCCGCTGCAGTCGTCGTCGTCCAACGCAGAGGAGGAAACAGCATGGGTCTTTCAGTCGCCGGGTGCGGGCGCCGCGCAGACCTCGCCGTCACCGTCTAAAGTGACCACGACAAGAGGCGTCCGCCGACCGCGCCAGCTGGATGAGGATGATGAGGACGATTTTCATGAGGCGGAAGAGTCGAACGAGCCAGCTCCCGTGGACCAGGCGCGGCTTCCTGTAGCGACAAAGCGTGCACGTCCCGAGGCAAACTTTTATAAACAATTCTTTTGATGTTAATATTACTGTAGAATATTGTGGGAGGGATGTTGTATATGTATACCTACATAATATGCATAGGCGGGCTGCGACCCGTGGCGAACTATTATTATGTTGCAATAAACGGTCAGTGCGTTGACAGCCGTTCGGAGTTTCACTCGTCCCCTTCTAACCTGCTCGCATATTCAATAATATCTTATATATATATATATATAAGATATATATCTTAGTATATATATATATGTAAATATATATACATATATAGACTTATTATCATAAAAAATAAAGATTTGTTTGTCCATGTAATCAATAAACTTAACTTCGATTTCGAAAATTCTTTTGCCATTGGAATGTTACCTTCTCCGGAAACCGTGGAACCGTGTCCAAGTAAATTTATAAATATAGCTAGTAAAAAATACCACATATTAAAACTATTGTTCCTTGAATTCCACACGGAAAAGCTTCTTCGAAAAAACATGGATAATTAAATATTTAGTAAAGGTAATAAATAGCAAATCCTTCCGGCTATCCCGGGCGCGACCCTTCAGAGCCTTTCCGTGTTGTTTTTATTCTATCTTTACCGTCCTTCGATCGATAGAAACAATTCCAAAAACGAAGTACTTATTATCTATTATTTGATCCCAAGAGATATAGGAGCACTTCGATAAATGTTTGAACGTAGAGGTCTATAGTAACTGGTCACATTAACTTCCGGCTGGGATTTCAGTGGTAGTATGGTCCCTTGTGTTAAGCTTGCGTCTGGAGCGGTACCTACAGTCATTCCTATTTTGACCGACATAATAACCACGATTACGTGGTTCTGTTCCTATTAAAGGGAAGGAGCAGCCAGTGCAATTACTGGAACAAAGGCAGTTCCAACTTAGACCTGCGATCGGCAACGCATCATTAGGCAATCGATAAATAACAAGATAACCAATTAAAACATATACGATTAATGGAATCCATCAGTGCGGATGCGGATTTCCATCGGGTAGAACGCGCGCTCGTTTACTGGCTATGACATGTTTAGAAAAATGTTGGGATATCATAAATAAGTGCTACAGCTCAGGGCCACCATCAGCAGTGATTTAACTTTTGCTACTTGCCTCTTAGGCTTCCGATTTGAAATTTTATCAGGACAAATTAGCGGTTTCAAAATACCTATGTTCACTACATGGTACTCGCAAAACCTTGACATTTTTGGGCTTACTTCAGTTTTTAGCTTCTAAAACAAGCGTCTTAAGGACAATTCTAAAATATACACGTTTTTAAAAACGGAATTCACTACAATTTACAACCACAGTTTTGTAGGTCAAAGAGGTCTCAAGATACAGCAGCATTCACGGCGGCCATTTATAAGCAAAATCTTCGAATGTATTTTAGGTCTTCTGCGAAGCATCGTGGAAAGTCATGAAAATTAAGTTGTAGAGCAGATTCATCTTTTATTTTGTAGAAGCCGCAAAACTTTATCCTGTTCCCGTCTTACCTGGAAAAATGGTAAAACTAAAAGAATGGCGCTTGCAAGAAACTAACTGCATGAGTTTTATAAAGTAAGATAAACAAATAATTCGACGGAAAATGTGTTATGTCGGGCTAAAGGAATTGTAATACGACTAATTGTTAGGTATGTGTAATATTTTTCGTAACTATTTGGCTAGTTTGAGACTCGGACCTAAAAGTATTGAACTTGGAATACTGCTACACACTCCTGCATCGGATAAATGTTTTTATATAAATACGTATAATATTCGGATGAGTTTAAAATAACAAAATTATAATAATCAAGTGAACAGGTATGTAATACTGCATATTCACCCTCGGGTTCCTCCACGTGGAATTCGATTATTTCGCATTCACAAGAAAGTACATATACTATGTTTCTCTCTAGATACTGACAACACGTAGATATACAAATATTCTTGTCGCATACGTATTAAGGGCGTTACAGTAAAAGAAAGAAGCGAATATTAAGCGCATTCACAATCTAAAGATCAGTCTCGAGAATCACTAGATGTTACCGTTCACTGACGGGACCATTTCAGTGTATTTTTATGTTTCTCTTTGATTTTTGTTTGTTCCATATTGTTTATAAATAATTATGTTTTTCGTCATATTTGTATGTACCTTACAATGAATAAAAAATAATAATTTTAATTTTCATTCATGTTTGTAGTTAGATCAAATTGGACAAGACGTATCTACATAATTTGATCTCAGTTACATAATCCAATATTTTTGTCTACTTACCTTCGAGTACATATTTTATTTTGTGTTGATTGTTTATGGTAAAATTTTGTAGCTATAGTTTGCTCCTGTGCACTAGTAACGGATGCATAATAAAATTAATAAAAAAGTACTCCTACCTTAACTGGTTAACTTAAAAATTGCTTTATTTCTTTCTTTCTTCCCGATTTAAGCTAGTCTATGCAAAAGAAGTTCATATATTAATGAAAGCTCGGCCCATCAAGGCTACCAAGACCCGACGACATTGAAACCATTATGAGCATTCATGAAAATTCCACCGCGCGCCGTCTCGTAATGCATTCATAACGCCTGAAGGACGCGACTATCTCTTACGCTAAATGCATACTTATGAACCACTAAATCTCTTTGGCTTGTCTGGTATATAGGTTGTTGTAATAGGATAATTCAATATAATATGTTTAGTATCTAAATTGTAAATTAGACGTAGCACTAAGTGTACATATTTTAGGATTCTTAAATCTATTTTTTAGTTGATAACTGTTTTACCTGACATAAGATATTTAAGTATACGGTCAATCTGGGTAACTTTTTCTCTCAGCCTAGTATTGACCCCCAGTGCAATCTTATCTGATGCTTTTTTTACTTTAGCATATACCTAAATAATTCAGACATTACTTTTTATTTAAACAATGTTTCTCTAACTAAATATGTTTGTCTAACTATTTAAAACTATTTAAAAGTTTCATTTGAACAAACTTGCAAATCAAATTAAATCAAATCAAATAATTTATTTGCACGAATACAGGTATATTTATAGTAGATTTTAACAAAAATTTTAGTGTGCTAGCCATATTCTGCCTTTAAGGACAATTATATTTCATTACATATTGTGAATAACTTTAAGTTACAATTATATATTTCACTTAGTCTTGTCGATTAAGTAGTCATGAACAGTGTAGTAACACTTATGAACTAAATACTCCATTAGTTTATGTTTAAAAGCATTTATATTCTTTATATCCTTAATGGTTTCTGGTAATATATTATATATACATACCAAAGAAACTTTTCGAATAAAATGCAGTATTGTGAGGTTGAGTACGTAGTTATTTGTTAATTCTCCGATTATTTAATTTTTCAAATAACACCATATTTTAAAAACAAAAATTTTAAAACTGCTGATTCATCAACTATTTTCTCCAGCCTTCTCAACGCATAAACTACAAGAGTTCATTCTGCTACAAACATTTTCCACTTGTCTATTCCAAGTCAAGTTTGAATCGATCGAGAGTCCTAAAAATTTTGTCAAGTTTACATCATTAATTTTTTGTCCTTGATAATCAATATTAAAAGATGTCATATAATTTTTTGGTCGATTATTAAAAGTCATGATGTTGGTTTATATCAAATTTATTTTCAGGTAATTGAATTTTAGCCATGTCATAATATTTTTGATTTTGTTTCAATGTTCGATTTGAGTAAATTAATGTCTTTGTTACTGCAAATTAATGTACTATCATCAGCAAAAAGTATTATTTTATTAGAAGTCATTATTTTAGGAATATCATTTATGTAAATTAGAAATAACAATGGCCCCAGTATACTTCCTTGAGGGCTCCATGTTTCACTTCTCTGAATAATTGTGAGAGAAAGTTCTTTTCAGTTTTAGTAAATGAATAGATTTTTTTTTATCACAGTGGCTTGCGTCCTATGGTCAATATAAGGTTTGCAACGTGTAACGGCATACGCTTCAAGCTTATTTAATAGTATTTAATGATCAACTTAATCAAAAGCTTTTGACAAATCCATAAATAAACCGCATACTGTCGTTTTTGCATCTACATTTGTCACAATCGTTTTAAGAAAATTGTAGATTGCCAAATTTATTCCCATGTTTTTCCGAAAACCAACGTGCTCGTTTCCTAATAGATGCTGAGATTCGAAGAAATTATTATTTTCATATGTATTACTTTCTCGAATATTTACAAAAAAAAAACCGGCATATGTGTTATAGATGTGTACGATGACATGCAGTCTTTATCAGATTTTTTGTACATAGGTTTTATAATAGTCCTCTTTAACTTTTCTGGATAAGTACCACATTCAATGCATAAGTTGATTAAGTAGCTTAAAGCTGGGGCAATTAACTCAGCAACATCCTTAACTATTTTAGTTGATATATCGTCATAACCCGTGCTATTTGTATCTTTAAGATTTTTTATTAATGTCATTATTTTGTCAGTATCTGTGGGACGAATAAATATTGAATTCAAATTCACGTATTTTAAAGGTTTTGTATGAAAATAATTTTGATTTTGTCCCTGATCAATATAAAAGTCATTGATAGTTTCAGCTTTGTCCATAGGATCTTTTAGGTTAAGTTCGCCATTTTTTATTTCCTTTATATATTCAAATGGCTGATTACTTTTGCCCTGATTGATTATTTGCCAAGTTGCTTTCATCTTGTTTTTTGATGTTTCGATGAGGTAATTATTTTGTGCTTTCTGTGTTAGCTTTATTATAGTTTTTAATCGTTGAGAGTATGTCCTAAGTATAACGTTATTCAAAATTATAATAAAATAAAATAATTTAAATTCAGTGTTTTCCTATAGTCCCAAAGTAATTCCATTTTACGTTTGGCACATTTTATGATGCCTTTCGATATCCGCTTCGCGCGTGGATATCCATGAACCTTAATTCGAATCTCGGGAAACCACAGATAGTCGAAAAGTTTGAACAGATCATAAAAATTATCAAATGCTTCAATCTTAAAATTAAATGCTTCTTGTTATTAAATATATTGAAGAATTTTAGAGCTTTAATACATCCTTTAAATTTCCTTACGTTGTCTCTACTATAATCTCTTTTTAATCTAAACCAATAGGGAGTACAGTATGTTTCCTTTACAGGACGCATGAGAATTTGAGCCGTATCTAGTACATTTGCATAATATGTCATTTAAATTTTTCAAAAATATCTCAAATGTTTCTTGTTTAGCTTTTGGCAGTCTATAGATACATATCATTAATATTTTAAAATCTGTTAATTCGATTGCTGAACATTCAATTTTATTTACTATACTTAGATTTCCTATGTCATTGATAACTCTTTTCTTAAGTGATTTTTTTTATTAAGACACATGAGCCCCATGTCTATTACTCCTAAAATACTTGCAGCTAGCACATATTTTGGTAAATTAAGCAATTTTCTATCAGACCTTGTCATGGTATGCTCTGTTATGCAAACAATATCCATAGGCTTATTTTCATTCTCAAATTCGTGCAATTGAACATGTAAAAGATCTAACTTTTCCAATAATCCATTTATGTTCTGATGAAAGACATTTGTATTATTAGTGACGAAAATTGCAATTCGAAGCGGTTTTTTTAGCCTGGACAAACGATTGCTCTGCATCATCATTAGATTTATATTCGATGTGTAAAATTTCTTTTAAAAATATTCTACCGACAGTCAAGGCAAAGTTTCTTTTGTTTGGACGTTGATCGCTATAGTTCATGTTCGTATAGGTTACTTTTTTATGTATAAATACATACATAAAAATCTTAAATTATAATTAAGCCTCATTTCATTTAAATAATTATTATATGGTATTTCGTACATTGGTGTTTTTGATTGAATCTAACCAAATATTTAATATAGATTGGAATTTGTGTGGATTAACATCGTTTGTTCCTGCCAGTATTATAACAAAGTCATTTTGGTTTAGAGTCTTAATAGTATCTTTTTCTGTATCCAGTATGTCTTTTGTTTGTGCGTTTGGTTTACTTACTTTGGTAACTTACTTTTGGGTTCCTAATAAAACTGATAACTTCGTAAAAAAACATACATGATTTAAGTTTAAAAAACTGTCTAGTGTAATTTTTCAATCTGTTTTGTTTAAATGAGGCTAAAGTAATACAAACTTTAAAAGTTTCAACATAATGCAAAATATGATAACGAGATTATGTGGCACAATGATTACCAAGTCGTCAACCTAACTTCGATCCACCATTTTTTTCTTGATTTGGCATAATTCAAAGCAGAGTTACAGTTTAATTCAACTTATTGTCATAATTTAAAGTAAAAAGCTACCAAAAACTTGCAAAACGTTGCGAACTTCATCATATTAATAGATCAACAAATATTTGTGAAAATTGACTGATAGCGGGCCAAAAGTTACCTAGATTGCCCGTGAACTGTACACTAGTTAATTCAAGAAGGGTACTTTGGGCGAGGGTATCAGCTGAAAATTATTTTTTTAACCATATGTTGTACACTTTAACTACACTGCGTTACCTGTCCCGGATATATCTAGGCGATCGCATATTGGCGATCTTTAGACAGTATACTCGTTCAGAGTTAAGTATTTCAAGCGGCAGCAGGTCATATTATGCAAACTTAGGTACTTCGTATAATGCTACGCATCCTACAAATTAAGCGTAGATTAAGAATATTTGTTTAAAAATATAGGTTTCATATTACTGATAACAAGTTTGTCCGCGGAACAACCATATGTGGATAAAATCCCACTTTAAAGACAGAAATTTCATATGCCTCAGTAGGTATTTTCGCACCCCTATTGTACCCAAAATAAACAAAATTGTATACGCGCTTACTTTTACCTACACCCCAAAAAGTCTTCAGATGTAGTTAGATTTTATTGCATTCACATTTAAGGCGCTAATTACTGTTATCTTTAGTGCTCTGAAAGACCTACCTATACCTACGTATATATCTATCTGAGGACTAAACATGGAGATGTAAGGTGAACGCTTTTAAAGTACCAAATACCAAAGCCCACAGCTTCAATAAAATCAAATAACAGATGATTTCAGATATGTTTTCTAGCATTTACTTTAAGACACACATTTATTTAACTATTTTACAAAGTAAGTTACTAATTAATGTCGTAGAGGAAGAATTAAAATGGGAATGATAAATTCACGTCACAGCAATTAGTGATGTGCATCGGCTCAATTACAATTGACCAAGTTCGATTACAATTGACCAAGTTTATCTCTTGCTCTTTTGCTCTTTTTCCAGTTAAACAATTCTTCTTAATAATGAGTAACAGCCGAGCCCAGCTGACATTATCACTACGATTGAAGTAAGTCTATCTAAGGCCTGAGTTGCTGTTTTCGACAATAACTTTTACAAAATAATTTTTTCCCCTTTATGTTACAGTGGTAAGACTCCTTTACGTAAATGAGAACGACGGACCCTAGGCAACAGAACTTGTTCAAGAGAGAGGATGGAACTCCTCAACAATATTAGAGAGAAGTGAGCCATGCAGCACACGACGCTACCGTCTGAAAAAGTCTATGATTGATCTGTCTTTGTAGACAATGAGTTTATTTTCCTCATTTATTTGGTTTGGCTTACTACGGCCAGAAAGTAAACTATATTATAGATGACCACAGAGTGAACTCACGAAACCTCATGCTACTTACATATATATATATATATATATATATATATATATATATATATATATATATATATATATATACTATGTTTGTATTTACGGTTCTCTATCACATAAATGTGTGATCCAAACATGATTCACTCCCGGGACCTCGAGTATAAAAGGTAAGGCTATTTATCGTCAAAATATCCTAAATTCACAGGTAGTAACTTTACACACGAAAAAGAAATGAAAGACAAACATATACACCCTTACAGTCTTACGTCTAGTTTATTTAAGGTTCTCACCTGTTTATTGCATGGCAGACCTTAAGTAGGTATAGCTTGAGTAAGATTTTTTCTTTACCTACCTACGTAATTATTTATATTTCAACCTACCTAATTTCCTTTGTGTAGGTACACAGAAAGCCGCAAGATATCGATCAATAATTTGTAATTTGGTTAATCATAATTAAATAAGATAAATCATGGATTAAAGAGCAGCACAGTGCCCAGAAACAACGTACAAATTATACGTACTTACTCAAAATGAAATTAACTTCACATTTGTAATTGCTAAGTAGGTGCAACAAGATAGTTGACCTACTAACCCTAGCATGTAAATGTTTCAAATATACAAACGATATCATGAGTTTCAGAAGACACCGGAAAAGATCTGAACTTTCTACATTGAAATATTACGCACGGAATACCTCAAGAGGAAATATTTCATAAAATATATATTCATACTCATTTTTTATGACGGCCGAGTGGCATAGTTGGTAGGTAGCCCTGCCTCATACTAGGTTCGCGTCACGGTGGGGGATTCGTTTGTGTGATAAACAAACATGTTCTCGGTTCATGGTTGTATATGTATGTTTATTTTGGATTCCTCACTTTGCTGTATGGTGATCCATAACACAAGCTCTGCTTACTTTGGGCCATACACTTGGCGTGACTGCCTGGGGATTTATTATTATTATTATTATTATTATTATGGTGTAATAACTCAGGGACAGATGAGCGAAGATAATTTTATTTGTAACTTTTATAAATATACACTACGGGAATAATTTACCTTAAAAATGAGTTTCAATATAGCTTTATTTACCTGCTAATTTAATAATTAGATATCATCTGAGATAAGCCACAGATTTAAAAATATCTCTGGTCAGTTGCTAGTGTAATTCTGGTGCCATTTCTACCAGGGTTACATCTGTATCTATGTTGCTATCGGTTGAAGTTATGTACTAACATCAAGTGCGTTTTTGACTTACTGAGGTCAAAACTAACAGAAAGCACTTGGTAATAACATTTATTGAATATAAAAATGGAGCAATTAATCAGGGATTAACCTTTTTAAATTTAACTGTTTTCAGTAATTATAGATATTGCGTCCAGTAAAGGATTTGGTCAATCAAGAATATTTTAAAACACTATATTAGTTTTGATCGGTTGTCCATTTTGTCTGATAAACTTTTTCCTCAAAATTTTGTATTTCATGCAATCGTTTGTTATAAGTAAGCATGTTACAAGGAAGCCAGTTTTGAAGAAAGTGCTTCACTAGACGTCAGCCCTTGGCTTCATTCGCACACACGACCAACGCTCCGCTTTCCAACTCGGCGTCTCGCTTGGCTCACCATTAACACTGTTCACGCATCGGCCTCGCGTGCTTGTACCTCTCAGTTACTTTCCGCGCTTTTGAATTGCCCTCTACCGCAACCTAACCGCATCCGTATGAGGGCCCTACGGCGAGATGTTCAATCGCGCGTACGTGAACTGCAGTTTAACAAATGGGACGCCCTTCTTGGAGAGATTTCGCAGTCGCATCTGGCTAACTAGAACTGGGCGAAGATGAATCTATCACATCCCCCATGCCTCCGCTCCTGAGGCCCCCAGCCATGACTCCCACCTTCGATGACTGTGAAAAAGCTGAAACCCTAGGTGATAGCTTAGCCCAACAATGTACACCGAGTACAGAAATCACTAACTCCCACCACATAGACGACTAAATGCGGTAACCCACCGACTGAATCCCTCCAACTGGTAACTGCGGATGAAGTACAGACAATAATTAAAAACCTTAAACCGCGGAAAGTTTGAGACAGGTCGAGACAAAATACCAAGCAGATTTTTGAAAGCTCTCCCACTCGCACTCATACAACTGTAAGTAGTTATTTTCTATAACTTACTAACAAGCTGCTCCTTTCCGCAAACGTGGAAGGAAGCGATTGTCATAGGTCTTAGGAAATCTGAAAGAAAACCTAAGCCTGCTCAGCGCGATAATCAAATTATACGAACGGATCATTTTTAACAGGCTCCGAGGGTCATCTATTCGACGAACCGGAAGAACAGTTTGGCTTTAGGTCCCATCACTCCTGCGTACAACAAGTGCGTACATCATGGAGCAAAGGGACGTAGGTCGAAATCTGATAGGCACGGATCCGCTTTTTTTTAACGTGGCGAAAGCCTTCGACAAGGTCTGGCACATCAGTTTGTGATTCAAGCTCTTCATGCACGTCATACGAGATCTTCTATAGTGTCAAACCTTTTCTTACAGATTTGATTGTGCACTTTCCAATCCTTTCTCCGACTTTTCACTTTGCACTAGTAACGTGTTAAAGAGGGAGAAAGTAGAACTCCTGCTCTTCGCAGATGACACCTCTGATGACACATCTGATAGAAAATTCAAAATTCTTTATTGCTAAAAATACGGTACAGGTCAAGTTCTTAATATCAAATAGGATCTCATATTTTACTGTCGTGCAGCATGCAATCTTAATAGTTTATATATTTTTATACTTTACAGAGTTCCAATTCTTATTCAAATATTCATCAATACTATAAAAACATTTATCGATTAGAAAGTGGCTCAAGGCGGATTTAAATTTATTTATAGTCAAACATTTAAAATTATATTATAAATTTTTACAGCCATAGATATAATACTGCGTTTACATATGTCTGTTTTTATGTTTGGAAGGCATAGTCTATCAGGGAACCTTGTATTAAAATTAACATAATTTTTTTTTTCTTTGAAAACAATTGGGATTTGTTTTAACGAATAAACAACTTTCATATAAATACAGACTAGGTAGTGTCAATAGTCTCATAGATTTGAATAAAGGCCTACATGATTCCCAAGAGTTAATATTTGCAATAGCTCTGATACATTGTTTTGTGCTACGAAGGCCCTATTCAATTTTACAAAGTTTCCCCACAAAAGAATACCATATCTCAATACTGAGGCTACATAACCGTGATATGCTTTCAGAGCAGTTTCTGGATTAGTTAGTTTTGTTAGCCGCCGGAGTGCATGATCGAATCTGTTTATTTTTGAGGAAACTTTTTCTATGTGGTCATTCCAGGTAAAATGTTTGTCCAATACTATGCCAAGGAATGTGTGAAGTTCGGTTTCTTGAATCATTATATTCTCATATGTAACGTTTAAGTCCATATCCTTTGCTTCTCTGTTAGAAAATTGGATGTATTTTGTTTTATTAGTATTAACAGTCAAATTATTTACGCCAAGCCAATGAATTATGTCCGCTACAGTAGAATTTATAATGTCATTAATACTTTTATTTGTATCGTCAGGAATTAAAATTGATACGTCATCAGCAATGTCATGTGATAATCTGTTATTTGTGGTAAGTCATTAATATATAAAAGAAATAAGAGCGGACCTAATATGCTACCTTGGGGCACGCCTACCCTATTATATTTTATCGAAGATGAAAATGTTTCGACTTCACCTTGATGTGTGGAATTTGTAATAACATCATTTATTTCTACGTACTGCATTCTATTTTCTAAGTAGCTCTTGATCCAGTGTTGTGCAGTGCCTCGTATACCATACTGTTCACATTTGTCTAAAAGTAATGAGTACGAGAAGCAGTCAAACGCGCGGGTCATGTCATAAAATATAACGCATATTTTTTCTTATTGTTTACGTACTTTATAATTTCAGTTATTAAATTAAATACCGCGAGGCCCGTTGATTTTCCTTTTTGAAAACCATATTGTCTGTGGTCAAGTATGTCATGCTTATCAAAAAAATTTGTCAAACGAAGCTGCATGCATTTTTCAAATACCTTTGCTAGGTTAGTTATGTTTGCAATAGGACGGTAATTTTCAGGGTTGTCTCTAGGCCCTTTTTTGTACATAGGTTTTATAACGGTCGTTTTCAGTTTTTCTGGATAAGAAATCTACGCAGCTGAACTAGAATACTCTAATCTGCAGCCAACGCATTAGGCGTTTGGTTTAGGAAATAGAGAATAGAAGTCAACCCAGAAAAAGTGCCGCAGTGTACCACAACGTTTGTTTGTGCTTTATATAATAAAAGACATTATCGCACAAACAAACTTGAATTCTGACGTAATTCGACTCGAAGATAAAACATAAAGAATGTTCTAGCATGCCATTGTCGGCAGCCGCCTCGATAGTGTTATAAATAAAACATTGTATTGATTTTAAGTACATAAAGTGAATATATGTGATATGTATGAAATTAGCAATAAAAGTATTTATCATGGTAACAGTACACATTTAGGAGTACTAGTGTATATCATCCATTTGGTTGACATACAAAGATATATAGAGAAATATATGAAAGATAATATTTATCTTTAATTCTATGAGTACTAGTGTATATCATCCATTTGGTTGACATACAAAGATATATAGAGAAATATATGAAAGATAATATTTATCTTTAATTCTATGTATTCACTACAAAGCAACGCTTCACATCAGAAGAACATATCCTGCAAAGCCGATCCAAGTAGCATCGCCAAAGAGGATGCAATGCAGACAGAAAGAAACACAAGAAAAACAGGGTTTCTAAATATAGTGACACACTGTATACAATATATCTACTACATTATTGTAAAATAGGTCTAAATACCAGGAGAGGAACCTCTAAGGGGCGGCAAGTACACGCGGCACGGATGTTCCGCGTTTTATTTTTATTTACGAGTCATACATATATGTGTGGTGCCGATGCTCTAAAGAAAAGATTTTAAAAGATGAAAATAACGCTATACAAAATGTTTACGTTATTATCTTGAGCCACACCTAATAACCTCCATAAGAGAGAATGTGATAACCGATTTAGCTATCCGGCCAAAGTTTACGAGTATATGTGATATTGTGATATTCCTGTCTGTGGGTCAACATGCGGATGTAGAATAGGATCCTCAGTGCGGTAAAAAAGTAAAGGGGTTGTGAATTAATAGGAAATACATTTTCCATAATATTGGTATAGGATTTTTGTCAGGTTTATCTCAATACTTCAGCAGTTCTCTATGTTGCATTGTATGATACAACATCCTTATTTCATAGATATCGTTTGGGGTATAAATAAAAAATATTCTGGATCCAATTTTATGGTCTATTCGTGGGTAGGTTTCTCCGATAATAGTTTGGCAGGTAAAATCTTAAAATTTAGGTAGGTAAATATTTGACTTTGGAAAGTTGCAAGCTTTTAAATAATCATTCAGATAAAGTTTAGAGTTAATATGATAGTTCATGTCAAACGTGTTTGTTCTTTTGGATGAGTGATAATGTAATTTAATTAATCTTGTGTTGATTTTAATATAGGTAGGACTAACTGAATTACTTTTATGGGATGTTAATGTAACTTATTGATTAGTTGTAATTAAAAATTGTGTTTTGATTGTATTCAATGAGTTAACGTAACAGTTGTTTATTAATTTAATAATAAACTGTATGGTTGATTATTTGAATTATTTTGAATTGTTTAACGTAAATAATCAACGTGGAGCTGTTAATTACTCATGAATTGTATGAGAAATAATAGTAATTTAAACTAATTAACTTGCCGGGATCTTGGCTGATTTTCATCAGGCTTTGTGGCTAAGGCTCTATTGATAGGGCAGTAGATAATGTAGGATGTCATAGTAATATTTTGCAGTAATAGGTTGTCTTTTGAATATAAATATGTATATTCCTATCGGTACGGGGTTCATCTGAGTAATCCCGAATAATGTATATTATCCTGATTTAAGTAGGGTCGTTATGTAAGAATGAAATGTAAATAGGAATTTAAATATCAGCTTCACTACGTATATGTTGGGTAACTTTGAATTGAGGTTTAACTTTGAACAAAGTTGTGAAAAAGATTTATATTTTTTTTACACGGAAACGTTTTGATGTTTCAATATCGGGACTGCGTAAAACGAATCGCCAAAATGTTTAGTAGCAAATGCGAAGTAAAAAAATAAATTCTCAATGTCATAATTTTGTAAAATACCCGCCTTTCCGTATGAAGTTGTTGGAGGTGTTTAGTGCTTGAAATCGTGATTAAAAATATAAAACTTACTGTAAACAGGTACGTTTTGTGTTTTTCTGTAAAATGTATTTAGGTAATATACTATCGTTATCCGTTTTGATGTTAAATATTGTGTGGAATTGATAAAGTTTGGAGTGCATTCAAAATCGAAGTTATTTGGATAATATTGAATGATTCAAAGTTACCTGTATCATAAAAATATTATGTTGCGTAACTTTAAATACGTGCATAATGTTGCTCAGTTCTCATAACGATATTTTTTCCACCTAATTGGTCTACCATGATTTATATAACAAGACAAACCGAGCTATCACATTTATACGTCATTGTAGATATCATTTTCATAGATTAGGTTTTCCTTAATAAAAAGACATAATTTAATTATACCCAAACCATAAAATATATCAATATTAAAGGTTTTACATCCTAAAAATATATAAACAAGTTACCCAAAACTCATGATAACTTTAAATTGGACTTTCGGAGAAAATTGTGGGTAGTTAATTCTGTTGTTTTTTCCTTTAATTCAACATGTTATAAAAATAAACTAATTCAAAAGGACATTGTTCATTCAAAAAAATAAATGTGTAATAAGTATAAATCAGATTGTAATTTCTCAAATACTGTAAAAAAATTTCAAAGTTACCCAAATTGACTGTAATTAAATAAATTAAATAAGAGGGGCGATCTCCACGTTTGATTGTGCTTTATATAATAGAAGACATTGAAGACAACAAACAAACTTGCTAGCAACTTAGAATTCTGACGTAATTTGACTCGAAGATAAAACATAAAGAATGTTCTAGCATTCCATTGTCGGCAGCCGCCTCGATAGTGTTATAAATAATAACTGAACATATTGATTCTAAGTTAAGCGAAAATATACAGGGTTACAGGTTAAGTCGACCTAGATCCGTTCATTTCAGGCAGATTTCACTATGAAACACCCTATCCCAAACTTAACCGTTTTCAAGACATAAAATTTGTAAGTTTTTTTACAAAAATTTACTTATTTTTTTGTGTATTGGCCAAGTGTTCGTAATTTGTAGGTCTATGGGATTTCTTTTCGTGCAGGATAATTCTGCGGTTCATAATTGTCGGTTGAGCTAAGCTTGGTTCAATCGTCACCGCAGTGAAGTTGATTTTTTTTATTTGGCCAAAAGCTTTTTTTTGTTATGATTTGGCATCAAATAAAACATATAACCCTAAATCTTCACCCTTTTAAACCGTTACCAAATTATTCACAAAAATAATTTATAAAGGTTTGCCGAGTCAACTAGTTAGGTATTTATAAAAATCACATATTGTGTTTTTATTGCATTAATTATTATGTTAATAAGTGTTTGTAAAATCATTATTTATAATATTGTTTATAATAAAATATTTGTATGGTATGAATATTTTTATTTATTAGCAAATAAAAATTACATACTACTTAGGATATTATAAGATAAAATAACATATTATCGTCGGTTTTTTTTAACTTAAAATTTTGAATTTTGATATTAATCATAATATTGATTTAACATAACAAACGACTAAAGAAATTGATGACATTTATGACATAATTTTACATTTATTTAACACATAATAATATAAGTATAACATAATATGGCAAGAATCCACGGCTTTGCTTCTGCGAGCGTCAGCCCAGGCTTTGTACGCTTCTTGCTTAAGCTTTTCAGCTGTGAAAAAATATAAAATATTCGTATACGTTGCTCTGAAACTGCATTGCAGCATGTTATAGAAATTGTCATATTATACATAAATGAAACATATAACCGAACAAAAACAGTTCATTGTAACGCCGCCGCCGCACCCGGCTACCTTTGAAACATTATTAAAACACACAAAAATGAATGTTCACATTTAATGCAAACTACATTGTGTACATACTTTTGGAATGATACATATTGTCGAAATAGTAAAAACTGCTGCAGAACTTATTATTGAAAAAAAAAGGATTGGGTTTACATTGCTTTGGAACTGCATTGTATACCTACATGTTATGGGCATATAAATACATACGCATATACATAAATAAAACTTTACGAATGTGTAGTATTCACTGGTGTTGCTTCGTTTACTTTACAACGAAGAAAAAGTATACCTACTTTTGAGCTAGTTTGCTGATTACATTATTTTGAGGACAACCTGATACACTTCTTTTTGAAATATCTAATATTTACATCTGTTTCGAAATTTGTCAACGTTTACTTATCAATGCACGTGACTGTACCTACACTACCTCTCAATAACTACAGTAAAGCTTTAATATCATTTGAATAATTCCGAATTGTTATCAAGGTACCTACTTTTTAGTTTACTATGTGAAAATCTCTTTATTCACTGCTCTATGCAAGTCAGTGCTAGAGCAGTCACTCTATCTCTAACTAACTCAAAATAAATTGTCCTTTTTTTTGCCGCCGAAGCAACACCCTCACGGGAGGGCGGGGGAAGATGCGTCATGCATACCGCCGCAGGAAAATACCGACCTGGGGTGACCGGGGGTGATGTGGGACTCACCAGAATGGCACCTACCCACTAAAAACCACCTTGATGGCTGTGGCAATATTTTACCGTTAGCCTTCATTGGAAGCGACACCCGTTGGGAAGTGGGTGCGCTTTTCGGCTTTCGCACGAGCTGCGGACATGCGAACTACTATTTTCGAAATTTTATTTTCCATTTTAGATAGGTACTTATTGGAAAACAACAAAATTGCTTTACATAAGATTTATGATAAGTTAAAGTAAGTTAAATACTTCCCCCCCGAATTGGAATGTGCCTTGCCGTTGCAATCCAGCAACGGGCGAAGCCAAAGCATTTCTCTGGTTGGGGTGCGCTGCGTCTGTCCCGTATCGGGCGGTAGTCTTCTTCGTCGATGCCCTGTGTCTGACCCATAGTGGGCGGCAAGGTATCCTTTGGTGGTTGGAGCGCGATGCGTCTATCCCCAATTGGATGGCAGTCGTGCTTCGTCGGTGCCCTGTGTCTGACCCATAATGGGCAGCGGGGTACCTTTTCGTGATTGGGGTGCGCTGCGTCTGTCCCGTATCGGGCAGCAGTCGCGCCTCGTCGGTGCCCTGTGTCTGACCCATAGTGGGCGGCAGGGTGCCTTTCGGTGGTTGGGGCGCGCTGCGTCTGTCCGGTATCGGGCGGCAGTTGCGATACCTCGCTGGGGGGGTTGAGGTGCGCTGCGTCTGTCCGGTAGCCGGCGGCAGTGACATCTGACAGGGGAGCCCAACCCCTGAAAAAATGGGCCGACGATTTGGAGTCATCGGTGCACCATGATGGGACAAAGCGATTGTCAATGTGGTTCCCAGGTGGGTACATCGGCTGAGGCCGGGAAATCCCACCCCTCCACCTCAGTGGAGGGCCGCCCCTCGTACTCTGGGGGGGGGGGGGGCAACAACCGCTTTGTGGGCCAACAGACCGCTGGCCCTCGTAAACACGACATGGCCAACGGAAACCTGGTAACGCCGACTGTGAACCCGGTCGTAAAATGGGTTCAGAGAATGAAGACGCTCATGCTGAAGAGCTCAGGTCTAGCTCAGCAATGAGCGTCGGGGAGTCACTAGAGACTCGAGGGCGGCTCTGGCAGCGGAAACGCAGCCGTTCCGCCAGGAGAGCTACGTCCGACGAGAACAGTAGCTCCGCTTCGGAGCCTGTAAAGGCCCACCCAAAGGTATCCACCGCGCGCCGAGACAGAGGCCGACCGCCCACCACTGGGCAATACGTCGGCCTCACCAAAGCCAAGGCGGAATTGGTGGCTGCTCAACGCGCGGAGATGGAGCTCCGCGCCGAGCAACAGGTGGAGGAGGCGGCTCGCAAAATCCGCACGGCTAGAGCCAAACCGCGCTCGCCGGATGTTACGAGTACCGCAATAGAAGAGACCTCGGCGGTAGACTTTCAGGCTCAAGTAATGAGCTCCGTTGAGGTCATCTCTGAGGTGGCGAGCACCTCGAAGAACCTCAAGGGGACCTATGTAAAGGCTCTTCGAAATGCTGCCTCCTCCATAAAGGAGCTTGTAGGTGAGCTCCAACAGCGAACTGCGTTGGAGGAGCTGGCCCGCCTGCGGCTGGCCAATGACCGCTTTAAGGCGGAAAATGACCAGCTGCGAACGGAGTTGGTGGAGCTACGCCGCGAGTTGACCGCATTACGGGTTGACTTGCGGCGTGCCCCAGACAGGGTGGCAGAGGAGCTACCACCTGTCAATGTCGGAGGGTCGTGCCCAACGGCTACCCCGTTCTCCAACAAGGCGCAGGAGCTGGAGCGGAGCATCTTGCTCAGTGTGGGCAAGATGCTCGATGCTCGGTTCGAGGGCTTGCAGCAGAGGCTACTGCCGGAACCACGCCTCCGCCCACCGCTGACTGCCAACAAGGCCAAGGCTACCCCCCAGCCTAAGCCTGTGGTAGCAGCGGTGCCGAAGTCCCAGGGCAGGCCTGGCCCTGGTCCCACCCTAAAATCCCAAAAGGGAAAGAAGGGAGTGACCACAGCCAAGAAGCCTGACCCGACCCCACTGCTGCCGGCTCCTGCGTCTATGGACGAGGGCTGGAATGTGGTGGCGAGACGGCGTTCAAAGGCGGCACCCTAGAGTGCTGCCCTGCCGTCTCAACCACGGAGGGCTCAGTCGGCGGTACCTGTCTCCCAGCAGGTTCCGCAAACCAAGAAGAGACGACAGCGAAGGCGTAAGCCACGCGCTTCCCGGTCCTTGGCTGTAGTCCTAAAACTGCAGCCGGAGGCGGTTCAAAAGGGCGTCACCTACGCCGCAACTCTTGCCGAGGCCAAGAAGAAGGTCGATCTTCGAAGCCTCGGCATTGACTCTGTCAATTTCAGAGTGTCCGCCACAGGAGCCAGAATCCTAGAGGTTCCCGGTGTTTCAAACACCGAGAAGGCGGACGCTCTGACAGAGAAGTTGCGGGCCATCCTTGGGGAGAGCGTGGCCGTGTCATGGCCCACGAAGTGCGCGGAACTGCGCGTGTCCGGTTTGGACGACGCAGTTTCCGCTGCAGATGTCGCGGCGGCGGTAGCTGGATTGGTGGATGCCCAATTGCGTCAATCAAGACTGGCGAGGTCCACCTCGAAAAATCGGCTCTGGGCACGCTCTGGCTGAGCTGCCCGGTGGCTGCCACCAATAAGGTGGCTTATGGCAGGCGACTGCTAGTCGGTTGGGTGTCAGCGAAGGTCTCCCTCCTCGAAGCGAGACCTCTGCGCTGCTTCCGGTGCCTGCAACTCGGGCACGTCGGACGCCAGACTCTGGACTATCGAGGCAATTCGTCCTGTCTTTCAGCAGTGGTTGGGTAGGCGATTCGGTTTCCTGACCTACCGTCAGACTCAGGTGCTCTCGGGGCATGGTTGTTTCGGGATTTACCTATTTCGGATCGGTCGGGAACTGACTGCCAGGTGCCACCACTGCGACGATTGCCTCGACGAGACGGCCCAGCACACGCTGGAGGTATGCCCGGCGTGGAATGCGGAACGCCGCGCGCTCGGCTCTGTATTGGGTGCCGACATCTCGCTCTCGACCGTGGTTCGCGCTATGGTCCAGAGTGAGAGGTCGTGGCAGGCAGTGCGAACCTTCTGCGAGGCCGTAATGCTCGCGAAGGACGTGGCGGAGAGGGCGAGGGAAGATGATGCATCCTCCCTTCTGCTTCGTCTTCCTGCGCACTATCTCATGAGCGACGACTAGAGAGGGACCCATCCCTCTCGGGACGTCACCGGCGCTGCACAGAGCGCTGGCCAACGCTGTCGGGCCGCGAACGAATTCGCAAGCTCCTCGTGGCCCGACTCCGTGCGTCCAGACGGAAGCCGCAGGTTTTTAGCCGGTACGAGTCCGGCATAACCCGACTTCGGCCCCCACTGGGGTCGAGTACCCATGAGGATTTTCCTGCGTAAAAAAAAGTTCAGTACCTAAGTTGACCAATAGTTAATTTTATAATAATAATAATAATAATTCATTTATTTGAGAGACTGTGTGTAAATACAATAAGTTCTTTAATATAATTTTTATGTCCAATTCACAGTCTGTCTGAACAGACGTGCAAATCGTAACTATTTTATGTCTGTATAAAACCAAAAAAAATTATTAATCTAGTCTTAGTATTAAATTACAAATCACATTACAATTTTACAAATATCAATCAAACATTAAATTAAATACAAAAATGTCAAAAGGCAAGATAAATTAAATAGAAGTCAAGTACAAAATTAATTAAGTTGCTACTGTCATTAAGTCATTGTCTTTCAGATAATCCTCTATTTTATAATAACATTTCTCCATCAATAGCCTGAACACCTTATGTTTAAACTCCGCAAAGCTCATTTTTTTATAGCAGTCAGGAAGATGGTTATAAATAGCGATTGCCATACAGTACGCATTTCTAGAGAAAATCTGTAGACGTCGTTGTGGCACGTATAATTTGTTATCAAACTTTATTTTATTTCTTGTTCTGTAACTGTAGAAATCTTTCTGTAATTTAAAGAGGTACATATTTTTTTTCACGAATATTAATACTTCGAGTACGTAGAAACTGGGCAAGATTTAAAGTTAAGATAGGATTTTAATATTATTATGTCAGCAAAAATTTATTTATTTATTTTTATTTATTGTTAATTATTTCGCTACGCTGAACCCTACATTTTTTAAAGGAAAAAAACTAAATGCTTTCGTTGACTTATTTTATTATTTTATTTTATTTTTTGTTTTAGTATCTTCGTATCCTTTGTGAGCTTTGGTTGCTATCCCAATTTTTTTTTTATTGTTAATGTCTCGACGTGATAGTAACGAAGAAAATGCACGGAATGTTTATTCGAATAATGAGTTCTATGACATGATGTTGTGTGTTGGCGCTGCTCGTACCACAGCATTAATGAAGCTCGTGAAATTTACCGCCAGCGTAATGTTATGTGAAAAGTAACTTATATGCCAAGGAGTGCAATACGCGGAAAGAACTGTTAGAAAGAATAAACGCGGCATTCACATCCATAACCCACAGATGTTGCAGAACACCAGAGCGTCCTTGATTCGTAGGACAGCTTGGTGCATTGAAAAAGAAGGTGGACATTTTGAGCCTTTTTTGTGATGCTGGCCTAGTAAGCATACACTAGTACGGAAGGAAAACCACTGTCGTCGCGCGCGTCCCATCCCATGTCGCAGCCTATTACGTGTGAATTAGTAGTGTTTTTACTTTTTAAGTATGATAAACTTAAATACATTGAATTTTAGTTTAAGGCGTTTATTCATGGGCCTATTGTATCGTTTTTGTGTAGCTTGAAAAAATGTTGATTATTATTATTAAAAAATCATTTTAAAAAGGTAAATACAGTATTATTTTATTATTTTATATCATTAAAGTAACTAAAATCGTGTCCAGTCGCATCGCATCACGTGCTACTCGATAGGTAGGTAAGCGACGATGGCTGCGCTCGGTCGCTTAGAAATAAGCTTACACTTTACAAAACTTGCATCCGCCTCATCATGACATATGCCAGTGTGGTTTTCGCTCACGCCAGGAAATCACTTGCAGATTATTCAAATTAGGTTCTTACGCAAATGCGTGGGGGCCACGCCCTATGTCTGCAATTCAGATCTGAAGCTGCCCACTATTACCACGTTCCTGAAATTGGCGTATAGACGCCACTTCTATATGTCAGCTGACTACGCATCCAATCATGACGCGGCGGTTTATTACAAGCGTCCGCGTAACGTCCTAATAGATCTCGACGACGCTATTAAACCAAGGAACACCGGCGTTCTAGTTAGAAATAGGGCAACACGGCATCCGAATCGCTAACCCATCGGTGGTGGGCCAGACTACGCGTCATTCCTACTGAGTTTCTTGCTGGTTCTTGGGCCCGTAGATGACCCTTCTGAACCAGTGGTAGTTTCAATATACGACGTTCTAAGCCGAGGTCCGTGCCCTCTCGGGTGCGCGGGGTATCGTATGTAGGAGTAGTTTAAGTTCACGCTAAGCGCCCTCAGCACTAGGCCGCAAAGTCCTATGAAATTTAAAAGGCCAATAGGGACAAAAACTGTACATTTCGAAAAAAAAACAAATTCGGCCCCATACAAAGTTGGTCTTCTTGGTTCTCTCTTTAAGATTGGTTTAGAATTGTTCATGAATGATCAAAAGATCGGAATATTATTTATTCTTATTCGTATTTTAATATTTAATAAACGTTATATGTGTGTCCTTTCTGTTTTCTTGGTAACTATACGATTATAACAATTATAAAACGCACTGAATATACTCAATTCAACCAATCACAACATAAAAATTAGTTTTGAAGTTTGATATAAACCAATCAGCGTGCGTGTTCAACTAAATCGATGCCGGTCTTTTTCGCAAAAACACCGTATTTCAGAATGATTGCGAAATATTTTGTGTGTTTATGTGTGCTGTGTTGTACAATAATTGAAATGTATGCTATGGTTCCAGTAAGTTTTCAACAATACGCATTTTCGTTATTAAAGATTGCGTTAATATTAGGTCTTTACCTATTGTTCGCGCCATATACATTTCTACGTTCTACCAGCGTTAAAATATTGACTCTCGCGCCTCGGTTAGAAAAACTACCCTGCACGCACCTAAAACGAGGAAGAACATACTGGAAGCAGTGAGTCAACGCCCGCTACCGCGCTTGGACGTACGTTTGCCTTAACGTCGTTGAAGTCCGCTGCCGCTCTTGTGGATTCTTGGTGATTTGTGCTGGTGAACATTGTGATCGCGTGCGCATGCCTAGTGATTTATCAACCTGGATTTTCTACTCGCTGCTGGTGAAATCCAAGAAGGAAGCAAGGTGCGTGCTATTTCTTTCCGCCGTTCATGCCGCTGTTTTATCTTATTTCTTTATTTACTTTTCTTTATCCTGTGAAATACTGTCCAACGAAGATATTTAACATTAATTTCAACTACCGCGTAAATTTTATTCGAGTCAGAACCACCGCGTGGTGTAGTCGCCGTCCGTGGCTCCACCATTTTATTTTGGTCCAAACGAACCGGATAAGTCCCTTTATTAATTAATACCCGCTTGGTCCTTCGTCATATTTTACATAAATATTTTTTCCGCCCTCATAGGATCGTCTTATATTAATAGCTATACCTATAAGTATTTATGAGTATATTATTAAATATAATTACAGTCACCGCTATTATTCGTTATACTTTATATATAACTTACTAATTATCATAATTACGTAACCATGCCTCGCGGTGAAGATAAACTACCGCACCCCGTGAGTCCTAAGGTCATGGTGTTAGAAGCTAAACGTAACGCTCTGTTTGAACGCATGCAAGACATTTATGAACAGGCGAAGGAAGCTCACCTCTCTGAGGAGCGAAAACAAACGTTTATTAGTTCGTGTATAACTATAGAAAGCATTTGCAATCAATTTCATGATGTCTTAGATGAGTGTAACGAAAAGCTTTTATCTGAAAATCCCTCCGCGAAGCCAAATTACCAGGCTTATTCTTCATTTGAAGATTTATTTTGTTATATTAGACAAGTATTGTCACAACTGACCGCTGCCGCACCCTCTAGCAAAGGTAATTCGAAACCTAAGTTACCGCCTATAGAACTGATATACAAGATTGGCCTCTATTCTACGCGAGTTTTAAATCTACTGTTCACGAAAACTCGTCACTTACTAATGGCGATAAATTATATTATTTATTAGGAAAGTTATCATCTAGGGTACAATCAGTATTTTCAGGCATTACTTTGTGTGCTGAAAATTATGAAATTATCTTTCAGTCATTGCTAGATAGATATCAGGATGTACGCGTATTAGGCTCTAGCTATCTAGACCAAATTTTGAATTTAACGCTCAGTAATTCGCCGCCCTCGGCTTCTAACTACTCGTTGTTTATTGACAAGTTTGTCACCGCAGCCAACTCGCTTAAAAACTTAGGTATTGAGGACTTGACAGATTTTATCTTGCTTCATATAGCAATACGTAAATTCGATACTGATACAATCCGCGCATTTGAGATGCATAGTATCGACGTTAAGTTACCTAAACTAGACAGCTTTATTACATTTATAAAAACTCAATGCCGTATTTATCAAAATTCTCAACCCGCAAGCACCAGTTTGAAGTTAATTAAGAATAAACCGCGCACCGCTTTAGTTAAATTTCCAAATCCGCAATCTTACGTTTCTAGTGCGGCTCCGAGTGAATGTTCGCTGTGTAACAATAATGTTCATGATCACTTTTATAAATGTTTCGCGTTTCAAGGGTTGTCACCATTGGATAGATTTAAATGTATTAAGGATAATAATGCCTGTATTAACTGCCTTAGTACAAAACACAAAGCCGGAATATGTACGTCGAAGTCGACATGCCGCACTTGCAATCAGCGACATCATTCTTTATTGCATTTTACTGGAGCGTGCGACACGACCGGCCGCAGCTTAGCTGGGGGCTCGACTGGCAGGCAGGCAGCCGCGCGGCCGCCGCGGCGCCTCCGCTGGCAGCGCGCCCGCGGCAGCCGCCGCCGCCGCAGACGCCGACACCCGAGAACCGGTTGCTCGCCCCGTCCGCGCATCAATCGCCTATTGATAATAACTTATCTCTTTGCACAATAACGAATGCAACTGTTTTGCTGGCGACGGCGCAAGTTATAGTTTTTGACGCGAACGGCAAACAACATTTTGTTAGATGTTTGTTGGACAGCGCTTCACAAAGCAATTTTATTACGTACGATTGTTTTAAGCGCTTAGGATTTTTAAGCAAATATAGACCGTCAAATAAGAGGTATTGGGGGCTCACAAAAATCTGTTAATGGCTTTGTAGATTTTACGTTTTACTCGCGCTTTAATTTAAACATTAACTATAACATTTCATCGCTTGTTGTTGACCGCATCACGGACTGCTTGCCGTCCGTTCCAGTGAACATAACTGGGTTTACTCATATTAATTCTTTACCGCTAGCTGATAGTGAGTTCGCTACTCCTGGTGCCGTAGACATTTTGATTGGTAGCTCACTATTTCCGCACTTGCTAATGCCTACTATAATATATAGCGAGTACAGTAATTTTCCGCCCGCAATACAAACTGTTTTAGGTTTTATTTTAATGGGTTCCGTACCCACGGTATGTACAAACCATGCTTGTAATATAATTACAACTTCGTGTTGCTCGGTGGTTGGTGACCCGGTAGACACGCTCCTCAGGCGTTTCTGGGAGCTTGAGGAGGTAGCCGCGCCGCCCACGCAGACAGCTGACGAACTCGAATGTGAAAGATTCTTTCTTGCCACCACTTCTCGAAACGAAAGTGGTCGTTATATCGTTGCGATGCCATTTCGCTATGACGCCTCTTCCCTCGGGGATTCTTACTCGGCTGCTCGCAGGCGTTTTTTATGTTTAGAACGCAAGCTAGAAGCCTCTACGAAAGTTCGTTCAGCGTATGATAATATAATTCGCAGTTATATCGATAAAGGCTATATTTCACGTGTAGATCGGCACAGCGACAGCAGTTTACTCCCGTCGTATTATATACCGCACCATGGGGTTTTTAGGGACGACAAGGTAACGACCAAGCTGCGTATTGTTTTAGACGCCAGCTGCAAGTCTACTACGGGTCGTTCCTTGAATGACATTCTTCACGCGGGACGTAATTTGCAAGGTGATTTATTTTCTATATTAATTAATTTTCGGTTATTCAAAATTTGCCTTTCAGCAGACTGTCGAGAAATGTTTCTGCAATTATTAATAAGACAGCCTGACCGCAGGTTTCAAAAAATATTATATCGCTTTAATACCTCTGATCCTATCGCTGAATATCAATTTAATCGAGTCTGTTTTGGTATTAAGTCAAGCCCATTTCATGCGCTCCGCGTCATTAAGCAATTAATCGAGGATGAAGGTTTAAATTATCCCGCTGCAGCTTCTATTTCTTCATCCTCTCTATTTATGGATGACCTGGCGACATCGGTGATGTCTGAGCAGTAGCGACCTCATCGCGCTGTTTGCAAGGGCTCAGTTCGATCTCGTTAAATGGAACAGTAACTCCGACGAGGTACTAACACACATTCCCGATTCGCACAAGGCTGACACAGATAAGATATTTGATAACTCTAACCCGCGTAAAATACTGGGTCTATGCTGGGATAAGTCTACAGATTGTTTTCATTTTCAATTTAAGACGCCCAATGAACCATGTACTAAACGCACTATTCTCTCCGCTGTAGCCCGTCTATGGGACATTTTAGGTTTGGTCGCGCCAGTCATTTTGTATGCCAAACTTCTTATTAAGGAGCTCTGGCTGTTGAAATGTGATTGGGATAGCCAGCCGCCGCAACGAATAAAAACAGCCTGGGAACAGTTTTGTCACGAAATGCCTACATTAAATACTCTTCGTATACCTCGACATCTTGGCGTAGTAACGGCAAGTGAAATAAATATTTTAGGATTTGCCGATGCTAGCGAACGCGCGTACAGAGGCGTTGTCTATGCCCAGGTCCGCGTAGGGAACGATTTCTTAGTCAGTTTAGTCGCCGCGAAATCTAGGGTATCTCCCGTGAAGTTTGTATCTGTTGCGCGACTAGAATTATGCGCGGCAGTGTTGTTGTCAAAATTACTTCGCAAGGTAGTTGATACTATAAACCCACGCTATACAATAAATAAATTATTCGCCTTCAGCGACTCCAAAGTTGTTCTTTGCTGGATCAACTCTTCGCCACACAGGTGGCAGACTTTTGTTGCCAACCGAGTTGTGCAAATTATTGAAAATATTCCCGCTAATTTGTTCTATCATGTTGCCGGCTCAGAAAATCCCGCAGATTGTCTATCTCGTGGTCTTACTCCCGAGAAATTATTGACTCACCCGCTGTGGTTTCATGGCCCGCCGTGGGCCGCCAGCGACCCGTCCGAGTGGTGCCTCAGCAGAGGTGATCAAGAAATTGTAAAGAAAGACTTACCTGAGCGAAAATCTAACACGCTTTCCTTAGTATCAAATATTCCGGTCACAATTATATATGATATTAGCACGCGATTTTCTTCATTTTCAAAATTTTTACGCACTACTGTTTATATTTATAAATTTATCAGACGCTTTCCACGAAATTCATGTGTCACAAGCACCGATTTAGAATTTGCTGAAGTTCAAATCATACGTGCTTTACAAGAGATTCATTTTATTAATGACATTCACAGTTTAAAAAATAATGAAACATGTTCATCCGCTTTAAATAACCTTAGCCCGTTTTTAGACAACAACGGACTTATTCGCGTTGATGGAAGATTATCCAATTCCGCTGAAAATTATACCGCTAAACATCCCTTAATTTTGCCCCGTCGCGACCACATAGTTGATTTAATAATCGATTATTATCATAAAAAATATTAACACGCCGGACCCGAATTACTTCATTCTTTGCTACGACAAAAATATTGGATTCTTTCCGCTCGCCGCATAATTCGACATCGAGTTCATCGCTGTAACACATGTTTCAGGTCTAAGTCGCGCGTGACCTATCCACTCATGGCTGATCTACCTAGCCACCGCGTCAACGCGGTAGAGAAGGCGTTCACGCATGTCGGCTGCGACTACGCGGGGCCGCTGCAGTACACGCCGGTCCGCGGCCGCGGGGTCCGTAGTCGCAAAGCTTGGCTTTGTATTTTCACATGTATGACAACGCGAGCCACTCACATTGAGGTGGTAACAGATTGAAGTAAGTTAGTTTTTTAGCCGCACTAAAGCGTTTTCTATCGCGCCGAGGCCCGTTAAAGTGTTTGTACACTGACAACGGTACTTGTTTTGTAGGCGCTCGTTCTTATCTTCGCGATTTATATAAATTCTTAGATGAATATCGCCCGCATTTAGAAGTAGAGTTTAGTGAAAATCGCATTAGTTGGAAGTTAATACCGCCCGCTTCCCCCCACTTCGGTGGATGTTGGGAAAGCGTAGTCAAAATTGTTAAGTCGCATTTATTTAAAGTCATAGGGCAACAAATTCTGTCGTATGAAGAATTGATTACTGTACTCAGGCAGGTCGAGGCTTTACTTAACTCGCGTCCATTGACGGCCAGAAGTTGCGACCCCTCTGAACCATCCTCACTGACGCCAGCACACTTTCTCAACACGGTTCCTTTAGCTTCCATTCCCGCGCCGGAAGCTGGAACCTCTGATCTCAAACAACGCCATTCACTTCTTGATAATATAGTACAGTCTTTTTGGCGTCGATGGAGAGTTGAATACCTGCATCAGTTGCAATCGCGAGCTAAGTGGAATATTCCTACGGTTCCCATCAGGGAGGGTTCGGTCGTGGTTGTTGTCACAGACAATGCACCGCCTTTTTCTTGGCCTCTGGCAGTCGTAGAGAAGGTCCACCCTTCGAGGGACGGTATAACGCGAGTAGTTACTATTCGCACTTCGAAGGGCAGCTACCTTCGACCAGTTGTTCGTCTATGTCCTTTGCCAACCCAATAAAAAAAATTTTTTTTACCATGTACTATTTAATTTATATATTTCTGTAAGTTTAAGTATATAATGCCGCATAAATTTAAGTACTTATTTGGTTGTACTATATAACTTTTGCCCATCAATTGTATTATTATTTAGTGTATGTAAAGCATATGTAAATATTCGCTTTCAGTTGTTTTTCGTTAAAGGCAACCCTTTAAGGGCGGGGGGAATGTTCGCGCCATATACATTTCTACGTTCTACCCGCGTTAAAATATTGACTCTCGCGCCTCGGTTAGAAAAACTACCCTGCACGCACCTAAAACGAGGAAGAACATACTGGAAGCAGTGAGTCAACGCCCGCTACCGCGCTTGGACGTACGTTTGCCTTAACGTCGTTGAAGTCCGCTGCCGCTCTTGTGGATTCTTGGTGATTTGTGCTGGTGAACATTGTGATCGCGTGCGCATGCCTAGTGATTTATCAACCTGGATTTTCTACTCGCTGCTGGTGAAATCCAAGAAGGAAGCAAGGTGCGTGCTATTTCTTTCCGCCGTTCATGCCGCTGTTTTATCTTATTTCTTTATTTACTTTTCTTTATCCTGTGAAATACTGTCCAACGAAGATATTTAACATTAATTTTAACTACCGCGTATATTTTATTCGAGTCAGAACCACCGCGTGGTGAAGTCGCCGTCCGTGGCTCCACCACCTATGAAATTGCCGTTTTTCACGAAATAAATGAAGCGTAATTTTTTTATATATTTTTTATTTCTATTAATCAAAATAATCACCCATGCAATCAATGCATCTTTTCCAACGCATTGGTAGCTTATTGATGCCTTTCTTGAAGAAATCAGCTGGACGGGAGGCAACAAATTCTTCAAAGACATTTTGTACTGCCTCTCGGGTATTGAATTTTTTTCCCGCCAAGAAGTTATCCAAATTCTGGAAAAAGTAGAAGTCTGTAGGCGCAAGGTCTGGTGAGTACGGCGGATGACGGAGAACTTCCAACCCCAACTCTTGTAGCTTGGAGACCGTCTGCTGTGCAGTATGAGGTCGCGCGTTGTCGTGCAGGAGCAGTGGAGCCGAACGATTGACCAGAGCTGGTTGGAGACGTGCGAGCTTCTCCATCATTGTGTTCAGTTCTTCACAGTACACATCTGCAGTAATGCTTGTCCCGTTTGGCAAGGAGCTGTGATGAATTAGACCTATTTTTTGCTATTTAATTGCGTTAGACCACCAAACAGTGACCATCACTTTTTAGGGGTAAGTTTTCGTTTAGGGCATTGTTTGGGTGCTAAACCAGGGTCCAACCAACTTGCTGAGCGCTTACGATTGTCAAACAGGATCCATTTCTCGTCACAAGTAACAATGCGGTTCAGAATTCCTTCATTTGTATGCCTGCTGAGCAGTGCAAGGCACGTCTCCACGCGTACTTCGCGCTGGCGGTCATTGAGTTCGTGGGGTACCCATTTGTCAAGCTTTTTTACCTTGCCAATTTGACGCAAATGGACCAATATTGTTTTGATGCTAACGTCGAAAGCTGCTGCTAATTCAGCCGTGGTTTGAGTTTCATCAGCTTCCACAGTTGCCTTTAATTCGTCATTGTCGACCAAAGTTTTCGGACGACCACGGGGTTCATTTTTCAGGTCAAAATTTCCAGAACGGAAGCGGGTAAACCAATAACGGGTGGTGCGTTCGTTTGTAGTGTTCGCTCCGTAAACGTTGTTGATGTTGCGTGCCGCTTGTGCCGCTTTGCTGCCACGACGGTACTCATACTCCATAATTACTCGAATTTTTAACTTACCCATGATGACGAAAAATGTTCGAATGCGTTGAAAACAAAACACTTACTATTAAACAAATGATTTTAGAAAAAGAATTCCATGTTTGTCAAATAAAATTAATTTGAAATTAGAATTATCAGTCAAAAAAAATATTTTCATTTGAAATGGCCAGTACGGCAAAACGGCAGTTTCATAGGTAAAGACCTATTATTACATTCTGAAAAAAGTTCATAGCCGTGACAGGAAAGTTATTCACATGGTAATTTAGTATTTGTCTGAGAAAACCTCTGTGGGTCCAATTCTATACCTTTAAATATAAAGGTATAGAATTACCAACTTAGTTTTCCAAAATTATTACTTGTAATATAATTACATGTTATAGTGTAAACAATGAAAACTGGTGAAACCGTTCTTCTTTATTTATTTGCTTTTTTTAAATATATATTTTTTTATCACCTATGCCTTCAATAAAGTAATATTTACTTATCTCTAGTTGAAACCATTACAGAATATAAAATGCATTTTTACATTTCCAACAGCATTTACCTACATAATCTTTTACAACGCCTTTCAATACTCACCGGCATAACTAGGCACAGTGTTGCAATAAAAAAGGCCCTCGAGGGGCCCCTAGGCAGGATGCTTTTATTTTGTTGGTCAGGCTTTACGTTTTTATACTTTGCAAGGAAATGTCATGTCACGTTCGATATTTTGAAGCACTTCAATACTTCAATAGTGGAATCAGTGAAGCTTCATATCCTTAATTACTTTTAGAAGACCGAAAAGTACTATCATTGGGTAAATCTTTAGAATATAATGGATTAATTTCTGACTTATAAAGAGATGATGGATCTAAGACAGCTAGCGTTCTATTTTAAATACACATTATACTATTTCCATTTCTTTATGGCGTTCCTTTCTAAAGTTGTCCGCAATGAGATCGACTGTCCTCAGATACTCGGCTCACTGAGTTTTAGAGTACCGCGCAGACCACCCCGCGCTCCGGCGCCGCTATTCCACAAGCCCAGCGCTCGCACTAACATCCGCATGCACGCCGCTTCGTACCGATTGCCCGACACGTACAACAGACTAGATCGAACCGTAGATATTTTCTTTGACTCCCGCCAAATGTTTAAAATTGAGACATTGAAGTTGTTCGACGATGTTTATTGATACTAATATTTAATATTTACTGTACTAATAATTATTTATACTGTATATTATAATTTGACATTTGATTATTCTTCTATTGTAATAAAATCTAAATTTTATTTTATTTTATAAATTTTTTGATTCTAAGTATAATAATTGTTTGACATTTGGACAATTAATTTTACTTTAGCATATCGTCGACGATACTGCAATAGCGCTGAACAGCGGTTTGCAATACCGCGTAAGTGCAAGATGTAGCAAAATTCAAAATTTCGCTCCACGCCTTCCTTGGCTATCATTGGCGCGCGTTGGTGAAGATACCGCTTCAAATAAGCCAATAGGAAGCGCTCTGACGCTTTGCGGCAATAGCGCGATGTCCGCGACATGTCTGTAGTTGGAAGCGAATGCCGCGGAACTGACAAAAACGTAAACAAATCAGTGTGACTACTTTGCGTTGCGTAAAAAAATATTAAATTAATGTGATATTTGTACATGGAAAGTGCCGGTACGTGTTTTATTCTGGACAAGTATGAATAAGCTTTTTAGTTACTTACCACCAAAGACAAAACGAGAATATATTGAGATGTTTCTTAAATCTATACATGACTTATTACAGAAACTATTTTATAAAAAAAGTAAAATTATAATGTGTGGCGATTTTAATATAGATATTTTAGTAAATAATAAAAACACAATAGATTTTGAACAATTAATAAAAGGTTTTAATCTCAAATTTGCTATAAGAGAGCCCACAAGATTGTCTAGTGGCACGTGCTTAGACAACTTTGCACATAATTTGAGAGGCTGTCAGTGTAGTGTATTAGATATTGCATTGTCGGATCACACAGGACAACTACTCGAATGTCCTAATAAAGGTGTTGTAATTGCTTCTCACTCGTTTATTATAAAGCGCGACTTTAATAAAGATAATATCAGGAAATTTAAAGATTGTATTAAAGTTCTTCAATTCACAGAAACCTATTCCACTGTAAATCCTAATGAAGCATTCAACCATTTCTTTGGTTTATTTAAACTTTTTTATGAGTTGTGTTTTCCATTAGTTCGGGTAAAAATTAACAATAACCAACGACCAAAATGGATATCAAAAGGTATCATGCAATGCTCTAAAAATAAAAGAGATTTATTATGGAAATTTAGAAAAACACCAACTCTAGAGAATAAAAGTAAGTTGAAAATGTACTCCAGACGCCTAAAAAATGTAATTAAACTAACTCAAAGAGCTCAAAATAATTATTTTATCAAAACATCTAATAATAAAATGAAAGCAACTTGGAAACTAATCAATGACTATAAAAATAATCGACCAAAACATTATATTGACCAAATAATAAACAACGGCGTTAAATTGACAGATCCTTTAGATATTGCAGACTCATTCAATAATTTTTTTATTGATCAAGAACAAGATAATGATAGTTGCAAATTCAAAAATAATAATATTTCCAGTGATTTAAAATAATTATTTATGAAGCCCACTACATCCAATCAAATTTTGACCATAATTAAGCACCTCAAAAATACGAACAGTACTGGTTATGACGACATTGCTACAAAAATTATAAAAGAAGTAGATATTTATATTTCACCGGTATTGAGTTACATTATTAATCTTTGTATTGAATACGGTATTTTTCCAGAAAAATTAAAAGTTACGATTATAAAACCAATATATAAGAAATTAAACCGAGAATACATGGCTTCATACAGACCCGTGGCTTTGATTCCTGTTTTCTCAAAAATTTTCGAAAGAGTGATTTACAATGCCCTTAATGATTTTTTTGAAAAGAATGCGTTATTATCAGATGAACAGGTAGGCTTTAGAAAAAATAAAGGGATTAACTTGGCCTTGTACAATTTCTTAAAAAATGTAACATCTAATGTTGACAAAAAAATACCAACATGTGCTTTATTTATGGACCTCACGAAAGCATTCGATTACGTTAATCATGAAATTTTAATTAAAAAACTCAATGCATATGGAGTTAGAGGAGTAACATTGGAACTCTTAAAATCTTATCTCGAGAACAGAAGGCAAGCCACTCAAATAAACAGTATATGCTTGAAATCTCTTACAGAAATAAGTTACATCTCAAAATATAAGAAGGTTAAACAGGGTGTCCCACAGGGCAGTATATTGGGGCCGTTATTATTTATAATATATATAAATGACTTCCCAAAAATTTCTTCACATCCGATGGTATTATTTGCAGATGACAGTACATTGATATGTAGTAATAAAGACACAGATTCACTAAAACATAACATTGAAAGCAATTTAAAAAATATTATGAAATGGTTAGAAACTAATAATTTAAAAATTAATTTAAGTAAGACAAATATTATAAGTTTTAAAAATAGAAATAACAACTTGACATCGTTTGACTTCGAATATAACGGACATGAAATTAAGGAGGTAAAGTTTGCTAGGTTTTTGGGGATAAGCGTGGATTCCAGCTTGAACTGGAAGAGCCATTTAGAGGGTGTGTGCAATAGATTAAATACATTTTCATACGCTTTACGGAAATTGGCAGGAATAGTCAATGAATCGGCAGTTTTATCGGCTTATTATGCATACGTCGAGTCGTTACTTCGATATGGCATAGTTTTTTGGGGAAACTCGGCTGATAAGGAAAATATATTTAAAGCGCAAAAGCAGTGTATCAGATCAATTAATAATCTAAAAGTTGTAGATTCCTGCAAACCCTATTTCAAAAAGTTAAGAATTTTGACTTTTCCATGCCTCTATATACTCGAAACTGCCTTGTTCGTTAGAAAAAATTACAATATCTTTGAAAAATTACAAAGTAACCGGAAGGATATTCTTAAAGCTCAACCGCGTGGAACCACTTTGTTTACAGAAAGCTTCTTTGGGATGGCCCCTAGAATATATAATATTACCTACAACTATTAAAAATTTAACTAATTATGATAAATTCAAATATAATTTAAAATCATTTCTATTAAATAAATGAATAAAAGATAATCTAGGACATATGAATACTTAAATGACAAATGTATAAATTGAGTAAATTGTAATTTTAAACGTAAACCTTGTACACGCCGCAATGGCAGAATATGGCTGTGTTATTATTTGTATGACATCTTTTTTTACCTATATTCGTGCAATAAATAATTTGATTTGATTTGATTTGAGTTTTGATAAGAAATTCTCAATTGCCTGTGTATTTTGATAAATAAAATTGATTTTAATGCACAAATGTATTTACGCGGATTTGCGTGTGACGAAATCGGAGCAATTTTTGATATTACGCGGTTTTGACTACTTACTTAATTAACGTTATTCCATTAATTTATTTTAGAATTCGACCATATGGAGGATGTCTGTCAACACAAAATCGTTGCCGGACTTAGTCAAACGTCGGGAGGAGTTGCTCAAGAAAAAACAATTGATATTAGAGAGACGAGCACTACCTACATGCTCCAGCAATGACAATGAAGTTGGGCCAGGACCATCGACTTCAGAGGCCTTCCTGACTGCCCCACTTGACTCCACCACCACGAAAACTTGCATAGTTACACTCGAAAAAGATTTTTTAGACATTTTATCCGACGATTCAGAAAAAGATATATGTTTTGACTCTGGTTGATACCCAAGAAACTCGAAGAAAAACCAAGGGAGTCAACAGCAGACGAAGTGAAAGCAAGGTTTACCATTTGAAGGCGTCTAATAAGAAGGTACGTGTGTGTCAAAGTATGTTTTTAAGCATGCTCGGAATTAAGGAATGGACTTGTAGGTATTGGATGGGCGAGAGAGGACAAAGACAGACTACACAAGAAGCTTCTGGGCCAGCTAGTAATGCAGATCGCGTAACGAAAAAGCAATCTGTCTTGAACTTTCTGCAAGAAATTCCCAAACTTCCTTCGCATTACTGCAGACAATCGAGCCAAAAAATGTATTTAGAACCAATCATTCAATCCAAGGCCCATCTATATCGGTTGTATGATGAACGTGCAAATTCTCTCTCGTCTCCGGTGGCATGTCGCAAGTTTTTTGAAGATTTGCTTTCTAAACAGAACATTGCCATTTTTAAGCCAAAGAAGGACGAGTGTGACACTTGTTGCGCTCATAAAGCCGGCAATGTAAGTGATGAAAAACATAGAATACATATATCTAACAAAGAAACAGCTCGCCAAGAAAAGAATAAGGACAAAGAGGCAGCGATCAAAGGAGAAGTTCACGTGGTGACTGCTGATTTGCAAGCAGTAATGTTATGCCCGTATTTGAATGCCAGTGCATTGTACTCTAAAACGAAGCTTTGTGTACATAACTTTACAGTCTATAATCTAAGTAACCACCAAGCAACCTGCTATTGGTTTGACGAAACCGTTACGGATTTAAAAGCCACCACGTATGCTTCGTTCTTTGTTGACTTCATTACTAACCTACTCGAAACTGACCCTAAAGATGTAATAATATACACAGATGGTTGTACTGCTCAGAACCGGAACAATGTAGTATCCAACGCCCTTTTAAGGCTCGCCGTAAAATACAACATCACTATCATCCAAAAGTTTTTAGAAAAGGGTCACACGCAGATGGAGGTGGACTCGGTGCATTCTGTTATCGAAAGGAAGCTGAAAAATCGCGAAATTCACCTTCCAAGCCAATACGGAATGTTAGCAAAAGAAGCTAGAATCAAACCGTTTCCCTATGACGTGGCGATGCCTGACTATGCTTTCTTCAAGGACTACAGCCACAAGGATTATTTAGTTTACGAGTCGATAAGACCAGGACGAACAGCTGGTGACAGTTGTGTAACAGATATAAGGGCACTAAGATATAACAAGAATGGTACTATTGATTATAAATTAATGTACTCCGATGACTACATGTGTTTACCTCGACGTGCGAAACCAATAGAATCCCTCTTACTCGAACCTCCACAGCTTCATGATGGCCCACAGAAAATATCTCAAACTAAATTTAACCATCTACAGGAGCTAAAAAATGTCTTACCAAACGACTGCCACCAATTTTATGATAATTTGATTTTTCATTAAAATTAAGATAGTTTTAAGCTCTAAGTGGTTAGGTTATTCAATAATTTAATTATCTTTATGTGCCATTGTATGATTAAGGGTATTTATTTATTTATTTATTTATTTTATTTATTTATAAATCATAAGGGCAGCCAGAGAAGATTACATTATGTCTTAACTTAAATATCTAATTATAGTAAATCTTATTAAATGTATCAACCGTTGAAGGCTGTCACAACATGCTTTTACAGATTGAGTTAATTATATGCAATAAGGTCATAAATGCTAAAGTAAAATTAGATGTCCAAATGTCAAAAAATTTTTTATACTTTGAAACAAAAAATTTATAAAACTTAATAAAATTCAATAAAATTAAAATTTAGATTTAATTACAATAGACGAATAATCAAATGTCAAATTATAATACAATATAAATAATCATTCGTACAGTAAATATTAAATATAAGTATCAATAAACATCGTCGAACAACTTCAATGTCTCAATTTTAAACTTTTTTCGGGAGTCAAAGAAAATATCGACAGCTCGGTCCAGTCTGTTGTATGTGTCGGGCAATCGGTACGAAGCTGCGTGCATGCGGATGTTAGTGCGAGCGCGGGGCTTGTGGAATAGTGGCGCCGGAGCGCGGGGTGGTCTGCGCGGTACTCTAAAACTCAGTGAGCCGAGTATCTGAGGACAGTCGATCTCATTACGGACAACTTTAGAAAGGAACGCCATATCCAGAAACGTTCTTCTTGCAAGGAGACTACTGATTTTAAAATGATGCAGTCGTTCCTTATAGCTTGTTAGTGACTTATTTAAGCCGCTATGAAAGCCTAGGTGTCTCATGAATCGTTTCTGGATACGCTCAATCCTAAGCTGATGTACATTGTATTGAGGGGACCAAACTACACTGCAGTACTCTAATATACTCCGTACAAAGCTATTGTAAATTACTACTTTAGTTTCAGGATTTTTAAAAACTCTTCCGTTTCTTATAATGAAGCCGAGCGCTCTCGATGCTTTAGAAATCGTCTCATCTATGTGCGGAATAAATGAAAGTTTGGAGTCTACTGTAATGCCTAGGTCTCTGATAGTATCCACCCGTTTCAGCACCACTCCATCGATTTCGTAACGATTTGCAATACTGCTACTCTTACGTGATAATGTCATATGATAGCATTTGTCAATATTAAATGTCATTTTATTATCTGCGCACCACTCAATTAAGTTTTTCAAATCTTGCTGCAACAAGCGAGCATCCTCACCATTTTTAATCACCTTTAAAAGTTTAAGATCATCAGCATATAAGTAAATCCTGCTGCGTTTTACTGTATCCACAATATCATTGATGAAGATATTAAATAATAAAGGCCCTACGTGAGATCCCTGGGGAATTCCTGATGTGACAAAATATGGATCAGAAACGTGACCATTCACTACTACAAACTGCGAGCGATTGCTTAAATAAGACTCGAACCAACGAAGAAAATGCCCACCAAACCCGTAACTTGACATCTTTTTGATTAAAACGCTGTGACAAACTCTATCAAAAGCCTTAGAAAAGTCAGTGTATATAACATCGGTTTGGAGCTGCGAGTCCATTGCTTCGACAATGGCATCCGTGAATGCAACGAGGTTGGTGTTAGTTGACCTCGCTTTTATAAACCCGTGTTGGTGTTCAGTAAAAAGATGTTTCATGTGGGTATGTATATATGGGCAGATAAGTGATTCAAAAACTTTTGCAAAAACGGACAACACAGAAATTGGTCTGTAACTTTCAACATTAGTTTTATCACCTTTTTTATAAATTGGAACCACTTTAGCTGATTTCCAGCAATCAGGAAAAATACCCGAGCTCAATGACTTGTTAAAAATCAAGTGCAAAGGTACAGCCAGAGGTTTCGCGCATTTCGAAATGAAATATGGTGGCACTTTATCCGGGCCGGGTCCTTTTGTAGTATCCAGTCTTTTTAGTTGGTTCATAATCGACTTTAATGAGAGGTGAACACCGGTAGTGCTGCACGGGATCATACTAGTTTTGGTAGGAATGTCACAAAAAGAATCGTGGTTTTTTATATCGGCGTAAACTGTCGAAAAATGTCTACTAAACAAATTACATATATCTTGTCCGTTGCTGGCAGTCTGGTTACTATAATTCATATTAGCAGGGTAATGAGACTGAGTGTTTTTCTTATTCCTAATAAACGACCAAAAGTATTTCGGATTGCTTTTAATGCTATTTTCGATATTTGAAATATACTTTTTATAGCACTGACTCGCAAGAATAGTACAACGTTTACTAAGTATAAGTAAAGAGATATGATCTAAAGGATTTTTGTGTATGCGGTATTTTAAGAGTAATTTATGCTTGTGTTTTAGTAGTTTGACTAATATTTTAGAATACCAGTGTGGATATTTATAGCTTCTTTTTTTGGTCTGCGGAATATTTTTATGAATAATAGTGTATAAATGGTCATAGAAAATGTTAGTCATAGCGTTAACGTTGTCACATTTACCGAACTCTGTCAACCAATCGATTTCGTTTAAGTCATTTATAATTAAGTCATAGTCAGCTTTAAAAAAGTTATATTTAATTGCATGATCATTGGTTTTTAAAAAAGAAATCCGAGATGTCGATATTTTTAAATTAATCGGGGGATGGTACTGGTCAATCTTAGATAATACATCTATCGCTTTGTTAACTGTAACATCGTTGAAATTAGAAAATACTAAGTCCAGAGTTTTACCACTAGAATTTACTATGTTATTTAATTGAGTCAGGTTGTTCAGCGATGCAAAATCAATCAATATTTTGGCAAGACTAGAACCGTTATGCTTAAGAGGTTTGTCTTTTTCAGACAATGCACAGGGCCAAGTTATACAACTCAAGTTGAAATCGCCAATTAAAAGGATGTCTTCCAAACATTCGGCAACACGATTAAAATTATTTACAAAAGATGTAAGAGTTTCCTTATTTACTGGTGGGGGTAAATATAATGCACAAATGGTATAGCATTTACTGTTTAGTTCAACATTAACCCAGAGATCTTCGGCATTACATTCATAAGAGTTTACTCGATTACTAATATATTTTTTATGTACAGCAATAAGAACCCCACCACCAGTTTTTATCTTGCCATTCTTATTTAAGGCGTCTCTGTCTCGTCTGAAAACAAAATACCTATCATCAAACAGTTCCGTATCACGGATACCATCACATAGCCAAGTCTCTGTTAAAATAATTACATCATAATTCGTGCACGTCAACATACAATAAAATTCATGAGTTTTCATACGCAAACTTCTAACATTTTGGTAGTATATATTTAAGTGGGTGAATTTTTTGCCTGTTACACCAATACATTAAATTTAAAAATTACAAATATCAGACTTACCAATATAGTTTATACAAGTTTATCTAGAATGTCTTTACTCTTTATGAAAATGTATTCTGAGTTTTCAGTTTTGCGCATGAAGATTTTACCTTGTTTTACCCAAACAAACTTATATCCTTTTTCTTTAGCCTTTTGCCGAGCTGCGGCATGTAAAGATCTGTTTGTAGGTGACAGGTGCTCCGCAACAAAAATCGGCTTTTGTTCTCCTCCTATACCTAAGTGGCTGGTATTCAACTTGTCATTCGCGTGAGTTTTGTTGAATTTCATAACGGCAGCTAAAATATTATCCCGAATTCGGGGAGTGGCCAACTTAACTATTATGGATCTTGGCCTAGAGTCACTTTTGTTACCTTTAGCGATACGAGTATAGTGATGTATGTCCATGTCTTTAAGCTCGCAAGAAATAGTTTTGGAAAGTTGTTTAATGACCGACGGTAAATTTTCATTTTTGTATTCGGGAACACATTGTATCTCTAGGTTACACGATCTGTTATGCTGCTCCATGATCTCCAGTCTAGAATTTAAACTTGTAACGGTTTCAGTAAGCGCAACGTTTTCATTTTTTAGGTGCTGTATAGTAACTAATTTGGAAGTAAGCTCTTTTTTAATGGAGTCATATTCTTCAGTCATGAACGATACTGATTTTTCCAGGCAAGTAACATTTTCAGTCAAGACTTTTAGTTTCGAAGTGACCATAAGCCGTAATCTTTCTTCTAACTCCGATATAATATCAATTTTTAGGTTGTGCATTTCCTCTCGAATAACTGCTCTCATATCTTCTTTTGTGATGGCTGTATTAGCCTTTTGCGAGTTTTTATTTCGCAATGTTACGTTATCAGATGTTCTTATAGGAGTGTGGGAATTATCACCCCCTTTTTTAGTGGATGATTGGCAGTCTGGGCACGTCCACTTTTTTAATTCTGTAGGAGTGAGATGTACGGAGTTGGTACACAAAAGATGGAATGTTTTTTTGCAAGACTTCGTTGTGCATTCTATTGAATCAGTTTTCGACAGTGTGTTGAGACAACCAGCGCACGACATTTTTTACAGACCAATAAAAGTCTTACCGAATATAGTAATAATAATAACAATTTAATATAAGTCAAATTAAAATAATAAGACGAATTCCAATGTAAGAGCAATTCAAAATGTAGCAAATCCCAATTAAATTAATTAATTATTATTTTTAATACAATGTAATAATAATAAATTAAGATAACAATGAGACTACAAACAAAACGGTTAAAAGATAACAACATGCAATTAATTTAATCTTACAATAAATTTATTATACGCAATACTTAAATTTAAAAATAATAAAAAATACGTAAAAGCAAAACAGGATCTAAAAACCAAAAAACAAATAAAAAGTAAGAAATTCAAAGTCGTCAAAAATATTGCCTGCGGCCGGGATCGAACCCAGGTCTCACTGTTCTTGCGTTTACAATTAAATCGTCCGTTAGTTTCACTCGACCACGAAGACGACGCTTTGGATGGCAAAATAGTAGATGTCTTGTTTGTAAATTTCGAAGTTGGCTAGTTCACGTCTCTGCTGTTGTTTTCGTTCAATGACGGTTAAGGTTCAAAGTCCAATCCTTTGTTCACTTCGCGATTTGGTTTCTACGAGCTTTACTATTTTCGTATGATTACACACACTTATTTGTGATGAATCGTTCAAATATTTTCACTTATTATGGTAAACCACTTCACTGTGTTATTATTGTTGTTGTTTTCTATGTAATTTTAAACACCTTTTCTTGCGTATTGATAAATACTTTTGATTATTACACAGACTTCTTTGGGATAGAATGATTATATTTTACTGCTTACGATTAATAACTGTATTATGTTACACTATGCGATAGTTTTTTGGTGGTTTAGACAATTTCTCCTTGGATTTTTGATTAAATAAAAGGAACAATGACAATTACACGTCTGCTTTAAGTAAGCGCCGGAAAATACCCTATTTTGTGTTTTTGAATAATTTATTTTTGTTACAGATATTTTTTTTCATTAAAAATTATTTTTTACTAATAACTACAAAGAGCGAAAGCTACAGATAGTATATGTGGTAAAAGTATTCCTATTTTTGAAGTAAGTTAAAAACTATTGATCTCTGAAGATATTGTGATTAAAAAATTGCCTAATTTTCTATGTTTTTAATAAATAAATAAGTGTTTTGTACTTTTTTTCCCTAGTTTCAATTACGCGTATCTACTTTTTTATAACACCCTGTGGCACGATTTTGCTGCAGCATAACCGCAGAAGTGCCATAAATCCGTAATAATGAGTAAAATTGTTAATTTTTTACCGCTAAGTGATGACCTAGCCCTTGGAACCCTTTATTTCAGTTAAGGTGCGCCGTTCAATTAATTTACTAAAATTATAAAGTTTTTTATGGCTCCTGTAAAGTTGACAACCATGCAGTTACGCAGTATTGCAAATAGTAGATCAGCGCTTTTGCAGTATCGTCGACGATATATGACCTTAGTGTGTATAATTAACTCAATCTGTAAAAGCATGTTGTGACAGCCTTCAACGGTTGATACGTTTAATTAAGATTTACTATAATTAGATATTTAAGTTAAGACATAATGTAATCTTCTCTGGCTGCAGCCCCCCTTATGATTTATATTTAAAAAAAAAAATATTTTCTCGATGACAGTTCTAATTTGATATAATGTAGTGTGACCAAATAAGTAACGATATCGATCGCATATATTTATTATATTTTGAACAAAGACAATACAACAAAAACATTCAAATATATTTTTTCAAGGTGGGAAAACTCAAAGGTCCACCGCCATTTTGTGTTTGTTTTAATCTGTCACTCGCAACAAGACGGTCGTGCTAGTCACTACATTTCTGTTCGCTGAGCTTTTTCGCATTATCCATACGTTACGTTGTGTATTTTGTGTCCCTCAGTGTTGATTGCTGCCCAGCTGTCAAATATCAAAATGCCGAAAGGATCTGTTCTAAAAGGGCAGGCGAGAGAACTGGTGATCAAGGTTCGTAATTACTTTGAAGCAGAGTATCAGAATGGTGGCCCGCTATTACCACTGTCACAAGTGCGAGAGCGTGTTGTGGCCGCATTAGGAATTAGTGGACCTACTGTTTCAAAAACTACTACCGAAGCTTACGGTACAAGCGGCATGCAGTAAAATAAGCTTCGTACGCCGAAGAAAAAACGCCAACCACGTCGTGTGACATCGGTTGACAACTTCAACGCTGATGCTATTCGCCGTCATATATATGATGACTATTACTTGCGCAAAGAAATTCTAACACTTAAAAACTTGTTGTTTCTTTACGTGAATGTGGTTTGTTCCATGGCCAAAGATCGTCATTAAGCTTAGTCATTAGCTTAGAAATTGGATTTTCTTATAAAAAATCGGACAAACGTAAAATATTGATGGAGCGTCACGACGTTGCTATGGCTCGCTGCGAATTTTTGAGCGAAGCCAAAAAGATATCAGATTGGTCAAATGTTATTTTCACTGACGAGACTTGGTTAAATGCAAACCACACAGTAGGTATCTAAAAACTGGACTGACGACAACGCCGCTTCCACTAGTTCAGTGCCAATGGGAACAGGTGTGGACTACCACGAAGAAATGAACGCGAAGATTTACGAAGGATGGTTTAAAGAAATGGTGCAATCTCTGGAAGAACCGTCCATAATTATTATGGACAACGCTACATATCACTCCAGACAAATTTATAAAATGCCGACGCAGGCCAATAAAAAACAAGAGATAATTGACTGGCTCCAACATAATGGCGAAAATGTGGATAGTACTTTATTAAAAGTACAATTAGTGAATATTTTAAAAGCGAAAAAAAACCTCCCTAAAAGATATGTTATCGACGAAATAGCTGCCGAATGTGGTCATTGGGTTCTTCGACTTCCGCCGTATCATTGCCAGTACAATGCTATAGAACTAATATGGGCACAAATCAAAGGACACGCCGCTCGATACAATACGCATCCCTCTTTTACGGCAAACAAGATGTGAGATTTATTAAAAAATGCATGTGCGGAAGTAACTGCCGAAAACTGGGAAAAAATTGTGACAAGAACCCAAAACATTATAGCGTCGGATTGGGAAATTCATGTGGCATTCGATAATATACAAGTACAGGAACTTATAATAAATGTTGGGGATAGCTCATCGAGTGACAGTGCCGATTCATCAGATTTTGATTAAAATAAATAAAGATTACCTGTCGTTATAATTATTTCGTTTCATTGTCGAGTGACTACCTATACCTACTTATTTTACAACAGCTTCGAAAATTTTATAGAAGTTCAGTACAATCAAGAAACATCTTGTAATGAAATATAATGTTAGTTAATAAATTTGTACAAAAGTATCCGGGAGTAGTTTCGTTTCTTACATTTTGTAAAAAAATATCGGGTCTGTTATCGCGTTACGTTTATCGATATAGCTCCATCCGTATCAGTTTCTCCGACTCTGGTAATATATAACCTTGTACGTGTGTAAACGTCATATTTTTATAAAATAATGCATACATAATGTAAAAAAAACGCTCGCACAAGTTTTCACAGGAGCTGTCATCGAGAAAATAAGGGAATGGAAATAGTATAACAAACCGATCTACTGATTACTTAACACAATGCGCCGATCAAATGTCAATATTTTCATTTCCTACATATATTTCGTCTGTTTCAATTAAATAACAATTTGCTACATTAAATTTTACACGAATAAACTATTCATGTCATAACAAAGTTATTTGGTGCATTTTGGTCGTGACTGGTTTACCTGACATTGACAATGCAAGATCATTTGACGTCATGCTAACACACACCTTGCACATAGGTACATACGTTTATTCTGTACTGGTTCTAGTTGCTTATGAACATACATATTCATAAGTGGAAACCTGATGCGGGTAAAAAACTACTATTTCACGTGCTAGTATAACAAGAACCAAGTATACTTTACATGTAAAACTGGAAAATAATTTAATTGCCATTACTTTTTTTTATAAATAAATAAACAAAACCAATTACTTACTTCTTTCAGCAATTAATTTCCAACCTTGTTAGAATTTCAATTCCTTCATAAATAATCAGTAATTGAGTAAACAACAATTACGACTAATATTGAGGTCGCAAGTAATTATTGCGGCGAGTCGCTGCAACAGTAGCGTTACAGAAAAACTTACTTCGAAATACGTAAGAATAATTAAATAAAACAACACTTCCGCCGTCGCATTCCTTTACTGTATGAAAACATGTATAACAATGATTTTAAATCCATAAAAGATAAAAATTACATTTACATTAGTATAGTAATTACATTTAAATTATTTGATGATCCTTTGTCTTCATAACATGAATGCGACCTATCCCTAAATGAGAGTGAGGTGATGAAAATGGCGCCACCTATAGGTGTTGGAGATGATACATCCCTCGTTAATTATGAAGAGTGGTATGCTGCTCGAGACGATGATGACCCTGCCAAGCAGGTAGATATTAACTTACAACTCTAAGCTAACTTATACAAAGAGAACTTTAAAATAACATCAAACAAAAATTACAAAGAACTCCCATGATCGGAGGGGATCGGGAAACGCGATAAGGGGTACGCGAGACATAAGCTTCTGTCGCGAAAAGGTGGCTGTTTTGAGTTTATTTTATTAGACCTTTGGCCTTGAAGAGATCGCGCATGAGGCCCTTGAGGTAGCGGATCTCGCGCTGGATGTCGGAACACTTGTCACCCAGCTCGTTGTGGCGCTGGCGGAGAGCTTGTTCTTCTCCAAGGAGGACTTCGATCTCAGCTTTCTTCTTTTGGCGGTAGCGGGTGGCCGCGTTCTTATTTTGCTCCTTCTTGCGCGAACGGCGATCGTCGGGATTGCGGGAGTAGGGTTTTGAGCGGGGAGAGGTCCACTCGTCGTCTGTAGACGAACGAGGAGAAGACGGTGGAGAAGAGCGGGGAGAGGTTGTTGTTGAGGTATGCGGGGAGGGAAGCTGAGCAGCGCGGTGTCGGACGAGTTCGTCGACGTCGTAGGGCGGTTGGGGGGCGGGCCAAACGTCTTGCGGCGGGAGTTGAGCCTGTTGCGCGTAGCTGAGGAGCAGCTGGGTGGCGGGGCCAGGCGGGGACTGCGGCGGTGTGAGGTGCGTCAGCTCCACGGCACCATAGACCGTCTCGAACTCACGGAGCAGCTCCTCCGTGGGCTGCGGGGCGGGGTACGCCACCGGCGCCGCAACCTGAGGCAGCTCTATGCGCTCGGGAACTGCCGGGATGTTGTCGAAGATCGGCAGCTCCACCTTCTCTTCCAGCCAGTTGGAGAAAATGTTTTCTGGAAATAAATAAATTGGGAATTTTATTATTCTGATGTATTTTTTCATCAATAATACACTTACAAATATATGTACTGTTGTATGTATTCGTATTTGTATTTCGCACTTATAAAATACTACAGATAGGATGAACTGTCAAAACAAACCCAAAAGAACCTTTTGACACGTGTGATAATTTTAAAATGCATAATTACTATTACCATAAAATTTACAGTTCAGCCTCTAGTAAACATTAATTCTCAGTAAGTACGTTTGGAGAACATAAACACTATGAGAAGCTACATTTCAAGTGTTGTCAATGTAAATATAATGTTTAATTAGGTTATTGTATTAATGTGCTTATGCTAATTTTACTTTCTATTAGACCATTTTGATTTAGATTTGTAGGAAAACTGGTATTTATTTAAAAGGTATTTTCAAGACTTTGGTGGCTTTTAAGTCAGAATACAAGTTTTCGATACGAGAACTTTCTATTCTTTGTTTCATAAAAGTTAACCATTAGTTTAGTTTTAAGCTCGAAAATGAACACCTTCACAAATGTTATCGTATAAACTGTAATACCGTAATATTATTAATTATCGATTACATAAACTATCCATGTTTCATTCATAATTTTTGATTATAACAAGTCAGTTTGTTGCATAACTTTGCTCCAGTTTTCTGCTTTAAGATGTCCCTGAATAATAAATAAACGAAAACCTATCGAAAATGTCTCGATTGGCTGTACATTATAGTCCATTACGTGACTTTGCCAATGTTTTTTTGTATTATGAAAGGTAAGTAGTGACGTAACAACGTAAATCGAGGTTCCACGAGCTCGATAAATATAAAGTTGTTGCACGCAGCGCCTACGATTAGCAGCAAATTATCGTTCAATGATAACACTATTGTTCATCGGCAATTAATCTTTCGGAAATATTGTAATTAAGAAAACAAACTCCAATAGCGAAGTAGCAAAAGAAATTTGCATAAAAATAACTACCATGGACAAGTTATTGTTTATTAGTTGGCAAGTTTTAATAATTCATAGTCGATTATCGTAGCAAGGAATGTTATGATTAAATATTGTAATGAGAGGTCTAAGCAATAAATAACACTTTATCTAGAACTGTCCTTTAATAAACATTCACGTAAATCGTGTAACAAACCAGGTATATAGAATCAAAGATGGAAACGTCCACAGTGTCAGAATTTTCAGGAAACTATAAAAACGAATGGACTGTGCTCAAAATGGAACTCACTTATTTGGACTTACTAAGTTTGTTTTTGAATTCATTTTTAAATTCGAAATAGCAGTGGAGTTTACCAGAATTAGTAAAGAATGATTTGGGTAAATATAGATTCGGTAGAGATTGTGTTGGCATTTAAACCTCATTTTTGAAATTTTGTGGAATTTACTATCTTTGTTTCTATACGCCTGAAATATAGTTTCCTCTGAATTTGTAGAGCATTTTTTTATTGAAAGTTAAATATAGGTATCGATGGTTCAAGTCACTTGAGCGCGCGGCCCTATGTGTGCGTTCAGCTTGGACGGGTACAGTCACTGAGAGTGCGTGTCAAAAATGTACCGATTGTACACGCACACCAAATCGAAGAGAACACGGCTTGACAAGATGGCTGCTCACAAAGTAAAAGCGTATTTTAAGGGCCGGATTTGGGGCAAGCAACCGGGGCTGCAGCCCCGGGCCTCAACAAGAATTAGGTCCCCACAATAGAGATTAGTAAAAAACTTGATTTCGAAAAGCTTTTCTGCTTTTATAAAAAGAAAAGTTGTGTTTTAACCATTAACACTTCAAAAAAAAACTTACACAAATATGACCACAAATTATTATAATTGTTTATTAACGTGTTAATTCGAAGAATTTGAGTTTGTTTCGCATTACTTGATTTATTTTTTATTTTATTCGGAAATGAATTTGGGGCCTCCAATCCTTTATTGCCCCAGGGCCTCCAGACCTCTAAATCCGGCCTTGCACACGGACACATGGCGTCGTGCACACAAATGCATTGAACAATCTATACAGGTCGCATCATGTAAAAGGAACGCTGAAGAAAGTAGAGGGGGTGGTGTTTGCGCATGGGTACACTCGCGCACGAAAGTACTAGGCTTTTTGCTTGCGGCTTCGTATATTGGTTGGCCCATTATATATTATAATTAGATAGAATATCATTAAATAGAAATAAAAACATGTTTGATTCAGTGTAGAATATTTAATGTATATTAGTAAAAAAAAAGTAAAAATAAGTAACAAAAAATATTAAAGCAATGGGGAAACTCATTTCATTAAGTCATCGTGGGTGACGTGAAAACCAGATGAGGATGCGATGTTGGTCCTAGAGGTGTTTTAAATTATCGACTAAGTTATTATATTATCAGCCTCTTTCTTCATAAAACAATAAACGACAAAAATCATTTTCCTAACTTTTCTATGTAAAACCATTTTTCCGAAATCGTAATTGGAAACTTTTGTGCTCAATGGCTTTTGAGAACGAAAGTAGCGTGGATTCAACGCGGGAAGCAGAGATTAAGTGACGAACCAATAGCGCACCTGCAAGCATGTGGCCCGTGACCCGCCCGCCCCGTGCCGTACCTCATACCACCAAATAGACCGATAAATCGCCTACTGCGCAGCTTGACAGCCAGCGTTCTTTTTATGTGACGCGACCTGTACCTAATCTACCTACTGTCATTAACATATAACTAGTTTATTCCATATCCTAAAACCTAATAATTATTGATGTCATACATGTATTTCAAAAGAAAGGCCAATAAAATGTGTTAAATTGATAAATAAAAAGTTACAATTTCTTTTACTAGAACATTTTAACGACCATCCAATAACTGCGTTTTATTTATCAAAATCTTGTACAAGACAAATCATTTATACTGTTAAATAAGGTTCAGAAGTCATGACCAATCTAAAGTGAACTTTAGATTTATGTAAATAAGATCGATACGTTCATTCTATAAGCAATTGAGGCTAATTGAAAATATCGGTGGCGGCAAGTCAATTATTGTATGAGATTTTATGATACTATTCTATGTTAATGCATCTCTTTTTGGAGGGATTTGATTTAAATGAGGCCCACTTATTTCCTTTAAACTGGCGTTATAAAATTTGCTACTTGTGTAGCATCATGGAAAATACTACTTTACTACGAAAATACCAATGACATATTACATATAGACAGGTTGTTCACTCTCAATAATGGCAACGCAAATGCAAGGCATTTGCCCGGTATTTGACTCAGTATTGTGCAACCCAGTGTCACGGCTAAACGTCAAACAAAACTTATTCCCTATTCTGTGTTTTTAATACCGTACAATGCCTTTTTGTGTGTTTAATTTAATACAGTGTACTAATTACACTATTACTGTTAAAGACGTTTATTTTTATGCGTAAGTACAATTTTTTTATAACTATCTTATTTATTATTATATTTTGCTATTTAAATTGACGTTTTAAAATTGACATGGCTATTCATTTCAACAAACTCGAAGAGCGAGATGTAATATGATTTTGTACGTGGGAGTAAAAGAGCTAGCGCTATAGAGTTGTGACAATTTCCGTATGACGTCATGTACGCTCGCGACCAACTAGTGCGAAGCAACGTCACGAAGTACATAGATATCTCTTTTTAACAACAAGTGAACCGTATTATTATTTCCCTCTCCCACAAATTATATTACTCCATATATTGAGTAGGTATCTATAGTTACGTTGACGCCGTTTTTTTTGTGCGGTAATGTATGGGTATGACTTGTCTATATGTAATATGTCATTGGAAAATACAGTTTACTACCACACTACTCAATGTTTTCGATGAAAATCTAACGATCGAACCGTCAAAAACCTTATCAAAGCAGAAAATTTTGTTAGCTAAAGTATATTTCACAACTAATACAAATAATTATATAAAGGATATTCTAGAATAAGTTTGAAAAATGTTTAAAATCATATGCAACTTATTAGCATTATTATCAAGGAAGTGGCTTGCAGTAGATCTTTTATTAGCCAAGTTTTGTATATTCATGCAATAAAAAATAAGCTACTACAACTTTTAATACATCCGCTTGCATTTTCGGGCACAGTATCGAAAAATTGAAAACCAAATTGCATTGCGGATAAAATAGTATATTTTTTATAATTTCTTAGCACGTTGACGACAAGTATCTGTTGGCAGTACGTCCTGACCTTTGATAAACCCGCAATCGGCGGTTTTCTGCCAGTGCCCCCGATAATTAGCCACTTCAAATATTCTCCAAACATTTCCCTGACATACCTATCCAAGGAAGATCAAACGGCAAAGTTCCTAATTGAGAACACAAAAGAAGATTATCTTCCTCCAAATGTTCCAGAAAACCTTTCCCGTTAAAAGTGGGTATCGACAACTTAATGAAGCATTTCTTTTTATATCTGAATATCATATATTTTGTATAGAAAGCGTTTCAACGGATGAATCGACCTCTGTATCATTCTCTGCGTGGTAGGTATCTGGTATTATTCCAAAAGAAGTAACAATTTAAATTTTTTTCACTAAATCTTTGTTTGCTTTCAATCTCAGCTGGATATAAAATAAATTATTTTTGGTGAAAAGATGAGAATGTTATGGACTCTAAAACCACTTAAAAGGTTACAACTAATCTATGGACAGGACCGCAAATTATTCTTATAAAAATATCTTCAAATTTTAAATTGTCATCAAGTTCAAAGATAATAGGATAATTTATTAACACTATTATCTCCAAGCGCTGTACCTCAGAGAGTTCTGCTTGCTCTAATTTATTTCAAGCAAAGTATTTAAATTAAGATAACGCTACCGTAACGGAACTCCAACTCATTTAATGGCTTATCTCGCTAATAATTTAAATTTATTCAACAAAATGTTACGGCTAGAGCGAACTTAATTTACTCTATCAACACAGTGCCCTAAAGGGACAAAAGGCACCCATTCAATTTGAATGTGAGGAATGCGGAATAACATTATTATTTTGGATCGTATTAACACGCTTTGACGTCGTGATTGGTATCAAAAATAACTACTTCTTTAGTTGTGTATTGAGAGTGCCGCAGGTTTTATTGGCGGCAGAGCATGAAGCATTGGACACAAGTGGTCAATAATACATTTAATTATTGGCCGAGTAGGCAGCGAGGTCGCCCTGTGCCCGAACTGGTTTATCAGTAAGCGCGGCCCAAGTTTACATTGCATCGACGCCACTTGTTTATTACTGTATCAAATTCTATATTAAACAAGGAGCTATTAAATTGTCTTACACGAGAGCGTTTTTATCGACACCAAGCAAACTGCTGTATTCGCGTAACTTGAAGCCCAAATTAATGAGAAACGCGCCACGTGAATTCCATAAGAAAACGATATGCATATGCGACACTATTAACAACGCAACTTAACTTCATATAGTTTATTCATGCCTTATTAACTTAACAAGCTATTATTATTAATCACTTGATGATATCGATGTAAAAGTCTTTTGTAATTTTGCGATAAGAAACTCCATATATTTATAAAGCGGCCGGAAATACAAAACTTGTGTAACTACAATTTGTTTACTCCAATAAAGTGAAATGTTCAAATTCGAACGAGTTTATTGCGCAGCACCGCTCCATTCCAAATCCCGTTGTTGTTACCTAACAAAACAGGCATTTACATGCACTGTAAGATTTTACACTTTAGTTTTAATTGTTTAAAATATTCGATAATTTAACAATTATGTAGCGGGAATTGGAGCGTTTAGTTAAACCTTGGCGCCATATTCGCAACAGTGGTTTATAACAAACCAAAACAACACAAACATAAACAAACATAAGTACGTAGGATTCTTCAACACAACCTACCGTAAGCCATTGTTTCGGGGAGAGCCATCCCAATCTCCTGTATTCGAAGCGCAAAGTCTTTGCAAATGTCTTTTAGTCTTACAATACAATTCTAAATACAATTATTATTACAACTAAAAGGCAGTGGTATCATATGAATTGGTATCCTCGTTGCGAGCGATGGTCGTCGGGTATCGTACACAGGGGTTAAATGGGGATCTAACGTCTTTTAACGAGCTTCTGTGAGTTGAAGACAATCTCCTTGTTCCAAATGCAGCGATAATGGCACTTCATTCTAAAGGCGTCCAGACGTCGCATGGGCGGCGGTAGACATAGGTTTGGAGGCGAGCGCGCGCGCTCGGAGTAGGCTGGGGCGATCGAATTTATTGTCACGGGTGATTGACGACGATCGGACAGACACGGGTCGCGGGCTCCGAGCAGTGCCGAGAACTGCGCGCGCGCCGCTGCCTCCGCCCGCTCTCCCCTTTCCCTACCACCTCCCAGCGACAACCTTACGCTTATGCACGCGCCCTAACAACGACATTGACAGAAACTGTCATTTCGCGCGCGCGTGTTATGGTAATTTCAATTGCTCTAGATTCACAAAGTATATAAAAGATGTTAAAAATATATTTGAAGACCGTATTTGAAAATACCCACTACTAGGGTGACTTGCATCTGATTAAATCAATTACGAGTGGAAGCTAAGGTCGTAAAATCCAAGTAGTTTAGCAATTTTTCAGTTGTGTATTTTAATGGCTTTTTTGCAGCATTGTTATTATTTATAGTGCAAAAAATTTAAAGTTTTAGGGTTCACCCTAGCGTTAACGCTTAACGCATTCTAATGAACAAATCAAAGGTGACCCTGATACAATTTCGATGTTCTTTGGAATGTGTATTTATGTCTCCTACTGGTTCGGGAAGTTTCTACTCTAATAACAACCAGAAGGAAAATCTATAGAATTCGCTAGCCTCTTCGGTCTTGCTCGAGTCTAGGTTTATTGATAGGTAACTGTGTAACCAATAATACCACATTGGCAAATTGAAAAAAGGAATATCTAATAGATAAATTAATCAAAAGGTTTATAAACAGTAACTTGAAAGATAAACTCGACTAAGCAACAAAGATTGATCTAATAAAATACGTGGCGCCTCAAATAATGTCATAGCAAAAGCTGTATGAAAATATTTGCTCTTATTTTATTTAATATATTATGTACACACAGAAAACACAATAGTAAAAATGACTTAAAAACGAATAAAGTACAAAGGTGCAGCTTATTTCTAATAGAAATTTCTACCAGCAGATCCGCAGTATCAGCAGAAACCAGGTAAGATACGAACAAAACAAGTTGACGTACTGACTGACTGATTTTCGGTACCTGAAGGGAGCGACTCCCTGGATCGTCTACCTGAGCGAGTGTCCTTTTCATGTAATCTTTTAATAGTATTTTACATCTCTTTACTCATTTTTAATAATTTTAATAATAGGTGCTTCTTCAATTTAAAGATCATAAATAAAATCAGATCAATTTAAGTGCCAAGTATTATACCTTTTTAGAAACTGCATTAGATGCGTTAATTTTTGAGAGTAAATGCCAGCCTAATTTCTTACATGTTTTTTACAAGGTGGAGCAGAGAAAAGGTATATAAAATTGCGACAAATTTGTTTTTGTGTTTATTGCATTTTTTCTATCGTACCATAGTAGATTTGCTCAAAGGTTTATTACATAAGAACATTCAGTAACCAATTAATACCCGGAAAAAAAATCTAAATCGGTCAACATTTACAGAATTAGCATACGAATTACTGCTATAAGGAGTGATTTTTCACTTATTTTAGAAATCATCCTATGTTTACTAAACTAATCCGCATAGATTTTTTTAAATATTTGGATCATGGTGCGTGAACCTCTTCCATTTGGACGTTGACCTTCTGGACACCCTCTATATTAATATTCTACATAATATGCTTATATTTTGAACATCAACACGACAGTTTAAGGTTGAGATTTTGCTTCGCGTATTTCACAAGGTAGTGAGTTCTGACGGCATGAACAGTAAAGGAGTAGGAAAAGAAATCGGTCTTATGAGGTTTAAGGTAAAGGAGAGTGCGAGTTCTGCAAAGTTTACCTTGGGAACCATAAAAGAGAAACGCTCACTAAGATATCGAGGAGAGAATGGGTTGTAAAGGACATTATATAAAAGACAGATAATGCGAGTGTTCCTGCGTAACCGAATCGCTAGCCATCGGAGTTGCTTTCGATATTCTGAAACGTATCATATTTTTTAAGACCGAACACGAACCGAATGCGTAGGTTCTGCAGACGCTCCAGCTTGTTTAAAAGTTCTTCTGTAGCATCTAAGTAACACACATCTGCATAATCTATTATTGGCTGTATAAGCGCCTGTGCAAGGGTGATTTTGGTTGGATAAGGCAAAAAACTCTTATTTTATATTAGAAAACATTCCTTTTAAATACGAGTGTCATATGATATGTCGTCACAGCGAGCTCGTGTTACAGCAATTTGTAATAACTTTACTTCAGCATACTAATGGCATAATTTAATGATATCAACAAGTACCTATTGAACCAAATGTTTAAGAAAAAGTACGTTTTAAGTACTTTTTTAAAGCTTTCGATCTAATACAAAGGATTTTTTTACGTTACCGTTACGAAATGGAAAAAATAGGGATTGAAATGGTCCCACACTGTTAAGCCTTCAACCTATATAGCGCCACAACTGGTCTTAAAACAGTAGCAACAAAATATTAAAAACCAGATGATGTGTAGCCCGATATTAGTGGGCCCTATCCGATTAATTAACAATAGTAACATACGCTTGTTTGTATTTTAAAAGTTTTTATACGGTTCGCAAACTATCTTTTGTCAGACTAAATCGTTCGCATAAATTTCGGTATCCGTCAAAATTTTGGAATAAAAGTTATTCTATGACTTAAGTATTTCAGTTCAAATTGCCCATACAAATTTACATACCCTGTCGAGACCCCGAGTTTGTTTTGTTTCAAAACCCCCTCCCTTATTTCTAGTGCAAATCGCAATGAGAACCTATGCAAAATTTTAATTTATTTATAAATTTTATATGGATAATACAATCAATAACGGTTGGACATCAAAATATGTAACCAATCTGTTATCAAAAGCATCCCTTCATACAAAATCGTTGAATTTGCAATGCCAAAGATATATTATATAAATATTTGTTACAAAATGACGCTGGGGGAAAAATACACCAGGTGGAAGAAAGTGAGGATTCCAACATCATTGCGCAAACAAGAAATTAAATCTCATTTACAAAACAAACTGCGGTTAATATAAAAGTCAACATTCAACAATACTACTAGTTGTTCCTTTTGCGGGCGAGATTAAACTGTATTTTTTAGTTTAAAATTTACTCGTGCCCGACATGATTATATTACCTACTGTTTGAGCTTTCCCTTGCAAATTTTGCATAGGCTATCCATACTATTATTATATAATAAGGAAAGTGTTCGTACAGTTTCTTAGTTAAAATCTCGTCTGTGGCTGTACTACAGTCCTTCCTATTTTGACTTGGCACGTCCATGGGCACGGATGCCACTTACCATCCGGTGGATCGTATGCTCGTTTGCTGGCTATAAAAGCAGTAAGAGATTTTGCTTTTCATTTATATATCCATAAACTCCGTAACTACTGAGCTGACTCTGCAAATTCTTGCAGCATCGTAACCAGAAGAAATATGTTGGATATTGCCACGAGATTGGAGTTACGCAGACGCAACCACGCTGAGACCTAACTACCAGTTATCTTAAGGTGCGCCGTATCAAATGAAGACACTTTTAAGTATAGATGTTGCTTTGCGAATTTATACTATATACTCTATATTTGCTAAGCAAAATCTATAATAAAGTAACCGTTTGCGTCTCTGAGAGCGGCTGTAAGTCTTTTTACTGCTCCAATTAAAAAACACCAAGGTTGAACAAATAAGGAAAATATTTATTGACGTAGTTAAATGATAAAAAGTAGGATAAGGTCTACAAATGCAACGAACTTTTATTACTTTTTATTCATATCTCGTTTTTTAACGATTTTGCGGAAGGCGTCAGTTTTTAAAGATCAAAACACTTGGATTGTTGTGATATTCTTTGAATTTCCACGAAATAAAATTTAGTGTCTAGTCTCTACCGTTCGCGTTCCGGTGATCGAGAGACAGCAAAGCTTATGGAGTAGCTTAGGTATGCTGCTGACAAAGTCCAACAATGTTATCCATCTGCACAATTGGTGTTCCTTGGGGACTTTAATGCCCACCATGGGGAGTGGCTGTACCCGTTCATGGATACTGACCACGCTAGAATAAAAATTTATAAGTTCTAACTAAGTTCTGGCTTCACCCACCTCACTCTCGAACATACGCGTGTACGGATTGTCCGTACCTTCTGCTGACAACCGATCCAGATACATGATGGCCGTCTCACCACCATTAGGAACATCTGACCACTGGGTGGTGAAATCTGTTTATCAACACTAGCCAACAGACAATAGCCCAAAAGGAATAAAGACGAGTATGGAGATACAAGCCAGCAGAATTAAATGAGATGCGATTTTTTTGCGACTTATCCTTGGCAACTATTTGATTTTCTTCGCAATGCACTCATGCTGTCTCAAACGTGATATATCAGGGAACGTAATACTTAAACCCCTTGCTGAAGTGTCACTTTGGGCCATTGCCTCTTAGCTGAAGCTAAGGCACGAAGGCTGACGCTCACAATATCAAAGCCAAATGAGAAGAAAGCGTACAATGCATTCACAGGGTCATGCGAGACAGCGATTGGAAAAATCCACTAGCCGTATCGGAGATAAATTAGCTTCCTACTCTACAGGGAGTAAAACTTTCTAATTGTCAAGTCTATCGAGATGAACTCCTGTCGCTTGCTCATCACATCGCACTCGCTTTTGCGCGTTCATCGCTACCTTCATTGCTGATACATGATGGCTCTGGCCCATAGCGCTACAGAGGAAGCATATCGTCATGCTAAAATTTCTTGTCTAGACAGCAAAGAACCGTCTACATAGAACAGGCTCTTGCAAAGAAGCTAACTCTTAAGTTTTCTTTATATAGCTTTCCCACCCGAAAGCTTCAACCACATTTCTGATGAACAAATTACCCCTCACCTTTGATATTGAACTCTGTATCTGCGATAGATAAGGCCGTAATATGTGACACAAAATATTCATACGTGACCGGCCTCAGAGGCTTCTTATCACTATCAACTCAAGTACAGTGCAATATCAATTTAGACCTAGGGCTTAAGCTACAAACAAATGAAGAGTTGAATTTGATAATAGAAATAGATTGCAGTTGATATAATTAAAACCTCTTAGGAGCGCTACCCACAAATTCAGGCTGGGATTAATCGGCATTGGCTGCAAAGTCGAATGTGTTCGTGAACGTTCGGGACAAAATTCCGGCCCGCCGAGGGCGTGCGGGTCGTGGCGAGATGAGCCCACCAGCATAAAGCCAGAATAGACTAACCGACCGGCACATGCCGGATATGTGTAATAATTACTTCGTGCCGGCATTGCCGTTTGACAAATACTTCCGACCCGCACATGTGGCTAACGCCTATTGGTTGCGTATCCAACAAAGCTGAGCGAAAACCCACCAATAGGGTTACTCCATTTTCCTTATTAAAAGACAAATATAGAATTTCTAATGGCTGTTTGAATTCGCACACATATAGAACATTACCAGCTACAGCAGATAAGCAATTATAAGAATATGAAGAAGCTGCTTGATAAGATACAAAGTTCATGAGTTCACAAAAAATTGGCGTTCAACGTCATTGTATGATTGCAAATGCGTAATATGTAATCGTAATGAACTGATTTATTATTTGGAAAATTAAGGCTTATCATATTTCAAACAGTGACGTTCTTTATTTATTTACGTTTCTTTAGTCAGCAAACGTAGTCAAAGTACCAAATCTTCGCTCATTGTGCTCAGCGGGTCTTGAAAAACGCTTAAAATGTATGGAGCGGTATGACGTGACTGCATTGTATCACGTGATGCTCCATACAGATTACGCGTTTTTGCTAGCGTTAGCGATTATGGATTGTAGGTATTATGGCTAGCCCCTAACACATTTTAAATGACGACATTAACTTCACATAACATATTTTCTGTTTCATTCAATTAGGTAGTGAGATGGCACTTTTTGTATTATTTTCTATAAACGTTTTTAATTAAGTTTTCCTCCTACTTTTATCAAAAGGGCTGTTATCAAAAAAGCGACGTCTAAATAGGGGCAATAAAATTCCACTCTATATCGACAGTTACAAATAAACTGTGGAAGCTTTTATTTCTCTATTGATAACAGCCGGGCTCATCTTGGCGCACCAAGTGATAACACATTGTTTGTAAGTCACACTTAATAGGCAAACAATCTTAAGTTGTGTTCACAATTGAGAAGCCACTTAACTTGACAGTAGTGGCCAAATTTTTGTAAATAAAAATGATCATAAAACATTTAGCATGTTTTGAAAAACTGGAAAACGTAAACCTTAGATAAACGTCAAAAAAAATACGATAAGGATTAATTTCAATCAATTTTAAAAAATCTAGTTTCTTTGTTCTACATTTTAATCTCATAAACAAACAAAGCGTGTTGACCCCTAATCAGCATAAAAAAATTTTAGTAACGCATTAACTCTTCTCAAGCGCTAAGCTAATCAAGTACCTACAAATTCATAAAAACACTTTCTATTTTAAGAAATTACGAGATTCACTCAAATAATAATCTTAACAGCAGTTAAACATATTTTAGTTATATATTTATTTAATAAAAGTGAACATACTTAAGTATGGTTCTGTACAAATATTTAAATGCTAATTTGTAGTATCAAAGCAGATAGCGGCGGGCGTGCAATCACGCGAACGTATTATGGAATATGTGTGTTGGGGGTGTGGCACTGGTGTGTATTCCTATCTAATTGATAGATAAATATCCGTTAAAAGTTCAATGCATATTTGCCAAAAGGCTAGTTAGTTGGTTAAATAAATGACAAAGCTGCTACTACGCATTTTTTCTTCGATCTCTAAGTATTCTGTATGCATAATATCTGTATCAAGCACAGACTAGTATTACTCCGTTCAGACCGACCAAAGTGTGCGAGGAAAACCACAACAGAAAGGAAAAGCAAATACATTGTAACCGGTTTTCAATGACAGGTCTATTTAATATTTTATGTACACACAAGAATAAAAATACAATGAATGAGACTAAGAGAGAGAGAGTTAAGTTTTTGGCAGTGTCAGTAATAGCAATCTGTGTGTTATCCAAAACTACAGGAGGGAGATTAGCGAAATCGAGGCACCCGCGCATGTATCGACTTCCCAGTATCATGGCTTGAGATTTACCGGGGTTTACAAGTAATCCAAATGATTTGGCCCAGTTACAGATACAAACTAGGTCATCGTTAATAGCTGAGATAGCTGAGTCAACATTGTCTACTGCGAAATGCCGGTAAATCTGCAAGTCATCGGCATAAAGGTGGTATTTACATGAAAGAACTTGAGTGATACAATTAATAAATATAGAGAAAAGTAAAGGAGGTAGTAAAAGTAAAGGTACGCCTGCAGCTAGAGCACACCAGTTTGAGTAAGACTCATCGAGGCGGACCCGCTGAGACCGTCCCCGAAGATAGGAATTAAACCAAGCTAATGCAGAAGAAGAGACATGAAGTGATTTCAATATTCCAAGCAGGATATCGAAATCTACAGAATTAAAAGCGCTGCTGAAGTCTAGCAGTACAAGCAAGGTAAGGGATCTATTCTCCATGGCCCATCGGATATCATCAGTCACGTTGATGAGGGCAGTTACGGTACTATGACCTGGTCGAAAACCAGATTGGAAATGACTATGAAGATTATTGGTAGTTAGAAATGACATCAGTTGTTTGTGCACAACGTACTCAAGAACTTTTGACAGGAAGGACAGAATTGATATGGGTCGAAAATGTGTGAGAGCTAGGATTTGGAATTTTAGGCAAAGGGATCACGTGTGCAAGTTTCCAGGAAGTTGGAAAAGAACTTGTGGATAGGGAATAATTAAAAATGTGTGTGAGGATAGGCAACAAATGAGGTAGGATCATAGTGATCATTTTTGAGCACAAGTTGTCATTACCAACTGCGACCGATGAGATTGAGAGAACAGACTCCCTGACCGCGTCTTCGGAAATGGCAATGAAAGAAAATGGAGGATGTTGTAATGTTGGAACATTTAATAACGAATTTAAGGTGTCGGTTTTAATATTTGGATGCAAAGTAACTGGCGGGTGTGAAAATTGTAAGTTCAGCGCATTCAAGTCAAAATTATTACTAGAATTTGTCGGAAATTTACCGATACCTACAGACTTCAGAAATTTCCAAACTTCTGCAGAGCTATGGTTGACGAGGGACTCGTGGAAGTAGCGTTTCTTGGAATCACGACACAGGCGGTTACATCGATAACGATAATTTGTAAAATAAATAAGGTTACGTTCGGAGGGACATCGCTTGTATTTTCTCTTGGCTTTATTTCTAAGAGCCATTTCCTGTTTAATAGAGTCTGTCAACCAGGGAGCAGGATTATGTTTAATTTTGACTGATTTGATAGGAGCGTGACGGTCATACAGTTCTAGGAGTAAGGAATTAAAACAATCAACTTTTTCATCTATGCTAAGACTGTTAATTAAGGTCGTCAAAAGTCGGCACATCGACGAAGTTACCATCGCAGTCAAGGGCGGCGCTGCTGTCTACGGTAAATTAAAATATTTTTACAACATAGTTGCTACAAGAATCTCTCAATTACGATTTTGTCTACTGAATAAATAACTTGGTTGTATTGTATATTTACGTAGGGTTTTAGTAAATTACTTACTTACCGAATCAAAACTGTCCTAGGTTATTACGCTGGCATGCAAGTTTAGTTGATACTTATCTAGTATCAACTAAAACCGTTTATCCAACTCAAGATATTCTTTAATAGTCGTGGAAACTCTGGTGTTCCTATTTTTTTTAATAGAGATATTTTTAAATAGCATTATTAATATTTTTAAATTTACTAGGTCACATTCTTACATGACTGCCCTAGATGTTTAACACAACAAGCATCTACTACATTATTGGTACTGCACCTGTTAACCAACAGGTGGTATATATCTCTATTAATCTTCTAGCTAGAAGAAATGATAGAACAACATTTTTATAATTAAATTTTATATTTTTTGAAACAGCAACCCTCACTGGTTTGTTGTTGATCCATAATTTTTTTGCCGGAATGATTTTCTTACGATTGGTACACATTTAACAGTTCATATCCTAAAATAATACTAAACTTTACAGACATTTTAATATCCAATTCTTATTTTCAAGAAATCTTGTACTTTCCAAATAGTCTAAGAGACAACTTTAATAAAAATCTTACTTGTAACTTTTGTACGTAAATCGTGAGCACTACCAGATTAATCAAAATTATCATAATACACTTGTTAGGATTTTAGAAATATCTTTGGAAGCTTGAAATATTTGCCGTACAAACGTAATGCTATTTTAACTAACTGCAGCGTAGTCAATCCCATGGTATAAGCAAATTTTCTAAGCACTTTGAAGGCTTTTTAAATTACTACAATTAAATTTAAGGCTTTAAAAATTAATCATACTGACAATTTGTAGAATTAATAGGTATTTATTCATAAATTAGTAGTAAATACACAGTCAGATATTAAATTTGTACTTCAGTACCTATTACAATTATATAATTTTTACCGATAAAAGATCGAACAAAATCGTTTTGAACTTTAAACTTAAAAGCGGCGTTATATCTAATGTTATCTATAAAATAATAGCAACTCATTACAGTCTCTCGATATCTCCTCATATTTACGTCGAAACCAATAGAAGAAACTTAGTAAAATATTTGTTAGAAATTGTTATAAGATCACTGAAAAAGAAAATATATATGTAATATAATTACGAGCAGTCAATCATTTTTTAAGAACCAAACACAACATGTATCATTACTATGGAATGCTTTGAAACATAATTAAGATAATAAATCAAAATCAAAATCATATTATTGGAGAAATATGGTAACATTTGGTGGTCTACATCATTTTTGAGCACATATTTCACTGCATGCAATATTAACCTAAAACTATATAAAATTACTCTACAGTTGATTATTCTATATTTGATACTATTATATTACTATTTATAATTATAATCACAAGATACTCATTCCTTAGTCGAGAGCACAATTATTTAATACTTAATATTATTTTTCATGTCAAATTTACTATTAACAAAATCTTTTATACCATAAATACATTGTTCAATTAGCCATCGGCGTAGAATATATTTAAATTTATTTAGTGGCAAAGTTTTTATGTTTTCTGGTAATTTATAAAAAAAATTTATACACATATCGAGACAATTTCTGCTACATGTTTCGGTTTTAACATTCGGAAGACATAATTTATTTGGAAATCTAATAATAAAACAAGATCTCTTTTTTTTTTTAACAAAACATTCAGGATGCATAATAACAAACAACAAATAGAATTAGAGAACTTAACTTCTGAGTGTTGTGTTTTAATATACGGTCGGCCAAAAATGTGGTCTATCACCCTACGGGTCAACTTCATTTGCGCATCATAAAACAACGAGGCTGATTTTCTCTTGTAATAATACACATTCTGACCGTTATTTTGGCAACAGAGGAAGTTTTGTCAGTGTAATTACTTGTAAACTAATGCTATCTATAGTATAAATGATGGTGTAGTGAAAAAAATCAATTTAAAATAAGCTTAAAGACTTTTCTATTTAAAACTGTTTATAGTAAGAAAATAACCAAATAAGACGTCACTCGGTAGTACAGCTTACTCATGATCATTCAATAACTTTTTATCATAATACAACTTTATCACAAGTATTTGCCTTAATTTATTTTGATTTTAACTAAATTGGATAGAGGAAATTTTTGATCAGCAACCCCTTATTTTTCAGCTATTACATACCTATACGTATCACGAATTTAGTCGGGTCATCATTCGCTATTATCTTTTTCACCCCTGACACAAAAAGGGATGTTATGAGTATGATGTGTTTTTTCTTGAACCAGTTAAAGGATATACGTGGTTTTTTTTTATTTATGTCCAAAAATAAATAACTGTGATGGTAGTTGAGAAATATTAATATTTATAATAAATGTCAATTGTATTTAAGAAATTAATAAAAAAGTCCATTGTACACGACATTTAGGGCTGAAGGAACCTTCGCATCCCCAAATCTGCGGTCCAAAAGATCCCCTAATCCCTGCAAATCTTTGTTTTTCTTTCTATGGTAAAAATATTAAAAACTGAAGTAACCATGTTTTCTGAAGTTTCCCTGGTTTAGAAATGTACATCTATGCATTGAACAGAATAAATTATTTTAAGTAATAAAGATATTTGTTACTCAATCACTTTTAAACAAACAAGGGCTGATTTTTCAATGCTCAAATAAAAGTTATCACTAGAATAGTTTTGAGAATTTGAAATATATTTATATGGAAAGTCTTGTCAAGTATCAAAGTTATTCACCAGATAAAAGTGGAACATACCTGACGATTGAAAAAGTAGCTGTAAACAATTAAAATACTTTAAAGGTTTCTGAATTAGCTAATATTACCCCCATCTTTAAGGGGAGAAAAAGAATTAACGCAAACTTCATTGCAAAGGCTAATTTTGTTCTCTAATAACTAACTCTAAATGACAATTGAATTCAATTGAAATATCGCCATTCTACAACAATACCCGAAGAAAGCTATGGTCAAGTCTGTAAGTCTTTAAAATATTATTGTTTCGCTACCAACCTTGTTTGCATTGGGTGTCAAACTGCTGCAGTAGCTCGCTGGCGAGATCGGCTCGGTTCGGCTTTTCTTCCACGGGAGATGGAGGGTACAGAGTTGTGTTGATGTCATCTTGATAATGGACTGGCAGCTTCTCTTCGCATTTCGGGGCAGCGGGTGGGAAGCCCTTCAGAAGATCTGCGGAGAAGAGAGAGAAGTTCAATTGGGTTTAGTTTTTCTGTTTTGAATTTTTAAATAATGAGAATGGATTCCATTGAAATACGTGCTAAGTGTATACATAATTGCATCAAGTTAGCTAAAGTATTCAGAGTTAATAAAGGTAGAGGTATACCTACACATTAAAATGAAACCTTTAAATTAGGAAATGAAACAAAATTACACGTAACTAATTGAGTAATTAAAATCAATAAAATAAATATAAAATCTTACTTTGTATCAAAGACAACTGAAAATTTCTACATAAATCACACATGCCGCTGTTTTTATAACAACACATCTTGCACTGTTATTTGAAACTAGCCGAGATAATCCTCAAAATACAACAAGCGAACTATCCTCTATTGTTTATTAATTTATTAATTGGCACAGATCGCGTTAAAGCGACGCCGGAGCTTCAAGGTAAGTGGTTAAGATAACTGATGAATCAAATATAAATGGGAGAATCGAAACGTCAGTATATATATGAGCGATATCTGTCGAACGATGTTACGTCAAAGAAACGCCCAAAGCCGTGGAACCTCGAATCTTGCGATACCAAGTTTAGTGTAACTTAGAACAGAGTAATTTCTTACTACTTTTATCTAATGTTGTTATTTTATTGGGCGTTTGTATGGGCGTTAAAAAATTTTAAGCGCTAAATAATTTATCTGTAAGTCACATATGAAACAAGCAAAGAGGTGAAAATTGTAAATGTTCAAAGGTTATTTTGAAAATTAAGATAATGATTTTAAACCTATTCAAAATATAATGATAAACGAATAATAATAAACACATGAATATCAGTGGACCAGGTTACCAACAAGGAGTTAAATTATTATTAAGATTCGGTTAATATGTGTTTAGACTTTGAAAAATAAAAATTAAACTTTATTTTAATTGATAGCTAATTATGAAACTATTTAAAGTTCAATAGTGCTACCGATGCTCATTATTTTCTCTCTGTCAGTCTATTAAACAAACTACTAATAATTTAAAAGTTACTTTAACCGCAATGAACAATTCTTGTGTCTGATACATGATACGATGGGAGGTCGAATAGGAAGGGTTGGCGGGGGAGTGGGATGCTCATTCAGGTAACTACTGATTGAGCGACTCATAATTAGTATAAATATCCAGTTTTAACGTGATCGGGTCACTACCTTTTGAATTATCAAAGCAAACAATTAAATCGGGAACATCCCAGAAAATGTGGAGAGAAACCTCCCTTCCTCATAAACTAGGAAAAGCAACTCGGACCATTTTTAAGAAATGTTAGCTGTCTACGTGGACTCTGCCCCTAGTCTTTAAATGGCATGGTCTTTTCAAACAAGAAAAGGGCTCCATTGACGACGACGCTATACCCAGACGGCCAATTGAAGCCACCAAAACCAGACATCGTAGAAAAAGTAGTTGTATTGGAAGCTGACCAGTTCAAGAAGAAACAGACGCTGATGAAGTCACCTCGGCAATTTCCGCCCATTTTGATAAACAAGTTATATGATGGGTCTGATAAATGTATTTAAAGGAGAATATTGAAAAGGAAAAAAATTACTTTTCGTTTTAACTTCCTTCCTTGTCATCCTTGTCGCGCGATCTTTTTGATCTCCTCTCGTACCAATGGACAATTTTCATATTACTATGAAAACAATGAATCCAGACGCAAATGTAAATACAATTTACTTGATGCTTACGCCAAAAGGAATATTCTACGTAGATGACCGAAAACTAAAAGTTGTCAGTCAAAGAAGCTGGTAATATTGTCTTGACTGTACCCGATGGCCGCTGCCGAACACAGCATCTACGGTTTCCTGCGTTGTGTGTAGTGGCAATATAAAAGTGTGTGTCTAAGTTTGCGCAGCGTCTTTACATCAACGTTGAAAAGGAGTCAACAATGTTCATTTATAGACATAAAAGACAGCACGTACTTTCCAGGTAACCACATCAATGCTTGGAATATATTAGGTACAAAGGGTCAAGTAAGTAAATGCAAGAGTCATAAGGGAATACTAACGGTATAATTATTTTTATGTTGTTTACAATATGAAAAAATCACTGATTTCACTAACACTGAACCAAGGGTCCAAAAATAAATTACATTTCCAAAAATTCACACATTATTATATAGGTGAACGAACAGGATTACACCTGTGGTTTTTCATCACATACAAGGCAATAAAACCTTTCCAATGTACCTATCTTTTACTAAGTAAGGGAAGTACGTACAAAATGACATACACGGACAAAATGACACAGGCATCATATTTAAAATTCTGCCGCTTCTAGCCCGCCATAGACAACTACATCACGTGACACTAGCCGGTAATACTAACCTGTCAAAACGTGAACTCGCGCCAGTCTGTAGTTTGGGTGTTATGGCCGACGATAAACATTGGTAAGTTACGATTTCTTTTTAACTGCAGGGAGTTTTGTGTATTAATATTATGTTTTTCATAATATTACCTTGTGTTTACATTTGTTACATCCCTTAAGTAGTTATTGTTGTCTTCAAATAGTTTTTTTTCGTAAATAATAATCATTTTGCATTTGTTGAATTTTGATTTTTTATAACGCTTTATGGACAAAATGACATACATATGTAACGGACAAAATGACATAGGTATGTCGTTTTGTCAATAAGAACTCAATGAGTTTGTAGGTACCCACTACCTGTTTCTCTTCAATCAGCTGTTAATTTCTTTACAGATATACCAAAATGCCCCGTAAATATAAGCGTAAGACTGATCGTCAATCCTGGAGTGAGGAATCAATGCGTAAAGCTATAGAAGCAGTTCGCAGTAATAAATGGGCTGGCTTTTGGCGTCGAAGACATTTGGAGTGCCACAAGCAACACTAAGAAGACATGCTTCGAATAGTAACAAAACTTTGGAGTCCTCTGCAAAGGCTAGACCCTTGATGTCGTAAAGCTACTTTTACACTTGATGTGGAAAGAAAATTAGTTGAGCATTTGAAATTACTTGAATCTCGTTTGTATGGACTGACGCGACGTCTCTTCAAGAATTAGCTTTTGAGTTGGCTGAAAAAAAAACGGTTTTGCTCACAAATTTAACCCGCAAAAACAAAAAGCTGGACAAGAATGGTTAAAAGGGTTTTTTGAGACGAAATAAAGATATTTCTTTACGCAAATCAGAAGCTACTTCAGCTGCTCGTGCTCAGGCTTATAATCAACCTCAAGTCAAAAAGTTTTTTTGAGATTTACGGACATCTGCTGGAATCTGAGAACATTGGGCTACACAGAATTTATAATACTGACGAATCAAACCTGTCTACTGTACAAAAACCCCAAAAGATAGTGGCTACTACTGGTAGGAAGCAAGTTGGCGTAATAACTAGCGCAGAACGTGGAACTAACACCACTGTTGTTTGTTGTGTTAATGCTATTGGTACCTTTGTTTCGCCGATGATGATATAAAACTAATAGAAATCATTCATTTCTGGTCATAGATTTTAAGACAGTAAAATAATATTGAAAAAAAAGATTTTTCTTTAAAAAATAAATATCAGAGGTACTACTTATGATAAATTATTTTTCGTACTTTTTTCAGAACGGCCATAAGTTGTACTATTAGACGTTTCAAGGTTATTTATTCATTACCGGACACCCTGTATGAGTCTTTTTATATTTAGACATTCAATCATAGATACCATTTCTTTAGAATCAACTCGGATATATTCAAAGACAGCATAACAAATTTTAGGAACGAGATACTAAGTTCCCCACTAGCAAGTTACAAACAGTCATAAACACACACACACACACACACACACACATACACACATACACTCGCACACATACACACACATACATACAACACAACGGATTTTTGTTTTATTTAATCCTGCTAGATGCAAGGTCTTTATCGTTTAATTTAATGTTTGTTTTTTTAAATATTCTTTTTGTAAAGTAATCTTAAACAGTATTTTCTTTTTTTGCCTGTGTTTGATTAAGGTAGTATATATGTATTTTTTATTATATATTACTATTTTTTTTATGTAAGTCTGATTAAGATAAATATAAAAAAGTCCATAAATGGCCGTCAGTATTTTTCACAATTGTGAATATACTTATGTATATCTAAGGGCTGTGGATTTTGTAATAAATAAACTTAAAACTCAATAGGAGTGGTTGACATTTTAGTTCAGAAGGCCATTATTATATATTCTAATTGACATACATTCATTATTTCTGTTACATATTTGTGATTTTATTGACGGCAAACAAAGTCTATCCTTTATTAAACCTTATATTAAAATTACAAAAATATTTGTTTTTTTTTTAAAGCAATCAGAACAAATTTTTACAAAAGAACAACATTGATAAATATAAACGCATGGCAGTGTAAGCAATTTAATTGTCCTAATTAATGGCTTGAAGGTGGTACACGAATCCACATGAGCAATAGCCCTAATGCACTGATTGTGTCTAGTAAAAAGTTTGTCAAAAAACCACTCAGTTATCAAAAAGCAAAATTCCATAACTCAATATAGACGCTACATATGCCCTGAATGCTATATCTAAAATGCTACACAAGATAGAAATATCCATGATTCATATAACAATAATTTTTATATTGAGAGGTACCATACCCTGGACAAGTAGCTTTCGAAATTTACATAAGCGTACGACTAAACGTTTCGAACACTAATGTCAATTTCATACAAGAGTGAAACTACACATCCTCATACATTCCTTGCACAAATTCTGGTACACTGCATTCTCAGTCAGACCGAACATTCATAGGAACCGGGTAGACTTCATATTCAAATTCAAAATATTTTATTTCATCGTAGGTAAAAAAAATTTACACTTGGTGAAAGTCTTCATTTCTGCAATCACTAGTTCAATTTGGTAAAAAAGTAATAACCTGGTGGACACATCAAAGGTTTGAAAATGACTTTATACCCACGTTTATTTAAAACATGAAATACACGGATTTAACAATGATATTAATGTATGCAAGTTTTAGCACTAATTTACTTTGCAAGATCGAGGAAGGATCGATACTGGAAACAAATAAATGACAAAAAGATCTGTAGACCTGGAGCTAGCCACCCTAAGTTGTAGAGTATTTACTTCTGAAATGTTTTCTCGGCTTTCTATAATCAAGCGGAAAAGTTCCAGTTACCAGTTGCTAGGTAGGTATAATCAACACAGAAAATGGCGGTAAAATCACGGACCTATATTTATACTATTAACAGCAACAAATATCGTGCAAAATATGTTATATTATTATTGGCTATGATTGATTGCTTGTTGTTGTTTTCAACTTAGTCCTCAGAGCGCACGAGATCTGAAATGCATGTAAATATTTGTCTTAACGCTTTTAGAACTACTAATCACAGCATAAAAATGATAAAAACTTATCTTCCAATAATAGTACCAATCTTTTGTATACTCATACCAAAAATATAGGGGTTAAACTCTTACGTGTTTTCAAATGTAAGGACTCGTGTCAAAACAATTTTATTATTTCAATTAGATACTAGATAAACCAGTGGAAACAGTGATGTGTGCGATATCCAATCAAAAACATGGTCAGAGGGCCATCGAACAGATCAAAAACAAATATGTTTTTAGAAGCATTGACGTTGTATCGCAAGATTTATAACTTGAGACAAATAAGGCGAGTGATCACTCGCCGAACAAGTGATTATCAAATCGCGACACACCCACAGCTGGCACTTGACAACACAAGTTACTGCCTTTTATCTTAAATATTGTAACCTTTACAACGAATCCAATTTTATGAGATGTGATGATTAAAAATGTGAAATAAACCTACTTTAGGAACGTTTGTGTCTTAACACTGGAAACTCAAACCGGGAAACTCTAATTTAGCGGAGACTTCGAATCTTCCCTTTTTTTCGCCTCAAGCAAAATTGTGAGGTATGAAAAGTATAATCTAAAAACTGGTGGCGACACCTTTACATAAGTGATTTTAAATAAGTGAAATAATTAGAAAGAACTGCCTTATTGCCATACGGACAAAGACTAGACAGCTTTGGCCCACTAGCGGGGATCTGAGTTAGTTAGTTAAAGTCCCTTTGTCTGTTTCATTTTATATTAGACTGATAGGGACATATATAGGGGGGCAAATATTTTGCCTAATGTTAGCTAAATCTGAGCAACGCAAGTTGGCAAGCTTTTTATAAATCATTTCAAGATCAGATCATTAAACCATTTAAACTCTGATACGTAATTGTCAACAAAAGCCAACGACACAAGGATTTTATTTGATCCGACGTCATTCGTTTTCTGATAATATGTAATTGTGGTTGAAATAGATAAATGCTAAAGAAAGATATTAGTTAATCTTATATTACTTATTTGTATGTTGATTTAAAGTTCATTTTATAACAATATATATTTTAGTTCAGCAGTAGAATTAGTGAAACAATTATATTGTTAGAAAGAAAATTTTGGTAAAAAACACATGTCAACAAACAAAAGCATTCAAGTGAAAAGTTTTAAGACCGCATACAATTGTGCCAATAAAATTTCGAATAGAGTTGGTAAATCTTGTTGTCGACACATTCTACGAGTAAGAAGAAATGCTTGTGGCAGATGGCTTTGGTGCGCCACCTATCCTTTTTACAAATAACGAATTATCATTTTCGTTGTGATATTATATCTCGAATTCTACCGCTTAAAAGCACTCGCTGCATGTCGATCGGAAAACTTCGTAAAATGTCGAGTTTGACATCCTTAGAATATCTTAAACATGATTCAAAAAATCTACAGGTTCGAGATTTTCTCTAATTTCGAATTATCTCGAATGATGGTAATAGCCACCTGCGGGACCATTCTGGAGTGTATGTTCTATACCATGTTACTTAACGTAGGTATATTGTGCTGGAGCAGTACAGAACGTTTGTTTTACTAGCGCAAGTTCTTAAAACCTTAAAACTTCTTATAGGCACAGAATTGTTGTTTAATTATCTGTAGATATATTTTACGTTTAAGGAAGCTGTTAAACATGAAATAAATAAATGAACTCTTATGATTTCTCCAACTGCAACTTAAGAACCAGCGGCGCTTTTCTAGAATGGAATAATATTTAATAGCACAGAACCCTGGCTGGTGCACTAAGGTTATATGTATGTAGGCGGTGAGGTGCCATCAATGGACTTCTTTCAGCGAATGAAATCTCATTAAACATAATAAAAAATAAATAGTAAGTATTTAAATACTATAAATGTGTTATGAAAATGTATGGTTAACACATAAGTAAATAATAAATAAAATAATCATTTATTCACGTGTAAGACATAAAAAAGGTTCAATGATTTTTTTTTCTAAACTTATTGTTTAGATCCAAACTTATCTAATATTAAATGACGCAGACACAATAAGATAATTTAGTTATCAAAGCAATGGAAATATTGATAGGGGAATAGGATAAACGAATAATTATGTATCTGACCTCTTCTATCTGAACATGCGGTGTATTCGTGGGGGGTGTAGTTTGGAATTTTACTCGGCAATTATTATCTAGCACAATGTCAGTTGGTCAAGTTACATCAAGTTATATTATATAAATAGAAATCTTTGTCTGGTCCCTGGCAGATAAGTGGATTTGCATCCTCGACCAATTTAATAACGGATTTTGTAAATATTTACAATTTTATATTATCTACCTGTTGTTGCAGTCCGAATTTCGAAATTTTAGTTTCTTCTTGATATTTTAAACCCAGCAGAAGTAAACATTACTATTTTACTAATAGAAAGCGGCTCATAAGCAAAAATCAACTTGTAACTGGATTAAAAAAGTTAGTTTAGTGATACATTGCTCAGCTGGCAGTAGAAACTGTACTTTCTCATTTTAACTGAGGCATGAGTGCGCAACATTAACTGTTGTATTTTTTTCCACGTTTACTATAAGACATAAGACCTCTTTCTTAACTTCGAGATTCTATGCTAATGTAACAGAACAAAGTCATAAAAAAGCTAGATAATATTGGCAGTATATATTGTTTCAAAGTTGTGTAAACCTTACAACACAGTCTGCGACTGCAGCGAACTAATTTTATTACTTAAACAGTAAAAAATTCAAAAGAAGAAGAAAAGAAACCAATAAAAATGGGTCAAGAGATCAAGTAATTTTTTTAAGAATAATTATCCTATCGATGTTTACAATATTTAGACTAGCTACCAGAAAAACTTTTAACTTCAATTCCTACGTTTAAATAAAAAAGAAATATCGCTACTGGGATGGTGAGAAATTAACTAACGGCTTCAAACAAATGGCAAAAAGGGACAAAATTTGCATTTGTACAAATCTTAATTTTTGTCCTTTCTGTAAAGATTGTAAAGATAAAAAAATTACAGTATATGGTTTCGCCATTAACATGAATAACACAATCGGAGTGATATGGAATGGACTTTGAGGAATGCTCAAGGAGTGCTCTCTAACAAGTCAAATGGTTTTTGTGGGGGTGTGTGCACGACATCCATACTCGGCAGGGCTCTTCTTTGGAACATATCCAATGCGTGCTCAACTGGGTTGAGGTCTGGCGATTGAGCAGGCCGCAGCAGAAAGTTAAAACCAGCGTCGGCAAGACTGCGTGTTACGACTCTAGCCGTGTATGGAAACAAATAGAACAAAATCAAAGCCCGGGTGTTTCACGTAACTTGTTTAACTATTTAACTCGAAATACCCTTCACTCGACTCAATCTCAATGTGGATTTTGGTATCTATTTTCGTCTTTTCGACTTTTCTCACTGGAGTCGAGGAACCAAATGTCAAGTAGAGGTTCGTCATAACGTACCTTAAGGTTTTTCATTGCTTCTCCATTGTTTACAGGTCTTGTTGACCTGATATACATTTCAACTTTATAACACATTTTGGAACTGAAAAATACAGCCAACATTATAATTTAAAAAAAATTTTGGCTACTCCACTCAACCTAACTTTAGTTCAAAAAACGACTATGAATACCAATTTCGAGGGAGATTTCAGAAATTCCCTAAAACTTCCTAAGCTAAAGTTGAGTGGAGGATATCTCGAGTAGATTTATCTAAGAATAGGGGTGTAACATTATCAAATATCTGTCGTGCTAGAGGAGCCCGAAACCGACGAAGAACGTGATTTTTATATGCCGAGCATCTCCAGTACATACCATGGATATTAATAATGAATACGTTGTAGTACTAAAAGTGAAATGGTTAATTTAAAAAACGTTAAGTGAGTCATTTTCATAAATTTTAAAACTACAATTTAAAATTTATGAAAATGACTCGTTAACATTTTCAGCAGTGCAAGGCGAGGCACAGCCGCGACTGTACTCGGCCCTGATGATGGACTCCATAAAAGTCCGAAACTAGTCGGACCTTTCCGACAATAACGCGTGAAAGCTGTAGTTTTAAAATTTTGTGAAATAGTTGTTAGGAATTTCTCGTTTCCTTTCTTATTTTATTAGAATCTCTTTTGTTCTTAAGCCAATGAGGAAAACCTTGACTTTTTGTATGATTTTCTTTAATTGATCGCAAATAAAATGAATTAAAGAATAAATATGCTGTTTCTTTTTTATTATTTACACATATAAGACTATTTCTTAATCGTGTGTATTATTATGACTTGAAATATATTCATAACTTTTTCAATTATAGTGCATACAAATTAAGATTCAGGTTACTTGCCAAAAACAGAAGCAGTGTAACTACAAAAAGACTTGTCTTACTTTAGATGCTGTCTAAATGTATAACCCAGCTAAACAGAATAAATAGTCACCAGTAACTAACTGATCGGTTGACATTCATTTTTAATTTACCTGTGTTGCATTTATTTAGACAATGTTTCAAGATAAACAGCTTTAAAAATTTTTTGTGGTTAGCCTTTAGGTATAAATCATATATTATGTAGTCTTAAAACGAACATGCACAGCACCCCTGAAAAGTACATGATAACTTTTGAACTCAGAGCCACCTAGCGGATAAGGCGTACACTACACTATCGCAAAAAACCGATAAAACTAAACAGCAGGTGGCACCACTTTAAAAAATTATGTAACGCAAAATAAGTAGATATTTTAATTTTAATTGGTCTTGTTAAAATCGTACGATATTTATGCCATGTAGAGGTGACAATACACGATTAGGTGGGGCAGGTCTTGTACAAAGTTTGACCAAGTTACTTGTATATGAGAATACAAGGATTGATAAACTCTTGATCTTAGGACCTCCAAAAGGTTTTATCGGAACTAGAAATAACATATTTTAGAAACCTATGAAGCCTGATGAAATTTTTAATCAGCAGAAAATAATAGTAGGTATTTAACTGACTCTTGCAAGTTATTATTTTTAAGTTATTAGTTGTTCATGCCTACTTCCAGAATACAAAATCAAACTGTTACTTGTAATAAACACGTAGAAAAATGTAGAAACATACATACACTGGTTTAAATAAAATATTAAAAGTCCAATACAGGCTACATAGTGTTTATCTATAGGTTGATTATATCTGGTTCTCGCATTTTCTATTTAATGGTGGGCGTAAATGGCGAATGCAAAAAAGAAAAGATATTTGGACCTTTAGGTGTTGTAACATTTTGAGATATGATCACGAGATGAACACAAATGCATAAAAAGGGAGTGGATTGAACCCTTTGACATTATATTCAAATCAATTTCTTTAGGTATTTATTAGTGTCATTATTTTCTAGGACATGTTTTTATGAGACATTTCTATAATTTTCTAATTTAAAGTTGCAGTTTGATTTACAGTGAAATGAGGTTTTTAAATGTTTAATAATTGTAAACTTTGTACCACACGGATATCGTATATTTCTTAATCTTTAGCACAGGCAATTTATAAGCCTTTTCATTCATGCACTATGTTACAATTGATTATTAGTGATTCGTTAAGTTGCACATTAACACAGCCAAAAGAAGTAAAGGAACATAGTATTTTAAAGACCAACATGCATATAAATAAACGTTATATAAAAGTGCATAAATAAATAATTCATTCAGAAACACATCACAACGGTTTATTAATGTTTTTCTAAAACTCACCTAATGTTTTACGCCTACGTCAAATATTATACTTTAGATAATTATATAAATAAAAATTTACTCTATTTAATAAAATTTAATTTAAGTAAGCACTTAGCACATGGATTTTATCTTAGAATGACTCTGTATAATTCAAAAAGTAAATTGTATGAAATTATGCACATGACTTCCAAGCCAAGAACTATGTATCTATTATCTTTACCAGATTTAAAAAAAAACTTTGTTAACAACGAAACGTCAATGACCCTTTGGCATTTTAGTGATGTTAACCATACTGATTATAGAATTATTAAATCTAATCGCTTTGGCAAAGCGATAATCAACATCAACAAAATTATTTTCTTTCAAAAATATAAATTCTTCTTATTAATGTAATAGAAATAAATCTTTACCTAAATTTTTTGCAAATCTTATACCTAAACCTCGTTTCCTTGCGCTTTTTCGTTTTGCTACACAGAAAGCAATTAAGGTATTTAATGTTCCTCTTTGAATTCGCTGTAGTCGGAATGTCTTCAGGCCAGTGACCATTGTAAACTCTCTTTGCTGCTGGCTGTTGCCTTGGCCCTGGCCTTTCGTTGTAGCACTTTAATTTGTCCGCCTACTGGAATAAATACTTTCTATTCTGATAACATCTTTGCCCTAAATGTTGCAATCGACTTTAGTCATCTATAAGAAGATGATGAAGATAAGAAGCTTATCCCGATAGCTTTAAAAGTTTACCCTTCTAGGTAGTTTGCAATCAGGCAATAAAGCTGAACCCTCTGCGAATGAGAGATATGCGTACACGCTACAGATATGGGTTTGCCTTCATAAACCCAGTTTAAAGTTGCCACATAAAAAAAAAATTTTAAATTCATATTAATGTACCATGTAATTTTATGAATTTGAATTAAAAAAATTAAAAGAATACATATTTAATTTAAAAAAGGATATTTTTCTCCCGAATAGGACTTATTGTACCAAATACGACACATTCTAGTGGTACATTAATTCACGGAACTATAAGCAGAACGAATTATGCTCAAAACTCACCTAATAAAAGAATCAGTAACAACCACAATATTGAAAACTACAGTTTTACTACATTACACTGAAAGTAAAAACATTCATTTTTATTACATAAACATATTTATCTGAGCGATTTAGTCTTATCGGATCTTGTTGTATCGATACATCAAACTGTCAATACATACCTGTCATTCATTCATTTTCATTTTATGTCGATGGTTATCCCTAATAAAAGGGCGGCAGTGTTTTCTACGTTACTGGTGTTCAATTTTAGTGTCTTGGAAGTGAGATTCTTGATGAAATTGACGAATTTATATCCGGCAATGGTATTCCTCTTCTTTTCAACGGCTGGCCTGTTGTAGTATTCCTCTTCTTATACAAAGCCAGTCATAAACTCAAGCGAAAATTATGATGAGCCCAAAAAACATACAAATAATGTATTACTTCATAATTTATTGTTAACCTCAGAGAAATTATGGAGTTTCATATTATCATGAAATTATTCCATTATTTTAATTCTACCTCGTGTCTGACGTGCAGCGGGGTGAATCAATCTTTTAAAACTCAGAATAATTGAAAATTAAAAGTAACAAACATAGTATGTATCTACTTACTTCCACATACTCCTGATCGTTGTTAGGTAAGCATGAAAAACAACATTTTGTCAGATAAAATCGTTTTTACGAACGCTGTTAGAAGGCATTCCATACCAATGGGTTATAAGTGTTACTATGTATAAAGACGACATCACCCTTTTTTTTAAACTGTAAATTTACTACTACTGGTGCCGATTCTGTTTCCAGAAAATAAACTTAACTAGACTAAACTTGAACTAAATTAAATTTATTCTTGTTTGCTATTCAGAAAACGAAGGACTAGACCAAAATTTAAATTGACAGGACTATAATTATTTTAGTTACTCAATTTAGTTCAGGCTGCATATTTGGTATTCTGTTGCGCCTATTTTACATCAAATTCTGACTAAAATTAGAATTGTCAGACCAATTTTAATCTACATGTCGAGAGGTGTGGAAAAAACTAAACTATGTAAAAAAGTGTCGCGATGAACGTGTAATTTGTTGTAAAGATGGAAGAGTTTATAGTTCCAGCATTAATTAGCTTTAAACAGATAAGAGCAATATGTATATCATTCTCATAGATATAATGTATAAATTGACTTTTATTTATCATTCGTTCATTTTTGTCTAATGAACACACTTCTTTACGTGATTTTTGGAAAATGGTGGCAACACCTGAGCATTTAATATAGAAACGTCAAAATCAATTTAGTCCTCCCAGTTGCAGTCTGTAGTTTAATCGGTTTTCGGACAGAATTAGCATCACTGATTTAGTATGAGCCACGCGCTATGCCAGGCATATTTGTTGGGAATTTTTTAATATATCTCGAAATACAAGTAACAAGGCGTGATTTTTCATCAGTAATGTCACGGTTTTATAAGTGTAACACATGATTATTAAATATATAGTTATTTTACAATTTTATCTCGCACCAAAGCAATGTGGCGACGTGGCGTTAGTCGCATTTGATTTTTTTATTATTATAATCCGAGTTTAAAGTTTCGTATCTGGACACTACGGGTGCTAAAAAAATTAGACCCCTTTCAAAGTCTTATTCTCACTACTTTGGGAATTTTGTCAGGTAAACGAAAGCTGATAATGTCGGTGCAGTGCAGAATCAGAAATAAATGACGTCACGTTTGAAGTAGGCTTGGTCGGGCAATATTCATAAATATAAATAAAATAAACAAACCGCAGCAGTAAGTACGGCAAAGCGGTGGAAAGGCTGTTCCTAAACATGTGATTTAATGAAATTACGGAAAATACCCTCAATATAATTTAAATTAATATTTACTATGTTGAGTGACCGAATTAATTTAATTTGTGTTGAAATGCACTAGTCTAAATAAGAAGAATTTCAAAAAACAATTGGTGCTGTTTATTGACATATCACAGAATTCAGATGCTACTCGCCCAGTAAAGTAGGCGCCATTTCTGGAGAAGTAAATGTAACTTATTAAATATAATGTAACTTAAGTAAATATAACATATCCATAGTTACGACGTAAATATACGCAAAGGTTTAATCGAAAAACTTGAATATCGATTATTGTGGTAAATAGTATGTGTAATCTATGTGATCAATATGTCCATCCATCTTATAAACAAACCTTCACATAGTTTGTAAAGAACAACCTAAATAGTTTGTTTGAGATTGTTAAAGATTGTTTTTCTGTTAGAACAGGTGTTGAAACCATGTTTGTTTGAAACGGTTCTCAACACAATAACACATTCAGAATATCACAATAACAGTATGTCTGATTTGACCGCCATAATAATAAAATCTACGTGGTTGTGTTGTTTTTCTGGATATTTAGATACTTTTAAAACTTAGACTTTTGGAATGTCAATTTATTTTGATAGCCGTGCCGAAAATAAATATAATTTTCATTTTCTGTTTAGACAAAATCAGCAAAGTTGATTTTCTATAAATGTAATATAGTTACAACACTATATACGAGGGTGGATTGAAAAGTGCGCGGCCTAAATAAGAAAACACAGGAATAATTCAATTTTTATATTTATTTTTCTACATACTCTCCTCCTAGGTCACTTAGTCCAGCGGTCCTCCAAAGCCTTGATCCCATTTAAATAGAAGGTCTCGTCAAGGTCTTCAAAAAAGGCATCTACGGCCATTTGCCCTCCTCACTGGTAGAAAATTTCAATCCACCTAAGTGTTTTTTAGTTTTGGAAATAGGTGGAATGCAGAAGGTGCCAAGTCAGGCGAATAAGGGGGATGAGAAAGCAATTCGAAACCACAATTCACTATTTGAGCCATCGATTCTGCAGATGTGTGAACACGAGCATTGTCCTGATGAAACAAAACTTTCTTGGTCAACAATCCTGGTCTTTTAGAATTTATTTCTTCGCGTAAACGAAGTAATAGTGTGCAGTAGTATGCAGAATTTATAGCTTGACCTCTTTCTAAGTAATCAACCAAGATGAATTCCTGAAAACCGATGCCATTACCTTGTTTACTGAAAAACACACCTTGGCTTTCTTGGGGGTCGGAGATCCGGGTCTCTTCCATTGTCTGGATTATTGTTTGGATTCAGGAGTATAGTGATAAACCCGTTTTTTGACCATAGTAACAAACCTTGCCAAAAATTCGTTTGGATCAGCTAGAAAAAGCTCTAAACAGTCATTAGAAATCGTGAGCCGAGTTCGTTTCTGTTCAACTGAAAGGAGTCGCGGAACCCATCTTGCAGACACCTTGTGGAACCCTTATTCGTTAATGATCATGTTTTGTGTACGTTCATATGAAATGCTCTCTCGTCAACGTTTAAATTCAGCTGTCCACTTTTTTATCATTGTATACGACGGAACAGATGTTTCTAAAGTAGCCACCAATATCTTCATGAATCTGGTTTAGAGTTAATGGTTTCTTGTGTAGGTATTTGATCACGGCACGGTGCTCTAAACTATCCATTTTCAAAATTAATTAAACTTACTCTCACTTAATATTCAATAAAAAAAAAATACAATTACGCATGTATCTCGGAGAAAAATTGCAGAGACTGACAAAAGTGTAGGTTTCATATGAGGGTAGTTTTATAATTGTCATATGACAACGCTATCTATGTTAGGCCGCGAACTTTTCAATCCATTCTCGTAAAACAATTACAATTTTAATAAAAATTTTGTTATTAAATTCCGTTTTGTCTGTATTCTTCGCAAAAAATTGCAAGTCATAGTATTTGCAAGTGGTTAAGAGCTATTGAATGTATGTGATGTTAAATGTAAGGATTATGCAAGATGAGCAGCATATTGGTTGAAATACAATTTTAGAGAAGTTTATCGAAGAGTTTAAATTGTGTTTGTTTTATCGTTTTATGTTAAACACTTATATATTTATTTATATTACACATACTTATATATATGGCACACAATAATCTTTTATATGTCTACTGGCTGTCTGTTTGATCAATTTAAATATAGGGATATATTGAAATCAAGTGACAAACTTTCAGGGATAATCCACCGGTGAATACAAACTTAAACAAATACAAACTTTTTTACGGGACCAAGTTTCATACTCGAAACTACTTACATACTCGTTTTAATTTCATCCTGCATAAGTTTCTATGAGTAAGAGTGGCTTTCATTTATAACAATCACCCTGACAAATATACACCCTTTCATGTCAATAATAAGGGTTGACATGAAAGGTTGCATATATCATGTAGGTACATGTTATTATATGTAGCGATATAATTTAATGTACCTTCATCAAGTATGTCGATCTCGAGCAGCATGGAACATTCTTCATTAGTGAGCAGGCCCCCGGCCGAAGCCAAAGACCAATCCCACAGGCTCGCACTCATTCTTGTTGATGATGGCAATCTGAAGATTTTATAAAAATTATTTTCGTTTCATGGTTTGTATCTTTTATTTATAAATTATATTTTAATATTATAAGTTGTCTGCACCTGCACTGAGTAAATTCACTGTTCTATTTTTATAGCTAATTCATATATTTTTATGTAAGAATGAGCCGAAACTGTCTTTATAAATTTCTTTAAAAATAATATTATTAATTGTTTATTTGAGAAGAATTATTACAACATAACAGGTTAAACTAAAAAATACTACTATGATCTTAATACAAAATATGATATATTACTAAGTGCTATTGCACGAATAATATTAATAAAATACAAATGTACTTACCAAAGAATCTCGTGGAAGCCTGGAGATGTTGAATAAAGTTGATGGTGATGATTGCGGACGAGGGACCGAATAGTCCGGTGAGGGCGCCATGGTGGCACTGAAATTTCGAACAGTAAAAAATATTCAATATTTGAACATAAAGAAGAACAATAGAAAGTATACTCGCTTATAGCTTGACTAGCTCAGTTACTAGGGCTTGTTGAATAATTCGGTAGTTTTTACTATTCGAATATTGGGTTACATTGAATTATAATATTTAAGTCGTTTTCAACTTTCAACTGTTCATGTCAAAATAGTCTCTTTTAGTTTGTCACGTTACTTAGCATTAAATAAATCGAACTTAATGCTAACTCAAATAGTTAACATAAAGTATGATTTATTTTATTACATACTTACTCAAGGAACATTTTGATCGCAAATAATCAATAAAACCTGAGACCTCATTCTAATTAACAAGGTAGAAGGGAATTCAATTTTCTTCTTTTTTATTGTAGATTGGTAGGCGCTTGTCTTCCATCTCACCTGGTTATTATACACCTTATATAAAGATTTGATTTAAATTATTATTTCCTTTTCGTTTTGTTTTCCTACACAATAGGAGTTGACTTTTATGTTATATTTTAGGATTTTAGGATCTTATATTTGAGGATTTATTTTTTATTAATTTCCCGTATTCCTCGCAAAAAATACTAAATATTTGCACTGAGATAAATACAATAACTGTATATATAACAAAGTTCCCAGGTCCTGAGGAAATGAAAAGGTAAAAAATTTATTATCTATGTATAAGGCCTTACACCTACGCCACAAAGATATTTTATCTAGGATAAAATGACAAGCGTTCACTCTCTACTAAAGTATCTAGCTTTTGTAGTAGACATATTTTAATCAAGATTAAATTAAGTTTAAAATAGTGAACTTTTACGCCTTCGGTTACTGGGAAGCACTTGCGTCTACATTATGTACCCGCAGCTATAAATTTAGTAGAATTTAAACCACTGCAGAATCTACTTGTATAAAATTCCATGACACCTTGTTAGCCCTACTGCGTGGACATTAGCCTCACCAGACGAAGGGTTTAGTTTCGGGCAATATTCCACTTTAAAGTAATTTCTCAAGACCGAAAATCCTAAACTACACGCTAGCGAAAAATAATCTTTATGAATACTTTCGTTTGTGTATTACGTACTTTCGATCTAATCTATCTTTGAAATACATAATTATACAAAGCATTACAGTAGAAGGCAATGCGTAAACTATGCTTTTACTGTACAAGTCAAGTAAAAACATTGTTTTAAGATCGAAATAAATACAATTTAAATTGCAACATTAACACGATTAAAATTTAACTAGTAATTTATTATCAGTTCTCTGTTATCAGCGAACAGAATTAAACCTTAAAACTGAAAAGTTTATATTAATCACGTGATCATAGGTATGTGGTAACATAGGCAGAAAATAAAAATTACCAGGAAGCGCTGACATGGCGACGCGCGAGACGAGGAAAGCAAGGATTATTTCAAGTATTCTACGCCACACTAACCCTACGCTCGACAAATATTAAAATAAAAATAGTATCGTTTTTTTTACTTTTAACCACAAGTTTAGTTATCTCGTTATTTATTTACAGTCAACACGCATACCTTTAACTGAATAACATATTGTACCTATATCTCGGCTTGGGCCTCCGCCAGAAATCGACCTTCGGTCGGTCTCTAATCTGAGCACTACCGTATATACGCGTAATGGCAAGTCGCAAATGCGATGACGAAATATGGACGCTATTGAGGTAGCTCAAAGCTATCTGCCGCTGTCTTTTCAGCCATCAAAAGCGGTTTCTCTCAGACACAGCAAAGTGCAACGTCTATGATCGACGCAACAGCTCTACAGCAAACTTTTCTATATGTTTACTCAAAAAAAAGTAACAAAAACTAAATCACAATATTAATTACGTATATATCTCTCTTTACAAGCTCAATAAATAATCATTTTGCCTGTTGACTTCTGAATTCCATTACTTAAGCCAATATAATTAAACCGTTATTCAGTAAGGCGTCCTTGAGGTTTACGATATCATATTGCTGCATATACCTACCGTTTAAATAGGCTTCCTTACACACAAATAAAGACAACTAGGTCTACTAATATTTCGATAATTAAAGCACTGGAAGTAATTTCATTTCATTTCTTTCATTTCGATTTTTAAACTTTCGCACCGTATTTTGTTAGCCATAACCACCAACCGTAGTCACAACCATTCGTAATTATAGGTACCTCGAGAGTTAACGATGGGACGTATCGCATTAACGGAATCCTGTTTGACGAGACAAAAAAAACTACACTGCATTTATAATAAGATTTTGTACAGAGGAACGTAATAAAATTAATCAGAACCGTAATTTTACAGTTTATTATTCGTGGCCGTACAGTCGGCCAGAAAAGTGTACTATCACCCTATAGGTATATTTGCACATCATAAAACAACAAGCTTGATTTTCACTTGAAATGTTATTTTAACTCAACCTTAAGTTATTTTGGTTACACATAATTTTTTTCAAAATTGTTATTAGACCACTTTCTTGGGCCTGGTATACCTACTAAATTTGAAACGCCTTCTCAGCATTAGTCTTGGTAAACAAACAATTACTTTGTATCCGTAAGTAAATCGAAAATCACAAAGTAATATATACCTTAATCAAAACAATATAAAGATCAAATCTTCATATTTCACCTGGATAGTAATTAAAGGTACATTTTATTTACATGTTCTTACATGCCATGCTTGCTGTGCACGGTGTTTTCAGAGACGTTCTATTTTTAAGCAGTCGATATTGTTTCTAGATATCCTGTATTCGGAAGATCAGTAGGTGCTTACTATATAATAATAACTATATGTTATACACACAAATATTTTAAAATTCGATACCAATTGTCGAACGCATTTACTTAATTTGGTTTGAGAATCGTGCATTTACGTAGGCACCTCATATCTCACAAGCATTGTAGGCATCTTTAAGAACCTTTGCACGTTTTAGAGTAGGCACATTAGTATGCACTGTATACCTACTCATTCATGCGTGTACATAATTGCAATTAATGTGAAATTTAATGTTGGAGGTTGCACCTTAATAAAGCAATATGAACACATACTTTCAGGACCGACAATCTTTTTAGGATATAAATAAAGCTACATTTTTACCGCCTCTCTGTATTTCTTATCTAAAGGTTTAATGTCTAGGAAAGCTTCGTTATCTGAGGCGGCGATTACAAGATTAGTATGGTAGCCAGAATAGGTATAACTCATAATTCCAATTATAGCACACACATAGTTTATAAAATACAAAGCTACAATACACTGTTTATTATTATACAATACAATACACAATATCAATATTTCATCTATCTGTTTTAATAAACACTATAAGATGGGTTTGTGAGTACTTTGTTGTAGTACAGAACATTACAAGGCTCTATAAGCCTAATATTGAATACAAATGCGTCCAACCTTCAAATCTTACATACATTTAAAAATATACCATATTTAAAAATAAGTAAATATAGCAGATAACATCATGCATATATGTAAATTTAGTGAATAATGTGGGTTCACAAAAGTATGTTTAAGTGATAACCTTTGATAAGGTAGGAAGACACAATATGGATTGTGGGTAGATAGCATGAAATTTCTAGTTTGCCTCTAGACAATTCCTATTATCAGTAGTATTAATTATTACATTACAATTAGTTTATTTTTCAGTTAAGGTGTTTCACAACTAAGTTGGCTATAAAATAAACTATAACTGTTTTATGAAAACAAGTTTGATTTTTATTTATCTCTAGCTGTAATATGCCAAAACTACTAGATTTATCTAAATGCATCCAAATTATCAGTCTTGAAGGAACAAGAGTAACAAACTATTTAGTGATAAATAAAAAAAAATTAAAAAGAGGAAAGTTGTGTTTGTTTATAATGAATGAACTCTGGATTTGTGAAAACCAACGTAAAAATGCTTTCTAAGTAGAAGAATTTATGACCTAATGTGGTATTAAAGATGTACATAGCTGGAAGACTATTTATCAAGTGGACTATAATTAACAAATTCTACAAAATATTTGAAATTTTAAAAATATGAAAACCCTGTTTTGAATCACAGCAATTAAAAATAAAGTCTTTTATGAGTCCAAACTTTTTGTCGGCAACTTATGCTTGAACAATCAACACTTGACCTGATAAATGTATCAACGGCATGTGTCAAGCCAAACTAAGATTGTCCATCTTGCAAAACTTCATAAATTATACCACATATCCATTATACCATATAAAACATAAAATCTTTAGATGTATAAAACATATACGCATCTTTAGTCATGCAAACTAAAAAAATTATACCAAGAATGTGCATTGTAATTTTTTGTTGGTAAGTATGCAATTTTGGGAACTTAACACTTTTTTATTTTTATTTTAAATGATAGCTACATTTACAAAACTTTACAAAAGGGGATATCTACATCTTATAATTTTTTTCAGAAAATTAAGAAAACTGACAAAGACAAGACCCACAGATCTGCACAAACTCTGCATAGCTATGTAGGTACTATGTAATAAGATTAATAGAATGGCATATAAAAAAAATATTTGGCTTTCTAATTTAGTGGTACAAAATAAACAAAAACTTAAATATCTCCTTTTGCAATGATAATATGTAGATATCCTCTTTTGTAAAGTCACTCCTCATTTAAGGTTGAGTCAATATTTATGGCAGCATATATTTTAGTAGGTTAAAGAAATGTTAACTTTTTATTTAGACTGTATTATGTTTATGGTATGCATCTCTTGCTTTTAAGTGTAATAAGCTGACTTAACAGATGAAATGTTGCAATCCCAAACTAGTAGGTTCCACTAAATAATCAAAAAGATATTCATAAACATATCTTTCAAGATAAAAAGATACAAAATATAATTGAAAAATAGGTTCAATACCTAAAAAGGATCTAAAATAATAATGTGCAATGCAAAACTGCATTATCAACAATATCATTCATAAAACATAAATGCAAACAGATATTTCATTGGTTAGAATAAAGCAAAGGGTGCGCAAGATTCTGGTACCAAGACAATTTTCTATAGATTTTTTTATGCATGTATTTTTTTGGTGTTATCTTAAAGCTGATGCTAAAACAAGCATAAAATATCAAACAACTTTTGCTCTTAAACCAACCCCCATAAAGAAATGGAGTAAAACGTGATGGTCCTTGATAAGGTGTTTTTTTTTTGTGTATAGAACACACCAATAGTTTAGATATTATCTAAAAGATACTGAAAAATAAGCATAAAATGTCAAATTACTTTTTTCTTAAACCAACTCCTGCATTGATATGGGGTGAAAATGGCAGAAAATTGTACCACAATAGATTCCTTTAGCAGAGTGCAACCTGTAATTGTGGCTGAAAAGGATGTGGGCCAGGGATGTAAAATACTCACTTTGATTAGTATAAGTAAGATTTGGCATAATTTTCTTTTGTGATTCTTCAATTGTGCTGCTGCAACACACTCGCTTTGCTCACTTGGCTTCCACATTCCGTAACTACACACAAAGTTAACTTAACCCACAGAAGGTGAACTGTTTTATCTAGAGACCAATTTTTCAACCGCACAAAACCAGCTTTATTGACATTCATAAAATAATTTCAAACATGTTCTAAGCCAAAATTCCCTACATAACTCATATTTTTAAAATGAGTTTTTCTAAAAACCAAAGGGTCGGAGAGCAAATTTGAAAATATTAAATAACAGTCATTTTGACACATTCTAATAATACAAATGCACAAAAACATCATTTATTCATTTTTACAAAAAATTTCTTTGTAGAAGCTCCCTTGATAACTCTCCTCGTTAAAACGTGATTTACGAAGAATGTATGGGTGGAGAAAAGAGTTGAAAAGAGTAAAAAGCGTTTCGAGTCATTCTGTAGAAGATGCAAATGCGCAAAAAGTCAAGAGTCTTGCACACCCTTTCCTTTACTCCAACCATTTCACCATATTATGTTGCAATGACAAATATGTTTTATTATATTTTATTAGCATTACAATTCATTTGAACCTTGACTAAATAAATAAGGTAAGTAAATTAAGCAAAATTGTGAATGAAACTGTGTAGGTACTTATTAAAATGTTTGTTTTTAATACTTGAGAATTGTAATGATTGTACTAAATAGAGATTCTTCAATACAAATGCATGTCTAAGCATACAAAATAAACTACAGTTATACCATTAACATGCTGAGTAGTTCGTGTACTCAGTGCAATTTACTCCCGCCAAGAGTGAAAGTTACGCTATAATTATGATGGAATGCTCGCTTTTTACTTAAATAATATGGCAACAAATATACTTACAACATTTTGATAACGTGTGTTGAAGGCACACGTTGGTGTGCAAACGTTTGGGGAACTAGAAACCCATCTTCAACACAATTAATAGAGTAGAAAAATAAAAATACGTCTCTTAACTGTGAACCATTGATGAGTAATAGACACAGACTATTTAAATGATACTGCGTATCAGACGACTAACTAGGAACATCGTTTATGGGCCATAACAACCATAGATAATACATACTGGATAACAACTGTCAAAAATTGAATATGACATATTTTTTTGTTTGTGTGCAGAAGGAAAAGGTCCTGCCATTGACCTCTAACTAATGGACAGGCCCTAAGTACGAAAAAAACGTGCATACCTAAACTTGAAATGAAACATAAAATGGCGTCCATTTTTAGTGTTGCACAGAGAGTATCGAATCTACTATCGATATTTTAAAACTAAATATAGAACTTGCAATATAATATTGTAATTTAATGAACTTTTGCGAGAGATTGACGTAAATAAAATAATCATAGTTTATGGTTTATTTACTTTCATTATAATTCTTTTAATATAAAAAATAAAGAACTATACAGTTTATTTTCTTATTCCTGATATAGTCCCGTCAAATTAGCCAGAAAAATAGCGGTCAGTTTGCATTAATTCCCAACATGCTGAATTTTGGTACAGACCTGGGGTACACTATTAAAAATAAAACACCGAAAGATCCCATGTTTGCTTAAAAAGTTATTCAAGGTCAAGCATCAAAGTTTTCGGTTCAATCAATTAAAGTCTGTCTTGTCTTCAATAATTACGATTCATAAACAGACAAAACAACTACCAATAATATACTAATATTCAATAACAAAATTAACAATTCTAAGCAAGCTTAATTCCCTCTTTCTTCACGCATTTTTGATTCAAAAATACTCGCACAACGGCAAGCAAAGCAAATACCGTTTCGATATGATTTACTGCGTAAGCCCCTGTTATCATTTACATCGAAAGTATTAAAAATTAAAGGATTTTAATAATGATCATCGATATCTGGTTAAATAATCAAAGCTCCGGAACATCACTTTTGACAGCTTTTTTTGACAGTAATGTAACAATAAATGGCGATTTGTGGCACGCTAGCCACCTGCTATGACGTCACTACATGATTGATATTTTAGTGACAACATTCAAAAATAGTACTATCTCTTTCTTTTATTAGCATTTTTGTATAAGTAAAGGGAGACAACCAAGTTCTTCCTCTTCTTCCTCGTCGATATACATAACTACTTATTTATATAGGACATTACGGCTACTCCATGTATTTATCATCTCGCTGGGTCCTGCTAAGCATCGATTTCACAACATAGTCAAAATCTCGGGTGCGGGAAATATGTTTCAAAAAACTAAATTTTTATAACTTAACTGACACATGTAGTCAGAGTTCTATAACTAACATGAATGATTCTTAAAGCTGAACTTTTACCATTTCTTTATTTTCTCGATGACAGTTCTAATTTGATATAATGTAGTGTTGTGACCAAATAAGTAATGATATCGATCACATATATTTATTATATTTTGAACAAAGACAAATACAACAAAAACATTCAAATATATTTTTTCAAGGTGGGAACACTCAATGGCCCACCACCATTTTGTGTTTGTTTTAATCTGTCACTCGCAACAAGACGGTCGTGCTATAGTGTTGCAAAATAATCGGCTATCGATTAATCGATTGTGTTCACCCAGAATCACTCATACTATCGATTAGACTATCGATAGTATCGATATTCTCGGTATGATCGATACTATCGATGTCAATTATACAGCAATACTATCGAATATAATCGATTAATCGATTATAATTGTCCAAATGCCCAATACAATCGATTATATCGATAATATCGACAAAAATTATTACAGCAATATAATCGACTTAATCGATGATATCGATTTAATCGATTTAATTTAATATTGGTTAAGATTATATTGCCCATGTTACTGATCTGTACTTTATCCGTAGCACATCGTGAAATGTTAAAATGAAAATCTTTAACATTAACGTGACAAATTTTTGTTAACGTGCTTGTTGTTTGTGAAATACGACAAAATGTGTAAGTATTATTTTTGCATATTGAATAATAGTAAGCAGTGTATTCACATCAAATTATTATAACATTATTATTATTATATGGTAGAGCGGGGTGCAGGGGTACTACGGTCTGAAATTTTAATATTATGATTTATAAACTGATTCTTTTACAGCTCTGAAGAGAAATATGACATTTTACGACAGCGAACAAACTGTAACGCAATTGCCTGAATCTAATAGTATCGAGGGTAAGTAATTTGATACAATACATTGTTACACAAGAATCTAACAACTTTTTTTGGTGCGGGCATTATATTAAACTGAGAGTGAGGAGTCTACAGGGCTTGCAACCCGATTAACCGAATAACCGAAAAACCCGAGTAACCGACAGAATTAAAACTCGATTTTTTCCTACAAAAAAACCGGGTATTTCGGCTTTTTCGTGTTTTCAAATCAAACCATTTATTCGTTTGTACGAATATAGGGAAAAACATGAAATAATGTTTTATAATGTTAACATAAATTGAGCTCGTGCCATATTCTACCATTGTGGCATGTACATAAGTAGTATTACAAAGTAATTTTTAGTATGTCTAGAAGCATGTCATTTTAATTTATTTATTTACAGAGAGTTACTTTTACACACAGTCATTTAACAATTTATTTATTGGCCCAAACATGATAAATAGTCATAATACAATTGAATTTGTTTTTACCTACATTGTTTGTCATTGATATAATCGAGTACAGTGTAATAACATTTATCTAGTAAAAATCATTTCAGTTATTAGAATTATTAATTTATTTAATGGATTTTGGTAATTTATTATATATATTTGGGGCCATCCCGAAGAAACTTTCGGCATACAATGTGGTACTTAGAGGTAGAGCACAAATAGTATCCTTGTGTCTTCTACTATTTAGTTTTTCAAACAAGTTGAGATTATTTTTTACAAATAGAGCTGTTTCAAGTATATAAAGGCATGGGAAAGTCAGAATTCTTAACGTTTTGAAGTAGGGTTTACAGAATTCTATGCTTTTAAGGTTATATATAAAACAAATACAACGCTTTTGGGCTTTAAAGATTTTCCTTTATCTGTCGAATACCCCCAAAATATTATTCCATATCGCAGCACCGATTCAACTTATGCATAATATGCCGATAGTACGGGCGTCTCGCTGACTACTTTCGACAACTTACGTAGTGCGTATGAAAATTTATTTATTCTGCTGCACGCACTCTCTTTCCATTTCAGATTAGAGTCAACTATTAAACCTAAAAATTTTGAACATTTAATTTCTTTTATTCGTTGTCCGCAAAAGTCAATATTAAATGATGTTGAGTTATTATGTCTATTTGTGAAATTCATTGGATGGGATTTACTCAAATTAATTCTTAGATTTATGTGTGATTAGCCAGTTCATTACTGAAGTGTATTTTGGATGTAATTTTTGAGTATATGTATGTCCTTATTGCAGAAAATTATTATAGTGTCATCTGCAAATGGTAGTTATACTGGATAAGTCGTATATAAATAAGAAATAATAACGACCCTAAAATACTACCTTGAAGAACGCAGTGCTTGACTTCTCTGTATTTGGAGAAAAAGTTAGTTTCTGTGAGGGAATAAGTGCACATTCTGGTTATTTGGGTAGCTTGCATTCTATTATGTCTTAACTTACGCAAACAAAACATTTTTGTACATTAATACAATAAAAATAAATTAACGGACTGAAATATGAGCCGTGTAACACGCATACTCCAATAATTTCTTTTTCTTAAATTTTTTGTAACGAATATTTTCACATGTTGATCTCAATGATTATGATTGTTTTTAATCAAAATTTTTTTTATGTTGATTAGAAGAACGTCAAATTTAGTTCATTAAATTAATAATGAATATTTCGTTAATGGATCTCATTTTGAAGAGTGAATATAATTATTGTTCATTTAAAGTTTTTTTAGAAAATTGGTGCTAAAGTGTGTTACTTAATTTTTTTACATTTATTTTTATATTAATCTTAAAAACCGAAAAACCCGAAAAATCCGAATTCCCCGGTTTTACAAAATAAAAACCGAGTAATTCGGTTTTCTGAAAAAGTCAGGTTTTTGTAAGCCCTAAGTCTAGTCTATCCCGGGTGCACTGAGACTTCTGTGTGGAGCGAGGGATTCAAAGTATTTAGTCCAAAGTAAAAATATTATGGAAATCCCAAGAATGCCACATACTGTTTTTCATCTCAATCTATGAGAAAAATATACGAAGGCCATGGAACGTTTTTTTTTCTCAATTAATTATTCTGTAACTATTTTTGTTCTATGAGTGCTCCTTATTCAAAGTTTTTTAAACACTTACGAATAAAATTTTATTTTAAATTTGGTGTTCAGGGAATTTTTACATAATTCATTTAGAGTACTCGTACCTTTATGTTTATTTACTACAGTTTCAACCTAACTGGGTGAGTGTGAGTGTGAGTGTCCTAACCCTCGTATAAATGTTTTATTAATAAATAAAAATATGTATTTCTTTCTGTTTTAGATAAAAACATAACGCAACAAGAATACGAAAATCAATCGAAAATACCTAGAAACTATAGGGAACTTCCAGATGCCCAACCTTGGGATTGGGATGATTCTCAAAAAGACGACGCTACGGAGGAGACTAGTGAAAAGAAAATATGTGTAAGAAATGTTAGCACCCAAACTGTTAACACCGAGCATGTAGAGAGTTCAAACATAATGAAAGCAAATGAGCATTTTGGCATGTTTATAGCTCAAGAGCTATGTAATGTACCTCAAATAAAAAGAAGACAAATTATGTATGAAATTATCCGTTTAATTGAGCACAGAAGTACTTAATTAAATTTACATCCGAAACAAAATCTTCTTTTATTTTTACACTAAATCAGCGAATATAACAGTTTATAATAAAATCAGAACTACCAAAGAAGGCGTCGTCTTTGTAGGGATACTTTGGTGGCGCTGAGTATATCTGCTTAAAATAATTATTATAAAATTATGACAACATAAAAAAAAATAAACATAATTACAATCATATTGGTAATTATGTTTTTGAAACTATCAAAAAGAAGAAAAAACAACACAAGGTTACATTTTTTCAATATCAAATTGAAAAAAAATTACCCTTATCTACGAAACATGGCCATCATATGAATTAAGATTTTAAATATTTTCATAACAATAATTTTTTTTAAAGTATCAAAATATATTAATGTCCATATAAAAATGAGCCGATCGCTTCTAAAAAATAAGTAAACTTATTTATTACTTATAAAAACTAACTGAAAATAAATGCTTAACTTTCAAGCAAGATACAAATCATCAAAGGATAAAACTACCTTATAAACATCATATTAGTGGTATTATTGCAAAACTTAAAGGTTTTTTGGCAAACTCCACATATTACATTTTGCCCACTTGGTGTCCTCTTAAAATACGTCCACACCTTAGACCTTGCAGAATCACCCATGATTTTCTTTTTTACTAAATAACTGATAAGTGATGACTGATTCGATAAGCTAGCACAAACAATATCAAATATCCTCAAATAACTTTTATTATGTTTGCTGGTACTTACTCATATAACTAATAGTTGCAAAGACATGCGATACTATCTAAACCAATATTAAATTAAATCGATTAAATCGATACCATCGATTAAGTCGATTATATTGCTGTAATAATTGTTATCGATACTATCGATATAATCGATTGTATTGGACATTTAGACAATTATAATCGATTAATCGATAATAATCGATAGTATTGCTGTATAATTGACATCGATAGTATCGATTGTATCGAGAATATCGATACTATTGATATCGATAGTATAAGTGATTTTGGGGCCCATCTAATAATCGATTATAATCGGTTCTCGATCGATTATTCGGCAACACTATCGTGCTAGTCACTACATTTCTGTTCGCTGAGTTTTTTCACATTATCCATACGTTACGTTGTGTGAGTTAAGTTAAAGTTAAGTTAATTTTTATATCGGTGAGACCAACATTATGTGAGATGTCGTTTTTTGTACACAAAGAAATTTTTAACAAAAAAACTAAATGGCTCCCGCTTAGAGAGGGAGGGGCTTGAGCCCCACTTAGTAGTGTATTTGTGTATAAAAATAGTGCATACAGAATAAGGGTAGGAACACTGACACTTAAATCAATATTATCACTTTCACTGATTTCACGGTTTTTGTCACTGTTCAGAAGGCACGAAAAATGTCTTAATTCTTCCAGGATCGGTTGCAATAGACTTGAATTTGTGTAACTTATTTCAGGCAGGGTAGTTATCGATGAAGCCGCATACTGAATGATTTCGGCAAATGAGCGTTGATATTACAGCTTTACATTGTGTAGAGAAAGAGGACAATTCAGTGGTTGATATCATATAAGTACCATGGAGTAATTCTTTAGTTTTTCATCACCACAGGTCTCGGCGATCAGTGTAGATTTCTGGGTGAACACGATCCAGCTTCCTAGGCTGATCCGCTGGATCTTCACGCCCTCAATGTCAACTAGAAACGCCGTGCATATGCTCGTATCTAGCTGAAACTCCAGTAGCTGCAGCGCGCAAGTAGGTGGCTGGAACTGTACTACTGACGTCAGTACACAGGACGTTGTCTGCATCAATTCTGTCGCAAAGCTTACGAACTGGCAGGTAGTTAGCATTTTTCACCAAAAGGTAAAGGTATTCAGGGAGTAGGATCACGGTCTTATTAATCGAGCCTTTATACACCGGAAGAGAATGAAAATAATTAAATACGGTTTTATAAACAAGTGAAATTTCCAAAATGAACGTTATCTGGTTTGCCTTTACAAAGGCTTTGAATGTAATAGATCTTTAAAAGCCTAAGGGCCACTCCAGGTCCTCAAACAACTTTGTTGCGCAGAACTTTTTTTTTAAAGTTACATATACTTACTAAAATTTACTTATTACCAATTGGCAATTATCTTTGTACAAAACTAAGTAAATGTAAGATATTTTTTTAAATATATCTTTTCCCCGATTTTTTTAGGACTCACCCTAGGTAATGATAGTCAATCAACAAACTGACAGATTGTTGATTGACTGTCAAAACTAATCCGCCAATAAGGTCCATTACTTGTGGGTTCATTCGACATCGTTTTGTTACTTTTTTTTGACATTGACATTGATACATTCAAAAGAAAACAAAATGGTAGCTTATGATTGATTTTTCGCTAATTACTTATTATTTTTTTTACAAGATTTTTAGATTTAAAATTAGGGAAGTTTAGGGGGGAAAAGGTTACTCATGAGTTAATCTTTCATGTGTACTACTGACCATTAGCTGGTCAAAATCCCATATTGGCTTTGACCATCATCTTTTCAAAAGATTTTTTAAATTCAAAAATAATAAAAAAAAAGATCGGGTTTTCAAACTTGCTTGACAGCGGCTTCGTCGTCGCGAAAGACACGTGGCGCCATCCATTATCATTAGAACGTTTTCGTTGTTTTCATCGGAAACAGTGCTTTTTTCGGGATGAAAGGATCTTATGTCCATTTTTGTACACCTGACGACAAAATTTCAGAAGAATCCTTATTATGATGTTGGTTAAAATAAAACAGGAATATTATTTAAATCAGGACTAATATTTTTTTACTTACCGTACGCGCGAGAGTGAGTATACACGGCACTAGTGTGCGAGCGAGAGAACATGATAAGCACCGCCATTTTCAATTCCTTTCTTTAATGAACCATGTTATACAGGGTGTCCCGAAACTCAACGTCAAGCCGAAACGGGACGATAGGATAGATGGTAACCATCATCAGGAAAATCAGAAAAAAATCCATACCATGTTCTTTAGGAATTATGGGCATTAAACCAAAAACGCAGAATTTCTCAATTTTTTGGTTATAGAGTTTAATGATGGATATTTTTGTCCATTTTAAACGTGTCACCATAACCCTAAATAACGTATCTTTAATCACAATAAAAAATAATAGCACAATTGCCCCAAATTTTCTTAGAAATAACACTTTTTGATGAACTATGAATTCAATATTTTCTAAATATACCGACTTTGACAGAGCCTGCTGTAAAAAATTGTACTTGAGTGCCTTGGCAAGTGCCATCAAAAGTTGGCGCCTTTAATCAGGATTCCAAAATGGTACAACACTTGGTGGGTTACGACTAAAAAATATGAGTAAAAGAAAAACTTGAAGTACTCCGATTTCATGCGATTCCAGTTTACTTAACTAAAATGTTTTTGATTCGCACAAACTCTTTGGTGGTCCTTAATTTTACGACAGAATGATGAATGATGATGTGAGAGATGGATTGTGAAGTTTGGCAAGAGTGAGCGAGATGGATAGTGACGCCAACAATTTTATTGTTGTTATTGTTGACACTTCAGTTCGCTTCGTTCTTCCGTATGTTATGCGTGGCAACCCTACGGAAAGTGCATAATTGCATTCCCTCAGTTTTCATGGACTTTAGTTACACGTGTGCTTCATCAGCATTTAATTTTATTCCTTGTGAATTAGTGTTACTTATTTTTCCCACACTTTGTTTCCTAACTTCGGACAGAGCACATGTTTAGATTAGATTAAATTGTAATAATTATTTTATTAATTAAATTCTTTTTAAGTAAATTTGGTTTTTTTTGAGATCCTCGGCGCGACCATATATTTTTGGCGCAGTCGGTAGGATCGCTTAGGGATATAGAAACAGTATACGTATCCTGCGATAACGAACCTACAGTGTGGTTGTGCCCGAGGAGAATCCAGACATAGATTCGTTGAAGAAAATCGAACGTAAGTACTTTGAATCTTTAAAGTGTTTGCCATCCTTAGTTATAGTATTTCCTATCCTGTAATTCGAATATTAATTTCGCGATTTTTTTTTATTACGTTTATAAATAGTTTATTTTAGTGAAAGTTTTAACTTGTGTTCAAGATTTTCCATCCACGGGAATATCGTTCTAAGATTAGTGATAAGAATAGTCGTAGGTTTAATACAATAGACGAACGTAGAATATTAGAGTCGAACACCATGACGGACCAAGTGGACATTATTTTTAAATCCCTCAGATTGTTGCCCAAATTTGACGGGAACCCACATGTCCTGACGCGGTTCATAAATTTGTGCGATCAGTTGGTAATAGCGCATTTTGACTCAGAGCCTGGCCACGAGTTAGCTAATTTGGCATTATTTAACGGCATCCTTAATAAAGTTACGGGGCCGGCTGCAAGGCTCATCAACTCCAACGGTGTCCCGGATAATTGGCAAGGGATCCGTAGCGCACTTATAAATAACTTCGCAGACCACCGCGATGAGACCGCGCTTTATAATGACCTGTCGCTACAGAGTCAAGGGAATAGTACTCCCCAGGAGTTTTATGAACGGTGTCAGAACTTATTCAGCACGATCATGACTTACATAAGTCTTCACGAGTCCATACCTACCACGATTGAGGCCAAGCGAACGCTTTATTCAAAATTGACCTTGCAAGCGTACTTACGGGGTCTAAAAGACCCACTAGGGTGTAGGATCCGTTGTATGCGTCCCGAAACGATGGAAAAGGCTCTTCAGTTTGTACAGGAAGAATTAAACACCCTCTATATTCAACAACGAAATGAAGGCAGCTCAAATAGGAAAGACTGGACAGACAGACAATTACAACCACCTCCTATTAATTTTAAAACTCCCTTTAATAACTACGTCCCACCAGTAAAATCATTTAACGTGCCGATGCAACCAATTTATAACGCCCCCGGCCCATCGCGTCAGCAAGGTATAACTATGCAAGGGTGGAGACCTGGCCCGAGCCCGATGCAACCACCAAGAGGTGAAACGCGCACGCAGCAAATGTTCCGTGCTCACCCTCATAATTACAACCCCCATAGTCAAGTGTTTAAAATGCCCCCTAGACCTCAGAACCAGACTTTTAACTCTAACACTCCGCGTCCTATGAGTGGCGTTACGCCTTTTGCAACGAGACATTTACCAGTTATGGGACACGATTGGAGAAAGCATGGCAACCCGCCGCCGACTAACTATTTTAAAACGCGCGAGGTTAACTTCAACGAATTAGGCGATTACTATTATTATAATACCTATCCAGAGTACGAACCGTATTATTCATACGATCCGAATCCGATGTACCCCGAGTTCTATGAACCTAATTACGAGTATAGTGAAAGCGCGAATATTGAGGACGTAGGAAATCCCGAAACTGAACAGGAGGATTTTCAAAAACCATCCAGTTCAGAAAAGCAAAAATAGAAGTAAATTTGCAGACACAGCGTCAGCTTATGTATGTACAAATTAATGAACCGCCCCTTAAGATCTTAGTGGACACAGGCGCCAATCAATCCTTCATAAGCCCGCAAGCTCTGCAAAATTATTTTTATAATGTGCCGCTAAACTACGAACCATTCGAAGTTACGAACTCCAATATGACGACTACACATAAGCATTCAATTACGCTACCTTGTTTTAATGAATACAAAGAAAACGGCGACATGACTTTATTCGTGTACGATTTTCATAAGTACTTCGATGGGTTACTAGGCTTAGATTTATTAACTGCTTGGGACTCTAACATAGACCTTAAGAACAAATTACTAACAACTAGAAATGCAAAGATACCTTTACAAATTTATGATTCTCGTAATGTCAACTTGTACGAAGACATAATTCCAGCTCAATCCACTAAGTTGATTCAATTACCCATTAATACTTCAGACGGAGATGTCTTAGTGCAAGATGAAATTATTTGTAGCTGTACTATTACTGATTGCGTGACTGCGGTAAAGAACAATCGTGGTTGGGTCGAAGTTTGTAATAATTCCGATAATGACATAATCTTTTCAATGGATAGGCCAGTCGAAGGCGAACTTTTTAACGCTGAGATTAACCATTTACAACACTCTCCAGAGCGCGTATCTGAAGTTTTATCTCGACTTAGAACTGATCATTTAAACCCCGAGGAGCTTGCTAATCTTCAGGCACTGTGTTCGCGTTACGCGGACGTATTTTACATAGATGGTGAACCGTTGACGTTCACAAATAAAATTAAGCACCGTATTAAAACCACAGATGAAGTTCCTGTTTACACTAAAAGCTATCGATATCCTTATATACACCGACAGGAAGTTAAAGATCAAATATCTAAGATGCTTGCTCAGAATATAATTCGACCATCCGATTCCGCGTGGAGCTCGCCGATTTGGATAGTTCCTAAAAAGGCTGATGCTTCCGGTAAAACTAAATGGCGGATAGTAGTAGACTTCCGAAAAGTAAATGAGAAAACCATTAATGATAAGTATCCTATCCCGAATATTACCGACGTTTTGGATAAACTAGGTAAATGTCAGTATTTTACAACATTAGATTTAGCAAGTGGCTTCCATCAAGTGGAAATGGACCCCTCAGACATTCCCAAAACGGCATTCAATGTTGAAAATGGCCACTATGAATATCTTAGGATGCCGATGGGTCTTAAAAACTCACCATCGACCTTCCAAAGGGTCATGGATAATGTGCTTAGGGATTTGCAAAATAACATCTGTTTAGTATACTTAGACGACATAATCGTTTTTAGCACCTCATTACAGGAGATGATGATTAATCTCGAAAAAGTATTTGACAGATTGCGCGAATCTAACTTTAAAATTCAAATGGATAAGTCCGAATTCTTGAAGTTAGAGACTGATTTCTTAGGACACGTCATTTGTAGAGACGGGGTGAAACCAAACCCTAATAAAATCAAGGCCATAAAAGAATATCCTATTCCAAAAACCCCGACAGAAATCAAACGCTTTTTAGGACTCTTAGGGTATTACAGGAAGTTCATCCCCGATTTCGCACGCATTACGAAACCGTTAACTCAGTGTCTTAAGAAAGGCTCGAAAATAACGTTAGATCCAACTTACATTAATTGTTTCGAAAAATGTAAAACACTTCTGACCAACGACCCGATTCTTCAGTACCCAGATTTTACTAGGGAATTTATTCTAACAACCGATGCATCCAATGTTGCCATTGGGGCCGTGTTATCCCAAGGTACTATTGGCTCAGATAAACCCATCGCCTTTGCCTCAAGAACTCTGAACTCTAGCGAATTGAACTACAGTACGATAGAAAAGGAGCTTCTTGCCATTGTGTGGGCTACTAAGTACTTCAGACCCTATTTATTTGGTCGCAAATTTAAAATTCTAACAGACCACAAGCCATTGCAATGGGTGATGAGTTTAAAGGAGCCAAATTCAAGACTTACAAGATGGCGTTTGAAATTAACTGAATACGATTTCGAAGTTGTGTATAAGCAGGGCAAATATAATACGAACGCGGATGCACTATCTCGCATTCAGTTAAATAACGAAGAACTTAGCTCAATAGTTGTGAATCCTTCCGAAAGGTCGGATAATTTAGACGATTCTAGAACCCTCACAGCTCTCGAAGGTGCTGATGATTCTAGAACCGTCACAGCTCACACTAGCGCGGAAAACCCCATCTTGGAAGTACCCATATCGGAAGATCCACTAAATAGGTATACAAAGCAGATCGTTTTTAACATCGTGGGTGACATCAAAGGTAAGTCCGTAGTAACTAAGCCTTTCGATACTCACACCAAAACATCAATTCAGTTATCCGAATCTAGTTTAGAGCAGGACGTCATAGATGCAATTCGAGAGTATGTACATCCTAAAATAAAGACAGGTTTGCTTATTAATCCTTCTGATGCTATGACTAAAGTAATACCTATTATACAGAGAAATTTTAAAAGTTCAGCTATGAGTTTGGTTCTTGTAAAGAAAGAGTTAGAAAATGTGCGTGAGTACCTAAAACAACAAGAAATTATTAATCATTACCACGATGGTAAAACCAACCATCGCGGTATTAACGAGTGTTTCCTAGCTTTATCACGTAGGTACTACTGGCCTAAGATGAGGGAGCATATCACTAAATTCATTAATGACTGTACCATCTGCGGACAGGCTAAATACGATCGAAATCCAATCAAACAACAATTTCGAATCGTACCACCACCCAGCAAACCGTTTGAGCTAGTTCATATGGATTTACTTACTATACAGGGTGAGAAATTTTTAACAATCGTAGACGCATTTTCGAAGTATGCTCAGGCATATTACCTACGTGATGGAACTGCTATTAGTGTCGTTCAAGCATTTTTAACTTATTGCACGCATCATGGGATACCCATCACTATAGTCACAGATAACGGCCCTGAATTTATAAATCAACTTGTTACGGAATTTGTTCAACTACATAGAATTCAACACCACAAGGTTGCACCCCACACCCCTAATGAAAACGGTATTGTTGAGCGATTTCACTCGACTATACTCGAACATTTACGTATTTTAAAACTTGAACGTAAGGGTGAAGCGACTATTAACCTCATGCCGTATGCCCTTCTGGCATATAATAACTCCATCCATAGTTTTACTAAATGCAAGCCAATAGAAATCATAACAGGTCACTTTGACCCGCGGGATCCATTTGACATAGACCTTTCATCTCATCTTTTACAACAATACATGATAGATCATAAGAATAAAATGACTCAGGTGTACAACTTAATGCACGAGTCATGTACTTCACTTCGCACCGATTTAACAAACAATATTAATCGTAATCGCAGTTCAGAAATAGAATACTCACCTGAACAACAAGTTTATATTAAAAATCCAGTCGCTTCCAGACAAAAACTAGCCCCACGCTTTATGCGAGATGAGATCATTGCCAATTTGCCTATACACATCTACACAAAGAAAAGACGTGGACCCGTCGCTAAGTCCCGACTTAAGAGAATACCTAATAGTAATCAATTGTTACAGGGCTCATCTAGTACTCCTTCTCCTCCTGCCGGTAACAGTACGAATGCAGGAGATAAAACTTGAGAACATCGATGAAGGCCCTGGTATTCTGCCCTTCAAATTAGGTCCCACTAGAATCATTTCACATTATCATTCATTTATCCAATCCATTAACCTACAGGATCTAGAAGCTAAAGTCGATTCAGTAATTAATCAATTAAATACCATAGAACCGGTGTTAAATAACAAAACTAGCTCATTATTCACCCCTCATATTCATTATTTAACTAATAAAGCTTATAGTGTGCTTGAGCAGTTACAAAGTTTTGAAGTAGGTCGCACTAAACGCGGATTAGTAGACGGACTTGGTAGTATAGTTAAAAGCATAACAGGAAATCTAGACCAGACAGATGCATTGCATTATAATCAAGCCATTAGGAACCTTAAAGATTCGGATAACCAGTTATTAATAGAACTAAATAGTCATGTAAGCATTTCTAAGGAATGGATGTCTCAATATTCTAATATAATAGACAATATTACTAAAAATCAAAATAAAATTGAACAATTAATAAATAAAATAAGCCAAGCAGAAGCTACTCGTGACTATGACCTGGTTAAATATGCACATTTAGCACAAACATTTCTAATAATTGGCGACAATGTTGATGCAATTTCGCAAGAAATATTCCGATTGCAAAATATATTAGCTTTCATTAAAATGTCAATTCCGCATCATTCAATTATGGACAGGAAATCATTCGACACCATATTCAGCAAATTACGAAATTTATATAGTAGCGATAATTTGATTGAAGTTGATATCCGAGAATATTACGATATAATTCGAGTAGGCTATTATTATAAAGGTAATGAAATTATTTTAGTTTTTAAATTTCCTATTGTTTTATCTCAAATATATACTATGTATAGATTGTCCATGGTCCCTAATAAGTATAATGAAATCCTTTTATCTCCCTCCCCATTCCTGGCAATATACGGCAAAGAATTCAGGTACATGGAGGCTGAATGCCCGAAGACCACCAAGTGGTACATCTGCAATGGAAACCGGAGCGCACAGATCTCAGATAATGGAGATTGCATCCACCAACTTATCACCGAGCAACAAAAAACCACCACCTGCAAGTCAGTTCGAGTAATGCTTCAAGGGCCAGCCTATGACCAGCTCGACGAGAAACACTACGCTATCAGCTTTCCTATACCGTCGAGAATACATCTCTCCTGCGGACAAAATCTCTACAAGGAACTTAAAGGAAGTTATCTCGCAGTCATCCCGCAAGGCTGCTCCATCATCACACCCTACTTCGTCATCTCAAACATAGACGACCACATCGGAGGCCAAGTACTCAAGATCATGGACATAGCTTCAGAGAAATCATCGCGGCTGCCAGCATCCGCCATTGTTGAATTAAATTCAATCGACCTCGATCATTTACATGAAATCAACACTAAAGTCTCTGCGCAACAATCCGTCGATATCAAAACTGAAGCAATCGAGGACAGTATCTACCATACGACCATACCGCTATATCTTATAATAGTGGTAATTGGTGTATCCTGCACTTTCTTCCTGATGTACCGGAGACACTGGCTTCTCCAAGGATCTGCTGGAATAACTGAACGAGTGCCAACGGGAGTTTACGCCGTTCCTGGAACGAGAACAAGGGTTGACTTGGATCAACCCCCAGCTTCCTTCACATCTAAAGTGTTCAGTCGCTGTTCTACGGGGGGAGGTGTTATGCGTGGCAACCCTACGGAAAGTGCATAATTGCATTCCCTCAGTTTTCATGGACTTTAGTTACACGTGTGCTTCATCAGCATTTAATTTTATTCCTTGTGAATTAGTGTTACTTATTTTTCCCACACTTTGTTTCCTAACTTCGGACAGAGCACATGTTTAGATTAGATTAAATTGTAATAATTATTTTATTAATTAAATTCTTTTTAAGTAAATTTGGTTTTTTTTGAGATCCTCGGCGCGACCATATATTTTTGGCGCAGTCGGTAGGATCGCTTAGGGATATAGAAACAGTATACGTATCCTGCGATAACGAACCTACAGTGTGGTTGTGCCCGAGGAGAATCCAGACATAGATTCGTTGAAGAAAATCGAATGTAAGTACTTTGAATCTTTAAAGTGTTTGCCATCCTTAGTTATAGTATTTCCTATCCTGTAATTCGAATATTAATTTCGCGATTTTTTTTTATTACGTTTATAAATAGTTTATTTTAGTGAAAGTTTTAACTTGTGTTCAAGATTTTCCATCCACGGGAATATCGTTCTAAGATTAGTGATAAGAATAGTCGTAGGTTTAATACAATAGACGAACGTAGAATATTAGAGTCGAACACCATGACGGACCAAGTGGACATTAATTTTAAATCCCTCAGATTGTTGCCCGAATTTGACGGGAACCCACATGTCCTGACGCGGTTCATAAATTTGTGCGATCAGTTGGTAATAGCGCATTTTGACTCAGAGCCTGGCCACGAGTTAGCTAATTTGGCATTATTTAACGGCATCCTTAATAAAGTTACGGGGCCGGCTGCAAGGCTCATCAACTCCAACGGTGTCCCGGATAATTGGCAAGGGATCCGTAGCGCACTTATAAATAACTTCGCAGACCACCGCGATGAGACCGCGCTTTATAATGACCTGTCGCTACAGAGTCAAGGGAATAGTACTCCCCAGGAGTTTTATGAACGGTGTCAGAACTTATTCAGCACGATCATGACTTACATAAGTCTTCACGAGTCCATACCTACCACGATTGAGGCCAAGCGAACGCTTTATTCAAAATTGACCTTGCAAGCGTACTTACGGGGTCTAAAAGACCCACTAGGGTGTAGGATCCGTTGTATGCGTCCCGAAACGATGGAAAAGGCTCTTCAGTTTGTACAGGAAGAATTAAACACCCTCTATATTCAACAACGAAATGAAGGCAGCTCAAATAGGAAAGACTGGACAGACAGACAATTACAACCACCTCCTATTAATTTTAAAACTCCCTTTAATAACTACGTCCCACCAGTAAAATCATTTAACGTGCCGATGCAACCAATTTATAACGCCCCCGGCCCATCGCGTCAGCAAGGTATAACTATGCAAGGGTGGAGACCTGGCCCGAGCCCGATGCAACCACCAAGAGGTGAAACGCGCACGCAGCAAATGTTCCGTGCTCACCCTCATAATTACAACCCCCATAGTCAAGTGTTTAAAATGCCCCCTAGACCTCAGAACCAGACTTTTAACTCTAACACTCCGCGTCCTATGAGTGGCGTTACGCCTTTTGCAACGAGACATTTACCAGTTATGGGACACGATTGGAGAAAGCATGGCAACCCGCCGCCGACTAACTATTTTAAAACGCGCGAGGTTAACTTCAACGAATTAGGCGATTACTATTATTATAATACCTATCCAGAGTACGAACCGTATTATTCATACGATCCGAATCCGATGTACCCCGAGTTCTATGAACCTAATTACGAGTATAGTGAAAGCGCGAATATTGAGGACGTAGGAAATCCCGAAACTGAACAGGAGGATTTTCAAAAACCATCCAGTTCAGAAAAGCAAAAATAGAAGTAAATTTGCAGACACAGCGTCAGCTTATGTATGTACAAATTAATGAACCGCCCCTTAAGATCTTAGTGGACACAGGCGCCAATCAATCCTTCATAAGCCCGCAAGCTCTGCAAAATTATTTTTATAATGTGCCGCTAAACTACGAACCATTCGAAGTTACGAACTCCAATATGACGACTACACATAAGCATTCAATTACGCTACCTTGTTTTAATGAATACAAAGAAAACGGCGACATGACTTTATTCGTGTACGATTTTCATAAGTACTTCGATGGGTTACTAGGCTTAGATTTATTAACTGCTTGGGACTCTAACATAGACCTTAAGAACAAATTACTAACAACTAGAAATGCAAAGATACCTTTACAAATTTATGATTCTCGTAATGTCAACTTGTACGAAGACATAATTCCAGCTCAATCCACTAAGTTGATTCAATTACCCATTAATACTTCAGACGGAGATGTCTTAGTGCAAGATGAAATTATTTGTAGCTGTACTATTACTGATTGCGTGACTGCGGTAAAGAACAATCGTGGTTGGGTCGAAGTTTGTAATAATTCCGATAATGACATAATCTTTTCAATGGATAGGCCAGTCGAAGGCGAACTTTTTAACGCTGAGATTAACCATTTACAACACTCTCCAGAGCGCGTATCTGAAGTTTTATCTCGACTTAGAACTGATCATTTAAACCCCGAGGAGCTTGCTAATCTTCAGGCACTGTGTTCGCGTTACGCGGACGTATTTTACATAGATGGTGAACCGTTGACGTTCACAAATAAAATTAAGCACCGTATTAAAACCACAGATGAAGTTCCTGTTTACACTAAAAGCTATCGATATCCTTATATACACCGACAGGAAGTTAAAGATCAAATATCTAAGATGCTTGCTCAGAATATAATTCGACCATCCGATTCCGCGTGGAGCTCGCCGATTTGGATAGTTCCTAAAAAGGCTGATGCTTCCGGTAAAACTAAATGGCGGATAGTAGTAGACTTCCGAAAAGTAAATGAGAAAACCATTAATGATAAGTATCCTATCCCGAATATTACCGACGTTTTGGATAAACTAGGTAAATGTCAGTATTTTACAACATTAGATTTAGCAAGTGGCTTCCATCAAGTGGAAATGGACCCCTCAGACATTCCCAAAACGGCATTCAATGTTGAAAATGGCCACTATGAATATCTTAGGATGCCGATGGGTCTTAAAAACTCACCATCGACCTTCCAAAGGGTCATGGATAATGTGCTTAGGGATTTGCAAAATAACATCTGTTTAGTATACTTAGACGACATAATCGTTTTTAGCACCTCATTACAGGAGATGATGATTAATCTCGAAAAAGTATTTGACAGATTGCGCGAATCTAACTTTAAAATTCAAATGGATAAGTCCGAATTCTTGAAGTTAGAGACTGATTTCTTAGGACACGTCATTTGTAGAGACGGGGTGAAACCAAACCCTAATAAAATCAAGGCCATAAAAGAATATCCTATTCCAAAAACCCCGACAGAAATCAAACGCTTTTTAGGACTCTTAGGGTATTACAGGAAGTTCATCCCCGATTTCGCACGCATTACGAAACCGTTAACTCAGTGTCTTAAGAAAGGCTCGAAAATAACGTTAGATCCAACTTACATTAATTGTTTCGAAAAATGTAAAACACTTCTGACCAACGACCCGATTCTTCAGTACCCAGATTTTACTAGGGAATTTATTCTAACAACCGATGCATCCAATGTTGCCATTGGGGTCGTGTTATCCCAAGGTACTATTGGCTCAGATAAACCCATCGCCTTTGCCTCAAGAACTCTGAACTCTAGCGAATTGAACTACAGTACGATAGAAAAGGAGCTTCTTGCCATTGTGTGGGCTACTAAGTACTTCAGACCCTATTTATTTGGTCGCAAATTTAAAATTCTAACAGACCACAAGCCATTGCAATGGGTGATGAGTTTAAAGGAGCCAAATTCAAGACTTACAAGATGGCGTTTGAAATTAACTGAATACGATTTCGAAGTTGTGTATAAGCAGGGCAAATATAATACGAACGCGGATGCACTATCTCGCATTCAGTTAAATAACGAAGAACTTAGCTCAATAGTTGTGAATCCTTCCGAAAGGTCGGATAATTTAGACGATTCTAGAACCCTCACAGCTCTCGAAGGTGCTGATGATTCTAGAACCGTCACAGCTCACACTAGCGCGGAAAACCCCATCTTGGAAGTACCCATATCGGAAGATCCACTAAATAGGTATACAAAGCAGATCGTTTTTAACATCGTGGGTGACATCAAAGGTAAGTCCGTAGTAACTAAGCCTTTCGATACTCACACCAAAACATCAATTCAGTTATCCGAATCTAGTTTAGAGCAGGACGTCATAGATGCAATTCGAGAGTATGTACATCCTAAAATAAAGACAGGTTTGCTTATTAATCCTTCTGATGCTATGACTAAAGTAATACCTATTATACAGAGAAATTTTAAAAGTTCAGCTATGAGTTTGGTTCTTGTAAAGAAAGAGTTAGAAAATGTGCGTGAGTACCTAAAACAACAAGAAATTATTAATCATTACCACGATGGTAAAACCAACCATCGCGGTATTAACGAGTGTTTCCTAGCTTTATCACGTAGGTACTACTGGCCTAAGATGAGGGAGCATATCACTAAATTCATTAATGACTGTACCATCTGCGGACAGGCTAAATACGATCGAAATCCAATCAAACAACAATTTCGAATCGTACCACCACCCAGCAAACCGTTTGAGCTAGTTCATATGGATTTACTTACTATACAGGGTGAGAAATTTTTAACAATCGTAGACGCATTTTCGAAGTATGCTCAGGCATATTACCTACGTGATGGACCTGCTATTAGTGTCGTTCAAGCATTTTTAACTTATTGCACGCATCATGGGATACCCATCACTATAGTCACAGATAACGGCCCTGAATTTATAAATCAACTTGTTACGGAATTTGTTAAACTACATAGAATTCAACACCACAAGGTTGCACCCCACACCCCTAATGAAAACGGTATTGTTGAGCGATTTCACTCGACTATACTCGAACATTTACGTATTTTAAAACTTGAACGTAAGGGTGAAGCGACTATTAACCTCATGCCGTATGCCCTTCTGGCATATAATAACTCCATCCATAGTTTTACTAAATGCAAGCCAATAGAAATCATAACAGGTCACTTTGACCCGCGGGATCCATTTGACATAGACCTTTCATCTCATCTTTTACAACAATACATGATAGATCATAAGAATAAAATGACTCAGGTGTACAACTTAATGCACGAGTCATGTACTTCACTTCGCACCGATTTAACAAACAATATTAATCGTAATCGCAGTTCAGAAATAGAATACTCACCTGAACAACAAGTTTATATTAAAAATCCAGTCGCTTCCAGACAAAAACTAGCCCCACGCTTTATGCGAGATGAGATCATTGCCAATTTGCCTATACACATCTACACAAAGAAAAGACGTGGACCCGTCGCTAAGTCCCGACTTAAGAGAATACCTAATAGTAATCAATTGTTACAGGGCTCATCTAGTACTCCTTCTCCTCCTGCCGGTAACAGTACGAATGCAGGAGATAAAACTTGAGAACATCGATGAAGGCCCTGGTATTCTGCCCTTCAAATTAGGTCCCACTAGAATCATTTCACATTATCATTCATTTATCCAATCCATTAACCTACAGGATCTAGAAGCTAAAGTCGATTCAGTAATTAATCAATTAAATACCATAGAACCGGTGTTAAATAACAAAACTAGCTCATTATTCACCCCTCATATTCATTATTTAACTAATAAAGCTTATAGTGTGCTTGAGCAGTTACAAAGTTTTGAAGTAGGTCGCACTAAACGCGGATTAGTAGACGGACTTGGTAGTATAGTTAAAAGCATAACAGGAAATCTAGACCAGACAGATGCATTGCATTATAATCAAGCCATTAGGAACCTTAAAGATTCGGATAACCAGTTATTAATAGAACTAAATAGTCATGTAAGCATTTCTAAGGAATGGATGTCTCAATATTCTAATATAATAGACAATATTACTAAAAATCAAAATAAAATTGAACAATTAATAAATAAAATAAGCCAAGCAGAAGCTACTCGTAACTATGACCTGGTTAAATATGCACATTTAGCACAAACATTTCTAATAATTGGCGACAATGTTGATGCAATTTCGCAAGAAATATTCCGATTGCAAAATATATTAGCTTTCATTAAAATGTCAATTCCGCATCATTCAATTATGGACAGGAAATCATTCGACACCATATTCAGCAAATTACGAAATTTATATAGTAGCGATAATTTGATTGAAGTTGATATCCGAGAATATTACGATATAATTCGAGTAGGCTATTATTATAAAGGTAATGAAATTATTTTAGTTTTTAAATTTCCTATTGTTTTATCTCAAATATATACTATGTATAGATTGTCCATGGTCCCTAATAAGTATAATGAAATCCTTTTATCTCCCTCCCCATTCCTGGCAATATACGGCAAAGAATTCAGGTACATGGAGGCTGAATGCCCGAAGACCACCAAGTGGTACATCTGCAATGGAAACCGGAGCGCACAGATCTCAGATAATGGAGATTGCATCCACCAACTTATCACCGAGCAACAAAAAACCACCACCTGCAAGTCAGTTCGAGTAATGCTTCAAGGGCCAGCCTATGACCAGCTCGACGAGAAACACTACGCTATCAGCTTTCCTATACCGTCGAGAATACATCTCTCCTGCGGACAAAATCTCTACAAGGAACTTAAAGGAAGTTATCTCGCAGTCATCCCGCAGGGCTGCTCCATCATCACACCCTACTTCGTCATCTCAAACATAGACGACCACATCGGAGGCCAAGTACTCAAGATCATGGACATAGCTTCAGAGAAATCATCGCGGCTGCCAGCATCCGCCATTGTTGAATTAAATTCAATCGACCTCGATCATTTACATGAAATCAACACTAAAGTCTCTGCGCAACAATCCGTCGATATCAAAACTGAAGCAATCGAGGACAGTATCTACCATACGACCATACCGCTATATCTTATAATAGTGGTAATTGGTGTATCCTGCACTGTCTTCCTGATGTACCGGAGACACTGGCTTCTCCAAGGATCTGCTGGAATAACTGAACGAGTGCCAACGGGAGTTTACGCCGTTCCTGGAACGAGAACAAGGGTTGACTTGGATCAACCCCCAGCTTCCTTCACATCTAAAGTGTTCAGTCGCTGTTCTACGGGGGGAGGTGTTATGCGTGGCAACCCTACGGAAAGTGCATAATTGCATTCCCTCAGTTTTCATGGACTTTAGTTACACGTGTGCTTCATCAGCATTTAATTTTATTCCTTGTGAATTAGTGTTACTTATTTTTCCCACACTTTGTTTCCTAACTTCGGACAGAGCACATGTTTAGATTAGATTAAATTGTAATAATTATTTTATTAATTAAATTCTTTTTAAGTAAATTTGGTTTTTTTTGAGATCCTCGGCGCGACCATATATTTTTGGCGCAGTCGGTAGGATCGCTTAGGGATATAGAAACAGTATACGTATCCTGCGATAACGAACCTACAGTGTGGTTGTGCCCGAGGAGAATCCAGACATAGATTCGTTGAAGAAAATCGAACGTAAGTACTTTGAATCTTTAAAGTGTTTGCCATCCTTAGTTATAGTATTTCCTATCCTGTAATTCGAATATTAATTTCGCGATTTTTTTTTATTACGTTTATAAATAGTTTATTTTAGTGAAAGTTTTAACTTGTGTTCAAGATTTTCCATCCACGGGAATATCGTTCTAAGATTAGTGATAAGAATAGTCGTAGGTTTAATACAATAGACGAACGTAGAATATTAGAGTCGAACACCATGACGGACCAAGTGGACATTAATTTTAAATCCCTCAGATTGTTGCCCGAATTTGACGGGAACCCACATGTCCTGACGCGGTTCATAAATTTGTGCGATCAGTTGGTAATAGCGCATTTTGACTCAGAGCCTGGCCACGAGTTAGCTAATTTGGCATTATTTAACGGCATCCTTAATAAAGTTACGGGGCCGGCTGCAAGGCTCATCAACTCCAACGGTGTCCCGGATAATTGGCAAGGGATCCGTAGCGCACTTATAAATAACTTCGCAGACCACCGCGATGAGACCGCGCTTTATAATGACCTGTCGCTACAGAGTCAAGGGAATAGTACTCCCCAGGAGTTTTATGAACGGTGTCAGAACTTATTCAGCACGATCATGACTTACATAAGTCTTCACGAGTCCATACCTACCACGATTGAGGCCAAGCGAACGCTTTATTCAAAATTGACCTTGCAAGCGTACTTACGGGGTCTAAAAGACCCACTAGGGTGTAGGATCCGTTGTATGCGTCCCGAAACGATGGAAAAGGCTCTTCAGTTTGTACAGGAAGAATTAAACACCCTCTATATTCAACAACGAAATGAAGGCAGCTCAAATAGGAAAGACTGGACAGACAGACAATTACAACCACCTCCTATTAATTTTAAAACTCCCTTTAATAACTACGTCCCACCAGTAAAATCATTTAACGTGCCGATGCAACCAATTTATAACGCCCCCGGCCCATCGCGTCAGCAAGGTATAACTATGCAAGGGTGGAGACCTGGCCCGAGCCCGATGCAACCACCAAGAGGTGAAACGCGCACGCAGCAAATGTTCCGTGCTCACCCTCATAATTACAACCCCCATAGTCAAGTGTTTAAAATGCCCCCTAGACCTCAGAACCAGACTTTTAACTCTAACACTCCGCGTCCTATGTGTGGCGTTACGCCTTTTGCAACGAGACATTTACCAGTTATGGGACACGATTGGAGAAAGCATGGCAACCCGCCGCCGACTAACTATTTTAAAACGCGCGAGGTTAACTTCAACGAATTAGGCGATTACTATTATTATAATACCTATCCAGAGTACGAACCGTATTATTCATACGATCCGAATCCGATGTACCCCGAGTTCTATGAACCTAATTACGAGTATAGTGAAAGCGCGAATATTGAGGACGTAGGAAATCCCGAAACTGAACAGGAGGATTTTCAAAAACCATCCAGTTCAGAAAAGCAAAAATAGAAGTAAATTTGCAGACACAGCGTCAGCTTATGTATGTACAAATTAATGAACCGCCCCTTAAGATCTTAGTGGACACAGGCGCCAATCAATCCTTCATAAGCCCGCAAGCTCTGCAAAATTATTTTTATAATGTGCCGCTAAACTACGAACCATTCGAAGTTACGAACTCCAATATGACGACTACACATAAGCATTCAATTACGCTACCTTGTTTTAATGAATACAAAGAAAACGGCGACATGACTTTATTCGTGTACGATTTTCATAAGTACTTCGATGGGTTACTAGGCTTAGATTTATTAACTGCTTGGGACTCTAACATAGACCTTAAGAACAAATTACTAACAACTAGAAATGCAAAGATACCTTTACAAATTTATGATTCTCGTAATGTCAACTTGTACGAAGACATAATTCCAGCTCAATCCACTAAGTTGATTCAATTACCCATTAATACTTCAGACGGAGATGTCTTAGTGCAAGATGAAATTATTTGTAGCTGTACTATTACTGATTGCGTGACTGCGGTAAAGAACAATCGTGGTTGGGTCGAAGTTTGTAATAATTCCGATAATGACATAATCTTTTCAATGGATAGGCCAGTCGAAGGCGAACTTTTTAACGCTGAGATTAACCATTTACAACACTCTCCAGAGCGCGTATCTGAAGTTTTATCTCGACTTAGAACTGATCATTTAAACCCCGAGGAGCTTGCTAATCTTCAGGCACTGTGTTCGCGTTACGCGGACGTATTTTACATAGATGGTGAACCGTTGACGTTCACAAATAAAATTAAGCACCGTATTAAAACCACAGATGAAGTTCCTGTTTACACTAAAAGCTATCGATATCCTTATATACACCGACAGGAAGTTAAAGATCAAATATCTAAGATGCTTGCTCAGAATATAATTCGACCATCCGATTCCGCGTGGAGCTCGCCGATTTGGATAGTTCCTAAAAAGGCTGATGCTTCCGGTAAAACTAAATGGCGGATAGTAGTAGACTTCCGAAAAGTAAATGAGAAAACCATTAATGATAAGTATCCTATCCCGAATATTACCGACGTTTTGGATAAACTAGGTAAATGTCAGTATTTTACAACATTAGATTTAGCAAGTGGCTTCCATCAAGTGGAAATGGACCCCTCAGACATTCCCAAAACGGCATTCAATGTTGAAAATGGCCACTATGAATATCTTAGGATGCCGATGGGTCTTAAAAACTCACCATCGACCTTCCAAAGGGTCATGGATAATGTGCTTAGGGATTTGCAAAATAACATCTGTTTAGTATACTTAGACGACATAATCGTTTTTAGCACCTCATTACAGGAGATGATGATTAATCTCGAAAAAGTATTTGACAGATTGCGCGAATCTAACTTTAAAATTCAAATGGATAAGTCCGAATTCTTGAAGTTAGAGACTGATTTCTTAGGACACGTCATTTGTAGAGACGGGGTGAAACCAAACCCTAATAAAATCAAGGCCATAAAAGAATATCCTATTCCAAAAACCCCGACAGAAATCAAACGCTTTTTAGGACTCTTAGGGTATTACAGGAAGTTCATCCCCGATTTCGCACGCATTACGAAACCGTTAACTCAGTGTCTTAAGAAAGGCTCGAAAATAACGTTAGATCCAACTTACATTAATTGTTTCGAAAAATGTAAAACACTTCTGACCAACGACCCGATTCTTCAGTACCCAGATTTTACTAGGGAATTTATTCTAACAACCGATGCATCCAATGTTGCCATTGGGGCCGTGTTATCCCAAGGTACTATTGGCTCAGATAAACCCATCGCCTTTGCCTCAAGAACTCTGAACTCTAGCGAATTGAACTACAGTACGATAGAAAAGGAGCTTCTTGCCATTGTGTGGGCTACTAAGTACTTCAGACCCTATTTATTTGGTCGCAAATTTAAAATTCTAACAGACCACAAGCCATTGCAATGGGTGATGAGTTTAAAGGAGCCAAATTCAAGACTTACAAGATGGCGTTTGAAATTAACTGAATACGATTTCGAAGTTGTGTATAAGCAGGGCAAATATAATACGAACGCGGATGCACTATCTCGCATTCAGTTAAATAACGAAGAACTTAGCTCAATAGTTGTGAATCCTTCCGAAAGGTCGGATAATTTAGACGATTCTAGAACCCTCACAGCTCTCGAAGGTGCTGATGATTCTAGAACCGTCACAGCTCACACTAGCGCGGAAAACCCCATCTTGGAAGTACCCATATCGGAAGATCCACTAAATAGGTATACAAAGCAGATCGTTTTTAACATCGTGGGTGACATCAAAGGTAAGTCCGTAGTAACTAAGCCTTTCGATACTCACACCAAAACATCAATTCAGTTATCCGAATCTAGTTTAGAGCAGGACGTCATAGATGCAATTCGAGAGTATGTACATCCTAAAATAAAGACAGGTTTGCTTATTAATCCTTCTGATGCTATGACTAAAGTAATACCTATTATACAGAGAAATTTTAAAAGTTCAGCTATGAGTTTGGTTCTTGTAAAGAAAGAGTTAGAAAATGTGCGTGAGTACCTAAAACAACAAGAAATTATTAATCATTACCACGATGGTAAAACCAACCATCGCGGTATTAACGAGTGTTTCCTAGCTTTATCACGTAGGTACTACTGGCCTAAGATGAGGGAGCATATCACTAAATTCATTAATGACTGTACCATCTGCGGACAGGCTAAATACGATCGAAATCCAATCAAACAACAATTTCGAATCGTACCACCACCCAGCAAACCGTTTGAGCTAGTTCATATGGATTTACTTACTATACAGGGTGAGAAATTTTTAACAATCGTAGACGCATTTTCGAAGTATGCTCAGGCATATTACCTACGTGATGGACCTGCTATTAGTGTCGTTCAAGCATTTTTAACTTATTGCACGCATCATGGGATACCCATCACTATAGTCACAGATAACGGCCCTGAATTTATAAATCAACTTGTTACGGAATTTGTTAAACTACATAGAATTCAACACCACAAGGTTGCACCCCACACCCCTAATGAAAACGGTATTGTTGAGCGATTTCACTCGACTATACTCGAACATTTACGTATTTTAAAACTTGAACGTAAGGGTGAAGCGACTATTAACCTCATGCCGTATGCCCTTCTGGCATATAATAACTCCATCCATAGTTTTACTAAATGCAAGCCAATAGAAATCATAACAGGTCACTTTGACCCGCGGGATCCATTTGACATAGACCTTTCATCTCATCTTTTACAACAATACATGATAGATCATAAGAATAAAATGACTCAGGTGTACAACTTAATGCACGAGTCATGTACTTCACTTCGCACCGATTTAACAAACAATATTAATCGTAATCGCAGTTCAGAAATAGAATACTCACCTGAACAACAAGTTTATATTAAAAATCCAGTCGCTTCCAGACAAAAACTAGCCCCACGCTTTATGCGAGATGAGATCATTGCCAATTTGCCTATACACATCTACACAAAGAAAAGACGTGGACCCGTCGCTAAGTCCCGACTTAAGAGAATACCTAATAGTAATCAATTGTTACAGGGCTCATCTAGTACTCCTTCTCCTCCTGCCGGTAACAGTACGAATGCAGGAGATAAAACTTGAGAACATCGATGAAGGCCCTGGTATTCTGCCCTTCAAATTAGGTCCCACTAGAATCATTTCACATTATCATTCATTTATCCAATCCATTAACCTACAGGATCTAGAAGCTAAAGTCGATTCAGTAATTAATCAATTAAATACCATAGAACCGGTGTTAAATAACAAAACTAGCTCATTATTCACCCCTCATATTCATTATTTAACTAATAAAGCTTATAGTGTGCTTGAGCAGTTACAAAGTTTTGAAGTAGGTCGCACTAAACGCGGATTAGTAGACGGACTTGGTAGTATAGTTAAAAGCATAACAGGAAATCTAGACCAGACAGATGCATTGCATTATAATCAAGCCATTAGGAACCTTAAAGATTCGGATAACCAGTTATTAATAGAACTAAATAGTCATGTAAGCATTTCTAAGGAATGGATGTCTCAATATTCTAATATAATAGACAATATTACTAAAAATCAAAATAAAATTGAACAATTAATAAATAAAATAAGCCAAGCAGAAGCTACTCGTGACTATGACCTGGTTAAATATGCACATTTAGCACAAACATTTCTAATAATTGGCGACAATGTTGATGCAATTTCGCAAGAAATATTCCGATTGCAAAATATATTAGCTTTCATTAAAATGTCAATTCCGCATCATTCAATTATGGACAGGAAATCATTCGACACCATATTCAGCAAATTACGAAATTTATATAGTAGCGATAATTTGATTGAAGTTGATATCCGAGAATATTACGATATAATTCGAGTAGGCTATTATTATAAAGGTAATGAAATTATTTTAGTTTTTAAATTTCCTATTGTTTTATCTCAAATATATACTATGTATAGATTGTCCATGGTCCCTAATAAGTATAATGAAATCCTTTTATCTCCCTCCCCATTCCTGGCAATATACGGCAAAGAATTCAGGTACATGGAGGCTGAATGCCCGAAGACCACCAAGTGGTACATCTGCAATGGAAACCGGAGCGCACAGATCTCAGATAATGGAGATTGCATCCACCAACTTATCACCGAGCAACAAAAAACCACCACCTGCAAGTCAGTTCGAGTAATGCTTCAAGGGCCAGCCTATGACCAGCTCGACGAGAAACACTACGCTATCAGCTTTCCTATACCGTCGAGAATACATCTCTCCTGCGGACAAAATCTCTACAAGGAACTTAAAGGAAGTTATCTCGCAGTCATCCCGCAGGGCTGCTCCATCATCACACCCTACTTCGTCATCTCAAACATAGACGACCACATCGGAGGCCAAGTACTCAAGATCATGGACATAGCTTCAGAGAAATCATCGCGGCTGCCAGCATCCGCCATTGTTGAATTAAATTCAATCGACCTCGATCATTTACATGAAATCAACACTAAAGTCTCTGCGCAACAATCCGTCGATATCAAAACTGAAGCAATCGAGGACAGTATCTACCATACGACCATACCGCTATATCTTATAATAGTGGTAATTGGTGTATCCTGCACTGTCTTCCTGATGTACCGGAGACACTGGCTTCTCCAAGGATCTGCTGGAATAACTGAACGAGTGCCAACGGGAGTTTACGCCGTTCCTGGAACGAGAACAAGGGTTGACTTGGATCAACCCCCAGCTTCCTTCACATCTAAAGTGTTCAGTCGCTGTTCTACGGGGGGAGGTGTTATGCGTGGCAACCCTACGGAAAGTGCATAATTGCATTCCCTCAGTTTTCATGGACTTTAGTTACACGTGTGCTTCATCAGCATTTAATTTTATTCCTTGTGAATTAGTGTTACTTATTTTTCCCACACTTTGTTTCCTAACTTCGGACAGAGCACATGTTTAGATTAGATTAAATTGTAATAATTATTTTATTAATTAAATTCTTTTTAAATAAATTTGGTTTTTTTTGAGATCCTCGGCGCGACCATATATTTTTGGCGCAGTCGGTAGGATCGCTTAGGGATATAGAAACAGTATACGTATCCTGCGATAACGAACCTACAGTGTGGTTGTGCCCGAGGAGAATCCAGACATAGATTCGTTGAAGAAAATCGAATGTAAGTACTTTGAATCTTTAAAGTGTTTGCCATCCTTAGTTATAGTATTTCCTATCCTGTAATTCGAATATTAATTTCGCGATTTTTTTTTATTACGTTTATAAATAGTTTATTTTAGTGAAAGTTTTAACTTGTGTTCAAGATTTTCCATCCACGGGAATATCGTTCTAAGATTAGTGATAAGAATAGTCGTAGGTTTAATACAATAGACGAACGTAGAATATTAGAGTCGAACACCATGACGGACCAAGTGGACATTAATTTTAAATCCCTCAGATTGTTGCCCGAATTTGACGGGAACCCACATGTCCTGACGCGGTTCATAAATTTGTGCGATCAGTTGGTAATAGCGCATTTTGACTCAGAGCCTGGCCACGAGTTAGCTAATTTGGCATTATTTAACGGCATCCTTAATAAAGTTACGGGGCCGGCTGCAAGGCTCATCAACTCCAACGGTGTCCCGGATAATTGGCAAGGGATCCGTAGCGCACTTATAAATAACTTCGCAGACCACCGCGATGAGACCGCGCTTTATAATGACCTGTCGCTACAGAGTCAAGGGAATAGTACTCCCCAGGAGTTTTATGAACGGTGTCAGAACTTATTCAGCACGATCATGACTTACATAAGTCTTCACGAGTCCATACCTACCACGATTGAGGCCAAGCGAACGCTTTATTCAAAATTGACCTTGCAAGCGTACTTACGGGGTCTAAAAGACCCACTAGGGTGTAGGATCCGTTGTATGCGTCCCGAAACGATGGAAAAGGCTCTTCAGTTTGTACAGGAAGAATTAAACACCCTCTATATTCAACAACGAAATGAAGGCAGCTCAAATAGGAAAGACTGGACAGACAGACAATTACAACCACCTCCTATTAATTTTAAAACTCCCTTTAATAACTACGTCCCACCAGTAAAATCATTTAACGTGCCGATGCAACCAATTTATAACGCCCCCGGCCCATCGCGTCAGCAAGGTATAACTATGCAAGGGTGGAGACCTGGCCCGAGCCCGATGCAACCACCAAGAGGTGAAACGCGCACGCAGCAAATGTTCCGTGCTCACCCTCATAATTACAACCCCCATAGTCAAGTGTTTAAAATGCCCCCTAGACCTCAGAACCAGACTTTTAACTCTAACACTCCGCGTCCTATGAGTGGCGTTACGCCTTTTGCAACGAGACATTTACCAGTTATGGGACACGATTGGAGAAAGCATGGCAACCCGCCGCCGACTAACTATTTTAAAACGCGCGAGGTTAACTTCAACGAATTAGGCGATTACTATTATTATAATACCTATCCAGAGTACGAACCGTATTATTCATACGATCCGAATCCGATGTACCCCGAGTTCTATGAACCTAATTACGAGTATAGTGAAAGCGCGAATATTGAGGACGTAGGAAATCCCGAAACTGAACAGGAGGATTTTCAAAAACCATCCAGTTCAGAAAAGCAAAAATAGAAGTAAATTTGCAGACACAGCGTCAGCTTATGTATGTACAAATTAATGAACCGCCCCTTAAGATCTTAGTGGACACAGGCGCCAATCAATCCTTCATAAGCCCGCAAGCTCTGCAAAATTATTTTTATAATGTGCCGCTAAACTACGAACCATTCGAAGTTACGAACTCCAATATGACGACTACACATAAGCATTCAATTACGCTACCTTGTTTTAATGAATACAAAGAAAACGGCGACATGACTTTATTCGTGTACGATTTTCATAAGTACTTCGATGGGTTACTAGGCTTAGATTTATTAACTGCTTGGGACTCTAACATAGACCTTAAGAACAAATTACTAACAACTAGAAATGCAAAGATACCTTTACAAATTTATGATTCTCGTAATGTCAACTTGTACGAAGACATAATTCCAGCTCAATCCACTAAGTTGATTCAATTACCCATTAATACTTCAGACGGAGATGTCTTAGTGCAAGATGAAATTATTTGTAGCTGTACTATTACTGATTGCGTGACTGCGGTAAAGAACAATCGTGGTTGGGTCGAAGTTTGTAATAATTCCGATAATGACATAATCTTTTCAATGGATAGGCCAGTCGAAGGCGAACTTTTTAACGCTGAGATTAACCATTTACAACACTCTCCAGAGCGCGTATCTGAAGTTTTATCTCGACTTAGAACTGATCATTTAAACCCCGAGGAGCTTGCTAATCTTCAGGCACTGTGTTCGCGTTACGCGGACGTATTTTACATAGATGGTGAACCGTTGACGTTCACAAATAAAATTAAGCACCGTATTAAAACCACAGATGAAGTTCCTGTTTACACTAAAAGCTATCGATATCCTTATATACACCGACAGGAAGTTAAAGATCAAATATCTAAGATGCTTGCTCAGAATATAATTCGACCATCCGATTCCGCGTGGAGCTCGCCGATTTGGATAGTTCCTAAAAAGGCTGATGCTTCCGGTAAAACTAAATGGCGGATAGTAGTAGACTTCCGAAAAGTAAATGAGAAAACCATTAATGATAAGTATCCTATCCCGAATATTACCGACGTTTTGGATAAACTAGGTAAATGTCAGTATTTTACAACATTAGATTTAGCAAGTGGCTTCCATCAAGTGGAAATGGACCCCTCAGACATTCCCAAAACGGCATTCAATGTTGAAAATGGCCACTATGAATATCTTAGGATGCCGATGGGTCTTAAAAACTCACCATCGACCTTCCAAAGGGTCATGGATAATGTGCTTAGGGATTTGCAAAATAACATCTGTTTAGTATACTTAGACGACATAATCGTTTTTAGCACCTCATTACAGGAGATGATGATTAATCTCGAAAAAGTATTTGACAGATTGCGCGAATCTAACTTTAAAATTCAAATGGATAAGTCCGAATTCTTGAAGTTAGAGACTGATTTCTTAGGACACGTCATTTGTAGAGACGGGGTGAAACCAAACCCTAATAAAATCAAGGCCATAAAAGAATATCCTATTCCAAAAACCCCGACAGAAATCAAACGCTTTTTAGGACTCTTAGGGTATTACAGGAAGTTCATCCCCGATTTCGCACGCATTACGAAACCGTTAACTCAGTGTCTTAAGAAAGGCTCGAAAATAACGTTAGATCCAACTTACATTAATTGTTTCGAAAAATGTAAAACACTTCTGACCAACGACCCGATTCTTCAGTACCCAGATTTTACTAGGGAATTTATTCTAACAACCGATGCATCCAATGTTGCCATTGGGGCCGTGTTATCCCAAGGTACTATTGGCTCAGATAAACCCATCGCCTTTGCCTCAAGAACTCTGAACTCTAGCGAATTGAACTACAGTACGATAGAAAAGGAGCTTCTTGCCATTGTGTGGGCTACTAAGTACTTCAGACCCTATTTATTTGGTCGCAAATTTAAAATTCTAACAGACCACAAGCCATTGCAATGGGTGATGAGTTTAAAGGAGCCAAATTCAAGACTTACAAGATGGCGTTTGAAATTAACTGAATACGATTTCGAAGTTGTGTATAAGCAGGGCAAATATAATACGAACGCGGATGCACTATCTCGCATTCAGTTAAATAACGAAGAACTTAGCTCAATAGTTGTGAATCCTTCCGAAAGGTCGGATAATTTAGACGATTCTAGAACCCTCACAGCTCTCGAAGGTGCTGATGATTCTAGAACCGTCACAGCTCACACTAGCGCGGAAAACCCCATCTTGGAAGTACCCATATCGGAAGATCCACTAAATAGGTATACAAAGCAGATCGTTTTTAACATCGTGGGTGACATCAAAGGTAAGTCCGTAGTAACTAAGCCTTTCGATACTCACACCAAAACATCAATTCAGTTATCCGAATCTAGTTTAGAGCAGGACGTCATAGATGCAATTCGAGAGTATGTACATCCTAAAATAAAGACAGGTTTGCTTATTAATCCTTCTGATGCTATGACTAAAGTAATACCTATTATACAGAGAAATTTTAAAAGTTCAGCTATGAGTTTGGTTCTTGTAAAGAAAGAGTTAGAAAATGTGCGTGAGTACCTAAAACAACAAGAAATTATTAATCATTACCACGATGGTAAAACCAACCATCGCGGTATTAACGAGTGTTTCCTAGCTTTATCACGTAGGTACTACTGGCCTAAGATGAGGGAGCATATCACTAAATTCATTAATGACTGTACCATCTGCGGACAGGCTAAATACGATCGAAATCCAATCAAACAACAATTTCGAATCGTACCACCACCCAGCAAACCGTTTGAGCTAGTTCATATGGATTTACTTACTATACAGGGTGAGAAATTTTTAACAATCGTAGACGCATTTTCGAAGTATGCTCAGGCATATTACCTACGTGATGGACCTGCTATTAGTGTCGTTCAAGCATTTTTAACTTATTGCACGCATCATGGGATACCCATCACTATAGTCACAGATAACGGCCCTGAATTTATAAATCAACTTGTTACGGAATTTGTTAAACTACATAGAATTCAACACCACAAGGTTGCACCCCACACCCCTAATGAAAACGGTATTGTTGAGCGATTTCACTCGACTATACTCGAACATTTACGTATTTTAAAACTTGAACGTAAGGGTGAAGCGACTATTAACCTCATGCCGTATGCCCTTCTGGCATATAATAACTCCATCCATAGTTTTACTAAATGCAAGCCAATAGAAATCATAACAGGTCACTTTGACCCGCGGGATCCATTTGACATAGACCTTTCATCTCATCTTTTACAACAATACATGATAGATCATAAGAATAAAATGACTCAGGTGTACAACTTAATGCACGAGTCATGTACTTCACTTCGCACCGATTTAACAAACAATATTAATCGTAATCGCAGTTCAGAAATAGAATACTCACCTGAACAACAAGTTTATATTAAAAATCCAGTCGCTTCCAGACAAAAACTAGCCCCACGCTTTATGCGAGATGAGATCATTGCCAATTTGCCTATACACATCTACACAAAGAAAAGACGTGGACCCGTCGCTAAGTCCCGACTTAAGAGAATACCTAATAGTAATCAATTGTTACAGGGCTCATCTAGTACTCCTTCTCCTCCTGCCGGTAACAGTACGAATGCAGGAGATAAAACTTGAGAACATCGATGAAGGCCCTGGTATTCTGCCCTTCAAATTAGGTCCCACTAGAATCATTTCACATTATCATTCATTTATCCAATCCATTAACCTACAGGATCTAGAAGCTAAAGTCGATTCAGTAATTAATCAATTAAATACCATAGAACCGGTGTTAAATAACAAAACTAGCTCATTATTCACCCCTCATATTCATTATTTAACTAATAAAGCTTATAGTGTGCTTGAGCAGTTACAAAGTTTTGAAGTAGGTCGCACTAAACGCGGATTAGTAGACGGACTTGGTAGTATAGTTAAAAGCATAACAGGAAATCTAGACCAGACAGATGCATTGCATTATAATCAAGCCATTAGGAACCTTAAAGATTCGGATAACCAGTTATTAATAGAACTAAATAGTCATGTAAGCATTTCTAAGGAATGGATGTCTCAATATTCTAATATAATAGACAATATTACTAAAAATCAAAATAAAATTGAACAATTAATAAATAAAATAAGCCAAGCAGAAGCTACTCGTGACTATGACCTGGTTAAATATGCACATTTAGCACAAACATTTCTAATAATTGGCGACAATGTTGATGCAATTTCGCAAGAAATATTCCGATTGCAAAATATATTAGCTTTCATTAAAATGTCAATTCCGCATCATTCAATTATGGACAGGAAATCATTCGACACCATATTCAGCAAATTACGAAATTTATATAGTAGCGATAATTTGATTGAAGTTGATATCCGAGAATATTACGATATAATTCGAGTAGGCTATTATTATAAAGGTAATGAAATTATTTTAGTTTTTAAATTTCCTATTGTTTTATCTCAAATATATACTATGTATAGATTGTCCATGGTCCCTAATAAGTATAATGAAATCCTTTTATCTCCCTCCCCATTCCTGGCAATATACGGCAAAGAATTCAGGTACATGGAGGCTGAATGCCCGAAGACCACCAAGTGGTACATCTGCAATGGAAACCGGAGCGCACAGATCTCAGATAATGGAGATTGCATCCACCAACTTATCACCGAGCAACAAAAAACCACCACCTGCAAGTCAGTTCGAGTAATGCTTCAAGGGCCAGCCTATGACCAGCTCGACGAGAAACACTACGCTATCAGCTTTCCTATACCGTCGAGAATACATCTCTCCTGCGGACAAAATCTCTACAAGGAACTTAAAGGAAGTTATCTCGCAGTCATCCCGCAGGGCTGCTCCATCATCACACCCTACTTCGTCATCTCAAACATAGACGACCACATCGGAGGCCAAGTACTCAAGATCATGGACATAGCTTCAGAGAAATCATCGCGGCTGCCAGCATCCGCCATTGTTGAATTAAATTCAATCGACCTCGATCATTTACATGAAATCAACACTAAAGTCTCTGCGCAACAATCCGTCGATATCAAAACTGAAGCAATCGAGGACAGTATCTACCATACGACCATACCGCTATATCTTATAATAGTGGTAATTGGTGTATCCTGCACTGTCTTCCTGATGTACCGGAGACACTGGCTTCTCCAAGGATCTGCTGGAATAACTGAACGAGTGCCAACGGGAGTTTACGCCGTTCCTGGAACGAGAACAAGGGTTGACTTGGATCAACCCCCAGCTTCCTTCACATCTAAAGTGTTCAGTCGCTGTTCTACGGGGGGAGGTGTTATGCGTGGCAACCCTACGGAAAGTGCATAATTGCATTCCCTCAGTTTTCATGGACTTTAGTTACACGTGTGCTTCATCAGCATTTAATTTTATTCCTTGTGAATTAGTGTTACTTATTTTTCCCACACTTTGTTTCCTAACTTCGGACAGAGCACATGTTTAGATTAGATTAAATTGTAATAATTATTTTATTAATTAAATTCTTTTTAAGTAAATTTGGTTTTTTTTGAGATCCTCGGCGCGACCATATATTTTTCGTATACTGCGCATCTTCCCGTATTCGTATAATATTCGAACTAACGACACTGGCTTTTGTTAACCTGGACTCGATATTTCATTTAACCGACGAATTTGGCTTTATTTTCCTGAATTTGATTTGTGCCGTATGAGTTGTGTTGGTATTCAACATGCCGGATTTGTACACAGCGGAAGAATATGCTAACATGCATCTCATCTACGGTGAGTGCCGTAGGAACGCTTCCGCGGCAGCCAGATTATATCGAGAGATATCCAAATGCAGAGCGTCATCCAGATCACCACGTGTTTATAAGTGTACATATGGCATGTGTAAGGTACATGTGGGAGACCTCGAAGAGACGACGATGACGTCATTTTAAATGAAGTACAGTCTGACCCTAGCATTTCTGTTCTATGCTCCGTGCTCGTCGAATATTTTCCGTTGGCTCTCGTGTGTTTTGTGTTTTCAAATATGGATTTGTTTTCTCACGATAACAAGTTGCTCGCATGATATTGTAAAAAAATTGTTATGTTGAATTCCAAACTAATCAATTAGCTAAATATATAACAAAATAATATTAATGACGGAGGTCATTATGTTGGGTTCCAGACTTGGGATCCATATTCAAGAATACTTCGCACATAAGTACAGTATAATATCTTACTAGTTTTAATATTCTGGAAACAAGATGATTGTCTAATAATAAATCCTAGAGTTCTGTATGCTTTAGCCACTATCGTGTCAATGTGCGCAACGTACGAAAGCTTCTCATCCTGAATTATGCCTAGATCCCTTAATCTAGATCCAAGCTAATTTTACCATGTTGGCAATAATTTGAGAACCTGTCAAGATCCTCTTGAAGTTGCGTCCAGCACTGAGCTGTTTTAAGTATTTTCATTCATCTGCAAAAATATAAAAATTAGAAAATTGGAAACAGGATGAGATGTCGGTAATGAAGAATATATTATTTATATAAATAAGAGTGGGGCCAAAAAGAACCCTGAGGTACACCGGAAAAGATCTTAGACCAAGCCGAAGTATATCCACCCATCACAACAGACATTTTCATGTGTTCATTTTATGTCCATCGAGTTTGCATCCAAGTGGGCTTGTTTCTAAAACTAATATGAATCCTATATGCTCCAAAACTGTAGTTCAAAACGCATAGACCAAGACTTAGATCTGCTAGACACACTAGCAGATCTAAGTCTTATTTGTAAGGATACTTTATTATTGTGTATTGTGTATAATAGATTTGCTAGGTCACAGTGTGACAGGACGCGATATAGAGTGACCACATAGTCCCTTACAAGACCAAGACTTAAAAGTTATTAGAAAATTTAACAAAACTTAGTAAAAAATTTAGAATACTGATAGTAGTGAAACTTAAATAATTATTTTCATCTAAATATGTGTTCGTGTGACAGCTATTGATTGATCACTCATCTGTTTTATATGCCATGTTCCCATTACTTGAGAGTAATATCAGATATAATGTAAATGAAAACATGTTATGCAAAAACAATACTTTATTAATTTTATTATTTATTACGAAGGTATACTCCAGTACTTATGTAAAACTCATGCTGTAACATTGGAGATTAGATAAGTTAACAATTGCCACTGTTTTAGTTACACAGAAGTCAGGTACGCAAACTATGCGGATTTCTTGACCGTCTTCACCTGAAACATAAGAAAACTCATGATTTGCAAAGTGAAAATAATAAGCTGAATGAAATTAATTTATAAAAATTTAAATAATTACTTCGGTACAGATTGACATTTTGTGGGTGGCAGTAGCTGTACCTATGTTTATTCAAAGTTCAACTCTAGTTTTATGTGTGGTAAAAATAAATAAAAGATTTCATACATATCATGTGTTTGTTAAAGAAAAAGGTGCAAACAAAAACAGTACATTGAATTCTCACGTAAAATATTTTTGAACATGACATCTTGTATTTACTTCTAGTGTAGGTACAAAATTAACAATTTGAAACCCAGACCGTTGGATTATGATGGAGAAGGACTATTATACTACTAGATAATATAATATTCATCTTTGTAATTTTGTGAAAAAATTTTTCTACAAGAACACACACCTCACCAATTGGTAGCCCCATAGTAATTACTTATATTACAGCTTATTAACTCATTACTAAAGCTAAGCAAACATACCTTTAAACACATCAGTCTCAAATCTTTCAGAATTGCCACTAAAATACAGATGGGGGCAGTTATAAATGGTGAAAGGATCTGTTTCTATACACGGAGTACATGGAACAGTATCAGGGCAAGTTGGGGAAATATGTCTCCATTCTAGTGTCTTCTTTAATGCTTCCATACTTGTTTCTATTTTACTGTATCTCTTTATATCTTTGGCAGGTTCTCCAGAACTCCCTAGACAGATGATTCCTGAAAAACGTATAATGTTTGTTGTAAAGTTATGTGAACGTAATTTCAATATTTATTTTAAAAGGTACACATTTGTTTAAGTGGTATTCAGTGTTCATGGATAGTAATATAATTATAATAATAAATCCCCAGAAAAAGTCTGGTGTGTATGAATGGCCCAAAAGAAAGCAGCTAGTGTTATGGACGACGATATAGCGAATTGGGGGGGTACCCAGAATATGCATATATAAATATCAACAACCATGACCCTAGAGCTAAAATCTTTGACCATCACACAAATGAATGAATAGTAGTAATCAAATTTATTTATAATAGGGTTTCATACAATGCAGTGCAATAGGAATATTGTAATAGTATTATTTTGAGACAAGCTTATATGTCGAAATAAAACATAACCTATGTTTTGTTATCTATTGTGTCAATGCTCGGCAGCATTCAGTGTGATTAAGATTCAATATTAAATAACTTATCTTCCATTAAACACCAATAAGGTTTTATCTTTTGTTATGAGTTATATACAGAACAACTTGGACAAGTCATTTGAACCCTTTCCATGCGGGATCTTACTTTTAATATCGCCGTCTCTATACGGACGACCTTTTATAAGATCGCTTCTCTAGAACGATGGTCGAGATATTACGTCCTAACCAATATGCTCCATATGTACATCTCATATTTATTTTGGTAAATATGAGCGATTAATGTTTTTGTTTTTTTTTTAAATTTTAATATTATTATTTAATTTCATAGCACCTATTTTTTTGCTATTAAATTAAAAAAAAATTCATAAGGTCAGTATCGAATCTCCCTTGGTCTAAGGTAATGATGCATTTCAATGGATAAATGGAAATTGTATACAGCCACAAATTCACGAATCTCAAGCGCAATCTGGTTTTAATGATTTATCGGTGTCGCTTTTAGAGAAACCATTCGATGTTTTTGAATGTTTTTTAAAATTAGATGTAGTGAGAAAAATATGTCAAGCAATATATATTACCAAAAGTTTGTTGAAACTCATAAGCAATAATTCCCGATTTCAACAATGGCAGCCAACTTCTTTATCTGAAATGTATACTTTTATAGCTTTGACTGTGTTGATGGCACGCAACAAGAAATTGTCAATATCAGAATATTGGTCTACTGACCCATTACTAGAATCGCCTATTTTCAGACAAGCCATGCCCCGAGATCGTTACTTGGATATTTTATCCATGTTTCATGTCGATGAAGAATTTAATCAAGCAGACCGGTTAAGAAAAATACGCAGTTTTTACAATTATGTCAAATAATATTAAAAAATTATTTTACTCCTGGAGATCTAATCTGCATAGACGAAAGCTTAGTGCTTTTTAAGATTATGTTTTAGGCAATGCATACCGTCAAAGAGAAGCAGATTTGGAGTAAAATTTTATGTGTTGTGTGTTGTGGAAACAGGGTATATTGTGGATTTTATTATTTACACAGGAAAGGGCACTGTTCCAGTTGATAAAGAAGTGGGTTTTTCTGGTGCCATCGTCAAAACTTTGATGGACGGTTATTTGAATTAGGGTTACACTTTATTTACCGACAACTGGTACACCAGTCCTACATTATTTAAATATCTTCACGATAATCAAACTAACTGCTGCGGTACTGTAAAACGTAACAGAAAGTCAATGCCTAAATTCAAAGAAAAAATAATGACCGGCGAAATGGGAGTAAAACATACAAACCAATTCAGGGCCCTAAAATGGAAGTCTAAAAGGGATATTTATATGATTTCTTCATTTCATAGTGCGAAATGGTACCCCATTTCATAGTGCGAAATGGTACCCACTCGAAGAAATCAAATGAAACCTGAATGTGTTGTCGATTATAATTTTGGAAAAGGAGCAGTAGATAAGACCGACGTAATGATTAATTCGGTAAATTGCCTTAGGAAAAGTTTAAAATGGTACAGGAAGATGATATTTCATATGTATGATATGATGTTATACAACAGCCATATAGCATATTTGACAGCTAAGAAGGAATTACCTCGTGCCCAATTTCAATTGCAGGTCATTAGAGGCATGCTAGAGAAATATGGCACTATGAGAAATACAATTCGTCCTACTCCTAATGCTTTGAATCCTACTCGTCTTGTAAGTCGACATTTTCCTAGAAAAGTTCCAGAAACAAATAAAAAAAAGTTTTCGTCCCGTAAGTGTAACGTTTGTAGTAATACAAAGAAGCATAGAGAAAAATGATATGTCTGTAACTTGCGGTGTCGCTCTGTGTGTAGAACCCTGTTCCCGCGTATACCATACTTTGGGTGATTTCTAAAATGAATAGGGTGCAGAATCTAAAACAGAAGAAAGTGTAATATTTGAAATAATAGTCATGTAGGTACCATTATTCATATCTTTTTAATAAATTCTTTAAGCTAAATTTTATATTATTTTTAAAATTTTAAGATATATATATTTTTAGTTATTCATTTTTAATCATCACAACACAGCTATACTGAATCATCAGTTACGTAGTCGTTATCATTATCTACAACTTCCCGTACACTGGCGTGTTTGTTTTTTAATAGATTTACTATTTTCATAATTTCAATATAAGCTTTAGAACGCATACATGGCCTTAAAAATTGCAATTCTTCCATCAATAAAAGGCTAAAGTGGTAATTCCTTTTGTTTGTCTATTCCTTTTTCTCGACCACACTCGGGACAAGATGATTTTTCATTTATTTTATTAGTATCTGGGATTGGATTATTGATTTCATCAGATTTACAACTAGAACTAGATTTTGGATTGCTTCTAATATCATTTAAACATATTTTATGACTTTATTTGGTAATATTCGTTGGGGTATCTTAAAAAGATCTCGAGATTCTTCATACTCTCCAATAATAGAACTTGAACCTACTGGGTCAATTTCAGTATCACTTGCACGTTTTCTCAACAAAATGCTTTGTGACATCGCATCATCATCGATAAAAAATGGCTGCGAATTTTGTTCATTTTCGTCGATTTGATTATCGTTTTATTATTATTTATGTACGACAAATATTGGAATGAAAATGTGTCGATATCAACACAAACAAAAATGTTCAAAGTAATAACAAAACTTAACAACAAAAATAAACAACAACTTACCATTCATATTTTTTACACTTTATTATACTTGAATAATCCTGAAACTTGGAACACTTGTAGCATATCATATATATGTATAATAAGTGAGTATTTTTCCACCGTTTCAGTAGCGCTGTTTGTCCTATAACCTACGCACATAAGTGCCGTCCTTGTCGTTGATTTGCTCGTTTATGGCGGCAATTTTGTTTCAACGGAATAATACGCCCACCGTATGGTAAACGGATTTTGGTCGGACGTGATATCACGCCAGCCGCATGGAAAGGGTTAATAGTGTTATTTAACAAAGGCCATTATCATCTTTACAGCCTGCATAATTCCACTACAAGAACACCTCTCTCGTCTAGTGTCTGCTACTAGGCAAGTATAGTCCACTGGATTTGCCTACTGCAGGTTAGCAGTCTGTATTTCCATGGGGGATTCCCCACAATGTTTTTCTTAACAGTTAGAACAGTCAGCCTTATGTACTTAAGTTATAAAAACTCATTGATACATTTGGCCGCCACCGGGATCAAACCCGAGACCTTGAGTTAGAGAAGCCAATGCCTTAACTGAGCCACCGACACTCTATTTAACAATAGTAACAATTAAAAATGGTTTAAAATTTTCTAAAAATTGTGTATCAACTCAAACTACTCTAGATATGCACTCATATTACAAATAACCAGTAAAATAATCTCTATTGTCTTGAGACTTTTTTAATTTAAAAAATCATTTCATACCTTCCACGTCACATTCGTATGGATTTGAAACTCTATTAAAAGATTTGTATTCTATAGATTTTGGGAACAAACCTGAAACATTAAATTAAAACATGATTAGTATGGGTCCCTTATTACCCACATTACTTTTGTGTAATGTGCCTAGAGAAGGAAATTGGTGTGTATTATTTTGTGATTAACATAACAGTAAATTCATTACAAGTGAAATATGTTCTGCAAGAAAAAATATTGTAAAGTGATCAGTAATAAATTCAGGCGCGGATTCATAATTACATTTTACTCAAAAACATATTTGAATATTTGTTTTATGAAGTTTATTTGGGGGGTCCATTATTTATGATTAATGGCCTCATATTTTTATTCCTCATAAGTTCCACCTATCACCTACAGACTTTTTGTTATCAACATGCAAATGAGGTGTTAATAAAAATATTCTCTTGAAAAAATGTTTTTACTATGTTCGTAGCAGTAAAAACATTTTTTCAAGTTTCAAGTTCGTAATAGTGATTGTGATTATTATATAAAGTAATGACGCGTTGCCGACCGTAGCCTTCAGTTGACATTGCCTCTGTTATAGCCGGTTTACACGCGTTAAGTGGTTAAGTTGCTAACTAAATTTTAAGTTAAAAGTTGCGTGTAAACAGTCAGTTAAGTGACAAGTGGTAACTTAAAATTTAGTACGCAAGTGATTAAGTAGATTAGGATTCGTTCTATTTTTCGTATAAGTCGGTGGGCGGGGCTTCTCAGTTAACACGTTTGGACGTGATTTTTTAGCTAAGTGCATAAGTTGACAAAGCTGGTGGCGGCAAGAGCTCCTATTTATTTCGCATTTACTCTTTTATTTTTAAATGTCGGAGTGGAGTTTAGTTTCGACTTTAAAATTTGTTGAAGAATATATAACATAGATATGCTTGTATAATAAACATTTAGAAAAAAAACATATTCTTGTAAAGATTTTAATTTCCGAATAAAATTCTTCTCTGAATTTGTCCAAAATCACATTTACCATATATCTAAGTACAGAATTGACGAATTCCTTTAGATTCATCACTGCTCATCTTCATTGAACTTATGAACTTAACTACTTAATCCGTTTGGACAGACAAGTGACATGCAGTAACTTAAAATTTAGTTACCAACTTAACCACTTAACGCGTGTAAACCGGCTATTACAGTAATTACACTGACTGTTCCTTCCATTTGACCGGAACAAAGCCACGTAAATAAACGTGATTATTATGGAGGGTAGTCCCGCCCCAGACGAGATCTTAAAGTCTCGACTACCACTAATAAGTACCAGTAGTATGTAGAATTTTAAATTACTTTTGAAATTTACGTAAGCCACTCTTTCTGTCATTACTGCTCAAGATTTCGTTTTAGCTGTAATAAACTCATAATATCAGAATCTGGTTTGGTTTTTACCCATTTGAGAGCTGTTGTTTTGGAGTAACAATTGGTAACTAACTAAAACAATAACGAAACGCGTTCGGCAGAGACCGCAGAGAGCGGGATAATGCCAGTTCGGACATGTCAATGTTTGCATAGATGCGACTTGTATAAAGTTCCTTGGTCGCGTATTGTAGTTGGGATAATCGCGAATCCGTATAATTGAGGGCCGGATAAGCGAGCCTACTGTATTAGCAAAAATTCGAAATGCACGCGAGGCCGAGTCCTACCTTATGTTCATAAAATTTAATTGGAAATATTATTTTAATATTATTTAAATACCCAGCATAAGTATAACAGACATAATGCCCCTGGCCGAAACAGAGGGCGTAAAACTCTTCAGGGCGCTAACAGTGGGATTCTAAAAACCTAAACCAGGGATTTACTGTCACTCAACAAGACCTAGCTAAGAAGTATAGTGTGAACACTGATAGGCCACTGTGAACTAAATAAACATTAGTCGACCCACCCAGATGGACAAATATGAACTGGACTCCATATTTGTTGGAGTAAGCAGCAACAAATTCAGGTGGACTCTTAACAATAAACTAGGTCACAGTGTGATGGTGCGATACAGTTTGACAACCATATTAATAAAGGATAATAATAATAATAATGGATTGTTATCATAAGTATGAACAAAAGTTGATTACTATTTTGAATTAACTAGTATATTCTAACCCTGGGTTCACTCTTGCTCATTTTTAAACACAATTACTATTTACAAAAGAGATAAGAAAATAATAAGACTCATTCCAACTTACAATAATGGAAAGGTTTCTGTGGTAACATTATTCCCGTAGGATCCTTACAGCCTGGCATTAGATCTAGAGGTGCAACAGAGCAAATTGCGGAACACAGAGCATCCACTGAATCTGTTGCTGCTATCACATCTGACTCGTTTAAACTGCTCTCATTTTCATAGCTTGCAAAGACACCACCTATAATAAAATATATTATTTGCATAACATTAATTCTATATTGTCAAACAAAAGTAACAATTGGCAACCTTTTTGTTTTTGTAACAAGTGAATTCATGATCTGAAATGTTTTGGTGGATGTATAAGGGTTTGTTAACAACTTATTTAAAAATAAAATTTAATAATTACAAACAAAATAACACTTTAGTAAATCTTGCAGCCAATGTGAATGATGGAATTTTTGGGACATTTGGAAAGTCCATAAAATATCAGGTCCATGAAGTTTATTTGGGACAAGTTAATCTAAAATCTACTCCAATCTAAAATAAAATCTACTCCATGGAGTGTTTTATACAGAGTATTATTACACAGAGGATTCTATTTATGAATTAAATTATCTTTCTTAGACTTTCCAATATCTATCCTCAACCAATATTCATATTGGTTAAAAAAAAACTAGATACAAATGTGACACTTTAAGCTGTTCACAATGGTTTAAAAAATATGAATGTTTTTGTGAGTCATAACTAAACTGTTGATTTTTAGCTGGAATTAAAATTAAAATAATGTTTCTATAGTGATTTATGAACCAAGTTCATAAGAATTTTAACACATTGGTAATAATCACAAATATACTTCCTAAATAAATGATAACTCATAATTTTTCAAAGATCTAGGCATGTAAGTTTTATGAATTCTATGACATGTTAGTGACTAAAATTCTACAAAACTTAAAGAGAACCCAAATACTCATTTGGGTACTCTTTTGGGTGATGTTATTTTTCTGTCCCTGATTTGGTATTTAGTTTTTATATGTGATCAATGGTCATAGGTGAAAAATGTTTAACTTACCAGCCACTATAACCCTCACAATTTTTGACAATTCAGCTTGGTATTCACTTGTTCCAGATAAACCAGATATCCACTCTAATAAAAGATGGAGGGAGAAAAAATGATCTGCTGATTTGGAAGCCATATTCAATCCTGATAGGAGAACTATGTATCTGAAAAGTGACAAATTTAAATTGATAAATTGACACCACTATAGGTTTTTTCAAAGTAGGTAAAATTTTACAATTTTTAATTATGTACAACAGACCTGTAAAAATAAGGATACAAATCACAGTTAACTTTATTTTGAATTTTTTGATACAAAAACAAAAGCCCTGTACACTACATATTAAATGAGAATAAATTATTTTATAATTATAATATTCAATAACAAAGCTATATTATCCAGAATCAACATGGCTAAAATACAATTTAACAGGGTCCAAAGCTAAGCAGGGTACTTCCCTTCTTTACTAAGGTAGAGTGTTCACAGAATGAGTAAACATAAGCAGAAGATTCATGATATCTACCCGGAGCTTTACTCTTTCACTTAAGCTAGAATTCATATTCATGAATTTTCAGAAAAAAGATACACACTTGTCATTACCCAACTGTGGTATAGGTTTTTGTATGTTACATCCAGCAAAACAAACATCTTGGACAGAGAAAACACCATCTTGATTTTCAGAACCTGGAAAAGAAACATCAAGAAAATTACAACCAAAGACTAAAGAAAACCCTTTAAATCAGCTATGTCAAAGGTCAATATTATTTAACAACCAGATGTTATATGCTATATAATTTGATAAATAAAAAGCTGTAATAATTCAGTAAATTTTTTTTATTTTCAATCTGGCCCGCCTATGAATTCAAAATTTAATATACGGCCCTATATGCAAAATTGAGTTTGACACCTCTGCTTTAAATCTGTACTAAAGTACACATACCTAAAACAGCACAAACTACTCCAGTGACCACTTGATGTACAGCAATGCAATCACCTACAAGTTTAATCCTTTGTAATTCATCCTCCAAAACCATACTATCCTCATCATGAACAAAGTGTGTCCTGCAATTAACATTTTAAATATGAGAACCATGCGAAAATTTATAACAGCACAATGCTATATAAAATACTTAGAAATGAAAGGAGAACAAACCTGGTTGGCTGAGGTATTATCTCCAGTTGATCAGACAATTCCTTAAGAATACTCGGTTTTAATTCTTGAAGTTTGAAGAGTGTCCCAATTATTACACAAGTTGATTCTTTTTCACGAAGTTCACATAATTTCAACACTTTGTATTTCTCTGACCACTTTTTTTTAGCTATGGGACCTAGTATATCTCTAAATGTATTTAATCTTGCTGAATAAATATGCGCATATTGTTTAGAAAAATTCCGAGAAACATCATAAAACCGTTGTGAACAGTCCGCATATTTGGCATCGTTTCTTTCTAATTCATGGGTTTCTAATTTAGATTTTGTAGGTACTGAATCGTTTGTTTTTATCTTAAAAAGCATTTTAAAATTACTGTTACGATCCTTTAGATATTACTTTACTTTCTAAAATAACTTGGGTTTCGACATTACAATAACTCCAATGTTTCCCGCCGTAGTCTCAGTCTCAGTCAGTCAAGTGATGAGATTGTCAATCATTTAGTGCATATTTTTTGGCATTCTAAAATGACGGCTGGTTAAAATTTGATTGATTAATTGACACATAAATTAATTTAACATTACATAAAAAAAGCTAAGGGCGAACTTAGATAATACTTTTATATTTATTTTTTGGAAATTTTAAATGCTAATATGTTTGTTTTCTATAGCTGACTACGCCTATAGTATAAGATATTATATTATAGGCACTATCGATGTACTTACCTAAGTCTTGTTAGCGCTAGAGTAAACCTTCGTGGTTTTTCGTTGCTAACTAATTTTAGTATTTATATAAAATGGTAAAATTGTAAATAAATGAAAAAAAAAAACGTATTTGTCAAAACATGTCGTACAAACAACATTTTAGCTCAGGGGATGCAAATGCACTTGTATGTAGGCTTGTTTTAGATGGTTCTATGTACATTATATTTATTGTGCACAAAGAATACATGCGTTATCCTATGCTACTTACAGAAATGGTACAAAAATGATAAGCCTATTTCTTTCATATTAACTCAATACCTAATAAAAACTGGCACCTTAAAATATGCCGCGCGCAGCTTACTTGTAACCATAGCCGTAAATAAGTAAGAAAAACGTGCCCAATTAAAAAAAAATTTATGTTAAGAGCGAAATTTAGTTTTAGAAGTTTCACGAAATCTTTTTTCTTATATTTGGGTACCTACTCTTGCATTAATTAATAATGGCTGGTGTACAGAAAACTACTTTGAATAACTTAAATATTAACTTAGGTAATGCTTTGATTGTGGGAATCATTATAGCAAAAAGTAAACCTAGAATAATGAGCTCTAAAAAGAAAAATGGGGAATCTAGAGGAGTAACAACATTCACCTTACGAGATTCGGAATTTGATACCATTAATATAAATGTATGGGGTTCAGAATATTTCATTTTAACATTTTATGAAAGATTTCTTGTTGGCGACGTAGGTAAGTGCGTAAAAGAAACAGATTCATGATGTTTTTAAACATTGTTTTTTAATTTATCCAAACTAACAATAACAATGTCATTTGCAGTAGATATTACATCGCCTAAAATTTGTTTGAAAACCAGCGATAGTGACATCTGGAATCCTCAGGTAATTGGACAGAGTTGTTAAAATATGCGTACGTATTTTATTGCAAGTGGGTAGGTTATTATCTTTTAGAATACTTACATACATGTGGTTTAGATAGGTTTTTAACCAAAAACAAGCCATCAGGTACAGTAGTTAAAGGTATAAACGAAAGTATTAAAAGAGACTCTACTGTGTAAAAGTATCTTAAAATGAAAATATTTGATAAATTTTTACACACTTTTCCTCAAAGTTTATTTTTGTTTTCTAGGTATCTTCTCCGTTTTTCTTGTCGCTAACGGAAGGCGTATCAGACGTAAATATTCATGGCGGTGACACGTTTAGCATGTACTTACCTCTGCTTCATATACCAACCAAACCGTCTTCTGGATACTATGGATTAGCAGAAGTTTTGAAATTACCCGGTAAGACTATTTTAACGAGTTATAGGTAGGGTTCAAAGATGACTCATGAAAAGACTGACTAGAGAATATCGAATAAGATGGGATATTTTATGATCTCGTATTTGATGGTTGTGCAGTTTTATGCAATTGAAATTAGCAACTACATTATGTTTAATGATTGTATTTTATGTTAAAACTTAAAGTGGAATCAAATTACCTATTTGAATATAAATTATGTAGCTATCTACCTGAGGATTTTACTTCAAACTGTGAAATCTTTTTGCGGAGAACTTTCGAGAATTTTCTGGGCTTATTCTTAAAGAAAGTAATTATGATGATTTAATTTCCAGAGACACCAGGCAACGTTTATGTCGATCTACTAGTAGTAGTTAGATCAGTGAAACCCGCAAAAACAATACGAACGAAAACAGGTATGTATCTTCTTTATTAAGCGTGTGGTAAAATTAGGTACAACTAAACTAGGTGTACAGGTCATTAAAGTTCCCTTTTAAGGGAGAGCTCGTTATAGGAAGCTTTGATATTCGACATCAAATCATAGAAATGTTCATATTGTAAAGTTGCACCTAAAACTAACAAATAGTAACTTATCGCTATTTAACCTTATAATAGATATGTATAAGATGAAACTCCGTATGCGTTTTGTTTTGCTGGCACTTGCTATTTAAAATCTCGACCTTTGCAAAACTTGTGCTGTGTAAACAAGAACAAAATATTAAAAAAAATAAAAAATATATTTTTATTACAACCAATACGGAAGTTTTAGAGTGTCATATGGTCATAAATAGGTAAAGAAACAGTTACTGAAGGACAAACAATTTTTAAGTACAACCTTTATGCTCGAGTTTGGATGTAGGCTTCAATACCTACTCAATACTTCAAAGTTTAGTCGACTTTTTATGGTTAAAGGTTTTATGAACTAGTATGAAGAACGTGATATATTTTAGAAATCGAAAGGCGTAGATATTAAAAATATGATTTAGCTAATATCAAAAGTACCTTAGTTATTTAAGAATAAAAAGCATTGCTTAGTTTCAATGTTCAATTAAATTTCATGTTGCCTTAGAAATTGGATCGATTTGAGAGAGAGCATATCAAGAAATACCTAGTTTTATTATTATTAATAATTATTAATTATTATCTAATATTACTACTAATTATTAATCATTTTTCACGTTACTCAAATATATATTTTGTCAATTTTAATTTATTTCCCGAAGGTGTGGACATGTCGGTGAGAAGTGTGGAGATTATGGACAACACAACACCCGCCAGTATAACTTTGGATATATTTGACATCGACTGTATTCAAAGGTAATGCAGATATGAATAAGTAAACAAAATAGATTTCTTTATTTTATCCATGATTTAGTATGACTGGTTATATAATTTTTATTTTGTTTTGGCTTGGCATTAGTAAACAATTTTTGTTGGACACTCTGTAATAAGGCCTTCAAGTATTTGTTTAAATAATTTCAATGAGTTCTACCAAATTCAAATTAAAAAAATGCAAAATCTTAAATTTGGGAGAAATTTTTCATTATTTTAGTTTAATTGATTTTCTACATAAATAACCTAATTAACATTTTTACCTACTCATGAAAGGTAGATAAGGTGACCTAAAAAATATACAAATCTTTATGTTCAATAATTTTTAAATTAAACTCAAACTTATATGTTGGGTTTGACCTCAAGTTTTTATCGATAATAATAGGTGCAACCTCTAAAGTTTGTGCAGTGTTTGCCAAAACATATTTTATAGATCTGGAAAAGGAAAAGCAATCGCCTAAACGCACCCATTGCTTGGTTCTGTATTGGTAAACAATTTGTCTGAGATGTACTGGTTTTCCTAACTTTTTGATGAAAAAGTTACATATAGTTAAGAACCTCAAATGAAAATTTGCCGCATATTTGCTTTGCATAGCACTGTTACTGCGACTTTGTAAATATTTTGTTGAGATACTAAATTTTTGACAAGTTTCCCTAACTTGCCTTCCCAAACACGCGCCAGTATTATTTTAGTTAAGTTATACCTATTCGACGTGTCAGTAAACCTTGTGTAAATCCTTACCTACAACTCATTTCTTATAATATGTTTTGACCCTCGAATACATTCGTTTGAATTCGCATTCCTGTCGAAACTATGTCATTAAAGCTATAATCATTTCAAAGGTTAAACGAAATATACTTCCATATTCCTTGTGAAATACATCAAAAAGAGAAACTACATAAAACCAGCACTCTAGGTCCAGGTCCAGATCAAACAAGACTCCGAAAAAAAGTGGTAGTAGAATTTTTTATGTTAAGATATTGTCTGGGGCCGTACTACAGGCCTTCCTATTTGGGCGCATAATTTACGTGTTACTTTTCCGGATAAAAGGACGGAACAGCCAGTGTAATGACTGGAACAAAGGCAATTCCAACTTTAGTCTACGGCCGGCAACGCATCATTTTCGATGATCTATAAATTACAATATAATAACATCTACGATTAATTATGTTTATGGGCATGGACGCCACTTAAAATCAAGTTGATTGCGTGCGACAAAGTTAAAAAAATATCACATTTACTCGTTTTCTCCTCATGTGAATATCCAAATAAATATTTCCTTTCTAGGGCAGAAAACTGGCGATCTCTAGAAAGCGTTTTATTCATATCAGATGCTAAAGTATCATGGAGATCTCTGCTAGTAAAAGTGCAAGTGTGCGCTAAGACTGTGATCACACATCAACCACATACAGCCGAAGCGGAGGCCTTGCTGCTTTATGTGAGGAACCAGGCCAATACACGTATGTATATTAAAATAATGTATTAAATAAGCACTTGAACAACATGTAATGAAATGAAGTGAAATGAAATTTTATTTTTCTCAACATTGACAATTACTTGTTCTTATTAATATCAAATAAAACATGACTCTACCAGCAGTTCGAAAAAACCTTCGTGAAGAAGAACTGGCAAGAAACTTCATGGGTATATTTTTTTCAAAATAAATTTACAGTGTCTCTTAATGTCTATACAAAGTTATTCTTATCTGCATCTGTTAGTTCGGCATGTCTCCCTCCCCCCAAGTATCCAAACGTCGAACACCCTCAAATGGCACCCGTTCACGAGTTAACGCGGGATCCAGCCATCGCCCTCCTCAAACATATAGAGGGAAGTGAGCGACCTGTCACACCCGTTCATCGGGACGATGAACTCCACGAGCAAACAGACACATTACACATGTTTTGTTACAAATACTAGTAAAATCCTGTTAATGACTGGATTATACCCAAGGGCTTTTATCATCCAAATAATCGGATATTTTATAATATGCTTTAGCACACAACTTCTGCTTTATAGTTCCTTTGAATTTGTCAATAGGAAGACCTTGGATATCCTCAGGAACCTTATTATAAAAGCGTATACATTGACCCATAAATGAGTTAGTGACTTTATGAAGCCTACTATTATGAGCTGCCAACATATTTTTTCCTCATGTGTTAACATTGTGCAGACCTTTTTTTTTCTTTTGGACAAGCTAATGTTCTTTTTTACATACATTAAATTTTCTAAAATATATTATGGAAAGTAAGAATATTTATTGCCTTAAACTTACTTGTCTGGATGAATGAATATAAGTTTATTTGCACATACAAACATTTACAACAAAACCAATATATACAAAACACACATAAAAAATTAAAGACACAAGTATTAATTACAGAAACATAAAATAACTACAACAAAAAAAAGCTAAAATAGAATAAGTTTAACAAACATGCTGACATGGTCATTTGCACATATATGTACAAAATGGCCATAGCTCAACGGTTATCATTTGCCCATTTGAGCAAATCGTTGATTTTCTGCCATCGCCATTCGGGCACACGGTGAGTGCAAACTGGGTAAAAAGCGTAGTCGTCACTAATGGTTCAGATGGTAGTAATAAGCAAGCAATGGAATAAATTATAAATCAATTATGTTAAAACAGAAAAATTAAACTTAAAAAATTAATATATACATATATATATATATATATATATAAATATATATATATACATACATACATATACACATATATAAGTATATATAAAAGTAATAATCAAATACCATTATTATGTCACCGAAAATCCATAACCACCAATGAAACAAGGCACAAGATGCTGGGTAGATAATATTAAATAAGTTTTAGCAACTCCAGAAGGTGCAGCTTCAGGTGTTTTTTAAGTGTTGTCTTAGATGATAATAGCCGCACTGGAGGAGGTATATTGTTCCAGCATCTCGTTGCCTGAAATCGGAAGCTACCATTAAAAGCAACGGTTTTATGTTTTTGGTTTTTTGTCCCTCGTGATGTTAGGAATCTCAGCTTGTCATACAAATATTCAGGCTTTTTGGAGTGTACGACGTCAAACATAAGACAAGCGAGATGCAGAAGCCTGCGAGATGCAGAAACCTGCGAGATGATATGTTCAATGTGGACGCCTTGTTCAAGTAAGGGGTGATATGGCTACATGGCGGAACATCATAACGTTTTGCACCCACTGAATCATCCGTTTGTGAATAGACAAAGGCGACTTCCGTAGACGAGGTCACCATAGTGCAGCCTTGAAAGGACGAGAGCCTCGCAAAGAGCTATACGAGTACTTCTAAGTGACACCCTTGGACCGAGCTGATAGATTGCGCGAACAGCCCTTTTCTGCAGAATAAATATAGTATCGATGTCGGCAGCACTCCCCCACAACAGAATGCCATGCGTCATGATGCTGTGGAAGTAACCGAAATAGACTAAACGAGCAGTTGTTTCATATAAAATTTGTCTAATTTTTTTAACAGCATATGCGGCAGAGCCAAGCCTTTTCGCTAAACCATCAACATGCGGTCCCCACTGGAGTTTGGCGTCTAAGGTTATGCCCAGAAATACAGTTGAGTTTACAGGAGTCAGTTCCTGGCTCTTAACTACAAATGTTTGTTTGTACCTTTTTGACATTTGGCAATGTAAACTTAACACATTTAGTTTTTTTTTTCATTGAGGAGCAAATTATTAGCTGGGAACCACTTCTCTGTGTTGGAGATGCATTGGTTTACTGCTCGATAGTCAGTTTCTTGTCTTTTGATTTTAAATAAAAAGGAAGTAGCGTCAGCAAACAATATGACCTCGCATTGATTCTTAACGACCGATGGCAGGTCATTGATATATACTAAAAATAGGAAAGGACCAAGAACTGAGCCCGGGGCACACCCTTGGCACTGCCGATCCTGATGATTTTTCTCCGTTTATTGCAACTTTCTGTTTTATATTATAAATATATGATTTAATCAAGGCAAGCGCTCGGTTTTTTATGCCGTTATAATGCCGTAGAGTAGTATGATCCACACAGTCAAACGCCTTATATAGCATAACACGACTCTTCCCTCCTGAATACGTGTTAAATGAGCTCAACACCGGCATCGGTTGTTGAGCGACCTCGCGTGAAACCAAATTGCTCAAAATTAATTAAACTATTACCATCAAAATGAGAAAGTAATTGATTTAAATCTCATTTTTCAAAAATCTTACTGAGCGTTGGTAGTATAGATATAGGTCTAAAATTATTAGGGTCAGACATACTACCTGCTTTGAATATTGGAATGACCTTACTCAATTTCATTAAATCAGGAAATACACTATTATCAACACAGTCATTAAATATACTGGCTAAGTGCGGGGCTTTGAATAATTTTAACAGAAATTCCATCTAAATCGGCAGTATTTTTTACTTTAATGCTTTTAAATGCATTTAAAACTTGTGGAACAGTAACATGTTCATAAAGTTGAAATCAATATCGCATGTATTTACATTTTCGATAAGCAGTGACTGTGCAAGAATGGAACATGAATTCATACTCACAGTAGTTGACACAGGGATGGCAGTAAAAATAATTTCAAATACTTTAGCAACTTCTCTGTCAGTTGACAACAATTTATCATTAATTTTTAAATTATATTTGGTGTGGGGGTCTTTTCGATAGAACATTTGTTTGTCTGGTAAGTTGAGAATTTTATACTTTAATACCAACACAGAAATACATATCCAACACATGATTAAAAAACACTAATTTAGAAAAAAAACTTACTAAACATACAGTTAAAGTTAGCGAATAGAACATTATTAGTGTTATAACATCATCACTCGAACTTTTTAATAATATGCTCGTAAGACCTTACAATAGGTACTTGTCCACTTTTACAAAATCTTAAAGAGTCGCTCCCTAAGGCATTCTCTGCATGCGAGAATAATTGAGAATAAAAATATATAATCGGAGTTAAGTATATTTGAAATTCAGATTGTTGTTGAAATTTTTTTTACTTAATTTAGATCCTTTGCTGAAAACCTTTTGAAATTTAAAATTTTTGTTCATAGGTTACCTTTACGCACGAAATTACCATTTTGCAGTTCTGGCCATTTTCAATAAAAAAATATTGTTTTAAAAAGTGCTCGTACTCTACTTAAATATCAAATCCGGGATATTCCAATAAAAAATAATTATAATATCAATAATAATAATTTTGTTTTCAGACAGTTAGTCCATAGATGTGTTAAAGTAACGTAATGTTCTTAAGTAAAGTAATGTTCTTAATAGCTACGAGTTAGTAAACTTAATAAACTACGTATTAGTAGACTAAATATAAACTTATATAAATAATTATAGAAAAATATAACTTTGTAGACTTAAAATATAATGTACGTTGTAAGAGACAATGTCATAATAAAACCCTATGACACACATGAAAATAAAATGATGCATTTTGATGTTTTAATCATGACACCCCGAGTGGTGTCCGAGATTTTTTTTCATTTATTGCAGTTGTTACTTAGAAATCGATGACGTAGTCACATAACAAATATCTCTATCGCTTATAGTTTTTAATTTGTAAAATTGGTTAAAAAATTGTAAATCTAGAATAACTTAGCCTTAAATTAAAAATAAAAACATAAAACAGTTTTTTTATTTATTTGTTTTAGGAACTTTTACGAACAATAGTACATGCCAGCCCTTTCGTACCCCATTACAAATTTATATTAACTCTAATAAACATACTTATGTAACACGTAACAATGAAAACTTAAACAAACAAAAAGTTTAGTCTAGGTTTGGAGAGGCTAATAATTTATGAAACATGCCTGTGTTATATCTATCCAATAATAAATCTAAAAGGCCTACTAGCAGTTTAGGAATAAGACACACCACCTACAAGAGAGTAGCATATCTTTTGGTGTGCCGCGCATACCTTACAATCTGTTTGGTGTAGAGGTAAGTACCCTTGCCTTCCATGCCAGAGGTCCCGGGTTCGAATCCTGGTAGAGGCAGATATTTTATTATATTTGCTTTCTAGTCATGGATGTGTATGTATGTTTATTTAAGATTATTACTAATATTTATAAATGAAAAAAGTATATCTATTTGTGCTTATATATTTCTTAAGTTTATTTATCCGTTATCTAGTATCCATAACACAAATTCTTAATGATAGTTAATTTGGGCTAGATAATGTGGTGTGATTGTTAGAAATATTTATTTATTTAATTGGGTGAATTATCAAGACAGCTAGTGCCTGCTAATGACATGCCACACCTAGGGCTTAGTATTCAAATATTCGCAGTATTCGAGTATTCGTCAATTCTACTGTTTGAATAAACATGTATTCCAATATTCCGAATACTGATAGATCGGGCGAAAGTCTTTTCTTAATTTGTATGTCATATTTTTCGATTTTGTTCTCTTCTAGATTTTGAAACAAAAAAACTGACATAAAAAAAGTGCCCCGTTCATTGTTTTGTGTGTATTGTGTTTATATATATAAAATAATATATTGTTTTATCAAAATAAGAAAAATGTAACATAAATTACATTTATGGACACAACGCAGTGCTCAAATAAAATGAGTCCGGGACCGAGCTGCCTTCGTCATGGTTCGGCTGCAACCTCTAATCTGCAAGAAGAGTATAATGTCGCTTAGAAATAAGCTTACACTTTACAAAACTTGCATCCGTAGGTTATTCAAAATAGGTTCGTACACAAGTGCGTCGGGGCCACGCCCTATTACCGCAATTTAGATCGTTCATGAATTTGGTTCATGAAGACGCTACTTCGACAACGCTCCCCAACATCCCAACCCACTGGTCAATAAGTCAGCTGACTACACAGCCAACCAAGAAACGGCGGTTCGTTATAGGCGTCCGCGTAATATCTTAACAGATCCCGACGACGCTTTACAACAAGGAACGTCGGCGTTCCAGTAGAAAGTAGAAATAGGTACCAATAAACCGAACCAGTGGTAGTTTCAATATACTACATCCTAAGCCGAGGTCCGTGCCCTCTCGGGTGCCCTTTGGCGTATCGTATGTAGGAGTAGTTTAAGTTCCGGCTAAGCGCCCTCTATCTGTAAAAATAAACTTTATATAATATTTTGGTACCACACGAGGTCACAGAAACAAACGTACTTATTTGCAATTCTCTACTGAAACGTTAATATTCTTCGAAAATGATCACTGGTGATGAAAAGTGGACGTTCCACAAGGATGTCCGAAAATCATGGCCAAAGAGAGGAGTCTATAGACTGTGGCAAAGTCCGGGTTAACCTGCAATAAGGTAATGGTTGTAAATTTGTGAGTTTTTGCCACCGGATAAAAACATCAAATTCGGATTTTTACTGCCAACGCCAAGATGAGACTCAAGCACGAAACTGAAAAAAGTGGCCCTAATTGAGCGACAAGAATCGTGTGGTCTTTCATCGTGAAAATAAGTGTAAATAATATTTTTATTTTCTTAATATTCCTGCAATTCTATACCTTCACTCATTCGTGGTGCTAATTACTTGGAATTTTGAGAAATAAAAGTAAATTAAAATAATTATGTTTTCTTTTCTTAGGTGCATACAGTAGGTAGATGTTATGACATTTTGTCACTGTTTATAACCGTGTTTTAACAGTATAATAGTACAACTTTTGAATCCGGAATATTTGAATAGTCACACCCAAGCGCTTTACAGCATAGGACACAGTATTTTTATTTAATTTTAAGAGACAGCCTGTAGAGGCAGCGATCCGACACCGATTTGTTCTCCAAACTATCTTTGATATTTCCTACGCTTTTAAATAACATATCCTACATAATTTTCCTGTATCCCCAAGGGGGTGGCGAAGCGGCCGCTTGGGCAGCGTGGAGTGGGGAGCGTCCGTCCGCAGCTTCAGTCGCACAAATCCGGGACCGGTTATCTGGAGGCGCGCCGTTCTGTGCCTCTTTACATGCTCTAATGACGCATTTAGACTTGGATGATACTGATAATGGGTATGTTATGAAATATTTATAACACTAAAGGTTATGGAATGGTAATTATATATTTAATAGAACTTTGATGTTATTGATATGACATGTATTGAATTAAGATGTTTTCATCGAGATAGAAAGATCGCTGGAGTTTACTGGTTACTTAATAATAAATCTTATGTTAAAAGATGTTGTCGAATTGGGTTTCAATATCAATGTAGTAAGACTTTAAAACATTTTTAATGTGGTAACTTGGTTGATATAAAATTTATGTTTTTAAGAATGAGGACCTCGTGGAGCCCTCCAAAATAAAAAATCGAAGAGTGGTTGTTTGTAATGGAAATGTGCTGTAATTTCATTGACTCAACTCAAATGTAAAAAGCATTACTACAAACGATTTACCAGAGTACCATTTACAGGGACTGCCATCCGCGAAGTCACGCGCACTCCTATTTTTGTATGGTAGCACACTGTCGTATACACGATAAAAGGTGAAAATTCCAGAAAAATAGTAGGGTCCAATTTCTTGGATGACACTCTCTAAGCAAAGAAGCGACCTATGGTTTCTCTATTTTGTATTAAATACCTTAATACTAATTTGTATTTGCGATACGGTTGTTCAAATCTAATAAGAATATTGAAATTTCCCAGCTTTTTCGTCGACTCAGATACTCAAGAGCTACGAGTTCGCTTCGCGGATCATACGGGTGAACTAAACGCCCGTGTGTCGATTACTATTATAGAAGAAGCTTTAGGATGTCCTGTAAGTTCATGATTTGTTTTTAAAGATTTTACACAAACCGTATTTTTAAGTCTTGAGTATAAGTAAGAGTTATAAATATAAAATAACGTCTAGTTTGTTTGATAATGTTTTGTCTTTTGTATATTCTGTATTGAAAAAGTTTGCGGTATTCTAGGTCAATATAAAAAGATTAAATAATGAAAAGTCAGACACAAAAACTTATGGTTAGTCTAAAAGAAAGCTTGGCCGTCAACCAATTAATTTAATATATACTTTAAATCATTTCACTCACAACGGAGTAAAAGGTGTCTACTGCTTGTTCGTTCGCCGGTAGTAAAATATATAAAATGAATAACCAAAACTTTCCACCAACTTGATTAACTTAAGTTCTTCAAAGTTCAACATCTACTTTGTTCCTGCATTTTGCAGGCAGAATTCGACTTACCTATTATTTTAACACATTCTTTTAGGCAACGTTTTTCCTGATCAGAATTGTTTGCAAAAACCTTTTCAGCAAGGAGCATTAAAAACGATGCAATCCGACAGTAAGGCATCAATTCGTTGGAAGTTGCTGCTAGAACAATGCTGTGTGAAGTTAGCTGTGTCGCCGCCGAAACTTATTGTGCTGGGCCTTCGACGCGCCTCGCCTGCCGACCCGATACCCTTGTATTGATGTCTGCATTCAGATGTTGTTTCAAATTAAACGTTTTAATACTTCAATGGTTATTTTCATTGTAACTAATATAAAAGGTATCTTTTTTAATAATCGTCTACAATTTTTTTTTTGTTTATATTGTTTACTTGGTGCGGAAAACCCTAAGATTGCAAAAAGTTCTCTGTTGGTTAAAACTGCGCAGTGTACAACAGATTCCCCGTATCTTCAATTTAACATCAAGTTCAACTAGCTGCAGCTGTTTTTCAGAGCGTCTTATTACCTAAACCTACTCGTACATTGGACTTAAAAGATAAATAATTTGTGTTTCCCTGAAGCGAATTCGGAGACTTAAAAAAAAATCAAAATCATTTTTGTTTGTGTTCTACTACTTTATAAAATAGTGTTTGCTTTTGTAACTTTGATTTTTCTTATAAAAATGTATCTTAAATTGAAAGATTAAGCACCTCATCAACCAATCAAGCGCAAGCAAAAGCTTTCACGGAATCATAGTTAACCTGTAACATCTGTATATTATCATGGTCTGATTTTTGTTAAAATACTTAAAATTATGTGTTTTTCATGGGTTTATTATTTAAATTCGACAACATATAATTGGGTTAAGTTACCTAAGTTTGACTTTTAAATCTGAATTATTATGAAAATTGTTGTTATCCTATGCAAATAAAATAAATAATCGAATATCCACCTTAACAAAGCAATATAGAGGCATCTACTGTAACACAGAAGAGAATAATTAATTGTGACAAAAATAGTAAATTATTAGTCCTATTCTAAATGAATTGTCTTCTTTGTCGCAAATAATGGTAAACACTAAGATAGTGACATCAACGATAAGAACATTTTGTTGTGAAAGAATATGGAAAATTCATTCAAAGAGTAGTACGAGCGCCTTACATTCGTTTTGTGGAGCTCCTAGCGACGACTATCCATCGATCTAACGAACTCAGGTAATCTGAAGACGGTTCGATACTACGATAAATATTGAGGGTTCAATTTGGGATTATTTTTTTTGATTATTATAAGTTATTTAACTCAATTATTTGACAATGGAGAAACAAGAAAAAACAGAACTTATCTACGAGTACACAAAACGTAGAAAAGATTTTGGTAGACAGACATTATTTGAAGACCGTGAAACGGAGCTAATACTCAGTATCCCAAGTAACCCTGCAATGTATACAAACTATATACTTAGAAATCCGGTTCATGTGGCTATTCAGAATACAGGTACTATGTCGGAACATTGGGTTAATTCAGTCAGGTACGTAAGATTCTAATTCTTTTCTTTTTAAATTGAAATAAAATACTTTATAAAAACATTTTTGATGCAACTTGTGGGGAATTAATACGTGTAGTTGACGTGAATTAAGGACGCATATCCTTTGATTAAATAAAAAAGCTTAAGAAAGGTGACAAGATGGACCTCAAAAATTAGTTCTTCGTCTCCTGATTTAACTTAGTCGCAATCCAACTGTCACTACTAGAAAAGAACGAGGCGTTACGGTACGACACGACTACAAACAAACTTTATTACCTCTGGCTCGCACCTCTCGTTGCATCATTCTGTCTCTTTCTTAGTTTCATCAATTTACACTTTTAACAAGTGTAATGTAATGATTTGTGTGACTACTGGATGCAATGCTGGTGTACTTCATGTAAGAAGGTTACATGTCAATGTACAATCTACCCCTATTTCATTTTATTTTATCTATTAAATTTTAATAATTAATAAAAATAAATTAAGTCATATTTAACAAAAGATCACAAATAAGAAGTTTTTAGTTAAACTAGAAATTGAAAGTCGGTTAAATAGGGAGGAAAGTAGAACATTACCAAGAAATGAAAATATTTCATGATAACCTTTCGTCAGCTTAATATTTCATTAATTTTCAAATAAGGGCTGAATACACCAGCTCAGGGATCAATCACGTCGAAGGTGGATGGCCAAAAGATATAAACATGAGTGATCCAGAAGCTACTCAGCGGTATAGACGGAAGATAGAGAAGGATGATGCTTACATACATGCTGTTATGCATTTGGGACATGTAAGTAGAATTATTAGGTGCGTTAGTATGTTAAGTATAAGATAGATTTACTGTGAATCTCTTTTAAGTTATCCGACACTTTATTTAATAGTACAAATAGATGGACGAAAATAAGCGACAATCTGTAAACTTAAACTGGATTTTTCGATGATGTATAACATTTTTTTAGCTAAAATTGATGGTTATATATAAATGAACTACTGTTTTAACTAAACGATTTAGACGTTTTTAAATAACTGTTTAAAAAACATATTTGATCTAAGCTATCCAAGTGAATATCGCGTAGTACCTATTATTTTAATTAAATCATAATTCACACTCATTTTTGTAAATTACCAGAGTATGGAACACAACATACTACAAAACAACGCAGTAGATATGTACGAGACATACTACTCCGAGTTACCGCCCATACCACCCGTAGAACACAGCACTTGTCACACTGTGAACGTGTATCGCGAACCGGGGGCTAGACGCCCTGTACGAGCTTTGTCGTGGCAGGCTGATGGCGGTGCGAGAATAGCGAGCGCGCATGCTGATGTGGACTTGGGACGGACTCATAGAAGTACTCAGTTCTCTTATATTTGGGACATTGGTAAGTTAATTAAATGCGCGTGTCTTTTCGCTAACGCTAAGCCATCGAGCGCTCATGCCGATATAGATTCGGGAAGCTCTCATAAATTAACTTTGGGACTTAGGTAATTTGTATGAAAAGTATATTTGTACAAGTTGGGAAGATAGATTGAAAGCCGAGAAGTTGGCTTTATCCAGTTTGCTCTAAAATTAAGTAAAGAATTTTATTTATTTATTAGTCCATATAAATAGGCATTCATATAGGTAAGTTCATATTTATTATTGCGTTGGTATCAGATAAAAGGGCAGAAGGATGTAGTCTTAAACATTATGTAACTGAAGCAATGGGGATAGCAATAAATCAATGGCCTGTACGTCACTTATTAATACTACCAGGCTCCTTTTAAAGATCGTCAGTTCATCTTATCACAGTCTGCCACAATCCCATGCTTGCCTTGTATAGCTCTAACTGCTCCATCCACAGATTATGACACCATGTCTACTTTACTTAAACTGTTTTAACTCGTTAACTCCTTGCCAATAACATAATCTGTTGTTTTCGGTACAACGCTTAGGTTACGACCCCTTTAAAATGTACCCTTCCGAACCAGTGGTAGTTTCAACATATGACGTCCTAAACTAAGGTTCATACCTTCTCGGGTACCTCTCAGCGCAAAGCCACAAAGTTAGCTGAAATTTAAAAAGCCAATAAGGCTATTTCGAAAAAAAAACGAATACCCCTTTAAATTTGTTCAAAGTATAATTCTACCTATCTTGCAAAGCCCTGTACTTTATCTTTACCTTTAAAACAGCCTCTTATATCTTTGAAAAATCTTGTTATAGCTTCTATATTGTTTTTCACGTATAAACCTCGTACGGAATATTGCAAACGAAGCAAACAAACAATCAGATAATCCCGTTTCAGCAGTGTAACCACGAACAGGGGACAATCGTACAAATATCGATTTTATTTTTATAGATATTTATTGTTCTTAATGTAAATGGTAAAGTTTTTACAGACTATATTTGTGGCCATTAACATTGGGGTAAATAAACCAGTATGCTCCGTTAAGCGCAGATTATACGCTTTTAATTTTTAAATTATTACTTAATTGATTTGGATTTTCTGGATAACGTTTTTTTAAATATACTAATTTGTGAAGCGAGCGACTCATATTTATTTTAGGCACATTCAATCTAAACATCGAATGATTATAATCAAATACGTTCATATTGATATGTTTAAACACTTGACTAAATGATTAAGACTCGTAGATTATTTGCGAAGATTATCAAACAATGACATTGAGTCATCATTATTACCCGGAATTTTTTATCAACTGTAGCAAGTGTATTAAATGTCTATGTAAATAAAATTTTCAGAAAATGCAAATGCTCCGGAATTGATAATCAAACCTCCACAGCCGTTGCTGGATTTACAGTACAATCCCCGTGACCAAAACACTTTGGTGGGGGGTATGATGAATGGCCAGGTAAACACAGAGTGACGAGCAATCATCATCAATCGTATCCAGATTATCATCATTCATTAGACAAAGACACTAACTTAGTTTAGCGCCTGTGCTATTGACACCCATACAGTGAATTGACGCGGAACCCAAAATAAACATACAGTGCCCAGCTAACAAAAAAAAAATACATTTATGGAAATAAACGAATGTTTCTTTTGTCACAAACTGGTTGCTACCAGGATTTGTATTCGGAATCTCCTTGTAGAAAGCTGGGAAAATTGAGATTAATGAAAAAACAATAAAGGTACCAACAAAAATTATTTAGCGTCAATCTTTTTTAAGCAAAGTGTTTTTAGTAGTACATATAATAAGTACATCATATATGTTATTAATAACATAAAAACGTTGTTGAAATATTATGACACTAACTCGTGAGTCACGTACTAAGTGCGTCACGAGTCGTGACGCACTTAGTACCGACTTACATGCAGCTAGGCCCACTTGCGCAGCTCTGAATTAGCTAGCACTAGGCTTAATATTTCTCTATGCCTCTATCATTTCAATAGAAATAGCAAGTGACGGAGGGACATTTTAACTAACTAGCCGGCTAGCCCGGGGCTAAGTGCAGCTGCGCAAGTGGCCTTACTTGCCAAATGTCATGTCTTAATGGTACAGATTGATAACGTTTGACTCATTATAATTAGGGTTAGATAATTAAGTTAAAGATAGTCTATTTGGATAAGATTTTGAGCATCATACTTTTTACTATGGCGTAATCAAAGGTACACAATAAGGCAACAGAACTTGCCTAATTAATATTGAACTAACATTTATTACTCTTTATTGTTAACTATAACACATTTCGAAACTTTAGTTTATTTTGCAGGTAGGTTTTTGGGATATGCGCAAAGGTGGCGAAACTGCAGGAATATGTCCACCATACGTGGCTCACAGGGATCTAGTGAGGAATGTTATGTTTATTAATTCAAAAACTGGAGCCGAATTTTTTTCGTCGTCGCCAGATGGCGTAGTAAAATGGTGAGCATGATTCGACACCACACGCCTGAAGCAAAAATTTCGATAATTTCCATGAGTGCCTTAGTAGTTAAAAAAAAGCTGCTAGACTTTATCAGCGAGGTAATAATTTGTATATAAATATAATAATTTGTTGAACATAATAATTTGTTGAACTTTAAGCGTTTTTTATTTTAAAGCGTAATAATTGGTGAACATTTGAAAAGAAATGCTTATGTACGATATTTAATTTAAGTTTTCTTACGGGACCCGTAGTATTTTTTTATTTTGTGAAATATGTAAGCTTACACATTTTATCGTTAAAATCAATACCAAAACAGGTTTCGTAAATTTTCAAATGATTATTTTGTAGTTATATTTTATTGGAAATTATTCATTATAATTTTCGGTTCAGTTTGAGTTTTTTCAGTTATTATTATTAAATTTTTATAATGAAGTTTCCATAATAAACACTTAGTGGACTATTTTGCGACTAATTTCGTTTTTCGTAACTTTTTATACCAGAGTACAGGAGTATCTTCGGTAAGTAGGTACCTACACAAATATAGGTACACAGCGAGAAATTTAACAGACTAGTACGATATATGTACCACTTTTGTAGTACCTATATCGTACTAGTCTGTTAAATTTCTCAAATTTCTCCTACTATACGTGGCAGCAAATACCTATAGATATTATTTATGCTCTTGCTAAGTGTACATTTCTTACTTTTTAACCGCTCTATGGTCAGTGGCATCCGTGCCCATAGGCATCATTAATCGTAGATGTTATAGATTAATTATATTGTGATTTATTGGTTATTGATCAATGATGCGTTGCCAATCGTAGAAATAAGTTGAAATTACCTTTGATCCAGTTACTGTTATAGTAACACTGGCTCCTCCTTCCCGTTATCCAGAACGCAACCACGTAAACCACAGGAAGGTCTGTAGTACCTCCCCAGACGAGAACATAAGAAACTCTACTGCCATGAAATTTCTCAGGTTTTCATAAATAATGCATAGATTTAAGCCGGATTTTTAAATGTTTTATCATAAGAAATAATATTCATATTATGATTTAAATACGTGGCCTGTTTGTAGGTGGGACACCAGAAATTTAAATGAACCTACGGACACCATGATTATTGATATAGTCAAAGTTCCTAGCGATACACAAAGTATTGATAACGCACTTGGAATATCTGCCCTGGAATACGAGCCTACTATTCCTACCAGGTAATATAATACCAATATCTATTTCATTTACTACAATTTACGATTATACAAAACATAAATATTATGAAATTTTTCAGATTCATGGTTGGAACAGAAACGGGTCTTGTTGTAGGAGGAAACCGAAAAGGCAAAAACCCAGTGGAGAAACTTCCAACAAAGGTGACAACCAACGTTTTAATTGCAAAATAGATACATCAACAGTATGCTCTCAAAGTAATCAAAAAAAAAGTTGTGGGTAATAGAACACTCAGAATAAACGTAAAATCTTAAAAACTAAAATGGAAAAAATGTTTATTTTTTGTGCCCAGTTTTATAATATTATGTTTTGCTTTCCAGTTCGAAGCGCACCTAGGTCCAGTGTACGCATTACAAAGGAACCCTACATTTTTGAAGAACTTCTTGACAGTCGGCGATTGGACCGCTCGCGTGTGGAGCGAGGATTGCCGTGAATCTTCCATCTTGTGGACTTGCACGCATAAGACTAAGCTGACTGATGGAGCTTGGAATCCCATACGGTACGGTGGGTTGTGGTTTAATTATAACTTCAAATTTAGACTTACTCTATGAAAGTCTATTCAATACTACATCATAACACTTTTTTTTGTTGGCCGCCTAAGCAGCACCCTCCGCGGAGAGGGAGGTAGAAGATGCTTCATGCCGTCTGCGGTGTGATGTAGGACTCAGTGGCACCTATCCACTAAAAAACCACCTTTACGGCTGTGGCATGGGAATGCTATGCAGCCTTCACCGGAGCGACACCCAATTAGGGAAGGGCGTGCGCACATCAAAACACTACCTACTCTATCTTTTGTACCTGTAGGTTTACTTGTTTTTTAGGCCCAAAGTAAATTGAACTCGTGTTAAAAGATGACCATACTGATGGGATTGGTGGAATACAGGCTAGATTCGAGTAAAATAAACGCAATAATTTACTATAATTTTTATCACCTAAAATGTTTGACTTTGAATCTCTAGTGTAGCAGGACTACTTTTACTGACTGGAATTAATTCGTGACTTAACGTCGTTTGGACACATTTTCAGATTCTCTCTAATGCTGGTAACGCAATGGGACGGCTGCCTCTCTTGCTGGGACTTGCTGCGTAGTCGAAGCGCGCCGATAGTCACCGCGCAGATTTGTGATGAACCCTTGCTGAGGCTGCGGCCACATGAAGGGGTACGTATTGTATGGACAAAATAAGTAACAGGACTTATTTGTACACAATATTGTACTTTTTGACTAAGCCAACTAAAAAAAAATGACACAATGTGGCGTCTCCTGTCAATTATTTACTACTATAGTTACGAAAGAAGTGAAGATTATTGACAAAAAATACCGAAACCCTTACTAATATTGTGAAGAGGAAAGTTTTTTTTTTTTTGTATATTTGTATGTTTGCTTACCTACGTTAATTTTTATTGTATTTTACTTTATTTGATAACTATCAAGTAAATTGATTATAATAAACTATATACAACAAAATGAAAACCACTTCTTTTATATTACGCAGGCGAAGCCGCGAACAATAGCTAGTAAATAAGAATGTCTCTGAGTGTATCGAAAATAAATAACGTCACGTTTGATGGTGTAGTAACAGAAATTTTGCAAAATCAAAGGGGTCAAATTAACAGTTCGTTTAGTATTAATCTATACTGTTTCTATACAGTGACACTATTTTTGGGTTTGTATTATACGTAGATAATACATAAACTACGAAACTAAAGGATTGGTATTTAAAATTTTATGTTAGTCCTCTTTGCATTCTAAGTTATTAATCGTATTGTTATAAAACTTTGATGAGTTGATCCGCGTACGCCGGTGGAGGTGCATTAAACATTCCCATGTGAGAATAGGCGGGCAATAACTAGTCCCTATCTCTTCTTCTATATTAAGAACGTCTTTATACAATTTCAACCTACTTTGGTTAAAAATATTAAACATGTTATTAAAAAAAATTACAGGGTCTCCTTGTTGCATGTGGTAGTAGCAAGGGCACGGTGTACTTAGCTGAGTTGTCACAAAATCTCGGCACGGCGGATAAAAACGACAAACAACTATTAACACATGTAAGTGATCTTCCTACGATAGAATTATTGCTTACAATAGTAAAAAAGGATATTACTCATAGCTTTTTTTCTGTGATATACTAATACCATTGAGAATTATAAACTCGTGGCTGGAATTTAAAATTTGCATTCTTTTTCTTGATGATATTAAAACAAATAAAATGGTAAATGTTGGTTCGAAATAACGGCTGCAGTTAATAATAGGTCTTTACCTATGAAACTGCCGGTTTGCCGTACTGGCCAATTCAAATGAAAATATTCTTTTTTTGACTGATAATTCTAATTTCAAATTAATTTTATTCGACAAACATGGAATTCTTTTTCTAAAATCGTCATTTGTTTAATAGTTAGTGTTTTGTTTTCAACGCATTCGAACATTTTTCGTCATCATGGATAAGTTAAAAATTCGAGTAATTATGGAGTATGAGTACCGTCGTGGCAGCAAAGCGGCACAAGCGGCACGCAACATCAACGACGTTTACGGAGCGAACACTACAAACGAACGCACCACCCGTTATTGGTTTACCCGCTTCCGTTCTGGAAATTTTGACCTGAAAAATGAACCCCGTGGTCGTCCGAAAACTTTGGTCGACAATGACGAATTAAAGGCAATTGTGGAAGCTGATGAAACTCAATCCACGGCTGAATTAGCAGCAGCTTTCGACGTTAGCATCAAAACAATATTGGTCCATTTGCGTCAAATTGGCAAGGTAAGAAAGCTTGACAAATGGGTACCCCACGAACTCAATGACCGCCAGCGCGAAGTACGCGTGGAGACGTGCCTTGCACTGCTCAGCAGGCATACAAATGAAGGAATTCTGAACCGCATTGTTACTTGTGACGAGAAATGGATCCTGTTTGACAATCGTAAGCGCTCAGCAAGTTGGTTGGACCCTGGTTCAGCACCCAAACAATGCCCTAAACGAAAACTTACCCCTAGAAAAGTGATGGTCACTGTTTGGTGGTCTAATGCGGGTGTAATTCATCACAGCTTCGTGCCAAACGGGACAAGCATTACTGCAGATGTGTACTGTGAAGAACTGAACACAATGATGGAGAAGCTCGCACGTCTCCAACCAGCTTTGGTCAATCGTTCGACTTCACTGCTCCTGCACGACAACGCGCGACCTCATACTGCACAGCAGACGGTCTCCAAGCTACAAGAGTTGGGGTTGGAAGTTCTCCGTCATCCGCCGTACTCACCAGACCTTGCGCCTACAGACTTCTACTTTTTCCAGAATTTGGATAACTTCTTGGCGGGAAAAAAATTCAATACCCGAGAGGCAGTACAAAATGCCTTTGAAGAATTTGTTGCCTCCCGTCCAGCTGATTTCTTCAAGAAAGGCATCAATAAGCTACCAATGCGTTGGCAAAGATGCATTGATTGCATGGGTGATTATTTTGATTAATAGAAATAAAAAATATATAAAAAAATTACGCTCCATTTATTTCGTGAAAAACGGCAATTTCATAGGTAAAGACCTAATATGTATCTACTGGTAAGGATTGCAATCGGTCTTATGACATTGCATCTTCGGCGGGCTTTCAATCTCAGATTGCTGGCGATTATATTTACTGGCCATATATTTCAACGAGAGCTGTCGTTGAAATATATGGAGATTATCCGAGCTTCCGCAGCTTTGAGGATATTCAGCCTTGGCACATGATTTTTATACAAAGTGATGCTGTGCCTAACACCGAAAAACAATTAAATTTCTAACATGTTTAAAACCACTTCCAAATATTCGATTAAAGAAAAATAAATAAATAATAAAATATCGTTATATGTATATGGTTATTAGTGTTTTTACAATCAAAATGCAGCCCTACCACCTATAGCGTGCGCTGTATGGTAGTATTTTTCCAGTAGACAAACTCCACCATCCCGGTACTTTAAAGTAAATTTTATAAAAACAAAACAAAATAAGTAATTTGAGAAATAAGAAGAAAAAAAAACAATGCATCGAGCACGATCAAAAATTTTCAGCAGTAGAATGTGTCTTATGCTAGGTTTATCAATTCATATATTTATATAAATTATTACATTGTTTGTACATTACTATATTTTTGCTTAAACGGACTCTGTTTTTTTGCAGTTACATAATCTACATTATATTACACGATACAAAAAAAAATTTTCGATACACAAATACAAAGATCTGCCATTAAATAGTTGAGAAAATTACGATTTTCATAATATCGTAATTTAGTATGAATAATAATAATAATATTGTATTTTTAATATAATAATAATAATAATAATAGTCTTTATTGTACATAGATTGTACAATTTTTGTAATATTATTTAGGCTACACAATATTACCATACAAACAAAAGCTGCTGCTGCCGAACTAAGTCCTAGGACTTGTATTTCAGCATACAGTGCTCTTCCTATGAAATTAATTAACAATTAGCCTATGTGCCATTTTATGTAAACTTAACTTAATAATAATAAACACAACTTAAATTTTATATAAAGTCAACTGTTAGTATTAGTATGTGTTTGTGTGTGTATTTGCGTGTTAACTGTCAGTGTGTGTAATTTAAACTTAGTAAGGGATTGTCAAGTGCAGTGGAGATGTTGCATAGGAATTTTAGTCGCATGTTAGAGTGAACTATGGAAAACGTAGTCATGTAACTTAGCAATCGAAATGAGATTTTCGAACTCATCATAGTTTTAGTTTAGTAACCAGTTTGTTACGATTTTCTTACATTCGAACCTCGATACGGGATGAACATAATTTAATTTAGGAGTAATATAATTTATTTTATTATATAGGAAAGGACCAAGAAATTTAAAAAAATCGCTGTGAAAAAGAAGTTCTACAAGCCTTTGTGCACTTTCTAATTTGATATTTCCTACGTCCTAAGATGTTAGGATTAAACGGAGATGCTGTTTCAGTACAATTCTCAAAACAAATAATTTCTGCACACTAAGCACTTTCCATTCACTGTATAAAAGTGTTGTCGGATACAAAAACGGGCGAAAACTGCTAACCTTAAGGACGGCTCTTTGCGATATCTCGAGAGAAAGCAGATTGGTTTTCGAGGCTCCACCCCAAGCCGAAATGCAGACGATATTGTGGATTCACACAAGGCCAGGTAAGTAAGTTTTAAAGTTTGGAAGATAAGGATATGGCGAAGGGTTTTAAAAATAACGATAAGCCTACGAAGTCTTAAACTCAGACAGTCAACATGGTTCTTGAAGCTAAGTTTACAATCTAAAGTTACACCAAGGTATTTAATGTGGGACACATTTTCGAGTAGCTTGCACTGACAAGTAGAAAATGATTGCTGGTTGCTAGATGTACCCGAATTTGATGGTTGTGGGATGGTAAGCTACTTTTTCTGAGCGCAAACAGTAAATACTTAGTTTTATCTTCATTTAAGGTCAGGTCATTATTAAATAGCCAATCACAGACTTGGTTGAAGGGTTTTTTTTATTGAAAAAGGATAAGACGTTTGTCTTCTATCTCACCTGATGGAAAGTGACGATGAAGACGAAGGTGTTACACGTCTATCCACGAGATACCTATTCACTCGACGCTTGAAAGAACTAGGACTATAGTTTTCTGGAAAAACAGACGCAGGCAGTTCATTCCACACCTTGGCGACCCGCACCAAAAAGGAACTATCGAAGCGTTTGGTTCGACTTTTTGGGATATCTACTAAGAAAGGATGGAAGGTCTGTCTGCGTCGAGTAGTCCGATGTAAGAAGGGTGTGGGTTCAACCTGATCAAAAAGCGCATTCGCACACTCTCCAAAATGTAATCTGTAGAAGACTGCTAAACTGGCAACTTTCCGACGATGGTCGAGGTTTTGCAGTTTTTTGGTGGTGAGGCCAAAATTGTTAATAAATTTTCGGGCTCTTCGGTCAACTGCATCCATCGCTTCTAGTTGGTGCTTTGCATCATCCCCATCCCAAAGGTGGCTACAGTACTTCATACAAGATCGAACTTGAGCTGTATACAAATTAAGTAGCTGTTCAGGGCTGAAGTACCGTCGTACCTTCGAGATGATTCCCAACTTCTTTGAAGCAGTTTGAGCCATGGACACAATTTGTTGCCCGAAGTTTAGTTGGGACGATACAGTTACCCCCAGAAGCCCTAGGTGGTCGGTTAAGGGTACAGAAACATTTTGGAAAGTGGGCGTTAGGTCGATACTGCTCTTTTCCTGTCATGCCTGTGTTTTCGACGGGTTAAATTTGACCAAGTTGGACTCGCCCCAATCGGACACTTTCTTTAAGGCCAAATCCACCCGCTCAATCATGGACTCTCTCTCCGCCCGGATTTCTTGAGGACTCACTCATTGGACATGTATCTCTCTACAACGGTGCTGTCATCAGCGTAACCAATAATGCCTGGGGTTAGCAGGTCATTAATGTGCAGCAAGAATAACGTTGCAGAGAGAACAGATCCCTGAGGTACCTCATCCCCTGTTTTCTTGACTGTAAAAACAAAGTTCATTCAGGTAGACCAAGAAGAGCGTGGGTCCCAAAATGCTACCCTGCGGTATGCTATGGGTCACAGGCAGCTCAGAGCTTAAATGTTTATCTATACGAACACACCGAGTTCTGTTGGAGAGGTAGTCGATGAATAGCTCCAACTGGACACCCCTTATACTAATCCTGTAGAGTTTGTCAATTAAAATAGGGACTGAGACCGTATCAAAAGCTTTGGCGAGGTTGAGGAAAATCCCAAGGAATTCTTTTCTTGAATCGAGGTTTTCCGTAATACAATCTACCAATGTATTAACTGCATCTGCAGTAGATCGTCCCCGACGAAAACCAAATTGGTTTAAAGATAGTAGACCCGATTCTTCTTAATAGTTTGTGAGACGTTTATTAATAATTTTTTCCAAGATTTTGGAGATTGAAGGCAGAATTGAAATCGGTTTTGCAAAACCTTAGGAAAAATACCCAACCGTAAGCAATTCTTGAAGATATAAGTTATTGGTGGTACCAGAAAGTCTTTATGTTCTTTGAGGATTATATTAGAAATGTTATCCCAACCCTTAGAAGAATTATTTTTCTGGACCAGTATCATTTGTTCTACTTCTGCTTCATCAGTTTCCAAAAGGATCATAGAATTTGGTACATTTGAATTTGTAAAGTTAGTGGGAAGAGGAGAACAAACTGAAGTGTGCAGTTGCTCAGCCATGGTTTTTCCAACCTTTACAAAGTAGTCATTTATAATATGAGTGGATTGTTCTGGTGAAACTGCGAGTGATAGAAGTTCTTTTGTATAAACATTGACCCTAGAAGTGCCAGCGACAGTTTTTATCGCACTCCATAGCTTTTTGAAATTTTATCCTGCGGCAGCCAGTAATTCCCTCTCTTAAGCTCTTCTAGCTTTTTCCAGCAGTAAATTACAGTAATTTCTGTACCGGTTATGACATATTCTAATTATTTCATCCTCTGGCTTTTTTCTAGTTTTCTGATGTAACTTGTCTCTGTGTTTCATGCATCTTAGCAGACCAGGAGTGATCCATGGTTTAAGTATACATTTACGGCGAGGGGAAATAAGAGTCACCGTGTTTTTTGCTATAGCAGACGAGATAGCCTGAACCAAGTATGTCATACCATACTCCGGATCCGTCGATTTATCAATAGGTGTAAGGTCAACGCTTAGTAGGTCATCTCTGAAAAAATCCGCATTTAGCTTGCTGTAACTGGAACAAGTCCTTCCTCGTGCCATACGTTGTTGTAGAAAAAGAAGAGCCGGTTTGTGGTGTTTGTGGTCAGTGACAGAGGATGTGGGTACAAGACTAAGTGCATCGAGATTGGATTTAAGAAGGATATGATCAAGGCAAGTACCACTTGAATCCCTGGTTATTAGTGTACGTGCCGGTAAGAAGCCATAAAGAGCAGCAAGGTGTAAGTACCTCTGTGAGTCTATGTCACATTTTTCAAAATTAATTAATTGAGGGGATCGGTATATAGCTATAATGGCAATATTGTTGTCCACCCTTATAATAAGACAGTTACCTTCTCGAAATAGAGGCTCTTCAATATGGTAATTGAGTTCATTTTTAACGTAAACAACAACACCATCGTTTTGATTTACAAAGTTTTTTGTAGAGGAGCTGTTATAATTGACTAAAGAAGGAACGGAATGAACACAACAGAGCCAACATTCAGTGAGCACTATTAAGTCAAAATTTACATTGAGCCTAGCAAGGAGTGTTTCGAAGCCAGCCATGTTCCTATTTATACTTCTAACATTCTGTGTGATCACGGATAGACAGTGTTGAGGCTTATACGAACTAGCGATTTGGTGAACACTTTCAACTTCACACTCCTGCGATCTGAGTTTTCGTCGAGTTCGTCGTATAATTGCTTTAAGCTACCGAACGTAGAAATAGTATTTATATAGATGTGACAGAACCTGTAGACGCAGCAGTTTTATTCTTAAAACAGTTTTTCTCAAAATAATTAGACTATTAGACATTAGAATACATTTCCCATGCCGTGGATATGTGCGGGTTGAAAAGTTACTGGAGTTATGTTTCAGTTTGGAATGTATGTTGGGTGTTTATGAATATAGTGTGTATTTGGATGTGTTATTAGGTGTGAGTGACGCAAATTACAATAAATATTTGGATAAAAGAGTAAATACAAGGTTATATAAGAGAATAACAAAAGCGAGCATACTGCAGAGGCAAATATGACGTGTAATATAAAAAAGTTGACATTTTTCCTAACTAGTCATTCTTTTCTTCTCAGGTTTTCAAGATCAGCTTCCGAATCTACACGTATCATGGGCTGATTTTCTTCCTTCCTTAGATAAACCACTCCCCTAGAGGTCCAGAAATAATTATAATTGTAGTTTTTTTGGTTATTTCTGGCAAGATAAAAACGTCTATGCGCCTTTTGAGTTAAAGTTTCAGCCACGAATAATGGTCTTTTGGGCTGCTGTTTGAAGTTCAAATGGGAGGTGTTCAGTTTTTTTACCTTTTTCTTTAGTTTTGTTGAATTGTTTTACAGATTTGAGGAAAGGTTCCTTTAAAGGGACTGAGTTAAGCTCGACAATAATAGGCTTGTTGGAGTCCTTAGAATTATTTCTATAGATGTCTTTGATATCGGGATCTTGGATACTGACGTTAAGCGTTTTACCCTAACTCTTGATGATATTGGCCAGTCCTTGTTTTGATTCAGGTTTTTTATGGTCGCGCAACCGAGGAACATTGTGTACCTCTATTCCCGTTGCACGAGATTTTCGTTCCAGTAATTCTACCTTCTCCTCCAACATCCTTATATATTTCCTGTCTTCCTTTTTATCTTTCTCTAAATCTGTTATCCTTGCCAGAAACTCGTCGTATTTAGTTGACATGAATTCAGCACGTTCAATAAGAACGGCATATTGTTTTTCTATCTGTTCCTGAAGCTCCTTAAAGCGTATTTTTGTCTCCCTCAAACATACTGCGCAAAGTTGCGGAAAGATCCTCCTCTTCACCGGCCCCTCAGCTAAGGCGGTAATGAAAATAAGATCGAGGGTAGATAAAATAAAATAAGGAATAATAGTATTTATAATATAATTGAAACAAGAGATTCACAGGGGGTGGGAATTCTACACTCACAACTGACGCATCACTAAGGTCTCTAAAACCAAACCGCACTATCCTTGGTTGGCAGCAGTAGTTCGGAGTCTCAGGGTCACGTCGCGGCAGGCAGACGTGAGGCAGCGGAGTAGGTTGTTGGTCCGTGCGTAGATCGGCAGTCGACCGATAAGCAACCATTCTTCAGTAGGAGTTTGAACCCCGATTTTGGGGTAAAACAGCACGCTTATAACATCAAAGAATTCACTTAGACTCGATTAACACGAGTAGGTTTTTTTTAGCAGAAAGGTGACGCGTCCTTACGTTCAAATAGCTTGGCAGGGACTGCCGAACGTTCGAGACGAGTCTTCCTACTCATCGTTCATACCGTTACTGTTCACTCAGCGTCACTACGCGCATAGATGTATTTTAAATTAAAGTCGCGCGGTCTAGGTACATACCTATAGTAATTAGGTTTATAATTAAGATAGGTTCTGTGAGTAATAATATTACATATCATAAAATAGAAGGCTAGGTACATGTTTTTTGTGTATTTATTAGATTAGTTTAGTTATTAAGTTTAATATAGAAAGTAGTCTTTGTAACAAACCGTTACATAAGGTTCGGTTTCGAATCGTCATGCTGAATAGCTGGAACATTTAGCTGTGCGTTTGCCTGCGTAGGGATGTTGGATGGAGATGGAGGAGGCGTACGGTTTATAGGCATCTTGGGTAAATATAATCGTCGTTGTTAACCACGTAGTATTTGAATATTACGTAAGATAACAAGTATTCACGTTTTATTTCGTTGCAACAAAACTGCAGTACAAATAATATATATATATATATATATTTTTATTTGTTTTTATTATAATTTTTAATATTGGTAATTAATTAAGTAAGTTCAGATCCGGAATAAAGTAAATCAAAGTGAAAACATACGTTATCAGGGTCCATGAGGTCAGTTTATGAACGCAGAGGAACGTGTAGGTTGTCAATCACACTAACTGTCACTGTCTTTTTCACTGTCAGCTGTCACTGTCACAACATAAGTCTACAGAGTTATGAAAGTGTTTCGATTTACAAATACCCTCTAAACTCAATTATAGACTTCTTATCTTCAGATTTAAACTGAGTGATTTTGCAGCTATTTTCACAAAGATCACAGTGTTTATTAAGAATATTAGTTCGTGAGTTAGTTTTTCTTGATAATCCACAGGGTTTTAACACTGAGAAGACGTAATGTACAAGTTATCAAATTATGACACGGGCACAGTGTTGACGTGATAAAGGTTCAAACGGAAGAGGATAAATTATGATATTATGAAACTCTTTGTCAGTACAGAAGCTATGAATCAGTTCATAAGGTTTATAGTGCTTTAAACACTTGAAGAATTGTTTCATTGTGTACCTTGTTGGCCTTTCTATAATGATTAATTTATTTGACAAAAAGCACTAACTATTTTCTATCTTGTCAACGTCCATGTCATTTCAAATAAAATCGAAAATAATTACTATTCAAAAGTTTTAATTTAACTTCTAGAAGCTGTTATTTAAGTATTGCAATTAACCTTCCGAAAGCAATAAAAAAAAACAATTAATATTACTTAATTAATGATTTATTCTTTGTATATTGCACAGGAGGCTTTAGCACCCAATGGGTATTTTCTTTCAGCACACCCTTGACAAGCAGAATGTAAATGAGAAAGCTATAATCGTAAAAAAAATAAACCTTTTTTTGTCATGTTGACAAAAAAAGGTTACATATAATACATACATTATAATAAAAATATAATAGTATATCTTTCATAAAATTATCTTAAAAATTTGCAAACTATAATGAGATATATACACAGAACATAATAACTTGACAATATTAATAAAAAGAAAAACAAAGACAAACAAAAACAGAGTCTTAAACAACGATTAAATCTTTTTATTTAAATTTCTTATAATCTTTAAATTTTTTTTACTAGGAGCTTTTTTAGTAAGTCAAATTTAAATATTTATTTCTCAATATTGACAATTACTTGACAGTTGTTTGTGAATAACCCTTGCCGAGGCTGCGGCCGCATGACGGGGTACGTATTGTATGGAAAAACAAACTAACAAGATTCATTTGTACACAATATTTACCTTTTGACCGTGCCAACTAAACGAAAGGTCTTCTCAATTCATAAACAGATAACTGTTTCGAATTGACGTTAAATAAAGCATGACTCTTCCACCACTTCGGAAAAACCATCGTGAAGAAGAACTTAGATGACACTTCACGGGTAACATTTAAAAAAAAATTTAATACCTCTTATCTCTTTACAAAATAATTCTTTTTCGCATCTGTATTGTTCGTGTAAATTTGGCAAGTTTACTCAAATGACGAAATTATTCAAATGACGAACATCCACAGAAAGCACCTGTTCACGGGGTCTATCGCCCTCCTCACAATATTAGAGGGTATTTTAGTTTTTAGATTTTAGATTATTAGGGGAATATTAGTAGATATCCTTACTATAGGCGACCCTTTGGACAGCACTTGTCACGCGTTTCGACTTGTTTAATTAGTACATTCTGCTTTGCCATTTCAAGTGTGAGTGTAGATATTAGTTTAATAAAAAAAAACTATTGCTAATTCCAATTTCAAATTTTCAGATTCTCGACCGAGAAAACAAACGCGAACGTATTTTAGAAGCTCGAATGCGAGAGTTACGTCTAAAGATGCGGCAAGACCAGTTAGCTCCGCCGCCCATCACAGAAACTGACGTTACTGCAAATGACAGAGATTTGGAAGAAGCCACAGCCGACTACTTACAGACTATTAGTGAATTGCAGTCGCAGATGAAAGCACTTCCGATGAATCAACATCCTTAATAGATTTGGATATTATGTACTTCTACAGTTGTCCAAGAAAGTGGTCTACCTCTTTTAACAAAACGTTCTATAAATAATAAATAAATAAATTTGGACACATTTTTGGATGACCGTAGATTTGTTATTGAATTTTGTATTAACTTGTTTTGAATAAATATCTAAATTACGCGTAATTTCATGAAGCCTTTGATCCTTGGGTCTAAAAAACTAACGCTTCGTTTTCAGACTTTCGCTACTCAGTCTTAACTATGGAAGTTTTAATTTGAGTTATTAATCTTATGGGTGTTAGCGTCAGTTTGTCCGTGGATTATATTTATTGTCCAATAATGAAATATTTGGATGACAAATGAAACAAACAATGACCACTCAAAGAAATTAGAAATCTTTATTTAATACACAGATTTCATATTTTTCCGAAAAGAGATATTAGACTTCACCTGCCACCGCGCTGCATACTTCACAAATAGGTGCCTTCAAAATTAATTCTTTTTCAGCCGACAGGCTTCTTTATGTGTTATCTTACTTTCAGCCGTTTAAGTCAAATAAGCTTTAAAATTAATTGTGATATTTTTATTGCACCGGGATCAAATCCAAGCTCACCGATACTGAAAAAATGATTGGCATTAATAGTGTTGTAGTGATCTCCTCTATTGAGTAGGAACACCTTCCTGGGGATTATATTCTGACGCAAGTTTATGTGGCATCTTTAAGCGCGTGTTATTATTATTATTATTCCAATTTTCATTAAATATATTAAAAGATTGAAACTAAATATGTTAACAGGTTCTGAGTCTTTAAGTGGCACCTTTAGCCAACGTCACCGATCATCCTGATATCTTGCATGGAGGTTGACCTAATATTTTTACATTATATAGCAATATAATACTGTTAAAGTAAGGCTACGCGTTTCTTCTTGACTAAACATTACATAGAAAACGAAGCATTTGATTTACATCGTTTACCTGTATATGTGGTGTGCTCGCTTTTTTGAGACCTTCCTAATTTTGTTGGCTTGAAGAATAAGTGTCCTCGCATTGTTATATATGATAAAGAAAAGATCTTGATTATAGTGGCCAGTGATAACAGTAGTATAAGTCGATAGAATTAGTTTTAACGAACATAATTATACAGGGTGTCCATATAATCAACGTCAAGCCGGAACCGGTTAATAGGCTAGTCTATCTAAAAATGAGTTTAAAAATTATAAAGAAAAATGTATGTATATGAGCATTTTCTACAATAAACAGACCAAAAGAAATTTCAACCCTTCTTTTAGGTTTGCAAAGCGTTCATATCTGAGCTTACTTTCATTCCTCAAGTTCACCAATATCAGCCTCTTATCAGGATATAGGACCGTAGTTATAAGCTATTTCTGAAGTATAATTTGTAGACATTTCTAAAGCGCTTTCTGTTAGTTACATGCCTAATAAACTCCAGCAAAAACATTGACTTAAATTTGATCATAGTTCCTACCCTATGCACCTGAGGCAACCCAACAGTACAAGTAGGCAGCATTGGATAGCATGCGAAATAAAATCGAACCGTAGCTTTAAATGAAAAACCTTTATTTAAAATGTTTACGACAAGCACAATGTTACAGCAAAATGCTGCATAAGAACATCGTGTTCTCGAAAATTATGAAAGAAGCCGAATGAAGAACATAAAACAAAATGGCAGAGGGTGAATTATAGGTAGGGGGCGTGGGAGCGACGGTTTTGTTAATAATTACTTTTTTTGAACTTTAAATTCAAATATTCGGCAAGTTTGACATTTGCATGATTCATATAACTAAATACTTTTGTTCGTTATATTTTATTTTATTGCTACCGCTGTTTGCGCCCGTTACAAAAAAAAACGCTTCGTGCATCTTTGTCAGTTTTTTATATAAGGTTTTTTTATTTTTTAGTTTTTTTTATTTAGTTGTTTACAGTTTTTTTTTATTCATTCATTCACTCAACGTTGTCGCTCACAGTGCGCACACGCAACTCTGTATTTTTTAAACTAACTGCATCGAATAAAGAGGATTTAAGATACGAAAGTATTTTAATTGTGTCCGTGGAGAGACCCAACAACCACTAGTTTCATCAGTGGACGCAGAAATCAAGACTATTTTTCAAAATGGCGGTCTATATACCAGTCTCATTAAAAAACTGTAGAACCTCTTTGTATCTTTGCCAAAGGGCTAATTTACCCTTTGGCTCCTGCTTATTTTATTATTTTCATTTAAGTATGAGATAAGTAATGATCTTTTTTAGGCAACTGACCAACTAAGCATTCATAGTATACACATTTAATTTAAGATGGTTTAAGATTAGCCCCTTTATGCTACAATGCGCTCAATACGAGATGTATGCACACATTCTTTTTTTTGCTATAATTTTTATAATATATTCAAATTCAAATTCAAATATTTATTTCTCAACATTGACAATTACTTGTTCTTATTGACGTCAAATAAAACATGATTCTACCACCAGTTCGAAAAAAAACCTTCGTGAAGAAGAACTGGCAAGAAACTTCACGGGTATATTTTTTTTTTTTCAAAATAAATTTACAGAGTCTCTTTATGTCTATACAAAATTATTCTTTTCTGCATCTGTTAGCTCGGCAAGTCTCCCTGCCCCCAAGTATCCATATAGTTTATATATATAAGTATAAATAGTTTAAACCTGAAACTAACAGGAAAGTTAACGTATTTAATGTTGTCACTGATGGATGTCACTAGCTGTTAGGATTGAAAAGGCGTTGTATTGACTGCCGATTCCTAGATTATGTTTATTTGAATAACTTGTATGTAGACATCCTATCCTAGGCTTCGTTATGTGAGCCATGGCCATGTGTGCCAAATGATTTGTTGAAGGGTTATGTGTGCCCTGGGTTATGAGTGCAATATTATTTAGTGAAGGGGTATGTGTGCCCTGGGCTGTGTGTGTTCATTGATTTGATGTAATGTGTGATTTGATGCCTGCTGATGGTTGTTTTGGGTTACGTACGCTCAATCGATCATTCGGGTTATCTTTTTAATAACCAGGAATATGTAAATGAGCTTTAAAATCAATTGTATAAAATGTGATATAACGATCTGAAAAGTTACTTTTAGTTAATAAAAAAATAGAAGTGAAATAATATCAAGGTTTTACGATGCGTAATCTCAAAGCAATCGCTATATTGTACCTTTTTGAACTTATTTTATTTTAGAATTTTTTTAAAGCCATATTTTGTATTGATGCAGATTTATTATTTGGCAAAGTATGTAATTACAAGCAAGGGATAATAAACGTGCCAGGTTTTTATTGCCAGGGCCCATGTTAGATCTATAGTAGATTTTAAGGTAGCAAATTGTTCTGCTAAGTAAAGTGCGTTTCTTTACGTTTTGAGTTAGGTACTCAAGCGGTCCGGGACCCTTGATGGACTAAGTCTACCCTAGGGAGATCTTCCTAGCTAACAAGGGAAAAACGCTTATAACTTGAAACCACTTTTATTAATGATGAATCTATTTATAATAATACAATTGATAATTTTTAGACTACATTTTTTGGGCTGAAACCCGTGATGGAATCCCATGGAACAATCTTCCATATTCTATCTATTTTACAGTTTACAAATATATTAAAATAATGACAGGCTTATAAGTTGCCAGTCATATTTGTCGGCAAGTTTGTTTGTGCGATAACCTCTTTTATTAGATACGGCACAAGCAAACGTTGCAGTACGTTTATTCGTTCCATAGAGAAAAACGTAATATTTATTCCCGAATAAATATTACGCTTTTGTGGTTTCTATGAAATCTGATAGCACTACAACGAGCTGAATATTTACCACTCTGCAGTATCATTATTAACTTTCACTATTTTATTCCTCCTCAATAGGTATCTTTCAAACATTTTTTTTATTTGTATAAGGAAGGAACGGTAAAATGAATACTTTTATAATGTATATTTATTCTAATATATTCACAAATATTTATCTTTATAATCAAGTCAGGCTTTGCACTATTAGCAAAGTATCTCCATAAAGTATATCTTTGTTTTCTGCCGTAGCGTCGCATGATGTCGTTGTGTCAAGCATGTAGATAAGTTTTAATGTAACGTGATATGTGTAACTTTTAATGAGTTTTATTTAACCACCACATTATCTAGCCCAAATTAAGTATCAATAGGAACTTGTGTTATGGATACTAGATAACGGATAAATAAACTTAAGAAATATATAAACACACACTGATATTTATATTTTTTTGTATATGTAAATATTAGAAATAGTAATAAAATATCTGCCACTACCAGGAATCGAACCCGGGACCTCTGGCATGGAAGGCAAGGCTACTTACCTCCACACCAAACAGGCTGTAACTGTTCCATTTCGACGTTGACTTAAACGAGTGTATGATGTCGCTAATTTATAGTTTTTAATTTTTAATATTTGATTCTGAGCCCCTTTTAATACATATTTCTGACAAGCATATAATATGTTTAAATTATTTTTATACAATTCTTGTAGTGCAAATTCAAGCATAATACGTGGAACCCGAAAACTTACTACTATTCTCCCTTAGTCGCAAGGCTGGAATAGGTGGTACCCACAAAAATAATCGTATAAAATCGAATGTTTTTGTCTGAAAGCTGACGCAATGTGTTGTATCGCTGAATGTAACAATAAAGAAAGAAAGAATAGTATAGAGATATATAATATCGAGAGTTATGTACCTAATTGGAACGAAGTTCCTTATCGCGCGTTGCAAAAGGGGGCTAGACGGAAAAAATTAAGACCAAAAGTTGTAACGACACTTTTTGCTATAGTTGTAAGCCGTGCGGCGTGCGCGTGTTTCTCTGTCTGTCTCTCTCTGGGTGTTACCACACCAATCGATCGACTGTCGATCGAAGGCAGAATAAAACAGTCGACGTCGATCGACGGTTTCTACCACACCAATCGACCGACCGTCGATCGATGTCGACCGGTCGACGTCACAGTAGACGTGATGGCCGATAATTGTCGGACGCCACCCCTGAGTTGGGAGAGGCTGGTATGTAGTCTGCCAACCCGCAGTTGGCGTGATGGCCAACAAATGTCGGACACAACCCCTGAGTTGGGAGAGGCTGATATGTAGTCTCGCAACCCGCAGTTGGCGTGATGGCCAACAAATGTCGGACACAACCCCTGAGTTGGTAAGTCTGCCAACCCGCAGTAGGCGTGATGGCCTACAATTGTCGGACACCACTCCTGAGTTGGGAGAGGCTGATATGTAGCCTGCCAACCCGCAGTTGGCGTGATGGCCTACAATTGTCTGACGCCAACCCTGAGTTGGTAAGTCTGCCAACCCACAGTAGGCGTGATGGCCTACAATTGTCTGACACTACCCCTGAGTTGGGAGAGGCTGATATCCCTCCAGTGATTATTATCCGTCGAATAGACTGTAGATTTTTAAGCGGCGGCTGCGGCGGCGCAGCGGTGCTGGCGGCAGCTGCGGCGGCGGTGAGTCTCTGCAACGCGGCATTGCGGCGCGGCATGAGTGTATTCAGGTTTTTTGTACAAATTTTTTTCTGTTTTTCCAGAAAACTATAGTCCTAGTTCTTTCAAGCGTCGAGTGGATAGGTATCTCGTGGATAGACGTGTAACACCTTCGTCTGCTTCGTCACTTTCCATCAGGTGAGATAGAAGACAAACGTCTTATCCTTTTTCAATAAAAAAAAATAAAAACAAAAATAATTATAATAATGAATCCTGACAGTGTTTCTGCACAAGTTCCGGATATTGCTGATGGAGTTAGGTATGTAGAGATTTTATACAAACAATAATATTGTGTTTTGATACAATGCCGCGGCTGATGCATAAGGCTTCCCTGGAATAGTAAGCGGCGGCGGCGGCGGCTTCTGCGGCGGCTGCGGCTGTGGCGGCGGTGGCGGTGACTTCCCTGGATTTGTAAGCGGCGGCGGCGGCGGCGGCGGCGGCGGTGACTTCCCTGGATTTGTAAGCGGCGGCGGTGAGTCTCTCGGTGCAACGCGGCATTGCATTGGGTGGAAACACAAAAAATCTGTCAGTTACGAAGTACTTAATAACTACCTACCAATTATGTATTCAATTTAATAGTATCACTTTAAACAGTAAACATTATAATTTTCGTAGTTAAAATAAATTAGGTACTGAAAAACTTTTTAGCACACTCAACAATAAATATGGGCCAATAAATTTGGAAAAATATAACCTATATTAAAACATGGTGCGATCGATACGCAATACGATTCTGAGCAAACTACTTTCTGGTTTTGGGTTAATTCATTTACGCGACACGTTGTATATACAAAACTATGTTCTCGTCTATTTGTTGTGCGCGTGTGTGTGCTTGTAAATACGCAACTTCGCTTCATGTGGCAGCCGCCATCTTGTCAAACTATGTTCTCGTCGATTTGGTATGCGTTTATAACTTCGTTCCATCCGGGTGTACCTTGACACCTCAGTCTCGGTCTGCGTGCGTTCTCGAGCGCACGTCGATCGCAGACGCCTTCCCGCTCTATTAGCCCCCGCGCTAATTGAGCACACAAATTTCACTGGTTGTTGTCGTAATATATAATTTCATAGTTGTATACCGTATTAAGTTTCTAACGCCGTTTTCACGGCGGACAGTGGCTCGTTAACCGTACTTCTAATAAGTTTCTAACGCCGTTTTCACGGCGGAAAGTGGGTTTTAACCGTACATCTAATAAGTTTCTAACGCCGTTTTCACGGCGGACAGTGGGCTGTTAACCGTACTTCGTGGAACGTGAGCTTCGTCGACGGAATTTCATCGTTCCAGGTGCCTCGAGTCTTCGTGTTCGAGTAAGTTATCCGCGTCGTCCTCAACCACCCTACTGCGTGTAGGGTGGTTTTTAGGAAGTTAGTCATCGTTGATAGGTTCATAGTATATATATTTATATATTGTTGTCCCTCCCCAACCCCTCCGCAATGGCTTCTCTAAGCTCTCATGAGTTTATGAGGAAGTAACTTGATAGTACCGGTGCTGAAGGCATGTCTATAAATGCTGATAAGTATCGTTTCTTGGACTCTCTCATCCCGCATATCATGGCGTTAATTCCCTCACTGGCCCCTCAGGCCACCCCAGTCCCCCAGACCCCTCAGGTCTTGGGCCCTCCCGCGTCCCCTTCCTCCAGTGACATGGAGTGCGAAGTAGACGCCCCTCCGCGCCGCAAGCGCACACCCGCGACCGAGTCATCCTCGGACGCCACCCCAACTGGCCCTGAGTCTCCCTCCTTTACGCTTGTTAAGAAGCGCTCTAAGAAGCGTTCGAAACAAGACCCGGCGCCCTCGACGCCCGTCCCTACACCCCCTGTGGCGTCTTCAACGCCAGCTGCCCCGGTGTCTTCAACACCCGCTCCGGCCCCAACTTCTGTCAAGGCCAAGGTCCCACCACCCGTTTTCCTTCGGGAAAAGGGTAAATGGACTGAGGTCTCGACATTGTGCAATGAGCACAAAATCCATTACATCCGAGCAGCCAACTCGGGTGAATCTATTAAAATCTTAGTCTCGTCGATAGACGACTTTCGTGCTTTAACAAAGCTCCTCACCGATAAGCAATATGCTTATATATTATATATATAATATGCCGCGCACCACCCAGGTGCGTCAAGTGCCTGGTCCCTCATTTCACTAAGGAGTGCAATCGCACTCCTGAAACTCCCTCTCCTCCCGATTGCGTGCTTTGTGACCAGTCCGGCCACACCGCAAACTACAGGGGCTGCCCTCGTGCACCCCGTTGTATGCGTTCCAATCCCAAGAGGTCGGCACCCAAACAGGCCCCGCGCCTTTCTCAAGAAAACTTTCCGCCGTAGCCGGGTTCCTCCGGCTGCAAAGCCTACACAGTCTAGGCCTGCCCCAGAAAACTGGAGGCAGCGCCCCGCATCGAATCCCATCCCAGCTCCTCGCCCATACAAACCCACTCCTCAATCCTCCGTAGCAGACGATATGCGTATCGTCTGCGACGCTATGAAAAATGTCGATGTTAGTGAAATCGCAGTCTTAGCCCGTAAACTTAGGGCTTCACGTACTCCGACAGAGCGTTTGCTAGCTCTGGCGGAGCATAGTTCCCTTCTCAATTCATTGTAGGTTCATTTAAATGAATTGATCCCTAAATCATGCTTCGGCCGACCTCTGCCCAGCCCCGGCTTCACCGGAGGCTGCCCAGAACGGCCACCAACTCATGTCCCTTTGAGCACCTTCAGTGCAACTTTCACTACAGGCGGAAGACCCGCTAGCGGGTCTCTGCCAGCGCGCCCAACTTCCCGACGGGTGTCGCTTCCGATGAAGGCTAACGGTAATAACTACAGCCAACAGGTGGTTTTTAGTGGGTAGGTGCCATTCTGGTGAGTCCCACATAGCCCCCCGCAGAGGAATTTACCTGCGGGCGGTATGCATGACGCATCTTCCACCTCCCTCCTGCGAGGGTGCCTCGGCAGCAAAAAAAAAAAATGACACCTCAAGTTTTTTTTAATTAAAATTTTATGATATACAGAAAAAATTATAATAAATGAAAGGCGATTGTTTACCAAACAAGCACATCTGTTGGAGAGACATGAGTAGGTAATTATTAAATGATCGTCGTGACTAAAGTGAATGTTTATTTTGAATGTGATTACCTTGTCGTGATAACTTTCACTATTCTTTACTGTAATTGTTCATATGTACCTTATTTACGTATCTAGGAACCTACCATCAATTTATCTTTTCCTGACATGTTAAGCACTGGAATTATTTAATCTGCGATAAGTAACTTCACGAGTGTCGGATATCAAATTGTTAATCCCCTTAACAGATTGTAAAAAAAACCTCACATAGTGGACAACAAAATTTAAATATCAATCTTTTATTGTTATTATGTTTTTATATCTTCTTACAAGTATTAAGATCTTTATCTGTAAAAACAGTAGTTTGATTGATAATTACAACAAATAAGATTAATGAAAGACTAGTGTGATATCACAACTATCAGGGTTGGATGTAAAAAAACACAACAGTAAATAAATAAATATCAATAAATAAGCTTTAGTGGTAAAAAGCAAATAATTATATTCTCATGAAACTTCAATAGTAGATCTATTGGAAGAACTAACGAAGTCCCAGATTTGTGTATTATTTTTGATTCAAAAATACTATTTACAAAGCCCATTGTATTTATCGTTAACAAACCAATCCGTAACCATGGTTGTGTTATTCGAACAAGAGTTTACACCCTTCACAAGATAGCGAAGTCTGAAAGTTCTTATACTATGGTTATTTTCGTAGCATCTTCGAATATTGCTGTCCTTATTACGCTTGTGGGGTCCAGCTTTTGAAATAAAATTAAATGAGTTGAAATTGATGAATGTTTTGTAATGGATGGGTAACTTATAGTTTATTGTACATTTATTTAATTATTGAAAGAAAATATTTATGGCAAATCATCCTTGTTTTCCTTGTACTGAAATAAGACGACTGCTCATTTCAGTAGGAGTAGGCAGTTTCATAAGAATAAAGGGATAGAAAATACATGTACGTAAAACTCCCCGGAAGACCATAAACTGGTAAGTTCTTAGAACGCTGTCGGAACTCGCCTCAGAATCAATATACATTTGACGTAAATGATAAATTATTATTACATTTTTTAGACTGGTTCCAAATATCTATGTCACACGGACACTATTAGCTATGTAGATGAACGTTAAAATATACTTAAATGAAAAAAAACCCTCAAAATATTGATTATACCACCATCTTGACAAGTAGGTAACCGATGGCATATCAATCAGTGACGTCCAACATTTTGCTTTTGAATCAAATAATGACCAAAATATGGACTGAAATCATTGACATAAAAACAAATGGATGTTGGGTCTAATAAAAAATAGACATAAAATGTGTTCCGAGTTAAGGAGCTAGGAAGTTGACAATAAAATCACCTTATGTAGCTTCGACTATTTTGAGCGTTAAAATTTTGACAGCTTTTACTAAACAATTTGTACTTTTACATTAAACAATAAGTACCTTTTACAGTATTGTTGGACGGCCGATCAAATCAAAACTGATATGATATTCACACCGTTTTTGCATTTTTATAAATAAAAAATGCCCGGACGTAAGTCAATAAAAAGAGTCTTGATAAAGGTATGAGTGGATCTTATCCTTAACTCACACACCAAGATAGATCCAAAATAAACAATAGTAGGTTTAAAACAGTTTCATTATAAATAACGTTTTTGCGATAGTTCCTTTAACTATATGGCCCCAAAGTAAGCAGAGCTTGTGTTTATGCAAGACCATATATTGAACTGGGGAGATCCTAGAATAAACATGCAATTATGCCCCAAGAATAAACATCTGAATTAATCACACAAATGCATGCCCGGCCAGGACTAGAACCTCCAGCGTATGAGGCAGGGCTTCTACCCACTACACTACTTGGCTGTCTTTACGCCGATTTAATATATTGAAAGATTCTTTATTTCAAGTAGTGCCTATTCTTAGGAGTGTATGAATTCGTAAAGTGTTTTTGTTCTGCCATGGGTTACTGGGGTGAACGAAGCAGGACGGAGAACAATATAATTTCGATAACTTTTTTTAACAAATGCAGAGTGACTAAATATTAATTTCATTACGCGATAAAAATATACAACTGTAAAAATCTTATACTGAACCCTCTCATTAAAATGCGCAATTATTTCTTCCTCGATTACAATGATGCGGCGAACTGATACGCATTTTTATCTTTAGGGAAATGCTTATAAAGCAGCGAATTGGGATTTTTTTTATAGAGTTAAAATTTTTATAGTCAAGGATTAAAATTTTTAATACGAGTATGAGATTCAGCGTTGGAGCGCTAATTTGGAGCGCCGCGGTGGTGGCCCTTGCGGCGGCCGGCGAGTCCCCGCATCATGAAGTTATTGACGAACTGCTAAAAGATCCCGTAATTGCTACTAGGATCTCGGACAATATTCTAGAAGATGCATCTTTGGATGTGGTAAGTTATAAAGTTTATTAAAAAAAATGTCAATTGGTATTGAAATAAAATACGAGCATTATGAACTCAATAGTTTTGGATTAAAAAACTGCGACAAGTCGTTAATACAGTCCTCTCTTGACGTCGATCTTACATTACCTAAAAAAATTGAAGGGACTTAAGACAAGTCGAAATCAAAAGCTGCTAAATTAGGGCTGTATGGTGCATGCATACAGCATTCCCCAGCCATACTCTCTTAATTTTGCTGATTGTTATCGTAATGAAAGACCACATCTTTCCCATTGCTCAATTCCGACCGTTTTTGCTCAGTTGGTGTTATTCGGCGGAAAAAGCTCATAATAAACGATGATTTTCCAATGCCACCAATTGCGTTTCCATCACCCCATTGCGGGTTGATCCAGGTTTCGCTACAGTCTGTGGTGCACGACTTTCTTGTCGTAGGTGCAAAACTATTCATCGCTAGTGATCATTCACTTCAAAAATAGTTTGTTTCAATATCGAATCGCAGTAAAATCGCAAATGGTTACACTGTTCATTCTTTATTGTGTTCAATTTCAAATTTATCATCTGCATTATAAATGCTATTATTTCGTCTCCACTCTTTTGCTCCATTTTTTAAAATGGAGATGACTTTGTTCATTACGGGGTGACATAAGCGAGCAGTAAAAGCAAAACAAGAAGGGTAAATGACTTGACTTGACATGGATATAAAAATCGACTCATTATTTTTATTCGTGATTTATAACGAGATTGTTGTTGTCCTAGATTTTCATGAACTTAAAAAATAAATAAATGTTCTGTACTTATTTTCTGTATACCTACATTTAACGTGGTGCTACATAAAGGTAATCATAAGATCATTACGCTCCAGTTTACGAAAATGTATAAACACTATTGTTTTCTAATTCAATATTTTTTTAACAAATTCAAATAATAGATAAGGTGGGGCGTTTGAATAGAGCTTTATTATTAGATATATATAAACGAGAATGCGACCAAGCTGATGATAAGTGGCATCCATGTCCATTGGCACTCTTAGTCGTATGTGTTATTGATAAAATTATATTGTTGATTGATTATCAATCACCCAATACCTGCGATCGGATTCCCTGTGATTGTTTATGATCAAAGACCTTACCGTTACAATCTCAAAATAATGGAAGATGTAGCTATTATCCAAAATTAAGCGACGTTAAATGTCTTGCACTATTGCGAACATATCTGTATGGAACCCTATATATGATACATATATATATATAAATCGTATTGAGAGCATTCAAAAACGCTTCCTTAGATTCCTACAATATAAATCTCGAACACATGATAAGGATTAGTGTTCACGCTGTAAGAGGCAACAGTTTCTACCACTGAGTATGCGACGGCAGGTTAGTGATGTGATTAATTTAATTAAAATAGCACGGAATATTGTAGACGTACCTGAGCTTCTGGCTGGAGTTGGTATCTGTGCGCTCAATAAATCATATCGTAATCCAAAGATACTTCAGGTTTCTACCGCAAGTACCAACTACAGACAGAACTCCTTTATGATAAGGGCACCGAAAATGTTGAACCATATGAATAATGAGCTTGAGAGTTTCGATCTTTATTGTGAAGTGTCAAGGCAGCCATGACGAACCAATTCTGAGGCCAGTATTAAATTATGGAATACGAGATCTCTGCTTTGATGTGTTAATTTTTGTTATTGTTTTTTTTTAATTTTTATGTCAATTGTTATTGTCTTAGAACAAGTGGCATTCGGTAACTATAATTGTATGTCTACGTTTAATTTTCTTCTATGTATTGTTATCTATATATGAAAATTTGCTAATGGCCTTCATTTTTGTTGATGTTTATATGTATGCAATAATTTATATCTGTAAATTTTCCAAAAATTACAAAATAACATAAAGTAAAAATATTGATAATAGGCTATTTGACTAGTTTCCGAAAACCATCACACATTATTATGCTGTGTATAAGGACTCTAGAAATAATATTATTTTTTATTAATTTTAAGTATTTTATTATGAAAACCTCGTTACAATGTACACCGAATATTTAAGCTGTCAAAACGCTTGCTTTAGCAATATGGCGTCAAGACTGGCTTGTGACGTCAAACGATGGCATCAAGATAAGGCATGTTGCCTGTGACGTCATTTAAAACTTAGCCAATCAAAACCGTTTATTGTCTTGATGTTGGAACTCAAAATAGATAAGTTTATTTTTGTTTTTTTTTAGGAAATATTAATTGTCGTTTATGTCAAGTAATGCGAATTGCTTTTATCTATGCGGATGGCAAAAAAATATTTCATTTTTTTAATAAATTGTCAAATAGCCTATTGGGTATCTTCATACTGATGACGAAACGATTTGAAAAATTAGGAACTGTATCTTTTCAATTCATTGGTATTGTTAAAAATAAGATTTTTTTAATCGAGTACAAGTTTTAATATCTATGAACATAATTTGATTATTTTGACATAACATCATTTATAAAAATGTATTATCATGCTAGGTAAAATTATATTGCGGTCTAGCGCGATAATTCTATCAGCGATCAAAACGCTTTGCCGTTTTTAGAAATAAGAGGAATTTAGGTGTAGATTTATTTCTTTCACTATTTTTTGTATTGTTGATACCTAAGTAAATACTTTTGATAATTATATCAATAAATATTTCTTTCTTAACAATGTTCTATTCTATTAAATTCTCCAACATTGCTGTTTCGTCATAACATTGCCCAAAGACAAATTTTTAATAAAAATTGAAATTTACAAAAAAGTATTCAGTTTAAAGAGATTTTAAATTTTCAACTAGATTTTGTATTCAGTTTATGGCAACGCTACGCACGTGGGTTAACCATAAGCTCAAACTATTGTATTTCTCACAACGTGCGTTTGAAGTCGGACGTGTAAAAGTAGTGCAATTATTACTGTAAAAACTTTTTTGAAACTGTTTAGAGGGGTCAAAATATGTAAGAATTATTTGTTATCTAAAATTAAGCTAAAATTGAGGAATGTTTCTTTGATTTCACGTAAAAAATATGTTTATTTTGTGAGTTATGGTGCTGGGCAATGTTTGGTAGAATAACTCCATATGAATCGGCCCAACATTGTCCTTAAGCTTAGTTATACTAATATAAAAAAATGTTGAATTGTGCTATTCAAAGATCTCATTTTCCTTATTAACGATTTTAATCCTTTAAATTAATCACATGAGTATTTTTAGTTTGAAGACAAAACCAAAGTGGTTAAAATATTATACTTTTTAGAATATATCTATGTTTTGTTACAATATACGTAACATTTTTGAAAAATAAATATTTAGTAATTTTGATTCTATGTGGTTTTATTGATTAAGGTATTTTACGATTCTGATTTAATTTTGTAATAGTTATGTAGACAGATTTTTTCACCCGCCTATCTCAATCCTTTTGTTTTAATAGTGAATCCTTTATAAATCTCAAAAGTGAAAATTCTTAAAAATGTAAGTAATATTTTTCTTATTTTAGATGAAAGATTTTCACAAAACATTTTTGTATGAAAATTCCAGAAAAAGCTTACATAACTCTAAATAAGTACTCGTGTGTAAGACTTTAACTGGCTTCAATATTCACAATGGGCAAAGATGTGCACATTCCCGCTTAACTTTGCCCACCTCATTAATTGGGAATTTTAGAATAACTTTTCAAAAATAAGTACTCAATTTTTAGTTTTCTATTGTATTCTACTATGTAACGTCTTATTTACCCGAATATACGAAGTGTATCTTTCTTGTTTATGTTTTTTTATAATCAAACAAAAATGTTAAAAAGCGGGCAATGTTGGATGATTTGACTGTAGTAAACTTTTCATAACTTTCATCATCATTCATATCTTTACAGCCTGGACTGATTCAAAAGTACAACTACCCGTTCGAAGAGCATACCGTTACCACTGAAGATGGGTACATCCTGACCATGCACCGAGTTTCCCATGGCAGGGACAACAACAATGTACCCGACAATACGAAGCCCACAGTCTTCCTCATGCATGGACTCTTGTCGTCATCAGCTGATTGGGTTATCAAGGGTCCTGGATGTGCTTTTGGTTAGTATATTGTATTAAATTTGTTATTTAATTATTTAAAAAAACACTAATAAATTGCTTACATTGTTAATTGATTAAATTGCAGTATTGTACTTTAAATAACACTGACTATGAGGGCGTAACAAAGACCTTAATTTTTTTTTAATTTTTATAATAATGATTTATTGCAAAAACCATATACATACAATAAATCTTATTTATACTGTTATAACAATTACTAGTATATGTAAATATATGAACTTTAAGATAGCACTCTAAGCAAGAGGCGGTCCGGGCTCCCAAATGTTTGATACAATGTTTCCAGGCCGCTCAACCAAAGAAATAAAGTGTTTAAATGTTACATATCATACCAGGGTGGATTGAAAAGTTCACGGCCTAACATACATAGCGTTGTCATATTATTATAAAACTACCCTCATATGAAACCTAGACTCTTTGTCAGTCTCTGTGCAATTTTTCTCTGAGATACATGCGTAAAAGATCATTGGATTGTTGACCAAGAAAGTTTAGTTTCATCAGGACAATGCTCGTGTTCACACATCTGCAGAATCGATGGCACAAATAGTGAATTGTGGTTTCGAATTGCTTCCTCATCACCTTTATTCACCTGACTTGGCATCTTCTGGCTGCCACCTATTTCCAAAACCTAAAAAAAACAGGTGGATTGAAATTTTCTACCAATGAGGATGTCGAAGTGGCCGTAGATGTCTTTTTTGAAGTGCTTGACGAGACCTTCTATTTAAATGGGATCAAGGCTTTGGAGGACCGCAGGACTAAGTGCCGTGACCTAGGAGGAGAGTATGTCAAAAAATTATATAAAAAATTGCATTATTCCTGTGTTTTCTTGTTTAGGCCACGAACTTTTTATTCCACCCTCGTACATTTACAAAAAAGAGGAAAATGCTATTTAAAATTATGTTACAGCATACATTCTCGCCGAAGAAGGCTTTGACGTTTGGATGGGCAACGCTCGTGGTAACTTCTACTCTCGCAAGCACGTTTCCCTCAGACCAGACGCTCTGTTGAACAAGAATTTCTGGGCATTCTCCTGGGATGAAATCGGCAATTACGATCTGCCAGCTATGATTGACTACGTTCTGGAAAACACTGGCAAGAAACGTATCCATTACGTGGGACACTCCCAGGGAACTACAAGCTTCTTTGTCATGGCATCTCTGAGGCCGGAATACAATGAAAAGATCATATCCATGCATGCCTTCGCTCCCGTCGCCTACATGAGTAACAACAGGAATTTGTTGTTGAAAGCTCTTGCTCCTTTCTCCAAGAATATTGAGGTATACTCAAACTAGTCACAAACTCATAAATTATTTACAATTCCTATTTTATTAAAATACATTTCAATATGTTTGGCCTTTGGTCCTAGTGAATTACATTACTTACAAAATTCTAGTTAATATAATATTTAAATTTAGCTGTTCAATTTGTATTAGAATTCCAGTCAAATTTAATATTCGCAAGCAACCTGACAATTACTAAAGGAAAACTCATTTACGAAGTGTGTGATCGAGAAAATCAGTCAATCTTCAGACTTGATTTTAACGTCATCTATACATTTACAGCGCATAGCATCTTTAGTCGGCGTCGGGGAGTTTATGCCAAACAGCGTGCTGCTGTCTTGGGCTGGTCAGTCTCTCTGCATGGATGAGGCTCGCTTCCAATCCCTCTGCTCCAACATTCTGTTCCTAATTGGAGGCTGGAACGTAGAACAACATAATGCGGTAATTATATTGTTTTCTCCACTGAATTTCAGTTGTCAGTTTTAGCAATGAAATCGTATTTTAAAGTACCATGTTAATTGAAAATGTTCATGTGATAAGCCTTTTTGACCTTAGCTAGTCTATTTTGAATTTTTAATATGTGCTAAAAATAATACGTAGAATCTTTTTTGTCAAAGTGGAGTCATCTGATTTTAAGTTAAAATATAGTTGCAAACCTGTTATATTTCTGATTATCATACACACAGAGACTTCAAAATCACCTATGATTATTTGCACATATATAAAACCTTATTTTATTTCAGACTATGCTGCCTGTAAAGCTTGCGCACACACCCGCGGGCGCTTCAGTTCGTCAATTAGCGCACTACGGCCAAGGCATAGCCGACAAGCGGTTCCGCCGCTATGACCACGGAATCCTCACCAACCGCCGCCAGTACGGGAGCTGGAATCCTCCCGCCTACGACCTCAGCAAGGTCACCGCTCCAGTCTTCCTCCACTATTCAGACAGTGACCCTCTTTCTCACGTTAAAGACGTGGACCAACTCTTCAAGGAACTCGGCAGACCAGTCGGCAAATTCCGCATTCCTTTAGCATCCTTTTCCCACTTAGACTTCATTTGGGCCATCAATGCTAAAGAACTCCTATTCGATAGAACGGTCAATCTAATTAAGTCCATGGATATCAACGCTTTCGATGATGTTGTTCAAGTATAGATCTAACGATGTATTTATAATTGAGTTATATGATGATGACATGACAATAAATTATCGCTCATTATATTTGTTAATTTCTTGTCATTAGACTTGTTTATTAAATTGAATACAATGCAGTATCGAACAATTTTGTATTAATCCAATAACCCTTACGGTCATTATTCATCATGCTGGTAATATTGTTTTCTATAGCAAATGAATATGTTTAAAGTAATATATAAAAATAAAAACATTTGTTATTAAGTATTTTGACACAGTTTCCTGTTGATAAGGGTTCGAACCGTTGGTTACCGAACCATTTAACAAGGTGACATAAACAATACCTTTTACACCTTTAGGCTATCGTTACCTATATGCAGAGTGGAATTTCGCAATGCCACCTGGAGGGAAAGTACTCTAAATACTGGAGCAGTATTTAATACACAGGGTGGTTTTTTGAGAAGTGCGGTGATGGCCGAATCCGAAACCACGAGAGTTAGGGAAAAGTCGTGAAAATAGTCATGCTCTCGATTTACAAAAAAATCAATAACTGCATATTTATTTTTTTCAAAAATATTTTAATTTCGACGACGGAAATAAGTTTGAATAGGAGGTGGATGTCTTCCGTGTAAAAATATAAAATATTGAAAAATTTGCTATTTCCTTTCATTTTAAGTAAAACGTTTATTTGCAAAGATTGATCCTTATAAGCAACTCAATAATACATACCTTATAAGCAGTTCAATAATACAGGATGTAATTTTTTTTAAATCATTCGAGTCCATTTCCGTCAAAAGCAAAATATTTTTGAAAAAAATAAATATGCAGTTATTGTTTACTTATAAATCGAGGGCATGACTCCTTGCACGACTTTTCCCTGACTCTCGCCCTTCTTAAAAAACCACCCTGTATAGCAATAGCAAGTTTTATTCTAAGGAAAAATTCCTTTGTTTATTTAATTCGTCTTCATCGTCACTTTCTATCAGGTGAGATGGAAAACAAACGCCTGCTAATTATTAATAAAAAAAAAATATATATATAAAAAACTGCATTCAAATGCAATTTTTTTGGCAATCGTAAGGATCAAATCTCTTTAACAAACCTGGTGGTTTAAATGAAAGAAAAGATGAAATCTTATACATTCAATAACAAGCACGTTGTACATACTTTACTCAAGGGTGCATAGCATTATTTATTTTAATATTTAACTATTATCGTTGAATTTATTTATTTTTTACAAATATAAAAATACTGTTTAGGTAATAAAATTGCAACTATGTTTACATTACATACAATATATCCCCAGACACGACCTGTATGGCCCCAAAGTAAGCAGAGCTTATGTTATGGATGACCATACAGAGAACTGGGGAACCCAAAATAAACACTCGAAACTGCCCTTCCCGTGGAGGGGAACAAAAAAAAAACTCGAGAAGAAACAAATATGTTCATCGCACAAATGAATGAAAGGTCTCGAGCAGAAACGACATAACTACGTGAGACTTGGGCTTTTAAAATATGCCGAGTCAATTTAAAAAAAAAGATAGTGCTCCGGTCTACAACAACAGAATCTCTACATAGGCTGTGTTACCTAACTATTTCAAAACATAGATCGGTACAAATAGCACAATGAGATGGCCTGTGATATCACAAGACCTCTAGCCTCAAGATATGTTTTATAGAAGTCATTTGACAGGAATTTTTAAGGACAAAAACTGTGCAAATATCAAATTATTTTGTTCCGTTATAGGTACAACACTTCAAACCTTGTAAAAGATGTATTATGCACTAAAATTTGTTACAAATTCACCACTGCTCGCAATTAAAAGTTATCGAAATGCATTCTTTAAAAGAATTATTTTTTTTATGTAACAAAGTAGAGCTTACTACGAGCAACCGTAGTAGGTATTCAATTTTTTCCTATTAGATTGTATGTCAATTTAAGTAATATTGAATTTTATGCTTTTCTGTTCTTGTATTTAACTAATTTGATCCTTATCAACCATAAGTCTTTATTCTATTGATTGATGCCATAAAAATACAGTGTTAATTTTATGGATTTGAGTGGGTTCGATTCCCGGGCCTGGCATGCTAATTTTGATATACTTACCTTTATTTACCTCTTTTTTTAAAGAAAAGTCCCTTTGGAGTAAAACTTGCTATCGCCAGTATTAAGAGTACTTCCCCACCAGGTGGCAGCGCACAACTCCACCCAGTATGTATCTTGATACATTAGAAATAACTTGAAGAAAAATTACATAAGAAGGCATGGTATAATTTTTTTAAGTTCTTCGCTTTTGCTATATTTTTGCATTTTGATAATAACTTTTTTTATTGTTAAAAACTTTGCTTAACCTACACAATAATTATTTCTTGATATTAAAATGTGTCAATATGGCCTATATCTGTTGCAGCCGGATGGTTGCATTACACATTCAACTAAAAAGCTAGCCGTTTGGTTGAAAGTTTCATGCCTTTTTTTTTTTTGGTTCCCCTCCACGGGAAGGGCAGGAGGATATAAAAAATGCTCTGACGCATACTCCGCGCGCGCGATCGGAGTTATGTGGGACTCGTCCCGACGCCTACCAGAACCATACACACTAAAAATCCCCTGTCGGCTCGTGCATTTTTGCCTCTCAGCCTTCATTTGAGCCACGGCCAATCGGAGAAAGAGGCCGCGCTAGCGGGGCCCTTAAGGGGTCACCCGCTGGGATTTACATAGCACTGAAGGTGCTCAAAATGAAAAGTAAAAATTAAAAAATTTTAAATTTAAAAATAAAATTGCAATAATTCGGATTTACGTTAGAATTAGAATTTACGTTAGAATTAGAATTTGCGGCCTGAAGGGCCTCGAGGTCTAAAGTTGATTGCGTGCGTTCGCTCGTGTGCGCGTTTCTCGGTCTAGCGATTTTGTATATCGAATCTAACACAGGAGCAGTATATGAGACTGAATCTCGAACAAGATGATTGGGATGGGATTCGGCGCGTTTGAAGAACGATTCTGAGAGTGTTTTGAGGTGCTGTTGCACTGTAGGTAGTTCAAGATCTCTGTGCAGGTCCGCGTTATGCACTTACCAAGGTGCGTTCGTGGCCCTGCGGCAGAAGAGATTTTGAACTACCTGCAGTTTATACAGGACGGAGGGTTTGGCGTGGGCAAAGACTGGCGAAGCATATGACATGACGGGTCTAACGCAGACCTTATAAAGCGTACGTTTATTTCTAAAAGACATTTTACTTTTTCTTTCTATCATACTATATAGACGGCTTAAGTAAAAACGCGCGAGTTTCGTTACTCTATCGACGTGTGGCTTGAAAGAAAGCGTCTGATCTAAGGTGACGCCTAAGTATTTGATACTGCGCTTCCAGGGGATGGGAATACCTAACATACGGATGTGCGGATCGTTGTGGCGATTATGACGTTTGTGGTCGAATTGAATAGCAGAACTCTTTTCTGGGTTGACATCGATACGCCATTTTTGAAACCAAACACCGAGGGCGTTTACGGCCTTTTGGAGTCTGGTGATGTTATACGGGATCGCTTGACTTTTAGTGTAAAGGGCGGTATCGTCTGCAAAGAGGGCAAGTTCGACGCCTTTTGGCGGGATGGGGATGTCGTTAGTGTACACAGTGTACAGCAGAGGGGCGAGGACTGAGCCTTGCGGGACTCCAGCCTTTATGGGACGAGGCGCGGAGAGCGTGCCTTCATGTTTGAATCGAAAAGTACGGTCTTTAAGAAACGACGCTATTAATCTGACTAGGCGAGCCGGTAAGCCTATTTTATAGAGTTTAAAAACGAGACCGCTGTGCCAGACTTTGTCGAAAGCCTTGGCTACGTCAAAGAGAACCGCGATTGTTTTTTTACGACGCTGAGAGAATCCTTCGAGTATGTACTCGACGATTCGATGGACTTGCTGAGGGCAGGAGTGCTTAGCGCGAAACCCGAACTGATGGGGAATTATGAGAGGATCGCCATCCGTTGGAAACAGATGGTTCCGCATTCGAGAGAGTATGACTCTTTCGAGAAGTTTAGACATTGCCTTGAGGAGGCTGATGAGTCTGTGATTAGCCGGGACATTCAGAGGTTTACCCGGCTTGGGAATGCCTATGACTGTCGCTTCTTTCCAGGCTTTTGGAAAGTAGCTATGGTCGAAGCAGGCATTGAAGATAATAGAAAGGTAAACACCTGCTGGGGCAAGTGCTTTAGTGCGTGGTTAGAAATTCCATCCGCACCCGGAGCCTTTTTGGACTTTTGCTTTCTAATGAGAAGCAAGATTTCATCATTAGAGACTGTGACGGGGTCGTCGGTTATAGGGAGAGATTCTCTGCGGAGAACTTCGTCCTCCACCGCCTGGATGTGGGAGGGATCCGCGGGTTGCGTGCTGGGCGAACATTGTGCCGTTACGCTGTCGGCGAAGCATTCGGCTTTCTCTTCGACTTCAAAGGCAATAGTGCCGTCGGGACGAGTGAGAGGAGGAACGTGAGAGGCGGTGTCTACGCGTAAGGCTCGGGCCATTCGATAATAGCGTATTAGCGATATAGCGGTGGGACGGGGAGATATTCTCCATGAGATCGTTAAACTGAGTGTCACGGAGTTCCGCGAGGCGAGACCTAACTTTACGTTGAAGCTGGTTCGCAGCTGTTCTGTATGCTGGCGTGGGATATTTCTTGGTTCTCCGGAGAGCCGCGTTCTTGGGTTAATGAGATTGCTAACGACTAGGGGAAGCGCGGGTTTGCTTTACTTAGCAACCTTTTCGTTGTCGCTGATGGCTGAGTTAATAGCATCAGTTAGGGAGTTGACTAATGAATCTATTTTATCCGGGCTATCTAATTGGTCGGGCGAAATCGCGAGCGGAGAGTTCGGGGCCTCTAAGGCTGAAACTAACGTATTTTTAAAGCCTTTCCAGTTGGTAAAGGTCTTAGGAGATGTGACGTTAACGTTAGGCGTACCTAGCACGAGGGAGACGGGGCGATGGTTGGAGCCTAGGTCATCGAGCGGTTCGATAGACCTTAGGTCAAGATTGATTCGCTTGATAATTGCAAAGTCGAGGATGTCAGGAGAGTAGGTCGGGTTGTTGGGATAGTGAGTGGGAGTGATGGGGGATAAGACATCTAAGTCAAGGGAGTTAGTGATGTCGAGGAGAGCGATACCGCTGGTGTTGGTCGATAGGCACGTCCAGTCAGTATGTTTGGAGTTAAAGTCTCCGAACATAATGACTGAATGGCCGAGGGCGAGAATGGCCTCAAAGTCGCTGCGGATTGGTCTGGAGCCACATGGTATGTAGACTGAAGCTATGATAATGGTCGGATGACCAGTCATAGCCAATCTACACACAGTGGCTTCCATGTTGAGGAGAGGAGGGGTAGGGAGAGGACAGCAATGGAAGCCTCTTTTGTAATATATAGCGGTGCCGCCGAAACCGTCGGAGTTGGGCCTATCGTTGCGAGTAAACGCGTACTTAGGAATAGCGTATCCCCTGGAGCAGTTTGGAGTAAGCCATGTCTCCTGGAGAAGGAATAAGTCAGGTTCATTGTTCTGAAGGAACAGTTTAATCTCGGGAAGGTTGGTGCTAAGGCTACGAGCGTTAAAAGATACTAGGGATAAGCCCTTGGGTTTAATACGACTGGACGCGGGATTCGCGGGTCTAGACATTATAATTTACTTATTTATACAAAAAATTAAATTTATAACGAACTTAAGAGCGAGTGATGCTCGGCTAACGCAAATAAACGCTCTTGAGGAGAGCGGGCGGCTCGCAGTTTGCGTGCGAGTACGGAAATTTCGTTAATATCGACGTTTTGAATAACATCGAACACGGTCTTCATGTCCTCAGCCAACGACGACTGAGGTGCGGATAACGGAGTGGGACGCGGCCCTACGGAAGCTAGGATGGGTCGGGAAGGTGCAGGCGGGACGGCCGGACGCTGCCTCCAAGACAGAGCCGGAGTAGGCGTTGGCTGAACGGGCTTTGCTTCCGGGGGACCCCGGTTGCGCAGCGGCGGGAAGTTAGCGGGAGTGAGCGGCGGCGCCGGTTTAGGCGCGACCCTCTTGACGGTGGAGCGCGGAGCGCGCGGGCAACCCCTGTAGTTAGCTGTGTAGCCGGACTGGCCGCACAGCACACAGGTAGGGGGGGAAGTGGATTCGGGAGTGCGAGTGCACTCCTTAGTGATATGAGGATCCAGGCACTTAACGCACCTGGGGGGAGCTGAACAGTTAGCCGCTGCGTGGCCATATAGCTGGCAGCGGTGGCACTGCCCAGAGTGACTGCGGGGGTTGGGACGCTCGACGGATATGTTCGAGAGTCCGCAAATTGTGCGAGCCTCTCTGAATATCTCCTTCGAGTTGGGAGTGTTGGTAAGGATTACAAGAGCTAAGGGAAAACGCCTACCGCGGTTGGAGTGCATCTTGTGCACTGCTTCGGCCGGGAAACGCTGAGACTTAAGGTCCTCGAGAATGTCTTCATTACTGAGTTCAAACGGGACGCCCCGTAGTACTGCGCGGATCTTACGCTCCTCCGGGAGGGCGTAGGTGTGATACGCGATTTGATTGATCGACAGCAGCCTAGTGAAAGACCGGAAGTCGTCGATGGTCGCTAACTGAATTTTGATTGAATCGCCAGCGTTGGCGGCTTTTAAGTAATTAATTTTGTGCTCTTTGCACAAAATAGAGACCGCGGTCCAGCGCGCTTTTTCACGGAGGAATACGGGCGGAGGGAGCTGAGGCTTCGGCGGGACGGGAGCGCAGCGCGTCGCTGGCTTCGATGGGACTGACGGAGACGCGGTTACTACGAGCGATTTTAACGGCGCGGGGGCTGGTGTTGAAGACACCGGGGAGGGCTCGGGTATTGATGATATCGAAGCTTTCTTCGAGCGCTTCTTGGAGCGCTTGGCGACAAGTTGAAACGCGGGCTCAGGAGAGCCGGTTAGGGTGACGGCATCTGACGACGTATCAGACGCGGGTTCGGAATCGCTCCCGGGAGCGGTACGCTTGCGACGCGACGCGTGAGAGGATGCGACCGATTCGCAGTCCATCTCGGACGAGGTGGGAGACGCGGGAGAGCTGTGGACCTGAGGGGACTGAACGTTGGAGGCCTGAGGGGCCGGGGACGCGATAGATGCCTGTAAGGCCTGCGTTAGTACGTCATCTGGGACGGGGATGCTGGAGGCAGCGAGCGCCTGGACGAGTGACCTAGCAAAGTTTACCAAGCTTTGCTGGTCCATTGGAGGGCTTGGTCCTACAATATATAATATATAAATATGCCTAGGTTCCCTAGCAAACCTAGCACCTAAACCTCTCTACCCGCGGTAGGGGGGCTGGGAATGACGCGAAGTGGTGCCCCTAATTCGGACAGCACTGTACCGTCACCCTGGGAAAGGCCCAAGTGCAATGGGATCGGGTCAGCCGGTTTCTCCTTGGCCTGAAGGGCCTTGGAAGCGCACCGGGGCAACGCTATCAGGCTTAGTTGTCACCGTTAAGTATCCACCTGATCAAACGCGAGTCTACTACGGAGTGTGTCGCCAATAAATTGACAACAAAAACCGGCCGTAGACCTGACGAAGTTGGGTTGCACTGGAAGTGCGGGATTGACTACGTTACGACCGGCCGGAGCCGGCCGCAGAGCGAGTCTCTGACTACGTACAGGCGCCAAGCGTCAAGTACGCAGCCCGAGTCTTGCGAACCACTATCGAATTTAATCGACCGTGGTAAGCTCAACCCTGTTGTTGCTGCACTCACCGAGGTGAAGTTTTTAATTCGAGGGGTGCACAGAGTGCGGGATTGACTACGTCACGACCAGCCAGGGCCGGCCGCAGAACGAGTCTGTGACTACGTACAGGCGCCAAGCGTCAAGTACGCAGCCCGAAAGACAGCCCGAGTCTTGCGAACCACTATCGAATTTAATCGACCGCGGTAACCTCAGCTCTGTTGTTGCTGTGCGAGACCGACTTAGTTGCAGCCGATCGAAACCGGCCGCAGCGTAAACCCTGCAGAGGCTATCTCAATTCGTCGAGGACGAAGCCAGATTTGTACGAATCTGGCGTACGAGTATTGCGAACGAGTTGTCGTCGTGAGACGACAATCGTGACTCAATTGCTGGAGTGACCGCGAACGCGTCCGAGCGGGGCCGGACGCAGAACGGATCTGAGAGTGGCGTTTGAGTATTGCTACGAGAGAAGTCGTGAGACAACAATCGTGACTCGGCAGCCGGGAGCGACCTTCAACACGTCCGAACGGGTCCGGACGCAGATCGGGTCTGTGTTTCATGCTTTATATTCTTCAATTTTTATATAGGCGCTTCGCCGGGTGCTACTGCACAACGCTCACTTCGTTTGCTGAGTTCGCGCAAATCAAGAAGTTTGTAAAAAAAAAGTACGAACCGCTTATTCCTTGCTTTGTAAATGACTATTCTACATTACCGCTAGCCGGTTAGCAGAACAAATCAGTTCAACTAGCTGTTTATTAAAACGTCTAATCCATCCGCCTGCGACATATTCATAAACTGAAACGGACATAATATTATTTTAGGACGAAATTATCACACGTGCTGTCACACGTTTGTCTTACCATGTCATTACAATGTTTACAATCATAGACGGAATAAGAGATTTTTTTTGACAAACGTCAATTAATAATGTTTTGAATTTATTAATTAATACTTTTATTATAGGTACTAATACTGTAAATTGGCAGAAATAGTTATTGTGTAGAAACAACAGCTGATTGTCATAAAACGCAAAACTGAACTGTAGGCAGAATAAAATATTTGACCGACTTTGGCTAAAAGTAATAAAAATTTGTACCTACTTACTGAAAAACCAAAATGCTCTGTAAACGTCCAGAACTCATAATGGATCTACAAGGTAACTCATACAAACACCAGGTCATTCTAGTTGATGTTAATATTCCCTACAAATTGTGTTGTGATAAAGCAAAGAATAATTTGTTTTTTTGTATAAATGCTGATGAGTTTTCCGATCACAGTTTTCACTTAGTGATGTTTGACATGAACGCGGAGAGTTCATATGTGATTCCTGAGATACGCAACGGATTTACGAGTGCCGTAGATCAGGGCACAAGCACCGTGTATCTCGGTGGTAGTAGCGGCATTTACAAATACAGTTACGACAAGCGCACCGTGGAGAAACCCGCTTTGTTGTGTAACATCGACACCCTCGATATGCACTACCAAAACCAGCTTTATTACATTGAAACTTCCAGTCAGCATTTATTTTCGTGGTGCAAGACCAACAAGCGCAAACAAGTACATTACCTGGATAATTACTTGTTACAGCATTTCGTGTTTGATAACAATGGGAACCTGTACTTTGTAAATTCGTCGGGGGTGTACCGTATCGATAAAGGAAAGTCAACCCCGTCGTTATACATCAACTCAGATTTAAATTTCCGCGGGGTAGCCGTTGACAACACTGGTCTAGTGTACTTTGTCGCTCAGGACGGTATTTATACCATCGATAAAGAAAATGAACAACTCGAAAAGATGTTGCCACTTGATAATGGATTCGGAGTTACATTTGACACTTTCAATTACATGATCTATAGCGATGAGCGAACTGTTTGCAAACTGATTCCATGTTGAATGCGGTGCCAACAATATTTGTTTTTTATTTCTCTTGTTCCTTTAAATTTGTATCTGTGTGTATTCGTTTTAAGTCGTCATTCCGTAAACCAACACCACCCAGGCCTCGGCGCAAAGTTATGAAAAACTCGGACATTTCTCAATGGTTCAATTTGCCGTTGGCCGCTCGATGAGATGCTACGAAACGAAAGCTAACCCACAGCTCGATTGAGAAACGGCAGCGATAGTAAATAAAATAATATATATTATATTCTGAGTCTATTTTTGTTATTCATTGCATTTGTATGGTGTTCAATAAATAATATATATTTTTATTTATTACTATTTCACGTCAGCAATGCAGAATTAACTTTCATGTTAGAGTTAATTACTCACGTAGAACTTATGTACATTTGTATGAATACACTTGTAAATGTATTCATATTTACGCTCGAAGAAGTAAAAAACTGAATTGTTTAACACTATTTAGTAATGATAGTTTTTGGCGTGTCAATGTTTAGCTAGCCAATATAAAACGATCTAGTAGCTATAGATAATGTAACTTTCTAAAGGCGAAAGAATTTATAAATTTTAAATCTAAATCCTCATGAACTATATTTTCTACCAATATAAATAATAAAAATTATATTTTTTTGGTTGTGACTTCGGTCGGTTGTTATCAACCTAGATTTTTATGACCAAGAATTCATAAATCTTAGTATTGTAAAGTAGATAACATTTTATTTACTTTGAATCCATAACATAACTTAAAAAAGTGTTATTTCATCGATTAAAACATTCCAGTCTCGTCATTCTAGATATTCGAAGGTACATGAATTTACAACAAGCTGCAAATCAGTAAAATCGTTCAAAATTTAATCATAAATAAAATTTTTAATCTTTCCCCTGTATGGAAAAAATGTTATTCAAGGTCAAAGGTAAAAAAAAATGATTTTTCACAATTTTCAGCTTAATGGTAAGTTTTATCATCAAAATACCCCAGACAAAACTTGTAAATCATAAAATTTTCCATAAAAAAAATTATCAGTACTTTTTTTCCTACGTTTTTTCCGTACCCATGCATATTATGACGATTATAACTTTTACAACTTTTTGAATCGTTATAGCTCAGAAACGGTGGCTCGTAGGAAAAAGGTATACATTTGTAATAGATAATTTAATGATCTACAATTTTTGTTCGGGATGTTTTTATGATAAAACTAACCTTTTTGCAGAAAATCGCGAAAATCTCATTTTTCTGACCTATGACCTTGACTAAAATGATTCCATTCAAGGGAAAGATGGGAAACTTTGAAATTGAATTCATAATTTTATTATATTTTGAACGATTTTACCGATTTTCAGTACCGGTACAGAAAAATTGTTTAAACTTAACTACGACGACCGAGTAGCGTCGTGGTTAGCGTACTGCCTCATACACGAGAGGTCCTTTGTGTGATGAGCATAAATGCTCGTTCTTGGGTCATGGTTGTTGATATTTATAATAATAATAATAATAATAACCACCAACTGTTTGACCCCAAAGTAAGCAGAGCTTGTGTTATGGATGACCACATTTATATATGTATGTTTATTATGAGTTCCCGCAGTTCGCTGTGTGGTCATCCATACCACAAGCTCTGCTTACTTTGGTGCAGTTGGTGTGATTCTCTGGGGATTTATTTATTTTATTTAAGTTTCATGTCGTATTCAAATTGTATACCAATTAAAAAAACAATACAAATTCACCAACTACTTTCTCTTGGTCTACTTGTAATACCTTTTAAGAACCTAAGTTTAGGGTATATTTTCGCTTGACGATAAAGATGATGATCAAGATGAAGAAAAGAAGACTCTCATCTAGTGTAATTATTTTTTACCAAAGATGAATAAAATATTTTGAATTCTTACATTTACATATTTTATAACTATACATTTAAACGCTGCACCTTTCAACTTAGGTTATATCCTCATATGATTGGAATTCACGTCGCGCGCCACGGAAGCCTGATGAACGCCGCCGCCCACTGCCAGCTATTCATTACCTGCCACCGAGACCCACATGTAACTGCTCCTTTGCAATCTGATATGGTTGCAGCATATCAATGCTTTATGAAGCTGAACTCATAATTTATGTAACTTGATAAGATTTCCTAATAAACTAAGTTGAGGGTTGTAAGACCTGGTCATAGATATAATATACATGAAGTATGTAGTAAGTACGTTGCCTACCTCTGCTTTGTGGGAACGCAAAAGACATTTAATTTTACTCCGAAGTTCAATATTTCATTTCATTTGTGATCTTAGAATATCAAAATGTAAATGTGAGGGGAGAGGATACTGTGCAATTAGACGTCAGTTTACGTTTTGTTGGTTTTTAAGTCGATTTAGAAGTTAACGAACCTGTTACGCTTCATATTATAAATAACCAACGGATTTATTAAGGTAAAGTGAAATAAATATACGATACACAAAATAGAACTCAAAGACGAGAAAAAGATAAAATTGTTCGGTTTTGCTCGAAGAAATTAGAAAAATTTTGAGTTTATAAAGAATTGTATTTCAAAAATGTTGATTTTTCTGATTTCTTCCATGCATTGGCTGCCCATTTATAATCAACGGCGTCTTCTTATCTAATTTCTTAATGCTATTTATTGAAAGTGTGCTTTTATTACACTTTACACACTACCTTATTAAACATTTTAATAAGGATTATAAATCGAACGTTATACAATAACTGCACTTTTTCTAATAATTCTAATAAGAAACAAAAATAACAGTTAAAAGTCCAATTAATAATACTTTTCAAGAAAACTAACAATTAGTGGATTTGAATTTTCAATATTAAGATACTCTACTTTTTTAGGTGACAAGAAGAACAGGCTCAAGAAAGTAATCAGCTTGAAATGTATATCTCTTTTTTATCTGATTATATCGTTGCCGAGTCTCCTCTTGAGCTGTCGAATTTTACAGATGTTACAAAATTTATGTTGTCGCCACATTTTGAAAGCATTTACTATGAAAGCAACGTCTCTATATGTTATAGCAGCTCATTGCATCTTGAATAATTCAAAGAGCTACCGATAAAGACTGAATCTAAGGAACTACGATCAATAAGAAAAGGAGAAATTGGATATCTTAATACAAAGAGTGGCCGCCTCTGTTGTTGAGGACTTGCTGACACCGATTATTCACAGAATCGATGAGACTGTTTATGTTATCCTGCGGCAATTGCTCCCAATGAAATTTTTGTAAGTCCATCAGTTGTCAGGATGTGGTCACTCCGTCCAAGTCCTCCAAAACACGTCTCTGGAGTATGTCCTATGCGCGCACCATGGGTTTGAGGTCTGGCGATTGTGCAGGCCAAGGCAATACCCGGAGGTTTTCCCTTGCCAAGTACTTATCATGCATCAACGTAAAATCGAAGCCAAGGTTTTGTACAAATGGACGGACGTAATGCCTTAAAACCATTTCCATTTACAAAAACGAGCTCAGTTCATCTCTTCTTCATAATACCCGCCCATACCATAACTGTTGAACCGTTGTATGGATGAACTTCTTGAACGCACCTCAGCCTCTCAGTATTTCCAGGATGACGGTACACTCTTACCCTTCTAGTATCAGGCCTACACCCAAATCGAGACTCATCGCAAAATAAAATTTTATCCCATTGCTCCTGGGTCCATGTTATGTGTTCTCTACACCATTCATTTCGACGAGCGCGATTCCCGTGGCGTAAGGGGGGGGGCACCTAATTAGTCGTCATGCATGTAGGCCGTGCTCATGCAGTCGATTTTATACGGTTTGGGTGCTAACAACACCACTTGTGTTTTGTAGCCTTAAACCTATCTCTCGGGCGGTTAACATCGGCTGACGTGTTGCGTAGTTGTTGTACTCCTTCCGCAGTCTGGGTGCTGCTCGGCAGGATCTCCCGTGTTAGTGTAACGCTGATAAAGACGGCAAATAACGCTTCTTTTGACACCAAAATATCGTGATACCTCAGATTGATTGCTTCCCGCTTCCAACATCCCTACGGCTCTTAGCATTTCGTGTGAGGTCAAATGACGTCGCTCCATGTCGTAAACAATGTCTTACAATTAAATTTTTCCTCAATTAATCAATAAAAATTAATAATAATAAATGATTTCCAACACTCAAGCCACACAAAGAAACCGCATTAAAATTCGAAAACATGCTTTAAATTTTGTGAAAAAACAAATGATAGTCGAAGTTTCTTTTTTACAACCAGCCAGTAGAACCATCTAGGACAAAAAAGTTTACTTTACTTTAGTTTATTATTTAGTTTATAATTGATTAATAGAAATAATATGTGTTGCTTAGACTTTTTTGAAGTGTTTATATTACGTAGACAAAATAATGGTCTTATTGAACAGCATATATGAGCGGACCCAAAAACTGATCTGAATTTCTATGTCATTCAGTAAAGATACAAAGAGGAATAATTTTGTAAATCTTTTTTTTTTGGGAAGGTGGTTTTGGAAGAATTGAGTCTTGAAATTGTATGTCTAATCGTACAGTCTAGACATAGAACACCCTTTGGGGAATCCGAATCATCCTCATACATGTAATCTGACTTGTTTTTAGTTGGAATTTTGACTTTTCACTGATTTTCGTCTACTTAATATATAATTGAGATAAATTATTTTTTATTTATTAGTTGGCTAAAGGTTTGGAACTTACCAGCAATCACGATTAACTCCAGAAAACAAAACGCACGTTTTACCATAACAAATATTATTCAAGAGAAGAAAAAATGAAAAAGCCCAATCTAAATGCATTTTAGCTACATAAACATCATAAAATTGTGTACCAAAATTATTTTAAAACTTTGCTTATTAACTAGCTATTAACCATAAAACTATAATCGAGCGTTGCTCTCTGGTCATTCTGTTTTAGTACAGAATCGCAAACGAATAAACGATTCATTGGTTTTCTTTCTGTGAACTCGTATGGTGCCCGAACATCAAGCCTTTTTGTACAACCAGACTCAGTCGAGTCGGTTTCAACTGTCTTGAGGTATATTTACAAACCCTCAGCTATATCGTTACTACTAATACCTATGCTGAATTAACTATTACAATTTCATATACCTACATTGCGGAAGCCTAAATTCTGCCAGGAGACCAGTAGTGATCGACAAGGAATTGATATCTTTAGATATCGCTACAGAGTGTACAGTGCTAAAGTAGAAGTTCATAAGAATGTACAGATAAATTATTTTTAACATAATCCAAATATTTTAACAAACGTTAATATCCATTAATCACTAACTTACTATGTGTAGTTTACCCTGAAAATAGGAACTTGAATTAATACCTAAGGCGCTATTCTTTATATATTATACATAATATATTGTTTATAACCGATTGTACTTGAAATTTGGAAATAAGTTATTATTTTTATGATAAAAAAACACATAGTTTATACTTTATTATTCACTTCTGTTACTTATATAAAGCAAACAAATAGAGTTTTGCAAGATTTTTAAAGATTCGCCACAGTTCACAAGACAAGAGACGATTGTGGTAGGCAACATTTAGTCTAGTGGCTTATTAGCTAGTGTCGAGTACCAAGAGCCCGTCTAATACGGTTGAGGAGGGCGATGGCTGGATCCCGCGTTAACTCGTGAACAGATGCCATTGAGGGTGTTCGTCGTTTGGATAAAGTTAGTGCCATCCACAAAGACGCGCCCCACAATATACTTGGGGGGAGGGAGACTTGCCGAGCTGCCAGATGCAGAAGAGAAAAATTTTGTATAAACATAAAGAGACATTGTAAAATTTATTTAAAAAAAAATATACCCGTGAAGTTTCTTGCCAGCTCTTCTTCACCGGGGTAGAGTCATGCTTTTTTTGACGTTAATAAGAATAAGTAATTGTCAATTTTGAGAAATTAATATTTGAATTTGAACTTAAGCATCATCAGGAAAGCTGCAACCCTTCACTGTGTAATACGCAAATAATGATATTAAAACTATCTATTTTATCTAGCGTATAATCCCATTTGTTATCAAAATTATCATATAATGATGAAATAGAAATTTTCCTTTTCCTGTAACTCGGCAAATGATACAAAATAAGCATAAATATATAAATCATTCAAGGTTGCTCATTGTCTTATCTTAAAAATTTTAAAACAATTGGTAGATGAAACTCATCTCGGCACATCTCAAGCTTATGGTGCACAACAAGTATTGCTATTCAGCGGGTTTAATTATACTTAGGGCAAATTTTTCAATGCTGAGATAACTTTTATCAGTAGAACAATTTTGACACTTGACAAGACTTTCCATAGAAATTATGTGAAATTCTCAAATTTATTCTATTGATCAAACTTATCTGAGCATTAAACAATCCGCTCATAGTAAAATATGATTTATGGGTATGCAACGATACGTATCATCGAAAAAGAATATTGAAAGTAAAACACGTTCTAAACGCAAAAATAGAACTATAATCTCTAATAATTTTAAGAAATAATAGTCAGTCAGTGAGACTAGACTTTTTTTTGTTAAGATCTGGTCTGGGGCGGTACATATTTACAGTGCTTATTTTGCCCGCCATAACTACGGTTACGTGGCTGTGTTCCGGATAAAGGGCAGGAACGCGATTGGTAGTAATAGGTAATAGTAGGTAATAGATAAAGCGTCCATTTATTTTTTTGACAATGTTTTATGATCTGATATTTATATTTTAAAATGCATAATTAAAAACCTGTTTAATATAATTTGGTTTCTTTAATAGTTACATAAGAAATAAAGCTTTTGTAAAGTAAAGTACTTTGTTAGCGCTTAGCCGTATATTTTCATGAAATAATTATACTACGAAATAATTAACTTGCTTTCATTAAATTTACTTCGAAATTTGAAGTTTGTTTGCGTTTAGAATGAAGAACTCAAGAGTTTTAGCGAATTTCTCACGATCGCGTCATACAGTATAAGGTCGATTTCTCGACCTGACCTTGAGCCACTTTTGAATTCGAGGAATTACTTTACGCAGTTCGCATCGCCTTACACTTTCAAATAAGTTTTATACGAATAAAATATATTTGGAGTCTTTCTCAAACTTATGAGCCTCAAGTTTTTTTTTAATGTTACCTAATAGTAAAGATATTTACGCTGGTAATAATTGTATCTTATTTTTAATGTACTTTTTATTTTAATTGTATCTAATGAAACAATTTTAACTAAAAATGTATGCAAAATGACTTCTGCTGCCTATTTAAGGATATTTAGTAAGATTATGTATGACATGATATAAATTATCAAGCACCGGCTGCAGTTACGCAAGGGTGGGTTCGTGTGGGCGTTTCTCGGTTTAGCGACTTTGAACTACGATTCTAGGACAGGGATAGTACACGAGACGGACTCTCGAACTAAAGGATTGGGGTGGGTTTCGGAGAGTTTGAAGTACGCTTCTGAGAGTGTTTTGAGGTGCTGTTGCACTGTAGGTAGTTCAAGATCTCTGTGCAGGTCGGCGTTAAGCATGTATCCCTGCAGCTAAAGAGATTCTACTCTTCTCTGCACAAACTTGTGCAAGAAGGAGGGTTGGGCGTGGGCAAAGGTTGACGAGGCATAAGTCATGACGGGTCTAACGCAGGTCTTAAAGAGCGTACCTTTGTTTCTAAAAGACATTTTACTATGTCTACCTAACATACTATTATATGTAGGCGGCCTAAGTAAAGACGGGCGAGTTTCGTTACTCTATCGACGTGTGGTTTGAAAGAAAGCGTCTGGTCTATGGTGACGCCTAAGTATTTGGTACTGCGCTCCCAGGGATGGCAATACCATTCGAACTTGGGGATCATTGAAGCGATGACGGTGTTTGTAGTCGAATCGAATCGCAGAACTCTTGTCTGGATTCACATCGATAAGCAATTTTTGAAACCAAACAACGACGGCGTTTACTGCCTTTTGGAGTCTGATGATGAGCTGCTGGGACATCGAGGCCTTTGGTGTAAAGGGCGGTGTCGTCGGCAAAGAGGGCGAGTTTTCGCGGGACGAGAATGTCGTTAGTGTACACGGTGTACAACAGAGGGGCGAGGACTGAGCTTTTATGGGACGAGGCGCGGAAAGCGTGCCATCATGTCTAAAACGAAACTTACGATATTTGAGATAGGACGCGATTATCCTGACGCGATGCGATGGACTTGCTGGCAGGAGTGTCTAGCGCGAAAGCCAAATGATGCGGAATGATGATGGGGATGGTAGTTTTGGAAAGTAGCTAAAGTCGAAGCAGGCATTAAAAATGATAGCCAACAAGGTAAGCACCTGTGGAAGCAGGTGCTTAAGTGTATGGTTGGAAATTCCATCCGCACCCAGAGCCTTTCCGGAGACTTCTGGTGAGAAGAGAGATTTCATCATTAGACACTGTGACAGGGTCCGCGGTGATGGGGAGAGAATCCTTGCAGAGGACTTCGTCCTCTGCTGCCTGGATGTGGGAGGGATCTGCGGGTTGAGTGCTGGGCGAGCATTGTGAGGCAATGCTGTCAGCGAGGCATTCGGCTTTCTCTTTGTCTTCGAAGGCAGTAGTGCCGTCGGGACAAATGAGAGGAGGAACGTGAGAGGCGGCGTCTACGCGTAAGACTCGGGCCATTCTATAATACGCTACGTGGGACGGGGAGATATTCTCCATGAGATTGTTCATCTGAGCGTCTCGTAGCTCCGCATGGCAATACCTAACTTTACGTTGTAGCTGATTTGCAGGTAATCTATAGGTGGGCGTAGGATAGAGCTTGGCTCTCCGGAGAGCCGCGTTCTTAGCTTTGATAGGATTGCTAACGCTGAAACTAACGTATTTTTAAAGCCTTTCCAGTTGGTAAAGGGTTTAGGAGACGTAACGTTGTCGTTAGGCGGTCCTAGTAGAGACGGGGTGGTAATCGGAGTTTAGGTCATCGAGCGGTTCGATAGACCTGAGATCGAGGTTGATTCGCTTGACAATTGCAAAATTGAGGATGTCAGGAGAGTGGTTCGGGTGGTCGGGATAATGAGTGGGAGTGACGGGAGAATTGACGTCTATGTCGAGTGACTCAGTGATGTCAAGGAGAGCGATACCACTGGTGTTGGTCGATAGGCACGTCCAGTCAGTATGTTTGAAGTTGAAATCCCCGAACATAAAGACAGAATGGCCGAAGGCGAGAATGGCCTCAAAGTCGCTACGGAATGGTCTGGTTTTGCACGTTATGTAGATTGAAGCTATGATGATGGTCGGATGACCAGTCATAGCCAACCTACACACAGTGGCTTCCATGTTGAGGAGGTAGGGAGAGGAGAGCAATGGAAACCTCTTTTGTAGTAAATAGCTGTGCCGCCAAAACCGTCGGAGTTGGGCCTATCGTTACGACTAAACGCGTATTTGGGAATAGCGAATCCCCCGGAGCGGTTTGGAGTGAGCCACTTCTCTTGGAGAAGCAGTAAGTCTGGTTCGTTCTTCTGAACCTTCGTTCAGTTCGTTGTTCTTGTGCACTGTTCAAAACTAAGTTCTGTAGAACCAGGCTGGGCCGCGATTCACCTGTCGCTCGTCTATCTCGGCTGTATAAGCTCTCAAATAAGATGCCTAATCTAGATATCTATTCTTTTAGCTTTAGTTTTTGTCCTTAATTAGAGAGTTTGACTTATCTTAAAAAGCAATTCATTATTTTGCTAATATTGTAAAACTCATGTATGTATAAGCTTAATCAGTTTGTGCAACTTTTTTTTTTCTCTTAATTATTTAAAAAAGAACTGTTAATTTATCGCATGCTGTGATCTCCTATAATTGTGACAATACTTAGATCTATACTGTACACTAGATTTAATTTAATTTTAATTTTAATATGTCATGTTGCTGATCCTTTATCTAAATAAATAAAAAAAGAACAATTTGAGCTCAGGAAGGTTAGTACTAAGGCTATGAGCGTTAAATGCAACTAGGGATAAGGCCTTGGGATTTTAAGGTCTAGACATTATATTTACTATTTATAGAATTTACAGTAATGATAGAATTTATAAAGAAATAAGAAGCGAGTGATGCTCGGCTAACGCTAAGAAACTTTCTTGAGGAGACCGGAAGGCGCGCAGTTTGCGTGCGAGTACGGCGATTTCCCTAATATCAATGTTTTGGGTGACATCGAACACGGCCTTCATGTCCTCAGCCAACGACGACTGAGGTCTGTCTCCAGGAGTTAGCTGGAGTCTATTCGGCTGCTCGGGCTTTGCTTCCGGGGGGACCCCGTTGCGCAGCGGCGGGAAGTTGGTGGGAGTGAGCGGCGGCGCCGGTTTAGGCGCGACCGTTTTAGCGGAAGCGCACGGACCGCGAGGAAAACCCCTGTAGTTAGCTGTGTGGCCGGACTGGCCGCACAGCACACATGCAGGGGGGAAGTGGATTAGGGAGTGGTAGTGCATTCCTTCGTGATGTGAGGATACAGGCACTTAACGCACCTGGGGGAGCTGAGCAATTAGCCGCTGCGTGGCTGTAAAGCTGGCAACGGTTGCATTGCCCTGGGTACCCGCGACGGTGAGGAGCCTCGACGCAGATATTCGAGAGGCCGCAGTTTTGCGAGCCTCTCTGAAGATCTCTCTCGATTTGGCAGTGTTGGATAGGATAACTAAGGTGAGAGGGAAACGTCTGCCGCGGTTAGAGTGCATTTTATGTGCGGCTTCAGCCGTGAAGTCCTGGGAATTAAGGTCCTCGAGTATGTCATCGTTCGCGAGCTCGAACGGGTCGCTTCGTAATACTGTGCGGGTCTAACGCTCCTCCGGGAGGGCGTAGGTGTGGTACACAATTTGTTTGACTGACAAAAGCCTAGTGAACGCACGGAAGTCGTCGATGGTCGCGACTTGAATTTTAATAGATTTGCCTGCGTCAGACACTTTAACGTAATAAAGTTTGTGCTCTTTGCACAAGTTAGAGTCTGCGGTCTAACGCGCTTTTTCACGGAGAAAAACGGAAGCGCGTTGCTGGCTTGGACGAAACCGACGGGGTCGCGGTAACTTGCAGTGACATTAACGGCGCGGGGGCGGGTGTTGAAAACACTGGGTTGGGTTCGGGTGCTGAAGACACCGCAACGTGCTTTAAACGCTTCTTAGAGCGTTTGGAAACAAAGGTAAACGCGGGCTCAGGAGGTGGCGTCCGACGACGCATCAGACGCGGATTCCGAGTCGCTCCCGGGAGCGCTACGCTTTCGACGCAATGTGCGCGAGGGCGTGTCCGACACACATTGCATTTCGGAGGGCACGAGAGACGCGGGAGAGCTATAGAGATATAGAGGGGTCATGGTATGTGAGGTCTGAGGGGCCGAGGACGCATTGAAAGTAATCAAAGCCTGCATTATGAACTCGTCTTTGATGGGGGCACCCGATGCCGCGAGTGCCTGGGCGAAGGCCTCCGCAAAGCTTATTAAGCTCTGCGAATCCGTAAGGGAGGGGTTGGGGCTAATTATATAAATAGATAAATGATGCCTAGATTTCCTAACAACCTAGCAAACCCTAGCGGCTATCTTCCCTACCAGCGATAGGGGGGCTGAGGACGACGCAAAGTGTTGCCCCTATTGGACAAGCACTGTACCTTCACCGTGGCAAGAAAGGCCCTTGTACCGGGATCCGGTCACCGGTTTCTCCAAGGCTTGAAAGGCCTTGGAAGCGGACAGGGTCAACGCTAGCAGGCTTAGTTCACCGTTACGTATCCACCTGCTCAACGCGGGGTCTACTAGAGAGTGTGTTGTCAATAAATTGGCAACAAAAACCGGCCGTGACGGCTTCGCGACGTGAACCAGTCGCGAAGTTGGGTTCCACTGAAAGTGCGGAATTTACTACGTTACGACCGGCCGAAACCGGCCGCAGAGCGAGTCTCTAACTAACGTAACAAGCACCCAGTGTCAAGTACGTAGCCAGAAAATCAGCCCGAGCCTTGCGAACGAACCTGGGATACCGACGTAAGTAAGCTCAACTCTGTTGTTGCTGCTACCACCTAGGTGGCGTATTTGTTCGAGGGGTGCACGGAAGTGCGGAATCGACAACGTTACGACCGGTTGAAACTAGCCGCAGCTGAAGTCACAAATAGGCTTATCTCAAGTCGTCGGGGATGAAGCAAGATATTGTACGAGGGTCAGCGTTTAAGTATTGCTACGAGTTGTCGTTGTAAGACGACAATCGCGACTCAGCGACTGGGAGCGACTGCGAACGCGTCCGAACGTGGTTGGACGCGTTTGAAGGGTCTGTCTCTCAAGTCGTCGGGGACGAAGTGGGGTGTTTATTCAAGGGGGCTGCACTAAAAGGTGTAGCAGGAATGGCATTTGAGTATTGCTATGATAGAAGTCGTGAGACAACAATCGTGACTCGGTAGCCAGGAGCGACCGTCAACACGTCCGAACGGGGCCGGACGCATATCGGGTCTGAGTACCTCGTAAAATTTGAGTACTTATGGTGTAAATAGCGAGAAGTTCCTGATGCTGGTTAGCATAAGTTCCAAAAATATACGACATTCATTAAATAAATATATGGCCATCTGCTATCTTTTGTACGTTTTATACAAGCAATCTTAAAGGAATCATAAATAAAAAAAATATCCATTGATAAAAAAATCCTTTTTCATGAAAGTATGGATCTTTGAACAAATAGATCAAATCCCTAAATCGTTACTGTTAATATTTTTTTCTAAACCCTCCCGTCCTACATATTGTATTAGAACTTATTTTTGCATTGATTGAAAATAGGTTATGTGTTAGTTTTGTTAAATGTTTTGTGCATTAGAATTGGTTAAGTTCTCGCCTGGGGCGATACTATAGTTCTTCTTATTTTTGGCGCAATAATTATCTCTTTTATTTGATAGATTTTTGTTTAAAGGTACAACAACCTATCACAAAAAATACAGGGGTAAAGGGAATTTTACATTAATGCTACAGTCGGCAACACACATAATAAAAATGTTAATATTGTGGTAAATATTTATAAATTAATATTCACACGGCTACCATTTACCATTCAGTGGATTGTGTAAATATGCCAGCTACAAATAAACTAAAAAATGTATTTTAGCGAAAGTAATTTCAAAGCCAGCTGTTAAAGTATTCTTTTTATCAACCAAGAATTTATAACCATTCTCAACGTTCACGAAGTTATGAACCATTTCATTTTGGTAATTTAAAAATTCCGGCATTACGCAAAATTCGACCTTTTTTATTTTGAAAAAGTACTTGGCGAAGGATTTCATAAACTTTGTAATCAGTCTTGGAATTTGCGACTTGAATCAAAGTCTGATAGGACTAATTAATTTAATTAGTTAAAATGAACGTTCAACGTTTTAAATTATTCGAGACAAGGTCAGATTCTCACGAATAAAGGCAAAAAGAGATGCTAAAATTATAGGTAATTATTTGTTGATTAGGAATACATCTAGAAATTAAGAACTTAAGTAGTATACGTGAAAGTAGTTTGTGTATTTGAATTTCATTACGTTTATAATTATACATTTATTTAGTATATTATAAAACGCCTTATATAGAGCCGAATAAATTTTATATAAGACAGCTAAATATAATAAAGTATTAGGTACATATACATGGGGTCCTATTTCCCTATATTGTGTGAAATTCAATGACAAAATAAGTAAGCGATTTTACTCCGTTTATTGATTTGTATGAAAGATTTTTTATTTAACTTAAATCGGTAGCGTCACGGCTCAGCCTTAGAGAGCACGTCAGAATGCCGCGACATTTGAGTAAAGAGGTTAATATGAATTATTATAAATTAAGAAGAAAAGATATTTAAATATATGGTTGACAGTCGCGAGTGGAATAAAACGCGAGTGTAGGTATATGAGATAATTTAAACCTTTACTTATTACAACCTCAGAAACATACTTATCTAGCTAATACATTATGAATGACCAAAGACTGAGTTATTTTAGCAGCAGTTAATGCGTCTTATTGTAAAAAATACCTTCCAGGTTTATACTTGTTTAAAATTATAAAGACACTTTACTGCATCCAGCTGTGTAAAGAGTTCCCATATCCAGCAATCTTAAGTAGTTAGTCGTAAAAGCCATCTTGCGACCTACTTTGTCGCAGATTAAAAGCTTAATTGTAGACATACTCCTTGATCAGAACTTTCTTTACCAAGTGCTTTAGATTCGTGCTAATTTTGCTTACTCCAAAATGTTTAATCAACTACATTTTTTATGTATAGAGATTTGAGAGATTTAATTTTCATTAAAAAATTACCTACTGCTTTTACATTGAGCTGGATATAAGGAGAAGAAGAGTAGTAATACAAATATTGATACATTTAATTTTATATTTTCATAACCGACAAACGAATATATGGCCTACTAGCACTTTTACTACCGTCCCATACGGGCTACTAACGGAATAAACTCTAGCGCCGTTAATAGTGCATAGCAAATAAAAATGTATGCTAATTTGTTACCGAATCTGAAATTTGAAAGTTTTTGTATGCGATTATGTCGGCGCGAGTCAGTAATAAAGTAGCTGACCATAAAAACGTCACCTATCGAGTCGTGGATGAACTCATCTGGTTGCAGCTAGTGTAGCAAACAGATGCTGCGTTCCGTTTGCCGATTACAGCGCTCACAGCGCTAAAAGTGCTCAAAACCGTTTCGATTCGTTTGAGTGCGCTAAAAGTGTTATTAGTGCTATTGCAATCGGAACGGTAAATATCGCGCTAACGTTCTGATTGTTCGTCGCTTAAGTCTAAAGTTACAATTTCATTAAGATCTTTGACCCTGAATGAAGCAGGAGCCACTTTTTTATATTATTACAAAAGAAAATTAATAAGCAAGCTTTTAAAATCTTTAATCGACTAATAAAAACATCAACAAGTAACGTCATGTGTCAGTTTTGACAGGCCGCTCACAGCGACCATGCTCCGTAGCTTTGGCACTGTGAGCGGGAAGATGGCGGCGTTTATGACGTCATTGATGACGTATCGATATCGCTGTGAGCGCGCTCACGGGCAATCGGAACGGATATATGAGCGCTGTGAGCGCTGTAATCGGCAAACGGAACGCAGCAAGAGATGAGCAATGTGTTTCTACCCGGCAGGAAAAAATGGAAACTTTCTCGTAAAAAATAAAAAGAATAAATCTTATTTTCCCAAATACGAGCTTAGAACCTTGTTTATGAGAATGAACTGTGTTTATGAGAATGAACTAAAAGAACTAACAAAAACAGAGTTTGAGCGCCACCGTTGCCGTGCGCCTGATTGGTCGACGTTATGTTTAACGCCAAGTTAAGAGCAGGTAGTCAATTTGTAAATTGTAAAGATGGTAAAAAAGAAAAACATACAACGATATGCTGTTTAAACTAGTTTCAGAATAACACACATGTGTGCCGAACAACTAGTGTTCCATGGAAAAAAATTAGTCAAAGGCTTAAGAAATACAACAAACATGTTTGATTCACAAATTTCTTGTTTTTATTTTTGTTATTTCTCAATTTAAAACGAATATTGGGTGTTAAAAAAAATATTTCGTTAAAAAGTAGATGCCCAAGAGAAAGAATTTACAGGCACTTATTGGGAATATTCCCAACTTGCCTTAAATGCCTGGGCATTTGCCCATCTCTAGACTAGCAAACCGTTAATGTTCATAGCCGGTGTATGTTGAGTACATGGCAGGATAATGTTCGTTCGCGCATACATTCATTGGATTTTGTCTAGTAAGTACTCAACCAGATTCATAGTTAAAAGGCTTCACTGGGAAGATGATGACAAGGCGTGCAGATGGGTGCCTGTGTATTCACCGCGTGCTAAATTTAATTAGCGGCTTTCAAAAATAAGCCGTTAAGAATAAAACTGTCTACTGTCGAACAAGTGCAGTTTTACTAAATCACGAGATATCCAAGTCATCTTTAACAAGTGAAGGCAAATTTTTAACTAAAATAATATAAACCTGTGTTCCATAGGTAATGTGAACATTATTTCATCAAGACACCATGTAAAGTCTAAGTATCGAGGTGCCATCCAGACAGTGCGCTCGATATGCATAAAAAACCTAAAAATAAACAAAGCAAGGTAAACATGTATATTTTGTGACATTCCTCGCTCGTATGACGTTTTTGTCACTGGCATAATTGAAGTCTTTTTTGATCGTCTTACGTTCAAAAGTTGGCGGTTTATTTTTAATCCAATATTATTTTGTCACACTTCGTCATAATTGGTTAGTTTACTTTATTGTATACCAAATTTTAAGCAAAGGGTTTTTCGAGTCAAAACTTTTTTATAATATGTTTTGGATATGTTGTACGAATATGAAAGTAGTATAAACACTCGCAGTACAGTAAAAACGCAATATTTGCTTAATTAATGGCAATAGCTAGACTATTGTAAACAATGCTCTTTTAGTATAGGGATATAATGTAGATTGATAGGGGTATGATAGGAATATAATTTTTTAAATTAGAAAGGTTTCAAATTTCATTCAAAACTCATGAAACTGTAACATAAGTTTTGCTCGTTCTTGTCCTTTGCACTTAGCGTGAGCTTTCTCACTATGTCAACTGGGACTGAATAAATCTTTATATGAAGCGATATGTAGTGATAGATTGAGTAACCAATTGTTTAATATAAAAATCAAAAGTGTTCACGGTGCAAAGTGAAGGCAAAACTCGCACTCAGCCTCAGTCTTTAACGCCATAGTTAAAACAAAGAAAACACCATCGAATTACTATACAAGAAATAAGGCCAAAGCACATTTAGTTGGTCATTTATTTTCTATTTCCGCACCAGATATTGTATCCGGAGTGCCCATAAATCCGTCAGTGAAAGTAACGGCCAGACCACGCAGGTCATTAATACACAGACCTCAGTCGATAGATCGATTGTTCGTAGCTTCCTATTGATAATGCATATCTCGCCTGCCCCAACCAATAGGTGATAAACATTGAGCTCAATTTAATAGAGTTCATGAGATTTAAAATTAAAATGTATGCAGTTACCTGTACAGCGATTATTTAAATGATTGCTTGTCAACTTCAGGTTTTTACATCTCTGTGAACTTTAGCTACCAACCTGTCAGTTAACAAAGAAAAAACAAAGAGTTCAGAATCAATAGGTAGAAAGTTTGACAGATACTTCAATTAAAACAAAAGAGTCTTTAGTTGCCCGCTCTGCATGCACAATTGCAATATAACCTAGAAAAACAAAAAGGTTGTTGTTACCACAGGGAAAAAAACTTATTCCTGTTTGAAATGCCTAAAAAGCTACCAATGAATAATTAACTATTAATTTTCTTACTGTATTTAAAACTTTCAAATGATATCCTAAAGTAAAGACATGATTATAAATGTATGTTACGATTTTCTCTTTGTACGGTTAGGTATAAACTGACACTTTCTTTTATTAGTATGACTCTATCAACTATAACAGTAGATGACTCACTCGAGTCGAACGAACGTTAAGCTTCACTAACGAGCCAACTGCCTTCCAACTACCGTTCAACTGCCATCCAGCATGTTTACTGACGCGGTAATTGGAAAATCACAAGCAATCAATTCAAGTTGGATTTTATCAGGTCTTTGTTGAGTGGAAATTGAATAGCACGTGGGCGCTTCAAAGAGACAGGTTTACTTTGAAGTTTTTATTTTATTTTATTGACTAAGTTGGTGTGTTTTATTCGGTTGAGTTATTTATTATTGAGGTAAGAACTGACTATTTATAGGTATAGGTTATATATGTTTTGAACAAATAATGTGTCTATTTTAACTTTACTAAAAAACTGTTGATCACATAGAAATTCTTCATTTAAACATAGCCTTCTTTCAATCGATTGTACGATGGTTTTTTTTCATATTCACATACAGATATTTCATAAATATGTATGTATGAAGGAGTAGTTTAAGATTCGGCTAAGCACCGTCAGCGTTAAGCTATAAAGTCCGATGAAATTGACAAGGCCTACAGGGCCATAAATAAGCAGTCATTTCGAAAAAATATCATGTATACAGGGTGTCCAGAGAGTGAAGGATAATCCTTTACCTGCGGATAGGTCTATTCATTTCCTACCTCAAAAACAAAAAACTTTTGGTAAAAGTCTTATAATTTTTGAGTTAGCAGTATTCTAGATTTAAAAAAAATCTTTTTTCTGTTTAATGCATGCCATTTTGACAAATGACGACATTTTAGTTTCCATTTTTTTATGGTACTCGAGGTTACTTAAGTCATTAAACACAATGCCAAATTATTTCCTAAAATGTTGAAAAAACCCGCATATAACAAGTTTTAAAAAATACTTTCGTACTTTTTCTAGCAGCTAACTTTGATAGCCGAATGTAAAATACCGAATGTAAAAAAAATGTGGTATTAAAAAAATGTACTGCTGATCGTACCAAGAACCTCAAAAATTTGCTTGGTTATTGAGTATTTTAAAATAGTATAATTATTTAATATTAATCGATTTTTTGGAATGTGCTTAGTTCATATAAATGTAAGAATATGATCATATAAGAATGAAATAAATACAGTATGGATACAAATTATCAGTTTATTAATTTGGTACACTCACGTTTTATTCCAACTCGCGCCTGACCACCAACTTGTGGTTTAAATTAATACGAATGAAATCAAATTTATGTGATAAATTTAATATATTTATTTTATTAGATATAAGTTTTACTATTACATCTTGCTCCGATGACGGAGCAAGTCAGAATGTATTGCTTCATTTATTTCTGTTCAGTCAACCATATATTTAAATATCTTTTCTTCTTAATTTATAATAATTCATATTAACCTATTTACTCAAATGTCGCGACATTCTGACGTGCTCTCTGAGGCTTAGCCGTGACCATCGGCCGCCCGCATTAAATTTATTCACACAAACAAGGTTGGGTGGATAAATTTCTTACAAAAATTATTCTAACTACCTGCCTGAACGAGGATGTGTTTGTACGACGGCCTCAGGAGAGACTACCCCTGTCGATTAGGTTATTACTGGTGGTTGGTGTGAATACTTTACGTATAAATAGTAAATATAACGTTACAAAAACACACTGACGTCGATCACTTAGCGAAGTTTTACGAAATGAAGCAAAAGACTGAAGAAGATATTCTAATCTACTATTATGCATTAGACGCACTTACAACCAAGGCTGGTCCAGAAATCTCAGAGAGCACATTTATACCACAATTCTTACGCACCTGTTCATACACTAATAAATGCCGATTAGCTTCACAAGTGTTCGATAGTAAGGAAGCGCTGAAACGAACAATCATGCAAATGCATGAAATATTTCATGACGCACCCGAAATAAAGTGGGATTAACCAACGCACGTCACGTCAACGGCGGCGTCTACACATACATCTCCGAGAGACGCAGGCGATATGGATCCGAGTCACATAAATAGGCAACATATAAAATTCATACCCAAACAAAACACATCTACAAAACCTAATACCTCCTAACCAACCTAAACAAGGTTGGGTGGATAAATTTCTTAAAAAAATTATTCTAACTACCTGCCTGAACGAGGATGTGTTTGTACGACGGCCTCAGGAGAGATTACCCCTGTCGATTAGGTTATTCCTGGTGGTTGGTGTGAATACTTTACGTATAAATAGTAAATATAACGTTACAAAAACAATGGCTTCACCATGATCCAAGGAATAACTGCTTCGAGAGGAATTCCCGCCAGTAAAACCGCCCCCGTGACGATCGCGGGCGGCCGATGGTCACGGCTAAGCCTTAGAGAGCACGTCAGAATGCCGCGACATTTGAGTAAAGAGGTTAATATGAATTATTATAAATTAAGAAGAAAAGATATTTAAATATATGGTTGACAGAACAGAAATAAATGAAGCAATACATTTTGACTTGCTCCGTCATCGGAGCAAGATGTAATAGTAAAACTTATATCTTAAATAAATATATTAATTTTATCACATAAATTTGATTTCATTCGTATTAATTTAAACCACAAGTTGGTGGTGAGTCGCGAGTTGGAATAAAACGCGAATGTACTTTATAACAAATATTTAAAATGCCCGCTATTTGCCCTTGCACATGCTATACATCTTTTTATAAAGGACATTCTTACGTGGCGGGCGTATCTTTCTCTTGAAATCTGTTCTGCAGCTCTGTCTATTTTTGTTCGTAGCTGCGTAATGCTGAAAGTCTCCGTCGCATAGACTAAATCTTTTAAGTAACCCCAGTAAAAGAAATCTAGGGGCTTACGGTCTGGTGATTTTGCTGGCCATTCAATTGGGCCGTGACCCCCGATCCATCTTCCTGGGTATTTTTGATCTTGGTGGCGGCGAACTGCTCATGCGAAATGTGCCGGGCAGCCAACATTTTGCAGCCACATGTTTTGTCTTATTGCAAGAGGCACATCTTCTAAAAGAACTGGCAACTGGTTTTCCAGAAACTATGAATAAATCGGTATCGTCAATGTTTCTGGTAGCTCATATGGTCCTATTACTATTTAATATTCCAGTCCAAATGTTAATTTTAAATTGGGTTTGAGACCGATCCTGGCGTGTGAGGTGAGGGTTTTCAGTTGCCAGCTATGTAAATTGTGCATATTTAGGTACCCATCTTTTCTGCACCAAGCCTCGGCGCTCCAAAGTATTTTATTGAAAAACTCATCATCTTCGTTCATTTTCCGCAACATTATCCTGCAGAACTCCAACCTACGTGGGTTGGGTTCTAAATTTTGGACCCGCTGCATATGGAATGGGTGGAATTGAAAACTTTTCAAAACATTGTGCGCCGTGCTCTTTGAGACACCTGTTCTGCGTGCTATTTTCCTAACTGAGGTAAAAGGGTCAGTTTCAACTTCATTGAGGACCTCTCCATCCACATCAATTCTAGACCTGCCTTCACGTTAACTTAGTTCTGGCAACCGTCCTTCGGCATACGCCAGATGGGTGTTAATAAACACGTGATATCCGGGATGATGTCGCTTGGGATACCTGTACCAATAAAGAAAATAATGATTCTAGACAAATAAGAATTTACGTTTAATTATTTTAGTATTATCTACTATATAAAGTGTTCAGCATAAAATTTAAATAAAGATTTAGTATCTTTTATTTGTTTGTAAACATGAAAATTCTTTACTTTTTTTAAGCCTTTACTTCTGGTGAAACATATGTTATTTAAAGAAATTTCTTTCATCGCAAAATAAATAAATTCTACACAGTGGTTACCTTTCTACATAGTGGTCAGCGGCTTCGGGAGCGTTGCAATGGCATTCACCACAAACAAGATTAATATTTGGTCTTTACCTATGAAATTGCCGTTTTTCACGAAATAAATGAAGCGTAATTTTTTTATATATTTTTTATTTCTATTAATCAAAATAATCACCCATGCAATCAATGCATCTTTGCCAACGCATTGGTAGCTTATTGATGCCTTTCTTGAAGAAATCAGCTGGACGGGAGGCAACAAATTCTTCAAAGGCATTTTGTACTGCCTCTCGGGTATTGAATTTTTTTCCCGCCAAGAAGTTATCCAAATTCTGGAAAAAGTAGAAGTCTGTAGGTGCAAGGTCTGGTGAGTACGGCGGATGACGGAGAACTTCCAACCCCAACTCTTGTAGCTTGGAGACCGTCTGCTGTGCAGTATGAGGTCGCGCGTTGTCGTGCAGGAGCAGTGGAGCCGAACGATTGACCAAAGCTGGTTGGAGACGTGCGAGCTTCTCCATCATTGTGTTCAGTTCTTCACAGTACACATCTGCAGTAATGCTGGTCCCGTTTGGCAAGAAGCTGTGATGAATTACACCCGCGTTAGACCACCAAACAGTGACCATCACTTTTCTAGGGGTAAGTTTTCGTTTAGGGCATTGTTTGGGTGCTGAACCAGGGTCCAACCAACTTGCTGAGCGCTTACGATTGTCAAACAGGATCCATTTCTCGTCACAAGTAACAATGCGGTTCAGAATTCCTTCATTTGTATGCCTGCTGAGCAGTGCAAGGCACGTCTCCACGCGTACTTCGCGCTGGCAGTCACTGAGTTCGTGGGGTACCCATTTGTCAAGCTTTTTTACCTTGCCAATTTGACGCAAATGAACCAATATTGTTTTGATGCTAACGTCGAAAGCTGCTGCTAATTCAGCCGTGGATTGAGTTTCATCAGCTTCCACAATTGCCTTTAATTCGTAATTGTCGACCAAAGTTTTCGGACGACCACGGGGTTCATTTTTCAGGCCAAAATTTCCAGAACGGAAGCGGGTAAACCAATAACGGGTGGTGCGTTCGTTTGTAGTGTTCGCTCCGTAAACGTCGTTGATGTTGCGTGCCGCTTGTGCCGCTTTGCTGCCACGACGGTACTCATACTCCATAATTACTCGAATTTTTAACTTATCCATGATGACGAAAAATGTTCGAATGCGTTGAAAACAAAACACTAACTATTAAACAAATGACGATTTTAGAAAAAGAATTCCATGTTTGTCAAATAAAATTAATTTGAAATTAGAATTATCAGTCAAAAAAAATTATTTTCATTTGAAATGGCCAGTACGGCAAAACGGCAGTTTCATAGGTAAAGACCTATTATCAGCGTACTTACTAGGCGTATACTCGTATCTGGGCATCGTTTAAGCCTAGCTCGAAGAAATCTGCTGTGAAGCCAAGTTGCCGAGATCACCGATATCAAAGGCCAAATTACAAAGCAAAACCAAGTCCAATTTCAGAGCACAAACGTTAAAATGCACTTATCAAAACTCGAGAAAATAGGAGAGCACGTCAGCACCGAACAGATTCAAGCATGACACTAAAGGGACGGTTTCACGGTTTACTTCATTGTAGCGTGCCAGGTGGAGACACATTTTATTGTTTACCAATGGAAAAAGACTTTCACAGTAACTTTATGTCAATAGTATTTTTGTACTGTAAATTCCGAAAATTGACCTGCCCGTATTAGTAAAATCATAAAAAAATAGTTTTAAATGTAATGTTAAACAACTATACTATTTTGGAATACTCAGTATCTAACCAAGCAAATTGTTAAGGTTCTTGGCACGATCAGCTTATTACATTTTTTATTACAACAGGCTATCAAAGTTTGCTGTTATAAAAAGAACGAAAATTTGTTTTTACGGGTTTCTTCAATATTTTAGGAAATAATTTGGCATAGTGTTTAATGACTTAAGTAACCTATACTTTAAAAAAAATGGGACCTAAAATGTCGTCATTTGTCAAAATGGTATGCATTAAACAGAAAAAAAGATTTTTTTTAAATCTAGAAATACTGATACCTCAAAAATTAGGAGACTTAACAAAAGTTTTTTGTTTTTGAGGTAGGAAATGAATAGACCTATCCGCAGCTGAAGGATTATCCTTCACTTTCTGTCACCTTGTACATATGTGTCAAAAATATAATGTATTCTATAAAAAAACTGAGTAAAATTTAATTTTTTATTAAAATGTGCTTTTAGTGCAGACACATTGGCTGATATTCTTTAAAATTTCAATGCACTTTACAAGTTCAACAAAACTGTGTTTCTTCCAGCAGACCTGTGACTTCAGTTGTTTAGGGCAAAGTTAGTGCATACTAAAATACATTCGATTAAATACATGTATACTATAATACATTATATTTTACTAATTCTTAGCTGACATAAACATTGAAGACAGCAATACATATCTAAGATTGAGAAAAGTAGTATTCTCTATGTTTGAATGTAGGTAATAATTCTGACTCGCGAATTTCAAACGGTAATGAGTCCCACAGTCTGACGGCATGATAATGTAATATAATATTTCTTTAAGTTTTCAAGTTAATTATATTAAACAAAACACTTTTAACCGGGTTTTCTCGCGTTCAATTATACTTTTACATTTTAAGTTTATTATAACTATCAAGACGCCTGTCACCTTGTCACTCATAACTGCAGTATCTGTAATTAGCGAAACGTCGAGTTAAAATGTAAAAGTATATTTTAAACGCGATAAAACCGGTTAAATTCACAGTAAAGGGAATACACAGTAAATGTGTTTTATTTTATATAAATAGGTTGTAAAATTTAAGGAAATATTATATTACATTATCATGCGCCAGACTGTGGGACTCAATACCGTTTGAAATTCGTGAGTCAGAATCATTACCTTGAAAAACTTGAGGAAAATCCAAAGCTTGGAATAATAAAAACAAAATTAAAGCGTATTTCGTGTGAAAGTGGCAAGAAAGAAAGATTCTCCGAAAATTGGCTACGTTCAGTGTAAATAGTACCTAAGTTTTAATGAAATTTTAATTACATTATGTAATCAAATAATTTAATCACTATTCAATATCAAATTTTTTGAGTGCGATTCCTGAGCGCCGAGAGTACAAACATACGACCAAAACCATACAAAAGGAAAGCTAAACAGTTAACACAAGTAGCTCTGGATCAATGTTAAGGATAAAAGGATTCAGTAAATTCAAACAAATAATACATTGATTTATGGATTTTATTAAAGCCAGGAACATAAGTCGATACAATACACGGCAGTAAAATAAATAATAAACAGGTTACAACAACTTAGTTTTCTTTACGTAATTAATTCGGCATAAATCTATTTACTTCATAAATACATGCATATATTATATATTAAACTTTCTTTTTCATTTCTGCTTTTTATCACATACTCCTTACGTCGACACCATCAATCACTTTATATTTAATGTAATAATAAAATATATCAATAAACATTTTTTAAATTAATATTATTTTACATAATGTCTTTACATAATATATTCAACGGAGAAAATTCTAAAAGCATGTAATTTGGGGCAGCTTTTCTTAGTACAAATTTAAATAAAAAGGTAAAATGTTTTTTTTTATTTCACGTAGACAAAGTTTTGTAAAGCTTACAATATAAATAATTGACTTTTGGAATGGTCATGTTCCTGCCAAAAGCTTTTTATAGGTAAATAGAAAATCCCAAAATATTGAAATGTAGAAAGTTACATGTATGTTAGTATACAATTTCGCGATATGATTAAATACGGTTGGATAATCGATATGTTTTATTTAAAAAAAATGTATTGAATATAGTACATTTTCTTGAAGCTTCTTTCTTTGGTTGATATAAAACGTTAGACGAGGTAAAATAAGGTAAAGGTTATCGTTAGGGAATAATCCTTCAACCTCGCTCACAAAGTTCTGTCAATACAAAATGATGTGACCGTTGCTTGTTGAAATGCCTTTATCTACACATGTACAATGGCGACCCCTCTTTAGCGAATACTTTGGTATCACACCATAATACAACTCTATTCAATTTTTCAATCCCTCGCAATCTTAAACTTAAGTACATATAGTTCTTTATTTTAAAACACAATATACCATTTTCTAATATTAAAAACATCAATTACATTTTCCTCTATTATAGTAAAGTAGGTAAAATTTGTATACACCGTGAACATCTTTCTCATAAATTTATAAAATTTTACAATATTCATTTTTAGTACTAACAATGAAAATCAGTCATCAGTGACGATAAACATACATAGATATAAATACAAGATGCTAGTGTGGATATGGATAGATATGGCGGGCAGTTAGGTTTTAATCCCTATTGGAACAGTGCTGGTTTGACACGACACGTGGGCGGTGATTAAGCTCGTACAATACGTGTGACAAGGCGAGTGTTATGTGTCCGACAACAGGAGTTGAGGGATAGCATCGGACACAGACACAAACGAACTCAACAAAATGTATGACTTGTCTTTAAATAAATGGAACAAGATTAAAATAACGGATAAGAGTTAAAATAACACGAGAGACTAAAGGAATATCTTTTTGAATGAAGAACTGAATGAATATAAATAAAACTATATAGATAGACTATAACCTGGAATAACACAGAGTACTTTGAAATACAAGATTTAAATCTTGAAGTTCTGATAACAAACGGAAATTTACGCAAACGAGAAATGAATGAAAATATTGTTAAACAAATGTTGTTTTCGAAAACAATTTCTGCAAGTACAGTCGGGGAACTTGGCGCAGTCTCAGATTCGCTTTCGAATCTCCTGCAGTGTTGTCGCCCGTAATATGCGGAGCGCCCACAACAGACCGAACAAAGCGCAAGCGGATCTCGCCGCAGCCTGAGCCTCCACCGACGTCCCGATTGTGCCTAATGTTTGAATACAAACAATTTAGCCTCAACTTTCACTGTGTACTAGTTGTCAAAGTGAGTTAAGACCGTAAAAAATAAACGTTTCCAAAACGGTATTTGCCTGAAGTTCTTAAATTAAGTTAACAGCTTCGGAATATATAACAGAAGTGCTTCACGGCCAATCTCGTCTGACGCACAAAAGGATAAGGGGTCGAGATTCGACTTCGCAAATACCAATTCAAATATTACTTACCTATAAAATAAATTGTGTACACGCAGCATTTCATATAATCTATTTACTTTTCATTACAGAATTTGATTCATACATTTCGTGTGTTTGCACGGTTTGAACGTAAACAAACCTCGGTTAAGATTTGCGTTACTTTTTGAAATGATTTATATTTAAGATGAATGTGTTATTAGTTTTATATATTTCTGTTTAAATATGAAGTTTAAGTAAGAAACGAAAATGAATATCACCTGGGGTTACCAAATTCTAGCGATCGGAAGAAAGATTGAAAGAAGAAAAGATTGAGTTTTTCGTTTCTCATTCACCTTGATAAAAATAGATGTGTAATTCCATTGTTTACTCGTTTTTTTCTTCAGTTAAAAAACGGGATAACTAGAATTCTTAAGATACTTGGTCGGGATTGTCTAGTAGAGACTAATAGCTAGGGAGATAAGCTCAAAAGGGTGCATACACTATACACATAATATTATACATACCTATAACACTTGAAAACGTTACATATAATTTATAGACGACAATTTTCTCTCATGAATAGAAGAATTACAACAGTCTTTGTAAAATTTTATATAATACTGATGCTAGTTACATCTCATAGTAAATACAAGTTATCAACGTTAAATACTCACATTTATACAATTTTAACTAAATTTTGATAGTAAATATAATATATTATGTAAAATTATGTAAAATATAATTTTCAATATTGTCGATATTTAAAATGGACGTTGTGCGTAAATAATAAAACTCAATTTTTTTTTGTAAATAGAATCAAGACTTGATAGAACAACATTTATATTCGTTACTTAAGTCTACTGTTCGGAGAAGCGAAGTTTCTGCTTCTTGACGAAGTCCATGGCGAGCTTGTCGTTGGTTCGAGATTCCAATATCTGCAGTATTGGGTGACCTGAAAAGAAACGAGTGGCATTCAGAAAATCATTTCATAACAGTTTTATAGCTTGTCACAAAATAATTATTGAATTTCTTTTTAAATGCATTTGTATACATAAAGCAATCCGCAGTTGCCGAGCAGAAAGCACGTCTCTGAGTGCCAGTACAATTTTCTAAGCCAGCTTCTTTTCTTTTTACACACTAAGTAATTGGACAAGGTTTTCTTTGTACGGTATAATCGTCAGTAAATGGTACTCTCAACAAGAAACCTTGTAAACATGATTTTGAAAATTGCCGTTTTATGTGCAGACTTAAACCGAGTAATAAAAGTGCGTATAAGGTTATTAATAAAACCGTACCTACTTTTGCGCACTGATTTTTAGGGATGTTAGTAGGGATGATTCGTCTACTGGTAATTTGTTCCAATATCTCGTATCAAAAAATTACAAAACAAGCTGGTTTTTAAACGTTTTTCCAAACGTGAAAAACATTTTGTGAAAATTGTAATTTAACATTAACGAAAAGAATGAAAAGGAAGCCATGCTATTTATATGTGTGGCAGATAAGTAATCAAGCAGGCTAACTTTGTACAAACGCATATTCAAACGAGAATCACTAATTTTGTTTGCAATTTTTGTTAACTTTTAAAATGTGTAGATTTTTTAGCTTTCATAATACATACCATTGTTTATATATAACCTTACATTCAGGAAGCGATGTTTATGAAACCATACGTTACATTGTATATTAGATACATTGTGCATTATGTATAACGCTGGATTGTCAAATGTCGATGCGCAGTATTTTTGTATTTCTTCAGTCAGTCCGTATTAGTTGGTATAAACAGCCGGCCTACTACGGACATAATATTGTTGCTATATGATGGAGTCAATATGAATCAGTAATGTGAAGTCGGACGTATATATAAGTTTAATATTAGCTAAAATTGCATAAAAGCGAATACTATTTCCTGTTTTAAAACACCCTTAAATAGTTATCATTAATATTTCTTGTAAAAATTATTGTAATTGTAGGTAAAAAAGTATTCTGTTTAAAAAAAGTTTCATATTTGCATAGCCATTATTTAATTTTTATTCAGTTACCATGAATAAAGTTCTAAACGATATATTTTATCAAAAAGTATTAACCTAAATAAATAAAAAACTTTTTGCAACTAAAGTTCTTAATTGCCACGTGTGTACCAACAGTTTGTAAGCTCCAACCTAAATGAGCTTAACTAAATTGAGATAAGCACATAATATAAACTTTCATGGCCGATGAGAGCTTAACTTGAAACATACAACTTTCTTCAGCTAACTCGTAGATAAGTACTTGGGAAATGGTCTTCTAAGAAACTGTGATCCGATTTGTGTTTAGTTCAGAAGCAAATCACGGAATTAAAAAGAAACTTGTGCCGGTACCATAGAATAAGCTTAAAACTGTCCCGGATAAGTCTATTTCTGGATACTAAACGTAAGCGGAATGCAAGTATTTACAAACTATAATTATCTAAGATATTAAAAAACTGTGTAGGTGAGTAGAGTTTTATAAAAGCCTTTAGGCTTTACACAACCAGGACACTTTTTGTTGTTGATACAGCACACCATCATAAAATCCGTAGATGTTGTGTCCAGTAGCGGCAACCGGGCACAGTCGCCGGTTCCCAGTCGCCGACACGGCATACCACAAGATCCCGTAGTGCTTGTTCACGTTGACTCGAGGGTGCGATGGCGGGCGCGGTCGCGAAATGTCAATTAAACGCACGTGCGGTCTAATTAGCGGGCAAGCCAGCAAGGGCGCGCGCGGCGCGTTCGTGTCGTTATCAAACGCGTGAGATGTTTGTGTGTATTCACGTCGTACTAGCGGCGAAGCGCGCGATTCACTCGCTACGTCAGGTAAGTTCAACCATTTTGAAGTTGTCGCTAGAAACGATAGCACGTTTTTACCAATTCATCATGTCGTTCAATACAGAAGAATTGATTAGTGCTGTAATCAAATAAGTTGACGGTCATCCTTGTAAATCCAGTACTATTTAAAGTACGAAATTCACCATACCATTCTCTTTCTTTATTAATTTTGTGCACACCAATTCTAATTTTTATCATCTCCCACATTAGATATGAATTTTCGGTTAAAAATAAAAGGTCGTCGACCGTCTTTCCAACCTCTGACAAGACACACTCGCGCAAACGCTTGGCGGCCAACGTAAACACGAGCATGCCACGTCCACCGCGCCCGCGCCCACGCTTTCCTACATAAACACGAGCTCGCCACGTGCACCGCGCCCGCGCCCGGGCGTTCCTACGTGTACCCGAGCTCGCCACGTCCACCGCGCCCGCGCGTTCCTACGTGTACACGAGCTCGCCACGTCCACCGCGCCCGCGCGTTCCTACGTGAACACGAGCTCGCCACGTCCACCGCGCCCGCGCGTTCCTACGTGAACACGAGCTCGCCACATCCACCGCGCCCGTGCCCGCGCGTTCCTACGTGAACACGAGCTCGCCACGTCCACCGCGCCCGCGTGTTCCTACGTGTACCCGAGCTCGCCACGTCCACCGCGCCCGCGCGTTCCTACGTATACACGAGCTCGCCACGTCCACCGCGCCCGCGCGTTCCTACGTGAACACGAGCTCGCCACGTCCACCGCGCCCGCGCGTTCCTACGTGAACACGAGCTCGCCACATCCACCGCGCCCGTGCCCGCGCGTTCCTACGTGAACACGAGCTCGCCACGTCCACCGCGCCCGCGCGTTCCAACGTGAACACGAGCTCGCTACGTCCTCGCGCCCGCGCGCTCCTACGTGAACACGAGCTCGCTACGTCCTCGCGCCCGCGCGCTCCTACGTGAACACGAGCTCGCCACATCCACCGCGCCCGTGCCCGCGCGTTCCTACGTGAACACGAGCTCGCCACGTCCACCGCGCCCGCGCGTTCCTACGTGAACATGAGCTCGCCACGTCCACCGCGCCCGCGCGCTCCTACGTGAACACGAGCTCGCTACGTCCACCGCGCCCGCGCTTTCCTACGTAAACACGAGCTCGCCACGTCCACCGCGCCCGCGCGTTCCAACGTGAACACGAGCTCGCCACATCCACCGCGCCCGTGCCCGCGCGTTCCAACGTGAACACGAGCTCGCCACATCCACCGCGCCCGTGCCCGCGCGCTCCTACGTGAACACGAGCTCGCCACATCCACCGCGCCCGTGCCCGCGCGTTCCTACGTGAACACGAGCTCGCCACGTCCACCGCGCCCGCGCGTTCCAACGTGAACACGAGCTCGCTACGTCCTCGCGCCCGCGCGTTCCAACGTGAACACGAGCTCGCCACGTCCACCGCGCCCGCGCGTTCCAACGTGAACACGAGCTCGCCACGTCCACCGCGCCCGCGCGTTCCTACGTGAACACGAGCTCGCTACGTCCTCGCGCCCGCGCCCGCGCGTTCCTACGTGAACACGAGCTCGCCACGTGAACAAGTACTTAGTTTGCGCAGTACAGTTGTTTGAAAAGTTGATGTTGTTTATCTCAACTGATAACCTTTAGTTTCCAGACACATTTTCCCAGTGGAGGCAACTGGACACAAATAGTGTTTACATCAACATGGGAACTGATTGATTTCATATTCATTATTATGAAATTTTGTATTTGCTGGTCTGTTGTGTACGACACAACACACAACAGTGTCTACATTTAGCGTCTTAGTGGATATATGTATTAAAAAAACGAATGAAAATGACACTTATCGCCCAATGAGTTCTATTAATATTAAATAAATCGTATCTTGACTGACTGTTCAAAAAGTCACTGGAACTAAAATTTTGAGCAAAAATAAACAATAATATGTGTCAAAAATAGCTCTAGTCTAGTTCGATGATAAAGTGAAGTGTACGGATTTCAAATTAATGCCAGTAGCAAGTAAATATTTTCTGCTTTACATAAAAAGTAACAACAAACTCTAACCAGGTAAAATTATTTAATTTTGATTAGCACAGTTGAATATTCACTAATTATTTCACCGATTATTGGACGCAATTGTTGTAATAAACCAATTAACAAAAAATTCTCTCGTTCGAGACCTTATTTTCACTCTAGCACATAGCTTATTAGTTCGAAGCTTCGTTAAACTAAATAATACTGAACAAATACTTTATCGGTACCAGGTAAACTAAGTTCGAAGTGAATAGATAATTATCGGCTCTACTGGTTCATGCAGTTCGTTGAGAACTTTCATTATTGTAAAACTTTAACACGCTCACCATCTGAAAATTTTATTACAGTAAGAACTATAAGCTGAATAAATAGATAGTTTCTCTCAACTAACAAAACACCAAAACGCATCAAAACCAATATTTTTTAGCCGCTTCGATTATTTTTTCTCGCAGGACTTCGACAGACTGAATTGGCGTTGCATAAACAAGGGACTTCATGTGCCCCCACACGTAAAAATCAACCGGTGTCAGGTCGGGACATCGTGCAGGCCATGGAATCGGACCCCCCTGCCAATCCCACGCCTTGGGAACGAGGTATCCAACCACTGCCGCACAGTCATTCGATAGAGCGCTGGACAACCATCGTGGTGGAATACCATTCGTCTCCTTATTACCGATTCCACATCTTCAAGCAATGGCCTCAGCTCATTCCTCAAAAATTCCTCATAATACTCACCATTTAAATTGTTGGGCAAAAAGTGGGGTCTAATCAAATGATTGAACAAAGGCACTATAACAAAAGGTTTTACAATGCACGTGCTCTACGTACGTTTTTTTCTGGGAATTATTGTTTGTATCTTATTAATTTACCTTATTTAGATAGTTAATAAAACAAGGAAGTTTTTCTAGTAGTTTGTACGCATAATGTACTGTTGATTTTTCAAAATAAATCCAGTTTTGTATTGACCAAATTAGTGAACCAAAACAAAATTTTATAAGAATTCACTTGCCATTTTAAAATGTTTAATATTTGTGCCAGTATTAGTGTTTATAAATGTTTGTTGATGTATTGGTAAATGATAAAAATTTAAACAACTTTATTCAAAACCTAGTGTTTTGAATAAAGTTTCATTTATTGAAATTTTTTTAGTTAATTCGGGATTTTTTTAACTAAACCAAAAATATTGAATAACTCGATAACGAGCCTACTTGGTTTTAGGGATATTATAGTTAATTTTGTTGGAAATTAGTTGTATCATCACATCCCAAGAGGAATACGTCGAATTACAAGTCATTCTGTATAATTGCGTACCACACCCTTTGTATGTAAGTTTAATACTCAGTAGTATACAAAATATAATGTTTTATATGGATTTTCATTTCCGTGCATTGATTCTCTCATTCCCGTGGCACAGTTTTTTCATTACCGTGGACGCTTGTTTCATTGCTGTGCACGCATATTTCATCGCCGTGGCACGAAATTTTTAATCTTGTATATCTCGCTATTTTTTTAAGTTATCTGCTAGATATTAAGCAAGAATACATACATTATCAAAAACTTTAATAAATGCGATGTTTTTTTTTAAATAAACCTAAAGATAAAAAAATTCACGGAAATGAAGATTTTAATGGACCTGTTGTAATATACCCAATAATGACCATGGCCCGTAAGCTATTTAAGCTTTCATGACGAATATGTTAACGGTGACAGCTGTGTAATTTTTTACAGTCAATAATTGCTCGAGGTAGTTTTCGAACTAAAGCTTGCATTTCACAACACTATTCGTGTTCGTCTTATTCGCCTATTTGTTCGGACAAGATAAATATGCGAACACGTATCACCCGCTTGTCGGTTTTTTTGGAATATATCCAAGGATTGCGAATATGCTGAATACATTCGTTTACCACTCACACGTCGCTCTATAAGAAGTGTGCGGTGCGCGCACACTCGGTTTTAGAATCTTATCAAATGCATCTCTGCACATGGGATCCAAAACATAGCTCTCATAAAAACCGTAGGAAAGTTAATGGAATAATATTTAAAATTATTCAGGCGCGATAAAAGAGCTTAAACCTCGTCCATCTTTGTGTTAGACAGTAGCAAAAATATTCGTAAATAAATGGCATACTCGCTGTTCATGACGATGTGTGGACCGGTGTATTCGTGTTATTCGGACTTCAATACCAACGTAAGCAAACATAGGTGAAAAAAAGCTAATAAAGAATAGCGATGTGAAGCAGTACCATAACGCTGTTTACATTGACATGGTGTCACAAAAAAGTAAACAAATTGATACTTACTTCGATCATGCAACTGCATAAGCGGTAGCTCCAAGGGGCGCAGCGGGTCGGGCGGCGCGTGATTGTTGACTCCGGGCACGCGCGAGAGCGAGACGAACGCTTCGCCGGCGAAGTCGTCAGACGTCAGGACGTCTCTGTCCCACACTGAGAGAGCAAGAGTGGCTTGAGGAGTCTTGCAAGCTTCGAGGGATACGGTGAACTCGAAGCACTCATCCCATACTGGGTTGAGGGTTTTCTGTGGAGAGAGTTTTCGGTTAAACAAATATTGTAGGTCATTTCGAAATAAGTAACTTGAGAAATGTTTACTTGTTTACTTGTAGACAGAGATCTATTGACTTCTTCTAAAGGGGACGGTGGAGGCGTACTCATCGCAGTAAAAAAAACTCTACACGCCGTACGCAAACACGAATGGGAAACCCCGAATATTGAAAGTATATTCATAAAATTACACAGCCCTAATTGTCAGTTTATCAAATGTGTCGTCTATATGCCTCCCAACTCAGCTTCTCACATTTACAAGGAGTTTTACAACACGCTAGAGCAAATCAGTATAACCCAACGTAATGCAAGAATTTGCGTGGTGAGGGACTTCAACTTGCCAAACATTCAATGGCAAACGCTTAACGATGACATTTTTTTAAGCCCATCCGGTCTCTCAAATGATTGCGATAAGTCTCTAATAGAAACAATGTCATATTTAGACCTTCATCAATATAACTCTGTACCCAATCAAAACAATAGGATGTTAGACCTCATACTCAGTACCGAACCATGTCTAAATAACGTGCCAAGTATTCCTATTTCAAAAATTGATAACCACCACCCTCCGCTAGAGTTCTATTTCCAAATACCACAGATATCAATGCCAAATAACTACCAACCAAAGTATGACTATCGTAGAGCTAACTATGATAATATAATCTCGGAACTAAGCGCGATCAACTGGCAAAATGAGCTTATATCAGATGACCCCAATGATGCGCTTGACAGATTTTACAAAATTTTATACTTAATTATAGATCAACATGTTCCCCTTAGAGAATACCGCGGAAACAAATATCCGAAATGGTTCTCTAAACAACTCAAAGTAACTCTCCGGCGTAAAGAAAAAATTTGGATAGAGTGGAAAACATATAAAAGTTTACAGTATTATCAAGAATTCTCTTTATTACGTTTTAGATGTAAAACTCTACTACAAGAATGCTTTCGTGGATACACTCACAGCGCGGAAGAAGGCATCAAACATAACATTAAACACTTCTGGCCTTACGTTAATTCACTAAAAAAGACTGATAATGAATACCCCAGGACAATGACCTTTGACAGTGAAACTGCAGAAAACCCCAGTGAAATTTGTACCTTCTACTCAAAATTTTTCAGCTCAGTTTATGAACCTAAGGACAATATAAACATCGACATAATCGACGGAATTCCAAGTTTGAGTACTGCAGATACTATAACTAATATTACGATTACTGAATGCGCCGTTATGAAAAAAATTAAACTGTTAGATCCCAATAAAGGTCCTGGCCTGGACAAAATAGCCCCTCTCTTCATAAAAAAAGTATGTCACGTTTTAACAGTGCCCCTGTGTTCTATTTTTAATAAGTGTTAAACACGTGGGTTCTTCCCGGATCGATGGAAGTTGGTTTTCATCACTCCCATACACAAGTCAGGTCCTAAAAACCTAGTTTCCTATTACAGACCAATCGCTATTCAGTCAGCCATCCCAAAATTATTTGAATCAGTTGTATACGATATTCTCTAAACTATCCTTGAAAAAAATCTGATAGCTCAACAGCATGGCTTTGTTAAAAAAAAGTCAACGCTCACCAACCTCTTGTATTATACAAACTTCCTGTTCAAGACCACTGACCAGCGAATACAAGTTGATGTTGTATACACTGACTTTAAAAAGGCATTTGATAAAATTGACCATTTGATACTCCTCAAAAAACTGTCATTTAATGGAATAAAGGGTAGCCTCCTGAGGTGGTTCGCTTTTTACCTTGACAAGCGGATTCAAATGGTCGTGATGTGTGGGTATGAGTCTAAGCAGGTTCTTGTGGCATCCGGGGTAATTCAAGGCTCGGTGCTCGGACCCCTCCTCTATATTATATTTATTAATGATATAAATAAATGTTTTGTAACTGCAATTTTGAATTTTTTGCCGACGATTTAAAAATTTACAAAAGTATTAAAAATGAACATGACGGATTGCTAATGCAGCAAGACTTAGATCGATTTCACAAATACTACTTAGATAATAAACTCTACCTAGCCCATGACAAATTCCTTTGGCAGAAAGCACACATTTGTGCGTTTATACTTCAAAATAGGAAATGTACCTATTGCTGTAACAGAGCGTGTGAAAGATTTAGGAATAACCATCGATAGCAAACTGGTATTTAATGACCAAATAGATAATTTAATCAACAAAGCGTATAGGATGTCTGGGTTCGTACTACGCTGTGCAAAGGCTTTCAAAAGTATCTCCTCGCACTATCTGGAATCCTTTTTATGAAATATACAATAAAACTTTGGAGATGATTCAAAAAAAGTTTTTAAGAGCTATGCACTATCGCATGAAAAAAGAAAAACTCTTATAACACATTGTTAAGTGAATACAAACTAATGTCACTGAAAGAGAGAAGAACTACTGCTGATGCTATCATTCTATTCAAACTACTTAGTAATATGCTAAATTGTCCTGAATTGTCGAAACAGGTCACATTCAATGTCTCTAAGCGAAGGGCTCGGCGTACACATTTGTTTTGGTTGGATAAACAACAAACAAACCAAGGTCAACGTGCACCTCTCTATCGTATTTGTAGTACAAACAACAAGAGGTTTGAATCGGTAGATTTATTCAGTCCTACACTTCGGAAATTTAAAAATTTGTGAGTTACTGTCTGGTTTTTCGAATAATTCAAGTTAAGTATTTTTATCATTACTTTATTATGTTTTTGATTTTCTCTTCTGCTTGTATGTTTAAAACACTTCATAATCAATAGACTTTTGTTTCTTTTTTTGTTAAATATACATTATGACGTAATAACCTCATTGAGAAACTAACGCATTTTAAACTGATATAATTTTTTGCTGCTAGATCTTTTATATCTGTACGCATAAATAAACATCCCTTTGCTCAGTAACATAATATATCAATGTGAGAATGTTAAGGGTATTTCAATTACTAACACTAGATTATAATGTTTTTTTTTATGTACCAACCTTATTGTAAACACCTGTTTTTTCTCCAAATGAATAAATAAAAAATAAATATGCGAATGAGAACATAGTTTTTGTTGTTGTTTGGTCACGCTATTTAATCATCATGAAATTTTGCCTGCCGGTTGTCAGAGATCTATAAAAGGTATCTTTCAGGCTAAAAAGCTAGTATCTTAGTATTCATTACATTTGGGTATTGTTTGACAGTTGCTGTAAAGTGTACATGTTGTATGTACGGTTATAGAGTAAGTAGTTATTAAACTATTTTAGTATCAAACAGATGGACTACCACTAGTTTATAAAGTCAAGTTTTTATTCTATATCAAGTATGACATCCGTCCGCATCGTAGAATGCTATTGTATTGCAGTTTAACTATTATTTTTGTTAAGGTTTCCAGTTCACCTATGTTAATGTACAAAAAGTTTTAAAATGCAGAAAGATAAAGTATACAGCAAAATAGTTCTTAAAATAAGCATACCTGATGTACCAAACTATATGTTTTAGTTAATTACGTGGTACTGAAGTATTTTTGCGTTTGAGATGAAACAGACACTAACATAAGTACAAATATCTTTAAATATCTAGTTTGCAACTGTTCAAGTCTGATTTCTAGTAAATACCTACCTACATAAGTAAATACACCCATCTATTAAACATTATGTTTGTGAAATTATTTCTAGTAACTGTTATAACGACTATCGCGTTGGTATCAACAATTTTTAAAACGTTGTTATTATTGGTTTAAACATGAAATGAGCGTTGGTTGTTACGTATAATAATATATTTATTGTAATTTACATTCAGGAAGTTATTTTTAGTATCGGATCAACTTTGAAATAAGCGTTGATTGTTTTTATTTTGAAATGAATTGTGTATTAATAGCTTTGCTGAACTTGTAAAAAGAGGCTAACGTAAGATACCCTTCAGACTTTACTCGACGTTTCGGTAACTACAGATACTGTAGTCACGAGTGACAAAGATGACAGGCGTTTTGACAGTTATGAAATCATTCAATCATCTCTATCTGTTTTGCAGTCCGCGAGCGTAATCACTCGAAACCACCGTATCTGTAAAGGTACCGAAACATGAGTTACAAATAAAAATATAATTAAACGATAAAATCTGGTTACAAATAAAATAGAGGGTCGATGGCGCAGTTATTTATACGAAAAAATAAAAAATTTGCGTATCAAAACATGATATCGATAAACATATTGCGATCACATTGAAATTATGTCATAGACGGGTACAGTGTAGCCGGTACACGAAGAGATGTATTTTTATTTTATTTATTGGCTCAACAAATTCTAGGACATCCCTGTCAATTCATCAGTGTGTTGAATAAAATATACCTCTTTTTAATGCGTTGTACCTAAAATATTGCTTCTCAGGGCAGGGCAGCAAGCATTATTACGGCCTTCATTATTATGGGCCTCTTGTTATGTGTGCCTAATGGAGAGTAATATCAAATGGTATAAATAATGTACAAACTTATAATAAAAACGTACGATAATTTGTTACAGAAGAGGAGTAAATTACGATATTGTGTATACTTTGAACGTTGAGAGATTTATGTACAACTTTCTTGTATTTGCGTGTAATCTATTTCTTTAGAAAACAAAGTGTATTCATGTGATCGGCTTATATGCCATTGGCTAAGAACCACAAATATTAACTAGCAATAACTAAACGAGGCACAATAGTTTCAAACAACTATATATAACCACATCTTCATGTTTATCTATGGTTCATTGTCATTTGCACTGTAATTACAATTACAACGTTTTGTTTATACTTAAATTAAATATTTCTTTTTCCAAATTATTAGATTGTTTCTTATTCAAGTCCTAAAAATATATCAGTTTATAAAAGTCTGACTGTGTGTTCTATAAAATGGACGCCAGCGAATTTCTCCCTGACTGACTCTTTGATTGATAATCAATGTTATTAGAAACAGACCGACGAATTCACGTGATTTTCAGTAAAGAAATATAACTTACCTTCTGCACATTAGTGATTTGTTCGTGGCACTTAGGGAACATGCGCTTGGGCAGCAGTTCGACTACGACGAAGGGATCGCTGAGGCCGTTGGGGTCCAATGGGATGACGTCACGGGCTGACAGAACCTCCACGCACAGGGAGTCGTGGTTGAAGTAAACCCTGAGACAAAGTTTACATTGTTGGAGACCATTATTAAGATTTTAGCTGTCCTATTGTTAAATAATTCCAGCTAAAATTGTCGGGATTGTAAACATTTGACGAAATTTTAGAAATTTGTAATTCGGCTAGGGCCCAACGCGAAACGTAATGGTTTCAATGTATTGTATGATAAAACATGATTTGTAAATATGTTTGCTTTTTTGAAGATTTCACTTAAATGTATACGCTAAGCTTTTCTTAACAAATATTTATTTATTTAAGGACCACCAGTAGATATTACATTATTTCTTATTAAGTATAACTTGGATACAACTATATAACCTTATTGCAATTCTTATTCAAGTAGTCACATCAATCAAACATTTTTTTTAAATTTGTGTTCTCACTTCTCCTCCATCTCACATGCTGGAAAATGATGATGAAAATTAAAGAAAAATTTAAGGAACAATTAGATAAAGTCATAAAGCATAATATGTAATAACAATTAGGATACGTCCAGATCAAAATAATGGTTCGAAAGTGAATTTGAAGTACCTATATGCAAGTTATGAAACACTATTAATTTCTTTTGAAAATCGTACTTACAAATAAATATATAACATATTTCTTCCTTGCAATATCGTAAAACTCAATTTTACGTTTTTATCTGTTTAACATACGAGGACTTCGTATTGGTTCAACATTTATCTTGTATTAGAAGCTCGCATTCCAGTTCATTCCTCACCATATCTTGATATAGCCATCAGTAACTCGTAGGCTTCATAAATATTTTATTTTTTGCTTTCAACCCTAACGGTTTGTGCAAATAGAAATAATATCTGTCTCTGCAGGGATTTTAAACACTGTAATTCAGGGTACAAACAGGTTGGACCTGTGAGGGATAAAAAATTAAGTAAGTAGTTGAATTTACAAGAGAATGAAAAATAAAATTGGTCCACAATTGCTAGACAGTTCAAACGCCATGTACAGTAAAAATCCACTCCACGTATTATTAGATTTTTTTATCGAAAATTAGTTAAAATTCGGTAAAAAAAATTGTTAAGTCTGTAAATAAATTACCAGATCAAATGATAACACTCCGTTAAGTGTGCCATTTGCTAAATCCCAAAATCGTTTACTCTTTCGTCACTGAAAGTATGATTAATTCGGAAAATTAAGCCCCACGCCAATACCGATGTGAAGGCAAGTAATTAAGAGCGTTAAGTCCACAAATCAATCATATAATTCATCAACTTCATTAGCAGAGGCCGGCGCTAATTTGTGTTCTGACCTTCAACTTGGACCTACTGCTGCGAGTAACTAACATTCGTTCAACTGACCCGTGAAAGTTGGCGCTAGTTCCCGTTGTGCGGTTTTGAAAGGTTAAGATTTAAAAAGAAATGAAGTTTTAGAAAAAAAATAATGTCTATTTCCCACAGCTTATTTTAATTTAGTGATAAGCGGAATCTTTCGCCTTAATCGTCATATTGTAATCGAAATATCTTAAACAACCCAAGTTTCCACTTACAGGTAATAATCACATACAAGATAAGAGAAAAGTGTAAGATTTTTATGAGTACTTGAAACATGTATGGGGTGAATACAAAAGGAGTATTTTCTGAATCTCCTTACAATATACCGACGCAAAGGGGACATATCAAATTATGATTTATTTACAGGAAAATTCCAGCCGCGAATATGAGTATAATAAAAACATGATAACAATAAATATTCGATATTTTGATCTAACATTCCGAACTCGTAACCCTTTTTTATTTATTCTAAGGGCCATTCGAATCAAATCGTATATATGTAGCATGCGGATGGTTGAAATAGACGTTCAACTAAACAGCTAGCAGTTTGATTGAACGTGTTATGCTGTATTTATATTTTAATTTCATAATGACGCTTCGCCGGGTGCTACCACACCACGCTCACTTCGTTCGCTCGGCTTGCGACAAGTTTTTAAGAAAAAAGAAAATAATTAATAAACCGCATATCTTGATTTTTAATCAACTACAAAACGGCTAGCAGGTTACCTGAACACATCCATTCAATCAAACGGCTAGCCGTTTAGTTGAATATTTAATTCAACCATCAACCTGCGACACACATATGATGATTTTGTTTTACTTTTCTAAATTCTATGGTAAGGTTTTTCTAAAAACATTAGTATTTTGTAAAATAAATAGTTTATTGTTTTTCAATAATCGGCAGCCAACAAAAACATGTATAGGTATGTAACACCCTCATGTTCATAGGTCCTCTCCATTAGAATTGCTAAAAATAAAATGATATCCAATAGAAAAACTTACCTTATCAATATAGAGCCAAACGGCGAAGGTAGGGGAGTCCTCGCCTGTTCGTTAGTGCGGTCCGCGAGCCACAGTTCTAGCAACTCTTCTGTAGGCGCTTGATGGTATTGCATGCGTTGTTCGAGGCGAGCCCATTCTGAGTTGTGCACTTCGGACATGGGTAGACCTGGGAGAAAGTAAAAGGGAGCATGGGTTCGTAGTTTTTGTAATCGTTTTATTTTGTAACTTATAAAGAGACAATTATTTGCAATAATGACATTGTGATATTTAGGTACATCGCTTATCAGATCAGTGGTATTTTGCCAATAGTGATATTTTGTCTATACGTTTAATAAATAAGTAATAATAAATAATTCATTCATTTATTACATATAAAATATTGACGTACCTTTCCCCTCAGCGTGGAAGAACTCAGCCAATAGATCCAATGCCTCCTTCAGCCTGTGGTGGTAGACCCTTGGTTTCTCCGCGCCGCCTGCATCGGCTTGTGCTGAGACTTCTTTGAGCACGGCGCTCCAACAGCCAGCCAGAGCCTTGGTGAAGGCCCGTGGTAGTAACCAAGTGTTGAGCGAGGAGAGGTGCTGGTCCAGGAATTCTAGGAGTGGCGTGATCGCCTGGTTGGTGGAGAAAGCTTTAATTAAGCTTTAAAATGATGTAAATAAATAAAGATTTAAGTTAATAGAGTAAGGTTAATTCAGTTAAAAAAGTTTTGGCGCAAGACGGAATACCCCTTTCCAAAGCGTCGTGGCAACAACTGCGCCTTAGCGGTTTTAAAAGAGGTTTTTTTGTCAAGCTTTTATCCGACATTGATAAATAGACGTAAAGTAAATTACGAGGGTAGATTGAAAAGTTCGCGGCCTATATAAGAAAAAACAGGAATAATGCAATTTTTTATATTTATTTTTCTACATACTCTCCTCCTAGGTCACAGCACTTAGTCCAGCGGTCCTCCAAAGCCTTGATCCCATTTAAATAGAAGGTCTCGTCAAGCTCTCAAAAAAGGCATCTACGGCCACTTTGAGCTCCGCATTGGTAGAAAATTTCATTCCACCTAAGTGTTTTTTTAGTTTTGGAAATAGTTGGAAGTCAGAAGTTGCCAAGTCAGATGAATAAAGGAGATGAGGAAGCAATTCGAAACCACAATTCACTATTTGAGCCATCGATTCTGCAGATGTGTGAACACGAGCATTGTCCTGATGAAACAAAACTTTCTTGGTCACCAATCCTGGTCTTTTAAACTTTATTTCCTCGCGTTAACGGCGTAGTAGTTTGAAGTAGTATGCAGAATTTATTGTTTGGCCTCTTTCTAAGTAATCAACCAAGATATTTCTAAGTAAAGAACCAAGACACCCTTAGAATCCCAGAAAACCGATGCCATTACCTTGTTTACTGAAAAACACCCCTTGGCTTTCTTGGGAGTCGGAGATCCGGGTCTTTTCCATTGTTCGGATTGTTGTTTGGATTCAGGAGTATAGTGATGAACCCATGTTTCGTCCATAATAACAAACGTTGCCAAAAATTCGTTTGGATCAGCTTGAAAAAGCTCTAATCAGTATCTAGAAATTGTGAGCCGAGTTCGTTTCTGTTCAACTAAAAGGAGCCGCGGAATCCATCTTGCAGACACCTTGTGGAACTCTAATTCGTTAACGATCATGTTTTGTGTACGTTCATATGAAATGCTTCTCTCGTCCACGTTTAAATTCAGATGTCCACTTTTTTATCATTGTATACGACGAAGCAGATGTTCCTAAAGTAGCCACCGTATCTTCATGAATTGCTTTGGAGTTACTTTCTTGTGGAGGTATTTGATCACGGCACAGTGCTCTTAACTATCCATTTTCAAAATTAATGAAACTAACCCTCACTTAATGTTCAATAAAATAAATAATTACGCATGTAACTCAGAGAAAAATTGCGTAGAGATTGACAAAGAGTCTAGGTTTCATATGAGGGTAGTTTTATAATAATATGACAACGCTATCTATGTTAGGCCGTGAACTTTTCAATCCACCCTCGTAAAAACAACATCATATAACTTGTGATTGTATAATATTGTAAAGTTTTAATTTTAAGGATCATATTGTATATATTTGCTTACTTTGTAAATTACGAATGTAAGGGCATCTACTTTTTTTTTTGAAACTTAAAAGGAGATTGGGATATTATAAACAACATAGGTTATTTACCTTTACGTTTGAATTTTTTTCTGAGCTAGCAACATATTTTAGAAAATATGCATACAACCTTTTTATAGGCACAGTATCTGAATGTGTATAAGAAATGGACACTCTATTTTTGGCCATATTTGCGTTTTAAAATTAACCGGGCTTTGTGGCTTAGCACTGAAGGTGCTTAGCTAGAGCTTAAGCTACTTGTACATACGATACGCCTAAGGACACCCGAGAGGGTACAGACCTCGGCTTAGGACGTCGTATATTGAAATTGCTACTGGTTCAAAAGGGTTATCTACTGCCAAAGAACCAGCAAATAACTCAGTTGGAATGCGTAGCTACGATGGGATAGCCTGGTCCGCCGATGGAATATGCGATTAGAATGCCATGTTGTCCTATTCCCTCTATAACGCCGGCATTCCTTGGTATAATCGTGACATCAGGATCTTTTAAAATGTTACAGGGACGCCTGTAACAATCAAGAGTTGTGAATACAACTATGTGTTGTGAATACACAGATACAACTAACTGTGGCTGATGAGCGGAATACCAACTCTTATGTTATATTGGCATCAATGAAATTAACGACATTTTGAAAAGAAAAAGAAAAATGTTGGAAAAATAATAAAAACAGTAAGAAAGAAAATACCGGAAAAATAAAAAGATATATAATAATAAGTCGGGGGAAATGTCTTTTCCTTTTTTTTATGTACTTAAGGTTGTTCTTTTGTCTGTATTTGGCGGATTTTGATACTATGAAAAAAGTTAACATAAAAACAGTTGTAATAACGGGTTAGCTAACAGAAAAACAATTGAGAAACTACGGAGTCATTATTTTTTATAAAATCCATCAGAAATAAATAATACAAAACAAAGAGATATATTAAATACAAAATGTTAAATGTCTCCCTTAGACGCATTATTTTATCAAACAGAAAAACAATTGAAAAAGTCCGTAGTTTCTCAATTGTTTTTCTGTTAGATAAAATGAATGCGTCTGAAGTAAAAGTTTGACACATTCTGAAATCAAATAAAAATATGACTCATGCCGCAAAAACAATTTATGACGTTGATGGTCATAATGCAGCGACAGTAGGAAAAGCGCAAAGTTATCGAAAAAAATTTTTTGAGTAATAATAATAATAAATCCCCGGACAAACACACTAACTGTTTGGCCCCAAAGTAAGCTTGTGTTATGGATGACCATACAGCGAAATGGGGGGGGGGAACCTAGAATAAACAAGATAAATAACCAAACAACAATACAAACAAACATGACCCGAGAACAAACATCTGTGTTCATCACACAAATGAATGCACCGGCCAGGACTCGAACCTTCGGCGTATGAGGCAAGGCTACTTACCACTACATCACTCGGTCGTCATCTTGTGGAGCAAGTTCGGCATTTTGTAGGTACAACATAGCTGAAGAATTGGAAATTTACCACAAGGCACTTTTACCACACTTAGGAAAGTCTGGCTATAAAAAAGAAGCTTGATATTTGGGTACCGTACGAACTCGCAAAAAAAACTTAATTAACCTTGTACTCATTTGTAATTTATGTGTGTTTGGTAGGACTGGAGGGGCGTCGTTTGTTATGAGCTTTGACCTTGACTGCTAACAGTTGACGAGGCTCAAGCAGGAATTTGATGGCTGGGAAAGTGTAATGCATCCAACATGCAGCCTATACTTAGAAACTTCAGATTTCCACTTGTTTCAGTCTCTTCAAAATTATTTTAGTAGTGTAAGTTTGACGTCAAGGGAGGACAGTTAAAACTATTTTTCGTAGTTTTTCAATCAGAAGTCCCAGTAACGGCATCATATGAGTTACTACTACAAAAACAAAATGGTGTATTTATGTTATTATTCAATTTAACTTTTAAACATTTTGTATGTAAAATACGAAGAAACTTATCCCAGACCTTTTACATATAACACCAAAATTTTATTAAAACTATTTACGAAAAGAAAAAGAACTTGTATAGTCGTATTGTATTGTTGTCAAAAATAAAAATTAAGAATACAAACACGAACGTACCATCGATGTAATTTTCTTCAAATTAATATTAAAATACAATTGTTAGAAGATGAATGATGTGAACTTAGGTAAAAAGTTTAGCAAATATAAAATGAAATGATCCATTGATGTAAAAAAATTACATGTTTAGATACATATATCTAAATTATTATAAATTATTATCTGTTATACAATAAATAATATTATAATAATAATCTTTATTTGCAAATACATGCGTACATACAATAGGTGGAAAGTATTAATTTTTGTGGCGATACATGTACTGCTGCAAGGCAGCGTGCAGATATTATAGTCAAGTGTAGTGAGTTAAAATTAAATAGTAAATAAAATCCTCATAATTTGTTACAATTCAAGTCATTATTATTTCACATTGCATGTCTTAATCCGTCATATAGTAAATAATGTTATAAAACAATTTTTCTATTAAAAAATTCAACAATATAGTTTTAAATTTATTGTAAGGCAAACTTTTAAAATGAAATGGTAATTTACTATAGAATTTTATAGCCACGCAGTATATATTTTTAGCTTTTTAAATAGAGGGCTACCAGCTATCCAAGTAGTGGGCTTGAAAAATGAACCGTATACATTTTTTTTTAATGATAAATATATAATTAGCCTCTACCGCGTTACCCGACAGTAAAAGACCGTAGCGTATGTTTGAGGCAACGTATCAGGCCAATGTTGCAGCCTGAGAGGCGGGTTATCCGTTTCAGGAAATAAATGAATTTGTCAATTTTTATACGAAACTTCGTTACATGGTCTTTCCAGTTACAGTATTTGTCGATTGTTATCCCAAGAAAGGATGTGTAGTGTCAACTATATCAAATTTATTATTTTGGTGATAAATTTTTATGGTTGGGATTTCACTGTTGTATGTCTGAAATTGTATTATTTTAGTCTTATTAATATTAATAGATAAATTATTTATGTTCAACCACTGAATAACCTTAGTCAAAGCAATATTTGTTTCTTTCTCAGCGTCAATTTTATTCCTTCATTTAATTGTGATCGTGCTATCGTCAGCAAAAAGAATACAATCATGGTCAATACTATTCGGGAGATCATTGATATAAATTAGGAAGAGGAATGGTCCTGAAACGCTTCCTTGTGGGACACCCCTTTCATTTTCTTCATAGGCAGATTGGTAGTATTTTTAAAGTGTTATTAGATAGACTGCCTATTTCAACGCATTGTTGTCTACTTTGCAGATAACTCTCTATCCAGTCTAGAGCTGTGCCTCGAATACCATAGCATTGAATCTTATATAATAATATGTCAAATGAAACAAGATCGAACGCTTTCGACATATCTAAGAAAATTGACACTGGATAGATACCTCGGTTTAATGATTCAGTCACGTTTTTGATCAGTGAGTAGCAGGCTAGTGTGGTCGAGCTTTGTTCTGTTTTTAGTAAATTATATTTCGTAAGAAAGCTGTATAACTTATCATTTACCACTTTTTCAAATATTTTTGATAATATGCAAATGGTCTAAAGTTATTTATGTCAAGAAAATTACTTTTTTAAACAATGATTTTACAATCGATATCTTTAATCTCGTCGGAAAGATACCTTCTGCAAGAGTCAGATTATTTATATATGTCAATGGTCCCACTATAAACAAGGCAACTTTTTTAATTATTTGTGTAGGTATACAGTCATAACCAGTTGATTGAGTATTTTTTTACTTTTTTATTATATTTAGAATGTCATTTTCATAAACTGGTGCCATAAAAAAGTATTATAATTATTGTTATTTATTTTAATGGAGTTGGAAGGAAGAGATTGATTTTTTGTAGGTTGTGTTGATTTTATTTAATGCTGGTTTTTATTAAATCCCAGCTAGCTTTACAAATATTTTTTGGATTTTGAGAGATATTTTGTATTTTTAATTTTCTGAATATCTTATTTCTGAGTAAGATTGAAAGTTAATTTTAATTCCCAATGTTGTAATTCATATTAAGGTTGCTACTAAGATAACTTACCTGTGGTGTTGGCAGCGTGTCTGGGGACCAAGCAAGATGAAACACAGCTTTGCGCAGCGGAGGACGCGCGCGAGCGGCGAGCGGAGCAGCGGCGCGGGCAGCGCGGGCGTCGAGTGTGCCCAGCGCGCCGCGGACCAGTTGACGGGCGTTCTCGTCGTTTGCACTGCATGGATTGGAAAAATATGAGCAGAGCTGAGTAATTGAATGATCTGAACTTATTTTAACCTAGTGCATTGAAGGTTTTGATATTACCAACGAGGTTAAGCCTGAGGCTCCACTCGTGTAACTGTTGAGAAATTTTTTTTCTTAATTGAAACTTTTCCGTTTTAGTAATTCTTCAGTTTGTGCAAAATTACGTAAGTGCATTGTTAAAATACTTTAACAACTGTGTGTTTCAATATTCATATTTAAGGTGAAAAGAAATGTCCCAAAATGCAAGGAGTCTGGGCCAGGTCTTTGTACACTTTATCAAAAATTAGTTTAAGATGCTTAAAACACTTTTCGGTTGTTAAATTGTTAGTAAAACACTTTATTTATTGGTAGGAAATCAAATTGTGCGTTATTAGTGTGCAACACAAACAAAAAACATCATGGCGGAAAAAATTTCATTCTGACAGTTGAGGTTTACTTACATCTTTTTTTTGTGTTTCGAGTAGTATCGACGGCTGGTTGCCATTAAGTCCACAGAATTGAATTTAATTGTTTTGTGTATTTTTAGCTTATTTAACAGTTGAAAAATTAAAATGAAACCGAAAGAAAGAACTCAAGCGCAACGACCAATCAAACACACAGACAGACAACTATCAATGTGATGTGAGTGAAGTGTGCTACGAGTGAGGTGGCTGTACCCTCTGCTTAGTGAACTAACTTCACTTGACAACTTCCGCCATAGAAAAGACTCATTGTCAATGTTGCCTGCTAAAACGAACACAAATAATGTTGACTTTTTTATTTTCTTACCATCTAACTACTGATTAAATCAAATTATTTGTATTTTTCCTATAATTACCATTAATTTGTCTATTTTTTTGGATGGTGTACAAAGACCTAGCCCATTTTTTTTTTGTTCCCCTCCGCGGGAAGGGCAGGAGGATAAAAATGCCCTGACGCATACTCTGGCGCGATTCCAAAGTTATGTGGGACTCGTCCCGACGCCTACCAGGACCATACCCACTAAAAACCCCCTGTCGGCTCGTGCATTTTTGCCACTCAGCCTTCATCGGAGCGACGGCCAATTGGAGAAAGAGGCCGCGCTAGCGGGGCCCAGAAGGGGTCACCCGCTGGGATTACATAGCACTGAAGGTGCTCAAAGCACTGAAGGTGAATACGTAGCACTGAAGGTGCTCAAAATGAAATCAAAAATTAAAACAAAAATTAAAAAATTGCAAAATAAAATTGAATTAACTCGCATTTACGTTAGAATTAGGATTTACGTTAGGATTAGAATTAACGTTAGAATTAGAATTTGCGGCCAGAAGGGCCTCGAGATCGCGTGACAGTCTGGTGGATGAGTACGTTTGCGCATTTCTAGGCCTAGCGACTTTGAACTTCGAGTCTAACACAGGAGTAGTATATGAGACAGAATCACGAACTAGAGGATTGGGATGGGTTTCGGAGCGTTTGAAGAACGCTTCAGAGAGTGATTTGAGATATTGTTGTACTGTAGGCAGTTCAAGATCTCTATGCAAGTCCGCGTTACGCACGTACCACGGTGCGTTTGTGGCCCGGCGGCAAAAGAGGTTTTGAACTACCTGCAGTTTGTGCAGGAGGGAGGGTTTGGCGTGGGCAAAGATTGGCGAGGCATACGTCATGACGGGTCTAACGCAGACCTTGTAAAGTGTACGTTTGTTTCTGAAGGACATTTTACTTTTTCTACCTAACATGCTATTTAGGCGGACTAAATAGTGACGAGCGAGTTTCGAAACTCTTTCGACGTGTGGCTTGAAAGAAAGCGTCGGATCTAATGTGACGCCTAAGTATTTAGTACTGCGCTTCCAGGGGATGGGAATGCCTAACATTCGAACGTGGGGATCGCCATCGGGACGACGGCGTTTGTGGTCGAAGCGCATCGCAGAACTCTTTTCAGGGTTCACATCGATGCGCCATTTTTGAAACCATACACCAAGGGCGTTTACGGCCTTTTGGAGTCTGGTTACAAGGCGCCGAACACCGTGGCCTTTGGTATAGAGTGCGGTGTCGTCAGCGAAGAGGGCGAGTTCGACGCCTTTCGGCGGGATGGGAATGTCGTTGGTGTACACGGTGTACAGCAGAGGGGCGAGGACTGAGCCTTGAGGGACTCCAGCCTTTATGGGACGAGGTGCAGAAAGCGTGCCTTCGTGTTTAAATCGAAACGTACGGTCTTTGAGAAACGACGCTATTAACCTGACTAGGCGATCCGGTAAGCCTATCTTGTAGAGTTTATAAACGAGACCGCTGTGCCAGACTTTATCGAAAGCCTTGGCTACGTCAAAGAAAACCGCGACTGTTTTATAACGACGCGGATAGAAACCGTCAAGTATATACTCGACGATTCGGTGGACTTGCTGAGGGCAGGAGTGTTTAGCGCGAAAGCCGAACTGATGGGGAATAATGAGAGGATCGCCATCCGTTGGAAACAGATGGTTCCGCATTCGAGAGAGTATGACTCTCTCGAGAAGTTTAGACATTGCCTTGAGGAGGCTGATGGGTCTGTGATTAGCCGGGACGTTCAGAGGTTTGCCCGGCTTGGGAATGCCTATGACTGTCGCTTCTTTCCAAGCTTTAGGAAAGTAGCTATGGTCGAAGCAGGCATTGAAAATGATAGCTAACAAGGTAAGCATCTGTTGAGGTAGGTGCTTAAGTGCGTGGTTGGAAATTCCATCCGCACCCGGAGCCTTTTTGGACTTTTGATTTCTAATGAGAAGCAAGATTTCGTCATTAGAGACTGTGACAGGGTCGGCGGTGATGGGGAGAGAGTCTCTGCGAAGGACTTCGTCCTCCACCGCTTTGATGTGAGTGGGATTCGCGGGTTGCGTGCTGGGCGAGCATTGTGCGGCAATGCTGTCGGCGAAGCATTCGGCTTTCTCTTCGACTTCGAAGGCAGTAGTGCCATCGGGACGAGTGAGAGGAGGAACGTGAGAGACGGTGTCTACGCGTAAGGCTCGGGCCATGCTATAGTACGCTTGGTGGGACGGAGAGATATTCGCCATGAGATCGTTCATCTGAGCGTCTCGGAGTTCCGCGAGGCAAGACCTAACTTTACGTTGAAGCTGATTCGCAGCTGTTCTATAGGCGGGCGTGGGATATTTCTTGGCTCTCCGGAGAGCCGCGTTCTTAGCTTTAATAAGATTGCTAACGGCTAAGGGAAGCGTGGGTTTGCCTTGCTTAGCAACCTTTTCGTTGTCACTGATGGCTGAGTTGATAGCATCAGTGAGAGAATTTACTAATGAATCGATTTTATCCGGGCTATCTAATTGCTCGGGAGAGATCGCGAGTGGAGAGTTCGGAGCCTCTAAGGCTGAAACTAACGTATTTTTAAAACCTTTCCAATTGGTAAAGGTCTTAGGAGATGAGACGTTATCGTTCGGCGGTCCTAGCACGAGGGAAACGGGGCGATGGTCGGAGCCTAGGTCATCGAGCGGTTCGATAGACCTTAGGTCAAGATTGATTCGCTTGATAATTGCAAAGTCGAGGATGTCAGGAGAGTAGGACGGGTTGTTGGGATAGTGAGTGGGAGTGACGGGGGATATGACATCTAGGTCAAGGGAGTTAGTGGTGTCGAGGAGAGCGATACCGCTGGTGTTAGTCGATAGGCACGTCCAGTCAGTATGTTTGGAGTTAAAGTCTCCGAACATAATGACTGAATGGCCGAGGGCGAGAATGGCCTCAAAGTCGCTTCGGATTGGTCTGGTACCACTAGGTATGTAGATTGAAGCTATGATGATGGTCGGATGACCAGTCATAGCCAATCTACACACAGTGGCTTCCATGTTGAGGAGAGGAGGGGTAGGGAGAGGACAGCAGTGGAAGCCTCTTTTGTAATATATAGCGGTGCCGCCGAAACCGTCAGAGTTGGGCCTATCGTTACGAATAAACGCGTACTTAGGTATAGCGAATCCCCTGGAGCGGTTTGGAGTAAGCCATGTCTCCTGGAGAAGGAATAAATCAGGTTCTTTGTTCTGAAGGAACAGTTTAATCTCGGGAAGGTTGGTATTAAGGCTACGAGCGTTAAAAGATACTAGGGATAAGCCCTTGGGTTTAATACGACTGGACGCTGGATTCGCGGGTCTAGACATTATAATTTATTATTTACGAATTTATACAAATATAAAAGAATTTACAACGAACTTAGGAGCGAGTGATGCTCGGCTAAAGCAAATAAACGCTCTTGAGGAGAGCGGGCGGCTCGCAGTTTGCGTGCGAGCACGGAAATTTCGTTAATATCGACGTTTTGGATAACGTCGAACACGGTCTTCATGTCCTCAGCCAACGACGACTGAGGGGAAGATGACAACGCGGGACGCGGCCCTACGGGAGCTACGGGAGCTGGGATGGGTCGGGAAGGTGCAGGCGGGACGGCCATACGCTGCCTCCAAGACAGAGCCGGAGTAGGCGTCGGCTGAACGGGCTTTGCTTCCGGGGGACCCCGGTTGCGCAGCGGCGGGAAGTTAGCAGGAGTAAGTGGCGGCGCCGGTTTAGGCGCGACCCTCTTGGTAGTGGAGCGCGGAGCGCGCGGGCAACCCCTGTAGTTTGCTGTGTGGCCGGACTGGCCGCACAGCACACAGGCAGGGGGGGAAGTGGATTCGGGAGTGCGAGTGCACTCCTTAGTGAAGTGAGGATCCAGGCACTTTACGCACCTGGGGGGAGCTGAACAGTTAGCCGCTGCGTGGCCATAGAGCTGGCAGCGGTGGCACTGCCCAGGGTGACCACGGGGGTTGGGATGCTCGACGGAGATATTTGAGAGTCCGCAAATTGTGCGAGCCTCTCTAAAGATCTCCCTCGAGTTGGGAGTATTCGACAAGATTACCAACGCTAAGGGAAAACGCCTACCGCGGTTGGAGTGCATCTTGTGCACTGCTGTGACCGGGAAACCCTGAGACTTAAGGTCATCGAGGATGTCTTCGTTACTGAGTTCGAACGGGACGCCCCGTAGTACTGCGCGGATCTTACGCTCCTCCGGGAGGGCGTAGGTGTGATACGCGATTTGGTTTAATCCGAGTAACCTGGTAAACGCGCGGAAGTCGTCGACGGTCGCTATTTGAATCTTGATTGTATCGCCAGCGTTGGCGGCTTTTAAGTAATTAATTTTGTGCACTTTGCACAAGTTTGAAACCGCGGTCCAGCGCGCTTTTTCACGCAGGAAGACGGGTGGAGGGAGCTGAGGCTTCGGCGGGACGGGAGCGCAGCGCGTCGCTGGCTTCGATGGGACCGACGGAGACGCGGTCACTTCGAGTGACATGAGCGGCGCGGGGGCGGGTGTAGAAGACACCGGGGTTGGCTCGGGTGTTGAAGACACCGCGGCTTTTTTCGAACGCTTCTTAGAGCGTTTGGCAACTAATTGGAACGCGGGCTCAGGAGAGCCGGTTAAGGTGGCGGCGACCGACGACGTATCAGACGCGGGTTCGGAGTCGCTCCCGGGAGCGGTGCGCTTACGACGCGACGCGTGAGAGGATGCGACCGATTCGCAGTCCATCTCGGACGAGGCGGGAGACGCGGGAGAGCTTAAGACCTTAGGGGTCTCGACGTTGGAGGCCTGAGGGGCCGGGGTTGGGGCCTGAGGGGCCGGGGACGCGATTGATGCCTGCAAGGCCTGCGTTAGGATGTCTTTTGGGATGGAGACGCCTGCCGCAGCAAGCGCCTGGGTGAACGCGTTCGCGAAGTTAATAACGCTTAGTGAATCCATTAGGGAGTGTTGGGACAGTATTATATATAAATATAAGTATAATAAAAGATGCCTAGTTCCTTAAAACCTAGCAAAATCCTAGCGGCAAACCTCCCTACCAGCGGTAGGGGGGCTGGGGAGAATAAATTAAAACTAACAATAGTACGCCGAAGGCCGCTACCTAGAAACCTAAAAAGGGTGCGCAGGTAAAGAGTTGACCGCGTTAGGGTCAACCTTTACCGACAGAAAGGACAAATACACACGAAAACACACAAATATGATAAAAATAAATATGAAAATAGGAGAAAAATAAATAAAATAGAGAAGAGAAATAAATAAAAATAAAAAGGACTGGTTCAGTACAAATTCGTTGTCACCGTTAAGTATCCTTTGCACTGAAACCAGACTACTTACGCCGGGCACAACACTGCACTCAGCACAAGCACAACACAACTTAGCACAGCACTTTGAAGACTAAGAGGCTTAGTCGCAAAGAAAAATCGCACTTCGAAAGCACTCAGACGGAGTAGAAAGACTTAGGAAACCGTAGCACGGAGCCAACACGCTAGACTGTGACGTCAGTAAACTGAGCGCCGCGGAATGGCGGGAAGGGACCGATCAACGGAGAGCTGGGTCTTGCACGTCCGCACCGCGTGGCGATCGGAGCGAGAATGTTTTTCGTCATCATGGATAAGTTAAAAATTCGAGTAATTATGGAGTATGAGTACCGTCGTGGCAGCAAAGCGGCACAAGCGGCACGCAACATCAACGACGTTTACGGAGCGAACACTACAAACGAACGCACCACCCGTTATTGGTTTACCCACTTCCGTTCTGGAAATTTTGACCTGAAAAATGAACCCCGTGGTCGTCCGAAAACTTTGGTCGACAATGACGAATTAAAGGCAATTGTGGAAGCTGATGAAACTCAATCCACGGCTGAATTAGCAGCAGCTTTCGACGTTAGCATCAAAACAATATTGGTCCATTTGCCTCAAATTGGCTAGACTGTGACGTCAGTAAACTGAGCGCCGCGGAATGGCGGGAAGGGACCGATCAACGGAGAGCTGGGTCTTGCACGTCCGCACCGCGTGGCGATCGGAGCGAGAATGAGGACCTAGCCCAGGTTGTGACATTTCTTTTATACCAATTATGCAAGTACCAAAAGTTTATTTTGTTTAACGTTGTCTTAGCCAGCAAACAAGCACGCAAAACACTTGATGGTAAGTGACATTCGCGCCCGTAGACATAATTAATCATGGATGTTATTGATTAATAATGTTGTTGTTCATTGATTATCGATTGATGATGATTTACAAATGTACAACCACGTTAACGTGGTTATGATGGCGCTCGACATACGTAGGACCGTAGTACCGCCCCAGAAAGGTGCGTACATTTTTGGCTACTTCTTTACTTAATTTACCTAATATTGTCTGTACTTTTCTGGCTTGAGGTTTTTTACCATACAACTGCCAGTCTATGCAAGTATCTAGTGTTTACTCATGCAGGATGATTCCTAAAAGGGGACATAGCTCATTATCTCTCGTGTCGTGTTGTTTTTTTATCAGTGCGGCACCGGTCTTAGAACCAATTAACCTAGTTTGTTAGTTCCTTAATACTCATCTACACTTTTCGCGTAATCGCCAACTTTTTATGTAAAGTTTATTTTGTTAGCCTTAAGACGTCGACAACAGGACAAATGACTACCCCAAAGGTACGTACGTCGTGACTGGCAACACACCTTGCTTGGTAGTAAACCTCAATTTTCAAACACTGCGGTATTTAGGTCTAGATGATATGATATAGCTTCCTGAATACTGCCCAGCATAGTTGGATTCGGCAATTGATAGCATTCTCCAAATGGAAATATTAAACATGTCTTTTAAGTAACTTATATAACGATCCTCACTTATCCAGAGATGCTTAAATTCTACAAGTGCTAGCGCGCACCAGATGGTAAGCCTTGTCGATTTACAATATGGAAACTGTACTAATTTTACAGAAGCAACAGACAAGTAGTCTTTGTCCTTCTCGAAATTACTAGAACTAGTCTAAAGCGTAGGATTTTTCGTGGGCGCAATAGTTAGCAAGTTGAAAAGTACTTTAAAAATAGGTTTTGCTTGGCTTAAGAAATTTAAAAAATGCCAATTTATTAGTCTGGAAACCGAATAAAATACCAAAACTTGAAACCTGACAACAGTGAATTAAAAAAATGGATTCCAATGACGAATGAAATGAATATACTCATTGAAATTGATAATTATCTGTTTATTTTAAGTTTTATATCATAATTGCTTTGATGAATTCATGATGAGTTGGCAATACTCTGTCAAATGTTAGTTGACAAATTTCACAGACTGACTGCAATACTTTTTTATTTCGTTAATGTAATTAAATTTTTTTACATCTTTAGTTAGTAACTTGTTTGGGGAACAAAATGTAGATTGTAGTCGATATGACAATACACCGCGTTATTTGCTTATTTTTTTGAAAATGCTCATTTTTCATAATTACTGATAGTACTACATTAGGGTTTATATTTATATTTAGGTAGTTCAGTATCATCTGCAAGTTGTCAAATTTTCCTACCTACCTACTTTCTTGCATTTTTGGATCTTGGTAAGTAAGTAATTAAATTCATATTATTATTCAGATTTTGAAGATAACAACACATGACCGTACTTGCCTTTAACACCCAATATCTCAACTTTCAGACTGACAATTTTGACCAAATTTAACTATTACTACTATTCGACTGATAAAAGTTATCTAAGCATTAAAAAATAAGCTCTAAATAAAATAAAAAGGTATCTTTTCAATCAGAGACCAATCTAGTTTTTTACCACTTTTCTAACTCTGTAAAGTGAATACGTTTCCACAACAACAAATCCTCTATGTTTACTCACTTATCATAACCAAGTAAATTTCGACATATTTGTAGGCATAATACAAACGTAATAATAGCAAGACAATATTAAAAACAAATGTTTTTTCTCAGCTTTGAAATGAAAATATTCATACATTACCATTGTTATGAGCTTTCTGATATGAAATTGTGAAAGGCAAGTATTACTGCGACGCGGAGCAAGTAGCGTGGGTGGCTAAATTAAATTAGGTTTTCTTTCGTGTTCACATTGCCATTAATCTTTTGTGCTTCCATTAAAATGTCGATAAAATTGAAAGCATTTCGCTTTCAGCATCGTGTGTAATTATCCTTGTGATTACTATTGATTAAACATTAAACCTAAGGGAATGAACAATGACAAGTCGAGTCACACGCCTGTCACTTTCACAATAACTTCACAACCCAATTATTGTCTAATGTTAAATATCCAAACGGAATTCTTAATGTTAAAGTATAGCATAACTTTGAGTATAGAGTAGAGCAAATAATTAATCAGTTTTATTCAAGTACAACTCTCTCGCAAGTCAAACTTTTTACTGAAGTGTACTTACTTATTTATACAGGTAAGCACATTTTTTTTTCTACGTTTATATTTTTTACGATATAAGAGGCGCGAGATTATCGGTGGCAGTGGCTGCCTGGTCATCCAAAGTCAAATTACAGGTTAATTTTAATTAAAATCTCAATCTGCGAATACTCCATGCCTGACATTCGCTTTACTCAAAATACCCTTCATAAAGCTCTTTTTAACCTGGGCATTCATAATTCGAGTGAGCCAGACAGTATTTTTGGTATTGTGCTGGAAGAAATGCACTCCAGAGTTGGCACCTTTCTACAGATATTTTGAATGCTCAAATCATAGGTAAACTTTAACGCTTTAAATTAAACCTGTACTTTAAACATTCAGAATATTTGTAAAAACACAACATGGGTCTAAATTAAAGAGACACGAATTTTGCACCGTAAAGACATTCCTAGAATTCGCCAATATCACTCGTGGCACTCGGCAGCTACTTTCCATGGGGCAGCCATGTGCACGGGATTACGTACAACGTGTGAAGCTCGAGCCCCGAGCAATTGTGCAGTTAAGCGTTTCAGTTTCTTTCAATAGCCTGTGATTGTGAAAAACGACCTTACACTTAAAGCTATAAGGTTTGAAATGTGGTAGAGAGTGAAAAGAGAACTGTTCCGTAAAAGAGATTAACTCTCACTTACATGTGCTCGTCGTCGTATTCCGACAAAGAACGACGCACGTATTCCAAGTTGTTTACGATCATGCATATCTCCTCGGTTGTTTTGTTTTGGCCTGTGAACAAAAACGGGTATTTCAGTTGAAGGTTTACTAAAAATGTTTGCAGAAATAATGGATGTTTGAATTATTTTGTCGGTTGATGAACTTCGTAAAACGCGTGAAAGCGTTTTTTAAGGGACGTTTACTGAAGAGAATACATGAAAAGAGTTGTTTTATTGGGTTTTTCTTGTGTAAATTACAACAAAGATGTTTGTAAAAGTTTTCAGCAGTAACATTGTTTTTTTTTCCGTCCATATCAAAACATATTTTGGGTTCAACGTATTTTGGGTTCGCGTTGCTAGAAGTCCGGAGAAGTACCTAGAGTTCATTGCGCCGGGAAGATGCTCGAGTGAAACCGCGTTCCAACTTCAAGTATATTTTAAAATTAAAGTATATCTATGAAATAGTTTAATTAATACGATAAGTTTAATAAAACTTGTTTTAAAAGCGTGCTAGTAAAATTCTTCCTTTCCTTAAAATTAAATTCTGTTATATTGATTAATAAAAAGATTTCCAGACTCTAATAGACTATAGAATCATCACAAAAAGGAACCATTTATTTGAACCAAAACAAAATATTCTACAATACATTTCATGGAATACCGAATACAAAGTTACAAGGTACCTACTGTAGCTTGAATACTCGATGGCACTCAAAATCACTTTGCGCTGCAACTCAAAGTTACTATACTATTCGATCTTTAAGGTCGACAAGTTTCTCTGCAGGGATATTGACAAAGACAGGACTGCAAACCAGATCTATTTCCTAAAACGAGTCGCTAGTGAGAGAGCTCTAAACTTTGAGCTTACAAAAGGTACTTTGGTGTTATTAGTGTATTAAGAAGATTTGCCGTTATTGTAAATATTTTAAAGCTAAAGATTCTAAATAACTTGTTATTTGTGTCGAATTTTAATGTTTTTTTAGGTTTTGGTCCATATATCAGTATGTTTTGTCATCGTCAAGTCGATTGAGGAGAGTATATGCCACGAAGATTGGCTATCCAGAGACTACATAAAGTACGGAGTGGACGGAGTTAGTGCATGAGATACGACAGTAAATTAGAATTAAGAAACTCTTAACTAAGTTAGATGAGCTTTTTAGGTTGTCAGATTATGTTAAAAAATTGTGAGTTAATATACAACAATTATAACAATAACGCAACACACTACAAAACTACAGGAGGTCATATCTTCGTGAATAAAATAAAATGCTTCTGTTATTTAAATTTCGAATTCATATCTTAAGCACCCCTTACCTTGAGACAAAATTTTGCTCAATGTAACGTAAGCTATTCTATATGGGCTTGTGTTTACCTACCTTTAATGAGATGAACAAGAAACAAGAACACGAAAATCCTATTTGCAAAAGAATCAAATTCAAGAATTAAAAAAATGTTTGGTTTATCATGTACACGCTAAGTAATTAAGCTTCTAAGAAATAGCGTTATCATTGAATTGTTGAACTTAGAAATTTACCAAAATACCATTTTGGTTTATTCACACCTATTACATACAGCTTTTATCTATTATCTGTTTTTGAATGAAATGAAATATTTATTTCTCAACATTGACAATTACTTGTTCTTATTGACGTCAAATAAAACATGATTCTACCACCAGTTCGAAAAAAAACCTTCGTGAAGAAGAACTGGCAAGAAACTTCACGGGTATATTTTTTTTTCAAAATAAATTTACAGAGTCTCTTTATGTCTATACAAAATTATTCTTTCCTGCATCTGTTAGCTCGGCAAGTCTCCCTCCCCCCAAGTATCCAAACGACGAACACCCTCAAACGGCACCCGTTCACGAGTTAACGCGGGATCCAGCCAGAATATAATACAAAGATGTCTTACCATGGTTCTCGTAATATCCCTGGTCAGCTAAAGCACCATGTACAAGGTCCGCGTAGTGCAGGGCGGTGGCACAAGCGGCCTCCAGCAAGCGAATGCTGCCTCCGATTGTACCCTCTTCTGTACCGCCGATGGAACGCCACACGAGACGCATGTGGTACAGGCTGGTGGGGAGAAAGTATTTCGTTTAATTTTTCGATATTTTGCCTAAATTTTAAACAACATGGTTATTTAAGGGTTTAATTACCTCCATCACAACTTGGCTTTAAATCATTGATGTACTCTGTTTCACACAAATCATATTTTAGTATATAATTAAAAACAGTTCAGAGAAACGGAGTCCTAGGGTCACAACCGAAATCATAAAGTTATAAAATGACGTAAGTAGATCTAAACAAATGGTTTATAATGATTTCAAAAATTGTACCCTAAGAGCTGGCCACTATTTTAAAATAAGCCCTATAAGTATACGTGAAAGTTAGAATTGTAATTCATTACCCATTTGAGGTAAAACGTGAGATATACTTACACTCTGTAGTGAGATTTATTAACACGGATATCTAAAGAGATTGTTAAGACATCGCGTAGGGTCATATTGTTTGAGCGTGGTATGAATTACAGATCAGTTCGCATCTTATAAAGTACTAGTAGTAAAGATAAATACAATTCCAGTGAATATTGATTTACTTCGAGTTTAATACTTACAAATGTAAATTTTGTCCCTATTATGTTTTAATTTTATCAATGCTCCAATTAAAACTTTTCGAATATTTATTTCTCATTCAATATGCTCACGTTGCTTAGGGTGACCTATGTGACTGAAATATAAAAACAATTTATAATAACTTTTAGAAAGAAATAATTTGCATAACTTTTATTCTTGTGGGGCTTAAAGTTTGAGAAGCAAATAACTTGAGTAACATACAACTACCAAACTTATTAAAAGTGTGAGACATGTAGTTAGTAGGTTTTATTTCAAGTAGTTAGGAATATCTGATGCCAAAGTTTTCTTAATTTTTAACATAGGTTATACATTAGTTGGACATTCACTTGGGTATTAAAAACCTCTCGCAGTTCTGTTGTTATTTATAGACATAGGGCACAGATTAAGTTGTTTTGTTGCATACATATTTAGTTTAATTTATAATGGCAGATGAAGACCTAAAATGGTTTATAAATGTGCCTCTAATGTTCCTTTCTTTTTTTAATCGATATAATGGATTGCCGGACTGCTTCCGTCAAGGACACCAAAATATGAAGAGTGATTTAATAAATGCAGAAAACTTGATTTTCATTTCGAGTTTCCGTTATTTTGGCACTATTGCAAGTGCTATGATCGTTCAATGTAACTATAAATATATTAATTAATGTGATTAATTATTTGGTTAAGAAAAAATGCTTAAAAATATAAATATAGAAATGATATACTGAAGAAACAATAGCTGCAGGAAAATCCTTAGTTAAAGTGTATTTATTGCGATATGGTAAATATTTATATTTATTTCCTGAAGAAGAATGAAACAGTTTTTGTTTAGATCCAATTTTGTACTATAATTGGGGTAGTATTTAGACAGTCAAAATTTTTCAATTTAACCCAATTACCAAGCACAATATTAGCTAAATCATTCATAAGTAAACTTTGTTGCACTATCAAAACTTATATTAACTCTCGCACCCCCTATCACCGGATTAAAAAACTCGAAGTAACTTCAAAATTAAAACTACGGCAAAAAACTAAGTCGAAGTCGTGGGCACGCGGCCAGCTTGTACAATGAAATAATAATGAGCTGCAACGCTGCAGACGCAAACTTCTTTACATTGTGCTGAAGTTTTCGAATCAGAAAGTTTATGAACTTCCCTTTAAGGTAATTTTATTTGGGAACACCCTGGTGCTTTAAACTACGTTTCGAGGAACAATTGTTCAGGAAGTTCGCAAGGTTGAACCTTTGGCTGTTGTGAGTTCTTGTGTTTTGTAAAGGTGAATAATGGATATGTAAACGGAATAATTGGTTTGTGGAGGAAAATATTGTGAGTCTACAAAAAAGGTTTTCTCTTCCAGGTATCACAATAATTTTGATAGGAACTCGCGAAATGTGATCGATTTAAAAAAAATTGGGCAAGTATGTGATAACTATGTAGAAATTATTCAAATAGAATTAAGATAATAGTCAACTTAGAATCAATTTTAAAGTTACTTGATTCAGAGTATATGTTTTTTTCTTTTTGTCAATTTGGCTGACATACTATAAAGAAATAATCAAAATCACATCTTCAAACAAAAATGTGATCATTATTCACTATTTAATTTTGTGAAAACCAACCTTTAACCTAACATTATAAATAACTAGTAATTTGACATCGCACAACCTTCAAATATCTCCCGGCTGCCCTTGAAGTGTCACGACCTAGGTTAGCATTATCTGACGAATCATGTGCCCTTATTTGAGGCCTTTTAAAAATTATATAAATAGACAGAGAGATATCTTGATTAAGGCTAACTTTTTATCTGATGGTCGTGGTGAGGGTCAGCTGTCACGAAAAGGCTGTGTTTTTAGAAACTTCAGCCATATTTTGTTTGTAAAGAGTTAATTTTTTATAGGTGACAGGCGAGTTTGTGAGCAACCTGATGATAGCTAGATCATAACCGTAAAAATGTGGGTGCATGACAAACATCGATTATAATATTAGAATTTAAATAAATATATGGCCGACCGAACGTTGGGAATAGCATTTGTGCCTGTAATGTCAGTGGCTATTCTTTCTCTTTACCCAGGATCAATAACTTTAACGCGGCCATTATGTTGGTTAAAATAGGAAGCCATAGGTAAAGTACTGCCCGGACGAGATCCTAACAAAAGAAACTCCTGTACCATGTACATTGAGGGTCGTCCACGAAGACGCGCCCTACTACTTTTTAGTCGAGGACTTAAACTGATGGCCGGTTTACACGCGTTAAGCAGTTAAGTTGGTAACTAAATTTTAAATTTAAAAACTACGTGTAAACAGTCAGTTAAGTGACAAGCGGTCTTAACTTAAAATTGCAAAGGGATTAAGTAGATTAGGATTCGTTCTAATTTTAGGTGGTTCTCTTTCAACATGTTTGGACGTGATTTTTTAGTTAAGTGCATTTTCTCTTTTTTTTTAAATGTCGGAGTGGAGTTTAGTTTCAACTTTAAAATTTTAAAAAGGTATGCTTGTAGAATAAACGAGGTAAAAAAATTTAGAAAAAAACATATTTTTGTAAAGATTTCAATTTTCGAAACAAATTCTTCTCTGAATTTGTCCATAATCAAGTTTACCGCACATCTAAAGTACAGAATTGACGAATTCCTTGACATTCATCACTGCTCATCTTCATTGAACTTATGAACTTAACTACTTAATCCGTTTGGACACACAAGTGACATGTAGTAACTTAAAATTTAGTTACCAACTTAACTATTTAATACGTGTAAACCGCGCATAAGATGAATAGACTAAACAAGTAGTGGGGCACAGTATCGAATATACAGAAATAGTATCAAAGTAAAAATTTTACAATATTTTTTTAATTTTCATTGTGATTTGATAAATTTAGCTTCCTATTACACCAACAGATTTTATCAAGAATAAACAGTGTCGGGTCAGCTCACCACGCCCCAGTATCAACAGATGAAGTGCTGTGTTTCACTAAGTGCTCTCCTTCCACGGCTCGGTCTGAAACAACATGCAATTTAATCAAACAAATTACATAATCTTAGGTGCTGAAGGGACGGGCGGTTTAAAAAAAGATTACTAGTATTTAAAAAAAATTAAAAAGTCCATGAAATTGAAGTGGACATTTTTTGGTTAATGGTGTGAATAAAATGTAACTTTTAATTCTGCACGCAACCATATTCATATACAATATTTTTCTGTGATTTAGCGTGCAATAAGAATATAAGTGTGAATTTCTTACTACGTTGTTTTTGTGGAGTATATATTTTACACAATAAAATTATTATTATTTTATTAATAAATTACAAAATCTGCTAGTTAAAATAATGAAGCAGACACAAAAACATTCCTCATTTTGTAACAATAGTATAATACTGTGTTTGATGAATAGGAAAACCTGGAGCTGGATTTTAATACTGAAAATCTTTTTGAGACGGTAAAGACAAATTACTCTTGACTTCGGTCCTTGCGGCAATTATTTTTGAATTACCTAAGTTTTTAAAAGACATATAAACTTTTATTATTTCAGCCTTTCGCGGTTTTTTAAATGATTATAATAAGATAAGTACTAAAACGGCTCCTCATTATAATCCTGTTTTATTTACGTAAATTTATGAAAATTTTAAAAAATACGAAAACGTCGTGTCGGTAACTTCCAAAAATATTTAATAAATGGTAAGTCAAAATCATTCAAATACATATATCTACGTCAGTTTCCTCTTTAACAATACATTTTCTCTGTTTGTAAAGGTGTTTTTGTTTAACGTAATAAGATAATGACTTGATTTAAACTGTTTTATAGATATTTTACCGGACATTGCTCATGAGCGGCCTTTTAAAAGGGAACCAATTCTGTTAAATCCCAGATTCAATCAATACCACAAACGGCCGTTATTGTAAATGCTATAGTGCAATCATATAAAATGGCCCGATAGCTACATAAACATTGTGCTATATATTTAAAAAAAAGGTATAGATTTCAGTCCAGCCTGGATTACTAATTAAAAATAAAACGTATACAACAGTTTCAGAGTTTCACATTGCGTTTGCAGGTCCAATGAGCTAGAAAACCTATTCAGGTATATACTCATTGTTAACTTTATTTGTAATTGTTGCAACAAAGGCAACGCAAATGAGATATTTTTAATATAGAGAATCTAATTACAAGTAATTGAAAGATCTTTGATCAAAGTTTAATCTATATTAACCTACATAACAGATCATCATCAATATAATACGTCTAATCTCTATGTACCTAATGTATACGCTAAGAACCAGTAATAATTTTCTTCTCACTAATATCGAGTTTAAATAACCCCTTTCACCCCGATTAAGGGCGGCTTACTGTAAGTTTCCTGATATACAATTCAGCTGTGTACAAAATAAATTTCTGATAAAATCTCCGATTGGCCAAGATGCCGTGTTACGACACCATTCACTTTCGATGCTAATCTAAATGATCGCTCCACTCAACGATGTAAAGGTTCGTCTTTTTCCCTGTCGAACATCTAATCCCTCTCCACATAAAATGAAACTCTTATTTCTGAACGATAAGTTAAATTTTTCCTTGACGATTGCGTAATTCGTAGTGTTTATGCCGCACGACAAATTAGGACTGTCGGTTTTTTGTCGGAAAGTTGTTCCTTAGAGCATTTCATTAAGGTGTATTTTGGCATTTCACAGTATTGTTTTTATGGGAAGGTGGTTGGCAGTTTTATTGTTGGGTTTGCGTGATACGCCTGCCATAGACGCCTTGATTAGTGCGCCTCAGATCGTAACTTACGGTTAAGGCATCTGATCATTCATCTATTATGTCCTCTGGAAGATATAACTCGACAGGAACCTTTTTCAACTGAGATTTAGGGACAGTTGTCCTGGATAAGTTACTTTGGGAGATAACATTAAGAGGTCACTTTATCTTGGTTGATAAACTTTAATGAGAATTTAGGAACTATTTTGTGTTTAAGCGAGGTATTTGAATGAATCTGAGACAGCTTCGTTTATTTTTATTTGAATAACTATATATTTAAAGTATATGTAAACGCTATTGTTGTACTAAATTAGTCAAACCAAATCATTTAGAATAGTAATAAAGCTTTATCTAGAATATACAGTTAAAATGAAAAACTAGTATGATTCAAAGGTACGGTAAATGAATGACTCACCCAGTTCGACAGCGACTCGCACGCGTTGTAGGGCCATGGTCTTGGTGACGGCCAGCCAGCGGTCGATCAGTGGCTCGAACCATCTGCATTAAAGGTTCAAATTATTACATGTCAATTTAAAGATACGAGTAAAAATACGCCGCCATGACTTTTAGAAAAATAAAAGTTGAAAAAAAATTTTTAGAGGTGTTGCTTTCCTGGAAAAGTATAATAATAATAACTTTATTTTCATTAAAATCAAGTTTTACAGGGTTATCATCTGGGGCCCTCTGTTTAGCGCAGAATGACTGTTAGAGGGTCCCGCTCTTCCTTACATTATTTTAAAATACAAAGTTATATCTATCAACATGAATAAATAATAATACTGAAATGATGTGAATACATAAATGGCAAATTGTAGCTCGTAAAACAACATAATGTAACTTATTAATTCTAAATAATTTTATAATTCAAATATGTAAACTTTTATCAATTATTCTAAACTTTTTTTAAGAGTGAAAGTTAGAGACAATATTATTAAATACATGAATTTACAAATACAATTAAATTAAAAAATAAGAATTATATAATATTAATTCTGTTTAATGTAATGACAATAATATATATATATATATTTTTTTTTAAATATTAGGTCTACATTAACAACCCCCATACACGATTGTGAGCGTGCGTGTGTTTGTGTGTTTCTGTGAGAGTGTATGTCTTTGTGAGTGTTTGTGTGAGAGTGTATGTGTGTGTGAATGGATAAAGGTGGTTCTCACGTGGACATTTATATTATGACGTTTAACTTGCTACAAACTGCATGCTTTTGATGATTTTTTTAAATATTTATACATTTGCCATACCGGACCTCAACAAAGGAATCCTGAGGTAAGTAGCTTATTCTTCATCATACAGAGGCAACATTCATATTTCTTTTACAAATTAAGAACAGTCCAATTGGAGAAAACTATAACCTATTTATACAGGATGTCCCTGTATATCATTTATTGTTTGTATATTTATTATTTAGGCATTTACTAATAAAACAAATTTTTAATATTAGGCAGGAAAACGTAACAGTGAAATGTTTTTCATTTAAAACAGCAAAAATAACAATATCAATAAATTTGCTTCCCAACCTAAGTACATACGGTATGTGAAATACACCTTTATTTCGGATGTGGTGTCCCACATGTTTGCCATGCAAACGTCGCCCACACTCGTGAATATTTTATCACCATTAGAGCCGAATATTCCTAATGTCAACACACTCCAGAGTTGCCTTACTCGAGGTCTCATAGATCTGTGTTGCCAAAGTATGCATGTTCCGTAAATATGGAAACTTGGAGCAGGCATTGGTATCAAATTTAATTTTGTTGTTTATTAGCTCTTGGTTTGGAGAGGTAAATTTATACATTAAAAAGATTTGATGTATTTTTGATTTAGGTATGTATATATAATATATTCGTATACTCAAGTAAACTAAAAAAATCTGGCTTTTAAGAACTTCTTAATTCTATAGTTTAAAACTTAAGTCTTTTAAGATAAGTCAGATCTTAAGAAAAGCAGGATTTCTGTTGTACCAGCAAGGACGGTAACGTGTCATAAAACAAGTAGACTTAAGGTCGTAAGACTGAAGAGAACTTAAGACCAGAGGACGGAGCTACTGTGGGAGCTCGTACAAACAAAGTGGGGGTTAGATTGGATCAGTGATAAATGCTAACATTGTGTCGTCTAGTCCGATATTAATGGTATGAGACCTTGCCCACACACATGACAATAAAATTACAGACAGAGTAAGATATCATATGAAAGTAGTTTCTTCCTAAGCATTTGTTTGAGGTAAGTACTCGTATTTGTCGTAGGTTTGTAACGCAATATAACACTAATGGAAATTGAAAAAATCTTACACAATTAGATTTACTCGTATATGAGTTTAGATGCAATCATGAGATAATGAAAAACCAAACTTACTGTAATGTCAGAATTATCATATGTCTAAAACAAGCTAAACTGGTTAACGGGAACTAATGCAATACACGCCCAACTTGGTACATAAATCAGGGAGCAGTTAAATCAAAACTAACAAGAATCAACGAGATAAACTCGAGTACAAACAGTTCCGAAACTGTAGGAAGGCTTATTCGCAACGGCAATACACACTCAGCAAGAGCAAACATTTGTGCAGCTGTTTCACTAGCTCACAAAACTCCAATGAATTCAAACTTCAGGACCTCCTAATTAAAACAAGTAAATTGCTACCTCACACAATTAACGTGCTTGCAAATTATCTTTGACCCGTTGTGCTTTTATTAATTATCCTGGATTTTACTCAGGTTCCTAATGAGTATAATCTGTTGCGCGAAGATTACAATGTGGAATTAACTTTATAACAAGTAAATTTGTTTACCACGGTATCAAAAGACGTGTTACTTATGTAATATTTCAATGTCAGGCTCTATTAAGTTTCTCTCTGTTGTGGCGGGAGGATTCCATATAGCATCAAATTAATGTTAATTATTGTTAAATCAATGTTAAGCAGCGGTATTCTAGGAATTTTTGATGAATTCCAATTACGTTTTAGGCAATAAAAATCAAATTTCAAATTTTCTGTTCGCTGTTTAAAAATACTAATTGATTTTCGATTTTAATTTAATATCGTCCATTTGTAATTTTGCAATGACAAAAGTATTGTTTGTTTTCTTAATAGATTGCTTTGAATTTGAATTTTTGAATATGTTTGAGAAGAGTAGGAATTGCAGCCCTGATTATTGAACCACGAAATATTATTACTTATATTATTCTAACAAACTTTTGTTTCTAATGAAAGAAATGCAAGAATAATTTAAACATAATACACAGTCAGAAACAAAAAATGATACAAAAATAGGTGCAGTTTATTTCTATTACAAATTTCTTTTTAATATTATATCCGCTAAGTAATAATCTTAGTTAGCGTTATATGACTGACATAAAAACTGTATGTATCACAGACATGCAGGCAAAGTGTAATGACGGTTTGTTTAGTTGTTAAGCCCTTAAAGCGTAAAAAATAAACAAATACTTAGATAAACACGCTTTTGAATTTATATAACATAAATTAGGAGTTAATAATGCATTACTAATTTAATTAACGTGTATACCATTAATCTGATTCCTCAGTTTTAAGGTTTATTAATACCGAGTCGTGTTTTGGTTCAAAAAATCTTAAGCAAACAGTATACCGATGTGTGAAAGGCGTTGACATGCGATGCGGCGATATGTCCAAGGATGCGGCACTTTGGAACTTAGAACTTCTTTACTTGATAAGTATGTACTACATTCAACTAGAAGTATCATAAATTTTTTTTTATCAGCAGTACTTTTGTGATAAGCGAGATACTCTCATAAATCCTGATTGATTATATATAACTTTAAAATGTATTGTTATTGAAGATCTGTCGCCTTGAGAAACCAAGGAAAAACATTTACAGAAACCTTGATTTCTGTAATATTTTATTTATCCTACATGGTAATAAAGTACCGAGTGTATTAAAAAATATACGGCATGTATATTAACTTATTTCCTAAGTGGTAGTTTACTACGTCAAAGGTGATGTAGTAAACTACCACTTAGGATACCGACAGCGCCACTACTATATATTTATTTAACTCAGACAAGTGTTAAGCGGATTGATCATTCTCGCTCCGACCGCCGCCCAGTGCGGACGTGCAAGACCCCGTTCTCCGTTGCTTGGTCCCTTCCCGATATTCCGTGGCGCTCAGTCTACTGACGTCACAGTTTAGCGTGTTGGTTCCGTGCTACGGTTTTCAAGGTTTTTCTACTCCGTCTGAGTGCTTTCGAAGTGCGTTTTTCTTTGCGACTAAGCCCCTTAGTCTTCAAAGTGCTGTGCTAAGTAGTGTTGTGCTTGTGCTGAGTGCAGTGTTGTGCCCAGCGTAAGTAGTCTGGTTTCAGTGCAAAGGATACTTAACGGTGACAACGAATTTGTACTGAACCAGTCCTTTTTATTTTTATTTTATTTCTCTTCTCTATTTTATTTATTTTTCTTCTATTTTTCATATTTATTTTATCATATCTGTGTGTTTTCGTGTGTATTTGTCCTTTTTGTCGGTAAAGGTTGACCCTAACGTGGTCAACTCTTTACCTGCGTACCCTTTTTTTAGGTTTCTAGGTAGCGGCCTTCTGCGTACTACTGTTAATTTTAAGTTTTCCTCCCCAGCCCCCCTACCGCTGGTAGGGAGGTTAGCCGCTAGGATTTTGCTAGGTTTTTAGGAACTAGGCATCTTTAATTATACTTATATTTATTAATATTACTGTTCCAACTCTCCCTTATGGATCCGCTAAGCGTTATTAACGCGTTCACCCAGGCACTTGCTGCGGTAGGCGTCTACATCCCGAACGACATCATAACGCAGGCCTTGCAGGCATCAATCGCGTCCCCGGCCTCTCAGGCCTCAACCCCGGCCCCTCAGGCCTCAAACCCGGCCCCTCAGGCCTCAACCCCGGCCCCTCAGGCCTCAAACCCGGCCCCTCAGGCCTCCAACGTCGAGACCCCTCAGGTCTACAGCTCTTCCTCGTCTCCCGCCTCGTCCGAGATGGACTGCGAATCGGTCGCATCCTCTCACGCGTCGCGTCGCAAGCGTACCGCTCCCGGGAGCGACTCCGAACCCGCGTCTGATACTTCGTCAGATGCCGTCACCTTAACCGGCTCTCCCGAGCCCGCGTTTCAACTTGTCGCCAAGCGCTCCAAGAAGCGCTCGAAGAAAGCTTCGGTATCTTCAATACCCGAGCCCTCCCCGGTGTCTTCAACACCAGCCCCCGCGCTGTTAAAATCGCTCGTAGTAACCGCGTCTCCATCGGTCACATCGAAGCCAGCGACGCGCTGCGCTCCCGTCCCGCCGAAGCCTCAGCTCCCTCCGCCCGTATTCCTGCGTGAAAAAGCGCGCTGGACCGCGGTCTCAAACTTGTGCAAAGAGCACAAAATTAATTACTTAAAAGCCGCCAACACTGGCGATACAATTAAAATTCAAGTAGCGACCGTCGATGACTTCCGCGCGTTTACCAGGCTACTATAATTAAATCAAATCGCGTATCACACCTACGCCCTCCCGGAGGAGCGTAAGATCCGCGCTGTACTACGGGGCGTCCCGTTCGAACTCAGTAACGAAGACATTCTCGATGACCTTAAGTCTCAGGGTTTCCCGGTCACAGCAGTGCACAAGATGCACTCCAACCGCGGTAGGCGTTTTCCCTTAGCTTTAGTAATCCTGTCAAATACTCCCAACTCGAAGGAGATTTTCAAAGAGGCTCGCACAATCTGCGGACTCTCGAACATCTCCGTCGAGCGTCCCAACCCCCGCGGTCACCCTGGGCAGTGCCACCGCTGCCAGCTATATGGCCACGCAGCGGCTAACTGTTCAGCTCCCCCCAGGTGCGTAAAGTGCCTGGATCCTCACTTCACTAAGGAGTGCACTCGCACTCCCGAATCCACTTCCCCCCTGCCTGTGTGCTGTGCAGCCAGTCCGGCCACACAGCTAACTACAGGGGTTGCCCGCGCGCTCCGCGCTCCACCGTCAAGAGGGTCGCGCCGAAACCGGCGCCGCCGCTCACTCCCGCAAACTTCCCGCCGCTGCGCAACCGGGGTCCCCCGGAAGCAAAGCCCGTTCAGCCGACGCCTACTCAGGCTCTGTCTTGGAGGCAGCGTCCGGCCGTTCCACCTGCACCTTCCCGACCCATCCCAGCTCCCGTAGCTTCCGTAGGGCCGCGTCCCGCTCCGTTATCCGTACCTCAGCCGTCGTTGGCTGAGGATATGAAGACCGTGTTCGACGTTATTCAAAACGTCGATATTAACGAAATTTCCGTACTCGCACGCAAACTGCGAGCCGCCCGCTCTCCTCAAGAGCGTTTATTCGCGTTAGCCGAGCATCACTCGCTCCTAAGTTCGTTCTAAATATATTTTATTTTTTTTTATTTTTTGTATAAAATCGTAAATAAGTAAATTAAAATGTCTAGACCCGCGAATCCCGCGTCCAGTCGTATTAAACCCAAGGGCTTATCCCTAGTATCTTTTAACGCTCGTAGCCTTAGCACTAACCTTCCCGAGATTAAACTGTTCCTTCAGAACAAAGAACCTGACTTATTCCTTCTCCAGGAGACATGGCTTACTCCAAAACGCTCCAGGGGATACGCTATTCCTAAGTACGCGTTTACTCGCAACGATAGGCCCAACTCCGACGGTTACGGCGGCACCGCTATATATTACAAAAGAGGCTTCCATTGCTGTCCTCTCCCTACCCCTCCTCTCCTCAACATGGAGGCCACGGTGTGTAGATTGGCTATGACTGGTCATCCGACCATCATCATAGCTTCAGTCTACATACCGTGTGGCTCCAATCCAATCCGCAGCGACTTTGAGGCCATTCTCGCCCTCGGCCATTCAGTCATTATGTTCGGAGACTTTAACTCCAAACATACTGACTGGACGTGCCTATCAACCAACACCAGCGGTATCGCTCTCCTCGACATCACTAACTCCCTTGACTTAGACGTCATATCCCCCATCACTCCCACTCACTATCCCAACAACCCGACCTACTCTCCTGACATCCTCGACTTTGCAATTATCAAGCGAATCAATCTTGACCTAAGGTCTATCGAACCGCTCGATGACCTAGGCTCCAACCATCGCCCCGTCTCCCTCGTGCTAGGTACGCCTAACGTTAACGTCACACCTCCTAAGACCTTTACCAATTGGAAAGGCTTCAAAAATACGTTAGTTTCAGCCTTAGAGGCCCCTAACTCTCCGCTCGCGATTTCGCCTGACCAATTAGATAGCCCGGATAAAATAGATTCATTAGTCAATACTCTAACTTATGCTATTAACACAGTTATCAACGACAACGAAAAGGTTGCTAAGCAAAGCAAACCCGCGCTTCCACTAGCCGTTAGCAATCTCATTAAAGCCAAGAACGCGGCTCTCCGGAGAGCAAAGAAATATCCCACGCCAGCATACAGAACAGCTGCGAATCAGCTTCAACGTAAAGTTAGGTCTCGCCTCGCGGAACTCCGTGACATTCAGTTTAACGATCTCATGGAGAATATCTCCCCGTCCCCCCAAGCATATTATCGAATGGCCCGAGCCTTACGCGTAAACACCGCCTCTCACGTTCCTCCTCTCACTCGTCCCGATGGCACCATTGCTTTCGAAGTCGAAGAGAAAGCCGAATGCTTCGCCGACAGCATAGCGGCACAATGCTCGCCCAGCACGCAACCCGCGGATCCCTCCCACATCCAGGCGGTAGAGGACGAAGTTCTCCGCAGAGAATCTCTTCCTATCACCGACGACCCCGTCACAGTCTCTAATGATGAAATCTTGCTTCTCATTAGAAAGCAAAAGTCCAAAAAGGCTCCGGGTGCGGATGGAATTTCCAACCACGCACTTAAGCACCTGCCTCAGCAGGTGCTTACCTTGTTAGCTATCATCTTCAATGCCTGCTTCGACCATAGCTACTTTCCAAAAGCCTGGAAAGAAGCGACAGTCATAGGCATTCCCAAGCCGGGTAAACCTCTGAATGTCCCGGCTAATCACAGACCCATCAGCCTCCTCAAGGCAATGTCTAAACTTCTCGAAATAGTCATACTCTCTCGAATGCGGAACCATCTGTTTCCAACGGATGGCGACCGTCTCATCATTCCCCACCAGTTCGGCTTTCGCGCTAAGCACTCCTGCCCTCAGCAAGTCCATCGAATCGTCGAGTACATACTCGAAGGATTCTCTCAGCGTCGTAAAAAAACAATCGCGGTTCTCTTTGACGTAGCCAAGGCTTTCAACAAAGTCTGGCACAGCGTTCTCGTTTTTAAACTCTATAAAATAGGCTTACCGGCTCGCCTAGTCAGATTAATAGCGTCGTTTCTTAAAGACCGTACTTTTCGATTCAAACATGAAGGCACGCTCTCCGCGCCTCGTCCCATAAAGGCTGGAGTCCCGCAAGGCTCAGTCCTCGCCCCTCTGCTGTACACCGTGTACACTAACGACATCCCCATCCCGCCGAAAGGCGTCGAACTCGCCCTCTTTGCAGACGATACCGCCCTTTACACTAAAAGTCAAGCGATCCCGTATAACATCACCAGACTCCAAAAGGCCGTAAACGCCCTCGGTGTTTGGTTTCAAAAATGGCGTATCGATGTCAACCCAGAAAAGAGTTCTGCTATTCAATTCGACCACAAACGTCGTAATCGCCACAACGATCCGCACATTCGTATGTTAGGTATTCCCATCCCCTGGAAGCGCACTGTCAAATACTTAGGCGTCACCTTAGATCAGACGCTTTCTTTCAAGCCACACGTCGATAGAGTAACGAAACTCGCGCGGTTTTACTTAAGCCGTCTATATAGTATGATAGGAAGAAAAAGTAAAATGTCTTTTAGAAATAAACGTACGCTTTATAAGGTCTGCGTTAGACCCGTCATGTCATATGCTTCGCCAGTCTTTGCCCACGCCAAACCCTCCGTCCTGTATAAGCTGCAGGTAGTTCAAAATCTCTTCTGCCGCAGGGCCACAAACGCACCTTGGTACGTGCGTAACGCGGACCTGCACAGAGATCTTGAACTGCCTACAGTGCAACAGCACCTCAAAACACTCTCAGAATCGTTCTTCAAACGCGCCGAATCCCATCCCAATCATCTTGTTCGAGATTCAGTCTCATATACTGTTCCTGTGTTAGTTTCGATTTACAAAATCGCTAGACCGAGAAACGCGCACACGAGCGAACGCACGCAGTTAACTTTAGATCTAGAGGCCCTTCAGGCCGCAAATTCTAATTCTAACGTAAATTCTAATTCTAACGTAAATCCGAATTAATGCAATTTTATTTGTCAATTTTTAATGTTTTTTATTTATGTACTTTTCTTTTTTGAGCACCTTCAGTGCTATGTAAATCCCAGCGGGTGACCCCTTAAGGGCCCCGCTAGCGCGGCCTCTTTCTCCGGTTGGCCGTCGCTCAGATGAAGGCTGAGTGGCAAAAATGCACGAGCCGACAGGGGGTTTTTTAGTGGGTATGGTTCTGGTAGGCGTCGGGACGAGTCCCACATAACTCCGATCGCGCGCGCGGAGTATGCGTCAGAGCATTTTTTATGTCCTCCTGCCCTTCCCGTGGAGGGGAACCAAAAAAAAAAAAATAAGCGGATTGAAATGGGAACCCGTAATCGGCTCATTCATCGAGTTCATTTGGTTGACTAGTTCTTTGTTTTGTTGTCAAATTTACTGTAGTAATGTCATAGGATACTTACAGGTAAGCCTCAAGCAAGGCGGAAGGCGACTCGTGGGTGCCGGGAGCCGGCGCAGGTGCTGCCGCAGCGCACAACTCGCGGACTGCCCCGAGAACTTCGAATGGCAGGGTCTTCGCTGAGATGATGCACACTGTGAAAAAATATTAGTTTTGAAGATCGGGAAGATTTATACTTACCTCATATTGCTAATTTAATGAATGAATGACACTCCAATAGCGCATGCTTCAATATATGAATAAATTAAACATTATCTGTACTAATATTTACATTAAAATCATAGTATATAAAACAAATGAAACTGCCTAGTAACCAAACTGCATAGTAACAAATAATAAAGCGGCATTTAAAAATTAATTTGTAGTAATATTTTTCACACATGCTCCACAAAATATAATCCTCCATAAATAGTCAAACTTCAAACTATTAGCTATGTGAAATTGCACCTAGGTATTACTTTGTCTTATACACTCAATATACACGTCTTAAATATTATGTTGAAAAACATTCAAACGAGACACAGTATTGCTAAAACTGATAAAATAACGCTCAAAAAGAAAACCCGTACTAATTGCAACAGTAATTCCTCATAGCATTTCTAGGAGGAGAACACAGAGAGTTCTCACTCAATTATCTAACTTTAGCAGTAAAGGAGGTTACAGCAGATATTCCGAAGTGTAACATGCGGGTCAGCTGGCTCATGATCGTGTTTTATGAGGAAGGGTGCCTGTGCATAGGATCTTTTCATACTATCTGAACGAAATGCTGTAGAGACGAATTATAGTCCGGTGAAATTTAAAAGGCCTATTAGGCCCACAAATAAACTGTCCATTTCGAAAAAAAAAATTAACAATAAAATTGATAATATGATACACAAAGGGTGGTCTTATAACTACTAATTGATCTCTTCTAGACAACCACAGAAAACGTTTAAGGAAAAATACGTTTGGAATCATCATTGTTTTACTAGATTGTAAACTTATTTTACGATAAAGTTGCGTTCATACTACATTTCGGCAGACTAATACGCGAATAAACACGGCCTGAACATCTCTTCGAAGATTCGTTAGGATTCTCGATAGTATTTGCTAATGATGTAAAATTTGGTCTTATTCCAAATTATATATGTTATACAAACTGATTTGTTCCACGTTTTACTTCTTGTTGTTGGCTCGCGCTCGACGCGTAGCCAGCACTACATAGTACTACGGAGTAAGATGTTCTTACACCTGCAGAAGATACTCGGATCCATATCGGAAGTATTGCAGAAACTCTCATACGAGGGTGGACAAACATATTTGTATGGAACGGGGTATAAAGTTTTATGCCTTTGTTGTTAAACTGGAATTTATAACGGAAATGTTTGGATTTCCACTTGTTGATAGCTTTCATCCCGTATTTTATGTACTTATTGGAAAAGTATTGTTATCGAAAAATATACGACTTTACACTCTGGTTAGTTTTAAAGTGACACTTTTACTTATATTCATTCACTGCCAGCACTATTCTAGCGTAAATCAGGTTCCGGTATTCTTGATATGATTCTAAGATGTCTTAATTAATTTATATGACTAACTTCAAATTATAACCTAAGTCAAGACTGGTGTATAGAGACTAGTTGCTTTTTTGGCTGATGATTAAATCTAAGACGCATAGAAGTCTGTAAACTATATTATACCATATTAATCTTACCTACTTATAATTTATGAACGACTTGTTTAGATCACTTGCCGTAATCAATAATTTCATTTAATTTTTATTTTTACTATCATTTGTTAAGGACATCATCCGTTTCTAAACACTTGGCAGAAACATCACAGGAACTTATAAAACGTGCACATGATTTGATATACTCACTATCATTACCCTGTTCGTCGTATAATACCTCCTCTGCGACGCCGCACCAGCCCTCGTGGATCCAGTGCTCGACGCATTGCCGCACGTCTTCAGACACCTTACCGGGAAAATTTACGAGCATTCATTAGATGACAGTTTAATACTGTTACAGCAGAATGATGTCGGTTTAAGTAATTTTTTTAATTATTTTCATAGCCAGCAAACATGCATACGACATCATTAATCGTAGTTGTTTCATTTATGAGTAGTGATTGTGATTATTATATCGACTAATGATGCGTTGCCAGGCATAGGCTTCAGTAGAAATTGTCTTTGTTCCAGTAGTTGCACTGGGTGTTCCCACCCTGTAACTGGAACAATTATTGATTTAACAATAAACGTGATTATTATTAGCAGATTTTGTTTATTTCTAAGTGTTGTCTACGAGTTGATATATTATTATTTATCTCAACACTTGTCCCACTTGGAAGGTCGAAGCATGCAAATATTTGATTGGATTTAGCGACTTATCACTTTCCAATCGTAAAATGAAATTTATTAATTCTAATGATATTTGATGAATCAAAAATTTGACTACGATGATATATTAGAAAATAACTACTACGATTTACTAAGAAATTAAATATAAAATGTATAAGTACATAGATAATATAAAATACTATTAAACCTAAAATAATACATGTTTTTTCTTTATTTTCTACATATTTTACTTTAGAAGAAATGTAGTTCTTTTTTACTGATGTGCCAAAAAAAAAACCATAATCTTTCATATACCAAAGCTTATAATTTGATAAGGAACAATGAATGTTGTCAAAACCTAATAAAGTCAGCAGGCCTTTTAATCAAATCATACACCATTAGGCCTAGCGTGGGACGAAAATTCCGAGCCATTAAGATATTGTTTATCGAAAATACGAAAACACAAATAACTCTAGGAATTATGTTAAAAAAATGTATAAATGCTACACCGAAATTGACAATACAAACAATGTTAAGTTTACAACAAATAGGCACATTGCTAGGAGATAAATAGGATATAAAAAGGTTAGTTAAAATGGCAACGAAGTATTTTATTATTAAACCTAATATTATTTATTAGATGGAACCTTCCATCGTCATGACTTTACGTATAAGACGCCTAGTTTAGTTCAATAATTTAATTTCTTAATATGTTTGAAGTACCTGCTTAAAATATGTTTAAATGGTATCTATTTACAGGATGATATAAGTAACTCTAACTTAGCATAGAAACTGCCGCTTCCCTTCGGAATCAAGATGCGATATTTCAATTTTATTAAGTCTGTCAGCCGTTTTTCTGAAACATGAGTATGAGAATAATGCGTATCTGTAATGGAATTTAGTAAAATATCTTGTGATATGGTTCGCTGTTTAACTTCAACTGAAAAGATTGGTTAAATAAATAATCTACTTAGGAATTTTAAAACAGCGAATGATTCAAGTCCACAACAAGGAATCATTTTATATCAAATTATATAAAATCATTCCTTCATTATATATATATTATAAATATAGGTCATACCCAAATGTATCTGTGAAGCTCAAATTTATTTCATATCGTTAATAAAATTCTTTGCAAGCTTTTAATGTAAAACGAAGGAAATATTTGTCCAAAAATCATACAACGAGTAAACTAACAGTATGTAGGTACATATTTCGAACAATAGAGTACTTTATATGTTTTACTCACCATTTTGTCGATTTGAGCGTACACAACGTTGAAGTACGGCACATTGTTCGTCCTGAAAGAGAACAATACTTTTATTGACCATCAAAAAGATTTTACGTATTTTTTTTAACTAAAACCCCAACAATAAGTTATGAAAATATCGTGAACCTTTTCTATTTCGTTTGGGAGTTCATTTATTTATTTGGTTTACCAACAATAGATTACATTGTTACTTATATACTAGATTGACAAATAATCTGAAGACTGCTTAGTGCACCTAATATGCGTTTCAAATAACAATAGGACCGACTTAGCGCCATATTGTGACGTCATAGCTGTCAATTCGAACCGGTTAGATAACGTGAGCAAAAAAAGATTTTTTTTAAATAGAATTTATTTAAACAAGCAATTGCTTTTAGCGTCAAACTCTCAATTTGGCTTTCTAACTTTTGACGTTTTTGTCAAGCCATTGGATTTAAATTAGAATTGTAAGGTGGCAACCTCTAAATTTTAAAACCGTGAGAGTTGAAAATGTTATTTTTGACATAGTTTTTTGGTGATTTGTGTCTTTTTATTAACTCATAACAGCTCTTTTTTTAATACAGTTTTATTTCAAAAAATTTCTTTTCGATATAATACTTATAAATAAATAAAGTAAATAAAGTAAAATAAATCATTATTTTTGTGCAAAACAATGTTCTTTGCTGACCATAATTTTCAAGTGAAATTTGACAGATAGAGGTCATTGACGGTCCTATTCTCATTTGAATCGCATTATATTGCTTAAAGGTAAACACCACTGGGTGTGTAAAATTTAGAGAACAGCTCAAAGTTTAAATCTACATCGGAGCTACATAAATTCAGTATTTTATTTAGTAAAGAGGGGCAATCAATGGTATTATGAAAAATTTTATAAACGAATACTGCTCTCATCATACTTCGACGCTTTTCTAAAAAATGTATTTAAAATATTTTAGTCTGTCTCGCTACGAATTTAAAAGTTTCAATTCTTACAGCTATAGGTTAAATGAAGGAGAAAACGTTTTTTAATTCGTTAGAGGCGCAGGGTATGTTAAGCATAGTGTGTTCGCCATACTACACAAGAGTATTCTAGCATAATTCTGCCCAAGCCGTTATTTAGTAATAGTTTTGTCCTGTACTGTCGAAAAACTTTACAATTTCTTATAACGAATCCTAACATATTTGATGCTTTCTTGACTATAGCGTCTAAGTGAGGTAAGAACGTTAGCTTTTTGTCATACAGTACTCCTAAATCTTTAACTACAGTTACTTCCTCAATTATTTCATTGCCTATGTAGTATTTACTGTTTACAATATTTATGTTTCTGGTATACTTCATATGGAAACTTTTTTTCATATTAAAATAATTCCATTATTGTTGCAACACTGAATAAGGTTTTCGATATCAGTTTGTAAAAGCGTTACAGCTCTCGGAGATGTAATATGTAGTTACAAAATAGTTCTGCGATAAAATGAGAGTAATAAAAAACAAAACCTGATAACAGTACTGAAACTTCGAAACCTAAAGTTTCTGAACTTAAATAAAAAAAAAAGAAAAACCATTTGGTAAAATAAATAAATCTTTAAAAAAATATTACGTTAACCTCCAAAATGTTTTCAAATGTAACATACATAAGGGAAACCAATTGGGTTACCGGATTGTATGAAATTGTATAGCATAAAAACTCCACCCTTCGTATAAAAAACCAATGAACCTTTCCTTGAAAAACAAATCAATATGCGTTGTGATTATTTACCGAGTATTGGCATTCCGCACTTGAAAATCTCGGAAACGGAAAAGGATGTGAACGACATACGAGAAAATAACTTCTGTTCGGTCGCTCGTTCGGGCCAAAGTGTCTTGTCAGGGGCGAGGGTAATGACAATACTTGGTTTCCGATGTGAACGACTTTCTTAGTGCTTATTTGTCGAATCCAAGGAATCGATGGATATTGGATGCTGTTTGTTTATTTAGATGCTATCAAAGAGGTTCTAATATACGAGTATATAGTGACGATACCATCATAGTAAATGCTTTCAAAATGTGGCGGCAAAATAGATTTAGACAAATTGTCTTTCAAAACTGAATTTGTAAAATTCAACAAGTCAAGAAGTGACTCGAGAAAGACATCATCATTAATATAGTGTATAATAATAATGTAAAAAATTTTTTTTTTCGTTTTATCTAATTTGTGGTAATGCTGATTGATGAGCGTCTTGCGTCTAAAACAGTTGTGTATTTTAGGAAATTCAATACCGCTAATTGAAAGTTTCCTTAAAAAATATTATTACTTTTACTTTTAATAATTAGGTATTAACAAAATGCAGTTATTGTATAACGTTCCATTTATAATCCTTATCAATATTTAACAAAACATTACAACATGTTATGAAAACTAAAAAAATTAAATGTTGTCAATTAAATTTAATTTAAAAAATACTTAAATTATTTACAAACAAGAATATTTAAATTAACAATACCAAAAAGAAAAAGAATTAAATATAGCATAGAACTAAATTTTTAAACACATACAATTGTGCATAGGGTGCATAGGTGTAAGAGCGGTTTATGTTTGACTCGTGAAGTATATATACAAGGTGTCCCAAAATTAATAACTAAAAATTAAATTAATTAAAAAATAATAACTTTTTAACAAACTTTGAATTTCGATACCCTGTACACTATGTTTAGGTATTATGACTAAACTTCCAACAATAATACTGTTATTTCTTTTGTATTAGGGACCTGAATAGCATAGCTGTTAATCACAATGCCAAATTAAGCAAAATTTTTCTGTAGTTTTAATACAAAAATAAAATTAGTTCCGTTTATTTCTGTCAATTTTAGAAAATTTAAACTTTTAACCAACTTTGATATGGCATGGTGTAAAAAAAAATGTATCAACACTACATTGGCAAGTTGTTCTCAAAGTTGGCGCAACTAATCAAAATTCTAAAATGGTAAAATACTGTAATCACATTGAGCATAAACAAAAAGTATGCCTATTTTTTGTGAACAAGGACCAAACAGAAATATTTAGTAATTAATCCTTGAAAACTATTTTAATGTTATTACGGCATTTGTTTGCAAGAGTGGAATATGTAATTGTTTAAATAAAACAGGTAGTTGATATCAAAATGTTTTTTGTATTTAATAAATCAAATGTTCAAATTGTTTACCACAAGTATTAATACATGCGCGACAACGCCTTAAAAATGATCTTTTAATCAGACGCGCATATCCTCGTGTGGTTATGTTTACTGCAGCCTCCATGATTCTTTGTCGGAGCTCCCCTATTGTTGCTATTGCTTTAGCATAAACCTTTTCTTTTAGGCATCCCCAGTAAAAAAAATCCAACGGATTTAAATCAGGAGAGCAGGGTGGCCATAAAATTGGGCCAAGACGGCCAATCCACCGTCCCGCATACTCTTGGTCTAAATAGTTCCACACTGGAAGGGCATAATGAGCAGGACATCCATCATTTTGATACCACATATCCCGTAAAATATTTAAAGTCACATCTTCTAAGAGATCTGGCAAATTATGTTGCAGAAAATTTAAATATATTTCGCCAGTCAAATTCCCCGGCAACTCAAAGAGTCCGATAATTCTGCCGTTTATCATGCCTGTCCACAAGTTAACTTTAAATTGGTACTGATATTTGTCCTCTCATTAGGTGCGGGTTCTCGATACTTCAACTATGCAGATTATGAAGGTTTAAAAACCCATCTTTTTTACATGTGGTTTCGTCGGACCATAAAACTCTATCTAAGAATTGTGGATCCTCAGCATGTTTCCTGAGCATTGTATGGCAAAATTGTACTCGCGCAGGGTAGTCACGAGGTAATAAAGTCAGCACACGTCTTACGTGGTACGGATGAAATCTGTGAGGTTTTAAAATACGATGTGCGGTACTTTTTGGGACTCCCGTAGTGGTCTGTATGGCACGTACTGTATGGCAAGTACCTCTTCTTCGTTCTTCTCTTCTATCATAGGTCTTCCTGCATTTCTCCAAGCGCTTGGTAAACGACCTTCCGAAAACGATTGATATAAATTGATGAATACCCTATAATCTGGATATCGTTGAAGTTGATTGCAGCGTTTGCGTTAATTCTGCACTCTCCGTAAATTAAGTACATATAAGCGTATTCTAACGCTGTGTATGGGAACGGCATAGTAAAAATCAAAGAATCCAATCCACAAAGGCACGAAATCAAAGCACGAAAGGATGCGCAGTAAACAAAAGAATGAAGCGTACTGACGACTGACATATGAGCACGAGGTAGTATGGCAACCCGACGCCATTCTATCAAATAAAACAATCAGAAACGGCACAAATAGCGTCACTTTCTATCTTACTCTAAATTTTAATAGCGTCACTACCTGTCACACTCTTTCTAAACTATGGCGTCACTATCTGTCTCTCTCACGCTTCGGAAACGTATTGATGACGCTTTTCTAACTGAAGCTGTAACCCGATACGTGTTTTAAGATACATAATAACATTGATACATTTTCAAGGATTAATTACTAAATATTTCTGCTTGGTCCTTGTTCACAAAAAATAGGCATAATTTTTATTTATGCTCAATGAGATTAAAGTGTTTTACCATTTTAGAATTTTGATTAGTTGCGCCAACTTTGAGAAGAACTTGCCAATGTAGTGTTGATACATTTTTTTTTACACCATGCCATATCAAAGTTGGTTAAAAGTTTAAATTTTCTAAAATTGACAGAAATAAACGAAATTAATTTTATTTTTGTATTAAAACTACAGAAAATTTTTGCTTAATTTGGCATTGTGATTAACAGCTATGCTATTCAGGTCCCTAATACAACAGAAATAATAGTATTATTGTTGGAATTTTAGTCATAATACCTAAACATAGTGTACAGGGTATCGAAATTCAAAGTTATTTTAAAAGTTATTATAACTTTAAAAATGGAAGAGACCGATTTTTTTTCTTATTTTTTCCTGGGTAGTCGCCTCCGTATGCACTACCTGGTACCGGCTTATCGTTGAATTTTGGGACACCTTGTATACGCCACAAAATAAATCTTTCTCGTTTGAAAGTTTTTTGGTTGCGAAGCCCATGTTTTCTTGCCAAAATAAAAATGAGTAAAGCTAGAATCTGAACCTCGGACCAGTATTTTTGTAGACTTTGCTACTGAAATTTATACTGGGTAAAGTGGCGAAGAGGCTGGTAGTTGATTGCCGCGTTGGACGGCCTACGATAAACGTTGTTCTAGTAAGTTCCAGACTAAAAAGAAATGTAAAAACCGCTTTTTCAAAGTTCTTCGAGCAAACCAAGGAACATGGTCGTCTTCCATTGTTTGAGTTTTATAGCATGAAGTTTAACATAATACTAAAGTTGACTTCAAAAGAAAGAATGCACTGATGCCTAACTGCCCAGTCTCCTCTCCTCTCATAATTTACTTATTTCTTATTTATTCAAGCTTCGTACATATTGTATTGTACAGGCGGGCTTAATTCCATGGCACCCTCAAACAGTATTTTTATAAAAAGTTAAGCAATCAATCACAGAATAACTGGTTAAATTTAAATTCATATGCAACTGATTGGGTTAAGACATAAGTTCGGTTTTATATTGCTATAAAAGACATAGTTATAAACAATGTATATGATGTCAAATTATAATAATAATAAAAACTCTTTATTGCCATTAACAAAACAAAAACAAAGTACAATAAAAATAAATAAATTAAAGAAACTGACAATTTGGGCGGCCTTATTGCTTAAAGCGATTTCTACCAGGCAACCCTCTATAAACTATGAGAACAGAGTAACAAGTGAAACATAATTGGGCAGAGTTTTTAAAGACTTGAGAATGTGTATATAAATATAGTATACTATAATGAATAAAAACCATAATTTTACACATACATATTAAGTAGCTATACATAAATACTATGTAAAAAAAATATATAAATATACAGTTAATATATAAATGAATATGAAATGTTATGTTGGATAAATATTAGATAGAAAGTACTTTTTTAAATTAAACTTAAAAGAAGTGACAGTCCTAGCAGTATGTAGATGAGGAGGCAGGGAATTCCACAAACCTACAGCACGCACTGTAAATGATGTGTGAAAAAATTCAGATGTGTGATGTGGCGTGGACAGAAGCATGTTGTTAGATGAACGTAATGATCGGTCGTGGTCCTGATGTCGAAATCTAAAACACTCCTTTAGGTACTTTGGAATAGATGGGTTGAACAGTATTTCATAGAGAAGAGAAAGAATGTGTGTATTCCTGCGAAGTCGAATTGGGAGCCACTTGAGCTTAGCGCGGAAATCAGAAACATGGTCATATTTTCGTAATGAAAATATAAACCGTATACATACATTTTAGAGGCGCTCAAATTTATCAAGTTGCTCCTCGGTCAGATCTAGATAGCTTATATCTGCGTAATCCAGTACAGGGAGGAGAAGTGACTGTGCGAGCGTAATTTTTGTCGGTAAGGGTAGGAAATTTCAAAGTCGCCTCAAAGATCCCAACGCAGCAAATAACTTCTTGCTAACAGAGTCAACTTGGTGTTTCCACGATAAGGTCCATGTAAACACCAAGGTTTTTGACGGCTGAGCTAAAAAGTATTCGCTCACCTTCAAACATAACAGGTGGCAATGAATTGAAGTCAATCCTAGCTAGCATATTTGAACTACCTATGAGTATCAACTGTGTTTTAGAAGGATTAACTTTTAAACCGAAACGTTTACTCCAATCTGCAATCTTGAGCAAATCATTATTAGTGGTATTTATTGCGTGGATTATGTCATTGGGGGAGGCATGGGTGTAAATTTGAAGGTCATCTGCATACAGGTGGTAGGAAGAAGATAAAGGCTGAGTTATTGAATTAATGAAAATGGCAAACAATAAGGGAGATAGCACACCACCTTGAGGGACGCCGGCAGTTGTGTCACACCAGTCGGATACATTCACATCCCCAGATATACGCGGCCTGCGTCGATGTAGATAACTACGAAGCCAGCAAATCACCGTTGGAGATATGTTGAGTGACTTTTTAAGACACCGAGAAGAACATCAAAATCCACAGTATTAAACGCATTACTAAAATCAAGTAAGCTTAGTAGTGTCAGTTTCTTATTTTCCATGTTACTGCGAATGTCATCTGTGATTTTAATCAGGGCAGTAACCGTACTATGACCCGGACGGAATCCAGATTGAAATGGATTCATAAGGTTATTTTTATAGAGAAAGGATAGGATTTGATGGTGTACTAGGCGCTCTAGCACTTTAGAAAGAAAGGGAAGTATAGAAATTGGACGAAATTCAGAGAAAGAACTAGGATTGGCCTTTTTTGGTAAAGGAACTATGTTTGCTGATTTCCAGGCCTTAGGGAAGGTTGCTGAGGATAAGGAATTATTAAGAATTTTTGTGATTATTGGAGTTAGGAGATCGAGTAAAGGAATAAGCATATTACGGCTAATGCCATCGTAACCCACAGCGTTGGATGAGATGGATATGATACTCTTCCTAACATCACAATCGGTGAATTGTTGAATTTCCAATTGAGGAATATCTGGGTACGGCAAAGATGAAAGATATTTTAAGGTATGGTCTTTTATAGATCCGTCCATGGTTGAAGTGCATGTGAAGTGTTTATTTAACAGATTCAAGTCGATATTGGAGGACATACAATCACTTTTAGATTTGCCAATACCCAATGATCTTAAAAAATTCCAAACTTTAGCTGGATTTTTATTTTCTACAGATTTGTGAATGTGGTGGCGTTGTGCGTCCCTACACACTCTGTTGCAGTGATTACGAACAGTTTTGTAACGCTCCTTATTTATATCAGAAGGGTCTCTTTTATATTTCCAGCGTGCCGAATTCTTCTTTTTTAAAAGCAATTTCATATCATCCGTTAACCAAGGAGCAGGTAAATGTTTTAATTTCACTGGCCGATTAGGAGCATGTCGATCATAAAGGTCTATAACTAAAGAATTGAATAAGTTGATCTGATCGTCCACGCTCGTTAAAGTATTCACTCTTAACCATTCAATATCAGCTGCATCTTTATGAAGTTTTATTACCGGCAAAATTACGACGCATTAGAATTTTAGGCTTTAGTTTAGGAAATCGGATCTTATAAGATAGAAACAAGAGGTCATGATAGGAAAATGCATCCGCGCTGCACTGACCATGTGTGGCAATGGAGTTGACTGATGACACCAATATAAGGTCAAGGAGGGAAGGGTCACAGTTCGGAAAGAAATGTGTGGCATTCAGTTGAGCCAACTGTAGGTTACTGGATTTTACGACAGATAGTAGTCGAGCACGGTGGTCACTTTTCAGCATACAAGTATTAAAGTCACCCATGATAATAGTATGCTTGTACAAGGGAGTCAGATCTTCTAGAAGCTTTTCAAGCTCATGAAAGTAATCTATATGTTTCGATGGAATGTAAATAACACCTAGAAGAACTTTAACATGTAACATTACGACTTCAATGAAAAGATATTCTAATTGCGAGCCATGCTGCTCACATGATTTAGTGATAACAGTGTAGGGAATTCCTGTTCTGAGGTAGATTGCAACTCCACCACCAGTTCTGGAAACCCTGTCATTGCGAATCAGCTGATATCCAGGCAAGGAATATGAAGTGGAAGGTAAACATGGCTTAAGCCACGTTTCCGAAACAAGTATAGCATAGAGGCTATCAACATCAAAAGCATTAAGCATATCTATATGATGTGCAGGAATACTTTGGGCATTGATATGAACTACATTAAAATTACGGGGCACATGATTGAATTGAGAATCTAAATATTCACTAAGGGAAGGAGAGGTGCTTTGAAAACTGAGGTCGCTGTTCAAACCATCTGAGGAGCACGTTTCATATTGCAAAGAGTCACTGTCACTGTACATGAATAAACTTAATAATAATAAAAATATTATATAAATATACCTATATTTCAAATAATAATAATAATAAATTAATAATAATAATAACGATATACACATATATATATATATATATATATATATATATATATATATATATATATATATATATCTATTTAAATACCTGAATATTAGTTAAACAAAAAAAAAAGAAAGAAAAAACAATACATACTTCAAGTCATTAATTAAAAATTATTGACATGTACTCGTATAAATATATATATATATATATATATATATATATATACATATAAATATTTTAATATTCTAAAACACACATTCAATTAAATATTGAAATTCGGGGTCGAAATATATGTTTTACACTTGTAAAACACACTAGTCGTTGAGCGTTTGCTAAATCCAAAAATATAATCTGATAAGCCTATAAAAGTGTTTCGAAAAGTAAAATAAATAAGATCACCTAAAATTCTGTTATTTAGGCTCATATCCATTATAACAATGTGCTGTTCAGGAATATTCCGAGTAAACATACGATCGGAATATTTTTGGCAGAAATTGAATCATGGTTCCTAGTGGTGGTAGGTTTCATGGAGCGTAGTCAAATTTTTACTACTCCATTTAAGCAACGTTGAATGTTAGTCTTAACTTTAATGAATTTTTTTAATGACACAGACCTATAATTATCACAACAACTATCAACTAGGAAGGTTTCGAAATAAAATTCAAATCAATGATACTGATACTGTTTAATTAGCCCTACAATACTCTTACATCAAAATTATGTGCTTTGTGTATATCAGTGAAGACCTATTATTGGCCTTCTGTTGCTTATTTGTATGACTATACTGTTTAACCTTGCTGTTGGTTTAAAATAAATAAATAAAAAAATATGAAGCATACAATGTCAAGTTCAAATTGACTGATTTAAAAAACATTTTTTCCATTGAGCTATAATCTTTTAATTTTCTTCTCTACCTGCAATTTCCAGCAGATAATTAAAAAAAATATTAGTTCAAACTTCGAACGTTAATAAATTTTACTTGTAACTTTGTAAGGTTATTATTCTTTCTCTCGTTGTTTAGAAAGCTCCATTGAGTAGTTGTTAATTTATTATGCTAGATACGAATAGTGTATGTACACATTTAAAAAAATTAAAAGATAAAAAAAATAACTAAAAATAAATTCATGAAAAGAATACCAGGTTTAGGTCTCCGCAACGAGGTATTCAACCAATAATGCCGGCAGAAATACCTGACTGGATGGTCAAACTAATGTTTCGCGCGATGAAACTATAGATAAACCCGTCACACACCTTGGCGGCTCTGCGCAGAACATGAATTTGGTGGAAATGAACTTAAACTGCACCTAAGTTCAGATCCACCGAGTTATTTGATGCATACTATACCAGCCATCATAGTAGATATATGATAATTTGGAGCAACGCAATGGTCTCCCCGAATCACACCTAAAAACATCAACACAGTGAACTTACGTTTCGAACAGGGGGTGATAATACGTGAGACCCTGCTGCAAATCTATCTGCACTAAAGTAATCAGGTTTACGAGGTCCTCCCCTCTTTCTGATTCCGTGTCTTGAGCGCAGAGGGCTTCGTACCATTCAGCGGTGCCTTTGCGCAGGGACGCCACGATCTCGCTCCTGTTGGTTGCGAAGGTTCAAATAATTATGGTGCTAATGTTTAACTTATTATAACAGTTGAAGGGTGGTGTTTTTCAGGGGTGTTTGTATTCTAAGATATACTGCAAATAAACTTTTTTCGAATATATGTCTTGAGACATAAACTGATTAAAACATCCACTTAAATATCGTTAATGTCATAAGACTTTCTTTTAAAAAATGTTACTTAGATAGTTTAGTCTCCATTAAGTCGATAATAGTTGACTGTATGTTTTATGAGGCAACATGATTAATCCGTATAAAATATCTTCCGCGTTTCCAGTAATATTCAAAACGAGTCTTGCACATTTTTTTTTCTAACTAAACAAATATGTTTTTAATAAAGGCAGCGGACTGTACTGCTTTCTTAAAAGTGATTTATTGCTAATAAATCTGAACACCAGAACCAAAACGATATGTAAACAAAGATAATACCTGCTCATGATAGAAGGCAAACGAAAATATTTATTACCAAATTCGTTAAATATGCAACAGTCATTCGAGTAATTACAGCCGCATGTTAAATAGAGTTAACAATTTGTGGTCCACCAGCGCTTCACGTTCCGTTCGCATTGCAAATAACTAATTTCCCGGTAGTTTATTATTAAATAAGACATAATAAAATCGCCAATTCATCTAAAGAAATCTACATTAAAATATTATTAAGTTAATAATGCCTGTCCGGTCAAAATCACTTCGACACATAAGATTTTAGTTCAATCTACTGTCGACATTGCTTAGTTTTTTTACAAAACAAAAATATTAAACGCTGATTTAATAAGATGCTACGATCTTGGTGACTGTCAATGAGCTTAACTACTGAAGTACCTACATTTATTAAGCCAAATGCTCTGACGGTGACGGAAAACATCTTGGAGACCGTTGGAGACCCACATTCCCAGAAGTTATTTCGAAAGTTATTGTATAGAGCTACGGGACCTACTATCTCGGACATAGTAGATAGTAACTATTATTTAAATGTTGCCGTAATGAATACGAATGTCGGAAAAACTATGAAGGCAAAAGCTTGTATATAATAAAAATGGCTGCAGAATTCAAGATGATAGCCGAAATTAAAAAAAACCATTTCACACACAACTTGGTAGGTTTATATACTCTATCATCCCGCAGTAAACTGTAGGTAAACGAGATTATTCATTGCCTTAAAAAAAGGGTCCCAAAACGCTTTATATTATTTAGCAATCAAATAAAACCGCTGCATAACTATAATAAATCCCCAGACAAACACACCAACTGTACGGCCCCAAAGTAAGCAGAGCTTGTGTTATGGATGACCATACAGTGAACTGGGGGGAACCCAGAATAAACATACATATATTAGGTCTTTACCTATGAAATTGCCGTTTTCCACGAAATAAATAAAGCGTAATTTTTTTATATATTTTTTATTTCTATTAATCAAAATAATCACCCATGCAATCAATGCATCTTTGCCAACGCATTGGTAGCTTATTGATGCCTTTCTTGAAGAAATCAGCTGGACGGGAGGCAACAAATTCTTCAAAGGCATTTTGTACTGTCTCTCGGGTATTGAATTTTTTTCCCGCCAAGAAGTTATCCAAATTCTGGAAAAAGTAGAAGTCTGTAGGCGCAAGGTCTGGTGAGTACGGCGGATGACGGAGAACTTCCAACCCCAACTCTTGTAGCTTGGAGACCGTCTGCTGTGCAGTATGAGGTCGCGCGTTGTCGTGCAGGAGCAGTGGTGCCGAACGATTGACCAAAGCTGGTTGGAGACGTGCGAGCTTCTCCATCATTGTGTTCAGTTCTTCACAGTACACATCTGCAGTAATGCTTGTCCCGTTTGGCAAGAAGCTGTGATGAATTACACCCGCGTTAGACCACCAAACAGTGACCATCACTTTTCTAGGGGTAAGTTTTCGTTTAGGGTGTTTGGGTGTTGTTTGGGTGCTGATCCAGGGTCCAACCAACTTGCTGAGCGCTTAGGATTGTCAAACAGGATCCATTTCTCGTCACAAGTAACAATACGGTTCAGAATTTCTTCATTTGTATGCCTGCTGAGCAGTGCAAGGCACGTCTCCACGCGTACTTCGCGCTGGCGGTCATTGAGTTCGTGGGGTACCCATTTGTCAAGCTTTTTTACCTTGCCAATTTGACGCAAATGGACCAATATTGTTTTGATGCTAACGTCGAAAGCTGCTGCTAATTCAGCCGTGGATTGAGTTTCATCAGCTTCCACAATTGCCTTTAATTCGTCATTGTCGACCAAAGTTTTCGGACGACCACGGGGTTCATTTTTCAGGTCAAAATTTCCAGAACGGAAGCGGGTAAACCAATAACGGGTGGTGCGTTCGTTTGTAGTGTTCGCTCCGTAAACGTCGTTGATGTTGCGTGCCGCTTGTGCCGCTTTGCTGCCACGACGGTACTCATACTCCATAATTACTCGAATTTTTAACTTATCCATGATGACGAAAAATGTTCGAATGCGTTGAAAACAAAACACTAACTATTAAACAAATGACGATTTTAGAAAAAGAATTCCATGTTTGTCAAATAAAATTAATTTGAAATTAGAATTATCAGTCAAAAAAAATATATTTTCATTTGAAATGGCCAGTACGGCAAAACGGCAGTTTCATAGGTAAAGACCTATTATAAGTATCAACTACCATGACCTTAGAACAAACATCTGTGTTCATCACACAAATGAATACTCCGGCCAGGACTCGAACCTGGGACCTCCGGCGTATGAAACAGGGCTACCACTACGCTATTTACACCGTCTTTTACATAATTTGTATTTACTTTCCCACGCGTGTAACTGTAACGGGAAGCCTTAAATTCGAAACTTTGCACTTCTATCTTCAGTGCACGTCAGAAATGTGTTAGCAAATATATTTAATTTACATAAAAGGAGAACTATTCGGGATAAGCAAAACGTACACAAACTCACTGACTTGAAAAATACGCTTTGTCTCTTATATGGCATTAGTTTGTTTATATCCTTGAAAGTATTATAATTCTTTATAAATAATTATTTATAAGGTTCACGTATCTGAGATAGTTAACATCACATTTTGATGCTTGTTTTAAAGCATCAAAATTAATAATAGGAAGTAGATAAGTAGTAGAGATTTTATAGGATTCTGGTTAGCAAGTTGAAAACGAATACAAATAAGTAGTTTTATTGATATTTAGGTAAGTTATTAATATACTTTTATCGGGTTTTAGTTTCAAATAAAAAATTACTACTATAAATCTTAACTTTTGAACACAACGATTTGTATTCATCACGAAACTTTAACATCATATTCCAACAAGATTCTATTAAAAATTCTAAATATACGCGTACAAAATTAACAACTCAAACACAACTTTTGTTTGAACCTTAAAATAAATCAATATAAAATCCCGAATAACAAAAGACTGGTAACTTTCGCATAAAGGGCCAGCTGTTACTTTCCTTTCACGAAGCTGATCAAAGTAGAATTTATTAAAAGCAATTTCTAGCAGAGGGTCTGCGATTGAATGTCGCAAGTTTTACCTGATTTCATTGTTGAAGGGGCAGCAACGCCAGAATGCCTTCATCTGTGAGAGCTGGCTCAGGCATCTTAGGAGATATTCAAGTCTGAAACAAGATTAGCTTTTGTTTAAAATGTTTTTTTTAAAAGAAAAGTTTTGAAAGCAAAGATTAGATTGTAAGTGGTTTTTGCGTATATGGATAACGATATTTTCATTTTTAAATAAATATTCGAGCACCAAAACTGCTTCTTATAGCTAAAACAGGTTTCGTGTAGCCTTGCGCCAGAGTTGCGGGTTCAAGTAAGGGCTGGGAGAGTGATTTGCGAGTTTATTTGATAACTCTTCTGTATTATATGTGTGCGATATGCTCCCATTTACATATTTCTTAAGTTCACAATAACCTGAAAATCTTGACCACTGGCAATAAATTAAGCCAATTTGAAATATTCATTCGTAACATTCTTCAGTCTAGATGATTACCAATGTCTCGTTGGACTAATTTATGGTCGCTGTTTGCAACACTAAGGTATCGGTGTCGAGTTTAAGATATTTGGTTGGTGATCAAATAAATATTTAAGCAAAAGGATTCCCGTATGTCTGCTGTGCAAAGGAAGGCGTTAGTGGGATTAGAACGAGTATGTTACTTTCGTGTTACAATGTAAAGATACGTTTAGTAAAGAGGTTTCATTGCTTCTTTGTCTACTTTAAAAAGGAGCTTGTTTGATTCTCGAGTTCGCTACGTTTTTGTCATTTTAAAATTAAGTGCGGATGTAGAGTTAATCTTTAGATTTTATTACATATTTACACATTTTAAACAAAATGAACATGATACAAGAAAAGCATGAAATTGAGAGAACTGTTAAAATGTTTTTAAATGTTGTTAAATCTATATATAATTTATATTTTAACTGACAAAATTTAATTTTTGTGAAAGTTTCATTTACGCATAACTTGCTTTTATCTTATATTCTTAAGCATTCCTTTATCATGAAATGTTAATTATTCTAGAAGAAAAGGAGTATATTACGAGCGTAGCCGCGTCCTAATCCTAGTAATTCATAAAATAAAACGATTGTATATCATATGTAAGTCGAATATATTCTTACCGATTCTTGTATCACCCTTTACCTCAATTTAAAGTACAATTTTGCAACTTTTAATAACCTAAACTCTTCATGTAATCCTTTTCCTTATACGCGATTTTGTCAAAATTAAACCTAAAAGCTTGAGTTTGTTTAATTCGAAGCTTAAGCAAAACTTCTAACCCTCGTCAAGTAAGAATCATTGTCGGCAAGCTGTTGTGGCATTTTGGGTTGTCTGTTGATGTTGATAAGGATCTTAATGGCATAACTTTGTGTTTGGTAGTTACTACCCTTTGCTTATCTTGTCATTATACTTCGTAGGATGGAATGTTGTGCGTGTAAGATACCGCTTTTTTTGAGGTAAAGCTTTGTTATAATTCGGAGCAGAGGGTAATATACTTTTTTTTGTAAGTTTACCGGTAATTTAAAGTAAATTTGTTGTGGAAACCCTATTACTAGAAAATTAAGGTACTGCTGGTTTGATTTTTGAAAGATGGACCAAGTGTGTTGTATGTTGTGCTGTTGTTGTTTGCTGGGCAAAGTAATAAATATTTGGTTCTTCAATACTGGATGGCCGAGTGGCGTAGTGTGTAGTAGCCCTGCCTCATACGCCGGAGATCTCAAGTTCGAGTCAGGGTCGGGGCATGATGAATACAGATGTGTGTTCTCGAGTCATAGTTGTTTTTATTTATATATGTATGTTTATGCTGGGTTCCCCCCCAATTTCGCTGTATGATTATCCATAACATAAGCTCTGCTTACTTTGGGTCTATGCAGTTAATATCTTGTGATATGGAATATACCATGGAAAATGCCTGAAAACCTTTTATAAATATTGTTTTGTGTTATTCGTACAAATAGTTCTATTTATATTGCAATAAAAATACAAATAAATAGTTTTAAGGTATTTTCGAATCAAACGCATATTGCACTACACAAGACTTGGCGCCGGCGTCACAGCTAGCCCCATAGAAAGGCAGTTTTTAAAATATAAATAATTACTTGTTAAGACTTCGATGGTGCAAGGTGGGATACAGATCACGATGCAGCCTCAGTTGATGCAGGGCCCTGTCCACGAAATCTGCGAAGCAGTCGGCCAGCCAGCGCTCCTCGTCCCGCGAGACTCCGGCGCCGGCGTCGCCGCTGCCGCCGTTGGCTAGCGCTTCGCTGGCGCACCAACCGCGCTCCAGCTCGTTAAGCAGCTTGTACATGTATCTGAATATTTTGATAAAATATAGAGGTTCAAATATATAATAGGAAGAATTTTGGTTTTGTTGTGTTCAGGAGATAGACTTTTTCAAATATTAAATGAAGAATCCATCCGATGGTATCTGACTGTCGTATCTAACGATATTTGATTAAACAGCGTTAACGTTAATTGATGTACTCTTCATCGCTACAGATGATTGTTTTTCAAAATGGCTCACTTTCATTACGTTTTAATAGAGGATTACAAATGGGTACTCGGTTTAATTAGTTTTTTTCGCTATGTAATACGCAAATATCAAGCATTTCTGTGTAATAAGCCGACCTAGCTCCAATTTTAGGAGAAGCGACTAAGGCTAAGGCTAATAAATATTATATTATTCTACGTTCATACCACTACAACATATTCTATTATAACACTTACTTCGGGTCCAACGGAGCCTCACTATTGAGCCTGCAAGCGGCAGCAAACCTAGCAATAGCAGCCTGCAACGTGCTCATGTCTCCCTGCACCGCATGTTGATGCAGTAGCGTCTGCGCAGCCCCGCACAGCTCTCCTTCGAACGAGTTGGAGCTGCCTTGGTGAGCCACGCTGCCGGCTTCTACCTCGTGCGCCAGTAGGACGCCGAAGAGGCGTTCGTGTTGACGCACCTTTAAAGGAAAAATAGATGATTTTATATATTTATTTTTATACTAATAAGAATACACTCTTATTTTAGAGGTGCCTTTTCACTCTACTTTAAAATATTACAGGACTTTAATTTGTAACAAAAATAAAGTATTTTACTGTCAAAATCTATGACAGTTGACAGTTAAATTATATCATCAAAATAGTTTTCTTTGCTAAAAGGCATGATGTATTCCGGTTGTTTTCAGTGAAGTAGAACCTCCTACAACCTGCATCTTGTTTAGGTTGTCTACGATTACAGTAGATTATTTATATTAATATAAATGTCAATAATTTAACAAAAACAAATAACTCAAGCAATATTCACCTGTACCACAACAGCAACAAAAATCACTTAAATTTTATATATCCTATTGTACTCGTAGAATTTCGTGCACTTGGAATGACATGGTAAGGAAATGAATTTCATGTTTCGCAAAATCCGGAAACTGTTTTATTTACATTCTAATAAAATATAAAAAATGAACAAAAAAATATATTTTACAATTAGTAGTTTCAGAGTTTATTTCCTAGAAACACAGAATAAAAGATTGAAAATAATGTTCTTTCCTTTTAGGGCGATAATTGCTTACATTTTTGAAAACGTTCATAAAGTTTTCAAAAACATTGCTCTTTGTGCAACAAAATGAAAAGAAACGTAAAAGTATTCTATAAGCGGGACACGTTACATTCTTTATAAAATTGTCTAAATTAACGAGCATCAACTACCTACCACATAAATCGTGTGAATAATTTAAAAGTCTTATTTCAAATTGCTGCTTAGATATTACCCAATAAAATACTTGGGATATGTACTTAAAAGTAACTTGCCTACCTTTTAATAAGATTTCCCACGACCCAATTACATCGATAATTGGATTAAGATTTATTTTATCGAGCATTTACATGAAAACCGGCTGTACAAAACTCACGGGCTCATGGGGGTAAAATAAATTGTTAAACCGGATAATGAGATTGGGACATGAAAACTTGTGGAGCGCGAAAAAGTCACCCTCACAGAGTACTCCTAAATAAGTTTTTAGGTTGAATAAATTGGATTTATTTATCATGTAATCGCAATTTCACTCACCCCCTCACTCGATTACTGAAGAAAGGACTTATAGCTCCTGAATTTTTTATGAAGATGCGAAATCTTTTTAGGCTAGATAGAGATAAAATTCTTTGTATAAGGAGGTCTTAGCATAGACGACCGAGTGGTGTAGTGGTAAGTAGCCTTGCCTCATACGCCGAAGGTCCCAGGTTCTAGTCCCGGCCGGGGCATTCATTTGTGTGATGAACACAGATGTTTGTTCTCGGGTCATAGTTGTTTGTATTTATATATTAATGTTTATTCTGGGTTCCCCCCAGTTCACTGTATGGTCATCCATAACACAAGCTCTGCTTACTTTGTGGCCATACAGTTAGTGTGTTTGTCTGGGGATTTATTATTATTATTTAAGGGTAGAAAGTACAATGTTTTTTTAATTAAAGTTTATATATCGTATTGATTTTTGTAATTTGAATTAGGAGCATCACATGTGAAGCGGACAGCGGCTACTCAGAAAGTTTTGCCACAAAAAGCTTTTTTGTAGGAAACGCTGGCAAGTATTAATTTATTTCGATAGTTCGATTATTTAAAAGTAAAAATATAACTTCCTAACGTTCCCAATTTAAATTTCCCTCAAAGTTTTTTTCCAGCATTATGAAACTATTGTGTGTCGGGATGGGCGTCACGAACATTTTCGTGCAATGTATTTACGCCTTTAAGTCCAAGTTAAAACTTGATTAAAGAATTAAACGACTTCAGTTAGCTTTTCTGAACAAGAAGTGATCTAAAGCAACTGTGTACTGCTAGTATAACGAGTTAAATTACGGTCGCTTAAATTAGAAGGATGAAGAAAGAAGCGATCGTCCTTTGACTTCTTTTACGAAACAAACATTGTAATGAAAGATTTGATTCAACAAAACCGGCGAATCACATGCGAGGAGATGCAGCCTAATCCGCAGATTGGATCGGAAAGTGTTCATGATATTCTACTTTACCTTACCTTTGCGTATGTAGTGTTTCGCACTGGCTACCCCACAACCTCACCGCTGCGCAGAAGCAGCGTGGTTTGGTGCCATAATATGATTAATAAATTCAAAGCAGGTTCTTCTCACCATATTACGATATCATAACAGGGGACAAATCTTGGATCAATATGATCCAGAAACAAAGCGCCAGTCAAGAGTGTGGCTGGTTCAAAACGAGCCAACGCATACGAAAGTGAAAAGTATTTTTAACACCAGTTTTTTTTTCTTAACAGTTTATTTAGTTTCAACTCCCTTAAGAAACCAAAGTAGCTTCAATAAAGAGCGGTACGCTTCTAAATGCTTGCCAGAAGTTTTTGATGCTGCGAGCAACAAGCGAGCGAACACGAGTCTCCCCGGTCTTTTGCTCCACTACGACAACGCGCTCGCGCACTCCGCGATCAAGACAAGACAGTGACTTCGTAAACACCATACTGATAAACATTTTGGGTCCTCCGCCTTACAGCCCTGATTTGGCGTGAGACTTCTTCCTGTTCCCTAAAATTAAAAACCAGCACAAGGTGATATAGTTTTAATCGCCAGAACATGCTCTCGCTGCTTTGAAAATTGATTCAGAAGCATGAAACTGTGTATAGACACTGGCGGAGACTTTTTTGAAAAGGTGTTATAAAAAGAAATATAACCTATAGAACATTTTTATTTTTTTCTCAAATCTTTCTGAGTCCCACCATAAAATAAATGGATAAAAATTTCTATTGTAATGAGAATAATGCATAATATTATGAAAAAATCCAAGAAAATAAAATTCCTTAGAAAGCTATGAAGCATTTTTGTAACGATAATTATCGGTGAACTAGAATGTTGCCGTGAACCAGGTGTTCTCGATAGTTATAGAGCACGTTTATTATAAATGTGAAAGCCTCTCTATTATCAAACTTCTCGAATTAGAGTCTGAAGAGATACTTCCATGACAACGGATACTAGTAACATTAGTCGAATATGTATTCGGGCCAGCCTTTATCGGCACGGCTCGGCGACAAAATCGAATATATCTAGATGAACGTTCGGGAAAAATGCTGCCTTGCTTATTCGGGTATGAGCGAGTTGAATTTTTTTTTGTTCCCCTCCACGGGAAGGGCAGGAGGATAAAAAATGCTTTGTCGCATACTCCGCGCGCGCGATCGTAGTTATGTGGGACTCGTCCTGACGCCTACCAGAACCATACCCACTAAAAAAACCCCTGTCAGCTCGTGCAATTTTTTGCTACTCAGCCTTCATCTGAGCGACGAGAAAGAGGCTGCGCTAGCGGGGTCCAGAAGGGGTCACCCGCTGGAATTTACATAGCACTGAAGGTGCTCAAAACACTGAAGGTGAATACATAGCACTGAAGGTGCTCAAAATGAAAAGTAAATAATTAAAAACATTAAAAATTTAAAAATAAAATTGCATTAATTCGGATTTACTTTAGAATTAGAATTTACGTTAGAATTAGAAGTTGCGGCCTGAAGGGCTAAGAGATCTAGCGTCAGCTGCGTCGCTACGTTCGTGTGCACGTTTCTCGATCTAGCGACTTTGAATTTGAATTTCGAATCTAACGCGAGTTGAATCGAATTTGCCGACCTTTATGCAAACTGATTGGACTGCCAGATTGGCAGGAGCCGAATATGTGACAACAGCTCCGGGCCAGCCAAGAAATAACGCCGACCCGATTGTGCCGGCTGGAACATGTGGGTAGCACCTCTAACATACTTGTGATTCTTAGAGTTTATTTCATTCGAAAAATACCCCTTTAATTTAAATAATTTTAACGATTGCTTTTAAAAACAGTGTAACGGCGAATGCTTTTCAAACAAAATGTCAATTCACCGTAAAAACTTTAAATATACCGAAATCATGTAGTATAACGAAATCTATCTTTATGACCTGTACTTTGTTTTAAAGCTAAACTATTTTATCTTACTTTGAATGTGACTTTTGATTGATTAGGACACAAAAGTTCATTAGCTCTCAATCCCGACAAGTTCTGATAAAAAGCATAATTTGATTTACATAAGCTTTGTAGCAAAATCCAATATACATGAGAGGTAGGTAGTTCGTAAATAACTCGACAGGCGATGAAGCGGACACAGCGGGCGGCCTGCCGATAATAGATATTCCGCCGCTCACACAAGCCGTAAAAACAATAGAGTGTGCACACCCCGAGAAGCCTATTTAACGAAATATCACAAAATTCCATTAACATTTTGTGAACTTTCACAAGAGCTTGCAGATAATTGTTTTTGTACGAGCTTAACCGGCTGATAGCCGTTGTACTTCCGCGTCTGTTTATCTTTAGCTATAATAGCTCGTTTATATAATAGTTTGCTACTAAAATCTCTTCAATTTATTCATGAAAACGTTTCACTATTAACCGTTAATTTTTGGTTATGCTTTGCTGGAGAGACTTGACGATTTGGGATTATTATATAACTTTACCAAACGTACTTAATCACAATTGTATTTTGTATCATATACTCACATAGCACCCAGGGTAACAATTCAAGACAATATCTCATGCAAGTGGATGTAAAATACGCCCGTTGCGAAAGACAATATAATATTTTATGTATGTATATATATTTTATTTATGTATGTAGCTCAGGATATTAGCTGTATTGGTCCCATGTGGAGAGGTAATTCCTATTACGCTATGTACTTAAGTCAACATGACTTAGAGTTTCTAAAAAAGGAAAAATAACATGGTAATATTTATATCTGAAAAATAAGTACGCAAAATAAATGTAGTTATTACTCAAGGTCTATGAAAGCAAAATAACCTATATCGTCGTATATTATTACGACTAATTATTTATTCCGTACAAGTAAGTTTTTAATACGACAATAAAATGGGTGAAAATTTGACTGCATCCGAAAAATCAGTCATAATGACTTATTTATATTCTCCTCCGTCATGAGAATATCGCCTAGGATTTATCACCTGCGGGTACTCTACAATTTATCAGATAAGTATTTAATATTATGAGTCCAATCTGATACCGAACTCGTTACAAAGTTATTAAAATACCATTTTGCGATATTAATATTAAAAGCACCTGAGTGTTGAATAAGTCGAAGTGGGGGAGAATTCTGAGAAGTATTATTCCAGCTGGGTGGAGGCTCGGTGGTTTCCGTTTCCACGAGTCTCTGACTTTGAGAATAAGGCAATATTGTACGACCTGAACGTTTACTGACTTGATATCGATTTCATTCATAGTTTTTAGGTGATTTTCTAGAAGATTTTATGCTAATTTGTGTGCAATCAGGCAACTTTGTGTTTTTTTCTTAGAACGACTTTTGTTTACAATCGATATCATATACATTTTGTCCGGTTTAAAAATAAGGATAAACGATTCGTTATAATAAGTAGTCGTTCCGCTTATCATTAACATTTTGAACGTGTGAGTATTCTTTGTAAAGTCATGATTCTGACCATATCAAATTACATATTTATAATCATACTCATATTTATATACATATTTATAATAATCTCGGTTTCAATAAATCACGATCATCCGTCACCATAATTTTGAATAATGTAAATACCTACTGTAATTTTCTACTTATATGGGTAAAACGATTTTCTGCCTTATGTATTAATACTCGTTAAGAACTTGTTTACTAACCATTAGTAAGAGCATGTATAACGCCAACGTAATTCAAGTGTACCTACCCACCGTATTTTAGATGCCTTCATTATAATTAAACATTTTACATGAAATTGAACTATTATCATAAATAAATAATAAGTAGCTTGTATCGTTGTGTATAGTTAGGATATAATTAAACAGATATCACTTTTATTTCGGTAGAAGAGTAAATTATGAAAGTTGAATAAATAAATAAACAAGATATCATTCTCTTTAGACTTATAAAGTTTAAAAGATGCTCGACACTAAGATAACTATTTAAGATATATGTATATATTTTTTTTATTCTCTAAACTATAACTCATGCAAACGAGGGCTGTTTTCATGAGTTATACTTGAACTAAGTACACAACATAACCTTCATCTGCGATGTTGCAATCACTGCAGAGTGCGCTCATTGCTGAGAGAGATATCATCAAGTTTGCTTCAGCGAGTTGAGAACACTCGTGTCTTTACATAAATGAAGCTTGGAAGACGAGGAAATTATTTAGAAGTGCCCGGCCTTGGAAAATGTTAACGCTGAATCATTTGAGCGCTTATTGGCTCATATTAAATGTAAAGGTTAAATGTAGGTACCATCGCAGTACAAATTCAATAGCTGTGTAAATTCTGGATGTTGACTAGATACAAAATTAACGCTAAATAATTAAGTTCTTGATTGGCTGCGTAAGAAAGAACGGTTTTGAAATGTGTATTTGTGCTATGCACTGACCTTGTAAGGAGTAAGAAGCTATTTTATTTTAATAAATGTGCTGTAATGTTTATTTAGATGAATCTATCTGTTTGACATTAGACGCTAGTTACCAGAAACTAACCTAACCCAAAAACTAATTTTGTTAGTTTACGAGTTTTATTGTCAGGAAACTCCACAGGCGTTCGGTAGATTCGTTCGTGATAAGCTATATTAAAAATGTAAGTAGTCGTAATTGTAAGCAAATCACTCAGTATGGACGTTTCAGAATACATTTCCGTATTTCAATGAAGTTACAAGGTTTCAATAATAAATTACAGGTTCCATATTTTTATTCTTCGTGTTTAGAGCTAATCATGTTTATAACGTTAGTGACGTTATCAATTTATAACAATAGGGAATCAATTTATTCTAATCAATAAATACTCAGTAAATATTGGCAAAATATAATTCAATCTCAATAGCTGATCTCGACACAGTAATTTAAATTCACACAAAAAAAGAACTTTGAATCATACATTTTTCTTAATGTTTCTTTAAAGGAGTTCAAATTTTTAGCAAAGTATAAAGATTAATTTCTTTATACTTTGTACATTCGCAACTCTAAGCTCCCCACGAAAAAATGTAAAGAAAACCCCTTCAGGAGGAATTATAATTGTTGAAAAATATATTTTGATATTTTAGTATTGACGCTCTGCATAAAAATTTAACTTTATCAAGTGTAATACTCGTATAGGGTTAAAACTGTATATTATTACCGCAAAGCTTCAGCAATAATCACAATACGAGGAAATCGAAAACCAATTACACAAATATTTCAATATGGAAAACGGATTATAACTACTAATGTAATCCTAATGTAATCGCGTACTAATGTAATCCATTCATCCACATCAAATGCACATGCATAATTTATGTTGATTTGTACTATACAGTGTTTGTATGAAATAGTTATAAATTAATAATTCATTTTCTAAACTCTTCGAAAGTTACCAATTTGCTTTAATATGTCGGGGTAAAAAAGAACATCCATTAAAAAATATGTCGGCTTCAGATAAAGACTAAAAAAGAATAAGTAAGATAGTTCACAAAACAACGGTGACGCTTGCTTTTGAAAGGCAAACTTTTATACATTTAAACTCCAAAATTTTTTAAAAGATCAAACCGATTTAATACGAGCGATTACACATATATAACAACGGCTTCGTAATTTCGACAGCCCAACTAATATGATAAAAATTTCTGATAATGTATTTTTATCTTTTTTTTTTCAAACTATAATTTCACATAAAATAAAAAACGAGTCGAAATTTGGGTAAAACGCGCATAGAATAAATAACACATAAATTATCACCAAAATGCTTGAAATTTAGCTCAGTTGAATACATCGTTGTGCTGTGACCTTTAAAACCTTCTTTTTCAGACTTTTTTTCCGTTTTACTTTGTTTTAAGCATAGTAGTAAGTATTTGTTCTTAAAGAAAAGAATAAAGAAACTGAACATTACAATGTTCTATAAACCAAATTCCTTTACACCAACCTGTTGCCAATTATCATCGTCATGCCGTCCCGCTTCCCTCGCAGAGAGCCATAGGCGCAGTCGAATACGGCCCTGGACCGATGAGCGCTGGGACCTGGCTTCCAACTTGTACCACGCTTCGACGCCCGTCGACGGAATCTCTCGCAGAGGTATGTTCACGCATCCTGATGGGTAGAATGAGGTAAAATATTAAGTTGTTTGGTTTTTATCATTACACAAGGAAACTTTAAAACAAAGGTTTAAATTTAATATTAATTGTCATGGGCGCCAATTATTGTGATTCATTATATTTTATAAAGGTAGTTAAATAAAAAGAGCTTAAATTTAAGCAGCAACTGCACAAATGTAGTATATCGTTATACTAGCCAAAAAATATATCTGCTAACAAAAATATTTTTATCGGAAACACTTATTAAAACTGAACTTCAAACAACGGCTATTTTTGATATCTCCGTAGAATTGAAAGGAATATTAAAAAGTTTGTTCTCAATTACTATTGGTTTAGTTTTTTGCAATGAGACAAATTAGTTTCTCGTAGTTGTTGTTTTATTTATTAGAAAGATTTGTCTCATTTAGGCAGCTGTCCCACCGCCAGCGAGAAAACTACTATCGGCTATTTTCTCGCTCAAGAAACGTACAAAAGATATACATTCCGTGTAAACAAAAGAGTGCTTATACAAATAGTTGATCGCTGACTGTTCACATTGCCGGCGAGGACTCGCTTCAATAGTTCGACGCTGAGCGACAAGAGCTGTGAAAGATAATACTCGCTCAGCGATACTCGACCAGAACTCACGCCGAGAGAGCGGTTACTACAGCAGTCAATTCTTTACAGTGTGAATCTAAAAGTACACGTATTTTTATTTTTTATGAATATCGAACAATCATTTGAATCAATATAGTTATCTAGTGCAGACGACGATGATGATGTATTATATGATAGGCTTTGTGTAGTGGCAGCTGCAATTTTGAAAAAAGGGAAGAAAATAAGGGGGTCAATAAGAAGAATATGGATGGAAAATGTTTCAGAAAAGAATACAGTGAGTTCAAACTATTCTATGAACTAACAATTGATCATTTTCGCACATATTTAAGAATGACAAGAGATGAGTTTGAATATTTGCATAATTTAATAGAATATGGCGTTAAAAAAATTACACAAATTATGGACAACTCGTCATTACATTAAGGTAAGACTTGATCTCAGACTCCATCGCTTGGAGTGATTTCAACAGCAGGCACTGAATCTTGGGTCTCTTCGTTTCGGCTACGAGTAGTATGTTCTCCGTTTCCAATTTGCTGCTAACCAGAACCGTTCAGGTGAGGCAGAAGCGTGTTCAGAAGAATAATTTGTCTGATTTGCAGAAAGGCGTGAGATGTATAGGCATAATCGTTTGAGTAGTAACCGGAATATGAATAGTTTGTATTGACAATATTTTCTTCGGTCAATTGAAACAACTTTTTTTTTCTTTGCAAAAAATCCGGCATCTGCTTATAGCCGAGCTACACCACTATCGGAACTACGCGCTCGCTCCCCGCGGCTCGTCAACTCGTTTACTAGCTCTACTCGCTACTCGTTCATCGTTGCCGGTGGGACAACTGCCTTAGCCACTTAAATGATGAGAACTCGTTAGTTGCAACTTTAATAATAACCCACTATTGCTGCTGTATAAATAAGTTATGAAGTTGGTGTGAACGTTGATGGATTATAAAGATTTTGCTTCGACCTAATCTCTTTGCTCAAAACTATCCTTCTGTGTACTTCGTAACTAAAATACTTTGCTATTCGGTTAAAAAAAAAACAAGTTTATTTAATGTTAGTTTGATGAAATTATAAGATTGAACCAAAAAAATCTCATGCAATAACAAAAAAGTTACATATATTGTGTTTAATAAAACGAAGAAGCAATATTTTACTGTCCGTTTTATCATCCCGATTCCCAAAATATTATTCTATCAAATAAATTTCGCCAAAGAGATGAATATGCGTCATATTTTTGTATGATTGTTTGAATGGGTCAATTTCGTTAATAGATTTCAATTAAGATAGAAGCGTTCGCTCATCCAAACACAGCCTACGCTTAATCCGTCTTATACGTCTCAACACACACTTTCCGTTCATTCTTGATGTGCCAAGTAAACCTGGATCATACAGTGCCATTTAATTAGGCGTATTTATCTTATTTATTATTCTTGTCAATTATATTGGGTTGGGTACTCATTAAAAGGATGAGTAATTTTGTTAATAGTAGTAATCAAAGAGACCAAACGAAGCGAATAAATCCATTATTAAATATAAAAGATGTTTCATTCTCTTCAGGTTCCAAAATGATTGATGAATCACCTATATTCTTCATTTATTTAAATATAGTCGTCTCAAATAGTTTTCAATACAGTAATAGTTTTTAGCAATACTGTACCCCTTTCGAACCAGTGGTAGTTTCAATATACGATGTTCTAAGCCGAGGTGCGTGCCCTTGTCGGGTGCCCTTAGGCGTATCGTATGTAGGGGTAGTTTAAGTGCCGGCTAAGCGCACTCCGCGCTAGGCCACAAAGTCCGGTGAAAACCATAAATAAACAGTCAATTTCCGAATAAATAAAAAAAAACAGTTTCGGTATTCATGTACTATATATTTCAGTCTCAGTTTCAGTAAACTCAATTAAAATATTATCGCACAGAGTATACTTACACAGGAACAATAAACACTTACATCGACGTTAAAGGAAAATTAAAAATAATTGCCACTTTTCAGATTGTGTTTTCTTTGAAATTAAATGCTCCAATTACATACACGACACATAAAAAACCCGGGTAAAGTAATGGCAGAAAAAATGTGTAAATCAACAAGTGAATCTCGTATCATCAATGTGAAGTGGGTTTGGAGGCTACTCCAGACCCTTATGCCGTGGCTCATTGAAGCGGCACAGAATATCGCCCATATAACATGGATTTTATAAAGATTTGCAATTTATTCGTACAATTAATGTTTGTTAAAAAAATATAACTTTACACAGCAAGATAATTTATGATTGTACTGTAACATTGCCAACCAGCTTCTATATCTTGCTATTGGCAGGCGTTTGTATCCATGAGTATCATAATGTTATTAAATAAATATATTTTTGTACACGTTTGTACGCTTTATAAAACATAGTATTCAATAAATAACAAATTTGGAAGGCATTAGAGGCATGTCTAAGTATATGCAAGTTTCAGGTCAAATTTTAGAAACGTTTTAAAAAAAGTTGAACGAAAGTAGCGTATGGATACGGAATGCCACGTACAAGAGGCCGCAACCTTGATGCTGCGGTAAAAATAATTTCCGTGATCACGGTTTAAAGTCTGACCAATTTCCATTTAGAAAGTTTTGTTAACAAGTAAGCATTTCAATATTAAAATAAAGATTTGCATTTGTTCTTCCAATAAAGCAAAAATGTATACATAAGTATTCAAAAATAAAATAAAACAAGGAATGTCTCCCAATCAGATCGATGCAGTTGCTACGCAACATCAAGACGATTTATAGAAATTCAACGTTTCGGCAATTTCTGAAAAAATATACTGTTTAAAATAGCTACCTGGAGAGAATGATATCAAAACAAAATTACACGGGTTACCTTTTTATAACTACAAGTATTATGTGACTTGTCTACATGTGTATGTACAGTCAGCGAACTCGGCGGTGGCCCACGCTAAGGCGAGAATCACTTGCGCATTGTTCGGTCTTTTGTAGGCGCACGGGAATGCGAATCTGAGCCTGCACCAAATTCCTTGAGTGTACATAAATGCAGACAAAGCACGTGTCATATTCTTATCAAATAAATGTATATATACCTACTCTATCTCAAGAAAGTACCGGGATACAACCATTTATAAAGCCCGCTTAAATGTATTCTCAAAATAATTTAAGCTTTATTTTTGCAACATGTTGCAAAATGTTGATGTGGCTTATTTATTGTTTTAAGTAAGATATTACATTGTTTCTTTTTAAGGTAATGGCATCTTCTAGATCAAACCTAGGATGTGAAAGACAGTAGGTATCGCTAAAACACTGGCGCTGAACTTCATTTTGTAAAAAAATTGGTAAATGCTACATGGGAAAAAGGTTAAACTACAAAACTTTCTACTAGAAGATAGCTAATCACGTGACAACAAAATCTGAAGCTTGTGCGTCAGTCAAAACAAACATTCTACGACACGGCAGTACTATTTTTATTTCGTTTTGTCTTGAAATTAGTTGAAAAATATTCGTTTAATAATTTAAAATTAAATTAAGAAGATATGAATATATTATACATCAGTATTATAGTTTGCACTTTAAACATTTCTGAATGCACAAAAATAAAAGGTATTAATTTTTTTTCTTTTTATCATAACTATCACTTTCACGCTAATATTTAATAAAATATATGTAAATTTTATATTAATAACAAATCGTACTTCTTTATAATCCCCCGTATCCCTCGAATTCTTCTGTATGAAAGGTCCGCACTCCATTCACATATGGACCCTTGACAATGGAACAGACCGTTGATCCTTCTTGCCCAAGTTTATTTCACTATTCCAACGCTTTATTTAATTGTTCCTTACACATTGGCGTGATACGAGTCCGAAAAAACAAAGTTGCAAAGAATTACCATAAACGATAACCAAATAAATTACAATTATTATTGCAATTACTTTTTTAATAATATCAGTATTTTTTTTTTGTCTTAAGTTCAGCTCGTATTCGATGCCGATATTTTATTTTTCCCGAAAACCAAATATGTAAAGGCGCAAAAGCATAACAAATAAACATACCCACATGATCTAGTGGAATTTCGGGATAAATTATGCTCTATATCACTTCTAGGTGCTGTACCTTTTCGATTTATTGTTTAAAGATATACTTAATCAAACGAACAACATTTTCCCTCTTTATAATAATATTACAGGACAGATAAGGCTAGTACAAATAATCAAATACCATAAAACATCCACAAAAATCGTATAACTTAACCAAGAAAGGAATGTGAGTTGAAATGAAAGTCTACCCGCAATTGTTTGGAAAGAAAAATATTTGATATTTGCAAACTGCACCGCCGGCAAAAGGCACCCGCGAACGAATTCAAAGAGGAAATTGAAAATATTTGCGAATACATTGTAATGAAATGTACTTTCATTTAAATTTATGGAACTTGTTTGAACCAAAGGTTTGGCAAATTCGTTTAGATTAAAACGCTGTTAGTGGTGCTAGTGTTTCTCCGGGTTTACTAAACAAGTTATGGCTATGGGGGCGATTTATTGATCGATGCAGTTAGTCTTTCAACGAGTATTAAACGAACTATGATACCCTTGGTGCAGAAAACTCAATATTTAAATTGTACGTATTGCATTTTGTTTATCTATGTAAAGTCACAATCAACATAAAATACACAGGGATCTATAGGTATTTTTTGCTTCTGGATATTTGTGTATTCATATTCATGAACTGACAAACCTATCCAGCTGCCGCTAAAAGGTAAAAGATTTCATATTAATTTAATACAAATCTAGTAATAAATATAACCGTGCAAATAATTTATTACATATTGATATTAGATAACGATTAGATATGAAAAAAATCTACAAGTTGTAATATTTAGCTTAAAAACTGCACCAATACTCTACATTTCTATAAAATCGTATAAAGTCTTCGGATGCATTCCACTACTTTTATATTGGATTTCACCATCCATCAATCTGGATTTGTTACATTTTCCTGACATTCGTTTCACGAAGATATGAAAATAGATTTACAAATGTCCGTTCTTTCAAAGAATCTTTTGTAGGCTTTCGGAAAACTTACAAACGAAACTATGCTTGATAAACTTATATTTAGGACAAAAACGTTATTTTCGTATCAGTAAAAAAAAAATATTGAAATATTTCCCATTTTTATGGGTTTTATTTTATCTTAAATACCGTGAAATTATGAATATCATCTTTGAACTGGACTTTTGCCTCCATTGCTCAAAAACCGTCGAATGATGTAACTTAAATAATTCAAAAAAATATTTTACACTAAAAATAAGCCTTTAGATTGACTTATGGCACATCACATTGACGGGCCATGCGTAATTAAGAAAAACAGAATGACAAAGAAACTATTTTGTTTACTAGGATGGCACTGTTGATTTCGGTATGTAATAAATTTTGCGGTATATGTATACTTTTTTATTTTTTTGCTGAAATAATGAAGTGTTTTGGGAAAACCATTAGAAGGTTTCTGATTTCTGCGCAGTATTTAATTTTAAATAACGTTTCAAGAAATTCGTGTGGTGACGTCATGAAGAAGTTATTCTTTTGAAATCGCATTGCAAAGTTTACTGGAATGAGAAACTCTAAATTTCTTTGGAGTCTTGACGACAGATATTTATTGAAATCATTGAAATGATAGTTAAACCAAAAACAAGTAACAAAATGATGCTACTTTATGACGTCATATAGAAGTTAGGTATGGGTCAAATTATTTTACAGATATTTGTTAAAATAAGTTTAATAGCTTTTATCTACAAGCTGTTACTAGCGAAATATATTATAATAAAGGGATATCTGAGAATAGTTTTTGAATTAGCATCAGCTTTTTTATCTTTACATACTGAATTGAATAGTAAATATATCTCAGATTCTTCTACTTCATGCACTTGCATAACACAAAAATGTTAAAATCAAAAGCATTCAGGTAAATACAAGGCGAAAATGTCGTCCTTTTTTTTTGTACATTCAGCAAGAGAAGAACGTAGGAGTACACTCTCGGGGACACTTTCTATCTCGTTTGTACGTATTTACTGCCACTTTTTATACGAAGGAAGTTTTATCTTAATTTTTGGAGAAAACGTTTTTTTAAAGAATTTCATTTTTAAGTATTGTAAGGTTAAGAACTTAATAGGTATGAACAACAATAACGTACTCGTATTTTTGTCAAATTAGGTACTTTTCAGTAAGCATTAAAGATATAAAGGGGATTAAGGTGGAAGCGTGCTATAGAACCACTTCTTGTTTACCGATTAGATAGATACATAGAACTCATGACCGAATAAAGCAATACAAAAGATCATAGCACAGCGTCGCTAACTAACTGGCAATTTTTGTTTGACATTAATTTATTCAATAAATAAATTATACAGGGTGGAATCGATAAATGATCCCACTCGACTATTTTGAAAATATTCAAGATATGGGAAATCTGATTATTAATATTTTTTATGAAACAAAAATTAATTTTGGAAGATTTTCACGAATTCGACCATATGGTGAACGTAAATATTAGGTTGTTCATACCAAACGTGTGGCGACTTGTCGCGCACTATTTTTTGAACGGATGCATGTTACGACTTGTAGTAGTGCGATTGGGTTAACAAAGAACAGACGTGTTTGTTGTTGAATTTTGATTTAAGTTATTGTGAGAAATGGATCAAACACAATTAAAAAACTCAATCGATGATTATCAGCAAAGGGTTTTTATCAAGTTTGGCGTGGGTCTTGGCTGGACTGCAAAGCAAATCCATAAACAGCTAGTGCAACTGTTAGGTGGACAAGCCTACAGTCAACGCACAGTGGAATCGTGGGTAACTCGATTTAGGAAGAACCAGTTTGAAGTGGAAGAAAGAAGAGGAGGTGACCATAGAGAACCAACTGATTGGAAGCAGAGAACGCATGATGTAGAGGAGTTATTGAAGAAAAATAAAAAGTTTAAAAGTATTCAAAGACTTCCAGAGCGCTGGCAGGCGGTAATGGAAAGCGAAGGGGATTATATATAAATTATATGTATTTCATATATTAACAGACTCTCACATTTGAAAAAAAGTATCTTTTTCTTACCACATGTTTGGTGTGAACAACCTAATATCATAATTAATTATTCACATATTTATTACATAATTCACGTAATATACGTGAATGTAGCCATGTAAAATATCATTTCCACCCTGTAAAGGTTAAACTATATTTTACTTTGTTATTAAATTCCTCCAATTATTTTAAATGTCAAATCACACCTATTTTACATGAGTTTTTTAAACAATCGATTATATAAATCTCAGGTATGAGCTAACCCATTATACAAATTTCAACTGGCTATTATAGAAAGAATAATCTTCCGTTCATTAATCATTTCGATTCTAATATTACTTCGTAACTCATATTAAAAAAATAATTTTCTATTTTTAAAAACCTAGCTCGAGAACTCCAGGGATTTAGACTGAGTACTGTCGCGGAGAGGCTTTTGCTTGCTAGCATCGATCGAATACGACCCGTCCCTAGCGACCACTTCTGTTTGCGTTGTTAGATATTTTGTTAAATATTTACCGCGCAAACTTTATTAATTTATTTATAGACTTTCATCCTTAGATTTTTTACCGCACCGCAAGTTTGCGTTCCGTAAAGGCTAAATTGTTTTAAAATCTTGATTTTAAGTATTTTTAAGTAAAGGAAAGACTTGAATATATTTACAGGATAGTTTATTTTTTATTTATAAGTACTTACCACAATAAACTTCGTATTTCGTCCCCTAGTTAAAATTTTTCTCAAAAATCGAATTTGTTCTTAGCTTACACAAGCTTTCAACTTTCCTACAAAGTTGAGAAAAGTTGCGGCTGTGATGCTTAATGAAAACTTCTATTCATTAAAAATTTAAATTTCTTTCCTCGTATTTTTTCAATAGAGTGTTCTTTCTTTTCTAAAACAGCAAGCGCACTGCAAGTAGACTACGATTAATGCTTGTTAGCTACGACTTGCTACAAATGCTACGGAGTTTCGTAGTCAACGTACAAAGAGGACAAATCTTGTAAATAAAGTAGCGATAATGTAATTTTTGTTAAAATGTACTGCGCTCGAGTTGAATTTGCTTTATAAAAGTTTAAATATAGAACTGATTGTGTTTACTTTAGAGTAGTAAGATTTTTTTTGTTCTTTGGTGATACTCAGAAATTTCTAAACACTAAAATTATAAAAATCATTTACAATTTCAAAGTTACTATACTAGTAAATCCTTATTTTATCTCGCTAGATGTAAAATCAAAGTGAAATCTAGTAAAGTATATTTTCATGCTTTAAAAGTTCTAATTATTATTGCTTCAATTATATAGTTAAAATACATGAAATTAGTAACACATGATCAGAATACAATAAACTAGCATTCACTTTCTTTGAATATAGTGTCATAAAAGTAGAACACGTATTATTGCAGGTATTTCATTGAATCGCTTGATTGGCTGTTTTGCGTAAAACGTTAAAATTACATAATAGAAAAAAAAAGTTTTTTTTACTGTTGTGTCCTCGGAAACATCGTCAATCTTTTAAATATATTTATTTATTTTCATTGAATTCCTCGTGTCTGTCAGTCCTGTACAAAACATTCAGAATAATAAGGTGTACGTGCTCCAGAGACCTGCGAGTATTCTCTCTACTCCTTCAACTTAATTTTACTCTATTTTATTTTATTTTCGCCTCACAGTATCTGAGTAAAGTGGTACATGTAAAGTCGTTTATATGCACCGTATTGTTGTTTTTAGATCAGCTGGCGGTTTAAGACAAGATGAAAACTTTGTTTTCTGTATTAATATTTGACGTCTAGTAGTAAATGCGATGAGGTTTGTATTGTTTTTATGAAAATCGTTTTGACTGTATATGTATATATATATATATATATATATATATATATATATATATATATATATATATATATATATATATGTACAACTAGGCCGCAAACAATAATGCTTTATGATAATGTATGTTTTGTTACACAATCGAATAATAAAGGATACTGAATAATAATTTAGGGCTGCGTAATGGTATTTGCGGAGAATAGGGCAACAAAATCTTTGTATAAGAATGGATAGGTTGAAATGAATACAATGATGGAAAGATTTTACTAAAATATTTTATTAAATATATTATAAAATCTTAATAGAATCTGCAATTTTTTTTATAATCAAACTTTTATATGGATATTTATATCAACAGCCTCCCTATACGCTAAGTATGCATACTGGTAGGCATGTCGCGTACAGAAGCTCACCTTTAAATTCCTCTATACAAATAACATTTACCTCTTTCCAGTTCTTTAGTAGGATTTCAATCTACGTAATCTACATTATATGTATTACAAAACTTTAAAGTTATTTACTATGCCCAACACATACAAAGGGTGTCCCAGACATTGTCTACATATGTATGGGCATATATTATATATGCCTAACAGCAGTTTTAAAAAACGATTTCTTCCCTTAACCCTACGATTGCCTAAAAATTTACGTTCTGCTTTATTTCCTTTTATTGCGTATTTCTTTGTATAATAAAACCAGCAGTAAATACATTTTTGAAATACAAAACTTACCCAGAAAATCATCCTGACTGCCTTGCCTGGCACTCTGGCAGACTTGCTTAAAGAAGCGGCCCAGGCCGCGCACACCTCGCACTTCGTTCAATTTGGACACCGCGTCTAGAACCGAGCTCTCGTCGTCATGGTCCCAAATATCCAGGTGCAGGACGTCGGTTGATAGGTCATCGATGTCACTGGAGGGAAAATGACTTTGACATGAGTGAAGATTGAAGGTTGATTGATTGATTGGGACCGGGGCTTAACGAATGCTTACTAAAATTGTTTACTGTTAATATTTTAAAATGCAAATTTGTAAAGTAAACTATTGTGAAGTATTTATGAATCCTTACAAAGATGAATTAGACCGAAAATAAAAAATATTTTATGTGCACGTGTATAAAAACGTATCTTCGATTGCTCAATATGTCGAACTTCGAGAATTTATTCTTTATTACCCGTGACCGATATAAAATTTATTATTTGTATTCTGAATTTTATAAAAAATTTGTAAAGTATTCTTTCAACCTTACTAACAAACTTAATATAGAAAACTTCTAACAAACAATATAAAATTGATAAAACCGACAAAACATTTCTGGGGAACATGATTTTTATTACAAAACATTTTAAAAGGGGTTTAATTAAAACGAAAAAAAATATACCAAGAATTATAATTTAATCCAAACGCTTTAACAACTTTGCTTTGAAAAAAAATTTTTTATCTGATTGAAAATTTGTTATTCATTATTTTTCGAATGGATATTTTACTGATGATCTTTATGACAACAAGTCATTAGATGTAATAATTATAATATACTAAGGCTGCCTATAAGTACTTTACTCCGAAATTTTAAAATACAGAATATAAAATAAAATCAGAAAATTACAGAATTACAATATACAATTTAAGGTGTATGCTTTATAATGTTCATTACTTTAGTAGCTGTACGTTTGTGGGTGTTAACTTTTTATTTATTTCCATCTAATATACCCCAAAAAATTTATAAAATACGCTCAGTATGTTGGCCACGAACTTAAAAGTATGTGGATCTCCGACAGTGTAAGTAATTTTATTGAAATACCAGGAATTGATAAAACAATTTTACAAAGACAACAATCTTAACTAGAAAATAACTATTAAAAACAATAAATACTTACAATTTAAAAGTTTCGTTCCACTTCGGGGACAGCGTATGTTGCCGCACACTTGTCGCGCGTATGTACCGTGCCGGCAGCCGTCCCAAGCTGTCCCTTTGCTGGCGTCCGTCACGGCGCTTGAAGCTGAGTCGAAAGCCGTGCTTACGGCCTTCGTCTTCTGAAGCTCGGGGAGAGGCCGGGAGAGAAGCTGGCTGGATGCCGAGCATGCAGTAGGGGTCGCTAAATCCTAATGACAAAATTTTAAAAATTGTGAATAAGAGTTTATGAATAAAACTATTTGTATATTCGGATTTTTGTTGATTACAACGTTGTGGCATTTGCTATTGGGCTTTGGGATGATTTGCTCCGTGCTCCGGCCTAGCCATAAAGGATTTGTCAAAATAGCAGATAAGCAAGAAAATAATAGAGAATAAAAAGCGGGCCCAGATGGTATTCCAACTGTGTTTTTGATCACATTAGCTGCTGAACTATCTGTTCCTTTAGAAATAATATTTAACACTTCTATACAAAACGGGATCTTTTTTCCAAAGGTTTTGAAAGAAATAAAGATAGTACCCGTTTATAAGGATGGAGACAAATCCTTGGTTTCGAATGATAGACCCATAGCTATTTTATCAATCTTATCTAAAATATTTGAATCTTTTATTTGTGAAAAAATCAAGTGGCAATTATAACAATCAATTGATACTAGGCAACATGGTTTTGTTAAAAACAGGTCGACGGCTGAGTTGATTTCGCTCATATCTCTGCAATAGACAACTAAGAGTGGTTATTAATGGGTATGCTTCGGAATCATAGATAGCAACATCAGGAATCCCACACGGATCGCATCTTGGACCGCACCTCTATAATGTATTTATGAATGATATCTCTGAGTGTTTTAAGTATTCCAAAGTTTATCTTTTTGCTGATGATCTCAAGATCAGTAAAGTTATCAAGTCACTGAATGATTCCTATCATTTGCTCAATGATATGTCACTTAATGTAAAAAATGCACACATATAAATTAAAAAAAAAGAATGTGTTCCCTACATCGTATCACTTATATGGAGTGATGTCGGAAGAAGTCAAGTGTATACGTGATCTTGGAATTCATTTTGATACTAAATTGAATTTTAACACCCATATAGATAAAATAGTCCATAAAGCTTCAAAATTAAGAGGTTTTGTGTTGAGAGAGGCAAAGAATTTTAAAGACCTAATGACAAAAAAAATGATGTACAACTGCTTAATGAGAAGTCATTTAGAGTACTACAGTGTTGTTTGGTCGCCACATTATAAAGGAAATGTTGCTAGAATTGAGCGTCTCCAAAAAAAGATAGTTCGGCATCTTGCGTTTAGTCGTGGAGTTCTTAAAAAGATTAAAACATATGAAAAACGACGGTCATATATAAATCTAAAAAATTTAAAAAATTACGAATCGGCGTATTTAATTGTCCCAACTTGCTTAGCAAAGTTAGATTTTGTGTACCAAATAGAATTCCAAGATCATGTCAGCGACAAATCTTTTTTTCATTACCAAATTGTCTCACAAACCTAAGAAAATTCTGCCCATTGTCACGAATGTAAACCCTGTACGATCAGTATAACAAGGATAACTTAGATATTTTCGCTTCCTCGAACTTCAAGAAAATTATTCTCGAAAAAAACATCTTTGATAATATTGCCCATACAGCCTTTTAAATCACTGCTTACTTGCTACTATATTATGTATGCAATAAACCATAAGTGAGTGTGTTGTTATCTTAGTTTAGTCAAATTCAGTGCATGCTGTGATTTCCTGTAAGTGATAAGACACTTAGCATTTATTTTGTTATAGTGTACTTGTTGTTGAAAATCCTAATAAATAAATAAAAAATAAAATAAAAATAAGTATAAAAGCTTATTCTCTTGCTTATTCACAATTATAATTATTGAAAGATGATTAATCCATTTAACAATAGGATGGGAGAAAAATTCTAATCGGGTTTTGGAGTTGTTTAGTTATCCGTTTTTATACTAATTCACCTCAAAAAATTATATTAAAGGAACAGTTTAATTAAGTTACAGTTACTGTCATATAACGTATGGGTCCCAAAATGTACTTGGTATTGTGTATCCCTGCAGATGACGATATCAGTGACATAAAAACTTAACTCACAGGTGGTACAGCAAAGAAACGCTTCGTAAAATTCAGAGTTCAAAATGAGTCTGATATTATAATACACGTAGTAAAATTGAAATTGAGCTATATTTACTTTGGTTTACTGTACTTTTTCCTTTAGTATAGTACGTTCAATTTTTGAATCCGTTTACGTTTTATCTAATTGGTTATATAATGAAATATTCTGGTATTTTAAATAAAACTCTTAACAACCGGACTGTATCGTGTTTAATTATATTTTTACAAATACAGTAGGAAGTATCATCTGATATTTTTGTTTATTAAAAATAAGCGTCAGCAGCGCAGTGGTCAATGCGCTGGCTGCGCGATCTTCAGGTCGCGGGTTCGATCCCTGTAGCTGCCAGATGTACCAATGAGAGAGTTTATGTAACTTAAGTAAGTACATAAAGCCGATTGCTCTAACAGTGAAGGAAAACATCGTGAGCGAACCCATATACCTAAGTAATTGTTTCGATGGTTTGTGTAAAAGTCAGCCGACCCGCAGTAAGCGTGGTGAACTATAAATTGCATAATACCACCTCTTAGTTGGGTGAGGCTGATGTCCCTGCAGTGGGATTATTAAGGTTGTCATGAATTAAAAATAAAAGATGAACAAAGACATTTTTCAACCACAACTATTGCACCGCTTATTAAAAGCTTCTTTTGTGTATCCACAGACACTATACTAACATATTATTGTTGAAAACTCCGTATTGATTACAAAGCTTATAATATTGTTTGTAAGAATTTATATAAGAGATCTATAGATTAATATTGAGACTAATAAGATTAATACAAGAGATTAATATATTAATATATGATGACCAATTAGCGTAGTGGTTAGTAGCCCTGCCTCATATGCCGTAGGTCCCAGGTTCGAGTCCTGGCCGGGGCATTCATAAGTGTGATGAACATAAATGTTTGTTTTCGGGGTCATAGCTGTTGATATTTATGTATGTACGTTTATTCTGGGTTCCCCCCCAGTTTCGCTGTATGGTCATCCATAACACAAGCCCTGCTTACTTTAGGGCCATACAGCTGGTGTATTTGTCTGGGGAGTAACTTATTTATTTGTGTTATTATAGTACTATAGAAATATTATTTTTATTCAACTATCCTATTACAATTTTAACAGGATCCGTATGAATGTCCTGCGTGAAATAAATTCGCAACAAATACGGAATAGAAAACTGAAAACTATATTTTATTGAATATGCAGTAAATGTTTTTTCCAAATAAAATCCTTTTTTTAACTTCAATAATACTTTTAAAATTTGAAACATAACATTGCACAAAAGAGAGGCTTCCAAAATTATTAGAAAATACATACAAATATTCAAGTAAAAAAAGGGGCAAAGAAAACACATTTATAATTCATGGACCGCTTTATGTCTTGCATTTTTATTTATAACGTAGCTTGCAGGTTCTTTTTGAAGTTTTCTGCTAGAAGTGCTTAATTGACTTCAAAGGACTTTCACGAGGGAGAGAAAAAAGTTTAATTATCTTTATTAAGTTGCTTGGGCATTGTTTTTATATAAAAAACTGCATGGTGTAAATCCGCACAGTAGAAATTGTTACTTATGTGAAAACTATGATTACCATTCTGTTGCTTAGTCGCTCAGACCTGGTTTTGCTAAAGTAGCCTTTAATAATAGCCACGAAAATTGCAACATTATACGTATGCTCAATAACTGGTTAAAGTTTTAATATCGCATTTACTATATTCACAGCTGGCTAACTAACACGGAACCCACCAGATGGTAGGTTGCATTTGTTCCCATGGACATTAATATTTGTGTTGATTAATTATTTTAATATAAAATTCTATATCTAATAAAAATGTATTATAAAATAAACGAATGCAATCGTTCTTTATATCGTACTTAAAACCTCAGTGTTTATATTTTACTGAAACCATACTTACATCAGAAAACGAATTGATTAATTTTACAAAATCGTATTGCACAAGCAACCATGAAAATACAAACTCTACGTTTCGCTTTTGTAACAAAAAGTCCATAAACCTCTTTCAACAATTCAATTTTCCATTTAGCAAGCCCCTGTCAGCACACACCAGCATTCAAAATACCATCTCATTCGCTGGATGTGATACAAAACGAAGAATTTATGCCTCCTACGTCGTTACTTTATGGCGGTTCTCCCGAGTAATGGTTTGTAAAACCTGCGACTGTAATTGAAACCAACTCACACTCTTATCTTTAATCCAGAACTAGAGACACGCACCTCGTAAAACAATGAAATTCTAACCTAAACACAAAACCACCTCTGTACATTGGTATTTGTTGTTATTGAAAAATACACAAAAGTTTCACGTTTTAAATATTTATTGGTTTTTCATTTTGTCCAAAAATACCTCGATACAAGCCAATTCCCCAAACGACAATAGCACGATCGGCTCGTGTTTCGATTAAAAGTTTTTCGAAACAAAAAATAAGTTGACTTCCTGGTATGATTGCTATTTCTTTTTTTGGAATAAGCAATAACATAAACATTCACAACTTAGTTTTGAGCAGTATGTTACAATATATAGATAGGAATAAATATTTCCAGATTTTTTTACGAAATATTTATTAACCAAGAGATAAAAGTGAACGTTATTGGATTTGTCCACACGTCGCCGACATTTCAGATGTAAAAAGGCGGAAAATAACACGCACGCGGTGCTCGGCCGCTGTCACTGCCGGAACAAATTGCCTTCAGTATGCAAATTGCGTCCTATTTTTACGCTCTCCGCCCTGAATTTCATGCAGTTCTGCATCACTTTATGTAATAATACCGGTAACATTAACTGGGAGTGGCACAATGAGAGGCACTCAGTGAAAAAGTCTCAACTTATATTATGTAAAGTCTTCTCCATCAAGGCCGTCGACATTAGAAAATGATACATTTTCAATGCGTCACAAAATGCTCCGCCTTCTTCATCTTAGGTATTATAAAATATTCATTCGAAGATTTAATGAGTGGTTAGACATAGATGTATATCTTCAAAGTGTCCTCGCTCTAGATTTCTCGAGTACTGAGAAACAGTGAATATGGAGAGCAACATTTAAATAAGACACAAAACGCTCGGAGCATCCAGTAACTTAGTTGTGAGGGCAGAAGACATGAGTGTTTCCTAAAGCTGGAGTGGGGTGCGAAGGGAGGGCATGCTAAGTGGAAAACTTTATGCTTGCTAGGCATTTATATTTAACATATCACCACATACTTCGCAGGTTCAAATTATTCCGTATTTATCGTTTTGAATCACAGTAGTTTAATCATGTAATTGTTTGAAGAGCCCTTAGAGCTTTTATACATAACATTTAAAAATAACATTTAAACAAGTGTTAATAGGTTCGTAGTGGCGAGATAACCTAGTAAGTAAGTAAGTTCTTCTTTAACATGATACTCGGCGGAACACTTCACATGCACCGAGTACTGGGCCAAAAAAATGTCTCGTTACTTGCGCGATTATAAACTAAAGTGGAAAACTAAATGTTTGTACATCAAGTCCCACATGCGGACTAACCAGAGTATAAAATAAATCAACTATTCGGATATAGTTAGTTTTTCTCCAAATCTTTGTTTAAATGACTCTCAAGCAACAATAAAGAATATCCTGAAGACTGGGAGTTTTACGATTCTACTTTATACAGTTAAGGGACTATTCAGTTTTACACAAACAAAACCTAAATCCAACATTTATTTAAACGTCATCCGTTTCCCGAATTGAATAATATTCCAAGCCCGCAATAGCCGCAAAATTTTTCTTTGTTTGTCTTGGTACAGAATGTAAAACAATAAAGGCAAGCGAGAAATATCTCAGGACGTGTTTTTGCATGCCGAGCTCGTGCCGCCCAGGACCTCAAACGTTTTTTACTACGCGAAGTTCAGAATCACATTATTCTTATTGAATATTCTTCCGATTTATTTGAGATCCCGCTTTAGATAAATAAGTAAGTAGCTGTTATCTCCCTTTAATATTATGTAGAAGTATCCTGGTAATATCCCTTATAGATTATTTCTAATCTTTTTGTGTGTTCGTAAGTACTCCGTAAGCTGTTTCGTAACACGTCGTGGAAAGAAAATCCGGTGATTCTGTGCGAATATTATTCTTGAACAGGAATATCAAAGGAACGATTATATCATGTTGTCGTTAGTTAATTAAACAAGCATTGATTTCATTTTATTACTTGGAACTCTAAAAGGAAAATAATACTGAATCTGAGAAGGTAGGTATCACTTACTAATTTGTAAACGTGATCTTTTTCGGTTTTCATAGCAAGTAATGCAAACACACGAAAAGCCTTTACAAAGATACTTATAATAGGCGTAAAAGGCTATTTAATACCTAAAAATCACGGGAATTTTCTAACTTCTAACAAATGTACAATAATAAAATTTACAATTAGTTACAGGTTATTTTGAATTTCTTTTTATATGTAGGTGATCATTTGTCTTCTAAAAATCCTTCTTAATTATTTTTACAGAGATAAATAATATGCTTCGGAGTATACTATGCTAAACGCTGTGTTTATGTCACAATTGCATATTTCAGAAAATATTTGAGTAAAATGCCTTAATATCTAAGTATCTTATCTGTGCTATTAAAAATTCACCGCGTTTGTTTATTTAATATCAATACTTTTAGATTTCTAAAATAAGATATAAGATAATATAGCTAAAATAAGATATTTATCTAAATTTACCGGTGTTTAGGTTGTTTGCCTATACATATGTACAAGCACTTGTCAAGATCTCGTCTGAAGCAATTGACAGTTGAAATCCTATTTAAACGCCGTACATATAACTTTTACATGTATTTTACCAATTCAGGGAAAAGAACAGCTTGTGTAATTACTAGAACTAAGACAATTTCATCTAAAGCCTCCTGCAACGCATCATTCTTCAATTGTATTTTGTAATTACCTTATCATTTTATGATTCATATTGATAGTAGCATTTTCAGGCAAATTGCATGCTCAATTATCGGCTCTAAAACAAAAGCTACTTAAACTAGGTATATTTGCATTCGTACCGTTAGCATCTTTGGCCTCCAGCCCATCTGCCTCAATGACGGAACACGCCAGCACCACAGTGGGTGGACGCTCACTGCCAGCGGCGCGCATCGCCCGCGCGTGCAGTTCTGGAGATACACGGAAAGCGCGTCGTGCATAGTCGATCACCTCTTCTTTGTATGCGGCAAACTGCCCGTCGGGAGCCGGTGCACCTACTGCGTTTTCAATGCAGTAGAGGACCTGTTGTAAACGGTATGGGTTGGTATATAATACTATAATACAATTATTGTAGGGACTATATATTGAGACGAAAATAGAAATATAAGAATAAAGACTGTTATTAGCGTAAAGTCAAATGTATTGGCCTAATTTAACCAAATAGTTCTGAATCTTATGAAATTTTAATGCATTCGCAATTTAATTTAATAAAAAATTTTGGGAAATGTCCCGAATTTATACGAAGTTCTCATAAGGGTAAATATTTTGAACAATTTTGAATTAGTGCTTAAGAAAAGTAGTTCCTTCCATATTTATATGTAAGGTTTTATTAACAGTGAAGGTCTTGGAACAATGTATATTGCCCAAGCAAGTAGTAAAGCATAAAAAAATTAACTATACTAATTAACAAATAATCTTTTTCATATTTACTATAATTAAACTTCTTTCCTATTACACCACCTTATGAGCCAACATAACAAATATTCAAAACATTCTCCGAAACCCCCCACTACAGAAACAACCATAAAAATAAGGCCTCCACAAATGAAACTTTATTATCTCTACCCTTATAACCCACCGACACAATCCTTAAAAGGAATCCGTCATCCACACGAATATCAAGACAAAGTGGTCACGACAAAAAGCCTCTAAAGGAATATAGGTCAATAGTGAAAAGGCTTTGCATGTCCACAAAATGTTACTCTTTATCCGCGCGCTGAGAAATATATTAAATTCGTCCTTTATTTGTGCCCTACCCACAAAAGTGCATAACTGTCATGGCGGAATAAACTGTGTTTATAATAAAACGGGATCCTTTTTCTTATGAAAGTAATCTTTTGAAATAGTAGTCGACGTGTAACAATTGTACAAGCCGAAAGATGAGAGCTATCTTTCAAGATCTTGTTTAACGACTACAGTTGGAATTGAATTAATAATGGTAGGTATGAGATTTCAATGTAAAACTATTTCTTAAGTTACATGTTAGTTCAATAGACGTTTGAGACTGTAACTTTCAATGAATGATAAAATGAGGTGAATAATATTTTTAAACTATGTAACATGTTTTCTTTTATAAATTAGGAAAACAAATCGCATATATTAATTGTGTCGAATCGAACAGAATTTCATCATGATCAACTATTGAAGTATCTACTAACCACTGATATTTACTCCATTTCTTAAATTATTGGATTTTAAGATTTACTAATTAATGAAGTAGACATCTTGTGTAATATATTTGCGGTTCATGTCAGTCAATCTGTTAAAATACCTCTTGTAAAACTGTTAAAAACGTCTCTTGTTGATAAACGTAAACGTTTAGAGAACGAGAATACGAGACTGTATAGGTAACAATAAATAAATAAGGCATTCTAAAGTTAAACACGCGCTTCGTTACCTCCGTATACAAATGTTCATGTTCCTTATGCGAGAGTTGCGCGGACACACTAGGCAGGCCCAGATCCTGTGGCGCTGGCGGCGGCCGTTCAGCACGGGCTTCAGCCAGCCGCAGCGCTGCCAGACGCCGGTTTTCCTGCCGCCAGGACAGAGCCGTGAAGCTCTCGAAATACGAGCCGTCGGTGTCTTGAACTCTGCGGGAGAAACGGATATATTTATTTTTTATTATTTTATAGCATGAAAATTTGCCCGCCAAACAACACATGTGTCATCATTTGCGATATTTATTGTCGGCATCACTGTAAGTAAATAAAGTTTTTGTTGTCGCTAATGAGTGACAGTAGCTGTTAGGATTGAAAAGTCCTTATATTGACTTCCGTTTCCTCGTTTGTGCTTATTTGAGTTATTTAACGTAAACTACCGATTCTAAGTTGTTTTGAGTAATGCCGGGTAAACTGTCAAGTCGTTTCTAAAGGTTGCCTAAATTGACAGATCGTTTAAAAAAAGTGGATTTTGTGAAATTAGGGTCAATCTTACAATAAAAGAAATGTCCCAAATTGAAAGTCCCAACACTTTTTGATTATTAAATTGTTTTTAAAACTCTTTGTTTATTGGTAAGAAAATTGGAAAATTGTGCATTATTAGTGTGCAACACAAACAAAAAACATCATGGAAAAAAAATGTAATTTTGACAGCTAAGGTTACTTACATCTTTATGTTTTGTGTATCGAGTTGTATCGATGGCTAGTTGCCATTAAGTACAAAGAATTGAATTGAATTGTTTTGTGTATTTTTAGCTTATTTAACAGTTTTAAAGTTAAAAACAAATCGAAAAAAAGAACTCAACCGCAACGAACAATCAAACACATAGTCAGACAACTATCAATGTGATGTGAGTGAAGTTTGTTGTGAGTGAGGTGCCTGTCCCCTCTGCGTAGTGAACTAACTTCACTTCACAACTTCCGCCATAGAAAAGACTCATGTCAATGTTGCCCGCTAAAACGAACACAAATAATGTTGACGTTTTTATTTTCTTACCATCTAACTACTAATTAAATCATTTTTTTTGTATTTTTCCTATAATTACCATTTTTTGTCAATTCTTTTAGATGCTTGACAAAGACCTAGCCCAGGTTGTGACATTTCTTTTGTAGTTGCTTGTTCTTATATGTATTACATGGTATACATAATCAGTGGGGTGTAATACTTTTTCGAATAGTAAGCCTAAGAAGAAAAATATAGTCTGAATTTTGGCTTCCGTTTTAATATTTAAATCACTTTTAAATAGCGTAGAATCTTCGAGGAAGGAGTCGCAACTAGTAGTATGTTTATATACATAACAATCGATATACGTACCTGCAGCAGTGAATTAGGTAAATATAATGGCTTCAACGTAGAAACCGACAGGGAAACGATTATCAGTGTACAAAGTACATTGACATTATGCAAAGCAAGTTCAGCATATCCGGGCACGTTTATAAATCACGCGGCTTGATATTAATTTTAAGTTTTCGACCGAAATTATAAGTGTGCACGCATTGTCATCAAGAACAAATACGTTTTCTCTAGATAAGCAAGTTTCGTCTGTTTATTATCCTGTACAATCAGGATAGTAAACAGACGAACAGTACCTTTTATTGATTTATTATAACTGCTGTGATTAGTTTGTCTTTCTCATCGACTTCAAAAACATGTAGAGGTTCTCAAGTCGTCTGTATATTTTTTTAAATTTACAAGTCCTTAAAACGCTATTAGGTAAATTGTAAATTGTAAGTTGTTTACTTTTATATAAAAATAAAATATCTCTGTAGGTGTATTTCCTTTTCATAACCACTTCTTCAACACAGTAGGACCAAAATCAAAAATACATTAAATACATTTAGAAAGAAACCAAAATCCTTGTCTTAAAATATTCGACGCAGCAGCTGTGCAGCACAAACGCCAATCCAATATTTCGCCGGCTCGCGGCTGGGTTAAATGGCTCTTTTATTGTGTCTATTACCTCGCTTGCTGGCAGTTCTGTACGTATATTTACACTGTATAGGTATGCTAAAGCTTTTGTTATAAATTGTGAGGAATCAAACGGACCGTGGCCAATTGCAGAAGCAACGCTTTGAGAAAATTTACCAAATGAAGTGTACTGAGAAATTGTGGTAAAAATTGACGTAGCTAAAATCTTTCTGAAGCGCGAAATTCTACGCGGTGTCTTCAAATTACAAATACGTTAACGAAAGCGTCTATCCGACTTTTCATAACACCTTCTTGTGATACAATGGAAAATCATTTTTAAAGGATCTTTCAAACGAAATAATTACATTGAAGTTACTTGCGGGGGAAGCGGAAAGTATTTTTCTAAAAGCGTTTGTGGGTAGAAGTTTCAACGAATGAAAATAATTGTTTGCGCTTTATGGTACACGTTTCAATGAACGAAAATAATTTGTAGCTTTTAATTAGTTTTATTAAGTATTTAAGTTTAGTAGTAAGTAAGTAATTAGGTTAAATTAATTTTAGAAGAAAAAATTATAAAATATACTTGATTTCATATGAAATAATCTGCAAGAAATAGTCTAAAAAGGTAAGATTGGAGTTACTATAAAATATTTGTTCCTAAATATAAACATACTTAAATTGTCAGCAAGAATAGCCTATTATTTAAATATTAACAAAGACATACAAAATTACTTTGTATGTGTTAACACAAAATACAAGCACAAAATTAAATTCGCCTTCAAGGCTCGGCTTAACAATTCGAGCACCCAGAAAGGGACTTGTAGATGAAACATGGAATCTTCAGACAATAGCTTATTGTTTGTTAGTTTCATGTTCTCAAGACAGTCGATCTCGACAAGGACCGCACTGGTGTTGACAAGGGTGCGGCTGTGTTGAGACGTAAATGTCGTTTTATATCACATACTGTGTTATTTATACAAAGATACAGGAAATAAACTTCAGTTCGTTATAGCTAAGCTGTGTTCTGTCTCATTGATTTAGTTTCATACAAACTTCATTTGTCTGTACTGACCAACAAAGTTAAGTAGTGTGAAGAATAGACCAAAAAGGTAGTGGGGCGCGTCTTCGCAGATGGCGCTCACTATGTAAAAGTACGTTTTATATAAATGTCAGAAACGTAAGTACCTACACTTCGAACTCGGGACATCTGTGCAATAGCGAAGATAAAATTCCCTAATAATTTTTTTCTAAATAACGTGGTAAATCAGGGAAATATGCGTACTCAATACTCAATACATTTATTGCATTCACATGGTAATTTACAATGGTATTAATATCTTATGATCACATGTGTACCCCTTAGGGTGTAGCAAATGAGAGAGCGACGTTTCATTTACAAAATTAATTCTATAATGCCATTTTTATAAAAAATAAATTGCTTATGTCATAATCATTAATGTCATATATTTTTAAATGTCAAATGGTAAGTGTTCTTTTTTATTATGAACTATAAGTATTATAATATGTCATTGCGTGTTCATTAAACAATTCGTTTAGATTGTAATAGGACTTATTTATCAAAAATGTTTTCAGTAACTTTAGGAATTTTATATAGTTTTTTTAAATTTTTTATATAGACATTATAAATGGGCTTGTACTATGTTAGTTTGTTATTTTTGAAAATGGACATACTAATCTTGCTTCTCTGCTAGGTCTTGGTGAATATTGTCGAGAGCGTCGAGAGGTTTCTTTTAAAATAGTGTACAGGTGGGTACGTTTCCTCACAAATTTGCACATTTCCAATGTGTCCATGTTCCAACCAGTCAAGATTAGAATTCGAAGTTTTTGGATTTTAGCTTTCGGTTTGTTTTACGTAAGTAAGAATTCTGATAGATTTTTTTTTGAAGTACAAAAAGCTCTTGTGCGTCAGTGCTGTTTTCGCGGGCAAAGCGGTAGAGATATCGGTTCTGTTTTTAATTTTCCGAAGAGCGTAAGTTTTTTTAAAATTATTATTATCATAATAAAAAAACTTAAATTAAATAAAATAATACACAAATAAGCATAAGAAAACCACTAAGGTTTGTAAGATAATGCTAACCTAAGTTTACATTTGTGGTAGTGATGAAGCTAGCTGAAGATAGTTTGGCTTTTGTTTTTTTTTACATGCTGTTTGAAGTTGATATCGGTATCAATATTAATTTCAAGTAGTTTCAAGGTTTGAACATGTTCTAACGGCACTCTATTGAAAATTGGTTGTAGTTGTAGAGCTTGTTTTTGATAGGGTCGGAATTGCATGATTTTAGTTTTTTCTAAATTTAAATCTAGGTTATGAACATCCAATTGGTAACTTGTAATAAAGCGGTTTAAATTTTATTATTAAGTTGTCATATTTATCACAAGGAATTACAATTGAGATGTCATCTGCAAACAAGTTACAGGATGTATGTAAGTGTTTCAGCCGGTCGTTAATGTACACTAGTAATAATAAACACCGGCGGACACTACCTTTTGGTTTCGTCGTTTACCGGTAATTTCACCTGTTTTATGGTTAAAGTGTTCTATTTTGTAAATAGGAAGAGAAACATTTACGAGCTGTTCCACGAACACCCAAGTAAAACAAAAATTTAACAATATATCATATTGTACTTTATCACAGGCTTTTAACATATCAAGAAGAAGTCCAATTGCGTATTGATTAATGTTTATCATGTCTAATATTTTTTGTATTTAAGTAAAGACAGCAGAAGAAGTGGAGCAGATTTTTTTAAAGCCATTTTGAAATTCACTGAAAATTTATATGAGGTTCTTACATATGAAATTGGCGTTTTGTCGTACTGGCTACTTTGATCTGTATTATCTCCCCTTTGGTTAATAATTCCAATTTCAAATTTATACAGCTATTTACTCGCGCATTTGTGTTTCGAAACCCGTAATTCATTTGATTTTTCCTCTTTCGGTTTTTTCTTTGCGTCATTTACTTTACAAAATAGAAAACTATGAAATATCGCGTGATTTACACGTACGAGTTCCACCGTGGCACCAGTGGTGCAGAAACGGCTCGAAGTATTAATGCTGTGCATGGCGGCGGTGTCGCAAAAGAAGCCACAGTGCGTTTTTGGTTCCAACGTTTTCGTTCTGGAAATTTCGACCTGCAGAACAAGCCCCGTGGACGGCCGGAGACCAAAGTTGATGATGAAAATTGAAGGCTATTGTGGAAGTGGATTCGTCGCAAACCACGTCCAAGTTAGCTGTAGGCTGCGGTGTCAGTGACAAAACTGTTTTAATCCTCATGAAGAAAATTGGGAAGGTGAAAAAGCTTGATAGGTGGGTACCTCATGAATTGAGTGCAAGAAACCGACAAACGCGCGTCGACTGCTGCGTAAATAAATAAGTTACTCAATCGACACAATAATGAACGGATTTTAAATCGAATCATTACCTGTGATGAAAATTGGATTCTGTACGACAATCGGAAACGCTCATCGCAATGGTTGTATCCTGGCAAACCAGCCAAATCCTGCCCCAAGCGAAAATTGACTCAAAAAAAGTACTTGTGAGCGTTTGGTGGACTAGTGCCGGTGTCGTTTACTACAGCTTTCTTAAATTTGGCCAGACGATTACGACAATGACAATTGTCTATAGTCAGCAACTGCAAAGCAGCACTGCTGCTTCAGGACAACGCTAGACCACACACTGCACAACGACGGCTACCAAATTAGAGGAGCGAGGACCTTCAAAGATTTTATTGATTCTCGTCCGAATGGTATTCTTAGTAAAGGGATCAATGAACTACCTATGAGATGGCAAAAGTGCATAGATAGCAATGGTACATACTTTGAGTAAATAAATATATTGTATTTTTTTAAATTGACTTTATGTTCCTCCCTTACAAAACGCTAATTTCAAATGTAATGACCCAATATTTTTCACAAAAAGAATACTCTGTTATACATTACTTTTTCGAATATTTTGAAGGAGAAGGTAATAAAGCTATTGGGCGGAAATTACAAGGGTCGCTCTTTGTGCCTTTTTTGTGTATCGGTTTAATAACAGATATTTTTAATTTACTCGAAAATATGCCTTTTGTAAGAGATGGGTTTACTAAGAGGTAGAAAGTATACAGTAAGTTCGTCTGCCCACATTTTTGGTAGTTTCGGTGGTATATCGTCTATGCCACAACTATTTTGCGTAAGTGCGTAAGTGTTTACACGACGGTATTAAAACTTAACTTATCATTTTTTCAGCAAATGAAATGAAACTTGTAACTAACCGTTTTTACCAAAAATCTATAGAGTTTCCAAGTCCTGTTTATTTGTTCTCCGCCCCAAACTACAAAGTCCTATAGAATAAAAAACAGTACCAACATTATCGAAATAATAAAACGTTTTAAAAGTCTTAAAAAATTGTTAGGCTGCGTTTTGAAAGTATCTTTGCCTTTTCGCAAATAGCAAGAGAGATTAGTTTATTAATTGGTTTTGTGTTGTTTGTGTAGAAACTAACACTACAAAATATAGATTTTGTTTAGTCTAGACAATACTTAACAGTACAAGCACACTATATTTCTTTGAACTAGCAGCTAATGAATAGTAATTTTTAGTTATTATACTCATAGAAATACTAATTAGAGTAAAAATCACCCTTTGATGTACATTTTCGAATTATATCTCCTAAATAGTAGTTGGAAAATGAATCTTTTGTGTAATTTGTAACATCAGAGAGATCCATCATACAAAAACTTGCTATAGTGGACAGATAAGCATAATGCTCTTGGGAAATCTGACGAGTAGCTGCCATGAATGTTCTCGATGGGCCGAAGAAAATGGATGACATTTATTGATTTTGTCGATAATACAATGTAAATACTGGGTTTTGGTTTATTTCAATAAAATCAGTTACTTATAGTAAGTATGTTTTGAAATAACATCACATATAAATAACAATTTTGATTTTGATAAGATATTACGAATTTATAATAATTTAGCTTCCAAAAATACTATCCAAATCTTTTTGTAAAAATTAGGTTTTTATAAAATATATGGGCGTCACGCAGAGAAATTTACATTTAAACTGAGTGAATATTCTTAACTTGTATCAAGAATTATGTACATAAATACATACCTTTAAACTAGCTGTAATTTTCTTGCACTTCTAATTTACATTGCAGTAACCAAACTCAAAAAACACTTGAGAAAAATATGGCGGTGACACGTCTTTTTTATTTCATAGATTTATAACTATTAATATATTTTTAAAGTAATATTAAATAATCTCTATTTTTATAATAGTTTCTTTAATTATAATTCAATGACGTCATTCAATATTTTTTATTTTGTTGTTATTTTAGATAAACGACGGATTATAGAAAGCTTTTAAACCAATTATACATTTTATTGTTGTTAGTATATGTATGTATTGTTGGTTTATATTATAATAATTTTGTTGTCCTTTTCAACGGTCATCCAACAAAAGCGTCGCCTGCTTTCCACATAAATTAATTGTGCTTTTTTATTGTTCTTTTTGGTTTCACCCGCGTCATGGTTTAAGTTTTGAAAGTTTGTATGTTTGCTTTTTTTTCTCATCATCGAGTACAATGTAGGATACTTATTCAGCCTAAACAGTGGTTGGTAGAGCCTTTGTGACTTAGATAATTATTCATAAATCGTTCAAATGTTAATGTTCGTTCGTAATAGAAAAAAAATCATTCGTGAGATTATGATAAATTTTTTCTGCTTTTCTTTATGTTAAAATGAATACTACGTCTGTTTTAAATTTTAAGAATAATAAAATAGAGGTTGTCAAAAACTGTGCACAAAAATGAAGAGCTTTGATGAGGCAGGTATTGCATTTTTGATTGAATCGTTTTCAAAAAACGTTGGCGTGGAAAGGCGGCAATTTTAATCGGTTCACCTATGGACCAATATTGATTGACGTTATTCCAGCCAAGTTTGATGAAATTGTTTGAGGGCTAAAATGACAAATTTAAAATAACATTTTTAAGGATAAGGTACCTATATAGTTACGTGACGACAATTAATTGTTCATCAACAGGAACGTTTGATAGGAAATGATTTTGTATTGTTCATAAGGAAAAATATTATAAACGAAAATATACATTGCATGTACAAAATGCAGGCATTGTTACTTATAATTATTACTGTAACTATAAACGCGAACTTTGAAATGGCTTTCAGAAAATTAATCCCATTCTTCGAATATGTCTACCACTAGCTATGTAACTTAACTGTTAGTTTACAGTTTTTGAGGAAGTAGTGATGTGAGAGCATGTATGGTGGAGCTCTGTTGTAAATCTGTGTGACGGTTTCTACAAAATTACGTACGACGTTTAAATTAAATAATTTCAACGATTACGTAGTACTGACGTTAGAAAGACACAAGCAGGCACAGATGCTTCGCACGCATCCTTGGCAAGCCTCCCCGACTGTTGAATTCATCTCTTCCTTTAGAGAGAGGGGCTAAGGGTATGAGGTAAACCTTTTCATGGATTTCATCTGAGCACGCCACCGGCCATCCCCGCTCAACAGGCTAACTCTCGAAACTACTTTTAATTCTAATTATTCAAACGTCATGTGAATTCCTAACAAAAACAAAATTGTTTTCAAGAGTAAAAATTGATAATTTGGATTATTTACGATCGCAGCCTTGTAGCAAGTAAAGTTGGTTACGATTGAATTGGAAATTGGTTGGTTACATTGAAAAAACAATGCACACTCAATATTACCATAATCACCAGCTGTCAAAACATACTCAAGAGTAGCCTTTTGGCCTTTTTGGGTTACCCAATGCCGATTTCAATAAGTTCCACAAAATGGCCGTACAATAAAGAGACAATTGGCGCAAGAATCGCATTTATACGAAATTTCGAAATTGGATTGCCGATCCTTCTTTTTTTTGTCTCTCTAGTTCCATTCTTGACACACTCCATTAAAACATGGTGAACGTCTTCGACTTTACTGCACACGTCACAGTTAGGGGTTTCTGCTTTTTTCATCAAAAAGGCAAACTGTTTTAATGGAATGTGCCCTGAACGGCTCCTAAATGCTAATTTTAACATATTTATTTTTATTTTAGTTTCTGTCAACCATGGTACCCGAAGAGGCTCACTATTTAAAGTTCTGTACCAAATTCCTTTATTTTTTGACAATTCTTCGAAGTGCCTTTTCCAACGACTATGACACATTGTTTTTAATTTCGGAAGTGTTTCTGAATAATCTAACGCTAATTTAGCCTTTATGTCAGCCTCTTCCTTACCTGATATCCCAATGTGCGACGGGATCCACGGTAGTTTAAGTTTTACTGCACGTTTATCAAATTCCTCACATTGGTTCAAAATATTGTAAGCAACATAGACACCCGTGACTCCCGCCGCACAACGACGTATATGCTGTAGCGCAGTTTTACTGTCACTAAAAATGAAAAGCATATGTAAGTGCTTCACTTATACCAATTAATTCTATCGTCATTATGGAATCATCCCCTTTAACCTTGTACATAAACCTCTTAGCCTGCACCGGGTCGAAAATAGCAGCTCCTCTCATATCGCCATCCTTTGAGCCGTCGGTAAACAATTTAAATTAAAGTAAAATTTAATAACAAAAGGTAAAATTTAAAACAAACAGGTAATGGTCATTATATTTGCTAGATATAGTCTCCTTACAAACAATGGTTCTATGCTCAGTTCACTCTCCATACAGTTAATTGGAGAACTTTTAATGAATCCACCAATTATCCTCAAGGCCTGAGTCTGGACTTTATCTAATTTACAAATATTAGTTTTTGCCGCATTATCAAAAATATTCCTCCATAGTCTAATCTTGAACGTATAAGTGAGCTGTATATACGTCTTATGTGTATGGGGTGGATTCAGTCTCGGTCTGCGTGCGTTCTCGAGCGCACGTCGATCGCAGACGCCTTCCCGCTCTTTTAGCCCCCGCGCTAATTGAGCACCCAAATTTCATATTTGTTTACCGTATTAAGTTTCTAACGCCGTTTTCACGGCGGACAGTGGCTCGTTAACCGTACTTCTTATAAGTTTCTAACGCCGTTTTCACGGCGATCAGTGGCTTGTTAACCGTACTTCGTGGAACGTGAGCTTCGTCGACGGGGTCTCGTCGTTTCAGGACTTCAAGTTCCGTGTTCGAGTAAGTTATCCGCGTCGTCCTCAACCGCCCTACTGCGTGTAGGGTGGTTTTTAGGAAGTTAGTCATCGTTGTTAGGTTCATATATTGTCCCTCCCCAACCCCTCCGCAATGGCTTCCCTAAGCATTAGGGAGATTCAAGATCAGCTGGTCGCTGCTCACGACGCTAAAAGCGCTTACTGCACCCCTAAAATGATTCAAACACTTCAATCCTTTCTCCCTCACATCGAGGAATTGATTTCCAAACTGGTCCTTCAGGCCACCCCCGTCCCTCAGACCCCTCAGGTCTTAGGCCCTCCCGCGTCCCCTTCCTCCAGTGACATGGAGTGCGAAGTAGACGCCCCTCTGCGCCGCAAGCGCGCACCCGCGACTGAGTCTTCCTCGGACGCCACCCCAACTGGCCCTGAGCCTCCCTCTTTCACCCTTGTTAAAAAGCGCTCTAAGAAGCGCTCGAAACAAGACCCGGCGCCCTCGACGCCCTTCCCTACACCCCCTGCGGCGTCTTCAACGCCAGCTGCCCCGGTGTCTTCAACACCCGCTCCGGCCCCAACTTCTGTCAAGGCCAAGGTCCCACCACCCGTTTTCCTTCGGGAAAAGGGTAAATGGACTGAGGTCTCGACACTGTGCAATGAGCACAAGATCCTTTACACCCGAGCGGTAAACTCGGGTGAATCTATTAAAATCACTGTCTCGTCGATAGACGATTTCCGAGCTTTGACTAAGCTCCTCACCGATAAGCAATATGCTTATCACACTTATGCTCTGTCAGAAGAGCGTAAGATCAGAGCGGTACTCAGGGGAATCCCGTTCGAATTATCGAACGAGGCCATCCTGGAGGATCTGCAGTCCCAAGGCTTCCCGGCACTCGCGGTGCATAAAATGCACAGCAAGTACGGGAGGCAACACCCTCTCGCTTTGGTGATTCTCGCCAACGTCCCCAAGTCCAGAGAGATCCTGAAAGGGGTTAGCTCTATTTGCGGCCTCTCTGGGATCTCAATCGAGGCGCCTCATCGCCGCGGTCATCCCGGCCAGTGCCATCGGTGCCAGTTGTACGGGCACGCGGCAGCCAACTGCCGCGCACCGCCCAGGTGCGTCAAGTGCCTGGTCCCGCACTTCACTAAGGAGTGCAATCGCACTCCTGAAACTCCCTCTCCTCCCGATTGCGTGCTTTGTGGTCAGTCCGGCCACACCGCAAACTACAGGGGCTGCCCTCGTGCACCCCGTTGTATGCGCTCCAATTTCAAAAGGGCGGCTCCCAAACAGGCCCCGCGCCTTTCTCAAGAAAACTTTCCGCCGCTGCGTAGCCGGGTTCCTCCGGCTGCAAAGCCTACTCAGCCCAAGCCTGCTCCAGAAAACTGGAGGCAGCGTCCCGCATCGAATCCCATCCCGGCTCCTCGCCCATACAAACCCACTCCTCAATCCTCCGTAGCAGACGATATGCGTATCGTCTGCGACGCTATTAAAAATGTCGATGTTAGTGAAATCGCAGTCTTAGCCCGTAAACTTAGGGCTTCACGTACTCCGACAGAGCGTTTGCTAGCTCTGGCGGAGCATAGTTCCCTTCTCAATTCATTGTAGGTTCATTTAAATGAATTGATCCCTAAATCATGCTTCGGCCGACCTCTGCCCAGCCCCGGCTTCACCGGAGGCTGCCCAGAACGGCCACCAACTCATGTCCCTTTGAGCACCTTCAGTGCAACTTTCACTACAGGCGGAAGACCCGCTAGCGGGTCTCTGCCAGCGCGCCCAACTTCCCGACGGGTGTCGCTTCCGATGAAGGCTAACGGTAATAACTACAGCCAACAGGTGGTTTTTAGTGGGTAGGTGCCATTCTGGTGAGTCCCACATAACCCCCCCGCAGAGGAATTTACCTGCGGGCGGGTATGCATGACGCATCTTCCACCTCCCTCCCGCGAGGGTGCCTCGGCAGCAAAAAAAAAAAAAAAAAAAAAAAAAAAGGGGTGGATTCCCCAGGCAGAACTGACAAGAACTTTTTAAGTACACTCATATATTTATTACATTTTTGTACATTCTCGTTTATGTGTTTTACCCATTGTAAACTTCTAGCCAAATGCCCAAATACTTATAACAACCTATTGACTAAAATTTTTCTCCATAAATGTTTAAACTTGGAATGATTTTTCTTTCTCCGCGACTAAATAACTCCGCAATTTGAACCCGGGTATTACTACAAGGTGCATTAGCCAGATCTAGTACCGCTTATACCTCGAGTGTTTGAGTTTATTTTTACAATTATTTTGGTTTGTTCATTTTGGGTTATATTCTTTACTTAGAATAAATTAACGGAAATGATCGAAGTTCTTGCATGACGCATATAAGCAGTGGATCTAGTATTCAAGTATAGTGAATGTAACCATAAAGACGCGCCCCACTACTTTTCTGGTCTATACATCGCAGTGTGCGACCATGGAACAAAAACGTAGTGGCGCGTCTTCGCGAGTCCTCGCTCCGATCGCCACGCGGTTCGGACGTGCAAGACCCAGCTCTCCGTTGATCGGTCCCTTCCCGCCATTCCGTGGCGCTCAGTTTACTGACGTCACAGTCTAGCGTGTTGGCTCCGTGCTACGGTTTTCTAAGTCTTTCTACTCCGTCTGAGTGCTTTCGAAGTGCGATTTTTCTTTGCGACTAAGCCTCTTAGTCTTCAAAGTGCTGTGCTAAGTTGTGTTGTGCTTGTGCTGAGTGCAGTGTTGTGCCCGGCGTAAGTAGTCTGGTTTCAGTGCAAAGGATACTTAACGGTGACAACGAATTTGTACTGAACCAGTCCTTTTTATTTTTATTTATTTCTCTTCTCTATTTTATTTATTTTTCTCCTATTTTTCATATTTATTTCTATCATATTTGTGTGTTTCCGTGTGTATTTGTCCTTTCTGTCGGTAAAGGTTGACCCTAACGCGGTCAACTCTTTACCTGCGCACCCTTTTTTAGGTTTCTAGGTAGCGGCCTTCGGCGTACTATTGTTAGTTTTAATTTATTCTCCCCAGCCCCCCTACCGCTGGTAGGGAGGTTTGCCGCTAGGATTTTGCTAGGCTTTTAGGATCTAGGCATCTCTTATTATACTTATATTTTACATATTGTCCCAACCCCTTCCCAAATGGATAAGCAAATCGTCATTAACATTGCGAAGGCGTTCGCCCAAGCACTCGCCGCGTCGGGTGTTTCAATTTCTGACGACATATTTACGCAAGCTGTACTAGCGCTTAACGCGTCCCCGGCCCCTCAGGCCCCAACCCCGGCCCCTCAGGCCTCCAACGTCGAGACCCCTCAGGTCGTAAGCTCTCCTGCGTCTCCCGCCTCATCCGAGATGGACTGCGAATCGGTCGCATCCTCTCACGCGTCGCGTCGTAAGCGTACCGCTCCCGGGAGCGACTCCGAACCCGCGTCTGATACGTCGTCAGATGCCGTCACCCTAACCGGCTCTCCTGAGCCCGCGTTTCAACTCGTCGCCAAGCGCTCCAAGAAGCGCTCTAAGAAAGCTTCGGTATCTTCAATACCCGAGCCCTCCCCGGTGTCTTCAACACCAGCCCCCGCGCCGTTAAAATCGCCCGTAGTAACCGCGTCTCCGTCGGTCACATCGAAGCCAGCGACGCGCTGCGCTCCCGTCCCGCCGAAGCCTCAGCTCCCTCCGCCCGTATTCCTGCGTGAAAAAGCGCGCTGGACCGCGGTTTCAAACTTGTGCAAAGTGCACAAAATCAATTACTTAAAAGCCGCCAACGCTGGCGAGACAATCAAAATCCAATTAGCGACCGTCGACGACTTCCGGTCTTTCACTAGGCTACTCTCGATAAATCAAATCGCATTTCACACCTACGCCCTCCCGGAGGAGCGTAAGATCCGCGCAGTACTACGGGGCGTCCCGTTCGAACTCAGCAACGAAGACATCCTCGATGACCTTAAGTCTCAGGGTTTCCCGGTCACAGCAGTGCACAAGATGCACTCCAACCGCGGTAGGCGTTTTCCGTTAGCGCTAGTAATCCTCTCCAATACTCCCAACTCGAAGGAGATTTTCAAAGAGGCTCGCACGATCTGCGGATTCTCGAACATCTCCGTCGAGCGTCCCAACCCCCGTGGTCACCCTGGACAGTGCCACCGCTGCCAGCTATATGGCCACGCAGCGGCTAACTGTTCAGCTCCCCCCAGGTGCGTTAAGTGCCTGGATCCCCACTTCACTAAGGAGTGCACTCGCACTCCCGAATCCACTTCCCCCCCTGCCTGTGTGCTGTGCGGCCAGTCCGGCCACACAGCAAACTACAGGGGTTGCCCGCGCGCTCCGCGCTCCACCGTCAAGAGGGTCGCGCCTAAACCGGCGCCGCCGCTCACCTCCGCTAACTTCCCGCCGCTGCGCAACCGGGGTCCCCCGGAAGCAAAGCCCGTTCAGCCGACGCCTACTCCGGCTCTGTCTTGGAGGCAGCGTCCGGCCGTCCCGCCTGCACCTTCCCAACCCATCCCAGCTCCCGTAGCTCCCGTAGGGCCGCGTCCCGCGTTGTCATCTTCCCCTCAGTCGTCGTTGGCTGAGGACATGAAGACCGTGTTCGACGTCATCCAAAACGTCGACATTAACGAAATTTCCGTACTCGCACGCAAACTGCGAGCCGCCCGCTCTCCTCAAGAGCGTTTATTCGCGCTAGCCGAGCATCACTCGCTCCTAAGTTCGTTGTAAATTCTTTTATTTTTGTATAAATTCGTAAATAATAAATTATAATGTCTAGACCCGCGAATCCCGCGTCCTGTCGTATCAAACCCAAGGGCTTATCCCTAATATCTTTTAACGCTCGTAGCCTGAACACAAACCTTCCCGAGATTAAACTGTTCCTTCAGAACAAAGAACCTGACTTATTCCTTCTCCAGGAGACATGGCTTACTCCAAACCGCTCCAGGGGATTCGCTATACCTAAGTACGCGTTTATTCGTAACGATAGGCCCAACTCTGACGGTTACGGCGGCACCGCTATATATTACAAAAGAGGCTTCCACTGCTGTCCTCTCCCTACCCCTCCTCTCCTCAACATGGAAGCCACTGTGTGTAGATTGGCTATGACTGGTCATCCGACCATCATCATAGCTTCAATCTACATACCTAGTGGTACCAGACCAATCCGAAGCGACTTTGAGGCCATTCTCGCCCTCGGCCATTCAGTCATTATGTTCGGAGACTTTAACTCCAAACATACTGACTGGACGTGCCTATCGACTAACACCAGCGGTATCGCTCTCCTCGACATCACTAACTCCCTTGACCTAGATGTCATATCCCCCGTCACTCCCACTCACTATCCCAACAACCCGTCCTACTCTCCTGACATCCTCGACTTTGCAATTATCAAGCGAATCAATCTTGACCTAAGGTCTATCGAACCGCTCGATGACCTAGGCTCCGACCATCGCCCCGTTTCCCTCGTGCTAGGACCGCCGAACGATAACGTCTCATCTCCTAAGACCTTTACCAATTGGGAAGGTTTTAAAAATACGTTAGTTTCAGCCTTAGAGGCTCCGAACTCTCCACTCGCGATCTCTCCCGAGCAATTAGATAGCCCGGATAAAATCGATTCATTAGTAAATTCTCTCACTGATGCTATCAACTCAGCCATCAGTGACAACGAAAAGGTTGCTAAGCAAGGCAAACCCACGCTTCCCTTAGCCGTTAGCAATCTTATTAAAGCTAAAAACGCGGCTCTCCGGAGAGCCAAGAAATACCCCACGCCCGCCTATAGAACAGCTGCGAATCAGCTTCAGCGTAAAGTTAGGTCTTGCCTCGCGGAACTCCGAGACGCTCAGATGAACGATCTCATGGCGAATATCTCTCCGTCCCACCAAGCGTACTATAGCATGGCCCGAGCCTTACGCGTAGACACCGTCTCTCACGTTCCTCCTCTCACTCGTCCCGATGGCACTACTGCTTTCGAAGTCGAAGAGAAAGCCGAATGCTTCGCCGACAGCATTGCCGCACAATGCTCGCCCAGCACGCAACCCGCGAATCCCACTCACATCAAAGCGGTGGAGGACGAAGTCCTTCGCAGAGACTCTCTCCCCATCACCGCCGACCCTGTCACAGTCTCTAATGACGAAATCTTGCTTCTCATTAGAAATCAAAAGTCCAAAAAGGCTCCGGGTGCGGATGGAATTTCCAACCACGCACTTAAGCACCTACCTCAACAGATGCTTACCTTGCTAGCTATCATTTTCAATGCCTGCTTCGACCATAGCTACTTTCCTAAAGCTTGGAAAGAAGCGACAGTCATAGGCATTCCCAAGCCGGGCAAACCTCTGAACGTCCCGGCTAATCACAGACCCATCAGCCTCCTCAAGGCAATGTCTAAACTTCTCGAGAGAGTCATACTTTCTCGAATGCGGAACCATCTGTTTCCAACGGATGGCGATCCTCTCATTATTCCCCATCAGTTCGGCTTTCGCGCTAAACACTCCTGCCCTCAGCAAGTCCACCGAATCGTCGAGTATATACTTGACGGTTTCTATCCGCGTCGTTATAAAACAGTCGCGGTTTTCTTTGACGTAGCCAAGGCTTTCGATAAAGTCTGGCACAGCGGTCTCGTTTATAAACTCTACAAGATAGGCTTACCGGATCGCCTAGTCAGGATAATAGCGTCGTTTCTCAAAGACCGTACGTTTCGATTTAAACACGAAAGCACGCTTTCTGCACCTCGTCCCATAAAGGCTGGAGTCCCTCAAGGCTCAGTCCTCGCCCCTCTGCTGTACACCGTGTACACCAACGACATTCCCATCCCGCCGAAAGGCGTCGAACTCGCCCTCTTCGCTGACGACACCGCACTCTATACCAAAGGCTACGGTGTTCGGCGCCTTGTAACCAGACTCCAAAAGGCCGTAAACGCCCTTGGTGCATGGTTTCAAGAATGGCGCATCGATGTGAACCCTGAAAAGAGTTCTGCGATGCGCTTCGACCACAAACGCCGTCGTCCCGATGGCGATCCCCACGTTCGAATGTTAGGCATTCCCATCCCCTGGAAGCGCAGTACTAAATACTTAGGCGTCACATTAGATCCGACGCTTTCTTTCAAGCCACACGTTGAAAGAGTTTCGAAACTCGCTCGTCACTATTTAGTCCGCCTAAATAGCATGTTAGGTAGAAAAAGTAAAATGTCCTTCAGAAACAAACGTACACTTTACAAGGTCTGCGTTAGACCCGTCATGACGTATGCCTCGCCAATCTTTGCCCACGCCAAACCCTCCCTCCTGCACAAACTGCAGGTAGTTCAAAACCTCTTTTGCCGCCGGGCCACAGGCGCACCGTGGTACGTGCGTAACGCGGACTTGCATAGAGATCTTGAACTGCCTACAGTACAACAATATCTCAAAACACTCTCTGAAGCGTTCTTCAAACGCTCCGAAACCCATCCCAATCCTCTAGTTCGTGATTCTGTCTCATATGCTACTCCTGTGTTAGACTCGAAGTTCAAAGTCGCTAGGCCTAGAAATGCGCAAACGTACTCATCCACCAGACTGTCACGCGATCTCGAGGCCCTTCTGGCCGCAAATTCTAATTCTAACGTAAATTCTAATTCTAACGTAAATCCGAATTAATGCAAATATAATTTTTCAATTTTTAATGTTTTCATTATTTACTTTTCATTTTTAATGTTTTTATTTTACTTTTAATTTTTGAGCACCTTCAGTGCTATGTAATCCCAGCGGGTGACCCCTTCTGGGCCCCGCTAGCGCGGCCTCTTTCTCCAATTGGCCGTCGCTCCGATGAAGGCTGAGTGGCAAAAATGCACGAGCCGACAGGGGGTTTTTAGTGGGTATGGTCCTGGTAGGCGTCGGGACGAGTCCCACATAACTTTGGAATCGCGCCAGAGTATGCGTCAGGGCATTTTTATCCTCCTGCCCTTCCCGCGGAGGGGAACAAAAAAAAAAAAAAAAAAAAACTTCGCGAGTAGCACTCACTATACAGGATGATTTTAAAACAAAGTGACAAACTTTCAGGGATGAATCAATCCGGGAATACAAACAACTTTTTTATGGGACCAACTATAAATCAGCTATTCCATTTATTTTGGTCGAGTAGGATGTTTTGTATGAAACGCCTGATATTATATAGAATATGTAGTTTGTATACACGGGTAGAGATATTACTTAAAAAGTTTATCACTTAGTTTTAAAATCACTTTGTATATTAACATTTATCAAACTAGGCATGAATGAAACTTAGAAAAAGACACAGTGATGCAATGTTGTGTCGTATCGCCTTGGACAGTAGTAACAGACGAATTGCTACAAGGTAAATCAGGCGACGGGAACAAGATTTATGCGGTCCGCGCTTCAGGAGCCTGAGCAGTTCATCTGCATAATTGTTATCTGCAAAATTTTACGCCAAGCAAACAAAAAATAATGTTCAAATTCATGTTCTCATTTATAATAGTAGAGATCAAAATATTATGCATATAAATTGTAAATACGCACACTCGTTCAACAATTGTTTGGACAAGCAATCTGAAATTTAAAGGATATCCTATTCATATGATGGTATTATCGTATATACGTATCTTAGAGTTGTGTATTGTTTATTACATACGAGAGGAAGTAACTTTGCTAGGCGACAGCCAAGTCCTACATTGTTTGTTCAGGCTGTTATTTGTTCATAACTAATTCACTGCGTGTATCAACTTTTACTGAACTCTGCAAAATTTACGGTTAGTTGTATACTGTATGCTGCCATTGGTCTGAATCTTTCAGGGTTTTAGTTTGACCTGACATTCTAAGTAAACTTTGTGTCTAGAACAGTGATCAATAAGTTAGTATCGGTGCTTTTTATCAAGGTGCAGATTATGAAAACGATTTAAAACTCTTAAAAGAAAACTATTTTTTTTTAAATTTTTACAGCACTATAGTGATTGTAATCCACGATACGAGTTTGCGACTAAAGAACGAAAGGTATGTATTAAAATCACTTTTTAAGCTATAGCGTCAGACTTTTCTTGATACTTGATAACTTTACAAACAAATTCAAATTCCATGCGTTGGTGATAATACGAGACATTACCACACAGCAGAACTGCGTGCATGACTTCTATACTAATGTCGTAGCTACTTCTTTTTTATAACAAAAATTGCAACCCAAAAGTTATTTTATAACAAATAAAAAAATTAACACATATCTCTCACAGCCAGTACAGTGGAAAAGCTGTACTTCAAACAACAAGCGCAAGGAGTTTGTTTGATCATATTTTTTTTGAAACGCGATTGCCGCCTTTACCCTAAACGTGACAAATTCTAAAACTACAAAACTGGTTAGAAAAAACCATGAAAGAATCCTTTCCGCAGCTGTGTTATATATTTTCTACCAAGTTTTCTGCTGCCATAAAAGTTTTTAGTGCTTAGTAGAAGTTTCCAATCCATTTGTTTTCACTCTGATATCACTCAGCGTGCAAGTGGAGTTTTTATCAGATAAAGTGCCCTCATTGCTGCGTACTGCATTCGTCTCAGAGAATACACAGATCAATGTTTTATGCTTGTACGAGTTACTTGAGTATGTACTATAAAACGGTAAAAGGCTTTAGTTTTTCTACTATGTTTTTAAGTAACATAGAAGTTACTACTAGAACTACTAGAAGCAGAAAAACAAATCATTTTTTTAACCGCAGGGATCACTACGTTTTAGAATTCTGTTTTCATTATTTGTAGTTGATCTTTGAGTAAACTCCATGTATTGTTGAAACCCTTTACAAATATTTCTTAATTTTTTTTGTCATTTTTATTCATGAATCAATTATATGACAAGATTAAGTGTCCATTTTAACCACAACAAATATAAACATGGTTACATTAATAGCTACATCTAGTTTAAAAACTTTATAGCCCGGTACATTAAAGTAGGTCAGACGACCTGTTGCGTAACTTGGCTACACGCACTAGGGCTGGCTACCGACCCTACGACACCGGGTTGCATGGCAAGCCAAGCGAGCGAAAAGGTTACGATGTGGAAATTGTATCTAATTAAAATAGAAGGAATTACTATGGTTACGTTATAAAAAAAATAATATTGTTTAAAATAAAACGTTTAAGAGTAAAGAATTCATATTATTTTCAAAATAAAAGAAAAAAACGGATGGAAACAGTGTCAGTAACACGAATTAAAAGCATAGATAATTCAGATTATGTCCAAAGCCACACCAAGATGGTAGTTTCAATTAATATTGTAACAGAAAAATTATGATGCAATTTTCTGCAACAATGTATCAAAAGAAGATTACGCGCACACAGATAAAACTTTCGTACAATACGATAAACAATATAAGATGACTGTAACAGTAAAATCAAGCAGTGGTGCAGTAGAAGAACCCGAATCCTCTTTGTATCTTTTGTTGTTTTGAGTTATACAATTTAAAGACACGATGACGCGAATGTTAAGTGACAAGACGACACTTTGGCTAGTGACTTTTATCTTTACATGTCAATAGTTATATTAGCAAAATGGCGGCAATTATGGCCTCCGACGTTACCAAATCAAGTGTATTGTTGCATATTATAGCTTGTCTATCTAATAGTTTAAAAAATATCTCTACTTTGATATATCCAATTCATAATTTATTAGATAATCCTATTGGATGAATGCAAAAAACTTATACTAAATATCCAAGGCTTGCATCATAATTAAGGTGGGTTATATTAACACACATATGAGTATAATCATAATAATTATACAGCATCTGAAATGTTCTGTTCAAATATTTTTGGAGCCTTTGATATCTGGTATATGTTTTGTATGCTTCTCACGTCGAGCCGTCGACAAAATATGTATTTCCTAAACTAATTTAATAATAATAATAAAAAATAATAATAATAAAAAATAATAAAGTTTTAGTAGGGGCTAGCAATTTAAAAAAAATTATGTCCATTTTTTCGAATTAAAACCGTTTATTTTTATCTTAAAAATTTAAAATTTCACTACGCTTTTGAAATCGATAATATTTTCTGCGATCACATGTCGGTATATAAAAAGCTGTCGCAAACACTTCGCATCAACATGAAGTAATTACTGTATAATTAAAAATAATCAAACTGTATGTTAGAAAACTAATACTTCATGGCATGAGGATAACACAGAACACAGAATGTACACAGTTCTAAATTAATTAACTGATGACACATTTTTTATTTTTATTTATTTTAAATGATAAACTTTACATAAGCCATTTCATCAGGAGACGGTGTCACCAATTGATCAGTATTTCACATTTATAAGAACACATACCCAGAATAAAGATACATATAGACGACTAAGTGGTAAGTAGCCTTGCCTATTACGCCGCAGTTCCCAGGTTCGAGTCCTGGCCGAGGCATACATTTGTGCGATGAACACAGATGTTTGTTCTCGGGTCATGGTTGTTTGTATTTATACATATATGTTTATTCTGGGTTCCCCCCCAGTTCGCTGTATACTTAGCTCTGCTTACTTTGGGGCCATACAGTTGGTGTGTTTGTCTGGGGATTTATTTTATTTATTATTATTTTATTTATTTTATGTTTAATCAGTTTACTTTTTACCTTAAGGCGGCTGAGCAAATAACCTTGAACCATCTTTCCGCACCTGCCACACGCATGGGTTTACAGTAGTTCACAAGAGCAGATTTTTTTAAAACTTTATTTAACACATCAAGCTTTTAAAACTATGTAAACTCGCAATATGTTCAAAATTGAATTTTGTTTTAATTCATTAGGTTGAGTCCCAAAATGATGCGCAAAATTAAAATGCTTTGTAAACAGATTAAGTAAAAATTTACTTATTGAAAAATAGTTGCAATATTCCAATATAGAATATATATTATATAGTTTTTATTAGTTAATGTATCTATTTAATAATAAGTAGATAGCTACTCAAAACAGGACAAAAAAGGGCGACGTTTTGCGTCTTAAATCAATACCTTTGTTTACCAAACTATTATTTTGATTCCCCTACAAGATTTGAACTAAGGATCTGTGGTACAAAGCAGGATTACTGCAATTTTACTCTAAATGACCGTATTTTCGATAGCCAAACCACAATTATATTTTTATCTTCCATTACATATAAAAAATCCAATTTAGAGAACCTGCCGTCAACATTACACCAATTTATCAAGCCTTAACTTAGCAGTAAATATATAACCTAATCGAGTGCGACATAATTAAATTCCTCGTACGTAGATTGAGGCCGTCCTGCTCTAATTGATAGTATTAAGGTGAAACAGACTAGTTATTAGAACGACGGGTCGCAAGCTGGACTGAGTAAAGTGGAACACAATTTGGCTTTAGTAAGAGGATCATTCGTTGTAACAGAGTAAGTAAATGTGTACTGTTTGTTGGTTTAGGAAAAAATTTAACACTAAAGGTACTAAAAAAGGTATGCTACTTCGAGTTTTAGGTTCCTTGGTTAAGTAGGCTAATCAGTAAGCTAATCACTTCATGTAAAAGTTACATCTGTTTACGTTGTTGTGTTTTCTAACGTAAACTAATCGTCTTAAGTCTCATCTCTATAAATACATGTTCTCTCAAGCTGTGAGTATAATACTCAGTAAATATATATTTAATTTACTTGGCACGACATATTGGCTAAAATTTATCTCGTAATGTTGACGAAATTGACAATTAAAGTACATTACAAGAATTAAATTAGAAGAAAATGTTAGTAGAGCCAAACTAAATATCTCGGTACAGGAGTCGGTCCGTAAGCCAGGTAAACGGTAGTATTTAATAACTCTTGTTTTATCACTAGTGTAGATAAACGCAAATATCGATATAATAAAGCGAGCTTTCAAGTGTGTGACAAGTGATAACAATGGTATAGAACATCGAGGAACATATTTTTTTGGATTTGTTTTGGTAAGCATCACTTCGAAACCTCATACTTACAAAATATCACATAATTATTTCATAAAGTAAATTAATATCCTCACAACGTTATAAAATATGACATCAAACCGCATATTAAACATGTAACTTCAAAAGCTCTAACTCCGTAAACGCCCATAAACTGTGAATAATCTGCGTATAAATTTAATAGTTCCTATAAAAATTAATAACGACTAGCTCCAATAGAGCCTCTTTACTATCAATATTTCTTTATTAAACCCTCAACTTGCAAATAGGGACCAAGTTTGCCACACCCAAAATAATTTAGCTGTCAGCTGGGCAACACCTTCCTTAATATGGCCCACTATTTACTACGCCCATCAACAAAATTAAGTCCATGTCTTAGCTCGTGTTACCTCGTTTGAAACATTTATTAGCTGCATGAGTATGAGCTACGTCGCTCGTGTAATGTATACGGTATAATTATAATCATTTGTTGCGCTTAATCCGAAGGCTTGGAGTAAGACACTTAAAGTTAATTGTTTTGCTCATTTTAAGGTTGTTTTACGATTTTTATTAACATGTAGGGTTTAAAACGCTTTGTTCACATCGACAGAAAAATCAACAAGTCTTTGTGTGCAACGATTTTTAAATCATACTCTGTGTTGAAGATGTCAAAATACTTAATCCGAAACCATTTCAAAGTTTTGATAGTATATAAATCATTCTTTGTCTGAGGTAGTAGACAGGCTAACCCTAAAGGTTTTATCACTTAGATTCACTAAATGTGTCGACTTTACACGCAGCGGGGTCGACGGAAGGCCACCATGCGCATGGAGCATGGAGGGTAGAGAAGTTATTGGTTGAATGCCAAACTCACACTTATTATCATGGTACGCACATAAAGCCTGCTTACGCAATAGATAATTCATAAAAAGATTAAGATGACATTGAACTCCGGTAAGTTGAAAGAAATGGATCTTTTTTAATTTAAATATACAACGATCTTACATGAATTGTGACACCGTTTATACCATCACAAGCAAAACAAATATACTATTAAATATTAGGTCATTACATATGAAATTGGCGTTTTGTAAGGGAGGAATACAAAGTCAATTTTTTTTAAATATAATATATTTATTTAATCAAAGTTGGAACCATTTCATTGCAAGAAGATATCCAAATTTATAAAAAAATAGTAATCTGTTGGAGCAAGGTCCGAGGAGTACGGTGAATGTCTTAGACAATCCAATTGAAGCTCCTCTAATTTGGTAGCCGTCTGTTGTGCAGTGTGTGGTCTAGCGTTGTTCTTGAAGCAGCAGCGGCCTAGAGTGATTGACCAGCCTCGGTTGTTTAGCATCTAGCTTTTCCATCATGGTTTGCAGTTGCTGACAATAGACATTTGCCGTAATCGTCGGGCCAGATTTAAGAAAGCTGTAGTGAACGACACTCAACTTACAAGTTACACAAAAACTCACAAGTTACTTTTTTTTGAGTCAATTTTGGGGCAAATTTGGCTGGTTCGCCAGGGTTCAGCCATTGCGATCAACGTTTCCGATTGTCATTTCATATAAAATTCTTTCATTATTGTGCCGGTTGAGTAATGCAGCAGTCGACGCGCGCTTGTCGGTTTGCTGCAGTAAATTCATGAGGTACCCACCTCTCAAGCTTTTTCACCTTCCCAATTTGCTGCAAGTGGATTAAAACAGTTTTGTCACTAACACCATTCAGCCTTCAATTCTTCAGTATCAACTTTGGTCTCCGGCCCATGGGTTTTGTTCTGCAGGTCGAAATTCAATTTCAAAATTCCAGAACGAAAATGTTGGAACCAAAAAAACACTGTTTTCTTTTGCGACACCGCCGCCGTACACAGCATTAATACTTCGAGCCGTTGCTGCAGCGTTGGTGCCACGGTGGAACTTGTACTCGTAATAACGCGATATTTCATGTTTTCCATTTTGTAAACTAAGTGATGCAAAGAAAAAACCAACAGAGGAAAAAACAAATGAATTACAGTTTTCGAAACACAAATGCGTGTGTAAATAGTTGTATAAATTTGAAACTGGAATTCTTAACCAAAGAGGAAATAATACAGAGCTAATGGCCAGTACGACAAAACGCCAATTTCGTATGGAAGGACCTAATATTTTAGGTTTTTTTACTATTTTCATAGTTGGTAAACGAGCATGTGGACCCACTTGATGGTAAGTGGCATCCGCACCTGTGGACTACATTAATCTAGGATTTAGTTATTGATAGTAGTTTTGAATATTATAGACTAATGATGCGTTACCGACCCTTGGCTTTAGATGAAATTGGCTTTGTTCCATTGCAATGACTGTTACTGCCCTTTAATTTCTTATGAGATATTATATACTATAAGATTATTATGGCGGTCAAAAGAGGAAGGACTGTAGTACCACCTCTTAACTTAACTCTCCTCAAGTGTTACCAGATCTTAACAAAGAAATTCTACTACTGCTAGCAAATAATAAGTAACTAAGTAAATACTTTTATATTAACTTACTTTCCAGTAAATATAGTCCGTGTTAAGCGTGCCTGTAATAAACCCTCGACTTACAAATTTAAGTACTAACCTCAACTCGCCTACGCTAGAGTGAATGAACTTTGGAGTGTCTGAAGAATTTTAAAATTCTCCCCAAAAACAGAAACTTTGCAACGCCAGTTGTAAGAAATCGTGAGTCGTTTTTTAAATTAAGTTAAAGTGATTTTGAACTCTCTTTCTGAAAGTCCTTTGGAATATTTTAACAAACATAACATTAAAATAAAATGTTTGATCGATAATAGCATTTTAGTATTTAAATCATTAATAATTGCAACGATTTTAAGCCTTGGAATAAACCCACCCAAAACAAAAGACTCGTAACTTGCTTTTCAATGTCTGAGATATCATATATTTTATATAGTTCTCATCTATGCTAAAAAATAAAAAATAAAACTCAATTCTGTGAAATTCTTATCCTGTTAGACATTTAAATTTTAGCGGTTATGAACGATTGAAACGGCTCATTAATTTTAGAAAAAGTCATTTCTTCTGGCATAATTTTACTTAAGATATAATTCATTGAAGCAGGACGTGACTTCGGTACGAATTCGCCTACTTAACTGCTTTTAGTGTTTAAGCTGCAACTGTCCTGTTATAAGCTATACGGGCTGTTTAAAAGGAAACCGGAATAAAAAAAGACTAGTTTATCCCTAACGTAACAAATAATAATAAATAAATCCCCAGACAAACACTTATGAGACCGAAGTACACAGAGATGGTGTCATAAATGACCACACAGCGAACTGGGGATCACAAAAATAAACATACATATACAGGGGTCGGCACTCGAAGTGTTACCAATTAAAAATGCTGTAATTTTGACAACTTGGTTATTTTTTTATTTAAAAACTTCAGTATATAAAAAAAAACATTTAAAATTAAAAAGAAAAAGTTATCGCTCGATGTGGCCACCTGGAGTGCGGATAACACCATTGAGTCTGTCCGACAAGGCTTCACACGCTGCACGAATGTGGTCTGCTGATATTTTGTTCCATTCTCGGCGAAGAGATCTTTAAGGCGTCGACCGTCTCCAGTTCCGATTACAATCTCCACATCCGAATGTTAGGCACTCCCATCCCCTGGAACCGCAGTACCAAATACTTAGGCGTCACCTTAGACCAGACGCTTTCTTTCATGCCACACGTCGATAGAGTAACAAAACTCGCCCGTTTTTACACAGGCCGCCTATATAGTATGTTAGATAGAAAAAGTAAAATGTCTTTCAGAAACAAACGTACGCTTTATAAGACCTGCGTTAGACCCGTCATGACATATGCCTCGCCAATCTTTGCCCACGCCAAACCCTCCGTCCTGCACAAACTGCAGGTAGTTCAAAATCTCTTCTGCCGCAGGGCCACAAACGCACCTTAGTACGTGCGTAACGCGGACCTGCACAGAGATCTTGAACTACCTACAGTTCAACAGCACCTCTAACACTCTCTGAAGCGTTCTTCAAACGCTCCGAAACCTACCCCAATCCTCTAGTTCGAGATTCAGTCTCGTATGCTACCCCTGTCATAGATTCGGAGTTTTAAGTCGCTATACCAAGAAACGCTTACACGAACGTAGCGACGCAGCTGACGCTAGATCTCGAAGCCCTTCTGGCCGCAAATTCTAATTCTAATGTAAATTCGAATTTATTTTATTTTATTTTCATTTCGAGCAGCTTCAGTGCTATGTATACACCTTCAGATCACCTTCTTCTTTATGCACCTTCAGTGCTATGTAATCCCAGTGGGTGACCCCTTCTGGGCCCCGCTAGCGTGGCCTCTTTCTCCAATTGGTCGTCGCTCAGATGATGGCTGTGTGGCAAGAAATTGCACGAGTCGTTCAGGGGTTTTTTTAGTGGGTAGTGGCTCTGGTAGGCTCGGAGCGAGTCCCACATAACTCCGATCGCACGCGCAGAGTATGCGTCAGAGCATTTTTTATCCTCCTACCCTCTCCGTGGAGGGGAACAAAAAAATACCGGCGAACTTTTTTTATTTTTTACCACTTTCGTAACCTCCCAATACCACACCCACCGCGGGTGCGCCAGCTGACACTTGGTTCAGTTGTACGTCATTCGAGATCTATTGAAAAAGATAGCAAGCTATCGGCGTAAAATCACTGCCCAAAATGCAACGCTACCTCCCGGACTATAAACAAAACACGAAACACGTGATCTGAAATATCGACAGTATTCATAAAAATTGTTTTGTATATTATACATAGGTAAATATTTATCGACACAATAGAAGGCCGAGCACGCAGTCTCGGTCTGCGTGCGTTCTCGAGCGCACGTCGATCGCAGACGCCTTCCCGCTCTATTAGCCCCTGCGCTAATTGAGCACCCAAATTTCACTGGTTGTTGTCGTAATATATAATTTCATAGTTGTATACCGTAATAAGTTTCTAACGCCGTTTTCACGGCGGACAGTGGGTCGTTAACCGTACTTCTAATAAGTTTCTAACGCCGTTTTCACGGCGAACAGTGGCTTGTTAACCGTACTTCGTGGAACGTGAGCTTCGTCGACGGGAATTCGTCGTTCCAGGTGCCTCGAGTCTCCGTGTTCGAGTAAGTTATCCGCGTCGTCCTCAACCGCCCTACTGCGTGTAGGGTGGTTTTAGGAAGTTAGTCATCGTTGGTAGGTTCATAGTATATATATTTATAAATTGTTGTCCCTCCCCAACCCCTCCGCAATGGCTTCCCTAAGCTTTGACGAGATTAGGGAAAAGTTACTTCAAAGTACTGAAGGCATGTCTATAAATGCTGATTAGTACCGTTTCTTAGATTCGCTTATCCCTCATTTTATGACGATAATGTCCACAATGGCCCCTCAGGCCACCCCAGCTCCCCAGACCCCTCAGGTCTTAGGCCCTCCCGCGTCTCCTTCCTCCAGTGACATGGAGTGCGAAGTAGACGCCCCTCCGCGCCGCAAGCGCGCACCCGCGACCGGGTCATCCTCGGACGCCACCCCAACTGGCCCTGATGAGCCTCCCTCTTTCACCCTTGTTAAGAAGCGCTCTAAGAAGCGCTCGACTCAAGACCCGGCGCCCTCGGCGCCCGTCCCTACACCCCCTGCGGCATCTTCAACGCCAGCTGCCCCGGTGTCTTCAACACCCGCTCCGGCCCCAACTTCTATCAAGGCCAAGGTCCCACCACCCGTTTTCCTTCGGGAAAAGGGTAAATGGACTGAGGTCTCGACATTTTGCAATGAGCACAAAATCCATTACATCCGAGCAGCCAACTCGGGTGAATCTATTAAAATCTTAGTCTCGTCGATAGACGACTTTCGTGCTTTAACAAAGCTCCTCACCGATAAGCAATATGCTTATCATACTTATGCTCTGTCAGAAGAGCGTAAGATCAGAGCGGTACTCAGGGGAGTCCCGTTCGAATTATCGAACGAGGCTATCCTGGAGGATCTGCAGTCCCAAGGCTTCCCGGCACTCGCGGTTCATAAAATGCATAGCAAGTACGGGAGGCAACACCCTCTCGCTTTGGTGGTTCTCGCCAACGTCCCCAAGTCCAGGGAGATCCTCAAAGGGGTTAGCACTATATGCGGCCTCTCTGGGATCTCGATCGAGGCGCCTCATCGCCGCGGTCATCCCGGCCAGTGCCATCGGTGCCAGTTGTACGGGCACGCGGCGGCCAACTGCCGCGCACCGCCCAGGTGCGTCAAGTGCCTGGTCCCTCATTTCACTAAGGAGTGCAATCGCACTCCTGAAACTCCCTCTCCTCCCGATTGCGTGCTTTGTGGCCAGTCCGGCCACACCGCAAATTACAGGGGCTGCCCTCGTGCACCCCGTTGTATGCGTTCCAATTTCAAGAGGGCGGCACCCAAACAGGCCCCGCGCCTTTCTTAAGAAAACTTTCCGCCGCTGCGTAGCCGGGTTCCTCCGGCTGCAAAGCCTACACAGTCTAGGCCTGCCCCAGAAAACTGGAGGCAGCGCCCCGCATCGAATCCCATCCCGGCTCCTCGCCCATACAAACCCACTCCTCAATCCTCCGTAGACGTGCGACGCTATAAAAAATGTCGATGTTAGTGAAATCGCAGTCTTAGCCCGTAAACTTAGGGCTTCACGTACTCCGACAGAGCGTTTGCTAGCTCTGGCGGAGCATAGTTCCCTTCTCAATTCATTATAGGTTCATTTAAATGAATTGATCCCTAAATTATGCTTCGGCCGACCTCTGCCCAGCCCCGGCTTCACCGGAGGCTGCCCAGAACGGCCACCAACTCATGTCCCTTTGAGCACCTTCAGTGCAACTTTCACTACAGGCGGAAGACCCGCTAGCGGGTCTCCGCCAGCGCGCCCAACTTCCCGACGGTTGTCGCTTCCGATGAAGGCTAACGGTAATAACTACAGCCAACAGGTGGTTTTTATATTCTGGTGAGTCCCACATAACCCCCCGCAGAGGAATTTACCTGCGGGCGGTATGCATGACGCATCTTCCTCCCTCCCGCGAGGGTGCCTCGGCAGCAAAAAAACAAAAAAAAAAAGAAGGCCGAGCACACTCTCGCTCCGATCGCCACGCGGTGCGGACGTGCAAGACCCCGTTCTCCGTTGTTCGGTCCCTGCCCGATATTCCGTAGCGCTCAGTCTACTGACGTCACAGTTTAGCATGTTGGTTCCTTGCTACGGTTTTCAAGGTTTTTCTACTCCCTCTGAGAGCTATCGAAGTGCGATTTTTTCTTTGCGACTAAGCCCCTTAGTCTTCAAAGTGCTGTGCTAAGTTGTGTTGTGCTTGTGCTGATTGCAGTGTTGTGCCCAGCGTAAGTAGTCTGGTTTCAGTACAAAGGATACTTAACGGTGACAACGAATTTGTACTGAACCAGTCCTTTTATTTTTATTTTATTTTTCTTCTCTATTTTATTTATTTTTCTCCTATTTTCATATTTATTTTTATCATATCTGTGTGTTTTCGTGTGTATTTGTCCTTTTTGTCGGTAAAGGTTGACCCTAACGCGGTCAACTCTTTACCTGCGTACCCTTTTTTAGGTTTCTAGGTAGCGGTGACAACGAATTTGTACTGAACCAGTCCTTTTATTTTTATTTTATTTCTCTTCTCTATTTTATTTATTTTTCTCCTATTTTCATATTTATTTTTATCATATCTGTGTGTTTTCGTGTGTATTTGTCCTTTCTGTCGGTAAAGGTTGACCCTAACGCGGTCAACTCTTTACCTGCGTACCCTTTTTTAGGTTTCTAGGTAGCGGTCTTCGGCGTACTACGATTAGTTTTAAGTTATTCTCCCCAGCCCCCCTACCGCTGGTAGGGAGGTTAGCCGCTAAGGTTCGCTAGATCTTTATTTAGGAACTCTAGGCATTTGTTATATAATTATATATACTTATCATAGTCCCAACCCTTTCCCAAATGGATAAGCAAAGCGTCATAAACATTGCGAAGGCGTTCGCCCAAGCACTCGCCGCGTCTGGTGTTTCAATTTCTGACGACATATTTACGCAGGCTGTACTAGCGCTTAACGCGTCCCCGGCCCCTGAGGCCCCAACCCCAGCCCCTCAGGCCTCCAACGTCCAGACCCCTCAGGTGTATAGCTCTCCCGCGTCTCCCGTTCCATCCGATATGGACTGCGCGTCGGTCTCATCCTCGCGCTCATCTCGTAGGAAGCGTACCGCTCCCGGGAGCGATTCACACTCCGCCGAGTCCGAAGCTTCGTCGGTCGCCGCCACCCTAACCGGCTCTCCTGAGCCCGCGTTCCAGTTAGTTGCCAAACGCTCTAAGAAGCGTTCGAAAAAAGCCGCGGTGTCTTCAACACCCGAGCCACTCATGTCACTCGAAGTGACCGCGTCTCCGTCGGTCCCTTCGAAGCCAGCGTCGCGCTGCGCTCCCGTCCCACCGAAGCCTCAGCTCCCTCCGCCCGTCTTCCTCCGTGAAAAAGCACGCTGGACCGCGGTTTCTAACTTTTCCAAAGAGCACAAAATTAATTACTTAAAAGCCGCCAACGCTGGCGAATCAATCAAAATTCAGGTTGCGACCATCGACGACTTCCGGTCTTTCACTAGGCTTCTGTCGATCAATCAAATCGCGTATCACACCTCCCGGAGGAGCGTAAGATCCGCGCAGTACTACGGGGCGTCCCGTTTGAACTCAGTAATGAAGACATTCTCGAGGACCTTAAGTCTCAGGGCTTCCCGGCTGAAGCAGTGCACAAGATGCACTCTAACCGCGGTAGGCGCTTTCCGTTAGCTTTAGTTATCTTGTCTTATACTCCCAACTCGAGGGAGATCTTTAGAGAGGCTCGCACAATTTGCGGACTCTCAAATATCTCCGTCGAGCGTCCCAACCCCCGTGGTCACCCTGGGCAGTGTCACCGCTGCCAGCTCTATGGCACTCCCGAATCCACTTCCCCCCCCTGCCTGGTTGCTGTGCGGCCAGTCCGGTCACACAGCTAACTACAGGGGTTGCCCGCGCGCTCCGCGCTCCACCACCAAGAGGGTCGCGCCTAAACCGGCGCCGCCGCTCACTCCCGCTAACTTCCCGCCGCTGCGCAACCGGGGTCCCCCGGAAGCAAAGCCCGTTCAGCCGACGCCTACTCCGGCTCTGTCTTGGAGGCAGCATCCAGCTGTCCCGCCTGCACCTTCTCGACCCATCCCAGCTCCCGTAGCTTCCGTAGGGCCGCGTCCTGCTTTGTCATCTTCACCTCAGTCGTCGCTGGCTGAGGACATGAAGACCGTGTTCGACGTCATTCAAAACGTCGACATTACGGAAATTTCTGTTCTCGCACGCAAACTGCGAGCCGCCCGCTCTCCTCAAGAGCGTTTAATTGCGTTAGCCGAACATCACTCGCTTCTAAGTTCGTTAAAATTTTTTTTTTTTATATAAATTCGTAAATAAGCAATATAATGTCTAGACCCGCAAATCCCGCGTCCGGTCGTATCAAACCCAAGGGCTTATCCCTAGTTTCTTTTAACGTTCGTAGCCTTAATACTAACCTTCCTGAGCTCAAACTGTTCCTTCAGAACAACGAGCCAGACTTATTGCTTCTTCAAGAGACGTGGCTAACTCCAAACCGCTCCAGGGGATTCGCTGTACCTAAATACGCGTTTATTCGTAACGACAGGCCCAACTCCGACGGTTTTGGTGGCACTGCTATATATTACAAAAGAGGATTCCATTGCTGCCCTCTCCCTACCCCTCCTCTCCTCAACATGGAAGCCACTGTGTGTAGATTGGCTATGACTGGTCATCCGACCATCATCATAGCTTCAGTCTACATTCCTAGTGGTACCAGACCAATCCGCAGCGACTTTGAGGCCATTCTCGCCCTCGGCCATTCAGTCATTATGTTCAGAGACTTTAACTCCAAACATACTGACTGGACGTGCCTATCAACCAACACCAGCGGTATCGCTCTCCTCGACATCACAAATTCACTTGACTTAGATGTCATCTCCCCACCCACTATCCCGATAACCCGAACCACTCTCCTGATATCCTCGATTTTGCAATAGTCAAGCGAATCAACCTCGACCTCAGGTCTATCGAACCTCTCGATGACCTAGGTTCTGACCACCGCCCCGTCTCCCTCGTGCTAGGACCGCCTAACGATAACGTTACCTCTCCTAAGACATTTACCACTGGAAAGGCTTTAAAAATACGTTAGTTTCAGCCTTAGAGGCCCCGAACTCTCCACTCGCGATCTCTCCTGAACTCTTAGATAGCCCGGATAAAATTGATTCATTAGTTAATTCTCTCACTGATGCTATCAACTCAGCCATCAGTGACAACGAAAAGGTTGCTAAGCAAGGCAAACCCACGCTTCCCTTAGCCGTTAGCAATCTTATTAAAGCTAAGAACGCGGCTCTCCGGAGAGCCAAGAAATATCCCATGCCCGCCTATAGAACAGCTGCAAATCAGCTACAACGTAAAGTAAGGTCTTGCCTCGCGGAACTCCGAGACGCTCAGATGAACGATCTCATGGCGAATATCTCTCCGTCCCACCAAGCGTACTATAGCATGGCCCGAGCCTTACGCGTAGACACCGCCTCTCACGTTCCTCCTCTCACAGGGCCTGATGGCAATACTGCCTTTGAAGTCGAAGAGAAAGCCGAATGCTTCGCTGACAGCATTGCCGCACAATGCTCGCCCAGCACGCAACCCGCTGATCCCTCACACATCCAGGCGGTGGAGGACGAAGTCCTTCGCAGAGACTCTCTCCCCATCACCGCTGACCCTGTCATAGTCTCTAATGACGAAATCTTGCTTCTCATTAGAAATCAAAAGTCCAAAAAGGCTCCGGGTGCGGATGGAATTTCCAACCACGTACTTAAGCACCTACCTCAACAGATGCTTACCTTGCTAGCTATCATTTTCAATGCCTGCTTCGAACATAGCTACTTTCCAAAAGCTTGGAAAGAAGCGACAGTCATAGGCATTCCCAAGCCGGGCAAACCTCTGAACGTCCCGGCTAAGCACCGGCCTCAGCCTCCTCAAGGCAATTTCTAAACTTCTCGAGAGAGTCATACTCTCTCGAATGCGGAACCATTTGTTTCCAACGGATGGCGATCCTCTCATTATTCCCCATCAGTTCGGCTTTCGCGCTAAACACTCCTGCCCTCAGCAAGTCCATCGAATCGTTGAGTATATACTTAACGGTTTCTATCCGCGTCGTTATAAAACAGTCGCGGTTTTCTTTGACGTAGCCAAGGCTTTCGATAAAGTCTGGCACAGCGGTCTCGTTTACAAACTCTACAAAATAGGCTTACCGGATCACCTAGTCAGGTTAATAGCGTCGTTTCTCAAAGACGGTACGTTTCGATTTAAACACGAAGGCACGCTCTCTGCGCCTCGTCCCATAAACGCTGGAGTCCCTCAAGGCTCAGTCCTCGCCCCTCTGCTGTACACCGTGTACACCAACGACATTCCCATCCCGCCGAAAGGCGTCGAACTCGCCCTCTTTGCTGACGACACCGCACTCTATACCAAAGGCCACAGTGTTCGGCACCTTGTAACCAGACTCCAAAAGGCCGTAAACGCCCTTGGTGTATGGTTTCAAAAATGGCGCATCGATGTGAACCCTGAAAAGAGTTCTGCGATGCGCTTCGACCACAAACGCCGTCGTCCCGATGGCGATCCCCACGTTCGAATGTTAGGCATTCCCATCCCCTGGAAGCGCAGTACTAAATACTCAGGCGTCACATTAGATCCGACGCTTTCTTTCAAGCCACACGTCGAAAGAGTTTCGAAACTCGCTCGTCACTATTTAGTCCGCCTAAATAGCATGTTAGGTAGAAAAAGTAAAATGTCCTTCAGAAACAAACGTACACTTTACAAGGTCTGCGTTAGACCCGTCATGACGTATGCCTCGCCAATCTTTGCCCACGCCAAACCCTCCCTCCTGCACAAACTGCAGGTAGTTCAAAACCTCTTTTGCCGCCGGGCCACAAACGCACCGTGGTACGTGCGTAACGCGGACTTGCATAGAGATCTTGAACTGCCTACAGTACAACAACACCTCAAAACACTCTCTGAAGCGTTCTTCAAACGCTCCGAAACCTATCCCAATCCTCTAGTTCGTGATTCAGTCTCATTTACTACTCCTGTCTTAGATTCGAAGTTCAAAGTCGCTAGGCCTAGGAATGCGCAAGCGTACTCTTCCACCAGACTGTCAGCCGATCTCGAAGCCCTTCTGGCCGCAAATTCTAATTCTAACGTAAATCCTAATTCTAACGTAAATGCGAATTAATTCAATTTTATTTTGCAATTTTTCAATTTTTTTTATTTTTATTATTTGATTTTCATTTTGAGCACCTTCAGTGCTATGTATTCACCTTCAGTGCTTTGAGCACCTTCAGTGCTATGTAATCCCAGCGGGTGACCCCTTCTGGGCCCCGCTAGCGCGGCCTCTTTCTCCAATTGGCCATCGCTCAGATGAAGGCTGAGTGGCAAAAATGCACGAGCCGACAGGGGGTTTTTAGTGGGTATGGTTCTGGTAGGCGTCGGGACGAGTCCCACATAACTCTGGAATCGCGCCAGAGTATGTGTCAGGGCATTTTTATCCTCCTGCCCTTCCCGCGGAGGGGAACAAAAAAAAAAAAAGAAGGCCGAGCTTGCCGGGCCTTCGGTAGATATAGTATCTACCAGAAATTGGCAAAAATTATTGCTAAGATTGTTTATTTATCGGTTTATTAGGCGGATATTACGTTTAATATGGAGGAAGCTAGTATTGAAAGCAAGGAAGTGCCTATAAAGGAGTGTATAGCAAAGTTAACGAATATAATTAAATTCTGGATTAAGCGATCTTAATAAAATCACCAAAAATATAATACAAAATAAGTGTTGCGCGTCTTACCAGATCACAAGTAGTGTTAAATTAGTCTTTACTTATTTTTTTGTTGTTATAAGGTCACCAAACAACATATGTAGTCGGTGATCGTAGACGGAAATCACGAGAGAAGATTATTACTTTATTAGATGGTTGCGTTCTGTAAGCATTAGACCAGCCCATATAATATAAATCCCCAGACAAACACACAATCTGTAAGGCCCCAAAGTAAGCAGTGTGTTGTGGATGACCATACAGCGAACTGGGGGAGGAAAACCCAAAATAAACATACATAAGTATCTACAATTATGACCCGAGAACAAATATCTGTTTCATCAAACAAATGAATGCCCCGACCAGGACTCGAATCGGGACCTTCAGCTTATGAGGCAGGGATACTAACCACTACGCCAATAATAATAATAATATTTCTAACAAGCACACCACATTATCTAGCCCAAATTAAGTATCATTAAGAACTTGTGTTATGGATGAAAAGATGACGGATAAATAAACTTAAGAAATAATTTAAACACACATACATTTTTTTATTTATTTATAAATATTAGAAATAAACTTAAATAAACATACATCCATGACTAGACAGCAAATATCATAAAATATTTGCCCCTACCAGGATTCGAACCCGGGACCTCTGGCATGGAAGGCAAGGGTATTTACCTCCACACCAAACGAGCCGCCAATCGGGCGTCAAACGGCGTGACTCTTTGTCTTTCTATTTGTTTTTGAATTTTCAATAATAAAGTATAGGGTGTCGCTTCACATCAAAATCAAACCTACTGAACCAAACGTTTCAACCATGTACGAAAATTAGTATCAAAGGTAACTAGGTAAGTAGTTTTATATTTTTTTTATCACCTCAAAAGGGATTAAAAAAGCTCTTTGATCGCTAGGGACTAAAAGTTATTTAAATTTGGAATGTACATATTGTTAGTAAAAGTTCCAATCACCGAAGAGATCAATCACGAGCACTGTATAAGCAAGTTACAGGCTGCATGTCAAAGCAAACGCGTGCGAGCCAAATTAAAAAAAAAAGTTTGTAAAAAAATATAAAAAGGCGTGAAATGTACTCCGCCTTCGTTTGTTTTTTTTATAACATATTTAAATAGTTTATGAACAGTTAATCAATATTGAAGAAGTAACCAGTATGTTTACAATCGATACTTTTAAACCTCATCATTCCCCATCAGTTCAGCTTTCGTGCTAAACACTCTTGCCCTCAGCAAGTACATCGTATCGTGGAGTACATACTCGACGGCTTCTATCCGCGGCGTAATAAAACGGTCGCAGTTTTCTTTGACCTAGCCAAGGCTTTCGATAAAGTCTGCTGCGGCTTCGTTTATAAAATGGATACTACCGGATTGCCTAGTCAGGATAGGTCGCCTAGGTCGTTTTAAACATGAAGGCACGCTTTCCGCGCCTCGTCCCATAAAGGCTGGAGTCCCTCAAGGTTCAGTCCTCACCCCTCTGTTGTACACCGTGTACACTAACGACATTCCCATCCCGCCGAAAGGCCCCGAACTTGCCAATGACACCGCCCTTTACACCAAAGGCCGCTGTGTCCAGCACCTCATCACTAACTGCAGGTGGTTCAAAATCTCTTCTGCCGCAGGGCCACAAGCGTATCTTGGTACGTGCGTAACGCTCCGAAACCCACCCCAATTCTCTAGTTCGAGATTCAGTCTCGTATACTACCCCTGTCATAGATTCGAAGTTCAAAGTCGCTAGACCGAGAAACGCGCACACGAACTTAGCCACTCAACTAACATTAGATCTCGAAGCCCTTCAGGCCGCAACTTCTAATGCTTATTTAAATTTGAATTAATTCAATTTTTATCTTTAATTTTGAGCACCTTCAGTGCTATGAATTCACCTTCAGTGCTTTGAGCACCTTCAGTGCTATGTAATTCCCAGCGGGTGACCTCTTAAGGGCCCTTTTCTCCAATTGGCCGTCGCTTCAGATGAAGGCTGTGAGGCAAAAATTGCCCGAGTCATTCGGGGGTTTTTTAGTGGGTAGAGGCTCTGGTAGGCTAGGAGCGAGTCCCACATAACCTTGATCGTGCGCGCGGGGTATGCGTCAGAGCATTTGTTAGTTCCTCCTGCCCACCCCTTGGAGGGGAACAAAAAAAGCGGAGCTGCTGCGAGTCGCCGAAAAAGACTCCATAAAAAACGGTGCCGAGTTGTGACGTCACAACCTGTAAATGACTATAAATTGTGTGGGCGTTTGGATGAAATGCATTCTGTTACAATAAAAATTGTTATATTTAATGTCAGTAACCTAATGTAATATTATATAATATTAGAAAATTTAACATATTTTGTAAGTTTTTTGCTTCCTTTTTAGGTATTTAATCTATATAATTTCGATATTATATTCACAACATTATTTGGGTCAATATAACTTATATTTTCGAAATAAATTATAAAAACTTGCATTTTCAAATATTGTCAAATACTCAGTTGTTTACTCAAATTCGCGTTTTACTTAGTTTTATAAAAAATTACGCACGGTCTTCCTCAAGTAGTGAGAATGAAATAAACATACTATTCTTATTCATAATTAGCACTTCCTTATTTTCTCATAGAGGGTGATAAAGAGTAGAGTGAATCATTCCGTCGCAAATCTACATTTCGCTATCTAACCTACCTAGCTACCCTCGGGACTCAATCCTACAATCCTTCACTGCGTCCACGATTCAAAATAGCGCCTTCGCATTAAAAATTTAATTTGATATTTTCCCTTTGATACAATCTACTATTATTCGCGGTGTCGGTGGTAGCCTTAGGGTGTTACCACACCAATCGATCGACGTCGATCGATGGCGTCGATGGTAGAATGGAACAGGCAACGTCGATCGACGGACGATCGATTGGTGTGGTAACACTCTTAGCTAATACGGCCGAGAATATAATATTTCGAATAATCTTGGTAATGACTAAAGTCATGTACTGCAACTATTGGTATATACAGCAACCTCTGAAGCCTCCTCTTGCTTATAAATAACATAAGCGTTGCTTATTGTATAGGCCATGCAGTTATTGTGTTTATGTATATATCTATTTTGTATTCTTAATCTCAGAAATAACAAAAACTACAAATACATCTTCATAGACAACTTTAAACATTTAACAGGCTGACTTACCCAGAGTTAACCGAGCTGTCAACCTCAGGCCAGGACAGGCGTCGCTTGCAGAAGGCCATGGTCGGCGGTCGCTCGACGGGCGGCGGCGGACGCGGCACGCGCAGCGAACCGCCGCGGCGCGGGGGCATGGCAGGTGCCAAGCACTCGAGCGTGCGGCGGCGTGAGCTCAGTGCTGAGGCGCCTTCGGTCGGCAGGACGCGGGGGAACCCAGCTGTGGATGAGTCATGTGTTAATGATAATTGAACTTTATTAATTTCAGTCACGGCAGAGGCGTTTGATGGGGTTTCCAGAGGCAGTTTTATCAAAACTGTCACTGTTGTCACAACTGCCCCTGCCTCACACTCATGACAAGAAAAACAGAAGTTGAATAATGTTCGTGGTAGCACAGTATATTGTTAAGATCTCGCACTGGATGCGGTAGGTTAGCGCCTAACCTAACCTAAGCGCCATAATAGCCACGCCAACTAAAAGAAACACAATTCCAACCGAAGCTTAGAGTCGCTTAGCCGTCGGATATGGTTATCGCCCGGGTATAGATCGAGCACCGAGATTTGTTCAAAAGTAATCCACCTCATGGCAAACGAGAACGCGATCCACCTCATGGTAAGCGTGATAAATGATGTCTATACATAGTATAGATAGTATAGACATTGTATATTCTTACCAAATCGAAAATGAAGGATGGCAACACCCTCATTCAATCATATACCATTCAATCTTATAATTGAGCAACACTCAATCTCTCTTCCACTGCAAGTAACACCGGAATTGACAATGAGAGAATATAAAATAGAACTGCAGCCCTATTTGGCCCTTTTTTCTTTGCGCGACGCTTTGGTGCTTCAATCGTATTGGTTCATTAAGTTACTAATTTTGTAAAACATACGACCTTAGGCTTAAATTGGAGTTGCCTTTGTCCCAGTAATTACAGTTAATTCGCTGTTCCTTTCCTTTATCTGGACCGCAACCAAGTAAACCTGGCGTGATTAAGGCGGTTAAAATGAAGGACCGGGGTACCGCCCGAGACGAGATCTTAACACAACAAACTCCACTACCACTATTGTCCAACCTCAAACTAACTTAATATGTATTTTAGTTCTAAGTTTCTCATAGCCGATAATAGATGGCGTATGCGTCGAATTAAATCGCACAGTGAAGTTTTACAATCATGCAATTCGAGCGTTGTATTATTTTTGACCTTATTAGACCGTTAAACAACTATTAAATATATATTATGCTCTTTCTTGTTCCACATACGAAATATGTTTGATTTATGTTTATATTCATAATTATTCATTTTCTTAATAAAAGTTAATTTGGGCCTTGGGCTACGTAATTTTTTCACGTTCCGTATATTCATTATATTCCTTAAAATTTCGTTTCTTTCGTCTTAAACATTTGAGTATTCTGCCGAAAGGTAGCAGCTGATAAATATAATCGTACAGCAGTTCTACAACGTATTGAAACCTTAACTAATAGCCCTACAATACGGCTTTTCAAAAATAGCCTGCCTACGTCAGCGAAACTTAACAATATTTAAATTTGAATTTGAGTACCGTTACTGTATAAGAGGTTCGTTTAGAACGTACACAAATTGTTAAGCAAAATAATTTAGTATTAAACCACTTTCTTCTAAAAAAGCTATACAATTAGTGCGATTTCTAAAAAACACTGAGCTTTTCCAAAAAAATTCTCAGAAAATATTAAAAACTACTCTTGACTTGTTTACGAAAACTGAAAAGGTAATTAGTCGATGGAAAATCTTGGGAATATTTCGATATACGAGTACCGCTCGCCAACGATATTATAATTACAATAAATTAATTGGTTTCGATATGATTATAAACATAGAAGATGTAAACAAAATCATCGATTATTTTTTATTTACTAGATTCAAAGATGTAATTTATTGAAACCACACAAAAAACTTTGTTTTAATAACTGATCTTTAACAATTTCGGGAAGCTTTTACGTAACACTTAAGTTGACAGGAACTTAGCGATATCAAATCTTTGAAAATAGGTTTTACACTCTTATAAACATCTCGTAAACAAATAATTGTGTGTTGCTAAGAAATAACTAAGACAAGTCATTACTTGGAGCTAGAATTCTTAATCTTACTTGAACCATAAAGCATTAATGCAAAAAATTGACGTTTCTCAATTCTTAGGTAAAGAAGACGATGACTTTCTTACTTTTACTGTACGGTACTCATCTTTTAATAAATCACTTTAAAAAAAAGTAAAATTATATTGTGGCTCCAACACCTCTAGTACGAACTGTCTTTGCTACAAGGCAATAACCTATGCCAGTCTGCTTTTATATATAATAAATAAAATTAAATACTCAAAATATACCCTATGCATTAATACATGTGCAAGAAAGCTTTAACACAATAGTTGGGTACACTTACTTAGTACACTTACTTATGGCGAAGTAGAAAACCTTAACTAGAATTGTCTGAAATAAATCAAATCTTAGTTCAAATGCAGGCGCTAGTATATCTTATGTCTACTGTAATCATAATTAAATAAATAATCGTATTATATGTACTAAAATTATATATTGCATTACATATATACTATATATACATTTACTATATAGATACTAAGTTCCCACACCCACATTCACAATACGACATCCCCACAATCAACCTCACATACTCATTAGTACACCTATATGCATAAATAATTTCCTTATCATCATAAATAATTTCCTTATCATCATAAATAATTTCCTTATCATCATAAATTAATTCCTTATTATCAACTTCAATGTATTTAATTCATGGAAACCTTCTTCTTTCCTTGAATTCTTCTAAAAGTCTCGTCAAGGTGTTCGTTTTTTTTTATGGTCATTTCCAATCGAGTATCCTCTGATTACTCACTGGGAAGTCTTATAAAATATGTTGTAACCAAGATTACTGAAATAAATGCAATTTAATTTATTTTCAGACCAATTTCGAAAAAAACGATGTAAAAGTTGATACTTAAATCGTTACTTTTCCTCAAATAAACACTAAGTACTTCGTCACCATGAATAGAAGTGTAAGTCGCATTTAATCTACCATAATATCTACTAATAAAAACAATCCAAATGTGTTCATATATAAATAAAAAACAAAAACGCCGAATTCTTGACCCAAAACAGTCATTAAAGAGAGTTTTTTTAATCGCTAAGTAACTATCATCAAACTTTAAGCTGTTCAAAAACTAAGCCGACTATAAAATATCCTACTGTCTACATTAAACTTTTCTGCAGTTATCCTTTTAGTTTCGAATGAAAAAACAAACGCGGTCCTCGGGAGGGATATCGGCCAATTATTGAATCTCGGCTTCCAATTTAACTTGACTTGCCCCGCGAAAACATGATTCAAATCAAACTTTTGCAATCAACTTTATATTAAGGTATAAATCGAAATGTCTTTAATGGCAGATTAATAGAACTCTGTTCATTTTTGAAAGCGATATTGTGTTTGTTAATTTTATTAATACAATTTGAGGCGGAGACCTGCCGAGAAGATTTAATTAATTTACATTCTTAAATTAAGGTTCAAACCTAAGTTTTAAGTTGTGAGACAAACGAGAAGCCGTTTGCCAAAAACTGTTTTATTGTAAAAGGATTGAAGTTTCACTCATCGCAATATGTTAGTATAAGTAACAATATTCAAGTAAAAACGGGGTTAGAATCTTGTTTTAGCGACTATTTTCCAAAGACGTTTAATATAGTTTCATATTGGTCACAATATAAAAATGAATTATATTATTAAAACGAAATTTATTAAAAATCTCTCATTAGCGTTTTCGCTAAAGTATTTCGAAATCTTATATAACTCCACTTAAGTCTCCAGGATTTACAAAACCTATTTTATGTATACAGTTATGTCCTATTTACCTTTTAAATTGTTATAGCAATAATTATCAATTGTATAAGCATTTAACTTTTTACCTTAAATTTAGATACTAAATGATTCCTGACAAACAAGTAAGCTGAGGCTTTTTAATAAGTAAAAATGAAGACTTTTAATATAGTTTAATTCAGGTCACAATATTGAAATACTTGAAATTAATAAAATGAATTTAGTACAGGCATGCGGTTTGGGTTATGCACTAAAGTGTTTAAAATTGTTATGAAATGTCCATCAACGCTTCAGTATTTACAAAACCTACTTTATATAACTAAAATAAGTATGTACAATAATGTGCATTGATGTGCATTGTTAAAGCAGTAATTGTCAGTTTTATAAGCATTTCAATTTTAATCAATAAACTTCCTCGTAACAATTTTATTTTAATTGATTAATTAAATTATACAGCTGACAAACAAGCCAGCTGAGGCTTTTTAATTTGTGGTTGTTCGCTGAAAATATTACTTTCCAACTTAATTATGTATTTATACTGCATTCCTGGGAATCGTGAAAGTTAATATATTACGTAGTTTCACCTCAGATATTTTGAATGAATTCCTGAAATATCCTACTAGAATGAAGCTGACATTTTTATGTACAGAGAAATGTGTTGACAGGAATTTCATCATATTTTGAACGGATAAATGTTTTATTTTTATCTAACCATGCCAAATTTGATATTAACATAGCACAAATATATTTATTTATGAAATTAGAATTGGGTAATCTATTTTATTCTTCATGAAGTACATTAATATCTATTCAGGGTATACACGTAACAGCTTAATTTTTACGATTATGTAAGGGCTGGGTTACTATTGTTTGCAAAACAAAGAACACAAAATTTTAAAATCCAATTTAAGCGAAAAATTAAGTAACTATACTGTGCTAGTGACGTATCAAGCAACTAGTAGCTTGCATTATTTCTCTGACCGTTCATTACTTCCATTTTATACAAATATTTTAGCAAAAATTTAAAAATGCTTTGTTTATTTTAAATACTAATGTTTTCGTTACATATGCATTAGATTAATATTTGGCTTTTGTAAATACGATCATGTTAACGATTTTCGCACGAAGTTCAAGTGTCAGCCAATTCGCGCCATTATACGGAACACTGTTCAACGATTTACTTTTCGGCATCAACACCATGAACGTAACTCTCAATCAGCTAGTAACTGTTTGCTGGCTAGTCCTAGTCAAACATCCCGTTTTTATCATCAGTCGCTCACTGTGAAAGCCGCTGCTCTATCAAATTCGCTTCCTGCCTCTTTACATTCTAAAAAACGCTTGATATATTTAAAACTAATTGAAAGAATAGTCTCAATAGGCAACTATATACGGACCCATTACTTACTCTAGTATTTAAAACCAGACAATCAAACAATGTGATTGCCTGTACACAAACAAACGAGTACGTCCGCATATATTGATGCAATGAAAGAATTACATAATTAATTAATGGATAGATGAGAAAGTCAGTAACAATGACAATCAAAATACGTGGTCCAAAATTACATAGAACTACAACTCTTTAGCCTTAACTGACCTACCAACTTTAATTTTTTCTAGTATTTCTAACGGGCCTCACTGAGAAAGAAGATAAAGTGTTAAATACTTAAATAGACCATTTTTCTCAGGAACAGTACATCTATTACAAGAGCTGACGGCCGTTACATCTTATACTACAGTTGAAGGAGTGAACGCCGACACTTCACGGCACCCGGCGTCGATCCAATTTATTTTACAGGAAATATTGCTATATCGGAAAAAGCTTTTCTCACGTAAGAGCTTAAAAAAATATAATGTATTTTTAGACGTTCTTTAGAAACTAGATATGATCAAGAAAAGGTATCTTACCTTGTTACGTGTCATTTATAATGTACGATTGTTATCTTTAGGAAATTGTACGTTTCATACGCCTTTACGTTACAAAAAATGTTTGACAAGCGAAAAAGGTGTACTAAGATTTCTAGACTATAGATTAATCAGCCTTAAGCTTTGGCGATGTGCCCACATTTACTACACACTACATTGCAAAGAAAAACATTTCTAAATGAATAGCAAGGATGGTCTCAGTGTGCTTACTCAGCTGAGTGATTATCATCAATTTAAAATTTCAGATGACATAAAATGACACAGAAAAATCTTTATCTTTTATGAAAATATGTCAAATAATCAATCTATAATTATAGAATGTTTTGAATTATAAATAAATAATTTTGTAAATGTATTTTATTTCCGACTTTCTGTAAAATATTTAATCATCACGCAAGAATCAATGATCAATACTATATTTTCAATCCATTAAATTTGGCTACGAATAATGCATACTTTTTTTTAAGGAATCAAGAACGAACAAACTTATTGACAAATATCATTAAAGCTTTATTAAAATTATGCTCTCAAATAACACACCCACTCATCATATTAGTATATAATGAATCCTACGTAATTCACACATGGGCGGGTTCTGTTCTACGTTTAGCACAGGGAACTCATACATGAAAATGTAATTTTTCGCACGCAGCCAAATATTATTTTTGAACCATTTTAGCGATAGAAAAATAAAAAAATAAATTATTAAGTTACTCGTGCCACTGGATATTGGCTTCATCTTATTTTTTCCCTAAAATGTGTTTGCTTGCGACGCGACGATTTCCAAATATCTTGAACTCTTTGAACTTTGGGGGATTTAAGTAATTGCAAATGACCTCAATATAATATGTACTAATATAAAGTCTTTTTAACAATTAAGTTAAGTTGAGTGCTTTTCAAATATTTGACTGGCTCTCTACATATTTGATATCTACCATCTTACTCGTAGGATTTAAATAAGCTGGACGATGAACTGATATTGCTAGTTCAAAATAAAATAATTTAAAATAATTCACTTAATTTTTTTTTATTTACTTAACATATTATTGCCTAATATAAAAATCAGTATACAAAGGGCGGACTTAAAGGTGCATAAGCACGCTCACTGCGATCGCTCGCCTCGAGCAAATTGCAGGATGTCATCAAGTTTGGAATATAAAAACTATATGATATACGTAGACATTGATTTATCTGGTAATTTAAATATAATATGTACACATATAAAATAAATATTTGTTATATTGTGTGCAAATTCTTTGATCATGCTTTCTGGATAATTGATCCTTCTGTTAAGCTGATTTAACCACCCTTTCATCTAGGCAGCATGTAACGAAACTTATAACTTGTTCTACTCGCAACTGGATTTAGGTACACCGCAGTTATTGTTAATAGTTGAACCTTATATGTATTGTCTTATTACTATTGCACCCACCTCTCATAGAAGCAGTAGATGCTTGAGGCTGCGCTTGCGATTCCTCGGCAGAACGATGTCGCGAGGGTGGCGCGCGACGCGGTGACAACGCCAGCCCAGCCACGCTGTCAGCCACCCCCGCCACATACTGCCCTATTGACGACAGGAAACTCATCGTACACAACCACCTACCACCACTGACGAGCACTAACACCAAACACTCATAATCACTTTTAAATTTTTTTTATTAAGTCCACTCTTTTTTAATTCAAAGAATACTTTTTAAAACATGTTTCATAAAATGTTCCTTTTTCAAAAGATCGTGAAATCTGAAACAAAAGAAAAAGGGATTCGTTTAGACAATTTATGGTAGAAGTTTTGAAACGTTCAAAGTATGGAGCTTGAAAGTTAGACATCTTTTTCTCAAAAAAACTATAAGGGCATAACATTTTTGTGGTAAGTCAAAAAGTACTTTCGAACGAGTTATTTGTAAACACATACGAGAGATACAATGCCTAAAGACACACATAAACATACACACCGACACACTATAAATGTATCACACCTCTCATTTTGCGATATAATAGTTAAAGTTGTTTATAAAAGTTAAAAATGTATTGTACGTTCTATATTCTATAACTACCTGCTTTATTTGCTTTGTAGTCCGCTGATTGGCAATATAATCTGACTGTTGTCGATCAGCAATGTTTCTTCAACAGCGAATCGATTACATACATCATGATGCATAAAGTTGAGCACGAGCTAATCAATCAACAAATTGACTTTTAGTCATAGTTTAGACCTTTAACTCGCTGATCTATACAGGGTGTAAAATAAAGGAAGCATAATACTTCAGGGTCAGTAAATATACCATTGTTAGAATACACTGTAAAAGAATTGGAGTTATTAGAGCTAGTTAAGGCTTCCACACGTTTAAATGTTTTTCTTCAACATCTTTGACAGCCCTAAGTGGTTTTCATACCTACCTACGCATAAGGCACGCGAGGCGCAGATAAATAAAAAAATACGAGTTTTTTAATTTATTTGAAATCATTAAAGTAACTAAAATCGTGTCCAGTTGCATCGCATTACGTGCTACTCGATCGGCAGGTAAGTGACGACGGCTGCGCTCGCCTCATGCTTAGGTAGATATGAAAAACTCTTAGAGCTGTCAAAGATGTTGAAGTAAAAAAATTGAAATAAAAAATTATGGAAGTCTCAACCAGTCCCTATAACTCGAATTCTTTGACAGTATAATATTCTAACAATGGTATACTTACTGACCCTTAAGTATTATGCTTCCTTTATTTTACACCCTGTATATGATCAGTGTCTTATAATGATGCTTGATTCAGATGCTTGAAACGATAAGGTTGGCTAAATTGTTAAATTCAAAACAATTCTTAGGTATTTGGATTTCCTCGCGATATTTCCTTTCCGTTAGAGCAGTCGCCTTTATGTACTTAATTTGTTAAAACGAAAAGTAAAATTAAAGTTATTAAGCACGCGACATGTACCTATTTATTCTTTAAGAAGGAAACATTTTTATAATAGCTATATTAACAGTTGTGTTACTATCAACTAACTACAATGATAAAAATTAATGAACCCATAAGTTTCATATGTTGTAATCTACTGGACTGATAAAACATGCATTGTTGTTGACATTATTAAACCCAACAAAAAACATTATTCCTGATAATATTAAATCCCAAATATGCATTTATTCAATATATTATTTAAATTCTTCATTACTAACAATAACCAGACCGTTGATTTTTCCACCAAATAAAATATGACTTATTTCATGTCGAGGGTAAGTTGAAACTCAAATCATATCAAACACAACTAAAAGCTTGAAATCCACTCATTTCTATATCTAAATGTACATTACTGACTCATTCCTATCAGCAGCTTGCATTCGCCGCAGCCACGAGTTAATTAAAGGCCCTTCGTTGCAATTATTACCCCGACTACGCCAGTATTGTGATCGTATTTGCAGCAAATCTATTATTCTAAGGTTCTAATCCCCGCATGTACAAACAATACCAACCCTCAATCCAACAGCTTGAATGGAAATTTCTAATATGTACATTGTGTTTCAGAGTTTAATTAAGTAAGCCACGCTTAAGGTCAACTACGGGCGAATTTTGATCCAGGTAATTGAATAGTGAAGGCGATCCATTTCAATCTGGCCTTGTGTAGGGAAATCGGATTTGTGAATAAGTAATGAGCTCAATATACGTAGATGCCGTTACACAAGTGTGTTGAGTTTTGGGTTTTCCGAAGCTGAAAAACTTTTAATAGGAAAGATTAGCATATTAATTTTGTGAACGCAAAGGTTTGTAAATATGTGTATTTCATGCTAAAACGTTATTCATACACATTCATTCAAAGTTTCTTACAAGTAAATCATATCTTTTGAAAACACTCATAAAAGCTTGCGATAACAAGCAAAACTAACATAAAAAAAAAATTTTTTATATTTTTAGTACGCTGAGTCTCAATTAGTACTGTCAATGCCCCAACAGTAATCAGCCATTGTTTTAACATACCAGCGGCCTTGGTATCACTCTACCATTATACAAATATATTGATAATAGCGTTATCCTCTTAACTCACCAAATTATTTGGAAACTAAAGAGAAAATATAACTTAATGCTCATGTTGCATCCATTTCTTCGCTGGAAGTGCGACATCGGCTGCTCTACGGATTGAGGGTCCTCAGATATCTTTTGCTTAATTTTTTTTACCACACAAACGAACTTAGATCATACAGATTTTTGCATAATTATTTACCTTGAAGTTAAGATCTCGATACATTTTACTTGTTTGATCGTTTTGTTGTTTGAGTGAAGAGTGAATAGGGTAGTATGAAAAAGGGGAGTATCTCTAGGAGAGATATCTCATAAACTTAAACTGCTATTTAAATAATGAGAGAAAATCTGAAATAAGCGAATAATTAGTAAGAAACCGTTCTAAAAAGATCAAACAAAAGATGAATCGTATTTACCTAATCACAAAAAGGCTCGCAATATTATATTACAGATTTATACTTCACGTAATTTTCTTGATGTTACAAACTACTAGTAGTTGTTCAACTACTTCAATATTTGTATTTTTCTTTTCTCATCTGACGGATCCTTTCATTGCCAAACATTTTTTTGTCATACGTAATGAACACAATTCACATTTTAATTGAGTTTCGGGTTTGTTTGTCAAATAAATTAAAACAAATAGGTATTCAAAATAAAAGATTTTCATCAAAAGAAAGCGAATTTAATGAACTTCTAAATTTTTGGAGATTCAATTCAAGTGGTGTTGGTGTAATTTGCATATGATTATTTTAAATAACATGCTCGGTAATGACTCTTTATATTATATTTTGTGAACTAGGTTCGTTACTACATTTTTGCAAGTTGCCTAAGTTTCTTATTTCTTGCAGATCCTTTCTGAACCTAATTTTAAGATTTTTAATTCGTTCAGAACAAGACTTAGTTTTCTGTTAGTTTTGCCTTAGTTTATGTCCTAGAGTACTGTCGAATGTGGCTTCATTTATTTCAGACATGGGCCACAAAAATCTTACTTCACATCGGCCTTTTAAAGCCGGATCTATTTATCTGACTTAATTACCAAGAGTAACACGTCTTTAGTAGCGCTTATTTTGGTGTTTTTGTTGTAAAGGTCTCAAGTGCTTGATCGGTCTACTTGCAACGTATTTCATTAAATATACCTATAAACGTTGAACAAAAAAAACTATTCAAGAACAGTAACAGAAAAACTAGGTATCGAGTTAATTTTGGTTACTTGTAAACTTGCTGTGATCCGTTTATTGAGACATATCTACATTAAGAATATTGAAATTCGTTTCTGGTTTTCAACAACATCTAAAATAAACACATGCCAATATTCTACATAGGATAACTAATAAAATATGACATGACTAGCATATCTCGTGCTAGTCGTCTTCCAACAATGTTTAAGTACTGGTCGAAAACATAACCTCCTTTTTATAATAATAATAATAATAATAATAATTAAGAGACTGAATTGAAAAAAGTAAAAAATACTGAAAAAAGTGACTGTGTGTAAATACAGTAAGTTCTTTAATATAATTTTTATGTCCAATTCACAGTATTTTTATGTCATTATAAAAATAAAAATACTAACATTTTACATTCTAAAACCAAAAAAATATAAATCTAGTATTAATAATAAATTACAAATCACATTACATTTTACAAACATCAATCAAACATTAAATTAAATACACAAATGTCAAAAGGAAAGATAAGTTAAATAGAAGTCAAGTACAAAATTAATTAAGTTGCTACTGTTATTAAGTCATTGTCTTTCAGATAATCGTCTATTTTATAATAACATTTCTCCATCACTAGCCTGAATACCTTAGTCCGCAGTCAGGAAGATGGTTATTAATAGCGATTGCCATACAACACGCATTTCTAGAGATAATCTGTAGACGTCGTTGTGGCACGTATAATTTGTTATCAAACTTTATTTTATTTCTAGTACTGTAACTGTAGAAATCTTTCTGTAATTTAAAGAGGTATATATATTTTTTCACGAATATTAATAGAGAGACTGGGCAAAGGAAGAATTTTGTTTGCTCTAAATAATGGTACACAACTGTCCGTAAAATCTGCTCCACATATTGCCCGGACACATTTTTTTTTAGCTATAAAAGCTCTGTGCACATCTACAGAGTTGCCCACAGTACCAGACCATATCTTAGCAAAGATACATAGCCATTGTAGGCTAATTTCGCTGTATGTTTATTTTTATTTTGTGCGAGTCGTCCTAAGACATATATAAAACTATCAATCTTTCTACACAGTTTTGTAATATGAGATTTCCAGTCACCCAATTTCCTGTTCGTCAACCAAGAAATTTTGTTCCTATAGTATTGTCAATTTTAAAATTATCATAATTTACGTTTAAGTCATCGTTTTTAATTAAGCTACATGTTTTAAAATAAATTAATTTGGTTTTAGTCATATTGATTTTCAAATTATTCCCCTGAAGCCAGAGGATTGCTGACTGCAATGCTTTATTTGCTTCAGACTCAAGGGTGGTAATATCGTCACTTACTACAACAAGAGTTACGTCCTCGGCAAAGAGAACTGAATCATGTTTAGTAACCGTTGGGAGATCATTTATAAATGCAATGAATAATAGACGCCCGAGCACGCTGCCTTGAGGGGTTCCGTATAAGTTCTGGGATTGAAATTTCGATTTAAAGATTTTTTTTATAGTTCTTACATATACTTGATAGTTCTACCCTTTGTTTCCTATTTTTTAAATAACTTTCAATCCATTTGAGTGCATTACCCCTAATTCCTAATTTTTCTAGTTTGTTCAGTAGAGTCCTATGACACACCAGGTCAAATGCTTTACTCATATCTAGAAAGATAGATGCTACATGTTTTTTTGCATTTATTGCCTCTGTGACCTTTTTTATAATAATAATAATAATAACTTTATATACTCTTTTCAATTTACAATAAGTATACTTAACCTAATAATAATCTGAGATACTTATATATGATGTAAACAAAATACATATCCTAAATTAATATATTCTTTTCAAACATAAACTTAAGTGTTCGGTACCGTTTGTACACGTACAATAAAAGGGGAGTGTTAGGTGACGAAATAACCAAACTCCACGAATGCTGTTTGCACACTACTTTTATTGATTTATAATTATTAGGTAAACTGCTTGTATCGCAGTTCGAGCAAATATTACAAAATGTGCATTACGCACACATACAGCTAATACCTATAATACGAAATATAATTAACATGTATTAATGTACTTCGTACATCCTGCCCACTACAAAACGAATAGAATGAGGAAAAATTATGTAACAATATAATATATTGCCATGATGGCATACAATTATTAAAAACATTTAAGTAGTAAAATAATATGCAAAAATCTTATACTATTTATATTAAATTGGTCCTGTCCGGTTTTCATTTCACCTCACTTACTAATTGTCACTATTCACTATCACTCACGGATGGAATGTCGAGTCGCACAGACCGTGGGGCGATATGGGGCATCTCCACATGCTGTGCGTGGGGGGCTGCACCCGCCTGGAACACCACCGGAGTGGCTGCTGCCACCGCTGCGATATGCCACCCGCGCCTGACCTTGCGCCAACGCATTACGACGTATGAACAAGCCAACAGACACAGGATCGCTATTATACTATACAACACCGAATACTGGTGGATGTCATGCACGCTCAGAGGGCTGTCAGATTGCGACTCTATGCCCTCGATGCGTCTCTGTATATCACGCCACGTGTCTTCATGGTTCTCTGAGATGAAAGATTCCGGTAAGGTTGAGTTCACAATATCATTTAAAATCGATGTACTGTGACGGTTGTCTATTTCGACCTCTTTTTGTCAGTAAATTTTATTTTTTTTGTCGTTCCCGACGTAATTTTAAACTAGGAATTACGTAGTGTCGGAGAACGGCAATGTTTTGATTTGACAAGTCAGTCACGAAATATTATCCATCAAAGCAACTTGAATCTATTTATTTATTATTGTTTCCGAGTTTATTATTCAAAATTACATAGTTAAGATATTTTATTATCTACAATCAAAGTTTTTTTTAAGAAACCTATAATTTATTTTTACGTTCACGAGTGTGCGTAGCCAAAATTTTTGGTAAGGATTCTCATTCATTAAAATTTTATTTTATTGTTATTTTTTCTTTTCAGATCAAATTTAATTGTATTAATATTTCTGTTCTATTTTGTGTGACTATTTTTTTATTTCAATTTTGTTTATATTTTTCTGTTTGTATTTACAGGCATTTTTGTATATTTTTAATTTTACCGAAAAAATAAACATAGAAGAGAGTTTTGGTGTTTTACTGGTACTACGTTACAGTACTAGGATCGACTGGTACTTGTAACTCATTTCCAACCGCTATCTGACTAAAAAAGTTTTTGTGTCCGTAAAGTGAAAAGGATTCTCCCTTTATCACACAACCTTGAGCTATGTCCATTAGTCCATTGCCGGTCAAGGTGATCAGCTGTATGCTATCAAAACAAAACAAACGTATCGAGCATTTGTCGCAGCAAGAAAATAGCCACCTGTTCTCAGTATCCTGCAATTTGATCCATCGCTCCGCACACCATGATTGTTTCATATTGCATATTGTTTTATTACTAATACGTATGTCGCATATATGTGGTGTTATTTTAACATTGTAGATTTGTTTGTCATGCGAACATAATATTTTTTCTGAAGATATATGGATGCAGGATTCTATCTGTTTCTCTGTCAATAAGAGGAGTAAATCTTTGTGCAAATTAAACGCGAGATATGGAGTCAGGGTTTCCATTACATAATTATTTATGGGTAAACTGTATACATAATCAACCTCATATTGTTCTTTTCTAACTAATGGTATTCTTATTTCTATAATTAAAAATCTAGTCCCTACCTTAGCTTTAATTTTTAGTAATTTATAAAAAGTTAGGATATCGCTCGTATCTACAGGCAAAGCCAAATCGCTGGGAATGTGAGCTGATATCATAATGATATGTTCTTCCAACTGCTTAGGAGACAAGATGTGCGGGTCTAGGTGACCTTGCCAAATATCGGTTACAGTGTTAATCAAATTTTGTTGTATAGTCTTAATATTAGATATAACTATTTGAGCAGATAACAAAGAGGATAAAATATACAATTCATCTTTATTTTGTAACTGAGCACGATTTAATGATAGTGACATATTTCTAATATGATCTTGTATAACACCAAACTGTTTGTTCATTATATCCTCATTCCTGCGTAAAATATTATATTCCGACTCTATAACACTAGTTTGGTTTTTAAGCAAGATTCGCAAGTGATTTTCATTCATGTTTATTTTTTCTACGTCTTTTTCGTACTGTTTTAAGAACCTGTCATCGAGTACACCAAATAAGCTGTTAGCTAAGTAACCAACTCCGTTTATCAAGCCCCTTTTTTGCCTACGATTTTTATTGTGTATCATAAGAATATTGTTATAGTGATTTAATTCTGATAACTCATGTTCAAGTTGAAATTGGATACCTTTGTATTGAGGTGATAACTCTAGTTCGCGAGTATTTTTACCTAAATGACTAACGTATTTGTTTATACTTTGTAAACCTAACCTATATGTAGACATATTATAAAATACGACTAATTTCCATTCGTCGCGAATGAGACTCATATCCTTTATTTTATGAAAGAAAACGCTTTCATTTTTATTAAAATAAGAAATATTGTATAACCCTTGTATTGAAGGTATTGTAAAAAGAAATAGCATAAGTAATGTTACTACAAAATTACAAAGACGATTTCGAGAGGCTTTGCGCACTCTGGTTTGTGTCGGTTGAGACGCGGCGGTGACGTCACAAGCTTTGTTTGGGGCGTCAGTAGATGACGTCACTGCGTTAGTTTCCTGTTTCACCGGTAGGGGGACGAGTTTAATTATTGGTCTTTTTATAATATTATTTTTTGTTTTGACTGATACAACCCGAACTCGACCGTCTTTGCCGGGATGCGTCTCCATAATCCTTCCCAGAGCCCACTTACCGGGAGGCAGGTTTTCGTCCTTGATAATAACTATATCATCTACTTCTAGATTTTTTGTTGATTTCCGCCATTTTGAGCGAGATTGCAACTCCTGTAAGTACTCGGCGGACCACCTTCTCCAGAACTGTTTGTTCATGGATTGGATCATCTTCCATCGGATGTTCAAATTAATATTAAAGTCAGGGTCTGTCTGTGGTCGAGAGAGTAAAGGTCCTCCCACTAGAAAATGGCCAGGGGTCAGACATTCATCCTCTGGGTTTTCTGTTAATCCAACCAGCGGGCGAGAGTTAAGGCAGGCTTCCACCTGGTGGAGGACCGTGATGAATTCCTCGTAGGTGAGTTTTTGCTCACCAACTACCCTTTTGAGATGGAATTTCATACGCTTAACAGCTCCTTCCCACAAACCACCGGCTTCTGGATTCCCTGGTGCGTTGAATATCCACTCAACGTTATATGTATTTATATCATGAAAGAAGTTCTGATCTATAGTTTTTATGATTTGCTCGTATTCTTTTTTGAGCAGCCTGTTAGCGCCCACAAAATTGGTTCCGTTGTCGCTGTAAACTCGACGCGGGTGTCCACGTCGAGCACAGAACCTTTTAAATGCAGCTAAGAACCCAGGAGTACTAATATCAGAAACCAGCTCTAGGTGAACAGCCTTGGTAGCTAGGCAGACGAAAACTGCTACGTAACCCTTTGAGGTTTTAACACCGCGACCTTTGTTTATTTTTAGGTCGAAATGTCCCGTAAAGTCCACACCGGTGTGGGTAAACGGACGAGATGGGGTAACCCTGGGTTGCGGAAGATCAGCCATGAACTGTTGTGACTTCTGTTCACTAAAACGTCTGCATTTAACGCATTTCCGCAACTCCCTTTTAACTGTGCGCAGCCCACTAATGATCCAATATTTATCTCTGATAAACGAAAGAGTGAGGCGAGGACCGCCGTGAAGCGTCAATGTATGAGCTTCAGAAATTATTAGATCTGTTAGTCGACTGTGGCTAGGAAGTATTACAGGATGCTTCGCCGTCGAGCTTAAAAGTGAGTTACTGAGCCTTCCCTGAACTCGCATAAGCCCATCTGGTGGAGCCACGGACGGCGACTCCACCACGCGGTGGCTCTGACTCGAATAAAATATACGCGGTAGTTGAAATTAATGTTAAATATCTTCGATGGACAGTATTTCACAGGATAAAGAAAAGTAAATAAAGAAATAAGATAAAACAGCGGTATGAACGGCGGAAAGAAATTGCACGCACCTTGCTTCCTTCTTGGAGTTCACCAGCAGCGAGTAGAAAATCCAGGTTGATAAATCACTAGGCATGCGCACGCGATCACAATGTTCACCAGCACATATCACCAAGAATCCACAAGAGCGGCAGCGGACTTCAACGACGTTAAGGCAAACGTACGTCCAAGCGCGGTAGCGGGCGTTGACTCACTGCTTCCAGTATGTTCTTCTTCGTTTTAGGTGCGTGCAGGGTAGTTTTTCTAACCGAGGCGCGAGAGTCAATATTTTAACGCGGGTAGAACGTAGAAATGTATATGGCGCGAACATTCCCCCCGCCCTTAAAGGGTTGCCTTTAACGAAAAACAACTGAAAGCGAATATTTACATTAAGCTTTACATACACTAAATAATAATACAATTGATGCGGAAATGTTATATAGTACAACCAAATAAGTACTTAAATTTATGCGGCATTATATACTTAAACTTACAGAAATATATAAATTAAATAGTAAATGGTAAAAAAAAATTGATTATTGGGTTGGCAAAGGACATAGACGAACGACTGGTCGAAGGTAGCTGCCCTTCGAAGTGCGAATAGTAACTACTCGCGTTATACCGTCCTTCGAAGGGTGGACCTTCTCTACGACTGCCAGAGGCCAAGAAAAAGGCGGTGCATTGTCTGTGACAACAACCACGACCGAACCCTCCCTGATGGGAACCGTAGGAACATTCCACTTAGCTCGCGATTGCAACTGATGCAGGTATTCAACTCTCCATCGACGCCAAAAAGACTGTACTATATTATCAAGAAGTGAATGGCGTTGATTGAGATCAGAGGTTCCAGCTTCCGGCGCGGGAATGGAAGCTAAAGGAACCGTGTTGAGAAAGTGTGCTGGCGTCAGTGAGGATGGTTCAGAGGGGTCGCAACTTCTGGCCGTCAATGGACGCGAGTTAAGTAAAGCCTCGACCTGCGTGAGTATAGTAATCAATTCTTCATACGACAGAATTTGTTGCCCTATGACTTTAAATAAATGCGACTTAACAATTTTGACTACGCTTTCCCAACATCCACCGAAGTGGGGGGAAGCGGGCGGTATTAACTTCCAATTAATGCGATTTTCACTAAGCTCTACTTCTAAATGCGGGCGATATTCATCTAAGAATTTATATAAATCGCGAAGATAAGAACGAGCGCCTACAAAACAAGTACCGTTGTCAGTGTACAAACACTTTACCGGGCCTCGGCGCGATAGAAAACGCTTAAGTGCGGCTAAAAAACTAACCGTACTTAAATCGGTAGCCACCTCAATGTGAGTGGCTCGCGTTGTCATACATGTGAAAATACAAAGCCAAGCTTTGCGACTACGGACCCCGCGGCCGCGGACCGGCGTGTACTGCAGCGGCCCCGCGTAGTCGCAGCCGACATGCGTGAACGCCTTCTCTACCGCGTTGACGCGGTGGCTAGGTAGATCAGCCATGAATGGATATGTCGCGCGCGGCTTAGACCTGAAACATGTGTTACAGCGATGAACTCGATGTCGAATTATGCGGCGAGCGGAAAGAATCCAATATTTTTGTCGTAGCAAAGAATGAAGTAATTCGGGTCCGGCGTGTAAATATTTTTTATGATAATAATCGATTATTAAATCAACTATGTGGTCGCGACGGGGCAAAATTAAGGGATGTTTAGCGGTATAATTTTCAGCGGAATTGGATAATCTTCCACCAACGCGAATAAGTCCGTTGTTGTCTAAAAACGGGCTAAGGTTAATTAAAGCGGATGAACATGTTTCATTATTTTTTAAACTGTGAATGTCATTAATAAAATGAATCTCTTGTAAAGCACGTATGATTTGAACTTCAGCAAATTCTAAATCGGTGCTTGTGACACATGAACTTCGTGGTAAGAGTTTGATAAATTTATAAATATAAACAGTGGTGCGTAAAAAGTTTGAAAATGAAGAAAATCGCGTTCTAATGTCATATATAATTGTAACCGGAGTATTTGATACTAAGGAAAGCGTGTTAGATTTTCGCTCAGGTAAGTCTTTCTCTACAATTTCTTGATCACCTCTGCTGAGGCTCCACTCAGACGGGTCGCTGGCGGCCCACGGCGGGCCATGAAACCACAGCGGGTGAGTCAATAATTTCTCGGGAGTAAGACCACGAGATAGACAATCTGCGGGATTTTCTGAGCCGGCAACATGATAGAACAAATTAGCGGGAATATTTTCAGTAATTTGCACAACTCGGTTGGCAACAAAAGTCTGCCACCTGTGTGGCGAAGAGTTGATCCAGCAAAGAACAACTTTGGAGTCGCTGAAGGCGAATAATTTATTTATTGTATAGCGTGAGTTTATAGTATCAACTACCTTGCGAAGTAATTTTGACAACAACACTGCCGCGCATAATTCTAGTCGCGCAACAGATACAAACTTCACGGGAGATACCCTAGATTTCGCGGCGACTAAACTGACTAAGAAATCGTTCCCTACGCGGACCTGGGCATAGACAACGCCTCCGTACGCGCGTTCGCTAGCATCGGCAAATCCTAAAATATTTATTTCACTTGCCGTTACTACGCCAAGATGTCGAGGTATGCGAAGAGTATTTAATGTAGGCATTTCGTGACAAAACTGTTCCCAGGCTGTTTTTATTCGTTGCGGCGGCTGGCTATCCCAATCACATTTCAACAGCCAGAGCTCCTTAATAAGAAGTTTGGCATACAAAATGACTGGCGCAACAAAACCTAAAATGTCCCATAGGCGGGCTACAGCGGAGAGAATAGTGCGTTTAGTACATGGTTCATTGGGCGTCTTAACCTGAAAATGAAAACAATCTGTAGACTTATCCCAGCATAGACCCAGTATTTTACGCGGGTTAGAGTTATCAAATATCTTATCTGTGTCAGCCTTGTGCGAATCGGGAATGTGTGTTAGTACCTCGTCGGAGTTACTGTTCCATTTAACGAGATCGAACTGAGCCTTTGCAAACAGCGCGATGAGGTCGCTACTGAGAGTAGACGCCTCCTGCTCAGACATCACCGATGTCGCCAGGTCATCCATAAATAGAGAGGATGAAGCGATAGAAGCTGCAGCGGGATAATTTAAACCTTCATCCTCGATTAATTGCTTAATGACGCGGAGCGCATGAAATGGACTTGACTTAATACCAAAACAGACTCGATTAAATTGATATTCAGCGATAGGGTCAGAGGTATTAAAGCGATATAATATTTTTTGAAACCTGCGGTCAGGCTGTCTTATTAATAATTGCAGAAACATTTCTCGACAGTCTGCTGAAAGGCAAATTTTGAATAACCGAAAATTAATTAATATAGAAAATAAATCACCTTGCAAATTACGTCCCGCGTGAAGAATGTCATTCAAGGAACGACCCGTAGTAGACTTGCAGCTGGCGTCTAAAACAATACGCAGCTTGGTCGTTACCTTGTCGTCCCTAAAAACCCCATGGTGTGGTATATAATACGACGGGAGTAAACTGCTGTCGCTGTGCCGATCTACACGTGAAATAAAGCCTTTATCGATATAACTGCGAATTATATTATCATACGCTGAACGAACTTTCGTAGAGGCTTCTAGCTTGCGTTCTAAACATAAAAAACGCCTGCGAGCTGCCGAGTAAGAATCCCCGAGGGAAGAGGCGTCATCGCGAAATGGCAGCGCAACGATATAACGACCACTTTCGTTTCGAGAAGTGGTGGCAAGAAAGAATCTTTCACATTCGAGTTCGTCAGCTGTCTGCGTGGGCGGCGCGGCTACCTCCTCAAGCTCCCAGAAACGCCTGAGGAGCGTGTCTACCGGGTCACCAACCACCGAGCAACACGAAGTTGTAATTATATTACAAGCATGGTTTGTACATACCGTGGGTACGGAACCCATTAAAATAAAACCTAAAACAGTTTGTATTGCGGGCGGAAAATTACTATACTCGCTATATATTATAGTAGGCATTAGCAAGTGCGGAAATAGTGAGCTACCAATCAAAATGTCTACGGCACCAGGAGTAGCGAACTCACTATCAGCTAGCGGTAAAGAATTAATATGAGTAAACCCAGTTATGTTCACCGGAACGGACGGTAAGCAGTCCGTGATGCGGTCAACAATAAGTGATGAAATATTATAGTTAATGTTTAAATTAAAGCGCGAGTAAAACGTAAAATCTACAAAACCATTAACAGATTTTTGTGAGCCCCCAATACCTCTTACTATAGTATTTGACGGTCTATATTTGCTTAAAAATCCTAAGCGCTTACAACAATCGTACGTAATAAAATTGCTTTGTGAAGCGCTGTCCAACAAACATCTAACTAAATGTTGTTTGCCGTTCGCGTCAAAAACTATAACTTGCGCCGTCGCCAGCAAAACAGTTGCATTCGTTATAGTGCAAAGAGATAAGTTATTATCAATAGGCGATTGATGCGCGGACGGGGCGAGCAACCGGTTCTCGGGTGCCGGCGTCTGCGGCGGCGGCGGCTGCCGCGGGCGCGCTGCCAGCGGAGGCGCCGCGGCGGCCGCGCGGCTGCCAGTCGAGCCCCCAGCTAAGCTGCGGCCGGTCGTGTCGCACGCTCCAGTAAAATGCAATAAAGTATGATGTCGCTGATTGCAGGTGCGGCATGTCGACTTCGACGTACATAGTTCGGCTTTGTGTTTTGTACTAAGGCAGTTAATACAGGCATTATTATCCTTAATACATTTAAATCTATCCAATGGTGACAACCCTTGAAACGCGAAACATTTATAAAAGTGATCATGAACATTATTGTTACACAGCGAACATTTACTCGGAGCCGCACTAGAAACGTAAGACTGCGGATTTGGAAATTTAACTAAAGCGGTGCGCGGTTTATTCTTAATTAACTTCAAACTGGTGCTTGCGGGTTGAGAATGTTGATAAATACGGCATTGAGTTTTTATAAATGTAATAAAGCTGTCTAGTTTAGGTAACTTAACGTCGAAACTATGCATCTCAAATGCGCGGATTGTATCAGTATCGAATTTACGTATTGCTATATGAAGCAAGATAAAATCTGTCAAGTCCTCAATACCTAAGTTTTTAAGCGAGTTGGCTGCGGTGACAAACTTATCAATAAACAACGAGTAGTTAGAACCCGAGGGCGGCGAATTACTGAGCGTTAAATTCAAAATTTGGTCTAGATAGCTAGAACCTAATACGCGTACATCCTGATATCTATCTAGCAATGACTGAAAGATAATTTGATAATTTTCAGCACACAGAGTAATGCCTGAAAATACTGATTGTACCCTAGATGATAACTTTCCTAATAAATAATATAATTTATCGCCATTAGTAAGTGACGAGTTTTCGTGAACAGTAGATTTAAAACTCGCGTAGAATAGAGGCCAATCTTGTATATCACCGTCAAACGATACCAGTTCTATAGGCGGTAACTTAGGTTTCGAATTACCTTTGCTAGAGGGTGCGGCAGCGGTCAGTTGTGACAATACTTGTCTAATATAACAAAATAAATCTTCAAATGAAGAATAAGTCTGGTAATTTGGCTTCGCGGAGGGATTTTCAGATAAAAGCTTTTCGTTACACTCATCTAAGACATCATGAAATTGATTGCGAATGCTTTCTATAGTTATACACGAACTAATAAACGTTTGTTTTCGCTCCTCAGAGAGGTGAGCTTCCTTCGCCTGTTCATAAATGCCTTGCATGCGTTCAAACAGAGCGTTACGTTTAGCTTCTAACACCATGACCTTAGGACTCACGGGGTGCGATAGTTTATCTTCACCGCGAGGCATGGTTACGTAATTATGATAATTAGTAAGTTATATATAAAGTATATAATAATAGCGGTGAATGTAATTATATTTAATAATATACTCATAAATACTTATAGGTATAGCGATTAATATAAGGCGATCCTATGAGGGCGGAAAAAATATGTATGTAAATATGACGAAGGACCAAGCGGGTATTAATTAATAAAGGGACTTATCCGGCTCGAAGGACCAAAATAAAATGGTGGAGCCACGGACGGCGACTCCACCACGCGGTGGCTCTGACTCGAATAAAATATACGCGGTAGTTGAAATTAATGTTAAATATCTTCGATGGACAGTATTTCACAGGATAAAGAAAAGTAAATAAAGAAATAAGATAAAACAGCGGTATGAACGGCGGAAAGAAATTGCACGCACCTTGCTTCCTTCTTGGAGTTCACCAGCAGCGAGTAGAAAATCCAGGTTGATAAATCACTAGGCATGCGCACGCGATCACAATGTTCACCAGCACATATCACCAAGAATCCACAAGAGCGGCAGCGGACTTCAACGACGTTAAGGCAAACGTACGTCCAAGCGCGGTAGCGGGCGTTGACTCACTGCTTCCAGTATGTTCTTCTTCGTTTTAGGTGCGTGCAGGGTAGTTTTTCTAACCGAGGCGCGAGAGTCAATATTTTAACGCGGGTAGAACGTAGAAATGTATATGGCGCGAACACCATCCTTTTTGTCGATATAAGGACAAAGGCTAGCTAATTTACTATTTTGTCTAACGTTTTTGTTATAAATTAAACGTTGATAGTCCTCCTCAAATTCGCACATTTGCACAGATTTTATAATAATATTATAGCAAATTTGCATTTCTGAGGGAGTTAGGTAGTTAAGTCGCAGTGCACTTTGTTTATTACGCAACCATGCTATGTAACGTGATAGCCAGGCGAGTTTAACGGCCGCGCGTCTCACCGAACTACAGTTATTTATTAATTGTAATATTAAAGAATTATTATTGCATAAGGCTATGTTCACACTGAAGTCCGAGAGATTACCTTTAACTTCAATTTCAGGGGGAGGATAGCATTCGCTTTTTACGTTTTTTGTATAGTATTCACGAAGCCATTCTGGGCCCTCCCACCACAAGGAATGCTCTTTTAACTGTACAGCGGTCATCCCTCTCGTTGCACAATCTGCTGAATTTTGTTTTGATTCAACATGATGCCAACATGAGGGTGCTATGACGTCAGATATTTTCTTGACCCTGGTGGCCACGAATTGCTTCCACCTGTTTTGGTCTCCGTGGATCCACCCAAGAACAATCATACTATCTGTAAAAGCGTATATTTTATCTATTTTAGTTGGTAGTGCCGCCTTAACCTTACTCATAAGGCGTGATAATAATAACGCACTACAAAGTTCGAGTTTCGGTAGCGTCAATTTATTTTTTATTGGTGCCAACTTTGTTTTTGCGGTGAGTAATACCGTGTTGCATTCACCCTTAGCATTTTTAGTGCTTACGAAAATGGCACATGCGTATGCCTTTTCTGAGCTATCACAGAATGCGTATACGTTTAATGAGGTACTGTCCCCAAAATACCTTGGTATTTCAAACATTTCAATGTTCTGGAGATCTTGTTTTAGCTGTAACCACTCCTGTACTAAATGAGGAGGCAATTGTTGATCCCAGGACAAGCAGTCTTCTGACCAGGTTTTTTGAAATAAAAGTTTAGCCCTGACAGTCAGCGGAGCGAGCCAACCTACGGGGTCAAACACCTTTGAAATGTTTGACAGCAATTCACGTTTTGTAAGATTCATTTCATCTTTAGAGTTGTTAATAATACTTTTAAACGAAAACGTATCTGATTTTGGATTCCATCGTAAGCCCAGCGTTTTTCTAGACTCTGCGCACCTGAAATCTAAAGAGGAGTCTATGTAGTCCGATGGCAAATTTTGTATAAGTGCAGGGTCGTTACTACTCCATTTACGTATTTTCATGCCGGCCCCCTTTAGTAACTGTATCAGCTGTTGCTGAAGTTCCTTAGCCTGTTCAAGAGTGCTGCATCCCTCTAAAAGATCGTCCATGTAAAAGGAGTTCTTCAAGGCGGCAGCGGCTAATGGGAATCTGTGTGCTTCGTCATCTGCGAGTTGTCTAAGGGTACGCATAGCGAGGTATGGGGCAGCCTTAGTACCGTATGTGACAGTAGTCAGTTGATACTCTGACAACGGGAGTCCACAGGCTTCCCTCCATAAAATACGCTGTAGATGCTGCCCTGCCTCATTTACAAAGACCTGCCGAAACATTTTTTCGATGTCAGCAGTAATTACAAATTTATGCTGACGCCAAGTTAAAATAAGGCTATGCAGATCCTTTTGCAAATTAGGCCCCCGCTCCATCAAATCATTCAGGCTTTTACCTGATGATGTTTTTGATGACGCATTGAAGACCGTCCTCAACTTTGTTGTAGTTGACTCATACTTAATAACTCCGTGATGGGGAAGGTAACACGATACTACCTCTCGACTGTTATCAACAGGTTTCATGTGACCGAGACTTAAATACTCATTCATAAATTGTTTATAACTTTGAGAAAGTTGCTCGTTTTTTGCTAATTTCTTTTCCAAACTTATGAATTGAGCAACGGCCTTGTTTTTTGAAACACCTAGAATATTTTCAAAATTTGGCTTCATGGGAAGCGCAACTTCGTACCTACCGCACTCTAAACGCTTAGTAGTATTTTGATAAAGTTGCTCGCAAAAAATATCATTTTCCTTCATATCCGGGGCAGATTCGTTTACTTCCTCAAGTTCCCAGTAATTTGAAATTTCAGATAAATTATTAATAACAACACTACAATTAAAGGTTCTTACGTTTCCTGACAATATCCAACCCAGCCTGGTTTGTTGGGCGATGGGCGCTTTGCTGGGGCCCTTAATTAGGCCGCTCATTAAAATATCAGAATAAACACTAGCATCTAATAATAAATCTATGGGCTTCGAGAGATTGTAATCCGGATCTGCCAGCTGAATATGCTGTAGATGCTCCCAAGTCTGTTTGACGAAGGAGATGTTAGGTAAATCATTTATAACGTGGTTTATGACTAATGCTTGCGTTTCAAAAACGTAATCCTCGTATATAGATTGACAAGAGAGATTTACTACGCCTTTACTTTGTTTTGCTCCGTAACCTATACCGGAAATAGAGGCATGGTAACGAGATCTCGGTAAATCAAGCCATTGTGCAGCATTTTCCGAGATAAGCGAAATTTGCGACCCCTGATCGAGTAAGGCCCTCAGTGTAATGTATGAGCCGTCTGCCGCCTTTACTTTTACTAATAAAGTGGTAAGGAGAATCTCCTCGTCTTCATTAGTAACGTAGTTAACGTTATGTTGTTTTTTAGGCGAATTTGGCCACTGTTGGGTCGACTGTGACGTCACAGGGCTCCGCTTCATGTTGTTATCAACAGCCGGAGTAGAAACCGCAGGAGGCGCCGGCACACAAGTGGACCCATGCGCCTGGGCGCTAGCGGCAGGGGTCAGAGACGAAGGGGGTAATTCTAATGCAAATGAATCGTGCAAAATTGAATTATGCTTACCCTGACAAATTTTACAAAGTTTTGTGGAATAGCATGCATTGCCGTCGTGATTAAATAGACAATTAGTGCAAATACCTAATTTCTTTATTGTTTTTAACCTCGCGTCCGGTTCTAGCTTTGCAAATTTATTACATTTAAATAGAATATGTTTTTGCTTACATAAAGGACAATTCCAGACACGTGTTGCATTGGTTTGGAATTTTCCGTTTCGATTCGATGAACGGAATTGGTTATAGTTATTAAACTTATAGGTATTCGTTGTATTCGAATTAGATTTATAAACTGAAGATAAATCTTTTTTGCTTATCTCTTCAAGGGCCGTAAACTTGCCTTCTAGGAAGCTCATAAGCTCATTTAGGGATGGCAAGTCACGTGGTGATTTACGGGCCTCCTTATAATCGTTATAAGATGTAGCATCCAGTTTTTTAGAAATTAAATGAACTAATATTGGATCCCACGTAGAGGTGTTGACCCCTAAATTTTGTATAGCGTGTCGGCACTCCATACTAGTGTCATAGAGACGTTTTATTTCATAAGCTGTTTGCTTTTGAATACTGGGTTGATTCAAAAAGGTCTCTATGTTTTTAGTGAAAAGCAATTGGGTGTTATTATATCTACGGGTTAACAGCTCCCACGCGGTGTCATAGTTTTCCGCGGAGATGTTAAGATGCTGTATTAGCCTCTCCGCTTCCCCTTTCAACCTCCCCTTTAGGTGTTGCATTTTTTGGCACTTTGTTAAACAATTATTATTATGAATAGTTTCATTAAACAAATCAAAGAAAGTAGGCCAATGAATATAATTTCCTGTAAAAACTGGGATTTCGATTTTAGGGGTTGATTGTTGAAGATGAGAATTGGATGACAATTTCTGATTTATGGACCTTTTCATATTCTTATAAATAGTTTCATAGTACGTAAATTCACCATCATATTGTAAGTTGGAACCCTGACATATATTATCGATTTTGAGATGCAATTTATCAATGCTATCCCAACGTGATTGTAAATTGCGGAGTTCATCTTCCAGTTCCCACTTGTCTATCATAGTATCTAAATCCATACCTTTTATTTGTCTCGATAGAGCTCTAAAATTAGTTTGTTGTAGCGACAATAGTTCTACAGGCTCTGTGTGTGGCGCTGGTGCGGTAGTAGGCTGCGGCGTGGCAGGCGCTCGGGGTGGCGCGAGCGGCGATGCGCTGGGGGCGCCTGGAGTCAGCATGCCTGTCGTGACCTGTTCCTGTGTGGTGCCCTGGTTACTTAAGCCTGGTGTGACGTCCACTGGTGTAACTGGCGGATAGGCTGCTATCAAATAGCGGACCCTGTTGTAGTAATCTTTCGCTCGGTCATATTGATCCTCAGCGAAATAAGGAGACTCATCCCTAAATGCCTCTAATTTGTTATTGTTGGTATTAAACTCCACCCAAAGCTTGTCGATACTCCCGAGTCTGGACTCCAAATACTGACGTGTTTTACGGCCGCTAGAATCTTTCTTAAAATTACGCTCAAATTGTTTAAGAGATTCAAGCATCAAGGATTTCCGCTTGTCGTTGAAGTAACGTATCCATGGTAGTAGACATAAAATGGAAAGAAGGCTTGAAGGCTCGGGTTGGCGGCTTACGACGGGGTCTCAGATGTCTGCTGATTGCGTGCTTTGGAGTACTACACTAAAGCTATAGTATCTCACAGTGCAAAAGATCCAGTCCGAGGGCTAACGAACCATTAATGTCCACGTAGGTAACTACTTTCACTGAACACCAAGTCACTAGTCGCTAAAATGTGACTGCTTGTCACGTGTAATGTCCAAAATTTTGAAACAAAGTTGTGCTGTATGCACGATTGTGACTGTTATCACTGGTTTTCCTCGAAGGACCAAGATGTTCGTTACCGTTTGTACACGTACAATAAAAGGGGAGTGTTAGGTGACGAAATAACCAAACTCCACGAATGCTGTTTGCACACTACTTTTATTGATTTATAATTATTAGGTAAACTGCTTGTATCGCAGTTCGAGCAAATATTACAAAATGTGCATTACGCACACATACAGCTAATACCTATAATACGAAATATAATTAACATGTATTAATGTACTTCGTACATTAAGCTTTACATATAAATATTAAAGAAAGTGTTAACAAATCAACATGATAGCATGAATTGTCAATGCGGGTATACTTGTTGACAAGAATTTCTTTACCTTCCGTGCTAGTCGAGACTGTGTTACGGCAAGGTAAGAATCTCATACAATGCAAAATCAACTTTATGCTCTTCCCACAAGCAATGTATTACTCATTAACAAAAAAAAATCGACGATGAATGACGAGTTCTGCGTCACATACGGACAGCGTAGTATATGCAAGTTATTCAGATACAATTCGTATAGATATTCGTTCAGATAATTTAATATGTAAAAAAAGTTAAATATAGTTATATCGTATTGAAATGCAGAATTACTATATTTTTTCTCACTAATTTTTAATGTTGCTATATATTTTTATTTTTTTTTCTTTTCTTTTCTTTGCCTTATATTAGTTAGCCAGACATTAGAATAAATAACATTCATTTTATTATTTATAAATATTTTATCTTATATAAAGTATAATATATTATAGTTAATTTTACAAAGTACATAATTATGTTGTAGTTATAGATAGTATTAGTTAAAAGGCGTGTATAAAAATATAAAAATAGATATACATATTATTTAACTATGTATTTAAATTAAATAATAATAATAATAATAATGTACCCTATATTTTTGATATATAATCTTTATAATTAATATATAATCTTAATTAGGTCCTCAGTTTGCTCATAACTCAGATTGCTCAGAAACATAGCCAGCTGCCTTCTGCAACTAAAACTGGTCAAAGAATACATTTTTATATCTTTATTGATACGGTTGTACACCAAGGGTGCTAAAAAGAATGAGAAGCTCTGTGCAAATACGGTTTTGCATAGGGGAGAGCAAACCCCGCTAACGTAGTGCTGTTTTCTTTTCTAAAACCAAACTGATTCGGTTGTAATAGGTTGAACCTCGTTAAAAAGTTATAAAGTTTTCCATAGATTGTCGACAGTACGAGTATCAGTGTTATCGGCCTATAATTATTTATTTCCTCTATATTGCCTTCTTTGTGCATTGGTTTCACTATAGAGAACTTTAGAGCAGCAGGAAATATTCCTTCTCTGAATGATAGATTTATTATGTGTGCTAGAGGACTTGCAAGATACTCTTTACTTTCTTTCAAAATCTTTGTACTGATGCCGTCATAACCCACAGAACAAGTATTCTTTAGGGATTTTGTAATTTTGTATACATTGTGAGGGTGCACGGGATTTAAAAATATGCTTTGCTGAGCGTTAGAATTCTTAAGATTGTATATAGTTTTATCTTTGTTATTTAAATTAGTGCTTATATAGACGATGAAGACGAAGAACAAGATGGCAAAATTGTCTTTTCGTTGACGAAACACGGATTAATACGCACCCTGGTTACCGACGTGTCCGTGTCTGGAGAGGCCCCGGAAATTGAAACCGGAGAGGGTAAACCGTTCAGCAAGGCAGCAAATCGGTATCTTTTTGGGGCGAATAATGATTGGAGTTTGAAGGCCTTTGATCCAAGGCTCTATGGCAGCTAATTTGTACAAGATAGCTACCGGCTCTCCGAACTTAAACCCAATCAGTCACGCATGGGACGCTCTTAAGTGAGTTGTTCGGAGTCGACAGCCAACTCCAAGAACTCTCTCACAGATTAAGGAAGGCGCCATTCAAGAATAGGATGTCTTATTACAAGAACTATTGGAAGGATGGAGGACTTCCACATGCGTTCAAGCCAGAGGAGGAGATATTTTGAATTCAATTTGTAAATAAAAGCATGTCAAAATTAATAAAATTATTACTTTAATTAAATCTTCGCATTCCTGTAAATTACAATTTCACAGTGACAAAAAATTTTTTTTATTTGAATGATGCGTTTTTAATCATGCGTGTTTCAGCATAAATAATCCATTAATTAATTATATTAAAATATCTAATATAAAAAATAAAATAATGGATGAACACGAGAAAAAACATCTTAACTTTTCCGAGTGAACGCGGACTTTTTTTGTGTATTCGATATTGCCGCCCGGCAATGCCGATTAATGGCGGCCCGAATATGTAGGTAGCGCCCCTCATGCTATAGTAAATGCTGGAAATCAATGTTTGGTACATAAAAGTCCCAATTCAATCAAAGTTTTATATCAAACGATCGCTTAGGAGAAGTGTAGCTCGTAGGTAATACATAGAAAAATTGTACAAACATATATTCTGAGCGCAATTCACTAGCCGCTTATATATCTAGCTGCTTATAACTACACCAGTGGTTCGGGGTAATTTTAATACACATTTTTAACTCATTGAAAAAAACAATTCACAAGGTGAATCTCGTACACCAACTTAATTTAGATAACCGACGTCTTTTAGCGCTTATTTAATCAATGCCTCCAGACGCCTTCCTAATAGACAATTTTTCAAGATTTACATAATCCATTTCCTGTTTATTCACGATAACAGTTTTCCCTCGACGCAGACGGATTTAACCGACGACCGCCAAAGGAGGTTCTACAAATAAGCTTCGTCTAATGAGGACCTTCAAGATTTATGGATACAAGTTCCTGGACTTAAGTTAAAATTAAAAGCTAAGCAGTTTGGGTTTTAGAATAAGTTATGTTTGACTTCACATGTAAGTTTAATTTGATATGTATGTTTGCTGGTTGGAGCAAGTTTTAGCAAGTTGTAGCTCATGGTACCATTCCATACAAATATTAAGTTTATAAGTTGCTATTCTGGCAACTATTTACGTTCTGGAAACTTAACTGACATTTGCGAACTGCTTACACACCAATGGTATGGCCAATGTAAGAACATTTTGTTACATTGATATATAGTAATTTTACATACATACAGGAATACAGAATTACTAAATCCGTTACTTTGTAATGGTAGATAAAGGTATATTTTCATGTCATAAAATGTCTTACCCTGCCTGTGGCTCTGGCCAATTTGCAATCTATGATCACTAACTCTTTTCGAGTAACGCATACACGCTGCTACTTTCACACTTGCCACAAAACCGTCAAACGTATTATGCAACTAGTTGTTCCACAAGACATCTGTATCTATACCAATATTATGAAGAAAAATTCGTTAACGGAAGAAGCAATATCCATAAATCACGGGATAAGAATTGTTACTAGAACAAATAAATAAATCTTAACTTAAAAACTTTAAAAAACAAAAAAACGACATTCCTGTGTTTCCTGTTATGTTCGATGTTCACCCGGAACAATCCATATACCCCAGAAAAATCATTAGATCTAGTGCAAAAATATTTTATGAGCCTTTTATCATAAAAATAAAGTTCGAGTTATGGCTATTAATATTGAAATACATTCCACGTGAATAACTTTTATTATTTTTGGCCTGTGGATATTGAGAATTAATTTGCTTTACAATTTCTATATTCAGTCCTAAAGTCTACACGAAAAGGTTGAACTTAGATGTGTCCGTTGGATTTAGGTTAACTCCTATAAAATCTTGATTCAGTTTCAAATAATTAGGAGTTGAAGCGTTAGTTTGATTCGTTCTCTTGGATTATTTCAATAAGTATTTTGAAAGTTGCAACGGGACCTTAACAGAACAACTACTACTTTCAAAATTAAACAGTTTCTTGTTTTATTTTCAGGGGAAAGCTCTGACCTCTGCTAAGTGCAATGCTCGAGTTTTCAGTTTTCCAATAAGTAACTTTACTTGTAGTTTCTCAACTAACAACATATTGCTGGGCAAGTACGGTCGGTAAGAGGGATAAAGGTAATTCGTTTTCTTTAGTGGCTAAAATCTTTACAATGTTCTTTTAAACAAGTTTTTGGAGAAATATTTGCTGCTTCTAGTCATTATTTTATTTCTCTTGAGATTGTGGCGAAAAACGAGGTTTCAGTTGCCCTGCATTAAACTAACTTAATTGTCTACTTATATGTATATTTTGGGCATTTGAGCAAAGTTGTAACTGTCATTTCTCAGAATTCATATTGTATCTTATTTTTTATTTATTATTCATAAATAATGTATGGTCAAAAATTATTGTTTAACGTAAAATAAATATACATCAACACGAAGATTCACGAAAAGAGAATATACAAGTAGAATTTAGCAATTCCACCTGAGCTACATTACTTATTATATATGCTGCAGGCTGTTTATCGTTCCTAACGAAGGCGAAGCAAACCAAAAACACACCCCAAAAAGTTTAGTTCACTTCTTCAGTACATAAATTTTAAACTGCCTTGGTCCGAGTGGAAAAAAGACAAGACAATATTTTCGAATATAAGAATGGCGCCCCACCCGAAAACTATTCTGTAATAAGAAAACCCATGGACTTGCAAATTTGCAGAGATGTTCGAAACTAAGAATCAGAATCCGATAAATTATGTAAAATATTACTGCTGCCTAATAAACCTGGATAGCATTGGAATACTTTACATATTGTGAACAATTCTGGTACAGACACTAACTATTCTGACCAAAAAATGGAAACAATCTAAAAAGGTATTTTTGTGGCGCTATAAGAACTACAATTACTTATTATCAACGTCATTCAAAAGTGAAGTGATTGTGATCAATTTATTTATGTATATTATCAATGGTATACTAAATTACGACCATTTAGGTATTTTTACAACCGTTTGCTTCAAAAAAAAACCTCTTCATATCACGTCAATGTTATAAGTGCAAACCTAACTACATTATGTTCTTCACTGCTGTCATTCTTCAAAAATAAAAACAAATTCTTACTTACTTATTTTAATACTAATAAGATAACAGAAACTAAACGCGGGTTACTACGAAGAATACGTATGAAACTCACGATTTTATTAGTCTGCCGATAAAGCCAAGATACGAGTAGTTAGGTCGCAGTTCAAGGATAGCTAAAAGTGAGTTTATCGCCGAAACTTGTGTCTTCCAGTCGAGTTCCTTTCGATAGTTCTTTCCTTCAATTTGATCGCGAAATATGAACTTTACGAAATTTATTACCGCCTCTCAAAAAGTTTTAAAGATAAGTGGGGGAAAAAGTGAAAGGGTTGTAATAGTAAAGTGGTCTAGCTTCTTTTGGAAGCAGCGAAATGTTGTTGGAATATTTTGCTTTATTTTCTAATAATCGTTAGTTTTCTTCTATAAATATATATTAATATGCACAAAATCTCTCAAGTACTCTGAAGCATCAAATATGCTCATTACATAGTTTGTAGCGTGGACAGTACGGGCAAAACTACTGGGAATATATTGCTGAAATCATAGGACTAAGAAAGGATATTGGGCTATTACAATTTTAAAGGCAGTTTTAAGAAGGGGAAGCGAGCAACAGCTAATTTTGTGTTTGTAGGAAGAGATCGATATTTCGTCACTTTGAGGAAATTCGTGTATTATCGTCCGATACAAAACATATTTCTTGAATATAAAACATATCCAGAACAAAACGTTTTAAACAAATTAATTATAAGGTCACATCTTTATAATTAATTTCATTATTTAAACAACATAGGTAGTCCTCTAGAATTTACCAACAATAACACACAAGATCTAGTGGATAAAAGATTTCTAACATTTTATATAAAATACTGCGTACCTAAGTTTAGCTTGACCTTTGGCGAAAAAAACTAAAGTTGAAAGTATCTCCGTGATTTGGCCTCTGTCTACTACCAGGGATATACAGACATTGCTAATTCCTTTCTACGTCTACAATTCAATCACATATATAAACAGTGTTTATTTTTTGTCTTCTAGCAATTAGGACAAAAAGATGTTTTATACTTGTAATCAAACTCCATCAATTTCATAAATCCCGTGAAAGGGCTATTAAAATAAACGTTAAACCGTTCTACATTTACTTTAAATTATTAATGTACTTTCATTTGAAGCAGCTCTCAATTACGGGGATTATTGTAAAATGTTGCGTTGTCTGGTTCTCAGGATTCGTATCATGCTTTTAAACAAGAATTATGATACTCAAATTCGTGGTTATGGTAACAGTAATCATTCTGTGGACATATTTAATTAAATTTCTCTTTAACGTAAAATTGCGTCGAATATTTTTTAAATTCTGGAATAGGAAATTAGACTTTGAAAATTATTAAAGTACTTAAAAATCAATAAATACGGGATAAAAAATTATAATCGCACGGCAGAAAATAAAAAAAATAAGACCTCTAGCTAAAAGAAGCGATTTTCAGAAATATATTATTTAGTGAGCTGTTAATTAGTAATGCGTAGCGTGTAGCCACAAGAAGTCGCCTCGACCGCACTCTCATCACGGCCCGGGTCAGCACCGCAAAATGTGCCAAAAATTCAAATGGACAATGTACACTAATGGACCTTTTCGACGGACTGTATTAAAGGCTTCAAAATACCGCAGATTTTCTGGCTTTGGTTTTGTCTAAAGTTGAATACAGACAGACTTACTTAGGCACTGGATGATGGTTTGGATTCTTACTTTAAAGCTAATCGTAAAATAACAAATATTTATTTATTGGGAGTAAAAATTCATGGGTTCAATTATTTAAAATAAACTGATCAATCATCAAGCGCTTAAGAAACGCATCGCCAACGCAAAGAAGTGTTTTACAGAAACAGGAACTGACTCGTATAAATTCAACTGCATTTCTAAGCAAATCGTTAGCGTAAGTAGTCTGGTTTCAGTGCAAAGGATACTTAACGGTGACAACGAATTTGTACTGAACCAGTCCTTTTTATTTTTATTTATTTCTCTTCTCTATTTTATTTATTTTTCTCCTATTTTCATATTTATTTTTATCATATTTGTGTGTATTCGTGTGTATTTGTCCTTTCTGTCGGTAAAGGTTGACCCTAACGCGGTCAACTCTTTACCTGCGTACCCTTTTTTAGGTTTCTAGGTAGCGGCCTTCGGCGTACTACGGTTAGTTTTAAGTTTTTCTCCCCAGCCCCCCTACCGCTGGTAGGGAGGTTTGCCGCTAGGATTTTGCTAGGTTTTTAGGAACTAGGTATCTTTTATTATACTTATATTTTTACATATTATTGTCCCAACCCCTTCCCAAATGGATAAGCAAATCGTCATTAACATTGCGAAGGCGTTCGCCCAAGCACTCGCCGCGTCGGGTGTTTCAATTTCTGACGACATATTTACGCAAGCTGTACTAGCGCTTAACGCGTCCCCGGCCCCTCAGGCCCCAACCCCAGCCCCTCAGGCCTCCAACACCCAGACCCCTAAGGTCTATAGCTCTCCCGCGTCTCCCGTTCCATCCGATATGGACTGCGCGTCGGTCTCATCCTCGCGATCATCTCGTAGGAAGCGTACCGCTCCCGGGAGCGATTCAGACTCCGCCGCGTCCGAAGCTTCGTCGGTCGCCGCCACCTTAACCGGCTCTCCTGAGCCCGCCTTTCAATTAGTTACCAAACGCTCCAAGAAGCGTTCGAAAAAAGCCGCGGTGTCTTCAACACCCGAGCCAACCCCGGTGTCTTCTACACCCGCCCCCGCGCCGCTCATGTCACTCGAAGTGACCGCGTCTCCGTCGGTCCCATCGAAGTTTCCCGGCCGAATCAGTGCACAAGATGCACTCTAACCGCGGTAGGCGCTTTCCGTTAGCTTTAGTTATCTTGTCGAATACTCCCAACTCGAGGGAGATCTTTAGAGAGGCTCGCACAATTTGCGGACTCTCAAATATCTCTGTTGAGCGTCCCAACCCCCGCGGTCACCCTGGGTAGTGCCACCGCTGCCAGCTCTACGGCCACGCAGCGGCTAACTGCTCAGCTCCCCCCAGGTGCGTTAAGTGCCTGGATCCACATTTTACGAAGGAGTGCACTCGCACTCCCGAATCCACTTCCCCCCCTGCCTGTGTGCTGTGCGGCCAGTCTGGTCACACAGCTAACTACAGGGGCTGCCCGCGTGCTCCGCGTTCCACCGCCAAGAGGGTCGCGCCTAAACCGGCGCCGCCGCTCACTCACGCTAACTTCCCGCCGCTGCGCAACCGGGGTCCCCCGGAAGCAAAGCCCGCTCAGCCGACGCCTACTCCGGCTCTGTCTTGGAGGCAGCGTCCGGCCGTTCCGCCTGCACCTTCCCGACCCATCCCAGCTCCCGTAGCTTCCGTAGGGCCGCGTCCTTCTCCGTCATCCGCACCTCAGTCGTCGTTGGCTGAGGACATGAAGACCGTGTTCGACGTTATTCAAAACGTCGATATTAACGAAATTTCCGTGCTCGCACCCAAACTGCGAGCCGCCCGCTCTCCTCAAGAGCGTTTATTTGCTTTAGCCGAGCATCACTCGCTCCTAAGTTCGTTGTAAATTCTTTTATATTTGTATAAATTCGTAAATAATAAATTATAATGTCTAGACCCGCGAATCCCGCGTCCAGTCGTATTAAACCCAAGGGCTTATCCCTAGTATCTTTTAACGCTCGTAGCCTTAATACCAACCTTCCCGAGATTAAACTGTTCCTTCAGAACAAAGAACCTGACTTATTCCTTCTCCAGGAGACATGGCTTACTCCAAACCGCTCCAGGGGATTCGCTATACCTAAGTACGCGTTTATTCGTAACGATAGGCCCAACTCTGACGGTCGGCGGCACCGCTATATATTACAAAAGAGGCTTCCACTGCTGTCCTCTCCCTACCCCTCCTCTCCTCAACATGGAAGCCACTGTGTGTAGATTGGCTATGACTGGTCATCCGACCATCATCATAGCTTCAATCTACATACCTAGTGGTACCAGACCAATCCGCAGCGACTTTGAGGCCATTCTCGCCCTCGGCCATTCAGTCATTATGTTCGGAGACTTTAACTCCAAACATACTGACTGGACGTGCCTATCGACTAACACCAGCGGTATCGCTCTCCTCGACATCACTAACTCCCTTGACCTAGACGTCATATCCCCCATCACTCCCACTCACTATCCCAACAACCCGTCCTACTCTCCTGACATCCTCGACTTTGCAATTATCAAGCGAATCAATCTTGATCTGAGGTCTATCGAACCGCTCGATGACCTAGGCTCCGACCATCGCCCCGTTTCCCTCGTGCTAGGACCGCCGAACGATAACGTCTCATCTCCTAAGACCTTTACCAACTGGAAAGGTTTTAAAAATACGTTAGTTTCAGCCTTAGAGGCTCCGGACTGTCCACTCGCGATCTCTCCCGAACAATTAGATAGCCCGGATAAAATCGATTCATTAGTAAATTCTCTCACTGATGCTATCAACTCAGCCATCAGTGACAACGAAAAGGTTGCTAAGCAAGGCAAACCCACGCTTCCCTTAGCCGTTAGCAATCTTATTAAAGCTAAAAACGCGGCTCTCCGGAGAGCCAAGAAATATCCCACGCCCGCCTATAGAACAGCTGCGAATCAGCTTCAACGTAAAGTTAGGTCTTGCCTCGCGGAACTCCGAGACGCTCAGATGAACGATCTCATGGCGAATATCTCTCCGTCCCACCAAGCGTACTATAGCATGGCCCGAGCCTTACGCGTAGACACCGTCTCTCACGTTCCTCCTCTCACTCGTCCCGATGGCACTACTGCCTTCGAAGTCGAAGAGAAAGCCGAATGCTTCGCCGACAGCATTGCCGCACAATGCTCGCCCAGCACGCAACCTGCTGATCCCTCACACATCCAGGCGGTGGAGGACGAAGTCCTTCGCAGAGACTCTCTCCCCATCACCGCCGACCCTGTCACAGTCTCTAATGACGAAATCTTGCTTCTCATTAGAAATCAAAAGTCCAAAAAGGCTCCGGGTGCGGATGGAATTTCCAACCACGCACTTAAGCACCTACCTCAACAGATGCTTACCTTGTTAGCTATCATTTTCAATGCCTGCTTCGACCATAGCTACTTTCCAAAAGCTTGGAAAGAAGCGACAGTCATAGGCATTCCCAAGCCGGGCAAACCTCTGAACGTCCCGGCTAATCACAGACCCATCAGCCTCCTCAAGGCAATGTCTAAACTTCTCGAGAGAGTCATACTCTCTCGAATGCGGAACCATCTGTTTCCAACGGATGGCGATCCTCTCATTATTCCCCATCAGTTCGGCTTTCGCGCTAAACACTCCTGCCCTCAGCAAGTCCACCGAATCGTCGAGTATATACTTGACGGTTTCTATCCGGGTCGTTATAAAACAGTCGCGGTTTTCTTTGACGTAGCCAAGGCTTTCGATAAAGTCTGGCACAGCGGTCTAGTTTATAAACTCTACAAGATAGGCTTACCGGATCGCTTAGTCAGGTTAATAGCGTCGTTTCTCAAAGACCGTACGTTTCGATTTAAACACGAAGGCACGCTTTCTGCACCTCGTCCCATAAAGGCTGGAGTCCCTCAAGGCTCAGTCCTCGCCCCTCTGCTGTACACCGTGTACACCAACGACATTCCCATCCTGCCGAAAGGCGTCGAACTCGCCCTCTTTGCTGACGACACCGCACTCTATACCAAAGGCCACAGTGTTCGGCACCTTGTAACCAGACTCCAAAAGGCCGTAAACGCCCTTGGTGTATGGTTTCAAAAATGGCGCATCGATGTGAACCCTGAAAAGAGTTCTGCGATGCGCTTCGACCACAAACGCCGTCGTCCCGATGGCGATCCCCACGTTCGAATGTTAGGCATTCCCATCCCCTGGAAGCGCAGTACTAAATACTTAGGCGTCACATTAGATCCGACGCTTTCTTTCAAGCCACACGTCGAAAGAGTTTCGAAACTCGCTCGTCACTATTTAGTCCGCCTAAATAGCATGTTAGGTAGAAAAAGTAAAATGTCCTTCAGAAACAAACGTACACTTTACAAGGTCTGCGTTAGACCCGTCATGACGTATGCCTCGCCAATCTTTGCCCACGCCAAACCCTCCCTCCTGCACAAACTGCAGGTAGTTCAAAACCTCTTTTGCCGCCGGGCCACAAACGCACCGTGGTACGTGCGTAACGCGGACTTGCATAGAGATCTTGAACTGCCTACAGTACAACAACATCTCAAAACACTCTCTGAAGCGTTTTTTAAACGCTCCGAAACCCATCCCAATCCTCTAGTTCGTGATTCAGTCTCATATACTACTCCTGTGTTAGACTCGAAGTTCAAAGTCGCTAGGCCTAGAAATGCGCAAGCGTACTCATCCACCAGACTGTCACGCGATCTCGAGGCCCTTCTGGCCGCAAATTCTAATTCTAACGTAAATTCTAATTCTAACGTAAATCCTAATTCTAACGTAAATGCGAATTAACTCAATTTTATTTTGCAATTTTTTAATTTTTGTTTTAATTATTGATTTTCATTTTGAGCACCTTCAGTGCTATGTATTAACCTTCAGTGCTTTGAGCACCTTCAGTGCTATGTAATCCCAGCGGGTGACCCCTTCTGGGCCCCGCTAGCGCGGCCTCTTTCTCCAATTGGCCGTCGCTCAGATGAAGGCTGAGTGGCAAAAATGCACGAGCCGACAGGGGGTTTTTAGTGGGTATGGTCCTGGTAGGCGTCGGGACGAGTCCCACATAACTTTGGAATCGCGCCAGAGTATGCGTCAGGGCATTTTTATCCTCCTGCCCTTCCCGCGGAGGGAAATAAAAAAAAAAAAAAAAAAAGAAAAGCAAATCGTTATGGATCAGCGAAAACGCTTGGCTCTGCAGCATATGCTGTAGAAAAATTCGATAGATATCGAATGGAACAACTGCTCGATTGGTATATTTCGGTAACTTCTATTGCATCATGTCATATGGTGTTCTGTTGTGGACGTCGGACTGAGAACGTCGTTAATGGCCATTCGCGTAATCTATTAGCACGGCCCGAAGTTATCAGTCCCTTAAAAATAAAATTAACAAATATTCTTGCTTTTATGGTACTCAAATTACAAAACCCTGAAACTTATTTAATTTACGGCTGATTTTTCCAGAATATTAATTGTGAGAATTTACTTTATTTCTATGGAAAGTCTTGTCAAGTGTCAAAATTATTCTGTCAAAATGTCAAAATTATAACATTTATCTGAGCATTGAAAAAACGGCCCTTACACACGTTGATGTCAATAAAAGATTTGAAATTAATAATTACATAAATTCTATTTAAATTATACGAATACCTTACAACAAATGTTTTAAACAAATCTCATGAAAAATTAAAATGTTCTCTGTTGCCTATTATATTAATTCAGTCTACAATAAATAAAAATAATGAGTGCACAAAATTCGGAGTCATACTCAGATTACACTGGGTCTCGTCACACGTCGAACCTCAGGTTTTAATGAGGCTGACAATCTTGCTAAATTGGCGATAACGTCTGGTAGAGATTTAGAAAAAATAAATTTTTATTCTGAAACAATGCTACAATTCAAAGGATGCCACGATCATAATAAAATTTACCTAGAGTAAAAAACCTAAAATCCAACAAGCTTCAAAACCAGGTCAAGCACTTTTTATGTATTACTTATCTCTTATAAAGTGTTTATATCGATATTTAATATAAGTTGTTTTTTTGTGAAAGGCCATTTAATTATTATGTTACACCACTAAGAAGTTTAACGAAACTATGTTACCCAGAGCAAAGTAAAGCCTGCCTAGAAACGTTAGTAATAAACAATACCAAAAAGATTAGTTTTAATAACAACTAAATGATGTTGAAATGATTCTTATTCATCCAACGTTTTTGTTATAAAAAGAAGGCTAAGATTTCCTGGAAGACGGTTAATATGCGCAGCTCGTCGTCAAAGGGCTATCCCAGATCTCGCCCTGGGGATATCGGCTACAATTGAAATTATACACCGAAAAAGTGTTTCATTTGGTGTAAGTTGCCTTTAATGATTATATATAAAATAAAGTTTTTCACAGGCTTAGACCTGTCAGAATGAGACTAATTTTTTATAGAATTAAGCATCGTAACAAAATGTAAGTATTTCAATGGCAATCGCAATAAACTGAAAGGCTGTGATTTATAAACATGACGATTTTCTCTAAAAAAACAAATGACAATTATCTGCTAAAATTATTGTGCCAATACATAATAATCATACATATAGCAATTCACAAAATATTCTACTAATATTATTATTGTAAAAGTCTGTGCTCTTTATTTCGATACGGGATCACGCAAATACAGACGTTGATTTGTATAACCAAATGGATATATTTTGCTAAATAGATAAATTCTGCCTAGAAATAACTCGTAGGCCAATTTATGCCGTGAAATTGTTATAGGTCGGAATTCCGAACTACGTCTCTGACAAAAACTATTACAAAATAAAAAAATTAAGTTTGTGTGTTGTAGGTAGCCAAAGTATGTAACTTCGGGCAACCCCAAAATCGGGTATCAAGGATTTAGTCCTTGGACTAAAAGAAAGGATAAACACTTCTTTTAAGTTTGAAAAAGTAAAGGAGCCAGTCGTAAATTGTCTCTTGAAAGTTTTCGGAGAGCGTGGTTAATTTATTGAGTTTGATTAATTTTCCTTATTTACATACAGACAAATCAACTTCGTGTTTGTTCGTTTGTCGTAGATTAAAACACATAGTGACATAAAACAATCGCAATTTCATATTCCTTATTATGCTAGTATCATAGTATCAACGATAATTCTTAAAAAATATGTTATTTTCATTCTAATAGAAAGGGTCTTCAAATTACAGCTCTTTACAAGCTAGACGCACAAACCGCAAACTTTGCATACCATGGACCAAGAATAATTTAGCTTCACGATTTCTACTATTCGATATGCCCATGAATTTCAACCTAAATCCATCTCAATAAAATACATTTCACTGAAGCTCTTCGCTTTCGCTACACTTTGACGGCGTACATTCACACATTGAACGTAAAACTTGGAGGGTGTATGTATATTTCGGAATGTATTTTACATTGAGTGTTGCCTAACCCGATATTGCAATATTCGGTAACATTTTCCCAGTTGCCCATTAACCCGGCACCATGTCTCTAGGGGTTATAAATGTTACGGTGGTGTGTGCCCCTGGGTACTTTACTACCCTTTCTGTGCTCAAAAGGTTTCGGAAAATTGTATATAGTTCAATACGAGTAAGAAATTCGTAAAGTGAAACAGGGGTTCAATACGATTTTTCGTGATTATGTTTTTGTCGAGAAGCTTACTTTTTTACGAGATTGAGGTTTATTCAACTCTACAAAAAAAAGCACTAATTAAGATTGAATCCGATATCGTCTAAATATTTCAAAGGTTACGATTTTATTTAATGATAATTACAGATAATATTAAAAATATTTACCTATTACTCAATGCTGGTCAAACTCAACAGAGATAATTTGTCATTTTCAGTTAAAGCACTATCGTTGCTGTACGAACTCCGACCTAACCTGAATCTTTCTAAATTGTTGTTTCAACAAGTCAGAAATTATTACTCAGCGATGAGATTGCCAATTTGTACCTTAAGTATTTTTTTAAACTGATTTCTTTCTTTTACACGTTTTATTTTATGATGTACGATAAAGCATAAACTAATTTATAAATATATATTCTTCATTTAAAAGGTTTTATAATTGTTAAGCAACTAAAATGCAAACGACTCAAAATATATATTAACAGTCTATTTGTTTTATGAATACATCAACTCCACGAACAATGGCGTTTAGCAAACAGGAATTTTATTTAATTTCATATTGTTTTCCGGCCACTCCCTTTTAAAATATAATGCGCAGATTTGTAACTGCGTAGCTATTTAATTTATTTATCTTTATTTAGGAAACAAACAGGAACATAGAAACACATATTGAGGGAAAATTATTTTCGTATTTTGTACGTAATATTTTGTAATTATATCTATTTGGTTGTATAATTTGTTTTGGCTTGATTCCCTTGTAAAGAAATTGGTTACATTAAAAGAAAGAAACAAAAAAATAATGAAATGTTTCCTGTCTTTTTTCAATTGTTTTCTGTTAGGTTACGAGTAGGTTTACAGATTAAATTCTTACATTCTGAAATTTATCTCAAAAAAGCGAAAAAATGCAGCACTAGTCAGTATCGGTAAGAGTAGCACAAAGTTGATTCAAGCGATTCGAATCTGACCATTTTGATGTTGCCCTAGCCACCCTGACACGGATAAAGTCGACAGAATTTTTCAAAAAGTGGAGAAAGAGTCGCAAGAATTGAAAATTTACCACAAGACAGTTTTAATCCATTTAAAAAAGTCTGGCTAAACGAAAAAGCTTTTAATTTGGGAGTCACGCGAGTTCACAGAACGTAACGAAAACGTAATGAAACGGAACCATTTTTCGTTCCAAGAAATGGATCATCTATGGCAAGAAAATGCGAAAGACCTGTCAAGACAAGAGATTGTGGCAAAACTCGGATTAGCTTATCCGCAATAAGGTAATGCTATGTGTTTAGTGGGATTGCAAGGGCATCGTTTATTACGAGCTTTGCCGCTTGGTAAAACCATTGATTCAGAGCTTTACTGCCAACAACGGATGAGGCTCAAGCAGAGGAAGGATGTGATGTTTCACCAAGAAAAAGCCAGACCTCACACTTCTTTAGCTATTCAGTAAGCTGGAGGACGTCTGCATTCACCATATAGCCCAGACTTAGCACCTTCAGATTTCCGCTTGTTAGAGCTCAAGATATTGACATCAAGAGAAGACTGACAAAACTTCTTTGATCGTTTTCTTTATTTCATTCTTTATTTGACCGTTTTATCAATTTGGCTTCATTAAAATAAACTTACGTCAAAAAGTCTTTTCGGTTATTAAGTGGAAAAATAGTAATTTTATAACGCGTGTCAGTTAGGATCTAGTTGTTAGAGCTTTTTTTAAAAGCTACATCACGAACATTTACATATTGTTGGCTAATTCTATTTTGTTTTGAACTGGCCTTGCCTTTTTGCAATACAAGCATTGGCCCTTCACACTTTATTTCTGGGTCCACTTCCCATTGGAAGTGAAGTAATAAATTTCTGTTTCTGGGTTGAGTTTATGGAGATCAAATTCCGTGTAAGTGCTTCCGTATTCAAGACGCAGCGCGGTGTAAGAGTTGAGGGAAGAGTTGTTTCTTACAAGTTAGGTTTATAGATCCGAGTATTTGTTTAGAAAATAGAAAATTTTCCTAATTATATAAGATACATATATACACATATGTATGTATGCGTATGTGTATATATGTCTTTATATCAAAATTATTAAGAAGTTAAGTGATTTATTGAGGCCAATTTTATCATTAGAATCAAGAGTGTCTTTAAGAGATATAACTATTTTCAAGAAGACAAGATCTCGGATAAGACGCGAAGTATGAATGAATGAACAAAAAGATGACAAAGTTTCTCAAGGAAGAAAACGTAATTTCAATTAATACTTTGCAACTAAAGGAAGTATTAGTATACATTAAATTGTTGCCGTTTATATTAAATATTGTACCAAATCATATATCATAGTCACGTTGTATAGAAAAAGAAAAAATATAACACTTTTGCTTTAAAAAACGTAGAAGTTGAATATCAGCTTAATCGTTAACACAAACTTTAAAGTTACTTTAAATTTAACTACAAAAAAAATATTTAACATTAAATATTAATCAATGTAATTACAATACTAAAAGCTTTCTTATGATTCAATTAAAACTTAAATACAAAAGAAATCCTACCAATTTTAACGAAGAATTAAAAATTTCGAAGAATTGAAACCCAAATTACTTTCTTTGTCAATTAAATAAGACATAATGTCTTATTTGTACTGTCACAATTGTTTAGTGGGACTTATGTGTTAGGGTCTATAAGTAAGAAAACACAGGTCACGTGATCGTAGAAAAATATCTTCATTAACTGTCAATTTGGATATGTCTCCAATATGTCTAGGTGTTTATGTTAGATCTACAGTTCTTTATTCGCAATTAGTTCAAATGTTTCTTATACAATTATAAATGTAACAATGACGATGTATGCAACCAAGTAATTGATTCAATGTTTGTTTTTTAACAGATGAATGTTTAACAAAAATGTGGGAATAATGTGAAGTTTACATGTAACTGTTTAATGTTTACATGTACGTGTGTCTATGGAGCTATTAATTATTTGAGACATTGTATAAGATTTTAATTCACGTCACAATTCAGCGACATTAACCATAAATTTTGTAGAATTAGAGCTTTTGGTTAAATTTGTTGTGCAAGTCAGCAGAACACCTTGTGAATTATTTACTAGCAAACGTGGTTTTCATTTGAGAAACTAGCACAACCTTGCCTCGTCTGCTTTTTGTTTCAATATTTTTGTAATTTGTAAGGGTTAACGTTTGTTAAGTGTTATCTGTGTTATTTTTAGTTTTCTAACCAAAAGTAAGTTACTTTGTATCTGTAGGGATTTTTTTTTAAACTTCATTACCTCTATCAGTATGCACCAACCCATATCAGTATACAATATATTGCAATTTACTTTACTAAAAAGTCAAACCAACATTCTTATTCTGATAGTTAACTGCTCAGTGTGCGGGCACCACGACATTTTAACATGTAATATAAAGCATAGGAATTGGATGTTTGGATATTGACAGTTCTGTCGAAAAATTTTGTCGTAAAGTTTAGGTTGGTAGTGGATGTTTGGCTGAGTTTTGTCATTGTTTGTGAAGCATACGTAACTTGTTTTTGAAGCCATTTTAATACTTGTGCCATACCTTTTATGCTTCACACATAAGCAGCCAGAGCAAACAATTGTGTTAAGAAAAAAAATCACGCAGTTTAGTGTTAAGTTGTGTAGGTCGTTAATGTAAATCAAGAACAGATTAGGGGCAAGCACACTACCTTGTGGTACACCGAAAAAAAATACATCAACGCATTCGTAATTTTTCTTTTTGAGAGATATGATTTAAAAAGTTTAAGTGGTATCCCTGTTATCCCGAAGTTTATCTCTTTAGTTTCTCTAGTTTTGTAGGAAGATTGTTACAGAGACAGTGTCGAATGCTTTTTAAAGATTAAGGAGTACAAACATTTCTGCCCATACATTAACGTTATATTAGATTAGATTATAAAAATATATATTTAGTTTTAGAAACATTCACTGCTTGTGGTAGTTCTGCCTCTCACAGCCGAGATCTTACAGATGTAGATCATTTTTTTACCATAATTATATTTGTTGTGTAGTTTACATTGTATGATTACTCTGAGTGCTTAACATTTTTTTATATTTTGAATCCATGCATTTGAAACGTGATTTGTACATATTAATACTCCACTTGTCATATTCTGAATCAATCGTTAATAAAGTAAATCATCCTGATCAAGTTAAGAATTTCAAAAACAATATAAAAAAGTAAAAATATATTAATTTCCCCCAACAAACTCAACACACTCATTAGTGTAAAATAAAAACAGGAAAGTAATGTAAACTTAGCTTTGAGACTTCCACAAACGCGACGTTTTACAAATCTGCGGTTAAAATTCTCTCGTTGTCTCTCAAAAACGTGGACTACAGCTGGGTAAGCGGCTTTGTGCAACGCGGATAAAATTGCGAAACTTCCCGAAATGTTATGAGCGAAACAATTCTAGTATGAATCTCATAATTTTAACGTAGAGCACTTTGACATATTTGTAGTGTTTTTGCTAGTTTCGTGTGATGTGTGATATCGCAATGCTTTGACGAGAATCTAGTTGGGGTAACTTTGTGGTTTTTAAACTCTTTAGAAGCCCTGGAATCACAGGATTTAACTTCAAGAAACTGGCTGTCTATTAATTTTTCTTAGGGCCGTTTTTTCAAAGCTCAGATAACTTTTACCAGTAGAATAATGTTGAAAATTTATCATAACTTTGTAAATGAAAAGTCTTGTCAAGTGTCAAAATTATTCTACTAATAAAATTTATGTAAGCATTGAAACTGCAGCCCTTAAGCTAATAAGCATAAAAACTGAATAAACAATATTAAAAGTTAAACTCATTCTGTTGTTTACTGTTATGGCAGTAATGAGTTATTTTTTTAACTATTATATAAGTTTAATTTTTTCAAATAAATGAAGAAATAACTTGAGGAATAAATACAAACGAAACGCAAGTTAATTAAAAGTATATAGCAATTACAAGTTTAATATTGTATGTCGACCCTTTTCGTACAAATAAACGATTTGTATCTTGTATTGTGTCACTTGTATTCTTTAATAATACAAATGAGTTTTATTTAAAAGCAGTAAAGACCCGTTTTCACTTTTAGTGTCCCCAACGTGTATTTACGGGGGTGCATGTACTTTTTCTGGTTGAAAGATAACCTATGAAGTAAAGCCTAAAACTTTATGTATATGTATGCAATATATATTAACGAATCATTAAGAATATTAATATTCACACTAACAATGAAGTATCATCTCCAATACTATTTTTACACAAGTATAATGGCTTTTTTGACTGAACTTTATAAGATATTGGACAAATCAAATTAGATTTTTGTATTGACGCAAATATTTTAAATAAATTTACTTACATCGGCGACACTGTACGACTAATTATTTTCTAATAGTATGTGTATGTTTTGAGCACTTGGTACTACAGAGAAACTGACGTAAAGCTAAGAGCTAAATGTGAGAAGTATGAAGTGCCCAAAAGACTGCTACTTTCAGCATTTGGGATAATTTAGCTGCTCCGGTAAACATTTTGGCTTCTAAGAAAATATTCTTCTGAAACTTATAGATAAAAAACAAAACCAAATAAGAAGTTGGAACCCACATACCTGAGTTAATAAAACAAAAATGAAACAATTCGAATTCTCAATCAAACACAAACTAATCACAAAAAATGAAAACGAAAAATTCAAGAAAAATTGTTACTCAAGATTTAGAAGCTCATATAATGTTTCGTAATCTTTAAAAGAACAGTGAAAAGAGAATCCAAACTCTTCGTAAGTGAATAGTTGGCCAGCACTGGAGTTTATCCAGTTAACGGAGCTCCAGTTAAGCATATAAATCGAACATCAAAACTAATAAACGATTCTCACCTAGAACTTGAAACTAAATTGAAGGTTAGAACGCAGACATAAAAGTCAACATTATCAAGAACACTTTATGTAAATTCTTGAAAAAACCTTTAACGATGGATTACGTATTATAAATAATTTAACAATAAACAATAAAAAATGTTAATTAATAATTAATTGACATTCCCAATACCGTTAAAATTTTGGGATAGAAGAAGCCTGTATGCTATTTTTATCCGTATGCCCAATATATTCAAATCCGTTCAGACATTTTTCTTTCAGACAGTATTTAAAATATTGTTCACATTATTTACAACAACTTATTTTTAAATTCCTACCATCTCTGTACCATCGGAAAATTAACTTATTATTATACAATAATTAATCATATTTATTATTATACAATCAAAGTAAATCCCAACTAATCAAATAAACAAAAGCTAAACCCTTAATTTAGTTAACCTTTAAATTAAACATAAAACGTATTTCTTTTGCAACCAACAGGTACCTACGTACTTGGTAAGTTTTCAGCTGCCATCCCGCACTTCCGCCTGTCGATCCCACCCTCAAGCCTAAATCAAATATCCGACTAGAACCCTTTTATTTTCAGACATTGATTATAAAGAAAAATGTATTACTTTTGTTGTTAGGGCAAAGGTCGATTCTTTTATAGTTCACTTGTGGGTGTAGTTACGTTAACGACGGTTTGACGGTAAGAGGATTGTTCGTTTTTGTTCGAAGTTTTAATAATTACTCCACTTTTTTCTGCTGTTTTATTATATTTTAAACATTACCACCAAAATTTGAATATTACATTGAATTTAAATTAAAATAACCATATGCACAAATAAGATTCTTAGCATAATTATAAAAGGCCACTTACGCCTGTTAGGTATTACTTAACCTCTTCAATTATTTTAATTATGAAAATATTTGTACCGTAAATGTCAAAACTAATAAATAATAAACAAATAAAATCCACAGGCCAACAGAAGGCACTCACAAAACATCTCAATAAACTGTGAACTGGGAGAACCCAATATATAAATACATATATTAATGAAAAGCTTAGTAACTCGTAATAAGCTATGTTCAACGTGCATGTTTTTCTTGCCAGGATTCGAACCTCCATCAGGAAACGGGCAGAGCTTCAACGAACTATACCAGGAGACCGTTAGACTTACTAACTGTTAAATCAGTCCGCATAGTTTCGAGCTTATATGGAGCTCCGCGAAAAGTAAGCTTCAGAAAAGTCGCACCGATTAAAAAAAGAATAACTGGCTATTATCATGTAATCATTTATATATGACTCACAAACAGTTATGGAACTAAGTCTGGGAGACTTATGTTCCGAAAGTAATTTTCATTCAAATTCCAAGTATCTACTTGGTTTTCAGTGCCATCACTAAATTGGGTAAGATTGGGGTCAGCCGTGGATTTGCTGTTAAATAAGAAGTCAGAATCATCTGCCGGCGCTGACAAATTGAAGTAATTTAACTGTGAGCCAAAAAAATACAATGCAAATGAAATTCTCAACCTGTATTGTTTGTTCGGTGTTTACGTCTTCGAGGAACTACGTCGTATTTTTTAAATAAATATTGGGTCTTGGAAAATTGTGTATTTCTTTGTGTTTTCGTTCGGCAATCATTTATAACAAAATTAATAAAAATGTAGAGATTTATAGTAAAACCATAAAAGAAATTAAATTAACTTATTACCAACTTTTTGACACCTTTGAGTTATGAAGAGACGGAAGCATTACTACATAACACATATTCATACACAACATAAACACTTACCAAACAAACACGCACACCTTCAGACGAAGTATTATTGCATTGAAAATATATTGTATTGTGCTAATTTTAAAGTGAGTCATTAATATCGTAAAGAAATAGTTGTGATAAAGAACACATATCCACTAACATGAGAAAAATAAATATTCAGATAAAAATTCATTTATTATATGTATAAATAAATTATAATATTCAGAGTACCCTTTGTAGGTACGGAAGAGCGTTGTCACCTGTCACAGGCATTATTTGCTTTCTAGGTGACTTCGATACCTTACTCAAAATGTAAAAAGTTGTTTTTTGAAATAAATTATTATTATTAAATTATTATTATCATCATGTATAAAAATCAATAGCATGTTGATATATAATACATATTTGAAGCTTTATAAAATTCTTTCGTTCTAAATGAAATGAAATGAAATGAAATATAAATGAATCGAAGATATTGTGTAAAGGAGTGAATCTAATTCGACGACGTCACGTAAATTTCCGTTGCAATTTGGGAATAAAGTTAGTCTATGTTGCAGGTTAAATTCTACCTATACATATACTATACTGCATATTTACAAAGTTTTAGCGCCGTATCAAAAGCGATCGTTTGTTTCCTAGGTGCACAGGCTAAGAGTAGGCGTTGTGGGTGTACCCTTCAGGTTGCACTTTGTATTGGGTAATTTTTGTATGGAGAAGCAGTTGTATTAATTAAGAGCAAGTTTATTAAGTCGTTCTGTTAGCTTAAATGAGCTTAAAATGCGTCAAAACGTATACTACAAACGATACAATCTAAGAATGTACAACTACAATTGTAAAAACTAGATCAACCACAATCCTTTAAAAATAAATATCCATATTTCTCCAACATTAATGCTACTAATGTCCAGTTTAAGAGAAGTACTACTACTCGTAATAAAAATTTCCCACATAGTTATTTTATTTTAGTTATTGGTACCTACAGTAATTATAAAAATAAAAATTTAAGCACTGTCATTCTATGTCATTCATATGTAATGTGAATGACATATATTCATTATATGTATTATAAACAGGAAACAAATAAATAAAAAGAGCAATACATTTTTATCCATAACGTCACAAACGTACAAAATCAGAATTTAAGATGAAAAGTTCAAAGTAATGTTTTTCATTAATCTCAATATTCTTTTGCCTTCAAGTGACATAAAGGAGAGTGAATATGTTTCTTTTCCGCGACCGCTGTGGCAAATAAATGTTCGTAAATATCTCAAAGGATAGGTAGGATACAGTGTCTTCTACGCAGTTGTGAGAATTATAAAAAAAGTCTACTTAAAATCATACTGTTGGCCCTTACTGATGCTATTAAATACAAGAGTGATTTTTGTTTATGTTGTGAGTGGTACAGAATAGGACATAAGGTTAGCCTAAAATAAGTTTTTAGTTAAGTTTCAGTAATTATTTTTTCCTTTAATATTAAAAAAAAATAATGTAACGCAAATATTTACATAAAATGCTTTTCAAGTCTTGTGTTTTTGGTTTTATACAGCGAACGCGGAAGGAGGGGGCAGAATCACATGAGTAGATAAACGGAACAGAGACGAAGCTTCTTAAGAACGTGAAAAATTGTTACCTATTTTGGTAGGTTTGTCACAATAGGTTAAGACAAATTAAACAAAATATTTGTTAAATAGTTTTATTATTCAGTATGATAGAATACTTCGCAAATTACTAACTATAATAATTTTCTTTTTATAATTTTTATTTTTTAATAATATATTGTTATTTTGATGGTGTTTTCTGAATCTAACATATATAGTTTTTTCGAGTAATCTAAAGAGAAACACTCACAAGGCATATCAAATTTACAATCTTTAATACGTTTTAATATTTATTGCAAATATTGACAATATTTATTTCAAGATCGAAAAATTCGCTAAACTTTTGCTCGAGCAATTCAATTTTATTTTTTCTAGTATTATTCATATATGACTTTATAAGTATGGCTTTAGCTGACAATAAAATGATTTGATTGATTGATTGATTGATATACACAGTACAGTAAACAACCATTATAAATAATAAAATACCACGTTTTTACATTAAAATATTTAAACTTGCAACTAACAAAACAAACAACGTGCGTCGCAATGACCCTGAGATTGTCAACTGGCTGTGCCTTTTGACAATCTCTTTTGACATGTCTCGCCGCGTACGTGACAAGCGGCCAGTGGTCACGCACACATGTCCCGCGTACTTGTAGTAGTGCAACCGATTCGTGCGGTTGTATGAAGCTTTGTCTCTGTTCTGTTTATCTACTCAGTGGCAGAATGAACACGCATATAAAAATATGTCCCTTTATGTATATTATGTAAATATGTGTATTTCTGCGCCGGCAAATAAGCATGATGTTATCGATTAGAAACAGCTCGTAAAAGCATTAACATCAAAACAAATGGACTACTGTCTAACGTAAACGATCTACGTAAAAAATTAGAGCGAGGCCCCATTAGCGCGTTGCGTTGCGTTGTCGCAACGGATCAACGCATTGTATGCCACACCTGCGTTGCGATGACGCACGACGTCGCAACGCAAGACTCCAAACATACTGACTGGACGTGCATATCGACCAACAACAGCGGTATCGCTCTCCTCGGCATCATTAACTCACTTGACTTAGATGTCATATCCCCCATCTCTCCCACTCACTATCCCAACAACCCGACCTACTCTCCTGACATCGCCGACTTTGTAATTATCAAGCGAATCAATCTTGATCTCAGGTCCATCGAACCGCTCGATGACCTAGGCTCCGACCATCGCCCCGTCTCCCTCGTGCTAGGTACGCCTAACGTTAACGTCACATCTCCTAAGACCTTTACCAACTGGAAAAGCTTTAAAAATACGTTAGTTTCAGCCTTAGAGGCCCCGAACTCTCAGCTCGCGATTTCGCCCGACCAATTAGATAGCCCGGATAAAATAGATTCATAAGTCAACACTCTAACTAATGCTATTAACTCAGCCATCAGCGACAGCAAAAAGGTTGCTAAGCAAAGCAAACCCGCGCTTCCTCTAGCCATTAGCAATCTCATTAAAGCCAAGAACGCGGCTCTCCGGAGAGCCAAGAAATATCCCACGCCAGCATACAGAACAGCTGCGAATCAGCCCACGTCAGTCCCACCAAGCGTATTATCGAATGGCCCGAGCCTTACGCGTAGACACCGCCTCTCACGTTCCTCCTCTCACTAGTCCCGACGGCACTATTGCCTTTGAAATCGAAGAGAAAGCCGAATGCTTCGCCGACAGCATAGCGGCACAATGTTCGCCCAGCACACGCAACGAAGTTCTCCGCAGAGAATCTCTCCCCATCACCGACGACCCGTCATAGTCTCTAATGATGAAATCTTGCTTCTCATTAGAATTCGAAAGTCCAAAAAGGCTCCGGGTGCGGATGGAATTTAGAACCATGCACTTAAACACCTGCCCCAGCAGGTGCTTACCTTGTTAGCTATTATCTTCAATGCCTGCTTCGACCATAGCTACTTTCCAAAAGCCTAAAAAGAAGCGACAGTCATAGGCATTCCCAAGCCGGGTAAACCTCTGAATGTCCCGGCTAATCACAGGCCCATCAGCCTCCTCAAGGCAATGTCTAAACTTTTCAAAAGAGTCATACTCTCTCAAATGCGGAACCATCTGTTTCCAACGGATGGCGACCCTTTCATTATTCCCCACCAGTTCGGCTTTCGCGCTAAGCACTCCTGCCCTCAGCAAGTCCATCGAATCGTCGAGTACATACTCGAAGGTTTCTATCCGAAACGAAAGAAAACGATCGCAGTTTTCCTTGACGTAGCCAAGGCTTTCGACAAAGTCTGGCACAGCGGTCTCGTTTTTAAACTCTATTAAATAGGCTTACCGGTTCGCCTAGTCAGATTAATCGCGTCGTTTCTTAAAGACCGTACGTTTCGATTCAAACATGAAGGCACGCTCTCCGTGCCTCGTCCCATAAAGGCTGGAGTCCCGCAAAGCTCAGTCCTCGCCCCTCTGCTGTACACTGTGTACACTAACGACATCCCCATTCCGCCGAAAGGCGTCGAACTCGCTCTCTCTGCAGACGATACCGCCCTTCACACTAAAGGTCAAGCGATCCCATATAACATCACCAGACTCCAAAAGGCCGTAAACGCCCTCGGTGTTTGGTTTCAAAAATGGCGTATCGATTTCAACCCAGAAAAGAGTTCTGCTATTCAATTCACCACAAACGTCGTAATAGCTACAACGATCCCCACATTCGAATGTTAGGTATTCCCATCCCCTGGAAGCGCAGTATTAAATACTTAGGCGTCACCTTAGATCAGACGCTTTCAAGCCACACGTCGATAGAGTAACGAAACTCGCGCGTTTTTACTTAAGCCGCCTATATAGTATGATAGGAAGAAAAAGTAAAATGTCTTTTAGAAATAAACGTACGCTTTATAAGGTCTGCGTTAGACCCGTCATTTTATATGCTTCGCCAGCCTTTGCCCACGCCAAACCCTCCGTCTTGTATAAACTGCAGGTAGTTCAAAATCTCTTCTGCCGCGGGGCCACAAACGCACCTTGGTACGTGCGTAACGCGGACCTGCACAGAGATTTTGAACTACCTACAGTGCAACAGCACCTCAAAACACTCTCAGAATTGTTCTTCAAACGCGCCGAATCCCATCCCAATCATCTTGTTCGAGATTCAGTCTCATATACTGCTCCGGTCTTAGATTCGAAATTCAAAGTCGCTAGACCGAGAAACGCGCACACTGGCGAACCCAATTCTTCTAATTCTAACGTAAATCCGAATTAATGCAATTTTATTTTTCAATTTTTAATGTTTTTAATTATTTACTTTTCATTTTGAGCACCTTCAGTGCTATGTAAATCCCAGCGGGTGACCCCTTAAGGGCCCCGCTAGCGCGGCCTCTTTCTCCAATTGGCCGTCGCTCAGAAGAAGGCTGAGTGGCGAAAATGCACGAGCCGACAGGGGGTTTTTTAGTGGGTATGGTTCTGGTAGGCGTCGGGACGAGTCCCTCATAACTCCGATCGCGCACGCGGAGTATGCGTCAGAGCATTTTTTATATCCTCCTGCCCTTCCTGTGGAGAGGAACCAAAAAAAAACGCAACACTGTAATGTGGCATTTCATTTAAAATGTATGGAAAACAACGCAGTGACGCCGCTACGACGACGCATCGCAACGGAACGCGCTAATGTGGCCTCGCTCTTACCCACACTTCACGCAACAAAAGTATGAATAAATTAAATCACTTGAAATATAAAAGTGTATAGTCGCATAACAGCTGATTATCGCCACATTTTTCACCTTATGTAGCTTCAACTAAGAAATCTACAATAAAATAACCTTAAACAGCTTCGCCTACTTTAAGCGTTTACATTTTGAAAGTAATGTGTCATTTTAGACGTGTTATCGGGCGGCCGATCAAATCAAAGTATGATATTCACACCATTTTTGCATTTTCATTCCTTTGTCGGCCGGACGCTTTTACGCACACCCGAAGTCCATTTGTTTATAAGTCAATGTTTAAAAGGATAAAAGTAGCTTTCTAAACCTCTAAAGAAAAGAAACTTTATTATCATTGCAATGACGTAAACAAATATTTGAATTTATTACACGAATATACATAAAGCACAGCTGCTACTCTAAAACAAAAAATTCAGTATTAAAAATTTTTTTATTGCTGTGTCTTCAGCGAATGAATTTGAAATTGAAATTGTTTTCACTCTTACTTTCCATACCACAGCATGATGCAAAATTATGGTGGAAATCGTAACTTATAGTAGACTAACCAATGACTAACCCTGGAAATCCAATACGTGGCTGCTTATGTATGTCGATGGCGCCTCGTTACAAGTCTGACATTCTTACTTATGTGAGAATTGAATGGATAATCCTTATGGATATGCCTTCATTTTCATCTTAGAGGTAGCCGAGCCTACGCACACATTGACATTTTATTGTTTTCAACTTTATACAAAGATCAATGACGTTGACTGTGACGACTGAGTAGAATTAGTTATTTGTATAGGCATTCAATATTTCATATACCAATACAATATATATATTATAAAACTTTGAATTAATAAGCAAGCAAATGTGCTTTACAGTAATGAAGCAATCTGTTTTTAATTTTAATCTCGTTTTAATGAAGTGATGAAATTGAAATACAATTCAACATCGGCAATTGCTGGATGGCTCTCCCACCAGTTCGAAAAGACCTTCGTGATAAAGAAAACCTGACCGACGTGAAATTTTAAGGAAGTGATTTTTCCAAAATAAATTTTCAATAGCTATTGTATCTGTATAAAACTATTCTTATCCGCTTCTGTTAGCTGGGCAAGACACCGTTCACAGAAGCTATCAAGGGCAAAATGCGAGAGCAGGCCATCGCCCTCCTCAACCATGTTAGAGGAAAGTGAGTGACCTATCAGTCGACGTTACGTTAGTTACTATCACACTTACATTTATGAAACATTTTATTAGTATTATTGTACACCATTTATAGTGTTACTACCACACATGTCTTTACAAAATGATATTTAATTACAAAGATATCATTCCTACTCTCAACCTTCATGTATATACAATTTTAGTAATCCTATTTTCTTACAACAACCGTCTTTGTAGCTCGATTGACAACAGTGACTGAACCACTCCAGTGTCGGTCACCTTCGCCCTTATCTGTCGAAGTGTGAACCAACATAAAGGGTTAAGTAATTTTGTCTTCAACAAACTTGGACGCTTGGACGTTGACGCATCGATCCGCGTCCAACAAATATGACCAAAGAGCGAGCGGAGTTCGTGTAAGTTGTACGAATTATTTTGACGAAACTTTTTGACAAAAGCTTTTCTTTCAACAAACCATTGGGCTATGTAAATTTTTTACTTTATAGCAGGAGTTAGTTTTTAATGTACATTGTAGTTTTTAATTCCCTTTACAATTACAACTACAATTAAAAAATTTATAATGTGATCTTTCAGTCGCTCCTTCAAGTACTTTTCCTTAGTACAGTAGGAAAATGATATCCAATTAATCAAGTCTTAAGTTTTGTTAAAAATAATGTGACAATAAATGCAACATTTTGTTCGTTTAAAACTTACATACAATTATATATCCTTAAATTCAAAGTATCATCCTTTCCTTTTCCCAGGACACAACTGAGTTCCCTAGTGTTATTGTTGTGGTAAAATAGAAAAGAGTACAGCAGAAACTCAGATGTCTCCCGACGCGACGGCCAGAAACTAAATGGTATCATTGACTGTGACGCAAGAAATACAATGTAAAATTTCTAAATAACATTAAAATACAGAGAATAATAGATGGTAAGACTTTCACAATTTATTATATTTTTGTTCTACATTAGTAACTGCATAAACAAATGCGGATTTTCGCAAATAGCGACACGACGCGACAAGGGTAAATGAACCGCCTCGTCCGAAGGCACTCTCTCCTTTTCCTTCTATAATTTTGTCACTCGAATTTTACGTAATAAGATTACAGCTTCTTCGATATTGAGTTTGAGTAGGCTTAAGCCACGTCCTTGCAATGTAAGCGAAATCTAGTAAACGAAAATATTGAGTTTGTAAAAAAAAGGTATAATTTATATGTTCTTTTTAACAAGACATGATTCAAAATGATTTTCCTGTGGTAGAAGACACCGCAACGGCACATGGGCGACGCTTTGATAACTAAAGTAATGAAAAACCGTAGAGTAAGGCTTGCTTGCGTAGGTAGTTAGTTAAAATATCCCTCCGTCACTTGCTATTTATAGTGGACTGATAGAGACATAAAGCAATATTTTGCCTAATCTTAGCTAACTCTTAACTGCGCAAGTGGCTCACTATCACTGACAGCGAAATGACGCATGACCACTTTTGATTTGTCATTGAGTCAAATCCTACGTAAATGTACAGTGCCACCAAATTATCTATTCAGTAGAAAAAACGGATAACTCATTGGACATTAGTGACGAAAAATTTTGACAGTGATCGATGATATAAAAAACAATGCATATACTCCATACCAGCATTATTTTTATTATATCACGATATGTTTCGTACTCAGCATCTTGTAAGTTAAGTCATTTTGGGATAAGAGATTATGATTACCCCTTCAAGTTGAATGGTCCTCATTGTAACTCTATGTGTTGTACAATGAAAGACTGGCTAAAACTAGAATTAAATGTTTATTTTTTAGTCTGCAACAGGTATTTACACAACGGCCTTCTTGGATGCAGTGAGCGCATGTTCTGGCGATGAAAACTGTATTCCCTTGCGCTGCTTTTTAATTTTAAGGAACAGGAAGAAGTCACAAGAACCATATCAGGGCTGTAAGGTGAATGACCCAAAAGTTTTACCGGTGTGGTATTTAGCATGTGACGCATCTTGATAGCGGATTGCGCGGGCGTGTTGTCGTGGTGGAGCAACTTGCTTTGGAGTCCCGTGTTCGGTCGCTTGTAACTCACAGAAGCAAAAACTTCTCGCAATCATTTGGTAGAGTACAACTATGCATTAATGTTATTTTGATTTCTTAAGGGAATTGATACTAAATACCCCATTAAGGACAAAACTGGCGATCAAAACGTTTACTACACTTCTTGATCGATTTATTCTCGTAGGCGTTTATGCGTTTTGAAACAGCTACAGTATTGCTTGGCGCTTTGTTACTGGATCATATTGAAACATTCAAGATTCGTCACATGTTATAGTAACATAAATACGGCTGGAAGACCTGTTTTGAATTCATCAATGATATCATTGCAGCATTACTGGATTTTTTAAATCAATTTTTACACTTGTAGCAGGTTTTCATCCATAACAGCAATCAAAGGATGACCACGTCTTTCTTCATCCTTTAACTTTAAGTGACCACACTTAAACTCCTTATACAAGCGGTACACAGTTGCTTTAGAAGGTGTCTTGTTAATAAAAGCTAATTGAAGTCGATATAACAATTCATCAGGTTCCAAAATACACTTGAGCTCGTAAAAAAGAAATGCATGAAAATGTTTCGGACGCAGATCCATTTTTCTATGGCACGCATTAGTTAAATAATGCTTGTATAAAATTTTGAAAAAAATTAAGTTCGGAACAAATATATATTTACTTTTAAATTTCAGCGTTCCATACATAGAAACTTTTTTTCGCAAAAACTTTCTGAGTGGTCTGGTGACATACAAGTCATTAAAGTAATAAAAATAATTTTTTTAATTACATATAAAATAAATTAGGTGCTAATTTAACAGACTTCTCTTTAATAGCATTAGCAGCCTCTAAAAATCTACATTGCCTTCTAAATTACTAAGTCAGCCACAATTTGCGAGCGTCTGAACGATACTATCTTCGCCACTAAAAATATGTTGTCTGATGATGTTTTTGCTATAAAATTTTTGCATTATCATCCAACTTCGATTATGGCGCTTCGCCGGATGCTGCCGCACTACGCTTGCTTCGCTGGCTCGGCTCGCGCATGCGATAATTACAGCCTAACTACCTAACCCAAATTTAACTACTGTAGATTTAGTAGGCGTTGCAAAAAATACGATTTAGTTTATTAGAGGCTATCTCATTTTCCCGTGGATTAGTTAAAAAATTGGAAGTTTGATCACGTGGCCAATAAAAAAATTTGTGGCTTGACTTATAATTTACAAAATAAATTTAACATTGACAGTAGTTCTAGTTAATATACAATTTATCAGGGTTGCCTGGATGAGAGCATTCTTTTAGTGATAAGGCCGGCTACGTTGTCATTCTTTTTTTTTTGTTTTAATTTAAGTACATTTTAATTTTGTAACTGGTTTGGCAATAAAGTGTATTATTATTATTATTGAATGATTGATTTAGTCATGGCGTCAACTTTAGACTTTGAATAAAGTAAACTAGGTCACAAGCTTCTGACGCACGGCCATACGCTGACTGGTCAGACGCTCCAGCCACTAGGTACACGAACCAAAATGACATATACGACAGGACACGAATACAAATGAAATTATTCGGAAATTATGCCGAGGAGCAATAAAATTGGGTTCCTTTGAGTAAATGTATATGTGGTATCAAAGACATTTTCCAGGTACATCAAGTACAACCGTCACTTGTCTTCCACCAGTTTACTTTATCCAAAGCCTTTTGAGTTAACATTAGAAAATAAATAAGTAAATTATGCGCACATTCTTCTTAAACTACAACGTCAACAATAGACAATAACTGCAAGAAATACCACAAAAATAGGTTTAAAATTATTCAATATAAGGAAGAAAAGTTTTATGTTTTATGCAGAATAATAACCCATTGCAAAGAGGTCAAAAGTTGCCGTGCAAGTAGAATGCCGGAACGCTATTATTATTACTATCGATCATTATCATATATTTTTTATAATTAAAGACATATTTTCCATTTTTTATTATAGACCATGTTCCAGTTAGAACGTAAAGCTTCGATATATTATTATATTTAAATTAAAAATGTACACATTGATTTTATTTATCGTAGGTTATGTTTTTTAACGTTATACTTGTACTCCGATCACGTTTTTAAGTAGTTCGGTTGCAAGCTGTATTTTGCGGGTCGCGTGTTGCTAACTAATATCAATATGAAATTAATTAAATCCTCAAACGGAGCCAAAAATAAATCAAAACAAGTTAAATATTTTTTCAGCCATATTGCCCACACACAAAAATCATCATCCACACAAGAAATATATTTGCTTTACCTAATTGCTTTGCAACCCAACTTTACTTTTATCTGAAATGTATTCTTTTATCTGAATTATTGTAACAAAACAAATTGATGTAATGCTCATTAGCCGTGCACCACAGAGGGATCTGGGAAGGCCAAAATTTTTTAAGATTTACACACAATTATCATATTTAAACCTTTTACCTGTAACCACACCATGGTTGGAAATATAATCAATAGCTAAAAAAATAAAAACAGAATGTCACAGCCACATTTTACCTTAAGCCTCAAAACGAATAACAAATGTTCTAGAGTGTCGGTGGTGCAGTGCTTAAGGTGCTAGTTTCAACATCCTAAGGAGATCCAAATACCTTAACAATGATTGCGAAGGTGTGCGTCAAATCTGCAAACACGCGGTAGGCACGTGTGATGTTGGCTGATACACCTGTAGTGGGATTATTAAGGCTTCGTGAGTTTTTGTGTCCTTCGGTAATACATCGAGGGCCCTGAAATTTCGTCGTAGCTTTCACAGTTTCCGACTAAAATTAAAAACATGAAATTTTGTACTTTTTTTTTATCTCATGAAATCTTGACGGAATAATACTTTTTGAGGGCAAATAGTAGTAAAAGTAATACAAAAAATTTTTAAATATCAAATTTGATTAAATTTATCTGGCAACACCTAGAAACGAACTAAGTCCTAAGTATAGAAAATATATTCAACTCAAAGTTCAATAAAAATGTGAATTTTAGCTCATAGTTCTTAATTTCACAAAAATACATCAAGCAAGCACATGATAAACACCAGATAAGATGGAATCCAGAGTTTCCAGGAAAACGTTAGTGGATATACTTTCTTTTCCTCAACGATGAGTTCCAATCTACTCTCTGGATTTCAAGATTAAAAATTAAACTTTTTTATTCTCATTAAATCTAGCAACTTTGTTTGGGACAGAAACTTTTAAATGTGGAGAAAAACTTGTGCGTTGAATTTTGATATTAATGCATATTTGAACCTAAATTTTGTTTTGTTATTTTTTATGGCTCCATCAAGATTGCAACATCTAAGTACATGACAGATTAAACTGCAATTGTAATGTAGATTTATATCTTTATCTTAATATATACCTACACGCGTAAATAATGGCGATCGGAACACAGCCAGATAAAATGTGAAACATAAGCTTAGATCTACATGAATAAATTGATGCCTCACCAACATGGAAAATCTTAAATTATTTTCTCAAAATAACAATATCGCTTAATCTGTGCTATATTACTTTCAACTGAGATCCTAAAGTGTTGTAAGTTCTTAACAATTTATCTTAAAAAAAAATTCAAATGAAATACTGACGATATGCTTAATAAGATTTATGTCATTATTTAAAATTTCATGTACTTCATGTTAGAAAAGAAATAAATCATTTTTATTTTCAAAGTTAAAAATTTATATGAACGGAATAACAAAACGTAGTGTTTCATAGCCATTTAAGCTTAATGCTTCATTTACACGAGCGCAGTAATTGGCATGCTTAATGCTTCATTTACACGAGCGCAGTACTTGGCATGCTTATAGCTTCCTCAAAGTTCTTGCTGAGAGGCCGTTTTCACGTTAGTTGTTACAGAAGCTGTTTGAAGTTCAACGTCCGGTTCATACCATTTAGAACAACCAACCTTTATAGCTCTTTTTTTAATTTGGAACCTTATTATAAAACCTTATTATAAAATCGTATACATACCCATGACTTTATGAAGCCTACTACTATATGAGAGGCTATCTTATTTCTTCCTCTCGTGTTAACATTTTGCAGGTAATACAGTAACTAATCCAACTATAAGTATTACATATTTTTCTTTGTGTGTGCAATCGGACAAGACTGATTTTCGATATACCGGTTCTACCTAGTTCAGAAAATAAGAAAATTCTAAAAAGGCCAACCCTGCAGACCAATATTTTTCTCTCCTTAATTTAAACTTTTGCAAGTATTCGTACCTGCCTATAAATGAATTTGTAACAAATGCCCATATGTATGAAAAAACTATTCCCACTCTACTCCAATGTTCCTGTTCTAAATTTAAACAAAGCCTTTATTGTCAATAGTAACCAGGTTTCGTGTCAATCATGAATTTGAAAGCTCATTGCGATGCAAACCTCGGTGCGCTCAAGTCATCAGTGACACGTCATTAGCCGTCTCCCTTTGTGATGATCAGACAATATACATTAATGACATTTTACTTTCAGAACTATATACTGTCTGATTCGGTTTAAGAGCTCCTTGTGCATTGAATTTAATAACATTTTTAGATATCTTTCAGTTGTCAAAGGCTTAGGTGAATTTGTTTTGCTATTTCTAGATGATGTTAACAGAGAGAATAAGTAGTCATTGGTAAAATCTTGCCATCTTTTTTTTTCTTTCTAGGAATCGAAGTGAGTGTTCTATCTACAGGCGTAGCACTTGTATGTAACAAGGGTAAAGCGGCATTTCACCATTATGTTATGAAAACATTAAAATTATAAATTAACATTAAGTCGTCCGTGGTCGCCTGAAAGATATTTACTTTCAATTTGAAATACTTTAAGCTCATCCGACACAAATTAATGAGAATAGCAATATATTATATTATAATAAATCGCCAGACAAACGCATCAACTACGAGTATATCACCCTTATAACCATATAGTAAGCAGTGTATCTGTATATAATAAACATAGATTTATAAATACAAACAACCATGAGAACAAACCTCTGTGTTCATCACACAAATGAATGCTCCGATTAGGACTCTAACTTGGGACCTTCGTCGTACGAGGTAGCGCTAATACACACTCGGCCGTTACAGTGAACAATGGAAGCATACTCAATGAATATTTTATCAATATTTGTTTGTTCCTTGGTTATTCATACATTATGTAACTGGTTTAAGTTAATTTAGTATGCTTTAATAAATTTTGAGTTAAAAAGCCAAGCTATACTTACAACTTGGGCTTTTAAAAAGAACTGACGAGAGAAATAAAATCCGGTCTGAGAGAGCGAAATCAGAATATTCGGTTCGTTTTTAAAGAAAACTGAATGTAAATGTAAGAGTCGTTTACAGGAGCTGCTTGCGCTGTAACCCTGTGGCTACAAATGGTTGCAATGTAGCGACAGTTGTATGCAGGTAATCGAGGACAAGCTTGATAGCTGAATAATAACATATTGTCAGTTACTGTGACTGGCTGCAAATGTCACACGTCATTAGAATTACATGAAATACGTATACGAGTATATTCATAAATTAACATATCTGTTTACTAGTAGTAGAGTCCACTTCCTGTATATTTTTATCTATTTTGACTTCAATCAGAACAAATAAAATTTATATTTTGACGAAAAATTTAGTTTAATAAGATATGTTCATATACATTCATGCAATATTGCAATGTAAAAATCTTTTAAAAGAACTTTCCTAAACGTAAATGCATGGAAGGCAAGATCAATCCATTGATACAAAAAGCATGAGTGATAGAAATTTAAAACTTGGCTTATTTATTGTGTAAATATGCAAATATACTTATTTACTAGATATTTTTATTGCGTCTTACTTATATATACAATACTATTAAATAAATAAATATTTCTAACAATCACACCACATTATTTAGCTCAAATTAAGTATCATTAAGAACTTGTGTTATGGATAACGGATAAATAAACTTAAGAAATATATAAGCACAAATTGTTTTTTTTTTCATATATAAATATTAGAAATACACTTCAATAAACATACATACACATCCATGACTAGAAAGCAAATATAATAAGATATCTGCCTCTACCAGGATTACTACTTTCACTTAAAACTAAAAAGCTTTTAAATAAAATAAAGTCATATTTATCAGTTCGATTTTAGACACAACAAAACTTTCAATCATGATGATTTCAGCATAACAATTCATATCAGAAGCATCAATTAAAAAATGACTCTACATTTAAGTAGGACTCATTATATGAAAACCTCCTTAACACACCTATTATATTTATTTCCAGACACTGAATAGTCAATAACTGCGAGTCCGCAAAGCAATCCGGCCCGAAGCGAGTCATCGGTGACATGTGAATAATGTCCTGCCTCCGGTGGCTGCGACCACCTCACAATGTCACGTGCAATGTCACATGCAGTCATGGGACTCTGTGAGATCTCGCTGTATATGTATATGTTTGCTATTCAGTTGCACGGTAACGTCAGCGTTGATTACGTCAGGGTACTTCAGATCAAGTTGTGAAAGATGTATAATTTTACTTAGTCGTTAGTTCTAATAAAAAAGTTGTTGGTAACTTTTAAGTAGCTGACAGCTTTATGGCCAAAGATCGAATGTCGTGAACGCGTCTTAAGACGCATCCGACGACAACTAGGTGTCGCAAATGTCATAGGTATTTTTAAATATTTTAAAATCTCTTCCAGCCTTAGAGCATACGGAAATTTAAGTAACAAATTCAGATGTTAGAAATTATTAAGTTGGTTTTTAACTATTTGTAAACTTAAATCCTGATTTTTTTAAATTAAACGTAAATATATTTTTATAACAAAATAATAAAAATACGCCAAAATTGCAACAGAATCTGCTACCTAAATATACCTACTTAAAGATTATTTACTAACGCAAATTGAAAATTACGCTCATTTTAGTATTTCAACAACATTGTGGCGGTCGGAATATGAATGGAAATTTCTTTATGTCCATGTAATATCTTCGAAATTTCAAGACATACAAGATATTTGCAATGACAACTTATTATGTTGTAATCCACAAGAAATTCTTTAGGATCAGCCCTTAAATTTTTTACAAAAATTTGATATTTTCTTATGTCAATCGCCGTTTGTTAGTAAACATACCTACAAGGAGATATTTTTACTTATTTAGGCTTTGCTTTGATTGAGTTGAGTATAACACTTGGACCGTATTGGTTTATTTTTAGAACACTCAGAAAAGTGTTTCTTGTTTATTCAAACATTTACAAAAAAGGTCTTTGTGTACGCCTACAAAGACAAAGCTTTATAACTCATTATTGCTCTCCTTTTCGCATTAATTCCTAGGAATTCGACATCTAACAAAAACAACAACATCAACATTCCAACATAAAACAACAGCACGTAGATAACGAACGATACGACACGACATTCCGAACTCACCGAGCGCAGTCGGCTGCTATAACACCACAAGTTTGTAAACTATGGGATGTGAGAGTCGTAGGGCATTCGTAGAGCGACGACGCGACCGTCTTGCAGGGCGGCTGGGCGGCGACTGAGGCAGGACTCCGCGGCCCCGGGCGCGCCCGTCGCTTCCTGTTGATCGGAGCGCGACAGGTGATCCGAACCCCCCTTTATCAGCCACCACTGTTTACAGTTTCTGGGTATCGATTTTGTGAACTATGCACAGGTGATGGAAAACTCTTAATTTGGTGGTACGGTCAAAGCGATGCAATACAACGCATTTAATCTGAGTAACAATTTTTTTGATGCTTTGCTGCTAAACTCGAATCATCGTAACTAAATAGTTTAAAACAAAGTTGCTTTTTTCACTCTGTCTATTTGACCGTTTTCTCCCTCAAAACTTCGCAACGGATTTCGATGCAGTTTTCACAAATAGTGCGGTTGCCGAGGAAAATGTATGTACATAATTTTTAATTCATTCGATTCAGTTCATTTGTATGAAACTTAATAAAAACTCAGGTACGTCCATTTTGACAAGATTGATTTCACATTTTTACCCATTTCGATTACAATCAAGGCGTGTTTACCGCAGCTAGGCAAGCGCTTGCATTTGCCGATGTTTTGTTGATTGTTGAGGCCTGGATTCAAATTTCTTGCTTAGGACAACTTTTTGTTTTTATTATGTATTTTTACCTAATTGATTTATCTTATTGCTATTTTCTAAATTTTCTGGTGTAAGCTCTTAATCACTAAATAAACTACATCGATCAGCGATTAAATAGACAGTAATTATTAAAGCGAATAAATAATATAATAAATGGAATACACTAAGTTGCTAAAAGACTTATATGTGTTTATTTTAAACTAACAGCTGTTAACTAGCTGTTTTTATGCTAATTAAATATGGCCATAGAGGGCTATACCACAAATAGACTTTGATTCACAATCTGCGTAAAGCATATGTTAATTTAATGAACATTTAGTTATCTAAATAGAGGACTTCAATCACAGAAAATTATATGTTTTGCGAAAACATACAATGTCCTTACATTTAAATAAGTGAAGTGGATTCTTTATAGGAATTCAGAATGTAAGAGGTAATAACGAGTTCTTTTTGATTTAAAGCTGCTGTTATTATTGCATACCGAATTGTAACTACAGTGTAACATGAGGTCCACTACAGCATCATTTATGGATAGAACTGGTATATGCTCCAGGGAAGATTTGGCCATGCAAGCACAGGGATGTTAAAAATAATAATAACAAAAATTTAAACAGTGTTTTAGATAATCGTAGCATTTGAAGAAAGGTCCGCAAAAGCTCCTGAAGAGTCCGCGAAGTCCACGGATTACAAAAAACAGCGTAGTTATAAAAAAATTGCGTATTTTGGAGTCTGCTTTCATACATTATAATTGGCTTGGTTAAGTATTTTTTAAATTTACATTTATACAACCTGTTGATGCAAATCTGTTGCGTCTGACAATTGGTAGCGTAAATATTTTTTATGTTAGGTAATTGGTTGACCAGAGGTAAGTATTATCGCTTTATTTTTCAATTTAAGTGTTTATAGAATTTTTAGGATTTATAGGTATTGAAAAGATTTTTATAGGTATTTATAGGATTTTTTTTTTTTCAAGCAAAAGCCTCTTATTCTTACGGTTTGGTCCTTTTGTAATTTTAGATGAATTTTAGGAGTTACGAAGGAAAATATCATTTTATAAAGTTAATTATATGAATGATCCTATCATTTTATTGGGCGCATTGTAAATTGCCTGTGAATATTATCCTACTTTAAAATGGAAGAATGGATCCAAAGACCTATGTTGCTTTGCCATGGAAAAATAAGATTAGAGTAAATTGTCCGGATTACTGAACAAGTACTACCTCTTCTTAAGAGTGATCATCCTTAATCATGCGGAATATATCTATGCCGATACAATAATGATGTTCAAATACACCCTTTATTAGTACTAGATCGCACAATAAGTCCAGAGACTAAATTGGAGTTAGCGCATTCATTAAGAACTCATTTGATTTTTAGAAAGTACTGGCCATCAATTGTGGGTGTTTGAAAATCGTTCTAAAAATATTGAGTTACAGGCGTTTTAGTAACGCTACATTTGTATTTTAAAAAGGCACATACTGTTATCGGAAATCGGCTCCGTTTAAACCAACCATTTCTGGGTGGTATGTCGAGTTCGTATGGACACAAGTAATGCTGAACGCTCTGGTCGTCTAAATGAAGCAGTAACTTTACAAAACATCAACTACGTCCTGAAAATCGTCAAGGAAGGTCGGGAGGTAAGTGAGTGAGAGATAGGTGAGATAGACAAGATTTAAAACAGTAGTGTTTTGAAAGTTTTGACATCAAGATTGTTTCCATCGAAATATTTTTTCCCAAATGGGTGCCACGTTTGCTAACAATTGATAAAAAGCTACAACGTATCAAACATTCAAAGCAATGTAATGCAAAAATAGAAATAAATATAATTTTATACGTCAGTATGTAAACATAGATGAAACATGGATTCACAATTTCACTTCGGAATCCAAACGGCAGTCAGCAGGTTTTAGAAGAGCGCCCGAAGCGGCCTAAGACACAAAAATATACCTACAAGGTGCCTCTATATTTTTGGATGCGCATTGAATATTCTTCTTAGGCTGTAAGGGGCTTAATATGAATATCGAATATTGCGTAGAATTATTGGAGCGATAAGAGTACGAAATCAGGGAAAAACGGCTTCAAAATAGAAAAATAAGTGATCCCAAGACAATGCCACTTGTGACAATTCGATAATAACGACGACCAGAATAAACAAATTGGTTTCGAATTACTTACCCATCGACCTTATTCTCCAGATCTGGTCCGCAGTAAAATGGCTGCTTACAGACCTGAAAAAATGCTCCAGAGCAAGAAATTGTACCCAAATGGTGAAGTGATCGCAGCGAAAGAGGCTTATTTTGAAGCCAAAGACAAATCGTTCCACACACATTAAATAGAAAAATTTGAAAAGCGCAGGCGTTACTGTATCGCAGACGAAGAAGACTACGTTGATAAATAAAAAATAATTTTATTAACAAAAGTTTGTACGGTATTTAAAATTATTTATATTTAAACTTTGTTTTGGAGTTATTGATCCAAGTAATACAGCATCAAACATTCACATGCAACTTTAATTTAGAGTACTTCATACTACAATTAAGATATTAAGATATTAAGAATTAAGATACTACTGTTTCTATGGATCAAGCCGTAGAACAGGTGAGAGTCAAGTCGACCGATTGGTGTAGTGGTAAGTAGCTTTGCCTCATACGCCGAAGGTCCCAGGTTCGAGTCCTGGCCGGGGCATGCATTTGTGTGATGAACACAGATGTTTGTTCTCGGGTCATGGTTGTTTGTATTTATATATGTATGTTTATTCTGGCATCCCCCCCAGTTCGCTGTATGGTCATCCATAACACAAGCTCTGCTTACTTTGGGGCCATACAGTTGGTGTGTTTGTCTGGGGATTTATTTATTAATTATTTATTACTTAAATATACCCTTTACATTGATGTCTCGAGCGGAATACGGTTTCAACATTTTCCAAACTGATTAGATAGGAGAGTAGCGCGAACTAAAACGGTCTCATGCATGACATGAAATTGCTTCCGTTGAATGTCTTACTGATCAATCATACTGCTTTTATCATTCATGGGTGGATCAAGATATTTTGAAAAGCCGCAAGATGCCATGAATAGTTCATAGCATCTTGCGGCTCGGCGGTCAAACATCACATGACATAGCAAAAAACGACTCTCATTACCTTAACACTTTGATCAAAGTAAAATAGAGAAACATAGGTGCCAACCGCCTGCCGCACGAACCTCGTAAATCTTGTTCCCAGTCGTCTAATTTAAATTAATTGCCATCAAGTGTCGTCACCGCGTGAAAAGAACCGTACAATGCGAATACGAAAATCTTGAGTATTCTGTCTCAGGGACATCTGTCTCTATCTCAGTGTTATAAATTTCAAGTTCCAGTAACATAATATATTATATAAACTTTTTGTGAGTACTGACTCCATTCCTTAACTTTTTTACGTAATAACCACTTTACTTGTCATAATGCAACATTGCGTACTTTTATCCGGTCCCTTTCAGTTAGGTTTTGTATTACATTTTTTTATGTCCGGTAATGAATAGATAACCTTGAAACGTCTAATAGAACAACTTGTGGCCGTTCTGAAAAAAGTACGAAAAAAAATTTATCATAAGTAGTACCTCTGATATATCTTTTTTAAAGAAAAGACCTTTTTTTTTCAATATTATTTTACTGTCTTAAAAACTATGACCAGAAATGAATGGTTTCTATTAGTTTTTTGGTTTTTTTTGTACAATTCATAAATGTATCTTTCATGATTGATTGCCATTAATGTAGAAAAGGAGAAAATTTGACTAAATAACCAAATTTGTAAAATGGGAATTTTTTTTTATTGAATTGTGTCTGATCATTGGGAATTAATAAAAAACGCATCAGGAATTGATCAAACATGAAAACAGCTATTTTAAAACAAACTGAAACCAAATTGTTAGAAATTAACTAATTTGAATGTACTAAAAAAAACAATTTAAATGTTTAAAATGGTAACTTTACTAGCGTGGAATGGGCCGTGCGACCTTCATATTTGCTACCTGCGCGCATGCCGTACCGACCGTCTTTTGTGTTATGTTAGACAAAGAGGGGTCTGGATTGGGTAAGTGCGAAAGAGAAGAGCTAAATGTAAAAATAAAGGGAACTTATGGCCGGTTTACACGAGTTAAGTGGTTAAGTTGGTAACTAAATTTTAACTAAATTTTAAGTTAAAAGTTGCGTGTAAACAGTCAGTTAAGTGACAAGTGGTAACTTAAAATTTAGTACGCAAGTGATTAAGTAGATTAGGATTCGTTCTATTTTTCGTATAAGTGGGTGGGCGGGGCTTCTCACTTAACACGTTTGGACGTGATTATTTAGTTAAGTGCATAAGTTGACAAACCTGGTGGCGGCATGAGCTCGTATTTATTTCGCATTTACTCTTTCTTTTTTAAATGTCGGAGAGGAGCTTATTTTCGACTTTAAAATTTGTTGAAGAATATTTAAAATAGATACGCTTGTAGAATAAAAATTTAGAAAAAAGCATATTCTTGTAAAGATTTTAATTTCCGAATAAAATTCTTCTCTGAATTTGTCCAAAATCACATTTACCATATATCTAAGTACAGAATTGGCGAATTCCTTGAGATTCTTCACTGCTCATCTTCATTGAACTTATGAACTTAACTACTTAATCTGTTTGGACACACAAGTGACATGCAGTAACTCAAAATTTAGTTAAAATTTAGTTACCAACTTAACTACTTAATACATGTAAACCGCGCATTAGTGCGTGACTCGACTTGCTCGACTTCGCATGAGTTTATTTCGTCTCCGTTTGCAATTATTTGAATCAGTGTTAAAACGACCACTTGGCTATTTTACTGGACTTCGTTTTGCTTACTGATTTGGACTTATTTTGTTTGGTGATATTTGCGACGATTTGGCTTATTTCTGGACTGAACTGTACTTTTGTGTATCAAAATGCCACGTCATCAGTACACGGCTCAAGAATATGCAAACATGCAGTTTATTTATGGAGAATGCAGAGGCAACGCAAATGAAGCCGCAGCTCTTTATAGGGAGAGATACCCTAATTTGCGCCATCCAGACTACCGCGTATTTATAAGAGTCCACGGTTGTTACTCAGAAGGAAGAATACCGGGTAGTGGTGTAAGTAGTAATAGCACTGAAAGAATCGCTGGTCCTGATGTAGAAGACGTGGTGCTTGAGGAGATTGAAAATGATCCTTCAACCTCTACGCGAGCAAAAGCTCGACGCACAAGCATTGGAAAATCGACCGTGCAAGATATTTCAAAGAAAAACAGATTCCACCCTTACCACGTCACACGTGTGCAAACTCCCCAACCGAGAGATTTTCAAGCAAGAGTGCGTTTTTGCCGGCAAATGCTGACTATCATCGAGGAAGACCCGCAATTTTTTAATAATATTTTGTGGAGCGATGAGTCAACGCTGAAAAGAGACGGTTATGTAAATTTAAATAATTTACATAGTTGGGAACTAGAAAATCCCCATCTTATGCGTGAAGACAGGTCACAATACCAATTTAAAATAAATATTTGGACTGGAATTTTAAATGGTATGGTAATTGGCCCATTTGAATTACCGGGGAATTTGACGGGGCAAAGTTATTTGGAGTTTGTTCAAAACGATGTCCTCAATTTATTACAAGAGGTTCCCGAGGAGCTGAGGGAATCGTATTGGCTATAGTATATAACTTAGAGTCGAAGTGCGAGGATCTTTGGATTTCCATAAATGTAGTAAACTCTCAAAATGAGATTGAGAAAATATACATTTGTTGTGTTTACTTACCTCCACCTTTGCAATCTCACATATTGGAGCATTTTATTGAAAACTCAAACCGATCCATGGAGAGAAACCAAGGTAAAACGATAATACTAGGCGATTTCAATGTTAGTAATATTATTTGGAGCCAATGCGAACAATCGAACTATTTAAAAGGTTGTAATAATGGTGGTAAATTCGGGGAAGATCTATTAAATTTTATGGCCTTAAATTCACTAAAACAATATAATTTTATTTTAAATAATAAAGGAAAAATATTAGATTTAGTACTTAGTAATATAGACATAAATGACTTGGATTTAGACGTGAATCCCTTGTCTTTAATTGACCAGTTACATCCACCGCTTCAATTCTTCATATCTGCTGTGACCCCCATTACTCTCACTCAAAATAACATAGTCAGGTATTGTTTTTTTAAAGCGAACTATGACAAAATTATTGACGAATTACAAAAAATATCTTGGGATGACGTATTACCAGATAGTTTAAACGTTGATTTGATGACATATGAGCTGAATAGTATACTTCATTCAGTAATAGATAAACATATACCCAAATCCACCCCCCCCCCCCCCCAACAATAACTTTCCTCCGTGGTATTCTTCGGGTATGATAAAATTAATCAAAGAAAAATATAAATACAGAATGAAGATTAAGAAACATAATAATAACCCACGAGACGTCTTAGCATATGACTTATTAAAACGTAGAGTTAAAAAATTACAGAAAGTCTCATATAATAGGTATATAAGTTCCTTAGAACAATCCATAACTAGTAACCCCAAACTTTTATGGTCCTATATAAAACGTAAACGAAAAAACAAAAGTGCTTTCCCCGCGGAAATGACTCTTGGAGAAAGGGTTGCTTCGAATGGCTCTGATATTTGTAATTTCTTCGCATCTCATTTTTCATCCGTGTATTGTAACGATTCTCCAGAACGTACCAATGACTTACCCACTTATACCGAAAATGTTGGAACTACTTATCTTGCTTCTATTTCTTTCACTAGGGATCAGGTCTATAAAGCTTTAAAAAGACTTGATTTACGCAAAGGGGCAGGTGCAGACGGTTTACCATCAGTTTTTGTTATCAAATGTGCTGGAGTTATTGCATATCCACTTTCGCGCATCTTCAATAAATCCCTAAGCACAGGTATATTTCCTTCAAGTTGGAAAACCGCGTTAATAATACCATTACACAAAACAGGTCGCGTCGGTAGTATTGAAAATTATAGACCCATATCTATTCTTTCTACATTTGCAAAAGTTTTTGAGGCATTGTTACGGCCTATAATTACTTGGCATTTTCGGCAGATGGTGTCGCCACATCAGCATGGCTTTGTAAACACAAGATCAACTTCCACAAACCTAGTTGCTCTGATGGAGGATCTTTCAAGAGCAGTCGACCAAAGAAAAGTGGTGGACGTTATTTACACCGATTTCAGCAAAGCGTTTGATAAAGTCAACCATAAACTATTAATCAAGAAATTATCTTCTATTGGTATAACTGGTAACTTGCTGAAATGGTGTGAATCCTATTTGTACGATCGTAGGTCTATGGTGGTGGTGAACGGTTACAAATCGGACCCTATTCATGCTTTTTCTGGAATTCCTCAGGGTTCAATTCTCGGACCAGTCTTCTTTAACATTTTCATCAATGACATTTACCAATGCTTCAATTATTCTAAATTTTATTTATTTGCTGACGATCTCAAAATCCTTAAACAAATTGACTTGCCAAACGATAATCTACTCCTACAAAGTGATTTGAATAACTTAGTTAAATGGTGTGAACAGAATAACATGTCTCTAAATACAAATAAATGTTTTGTTGTCAATTTTGCTCGCAGCAGGATAACCTCTAGTAGAGAATACACTATTGGACATGAAAAACTAAAAAATTTAAAATATATTCGCGATCTGGGAGTTACCTTAGATACTAAATTACGTTTTAATACACATATAGAAAATATAGTCACACAAGGTTTTAAAACTCTCGGATTCGTCCTAAGGAATTGTAAAGAATTTAAAAACCCTAAAACAAAAATAATATTATATAGCGCCCTCGTCCGGAGTGGATTGGAATACTGTAGTGTGGTATGGAATCCACACTATGACGTTTATATAAAAAAGCTTGAGCGTGTCCAAAAAAGATTTCTGTGGCACTTAACGTACAACCACAATTTAGCAAAAAAGCTACCTCACTACGACGTAACATGCTAGACTCGGTATTTCTCCACAAACTTATAAATGGCTTCATTGACAGTCCACAATTACTATCACGGATAAACATTAACGTTCCTTTTAAACTGCCTCGAATTTCTCGTTACAATTTAATAACACCTTGGAGTTCCAAAACAAACTTAGGCTCATTCTCTCCCCTAAACAGAATGTCTTCTTATTATAATTCAATGTCTAAATCTGGTATTATTAATATTAATATTGATATTTTCTGTAACTCAATAAATCAGTTTAAGTCCTTGATCCTTGGTCAAATGCACGAGTGACTGTTTATATTTGTACGATCTATCTAGGAATTGTATAAGTAGGTATAAGTATAAGTAATAAGAAAAGTCTCATTCATCTTTTTTTAACATAATGTAATTAACTGCAAAAAAAAAAAGAAACTATTTCTTCTTTATATACTTAAATATGTTGATTGTTGTCATAACATTGCATGCTGTTGTCACCTATAATTGAGTCTACGACTTGCAATAACTTGTTAAAACTATGGTCCAAATGTGCATTATTTGTTGTAAACTTGTTGGTGATCTAATAAATAAATAAATAAAATGACGGTGGTCCTGCGCATTATGCTGTTCCGGTTCGTGCATATTTAAACAGCTGATACCCAAATAGGTCGATCGGACGTCAAGGGCCAATTTTGTGGCCTCCACGTTCACCGGATCTAAATCCATTGGATTTTTTTTATTGGGGCTGCCTCAAAGAGGAAGTATACCGTAAGCCTATACGGTCTTTGGATGAACTTCGCAGTCGTGTCAGAGCAGCCGCATCAAATATAAGCTAGCGACGGTACACTAGACAGCTCAGCAGAGCATTTATCCGAAGATGTAGGGCATGCATCAGAGTGGGAGGCAAACAATTTGAACATTTAGTGTTAATTAATGTAAAATAAATTATTTTAAATATTAAATGTTGTTTTTTATCAATCACCAATGATCAGACACAATTCGATTTAAAAAAAATTCCCATATTAAACATTTGGTTATTTAGTCAAATTTTCTCCTTTTCTACATTAACGGCGATAAGTCACTATTTATGAAAGATACATTTATGAATTGTACCATTATAAAATTTACTTGAAACAGACATTATTTTAATGTTATTGGCCACCCATATATTCATAAATTGTTTTCATACCCAAGAGGTTTGAACTTTGCTTAAAAAAAATTTTTTGCATATTTTTCAAAAATAAATTATTTTGCGTATTTCTAAAAAAAAACTGCGTAGGCTTTTCATACTATTTACTTTTAATCTATCACCCCAGTTAGTCTATAATATTAAAACAACAAAAATCTAATAGAAATCATTCATTTCTGGTCATGTTTTTAAGACAGAGTAAAATAATATTGAAAAAAAAAAGAATTTTCTTTAAAAAATAAATATCAGAGGTACTACTTATGAAAAATTATTTTTCGTACTTTTTCAGAACGGCCATAAGTTGTACTGTTAGACGTTCCAAGGTTATCCATTCATTACCGGACACCCTGTATATTACAAAAAGGGGACCTTTTGACAACCGCGCCCGTGAGGGGTTCAGAACAGACTAGCTACCAACCGATCTAGAGATGCTTGTATCGGTATGATTACTGATAATGCTGAGTCGGCTCAGCATCGGCCAGTGTTGCACTTAACAACCCTGGTATACCCACTTAACGTGAATGTGTTCCGTATAAAGGGGAATAACAGCATAATTACTAGAACGAAGGCAATTCCAACTTAAGCCTAGGGTTGGCCATGCATCATTATCAATAATTAATAAATAACAATCAATAACATGTACGATTAATTGTGTTTATGTCCACGGATGACATGTACCACCAGTTGAACCGCTACCTCGTTTTCCGGTTATGACTAAGCTAAAAAAATATGTTTGAGGGGATCCGTGAGACAAGCCATGTGTCTTCTTAGTAAAACGCTACCAACCAGTGACTGTCAGCCAACGTCTAAGCCTGTAGACATGAAACATAAACCGTACAGCGCTTTTTTATGAAGAAAAACGGATTCTTTTTCTATTTAAAATTTCTTTTTAGAAAGTACTAAGTGTAAAGCTTGTAGCTATTTATACGATTCTTCATGAAATGTAGCACACCCCTGGTGCAACCCATTTAAAATAAATAAACACCACAATAAACTTTTTGTGTATTTTTCTCATAACTTGATTTACATACCGCCTGATTATCAGACTCTTGTTTCACGTCCTTTGAAGAATTGAGAGAGAAAACTTTGACTTATTATTCCTTATAGAAGTTTATACAGCGGAGCTTGAGCTTTTTCAAGTTACCTCATAATTTTCACTTTTAAATTAGTCTTCAAACTTAGCTCATTTTGCCAAAATCATTTCTTCGATAGAAAGATAAAACCTCTGTTTTGTGTAGTAAATGGACAAATAGGACTATGGAATGGACAAATAGGTAGTCCTATCTCTGTCTCATCTACACATCCTTTGTTTAGATACGAGCTGTTGGGCTATATTGGTAATCGCAGCAAAGCTAACCTCGGAATAAATAGAAGAATAGAAGTCTTTCAAGAATTAAACGAGAATATTTACAAAGGGTGATACTAGCCAGGGAGTAGTTTTCATAGGTCCTGATTTAGGTGTATACGAGTTATATGAAGTTTTAAATTTTTGTCGCTGGTAGTTATTGCAGCTTATGAAGCTCTGCTATACGCCAGCATCAGGGATGGAGGTTACAGGTCAGGTTACACCAAATATTTACAATTTATACAGGGTGTTTCATGTGATAGGTTCAGCGATTTTTAATAGTATCCGAAATATAGATTATTTTAATATTTTTCAAGAAAAATATGGAAAAAACATCATATCCTTCTTTTATTTTAAACTTCAGTTAACTTACCAAAGTGCTGGCTAAAAACCTCAGAGCGCTATAAACAGAGAGCACCTTCTTAAATAAAAATTTCTAAGTAAACAAAAGGTTCTTCTTGTGTTTTAGTTAATAAATAATTAATAATTAAATTGTAAACCCCAATAAAATTGTTCTCAATTCTTGTAGGATCGAATAAAACTGTGAGCACCTACTTAAAATTTGGTGTAGTTTTCTTAATAAATCCGATTATTTAAATTCTTGTTCTTTTTTTCCCTTTCGGATAGTAAACTTTTAATATCAACTAGGATAGTAAATTTACTTAGCAGACGTAAAATTTAATGTAATTTATTTTACTATCAAACGTAAAACGACTTAATTAGGTTAGGTTTTACAGAATGAAAGTATTAATTAATATTAGGTACAGTTAAAATATGCAAAAACTATGATATAATATAAAAGGAGAATGTTATTTATTTTTCACTTCATCACATTCAAATGCCGATTTTTTAAAACAATGTATCATTAAGTACCTACCGTTTTTTATGTTAAACTATAGATTAGATTCCTATGTAGCTTTTTTACATTCAAAGTAAAACTAAAAGTTCATTTTTTGAGTTTTTTTTGTACTTGTAAATTCCATTTAGTTCCATTAAAACCCAAAATATTTGTTTCCACTAGAAACTTTTGTTTTCTGAGCTGATATTAGGGAGACGATTATTTTACTCGTGAAACTACCATTCATGACTACACAATGAGGGATTTTCTGAAAGCTCGAATATAGTAAGTAAATAGAAATATTAAAAAATATAAAAAAAATTATATTTCTAATAGAAAACAGAAAGGTGCAATAAATGGAGAAAAATTATCAGGATCGGCAGTGACAATGGGTGTGCCCCAGGGCTCAGTTCTTGGTCCTTTCCTATTTTTAGTTTATATCAATGATCTGCCATCGGTCGTTAAGAATCAATGCGAGGTCATATTGACGATACTTCCTTCTTATTTAAAATCAAAAGACAAGAAACTGACTATCGAGCAGTAAACAAATGCATCTCCAACACAGAGCAGTGGTTCTTAGCTAATAATTTGCTCCTCAATGAAAAAAAAACGAAATGTGTTAAGTTTACATTGCCAAATGTCAAACAGGTAAACACAAACGTTGTAGTTAAGAGCCAGGGACTGACTCCTGTAAACTCAACTGTATTTCTGGGCATAACCTTAGACGCCAAACTCCAGTGGGGACCGCATGTTGATGGTTTAGCGAAAAGGCTTGGCTCTGCCGCATATGCTGTTAAAAAAATGAGACAAATTTCAAATGAAACAACTGCTCGATAAGTCTATTTTGGTTACTTCCACAGCCTCATGACATATGGTATTCTGTTGTGGGGGAGTGCTGCCGACATCGATACTATATTTATTCTGCAGAAAAGGGCTGTTCGCGCAATCTATCAGCTCGGTCCAAGGGTGTCACTTAGAAGTAAATTTAAGGAAATAAATATTCTTACCTTCCATTCACAATATATTTTAGAAAGTTTAATGTACGTTAAAAAGAACATAACCTTGTTCAAAAGAAAAAAAGATCTGCACAATGTTAACACAAGAGGAAGAAATATGCTGGCAGCTCATAATATGTAGTAGGCTTCATAAAGTCACTAACTCATTCATGGGTCAATGTATACGCTTTTATAATAAGGTTCCTGAGGATATCCAAGGTCTCCCTATTGACAAATTCAAAGAAACTATAAAGGAGAAGTTGTGTGCTAGAGCATATTATAAACTATCCGATTATTTGGATGATAAATCCCCTCATTAACAGGATTGTACTAGTATTTGTAACAAAGCATGTGTAATGTGTCTGTATGTTCGATGAGTTCTTCGTCCCGATGAATATCTAAAGCTATCATTGTCACTAAAGTACGTCTTCTTATGGTAGCGTCGGGTGACGGGTCGCTCACTTCCCTCTAATATGGTTGAGGAGGGCGATGGCTGGATCCCGCGTTAACTCGTGAACAGGTGCCGTTTGAGGGTGTTCGTCGTTTGGATACTTGGGGGGAGGGAGACTTGCCAAGCTAACAGATGCAGAAAAGAATAATTTTGTATAGACATAAAGAGACTCTGTAAATTTATTTATTCGTAGGTATTCCAACAGCTAATTAAATAATACGACACATTACATTCGAACAAAAACAAGAAGCCAAATTATAGAAATACACTAAAATAAAAGTAAAATATCTAAATGCAATCCATATTAATTAAGAAAAGAAAATTGAACAACAGAATAAAAGACATATTTAGATATGTCTTTCATGATAGATAGATGTACAACAAAGCAAACTAAAACAGAGAATTTAAATACTACTATATAATTTTGGTCAAATCTTTCTCTCAGTTTATAAATATGACAGGAGACTCCTCGTTTTTTCGTAAACAAATCGAACAGTTACGAACTCAGCAGAATTTATAGGCCTTTTCAGCTGCAGTAGTCTTCGTTTTTTTCAAAAGCATTTTGTTATCAGGGGTCAAGTGTTCATTGACATAGATTTTTTTTGAGTTTCCACGCATGCCTATGTCTTTAGTAGTTATGCCTTTAACTTTCCTTAAGCCAGAAATGATTTGATCCTTCAGTAGTCTATTTTTTAATTTTGTTACTAATGGCTTTGGTCTTCCTGGAATCTGCTGCATAGGTTGTACGCGGGAAGCAAACTCGATATCGCTAAATAAAGGCAAAGAACAGCTTCATACAGCCTGGTGTGTCGTAAATATTTATTATTATTATTTTTACATTTTACAAATGTTTGAGCACTCGAAAGGAGTGCTGGATCCTTTTCAGCCTACCTACCTAATACTATATATTCGTACCACTTTACTTTTGCCATCTATCGAGCTAAATGAAACTATATTTTTTTCTTAATTTGATTAAGGAAAGTCCCTTATTAAAGGAAAAAGTGCAGAGAAATGTCAACCCAACAAATATGGATGATATGTCACTTCCTTAAAAAAAATGTAAATAAGCTAAATCATGGAAACTACCAAAACGCGCTGAGCATACACGGGGGTTCAATAGATAGGTAGGGTAGTCTCCTATCATCTGGCATCGGCTTGACTCGCTTATAGGAAACCCTGTATGGAATACTATTTTTATGATCGGCTTTATAACACTAATTATCTTTTTACGGTATTAGATAATTTTTTGACTGCTTATTTATTTTGTCCATGTCGAAATAATTTATTTCTTATATTACATTAACAATAATATAATAAATCGGCTGACAAACAAACCAACACTATGGCCCTAAAGCAAGCAGTTTGTGTTATAGATGACCATACAGCTAACTAAGTGGGAACCCCGAATAAACCAACATAAAAATATATCTGTGTTTGTGACACAAATGAATGCCTCGAAGACCCGTACTTGTGACCTCCAGCGTATGAAGCTATTACAACTATGACGTAGACGTTTGAATTTCCGTTTTCTCAAGAACATTAGATTTGAAATTCATTTCTTTTGACAAAAATCTACTGATAATAATGAACCAGGACAAGCTACAAGTGTCACTAAAACCATTTAACTGTATAAAAGCAAACGACACATAATTATTGGTATGCTGGCGATCCTGTCGATCATCAATCTGTCAACGTTTTCTACGATTTATGACTTGAATCAAAGGTCCAACTTCGCATAGGTGGTAGCACTTTTTAAATATCACACTATATATCCAACAAAACAAAGATTCTTCTGTAAATCATTTTTATGACAGTCACAATACATTTCTTGGCATTTTTATCATGAGAAATGGCGAATACCAGTTGTTGTGTTTTCTGATAGTTTAAGTGCCTTTCTGAAATTGGCTCGAAGTACCTCAGATAACAGAAGAATATTAATATCCTACAAAGTTCAACAACAGAATTATAATTTTCTAAAGAATTATGTCAAAATAAAACCAAACTGCTGACAGCACGAAAAGACCGGTACAAGCAGGTGACGGAAATACATCTACTTGGGCCAAATAGTCTCCTTCCAGACGCGTCAAGAGTATTCGGTTTTTTCCTAAATTTTAAAGAACTGTTTTACAATCAATGGAAAGCAATAAACGTGTAGTCCAAAACCGTTAAATGTTAGTAAGCATATTTTACCACTTATTATTAGAAAATATTTTAAGATAGCTGTCAGACTTGGTTCTACCAAATCTATGCACATCTTGTGAAAGAATTTGACTCTCCCTTCTGTGACTGATGCAGACGATGTGCAAAACTTGTCACTACACTTTTATATTATAGTTGAATAGGATTGACATTAGGTATAATAGTGGATAAAAATCCCTAAATCGCAAAAAAAAAGTCATAGAATGCTGTTTTTTTATAAATACGAAAACACTCGTTATTTATTTTTAGCTGAAATTAAACCGGAAATTAAAACTACTGTGCGCCGTGACTGAGTTTACAGTTAACTGAAACAGTTGTGTTCGTTTGATATTGTTCGTGTGATATTGTCGTTTGATAACGAAATGAATCTTATATTGCTTAATACTGACATTACACAATCTTAATTTCTTTGTTTAAATTTATTTATTGTTTGGACATTACTGATATTGTTAGTCTAACAGTTTTTATAATTTTTAATATTGTAATTTTTTTTGTAGTTTGTAACGTTTGTATAACTTTATGATTTTAATATGTATTTTAAAACTTTGTAAACCTTTTTTTTTTCTATAATAATATGAATTTGAATTTGTATGTTATTGTAATTGATTGAAATAAATGATTTGATATTGTAGGACAATATTGGAAATGCATTTTTATCTCAGGTATTTTTGCAGGAAATAATGAAATATTTGTTGCTTTATTAAACATAGCTTCTTTTTAAATTTACAATTTAACTAAAAAGGAAAATGTAACAATACCGACAATACTTCTGTAATTGAAAAATAAGAAAGCCTTAATTACCATTTATTTTATTATCTTGAAATCGTTAAGATGGTAATACGTTGTTTGAATCAGAAACGGTATATCAGCGGACTTCGTCGTGGAGCAGATAGTGTCAGCTTTCGACACTTGTAAGTTGAAATTTTTTTTGTGTATGTTTTTATTTTTTATAAATTTTAATGTTATATGTAAGTTATCAAAAACGTCTGAATGTAAGGTCTTAATGTTTATAAATTACTTATTTATTTAAAAAAACTTCGTTTCGGTTTTGATGGAGTTTTAACCAAAAGCTGAATGCTACGAAACCGGAATGGTTGAGATTTCAGAACCAACTTTCTATTATTAAGACCCTACGATACGAGAGAACCTACAACGTAACTGACCTACAAACTCTTCAACTGTATTTATTTCCATCTTGAGAATAGACAGATACAATTTTGTATTTTTCTTTACATCGATAAATTCCAGAGGACTTATTATGTAAGCGATCATTTCTTACTGTTCAGGATGCCAGAACACTACAGTACTGCGTACTTGAGCTACAAGATCACTATAAGCAAGCTCAAGTGGTTTTCCAAATGCTTAGAATTACAAGGTGCGTAACCTGTACCTCTGCAACACTACGATGACCTGCGCAAATGGTGTGAAAATTGGTGGCAATATGTCTTGTAATTTTTGTATCTTCAAATATCCTGAATACTGAGATTTTCTAAAGTGTATAAAAAATATACGTGTAATTAAATTAAAACAATCAAGCCGGCAAACGAGCCCTACGTTTTCTTTTCGTGCAGGTTAGTGTTGTCGTAGTGTATTGCATGTAAAGAAAATAGATTAGTTGAGAAAATGCCCCTTATCTTATTTTGACCTTTAGGCCTCATATTCATAGGGAGCGCGACGAAGCTCGGTGGTGAAGAAAGGTTTGAAGAAAGTTCTACAAATAATTCAACTGTATTTTCCTATTCAACGATGAAATATTTAAAATTGTATTCCTTTTGGTTGATATGCACTCCACCGATCTTCATGAAAAAGCTTTGATAAATAAATTACTATTCTAACAAGATATTTTTTAAATATCAAATTATTTAAATAAATTGATGGTTAATTGCTTACATATAAACCATGTTCGAACCCCAAGAAGAAGCCGATATGGAAGTAATTGAACAAGACTTGGCTGTTCGCACACTTGACTTGATTTAAAGAAATAGTTGTTAATGGGCCTAAAATGTGTTGTTTTATATGTTTAAAAGAAAGTGTCAGAACGTTTTATGAAAAAACCAGCAGATTTATGAAACGTTAATGTACATAGATTACACCAAAATTGATTGATTCACAAAATCCTAAAAGAATGGAAAGATTTCGTCGAAACACCTCAAATTCAAATCAAGTTTAGCTAATCTAAATTCGATATCCTATTTTAAACTTAAATATGCTTATGCCTCACGTTTTTATTGATAAAACAGTATATATGTAATTATGAAATGTGTTATTATTGACATACATTGAATAAGCACCTCATGAATCTAGAGTTCTTTGTTCTAGTATCAAAGCAGGTTATCCTACAAATTAGCCCGCGCAAAGTGAGCACGCTAACTGGACTTGAATTTTTTTTTTTTTTTGTTCCCCTCCGCGGGAAGGGCAGGAGGATAAAAATGCCCTGACGCATACTCTGGCGCGATTCCAAAGTTATGTGGGACTCGTCCCGACGCCTACCAGGACCATACCCACTAAAAACCCCCTGTCGGCTCGTGCATTTTTGCCACTCAGCCTTCATCTGAGCGACGGCCAATTGGAGAAAGAAGCCGCGCTAGCGGGGCCCAGAAGGGGTCACCCGCTGGGATTACATAGCACTGAAGGTGCTCAAAGCACTGAAGGTGAATACATAGCACTGAAGGTGCTCAAAATGAAAATCAATAATTAAAACAAAAATTAAAAAATTGCAAAATAAAATTGAGTTAATTCGCATTTACGTTAGAATTAGGATTTACGTTAGAATTAGAATTTACGTTAGAATTAGAATTTGCGGCCAGAAGGGCCTCGAGATCGCGTGACAGTCTGGTGGATGAGTACGCTTGCGCATTTCTAGGCCTAGCGACTTTGAACTTCGAGTCTAACACAGGAGCAGCATATGAGACCGAATCACGAACTAGAGGATTGGGATGGGTTTCGGAGCGTTTGAAAAACGCTTCAGAGAGTGTTTTGAGACGTTGTTGCACTGTAGGCAGTTCAAGATCTCTATGCAAGTCCGCGTTACGCACGTACCACGGTGCGCCTGTGGCCCGGCGGCAAAAGAGGTTTTGAACTACCTGCAGTTTGTGCAGGAGGGAGGGTTTGGCGTGGGCAAAGATTGGCGAGGCATACGTCATGACGGGTCTAACGCAGACCTTGTAAAGTGTACGTTTGTTTCTGAAGGACATTTTACTTTTTCTACCTAACATGCTATTTAGGCGGACTAAATAGTGACGAGCGAGTTTCGAAACTCTTTCGACGTGTGGCTTGAAAGAAAGCGTCGGATCTAATGTGACGCCTAAGTATTTAGTACTGCGCTTCCAGGGGATGGGAATGCCTAACATTCGAACGTGGGGATCGCCATCGGGACGACGGCGTTTGTGGTCGAAGCGCATCGCAGAACTCTTTTCAGGGTTCACATCGATGCGCCATTTTTGAAACCATACACCAAGGGCGTTTACGGCCTTTTGGAGTCTGGTTACAAGGTGCCGAATACCGTGGCCTTTGGTATAGAGTGCGGTGTCGTCAGCAAAGAGGGCGAGTTCGACGCCTTTCGGCGGGATGGGAATGTCGTTGGTGTACACGGTGTACAGCAGAGGGGCGAGGACTGAGCCTTGAGGGACTCCAGCCTTTATGGGACGAGGTGCAGAAAGCGTGCCTTCGTGTTTAAATCGAAACGTACGGTCTTTGAGAAACGACGCTATTAACCTGACTAGGCGATCCGGTAAGCCTATCTTGTAGAGTTTATAAACGAGACCGCTGTGCCAGACTTTATCGAAAGCCTTGGCTACGTCAAAGAAAACCGCGACTGTTTTATAACGACGCGGATAGAAACCGTCAAGTATATACTCGACGATTCGGTGGACTTGCTGAGGGCAGGAGTGTTTAGCGCGAAAGCCGAACTGATGGGGAATAATGAGAGTATCGCCATCCGTTGGAAACAGATGGTTCCGCATTCGAGAGAGTATGACTCTCTCGAGAAGTTTAGACATTGCCTTGAGGAGGCTGATGGGTCTGTGATTAGCCGGGACGTTCAGAGGTTTGCCCGGCTTGGGAATGCCTATGACTGTCGCTTCTTTCCAAGCTTTTGGAAAGTAGCTATGGTCGAAGCAGGCATTGAAAATGATAGCTAACAAGGTAAGCATCTGTTGAGGTAGGTGCTTAAGTGCGTGGTTGGAAATTCCATCCGCACCCGGAGCCTTTTTAGACTTTTGATTTCTAATGAGAAGCAAGATTTCGTCATTAGAGACTGTGACAGGGTCGGCGGTGATGGGGAGAGAGTCTCTGCGAAGGACTTCGTCCTCCACCGCCTGGATGTGTGAGGGATCAGCAGGTTGCGTGCTGGGCGAGCATTGTGCGGCAATGCTGTCGGCGAAGCATTCGGCTTTCTCTTCGACTTCGAAGGCAGTAGTGCCATCGGGACGAGTGAGAGGAGGAACGTGAGAGACGGTGTCTACGCGTAAGGCTCGGGCCATGCTATAGTACGCTTGGTGGGACGGAGAGATATTCGCCATGAGATCGTTCATCTGAGCGTCTCGGAGTTCCGCGACGCAAGACCTAACTTTACGTTGAAGCTGATTCGCAGCTGTTCTATAGGCGGGCGTGGGATATTTCTTGGCTCTCCGGAGAGCCGCGTTTTTAGCTTTAATAAGATTGCTAACGGCTAAGGGAAGCGTGGGTTTGCCTTGCTTAGCAACCTTTTCGTTGTCACTGATGGCTGAGTTGATAGCATCAGTGAGAGAATTTACTAATGAATCGATTTTATCCGGGCTATCTAATTGTTCGGGAGAGATCGCGAGTGGAGAGTTCGGAGCCTCTAAGGCTGAAACTAACGTATTTTTAAAACCTTTCCAGTTGGTAAAGGTCTTAGGAGATGAGACGTTATCGTTCGGCGGTCCTAGCACGAGGGAAACGGGGCGATGGTCGGAGCCTAGGTCATCGAGCGGTTCGATAGACCTTAGATCAAGATTGATTCGCTTGATAATTGCAAAGTCGAGGATGTCAGGAGAGTAGGACGGGTTGTTGGGATAGTGAGTGGGAGTGATGGGGGATATGACATCTAGGTCAAGGGAGTTAGTGATGTCGAGGAGAGCGATACCGCTGGTGTTAGTCGATAGGCACGTCCAGTCAGTATGTTTGGAGTTAAAGTCTCCGAACATAATGACTGAATGGCCGAGGGCGAGAATGGCCTCAAAGTCGCTGCGGATTGCTCTGGTACCACTAGGTATGTAGATTGAAGCTATGATGATGGTCGGATGACCAGCATAGCCAATCTACACACAGTGGCTTCCATGTTGAGGAGAGGAGGAGTAGGGAGAGGACAGCAGTGGAAGCCTCTTTTGTAATATATAGCGGTGCCGCCGAAACCGTCGGAGTTGGGCCTATCGTTACGAATAAACGCGTACTTAGGTATAGCGAATCCCCTGGAGCGGTTTGGAGTAAGCCATGTCTCCTGGAGAAGGAATAAGTCAGGTTCTTTGTTTTGAAGGAACAGTTTAATTTCGGGAAGGTTGGTGTTAAGGCTACGAGCGTTAAAAGATACTAGGGATAAGCCCTTGGGTTTAATACGACTGGACGCGGGATTCGCGGGTCTAGACATTATAATTTATTATTTACGAATTTATACAAATATAAAAGAATTTACAACGAACTTAGGAGCGAGTGATGCTCGGCTAAAGCAAATAAACGCTCTTGAGGAGAGCGGGCGGCTCGCAGTTTGCGTGCGAGCACGGAAATTTCGTTAATATCGACGTTTTGAATAACGTCGAACACGGTCTTCATGTCCTCAGCCAACGACGACTGAGGTGCGGATGACGGAGAAGGACGCAGCCCTACGGAAGCTACGGGAGCTGGGATGGGTCGGGAAGGTGCAGGCGGAACGGCCGGACGCTGCCTCCAAGACAGAGCCGGAGTAGGCGTCGGCTGAGCGGGCTTTGCTTCCGGGGGACCCCGGTTGCGCAGCGGCGGGAAGTTAGCGTGAGTGAGCGGCGGCGCCGGTTTAGGCGCGACCCTCTTGGCGGTGGAACGCGGAGCACACGGGCAGCCCCTGTAGTTAGCTGTGTGGCCGGACTGACCGCACAGCACACAGGCAGGGGGGGAAGTGGATACGGGAGTGCGAGTGCACTCCTGCGTTATGTGCGGATCCAGGCACTTAACGCACCTGGGGGGAGCTGAGCAGTTAGCCGCTGCGTGACCATAGAGCTGGCAGCGGTGGCACTGCCCAGGGTGACCGCGGGGGTTGGGACGCTCGACGGAGATATTTGAGAGTCCGCAAATTGTGCGAGCCTCTCTAAAGATCTCCCTCGAGTTGGGAGTATTCGACAAGATAACTAAAGCTAACGGAAAGCGCCTACCGCGGTTAGAGTGCATCTTGTGCACTGCTTCGGCCGGGAAACCCTGGGACTTAAGGTCCTCGAGGATTTCTTCATTCGCGAGCTCGAACGGGACGCCCCCTAGTACTGCGCGGATCTTACGCTCCTCCGGGAGGGCGTAGGTGTGGTATGCGATTTGATTTAACCCGAGCAACCTGGTAAACGCGCGGAAGTCGTCGACGGTCGCTACTTGAATTTTGATTGTATCGCCAGCGTTGGCGGCTTTTAAGTAATTAATTTTGTGCTCTTTGCACAAGTTAGAAACAGCGGTCCAGCGCGTTTTTTCACGCAGGAAGACGGGCGGAGGGAGCTGAGGTTTCGGCGGGACGGGAGCGCAGCGCGTCGCTGGCTTCGATGGGACCGACGGAGACGCGGTTACTTCGAGCGATTTTAACGGCGCGGGGGCTGGTGTTGAAGACACCGGGGTTGGCTCAGGTGTTGAAGACACCGCGGCTTTTTTCGAACGCTTCTTAGAGCGTTTGGCAACTAACTGGAACGCGGGCACAGGAGAACCGGTTAGGGTGGCGGCGACCGACGAAGCTTCGGACGCGGCGGAGTCTGAATCGCTCCCGGGAGCGGTACGCTTCCTGCGAGATGAGCGCGAGGATGAGACCGACGCGCAGTCCATATCGGATGGAACGGGAGACGCGGGAGAGCTGTAGACCTGAGGGGTCTGGACATTAGAGGCCTGAGGGGCCGGGGTTGAGGCCTGAGGGGCCGGGGACGCAATAGATGCCTGTAAGGCCTGCGTTAGTGCGTCAGCGGGTATGCTTACACCGGACGCAGCGAGCGCCTGGGCGAACGACTTAAGAATATTAACAAGGTCCATTGGAGGACTTGGAATTACAATATGTAATATATAAATATATGATGTATGCCTATAATATATAACAAATGCCTAGGATTCCTGAATAAAAACCTAGCGAACCCTAGCGGCAAACCTCCCTACCAGCGGTAGGGGGGCTGGGGAGAATAACTTAAAACTAACCGTAGTACGCCGAAGGCCGCTACCTAGAAACCTAAAAAAAGGGTACGCAGGTAAAGAGTTGACCGCGTTAGGGTCAACCTTTACCGACAGAAAGGACAAATACACACGAAAACACACAGATATGATAGAAATAAATAAGAAAATAGGAGAAAATAAATAAATAGAGAAGAGAAATAAATAAAAATAAAAAGGACTGGTTCAGTACAAATTCGTTGTCACCGTTAAGTATCCTTTGCACTGAAACCAGACTACTTACGCTGGGCACAACACTGCACTCAGCACAAGCACAACACTACTTAGCACAGCACTTTGAAGACTAAGGGGCTTAGTCGCAACGAAAAATCGCACTTCGAAAGCACTCAGACGGAGTAGAAAGACCTTGAAAACCGTAGCACGGAATCAACACGCTAGACTGTGACGTCAGTAGACTGAGCGCCACGGAATGGCGGGAAGGGACCGATCAACGGAGAACTGGGTCTTGCACGTCCGCACCGCGTGGCGATCGGAGCGAGAATGGGGACTTGAAGCAATCGCAGGCAGAGTTATATGAAACTTCGCAGAGTTATACTAGCCAGCCGGGTGCTGTTGTTCGGTCAGAGCTGGTGCAAAAGTCTTTGCTTTTCTGCGCCTTTAAGTGCTGAGTTTATCTTTTCCTATATTAAAATGTCTAATGTGTAGTATTTTCCTTTCTCCAATGTTTATGTTTCTGTTTAGTTTTTTACTGGAGACAAAAAATACACTCATTTATGTTACAGAAATTATGACAAAATTATTACTAATGCATACCAGGGGTATGGTGGTACTGTTTAGAGAACCCAAACACAACTTGAGCTAAGTTAGGTATTTATCAAAACCTTCTATTTCATTTTTTGTTGGTTTAAAAAAAATCAACAAAAAATGAGATAGGAGGTATTGGCACTTCACCGTCGATACATAAATATCAACAACCTTCACCCGAGGAGTATATAGGTCACTTCTCCAGGTGGCGCTTGTTTAGTTCAGCTGACAGGAGAGTAATGATACATTGTCGCTTTACAAAGAAAATACGACCTTATTTCGTAGGAAACTGTCCAGAACCTACACGGTGTACGCAATAGGGTCACATTTTTCAGTTGACGCGTAGGGATGCTCAGTACGTGTCCTTTAATTTCTACTATTCTTACATTCTTGGAGCTGTGAACGGATGACCGTAAATAATTTGTCCGCCCTCCCAATTCATTTGAAAATTATGCTCTTATAAAGCACAACCAATCAAAATTGTATTAATATAAACTTGTAAGTATAACCAAGGAAAAATTGTGTTTGTTTGTAAGTAATCAAGTAACCATGTCACTACAGGATCGACAAAAAATATGTTTCACTATTATGTAGCTATATTATCCAGAAATACCATGAATGAAACTTTACATTTCCTTGCAATACTTTTATGTAGCGCTTTTTAAAGCAGCTAATGTAATTGCGAGTGTTGATTATAATACAAGTTTCATGAGTAGTTTCACGCGTTTGAAGAAAGTTTATACTCCAGTAGTATATAATAAAGTAAAGTAAATTACAAGTTCTTAGGAAAACCAGCAGAAGTTGCGAAGTTTTTGAATAAATTTCTAAAACCCTCAGATGTTGGATATTACGAAAACTGATGAAGATTAATGTGAAACTAAGTGGTTTTATTTAGTAATATTTAGCTCCACGTTTATTTCTTAGTTATTAAGTTATAACGGGATAAAACCACTATAGTAAATATCTACGTTTTCTAATTCTATACTAATAATTAAATAAAGAAATGAGTAAATATACAACTCATATCAGCCTAATTTTCGTACCGACACTGTGGATTATAATAACTACATGCCACTGAGTAATTCCACGTTTTTACTTCTATGCGAAACTCTACTTTTGACGAGCAAAACATACTTCTATTATGAATGCATACTTAGCATTTTGGCTTACCGAAAAGATGCCTTTGTGATAAAAAATGTTTTCATTGTAAGTGAGTGGAATAATAATAAATAATAATAATAAATATTTCTAACAATCACACCACATTATCTAGCCCAAATTAAGTATCATTAAAGAACTTGTGTTATGGATACTAGATAACGGATAAATAAACTTAAGAAATATATAAACACACATAGATATTTTTTTTTATATATAAATATTAGAAATAAACTTAAATAAACATACTTACACATCCATGACTAGAAAGCAAATATGATAAAACAACTGCCCCTACCAGGATTCGAACGCGGGACCTCTGGCATGGAAGGCAAGGCTACTTACCTCCACACCAAACAGGCCGTCAATATTGAGGTCTTCTTTGGTATCGCATTAGATATTATTCTCTATGTCATATGTATGACAGGCGTACCATTGTTTATATTATTTAAGTTGAATTAGCTATTATTACAATAATAATATTCTATTCCTTGCATTAAGATTCGACAACGAACTTGTCAGCACCTTTATTGATAATTTTTGAAGATCCTTTGGATCGAAAGAAAGAAGGATTACTGTTAGAATTAGCCATACATTGTAAAGTAATAGCGTACATGCTAGCTTTGCTATACCTATACAAGTGGATTTTACGACTTAACGAGTAAACAAAGTCACGAGTGACTAAAGTGACAGGCGTCAACTTGACAGTTATGAAAGCATCCAATGGTTTCATCAGTTTCTCAGTCTATGAGTGCAGCGTTCAGGATTAACACAGAAAGTGCTAGAAATGGGCCTAGATGCCTGAAATAAGTGGGTTTCATGTTATTATTATTACGAAGTAAGAAAAATTATTATCTTCACAATAAAATATCTAATTTACATAAAATTGCAAAACTGAAGTAGCATCGCTCACAGAACTAACGATATAACATTTGTATGAATAAATCGTAATAAACAGAGTATTTGATAATGTTTCGTAAAGATATCAATGGGATTAGTAAACAACTCTTAGTTTAATAATAGGCTAAGACTATAAAGGATGATGTAAAGTTATTCCAAAATAAATAATGAAATTTAAAAATGAAATCAATTTCAAACCCATCTGTTTCACTTACGAAATTTAAAATCGAACACACAAGGTTGCAGATCTGCAATAGTTACTACTTGAGGCACTTGTAGTTTTCTGAACAGGAAAGCTGGCTTCTAGAGTTTAGAGGCTCCAAGTTTGAATAAATGTATTTTCTAAATGCTTGGCAAAGTAGAATTAACGTAGAGAAAAAGGATATTTTGATATTTTTTTACCATATTTCTACATGTATTACTCTTATTTTCATATCATGCGACGCGACATAAATACAAGATTTCAATAGGTAATAACATGAGCACAATTTATGACAAGTTTATTAAAAAAAAAATAAAGTGTTCACTGTACAACCCCGTGTTTCTCGGTTATTGGTCAAATGCACAAAACTGTGTAAAATAATGAAGTTCGAATCCAGCGCAAATGTAAGATTTTTGTAATAAATTTTATTTTTACATAATTAATAGTTTTTATTTTTAATTATTAAAATAATTGTTTAATTTTGTTTGTAATTGGTATTTTATTTAATAAGTGATATAAATTAATTAATTTAATTAATTTGTTTTCCCAATGTTATTGCCAAACTGTAAGTATTTGATCTTCCTATACTATTTCCGTTTGTGTACAAATACTTTAAATCTAATTTTTTTTAATTTGACTAAAAACTCACCCTTTTACTTCAAATAAATCATACACTTGGCAAAGTTTTGAAATAAAATTTACCATAATATTTATTTATTTTATTTGTTTATTTATTATAAAAAACTTACATCTATCATTACAGGTAATCTACAGCTTATCTATGGCGACAGCGAAGCAATTGCACTTCAATAATAATTAAACTTAATAGGCATAAACTTAATTGTTATCAAATAATTTAAAAAACATTAATGTCAAAAATTTATACTTTACAAGATGTCAAAATGGAATCATGTCAAGAAAATACAAAATATAATAACTTTAAAATCATGCTTAAACTGAAGAAGAAATAAGCGTTTGCGAACTCGTTCAGAGAACAGTAAAAACAATACAAACATTAAAACAATATATTGTCCTAGAGCACCCTGTGGATAAATACGTGTTTGTATCATTAGACTGATCAGTTTATTTACCCGATACCGAATACCTCTATAAGCTCCAGCAAAGTGATTCCAAGATCTAATTAGTCGATGAAACGGACGGAGCTCGCGGGCCGTCGATCGATTGATCGAATCGTCCTCCAAGAACCATCTCTATTCATCTCGGATTTCAGTAAGATATCGAATACGTACCTACTTTGGCTGTTTTCTCGTTTAAACAGTCTTTTGTTTCGGTAACAATTTTCGAAGTACGATTCGAGTATCGATTGTCCTTTTTAGAATGCTTTTGGTAAAACGGTAGGAGAATTTGCGATATAAGTGCTTTTTCAGTTCGAACCTTGGATGATGATGCGCAACTACCTTGAGATGTTTTATTCTAGATAAACTTTTGATGAAACCAAAGTCACAATTAGGCAAATTTTGCGGTGACAGTATGTATTTTCAGATGCTCGTAAGGAAGAAAGAATAATAAACGACACTAATCTAAGCGAACATGATTATACAAATCGAAAGTCACAGTTCCAAGAACAGTGACATCGGAAAGGACTGTGACCCTCATGAGCACGCCAACAATCCCAGTCATACCAAGGCCACATGACATCAGGTCAGGACGTTGTGATAGTATACTTATTATTAAATTGTTCATAGCTATTATAAACAGAACAAAACCATGAAGGTAATCCAAACACCACAATCGCAAAATGGGTAATCATTAGTTAACGTAAAAGACTGCCGTTATCACCCATCTTGACGTCAAACGACGAAACAAACACAACACAATTACAAACCTTTGTTATTAAGGTACAGTCGACGCCATGGTCAATCAAGATTCAAATAGGAAAATATGTAAGGGTACACCCAATCGTTTAAGAGTATCTTCGCTTTGACACGATGATAGAAATGAAGAAAAAGAAGACTCGCGTTAAGTGTAATGGTTTTTTTCCCAGGCTGAAAATATTTTGTATATTGAAATTTATGAAAATACAAATTTATTTTTCAAGTTATATCATCCTTTCGAACACTTTATATTTTTATTGAAATTTTTAGTGGAATACTGTAGTTTTTTTTACGATAATATTAAAATTTTTATTTTGAAAGGTTTTGATCTCGTAGCTTTTTATTGGTCTATGTACCGTACGTGCACACATGTTTTATTAGGTTTATGATTTAAATCAATAATTGTTTTAAGCTAATGAATTTATGGAATTCTTATAGATATTCATCAAAATATCGGACGTGCGAAATAAAAACCGAAAATCGTGGTAAGAATCCCATAAATTCATTAAATTATAAATAAAGAATTGTGCACGAGTGCCAGCTTTTATGAAATAATAAGTACGAAATAGGAAAGATCACTCCGAATTTCGCATCCACACAAAAAAGGATGAAGGATTAAGTGCATATAGAAAAAATCCCTTCTGACTTGTATGTACAACCTTCCTTTATAGTTTGTAAACTAGGTCACCTGGATAGGAAGTTCAAGGTCCCCGTGTTCCGTTCAAATGAACAGTGTTAAACGAGGCTTTATGTCCATTATTAGGAGTTTTGTGTTACATGCACAAACAGAAAACTATAGAGGTAGTAAAAAAACTGTCATCAGTGTGCCAGCCGAGCTCCAGTTTTACACCATCACCTTGAGCACGTCTGATTTGTATATTAAATTTAATAATAATAATAATCCCCAAACGCCACACCAACTGTATGGCCACAAAGTAAGCAGAGCTTGTGTTGTAGATGACCATACAGCGATAAATATCAACAACCATCACCCGAGAACTAACGTCTGTGTTCGTCACACAAATTACTGCCCTGGCCAGGAACCTGGGACCGTTGGTGTATGACGCAGAATCACTTACGCCACTCGGCTATTTTAACTAAATTACATTATAAATAATCGATAACATCTAATATTAATGATTGCTATGAGCACGGATGCCACTGACTTTCAATGGATCGAAACTTTACGACAAAGTTTAAAAAAAAAAGTGTTTGGATATCGTGGATTTCATGAAAAATTGATTAACAAAGGTCAGACTATATGCGTTTTAGTGCTAAAAGCGTAATAAAAAGGTTATTTTTTATTTCGATAAGTTAGTGAGTGACAGTACCGGCGTAGAAAACTGGGCGTTCGCCATCACGAAAAACCTAGAATATATATTATATAACAGCTTTGGGCATATTGTGTGAATAAACCTGTCTCTACTATTTTATGAACTGTGTCATACTTCTTTGGTAATACGCTTGTAGAATCTCAGTAAAATACTATAAAAACAGTCTTCATAAGCTTTAATTTTCATAGAAAAACATTACTAATTATTTTACTAATATCGGCATCGAAGCTGCTCAAAATCGTGCAATCTTGAAAACTCACCAGAAAGTATTTGTTGAAACTTTGAAAAAATATCTGTTAGCTGGTCTGAAAACACTTTTTCGTAGAAAATTTGGAGCTGAATGATTACTGCAAGCAACTCAGTATAACTTATTGTAAAAGGATTCATAAACAGCTAAATATTTTGCTTGTTCTGTCGTGGCTTCAGCCTACCTGGAGAACTGACATATGTTATAAACATCGATCACAAGAATTAGTTGGTTTCAGTGTTTTTGTAATGCTCCATTAAATTTATTATGTTCGTTAAAGAGAGTATTAAGATTTGTTTTATTAAGATTTTTTTTAACAAATCATATCTCTTGGTGGTTTTAATAATAATAATAATAAAAACACTTTATTGCTCACAAAAACATGTACTATGTTTTTGTGAATACGTTTACAATAGAAAACTTATGACTTAAGTGGGTAAAGGCGGCCTTATCGCTAGCAGCGCTCTCTTCCAGACAACCTTTGTGTGGACGGAAAACTACAAACAGAAAGAGAGGTAGTGCACTATAAGGAAAAAAAATATGGAGCAATAAATAAATAAATACATAAGGAATAAATTCAAAATTCACAAATATGCTTATATAACACTAATATAAAATTAACTTATAATAAATAATTGAATGTAGATAAGTAACTGTAGATCACAGCTTTCCCAAAAGATGTTTATGGAGTTTGGATTTAAAAATGGTTACGGACTTCGAGTTCCGTACAACAGCCGGTAGCTTGTTCCACAGATGAGCGGACCTGACTGTGAAGGATTCGTGAAATATCCTGATCGAATTAGTGGTGACTCAATGAGATTATCAGCATCAGATCGTAGGTCGTGGTTGTGTCGTACACCAAGAAACCTGAAGCGCTCTTTAAGGTAACAGGGTATGCGCCCAGGAGAGAGTAGAATCAAGAATAACGCCCAAGTTTCTTACTGTACTGCTAACATTTAGAGAAACATCACTTGAGTAAATGTGTGGCATAGTACGCAACTTAAGCTTAGCAATTTGTTTAGTACCGGCAATGATTATGGCTTGCGATTTCTGGGGATTTATTGTTAAGCCATGTGACTGACTCCATTCAGATACTGTGGCGAGGTCACCATTAATTTTATCAATCACGGTATCGATTACCTCGACAGTACCCTGGGTGTACATTTTCAGATCGTAAGCGTATAAGTGGTAATTACATGAGATAAGGGGTGTCTCAAAGTTTATAAAGATTGAGAAAAGGAGAGGTGAGAGGGTACCCCATTGAGGTACTCCCGCAATGACATCAGAAAACTCAGAAAACACATCATCAACACGTACACATTGCTGACGACCTACAAGATAATTACTAAACCAAGCTGTTTCCTAGTCTAGGCCAAAAACCCTACGCAGCATAGCCAACATCATATCACTCAATCAAGCGTGTTAAATGCATTGCTATAATCCAACAGAACCAAAGCAGGCAGTTGTTGTCGAGACATGCCCAAACGTATGTCATCAGTTACATTAGTTAAGGCGGTTGTTGTGCTGTGCTCAGGTCAAAACCTAGGCTGAAATTTGCTAAGAAAATTATTTGAATTCATAAATGCATTAAGTTGATTAGAAACAAGTATTTCAAGAACTTTTTCACAAGGTTTTGTGGTGAATTGGAATCATCAAAGATCCGTCCTCGTTTGACAAGATCGTAGATAATTTTTAATTAATGTACATGGGCTACGTGTTTGTCTGTCATTAAGTCGGAACGAAAGAATAGATGATCTCAAAGGTTTGGTTTCAATGTAATGTAAAAGAAAAATTTTTTAATTTGTTTGTTACCACTTTGAGCACGCCTAGTTCATATATTCATTACATTAATATTTGTTTTACACACTATTCATACATAATATTTAAAGAACGTTAAATATGGATGGATAAGACATGCAGACAGACATGCATTATGTAAAAATAAAATTGTATTTATAAAACAGCTACTATATGTCAAGCAAAAAAGTAACCTTGCCTGGAAATAGCAGATTTCTTTAAAGTTACAGGATACATCATAAAATGGGCGGAAATCGAGTTTGCGACCTCCTTCGTTGCAAGCCGCCGCCAACTCGGCTCTATCAATCGCCTCGTATTTATATAAAAGCAAAAATAAACAGAGCACCAGCGGAGAAAGTACATCTAATATTTATGGAATTTATTTGCAAATATATCTTGGGTGAAGTAATGGCCATAACAAGACAAGTAAGGATATACAACGTTTTTTTTTCCCCTGGTTTTTTCCTTGGCTAATTAGTTTGTAACACATAAGAAAAACAAAACCGTAGTGAAATCTCCATTGCAACAAGACCCTTGTTTTGTTCTATATTCAAAGCCGGCAAAGTACGCAACCCACCTGATGCTTAGTGGCATCCACACTCACTTGTGATATCGACTTACGATGCGTTGCCAACTATAGACTTCAGTTGAAATTACTTTAGTTCCAGTAATTTCACCTCAATCATTCTCGCTCCGATCGCCGCCCGGTACGGACACGGACGTTCCAATACCACTCCGATTGATCGGTCTCTTCCCGTTTTTCAGTGGCGCTCAGTTTACCGACGTCATAGTATAGAGCGTTGGTTCCGTGATACGGTTTTTCTGGGTTTTCTTACTCCCTCCGAGCGCTATTGAAGTGATTTTTTTTTGCGACTAAGTATCTTAGTCTATCACAGTGCTGTGCTGTGTTGTGCCTGTGCTGAGAGCTGTGTGTGCCCAGCGTAAAGTATTCTGGTTTTAGTACAAAGGATACCTAACAGTGATAACTGAATTTGTACTGATCCAGTCCTTTTATTTTATTTATTTTTCTTTTCTACTATTTTATTTATTTACTCTCCTATTTTCATATTTATCTTTACCATATTTGTGTCTTTTCCGTGTACATTTGCCGTTTTTGTCGGTAAAGGTTGACCCTAACGCGGTTAACTCTTTATCTGCGTACCCTGCATAAGGTTTCTAGGTAGCGGCCTTCGGCGAACTATGGTTAGTTTTAAGTTATTTTCCCCAGCCTTTACTACTGGTAGGGAGGTTAGCCGCTAGGGTTGCTAGGTCTATTAGGAACTTTAGGCATCTTTTATTTATTTATATATTTATATCTTCCTACCAAGCCCTCCCATGGACTCGTAAAGCATCGTAAACTTTGCGAAAGCGTTCACCCAGGCGCTCGCTGCATCGGTCGTCTCAATCTCTGACGAGGTCTTCACGCAGGCCTTATTAGCGCTTAACACGTCCCCGGCCCCTCAGGCCCCAATCCCGACCCCTCAGGCCACCAAAGCTCAGACCCCTCTGGTCTTTAGCTCGTCTCCCGCGTCTCCCGTGCCCTCCGAGTTGGACTGTGAGTCGGACACAGCCTCTCGAACGTCACGCTGCAAGCGTACCGCTCCCGGGAGCGACTCGTACGCCTCCACCTTAACCTCTCTCCTGAGCTTAACCTTAGGCTCTCCTGAGCCGCCATTCCAGTTAGTCACCAAACGCTCTAAGAAGCGTTCGAAAAAAGCCGCGGTGTCTTCAACACCCGAGCCCACCCCGGTGTCTTCAACGGCCCCACGCCGTTAATGTCACTGCAAATGACCGTGACCCTGCCGGTTCCATCCAAGCCAGCAACGCGCTGCGCTCCCGTCCCATCTAAACCTCAGTTCCCTCCGCCCGTCTTACTCTGCGAAAAAGCGCGCTGGACCGCGGTTTCTAACTTGTGCAATGGGCACAAAATTAATTACGTGAAAGCGGCAAACACAGGCGAAACTATAAAAATTCAAGTCGCGACTATTGACGACTTCCGCGCGTTCACTCGGCTCTTATCAGTTAGACAAATAGCTGATCACACCTAAGCCCTCCCAGAGGAGCGTAAGATCCGTGCAGTATTACGGGGCGTCCCGTTCGAGCTCGCCAACGACGATATCTTGGAGGACCTTAAGTCCCAGGGCTTCCCGGCTGAAGCAGTGCACAAGATGCACTCTAACCGCGGTAGACGTTTTCCTCTCGCCCTCGTCATCCTATCCAACACTCCCAACTCGAGCGATATCTTCAGAGAGTCTCGCACAATCTGCGGACTCTCGAACATCTCCGCCGTAAATCCCGCGTCCGGTCATGTCAAACCCAAGGGCTTATCCCTAGCTTCAATTAACGCTCGTAGCCTGCAACGTTTGCTTGTGCCGTATATAATATAAGAGGTTATCGCACAAACAAACTTGCCGACAATTACAACTGGCAATTTACAAGCCTGTCATTATTTGTAATTTCTTGAAAGATAGAATATGTAAGATTGTTCTATGGCATTCTATCACGGGCAACGGCCCCAATAATATAGATATAGAATAAAATGTGTCTAAGTCTTTTCATCTTTAATAAAAAAAGTATATTGAAAAATATAAGTGTTTTCCTCGCTAGTTAGAAAGCCCTCCTAGTATTAGGGTTAGGTCATCGAATGGTCCCGGACCGTTTGATGGTAGAGGCGCCGGGTAGTTTTTACTAATTTTTTTCCAGATTCTTCAAACAGAGAAGAAAGTGTAAAGTCAAAGTAAGAAAAGTAAGAAAATCGAAACAAGATGGATAATACGCCGAAATATAATGGTATTTCAACGGTTCTAGTCAGCGAGTTTTTGGCCCAATTTGAAATGATTTCTGCATTGAACAAATACGATGAAGGAAACAAAAAATAATATTGGGAGCATATTTAGAAGGACCGGCCCTGTGTTTTTATAGAACAATAATTGGTTCGTGTGAAACGTTCGAAGATATAAAAGCTAAATTAATTTATGAATTTGGTAGAGAAGTAGACCATGTTGCAAATTTTTACTCACGGAAGCAACAAGCCGAAGAGGATATATTGACCTACTTCTATGCTTTGGATATGTGTGCAACTAAAGCCGGCGCAGTCATAAGAGAAAAGATCTTCATAAGGCATTTCCTTCAAAATTGTAATTATACAATTAGATGCCGATTAGCTTCCCAAATTTACGTGCGTAAAAATTAGTTAAAAGAAACGATTATATAAACGATTATTTTGGTAATAAGCAGGAAGTAAATTTAAACCTCCCAATACACGTCCGAACGTCACAAGAAAAGCCAGTATGTTCTACGACGTCGCCAAGGAATGGAAATGAAAACTGTCAAATGTCGACCAATATGAACTACGAGAACGCGAGAGGAAGATTTATCAACAATAACGATCGATCCCCATATGCTTTGAGAAGGAGAGGAGACCGTGGTGATGCATCCAATGCATCCAATATGGATGAACCTGGAGTACAATCGGCGTCAATCAGACAGATGGGGACACAATTGATGCCAACTAGTCAAGAAAATAATCCTTCAAGTGAGTTTTGCCCATCCATTAATTTAAGACTAAAAAATAATAATATTTCAGCTTTACTTGATACAGGCGCATCAGTTTCTGTAATCTCCCAAAATTTATGTAATCAATTAAATATAATAATACATAATGTGGAGAATGTAAAAATCCGAGCCGTTAATGGTAATCGAATGGATATAATAGGTAAAGTACATGTTGTTTCTGTACAAAATTGTTATGTAATTAATAATATTGAAAGAAATTTAATTCTCGGGCCAGACTTTCTTCAGAAGTCTGGTGCAATATTAAACTTTAAGGAAGGTCATGTTAACAATATTATTTGTAACTTTGTTACACAAAAAAAAATTTTGTAAAGTAAAATGAATTAAGTTAAAATAACACTATTAATAATGTGCACGTTTAATTTGAGCCATGCCTAATAATCTTCAAAAAAGAGAAAGTTTACGAGTATATATAATATTGTGATATTGCTGTCTGTGGGTCAACACGCGGATGTAGAATAGAATAGAACAGTGGGGTAAAATAATAAAAGGGTTATGATCGAATAGGAAATATATTTTAAATGTTATTGATGTAGCATTTTTGTCAGGTGTATTTCAATACATTGACAAACTTCTTTGCGTTGCGTTGTGAAATATAAATTTATAGGCATCATTTGGGGTTAAATAAAATACTCTAGATCCAATTTTATGATCTATTCATAGGTACGTTTATCCGGTAATAGTTTATGATATAGGTAGGTAAATATTAGACTGAAGAAAAATACAAACTTTTAAATAAACTTTTAATAATTCAGATAAAGTTTAAAGTTAATATGACAGTTCATATCAAATGTGTTTGCTTTGCCAGCTGAATGATAATGTAAGGTAATAGAATTTGATTAATCTTAGTGTTAATTTTAATATAAGTAGGATTAACTGAATTAAATTTTATTGGGATATTAATGTATCGATTACTTATTGATTAATTATAATTATACTTTGATTGTATTCAATGGGTTATTGTAACAGTTAGAAAGCCCTCCTAGTATTAGGGTTAGGTCATCGAATGGTCCCGGACCGTTTGAGTACTAACCTTCCTGAGCTCAAACTGTTCCTTCAGAAGAACGAGCCAGACCTATTGCTTCTCCAAAGATGTGGCTCACTCCAAACTCTTTGCTCTTTACTCAAAGCTCTATTCCTAAACACGCGTTCACCCGTAACAACAGGCCCAACTCCGACGGTTTCGGCGGCAAAGCTATTTACTACAAAAGAGGTTTCCTCTGAGGTTTCCACTGCATTCCTCTTCCTACCCCTCCTCTCCTCAAGATGGAAGCCACTGTGTGTACATTGGCTATGACTGGTCATCCGACCATCCTCATAGCTTCAATCTACATACCTAGTGGCACCAGACCTATCTGCAGCGACTTTGAGGCCATTCTCGCCCTCGGCCATTCATTCATTATGTTCGGAGATTTTAACTCCAAACATACTGTCTGGACGTGCCTATCGACCAACCCCGGCGGTATCGATCTTCTTGACATCATTGAGCAACTTGACTTAGATGTAATTTCTCCCGTCACTCCTACTCACTATCCCGACAACCCGAACCACTCTCCTCACATCCTCGATTCTGCAATTGTAAGCGAATCAACCTCGATCTCAGGTCCCCGAACTCTCCACTCGCGATCTCGCCCAACCAATTAGATAGCCCGGATAAAATAGACTCGTTATCAATTCCCTCACTGATGCTATCAACTCAGCCATCAGTGATAACGCAAAGGTTGCTAAGCAAGGCAAACTTACGCTTCCCTTAGCCGTTAGCAACCTTATTAAAGCTAAGGACGCGGCTCTCCGGAGAGCCAAGCTCTCTCCCACGCCCACCTATAGATTAGCTGCGAATCAGCTACAACATAAAGTTAGGTCTTGCCTCGCGGAACTCCGAGACGTTCAGATGAACGTTCTCATGGAAAATATCTCCCCGTCCCACCAAGCGTACTATAGTATGGCGCGAGCCTTACGCGTAGACGCCGCCTCTCACTCGTCCCGACGGAACTGCCGCCTTCGAGGACGAAGAGAAAGCCGAATGCCTGATAGCATTGCCTCACAATGCTCGACCAGCACTCAACCCATGGATCCCTCTCACATCCAGGCGGTGGAGGACAAAGTCCTCCGCAGAGACTCTCTCCCCATCACCGCCGACTCTGTCACAGTGTCTAATGACGAAATCTCTCTTGTCATTAGACATCAAAAATCCAAAAAGGCTCCGGGTGCGGATGGTATTTCCAACCACGCACTTAAGCACCTGCCTCAACAAGTGCTTACCTTGTTAGCTATTATATTCAATGCCTGCTTCGACCTTAACTACTTTCCAAAAGCTTGGAAAGAAGCGACAGTCTTACGCATTCCCAACCCGGGTAAACCACTGAATATCCCGGCTAATCACAGACCCATCAGCCTACTCAAGGCCATGGCTAAACTTCTCGAGAGAGTCATACTCTCCCAAATGCGGAACCATCTGTTTCCAACGGATGGCAATCCCCGCATCATTCCCCATCAGTTCGGCTAAGCACTCTTGCCCTCAGCAAGTACATCGCATAGTCAAGTACATATTCGTCGGCTTCTAGCCGCGGCGTTATAAAGCGGTCGCAGTCTTCTTTAAAAAGTAAGTATTATAAAAGTATTTAAAGTATGGCACAGCGGTCTCGTTTACAAACTGTATCAAATAGACTTACCGGATTGCCTAGTCAGAATAATCGCGTCGTTTCTCAAAGACCGTACGTTTCGCTTTAAACATGAAGGCACGCTTTTCGCGCCCCGTTCCAAAAAGGCTGGAGTCCCTCAAGGCTCAGTCCTCGGCCCTCTGTTGTACACCGTGTATACCAACGACATTCCCATCCCGCCGAAAGGCGTCGAACTCGCCCTCTTTGCCGACGACACCGTCCTTTACACCAAAGGTCACAGTGTCACGCAGCTCGTCACCAGACTCCAAAAGGCCGTAAACGCCCTCGGTGTAGGTTTTTAAAATGGCGCATCGATTTGAACCCAGACAAGAGTTCTGCGATTCGCTTCGACCCCAAACGTCGTCGTCCCGCTGACGACCTACACGTTCGAATGTTAGGCATTCCCATCCCCTGGAAGCAGAGTACTTAGGCGTCACCTTAGACCCGACGCTTTCCCCACGCCAAACCCTCCGTCCTGCACAAACTGCTGGTAGTTTAAAATCTCTTCTGCCGCAGTGCCACAAACGCACCCGGACGTGCGTAACGCGGACCTGCACACAGATCTTGAACTACCTACAGTGCAACAGCACCTCAAAACACTCTCAGAAGCGTTCTTCAAACGCTCCGAAACCCACCCCAAGCCTCTAGTTCGAGATTCAGTCTCGTATACTACCCCTGTCATAGATTCAAAGTTCAAAGTCGCTAGACCGATAAACGCGCACACGAACGTAGCTACGCAACTAACACTAGATCTCGAAGCCCTTCAGGCCGCAACTTCTAATTCTAATCTAGATTCGAATTCATTCAATTTTTATTTTTCATTTTGAGCACCTTCAGTGCTATGAATTCACCTTCAGTTCTATATAATTCCCAGTGGGTGACCCCTTCTGGGCCCCGCTAGCGCGGCCTCTTTCTCCAATTGGTCGTCGCTCAGATGAAGGCTGTGAGGCAAAAAATTGCACGAGTCATTATCTCAGTCAGCGAGTCCCACATAACCTCGATCGCGCGTGGCGAGGTATGCGTAAGAGCAGTTTTTAGATCCTCCTGCACTCGCCGTGGAGGGGAACAAAAAAAAAGTAATTTCACCGTTCCCTATGATCGGAACACATACACGTAAATGTGTTTATCCTAGCGGTAAAAATGGGAAGGAACGCAGTAGCATCCCAGACGAAATCTTAACAAAGAAACTGTACTACCACTGTTCACACTTCAAATTAAAGTTACGATTTGAAATAATACATGCGCTGTAACTACTTAGTGTATTTACTTGCTAGGAACATTTTGCACATTACAAGGATAATAATATTTTCAAAACAAAAAATCCAAATAACTTTAAAAAGTTAGTATTGTACTTTCTACTTTTAATAATTAACGCACTAAAAAACCTAAATCAACCACACTTGAGAATCGTAAATTTTACTTCAGAATCTAATACACAAAATGCATTTAAAAAATTGCTCGTCACGAAAATTTGAGCTTTCTATGACCCAAACCACGACCCAACTTATCATTTTCGCCGTTATTCAATTCGAACCTCGACTGCAGGCTTCACAAGAAAAGTCCTTGCGCAGCGCCACGACCCTATTGTGTCCAAAACTTTGCTGCAAGCAAGTTAGGTTCCATCACAAACTGTAACTAAGGCCGCACTTGTTCCAGGAAATCTTGACAAAATGAAGGCTATGTATCCCCTTAAGAAATGGGTCGGTAAATCTTAGATCAAGCGGCCGTTGAATGTCTTTTCTTCTGCTAATTGCCTCGATTTGTGGGTTTGTAGTGATTGTTTGGTTATTTTTTTGTAGGTGATACATAATTTTTCTTTCTTTTAGTTAAATTTTTTTTTATCTTGAGTATTTTCGGAGTTACTCACATTCGTCAAGAGCGTCGGTAGAGCAGTGTTAAAGGCTTGGGCTTCTAGATTTCGATCTCGCGGGTTCGATCTTCAATTTAAAAACATTCTGTGGCGCTACTTGTACATCTTTGACAGCTCTCGGAAACGTGTTACGTTTGTATTGTTTGAAATATCGATATATATAACAAAAATATTATATTTATATTATTATATATATATATATATATATATATATATATATATATACATACATACATATAAAGAAGCAATTCAAAGGCCCCGTCCTGTCACACATTTGTATTCAATGAAAGCATTTATTTCATTTAATGCAATGATTATTTTGAAATATTTTTATAAACCAAAACTCTTCACCACTATGTTGGATATCACCATGTTTCATGTAAACGGAAAACAAGTGCAGAATTTTCAATTCCTTATTAAGTTCATAAAAGTTCTTGGAGATAAAGAAAACTTCTTTATTTAGTTATGTTTGGCGAATAAATCTTTATTAATAATAATCAGTCAATTATACACACATCAAAAAAAGTCTAATATTTTTTTATTGCTAAAAATATTGAAAATAAATTATTACGTAAGTGTATTTATTTCAAAAAAACATCATTTATATGTAGAAATCATAAAAATCTTCCTTGGCTTCTGTATAATATTAAAACGAAGTCAATGGATATATATTATGCCCCTCACTCTTATTTCTGCATGAAAGCGATTTAAATCCATGTCTCTAAAATTGTTCATTTGAAAAATTTCAAAGTTTGCATGCTTCTGCTGGACTGGATAATAGCACTCAGACCATTCGTAATTATTTACACCATTTTGGATTACGACCAAGGAGATCCTGACACCTTTGAATAAACGGAACAGTGACGCAGATTGCAGTAGGCCAAGCAGCTTCAAAACGATAAAGACGAAGAAGTAGAGATCAGGGGTAAGTGTCTTTTCGTTGACGAAATATGATTTAGTACTCATCCTAACGACCGACGTTTTCATGTTTGGAGAAGGCCGGGAAATTCCGAAAACCAAGAAATAGCCACTGGAACCATTCAACAAGGCAGCAAATTGTTATCTTTTCGGGACGGAATAATGATTGGAGTTTGAACGCCTTTGATCGCGTACCTCCATGACAGCTGATTTGTACAAGACAGCTGTTATCGATGGTATTATCATACCATTCAGTATAAATTTTGGTAACCAATTGGTGTTGGTCGACGATAATGTGACGAACGCTGCTCTCCGGGAGTGCGATATCATGTGGTTAGACTGGCCTGCCAGCTCTCCGGACGCCCTCAAGCGAGATATTTGGAGTCGTCAGCTACCTCCAAGAACTCTGTTAGAGATCAAGGAAGCCGCCATTTAAGTACGGGATAAATTATCACAAGAACTATTGGCAAATTGATCTACAGCATGCCCAGGAAGACTGCCGCATGCGTTGGAGCCAAGGGAGGAGTAATGTTGTATTGAATTTGTACATTACAGCATGTAAAATAAATAAAATAATTTACTTTAATTAAATCTTCTCATTTCCTTACATAACAATTTCACATTGATTGAAAAGTCAATTTTATTTAAGATAAATAAAAGGAAAATTGAGTTATTTAATATTCAAATGATGTGTTTTTAAGTGTTAAAGCAACAAATAATCCATTCATTAATTATTTAATACGAGAAAAAACATCTTAACTTTTCCAAAAGAACGCGGTCTTTTTTTAATGTGTATAGATGTAGAAATATTTTGTTACATTTCTCTAATTTATAGTTACTGAATAACTTTAATAACTGTAGGTTCAATATTTACTTATTTAAGTAGCGAAAACTAATTACGTAGATTTACATCCACTAGTTACTAATCTAGCACCGACATAAAATTGTACAAAAAAAATGGCTCTGGTATTGTCACAGGATACATTTACGAATACAATTTCAATTAAACCGGTACTCGTAATGCAAAATGTGGGTTTGCGAGCAAGATACAATTTTTCGTGTCTATAGTTTCGTTTGTATTTGCGGCGTTTCGTATATTGTTAGTTCGATTCGCGCTGTGACTAAACTATTCCACGAGTGAAATCAGGCGACCGGGAACTAGATTTTTGAAGTAAGTGCCAAAGGTTATCATCCGCTTTTTTAATTTAATCAAAAATTTAAACTAATAGAACCGCCTCCGTTCTTTACCTTGGTATACTAGATGCAGGCAAAAATGTCATTCCGTAGTGGAAACACCAAAAAGTCGTAATAAACGATTCGAAAAGTCCTTTTTTATTAAGGTTTCCAAATTGTGGAACGAGTTCCCGTCTTTATTTTGTTAGATAAATATAGTTCTGAAGCTTTTATAAGCAAAGTGAATAGGATAGGTATCTCTTGGATAGATACCTCTCATCCTCGTCTGCATTGTCATTCAAGCCATTAAATAAAATGGAATAAGATTGTCTTGTTAATATACTGTCAAAAAAAATTTAACTTACCTACAAGTTATTTTAAATTACCAAACAAATTTATAAAAATTATCAACAAGAGGATAATCCACCGCTTCTGCTTAAACTAACGGTGCAGAAAAATATATTTTATATCTTAACAATACAATTTGAGATCTAATACTGTCAGCAAAAAAAGGTTATTACAAAAATAAAACTGAAAAAATCTTTTCTCGCATAAAGCCGATGTTACCCATTTGGAAAGAAAGATTCTTGCATATTAGCTGCATTTCCTAGAAATAATTAAGACTTTGGAAGTTATTAGGGTGTATCTCAAAGAGTTTTATCTGAAAATCCAAAACGATTGGAGTATGAATGATGTCTATCCATGAGAATGCCACTTATACCATTGGGGGGATCGCGAGCTCCATTGCCGGCTTCGACTAGGTTAAAAAACCAAGGATGACAGTCGTGACAGCCTGGAGGGCTGGAACTTTCCTCGCACAACCAATTTACAATACCAACTGTGCGAATTCAGTGGTCTAAACAAGATAACAACTTCATTATTTACAGCTTAAAATTTTTTTAACAATGTTGATTACATAATTTAAGACTCTTGCCTCTTATAACTTGTTCAACATGTGTTGACTTACAATCTGCCATTTTTTACTCTAGAGACCACATCTGTTATCAAGATGTTTTTTTTTTAATTTTTAGCCACAACATTTTAATCTTTTCTTGTAAAATCACTTAGCTGTTTTATGCAGCCTTTAAATTAAATTGGTTCCGGTGAATTTATTCGCAAACATTTTCTATCGTTTTTCTACTTTTATATCTGTATCTATCTGTACTTTTATAAACCCCCGTGATAAAGTTTCTGAGAAATGCATCTTCGTCTGAAGCTCACTGAAGCTCAAGTGTTCAGCCGTACACGTGCCGGCCTTGAGGAGAGCGTTTATTCAATATATCCCGGGAAACAATAACGTCTTGTTATATGGAGGGTAAATAAAAATAATATTATATCTCTTATGTGAAAGCAAACATTCACGATGTAGACAATTTCTTTATTATACATGGACCGTAAGTAAAAATTTGATATTGTATAAACTAGGAAACTACTTGAGTACCGGTCATTTGGGGTGTGTTGCCACTGATGAGGTGAATAACAAATTGTTTTGAGAGTTTTTCCTTAGTGAAGCTTTGAGAATCATGGTGTGACAACCTAACTTCGGGAACGACTACATTTTCGTTGACAGCTTTATTTCTAAAATTTTTTGTTAACTACAATCTAGGTTTATAAATAAGTTTAAAAATATATTTTTTATTTTTTTTATTTTTATTTAATAATTTATGTACACACAGAAAAACACAATAATAAAAATGACTTATAAACTAATAAAGTTCAAAGGTACAACTTTTTTCTAATAGAAATTTCTACTAATTTGTAGTACAGAACAAGTTTAGTGTGTACAACTATATTCAAATAATATAAAATAAAATACAATACAATAAATAATCATAAAATAAATATATAAATTAACTTAAACCCATACATAAATTCTAATATTTATCTACATACATACATTTATAAACGAATGATTTATATTAATATTCTACATAATATACATACATTTTGAACATCAACACAACATTTTAAGGTTGAGAAAGATAGTGTTGCATTACTTTATTTTTGAAAATTGGTAACGATTTTGCTTCGCGTATTTCATAAGGAAGTGAGTTCCATAGTCTGACGGCATGAACAGTAAAGGAGTGGGAAAAGAAATCGGTCATATGAGGTTTAAGGTAAAGGAGAGTGCGCTTGCGGGTTCTGCAAAGTTTATCTTGGGAACCATAAAAGAGAAACGCTCACTAAGATATCGGGGAGAGGAAGGGTTGTAAAGGACATTATATAGTAGACAGAGAATGCGACTGTTCCTACGTAACCGAATCGGTAGCCATCGGAGTTGCTTTCGATATTCTGAAACGTGATCATATTTATAATTATTCTCAATAAATCTGTAATAAAGTATAGACAAACAAACTTCATAAACCGTGAACAAAGCTTATTTGAAGCATATGACACCCCGTTACATTCCAAATTCAAATCGACTACCTAATGTAAACTGTCTTTGTCATAGGACTAAAACGGAGGCCAAATGGCGTAGTGCGTAGCAATCCTGCCTCATACATCGGAGATCCCAGGGTCGAGTCCTGGTCGGGGCAATCATTTATGTGATGAACACGGATGTTTTCTCGGGTGATGGTTGTTGATACTCATATATATGTATGTTTATGCTGGATCCCCCCCCCTCCAAGTCTACTTTGTCAAAAAAAAAAAAAGAAGATTACAAATAAATTTATTAGTGTCAAAAAATCTTGAACCTACACTACGAAGGTCGCTTGTGAACTGCCGCGAGAGTAAAGTAAGTTTAAACTGAAGCGGAGCGTAAAGAATTAAAGCGAATGTATAAATCTTTGAGCGGGTCAAAGTTTATCATATTGTTAAATTTTAGGTTTTTATAAGAATCAAACATAAAAATCGAAGAACCAATATTTCTTACAGTTACATAATTTATTTAGTATTAGAGAATCTGTTTCGCTTGCCTTTGTCCAAACAGGAGATGAAACATAAGTATATCTACAGTCATTAAATATAAAAGATATCAAAATTATTAGAAGTTACATATAAGTATCAGTTTATGAAGTGCTTGTAAGCTTCCGGCAACGTGCTTCTATGAACCGTAACACATTACTACCCATTCTACTCGTAATGTTATGCCTATTCATTGTGGGCAACAGATAACATAAACATTATTCATAATAATTACTCAAAACCACTCGTAAGTTCGGGTGTATCGTTGAGGAAAAAGTATATGAGTTATGACTCGTACGATGGCGGGAAAACCCCAGCTTTGACGCGGGCATCGCTCCACAAACCTGTTGTGTACAATTTTTTTTCTTCAGTCCACTGCAGCTATCGGAGCGTGTATTTTTGTTATATTAAAATATATGCTGTGTTTCGAAATAAAGTTTTTAAAAAAGCCTCAACTTTGACCTTACCAGAAACGACTCTACAATGTCAACAGTGGATATTTTTAACGATACTTTTACGGAGGTATCGAGTATTTTAACTAAAACAAGTGGAGACCAGCCATTTACGAAGAACGTGACCTCGCATGAATCAGTCTCCCCGAGCGCTCTTAATTCCACAGTGGAGCAAATCGATGACCAAATATCTTCAGTAATATTTGAATACTTCATGTTCCTGGAGATTATCATGCCAGCTGTAGAACTGACAGTTATTCTGCTCGCAGCTATGAAAATCCCCAGCTGGAGAAAAAACTACAGGAATCAAATGTTCGTGCAAATCAGTTTCTCTAGATTTTTAAAAAGACTACTTTTGTGTGTTGAGTTTTACAATGATCGAGAAGGTGCCGCGTCAGTAGTGAAACTTATTTTATTTTCTGCACATGTGTACGTCGATTATGTGTTAATAGTTTTAGTGGCTTTATTTATAAAGCATATTTACGATTCGTTGATAATAGTAATTGTGAGGACCACAGAGCGTAGTTTGTATAGAGACCTTCTTTATGCTTGGCTAATACCTGGGTCAATTGCCTTATTATGGGCACTTTTATTGTACTTTAATGTGTTGGACGAATTTTCGGTATACTTCTTGATCTGTTGCATATTCCTCTGGCCTCTTCAAATATTTAGCACTGTTTTCTACCTTTTCATACTTTTCACAATATTCCAAGACGATGTAATGAAATATGCAAGAGGTCTTACTATTTCCACGTTTCTGTTGTGCCTGATTATAAACGTGTATTTGATTTCAAAGGATATAATTAAGCTGTGGTGTATACAATGTTTTGCAACGCTTCTAGTTAGTTACGCTTCGGGATTTTTTATGAATGCACTAATACTAAATTTGTACATAGTTCTAATTATTATGGATTTTAAATGTCAAAGCAATAGAAATAAATTGAAAATGTCCAAGGATACTAACAGTATATTTTTATAGATACGAATAAACCAATAGTTTTCAATTGTTTAGTTAGTCGAATTTGAAACCATGATATTAATTTATAGCTCACATATTGAATTTTATCAAATCCAACTAGGTACATTGTGTTCATGTGAAGTAACGTGATAGACTTATTATTTTATTTATTTTAATGTTATCGGCGCTGATAGAGTATCCGTCAGAAAAATTTGTAATCAAACAATATTTGTGTGCTGTCGATTGTCCGCTATTCTCAAGATGCTTAAAGGTCAAGATCTAATGTATACTGGACATTTTTTTATCCTTTTTACACAAAAATCACATAAAATGAAAGAGTTTAGATACTCAATTTGAAGTAAGAGTAAAAGAAAAGTTTGAGAAATTAAAGCGTTTGAGATACGTGACCGTCTGCGCTTAGCACACAAATAATGACGTATTCTCCAACGACGTATGATGAAGATACATTTTAAAGTTTTAAAAAATAAAACAATCGATATTCTTAATACTATTAAAATTTAATTTAGGATCACAACGTTAGGTTACAAAAATATAATAAAAAAACATGTGTAATTGAAACATAAAAGTGTTAGCACTGGTGTTCTTAACACTCCTATTGCTAGACGTTAGTAGACACACCAGTTACAGATCACATGCGCTCTACAGTAACCTATTACATAGTTTTGTATATAAATTGCTTTATTATGAATTACTTAACAAATAAATACAATTTCTTACATCCATTGAAACTGCTTTGTTTAGGGAGTTGTTTATTTACAGCGTTTGTTATGTGGACGGAGGTGTTCGGTGTGATACTTGTGATTCAGCGCTGCGCGCGGTTCTGCTTGCGGTTGACAGCGCTGACGATAGAGGATGCTAAATTAGTTGCAGTTGCAGGCGCAGCGCTTGACGCGCTTCTCGCGGTGCAGCAGTGCGTCGACGCTGCGGACTGAGCGAGGCTGCATATCTGAAATTAAGAACGTTAAACTGTGAGATAGTTGCTAGAAAATACCGTAGAGTGCATGTAACATGAATGAGCAAAGACAAAAGCAATAAAGTTTATTGAACATAAGACGCCCATAACATAATTAAAGAGCATTGAAATGCGTGATAACCGGTGTCATTGTAGCAGTTTTTATATAGACAACATACATATAATCGGTAGTCATAATCTAAACATAAATAAAAATAAAATAAAACTGTTGTATTGACAAATATGACTCTGACTGAAGAAAGACTCTGACTTTCAAACTAAGAGAAAAACCTGTACATTTGGAGAAACGTATATATTGTGATTGTAGTTTTGGTATTAGATTTTACAACAACTATAAAAATAATATAAAATATTTAATTAACTAATACGTATTTTGTCATGTAAATTATAAAAAGTTTTGCAGTCTCATTACTATTTTATAGCGTTCGCTCTAGTCATATCACTGCAAAATACACAATCAATAGATATTTAAAATAACTACAAGACAAAAAAATATCTTTGATTTCCACGAAGATGTAATCATTTTAAAGCACCAAAATGTTCATTATTTGATGCCTAAAACGAAAAATCCGTGATTGATTAAATGTTGCCGTGCCGGCACAATTGAAACCGCAAATTGGTATTAAATCTACGAGTAATTGTTTGAGTAATTTTGCAGCAGACTTTCTGGATATTAATCCCAAATGGTAAGGTCACAAATGGATTTCAGATTTTCAAACCAAAATTTTAATGCTTTTTCATTTCTTTATATCTATCTCCACCAAGGTACAGATAAAACTTCAGACATGTCCTTGCTTACAAGCACGTTTAAGTGTGCGGGCCATAGGCAGACCGGCAGACTTTCCCTACTGGCAAGCCCAGATTTTAGGGGCGGCTGGTCGCGAAAATACCATACATTTTACGCAGATCTAAAGGAATGAAACGGTCATGGAAATATCGAATTGGCTGTGATTGCTGTGGTAATAACTTAGGTCTACAGCGAGGATGATTGCTGCTCCTCAGGCGGTACTGCCATACCATAAATCATATAATCAAGCGACTTCATGAATGTAACGTTCAGCTCTAAATTTTCCTATGTATAAAACACTTCTAAATTACTATTTCATGTTGCTAAGTGCTGAAAAGAAAACTTCAATTTTCTGTTTTTTTTTATATGTCTGTATGAAGACTGGTATGTTTTTGCAATCAATTGTTTCATATAAAGTTATAGAGTCCATGCCCAACATCTGTACCGCACGGGCAATTCAGTCAGATGCCACCCACCAAACGTTACTGTTTACGAATCACTAAACCAAAAAGTAGGGTAAAATTATTTTTGGTGAGAAAAATATTTAACGGGCCTTGAAAAGTAAGTTAAAAACTAATGATGAATCATCATTATCATGAAAAAAATCGTTAAGCAGGGCTGCCATCTTGTAACTTCGGAATTCAAATCTTGTAACTTCGCAAATGTTTTATACGTCTACTTGTAATCTTCAGTAGAATTTATATGGATTTTCTGTTGTCCTTACAGCGTAGTATTGCTACCTTCAAAGAGAACAAACATCTTGACTTAAGAGGATTATGCTTAATTAACTAAGTGTCTAGTTAATGAAGATTACTGTTGTACTTTTGTTTTTTTGTTGGCAGCGAGAGTAACTTTTATTATTTTAATATGAAAAATATATCTTAGAAGGAATATTTTTTATTATAAAAATGAAAGGATTGTTATGTTTATTTTCAGACAGAGTGGGTGTTAATTATTTTTCTGTTTGTTTATTTAAGTAAATTTTCCTGTTCCTTTGTTTCATTTGAATAAAAAAGGTCGTGTTTTGAGTTGCATAATTTTTTTTTCTTTTTTACTTTCATTTTGTTATAAGTAATATTAAACAAAATAATTATACAAACACTTTTTTCGAAATTCATGATTTTAAATAATACTCGATTGCTTCCAATTAAATCAGTGTGATTAATGTATCATTTTACTATTCCAGAAAAAATTTCAGCTACATACATACCGCATTATACTTCCGCGCATATCTGTGTGCAATTATATTATTTTGGATAATTTTAGTTCAATATAAAAATTAAAATACCTTTCATAACTCTATTTAAAGATCTAAAGATCTTTAGATCTGCTAAAACCGCTATTTTAGGCTTTTTAAATCTAATTTTATGGTAATAAATATAGAGTCATGGTTTATATGTAAATTTCCATCGTGAAGTACACTTACAATGCGGTCTATCTTCTCCAGGCAGTCGTTGGGGCAGCAAAAGGGTACGAGGAGCCTTTTGCATGGCCATGAGTCTCGGTTCCTGCCTGTCTTCGTCCTCGTTCTGCCGCGCCTCGGCCTCAGCCGTGGCCTGGGCTTCGGCCTCCGCCGCCGCCGCCAGAGTGTTCACGATGGTCTTCACCTGCGTAAGGAGATGCTGCTGTAGTTTAGTTTGGGCGTTTAGAAGTTGGCTGAGTGATAGGTTTTAAGAAAAGCTTCGAAAATGCTGATGGGTTTCACAAGTCATTGTCAAGTTTTTTTGTGAGGTGGATTTAATATCTAATATCTACAATCCCTTTTGTACCGTCCATAGTACCTCTATGGACGGTACAAAAGGGATTGTAATTACTTACACATATCGCATTACCAGGCCACTTAGAAATTTAAAAAAAAAACAATTTTTGTGAATGGAATGCTCTCTTGTTATTGATTTATATGTATGGTTGATTATATATGTATATACATAATATATTCGATTAGCAAAACGAACCAACGCCAACGAAAACGAAACTATCGAGAAGCGCAATAAAATTTTGATCGTCAGTTTTTTCTCCGTAACGGGGTATATACTATCAATTCCCTTAAGAACCAAAGTAGCATCGATTGGGAGTGGTACACTACCAAACGCTTGCCAGAAGTTTGTGCTGCTGCGAACAACAAGTGACCTAAAACGGGACTCTGAGGCCTTCCCGCTACAACAACGCGCCCGCGCCATCTGCGATCAAGACGAGGGACTTCCTAAACACCACATCGGTCAAACTGTCGTGTCATCTGCCTTAAAGCCCTAATTTAGCACCGTGTGCCTTCTTCTTGTTCCCTAAAATTAAAAACCAGCTCAAGGGTATATTTATAAAGGTATATCAGTTTTCATCGCCAGAAGATGCGCTCACTGCGTTCGAGAATGCCGTTGAACAAGTACTTGTTGCAGACTGGACAAGGTGCTTTGAAAATTGATTAAGATGCATGAAACTTTGTATAGACGCTGGTAGAGAGTTCTTTGAAAACGTGTTATATAAAAATATAACTTATAGAACATTTTTATTCCCAGTGTCCCACGTATTTGATGTTCGTTCCCTCTGGGCAACGTTCATTAAGATTTCGATATTTTTATAGCTAAAATTATGTAGACTGTATTGTTCAAACAATTTAAAAACAACTGTTTCGTGATCATGTAAAACTATATGACTGATTTAAATAAATAAATCCTTAGTTTTCATCAATAAATTACCAGAATACCCTGCACTATCCAGATTACCACTATAACAAATACAATTTCCCGACATCAAACATGAAATAAAAACAATACATTTCAGTTACATTTATCCTCCTGAACAGAATGCTATTTTTGTAATAAATCCAATTATCTTTATGTAAGAGCTTTCATCGGAAAATCGACAGCTACTGCCATGTTCTTATTGTATCCTGATCGGATGCACCTCGCTACTCTTCAGGTAACAATAAATAGGCGCATATATAAGATGTTTTTCGCTGCTAATTGGTTTGCTTGGAAAAATATCAAAATAGAAGTAACAGGAAGTTTTATTGAGTTTTAAATGTGTACCACAGAGGTAAGTGATCTAGATTGAATGATATACAATAAGATTTTGTGTAAAGGTATCGTGAAACTTTGGCAAATATTATTTAAATATAATTCTCTTTTTTTTCTTTTTATTTTTTTATGTCTAAGTTTTGGCTCAATCATGCAAACTAAGTTCAATAGGTAGTTTGATTAAACTTTTGATGTTTATAACATTTAATAAAAGTCATTAAAATTATATTATTGACCACCCAAACTAAAACTCATGTCCCTTCTTCCAATGACTATCGAATATACTATAATGTTCCGTAGACTGATTTTAGTCCATGTCCTTCAAACTTATCTGAGTCTGGAAACATCTCAAAATTTGAACCGAAACTTCGTACAATAGTTATAGTATAGTAAACAATATTACCAAACAATCTTATCAAGGATTTGCCGACTATTTGCCGGCTTAGTAGCGATAATCCTGTGTAAATTAATTTTAGAACATTCTCTAGACACGACTGTGGTGTCGCAGGACGTTGTACTAATGCAAATGTATTTGAGATATTGTAATTGGTGGTAATTTGATCAAATATTTTGTATATTATATCAAAATATTTTAACAGGTATAATAAAAATAATATTTATTTATAAACAAGAATATTTACAAATTAACTATAGGAAAAAGGGCAAAAGGAAAGAAAAATAATGAAAGATAGAATACAATACTCGTCTTTCTATAATAGAATTTGAAAACTAAGACGGAATCGCGGCTATAATAATAAGCTCTGCAGCCTAACAACCTTGATAGATTTAACATATGCGGCACCGATAAAATCTAGTAAAGTATTCACTAATAAGTAAGTCATTACTTCGACAACCGTTCTTACACTCACACTTCTGCTACTAATAGCCTACCTCCTGCATGTCATTGTCTATCTGCTGCTGCTGCTGGTTCCTCTGGCTGGCCTCCTCGGCGGTCCTCTGGATGATGTGCAGGTCTTCAGGAGAGAGGCCCCATGTGAGGGACTGTGAGGGAGTGCCGTCCAGCTGGATCTTGTCTACTACCTGTAAGGTAGTTCACTATGCGTTAGTAAACAAGTGCGGCGTGGTATCCTGTCATTAATTAGATGTAAGAGACATCGATTTGTTATTCGAAGATATATTTTAGAGTATCTTACTATGGGATTACCGAATCAAAATGCTTCATTTATCTTCTAGAAATCCTTAAATAAAAGCTAACGTCTCAGAATATATTTTTGATTTACTTATATAAATGTTTCCTATAGAATACAATTCCACAGTCATATAAAAGAAAACAGGTACAAATACACATTGTTCATAAAGCTGCGTACTTCAAGAGACACAAGTATTAAAAACCTTCGCAAAAAAGAAAACTCTATATTAAGAATACGTTAACTACCTTTGTCATGCTTCCTTCCTTCATTATTTTTCTTGTGACATTAAAATTTAGTAAATATGTTATATTATAAACAAGAAATATTCAAATATTTGCAAATATTTTTATTTTTTTTATATTTATTTAAATATTTGCATAAAACTTTTTCCAGTTAGGAAAAACTTTTATGCTATTGTCGTATTCGTTAAGATTCATTCTGAGTTTATTTTAGTTTTACTTTATGGCTTTACAAACACACTCTTTACAAATATTTAAATGAAAATTTTTCTTAATCCTAAAATGGATGATATGGTTGCCTAGAACACATATCTCTATCTCTTATACTTTGAGACTTGTCCACTTGTACTGACCTATCGCTATCGATGAATCACCCTGTATATTGTGTGGTGGTCTGGAGGCTTTATTCATAAACTACAAACCTGGTTGCCTTCGTGCTGTTCCAATTCTTGAGTGGGCGCAGGCTGAGGCACGAACTGGTGGAGGACGGTGGGTTGCTGTAACAATATATATATTTGTAATAAATTATTGATCCTAAACTCGTGAACTTGTTTTTTAAAGATATAATGTAATTTTCACCTAGTTGTTGAATCGATCAGAAAGAGAAGAAGAATCAGATGATTTTAAATTCATAAGAAAAAAGGTTAAGGGCAGATTTTTCAATGCTCAGATAGTTTTTATCAGTAGATTAATTTTTACATGTGTTAAAGTTATTTGTATAAGATCTTCTTTATCATGAAGATGGTAAAATGTTCATTTCATTAAATCGATATATTGAATATCCTTCTCACGTTTTCTTTAGCAAGTTTACTTTGATTTGATACAAACGGTACTTGAGGATCATTAAATACTGGTTCTTCAATATATCGCTCACCGGTTCAGCTGGTATTAAAACCATGATCAACATACATATTAATTTCAATAAGCAATTCGTGCTTCATCGATAGGATAAGGAAACGCTAAATCGTTGTGAGTGTCAATGCTAAAGGATGCTGGCGCTAATGTTCCGCTAAACTGCGTTGTGCTATTATTTGTATACCATGCCTGTGATTACTTTGTGTTCAGCTCAGTGATGACAGATGTGTCAATATTTTTTAGGATACAATTTTTTTCTTCTTGAAGCCTCATGTTATTAGTATGCGTGGCAATATCAGCTCTCTTGATTTTTTTTTTGTATTATATAAAATAACTGAATTTTAAAGTTGTGGTAATTTAGTGACTCATTGTTTGTTAATTCTTAGTATCTGTATTTGTACTAAATTGTATCCCAATCTGTTCAACCGTTTACAGATATCGAAACGTTTGTATTATAACACGTTCTGTTGTTGCTCAAAAAATTCGAAATTCATAAGTATTTTGTTTTGTCATGGGTCAAAAATTGTACACTTGGTCAAAGACTTAATTTTCTTCATCTTTTACGAAACCATAAGTTAGTAATTGTACTCTAACGCATGTCTAATGCAGTAACTGCTCGGTACTGAGTCTACTTTAATCTGATATACAATTTATTTGTTTTTTGTAAATCTTCTATTTGAAAAACAATTATTGTTATACCTATTTTTGTACACGCAAAAGTTTGTGAGGATGGATGGATGTCTGTAACGGTTTCATGGAAAAACTGCTGAACGGATTTGTATGAAATTTGGGCATAGGTTTCTTATAATCCCGATTAACACATGGGCTCTATTCTTGCTATCAACTATGTCCACGTTACAATTCACATCGAGGCGGGCGAAACTATTTCATTGCATAATAAATAACTTATTATTGCAGCCAAATTCGGTAGTTTAAAAAAACACTATTGTACAAAGCAACCTATTCACTATGCTATTAGGCCACTGTATCGTTATTTAACTTCTTATAAATAAAAATTAGGCATTCATAATAAAATGGTAAAATTAAAAGAGCCATAACTTGATGCTTTTATAACTAGGACTCAGGACTCTATTATCATATGTTCCAAGTCCTTAATACATATACGTAATACATCAATCGGTACGTAACGTAATTTTTAAGTACATTTAATTTTTTTCTGAAATAATACGGTATTTTAGGAAAACAATTTTAATGTTTCTGATTTCTGAGAAAGAAATTCGTATGGTCACGTCACGGAGTATTTACCCTTTAAAGTCGCTTTGCAAAGTTTATTAGACGACCTGAAATGAGCAACTCTACGATTTTCATGGGTTATTGATGACAGATATTTATTTAAAATATTGACGTGACACTTGATACAAAAATAAGTTAGAAATTGTTGTGAACTTCTATACTTTTATGGCGTCATATTATAGAAGTTGACTACGAGCCGAATTATTTTAAGCATTTTCGGTAAAATAAGCTTAATCGCATTTACTTGCGAGCCGTTCATAATAAAAAATATTATTAAAAAGTGACATCTTAAAATGGTTTTTGAATTCGTTATATACCGAATCGATATATCAGCATCATGCATATGACGTCAAGGCGAAATAGAAACATTAAAAAATACATAGTTCTTATTGAGAAGTCAAAGTCAAAATTCAATCGTTTATGGCCATAGTTACTGTTACCATAATACACTCATAGTTTTAGCCTAAAGCGAATGTAAATAACAGTTTTAAAATCACAGGTCCTGCAGGTTTTTATAAGGATAAAGACCTGTCACGTAAGTTTTAATTAATGTTTAACAAATCGAATTACAAACTGTTCTGTACTGAGTGCTTTTGACTGTTTAAAAACAAACTCAAATAATCACCACGTCTTCTTTGAACTTCGTACAAAACACGAAACTGTGGGACGGGCTTCTTTTGAACCAACACTTTGGGCGTTGCGCAAACGTGGACGCTTCTTGCTGCCGACATCACACCTGCAGAGGAAACCGTAGTTGTTGTGTCCGGTAGTAACCGGCAAATGTTCACAATCACGGGTTGCCTGTAACTTACACCGGACACCGAGTACAATTTTGGGGTTAATTCATGCTGCATCTTCAAATGACGGCTTTAAGTTTCCAATTATATACACCGGCCACTTTTTGGTTCGCGATCTGTATGTGTCCAGTGGAAGCAACTGGATACAAAAATGTGTACCTCGGTGCAGCAACTGGCTGGTAAATTCATATTAATTATAGAAAATATTCTCTAGTGTGGTGTGTCCGACACAAGACACAAAACTGCCCACGTTTGCGCAATGCCTTAACTGCTAAAAAAATACAATGCGTACTTAGGCTACCTAAAATAATAAATGAAGCAAAGGTATAAGAAGTGTTTATAATCATAAACACTTCTTATACATTGTTAAACACACGTTATATTAAAGCCAAGGTTTATAACTAAGTGCAGGTCCAAAACAAGGCTTCACAACAATAAATGTAGACCGCAGGTTATGTAACCGTAGAGAATTCTGCAACCTTCAGAAATTGTACAACAACGTCTTAATTTATTATTTCATATATTTGTTGTTAAATAATAGTTACATAACTTAAACAAAATGTATTTCCTTCCTTTGTTTTAATGAGCTTTTAAACAAAATCTGATTTGACCTACGGCGCCATTTTGTATGTGTTTATATTTTTTTGTAGTTGCGTCAAAAAAATATTTTTGTTCCTCTATTTTGCTTATTGCGGTTTATTTAATTTTAAGGTTCCGTCCAGTTTCATAAAATGGAGCGGTAAGTATCTTGGAATCAATTATGGTTAGTAAAGTCGACATTAAACTTATGGATGTCGTTCATCCTGTTTAGCTTGAATTTGAATGTAGGAATGCTCAGAGAACTAGATAGAACTAGAACTAGCTCAGAGAAATCTAAGACTTCGAAAACGAAGTTCCCCGACTGTACATACTGTTCATAATAATATGTAGTACTCACAAATGTTTATTTTAAAATTAAACGTATTTTTATCTACAAAACAGAATATTTGATTTTTTGTTATGTGTAACTATAGATAATAAAAAAACTAAAGAAAAAATAATATTTTTTCTTTGTTTGTCTTCAAAATTATTTTAAAACAAGTATTATTTCTTAAAGGTTACTACAAAAGCCCGTATTAATGCCATCCTATGTTCTTAAATAAGTTGTAACAGCTGTTTCATATAACTTTACATATTTGAATGCAACAGAGTTAAAAAAAATAACAAATAAAATCTCCAGACAAGATCAAGATATTTTTTTATATAAATGGATTTAAATTCAAGAACATATTGCTACATAAACTAAAAACCCACAAACTTTACCCTGATTTTTAGAAATACTGTTAAAAATACTTCCTGGAGTTATTTTTAACCTCATAACAAAGAGGAGGTTTTGTTTTCAGCACGTGTGTGGCTATGCGTAATATTTTTTTATGGAATACGTGGCAATCGTATTCCATAAAAAAATAATTTCACCAACCAACCACCAACCAAATCACCAACACCTGGACACAGCAACACCGAGGTTATTACTGATGCGTTGCCGACCTTTTGAGGAAGGTGTACTTACGTTTTTTTCTTGAAGGCCTGAATGTTATAACTATTATTAATTTAGTTCAAGCTCAGAACTGAAATAAGACAACAAATGACATCTGATGAAACATCAAGTTAAATACAACAGAAAATTAAGATAAATAAGTAATTGTTGCGGCACCGCGCGGCGCGGGGGACGACCGATAGTTCGGAATAGTTATTCGGTATTTTTTTTTATTTTATCTAGTTTGTAGCTTTCAAATCGGAATATCAGAATATCACACCCTCTATAGTGAGGGTCATCTATAAAGTCCGCCCCACTTTCATTGTAGTATTCGACGAAGTAGTGGGGCGGACTGATGAGTGGATTACACTCTCTGTACAAAGAGTCATATGTATTGCGTAAATTAAGCTAGGATACAATTATTGTATAATTTTTGTTTTATTTATTATGGAATATGTTTTTTTTATTTAATTCGTATATTGACATCATAATTTTAAAACTACACTGAAATATCTAAGAGAAAGTCCCTATACAGTTTCAACCACGAGATGCAATACCTAGATAATTTGTAATAAAAACAGCAACGTTATAATAAAACTAAACGAATATAATATATTTGTGTTAGAAGACATATTAAATAAGAAAGAAATGTTAAGGTCGCGTTTTGCATGAGGAAGTCAGCGACACATTTCAAACTGACTTTACTAGTTATTGTTTGACAAGAATTTTTTCGACTTCTCTGCCAGGAAAACACAATATGCTGTATGACTACATGTAAAAATGAAATAATTTATTCAGCAACTTAGGTTACAAGTTACGATCACGTGTTGTCGTCTGTATAACACAGTTTGCTCTAGCACCAGTTCGAAGGTTTTTTCCGTGATGAAGAACCGGTAAGAAATTTCACAGGAATATTTTTTTAATAAAAATAAAGTTGCAATTTAATTCATAAATATCACAAACGAGTTTTTATTAATGGCTGTTAGTACATACAGAACGACGACGTAGGCAAAGGGTGACCCCGTGCAGGCTTAGATTCGCATTCGAATCTGTTGCAGCGTCGTCGTCCGCTAGTATACGGGGGCGTACAAAAACCGACCAACGCACAAGCGATTCTCGCCTTTAGCGGCCTCCGCCGAGTATATCTTAATATAACTAATGTTCAATAACTAACAAAATGTCATCAAAACATAACAAATGTATAAAAATAACAAGTATTATTAGCAAAAAACCCTGAAGCAGACATCATTCACAGCTTTCCAACATGACGCGGAATTTCAAAATGAGAATTTTAAAAATAACAAAATTACTTCCTTGACAATATTAGACTTTAAGGCACTAAAAATCTGCGATATTTTTGTTTGACAACCATTAAAGTATGTGATACCATGAAATGCTGAAATCTATGTATAAAGCGTTGGTACTTACACTTATTACAATCTTGTCAAAATATGCAAATGCGATTTTCAGCACTATACGATATACAATAAAGCCGCTTATTATTCGACCGTCTAGCTGAGATAAAGTTATAGATTTCAACCATAGAAATTTCCGATGTGCCATGAAAGTGGTCATCTTTGCAAATGTAATAATTGATTGTTACAATCGGTCAAAAGAAAATCGGTGAAGGTTCATAATAACAAGAAATGTAACCATATCATAGCGGGATGCTCCATTTCATCCAATGACTAATCTAACGAATCGTGTATGTCCTATTTACCCGTAACTTCATCCGCTTGACCTTCCATTTCCGTAATTGTTTTTTCCATATAATTTTCTGTGAGTTATATAAGCACCAAATGTCTTTTAAACAACGATATTTATAACTTAACACTAGGATAAAGGATAAAAAATTAAAGATAGAATACACGCCTAAATTACTTAGTACATAGGGCAAAGTGGCCAAAATCCTGGCAGAAATAACCAATTTGACAACAAGATCTTTTGAGTTATACCATGGTTATTCAAAATACAAGGTTGACTGTTGATAAATGATTATCAATAAAAATTGTATATTTTGTTACTAGTGTAAGTTGACAGAAGCAAGTAAGAATTTTCACTACGTTTTTATTCGATATCTGCATTTTCTAACAAAAATTAGTCTTTAATTGATAAACTTAAAATTATTGGTCGGTGCCTCAAATTATTTAAAATTTAACGACACCCCTAACATTTATTCGAAGAAACAGACAATATTCCTACCAAACTTACCTCATTCTGTTCACGTTGTTGCGGGGGAGACATCTGCGGGGGTGCGAAGGGCATGTTCTCGGGGGGAGGTGGCATGTTGCGGGGGGGCGCGGGGATGGCGATCACGCGCTGGACGTGGATGCGCATCTCGCGGGGAGCTGGGCCCATCTGCTCCTCGGAGGAATCCCATGGCATCTGTTGGCAAGAGTCAGGGTTTAGTTTTGGTGTAGGAGTTCAAATTAGGTTACGACATTGAAATATATTTTGAGTACTTAATTAGTACTAGAAATCCCATTTATTTTATATACATTGTGTGTCCTCCTAATGACTATTAAAATATTATTTACAAAGGCGAAAACTTTCCTGATTCAATTTGTCCCTATGATGAGAATAAATTTATAACTGGTAAATGTAAATATATAACTGTAGTATTAATTTTTATGACCCAAGACCTAGATGCTTCCTTTTAGCATTACCCTCGTGTAATGAATAATCAAAACCGCAGTCACGTAATACCTACATCTCTCCAAACCAGTCGTTAAAACTATTTAGAGTTGACGAATAATAGCTAATCAATAACAGCACGCAATACAGTTACAGTAAAATTAGCATTCTCAAATGAAAATTACCCGAGAACAAAGGATAATTGAGGCAGTATCGTGCCGAGATGTTCATAATGTATGCATGGAGCGTCACCGCGAGGCGATGCGACGCGGCGAAGCAATGACCGCGCCAGCAAACAGTGCCATCGACCGGCACGACCAAAACAAACTAAACCATCAAATCAACACTAATTCGACATGCCCAAAACCTGCTTCAGTGCCCAAAACTCCAAACAAAAGTAATTAAAACCTCACTCAACTTCAAACGAAACATTTAGAATTTTGAACCGTCAGATACCGGAATGCGACTTTTCAACTTGAAATTACGTCTTCGGAAGTTTGAACAAAAATAGATACACCGATACGCCGATGATAAGGTGTAGATAATAGGAACAAAGCATCTGATTTGGACGTGGGATATTAATATGCTGATGATGATGCTTATGCGGAAAAGCGGAGTACACGGAAGAAGTGTCGACGCATTGTCCAGAGTCCTTCAGCGAGTCTGCGCCGGCGCACAATGACTGCCGCGCAACCATCGCTCCACCAGCTACTAATCACACGACTACCTACCAAGACTACTTTTTCACAAACCACAATCGAATTAATTGCAGGTTAACTTAGCACAGTGTTTTATTTTTTCCATGACTGCTTATGGTAACCTCGACCGCAGTGTTGTTTGTATTACAATAAGGATACTTAAGTTCTGTATTTAGAATTGATAACACCGTTATAAAAAATGAACTCAGTAAATATACTTAGCGGTATCGATGTGTACCAGGTTATAATGCGTAGGCATTCGCAGATTTAATGTCAATATAAATAGATATGCTAGTATAAGAGAAAAACATATCTGTAAACCCAATTAAAGTTTCAAGGATGTCATCGATGTTCCGAAAACTGGCGACCGATTTATTTGAACATCGAGATAGAATCGCCAGTAACTCCGCTGCTATGTAAATATAATTGCGTGAATCGGCTCAAGTGTGAACAATGTCCACAAAGATATTCTCATCGCCAGTTTTCAATTACGGGATTGGTAATTGCTCATCAGCTTTAATTTGCATAGAGTCGCGGAGAGTCGGTGTCAGTTAGGGGAAACTTGAAGGTTTAGAAAAACCTTAAGTAAAAGCGAGCGCTGTGGGATAAATCAAATAAGGCAGAGGCAGCCTCCGTTAATAAGATTCCGTCGGGGTTGACAGTGCCCGCCTAAGCCTCTCCGAGCCAAGCGACATATATTCAACTTTACTTTGAACTTATTTCCGCCCAGAGCCCCGTCGAAACTAGATTGTCTCATTACCATTAGATATAAAGAATAGAATAACTTTACATAGCATTATTCTAATAAGGTTTCCAAATCGATAAAATTTACGGCAACGAAAGAAAGTGAAAGAAAATTTTCTCCATGCTTACGATGTTAGCCTAAGATAAATTTTATCGCCTGGTCAAACCACTTTCGGTCGATCGTTATGACTCCAATGTATTAGCAGCGAATTTCTAAAAAATATCAGCTTTATAGGTATTGACGGATATCAGTACATGATACTACGCGTGACAATCAGTGGTATGGTCTTAAGATATTTAAAGAAGGCCATCAGCTACCGCTGTTTCCGGTCGTTCTATCGAATGATTTTTGGCAACCTTGAGGATTTTCATTTCCGGGACATACTTTAATTAATCTTTCCAAATATCTCACTATATTGACATGTTTGTTAAGCATTTGCTTCACGACCAGAATAATTTGAACCTCACCATATAATAAGATCTTACTGATAATATAAATATTTCACGTTTTTCGTAGATATTCGCTTATTTACGTCTAAAGTTGTTTCCTAATTACATAATTGGTTTTTAAACTCAAAATTAAGATGTATGGTGTGATAATTTATCGCGATAACTACGTTCAGCGTCACCTTGTGCGGTTGCGGCGACGTCGGCTTGCTAATGTTGACTAATGGAAGTGGACCAAGGTTCGTCATTACCTGCATTATGCATTTTTAATTCAACACGAAAACCAACCAAGCCAAATATTTTGATCGGGATCTACAAGTTTACCCGTTAAGTTCAAGAGCGCGCTTCATAACACAAGACAAAAAGTTCAAATTGGGAACGGATGGTAATGATGGGTGGTTATATATAGTGGGTGAAGATCGCGCGGCGTTCAAATGTCCGGCGCACGCGCAGCCATGCAGGCGTACGTCGCGCTCGCCCTCGCGCTCGCCGCCGTACCCGCCGCCGCACTCACGCGGGATCGCTTCGGCTATGAGAGAGAGATCGACGCCTCTTCTTACAACCAAGTGCCCAAACACTACGGATACGTCCTAAACGACGAGTACCTTGCGCAGCAGAAGAACAGAGCGAAGTTGATCACGAGACTAAGGCCAGAAGAAGCGACAGCCGCTGATAATGTGATCGTAGAGTCGAACTCGGTTCGCATTGTGCGGCCGGCGCGGAGCGAGCCCGAGCCGGCGGGGCTGGTGCGGCGGCGGCGCGGCTACAACCTCGAGCACGTGCAGGTGCCGGCGCGCTACCCCTACCTGGCCGTGCCCGGCTACTACAGTCGCTTCCGCCGCTGGGGCTAGAGCACTGCCCGCCAAATGCCAAGGCCGCCGCGCCGCGCTCCTCCCCACAGACTGTGTTTAGTTTTAGTGCCTTATTTAAAACCCAGTGGCTGTGATCGAACAATCGAGTTACGCCGTTGTTTAAAAAAACAAACAAGTACCTTCTTGTATAGAGTTAAGTTTAGTTACGAAGTTGATCTGTATAGATTTTATTGATTATACCTATAGTAAACAATCCGCCTGTTTTTATATGACCCTCAACTTGTCATCGAAGAGCATCCAGATGCCAGAGTGAACAAAAAGTGTAGAACATTAAAGTATGTTAATAAAGTGCATGTACATAGTTTAATATCGTAATGGCGTTTTATGATGGCACTTCTCTATAAAAATACCCGCGCGTCGAGTACCTACGACAAACATGTGCAATTTACATAGTTAGGAGCTTCTCTGCTAGTTTGTGGTGCTGCCAGCTCGGGGAAATAATCTTGAACTATTTAAATTACAATAAAGATAAATATTGTTTTACAGCTTTTGTCGACAAATGAGATATAAGCTCCCATTCGAGATGTGGTTTTCATAAAAAAATATTGAACACATTGGCATTACGTCAGTGGGGTGGCACAGCCGGGACTTATAGAACATTAAGGTAATTAGAGCCTATCATGTTGTAATGGGAATAATGGAATATAATATATGCCTGTTTATAATGAAGTTGCCACAATCCATGTCACGAGCGCCCTGCACTGCGCATACTGCACAAAAACTAGTTCTGACAACTGTTACGATTCGATTACCATTCAATTTGACTACATAATGAAGCTTAAAATATAGAATATACGTCTTATTAACTCCTGAACCGTGTAATATTAATATGAGTCCTTGGAAACCTAAATGATTATTAGACTCTACAAATTACAGCCATTACGCGAATTAAGGATCGAAAAACAGACTTAATGGCACACTTAACGCAGTTTAGATCCAACTTTATAGTCCCGTTGGTTTTAAATAGGATAAATCGGATTATTTAAAGAAGGTTATGAAGTAATAGGACCAGCTATCGTATGCGACCAGTTTTGGTTCATCTAACTCCGCCAAAAAAGCTAAATATTATATACACGATAGGTATCAAGGTGAGCAGATATTCCGCGATATTTCTCGTTCATATCAAACCGCACAGATCCCATCCATCTTTCAGGCCTCATCTATCCGACAACGTCCATATTCATCAGTATTCTAAACAAAAACTGGTCAATCAATCTATTCACAGTAGACTTACAAACGAATCGAGGTAACGATAAAATATTTGGCACATACTTAACGCCGTCAGGGACCTCAAATTCACTTACGGCTCTCTTAAGCATAGATTTTGCTAAGTGAATTTATATTTTATTCGTACTTCGAGTAAGTCTGAAGCTAAGCAAAATCTATTATAAAGAGATCCTTAATTACCTGTAGGATGTCTCGTCATTAATGTAAGATGTTTATGGCCAGCTCTTTCAAACTGTTTTAAAATCGTTATATTATATACAACCAGTGAGTACAATTGATTGAAATAAGCAAAATCTTCAACAAATAAATCAACAGATTAAAATAGATGATGACGTAGCCTACTAAGTAGTCATTAAATAAGGTATAAAAAAGTTGAATTTGAAATCATAGCATAGCATAGGAAACAGCAACCAAAGATGCTACGGACATAATTACAGTATGTACGTCCAGTTAAGCCGATTTCACCAATCAAGGTGATCGGTTCAACGTACCGACACGGCTGAGAGTACTTACTGCTATGCAATAGTTTTCATTGCCATTTTTATTTTACTAAACCTTTTAGCACCTAAGAAATTTTTGTTTATGTCGTTAAATACATTTTGAGACGAATTTACGTGTAATTTTTTATTGTGTAATTGGCAAAATTTCCAAGTGCAGAACAATCTTGTATGCAAAAAATACGTAGAATTTCATTTTAAATTAATTTCAAATATAATACATATATACCTACACATAATAAATATTTTACCATTTATTATAAACACTATTCGTGTATAAGGTAAAAGCAACGAATGTTTTGAAATAGAATAGCTTAGTCTTTACATAATTAAGAAATAATGTAATTTCATAAACAACTTTTGACTATCTTTAGAAAAGTAACAGCTAGCTCACTGAGGTTATTTTAAATTATTCTCAGACACTTATCAAATACACCGACATTTCATCTTTACATACTAGGATTTTACAAAATCTGATTACTCCGTAAGAAACAATAGTATAAACATGACTTTTAGATTCCATTTGAACGTTATTGTAACTGCGTATTACAAGGTGCTAGCAAAACCTTTGATTAGAATTTTCGCATCAAATACGCATCATATTCAGAACCATCGATCAAAACACAGTCCCCTGGAGATCCCAGCAAGCGGGAAGCCTATCAAATAACTTCTTTACTTCTATTTTATGTCCGAGCTCGTGTTTCTGTAATAGAAAAACGCTGAAAGGACTGGCTTTTAATAAAGTTGGGTTATTGTTATGGTTGCAGCGTATTACATTCGTTTAGAGACCTATAGAGTTTATAGCTTCTTGGAATTGAGGTGGTAAAGAAAAAGTTAATAAAATGGTGGTATTCTTTATGCGTTCAACTTTCACAAGTTTTTGCAAGTTGTGAATATTGAACAAAAGAAGGTAATCGTAGTGGCTCAGTCACGACAACAACGCCACTTCGGTGGTAGTAGGTTATTTTTTTAAGAACTCGTCTGGGGCGGTACTACGTGTTTACGTGATTGTGTTCCGGTGAAAGGGAAGGGGCAGCCAGTGAAATTACTGGAACAAAGACGATTCCAACTGAAGCCTGCAGTCAGCGACGCATCATTAGTCAATATTTATAGATAAAACACCTATGACTAACGATGTCCATGGGCACGGATGCCACTTACCATCCGGTGGGTCGCGTGCTCGTTTGCCGACTGTGACAATAGTAAACAAAATTTAACGTCTCCTTTTGTGGGAATTGAAAGAAGGCAGTTCCTACTATTATACAACAGTTTTAAAAATGTATGAATAATTTACTAACTTAATTTTAATACACGAATGTGACGCACTTGAAAAGGTTTTGTTAAGCCGTGGCAGCACAATAAAATTATTTTTTCCTTAAAAAACTATATTATATACAAGTCCAGGAAAGTAAAGTGGATTTGGATGCAAAATTTTAAATTAACGTTTGGTCGCATCGTTGTTTACCGAAAGATGATGGAAATTTTTACAGCTTTTTCTGACAGAGGCCACACGCCCGAGTATACAAAATAATTCTTGATTTAGATATTTTGTTTCAATAACCGAAGATTTTGTGTTTTAAGGCTTACGACGTTCGATCAAAATGTCATATCACGGCTTCCTAGCTTTAGAAATTTCAAAAGATTTTTTGATTTTACTAATCGCCTTATTTTAGACGCCGGAAAAAAAAACCTTTAAAAAATATTTGGTGTGTCATTGTGACTTTTAATTCCACTTAGCACTAATTATTTTGACATACACTACAGTTATATGAATATTATTAACTAGGATAATTGTGTTTTTTTTTGTTAATTTTTGCTTGATCATAAACGAACCGAGACCGGTAAACAAGGACATAAACCCCCGCCCTTCGACTCTATTAGAATCACGAACTTAAACACTCCGCTAAAAGTTTAAGTAACGTTTTAAGGATGTTACAAATGAAGGACGAGCTCTTATTTAGGGTAAAGGGCCTTGAAAGCTTTCATTAGGATGGTTTTATTGGATATTAATTAATAAGTATAATCAATCAAGTTTAAAATCTCCAAAAGATGTGGGTCAAGGAAATTCTGGAAAATTCTATATCAAAAATATATTTTTTTATGTATTACTATTAACAGTCAAGTAAAAAATATCTTTAAGAGTTAAAGTGGTTCACAAATATTTGTGCTTTTCTAAAAACATAAAATATCATCAATTCTCTTTTTTATACAAATATTAAAGGAAGGTTACATATAGCAAGTGCTTATGAACTCACACAGACATATCTGGATTAGTTTTTTGTGACTAAAGTGTTTGCTTTTATTTTTATACCTGCCAAACTGCTTCGCAAAAACCTCAAATATCGTTTTAAATGTCAATTATAATTAAAACAAAACATTGGTTATGAACAACATTTTATCTGTAAACAAAAAGGTTTCATTACATCTACTTTTTTAAAATAGCTTATTTTGAATCTAATGTTATCTCGCATATTTCGGTTCTACTTAATGTTATCAAAGAGCGAACGAAGAATAACCATAAACAGCATCATTCATTACCAATTTCGGATCAATGGAAAGCTGTAGGGAAAGTCGAAAAAGTCGAAAGTCAAAGAGATCAAAAGAAACCAATCTGTTTATGTACTCGTATGTACTTGGATTACATTCTCTCTCGATCTCAAAACGATTTGGGGCACACATCGAGATTAAACAGTTATACGTGTCAGTTTGACAGTTCATTTTACGAAGTGGCTTACTAACATTAAAACCAACTAATTGTCTTGAGTACGATCTATAGGCACCGTTATCTATCTAAAATCAGGTACTCTTTGTCTTCGAGGCTGTATGCGCGGCACTTAATATTTAAATATTCATGACCACCGACAGAGAAAATAACAATTAAATCTTCGCTATTATTAGGTTTGTTTTTGTTGAACAGACTTTACAATAACTAGTCTAATTGATTTGTAATAGAAACTTCTTGTTTCCATTGTAATAAAATACGTAGATAATTCCAAGTACGAATCGTGACCATTATTAAACACTTGATGGTTTAGACTCGTACACGCACATACAGGTAAAGAATATGTAATTACTTTGACCTAATAATCTGAAGATGTATTTAGCGATCGTGCTACAAGTTATTTCTGTTCGGAATCATTAAAAAAGTCGTTCATGACCACAATTCATGTACGGTACTTGATTGTACCAAAATAAGTAGGTATTCATCTGCGAATATGCTTACGATTAATACTTATTTATAAAAAATAAGTTTACAGGTACGAGTAGAGTCTGGATAGCAGGCGTGGCAGTCGTATTTAAATAAAATAAGGCTGTCAACACTGAAAATACCTAAATAACTTTGATACCTTGATATTATTCTAATCAGTTTTCTTAAAACTTGTTCGTAATGTACCTTATTATCTTACAAGCTCAATAATAGGTAGATCGTTTATTTTATATCAAAAAAGTAAATAAAAAACAGTTCATTTGACCAAAACAATGTGTTGCCAGGCTCAGAATTCAAAAAAATTCGCCTACCACGACTCCTTGGCCAGGATTGTCACAATATTGTCAATTTGGCTTATATTATAGGGTCAATTGGTATTCAAATTTACTCTAGGATACGTTCATATGCTATTTGAAATATGTATATAAATTCTTACATGACTATTATATATTTTTTCCACTATCGATACGTTGATATCTTTTGTTACACTAATTTAATCAAATCAATTTTCAACAGCCACTCGCGTATCTATTACGCAATACTCATCACAAAAAAGACAGATAATAGCCACAGAGTACCTATAATCAATTAAAAACTGGATATACGTGGCATGATAAATTAAAGCTTTGTTATAAAAACGATTGATCACGATGACCCGTATTGCCTGTTCGATAAAACACCATTAACAATTTTAGCAAATTAGCCTTACAAATTGTAGGTTGAACGCAGATTTAACAGTACAGATATCATATTTTGTACATTCAGAAGCTCTAGTAAATGATTTAAATATGTTTCAGTCTTTTGCTATAAAACTCTTGTATATTAAAAAGTCAAGATAATAAGATAATGTCGGTTGTAAAAAGATTGCTCTGCAGAACAAGAAAAAAAGCTAAGCCTACCAGAAGTTAAAACTATGAAAAGAAGACGACGAAATAGGATAAACGCTTTCAATGGAAGCTGAATTATAAGACCCAAATTGGAAGAAACATTGATGAAAGGCGTTACGAAGGTAGTAGGTATACAGCGAGTAACTGACGTCCTCATTGTAAATAATAAAATATTTCGACTGATATACGCGTACAAGTTTGTTTGTAATGTAATGAGGTTATGGTAGAATTATATCCACACTGTAATGAATACACTAAAATGTTTATTTTTTTGGTAATTCTTATTTCGAATTGATGTCAAGCTCAATTACTAAACGCCTACTGAATATTTATATCACATTTAAGTTATTTTGATCTTCCTGCCTAAAGTTTTAAGTTTGTCAGCTTAAAAAAAGGGAAGTTTTACTACCTTCATCAAAATCTATATCTCTTATTTTATCACCTTCTAGTAACTACCTAGTACCGGTTTGCTTTATCCCTGATTGAGTTCCGCATCGTAAACAAATTTGACACCTAGAACACTCTACATGTATGACATTGTAAGGTTACTTTAGATATAATGCACAGAAATGTATTTTTATGTTTTTTGATAACGTCATACAATCAATGCAGCGGATACAATGGTTAAAAACATCCGTGCTCATTAAAATCCGGACGAATATAAATCAAGTTTCCTAGTGCGTTGTATAATAAATATTAAAAAATAATGAATAAAAAATTTAATTACTTAATATATTCGTACATACCTTGTTCTAATTTAATATCACATGAAAATTTAAAAAGTAACTTTTCGTTATATTGATACAATGTCAGAGTAAAAATATCGACGCGAAGATATTAAGTAAGAAGTAAAATTCTACAATTCGCTGCGTTATTTAGATATTCTTTTACATAGTTTTAAACAAAATTCATACAATTTGTAAAACTTAGTAAGTACGTAAAAATTACGTATGTTTTTAGAATAATCTATCACGAACGGTGGTTGTATGTGACATAATTTATTATCAATTTTCATATACGTTTTACAGAAACAAAAATTTAATTCCAAATTATTTTGTAAAAATATTTAATCACAACACTCCATAGTCGCGGAAGGAAACGCTAAGGTTGTTAAAATATGAATAAATAATATGTAAATACACAAATGTTTTAACTTCCGCACTCGAAATACAAGATCTTAGTGGTTCTGATTTATTGATAAAACTCAGTACCGGTTGTGACTTTAATCCTTTCGTTACTAATTTATATACTCTAAGCCAATACACTTGTTTGTGTTATATTTATTAATTTTAAATTTAGTAAAAAAAATTACAGTGTGTTAATAATAAATTAGGCCTTGACCTCCCATGACTTTCAAAGCATTTTGTTAATACCTCAGTTAACATTATTTTCATTAATTCACTAACAGCTTAATAATCTCAATGCCAGTGCACTACGCATTGCGCCACCGACGCTCATTTATTAAACCCAAAGAAAATAATCTACAATCAAGCGGAGAAACACACAAAGCACAGAAATAAACATATTCATTATAAAAACTGGTGCTGGTTTTCCACCTTTGAGCGCTGACCAACAAAGAGAGGTGCTAAAAACGAAAAAGAAAACCAAAAATTTATGTTTATTTCTTATAGATTTTCTTTCCACTATTCTTTATTATCAATTCAATGAATCACAATATGAAGCTGGGATGTTTTCACAAACTTCAAAGAAACACTAATAAAGTTATTTCTGTAGGCAAGAGTTTAAGATGAATTTATTCATACTAGACAATAAAGAATATTTAATTTATAAAAGAACTTTTAACGAAACGTTTGTATATTTAATAACAGCTGTGTTGATAAAAAGAACAGCATACAAAATCCGACCAACGAATCTTCCTGGCGTTAAAAAAATAATATTGTAACATTAATATTATGATTTAACAAAATTGATTTAGTACTGTAATAAAAATTTTTGAACAAAACTTATAATTCTACTACATGGCTTCTATCCATTATCTTCTCTCGTTGTCAATTTACATCGTTGAAGACATAACGAAAGACAGGAAGTGTTAAGTATTACACCAACCGACATTCTTATTGAATAGGTAATCTAATAGTATTTGCAATGAGTGCCCTACAAGATCAACAAAACATATCGCTTCTTGTGCATAAATATTGGAAATAATTTTTCGATTTTAATGTATGCTTAATTTACAATTTTCTTTGTCATACAACGATTTAAAACATTTCAGTACTCTAAGCTAAGGTATACACCACACACAATCCTTTAGGTAACTACAGTACATTTTCAAAACACCGCTCTCTCACGCAAGTTCTTACCACCTTTGATTGTTTTCTTTTTTTTTTTTTTTAAGTAACAAGCACCAACCGGATCGATATTTCGTGATTGCATAAGCAAGTGCACTGGCCTAAATGAACGAAAGGCAATGTCAGGGTCAATGACCGGCCGGCCCTGCGGTTATTTTTTTCGCAAGTATTGGTTTGGAGATACTCACTTACTGCCAGTTATCTCTTGAAAGCTAAGGTAATGAGTCATTACCAGAGGCTTACGAACAACTTTTAAATACGACGTGTAATGTTTATGGTGCTGGGACGCAAATTAAGACATTATATTTGAATTGAATTGCATTTTGCAACAATAACAACTTTTCAAAGTTTTATAAATCTGAATTATGGGTGTTTACCATATCATAAACAGGAATATACTTTTGTAACATTCGGATAATCATAACAAAGGAATTGTAGGAGGTTTCGGGAACTCGTTTTCGTCGCAACAATAAAATGCGTAGCACAAATAATAAGACTTATCTATTCATATAGGCGAAGTTATAATTTGCTAAGTAATTATATCAGAAAAATGTATATCCCTACCCCTAGATTAAATAGCAGTTATTTAATCGTTAACCATGTTGAAATTTTGCAAAAAGGATAACTAACCCTTCAACTAATAAACATTGCAAAAAACTAATTCTAACCAATGACATATTACATATAGTTGTCTGCTTTCAATAATGGCAACGCAAATGCAAGGCAATTGCCCGCTATTTCTTTTAGTCTTGTGCAATCCAGCGTCACGGCTAAACGTCAAATAAAATTTATTCCCAATTCTGTGTTTTGAATACAGTACAATACCTTCTTGTGTGTTTACAGTGTATAAATTACACTCTTAGAGTTAAAGAAAGAATAAACGTTTCTTTTCATGCGTTAGTAATATTTTTTATAACTAGGTTTCCTAGGTAACCTTTCTCCTTTTTTATTTTCACTTTGCTATTGAAAATGACGTTTTAAAATTGGAATGATATACACATTTCAACAAACTCAAAGAGCGAGATGTAAAATGATTATGTATGTGGGAGTAAAAGAGACAACGCTATCTACTGCGCCAATTTACGTACTACGTCACGAACGCTCGCGACCAACTAGTGCGAAGCAACGTCACGAAGTACATAGATATCTCTTTTTTACAAATTTTATTCTTTCCTTCTCCCACAAATTATATTAATGTATACATCGGGTAGGTATCTATAGTCAAGTTGACGCCGTTTTTTGTGCGGTAATGTTTGGATATTACTTGTCTATATGTAATATGTCATTGATTCGAACAGACTGAAGGGACAAAAATATCGTTATAGATATAAGGAAGTGCTCCGGCGCAATAACATTGTTTACTCAGGAAATTAGCTGCAAATGTTTACCAAAATTTGGAAATCACGTACACGATCCACAATATGTGTTAACTTAGTTACTCACGAACCATTTTTAATTTAATATACCGGATTATGGACCGAAACAAACAAACAGATTGGTTGCCATGGAAACGCTCTGTAAGATGTCTTTTAATTATGGAGGAATAGAGAAAACAGTGTGTTAACTAAATAAATGGATTTCAAATAAAAGTTACTACGTGATTTGTTATTGTTAATTAATAATCCCAACTATTTTAATAGATAAGAAAGTGAGTTTGTTTGCTAATTATATATATATATATATATATATATATATATATATATATATGAAAATCACCACATAATTTGGAACGCAAAAAATTAAGTAAATAAATAAAGTTCTATTTCGTGATTTTTCATAGGCCGTTACTTCTTAGAAATGTATTGCTGTATATGTATTGCTGAAAATCTAATATATGTTTTGCAGCCAGTACCTATATTTTTATTTATTGAACAATTTATGTACACACAAGTTCACAGATAATTTATAGAAACAATACAAAATATGTAAGTACAAAGGTACAGCTTATTATATTTAATTATCATGATTTGTTTTTTCATTTTCGTGCGCACGAAACAATACACATCAACTTATATTTTTTAAGTTCAAATATTATCTTCCAAGCCAAAGTTGAGTCCCTTGAGTAGAGGTATGTTAAAGGGAACGTTAAATCAAAATAACTAGTAGGGCGCACCAAGAATAGAAATAAATTATGTTATAATAACAATAAATTAAACGAAATACAGCCTGTTTCACGTCCTCCCAAGACGTACGAATCAAATGGAGTAGAAATACTACATCGAACGATATATGAAACATGTTTTGAAATAATTGAATATAATGTTATTTTTCCTTGAAAATACATATATTATTTAAATGGCCAGTCGTCCAAAAATAGATATTGTTCTCGGATCAAATATTTTTATGGCCACTATTCTAGTTGCAGTTTACAAAAAGAAAAATTACATGACAAGTTTGTCCTTTATATTAAACAATAGAGGTGATCGTTTAAACGAAAAGCACTTAAAAAAGCATGCTTTTCAACATAAGCGCTCAAGCACGCTTTTTATTTTAAGCCGATAACGTTTCATTGTTGCAATAGTTTTATTGACAACTCATGCCATCTATTAGAAAATAGTACTATCGCAACATTTCGCGGCAATATGCAGTTGACACGTGCTACAACTCGTTACGTTACATAGGTCTCGTAGGCTACGTTCATTCTAATAGGTCTTTACCTATGAAACTGCCGTTTTGCCGTACTGGCCATTTCAAATGAAATTATTTTTTTTGACTGATAATTCTAATTTCAAATTAATTTTATTTGACAAACATGGAATTCTTTTTCTAAAATCGTCATTTGTTTAATAGTTAGTGTTTTGTTTTCAACGCATTCGAACATTTTTCGTCATCATGGATAAGTTAAAAATTCGAGTAATTATGGAGTATGAGTACCGTCGTGGCAGCAAAGCGGCACAAGCGGCACGCAACATCAACGACGTTTACGGAGCGAACACTACAAACGAACGCACCACCCGTTATTGGTTTACCCGCTTCCGTTCTGGAAATTTTGACCTGAAAAATGAACCCCGTGGTCGTCCGAAAACTTTGGTCGACAATGACGAATTAAAGGCAATTGTGGAAGCTGATGAAACTCAATCCACGGCTGAATTAGCAGCAGCTTTCGACGTTAGCATCAAAACAATATTGGTCCATTTGCGTCAAATTGGCAAGGTAAAAAAGCTTGACAAATGGGTACCCCACGAACTCAAAGACCGCCAGCGCGAAGTACGCGTGGAGACGTGCCTTGCACTGCTCAGCAGGCATACAAATGAAGGAATTCTGAACCGCATTGTTACTTGTGACGAGAAATGGATCCTGTTTGACAATCGTAAGCGCTCAGCAAGTTGGTTGGACCCTGGTTCAGCACCCAAACAATGCCCTAAACGAAAACTTACCCCTAGAAAAGTGATGGTCACTGTTTGGTGGTCTAACGCGGGTGTAATTCATCACAGCTTCTTGCCAAACGGGACAAGCATTACTGCAGATGTGTACTGTGAAGAACTGAACACAATGATGGAGAAGCTCACACGTCTCCAACCAGCTTTGGTCAATCGTTCGGCTCCACTGCTCCGGCACGACAACGCGCGACCTCATACTGCACAGCAGACGGTCTCCAAGCTACAAGAGTTGGGGTTGGAAGTTCTCCGTCATCCGCCGTACTCACCAGACCTTGCGCCTACAGACTTCTACTTTTTCCAGAATTTGGATAACTTCTTGGCGGGAAAAAAATTCAATACCCGAGAGGCAGTACAAAATGCCTTTGATGAATTTGTTGCCTCCCGTCCAGCTGATTTCTTCAAGAAAGGCATCAATAAGCTACCAATGCGTTGGCAAAGATGCATTGATTGCATGGGTGATTATTTTGATTAATAGAAATAAAAAATATATAAAAAAAATTACGCTTCATTTATTTCGTGAAAAACGGCAATTTCATAGGTAAAGACCTAATATATTATACCAGTTCGGTCGATTGAAACTTTCGTTTGAAAATAATTTTATTTTAAACAAAAAGCTGGTTTTTTTGATTTGCGCTTTTTTCATTCAGTACGCTTTTTATTGTGAACGGGAACGCGTATGCGAATACTTTGCGCTTCCGCTATTTGTTGATATCGAAATATCAAATGTAATTTACATAGTCAAATAATTTTCATAATTTCAGATAGTCCTAAGCCTGTCAAGTATGAAGGGAATTTCATTGATTATCAAAAGTTTTCTTGGAAACACAAGCAGAAAACATCTATGCCTACACGCTATTTACTCTTTCTTTCGTTACGTTTATATTTTTAAACGATTGTGGAAACGTTATGTCGTGTTATGACAAAAAAGCGTTTTAAGTAAAAAGCACTTTTTTAAGCACGCTTTTTTTAAAAAGCACAGCGTTTAAACGTTTTAAAATTTTAAGTCGTTTTTCACATCGCTATTAAACAAACTCCACACAATTAATGCTCCGCAACTTTTCACGTCAGAAATTGCGAGAATAGGGCGCTGCCTCCACCACAACGGTAGCACGGTTGACCCGCCGCGCCGCGCCGTCCATCTTGCCTGGTAATTGCGCGTCCGCGGTTGTTCATCAATCTTAATTAATCACGCCGTGTTATTTTTGAAATTGGGTCGATTATTTATTTATAACCAGCCAGGCATATTGCTGAAATGAGGTGGGACATTCTAATGTAATGTTTTGTTCATAGCTTGTTCGTTGTTCGAAGAAAGTGCTGAGAACATTCAGAAATATTGCGTTTAATACCTGCCAATATGTAGCGAACCAAATAAAGTTGCATTTATCGGATACACTGTTTACATTGCGTCTCGATATACTAATGATTTTGGTTTCTTTTATATCAACTCAAGATTTGGTTTAAACCGGTTTAAATATAATTTTATTAACAAGAAAGATCATCAAGTTCTATGTACATAATCGATGAACTTGGCATAAAAGGAAGCAATCATAGATTATCATAACACTGAATGCATATTTAACCATCGCAACACACAAAAGAAATAATTGATTACATCTGCCATATATTAATATATAAATCGTGGTTTCAGATGGTAAATAACTCTGTTGTTCTGTCAACTATAAATTCATTAGTCATTAGGTAAATAAAGTAAGGTGTAAAAAACGGTTATTGTTTCAGAGGAAAAATACAAGTTCTATTGTTGTTCTAGGTCAGCGGAGAACAAAGCGGTTTTATTCATGGTTTAAAGTTGCGTCTTCTATTGTTACCTATTTATAAAAAATTTTTGGAAATTCAGATCTTTTTTAATATAAGAAAACAAGAGTTAAATGAAAGACGCAGTTGTTATTTTAATCATCAATAAAAAAATGTATACGTCAAAGCCACCAAAGTAAGCACAGTTTATGCAAAGAACACAAAAACAGCATTTTACTACTTTATAAGAAAATTATTGAACAGTATAAATTTGAATTGAGAACGTGACTCCTCAATAAAGGTTCTGTTATAAACAAAAGGATTATTTCGTTTACTTTGCGATGACTAAAAATGATTCAAAATCACTATACTCCTTTACTTGAGCGCATCCCTAGCATTAAGGCCATTGTGTTGAAGACTTGTAAATCAAATATAAGGTCATCTCGGGATCTAGACACATTGGACAGTCTCTATGTAAATCTACATTATACCATAAAAGGACTAAAACAGACAAGACTATTCAATATTATGCTCTTATCAGCTAATAGTATCTTTATGCAAAATGAGCATGGATTGTCGAAAGATTTGGTTATTCATTTTTCTTTGTTTATATAAATTTTAGTTTACGAACCAAAAATATAATGTCCGTACTGTAAATATGTGGACGTCAATGTTAGTTAATACACAAACAATTAAAAATACAAAATTAAAAATAACAAACATAATTTTTAAATAATTATTCAGTAATAACTAATTTCGACAACTAATTGTTCCAGCTATCCATAAGCCAAAGAACAAACTATTTTAAATATCGAACACTTGAAAATTCATGCCTTATATGGCAAATCAAACTGGCTTAATAGTTCTAAATGCATACTTAAATACAAATATGGAACTGTAAACGATAATTTTCTGATCATTAAACGATAATTGAAAAACATTTTGAAAGTGGGAGTTCATAAATAACAATATCAAAATGTATTGAAGATAAACTATTAAAAGTTTTAGTAACTGTCATAAAACATCGTATACAGAGTACCAGTGAGCAAAGAGCTCTTTGGCTTTGTCTGGTCTACGAGACGTCAAGTCAATTTCTCGATACGACGTCATACAGCTTACAGGAGACGAACAGTTGTCAAATACTGCTAAAATATTAAGTTCCTTTTATTAATTAGCACGACAAAATCAATATATGTGTAGGAGAAAAAAAGCCGCTCGGCTGATGAGAGTCTGGTTTTGGAGATCAATATTAGCCCAATGAGCAATACTTTACAATATGCGTAGTAATTGCTTCAAGTCGGACTTGTCGACAGACAAATAAGAACAGAACGTGCTGGCCCGAAAATGTTAACAGCGTACCTTAAAGGCAGATGCAGTTTAAAGTAACACATTATTTTCAAAAGAAGCCCGTATGAAAATGAAATTTTCAGAGTGAAGTTAAAGATCTTTTAATGCAACCGAACATAAAACCATATGTTTATATTGCTATATCTAAGCTGTAGAAATACATCCACAGTAAATTTTCTTTGAAGGCGGACTTGTAACTGATGGGTAAGCATATTTTCCGATAATTTATATTTATGTTTTGAACTAAACTATTCCTTTTACATTAAAATATAGAATCTGATATCACGTCCAAAACATCAAAGCGCAAAAGTCGTTTGTAGAAGTTAAGTCTTTTAACGGTTACCCTTAACCGTTAAAAGACTTTTGGGAAAGGATTTTTGAGTTCAAAGCGAATATTAACGATATTTTGTACCATTATAATAATAATAAGGTTTAACATCCTATCATTGCAACATCCCGTTTCAGTATAAGTGAGGTACTGCTTCACAACTTCCTGAAACTTCAAAATCCTTTGAGTAATACGACTATCCCATTAACAAAAGGTCATTAAAGGTCTCGCTTTGTTATTGGTAACAGTCTGTAGTTTGAACTGAAACTCGATTGGAAGTTGGGAATATCGCCAACAGTTCATAACATGTCAACCTTTACAGGCAACGTTTTAAAGATAACTTTATTTATAACGTCGAACTTGACTAGAAACCGCCTTTTTCTTTTTGTTAGTGCTGATTCGAGTCCTTCCTCCCAAGCATTTTATTGTGAGTTATTGTTTCGATACGTGAAGATCTTCTTTCTATCGCATGTTTGGTCAATGTAAGTAATTTTTGCTGCAAATCTTCCAATGAATAAATAAAAAACAGTACGGCAAAAGCGAGTTTGATTGTTATTTGTTCACTTTATAAATTTTTCGTTTGTGTTAGATGCATTCGTGTAATTAGTTGCACAAAAAAAGGTAAATTTCGTAATAGAAACTTGGCACATTGAGAACATAGGGTATTTTTCATCCAGAAAGAAAAATTCTTTTACCCAGAGTTACGTGAGTGAATCCGCTTGCAAAACCTGTTAAACCGATAAATTAATTATACAATAAACTTACCGGTAGAGGGAAGGGCTGTCCACGTTGTCCCATTGGCGCGAAAGGCAGCCTGGGTTCCGCAGCGGGCGCCGGGTGGTCGGCCTGGGGCCGGAGCGGCAGGCGGACGGGCCCGGACAGGGGGAAGGCGAATACTTGGGACTGGGGCTCGGGGAAGTTCATTGTCCTGGTGAGACAATATTAAAGGCAATGTTGTAATGCTAAACAAATATTTTTTTAATCGGATTTATCAATAATTACGCATTACTTAAAAAACTTATAACTTCATGCTTATTAGTGTGAAATAAACCTAAGGATGACACTCTAAGAGGCGAACCTGAGTGAAATTAGGAAGCGTCTAGTACTGAAAGAGTGGGTATAGAGCTATGATAAAGCCTCGCTCATTCCACAGACTTTACGCTCAGTGGAGCATACACTGCAAGGTTTCGAAGTAGCCATATCCTTGTTCTTAGAACAAGGTGAAATCTAAAATAAATACCTAGAACTTAAAACACCCTGCCCTATATCTTTAGATCATAACAGTATTAGATAAAATAAGATATATTAAAATAACAACCTTGTGCATGTTTCGCAAAATATTTCTTGTTTTTGTACTTACATTCAATTTTCAAAATTGAAAAATTCAATTGAAAAATTTTTCCGCATTTTCAATCAATACTAGTTTACGATGAAAATAATCCTGAACGCTACTTTTGTAGATAATCTCGTTTATTAACAAAATAAGCTGTATTTATAACGGTAGAAACGTGAGATTTGACTTCACAACATTCCAGACAGAAGCAATAAAAAGATAGCGCAGATAATAAAACTATAACCTGAACCCTTACATGAACCTCTACCCCACCGAATTATTTTTGAGGTTTCAGTAGAGAGCTAAGATTAGGTTCGTGTTTTGTTTTCTTCATAATGAGAATATTCTTTGTGGTTCAGACTGGCAAGAAGGTATTAAAATTAGTTGGATGATTAATTACAGTTCGCAGAAGTTCTTACTAAGGATTTTTAACTCGTAGACGAAATAAAGATTTCTTGAGGACTCGAAAACTAGTTAATTGATTCAAAAACAACTAAAACTAATTTAATTGAATAACAGACCTTTAGAAAGCCACATTATGCAAAAATAACGCAGGCTTTGTATTATTGACAACTTAGATATTCAAGAAACAACGAAAGCGATTCACGCGAAGAAACTGTCGTATGCATTATTAAAGATTTTTTTGTTGGTATACAATGGATGATAAATTCTGTATAAATTGTATATTATTGAACTTTTAACATTTCACATTGAGTTATTTAATTTTATTAAAGTCTCATATAGGGTTGATTACACTTTAAATGTTAAGTACCTATTCTAGTCGTTACTTATTTTTTATAACACATATTTAAATAATATAAAACTTTATGCAAATAATAATATTTACAAAATAACGAAAAAAAAGGAAAAGAAGTAAAGGTAAATAATGAAAGATAAAATATAACGCCTACGTTACTTGTACATAGGGCAAAGTGGCCAAAAGACTGGCATAATTTATGTAATTAAGAACAAGTCTCGAGCCTTTAATATAATTTTACCTAGTTCATTCTGTGACCAATACAAACCAACAATAAATCAAAAGATACAAAAAGAATACAGCTCCTTTTTATCGCAAACCTTTTCAATTTGTCAAAACATTTACTTAATTAAATGCAAAAATGCCTTACAGGGTAAGAAAATCCACAATATTGTGTAATGTGATCCCCAATAACAATATCCAATCATTGAACGATATTTATTTCAGCATTTTCTGTAATAGCCGATGGCATTTTAGAATAATTTTTCGATATTATCCTTCATCAAATAAATTCATAAGATATTGTTACATGTACCTACTAGCGCCGCTCGCCAAAGGCAAGCCAATTTATAGAACAAGAGAAACGATTCATTTCAAAAGTTTGATTAGGATCATAAATCGAGTAGCCGTACGGTATTATAAATCGAACTCGGGGTAAATCTTTTGGAGGCTAGTTTGAAAATTTCTGTGAAACGTCTTGTGGAAGCAATATTGCATATTTGTACATTTCTCTTACCGCATTTTTGAAAATTGTTGAAATTACTTACTATATAAATATACTATATTAGATTTTCCTACAGTATCTTGCTTAATCCTAGTATGAACTCGCTTAGTAGATAGCGGCCAAAACAATCTTGCCAGTCCCGTGAACGTCACGTATAGCTTATACAATATAACAAATTGTGTAGTTACAGTGACTATCTTCCATTGTATTAGATTAAAAGGAAAAATTTTGTGTTTATATATTCCAGCAAGTATTATCCGATTATCTATGAAATTTATGCAACAGACGCCGCCGTGGTGCCAAAGTAGTATCACAAAAATAACGGACAATTCGTTTATTCATTGATTTTCTCAAAAGTCACCTTGGTTCCTCGCCTCCATGGCAGATGATGGCTACTCGTTCAGCGCGCGCATTGCCTGGCGCGAAAGCTCCAAGAATGTTGAAGGGGAAGCGGCGCTCCATGGGCTCCTCGTGACGGCGCTCCACTACGCAGTTCATGCGGCCTCTGTCGAAATAAAATAGCAATGCGTCAGATATTGGATATTGCTAAAACTTATTTCAGTGGATTATTTTGTTTATGTTTTGATTACATTTGAAAGTTAAAAAAAGTTTGAATAATGTCAATATATATTTTGTAAATAATTTATTCTAAACCTTTTTACTTAAAGTTCAAACTTCCTATGCCGTTATACTTTTTTATACGTTTACCTTTTTACTTATACTCGTAGTATAGAAGCCTTAAAAAGTATATAAACCAGTCGATTATGTAACAATAAAAAAACATTCTAGAAACATTCCCATTTTAATAACAACATCTAAGTTAGTACGCAATCAAAACAACACTTAGTATCGCGGTGAAACAGATGTTGGCGTCCAAACAATATACTTAACAATGAAAATAAATTAAATATAATGCAATGAAAACAAAGACGGAATATTATTTGTAGAGATTACCCTCGTAATTACTCAAAGTGTTGATGTTCTTATTTCAATTTCAGTCAGTTACATAATCAATCATATGTTTTGGCGCGTTTGTGTTGTATCACACTTTTATATTTTGTTATTATTGTTTTTTTCTACGTAACCTTGTGTAAAAATTGTGTGGATGTTTGGATATATATCTATCTATTAATTTAAAACTTAGGCACCGAATTAATTAGGTTTCAATTTTCCGTGAAAATATATATCTACATACCGACCTCATTTTATGCTTAGCTTAATTTCTTTTATTATCCAAAAATAAAACAAAAAATTGCTTTAAAATGACAAACATTTTACTAATCGTAAACCAAATTTATTATTCAGATTGTATTATACAGACGGCATTGTCTCTAACTAAACAACTCTACATCTCCAATACTTTTCTTTATTCGCATAAAGATAGTGTTCGCAGTCGGAATGAATAGACATTCAATTCTACTTTTCATGAGTAATCGTAGCTATTACTAAGCCAAATTATTATTAATAATTATTATTAATTATTATTATTATTAAGTAGCCATGTTACTCATAAAAAAATTAGAAATCTGCTAGTAAAACTTACATTTAAATATGTCCAGCCGTTTTGAAGTAGTTTGAATACAAACAATACAAAATTTACGTTTTGGTATCGGTATTGTGCCTGCATCCAAAGGAATTGATTTAAAAACTCTAATTTTTACATTACAATCAGCACTTCAATTTTAGCTGTTTGTATAGACGTAATATAAACAAAACAGTATAGTCCATGAATTAAATTGTCTTTAAAATACAATAGCGATAACAATTGCGTATTGGAATTGCTGTTCCCGATACCAAAGTAGCGAACTAATTGCTCTATTGTTGAATCTAATTTGAAACTAATGAAAATTTTGAAAAATGCTTCAACGCTGGTTGTTATTTATTTGTTAGAACAGCTAGTAAATAAAATTATACATTTAGTTATTTTAACTATTTTACTTATCTGAATGTGTACAACTACTAGAAATTAGAAATGCGATACGATTATGGGGTTGTTTCTAATATCGTCCGGTGATGGAAGAATTTATATCGTTAAGAGCTCGTCTAGGGTCGTTTTGAAACTTCTGGTTAATATTCTTCCTTCTTTAATCGGAACAAAGGCTATCTAAGAAGAAGCCCACGGTTATAAAGCATTACTAACAAAACGCAACCTCGTTTAACGATGTTAAAAAGCACAGAGACCACTTCACCAAGCTTTAAAAATGCAGAACAACCAGTTACACTTACTTCTGATTGTTAGCCAAGAACGCCCCAGCCAGCTCGTCGAGGTCGAACTGGATGGGCAGCTTGATGATGGGCTTCAGGTCCAGGTCGTCATCTTCCTCAGCCGAACTGTCGGAGTCGGAGCTCTCGTCGCTGTCGCTGGAACTGGGGCTGGCTTTCGAAGGCAGCTCATCATCCAGCTTCTGGAAGATGGAGAGGGAATTGTGAGAAACCGTTGCTATGATAAACAAAGAGTAAAACTAACTTATATATGATAATATTGACTTTGACTTTATTGAAAACCTTTATTGCAACAAACACTTTGGTACATAAGTTGAGGTATTCTTTTATTAAGCCTATTTCAGAGGCTAGAGGCCTCTGAAATAGGAAGACCTGTGGTACAGAAGCTAGTTTATAAATTTACATGACACGACTTGGGATTTGGTGAATGTTACAAATAGGACTACAAACTAATACAGTTCAGTAACACAGATATGAAAGATTAAAAGAAATTTACATGGAAATATATATTTAAATTTGATAATTTTAGGTTAATATAATTGTTATATTTAGGTCATCGAATACACAGAAAGAAAATATGTCTCACTGCGTGTATATGTATGTGTAAGTGTGTGTTTGACAGCCCTAAGTGAGGCTCAGATATATATATATAAAACTGATATAATTTATTTTGCTAACAGAGCTTCAGTGTAGTCAAGGGGTTTCAGCCAGTGAATTATTTTGGATTTATTTGTTGATTGGTGTATATTTTACTTTTGAAGATTTTATTGAATTGTTTTATTATTAAATAAAATACGGGTCCTATGTGGTAGAAGTGTCACAAAAACGCTATTTATTTTCGCGACTAAATATTTATCAATATTGTTCCTTCTCGCGCTATTTGTAATAACAAGTGACTATAGGACAAGTTGCCATATAATATGTTTTAAATTAAACCTCTATAATTAAATGTAACCTCTTGAAACTATGTAGTTTTCAGTGGTCTATATTATTTCAAAGAAATGATATCTATGAAAATTTTGGAAATTTGTACGAATTGCAACTTTTTTGCACATTTATTTCATATTTGAATCTAACTCGGTTATAATACTTAATATTTGTAATGATTTGTTACAAACATACATAAACACACTTCACAAACTTTTATGATATTGAAAATAATTCGATCATTTCATGTCAAATATAATATAAAATTAACTAGCTATCAACAAACTACCACTCAAAATCATGAACCCAAAAAACAATAGCCCTTGCACGCATCTTCGACCAATCAGCCATCAGCTTGAAATGACACCCATTTCATTCGCAATGGTAGATTGGTAGAAACTGTATAGCATTTTGATCGTTCTGTGCTGTTTGCCAGCCACAATGGCGTCGGACATCCTGCGAGAGACAATGCCCGACGGACTATTGTTGTTTGTCCTGCGCCAGCGCCGATTTCTGATACTAGTTACTGACACATCAAATTTCAGTTTCATTGATGTTCAAAGTTTAAAAGCACACACCAATCTTTCAAATATCCAACGTTTTTATTCCACTTGTGTCTTGTCTGCTGATATATTAGTTTTATTTCATCTCAATAGCACACACATGCTACAGATGACAAAAGCGTAGGCACGGCGATCTGGATTAAAGTTAAGTACAGATTTTTCAATTAGTCATACATAAGTACTACTTTGTTTCTATGCAATTTAGAATTTTAGTATTTCTTGAACTTGATCTAGACGGCGTTTTCTAAGAGCATTGTTATATAGGTATTGCAAACAAACGTCTTATCACAGTCGGAAATATTAAGCGAGCAGACACCTATTCAATTTGTTTGGCTAAATTAACCCGGCAAATTAAAGGATTTCTCCGTTTGTTTGGTAGCATTCAGCACTACATTATTTAGTTTGAACTGTGGATGGTTTTTTAAAAAAGATGTCACAAAGTCTAAATAAGTTCAATTAGATCAGCTTATTAACCAGAAATTACGATTGTATGCAACATCAAACTAGGAAGTATTACAGAATAACTGCAAGGAAAACAACAAGCAGGAAATCATGCAACAATGGCCATTACTTAAATCTTATGTTTTTAATTCTGTTTAATGTTTATACCTATTTTAAACCAATTACAATTACTAGTTTTCTTCGCGTCTATAATAAGATAAAAACGATGTGATGATCACAATTTCAGGTTTCTGCTCTTAAAGTAAATACATATTACAATCTACACGCCATCTTCACAAAATGTCGCATCTACGGGTAACTTATCTCAAATGAAATGCAAAAACAGCAAAAAATCTTCAGTTTTGCATAATTTTCCAGAAAAGTTTAATTAAAAGGGATCTTAATCAAAAAGCTTCCGAGACATCTGAATGAAAATAAGCAAAATGATTTCTTTTCGTTGAACAGATTTCGAGCTCAGTCAATTTTCCTATTCGCTTAGGTAAGTAGCAGCCACTTTTAATGAACATAACAAGGTCAAAATGACTGCTTTTCAACCCACACTTGCTATTTATACAATAATAAGAGCATGGAATATTTTAAACTTATACACCCACTAGAAACATTATTGAATTAGACGCACTAAGTGTCCTCTAAATTTGCAAAATAACTCTGATTTCAGAAAGTAAATCGCATTATTTGTTCAGACAAAACATTGTTAGGAAATTAGATAATATATTTCAAATATGCTTTTAAAATAGAATCTAGTTCCGAACATTTAGCTGTACACCATTACGCCATTAGTAAAATTAAGGTAAATTAAAGTAAAACTATTCCGCGCACATATGGTCCCACAGCGATGTTTCCAAGAATGACAGCCATTAAGACAACAAATAGATGAAAGTAGGTCTGCCAATATTGAGCAGAGATAAACTACATGGGTTCCGATCACTTTAGGATAAATAAATGTTTTAACACTAACAGCTTTCACTCGGTCGGCGGGCAGCGGCGCGAGCGCGGTCTGGTACCGTCATCGCGGAGTGAAAGGCGTGACGTCACGCTGCGCGAACGCAACGGTTCATTGCGCTTAATCTTCAAGTAGAAACCCAAATATAGCCCGCATGCTACCGCCCAACTTACATAACAGAAATTGCAATGCCAAAATAAACACTAGTGTGTTTATTTCGGTATTATATACTCGTACAAATAACAACAAAAAGACTAACTACGCACTCTACCCGTAACACAGACCTGGGAATTCTCTGTTTAAATTAAATTTTCTATTATTCGCAATTGTTCTCAATTACAATACATAATATGTTTGTAAATAATTGTGTTTTAAAATAAAATACTTTATGTTGTTACTGACTGACGAACAATCCCAAAACATTGTAAGGATGATTAAGTTTATTGAAAATGTATTAAGAAAATATACGCTAGAGGATCTTGTTTTATAAATAATCTTGTAACACTTCATTAAGGAGTCTTGTTATACTAACGAGGGATTAAAGAAAAGGGTATCAATTAGTAACCATAGTTACCTTAATCTACATGTACTCAAGTAACTGCTTCTTACTTAGAGACAACAAAGACTTAGTAATACCCTTCTCGCGAATTCGACTAAGTAACATTAATCTAGTGTCTTATTATAAACGACTTAGATATTAAGACACACAGCCATTCAATTATTGTAATCTTAGTAAATCAATAAACAATGAACTTTCTAATGACAATAAAGCGTAGGTATCATTATCAAATTATAGTGAGATCACAAGCAAACGTGTGGCTTATATTTTTAAAAACATGAAAATGTTACGTAATCTACACCTAGTAAAACCATTGTTTTTTAATAATGTCACTTTCACGGTATTCCAATCAAACCGTTACGCTGTTTCGATTGTACTTAAAGAACGACGTTTGAATTGTGCTGTCAAAATGTGGCGGGAAACGTTACCATTGGTTTTAGTGCAATTGGCAGGCACTGGGAGTTACTGTGCGGCCCCGGGCAACAACTGAGTGAGCAGTGTTCCACATTCGAATTAAACTTTTTATAAACTTAAATGCAGAATTAAACTTTTTATAAACTTAAATCTTAGAAACTTATGCAACTTTAAATTAAAACCTTGTCAATTATTTCACGGAAAACTTTTCAGACCATTGCAATATAAAACTGTTCATGGAGTAGACAGCTCTATGTTATATTTGGGTACATTATGAAAAAATTTAATATAAATATTTACGATTTTGAGAACAAATTGAACTTAAATCAAAACATTTCATAAGAGTCTAAAAGAACTTCTAATGGAAACTCGACGTTCATTGCGGACAATCTTTGAGCGTTGCACTCAGCAATAAAAGTGAACGGCGGCGGTAATGCACATAGTATACATACAAGTACAGACCCACTTTAGGTCTGTAGGTGTGTACGTGGAGGACGACCGCTTCTTTTATACTTGGATGCGGAATTTTAAAATTATTTTTGTATTAAGACTATGTAGTTTTAAGTTTGTACGATTTTATTTTTAGTATTTTCAGAGCCAGCAAACGAGCTCGCGACCCACCTGTAAGTAGCATCCGCGCCCATGAACGTAGTCATTAGCCGTAGATGTTTTATGTATCAATATCGAGTTTGATTATTATATCGACTAAAATGCGTAGCCAACGTAGGCCTCATTTGGAATTGCCTTTGAACCTTGCCTTGAACACAATCAATAAAGCGTGATTATGATTTAAGAAACTTTAGATTTTTTTAATACTAACCCGGGATGGATTGAAAAATTTCATTAATTTGACTAATTTGAATTAATAAGCTTCGCTTTTTGTACACCTACGCTAGTCGCAAAAGTACATTTGAGAGATTATAGGTTTATAATAAATAAGTTGGCGTACTGGAACTTAAAGAAGCTAAGTAATACCAAAAAAAGGTCACTAATCTTTTTAGTAATCCTCTTTAATAGCTATCAATTTACAAATAAATCTCAAAATATGAAAGACTACTTCAATATGGCTACATACGAAACTAAAGGGACTCCAATCTTAAGCGAATTCGCATTTTCGTGCCCAAAGGGTATTGATCGGGTTTTGAAGGTGGATTTTTTGGCACAAATAAAGACAAAGCCTTAGGCCATTTGACAGATGAGTCACACGCGACTGAGCTCCACTCTGATTGAATACGGACACAAATGGATTCGATACTGGCAATATTTTTTACTCCTGCATCTGTCACTTTCGGTGGCTGGGATTGGACATTTGTTTCGCTTCGAAAAAAAATTTTGGGTTAGTGTAATGTAGAATGTAGTTTAATTAAACAGAAACAGGTCTACAAGCATTATGGACATTGTCAATAACTAGATATTCGATTCATTATTATAACAAAGCATTCCAGTTTCAACAAAGTTTCAAGTTTTTTTTTACTTTTTTATCGGCTATAACGAGCAACTTCAAATTCTAATATTTATTTCTCAACATTGACAATTACTTGTTCTTATTGATGTCAAATAAAGAACTGGCAAGAAACTCAAAACCAAGTCCGATGAATTTTACCCAATTCATATCGGTCAGTTTACCAGTATTGGGGTTCTTTTTCAAAAACGCCTAGAAGAACATGTTTTACTTCTGTTTCGTCATAACTACGTGTTAACTTAACAATGGTTTGGATAAACCAGTATCATATCGGGCAACGCATAATTTATTATGAACCCCTAGGACTTACAATGTCCATGGACCTCGTGTGCCAAGCATCATAAAGAGCAAGCAATTTTAAGCAAGATATGGCATTGGCGACTCCTTTATTTCTCTTACAATAGTTTAGCGAAAGCCATTTTTTATTAATCTTTTTAATAAATCGAATTAATATACAATATCTTTACTGAAGCCTAGCTGTACCTATCTTAGACTCGGCGTCATTATTTTTTTAAATTAAACTGAATCACCAACAAAATCGTCACTTTTTTACTTCTTCCATCAACCATCAATCCTACCTGTAGTTTATCCTCTTCAATCTTAGACTCGGCGTGGTTCAGGGCGTCTTCCTTGACCTGGCTGGCGGCAGCGTAGGGCTGTGCGGGCGCAGAAGTACTGGTGGAAGACGCGGTGAGGTCCGGGGACCCGTGCAGCGCATGCGCCATGGACGGGAGCGGCTCGTCCTGCAAGCAAAGGGAGGATTAGGGACTTGATCGTTTGTAATTACTGTAGTTATAATTTAAAGGGAAGCATTTTGAATATAATTATGAACCTAATTAAAACGGCTTCAGGAAAATCGAGGTATGAAAAATGACTTCTCTCGTTAAAGATTTACGTAAAGAAAATACATGCCTTGAAAAATACATGCTTTTGAAGGTGGTTTCAAAAACAATCTCCACTAAAGTCACTTAGAGAAGGGTTCATTTGTATATCTCCATAATTCATCTTCTTTGAACGAAATTTATTAGACATATGTATATCTTAAATATTGACGTGCTATCATTTATCTCAAAAACCAGCATAAATTTCTTACATTACTACTAGTCAAATATTCCTCATTTCAAATATTCTATTCACATTTTGAAAATCCCATTACTGAAACGTTAAACACAAAAAATTATTGGCAGAATCGAGGCTTTTCCAGGAAATATTTCATTTCTCAGGAAATATTATATAAGCATAGTATAATTCGTAACACGATCTCGTTACTGGGAAACCGAACCAATGCGGAATTCTCGAAATGGAATGGCATACCCAATTGCACACATTAATAGCCGTAGAAACATGAATAAATAACTACTCGTATAGACAGGTATGTTTCCACATCTGAAATTTCTTGCAAGCGAGTAAATTGCCTAAGAAGTTTTATGACCACAAGATTAAAGAGAATTTGTCAATTACGACATAAAATTATTACGTAGTAAAAATATTAAATGATTTACTACTGTTATGTAAAGTTTGAATATAGGTTTATCTCGTAGGATTTTTATTGGCAGAACATCACGTAGGTGGAGTCTGCTATTGTTATAAAATCATGATAATTGATATTATAACAATAGCAGACATTGATGTAATAAACTATTCTGTGTGCACACACTTCAAAGACTTATTTTAACTTCTGGCGATGCCTCGATTACATACTGATGATTTATAAGTAACAGAAAAGTATTCTTCTTTTTCTAAGTATTCTTCAGAGGAATACTCAAGCTAAAAAGTATAATATTTTTAACTGCAATAACAGTTTCCCAATACATATAAAATGACTGATTTAACAAACACTGTCTGGACGTGACTCAACTACTTCCTTAATGAAAACTACAAATCCTAAACATATTTTGACCTGCTTAACCTGAATGAAATAAGATATATTTGGTTAAACCGACAAACCCAGTTAGAATTAAACCCTGCCGAGTACAGTCGATAAGTCAGGTGTATGAAGTAACTAGAGTATTAAGAGCCATATCATCGTATAAACATAGTTATTAACTTACCAAGTACATCATGACAATACATCAAAGGATAACCACCTTACCAAGGAAAACCCACGACGCTACGTGCACCACATGATAAATCAAAAAGTGTTTTAAATGTAACGATTACCTCTTCATAAAGACTGCAATACCGACATTCACAATTTGAATTACCCTTGCAAATTACTTGATTTTATCACGACTTTGTCTGCATTGATGCATCTGTTGATATTTATGTTATTATATGTATAGATTATATGTAAATTGGCAGACTTCAATATCTCCTCTTCGCAACTAATAATAATTTATTTACAGACATAATAACCTACCACCAATTATCCCAAACGATTGCTTTTCCCATGTCTTTATTCGCCTACATTTCAATAAATACTTTTAAATAACTCGGTGTAAATTAAGGTGACAATAAATGTCATCGAAATCTATTCAGCACTGTACGATAGGGTAACCAATGTCCTGTGTTCCTACGTAATCTTGTTCATTGAGTTATTATATTTTACTTTAGTTTACAGGCTTTGAAATCCCTACCTAAGTATACGTTTTATGACATACTCTAAACTAAGTAGAAGTGTTACGACATGCGCCTGCGCTCGAAGCACTCAGCAAATACGTGCTCATCTTAAACCTCGACGACGCGCCGGTTACTTGGCAGGCCGTTGCATAACTAGGTTTATGCTGCCTCGGGCCGAATTGAGATGTTGCAGTTAAGCTTTTGTTATGGTACGTTAAATATTTAGTAGCGTAAACTGAATACTAAATGTGTTAAGGTCTGATGTAAGAATAAGTCTAGAGTTTTATGTCTTTAAAATACGCTAACTCGGTAGCTTCAAAGCTATTTTATTTTCATTGGATGACAAACAGTGTCAGTTTATATACAGATATACATACAGTTTTACTACAGAAGACATAGTTAACACCATTTACATGCTATGGCAGACTATGTAGAGGACTGGAGTGAAAAAGTGAATAAAAAAATACCTACATAAAAAATAACTATTTGGTTGTCAAAGCTTCTACACAAATATCACGACGCGAAATTATCTTACATAATTATAAATTAAAACACTAATTATATGTATTCTTATGTACATTTAGCAACAACCTATCATTTGCCAAAAACATGTATTATTTTTAAACGTGTCAACCAATATAACCTCTTAAGCGATAACACGTGAAAAAAACACAATCACGTTATCTAGCACCTCCGTATCCTGTGCTGCATATGTTCAGCGGGTGTCATTATCAAACAATTGCAGTTCTCCACAATAGCGCTGTAATGCCGTATGATAACTGCACGTTAGCCTGGCATACAATCAAGAAGTCAGTATTAAAAAAACTGCCAAGTGTGAAACGGATTTGCAGGCGAAGCGTTCCATATCAAAATGGTTGTTATAACGGCAATTGTTAAAACGTTATCAAAGCTTTGTTTTTGACAATCTATTAATGACGCTTCATGAAATTTGCTAACAGAGAGACGATAGAGTTTTAATAATAGTGTCCCGTCCACACTGTTTGGGTACGGAACCCCAAAAAACGTTGGAACAAAGACAAGGTCGACAGCGGCACCGCAGCCGTGCAACGCTCACTTTTCGCTGTTGGCGAGTCACGGAAATTTTGTTGTCCTGAGAAGGTTGTAAATAAGTACGTGTCTTTTGTTATGACTTTTAGGTATTTATTTTCATACTTGTACGTAAATTGCAAGGCGGTCAAGTCGTCAATTTTCGTAAACACAAACCAATGACATAACTACTATAGAAAAATATACGTAGCTGCTTCTGAACTAGTATGATCTGTCATACAAACAAAGTAACTTGTGTTATAAATTGCCACGAGATACGAATACATTACGTTAACTTCGAGAGGATTAATCAAAACTAAGTGGCGCATTACGTTGTTAATGTTTTACATTTTGGTAGACATAAATATATATTGAAGATAGCGTAATTGATCTCTACCACAGGCTGAGTGTATTTATTTGCATCTAGAAGAATCTTCACATCGCTGTTACATAACTAGCTATTTTCCTGCAATAATAATTTTAATAATCTTTTTTGTAGTACATAGATATTATGAACTTATTTATATCTATAATGACGTAAGACATAGTTGAACACGATTCTTTAGATAAACTTGGATATCTATTTAACTCGTTTATTTTGCCATGGGTTGTTATTAAAGCATCGTTAGTTAGACAATATTATCTCGCCTTGTGAAAATGTACGCTGCTATTGTCGGAGTCAGCGAGGCGCGGAGACCACAGCCGATAGAAAACTGTTATAACTAGAAAACTATTGTCACAATTTACGCTGGCAACACTTTTACTGGTTTGCGAAACCGTTTCCTCCATTGTCGAACGTTGCGTGATAACAAGAAAAAGAGAAAAACTTGCAAGCCATGTCTTTAATAATACAGCCTGTTTGGTTACTCAACCATCTGAGCGGAAGAGTTCTGTTTGTAGGAGTTATACGTACAAAAAATTACATTAATAATATAGTTCAGTATGGCAATAATGATAATTTTTATTACAGTTTTATTTAGGAACTGATCTATAGTAATCTACCTATACATAACTCTTGGTGTTAGCGGCACACCGGGGACCGCGACAACACAAATTTCAGATTTGTCTAAATAAAATTAAATATGTTTTTTATATATTGAAACAAGCGTAACACTTCCAACTTGAAATAAAAAACACTTTTCATATCCTTAACAAAATTATGAATCGGAGAAAGTCGACAGTTTGTCACAGCGAGTCGCTTGCACTTCCCGTAGTGCAAAGACAACCAAGTTCAACAAACTGCTTTCTAGATGCGGCACGGGATACCGTAACGTAATGAGAAATGCGATATACCGTGCGAGCGTGCTGAGTGACAGCGGTCCCCAGTGAAAGATGGATGTCAAAATCAAGATAACCAACAAACGCACGCCAACAATTAGTCGTGTTACTATTTCGTGACACTTACCACACCACACTTAATTGTAACGAATGATTTATTTGAGACACGCGATACTTTGTTCCAACTATTTGTATTGAAAGCTCTGATTTAACGATAATATCTTATATTCTAACCAAAATGTACATTTAATGTTACTGTTAAAAATGCCCCGGACTTAGACTTATTCAACAGTAAGCCTATCTTTATTACTAAATAATAGGTCTTTACCTATGAAACTGCCGTTTTGCCGTACTGGCCATTTCAAATGAAAATATTTTTTTTTTTTGACTGATAATTCTAATTTCAAATTAATTTTATTTGACAAACATGGAATTATTTTTCTAAAATCGTCATTTGTTTAATAGTTAGTGTTTTGTTTTCAACGCATTCGAACATTTTTCGTCATCATGGATAAGTTAAAAATTCGAGTAATTATGGAGTATGAGTACCGTCGTGGCAGCAAAGCGGCACAAACGGCACGCAACATCAACGACGTTTACGGAGCGAACACTACAAACGAACGCACCACCCGCTATTGGTTTACCCGCTTCCGTTCTGGAAATTTGACCTGATAAATGAACCCTGTGGTCGTCCGAAAACTTTGGTCGACAATGACGAATTAAAGGCAATTGTGGAAGCTGATGAAACTCAATCCACGGCTGAATTAGCAGCAGCTTTCGACGTTAGCATCAAAACAATATTGGTCCATTTGAGTCAAATTGGCAAGGTAAAAAAGCTTGACAAATGGGTACCCCACGAACTCAATGACCGCCAGCGCGAAGTACGCGTGGAGACGTGCCTTGCACTGCTCAGCAGGCATACAAATGAAGGAATTCTGAACCGCATTGTTACTTGTGACGAGAAATGGATCCTGTTTGAATCGTTCGGCTCCACTGCTCCTGCACGACAACGCGCGACCTCATACTGCACAGCAGACGGTCTCCAAGCTACAAGAGTTGGGGTTGGAAGTTCTCCGTCATCCGCCGTACTCACCAGACCTTGCGCCTACAGACTTCTACTTTTTCCAGAATTTGGATAACTTCTTGGCGGGAAAAAAATTCAATACCCGAGAGGCAGTACAAAATGCCTTTGAAGAATTTGTTGCCTCCCGTCCAGCTGATTTCTTCAAGAAAGGCATCAATAAGCTACCAATGCGTTGGCAAAGATGCATTGATTGCATGAGTGATTATTTTGATTAATAGAAATAAAAAATATGTAAAAAAATTACGCTTCATTTATTTCGTGAAAAACGGCAATTTCATAGGTAAAGACCTAATATTTAGCCAACATTTACTTTTCTCAGCATGCCATATAATTTGTAATTAATGTTACAGCACTTTGGTCAATTTCATTTGATTTATCTTAGTTTTTTGTTACATACTAGTTGCTTTTTTTAAAATCATCACTATATGTGGAGGTTTGTTATTAGCCTTAAGCGATTAAATTGTTAGCTTATTATGTGTAAACGGCTGTAAACCGCCCAAATAGAATTAAATAAATAAATAAATAAAAATGTTTTACATCTTAATAAAGATATTAACAACAACTAGGACTATATTTTATGACGTATAGAATAGATGCCAAATTAAGTACGACGTTATTTCTAAAATGAATGAAACTATGCATCAATTGGTAAGATGCGTTAACTGCCATTTTCAATTATTAAATAAGAAGTCACGTTCGCGGTAACATCATAAAAATTTAACCTTCAGCATGTTTTACGGCTTTACGGTAATCCTAGCGTAAATAATTAATGAAGAGTCCGATCCGTGTCATCTAGCAAAACAATAATTAGCAGATGACATTGCAGCTGCCATTTGCTGATCACCACAAAGATCGGTAAAAAGCGCGCGCGGAAAATCGACTACTTCCGTCCGCCATGTTTCTAACCTCCCACCTTCACTTACAGTAAATACACTAGCATTATTTTAAATTATATCAAATCATTCTAGCTACATGATGTGTCGTTGTTACTATAGAATTTGCAATAATTTGTTATTTGAATCATTTTGGGTATTTCAAGGTCCCGATTGTGTAAAAGTTCAACGGCACAAACCAAATTGGTGGATATGTTTTGAAATTATCATTTAACTAAAGGTTGAATAAATTCACAACAATACAATACCTGCTTAGAACCTTTTTGCATAAAATAAATATTTTATGCATTGCAAAATTATGGGATGAGAAGCCAATTGTAATTTACATTAATAATAAAAGCATTATAAAAATTTGCTGTCCTTTTCTTGCGATAAGCTGCAAGACAATAGCACTCATTAATTTAGTAGTCCACAGCCGTAATCTTTGGTTGATCGAACAAGAACTCCAATTTTTAATACAATTACCACAGACTAAGTCAAGGATCACATTATCCAAATGTTTTATTCCATCAACCATCCGGCGAATATTTTAAAATACAAACTTTGGTCAAATAAATAAAAAGGCATTTCATTGTGTTTGGATATTTTTAAGCTATTGAATCTAGCGAAGGCTCAATTCGCGTTGACCTTTTCATTTTCGACCTCTCGAGTTTCGATTCAAATGATATTTATACGATTCCAAAACTTAATTTTGTATCTCTCACGAAGCCTGTTTAGGGCAATAAAAATGTAATACCTACTAAACGGTCATTGAACAAGCATTGACAATAAACCTATCCACATTTAAAAGTTACAATTTAAAACAATACCTTAAAGCAACTGTAAAAATGGCATAGTTCTAATGTTTACCATAACAATGCAGGCCATGGATGGAGCTGTACATCCAAATGATCGTAGCCGCTATTGTATTAGAAAATAAAAGAATATATTGTATTGCATATGTGTAACTAATGGGACTTTATTCCGGTGACACGGTGAAAGAAGAAAGTTCTCAGTTCAATAGAGAAGGCTTTGTATGGAAATAGCGTCTGTCATGAAGATTGTCACTGACGTTTGACTGATTCGCTTTGGATAAAACATTATTTATCCCAGAATATTCTATAAAGTATTTGTGGAATTTCAACGACATTTACGTGATGGTTTTGCTAATTAACTAGGTAATTAAATATAATGACAGGACGAATCATAGTATAACTAGCAAAAACTCAGATAACTATTTTAAACGGATTATAATGTATTTACACGTACTTACATGTAAACTGAGGGAATTTTTTGTGAAAATCGGTAACACACCTCAGTTAATTTACTAAACTGTCAAGAAAGTATCAAGACTAACAACATCATGAATGAAGCAAATTAAAGCTTTTCTCTACATCCATCAAGACTATATCAAAGAAGTTATTGCACCACCGCGTCAACGCGTGAGCATATGATAATTTTGTGATGCAAAACATTAGTACTTTCACAACAAATAACGACTGCTGCAGATTTAAGTAACTCTCACTTGCGCTTGAGTGTTGAAATGCCAAAGAAGTGCTACATTCGAAAAGGCCGTAAATGTCTGGATGCATTGCGAGGTCAATGAACGCACTTTCGCCACAATAGTTATTGTATAATATATTGCAGCCTAAACTCTTGACCCCTGGCTTTCTAGAGTTCAGACTTTTACTCCGTTGTGATATGCTTTTGTTTGATTTTACGATGTGCATCTCAACTGACTAAGTTTTATAATTATTAAGTAAATTCGAATGGTCCATTTGCTACGCTTTATTTTGTTAGTGTTCTATTTCTTATAATCCTATATCTTATAAAAGACTCATTACCAGACATAAGAATAGTGAGATTATATCAATTGAAAGACGAAATACAAAAGGTCAAGCAGTAATAGTCTTCAGAATTTATAAACGCCATAATTAATAATATTATTTATTATGAGCAGGACCTACCTCTATCTTTTAATTATGAATTATAAAATACCTACTGTTTTATGTCTCCGTACAATTGCACCTCCCGTGTCGCATGGGCTCAGCTGTATACCTGCATAATCTATGGGCGCAGCAGGTATCTAATACGTAACATTATATTTCTGTATCCATAATATATTTCCGGGAAAGTAGTCAACAACCTCTGATGCAATATAAAATAGAATGCCTTTCAATATTGATACACGCATTAAGTAACCTTTACGGCGACGGAATATGAATTCACTAATTATGTATGCAAGTGTCGAAATCCCTTCAACGGGTCGGGAATATCGTAAGCCTTTCTTACAAGTCTCACTTCAATGGAAAGCATTACAGTATTTGTATGTGTATTTAAATGTTTGTTCATAAAACATACATTAAGTCCATATCTGTCTTGAGTTGTAACTCAAGACAAATATGTTGTACTTTTATGGTTCCGTTAAATAATATTTTAATGGTTTCCTTTTACAAGTAAGTCCTAAGCACAATAACGTAAAAACATGTATTGAAAATCTATAAGAAATATAGGACTATGTTTATATAACATTCATTTTGTTTGCATAGTTACCGTATTGAACAACATTGTCTTTCAAAGCGCTTACAAACATAAGTATAATATAAATCCTCGTTTAATGAAACATTTACAATAATCTATAATCAAATTTATACTAGCGTATCGATAGATACTTTGCATTACAACCATTGCAAAACCGATAGAACAGTTACAACAAAGTACAATTTCCATAGAACAAAAAAGAACACGATGGTTAGCATCATTGTGCATATTGTATTAATTACGGCTTCAATAGTTGTTATTGTCTGTAGGTCCGGCTGCTATTGCACAAACAGTTAAGATGAGCTCGCCGGCGGCGGTTGCGTAACCACTCGCCGGCCCAAGGTGAGCCAGTCGCACAGCCATTAGACTCGAATACACGGCTCCATTTGAGCCTCAGTACAATGGAATGACATGAGACACGAATTCACAAACCCAACAGTTTTTTATTTTTATTTCCGAGGTAAATGTTACTGGCATGATGCGGATTTAGTTATTTTATATTTATATCTGATGAATCGTTTAATCTAAAGCAACAGGTTGGAAAATGTGCCCTGAGAATTGGTTCAGACGCATGAAACTTTGTATACACGCTCTTTAAAACATACACAATAAAAAAAATATAATCTATGGAACATTTTTATTTTTTTTCTCAAAACTTTCCGAGTATTGCACGTATTATATTTTTTTATTTTAGGTAGTTATTTGCTTACTAAATTCTTAATATGAATATTGCACCTAGTCACTTCAATACTCCAATATAAGAAAGAGTTATTTAATATTATTTGTTATAAAAAATAGAAATGACCCAAAAAAATGTATTTCGTGTATTGAGCTATAAAAACTGATTCACAATAAGGAAACATCCTTTTAAAAACGAAACGTGCTCACAAAACGGGACATTTAATAATGTTCCTTTTGATTCTCTTACTCTTACTCGCCGTATAAACGTGACGTAAGATCGAGTTTCAGATACGAGTCTCGGTCTGCGTGCGTTCTCGAGCGCACGTCGATCGCAGACGCCTTCCCGCTCCCTTAGCCCCCGCGCTAATCGAGCACCCAAACACTGGTTGTTGCCGTAATAAATAATTTCATAGCTGTATACCGTAATAAGTTTCTAACGCCGTTTTCACGGCGGAAAGTGGGTTTTAACCGTACATCTAATAAGTTTCTAACGCCGTTTTCACGGCGGACAGTGGGTTGTTAACCGTACTTCGTGGAACGTGAGCTTCGTCGACGGCAATTCGTCGTTCCAGGTACCTCGAGTCTTCGTGTTCGAGTAGTGTAGGGTGGTTTTAGGAAGTTAGTCATCGTTGATAGGTTCATAGTATATATATTTATATATTGTTGTCCCTCCCCAACCCCTCCGCAATGGCTTCCCTAAGCTCTGATGAGTTTAGGAAGAAGTTACTTGATAGTACCGGTGCTGAAGGCATGTCTATAAATGCTGATAAGTATCGTTTCTTGGACTCTCTTATCCCGCATATCATGGCGTTAATTCCCTCAATGGCCCCTCAGGCCACCCCAGTCCCCCAGACCCCTCTGGTCTTAGGCCCTCCCGCGTCCCCTTCCTCCAGTGACATGGAGTGCGAAGTAGACGCCCCTCCGCGCCGCAAGCGCGCACCCGCGACCGAGTCATCCTCGGACGCCACCCCAACTGGCCCTGAGCCTCCCTCTTTCACCCTTGTTAAGAAGCGCTCTAAGAAGCCCTCGAAACAAGACCCGGCGCCCTCGACGCCCGTCCCTACACCCCATGCGGCGTCTTCAACGCCAGCTGCCCCGGTGTCTTCAACACCCGCTCCGGCCCCAACTTCTGTCAAGGCCAAGGTCCCACCACCCGTTTTCCTTCGGGAAAAGAGTAAATGGACTGAGGTCTCGACATTGTGCAATGAGCACAAGATCCATTACACCCGAGCGGTAAACTCGGGTGAATCTATTAAAATCACTGTCTCGTCGATAGACGATTTCCGAGCTTTGACTAAGCTCCTCACCGATAAGCAATATGCTTATCACACTTATGCTCTGTCAGAAGAGCGTAAGATCAGAGCGGTACTCAGGGGAGTCCCGTTCGAATTATCGAACGAGGCTATCCTGGAGGATCTGCAGTCCCAAGGCTTCCCGGCACTCGCGGTGCATAAAATGCACAGCAAGTACGGGAGGCAACACCCTCTCGCTTTGGTGGTTCTCGCCAACGTCCCCAAGTCCAGGGAGATCCTGAAAGGGGTTAGCTCTATATGCGGCCTCTCTGGGATCTCGATCGAGGCGCCTCATCGCCGCGGTCATCCCGGCCAGTGCCATCGGTGCCAGTTGTACGGGCACGCGGCGGCCAACTGCCGCGCACCGCCCAGGTGCGTCAAGTGCCTAGTCCCTCACTTCACTAAGGAGTGTAATCGCACTCCTGAAACTCCCTCTCCTCCCGATTGCGTGCTTTGTGGCCAGTCCGGCCACACCGCAAATTACAGGGGCTGCCCTCGTGCACCCCGTTGTATGCGCTCCAATTCCAAGAGGGCGGCACCCAAACAGGCCCCGCGCCTTTCTCAAGAAATCTTTCCGCCGCTGCGTAGCCGGGTTCCTCCGGCTGCAAAGCCTACACAGTCCAGGCCTGCCCCAGAAAACTGGAGGCAGCGCCCCGCATCGAATCCCATCCCGGCTCCTCGCCCATACAAACCCACTCCTCAATCCTCCGTAGAAAAATATCGATGTTAGTGAAATCGCAGTCTTAGCCCGTAAACTTAGGGCTTCACGTACTCCGACAGAGCGTTTGCTAGCTCTGGCGGAGCATAGTTCCCTTCTCAATTCATTATAGGTTCATTTAAATGAATTGATCCCTAAATCATGCTTCGGCCGACCTCTGCCCAGCCCCGGCTTCACCGGAGGCTGCCCAGAACGGCCACCAACTCATGTCCCTTTGAGCACCTTCAGTGCAACTTTCACTACAGGCGGAAGACCCGCTAGCGGGTCTCCGCCAGCGCGCCCAACTTCCCGACGGGTGTCGCTTCCGATGAAGGCTAACGGTAATAACTACAGCCAACAGGTGGTTTTTAGTGGGTAGGTGCCATTCTGGTGAGTCCCACATAACCCCCCGCAGAGGACTTTACCTGCGGGCGGTATGCATGACGCATCTTCCACCTCCCTCCCGCAAGGGTGCCTCGGCAGCAAAAAAAAAAAAAAAAGAGTTTCAGATAACTTCCTGAGACTGAGAGAGAAAGCTGCTGTCTTATATATCAAAATGTTCGACATCATTTAAAAGAAGTAAGTAAAGTAACAGCATCACACATGATCATATTACAGCATAAAGCAAGCTACTATTTAGAAAAGAATCGAACATATATAATTATTACTGCTGGAAGCTTCTCTCGTTAGAAAACATTATCAGCGTCCACGTTTCCATCAAAACAGATGTTTCTCAGAAATTGCATCATAAATTATACGGACGTAAAGCCCTTTGACATTATAACTCAACCCATTGTCTAAGATGGTGGAACGAATCTATCGCCGACCTTTATGTAAAGCCATGTCGAAGGCCCAAATCGATTTGTTTATATGAAATCAACAATTCTAAATTTGAAACTCAGCTTATTCTATAGCCTTATTCGACCTAACGCAGCAAAAAACTGTAACAAGGTTGCAATCCGACCGAATTGAAACTCGCCTTGCAATGTTTGAATGACAACTATTTATTTATAACAATCACTTACGTAAGGTTTGTTTTTTTTTTTTGTTTTATTATTTATTAGAAAGAATCATCGTCGTATTTTATTATTTAATAACGAGTCCCGAGCTGCGTTGGCTTGCTGTGTAAGATGTGTATTGTGAATGCATAATGATTTTGCTATTAGTATTGTTATTAGTTTTTTGCGTGAATTAACAATACAAACATATTATTTTATATATAAAAAGCGAAGAGCAGCAAAATTGATTAGCAAAAAAAAATGTATTAACGTGATTGAAAAGTAAGTTTCATGTCATCAGGGTAAACAGAATTTCTAAAAAAACTAAGAAATATTTCTTAATTATATATAAAAAAAACTAACTCTGTTATAAACGTAGTGAAAGTAAGCCAGTTAAATAATAATAGATCGATAGATAGAATCGCCTTTGCTAGCGATTCGGTAACAACTTCTGAAGGTAATATCTGAAAATTGAGTCCTAAGTGGCACATCGAGAATGGAGAACAAACACAAGAACGACATAAATTATCATCCACAAATGGATTCGAAATCAAATGTTCTGGACCTAATGGACCAACAAAATTACTTTGTGATTGATTCCGTAACTCATAAATTATTCCGATCTCCAAAATAATATGATCATGAACTTCTCTGAAATCGATTTATCGATTTAAGCATAAAAAAGGCTAGAAAGTCAATAATCTAGGACATTTAACATAATTTACATTTAATTTACGGGTTAGTAAGTGTATTAAACAGTGTAATATCCCCCCCTGCCCCTAACCCTTTCTTTACGGTAAACTTCCATCTGATGGTATAAGAACTAGCACCTAACCTATAATATTTAATACGTCTTATATTGTTATTTTAAACGGCAAGTAGTTTATTTATTATTCGTATATTAACTTGGTAATTCATAGAAACCATGCACAATTAATTCTCGATAAGATGTTTAGTCTCTTTGCAATTACACAAAAATTCAAATTCAAATTCAAATATTTATTTCTCAACATTGACAATTACTTGTTCTTATTGACGTCAAATAAAACATGATTCTACCACCAGTTCGAAAAAAAACCTTCGTGAAGAAGAACTGGCAAGAAACTTCACGGGTATATTTTTTTTTCAAAATAAATTTACAGAGTCTCTTTATGTCTATACAAAAATTATTCTTTTCTGCATCTGTTAGCTCGGCAAGTCTCCCTCACCCCAAGTATCCAAACGACGAACACCCTCAAACGGCACCCGTTCACGAGTTAACGCGGGATCCAGCCATCGCCCTCCTCAACCATATTAGAGGGCACAAACAAAAGAAGCCGACACAGAACTTAAAAATCCCTAAGGGAATCTAAGGCTGAGATACACAAACCGTACTTAGACTTATATCGGACTTATCTTTGCTAAATTGTCAAATAAAAAGCAACTGTGTTGTACATAGTAAACATATTCTGAAATCATGTGAAAGTCTCAGTACATTTCTTTAGCATCAATCTTGTCAAAAAGTTATGTTCACCACAATGAAGTGCAAAACAAAGCTTAAATAAGCCTGAAATAAGACTTAGTATGTAGTAATGAACTCTGTCGGTTTATACTACCTAATAAAGGTAATAAGAAAGTTGTTTGCTCATTTGTTCCGCTTTCATGGTTCAACTGATCAATCGATTACTAAAACTGTTTATTTTATTAAAATATTATATAAAATATTTTAAAATAAAACGTGGAAATATTTACAATTTGAATAGTACATGACTTAAATGTTTCATGCTGCAGAGTCATTAATTTTATTTATTTAGAAAGTTTAACTCGGTATTATTGCTTTTCTTTAGGGTGAAATACTTTACATATAAACAAAAACCTTTTTGTAAGTAAAACAATCACGGAAAATAATTTCAAATCTATTTGATACATATCAAGCATACCTATAATATATTATATATGTTACTATCTGTATTATGCCGCGTAATTTTGCTTCTTTAGAGTGTCTTTAATATTATTAATGCAAAGTATAAAGGTCATTAAATACATTGCAACATGTCCTTATCTCATATTAATATACCATTTAACGTAATCGCGTAAGATAAAAATGCGCAATAGTAATGCGCGCGTGTGGAAAGCTCGTGGCACAAAACTAAGTTTAGAATATTTACAAGGTAAATACAAGTTTTAACGCACAAATTACGTCGTAATATTTTAAATACAAAATACCAGTAACTTGAAACGTACAAGCATGTTTGTTTTCCACATAATTTATTTATTTATTATCTGGAAAACCAACAGCTTTGTTACACAGGAATATACAATCGATTTAATTATTATAATAGTAATAATAATCCACCAACTGTAGGGCTTCACTATAAGCCGAGATTGCGTTATGGATTACCATACAGTGAACTGGGGGGTATCCCAGAATAAACATATATATGTAAACAACCACGATCCTCTGAAAACTTAAAAGAAAAATGAAACTCCAACCAGGACTCGAACCTGAGACCTCCGGCGTATTAGGCTTCTATCGATGCCACTTCTTTTGTACTATTATTTCTAAGAAGAATGATTTATTTGTTAGTTAGTTAGTTCATGTGTAACTGATAAACTCTGAAACTACTTAATCGATCTTAAACATACTTTCACAACTGAAAGATTCAATTATTAATATTCACCATATTAATTCAAATACTATACAGTATACAGGGCATATTTAATGCCAATGTACACCGCGGGGTCAGCAAATGGGTATTTGACAAAAAATTAATCATTCGATATTTAAAAATTTTGTCAACAGTAAAGAAGTAACAGTATGTTTACAATCAATAGTTTGCTAGATAGAGCGATATGTTTGCGGAGCTGTTGCGAGTCGCCGAAAAACACTGCATACAAAACGGTACCGAGTTGTGACGTCACAACGTATAAATCATAATTAAATTGTATAGGCGTTTGGATAAAATATACATATAATAGCTACGTAGATAAAGCGTTTACATGCATGCATGTCATAACAAAATTGTTATATTTAATTTCAGTAACCGAATGATATTTAAACATTTAAAATATTTAGTATTTTGGTTTTTTGTTCTTTTTAAGGTTTCTAATCTTAAAAATTGTATATTTAATTTTTGGGTCAAAATAATTTATATTTTCAAATCTAATAATAAAAACTTGCATTTTCAAATGGTGTCTTTGGTATTTGGGACCATTGTCTCAAATATCTAATATGTCTGTCATTCTCTGGACACCGGACAGAGTGAGCCTTTCATGTTGATAGAATGCATAGTTTTGGCGCGAAAACGTAATAAAAAAATCAGTTTCGGATACATATTTTGCAATGCAACGGTACATTTCGTGAACCTGTCTGGGGAATATGTTTTTATTGTTAATGAAAATTGCAAATATTTTGCGTAATAAGTTTCCAGTAACTAGTAAATAACTTGCATGTATAAACTTATTCAAGTACGTACAAAACAATAATGCGCCTCATGTCACTCTGGCACGCCACCGTCGCATGATCACCGTTTTAGAACGTAGATACCTACTTGCTATATACGTACGATTCTAGAACTGTTATTGTCATGTAAAACATTTTAGTTGGTTATTAAAATCATATAACACACTCTCTGGAGGGCCGAGTGGCGTAGTGGGTAGCCCTGCCTCAGAGGGCCTGCCGGAGGTCCAAGATCCGACCCTGGTCGAGGCATTCATTTGTGTGATGAACACAGACGTTTGCTCTTGGGTCATGGTTGCTTATATTTACATATGTATGAATATTCTGGGTGCGCCCCCCCCCCCAGTTAGCAGTGTGGTCTTCCATAACACAAGTTCTGTTGGTAAGTTGGTGGGGGGGGGGGGTGTAAATTCTGTATAACATCTAAATGTTGTATGAAAATAAAACACTGTCAACTAAGGGGTAAACATTTAGATGACAGTACATAAGGAAGCCATTGGATGACGACAACCAATTATAGTTCGTTTATTTGCATATTCTTTGTTGCGTCATAGTTTTTATCAATTATTTATTCACGTAAGTAATAAATGTTCCTATGAAAAAAGCTATTACATTTTATTGATCAGACAAAGGTTATTTTTAATAATTAACACACCTTATATTCAAAGATTGAGACCTAAATTTAAAAACAATTGATTTTTATTTAGAACTGCGTAAGTAATTTTATTTTCGTCTCGTCCTTAAGGACATGTATAAACAAGACGCAGATATGCAATGACAAAATAAACAGCTACCTAAGAAAACGTGTCTTGTAGACATGCTACATTTGACAACAATATAAATGAGAGGAAGTAGTTTGTTCATGCATGCATAAACAATTTATTTTCATTAAAACGAGTTCAACGCGCCAACACTAGCAAATCTTTCCTATTTTAAAACTATATTTCATATTAAAAATTTACGTGCTTAAGACACGCTGTAATTACAAAGAGGATACAATCATAACATATATAAAATTATGACGAATGAAAACAGTATTTTACAATAAGCAAAATTATATTTTCTGCATTATCCCTGCCGTGAAAATAAATATAGAATATCAACCAAAACTCAAAAAAATATATAAATAACAAGTATATTTTTACTTCTCAAATCTTTGCAAAAAACCCACTGCTGTACACCCAGCAGATGTTATTTGAGCATATTATGAAACGGAATGAATATTTATAAAACATGAGCATTATAAATATTATGGGTTCAATACAGATATGCATTATTCCGTATAAACGTATCTACTGATAAGGAAATTTACCGAAACTTTTACACATTTCATGGCCTTATTATGAAATAACTCGATTGCTAATCGTTTACATTTTTTTAATATCTATGCGTGTTTTGTAACTCTGTGTAAGGTTGATCTAAATATAAAATGTATGTTTTATTTTTTGTTAATATGGCCTGGCTTCGAATTATTTTAATAGTAGAAACTTATTAGAGGTGCAAAACAACAACAACACAAGTCACAGATACTAAAATTTTCTCGAAAACTATCTCATTTGAATTTTCAAGAATCAGTAGGTACTTGATAGCACAAAAAGGGACGGGCGCGACAGGCGGCGAGCAGTTTATTTAGTAGAGCACGTTATTGCTTCGGCAGACAGCAACATCTTCGTAACATTATTGGATGGTTCGTGCTTTACAATATTTACTTTCTCTGAATCCATAAATTAGTAAGCAAGTGCTTAAGATTGCAGTAACTAAACAAACTAGATAAATCAAATAATTAACCTTTCCAAATCAAATGAAAGTATCTTTGAACTCTGAACCCCGAATTTGAGCAAATCGAAAGTTCTACGCTTTCTTTTTCGTTAAACATCCTGAGAATTTTGCATTTCTAGTAGAATTGAGCTACGGAAAAAAATTTGCAAAGGTTCTTACTACGTAGTTTCTCTACAAAAAGCTAGAGAACTAAAATAATAAGATTAATTTTCCCTTGTTATAAAATATTCTGACAGTTATAGACTCGACCTTATAGCTATTTAGTTTTTACACTGGGTGCTTTGTATCTTGTAGTTTATGTGGTAAACCACTTCCTTGGACGACTCTACATTATATTTCAGTATTCAGAGAGGTCCGTCTTCACCGAACTAGGTAAGTATTATATGTATTATAATTCTGCGTGTATTTCATTCGAAAATATAATCTATTTTTAAACACTAATTTCAAAACTCTTTTCGCCGCTTTACGCTTCCATAAAGGAAAATCTAAATACAACTTCAATCTCCTTTCTCAAAAAAAAAAGAAAACAGTACTTACAGGAAGGAGGGCGTCATTTCCATAAGATCTGCCTTCGAGTGCCAGTTCCTTGTCAAGCATGGCGTCCAGTTGTTCCAGCTGGTGGCATGAGGCCCTTGCCGACACCCAGCTGGAGGCCAGGATGAAAGCTCCCAGGATAAAGGATGACGCTATCACAGTCAAAGCCACGATACGGGCGATTTGTACGGAGTTAGACGTGCGCTGGCGGTACGCCTGTTGGTCAAAAGAAAAATAGGTTAAGAAAAGGTATTGGATAGCTGTATAGAGTTCGTAAAATTGTTTCATTTTTATTTCCTAGAGTTTTCACGAAACACTTTTTGACCGGATTTTATTGTGTTTAATACCGAGACGTCGATTTAAAATGTAAAAATATAGTTAAAAGTAGGAATAACGTTTTCTTTTTGTCTTTACCAAAATGTAAAGTATGGTGGCTGCCTTATTCACCAAAAATAACAGAATTAAACTCTGGGAGTAATTTAACAGTGTGCGATTTTGATCACAGATCTTTTTCCACATATATTTCACACTTATTTCACATATATTTTTACCTCCATTTTGAGTTCGTTTTATGGTAATCTATAAAACCTTGCTTACTTATACATGTTCTTGTCTCAGAATGGTATGGTTTTTGATATACTTAATTGTTATAATTGTGGCTACAGATAATACCACAGCAGATACATGATATTTCTCACTATAATACCAACTATTGCGCAGTTAATCATAATAATTCTTGAGAACAGCGAAACAACTTTGCAACGATCTCCACATGACTACCAACTCAATCTGTGTGCCTTTTTCAATAAAAATGTATTCATTTTACTATACAGTGACATATTGTAGTAATAATAAGATTCTTAACGCAATCTACGAGAGGAACGCATTTCAAACATATACCTAAACCATACCTAAATTCCAAAAATTTTGTTCCAAATGATTTAAAAATAAAGTTTAAATAACAAACTGCCAATATTCCATGATATAAAGTCTTTTTACACCAAACATTCCTTACTGGCCAGCTACGGTTACTTTTTTTTCGTGTAAAAATGCTCATTCTGCATAGTACTGTGAACTGAACAGTTCTAAAGACCTGACTTAAACAAGTACCTATCTTTGAGTCGAGATGCTCTACGTAGAGATTGGGATTATTCGAGGATCTGTTTGCGGATTGCACTGGAGTCTGTTTCAAACTACAGATTAAAGGATCAACTACACCAAGCGCTAAGCTATGTAATATCCTACTTAGCTTGTTGACATTGTAGGTATTACGATTTTTTTTTCTTGATTATTATTGTAGAGTATTTCCCGTAAAGTTAAGATGTAACTCCCGTTAAATTATAACCCAACCTAATTAATTACATTATGATATAACGCTTTTGACAATTTTACGAAAGTTTCTCACTTAATTAATCGTGAAAAGTAAGTAAGTATACCTATGTAGCACCAGAAGTTGAAGTCTAAGCGCTAAACTCAACGATTTAGTATTCATCACACTTTCTCTCGATAATTTATTACCTGGTTAAATAATATTAAATTTAGCGTCAAAATTAAACTTGATTCATCATTTCTTAGTGATATCACAATGCGTTTCTAATGAACTTACGAAACGTAATTTAAATAAAAACTAGGCATTGTTCGTGATCTTGACTTTGGAATTCCCTGTCATATGCACATCTACAAACGGTGTCAAATATGTATGCATTACTTTACAATAATCAGCAAAACAAACGAACAATATTTCCGCGTGTTATATGGAAAATTAATTGCAAATAAAATACATTGGGGGCTGATTTTTCAATGCTCAGATAACTTTTATCAGTGGAATAATTTTGAGAATTCGACATAATATCTATCTATGGAGAATTTTGCCAAGTGTCAAAGTTATTCTCCAGAAGATAAAAGTTATCTGACGATTGAAAAATCAGCCCTTATAGTTATAACCTAACAGTCGTAAATATCCTGAAAAGAAAACCTAACTAACTGGCCAGGAACGTATATTTTTTTAATTGCCCCCATTAAAAGTATTAAAACTTTTTCCTTATTGCTATAAACTTTTCAGTACAGGTCTCTAGCCGTCATTAAGTATTAATAGGAACTACAGTGGTCTGACCGACCAGGGTTGCATAATGTCGAGAGGCCTAGGCGCAACCAATGCAGTGAAAGTGATCCGGACCGCTGCACTTGGCGAATCACGTCGCGCACTATAAGTTAAATCAAAATTTCATCAGCAGTTAAACAAAGAAAAAAATTAAGAAATATTGTATCGATTCCCGGTATGCTGACAACATTTTAAATTAGAGATTCAACAATTTATATCTCAGCTTATGTATAGGTCTGTGGAGGCTCGGGCTAAGGCGAGAACGGTTGCGCCTTGTTCGGTCTTTTGTAGGCCCTCCGCATTCTATGGGACGACATTACTGCAGGGGATTCAGGCGCGATTCTGAGCTTGCACCACGCTATTTAACTGTACTCAGATAAATCTCTATAGTCGGATGTTGGATAAAATATATTTTTTTGAAAATTTTTAGAAATGTACCGTACTGACTCAAAATTTAACAGAATGCATAAACTTGGCATATGTAACATCATATAGTTGTCTTGTAAGTTTTAATAAAAAAAATTGTACCCTAGAAATAAAGATGAATCTTGTAAATATTTTTCAGAATTGAATTTAATTCTTCAGTAAATTACTTTTTGTCTCCTTCTTCATGCCTCATTCGATACCTATTCTTGAGAAAAAATTTAAAAGACATCAAAATCAATTCAGCTCTCGTTGGAATCACCACGGGTCCGCTTTTTATTTTATTTTTATATTTACCGTATTTACACTAGTCGACCATTTAAAGTGTTTTGACTCTAAATGCCGTTTCGGTAAATATTTTTCGCCAGGAATTAGTCAATAAACCGGTTTTCAGATGAATCAGTTGTCGATCTTGTTTAGAAGCTCCTCTCTATTTCTGTGACATATTGAGTATGGTATATTTCCACTTTTTTTTTAATAGGTATTTCTATATACAGCTTTTTATACTATTATCAAAAAGGATCTACGTAATGCAGCGGGTATATTATTTTTTGCGGAGTTAAAGACTTTGAATATGTTGAGAAACTGCAGCTAATATCTCATAAGATAACCACATTTCGTCTTCAAAATAATACGCTATATTTTTTAAATATATGTATAAGAGAAACGGTTAGTATATATGATCCACCAATAACGCAACTGTATTATATGGAGATATATTTCCCAAAGAGAATCGAACCCTAAACAATTTGTTTATCAGGCTAAAAACATCACTTCTTATAATGTTTATTTTATCTGCACAATCACAGTTTAATGGCACAATTATTTCTAACAAAAACTAAAAAAACCTACCAAAAGTTAAACTTTGCACCTTGTTTAGACTTCTCAGAACCACTTTACTAAGGCAAACAACAACATTATTGTAGCCTTCGCTCTCCAGGATCTATTGAGTCATTTGACTTGCCTTATTAGTATGGGCATCATTGCTATCGTAAACAAAAAAACTATTTTGAAATGCAATGAGCATCGTGGCATACGTCAGCACTTGTCCAGACTGTTTACTAAACATTCCACATTAGTTCAGCCGCCATTTGCTTCAAGCTTTGCTAAAGCATGAAACGTCAATGCCTGACTGATCAATCACAGGGTTGACCTTGAGTGCACAGATAAAACAAATAACTAAAAATCACGTCTATTGTTTCGCGAATTTAGCGTGAATCTTGCTAAAATAGTAGAGTTAACATAAAATGTTTACCTTAAATGTCGTATAAAATCTATACTCATGAAAGTAAGGATGATATTAAAAGAGATAAAGGTATACGCTATAAATATTTAAATGAGTACCTAGTAAAAAAGGCTTTTTTGCGCCAATAAATATTTTTGGCCACATTTGATTAATGGTGCCTTTACCTTAGGCCTAAGCTACAGGCTCGATGGCCTATACCTAAGCAAGAACTGATATTTGATAATTTATTTTGAGAACATATTATTTGCCAATTCTCAGGAACCTAAATATATTACTGAGTATGCATGTAAATTATAATTGTTATATAAAACACCTGTCGTCGTATTGTGAGAATGGCAAATAACTTAAGTTCTCACCTAATTGATTGGCATTTACAATTTATGATAATATATTTTTAATTCTATGTAAACGTCGACTAAGTGTACATTATTTTACTTAACCAACCCTAATAGCCAAAGTTATTAACATTATCAAATTGAAGCTTAATCGAGAAGAAAATTATCGTTTAAATTTAACATCCCGTTACGTAATATAAACAATTTCGTAGGTAGTAAGTTTTAAAATGTAAATAAACTTGAGCGGTTCCAAGCACTCGGTGGTACGAGCAAAGGTCCGTCATAATAATTCCGTCAATCCGAAGACGTGATTTTTCTGTCTATTATAAAAACCAATCTACACATCATAGGATTACAGGCTTATTTAAACCTTGATTTTGTAATATGATCATTCTAAAAGTTTGAGGAAAATTCTAAAAAAATTTTCAAGTTATATGAGTACATTATCGAGTAAATATTGTCCAAATATCTCCATAAACATTAGCATATCTCTTTTTTTTGGTTTCATTTAGTTACCAAATTTGTTATAAATTTTTATGATTTAATACCCACAAGATGTCAGAGACGAAAAAGAAATACCTTCATCTTATCCAGTTATCAGTAAAAAAAATTATTGTGTCTCATTTCAAGTGATTTTTTTAGTTTTAAGTGAATAAGTCTCATTTTTGTTTTTATGAGAAATAAAGTTATCTTAACCTTAATAAGGTTTGTTAGTAATATCTGCGATTTTTTGCTAAGAAATAAACCCGTAGTAAGAAAAATTGTATAAAGTAATAATACATCACTTATAAGAAATTGAATACAATATTTTATCATTACATCAAGCACAAATCGTAAAAATTGAAATACTTTTTCCAAAATATTCAGTTAAATAAAAATGAAACTCGGACGTATAATGAATGTTTATACAAGTGAAATATTTGATCTGAAATTACATTTAATAATATTTAACCTTAAGTTATAAGTAAGTATAAGGCAAAGGACATGACGTAAATTGTATTGTGTAACCATAAAACAGTTCAATTTAACGATGATTTCATGTTACAATGTTTATTTACAACAGAGCTCTTTTGTAACTTGAATTGTTTCCTTTTTTTTTTTTTTTGACTAGACATTACAAAGAATATAAATAAAAAGAAGATAAGAATTTGATTTCATCTTAAGAACTGACGGATGCTGCGTGTGTTTAACCTTCACATCTCATCGTTTCGATAATATGACTTTAGCAAACGTGGTTCTTTATTTTTACGAGTGCTAAATACCAATTTCAGTATCATTATTCAAAATGTTGACTTGATTGTCGTATCTATTGATGACTGAACAATATCTTCTAAGACGTTGATTTAACCAAACAAGGACTTCCCTGCTTTTATTTAATAGGTGTGATATGTGGTTTATGTATTAGTGTTAATTATAACAACGATCATAGGCTGTAGGTACAGAATCTTTTATTGAAAAACTACAATATGTTCAATTTATTTTGTCTTAAAATAAACATCATTCTACAACTACTCTACTACATACATTCACATCTACTATTTTCGACATTGCAAATGCATATACTGAGAAAAACAGTTGATAAACTGGGCTATATTTTCATAGCACTGAATCTAGCATGCGCGATGTTTAGTGGCATCCATGCCCATGAACGTGTTAATCACAGAGCACAATGATTATGCAGGGGTTATGGTGTTTTGGATTAATGGTGCGTTGCCAATCATAGGCTTTGATTCCAGTGAATTCACTGGCAGCTCTTTCCCTTTTGGTAGGTGGTGGTAGTTAGAAAAGGAAATATCTACAGATGCGTCTTTAACAAAAAACGATCACTAATGTATCGATATTTCAGTGTTTTATGCACGAGGAATCCAGATCCATCCGATTTCCGACTTCTGAGATATATGCGTCGATAGTACCTAATGTACTGATACGTAGTACATATGCGTTACACGTACACAAAACAATCGTTTTCCTTAACTTGTAATAATATATTCTTTTCGTATAGAACTTTTTTGTATTGTATGTATATAATATATTACACAACAGCCTATTTTAAGCATGGTTTCCAGGTTAAAGCAACAGCGCTGGTCTCATTCAGGCGACGAAGAAAATTTTATATTTAACAGACTGCTACTTTATTACCCCACATAGTTTTACAAGATATATTATAATTACAGTGCGATAATTGGATGTATCTAACGATAATGGACGACTAGAAACAATGGAACAATGACTTCCCACACTATAGGACTTAGTTCGTAGAACGAAGTAAATACAGCAACTTTATGTATCAATCTAAATAACGTCTACACTTAACTTGCTTGGTATGCAAATATTAGATTTAAAACATCGTATCCATATAGTTTTAACCACATAAATGGATATGCGGATGTTTGCAGTCACGATCCAGGCCCCTTAATGTCACGTACGCGACACAAAATGTTACGAGATCATTACAAAATGGAGTCCTTGTGTTGAGATGTTTGATAACATTTGCATTGTCAAAAACTGAATAGAGAACCTACGTTCAGTTATTAATATTTTTAAAGTTCTCGTACGTATTTAAATTCTTTGTATGGTATATTCAAAATATATATATAAAATAATTTTATAATAATAAATGCATTTGAAAGTTATTGAATAAAAATATTTTAATGATCATAAAAAAATAATTAGTTTTAAATTTTTTTATTGTGTGTGTATTATATATTTTTTCTAATATCATTATTTTGTCATGATATAAGCCTATCTTACAAGATATTAAAAACATATTACAATCACACTGATCAATTCCCTGAAAGATTACACAGATTAACAGTAGAAAGTCTTATGGAAACCATTTACGTAATATTGAAATGTCACTTTTACGTAAGTTTCGAGAAGTTCACAACAGTATAACTATAAGAAGACAAAACTGCTGAAGTATGCTGCAACTTAAAGTTTTGATTTATAAACTAGACAACAATAGTTTTGGCCCAAAATAAGTAAAGCGGTTTTTTCCAGTTCCCATTTGCTCTTTACTTCATGTTTTATTACATTGTGCAATTAAACAATTACATTAGTCAATCTTTTTAGTTTAATTTTGACTATGTATATTTAAAACTGGAGGCATGTTTACAAACAAGTGCGCGGGCGCTTGTACCGCTGCGCCGGCGCCGCCGCGGCGAGAGAAAGGCGCTTTCCATCGGGTTTTATTGCACCTATTTCATACTTAATTCCGTTTTTATTCCTAAAAATTAAGAAGTTTTATATTTATAGCGGTCGTTAAATTATCTACTTCGTCAATCTTTACTTTCACTTGAAGAATTAGAAAATGCTATAAAGAGATATATTACTTATCTTTATAAGTTGAAATATTGCGATTCAAAATTTTATTATCAAGAATTACAAAACCCAAAGTAAAAACCCAACACCAAAACTCTCAAAATAAACTCCATTTAAATAACAGTGATTGTCAAAGGAGCGCAGAGATTTAAGCTATACGAGTTTCAAGTAAATGGTTTGTAATGGGTAACGTACCGGTGGGGGCTCCGACGTGCTATACACCTCAGACGGCGGGTACTCCGCCTTCATGGTGATGGTCGCCATGGAGTCCGGCTGGTGCTCCTTTTCCATCACAATTTAAAAAAATAAACTCGATTTTCAAATTCGCTTGTGCGCGCGCGTTTCGTCGAACGATTGAAGTAAGAGTGCGCGCGAGTGAGCGGCCGCTGGCGTTTCAAGTCTCGCTGGTGGGGTCGAGTCACAACTATACTCCACAGGACGGTGTTATTCAATATACCCACGCATAAATAACCCACTTAGTACACATTCCGTCTACTTATTTATTTTTTTCTTCAGTTATTTTAATTATTTTTCTATAGAACAATAGCGTTTAGAAATACTTTAAATTTTTTATTCAATAGTAATCTAGAAATGCTAGTTGAAGTTTGTCATTTATTTTTACATTTTTCAGTAGCTACATTTATATTTGTATATAACAGCAAGCATAAAGTTACGCACTTCATTGCCTGATTTACTATTACATGCCAACTCTTTGACTGTGCCGTTAAAATCGATGAATAACTTAGCTTTAAGGTATTTATTTGCCCTTATACTTTTTACTTTATAATCTGAATTTGCAACCCTAAAAGATTTCGATAAAAAGAAACACCCGTAAGCGGTTGTTCTGGTTCCATCTAATATTACTAGCTGCTACAGACATACTGGTACCTACCACCAACAAGAAGCTAAAGTCTGCATAGTTTGAATAATTATTTTCATTTATTCCTCGTAATTTCTCAGGCCTATAACGCTTTTCCTCCTTTTTCTTGTAAACGCGACCTTTGCATGACAAAGGCCCCAGCACCATTTGTTAACATGGTAGATTCTACACGAAAACGCGAGAAACTCGTCTGTAACAAAATTAATTCAACTTTTTCTAAGGTTTATAGCCGTGAAATCCGGTATCTTTAGTAGTTTATGGTACAGGCGTTAAAGCCATAGTACTTAGACTTTTTATACGAATATAGTTACCTTATTATCAATCAACGTTTGTTTTTTTTTTCAGACCAACAAGATTTGTACGAGTATATCACACAAATTAGTAGTTTAGTGTTGAATTAAAGCTACCCCCTACTTCTGGCTACTTATTCCCTATAGATAAAACACTGAATCACGGGGAATTAGGAATCATGCAAAAACTTGTAGAGTTGCCCCTGTCATAACGGGACGAATACAAGTTTTGTTTAATGTAAGCATATTTTAAGTGTAATTTTAGTGTCGCAACGACAATAGAGGTGTGAGTGTGAACTGATATTAAATGAGCCGAACTTCTGAGCCGAGTTCTGTGTCGAGAAGAACTTTATTAAAGGTATTTTTCCCAAGAGACTTTCTAATCCAAATTTTCTTGGTACCTGTAAATACCTAGTGATTTTCGGAATCAGGTCCCGAACAAATGTCGTTACCCTATGTCAAGTTGTTGCAGATTTGTTGTATCTTGAAACAGATACATTATTTACAGATTATTTCTTAATTTCGGTTGTTTGATAAAGATTTAAATCCACTATAGAAGCTTTATAGAATCAGATGACTTGGATACGTCATAGTACGAGAAAAATTTAAGCAAATAGGCATATGTTTTGACTTTTGTGTACTACGCTTTTTTTAATCTAATTACAGATAAGGTAAGGTACCTTCTATTTATATGTATTCTGTGGTAAAGTCCAAATTCTGTCTACCATAGGTTGCTTGTTATCAAAGCTACATCTCAAAAAGATAGGTGATTCGATTCAGTAACAAATAGCTTCTCGAAATAAAAGTGGGCCTAAACCGTATTACTATATTATTAAGCACAATTGACGGTCGGCGTCTAAACTACTGCGGTAAGTTATTCTTTATTTTTACCAATTAAAATACTCTCCTTGTGGTTAAAAGTTTAAATCGTCTTGTATGGTGAATGTTTTGAAGGCACAACATTAAGGAATAAATACTGGTTTTCATTCAGTATTCCATTGAAAAAAAGCAAAAGATGAAAACTATGTTAAAAATCCGAGCGCATTCCCGACAAAGCTAACTAGCTCTGACAGCTGGGCCCTTTTACAGCTGGAATTAAAAAAATCCCGCCTTAGGCACTTGTGCCGTTGTCGGCGAGAAAACGACTGACTATTGGTTCTTTTCTCGCTCTAGAATCGTACAAAAGATGTTGGGTCCCGTATCAGATTCCGTGTCAATAAAAGAGATATACGTCCGCTATGTACCTTAGGATCTTGGACAACGCAAGTTTGGAGAAGTCTTTCAGTTCCAAGTAGTAGAATCCGAATGTTGTACTGCATGCTTGCTTTAAAGCTTCATAGTTATAGATAATGTGGATAGGCTTTTCTTCATGCTCACAGCAGATTCTGCAATCTGGGTCATCTGTTAGCCCCAGTTGCATTTTGTGTTTGTTGAGTCTGCAGTGACCTGTAAAAATGTTTTCATGATTAGACTAGCTAGTCTGTTTCCGAGTTGTTTGTAAGAGAACTCGAGAGAAGGTGATCGAGAACGCTGGGACTGTCTCATCCCCGTTGCTCTGTGCCATGTTTTAAGGACTATCTGCTTTGTTTATTTTTTGATGATTCTGCATGATGTGCATTTGGAGATTCCTACAATGGGTTCAGGTGCATGAGGTATTCCTTCTGTCCCTTCACATGCCGATGAATCGGCGGTTTAAATTCAAGGAATTCATGTATGTCCAGGGTCCCAAGTTAGGGTTACCATGGTCCCGGAACCCAGATGGTTTAGGACTGTTTTACAGCCAGAGACTAACTTTGATTTGATTTGATGTAACAGCTATTGTGGCACAGAGTTTAGCTTGGAATACTGTGGCATGGGCACCAAGGCTGATATATGTGCGCATTTTGGGTTGTTATCTATACAGTCTGTGGACCATACTATGTCTCCGTGTTTGGTTGATCTGATTGTTGGTGATCAAATCTACTCTTTCTGGTATGTTGACCCGGAAGTATATAATGAAGCTGTACGTTGTATCTGTGTGGTCCGACTGTTTTCTGGTAGTTGGGATCTTGTTTAGTTCGGCCTTCAGGTTCTGCCTGTCCCGCTGAGCGATGCTCTCTTGGCGGTCAGAACACTCGCCGAGAGATCAACATGCGGTCATTCTACTATAAAGACAAATAATGTTTCTGAAATGTTAATAATTACTTTGTGTTACTCTGTTAAATTGTGTAATTTGAATGCTGTGCGTAGCAATAACTGGTGTGCAATTTTAGAAAATAATTGTTCAATATGTATAAGTTTAAGATGTTTTAGATTGTACACTGTTAGCTGTGCCATCAAATAAATAAATACGAGCGAATGGTGCGAGTAGTCGCCATTTTAAATATTCGGTACTCCAATTTTTAGCATTTCTACCGCAGATATTTAATATTTCACGATTCGCAGCCGTTCTTTCATCGTGAGTAAGTACATAAAGCCGGGTACTCAGACAGTTGTGGAAGACATCGTGAGGAAACCTACATACCTTATAAATTATTTTGAAGGTATGAGTTAGTCTGCCAACCTGCAGTAGGAAAGCGAGGGCGACTATATAAATTGCGTGGTACCTCCCCTTTAGTGGTGAAGCATATGTCCATGCAGTGGGATGATTAGGGCTTTGAGGTGGGCGATTTTTGTACGAAAAGACAACTTTGGACCCCCTTTTAGCCCTTTGGAGGTTGAATGGTCAGATCATTTCTTAGTGATGCCTAAGTTCTAAACGAAACCACCCCGCAAAATTTGAGCGTCGTACTCCATACACTTTCAGAGATTTCGTGATGATTGCATGAGTGATTTTCTCTTATATTAGTTGAATGTCTAATTCATTTGTATCCTTGGAATCAGTTGCCTTTTATAACAGTAGAGCCGTTAGGCCGTTGCCGTTGCTAACCCCTTTCGAGGTCCAATAGATTTTTTTTTTAATTTTTTTTTTTCAATTTCAATTTATTTATTCTTCACAATAGGAAAGTTAAATAAAACTAGAGTTAAGGTTAATCACAAATGTTCCTATGTATGAGAGTCTGGTGCCTATAATAGGTTTATTGAACCTTTGTTACAGGTCACCAGGCCCCCACTCCACGTATGAAGGTACATCGATGTAGATAAACAATAGCAAATAGACAAAAAACAAGAAAAAATATATTAAATTTAACTATGACATAAAATTGTTGACAGATGGTGAGTGTGTGTGCTTATGCGTATTTATCAGTGTGTGTGTGTGTGAATGTTGTGTTTGTGAGATGATAGTTAATAAGTATACCGAATTTGCTCTGATGGATAGTAAGCTGAGCATTTATAAATATTAGGTCTTTACCTATGAAATTGCCGTTTTTCACGAAATAAATGAAGCGTAATTTTTTTATATATTTTTTATTTCTATTAATCAAAATAATCACCCATGCAATCAATGCATCTTTGCCAACGCATTGGTAGCTTATTGATGCCTTTCTTGAAGAAATCAGCTGGACGGGAGGCAACAAATTCTTCAAAGGCATTTTGTACTGCCTCTCGGGTATTGAATTTTTTTCCCGCCAAGAAGTTATCCAAATTCTGGAAAAAGTAGAAGTCTGTAAGCGCAAGGTCTGGTGAGTACGGCGGATGACGGAGAACTTCCAACCCCAACTCTTGTAGCTTGGAGACCGTCTGCTGTGCAGTATGAGGTCGCGCGTTGTCGTGCAGGAGCAGTGGAGCCGAACGATTGACCAAAGCTGGTTGGAGACGTGCGAGCTTCTCCATCATTGTGTTCAGTTCTTCACAGTACACATCTGCAGTAATGCTTGTCCCGTTTGGCAAGAAGCTGTGATGAATTACACCCGCGTTAGACCACCAAACAGTGACCATCACTTTTCTAAGGGTAAGTTTTCGTTTAGGGCATTGTTTGGGTGCTGAACCAGGGTCCAACCAACTTGCTGAGCGCTTACGATTGTCAAACAGGATCCATTTCTCGTCACAAGTAACAATGCGGTTCAGAATTCCTTCATTTGTATGCCTGCTGAGCAGTGCAAGGCACGTCTCCACGCGTACTTCGCGCTGGCGGTCATTGAGTTCGTGGGGTACCCATTTGTCAAGCTTTTTTACCTTGCCAATTTGACGCAAATGGACCAATATCGTTTTGATGCTAACGTCGAAAGCTGCTGCTAATTCAGCCGTGGATTGAGTTTCATCAGCTTCCACAATTGCCTTTAATTCGTCATTGTCGACCAAAGTTTTCGGACGACCACGGGGTTCATTTTTCAGGTCAAAATTTCCAGAACGGAAGCGGGTAAACCGATAACGGGTGGTGCGTTCGTTTGTAGTGTTCGCTCCGTAAACGTCGTTGATGTTGCGTGCCGCTTGTGCCGCTTTGCTGCCACGACGGTACTCATACTCCATAATTACTCGAATTTTTAACTTATCCATGATGACGAAAAATGTTCGAATGCGTTGAAAACAAAACACTAACTACTAAACAAATGACGATTTTAGAAAAAGAATTCCATGTTTGTCAAATAAAAATAATTTGAAATTAGAATTATCAGTCAAAAAAAAAAATATATTTTCATTTGAAATGGCCAGTACGGCAAAACGGCAGTTTCATAGGTAAAGACCTATTATCTATTATTCGATTAATTTTATTGGATAGTTTGCAGATTATAATTGTTATATGCCTGTATATTTATTTTACTTCTGTACAATTAGGAGATTTTCAGTGCAGTGGTAGTCCAGTCCCTTAAGGTACCCAGTGACAACAGTTTTACATCTAGATCTGGGAAGTGGATACATATTAAGGAAACGATTTAGCTTATTGTACAGATAGCTACCCATAAAACAAAAAAAGTTGTGCGAAGTAGCTGTTTGTACGGGTAACAAAGAAAAAACTGACCCCTTCCTACGGTTCCCCTTAATTAGGTCCGGGTCGCAAGGTTGCGAGTGCATAGTTATAATGGTTTTAAGAATATAGCACCGTGTAACTGTAAGTACGTTCCATTCATTATACAATTTAACCGTAGGGTAACGAAACGGGAGACCAGCAGCAACCTTGAGTATTGCACGTTGAGCTCGCTCCACTTCTAGAAGGGTAGTCTTGGCAATACCACCCCATGTTGAAATACAATATTCCAGAAGAACAGTAGTCAAGAGTGGGTGTAGGAGAGTTATAAGAGTCATGTGTTTGTGCTAATTTCATCCTAATCTCAGCAATGTAAGTGTTTACGTCATTCACGCTTTGTTTCTGGTTTTGGGTGAGAAGAGAATTGGGTGAAAAACCCGTATTGAAATAGCCAGGTGTGCTTTCAACATAATGCGTCTGCACCCGAAACCTCAAGATCTCGTTGATCTTCTGCATTGTTACGTTTGGCCCTTGCTTTTTTACGGCTATGCAGCCTGGGCCATCAAAAAAAACCTATGTAAACGTGTAGAAGCTTTCGACATAACTACAGTCGCATTATGGCAATTAGTTGGACCCAAAAGGTCATAAACGGATAAGTCCTGTGTCGGGTTTGACAGAAACGAATTCTCTTGCGTACCATCAAAAATACCAACTTGCATATCTAAGCTATGTTCTGCGACATCAAAGTTATGGCCTCCAACAGACCATTATGATGAGCAATTTTGTGGGAAAGAGACGCGTTTGTCGAAGAAAAAATTCATGGTTCGCAACATCAGAGACTGGACTGGAATTAAGAGTACTGCCCAACTGTTTCGCCTTGCAAAAATGTAGGAAAAAATATGAAGAGCAGAGCGACAATCTTGGCTAGTCGGAGAGTCGCTAATTTTTATCTTAATAAATAATTTTTCTTTTAATAATCATGTTTTTGTTGAAACATAAATTCGAAATAGATTTTTGCACTCTAACAACCTAACATATTTTAAGAACTCTGACACTTAATTAGGTATGTTATTATTTTTATCACAGCATCTATTTATAACCTTGCTGCAGCATCTATTATTGTTACTTGAAGTTAAGATCGGTAATACACTTTTTTGTTAGCTTTTTATTAGTAATCTGATAAATATTCTAGTAGGTACCAATAAATACAAAAGGTTTAGAGACTATAGTTTCTATTTTTGTATTTTATTAGTCCTAGTTCTTTCAAGCGTCGAGTGAATAGGTATCTCGTGGATAGACGTGAACACCTTCATCTTCATCGTCACTTTCCATTAGGTGAGATAGAAGACAAACATATTAGGCCTTTACCTATGAAATTGCCGTTTTTCACGAAATAAATGAAGCGTAATTTTTTTATATATTTTTTATTTCTATTAATCAAAATAATCACCCATGCAATCAATGCATCTTTGCCAACGCATTGGTAGCTTATTGATGCCTTTCTTGAAGAAATCAGCTGGAGGGAGGCAACAAATTCTTCAAAGGCATTTTGTACTGCCTCTCGGGTATTGAATTTTTTTCCCGCCAAGAAGTTATCCAAATTCTGGAAAAAGTAGAAGTCTGTAGGCGCAAGGTCTGGTGAGTACGGCGGATGACCGAGAACTTCCAACCCCAACTCTTGTAGCTTGGAGACCGTCTGCTGTGCGCGACTGAGGTCGCGCGTTGTCGTGCAGGCGCAGTGGAGCCGAACGATTGACCAAAGCTGGTTGGAGACGTGCGAGCTTCTCCATCATTGTGTTCAGTTCTTCACAGTACACATCTGCAGTAATGCTTGTCCCGTTTGGCAAGAAGCTGTGATGAATTACACCCGCGTTAGACCACCAAACAGTGACCATCACTTTTCTAGGGGTAAGTTTTCGTTTAGGGCATTGTTTGGGTGCTGAACCAGGGTCCAACCAACTTGCTGAGCGCTTACGATTGTCAAACAGGATCCATTTCTCGTCACAAGTAACAATGCGGTTCAGAATTCCTTCATTTGTATGCCTGCTGAGCAGTGCAAGGCACCTCCTTAGTGCGTCTCCACGCGTACTTCGCGCTGGCGGTCATTGAGTTCGTGGGGTACCCATTTGTCAAGCTTTTTTACCTTGCCAATTTGACGCAAATGGACCAATATTGTTTTGATGCTGACGTCGAAAGCTGCTGCTAATTCAGCCGTGGATTGAGTTTCATCAGCTTCCACAATTGCCTTCAATTCGTCATTGTCGACCAAAGTTTTCGGACGACCACGGGGCTCATTTTTCAGGTCAAAATTTCCAGAACGGAAGCGGGTAAACCAATAACGGGTGGTGCGTTCGTTTGTAGTGTTCGCTCCGTAAACGTCGTTGATGTTGCGTGCCGCTTGTCCCCCTTTGCTGCCACGACGGTACTCATACTCCATAATTACTCGAATTTTGAACTTATCCATGATGACGAAAAATGTTCGAATGCGTTGAAAACAAAACACTAACTATTAAACAAATGACGATTTTAGAAAAAGAATTCCATGTTTGTCAAATAAAATTAATTTGAAATTAGAATTATCAGTCAAAAAAAAATATTTTCATTTGAAATGGCCAGTACGGCAAAACGGCAGTTTCATAGGTAAAGACCTATTAATCCTATTTCAATTTAAAAAAAATTAATATTTTTAAGTATGTCACTTTCTGGACGACTTTAAGGATCCGACCAATCAGATCAAGCAACCTCGCTGTCAGACAACTGTCATTGGCAAAAATAAACCTATTATTTTAGGTTATCTCTGCAGTAATAATTTTGTTAAACGAAATTTATTTGCTAGCTCATTACATAAATAAACTTAAAAAATATATAAAATAAAATGGCGGCCCCAGGAAAAGGCACTTTTCAACGAGTAAGTTTCAATTAGATGCAAGGTAGGCAAAACATAGCAGATGTATCTTTTACCATAAAATAACACTCGTTTTCACTATTTAGGACTCCGATGTTCACATTTCTTATGAAGATCAGCAGAAAATTAACAAATTTGCGAGGCTTAACGCGAAAGTCGAAGATTACAAAGATGAACTAAAAGTTAAACATAATGACATGAAAAACTTAGAGGAAGCTGTGGAAGAATTAAGCTTGGCTGATGATTCTGATAAAATTCCGTATTTAATTGGTGAAGTTTTCGTCTACCAAAGCCTTGAAGACACACTTGTAAGTTTTTTAGCCACAATAATACACAGAAGCCATATTAAAGCTGTGAAATTTAAGTATTCAAATATTTTTTGGCTTAGTTTTATGTACAAGTACAAATAAGAAATAATGAAGATATCCACCACAAGATATTGGTATATTGTTCTTTAAAAGATGTGGCTGCCTGTTGTTTATTACTATCTTTCACAAAATAGCACTTTCAGATATACCACACACTCCCTTATTCATTGTGACTTTACTGTGATAATGCAGCTTAGCCAAACTTTTAATACCTTGTTAGAAAGGTGATAAAATTTAGATGCTTCTCCAACACCCTGCATGAATAAATTACATGTGACTTTTATAAGGAAATTTCATTTAGTAGAATTTTGTTGCAAAAATTCAGTTTTTTTTTATTGTGTTGAACTCTTATTCGAAAATAACTAAGGATATCTACTATATTACGATTTTATAATAAGTGCTAGAAGTTCATAAACTGAATATGATAAAAACTGGAGATTAAATAAACATTGGAACATAACAATTTCGAAGTTTGGAATAAATTTTAAGATCTTGATTATCTTGAAAATGGTTAACTTTAGGATAATGCAATATGTGGTCAAAATTGTGGCATAATACCCCCTTCTATTCACCCCATGAAAGCATCTGGTCTAATTACCTATAACCCTGTCTTTAAAAGTTTATTACCAAATTGGAAAACTGAAATTCAATTTCAAATTAAAATTTCAGAAATCTCTAGAAGATGCAAAATCAAAAAAAGAGGAAGAGATACAAGATTTAGACTTAAAGTGTGAAGAAATTAAATCTCAAATGGCTGAATTGAAGGCACATCTATATGGCAAATTTGGCAGTCACATCAACTTGGAACATGAAGAGGACTAAAATAAAAGCATTTTTATTCATTATACTTTTAATTTTATTGGTAACACAAAAATATGTTAACAGTGTATAACTTAAAATGTTTACTATTAACTAAAGCAGTGAACTAAAAAAATATGCATATATCAAGCTTATTAATGTGGAATAGGAACTATGGTGAAACCTGCACCCAGTTTGAAACATGCATCATTTGGAATTTGGATTAGTAACAATAACAAAAATATTTCAAAATACTGTTTTTTTTTATATATTTTATAGAATAATTTTATAGTCCAGTCAAATTAGACCAAAAAAATAAGAGTGAAGCTACATAAATTTACAACAAGCTGAAAATCAGTTCAAAATATACTTATGTATAAATTGTATATGTATATTTTGGAAGATCCCCATCTTTCTCTTGTATGGAAAAATTTTTATTCAAGTTAAAAAAAAATGTTTTTCGCGATTTTCAGCAAAACGGTAAGTTTTATCCTCTTAATTCTTGACAACAAAAGTGATCTAATTAGAGTTTCATTTAACTCTCAAAAGTTACCCTTATAACCTCTTACAGATAAGATTAGACAAAACATGATTTAAATCAAACAAAGTGCTTATTGTAGGTGTGCAAAGGAATTGAGTGACTAAATTACAAACTATTGATTTATCAAAAGGCTTTTAGTGCATTAGTTGTATTTTATACATTGTTTATCAAAAATCTTATCAATTGCAATTTGCAATGTTATCAAGTACTACTTAAGTATCAAACATTTGTGAATGGGACAAAATCCGCTCATCCAATGACATGTCCAATACAAATACCTATGTGTCTAAAAACTTAAGATTAATTAATGAAATCCAAGAATAAAATATTATGTAGGTGCAGTTGCTTTCAAACATTGAAGTATTTATTCTAAAGCAAGATTGGCGGTTCTGTGTACTGTTATATAATGACAATAAGGATTATGGGGGTAAAATACACGATTCTGTTATATAACAACAATAACTGGCGCACTTTCAAAGAATGCCGAAATTAAACATAATTAATGCTTTTTCTATAATCTGATACACTAGGAAAAACTACAGTACAATAGTTAGTATGTATACAAATTACATATAAGCTTAAACATAATTTTACAGTTTTGTGCTATATGTTGCTAATATTCTTACACTGTATTAGCCTTGTTTTTGTACTGTTTCAAGCTTAAAGCTTTATACTGCTTGTTAAATAATACTTTCAATAAGTGCAAAAAGCCAGTCAGCAATTAGTGTTAAGCATTAAAAAAACATACATGCCATATATTTTTAACTGTCTAAACCACAATTTAAGTTTGTATTAGAATAATTACAACAAAGCTTTATTGTTTTATCAACTTCTTGATTTGTTTAATCATGAAGCCTTAATATATCACTTCATATTCAAACTTAAATTAATTGATATTAAAGTCAATTCTCTTACATGGAACAAAATGGTTTTATCTAGTCTTTTTATGAAACTCACCATGAGTAAAATCTAGAATCTCAATCCAAAAGATGTGATTTTATTACAAACTCGTAAAAACGACTTATAAGCCAAATCATATATTTCGATCCGAAGATTGTTGTGGTGCCTGTGTTTTTTGTAACAGGTATCAATTTTTTTTCTTGTAGAGGTTAACAAGCACCGTATACTCTGGTCTTTAATCTGTGTTTTTTTTTGTTTTAAGTAACGACGACTGTCTGCCATAGGCCTAACATAACAAATAGATCTACGAGAATTCGGCGAGACATTTAACGGTGAATACGCCTATAAATGCACAAAAAATTAAGAAACTAAAAAGTATCGGATTTCGGAATTATTTTCAAGTTATCTAAAATGTGCCATAGACAGTACCAGCATCTATAACACCAGAAGCAAGCAACAGTCAATGTGCATGTGAAGTGAAATAAAATTCTCCAAAATTACCCAGTAATGAAACAGCAAATTAAAATGTAGGCAAATTACAACACTGGTATGACTATTTACAACAAGGAAATAAAGGGAATATTATTTGTTGAAACACGGAAAAATAAGTACACATTTAAGTACATAATATGCTCAAATAGTTTTAAAACTTAATAAATAAATTATCACTGTACTTATAGATATCAATAATTACATAATTTTGGTGACTACAATTTGTAATACTTTAAAATACTGGTATATCACAATAATGGACTACATTTATCACATGGTAACAACAAAATTTAACTAAATGTGAGGGCCAGTTGCCTTGTACAATAAATTAAATAAAAATATATTTTTAAGGACACTGAATGTCATATAATTAATTTAAATCACATTTTTCATTCAAACATTTCTGTCCACATTCAAAGTCCTTTCGCTATTTTAATCATAGCCTATAGCATATAGCTTTTATAACTTAGAAATTTTTTTTATTTCAAAGATTGTGTTGCTGTAAGTTGTCGATGACAAAAATGCTATTGTTGCTGGCAAACATATTAACTAGATCATTGTTTAAAGAAGTAATTATTAATTATTCTTTCTCATATTACTTATGTTTGTCAACAGGCATACATTGTAAGTCCAGAATATAGATTACATCTACTTACGTTTTTTTACAAAGAAGCTACTGATACAGCTCTGGTTGTATACAAAAGAATTACCCACATTCTTTCTCATAAATACATACTAGTCTTATTTACAAAAAGTTAAATTTGCTAAAAAAATTACATGATTGCACCATACATTGATTAAATCAATTAAAAGAATATGTATTAAAAATATATTTACAGTAATTATATCTAAATCATTGGCTTGTTTATGCTCTTTGTAGGGTGGTTTGTGAATTGGAAAGCGAGCTCTGTTCCTCTTCGTCTGTGTCCCTGTCATGGCTTATTCTGATTGCTTGGTACCATTGATTAGTGAGATCTGTCATTTGACTCTTACAATCTTTGAGCTCCTGAAAATTTAAAAATAATTTGATCTTGAATTGATCAGGAAAAAATAAAAACAAAGTTGTACCTACTGTGAACAACAGATGAACATATTTTGATTTTCAATACTCTGTATAACAACCCAGAGCGAGAACCATGTCTTTGATTTATAAATTTTTTATATTTCATATTCAGCTTCTATTGTATACAATTCTCTGTTTTGTTGGTGTGAGTTTGGCAATCCTTTTTTTAGTTAAAGGACTTTATACCTTTGTCTTAGCCTATTCTGATCACACTACCTATATTATTCCAAAACATTTCAAGTACTAAAAGTAGCAACTAATAACTTTAGCTTTGTATATTAATTTAAAACATCCATACATTTTATGGACACTGGCATAATTTTAGAACCAAACGAAGTAGTGTTGTAAGTATGTGACCGAATCCGCAGACAACAAAATTTAAAGATAATTGATAAATAAATAATCAGAAATTTCCGGCATAGCAGATAATCTGTTATAATGTACAATATAAAAACTAATGATTAAACCTCATGTGTAAATCTTCTAGTAAAGAATGGAATCAAGTATTTCATGTCCAGTCTTACGAAGCCACGTAGTCGCGCCGTGTGGGAGTAGTTTACCTAGAAAGTTAAAACATATGTAGTTTATTATAAAATGTATGAATACAAGTATTTGAAGCATTTGACAAGAAGGAAAGTATCTGTTTATAAATATTTGAATAATAATTTTTAATAGTTATTTTTGACACAGAGTCAAATCAAGTAATTTTGCAGACAGGTGACTTCGCCATCATGACCAAAAAGTCAAACTTTAATAATCAAGCATTAGTTAACAAATCACTCATTTCACTCTAATTTTATTCTAAAATCTAGTGAGTTGTTTAAAAAAACCCAGTGAAGTTTCTATCCAGAAGGGCAAGTTGCATTCAGGGACATTATATCTCGAATTTAAGATTGCAAGACTATAGTCATTTTAATATTTTCCCACTTGCTGCACGTCGATCGATAAACTTCGGGAAATGTCGACTTTGAGATCTCCACAATATGAAATTTTAAATTTAGATTTGATATATTTCTCTAAATTCGAATTGAAAAAAATGAGAATTGCTATCATATTCTTTTTCATGGATTCAACATACCGCATTGGTAGAATCCTAATATCTGCATTAATATCTTATTCAGTTATTCATAATATATGAGAACTGTCTTACATTATAATTTTCATTAATGATATTTTTAGTCACATTCATACTATATTCAAATTCTAAATTTATTTGTCATGAACACAGATGTCTGTTCTCGGATCATGGTGACTTACATACATACATACTTATATTATGTATGTTTATTCTGGGATCCCCCACCCCCCGGTTTGCACAAACTACTTACTTTGGGGCCATACAGTTGGTGTGTTTTTGTCTGGGGATTTCTTATTACTATTATTTATTATTACTACAAACACTTATAGTTTTACTTACTTCTAATTCCTCTTCAGTGATTTCTGATAAATGTTCTGAATCTATAGCTTGACCCCATTCTTTGGTTTTTGACAAACTTATTTCTTTCTGTTTTCTTTGAGAGCGAGATCTTTTCACCTTCTTGTTGGCCTGTAATATAGAAGTCCTTACTATGAAACCATTCAACCCTACTATGTTTTATTATTGAACATTTCTGATATCCTTCTATGCAAAAGATCATTACATAAGACAGGCAAAACTCACATTAATTAACTCACAAGTCTGTACCTTGTTATTATAAAAGACAAAGCCGTTCGAATATGTTGCTCAAGGGACTAAATAAAAATGGCAAGAACCGTACCCGTAAGAATTTCAGCAAAGGCATAGTAGAGCCTCCAAAGAAGAGAGTGGTAAATAGTACAATAATAAGGGTAGTTGTTATTATGACATGGCGTGTTTCATCCGAAAACCCAAGATGCAGAGACAGGGCGTAAGAAATAGCACCTCTTAAACCTGAAACAAAATTATTATTCACGAACATTACTATTGTTGCTATAAACCATATCAGCTTCTTTAAAATTCATATTTTATTAAAGAATACAAAAAATTGCAAAACAATTCTATGGCATGTATAGGTTTTGCTCATATTAAAATAAAACTATGACTAACTACATTAATACTATGAAATATACAAATATATTAGATCTTTACATATGAAATTGGCATTTTATACGGGAGGAACATTCATTTGTTCATCATAATCATAGTTCATTGATCCCTTTACTAAAAAAACCATTCGGATGGGAATCAATAAAATCACTTTTGGACTGACTGTCCCATCGGAGTTGAATTTTTTTCCCATGCAAAAAGTTATCCAAATTTCAAAAAAAATTGTAATCTGTTGGAGCAAAGACCGGGGAGTATGGTGGATGTCTTAGACATTCCAATTGAAGCTCTTCTAATTTGGTAGCTGTCTGTTGTGCAGTGTGTGGCCTAGCATTGTCCTGAAGTAGCAGTGGCCTAGAGCGATTGACCAGCCTAAGTTGTTTAGCAGCTAGCTTTTCCAACATGGTTTGCAGTTACTGACAATAGACATCTGCCGAAATCGTCTGACTAGATTTAAGAAAGCTGTAGTGAACGACACCGGCACGAGTCCACCAAACGCTCACAAATAACTTTTTTTGAGTCAATTTTCCCAGGATTTGGCTGGTTTGCCAGGATTCAACCGTTGCGATGAGCGTTTTCGATCGTCGTACAGGATCCACTTTTTATCCCAGGCTTAAAATCCTTTCATTATTGTGCCGGCTAAGTAATGTAACGCAGCAGTCGACGCGCGTTTGTCAGTTTGCTGCACTCAATTCATGAGGTACCCACCTCTCAAGCTTTTTCACCTTCTCAATTTGCTTCAAGTGGATTAAAATAGTTTTGTCACTAACACTGCAGCCTACAGCTAACTCGGAAGTGGTTTGCGATGGATCCGCTTCCACATTAGCCTTTAATTCTTCATTATAAACTTGGTCTCTGGCCATCCACAGAGCTTGTTCTGCAGGTCGCAATTTCCAATTTTAATTGAAACCAAAAACGCACTCTGTTTTCTTTTGCGACACCGCCGCCATACACAGCAGTAATACTTCGAGCCGTTTCTGCAGCACTGGTGCCACAGTGGGACTCGTACTCGTAAATAACGCGATATTACAAATTTTCCATTCTGTAAACTAAGAGACGCAAAAAAAGCCAAAAGAGGAAAAAACAAATGAATTACGGTTTTCGAAACACAAATGCGTGAGTAAATAGCTGTATAAATTTGAAATTGGAACTCTTAACCAAAGAAGAGATTAAAACATACCACTGAACCACATTATAAACATCATTTTCTTTGTGATTTTATGTTCCCGGAATTTGTTACAGAGCAAAGCTAGTGGGAAAATGTTTGCAGCTCTTCCTAGCAGACACATTATTATACTCCAAACCACTAGGGCAGGCTCCACTCGGTGTCTGAAACTAGATTATTTAAAAAAATATTATTAAGACACTCATTTGACTACTTTTCCATTAAATTTATACATGTATTTTATATAGGTACTCTGGGTGACAATATGTAGATTATATATTTAGGTCTGGCATTTAATAGCATAATGAGTTGTTTAAGTTTGTTGTACAAATCATTGAAGTGAAAATAAAATGTATCTATTTATTTATAAAATAATTATGTTTATATTAAAAAAATGTTCATAGTTATACTACAAATTAAGTTATGCATAAGGCTGTTTTATAAGGATTTCATCAAAATGATATAAAATTATAATATTTCTTTAAAAAACTTACCTGAATATTGCCAATCCTAAGTATGCAAATACACAAGTTTCTGCTATAAAGGCTAGGGTCCTCATAGTTTGCTGCATAGTCACTTGAGTCACAGTAGACAAGTTGAAATGTGTGTAGTGTGACATCACAATACCACAGAATAGTATGGCCATGATTCCTAAAAAAAAGACAGCCTTCAGTAACTCAAACAAATGAAATATTTCAATTGACCTTGCAACAATAACATTATTTGAAAGTTTTTATTTGTAACTTTTATAAAGTGTTATATTTGGCTTACCTGATAAATGAATTCCTTCTGCCAAAACATAAGGGGCATATGTAAAAACTAACATCATGCCAAATTCAAGTGATGGGTTTTTGCGTAAGTCAACATGTTTCAGTAACAGAGCACTGACAAGAGCAAACAACACCCCAATACCAGCAGATGCGAAGAACATTAGCCAAAACCTGTTAATAGCAGATAATATTGCTTCTCCAGTGGACATCAGTGGATCATTTGAGTCCAGCACAGCAGTTGTTAGGACAATAGCTATGGCATCATTTAATATACTCTCTCCAAATACCAACATATTCAAAACGGGGTCAACATCTAAAGCATGGAATATTGCCACTGTAGCAACAGGATCTACAGCAGATATTAGTGATCCAAAGGCAAATGACTCAACAAAACTTAACTTGTATACAACTTGAGCCAAACCTAGCAAATATATTCCTGCACCTATCACAAAAGCTGATATTGCAGTTCCAACTATGGCAAACAACAATATTGAACCAATATTTTGGAAAAAGTTACCCTTGTGCAAGTTATACCCAGATTCAAATATAATAGGAGGTAATAACACCAAGAAAAAAGCAGTTGGTGAAAATGCTTCCTCCTTTCTCCAGTTTGCTATATTTCTTATAGACATTAAATTAATTAACATACCTATTAGGGCTCCTAAGAACACAATAACAACACTCTCAGGCAGATATGAAAAGCCCGTTTGTAGCATTAGATGAATTAATAATATTCCAAGTGCCAAAACACATAGTACAAAGAAGATAGCCATGGAACTATTATGTTCATCTTCTGCAGAACTTTTTTCGGGCAATGGTGCAGCATCAGACGGACTTGGGACTGAAACATTTGGGCTCACTGATGAAGTTACATTACCTAGCACAACAGGTAGACTAGAAGAGTTTGATGGTCCAATATCATAAACAGCATTAGAACTTTCAGTCGAATTCGAAAATGAAATCGAAGTTTCTGGAGTAACATTAGCAGGACTTAAACTTGAAATATTTTGATCTGCAGATCTTTTAGACCTTGAAAGAACGTTGTCGTTCAATATTGCTTTGATATTACTATCGTAGTTTAAATCCAAATTTTGCTCTTCGTAACAATAAGTATAATAACTGTGACTGAAGATTACGCAGCATAATGTAAAAAACAGATATCTTTGCCCCATTTTTTATCAACCTTAGTTTTCGATTTCACAGTTTATCCACCAATTATCCACATTCCACTGACTGAACTTCAGTGACTAAAGTACCTACGTGCGAGTGAACTAGATTATTATTATTAGCGAATTAGATGAGAGCTGACTGACTGACTGAGTATTGAGTACACTGACATAATATGTCAGTGTGATAATATATTAGTGTAGTAATATATTATATTAATACCAGCGAGGTGATAAATACATGGAGTAGCCGTAATGTCCTATATAAATAAGTAGTTATGTATATCGACGAGGAAGAAGTAGAAGAACTTGGTTGTCTCCCTTTACTTATACAAAAATGCTAATAAAAGAAAGAGATAGTACTCTTTTTGTTAGCTGTCACAAAAATATCAATCATCTAGTGACGTCATAGCAGGTGGCTAGCGTGCCACAAATCGCCATTGTTACATTACTGTCAAAAAAAGCTGTCAAAAGTGATGTCCAGAGCTTTGATTATTTAACCTCTGTAGCGTCCCTGACCGCTCGGCGGACAGTGGAAAAACTGCATCAAGTGTCCCTGGTCGCTCGGCGGACAGTTCATATGGTGTCATTTAATTGAGTCTTATTTGAATACTACTATGTTTATCTCGCTTTTTTATATAGTATTTTGTTAAGAAAGAAAGAGACTAGCAGCATGTTTTGTTTTACGTACTTGCTTTAAAGTCAAAAACAAAACTTTAAAGCATTTGAAATTAGACAACGTATTCGTCAGTTGCGCTTCACTTGGATTGCTATTTACGTGAAGTGTTGTGTTTTATATTTGGTGATTTATATAAAAATGTAAGTAAAATATATTCATATACTTATTTTATAATGGATAAAATGTGTAATTATTAGGTTTCCATCATAATTTTAGTTGTGAAAACAGCAAGCCCACGAAAGCGAATCAGTTAAAAGAATTCATTGTGTCGTTTGGCATGTTTATTGTATCGTTCTAACGTAAATATTTATTGTATTACGTAAATAATATACCTAATTATCATTTTATTTGCATATAATGTGTGCAAATACAATAATTACAACAAAAAGCCAAATCTATTGTTGTTGTTAAAAAAGTGTCCGCCGAGCGACCAAGGACGCTCAAAGATTTACAAAGCGTTTGCTTAACACGGATACGACTTGACGTGGGCTCCTTTTAACACAACTTCTTATGAGAGAAAAATAATGCAAATACCTACATTAATGTAAAGATTTATTTTATGTATTATTTTGTGTTATGTTTGTGAAATGTATAATATTTTCAATAACGAATGCATTTTCACGCACAAACCAGGATTGATTTTTGTAAAAACTTGTTGTTTTGTACCCCTTTAGTAGTTTTCTTAAGAGTAAATAAATAATTTGGAAAATAGTCATAAAAACTGCAAAGAATAATTCGTCTCTGTCTCGAACATTGTATATTTTTATTACGTTGAGTTTTTATTATTGATAGATGGTGCGAGTACGTGGCGGAGTCGTTGGAAGGAGAGGTGGACGAAGACCAGCTACTACAGGGGTGGGAGTGACTAGAGGGGGTGCTGGTAGGGGGGGACGTGGATCCCGAATAAGACGGGCTAATCGCGGCATTATAAATGACAGGTTTTAAAATATGAAATACTTATATTTATATATGTAAGCCACTTATATATACAGTCATAAACAGTCAATTCTGTAAACACAGTAAACTCTATATAACGACATTGGGGCCATGTAGTTGGTGTGATTGTCTGGTGATTTTATTTTTATTCAAATTTATCAAAACTTGGTGGTTAAAACTATTGTTTTTTTTAGCTACTATCTGGGCAATACTGTTAGTAACAGAGGCGCTCTCTCTGAAGGTTGCCCATTAGAGGTACCTTTGCATCCAAGACAAGAGCGTCATTTTGAATTACCTTCTGAGGGGTAAGTTTTTTATATTTTTTATTTCATTTAGATGTTTTTATTTTGTATTTTATTTATAATTCTTTTTAATTTTCAGCGTAATTATTGAATTTGAGGACAACATGGAGGGTGGCCCCTCTTTAAATGATGCAGTCGCTTCAATGATGTAAGTTTTTTTTTTTATATTGGATATGCTTGTCTAAACTGTTTATCACATACAAATATTTTATCAGGGAATCCGCTGAACTCGGGTCCGTTTCGTCGCCATCGCAAGTCGAAGTATTGCCACTTCCTCCACCATCTCCTGCTGCGTAAGTTTATTGCCATTATTTATTGGTTATATTTTAATTAGTATTAGTTTATACTTTCAATATTGTATATTTTTTTCAGATACGTAACTTGCGGTGGCAGCGACGCTGGAACATCCAGAGCTTCTACTCCAACGAGATCAAGCAAGTCTGCTGCTTCGTAAGTACTTGATTATCATACTTGGTTAATTCACTTTATTACATTACACTTATATTAAACCCTTTCAATGCAGTTGTCCACCCCAGGCGTCAACGAGGCGGTTTCTTCGTGAAGAAGAAATTAACTTTTTCGTCAACTATGGTAATTGTAATAGAATTATTTCTAGAAATTTCATTGAAATTTACGAGCTTAACCCAGTGTTCTTCTTTTAGGGAGTGAAAATGACACCGAGTCAGATGATGATGAAGATGAACTCACTATGCCCGATTTTATACCACGGACGGAACGTGGGCTGTACTACGAAATGTACAATGAAGATATTGAAGAAATACCCGCATCTTCAACACCATCACCAGCTCCTGCTGCCGAAAATGAAACTCCAGCGGGTGAATATGGGCCTCGAAGCCTTTTTGACTATGACTGGAAACCTTTCCCTTCTTCTGCACTGCCTCCAGTGGAAAGAAGGGAAACGTTTATCCCCACTCGAGTTGGCCCAACTGCATCATTCTCAAGTCCATATGAGGTATTTACCGCCATATGGACTCCAGAATTTATGCAAGAAATTGTGGACCAAACCAATTGTTACGCGCAGCAAATGACCGATGCTAAAATCCGCATGGGTAAGTTAGGTCCTACTAGCCGAATTAATCGTTGGCAAGAAACCAATGTCGATGAACTCTATGTTTATTTTGGGTTACTTTTGGCCACAGGGATGTGTGTCAAAAGTGACCTGAAAGAGTACTGGCCGACCAATGTTGAAGGTGGTAATGTTGACCCAACACGAACACATTTCAATGACTATATGTCATACAATAGGTTTACTATGTTGTCATCAAACATACATTTTGTGAATAACAGGCTGACAAATTTGCAGATGATGACGCGCCCTGAAGCGAAACTTGCAAAAATTCAGCCCATCATTAATCATTTGAATTATAATTTTCAGGAATTGTATACATTAAATCAAAATATAGTTATTGATGAATCCCTCACCCAGTGGAAGGGTCGACTTTCAATCAAACAATTTATAAAAAACAAAGCCGCAGGTTCTGGCATTAAGTCATATGAGCTCTGTGAATCGCAGTCGGGTTATTTGTGGAGGTTTTCGGTATTCGCAGGGCGAGTTGATAGTATAGCTAGGGAAGTGCCACCGACACCTGTGTCCGGATACGTGCCGACCCTTGTTCTCGATCTTATTAAAGGGCTCGAGAACAAGGGTCACACACTTTGGATGGATAACTTTTATAATAGCCCTGGCCTAGCAAGAGTTTTGAAATCTTTAGGTTTCGATTGTGTGGGTACACTTCGGACAAACCGCCAAGGTGTACCTACACAAATCGATAACTTAAAGAAAAAGGACATGGCAGTAGGCCAAGTTTCGGGCACCACTTGTGGAGACGTCGACATCGTGTTGTGGCGAGATACAAATCGCGTAGCGATGATCTCGACATATCACGGTGCCGCCGTCTGCACAGTGCAGAATAAAATAAAGCCTATTGTCGTCCAAGACTATAATGTTTGCATGGGTGGGGTCGACAAAAAGGACCAGATGTTGAGTGCGTATCCAATTGAGCGGAAACGTACTCGCGTCTGGTACAAGAAACTTTTTAGGCGGCTTTTAAATGTGAGTGTTCTTAATGCGTACATAATACAAAAACAGCCCGCAGAACAAAACCCACACTCAGGTATCACCCAACATAGGAAGTTCAGGAGAGCATTAATGCATCAGCTGCTTGATAAACATCACCGTCGCCGAATCCTGGACCTTCCCCCCGTGGAGCAGGAAATGGTTGGGAGTGTACGTAGGCCCATATTTTCTGCAGAAGTGCTACAGCATTTCCCAGAAGAATATGGGATTAGGCCAAACGCTCCCAACAACAAGCAGGAGAAGCAGCGGCGTCGGTGTATTGTTTGCCACAAGCGGCAGTCCATTTACTGCCCCTCCTGTAATGTTCCGTTATGTTTGGGTGAATGTTTTAAAAAATACCATAAAATGTAAATCAGACTAAAATAATAAATGCGAATTTCTGTGTGTACTTTTTTTTTATGGGATAGGGGGCAAACGAGCAGACAGATCACCTGATGGTAAGTGATTACCGCCGCCCATGGACATCCGCAACACCAGGAGAGGTACGAATGCGTTGCCGGGAACGTGTATGTATGTACGTATGTATACGTGTATGTACGAGTGAAATCGCGAGCAACAGCTAGTACTATATATAATTACAATAATACTATATTTATTTATTTAATTTGTTTCTAAAACCTTTTATCTATCTTTTTTATTTAGTATTTGTAATGTATTAAAAAAGCCATCTCAGGCCGTATCCATACTAGTCGCGCACTGTTTGTATGAAAAATTTTGCCTTTTTCATTTTATGATTTAAGTTAAAAATAAGTATGTAATTGCATAGTTTTATATGTATTGGATATATAATTTATTAAACTAAGTGAAACAATAACTATATACAGAAAGAATTCAGTAGTTCTAATGTTATAGATATTTCTTTACAACACTGTTTTTATGCCCCTATTAAAATACGATTTTGTCCAAGTCTGTACTGTCTCAATATTGTTTGAAACAAACAAAAAAGCATTGTTATCGTAAGTCTGTATCTTGAACTTAAAGCCAATAATAAATTAGTTCTTATTAAGCCGTTACTGTAAACAAAGTGACCTTCCAAACAGCGACCAACATAAACAGATTTTTTTGTTCTAATATTTTGTACCTTTTCAGATATATGGTTTAATATTAAGTTTAAGACTTGAAGGATTAATTTTGTAAATGATACAAATAATCGACATTACAAACATTGTAAATATATATTGTTTTTTCTATATTTATAAAATGTTTTAGTTTTTAGGAGGTTTAAAACATAAATATGTAAAAAAAATACATTTTTTTTTTATAAACCCTGCCCGTTTTTATTTTATTTACCCTTTTCCCACATACAGTATATCTATTCAGATGAGAAATTTTATCTAGTTTTGAAAAATATATAGTTTATACATGGTTAAATAAAAAAAAACCGAAATATCATGAAAAAACTGTCAGTAGGTAAAAATTCGTAAAATCAGTTTTTTTACGCGGGACACTCAACGGAGTTTACGTCTCGAGGCGCAGGGCGCTACAGGGGTTAACCAGATATCGATGATCATTATTAATATGTTTTTATTTTTCATACTTTCGATGCAAATGATAACAGCCGCTTACGCAGTAAATCATATCGAAACGGTATTTGCTTTGGTGTGTATGTATTTTTGAAACCAAAACAAACAAAAAGAACCTATCCCCGAAGCAAGTGAAGTGAAATTTAAGTAAAATCTCTTGAACATCAATCCAAAATCATTTTCATTGATTGGCAGTACACGTTTTAAAGCAATCCAATGCTCTTCGCTGTAGTTGCTGTTAAATTGGGTTAAACAGTTTACTGCATACGCTATATCTGGTCTTGTGCATACAGATAAATACATCAAGGAACCAATCACACTTTGATACGGTATATCCGGGTTGGGGATATGGTCCATATCAGGTTTTACAAGGTTTTGACCCATTACTGTAGGCGTAGCTGCTGGCTTGCAGTCCTCCATTCCGTAGGTCTTCAAAATATTATTCACGTACGTTGCTTGGTCTACTTTGATCCCTTACACGTTTTGAGCTATATTCATTCCTAGGATCATTTCAGCCTTGTCCTTCATTTCGAACTTTGACATGAGATCTTGCTTTACCTTGCATAATTCGTGTGCATTGTTCCACAAAATCAGCATATCATCTACATATACTGCAAGTATAATGACATTGCTGCCCTTTCATCTTGTGTATAAGCAGGGTTCATTCTTTGATCTCTTAAATCCTAACTGTATTAGCCCCATGTTGAGTTTCGTGTTCCCGCTCTTGGGGCTTGCTTTAATCTATACTAAGAGCGTTTTAATAAGCAGACATGATTTTCTTTTCCTTTTTCTTCAAAGCCATCTGGCTGTTTCATATATACAGTTTCAAAGCTGTCTTAACGTCCATTTGATCAATTTTAAGGCCATGTTTTACCGCTTGTGCAATAAGGATTCGCAGAGAGCTATGTCTTACGACTGGCGAGAATGTATCTTCATAATCTATCCCGTACCTCTGACTGAAACCTCTAGCAACAAGGCGTGCCTTATATCAGCTCTTATTTCCCGCCTCTTCTTTTATTCTAAATAACCATTTGGAATCAATGATGTTACTAGCTTGTTGCAGGTCCTCAAGAATCCAGTTTTATTTTTCTTTAGCGCATCAAGCTCCTCCTGAATAGGTTGTTTCTATTGCTTGCTATCTGATCTTGATAGTGCTTCTCGCACTGATATTGGATCTCGTTCTGATTCGGCTTGATACAGAACGTAGTCTGGAAACTGTTTTCGTTTCGTATCTCTCAGCGGATACCTAAGTTCGCTTTCCTGAGGCATAATTACAGAATCATTAACTGATTCACAGTCTTCAAAAATGTCAACTTCTGGTTCCTGAACTTTGGTTTCTAATTTCTGAACTGCTGCTTCTGTTTCCTGAACTCCAGCTTCTGTTTGCTTCCGTTCAATCCTTAAACTCTCATTGTCATGGGATCCAACTGGATTTTTTTCTATATTTTCTTGATGGCAGATCAGATCTCCATCACCAAGAACTCCCCCTGCAGGTCTACGTAAATTAACTGACTCTATTGTGTCTCTAGTTTTTTCAATTTCTGAGAATGTCATGCACTCAACAGAGTTCCTTTCTGAATTCTCAGTGTCCGTGTACTTGCTGTTTTCCAGGAATACAACATTTCTGGCTTTGAACACTTTCCCTGTTATAGGATCTATAAGACGGTACGCTTTCACGTTGTCACAAAAATTTGTGAACCAAATGCTCTCTTTGCATCCCACTTCGTTCGCTTCTGACTTGGAATGTGCGTGCATAAAGGCTTTGCAGCCAAAAATCCTCACCAAACTCAAATTGCATTTCTTCCCAGTCCATTTCTCTTCCGGTGTTATGTTTTTCACCGCAATGGTTGGTGATCTGTTCTTCAAGTATACCGCATGATGGACAGCCTCTGCCCAGAACCGTTGAGGTAGTCCAGAATCGTGCAACATACTTCTTGCTTTCTCGCAGATAGTGCGATTTGACCTTTCCGCCACTCCATTTTGTTCTGGTGTATGGTCAATACTCAATTGATGATGAATCCCATTTGCCTTAAGGATGTCATCCATCGGTTTGTTGACATATTCGGTGCCATTGTCTGTTCGCAAAAACTTAATCTTCTTCCCCGTTTGATTCTCAGCAAAAGCTTTAAAATCTTTAAACTTTTCATAAACTTCACTCTTATGTTTTAAAAATATACGAAAGTCTTACGAGTATAATCGTCAATAAACGTAACAAAATAAATATTTTTACTAAACGAGGGGACACGCATAGGTCCTCACACATCCGAGTGTACCAAGCCTCCCCCTCCCGCAGTCCCATGAGCCTTCGGTGGCGGGTTCAGGGGAACCCACCTCCGGTCCAGGGCTCGACATGGCGCGTGCGCTTCCTGCACACCATCTCATGAGGGACGACTAAAGAGGGACCACTCCCTCTCGGGACGTCGCTGGCTCTGCACAGAGCGCTGGCTAACGCTGTCGCGCCGCGAACGAATGCGCAAGCTCCTCGTGACCCGACTCCGTGCGTCCAGATGGAAGCCGCAGGTTTTTAGTAGGTACGAGTCCGGCATGACCCGACTTCGGCCCCCGCTGGGGTCGGGTATCCATGAGGATTTTCCTGCGTCAAAAAAAAAAGGATTTTGATATTATTATGTCAGCAAAAAAACGTTTTAGTTTTTTACGATTGAAAACTACTTGACGAACCCTTACAAAAATAACAAAATTGAGATACTGCGCTGCCTTGAATATCGCCTATGGATGGTCGACTGGAACTGATTCCGATGATACCTACTCAAAATTAAGGTTTTATTATTTCGATTTTTTAAGGAAAAAAAACTAAATGCATTCATTGCTTATTACGTATTAATTATATTTTTTTATTTTAGTATCTTCGTGTCCATTGTCCATTTGTCCATTTTTTTTTTGTTAATGTTAATGTCTCGACTTGATAGTAATAAAGAAAATGCACGGCATGTTTATTCGAATAATCAGTTCTTAGCATGATGTTGTGTGTTGGCGCTGCTCGCAACCATTATTAAACCATTAATGAAGCTCGTGAAATTTACCGCCAGCATAAATGTTATGTGAAAAGTAACGTATATGCAAAGGAGTGCAATACGCGGGAAGAACTGCTAGAAAGAATAAACGTGGCATCCACATCTATAACTCAAAGACGTTGCAGAATACCAGAGCGTCCTTGATTCGTAGGACAGCTTTGAAAAAGAAGGTGGATATTTTGAGCCTTTTTTGTGATGCTGGCCTAGTGTGCATACGCTAGTATGGAAGGAAAACCACTGTCGTCGCGCGCGTCCTATCCCATGTCGCAGCCTATTACGTGTGAATTAGTGAAGTATTTTTACTTTTTAAGTATGATATACTTAAATACATTGAATTAGTTTAAGGCGTTTATCCATGGGGTATTGTTTTTGTGTTGCTTGAAAAAATTTTGATTATTATTATTTAAAAATCTTTTTTTACTTAAATACAAGTGTTTTTTTTATTTTAAATTATTAAAGTTACTAAAATCGTGTCCAGTCGCATCGCATCTTGTGCTACTCGATAGATAGGTAAGTGACGACGGCTGCGCGCGACGCCGCGCCAAGTGTTCCAACTCACATAAGTAGTTATGAAAACCACTTAGGGCTGCCAAAGATGTTGAAGTAATAAAATTTTAATGTTTTAAAGCTTTAACCACCCCCAGTAACTCCAATTCTTTTACAGTATATTCTAACAATGGTATATTTACTGACCCTTAAGTATTATGCTTTCTTTATGTTATACCTTGTATATCCTAGGACTGCAAATATTCTTGTAAAACGAAGGCGTTTCTTAATTATTTTGCAATTTATTTGTCATCAGATTATAGATTATGGTAATAATGTCAATAAATAAATGCCAGTATATGGGTACAAATGGGCATTAAAACATATTGACGATCCTTACAAATACGCAACGTGCAAATTAGGTGTTATAAGATTAACATTATCATATTCTTGTATGAAACAACTGTAGTTAAGATTCGTAACATAAAATTATTCATCTACAATTATAAACAAATTCTATTAGACATGTCAGAAAAATTTAATAAAGAAATAAAAAAAAATCAAAAAACAAAGTAAAAAAACGAGAATAAAAAAAATCAAAAACAATAGATCAAAGCTGAAAATAAATCACATCAAAAAAACATGAAATTTGGACAATGTTAATCAAATGTTAATACAAACATAGGTCCAATAAAAAAATCAAAATCAATAATAATGTCAATAAAAATACAAGACAGAACAGAACTTTATTATTAAAGTATTCATTAATACATACAATATAATACTTTTAGGAGCAGAAACGGAATTATACCAAAAAAATAACACAGTGATCACAAGATTATTTTTAATTTACAATTTACAACGATTTTAACAATAAATTGATGAATTGAAACAAAAGCGAAATTTAAATAAAAGAATTATAACGACGTGAATACACCACTTCGGATCAACGACCAGCAGAAAAGAGGCCCCGGTTCGGGGTTAGGGAGCTCGCTCACCCGTTATAAAGGCATGCAGCGAGCTGTCATGTTGTTAGTGGTGGTGTTCCCTTATAATACATTATATCAAGCAAAAATTTAAATAATTTATTCTTTAATGTTTTTATTGGCAATTTTTTAAATTTTAGTGGCAATCTATTATGCAGAGTGAAATTTTATTGTAAGGAACATACTTGAGTAATTTAAATTATTAAAAAAAATGAGTGACAAAAACTTCAAAAAAAAAAACAAATCAACAAGTAACAAGTAGTTGTGCATCACTATCTGTACGTGAATGCCGCGAGTCGTGCTGTCTTGGAGTGCGTTTAGAATACCGCTCTTAGCTCTATCAGCGCTAAAACTGCTCATAACCATTCCGATTCGTTTTAGAGCGCTAAAAGTGATATTTTTGCTAATTCAATCGGAACGGTAAATAGCGCGCTAAAATTCAAATTGTTCCTCTCTTAAACCTAAAGTGATTCCTGATTGTAACATGAGCCATTTTTTAATATTATTACAAAATAAATTAAAATAAGCGAGCTTCTAAAATCTTTAACCCTCAATGAAAACATCGTCATAGAAAAATCATGAGTCAGTATTGATATCCATCGTGAACGCTCTCACAGGCATTCGGAACGGTATATGAGCGCTCTGAGCGATATAATACCATATGATATAATATGTATATATAATGATATAATACCACTGCTCTCGCACTCGTGTTTTTGGACGTACGTGAGTTCGATGACTGATATAATATACAATGTTTATATCGATCGCATTGAGAAAATACAAAAGCGCTTCTTAAGGTATCTTCAATTCAAATCAGAAATTTTATGACGAGGATTATGTAAAGCGCTGCAGGCGACACCATATTTTGCCCTTGCATCTCAGAAGGCAAATGTTAGATGTATCTCTGCTTGTAAAGATTGCGCAGAATGTGGTGGAAAAAACGAAACTCCTAATTGTTCCCACTGTCACTACGAATTACAGGCAAAATTCATATTTATTGAGAGCATGGGAAACTTTTAACAACGTTAGCGGAGAGTTGGACATCGATTTGTTTTGTAACAGTTCAGAAAAGACAAAGAAGTTCATTTGTGAAAAAATTTTCTAAAATATTTATTAATTTGTGTTATCTTTTTTTTTTAAGGCGTTGTTTGGTTACAACTGGCATTGAAAAAAAGTAATTTATTGTTATATAATTTATTCGTGAAAACTTCTTGTTAGGCTTAGTACCTGTTACGTTAATTAAAAAAAAAACTTATTGTACCACATAGCTGTACACTTTCCTAAAATAAAAAATAAATAATAAAACAGTAAAAAGTACATAACGATAATGGTTGCTGCAAATTTTCATGGCTGACCTGAAGTTATGTGATTAATGGCGGTTTGCTTAACTAGTTAGTTCGTGAAAACTTTAAACGAACTAACATCAAGTCAGCCATGAAAATTTGCACGCACTGGTTTTCCATTATTTCAGTATTCCCTTCACACTTTACCAGCTCAGGACGAACAAAACTACAAAGATTTGCTGTAATAAAATTAAGGAAAACATTTTATTGTTTTTTTTATAAAAACGGCGGTCTACAAAATTATATCAGTTAAACCAACTTCATATGAATAAATTTAACTTCAATTCTATCTATAAAATGTATAGGTTAGAGTTACATAAAGTTCAGTACCAGAATGTTCGAAAAACCTTGTCTCTTTTAAACTTAAATTATCATGTGATAAACCATCTAAAACGTAAAATTTTCCATGGGACGTAGTTTAGGCGTATTTAAAAAGTTTACATCGTGATATTTACAAAAATTACTAAGGAATCACTTAATATTAACATTTTTTTTTTTTTGAAAATATGTTTTAAGGCTTACACGTATTGTAAGAGATGCTCAAAGTGTTCACCGCCTCTTTCAACACACAACTCTGCCCTTCGCCTGTGGTTGTCTCGCACTATCACTAACACAAATTCCTTTGATTTCACAGTCTCAAATGCAACAGCAATACTTTTGATTTTTAATTCGCCTATCGTCACTTTTACTTTCATAAACCATCCGTTTAATTTCTCCCCACAAGAAAAGGTCCAGGGGTGTAAGATCAGGCGATCTCGCTGGCCATGACACGGGCCGACCGCGCCCTATCGTTACGAACGTCTCGTTGATAGTGCTCTGATGCACCATCGTGCTGATAGAACAGGTGGTCAAATAGGCCAGAGGGACGTCTTCCAGCAGCTCTTCGACAGCCTCGCTCAACAACTCTAGGTAATTTTGTCCAGTTAACCTTCCATCGATAAAGACGGGGCCAATTATTGTTTCATTTAGAATGCCTGCCCGAACACTCACCGAGAATCGATGTTGGAACGCGTTGCGCCGTGTTACGTGAGGGTCGCACCCAAGCGGGCTTCACCAATGCTCATTATGGATTTTAAACAGTCCGATTCTCGTAAATGTGGCTTCATCAGTCCATAAAATATTATAAAAACCAATTATGAAATTGTTGCCGCGGCGGGTTATCTGCTAATAATAAGTAAATAAGTTCTTGCACCCTTTGAAAATGGTGCTGGCCATTTAAATTTCTTTTTTAAATGGGTTCACCAGCTATAAGCAACGATCTTTATGTTCTATTTTCTATGTTCCAACCAGTCATCACTAATACGCGACAGGCTATTACTAATAATAATAATAATAACTTTTTTAGTAACTCAGAAAAGTATTACAGGCTTATGTGAAGTCTCTGGCCCCGTAACTAAACAAAATTTGTACATTACTGCCAGGGAATCGTATAGGAGCTGGCTTCCTTTGAGCTGAGATTGTTAGTTTGTCCTTTAAATTTTATGGCTTTCAACTTTCTGAGAGTACTCGTTAGAGGCGCTTCAAATTAAAACAAAAAATGCTACCATTTGTTTGACAGTCTGCCCAGTGTTCATAGTCAGATCAACGACGTAAAAATACTATTTACTTCGATGTCAGAATGACACTTAAAAAGCATAGAAGCAACAAATAAGACAAAAAAATGAAGTGATTTACATTTTCATTCCTAATAAAATTACCTGATGTGAGTGTAAGGAGAATTCTGGACAACAAAATGGTAATTAATCTTCCAACCACGGATGGCTACTGGTGTGGTCTATTCTTTCATGCCTTGACATACTCGACGAAGTATTTACTTTTTACTATAACAGTGTCTGTAATGTCTATCCTATGGGTGTGGATTTACGAGAAACCTCGACTGTACAAGGTAGCGCAAAATATGCTCAACCATATTATTACATTATTTAAGTATGTTACTATGATTCTCAGTAGGTAAATATATATTTTTTCACTTCATCTTGTTTCAGTTGATTTTTAAAAAGAGTAAGCATTCAACATTGTTATCTCCAGAGATAAGTGATATGAATATGGAGGGAGACACCATCACACCATCTCTAGATCCAGACAATTCACATGCAATCCTGAACAAGCCAGAAGAAAGTTTCAAAAGTTTAGAATTCATGAAAGCTGATGAATAGACCAAAGATGAAATAAAACAATTTGATAATTATTACATTTTATTCTTGATGTACAGTTTTCATTTTTATCATAAAGTCAAAAAAGATGCAAATTAAGAGTGATAATTGAAATGTCATTTAAAATATCCTGTGTATAAACTCTTATGCTTTAAAAATGTTTACAGTGATTAGGACACTCAGAATATGCTGTTGATTTACAATGTAATAAGTAGTAAAAACTATGTAATAATGAAATGGTTTACATCTTATTTAAGAGATTCACATACAACAAATGTATAGCTGTTGGTTATTAATTTTTTTATTAAAAAAGTATTGAGCATGATTGCATCAATATTTATGATAAAAATTATAATGTGGGCATAAAAAGCTACCTACAACATATTAATAATAATAATAGCCCATTCATAAAACCAAGATCATGTAAAATTAATATATTAACAGAAGGCCTGTAATTACATATTCATTTTTAAGAGTTTAGAAACCAAAAGTTTATATCGTATATTAGTACTAGTTTTATTGTAAAAATACTCTATATGCAAGATTGGTGTATTTGGTTATAAATGAATGGGATACCTAGCTATTCTTATTTAATAACAAAATAAATCTATAAAATTTATTCAACAGCTCAAAATTGTATAGTTTTTTAAAGCCATGTATGAAGAGTTTACAAAAATGTAATGTAATAAAATTATTACCACATAATGTTTACAATGTATTTTAAAATAAGTTAGTCATATATATTGCATTTTTGCTGTCAAATGATAAGTGTTTTATGCAATCTTAAGACTAAACATAAAAATGTACATTACATTTTTTTAAACCTCAATTAGCTTTATTTTAGGGCTTCACACAAAAAGTATTACAAAAATGGTTTTACAATTAGGTGCAATAACATTTTAATTATGTCACAACTAGCTTACTATGTTTCTAATTATATCTTAGAATATTATGTCACTGTTGGCTATCAGCATAATTACACTGTGGTTAATATTGTCCTATTATTTATTGACCAAACAAACTGCTCACATAAATTACACATTGCATTCAAACACTGTTGAAAACTTATAATAAAAAAACAAAATCTGATTTATATACAATTACTGAAACTGACACCATGGTAAGGTGTCTCACTTCTTCTTTTAATATTGAAAAATGTATTTTTCATTTAATATCAGTATCTAATGATTACAGTTCAATTTAATATTTTTGAAGCCACTGATAATAGTTATAACATCACACTATCATGATTGACTATTGTACACCCCATATTGTCCATCATTATGATATTGCTTTAAATGGGGTGTATCATAAAATAATATACATACACAATTCCACAGCTCACTTAGTGCACCATTAGAAAAATAAATTATAGATGCTTCTAGAACAATTATTAGGATTTACCTTGGCATTTTGTCACTGCAGACCTGAAACAAATTATAGTGGTTAGATAAAGCAAAAAATAAAACTAAAATAAATCTTTACACATGCCACCTATATTTTTTGCACAATAATGGCCTATGGGCCTATATAACATAAGCAGATAGTATAAATATAACAAGCAATAAAAAAATCCACTGAGTACCTTAATTACTGATCACACATTTTTGCATTAGAGTACTTCAATGTAAGTACTTAAAATTATAAGTGTCTGGACATATCGTTCAAACCTTTTACAGGTGGTAACAGCCCAATTTCATTGACAAAAAAACCCACTATAAAGGTAAATTCTTTTTAAATCTCTTTATAAAAGATTTTATTTTCTTATTTTATCTTTCCATTCAAACAATTTATCGTCTGTTTAGGGTATCAAATTGTTACAGTGAACTGATTTTGAAAATTTTAGCAGTTTTTTTTATCTTCTAATAAAAGTTTTTAAAATTTGAATTACCTTGAAACACATGCTTGTATCTACCAGGGCTACTCAAGCTGGATTGAGAAAGCTAGTGGCAAGGCCCAATGTATCTCAACCATTTTGATAAAAATTACAATAATGCTTGGTTGCATTACACTTGGAATACATAATAACTGACCATAAATTTTAAAATAAAAAAATTATTGTTTAAACTTTCAAGATTATTTCACTGTAACACTTTCATAAAATAAACAGACAATAAAGTATTTCAACATACAGGTAAAATAAGAAACGCAGATCCGGCATGCATATTACCTTAATCACATACTTGTAACTGAACCTACCTTGATACTACCTACATGTACTGGCAAGTCCAAATATTTTATATTAAAAAACTATCATATCATACAATCTTATAAAGTTAGAAGCCTGATTCTGTTTCATAACATTTGACAGATAATTAAAATATAAATGTTTAATACCAATTTATTGAATACAAGCTTCACCTCTTTTTCTCTTAAACAGAATACAGTGAGAATTTCAGGCTTTAAACAATAACCCTTTTAAATACAAATATCACATTTATGAAAGTTTGTATATATACATATGCAAAATCACATTGCACATGTATACGCGTATATACAGGGTGTCCCAAAAGTCATGAATCAAACGTCACACTGAGATAGAAAATGTATGGATCTCGAGATATTTGCCATTTAGTGAAAATACCGAAAATTACCGATTTTTAATAATTTTTTTTCAATAAGTTAGTCAAATAATGTTTTGATTTCCCGAAACTTTTGCATAATTATTATTAGATTATGGTTTTGTCGACCGCATTAAAATAAAACTAAAATCCAAAACAAAATTTTATCAATTTAATTTTAATTTAAAATAAAAACTCAACTAACAGGCAAAGAGTTTCAAAATATTCCCGATTTCATGCAGATTTAAATTAGTAAGGAACAATAATAATATCTCTTAAATGTAATTCTCTAAACTGTCGGTGTTTCAAATGGGTCAGGTAGTAAAAACATGAGAAATCAGAGTTACGTTGACTCGCTAAAAATGTAAAGTTCCATTATGGAATTTTTTGGGTATTCTCAAACCTTTTCTCTCATGACGCATGGACATAAAGCGGGGTGTCAATTTTAGTGCAGCGGGGCGGAGGGGAGGTACACGCGGGGTGGAGAAAAAGGTGCGCGCGCGCTAATCTCCCCTTTTAGTTGCCAGTAAGCTTACTACTGGTAATTGCTACACACGCGCTCACTGCTCTCGTTTGTTATTTCTTACGATACTTGATACCGGACTTCGCTTTACCTTGGACTTTGTGAAATCTAATGATTGGACTGTGGAACTGTGATTTGGCATTAATTTGGATTCGGATTTGTTACGTGTTTTGTCTTTAACATGGAAAATCGAACAACTTCCACTCGGAATCAACAAGAAAAATTGAGAGAGGAACCGGCATGCCCAGAACAACGAATCATACGATTTTACCACCCTTATCATGTGCAACGAGTCCAACCACTACAACCAAGAGACTGCAGCACGCGTGCGATTTTGTCGCATAATGATAGCAAAAATCGACGAAGACCCCAATTTCTTTGACAAAGTTCTGTGGAGTGACGAATCGGCCTGTCGCAAAGATGGCTATCTCAATCTCCACAACGAGCACAGCTGGAGCATCGAGAACCCTCATGAAATGCGTGAAGACCGGTCACAATATCAATTTAAAATTAATTTATGGGCTGGTATTTTCAATGGAAGAATTTTGGGACAAGTAGAGCTGCCTCCTGCCTATGGAGAAAATTATTTGCAGTTTTTGCGAACTAATTTAGTAAAGCTGCTAGAAGGAACCCCTGAAGAGCTACAACAAACAATATGGTTTCAAAATGATGGATGCCCAGCCCATTACGCCGTGCCAGTACGACAATACTTAAATGAAACATTCCCAAACCGGTGGATTGGTCGATTAGGCCCAATTTTGTGGCCACCACGGTCACCCGATTTAAATCCGCTGGTTTTTTTTTTTTGTGGGGATGCATAAAGGACAAGATTTACGAAAAACCTGTTAAAAAAGAATTGCGACTTAGAGTAACAGCAGCTGCCCACGAAATAAGTGAAATGAGTTTAAGGCACTTGAAACGGTCTTTTTACGACGTTGTTTATGAATCAGGCAAGATGGCCGTCAATTTGAGCATCTTTTGTAATTATTTGTTTCCATTAGAAATTTACTAAAATGTGCTTAGTTTTATTTAATTACTAGTTTTTAGTTTGTAATAGGGGATAATTCATTTTCAAACGCTTGATAAAAGTTATTTGTCATTTTATGATTTTAAAGAGATAAACTTTCTTTTTATTTGCATTGTAATAATTCTTTACTTATCCAACTAAAAAAAAACATTTAGTACTTATCGCTATTTTGCTAGTAGCACATCTTTCCTACCTGACTTTTGCAAGTTATTACTACCTGACTTTTGCAAGTTTTTACTACCTGACCTTTTTGAAGCACCGACATTAATTAAAGAATATAGGCAAACGTGGTATCCATTAAAGTGGGAGATGTAGAATGTTGACTTTTTTATATTTTGTGCTAAATACTTGGCTACATCTTTTCTGCATGTGTATCATTTTCTACAATTTTTATGAGTAAAGAAAAATCAATATTTCATTTCCCGTATAATACTGATCACAAAACGCATAAGTAACTGATTTGCAGTAACGAAACGCAACAGGCAGTACTGTTTAGTGCTGTACTGTAGCTTAAAACAAACAACTGTTTTATTAATGTTCTGCTAAAATCGATAATAGATTGATGACGTTTTACTTAGGTTATCAAATGACGACAAACGATTCCATCAAAACTATAACACAATCAGCTCAGTATGTCATTTTCCTATATTGATTGTTATAATGTTTTGAAGTATTTTAGGCCTGATTGATACCATCGAATAATAATCGATAATCAACCTAAGTGTTTTACGTCACGTGTGCTATGATGCAACTGTCAACGTCAAGTGGTAAGTCAGTCACTCACTCCAGTCAAGTCAGTCAATGCCCAGCCCCGCCCAGTGCGTTGCTTACATTCTTGGTGTTGACATTGTTCGGTTTCAAAGAAACCGTCAAAGCACCGTCGAGTTGAAGCCTCTTGTGCCTCCTCCGGTCTTTATTATAGTATTGAAATACCTTTCTCGCGAAAAGACGCTCTAACTTTGTGTGTTGTGATCTACTTGTATCATGTCTGCTCTTCGCTGCATCAACTGCTCGATTCGAGTAACTCGAATGAGATGACATCTACTCTCGCGTGAGAGTGAGGCTTTGATAGAAGTTTTTAGGCTGTGGACATATCCAAGAGAGGTAAGATAATACTTTTATCAAACTTCATTGTTTTGCTAGCAAAAAGAAATAATTTTAAGATGGAATTTACATACAGCTTCACCTAAAAAAGAATAAGCACTATGGCGTAATAGCAACTGGTTTTTCACAAACTGTAATTGTTATATTGATAGATTTTGTATATGTAAAGTCTTTTTTTTATTGTTTCAGATCACTTACACTGATTATGTTAGCCATGCTTGTTGGGAACTTGGGAATGCTCAAGCCAAAGCAAACAATGTTCCTAATCAAGAGAGGCAAGTTGGCCATCATAATATTTGTGTAGGGTGTGGTCGTTCTATTGTGCGTCTCAATTCTCAAACAATAGTAAGAGAAAATTTCACAAATGATGAAGGCCCAATAGTTTATATTATATTACGATGGATACACCCAAGACAGGTAATAATTATAACAGTTGTCTGTTCATATTATGTAAATGATATTAAAATACTATTATAAGTCAAGTTATGGTGCACTTATTTAGGTTTGACTAGATAACTTTGCACATGACATTAATGGACACCTTACAAATACAAAATTACACAAAAAATTTTAGCTTACTTCAACTGATCAAGCATGTGAGGCATGTTGGTTACGGGCTCAGAGACCTCAGCGTCGTCAGCAAGTTGTTGATAAGGCCAGAGAAAATGAAGAAGTGACAACATGCATCAATTGTTTTGAAGAATGTATTGCTACTGGCCATATCTTGGCAAATGAAGACAAAAGTCTGTGTCATATGATTAACAGTTGGATATATCCAGGCAATGTGCGTACTTAAGAAAAAAAGAAGTACATCACTGCTTAAGAAATACTACATTATACTTAATTAATATTGTGTAATTGTTTTTTTAGGTCAACCCGATGGATCGTATTTGCCATGCTTGTTGGTAACTTGCTATTGAAGCAACACAGGAAGATCGAGAGACAGCAGAAACTGCATCTCAACCTGACCAAACCCCACCGCAAGCAGATGACCATCCCATTTTGGAGCCACAGGATGCCAATTATCAGGATCCCACAGAATATCTACCACCAACAACTAATGATCAAAGTCATGAATTTATAACTTTATTAACTGTAAGAAGAGCTGCTGCTTCAACTCGTCACTGTATTTTAAAACTGCAGTAACATTGAAAGATACCATTTCACAGATAGATTTCAAAGTCGTGTTATGCAAGAATACAATTATTACATACCAAGTGGAGTCCGAATATGTAATTATCATTTAAGTGCAAATATGTTTCATGAACTATATACATCCAGTAACAGTTATAACAGATTTACAACAACACAAATAGAGGACTTATTTATAATCTTTATTTTGATTGACTGTCAAAATACAAGCAATTACAATTTTGAAGGTGTTAATACCATACCAGATCATTTATTGCATTATTAGATTGGTTTCACTAAACAACAACATTACCAGATATTATGTGAATCCAGATTAAGTAATTTACGAAAGGGGGGTTTAGCATTAACAGCATTATTATGCAAGTTAAGAACTGGGGACTCTGGAAATAGATTATTTCAAGTGCCTAGGAGATCATTAGAGACCTTAATGGACATAGCTAGGGAACACCTAATAATGCACTTTGTGCCTAGACATCTAGGAATTAAGCATATTTGTAGGGAAGATATAATTGCTAAAAATTCTATTATAGCTAATGGACCTGGACCTGATTAGGATGATATACCTTAGTTTATGCCAGTCGACAATAAACTATTGTATAGTGGTATGGGGAGTAGCCCGTAAAACGCATTTGATCAAACTCGAGCGTGTCCAGCGAGCCATTTTGAAAATAGCTTACCGCCGACCTAGAAGATATCCCACTATCAAACTCTACTCCGAGTGTCAGTTTCTCAACGTTCGTCAACTCTACATATCTGCAACAATAGGGCTCTTTCACAGACAAGCTTACCAACAAGCACGAACCAGCCACAGATCACTTAAATGGGATCGTCCCAGAACCATAACTTCTTTTGCTCGTAGATCCTTCAGATTTATGGGTCCTTATTTGTATACTAAAATATACAAGACGCATAATAATATTGTAAATATGACTAGAACAGGCTGTAGACTAACGGTATACAAATGGTTACAATCAAAAAGCTATAATGAAACGGAAACCTTACTACAAATTATGATATAGTACTAAAACGGGCTTAAAATAATAAATAATAATATTAATCAAATAAATAAAAATGTACTTAATAGGTTACATAAACTCATATATATGAAATATATTATATACACATAAAAGTAAATATAGTTTGTGTATGTGTGTGTAGGTATATATGTATGTGTATATATATATATATATATGTATGTATGTTTATATGTATAAATATGTATATAAATCAATAAGTAATATATATCTATGTATCCTATTGCACTCCCACACATACACATGCGCACACACAAACACACACACACACACACGCACACACACACACATTATACGCACAAACATAATCGCATTGTTAAATGGGAAGACTGGTCTTCACGACACAGGGAATCCTAGTGTGGAGTCCAGTGACACTGTAAAGCCATTTTAAAATAACCATGTATAAAAAATTGTAACAGTGACTAAATTAAGCTCTTGTCTATTTGTACTTAAATAAAAATTTCAATTTCAATTTCAAAAAAATTCAATTTCAATTTCAAATTTCAAATTTCAATAATGGTGTGTTTGGCGATTCAGAGTCCCCATTAGAAGATCAACATTCTATACTAATATGTGATAGTAAATACATCTTCACACAAAAAAGTTCAAATTATTTATTCCAAAAATCAACTTATTCAAACATAAATATAGAAACCTTGTGAAACCTTTTATGATTGTCTGTTGCAATGGGTACATATTAGATATCCTGGGACCGTTTCCAGCCACTTACAATGATGCCAAAATAATGTCATCATGGATAGAGGAACCTGCTGTTTTGGAGTATTTCAGAGATGGTGTCATTTTTATTTTAGACAGAGGTTTCAGAGACTGCGTCAATACTATAGAAGATTTTGGATTTGAGGCTCACATGCCAGAAAATGTATCACCGGGCCATTCACAGTTTACAACCCTAGAAAGCAACATTAGCCGAAGTGTTACTATAAATAGATGGGTTGTAGAAAATGTGAATGGACAAGTGAAGAGAGATTTTAAAATATTCCGTCACGAATATTTTAATCGAGTTGGAGCACACCTAATGAAAGATTTCAAAATAGCAGCAGCTCTAATAAATGCATTTGCTACTGAATTTACTGACTCTATCCATGCTGAGGAAATTGTGAATATAATACATGATAGGCTGTTTCTTAGCAATACATTGGCTAATATAGTAACTACCTACTAAATGTATATTTCCATGACATAATTTCGACAATTTGTCATTTCCACAATTAACAATGAAGGATCTAGTATTGTATGCATGTGGAACTTATCAGATACGCCAAGCTAGATCCTACATTGGTGAACATTTCCGGTTTCATGGGGTTTATGTAACTGAAGCATGCCGGGATGATGTTGTTGACCTAAGTCGTTTAGATGGAGAAGCTTCCATTTTAATACGAGCAAAAATAATTCCTGGCATTATTCAAGAAAAACATATTATGTTTTTAACGCACTTGATAGAACACAAGAAGGTAGACGTGCCATCATAGGTTACTGTTGTAACTGCATAGTGGGTTTGAGGACAATTGGATGCTGCTCTCATGTCATGAGCATCTTATGGTATCATGGACATGCACGTCATTTAGACAGTATTTCACCACCTGCACAGGGGCTTGACAGAATACTTTTAAGGTTGAATGATTAAATAATTTGTTTATACTATTTTGTTTCATTCTGTAACTCCTTAAATAAGAATACCCCATGATTTTTATACTTATATGTTTTAAATAAAATAGGTACAGCTTGCTTATAATAATAAGGTAATCAAAGGTTTTCGATCAGGGATAAATTCATCCTTTCCTACTTTAAAAACTCAAGGTTAGCAGTTTGAAGCCCTTTCACATTATGTTAGGCATAATCATCGAGCATATCGAGAAAACTTATTATTTTGGAAGTGTGGTAATTATCCAACAATATTAATCAACCGACTAATACTAGTATAGTCTAGTAATAATTCTATTCTTATATATAATATAGTTTAGTAATAATTCTATTCTTTTTTATTACATAAGAAAAACAAAAGCAATTCGTGACATGACAATGACGTTCGCTGTCTGTGAGTGAGGTTAGATGTCAAACAAAAATGACAATCGACGTTCCTAACGTTTTGTTATCCTCCATTTTTGCGTTTAGTAATCTCTTTATCCCTTGCTCCATACTAACTTCAAACACACTTTTTACTGAAAAGTTGTAGAAATGTGATATATTTAATATTTTTTTAATAATTCATAACAAATAAATTGATAATACTTTCATTATCCTACACTTCGTCCTTAGTGTATAAAAGACGATACCAGCGATACATAGATGTGTGCCATTCTTCTTTAAGGGATATTATTTTTCCATACCAATTAAGAATCTGCATGAAATAGGAAAAATTTTGATACTCTTTGCCAGTTAATTGAGTTTTTATTTTTAAACATAGGGAGTGTTTTTTAAAATCTAGCCAATAAAATCTGATAAAATTAAAAACATTAAACAACGTTTTTTTCTGTCTTTTTGTTTTGATTTTAGATTTCTTATAATGCGGTCGACAAAACCATAATCTAATAATAATTATGCAAAAGTTTCGGGAAATCAAAGCTTTATTTGACAAACTTATTCAAAAAAAATTATTAAAAATCGGTAATTTTCGGTATTTTCACTAAATTACAAATATCTCGAGATCCATACATTTTCGTGGAACTAATGTTATTTTATTTGGATAGGTCTTGACTTACTTATTATCTCAGTGTGAAGTTTGATTCACGACTTTTGGGACACCCTGTATAATGTTTATACTTAACAAAATGAAAGTATTATTAAAAATAAATATAACTTACAGCAGACGTGCATGACATAGAATTGTAATTAGCCTGTGTACTTTGATTAGAGAAGGGGTTCATCTGGGGTGGGGGATGCGTAGCGAGGGGTGAGACTGGAGGGGGGGCGGCAGGGTTGGCACCCTGGCATCCAGGGCTGCCGGTGGAGAGCCGCGAGAATGCGGCTAGAGCATCCGGAAAATTTGGTGGTGTGGCCGGCGTATTGCATGGTGTCATCAACTGCTGTAAATGGAATTTCAAAAGAAATTAATTACGCCAATTTTTCATATAAAGTAAATTTGATATTCTCTAGTAAAAACCTCACCTGATGATAAGGGGTTGCTATTCCATTAGCTCCTGAAGGTATCGCAACCTCTTGAAAGAATATTGATAATGCAGTCTGTTTCAGAAATATAGTGATTAGTTTTCGAATAAAAAAAATATAATGGAAAACAGATGGCAGTGTAAGAAATATATTATGAAAGCTCAGACCTCACTGCATAGATGTAAGCTGTTAATTTTTGAAGTAATGTTCTTTTTGGATTACCAGAATTGTGATTATAATGTGTTACAAGTGATTTTAACACTAACTATAATACCAAATTATTATACTGCTAAATGGTTATTGACAAGTCTTGATTTGCTTTGCAAACCAACAACAGATCCAAAATTAGATATTGCTTAATGAAAACTCAAATAGAATACTTGAAGTGGTTGAAGCTGCATAATTTGAATTTATAGTCAACCTTTAAATTGGGGCTACTTGAGGTGAATTTATGGCAAGCAATAATTAGCTGTAATTCAATTAAACACTATTTAAGTGGTATAATTTTTCATAATTCTGTACTATGTTCTATGTACTATGTCTGTTAACTGTGGACTTTACACCAATTTTATATTAGACCTGCAATACATTTGTTTAAGTGCCTATGATAACAACATATAATTTTGATTATAACACTATAAAGTTGTTTACACAGCTATGGATAATAAAAGAACAGAGAGTTATGTGTACTAGACACACTTAAAACAACTAAAGTTCATAACTATTTGTGCTTGTTCCCATGTCCTTAGATATTCTCTAATTATTATTTTCTTGTCATTCTATGACATCATAAAATAATCACAACTTTTTATTTCAAGTTCAGGATTGTTGAAGATCATACAAACTCTTGGTATAATAGGTTGTGAAATTAAATTGTTTTGCAAATGTGACCTTTTGTTGTGTATTTTATTATTGTCTAGAAATTATTGTCCATTAATCAAAATAAAAGTGTGAAAGTTGCATTGCATTGATTCAGCATAAATTTGTTTTGTTAAAATATTTAAGCATGTTTGCACTTTAAATATATATACTAATGATGGATCAGAAACTTTGGTATAAACATTTAATGTGAAAAAATAATTGCCTCATATTGTTGGCAAATTTAGGTAACTCCAGAAATATTATGTCACTTGCATATCAGCTTAAAAAAGTAATTAAATGATAAAGATATATCTTTATTCAAGATAAGACACTTCCTTGTTCTTATTCACATAATGTATTGCAATACCATCTACGTCAGTCGTCAGTTCTCTCTCTCTACCATCAGTTCGGAAAGACCTTCATGAAGAAGAACTGACAACTTGAATAAATATAAAAATTGAAATGGCTTTATATTTATTCAAAATAAAATATAAATTAAAGGAATTATTTACTAGATAATTATGACATCATAATAACTTATTTGAGTTTGTGTACTTAAATACTGTATTACTAAAATAAAAAAATAGATGTCAGTACAATACAGCCAAGTTATAAATTATTTGAGTAAACTTAATAGAGGTTAAGTGGTTAACTCACAGAAAAATACTTATTTTACCTTTAATATAGATTTTAAGTTAACTAAGATTGGTAATAAGATCATTATTACTTTGCAACTGATAACAATTATTTTTATTATTGTTTTTTTGACAGATCTAATTCAATAGGTGATTCAGGGTCATTCATTATTTCTTATGAACCACGAATTTTACTAACCTCGATAAAAAAAACAGAAATTAATAGAGATCAGATTACGACTTGAATGATCTTTTGACCCGCTATTGCAAAACAAGTTAGGTTCCTAGCAGCCATTTCTTGATTTCATACTGTTTGTTTACAATATTCTTCTAAGAAGTTTACCTCGAATTGCCAATGTGCAGCTTGTAATAACTGTTTAGCTTGGTCCCGAGCACATCCAGCAGCGAGAACAAATTGATTTATCATTACTTGTTCACGTAATGTGGAATCCATCGTCGAAACAAAACTTTAAACTATAAATAAATAAATCTGCGACGAATGAAGGACCGACCTTATTTTATTTTCTTTCAAGAGTGAGGCTTGTTTTGGAAACTACCAATCAAATTACGTAATGGAATATTTTATGCCAAGAGTGAAGTAGTTCGTTCATACCCATTCAATTACTAACCTATCCGAACTAAAAGTGGACTAGTGAAGCACAATTAATAAAATACAATGCTGTTATGAAATCTTGGGTACTTTTATTCTAAAAATATATTCCTTCGCATCACTTTAACTTTGTATCCTATATTATTTGTTAGAGCAACGAGTTTTATTAACTTGTTGTCAATGCAATTTTACTCCCGTATACTTTTTAAATGTTGACATTGTGTCATGATGATTTATATTGTTTGTTATTTTTTTTCACTTCAAGCTTTAACGTTGTCATGTAAAATAGATTCCGGTTTCTCATTAATTGATCACTTGTTTTCAGACAATTTATTTTAATTATTCGTCAACGTCGTCACGGACTGTCAAGTGAGCGTTGTGTTGTAAACACGTGTTTTGTTAATTTCGTGGTGTTCATATTTTTTCATTGAGTTATTTCGTGTTTTTGTGTATGTTTTGTGTTGTTCTGGTTTGTAGTTTTAATTAATTGTGGAGTACAATGGAGGCAGATATTATTCCGCCTAAGCCCCCAGATCCTACTACCGCATGCAATGAAGCATTAGTAGATGTTCCATCCTCTGTTTCCCATTCTAGAAAACGACCCTCAGACGTTCCCGAATCATCTGTTACAAAAAAAACTTCAATTGATCCATCCTCTTCCATACAATCAGTTTACGTACACCCTAGTTTGTCTGCCAAAAAAGAATACACTGATGCAGATAACGGCCCCTTCCTTGTCCATGTGTCAAGAGACGAATCGCACCCGGCTGCTAGCACGACTCTAAATAAACAAAATTTCGGCAGGTTCCTTTTCACTAGCAATTTTAAAAATATAAAAAGTGATGATGTTAAGAGCATTTGCCGCAACCGCGTGTCGGTGGAATTTACAAGCGCTGCTGCTGCCAATGATTTTTTGAATAGCCAACACCTTACTTCTTACAAATATGTGCCCACAATCCCCTCCTACAATATTACTAGAATGGGCTTAGTACGCGATGTTCCTACTACATGGTTAATGGAAGAATTGGTAGAAGCAATCTCCCCATCCCAGTCATATGGCTTAATCTTAAAAGCCCGCCGACTTAATAGAAAATTTGTTAATCCTTCTGGCCCAACGTGGGTCCACAAGTACAACTGGTTCTGTTGTACTTACCTTGTCTGGCCAAGACCTGAAGTAATTGAAGAAGTAGTAAAGTACATAGCAGATATGAGCAACTCCTATGCCCTACAAAGAAACCACACCTTGAATGTCACCCTTGACGAAATTATGGTTTATATTGCAATATTATTACTGACTGGTTATTTGTCACCCAAATATATTAGGATGTTATGGGAAAAAAAGGTATACACCCATAATGAATTGGTATCTTCGAGAATGAGGCGGAATCGATTTTTTTAAATAAAACAGAACCTACATTTATGTTATAGTACAGCTTTACCAGGAAATGATAAATTTTGCTAAGGTTCGCAAATACTTGATATGCTCACTTATAATTTTACCGCACATTTCTCTAAAGCATCAACACGTATTTCGATTGACGAAACTATTGTGCCGTATTTTGGGAGACATGGTACTCTAGCGGTACGGGACCCTCGATGGACCTATTCTAACCTAGGGAGGTCTTCCTAATCAACAAAGGAAAAACACATTTAACTTTAAAATTTTTTTACTGCCATCCCTGTGTCAACTACTTCGAGTATTAATTCATGTTCCACTCTTGCACAGTCACTGCTAATGGAAATTATAAATTCATGCGATATTGATTTCATCTTTAAACAACTATTTAGATGCATTTAAAAGCATTAAAGTAAAAAATACTGCCGATTTAGATAGAATTTCTGTTAAAATTATTCAATCTGTCATTGATGGTATAGCCCCGTACTTAGCCAGTATATTTAATGACTGTGTTGATAATGATGTTTTTTCTGATTTAATGAAATTGAGTAAGGTCATTCCAATATTCAAAGCCGGTAGTTTGTCTGACCCTAATAATTTTAGACCTATATCAATACTACTAAAGCTCAGTAAGATTTTTGAAAAATTAATTTGAAATCAATTACTTTCTCATTTTCATGGTAATAGTTTAATGAATTTTAAGCAATTTGGTTTCACGAGGGGTCACTCAACAACCGATGCCGGTGTTGAGCTCATAAAACACGTATTCAGCGCCTGGGAGGAGTCGTGTGATGCTATTGGTGTCTTTTGTGACTTGCCCAAGGCGTTCGACTGTGTGGATCATACTACTCTACTCATGAAACTGCACCATTACGGCATAAAAAACCGAGCGCTTGCCTTTATTAAATCATATATTTCTAATAGAAAACAGAAAGGTGCAACAAATGGAGAAAAATCATCAGGATCGGCAGTGACAATGGGTGTGCCCCAGGGCTCAGTTCCTGGTCCTTTCCTAATTTTAGTATATATCAATGATCTGCCATCGGTCGTTAAGAATCAATGCGAGGTCATATTGTTTGCTGAAGATACTTCCTTTTTATTTAAAATCAAAAGACAAGAAACTGATTATCGAGCAGTAAACCAATGCATCTCCAACACAGAGAAGTGGTTCTCAGCTAATAATTTGCTCCTCAATGAAAGAAAAACGAAATGTGTTAAGTTTACATTGCCAAATGTCAAACAGGTAAACACAAACATTGTAGTTAAGAGCCAGGAACTGACTCCTATAAACTCAACTGTATTTCTGGGCATACTCCAGTGACGCCAAACTCGCCAAACTCCAGTGGGGACCACATGTTGATGGTTTAGCGAAAAGGCTTGGCTCTGCCACATATGCTGTTAAAAAAATTAAACAAATTTCAAATGAAACAACTGCTCGATTATTCTATTTTGGTTACTTCCACAGCCTCATGACATATGGTATTCTGTTGTGGGGGAGTGCTGCCGACATGGATACTATATTTATTCTGCAGAAAAGGGCTGTTCGCGCAATCTATCAGCTCGGTCCAAGGGTGTCACTTAGAAGTAAATTTAAGGAAATAAATATTCTTCCATTCACAATATATTTTAGAAAATTTAATGTATGTAAAAAAGAACATAACCTTGTTCAAAAGAAAAAAAAGATCTGCACAATGTTAACACAAGAGGAAGAAATATGCTGGCAGCTCATAATAGTAGGCTTCATAAAGTCACTAACTCATTCATGGGTCAATGTATACGCTTTTATAATAAGGTTCCTGAGGATATCCAAGGTCTTCCTTGATATATATTGAAAATTTAGTGAACTTTTGTAAGAGCTGGCGTAGATGAAATAATCAGTTTATGGTTTATTTATTTTCATTATAATTCCTTTAACATAAAAAATAAAGAACTATATAGTTTATTTTCGCAAGTCCTGATATAGTCCCGTCAAATTAGCCAGAAAAATAGTTTGCATTAATTCCCAACATGCTGAATTTCGGTACAGACCTGAGGTATACTATTATAAATAAAACACCGAAAGATCCCATGTTTGCTTAAAAAGTTATTCAAGGTCAAGCATCAAAGTTTTCGGTTCAATCAATTAAGTCTGGCTTGTCTTCAATGATTACGATTAAAAAATAGACAAAACAACTACCTGCCTATTCAAAAACAAAATTAACAATTCTAAGCAAACTTAATTCCCTCTTTCTCCACGCCTTTTTGTTTCAAAAATACACGCAAAACGGTGAGCAAAGCAAATACCGTTTCGATATCATTTGCAAGCGCCTCTTATCATTTGCATCGTAAGTATGAAAAATAAAAACATATTAATAATGATCATCAATATCTGGTTAAAGATTCAAAGCTCCGGAACATCACTTTTGACAGCTTTTTATTTGTGGCACCCTAGCCACCTGCTATGACGTCACCACACGATTGATATTTTAGTGTTAACTTTCAAAAATAATACTATCTTTTTCTTTTATTAGCATTTTTGTATAAGCAGAGGGAGACAACCAAGTTCTTCCTCTTCTATGATTCGATATACATGACTACTTATTTATATAGGACATTACGACTACTCCATGTATTTATCACCTCGCTGAGTAATAGTAGTTCAATGGTGATGACACGTTTTTTGCTTAAATGAATGCGACAAAAATAAATAGAAATTTCCTAATATCGTCCCCTTACGTGAACCTAATGTCGTCCCCGGGACGGTATTAGGATCTCGTAAGGTGAACACAACGGTGATGTCACTTCATTTTGCATGTAACTTCAGAATGATTTCTTATTATTTTTTAGATGCCGAAAAGAAAATTAGGGATCCTGAAGCAATGACAAAAGCTGTTCAAGCCGTACGAGCGAATGAAATGGTTTATGAAAAGGCAGCAAAATTGTTTGATGTTCCAGGAGCTACTTTGAAAGATAACGCCAAAAATTCGCCAAAAATTGGATTCTTTGGTGTCTGGAGAGTTTGGAAGAAAACCAGTCCTGCCGACAGAATAAGAAGATGAGCTGGTAAAGTATTGCTTGCAAATGGAGAAAAATTATTATGGTATCAAGGCTTCTGATTTAAAACGAATGGCGTTTCAATTGGCGATCAGAAACAATAGTCCTCATCCATTTTTACTGACCAAGAAGACAGCGGGCAAAAAATTGATGAAATTATTTATGGGTCGTCATCGTGAGCTATCATTCCGTCAACCAGAATCATTATTAAGAGCTCGTGTTCAAGGTTTTACTGCAAAAAGTGATAAGATTTTCTTTGAGTTCTTAAAACCTAAGATGCAAAAGATTAACTTCAACCCTAACAAAGTGTTTAATGTGGACGAAACAGGGATTAACACTGTCCAACAGTGTCAAAAAAATCAACAAGTCAGAAAAATCGTAACAGTGAAAGGTAAAAAAGAACTTCACAAATTGTCATCTGCTGAACAGAGGAGCATTGGTAACTGGTGTTGCTAGTACGTCGGCTACTGGACAATTTATTCCTCCGTTAATGGTATTCCCCAGAAAAAATATGAAAGTGGAACTGCTAGATGGGGCTCCTCCAGGCACCATTGCTGGATGCCACCCATCTGGTTGGATCTTGCCTGAACTATTCACTAAATGGCTGAGACATTTTGTTTCCATCGTAAAACCTTCAAAAGTAGATCCCGTTCTACTTGTGTGAGATGGGCATTACAGTCATACAAGGAACAATGGAGTATCAACAGTCTGCCTCCCCCGCATTCTACTGATCATATGCAACCATTAGAAGATGTCTCATTTATGTTTCCGTTGAAAACATACTATGTCCAAGAAATAGAAAATTGGTTGAATAATCACCCTGGGCGAGTTGTTTTGCACTACCAAGTTGGGGAAATATTTGGAAAGCAGTGAATGGATTTCGAAAAACGGGGATATTTCCACTAAACGAATATATATATATATTTGACGACTCACCACATGCTCCTTCTTCGACCGATGCAAATAACACAACACCGTTAGCAAACGCTGCCTTGTCATCATCAGTTTCCGTAATAGAAAGACCAAGACCAAGAACTCCTTTATCACAACCGATTATAACTACTTCATCTCCAATTAACCACCAATTGAACCACCTTCAACCTCGACAAGACGAGGAAAAGCGATGGTAGTTACGGCCTCACCTCATAAACAAGAAATAATGCAAGCAAAAAAAGAAGCAGGTTGAGAAGAATGAAAGAGTAGCCGGAAGAAAAAATAAAGAAAACATTAAAAAAACAACAAAAATAAAACAATCTGGAAGCAATAATAATAAAACCAAAAGGCGACGAAAAGTACAGTCTTCTGACGAAGAATCATCCGATGATGATGACCCAGTTTCGATTCACTGACGAAAAACATAGCGAGAATGATGACGCTGACTGCCCAGTTTTTCATAATACCTATTCTCAAGACAAAGTAGACATGTAGAGGAGAAAAATGATAAGATGCATTTTTAAACTGTTTCTAACAATGTTAACGGGTTTTTGATCATTTCTATAAATTAAGGAATATTGAACCTAATGTTTCACGTTTTATTTATTACTGTTGTGCTTGTTTTTATTTTTTAGATTTGTTTTACAAAAAAGGGACGATATTTGTCATATCTACCTAATGCGAACAAGTAGTATGTGCCAGGCTTTAAAGCCATATATTCGATTTAATCACGGATTATTCCAATATGTACATTTTGATTTTCGTTGCTTGTTCGACTTCAATTTAAATCAATTATTTCAGTATTCGGAAACCGCTATGGACAGTTCAGTATGCCATGTGCCAAAGTATCGCCGGTCAGCCGAGAATGTGTACAAATAATAATAATTGGTAATGTTGAATATGGTTCACGATTGGATTCTAAAGCGTTACGCCTGGGTGTTTGCATTTTCATTATTCCTTGTTTGGAAAAATGTGAGTAAACTTTGGGTGTCATGTACATAGTATGGTTTAAATTTATTTACGTGTGAGCTAATGGCAAGGAATGGAGAAACAATGTCGCATCAGTGGTAATACAAGTAAATTCTAAAAAAGTATTTCTCTCTTCAGGACAGTATATTGGGGCCGTTATTATTTATAATATATATAAATGACTTCCCAAAAATTTCTTCACATCCGATGGTATTATTTGCAGATGACAGTACTTTGATATGTAGTAATAAAGACACAGATTCACTAAAACATGACATTGAAAGCAATTTACAAAATATTATGAAATGGTTAGAAACTAATAATTTAAAAATTAATTTAAGTAAGACAAATATTATAAGTTTTAAAAATAGAAATAACAACTTGACATCGTTTGAATTCGAATATAACGGACATGAAATTAAGGAGGTAAAGTTTGCTAGGTTTTCGGGGATAAGCGTGGATTCCAGCTTGAACTGGAAGAGCCATTTAGAGGGTGTGTGCAATAGATTAAATACATTTTCATACGCTTTACGGAAATTGGCAGGAATAGTCAATGAATCGGCAGTTTTATCGGCTTATTATGCATACGTCGAGTCGTTACTTCGATATGGCATAGTTTTTTGGGGAAACTCGGCTGATAAGGAAAATATATTTAAAGCGCAAAAGCGGTGTATCAGATCAATTAATAATCTAAAAGTTGTAGATTCCTGCAAACCCTATTTCAAAAAGTTAAGAATTTTGACTTTTCCATGCCTCTACATACTCGAAACTGCCTTGTTCGTTAGAAAAAATTACAATATGTTTGAAAAATTACAAAGTAACCGGAAGGATATTCTTAAAGCTCAACCGCGTGGAACCACTTTGTTTACAGAAAGCTTCTTTGGGATGGCCCCTAGAATATATAATAAATAACCTACAACTATTAAAAATTTAACTAATTATGATGAATTCAAATATAATTTAAAATCATTTCTATTAAATAAATGCTATTATAGGACATATGAATACTTAAATGACAAAATAATGTATAAATTGAGTAAATTGTAATTTTAAACGTAAACCTTGTACACGCCGCAATGGCAGAATATGGCTGTGCTATTATTTGTATGACATCTTTTTTTACCTATATTCGTGCAATAAATGATTTGATTTGATTTGATATATATTAGAAGTTCTGAGTGTAGTGTAGATGAGAAAGAGTAAGAAGCGATAAGAAAGCAAGTGCACTTTCACATCCATACTAATATTATTAATGCGAAAGTAGCTCTGTTATCTTTTTACGCCTAAACAGCTAAACCAAATTTTATAAAATTTGGTATGGGGTTAGTTGAGTTTTTGTCCCTTCATAGGAGGGAGAGTGATGGGTTGGATGAATATATAATAGTTTTACTATTTTTAAAGCTAGAGCCATGAAACTTTTATATGGTATGGAGTTAGTTTAATGTAAAGTTGATTAGTTTTTATGCTAGAGATTATTCTCTAGGAGGAAGAAGTGGGGGTTATTGGCAAACTATTGCCATGAAACTTATACTTTATTTTCTTCATGTATAAAATAAATAATAAAATTTCAACATTTTTAGAAATTCCACCCTTGGAAGGGTTAAACGGGGGATAAACATAGTTACGGGATTTATTTACTTTAGCCAGTTTAGGAAAAATCATGCATAAATATTGAACAACCATACCAATTTTCATCATACTTCCAAACAAATCAGTAGTTTGTACCCATTAGTATAGAAGGCACAGGCAGAGACACATTAAACTTATAACATGCCTATTATTTTAAAATTTAAAAAAAGAAAACATTTTGAAACGCAATTTACCACTATTATTTTATATGGCTGAAGCTGTGGCCAAAAGCTAGTTTATAATATAGTTAGGACTTTTTAGGTTGTTTGTGTAATATGAGATTTTTATATTTTCAAATGCATTGTGAAATTGATAATTTATTTACTTTTTAAGCAAATCTTTGATATATGTAAGAAAAGATCAACCCCAGCTTTCAATAAGCATTACTCTTCTGTATTAATTGTGATTTGAAGATCAATTAACCTTACTAATTAAATAAATACTTAATTAACCTTACTAATAATTATGTAATAAGAAATAGAAACACAAATAAATACATACATATATGTATTTTTTAAATTTAACTAAAAAATAATCTATAGTATATAAATGTATCAATTAAATGAATACCTCAGATTAGAATATATACCTAAATTAATAAAATATGTACCCATAGCTAGCATGAAGGAGCACAGGGTAAAAAATTTATAATACACTATAATTGTAAACTAGCAAAGTCTAGTTCTGAGTAGATAATAGTTGAAAATCCTAAAAAATAAAAATTACAATGACCATTATAGTTGAACTTATTTTCTGACAAATATTAATCAAAAACAATTTACCAAATACAAGACAAAAATACAATTATTTTTAGTTTAACCTAAGCACTACTCCTCTCCTTGTGTGTTCCAGATCTTGATAAATCTTCTAAATATACATCATTTCAGCCATAGAAGACATTTTTTTCGGTATGTGCACTAGAGTTTCAAAATAGCTGGCAAGTTCATCAATTGTGACATCACAAGGTGGATTTAATGCCTGTTGAGAGCATGATGATCCAACCTGATTTCTTTCTACTGTTTCCTTCTTGATTAAAGCCTGTATATTATCACATTGAACTGTTGAACCGTCATTAGTCCACCATTTTAACTCACTTGAACTTGTTTCCTTCTTTAAGGGTTTAAAGTTACCTGAAGATATTCTGAGTTGATTACAGTTATCAACAAGTGCACATAGATTTAAATTTTCATTGACTGGCATGCCACTTGTTTTAGACAATGAGTTAGTATTGACGGACTTGGCATTCTTTTGCAAGAATTTTAAAACAGGTTCTTTTAACATTTTATTTGCTTTCTTTTTATTTATACCACCATTTTTACATTTGTTTTGACAAGGACATCTAATGGTATGTATTTGTTTACCTGGACTGCGTTTATGATGTGTCAATTCAAAAGGGTTTTCGTCTGTGGTAGTTTTAATTACTTTGGTAGGTTGAATTTCCAATCTTTCCATTTCGACTGGTAGTGATAAATCTTCTTTGGCCATTTTCTCTTAATCTGTAACAAAAAGTAGTATACTTCATAATGTGAAAATAAAGCATGAAAGCAAAAGAACATTTTAACAAGGCTTTTTCTGAGTTTATATATTAACACTTCACCAGTTACAAAGTTTGGTACTATCTGATCATAAAATTAAGTTACCATGTTTCAATCATGGATTTTCTAGCAATAATATAATTATGAGATCAGTATGTCCGAACTATCACTTTAACCATAGTCAAAATGGTGTATAAAATATAACAATAGATATCAATAAGCCCCAACCGAAAGGTTCATGTTATATTATGAAGTGGAGCATGTAAGTTACGAGATAGCATTTAAAAATTAAACCGTACGCTAAAAATAGGACTTTGTTTAGATATAGCTACTTCAAATCAAGACGATGCGTAGCTTGTGTTTCAAACATATTCGTGTCATCTCAATTTTTTAAGCATTTTCAAACAATAACGTACCATTGAACAATCACCACCACTAGTTTTTTAATTCAATTAAATAACAACTGGTCTAGATTCTACAAAACTTATGTGGGGCAAAATATGGCAACTGGTAAATAAAAACATTCGCAAAGTGACAAAAATACATGACAATTCACATTCACGATCACGAATTGAATGATTGAATGAATGAAAAAATCTACGGATAAAATAGAATATTGACAGCATTGACAGAGCTTCCGACAAAAGAACGATGCATATCCTCCGAACTTGGTGCGTTCCGTTTGCCGCTCATAGCGCTAAAAGTGCCCAAAACCGTTCCGATTCGTTTTAGCGCGCTTAAAGTGATATTAGTACTGTTTCAATCGGAGAGGTAAATATCGCGCTAACATTCTGATTATCGTCGCTTAAGTCAACAGTAATAAATTCATTAAGATCTTGACCCTCAATGAAGCGGGAGTCATTTTTTTACATTACTACAAAAAAATATTATTATGCAAGCTTTTCAAATTTTTAATCGACTAATAAAAACATCAACAAAGTTACGTCAGAGCGACGATGAGGGAAGATGGTGGCGTTTATGACGTAATTGATGACGTATCGATATCACTGTGAGCGTGCTCACGGGCAATCGGAACGGATATATGAGCGCTGTGAGCGCCATAATCGGCAATCGGAACGCAGCAACTGTACGCAGAAGCCCGGCGGCACCGACTTATAAATGGAAGCAGAGCTAATGTAACTATTGTAATGTAGACATAGAACGAAACATTATAGTTGCGACTCACGCGCCTCTCGCCAAGTAATTATGTACTAATAAGTAACCGTAAAGTATTGTGCACGATCATATTTTTTTCATCCATTACTCTTTACCTTTTTGTCAATTCTTTCCATGCCTGAATAAACGTCCTCTTTATTATAAATAACTTGTGTTTTTGTCAGTAACCAATCATGTTGCGTGGTGGCAATTAGCCACACTTGTCAAATTTTCTTACACACTGACAAACGCAGGTTCGCATTTGATTCGGACCAAGTCATATTTTTGTTGTTGTGCTTAGTTGGTAAAACGATCAACTGGGTGGCTTGTATTTTTGATCACACAATTCTAAGGCATACTAGAATATTTTTAAAATGGCCAAATAATCGATTTGTTCTGGGGAAAACAACTGTAATCCAGGTTCAAGCTAAGACGATAAAATATTTTTTAGTAAGTATATCATTTCCGATAAACAAGCAAGCTTTCTACTTAATGGTATATGGCATCCGTGTCCATGGAAATCTTTAATCGAAGGAATTATTACTGAAATCAATGACTTGAGGACAGTGTTCTTCCTGTAATTTTACTATCTGTTCTTTCTCTTTGACCAGAATGCACATGGATATTTTGGCGGGTAAATACGAAGTAGGTACTTTAGTGTGGGTCCAAAAATTTAAAATCATTTATTACTCAGGAAACATAGTAAAATGTGATATTTTATTGGTGGCAGGCAAATAAATTTAAAAAGTGAAATTATTAGTAAATAAACTAATGTACTTGAACATAATCTTAATTGTATTGTATGGTTGGTTACATATATTAAATCAATAACTTAATAAAAGGAAGCGGGTTTTATACAATTACCTTGCTGCTAGATATAGCATTTTAACAGTTGCTTCCATAGATACTTATGTCAGTGCACATTTTTGTATATATTGGCCTGCAAAATGCATGGAGCACAACACACTCGTTGAATTAGGCTGTCATTTTTTTAAATTTATGTTCTGAATCCAGGCCTTTCTAAAATTTTTTGAATAATTGTAAAAATATTTCATTTGGAATATAAATTTTCCGAGAACAGTACCTCTGAAATGATTACTTTCTAAGTAGTTTACAAGGGCAAAATCTAAAATATAATTTAAACCTGGATAATTTCACGAATACAATTTGTGTTTGCACTAAGATAATAATAGGCTTTGGTATTATTAAAACTGAGAAATATATGTTTATAAACTTCTCGCATCTACTAAGTCAAATGGAAAACTTATGACCAAAAAAATTGGAATACCATTGGAATGCCAAGTCCGCCCCGTTCTTTATAAATTATTAAGGGCCGTAAATTACGCAAGTAATTTTTGATAAATTGTATAATTCCGTCTCTATGGTACGTATCTATGGTACAAAGTTCACAAAAATAATGAGGTACAAGTTAACAACCATATAGCTTTTATAAGTCTCGCCTCTCCTCTCCTCTCCCCTCCACACCACTTCCTCTTCGCTGTCCGCACCTCACCTCGCCTCGCCACGCCTCTTCCGTTACAAAATAATTGAAATGTCAATTAAAGCTACTTGATAACAAACTATGAAATATTTCATAGATATATAACAAATACAAAAAATGTTCATTTAAAGAGAAGGAGAAATAGATTTACTTTATAGGAGTTGAAAGACAAAGTACGTTTTCATTTATAAAAAGGAATTACAACATATAATTATTCCACCAAAAATACTTACCGGTGAAATGGTATATCTTGAAACTTATGTGTGATGATGCATTATCACATTTCGGAGCACAACACTTCACCATATTGAATCATATAATTGAATCAAAATCGTTAAAAATTACGCAAAAAATTTGCCACAATCAGGGATGCAATATGTTGCAATATGTTGCATCCCTCCCATAATGTTAACAAAAACTCTTCATTTTGTCATTGCACTAATGTAATTTATACATTTAGCACATTGGCGTGATCGTGTTGCCTTTTTCAAAATATTTGTGTCCTAAAATATGCCAAATATATTCATTAAAGAAATTATTGCAATTGAAAATGAAGATTTAAGATGCAAAAATGATTGGTTTTTGTGTATGTTTTAACGTCGATCTTTAGACCTTAGATACTCACTGTGGTTTCAAAGATCTGTAGAGATTTTTATATGTAAGAGAAGAACAAATTTATATCCATGTCGCAAAGAAAGAAAGTGCTTTATTAACTAATATATGACTAGAACCCTACATAACATGAAATTACAATAATTAAAACTAATAACAACATATAAGGAATGAATAATATACATACTTGTTCAGTGATGGGACTGGACAATCAAAATAATTTTAGTAGATTTTCTCCGAAATTGGCGACAACATTAGCTAATCAGATTTGTGGCTGCCACGGTCAGGATTTTCATATATTTGTGTCACTTTTGCAAAACTATGGAAAGAAAGTAGTAGATATATAAAATTCTAATTGAAGGAACAAGGGTAGTGACAATGATTTACACGTGCATGTGTGCATGATATTACGTTATGTCTTCTTCAATTTATAAGTTTATGCCTAGCGGTGGCAACGTTTAGAAATGCGATGGGATTACTTTATATATACAGAGTGTAACATAAAGGATGCATAATACTTAAGGGTCAGTTTGTATACCATTGTTAGAATATACTGTAAAAGAATTGGAGTTATAGGGGCTGGTTAAGAATTCCACAAATTTTTATTTAAATTTTTTTACTCAACATCTTTGACAGCCCTAAGTGGTTTTCATATCTACCTATGCATGAGGCACGCGAGGCTCGGCGCGGTACTGAGCGCAGCCGTCGTCACTCACCTACCTATCGAGTAGCACGTGATGCGATGCGGCTGGACACGATTTTATTTACTTTAATAATTTCAAATAATTAAAAAAACTCGTATTTTCTTATGTATTTGCGACTCGCGCGCCTCATGCGTAGGTAGGTATGAAAACCACCTAGAGCTGTCAAAGATGTTGAAGTAAAAAAATTGAAACGTGCGAAAGTCTTAACCAGCCCCAATATTATTATTTTTTAATTTTAATTGTTCGAAAACGTTTCCCATTTTTTTGTTTTCTATATGTTTCATTTCACCGAAAATGCATTTTTCAGAAGTTCGAATGTACGATGTTCAAATGTAATTATTTTTAATGTATAATAATAATGTATTTTTTATTTATGTTCAACCGAATGTTTAGCCGAAGCATCTATTGCCAGACGTTTTGGTTTTCATTATCCGTGTTGTAACCCGCCAGACGTCATTCCTCCATGTTGTAAACCTCCTAAAACGTCAAATGGAGATCTTTTTGGCGCTTCACTCGCTTGGCTCGCGCTGCATAGCCTGCATACAGACTAACCGCTCCTCCTCACTGCGCTCGTCGTCGCACCTAATTATTATTGTTGTCTTACGATACCTATTGAATTGTAAATCAATGCACCTACGTCCTGTCATTGCGCCTGCTCATGATATTTAAATATCTTAAAACATCCCTTACAGCTGACTAAAGTCGATAGGCAAGAGTGTAACTATCAACTATTATTGAGCTAACGATCGGTAAATATCAGAATCAAATTGAATAGCATTTGTCGTTGCAATGTTATAATGAATTTATCTAAGAAAGTGTATGCGATTTCGGTCTATTTCTGTACTTACTATTATATACTTTTCAATATTTGGCAGGCTTTGTTCCTTGCGGCAATAGTTCTGTCCTGCTCTTATTTTCCTAATTATTGATTTATCGTGTTCGGCCCAGATAATGATAAATAATAATAATAATAAATCGTCGATGGGCATATCGAGTATTATGTCGATAACAAGAACATATTGATTGACAAGGCACTTGCCCGCTGTTTGACTCAGTCTTGTGCAACCCAGTATCACGGCTAAACGTCAAACAAAACTTATTCCCTATTCTTTGTTTTTAATACCGTACAACCTTGTGTGTTTAGACAGTGTACTAATTACACTGTTACTGTTAAAGATAGAATAAACGATTCTTTTCATGCGTAAGTACTATATTTTTATAACTAACGTTATTTATTGTTTTATTTTGCTATTTAAAATGATGTTTTAAAATTGAGATGGCTATTAATTTCAACAAACTCGAAGAGCGAGATGTAATATGATTTTGTATGCGGGAGTAAAAGAGACAACGTTATAAGTGAACCGTATATACCGTAAAGAATAATATAAAGAATAAAGAATAATATACGTACCGTATATTATTGTTTCCTTCTCCCCCTAATTATATTACTCTATATATCGGGTAAGGACCTATAGTTACGTTGATGCCGTTTTTTTGCGGTAATGTTTGGTTTGACTTGTCTATATGTTATATGTCATTGGTGGATAAAGTAATTCTAGTAATTTAAATTATGGTAAGTAAAACATCTGTCAAACGTCAAACAGTAATTCTGATAATCGGTGAACCGTTTTTTTAGTATGTGAAACGTATGTAAAATAAGTTTATGAGATAAATAGTTATATAAAATAATCACTCTGGCAATTGAAATGTCGTATTACCGTTTTCGAACAATTGAAATTCGAGCAAGAATGTTTCGAAAGTATGATAGGTTACCTTATTTCAGCTTTCCAACAAAAAGAAACTGCATCAAATTCGATCCGTTCTTATGTGAGATATGATGCCACAGATTGACAAACAAATACACACGCACTTAACAAATCTCTTTGTGCGCCGGAGCTTAAAACTAAAAATAATGACCATATGGGTCAATGTTTACAATTGGTGCGTTCCGTTTGCCGCTCACTTATCAGTGCTAAAAGTGCTCAAAACCGTTCCGATTCGTTTAAGCGCGCTAAAAGTGATATTAGTGCTATTGCAATCGGAACGTTAAATAACGCTCTAACATTCTGATTGTTCGTCGATTAAGTCTAAAGCTATAATTTCATTAAGATCTTTGACCCTGAATGAAGCAGGAGCTATTTTTGAACATTATTACAAAAGAAAATTAATAAGCAAGGTCTTAATATCTATAATCGACTAATAAAAACATCAACAAAGTAACGTCATGTGTCATATTTGAACAGGCCGCTCAGAGTGACCATGCTTCGTAGCTTTGGCACTGTGAGCGGGAAGATGGCGGCGTTTATGGCGTCATTGATGACGTTCAATATCGCTGTTTTTTTTATTCGAAATGGACAGTTTATTTATGGCCCTATTAGCCTTTTAAATTTCACCGGACTTTGTGGCCAAGTGCTGAGGGCGCTTAGCCGGAACTTAAACTACTCCTACATACGCCTGAGGGCACCCGAGAGGGCACGGACCTCGGCTTAGGACGTCGTATATTGAAACTACCACTGGTTTGGAAGGGTCATCTACTGCCAAAGAACCAGCAAGAAACTCAGTAGGAATGCGTACGCCGCGTTAGCCTGGCCCACCGGTGGGTTAGGGTTAGTTCAGCTAACTTAATGACCAACGGGTTGGGATGGTGAGGAGCGTTGTCGAAGTAGCGTCTAGACACCAACGTGGCAATAGTGGGTAGCTCGAGATCTTTATGCAGATCTAAATTGCGGAGATAGGGCGGGGCCCCGACGCATTTGCGTAAGAACCTATTTTGAATTACTGCAAGTGATTGATATTCGACTGCTGGCGTGAGCGAAAACCACACTGGCATATGTCATGTTGGGGCGGATGAGAGTTTTGTAAAGTGTAAGCTTATTTCTAAGCTACATTTTACTTTTCTTGCAGATTAGGGGGTGAAGCCTACCCATGACGAAGGCGGCTCGGTCCCGGACTCGTTTTATGTGATCCGCGAATGTAAGTCTACTATCTAAAGCGACTCCTAAATATTTGACTTTTTAACCCAGGGGATCGGAGTACCAAACAGAGAAATCTGACCTAATCTTTTGGAGGGTTTCCTAGAGGTTAACCTAGAGCAGGTTGAAAGAGAGGAGTACACTGCTGCACTTTCTGTGTTGACTTCTATTCTCCATTTCCTAAACCAAGCGCCTAATGCGTTGGCTACGGATTGGAGTATTCTAGTTAACCTATCTACGTAGGTTCAGATCCTATCAGATGAATACAGTGTCGTCTGCGAAGAGCGCGAGTTCTACTTTCTCCGTCTTCGGCATGTCACTAGTGTAAAGTGAAAACAAAGTCGGAGAAAGCACCGAGCCTTGAGGGACACCGGCTAATACAGGGCGGGGATTAGAGAGTGCACCGTCCAATCTGTAACGAAAGGTTCGACACTGTAAAAAGTCTAGTATGATGTGCACGAGACTGTCTGGCACGCCTAGTTCGAAGAGCTTGAATAACAAGCCCTTGTGCCAGACCTTGATTCCGACGAAGGCTTTCGCCACGTTAAAGAAAAGTGCACCCGTGGCTATGGGTTTTCGACCCACATTCCTTTGCTCCAAGATGTGCTCCGTGATGCGGTGCACCTGTTGGACGCAGGCGTGACGGGACCTAAAGCCGAACTGTTCATCCGGTAACAGGTGCTTGGAGTGGATGACCTCTCGAAGCCTGTTCAAAATGATCCTTTCGTATAATTTGCCTATCGCGCTAAGCAGACTAATAGGACGGTAGCTTGTAGGTAAATTAGCCGGCTTTCCGGGTCTCCTAATACCGATGACAACGCTTCCTTCCATGTTTGCGAAAAGGAGCAGTTTGTTAGTAAGTTATTGAATATAACTACTAAAAGTTGTAAGAGTGCGAGTGGGAGAGCTTTCAGAACCCTGTTTGGTATTTCGTCTGAACCTGGGGCTTTCCCCGGTTTTAGGTTTTTAATTATTATCTGTACCTCTTCCACCGTTACCGGTTGGAGCGTGTCATTCGGTGGGTTGCCGCATTTAGTTTCGACTGTGCTATTCACAGTTTCTTTGTGGAGGGAATTAGTGCTTTCTGTACTCGGTATACATTGTTGGGCTAAGCTATCGGCTAGGGTTTCAGCTTTTTCGGAGTCATCAAAGGCGGGAGTCATGGGCGGTGGCCTAAGAAGTGGAGGCATCAATGACGCAGTAGAGTCAATCTTAAGTGACTTCGCCAAGCTCCAGTCAGCCAGATGCGAAGGCGAAATCTCTTCAAGAAGCGCGTCCCAGTTCTTAGTCCGCAATTCGCGTATGCGAGATTTGACATCTGGCTGTAAAGCCCTCATATGGGTGCGGTTTGCCTCGGTCGGGGCGTAATCGTACGCCCGGATAGCTGCGTTCTTTGCTCTCAACAACTCTCTCACATCCTCAGGCAAGACCCAGCGTCGATCATTCGCCGCCGGAACCTGCTTGAAGGATGTACTGATAGCAGTTTGAAGATGTTTAGTGAAAGCACCGATTGCAGCATTGGTCTCCTCGATGGATGACAACGAATCGGGAATAGTGTTTAGGTCGGGGCTGTCGATTGCCTTTAGGGCTTCTCTTAGTTTGACCCAATTGATGTGTGACCTCGTTGGAGGAATGGGGTCGGTTGGGATACCTAGCTGCATGACTACCGGTCGGTGATCCGAAGTAAGCTGGTGGATGACTTCTACTGAGTGAACCGTTAACACTTTGGAGGATTGCTATATCGGGAATATCGGGGCGATGATTTGTGTTATAGAGATAGTGTGTCGGTTCCCGAGGACCCACTTCATCACAATTTAGCGCCTCTAACATGTGATGAAGCCGACGACCGTTTGGGTTGGTAACTACGGAATACCAACATGAATGTTTCGAGTTGAAGTCGCCAGCTTGTATTACGAAGGGACTCATATCGAGTAGCGACTGAGGGTTGCTTTGAAGTATAGCTTTGTCTGGTGGTTGATAGATGGATGCTAGCGTGATTGGCTGATGGTAGCTTATCGCTATTTTACAACAGGAAACTTCAATATTCTCGAGCTGTGGGGGATCGACAGGTATACAATGCAGTGACCTTTTGTAATAGATGGTACCGCCTTTATCAGCGGTAAGCCTATCGTTGCGAACGATGTTGTAGTTCGCTATTTTAGGGTCCTTGTTTCAACAAGGTTTCACAAGTAAAATGTCGATTTGAAATTCTCGAACGAATTCGTGAAATTTATTGCGCTGATGTTTAAGACCATCTGCGTTGAAGTAGCCGATAGTGAGGGAACACGGTTTTATCCTAGAGGACGCCATTTAAAAGTTTAATTTATTAAATTTCTGGACGTTGGCGATAAGTGCCTGGTGTTCGAGAGCTACTAAGCACGTCACCTGAAAGTCGCCTTTTGCGGCTCGTAGTTTGTGTATCGATATCGCTGTGGGCGCTCACGGGCAATGGGAACGGGTATATTAGTGATGTGAGCGCTATACTTCAATGCAAATACTTCATGTAAACAAAAAAATTTGCTGTCACTGTCAGTGTCATTCAACAAAATATTTTTTTTTGATTGACAGCTATGGTTTCGATCATTGCTCGTTGCTCGCGTATTGTGTTCCTTGAGCGGAAGTTGGTTGCTCCGATTGTATACTTACGATTATGTGGTTTGAATTAATTTATCTAGATATCTGTCAATAAACCTCGTCCGTGTCATATCAACCAGTTAGTTATCTGTATTCTGTCAGACTGGGTCGTTGGACTTGGATTTCAACTATTAACTCATTGATATATAATTTCTTACTTTTAGTCGGCTTTAAGTCTAGGAAGTTGTGGATACTTATTGATTTTCGTAAAAACTGGTCATGGAACCTAATCCAGTAATTATTGCTGCCACAGCGAAGCACACAGCCTCGGTAACTATTATAAAGAAATCAAATAAAGAACGAACTTGTGTTAAAATCTAATGATAACGTTATTATCTTTTCAGCTTATTTTTCTTCACGGTCTAGGAGACACGGGGTAAGTTTTAGTCGATTAAGTTTTTTAAACAGCTATGAGGTAAGTATCCAAAAATAATTAGTTTTTGTTTTTAGCCATGGTTGGGCAAGTACTATTGCCGCCATACGCGGTCCACATGTGAAGGTCATCTGTCCTACAGCTGCCACAATGCCAGTAACCCTAAATGCTGGTTTCCGAATGCCTTCTTGGTTCGATTTAAGAACATTGGATGCTACAGCGCCAGAGGATGAAGAGGGCATCTTGTCTGCCACCAGCTTGGTTCATCGTCTTATAAGTGATGAAATAAAGGTAGGTAGAAATAATAAATGCTAAATTGCAAGGCAAAATTAGCTTTTGTATCCAAGGTGAGATTACAAAATGTAATTAAAGTTATGCATGTCATTTATTAGCTCAATATTCATATTAAATTTTAAAATTTTTATTTTTAGGGCCAGTGTAAGGTTACATTTTCCGATATTGCTGATCATTTGAAAACAATATTGAGAGTACCAATGTTAAAAAAAAGTCTGAAAATGAACTGTTTACAAAATTGCTAGTATCTTTATTAGCCAAGCATTGTTTAATACAATTGTTAATTGTTACTTATAATACTAAAATAAGCTTACTATAATTTCAGGCTGGTATTCCTGCCAAACGCATACTGTTAGGAGGTTTCTCACAGGGAGGAGCACTAGCGCTACACTCCGCATTGACACACCAGGAACCCTTGGCTGGAGTGATATCCCTGTCCTGCTGGCTGCCCCGACATGCTCAATTCCCTGATGGTGTTAAAGCACCTTTAGATTTACCTGTAAGTATTTTTGTCTTTATAATATATACTATATAAACATATTTATTAGGTGCCTCATTTTTGGGGTGAATTAGTTGGTATGCTTGAATACAGGTTTGCATTTTTTTATTTAATCTTTTAATCTAGTGGTGTCAGTGGCAGTAGTCTTACCTCATATGCTGCAGGTCCCAGGTTAAAGTCCTGGTCGGGACACTAATCTGTGTGATGAACACAGATGTTTGATCTTGAGTCATCATTGTTTATTTTTATCTATTTGTATGATTATTCTGGGTATCACCTTGTTCTCTGTATATGATCATCCATAACACAAGGTCTCCTGTCTTTGAGGCCATACAGTTAGGATTAGTTTTTATTTTTCATTTAATCATGCAAGTTATTGGAAATGGTTCTTGAAATATAATTTGTGACTATGACAATAAATAGATTGCGAACAAGATTTTCGGATCCATATTGTATTATTATGAAGAGGAGAGATCTTGTTTGTTGGCCTATTTGCAAATGATAAAGGCTAGAAAATATTTATGATAACTCTTAAAATCACCACTGGTGGTTTTACCAATAATTATCTAGAAGTGATAGGCTTTATTTTTTTTTTAGAAAAAATTTCTTTACCTCAATATATTTATATTTTATATTTAAATGTAAATCACACAAACACAGAAATTTTAAGTATTAGAAGTATATCCCTACTCACACTGGAAACAACAGTAAATGCTAAAGCCTATTTATAGACCCAACAAAATTGTTTTGACTTAAATCTATCGAGCTCTCCGCTATTATCTTAAACTAGCGACAGACCGCGGCTTCGCACGAGTAGATAGATACAAAGATGAAATAGTAGTCTAAATTACTACTTTATTTGGACAAACAGAAGATAACAACAAGTCCTTACACTAGAATATTTTGTTCTTGTCACCTCACATGTGACTCATTTGAACAAAAAACTATTATTTTGACAACTATGTTAAACAGATTTTTTTGGGTGAAACATAAGTCGTAACAGAAATTTTTGTTTCTATAGCAGAATTTTAAGGCAAATTCATTGCATTAACTCTAGAAGCAAACAATTAAACTTTATTGATAGTAATTTTAAATAGCAAAAATACCAACCTTATGGTCACTCTATTCAAATACAGTAACAAGCTATGGGTCTAGAGTACAGTTTAATTTGCAAGAAGAGTAAAATGTCGCTTAGAAATAAGCTTACACTTTATAAAACTTGCATCCGCCCCATCATGACATAATATGCCAGTGTGGCTTTCGCTCACGCCAGCAAGTCGAACCTCAATCACTTGCAGCTTATTCAAAATAGGTTCTTACGCAAATGCGTCGGGGCCTCGCCCTATGTCCGCAACTTAGATCTGCACAAGGATCTCGAGCTGCCCACCATTGCCGCATTCATGAAGTTGGCGTCTAGACGCTACTTCGAAAATGCTCCCCACCATCCCAACCCGCTGGTCAATAAGTCATCTGAATACACAGCCAACCCGGGCGCGGCGGTTCGTTATAGGCGTCCGCGTAACGTCTTAACGTTACGTTACGCGTTACGTCGTTAACGGTTCTTTGGCCGTAGATGATCCTTCCGAACCAGTGGTAGTTTCAATATACGACGTCCTAAGCCGAGGTCCGTACCTCTCGGGTGCCCTTAGGCATATCGTATGTAGGAGTAGTTTAAGTTCCAGCTAAGCGCCGTCAGCGCTAAGCTACAAGGTCCGGTGAAATTTAAAAGGCCCATATGGCCACAAATAAACTGTCCATTTCGAAAAAAAAAAGATGACAGTTTAACGTAGCAATTATGGTGACCATGAGACTCAGTAAATTTAAAACAATTTTTTTATTTTACATATCATCAAACAACATTTGCATATTTTTGCCTGTTGTTACGTCCACATGTTTAAACTTTAAGAAACACATATTTCTGTTTACGACTTATGTTTCACCCGGTATATGAGTACTAAAAATATTATTTAATGTATCATTTATAGTTTTCGTAGCGCCCGCCAAATAAAGACTTATAGGCAAACTTTTAATAGCTTGGGTAACATTGTTGTAATTTTCGTAGGTATCTCTTAATATTTTGAAAATGAAATACAGCCTATGTAATGAAGAATGTTCACTATTTTTTGTTTTGAGCTCCGCGTAAAGTCGGATCAAAAAAAAATATGAGTGAAAAAATTGTGTTGTGATACCCGACACGAACCACGACATGGAACGTAGTTTTTACTGTGGCACAAAATTGTAATTTTATTTGTGTTTTATTGTGCCACTTATCCCAAGAATTTGTGCATTCTACTTTTTGAGTAATAAGAGTACCTAAGAATGTGGCCGGGCTAGGGATCGCGGTTCCTGACCCGACCACAACCAGATCTAATAAAATATCAAAAGTTTGATGTTACTGATTATGCCAAAAATATGTGTGCCAATAGCACCATTTGACAATTTTCACATCAACGTTTTTCAAGGTTTCGAAGTCAACATGTGCAATACAAAACAGGGCTTTTTTGCCGGAAATATGCACTTGTGTCTGTATTTGAGCATAGTACTTTTTGTCTAATTTTCCTTTGTCATAGTACAAACTAAATGTATTTTCCTTGTACGGACACTTGGCTTCTACAACGAAGTCGTTAGTAAGCCCAATAGGCAAGGCACCGATCATTGGCCAATCATTGTTTAAAAAACACCAGATCCCATTATTTTTAAACCTTTTATTTGAGATAACACACTTATAACATCTTTTTCTAAGATTTTTCATCGCTTGATAGTAGCAGTTTCTTTAAATTTTAGGGCACCAAATATTTCTTTATCTAAAGAGCCATCCTTTGTGGTAAGTACATTGCGCAGCTTCATGCATTTTGAAGCCGTTATGCGCCCATAGCGCATCTCAAACCACAAAGTCGAATTGGATTGCGCCATTGTATCCTTTTTTATTTGTTAACATCTTGATTTTGTCATTTCATTCTTACAATATGTAATAAAACTATTGGCATCAAGTTCCACTCAAGACTTTTTTAAATTATTAATTAGGTAATGAATAGAAATCTTTTCAACATCTTTTTTTCACATATCTGCATAATGTGAGAGCGAACATTTTATTTGAAGTTCTCTTAGATTAAGTGCCACTTTGTCGAAAAAGTAACCTTTATCCTGCTCTAATTCATTTGTGTCGTGAAACTAAAGTCTTTAGCTTTAATCATTTGAGTGTAGTCCCGATCCATAGCAGTTGTTGAAGGCTCCTCGCTTCGGCGATGTAGCTACATTAAGAAGGGCTACGGCGTGCTTACAACCACCACTACTAGCAGCACAATCGTCGCACATTACGTTTAAAATTTCATTGTCTTTTTCATGGCATTCTAAACTGCAATGATATGGTGTTGCTCGTACGCGATGTTCCGGTGTAATCCTACATTTGACTGTACAAATATTACCTACTCTTTTGACTTGAACGTAACTAATAGCATCATCATCGTAGTTGTCTCTTGCCGACCTGAAATAAAAAACAAACAATAAATATGTATAAAAACACATGACGCATATTATACAGATACGTTGTCTGTCAGCACAACGAAGGTGGCCTACCTCAGTTTATATACTACATACAACACACATACAATTTATATAATACATACCTACATCAATTTATTTAGTTAGTCAAAGCTGATTTTCATCGAAATTACTTAAAACTATTTAAAAAAAAAACACTTTTAAATAGATATTTTTTCTAGAAGAAATATCCCGAAATACAGGCATGAACGCTATGATGTTGCGTATTTAACGGGAAGGTTTCGAAGGCGCTTTGCCTATGGCGATGGTTCTGTTGCGTTAGATGACCATGATTGCAGTGCGATTTGATTACGAAAACGTTCTTACGCAATATTCCGATCCTGGCGCCGTCGCCTCGGGTTTTATGTAGGTACGCATCGAGTCGGTCCATAGCGCAAAAATTTGCATCAATAGGCTACAACTCATATTAAGACAATATTCATTGCAAATGCAGAAAATATTGGCGTAAATATTTTGATAGCTAGGTAGGATATTTTTGCCAATAATATTTTTAAAATGTTACCACTGTATTGATGTAACCCTCGGGTAATTTTGATACGTGAGTAATAAGCCAATCGGAAAAGAGATGTCATGAAAATCTCTCATGGCACTACTGATACGCAGTAGTCCTAGGCGAAGAAACGGTTTTTATGTGTTCTATTTCATAGACATACATATTATATTTTATGTGCTATTACTTTATTTATTAATATGAAATGTTTTATTTTGTCATAGATTTTGTGCATCTTCTAGTTTTACTCATTCTGGAATAATAATGTCACAAAATTGGTTATAAAAAGCTATTTTGTGTTTAGTACTTTTCTGCAAAATCTTGTTATAAGTAAATATAATTTTCCCTACATATAATTTTGCAATGTTATCAAGTATTTTACGTAAAGCAGTAGAAACCCCACTGCACATTTTTGAAGATAAACAATGTACATTCGAGTAATAATTTCATCATAATTTCATATGCAAAACAATTTAATGTGGCGTCGATCACATCGATCAAATCATACTCGGCATTAACAGCAAAAAATGGCATTGCTAAACTTTATTAACGACAATGTAATTCGTACGTGTTGTTTTGGGCTTCATAAAACAGATGCCAGCCCTCTAGGCCGTTTTTATGGTAATCAAATTGAAAGGAAATCTACAAAGGTTAAAAGGAAAGAAGTGCGTGGTAATTTAAAAACCCAACTCTAATCAAGTGTACTGAATGTCAAAAATACAACAAAATGTTAATGTTTTTTAATCCTTGGGAAGACCAACCGCATAAATTACCAGGTTATTATGTAAATTATCTTACATTAATTTCTGATTTACGTTTTATTTTGAAATTTAATAACAATGATAAATTGGAATAAACCAAGGGATTTAACTGTTTCAACTGGTAGTTATTTAAAGATACATTTTGTTTATTTTTTATTCTATTCATATACAAAGATATGTAATCTATTATTAGCCGATGACCATGCATTGAGGTAATGAACATGCATTCCTTTTGTTAATTCAAATTAATGATAATATTTGCATGTGTGTGACATAAGGGCATTTTAATTTAGTTACAGATGAGTTTATTGACCTAATATATCATTAAATGTAATGAAAAAATCAATTCGACATGGAAAAATGTACTGGGCTTACGTGCTTACAGGCTATCTGTACCGGCTGACTTCTGTAACCGTTCGGTGTAGTCATATGGGCTGTGACCCCAATTCATAGCAACTTTCCAAAGACACCACAAAGCGAAAATGCAAACATAAAAAAATGGCTATCAATATAAACTGAATTAAATTTAAAATCTTTGGCTTATTTATTTATTTATGTCTGTTTTAGACCTGTTTGGTTTTAGACCATCGCGGTTATTTAAATATGTCTAGCAGTGTTAAGAGGAATGCCAGTAGACAATGATAGGAATAGCTCGGTTATGGCAATGAAAAAAAAGCACCGTTGCAATTTGCCTCTTTGCGTAGGGCAGGAATATATATAGTATTAATTAATTAGTGGTAGTATGTGTTTGTTTGTTATGTGAAGATCTCGTCTTGGGCAGTACTACAGTCCTTCCTGTGCCACAGCCAGTGTAATTTCTGGATTTTTTTTCGAAATGGACACTTAATTTATGGCCCTATTAGCCTGTTAAATTTCACCGGACCTGTGGCTTGGCGCTGAGGGCGCTTAGCCGGAACTTAAACTACTCCCACATACGATATGCCTAAGGGCACCCGAGAGGGCACGGACCTTGGCTTAGGACGGCAAATATTGAAACTACCACTGGTTCGGAAGGGCTGCTAAACAACCAGCAAGAAACTCAGTAGGAATGAGTACGCCGCGTTAGCCTGGCCCAGCGGTGGGTTAGGCGATTCGAATGCCGTGTTGCCCTATTTCTAACTGGAACGCCGGCGTTCCTTGTTGTAATAGCGTCGACGGGATCTGTTAAGACGTTACGCGGACGCCTGTAACGAGCCTGCGCGTCTGGGTTAGCTGTGTAGTCAGCTGACTTATTGACCAGCGGGTTAGTAATTACTGGAACGAAGGTAATGCCAAATTAAAAGTGCGGTCAGCAATGCATCATTACAAACAGGTGGACTGCCTGCCCGTTTGAAAAAAATAGATACATTATTCGAAACTGTATAGTTTTTTTCGCATGTAAAAAACTAAAAATGTAGTTTTCAGTATTTGTCTAGTATTGCTAGATATGCTAGGTACGCTGTACATTATAAAAGCATTTATAATTAAAAAAAATTGTGCCGAGAAAGTCACGTCCAAGAAAGTGTTTTACTACTTTAGACAAAACTTCCTGTGTACCCAAAATAGGTAGTGTCTTCGTAACTGTCAGAGTGATAGCACAAGGAAAAATTTTTTTTTTATGGCCAGCAAATGGAATTCATTCGAAGGTAGGGTGATAAACCAAATTTTTGCTGGACTGCATTCGGTACTTTGCTACGTTACACCTAACTCGCTGTTAGAAATACTTACCTTATTATTATTAGTAGATAAAATATCGTTCATGGATAAGAGATGCACCATGCAGCATATGTTAATGATCAATTTTTATCTAAAGTAATACGAAGTTTACCACTTGTCACTGAAAACACACCTGTGGTCTGTCAGGTTTTTTAAACACTTTGTATTGCCAGTCTCAAATACATTCCACGTAACCAGAATCCAGGGAAAACGTGATATTAGCAGTTGGATCGCCAATAAGATCACGGTGTAATTTGTCTTGCTTACTTTTAGTACCATTATTCCGGGACGAAATAAAATTTACTTGCAGCATTTAAACTGTAAAAAATTGGGATTGCAATAGCTAAGAAAATGCATTAAAACGCTGGCCAATTGGACGTGTACTACGTTTACCATAACGTAAATAGATAGTGAAAGATAATCCAGTCAAGCTATGACGCGCTAATGGAATAAGATGCAATGTCACCGTATGTAGAGGATTCGATTCCGCTCCTGTTATCTAATCTTAAAACTAGATAACAATAAAATTAAATAAATAAAAATAACCAGTGAAGGAAAAATAAGCGAAACTTTAGTAAATTTTACTCAAATCTCCTGTTGGTTAAAAACAACTTATTTACGAAACGAATTCTTCGAAACAAGAATTGCAACGTGTTTAAAAATAAAACTTAACTATAAAAATATCTAATTAATGAAGCATTTAATTTTATATATGACACTTATATTTCTTCATCTCATTTAATATTTATTTAATTATCTCTTCGGTGTTCCCACCTCTCGTCGCTGGGAAATTAAATAAAAAGAATGGCAGATCTGTGGAGCCGAATATCGGTCGGCACACAGACAGGGACCACGGATCGACCTGTCTAACTTTAAATAGCGACTTCTCTAAAAAATTTTTGCAATACGACCAAATCGTATTGCATAAAATTCTTAACTTATTCAAACTAGCTTTTAAATCGTGTCTCTATCATACTTAGTAGTCTAAAAAAAATTTAATATAATCGTTCAATTTGGTGCTATTAAAGTGTGTAGAGTTTTTATTATTAAAAAAAAACAAAGTTCTCTTTATTAAAATGAGTTTATTTATAAATTTTAACACGTATTTACAATAATAATACGATACTTGTTTTTTGTAACACACAAAAAAAGTTTTTGGAATAACAGCACGTATCAAAAGTAGATCTCATGCAACAAATTTACTGACTTAATTAGCGGTCTGCTGTATAGAATAGCTATCTATATCGTTCATGAACATAGTAAGACAAGACAGAAACTTAAAAATGTTTTGTTTATGATTTTCAACCGTATTTTATATTACGTCGGTAACTGTTATTCAGTCGGCCCGCAGATGCGCCACATTTAAAATCAACGATCGAATGTCGGTTGCGTTACCGATAATATACAAAGTCGAATAAGGAGTCACAGCCAAATTATAAAAGCAAAAGCACAGGCAAATATAGAAGCATACTCTGAATTATTAAATGTTGGATAATGGCAACACTCAACCATTTCCAAAATGCAATTGTCTTATTTCTCAAATTAAAACAAATATTTATCTTGATCGAACTATGCATCTTGCTCATTGATATAAGTTACTGTTGCGGCGGTAAAATTTTAGTCAAAAAATTTATTTGAACGAACTAAACACGTTTATTTTAGTAAAGAATCAGGTTTCTGTTCATCAAACTAGAATTTACGTACTTTCACGCAATGATTTTATAACAGTTTAACCGGGTCCAAGCAAACCTATTTTTCTGTCTGAGAATCTTCGCAAAGACTAACCGTTTGTTTTTCAAGGCTCGATCCTTCTCAAAAGATAACGCGTATAAATTCTGTTGGACCTCGTTTGGATATAAATACAAATAAAATATAAATACGCAAAGAGAGCGATAAAGATCACTTCAGAATTTGCTCAGAAGCTGATCTTCACAAATTGAGTAAAAAATGATGACTTTTTCCGTTAGATGTTTATGGATAGTTTTTTTGAGTTGATTTTATTACTTTGAAAAAATCGTTAACCTTGCTTTTTAGCATTTCAATGTTAATAGATGTTTCGTCTACTTTTGAAAATGACTGCCTACATAAAATTTCTCTCGATTGTATTTCCTCAGTTGTAGTACTAGCTATTTTAATAAGTCAATTTGTGTCCGTTTCTTGTGATTATGTGATCAAATCTTTATGATATTACCATAACCAAAGCCTGTTATAACTGACACTGAATCCTGCAATCACATAATAAAGCATTGTGGTAAGTCCCTAAAGATTATCTCACAAAAAATACGCAGCGTCTATACAATTCTTGATGGTTTTATTACGCAATTGGCAACGTACACTTTTGAACCAAATATTATAATATTAACTGAATGTTGGCTAGACAAAAATATATCGTTACCAAACCTAGACAGCTGCGAATGCTACTACCCAACTAAATGTTTAAACCAAAATTATGGCTGCATAATTTACCTTAAAACAAGTATAAAATGTAGAGTCCAGGTACCAGACTCGATCGGAGCAAACTATTTGATAATCAGCATTCATCCTAATACGGTTCTAATAGTTACTTACAGGTCTCCATCATTTTACAATACCGACAACTTCCTGAACTCAATTGATAAAATAATTCTACCACTTAAAGCAAAAATTAACTCCTTATGGGAGATAGGTATTAACCCTACAACAATGACCGAAGTAGAGCTTCATACTTTAATTTAATAGCTGAATTGGGATTTCTTCCTGGACACACTTATCTAAAAAGAATAGAAAACTGTATAGATCATGCGATTCTTAAAACATCTGCTGCTGCTACAATCGTTGTACAGGATGCAACAATTACTATACTAAGTTATCTCGTTACACTAATAACAAAAACACTGAAAATTACCGAATACAGATTTTAATAAAGCCTTAAATAACTAAAATGTATTAATTTAGATTTTTTGGATAAGACTGATGAATGCGGTTGATGCTGTAGCTGCTATTATCAAGCATCGTTAAAAATAAAACCACGAAAATAAAAATATCACGGGCATCAAAACCGTGGATAGAGCTCCGGGTTTTCTAAAATGTATCAAACACCGGGATAAACTTCAACTACAAGTGAGAAAAATCCACAAAATCTAATTCTAGATTTATTGTACAGACGATAGAGAAACCACTGCAACCATTAACTTAAAAAAACTGAAAAACTAGTACGAACACGATTGAGATGACGTATCGAACTACAGACCAATTTCAGTTCTCACAGCACTTTTCAAGATACTGGAAACATGTCTAAATAAGCAGCTTATGAACTTTATCAATCGCTATCACATTTTGTCTGGATTTCGTCCAAAAATAAACACAGAGGATGCAATCAGTAACTTTTCTAACTACGTGACGACCTAACTGGATACTGGTAGAAAGTTTATTGGTTTACTAGATCTTGCAAAGGCGTTTGACACCGTTTCTATTCCGTTCCTTGTGAGTAAGCTAGAACGCGCTAGTATTCGCGACACTGCTCTTTCCATATATAAAGACTTCCTTTCTAACAGAGTGCAGAGGGTCAAAGTTAACTCTGAGCTTAGTTCTGATGCTTGTGTAACTCATGGAATTCCGCAAGGCAGTATTTTAGGTCTCAGTCTTTTTCTTGTGTAAGTGAATGATTTTTGCAGTATGTCACTTAATATTTGCATATGCTGATGACACAGCACTAGTCTCAAGATTGTGATTTACCTGCAGATTGAATGAGCGGCCGCACTTAAACTGGTTATACCAGCGCTACACACTTGCTTTAGAAGGTCATTTTTCAAGGCTAATTGAAGTCAATTTAACGAATCATAAGGTTTCAAGTTAGACTTGAAGTTGCAAAAAATCATTGCGCGAAAACGTTTCAGACGCCGATCCATTTTTCTATGATACACAATAGTTTCATAACGATGGTAAAGACATTTAGAGGGAAATTTAAATTTGTAACAAATAAATTATAACTCGATATACATTCATAAAAATTTATTTTCGCGAAACTTTCGGAGTGGCCTGGTACTTAGTCGCAATTCGACTATCACTACGCGAAAAGAACTGAGGTAAAACGGCACGACACGAGCTTTATTCCGTATTGCTCGTCTCTATTCCACGCCACGTCATTGATTCATTCTGTATCTTTGTCTGTTGCATTATTGAGTATCTTTAAACATTTTTGTATTTGTTCCAGATATTCCAAGCACATGGCGACTGCGACCCCGTAGTGCCATACAAATGGGGCCAAATGACCGCTTCCTTTCTCAAGACGTTTATGAGGAATATCGAGTTCCACACTTATCAGGGACTGACACACAGCTCCTCCGAAGCTGAACTCAATGATATGCGAAGCTTCATTGAAAGAATTCTTCATGCCTAAACTACAAATAAATATTGCTACCTTAGAGCATTTAGTCAATGAGGTGTGAAGGTGTAGGTGAAGGTAAGCAATATTTACAACATAGTGTTTTTAAGTGTTGCATTACACGTAAATTAGTTTTGTATGAGTGTTACGGCTGTGCTACGGACAACACCAAAAGCTTTAGGCCCGCGTTTATAAATCTTACTTAGATATGCGCATTGTTTTTGGGTGAGAAAGAGCAAGATTGCTTCCTGATCTGGCGCATAATTTGAATTACAAGCCTAAGTCAGAATCTAACTTAGGAATATAAATATATTATGATAATAATAACCATGTGTGGTACTTCGTTTTGAAATCTATTTTACAGGTTATGTTCTTATATGGTTCGATTTCATTTTCATTGTTAGATTATATTTACAAATATTTAATCTTCAAACGAAATATAGGAGAATGTTCAGCATAAAAGATGGATTTGCTTACTTTTTGATACCTGGCTAGTTGAAGCAGATAGTATTATCAACAGTTTGTAATGATTCATCATTACCCATTATAAAACTTCATATCTTATGAAGTATTGACCTCGATGGAGCTCACAAGCCATTATCAATAACCAAAAACATATGCAGAACTTGCATTCATGCGTAGAATTCAACGATTTTTATTAATATACACGATGTGGTCAAACACGAGGTGATCAAAATAAAAATAATTGATATTTTAGTATTCCTTAATTGCTTGATTAATAATCACGAAGAAACTGGCGAACAGCGGACACCCACATAGAATAGAAGGTGAAAAGTATACTTGCAATGTGCTTCATTGACTTGTGATAATTTACCAGAATTTATGGATTACGCCATCATATGATAAAACATTCAGATCTAGAAAAACAGCTATGTTCTGAAGTGTGACAAGAGATTCTTTACTTTAAATGAATTAGACAGCATTTTACCTTGTAACTAGTTATTGCAAAACTATTTTGGCATGTATCAATTCTTATTAAAACAATTTTTTAAAAACAAGGTTAATTAAATGCTCTAAGGAAGCTATTTTTAGATTTTTTCCCTAAATAGATTTTATTTTTAATTTATATTATCTGTATTATAAGATTTAATGAATTGTTACCGGTTTCATCAATAGTGACTCGCATATCGCAGTTAAACAGTACCTACATCCCCATACAGATACGTACATAATAACTATGTATTAGAAAACATATTTATCAATTCTGAATCAAAGTTAAAATATATGGAATAGAGCAAATAAAAGAGTAAAACATATTTTGGCTTATTATTTTGTTTTCATGAATAAACAATTACCCATATGTTTTTCCTTACCTTTTTATAAAACGCAGTGGCCTTTCTTAATTCGAATTTTCTTCCAATTTCCCTCGACAAACTTGCGTGTGCACTTTGCAAATATCTTACTAGAATTAAAAACGCTTCGGTAAGTAATGAAAATAATTATGTTTATATGACAAAATGTTTATATTAGGTCATTACATATGAAATTGGCCTTTCATAAGGGAGGAACATAAAGTCATTTAAAAAATATAATTATAATATATTTGTATAATCAAAGTATGTACCATTGCTATCTATGCACTTTTGCCATCTCATAGGTAGTTCATTGATCCCTTTACTAAGAAAATCATTCGGACGGGAATCAATAAAATCTTTGAAGGCGCTTTGGACTGCCCCATTGGCGTTGAATTTTTTCCCTTGCAAGAAGTTATCGAAATTTCAAAAAAGTTGTAATTTGTTGGAACAAGGTCCGGGGAGTATGGTGGATGTCCTAGACATTCCTATTGAAGTTCCTCTAATTTGGTAGCCGTCTGTTGTGAAGTATGTGGTCTAGCGTTGTGAAGCAGCAGTGGCCTAGAGCGATTGACCGGCCTCGGTTGTTTAGCAGCTAGCTTTTCCATGATGGTTTGCAGTTGCTGATAATAGACATCTGCCGTAATCGTCTGGCCAGATTTAAGAAAGCTGTAGTGAACGGTACTGGCGCTAGTCCACCAAACGCTCAAATGTAACTTTTTTTTAGTAATTTTTCGCTTGGGACAGGATTTGGCTGGTGCGCCAGGGTTCAACCATTGCGATTGTTGTATAGGATCCACGTTTCATCATAGGTAATCAGAGCCGGATTTAAGGGCGGGCAACCGGGGCTGCAGCCTTGGGCCTCCACAAGAAAAGTTTCGAGCTGCGACTCGTGCGCATCGCTTGTGTTACATATCGTTTAGAAAAAAAAGAACCGGTTCTATTGTTTACGCAGTCAGAGCGTAGGACCGCGTTGCCCGCTCATCGCACGCAGCGACCTAAATATTATGAACCTTATTACTTTATGTCGGAAGAGATAGATCAAGTTGATGGGGATGAAGAAATAAGGCGATGCAATATTTTATCGGAGAAGATAAACACCACACCTTTAGAAATGGAGTTTGATGAATTAAATAGACATGATGATTGTATTAATAACTTGAAAATGACATCAAAAAAGAGGAGTAGGGAAGTAGACCAGGAGAAAAGTGGATGTCGCTAGGAAGGAATGAAAAAAAAAATAGCTATGAGATCTTCACCATTGAACCGTTCGCAATTGGAAAGCCAGTGCCAAAATTGTGCAAGAGAAAGAGTGGAGGTGACAAAAAACGTATGAAGTTAGTTTATCATTTGGGAAAAATATTTGATGTAGATTTAAGACTTTCAGATAGAGAAATTTTGGAAAATTTAGAAAGCGAGATAGAAATATTAGAATTAAAAATGTCTTAAGGTTAAAAGGAGTGACGGGACTGGCTGGAAAGACAGTGAAACTGCTCGTCTATGCTTTAAGGGCTCCTCCTTGTACCCTTTTGTGTTGTGATGAGAGTTAAGGTTATGCCCTATGTATTCCCTGTAACACAGTGCTCAAAATGCTGGCGTTATGGTCATGTTCGTAAAAATTGCCCATGCACAAAATGTTGATAAACACGCGAATTGTGACACTAATACCTGCAAATGTGTGAATTGTTCTGCAAAACATATGGCATTATACAAACGGTGTCCGGTATATCTGAAAGAAAAAGAAATTAGAAGACTTATGTCAGAGTAACTGTACATACCAAAGGGCATTCCTTTCCGTTCCTCTTTCTCCAGACGGTAGAAATGTATAAGAACCTTTCAATATAGACCTCTCGTATAATTCCCCAGAGTATCCACCTATTTCACGCCGGCCACAAACTTCTAAATCAAAAAATAAGATAGTAAATCCCGAAGACAGTGTACCTGTCAGCTCACATTCAATAAAAAACATATAATAAAGAAAAAAGAAAAAGCTTAGTGGAAATGAAAAGATAGAACCAAATAATTATTCAATATCATCAGAGTCGGAATCAAATGCAGTGAGTAAAGAGGAAATACAATAGGAAAGAGAAAAAGGCAAAAAAAACGAGGAGACAGATCTAGTCCTAATTACTCATTTTCCTTTTTGTTATTTAAGTTAGGCAATTGCATTTTAACAGAATTTGATAGTAATAGTAGTTTTAAAGATAAAATACAACAAATAATCGCAATATTAGATAATTCAATTTGTTTGTGAAAAAATTCCTAGTTTATCATTACTTAATAATTTATTAAAACAAAATGGGTAGCACAAGTCAAAAGATAAATGTAAATCTCAACATCCTTCAGTGGAATGCACAAAGTCTACTACCTAAAGAGAGAAAACATACCTACATATAGCGCTGATCAGGACCGCAGTGACAGTTATGGTGGACTATTAATTTTAACTCATTACTCAATCTATGCAGTCAAATTAGACTTCAGCTGTAATAACCCAGGTACGCATTTAATTCATCTTAAACTTAACAACTGTTCGAACATTAAACATTTAGTAGCGATATATTGCCAACCAAGTCCATTCCGGACTACTCAAACCGATTGGGATCAAATTTTTTCACAGTTTAATAAAAATACCTTGATACTTGGTGATTTAAACGGCCATCACACAAATTGGTCCTGTAAAATCGATTCAAGAGGACAACAAATCTTAGATGCCATGTCGGAAATGAACCTTATGTCGCTAAATGATGGCAGACCTACTAGGGTTAAAATGGTCAATAGCCATTTACAGGAGTCCTCACCTGAAGGCCTACCATCAACTTTTAGTTTGCCATTCAATTCCGATGCAATTCAGTTTAGGTACCTAAACTGAATCGCTAAGATTCGTACCATGAAGTGCCTTTAGCTAACTGGCGTTTGAATCGCTCACGGAGGAATGAAAGATCGAAATTTGTCTGTGGTCCGCGTGTGAGAAAGAGATGACGCTGTACACTCGTTGCATAAGTCTGTCTCTTTTACTCAAACCATATGCGTTGCGTTTCGAAATCTAGTTGATATGATTTTATCTGTTTTTTTTTGTGTAAAAATAACAACAAATATATTTTGAAATTGCGCTTTTTAGTGTCAAATTATATACCATAAGCCCGTTTTAGTACTCATTAAATAATAGAAATTCATATAATTCTTTAAATTAAAAAATAATTAAAGGTTTCCTTATTGTTGTCGTAAAAATAAATTGACTATGACGAGTTTAGAACGCACCCAATTTGACTTCTACCTTTGTCTCTACTGATAAATCAGTTGATTTTGTTGGATTTTTCAACAATGGGCATCTTCAACAAACTGAAATGTGTCTCTAGAAATGTGTTTTTCAACAAACACATTTCTAATACCAATCGTTTAGACAACCGATATGCTTTTATATATTCTTCATCTTCCAAATAAAAGGGGTCCGATTGTTTTCGTGTTTTGTTTATTTCATTATCATTTTCCAAGAACATAAAAAGGACTAATGCGTCAGACATCTACAATAAAAAATAGCTCTAAAAATCACTTTTTCACATTAACACATAAGAAACACTAAATATCCAACTGAAATACCTTAAATTACGTATATTTTCAACCATTTTTTAGAGATAAACCGAAACGATTCACTTCACGCCAAGAAAGTAGCAACTTTTTTTGAATTGCTTACTTTGACATTTAAGTCATCCAATATAGGTTGAAATATCACCTCATGGTACGAAAAATGAACGAACTAAAGAAATTTGCGATCCAATTGCCGACTTGATTTGGCATCAACCTAAACTGGATCGCTTTAATGACGTCGTGGTATGAAATAGCAAAGCAGTTTATTTTAGGTCGTCAATTGAATCGCAATAATAGTTCATAGTAGGCCTTCTGACGTATCTATTATTTCTACTGAGCTAGCTATTAACTTTAACTGGAACGTAGCTAACGAGTCATCGGGGAGTGATCACTTACCTAATTATAAATATTACAACTTCATTTTCAGTGACTAATGAATCTATTCATAGGAGAAATACATACTACAAAAAAGCAGACTGGCTAGGATATAAAAGACACCTTGAACAATTATTTACAGATTATTCACTCTCTAATGATCCACAGTTAACGTATGATTCATTTATTTCTAAAGTTAACGCAGCCGCTGATAAATTCATTCCTTTCATTAAAATTTGTAGGAACCCCCTCAGTAAATTTAAACCTAAACCCTTTTGGAATTCTTACCTATCAAAAGCCGTTGCAGAACGACGTTTAGCTCTTATTAATTTGCGGAAAAATCCTACGCCCGTACACTTACAGATATTTAAAGAGAAAGTAGCAATGGCGCAACGACTTATACGTGATGCTAAATCTAAGTCATGGCAAATATTCACATCTTCTCTCAGTGAAGTTACATCTACTCATGACATGTGGTATGCAATGGTTTAAAGGCAAAAGTAGGACCCGAACAAACATTGACGATCAAAATGCCTATAAGTTACTCAAAAACCGGTGTCCTGACTCCGTGTCGGCCTCGCGATATGCCGCGATATGCCTGACTATTATTCGAAAAATGATGCTTTATATTCTCCTTTTACCCTTCAAATCTAAAGATACCGCCCCAGGGTCAGATAATATATCAAGAATTAGAATTTCTGGCAATATTAGAAGTTCTGTCATATATCTCTAGCTTAAACTTCCAGAAGTTCGTCATACTCACGGACTCCAAAAGCAGTCTGCAACACTTGGCTCGATGCACCTCGAGGCACCCCGAATGCCTATCGTATCTTGGAGTTAGTGAGTCGGATGAAAAAGTAATATTGCAGTGGATACCATCTCATGTTGGTATAGAGCGTAATGAAAAGGCGGATAGTCTAGCGAAAGAAGAAGAAAAAAAAGGAATCTGGAATAGGACTATTCAGCCTGAAGTCTGCCAAAGACCCTGGTTTGAGTGTTATCTGACAAGACACGAACTCGTAATTCTTTCCGACTTCGTTCCGGACACATGCCATTAAATAAATTCGCATTCTTAATTAAAAAGATAACCTCTCCTCAATGTTCCGTTTGCGGCAAAATTGAGGACGTATACCATATTTTAATGGAGTGTGACAGTAACGAAGCGCGGAGGATGGATTTCCTTAATATTGACAGAGACTAGTAAACAACTATAGACTGACCATCTCCATACAAAAATTCGTGACTCGGAAAAAGCTCAAAATCCAAGCTATTACTAGATGTCGCTCTCAAATAGCTTGGACCAACCTTGTATGAATTTTCGACAAGAAACGTAATGCAAATGCTAGATGGCGTTGTCAAATAACCTGAAACCTTAGCAAGTAGGATTTATTCCTTTCCTGAAATTTGAAAATGTCATCGTTTTATATCATTGATTTTGATAATTTTACTCAATAAGAATAGGTAGATAGTAATTTATTCTTACTTTATAGATGATAAAATAACAACTACAAAAGACCATAAACATACTGGTATAAGTTTATTTTGTTCAGAGACGCCTGGGCACTACCATCCTCTTTATTTTAATTGCCATAATAACCTATTTTTAAAAGCTTTTATTATCACAGTTGTGATAAACACACATGTTATACGATATATATAGTATTATATTATGTGTGTTTATCTAATAGTATTTGTAGATAAACACACATGTTATACGATATATGTTGTAGTAAACTTAATCAAGGTCCATACAATTTGCACGAGTCACAGTAGGCGAGCAGAAATATTGTGAATTCAAAGAAATGTAGGAAAAAGTTCCAAAACAAACACACACCCATAGCAACAACAATAAACGACAAAGAATTCAAATTGTCAAACAAATAAAAATGTTGTGATAAAAAGAACAAAAAAAGTTGATGGATAAAGAACATTATTTTAAATAATAATCCAGCAAGAAAAAATTTTTTTTCACTACTGCAAAATAGTTATGAGTTATATGCATTATAAATAAAAATTATGCACTTATTAAGACATAATTTTTATCGATATCAAGAAATAAAGTAAAATATTATATACCTGTTAATTAAATGCACTGAAATTCGTTTTATTATGTTGAGGCAGATAAGAACAAACTGTGGAGATGAATGCTATATTTTTGTGGGAAAAATTATATACTGGCAATACAGTAACCCAGTAACACTACAAATAATATCCGGGGTGGTGTAAAGTTTTCTGTTACTGAATTATAAGAGCGGCAACATAGCATCAAATAATATAATGCACTAGCTGGCAACGTCTGTTGTCGCCTGATACCTACGGATAGTACTTGCAATGAAATATCAAATGATTTTGTAAACTGCGCCATCTTAAGTTTTTTTACGTATTATTTTTACTAAATTTAAATGACTTGTAAATCTAATACAACTAACGCCATCTCTCTATCTTAAAAACAACTTTTTTTCAAGTCACAAAATTTTGTTAGACATGGTTAGTCTATAGTTATTTACTAGTCTCTGATATTGACGAGAATCTATCGTTGCTTGGGGGCTGAAACTTTATATTATCGCTTCCAACATCTCGTGAAGCCAAACTTCTGTACAGTGTAGTTAAGATGGCTCTAAGGACGAGGAGCAGCACTTGATCTGAGTTTTGTGTTATAAAACTTGATAAGGTGTTGTTCTTCGTCTTTGGTGCTGCTTTTATGTTTTAATATATTGTTACCTATCAGAGCGCCATAGTCGTTGCACGACTAATGCCCGATTTCACCAGTAGCCCCTAAAATTTAAGTGTCTTCTATGCTAATTTAAGGGAGCCCTTATAATTTAGGGGATGAACTGACCCCGTCACACTTAGGTGACGTATATTTTTAGGTTAGTTTGCGAGATATCCTTCCGATTTCCGAACAATAATTACTCCTAGAGATAAAAATGGATAATGACCACGATTCATTTGAAGATTTAGAAGCAATTGAAGATTTAGAATTTTTAAGTGGCCAAAATTTGTTTAGTACACCTCGTATTTACCGGGAAACATCGAAGGATTTTGAAAAATTTGACGATATAGACTTTTTCATAAGATACAGGTTATCAAAAGAGAGTGTATTTTTATGTGTATTGCAAAATATTGAACATTTGTTAGATTTCTACCTACCTACCAATCTACAATCTACCTTAAAGTTTTATTACTACTTGCTCAATTTTGCTTTTAATTTTATTTATGTAACTTTGTAACCTACTTGTATCTTATTTACAGAAATAAATCTGTGGCACCGATTAACCACTGCTTAACCACTGCTTAACACCGATTAACCCTTCGATTTTAAATCTAAACGGCATTAGTATTTCTACTTGCAGTCGATTTTTAAAGAGAGTGTCTGAAGCTATTGTGGGTCTGCGAAGGGATTTTGTACGATTACCAGAGACTGAAGAAGAACAACAAATAGTAAAAGAAGAATTTTACAGAATAGCTTGATTTCCGAAAGTTTTAGGATGTATAGACTGTTTTAAACTATCGCGGTTATTTTCACTATAATTTAATGAATATACGGGATGCTAACCACGATTTTCGATTTTTATTTCACTCATATTTGTCACCAATCGCGCTTACGATCTTTGCGATAAGGATCATGTTCAGGGCGAACTACAGCACGTACAACAAGTTTTAATTAAAAATGGCTACAACGTGAAGGTGTTAAATATAAAACGCAACACGAAAACCAAACCAAATACACCCAAGGTGAAGCGTCAGCCCTCCTTCATGCCAAACTTAAGAGGAGTAACAGATAAAATAGGAAGAATAGAACCAAATAAATTCCACGAATTTACACTGTGGTGGATGGCCCAGTTTGGTTAAAATACACTAAATTGCCAATTACAAAAAACTATGCCCGAAGTATGCGAAGAGATTAAACAGAGTTTTTCCATTACACTAAAGGCTACTACAAAACCGCAGAACAAGTAATGGGAAAGATATTCAAGCTTTCAAAAACTGACACGTGTATTATCATGCTGCTTCAGATTTAAAAACAAAGTAAGAAGCGAAGGAGCATTACGTGTTGAAGAGCTAAAGAAAACAACAAAGAGTCCTAGCGCTAGGAGTCCAACAAAAGGTATTTCAAAAAGAATACAAAGCAATAGCAAAAGGAATACCACTAGAGAAGGACAACAGGTTGTTCAACTTAGATAAAACTTAGAAAAAATGAAAGTGACATACAGAAATTAAATGTAGAAATACAGAGACTACATGAAGAGCTACTTATTCTAACCAATAAGTATGAAATTTCTCAAAAAGAAATTAAGGAACACACTGTAGCTATGGACAATTTGATTGAACTGTCTAAATATAATCATGACCGCTTTGAGTCCCTTACTAATTATTATGAAAGTAATTCAAATAATACTACATCAGATTGTCCTCTGCCAATATCCAGTCAACCTGAGGAGCCATATGTCACTAAGCATGTAGTATCAAACTCAGGTAGTAGCTTAGATAAGAAGTCAAATAAAAGTGAATTAAATATAATTATGTATAGCGATGAACTTGGTAAGAACATGGGATTGCAACTTACTCGGTGTGTTGGGGGGCCAATAACTAATTATTGTTACCCCGGTGCTTCATATTATGACATAGTTGATAAAATTACATCCCGTACATTTAATCCTAATACAATATTGATTATATTAGTAGGCAGATGTAAGCAACTAAGTAGGAAAACAATGACAGCATGTTTTGCTAGATTGAATTGCAGGCAGAATATTAGTAAAATTATTTTGTTTGCATTTCCATTTACCCAGAGCCCCTCAGAAAATAATATGAAGCATCGACTAAATATAGATGTACAAAATATGACATGTCGTCATAGTGAAAAATTTCAGTTTATTGATTTAAATACATTTATTAACAAGCCATATATGACCAATAATAGGTACAATTTGTACAGTAATGACCTACGACATATAGCATACTCGCTATCATATATTTTATTCATAACAGTCAATTCGTTGACTACAACCGCTGCTTCTATTGAGCAGTCACTTTGAGAGATGTCTCCTCTTTAGACATCTGTTTGCCCATTTTGTAGAAAATGAAATTCTTTCAGAAGTTGAATAAAAATAATCAGTACGACTGTATTTAAAAATTTACGATCGACAATTAAAATTATGGAATTCATGATTTATCTTCACAGTCAATTCATATCCATTCGTATATGGTGTGGCGTTAGGTTACCGACACCGCCTGGCAGGGTCGCCATGAGAGATGTCGCTAAAGGGAGACGTATTGAAACAACGAAAGACGAGTAAATACTGATTTATTATAATCTAAATGCAACCTATATGTATTACATATGTAGGTGGTGCGTACATCCTTACAACTTTATACTTTTGACCCGTTGGAATGTAATATTCCAAAACATAGTATTAGAAATAATTTAAACATAAGTTAGTGACAATAGATAATACATCTAGCACCAGTATTCTAAGTAGTAATTTAAGCAATAAAAATGTAAAAAATAATTTTCTGAACATAGTCCATCAAAATATGCAGGGCATTGATGGTAAGGAATTACAGATCGAACTATTCATAAACTGTGAAAATATTCATATACTATGTATCACAGAGCACTGGCTCACACAGTGTCAAATTATGTCTTCTTATAAGAATCATGTAATTGCTAGTTCATTCAACAGAGAACAAACAACTTGCGGCGGCTCAATGATCATCACTCATAAGAGCCTAACATTTAAAGAACGCACTGATATTGTAAGTCTGTCTGTTGAGCGATCAGTTGAAATAGCCTGTATTGAGATAGGGAATATTGTTATAATAAGTGTATACAGACCCCCATCCTCACCATTTGAAGTATTTGAGAGCACTATGGATGAGGTATTACATAGAGTAAATAACAAAAACAAAGAAATAATTATTTGTGGCGATTTTAATATTGATTTATTAGTAGAGACATCACTAAGTAAACGATTCTTGAATCTTTTTAATTGTTACAACCTAAAAAATCTCTTCTTAGAGCCTACGCGAATCACAGCGACCTCAGCCACATGTCTTGATAACATTTTTACAAATTTAATGCCATGTACAAAGTCAGTAATTAATAAACTACAATCAGATCATAGTGGGCAGTTGGCCACTTTTGATATTGGGCTAAAAAAGACTTTAAAAAGAGAAATTACCTTTATACCCTTGAATGAGAGACGGCTTGAAACATTTAGGAAAAATGTATTTGAAAAAACATTTAAATTAGATTACTGTGCAGATCCTATTACTCAATATAACTCTATTCATAATATAATTAGAAATGAATATGACTCTGTTTTTAAAAAAAAGAAAATATGTATAAATAATAATTTATTTAGGTTTAGTGACTGGGCAACAGTGGGAATATGCAGAAGTAGAAATAGATTATATGAATTGTACAGTGAAAGAACTTATAATCATAATAAGACATTTTATGAATATGTTAAAAAGTATTCAAAATTATTTAAACGAGTTTGCAGTGTAGCTAAATCTAATTACATTAATAATAAAATTAAATATAGTACTAACATTTCAAAAACTGCATGGAATATAATTAATCAGGAAACTGGGAAAGCAAAAGAACCACACACCAAATATAATTTAAAAATTAATGATAAAGTGTTGTCAACTGACAAAGAAGTTGCTGAAGCATTTGAAAATTTTTTTACTGCCATCCCTGTGTCGACTACTTCGAGTATTAATTCATGTTCCACTCTTGCACAGTCACTGCTAACGGAAAATGTAAATTCATGCAATATTGATTTTATTTTTAAACATGTTACTGTTCCACAAGTTTTAAATGCATTTAAAAGCATTAAAGTAAAAAATACTGCCGATTTAGATGGGATTTCTGTTAAAATTATTGAATCTGTCATTGATGGTATAGCCCCGTACTTAGCCAGTATATTTAATGACTGTGTTGATAATGGTGTTTTTCCTGATTTAATGAAATTGAGTAAGGTCATTCCAATATTCAAAGCAGGTAGTATGTCTGACCCTAATAATTTTAGACCTATATCTATACTACCAACGCTCAGTAAGATTTTTGAAAAATTAATTTTAAATCAATTACTTTCTCATTTTTACGGTAATAGTTTAATGAATTTTAAGCAGTTTGGTTTCACGCGGGGTCGCTCAACAACCGATGCCGGTGTTGAGCTCATAAAACACGTATTCAGCGCCTGGGAGGAGTCGTGTGATGCTATTGGTGTCTTTTGTGACTTGTCCAAGGCGTTCGACTGTGTGGATCATACTACTCTACTCATGAAACTGCACCATTACGGCATTAAAAACCGAGCGCTTGCCTTGATTAAATCATATATTTCTAATAGAAAACAGAAAGTTGCAATAAATGGAGAAAAATCATCAGGATCGGCAGTGACAATGGGTGTGCCCCAGGGCTCAGTTCTTGGTCCTTTCCTATTTTTAGTTTATATTAATGATCTGCCATCGGTCGTTAAAAATCAATGCGAGGTCATATTGTTTGCTGACGATACTTCCTTCTTGTTTAAAATCAAAAGACAAGAAATTGACTATCGAGCGGTGAACAAATGCATCTCCAACACAGAGCAGTGGTTCTCAGCTAATAATTTGCTCCTCAATGAAAAAAAAACGAAATGTGTTAAATTTACATTGCCAAATGTCAAACAGGTAAACACAAACATTGTAGTTAAGAGCCAGGAACTGACTCCTGTAAACTCAACTGTATTTCTGGGCATAACCTTAGACGCCAAACTGCAGTGGGGACCGCATGTTGATGGTTTAGCGAAAAGGCTTGGCTCTGCCGCATATGCTGTTAAAAAAATTAGACAAATTTCAAATGAAACAACTGCTCGATTAGTCTATTTTGGTTACTTCCACAGCCTCATGACATATGGTATTCTGCTGTGGGGGAGTGCTGCCGACATCGATGCTATATTTGTTCTGCAGAAAAGGGCTGTTCGCGCAATCTATCAGCTCGGTCCAAGGGTGTCACTTAGAAGTAAATTTAAGGAAATAAATATTCTTACCTTCCATTCACAATATATTTTAGAAAATTTAGTGTATGTTAAAAAGAACATAACCTTGTTCAAAAGAAAAAAAGATCTGCACAATGTTAACACAAGAGGAAGAAATATGCTGGCAGCTCATAATAGCAGGCTTCATAAAGTCACTAACTCATTCATGGGTCAATGTATACGCTTTTATAATAAGGTTCCTGAGGATATCCAAGGTCTTCCTACTGACAAATTCAAAGAAACTATAAAGGAGAAGTTGTGTGCTAGAGCATATTATAAACTATCCGATTATTTGGATGATAAAAGCCCTTGGGTATAATCCCCTCATTAACAGGATTGTACTAGTATTTGTAACAAAGCATGTGTAATGTGTCTGTTTGTGCGATGAGTTCTTCGTCCCGATGAATATCTAAAGCGTCATTGTCACTAAAGTACGTCTTCTTATGGTAGCGTCGGGTGACGGGTCGTTCACTTCCCTCTAATATGGTTGAGGAGGGCGATGGCTGGATCCCGCGTTAACTCGTGAACGGGTGCCGTTTGAGGGTGTTCGTCGTTTGGATACTTGGGGGGAGGGAGACTTGCCGAGCTAACAGATGCAGAAAAGAATAATTTTGTATAGACATAAAGAGACTCTGTAAATTTATTTTGAAAAAAAATATACCCGTGAAGTTTCTTGCCAGTTCTTCTTCACGAAGGTTTTTTTTGAACTGGTGGTAGAATCATGTTTTATTTGACGTCAATAAGAACAAGTAATTGTCAATGTTGAGAAATAAATATTTCATTTCATTTCATTTCATAGATCCATTTATTAATCAAAAAACAACTACAAGAAGCTACAAAAATTTCAAACTAAATTAAAGCAAGTAATACAATTCATGTATGACAACAATAACTGGTATAAAGGCGTAAATGAAAATAGTTTAATTTAAAATGAAAATATACAAATAATAGAAACATTCCAGTTAGCAAATAACTAGTTACATAACTTACATAATGGAACATAACGCTGGATTACTAGAAATATACCTATCGAAATCAAAATACAGCATCTTGACACTAAAAAAAGTCAGTGACCTAACATCAACAGCAAATAAGAAACTGCCAGGAAACTTGAAAATATTACAATCACAACTATCAGAACCTAAAATGGCAGAGAATAATAATATTAATAATAAAAATTATTTATTAGTCCAAAAAACAATTATTGGTTGAATAATAAATCTTATATTATTTACATTGACTTAAAGATAATAATTTAGTACCTGCTGCTGTGCTAGGTTTTACCCTGTATAACGCCAGCCAGCGCCGTATCCCCGTGTATCAGCGAAAAACATCTTACATATAATTAGGTAGTTACTACTAATTACGTTAAGACTAATTAGTAAGTATGCATGTTTAATTTTATGAATGTGTAAATGTGTGTGTGTGTGTTTATGTAGTGTGAAATTATAAAAATAATGAAATAAAATACAATTATTGGTTATATCTAGGGGCTCCATAGCTTGGGCACTGTGAGCGGGAAGATGGCGGCGTTTATGACGTCATTGATGACGTATCGATATCGCTGTGAGCGCGCTCACGGGCAATCGGAACGGGTATATGAGCGCTGTAATCGGCAAACGGAACGCAGTAAAAGTCTGAGCGGCCTGTCAAAACTGACACATGACGTTACTTTGTTGATGTTTTTATTAGTCGATTATAGATTTTTAGAGCGTGCTTATTAATTTTACATGGTAATAATGTTAAAAAATGGCTCCTGTTTCATTCGGGGTCATAGATCTTAATGGAATTGTAACTTTGGACTTAAGCGACGAACAACTAGAATTTTAGCGCGATATTTACCGTTCGATTGCAATAGCACTAATAACACTTTTAGCGCGCTCAAACGCATCGGAACGGTTTTAAGCACTTTTAGCGCTGATAGCGCTGTGGCAAACGGAACGCTGTTTTCTGCGTTTCTGTGAGAATAAGAGGGAGACATCTAACAATGAGTGCTGTCTTAATGCTACGTTAAGTATGTATACTAGTCTAACGATTAGCACCTCACAAAAACGATCTCTTTTTTAATAACAGTTTTTGGAGTTCCACCCCAACAGATAATGCAGTTACATATCAGTGATTGCGCAAGAGCGAAGAAAATTTGTTTTGGACGATTAGGTTCTAGAACATTTCGGAGGTTTTCAGAGGAAAAATAAACATTAGTTTTCTTAGTCTCAGACTTAGTATTATATATAAGATTTTGGTCAATAATGATCCCTAAATATTTAATTGATTAAATGCATTCTAGTTTTTGGCAGTCACAAGAAACACCAGACGTTATTTTACAATGGTGAGCAATAATTTGACGGTCTGGAGTTATTTTGGGGGGATGTTTAATGAAAAAGTCAATCAATTTAGATTTCTCTGTGTTAAAGTTCTCGTGCAACCACTGAGTTACCTTGTTGAGACTAATTTGTGCACTATCATATACACCCTTCCAATCCTTAGCTGAGAAAAGCAAGGCTGTGTCATCGGCGTAGGATATGATTTAACCGTTGATAAGTTTAAGTTCCAGTACGTCATTTACAAGGACAATACAAAGGGTAGGTCCCAAAATGCTGCCTTGCGGAACACCGTAAGTGAGATGAAGCTCATCGCTGACATGTGCATCTATCTTAACGCACTGATATCTACCTGAATGTAACTAAGAACAAAATATATTATATATATCTACGTTATAGCCATCCCTGAAAAACACAAGATCAACTGGACGTAGTTTAGCAATAAGGATCAAATCCACAGTTCGGTCACTAGGTGCGTTTACAGGTTCGTATTTTTTTGTGTTGATTATCTGCCCCTAATAACGATTTAATAAGAACACATCGACAGTAACAATGAAAAAAATACATAATTGCAGCAGTTTCATCCATATTTACAAATTTTATCAAAGTTTAAGCTACTTATAGATTTCGATTTTTTTTCAAAAAGTCGAAAAAAATACTTTTTTCAAAACCGTAAGGCCAAGCTAATTTAATTTATGCTGGGTAAATAGCTAAGAGTGATGACCTCTCTTCCTCGCCATTTGCACACGTCTGACCCCCTACCAAACACCCTGTAAAATAAAGCCGAGAATATTGCCTAAACGAAACTGCCATTGAAAACATGACGTATTTAATTTTCCTCGGTAGAAAAATTATCTGAAATTAGGTTTTTTTTTCATTTTTTTTTTCAATTTTTTTTTTACCATAATGCATATATTATGAGTAATAAAAATTGTGCAACATATTCTGCGTGTACTATTTTAATCGTTCAGTGAAATTTGTAATTTATTGTAGGTATATAGGTTGATGTAACTTAATTTATATTATTTTTAGCAATCGAAATAAAATAGGTTTGTATCCAGTATATGTAGTAAACCTATTGGTAGGACCTGCGTCGTAACCTTGATAAATTTTGTACACAGTACTTATAGACACAGACTATTTTAAGTAAGTGATATTTTTATTCACAGTGCAAAAGCACCACGTGTAAGTTGATTGTACATTTCGAAATCAGACGTTTGATAATTAATAACTTTTTAAACTATCGCGGTTATTTTCACTATAATTTAATGAATTTACGGGATTCTTACTTTCTTCAAGCACCATGATCGCGGACTCATGGTGCTTGTAACAGCATCAAAATATCGGACCCGCGAAATAAAAATCGAAAATCTTGGTAAGAATCCCGTAAATTCATTAAATTATAAGGTTTGAGAATTGTTACATACACTAAAAATATTTAATTAATAAATCTCGAAAACTTCGAAATTAAAGTATTGCTTCCATAGATAATGGAAGTATATTTATATTACTATTCCATAGATGTGTACATTACTATCTCATTTTTGTGAGACCGCAAAAGTATGATAATTACTAGATATGGGTCGGTACGGGTATTTGCGATACCTATTTATTAATATTCATACCAGGAATGGTTATGAAAACTATTAATTTTAATAGTTTATTTTTAATAAAGGGTTCTGTGTCGTCGGTATCGGTCTGGTTATCGAATGAAACGTTCTGTTCTGATGTTATTCGAGCTTTGTAAACTTTATAGCTGAAAGTGAAGAATGTTTCATAATAATTAAGTTATGTTTTGATTTATATATCTCAGTTATTAAATGAAATCTGAAAATTAAAAATGTAGAAACAGTTTTTTTTTTGTAAAAGAATATAAGATTACAAATAATTTACGAATAAATAAATGCTTGTTTTTCTGATAGAAATATGACTTTCTATTGGAACTTGAATGGGAAAATTCAATTAAAGTGACTATATGGTAGGTAACGTGTAACACTATTTTTGGAATAACCTAATAGGTAGGTCTACGTAACTAAAACTATGTAATTCACTATCAAATCGTATTGCAAGAAGGACGTGGTCGCCATATCCGAGGTTGGTTTGGGTATGCGGTGAGAACGTGGTATTCGGCAATACATACCTAGTTCATTCCGATCAATAGGTCTCTCGGCTCTAGATACCGTTTCTAAGGTTAGATACCCGTTCCAAGGAACTATTGACTATATGCCTAAACGCAATCGCAGAGCTGCAACCAAACTAGTTCTGGATAGGTAAACATTGTCGAACCATGGTGTCAGATGTGGCTTACTTTAAATTGTTCTAAGCCATAGCGCTTTATAATATGAGCATTCAGCAAAATAACCCTCCATTTCGTCAAACAAGCCAGCTTACGGATTATAACACCTCTGTACAATAAGGTTTGCAAGGCACACTCAGACCATCACAAACTGCCTCTTTAGCTAGGTCATCTGCATTTTCAATTTCCAATGTGCGAGGACACTCATTCAAACTTAATACTAACGCGTTCTGCTAAGTTGACTAGAAAATCAAGAATTTTATTCGCATTTTGAATGCCTCTCTCACCCAAAACACAGTGAACTAGGTGTTGGAGTTCGCTCATAGAAACCGCCAGCACAACAACCTTTTCATGTGATCATTCGATATACCGGACTGCTTCTAATATGGCAAACAACTAAGCTCTTATGATGGATATAACCGTGACGGCTTAGCCTTTAAAGTGAATCGGAATGTGGCAGATGTCTACTAAAAAGGGTTTTGCTTAAATTAAAAGGAATAAATGAAGAAATTCAAAATATAGAATAAGTTAGTCAGAATTGTAGTATGGTTGACATATACCGATTAGCTCCGCGCTCGAAGCGCGATATTCGTTTGATCTAATAAATACAAAAACAAAAAAAGGAACTAAATTATTTTATTCCCCTACCGACATGATTCACGTCCTATTCCCAGTTCAAAATCATAGCTCTATGTCAATGAAGAATGTTAATAGGTATACAAAGTTGCTTAAAACGATTGTCCCCGTAGAGCTTGTACTTGTATAAACACACTAGTTTTTGTTTCATTGAAAAAGACCAAGTATTAATGAATTTACAGACATTACAAATATTCCTAAATGTCGCGGTCCGTAGCAAGCGCGCGTGGAGAGTGTGACGTCACGACACAACTCGTCGCCGCTCGCTGGCAATCTGCGCCTGCCGAGTTACCTACTACGTATCTTGCTTGCGCTATTATTGCAGTGCTTTATATTGCTTCCTCCGTACTCTCCGTACATTCAGTAATATTAAGTTTGATTAGTGTATGTAAGTAGTGTGTGGTATAATGGATGACGGATTTGAAAAAGGACAATCGGAAAACCTACCTAAAATAGATGGACGATGGTTGCCTACTATTTCACGAAGAATAGTGAAACCTACCTACTTACCTACCCATTTGAAAATCGATGAAAATCAGCTTTGACCTATTTAACTAAATAAATTGATGAAGGTATGTACAGTTCTTTCAAAATACGAGCGCGCGTGCCCCTTCGTTGTGGTGACAGACAACGTATTTGTATATGTGTCATGTGTTTTTATACATATTTGTTGTTTGTTTTTTATTTCAATTAGAATTATTTCAATTATTTAAATTAGATCGGCAAGAGACAACTACGATGGTGATGCTATTGCTTACGTTCAAGTCAAAAGAGTAGGTAATATTTGTACAGTCAAATGTAGGATTACACCGGAACATCGCGTACGTGCAACACCATATCATTGCAGTTTAGAATGCCATGAAAAAGACAATGAAATTTTAAACGTAATGTGCTATGATTATGCTGCTAGTAGTAGTGGTTGTAAGCACGCCGTAGCCCTTCTTAATGTAGCTACATCGCCGAAGCGAGGAGCCTTCAACAACTGCTATGGATCGGGACTACACTCAAATGATTAAAGCTAAAGACTTTAGTTTCACGACACAAATGAATAAGAGCAGGATAAAGGTTGCTTTTTCGACAAAGTGGCACTTAATCTAAGAGAACTTCAAATAAAATGTTCGCTCTCACATTATGCAGATATGTGAAAAAAAGATGATGAAAAGATTTCTATTCATTACCTAATTTATAATTTAAAAAAATCTTGTGTGTAACTTGATGCCAATAGTTTTATTACATATTGTAAGTACGAAATGACAAAATCAAGATGTTAACAAATAAAAAAGGATACAATGGCGCATCCAATTCGACTTTGTGGTTTGAGATGCGCTATGGGCGCATAAAATGCATGAAGCTGCGCAATGTACCACAAAGGATGGCTCTTTAGATGAAGAAATATTTGGTGCCCTAAAATTTAAAGAAACTGCTACTATCAAGCGATGAAAAATCTTAGAAAAAGATGTTATAAGTGTGGTATCTCAAATAAAAGGTTTAAAAATAATGGGATCTGAAGGCCTACTATGAACTATTATTGCGATTCAATTGACGACCTAAAATAAACTGCTTTGCTATTTCATACCACGACGTCATTAAAGCGATCCAGTTTAGGTTGATGCCAAATCAAGTCGGCAATTGGATCGCAAATTTCTTTAGTTCGTTCATTTTTCGTACCATGAGGTGATATTTCAACCTATATTGGATGACTTAAATGTCAAAGTAAGCAATTCAAAAAAAGTTGCTACTTTCTTGGCGTGAAGTGAATCGTTTCGGTTTATCTCTAAAAAATGGTTGAAAATATACGTAATTTAAGGTATTTCAGTTGGATATTTAGTGTTTCTTATGTGTTAATGTGAAAAAGTGATTTTTAGAGCTATTTTTTTTATTGTAGATGTCTGACGCATTAGTCCTTTTTATGTTCTTGGAAAATGATAATGAAATAAACAAAACACGAAAACAATCGGACCCCTTTTATTTGGAAGATGAAGAATATATAAAAGCATATCGGTTGTCTAAACGATTGGTATTAGAAATGTGTTTGTTGAAAAACACATTTCTAGAAACACATTTCAGTTTGTTGAAGTAGCCCATTGTTGAAAAATCCAACAAAATCAACTGATTTATCAGTAGAGACAAAGGTAGAAGTCAAATTGGGTGCGTTCTAAACTCGTCATAGTCAATTTATTTTTACGACAACAATAAGGAAACCTTTAATTATTTTTTAATTTAAAGAATTATATGAATTTCTATTATTTAATGAGTACTAAAACGGGCTTATGGTATATAATTTGACACTAAAAAGCGCAATTTCAAAATATATTTGTTGTTATTTTTACACAAAAAAACCGATAAAATCATATCAACTAGATTTCGAAACGCAACGCATATGGTTTGAGTAAAAGAGACAGACTTATGGTGTTTATATATGGTGCGTTCCGTTTGCCGCTCACAGCGCTATCAGCGCTAAAAATGCTCAAAACCGTTCCGATTCGTTTGAGCGCGCTAAAAGTGTTATTAGTGCTACTGCAATCGGAACGATTTCGTCGATTAAGTCTAAAGTTATAATTTCACTAAGATCTTTGGCTCTGAACGAAGTAGGAGCCATTTTTTAACATTATTACAAAAGAAAAATAATAAGCAAGCTCTTAAAATCTTTAATCGACTAATTAAAATATCAACAAAGTAACGTCATGTGTCAGTTTTGACAGGCTGCTCAGAGCGACCATGCTCCGTAGCTTGGGCATTGTAAGCGGGAAGATGGCGGCGTTTATGACGTCATTGATGGCGTATCGATATCGCTGTAAGCGCGCTCACGGGCAATAGGAATGGGTATATGAGCGCTGTGAGCGCTATAATCGGCAAACAGAATGCAGCATTCCTTTCAAAATTAATATAACCCTTAGATATAACCAATAAGTATCTTTTATTTCATTATGTTTATAATTTCACACTACATAAACACATACACACACTAACTTACACATTCATAAAATTAATAATAACATGCATACTCACAAATTAGTCCGAAATGTAACTACCTAATTATATGTAAGATGTTTTTCGCTGATACACGGGGATACACAAAAGTTTCCTATTTAGTTTATATGAAAGAGGTTCAAAAAATGCGCGCTGAGAAATGCTTACTACGTGAGATTGCATATAACAAGACTAAAAATAATACTGTCCAACGTGCCGTGATTAAAACTGGTTGAATCTCTAAATGTCAAGTCAATATCACAAAGTCTGCTTGAAGACTTGTATCCATTCCCGTAAATAAATAAAAAAGAAAAAACGTCCCAAAGTAAAATAAATAACTTTGTAGGTTATTTATGTTTAATTTCGATAATATTTAGAATTACTGATATTTAGTTAGCTTGATAATAAATTGTATATTAGATCCTATAATAACTTTGCTTATATGACATTAATTCTACACATACTGTGCAGCCTTGTCCAAAAATGAGTTCAATTGAAGATGTTCCTCAAACTAAAAAACGAAAGAAACATGCTTCTGATAAACGTATGTGTACAATTTTCTATTTGTATATATTGGTACAGCTAGATTGTATTAAGTCATTAACGCTAATGTTTATTTTTCAGTTCAAAGTTCGGGAATAATACCCGAGGTTGAAGTAAAGAGTGAAAGGGTTCGTAAACAACCTTCACCCAAATTTAGGTTGAAGATTGCTGGGCAGTCTGCGTCTTTATTAGTTCAGGATGAAGATAGAGTGCCTTTAGTACTCACTGATATCCAGCATTTATTGTTGCATTCTTTATTTGGAAACTTGAATATAACTGAACCACCCAGATGGTATGCCATTGAAAAATGCAATAAAATAAGTCAAACAACGTGTTTAATTATAGAAGGAGTTTCTCTACAGCATTACCTTAAATATAAAGACAAATTCGTAAATTTAGACACTATATTCCCAGATTTTGTAGAAATACTAACACCTTCTGTATATAAAGGCTCACTGATTCAGGAATTAGCTCTAGTACCTTTGTCAGAGGCAGAAAAAGAATCTATAATTCAAAAATATGGAAGTATGAATTTGGCTTTGGAAGCTAGAAAAGATTTGATGGTTATGATGAGAGCAGTATTTCCTATTAGTGATGTTACTAGTTGTGAGGAAGAGATCACATATGAGGATAATTTTCCGAGGACTCAATTAATATTGTCAGCTTGGCAGCTTATAGAAGAGAACTATCCCTTGCCTCTTAAAGGAAAGCTACAAAGTATTTATTCTGACTATGTAATGACTAAGGATGAATATAAACCTGTTACTCCAAAGTCACCAATGTTTGGTGTGGATTGTGAAATGTGCATTACAAATGCTGGATCTGAACTAACCAGGGTGTCTATTGTAGATGAGAAACATGAAACAATATATGAAGCACTGGTGAAACCATATAATGAAATAACAGACTACTTAACTAGATTCTCCGGTATTACAAAATCTCTACTATATGGAATTACAAAACGACTTGAGGATGTCCAGGAGGATATTAGAAAGTTACTGCCCCCAGATGCAATCTTAGTCGGGCAGTCACTTAATGTAGATTTACATGCTTTAAAAATGATGCATCCTTATGTTATTGATACAAGTTTAATTTTCAATCTCTCAGGAGAAAGATCCCGAAGGTCAAAACTAAAAGTTTTAGCAAAAGAGTTTTTGAACCAAGATATCCAATCAGGGAGAAATGGTCATTGTTCAGTTGAAGATTCACTTGCTTCACTGAAACTCGTTCAGCTAAAGTTAAGTAAAAATATGGAATTTGGTGATGCAGTTCACATAAACAGAGAAAAATATAAAGAAAATTATGCAAAGAAAACTATAACTAAATCTGATATAGGGCTCTCTATATTCAATCATATGATAGAACAAAAGATTACATCCATGGTTATTGGTTGTGATGATATCACTGGAGATTACCACACTTACCTTTCTCAGGCTAAAGAAAGTCTAAGTGTGCAGCTTAAGAAAACTAAAACTAAGAAAATAAAATTAAATACAGTTGATACAGTTGATGACATTATTACAAACTTGGCTGAGGCTGCTAATTCACATAACTTTGCCATGGCACATATGAAACTTGATATTCAAGAAGAAAATGAAGAAAAACAAATGGGCACTATAAACGGTTGGATAAGTACTTTGTGGCAAACTGTCAGACCTGCAGCATTGTTTGTTGTGATTTTCGGCGGAACCAGTAGTGACAATGGTGTTGGTATGATGAATGTGAAATCAGGTTCAAGAAGTTGATAGTTTTAGTTGTAAGGTCATAATAGTATAATCATTATATTTCTTATTCTTACTGTTTTATTTGTGTTTACTTACATTTGGTTCGACTTCCTCGGAATCAACCCAAGTTGATCTGTAATTATTTTATAATCTGGCTATCCTGATATCATTAAAAAATAATTCTCAACAGCGGTATAATTATCATATATTACACCACATTATTAATCATTGGCATGATAATAGTAGCTCAGTGTCTAATGCTGGATATCCCGATTTGAATTCCAGTATTGACATATCAGAGTGGTCTGAGAGTAGTTGTAGAACAATTTTATTTTATATATTGCTTAGGAATAAAGCTTAATTAAGCTACTCTGCTATGACAGCACCACATCAAAAGCTGTAGAAAAATAAGTTTCTGGGAAACTAGTATGCTTACTCAAAGCAGTCTAAATTGGTACACTACATAAATACGAAAAACTTAATTCCGATAGTCATAATCACGAATTTCAAAATTCCGATAATGAAAATTCCGTGTTTCATAATTCCTAATTTTTCATCTTCGAAACTTCAAACCGAACGTTTATAATTACGAAAATCAATATGCCGAATTTGAAAATACTGAACCATAAAATTAATTATTAATAATCCGCAATATCATAAATACGAATCCCGAATATCAAAATTCCGAATAATATTAGTTGCAATAACAAACGCCTTGTAAAACCGCATGAGCACATCAATTTATACGTTCGAGCATTCAAGTAATCAGCGGGAAATGAGAAAGTTAATTTAGTTTTTTGTACCGAGTTATTTCTTGAGTATATAGGTTATGTATTGAAAGGAAAATTCCTTTTTTATTTACGTACAGAATAAAGCTGCTCTTCGCTTCGCTCGTCGTCGAGCCTAATTTGTATAATTTCAAAATGTGCCTTATTAATTTTAATTTGTGTCACAGGAGATTTAGATTATAATTTTAAATATATACCCGTTTCAGATACAAAATCTGAATGTTGGCATTGAATTTTCGGAAAATTAAAATTCGGAATACCATATTTCGGACTAGTTACACAGCGGGTCTTTAATTCTTTGTACTAACGAAAGTCGGAAAATAAAACTTCGTATTTATGAATTTCGATAAAATAGGAATCGTGTTTTTGAATAGTCGGAATTTAGTCTCTTAGGGATTATGAAATTCGGAATTTCAAGGATCGGAATATTCAAAAATCGGAATATTCAAATTCGGAATTTTGGGGTGTTCCCAGTCTAAATTATCCAAGTGGGTACCGTCACGGCTAAGCCTTAGGAAGCACGTCAGAATGCCGCGACAGAGAGAAAGAAAAAAAGAGGTAATCTACTAAGATAAGACTGAGGTAAGATAATAGAAAAATATTTATTAGCTTTAAATTACAAGGCTGTTATTTAGCGTGCGTGAATATTTCGCCGGTGACGCGGTCGACGGCGAGCGAGGGAGGCAGCTCGGCGGCGATGTCTGCCAGGGCCTCCCAGCGGGTCACACAGCCGCTGGACTGGCTAGGACTTGCTGGCTCAGACACTGCTTCTGGAGTAGTCACTGTCGAGGCTTTATCTTCTGGTTCACTGAGAAGATTAAAATAATTGAATTTATTTGAGTAATATACCTACTTATTTAAATATTTTAGTGTATCCATCCAACTGCATTAATAACGCCACTTGTGCTGTGGCACCAGTCCTACTCCCTTAGTAGGGTGGTTAAAGTATTTTTATAGTCCACCGTGTGCCTCCTGGGGGTTAGTAGACTTACAAATACTTTTAAAATTTTGTCTTGGGTACGCGTTTGTGATTTCGAAGTGATGAGGGTTTCCTCCGCCGTTAGAGCAGCCGGCTAAATGTTCAGAAGTAGTAAAAACTCATTTAGTAGTCACTGAAACCATCGGCTCGAGAACCCAGCGCTTTTACCAATGCATGGATCGTGTATAAAGTATAATTATGTAATTGTATACAAGTGTATATAGTGTAATTGATAATAACAATCATAAAAGGTCTTAATACACTGTTTTATATTTGTGGCAGTTTATACCAGATACATTGGAGTTTTTATCATGTCTATGCATTGTATTATTGTGTCTTTATATTGGTCTTGTGGCTTTTATGCGCAGAAAAGACCTTAGCTCCCGAATGTTAGTAGGCAGACTATAAATACCTATACCGTTGAGCAAAGCATTCAGTTATGTTAAGTACCTCAGGCTGTCTGGGCGTTTTTTGAAATTACCCTGAATTAAGTGGGCTTATACTACATTAGGTGTGATGGCTAAGCGCCTTTATCTCAGCTGTGTAACGCAAACCCTTTTAAGACAATCGATCGGAACCGATAAATTAATCAGACTTACACATTACTTTCTCCGTGTTGTTGTTTCTCTTCGTTAGAGTTACCGTTATCTTTGTTTTCTGCAAATACTTCAGGAGTAGCGCTATGATTGCCAATGGTTTTTAAGTCGTTAAAACTACTGGAGTGACTATTTCTTTCTGATATTATTTCTACCACCTTTTCTACCACTTCTTCTAAGGATGTTAGTTTTTCTTCTACCTGAACAGTTGTTTCAAAGTTATTTGGTTCTGTATCCTCTGATTCTTCGTGTTCTGTAATGAAATTAAAACTTGAAACTACCATGCAACCTTTGATTGGAAATTGGCATTTAATGGCTTCCTTATAGAACTATAGAGAATAAAATTCCAAATTCAATTTCATATTTCAAAATATTTCATCATCAAAAAATGTTTAGGTAAAAATGTGTGAAAATATTTAATTCGTAGACTTAGACGAGAAAAGCCAGTGAATAAAATATTTCCTTAACATTTTTCTTCAACTTATTGAGGGGCAGGGATTGAACTGATAACTTAAATCGACTCTCCTTCTAATTTGGTATGTAAAGTAATTTTGAAGTATGTTATTTTTATATTTTTTTCCAACAGAATGAGGTGTTTTGAGAAAGCTATATCAATATTTCTGATTTCTGAGTAGTATTTAATTAAAAATATATTTTTAAAGAATGTCGTGCCATGAACCTTGATCCGTGAACCATGACACCGTCACGGACTTCTTAAAATCGCATTTCTAAGTTCATTATTATACCTAAAATGAAGAACTCTACAATTTTGTACGGATTCTTCTGACAGTTATTTATTGTAAACGTTGGTAGGACAGTTTAACCAAAGAGTACCTAATTAGAATGAGACGACGTCATATAGAGGTTGAATGAGAGTCATATTTAATTTGCTCATATCGTTAAAATAAGCTCAATTGCATTATTCTGCTAGTTAGTACTAACAAAATATATCATAGAAAAGTGATATCTCCGAATAATTTTCGAATTAAAATCAAATTTTTTTTCTTTATATACCGAATTATACTCGTTGATAGGTGTTTGACCAGCACAGTTTTTTTTATAAAAGTCCTAAAGCCTAAAGTTTGAAAAAGGCAATCTATTTTAAAGGAATAATAAAACATATAAGTTTTAAATCGTAAAAAAAAACTACTAGGTACTACTACGACGACGAAGTTAATGTGCCTTTGCTATGCAGGACCTTCCAAATTTAGAACACGTTAAGAAAAACTAACCTCGCTATATTAAAAGAAGCACTTCAGTTTTTTTCATTTTTATTATACTTTATCAAAGAATTTTTATTGAATCAAGTAGTTTTCCGACAAAGCAACAAGTCGTTTATTCCGATACCTGCTGAGTAGCACCAGCGCTTATCGCTTTGCCTTTAGGCCACTTCCCGTTGACCTAAAACCGAGAATTTTGACACGATATAAGGTAGTTAGGCACAAGTTTAGGAAATTGTGAATTTTAGGCATTATAATTACTTTGTATGTTCTAAAAGGCAAATGTAAGTGGATCTTATACGACCTAAAAGAAAGCAGCTCTACCTATATAATGCTAACGGATTCCTCGATTTTTAAAAAAGTAGATGCCACTCTTTTGTTTTCGCTAGGTAATTGTCTGTTTTGGTTTGTAGCTACACAGACCATTTGATATACTTATTTAACAAATACAAAACAAAAAAAGTCAAACGAGTTATTTGTAGACGTTTAGGCATTCTAAGAGGACAACCAAAAATAAACGTACATAAATTACGTCAAAATCCAATGCCGTCATTTCAAAAGAAACGGAAGACAATCTAAATTAAAGAAAAATAGTTGTCAAATTGAAAAAGTTCGTTCCTAGTGTTGTAGTTAGGAAGACGTTCGTCTGATGCGTAGCATCACTAGTTAGTTTGTGGTAGTTAGGCATTAATAATAATAAATCCCCAGAAGCACACACCCACTATAAGGCCCCAAAGTAAGCAAAGCTTGTGTTATGGATGACCATTCAGCGAACTGAGGGGCAATCCAGAATAAATATACATATATAAATACAAACAAACATGACCCGAGAACAAACATCTGTATTCATCACACAAATTAATGCAGAGACCAGACCTCGAACCTGGGACCTCCAGCGTATGAGACAGGGATACTACCCACTACGCTACAAGGCCAACATTGAATGAGGTTTTGCCTTACGAGGGCAATGAATCCACAAACTAATTGTAGAGCAAACCGCTGAAGTCTAGCTGGGCATTAAGTAGGTAATTAATTAAAGTCTTGACATAAACTAACTATTTTTAGTTCTGTTACTACTTTAAAAGTATAGAAAAGACTAATAATAATAATAATCGTTTATTTCAGACCATCTATCCATATTATGTTAGTTATTAATTTCTTATGAACTATGTTAGTAAAGAAAAACAGATTTTTAACACAATTACAATTATAACAATACAAAATTATGCATTCCTTTTTATATGAACATCGTTTCATTATTTATATGTCGTACTGTTCACCTTCCCGTACAATACTTGAAGAATGCTGTTAGGACTATTACAGATTCGAAATTTCAATGAATCAATCCTCTTCCTTGAGATGGCATAAAAGTGGTCAACCCTTGCTTCAGCGAACATAGTTGATGCGCTGCAAAATCGCGGTAGTCCCAACAGCAGTCCGAAACCATTATTATACTGGCCACTAGGCCGTGCTCTACAGCATAGGATGATTACTTAATTATTACTTTAATATTAAAACGCTGCCTTAGCAGTAATATTTGATATGTTTTATCAAGATATATATTACTTATCCGTTCACGTCGTCATCGGAGGTAGAATTTCGCTTTGCTAAACTACCATATTATACATAAAAGCTATTTATATGTACAGTAAAAAATGTTTGAAAAGAAGATTTTTAAGGTATAAAAGGCAAGTTCGAACCCCTTCCCCTAGTTTAAGCCACCTAATTCTACTTTTAAAAGGCAGGTCTTATAAAGATCAAAACTTGTTTATGTGTTCTGTTTGAAATTTTACAGTACCCAAAGACCTTTCAGAGTGGTTTTCAAAATGCCTAAAAAAGTATCAACTGTCAGGATGCCTCGACTGAAACCAACATCTCATTTTCTACTAAACCTCTAATTATTTTTTTGTAAATTAGCTTTATGTTTCTATCGCGTTCCGGTAGCATGCGCGAGGGCTTTATAAAATGTAAAATAAGTTACATCCAAATAAAAAACCTGTCAGACTGTCACAAAATAATATCTTTACTTTTAAAGATTTTAGAGCATTGCTAAACCTAATAAATCTTTACATGATATACAACTAAGTCGATTACTGCCGTCGCTTAGACCTTTTGATCTACTTTGCGGTTTATATAATTATATCCCCAATCACACCAACTGTATGGCCCCAAAATAAGCAGAGCTTGTGTTATGGATCACCATACAGCGAACCAGTTACCAAGAATAAACATACATATATATATATATCAACAACCATGACCCGAGAACAAACATCTGTATTCATCACACAAATGAATGCCCCGGCCAGGGCTCGAACCTGGGACCCCGAACCAGGGCTCGAAACGGGTGCCGTTTGAGGGTGTTCGTCGTTTGGATACTTGGGGGGAGGGAGACTTGCCGAGCTAACAGATGCAGAAAAGAATAATTTTGTATAGACATAAAGAGACTGTAAATTTATTTTGAAAAAAAAAAAAATATACCCGTGAAGTTTCTTGCCAGTTCTTCTTCACGAAGGTTTTTTTTCGAACTGGTGGTAGAATCATGTTTTATTTGACGTCAATAAGAACAAGTAATTGTCAATGTTGAGAAATAAATATTTGAATTTGAATTTGAATTTTGACCTCCGGCGTATAAGACAGGGCTACTGACCACTACGCTACTTGGCCGTCATATCTATCTTTTAATGCGGTTTTCATCGATAGATAGAGTGATTCTACAGGAGGGTTTCTACGTATAGTTTAATATTTTTTATGTATATTTGTTGAAATAATTGTTTAAGTTGTCAGAAGAAATCAAGCGCACTGAGATCTTTCATCGAAAATGCTGTCTTATTCTTTTGACAAAAAGAGTACAGAGTAATGATTATTACGTCATACGTTAGTTTCACAAAGTAATGTATGACGGAATTGTTGTGAAAAGTCGTGACGGCATATGTACCCATTTTAATGTTAAAAAACAGTCACATACAATGTGGTAATTAGAAAGCTATCTAGACATGATACGATATTAATCCTTATTTAATTAAATACTTTAGTTTATTTTTTTATCTATTTATTAAGATACACCAACAGTGGAATTATTGAAGTAACATTACATAACATTTCTTAAGTGTATATACTGATGTGTGCACAATTTATAGATGTACAGCATTCACTGTTACAGTGGTTAACGTTACGTATATAAATAAAACTACAATTTTATAAAACAGAAAGACAAAAAGACAAAGGATAAAAATGATTGAAATAATTTTTAAATTTAATTAATTTTGTAGTTAGATATAACATTAAAAAAAAAACAAATCAATTAGGTTTTGTTTCGTGTAGAAAAAAATAAAATACAACATAAAGACTACCATTAGGTAACATAACAGAACATCAGTTAGTCAAATACTAAAATAGTTTAAATTTCATACTCATTACAATTGCTTTTTGCACTTTAAAATTATATCTTATGAGTTACCGCAAAATTAAAACTATCGCGCGTCAGTATAAATACAAAATTTATAATTAAAATTGATAGTTGTGAAAATACCTTTGATTGAGTAAATTTAAAAGGTCATTTTTATCATATTTGTTATTTGTTTTGATAATATGTACCGACTTTTTACGTTTTCAAGTACTACTTTCAAGGATAGGAAATGAGGAACTTTGAAAATATTTCAAGTAGGTTAAATAAACATTTAAATCTAACTTCACGCTCGACGCAACAAGCTGAACGACAGAAAATAAATTTACGCACATATGGGCTGTTACCCGCGCGATCCGCGTGCGCCGCCGGCCGCTGATGAATAGCAATTAGTAACTAATAATGACTAACTATTTTAATTTGTCTTTGGATTTCAGTGCTGTAAATCCTACAATTATTTCTTTCTCACATCTACTTCTTACTTAAGAACACAATTGCTATTAGTGTGCCAAGATTTATCCCGACTCCCGTCCAGTTACCTATATACAAAAAGGTAATTATAATGTAGGTTGTAGACCCTTTTACCGGCAACTTATACATATTTTTAATTTACGAACTAAACAAAAGTAACCTAGGACACATCTTATAAGATCCCAATGATTTGCAGAACCTTCGTGTTAATCGTATGCAAAAACTGTACCGTAACTGTAACTTATGGTTACTGGTATTTAAAATCTTAACGTATAAAAAAGCGTAGGTACGTAATTTTAAAATAAAGAATGTAAGTTGTTAAGAAACCTCGTGGCTTAGATTATTTATGTCACTGCTGTGTGCAGATGTTATATTTAATTTAAGTTTTAATTGAAATTAGAGTGCGAGTTAGGCATTGCCATTGTGATATACTTACCTAAATTTATTCTAAGACATTTGATTACTTATTATTAGTCAATTTCAACTTAATATTTTTAATTGTTTATTGAAAATAAAAAAAATTGTAAATTCTGCTGGCTCAATTAATAAATTACTGCGCGTTTCTACTTTTGATAAATAAAAAGGGCATAATTAACGTTGAGAACTAGCTAGACATATATATATATCCAGACTAATATTAAAAAGAGGAAAGATTCTAATATATAATAAGTAAAACTCTTGACCTACAAAAACCCAATTTAAATTCTCAGGCAATCAAGAAATACGCAGATTAAACTATGAGAAAAGCCTAGTCTAGAATATGGAAAAATGCCTGATAAGTATGCAAGCAGCTTAACTTACATCATCAACTAGTTTTACATTAGTTCCGTTAAAAGATTTGGGATTAATTTTTAATTATAAATATACAAATGATATGGGATTTTACTGGCCCTGCGGCTGCACTCGCCCCCGACTGAGGAAGAGCTCTATACAGGTTGGAAACTAGAGGTTTTCGACAGTTAAATGCGAGTAAAAAGCCGTATTATATTGTTTTATTTTATAAAGAGTTGAAGTCAATGACCTTTATTCAGGTAACTAAGACTAAGTAAGGCTAGGAAGGTCAAATGTTGAGAGTGTGATTGATGAACAGCCTGGTTTCTTGAATTTTGTATGAAAATGTAGTAAAATAGATTTTCTGGTTATTGATAGTTGAGGGGCTGGAGAGGCTAAACATCATCAATCTTACATTTACGTCACTGGAACCACGGGCATAAACTTCACTAGCTTTACGCACTTATCTGATTCCTTAATCAACAATTATCGAATAAAATAAAATTTAGAATAGTACGTAGGTGCTTTGTATTTATAGCACGTTATAACTGTTAAGTATAATATAAAATTGTGCCTACAACGTCTATGTTGATTTGTTATAATAACTAAAATTTACCATAAATTTGCCTAAGAAATAGGTACTCTAACATAAACACCTTATTACCGAACCTGTGTTTTGCAAATGAAAGAAGAAAACTATCATTGGCATTTATATATTTCAAGGAGTTATATGTTTGATCGGGCGTGTAATTATGGTACAAAATTTATATACAAATACAAAAATCCCAACCAAATATTCGCAACCAGAGATCGTACAATCAGTTAAGGCTAACTTACTAGTTGAACGCGAATTCTTGTCTTGATACATGGAAAAGGTTAAACCTACCAAATGATAGGCGCAAATGAATAAAACGAAGCAGTTTTATCTACAGCTGCAGCGAAAAGGCAAAGAGTTAATTTCATTGGCTACCTCGCTATTATGCACAGAACAGTAAAGTGCACAGATAAAATATATAACTTTGTCACGCGTTCCATTTCGTGGTTGGCTTGCCTTGGGGTAATTTATAAAGGAATTTTATGAACACGCCGAGGAATATGTGTTTGTGGAGTGACCTTACATACAAACTGTTTTGCTCATAATTCATTTGCGAATAATAGTCATTTGTGAGTTTATTTGGTATAAATCTAAGAGCTGGGTTCTAAGGACATTTATAAAATTAGAGTGTATTTGCAAAGAGCTTCTTTACGAGTATGAGGATCGAGGACTTATATGAAAATTTCCCACATTTTTAACATTTTAGAAAATGTACATACATTTTCTAAAATGTATGATTTAGTAAAATAATGCATAGCGTAGGTTTTGGTGGGTAGCTGGGGAGTAATTTGTGTGAATGTGCATGTGTTTCATTTTCCTTTTTGTTTCTGGTCTTTGTGTTTTTATCGCAAAATCTATATTGTCAAATATTAACAACGCAAATCCACTAATTTAATTTAAGCAAAGACGAAAATAAGAACGTGACGTGATTAGACGGCGTGGTAAAAAATATGTATGTATCTAATCAGAAACTTAGGCAGTTGTCCCACCGGCAACGATGAACAAGCAGCGAGTAGAGCTAGAATGTAGAAACGAGTTGACGAGCGGCGTTCTACTGTTCTAAAAATGTGGGCAAAATCTGACCAACCACAGACGCTATGATCTTTACATACGGTAAAATCGATTAAAAACTAATTTTTTTTTGATACGGCAGCACTATGTGTCGCTGACTGATTGATTGATAGAAAAAAATATGGCATGAAATTGCTTCTAATACTATAGTTTGAGACCGGCATTTTTCGCTATTTCGATAATTTAAATATTATTTATAGCTTTTTTCCCTTGTGTGAGCGTGTGACGTCGAGTTGAGGTTCCTGCTCCTCCGTCTACTCCGGTGCCACTGCACAAAGCCTATCATATAATACATCATCATCGTCGTCTGAACTAGATAACAATGATAATTCAAATGATTGTTCGATATTCATAATAAATAAAAATACGTCTACTTTGAGATTCGTACTGTAGAGAAATGACCGCTGGTTGCTCTCTCGGCGAGAGTTCTGATCGAGTATCGCTAAGCGAGTATTATCTTTCATAGCTCTTGTCGCTCAACCTCAAACTATTGAAGCGAGTCCTCGCCGGCAGTGTGAATAGTCAACGCTTAACTATTTGTACATCTCTTTTGTTTACACGGAATGTATATCTTTAGTACGTTTCTTGAACGAGAAATGGCTGACAGTTGGTCGTTTGCTCGCCGGCGGTGGGACAACTGCCTTAGCCTGTACAGTAATAATGTTAAGTACACGGCCATTCTTTTAAAATTTAATTAAAACTGCGTTATTAAATCTTTTATTGCAAAACATATCACAATATAATGTGAATTTGTATTTATAGCGATTTATGACATATTGTTTTTACTAATAGATTTAATTATTATTTTTCTTTTCTTTGTAACGTTTGTTTTGTATCAAGGAATATTATTTGACATTGTTTTTATTCTTCGTCAGTTTAGGATATTCCGATGCATAAGACTACCTATCTTTTTAATTTGGCATGGTATTATCAAAAATGTTTATTTTATGTTCGTTATTTTTTAATTACATTGTTAATTACTCATTTATTTTACGATGGGAATTGAATTTAAAAAATTACGTTTTCATGTGACCAGACCTGTGTTTATATTTAAGATCATATTTTTTTTTTTTTTTTTTTTTTATTAATAATTAGCAGGCGTTTGTCTTCCATCTATGATAGATATATATTTATGATAGATCAAGCAAAGAATTTTATTATAAAGAATATATGTATATAAAGAATTTTATTAATTACAAGCGACCCGCCCCGGCTTCGCAGGGATAACAGAGCCACGGATAACAGATATTTACCTAAATTCCTGTTCTGTTGTAATAATGCATCAAATTGTTGCGTTGAGCATGTAGATTATATTTAAATGTAACGTTTATTTATCCTACTTGGGTTATTTTCAAAGTATTTTTTTCCTATAGTATTTGAAAACGTAAAATATCGCTTCATGTTATAAAAACTGTATTGTTTTACATTTTAATAAAATCACTTTGTACTTTGGAATTACACATTTTATTATACTAATTTGACGAAAATGTCCATTGATTAAATTTAATTAATAAAGGGTATATTCACAACTCTTTCCACTTTAATTGTGAAATAAGTAAGTACCCCTCTATCATACAAAGACAACATAAACTAAAAATGCAACTTAAACTGTAAAGTGATTCACAACGTAAAACAAAACCAACAAAACTGCAACCTTCCATAAAAACACTGTTTAAAAATTATCAATAATAATTAATAATAAGTAATAATATTAAGTGCATTTTCGGCCGTCAGTAAGCTTTTTTTTTGCAGCACTCAATGGACGAATGGAATGCACGATAATTTGTATCATTTATGTAAATGATTATTAAAAAAAGTATCAGAACTAAAATATATCCCAATAAAATTATCTCAAATAATAAGAAATTAAACGTGAGGAGTCTCCGTAGAATAGCTGCGTAAAGTTGGGGTTACTGATTCAATGCAAAATAAGTTTTGCTGGTGGATTATTTTAAAGATAAAGGCATAAAGCTTTTCATAAACAGTAAAGAAAACATAGGTGTACATTTAAAACTAAATAAATAATATCAAAAACATATAACATAAACTTAATTATGTTAATTGTATAATTTTGCAAAACATTATTTCGATTGCAACTATAACTTTTTGTGAGTTTTGTTTTCTTTTATTTCGGGACCCCACCATCACCAAACTTCAAAATTCAAATACGTCAATCAAATATTTATGTGCTCTGTTATTTTGCAAAAAATGGATGTGCTCTTTCGGGTTTCCTTTTTTTTTTGACTTTTTTTCTTCCCATGTTCCATGTTTCCTTTTTGATTTTCCTTTATATTAGAACGTATTTCGCCATAAAATAAACAAAATTATCAAAAAAAAATCTCATACTTCAAGCTTCATAAGCGCGGAAGGTTGCGGGCATTACCAAGAATATCTTAGTATGTATCTTGCTTGATCGTACACTTAAACTTGTTTGCGTTTATCAAAGTTGCACGGGGCTAGCATAATAAGCCGAGTGGGTGTATTAAACGCGACAAATACTCGCTTCGGGTCGAGAGATAATATGGCTCAGTAGCGTCAGTTTCTCGCATTTTGAGACCTCCTCGACTTGTCGCGGGTACAGACCTCTTCCTTTAAAAGCCTTTAGGTTAGTCTAATGTATAAATGTGTTTTCTTTCTATATTCTAATTAAGCTTTTGGACATGTGACTCTAGTGTTGAAAAAACTGGCGATCAATATTTTTCGGGTGCTTCTCGATCGTGCGTGTCACTTTCATAGTGTTGGTTCGTTTTGAAGCAGCCATACTGTTAACTGGCGCTTTGTTTCTGGATCATATTGATAAATCCAAGATTACCTGTTATGATATCGCAAACTCGGCGGAAAGAACCTGTTTTGAATTTATCAATCATATCATGGCAAACGCGCGCGTGCGCATGAGCATCGCTGAGGTTGTGGCGTACCCAGCGCGAAACAATCCTCCTTACGCGAAGGTGGTTAAGTAAAATAAAATGATCATTTCCCGGTTCAATTTACAGATTGTGCTGCATCTATTCGTTTGTGATTCGCCGGTTTTGTCGAATCAAATGTTTCACTTGTAGTACTTTTTATTCCGTAACAGTAATCAAAGGATGAACACTTCTTTCTCCATCCTTCAAATTTAAGCGACCGCACTTAAACTCGTTATACCCGCGGAACACAGTTACTGTAGAAGGCGTCTTGTTCATAATGGCTAATCGAAGTCGATTTAACGATTTATGAAGTTTCAAGTTGGACTTAAGTCGTAAGAATCATTGCACGAAAATGTTCCCGACGCAGATCCATTTTTTCATGACCTACAGTAGTTAAATTTAAAACAAATATATTTAAATTTTTAATAATCAAATTTTCTAAATAAATTCTAATCCGCGTTCCATATCTAAAAACTTTTTTTCGCAAATCTTTAGTGGTTTGCTATGTATTGATTTATTAGCTCGGTTGAGATCATAGAAGATTTTGCTACGAGCTTCTGGCTACGGACTACGATTCTGAAGAGGCCTACGAAATATTTTTCGACAGATTATTTTGTACATTTAAAAAAAGGTTCATTATTAGTAAACGTTAACTGCAAAAGTAATGTAAAAAAGTAATGACAGTGTTTTACTCGTTTATAAGTTTGTAGTAAAATAACGAAAAGAGCAAACTTTCCCGGACATTTGTACCAAATATGTACAATTGATAGCAGTTAATAATATATAGGTAGACGTTTTGGATCAAAAAATTTTCGAAGATTTTAAACCATATTTGCTGTATGTGAATAAAAATTTCAGAGCCGCGAGCAATAGGTTAATCACAACTAATCCCTTAAACCAACTTCATTTGCTTTCCAACAGTTGTACTAATTCGACTAATTTTTATGCTTAATTTATCGTTACGATCAATCTTTGAGAGGCACAAATAGCGATGGATACCCCCTATAAAAAAATCTTAAAGACATTATATTAGGATTGTTTATTTATTAAATAGTCAGTGAGACGAAACTAACAACTTTCTCTCTCTCCACCTGTACTTTTAAATAAAACTTTGGACGTCAAATATCGCAGCTTTTGTTGTCAAGTTAATATGTCATATTATGACTGACTTGCATTCCGGACCCTGCGGAGTGAACAATATGAATCGCGTGGTTAAAATTTAAACACGCCATAGTGCGCTCCTAAGGAGATAGCATTGATCAAACTTAGAGCTCAAAAGGTAAGTAAGTTCCTAGTCTACATAAGTTTTGTTCTGAAAATAAGTGCATTTAGCTAAGCTGTCTTACTGTAAATGAAAAATTGAATACGTGCGTTAGGAACCTTCTAGGTATGTAAACACAATTGCACCTACAATGTTGTATCAACGTCGACCAAGGCTAGGGATTGGTAGTAAAATGTTTTATTACGCTACAAAGATCTAGAGTTCATGTTGGCCACGAAATTATAAAAAAGTTCAAAGTATTTTAAGTAAATTTAATATTTTAGGATTCGAATGTGGCGTTAAAGTCTAGGGCAACTCCTCCAATTGTAGCGCCTTTGATCCGGGCGTAATTATTATTCAACCTGCGTGTTAATGGTTATCTAATACTTGACGTCAAACTAAGCTCACAAATACTCCATGTTTTTAACCACGATTTATTCACGTAGTCCATTCGAAGTGGCAATACTTTAACTTATTTTGAATACTTGAAAAAACTTTTTTGGGGTTGAATACTATAAAAATTAACAGCGATGTAAACTATCTGAGTATAAAAAGTACAACCGTATTCCATATTGGAACGTCCCAATAATGCGCGGCTTCAACGTGTACGAGTAGGTAATTGAACGAGACAGGAACTGGAAAAATATCTTAAATATTAGGTCTTTACCTATGAAATTGCCGTTTTTCACGAAATAAATGAAGCGTAATGTTTTTATATATTTTTTATTTCTATTAATCAAAATAATCACCCATGCAATCAATGCATCTTTGCCAACGCATTGTTAGCTTATTGATGCCTTTCATGAAGAAATCAGCTGGACGGGAGGCAACAAATTCTTCAAAGGCATTTTGTACTGCCTCTCGGGTATTGAATTTTTTTCCCGCCAAGAAGTTATCCAAATTCTGGAAAAAGTAGAAGTCTGTAGGCGCAAGGTCTGGTGAGTACGGCGGATGACGGAGAACTTCCAACCCCAACTATTGTAGCTTGGAGACCGTCTGCTGTGCAGTATGAGGTCGCGCGTTGTCGTGCAGGAGCAGTGGAGCCGGACGATTGACCAAAGCTGGTTGGAGACGTGCGAGCTTCTCCATCATTGTGTTCAGTTCTTCACAGTACACATATGCAGTAATGCTTGTCCCGTTTGGCAAGAAGCTGTGATGAATTACACCCGCGTTAGACCACCAAACAGTGACCATCACTTTTCTAGGGGTAAGTTTTCGTTTAGGGCATTGTTTGGGTGCTGAACCAGGGTCCAACTAACCTGCTGAGCGCTTACGATTGTCAAACAGGATCCATTTCTCGTCACAAGTAACAATGCGGTTCAGTGCGGTTCAGAATTCCTTCATTTGTATGCCTGCTGAGCAGTGCAAGGCACGTCTCCACGAGTACTTCGCGCTGGCGGTCATTGAGTTCGTGGGGTACCCATTTGTCAAGCTTTTTTACCTTGCCAATTTGACGCAAATGGACCAATATTGTTTTGATGCTAACGTCGAAAGCTGCTGCTAATTCAGCCGTGGATTGAGTTTCATCAGCTTCCACAATTGCCTTTAATTCGTCATTGTCGACCAAAGTTTTCGGACGACCACGGGGTTCATTTTTCAGGTCAAAATTTCCAGAACGGAAGCGGGTAAACCAATAACGGGTGGTGCGTTCGTTTGTAGTGTTCGCTCCGTAAACGTCGTTGATGTTGCGTGCCGCTTGTGCCGCTTTGCTGCCACGACGGTACTCATACTCCATAATTACTCGAATTTTTTACTTATCCATGATGACGAAAAATGTTCGAATGCGTTGAAAACAAAACACTAACTATTAAACAAATGACGATTTTAGAAAAAGAATTCCATGTTTGTCAAATAAAATTAATTTGAAATTAGAATTATCAGTAAAAAAAATAATATTTTCATTTGAAATGGCCAGTACGGCAAAACGGCAGTTTCATAGGTAAAGACCTATTAGTTTTGTTAAAAAGTGACATGAAGATTACAATGTAAAATACTCGGCCAAAAGAGATTAATTTCAGAGATAAACCAATTTTTCGTTGAATAAATAATATATATGTCGCAAAAGAATTGTTGAATTAGCCATTTAAATAAATATCTAGCCGATTGTTTGAACATTTTAATAATTTTTCATATATCTAGAAACCGGCTTAAAAAAACTAAATAAAACAAACTTTTTATAACTTACCATCAAATTCACTTCCAGATTTTTGAGTATCTATTTTATTAATATCAACTATTGAATTATTATTTTTAGCTAGTTTCTCAAGATCATCTACATTATCGGTATCACAGCCAGGGGTAGGAAGCACGGAGATGTTCTCGGTTTTCATGTTCGTGTTTATAATTTCTGGAGATGACTGCTCTTGCATATCTTCAGAAAACTTCAAAGTTTTTCCTGAAAATAATAAAGGCATGTGACCAATTGACTTCAAATATTTATCTCTCGTTTGTTTTCCTTATTTTGCTTTCAGAGGCAAAAACTGTACGAATCCAGAACTAAATTGGCAATGGCGGAACAGATCCTAGGACAGATACAATGAAAGCTTTAGGAAATCACTGGCTAAGGAAAGCAGAAAAGCTAGGTCAGTAAGAATCCTGAATAATTTACTAAGGAAGGCGACAATTCCAATATCAGTCTTTGGATTAAGAAAATTATAATAATCGCTTAAGTATTGTACCTTCTGCAGAGTGCATGGGTTTAATTATTTTATACTGAATAGCTTTTTGCATTCATCTTACTTGATAGGAAGTGTCACGCAAGTAAGACAAGTTACGCCTATTCAAGGGGTTGAAACTACTTTAAAAAGATTCACTATTACAAGAAAACCACGCCTCGCTCAGGTGCTTGACTCGACCCACGTCTTTTGGTTAGTTTACAGTTTGTGTTTTGCAATGAATATTTTTGTAAATATATTTAAAACCATCATCTATCTATATTCCAGGGCGCACATTACAGTGAGGTTATTTAACGTTTAAAAATAAGTTTTACGACTCTGGCTTAAATAAACTATATTCTTCGTTACTTATTACGTTATTTTGCATGGTACTTAACATAATACGGTCATAACCTAAAATGTAACGTTAAGGGGAACGTTCTTCAAATAAACAAAGAACTATGAATATAAAGTGGTATTTGATAACGATTAAATTTTATGAAGCGAAACTTTTGGTGATGTGTTTGTTCATTTGGATAAGGTTGTTTTTGTTTTAGCTTTTCGATAATATTTTTATTTGGTGGTATCGGAAACATTTTGATAAGGTACATTTTATATTAACTTCTTGTTTATCTTTAAACAGGTACTTACCTAAGTAAGATCTTGTATAAATCTAAATAAATACTTTTTTGTCAGTCTCTGGCCTCGTACCTCCGTATTTATTGTCTGTTTCGAAGTAACACGGTACAGAAACTTTCTCAAAATTATTTTTTTGCAACGCTTACCCTCACTCATGAACAAAAATAACTTTGAAATTGGTTCACTTAACTACCCAGCAATCAGGCATAAACAATTAGGTATGTGGCGTCAAGATACATAAATTTGACTACGTTTTACATAAATTAAGGTAAATTGTTTCCTAAACAATGCAACGAAATGCCGAACAACGCTCGGAAATGGTGAAATGAAGGAAGGAATTCGGCTTTTACTTGGCAAGTTCTGTATGAACCTACCTGTGGCGCTGGTGGGGGACGCTAGCGAGTTAGGAGCGCTGCTCGTGCATCCCATGGTTCACCGCTGCTCTGAGGATACAAACATGAGAGTGTTTTGTTTGTCTGTTTACCGCTCGAAGTCTTCTGAACAGTGTCGGCCGCGGCCGGCTGGTCTGCCCCGCCGCGCCAACTCTACCCGACTGCTCCCCGCCAGATCGTATCACACCCACCTATTAAGGGAGGAGGGTGCCCACTCAACTGACCTCGCACCCCCATCGCGTTTTTCCAATTAAACGAACGTAGTACATTCCTTCACATTGACGCGTGTTTAGTGAAAGACCTTTCCTTCCCACCGTGTTCAATGTGAAGGCGCTATTTCAGCCTCTATTTAGAGCAAAAAAAGACTGTTATGAAATGACTGATAAATTAAGCCTTGTCGAATGAACTAGGGTTAAAAATGTTATTATGCAAAATAGAGAACGCTTATTATTAAAATAATGTTCTTTATGGAATGTGAAACAAAGCTATTTTATTTATAACCTTTTACTACAGTCGATGTAATCTCTAATGTTAAGTGCCAGAATCACAAAAACAGCCGTAATTTTCTTTTTTAGCTTGCGCGTAACTAAGAGATCCCAATTTGTAAAGCCTACTTTTAGAAGTGTAATAAATGTCTTGCTCGATTCACTTTGGTGAATTACTTTTAAAATTACAAAACACGATTTTGTTTTGTTATGTTTGGTGTAAATTTAAGCTTTTTTAAATGGGTCCCATTTAAATGCCGGAGTCAAATTACTATGGCAAATAAGTTATTTTCTTTCGACACAAGTTTTCATATTTAGATTTAACATATTTAAGATTCCCCTTTATTTTAGGAAATACAATAGACATGAAACAAGGTTTCTTGACACCCTTTTAGCAATAAACCTCTTTATAGATTAATTTCAGCAGTGGTTATGTCTTCGGTTAATACTAATATCGATAAAAAGATGACAAACTTGATAATTCAAAATAAAGCAGAGCAAGCAAATATGGATTGCACTGACAAAACTCATAATAATAAAATAGACATTCATGTCTTTTCAACAAAAAACATGTCCCTTTCATAATTTGAACTCGGGGTCCCTGGTGCATGAGGCAGACACTTTTACCACAAGGAATTTTACAGCTAGCGTCTATATAAAGTTTTATGCGTCTGAACCAATTTTCAAAGCACATTTTCCAGTCTGCAACAGGTACACGATGCCAAATCAGGGCTGTAAGGCGGATGACCCAAAAATTTTACCGCTGTTTTGAGTAGAAAGTCCCTCGATTTTATAGCGGAGTGAGCGGGCGCGTTGTCGTGGTGGAGCAAAATGCCTTGAAGTGCCGTATTCGGTCGCTTGCTGCTCGCAGCAGCAAAAATTTCTGGCATGCATTTGTTAATGCACAATTCTGAATTGATGCTACTTTGGTTTTTTAAATTACAAAAACACTTCTTTTTATTTCCTCGAAAACAGAAACCTGAAATGGACAGTAAAATTGTATGACAGTTGCATACTGTTTTCAAACATATTGCAGTTTATATAATTTACAAAAGTCATTATTAGATACAAAATATATGCAAAAAACACCTCTTTGTATTCCCTCGAAAACAGAACCCTGAAATGGATGTTAAAACTTTATGAAAGTAGCATACTGTTTTCAAGCTTATTGCAGTTTTTATAGAACTCATTAACATGGGTAGCTTTATTACAAAATGCACTTTCATAATATAAATGATGTGAAAGGCCTCAGCTTTTTATGATCAATGTTTGTAAAATTAACTTTCAAGTTCACTTTCATGAGAACGGAATATATAACTCATTTATGACGACGAAATTCAACAGATTGCAGGTTGGTAGAGATGAACGCGCCCGCCACCACGCTGCTGACGAGAAAGCGCTTTTTGCAGGTCACACATAAATGCACACACACACACACACACACACACACACAACACATTTTTTTCACGAAATTTTGCACAAAACCACTTTCTGTTTGCTTTATTATTTTTTCTCTCTCCGCTATAAGTTTTCTTGTTTTATACAAAATCTGTAATATGTATAAGTCTGTTTTAATTATGAAAGTCCATAGTTGGCTGCAATTTGTGAATAAAAATATTTATGCATTCTTATTTAAGAGCTGTGGTTTATGTCATGATGCAATAAATGCACGATTTACTCGTTACAAACTGACTGTATTTTTTGGACTCGACGAGCCATCTAAAAATCCCTCATGTAAAGAACGACCATCCTAAAATATTAAAAAATACAATAAGGTACCTAAACTTTGAATTCCAATACCACAAAATGTCTGTAACAAAACACTTTTAACAACAATTAAAAGTACCTAATTACAGATTGTTCAATTCAATCTCAATCAACGAAATTCAACTTCCAAAACAATGTTAAAATTGTTTTGTGTTTGCTATGTCTCACTTAACCAACTTCAACGGAGAATTGAAAATCTTCGAAGAATTTAAATCAATTTTTCTATATTGTCTTATGTTCAAGAACGAAGCCATAAAGTATTTTTCCTTCTGTCAAAATTCTCTGAAACAGAGATGGGACTTATGTCCCTGGGGTCTCTCAAAGGTTAGTGTTATTAAATGTATTTATTTTTGTAATTACTTAGTACAGTTTTATAGACGTAATTTAAATAACTGACTATATCTGTTGATTGAGTTATAACAACTAATATTATAAAAAAATATTGGGTGTAATTCAGTTTACAGAAGAACGAAGAAAGAATTAGTAATGTCTGGGAAAATTCGTAATCTGAGTATTTCAGCGAAAAGACCGGCGTAAAGTGGGCTTCGAGACAGTGATGTCTGATATAACTAACTTGTTGATATATTTGTTGAAATACTAGTATTTTGTAAAAGCAATTAACCAATTCAGACAAATCTATCCTAAAGTTTAGAATATGGAATATATTAATGTATTGACGTTTGTTATTCATTCCGCAATATTTCTCATTGAATTCACTTAAAAATCCATGACAAAAAAAATTGGCAAATGAGGATCAGCTAATGTACGCCAATTACACAACACAAGGTATAATCCTCGTTTGACTCTTAGTGCAATAGCTACTAGAACAAAAAACCAAAATTAATTCAGTAACCAAGGTATTTTCGAAAACTTTTTGCAGTACCTACACGTTTCGAAACAAAGCGTATTCGTGACTCTGCCGTAACAAGGAAGAACAAAACACCGCCCACTGTGCTTTAGTTATTAACGGTACCTTTATAAAACCATTAATTAAAAGCACTCTTAATTTATTCCTTAAATTAAAGCAAGTACTATTTTTAAATCCTTTGACCTAGAGTTTGCGGTCTTTGGGGGGGAGGTGTACAAAAAGAACAATACAATTTAAACCAAAGGTGGGGACGAAATAATAATTCTTTTTACATGTACGGTCAGCGACAATTAGCGGAATTAATGCAGTGATTTTATAACTACATAAATTGATCTTAAATTTTTTTAAATAAAAATTTGCAACTGACTAACTACGCATTAACGTAAAGCAACTGAGTACATATGTTCTCCAGTTCGATTTATAACTACCCATAATTTCCAGAAAAGAAGTTTTTAACTATTACGATATTTAGGGCAGCTTTTGAATCACAAAGACAATGAGATCATCGAGAATCACGTGGTGTCTGTTAATCTGTAAAAAGAGTAAAGAGCATGAACATACTATACAACATAATAATACAATTTCCTGCAGTTATAATTTTCGATTATAATCAAATGGTTATTAATTAAAACACAGGAAAAACCGGTTAATTTTTTTACTCACTTAAATTTGGAATGTCACTGTAAAAAAATCAACAGCTACTTTAGCTGAGTGTATGAAGTTGTTGCGTGAAATGAAATATTAATCTAAGCTCAATTTAAGTGCAGGTTTTAGGTTAGTAACATAAATAACTGTCAGGCTCGACTGTGTAAAGAAGTGGGTTTAAAATTGTTTATTGTCCCAAATAAAACATAATAAAAAATACCCGAATGCTCTGTTAATTTAAGCAGTTATTACTACAGATGTGACTTGTAAAATGATTACCTAAAATAAATTAAGGATATTGCACTCTGTACTACTAGCAACATTTCTATTGGAAGAAATAAGCAGTAGTAGAAATAAGCAGGCTAATACCCTGTTACACAAATAATCGTTTAAAACACTAACCAACCTAAGAAGCCTAGGAAAGAATTTAGAAATTAAAGTTGCCATGTATTCTTTAAGCGATAAGGCCGCCAACATTGTCAGTTTCTTTAATTAACTATTCTTATAGTATTTTTTTTGTTTTTTGTTAATGGCAGTAAAGCGTTTTATTATTATTACTTATATTCGGATATCCCATTAAGCCAAAAAATCTTTAATAATGCGTTTTACGATACTTATTATGGCCAAAAGGCACAGAGACGCGGACTCTGTCGATTAGATTGATACCTAATTTGATGCCGTTCATAGAGATTTTTTTCGATAAGGTCTCTCTTATTTTTGTCTAGGACTCTTTTATTTAATTAATAAAAATTAATTCCCTGGACTTCAAACGGATCTCAAACAACTTCTACTATATTACCGAAAGTCACCAGATTAGTCAGGGCCGGATTTAGAGGTCTGGAGGCCCTGACCAATAAAGGAGTGGAGGCCCCAAATTAATTTCCGAATAAAATAATAAATAAATCAAGCAATGCTAAACAAATTCAAATTATTAGAATTAAAACTATAATAAACAATCAATAATCATTTTTGGACATATTTGTGTAAGTTTTTGCTTTGAAGAAGTGTTAATGGTTAAAAACACAATTGTTCTTTATAAAAACAGAAAAGCTTATCGAAATAAATTTTGTTATTAATTTCTATTGTGGGGATCCCATTTTGGTGGAGGCCCGGAGCTGCAGCCCCGGTTGCCAACCCCTAAATCCGGCCCTGAGGTTAGGACCTCGACTTGAAGAAATGTAATCATATTAGCCACTGGTTCGCAAAGAGCCGGCAAATAAAATTAGTAGAGATTAGTTAGTCTTTTAGAGGTCTTGCACGAGTCCGACTTGTCAACCAAGCTCAAGCGAAGGGTGGGGCACCGCCGCAGCTACAGAGCGGGCATTAATACGGGCTTTTATCTGACTTAGGCTTATAGTTACTTCTAGGAGGATGAGGAAAATGTGTAATAGGCATCTGTAGAAAGACCACGACTGCGAAGACCACGTGGAGTTCATGCACTGCCTCCATTCAAAGGAAGACTTAGTCCGGTTTAGTAGGAGTTACATGGGCACTTACGTTGTAGTTATTACATAATTTGCTATTCGCATTGACTATCACATCGTACTGAACCAGCCATGAAGCATAAATTCTTCATTTGGCATATTTTATTTAAGGAATAAATACGATTAAAAACTTTTTCATCTTTTATGAATAATTATTATATATATAAAATATATTATATATAATCATTTGTTATCGAATAATTATTACACTGCTATAAAAGCATATGATATCCCATTATTTAAATAGACTAGCTGTGCGTCTCTATCGATATCTTATATACTACCGAACTACGTGACGTGTATTTTGCCATATATTTAAAATAACAACCAAAGCCAGTAGGTTTTTACAATAATCATCCACAAGGATGTACCTGTATATCCAAATACTTTGTTTTTGAAAGCTTAGAAATATAATACACTAATGTTAACATTATAAACATATTATAAGTTAAGGAGAACGGGATGCATTAAAAGCCATGTTTCTTACAGGCCAATACGATGTATCAATACGATGCCTTCACCGTAGATAATTGTAGTGTAGGGGGTACAACAGGGTACATAGTAACTTACAAATACAAGTAAGTTTAAGAAGGTTAAAAATAAACTGTATTATAATAGTAGGTCCACAAACTTAACCTGTACCTATGTTATTTTCACACCAGCATTTTCCTAGCAATTTCCTTTCCTCCAGTTATTTTAAGTGTACCTGCCCGTGTTATGAGGATTGTTATGAAAAAAGCATTCAGAACATAATAACTACGCTTTATCATGGACCTGCTATTATTGTTCACCTTACCACGCGCATTCTTAGCGTTTCCCACTCGAATGCTTAATGACGTGATAAAAATACTGTAAATATCCCCTGTTTGCAAAACGTAACTTATATCGTATAAAGTTAAAACTCCTAACGTTTATTATAACGACCTTCAGCGTACCTTGTAATATGTTTTTATTTGTTGAAATTACTTAGACTTAAGAAGGATTGCTATGGTCAACGAAGTAAGGCGTACAAATTCGTTGTAATAGTGCTAGTCCGTTCTCATTTTAGAACCATTTTTTTCTGTACCAAGGATTTTCACTCTTCGCTGAGTGCCTTCTGGCGAAGAGGTGGTAACATTGTGCACTATACCCAAAAGTCCCGAATAAGAATCCTAGTACAAATTTATAATATAGCATTTCTGTAATTAAAACGAAAGGTTTCGTGAGTAATGGACCATTTTTATCTAAATAGAGCTATCATTATTTAATTAGCTGTATAGTTTACTTTCGAACCAATTTTACAACTTCAGTTCTGTTTACTTTGGGACTTTGTAAATAGGTAAATATAGTTCTTAAGTTCTACTCCTATTGCTGACAAGCATTCCACGGAGCGTAAACTGTTTCTGATAGTTCGAGTAGTAGGTAAGCTAGGTTATTGGTTGAATAATAAATATACTAAAATACATCAAACATTTACAAGACCAAACGTAATGGATCAAGTGCTTAAAAAGGAGGACACGAAAGTCCTAAACGCATTTAGTTACTTCATGAATTCAGAACTATACCTAACGTCTAGTAGGATCAAGATAGCGTTTTTACATCGAAGTACTCAACCAAGACAACTGGATGACCGTGCGGGAGTGGCAGGTGCTGGGTGCTGCCAAAGAAGTGCCGCTTAACAGTTTGGTAACTTCGTTAGGTAGTACCTAAATAATTTAAATAATATTGCGCTGCTGTCGTATCCGTATGACGTCACCTTTGCCGGTAGTCTAGTTGGCTTGGTCAATTAGAATTATAAATAGTTAGGGTGGGGGGGGGGGGCGCCCAAAAATCTAATGTGTCACCCTACGGTTGAAGTTTGTTTACTTGTTATAACAACAATATTGTCTTGCGATAATAATACTCCTGACTATTACTAATGCTCTCTTTTTCTGCAAAATAAATATTCTTGAAACTCGAATACTTTAAACGTAGAAACTCATTTCGAAATCACTTTGTGACTGCTTTTAAATTGGAAGGAGTAATTGGGTAGCGGCTAATGAACCAAATCTATCAACGTGGCTTTTGATAGAAATATCAGCCCTTTGTTTGCTCGACCCGATCTCGAACAATAAAAAAGCGGAGCCTTTTGACTACCCACTCCTTTTATTTCGATTTTTACGTATATTTTAGTTTTTTTATAAATTAGTTACATGAATAGAATGCACTTGGGTGTTGAGCTTAAAAATAATAATTGAATTAAACGTTAAAAAAGCTGGGAATAAAAAGAAAGAAAAGTGGGTTGGCATGATAAGTAGGATCCTTCGATCAAATAAAAACTAGATATATAGTTTTATACAAAAATTACACTAAAAGCTGTCCACGACGGTTCTGAAGTGAAAATTGGTGAATAGCAAACCCAACCCTAAATGCTTTAAGATTGAATTCTTAATATATAATGATAAAATAATTATCATTTTTATTAAAGGAACTAGACTGTGAAACAAGCAATGAGTGGAGCTGAATATTTATTTTGATATTTTAATTTTATATTAACAATGTTGAAATGAAATAGAATGAAATGAAATGAAATATTTATTTCTCAACATTGACAATTACTTGTTCTTATTGATGTCAAATAAAACGTGACTACCACCAGTTCGGAAAACCCGTCGTGAATAAGAACTGGCAAGTAACTTCACGGGTAGGTATATCTTTTCAAAATGTCTATACAAAGTTATTCTTATCTGCATCCGTTAGCTCGGCAAGTCTCCCTTCCCCCAAGTATCCAAACGACGCACACCCTCAAACATTATATATCTCCTGCCCTCCTCATTACTGGTGGTATTTGTTATATAATATGATGAGTCTATTAAATATGAAATAATGCAGTTTTATTTTTTACTAGTGATGAAACATTACACAGTACAGAAAATGGAATTAACCAACCTATTCATTGTAATTTGTAAATTTTCTTCTTTAATTACTTTCATCACTCACATTTTACAAACAGCACAGATCCAAAAGTGTAGCGGAGCAATGGAACAAAAGTCATAGATTAAGCAGTGTCGCCGAACAAAAATAGAACATAACTGTAGCGTTCCCAACACGACTCCTTACATTTATATATAACACATTACATAAGTGGTTTATTTAATATAATTATGTAGGTAAGTACATAAATTTATCATGGATTAGATTCGGTGAAAATATCAGCAACGTTGTTTTCAGAATAATTAATTTTTACAATTTCAATAGTTCCATTTTTACAGTTTTCATGGACAAAATGATAATGAACTTCAATATGCTTATAACTTTTTGTAAAGTTTCCATATTTAGCAATAGTAATTGTGCCTGAATTGTCATCATAAATCGTATTAGGCTGATTAATTTTAACAAACATGTCATATTTTTTTTTATTACCTAACTTAATTAAGTAATTTAAAAAATTCAGTGACGGCCTCGGGGTAGTTACTCTATATTGTTTTTTAGAATTCCAATAAATTGCTTTACGCAATAATCCAATTAAAAATCCTATTGTATTTCCTATTTATATCCACAGTATCATCTGCCCAAACAGCATCAACACAACAGTAGTAACAATATTACATTTTCTATAAAATATTAATTTGGTATTCTTTGTAACAAATAAATATTTTAGAATGCAGAGAGCATATTTAAAGTGTGTTCCGTTATAACAGTATATATATAGATATATCATATAGTGTAAATTATTTATGCCGTCGTACAGACCAGATGGTCTAGTTCCACAAATATAATTATAATAATGCACCGATTAAATTTCTTTACTTAAAATCTTCAATAAGTTCTGAGGGTTGCAATTTAAGATTAATTTCCATAAGAGTCTTGTACAGTTTAGAATTTTTTATGTTATATTTTCTGCTAGTAAGTCTATATAATTTTCTTGACTTTAGATATTATTTGAAGAGTTACTGTGGTCATACTCAATATCGAATTACTTGAGTTATTAAAAGTTTTCATGTAAAGATAGCAGGTAATCATATTTACTTCTACAAAAATGTAACATTCGTACCAGGCTCGTGGACTTTCTTTTCGGTCGGCTTTGTGCTTGAAATATACTTGTCTTATCATTTGTTGTATCATCCACTTTGGTGGGTTTCACTTCTAAACTTTTCATTTTGATCTTATTTTTTAAATACTCAACATTTCTATCTTGTACTGGTATCTTGGACTTGTCCTTGACAATAATTTTGAGGCAATGATTTTAGCATATAGTTAAGCTTCCAATAATTTTGAGGCAATGATTTTAGCATATAGTAAAGCTTCCAATAATTTTGAGGCAATGATTTTAGGATATAGTTAAGCTTCCAATAATTTTGAGGCAATGATTTTAGCATATAGTTAAGCTTCCAATAATTTTGAGGCAATGATTTTAGCTTATAGTTAAGCTTCGCTTGTTCAGTAATAGTAGCTTCTGCCTGCTTCAATTCATTCACAGATTTTTCAGTCATCGAAAATTCGAATATCAGAGTAGTTTTTCAATTTAATCTTTTTAAGATTATTTCGACATAAGTACTATTTGTAATGCTGAGAATTGCTTCAGATACATAGCATCAAACTTAGACATTGTTTCATAAGTAGACTTCAAATGGCTGATATATATTGGTTGTTGCACTGTATATGTAATTCGTCTCTTGTATATCGTTTTCTTCCCAGACTTTATCGCGTGCATTAATTTCTTATAACGCAACATCTTGACACTTTAAATTGCAAAAATTTGAGTATCCAATTATTATAATCTAATCCGCCGAAAGTTGGAATGAGCATAACATTATTTTTCATGGTAGCCATTTTGCACACTGAACGTGCTTTTTCTTCAAGTTGTATTGTAAACTTATTTTAATAGATTTGTCTTTACGTATTTTTCTTTTTTAATTCATTGTTTATCTAACGCAACCGAATAATTTTAGTGACTTTATACTTATTTACTTTTTGGCAAACTTTTCGTTTTTGATATTTATTTTAAATCATGTTGTTTAGACAGGGCTTGTTAATAAAACCAAAAGCAAAAATCAAAATATGAATTCCTCTAAGTCGAAAAAAACAATTACTAGACGTCAACAGCTTTGAAAAAGCTTGAGCAGGCTTTGAAAATTGGTTCAGAGGCATGAAACTTTTTAACGACGCTGGTGGAGACTTCTGTGAAAACATGTAATAAAAAAAATAACCTACATAACATTTTCATTTTTTATTCTCAAAACTTTCTGAGTGTATATAACAAATAAAAATGAATTTTTCCATCAAAATTCACTTTCAAAACATTATAAATTCCCTTAAAATAAATTTAGTTTTTTTTTATTTTCCTGCTAAATAATGCAACCAAACTTAATGCATCAATCGATGAAAGACTTTTCAAAATGATCCAATATCTACTTGTAATCGGCACAGTTGGAAGAAAAAATATGAACTATTAAAATAATATCGTAGAGCAGTCATCAAATTTTATTAGTACACTGGTAGTGCCTTATCGTAACTTCTGTTTTTTGCAAGTTACAAATAAATCTACTGAAAAATAAAAGTCTTCCAAGGCGTTTCACATTAATAAGTTTATATAGTCATATCTTATAGATGATGAGAAACATTAATCGCTTTCGTACATAAAAATAAACTTATAAACATGGTATTTGTTAAAAAGAAACATACTATTCAAGGAATGCAACTGTTTTACATAACCTTCTAAGGCCTTTTGTTTTATGAACTACTTATTACTTTCTAAGATTGTTTTGAACATAATTATGACACTCGCTTGGGTTGGCTTGCAAAAATTCTTCACATCTTTGTCTTGCTACTGCAAAGATCCATTTTAAACATCGCACAGGATCTCGAGGAAAAACACAGCCAATGAGTTATAACTGTAGTTAATAAAATAACTTTAAAATCTTTTAATAAATGTTTTAACTAAAATATAATGGTATTTATTAAAAAAAATTTTTTCATATTATTGTTGAAGCATAATTTCAAACGAATGCTACTAAACAAAAACGCAAATAAATAACTCAGTAATAGCGACTCCATAAAAAGCAGCACCAAGTCACTAGTTTACGCTACCAATGATGTGAGTTTGTGACATTATGAACTATAAATTCAGTTAGTGTCTATTTAATTTACGTGGGATACACTACAGCTGTATAAATCGCAGGAGTACCCATATACACATGTGGGCACTCTTACGGTGAGCACGCTTTTTTGACTCTGATCGTGTTTCTAGTTTTTATTTAATACGTGATCGAAGGTCGAAGAAGCTTTTAAGTCTAATAGAAATAAAACAATATATTTCTAACTTAACTTCAAACTTTATATTACAAGGAATCGTAAGACGAATGTACCAAATGTACGGCGACAAAGTAAGCGAAGTTCTTATAATGATATATATATATATATATATATATATATATATATATATATATCATTATATATTATATATATATATATATGCCTTATAGAGAACTGGGAAGACTCCACGACAAACATGAATATATAAGAAAAGAATGCACCGCCACTTCTTTCTATAAGTCAGTACCATTATTTTTATTACAAAGACAATTGTCACTATCAGCAGGATTCGAGTTTGGAACCTATGGTGTACAAGGCAAGCTTATTATAATTACACCAAGCATGAAGCTATCTAGCTCCTAAATATCCCTCCTCTCCTCGATAAAAATCAACATTATTTAGTTTTCTTTGTTTTGAAACATTGACCGTACAGAAAGTGGGTTATAAAAATCGAATTTTTATCGAGACGTTATCAACGGTTTTAATATTCACGCGTTTACGTGTTAATAGCGCCCATTTTCGTGGCAAATGTAATAAAGCACTAAAAAGTTCATTGGCTACACTGAAAATTGGCGAGACTGTGAATACAGTCAATTTGGTTACCCTTCAAACATTTTTTACAGTATTTGAGATATTACATCTGATTTATATTTCTTACACCTTTATTTTATTGAATGAACAATGTCCTTTAGAATTGGTTTATTTTTATAACATGATGAATTTACGGAAAAAGCAAGAATTTCCCACAATTTTCTCCAAAAGTCCAATTCAAAGTTACCATGAGTTTTGGGTAACTTTGAATATATTTTTATAAGGTGTAAAAACCTTTAATATTGGAATATTGTAAGGTTTGGGTATAATTAAATGATGTCTTTTTATTAAGGAAAACCTAATGTATAAAAATTACATCTACACTGATGTGTAAATGTGATAGATCGCTTTGTCTTCCCATATAAATCAAAGTAGACCAATTTATTTGAAAAATATCGTTATAAGAACTGAGCAACATTATGCACATATTCAAAGTTACACAACATAGTATTTTTAGGATACACGTAACTTTGAACCATTCAATATTGTCCAAATAACTTCGATTTTGAACGTACTCAAAACTTTATCAGTTTCACACATAATTTAACATCAAATAGGGATAACGATTTCACCATGATAATGTATTTGATAACATTTTACAGAAAAACATACCTGTTTACAGTAAGTTTTATATTTTTGATCACGATTTCAAGCACTAAACACCTTCAACAACTTCACTACGGAAACACGGGTATTTTTAGAGAATTTATTTTTTTAATTCGCATTTGCTACAAAACATTTTGGACTTTCGATTTACGCAGTCCCGATATTGAAACATTAAAACGTTTCTGTGTAAAAAAATTATACCTTAATTAAAAGCTACCCAACATATACCTAACAAAATGAGTATTTAATAACTGTGAAAGGTACCTGGTTAGCTTTTTAACATTTGCGCCTGTTGCGAATGTTTTTTTAATTTAGTCGAAGGTTTTTCATATGTTTAACAGAGATGATTACGATGCAACAAATTTTTTAAATGCTGACTTATGAGTGTGTATATAGTAAGGTGACAAAATTTGATGTTTTGCGACTACAATAAATGTTGTATAAATGAAATCTATCACGATAACTTTATAAAAAATTGGAAAACATGAATATTGGCGTACTTGCCCCAGAAAACATTAAGTGCACCCATACGAAAAAAAGTGTTAAATAAAAATATAAATAAATAAATAAATTACTCATTTTATTTTTATTTATCTAGTCATATAGGCAACTACGGCTTCCGTACTAAATTTGTGGCAAGCCACATTCTAGAAATACGGGGCTCTAAAGCTTTTATGCTATTTTTTATAGAATCAAAGATCGGCTTTTTCTTTTGGTAAATATGAACCACCTGAAAAAGAACTATGTAAATCTTAGAAGTCGGTAATAAAGTCGACGAATTCTGGGTCGGAGCAAGTGCGCCACACAACTAACAATTTGGGCGCACTTGCCCCAGTCCACTATTTTGAACTTAAGATTTTGTGAGTTCAATAACAATAAATTCACTGTTCAGGAGTAAAATACAGACATAGGTTGAAAGAAAAACATTTAAATTATGTACTCACTTTATTGGTCCCTCGCAATACGTCATATATGTTGAATGTAATGTATTAAATGTAATGCGAATAATAAACAAACAATAAGGTGGTTGAGTTAAAATTAAAGTCATTTTAAATATTAAACCAACAACGTATATATTTCATTTAATAATTTAGTTAAACTTTAAAAACATTCTTCACGTAAAACAGTTCACATATGTCTATAAGGTATAAGAAAAATCTAAGGTTACATTTAAAAATGTGAAATAAAATCACCAAAGTGTAATAAATAGGTATTAATACGAGCAAACTCTTAAACTTCATCTATTTATCAATTTTAATTAAAAAAGTCAGCTTAACAAAACTGTACTTTACATTTGTGCGTATATTTAATAACGAGAGTATTCATTGGGACTATTTGACTTTAGAACAGGGGCAGGGACCCGCTTCAGCGACCACTAAGTCTCCACTCAAAGCGATTGCTTCAATCTCTATGGCGGCGTCTTTCGGCAGTTTCGCGACTTGATACGTCGCACGGGCTGGGTAGTCTCTGGTGAAATCTAGAAAAAAAGAGACACTCAGTTAATTTAGGACTTTAATAATCCTAATTAGGTGTTTTATGGTAGTGACGTTTAGGGAACGAATTCAAGCGGCAGCGCCTTGTTTGAGGATGTTGGATCCTTTTTCGTGAGAGACAAAGGCGATCGTTTCACAAATTAAACCATGGAGACGTCAATGATTACGTATTTACTTATTAAAGTATTCTCCCTGAAATAAAATCTGGATCCTCTTAAGTTGTAAGTTTCGTCCTGGTCCACATAAACCAAAAATATAATATTACGTGATTCTCTCAATTAACTAATAATAATGAAATGCAGGTTCAAATGAGAACGACAGATCCGGCTTAATACACGAGACGTGACAAAAACATATCTCATGCTAAAATTAACAGTACTTACATTCACCGTACACTGCATTAACTATCCCAAAATCATCCATATTCTCAAGTAGTATGGTTGTCTTAACTACCGACTCGAGCGACGCGCCGCCAGCTTCCAACACATGCTTGAGGTTGGACAAAGCTTGCCTGGCCTGGGCTTCGGTGTTCCCGCAAACTAGCTTAGCATTCTCGTCCAAACCAAGAACCCCAGATACGTATAACGTCTTGTCAGCTAAGATTGCTTGACTGAAATGAATGGTGAGAATCAAACGTGATGTTAAGCATCTGACCTAATTGTTCATTAAATGTTTAACTAACTCTAATGTTGAGCTGCTAATAGTATAAGTATTGATGGTAATTATCTAGGCTCACGTCCTTAATTTCCTTTTTATAATTTACACTAGCCTAGCGACAATGTATTATCTAACTAACCTATCTAAAAAGATCCATTCTGTTCCATATTGTATAACAGAAAGACAAAACATTACCAGTTTCAATTAAAGAGTTACTTTTCGGGCTACAAAATCTAATAATATTCGGCTTTTCTGTTTCCAGCACAAGTATGTGCTGTTATACCTACTGGAAGCTAATGCTGATTTGAAAGACTTGACCCTAGATAATTCCTGAAAACTATCTAGTAAGATCAAAATTAGGATCTAAGTACTTATTCGAACATGCAAAACATACCTGTACGGTCCCACGGGTTTATAAATCTTCGTAGAGGTAATTATCGTTTTATGAACTTTAACTTTACTGCAATGTTCATCTGTTTCCTTCGTGTCGTCCATTTCTGGCTAAACTTTAAAAAACGCTGCAGTTTTAATAGGGAACCGACTTCGAACACCGCTTGTAATTATCCACGGATACGGGGTCAAAGGTGCATTAGATAATTTATTGTTATCAACGACATAAACAATTTTGTTTATATTTAAACGAAAATATTTTAACTACATTTGAATCAATTTTGAAGTGTAATATGAAATGACATGTCTGTTTGCGTTCTGTCTCGTGTTGAGTTTTTAAACATTTTAGTCAAACTCGAAAGGTTTGGCGCTCTGTAGGTATGTCGCTGACTTGACTTGCGGTCCTACCCAGACATCAAACGGTTACTTAAGGCAGTGCTTATTATAGATTTTGCTAAGCAAATCTAGACTTGAGATGCATTATAGATGAGGTACAAATTCGATAAATTTATCGTCTCCAAGAACGGTTTGACCTCTCTAAGTGCTCCCATTGGACCGCATTTCCACTGAGAGGCTAGATGCGCAGGGCACAGTCGCTCTCGGGTAGGAATACAGCGACGACGAGCCGGCGGGCCACCCGTGGCTATCATCATCACTTGTATTTAAAATGGTCGAGGAAATAACATAATTTTTACATCTTAACGAAATATATGACCTGACATGAATACAAACGAAATAATATGGATTCAAAATATTTTGTCTTACTCCATTGACTTGCAAACAAATGGACTTCGGGTTTGCGTTCTAATGCGTCCGGGCAATAATGGAATGAAAATGCAAAAATGGTGTGAAGGCATACTAGTCTTGATTTGATCGGTCTCTCGACTACACGTCTAATTGTAGATCGCACGCACGTGCGGTCTAGTGTTCTTGTTCACGTTGGAACACGCGGGCGCGGTGGACGTGGCGAGCTCGTGTTTACGTACGAACGCGCAGTCGCGGGCGCAGTGGACGTGGCGAGCTCGTGTTTACGTAGGAACGCGCAGTCGCGGGCGCGGTGGACGTAGCGAGCTAGTGTTCACGTAGGAGCGCGCGGACGCGGTGGATGTGGCGAGCTCGTGTTTACGTAGGAACGCGCGGGCGCGGGCGCGGTGGACGTAGCGAGCTAGTGTTCACGTAGGAACGCGCGGGCGCGGTGGACGTGGCGAGCTCGTGTTTACGTAGGAAAGCGCGGGCGCGGTGGACGTAGCGAGCTCGTGTTCACGTAGGAGCGCGCGGGCGCGGTGGACGTGGCGAGCTCATGTTCACGTAGGAACGCGCGGGCGCGGTGGACGTGGCGAGCTCGTGTTCACGTAGGAACGCGCGGGCGCGGTGGACGTGGCGAGCTCGTGTTTACGTAGGAACGCGCAGTCGCGGGCGCGGTGGACGTGGCGAGCTCCACTGCCGTTTTGCCGTACTGGCCATTTCAAATGAAAATATTATTTTTTTTGACTGATAATTCTAATTTCAAATTAATTTTATTTGACAAACATGGAATTCTTTTTCTAAAATCGTCATTTGTTTAATAGTTAGTGTTTTGTTTTCAACGCATTCGAACATTTTTCGTCATCATGGATAAGTTAAAAATTCGAGTAATTATGGAGTATGAGTACCGTCGTGGTAGCAAAGCGGCACAAGCGGCACGCAACATCAACGACGTTTACGGAGCGAACACTACAAACGAACGCACCACCCGTTATTGGTTTACCCGCTTCCGTTCTGGAAATTTTGACCTGAAAAATGAACCCCGTGGTCGTCCGAAAACTTTGGTCGACAATGACGAATTAAAGGCAATTGTGGAAGCTGATGAAACTCAATCCACGGCTGAATTAGCAGCAGCTTTCGACGTTAGCATCAAAACAATATTGGTCCATTTGCGTCAAATTGGCAAGGTAAAAAAGCTTGACAAATGGGTACCCCACGAACTTAATGACCGCCAGCGCTAAGTACGCGTGGAGACGTGCCTTGCACTGCTGAGCAGGCATACAAATGAAGGAATTCTGAACCGCATTGTTACTTGTGACGAGAAATGGATTCTGTTTGACAATCGTAAGCGCTCAGCAAGTTGGTTGGACCCTGGTTCAGCACCCAAACAATGCCCTTAACGAAAACTTACCCCTAGAAAAGTAATGGTCACTGTTTGGTGGTCTAACGCGGGCGTAATTCAACACAGCTTCTTGCCAAACGGGACAAGCATTACTGCAGATGTGTACTGTGAAGAACTGAACATAATGATGGAGAAGCTCGCACGTCTCCAACCAGCTTTGGTCAATCGTTCGGCTCCACTGCTCCTGCACGACAACGCGCGACCTCATACTGCACAGCAGACGGTCTCCAAGCTACAAGAGTTTGGAAGGGCTTGGAAGTTCTCCGTCATCCGCCGTACTCACCAGACCTTGCGCCTACAGACTTCTACTTTTTCCAGAATTTGGATAACTTCTTGGCGGGAAAAAAATTCAATACCCGAGAGGCAGTACAAAATTTGAAAGGCAGCCTTTGAAGAATTTGTTGCCTCCCGTCCAGCTGATTTCTTCAAGAAAGGCATCAATAAGCTACCAATGCGTTGGCAAAGATGCATTGATTGCATGGGTGATTATCTTGATTAATACAAATAAAAAATATATAAAAAAATTACGCTTCATTTATTTCGTGAAAAACGGCAATTTCATAGGTAAAGACCTAATATTTTGTTTCTTGATAGACGAAAGAAAATCGAATACTTGACTTATTCGGTTTGATGATTTGTTCAGTTATTAAGAATAAATATTTCTAAAGGCGCTACATTGAAGCTAGATCTCTTAGCTCTTTTTCCAACCTCAAGATTTCTGTCCCATCAAGTACTTGATTAAACCCCCAACACCTAATGACTTTCAAATAAAATTTCATATTTTTTACCTTAACAGAAATTTTAAAATTTACTTTGCAATACATCATATGTTTATATTCATAATCCACTAATATATTTAGTATAAAGACTATCTAACGTTACAATCAAAATCTTCTACAATACAATCGACCAGTGAGACTGTCTCATTGGAAACACGTGACTTATAAAACAGTATGGCGATTTTGGCTGTGTTGAGAGTTGCTCGCGGTTTTATATTAAATTTCATTATAAAACTAGGAAGATCTAGCGCAGTTCGTTAAAAATTTTGAGTCGGAATGTCCTTTTAATCCTTGATGCCTCCTACGCCGAAGGTCCCAGGTTCGAGTCCTGGCCGGGGCATCATTTGTGTGATGAACACAAATATTTTGTTCCATGAAGTTATTTATGACGAATCAATGAAAATGTACCTTTTTGACAAGTCGTCCGTACAATATTATGTTATTCTAAGTAGGTCTCAATAAAATTACGATTACAGGGTTTTTTTTATAATCTAACAATTATCTTTCAATACGTATTCCGATAATTCAATTTACTATTTTAAGTACAATATGTATTATTAAGCAGTAAGAAGTAGTTTTGAGCATTACACCGGCTGACGTTTTATACCGTCTGAAAAAAAAATAGGATATGAGACAAGTAAATTAAATAGATGCCAATAGCACGAAAGACGTTTTTCTTATTTTCGTATGAGGTCTAGCATTATTCTATAGTGATTTACTATACATTAATTTTTTTTCAATAAACAATTTATTTCCGCCCTTTGTTTTATTTCTCCAATTTCATAAATAAAGCCACTTTATTTCATACATACGAGGAGTGGCTGATAAGTTCGCGGCCTGGGGTACTTAATGAAACAAAATCATAATTTTTTAATTTTTTAATTATAATGTTACAATGTCAAGTGAAATGCACTTTTCGCAACATGAATACAAGGCTTTTAAATCATTAAAAAAATATTCTTAAGATTGCTATTCAAAATGGCTCTCTACGGCCGACTTCATTTCATTATCATCCGAAAATCTTCGCCTCCGCTACTCCTTTTCCAGTTTTGAAAAAAGGAAACAGTCACTGGGAGCCAGGTCCAGACTGTAGGGTGGGTTATAGATTTCTGTAAACCCAGTGGCTTTTAAGGCATCCCTCGCAACGCGAGCGGTGTGAACGGGCGCGTTGTCTTGCAGAAACAACACTCCGCGCGCCAACTGGCCTCGTCTCTTCTGAACGACTGCTTCACGTGCTTGACCCAATAAATTGGCGTAGTATTGACCATTCATTGTAGTTGCCTTAGGCAAGTAATCAATTAATAAAATTCCTTCGCTACCCCAAAAAATGATCGCCATAATATTGGAAGCCGACTTTTAACTTTGAACTTCTTTGGTGACCTTTTTCCCTTTTTAATCCACTGCATAGACTCTTGTTTGGACTCCGGATTATACTGACGTATCCAGGGTTTTTCTACGGTTACAATGCGATTACAAATTTCATCCAAATCGCTCTGACAGGACTCCAAAACATCCTGACAACTAGCGAGTCGTCGTTGTTTGTCGAGCGGCTTGAGCATTCGCGGTACCCAACGCGCGCTAATTTTTTTCATGTGTAAATAGTGCAAAATTTTTCCGATTCGCTCTTAACTAATTTGCAACTCTTCAGCTATCTGCCACAATTTAATTCTATGGTCTGCCAATACTAATTTTTCAATTTTTTGAACATTTTCTTCAGTGACTACCGTCACTGGGCGACCCGGGGGGTGGGGGGTCGCCTTCACAGCTCTCTATTCCTTGTTGAAATAGCCGAGCCCATTTTTTACCATGGTATACGAAGACCCAAAATCTTGAAGAACCAATGAATTTCTTCAAAAATGTCTTTCGGCGATTTTCCTTTTTTCACAAGGAATTTAATCACTGCGCGGTGCTCAAAATAGCGAGAATTTTCAGTTTCGGTCGACATGGTGTTGTTGCTTGTCCCAGGGATGAAGTGTTAATGAACCGAATTAAACAAAGGGGTGTTATTTATACTACCACTTAGTTCGGTTACTAGTGTTATCAGTATCGAGATGATTATTCATCGCTAACTTATCAGCCGCCCTGGTACCTGCAGATGACTGAGTTTGATCTCTAGGCTTTACAGCACAATGCCATCCATCTAGCAATATAAGGTTAATTGCAAAACCTCCTATACGATGACACTAACTTTTCAAAGTCTACTAATATGAAAGGTTACTTGCAAAAGGTTCTTAGTCATCTATAATACATTTTAATTTTTAATTTTCTCTAAATTGCTCACAGATAATTTGAAGTCGTTCATTTTTTTATAATTGCCGGGGGGCAGTCAATTTATTATGAAAGATTAACTTTGGTTTTAAATTATTTGGTATATTATTACTACTATTAACAACAATTGATCCAATAATATCATTTTGTGCAAGATTTTCATGAGATAATTTAGTGGGTTTTGAAAGTACACACCTGAGTAAATGTAACGTTATTATTTGTTTTTGCTCTGAAATGCTCAGCTTAAACTCGTTCGCAGTAGTGATTGTATTTTAGGTAGAAGTACCCAGTTTAAAAAAAAATTTCAATTCAGATAAAATAACAGACATACATGGGGCTAATTAACCCAAATACCACAAAAACTAAAATTTGATAACTTTTTAGAAGCCAGTGATGACCGTTAGCAAAGCTATAGTCTTGCAGCAGCAAATTGATTCTTTAAAGAATTTAGTTTAGATTTAACATGTTAAAAATATATTTCCACAATTTCCTTTATATGACAATATCACGTTTTATTTTTTTATTACAATTTGTCGTACTTTACTTTTATCCAAAACGACGCAAAAATAACTAGGCAAAAGCAAACATTAAATTTATCAGCAATTGTATGATAAACAAAGTTTTCTAGATATATTATTTTTGATTAATACCTAATTGGGGATCTGTGAACTTTTATATTTAAAATGCTATAAAGTTACCTTCGATCTAATAGTGCAGCCTATTTGAGGGCACTCTAATTGACACAATTTATTAAAAATCACGATTTTATTAAGTTTTTATTTAAGTAAATGTAACACTGTAGAACTAAACACAACCACTCACTTTGAATAGCTGTAACATTGAGCGAAAGATAACTAACACAAACTGATACAAGATATTTTTATTACTTTGTACATAATAAATAAATACATAAAATATAATTAACAGATAAATATACTTTCATCGTTTAATTTTTTATAAGAAATGCAGTTTTAAAACTTTTATTTTTAATGAGATCTTTCACATACGTTATAAATAGTGTACAATATTAACATCTTTTAAAATAATTAACAATTTGTAATTTCATTCACTTGTTTTAACTATGCATTGTATTTGTAAAATTATCAGCACTTTAATGTAATATGTCTAGGTATATTTACTAATTATTTATTATAGTGACTATTTCTTTATAACTTTCTCAGCACTACAGATACAATTAAAAATAAACAGTCCATGTTTTGATTACTCCTCAAATAATGCCATCCATTAAGGGAAGTCAGGGTTGTAAGCGTAAAACTCTCGTTATCTTATTCAAATATAGTGTAAAACATGTGACAAGGACCAAAAACCGTGGTTTGAAATATGGCTGGCAGAAAGTTAAAAAAAAAGATTTCTGAGACAATTATGACCTTTCGTGTTAATAAGTTACTAATAAAGAACTTTAAAAGATTTAAAATTTAATTGATTTGACCTTAGGGGAAGAAAATCATAAGTTCAATGACAATAAAAAACTTATAGAACTTGATTACAAGAAAAAAGTACCAAAAAACTTGAACAACATCACAGGCATTACAAACCTGCGAGAATACTACGTATCCTTGGTACTTCAATAAATATTTGTAGAATCTTAATTATTAGTTATCTAAATACTATACAAATTACAAAAAATTCAATAAACAGCACTTTCCTTCTTTGGGAACAAATGTGCGAATTCTCTGCATGCAGTGTCAATATCGGGGTATTGATATTTGAAACCATATTCTAAGACTCTTTTTGGTGTGACATGCTGGCCTTTGGTCATAATCATAGCTCTCTCTGGATTCAGAGCTAAGTTTAGAAGCAACTCCGGTACGGGAAAGAAGGCGGGCCGACTGAGAGCTTTAGCAAATGCCTGAAAAGAAAAGCCTTCCTTAGACAATACGTCTTTTAGCTACATACTTATATGGGCTAATGTTTGAAGTCCACAATTTGAAGTACATATGTAATTATAAATATGATGAGAGACCCATACACGAGAAAATACCTACAGATTATGCAAATATTTGTTTTACATATAAACAAACAATTATTAAAATATATTTATGCAAACAAATTAAACATAATCTCTGATATATACATTACCAACACTCGGTTGTCATACAAATACGCATATAGGTGAGGTTAGGTGTTATGTTAAAAGTTATTTGAATATTTATCTATTTTTAAATACTTTTTTCATTAAAAAATCGTAGGTGAGTAGTATTATAGCATGACTTATAGTTTTATTCAGCTCTTCAAGCCAGCCATTATTAATATGTACCATGGTACTTTGGTTCTTATGTATAACTCAGTTATTTGAAGAAAGGAATTGGCGGGACAGGCTCTTCTATTTATATCTCGCTATATCACTTCTATTTATATTATGAAATACTTTGATAATAATATAATAAAATAAAATAAATAATATAAAAACTTTCATAAATTTTAGTAATTTAAGCCGAATATTAAGGTTTTTAGCCTTGAATGGATTTACTTTTTATATTTCCAAGAGTTTCGTACCAAAATGATACAATATGACCGGTTTTCGTTATAAATTGTAATACTTTTTACACTGTGAATTTCTGTCAAAAATTGCAATAAACTGCGGGTTACTGTCGGCATCAGGCAACCTTAGTTTTAATATATATTACGAAAAAACAACTCAAAAACTAATTTATATGCCAACCGTACCGTTGTCAGAGGCTAACCCCCCAACCCCTTTCTTTCAATGACGGGGTAATATATTCAAATTGGAAATATAAGAATATATTACTAAGTACCTGAGCGAAGTCTTCATTAGTAATAACTTGAGGGGCGACTCCATTCAGAATACCTTCAACTTTATCGTTCTCTATAGAGAATTTAATCAAACTAGCCAGATCATCTAGATGAATCCATGGAAGGTACTGAGTACCAGATCCCACTCTGCCACCAAGTCCGAAGAAAAATGGTAAGAACATATTTTTGATCATTCCTCCATTTCTGCCAAGCACTGCACCTGACCGAATTTTTACCTGAAAAGTAGAAAAGGTTTCTTTTGAAATATTGTTTATTTATTTAAGATCAAACAATGGGAAGTTTGTTCTTATATCTTATATCAAAATTATTTAACTTCTTGTTTGTTTAATGTATTTTAAATTCTAAAAATTCTTAACTTTATAAACGCCAAATGAGACCTCTTTGTTGTAACCACACTTCTATCATTAAACTTTAATGGCTGCCATTTCATAATGGTTAAAGAAAAATAACATATTTTGGCTGATTTGTTGACAAAATTGATGGTACTTTAACCCATTAAAGTCTCTGATACTGCTGACCAAACAAATTGTATTCTGTCCTATTTAAAGTTGCACCATAACATATATACATTCAATATTTTAATTTTATGTACTTACCTGGTTAAGTTGTAATAAACACAACTAGAACTAATTTACTTTCCATGCGGAATAAAGGAATAGAGGGTATTTCAAATTAACTAATGTCCTAAAGCGTTGTTTCATTTTACATAAAAATGTATCACCATCCCTATTTATTGTTTGTTTCATAGTCAGTTTTTCATCGCTCTATTTGAAATAACTGTAATGACACCTTAAAAATGTGATTTGTAATTCTACCCACTCTGCATATTATATTTAACTATCGCCCGACAGTCTCAACAATCCCACTGCAAAAGCGATTTATACTCCACCACACTTACCTACTGCGGGTTGGCAGAATTTTACACTTACCTTCGAAATTATTTCTTAGGTATGTGGATTCCCCCAATATGTTTTCCTTCAGCGTTACATCAGTCGCCTTTCTGAACTTATGTCGTAAAAACTCATTGGTGCACTTGGCAGTCACGGGGATAAACCCGGAACCGGAAGATCGAGAAGCCGGCGCCTTAACCACCGCGCCATCGGCACTCTTTACGACGTTATCGAACTGATTAACTTGAAATTATGTTGGACACAGTTCAAAACGATCCCTCATTAACAGGTATTTACTGAAAAATATTGCATGAATCAAAAACCACAAACTCACCACTCTAACAGGTGCTTCTGCCTTATCTGCTGCAGCTTCCATTTCTACCGTCAGTTTGGAAAAGAAGTCAGTTCCAGTAGTTGGGCTAGATTCGTCATATTTCTTTGTCTCTGAGGGCTCATAGGCTCCAACTCCGCTGATAAGAACAAACACTTTAGGTTTCTCTTCACTGTTGTTGATGGCTGTTGCTAAGGCCTTTGTAGTAAAAACTCGGGAGTTTTCAACGTTCTGCTTAAATCTGAAAAAATATTTGGATAATAAATTTCTACGTTTAGCCTACATGTTAGTTGATTAGTATTGTGTCAGAGTATTTTATAAATATTGAATCAGGTTTTTTAAACATAATTTATTTTTTTTATTTAAGGAATAGTGTATTATAAACTTGCGTTCTTTAAATCTATCATTTGTACTTAAAAAATATTTAAAGGTTTGTTGACAACTGAACTACATTTTGCTCACGACTTCGCTCGCGTATTCTTGGCGTTATTCTATCAAGTAGATCTTAAACACGTATTAACATAAAGAACAATATTATTCACAATAACAGGCATGACAACCAATCCATTATACACTGGTTTTTTAAATGAACTTTACTAGATAATAGAATAATTCAATAAGATTTCTTTAGTGACGCGAACATTTTAAGTTAGTAGGATTCTGAAGACGACATTGAAGGATTAGTTATTTTCTGCTAGTAAAGATAGCATCACCCACCCTCTCGATACCTATCTTCGCCCCGCAATCTACACATGCGGTTTGCGCGGCGAGGTATAACAGGGTTGGGAGGGTGAGCGGTGCTCCCGCCCTACACCGAGTGTTTCAACTGCTTTCAGATCGCGCAAGATTTTGAAGCAACCGACATAAAGTTGACCATGTGAGAAGTACCTAAATAAATTCCTATTTAAATATTTTCAGAGTTTGGTCTTAGGTCTTATTGATGGTCATTTTAAATGTCAACTTTATGGGAGATACGATAAAATAAGATAAGATAAAATCATTATATTACAGCTAGGTTTTAAATATAAATTAGTTCCATCATATACCGCTGATTATTCAGCGTGCAAAATTATAAAATTGGAAACATAATAGGTATTTACCTATGAAACTGCCGTTTTGCCGTACTGGCCATTTCAAATGAAAATATTTTTTTTTTGACTGATAATTCTAATTTCAAATTAATTTTATTTGACAAACATGGAATTCTTTTTCTAAAATCGTCATTTGTTTAATAGTTAGTGTTTTGTTTTCAACGCATTCGAACATTTTTCGTCATCATGGATAAGTTAAAAATTCAGTAATTATGGAGTATGAGTACCGTCGTGGCAGCAAAGCGGCACAAGCGGCACGCAACATCAACGACGTTTACGGAGCGAACACTACAAACGAACGCACCACCCGTTATTGGTTTACCCGCTTCCGTTCTGGAAATTTTGACCTGAAAAATGAACCCCGTGTTCGTCCGGAAACTTTGGTCGACAATGACGAATTAAAGGCAATTGTGGAAGCTGATGAAACTCAATCCACGGCTGAATTAGGAGCAGCTTTCGACGTTAGCATCAAAACAATATTGGTCCATTTGCGTCAAATTGGCAAGGTAAAAAAGCTTGACAAATGGGTACCCCACGAACTCAATGACCGCCAGCGCAAAGTACGCGTGGAGACGTGCCTTGCACTGCTCAGCAGGCATACAAATGAAGGAATTCTGAACCGCATTGTTACTTGGGACGAGAAATGGATCCTGTTTGACAATCGTAAGCGCTCAGCAAGTTGGTTGGACCCTGGTTCAGCACCCAAACAATGCCCTAAACGAAAACTTACCCCTAGAAAAGTGATGGTCACTGTTTGGTGGTCTAACGCGGGTGTAATTCATCACAGCTTCTTGCCAAACGGGACAAGCATTACTGCAGATGTGTACTGTGAAGAAGTGAACACAATGATGGAGAAGCTCGTACGTCTCCAACCAGCTTTGGTCAATCGTTCGGCTCCACTGCTCCTGCACGACAACGCGCGACCTCATACTGCACAGCAGACGGTCTCCAAGCTACAAGAGTTGGGGTTGGAAGTTCTCCGTCATCCGCCGTACTCACCAGACCTTGCGCCTAAAGACTTCTACTTTTTCCAGAATTTGGATAACTTCTTGGCGGGTAAAAATTCAATACCCGAGAGGCAGTACAAAATGCCTTTGAAGAATTTGTTGCCTCCCGTCCAGCTGATTTCTTCAAAAAAGGCATCAATAAGCTACCAATGCGGTGGCAAAGATGCATTGATTGCATGGGTGATTATTTTGATTAATAGAAATAAAAAATATATAAAAAAATTACGCTTCATTTATTTCGTGAAAAACAGCAATTTCATAGGTAAAGACCTAATATATTTAAATCATTATAGCAATCGAATTAATTATTATTACATAAACTACTTTCACAGTTAAAATATAATCAAATTAAATAAGTTATGTCTAAAGATAAAATAAATAAAAATAACAAACAACAGTAAATAGTCTTAAATGTCCAAATTAAAGTTAAAAGACGCATATCAAAAATATAAAAATGTCAAAAGTAAACAATAATTAAAATTTACAATGAAATAAAAGAAATAAATATTTGGCCAGCAACTTACAATTTATATTTTGTCATTTAAATAAAGATTTATGTCATAGTACATTTTGTCTAATAATCTCTCTTAAATTTTTTTTTCAGTAACATCTGTATATGTTCTAGGTAATTTATTATACAGTCTGATAGCCATACAGTGCACATTTCTACTATAAAGAGTCAGCTTTTGGTGTGGTACATATAGTTTATGTTTGTCTCTACCACGCCGCCGTCCAATCACGTCGTCATTTTTCTCAAATAAATGATTATTCCGATTGACGAAACAACAAGTGGGAGAGCCAGTACAACATGACGTCCACGGTAAAGCCGAATGCTGCGAGCGATCTTATAGCTGCCAGCTGTATTAAGTCTTAAAAAACAATAGAGAAAAAGGACATTGTTATACTTTGAGTTGGGTCTAACGATAAAAACCCGTATAGGTTGTTTTCAGAGCTTTGCAATGCACTTCACTCGTTAAAGGGCTGTTTTAAAGTGTTTGTTTTAAACGTTAAAAATAATCCGTTTTTAAATGTTAATTTTATTATATTAAAATTATATTCGACTTCTATGTCAGATTTATTCAAATTGTGAATTTTTAAACTACTGTGATATAAAGTCAGGCAATACGTTTATTGGGTAAATTATCTTAGTTTGAAGTTAAATATAGAGATTGATTTTATCAACTATAAAAATAAATTTCACAAACCGTTCCGACGAACAATCACTATTGCAGCAAACATAAATAGTAGTAATTGTATTTAGTCTAAAGTACCTTGTGTAGGAAGGGGCTACTACAAACGAAAATATCTTCACTACTATCTACTACTAACCAATATTTTTCAAAAAAACCATCAGGAGGACCATTTTGCGAAAGTCGGGTGCTAAGTTCAAATAGCCATTTTTCAATAGCCAGTACTTTAAATTGTTCCACAAGTGACATACATCTATTATGTTTATCTGACCACGAAACTGCGCAAACTATGACATGCACAATAAAAGACACTAAACGACAATTATTTAATTACCAACATTATTATTTTGACATAAAAAGAGATTTTAATCAAGAAAATATAATAAAATTTGTCGTATATATTTCATTTAATGACGAAATTGTAGTCTCTAAGAAATTGTAAGCAAATGATTTAGAATAATCTATAGTGGCTTTTATGATATTCTTTCCTTGTTCTGTGCTTTGAAAATATTAACCGAAAACAGGCACACACAAAAACAATTTGAAATACCTACCTATACAAATACAAAAAAATATCGAACTGACAGAAATAAACCATATTTCTCAAAATATTATAGTTAGGAAATAAATTTAAACCAACTAAAACATAAAAATCGCAAAGTAGGCCATTGGAACCCAGATATTAAAGTTAACAACAGAAAAAAGAAAAACAATTTTAATTTACTTGGAACACCAAACTAATCACAAACCAAACTAACAAAGAAAACAACCAAACATAGAACTTAATGTAAACTAATAGTACTTTTCGTAATCATTAAGAGAAAAAAGAAATCGAAAACGAAATCAAATAAGACTTCTTAAATGTATAGAGGTGTGTGCAGTCAGCCAGCACGTAATTCCAGTTAACCATGCAAAACACCCTAAGCAAAGATTACGTTTTTATATAGTTGTCTAATCTTATTACAATAACAATATTGTAAAAATATCAAAAATATTGTAAATGCATTTTATTAAGAAATTAAACCAAATTTGACTTTTAGAACAGCTAGAAAAATTTACGCTATCAAGAAACATATATCTAAATTCTTAGTAACAGTAAACTGTTCATTAACATTCATTCATCGTAATCTTATAGGAACAAACGAAAATGAATATGGCAAAGAAAGCATAATTATATGCGGAACACTGGAGAGTTTATAATTTATTTTGAAAACTTGATTATTTAAAAGTCAAAATATATTTGGTCCAAATTTAAATTTCCCCTCTACATTTTTTTTCAGCATTATGAAACTATTGTGTGTCATAGAAAAATGTTACTACATTGGGAAAATTTTCGTGCAATAATTTTTTTAATGAGCGCGATTCAAACTTGAAACCTGATGAATTATTTAATTGACTTTGATTAATTTTTTTTTTCATGAGGCACCTTCTGAATCACCTGTGTACCACTGGTATAACAAGTTTAAGTGTGGTCACTTAAATTTGATGGATGTAGAAAAAAGTGGTTCTCCTTTGACTGCTGTTACAGAAGAAAACATTGACAAATGAAAAATTTGATTCAACAAAACCAGCTAATCACATATGATGAGATTCAGCACAATCTGGTGGTTGGTTAAACTAACATTATACAGACAGAAAATGTTTTTAGCAGTTAAAACAAAACAGCGTCTTTAGACAATCATTTAAATGACATTTAAATTTTCTATTATTTTGTCTATGAAACTATTCATCTATATTTAATATCGTGGCTGGTAAACCATTCAGCACATAAATTTTGGACATTCTGCAGGGGGATCAGAAAGAAAGTGTTCGTGATATTCTACACAACCTCCTTTGAGTAAGGAAGATTGTTTTGCATTGGGTACCCAACAACCTCACCAATGCAGGCAAATTGAATGTTGCCATGATATGGTCATTCACCTTACAGCCCTAGTTTGGCATTGCGTGACTTTTTGTTCATCCCTAAAATAAAAAACCAGCCCAAGGGGATACAATTTTCATGGCTAGAAGATGCACTCACTGCTTTTGAGGAAGTACCTGTTTTAGAGTGGAAAATTGAAAATTGTTTCAGATGCATGAATTATATATATGCTGATGAAAGTTTGTATATACATGTATAACATGGTTCATTAAAGAAAGGAATTATAAATGGCGGCTTGTACTTGCATTGACAGGTAGTACAGTTAGCATACAAATTTTCAAAAGATTTTTTCATTCAAAAATGATAAAAAAAGATCGGGTTTTCAAACTTGCTTCTGACAGCGGATTCATCGGCATGAAAGTTTGAAATACATGTGGTGCCATCCATTATCATTAGAATGTTTTTGTTCTTTTCATTGGAAACAGTGCCTTTTTCGGGATGAAAGGAGCTTATGTCCATTTTTGTACACCTCACAAAGTAAATAACAAAATTTCAGAAGAAGCCTTATTATGATGTTTGTTAAAATAAAACACGAATATTATTTAAATCAAGACTAATATTTTTTTACTTACCGTACACGCGAGAGTGAGTATGGACAGCACTAGTGTGCGAGCGATGTAATTCCTTTCTTTAATGAACCATGTTATATACGCTGGTGAAGAGCTTTTTCAAAACTTGTAATAAAAAAATATGTTATAGAACAGTTTAATTTTTTTCCTTAGAACATCCTCAGTGTCCCATGTATGAGTATACAAGAAAATGTAATGTAGCACACCTTTATTTAATAAAAGCTAGTAAATATATAAAATTATTATTTGTGAAGCATTTAAACTGAAGCATCAAAAGTTTAAGAATTATTCATATATAACAAGCTAATTTCTTACCCAGGTGTCCAAGATTTCGTAAAATCCATGAAAGCCTGCCCAGCACAGTTAACAACAGCATGTGTTCCTTTAGGTAAACCATTGCTATCCAACGACTGCCAAGAAATGTTGTTTGCCGCCGGCATTCTCGAAACATTGACCACATTGTATCCGTTGGTCCTTAGTAGTTCTCCAAGTCGTCGTCCGATAAAACCAGTACCACCGCCTGTAATGCATGGAATATTTTACACAAGCGATATCAATATACGAAAGATATAAAACTTACCAATGAGAACTTTTTTGGCTGACATTCTGTAGATAGTTACGTAATAGCGTACTGTTTGTTTATCTTTGTTATTTGTTTTCACTTTCGTTCTATGCACTCATAACCACACTAACTAAAATCTTTCTATTTTCTTTTGCCGTGTGTAAAGAAAAAAAGACCAATGTCCTTACGTTCGACAAAGAAGCTAAAACAAAGTTTTGAATTCGTCCAATCAAATCAATCTTTTGATTGATTAAACTTTTTGGTAAATTTTTTGGTATAACACAAAACAATTTTCAATATATACCATTCGTTATGTTTGTTGGAATTTGATTTTTAAAACCTTTAAATATGATGTATTTATGCATAAATAAAATGAACCCGCGATTAAACTTAATTTTTTGCTAAATAAGAGAGTCAAAATCAGTTGATTATTTTATTTTTCATATAATTAAAAACACCTTAAAAAGTTTGCAAAAGCAAAGATTGATTAGATTGAATATGTTTTGTTTTGCTTTGGTAGGTTGTGAATGTTGAAGTTTTGTCTGTTGAAGTTGCCGAGAATTAAGAATTAAATGTATTTATATATTAACCCACCTAAAAATGATATCACTCTTTGTAGATAAAGGTGTAGCTTATGTTTGGAATGCAGATGGTAACTAACCGGTATCTACCTTAACCTAAAAAACCTTAACAAATAGTATTAACGATAAATAACAATAATAAATGTAATTTATAATTAATGTGTAACATTTCAGACTGGTTCAAGCTTAGAACACAACACCGAATATGTGGAAGCCTAATCGGATCTTTGCCATCTTATCCCAGACAAAACGATTTTATGGGTATGTATTTTTATAAAGTTTTCATTATATTTTTAAAGTAAATACCAGGCCCTTGCCTTTCATCTTACCTGATGGAAAGTGACGATGAAGACTAGAATGGTACACGCCTGTCCAAGAGTTACATATTCACACTGCACTTATATGCTCCAGAATTAAACTTGCTGGAAAAACAAATTAGGGAGCTACTGCATACTGATTCTCAACGCAACATCCCATAGTTCTTACTACTCCTTTCTGTAATCAGATAATTTTTATTAATTTATTATACTGTATGGTTATGGCATTTAAAAGATTTTAATTTTACAGGTTTGCCAATGGCACTTTTGACTGAAGAAGCAGCCCTTTTGGTAGAAAAAGGGATTTGTGAATTGTATGAGCTTCCTAATTTGACTAAACCTTGTTCAGATGAGGATATAAAAGAAATTGAGGAAACAAATACTAAGTAATTTCTAAAACTATTTTAAATATATCTTATATTGTATTATGGTTTAACTGTATATTTTGAGATCTTATCTTTTGCTTCTCTTGATTGTGTCTTGCTCTACTACAGCACACATACTTTATACATAAAGCTGTTGATTGTTGTGTAAATAGGTTAAGTTTTAGTAGATATTAGGTATTATTATTATTATGTGTTTTATGGTAATCAGCTGTTGTTACTACACAATAACTATTTCTGCCAATTTCAAGTATTAGTATAATAAAAGAATAAAATTAAAACATTGCTTTCAAGACGTGTCAACAAAATCATCAAGATAATAGGTATTATTTGTTATGTGTTAAGTGTGTAAGTTTGTGGTACCAATAAAGTTGTTTATAATCATGTATCTATATTTTACAGAGTTATCAGTGAGCAACAAGCAGAACTTAAAAAAAGAAAAATTGAACAATTATCTCAGAAGATTGAAATTATCATGGCTGGAAAGAGACAGAAGTTATTATCAAAAGGGATCAAAGGTATGTCATAGTTAAAAAAGTGGTTTCAGTATTGCTACATAAATTTGATCCACACTAATATAAGATCAACAGTCTTTTTTGAATGAAAAATATGCTATGATTAGGCACAAGATTTTTCCAATACAGTTTAAAATTTACATACAATGAATGTCATACATTCAAATTGTTTTCACTTGCAACTGGTTTGCAATAGATACTGAGTTCTTTATTTTATTTACAGATGTTCATTTAGACAAAGATGTTTTATTGCAAGATGAAATAAACAAGATACCAGAAGTAGCATCAGCCTATTTATTAACACACTTGCCCATAGAACACTACGTAAAAACTGGTAAATATAGAGAACTTACTTATAAAATTTTTTTGGCCTTAACCCTTTGATTAAAGAAAAATAGTGAAAGATAGGTGATTGAAGCAGGAACTCAAAAACCTTGTTCCCGGTGCTTTTACTTGTCAAATGGTTTAGTCACTATGCCGACAATATAAGACACAAATGTAAACAAAATGTCTCTTGATAGTTTGTGTTTTGCATAATTCTATTTCTTATGATGGGGACCAATAGTATTGACTTTGTTTGTGTGAATAAATGAATCTATAATAAAAAATAGTAAAAATGTCATGCCTCAGTTTTATAGAAATGCCAATTGACAGTTGATTTTATCTTTATAATCAATATTTAAACAAAACTGTTCATTTAAATAGAATCAGTATAGATCCAAAAAAATCAGTAGTATAAACCTCATTTGCAGAAATACTCTAAAGAGTAGTTGATCCCTAGACACTTGATGTGTGTGTGTAAAAACCTGGATGCATTCAGGATAGACTGCTTGACAATAAATATGTTTTAGTGTTATAATGCAATGACATTACATATAGACAAGTTGTCCACTCTCAGTACTGACAACGCAAATACAAGGCAATTGCCCGCATTCCAGTTAGTCTTTTGCAACCCAGCGTCGCGGCTTACCATCAAACAAAACTTATTCCCAATTCTGTGTTTTTAATACCATACAAAGCTTCCTTATGTGTTAAGTCAATGTACTAAAAACACTCTTACTGTTAAAGACAGAAAAAAAACTTTTCTTTTCATGCGTAAGGACAATTTTTTTATAACTATCTTATTAATTTTTTTATTTTGCTATTTAAAATGACTTAAAATTGGCATGGCTATTCATTTCGACAAACTCAAAGAGCGAGATATAATATGATTTTGTATGTGGGAGTAAAAGAGAACGCTATATACTGCGACAATTTACGCGCTAAGCAACGTCACGAAGTATGTACATAGATTTCTCTTTCTTACAACAAGTGAAACATATTATTCTTTCCTTCTCCCACAAACTTATATTACTGTATCGGGTAGGTTTGCATAGTTAAGTTGACGCCGTTTTTTTGTGCGGTAATGTTTGGGTATGACTTGTCTATATGTAATATGTAATTGTTATAATGTATGTATAAAAAGAAGAGCTTTAACATCACAAAAAAATGTATATTTTGATTCATTAAATTTATTTCAGAAAAGTCAAAAGTGACCATTGCAGTTTTAAGGCCTAGCTTAACAGGTAAAGAAGCTCAAATAAAATATGCTGTTTTTAAAGATCTTTGGGAAAAAGAACATTACGTCACAACTGGATCAAAATTTGGCTGTGATTTCCTAGTTTATCCAGGTAAATATACATTTTTATACCAAGCTACATTTTGATTAACATTTGATGTAAGTACTTTTAATTTCATTATTTTATGCACTGACTACATTAATAGCGGTTTTCAAACCTTACAAAACAGAATTTTTTTTCATGTGAAAGGGTTTGAACTCGAAAGCATTATTTTTGATTATGTTTCTTATATAATAATAACTTTACTGCATAAAAAATCGATTAACAATGAAATAATTTACCTTCGTCCGTTAACATCACGGTGTGGTGTCATCATGTCGCACCCAATACTGCCACCCAAAATTCTGCAAAATCGAGATTTTGATGCCATCTATTGTAAAACGGGGAACCACATATAATCACGCTTACAATGGCAAAGGTCCATTTCGTCACTATACAAAATATTTACCTCCTCTCAGAGCAAAACTGACCTTCAACGTAAAAGTACGTGTCGCCGAGAACTAATTTTATGATTTTTTTGTGCAAAAGTGTCACTTTAGTAAATAAGCCGGTGTACTACTCATACTATCGGTAAATTTTGCTTTTTTTAAATTGATAAAGTGTCATTTTACGTTTAGGCTCACCTTTAAGGTTCACTTATTTATATTACAGTAGTTTAACGCCAAAGTGAAATTTTTCGTTTAGTGTGACATTAATTGTATAAAAGTTAACTGGCATTTAATTCAATGATTTGACGCCATACTGATACATTTCGTTTTATGTCAATTTGGCTTCAAATAATTGAAATTGTTCGTTATAGCTTAATATCACTATTGCTGTTATTGTTTATTAAACAAAAATTAAAAAATACAGTGGTAAAATGTATTATTTATGATAAAGTCATTTTTGCCAATTAGCTTTGTGACATCTATAAACGCATAATGTCTATTTACCTTTTATTTCAATAATGCAAAATCAATAGGTACCAGGTGTATAAATCCGATTTTGAAAACCCTCTCTTGCCGTAGTATCCCTTGCGTAAGCAGACGATTGCACAATCTAAAATCGTTTGTTTGCCGGAGGAATTGGTGAACTGGTAATTATTTACATGCTGTCTCGAACGATTTCAGTGTAATAATTTAGCCTTTAAGTATCTATTTTCTGTGTTGTCACTATACAATCTTATAGAATTATTAATTGAGTTATGGCGTTTTTATTTGAGGATTTGTATCATAATGCAGCGACGAGATAAGTTACTTGCACTTGAAAATAAAGAAAATGACTATCATGATGACAATACGAGTTCATGTCAAAACAAACTAGTAGTTCTCACAGTTTCTCAACAAGAATCGCAACAGCAGAGACCACGGTTGATAATAATAAAATATCATATCATAAGCAGCTCCACTTCTTCTTCGTCGAGCAGCTGTAAGCTTGAGCTAACAAATTGATATTTACTATGTTTTTGTATGCCTTAGAATTTTAAAATGGAAAGCATCACGCATAAATTTTTAATATCAGGCCACATGCAGAACGACAATGATACTGTACACTCTGAAAAACAAATTAGGAAATTTTTAAAATCAACTCCAATTTATATTTTCGAACAGTATATTACTTAGATAAAATCGGTCAAAAAACGAGGCAATCCGTATAATGTCAAAGAAATGCTACATTCCAATTTTAAAGAATTAAAAAATTTTGCTGTAGAGTGTGGCACGCAATTTAACAAAAATACTAGTGGGGTCATAGTTAGACTATCTGAAATTAAAATTATACAATTTGTTAAAAAACATCAAGGAGAGATTAAGATATTTTACAAAAATTCCTATCCTAAAGACCATTTATTTGAAATAGGACAAAATAGATAGTTTCGCTCCAGATGCAATGCAAACCGTGTGTGTGGGTTTTGACTTAAAATTTTAGTAATTTTAAGTCAAAACCCACACGGTTTTGACTTAAAATTACTCAACGATACAAAACTCGAGTTATCCTTGAGAAAAAAAAAGACTTAAAATCTTTAATTGACAGTAATTTAATTCCGCAGTACTATGCAGCAACATTTTACAATGGTATTTTGTAAAAAAAAAAATAAAATACAATTTCAAAATGTATGATAGTTTAGCACTATAGGGTCTGGTTGAATTACTTGATAAAAGAGTCTGTTAAGTAAAACCATAGGATAGCACTAGTGTTGTTTATTTTATGTGACACGTATGAATGCTACGCCGTGTGGGTGCGCACTGCCCGCCTAAGCTTAACGTGGGCGTAAGTACATTGTGTGTCCCTACATCACTCCCCCCCATAATTATAAATTCATATTAAACCCAAAAAAAATCTTAAGCTAAGTGAATACATAAAAAATGAAACATCCACACGACAAATATAATTCTTGTTTGAGATACGAGTACTTAACTTATTCGTTTACAACAATAACATGTAAGTAACTTAACACCATGACATAATTATGTTTCTGCAGAATGCTGACGCCATGTCTACATTACGATAGGTAGCTGGTACAAGCTCTTAGTTTAACAATAATAATTAAATCACAATTTGAAACATAAAAATAAAAGTTTGTTATACGTAACATGTTAGTAATGATTTTTTTCTTTTACGTATTAAGTATAGTTACAACAATTCTTAACGTAACACAAAAAAAAAAACACGATTTAAAATTAATCACTGTAAAAATAGGAAATATATAAAACAATATTATAAGTAGAAACTCACACCACACTAGTTTTGCTTTGTGAAAAAACAACTGGCATCGGGTAGTTCAGATTACTATTCAATTGTTTTCGGAACCAACTATTTACTCCACTGTGGCAATTCCTCCACAGCATATAAGATGTCGCCAAGATTACCACTACTGCTACGGCAATGATGACGTAACCAACATTATCCACTTTTGTTTCAACTTTGATTTGTTGAGCTAAAAATTGAGCGGAAACTGAATTGTCTTCCTCGTTTTTGCTTCCAGTTAAACCCATTTTTATAAAACAAAACTTGTTTCGAAAAAAATATAAGTATATAAAAGTACTTGCTCTAACGAAATCCAATGCAATAATGAAGTTAATTACTAATACATATTTGGTAATAAATTTTAGTAAACGATGCATTAGGTATGATGTGAATCAAATTGATCACGTAAGTAATTTATAATAGGTATGTACCTAAGCACTGGTAATAAATCTAACAAAATATATTGTTTGACATAACTAAAATATTTTAAAATGCAGTTTTACTTATTGCGAAAATAAAATATTTTCAAAGTAATCAAAAACGAAAGGTAGGTAGGTACATACTTCTTTAGCTTAAAATTATCCTTAAGTAATAGAATTTTCTTATAAAACTAGTCATTTAAAAATCTTACAGGTTTTCTTATAACACGACCTCTACTGGTTTTTTTAACAGTAGGTGTAGGAATAGGTATAGTTTCTAAATGATCTTTTAATAAAGTGGAGTCGACTGTACTTTTCTTAAGTTCACTATTCATATTTTCGTCATTTAAAATATACGCTGGTTTCAACCTATCGATAGAAATGTTTGCATTTCTGTTAGGTAGTTGTATTGTATAAACTTTATTGCGTCTTTTTAGTATACGGAAGGGTCCATCGTAAGTAGGATAGAGAGGTTTACGTACAAAATCATTTCTTATAAAAACGTGTGTACATGTCAATAGGTCAGGGTGTATGAATATTGAACGAGAGTCTCGAGATGATGAAGATACGGGTTTCACGTTTTTTATACTTTCCTTCAATTGTTTAACAAAAGTATAACAATCGCCATTGACGTTATGATTACTCGTCGGCTCGAAAAATTCGCCTGGTAAGCGTAGTGTGTGGCCATAAACCATTTCCGCTGCGCTTATCCCGTTATCGCTTCTGCACGCAGCTCTAAGTCCTAATAAAACAGTATAGAGTTCCTTAATCCACGCAGAAGACGATGAAATTAAACGAGCAGTCAAAGCGACCTTCAGTGATCGATGCCATCTCTCCACCATACCATTACACTGTGGGTGGTACGGTGTCGTTCGAGATTTATAGATTCCTAAGAATTTCATTAGCTCTCTAAACAACTCGCTCTCAAATTGTCGTCCTTGATCGCTAGTTAACTTGACGGGACAACCGAATCTAGAAATCCAGCCAGTAAAAACTGCTTTTGCTACCACCTCAGCTGTAATTTCACGAACTGGGAAAGCCTCGGGCCACCTTGTTTTACGGTCTATCATTGTAATACAATATCTGTATCCTTCTGGAGAAGTAGGCAAGGGGCCTATAATGTCAATATGTAAATGTTCAAACCTTTGACACTCAGCAAAATGTTCTAATCCTGAAATATTATGTCTGTGAACCTTCGAGCGTTGACATGGAATACAACTCTTAGTCCATAGTCCAACGTCACGGTTCATGTTGGGCCAGAAAAATAATTTCTGAATCATTTTTCGCGTGGCTCGAACGCTAGGATGACTCAGGTTATGAATAGATTCAAAAGCTACTCTACGAAATTCCATAGGTAAGTAAGGCCGTGCGCTATCAGTAGAAATTTCACAAAAGATAGTTTTATTATTACTACTCTGAACGCAAATTTTTTTAAGAATTATTTTACTATCTTGACTATCTTTTAAACAGTAATTTAAAATGTAAGAATCTTTACTTTGTGCTTCTGAAAGAGAATCATAATCAATTGGCGAAGGGCAAAATATTTCATCTATGCGTGATAAAGCGTCAGCAACGACGTTTTCCTGGCCACAAACATAACGTATATCAGTTGTGAATTCGCTGATATAGGTAAGGTGTCTAATTCGCCTAGGTGTGTCGTTATCACTTTGAGACTTACTAAACGCATAAATTAAGGGCTTGTGGTCACAGTACACGGTTAAGTGTCGTCCTTCAACCATATTTCTAAAATGTTTAATCGAAAGATAAATAGCTAAAAGTTCGCGATCATAAGTAGAGTACTTTTTTTGAGCTTCAGTGAGCTTCTTAGAAAAGTATCCTAAAGGTATCCATTGTTTGTCGATAAACTGTTGTAACACGGCTCCCACGCAAGTACTGGATGCATCCGTCATTAGAGCTAACTCTGAATCAGCAAACGGGTGCGACAATGTGACGGCATTCCTTAGACTATGTTTACATTCTAAAAACGCTTCTTCAGCTTGTTGTGTCCACTGAATTAGAGTCTTATCTTTCTTTTTAGCATTATGAATATAACTATTTAAAATGGATTGACATAATGCTGCATTAGGGATGTGTGATCTATAAAAGTTAACCATTCCCAAAAACCTTCGGAGCTCTTCGACGGTATTTGGTTTAGGGTAATCGATTATAGCTTGAACTTTAGTCTCTAAAGGTTTAATTCCATTTGGCGAGACTAAAAAGCCTAAAAACTCTAATTCTGATTTACCAAAACAACATTTACTTAAATTGATAGTGATACCAAAATTATCAAAACGTTTAAAAATTAATCTAAGATGTTGCAAATGTTCCTCTGCTGAATTACTAGCTATAATGACGTCATCAAGATAACCAAAAACAAAGTCCAAGCCCTCTAATACAGTATGGTTCATGAATCTTTGGAATGTTTGAGCCGCATTACGTAATCCGAACGACATTCGTGGAAATTCGAAAAGTCCGAATGGTGTAATAATAGCGGTCTTTTCTACATCATTAGGAAAAACTGGAATAAAATGATAAGAACGATTTATGTCAATTTTAGAATAAATAGATTTTCCTGCAGCTAAAAATGTAAAATCATGTACTCTCGGAATAGGATAACGATCTGGCTTGGTAATCGCATTTAACCGTCTATAGTCACCACAAGGCCTTAAGTTTCCGTCTTTCTTAGGTACAACATGTAGCGGACTAGACCATGGGCTACTAGATGGCCTACAAATGCCCATATCCTGCATAACTCGAAACTCCTCTTTAATTTTAGTGTACCTACCTGGTGGTAGCGGCCGGGCGCGCGCGTGCACAGGTGGGCCATGGGTTTCGATATGGTGCATTACATTATGTTTCGGTATATCCTTGAAACACATAGGTTTAGTAATATCTGGAAAGTCTGCGAGGATATTAAAGTATGGATGGTTAGAATCTACCGTTTTTACGCTGTGTTCCGTAGTACTAACTATAGAGGCAATAACGTTTAAACTTGTTACCTGATCTATTAACCTACGTGAACTTAAGTCGACTAACAACTTATGGTGTGACAAAAAATCTGCTCCTAGTATAGGTAGTTTAACATCTGCTAGGACAAAAGTCCATCTGTAAGGTCTACGTAATTTAAAATTTAACACAAGGGTTTTTGTACCATACGTTTTGATCTCCGTACCGTTCGCTGCATATAACTTATATTTAGAACACTGAGGAACGTTACGATTTCGTTTTTTTATCACTGGGAGCACGGATACGTTCGCACCGGTGTCCACTAAAAATTTTAAACCTGTACCTTGATCCATGATAGAGAGGCGGTGGGAAACAGCTACATCGCAGACATCCACCAACGTCTGCTGCGTTTCTAGTTTTCCGACGTCTTTTTCCAGTGGCAAGGGTTGACGCATTTTGTAGCTTTATCAGCATACCGGAAATGATACCAGCACAACCAATTCGGGTTGGCGCTCTTGGGGTTACGGGTATTAGATGAATTCCGGGAACGGGGCAACGAATGGTCTCGTTGACTGTTCTTCCGGTGATATTGCACGTACCGTACTGGGGACTTTGCATAGCTGTGCTAATTGTGATCGTATCTGGGCTATTTCCTTTGCTAAGTATGAATAGCTGGGTAACGGCATCTCCTGGGTGATGCTTGCAATTTCCGTGGGTTTGTTTGTCTCCATAACCTTGTCAGCTACTACGGCCACTTTCTCCAAGTCCGTAATATCCGTGACTGCCAGGACTGCTCGGACTGGAGATGGGAGATGTCCTTCCCACAGCATACGGAGTGTACTATCCGGGATCTTGCCACGTGCTAAATCACGCATTCTGCGTAAAAGCTGTGTTGGCTTCTGGTCTCCGAGTTCCAGGTCACTGAGCAGCTTGCGAAACTGCTGATTTTCGGATTCCTCATAAACCTCGAGGAGACGTAGCTTTAGCACGACGTACTTGTTGGAAGGTGGTGGTGTTTCCAGTATGTCAGCAACCTGCTGGATCACCTCCTTACCCAACCTGGGCACCACTAACTGGAATTTGGCCTCGTCCGAAAGTTTCTGTGGTCCAAATATGGATTCTGCTTGTAAGAACCATAGTCTGGGTTGATCAGTCCAGAAATCAGGGAGCCGTTCCTTGACTGATACGGCATCCACGTGTTCGCAGCAATCATCCTGTTGTGTCTTTATGGATCCTGACGGAGGCGCAATATACGACGGCGGCGTAATTTTCGTGCTAGGATCCGTCATTTTCACAGATTATTATTAATGGTCACAATCAAGTTCTTTAATAACACAAAAAAAACTGTTCTTTTAACGCGGGGTCACCAATTTAGCACTATAGGGTCTGGTTGAATTACTTGATAAAAGAGTCTGTTAAGTAAAACCATAGGATAGCACTAGTGTTGTTTATTTTATGTGACACGTATGAATGCTACGCCGTGTGGGTGCGCACTGCCCGCCTAAGCTTAACGTGGGCGTAAGTACATTGTGTGTCCCTACAATAGTATATATATATATATATATATATATATATATTTTTTTTTTTAAATCGAAACAAGCATAATTTTATTTTTGGCTTTTGCTTGTTTTTAGTTTCTTATGTTTCCAAAGAATAAAAGATTCGCCTGTGATTCACTTATGTGTGTTATATGTAATGATTATACTGAATTTGTTAAAATTATGCAGGCCAAAATGCAAGCAGTTTTTTAAAGATGATTTATTTTAATACTAAGAGGTTAAACTTAAATTATTTTACAGTACCTCCAATTGTACACTATGGAGAAGACTTTAATTTCTTTTATTATTTTAAGTATTGTTTATAAAATGAACAATACGGAGAAGACGTTATATTTTTGGAATATTTTTTGTTTTTTTAAATCTTTAATATTGTTTGCTTAGGTAATTTCAATATAAGCAAGATTTAAATTTTAGTAAATGTTTATCCGAACAAAATTTTTTTTTTGGTAATTCCTGTGAGTATTTTGTACTAAGAATATATTTTCTATCCCTTTACGTAAGATAATACCGTAGACAAGACATTGCGTAAGAGGTACCCATTTTGCCAGTAAAAAGCAGTTTTAAAGTTTTTGTAGTTCTTATTTTCTATTAAAAGATGAGGAAAAAAACCACATTGAAAGGAAAAGTGACATTTTATAATAAATAACAATGTAAATACAAATTATACAAATTATTTAAAATAAAATTATGCTCAGTTTGAAGATATAACATTTATCCATAATTTCTATATTACAAAGTAATTAAATTACGCGTTACTCGTATTCCTTCAAAAAAAGTGTTTTTTTGGCTCTCCTGAAAAGTTGACTTTTTTGGATAGTGTCAGTAATGGATTAAGGGTGCGATGTATGTCAATTTTGATGAAAATATGACTTGTCTAGTCAAATAGGACTTAAAAAAATTATTTGATGGTCGAATGGATTGGCACCATATTTTCAGCATTTCGATTGCGCGGCCACGATAGTTTACTGATTTTTCTTTGATTACTAAACTACCTACATCTTATTTACATCGACCAAATTATACTTGAAAAAATTCATATTTTTCTTTTTACATCGTAGTTGACTTTCTTCACTATGATATAGCTCCGAAAGTCGCTTTTTGTTTGACCATTTAGCCAAGTCTAGTATATTTTTGGGCGCTCCGAATAATAAGGCGCGACAACACTGCAAGGGATCGGACTGCGAATCTGAGCCTTCATCGAGGTCCCTGAGAGTACCTAAAGAATATTAAATTGTTATATCTTTAGTACGAAAGCAACGGTGGTCAGGCCACGTCACAATACATTAACATTACGTTTAAAATAAATAAATAAGTACTAAAATGTATGTTTCAGGTGATCCTGTAAAGTTCCATGCTTCGCATATGGTTAGATGTGTCGCTGACGCCATGGCACCATTCAGCCCTCCAAGTATTGTGGCGTTTGGAAGACTAGCTGTCGCTGTAAATAAGCTGGCGGTATTAGCCGTGTGCAATGATACAAACACTGTAGATTATCAGACATTACAATGGCATGATAGTGTAAATGGATAGGAAATAAAATAATGCATTGAAGGTTATCTATATGTAGTTTTATTTATCTTCTGCTGGGGCAGTTCTCCTGTCCAGGAATATATTCCTATTTGTGGTTTTAAAGGCTTAGGAAAATTTTGGTGGCGAATGACGCATAATCCCGATGTAACTGTAATTCTACTAAAACAAGAGGTAGTTGAGTTCTTTCACTGCACAACTTAATTGACGGTCCAGTAGCGTCAGTGGTAGTAGCCATGCCTCATACCCTGCCGGAGGTCCTAGGTTTGTGTTCTGGTCGGCGCGTTCATTTGTGTGATGAATCAGAAGTTTGATTCTCGGGGCATGGTTTTAAATTCAAATATTCAAGTTCGCTGTTCGCTGCAAACTCTGCTTTCTTTGGGGCAGTTCGTGTGTTTGTCTAGATTTATTTATTTAATTATCAGGCCTTGAAACTCTTTTAGAAAAATCGATTTAAACCGGTTTTATAGTTATGTTCACCAAGGGCGTACCCAGGATTTCAGCTAGGGGGGGCAGCTCATACCTGTTTCGAGAAGATGGTCGGACGGGCATATTGAAACAAAAAATCATGAAAATTGACTTTTATTAATTAGTTTGATTATGACACAAAATATATATACAACGTGTAAATGAATTAACCCAAAATCAGAAAGTAGTTTGCTCAGAATCGTATTGCGAATCGATCGCACCATGTTTTAATATAGGTTATATTTTTCCATATTTATTGGCCCATGTCTAAGATATTTATACTACAACATTTCTTGCTAGCGCCCGGCCGCCCATAACTAGTTAGCATCGAACGAACGACACCGACCGACAAAACAATCCGGCACGCACCGAGTGATTACCGACCGCCATGCTAAAAATAAACCTTATTATTATAAAAGACATTGGGAACTTTCTGCCCCGCTTTTCGAAAAGTAGCGGACACGAACGAAACCTATCACAGATCATAGATAATATTATCCTCTTTATTGCCTTGTTTTTTTTTTTTCTGTAACTTATAGGAATATTGATGAAATAAGGTTTCAATATTTTAGTATGTTTACGTTTACATTTCATATTACACATACAATGCGACACAAAAATACGCCTAATGGCTATGATTATACGCGCTGCGGCTCTGCAGGTAAAAAAAAGCCGGTTTCGCTACGGAGTGCAGGTAAAAAAACCGGTTTCGCTCGAACACCCAATACGCAACTCGCAGTCCTTCGTCATCTTTCGTTGTGATCTGTGCGCTCCCTGTGTTTTGAACCTATTACTGAACTGACTTATTGCCTTTGTTTCACGGACTTTGATTCTTTGCTCTTTTATTGGAATTCGGTTAAAATGGATAGACCAAATCGTTGTGTTAGTTGTGATCGATCTGTGTTGCGGCGCAGAAAACATAAACTATCTCAAGCATTCCTTGAGACAAACAGAAGTCACGTGGAATTTCTTTTACAAGAAATAGCGCCAAGAGAGGTATGTATAAGTTATTTATGAGTAAGTCATAAAAATATAGATAAATGATATCCAAATGTCTTTGGACACGTAGTTTAACACGTTGAAGAACAGTTAACGAGACAAAATAGAAGTTTTATTGTTATCATGACTTTACAAGCTTATTTTTAGTATTAAGTACGAAACTTTATTCAGCGAAGTTGTTTTTAGCGCCGTGTACTTCATTTAAATGTCAATATTATTTGGTAAAAATATAACAAGGAATAAAAACTGTTGCAATCGATTCTATTACGGATTCCAAAACAACTGTTTTCAGGTTTCGTTATAATTTATTTATTACTCTTTAAAAAATATTTTTACATTTATTAATGTGGCATCGTTGAAACCTTTTTGGGTTTTTGTACGACACCTGAGCCGCTTATTGTCTATGATTTTAACATAAACATTTTTATGACAATACGAATTACAACTTTTATACAATAACTTAATATATTTATTCTATAGTAAGATTATTTGTTACATTTTAAAACGTTTATGTAAATCTTATTTTAATTCGTTTTACATTTAAGTGAACAATATTACTGAATAAATAAATAAATGTAAAATACACTTATTTGAAGTAGGTTGCTTTTTTTAGTATATACGAAACCTAATACACGGGTCAAACATTTTCGTACAAAAACCAGTATAAATAAAAGTGATGATGGTATCTTAAAAAGTCACTGAGTTACAAGCTTTATGTGTTGCCTTTTTTGCCTCGCACAAGTATGGTCACTCTGTGGCGCATGACGCTTGCTCTCATTGTTGCCAAGTGACAAGCTATGCATACCAGCCAGGCCGTTTTTAGCAGGGTGTAGTTGGTTTAAAGTTACATTACTATTTGTTCAAAAAACATTGTGAAAGGAAATTCGATACAATCCTTTTAAGTTGTTGTAGCTGAGCGTATTTCCAAAAGCTTTGGATAGAAAACAGGTCGGATATTATTATTTATCAAGTTGTACTCATTTTTGTGTTTTTTAAAGAGTAAATAATTAAGAAACTTTTTAAAACCCAAATCTAGTTACATGATTGATAAAGTGCATGGTTATAATATAATAAAAGGATTGCAAAATTAAATCAACTTTTGTTAACTCTTCTTTGTGTATATTTTCTTCATTGTTATGTATTCTTTTGTCTTTCCGTATTGTCGTTATGGTGAAGTAAAGGGTTAATTATAGTGGTTATTCCTAAGCTCAACTGTGAAACAAATAGGAGTTATTTACGCAACTTGTATACAAAATTCCATAGTAATTTTTTTCACAATGGCTTGCCAATTGTAAAGAAAAACCATTTTACTTAGAAATCAATTGTCATATTAGGGCCATAATACAGTTATTTTGTACCATTCGTAACTATATTTGTGATTTAGGTAAATAAGTTTCTCGTGTATTTACTCTTTAAAAAAACATAAAACCTTACAGTTTATAGTGTTTTGAGAAAATACATCAATTAAGAGTTTGAAATCGGGCATTTTTCTAAAAAAAAAAACACAATAATGCGTACAACTTAATAAATAGTAATTTCCGACCACATGTTGTCTATCCAAATCTATTGGAAATAAGCTCAACTACAACCCCTAAAAGGAATGTATCGAATTTCCTTTCACGCTATACAACAGGGTAAAAAATCTATTGCAATCGATTCTATTTCTGATTCTAAACAGCCTGTTTTCAGGTACCGTAAATTATACTAAAAATAATGTTGTATGTATGACATTCAGATTTACGTTTAGATTTTATGTTCACATTATTTAAGCAATAATTAGTATTTTCATTTTATTTTCTCAGGTTGCATTTAATGGTGCAAGATTTGTGTGCCATCCTTGCTGGCAGAGAGCTGATCGTTCAGTGCAAGCTCAACAACAACTGGTACAACCAGAAACAGATGAGCCGGACAATGAACCAGGAGTGCCCGAGGGACAGTTATTGCCTGTTAATACTTTTAGTCTTGACCGCCATTCACGTGCCTCTAATACATCAAGACGCTGCATATTTGATAATTGTCGTAATGTACCAAGTCATTCTGTGTCAAAATTCATAAAGCTCCATATGTTAAGAAAACATAATTTCTATATCCCTTATCGTGCCAGAGTCTGTGATTCGCACTACAGAATCAATGTATGGGAAGAGCTGATGCAACAGGGTAATCATCAAGATTTCAACAGTGACTATATGCTAGATATTATAAACATTTACAAATGGGGTCTCGAAAGAAAACAAGATTTCGAAAACTTTGATAGTTTTGATGATGATGAATTCCATTTTTGGACATCTTTGACAAAAAATCAATTTAATGCCATTTTGGATCAGACCCCTTCTTTAAGAGCGAGATCACGAAATCCTGCAACATGTTTGGGAGTATATTTGTCAAAAATAAGAACTGGCGAGCCTAATGAGCGACTGGCAACATTATTTAAAATGTCGAGAAAAACATTAGAAAAAAAAATTCGTCTTACCAGACAATGTTTGACCCAAGATTATGTCCCTCTTTACCTTGGCATAGATCATTTAACTAGGGAAGAAGTTATAGCAAGAAATCTTAGTATTCCAAATGCATTTTTTGGGAATGAAGGCTCTAACGCTGTAATTATATTAGATGGCACTTATATTTACCTACAGAAAAGCATGAACTTCTTATTCCAAAGAAAAACATATAGCCTACACAAGTTCAGAAATCTTCTGAAGCCTTTTTTAATAGTGTGTGCAGATGGATATATCGTAGATGTTTTTGGGCCCTACGCCGCAACAACATCCGATGCGACAATCCTTCAACGTCTACTGGATAGTGAAACTGGATCTGGTCTCGAGTGGTTTCTCGAGTCAGGAGACGCGTTCATTTTAGATAGAGGTTTTCGAGACGCCGTCTCTACAATTGAAGAATGTGGATTTCAAGTATATATGCCACCCACCAGAACACGAGGACAACAATTAACCACCATCGAAACAAACAAATCGAGATTAGTCACAATGTGCCGGTGGGTGGTAGAAGCTATTAACGGAAGAATTAAAAGAGATTTTAAAATCTTCAGACAACATTATTTTAATTGAACAATGAAGAATATGATGGTAGATTTTAGAATTTGTGCGGCTCTAATAAATGCAAACCAAACTCCATATGAGGATAATGAACGAGCCCAACAATATATAAACATCATAAATGAAAATATGAACACTGAAAATAGTCTGGCAGATTATGTTATAAGTAATAACTTGAATAGACAGAGGGCGACATTTGTAAGAATGCAAGCGAATAACCCAGACCTGGCGGATTTCCCCCGGCTAACTTATGAAGAACTGTTGTCAGTAACTCTAGGTATATACCATTTAAAGCTGGCCCGATCGTACTGCAACGAACATTTGAGGTCAAATAGCAATTATGAAATTGAAGTGTATCGATACTCACAGTTGATCGAAAGCAAGACACTGGTAAGAGGCCGCATCCAGTCACGTCATGTGCGACTGAGACAGTATTATACATACATTTTAATTGATACTGTACAAATTGGACGACAAGGAATACATAGCTATTATTGTTCCTGTATCCATGGCCGCCGCACTGTTGGGTGTTGTGCACATATTGCGAGTATGATATACTATCTTTCATGGGCCAGACATGAAGATATCAGTCTTGCGCCAGCTGCCTTTTTGGATAATATTATTATCATAGATTATGATGAATAATAAAAGCCCATTATTATATACCTTGTCTTTTTATATTATAGAAGTTATAATAATTAAGGAAATCCATATAACTATAGGTATATATAATAAATAAACAATTGGTGATGATGATGATTATTAACTATTAAGTAGGGCACAAAATGTTTCTTGAAATTATCAAATGCAGTATATTAGTTCACTAATATAAGTTCAGTACTGTGTTTTCACATTTTTAAAACTAATAATAAACAACATGTGGAAAAATAAGTGAAAAATACATAATATGTTTCTTACCTAGTTATTCTGCGAAGCAAAACAACATAAAATATAAATAATACAAATAATTTTAGACAAAAATATTCCTAACTTAAACTCATCATACCTCAGAATTCCCATATGTCACAACATAGCGCTTTAAGTAAACATACCTACAAGTCTAAAGCTTTGAAATAAAGTATGTTACATCCTTGTCCGCCGTGGGGATTTTCCCCATAGTAAAGTTCCCAATGTTATTTAAAGAACAAGCCGCCCGCGTCCGCGCACGACACGCCGATCGCCTGTGTTCGCACCTCCGAGGCAAGGCGACGCCGGCGCCGGTCAATCTCCGCGCGAACTTCGTCTTGGAAGGTATCGTCCTTTCGGTTCCGATCGACGGCTGCAGGCGCCACCGCTTTCACAATGCCTTTTCGGTACACAAGTGTGCAATACACTAAAATGGTGAGAACGCTCGCGTGGTGTAACGACAACGTGAGTTTGGCAGTGCGACAATTTCGTGAGCAATTCGGTGTTTCCGTCTCCAACGAGACAATGTTAGCAGCCACTCAAAGGCTTAGAGACAGTGGAACTTTTTTCCCTCCTACCGGAATGGACAGAGGCGACGACACCTTGGACTACGGATTCAATAAAGGATATAGGAGTATTTCCATGAGAACCCAGAATCCAGTACACGTGAAGCAGTGAGAATTATCGGCTGTAGTCACGCCTACGTTTGGAGAGTTTTACAAGACGACGGACAGCACCCTTACCACTTTCGTCGCTGTCAAGAATTGAACTCTCAGGATCTGGCTCCGCGTTTTGCAATCTGCGAGTGGTATTTAGCGAATGAACATAAGAACATTATTTTTACTGATGAGTGCACGTTTACGCGCGCCGGTATGTTCAATCAACATAACAGGCACATATGGAGTCATGTTAACACCTACGCATCAGTAGAGAATTCCTACCAACATAGGTTTTCTCTAAATGTATGGGCAGGTGTTCTGGGACCATACATAGTCGGCCCCGTATTCTTAGAACGTTTAAATGGAGAAACGTAAGTCCTCAGAGAAACATTGAGTCGTTACTTGACGACGTGCCTCTGTATCTGTTACGAGACCTGATGTTTCATCACGACGGAGCTCCAGCGCACTTCCAGTGGACTGTTCGTAGGTACCTCGACGCGGAATACGGGGAAAACTGGATCGGACGTGGTGGACCTGCGCAGTAGCCTGCCAGGTCGCCGGATTTAACTCCACTAGACTATTTTGTGTGGGGTAGAGTCAAAACAATTGTTTATGACAGTGGACATAGTGCCAGAAACGTTAGTGAATTACGCGAGGCCATTGTGAGTGCTTTTGAAATAGTGAAAACAGACACTTCAGTGCTAAACAAACTAAAAAGATACCAAAGAAAGTGCGCGAGACTGTGCTTGCAGCAAAGTGGTGAACAACTTTTAACTAGCCGCCAAAATTGGACTTCTAATAATTAATTTTGTAAGTAAGTAGCTATAAGTGTACATAACAATCAATGTAAATAATTTGATTCAAAACTTTTAAATACGCCAACTTGTTTGTACCTGTAATATTTTTTTTTATTACAAGTTAAACATATGTTTTTTTACAAACGTACTACTTGGTCAAATTAACATGACACCTGCGTAGTAGCGATAGCGTGTCTGCGCTTTAAAAATGTCGAGTTAAGGTGTTTTGATATAATGCCGCGGCCGATGCATAAGGCTCCTCTGGATTTGTAAGCGGCGGCTGCGGCGGCGCAGCGGTGGCCGATGCATAAGGCTCCCCTGGATTTGTAAGCGGCGGCTGTTGTTGTTGTTGTTAAACGGTTATTGGATTTTTTTGAGTTCTTGTTATTATTGTTACATTTAGAGGTTTTCTTCAAACTATTGGATTTTTTAACATTTAACAAAATGGTTTGAAAAATGAGAATTTTAAAGCTTGATATGCAAAAAAATACCTATCAGTTACGAGGTACTTAATAACTACCAATTATGTAACCGATTTAATAATATAAAACATGCTTTAAACAGTAAAAATTATAATTTTCGTAATTAAAATAAATTAGGTACCTACTAAAAAGCTTTTTAGCACACTCAAAAAGCGTCATTTGAACCAGGTGTCATGTTTAATATGACCGAGTATGCAGTACGTAATAATTTCAATCGATATTATGTGACATACTATTACAAATAGGTGAAATAGGTTGCCAGTCCAAAGCCTGGGAAAGTGTGATGGAAACTTTTGAAGTTTTTTTTTGGGCCATAGTTAGGCCAAGGTTTAGTTCTTACAGTTCACTCAAAATAACTTGGCCGGTGTAAAGTGAACGTCTGTTAAACTGCTGAATAGTAGTCAGCTGTACCGGCGCTGCGCTGTGCGACTCAGAGGCCGCGTGCGACGAGACGCGGAGTACCTACGCCGTAGAGCTCGAAACTTCATAGAAAGGTCACCTCCGATCTAATGTTGAATAACTTTTAAAATATTATTTATTTCGGCGCAATTTATATTTTAGTCATATTATTACTTATTTTTTTTATGAGGTGTATCAGGTTTTGGGTTAATTCATTTACACGTTGTATATATATAACAATATAATATTCGAACCAATTGGCTAATCCTTCGTTAAAAAAGGTCAGATTAGTTTAGGTAGCGCAATCCTTTCCAGGAAACAAAAGGCCAAGCATTGCGAGGGTCTAGTTGATAAGCGCATGCATCCTTTTCAGTGACTCGCTCCTTGCTTGTGACTACACACGTGTTCCTCCTATCCTTTGCCTTATTTGCGAGACGTGACGGTTTCTGGACTTTTGATCGATTGCCATTTTGTGACCTACGCCTTGCTATCCGGACTTGTGATTGATTGCCTACCTGTGACCCGTGCGATTGTGATTTGGGCTTGGTGATCGCTACTGTGGCTGCTGCGAGGAGAGAATACACCCAACAAGAGTATGCTGATATGCATTACCTGTATGGGTTTTGTGACGGTAACGCTCGGGCTGCTGCTAGAGAATATCGTCAACGGTACCCTAACCGTGAGCGGTTTCCGGACTACAGGGTTATCATGCGCGTACATAACGCGTACAGGGAGGGTATCTTGCCTGGTCAACATGCCCCGAGGTCTGGTAGGCCATTGATACGGGTTCATGAAGATGAGGATCAAGTACTAAGAGAGCTACGAATGGACCCGACTGTTAGCCAACGCCAAATATCTCGCAACCTAGGAATTTCAAGATCGACGGGGCAACGTATTATTAAAAAAAAGTAACTCCATCCATATCACATACAAAGAGTGCAAGCTTTGCTGCCGTCGAATTACGAGCCGAGGGTACGATTTTGTCGAGAAATGCTAAGACGCCACCAAGAGAATCCACAATTTTTCAATAAAGTGTTGTGGACGGACGAGTCAAGTTTTAGACGGATGGGAGTTTTTAATATCCACAACCTACATTTCTACTCAAGAGTAAACCCACATATCATTCGAAATGATCGATTCCAGCATCAGTTTGCCCTCAACATGTGGGCTGGAGTAATTGCCCAAAAATTGGTGGTGCATGAAATGCCAACAAGGCTTAATGGCATCCAGTACCTAAATTTTTTACAAAATAATTTAAATGAGCTACTGAACGAAGCCGAGATTCCGGAAGAAATAATAGAAGAAATGTGGCTGCAACATGACGGTGCCCCACCTCATTACACACGCGTAGTTCGAGAACATCTAGACGAAAGATTTCCCAATAGGTGGATTAGACGAGGCGGTCCTATCCATTGGCCACCCCGTTCACCCGACCTGAACCCGGTAGAATTTTTTCTCTGGGGCTATTTCAAAGAGTTAGTCTATGAAAAAGAAAATATCACGGAGCAAGAACTACGCCGTAAACTAGAGTTTGCAAAAATACAAATTAGCAGAAACAGGGGTGCATTCCGCAGGCTGCGCCGAAATTTTATAAGGCGTTGCAGAGCGTGTATCTATATATATGGCCAGAGGCAGAAATTTCGAACAATTTTTGTAAACTGTTTGCATTAAAATGGTCAAAAAGCAATAAGTTTTGATTTTTACATCCTATTTTTTATTGAACTTTTGTAATTTATTTTTTATTATTCTTATTTCTGGCATGGCATAACTTAATGAAAGCAAAAAAAAAAATTTTTTTTAACCAGTAAACAAGTTTCAATTCCTGTTATTTAAAACAGTCATAGAAAGATGTGCAAGCTACCAATAGCCCTGTGTTATACCTTTCTGGAATCCTCATTAAATGCACTATTATTTCTAATACAGGGTCACTTTTTGGTAGAACATTTTTTTTTCACAGTGAGGTAAGACCTGCCGTAGAACATAATTTTGCTGGGAATGATCTCATCTGAGCACCCAAAAAGTTTGATCCACGACTTTTGGGCCACCCTGTATATATATAGATATCCCTTTGGGCACTTTGTGGCTCCAACGTGCCGTATAGGTAGTAATTTGTTGATCCATTTTCACTTGTTGATCCGGGTGTCTTTTGTTGATCCAATGCCAGCTGACCATAAATATGTAGCTCCGTTCGGAGCCACAAGTGTCATGATAAGTAATAATAATAATTAAGGGACTTTTTTACAAATCTACCTTTTTGGCGTATGAGCAGTTGTTGATCCAATTCAAATGTACCAATCAGGGCGCAGCATTTGCCAAGGGCTACCTCATTGGCACGTTTGGGCTACTATATTACTGGCTACAGTAACTTAATAATGTCTAGCTAGTATTTCAAAGTCTCCTCAAAGTAGTAGAGAATCTTGTCTTAAAAAAGGAAAACTCACAAGAAATCAGTCTGGAGTAACGTGACTCCAGATCAAACCTCAATACTTGTTATTTTTTGGACGGGACTCTTTCCTTTTGTAATAACGTCACTGAGCAAGTAAAGAGATAGTACACAAAGGTGCAACAGCCACAGCAGAGTGGAGCGAGTGAACTAGAAGATGATGCTCGAGTGAGTAGTGAACTAGCGAAATATGTATGACGCATTGACAACAACGGAGTGCAGCAAGTGGTATACGAGGCAGCGATCAGCTAAAGTGGAGTGCAGCGAGCAAATTACCAGTGGAAGACGCATCGTTTACAGAAAATGCCATGAGAAAAGAACCAGACGATGGTGACGCAATAACCACAGCAGAAGGGAGCGATTGGTAAACTAAGGGACAAAATAACGACTACAGCGAAGTGCAACGAGCGAAAACTAGTTCATCACTCACTCAACTCCGCTTTAGCTGTTGCGTTGTCATGTAGTGCTTTTTCACTTGCTCCACTCCGTTGTAGCTGTTGCTTTGCCATTCAGTTGTTCTTCACTTACAGCACTTTGCTGTAGTCGCTGCATCGTCCTCCATTGGTTTACTTGTCTCTCCTCTCCACTTGCTGTTGCATTGTCATTCTCTGAACGACATGATACACTGAATAATAACGCAATAGCTACAAAAGAGTAAAGTAAGTGGTGAACCAGTGGACGACGACGCAGCGGTTACAGCGGAGTGCAGCAAATAGTGAATCATCAGACGACGACGCAGCGGTTACAGTGGAGTGCAGCAACAAGTGAAACAGCGGACGACGAAGTTGCGGTTACAGTGGGATGCAGCAAATAGTGAATCATCAGACGACTACGCAGCGGTTACAGCGGAGTGCAGCATATAGTGAATCATCAGACGACGACGCAGCGGTTACAGCGGAGTGCAGCAAATAGTGAATCAGCGGACGACGACGCAGCGGTTACAATGAACTAGAATGAATGAAGAACCAACAATTAAAAAGGAGTGACATAATGAACAGCATACGACAACGACGCAGTACCTATAAATGAGTGGAGCGAATAAGCTGAAAAAGCAGTCGCTCCACTCATCTGTAGGCATGAAAGTGCTTGTGTTTATTTTGTTGATTTCGAATAAAAAACTTTATGTTGTTCGAAAGAGATTTTATTTTCGTTTTCGAAAAATAATAAAGTAATTATTGTAGTGTTGATGTTTACAATAGAACAAAGACAATGGTAACTCGCAAAGAGTCATTCATAATCATATCATAAATGTAAGTAGGTGCTAGATGAAAGGGGCTTTTCATAATATCTTATCAACCCTAAAATTGTAAAATTTCAGCTATTTCACTGTTATTTATCCATCATTTTCATTAAAAAATAATGAAACAGCTAATATTTTTTGCATGATCGGAGTGTTGGTGCAGTGATATTAATTATAAGATAATTTATTTATCTGTTTCAAAAAACAAATGTTACATCGGAAAACATTATTACTTAAAATATAACACTTTTATAAATAAACCACTGTTTCTCTTATATTATAACACAATATTAAATTCAATGCAGTCTTATGCATTTTTTCTTGTCTGAGTTTTAACAAAAATATAGAAATATTTTTTTAACAGAACAAATCCCGGAACTAGATGTTCGTGCCTATATACATATGCCCTGTAAGATGAACGACGAGATATGACATAGACCAATAGACAGACCCAGTAGGTATTTTATTTGAAATAAAAAAGAGAGAAACAAGAATTGTGGCTAGCATTAATAAAAAACTAAAAATAATTGTTATCTTGAGTGGTAGCGTCGGGTGACGGGTCGCTCACTTCCCTCTAATATGGTTGAGGAGGGCGATGGCTGGATCCCGCGTTAACTCGTGAACGGGTGCCGTTTGAGGTGTTCGTCGTTTGGATACTTGGGGGGAGGGAGACTTGCCGAGCTAACAGATGCAGAAAAGAATAATTTTGTATAGACATAAAGAGACTCTGTAAATTTATTTTGAAAAAAAACATATACCCGTGAAGTTTCTTGCCAGTTCTTCTTCACGAAGGTTTTTTTTTCGAACTGGTGGTAGAATCATGTTTTATTTGACGTCAATAAGAACAAGTAATTGTCAATGTTGAGAAATAAATATTTGAATTTGAATTTGAATTTACTTCGAGCTCTTTACAGCTGAAACAAACTTTTCCGTGAAGCCCAATAAAATGAAATTGTACACTTGTCTTTAATTCTAAGGAAATATTGCGCAAAGAGGCAGTCTTGGATTTTATATTTTTTATTATAAATTATTTTTGTAAATATTGTTGATGTAAGTATTAATTTGCATCCAAGTTCGTTTATGCAGAATTGGCTCTTTGTGCAATACTTGTTCGCATAAGGCTTTTCCTGGATTTTTTTTCATTTTTATAAATTGTTTTAGATGTCGCATTACTGCTTCAACCTAATCGCTACTCCATTTGTTATGAGTTTTCTTTCGTCTTATACACAAACGTCATTCCCATTCCGCCGAAAGGCGTCGAACTCGCCCTCTTTGCCGACGACACCGCCCTTTACACCAAAGGCCTCAGTGTCCCGGGTCTCGTTATCAGACTCCAAAAGGCCGTAAACGCCCTCGGTGCATGGTTTCAAAAATGGCGCATCGATGTGAACCCAAACAAGAATTCTGTGGTTTACTTCCTCTGCAAACACCGTCGTGTCGCCGACAATCTCCACGTTCGAATGTTAGGTATTCCCATCCCCTGGAAGCGCACTACCAAATACTTAGGCGTCACCTTAGACCAGACGCTTTCTTTCAAGCCACACGTCGATAGAGTAACGAAACTCGCCCGTTTTTACTTAGGCCGCCTATATAGTATGTTAGGTAGAAAAAGTGAAATGTCTTTCAGAAACAAACGTACGCTTTATAAGACCTGCGTTAGACCCGTCATGAAATATGCCTCGCCAATATTTGCCCACGCCAAACCCCCCATTCTGCACAAACTGCAGTTAGTTCAAAATTTGTTCTGCCGCGGGGCACAAACGCACCTTGGTACGTGTGTAACGCGGACCTGCACAGAGGTCTTGAACTACCTACAGTGCAACAGCACCTCAAAAAACTCTCTGAAGCATTCTTCAAACGCTCCGAAACCCACCCCAATCCTCTAGTTCGAGATTCAATCTCGTATACTACCCCTGTCATAAATTCGAAATTCAAAGTCGCTAGACTAGCGACGATTTGAAGACTAGAAACGCGCACACGAACGTAGCCACACAACTAACACTAGATCTCGAAGCCCTTCAGGCCGCAACTTCTAACTCTAATAGGGAAATAGAGGATTAGGGTGGGTTTCGGAGCGTTTGAAGAATGCTTCAGAGAGTTTTTTAGTCTATTGGTCTATGTCATCGTTAATCTCATAGGGCATATGTAGGCACGGACATTTAGTTCCGGGATTTGTTCTGTTAAAAAAATATTTCTATATTTTTGTTAAAACTCAGACAAGAAAAAATGCATAAGACTGCATTGAATTTAATATTGTGTTATAATATAAGAGAAACAGTGGTTTATTTATATAAGTGTTATATTTTAAGTAACAATGTTTTCCGATATAACCGTTTGTTTTTTGAAATAGATAAATAAATTTTCTTATAATTAATACCACTGCACCAACACTCCGATCGTGCAAAAAATATTAGCTGTTTCATTATTTTTTAATGAAAATGATAGTGAACAGTGAAATAGCTAAGTTTTACAATTTTAGGGTTGATAAGATATTATGAAAAGCCCCTTTTAGTCTAGTACCTACTTACATTTATGAGATGATTGTGAATGACTCTTTGCGAGTTACCATTGTCTTTTTTCTATTGTAAACATCAACACTGCAATAATTACTTTATTATTTTTCGAAAACGAAAATAAAATCTCTTTCGATCAACATAAAGTTTTTTATTCGAAATCAACAAAATAAACACATATAAGCACTTTCATGCCTACTGATAAGTGGTGCGACTGCTTATTCAGCTTATCCGCTCCACTCATTTATAGGTACTGCGTCGTCGTCGTATGCTGGTCGTTATTTCACTCCTTTGTAATTGGTGGTTCTTCATTCATTCTAGTTCATTGTAACCGCTGCTTCGTCGTCCGCTGATTCACTATTTGCTACACTCCACTGTAACCGCTGCGTCGTCGTCCGCTGATTCACTATTTGCTGCACTCCACTGTGACTACTGCGTCGTCGTCCGGTGATTTACTATTTGCTGCACTCCGCTGTAACCGCTGCGTTGTCGTCCAATGCTTTACTATTTGCTGCACTCCGCTGTAACCGCTGCGTCGTCGTCTGATGATTCACTATATGCTGCACTCCGCTGTAACCGCTGCGTCGTCGTCCGCTGTTTCACTTGTTGCTGCACTCCACTGTAACCGCTGCGTCGTCGTCCACTGGTTCACCACTTACTTTACTCTTTTGTAGCTATTGCGTTGTTATACAGTGTATCATGTCGTTCAGAGAATGACATTGCAACAGCAAGTGGAGAGGAGAGACAAGTAAACCAATGGAGGACGTTCATCTTACAGGGCATATGTATATAGGCACGAACATCTAGTTCCGGGATTTGTTCTGTTAAAAAAATATTTCTATATTTTTGTTAAAACTCAGACAAGAAAAAATGCATAAGACTGCATTGAATTTAATATTGTGTTATAATATAAGAGAAACAGTGGTTTATTTATAAAAGTGTTATATTTTAAGTAATAATGTTTTCCGATATAACCGTTTGTTTTTTGAAATAGATAAATAAATTATCTTATAATTAATATCACTGCACCAACACTCCGATCATGCAAAAAATATTAGCGGTTTCATTATTTTTTAATGAAAATGATGGATAAATAACAGTGAAATAGCTGAAATTTTACAATTTTAGGGTTGATAAGATATTATGAAAAGCCCCTTTCATCTAGCACCTACTTACATTTATGATATGATTATGAATGACTCTTTGCGAGTTACCATTGTCTTTGTTCTATTGTAAACATCAACACTGCAATAATTACTTTATTATTTTTCGAAAACGAAAATAAAATCTCTTTCGATCAACATAAAGTTTTTTATTCGAAATCAACAAAATAAACACATATAAGCACTTTCATGCCTACTGATAAGTGGTGCGACTGCTTATTCAGCTTATCCGCTCCACTCATTTATAGGTACTGCGTCGTCGTCGTATGCTGGTCGTTATTTCACTCCTTTGTAATTGGTGGTTCTTCATTCATTCTAGTTCATTGTAACCGCTGCTTCGTCGTCCGCTGATTCACTATTTGCTACACTCCACTGTAACCGCTGCGTCGTCGTCCGCTGATTCACTATTTGCTGCACTCCACTGTGACTACTGCGTCGTCGTCCGGTGATTTACTATTTGCTGCACTCCGCTGTAACCGCTGCGTTGTCGTCCAATGCTTTACTATTTGCTGCACTCCGCTGTAACCGCTGCGTCGTCGTCTGATGATTCACTATATGCTGCACTCCGCTGTAACCGCTGCGTCGTCGTCCGCTGTTTCACTTGTTGCTGCACTCCACTGTAACCGCTGCGTCGTCGTCCACTGGTTCACCACTTACTTTACTCTTTTGTAGCTATTGCGTTGTTATACAGTGTATCATGTCGTTCAGAGAATGACATTGCAACAGCAAGTGGAGAGGAGAGACAAGTAAACCAATGGAGGACGATGCAGCGACTACAGCAAAGTGCTGTGAGTGAAGAACAACTGAATGGCAAAGCAACAGCTACAACGGAGTGGAGCAAGTGAAAAAGCACTACATGACAACGCAACAGCTAAAGCGGAGTTGAGTGAGTGATGAACCAGTTTTCACTCGTTGCACTTCGCTGTAGTCGTTATTTTGTCCCTTAGTTTACCAATCGCTCCCTTCTGCTGTGGTTATTGCGTCACCATCGTCTGGTTCTTTTCTCATGGCATTTTCTGTAAACGATGCGTCTTCCACTGGTAATTTGCTCGCTGCACTCCACTTTAGCTGATCGCTGCCTCGTATACCACTTGCTGCACTCCGTTGTTGTCAATGCGTCATACATATTTCGCTAGTTCACTACTCACTCGAGCATCATTTTCTAGTTCACTCGCTCCACTCCGCTGTGGCTGTTGCACCTTTGTGTACTATCTCTTTACTTGCTCAGTGACGTTATTACAAAAGGAAAGAGTCCCGTCCAAAAAATAACAAGTATTGAGGTTTGATCTGGAGTCACGTTACTCCAGACTGATTTCTTGTGAGTTTTCCTTTTTTAAGACAAGATTCTCTACTACTTTGAGGAGACTTTGAAATACTAGCTAGACATTATTAAGTTACTGTAGCCAGTAATATAGTAGCCCAAACGTGCCAATGAGGAAGCCCTTGGCAAATGCTGCGCCCTGATTGGTCCATTTGAATTGGATCAACAACTGCTCATACGCCAAAAAGGTAGATTTGTAAAAAAATCCCTTAATTATTATTATTACTTATCATGACACTTGTGGCTCCGAACGGAGCTACATATTTATGGTCAGCTGGCATTGGATCAACAAAAGACACCCGGATCAACAAGTGAAAATGGATCAACAAATTACTACCTATACGGCACGTTGGAGCCACAAAGGGATATCTATATAATATTTTGCCGAAAATTTTTCTGTGACAGTCTTTTCAATAAACTCACTGTTTTCTTTTAAATAATTGCGATGTATACTCATCAGACATAAACCTGTAAGCCTTTCTTCACCCATGGTGCTTCAAAGCCACGTTTTAACTCTTTGCAGTATACTGAAGGACCGTTCTACGGTCGCCGTGGTGCATGGGATAGTGCTTAAAATAATCAATGCCTTTCTGACAGCAGGGTAAAAAATTTTGGCTTCGTTGAACAGATCAACTACTTTTATGTCCCTTAATTGATAATCTGATAAAGCCTTCTTCACCCATAAATTATGCCAAAGGTTCAGTTCTCCGGTGATATCCAGGTTATAAAATTCTTCGTTCTTGTGTAAGTCTGTAATGCTGGTTTTGGTCATATACAAGGGATGTAGATTACTTAAAGCAAACGCCGGAGTATTTTCTTGGGAGAATCGAATATTCAACGATGAAATGAGTGAATCAATGTATGGTATTATCAGGGAACGCCGCCACTATTCGTTACCATTGTCTGATGGTGGACTACTTCTATGTGTTTGCTTGTGAGCAAGACGTGGAACCGAAATTTCTATGTTCAAATCCATTGCAACAGCTCGCGCTTTTTGAAGCATTTCAGTACTTATTCTATCAGGAATCCCGCCGTCATTTCTGAGAATGTCCTTGATATTTTTGATGTGTTCCCCCACCGAGATCATGTCGATCGATTTAGCTTGCAGTGCGTTAACTACTGGTTCTAAAACTGCTGAATATTTGGCTATTGTTTGTAGAGCAACAATAAACACTGGTTTTGTAACGGCTGAATGCAACTGATATGCAGATTTTCTGGTGGCATAATTTCCCTCTACGGATAACGTTTCTAGAGATTTCACAAGCTCTGGGAAATGTTGAGAAAACTTTCTGATTGATTAATATTTTTCGGACCATCTCATCTCACACAGTCGTAATAGGTTTGGAGCGTAGTTTCGACGTGTAGTCGATTCTCTGAAAAACGTTATAACATCCTTTACAGTGGCGACAGTATTTCTAATTTCTGGCACTGCGTTCGCATCATTCACAACAAGGTTGAGTTTGTAATGACTTGAGCAATGAAAATATAAAGCACGAGGATATTTTTTTCTCAAAATGGCTTGTACGCCACCCTCTTTCCCTTCCATTGTAGAACAGCCATGGAATCCAAACCCTACGCAATCTTCGGTTGGGAGGTTAGAACTAATCAAGAAATTGTCAATTGCTTCGTGCTTTTAGTTCAACGAAGTAGTTTTCCTTTTGCTTTCGTCGTGGAACCGCACGCCTATTGACAGCTGTTTCATCAGCTAAGACTGCGTAAGCCATGGTCTTCTGAACCTCACTTATTATATTCTCCGTAATAACTTCGCCACATAAATTTTCGTTTTGTATTTTTGGCGATGCGTAAACTGCATTGCGACGGCACTTTTCCAGGTGAATCTTTAATTTGTCGTCCCCTGAATTGATTCTCAGCTTCAATTAAGCTATAAAACGAACAGAGAAAGCACGTAGATATAACCATTATTATTATAACATACACTTACATACATAAATGTAATTGAAATTAGGGGAAAAATTACTTTTCAAAGTTAATCTTAGAAGCAAATAAATTCCTTTGCACCTTTCCCAAGAAAAGCTCTTTTAATTGAATTTTAAATTGATATTTGTTAGGAGCTTTCTTTATATGAATTGGCAGTGCGTCCCATAAATGCACTGCTCTTACAGCGAAGGAAAAAGAGTAAGATGCAGTGTTATGAACTGGTGTTGTTAAAAGCAGTCTTCGATGTGTGGTGTGAAGGAAGGAGAATTTATCTTTGAGGTATTGTGGGTAATAAGAATCAAAGAGTACAGAATATAGCACCCACAAAAGACGAGTGTCGCGACGTCTACGTATTGGAAGCCATCGCAATTGTTCACGGTAGGATGATATGTAATCAAATTTACGTAAATTAAATATAAATCTGATACAGTTATTGAGAAGCCGTTCCAGTCTGTTTAATTGATCCTCACAGATATCCAAATAGCATGTGTCAGCATAGTCAATAATGGGTATGATCAAGGATTGCACTAGCATAATTTTAACTTTAGTTGGAAGGAAGTTTTTAAAGCAATATAACGAGTGAAGTGCGTTAATGACTTTCTGACACACGCTAGTTACTTGTGGATTCCACGATAAGTTAGAATCAAAAGCCCCAGATTTTTAACCACTGAACAAAAACTGATTGGCAACCCATCATAGATTAATCTAGGAATGTCAATCACAGAGACATGGCCAACCTTTGATTAACCCTTACGCCGAAATCACAGGACCCGTCGTGGATGGCTTTATCGGCAATCGCATCCAACACTTTGTCCCAGCTACAATGGCAGTACAACTGTAGGTCGTCAGCGTAGAGATAATATGAGCAAGACAAGGACGGAGTAACGTAATTAATAAATACTAACAAGAGAAATGGGGATAGGATTCCACCTTGTGGTACACCAACGCACAGATAAGACCAGTCAGAAATACAATCATTAATACGTACGGCTTGCTGGCGCCCACAATTGTAAGAGGAAAACCAGTTCAGAGAAATGGGAGAAAAATTTAACGCGGACAGGCAGGTGAGTAGAATGTCTGTATCTACACAGTTAAATGCGTTCGTAAAGTATACTAGGACAATAAAAGTTAACTTCCGGTCGTCAATGGCTTTGCGCACATCATCCGTGACCTTAAGTAGTGCAGTTGTCGTGCTGTGGCCCAAACGAAATCCAGACTGATAGGGATTTAGTAAACTATTTTCAGTGAGATATTTAAGAACTTGTCTATGAACTGCTCCCTCTATGATCTTAGAAATAATGGCAGGATAGATATTGGACGGATATCATTAAGAATGACGGAATTTTTGGGATTGGGCGGACAATTGCTTTTCGCCAGCATAACGGGAACTGGCCGGAGTCAAGAGAATAATTAATAAGATAGGTAAGAACTGGCAGAATCGATTTCAAGATTAATACAATCATTCTTCGACTAAGACCATTACTAGACAAAGACAAATACTTGAAATTGGCAGAAATAGTCATTGTGTAGTAACAACAGCTTATTGCCATAAAATGCAAAATTGAATTTAATGTTCAATCCCTCAGCTCGATCTGCCATTAAAGTTTGATGAGTGAAGAGTTTGCGTTGATCAATTTACGTAACAGATCCTCTCAATCCCCAAATACTGTAATTTGCGTTTATGGTGCTTCGCTTCACAATGTACAACACGTGCTGTGTAGTGAATGAGGAAGTAGGCGAAAGGAAGTCATTTTCCATCACTTTCCAAGAACTGTGGAAGAAAGGACTTAACATTGATTTCTGTGTCTTTGTGCTAATAGTGTTAACTTACAAGGTCTAAGTGGGGTAGAACTTCGTAAATTGGGTATTCAATCATTATAATTAATAATTATTAACAATAAATCTTGTCACAAAAACGTTTGACAAAATTATAAGTACTTGATGAATTTATCATTTTACAAACTATTGGTTAATACACTACTCATTAGACAAAATATTTACTAGAAAACATTTAATTATGCACAAAACATCATTTCCCAAATTGATTATTTTTTTAAACCACATGCATGCATTTGACGCTCGCTCCGTTTGCGTTCTGCCTGGTCACAATACTTAATTGGGTTAGGTTAGGTTAGAGGTAAAGATTATTTTTAAAGTAATATGTTTGCGAAACGAAAGTTTATCAAATGATTAGTTTTTCAGTGAGCTTTTGTCGTACGTTTTTTTTTTTTCGAGATGGACAGTTTATTTATGGCCCGGCCCTATTAGCCTTTTAAATTTCACCGGACTGTGTGGCCTTGCGCGGAGGGCGCTTAGCCGGAACTTAAACTAATCCTATATACTAGGAATGTTACGGAGGTCCGATTCCGGTTTCGAAAGGTCGGAACTTCCGATTGGTTTTACAGTTCCGATTCCGGTTCTGGTTCCGAAACTTTTTAATCGGAGGTCGATATGCAGCGACGGAGGCAGCGCGCGGCCGCAGTCAACAGAGAAAAACATATTCATATCAGTGATGATCCCTTATTATGGTGGAAAGTAAATACTAAATTCAAACCCCTGAAGTCGATTGCCCGCCATTATTTGTCTTGTCCACCAAGCTCAGCAGCGACCGAACATCTTTTTAGTTGTACTGGCTTAATCTATGATCCGTTACGGAATAGACTGCAAGGAAATAAAGCTGCGAATATTTATTCATTAAATATAATTTGATTCTTTTGGAGTCGCTGATTTAAATTGATTTTTAACTAATGCCTACTGTTTAATATTTTAGATTTTTTCCTGTAACACCTAGGTAGGTATAACACACTGTATTGTTTTTTTTATCTGATATTATATAATTTGATTAAATACTGTTGTAATATTTTACTAAACTTGGGGTCCCACAATTCATGAAACCAAATTAATTTTTTTAAGTCCTTTTAGAAGACTTTTTAAATTTTTTCCCGCCTCCGGTTCCGATTCCGGTACCGGTTTCGGTTCCGATAAAACAAATTTAAAAACTCCGACTCCGAGTCCGGTTCCGATACCATCACTTCTGTTACATCCCTACTATAAACGATACGCCTAAGGGCACGGACCTCGGCTTAGGACGTCGTATATTGAAATTACCACTGGTTCGGAAGAGTCATCTACTGCCAAAGAATCAGCAAGAAACTCAGTAGGAATGCGTACGCCGCGTTACCATGGTCCAACGGTGGGTTAGGCGATTCGAATGCCGTGTTGCCCTATTTCGAACTGGAACGCTGGCGCTCCTTGTTGTAATAGCGTCGTCGGGATCTGTTGAGACGTAACGCGGACGCCTGTAACGGACCGGCGCGTCGCGTCGTATGTTTTTGTCAAACAATAGTAAACTTTAAATTACAATAGAAATCATATAAAACCATAAAACAAAGTTGAGAAATAAAAAGAATTCATAAATAAACTAGTATTTTATGTATTTTACCTTCTTTATCTTTTAGATTGCTAAAATATCTTGTAGAATAGAAGAGGGGCTTTCGCGCTGCCACAATGGCATTGTGGCATCAAATTTGTACCATTTAACCGGCATCAATTTCATAGATTGAATCTGATATTTTCTTCAAAATTCTGAGGGGTCCAATTCTCAGTTCATCCATTTTTTTTTCTATTTAGTCTATTTCCAATTTTCCACATAGACTATCTCCCACTTCAAATCTATATTTTTTTCTATGTTGATCAAAAATTTTCTTATTCTTATCATACGATTTCATTGTGTTTTCGAAGGCAAATTTTCTATCTCTACTTAGGTCTTCATTTATTCATCTTGTTTTCAATTCAGGTGGTAGAATATTTACATTTTCTCCTTCTAAAACATATTTTTGAGCAAAGTTTGCGACTGTATGTTCTGTTTCATAATATTTTTCTACGCATTTCGGAGCAATGGTTGTTCATGCTGTTTTGTTGTCATTTTCGTGTATTTCAGATCTTATCCTATTGACTAAAGTCTCATTTAGCCTTTCGTTACGTCCATTTGAAAAAGGTGCATCCACAGCTGTAAAAACTATTCTTATATTAGTACTATTCAGAAATTCCTTGAATTCTTTTGAGTTTATGCCAGGGTATTGATCTGTTAATATCATATCAACCTTTCCAACTAGTTTAATAAAATCACTCGAATTTTGATTTTTTGATGTCAAAATATAAGCATATCTAGTGAAGTGATCAACCAGAAGATGAAGGTGTTTTTTTGTCGATCGTGATCCTCCAAAACGTCCAACAGATACAATTTCAAATGGGCGTCTCGATTGACCTAAATAAGACATTTATCCTGTTCAGTAACTGATGCGTCAAATGGAACGTGTTTACGGCAGCGAAAACTACAAACTCACACGTCAAAAGTCAATGGCTGAAAAAAGGGATACGAGACGTCGACTTGCGACGCATCATCCAAACTTTATACGTGTCTACTGAAATCAGTTATTGTTGTAAGCTGAAGATTAAAGGCCTATTTGTACTGAAGAAAAAGCTACTTTTATTAATCGTCCACATAGTTGGTCCTTCGAGCCGGATGATTGAAGAACCAAAAAAGGCATAATATAAAACGCCGCCATTACAAGAACTTCCACGTTGAAGCTAAGCAAGGTCAGTATCTTTCCTAACCATCTTTAATTTCTACTTCATTTGCTTTAATACCGTTCAATAATTACATTCCAGGCTTTAGTATTTGCAAATTATTGCAACTTCGATGAGAAAATAAGCAATTATTCGAGATAAAGAAAGTATTCCTGTCTTCAACAGCGCTTCAAAATGAGTGATGAAGAGCATACTACCAGGTACAACCTTAAAACTACTAAATCTCCTCATGCAAGTGCAAAAAAGGTCGATAATATAGGTGAGTTACGGAAACAAAGAGCGTCATTAAAAGTCGGCTTACATTGTTTGACAAATACATTAATATGTTCACTAATTTTAATCTTTTACCTAATCAAATAGAGGAAATTAATAGCAAACTGCTTCAAATTTTTACAGTGATTTTAATAAAATTCAAAGTTTTATCGAACAATCGGCTAGTGAAATCGAGCTGCCGAAACAATTAGATGGAAGAGTTCGATGTATTATTTTATAAATCTATGGCCCATGCAAAATGTTTATTAAACGAAAGTGTCGGGCAAACTAGTTCCGATTGCAATACTAAAGTTAAATTAGAAGAATTTAGAAACTCATTTGTCACCATGATACGCGATCGTATCGATCTACATCCTATTCATAAGTTCCACTACTTAAAATCGTCGCTTAAAATAGTGCTTTGCAAGTTATAAGTGCTTTAGAGTTTACTGCCAATAACTAACATCACGCGTGGCAATTAATTTAAAATAGATTCAATAATAATCGTTTGTTAGTTCACAACCATGTGATACAATATTACGTAACTTGAGTGCACTAAACAGTCAACTACAGGCAGCTGGGATGTAATGTAGTAGTATACAAACTACGTGTCACTTATGTGTATGTAATACTTATTGTAACTCATTTATAATAGATCAGTAATAAACCAACTTTACTCGATGACAGTTGTTTGTATTGGTTGCCACCTCCCTATATGGCGACCCTGCCAAACGCAGCAAACGGGATAAAATAACAAGTAACTCATTACGCGTAATTTATTAAAATGATTTTTTTCTTGCGATGACTTCTTCAACATACTCGTGTATTTAAGTGGTGAAAATATGGGAAAATCTCAATCAAAACAGGAAGAGGTCATCATCGCCCAAACTGCCTCTGGTGGTAGTAACCCAGCCACATCAGAAAACTTAGAGCTCCATCTTTATTCGACCAATATAATTCTTATAATTATAGTGACTCTGCTGGCATTATTTGCCATTCTCCTTTTTTACAAATATTATAAAAAAGGACATAAGAAATTGATTCGTCGAGAAATAACCCTAAATGATCTGCGACGATCATTTCACCGTCGATCTGCACAAGGTTACCTGACCAGAGACCTGCCCGAGTTGTCTCCAGCGTCGGAAGCAGCAGCCAGAATGGAAAAAGTTTAGTGGAGTGATAGTGATTAGTGAAAGTGTGATGTTGCAAAAATGCGTAAATATAACATATAAATAAAAAAAAAATTAAAAAATAAATAAAAAATTAAAATATATTAAATATAAGTATTACCTACGTATATTATTTTGAACTAAAATGAGAAAAGAACTACATAATTATATATTTAGGGACATTAAGTGAATAATTTAACACTCTATTATTTTACTTGTGTTACTCTAATTTGATTTTAACTCCATGTATATTATCATATTATGGTAACGCGGCGAATTCCATGTAACAAACGTGTCCCCTACTACTGGTAACTCATAAAATGGTAAGTTGAATTTAATTATTTTATGTTTTAGGGTATGGAAAAAGAATTATTAGGATATTTATATGAACTTACAAAAATTAAGAAATACTTAGTAAGAAAGGGAAAAGCTAGATTTTCGGGTAAAATAGCTGAAAATAAATTATCCGAAGCAGAAAATATTTATAAAAAGAGTGAGATTATAATTCAGTATTTTATTAATCAGAAAAACATAGAGTCTAGTTTATTACAGATAGTTAATTCTAACTGGGATAATATTAAAATTACTTATAGCAATATTATTCAATTATGTACTCGTACTAAAATACATTCTAGTAGTAGTAGTTTAAGTGATTATAGTGAAACTAGTGAATATTTTTCAGCGACAATGGAGTTCGATTTGAAAACTGCTTGTAATTTAGTTCCAGTTATGGACGGTAATGAAAAAACTGTTAAAACTATAATTGATGCTATAGAGATGTATTCCGAAATGCTTTCAGAAAATGGTAATAAATTATTGATTAAGTTCGTACTAAAGAGTAGACTTTCCGAAAATGCAAAATTACGTTTAGGGCCAGAGTATTCGTCAGTAAGCGAGTTGGTAAAAGATATAAAAAGAACATTAATTACTAAAAAGTCTTTTACCGCAATACAACAGCGTTTACAAAACGCTACGCAAGGGTATCGTACTATTGATCAGTTCGGAACAGAGATAGAACAACTATTTTCGGAATTAACCATAGCCCAAGCAGATGACGATAAGGAAAAATATTCTATCTTAAAACCTTTAAATGAAAAAATTGCTGTAAAACGTTTTTCAGACGGTCTGCGCGATTCACGGCTGAGCACGATTCTTTCAGCGAGAAATTATGATCACCTGAATGATGCTATCCAAGCTGCGAAGGACGAGGAGCTGTATGGAGCTTCCACGTCCAAAGGTGAAGGTGTCTTACATTTTTCACGTCGGGGTAGAGGTAAGCCTTTTAATTATTCTCGTGGGCATTACGGTGGTCAAGCTCTAAACCGTCAAGTTTATCATCCACGACCCCAGATGTCAAGTGGTTTACAACATGGAAAAAATAATTATACTCGTTTTCCACAAACTCGTAATTACGCAAATCGTAGTACGGGTCGTTCCCGATCGAAAAATTTTTCTCGATCAAATTATCGAAATACAAGTAGTAGAGGTAATAATCCTCAACATCGTGTATTTTACTCGGAACAAAATACTAATAATTTAGATAGCGCAGCTACGACTTCAAAATTGGAAAATAATCAGTTTTTTCGATCTTAAGAATAGTATTTTATCTTTCAGTGGTAATAGCAAGTTCATATCGTTTTACGTAGATAATAAGAAATATTTTTGGTTGATTGATACAGGGGCATCCCTTAGTGTAATTAAACGAGAAGCTTTGCCAAAAAACATTACCATATTTAGAGACGAGACTACAGTCAACGGCATAGGTGGTCCGATACAGTCATCGGGTTATGTAAACTTAAATTTGATCCACAGCAACCGATCTAGAACAGAATTTAGTCATCACTTTTATGTTTTCGATCATGTTCCTTTAAAGGCTGATGGAATTTTAGGTTTAGATTTTCTGTGTCAATACGGTTCGAATATCGACTTAAGCTTAAATGTTATTTCATTTTACAAAAATGGAATGGAATATTCTATTCAACTTAGTGATTTTATTGATTATTCAAAGGAAATTTTATTTATTCCTGCTCGAAGTGAATCGATTCATTATTTATATATTAATTTAGAATCACATGAAGATAGTTTAATCTTGCCTCAACAATTAAAGGAGGATATTTTTCTTGCCGGAGCTATAGTAAAAATTAGAAATAATAGGGTACCAGTAAAAATTTTAAATACTAGTGACTATGACGTCATATTACCTTATTTTCATCCTGAATTACATTCAATTCAGAATTACGATATTTGTAAGTTTGATCCATGTACGAAAAATGTACAGAGACTTAATAGGTTGTTAAATATACTGAATTTAAATCATTTGAATTCGGAGGAAGCTGGCTCTATTAAGGAAATATGTTCTAAATATGTCGATGTTTTCTTTTTGCCAGGAGATAAATTAACTACAACAAATATTTACCAACAGTCTATAACATTAAAGCCTAATACTAGTCCTGTTTACGTGAAGCAGTACAGACTGCCACAATCGTTAAAGAAGGAAGTAGACAATCAAATTAAAAAATTAATTCAATGTGACATCGTAGAGGAAGCAAAGAGCGAATGGTCAAGTCCTGTTTTATTAGTGCCTAAGAAAAGTATAAACCCAGAAAATAAATGGAGATTAGTTGTAGATTATAGAAAATTGAATGATTGTATAGTTGATGATAAATTCCCTTTGCCAAATATTTCTGAAATATTAGACTCACTCGCTGGTGCTATCTATTTCTCACATTTAGACCTCAATCAAGGCTATTTTCAACTGGATTTAGATGAAAACAGTAGGAAATATACAGCTTTTACTACAAATACAGGTCAATATCAGATGAAACGACTGCCAATGGGACTTAAAACTAGTCCAAGTGCATTTAGTCGTGTTATGTCAGTTGCTATGTCTGGATTGAATTATGAACAGTGTTTTATTTATTTAGATGATCTTATAGTGTTTGGAAGATCCCTTGAGGTACATAATAAAAACTTAATTAACGTTTTGGAAAGATTGAAAAAGGTGAATTTAAAATTGAATCCTGAAAAGTGTAACTTTTTGCAAAAAGAAATGCTCTATTTAGGTCATATTGTTAGTTCAGAAGGTGTATTACCAGATCCTGCAAAAATTGAAGTATTGCACAAATATCCACAACCTAAAAATGTAGAAGATGTAAAACGTTTTGTAGCTTTTTGTAATTATTATAGGAAATTTATACGAAATTTTGCTGAAATCACATCACCCTTAAATAAATTGACAAGAAAAAATGAATCTTTTGTTTGGACAGAGGAATGTCAAAAATCTTTTGAATCCTTAAAACAGATGTTAACTTCTCCACCAATATTAGAATATCCAGATTTTTCAGAAAATAATGAATTTGTTATCCAAACAGATGCATCAGGTTTCGCAATCGGTGCCGTATTATGTAATAAAAATATGAAACCAATAGCTTATGCTAGTCGACCACTTAATAAAGCAGAAAGAAACTATCCTACGATTCAAAAAGAATTAGTAGCGATAGTATGGGCTATTAAGTACTTTAGGCCATATGTATATGGAAGAACTTTTTCAATTATGACTGACCATAAGCCTTTGGTATATTTGTTTTCGATGAAAGACCCCTCAAGTAGATTATTAAAGTTTAGGTTATTATTAGAAGAGTATAATTTTAAAATTTTGTATGTAAAAGGTAAAGATAATAGTGTAGCTGATGCTTTATCGCGAGTGTGCATAACGTCAGATATGCTTAAAGAAATGAATGAGGAAATTATGTTAGTACTGACTAGAGCGCAAAGACAACAATTAGAATATAACAAAAATGCAGATGTTTTTAGTAAACCTAACTACGATTGGTCTGATCAGCCAAAAGTTGTAGAGTTATTAAAAATGCCTAGCAATTCTGTTGAATTGACTTTTATCGGATATGACGAATTAACTCGATTTAGACAACAAAATAAGGTATACCTTGAATACAATTGTTTTATTTATGATGAAAATAAACGTACAATTTACATAAATCTTAACTTTAAGGCACAATATACGCGAGCCGAATTTGTGATTGAGTTAAGAGAATTTTGTAAGAAAATAAATGTTAAAGAACTATGCATAGTTAAGCATGAGAATAATGATATTTTTATAAAAGATTTATTACTTGAAATACAAAGTATTAAGGAATGGACCGGTCCACGAATTTGTATAATTAGAGGTATTAAGAGAATTGAAAGTAAAGAAGACAAAGATTTTATTTTACATGACTTTCATTTATTGCCTACCAGTGGTCATGCTGGTGTGCGTAGGATGACTAATAATATAAAAAGAAAGTTTTTCTGGCCAGGACTAGACAGAGACGTTAAAGAATTTGTAAGTAAGTGCACAAAATGTCAAAAAATGAAAGAAGTTAGACACGTTAAAGAGCCAATGCAAATAACTACGACTGCAGCTCACGCGTTTGATAAAGTGTTTCTTGATATTGTTGGTCCACTGGATAGAGATATAGAAGATAATAGGTATATTTTGACTCTCCAGTGTGAGCTTACTAAGTTTGTAGAGGCTTATCCTCTAAAAAATAAAGAAACAATTAGTGTTGCTAAGGAATTTATGTCATCAGTAATGAAACAAGTTTGTGGATTGCTAGAAATTGAAAAAATTTATTCAACGGCTTATCATCATGAATCAATAGGAGCGTTAGAAAATTCTCATAAAAACTTAGGATCATTTCTGAGAATTCAATGTGATGGTCATAAGGAAAACTGGAGTCATTGGATTCCATTTTGGTGTTATAGTTTTAACAATACTGTCCATACTGAAACTAAATATATCCATATGAACTGGTTTTTGGAAAACTAAGTAGAATACCTTCTAGAATAAGTAATTGTATTGAACCTTTATATAACCCAGATAGTTATCCATTAGACTTAAGATATAGATTACAAATAGCACAACAAGACGCTCGTAACAATTTAATTATAAGCAAAATAAAACGAAAATGTAACTATGATAAAAATCTTAACCATGTAGAATATTTTCCAGGCCAATCAATTCTTGTAAAAAATGAAACTGGCACAAAATTAGATACTAAGTTTGTTGGTCCATATGTTGTAATTGAAGACATGGGTGTTAATGTAAAAATCGCTAACAATAATAAAATTGATATTGTTCATATAAACAGAACCAAATTGTATAAGCAATAAATATAATAATTTTGTTGTGTAAGTATACATTTTATAAAAAAAAAAAATTTTGCTAATATTAAATTTTTTTTTTTTCGATATTACCCCGGTGGTGTAATGTAGTAGTATACAAACTACGTGTCACTTATGTGTATGTAATACTTATTGTAACTCATTTATAATAGATCAGTAATAAACCAACTTTACTCGATGACAGTTGTTTGTATTGGTTGCCACCTCCCTATAGGATACTTTAATTATCTATTTAATAGTTTCTAAGCTATACAGCGTAACCGAGCGTGAGTGGGAACAGCATATAGGCATTATTAATTCTAATTTAAACGATAAAAATTGTAAAATAAAATTAAATGACTTGTTAAAGTTTTTAAATGATTGGGCAGATATGTTAGGTATGCTTAGGTTAAATTAAAATTCTCAAGAACCACTTAATAAGTACTCGAAGTCTTTTAATTTTAATAAAAAGATTTATCCACAAAATATTCAGAGTTACTGTAAATCACAGAAAACAAAACCTAAAACTGATCGCACTCACACTTGTGTTATGTGTAATTCCAATCATTTACTTTACTCATGCACAAATTTTTTAAATCTTTGTTTAAAAGATAGGATTAAATTTGTCACTTTTATGCCGTAAATGTTTACTTTCAGGGCATAAGCACGCAGATTGTTGGTTTGGTCCTTGTAAACAATGCAATCATATACACAATACGCTAATTCATTTAGATAAACCAGAGGAGCAATTAAAAACGAACATTCCGACCCCTGCCGTTTTATGCACTAAGTCATTCATTAACCTGAACAAAGGTGATAGCGAGCGAAATTAGATACGGTCAAATCGGTTCTGTTATCAACAGCGCTAGTCCAGTTAATTGATGACAATAATCAAAAATACTGCGCGCACGCTCTCTTAGACAATGGTAGTCAAAGATGTATTATAACGAAAGAATTTACGCGAAGTGTTGCCCCTATGGGATAAGCACTGTACCTTCACCCTGGGAAGGGTGCAATGCCCCTGAAGGGCCTTGGAAGCGCACCGGGTCAACGCTATCAAGCTTAGTTGTAACCGTTAAGTATCCACCTGATCAACGCGGGGGTCTACTACAGAGTGTGTTGTCAATAAATTGGCAACAAAAACTGGCCGTAGACCTGACGGCTTCGCGACGTTAACCAGTCGTGAAGTTGGGTTGCACTGAAAGTGCGGGATTGACTACGTTATGACCGGCCAAAACCGGCCGCAGAGCGAGTGTCAAACTAACGTAACAAGCGCCCAGCGTCAAGTACGTAGCCAGAAAATCAGCCCGAGCCTTGCGAACGAACGTCGGATACCGACGTAAGTAAGCTCGACTCTGTTGTTGCTGGGGTGAGGTATTTATTCGAGGGTGCACCGAAGTGCTATAAGAGTCACAAGAGGCTTATCTCAAGTCGTCGGGGACGAAGCGAGATATTGTACCAATCTCAGGGTTTGAGTACTGCTACAAGTTGTCGTCGTGAGACGACAATCGTGACTCAGCAGCTGGTGCGACCGCGAACACGTCCGCACGGGGTCGGACGCAGAGCGGGTCTGGGGCTACACTCGAGAGTGCGGCAGGAATGGCGTTTGAGTATTGATACGAGAGAAGCCGTGAGACAACAATCGTGACTTGGCAGCCGGGAGCGACCTTCAACACGTCCGAAGGGGGCCGAACGCAGATCGGGTCTCACTCAGGTAGTCGGCGCAGCCAGTTTCTATACTTTGTGCCGAACCAGCGCCGAAAGCCGACCCTGCTCGAACAAGCGCTGGTACCAAGCGCTGGTTGCCAAGGAACAGCACGCGTTGGTGTTAAAAATGAATATTGAGATTTTTATTTCTTTGGTATTTAGTAAACCACCTATTTGGCACAAAAGCTATCAAAATCATTCCAACAGTGCGTCTTTCAAAAAATGTTGGAGAGAAATAAGTGCCGAGATGAATGAATACTGTGAGTTTATTTACTTATTGGTCTTAACTTATAAACACTTAATTATTGTAAGTTAATGTGTTTTGTAAAAAAATAATTGTGGCGTCCCCAGAGAATGAGTTTATCTATTCAGTAAACGTGCGTGATACAAGTAAGATCATGATATGATTAAATATTACTGTAGGTCACACGTTTATTATAGTATATGAATAAATTGTCACTCAACATGTAATCGAGTCTTAATTTACAACCCTTTTCCTGGCCGTAATAACTGGTGACGCCGACGCTAGTCATGCATCCGACGCAAGAAGTTTTGAGGACCCGACCGAAATACAAAGGAAAGTGGCTCTACGTGCTCCAGTCAAAGCGGTTACATTGGAACCTGAAGTTGCCGCCTGAAGTATATCGGAACGTATACCACGCTTCTGGCAAGACTTACCAAAATTATGCGTTACCCAGTTTGAAGCTATAGTCACCGGCCAGAAACAAGGAGATGACTACAAATATAAATTTTCTTAAATTTTCGCGATACATGCTTTAAATAAAACACTTTTTACCGGATATTATCGCGTATATTTTAGTTAATTTTAAAATTATTTCGACGTTTCGGCATCTTTGCAGTTGCCGTGGTCACGATAGACCACGCGATATACGCGATAATATCCGGTAAAAAGTGTTTTATTTAATACAAATATAAACTTGCAATCGCAAATTAATCATCGTTAACCCTCTGGAAGAGAACAAATATAGAACAATTAATGACCGCCTCATTTCTTGTTACGAAGAATCAAAGCAAAAAAGTTTCAACGAAATCGAACTGGGTGACATAAAACCATCTCAGTTCCTGCGTCAAATGAAGGAACTAGGAAAAGGCATTACTAACGACGACACAATCCGGTCGTTATGGCTAAGCCAACTCCCGAACACAAAATCCATCCTTACAATTTCAGAAAACGCAACACTAAAAAAATATGAGTGAGTTGGTAGCCAGGATATTTGAAAACTCAAGGACGAATTCCGGATGGCAATAATAACACCCTTCGGACTATTCGAATTTACAAAAATGACGTTTGGGCTACGCAACGCTGGTCAAACATTTCAAAAATTCATTGATTCCATAATCAGAGACCTTTACTTCATTTATATATTCGTAGATGATCTTATCTGCGCATCAAGCTCAAAAGAAGAACACCTACAACACCTGGAAATAATTTAAAAACGCCTGCATGAGCATGGAATAACAATTAACTTAGAAAAATGCGAATTTCTCAAAACCGAACTGGGTTTCTTAGGTTATCATATAACGAGCCAAGGATGAGCAGAAGAAGCCTCCAACTGATAAGAAAGCAAAAGCTATTTTAGATTTTCTAAAACCAGCGACTGTTAAAAAATTGAGACGACTTCTCGGAATGGTAAATTTTTACCGGAGCAGTCTACCACACGCACCATTAAAAAAATCAGTGCTAAATAAATATTTACAAAATTCTAAGAAAAATGCAATCAATCTACATACCTAGTAGCACCAGACCAATCCGCAGCGATTTCGAGGCCATTCTTGCCCTCGGCCATTCAGTCATTATGTTCGGAGATTTTAACTCCAAAACTGACTTGACATCCCTATCGACCAACAACAGCGGTTTCGCACTTCTTAACATCACTCAGCAACTCGACTTAGACGTCATCTCTCCCGTCACTCCCACTCACTATCTCGACAACCCAAACCACTCTCCCGACATCCTCGACTTTGCGGTAGTAAAGCATATCAACCTTGATCTGAGGTCTATCGAACCACTCGAAGACCTAGGCTCTGACCACCGCCCCGTCTCCCTCGTGCTAGGAACGCCTAACGATAACGTCACCTCTCCTAAGACCTTTACCAACTGGAAAGGCTTTAAAAATACGTTAGTTTCAGCCTTAGAGGCCCCGAACTCTCCGCTCGCCATCTCGCCGGAATCTCTAGATAGCCCGGTCAAAATAAATTCATTAGTCGATTCCCTCACTGATGCTATCAACTCAGCCATCAGTGATAACGAAAACGTTGCTAAGCAAGGCAAACCCACGCTTCCCTTAGCCGTTAGCAGTCTTATTAAAGCTAAGAACGTGGCTCTCCGGAGAGCCAAGCTCTATCCCACGCCCGCCTATAGATCACCTGCGAATCAGCTACAACGTAAAGTTAGGTCTTGCTTCGCGGAACTCCGAGACGCTCAGATGAACGATCTCATGGAAAATATCTCCCCGTCCCACCAAGCATATTATAGTATGACCCGAGCCTTACGCGTAGACGCCGCCTCTCACGTTCCTCCTCTCACTCGTCCCAATGGCACTACTGCCTTCGAAGTCGACGAGAAAACCGAATGCTTCACTGACAGCGTTGCCTCAGAATGCTCGCCCAGCACGCAACCCGCGGATCCCTCCAACATCCAGGCGGTGGAGGACGAAGTCCTCCGCAGGGACTCTCTCCCCATCACCGCCGACCCCGTCACAGTCTCTAATGATAAAATCTCGCTTCTCATTAGAAGTCAAGAGACCAAAAAGGCTCCGGGTGCGGAAGGAATTTCTAACCAAGCTCTTAAGCAGCTGCCTCAACAGATGCTTACCTTATTAGCTATCATTTTCAATGCCTGCTTCGACATTAGCTACTTTCCAAAAGCTTGGAAAGAAGCGACAGTCATAGGCATTCCCAAGCCGGGTAAACCTCTGAATATCCCGGCTAATCACAGACCCATCAGCCTCCTCAAGGCCATGTCTTAACTTCTTGAGAGAGTCATACTCTCTCGAATGCGGAACCATCTGTTTCCAACGGAGGGCGATCCCCTCATTTTTCCCCATCAGTTCGGCTTTCGCGCTAAGCACTCCTGCCTTCAGCAAGTCCATCGAATCTTCGAGTACATACTCAACGGCTTCCGGCTATCCGCAGCGTAAGTAAACGGTCGCAGTTTTCTTTGACGTAGCCAAGGCTTTCGATAAAGTCTGACACAGCGGTCCCGTTTATAAATTTATAAAATAGGCTTACCGGATCGCCTTGTTAGAATAATAGCGTCCTTTCTCAAATACCCTACGTTTCGTTTTTGAGATGAAGGCACGCTTTCCGCGCCTCGTCCTATAAAGGCTGGAGTCCCTCATGGCTCAGTCCTTGCCCCTCTATTGTACACCGTGTACACAAACGACATTCCCATTCTGCCGAAAGGCGTCGAACTCGCCCTCTTTGCCGACGACACTGTCCTTTACACCAAAGGCCTCAGTGTCCCGGGTCTCGTCACCAGACTCCAAAAGGCCGTTCACGCCCTCGGTGCATGGTTTCAAAAATGGCGTATCAAAGTGAACCCAGACGAGAGTTCTGCGGCTTACTTCGACTGCAAACACCGTCGTATCGCTGACAATCCCCACGTTAGAATGTTAGGTATTTCCCTCCCCTGGAAGCGCAGTACCAAATACTGAGGCGTCACCCCAGACGACCAGACCGATGCGTAGACCAGACGCATTCTTTCAAGCCACACGTCGATTGAGTAAAGAAACTCGCCCGTTTTTACTTAGGCCGCCTAAATAGTGTGTTAGGTAGGAAAAATAAAATGTCCTTCAGAAACAAACGTACGCTTTATAAGACCTGCGTTAGACCCGTCATGACATATGCCTCGCCAATCTTTGCCCACGCCAGACCCTCTGTCCTGCACAAACTGCAGGTAGTTCAAAATCTCTTCTGCCGCACGGCCGCAACCACACCTTGCTGTGTGCGTAACGCGGACCTGCACAGAGATCTTGAACTACCTACTGTGCAACAGCACCTCAAAACACTCTCTGAAGCGTTCTTCAAACGCTCCGAAACCCACCCCAATCCTCTAGTTCAAGATTCAGTTTCGTATACTACCCCTGTCATAGATTCGAAGTACAAAGTCGCTAGACCGAGAAACGCGCACACGAACGTAGCCACGCAACTAACACTAGATCTCGAAGCCCTTCAGGCCGCAACTTCTAATTTAAATTCGAATTAATTCAATTTTTATTTTTTCATTTTGAGCACCTTCAGTGCTATGTATTCACCTTCAGTGCTATGTAATTCCCAGCGGGTGACCCCTTCTGGGCCCTGCTAGCTCGGTCTCTTTCTCCAATTGGTCGTCGCTCGGATGAATGCTGTGACGCAAATAATTGCACGAGTCATTCAGAGGTTTTTTTTGTGGGTAGTGGCTCTGGTAGGCTCGGAGCGACGAGTCCCGCATAACCTCGATCGCGCGCGGTGAGGTATGCGTAAGAACATTTTTAGATCCTCCTGCTCTCACCGTGGAGAGGAACAAAAATAAAACAAAACGAGTCTTTGCGACTAGTATAGTGTCGACATTTGTGACAGGTGTCAGTGTCTGCGTGTATCCTAAGCATTAAACTTATAGCGATTTTGGACACATGCCTTGAAAGCAATGTTTTAATTTTATTAACACTGTTTACTAATACTTGAAATTGGCAGACATTGTTATTGTGTAGTAACAACAGCTGATTGCCGTAAAACACAAAATAACAATAAGAAACTTATAGCCGTTAATTCAACTTTACCGTTGACTCAACAGAGTCTAATATATCAAACAAGTCAATCATAATCTGTAAAACATTTGCTTTTGCTTCGAGTGATTCAAATGGTATTCGTCCAACGTGTTTTTTACAAAATTTAAGAGCTACCGATAACTCACAATCAATACTCAAAGCATCTTGTGAATTCTTCCAGGCAGGGAAAAATAACTTCAAACAATAGGCTATTTGACAATAAATATTTTAACGTTAACGCATGCCGTGTCTTGATACAGCGGTTTCGACAGCTTTAATAATCAGTGTACTTTGTAATGAGTAGGGTCCTTATACACCACATAATATTCAAAGCTATATTCATAGTCTATTCAGTTTATCTTGAATTAAGTTATTGGGCCAAAAACGGGTTTAAATAAATTTTTTATTTTATTTTCTATAGATAGGTAATATTGAAATTGGTCGAAAATTAGATGGGTGTGTAGGGCTACTCGATTTGAATAAAGGTCTATGAAACTAGAGAACAACATTTTAGGTGTTTTCTTTTACGCTACGATGTGTCCGAGTACTAAATGGAGGTCTGGCCAGGGACGGTCATGCCTAAAGGTGTTATATTAGGCTCAAATATTCGTATTCCTATTATCGAATATAACGCTTTACCAATATTAGGTTATCAAGCCTATTATTTGGTAATAGTCTGGTAATAGTCAAATAATAGGGTTAGTTTTCCGTCTGATGTTGTTCTAATAATACGCTATATTCATTTAACCATATTTGTTTGCGTGTATATTAGTTATACGAGAGATAGTTATATAAGAGAATCGCATATTTTAGACTTATATTATAAATTGGAAAGTTTGCTTATTTATTCGTTTTTATGTACTTACTGTTTGGCAGATTTGATTTTAATGTTTGGTATGGTATTGTATTTCTTGGATTAGGCCTCGGATAAACTTGCGACAAAATAATGTGTTAATATAGCTAGCTACTCTTAATATTGATTAAGAGTGATTAAATTTGCCTTCATACTTTAACAGGCATTAACATTAAACACGTCTAACTAAATTAAATGAACTTTCGTAAAAATTTGGCATTATTCTTTTACTCAGATTATTATAAACCTATTGCGTATTTTTTTTACAATTTTTTTTTACATTGATGTCGATTACGTGCTGTCTGTCTGCTTATCCATGAAACTTCCATACAAAACGCGAAGTGTATGCAACGCATAGATAACGTTCGATCGAATACGTCCTTGGTACACTACCGCGTAGCGCTGCGCGGCCCGGCGAAGAGCGCGAGCGATGGATAACACCCAAGTTTGGCAACGTCGCATATTACCCGATAATAGTCAAATAATAGCGAGCCGATTTAGTATCCGAATCAAACTAATATAGGTGTTATAGTATTTTCGCGATATCTGAACGCATTGCAATGCATCTGTTGCCAGTTTAATACACGATTCGTAACGAATAATCGATATACAGTGATGCATTAGATTTTATAGGTACCTATCAATAATATAGTTTCAATAGAGCGATATCAAATAAATAGTTTTAGTAACAGTAAGAGGCAATATTGGATTTTCGATATTCTTGCAATTTAATATGATTCGTATTACTATTATTTATATTCGTAAAGGTTCGTAAAGAGTTTTTACTGTCCTTGAAACTCTATTATAATCGTATGGAATAGATTGCGTGCTTTTGTTTTGATTGTTCACTTAAAGTTCATAGAAACTGCGACATGGATACGCCGGCATGAAAAAGGCGGCGCGAGCGAGCGCGTTGATGGTGACGTATTTCTATTATCGAATATAACGCTTTACCAATATTAGGTTATCGTGCCTATTATTCGGTAACAGTCAAATAATAGGGATAGTTTTCCGTCCGATGTTGTTATTATAATACGCAATATTCATTAAATCTTTATTAGTTTGATTGTATATTAGTTATACGAGTGTAAGAGAATCGCATACTTATATTAGAATTATATTATTATATGCGAAAGTTTGCTTATTTATTAGTTATTATGTAGGTACTGTTCAACTGTTTTGCAGGCTCAAACTGCTGAACCGATTTTAATGTTTGGTATGGTACTGGATTTCTTGGATTAGGTCTCAGATTACGAAAAGTACATAGGTACGCTACTTTTCAACCCGAAAAAGTAATGTATTAATAAAGCTAGCGAGTATATAATATTGATTAAGAGTAGTGATTAAATTTGCCTTCATACTTTAACAGGCATTAACATTAAACACGTCTAATTAAACTAAATGAACATAAAATCTATCTAAAAAATTAGGCGTTATTACTATTACTCAGATTATTATCAAAATATTGCGCATCTTTAACAATTTTTATTTAATCGATGTCGATTACATGCTGTCACTCTGCTTATCCATGAAACTTCCATACAAAACGCGAAGTGTATGCTACGCATAGATAATGTTCGATCGAATACGTCCTTGGTACACTACCGCGTAGCACTGCTCGGCCCGGCGAAGAGTGCGAGCGATGGATAACACGCAAGTTTGGCAACGTCGCATTCTCCTGTGACGCGACGAACGTCACTCACTATTATTTGACTATTATAGAATAACCTAATATCATAACGTTCATATTACCTAATATGTGATTTGGTCCGTGTAACTATTACGTATAACTATTACGAATATATTAGTCACACCTCTAGTCATGCCAGTACATCGTAATCGCTAGGTATCTTTACACGCGAGTCCTCTGATGTGTACTAGATACTATCTAGTACACATCAGAGGACTCGCGTGTAAACCGGCCATGTCAATGTCATCCGTCATAGTAACTTTGACATACATAATTGTGCAAGAAAGAAAACCCTTCTGTTTTAGAATTCAAAGGTTTTTTTTTGTAATTTTTCATTATATTTCATAGTTAAATAATAATTATGGATGATCCAGAATTGGAAAGAATTAGACAGCAACGCTTAGCGCAGATGCAAGCGCAACACGGCGTATGTATGACTAATACAATACTTGGAGGTTACATTTATATTTAGAAGCTACAAAAGGTTAACAATAAACTTGTTTATGTTTATTAGGGTACCGGTGACAATGGTAAAGCTCAGGAAGAGCGGGCTCAAGCGATGGAAGAAGCTAAAAACACAATATTGTCACAAGCTCTCAGTCAAGATGCAAGAGCTAGGTGTAAGTTAAATTTTTTAAACTTCATTTATCCAAAACTTGTAAAAAATTTATTTCATTATCTTTTCTTATTTCACAGTAAACACAATTAAACTCGGCAAGCCTGAAAAAGCAGCAATGGTTGAAAATATGATCTGTCGAATGGCTCAAATGGGACAAGTGCGTACAAAAATTTCTGAAACAGAATTAATTCAATTATTAGAGTCTCTAAACCAGCAAATGCCTAAGTCAAGTAGTACTGTGAAATTTGATAGAAGGAGAGCAGCTTTGGACTCTGATGATGATGATTTCTAGCATAACTCATTACTTATATTTGAGCTTAAATTTATTTTTCCACAAGTGACTGGTATTGCTTTACTAACCAGCAATTTCTGCAATTATGTTTTAAGTTCTCATTAATTGTATACAAAAAACAAATAAACTGCATATTTGCAAATGTTTTGGAGTTTTATTTTTTAAATGATACACAAGGTGTTTGTGCAACAATTGTACATACTTTAAGAGCTACTAGTACACCTTATTTTAATGGAAAAAATATATGACATGTGGGGTCAAAACTCAGCAACTTCATAAGGCAGCCATTCTGAGTTCAAATTTTTCTATGCAAGGTGTGGTTACTAACGTGTTCAGTTCTATCCAGTTCAGTTTTTAATCATGACTTAAGTGATGCCGCCTCAAAATGTGACTGCACTAGACTCGTTGCCGGCATTGCTAGAGGAAACAGTGTTTGAGTGCTAGTAACATACAAGATATTTTTTTAAGTTTAATTCAGTGACATTTTAAGCCCATAAACATGTCAAACATCTCAAGAAATAACATAAAAGGTGAGTATGTTTCGTAATTTATGGAGAAATTCTCAATTTTTTTTAATACCCACAAATGAAAACAGTAAGCAACACATTATTTGAAAATTATTAATTAATTATCATATCCTTTCTTACCAAGTAGGTAATACTAAAGTAAACATTTTTGTTCTAGACGACATACTGGCTGGTTGTAAAAAAAATTTCATTATCATTTGTTTTTTCACAAAATTGAAAAAAAATTTATTGAGTAGGTAATTAAGAAAAATTTTAATTGTTAGACATTGTTTACGACATGAAATGAAATGAAATATTTATTAATTTTTTTCTTAACATTCACAATTACTTGTTCTTATTGATGTCAAATAAAACATGACTCTACCACCAGTTCGAAAAAAACTTCGTGAAGAAGAACTGACAAGAAACTTCACGGGTATATTTTTTTCAAAATAAATTTACAGAGTCTCTTTATGTCTATACAAAGTTATTCTTATCTGCATCCGTTAGCTCGGCAAGTCTACCTCCCCCCAAGTATCCAAACGACGAACACCCTCAAACGGCAGACGTTCACGAGTTAACGCGGGATTCAGCCATGGAGCGACGTCATCAGACCTCACACGAAATCGTAAGAACCGTAGAAATGTTGCAAGCGGGAAGCAATCAATCTGAGGTATCACGATATTTTGGTGTCAACAGAAGCGTTATTTGCCGTCTTTATTAGCGTTACACTAACACGGGAGATCCTGCCGAGCAGCAACCAGGCGGCGGAAGGAGTACAGCCATTCGGCAAGACCGATACAGTCAACTGACCTCAAGACGTTAGCCGATGTTAACCGCCCGAGAGATAGGTTTAAGGCTACAAAACACAAGTTGTGTTGTTGTTAGCACCCAAACCGTGCTATTTTATTTATTTAATTAACCCAACCGAAATCCACTGCATGAGTACGGCCTACATGCACGAAGACCAATTAGGTGCCCACATATAGGTCATGGGAATCGGATAAAATTTAATTTTGCGATGAGTCTCGATTTGGGTTTAGGCCAGATACTAAAAGGGTAATAGTGTACCGTCGTCCTGGAAATACTGAGAGGCTGAGGTGCGTTCAAGAAGTTCATCCATACAACGGTTCAACAGTTGCCTGTATTCCAAGATTGTGACGAGGGGGACGAGGTGTAGGCGCTAGTGTGACAAAACAGTCCTATTATGTCAGTGCGCCGTACCTACCACGCTTCGTTATTTAATAATTTGTAAAAAAACTATTTTTGTTGGGTCAATCGAAACTTTTTGGAGTTTTAAAAAACAGACAAAACTTACGAAATCATTATTTAGGGGCAGGTAAGTCGATTTATGTATATAAAACACATATTTCTTTGGATATTTATGAGCGTTATTTGAGGTCATGTTCAGTACTTCAGACTCAGTGCGTTATTAGTTTGAATTTTGGCTTCTCAGGGAAAGTGTGGACGCATGCGCACACTTGCCCTTATTATGAACATATCTACAAACTAATAGATTTTTTATTACCCGACTGCCCGAAGGCGAAGTTTTGTTTTTCGAGAGTATGTATGTATGTCTATGTCTTTGGCGTTCTCTGCAGTGTAAACGGCTGGACGGATTTCAACATATGAGGTCTCATAAGATTTGTCTTAACTGTCAAATTGCAATAGGGTATATTATATTTCAATATGGCGTCCGCGAAAAAAACTATGGAGGGGGTATTTAATAAATATTCTTTATTGAAACAATATGGGTATGAAACGAAAGCTAATAATTAGCCCCTTCTAAAAATATATAGATATGTATACATATTGAAGCAACCATTTTCAAAGAAAAATAAATGTAAGTTGTTTAAATACTTGGGCAGTCGGGTTTTTTGTTTCTATAGTATGTTGCTTGTCTAAAAGCAAAATCTAAAAAAGGGGAATTACCACGATCAAATGAATACACAAAACTTCATGAAATGGCCAAAGAAAAATGTTTGCTGTATATTCCACCCAATAGTATCATAGTAATGGAAAACGCACCATACCACAGCACAAAACAAAATAAGGTCCCTGGAATGAATTCAAAAAAAACAAGATATGATATGGCTTCAATCACAAAATATTGGCTTTCCGGAATTAGCAAGTAAACCAGAACCATACATATGGTCGTAAAACAACACAAACCACCAAAAGAGTATATAATAGATAATCTGTTTTCAATTCATGGTCTCGAAGTAGTGAGGAATATGTATGGAACCTTGTCAAGCAAAGGGTTGCGGAAAAAAATTTCGATCAATTAGAAAGCAAGATCGAGACAGCAGTCAAACACAGACAATCAAACACAGCAGATCATTGGCGTTAATAAATAAACTATATTAAACGATCGGCAGAAGAATACTGGAAAAGAGATCGTTTAATAGACGACCTATTCGTTATTAACACTGGTAAGGCACCTAAGTCATTATTTAAATCAAATCAACTCCCCACTCAATGTTTTATGTATCGATTAACAGTTTTTTTTGATGATAATGATTCTGACATTTCAAACGATGACAGCTCAGGGAGTGAAGAAGAGGCTAAGAGTGGACTACACGACTTAGAAGATTAGCTCTATTTTTATTCTCATTATGTGACTTAGATCTTTATTTAATATTTTAGTTGCCTTGATATTTGCAAAAAAATAAATTGACTGATTAATATTATTCATCTGATTGTTTTTCTGACCCTACAAGTCATCACTATCGCGTAACGCAACTCCAAAAGGTCGTATCCTAACAGCATTTGAACCGGATAATACTTACTAATAAGTTGATTGATCTCAAGCCGAAGTGCGTTACTATTGTTATATTTTAATTTATGTTCAAATAAATATTGATTACTGCTAGGTAATATAAGTTAAAGAAGTTTAATTTTGTTAACAAAACTAATGCGTTCACTTACACGAATTGCGTTTTCTTACCCCAAAGGTATACGCACACTTACCCGCGATATGGGTCATGTGTATGCATTCCAACTTTTGGCCTTTCTTCCCAGTGTCCCCCGTGATCGGTATCCCCCGTCGAGGGACAACGCAACTCGATTAAAGAATCAAAATTTTGCTCCCGTTGTCCCCCGTATGCTCTTTGTATGGACGGGGGACATCGACAATAAATTAAAATAATTTATTTTAGTTCACGTTGTCCCCCCACGTAAAAAAATAAGTTTTAGGTACAGCTTAGATAGGTAGATGCATGGCCGCGCGCGTCATTGTCGTGCATCGTGTTAACCGGTCAAGTAGGTATTAGTTTAAATAATAGCCAATAGCCACGCGACCCGAGTGTCCACTGACTAGTTCGCGTGCGCGCACCCCCTTCCCTAATCGGGTGTTGCTCCTGAATGAAAGCTGGCTTGCATTTCCATGCCATAGCAGTGAAGGTGGTTTAGTAGGTGCCATTTGAATGGGTCCCACATCACCCTGCAGATGGCTGCGGGGTATGCATGACGCATTTACCACCTCCCTCCCCGCGGAGAGTGTCTGCTTAGGTGCAAAACAAAGAAAAACAAACTCTCCTCAATTTTTCCAAAACAAAACGTGAACCATGCGCGTCGCAAAGTAAATAGTTTATGAAGATGATTTGACGTGAAATTATTAAATTGAGCAAGTTGCAAAAAGTCTTTGCTGCTTTGGTAAGTATTTTTTTTGCCATATGCCAAGTGTATTTTTTGCTCTAATAAGCTTTTACTAATATATGTAACTGACCTAATCCTCCTAGACCTCACGAGCACGTGTCAGAATGCCGCAATATTGTAGGAAAGAGGTCGATATAAATTTAGAAGAAAATGTATATTTGAATCGTTTTGAATATGTCGAATGACATAAAAGAAATAAAAGAAACAAGAGATTCTGACTTGCTCCATATACAGAGTAAGAATAAGATATATATTGATAAACTTTCTAACGGGGAGCTAGGGTGGGTGCAGGGGGTGTCACTCTTTTTTAAATACAGTGACATCTATGAAAGAGCTAATGAAATTAAATTAGCACCAGATGTAGATTTATAAACTTGTAAGGATGACAAGGCAACGAAATCATACAGCCGACGTCAGGTATGAATTTTGACAGAGTTTAGGGTTGATTGACATTACAATCAAGCAGTTTTCTATGAGTTTTCTGTATCGGCCATTTTGTTTTCTGCGTAAGCGTCTCGGTTTTTTTGGTGTGTTTTCCTTTCCTTGTGCTCTTAGTGTTATTTTACGGGTGCCTAGTGTATTATCTTATTATTGACCCGGCATTCTTTAATGGACTTTTAGCGAAGGGACTGTGAAATTGAGTAATTAAAATAAAATATTAAACATTTGACCCGGCGCGTTGAACGGACTTAAGATGTGAAAAAGTGATATTTTGGATGCTTTGTTATTGGTAAGTTATAAAATATTAAATACACCCTTCTTACATCGCACTACTAGACGCAGACAGGCCTTCCATCCCTTTCTAGTAGACATCCCAAGAAGTCGAACCAAACTCTTCGATAGTTCCATTTTGGTGCGGGTCGCCAAGGTGTGGAATGAACTGCCTGCGTCTGTTTTTCCAGAAAACGATAGTCCCAGTTCTTTCAAACGTCGTGTGAATAGATATCTCGTGGATAGACGTGTAACACCTTTGTTTTCATCATCACTTTCCATCAGGTGACATAGAAGAAAAACGTCTCATCCTTTTACAATTAAAAAAATAATAACAGAAATTTACTTTTGGAATTATTTGGCTCGAAGGGTTATTGTGACAGAGCATTTTTATTTAACATATTGTTATTTCTAGGTCCATTACACAAAATTCCAGCTCCTGCCTTTCCTCATATGGAAAGATTTTGTAAATAGAAAGAAGTGCTGGATTAGGCCCACAAAAGTTAGGGGATATTCCTACATTTACAATAATATAAGACTGTGTTTTAGACATTTTGAAGAAGTCTTTACGTCCAGACACTAGACACAGTCACTTTTTAACCAGAAATGCGGTACCTACATTAAATCTGGGTAAGTAAAATCATCAGTTCTACTTGAATTTGTGTACTTCTTTAAACATTAAATGTTAGGTTAGGAAAAAACAAGAAAAATCACTGTAGGTATAATGTAGTTAATAATATACAAATGTTTGCATGTTGGTTGGAGTATGTGCAAACATTTCATATAGAAATATTGATGTCTTCCATGAAAACCTGTGATAACACGGCAACATATATAAACAAAATTAAAATTTTAGAAAGCACTAAAATATTCAAGCCCAAAAACTTCCAGTTGAGTATGTGATTGGATAAATAAATATTAACAATTTTAAATGTGGGCAGAATTCCAAGTAACTATCTGTAATTTGTCTTACAATTTATACTCTTAATTCTGTGAGTAATAATTTAAAAGTATATGGTAGGTATACTTACTTATACAACGTGTAAATGAATTAACCCAAAACCTGATACACATCATTTAAAAAAATAAGTAATAATATGATTAAAATATAAATTGCGCCGAAATATATAATATTTTAAAAGTTATTCAACGTTAGATCGGAGGTGACCTTTCTATGAAGTTTCGAGCTCTACGGCGAAGGTACTCCGCGTCTCGTCGCACAGCGCAGCGCAGTGGCCGGCAAACGGCGGGCGGTAGAAGCTTCAAGTCGAACATTCTAGTCGAACATAAACCGGTCTCGTGTAGTGTTGCAAATGAGTACCATAAGCGAAGCGATTTTAAGCAAAATGTAGGGTTGTGGTCTATGTGCGAGTAAGAGCGGTTTATGTTTGACTCGTGAAGTATGATGTAGGTACGCCACAAGTACTTAAATGCAACACAACATGATGATATTAAATATGCTGTTATCTTGATAGCTAAAGGGATATCACACATCAAGGATACTCAATCTTTCGCTATTCAATCTTCTCGACTCCTATAACTTATAGATTGAAATAGTTAAAAATCAAGTACATTTTTATATCTCATAAATTGTATTTTGAGTGTTACTTGTTTCACCTAATAGAACCAATCCCTCACTAATATGTTAAAATAAATCTTTCAATAACAATATCAACTGTAATAGTTTAAAATAATCGATATCAAAGTACATTCTTGATTGTGAGGAGTACAATATCTCTGGTGCCCAGTTCATATTTGTCCATGAGGGCAGATCGTTTCTGTACTAGTGCGATTCACTGACATAGGAGATGAAGTAGCGTTTCCTCTTACATATTGCAGACTCTCAGCGTGTAGAGTCCGCTAAGCCCAGGTTTAAAATATGTTTCTTTTGTTTGCAGTGACTTATCAGTGCTCACAAAATGATTCTTATTTTTATCTACTACTTTACAGTATAACTTTAAGTGTTGAAAGACCATTTCTATAAAATGGTATTGGTGCAATGCTTACCAAACTTAACCTTGTAATCACTCTTTAGTTTAACTAAATACATAATTTCCAAAGTCTCAAACGAAGAATAAGTTTTTTTATTGATTGTGCCTATGATTTTTAGCATAATAAAATGCAAGAAACACAAAGCTGCTTTAATTAAAAAAGCGGCATATGATTGTTTTGTGAAGCGAAATAGTAATAAAATGTTTTAACTACTACAAATGTCAGTTTTATTTTAAGGATATTAAAAGATATACAGAATTTTATTTTGTATAATTGGTTATTGCAGGATAATCGTAAAAGGTACCTTAAATTTTTGTATATCTATGTTATCATGGATCAATAGATAACTTGCATTATTTAAATTTCGATTTTAGTTTAGCTTGATTTTAACTGCTACTTTGAATCACAGGACGGAAATCTGGTCAAGGTAAACGAAACTCAATATTTCAATAATGCAAATTATCTATTGATCCATGATAAAATAGATATATAAAAATTTAAGATAGCTTTTACGATTTTCCTGCACTAACCAACAAAAATAATAACATTGAAATACTGCCGCCTAGTGGTTCTTCACTGAACTCAAAGCCTGCCATCTATTTATTAGACAGAGAGTGAACTAAAAAAATTTATGCCAAAAACGAATTGAGTTGCCTATATATGAGCGCGGCCCCGTATGCCTGAATGTTTTGTGGGACCGCCGGCTGCATGCTCCTCCTCCACTTCCGCATCGAAGGCTCCACAGACTCGAACAGCAGATGCGACGCTGCATCTGCATATCTGTGAATAACATTTGCATGAGTACTTCAGCTTTTAAAACAGTTCAAAAACTAAAACTCGGCTATTGAAATGTTTGGAAATCCTAAATATGGTATTTGACATACGGTGATTAAAATGGATCATAGATTTGTCAAAAAATTCTAAATATTTAGAAGGAATATGTGCAGACCGAGTACAACATTCGAGAGACCTTCATTTCGTGACGATTTTTGTGCGACACAAAGTTGAGTTTCCTCAGTTTGTCTTAAGTTGTCGCTAGTCAAACATAAAATATACAATTCTGCATAGAGTACAGGTAAAACTAGCATTCGGCACAGTAAGGAACAGTAAGAAACTCACAATTCATTAAAATATACGTGCACGTACCTGGCTGCCTCTTCTTCATATATTCAAATTAGAGCGGTGCTCTCTGATGCGGCCCTCCTTTTAAGGGCCTGGAACATCGCGTTGCTGTAAAATATATCAAGTGTGATACTAAAATATCCTAGAATACAAAGCCACCACTCATTCATAGTGTTGGAATGAAATTAAATAAAATACTTATTTCTCAACATTGACAATTATTTGTTCTTATTGACGTCAAATAAAACATGACTCTACCACCAGGTCAAAAAAACCTTCGTGAAGAAGAACTGGTGAGAAACTGCACGGGTATATATTTTTTTTTCAAAATAAATTTAGAGGATCTCTTTATGTCTATACAATTCGAGTCAATTCGAGTAGTCTTAGACGGCTGCTCTTCTGAACTAATGGCAATTAATGCCGGGGTACCTCAGGGATCTGTTCTCTCTGCAACGTTATTCTTGCTGCACATTAATGAACTGCTAACCCCAGGAATTATTGGTTACGCTGATGACAGCACCGTTGTAGAGAGATACATGTCCAATGCGCGAGCGAGTCCTCAAGAAATCCGGGCTTTGAGAGAGTCCATGATTGAGCGGGTGGATTTGGCCTTAAAGAAAGTGTCCGATTGGGGCGAGTCCAACTTGGTTAAATTTAACCCGTCGAAAACACAGGCGTGTTTATTCTCCGCGAAAAAGAGCAGTTTCGACCTAACGCCCACTTTCCAAAATCTTTCTGTTCCCTTACCCGACGACCTAGGTCTTCTGGACGTAACTATATCGTCCCAACTAAACTTCGGGCAACAAATTGTGTCCATGGCTCAAACTGCTTCAGAGAAGTTGGGAATCATCTCGAAGGTCCGACGGTACTTCAGCCCTGAACAGCTACTTAATTTGTATACAGCTCAAGTTCGATCTTGTATGGAGTACTGTAGCCACCTTTGGGATGGTTCTGCAAAGCACCAACTAGAAGCGATGGATGCAGTTGAATGAAGAGCCCGAAAATTTATTAACAACTTTGACCTCATTACCAAAAAACTGCAAAACCTTGACCATCGTCGGAAAGTTGCCAGTTTAGCAGTCTTCTACAGATTAAATTTTGGAGAGTGCGCGAATGCTCTTTTTGATCAGGTTGAACCCTCACCCTTCTTGCATCGGACTACTAGACGCAGACAGACCTTCCATCCTTTCATGGTAGATATCGCAAGAAGTCGAACCAAACGCTTCGATAGTTCTTTTTTGGTGCGGGTCGCCAAGGTGTGGAATAAACTGCCTGTGTCTGTTTTTCCAGAAAACTATAGTCCTAGTTCTTTCAAGCGTCGAGTGAATAGGTATCTCGAGGATAGATGTGTAACACCTTCGTCTTCATCGTCACTTTCCATCAGGTGATCAGGTGAAGACAAATGTTTTAACCTTTTTCAATAAAAAAAATAATCCTCGGGAACCTCATTATAAAAGCGTATACATTGACCCATGAAAGAGTTAGTGACTATAAGAAGCCTACTATTATGAGCTGCCAGCATATTTCTTCCTCTTGTGTTAACATTGTGCAGATCTTTTTTTCTTTTGAACAAGGTTATGTTCCTTTTTTACATACATTAAATTTTGTAAAATATGTTGTGAATTGAAAGTAAGAATGAATAAATTCTTACACTGTATGGTTTCAGAATGTGTAACAAAATAAAGTTTTTGAAAATATACACGAAATCTACATACTGTTCTTGTATACTTTCAATATACACCGCCAGATCACACACTTTTTCATCAGTCTTGATTTAGAACATTCAGGATTCAATACGTTCTTTTTAATAAGATTTTGGTTTTAGAGTTTGCTATCCTCCTATTTCTTACCTTCATGTTTTCTTCTCGTTGGAACTACTGGTACTGCTCATCGTTTTTTTCCCGAAATGAACTGTTTATTTATGACCGTTAAGGCCAATAGGCCTTCTAAATTTCACCGAACTTTGTAGCCTTGCGCTGAGCACGGACTTCGGCTTAGGACGTCGCATAGATATTGAAACTGTCACTGGAAGGGTTAAAAGAAACTTTTTTAAAGAGTTGTATAGATAATGGTTAGCCTGGCTGGGATGCACAAGTGGGACAGCTACTGCCCAGGGTAAAGATAAAGTAAAAACTATGTGTAAAAATATAATGGACCTAGCATTAAATAACAAAAATGTAGCTTATTATCAATGATGAAAATGATAATTTATCAACCAAACATCATTTGAGTGTCTTGTATTATAATAAGGTTCCTGAGAATATCCAAGGTCTTCCTATTGACAAATTCAAAGAAACTATAAGCAGAAGTTGTGTTCTAAAGCATATTATAAACTATCCGATTATTTGGATGATAAAAGCCCTTGGGGTATAATCCCCTCATTAACAGGATTTTACTAGTATTTGTAACACAACATGTGTAATTTTTTGTTTGTTCGTTGAGTTCTTCGTCCCGGTGAATATCTAAAGTGTCATTGTCACTAAAGTACTTCTTCTTATGGTAGCGTCGGGTGATGGGTCGCTCACTTCCCTCTAATATGTTTCAGGAGAGCGATGGCTGGATCCCGCGTTAACTCGTGAACGGGTGCCGTTTGAGGCCGTTTCGTCGTTTGGATACTCGTGGGGAGGGAGACTTGCTGAGCTAACAGATGCAGATAAGAATAACTTTGAATAGAAATAAAGAGATTCTGTAAATTTATTTTGAAAAAAAAAAAATATATACCCGTGAAGTTTCTCGCCAGTTCTTCTTCACGAAGGATTTTTTGACCTGGTGGTAGAGTCATGTTTTATTTGACGTCAATAAGAACAAGTAATTGTCAATGTTGAGAAATAAATATTTCATTTGTTATGTATGCGCTAGGGACTTACCAGCTAAAATTAGCCAGGAGGTGAACAAGTCTGTAATGGTGTTTATACCATACCACTATATAGAGAAAATGTTAATTTGAATAAATTACAACATCGCTAGTAATAATTGCTGGTTATTAAGGGGTAAAATGCAGTGTACACATACTCACAGCCGAACTTATTATACGTATATACAACCCTGGTATATCTCCTATTCCAGGTGATCCAGCAGACATATTTTCAAATTGAACTCGTCGGCTGTTTCAGTTGTGGTCATGAAACATTTGTATTTGGTTCACTGGTTCTCAACTTGATCAAATATATCGCCAAAGCGGTTTTAGGTCTTTTACTCCTTAGACGCAGAGAAGGAGTTTCGTCGAACTATCTATTAATATCGACGTTTTGACCAGTCAGAAAATAAAGTTCATGTGGGTCCATCCTGTCAATATTTTCAAAATCTACTCTTCCGCCTTCAGGCACAGATTTTAAAATCTTCATCATATCCATGATCTGAGCTTTGTCGAAATCATGACTGACATTTGGTGCTGATAACATAATATCCAAATCATTCAGTATCAAATGTTGCTAGCTACTTTAGCACACATTTCACACAAAATTGCTATAACACTATGCATTATGTTGCTTTCTCGGTCACACAAGTGCTAACAAAGGATTAAGGATCGCTGGCCAGCCTGTGTAACTCTGGCAAACTCGCTTGCTAGCTACTTACGTGCGATGAAATGTGCACACATTTACACAAAAGTGCATCTTTAACTACCTGCGATAAAAAAGGAAATAAAAGCTTTTTCTAAGGACTAATTATTAGCTAATATCTAAATTTCTGCAGGATATATTTTTTGATTCCATAGGAGAAAATATTGAATTTGAGATGTTCTTTCAAATAAACCATGTGGCAAGCTTGGGGGCACACTTTCATATTTTTTTGACCAAAAAAAACATTCCTCTTTAGAAGACTAATTAGAAAAGAACTTAGATTCGCATTTAATCACCAATTTCAGTCACCCACTTTAATTGAACCGGTGTTCATTCTGGTTCAGCAGCCAACAACACTGATATGCTTAAACATATAAAATATTGAATCTAGGTAAAAGTATATGTTTGAAGCTTTCAGCGCTAAACCCATGGGGACAAGAAGCTCATCGCCTTTATTCATACCCTTAGTTTTTGGTTTCATATTAATTATTTTTTGTATTATTTTGTGATAAATAAGAGTTTAGGTTTGGTTTATTAACATAGTAGCGTTAAGATTTATATACTTAAATACAATATACATATAAAGCTCATTTTAGCCGTACAAGCCTTTCCAAAAAAAAAAGAAGGCAAGTAGATGTAAACAATAAACTCTATTCTTGTCTATGGTGTGACATCAATTATCGGGGCGTGCAATACGGTGGTGTACATTATGCGCACGTACCGATATTGCACGGCATAATAAAACACAACACGTATTGCACACCACGATAATTGATATCACCAAATATTTGGTGTCACCAATTATCAGGCCGTGCAATACGGTGGTGTACATTATCGTCACGTACCGATATTGCACGGCATAATAAAACACAACACGTATTGCAAACCACGATAAGAGATGTCACCAAATATTTGCACAGCCCGATAATTGGAAGCACTCCGTCTCCTATTGGATGATATCGCAATGTTCTTATTGGTTGGTGGTTTTGCCTTCTGTCAAAACCATGCATCGTTTACATGGTGTTTGTGTTTTGATTTTTGATAATTTCATCGTTTTCTATGTTGTTTATGGTCAGGATTAAAGTGAAATGTCGGAGAGTCTGAAGAGTAAAGCACCCAAATATATATTTTCAATGAAAACACCTAATAAGCAAATGGGACTTCAAAGATAATCTAGGAGGAATTTCATCATTTTGTTTCTACAATCTATTCGACCAGCTCTAAGGTACAACTTGTAACTTTTAGAGTAATTTACCCACGCGTGTGCACTGTATGATAAACAGGAGTACGTGATATTTTCCGCGATTTTGAAGTACTTATAACATTATGTACTTGGCCTGGAATTAATATTAACGATGCTTTTAACGATTTTGCTATAAATATTTATCTGACTTCTATTGTGTATGTATTATATATTTCCATAGAACACTTACAATTTTATTGAGAAGGTAGTTGTGCTATGGTTGATTGGCAATTACTTAAGACCTACGATTACAGACTATAACAATAATTTTAAAAAGTGATACATCTTTACCATTCAACTATTTCAGATTCTTAGTATGCAGGGCCAGCAGATTCTTTAGAATCGAGATTAACAAGAACTGTGAAGTGACGCAGATGATTTATATTTAGAAGCAACAAGTGATTGAATTACATAATGATAAGCCCATGGTTTAAATTATTAGTAATTTTTTAAGCAGGGTGTGTACGTTGAATAATTGTAATGATACAAATTATGTTTACTTCATTGTAAAGTAAAACTACAGTTTTAAGTGACTTGAGCTCTTTGTTTAACAACATAGGTATTAACAGACATAGTGTTCAACAATATTAGTAAGGTTCTTGATTTTGTATTAATATGCCTGATTTCTTAAAAATCTAGGCAATATTAAGGTAAATATATATTTAGGATAATTTGCTTAAACAGGGATAGAATTTTTATAGTAATATAGCTTTTACCTAAATAAATAATATAGATATTTCAATTACAATAAGCTGAAGAGTGATCTCTTCTAATTGACCATTTATGATTGTACACTCTCAGTTATTTTTCCAGTTTTTACAATTGTTTCTTGTAACTTCATCTTTCCTTGTCATATCCCCCACTTCCCTGAGAGTATCTCCATTATCTCAGGAATAAGTGTTATTTTACTTAAAGGGTTTTAATTTCTAATATTCTTTATATTACAAAAAACTTATGTGAGGTCTGTAATTTGTATATTTAACTTAATTAAGCGTTTAAGTGCGCGTTCCCCTTGTATAGTGTTCAAAATATACCTATCTAAGTGCTTATATGCTAAAATTGATCGTATTCGATATTTATCCTAAAGCTATACATTTAAATTGAAAAATTGGGTGCTATAAAGTTAGTTCGCATTTTACTACCTGATAAAATGCATTGTGCAAAGTGTAGTGAAATTGTTACTGATTTCGTTCTCTGTGGCAAATGTGATGGCCACTATCATTTTGGATGCACTGGAGTATCCGAGTCGAGCTACCGAAGAATGGGGCAGGAAAAAAAGGCTTCCTGGAGTTGCTTCGCTTGCCGTGGCCAACACTCGGATTCCGCAGGAAATGTTTCTCTTGCGGACATTCTAAAAGAGATAAAAAATCTACGTGCCGATTTTATTAGCCTGAAAACCGATTTAAGTGATATCAGATTAGATATTAGCAGTACTAAGCAATGTATAGAAGATTTAAATACGAAATCGAGTGACATGGAATGCAAATTTGGTAATCTTGAAGGTAGGCTAGATATTGTTGAACACAAGCTTTCCGGCGTTACTGTAGTTCAAAATGAGCTTTCAAAGGCACAAGAAACAATATATGATTTAAAAGAATCTGAATCATTTAATCTGAATTAAATGCAGGATCAATTCTCACGACAGAATAACGTCGAAATATCTGGCATACCGTTACGCAGTGGTGAAATCCTACACTCAGTATTGCATGACCTTTGTTCCGTACTAGGATTCAGCCTTACAGAGACAGACGTAGATACAGTGCATCGAGTTCGCCGGCATACCACCGATGGCAAACAACCACCACGGCATCCACCAGCTGCTGGCGGCAGCGCGCGCGCGCGGCACCCTCACCACCAGCGACATCGGCATGCACGGGCCCGCCTCCACTATATACGTATCTGATCACCTGACGCCTAAAGTTATTGATGAAAAGTGCCCGAGAATTAAAAATTGAGAAAAATTTTGCGTATTTCTGGGTTAGAGATTGTAAGATTTTAATGCGCAAAAATGACAATGCTAAGATTATACGTATCTCAAAAGAGTCAGACCATTTAAAAGGTCAGTGACTAATCTGTCTGTCCTGGTTCTCCTTCGTTATTTGCTATTATTATTCCTATTTATCTGTTCACAAGCTTAAAAATCAACAACATACATCTTTACATTATATAGCTTTTTATAAATTAACACTCCAACAAACCAAAATTACTAATAATTTCATTGATTCATATAAACTACTTGTCTGTTTTAATTACTGCTTTAATTGTTTTACCCCATTATATTCTGTAAGTTTTCATAAATTAAAACCCCAGCTAACTAAACTTCCCAAAAACAACTGTAATGTATATAAACTAGCTGTCTGTTTAATTAACTGCTTAAAACTTTTTATCCATACAGTTTTTGTAAAAATTTCACTATGCACAACTATTAAGAATTACTTACACATTATTATATTATTATTTAAGTTCATTTATTTGGCAAATAAATTGTTTATCTCTTGTAAGAACTACTTATTTGTCGAAGAAGGTATTAAACTTCAAAGTATTGTAGGTGTTTATCTTAAATACTTTAACGATGACTGAAATAAACTCACTAAAAATTTATTATCAGAATTCAAGGGGCTTGCGCACTAAGTCTCACAGTTTTTTATCTAATATTTTGTTAAGTGATTATGACTTAATACTTTTGACCGAAACTTGGTTAACGACGTATTTTAATGATGCCGAATATTTCTTTAGCAACTACGACGTGTATCGGAGGGACCGTGTAGTGGGAAACGGGCAGGGGGTGCGCGGTGGCGGCGTGTTAGTGGCGGTGCGGCGCGGCGCGTGCACACGCCGCGGTGACGACTGGTGCTCTGCGCGCTGCACGGACGAGCTCTGGCTGAGCATGCAGCTCGCACCGGCCGCAGCAGCGAGCAGCGCGCCCGCGCCATCGCGCGCGCCTCACTCTTTCCTACACATAGCTTGCTGTTACTTTCCGTATAGCAATAATCATTCCGAGGTACTTCAAAACTTTTATGACAACACGTTTGAACTTATTCAAAATAATTCCAATGACTACTTTTTAATTATCGGTGACTTTAATATATCACAAGCTATCTGGTATAAAGATAGCAATTCATTACTTAAGTTAAATACAAATAACGATCAACGAGCCTCCTGTCTGTGGGATTTTATAAACTGGTCAAATTTATCACAATATAACGACTGTACTAATTGTAATGGATGAATCCTAGATTTGGTTCTGAGTAATTGCGAATGCACTGTTAGTAGGTCATTCAATCCACTTACCATTGAAGATCCTCACCATAAATCGTTACATATAACTTTTAATTTAACTTCCACACCGTTTATACAGGAAAAGGAACATTATAAATTTATCTATTATGCTACCGACTTTAAGGAGATGAGCGCTGGACTAATGGCTGTAAATTGGTCGACCGAACTTCTTTATTTGAACACTGAAGAGTCGGTTGAGTACTTTTATAACGTTTTCCATGACTTGATGGAGACATATATTCCTAAAAAATTAGTTAATGCAAATTCCAATTTTCCACCATGGTTTTCTCGAGGTTTAATAAAATTATTTAGAAGAAAAAGAAAAATTCACAGTAGATGGAAAAAATATAAAAATGATTTTGATTACCAACTTTTTTCAGATTTACGTTCTAAAGAAAAGCTACTTCAAAGAGAGTGTTATAATAATTATATTATGTTCTCCGAAACCAAAATCCAAACTTCGTAAAATATTTCTGGTCATTCATTAAATCCAAGGTAGGGTTGAATGGTGTGCCAGCCCATTTGACTTACAATAACGAATCCTTTACAAACCCGATAGATATTTGTGGTATGTTTAATAAACATTTTAATTCTGTTTTGTCCCTTCCAATGAATCAACGCAGAATGAGACGATCACTAATGTGCATATACCATCATTAGTCTATATATCTACTATTGAAATATTACAACGAACTGTTGCAAAATTATTTGAAAAGGTTGATGTAGATAAGGGGGCTGGACATGACAGAGTTCATCCAATTCTAATAGGTCGACTGTTTAAAGAATTTTCGTTACCTCTAACCATAATTTATAGAAAATCTATATCTGAAGGACAATTTCCAAACATTTGGAAAAAAGCCTTAGTAACCCCTATACCAAAAGGTGGTGATTAGCATGATATCAAACAATACAGGCCCATTTCTAAACTTTGCATTTTCGGTTAGATTTTTGAAAAAATTATCACTTCTTCATTAAGCTCTCAAATGCTTCAGGTATTATCTGATGAGCAACACGGATTTCGTAAGGCACGTGACGTTAACATTAATCTTGTTACTTACACGAATTTTATATTAAACTCCATGGATGCTGGTTATCAAGTAGATGCCATATATACCGATTTTTCAAAAGCGTTCGACAAAATAAATCACTCCATTCTCATTAAGAAGCTTTTGAGGATCGGTATACATGGTGATCTCTTGCGATGGGTTAATTCCTACATAAGAAATCGCAGTCAGGTAGTCACACTGAAGGGTTTTCGGTCAGTGTTCTTAGAGAATCCTTCAGGCATCCCCCAGGGATCAGTTCTGGGCCCCTTCTTATTCACACTTTATGTTAATGACATTGGGAAATGCTTTAATACCTTTTATTCTGTCCTATATGCTGATGACACTAAAATCTATAAAGTTATAAAGACTGCTCAAGATTGTCTTGCCTTGCAAAATGATTTAAATGCGTTTGACCTATATTGCAAGTCAAATGAGCTGTACTTAAATATCGAGAAATGTTACATAATCACTTTCACATGTAAGAGGAGCCCAGTAATTTATAAGTACAATATTGGAGGTCAGTGTCTTAATCGAGTTTCCACAATACGAGACTTAGGTGTAACTCTGGACTCCAAACTGCACTTCAACGAACATATTGATGCCATGGTCGCTAAAGCTTTCAAACGCCTAGGTATGATACTGCGAATAGGAAAGCCCTTTAAAAGCTTAATAACAATAAAGCTGCTGTATAACGTTTACGTTCGCAGTGTGTTAGAGTTCGCAAGTGTAGTTTGGAGTCCTCAGTACGCAATCCACATAGGTCGCTTCGAACGCATTCAACGGAAATTGGTTAGAGCGCTCGACTATCGATCTTCCTGTCAGCATATCAGTTATAGTGAAAGTGCTGCTAGGTACAACATACATTCGTTGGACTTAAGGCGCAAGTATCTGGATGTTTTATTCCTTTATAAAATATTACACAACTACATTAATAGTTCTCACCTACTCAGTCAAGTTAATTTTAAAATTACTCGACCTTCTTCTCGATCAAAGGATACCTTTTATATTTTACCTTACCATACTAACTATGCGAGAAATACCTTCTTCAGACGTTTTTGTTCCTATTATAATTCCCATAATGCAGTGGATATTTTCTCACATGATTTAAATAAATTAAAATTAAAATTAAAAAAGTTTATGTTTGCTTGAAACAAATTAATTGTATAATGATGTATTTTTGTTTTTATTATACTTTGGCAATCTAATATGTATCAATAACAAGTCATTTATTTGTAATATTTTTATTGTTTGCATTTCATATAATATGTTCTTACTTGCGTGTGCTAATATCCTTTCAATATATATATATATATATGTATATATATATATATATATATACCATTGTATAAAATATATATATTTATTTATTAATTTTATAGGTCTAATTGTGTTCACTATCTGTAACTTTGTTTTTGTTAATGACTGTGTGTTACCTAAATAAATTAATAAATAAACTATATACTTAAATACTTAAAAGATTATTAAACTTGAGAATCGCCAAATATTTGGTGATGGCCCAAGAGAGCGCCACAGGGAGGCGTGGTAGCTCTCCGCCACATTGGATTTTCGGACCCATCTTGAGAAAAAAATCATTAATTTTTAAATACATTCATTACTAGTTACTTACATAAATTCGAAACACTGCCAAAACTCATTTTTCAGTTAATATTTAAGTAATAGTAAATAGTTAAGCATGACCTGAGAGATTCATTACTTCCATAAGATTAAATAAATAAACAAACAAATAAATATGTAATTGAAGGAAAGACGGGAATAATTTACTTACCCGAGTCATCCAATGTGACACAAAGTAGTTGTGGAAGTTGGCAGAGAAGGGCAGACCTTCCGCGGCAGCAGCGGAGCGCACCTCAGCCAGCCCGAGGGGCACCTGCACCGGCGGCAGTAGTGCCAACTTCCCATATCTCTCCTTGAATCTCCACTCCAGTCACAGACTCGTGCGCACCCCGAAGAGCCTGCTCGTAATCAGTCAATATGTGGGCAGGGCTTGGGTTACCTGCCACCTGCCAAATCCTTTGTAGAACGGCTTTGTACAGGTCACGTCTCCTGTTTTCCATCAAAGCTATTACAGGATGAAAGTAACATCCTCCAATCACCCCGTGGATGGTGGGGATTTGGTAGGCAGGTAAGCCGGCTGGAACAGTTTGGAACGTGCCATCCACTATGACAGTTGAACTGTCGCGGAGGCACGTTCCAAAATTATTCATAGTAAGTATGATGGCGGAACTCTCGCCCGCAGAAACCGTCACCAATAGCATGTACTGTAGCTAACGTGTCGTGCAAGCGCGACCCCGTATGAAAAAAAAAAATCAATCCTGCATTGTGTACAGGTAAAACTGGCATTCAGCACAGTAAGGAACAGTAAGAAACTCACAATCCATTAAAATAGGTATACGTGCACGTACCTGGCTGCCTCTTTTTCATATATTATAATTAGAGCGGTGCTATCTTAAGCGGCCCTCCTTTTTAGGGTCTGGAACATCGCGTTGCTGTAAACGGGTGCCGTTTGAGGGTGTTCGTCATTCGTTCGGGAAATCGCAGATCAAAATAAAAGTGGCCATAAAGAAAATTTCGCTAAGCAGTGGGATACTTGCTCTAAAACAAAATAAACAAACTAAACTAAGAACTAATAGTAAGAGTTCAAATATACCTATAAATTAATAATATATAGCCAAATATGTTAATATGTAATTGATGAATAAAGCACTTCTTAACCGGATATAATCCATTTAAATATACAATGTTGATAAAAGCGAGAGGCATTAATTGAAACCACATATACTATAAGTGCCTACTGTTAATCGAAATCTATTTAAAAAAAAGCTTACGGGAAGTATACGAAAAAACGTTTTTCAAAGAACTGAAATAGCTTAATATTAAGTTAAAATGTAAACATCCTTTGTTGAGTAGCCTGCCGCCACCTGCGTAACAAATTGGCAACATAGCATTTGATTAGCATAGCGCGTGCGGCGGTGGGGTCACCGGCTCGCACACCTACCTATACAGCGGAGCGCCTGGGTTTGATGTGGGTGATAATGTAAACATGTGTTGTAGGTAACACTGCATTTTACCCATTAATAGCCAGCAATTATTACTAGCGATGTTATAAATTATTCAAATTAAAATTTTCTCTATATAGTTGTATAGTATAAACACCATTACGGACATGTTCACTGTAATAACTCCTGGCTAGTTTTAGCAGGTAAGTCCATAGCGCAGACATAACAAACTCTTCCTCAGACAACCCTGGAAAATCTCCTAATCCAGGTGATTCGGCAGACATATTTTCAAATTGAACTCGTCGGCTGTTTAAGTTGTGGTCATGAAACATATCTCCCAACTGTGTATTTGGTTCACTGGTTCTCAACTTGATAAAATATATCGCCAAAGCGGTTTTAGGTCTTATACTCCTTACACGCAGAGAAGGAGTTTCGTCGAACTATCTATTAATATCGACGTTTCGACCAGTCAGAAAATAAAGTTCATGTGGGTCCATCCTCTCAATATTTTCAAAATCTACTCTTACCCCTTCAGGTACAGATTTTAAAATCTTCATTATGTCCATGATCTGAGCTTTGTCGAAATCATGACTGACATTTGGTGCTGGTAACATAATATCTAAATAATTCCGTATCAAATGTTCTTCACGAATACGTGCAGCTGGAGGTACGTAGTGATTAAAATCTTGCAGCAAGCGAACTGGTAGCACCATGGGTTGATCTTTCGGTTCTACAGGATTTACCAGTTTTTCATTCACGTTCTCTCTTTCACTACAGGAATGACACCTGGGAAGTACGCTTCGCGACTCCATCACGAATGGCAAACAAACTCGGCGTTATTAAATAGTATCTGAAACAAAAGTATTCAGGGTCTCACACATATATCTTCAATAACCTAAACCCTAGTCTTTATTAAAGTTTATGTTCCGATGAGTTCAATCACTACTAAAATTGCATCTTGCTTTAATAAAAAAAAAGTTACAGTAAAAGTAACATTATTATAAGTATTTTTGTACACAATTATACAGGGTGTACACGAAAGCACTTTGGCAAAAATATCCTAGATCCAGTAAGTGTAGAGCATTCGATTACAAGAAATCATTTTTCTTTTGCACTCATATTCTATTTATAATGAAACGAATAAATAAATATCTTAATGTTCTCTCGCTCACACAGGTTTTAACAAAGGGATAAGGATCGCTGGCCAACATAAGTAACTGTGTCAAACTAGCTTGCCAGCTACTTACGTGCGATGAAAGGTGCATACATTTCACACAAAAGTGCATAGTGAAATTATGTTGCTTTCTCGGTTACAGATGTGCTAACAAAGGAATAAGGATCGCTGGCCAGCCTGTGCAACTCTGGCAAACTCGCTTGCTAGCTAACTACCTGGGATAAAAAAGGAAATAAAAGCTTTTTCTTAGGGCTAATTATTAGCTAATATCTAAATTTCTGCAGGATATATTTTTTTGATTCCATAGGAGAAAATATTGAATTTGAGATGTTCAATAAACCAAGTTTCAAATAAACCATGTGGCAAGCTTGGGGGTACACTTTCATTTTTTTGGACCAAAAACAACATTCCTCTTTAGAAGACTAATTAGAAAAGAACTTAGATTCGCATTTAGTCAGCAATGTCAGTCACCCACTTTAATTGAACCGGTGTTCTATCTGGTTCAGCAGCCAACAACGCTGATATGCTTAAACAGATAAAATATTGAATCTAGGTAAAAGTATATGTTTGAAGCTTTCAGCGCTAAACCCATGGGGACAAGAAGCTCATCGCCTTTATTCTCATACCCTTAGTTTTTTATTTCATGGTCATTATTTTTTGTATTATTTTGTGATAAACAAAAGTTAAGGTTTGGTTTCTTAACATAGTAACGCTAAGATTTATATATTTAATACAATATACATATAAAGCTAATTATAGCCGTACAAGCCTTTCCAAACAAAAAAAAAGAAGGCAAGTAAATGTAAACGGGGCAACTAATTGAAATATAAACTATATTCTTGTCTATGGTGTGACATCAATTATCGGGGCGTGCAATACGGTGGTGTACATTATCGGCATGTACCGATAGTGCTCGGCTTAATAAAACACAATACGTATTGCACACCACGATAATTGATATCACCAAATATTTGGTGTCACCAATTATCAGGACGTGCAATACGGTGCTGTATATTATTTGCACTTACCGATATTGCACGGCACAATAAAGCACGACACATTACGGTGTTGTACAAACAATATGGGTTCCCGTCTATGGTCACCACTCAACGACGGTAATGTGAAAATCGTATTTTAATAAATTCAATTTAACTCCGCCCAAGAGTTTTCTGTTCGATTCTTCGGAGGAATAATCAGTAGTTTTTGTGAAAGTTGTTTAGCTTCTTGTAAAATAGCATACACACCTTCTCATGGAGAATAAAGGGAATAATGCAGGTAAATATGTCGAAGGTAAATTAGTATACATTGTATTTTTTTATTTGATTACAGATTATACAGATTTGGGTTTGATATCACGGAACATTTAAAGGTTTTTAATTCAAATGTCTGTTTAATTGGACCCTGCTTCTTAACATTTTCTTAATTTGTGGTTTTTTGTTTTCAGAACCTGATAATGATTGTGCTATCTGTTTACAAAAATGCCACCATCCAACAAAACTTCCATGTGGACATGTATTTTGTTTCTTATGTGTAAAGGTGAAATATTATGGTTCATTGCAGAAAATTCTCAGTTTTTCTTTTAATAAAATATCCTACACTTATTGGCTGAATGTCATCAGTGGTAGCAGTGGTAGCACTGCCTCATAAGCCAGAGGTCCCAAGTTCGAGTCATGGTTGGCACATTCATTTGTGTGATGAACATAGCCATTAGCCTTGGTTGTTAATATTTAAAATCCATATCACAAGCTCAGCTTACTACTTTGGGGCCATATAGTGGGTGTTTATCTGGGGAGTTATAATTATGATTATTACTTATGTTGAGGCTACATTTTAAATCTAAACTTCTCAGTTTTAATATCTCAACCACATTATTTTACATAATATTGGTGTATTTACAGGGAGTAGCAATACAAAGTAAGATATGTGCGATGTGTCGAGCAGAAATTCCAGCAGATTATTTAGATCACCCTGTGCTACTTACTAATTTTACTAGTACTGAGCCAACTGATGAATTGTCGTCTGGGTTTCAATGGTATTATGAAGGAAGAAATGGTTTGTAGAACCACTTATTAATGTTATCAAATCAGAAGTGACTACAAAAGGGGATATCTACATCTTATCATTGCAAAAGGGGATTTTTATATTTTGTTTAATTTGTACCACTAAATTACAAAGCCAAATATTTTTTTTTATATGCCCTTCTATTAATCTTATTACATAGTACCTATACAGCTATGCAGACTTTGTGTAGATCTGTGTGTCTTGTCTTTGTCAGTTTTCTTGATTTTCATAAGATGTAGATATCCCCTTTTGTAAAGTCACTCCTCAAATATTAATATGAGTTGGATAATAACAAATTATTTTTATAGTTTACAGCAATTTTTTTTGTATTTCTTGATTTACCTCTAGATGATTTAGCTTCAGCTTTTATTTGATTGGATAATAATTATAGGTTGGTGGAAATATGAAGAAAGGAGTAATAGAGAGCTTGAGGCTGCATATAGTTCGGGAGCGAGCAATTGTTCACTTCTAGTTGCTGGTGCAGTGTATATTGTAGATTTTGCAAGTATGCTGCAAGTGAAGCGAAGTGACCACACAAGACGCCGGCATGTTCGTCGCGACACACCACTGCTGCCAGCTAAGGGTAATATACATAGTTCTAAGGGTTTGTCAAGTTTCAGTTGAATTCATCCAAGGTTTTACCCTTATAATAGGCGTTTTTTAAATATATTAACAGTAGTTTCCTACCAAAATGGTAAAACTTGAATGTTTTTAGAATACACCTGTGGTAACATTTTAAAATTAAATATCTAATTTATAAGCCAACCATACAGCTGTCACGGACTATCCAATTCATTTCTTTAAATGGCAGAGTAATATGTTTGGACGTAGTTTAGCAATAAGGATCCAACCCACAAAAAACTAAAAAAGAACCAGTTGACGGTCGATCAATTGGTGTGGTAACCCCTTAGCGCATTTGTGACTTTTTTGTGGGTTGGATCCTTGTTGCTAAACTATGTCCATTTATTATACAGGCTATTCATAATTTTTTTGTTTGAATTAACATTTAATGTTTTATTTCAGGTATAGCAGGAATAAAAAATTTCAGCAAATCTGTTGAACCTAAAAGTGAAATTCATACAACTCCTGCATCATCACCACTAACACCTGAAGATGTTATTGAGATTGATGATGATGATGATGTACAAGTAGTAGAATCACCTCAAATAAATGAGCTTAATGAAGTACTAAGAAGAATTAGGTTTGTATGAATTAATAAGGATGTTAATTAAAAGATGACTATCTGATGGTCAATCCTCTTTCCAACATGGACATCTGTGATGAACACAGATGTCATATCTACAAGTCATAACTCCTTTTGATTTTATACATATTAGCAGAGACTATGAGTTATTGACAAGAAACGTAATGCAAAATATTTGTATTAATACGGACTAAAACTGCTAGATGGCATTGTCAAGTAACCTGAAACCTAAGCAAGTAGGATTGATTCCTTTCCTGAAATTGGAAAATGTCCTCATTTTATAACATTGATTTTGATAATTTTACTCAATATTAATCGGTAGGTAGTAATTTATTCTTACTTTATAGATTATAAAATAACTACGAAGGACAATAAACATACTGGTTTATTTTGTTCAGAGACGCCTGGGCACTACCATCCACCTTACTTTAATTGCCATAATAACCTATTTTTAAAAGCTTTTATTATCACAGTTGTGATAAACGCACATGTTATACGACATATGTAGCAGCCAAAACGTTAGCTTAATGAAGGTCCATAAAATTTGCAAGAGTCACAGTAGGCGAGCAGAAATATTGTAAGTAATTGTATAGTAAGTAATTCAAAGAAATGCAGGGAAAAGTTCCAAAACAAACACACACCCTTAGCAACAACAACAAATGACAAAGAATTCAAATTGTCAAACAAATAAAATGTTGCCATAAAAAGAACAAAAAAAGTTGATGGATAAAGTTATTTTAATAAGTGTCTAAAAACAATATTTACAAAATTTTTCAAAATTTTTATACATCTAGCAACAAAATATTTTTTTAGCTACTGCAAAATAGTTATGAGTTATATGCATTATAAATAAAAATTATGCACTTATTATGACATAATTTTTATCGATATCAAGAAATAAAGTAAAATGTAAAAGACCTATTAACTAAATGCACTGAAATTCGTTTTATTATGTTGAGGCAGATAAGAACAAACGGTGTAGATTAATGCTATATTTTTGTGGGAAAAATTATATACTGGCAATACAGTAACCCCGTAACACTACAAATAATATCCGTGGTGGTATAAAGTTTTCTGTTACTGATTTAAAAGAGCGGCAACACAGCATCAAATAATATAATGCACTAGCTGACAACGTCTGTTGTCGCCTGATACCTACTGATCTACTGATAGTCACTTGCAATGAAATATCAAATAATTTTGTAAATAGCGCCATCTTATGTTTTTTTACGTATTATTTTACCTAAATTTAAATAAATTGTAAATCTAATACAACTAAGCCATCTCTCTATCTTAAACACAACTATTTTTCAAATCACAAAATTTTGTTAGACATGGTTAGTCTATAGTTATTTACTAGTCTCTGATATTAGCTTACTTGTATAGTCAGTGATATTATGTTTCATTATTTTAGAGCCATACAGTTTGTTATACAGACAAACAGTCCCTGGATTTCCTATAATTTACTTATAAAAATAAGTGGTTGTAAAGTAACATCTATATGGCTAAAAATTGTACCCTAAAACTGATATAAGGTATAGCTCCATTTTCTAATCTTACAATGTATTATTTAAATTCAAAAGGATTTCTTCAGTAAATTGAAACACCTTGTTTAGTGTAGAGTCATTTATAATGAATTGATGTTTTATTTTATTTCAGTGTTATTAATTTAGAAGAAAATGATAACAATGCTCTTGGAACAAGAGACATAAACTAAAAAGGAGAAGAAAATTTACCTGATACTTTATTCAATTTAGTTATTTATTTTAAAATGTTTATATCATAGATATATAGAAATGTTAAGTATTATGAATAATACATGTTTATTGTGAAACCTTACTTCATTCTACATTTTTGATACTCTTTATCTGATTAGTATTATTATCGTGGAATGAAGATATAAATAGTTTAAATACAGAATGTTGTTCAAACCTCTTTTTTCATTTACACAGGCTGTTGCAATCTGGTACAAAGCAAAAGTAGGTTTCATACAGAATATTTCGTGGGGTGACAAGAAAAACTCATATCAGTCCGACCAAGCTGTCTGTGAAACGGAATATTTTTAAAACTCTGCTGTCATATTGAATTTTTCTTGCCATTTTTATAATTTACAAGCTTTGGTCTTTATAGTTTACCCGAAACGAGTATACATTTTAATAAAATAGTGACATTTAAACGATACTAGCGACGCCTTTCAGTTCACACATTTGCAGGTCGGACTGTAAGTACAGTTTTTGGTAAAAAGTACTTTTTTTACACTAACTTTACTATTTTTGCTTAGCCTTTGAAAAAGTCATTAAGAACATATTTTCCCGTTCTAGCTATTTAAAAATAAATAAATGTCTTTATCTACTGCTTTGAACAAAATAACTGGCAGGTAAAATTCATTCTGTATTTAATGACATTGTCCTGGCAGCATATTGAAGCTGGCAACTACTGCACACATTGACCTCAACCAATGGACAAGCCCTAAGTGGGTTTTTTCGCGAAACATTGCCTCTGTGACGAAAGTGGAATTTTATGAAAATTTTAGAAAAAAAAAGTAACAGCTTTGATACAATTACATTAATGGATAGTTATAAGAAAGTATAAGAAAAAAATATTAAAACCTGTGTTAAGCGCTAAAATTACGAAAAAATAAACATTTTTCATGACAAGGTAAAGCAACCCATTCCACATCGTCACAGGGTTCAATTGTAATTTTCAAATGAAACTGTGCAATATAAAGGAATAGTTTTATATTTAGAATACCAGATTAGAATAATAATAAAAAAATCTTATTTACCCAATGTCGACAATTTGCTGTCGTTTTTTTCCGTTGGGTAGTCACTCTTTCAACTAAATAAATGTTGTTATTTGGTATAATAATACTTAAATCTGTAATTCTTAATATGAAACTGTCCTGTGATAGTTTTAACTTCGACTTAGATATTTAGTTAACAATTATTATGGTAAAAAATCTAGGACAGTTACAATGTAGGAACACATCGTGACTTAGTGGAAATATTAAGCATATTTTACATAAGTTAGTTCTATTAAAAACAATCATCACAGATTTAAAGTTTTAACTTTACTATCCTTAAAATTTGTAAATATCAACATTATATTCTCTTGTAGTTTCCGGTACTCTTCTTTTAAAATCTTTATGTCTCTTTCATATTTCAGTTTTGATCCTTTCTTAGTCGGCCCACTGCAGTTCTATGTTTTGTTATCGTTTTTAGTGCTCTGTCTGAGTTATTATTTATAGTATTTTTAATCTTGATTTTTAACGAGTGTGCTACTTTATTTTTGCTTTTTTTTTGATCTCTCCATAATTTTCTCGTCTTAATCTTTTCTTCTTCGCTTAGTTCTAATTTTTTTTTAAATCTTTCCAGTTGTTTTCTTTTTCTCTGTTGTTAGCCCTTTCCGTCGCAGTAAGAAGACCCATATTAACGAAGTTCTGCAAATATTTATACCTAGGTACATATATTTGAACAACGTGATATAATTCAAGAAGATATATGAATAACCTGCTTGCCCCCTAGCAAAAAACAGGCATTAATTTTACAGTTACATTCTGTACCTGAGAATAAAACCTGATATACTTTTTACGAAGAATTCAAAAGCAAGCGGCGTACATTTACTTTGGTCTACACTTGACAGATTCTACTTTTGACATCATATTCTACTTTGGACAGATTCTATTTTGGACAGATTCTATTTTGGACTGATTCGATTTTGGACAGATTGTACTTTGAACAGATTCTATTTTGGACAGATTCTACTTTGGACATCGGTCTTGTTATTATTCTGCATCGTTTGAGGAGGTTATTTTCAATCCGCATTTTCACTTTGTGAAAACCTCTAATAGCTTAGCCTTAAATTTTTTCTGCTCATTTATTTTTATTTTTTGTCTTTTCCAGCTCTTGTTATATTATACAACGTTGAAAAAGCGAGAGGCATTTAATGAAACCACATATACTTTAAGTGCCTACTGTTAATCCGAAACTATTTAAAAAAGTTAACGAGAAGTATACGAAAAAACGTTTTTCAAAGAACTTAAACAGCTTAATAATTAAGTTAAAATGTAAACATCCTTTGTTGAGTAGCCTACCGCCACCTGCGTAACAAATTGGCAACGTAGCATTTGAATAGCATAGCGCGTGCGGTGGCGGGCTCACCGGCTCGCACACCTACCTACACAGCGGAGCGCCCGGGTTTGATGTGGATGATAATATAAACATGTGTTGTAGGTAACGTTGGAAGGTATGATCAATGAAAATAATAAACAAAAATAATTAATTGTAACACTTACACATTAAATCTTCAACTCTTCGAAATGTCCGCCGTTTGCAATGGTACACAAATTATAACGACGTATTATATTGTTATTTAATCGTGCAATAAGGTCACTGTTTGTTGTTAAACTTTTTGATTTATTAAACGCTAAAATAATCCGGTTTCTAAGTTCCTCTACGGTATTCACGTCTATCACGTACACTTTTCACAAACCCCCAGATAAAAAAAATCCATTGAAGTGAGATCCGGGGACCGTGGTGGCCATCGTACTGGTCCAAATCGACCAATCCACTGCTATCCAAACATTTCGGTGAGTAGCTCTCTGGAAGACATCACTGAATGTGGAGGAGCTCCGTCCAATTGGTACCATAAATGCCGATAATTGGCTAAGGGCAATTCTTCGGTATATTCAGCAACGGGTCCGGATAATATCTCCAAAAATGTTGCCGCGTTAAGGGTGCCGTCAATAAAAACAGGGCCAATAATCTGGTCCCTGTGTATACCAGCCCACACATTAACAGAGAAGCGGTACTGATGCTCTGACTCCCGAATCATGCGTGGATTTTCAATACTCCAATATCTGAGATTTTGTTGGTTCCATATGCCATTGCGTGTAAATGTGCTCTCGTCGGTCCACATGAAATTTAATAAAAAATTCGGGTCGTCAGTAACTTTGTCAAGTATCCACTGGTAGTGAGTACGCCTGACTGGCAAATCCCTTCTTAAAAGGGCTTGAACTTTTTTAAATTTGTACGGTTTGGTTTATTCCTTTTTAAAATGTTATGCACGGTTCTATGGCAAACTCTAAACTGGCGTGCGGCTCTATGCAGACTCGATATGGGGTTGCGGTCAAAATAGTCAAGAATCTGTTGCTCGCGCGCAGTAGGTATCTGCTGCGGTGGGACTCCCTCCTGATGCGCTGCTAATGGTTTGTTTTCCCGTGCCCGTTGTACTGCCAATACTATGGTGCGATCGTTCCTAGGGCACGCGCGGCTGTCTCCATACCTTTCTCGGTAAGTTCGCAGCGCTAGAGCTGCGTTTCCGTGGGATTCCCCGTAGATTAAAATCATGTCAGTGTATGCTGACGCCGTGTATTTAGCACGAAGCATTGTGGATGTCTTACGTACTTACAAAATAATTAAAAACTACTCACAAAACTAAACCGAAAATACTCAGTTACGTGTCCTATCACAATAAAAACTTAACATTAGTAAATGGGACGCGTGAGCGACAATAATCTGTGCTGAATTGCGCAACGTGCACACCGGATGCAACGCGTCTTCGCACTAAACATAGTAAAAATTGTGCCCTTGACCTAATAAGCCGAGCCGCCGCCGGCGCCATAGCAACATACTGATCTATTTCTATTTCTGTTACGCTTATTACATTAGAGTGAGAACCGTGATCTGTACTTTCTTTTAAGGAAAGATTTAGTAACAGTGTACTTCCTTGTTTGTACTGCAAACTTACGATGCGAACTGGCAACGTCGCATCGCTCGCGTGAATTTTTTCGTTTAGATAACTACGTATGCCTATAGTACAAACTTACGATCAGGTGATCGGGAAGATACAGTGTTTAAATGAAACTAAGTAAAAACTAAAAAACATTCCTGTGTCTAAACTGTTGCTTACATTGATCTGATTTTTGTTGTGTAGCCTGATAATGATACGCAAAATATGTGGTTTCATTTAATGCCTCTCGTTTTTATCAACGTTGTATAATTTAGTATTAAAGAATCGAAGATGCGATAAAATTAAAAATAAAAGTTGGAAATGATATGGTTTGAAAATAATATCTTCGTCAAATTTCTGAAGAAAGCAAAGGTGTGTGGTACATTCTTGTTATTGTAAAGCGATCTAGAATAAAAAACGGCCAGAAGGCCTACTATGAACTATTATTGCGATTCAATTGACGACCTAAAATAAACTGCTTTGCTATTTCATACCACGACGTCATTAAAGCGATCCAGTTTAGGTTGACGCCAAATCAAGTCGGCAATTGGATCGCAAACTGTTTTAGTTCGTTAATTTTTCATACCATGAGGTGATATTTCAACCTATATTGGATGACTTAAATGTCAAAGTAAGCGATCCAAAAAAAGTTGCTACTTTCTTGGCGTAAAGTGAATCGTTTGATTTATCTTTAAAAAAAATATTGAAAATAAACGTAATTTTAGGTATTTCAGTTGAATATTTAGTGTTTCTTATGTGTTAATGTGAAAAAGTTATTTATAGAGCTATTTTTTATTGTAGATGTCTGGCGAATTAGTCCTTTTCGTTTTCTTGAAAAATGATAATGAAATAAACACAACACGGAAACAATCAGACCCCTACTATTTGGAAGATGAAGAATATATAAAAGGATATCGGTGGTCTAAACGATTGGTATTAGAACTGTGTGATGAGCTGAGGCCATTGTTGAAAAATCCAACAAAATCAATCCAAAAAAATCAACTGATTTATCTGTAGAGACAAAGGTAGAACAATTTGGTGCGTAGAGTAAAAAGTAGACAAATTGGGTGCGTTCTAAACTCGTCATAATCAATTTATTTTTACGACAACACTAAGGAAACCTTTAATTATTTGTAATTTAAAGAATTATATAAATTTGTATTATTTAATGAGTACTAAAACGGGCTTTTGGTATATAATTTGACACTAAAAAGCGCAAGTTTAAAATATATTTGTTGTTATTTTTACACAAAAAAACCGCTAAAATCATATCAACTAGATTTCGAAACGCAACGCATATGGTTCGAGTAAAAGAGACAGACTTATGCAACGAGAGTACAGCGTCATCTCTTTCTTACACTCGGACCACAGACAAATTTCGATCTTTGATTCCTCCGTGAGCGATTCAAACGCCAGTTAGCTAAAGGCACTTCATGGTACGAATCTTAGCGATTCAGTTTAGGTACCTAAACTGGATTGCATCGGAATTGAATGGCTAACTAAAAGTTGATGGTAGGCCTTCAGTAATCTTTAAAATCATTCCTTAATTGTGTGTGGAGGGAATCGAAGGCGATTTGAAGTTTACTCTCGACCTTTTTATATTTCTTGTCAAAACGGATATCATGTCGTGATCATGATCCGAGCCTCTATAAAATAAAGATATTCCATACAAACAAACAAAGCTTTATATAAAATAAAACGTTTCTAAAAATATTTTTTATAATATTTAGGCTGTTTGCTAACTTTGCCTTTTTGTCGGAAGGAACAAACAACCAAACAAAATTATTAAAAAAAGGTGGGTACTTGTAGAAATTTTAATAGAGATTATAGTTGTTGCTGTTGATCTGTCTGTTTTAGTTAATCTGGATTGGTTAATGTTGTTTCCTCTAGGTTAATCACAAAATGGAAGAAGAATGGGAATTTGCTGTGGAAAATAACCAAAGAGGACTTGATACAATTCTATACGAAGGATACCGCTTCAACAAAATCAAACGAGTGAATAAAGTACTTGTTGGCGGTGTGTGAAAAAAAATTAATGCAGTGCATCTATAATGGTGCATGTTAATTTAATGACAATTCTGCGTAAATCTCGGCATACCTGATCTGATTCTATCCTAGGCTGATCATCTCGGAAATGAAATATTTAAAAAAATACTATCATGTTGAAAAAGAAAGTGTGCCAAGACCTGGGTCCAGTAAAAAGAATGTTCGGAAACGTTTTGGACAAGACCAACACTGCCAGGGCCGGACCAATCAAAGTCCCGACCTTTCACGACAAAAAAGATAGCTTTTATAATGCCAGAAAAAGGTTTTTGAGGGCTGAAAAATTAGCATTTGATAAAATGGAAGAGGTATCTATCCTTGAGGCCCTGGGGAAAAAATTTCTTGTTGCTGAAGAAGGAACAGAAGAGAAAATATTAGTTTAGATTTCTGCGCAAGGCTAAATTGTGTTTTGGTGATGGAACATTTAAAAGTGCTCCCAGACCGTTTTATCAACTGTTCACCATCCATATAGACCTCAATTCTGACACGAACTCAACAAACATAGGTCCCGTATAATACGCTGTACTAACAAATAAATTCCAAACTACGTATATTAGACTATTTGAAATTGTAAAAAAATTTGACATAAAAATCCGATGCGACTACGAAGTAGGCATTATGAACGCTGTTCAATCAGTTTTCCCAGAATCAAATGTAAATGGGTGCTACTACAACTACCAGAGAGATGTGTGGAAGAAAGCGAAAGAATTGAATCTCAACAGAAGTAGTGAAGAAAGACAAATTGTTAGAAAGGCTGTCATTTTACCTTTACTGCCAGCACAGTTTATTCACGAGGGGCGTCAATTGATTATGGAAAAAGTGGAATATATTCATACTGATACAATGCAAAATTTTAAAAATTATTATGAGCGGCAATGGTTCCGATTGAGTCCTTTAATTTTAAAGCACGAACAATGCTTTGGAAGGATGGCATCAAAGACTTAACGTCCTAATACCAAAGTGACCAAGCCTGTACAACTTCATCCAAAAGTTGCGTAAAGAAGACCGACACAGAGATTCAAGACTCAAAAATAGCCTCTTCCATAATTCACGAAACCGTCGATCCCGTGACGTTAATTTTGACAAAAAAAATGTGATTAATTTAAAAACCACGAAATATCGGTAATGATTTTTAAAGAAATTAATTTATATAAATTTGACCATGTAATTCAATAAAGAAATAACTTTTTCATTTTTTTCATTGCCAACGTGTTTATTATTTTTTTGTTTACTTTTTTAATAAATAATGAATGGTTTAAGATTACTGGCAGTTTTGATTTTTGATCTCTACCATAACGAGAATGTACCTTTTTTTTCGAAACGGACAGTTTATTTATGGCCATATTAAGCTTTTAAATTTCACCGCACTTTGTGGCCTAGCGCTGAGGGCGCTTAGCCGTAACTTAAACTACTCCTACATACGATGGCGCCTAAGGGCACCCGAGAGGGCATGGATCTCGGCTTAGGACGTCGTATATTGAAACTACCACTGGTTCGGAAGGGTCATCTACTTCCAAAGAAGCAGCAAGAAACTCAGTAGGAATGCGTACGCCGCGTTTGCCTGGCCCACCGGTTGGTTAGAATTCGAATGCCGTGTTGTCCTGTTTCTATATGGAACACAGGCGTTCTTTGTTGTAATAGCATCGTCTTCGTCGCCTGTTTAGACGTTACGCGGACGCCTATAAAGAACCGGCGCGTCTGGGTTGGCTGTGTAGTCAGCTTACTTATTGACCAGCGGGTTGGGATGGTTGGGAGCGTTGTCGAAGTAGCGTCTAGACACCAACTTCATCAAACCTTTGCTTTCTTCCGAAATTTGACAAATGATGAATAATAACAAGACCGATGTCCAAAGTAGAATCAGTCCAAAATAGATTCTGTCCAAAGTAGAATATGATGTCAAAAGTAGAATCTGTCAAGTGTGTTTCGCAAGCATATAATACACACATGATGGATTACAGTATAGGTGCTCAGTACGATCTCAAATGTTAGGTTAGTAGGTATAAGCCACGCAGAATAAACAGTACGTTACTTTTTTTTACAAAATAAGTGCTTTTATTATGTTTTTGCGTAATACTTTACGTACCTAGGAAAAAAACCACATTATCTTATATATCTTATCCTTACAAACAGACTTTTATGACAAATCTGGAAATCATAAAAAAGCATACATTTATTTAATAAACATATTTCTTTGTTGCGTTAAGTACTATGTAAACAGTGCTTATGTTCCCCATAGTCACAATTTATTTCCAATCGTCGCGCGTTTTATCACCAAAATGAAAATTTAGACACATGGAGTTGATATTTCTGAACTAATAATGTTGTCAGGATTAAAACAAATATTGTGTTTGGTAGTTTTAAACTAAAATATATATACAAACGTTTGTATTATTGTCGTGACGATGTAGGAATTTCCAGTTTATGCAAAATAAGTGGACAAGCTTTAAAACATGGTTTTTAAATATTTTTCCTAGAAAATCTACTAAGCAATACCATAATGAGATAAAAAAAGGAATGAAACCATTAATGTTTGTCGAATATTTAACGTTTTGAATAGGTACAAGCATTCGAAGTTGACCGATACAGCAGAGGACTTAGCAGATTTGCATGGTTTGTAATTGTAAAATGAAAGTTGTGTTTAAAATACTAAATTAAATATAGGCTTTTTTACTTCATTTATATAACAAAACATATTTATTCTTCGGATAAAATAACTAACTGCATCTAATACCTCTAAAAATCTAGTACTGCATAAATGAATGCAGAGGACAACTAATTTTACCTGAGGGCAACCTTTCGCGAAAATGCCCAAGTACGAAAAAAACGTGCATAACTAAACTTGAAAAATAACATAAATGGCGTCCATTTTTAGGGTTGCACAACGAGTACCGAATCTACTATCTATATTTTAGAACTAAATATTGAACTTGAAATATAATATTGAAAAATGAACTTTTGTAAGAGATTGACGTAAAGCAAATAATCATAGGTTATGGTTTATTTAATTTCATTATAATTCTTTTTATATAAAAAATAAAGAACTATAAGGAGTTTTGATTATTTAACCAGATATCGATAATCATTATTAATATGTTTTTATTTTTCATACTTTCGGTGCAAATGATAACAGGCGCTTACGCAGTAAATCATATCGAAACGGTATTTGCTTTGCTTGCCGTTGTGCGTGTATTTTTGAAACAAAAAGACGTGAAGAAAGAGGGAATTAAGTTTGCTTAGAATTGTTAATTTTGTTATTGAATAGGCAGGTTGCTTTTTTGTCTATTTATGAATCGTAATCTTTGAAGACAAGCCAGACTATAATTGATATTAAGAGGTAGTGACAAACTTCTCATGAAAGTGAGAATGATTTTCAGTTCAGCGCTTATAGCGTCAATAATATTGATTCAAAACGCAGCCAAGGGTGCCACCATTTTGTATTTTTTTACAGTACTTGAGGCACTTGAGCTCTCAAGTAACTTTGTTGTTGGACGTGTAAGAAAGTTTCATGCGATTTTATACAAGTGCTGTGAATTTGTGATTTTAAATACGTATTAGTATATTAAAACTAGAGTTCGATATGCCCAAATGCTCGATTGTGTCGTGTGGTGTGAAGAAGGACGATGAAAACCCTGAATTGACACTCAATAGGTTGTTTTAACTTACTAACTTATAATTACTACTACTACATTATTTTGTTCTGAGTCTTTTCAGGCGTGTTTTATTGCAATATATCTTATATCACAATATACTTGGAAACACAGTAAATTAGTACATGTTGTAGTTTGCACTAACCATAAGTCCTTTTTATTAATAGTTTTTAAGTGAACTAACAGGTTTTGGTTGTTTTAGTGAGTCTGGTGTGTCCTGCTCTGAGGAACCCATCGTCATTCAATAACCGTAGCTGTTCCAATACCTGACACTGGCAGTAATAGTCTGTCGAGGCGTAACGACGGCTGATTGCCATGTATTACAAGAATAGAATAGAATAGGGCTTACTAAAATAAACTGCGTAGTTCTTTATTTTTATATTCAAAGAATTATAATAAAAGTAGATAAATACTTACTGTGATTATTTCATCTATGTCAACTCTTACAAAAGTTCTTTATGTAATATTTAGTTCTAAAATATCGATAGTAGATTCGATACTCTCTGTGCAACACTAAAAATGGACACCATTTTATGTTACATTTCAAGTTAAGGTATGCACGTTTTTTTCGTACTTAGGGCTTGTCCATTGGTTGAGGTCACAATGCTATTAAACTAATGCGTCTTGTGATGTTCGTTGACGTAAATTGACAGATAATATTTTCAACCTGCTTTTTCATCAATGAATAACAGTTAATTCGTTGACGAATGAAAAGCTGTTAAAAAAACTGTTGATTGATTCAACGACCAACTCTACACGGCATTCTCATTTCGCCCGGATTTCATATACATATTTTCATTGAAAATTAATTAAATTGACAAGAAGTATGAAAATAAATTATTCAAGGGTCAATTAATGATTGCCTTATCACTTAACTCAATAGCTCCAAAGTTCCAAGAACATAATAATGAACTTGTAAGTATTAAAATTTTAAAAAGCGTTGAATAGGAATCAGCAAGTAGCTGCTATATTGCTTTATGGTATAAAAAATATTGGACATTTAATGAAAATAGAACTCAAGTTTTTGGAGTCAGGCATTCTGCAATAGAAGCAGCCAAGAAACACAAAAGTGCCTTCTGCATGAACGGTTGGGTGGGATTTTTAAATCTGCAAGGAACAAAAGAGGTACAAAAATGAGTGCATATAAAGTTCATGTTTTAACTTACAAAGATTTTTATTACCTACAGAAATTGGCGGCGTCTAAAATTAAGAATAGAAACAAAGATGCAAATGGTAATAAAGTCTCTTGGTGAAAAATGAAATGTATTAAAGTAGAAAAAGAGTTTACTGACACTTTGTTTTACAGGTTGTCATAATTGTCAGGATGACCATACAGTGATTACAATGAATGTCATCCAGGAAGGGGACACCAACGAACACAGGTTGTTCAGCTGAACCCAGTTAATCAAAATTTGATACCTTTGTTGGCAGCAAAAAAAGGAAATCTTGTTAAATTATGTAATGCTGGTCAAAAACTAGAGGAACTTATTCCATGGTATAAAAGTTTGCCATCATTAAGCAGTGGCTCAGATTGCGGGCCAGAACCTTCATTTGATGATAGTGATGATGAGAGTGATTAAAAATAAAATATATGGCTGTGTTTTTTTAAAAGATAACATTTGTTGTTTCATTAAATACTTGTAGAGAAGCATACCTATAGACAGGTAAAACTCCTTAAGTACATTTTTAGTTAATACTATGAAAATTGTGACTATTTCAGAAAAAATTATTTACAATTAAGTAAGACACCCTTTAACCTCCTCGGTCCTGCAGTCGACTATAGTCGACATGAGGAGACACCTAGTAATTTTACTCTATACTAAAATTGAGCTTATTTTTTAAATCAGAAGTTAGTTCTTTCCATGACCAATAGATGTATCTACAGTTTTTCCACCATTTTTGATAGTCTTGCGTTTACAAGTGAAATTACAGAGTGTTTGAAAATGAGTGAAAATAAAAAGTTCAATTTAGGCGATTACCAGCAGGGTAAGTACCATTTTTTAAATGATTCTTTCTATTTATTTGTTTACTATTTCTTAGATTGTATTTGTAAAAGTTATATTCGTAAAAAAAACTTAGCCACACGATATGTAGCTGCCGGCAAGTACTCGTAAAAATTGAAGTCGACTATGGTTGACACTAGGTTTCTATGTGCCTAAAATGGCTGTCTAAGTGTAGTTTAGGGGTTTTATTTTGCAGCATTTTATTGTATTTCTCCTTTGCAATTTTTTTTAAAGCGTTGTTATTTGTTTGTTTATGAAGTATAAACAATTTTTTTGTATTTCAGAAAAGGAATTGGAAGCTGTGATACATGAAGTTTTAATAGAAATAGAAGCTGAAAACTCCGATTGCGGTGCTTGGGACGACAGCGATGGTGATGCTGTTGAGGCACCTATCTCTATTCCTCATCAATTTGATGAACGCGGTACATATACCAGCCGTCCTCCGAGTCCACTCTCCAGCTCTGATGATGATGGCATGGCTCCAGCCAACGCTTCCGAAATACCTGTCAGTCATCCATCATGCATTTCTCAAGATACTTCAGGTACTGCATCAAGTAACCGACGGATTATTTGGAAAGCTGTAAATTCATAGATCTTTGATTATTGATAGATCTGTTATTAATCTTCCTCCTACCGATTACTTTACTAAATACATACCCTCCAATATCTATTCACAATTCTCATTTTACACCAATCAAAGATACTTGCTGAAAACTGGGCAACAACTAGGCACAACAGAACAAGAACTAAAAATTGTTGCCATTACCATATTGATGTCACACCTAAAATTTCCGAGAATACGGATGTATTGGGAGCAGAAAACTAGGGTTGAAGCAATTGCCAGCCGTATGTCAAGGGACCGGTATTTCAAACTGAGGCAGTGGTTAAAAATAGTGAACGATGCTGAAGTGACCGATGCTCACAAGAAAAAAACCAAGTTTTGGAAGGTGGAGCCACTTATCAGCTGCGTTAGGAATGGGTGCAGACTGAATATTCCTTCAAAAAGTGTTTGCGTTGATGAACAAATGGTTCCATTTTGGGGCAAACATCAAGCCAGGCAGATGGTAAGAGGTAAACCTAATCCTGTTGGCCTGAAGGTTTTTTTGTTGGCTAATTCTAATGGATTGCCGCTTGATTTTTTCTTGTACGAGGGTAAAGGAGACAGCGTTGTTGATGATGAGGAAACAAAAAAATTAGACAGGGGGGAAAGTAGTTTATCGTTTAGCTTCCGGTTTACCACCTGCTTGCACGATTTTTATGGACAGATACTTCACTTCTGTTGACCTGCTTGATCTGTTGCAGTATTCAGCCCACTGTACTGGTACAGGAACTCTCCAGAAACGGAGAATTCCAAATAATTGTAATTTTAAGTCAGATGCCAAATTACGTCGCGATGGTAGAGGAAGTTACAGCCTAATGGTGAACTCTCCAGGTCAAATTGCTTGCATGAAGTGGTTCGACAACAAACCCGTAGTTTTAGCCTCAAATATGTATGGTTGAGAACCAGAAGATGAATGTCGCCGTTGGGACAAGAAACAGAGGTGCTATGTGCAGGTGAAGCAACCCGATATTGTTAAAAAAATATAACAATGGTATGGGAGGCGTTGATTATCTCGACAGGATGATCAGCTACTATAGAATTTCTGCTAGGACCCGAAAATGGACAGTACGGTTGCTTTTTTAAACTGTTTGATTTCGCTTTAGCAGCTTCATGGATTGAATACAAGCAGGCTCAGGTAGACCTAGGAATCCGAAAGAGAGACATACTTGATTACTTAGGACTCCGAGACAAAATTACGGACTGTCTGTTTTTTTCCAATAGAGAAGATGAGGAACATTTTGCCAGTACCAGTTCATTAGGAATGCCACCGCAGAAACGCGCCAAGCAACCGCATCCATCAGATCTGCTAAGGAAAAGTAAAGTCGATCACTTACCTGAAATAATCCATGGAAAACACCGATGCACGTTGCCTGGCTGCAAATCCAATGGTGCTAGGCATCAATGTCCAACATGCAAAGTGGTTTTGTGTCTTGTTAGTGACCGTAATTGTTATAAATTATACCACGAATTATAATGAAATAATTTCCGTTGCGATATTTTTTAAGATACTCAATTTAATTTCTAAATAAAAATGTTAACAATACCCTCACTATTGCCTTTTTTTGGTAGTTTGAAACCTGAAGTCGACTATAGTATGCATGGTGAAAAACAATTTTCATCACCATTTTGAATTTTCTTACTTCCTAACCATCTCAAATATACAGGGTTACAGGTTAAGTCGACCTAGATCCTTTAAGAGGTTGTAGTTTTCATCATTTCTGACTAATTTTACTATGAAACACCATACCCCAAAACTAACCGTTTCTAAGATATTAGACTTTCAAGGTTTTTAAAAAAAAACCAGTCTTTTTTTCTTTAGACTTATTTTTTTTTGGGTTTCTATTATCTAATTTACGTGTGTTTGCTATTGTTGTGTAGAAGATAAGTTCTGTTATTATTATCAATACTAAAATTTCAGACACATGAACCGACTGGGTTGTAGTAGACGATTGATTTTAATAAAATTTATTAAATCTGTAAAAAGTTTATTTTTCTCTCTAAAATATTGCAAAAATATCTATGAAAGATAATCGGCAGATGTGTTTTAAAATATCTACGTTTCATTAGCTATCAAATAAAATAAAATAAAATAAAAAATTTTGAGAATAAACAGTCTTTTTTTTCAGTGGCACGTCCATGGTAATGCGAAATAAATACACTACAAAAACTCACACAAAAACTTTTGAATTATTTTAGACCTGTCTCTTTCACGAACTTAAACTAGCAACTAATTAAATAAAAACAATAATAAATGCAGTACTCACTCATACAAATACGTACGGGGGATGTCCCGTTTAATGAATCAAACCTAACATGGTTTGATTAATTAGTCGGGAAATCCCCTAGCATAACCAAACAAAGATATACATTTTTCATTTTCTGACGGTTAAGGGGGTTGCCAATATGTATTTTCTAAATTCCTGGAGATTTGATAAATATCACTAAAAGTCATTAAAATATTTTTCAGTGATTTATTTTTCAGAATATCACTGTCTAACTTCGAAAATTCACTAAATCTAGTGACAAAATCACTGAAGTGGCAACACTGATTTCAATAGCAACAACATGGCCGGATCTTTTTTCTCACTCACACCTGCTAAATTCACATAAGTACTGTCCCACTCGCATGCACTAGAACCACATGAAAGACAATAGGCGTAGCAGGTAGAGGTGCGCAAATCATGTCCCGGACCGGATCGAACATGGAACGGTTCTTTTTACTGTCGGAACTAGGTCCAGGAAACATGTCCACGGAACTATATATCCATGGAGTTAAATTTTACTTCATGTCCATGTTCTTTCATAGTTCATACGATTGGATGGAACTAAGAAGAATGCTTTATTATTACATTTCTTTCGAGCTCATCGGTTGTATCGAATATACCTAGTAGAAAAACAGACATTCTTAACACTCGTATTTGTAATTTTTTAATTTGTTTGACTTTTTTTAATAACCTACAAATAAGTTTATGAAAATTGTAAATAAGGAAAGTAAAGTACATAGCCACAGTTCATTTCGCTTACACTATTTATACAAACTATTTATACTACTAACTAAGTAAAGTTTATCTTTTAACTGAAATAACATACGATATATAAAACACAAACTGACAAGAAGAACTAACAAACTAATATTAAAAAAAGGAAATGCATAAATTATTATGCAGTACTAATATTGGGAACAAACTGTGCAAGCAATGAGCTTTTTTTTAAATAATTGCGTCGCGTAAACAAACATCGCTTAAAAAGTTAAAGTTAAAAAGTTATTTCGCCATAAAAATCTTAAAATTTTTCAATCATTTATCAACCTTAATACCGCAGCACGAGGTTTATTGTTTCATATCACGTAGTTCTTACATATATATACCTTTCTTGTATACACCTGCTAAACATGATCGCGCGCGCTCGCTTTAGCATTCACTCGGTCCTACTCGGTTTTTCGTTCCATGTGCAACGGCTGGACAAGGAATGAAAGAACTATGAACCTATTTATATTGATGTATCGGACCGGAACGATATCGTTCCATTGTCGGACATAGTTCTTGGAACTATTACGGTCCGGAACTACACATGTCTAGTAGCAGGTAACCAGCCTTTCATCAATGTTTTTTCCAAGAATTTTGATAAAACCCTAGCTTGTTATACCTTGTTGGATAGCTAATGAAACGTAGATATTTTTAAACACATCTGCCGATTATCTTTCATAGATATTTTTTGCAATATTTTTAGAGAGAAAAATAAACTTTTTACATATTTAATCAATTTTATTACAATCAATCGTCTACTACAACCCAGTCAGTTCCTGTATCTGAAATTTTAGTGTTGATAATAATAACACAACTTATCTTCTACACAACAATAGCAAACACACATAAATTAGATAATAGAAACCCAAAAAAAATACGTCAAAGAAAAAAAGACTGGTTCTTTTTTAAAAACCTTGAAAGTCCAGTATCTCGGAAACGGTTAGGTTTGGGGTATGGTGTTTCATAGTGAAATTAGTCAGAAATGATGGAAACTACAACCTCTTGAAGGATCTAGGTCGACTTAACCTGTAACCCTGTATATATCATGTATATAATTCATACACTTTTTAAAGAAATAATCAATGTAAATAATCCAGGTCTGAGGAGGTTAATCAAATAGTCACCAAAAATTAAGATATAAAATCTGAATTTTAATAACAAAATATGTTGAAATCTTAATTATCTCCAATTAGCTCCTAATGCAATTAATGAGTTTTACTCGTCACCCCATGATTTATAACAATCAATACATTATTTGCATGTCCTTGTTTAAAAAGAAGTGCATGTATATGTCAAAAATCATAATGAAAAGAAATTGTACATACTAACAACATTTATTTTACTAATATAAATCTTACAATACCAAAAAGTGATTACCAAGGTCTTACACGACTTTGACTACCATGGGTTAAAATCCATGTGTTAATAGGTTTCTTCCTCATAGCCTTTTGTTTATGTCGAGGGAACTTATGACACATTATATAGGGTACAGAATCTCTAAACACCATGTAACAATCTTTACAACGCCTTCTCAGTCTGCCTTTAATCTTCATTCCATTTGCTATGTTGATCATCGGAGAAAATGTTGGTAATAATTTATTGACAATGCTACTTTGAAATGCACTTGAGCCAGAACTTCCATTACACGCTACATTTATCAGCGAAATACTTGTCCTAACAAACGAGGTCAGTCGTTGCATTTTATCTGAAAACATTTAAGAACCTGTAAGACACAATAGTAAACTATTTTTTGCAAATCACGTTGATCAGAAGATTTGTGCTGTTTAACTGTCGACCAATTTCACTTCAAATATTACCTTTAGGGTTCAGATAAGCTTATTTGTCAAAAAGCTCACCTTTCGCATAAAAATCAGTAATCAATTTTTCAGTCTCACTCAATATGCAATTAATACGACTGTCAGTCAATACAAAAATAATGTGACATTAGATCTGATTTTTGGTGAATGACATTGACATAGTAGTCAATTGGGGCGTTACGATTGCCGCTCACAGCGCTATCAGCGCTACAACTGCTAATAAGCGTTCCGAATCGTTTGAGCGTGCTAGAAGTGAGTAGAATTTATAATTCATCCTTTGTTAGGATAAGGAATGGCACTAAAGGTGATATTTGTGCTATTGCATTCGAAAAGGCAAATATCGCGCTATTTGTGATGATGGTTCGTCGCTTGCATCTAAAGTTTTAATTTCATTAACATCTTCGACCCTGATTGAAGCAGGAGCCATTTTTAACAATATAACATAATAAAATTAATAAGCAAGCTTTTAAAATCTTAACTCGCCTTCAGAGAGATTAATTTAAGTGCGATTTAACAGCTGACCATAGAAGATAACGTAACTTTGCAAAAATTTTTACCAAACATAAAACAGTGACTTAAAGCATTCATTTGAGGTAGAGACAAATCGATTTAAATTCCGGAATCGTCGCTTAACAAGGGAATTACTAAGTGCTTATGTATCCAATAGATTTTTACATCCGTTTGTTTAGAAAGTTTATTTTACAGCATTCATATAGACAAGAATTATATATTATCGTATATTTGCAAAGAAAATAATCCAAAAAGTGAGTAAATACTTTTAATACCAATGACATATTACATATAGACAGGTTATCCGCTCTCAAAAATGGCAACGCAAATGCAAGGCATTTGCCCGCTATTTGACAGTCTAGTGAAACCCAGTGTCACGGCTAAACGTCAAAAAAAACTTATTCCTTATTCTGTGTTTTTAATACCGTGCAATGCCTTCTTGTGTTTTTAGTCAGTGTACTAATTACATTGTTACTGTTAAAGATACAATAAACGTTTCTTTTCATGCGTAAGTACTGTTTTTTTATATCTATATTATTTATTATTTTATTTTGCTATTTAAAATGACGTTCAAAATTGACATGGCTATTCGTTTCAACAAACTCGAAGAGCGAGATGTAGTATGATTTTGTTGTGTGAGTAAAAGAGACAACGCTATAGAGTTTCGATAATCAACTGTGCGCTCCTTTCGTATCCTCTTTTGTTTTGTGACCCGGCATTGTTTTTGGACTGTTCCTGCTTTAACGTTTGACCTCGGCTAGTTATTTTGGACTTTGATTGCACCTGTGATTTTGTTGTACTATTACGAAAAGAGGACGTACATTCCCAAGCACGGGAAATGATTTGCAAACTTCATGAATACTTCGAAAGTGAGTGTCAAAAAGGTGGACCGCTGTTACCAGTGACGCAAGTGCAACAACGTGTCGCGCAAGCCTTAGGAGTTAGCAGACATACTGTGGGACAAGTTTTGAAAGAGAGATATGGTCCTACTGGTATCGACAACTATCCCGTTCATTCTCAAAAAAAAAGGAGAAGAAGCAAGCCGATAACCGGTATCGATAAATTTGACACAGATAAGTTACGACGCGATAAAAAACCATGTTTATTCATACTATACCCGAGGAGAATACCCAGTAATTAGAAAATTTTGGTTTCTCTAAAAGAGGTCGGGTTATTTAGTGGGAGTAAATCTTCTTTACTCACAATATTAAAAATTCTGGGTTGAATTTAGGAAATACGACAAAAGAAAGATTTTGATGGAGAGGTTTGACTTAAAACTAGAGAGAGTGACTTTTTTACACAAAATGAATAGTATAATCGACGGGAACAAAGTCATATTTCTTGATGAAACGTGGTTAAACGTGAGTTTCAAAGTCGTGAAAGGACGACAGTCCGTCCTCTAGCACAAAAGTGCCCATTGGGAAAGGTAGCCAATTGATAATTTGTCATGCTGGATCTGCCGGATGTTTTATTGATAATGGTTTACTGGCCTTTGAGTCACAAAGTACAAAGGCGTACCACGAGGAAATGGACTCGGATGAATTTATAGAATGGTTGAAGAAACTTTTAAAAAATTTACCCGACCAATGTGCCATAATAATGGACAATGCCCCTTACCACTCCATACAGATCGACAAACCACCATCAAAATAAAAAGAGAGCATGTGGCATGCCTGCAAAGAAACATAGTCCAAGCAGATATGGATCTTTAAAAAGAAGAATTAATAGAATTAGTAAATGAGCACAAACCGAGGACACCGAGATACGTCATCGATGAACTTGCGCGGGAGCATAGACACCAGATAATAAAGAACACCATCATACCACTGCCAATATAACGTGTTAGAACTGATTTGGGCTCAAGTCAAAGGTTAGTTCATATTGTTACGTTTTAATAATTAAATACAATTATAATTTGCACTATTATAATACTTTATTTATAAAATTTATATTACAAAATATATTACAAATAGATCTTATTATGTACAACATCGAATAAAATAATTAATGATGCCTGAGCTACTATAGGAAAAAGACTATCATATTTCTATCTATCTATCGTAGCCAAAACTATTTTTGTTAATTAAACTCAGTTCTCTTTTTTGTAGGATAAAAGTTTTAAAAGTTATTCAACATTAGACCGGAGGTGACCTTTCTATGAAGTTTTGAGCTCTACGGCGTAGGTACTCCGCGTCTCGTCGCACGCGGCCTCTGAGTCGCACAGCGCAGCGCCCGGACAGCTGACTACTATTCAGCAGTTTAACAGACGTTCACTTTACACCAGCCAAATTATTTTGAGTGAACTGTAAGAACTAAACCTTGGCCTACCTATGGCCCGAAAAAAACTTCAAAAGCAATTTCAAAACTTTCCATCACACTTACCCAGGCTTTGGACTTTCAACTTATTTGTAGCATGTCACATAATACCGATTTAAATTATTAGGTACTGCATACTCGGTCATATTAAACATGACACCTGGTTCAAATAACGCTTGTTGAGTGTGCTAAAAAGTTTTTTAGTAGGTACCTAATTTATTTTAAGTACGAAAATTATAATTTTTACTGTTTAAAGCATGTTTAAAGTGATATTATTAAATCGGTTACATAATTGGTAGTTATAAAGTACCTCGTAACTGATAGGTATTTTTTTGCATATCAAGCTTTAACATTCTCAAGTTTCAAACCAATTTGTTAAATGTAAAAAAATCCAATAGTTTGAAGAAAACCTCTAAATGTAACAATAATAACAAGAACTCAAAAAAATCCAATAACAATAACAACAAGAGAAAGGTGTTACCACCCGATGCAATGCCGCGTTGCAGAGACTCACCGCCGCCGCCGCTGCGCCGCTTACAAATCCAGGGGAGCCTTATGCATCGGCCGCGGCATTATATCAAAACACCTTAACTCGAAAGTTTTAAAGCGCAGACACGCTATCGCTACTACGCAGGTATCATGTTAATTTGACCAAGTAGTACGTTTGTAAAGAAACAAATGTTTAACTTGTAATAAAAAAAAATATTACAGGTACAAACAAGTTGGCGTATTTAAAAGTTTTGAATCAAATTATTTACACTGATTGTTATGTACTCTTATAACTACTTACTTACAAAATTAATTATTAGAAGTCCAATTTTGGCGGCTAGTTCAAAGTTGTTCCAAATGTCCACCACTTTGCTGCAAGCGCAGACTCGCGCGCTTTCTTTGGTGTCTTTTTAGTTTGTTTAGCACTGAAGTGTCTGTTTTCACTATTTCAAAAGCACTCACAATGGCCTCGCGTAATTCACTAACGTTTCTGGCACTATGTCCACTGTCATAAACAATTGTTTTGACTCTACCCCACACAAAATAGTCTAGTGGAGTTAACTCCGGCGACCTGGCAGGCCACTGCGCAGGTCCACCACGTCCAATCCAGTTTTCCCCGTATTCCGCGTCGAGGTACCTACGAACAGTCCACTGGAAGTGCGCTGGAACTCCGTCGTGCTGAAACATCAGGTCTCGTAACAGATACAGAGGCACGTCGTCAAGTAACGACTCAATGTTTCTCTGAGGACTTACGTTTCTCCATTTAAACGTTCTAAGAATACGGGGCCGACTATGTATGGTCCCAGAACACCTGCCCATACATTTAGAGAAAACCTATGTTGGTAGGAATTCTCTACTGATGCGTATGTGTTAACCTGACTCCATATGTGCCTGTTATGTTGATTGAACATACCGGCGCGCGTAAACGTGCACTCATCAGTAAAAATAATGTTCTTATGTTCATTCGCTAAATACCACTCGCAGAATGCAACACGCGGAGCCAGATCCTGAGAGTTCAATTCTTGACAGCGACGAAAGTGGTAAGGGTGCTGTCCGTCGTCTTGTAAAACTCTCCAAACGTAGGCGTGACTACAGCCGATAATTCTCGCTGCTTCACGTGTACTGGATTCTGGGTTCTCATGGAAATACTCCAATATCCTTTCTTGAATCCGTACGTCAAAGGGGTCGTCGCCTCTGTCCATTCCGGTAGAAGGAAAAAAAGTTGAACTGTCTCTAAGCCTTTGAGTGGCTGCTAACATTGTCTCGTTGGAGACGGAAGCACCGAATTGCTCACGAAATTGTCGCACCGCCAAACTAACGTTGGCGTTATATCGCGCGAGCGTTCTCACCATTTCAGTGTATTGCACACTTGTGTACCGAAAAGGCATTGTGAAAACGGTGGCGCCTGCAGCCACGCGTCGATCCGAACCGAGAGGACGATACCTTCCAAGACAAAGTTAGCGTGGAGACTGACCGGCGCCGGCGGCACCTCGCTCTCGGAGGTGCGAACACAGGCAATCGGCGTGGGGTGCGCGGGCGCGGACCTTTTGTTCTTTAACATTATTATAATAAGGTTTTTTTAGCATGGCTGTCGGTAATCACTCGGTGCGTGCCGGATTGTTTTGTCGGTCGGTGTCGTTCGTTCGATGCTAACTAGTTATGGGCGGCCGGGCGCTCGCAAGAAATGTAGTATAAATAGTTTAGACATGGGCCAATAAATATGGAAAAATATAACCTATATTAAAACATGGTGCGATCGATTCGCAATACGATTCTGAGCAAACTACTTTCTGGTTTTGGGTTAATTCATTTACACGTTGTATATCTTACGTTTTATTTTTGGCAAAGATGCAAATTGTAGATAGATAGCCTTGACAAGTTAAAACGTCATTGTGGAGATTCATCAACTTACTAAATTAAATATATGCGATTTACTATGCGATTTTGACATAAAAGGAATAAAATGTCAACATATGGTGCCGTCAGATCTATCAAAATGGCTTATGATCTGTTTTCATCTGACAGCACAACATAACGGCGTTTTATTCCTGTTGTTAAGATCGCGTAGTAATAGTTATATTTGGCTTCAAACGGTAGCCGAAAAAATTATACGTGATAAGATCGTCACCGTCCTCTTCATTCAGGGTCAAAAATCTTAATTAAATTGTAACTTTAGACTTAAGCAACGAACAATCAGAATTTTAGCGCGATATTTACCGTTCCGATTGCAATAGCACTAATAACACTTTTAGCGCGCTCAAACGAATCGGAACGGTTTTGAGCACTTTTAGCGCTGATTGCACTGTGAGCGGCAAACCGAACGCGCTAATACTGTAGTAAAAAAATCAATAAAGAAACGTCATGTTTTATTTTTGACAGGCCGTTCAGAACGTGAAAAACGCAAGAACCATGCCCCGCATAGCTTGGGCACTGTGTGCGGGAAGATGGCGGCGTTTATGATGTCATTGATGACGTATTGATATAGTTGTGAGCGCGCTCACAGGCATTCGGAACGGGTATATGAATGCTGTGAGCGATGTAATCGGAAATCGGAACGCAGCAAAAATTCAATTTTGTAGGTTATGGCAACTAATTATTTATTTATTTATTTATTATATAATAGGACAACCAGTGAGTAATACATTAAGACTTACAACTAAATATTCATATAATAAAAAAGAGATAAATGTACACTCTATTTAAGGCTGCCACAACATGCATAAATAAGAAACTGCGACAAAAGTTAACTAAATTATTAAAGAATTTTTTCAAATTGGATAATATAAATCATAGATTATATAATAAAGGTGTTTAAGGGTATAGATGTTTAAGTGTTTGATCAGAGCTTAAAAATTTCATTATTATAGTTGAGTGAGTGATTTTCAAAATTGATTAATATATGTCAATAATAAGTATATAATAATAATAGTAATAAATATAATAGTATAATAATAATAGTAATAAATATAATAATAATAGTATATACTGTTACGCGTCAGAAACGGAAACTGAAACGGAATTTTACGTTTTTTTTTAAACGGAAAAATTATTGGTTACGCTGATGACAGCACCGTTGTAGATACATGTCCAATGCGCGAGCGAGTCCTCAAGAAATCCGGGTTTTGAGAGAGTCCATGATTGAGCGGGTCGATTTGGCCTTAAAGAAAGTGTCCTGTCGGGGCGAGTCCAACTTGGTCAAATTTAACCTGTCAAAAACACAGACGTGGTTTTTCTCCGCGAAAAAGAGCAGTTTCGATCTAATGCCCACTTTCCAAAATGTTTCTGTACCCTTAACCGACCACCTAAGGCTTCTGGGCGTAACTATATCGTCCCAACTAAACTTCGGCCAACAAATTGTGTCCATGGCTCAAACTGCTTCAAAGAAGTTGGGAATCATCTCCTCCATCAATCGAAGGTCCGACGGTACTTCAGCCCTGAACAGCTACTTAATTTGTACACAGCTCAAGTTTGGTCTTGCATGGAGTACTGTAGCCACCGTTGGGATGGTTCTGCAAAGTACCAACTAGATGCGATGGAAGCAGTTGACCGAAGAGCACGAAAAATTATTAACAACTTTGACCTCACCACCAAAAAACTGCAAAGCCTCGACCATCGTCGGAAAGTTGCCAGTTTAGCAGTCTTCTACAGATTACATTTTGGAGAGTGCGCGAATGCTCTTTTTGATCAGGTTGAACCCACACCCTTCTTACATAGGACTACTAGACGCAGACAGGCCTTCCATCCCTTTATGGTGGATGTCCCAAGAAGTCGAACCAAACGCTTCGATAGTTCCTTTTTGGCGCGGGTCGCCAAGGTGCGGAATGAACTGCCAGCGACTGTTTTTCCAGAAAACTGTAGTCCTAGTTCTTTCAAGCGTCGAGTGAATAGGTATCTCGTGGATAGACGTGTAACACCTTCGTCTTCATCGTCACTTTCAATCAGGTGAGATAGATCCATATGAGGTAGTCTTTATACAAAAAAAACTAGGAATTATGTCTATGGTTAGAACTTTTTGATGCTGACATCTCTTGCTGCTTTTCGAGCGAACAATTGTCATACGTCGCTTCAATGTGAATGATGAATGATAACACTATGTTCAATCAATGATGTATGGTTTTAATATTATATTTTATGTATATTAGTACTTGAAATTGGCAGAAATAGTTAATGTGTAGTAACTACAGCTGATTGCCATAAAACGCAACATTTAATTTAATTTTCAATCGATCAGCTCGATCTGCCATTACGGTTTCAATGTTTGACGAGTGAACAGTTTGCATTGATCAATTTCCGAAACATAACCTCTCATTTACCAAATATAGTAATTAATATGCGTTTATTCGGTGCTCCACAATGTACAAGTGCTGTGTAGTGAATGAGAAAGTAGGCGAAAGGACGTTATTTTCCATCACTTTCCAAGAACTGAGATAGGACTTAACATTGGTTACCGTGTCTTTGTGCTAATAGTGCTTTGTGCTTACAAGGTTTAAGTGTGGTAAACCTTTGTATATTGTTTGTGAGCCACACAAGAAATGTTTTCTGGGTTACTCAATATGAATAACGGTGTTTAATTGGTGTAACATAATTAACAGAATATGAATAAAAGGTACTGATGTCTCGCTTCTAGAAAATAAAAATTTGCCTCCCGTGCAATACAAACAAAGCATATAAAAATATAAAACAAAATTTAGAAATTTAAAAAAAATCATAAATATACAAGTCTTTTATTTATTTTACCTTCTTTATCTTTTAGATTGTTAAAATATCTTGTAGAAAAGGAGAGGGGCTTTCGCGCTGCCACAATGGCATTACGCCAAAATCCATACCGTCATTTTAAAATTAATAAACGAAGGAAAATCTAATTAAAAAAAAAAATAGTTGTCAAATTGAAAAGTTCCTCAAGTTCCTAGTTCCTAGTGTTGTAGTTAGGAAGACGTTCGTCTGATGCGTAGCATCACTAGTTAGTTTGTGGATAGATCTAATCCTTTTTCAATAAAAAAACAAGAATTATTTTTGAAACGACTGTCATCTTCAGATATGCTGCCATTTTTATAATTTACTAGCTTTGATCTTTATAGTTTTTCCGAAGTAAGCAACTTAACTAGACCAAATTGGACTAAATTAAGTTTATTCTTGTCTGCTATTTAGAAAACGAAGGACCAAATCAACATTTAGTTTGACAGAATTATAATTATTTTAGTTACTCAACTTAGTTTTGGCTGCACGTTTGGTATTCTGTTGCACCTATTTTACATTAAATTCTGACTAAAATTAGAATTATCCTACCGATTTTAATCTACATGTCGAGAGGTGTGAAATAAACTAAACTATGTAGAAAAGTGTCACGATGAACGTTTAAATCGTTAGTGAAGGTGGAAGGGTTTATAGTTTCGCCGTTTATTAGTTCCTACGAAAGGTCAACATATACACCGGTTGTTCAAAAGGAAAGGTGAATTTTGAATTTTCTCGGGGTGTGTATTCATTCGATTATCGAAATTTTTTCTTGTTTTGTTGGTACACATATATATATGTTTATCGTATGTCGACATTATTAGCCAAAAAAATCCAAATGGATTTGTAGTTTGTTGTTGACAACTGGAAAGGTTAGTCACGTTTCTGTGTGTTCTTCGATTTTAGACTTAAAAATGGGTCAAAGAATATGTATTAAATTTTGCATTGAAAATGAAAAAAAGTGCTCCAAGGCACTTGAAATGTTGACTGTCGCGTTCGGCGAGTCCACTTTGTCACAAAAAAGTGTTTCTAAGTGGTTCATAACTTGTGACGAAACGTGGGTATACGGTTATGACGTCGAAACCAAGGCCCAATCATCCCAATGGAAGCGGCCTGATGAGCCAAGACCGAAAAAAGCGCGCCAAGTTCGATCAAATGTGAAAGTTTTGCTCACTGTTTTCTTCAATTAAAATAACGTGGTGCATCATGCGTCCTTGCCAACAGGTTGTACGGTTAATAAGGATCGGAATTGTGGAAAAACAAATCATGGATTCTGCATCACGATAATGCACCAGCTCGTTGGTAATTTTTTGGCCAAAATCAACACCGCAATTATGTCTCAACCACCATATTCACCAGATTTGGCTCCCTGCGACTTTTCCCTATTCCCAAAACTGAAGAGACCAATGAAAGGAAAGCGTTTTGCCACAATTGATGAGATCAAGTCAGACTCGAAGAACAAGCTGATGGCCATACCGAAAAGCGCATTTCAAAAGTGCTTCGAGGATCGGAAGAAGCGCTGGCATAAGTGCAATATATCTGAGGGGGATTACTTTGAAGGGGACAAACTGGATATTGATGAATAAATAATTACTTTTCAAAAACACTCAAAATTCACCTTTTCTTTAAAACAAACCTCGTGTGTAAAGTTTTAGTACTTTGCTGTCAATACAATTTTATGCCTTTATACTTTTTAGATTTGACTGTGTCATGATCGTTGTCATTATTATTATTATTATTTTGTATTTTATCGCAATTAGCTGTTGTTACTACACAATTACTACGCCTGCCAATTTCAAGTATTATAATAAAAGTATTAATAAAATTAAAACATTGCTTTCAAGATACGATGATTTATATCGTTTTGTTATTTTTTTACTTCAAGCTTTTACGTTGTCATGTAAATACATAAATGTTGTAACTAATATAATAAATAGAAAACATTTATTATTTTATTCCGATTACAATAAAAGTGTCCGGATCTTGCGTACTCTGCAGTGAGTTGATAACCCAAGTAGTGGATTAACCAACAATATATTGTAAAATAATACTGCGTAGCACTATCGCAGCCACCAGAGTTTGCCCTTTTGTTTTTACTTTAAGGAATTATTATGAGCGCATGCGTGCTGCGGGAAATCCGGGACACATCGAATCTGATGAAGATACCAAATTCAAAAAATGTTTTGCATTCCTAAAACTGGAGTGGCTCATTTGTTTGTAATCCTTCCCTCAACGAAGGGCTAAAGAAATTAAGGCCAAACTTTTTTAAAACCACAGTATTTTCGCAGTTGTTTCAAGATCCAACCTACTAACGAAATAATTTATATATACCACCCTGAATTTTTTCGCGCATGGGAGCTATCAGTCTCCTGTTGGCCAGGATAACATATTTAAGGTTATCACACTACTGTAAGCAGGTGTATTAACAAAAATCACTTTATTTCAAGTTGTCCATTTGAAAAAATGTATGGACTTTAGTGATCCTTCATTCATTTTTGTCTAACGAACACATTTCTTTACGTGATTTTTTGAAAATGCTGGCAGCACCTGAACACATTTAGAAACTTCAAAATCAATTTATTCCTGCCATTTCATAAACTAAATTTAGTTCAAAGTTAAAAACAGAATAGCGTTTTGACCAAACTAAACTAAATCGGAAAAGTTTTAGTTACAGTTAAGTTTAATCCGTTTTCTGACAGATTTGGCATCCCAGTTTACTTTAATCCGTTTTCGGACAGAATTGGCATCATTAGCTCGCTGTGTCTCTTTAAAACCGATTCCCATATAAAATATTTTATTAATTATTGCTACACTTACCTTTAATGTTTTTATATGCAGAAAAATGTATTTTTCTTGTTTAAGTTGATAGTCTCAATATTTTATTTGATAAGATTTGAAAGTTCCTTCTCATTCTGTTTATTAATATCGCTTTTTAATAATTTCATCGTTTATTAATAAAAAAATATATACGCCTCAATATGTACGTTTATACGTATATTTATATTAATATTAATGTATTTTTAACTCCCGTCGCAAAAAGTATCTGTCTATGGCATCCTAACACATATGCTGCGTTCCGATTGCCGATTATAGCGCTCACAGCGCTCATATACCCGTTCCGATTGCCCGCGAGCGCGCTCACAGCGATATCGATACGACATCAATGACATCATAAAAGCCGCCATGTTCCCGCTCACAGAGGAGCGAGCTAGAGAGCTCACGGAGCATGGTCGCTTTGAGCAGCCTGCCAAAACTGACACATGACGTTACTTTGTTGATGTTTTTATTAGTCGATTATAGATTTTAAGAGCTTGCTTATTAATTTTCTATTGTAATAATGTTAAAAAATGGCTCCTGCTTCATTCAGGCTCAAAGATCTTAATGAAATTATAACTTAAGACTTAATCGACGAACAATCAGAATGTTAGCGCGCTATTTACCGTTCCGATTGCAATAGCACTAATATCACTTTTAGCGCGCTAAAACGAATCGGAACGGTTTTGAGCACTTTTAGCGCTGATAGCGCTATGAGCGGCAAACGGAACGCACTACTATAGTAATGCACCGATTTCATTTTGTTATGGGTTGAAAGAATCAAGAACACTCTTAGCTATTTTTAAGAAAACCGGTTTAGCCGCTCAAAAGTTTTGCTTTTTGCCGTCAGTCAGGGTTTTTTAATTTGTGCCTACAAATAACTTACGTGTTTGATTTTTTTATTGAGCATACTTAATTTAAGCTTAATTAACATTTTACAGTTCGTGGTAGCCTAGGGGATATAGGTTAGAGGATTTATAGCTGATACTTGATGATTAAAAAAGGACACACGGAGCTAGTGAAACTCTCTTTCGGTTAGAGTAGTAGTGGACCTTCCATTCATTTGAATTCTATGCTCCAGTGTTAATAGAATATACATGTCATGGCCATATCATAGAATTGCTTTTTAAAAGAAAAGCTCCATTTCATGAAATGGTTACATTTCATGTAGTGGCCAACTATTTTTAGCCATATCATTCCATCGCAAACGGTTCACGATTTGGTCATCGACGAAAGGCCATATCGTGAATTTTATGCTTACCAGCTAGTTGCTATCCTGCGATTTGGGCGAGCTGAGCGTAAGAAGTGAGCGTGGTGCGGGTGCACTCGTGGTCTCACCATATTGAAAATTAAATGAATAAAAAGTACACAGAGTCTAAGCCACATCATGATGTGGCCAAACGATAGGCGATCATTTCATGAAATGCGACCATTTCTTGAAATGATTGACACTGCAGAAGAGACTAAATTGTTTTTCGGTGGATATTTGCCTACAAAAGTGCGAGGAAATTCGTCGGCGTGCTATGAAAAAATCGACGAAAACGGTTACTACAGTTTCCTAGCCTAACGTCCTAATGCGCAGGCCTCACGGGTTGTTTTGCACTTGAGTTTTTGACTTGAGAGGTTGACCCCAACGATGTTGCTTCTGTTCTTTTTTTAAACTCACGCAGACGCTGTTGGTGGGAGATTATTGCAAGCCGCGTAGTTCTTTGCATTTGCGTACAGAAAACGTCTACTGAGGCGTGGTTCTACTAGTAGCCCGTCGCCGTTACGGCCGCTACACTGTAACGAATCACGGTGATATACGTACGAGGAATGTGTGCGAGCACGCGTAGTGAGTGAGTACTTGGTAAGCATGTAAGCAAAAAGAGTTCTTGACTAATTTTTGCATAGCTTAGGTTCCTAGCACAACTTTGGCGTAAACACACAGCTAAGCTCAGCTGCTTAGCTCACGTCTCTTGTGGATGCATACTCACTCATTATTAATAACTAATTACTCACTAATTAATAATAATACATAATAGGATACATTTAAGTCTTTGTATAAATTAAAGAATTGGCAGTTTAATTATATATTTATTAGTAATTCGTAACCGTAAATAAAATTTGTATTTCTAAATCATTAAGTTAAAAATTATAAATATTATTTCCTACATGTGAGAATAAGGAACTGGTATCATTCCGAATAGAGTATTTTCAAATAATACTAATCTAATTTTTTACTTTTCAAGCTGTAGAGTTAATGTAGAGTTAATTTCAAAGTTAGGTATAGTTAAAATTATTATTCCTACGAACTATGCTAATCTTAATTCAACTCCTAGCTAAGTGGCAGTATTTCTATTTGAGTTGTTACTACATTTAAAAAAAAATGGCTCCAAACAATGAAGCGAAAGCCTTACTAGGTTCAAAGTGAATATTCCACTTATATCTTCATGTCTTTGGAAGGCTATGAGATACAAATTACAATATTTGTCTTAACATGGAGTGAATCGGCGGTCAAAGGAATATGTCTTTACCCTATTAATAGATATTTTAAGTCAACCTCTATGAGTATTGTAAACTTAAAACTAAACTTATATAGAACATTGGTCACAAATTTTAAATTTTTGATCGCGGATTGACGAAGCTCTATTCGAGGTTAAAGCAGATGTTCATGTTTTTTCAAAAGGTTTCCGTGTAACACATCAAGGATCAATTTTAGCGAAAGCTGCCACTAATCTTGACACGTATTTTCGTAGGATATCCTGTCGCATACGTCCGACGTCCAACACTTCTTCGTGGTTAGCCTCTACGTCGTGATCGTAACTTGTGACGCATTCGTTAGTGATCAGAGAGAGCGCGAATACTTTCATATCGCAGTGGCGGGCTGTGATTACCTGGAGGAGATAACAGATTGAAGTTCATAAATAATGTAAAAGATAGTAAGAAAAAAAAAAGAAAGTACCTAGACAAAGGGTGGCTATCTGCGTAATGTAGTAATGTAGATATCTCGGGTTCTAATCCTGCTGGAGACACATATTTATGTAATAAACGTAGATGTTTTATTATTGATTATATTTATTATTATTATTTTATATTCTATTCTGGGTATTTCCAAGCTCACTGAATGGAAACGCAATAGTAAGCTTAATAAGAAGGTGCATACCTACAGACTTATTAATAAAGTTTCTATTAATGAAAAATTATATGAATTCTGTGAGTGCAATTAGCTTAACTTGTGAAGGCCTTATTTATTTATTTCTTCAAGGATGCTGGTTTCTTTTCTTAACGTCATTGTGTCTGTATAAGCAGGTACTTGCGTCGTGCGCATCGCAGCGAATCTCAGTTACCGACTCTAATAATTTTATCTTCGCCTTAGAATTGTCTTTCGGACTAGACCAAGTATAATATAACTTCGACAAGGTAAGTTTACTGAAGTTCCGGTGTTGGGTGACGGAGTAGATTGTATCTATGGTTTGTCGCTGATTACAGTTTACCTGCAAGGTTTGAAGAAACATAGGAAACTAGCTTAATGTAGGTATATTGCTATAGGTATACCTACATTAAGCTAGTTTTGTATGTGTTTTGAAATTAAATGTACCTACAAGTTTTATCATGAATATGCTTTAATTTAATCAAAAATAACCCTTAAATAAAAATAACGTCTTGGTCAACTATTTTCGTATGCAGTTTCTTACTAATTTATTTCTAGCAGTAGAGTCTATATGGAATCCTCGAGTGATAAACACATGCACGTATTCAACATTAAGCAAACGTTATTAGAATATTTAAGTTAGACTGACCTCATGCACAGTAGACATGCCGACAGAGTCAACTCCGACCATCTTCAGCATGTTGAGCTCGGCCACGGTTTCGAAGTTAGGTCCTCCGAGGCAAGTGTACACGCCGTCACGGACCAAGTTTTCCATTTGTAAGTCTTTGGCTATCTGGGGACAAACATGTGTGCTTATTAGGTAAGATTTAACAATCAGCCTAATTATCTCGGCATAAAATACCTAGCAACAAAATATACCAACTTTATCCCCTGACCTATTACCACGACTGTGCTTATTACTCTAAAAGTCTAAAAAGTCTGTATCGTCAATAGACGAAATAATATTGGGAATATAAGAGAAAATAAATTGGCAGAGGTTTATTGAAATTTGCAACTTTAGGCTTCACTTTTAGAACAGTCGACTTTATCAATATTGTTAAAAAACATTTGTACTGAGGTGGGGATATCTCAAAATCCCATAGCAGCAATTCTATATGGAATATGTTGTTATGTGCTTTGTACATTATTTTTTGATTGCACATTACATCGAAACATACGAAAGATGGCCCATGCACTGCATGCATCATGCAATTTTTAATGCGGTTAGTAAAATCTTAAACCAAAAGGTTCTGGCCTATTATTGTATGTAGCAAATAAAGCAGTTTTTAGGAAAGAAAACGCCCAAAGTTAATTACGGGTATTTAATAAAAGGAAGAATGTTTTTCCTGAACATATACGAATAAAGTAGGGTTTTATTTATACCCCAGAAATAAGATCGATCATATCAAATACATTCATTTTTGAGCTTTGCATCATGTTATATTTGTTATTACATATATTGTAAATCCTACATGCCAGTTAAACATGTTATCAATCTGTGTATTTTGTTCACAATATTTTATTAAATGACAAACAAGCAAACACGCAAGAACCTCTTTTATTGCGTAGCGTCGCTTGACCCAAGATAACCCCGGCTCTGGAAGTGGTGTTTTTTTATTTTTACACAAACACAAATATTAACAGAAATGTGTCGAGATGACTTTGTAGCAACAAAGTGATCTGATAAAATTCTTGGAATATTTTTGTTACGAGCCTCCATCGGGAATCGAAGTAATTGTTCAGTGAAGACCAAGTCAAAATTCAAAATAACAACAACGATAACTCTGTACTCGTTGGATGTGGTTGAACATTTTCAAACAGGCTAGAAATAGATGAGGAATATATCTATTAATACACAAATCCACTTATATCGTGAAACCGAAAACGCTGAGACCTTCATATCATTAAAGGTAAATTACCGTTTAATCGAGCGGAACACTACTAATGCGGTTCGGATGTGAATTTTTTTTAAAAGCAATTATATATTTGAATTCAAAAAACGCGTCAGAATATATAACATAATGAAAGACTCGCGCATTGTTATCAGACCCGCCGCCGGCCGGGGACAATCCCATATATTGTATTACTCTTCTAAAAGAAGAATACAAGAACATAAGTATAAAAATAAAGTATTTGTTCCGCGTACTTCTCCACTGTTAGCTCATTTGAGCTTTCAGAAATAAGTTCAAAAGGAGTAACTGACGTTTTACTTACTTCCTTAGCAATTTTCCTATACTCCAAATCATATGCTTTGTTCATCGGTGGGAATCTTGGTCCAAATCGCTCATCGTTGGGTCCATGGAGTGGGTTGTTTCCAGCAAAGCCCATCATATTGATGTGGTCTCTGACTATCATGACGTCACCAATCTTGTAGCTAGGGTTCAGGCCCCCGGCTGCGTTTGTGACGACCAAAGCTTTTACTCCAATAAGTTTCATGACTCGGACTGGTAGGCAGCACTGCAATGAAGGTAAATAAGGTAAAGTTTAACTTTAGTAACTTAAAGTTATGCAAATGCCTGCATGCAGAGATCGCGAGGTAGAAACTAGATATTGCAATATTGAGTAAAACCGTATCAATAAATAATAATTTATCTCAAAGGACACCGTTCAATCTCGCCTTGGGATTAATGGGAAATGTTTACTTTACATTTTAATTTTACAGTTTATTTAGTTTTAACCATTAATTAATCAGTTTAATATCAAAAAGATATAAATTAAAAAAGAATAACGCAGAAATGTTCAACATATAATAGTCTCTCTTGCATTTCCGTTTCTATGGTAAATATACATATATTAAAACGAAATGCCGGTAGCTGCACAGATGTAACGTGCCTCGCTCAAATTAAAACATGTTGTTCTTCTTCTAAAACAAATCGTTCTTTCCAGTCTTTTTGTAAGAGACTTTTAGAGAATCAAAAAAAAAAGAGAAAAAGTTTGCTTTTGCGCAGAGGTTTTGGGTCCTTACAGGGCCATATTTGTGTGGGTATCGTGCACTTTTATCTGAGATTTTTCTTATGATTAAGTTCTCGGCGTAAACAGAACATCGTTAAAGCTATCCATGATTAGATATGTACTTCGCATTAGTTCTGTACTTTGCAGTTTTGTCGAGGAATAATTTAATTGTGACTTGTTTTGACGTGTCTGACAGCCGAGTGGTGTAGTGGTAAGTAGCCTTGCCTCATACGCCGAAGGTCCCAGGTTCGAATCCCGGCCGGGGCATTCATTTGTGTGATGAACACAGATGTTTGTTCTCGGGTCATGGTTGTTTGTATTTATATATGTATGTTTATTCTGGGTTCCCCCCCAGTTCGCTGTATGGTCATTCATAACACAAGCTCTGCTTACTTTGGGGCCAAACAGTTAAAGTGTTTGTCCGGGGATTTATTATTATTATTGTTTTGTTATAGATAATTATGATACTATATAATACTACTTATCTAAGTGCAAGCTTGTATTAATCTTGACCTTTTTACCACTGCTTAATCATTAATATTCAGAAAACTTTGTAATTACTGATTAACTGTTATTGTTATATGTATTAACATTGTATTATGATATTTATCATATAAAAGTATCGTATCTATTTAATGTTCCTGTAAAATATCGTTCTGGCATTACAAAACTAAAAAGTTCGCGTACTTTAGAATCTATGAATTAATCTAAGCAGTCTTTTACCATTTCATATTTATTATAAAATATATTAAGTTGTACAAGATACGGTACGCAGCGAGCAGCGAGCTACGGTTGCGTTTCATTCAAGGCAAGTTTCGAGCGCCACGTAGTGAGCTAATTTAGACCAATATTTTAAGGACACATTTATAACTACTCTTTGCCTTACATCAGTCAATATGCTACGATAATGAATAAATAGTATGATAAACTAAATAACAGGTTTAAATTGCTTTCAGACCGTACTGGCTGTGATAACCTCTCTGTTGGGGGTCGAATTGTATTTGACTTGCATCAGACATTCTAGACCGAACGCAAAAGTCAATATTTAATAAACGATATCTTCATAAACTTTTCCATTTTAAATAAATTAAATATAGATTGATAGATGAAAAAACAACGGGTGTTTGAGGGCGATGTCTAAACTCGCACGGGACTTTATGTATGATACAGTTTCATATCTTCCAATTAGCGCTAATCTTACGTAATTTATCACTACATATTAACACCTAATCGTAAACCTATATAGTTATCTGTATGTGAAGTCACGTGCATGATAAGACGTATTTCAGACGAGACTCTTACTGTTTCTACAAATGCTACATACTTGAAAACATCCACTGCTTTTTTCCAACGGCTTCATCTGTCTCTAAACTATTCGGTTCAAAGATCTCTACATGCTTAAATCAAAGTACTCTTTTTGTTGCTGAGTCAATTTAGATTTTGATTTGAATTCTCTAACATAGTTTATTAAACTAATGCGCGGATACTCCAGTCACGTGTGAAGTTGAAAACACGTTTCATAATGTAATCATCAGATATGGTTATCACCAAAATATTGTTTGTGCGGGGGGGGGGGATTAATATAGTACCAATATTTTGCTCACAAGATAACGATGACATATTGGACGGATAGCAACACCATATGCTCAAAGATTTGAAATAAACTCTCTCCTTAATTTTATGTAGCTGTTTGCTAGAGTGACTTTCACTGGCTGTTTTCTTACTGATTCTTTAAGTTAAATAAAGTTTAAATAATGTTACGCTTAGAAAGACTCAAGAACTAACCTTCCACAGAGGATATCCCTCATAATAATGGAATCGTCCCTGCATGGCAACAACTGGAACTCCCTCAATCTTGCCGAACACCAGTCTGCCGTGATGTCCCTCCACTGTACTCACGGGGAAGTTTGGGATTTCGTCGTAGTTTATGCATTCTCCGTCCTTTATGCTCTCTGCTAGTGAACCTGTATGCGAAAGGAAGAAGATTAGTTTTGCCAATTCAGGTATGTAAGCATTCGATGATGGTAATGAAATGAGAATTCGAAACTTAGGCTTAAAATATATGACCGAAATAATTTAAAAAATCAGGTATTTCCTTAAGTTACCGAGGCAATCTTTTTAGCTTCTAATTTATGTGGAGTTTGAAATTTTAAATAATCAGACATGCAACGATTCAGGAAAGCCCTTTTTGAATTCACTATACAGAGTATTTCATATTTGTGCGATGACTAAAAGACAGATAAACTTCTAACTACTGCAAAAGCATATTAATAAAGGAACATTAATTTCTATTGAAACAGAACAAAAAAACATAAGTATCGCACATATTCAAATACAATTGTTTAATTGGTCGCCCAATACGCACTCTATTCTGCCCGGCTTGGATAAAAAAGACCCCTGTTTTCTTATCTCTATGACGTTACTCAAATTATTGCATGCGCCTTAACCTGTATATCATGCAGAAGATCTGGTAATAAGTACCCTCGTTCCAATACGAACCCATCCCGGAGCCGCAAATAATTCCGATGTGGGGTCTGATGGACACCCGGGACAAGAGGAAGTTGGCGATCTCCACCAGGGTCTCATATTTGTATCTGGAACAAAACGAACAGAAGGTTAGATTGTGGCTCGATGGGGATGAATTGAATAACCAGCCAATGTACGTTTTAATATTTATTAGTAAAGTTGTTTAGTTTGTAAATAGATTAAGTTTATGTATATTTTAAGGACTGCATTGTTGCCTTTGTAATTTTGTCATTAATAATGATTAAAGTTATAGGTAGGTACCTAAAGGGTAATGATTCAATATTTAACGTTGTTTTAGAAAAGCTAGGGAAAGCTCTGAATTACTTGTTTTTTTCGTTTAATTATACACCTCCAAACTGATTTACGAGTAATAATGCCAATCAAAAGAATTTATTTAACACAGTTGTCTGACTTTGGACACGCTCAAAATTTTTCAAAAATTTCTTAACATTATAAGTAATATTCGGTATGTACGAAAACTAAATCAAATTTTACATAATATTTCACAAGTATTCACGACAAATCACGTGTCAAAATCACGTACCATGCAGTCAATTCCAAATATAGACTCTCAATGAGTTCGAATTGGTTCCACTTACATTAAAGAACTGGATATGCAAATATAATTATATATTATCTGATTTTATTGACTTATTTGTTACACTATGTTATGTAAATGTATTCTCAAATTATATTTTGCAAATATTACTGGTGTTGCCTTGAAAGGTCAAAATTTAAAGCTAAATACAAATTATTTTATAGCGAGGTTTCTGCACTATTTAGTCTCGACACTATAGTTGATGAATTACACAGGCAATGAAAGATACTGATCAATAGATGAACGTAATTTTTGATGATCAAATCACTTCATAAACGGTAAGAAATCAAAATGTCGTTACAGATCACAGTGAAATTCTATTGATGAACTATGGCGCGACTAAAACAATACAATTTGAAACTGCGCTAATGGTTATTCATTTTTATTGTGTGTTTACTCATTTAATTGACAGAGTATCAACTTTAATGAGAATCAAGATATTAGATTCTAGGTCAATAACTACCTACATACATATACGAATAACATCGTATGAATTAAACATAACATAAATCTTTACGTGCAATTTATTATGTAGTAGGTATCTTAGTTAGTATGTGTGTAATTATCAAGTTTTTTGTCTTCTATTATTATTTATTATGTAATGTATTATAAGATGTTTTATGAAAACTATATCTTTCATACTGGAATTGAAGAGATTGTAACTGCAAAATACCTCGAATCGTGAGAAAGTTCCGGAAGTTGTGTACATTTAATTCGACTGTATAATGCATCAAATGTTCAAAAATGTTCTTACATGAACGTTTTTTCGAAGCTACGATATACATATATAGAGAAAAAGAGAGTTTATACAAAACCTACGGTGGTTTCTGATATTGTTATTAGTAAAAACTAATTGTTTATTTATTTTGTGCATAAGTTACTATATATCTCGAAGAATATTTATGTATCACCACCCACTTATAGGTCGTTTCCGTATATCTTGCCTTGGTAATATGAATATACCATTCTTACTCTTAATTAATCAGTATCACAAGATTTTTTTCATAACTACAAACATTTATCGAACAACAAACTACGGCTTACAACACCAACTCAGGTAATTACTGGTGCTTTAAAAATTTAAACCTTACAAATAACATCTAGAAATTGCACAAGGTGAGTAATCTTCCTGTTTTTAATGCTAATAATCTAATAAATCATGATAATTATTTGGCTCAGTAATATAAAAATATTACAGATTGTAAGTCTATTGATTAAATTAAAAAGTGAAAAAGTTAGTAAAAAGAAAAATATTAAAAAGTGTGCGTCTCATCTCAAGACCACTGATCTCACAGACAAGCCGACAAGTCAAAGAATGCGACAGGTTTCGTAAATTGTACTGCCATAAAAAGAGGTTTTTGCACAGGAATGTTCTAGATGTTTGTCATGTGTTACGAAGGCAATTGTATCTATTAAAGCATTGAAGATATCGAACACAGACTGTTTACAATTGAAGATTCATGTTTTATTGTCCACAATTAAACTACGGGCATGTTTTAGAGGCGTCACTCTAATTCACCTCTGCCTGATTAATTGCTTTTCTGTCATTTTCTAAGTGTCACATTAAAATAAAGTGATGTATGCACTTTTACTCACAGTATTAAAATACTTAAATAACACAATGAAAATATTACGTAAGTTTCACAACACAAAGAGGGTTTTATAAATTAAAGTAAGGTAACTTAGTATATATCATATTACATTCCATTATTCATGCAAATAATTATTGAAAATATAATATGATTTCACTACAAGTATTGAGTTACATGTAAAAGATTTTTCTAGGAAGAAATAAAATACTTTGATTTTTCGATGTATAAAGATAGACCTTACCTCGTATTATATTCAAGCAAAAATGTAACTTCATCAAAGCTGAAAGCTAAAGATATAGAAACTGTAGAAAAAGCTGTGTTATAAACTTAAACACGCACCCATTAGCTCCACTTCCATTCTCCTCAATTTCTGGCAAAGCGTTCTTTGCTACGAAAGAGTTGCTCCCATTAATATCTGTTGCGTTAATTGGCGCCATCACTACACTTGTTTTTTTTTAAATTCGTCAAATTGATAAAGAACTTCGTGCTGTCAGTCCTTAACGCTTGGTATCCGTACGAGAAATGCGTGGCGAGTGTTCATACGTCACTTATATAGATTGTAAGTCGTGGTCAGCAATTACAACTGCTGTACAGAACAACGGTATGTTTTTATGCGTTATCTATCAATGATGAAACGTAAAGCTGGTATTGTGGTTTTGGTTTGATCTTTTCTACAGAGTTTGTGGATTACTCTTGTGTTATCAGCTTTGATACCAAGTTACGTACGTCAAAGATATCATAGCGACTTATGCAAATTCATTGATAGGGATAGTGATCCGTGGTTTTGAACTTTTGGAAACCGGTTTATTTGAATGGGATTTTAATAAACGAATGATTATTATATAATAAGCCTTAAAGTTAAATCGTTTTTTATATTTAAAATGATAGTGTGAGTGTATTGGTGTCTTTATTCGTGAAATACTTATCTATTGGATAAATTGTCCGTTATTGTGTCATTAACAGTTATTAGGTACTTAAAATGTTATAATTAGTTAGTTAAACAAGTGCTACTGTCTCTAAATGTATCAAAATGAAGCAGCCCAATTGCTTTGAAATTATAATTATATTGTTATTGCAAGTACCTAGGTACCTCTTATTTAGTGATGGATTATATCGACCTGATGTGAAATTATAGTAAGTACTGATTTTACTGCAAAATTCCAAATCGAAAAGAGTATATTGGTTACTGCGATGAGCTCGTCTATTAACCAATATACTTTTATTATATTAATTACACTATCGCGTCATCCTTATCATTCTCCTTCTATACAGCCTCAGGTAGAGCTAACATGAATTTAAAGATTTCTTCTCACACTTTATCTTCCTATCTAGAGACCAAAGGACGAGGATGCCATTTATCTTAACTTCAACTTTTTTACATAGAATAGCTCTATCTTCCGATAAATCAGCCAATTTATCTTAAGTAACTTCAAAATTACTCTCACTATTTATCTAAGAGGTGACACATTGACAGATGTAATTGTCAGCAAGATAAGATTGGGTTTCACTTTATTTTTACCACATTTTGATTATATTCCAATGGGTAATGTCGTATAGATGTTTTTACAAGCAAACTCACTCTTAAGACCGTGCGTACAAATGAGTTGAACTATCTTTACGAGATTGCTAATGAATTTAACTATAAACGGTAACAATGAAGAAGAAAACCAAACAAATAATGAAAAAAGTGACCTCTTAAGAAAGTTAAAAGAAGTACTTTCAAAAAGATCTTGGGAAGAAAAAATCCTTATATTTATTAAAGTTTTAATAAGTGAAATTAAAACATTATTAGTTAACTATATATCAAAAGGGGACCTTATGAAAACCATTCTAACAACGTTTAATGGATAGCAGCACATACAACACTTTAGTTAATCTACAATTTGCTCAGTGGAACTCACAAAGTCTTTACCCCAAGTGGCTAAGTCTTGAAAATCTACTTATTCAACAGAAAATCCATGTGGCTATTATTTCAGAAACATGGCTGAGCTTGGACACCATCCTTGGTATAGCACAATCAATACTAGCAGAATCAACGTCTAGCGCTGCACAAATGTTATACGATGTGGTGGCGAGTGCTCATCAGATAGATAATTAAGTAGTTTCTTTGTTTTTCAATGAGTTTACTCAACTGTGTCATACAATAGGGCTGACATGTTAAGTACAAAAGCCCTTCCAAAATAAAGAATAAAAAAAAAAACTATAAACGATTGGTTTCTATTCATATATTTATATACTAGGTATAAGTTTCGTCTATTTATTTCTTCAAATCAAATCAATTAAATTAAAAATAAAATCAGCTTAAAATATGGTAGGTACAGATTTAGGTCTTTAAATTAAATGGATAAAAGATAGATATTTTACCTCTTTTAGAGCATGCATATTTATACATACAACATATTTATAACTTAAACAATTTTTTAAAGATATTTTCTATTATTGACATTGAGAAATTCTTTTACACTGTAAAAATATTTTTCGATACCTATATAAAAAAAAAATTTTGAATTTTATATGTGGCAATAATTTATATTCTTTAGATACAGCGCTAAATATCTTTACACGCATGGCATAACACTGCCTCTTATAAAGTTCTAGACGTGGCAGTGCACTATAAACTAGACGATTTCCATGTCGTGTTGGCCGTGTTTGTTTCCTTTGCCTGAGTAAAATAATGAACAAATACGGCTACTTCAAAAATGTACACACAAGGCAATGTTAATATGTGAGATAACTTAAATAAGGGTTTATAGGATTCATCAGGTGCTTTACCAAAAATTGCCCGAATGCATTTTTTCTGTGCTATGAATGCTTTGTTTAATTCTATAGAGATCCCCCAAGCTATAAGGCCGTACCGTAGCGTTGACGCGACGCATGCGTGGTTATTTTTTTTTCTCAACATTGACGATTACTTGTTCTTATTGATGTCAATTAAATCATGACTACCACCAGTTCGAAAAAACCTTAGTGAAGAAGAACTGGCAAGAAACTTCACGGGTATATTTTTTTCAAAATAAATTTAGTCTCTTTATGTCTATACAAAGTTATTTTTGTCTGCATCTGTTAGCTCGGCAAGTCTCCCTCAAGTCAAACGGCACCCGTTCACGAGTTAACGCGGGATCCAGCCATCGCCCTCCTCAACCATATTAGAGGGAAGTGAGCGACCCGTCACCCGACGCTACCATAAGAAGACGTACATTAGTGACAATGACGCTTTAGATATTTATCGGAACGAAGAACTCAACGAGCAAACAGACACAACACACATGTTTTGTTACAAATACTAGTAAAATCCTGTTATTGAGGGGATTATACCCAAGGGCTTTTATCATCCAAATAATCGGATAGTTTATAATATGCTTTAGCACACAACTTCTGCTTTATAGTTTCTTTGAATTTGTCAACAGGAAGACCTGGGATATCCTCAGGAACCTTATTATAAAAGCGTATATATTGACCCATGAATGAGTTAGTGACTTTATGAAGCCTACTATTATGCGCTGCCAGCATATTTCTTCCTCTTGTGTTAACATTGTGCAGATCTTTTTTTCTTTTGAACAAGGTTGTGTTCTTTTTTACATACATTAAATTTTCTAAAATATATTGTGAATGGAAAGTAAGAATATTTATTTCCTTAAATTTACTTCTAAGTGACACCCTTGGACCGAGCTGATAGATTGCGCGAACAGCCCTTTTCTGCAGAATAAATATAGTATCGATGTCGGCAGCACTCCCCCACAACAGAATGCCATATGTCATGAGGCTGTGGAAGTAACCGAAATAGACTAAACGAGCAGTTGTTTCATTTGTTTCATTTTTTTAACAGCATATGCGGCAGAGCCATGCTATTTCGCTAAACCATCAACATGCAGTCCCCACTGGAGTTTGGCGTCTAAGGTTATGCCCAGAAATACAGTTGAGTTTACAGAGTTCCTTTGTACCAATTGAAAAATAATCTTTACATTTAAGAGAAATGAATTTTTACAAAAGTTGTTGTTTGCAATTTTTTGTAAACCGCATAGTTTGTGTAATGAATTTATATGAATATTTTTAATTTTAGTTTTTTTATTTTTTTGAACTCCCCCTCAACCATCTTTAATGTTACTTATTAATAGGTCAATACAAGTTTCTATTCTTGTTGGAACGTTTATATGTAGATTTAAATTATAATTTCTTATTAGTTCTTGCAATCTGTTTCGACTTTGTGAAGATTATAATGAATTAATACTGAAGTCGCCTGTTAAAATAATTTGTTGAATTTTATTACGAGTCAATTTATATTAGGTCATTACATATGAAATTGGTGTTTTGTAAGGGAGGAACGTAAAGTCAATTTTTTTTAAATATTATATATTTATATATTTTCTTAAATTTTCACGATTCATACTTTAAATAAAACACTTTTTACCGGATATTATCGCGTATATTTTAGTTAATTTTAAAATTATTTCGACGTTTCGGCATCTTTGCAGTTGCCGTGGTCACGATAGACTAAGGTGTTGTTCATCTATTGCCAGTAATAAAAACTACATATGTATTGACAATCATGTAGTTTTTATTACTGGCAATAGATGAACAACACCTTAGTCTATCGTGACCACGGCAACTGCAAAGATGCCGAAACGTCGAAATAATTTTAAAATTAACTAAAATATACGCGATAATATCCGGTAAAAAGTGTTTTATTTATATTATATATTTATTTAATCAAAGTATGTACCATTGCTATCTACATCTATGCACTTTTGCAATCTCATAGGTAGTTCATTGATCCCTTTACAAAAAAAAAAACCATTCGGACGGGAATCAATAAAATCTTTGAAGGCGCTTTGGACTGCCCCATCGTAGTTGAATTTTTCCCTTGCGAAAGTTATCCAAATTTCGAAAAAAATGGTAATCTGTTGGAGCAAGGTCCGGGGAGTACTGTGGATGACTTAGACATTCTAATTGAAACTCTTCTAGCGTTGTCCTGAAGCAGTCCTGAGGCCTAGAGCGATTGACTAGGCTCGGTTGCTTAGCAGCTAGCTTTTCCATCATGGTTTGCAGTTGCTGACAATAGACATCTGCCGTAATCGTCTGGTCAGATTTAAGAAAGCTGTAGTGAATGACACCGACACTAGTCCACCAAACGCTCACAAGTAAAGTTTTTGAGTCAATTTTTGCTTGGGGCAGGATTTGGCTGGTACGCCAGGGTTCAACCATTGCGATAAGCGTTTCCGATTGTCGTACAGGATCCAATTTTCATCACAGGTAATGTATTCGATTTAAAAGCCTTTCATTATTGTGCCGGTTGAGTAATGTAACGCAGCTGTGCAGACGCGCGTTTGTCGGTTTGCTACACTGAATTCCTAAGGTACCCACCTCTCAAGCTTTTTCACCTTCCAAATTTGCTTCAAGTGGATAAATCCACACAACAGTTTGTCACTTACATCGCAGCCTATAGCATTGGTCTCCGGCCGTCCTCGGGGCTTGTTCTGCAGGTCGAATATCAGAACGAAAACGTTGGAACCAAAAACGCACAGTCTTTTGCGACACCGCCACCATACACAGCATTAATACTTCAAGCCGTTTCTGCAGCAGCACTGCTGCCACGGTGGAACTCGTACTCGTAAACAATTGATATTTCAAGTATTCCACTATGACACAAAGAAAAAACCAAAAGAGGAAAAAACAAATGAATAAACACAATGCGTGAGTAAATAGCTGCATAAATTTGAAATTGGAATTCTTAACCATAGAGGAGATAATACAGATCAAAGTGGCCAGTATCTACGGCAAAACGCCATTTTCATATGTAAGGACCTAATATAAAAGTTTATTTAAATTGTCCAAAAATATTGTATTGTATAGATACATAGAATTTTAATACCGCAACATTCAAAAAATGTTTTTGCCGCAAAGCCTCCAACCGTGTGAATTTACAGATAAGGTCCGTAATCACCTTAGACTATACCGTGAAAAAAGTGAGCTTCAAATTTTAAAGTTTTAGGGTTCTGTACTATTAGAACCAAAATTTAAGTAAAATGCAATTAATATACTAGTGTTTCTGTGAATTTTGGATTTTATTATTATTACAACCAATATTTGACATGACTGTTTGACTAACAATGCTTCTTTCGAAATATACGGTGTATATGATGTGTACAATGTCGGTTATCAGTTTCAAATACAAAGTGGATACAATATGGGTCTGTGTCGATGGCTTTGTATCCAAAGTCATTTGAATGACTATAGAGAAGTTGGAATTTTAAATATTGTACATACTAACCTTCCTAAAATTATTACATTTGTCTTGTAAAGGCGACAAAAACAAGACGTTTTTAAAAATATAGCGTAAAGTTATGTGGACTACTATTGTGTGTATTGTTTTAATTTACTTACTATTTAAAGACATATTCAAGAAACCTCTGCGCTATCCGCCAGGTATATAAACACATTTTTACAATTAGTTTTTTTTTATTCGCTATTCGTGAAACCATTGATAACTTTATTCACGCAAAAAAGTTTTATACACATTTGTTACGTCAATGCCGTTTATTTATCTAATCATATAAGCAAACTTTATATAATATGTAATTTTGTATGTAACGTTTTCATTGTAAATTTCAAAGTTTAAGAGTTTCATTGTAAAGCTCAAATTTAAACTTGCTTGAAAAATTTGTTTAGTATACGAAATATTTTCAATTTTATGATTTGTAGCTGATCATATTTTGTTTTACAATTAGACATTTTAACATAAAACATTAATATATACAGCAAACAAAGATAAAGGGATAAATCAGCTCACTCTAGAAAATAGTTAACAAAAACTTCTCTCTCCGTTTTTTTGTTCTATTTCAATTTATTTCTACTTTGTAGCTCTACTACTACTTTTGCAAGTAATGGGAATCATTTTATTGAAAAACTGTGTTTTATGTCAAATCCAAAAAAGTTGTTTTCGTGCATTAAATAAGGATTTTTCTTAATATTTAATAAAATCGTAAATCGACGAAGAATGCTCACTTGACTGAATCTTTTAAACAAAATTTTGTTTACTATGCTTTTTGCTACATATAAGAGGTGAAGAGATTATTACTTAGATACTGTGTTGAATGTGTGTAGAATGTGTGTGTGATGAATGAGGAAGGTTGACTAGTGGATAATATTTTACATTAATTCGACAGCTTGCTTCAACCTGATCGTATATTTGTAGTTTTTTGTTATTTTTATTGTACAAATATGGCTCTAAAAAGTAATAAAACTTTTGGGCGAAACTGGTAGAAACAGTTTTCACTGTACGGGGGTTAATTCTACGTGAGTTAGATATTTCCGGGTCATATAAGGTCATAGAATGTTGTTTCAAAACTACGTTATGAATAAATAATTGTCGCATTGTTAGAACTTTACAGAGGTCATATAGGTCAGTGGTCGGGTATCTATAAGGAAGAAAACAGCTTACTTTCAGAACTGCTCGCTGTGCTCTTTCGAGTTTATTGTTTAACGGCCTGCAGCAAATGATATGTTTGAGCTAGAAGAATGTTTTTTTAGTATTATAAAGCTAATACGATGTAGAATTAGATGAAATAATAATAAAATAATAAAAACATGAGATCTTTTTGAGAAAATCGTCAATTTCCACAAAAAAATCATATTTTTCCAAAAAAAAATGTTTATTTTTCATATTTAGATACATTTTATGGGTACTTTTTGTTTATAAATCAGTATTGTCATCGCTTTCCTGTCGTTTTAGTTTTTATTTGAACACGATAGGCCATTTAGTTCAAAAGTTATAGCAATTTATTTACATAGCTTCAAATTTCCCGAATGAAAAATTAAAAACATCATAACTCCTACAAAATCTTTTTATTATTTTTTATATTTTTTTCTGTCGATAAAATTCAGTCTAGTTTCCCCCATTTTAATATGTGCACATTATAAAGATTCACCCTGTATTATTAATTAATAAGTTCTTCTTTGGTTCAAATCCTGGCTTTTGTCATTTTCTTTTTATTTTCGAGTCATGGATGTTTTCTTAGCTATCCATACTTACAAACACTGATGTGATGAATGAAAGGAAGAATGATTTGGTTATATGAAGCTATTGAAATCATTTTACAAGTTCTATCACCAATACAAAGGTACTTAAATTATCCAGACATAGATATAGAAAGAGACTCTTCACTTTACAGCTGGCGAGCACGCAGACAAAAGCCTGCCAATCTTCAATTAAAAAAAAAATTAACCTACACTTAATCTGGTCTCGGATTCACTTTGCCGAACAGCCATCACAACATAAGCTTTTACTAATTTTGAAGTCGTGGTTGGTTTACAATTATTTTTTCTTTTAGGTCCACGTCAATATCCAGTAGTGGGAAACTTAGTGTCTGTGTGGTACAACTTGAAGAAATATCCCCACCACCATAATCTTTGGCGAGAATGGTCAAAGAAATATGGAGATATCCTAGGCCTAAAGTTGGGTGTCATCAATGTGGTGGTGGTCTTCGGCAAGACCCTGATTAAAGAAGTGTCATCGAAAGAGGTCTTCTCTGGCAGACCTGATGGCTTGTTTTTCGTAAACCGATCTTTTGGGAAGAAATATGGTTTGTATATTTTTATAATATTTTGTTTAGTATAAGAAGTAATATAATAAAGTGAATGAGTTTTTATTAGTTACAATATAGTTACCAGAGTTTAAAAGTTATTGATTTAGTTTTGAAATTCTAGTTGGAGGTTATAATTATAAGTGTGTGAAGTAATGAAACGATACACCTGACTTGGATAAAATGGAATGCAGATAAACTGTGTAACTTAAATTAACAAAATGCCTATTTTTCCAAATTATTTTCATCTCTACACTGATTAAATCTAAAGTGATAAAGAATAAAATGTATTTTGGAATATAAATACATATGTTTCTATTCAACAATTACAAATAACAAATTATTGGTATATTAAAAATCTACTAAACATGCTTTTATCACGTACGATGTAATGATAACAGCAATTATGCAGAACCTCCGTCGCCAAAGGTTAAGCATTCGTCTCCCACCATCAGATCAGCTCAAAGGGACGATTTTATTGTATTGCCATTAGTACCTATTGCATACATTACCAACGTTTGGCGTCAAGGTATACATTGTTAGTTACAAGTGAAGCTAATATATAAATATTATTAAAAAGTACCTGCTCATCGATTTCAAGATCAAAGTTAAAGCTACTAAAATTATTAAAATGGTGAAGTCATTCCAATCTATATTTAACCGTGTTGCACCAATATTTAATAAAAATAAGATGCATCTTCCGAACCGACTTCAGACGAAGAGTAGGTTTTCTATTTGGTTACACATGCAGTTATTTTCCTACGCAACTGGATTTTTATTAGTAGCGATCCATTTTGTTGTAATTGACTGGCTCTGGAACATTCTAATAATGATCGTACACTTGTGAAACTAAGAAACATCGTAGATATTTGTGTACTGGCAAATAAAACCAAGTCTAATTATGTAAATCTCATGAGTCATTAAATTGTTATTATAAATAATTGTTTAACATTTAATCGTTTTAGGTTTAATTTTCTCCGAGGGTGCAACATGGACGAAAACTCACCGCGTTGCCTTGAAATACCTTAAGAGTTTCGGTTACGGAACTCGACTTATGGAAACCATTATTGGGGACGAGTGCAAAGCCTTGGTCAAATGCCGCATCGCCGACTCTTTGAAGCACATCGATGCCAATGGAATGTTCAATGTGCCGGTCGTGAATATACTGTGGCGTTTGGTTGCTGGTAAAAGGTGAGATAGTTTTGTTACTATATTGTCATAGCTGACAAATGGGTAATGCCCGCCTTCCACTGTCGTCCAATTACTCCGGACTACAACGGACTCCGTCCGAGTAACTTAAAAATAATAATTTTTTTCAGAAGGGCTCACACTGAAAAACTGTGTGCAGAGCGGGCTGAGCGAATTGAAATAGTCGCAATTGAGGTCGAAATGATAAGCGGGTTTGAGCTAAGCCATTCAATTAGCAACACTGAATTTCATAAAAATACTTCAATAGAAAAAATCATGACTAGTTCCCACTTGCGCGTCCTCGCTGCTTTAGTGGAAACTTTTTCTAACTGGAAAACAACAACTATTTTACTCTTCCATTTATCTATTTCCCGCTAATTTTCAAGGTAGAAGGCATAAAGCATAAGCGTAAGCAACCCGCATTATGGTAAGAGACTTTTTTGCCTATAGATCCTCAATCATAAGTAGGTGTAAAAAAGGAAGTAAGTTCTAACCCGAACTCAACCCTCTCTTTCTCAACTTAACAAAGAGACTACTACCGATAATATTATCATAATTAAAACGTATATAAAATATGGGCAAACAAATTAAGTGTATTGCCGTTATGTGAATTGTTTCTTGGGGTAAAATGTATTATCGACATGTTTAATTATAAAATGACGTTACGTGCTTATCAGTAGAATAATTTTTAGAAAATGACACATCTATGAAAAGTCTTGTCAAGAGTCAATTTGTTTCTGTACGACAAAAAATCAGCTTTAGGGCTGATTGCTCAATTTTCAGATAACTTTTACCAGTAGAATAATTTTGACACTTGACAAGACTTTCAATAAAAACTTTGTCAAGTTCTAAAAATCATTCTACTGATAAAAGTTAGTAGTAAGTTAGTTTAAGAATGTACTTATGTTAATATTTAAATAAAGGGGGTCAAAATCAAACTTCCCTATTTTATCAATCAACCGTGATAATGGGTTTATTCAACCCTCAATTTCTAATCCCCCTAATCCCTAAGTTATTGTACACCAAGTGACGTACACATATGTACACGCGCAGAAACTTAGGAAATATTATAATTCGGCTTAGGAAGTATATTAGAACATTTTATTTGTTTTTGAATAACTGCCTGATATCGTGTTATATAAATCATATCAGCTATTAAAACATACATATCTGAACAAACAAACCTATGTCAGTCTTAGATTCGTTTTACGCTTTTGGCCTTTTAAACTGTGCCGGTACTTTTGGGTTTGCACAAAAAAAGAGTAGAGTAGAACTAAAGAGAATAAAAGTAAGGCTAATTGACCTAAGAGTGCCCAAGTGGTACAAACGTAGACCACTAGATGTTGCTGATGAAAAATAATTGCCACAACCTCAATAGCTATTAATATATAAACATTAATATCTACAATCGTATAACTATATAATTTTTTCGTGACCTTCTTCTCCAGTCAGTCGAGTAGCTCCTTGCAGTATGCGCCGGAGGTCCCAGGTTGGAGTCCTGGTTGGGGCATTCATTTGTGTGATGAACTCAAATGTTTGTTCTCGGGTCATGGTTGTTTATATTTATATATGTATGTTTATTCTGGATTCCCCCCCAGTCAGCTACCAAACTCCACTGCTTACTTTGGGGCCATACAGGTGGTGTGTTTATCTGCGGATTTTATTTTTATCTCCAGGTACGACTTTAACGACGAAGGTTTAAAGCACGTTTGCCAAAAGATCACAGAATCCTTCAAAGTGGTAGATATGAGCGGTGGACTGCTCACCTTCCTCCCGTATTTGAGGCACGTGATCCCAGGACTGATAGGATTCACCGAGCTTAACAAATGTAATGAACAAATACATGAGTTTCTGAAGGTGAGTTTTGTCAGTGTTAAAGTAATATTTCTTTTCTGGATCTCCATTGGCTATCGTTATAAATCTTCATAGCTGTATCTAGTTGTTGATCAGAACCAATTAACGGCCGCATTAAGAGCCATTAAATGGTTAATCAAGGCGCTCCTAAGCATAGCTTTTGCTTAGCGAATTTATACTTCATCTTTACTATGTCTAAGTCTAAGTCTAAGAGTGCCTTGAGCAACAATTGTAATTAGGTTAAGTCTTAGTTTATCTTCTTTAATATTAGTATTGTATTTTAATACAAGAAAATTTTGCGACATCATTGAGTCACCTCATTGGCTTCTATGACTCTTGTTGACACGATCAACTTAAGGTCCTCTTATCCTCACACTGTAAGCATTTAGTGCGTTCCCATCGCGCCTAACACCCATCGCAAATGCCCCAAGAAAGTAAACTCGCATGACACCTATAAATTAAAATTGTTTGCAGTAGGACCACTCACTACTAGGTAGGAGTTGGTAAATGCTTATATTTATTGGTATGAAGTGAGCATATCGCATTATTGTTATCAATGTCTTATAAGTTTTTTTAAGTTGTGCATGTATATTTAGGTGGCATTATTTATAAACACAAAGTACCTACCGCATAGATTTTTTAATAAAATATATACTATCAGAGCAGTGTATTGATTTCACTTTTATAACCAACTACAAAAAAGGAGGACGTTAGTTCTTTTTATCCCGTGTAATTTGAAAAAAAACTGATTTCAAGACGAAGCTATATAGTTTCGACCACATGATCGAGATCACCGCGAGCCGACAAGACAAAAACAAGCAAACATTTCAGCAAACCATTCGGCTTTCCGCGAAGAACTCGTAATATTTTGCCAACTTTGAAAATTTTTTGAGAAAAGAATTAAAATAAATCCCATGATCCTGTCAAAATAAAAATATTGTATCAATTCGCACAGAGCTATGATTTTGTACTGACCTTTGGGACTTCATTAAAATTCTAAAAGCCCTTTCGAATCCACATGTTTATTCAAAGGTCAAATGTCAAAAAAATCTGTTTTTTTTAGTTTCCCGGTACACTATACATTTCTTAAACGTAATTTAGCAGTAAATAAAGCTTTATAATAAAGTTCAGAAAAGTCCTTTTCCGCTTGACATTTCCAGGAAATAATGTTTAAGCAGGTAAAAAGGTTAGGTTTTGTATACTGCAAACCACTATATTCAGAATAATTTACAAAAAAAGCGTTCTGGGTATTACTGAAACACAGCTAAAAACTCGTATATTTGACAATATTTGGATATCTAGGAATAATTTTCAATAACGGACACGTAACACATATCCTTGGTACTTAAAATTTTGGACCAAGGGAATTTGGGGCACTAACATTTTCATAGCGGTACAATTTTCTTTCCATCGTGCCGCAGTCCTTAAAATATGCTGATAAAAAATTATTTCGTCTTCTTAGATTCTCAAAATCGCACTATTCAGAAATGGCCTTTCTTATAAAAAAGTGCAAGAACATTTTTTGCAGAACAATTTTATGATCTACAACTATGTCTAACCTATTATATGTAAAAAAGGCTTATGGTTTGTCAGGAAACTTTATATTTTGACAATTGAATAACTTTTTTAGAACATGTCCGATCGATGGGGACTCTTAGTATTTAATTTGTCAAAATAAAGGTAAAACCACAATTTACCTCCACGTAAACTATACAAGTAAAAATGCCAGATTTTTTCGTTCTACCAGTGGTTGCGTCCATATTTAAGTTAACCTTTTCAAGATAATTTAAATGTGATCCTTTAGACTAGGAAGCCCGGAAAGCGCGGATAAGTTAAGGAAAAGCAAAAAAAAATAACACAGGATTAATCAACTTAGGGACATCGTTTATTTTTCATTTATGGCACATATAATCACCTTTGCAAATGTAACATCAAAATTAACAAAATATTATATCTTCATATTGAAAAAAATATTTTTTAAAACCTCTTCCATTATCCGCTTTACCCAACCATGTCGGGTAAAGTGGATAAGCTACGTGAGGTAAAGCGGATTAGGTGGTTACTCCTGACAGTCATCGCAGAAATAGCTGCTAAATCCACTATACGACGTACATATTTCATGTGCCCAACGGTGGCACTCTGAGCATTGGATCCAGTCTTCTATAGGTGGATCCACATACTCTTCGGTACAGACCAGGCATGCATACTTTCCTTTTACTTTTTTGGTGATATTAGGTATTTTTTTCTTAGCCTTGGCTTGTCCTGTTTTTCCTCTCTCTGCCATTTTCCCTTTCCTTTTCCCTTTTTCTTGGCATTTAAATCTGAGCGGCCAAATTCCGGGTTTCCGAAAGCCTTGAATTGCATTTTGCACAGAAGCACTATTTGCCCTATTCACTTTGCCCAAAATATGTATTTCTAAACATACCTACTTTTCTTAACATTTCAACACCGGCTCAATCTAATATTAATATCACAAATAACACTAGACAACATTGTTAATCTGCAAAACTAAATCGTTCCTCGGTTAACAGTAAAAACAAATGAAATGAGAACAAACCTGGTCGAAAATCGTAAGAAAAAGACTCAAAACAATTTTTTTGTCACAAAAAAAAAGAACGGCGTCAGTTGTTCTGAATCAACTGTCAAGGCGTAGTCAGAGGGCGCACTCGCCTAGGCACCCGCAATTTGTAACGCCATCTCTTATTGTTTTCTAGAAACATCACTTATCCGCTTTACCTGGGTTATTCGCTTTGCCCGGGCTTCCCCTACCAAAACAATTATAATATTCATACTAACTTTATAATCTACTAATTACCCGTGTCTAGTGTTACTTTATTTTTAAAATATCTAAGTCAAATCCCCCAACATTGCCCGTTTTTTTAACATATTTTAACATATAAAAAATATAAACAAGAAAGATAAAAGTGTCGTATAATCGGGTTATAAGATGTTATAGAATAGAATAGAAAGCTTTAAAAAAAATTGTATTTGTGAGTAGTTATTCTAAAATTCCCAATTAAAGAGGTGGGCAAAGTTAGGCGAGAATGTGCAAATCTGTGCCCATTGTAAATATTCAAGAGTTGAAGTTTTTGGTTCATTAGTTTGGAGCTAGATGGCGTTAGTGGTAGATTAAATCGCGCGGTCACCTTTTTTATGGAAACCAGTTGACTGATACTTTAAAGTTCAATTTGTAATAACTTTAATACTATACTATTCCTCCACTGTGAAATTAATTGATTGAAGGGTTAATTAAGAGTTAGAGTGATTTAGTAAGTAAACATACATTGGTAACGTAAACTTTTTCTGAATTTTTCAAACAAAAGTGTCTTGTGTGTGGTAAATTTTCACTTTAGTTAGAGATATATAAAAAATCTCACCATTTAGAACTAAATGATTTAGTTAGATAGGTAGGTGAAAAAAAATTTTCTACACTCTACAGTTACAGAACTGTTACAAAATTAAATCAGAATCGAAAAATCATCATTCATCATCATTTCATCAATCATCAGAACCACAAAAATCAAACTCATTAAATATTTATTTTTCTAAAATGTACGTAACAAAACAAAGCTTTGGTTTTGTCATACTACTACAAATACTCATGTGCTAATTCAACGAATTAAAATCGTCATGAAGAAAAAGAGATCCATAAATTTTTATATAAGTATAGATACGTCTTTTAAATATATTTTTTTTGCCGCCAAAGCAAGACCCTCTCGGGAGGGAGGTGGAAGATGCGTCATGCATACCACCACAGGCATACCGGCTACTGCGGGATGATGTGGCTGTGGCATGGGAATGCTGAGCAGCCTCCAGCGGAGCGACACCCGGTTGAGAGGTGGGTGCGCAAGTAGATACGTGACAACCCTTGTGCTTTTATACCAAAGGGCATTGTTGGGACAATTCATGTGGAGTTTTTCTACGAAACATTACCCAGCACCATAACTCACAAGAAAAACATATTTTACAATGTGAAACCAAAGTAACATTTCTCATTTTAAGCTTATTTTTAGATAAAACAATAGTATTTACGTATTTTGACTCCTTCTAACCAGTTTCAAAAAAGTTTTACAGCAATAATTGACACCACTTTTACACGTCCGACTTCAAACACACGTGGTGAAAAGTAGTTGGAGCTTGTCGTGCTTAGCGTTCCCATAAAATGGGTACAAAATCTAGTAGGAAATTTAAAATCAATTTAAAATTAATACTTTTTTGGAAACATTTTTTATTAAAAATTGTCTTTGGGCTTTGTTAAAAAGTTATGACGAAAGGGCAATGTATTTACAGATTTTTCGACTTTGAGTTTGAGATAAATTATTACTTACACCATGTAGTTATGGTAAACGTCACTATCATCATATACATTTTTAAGTTTGACTTGGACGTCTGAATTTATTATTCTGAAGAAAACAGGTTTTTGTAATAGGCTATTTGACAATATAAAAATTAATGGAATATGTTTTGCCATCCGCATAGCTAATGTATTTTAAAAGCAATTCGCATTACTAGACATAAACGATAATTACTATATCCTCCAAAAAAAAAAAACACAAATAAACTTGAGCATTTTGAGTTTGAATATCAACACATGAAACGGTTTTGATTGGCTGAGTTTTTAATGACGTCACAGGCAAGTAAAATTCTTATTTCTGTCAATGTATGCCGTCTTTTGAAGCTACGGTGTGACGTCACAGGCAATCTCGAGGCCATATTGCTGGAGCTTCTATCTAAGAGAAATCTTAAAATCTTTGCCAACAGAATCATATGCTATGTCAATTACCAATCTGTCCATTTTTTAAAAAGTTTTACGAATTGTAGTAAAATATATGAAGATATATTATGTTAAAATATAGAGTTTTCTATTATACTATATTATAAACTTTTTTTTATTTACTAGGTAATATTATTCCTATAACAGTTGAATATATCGTAATAACGGGCATTTTTCTGTTTTTTTTAAATGTGATTGATATCAATAATCCGCCGGACCGAAATAGGCACGAATCCTTCAGCATTTTTTAAAATATGAATTGTCATTATCCTGCTAGTTTGGAAGGAGAAATACTCTTTTACAATATTGAAGCGGTGCTTTCATTTAAGTGTTTAAAATATTTTTTTTTATTATTTTTAATTTTAGTAACTACTATGTAGTTAATACAAATTAGTTTAACGCAGAAATAGCTGCTGCCACGTAGTCTACAAAAATAATATTTCTTCTGAATATATTAACAGTTCTGCGGAGGCTGATATCGATGTGTGTGTTTCCTTTTACACGTGGTACTATTGCACCTTGATTTAAAATATCACTTGTTCTATTGGAAGCGGTCATACTGTTATTTGCCTATACTGTGTGCAAGTTTTACAAAATTTGTCAACGTTGCCATGCTTCCGACCTGCGCAAAAAACAACGCAGGTCCTACAACGCCTAGCCGGAGACTGACACTAGCTGCGATCGTAGCTCCGCTACAAAAACAAGTTTTATTTCTGATATATTTCTGGAATAAATATTATCCAATAAGTTCCGACATTACTAGAATATTAAAACTAGCAAACAAACAAACTGATAACACGTTAGTTTTAGCTCAAGACAAGATACCAATCACAAAGTTTGACGTAGTATCCTGACCCTTCACGTTCCGTGTTCAGATAAAAATCGTTTCGAATATGCTAATACGAGTAAAGTTGATGCTTTGTAAAAATAAATATAAGAATAGTTAATGGTAGGCATGTTTGGCTTTGATATGGTAATTTGATACGGCAACGACATCAACAAAATATGACAAAATTGGAATTAGGACCGTGAATGTTCGCGGCCGGGATGTTTGAGCGCTTATTAAACTGTCTTTAATTTGTTGTAATAGTTTCTAGAAATCGAGTATCTAAACAAAGAACATGGCAAATCAGATTTTAGAAAAAGCGAAATATTGTATTTCATGACATTGAGTTATTATTACTACGTATAGGAGGGACGACATCCCCTGTAGCTTTTTGCACCGGTTTGAGTCAATGGAATTTTACTCAAACATCTGCTGCAACAAGATGTCATTGAATGATCTTGATAAATTTACATTAATGTGCACTGAGGTATTGTTTTGATACTTAGAAGTATAAGTAGAAGCCAAGTAGTGCCTTTTCACCAGCACTGTTTTGTAAGTGTAGGTACACGCAAAATTTTGTATTTATTTTACCAAGCGTTGTGTCAACATGGCGTCACCTGCGCTCTGTAATTTTCGGTGATGTTCTCTTAATCTCATAGAGTAAAACATTATTATACGCAGATATGACTTTACAGACACTTTGTTACGATAAGAATATTATATTGCAGAAATATAAGAATAAGAATATATAGAATAGTGATATTGCAGAAAAGCTGTGGGCTTCAAGGAACATTTTTGAATATTTGTACGGTCTGGTCATGAAAATAGAGTCTTGGATAAAATACAATCCTAAAGGTCTGTACCATCTCTCAGCTCTATGCGAATTTTTGTAAATTGGAATGTTTATTTTGACCGCACGCAGTTACTGTTGTTTTATGAGAACAATCTCATCCCGCGGATACTTTGCTTTCAAAATTTCTAATGCAAAATACTTTTTAAATCAATTGGAAAAACATTTTATTTATTTTCAAGCTATTTAAAATATTTACTATTCTAGAATTTACATAAAAGTTTATTAAATTAATAATTATAAGATTAAAATATGCTACAATTAATTGTGCAATTGCACAGTGCAATTGCATTAATTAATGATAACTTGATGGGTATGATATAATAGGCGGTAGACCTATGACTTCACCACACCTTGACCTTCCCTTCCTTCTTTTCTTGTAATCCTTCACGATTGATTGGACTGAAATATCTAAGAAAATATAGAGTCTACTATATCTGACAATACTGTGAATGCTAAAAAATTTAAAAATTATTGAATCCAATTAAAACAATAGGAGTTATATAAAAACGCCACTTATAATTTGTCAATAAACGGTCATTCTCGACATTAGGCATTCTTCGTCTAATTGCCGTAGCCTTTTTAATTTTTCACTTATTTGACTTGAAGACCCTTTACCCGACGCTACCATAAGAAGACGTTTTTTAGTGACAATGACCGAATAGTCTTTACCTATTACTTAATATTTTCATGCAACGGTAATAAGAAAATACACTGTAATTAGTATACGGTAATTAGAAAATGGAAGGTTTTCTTAGAAATCCCGAAAACTCATACAGTTTTAAATTACTGGCCTACTACAACATATGGAGGCCAAAGTACTGTCTTTATTTAAATAAGCAACGAGGGTCTAATCTTAACAATCTAGTATAATAGGTCTTTACCTATGAAACTCCCGTTTTGCCGTACTGGCCATTTCAAATGAAAATACTTTTTTTTTGACTGATAATTCTAATTTCAAATTAATTTTATTTGACAAACATGGAATTCTTTTTCTAAAATCGTCATTTGTTTAATAGTTAGTGTTTTGTTTTCAACGCATTCGAACATTTTTCGTCATCATGGATAAGTTAAAAATTCGAGTAATTATGGAGTATGAGTACCGTCGTGGCAGCAAAGCGGCACAAGCGGCACGCAACATCAACGACGTTTACGGAGCGAACACTACAAACGAACGCACCACCCGTTATTGGTTTACCCGCTTCCGTTCTGGAAATTTTGACCTGAAAATGAACCCCGTGGTCGTCCGAAAACTTTGGTCGACAATGACGAATTAAAGGCAATTGTGGAAGCTGATGAAACTGAATCCACGGCTGAATTAGCAGCAGCTTTCGACGTTAGCATCAAAACAATATTGGTCCATTTGCGTCAAATTGGCAAGGTAAAAAAGCTTGACAAATGGGTACCCCACGAACTCAATGACCGCCAGCGCGAAGTACGCGTGGAGACGTGCCTTGCACTGCTCAGCAGGCATACAAATAAAGGAATTCTGAACCGCATTGTTACTTGTGACGAGAAATGGATCCTGTTTGATAATCGTAAGCGCTCAGCAAGTTGGTTGGACCCTGGTTCAGCACCCAAACAATGCCCTAAACGAAAACTTACCCCTAGAAAAGTGATGGTCACTGTTTGGTGGTCTAACGCGGGTGTAATTCATCACAGCTTCTTGCCAAACGGGACAAGCATTACTGCAGATGTGTACTGTGAAGAACTGAACACAATGATGGAGAAGCTCGCACTTCTCCAACCAGCTTTGGTCAATCGTTCGGCTCCACTGCTCCTGCACGACAACGCGTGACCTCATGCATTGCACAGCAGACGGTCTCCAAGCTACAAGAGTTGGGGTTGGAAGTTCTCCGTCATCCGCCGTACTCACCAGACCTTGCGCCTACAGACTTCTACTTTTTCCAGAATTTGGATAACTTCTTGGCGGGAAAAAAATTAAATACCCGAGAGGCAGTACAAAATGCCTTTGAAGAATTTGTTGCCTCCCGTCCAGCTGATTTCTTCAAGAAAGGCATCAATAAGCTACCAATGCGTTGGCAAAGATGCATTGATTGCATGGGTGATTATTTTGATTAATAGAAATAAAAAATATATAAAAAAATTACGCTTCATTTATTTCGTGAAAAACGGCAATTTCATAGGTAAAGACCTAATATAAATAAGTGCACAGTAATTAGAATTTTTTCAAACCAAGGGTACGGTAATTAGACACCTACGTGTTTTGTGGCGAGACAACGACACACAAGAAACATGCAACTTTGTAGTAATAAAATTATCTTTACATATCGTGCATGCATACGCATAATTGGTTTGTAAGTCTGAAATAAAACTATTGGTTTGAGTAATTATTTAGAATTAGTATTATTATTATTAATTTAGTATTAGTCGATAAATATTAATAATGGGACTAATCTCCCAATTTCTGATTTTTACAGGATGTCATAAAACAGCATAAAGAAAGCATTGATGCTAAGAACCCGAGAGACGTTTTGGATGCCTTCCTCATTGAAATGATTGAGAATAAGAATAAATCATGTAAGGCTCATTAACATAAAGTAGATTTTTTGTTAAATCTAGTAACCCAAACAATAAGTAAATTGCACCATATGTACATTGTGGCCTTGTTCCTCTAAATTAAAAAAATACGAGTTTTTTTCTTCTTTCGTGTATGTTGCCGTTCCCGATCCGAGATAAGTCTTTATTATTATTTTAGGTCGTATTTTACTTGCATTTTTTCTAAGAAATTTATTTTAGCTGATTCAGATTAAACGGATTTAGACCGATTGAGATCCGAGAGACAGAGAGGTCAACAGAAATCCAAACCTGACCTACAGATATATTACAGGTTGTATTAGGTAGGTAATTAGGTAGTGGTAGGATGAAAGAGTGTTAGCTTATAGTATGAAATCCTACAATTTAAGTCTCACACTAAAATTATTTATTTATGTATAAAGTTACAGATGAAGAGTTGCAAGTAGTGTGCCTGGATCTGCTAGAAGCTGGTGTAGAAACGGTGAGCAATTCTGCTGACTTCATGCTTCTCCACGTCGTGAGGAACAAGCGAGTCCAGGACAAGCTTCATCGTGAGATCGATGAGGTTATAGGGCAAGAGAGGTCTCCCTCTTTGAGCGATAGGAATAGGTGAGAAGTCAACGATAGCCTTAACAATCCCACTGATTGGCATTAGGAGCGCTACCACCGATTCAAGCAAGCACATTCGGTTCGGCAGTGATTGTTGATCGACAAAATCGACCCGAAACACCTACTGCACATATTGTAATTTATTCGGCTAGTGCCGACAGGCCAGCCGATTCGGGCTGATACCCGACTGGCATAAGCCGGGTGGCTCTTTTCTCGAACATTTGTCTACACATATTCGATTTTGCTGAGCTGTGTAGCGAATAAGTGGGTAGCGTCCCTAAGCCTTCCCGCTTGCGTAATGGCAGATATTGAATATTATACGAAAACGTCATAATCTTCGTATAATCTCTTTCACTCAATTGTAAATATCCGACTTACACCTCATTAAGCAACTGCACACACACAGTCCGGCAATCACCACTGATCACTTCACGATTTTGTTTGTAATAAATTTTACCATGATGTGATATCCTGTCATTAGCTTATATAAATTATTCAAGTTTGTTAGCATAGTTGTTTTAATTGTATTGCTGTTGGATATCCAAATAAAAAAAAATTTAAGGAATAATTTCTTAGGTGTGTGGATATCCTTACGATGTTTCCTGTCACCGTGAGAGCAGTCAGCTTACTGTAGCGTCATCTAAGAAAGTGCTTCACCAGTTTTAATGACATCTCGCAATGGAAGAAATCTTCAATAAAGCTCATCATTGATTTATTGCTACCGACAATAGAAGTTATTATTTTATGATATTAATAACCCATTGGTATACATGTAATGCACCGAGATCGATCCCGAGAACCAGTAAGTTCGATTGGGGAGCCAGTGCCTTAACCACTGCGTCATCGACTTTATGAATGAGAGGTGTTAGCTTTTAACTACAAACAACTGAACATAGCAAAGCTTTTGTGTAACTATTCATAATACAAGTGTAAAATAATTCCATAGAGTAGCCCAATTTTAATACATGAAACGAGCTGTCCATTAGAGCATTTTTTATGAATCATTGAGGAATGCTGTGTGCAAGTTTTCACGTACACTTTTCGCCTTGAGCGTCCTTGATTTTTGTATAAAACAAAGTTGGTTAACTCTGTCGCTCGATGATGTTTCTGTAATTTACATGCTAACTAACATCAGAATGTGAAGGTGAACATCCGCAAACAGCACACCGTGCCCCAGTCGAGCAAGGTCCCTGGGTCAGGTTTATGCACATGCATGGTTATGGTCAGGAATTGCGCTTCTGAAAAAACAATAATCGTGCCAAATTTTTCTAATAAAATACTTCTCATGGATTTTTCAGCGATATTATTTTCAATCATTTTCGCAGAAATTTGCATATTTACTATTGGCGTGACAGTAGGAAATACTGGAGTTAAGTATTGCAATATGTTTCCATACGAGTATATTGTTTCTTTTACGTAAGTATGATCTCGTATTATTACAGGATGTTATACACGGAAGCCGTTATTCTGGAGGCACTGCGGATATCGTCGATAGCACCGGTGGCCATTCCCCACGTGGCGATGGATGACGCTAAACTTGGGCCATACACCATACGAAAGGTCAGTGTAAGAAGGCAGTTTGAGCTAAATGAAAAAAAAAACATTTGAAGTTCTGTTGTTAACAATTGTGGTGGCGTTGGTAGTATAAACAGAATCTCCGATTTTAATCTTGGAAGGGACATACATGTGTGTAATGATCTCAGTAGTTTGTTCGTGGTTTACAGGTATCTGCCAAAATAATAAAAATACCACTCACGCTCACGTAAAAGATTAACTTTGCGCAGACGAGAAGGAGGTCGAAAATTTGCACAACAGACAGTGCATTATACTCCGTTCGTATTTTCATACTCAATCCCAACTCTCCTTCCTCCACAATGCATCGGTATCGGTTCGGTTCGGAACAATCTAGCTGGATAAAATTATTTGTTAAGCTTTTATGCTTCGTTTGGAGTTTTTATGTTGACTTGCAGTTTTAGCGCAAAGCACCCATAATAAAAGTAAATATACCTAAGTTTGAGGAAAAAATGCAATTACAGGTAACATTTTAATAAATATCAAATAATAAAAAGAGCAATAAAAAAATATTATCAATCTATAAATACATCTTAACTTATCAAATACATTTGACCTTCATGTAACAGATAGATAATTTAAACTGCAAATCCCCACCTATACTCTCCACCACTCTGAATTTATTGGCCAGAAAGCAATCCCCGCTCTTTCTAGGGCTTGACCAATAAACATTGCCAATTTCACGGAAAATCTGCTGATACTTTTTTTTGAATTCATAATTTGGCAATAAGAAGATGTACCTACCTACATTTGCGCCATTCATCAAACATTTCTAATTTCGAGATGGCATTGTCGTACTCTGAAAAAAATTTACAAAATTGCTGTACTTATACAGGTTGCAGTTAAAAAGTTTATGACTATTTAAATTAAAAACATTATGGTTTAAAAGTTGAGAAACATCTGTATCATGGAAACAAATTTTAGACCGGGGAGTAGCGCGGCCATGTAGCTTTTGGTCTTAAGAACTTTAAAGCAGACAAAAAAATACGGAACACTTCTATTTGTCAGCCAAATGGCGTAGTGAGTAGTAGCCTCGCCTCAAACGCCGTGGGTTCCAGGTTCGAGTCCCGGTCTGGGCATTCGTTTGTATGATGAACACAGATGTTTCATGTTCCCTGGTCATGGTTATTGATTTTTATAAACGTAAGTTTATTCTGGATTCCCCCCAGTTCGCTGTATGGTCATTCATAACACAAGCTTTGCTTACTTTGGGGTCGTACAGTTGGTGTGTTAGTCTTGCTATTTATTTATTGTGAAAATCTTTAAATATAGCAACAGTAGTCCAATACATTGAAAATAAAAAACATAAACATCAAATCTATCGCATATATTTTTCGAAATATTTAATCTCACTGACAAAAAATGTTACACCACAAAGGGCATAACGTGCAATAATATACATTCTACTTACACCTTTATCTAAAGCCTGCCTCAATATCTTAATCTAGTTTCTGGTCATCATAAATTTTTTATTTTACTTGTAAAATAATTAAGTCACTACAAACCGAACCGACAATAAACGACAAGTAAACGAAGATAAAAGGACACGAAATATTCTCGCAAGCGCGTGTTTTGCATCATTCTATCACTTTTATGTCGAGGAGCAATATAATTAAATTTGTGCAAGTGTCCGTGGTAGAGCCATTTTCTGGTACGTTATGTAAAAACGTCGTTTTTCTTTCGCTATTTTACTTAGTCAAAGGTAAATAAAGTTAAAACCCCCCTAAAAACACTGGTAAATCCCAAAGTTACTAGATCTGTCTGAATCACACGTTAATTCTTGTCCCCAAATTAAACAAAGAGTGAATAGGTACCTCTTGGACAGGCGTGTATGATCCTCGTCTTCATCGTCACTTTCCATCAGGTGAGATGGGAGACAAACGCCTGCTAATTATTAATGAAAAAAAAGTTAAAAAAAAAACATACCATACCGGCCAAGAATTTGAGATCCCCAGAAATGGGAGATGGCAATCTTAAATAATAGCAATAATAACTGGGTTCCCCAGCTTATTTACGATGTCTAGGCACAGCGATAGACCTTATTGACACTAAACAGATTATGATTTCAGAATGTAGAGACGAAATTTAAAAAAAAACATATTTTGTTCCGTAACCTACATACGGTATAACGGTGTAAATTATATGTTTGATGTCGCTCGCCAGGGGACCTACCTTCTCCTTGCTCTACACGACCTGCACAATGGCAGTCACTGGAAAGATCCCCAAGAATTTCGTCCCGAACGATTCCTTACGAAAGAGGGCAATCTAATGCAGGATGATTGGCTCATGCCTTTTGGAAGTGGTAAGTTTAAAAATACAAAGAGTTAACTGTACAGTATGAATATTGTAATGTGCTGGCTGTCCTAAATAAATAAAAATAAAATGTTAATACATAAAAATTCGAAAATCAAAGGAAATTGGTTCTTCTAAAGTCACGGGATGATCACGCTTTGCGTTTGTGTTTTATGTAATATAAAAAATTTATACAGAAGGAGAAGAAATAGTTTAAGACAGGAAGACGAAGAGAAAAGCTCCAACGGATACTTACAGATACTACAACGGATACTATCCGTTGGAGCCATAATGCTTACGCGCTTTTATTATTTCTAAATTTTATTATTTTATTATTTATTTATTGTATGTGCTTTTCTCTTCGTCTTCCTGTCTTAAACTATTTCTTCTCCTTCTTCATACATTTTTTACATTACATAAAACACAAACGCAAAGTGTGATCATCCCGAGACTTACGTTGAATCAGGCGATGTATAAGCTGGAATGGGTCCCATGCATATTCAATTTCAATATTGGTTTTTACTCAAGTTTTTTTATCATTAAAAATCTTACTAAAATCTCATTTATAGTCGTTTAAATGGTTCACATCATCCTAGAAAGTAAATTTTTGATAGTTTTCTTAGAACTGTTTTATTTATGTAACCCGCGAGATTAAATTTCCTTTTTTAACACAACTGTGGTGGATACGCAGCCTTATTAAAGCATCATGTAGAAAATACATAATTATTTCTTCTTGCAGGAAAAAGAAAATGCATAGGAGAGGGATTGGCGCGATCGGAGCTGTTTCTATTTCTGACTTACATACTTCAGAAGTTTTACCTCACTGTTCCTGGGGGTGAACGTTTACCTTCTGCAGAACCTGTCAATGGAGTCAGTTTGTCAGCTCAGCCATTTAAACTTGTATTTCATCCAAGAAATTAGTTGTTATCTAGGGCCACACAGGTAACCTAACCTTGTGCAGAATATCTGTATTTAAAATTGGTTTTGGAATTGTGGTTGGAAATAAATGTCTTGTTTTAGCTAGTCAATTGTTTTTTTTTATACCTAAATTAATGATATGGTAAATAAAAATATTCATAGCATTATTATTAATTAAGTTTCCTTTTTGCTTTTTTTGTTTTGTATATAAGCAGGCCTCCGTCTCTAGATGTACTTGCGCTAAAGGTCCGCGTCAAGCCAGTAACCGCAGTGCGCAGCCGCCACAGCGGGGTCATTGAAAATTCACGCCCGACCAACATATAACATTCGTGCGAATGACGTGTAGGATTAACGACACAGATTGGAACATCGCAGAAGATGTAATTCCAATTCCTAGAACTTTTTTATAAGCCCTAAATATCATAAAATTTTGGGCATATTGAAGGTCCGAAATAAATTACGTCCTTCAGAGATTAAAAATAGGAAAAACTGCTAAGCCTGAACATAAGGTTTCCTATTATGTTCTTGAAATAATGTCGCTGCCTCTCGGCTCGACCCACCTATCACTGTTCTAAAATAAATCACCAGCTACATAGAAAATCACCAGTCACCAAATCTGCTTTCTTGGCCGATGTCGTGCGAAAATCCGTATAAGATTAGGTAGTGGATTCTGGTCTTCAAAAAATGAACGTGATAGTCTACTCCAAAAGCTGGCCAGAAAACGCTTGAATAGATTTATGGATCAGCTAAAGTGATTAAACAATTATTTATTTTATTTATTCATCATAAAAAGCATTGCAAATAACTCGTTTCAATATGTAAAGGTAAATTCGTTCACTCAAAGCAAATCAGATCTAATATTTATGATATAAGGAAAATTTTTCTTCTCTAAGTGGATATTTGGCACAAAGGACAGATTGAATGGTCAGTGACCAGTTTGTCTCTTGTCTAAAACCGAAGTCCTAGGTATGTAATAGAATTACGAGCAAAAAAGGTTCTAAATGTTGGCACTTCATAAACAGTAGCGTATCGTCTATTGTAAATTATTTTTTGTGGTTTTATTTTGTTTTGTCTTAACACAGTAAGCTTTATAAATTATTGATGAACGGTGAGAATTGAAAGTTCTTTATACAATTGCGTAGGAGGATAATCAAATAGCCTTTTGTGTTGTTTCATTCAAATCATTAAGGTAAATTAAAAAAAAGGGTCGGTCCGAGTACCGATCCCTGCGGAATTCCAAAATCAACGATAACAGGGTCACTGATGACCCCATTCCTGTTGACAGACTGAGTACGATCGCTGAGATACGATTGAAAAAGCTGCAATTGAATCCCTCTCACCCCGGCACCTTCCAGTTTTCTTATCAGTATGGGAATAGAGACAGTATCAAATGCTTTTGCTAAGTCTAAAAATATAGCACTTAGCGGAGCGATTTATTTTTTTTGTAACATGTTGAACTAAGTCTCTATCGTTTATAAGAATAATATGGCCTTGGTTTAATGGAATTTTACGTTTATTTTACGTTTATTTTACGTTTATTTCACCATGGTTTTGTTTTGTAAGCATGTTGTGTATGGTCAAAATTATGTGTAAAATAATTTTGAATAATTGTGAAAAAAATAATAAAATAAATAAATAAAGTAATCTGTTAGTGTTATAGATGTAATGGAGGTAAAGTTACTTTTTAAATTAATATACAGTGTTGGCTTTTGTTTTTTTTTTCGGGGGGGAAAATGCATTACGCATACAAAGCTCCCCCATCTTCCGCCTCGCCGCCTTGTGACGGGGTTACGGGAACGCTTTCGAACACATCCGCGAACCCGCCGGCGGCAGCCGCCCACAAGCGGCTCCATCGCGAAAGCCCGAAGGCCCTACACGATGGGCGCACCAGATGGTAAGGTGCGCCTCCCTCCTCGGCCTCCATCAGTACTGTAGCAGACTCCCCCCGAGTCTGCTACTAGGAGGCCATGGATACCAGATAACTGGTACCCGGTGGCAGATCAGGTCTGTGGTTCTGCCACCGACCACACCTCGGCCGCAGAGGATAGGGCAAGCTGCGCACCGCAATACCGCCATGCCTCTTCCTCTGCGGCCCCACCAGTGCCTTTTCGACGGAACGGCCCCGCCAGCTCGCAGGGGGTAGGGAGAGTGGCGCACCGTAAACAGTGTTGTCTATCTCAGTGTTAGTTAATGTAATTTTCTATGTACACGGTCTTGTGGAATGCAACGTAGACTTAAGTATGTTTAATAGTTTTGTTTTAATTATTTTATTAAGTTGTAATTATAGTAATAATTAGTAAGTTGTATTCTATTGTGGGTAATAAATAAATAAATAAAAAGTCAATTATAGTATCTGAAGTTGATAAATTATGTCTGAAGCCATATTGGCTATTGCATCATTTTTCTAATCTCAAACTCATCAGTGGGCAGAACGACAAATGAGTTAATAGGAGATGAGGTTGGCTTGAAGTTTGTAGCTAAATTAGTGTCTGTTGTATTTAATTTATATAAAATATTGTAAGTGAGTGATTTCCCTACATTTGTAAAAAAATTGTTCACAGAATTAACGGATTCTTTGGGTGTATTTTTTATAGTTAATAAAACTGAGTCATCTGGTTTTTTAATGTCAAGGTTACATATATGGCGTATCGTCTTCCAAGTATCTTTAGTACAGTTTTTATGTTTATCAATTTCAGATTGTTCATATGTCATTTTCAGAGAACGGATAAGTTGATTACAAAAAAGTCTGTATCGTTTATAAGTTATTTGAAAATTAAAGTTATTAGAGTCTTTTCTTATTTTAGCGTGCAAATTATGTCTCCACCTTATACATCATCTTAATAAAGAGGGTGTTATCCAAGGCTTGTTTGTGAGTGCAGTTTTCTACTGTGTTGGATAAGATACTAAGAAACTCATCAGTTGTTTTAGGATCAGTACCATTGTAAATTACCGATCAGTCTGTGTCATTCAGCTGACTTAGTGCTTTATCATAATCAACTCTAGTGTTTGTCTTACCAGGATATCTGTTACTACAACGTTTTTAACCGTCAATAGAAAATATGAGCGAACTATGATCTGTGATAGAAGAGTTACAAATAGGAGTAGTAGATGTGTGACGGTTGTCTATTTCGACCTCTTTTTGTCAGTAAATTTTATTTTTTTTGTCGTTCCCGACGTAATTTTAAACTAGGAATTACGTAGTGTCGGAGAACGGCAATGTTTTGATTTGACAAGTCAGTCACGAAATATTATCCATCAAAGCAACTTGAATCTATTTATTTATTATTGTTTCTGAGTTTATTATTCAAAATTACATAGTTAAGATATTTTATTATCTACAATCAAAGTTTTTTTTAAGAAACCTATAATTTATTTTTACGTTCACGAGTGTGCGTAGCCAAAATTTTTGGTAAGGATTCTCATTCATTAAAATTTTATTTTATTGTTATTTTTTCTTTTCAGATCAAATTTAATTGTATTAATATTTCTGTTCTATTTTGTGTGACTATTTTTTTATTTCAATTTTGTTTATATTTTTCTGTTTGTATTTACAGGCATTTTTGTATATTTTAAATTTTACCGAAAAAAATAAACATAGAAGAGAGTTTTGGTGTTTTACTGGTACTACGTTACATACTGGCGCCCGAATATCCAAACGTAGTTTATGGAGAAGAGAGGAGGAACTATATCAACAGAAGAATTGCAACATTAAAAATAATTTTTTATAATTATTATTGAGGTCAGGCATAAAACTTTATTTGTTACCATTTTCAATCATTAACATTCACTATAATATATTTATATATATATCTACTATAATATATCTACTATAATATATCAAAATACTGCTAAATTATTCAGACATTTAAGTTTCTTTAGTTTCTTTCGTTATAATATCCTTGAAGAAATTTTCTGAAGACACAACATTCTATAACCCAGTAATTTCACTATTTAAATAACATTTTCTATTCATTTTCATCACTTGAAAATACGTATATTTTTAAGGCTCTATTCTGCATAACGACTATTAACAAATTTGTTTCACTTTAACATTTTTTTTTTGATTTTGCAATGAATTTTTCACAATTAAATAAACCTGAAATAATTTATGAATTAAAAATCAGAAATATAAATTTTTCTTCGACGCAATCTGTAGACGAACTACGATCATTATTATTAAATATTAATGTAGATTCTGAAACAGAAATTTTACAAAATAGCCCTGAAGAATTTTCAGAAGATATTAATATCATTAAAAAAAATTTAAAACTGGTTGAAACTTGTATAAACTCTTATCCTATTAGGAAACAAAAAATTTCACCTTATTTAACTCATATAAGAACAAGATTAGGCCTCATTGACATTACATCAGATTTATCTTCAGAGCAGTTAGATTTAATAAATTCATGTTGGAATGATTTAACTCAATTAGACTCACGTTTTAAAAATTTGGAAAAATCACCAACACATTCCACATATCATTCCGCAGAATCTATACAAAATATTAATCTACAACCCCTTTCTTTTTTCGAAGCATTAACTGATAAGGTCAGTAAAATTACAGAAAATCGAACTAACAATGATTTAAAAAGATTTATTTATAAAGGTGAAGGTTGTCCAAAGGATTTTATAAAATAAATAATAAATTCGTTCACTCAAAGCAAATCAGATCTAATATTTATGATATAAGGAAAATTTTTCTTCTCTAAGTGGATATTTGGCACAAAGGACAGATTGAATGGTCAGTGACCAGTTTGTCTCTTGTCTAAAACCGAAGTCCTAGGTATGTAATAGAATTACGAGCAAAAAAGGTTCTAAATGTTGGCACTTCATAAACAGTAGCGTATCGTCTATTGTAAATTATTTTTTGTGGTTTTATTTTGTTTTGTCTTAACACAGTAAGCTTTATAAATTATTGATGAACGGTGAGAATTGAAAGTTCTTTATACAATTGCGTAGGAGGATAATCAAATAGCCTTTTGTGTTGTTTCATTCAAATCATTAAGGTAAATTAAAAAAAAGGGTCGGTCCGAGTACCGATCCCTGCGGAATTCCAAAATCAACGATAACAGGGTCACTGATGACCCCATTCCTGTTGACAGACTGAGTACGATCGCTGAGATACGATTGAAAAAGCTGCAATTGAATCCCTCTCACCCCGGCACCTTCCAGTTTTCTTATCAGTATGGGAATAGAGACAGTATCAAATGCTTTTGCTAAGTCTAAAAATATAGCACTTAGCGGAGCGATTTATTTTTTTTGTAACATGTTGAACTAAGTCTCTATCGTTTATAAGAATAATATGGCCTTGGTTTAATGGAATTTTACGTTTATTTTACGTTTATTTTACGTTTATTTCACCATGGTTTTGTTTTGTAAGCATGTTGTGTATGGTCAAAATTATGTGTAAAATAATTTTGAATAATTGTGAAAAAAATAATAAAATAAATAAATAAAGTAATCTGTTAGTGTTATAGATGTAATGGAGGTAAAGTTACTTTTTAAATTAATATACAGTGTTGGCTTTTGTTTTTTTTTTCGGGGGGGAAAATGCATTACGCATACAAAGCTCCCCCATCTTCCGCCTCGCCGCCTTGTGACGGGGTTACGGGAACGCTTTCGAACACATCCGCGAACCCGCCGGCGGCAGCCGCCCACAAGCGGCTCCATCGCGAAAGCCCGAAGGCCCTACACGATGGGCGCACCAGATGGTAAGGTGCGCCTCCCTCCTCGGCCTCCATCAGTACTGTAGCAGACTCCCCCCGAGTCTGCTACTAGGAGGCCATGGATACCAGATAACTGGTACCCGGTGGCAGATCAGGTCTGTGGTTCTGCCACCGACCACACCTCGGCCGCAGAGGATAGGGCAAGCTGCGCACCGCAATACCGCCATGCCTCTTCCTCTGCGGCCCCACCAGTGCCTTTTCGACGGAACGGCCCCGCCAGCTCGCAGGGGGTAGGGAGAGTGGCGCACCGTAAACAGTGTTGTCTATCTCAGTGTTAGTTAATGTAATTTTCTATGTACACGGTCTTGTGGAATGCAACGTAGACTTAAGTATGTTTAATAGTTTTGTTTTAATTATTTTATTAAGTTGTAATTATAGTAATAATTAGTAAGTTGTATTCTATTGTGGGTAATAAATAAATAAATAAAAAGTCAATTATAGTATCTGAAGTTGATAAATTATGTCTGAAGCCATATTGGCTATTGCATCATTTTTCTAATCTCAAACTCATCAGTGGGCAGAACGACAAATGAGTTAATAGGAGATGAGGTTGGCTTGAAGTTTGTAGCTAAATTAGTGTCTGTTGTATTTAATTTATATAAAATATTGTAAGTGAGTGATTTCCCTACATTTGTAAAAAAATTGTTCACAGAATTAACGGATTCTTTGGGTGTATTTTTTATAGTTAATAAAACTGAGTCATCTGGTTTTTTAATGTCAAGGTTACATATATGGCGTATCGTCTTCCAAGTATCTTTAGTACAGTTTTTATGTTTATCAATTTCAGATTGTTCATATGTCATTTTCAGAGAACGGATAAGTTGATTACAAAAAAGTCTGTATCGTTTATAAGTTATTTGAAAATTAAAGTTATTAGAGTCTTTTCTTATTTTAGCGTGCAAATTATGTCTCCACCTTATACATCATCTTAATAAAGAGGGTGTTATCCAAGGCTTGTTTGTGAGTGCAGTTTTCTACTGTGTTGGATAAGATACTAAGAAACTCATCAGTTGTTTTAGGATCAGTACCATTGTAAATTACCGATCAGTCTGTGTCATTCAGCTGACTTAGTGCTTTATCATAATCAACTCTAGTGTTTGTCTTACCAGGATATCTGTTACTACAACGTTTTTAACCGTCAATAGAAAATATGAGCGAACTATGATCTGTGATAGAAGAGTTACAAATAGGAGTAGTAGATGTGTGACGGTTGTCTATTTCGACCTCTTTTTGTCAGTAAATTTTATTTTTTTTGTCGTTCCCGACGTAATTTTAAACTAGGAATTACGTAGTGTCGGAGAACGGCAATGTTTTGATTTGACAAGTCAGTCACGAAATATTATCCATCAAAGCAACTTGAATCTATTTATTTATTATTGTTTCTGAGTTTATTATTCAAAATTACATAGTTAAGATATTTTATTATCTACAATCAAAGTTTTTTTTAAGAAACCTATAATTTATTTTTACGTTCACGAGTGTGCGTAGCCAAAATTTTTGGTAAGGATTCTCATTCATTAAAATTTTATTTTATTGTTATTTTTTCTTTTCAGATCAAATTTAATTGTATTAATATTTCTGTTCTATTTTGTGTGACTATTTTTTTATTTCAATTTTGTTTATATTTTTCTGTTTGTATTTACAGGCATTTTTGTATATTTTAAATTTTACCGAAAAAAATAAACATAGAAGAGAGTTTTGGTGTTTTACTGGTACTACGTTACATACTGGCGCCCGAATATCCAAACGTAGTTTATGGAGAAGAGAGGAGGAACTATATCAACAGAAGAATTGCAACATTAAAAATAATTTTTTATAATTATTATTGAGGTCAGGCATAAAACTTTATTTGTTACCATTTTCAATCATTAACATTCACTATAATATATTTATATATATATCTACTATAATATATCTACTATAATATATCAAAATACTGCTAAATTATTCAGACATTTAAGTTTCTTTAGTTTCTTTCGTTATAATATCCTTGAAGAAATTTTCTGAAGACACAACATTCTATAACCCAGTAATTTCACTATTTAAATAACATTTTCTATTCATTTTCATCACTTGAAAATACGTATATTTTTAAGGCTCTATTCTGCATAACGACTATTAACAAATTTGTTTCACTTTAACATTTTTTTTTTGATTTTGCAATGAATTTTTCACAATTAAATAAACCTGAAATAATTTATGAATTAAAAATCAGAAATATAAATTTTTCTTCGACGCAATCTGTAGACGAACTACGATCATTATTATTAAATATTAATGTAGATTCTGAAACAGAAATTTTACAAAATAGCCCTGAAGAATTTTCAGAAGATATTAATATCATTAAAAAAAATTTAAAACTGGTTGAAACTTGTATAAACTCTTATCCTATTAGGAAACAAAAAATTTCACCTTATTTAACTCATATAAGAACAAGATTAGGCCTCATTGACATTACATCAGATTTATCTTCAGAGCAGTTAGATTTAATAAATTCATGTTGGAATGATTTAACTCAATTAGACTCACGTTTTAAAAATTTGGAAAAATCACCAACACATTCCACATATCATTCCGCAGAATCTATACAAAATATTAATCTACAACCCCTTTCTTTTTTCGAAGCATTAACTGATAAGGTCAGTAAAATTACAGAAAATCGAACTAACAATGATTTAAAAAGATTTATTTATAAAGGTGAAGGTTGTCCAAAGGATTTTATTCAAAAACTTGAAGAATTTTCACAAATAAAAAATATTTCTGAAAAATCTTTATTCTCACATATTTATGATATTTTATCTGGATCTGCTCTTGATTGGTTTAGAGCTAGAAAGTCGACTATTAATGACTGGTCATCTTTCCGATCGGCATTGTTGAATGATTTTGCAATTACCGATTACGATTATAAACTAAAAAAAGTAATCGATGCTCGTAAACAAAAACATAATGAGAGAATTATCATCTACTTTGCTACAATGGAATCTCTTTTTTCAAAACTCTTGGAACCAATGTCCGAAAAAGAAAAAATTAATACTCTTGTTAGAAATCTTAAACCTGAATTCACATTACGTCTTTCACCTACTGATTTACATACTGTAAATTCCCTCTTGGAATCATGCAAATTTACAGAAAGCATTCTCCAAGTTTCTAATAATACATCTTACTACTCTTCATCATCACCACCAGATCATTATCATTCTTTTCCTATTCCTTCTACATCAAATTCTAATAACAAATCGTATAATAATACTCTACTTTCACATAATCAACCATATATTCCTGAATTTCCTTTTAAAGCTTGTACATATAATTCCATAGCAGCTGTAGCTAATCCATTACCTAATACTGTAGCTGCAATTAATAAAAATCAGAATTTTTATAAATTCACTTGCCCACGTTGTAGATCTAATACACATTTATTAAAAGACTGTACTAACACTAATATAGTGTGTTTTCGTTGTGGAAAAAAAGACTTTATTACTAGTAAATGTCCTAATTGTAATAAGTCGATTTCAAAAAACTAAATTACGAGGAGTGCATAAACAAAAATAATGGTATTAAATCATCAAATTTTGACAAAAAAGATTGGGATACATGGTTAAAAACTTTAACAATTTTTTTTTAATCTTATAACACTTGTGCTCTCCTCTTTAATAAAACATCAGATTTTGAACGTCCTTATTTACATATAAAAGTAAACGATTTAATTTTAAATGGTCTTTTAGATAGTGGTAGTGCTATCACTATATTGGGTAATAATTCTCATAAAATTTTATCACAACATGGTCTTTTTATGCAAAAAAACTGTTTAATAAAAGGTAATGTTGCAAACGGACAAACTATTTCTTCTATCGGCATTATTACTCTTCCTACTTTTTATAACAATAAATTTGCGTTAATTACAGCTCATGTGATCCCAGAAATCACTGAATCACTCATTTTGGGTATTGATTTTTGGAAAACTTTTAATCTTGCTCCGGATATTCTTAGTAATATCACATTACAACCTTCAAATTTAAACTCATCTTTTCTCATTAATACAGATTCTAACTATTTTTAGTATTTGGTAGAGAAGCTGTTACATGTGGATCTATCTACAAAAATAAAGATTCCAGAGATGAACTAATTTTCAGTCCTAGGGATGTATATGCTGAAAACATAGGACAATTAATACCTATCTTTTCCGAAGTACAGAAGCGGTTATTTAATGCACATCAATATAATGCAACTTATTATAACAAACATCATCAGAGTTTAGAATTTAATAACGGTGATATGGTTTGGAGGCGAAACCATGTAATAAGTTCCTCTAAAAAACATTTTTGTGCTAAGTTTGCACCCAAATTTATTAAATGTAAAGTTTCAAATAAAGTTTCACCATTAATTTACGATTTAGTGGATATGAATAATAACCCATTAGGTCGTTGGCATATCAGAGACATTAAACCTCTACCGCGTTTAACTTCTTCTTTGAGTGACTAGATTGGTTGTTACCAATTACTTTATATGAATTCATATATAATTATTGCTAATTATCTCACGGCGAGCATAAGCCGATTCTTTTTGTCTTTTTTTTTTCTTCTTCTATGCACCTCATTATCGTTTGGCTATACCATTAACATTGACGTTGGTCAAAACTTATAATTAATTATCATCATCGTAGTATTAGGTTAACTTATTGTGTAATTTATTTAATATTTGCAATTCTAGGAGTGTAAACTCTTATTTTCAATATCTGTATTATACTTTATAGTATAATTTGTCAAATGTTATTAATTTTTTTTTTCTCTCAATTTTTTTTCAAGCGGTTTGCAACTTGTAAAATTAAGCCTTCTGCACGAGCGTTTATTAAGGTAACTCGTTAAACTAAACCATACCTATGTGTATTATTTATACGCTTGAATCACTTTCCCGTGAGAATTATTTTCATATGTTTATTACATAAGTATTTTAATTACTTCACAAAAGACCCTTGGATTTTATTTAAAAGTCAATATTTCACGACTGGCTATGATTTTCTTTTCTTTCCGGCATATTTATTTCAGTCTTTAACTGAAACTTGTTTATAGTAATCACCGTGCGGGAGTTAGCGACACGTTAAAGAAGCCATAAGCTATTAATATTTTCAGCGGATGGCAACTATTAAAGCCTTTTGCCGTTGCGTTCAACTCTGTTGAGTTGACTTATTTAGGATACGATTCCTCATAAGCAACTCTAACTGCATGATGTTTTATTTCCAGTAGTTGGAATAAGACTAGTATGAAAGAGAATGTATGTTGTAATTATAATGTACGTTGATGGAGTTGAACGATGTATATTAACATTGTATATTCCAGGAACATGTTTAAAATTTTATCATTCATGAACCATGTAATTTAAGATAATTATTTAGGATTTTTTTTTCTCTCTCTCGTCTGTTTTGTTTTCTTTTTCTATTAAATAACTTGTTGATATGCAATATATCAGTATTATTTTTTTTTTTTATATATACAGGATGTTTTTTCAAAAAAATTCTTCTATAGGATGTTAATATTAATTTTCATTTTGCTTTTAATTATTATTATTTTTTTGATTGTTCTTTCATTTAGCAGATTAAATATTAAAATTCGATATGTATATGCGGTTTATTTTGATTTGGTTTGAATTTGAAATTTTACTAAAAAAAATCTTTCAGACTTTTTTTTTCCCGGCCCCCGGGGTATTGTGACGGTTGTCTATTTCGACCTCTTTTTGTCAGTAAATTTTATTTTTTTTGTCGTTCCCGACGTAATTTTAAACTAGGAATTACGTAGTGTCGGAGAACGGCAATGTTTTGATTTGACAAGTCAGTCACGAAATATTATCCATCAAAGCAACTTGAATCTATTTATTTATTATTGTTTCTGAGTTTATTATTCAAAATTACATAGTTAAGATATTTTATTATCTACAATCAAAGTTTTTTTTAAGAAACCTATAATTTATTTTTACGTTCACGAGTGTGCGTAGCCAAAGTTTTTGGTAAGGATTCTCATTCATTAAAATTTTATTTTATTGTTATTTTTTCTTTTCAGATCAAATTTAATTGTATTAATATTTCTGTTCTATTTTGTGTGACTATTTTTTTATTTCAATTTTGTTTATATTTTTCTGTTTGTATTTACAGGCATTTTTTTATATTTTAAATTTTACCGAAAAAAATAAACATAGAAGAGAGTTTTGGTGTTTTACTGGTACTACGTTACAGATGTACAACCTATCTTCAAAAAACAATGGTCAATGCAGCTTGGTCCACGGGTAGGATAGCGATGAGTAGGTAAAAGACCTAGCATAGACATCTTGGTCAAGTAGTCTGAGGATCTTGTGTCTTTGTTGCAAACTTTTATATCCACGTTTATATCTCCAGTAACAGCTGCGACTTTTGAATTGTTTAATTTATTCAAGATATTATTTAGGGAATTTGAAAACGATCTTTCGCATACACAAAAGGCGATCTCTAAACTGCCAAAACAGAATATTGATTATCAATTTTAATTAGTAGACAATCTGCATCAAACATGACAGGCTCAGATACTTTAATATTTAACCTTTCGCTTGCATACACAACAACGCCACTATTTTGGTTGATATTGTCACGTAATAAAAGTTTATATTCCAAAAACTGTCACGGACATGAAATAATCGGAGGGGTCGCCGCGAAGGCTTCCACGGTGAAGGCGCTTAGGCGCGTGCAGGGACAGTGGCAGACGCTCAGGCACCGACTGGCGCTCTGGCGCGTGCAGGATCAGTGAGCGCAGGAACAGGAGAAGCGGGTTGGACCAGCAGGCAGGAGGAGGTGGTAGGCAGGATCATCAGGTTCAGCAGCAGGAGCAGGATCAGGCATCGGTGTCGGGGTTTTCAACATGAGGCAGCTTCATGTAGCTTCTGCATGAGGCAGCTTCAGGTAGCTTCAACATGAGGCAGCTTTAGCGTCAGGTAGCTTCAGCATGAGGCAGCTTCAGAGTCCGATAGCTTCAGCATGAGTTCGAGGACTTGCAGAATTACTTACAATAGTTTTGTAAGAATCCGTGTGTAAGAGGTTTAGTTTGACTGGCAGCCTCCATTGCTATCATAAAAAAATTGAATTGACATGATTTGTCAAAAAGTAAACAACAAAAATAGAAATAATAAAAATGAAAGAAGAATAAAAATAAGAAGATAAAAGGATTACAAAAACGTAGGTAAGTATTACTTAACAATATGTTGCGTTGTTGAGAAACATTTGTAATCAGGAAGTATTGGAATATTATTTAAATGTTGTAACCAGCACTGTGTTAAAATAATCAAGTCAAAATCTACCTTTAATCTTGAGAGATGGACCATTAAGTCACCGAAATTATGCTCCGAATGTTTTGGATTCTCCAATTATTTTTAATTTACCTTATGACTCATTTAGTAGATTCTTGCAGTCGGTTGCTTCGTCAACTAGAAACGCTTCACCAACATTGACCTCCGTGTCAATGTCGGTGGTAACTTGTTACCATATTGATTTAGTTTTTTTTGGGAAATTATAAGTCAAGCCACAGATCTCTTTATTGGCCACGTGATCAAGCTTTTAATTTCATAACTAAGCCACGGGAACATGAGATAGCCTCTAATAAACTAATTCGTCTTTTTTGCAACGCCTACTAAATATTATATTTGGGTTAGGTTAACAAGATCGATAAAGAAGAAGATCAAGATCCAATAAGTTTTGTTAGTAGAAATAACTGAGGAATATCCAAAACTGAAACCAAACTAAGTATTAGGGCGTATAATAGTATAAGTAAATAGACTATATCTAAATAAATATATCTATATAAGTAGTTTTTGTGTCTAAATAGGTGTATAATAAATGTAATAAACTAAGAAATACATGAGTTGACACCAGTACCGAACTAAAACTAAATAATGAACTTGCAATAAAAAAACAATTACAAGATATTGAGTTAACGTATCTTATAAGACATATTTATATATTATATATTATAATGATACGAGAGTGGATTGAAAATTTCACGGCCTAAATAAGAAAACACAGGAATAATGCAATTTTTTATATTTATTTTTCTACATACTCTCCTCCTAGGTCACAGCTTTCTAAGTAATCAACCAAGGTGACACCCTTAGAATCCCAGAAAACCGATGCTATTACCTTGTTTACTGAAAAACACACCTTGGCTTTCTTGGGGGTCGGAGATCCGGGTCTCTTCCATTGTTTGGATTGTTGTTTGGATTCAGGAGTATAGTTATGAACCCATGTTTCGTCCATAGTAACAAACCTTGCCAAAAATTCATTTGGATCAGCTTGAAAAAGCTCTAAACAGTCTCTAGAAATCGTGAGCCGAGTTCGTTTCTGTTCAACTGAAAGGATCTTGCAGACACCTGGTGGAACCCTAATTCGTTAACTATCATGTTTTGTGTAAGTTCATATGAAATTCCTAGAACTTCAGCTATCTCAGATACCTTCAATCTTCTGTCTCCCATGATGAGATTACATATCTTTTCGATGTTTTCCGAAGTCGTAGCTGTAGAAGGCCATCCAGAGTGGGAGTCATCTTTGATGCTCTCTCGTCCACGTTTAAATTCAGCTATCCACTTTTTTATAATTGAATACGACGGAGCAGATGTTCCTAAAGTAGCCACCATGTCTTCATGAATCTGCTTTGGAGTTAAGTGTTTCTTGTCGAGGTATTTGATCAGGGCATGGTGCTCTAAAACTATCCATTTTCAAAATCAATGATACTCTCACTTCATGTTCAATAAAATAAATAATTACACATGTATCTTAGAGAAAAATTGCACAGAAACTGACAAAGAGTCTAGGTTTCATATGAGGGTAGTTTTATAATAATATGACAACGCTATCTATGTTAGGCCGCGAACTTTTCAATCCACCCTCGTAGAATAATCATAGAGACGTACCACTACATTTCAAGGCTTCCAGATCATCAAGCTTTTCTATATGTATTGTAGGTGGACCCTCAGCTTTTCTCAACAGCACATTTCCGTTGGATACCCAACAACATTTAAATGAACCAGTTTTGATGAGTTGTTTCGCTGAAGAAATTATAAATTTTGTTTTTGGCGTTAATTTTTCAGAAACATAAACAGGAGTTGGAGGTACTGTTGCATTCAAATCTTTGCTGTTCAACTTATTCTTTACATTGTCTTTGTTGTACAGTCTTACTGCTTGTAGTAATGTATTTTTATGGGTCACATTTCCAAATTCCAAAATAATATGAGCGTTCGCTTTACCTCCACGATATATCTGCTTGATTGTATTCTGCTTCAAATCACATTTCAAGACATTCATCATATTCCTATTAATACTACCTTAGTCTTCATTTTCTCCTTTTGCAGGTTTTTAATTTCGACTACAATCTTCAAATGATTTTTCTGCAGCAGTTCTAGTTGAATTTCCAGTTTGACAGTTTTGTCATGTGCATTCATGCATTCGAACTCTAAAATGGTATTTTTTTTCTTTAAATCGTTATGTTCTTCTCTACTCTGTTGTAACATTTTCTCTATCTCAACATAGAATTCCATTTATTTGAATTTTGTAATGTAAGTTGTTCGTCCGCTTTAAGTAGTTCTTCATTTTTTTGAAAATTCAGCAAAAATTTCATTTTCCGAGTTTTTCCTTTTCCTAGTGGCTCTCGTATCTATATTGTCGTCCTCTCACATACTTAGGTTTGGTTGTGACGAGTGTATGGTGGTTGACGGTGATCGTTGGAGAGGCATCTGGACTTTGGATATACTATGTAGTGAACATGTTGCTCACGTTTGAAACGCGTGCTTTTGTATCCCTGTTTATTACTACTAATAATGTTATATTGCAAAAAGAGAAATTGTGACACGGTAATTAAGTGGACACGGTATTTCATAGTAAGTTTTATCAAAAATTATATTGAAAGTTGTGCACGTATGCTCGACTTGACGTCCCGCGAGTGAATAAAAAACACTTGCAAAGTTGTTGTATGATAAAAAATTTTATATAAAAAAATAACCTTTACTTAGGTTTGCATACCTAATAAAACATATCCTACTATAATATTATAAATGGGAAAGTTTGTATGTTTGGATGTTTGTTCACGCAAAAAATCTAGCAAAAACATCTGAACTTTAAACTGAGATTTGAATGATATTTGGCTCATGGATAGAATATAACCTGGAATTACATATACGCTATTTTTTATCACGTAAGGGTTAAGTACATTATAGACCGTCAGTAAGCTTTTTGTTTCAGCACTTAATGGACGAATGGAATGCACGATAATTTGTATCATTTATGTAAATATTATTTAAAAAAGTATCAGAACTAAAATATTTCCTAATAAAATTTTCTCAATTAATAAGAAACTAAACGTGAGGAGTCTCCGTACAATAGCTGCGCAACGTTGGGTTATTGATTCAATACAAAAGAAGTTTTAGTGGTGGACTATTTTAAAGATAAAGGCATAAAGCTTTTCATAAACAGCAAAGTAAACATATAAAGTATACATTTAAAACTAAATAAATAATATCTAAAATATATTACAAACCTAATTACGTTAATAGTATAATCTTGCAAAGCATTATCCATTTCGATTGCAACTATAATGTGAGTTTTGTTTTCTTTTAGTTCGGGATCCCTATCAACAAACTTCAAAATTCAAATACGTCAATCTATATGCTCTTTCGGTTTTTTCCTTTTTTTTTTGACTTTTTTTTTTCATGTTATTTCCTTTTTGATTTTCCTTTATATTAGAACGTATTTTGTCATAAAATAAACTAAATTATCCAAAAAACCTCCCCTGTGTTAGAAAATAAGGACTTGAGCTAAAAACAAGCTTCATAAGCGCGGAAGGTTGCGGGCATTACCAAGAATATCTTAGTATGAATCTTGATAATACGTTAAACTTGTTTGCGTCTATCAAAGTAGTATGGGGCTAGCATAATTAGCCGAGAAGGTGTCTAAACGCGACAAACACTCGAGCCCGAGAGAGCGTCAGTTTCTCGCATTTTGACACCTCCTCGACTTGTCGCGGGTACAGACCTCTTCCTTTAAAAGCCTTTAGGTTAGTCTAATGTATAAATGTGTTTTCTATCTATATTCTAAATAAAATAATGTAATGTGAGTGTATGTGACTGTACGCAAGATTTCCTTTGACTTCATAATTTAATTAAATTACCAAAAACAAAAAAGTTAGTTCAATAACCTTTTAAATATGGTTCATGACTATATAGTCAATCTATTAAAAATAATCATGGCGGTATTATAAGCCGAAACATCATCCGCCGACGGCTTAAACACTATGGACTTAAGCCTTTTAACGGCATCGGGATTGCAGGATTTCAAAGGGGACTTTGTAATTAAATAGTAAATTAATAAATTAATGACTTATTAATTAAATATTTCTTTCGCGGAGGCAGGAGTAGAAGACTTTTTCGCGATTACAAGGAAAATGGTCGCCTCACTGATTCGCCGGACCTGCGACAGCTCTAACAGTATTCTACTAGTATTAAAGGAAAAGTTAGATAGCTCTACATTAAAACATTGGAATAGTTGCCACCTACAATGTAATGTAAAATAAAATAAATTGTTACTAACTCTTTATATGGATCAAGTGTCCGAAATAAATTATTATTATTATTTTTATTAATGTTTTGCATGGTTCATTGTGCATACATTATCTATTGTTCAAATGTCATTATTCTAATCCTATTATCGTTAAATTATTAATTATTTATTGTTCAACAGTCACTGTGACAGTAAATTTTATTATTTTGTTCATTCACTTCAATATTTAAATCCTAATTCAGAAGGACACAGTTTGAATTATGAGGTTTTTTTTATATTGATATTGGTTTCCTTTTAGTCCTCTCCTTACGGTCTTTTGCTTGATGTATAAGAATTTACCTATCTTTGCGATTAAAAGTTATTTGTTTCTTTTCAATTGTTCCTTTCATATTACGAGAAATATTATAAAAATGTTCGTGAATTAATGAAAAGTTTATTTTTTTAAGTGGTAACTAAAACTTTGAAAGTGCAGCTTATTGTGCAATTACAAAGGCTTAGTTGCTTTAACTTTTTTTATTACGAGAAATACGCTTAGCGAATTGTTTTGCTTTTATCTTTTTTGTTTCACTATAATATACTATTAACTATAATATTAAGAGGAAGACGGTTAATTTGAGTTAAAATAAACAGCTCGAGTCAAGTTCGATTTCTTTTTTGCATTTACCACAGAACTACAAAAGAATATCATAAAATTCACTATTTTTAGCGGAACAACAGGGAATTGTTCCAAATAATGTACATTTCATACCAAGGCCAAATAGGAAATCACTTAGGCAGTTCTTGCTTCTCACATGGTCAACTTTATGAATCCAGAATCACGCACCATCTAAATGCAGTTGAAATACTCGGTGTATGGCGGGAGCACCTCCCCTCCCTCCCAGCCCCTCATCGTTACACCTAGCCGCTCTCAGCGAACGTGTAGGCCGAGGCGTGGTAGCTATAGGGAGGGTGGTGCACTGTTGACCGCATTCAGAACGCGCGCCTTCGTAGCCTTATGGGAGGTAATAGAGACGCACCACTGTGCTCACTTCCCTCTAACGTACTTAAGGAGGGCGTTGGCTGGATCCCGCGTTAACTCGTGAACGGGTGCCGTTTGAGGGTGTTCGTCGTTTGGATACTTGGGGGGAGGGAGACTTGCCGAGCTAACAGATGCTGATAAGAATAATTTTGTATAGACATAAAGAGACTCTAATTTTGTTTTGAAAAAAATATACCTGTGAAGTTTCTTGCCAGTTCTTCTTCACAAAGGTTTTTTCGAACTGGTGAGTCATGTTTTATTTAACGTCAATAAGAACAAGTAATTGTCAATGTTGAGAAATAAATATTTCATTTCATTTCATTTCGTGTCGATGTTAATGCATTACACTGAGCGATTATCGTACCGAACGCGTGACGCACCGCACGCATGCTTTGTTTAACAGACAGTGCTTGTCTGGGGATTTATTATAATTATTATTACCTTAAAATATTCGTGTCAGTAAAGAAATCTAATTTAATTATTCTAATATCTAATCATGTTCAGTCAAAAAAGCTATTGTATAGCTTTTGGATTGGTAACTATATAAGTATATAAGCTTCATAGGTTATTTTTCAACCAGCAAAAGGACTATCGCCAAGAAATACGCGAGTGAAGCCGCGGAAAATGTAGTGTTATAGTAATCTGTTACGTTTACACAGTTTAGTAATCTGTAATAAATGCATTATTTAGTATAATGAATGGTACATTTTATTAACTGAAATAAAGGGCGGATAAAAAACCAGAATATTTTCCCAAATTATCCAATCGATAAGTAACGACGATTGACAATATTCGGTTTCCGTTATTTATAATTTATAAATTTTAAAAATGCCAGCACAAGAATATTATTTTGCATAATTTAATTAGAGTTTTGCTTTTTTGTTTTTTATTTTGTTCAGTGGTGGTAGATTTATTCTGTACAGATCTGATTTCAGAAACCCTGGAGGGGTACTACAATCCTTCCAATTTCCTTCCAACCGCCATCATAACCAATTTGATTAAAATGGAAATGAAATAAATAAGGTAGACAATACCGAATTTTTAGTAATACATTTTTTTGGAATAAATTTTGACTGTAATCTTAATTGGAAAGAACATAATGAGGTAATTTGTAATAAAATAAATTTGCCTACGCGCTACGTATGCTACCTCACAAAGTCGACGAACCAGCAGTATTATCAGCGTATTATGTATATGCCGTAACTATATCATAGAATTGCTCATTTCATTTCCAGCGCTTCTATTGGTAGTTAAAGGAACCGTTTTACGATGTGACCAATAAATGGCTAATTTACCATTTTACGAAGGAGCCACGTGTTAATTGCCAACAAACGATTTCTTAGCATGATGTGGCTTTCGATGTGGCGACTTTCGATCATTTCATGAAATACGACCTTTTGATTGAATGATAGAACATTTCATGGTGTGGGCAATTCTACGATATGGCAAAGACACATTGAGTAAATTTTACGGTTTGGCATCATATTCTGGGGAAACTATACTGACGGGGAAAATATTTGCAAAGCAGAGTAATGTTACATTAGGTCTATTAGTAATCTTGAAGTAGAATTCGTATAACTTTTTTTCATTCTGATAAGATTACTTGAGACAGCACTCTTTGTTATAACTAATGTTCATATGTTTAAAAGTCTAAATCGTCAGAGACTTAGAGGCAAAATCCGATCTCACCCACGCAAAATTGCACTGTACATATTTGAAAATTTCTTCATTATGGGTCCCAAAATATACAATAGATTGCCAAACTGTCTTAAAAATATTAGTCAATTTAAAAAGAAATAAAAAGCTTTTTAATAGAAAAGTGTTATTATAGCTTAAAGGATTATTTTAAAGACAAAGAACAATGTACTAAATAAATTAAAAGATATTATGCCGTAACTGTCACAAATTAATTCTATAATATAAATTGTCTACATATCTTCATTTTTTTCTGTGTTGTACATACCTCAAAGGTTAAACATGCAGTGAACTTAGGCTACTATAACCCAACACTGTGTATACCCATATTTGTGCAAATAAAATTATTTGATTTGATTTGTGGTTGTGTTTTGGTAAAAAGAAAGGAACAGTGTGTACAGTTGCAACCACAGGCAATTCCAACTGGGGCCTACGGTTGGTGTCGCAGCAATCATCAAAATTCCAATATAATAACAACATAAATTAAATAAACACCTACTTTAACCTATTATAATGATGTCCATAGACATGAATTCAACTTACCATTAAATAGACCGCTTCGTTTCAGCTAAAATAGAAAAAAAAATGTTTAATAATGCCATTCATGCTAAAATTTATAGATTATTTCTATGTTTAAACCCGACTTAGACACTTAAAATCTTTTGTGATTTTAAGGTCTATGAATAAACAGGGTTACTGGTATACATTCCTTTCGGGAAGTTAAACTAGAGCTTATTTGTAATAGATTTTGTGATGTATCATGGTTAGTTTCTATGATATCAAAATTTTTAGATTCTTCAAAATATTCCCGATTTCAGGAAAAAAAAACTATGGCAACTTCTTTTTTTTCAATAAAAAAACTTTGTACTTTTTTTTTGAATTCAAAAAGTAATGCTTTTAACAAAGTTTTCACTTCTTTCCAATTTTTCCAAAAAGCTTCTTTGTGGTTTTGTAATTTTTTCTTTTGATTAGGTATTAGTATTAGCTGGTTTTAGTTTATTTTGTCTAGGTATTGTAAAAATTAGCACCATTTTAGATAGCTATTGAAAAAAGAAGTTTATTTTAGTATATTGTACGATTAATTCTATAAAAATTTTTCGTCACAACTTAAGATTAATTAATCAGAATGAATTAATTATCATAAATTATTTGGGCTCTCAAGTTCTCTACATCAAACTTAACTGTAACTTTTGAGGGTGTTACTAAAAATTAATGTTATTTCGAGAAAGTGCTGAAATTATAGTTACCAGAAAAAGTGCGAAAAAATTATTTCTCTTAAAAAAATCTTACAGACGCTTTTTTGCAAAAGAAAAGTAAGAATAACTGTGTTATTACCTATATGAAAAACTTGTACATTTTAAAAAATTTACAGCATTTCGTATTTCTACTTATCACCATTTAAAAAAAACTGCTTGAAACTGATTGAATGATTGAAAATTGTTAAACAGAGAGCATCTCTACAAATCAATGTATTAAACGCATGCGCTGTTTAAATATCATCGCTGTCATTTTATTAAACACCGGCTCAAATCTCTTTTGTTGATAAAAAGTGATAATTTTATTAAAACAATGATAATGCCAAAAACGTATCATTTTGGTGCGATTAATAAGGTCAAGTGATTTAATTAACTAAAAGCTATGACAACTAAAACTTATGTCACCAACCAACTGTAAATAAATCTATAAATAGAACATTAATCCAAGATATACAACCTCTTTGGATTGCATAAATACAATACTCTGTTTACAAATGAGGTTGATTCATTGAAAAAGTTTTTAAATAAGAAGAAGAAAGAAGAAAAATTTTTACACTGAATTCGTGTAAAATATGAAGCGGTAGAGTACAATGAATGAGACTTTAGGTCGTGGGTATGCTCGTATAGATGCGATCCGTGCTGCTAGGGGAGAAATGGCCCAAATGACGGAGCCCGAGGGCCCACCCCCGGACCGTTATAATTCTGTCTACCTGACATTGTTCGTAGCTGGAGCTGCTTTTTTACTTCCGTTTAACAGGTAAGCAGTTTTCTTATCTTGATTATGTGTAATTGAAAAAAGTCGTGCTAAGGTTAAACTCTTTATTGTAATAAAATATAACTTAAAAAAATTAATTAGTATAATTAGTATTTTCCTTAAACTACAAGAGTTTTTAAACAGTTTTCGCTTAGTAATGTATATTTAATTACAAAAATTGGCTCTAATTGAGTGATTATTTACAGTTGACCTTTTATTAACAAAACATTAATTTCGAATCTTTAGCCACATTGGCGCCGAATCTTGGTACCTATTTATGGCGCTGCGACGTAACAAAGATTTGATTTGGTCATTACCTTGACTCGTTAAGTACAGTGATCAAAAACAATTTTACGTATTGACTTCGTCCCAGCCTCAAAATATTTTCGTAATAAATATAATCGTGCCTTAGTTCGATATTTTAGATAAAATGTACAATATAAATCGATATTTACTGTACATATTTTTGAGTATTCTACTTAGCTTTTTACTGCCTACGCTTAGCTAACTATACCCTGAAACGAGTTACCCATTTAGAATGAAAATCTTGTGCACGTAAGTATTCGGAGAACGTATTTCGATGTAAATTATATCTTATATGTAAATTATATATTATATCTTTAAAAAACGAAACGATGCATGATCATACCATCAGTCAGACACTCATCTAGTACCAAGTGTATTTGACTTGTTAAAACAAATCAGTTTATCTCAAACTCGCAGGCTTTTCGAACGCATTGAATCCTTCCCCAAACCTCCTGGTTTCAGCATCAGATCAGCGCCATGAAACCAAATTAATGTATTACCTTAAAAGATATTGCATTTAACGAAGTGTGTTCTGCAATCAGCTGCGAACCATGACGTCAAAGACGACATTACGTACTCAAATTGTCAACTTGAAATATTCCTCGTCACAACTCACTGTAGATAGGACTTCATAAAATGAAAATACGTTCATTCTTAAAGTTATAGATTGATATGTCAACTAGACGTTGGTTAAAAACTTCCACAATTTGTTTACATTGTTAGTCGCAAGTCAAACCTGTAGCGGATGACTTTTTTACAGAATTTTGGTTTTACTCAAACTACAATTCTGAGGAACTTTCCCAAAGACAGCAAATAAGAAAACCATTCGACCTCACATATTTACGTAAATTGGTCAGCTGCTAATTGTTGTATTTTTGAACTCACACCATATTTGAGTATTCTTCTGTAACTCCGATTTTAGGTATAACGTTAAAAAGAGTTTCCTTGTTAACAATTATGTTTGGGGCAAGTTTGCGGCTGGTTTAACATTATACCAAGCAGTCTTGTGATCACTTAAGTACGTCTTATAAATAATTATCAAATGAAACAAATTGAGTAGCCTTAATAGGCTCAAAAGGCGTACCTAAGCATTCATTTGTAAATATAATTCTATTAAGTAGTAGAAAAATGAATGATTCTTGATAATAAACACAAAAATATCATAAATTTTATGTAGATAGTTTAAATCTCGTATTAGTGACTTTAAATATTTTACATAGTAAAGCCGTCAACAATACAGAACCTATTTTAGCTAAGTCTCTATACTTCTTCGTACTCGGCAGTGTCTAGTTATGTCTATATGGTAACCACTGTAACGAAGGCACGAATAGTCCGAAAAACCTGGAATAGACAGCCTTTATGCCATAAAGGCAGACTTTTGTTTAAGAGTATGTGGTGTTTCCGTGTATGCATTTGATTTAGTATATCCCAAGCTAAACTTCGCAGTATTGTAAATTTTTAAGTAAGTTTTTCGTAAATTTTTCATCCATAACACTTTAGTTACGGCTTAAACTTCTTTACTTTCAATAAAATGTTCCTTTATCCTAGCTTCATAATGGCGGTGGACTACTTCCAGCACCACTACCCTGGCACCACGATAATGTTCGACATGTCCACTGTGTACATCGCCTCGGCGTGCGTGGCTGTTGTCGCCAACAACCTTATGCTGGACCTCTTCACTTATAACACGAGGATTACTTTTGGTAAGTTTGGAATCTAGGTTATTTAGAAAGAGGAATTATTCGTTGTTGTTTTTTTTTGCCGATGGGAAGCTTTTATATCCATTTTATCCAGAAACTCCTGCGAATTCGTGAAAGTCGCGAAACGCCGTGTAAGAAATGATTTCAGACCTAAGCTTTGGTTGGATACAAAAATTCGTATCTATGCTGAGGAGTGGGAGCAAATGCTGTGTACAAATACATGTTCAAATACGGACCACAAGATGCCCGAAACTGAACCAACAATAAAGTGTTTAACCCGTCGAATAAGAGGATGAGTCATAGCAACGAGCTAAAACATCTTGCACATAATTGTAGTGCTAGTTAAGCTTATTTGTTAAGTTATTGTTTGTGGGTATAGTCCTTCTTGTTTTGACCTCCATAATAACTATTTGTGTTCCGATCAATCGGAAGGAAAACCCAGTGCAAATACAAGAATAATGGATAAATGATATCTACCATTAATGATTTTTATGGGCGTGGAAGCTAATTACCTTCACGTGGATCGAGGCCGAGTGGCGTAGTGGGTAGTAGTCTTGCCTCATACGCACGAGGTACCAGGTTCGAGCCCTGGTCGGGGCATTCATTTCTGTGATGAGGCTGTTGTCGAGACATTGTTGTGTATGTATGTTTATTCTGGGTTACCCCAGTTGGCTGTGTGGTATCCATAACACATGCGCTGTTTACTTTGGGGCCTTAAAGTTGGTGTGTATGTCTGGTGGAAAAAAATAAGCGTTAGTTATTCCCAATAATTTAAGGTTGTTAATCATTAATTTTTGTAGGGTTTTACACCAAGGACGTTTCGTATTTTTAATTCACTCTACACGTCACTCAGAATTTATTATCATATAGACCTAATATGTAATATCTGTTTAAAGATCTTTATTCTCATTAAAACATTAAGTCATTTGCACGAGATTTATAAAACAATATGTAAGAAAATGGTCTTGACTTACAGAATTATACTAATAAATATATCAGTAGGTAACATAATGAAATGACTATTTACAGTAAATTGTAAGTCATATCTTGTTCCATTTTGCGTTGGGACTTCATACTGTTGAAAAAGCAACTCGCGCCTGATTTTTTTTAGTTTCAGTCTCGTAAGTTTTTTATGTACGTAGATAGGTAGTTCGTGGATAAGAGTGACGTTAATCGTATTTAGAATAAAGTTACGATACGTATTTATTATAGACACATTATAAATAATGTAGTGCTTTTCTTTCACGCCGCTCGATATGGTGCGGCCTGCTTACATTACATTGCTTTACGGCGGTGTGGAGTCCCTTGCGTCGGCTTCTGTTCCGCAGTAAACGAGGACTTGAACGAACTATTATAATAAAACCCATCTTTTCTACTTCCCAGGCATCCTCGTGTCCTTAGCGACCATGCTGTTCGTGGCGGTCTGCAATATCGGATGGGATGGATTTTCTACACGAGTATCCTATACCATCAACCTGGTCGCCATAGGTGTGGTGGCGTTTGGGTGCACGGTGCAGCAAGCGTCGTACTACGGGTTCACGGGATGCCTTCCTCCACGGTACACGCAGGCTGTTATGGCAGGGGAAAGTGAGTTTTATTGTACATTTGTAAGAATGGATAGTTTCTTTTTCTTAGGGTAAACCGATTTTGCCAAACGTTTTTCAAAGTTTTCAAAGCAATTGCTCCAATGAGTGCATTTGCTCTAAATTAACACGGTATATTTATATTTTAATTATAAAATTTTATTATTTAGGTATAATAACGATGACTGGCGTCAATTAATGATTGTTTATAAAACTTTAAGAAAGTACCCACCTACCTACTACTATCAGATTTTTTAATAGTCAGATTTATCTGACTATCACTCAATTAGCTGGGGAATAATTTTGAAAATGTGATATAATTTCTATGGAAATTCTTGTAAAGGGTCCAAGTTATTATTATTATAATAGTAACCTACTACACTGGGGACTAACTGCACGTGTTCTTCTAACTATAAGATTTTCAGTGAAGTCGGGGATTTCAAACAAGACACAAACAAAAATCATTTTTTCTAGTCCTATTTACTTAGGTCAAGAATTGCTATACTCAAATCATCAAACTTGCTCTTTAACTTTCCCAGGCGCCGCCGGTTTCTGGGTATCTCTCGACCGCATCATTACCAAGTACAGTTTCCGTACCCCACGGCGGAGTACCTTCATGTTCTTCGTGTTCTCGATCCTGATACTACTGGGGCACTCCATGCTGCATCACGTCATGATGAGGCATCCGCTGGTGCTGCATTATTTGAGGCTCACGAGCGAATCGCGACATAAGAGACGGATACAGTTGCATTTGAATCCGAATGAGGATGCTAATTTGGTAAGATTTTGCCTATATTTTGTCTTAATACCTAACAAACCTAACCTAACCTAACCCAACTTCATCAGTGTTTTAAAAAACCATGTTACAATATACCTAGACCTACATTGCATTGTGTTGAAAGATAATCGTAAAACGTACAAGACTTGAACTCCCTAACAAATATGTATGTTTGAGGGTCATTAGGATCTTAAACAATGTAGATTCATTGTGAACTTTCAAATTTATAATTCCTAGATTTATGCATTCATATCTGGATATGTGGTGTGCTTGCTTGCCCGGAAATATGCACCAATCCACTAACCATATGCGTTCCATCAATAGGATTACTTCATATTTTTTCAAGTAAGTAAACAAGACAAAAATAAGTTCTCACACAGGTTTTGTGCTGAGCCTAGGAATAAACATTTGAGTGACGACTTTCGTTGGTTAGTTACGAGTGTTTTCTATTATATACGTAGTTACATAATACAAGATTTCATACGTGTGGTACAGAGGTCGGTATGTTGAACTGAAAATCGAATTAAAAAGCCATGAAATATTTTTAGGTGGAAACTGAAGCAGGAGAATCAAGCTACGGAGTATTGAAGTTGCAGAGCCCGGCGCCTTCCGCCGCACAAGGTACGTTCCCTAAGTGAACAGAGCAGGTCATGATAAACTGGGGATACATAAATAAGTCAATCATACAGTAATGTAAATTCATACAAACTTTGGCGAGACCTGAGTAATCTATAATCCGTAGATAGGTTCGAACCACAGCGATTTTCAGGAAATTGATGCGTCCAATAATTTTATATTTATTACTTTTTTTCCAAACGAATACGTACTTAAATACTAAGGTCATAGTAAATTTACGTGGCAGGAACCACACTGAGACCTCTAGTTTAGTCATGTCAACCCCGTGAAGTTTCGTAATAATATTGTACCTAAAACAATACTCTACAATCAAGTAGTAATGTGGAATCAGTACTGTTTAACATATTAACTTTCTAACTAACTCAAATTATACGTTAACTTTTAAATAAGTATTTCCTGAATAAATAATTCTTTTGATTATTTTTTATATTAACACATAGAAAGTAAACAATGTTTTTTTACATAACACCGTCACAGTAAAAATATATTGCTAGGTTACCTGGCGACGGTGGGGTTCGCGAAACTATTATGCACTTTAAATAAACGTACTTTAAATAAATAAATACCCTCTAGCTAGTTCTATAAAATATTATTTGATATAAGTTTAACATTTAGTTCCCGATACATATTTATTAACAATTAGTTAGGTAATTTGTTTAAGATGTCTGGTAATACTTATTCCCATTTTCTCTTACCATGTATATTTTCCTTAAAACATAGGAGAAGCAGACACAGCGTTCAGTTTCTCGAACCCCGTGTACTCGCCCACGGCGACCACGGAGCTGACGTCACCGCCGCCGGGCACGGAACCCGGCACCCCACCCACTGTGCCGGCGACGCCGCGGCCTAGCTACAAGGTCGAACATGTGCTGTTCCAGAGTACTGATAAACCAGCTTCTTGGGCTGGGTTTAAACGTGAGTAATTGTGGATATAATTTGTAATTTTATTCAAAAACGGAACGAGCGATTAAAGGTATCGTTTTTTCACTATATTCATAGCCGCCAAATGAGAACGCGACCCACCTGACGGTAAGTGGGGATGCCACCCATGGACATCATCAGTCGCAGGTGTGTGTCGTCATTATAGTGATTGTGATCATTATATCGACTAATGATGCGTAGCCGACCGTAGTCTTGAATTGATATTGCCTTTGTTCCAGTCATTGCAGGGTGATAACTATTATTAGTAGTCGCACCAATGCAGTATTTTCTGTCCCCAAATGTAGAACGAATTATTCCAAAAATCGTAGCTTGCAACAAACATAATGATTGTTATCGTCACGTAGACATATTTAACTGTAAACTAAATGCTTTTAGTTCATCTATGAAAGAAGAGTTTTTTCTTTATATAAATTTATTTTATATATTTTTTTAAAGTACAGATGCTCTGTTATAATTTTAAGTAATCATTTCTTTATATATTGTCATATTTTAACATGTAAGTAGTATATTAATAAGTATTTGTAATGTAATAGTTAACGTTGGAAACTGTTTCGACTAGACTCTGGTAGGCTCGAAGTGACGAGTCCCACATAACTCCGATCGCGCGCGCGGAGTATGCGTAAGAGCATTTTTTAAAATCTTTCTCTCCGTGGAGGGGAACAAAAGAAGAAAAAAACCAGAGTTGCCGATTTCATATCTTGAGTTGTTCGCCATTGTTTTCTATTTACCTTGGTTGACATTGGAATATCTTTACCGCCCTTAGTTTGAAAGTAATTTACACATACATATAATAGTGTCAAATTTTGCTCGCGTTACGTCATTACGTCAGGAATGTGTTTTGTTTAATTTTAATTTAGTGCTGATACTGTTAGGGCGCAATTCGTATGACAACTGTAAATAAACGCCGTGAAGCAAATCAGTAATAAGCCTTCTTGGAAACTTCTTTCATTTTGGATGTCATTAAAGAGGATAGAGCACTTTCTTGGTTCACCATGGGATATAATACGATACAAATATTATACTTATTGCTTTCAAAACAAATGGTTGTCAGACGTATAGGGTAGAATTATATTACAAAATTAAATTACAAAATGTATGTGACAGTTTAGGCAGTCTTATTATTTCTTCTTCTTATCGTGTGAGAAAGCAGCAACCTCTGGTTTCAGCGTTGATCAAGCCGTATGGAAACTCCACAGGCCTCTGACGAGGCTTCACGACTGTTATCTTGCGACAACAACCAGGACTGACGACTTAACTTGTGACCGAGGACACGGAAACCCTCAAGATCTTAAACCACTGGCGGTCACCCATCCTAGCTCTGCCGCACCGAACGTTGCTTAACTTGACAATCGTCAAGCGACAGTGACAACCGTGCGGACATGAGGGCTTCACCATGAGTCTTATTACTATAATGCAAGAACGTTGATTCTGTGTTAACTCATAACACAAGCTTGGCCTACCTAAGTACTTAAAACTATTCATCTAGTGCATCATTATTATTAATTAAATAATTTCCCTACCAGGTGCCGTGCTAGCTCGGTGGGCAGTCGCTCAGTCAATCTACCCGTACATGGTGTCGATCGGGCTGGTCTACTTCACAACACTAAGCTTGTACCCCGGCATAGCCTCTGAAGTGCCTTCCTGTACGCTGGGAACATGGATGCCAATTGTACTCATGTCAGCTTTTAATTTAGCTGATTTTACTGGGAAGGTAAGTTAGTAGCCAAAGAACTACAAACTCATGATAACATGATGAAACTTATGACACATAAAATACAAGTTGTTTATTAAAAAAAATGTCTAAATTGTTTTTTAAACAAATGTCCAATAAATAATGATATTTAAATCGAATTTCGAAAATTTATTATTCTATATATTTTTTTCAATTTTTATAGTTAAAAAGGAGCATACCCCCTCCTGATAGTAAGTGGCGTCCTCACCCAATGACATCATTATTAATAGTAGGTGTTTTATATATCAATAACTGGGATTATTATATCGACTAATGATGTGTTCCCGACTGTCAGTACGAATAGCCTTAGTTCCAGTAATTACATTAGCTCTTCCTTCCCTGTGACCGGAACACGTAAACGTGATTATTATGGCAGACAAGTAGGAAGGACTGTAGTACCGCCCCAGACGACATCTCAGCAATAGAAACTCTAATACCACTACTAAACTAATAATAGTTTATTTAAGTTGATGTCATCATTATTCGGTATTTTTTAATTACTTCACAACTTTGCTCGATCAACCGAAATAAGTGCCATAAAAATAGTAGCTAGGCCTTAGGACTTGTCCCACATTTCCGTACAACAATCCAGCATCATCCGTACCAAGAAAGCAGCAACGTTTGCGTCTTGGTTACAATAACTTTTTTATTTTTAAATTTGTTCTGAATCTGAATGCATAATCTTAATTCTACTATAACTCTTTCCTTTTAACTAAGCTCATCATATAATGCATCATCTATATTAGCGAAAAACTTGACTATGTCTTTTGCTCTTGCCAACACCGCAAATTTTTATACAAATATCTGTACTAATTTATGCAAATAAAATACTTTCGTTTTTAATTTATGAATGTAACTTACTATTTAGATCGCAGCAGCGTGGCCGTACGAGTGGTCGCGCAGCCAGCTGCTGATGGCCAGCGGCGTGCGGCTGCTGCTGGTGCCGCTCATGCTGCTGTGCGCCTCGCCGCGGCACAGCCCGCATATACACGGAGATGTAAGATTTAAAGTGCAGTCCTTTTAAGCGACTTAAAAAAATGTTTGTATAATTTTTTATTTATGTTGGGGCATAGCTTTTTTTGTTTCTGCCCGGATTTATTTGGCATTGGGTTCAATGTAGCTTCAAGTTTCACATCGTGATTTCTTGGAGCTGGACCTCAATTTACTCATTTTATTAAACTTGTTTTCGCTTGATGTGAAATTCAAGAGGGTTATTTCAAGCAGAGCTTAAGTTACACGTTCATTTTGATCTAAGTTTAATGTACGGAACAGGATGCAGTAGGTAGGTGAGGCAGTAGAGCGGTATGGACGTATTAACAACATAGCTACCTCACCACCCTTTACCTAAGTTTAAAAAAACATACTGTATTTTATATCTCTGCTTTTCGATTTAGTTCCTTATTCCTCGTGTAGATCATGCAGCTCTCACAATGGTATTAGAAACACAGCCACCAAAAGCAATGTGTCTTAGATAGATACCATCAAGGGCCTTATTTTAGTGACTTTTTCTATAATTTCATAGTTAGGCTTTCCTATTCAGTCGAAACATAGTTGAGACTCCGTTAACATGTTTATCTTTCAGAGATTTCAGAGGCTGTATTTTAAAATGCGTATGTTTCAGATATATCCTATAATGTTCTCCGTGGTGTTAGGCTTCAGCAACGGAGTGTTCGGTTCCGTTCCTATGATCATGGCGCCCTCTAGAGTTAGTAGAGAACATCGGGAAATTGCTGGTAAGTAAAAACCTAATTTCTATTTATGACAAAAATCCTTACTGACTTATATTCCTGTTTTTAATTAAATATAATAAACAATGTTCTGAATTCTTCAAAACTAATTATGATCATAGACACGTTAATTTACAATGAGGATTAAACAGATTGAATTATTGACGTGTTCGGCCCTCGTTGTACTATAGGTACAAATATTATGACATATTATTAACAAGTAAATAGCGTTTAAGCGACAACTTACTTTTACCAAAAATTATTTGATAAAAACATACAAATACTTGTCTTGAAATTCACTAATGCCACATGCAAACTTTTATTACTTATCAATAAATGTATGGCTCACTCAAATACCTTAAACCTAGCCAGAGCTTTAACTATTCCTTCAACCTCTAAATTAATCTAAATTATTCTCTCCCTTCACAAAGTAGAATGCGTAATTTTCCTACCACTTCGGAAACCCTTTCATCAAAATGAGCGAGCAGAAACTCTTCATCAACTCTAACTACTGCCTTACTTTTGCAGGTAACATGATGACACTGTCCTACAACGGAGGATTACTATCTGGAACCCTAGTGTCCTATTTATTATTAAGTATGTTAGGTCCCCCTGCCCCTTCTGCCTGTAAGACCTACCCCACTCCACCACTGCCTACCCTTCCTCCTATCACAACCACCTTAGTACCAAGCAATTTGACACATCTCCTGACAGTTCTGCACTGAACTGTCAAAATAAGTACGTTATTTGTTTTTTCAAGCTGAAATGTGAGAGATCGTAATGTGCCTGATAGCTGCTTTTTAAAAAAGTAATTATTCTTTGAGTTGAATGTAAATCACAGTAAAAAAGTGTAAGAAAAAACTGTACAAAGTTCCAGAAAGTACACATTCTACAAAGCACCGCTTTACACATTTAGTTAAATGTGAAATATTGAACATTTTCAAAATTATATACTTACATTTATCAATAAGGAACCGATTTATACCGGTTTGGTGTTCCAAAAATTTCATCTAGACACCGAAACCACGTATACTTAACTTCGTCAATCATTCAAATATTGAACGAGACATCATACCAGAAAATAATTAACATTTATTTGGTAAATGTTTACTTAGAGATATGTTGCATGTGAGTTGCGTGTTTGTATAAAGATCACGACTCTTCGGTTACGTCTAAATTCCATAATATGACGCTACGGTCAAAGTGCATATCTTTGCTGTAAAGTGCAGTTTAATTTTATACTCTTTAATGAAATGACTGTAACTTTTTCATTACTTAATATGTAACTCGATCTAATCATGGTTCTTAAAGGTGTACCGAAAGATTGTTTCATATATTTTAAGTTAAGTATATAGAGTGGCCGGAAAATTGAGTTCCAAAAAATAATTCAGGACCCAGGGTAGCACAATCACCATGAACGTGTATCTGCAGCAACTTTTCATAGTTTTCGAGTTGTGAATTTTAGATACCCCGCGACGCGAGGAATCAAAATTTTTTTTGGAACTCAATATTTTCCGGCTACGAAATACGCAATCTTATAACGCTATTCTCGTCGTAAGCTAATAATTCATGAAAATATTCTGTATGTGGTTTATTAAAATTCAGGAAAGAATAACCCAAATATAATTTTCATAATGAAGAATTAATTTATTAAATTTTCATAGTGGTTATCGTACTAATATCTTAATTGAAAAAAATTACGAACATTTAAATTAAAATTGCTGTAATTGATCCAGCTCCAGGTGATTTGTAGCATTTATTTCGATACCAATTTTATGTAAGAGATCAGACTGTCAGATAGTCAACCTTAAACCTTTATTTAACGATAATGCATGAACCTCTGTATTTTATGTTTCTCTTCAAACAGTTTTAGTTGATATATAAATTATGATTTTCTATGTTTATTTAAACTATCACCGAGTTTGTATATACTGTAAATATATTGTTGTACATATTTTATTAAGATGTTTAATCATAAGAAACTATAGAAACCTTCGTTACACTTCTACTTTGACTAAAATATGTACCCAGCCTTTCCAATTGCTATCAATATAGTCACTTCGCTACACTTGTATCTAGGCAAATAGATCTAATAGTAAATTAATCACTTTCAAATTTCTATGTATTCTCCCTTAACACTATGAAATCCTATACTCACTAATCAATTCAAGTGTAATTTAGATAGTTCAACACTTGTGCGCTTGGCCCTATGTGTGAGTGCGTAACTAATGTACTGGATGTACACACACACCAAGCGACGACTACATGGTTTGACAAGATGACAGCTGCCACACAAAGCTAAGTTGCATATTTATAAGCTCGTGCACACATAGGAATGGGGGCATAAATAAATTGAACCATCTATATACTCATAGCTATTCTCGATCGCAAGACGGAATACAGGGTGAATAAACTTTTGAGGAAAGTTGTAATCATTACGTCGGTCTAGGCTAAGCCTGTATTCCCGCTGTTGGGAGCTAGTGGGGTATTCAAAATAATAAAATGCAGCATTATTTTAGTTTTACACACAGGTTTCCATATCAACATTGAGTTTTTAGTACAAAATCATTTTTTGTAACAAAACAACATACGATTTTTTAAATGTAATATGACCGGTTTCGATTCTCGATTGGTGCATGAGTTTTTTTTTGAAGATCATTGAATGCAATTTTCCTTAACTCCAAATCGACGTCAAAGGGTTTTTACAACAAAATATCTTTGATAGTTTCAGACTTTCCCATACTGACCCATCTCGATGAGTCACCCTGTAGACTGTCGAGTATTAACGCATGTTGTCAATCAGACAAATTCATGTACAGCCTTCGGCGGACCAATCTGACTGAAGAAGACAATTTGACTACCGAGTAGCGTAGTGCTTAATAGCCCTGCCTCATACGCCGGAGGTTTCATTTGTGTGATGAACATCAATATTTGTTCTAGGGTCATGGCTGTTAATGTACGTATGGTATATTTATTCTGGGATCCTCCCAAGTTCGTTGTATGGTCGTCCATAACACAAGATCTGCTTCTTTTGGGGCAACGCCTCTGGGAATTTTAAAAACATCCATTTTTACTCGAATTATTTCTAATAGTAGATTTTTAGACGGTTGTAATTGGATATTTTTCGAATTCGAATTTTTAACACTAAACGATCCGTTAGTAGGAGTAGTGTGAGTCCCGGATTCATCAAGCAATAGAATCAGCTGATGAGTACCAGAAATTATCAACAGGGCAGCAATCAAACGACATCTTAGTGTGCATGGTACGTGCTCACATAACTCGATAGCTCTGAACTAAGAGATTCGCACACACCTACGTTCGTGTACTGCGCAGCGGCTCGCAGCAACTTCAGAACCGCAGAGTTATGTGACGTGTACTGTAAGCAATTTTATAAAACTTATTTATAAACATATCTGAATCCCCGTTTGAAGTAACTACTATAACTGTTAAGGTTAAGTTAAGGTTGTAGAAAAATCGTAATTCAACAATTTTGATCAAGTCACCACTGGGACGAAACTCTTAGCTCTACATTGTTTTATATTTGTCAGTCCTACTGCCCTAACATATTCATTTCTTTGAAGGCTGATTGTTGTTACTATATTATTACTAATTCTATAGGATCTACTTTAAAACAGGTAAAAATATAAAATAATACTTATCTGTCTTGCAAAACTTATTTATCTAATAAAATACTTAACTACCCCGACTGCTACGTACCTCCAGATTAAAATATTTTTTACGATATCAAAAAATAGCCAGATCTTTCTTCGCGTACCTTACAATTAAAGAAATACTTTAATTTGTTTACAATGTATTGAATAATGTAATTTCCTTTTACTCATTTAATATCAATAAACGTTGCATCAGAAGCATCGATTTATGTTAGTTGTAAGTTAAGTTGCTTCTTGCGTCATGACAATGAAACTTAGAAATTTAATTACAATAAATATCTGAATTATGAATTGTGTTTGATTTATGATATTTAGGTAATTTTACACATAGTTCCAAAATTGTAGAATAGATTGTACATGTATTTGTGTGTGTTAAACTTGTGTATTTACAGTAACTGTGTGTGCGTGACAATAATGTACACAAAAGCGTCGAGAGTCCGCGCGCACCAACGAGTTGAACCACCTATACCTAGTATTTGCGTCACAGGTTTATTGTAATCTAAACAGTGTATTGGCCAAAATTCATCCGTATTATTGTAAACCAAAATGACCTTTGCATTAAAATTTTCTTTTAAGATATTTTGATCTTATCTCTTAGGGTACCATATTCAAATGGTTCGTATCTCAACTGATCAAGCGGGATTTTATGCTTAGGCTTGTGTTCCTGTCTTAAATTATACTATCTTGAAGAAACAGTTAGTCGAAATTCCATTTCACATAAGTGTCTACATAAAACAAGTTATTATTTATTTATATTGAAAACATTTAAAGAGGGAAAAGTAGAATTTTTTTGTATAAATCTCAACTTGTGCAAAAATAGAAAAGCTCAAAAACGCATAGATGTCTGACACCTACTAACGTACTTTCTAAAATATTCTAAATTCACAATGCTCGTAAGAGAAATATTTTTCCTATATTTTAAGTTTAATTTACACGTAGCACAGAATACTGGCAAACGTGAAAGAAATAACGTTTAAAGCTAAGTTGGACTTACTGTAACTGTGTTATCATGGATACATGGCATCCATAACACCAGCTCAGCTTACTTTGGACCCATTCAATAAAAGTTCTGTCAAATGCACTGGACGACGGCATTATCATGTTTATTATGAAAATTTAAGTAAATAATTTAAACTTCGTTATCTTAATAGGCGCCGCCGTATAAATATAGATAAAAAATACTAAAAACTTTCAGAATCTTACGAAATAAAATAAAAAATTGTACGTGATAGGAAACTTTTCTTAGTGTTTTATGAACAATTTGACTTTTATTCGCGACCTTTTGGTATAAGTAATTGTTAGAGGTTAGACCAGGTCAAATTCGATCAAATAGAGGTAGTGACCGCAAAAAAAAATGGTTGAAAACTTTTCATCCAAATTTGTTACCAATTTAAACGTGTAACTTTCAGTTTTATAAATCATTATAATTGACAGAGACAGATGGGAACAGGCGTCACGATTAACCAGGAATGTAATGTGTAAAATGGGGAAATACATGTAAAAATCACATCCTTTAAAAAATTGTGCGAAGTGGAGCTTTTACAGATAGAATTCCTCAAATAAATAAAAAATTAGGGTTTTAATTAAAAATAATGAATCATTAAACTAGCATTATGAAATAATTTTTAAGATAATTTGAACATTTTTTCTTCTGTCCAGTCTGGCCACACAGCTCACTACAGGGGTTGACCGCGCGCTCCGCGCTCCTCATCCAAGAGGGCCGCGCCTAAACCGGCGCCGCTAACTTCCCGCCACTGCGCAACCGGGGTCCCTCGGAAGCAAAGCCCGTTCAGCCGACGCCTACTTCGGCTCTGTCTTGGAGGCAGCGTCCGGCCGTTCCACCTGCACCTTCCCGTCCTATCCCAGCTCCCGTAGGGCCGCGTCCTGTTCCGTCATCTTCACCTCAGTCATCGTTGGCTGAGGACATGAAGACCGTGTTCGACGTCATTCAAAACGTCGACATTACGGAGATTTCCGTTCTCGCACGCAAACTGCGAGCCGCCCGCTCTCCTCAAGAGCGTTTATTAGCGTTAGCCGAGCATCACTCGCTTCTAAGTTCGTTATAAATTTTATTTTAATTTTTTTATTTTTGTATAAATTCGTAAATAAGCAAATATAATGTCAAGACCCGCAAATCCCGCGTCCGGTCGTATCAAACCCAAGGGCTTATCCCTAGTTTCTTTTAACGCTCGTAGTCTCAGCACTAACCTTCCTGGGCTCAAAATGTTCCTTCAGAACAACGAGCCAGACTTATTGCTTCTTCAAGAGACGTGGCTCACTCCAAACCGCACCAGGGGATTCGCTGTTCCCAATTACGTGTTCATTCGTAACGATAGGCCCGACGGTTACGGCGGCACAGCTATTTATCACAAAATAGGTTTCCACTGCACTCCTCTCCCCAACCATCCTCTCCTCAACATGGAGGCCACTGTGTGTAGATTGGCTATGACCGGTCATCCGACCGTCATCATAGCTTCAGTCTACATACCTAGTGACATCCATCATACCAGACCTATCCTTAGCGACTTCGAGGCCATTCTCGCCCTCGGCCATTATGTTTGGAGATTTTAACTCCAAACATACTGATTGGAAGTGCCTATCGACCAACCAAAGCAGTAGAGAACTCCTTAAAATCCTTAAACTCCCGTCACTCCCACTCACTATCCCGGCAACCCTAACTACTCTCCTGACATCCTCGATTTTACGATCGTCAAACAAATCAACCTCGATCTCAGGTCTATCAAACCGCTCGATGACCTTGGCTCTGATCACCGCCCCGTCTCCCTCGTGCTAGGACCGCCTAACAATCACGTCACTCCTCCTAAGACCTTTACCAACTGGAAAGGTTTTAAAAATACGTTAGCTTCAGCCTTAGAGGCCCCAAACTCTCCGCTCGCGATCTCCCCCGACCAATTAGATAGCCCGGACAAAATAGATTCATTAGTCGACTCCCTCACTGATGCTATAAACTCAGCCATCTGTGTAAACGAAAAGGTTGCTAAGCGAAGTTTACCCAATCTACTCTTAGCCGTTAGCAATCTCATTAAAGCTAAGAACGCGGCTCTCTGGAAAGCCAAGAAGTATCACACGCCCGCCTATAGATCAGCTACGAACAAACTACAACGTAAAGTTAGGTCTAGCCTCGCGGAACTCCGAGACGCTCAGTTTAACGATCTTATGGAGAATATCTCCCCGTCCCACCAAGCGTACTATAGTATGGCCCGAGCCTTACGCGTAGACGCCGCCTCTCACATTCCTCCTCTCACTCGTCCCGACGGTACTATTGCCTTTGAAGCTGAAGAGAAAGCCGAATGCTTCGCCGACAGCATAGCGGCACAATGTTCACCCAGCACGCAACCCGCGGATCTCTCCAACATCCAGGCGGTGGAGGACGAAGTTCTCCGCAGAGAATCTCTCCCCATCACCGACGACCCCGTCACAGTAACTAATGATGAAATCTCGCTTCTCATTAGAAGTCAAAACTCCAAAAAGGCTCCGGGTGCGGAAGGAATTTCCAACCACGCACTTAAGCAACTGCCTCAACAGATGCTTACCTTATTAGCTATCATTTTCAATGCCTGCTTCGACCTTAGCTACTTTCCAAAAGCTTGGAAAGAAGCGACAGTCATAGGCATTCCCAAGCCGGGTAAACCTCTGAATATCCCAGCTAATCACAGACTCATCAGCCTCAAGGCAATGTCTAAACTTCTCGAGAGAGTCATACTCTCTCAAATGCGGAACCATCTGTTTCCAACGGATGGCGATCCCCTCATCATTCCCCACCAGTTCGGCTTCCGCGCTAAGCACTCCTGCCCTCAGCAAGTCCATCGAATCGTCGAGTACATACTCGACGGCTTCTATCCAAAACGTAACGAAAACGATCGCAGTTTTCTTTGACGTAGTCAAGGCTTTCGACAAAGTCTGGCACAGCGGTCTCGTTTATAAACTCTACAAAATAGGCTTACCGGCTCGCCTAGTTAGGATAATCGCGTCGTTTCTCAAAGACCGCACGTTTCGTTTCAAACATGAAGGCACGCTTCCCGCGCCTCGTCCCATAAAGGCTGGAGTCCCTCCAGGCTCAGTCCTCGCCCCTCTGTTGTATACCGTGTACATTAACGACATTCCCATTCCGCCAAAAGACGTCGAACTCGCCCTCTTTGCCGACGACACAGCCCTTTACACCAAAGGCCAAAGTGTCCCGGGTCTCACCACCAGACTCCAAAAGGCTGTAGGCGCCCTCGGTGCATGGTTTCAAAAATGGCGTATCGATGTGAACCTTGACAAGAGTTCTGCGGTTTACTTCGACTGCAAACAACGTCATGACGCTGACAACCTGCACGTTCGAATGTTAGGCACTCCCATCCCCTGAAAGCACACTACCAAATACTTAGGTGTCACCTTAGACCAGACGCTTTCTTTCAAACCACACGTCGATAGAGTAACGAAACTCGCCCGTTTTTACTTAGGCCGCTTATATAGTATGTTAGGTAGAAAAAGTAAAATGTCGTTCAGAAACAAACGTACGCTTTATAAGGTCTGCGTTAGACCAGTCATGACATATGCCTCGCCAGTCTTTGCCCACGCCAAACCCTCCGTCCTGCAAAACCTGCAGGTAGTTCAAAATCTCATCTGCCGCAGGGCCACAGACGCACCGTAGTACGTGCGTAACGCGGACCTGCACAGAGATCTTGAACTACCTACAGTGCAACAGCACCTCAAAACACTCTCAGAATCGTTCTTTAAACGCGCCGAATCCCATCCCAATCCTCTAGTTCGAGATTCAGTCTCATATACTGCTCCTGTCTTAGATTCGAAATTCAAAGTCGCTAGACCGAGAAACGTGCACACGAACGTAGCGACGCAGCTGACGCTAGATCTCTTAGCCCTTCAGGCCGCAAATTCTAATGCTAAATTCTAATTCTAACGTAAATCCGAATTAATGCAATTTTATTTTTCAATTTTTAATGTTTTAATTATTTACTTTTCATTTTGAGCACCTTCAGTGCTATGTAAATCCCAGCGGGTGACCCTTCTGGGCCCCGCTAGCACGGCCTTTTTCTCCATTGGCCGTCGCTCAGATGAAAGCTGAGTAGCAAAAAATTGCACGAGCCGACAGGGGGTTTTTAGTGGGTATGGTTCTGGTAGGCGTCGGGACGAGTCCCACATAACTCCGATCGCGCGCGCGGAGTTTGCATCAGAGCATTTTTTATCCTCCTGCCCTTCCCGTGGAGGGGAACAAAAAAATTAGAACGGCATTCTCGCTCCGATCGCCGCCCGGTACGGACGTGCAAGACCCCATTCTTCGTTGATCGGTCCCTTCCCGATATTACGTGGCGCTCAGTCTACTGACGTCACAGTTTAGCGTGTTGGTTCCGTGCTACGGTTTTCAAGGTTTTCTACTCCCTCTGAGTGCTATCGAAGTGTGATTTTTCTTTGCGACTAAGCCCCTTAGTCTTCAAAGTGCTGTGCTAAGTTGTGTTGTGCTTGTGCTGAGCGCAGTGTTGTGCCCAGCGTAAGTAGTCTAGTTTCAGTACAAAGAATACTTAACGGTGACAACGAATTTGTAATGAACCAGTCCTTTTATTTTTATTTTATTTCTCTTCTCTATTGTAATTTATTTTTCTTCTATTTTCATATTTATTTTTATCATATCTGTGTGTTTTCGTGGGTATTTGTCCCTTCTGTCGGTAAAGGTTGACACTAACGCGGTCAACTCTTTACCTGCGTAACCTTTTTTTTTAGGTTTCTAGGTACCGGTCTTCGGCGAACAACGGTTAGTTTTAAGTTATTTTCCCCAGCCCCCCTACCGAAGGTAGGGAGGTTAGCCACTAGGGTTCGCTAGGTTTATTTTAGGGAACTCTAGGCATCTATTATAATAGGAATCTTTACCTATGAAACTGCCGTTTTGCCGTACTGGCCATTTCAAATGAAAATATATATTTTTTTGACTGATAATTATAATTTCAAATTAATTTTATTTGACAAACATGGAATTCTTTTTCTAAAATCGTCATTTGTTTAATAGTTAGTGTTTTGTTTTCAACGCATTCGAACATTTTTCGTCATCATGGATAAGTTAAAAATTTGAGTAATTATGGAGTATGAGTACCGTCGTGGCAGCAAAGCGGCACAAGCGGCACGCAACATCAACGACGTTTACGGAGCGAACACTACAAACGAACGCACCACCCGTTATTGGTTTACCCGCTTCCCGAAGTACGCGTGGAGACGTGCCTTGCACTGCTCAGCAGGCATACAAATGAAGGAATTCTGAACCGCATTGTTACTTGTGACGAGAAATGGATCCTGTTTGACAATCGTAAGCGCTCAGCAAGTTGGTTGGATCCTGGTTCAGCACCCAAACAATGCCCTGAACGAAAACTTACCCCTAGAAAAGTGATGGTCACTGTTTGGTGGTCTAACGCGGGTGTGATTCATCACAGCTTCTTGCTAAACGGGACAAGCATTGCTGCAGATGTGTACTGTGAAGAACTGAACACAATTATGGAGAAGCTCGCACGTCTCCAACCAGCTTTGGTCAATCGTTCGGCTCCACTGCTCCTGCACGACAACGCGCGACCTCATACTGCACAGCAGACGGTCTCCAAGCTACAAGAGTTGGGGTTGGAAGTTCTCCGTCATCCGCCGTACTCACCAGACCTTGCGCCTACAGACTTCTACTTTTTCCAGAATTTGGATAACTTCTTGGCGGGAAAAAAATTCAATACCCGAGAGGCAGTACAAAATGCCTTTGAAGAATTTGTTGCCTCCCGTCCAGCTGATTTCTTCAAGAAAGGCATCAATAAGCTACCAATGCGTGGGCAAAGATGCATTGATTGCATGGGTGATTATTTTGATAAATAGAAATAAAAAATATAAAAAAAAATTACGCTTCATTTATTTCGTGAAAAACGGCAATTTCATAGGTAAAGACCTAATATATTTAAATATACATTCCTTAGTATTCATACTAACCCCTCCCATGGATTCGCAAAGCGTAATTAACTTCGCAAAAGCGTTCGCCCAGGCGCTAGCCGCGTCGGGCGTCTCAATCTCTGACGAGGTATTCACGCAGGCCTTATCTGCGCTTAACGCGTCCCCAGCCCCTCAGGCCCCGACCCCGACCCCTCAGGCCACCAACTCCCAGACCCCTCAGGTCTTTACCAGCCCTCCCGCGTAAATCCGTTCCCGTTTTATCCGATATGGACTGCGCGTCGGTCACGTCATCTCGCGCGTCGCAGCGTAAGCGTACCGCTCCCGGGAGCGACTCCGATTCCGACCCCGCGTCCGAATCGTCGTCGGGCGCCGCTACTTTAACCGGCTCTCCTGAGCCCGCGTTTCAATTAGTCGCCAAACGCTCTAAGAAGCGTTCGAAGAATGCAACAGTGTCTGCAACACCCGAGCCCACCCCGGTGTCTTCAACACCCACCCCCGCGCCGTTAATGTCACTACAAGTGACCGCGAATACGTCGGCTCCGTTCAAGCCAGCAACGCGCTGCGCTCCCGTCCCACCTAAGCCTCAGCTTCCTCCGCCCGTCTTCCTCCGCAAGAAAGCGCACTGGACCGCGGTTTCCAACTTGTACAAAGAGCACAAAATCATTTATCTCAAGGCGAATAACGCAGGCGATACTATTAAAATCCAAGTCGCGACTATCGACGACTTCCGCGCGTTTACTCGTTTACTCTCGCTTAAACAAATCGCGTACCATACTTACGCCCTCCCAGAGGAGCGTAAGATCCGCGCAGTATTACGGGGCGTCCCGTTTGAGCTCGAAAACGATGAAATCCTCGAGGACCTTAAGTCCCAGGGTTTCCCGGCTGAAGCAGTGCACAAGATGCACTCCAACCACAGTAGGCGTTTTCCGTTAGCATTAGTTATTTTATCTCATACTCCCAACTCGAGGGAGATCTTCAGAGAGGCTCGCACAATCTGTGGACTCTCGAATATCTCTGTCGAGCGTCCCAATCCTCGCGGGCACCCCGGGCAATGCCACCGCTGCCAGCTGACGGCCACGCAGCGGCCAATTGCTCAGCCCCTCCCAGATGCGTTAAGTGCCTAGATCCCCATATAACGAAGGAGTGCACTCGCACTCCCGACTCCACTTCCCCCCCAGCATGTGTTCTGTGCGGCCAATCTGGCCACACAGCTAACTATAGGGGTTGTCCGCGCGCTCCGCGCACCGCTTCAAAGAGGGTCGCGCCTAAACCGGCGCCGGCGCTCACTTCTGCCAACTTCCCGCCGCTGCGCAACCGGGGTCCCCCAAAAGCAAAGCCCGTGCAGCCGACACCTACTCCGGCTCTGTCCTGGAGACAGCGTCCGGCCGCTCCACCTGCACCTTCCCGTCCTATCCCAGCTCCCGTAGACCCCGTAGGCCCACGTCCCGCTCCGTCGTCTCCACCTCAATCGTCGTTGGCTGAGGACATGAAGACCGTGTTTGACGTCATTCAAAACGTCGACATTAAGGAAATCTCCGTACTCGCACGCAAACTGAGAGCCGCCCGCTCTCCTCAAGAGCGTCTATTTGCGTTAGCCGAGCATCACTCGCTACTAAGCTCTTTATAAATTCCATTTTTCGTATAAACTTAATAAATAATTATAATGTCTAGACCCGCAAATCCCGCGTCCTGTCGTATCAAACCCAAGGGCTTATCCCTAGTTTCCTTTAACGTTCGTAGCCTTAATACTAACCTTCCTGAGCTCAATTTGTTCCTTCAGAACAAAGAGCCAGACTTTTTGCTCCTTCAAGAGACGTGGCTAACTCCAAACCGCTCCAGGGGGTTCGCTATTCCCAAGAACGCGTTTATTCGTAACGATAGGCCCAACTCCGACGGTTTCGGCGGCACTGCTAACTATTTCAAAAGAGGATTCCATTGCTATCCTCTCCCTACCCCTCGTCTCCTCAACATGGAAGCCACTGTGTGTATATTGGCTATGACTGGTCATCCGACCATCATCATAGCTTCAATCTTCACACCTAGTGGCACCAGACCAACCCGCAGTGACTTTGAGGCCATTCTCACCCTCGGCCATTCAGCCATTATGTTCAGAGACTTTAACTCCAAACATACTGACTGGACGTGCCTATCAACCAACAACAGCGGTATCGCTCTCCTTGACATCACAAACTCACTCGACTTAGATGTCATCTCTCCCATCACTCCCACTCACTATCCCGACAACCCAAACCACTCTCCTGACATCCTCGATTTTGCATTGTCAAGCGAATCAACCTCGACCTCAGGTCTATCGAACCGCTCGATGACCTAGGCTCTGACCACCGCCCCGTCTCCCTCGTGCTAGGACCGCCTAACGATAACGTCACCTCTCCTAAGACTATTACCGATGAGAGACCTTTAGAGGCCCCAAACTCTCCGCTCGCGATCTCGCCCGATCAAATAGATAGTCCGGATAAAATAGATTCATTAGTCAATTCTCTCACTGATGCTATCAACTCAGCCATCAGTGACATCGAAAAGGTTGCTAAGCAAGGTAAACCCACGCTTCCCTTAGCCGTAAGCAATCTTATTAAAGCTAAGAACGCGGCTCTCCGGAGGGCCAAGAAATATACCACGCCCGCCTATAGATTAGCTGCGAATCAGCTACAACGTAAAGTTAGGTCTTGCCTCGCAGAACTCCGAGACGCTCGAATGTACGATCTCATGGCGAATATCTCTCCGTCCCAATAAGCGTACTATAGTATGGCCCGAGCCTTACGCGTAGACACCGCCTCTCACGTTCGCTCGCACTACTGCCTTCGAAGTCGAAGAGAAAGCCGAATGCTTTGCTGACAGCATTGCCGCACAATGCTCGCCCAGCACGCAACCTGCTGATCCCTCACACATCCAGGCGGTGGAGGATGAAGTCCTTCGCAGAGACTCTCTCCCCATCACCGTCAACCCCGTCACAGTCTCTAATGACGAAATCTCGCTTCTCATTAGAAATCAAAAGTCCAAAAAGGCTCCGGGTGCGGATGGAATTTCCAACCACGCACTTAAGCAACTGCCTCAACAGATGCTTACCTTATTAGCTATCATTTTCAATGCCTGCTTCGACCTTAGCTACTTTCCAAAAGCTTGGAAAGAAGCGACAGTCATAGGCATTCCCAAGCCGGATAAACCTCTGATTATCCCAGCTAATCACAGACTCATCAGCCTCAAGGCAATGTCTAAACTTCTCGAGAGAGTCATACTCTCTCAAATGCGGAACCATCTGTTTCCAACGGATGGCGATCCCCTCATCATTCCCCACCAGTTCGGCTTCCGCGCTAAGCACTCCTGCCCTCAGCAAGTCCATCGAATCGTCGAGTACATACTCGACGGCTTCTATCCGCAGCGTTTTAAAACGGTCGCAGTTTCCTGTGATGTAGCCAAGGCTTCGATAAAGTCTGGCCCAGCGGTCTCGTCTATAAATTTTTATCTATAAACGCCTAGTTAGGATAATCGCGTCATTTCTCAAAGACCGCATGTTTCATTTCAAACATGAAGGCGCGCTTTAAGCGCCTCGTCCCATAAAGGCTGGAGTCCTTCCAGGCTCAGTCCTCGCCCCTCTGTTGTATACCGTGTACACTAACGACATTCCCATTCCGCCGAAAGACGTCGAACTCGCCCTCTTTGCCGATGACACAGCCCTTTACACCAAAGGCCAAAGTGTCCCGGGTCTCACCACCAGACTCCAAAAGGCTGTAGACGCCCTCGGTGCATGGTTTCAAAAATGGCGTATCGATGTGAACCTTGACAAGAGTTCTGCGGTTTACTTCGACTGCAAACAACGTCATGACGCTGACAATCTGCACGTTCGAATGTTAGGCACTCCCATCCCCTGAAAGCACACTACCAAATACTTAGGTGTCACCTTAGACCAGACGCTTTCTTTCAAACCACACGTCGATAGAGTAACGAAACTCGCCCGTTTTTATTTAGGCCGCTTATATAGTATGTTAGGTAGAAAAAGTAAAATGTCGTTCAGAAACAAACGTACGCTTTATAAGGTCTGCGTTAGACCAGTCATGACATATGCCTCGCCAGTCTTTGCCCACGCCAAACCCTCCGTCCTGCAAAACCTGCAGGTAGTTCAAAATCTCATCTGCCGCAGGGCCACAGACGCACCGTAGTACGTGCGTAACGCGGACCTGCACAGAGATCTTGAACTACCTACAGTGCAACAGCACCTCAAAACACTCTCAGAATCGTTCTTTAAACGCGCCGAATCCCATCCCAATCCTCTAGTTCGAGATTCAGTCTCATATACTGCTCCTGTCTTAGATTCGAAATTCAAAGTCGCTAGACCGAGAAACGTGCACACGAACGTAGCGACGCAGCTGACGCTAGATCTCTTAGCCCTTCAGGCCGCAAATTCTAATTCTAAATTCTAATTCTAACGTAAATCCGAATTAATGCAATTTTATTTTTCAATTTTTAATGTTTTAATTATTTACTTTTCATTTTGAGCACCTTCAGTGCTATGTAAATCCCAGCGGGTGACCCCTTCTGGGCCCCGCTAGCGCGGCCTCTTTCTCCATTGGCCGTCGCTCAGATGAAAGCTGAGCAGCAAAAAATTGCACGAGCCGACAGGGGGTTTTTTAGTGGATATGGTTCTGGTAGGCGTCGGGACGAGTCCCATATAACTCCGATCGCGCGCGCGGAGTTTGCATCACAGCATTTTTTATCCTCCTGCCCTTCCCGTGGAGGGGAACAAAAAAAATTAGAACGGCATTCTCGCTCCGGTCGCCGCCTGGTACGGACGTGCAAGACCCCATTCTCCGTTGATCGGTCCCTTCCCGATATTCCGTGGCGCTCAGTCTACTGATGTCACAGTTTAGCGTGCTGGTTCCGTGCTACGGTTTTCAAGGATTTTCTACTCCCTCTGAGTGCTATCGAAGTGTGATTTTTCTTTGTGACTAATCCCCTTACTCTTCAAAATTCTGTGCTAAGTTGTGTTGTGCTTGTGCTGAGTGCATTGTTGTGCCCAGCGTAAGTGGTCTGTTTTCAGTACAAAGGATACTTAACGGTGACAACGAATTTGTACTGAACCAGTCCTTTTATTTTTATTTTATTTCTCTTCTCTATTTTAATTTATTTTTCTCCTATTTCCATATTTATTTTTATCATATCTGTGTATTTTCGTGTGTATTTGTCCTTTCTGTCGGTAAAGGTTGACCCTAACGCGGTCAACTCTTTACCTGCGTACCCTTTTTTTTAGGTTTCTAGGTAGCGGCCTTCGGCGAACAACGGTTAGTTTTAAGTCATTTTCCCCAGCCCCCCTACCGCAGGTACCTAGGGTTCGCTAGGTTTATTTTAGGTAAGTCTAGGCATCTTTTATATATTTAAATATACATTCCTTAGTATTCATACCAACCCCTCCCATGGATTCGCAAAGCGTAATTAACTTCGCGAAAGCGTTTGCCCAGGCGCTAGCCGCGTCGGGCGTCTCAATCTATGACGAGGTATTCACGCAGGCCTTATCTGCGCTTAACGCGTCCCCAGCCCCTCAGGCCCCGACCCCGGCCCCTCAGGCCACCAACTCACAGACCCCTCAGGTCTTTACCAGCCCTCCCGCGTCTCCCGTTCCATCCGATATGGATTGCGCGTCGGTCACGTCATCTCGCGCGTCGCGGCGTAAGCGTACCGCTCCCGGGAGTGACTCCAACTCCGACCCCGCGTCCGAACCGTCGTCGGGCACCGCTACTTTAACCGGCTCTCCTGAGACCGCGTTTCAATTAGTCGCCAAATGCTCTAAGAAGCGTTCGAAGAAAGCAACGGCCGCCTCTTCAACACCCGCCCCCGCGCCGTTAATGTCACAACAAGTGACCGCGAATACGTCGGCTCCGTCCAAGCCAGCAACGCGCTGCGCTCCTGTCCCACCTAAGCTGCAGCTTCCTCCACTCGTCTTCCTCCGCAAGAAAGCGCGCTGGACCGCGGTTTCTAACTTGTGCAAAGAGCACAAAATTAAATATATTAAAGCTGCAAACGCAGGCGAAACCATCAAAATCAAAGTTGCGACTATCGACGACTTCCACGCGTTCACTAGGCTCTTATCAGTCAGACAAATCGCGTATCACATTAACGCCCTCCCGGTGGAGCGTGAGATCCGCGCGGTATTACGGGGCGTCCCGTTTGAGCTCGCGAACGACGAAATTTTCGAGAACCCTAAGTCGCAGGGTTTCCCGGCTGAAGCAGTGCATAAGATGCACTCTGACCGCGGTAGGCGTTTTTCACTCGCAGTAGTAATCCTATCTAACAATCCCCAATTGAGGGAGATTTTCAGAGAAGCTCGCACAATCTGCGGACTCTCAAATATCTCCGTCGAGCGTCCCAGCCCTCGCGGGCACCCCGGGCAATGCCACCGTTCCAGCTTTACGGCCACGCAGCAGCTAATTGCTCAGCCCCTCCCAGGTACGTAAAGTGCCTAGATCCGCACATTACGAAGGAGTGCACTCGCACTCCCGAATCCACTTCCCCCCTGCATGTGTGCGGTGCTGCCAGACCAGCCACACAGCAAACTACAGGGGTTGCCCGCGCGGTCCACGCTCATCCGTTAAGAGAGTCGCACCTAAACCGGCGCCGCCGCTCACTTACACCAACTTCCCGCTGCTGCGCAACCGGGCTCCCCTGGAAGCAAAGCCCGTGCAGCCGACGCTTATTCCGGCTCTCTCCTGGAGACAGCGTGCGGCCGCTCTACCTTCCCTACCTATCCCAGCTCCCGTAGTTCCCGTAGGCCCTCGTCCCGCTCCGTCGTCTTCGCCTCAGTCGTCGTTGGCTGAGGACATGAAGACCGTTATCCAAAACGTCGATATTAGGGAAATCGCCGTACTTGCACGCCGAGCCGCCCGCTCTCTTGAAGAGCGTCTATTAGCGTTGGCCGAGCATCACTCGCTACTTATTTCTTTGTAAATTCTGCTTACTTTGGTGTCAAACAGTTGGTATGTTTGTCTGGGGATTTAAAAAAAAAATTAGTATAAATTCTCTTAGTAGTAAATATAATGTCTAGACCCGCAAACCCCGCGTCCAGTCGTATCAAACCCAAGGGCTTATCCCTAGTTTCATTTAACGTTCGTAACCTTAGTTCTAACCTTCCTGAGCTCAAACTATTCGTTCAGAACAATGAGCCAGACTTACTGCTTCTCCAAGAGACGTGGCTCACTCCAAACCGCTCCAGGGGATTCGCTATTCCCAAATACGCTCTCACTCGTAACGACAGGCCCAACGCCGACGGTCACGTTACTATAAAAGAGGTTTCCATTGCTTTCCTCTCCCTACCCCTCCTCTCCTCAACATGGAGGCCAGTGTGTGTAGATTGGCTATGACAGGTCATCCGACCGTCGTCATAACTTCAATCTACAGACCTAGTGGCACCAGACCTATCCGCAGCGACTTTGAGGCCATACTCGCCCTTCAGTCATTATGTTCGGAGACTTTAACTCTAAACATACTTGACAACAAACGTGCCTATCGACCAACAGCAGCGGTATCGCTCTCCTCAACATCACTGAGCAACTCGCCTTAGACATCATCTCTCCCGTCACTCCCACTCATTATCCCGACAACTCGAATCTTTCTCCCGAAATCCTCGATTTCGCAATAGTAAAGCATATCAACCTTGATCTCAGGTCTATCGAACCTCTCGATGACCTAGGCTCTGATCGCCGCCCCGTTTTCCTCGTACTAGGATCGCCCAATGTTAAGGACCCCTCTCTTAAGACCTTTACTAACTGGAAAGGTTTTAAAAATACGTAAGCTTCAGCCTTAGAGGCCCCGAACTCTCCGCTCGCGATCTCGCCCGAATCTCCAGATAGCCCGGGCAAAATAGATTTATTAGTCGATTCCCTCACTGATGCTATCAACTCAGCCATCAGTGATAACGAAAAGGTTACTAAACAAGGCAAACCCACGCTTCCCTTAGCCATTTGGAATCTCATTAAAGCTAAGAACGCGGCTCTGTGGATCCCACCCACATCCAGGCGTTGGAGGACGAAGTCCTCCGCAGGGATTCTCTCCCCATCACCGCCGACCCCGTCACAGTAACTAATGATGAAATCTCGCTTCTCATTAGAAGTTAAAACTCCAAAAAGGCTCCGGGTGCGGAAGGAATTTCCAACCACGCACTTAAGCAACTGCCACAACAGATGCTTACCTTATTAGCTATCATTTTCAATGCCTGCTTCGACCTTAGCTACTTTCCAAAAGCTTGGAAAGAAGCGACAGTCATAGGCATTCCCAAGCCGGGTAAACCTCTGAATATCCTGGCTAATCACAGACCCATCAGCCTCCTCAAGACCATGTATAAACTTCTCGAGAGAGTCATACTCTCTCGAATGCATCTGTTTCCAACGGATGTCGATCCCCTCATTATTCCCCATCAGTTCGGCTTTCACGCTAAGCACTCCTGCCCTCAGCAAGTCCATCAAATCGTCGAGTACATACTCGACGGCTTCTATCCGCAGCGTTTTAAAACGGTCGCAGTTTCCTGTGATGTAGCCAAGGCTTCGATAAAGTCTGGCCCAGCGGTCTCGTCTATAAATTTTTATCTATAAACGCCTAGTTAGGATAATCGCGTCATTTCTCAAAGACCGCATGTTTCATTTCAAACATGAAGGCGCGCTTTCTGCGCCTCGTCCCATAAAGGCTGGAGTCCTTACAGGCTCAGTCCTCGCGCCTCTATTGTACACCGTGTACACAAACGTCATTCCCATTCCACCGAAAGGCGTCAAACTCGCCCTCTTTGCCGACGACACCGCCCTTTACACCAAAGGCCTCAGTGTCCCGGGTCTCGTCACCAGACCCCAAAAGGCTGTAAACGCCCTCGGTGCATGGTTTCAAAAATGACGTATTGATGTGAACCCAGACAAGAGTTCTGCGGTTTACTACGACTGCAAACACCGTCGTATCGCCGATTACAATCTCCACATCCGAATGTTAGGCATTCCCATCCCCTGGAAGCGCAGTACCAATTACCTTGGCGTCACCTTAGACCAGACGCTTTCTTTCAAACCACACGTCGATAGAGTAACGAAACTCACCCGTTTTTACTTAGGCCACCTATATAGTATGTTAGGTAGAAAAAGTAAAATGTCTTTCAGAAACAAACGTACGCTTTATAAGACCTACGTTAGACCCGTCATGACATATGCCTCGCCAGTCTTTGGTTGGCAGTTGGCAAACTGCAGGTGGTTCAAAATCTCTTCTGCCGCAGGGCCACAAACGCACCATGGTACGTGCGTAACGCGGACCTAGACAGAGATCTTGAACTACCTACAATGCAACAGCACCTCAAAACACTCTCTGAAGCGTTCTTCAAACGCTCCGAAACTCACCCCAATCCTCTAGTTCGAGATTCAGTCTCGTATACTACCCCTGTCTTAGATTCGAAGTTCAAAGTCGCTAGACCGAGAAATGCATACACGAACGTAGCGACGCAGCTGACGCTAGATCTCGAAGCCCTTCTGGCCGCAAATTCTATTTCTAATTTAAATTCGAATTAATTCAACTTATAATTTTGATTTTGAGCACCTTCAGTGCTATGAATTCAGCTTCATTGTTTTGAGCACCTTCAGTGCTATGTAATTCTCGAAAACTTCCAAGGGATCTTATCATTCACAAAATTCAAAATATCTTAAGTTATAAGAATCACAGATTGCGAAAACTTTTTGTTTGTTACACTTTCACGCCTAAACATCCTGAAATGTTACCCTTCGTTCAGAAATATTATTTTGTGTGCGAGATAAACCGTCGTCAGTAGTAGGTATTGGCGGGTTCTGGCCCATTTATTAGGTATGCTTATCAAATGCGGATTAATTTGATAAGGCCGCGGGGGTCGAATCAAACCGCGATGCTTGCTAAGTTAGCGGACGTTTCTGTCTCTAATCAAAGCAATGCGCAGTATTGAATCGCGTGATACGGTAATTACACCGAGTCTGAGTAATAAATAACAAATTCTCACTTAAATTCAGACAAATTCTCACTTAAATTCAAATTACACCGAGTCAGTGTAATAAATGACAAATTCCTACTTAAATTCAGACAAATTCTCACTTAAATTCAAATTACGAGTCAGAGTAATAAATGACAAATTCTCACTTAAATTCAGACAAATTCTCACTTAAATTCACCTCTTGTTCAATTAGATTTCCAACTGAATAAATTCTTATTTCTAACCAGACCCGCGGGGCTCGCGGAATTAATTTGATTAATCCGCGTATCAAAATAATTAGGTCACGGCCGCGACTAGTAGGCGGAGAAGTCCAAATTTCCTCAAAAATCCATCCTCGAAAATCCTGGATATGATTTTCATAGTTTAAGCAACTATTTAAATAATTAAATTATATTTAAACAATACTGGTTTTTATATTAAAACCTTGGACGGTTTGCAGATCAAAGTAGGTATTTGAATCATTTGATACCAACTACCATAGTAGAGTGTCAATGTTATTTGATTTTCATAGTTTGAACAACTATTGGATTCATACTATCACAGTAAGAGTACCATTAATGTAATATTAACGATAACCTTTTTTGCGTTGTAACTGTGGGAGATTTCTCGAACATTTGATTGGTATAGTTATAATAAGTTATAATAAAAATAATAATGTGTTCTAGTCGCGAGTCCATAAACGTAGTGAAGTTCGCTTAGACGTGAAGTTGCACCGCAAAAGTGACACTTGTTTGTCAAATTGTCAGGCGTTATGTGTCCTAAACATGTTCCCCCTCCTCGAAAACTTCAGGGTTTCGAGAAATCTTTATCTTTGGAGGTTACCAAAGGGCAAAGGCTGTGGACAGCTCTGCGCACGACGCCCTTCGACGTGTAGACATCGGCCACTCTTGCAGTTCCATCCGTTCCAGGGTAGGGTTTGTGAATTCGTCCCATACGCCATTTTAAGGAAGGTAGATTGGCTTCCTTAATTACCACCATATCGTCTTCTTGGAATCCCCTTTGTTGCATTCGCCATTTGGATGTTTGTTGTATTTCATGTAGGTACTCATTCCTCCAGCGTTCCCAAAAATGCTGTCGCATCTTTTCCAGCAGCCTGTATCGGTCGAGACGGCTCAGGTTGGCTTCCAACAGGTTCTCAGCCGGCAACGATGTAAGTGGTCCAGCGATCAGGAAGTGCGCAGGAGTCAAAGGATTAAGATCATTTGGATCTGAAGAAAGGGGAGTCAACGGTCTGGAATTAAGGACTGCTTCAATTTGCGTGAATAAAGTTGTTAACTCCTCAAAGGTTAAATGTTTGTCACCTAAAATCCGAAGTAAATGGTGTTTTGCGGACTTAACACCCGCCTCCCATAGACCTCCACAGTGAGGGGAATACGCAGGAGAAAATTTAAATGTAATGCCTTCGTCGGCTACGAAACCAGTTATGCTTCCACGGTTTAATTTTAAAAATTTGGTGATTTCGTTATTAGCACCGACAAAATTTGTACCATTATCGCAATAAAGTTGTAGAGGTTTCCCTCTGCGAGAGATGAATCGCCGTAGGCATAAAATAAAAACGTCAGTAGACAGGTCGCTGGCTATTTCTAAGTGCAAAGCCTTGGTGCTAAAGCAAATAAATAGACATAGCATTTTGTAATTTTGCAGCCGCGACCTTTGCGATCGGTAATGTAAAATGGCCCAGCGAAGTCGACGCCACTAACGTGGAAAGGTCGATTTGGCATAACTCTGCTAGACGGTAAGTTTCCCATTATAGGATTGAATGATTTGGCCTTCATTAATTTACAAGGTTTGCAATTGTTAACTGTCCCTCGTGCTAATATTCTGCCTCCAGAGACCCGAATGAGGTATAGAGGCCAGAATTTATTTCGTAAATTACTAAGCAAAAGTTGAGGCCCGCAGTGGAGTAGTTCTGTATGGTGATGTGCAAACAGTATTTTTGTGAAATTATGATTAGTGTCTAACAGAATTGAATGCTTCCTTTGGTAAGTTTCATCAGAATTTTGCAGTCGTCCTCCTATGAATAAAGTCCTCCTAAAATAAAGAAATGGACTGAGAGACAAAATTCGAGAGTTAGGAGGTAAGCTATGTTTATTTTTTATAATTTTTATTTCATTCGTAAAGCATTCACTTTGATGTTGTTTAATTAAAACTTTAAGAGCATTATTTAATTCATCGGAGCTTAAAGGACCTATAAATTTAATATTTTTGTTATTTAAGTTGTTCATAAATCGTAAGATGTAAGCGGTGGATCGAAGCAATCTTGTGTAGCTTGAATGTCTGTCAAACTCCACAATCTTGCTGCCATCCACGCCAGATATTCTGTTTGTACACTGTAAAGTTAAGGTTCTCTTAATTTTTGTTTCAGCTAGATCCGAAACGTGATGTGATCCTACGTTTTGAGGCCAGTTACATGGATCGTCAGTCAGAAAAGATGGACCCTCCCACCACAGACGAGCAGATCTAATGGATCTTTGGCTTTTCCCTCGAGATGCTAGATCCGCGGGGTTTTTGTCTCCAGGAACATGCCTCCAAACACCAGATGAGGTCAGATCTTGGATCTCACTCACGCGATTCGAAACAAAGGTTTTCAAATCCCATGAGTGAGAAGATAGCCATCCCAGTACCACTGTTGAATCGGTCCAGTAAAAAACAGACCCTACCTTACAACGGAGAGCCTTTAAAACCTTGTCACTTAGACGTGCTGAAAGCAATGCGCCGCAGAGCTCAAGTCGAGGGATGGTAATTGCCTTCACTGGAGCGACCTTAGTCTTGGAGCAGAGTAGCTTAACTAGGACCTGACCAGAGCTATCGACTGATCGGAGATAAGTGGCAGCAGCGTACGCCAATTGAGACGCATCAGAGAACGAAAGCAGTTCAATCTGTACAGATTCACGAAGGAGAGTATGTCTTGGGATTTGAAATTCGATTATGGAGTCTAAATTTCTCGCAAAAACTTTCCATTCCCTCTCTAATGCGGCATCTACTGGATCGTCCCAGTCAAGTTTTAACAGCCACAGCTTCTGTAAAATCATTTTCGGAATAATTGTGCATGGACTTAGCAAGCCCAATGGGTCAAATAGTTTAGCCGAATTAGATAAAATTGATCGTTTTGTTATAACCTTATTTTGTTTCATATTGACTGAAAATTGTAAAACATCCTTTGACGGATTCCATTTCAGACCTAGAACACTTGATTGTGAAGATAAATCTAGATTCTTTGTTTGTAGCGTATCTGACTCATCTCGAAAGATGTTAGGAGCATTTGTGCGCCATTTTCGCAATGGGAAACATGCTGAATCAAGTACAGAAGAGATAGAATGAATTATGTCACGTAATTGGCCTGCTGATTCGGCACCTGAAAGAAAATCGTCGACGTAAAAGTCATTGGTAATTAACTGTGATAATGTAGGATCCGTGCACTCTTTAGATAGTTGCAATAAACATCGTGTACTGAGATACGGCGCTGAAACAGTCCCATAAGTGACAGTGTTCAACTGAAATATTTTTATATTACTTGTCAGCTCATCACGCCATAAAGTCAGTTGTAAGTGACGTTCTTCCGGTTCAACCAGTACTTGGTGGTACATTTTTTCTATGTCTGCTGAAACCACAAAACTATGCTGCCTGAATCGTAATAAAATAGAAAACAAATCGTCTTGCACTACTGGTCCAACATGTTGGATGTCGTTCAACGACACACCAGTAATGGTTTTTGAAGAGGCGTCAAATACAACTCGAAGCTTTGTAGTTTCACTGGCCACTCGCACAACTCCATGATGAGGAAGGTAGCAACCAAATACTGGACGAGCAATCTCCTTCATATGTCCTAAGCGCTCATACTCATCAATGAAATCGTGATATTGTTGTTTCAGATATGGATTTTTATTTAACTTTCTTTCTAATTGTAACAACCTTTTTTCAGCTATGTTGTATGAGTCACCTAAACAATCAATGGAATCTTTGAGAGGAATTTGCACACAGAATCTACCATCCTCTTGACGACGGGTAGTTGAAGAAAAGAGTTGTTCGCAATAATCATTAGTATTATATTCGACATTAGTGGGTATTTCTTCAATCTCCCAGAATTTACTTAATTGTTGACTAATTTCCTTAGAAAAGTGGCAATTTGTATTGTTTGTGTTGTAGTGGCTACCCAAAGTGGGGCCAGCCACTACCCACCCTAATTCTGTGTCTTGTAGTATGGGCCTTTGTGGTTCCAAGGTTATCTTGCCTGGTTTCAAAATAGCCCAAAATATATCTGCACTTAATAATAAATCAATTTCTGACGGTTGATAAAATTTCGGGTCAGCGAGTTGAACGTAGTTTGGAATGCAGTAATCCTGTATACGCACTGTTGCATGAGGTAATTTATCGGTAATTTGAGGCAGTATGAAACACTTGACCATAATGTCAAATGAGTTGTAAAATGATTTGAGATGTAACTCACAATGTTCTGTTACATTTAAGACAGAACTACCTATACCTGACACGCATTGATAGTGATCATGCTTTCGTACACAACCAATTTTCCTCTGAGCCCTCTCGCTGATGAATGAGGTCCAACAAAGCTTTGAGAGTGTAGGTTTGGTTGTTGTTCCTTATTTTGACTAATGCCGTAGAAAGTAGTGCTTGACAAGTGGAGGTAGTAGACATAGTCACAGAAGAGGAACTAGAAGATGAATTAATGGCAGAATTCGGTAAGTTATTTTAATTTGTATTTGAAGTTTCATTGTTAACTTGAGTAGTTTGTGAAGACTGTAATGAATTTTGTTTGTGTATCAATGTGTTGTGTTTTTTATAGCAAATTCTACAGCCTCCTAGTCTGCAGTGGTAGGCCTGATGGCCACTGCGAAAACAATTATTGCATAGATTTAACGAGGTAAGTTTGGAAATTCGTTCATCAATTGGCATAGATTTAAATATAGTGCACTCATACATTTTATGATTTTGTTTGCAAACGGGACATAGCTTAAATTTTGATGATGAACTAACAAAAGATTTCATATTAGGAAGACTGTGTCGTTTTTCATTTTGTTCGCACTTACAGTTTCTAACATGGTAGCTCGTTGACGAAGGAAATAATAAAAATCCTCTAACGTTGGAGGATCATTATTACTTATGTGTTCCTCCCATGCTCTAGAAGTCACGCAGTCTAACTTCGCTGAGGCATTGTAAATAATAAGCGTGTCCCACTGGTCAGTCGTTTCGCCTAAAGATTTTAATGCATTTAAGTTTTTAGATAAAACGTCAATTAAACTGCGAATACCCCTGTAAGATTCTTTAGTAAGTTGTTCAATTGAATGTAAATATTTTAAATGCTCATTAATCAAAAGATGCTTATTATCATACCGTTCGCAAAGTAAATTCCATGCTATTTCATAGTTATCTGACGATACTGTAACAAAACTAATCACCGCTGCAGCCGGACCTTCTAAATATGATTTGAGATAATGAAATTTGCTAATTTTGTATATGTTTTCATTCAAATGTATCAACGACAAATACATATCCCGAAAAGTCAACCAAAATTGCATACTTCCATTAAAGGGTGCTATTTTTAACGGTGGTAATTTAACATTGTGGCAAGAACTTGTATTAGATAAAGATTCCACCTTCTGTTGTCTTTCAAAGAAATCCAACAAAGATTGTGCTCGTGCTATCAAATTAAAAAAAATATTTTCGGTTATTTCACGTTCTTGCATTTATTTAGTGGTATCTTCATCCAACATTTCAATTTGCGATTGAATTTCCTCAAAGTTGCACGACAAGTCTCGCATTTTATTGCAACGCAAACGAAGTTCATTTAACATAACTGCACTAGTTTCTTTACAGTCCAACAAAGGCGACAAATATTTCTCAAATAATGTTAATCGAGACCTAATTTGTCCCCTTTTCTTAATAAGATCCTTTAAGTTACTCATCTTGTCGGCGAAATAACGATCCAACTACAATAACTTCAATGTTTACAAATAGAATAAAAAGGAGAACAAAATTACAAACTTTTGGAAAGCAGATAGGTACACTTGCGATTTTCTCAAATACCAACAGTCCGAATGGTATTTATGATGTCTTTCGATAGAAGTTATAACACGGCGCTTATAAAAATTGAAAACTAGACAAAATTTAAGGAAATTACTTCTCGTATGGAATGCATTATTGCGGAAGAAATCTTTTGGAAATCAGGTAGATGTGTTTTTATTTTCACGAGGGTTAGAATTCTTAAAAAATAAAAATAAAAATTTACGTGATCACTATGTGTTGCTCAAACAAGTGTATTGTTATTATGTTTCAATTTTTATTAACGAATTTTAAAAAATTTGTTATAAGTTTTAGTTTTTTTTGTAACCATCTTGAAAATTGTAAAAATTTTATGTACGATTAAAAAACATTTGTTTTAAGTTTTAGTTCTTTTTGTAAATATGTTAAAAATCGTAAAACTTTTTATGTACGATTTTTAAAAAAAATTGTTTTAAGTTTTACTTTTTTTGTAACCATCTTGAAAATTGTGAAAATTTTTATGTACGATTTAAAAAAAGTTTGTATTTAGTTTTAGTTTTTTTGCAACCATCTTAAAAACTTTTAATTTGTTTTAGTTTTATTTCCACTTGTCCAGGGTTAATCTTTATATTATAGAAAAATTGTGTATTAAAACGTACAGTATTTGTATTTTTATTTTCACGAGAGTTAGAATTCCTAAAGAATAAAAAGAAAAATTGATCTTGTCATTACGCGTTGCTCAAAACAACTTGTATTGTTTATGTAAAATTTAGTATGCCTGATTTGTGTTTCAATTTTTAATGGATCAGTTCTTCAAAACTACCTGACTTCGGTCTGGGGAATGTATAGTCTTTTGTTTGTATACTTTAGATTTAACAAAATACCAACGTTTGATTTTAAAACATGCTTACTGAGAATACTTTATATAACGATTTAATTTGAAAGAAATCTATTCAGGACTGTATTTTCATATTAAAATAATGTGTTTATCACAAAGTTAGATCTTTCATTTAAAAGAAATTTGATAAAGTTGAACGCATGGCTATGACCGCGTGAGCGAAACAAAGGTACAACGCCTTCTCGTTCACTTTCGTAGCTACCTGCCACGCAAACCATGCGTTACTGCATTGTAAAAAGGTATATTATTGTACGACTAAATCAAAGTTCCATTGCAAGTGCAGTACCTATTAGATTTTAGGTCTATTATATTTTCGAAAATATTTTGTAATTTAATTACTTTTTTTGAAATAAGTCAGTTGGATGTCACGCGCGTTCTTGGTTTGACTCGTGCCGTTTAAACGCAGTAATTATAGTACGAGTACCTTAATAATTAGGCTACGGCACTGAGTACGAGTTTCATGTATTTTATTTTGTAAATACTAAAAAGTGGATGGTAAATAAATGTTTTGTGAAAATAACATTTGCATTATAGATGTTAATTTCGATAACCAGACTTTACACTTTATTTCGTAGCAGTTAAGTCTAATTTGACTAACATCCGAATTACCGTTTCACAATGATAATCATTATACTGCTTTCGTACGCTAATAGAAAATAAACTTTAATTCGACAGAGTACACTTGTTGTAGACACTGAAACCTAAATATTTCATTATTAAAGAACACATTTCTGTTGCATAAGATTTTATCCTTTAAGTCGCAAGGTCTAATTTACTATGACCAGTAGTCCAATAACTATTTGATACTGTTATAATACAACGATAACAATAACAGATTTCGATAACTGTTATTTGGTAATAACACTACAGAAAAATAATTATTGCAGTATAAGATCAGTAAGTATAATTAGTGTCAGTACATGACGACTAATATAAAGGTTAACATAAAATTTGACATGCTTTAAGAAGATTAATTATTATAGCTCTCAATAGGTGGTAACACTAACAAAAAACCTTACTACTCATATATTTCTATACGTTTGTGAAATGATTATAATCGCAATAGGTACACTAACATAAAATACTATTTAAGAAAACTGAATACTATGTCAATAACATTTGTCTGTGCAGTAGTTAAAAACCGTGTTCGTTGGAAGGTATTACCAGCTTTGATATGCGGATGGGTGGATTCCAAATATTGTTTGAAATGTAAATTATGTGTAAAGTAGATATTAAATATAGGGAAATTATAAGCCAAGTCACGAATTTCTTTATTGGTTACGTGATCAAACTTTTAATTTTATAACTGGAACCACGGGAAAATGAGATCTCTAATATTAATATTTTTTTTTTGCAACGCCCGCTAAATACTTTATAGAAAGCGTAGTAGTTAAAATTGGGTTAGGTTAATGTTAGACTGTAATTATCGAATGCGCGAGCCGAGCGAACGCAGAGAGCGTGGTGCGGCAGCAGCCGGCGAAGCGCCATAATCAAATTTGGATGATAATTCAAAATTTTTTAACAAAAACACCCCGCAACAGCAAATTTATAGTGGCTAAGACAGTATCGTTCAGACGCCTGCAAATTGTGGCTGGCTTAGTAATTAAGAAAGCAATATAGATTTTTAATTAGCACCCTTAAATATATAGAACATTGTTTATTTTACAAACTATACTCCTCCAGAATAAAATTACACCCTTCTGTTTTGAGATTCAATCACCTAGTTTTTTCCTACACCTTTCCGAAAACCTCTTTTAGCCAAAGATTTTTCTACTTTCTACATTTAACTGCAAAAATAAAGTTGTTACATGGCTTAAAAAAAAGTCGTACTCCGACACCGAATCCCTGCTAAAACCATTACACTAATTGTACCACTCAGTCTCACACAGACTCACCATACATATACATACAAAACAGATACTCTCTCCCACACACTCACGCACCCGTATACACAATCCCACTCCCTCTCTATTTAACAAATACATAACTGATGATTAGATGTAATATTCCCAATTATATAATCTTGAAATGTCTACAGTTCTAGTTACACATACTTTTTCTCTGTTTAAAATTCTAACTCCTGAAACACACATACACACTCACGCACCCGTATAAACAATCCCACTCCCTCTCTCTTTCACAAATACATACCTGATGTTTAGATGTAATATTCCCTATTATATAATCTTGCAATGTCTACAGTTCAAGTTACGTTACACATATGTTTTCTCTTTTTAAAATTCTAACTCCTGAAACACATGCTTCGACAAATCTCATGCATCAATCATCACTAGTACATGAATAAATTGTGAAAGTAAATACATCTAACACCTTATTATGTGCCTTGTATGTGAAGAACAAATAAAGATTATTATTATTTTTATTATAACTTATTATAACTATACCAAATGTTCGAGAAATCTCCCACAGTTTCAACGCAAAAAAGGTTATCGTTAATATTACATTAAAGGTACTCTTACTGTGATAGTATGAATCAAACAGTTGTTCAAACTATGAAAATCAAATAACATTGACAATCTACTATGGTAGTTGGTATCAAATGATTCAAATACCTACTTTGATCTGCAAACCGTCCAAGGTTTTAATATAAAAACCAGTATTGTTTAAATATAATTTTAGTTGCTTAAACTATGAAAATCATATCCAAAGTCCGCCAATACCTACTACTACCCAGAAACAGGACATTTCCGCCTACTAGTCGCGGCCGTGACCTAATTATTTTGATACGCGGATTAATCAAATTAATTCCGCGAGCCCCGCGGGTCTGGTTAGAAATAAGAATTTATTCAGTTGGAAATCTAATTGAACAAGAGGTGAATTTAAGTGAGAATTTGTCTGAATTTAAGTGAGAATTTGTCATTTATTACTCTGACTCGTAATTTGAATTTAAGTGAGAATTTGTCTGAATTTAAGTAGGAATTTGTCATTTATTACACTGACTCGGTGTAATTTGAATTTAAGTGAGAATTTGTCTGAATTTAAGTGAGAATTTGTTATTTATTACTCAGACTCGGTGTAATTACCGTATCACGCGATTCAATACTGCGCATTGCTTTGATTAGAGACAGAAACGTCCGCTAACTTAGCAAGCATCGCGGTTTGATTCGACCCCCGCGACCTTATCAAATTAAATGGCGTTTGATAGCCATACCTAAACATGTATTTACCATATCACGTGATTCAATACTGTGCATTGCTTTGATTAGAGAGAGAAACGACCGCTAACTTAGCGAGCATCGCGGTTTGATTCAACCCCCCGCGGCCTTATCAAATTAATCCGCGTTTGATAAGCATACCTAATAAATGGGCCAGAACCCGCCAATACCTACAACTGTCGTTGCCAAAATCTTGTTCTAATAAATGGCACTATTATATACTATCTAATCAAGACGATAGCTCATTAATTCTATATCTAAATAAATATTTAGGTCTCGTCCGTCACTTGCATTGCGCAGTAAATGCAGTAATGAGCCGTTCAAATCATTCATTTCCATTTTAATAGTAAAATAACTAAACTATCAGACCCAAAAGTGACAGTGTTCTTATCTTTGGTAAGAGTACATGTCTTTTCGAATTTCGAATGATTCGTTCAAAGGATAGTGACTTGGGGAAATAAACTAACGCTAAGGTAAACTGAAGAACTCAGCAGAATCAATGAAGTATGGGAATTAATTAAGTCGGTTACACAGTGGTTAAGAAACTCTTTTATCTTTACTCTTTAAAATACTTCAAAAATCTAAAAAAAAGAAGCATTTATATTTTTTATTCTTTTCCTTTGACAAATTGTCATAGTTTGCTCTAATAAAATTAAAACGTGTTGTGTCTGCCTAAAATTGAAGCTTCAATTTGCAATAATTGTGATCTAAGTTTGACATGTAAAATTGTCATTGTTGGTGACCCTATTTTTGAATAATTAAACCATCTGCTGTAACACAATAATATTGTGAGGATATTTCCATACTTACGAGTACCTTAAAGTTATTCCGAAGATACGGGTGCCATCCCGAAGTAGAAATAAATTGCCTGAAACTTCCGCCAAAGTTGTGTAAGGCTGATATCCTAGTAGTGTGGAAATAAAGGCTGCTGTGGAAAACATGAGATACCTCTATGACCCGTTGTAGTTAGTTTTAGGGCACTTTAAATTGAGAAGGTTGGTGCCGCATTACCGAAGCGCCATATCCGGGTGGATACACCATTTTGTTTTTTAAATAAACGCGACAATAATGGCAGCTTGAGATCCAATGCAGATCTAAATTGCGGGCATAGCATTTGCGATTTCGAATACCCGAGATTTCGGATTTCGAGTTTTACGTGCTGGCGAGACAGAAAAACATACTTGCATATATGTCATGATGAGGCGGATGCAAGTTTTGTAAAGTGCAAGCTAATTTCTAAGCGATATTTTACTCTTCTTGCAGATTAGAAGGTGCAGCCCACCCATGACGAAGGCGGCTCGGTCCCGGACGAGTTTTATCGGTCATACCAAACATAATGACCTGATCTAATCTTTTGGAGGGTTTTCTAGAGGTTGTCTTTGAACTGGTTGAGTGAGAGAAGTACACTGCCACATTTTTCTCTGGGTTGACTTCTATTCTCTATTTCCTCAACCAATTGCCTTATACGTTGGGTACGGATTGAAGGATTCTAGTTAACCTACGTAGATTCCTATTGGCTGTGTATAAGGCGGTGTCATCTGCGAAGGGCGCGAGTTCTACTTTCTCCGTCTTTGTCATGTCACTTGTGTGTAGTGAAAACCAGGTCGCAGAAAGTACCGAGATTTGAATATTGAGCCCTGTCCTATTAATACAGGAAATGCCTTGAGGGGAAAGTGCGCCTTCCGATCTGCAATGTTCCACAGTGTAGAAAGTCTCGTATGATGTGAACGAGGCTCTCTGGCACGCCTCGTTCGAAGAGCTAAGATAACAAGCCGTTGTGACAGACCGTGCCGAAAGTTTTCACCACATCAAATAAAAGCATAACCGTGCCTATCGGGTTTCAACCTACGTTTTTTTGCTCCAAGATGTACTCCGTAATGCGGTGCACCTGTTAGACGCCGGAGCGATGGGATCTAAAACCGAACTTTTCATCCCTCGAATTCTCGAACTTTATTTAGCTTATGTTTAAGACATCGGCGTTGAAGTAAGGAGGGACCATGGTTTTAGTCTAGAAGATGCCATTTAAAAGTTAAATTTATTGTGTTTTTGATATTGGCGATAAGCATCTGGTGTTTGCAACAAAGCACGTCGCGTGAAAGTCACCTTTTGCGGTTCGTGATTTGCGAGCTAGAGTGGTGATTTCTTCCGAGTCGAAACTTGAGGTGAATTCACTTACAAGTGCGAAGTCGGAAGTGGCGCCACTACGGCCGCTGGCCGGGGGAGGATAAGGCAAGCAAGAAGGACCTGCTGTACCTGAGAAGGTGGGGGGGGAAGCGATGGGTGTCCTCACCTTGGTAGGTGGGGTCACCCAAGTATTTTTGGGAGTGGAGGAGGACCGCGGAGTTTGCGTAATGGAGGCAATCTGCAGTGCCATAATCGCCCAAGCAGTTACCGCACCTAGGCTTGACATGGCAATTACTGGCCGTATGGCCATAGACTTGGCATATTCACGGCCGAGTGCACCACGGCGCTCCGACAATTACCTTTTTTTATGTAAATGGAGTCCTCACAGGATGCGAGGGAAGTGCGAATCACGTCCGTAAGCATTTGCTCCGATAGTACAGTGCTTGGGAAAAATTTGAATTGGCAGATACTTAATTTGTAGAAAAGTGAAAATTTGTGCTTTATTTAGGTAATTAAATTAATAGTTCATGTTTGTCCGTCGATTGTTTGTTGCTAACTGTAGGTATACATACAGTTAGTAACAAACAATCGACGGACGACGAACAAATATATTATCAAATCGGCCTACTTTGAAATTTAACACCACTAATTAAAAAGTAGTTTTAATTGAAACAAAGGAAAATAAAATGTCATTCACATTGATTTCATAATTTCCAAATTAGATAAATTGTAATTTTAAAATACAGAAGGACTTTTGAATTACACACAACCTCTTTAAGATGCATATTAACTTCACTTAACTTTTAAAACTATTGTAATTTTTTCTTTACAACAGTCATAATATGTAGTACAAATTTAAAAAGAACACAACTATTGTTTTTAGTTTCATTGAGAATATTGAGATTTTGATTTGTTAGTAGAAAAAAAAAACTAAAAAAAAAATTTAAAAAAAATACAGAACATGATCGTTAACGAATTAGGGTTCCACAAGGTGTCTACAAGATTGGTTCCGCGGCTCCTTTCAGTTGAACAGAAATGGAAGAGACCCAGATCTCCGACCCCCAAGAAAGCCAAGGGGTGTTTATCAGTAAATGAAAAATGTTCAGTTATGGTATCGGTTTTCTGGGATTCTAAAGGTGTCATCTTGGTTTATTACTTAGAAAGAGGTCAAATTATAAGTTCTACATACTACTGCTTGCTGTTACGTCGTTTACGCGAAGAAATAAAGTCTAAAATACCAGGATTGTTGACCAAGAAAGTTTTGTTTCATCAGAACAATGCTCGTGTTCACACATCTGCAGAATCGATGGCTCAAATAGTGAATTGTGGTTTTGAATTGCTTCCTCATCCCCCTTATTTACCCGACTTGGCACCTTCTGACTTGCACCTATTTCCAAAACTAAAAAAACACACAACTACCAATGAGGAGGTCAAAGTGGCCGTAGATGCCTTTTTTGAAGACCTTGACGAGACCTTCTATTTAAATGGGATCAAGGCTTTGGAGGACCACTGGACTAAATGCTGTGATCTAGGAGGAGAGTATGTAGAAAAACAAATATAAAAAATTGCATTATTCCTGTGTTTTATTATTTAGGCCATATTATGGTTAGCAAATTAAATACGTTTGTTACCTTAAGCATTTTATGCTCTTCCTCATCGCCCTTTACATCAAAAAAATTTAATTCATACTTTTAGTGTTTTCGCAAAATTAAAACTATCATTCGTCGAAATAAATTCTCCTTCTGTTGGTGTGTAAGCAGAGGGATTACTCGCCGTTAGAGCTTTAACAGGTTTAAATGATTTTATTTGTTTTCTACAACATGTTGTCTGTGGTTTCCTAGTTGGGTACTTTGATCACATTTTAAAACGTGGCATGCGCCCGAAATTGTAAGAAGTCAAATATTCGAATAATTTAAATAAGTATTATATTTAGTGTGCGATGTGGAAGGTTGCGGATGCGTTGGTTTTGTTGTACGTAGTGAATCACTTTAAAGATTTAGGTTCTATTATTGTTTTATGTTGTCTTTAATTAGATAGTTAAGTATTTAAAATCAAAATTAATAGTTGTGAACATACTTTTATTTGATTAAATTTCCCAAATTAATTTATTTTTTAATTGTATAATATTTATTGTAGTGAATCTTTGCGTTTTCAAATAGTTGCAAGATGTGAATCAAATAACTAAGTAAATAAAATAACTAGATAGATTCATAATTTAGTTTTTTAGCATATTTTTATCTTATAATTGTTATTTTAATACATTAACATGTACATTCTACAATTGTAAATATTTTTAATAGTTTGTAAATAATAAATGAATTATATTTTTTCTGGAAATGTGTGACACTTATCTTGTTAAAAGTTGTGAAATGATATTTTAATTTATATAAATAAAATATATAAAAACAAATAGTGAATTAGGCCACATTCCGCACCAATCTTCCTTGGGGCTCAAAATTGGTCTTTCTAATTATAAACATTCGTGTGCCAGCAACATATCAGCGAACAATGATAACATTTATACCTAACGCTGACTTGATTGATCTCATTCACTGTTCTTTCGCGTGTCGACTATTGACCTTTCTGAATATACACTGATAGTGCTTGTCTTAAATACGGGATTTGCTTTACAAACTCATTTAAAAATATCAAATTTTCGAACCGCAATTTTCGTGACTTTAAATTATTATTTTCGAACTTAGTTTTAGAACGAAATTCGTAACTCTGGTGTAACTGAATAGTTAGCCAAAATTTAATTTATCTCATATCAGCTTTTTGTACCAGACATAGAAAAATATCACGATATTTCTTCGGTTAAAGTAAATCATGCAAAGTCGTAACTCTGTTGTATTCAATACGATTTGTAAGTTTTCAAATTTCGAACACAATAAAAAACAGTATTTAGTTTTTTGGGTGTACTTATATCTCATTGTTTTGTTCTACTGGGTCCGAGTACATTAATATAAATGTACTTATGTGTTTTACAGCAAAATAAAAGTTTTAATTGGATGTTTTAATCATTTATCGACATAAATGAATAATTAAGATTCAATAAATAGGATATTTACCTTGACAAGTGTAAGAAATTTATCATAGAGGTGTCAGACGTTAGGTATATATTTATTTGTTTTATTACTTACTACGCATTACATTAATTAAGATCGGTTTTTTATTATGTGTTTCTTATTTTACCTTAATCTTTGGACACACTGTTATTGTTCGATAGTTCGATTGAGACTTATTAAGATATATCGCCGTAAAACTGAAAAATCTGAAATTTAATAATGTCTCTTGAACTGTTTTCGAAGAATTATAATCGAACAATCGATATATACAATCGTGTACAGTGTGTCCCTCGATAAGGTGCAATCCCGATAGGGCATGAAGTTAGATAGATAAATAGTTTTTATGGTTTATTGTGGACATAAAGTACAAAGTAGGGAGGAATGTAGTGCCAAAACAGTTATTAAATACATATTTATATATACTCTACATATTTTATCTAAAAAGTAAGTTAATTTGATCATGTTTACTATGTTAGGTTTCGGAAAACGATATCGTCGGCAGTTATAGAATCCGATATAAAGGCAATAAGTATATTATTAATTATTTATAATGTCTCATCAACTAAAATACTGGCCAACAGAGACTCTTCATTTACGTCCGTAGAGATTCTAAAAAAGTACCGATATTGTGACAGTAAATACATAAATATTGTGATTCAGAGCAATACACGAATTATTATTGTAAAACGAATTTTGAATATACGAATCTTAAATTCACACGGTATTCTTAAGCTTCACTCCTACCATGACTTGTATCACTTCAGTTTATTTGTAGTCCACTAAAGTTTATGAGAAAACATATGATTTTTTTAACAATAACAAACTTCCCGAGTCGTTTTATTATCTACCAGCTACTTACCTTACGTACACGGAGTAGGCGCTTATTTAGATCTATATTAAGTTGCAAGAACAAAATAATTAATATAACAATAATAAGTTAATAAGTAACAAACACAAACTCCCAAAATTTATTGTTCGCAAAGAAAAAGTCATGTTACTAATTCCATAAACCATTTCGAGATATCACGTTATTACCGATTTTTAACGATTACGATTAATAGCAATTTTTAAAACCAAACGCTCTGAGACGCCGTCATATGAACTTCAAAAATATAATAGGTCTTTACCTATGAAACTGCCGTTTTGCCGTACTGGCCATTTCAAACGGAAAATTTTTTTTTTTGACTGATAATTCTAATTTCAAATTAATTTTATTTGACAAACATGGAATTCCTTTTCTAAAATCGTCATTTGTTTAATAGTTAGTGTTTTGTTTTCAACGCATTCGAACATTTTTCGTCATCATGGATAAGTTAAAAATTCGAGTAATTATGGAGTATGAGTACCGTCGTGGCAGCAAAGCGGCACAAGCGGCACGCAACATCAACGACGTTTACGGAGCGAACACTACAAACGAACGCACCACCCGTTATTGGTTTACCCGCTTCCGTTCTGGAAATTTTGACCTGAAAAATGAACCCCGTGGTCGTCCGAAAACTTTGGTCGACAATGACGAATTAAAGGCAATTGTGGAAGCTGATGAAACTCAATCCACGGCTGAATTAGCAGCAGCTTTCGACATTAGCATCAAAACAATATTGGTCCATTTGCGTCAAATTGGCAAGGTAAAAAAGCTTGACAAATGGGTACCCCACGAACTCAATGACCGCCAGCGCGAAGTACGCGTGGAGACGTGCCTTGCACTGCTCAGCAGGCATACAAATGAAGGAATTCTGAACCGCATTGTTACTTGTGACGAGAAATGGATCCTGTTTGACAATCGTAAGCGCTCAGCAAGTTGGTTGGGCCCTGGTTCAGCACCCAAACAATGCCTTAAACGAAAACTTACCCCTAGAAAAGTGATGGTCACTGTTTGGTGGTCTAACGCGGGTGTAATTCATCACAGCTTCTTGCCAAACGGGACAAGCATTACTGCAGATGTGTACTGTGAAGAACTGAACACAATGATGGAGAAGCTCGCACGTCTCCAACCAGCTTTGGTCAATCGTTTGGCTCCACTGCTCCTGCACGACAACGCGCGACCTCATACTGCACAGCAGACGGTCTCCAAGCTACAAGAGTTGGGGTTGGAAGTTCTCCCTCATCCGCCGTACTCACCAGACCTTACGCCTACATACTTCTACTTTTTCCAGAATTTGGATAACTTCTTGGCGGGAAAAAAATTCAATACCCGAGAGGCAGTACAAAATGCCTTTGAAGAATTTGTTGCCTCCCGTTCAGCTGATTTCTTCAAGAAAGGCATCAATAAGCTACCAATGCGTTGGCAACGATGCATTGATTGCATGGGTGATTATTTTGATTAATAGAAATAAAAAATATATAAAAAAATTACGCTTCATTTATTTCGTGAAAAACGGCAATTTCATAGGTAAAGACCTAATATAAAATTAGTTTCTTGAAACAATTTAGTTTAGTTTAATTGAAATATAGTTTTACAAAGCATAGTTTATAAAGTTAGTTTAATTTCATTATGTTTGTTAAGTGTCTTGATTGCCAGCGTAAACATCAAGTTAGCGAGATTAGGATTCAACTCCTGCCTGAACCACGTGGATTTTGTGTGTACAATTAAAATTAAGCATTATAAAATGTACTTAAATGCCCAAACATAAAAGCTACGAAGTACCTTGCTGATGTCAATGGTCTTTAAAAAAGTTCATATAGTCTTTAAAAAGTCTACATTTTCGATCTGCACATATTAAAGAATAAACGATGGAACCGAATAAACCATTTGTTAACTCTTGGGACTAGGCCACGGGATGTGATAGAAGCACGGTCGAACTTAATAAACACATAGTGATCGCGATGTAAGTATATGATCAGGGCTAGCCATATTACAAACATCACTTTTCTATTCTATACCTATATAATCGCTAACGCTTTAAAGTGTGAGGTCAAGTAGAATTTTCTTTGCATTTATGGTTCTATTTGTTATACAATAGTATTCTAATAGCATAGTAATTCAAATTCAAGCCCCAGCCAAGTTGCTAATCTTTATATTACATGATGGTCCATACAGTTTACGAGTTTTCCAATCGCGGCAGTGCGTTTAGCGTTATGCGCGGTTTACATGTATTAAGTAGTTAAGTTGGTAACTAAATTTTAAGTTACTGCATGTCACTTGTGTGTCCAAACGGATTAAGTAGTTAAGTCCATAAGTTCAATGAAGATGAGCAGTGATGAATCTAAAGGAATTCGTCAATTCTGTACTTAGATATACGGTAAATGTGATTTTGGACTAATTCAGAGAAGAATTTTATTCGGAAATTAAAATCTTTACAAAAATATGTTTTTTTCTAAATTTTTATTCTACTAGCATATCTATTTTAAATATTCTTAAACAAATTTTAAAGTTTAAACTAAACTCCACTCCGATATAAAAAAAAAGAGTAAATGCGAAATAAATTCGAGCTCTTGCCGCCACCAGGTTTGTCAACTTATGCACTTAACTAAATAATCACGTCCAAACGTGTTAAGTGAGAAGCCCCGCCCACCCACTTATACGAAAAATAGAACGAATCCTAATCTACTTAATCACTTGCGTACTAAATTTTAAGTTACCCCTTGTCACTTAACTGACTGTTTACACGCAACTTTTAACTTAAAATTTATTACCAACTTAACCACTTAACGCGTGTAAACCGGCTTTTAGCGATCATAGATGCCAAGCGAGATGGCTCGAAGAGTCCTTAAGGCAAGTAAACGCTCGGCTTACATAGCAGCAGTGGACGAACTTATTTTATCACGCGACAGTTTTATTTTTGCTATAACTCCCAAGATGTGAATTTCAATTGTTGGTGTATGATGCGTATAAAATTCTGAAGGTAACTATCGTATTAAGTTGGCTAAGGATTAATATCATAACCGTCTAAATAACTCTGCAATTACCACATTATAAGTGACCGTTTTTTTAAACATTAAAATGGGTAAGCTACTTCTAAAATATAGACATATATGCCATCGCGGATTTTTCTGTAGATTCATAAAAGAGGAACATTTTGCCCATGTGTTGTTTCGTTATACCTCAAAGGGATAATAAGGCAGCGTTTTTGATGAAAGCTAGCCCCCAGTTGGATGAATTTTTTCCGATTTCTTCCACATTTATCGCCATATTTCAATCAATTTACACAAAACTTTAAAGAATTATACTTGTAAACCTTTCTCTTGAATCACTCTATCCATTGGTGAAAACCGTATGACAATCCGTTCGGCAGTCTTTGAGTTTATCGCGTTCTCCCAGCAGACAGACAGGTGGCCGGGTGACTTTGTCTTATAATATGTTTTGATTATATATTTTAACGCAAAATATAATGAAAATTGGGCCTTACCAGAGGTACCTAATCAGTCGGTCGCAGAGCTTAGTCGCAATATGCGGAAGTCTTATCTACTACGCTGAGTATTTTTTAGAAAGCATGCCTTAATCAAAGGGGCCATTTTGTAAATAATGGTGGAGACTGAACACCATATTGATGAAAAAGCATCAATTTATAAATAGTGAACTAATAATTAAGTCATATATGCTCCTGACCTACACCAGCCATTTTTTATAGTAAGGGAATTGAATTCCACTGATGAAAATCTTTCGAAGAGACACCTAGTCAAGTTTGGCATTTCACTTCTCAAGATATTTCTAATTAATATAAAAATATGTTACCCACGAGTTGTGAATCACCGTGTAATCTTATCATCAGTGGCATTCCACATATTCTCGGTAAAGTAAATACAAAACTTTTAAGATCAATCCTGTCTGCCACAAATTTAGCTCAAAATGATGCAATATTTTGTATCATTTACTCGATCGCTTGATCTCAGAGTACCAATAAAATAATGTAGTTATGCGGGATACACGTTTACTTAAAATTATTCCGTGAGTGTAAACATTGAAACTTTAGTGTGCAGTAGAGTTTCATATGTTTAGATCTCGTCTGGGGCGGTACTACGGGTACTTCCTATTTTGAACGTCATGATAATCACGCTTCACGTAAGCGTGTTGCGATCTAAGGGACGAACAGCCAGTCTAATTACTGGGACAAAAGCAATTTCAACTGCAGCCTACGTTTGGCGACCCATCATTAGACGACATAATATTAATAAATAAGCCAACACGCTGGAGGTAGGTATGCCCGGCGTGGGATGCGGAGCGCCGCGCGCTCGACTCTGTATTGGGTGCCGACATCTCGCTCCCGACCGTGGTTCGCGCTACGGTCCAGAGTGAGGGTCGTGGCAGGCGGTGTGAACCTTTTCGAGGCCGTAATGCTCGCGAAGGAGGCGGCGGATGATGCATCCTCCCTTCCGCGGGAAGGGACGATGCCGATAACGATGACGGGACGCCGGAGGGCGGCTTTCATTGCCAAAAGCTTCCCTCCCCCGCAGTCACATGAGCCTTCGGTGGCGGTTTCGGGGGATTCCGCCTCCGGTCCAGGGACCTGCCCTCTGCGCGTTACTTAACTAACTTCATAACTATCAAATTGTGTTGTGAATTTGCAGTGTTTGCGTTGGTTTTTGCAAATGTGAATTAAACTATTGTTGTAACCTAATATCAACAAGGAAAACAAATAAAACTTCGCGTTGCACAGCAAGGTAATATGATCATTTATATCTATGTTGTTTTACAAACCGTAATCTTATTAAATTTTTTTCTAAATCCTTATTTTCCTTGGTATAGATTTTAATGTTTTGGGAAATGTTTGCAAAGTTGTTATCACAAAATAAGTGCAATATTATCACGGGCCAACATCAATTTACAACGTAGCTCAGATTTATCAGTGTTATGTGTTTACTATTAGACAACATGGTGCAATCATTTCATGGCCATGTGGAAATATCTTTTGAGGTATAATTTGAATATTATCACGAAGTTACTAGAATCATATAACAATCTTACTGATGAGAGATTTTCAATTTTGCATTCCTGTTGGTCTCGTATTTTACTTATTTTGGTTCCTTAAAATTAGGATTCAATGGCGCCAAGAAAGAAAAAAACTGGAAAAAAGGTTGGTTCTAATAAAAAAGATAAATCTTACAATTCTCAATCAATTCAACAAGCTCTAGTTATGATAAAAATAATGGATCTTCAGTCTACAAAGCTGCGAAAACATACTGTATACCCTGGAGTACACTTAAAGATTACCAAACTAAATACAGCATGAATCCATCAGATGCCATATTGAGTAAATTTCGAAAACCTTTGTTTTTCCAGCTTTTCTTTCTGTAAAGTATGGTACCATACGTTGTTCCAAAATGTGCGAAGTCCAACCTTCTATTTATGTTCTAATTGTGAGTTGTCTAATAATTAGGCACTGATGTTGTATTACTTACATCTTTTTAAATAAATAATTGTGAAAATAATGCATTTCTCATCTTTACATAATTGAGTATCACGGTAGTACCTCAACTATTATAAAGTAACTCGATCAATATCACGAACTAATATGAATATCACAAACTTACCATGCCAAGTTTTACTATAATATGATGTAACAAAATGTATGGCAAATCTTTGAAAATTTCTTCACCTAAAATTTTAAACTTACGGCAAGAGAGCACAATTATATCTAATTTTAAGCATTTAGAATATAGTATATACAAGACATCTTAGCGGGAACCTTAACCCAGCATTCGTTTTACAATACAGAAAACCGATATATTCGTGAAACTGAAGAAAGCTCCCAAACAAAGGTTAAAATGCGAGTATGAAAAAAATGTTTGGACATCTCATACAAAATCGATTCAACCGATTATGTAATTTGTATCCAAAATGTTTTTTCGTATTTCGACCCATATTTTTTTAAGTTGTTCAATGGACCGGCTATAACAAATTTCGTAACTGAGTCAAAAGTTACCCTGTATAGGAATAGCCTCGGCTACATTTTACCCAAAAATCCCCTTGAGATCAGAAATTACACGAGTGAAACTGCGCCAATAATAACTATTAACTTCTAAAAGGCAACTTTGACAAAATGAATACGTACATTTGAAGGACAATTGAGAATGAGTGTGATCCCTGCACCTCGAATAAATACGAAAATGGCATTCGCACATTCTCCATAATGCACCTTGTTAAATACGGACAAACAAACGACTGCGGCGGTGCTCTAGAGTTTTTTTAGTTTCTTGCTTGTGACATCTTCAATAAGTTTAAGGCCAAAGAGGCCACTAAACCCAACGCTTCTAGTTTGTATTCAGCAGAAACATCCCAAAGGTCACAGCATTCTGTTTGGTCGTATTATAACAGCCGTACTTAGAAAGATTACATGGAGCGCTTACAGACTTAATTATAAACTTTGCTCAGTGACTCTAAACTTTATCTGTACTCCATCAAAATCTAAATTTGCTAAGCACAATATGGTGTGACCATTAGAGTTATGAGATAGATTTAACCTATTTTTTTCTATTGAAAGCGTGATCTGTGCAAAAGAAGTATGCATGAAGTAAACACAAGTGAAATTATCTATTGAGAATGTGCGAGAAAAAAATTAGTTTTATGTGGTCGATGGCCTTTAGCTATGTTAGATAGTGACTAATTTAATAGGTGCACATTTTGAATAAAAAATTTAAATATTCAATAAATTTGAATAGGTGACGTTGTTAGAGTAACTTGGACAAACCATAGATCTATTGAAAGCGTGATCTGTGCAAAAGAAGTATGCATGAAGTAAACACAAGTGAAATTATCTATTGAGAATGTGCGAGAAAAAAATTAGTTTTATGTGGTCGATGGCCTTTAGCTATGTTAGATAGAGATTAATTTAATAGGTGCACATTTTGAATAAAAAATTTAAATATTCAATAAATTTGAATAGGTGACGTTGTTAGAGTAACTTGGACAAACCCCATCTATTCTTTTTTATAATCGGTTGTTCTAAATGGTCGAATATTATACCTATTCACATATCCTTATAATTTCAGGTGTATCAGTGACTAGTTTACTTAAATTAGTCTTCTAAGTGGCGACTGACACCGAATCTATAGAGATATAAGGGTAACTTAGCAACAAATCTACAAATGAAAAATATTTTTTGCTCTTCATAATACCTTCAATGTAGGTTTATGAAAATCCAAGCTGACAATTTGAATGTCAAGTTAAAGGTTACAGACATCTAACCATTGCGATTTAGCCAATAAGAGAGGATTACTGTAATCGTAAAACGAATACTATCTGGAAACTCGGCGAAGGGTCAGGGTAAAGTGAGAATTGCTTGTGTTGTTCGGTCTTTTGTATACTGCAGGGGATTCGGGTGTTAATCTAAATTATTATATTAAATATAGTAATCACCTCTACTGAGTCCCCGATACACAATGGATATCATGTTTAATGACTGAATTCTTACCTAACCTAACCTAACCTAACAAAATCCACATCAATCAAGTTTTAAAAAGTTTTTTAGTGGGCAAAAGCAAGTACGACCCTTAACTAACCTTCACAGGTTTTTTCAAATCTGGTTACAACTCCTTCAACTTTTGAGTTGGGGACTGGAGGGGTATTATTACATTTTGAAATGGGTTTCAGCTTGATAAAGACTTTTCAAACTATTCAGAATCTTAATAAGTAAACTTGACATTACCCAATGAGATAATTCGAAACAGTTTTAACACCGCGCATGTTCGAGATAATTAAGGGTCTGTTCAGATAGATTTGCAAAACAAATAGCTTCATAAAAATTTCGTTCCGAGAATTAAATTGTATATAAACAAAAGACTGACAGATTTGTAAAATATTCCATTACTGTTTAAATGTATTTTTAACTAATGTATTTCAAAATCTATTTACTTCAGAGAAACAATCTGTCTGAGCAAACCCTACATTAATTTTATCTTTCAGAACCTACCCTCCAATCCACGCATTGTGATAGAGATGGTTCTTGGTTCAAGGTGATAAGTTTCCGGAGGTACCTAGCTAATCAAATAAAAGAAGCGTAGTAAAATTAAATACAAGTTATCAAATTGGCTTGCGGTCTAAAATTTACTTGAAGGGAGGAAATTAAAAGAACTGTGTATTTACAAGTACAAATAAAGGTATCAAATTAGGATTCAAATAACATCATATTTCAGAAAATGAAACAAATAGGTTAATAACAAAATTGTTTTATTAAAAACCAACAAACTTTCGGACACGGAGAGTCACTATACCATTCACTGTAGAGATCGATGCTTCACCTTCGAAACCAGTGAAGAGATTTGAAGCGACCTTTCTTGATAACTGAGGCGACGCGAGCCTCTTGAAGTAGAATCCAGCAGAGGTTTCTGCGAGTTCTCTATCTCTTGCGTCGTCTTGTGCGCAGGCGTTGGTAGGAGGAAGATCTCGAGCTCCATTCGAGGGAGAGGTCGCTTGAGGACGGCGGGGTCTCGGGGAACTGCGCGTCGGAGGTCCAGCGACATGAAGCACACGCTGACTGAGCCGCCTCAACAGCTTTATCGGGCACCTGACCACCATTTTCACCATACGCCTCCAATATGTGCTTGTAGGCGCACTCGACCGGCTCCGGGCTGCGGCCGCGCGCTGCACTCAGTCTTATCCGCACACAGGCGTTACAATAACCGCAAATATCACCACGAAGAGTACTTCGAACCATTGTGAATGTTATCTGCTTAACCGCTGTCTCAATACTGGCGCGAGCGAACCGACACGGGGTTATTTATGCCAACCGGCCCAATACGCGGCTCGCCGCGCACGCGCCTCTGATAACCCACAGCCGCCGGCGCCAACTTTATTGCTATGGGCGAATTGTAGTAAATCTGGAAAAAACGTCACAACAAGCAAGTGGAGATATATTGTTTCTATCTGCACTTGAAACTTTGACTTTATACAATCTTCCTTGTTGCTGTCAACTGAGTTTACGTAGGCTCGGTTATTGTATGTCGTAATATCGCCTGATAGTTGGGTAAAATTATTCCTGATGCATAAGTGATTGTATATCTGTAAAAACTAAAAATGACCAAAACAAAAATTGTATAAAAGATGATGCAATTGTATTTTTTATCGTACATGCGAAGAGTAGTAAAAAATTCTGAAAAAAGCTGTTAACTTAAGGTAACAGATTTTTTTTATTCTGCTTAAAGTTCTTTGTTGTAACTTAAATTGCTTTTCATATTAATAATGGTAGCAACAAAAATATAATAAAAAATATTTTTGACATAATTTACAGAACTATTATTTTTTAACAAAATCGAGCTGTTTAATGCATTTATAAAATGAAATTAATATCCTTATAGTTCAGTATTTCGCTGTTATCTCCTACAAATGCTCCTAGGTTTAAAATAAATAGTAGTAACAGAGCTCTACTAAACTCAGTGACCAGCAATAGAAATTTCTCGGCCAATTTTTTAGTCACCGCGTTTCACAAATGTGTTATTGCTTAATTAACAACACAGTAATTTAATTAATAACTGCGTTAATACTGCTAATATAATGCCATCAGCCTAACCAAAGTAAGGAGTTGGTTTTGATCAATTGTTCACGCGTGCCCACAGTGGGTTTCACACGAAATAACTTCTTATGTAAGTATGTGAGTTTTCTCTCAATGTTTCCCTCACCGTTTGGGCAGTCTATTACAACGGGCATTCTACAATAAAAGCTTCATACATTCAAATATTCAGTGCACTGATATAAAATACGACAGTTTGTAACTATCGCTCGAAGAAGTACAATTTCTACGCATTTAATTAAGGACTCAATAGTAATAACAATATCCATTAAATTAACTGTAGATAATGATGCTTGTTCTAGATCGCATCCAGTAAATTCCGGTAATTGTGCAGCAAACATTGATAAGGTCTCGTCACATTCATATTCCTACCTCTAAGGAGTCGACTTTGCCTTATTTGTTATAATTCCGAACTTTGTATCTAGAAATGACTAGATAAATAAAGTATATTCGTACAACATGTACAAATTTGTACCAAAACGGAAATGTTTGTATATATTTTTTTTAATTTTCGAGCATTTAGGTCTTTTTTATAATGTAATAATGTACTGACCCTAAGACGACACTGCGTAATTTGATTTATAATAAGTTAAATTGTACAGTTGGGTGACTTGGTGCAGCCTCAGATTCGCATGCGGATCCCTTGTAGTGACGTCGTCTCCTAGTGTGCGTAGCGCCTGCAAAATGCCGAACAACGCAAAAAAAACCTAGTGTACCTACCTCTACGTACTACGTTTACTACGACGAGACAATCTAGTAGAAATTCTCTTTCTAAATTTCAATTTGAGTAAGGCATAAAAATGTATGTAACTGTTCTATTGTTAACACTTTTTTTAAACCGTAATTATTTGAGTTATTTCATTCACTTATGTTACAACTTCCATCTGTATACAATATTTCCTTTTCTAGATAGGTTCTAGATGGGGGTTCCAGAACTTCGCACAGATGCGAAGACCACACACGATAAACTCACTTCATAGACATAGATAAATGCTGAGGCAATCATTTAGGTACTTTCGACTATTCAAAATGTCGAGGGCACGTGGAGATACTGAGCTACTTCAATTGTTAAAAGTTTGTTTTGTTGCCATAGTACGTTATTATAAAATTGTTCAAATTTTTGTAAAAGTAAACGATTTCTACGACCTAGTTAAAAACGGAGTTAAATGTTAAGAAACAAAATCAAACAATATAAACATTATATTATAATAAAATTATATATATTATAAACGTTATTATATATAGAATATTATAAACGTTACATATTTTTCATTTTATTGCTATTCTCTAAAAGATCTTAAAAGAGATGTTAAATTCTAATGATCGACTTGAATAACGAGAAACTTTTTTACGGTTCATTCTGACGCCAACAATAGATCTCGTCTGCCTCTGGTGTGCCTCACTCCCATCCCATACGAGAAGACAGATTTGGATGCTCGGTCGGTTCAGACGTTCAGAAGTTATGCATCTTTTTGTCTGTTTTTTTTTTGGTTTATAAGTAACTTGTATGAGATTTATGCCCGTCTTGTGGCATTAAAGTTCATAACATAAAAATTATGTACCTACTCCGAGGTCTTTTGTTCCACGACGACAACGCGCCCGCGCACTCCACGATCAAGACGAGGGACTTCAGGGACTACAGCCTTGATTTGGCACCGTGTGACTTCTTTTTGTTCCCTAAAATTAAAAACCAGCCCAAGGGGGATACAGTTTTCATCGCCAGTGTTGCAGTATGGAAAATTTGCTTAGCATGGAAAGACGCTGGTCAAGAGTTCTTTGAAAAGATGTAATAAAAAAAATAAGCTTTAGAACATTTTTTTTCTCAAATCTTTCTGAGTGTCCCAATTATTTAATTTGTGATTTCAGAAATGTAAATGTGAGGGGAGAGAAGACTGGGCATTTTCTGATGCAGTTAAGCATCATCTTATGTACGCTTGGTTTTTATGTCGACTTTAGTACATTAACGCATCTGTTATACTTCGTATTATAGATTTAGAGAAAGTTTATTAAAATTATAGAACTCAAAGACGAGAAGAAGGCAATATTGCTTGGTTTGCTGGAAGAGCTTTTTTAGTTGAAGTTATAAAGAACCGAATTTTAAAAACTTTTCTTTATTGTTCTGATCTTTTCCACGTGTTGGCTGCCCCATTGCTTAGAGATTACCTGACCTGGGATTTAGAACCACCGGCTTCAACTAATTTGTTTATTTATTAAAAGCGTGCTATCGTCGATACATTTAGCAATATTCACCTGAGTTTTGATTAAGAAAACGAAAACAAGAATAAAAGCGATATAAACTTAATTAATTTGAAGTCATTTCTTATTTTGCACAAAGTTCATCGTAAGCGATTAAACGTGCCAGTTCTGCCAGCCTCATAATTTATATTTATCCGAAACTACTTAATCATTAAAAGTTGAATTAATAGTGCTTTTCTAGTAAAAACCGATTTTGAACTGTCAATATTTTTCTAACATACGTACACAACTATTTTACGCGCAGAAACTTATCAGCTTTACCAGAAATTAGGTACACCTAACGATATTTACAAAATTTTTATAAAAATTGTATATATTTTTGCATCATTTTTATTCTCTTCTTTATTTTATTGATAACATGTTTCGTCCAACTTTACAGATGTCAAAGACAATTCGTCAAATTAATTTTGTTGCCACGTTTTAAAAGCATTTACTTACACAAGTTACTTAGGTAAGTTCGCATGATTTTTGACAATTTTGTTACTTGCTTCTAATCAGACACAAAAAGAAATGCCGTGTCTACATTTATGTGCTCAAATTTGGCGCACTGATAACTCTTAACGACACGTAAAAGCGTAAGATTTCACTACACTGGACATCTAATGAACCAAGGTATATTTTTGATTTTTCAACAAATCCTTAATGAAAATAAAAACTTCTGTTTAAAAACGTATGTCTTCAAAACCGACCACCTTGGGCTTCTGGGCGTAATTATATCGTCCCAACTAAACTTCGGGCAACAAATTGTGTCCATGGCTCAAACTGCTTCAAAGAAGTTGGGAATCATCTCTAAGGTCCGGCGGTACTTCAGCCCTGAACAGCTACTTAATTTGTACACAGCTCAAGTTCGATCTTGTATGGAGTACTGTAGCCACCTTTGGGATGGTTCTGCAAAGTACCAACTAGAAGCGATGGACGCAGTTGAACGAAGAGCCCGAAAAACAGCCGAGCACTCAAACAACACTTATATTACATAAAACCATACATTCAACGCAGTATAAAGATATCTAGATATCCAGGGTTGCCATAAGTTTTTACACACAAAACTGTTAATGTTTCAATAATGAATATAGGTACCTATATGTTTGTTATGTTTGTAACAGTAAAAAAGGTTCTTAAAAATTCTTAAAAACAACATTGTCTCAATGTGCACTATACAGACGCTGACATTCTTTGAAGATTTTGTTCGGATAAAAAAAGTAGGACCCAACATCACCTTTTGTATCGCAGCTCAAAGCGTTGATTTTGGCGCATGAAGAGGCCTTTGCTATTTTAATCTTATTCTAGTACCTACCTACCGTTTTGTTTATTGACGTGCCCATTTAAATTAAAGTCATTATGTTTCAATTTTTGAATCTTTTAATGTTATTTTGTAACTTCGATATTTGATGCAAAAAAGATTTTTTTGGTCTCCGTTTCAGTTAGAGGTGGAGGTGAACACGTCATGCGAAACATGACTTTTACACAAAACTGTATACATCATATATTTGTATACATAGTCTAAACGTATATTTCTTTCAAACACGACTTGTTTTTTTCTAGAATATCGTTCCCGTTGCATTCTGGAAGTGACAAGAAGGGCCCTTATCTACTTTACGTAAATAATGTACACAACTTGTATAGCTAATTTTAGATTGTTTATTTGTACAGAGCTGATTAATGATACGATCTGCGTTGTTTTTGAGAATCACTTGATTTATCTATAGGTTCTTTAAAAATTTACTTATTTGTAAAATGTTACAAACCCTAAACCTATCAGTCTAAAAAGTTTCCACCAGGTAAAGATATTCAATTCACACACTGCTGAGTGAGAATAACAATTAATATTAAACACTTTTGTTGGTGCCAGAATCGCTTACTACCTAGGTATATAGCAACATTTTAGATAATGTTGTCGCAAAAATGCTGTTTGGAGAAGACAACAAAAAGCCCTTCAAAAATTATCAAATAGTTTAATACATAGAGATGTTAAAAATGTGGTACCATAACCTATTACATATATATGCAAGATCTATTTACACAAGTTAATAGGTAATCATGAAATAATTAATTTAAAAAATTGAATGTTAGAAAATATGAAGAGCAAAATCCTGTGAGTAAAATATCAACTGAATTGACTTGTCCCGAAGCAAGAGAGCATTATTTATGGATTTAAAACGAAACCCTAATTAACTCGTAAACAAGTTTGTTCCTACCAAATTTAAAATCTTAGATCTTTGGTATTCCAATACCTACCTTATGGCGTCAATTTACTAAATAAGACAGATACTTATCTATTAAATACTGTGTATAACTTATTCGCATCTGTATTATAGTAATCATTAATTAGTATCAAGTGTGTAATTGTAATTTGTTCAAGTAGACACACGTGTACCCACCTACCTACTTCAGTTGTCTTCATGTTCTTTGGCACTATAAAACTTTCAGTTATTGTGTAAAATCAAAACTATGAAGCTTTTTAATGTTTATTTTTTATGTTAATAAAGCGATCCTATGACTGCCATTTAGTGACTCATTAATGAATGCATTTAAGGCCACTTTTAACAACGGCCTAAGCGTCATTAACGTAATATCTTTATGATCATTAAATTCTTCGTTCTTTGATACCTGCTAAGTTAATTTGGTGATTGAATTCTAATAGCTAATCACTTAACTTTCATAAAATGATAGATCTACCGAGCTATCTGAGAAACTGCATTACAAGCTTTGGTCTTTATAGTATTTAATAAAATGGCGACATTAAACGATACTAACAACAAATTTGTCAGTCCACAAACAAGTTGGTAGGTACCATGTAGGTACAGATTTGTTACAAACTGTCACATCACGTGATATAACGATTGTGACGTGATATGCTATAGCGTTAGCGATCACAGATTCGCTATACCCCAAGCCTAGTATGTTGTTTATCTATATAAAAAGCATCCAAGTCTATTCAGCTATTTCAGTGTAAAGGAGTTACATACAACACAGTCATATTTTTTTTTTATTTGACTACACAGAAAATATATCATATCATATCAGTGAACAGTAACACCGTTACCTACACATTTACTAGATGCTACCAAAAGTAATTTAGTAAAGAGCGAATGATTGTGTACCTAATCAATAAACAGGATATAAGTAATTCAGGTATAAAATTTTCGGGTATACAATTCAGAAATAAAATTCGGAAACAGCTTATCCTGACGTGGCTAGGCACGGAACCAACCAGACTTAGGTCAAAGTAGATCACATTAGGAGTGAATTGTGCATGCTATTTAGCTTTTCTAGATTTTTTTGCTAAAGTTTGCAAGTTACAGCAAATAAGCCTATACTTTGTATTTTTATATTTTTTTCATAAATTATCTATCTACGTACGAAAGTTATCTTTTTAATTGGTGCATCAAAGAACGCGGCACGTCAAAGAATAGTATTATGTAAACTTTAATCACTATATTTAAACAAACAGATTACGTTTAACAAATTATCCGAACCAATGCAAAAACAATTTTATATAACTATCTATTGTCGCCAAGCTATTATCAAAGCCGTACATATTATTTATAGACATATTTTTCCTGTATTATCTCTTCGAGTTAATTGGATATTTTTGTTGTTTTATCAGTTATTATTTTACCTTCTTCGTAGTAATTATTTAAAATTAAAACCCCACTAGACAAGATATAAATTATATGATGAACTGGTGATTTTGTTATTACTTTGACAGTCGCAGCGATTAAAAAAAATAACTGCCTAAAATTCCAACGTTTCATCGTAATAATAATTTAAACAAACATTTGAAGCTGACTGTAAAAACCATTAAAGATATGGCTGCGTATCTAGGCTGTGCCATGAAGAACATATCGACTTATACAGGGTGTGAAAACAAAGGAACTGGTAATGCTAAAACGGATGAACAACTTTCCCAAAGAAACATAGAGTCCAAAATGCGTAAAAAAAGAATTATAAGTAAAATGCAATACTATAAATGTATTGCAACGAGTTTCCGTCACGTGCAACAAGAACCTGGTCGTGCGCAGAGTGTTTGATTGCTGTTTTTTCAGAAAAGTTGTTGAGTTTTGATGATCCGTACACTATACTTGCCATAGATGAGAAATAAAAAATTAATTATCACGAATTCGAACTATGTTTCTTGGTAAAAGTTGTTCAGTTTAAATATCCCTGTTTCAGAATTAACAGTATTTTTGTTACACCCTGTATTTTTGTTTATACTTACGTATACTACTTATACGTATACTTTTGTTTATTTTGATTAGGACAATGAAGGATTTTTCTTAGCACACCGACTTCCTCACGCAGCTTTTGGTTCAACGGCACCCATAATATGCATAGCCTTATAATATTTCAAGCTTTTGGTATTTCATTGCTTTTTACCTACTATCACGTAGAAATGTCAAACCTAAGAAAGTTTTAAAAGACTTTAAAAAGACGACAAACATACGATAAAGAAAAGAAATAAAACAAATTTTTTTCGGACAAATAATAATTTATTTCTAAGTTTAATAAAACTACAACTTTAAACTCTTACTAAACAAAATAATGGAAACACCACTTGAATATAATATTATTTTTGATAAAATTGAACGTAAGCCATTCAACCAAGGCGCTGATTAATTTTCCTACTATAAAAATAACTGAATGATTAACTTAAGATAACAATAATGATTAGAAGTCAATTATTATACAACATAATCTAGTTTCTACTAAAAAAAGGATGTTGCTTTAATTTTAATTGATTAATTTTGTAAACTAAGTTAAGATTTTTTGAATTAATTAACGAAACTGGGATCAATTTTATTAGATTATTCAAATTGATTGCCATTTTGGAATCCGTGATTGCAGCTTATTCTCGCATTTGACGGCCTGATTGCTTCGACTAGTTTAGCAAGTATACTGAGGTGAAGAGCACTGATAAAGGGCGTGACTTTTTACGGCTTTTATATGTATGATTTCTGTTGTTATTTTGTAACCACGCGAAGTTCACATTTCCGCGTTGATTACAGTCAAATAGCGGAAGATAGGTGACAAGCACCACAAAAATGGACACCAAAAATCTTGTCCCAGTCGCCTGATTTTATTTGTCAAATAGTTTAGTCACTACGCGAACCGAAGCGACAATACACGATACGACACGAAATGATACGAACACTGCCTAATATTCTACTTAGTATTCTAGGAAGTACTAGAACCATTTTTCACGAACGATTGTCACCTATCTTTAGCTATTTTACGTTAAACAAAGCATTTTCGGGTCACTCAACTACGCCTACATGCCTTCAAAGTTGTATTGAAATTATTAGTCAGACCAATATAACAGTAAAATTTGAGATAATAATAATAAATCCCCAAACACACCAACTGTATGGCCCTAAAGTAAGCAGAGCTTGTGTTATGGATGACCATACAGCGAACTGCGAAACAACAGCGAACAGCGAACTGGGCTCCAGCCCAGAATAAACATACTATATAAATATCAACAACCATGACCCGAGAACAAACATTTATTGTCACCACACTAATAAATACCCCGGCTAGGACTCGAACCTGGGACCTGCGGCGTATGAGGCAGGGCTACTAACCACTACGCTACTCGGTCGTCAAATGTGAGTCTTAGTTTTTCGAATGAACAAAATTAAAAATAACCCAACGTTTTGCCAATATGTACTTTAGTTGTATACTTTTACGGTGTCACTTGCTTTGTAACTTTTTATAAATTGTTATAATCATCCATTCAACTTTTCATTATAATCTAACGAAATAACATTCTAAAATGTGCATGCACAGTTACTGCTGTTATCGTAGTTGTGTATTTTAACAAATTTATATTAGGTAACTCTAAATATGTCAGAGGATATTAATTAAAAACATACAGGTCAAACCTAGTAAATGTAAATTTAATTCTAAAGATATGTGTGAAGCAAATGCTCCTGGTTTAGCTAAGGGTATTGCAGTTATACACAATTTGAGCACGCAGAGCATATTTCCAACTAGCGGCTGCCGGCACTCAAATTCAAAATGGATGTCTAAGATATAACATACTTTTACTTGTATTCTTAGAACTCTATTAAAATTATTATTGATATTATTTTTCACAAGTAAAATCACATCAGTCTTGACACTAGAGGTCCCTGTATTTTCTATAGCACACTAGAAGTCGCACAAAATATTGAAAACAAAGATTTTGTATACATCAAAAAGATATGTTTTTATAAGACACAAAATTGGCAATTTAACAAGTAATTATCCATATTAGTAAATTATTTCTACAGCCACGCGCGTCTGGCCTCGCAGTGAAATTTGAGAAATAGCTTCACGTGGAATCACGGCACGAACTGCGCGCGGCCAGTCGCCCGCAGCTAGCCGCTTGGTGGAAAAGAGGTGTTGATGTTACACAGTGGCTCGAAATGTAGTTTCAAGTGAAATTATGAAGGCAGTTCTTTGCATTGCTTTAAAGTATGTTTTCAAAATGTATGTACTAAAAATACTGTTTTTAATTTCTAATATTTATAATGTTGCGAAGTAAGTTATTTGTAAACAACTTTTACTTTTTACCATTTATTTGTTAGTGTCCATAAAACTTTAGGATTCCCAAACACATTCTTATCTAACTTTGAAAATGTACACTCCAAGACATCTAAAAATTTGGAATTTTCACAAGAGTCTTCAGACTTTAATTCAAATCTACGTGCACATTTGAGACCACTGTGATTTCAGTTCAATTTTACTTAAAGTGATTTAACATTATTTAAACGGATTCAAACAACTGTTAACAGAACAGTTTTCTCTAAAGAAAGAATAAGATGTTATATAAATTGTCAGAAATGAAATATTTTTGTTTTATTACGCGTGTAACATTGAATATTATAACAGAAACAAAGAAAGCTAGAGTATAACAAGTTTTATAGATATTTTATAAGCAAAATATGTTTATTTACAAGGATATAGAAAATGAGTCTTAAATTACTAAAGAAAATGGAATCAACATATACCGTAAAATCCGTGGCTTATTAAATTAATTACCAATACGATCTTAATATCCATTTGGCTACAAAGAAAATCAGTAAGCTTAACATTTAAAAAAGTGCAAAGCACTCAAATTTCCAGTAAATTAGCTAACAAAGATTCCTGTATTAACCGAAGTGTTCAAGATAAGTCAGAAGGTGGCTGCAAACTATCACACAATTCATCAAAAGACTCGCTGCGGCATGAAACATTCTGCGTCCTTAAATAGTGACAGAAACGGTTATTTCTTCTGGAATTATTGTCCGATTTGTTCTTCTCGGTTCTGCAAATAGATCTGCACAACGACCAATAATCTAATGCGAGGGCTTTTCTGTCTAGTACCGCAGATGGATTCAGAAAACTTGATAATGAGTTGTGACGATTGATAATTCGCTCTCGCTTCCTGAAATAGAGAAAATTATCAAAGTATAACAAGTTATTAATATATGAACTGACATGTAAGGGTGAAAAAAATAGATAGTTATGTGCTTCTGCGATTTTATTTATTAATAATTTTACCACAAAAGACACCTGGACCTGCCATTAAGCATTATCATGCAGTTGTACTATTTTCCAAGAAGCACGCCTTTCATGAAAAATTTGGTTTAAAAAAATGGCTATTGTGATGCTATTTTGAAAAGCTCATTAAACAAGCAATTTTTTAAGATGATGTGCAGTATCATCGCCGTACATTTTTTTTCACAACAATCAGGAAAACTTTAGTCAAGTTTTTCGCAATGAAATAAAATAAAACATTTTAACTCTTTTTCTTAGCGTAGTGTGCTAGTTTCCGTCAAAATTATTACTAGGTTGTCTCAAATAACTAATAACGATAGGCTTGGTAAAAAAAAACCCTGAATTAAAAGATATTTATTGCAGCTGTGGGCAAAAAAGGGCCAAAAAGTGGAAATTTCATAAAAAATCACAAAAGTGGCAATATCTCAAAAACCAGAAAACTTTTACTAGAAGCATGTTGGTGTTATCTGATAGGCCTTAAGTCCATCTACCTCCAGTGTCTATGAAAGAATATGATTGGTTTAATTCTTAATATTTTTCGAAAATTAAACACAGGATACGCATATTAAGTAATTGGTGAAAGTAAAATAGATATAGAGTGCGAAACTTGCGAACTTCCAAACTTTACCAGTCATTTTCGAATGCCCATGGCAGCGTGTCGTACCTATATGACGAAATTTGCATTCAAATCTTGTAAAAATGGTAACGGGTAAAACCACAGACAAAACTAGCGTAATATAATTTAATATTTATTTTAATAATATTTATTGCTATTTATAATACATTTGTTCAAAATACCAGATTTTATTCCAGAGGCATGCTGAAGTGGAGAAGGCCGCCGTGACATACTAGATATCAGGATGTCTGTAGCAATATTCTAATAGAGTTTTGAATGTACATACTAGCAATACCACTGTCGCCGCTCCCCACTCCGCAAGTGGCTTTCGACAATGTAATAGAAAAATGAATAGCTCCCTAGACAATGGCATTCGACGATGGAATAGAAAGCGAATAGAATGTGTAGATAACAATTAGTAGGTATACGAATCAAATTCAATATTGAATAAACACAAACACCCTCGACTAATTTATGTCCTTGGTGCCACTTAGTTTTTTTGATTTTGAATTATTTATGACATTTTAAGATTTTTTATGACATTACAATTTATATATTTATTGAGATTTAAATGAATTGACATATTATGTAACTAAATTTTTAATTGTTTTTGTACTAACATAGATATATAAGATTGTATACTAACAAGTGGGCCAAGTTGCTACAATCAAGTTTATTATTATTATTATTACCATTTCGATTATTGCCTTACCGTAAATTTCGTTTTAAAGATAACCGCAACAAAAACAAGAGATATTATGAGCAAAAAATTGTTCTTATATGTGACTAAAAAAACAACATTATGTTATCGAACTTCTTATTTATTATAAAACCATACTAAGACCATTTATTATGTGTACTAGACTAAACACTAAACTTTAATAAAAATACTAAAAATCCTAATAATGTAGTGGTATGTATGTATATACATTTAGTTATAATGAGGATTTTTTTTATCAACAGCAAACTGAGTGAAATTGTGCACAGTCCTATTTGTCAAAAGTGTTATTTCTTCAGTTCACTGGACTACGCAACCTAGGCAACCAAAGCAACATGCAAACTCTATACCTATTATTATTTAGTATTATTTATACCTAATGTATTCATGATACATATATGAAATCTGTTAGACATACATAAATGCAATAACGATTTTGGATTAATTAATGCTGTAGAAATCTTTAGAAATACCCAATGGTTTTTAGCAGAGAAGACAATCAATTAATTTAATTTTAAATCCCTACACAAACACATCAAGTGCATAACCTCCATAGGGAGAAAAGTAATTTAATGGATTATAGATTTTATGGATTCAGGGTTGTCAAATTTACATATAAATTATTTCAGATTTGATACCCTTTATTATAATTTTTTAAATATGATCATAGAAAAAGCATAGAGCAGCAACAGAAAAAACCATCAGATGGGGATGCGACATCCATCAATTTATTTCGTAAGTTAGTATTATATTTTGTTTCTGTAATTAAATTGCACTGGCTGTTTCTTCTTTTTAACCAAACATAACAATGTAATTGTAGTTTTTATGGCAGTTATATTTAACTGACAGAAGGGCTGTCATTCTGGACAAAATATTGAAAAAAAGAAACTATAGTAGTTTACAAGGCAAATGTCTATAAATATAATAAAAAAAATTATTTACCTATAATCCATCATAGTGGGTGGGTCTAACTCCATTACCATTTCATCATGGCTAATACTTCTCAATTGCAAAACTGAACACTTCACGAGTTCACTGCATATTTCTTCATTAACTCCACTACTTATGTTGAAGTAATCCATGTTTTCTAATTCTATTACACTATCTGTTACTGGGGTGTACCATGGATTTGACGAGATATCAGGTCTATATTCAGACACAGCTTTTCCTAGATAATCACACATGGAAAATGAATCTAATGTATTAGCTATTTTATTCAAGTCACTAGAAACTTTTGAATGGTCTTTTTCATTTGTCTCATTGGTACTATTCATATTCTTGTACAAATTAGGTAAACTCCACCATATATCAAACTCTGCCAAAGGCAATCTGTGGTCTTCATTTAAAAATTTCAGTCTAATTTTATTGCCAGTATTTATTTTCTCTTCTCCATAATCTTTGTCAATCCAAGACATGCTTGAACTTTCATCTTCAATACTTGGTTTAAAAACATCACTTTTTTGAGACATGCATGTTTCTTCAGTAGATATTTTAGTAGACATATAATATTGTAAATAGTTTATAGTTTTTCTAATGTCACCCTTGAAGTGGTCTAGCAAATTAGCTCCCATTCCTGGGAAGCAACTACCATTGTCAGCTAAACACATAATGTCAAGCCAAGTACCTAACATTCTAGGTACTAAAGCATTTGTTTTTATAACTTTACCTCCTTGTAGAAACCTTTGCAAATGAGGACATGATAGAGATTGAGTGATTAAGATCACTGGTCTCTTAGAACAATGCACAAGTTGTGAGATAGCAGAACAGAAACCATCATCTTGATCAAACACTACATCTGCATCATCTATTAGTATTAGAGACATGCAAGTTCTAGTACTTTCTTGGCTAGAAGTAGCTTCCTGACTTAGAGAAATCTTTGTAGATTGACTATCCAAATCTTTTTTCTTCCTTCCCTTTTTCTTGGCAATCTTTGATTGACTGTGGAATATGTCTTGAGAAAGAGACTTTTGAGAGTTTTCTAAAGAACTCCCCTTGCCTCTATTAACTTTATGTGACTGGGTGGCCTCTTGTAGATCCTGTAACATAATTTTACCAGTTCTCTTACTGCTAGCATTTACTTCGATAACCTTTATAGCTAATTCAGCAGCTACCGCATAAACTGCAGAAGTTTTACCACTGCCTGTAGGTCCAGTTATTATAAGCAGATTTTTGCTAGGTTTCATTCCTTCTTTACTATCAGTATCCGACACATAAAAGTCAGAAGAATCAGAGTCATTAGAAGTTTTAAACTTGTCATTGTTTTCTGTCCAGGTCACCAACCACTTTCTTAATTCTCTAACACTTTCAAAATTTCCTATAATTTGACTAGTTGTTAAAGGTTTGTATTTATCAGTCCACATCAATTTATCTGGGCTCTCATTCTTTATATCTGGTATATGATTAATAACTTCAACACTATTATCTAGGTCTATGTTTGTGCAGTCTTTTAAGTCTCCCTTGCTTTTTCCTCTCAGTAAATGGTATGTTCGGTAAACTGGAAACTTTGGGTATGAATCTTTGATGCTACGTAAGATTTCTTTTATGCTGCATTTTTTGAGTGAAGAAGTAGTACTGGAATCTACTATATTGAGGTTTAATAATGTCTTGAGAGAACCATTTGGTAACAGAATTTCTTCACCCACTGAATTGTCATAAACTTTGTTTATTAAAGGCACATATTTAGTGTCCTTACTATACTGTTGCACATGCATAACAGCATTGAACACATTTATGATATTTTCACTGTTCTTATTGTTAACTTTAATTTTTTTTAACTGCTCTGGAACTCCACTCTGAAGGAATTGAATTTTTGCCTCAATTTCTTCGGCTGATTGTGTTTTCGAATTAAAGATAGGAGCCAATTTGACTGGTTTTTTAGACTGGGCTGTCTCTTTTACTTCTTTAGATTTTTTAGTTTTTATTGTTTTACTTGCAGCTTTATCTTTAATATTTTTAGAAGAATCTGGCATTTTAGTTGCCAGTAAGGAATTAGTTTTGTTAATAGTTTTATCTTTATTTATTGTTGTGTTATCTACTTGCTTTTTTGGTTTTTTAGGTGTATACACTTCTTCATCAGAACTGGTAAGAAAAACATCATCAAAGTATTTTACTGGTTTTCTAGCGGTTCTTTTAGGCCTTGCATCATCTATGGTGAGTACTGTATGAACTGGACTATCAATGTTGAGTTTACGTTTTCGTGGCTCTTTTCTTACTGTATTACTGTTTAAAGGTACATCTTCTTTCTCAGTGACAACAATGTTTGATAAAGTTGTATTTACTGTTTCTATTGCATTTTCACTAAATGTCATTACATCAACTTCAATTTCTTTTGTAGCTTCAGTTTGGCTGTTTGCAGGTTGGGTGTTATCATCAGCAATTGTAATTTGTGTTGTTACAGTTTCATCCATGATGTAATTGGTTTTTAATTTACCCTTTTTTTTCAATTTCCGTTTAGGTGTAAATTTTACTTTGATGATGAGTTGATTTTCATTTGTATTATCCTCCTCTGATTCCTGGTTCTTCAAATCTGCTTCCTTTTCAAGTTTTTGAAAGTAAGACAACATATTCTCTTTTTTCTTGATTGAAGGGGATAATTTTTTTAGGAACTCTTCATCTTCTTTTAACAATGTCTTCTTTTTAGGACTCATAGTAATTTTATCTTCCATATTGTCAAACATGTCAATTATTGAAAATGACTTCAAAGATTTGCTTTTGTTAACTTCAGGTGATTTACTGCTTGTCTCCTTATCAAGCGAAGTCTTTTTAGCAACTTCCGTAATTTTGTCATTTAATCCATTAGACTTCTTGCTAACTGGATTAGTAATCATTGCTTTTAACTTTTCTGCACGCATTTCCATTTTATTTCTGATACACTCATCTTCAAGATCTTCTTTTTCTTTTCTTTTAATTGCACCCTTCGCATCTGCCATTTTCTGCAACATTAGAATCCTTTTGGCTTTATTGTCTCGTTTTTCAGTTAATGCTACAGCCTGTGTTTCATCTTCCACCCTGTCTTTGCCAGGAGAGTTGCAACCTATACTCTTATTCCTACTGTCCATCAATAACTGAAAAGCATTTGTTTGCTTCTTGTCTTGTGAACTATTGATGTTTGTTAATACAAAGTCACTGTTGCCAACACTACCTAAACCTTTAGTTTTCAAAGCTTGCTTTCTTTTGATCATTTTTATCAAGTAATTGTCCTGCCTCACAAAATCACTTACTATTTGTTGGTTAGGACTTCTAATTTTTAAAGCTACTTTGAATGATTGGGATATGTCTAACACATCTCTGTCTTCTTCACCATTGCGACGCAATTTATACTTCTGAAGCTTTCTTTTCAGAGCCTTTTTACTCTTATGTTTTGATTTAAGTTCTTTAGCATGAAAGACATGTAGTAGCTGGTTGTTGTTTACTATATTTTCTTTATACTCTGAAGAATTTGTTCCGCCTTCTACATTAAATATATCCAAGTAGTTGGGCATTACTTTCTGTAAATAAATCGAAATAAGTGATTAGGTAAACAAAATAGGTTCAAGTGTAGTTACAAGTAGTAGGTACACAATCAAAGTGATATTTTCACCGACAATATAATGTTATTCATAAGACTATAAGGAGCTTACATCATGTTTTATGGTATATTTAACCTCGCTCGGATTTATTTGGCGCAACGTTACTATTTATCAACAAAAAATTAACATTTCGGTTTCTAAAAAGAAAATACCGCCAAGTGGCCAGTTTAGTGTTACCAAATGGCAAGGCAGGTACTAACCCTTAAGTCTAAAATGAAAATCCCTAATTTAGAACATCAAGGAAAGGTTTTTATCACAAACTGACTTCCAAAAAGTAGTATCTTTTTTATCTTTAATACTATCTCCTATACTTTTTAAAATCTTTTCAAAGTAAGAATTTATTGGAATTAACTAAGCGTGTTTGTAAACCTGAAACCTATTATTTTGTCGATGTGTTTCAAGTTGTACTAAAACCTAGCTACTGTAGGTATCTTTTACTTCTAAAGGTTGGTAAGTATTAAAACCTAAAATGTTCATTTAAATCAAAAATTATTCAGAATTTGACAAATACCTCTCATAACTGACAAGTAAAATCCGTAAAAGTATAGCAACAATAACAATTCTCCGTGATTCGGCAAACCCTAGTGTTCTCACAATAGTCTACTATGTTTATTTGTCAATCGCTTTTTACGTACTGTTTAGTGTATATTTTCAACAAATATATGTTTGAATACCCACGAAAAGATTATTTCCTCATCAACCTTTAGGAAGATATTATATTATAATAAAGAATCTTTATCTACTGGTTTCCCAAGATATTGGTACCTTTAGCTTGTTTGGGAACCCCTGGCAACGATGCATACATTGATACTTTTGTTTTGAAATGGCAACACAGTAAAGGATTTTCTGACAGTCTACTAGAAAAAAAGAAAAAAATGATACGGTAGTTGAAGCTAGCAAAAGTTTCTCTCCTGTAAAAATAATGTATTTATCGATGTTTGAATTTACTTATTTCTATATTTTTTAATAACAGAAAATGTTAAACCGTGAGCTGCGGTCTAACATCTGGAATGTGCTTCTTGAAGAGATTTCGCATTCGCATCTGGCTTACTGGAGCTTGGCGAAGCCTCTCAAGATGGACTCTAATCAACCTGCAATCTACGGTCCTATTAGCCAGCTTAACGCGATAGGCAAATAAAACGAAAGGATCATTTTGATCAGGCTCCGAGAGGCCATCCATACTAAGCACCTGTTACTAGACGAACAGTTCAGCTTAAGGTCCCGCAATTCCTGCATCCAACATGTGCGCTGCATCACGAAGCACATCTTAGAGCAAAGGAACGTAAGTAAAAACTGATAGGCTCGGTTGCACATTTCTTTCTCTAATTTCTGGCACAACAGCTTATTATTTAAGCTCTTCGAACTAAGCGTGCCAGACAGCCTCATGCACATCATACGAGACTTACACTACACTATCGAACCTTTCGTTACAGATTGGAAGGCACACCCTCCAATCCCCACCCTGTATTAGCCGGTATCCCTCAAGGCTCGGTACTTTCTCTGACTTTGTTTTGACTATACACTAGTGACATGCCAAAGACGGAGAAAGTAGAACGCGCGCTCTTCTCAGGTGAGCCGCGCTATACATATCTCGTAGGAATCTACGTAGGTTAACTATCATCCTTCAATCTGCAGCCAACGCATTAGGCGATTGGTTTAGGAAATAAATAAGCATGGAAAGAATAGAAGTCAACCCAGAGAAAAGTGCAGCAGAAACCCCTCTAAAAGATTAGGTCAGATCACTCTGTTTGGTACTCCGATCCCCTGGGCTAAAAAAGTCATATAAAATCATACTCGTAGCTCCTTTCATCATTTTTTGCTATTCCTCGCAGTTTAGAATTTGCCCTTCTATTCCTGTTTGAAAAATCCACCCTGTATATGACTTTTATATGTAACTTGAACAATTTACAATAATGATGACAGTTCTTGGCCAAAAATTCTTTAGAATTATTTTATATTATAATCTTCTAAATTGAAATACCTAAATAAGAGAGTGGCAAAATTTACTTCCGCCCTGGGCGGCTGGCACCCACGGTAAGCCACTGTCACTTCAACCAGGATTCGAACCTGGGACCTCCGGCTTATGAGGCAGGGCTCTGAACCCACCCAATGAATAATCGTAACCGTGAATTCTACAAAATTCTAACCTCAACAAAAACAAGACTGTTTCTATTTCCTCCAAAAGTCTTTTTAATACATTTTCACACCATGATGCACATCTGCTTCTAGGTTTAAATAAATTTTTATGTAAGTATCAAGTGGAACTTCGAAAGGTATAATTTATAGTTACAGTGCGGCCAAAAAGTCTTGACGAAAATTGAGGGAGCCACTTCAAATACATGTAGGGAATATGGTAACACCGTTTAGTACGCCTAAAATGTTTTTGATATTTGCGTTATTATTTAGATAGTTAATATTTAAAAAAGATTGTCTGAGAGCTGAAACATTTTTAATTTTTGGATGATCTTTCTTATACTATCATGGTTCTAAATATACTTTTTCTCAAAATCAAAATTTTTTAAATCGCTTTAAATTAAACTGGTAGAATTAATGTGTATTGGTTACTCCAATAGCTTTATCCAATGATATTCGTTTTTCAAATTGACATCTACAATAAGAGGCACGAGTATTGTATTTTGTACTAGCTTCTGCCCGCGGAAACCTTTAGCTCGTAAGAGTTTATGATTAATCACGAACTGCGGTCTTAATATATCAAAGAACTGACGTACGTTATCAAGAATATCTTATATAATTAAGTTATATCCTGCGGGAAGTATGAATGGATAAAAAGTAACCTTTGTAATATTATTCAGTATGTATAGCCGAAACTATAATATAAAAAACAATGAACTACTCTATAAAACTTGTTTCCCTTAACAATAGTCAGCTGCAAGAACTTAGACTTTACAACAGAATCATCGTACATACAAGACTCATGCAGAGACCATTTTAATTCAACCAGAGTGCAATAGAATAATTTTAAATAAAACAACTAAAGTATTTTTTTACAAATTTATTTATCACATACATCTAAATAATAGGTCTTTACCTATGAAACTGCCGTTTTGTCGTACTGGCCATATCAAATGAAAATATTTTTTTTTTGACTGATAATTCTAATTTCAAATTAATTTTATTTGACAAACATGGAATTCTTTTTCTAAAATCGTCATTTGTTTAATAGTTAGTGTTTTGTTTTCAACGCATTCGAACATTTTTCGTCATCATGGATAAGTTAAAAATTCGAGTAATTATGGAGTATGAGTACCGTCGTGGCAGCAAAGCGGCACAAGCGGCACGCAACATCAACGACGTTTACGGAGCGAACACTACAAACGAACGCACCACCCGTGATTGGTTTACCCGCTTCCGTTCTGGAAATTTTGACCTGAAAAATGAACCCCGTGGTCGTCCGAAAACTTTGGTCGACAATGACGAATTAAAGGCAATTGTGGAAGCTGATGAAACTCAATCCACGGCTGAATTAGCAGCAGCTTTCGACGTTAGCATCAAAACAATATTGGTCCATTTGCGTCAAATTGGCAAGGTAAAAAAGCTTGACAAATGGGTACCCCACGAACTCAATGACCGCCAGCGCGAAGTACGCGTGGAGACGTGCCTTGCACTGCTCAGCAGGCATACAAATGAAGGAATTCTGAACCGCATTGTTACTTGTGACGAGAAATGGATCCTGTTTGACAATCGTAAGCGCTCAGCAAATTGGTTGGACCCTGGTTTAGCACCCAAACAATGCCCTAAACGAAAACTTACCCCTAGAAAAGTGATGGTCACTGTTTGGTGGTCTAACGCGGGTGTTATTCATCATAGCTTCTTGCCAAACGGGACAAGCATTACTGCAGATGTGTACTGTGAAGAACTGAACACAATGATGGAGAAGCTCGCACGTCTCCAACCAGCTTTGGTCAATCGTTCGGCTCCACTGCTCCTGCAATACAACGCGCGACCTCATACTAACTCAGAAGTTCTCCGTCATCCGCCGTACTCACCAGACCTTGCGCCTACAGACTTCTACTTTTTCCAGAATTTGGATAACTTCTTGGCGGGAAAAAAATTCAATACCCGAGAGGCAGTACAAAATGCCTTTGAAGAATTTGTTGCCTCCCGTCCAGCTGATTTCTTCAAGAAAGGCATCAATAAGCTACCAATGCGTTGGCAAAGATCCACTGATTGCATGGGTGATTATTTTGATTAATAAAAATAAAAAATATATAAAAAAATTACGCTTCATTTATTTCGTGAAAAACGGCAATTTCATAGGTAAAGACCTAATATTCGACACCTGATAAGTCGCTATTGCTACTACTATCACTTTCCGCTTGAATAACTAAATCATCAATGTCATTATACAAAGTTCTTCCTCTCTCAAAATATTCTTTTTCTATTTTAATGACATGTTCACAGCAATTCTTTCAATTCTCAGTTGCGATACTGTTTAAAGCTTCTTCTGTCAAACTTTTAACATTGTGTTCAGAGACCTTTTTTTTTTACAAATAACGGACAATGGAGTTATTTGTAAATCGGTCGACACAATTTGATACTTTTCCATTTCATATTAATTTAGTTAGGTAGTTATTTTTGTTCTCATGTATTGTTTGTTTGCTTGTTTAGATACCTACTGTTATTAATAAACGTACATTGTTACTAAAAGTTTTAATCTTATTTTCAGGAAAATCAGAAAGTACCATCAGACGGATTATAGATGAAGGCTTTCAAAACAATGGAGTATTTAGAAGTCCTGGTAAACATAGAAGTGGATGTCCGAAAAAGGAAATTTACAACTTTACTAGTTGTGCACTGCGTCAAAACATTAAATTTTTTTATACTGTTCGAAAAGAAATTCCTAATGCCCCGTATCATTTGATAATAAAAAACGGAGCGCCAAACTCGAGTTCTCGCATTGAGGAAATAGAACTCTGGCTATTAGAAAATAATATTCCGTATGATCCGTCACTGAGAAAACCAAATTAGTTAAAAATAATAAACCAGATCCAATATATGCTATTGACCAGCTTCTCGAGGAACATGGACATATAGTAGCCAGGCTTCTATCCTATCACTGCGATCTGAATCCTATCGAGCTCATTTGGGCTCTCGCAAAAAAAAGGTCTCTGAACACAATGTTAAAAGTTTGACAGAAGAAGCTTTAAACAGTATCGCAACTGAGAATTGAAAGAATTGCTGTGAACATGTCATTAAAATAGAAAAAGAATATTTTGAGAGAGGAAGAACTTTGTATAATGACATTGATGATTTAGTTATTCAAGCGGAAAGTGATAGTAGTAGCAATAGCGACTTATCAGGTGTCGAATATTAGGTCTTTACCTATGAAATTGCCGTTTTTCACGAAATAAATGAAGCGTAATTTTTTTATATATTTTTTATTTTTATTAATCAAAATAATCACCCATGCAATCAGTGGATCTTTGCCAACGCATTGGTAGCTTATTGATGCCTTTCTTGAAGAAATCAGCTGGACGGGAGGCAACAAATTCTTCAAAGGCATTTTGTACTGCCTCTCGGGTATTGAATTTTTTTCCCGCCAAGAAGTTATCCAAATTCTGGAAAAAGTAGAAGTCTGTAGGCGCAAGGTCTGGTGAGTACGGCGGATGACGGAGAACTTCTGAGTTAGTATGAGGTCGCGCGTTGTATTGCAGGAGCAGTGGAGCCGAACGATTGACCAAAGCTGGTTGGAGACGTGCGAGCTTCTCCATCATTGTGTTCAGTTCTTCACAGTACACATCTGCAGTAATGCTTGTCCCGTTTGGCAAGAAGCTATGATGAATAACACCCGCGTTAGACCACCAAACAGTGACCATCACTTTTCTAGGGGTAAGTTTTCGTTTAGGGCATTGTTTGGGTGCTAAACCAGGGTCCAACCAATTTGCTGAGCGCTTACGATTGTCAAACAGGATCCATTTCTCGTCACAAGTAACAATGCGGTTCAGAATTCCTTCATTTGTATGCCTGCTGAGCAGTGCAAGGCACGTCTCCACGCGTACTTCGCGCTGGCGGTCATTGAGTTCGTGGGGTACCCATTTGTCAAGCTTTTTTACCTTGCCAATTTGACGCAAATGGACCAATATTGTTTTGATGCTAACGTCGAAAGCTGCTGCTAATTCAGCCGTGGATTGAGTTTCATCAGCTTCCACAATTGCCTTTAATTCGTCATTGTCGACCAAAGTTTTCGGACGACCACGGGGTTCATTTTTCAGGTCAAAATTTCCAGAACGGAAGCGGGTAAACCAATCACGGGTGGTGCGTTCGTTTGTAGTGTTCGCTCCGTAAACGTCGTTGATGTTGCGTGCCGCTTGTGCCGCTTTGCTGCCACGACGGTACTCATACTCCATAATTACTCGAATTTTTAACTTATCCATGATGACGAAAAATGTTCGAATGCGTTGAAAACAAAACACTAACTATTAAACAAATGACGATTTTAGAAAAAGAATTCCATGTTTGTCAAATAAAATTAATTTGAAATTAGAACTATCAGTCAAAAAAAAAATATTTTCATTTGATATGGCCAGTACGACAAAACGGCAGTTTCATAGGTAAAGACCTATTATTTAGATGTATGTGATAAATAAATTTGTAAAAAAATACTTTAGTTGTTTTATTTAAAATTATTCTATTGCACTCTGGTTGAATTAAAATGGTCTCTGCATGAGTCTTGTATGTACGATGATTCTGTTGTAAAGTCTAAGTTCTTGCAGCTGACTATTGTTAAGGGAAACAAGTTTTATAGAGTAGTTCATTGTTTTTTATATTATAGTTTCGGCTATACATACTGAATAATATTACAAAGGTTACTTTTTATCCATTCATACTTCCCGCAGGATATAACTTAATTATATAAGATATTCTTGATAACGTACGTCAGTTCTTTGATATATTAAGACCGCAGTTCGTGATTAATCATAAACTCTTACGAGCTAAAGGTTTCCGCGGGCAGAAGCTAGTACAAAATACAATACTCGTGCCTCTTATTGTAGATGTCAATTTGAAAAACGAATATCATTGGATAAAGCTATTGGAGTAACCAATACACATTAATTCTAATGTGTATTGTACTAACTAACTAAATTAATATGAAATGGAAAAGTATCAAATTGTGTCGACCGATTTACAAATAACTCCTTGTATTGACAAGGAGTTATTTGTAAATCGGTCTTACATTAATAGAGCAATGTAAACAGTAACAGAGAAATTGAAAAAACAGTAAAAGTATCATGTTTTTATAAAACTTTTCGTTTTAAATATCTACCATATCATTGTTACATACCTGTCATGAATTCTGTACGGGCATAAACATCCTCCAAATCTGATTATAATTGTCCAGCTTGGTACTCCGCAAAACACCGTTGGAATTCGTTATTAATCACTTCCCTAGCTCCACTGCGCGTAGAGGATACACTTATTATTTGCCTTGATAGTTTTGACCTAGTGACTCGAGTAGTTTTTATATTACTCGCACTCGAGTTAAACTTTTGACAACTCGAGTTTCGAGAGACTCGAGTTGACTCGTACCACTCGAGTGATGAGTGATGCTTGAATCTTCGGAATGCTGCGTTCCGTTTGCCGATTAAGGCGCTCACAGCACTAAAAGTGCTCAAAACCGTTCCGATTCGTTTGAGCGCGCTAAAAGTGTTATTAGTGCTATTGCAATCGGAACGGTAAATATCGCGCTAACATCCTGATTGTTCATCGCTTAAGTCTAAGGTTAAAATTTAATTAAGATCTTTGACCCTGAATGAAGCAGGAGCCATTTTTCTATATAATTACAAAAGAAAATTAATAAGCAAGCTTTTAAAATCTTTAATCGACTAATAAAAACATCAACAAAGTAACGTCATGTGTCAGTTTTGACAGGCCGCTCACAGCAACCATGCTCCGTAGCTTGGGCACTGTGAGCGGGAAGATGGTGGCGTTTATGACGTCATTGATGACGTATCGATATCACTGTGAGCGCGCTCACGGGCAATCGGAACGGGTATGTGAGCGCTGTGAGCGCTGTAATCGGCAAACGGAACGCAGCACATGCTTCGTAGCGTGGGCACTGTGAGCGGGAAGATGGCGGCGTTTATGACGTCATTGATGACGTATCGATATCGCTGTGAGCGCGCTCACGGGCAATCGGAACGGGTATATGAGCGCTGTAATCGGCAAACGGAACGCAGCAAAAGATATCATAACAGTGACGTCAATGATATGTAAATGAATTGTTGCCATAATCAGATTTATTTTAGTTCCTCAAACATTCTTTTCAAGATTTTTTGGTGGGATTTTGTAGTTGGCTAGTTAATTGAAAAATGGCAATCATAATAATTTACTACCCTTGTTAAAATTTTTACGATAACTGTCACTGTCAACTGTCATCTTATTTATCTGTCAATCAAATCGTATCCTTCCTTGGGTGGAATTGGGACTTTTCTGAAGAATACTGATTTATACCGTAAAAATGGCATCTAAATCTGTAACATTCCCTTTAATTCGCCATGTTGCGGTAAGAAAACATCAACAATATATCTGTCTCTTATGTTGTCTCTAAAAGAAACGAGTTTAAGTTTATAACCAACTGTCAAACCCTGTTATGTAAAACCACAAGGTTCTTTTTACAATAATTTGAGCTTTATTTATGTATTGTTCTTCATTGTTTCTAGACTAGGGGCTATGCGCAAGCGTCTCCAGTAAGGAAGGAAGCTCAGGTACAAAGCAATATTGTTTCGAAGAATATTTACGCTGCTGCTATTGATAATGGTTCCCCTGTCACCAGAGTCACGGTTGCTTTCAAGTTAGTATATTCTCGTTTATAAATAGTAGCCAAAAAAATATTTTCCATGAGAACTTTCTCATAATATGTTTAAATAGCAGGCTAAAAACCTTACCTAGAACTTGTAAAGGACTGAAAGAGATACAGCATAAAAAATGTTTTTTTACATTTTAGAGCTGGAGCCCGCTATGAACATCCCACTGAGTTGGGACTTTCTCACATGCTAAGATCTGCTGCTGGTCTGACAACCAAGAACATCAGTAGCTTCCTCTTTGCACGCCAGCTGGCACAGATTGGTGCTACATTCAGTGCTACTGGTGACCGTGAATTTATCTACTACACTGTAGAAGTAAGTAAATCCTTGCTAAATAATTTCTGCCAAGATTCTCATTCACATCTGAATATGAGTAAGGATCTAATTTTATTTTATGATAAGAATAAACAATAGCATAACCGCTCGCTTGCCTGGACGGGCACTTGACGCACACCCTACATTGCCACGTAATTTTTTATAACTGCCGCCGCGTTTCGCCGCGCGGCTTGGGTTTTACAAAAACATTCATTGTGCCTCAAGTTGTTATTGTAACACTAACAAGTGTTATGTTTTTTATGTTTAGTATGAATGAAACTATATATTTAAGTGTTTTGTTCAGTACTATTCGATTACAGAGAAGAATTATGATACGCTGAACACAGAGATAGCGCGTTTTTGAGCACGACTTAATTGTTTAAACGATCATATCTCAAAAGTTAAATCGATGACGTAAGGTTTTTTATTTTTTATTACAATGTTTAAATTATATAAATTAGGATAAAACATAAAACCATACACCGGTCCATACAAAATTATTTATTTACTGCCCTTTGATCATGTACAAAAATCTAGCGGTGTGCGCCGTAATTCGAGGTAATCTTAATATGTCACAGATGCACAAGTACCACAGTTAGGCCTCCGATCGGTTATTACTTGACCTAACATATTAATCGCATTTAATATGATGAAACAGCCAAAAATATCAAAAAATGGTGAAATGGGTAAAATTATTACGTCAGCAAGCAAAGCAAATGCCAAAATACCTACCACCAATTATATGGGCTGAGAAAAAGCTAAACTTTGTGTCTCATGCTGAAATCTTTATTTCTAAATATGAGTAGACAATTGACTTTATAAATAACAACACACCACGTAAATATATTCACCAAAAGTATTAAAATATAGAAATTAAAAGCCACAAACACACCCGTAGCCGCGAACCTACGATTTCACACTATCGACAACTTTAACTTTTTTAATTTTTTTATTTTTTCATGGCATGGATTAACGTCACGATTCTATTTGGTAGATTATTTTACAGAGAAGCAAGACAGATATATACAAATCGGCCTTAAACAAACGGGGACGGCAAATGTCAATAAAATAGACGACTGGGGAGCACAGAGCCGCATGTCGACTGGTAGTCGACACAGGCAATTTGGAGTACAAAATCCATGTCGACTGGTAGTCGACATGACAACTTAGCGGTTAACATAAAAGGATTTTGCTATTATTATATTATAAATAAATATGTATATACCAGTATTTATTAACTTTGATAATTACTCTAACTATAAAAAATCTCAAATTATAAAACAATATAATATTTTTTAAATAAAATAATAATAATAAAAATAAAAATTTAATCATTTAAGTATTTAAATCTTCATGAACTTTAGCTGAAGCTACAAACATTGCTCATTTCAAAATTACTCATACCAACATAAATATATATTTTTACAGGCCACTCAAGACAATATTGACTCAGCTCTTGAATGCTTGGGCAAGATTATTTCCAACCAGGAGTTCAGACCATGGGAGCTATCTGACAACAACCCACGTGTCAACTATGATCTTGCTGCAATTCCAACCCAGGTAAAAATATGCCATTAAAACTCACTATGATATATATTATGTAGTATACATAATATAACAACATAATATAACAATAATTTTGCCTTCAAAAATCAACAGCACTATCTTAAGTAACTTTAGTAGAATCAAATACAGCTTTAGTTCAAATGTTAGAAATTTACCTTAACTTTCTATAGATTTTACTAGATTGTATTAATTTTAAAATATATTTATTATTTGTTTGTCAGACAGTATTAAAAATTCTGTCCATGCTACTTTTATAATTTAAATACTTTGATAGTTTAATACTATTTTTAAACTCACAAACTAGATAAAGAGAACTTGGATATTTTTCATATTCTAATTATGCCTAGAGCAGCTATACTCTAAGTGTGTTCCGCGGAACCCACTTCCGTGGGTTTCGTGATACCTCGGTCGGGGTACCACAAGAATTGAGAAAAAAAAATCAAAACACCTCTCTCTGGTCGCTCCACGGCTGCGCGGACTCGGCGGCCGCGCGGAGACAAAACGCTATGAACGTTATTTAATTATTTAGCCCAAAAGGGTTCCTTCATTTAAAAAGTTTGAGAACCACTGGCCTAGAGATTTTAATTCTAGACATGACTTCTGATGAAAATGAATTGGACTACTAGATTATAATGATTAAATATGGACACAAATGCATGTACAATTTAAATGATTAGTTTTTGGTTAAAAATACACTCCAGCTCTATCCATGTTGTGAGTTATTTGGAGGATTTTATTGACAATATTCTCCTTTTAGGTTCGCGCCATTGACCTTCTGCACAAGGCAGCATACCGTCGGCAACTTGGTAATTCTCTCTATGTTTCACCTAAAAGGATTGGTACAATCTCTTCTGAGACACTACAACATTACGCCAACAGCCACCTGACCACCTCTAGCTGCGCCATCACAGTTTTGGGCAGCCTTGAGGTAAGGCATTTTCAACTTTCTATTATTTTTTATTGTTACTGTTAACTGTAAAAATAATAAGTACATATGGATTCACCCCCTGCTGAATCCCCTTTGGACATTGAATTTCTAAAAATGTTTTTATAGGTAAGCCAAACAACAGCTTTAAGAAAAACATCTGATTAAAATTTAAGTTCTTTAGTTCCAGGCTGCACTTCAATGACCTGTGTGAACCTAGCAGCCGACTTTGGGAAAGACTATTTGGACTTAGGATTCCCTTTAAGATTTTAGTTTGATTTCAATCAAAGTTTTCCTACATTTTTACAACAAAATAATTGCACTACAATCCACTACTAACCTTTACTCATGCCTTTCAGCCATTTCCAGCATTTGTATTTATAGAAAATAGGCCTTGGACTTGAATTTATGTACTAAATTTAGTGTTGGAATTTTTAGGGTAAAAATATTGTTTGTTGTGTTTTTATTTTACTACAAACAAGAAACATCAGTAAAGAAAAAATTTTAATTTTCGGCGCTTTTTTTCTCTATAATTTGTTTTTGGCACTATTACAAACGAAAATAGCTTAACGACTATCTGCTACTCACTGAAATATTACAAAAAACTAAAAGGGAAGCCAAAGTCCAAATAGTCTTTCCCAAAGTCGGCTGCTAGGTTCACACAGGTCATTGAATGCCACATGAGAGAGTGTGATGAGAGGCTGTTTTTAACTACAGTTTATTAAAAACTAATTGTAGCAAATGACACATGAAAGCAATAGAAAAATATTAATAGTAACATTGCTACGAGGGGAGGTCAAAAAGTTCGCGGAATGAGGTGGGTGGAGGGTTAAATAAAACAAAAAAATATTTTTATTTTTCAATATATTCTCCCTCAAGCCTAATACACTTTTCAGATCTCTCAAATAATTTATTTATTCCGTCGAAAAAAAATTATTCGTCCTTGTCGTCGAAATAGGCCGATATTACCGACTTTACATTTTCATCTTCGTAAAATTGTTTTCCACTTAGTTCTTTCTTCATCTTTGGGAATAAATAATAGTCACTGGGGGCCAGGTCTGGACTGTAGGGGGGCTGTTGAAGCAGTGTTTGGATGATAAAAGCCCTTGGGTATGCTCTATGTCCTCATTAACAAGATTTTAATTGTACTTATTTCTAATAAAAAATGTGTCATGTGTCTGTTTGTTCGTTGATGTTCGTTGAGTTCTTCGTCCTGATGAATATCTAAAGCGTCATTGTCACTAAAGTACGTCTTCTTATGGTAGCGTCGGGTGACGGGTCGCTCACTTCCCTCTAATATGGTTGAGGAGGGCGATGGCTGGATCCCGCGTTAACTCTCGAACAGGTACCTTTTGAGGGTGTTCGTCGTTTGGAAACTTGGGGGGACTTGCCGAGCTAACAGATGCTGATAAGAATAATTTTGTATAGACATACAGAGACACTCTATGAATTAAAAAAAAATTACCCGTGAAGTTTCTTGCCAGTTCTTCTTCACGACAGTTTTTCCGAACTGGTGGTAGAGTCATGTTTTATTTGACGTCAATAAGAACAATAATTATCATGGTTGAGAAATAAATATTTGTATTTGAATTCGAAGCCGCACCGGTGAATGGCAGCCGTCGCAACATGATACGTGTGAACGGGTGCGTTGTCGTGCAAAAGGACCACACCCTGTGTCAGTTTTCCTCTTCTTTTTTCCTTGATTGCCTCCTTTAATCGCTTCAGTATAGAAGCGTAATACTGTCCCGTTATAGAAACGCCAGGTTCCTTGTAATCAATTAATAAATTGCCTTTTGTGTCCCAAAAGACAGTCGCCATGTTTTTTCTGGCCGATTGCGATGCTTTATACTTTTTTTGAGGGGGTGTTCCTTTTTATGCCACTGCATTGATTTTTGTTTTGAGTCAGGTTCGTAGCGATGAATCCAATTTTCGCCCCGGGTGACAATTCGGGCCATAACTTATTCTTTCTTCTCTCCACAAAGCTCTAACCCCAACCCATCTTGCACTGACTTTGGTCATGCCAAGATGATCATGTAGGATGTTTAAAATTGTGTTTTCTGATACACCAACTATTACTGCTAGCTGCCTCTTCTTTAGTCTGGCATATTCCAATACAAATTTTTCCTGGGGTAGTGGCCTTAATTAGCCGTCCGGAGCGATGATGATCGTCTTCAATGGAGTCCCTGCCTTGCTTGAAACCATGTTCTCAATAGGGTCAGAGTCTCTATAAACCGCTAAATTCTCTTGAAAAATTGTCTGCGGTGTTTCCCTTGTTTGGTGAAAAACTTAATCACGGCGCGACGTTCAATTCTCTCCATAATGGCTATTTTCTTCCCGATTTACTTGTTTACACGTCAATAACTCAAAAGTTAATGATCCAATTAAGTCATAATTTGGTATATATGCATATAATAAGTTGCTCAACTAGTGCCTATTATGTACCGAGTATATCTACCCCCACCAACCCCTCTGTTCTGCGAACTATTTGACCTCCTATCGTACATTAAGGTTTCAAAATATATTTTTAACTTGTATTTTTTTATATACAAAATATCATAATAACGATAATAGCCAATTCAATTCTTAATGATGTTTTATTTCAGAAAGCTAACATAATATCTAACATTCTCAACCTTGGAGATGGTGGTGTCGCATCTGAACCAGCTAAATACTATGGTGGAGAATTGAGGTATGTATCATTGTTGATTTAAATATTAGTTAATCCAGATTGTTATTAGAAATTGATAACATATTGAAACATATTTCTAAGGTGTTTTAAGAAAATAGTTCTTAAAGTTCTTGTTCATTACCGACTTACACACATTTGGGTTTGTTTAAATTTTGTGAAAAGTTGGCTTAGGAATAAATATTGTTTTGTGAGTTTTGCATTGCTATGGCAGTAATGGTTTAATTCTTATAATCTGTAGCGCCTTGCGCGGTTTTACCCACGTTATCTCCTGACCCTGTGGAAATTAAATAATATAAACAGTCAATCTTTCCTTTTTATAATAATATAGTAGAAGCACAGGTAATAATATACCTATATTTTATTTATTGTCCATTTCAGGAAGGAAATGGGTGGAGACCTCGCTCATGTGGCCCTTGCCGTGCAAGGAGCCCCCGTCAACACTCCCCAGTCTTTGGCCCTCGCCATCGCTGCTAAAGGTTATTTAACTATGGAATTCATTTTGAATGCATCTGAGGTGCAGCTGAGGGATTGCAATGTGGCGACATTTTCGATCCGGCTGGGTCCGACCGGATTAATGAACTCAGGATGGTTCTCCCTTGTCAGTTAAAAAATGAACCGTCAATGGATTATCTGAGTGTACTGTAATTGTAATGCGTCGGGGGTGCAGTAGTTAAGGCGCTAGTTTATCAAGCTTAAGGTCCCGGGTTCGATCCCGGTGAATACCAAATGTACCTATGAGTTTTTATATGTGTGTAATCAACCATTCACTAATGGCCACAAAACCAATCACTAGATGATACAAGCGACTGAACTAATTTTAAAATATAAATATTAATTTCTTAAAAAAATTTGCCCTTTGGCAATATACTAAAGAAGCCGCCGAACTAGCCGAAAGTATTCAGGGGGCGCCTTGCATAAATATTGATACGTAATTACGATGTTTAAAACTATAATCTATAGATTTACTGTAATAATAACAATAAACTCGATTTATATATCAAACATTAATTAATTACTCTAAGAAAGCATAGTTTTTGCTATACTTCAAATGTTAAAATATGTTCGCATCTCATATAGCACACGATACATTTCAATCGCGCGCCGCGACCATTAAGTTACACTAAGTTGTTCAATCAAGGCCGCGACGACTCGAACTAAATTTTGCCCCGCGGCTTCGATCGTATTTGAATTAGATTTTGTCAACTTTCGGGACGGGAACTAACCTATTCTTTTTCCTAGATAAAAGTTGTGCTGGGTCCTTTTTACTTTTGAGTATATACACAACTTCATGATATTAGTTCGGTAACTTAGGCGTCAAACAAAGCGTTTTGTTTATTTAAGACGTAGTTTTTTAAGTGTTATGCGCAGTTCGCGCCTTTAGTAAACCTCCCAGTCAATATTTCTCTACTTGACGACAACCAAACAAATACAAACTCATAACCTAAAAACAAAAATCAAAGTGGGGCAAAACATTTTTCGAGGAGATTCTAGTCAAATGGAATCGACCCGTTTGATGATAGCCGGATTCAATAAGTTCAGGAATGAGTACATACGTACTACTTAAAATGAGCTGGCGCGTGCTTAAGTCAGGGTTGACACAACTTTATTTTGATAGCTTTGGTAACTTATAACTGTCATACGAAATTTTTTATAATTTTTATTAACATTCTTATTATATCTATTCTTAAATTTTCGCGATGCATACTTTAAATAAAACACTTTTTACCGGATATTATCGCGTATATTTTAGTTAATTTTAAAATTATTTCGACGTTTCGGCATCTTTGCAGTTGCCGTGGTCACGATAGACTAAGGTGTTGTTCATCTATTGCCAGTAATAAAAACTACATGATTGTCAATACATATTAACGCCATCTGTTTCTCAGTCTTCTCGCATAACGTCCCGGATTGACACAAAAGGCACTGACTGTGTCCTGAGTTTGCAGTCTAACAGTTTGCTGGTTTTTCATTTTGATGTTTTTAAGTATTGGATCCCATGTTGATGAAAGTTTCCAACCATCTTCTCTATTGAAATTTGGATGTTTTTTAATTTCAATAGTTTCTCTGACCATCCTAGGTATAAAATGTTTCTCTTTTGCTAGGATCTTCACGGTATCAAATCTTAAATAATGGTTGGGCTTGTCTATGGAATGTTCACAAACTGCAGATTTTGAGGTTCGTTTATTTTTAACATCAGAGATGTGTTCTTTAATGCGAGTTGACACATTTCGTTTGGTTTGACCGATATAAGAGAGCCCGCAGTCACAGTCGATTTTATAAACGCCTGGATCTTGTAAAGGGATGCTTGATTTTATTGGACGAAGATGCTGGCTTATCTTTGAGTGCGGCTTGTAGATAGTTTTGATTGAAGCTCGCCGAAGAATGCCTCCTATCTTGTCAGTAACACCCTTTATATAAGGCAGGAATGCTGGTCTTCGTTCAACTGTGAGTGGCTTTACGCGGTTTCTGCGACGGCGACGCGGTGTTTTTAAATCGTTATCCCGCAGCACTTTAACCAGGTGGTTGAGTTGATCCGTTATAGTATCCACTACGTCTGGTTTCCTACAGTATATCTAAGACACCTCATATAAAGCATTTTCCTAAGCTTCTCGGAGGTATATTTTATTTTGATATGGCTTTTGTAGTTCATCAGCTACATTCACTTTTGTCGAAAAGGTCGGATTGCACGCGGTCGGATACTAGGATTGCACGCGTGTTCGGGACTGTTGAGTGGCTTTATATATTCTAGTCCCTCCATAGTTGGGCGAGGCTATGTCTCTACACTGAGATGAGGCTGTAGCGGATTGTACTTACAGGCAGTTTAAAAAAAATCGTATTGAAGCAACTTATTTACCGATATTAAAATTAAACAAAGAGCAAACAAATCAAATTTAGTCCAGTGAAGCTACTAATTATATTTTAGCAGTTCCAATTTTTTAGATTTCACCTTCACAGATATATAATTATTTTTAGTTTATAAAATATATCGTAGAATTTGCTGTCGCTGCAAACTGGGTCGTAAATCATCGGAACGGGTCCGCGATATTGCGTTCTTCATACTCAGCAATACGAAGCGGTCCTTTAGTGCATGAATGCGCATTACTGCAATCGATAAAAACTATTATGTTTTTTAAATTTATATTTTATTTCGTTATTTACTTCTTGATTTTTATTTTTAAATTTTGTTGTTTATAACTGAGACATGTGGAATAAAAAAATTTGTATTTCTTATTCTCCAGATAATTGTTTTCTGACAGTTGAAAAATCTATTATTTTGTTGTAAATAAATAAGACAACAGAAATTCTGTAAGTACAACTAAGTGGTTCTACAACTAGCTTAGAATATTCTACATAGATACATCGTCACTGTCCTTGCAAGCGTGAATAATAAACTCTTCATATAAATGAGCCTTTCTAAAATCTTCAATTTGTAGATCTTCAGTACGCTTAACACATTTTTGCCAGTGTTCTTTCGAAGCATAATATGTATTCCTCAACGAGCATGACTCACATTATTTACTACTAACGTTTGGACCGAGCAACGTCGCTGAGTCATTTGTTTTATCGATAACAAGCTTGCGCCTGCGCGCGGCATATTCCCAACGTCGGTGCTCAGATGATAATGTTTGATAATGAAACCAGTTTGCAGGGAGAGAAAAATTCTACTACAGCATATCTTTCGTAATTTACTGAGGTCAATATTAAGTATTTGAAAATGCTAACAAATTTCTTTCTTATATTTATTACACACATACATCACGATGAATCTGTCAAATTAATTAATGGGTTAATTATCACAACAATGAGTTTATACAGGATGGAATTTTCCGTGCCATCTGGAGGAAAAGTACTCTAAATACTGGAGATACCTACCATGTTTTATTCAAAGGTTTTTACTATTCCTCTATTATTTAAAATAAAAATACTACATTCAAAGTTATTTAAAAATACGACTGCCACACACGGGACATGAACCGGTTAAAATCTGAAAAACTGACATTCTGTATTTTTATGACATCAATAGAGTCAAACATGAGAATCAAATCTCTTAAACAAACATGGTCATTTAAATGAAAGCAAAATCATGAAACCTAATACTATTTGAATTGTTAAAACTAATAAAGATCAACATAAAGTCAGCTCTACTTTATTGCATAAAAAATATTCTTAACGATAACTTTAATTCATAGTTATGGTGAATATTTAAAATTGTACTATGAACCTTATTATAATAATGAAAAGTTTCATAATTAATATTAGTTTTGGAGAAAATTTCAAGCAATCTTCAAAATTTACATTGTTTAAGCCGGAAACAAGTACATCAAACTTATGGTTTCTTATGACATGTGTAGCTCTTGGCAGTGGACCATCCATCAAATGGGGATTAGACAACACAGTCCTCGCAAAGGCTATTGGCAATATTGGACCGTTTGCTGCTGCCGGATTCAACGTCAGCTACTCTGACTCTGGCCTTTTTGGAGCCATTCTGTCTGTCCCCAAGGACGAAGCTAAAAATGTGAGTGTTTAGTTGTAATTTATTTGTTTTCTTTTCATTTAGTGTAAAAAAATAGGCTCTAAAATGTAATTTTTTAAAAGTATTTGGTTGTGTTAATTTATTGTACTGAATTTAAGAAGCCAGTAAAGTTTAGATGAGTGTGTGAAGTAAGACACTTATTGTTTTATTTTCAAAACTTTTTTAAATGTGAATGAGACTAGTTTAACTGTTGTAATTTATTATGACAACTATCAATCTTGGTAACACAACCCATCTTAAGATGTAGGCCAATATTGTTTCATTCAGAATACATTAGAACATTCTGTTTAACAGGGAACAAGTCATAAAACAATAAATACATAATTAATTAAAACTTAAATCAACAACATACTTATTATGTTTCAGGCTGTTAAAGCAGTTGCTAAAGTACTTCAGAAAGGAGAAATCAGCAGTGAGGTTATTAGCGCTGCTAAGAAGCACCTCAAACTGCAAGTCTTGACTGAGGCTGAGTATGGTACCACATTAACAGAGTCTATGGCAGCACAGGCCCTTTACAAGAAATCTGTTAAAACAGCACAAGAGATTGCAGGACTAATTGACAATGTTTCTGAATCAGATGTTAAGCAGGTAATAACTAATCTTAGTTTGGTGTACAAAAGTAGGTCAATAAGAGACATTTGGATATTTACAAAAATAAAGTTTAGGTACATTAAAAGAAGAAGAAACCAAAGAAGCTGTTATTTAAAGAAAACTGCATTGTGTTTTATGTACTATATCTGAGCTCTTTTATTTTTAATACTATCTATTGAGCAAAAAAGCAAGGTCATTGTTCTACAACTTCAGTTTTAGCTATGTGATAAGTTATGTTGAGCTATGTTGTACCTTTTCTGTCTGGCAAAAAACAAAGAAAAGTTTGCAGAGCTGATGTCCAAACTCCATTAGTGGAAAGATACTGCAAGAAGAAGAATAGTTTGAAGTTCTTCAGTATTCACATCATAAATTTTATAAAATCTTCTGTAACTATGTTCTAAATATGTTAAGTATTAGGTATGACTAGTATTAAAAAATCTTTCTTTTGCAGACTCTGAACAGTGTCACAAAAGGCAAACTTTCCATGGGTGCAGCAGGAAACCTGGCATTTGTACCTTATGTTGATGAAGTAACTAATATATAATTTTGTAGTATAATACTATTTCATTAAATCTGTACCTAGAATTCACCAACAAAACCTTGCAAAATGCCTAATATAATTTATTGTTGAAAATAAATAAAAGTTTTCAGTAACTTATTTACACTTTTATTCCTCATTCACTTTATTCTAATTTACATTAACAAGTTAAGGAGTGGTTTGGCATTATATAATTACTTCAAAAATACAAACAACAAAGGATACAAAAATAAATTATTCTCCTAGGCCAGGGGTCGGCAACCTTTTGAGTCAGAAGAGTCAAAAATTACAATTTACAAAATTTTTAGGTTTTTAAGGAGCCACAAGTATGTTGAAAAAATAAATAGTACTTTCATAAATAAAGTTTTTTTGATAAAAAAGAACTTATTATTTATTCATAAGAAAAATATTTATTTATTCATATATAAGTAGTGTGTTTTACAACAAATTAGATTATATATATATATAATATGGTATATTATTCGATAATAACTTATTATTTAAGTAAAAAATTAGAACAAGTAAACGTTTACCGACTAACGAAAGTGACAACGCGTGTCATGGGGAAGGGGGTGAGGTGAAAAATGAGTTCAAGTGGCTGAGAGATAGAAATGGTGCCTAATCCTCATTAATCGATTCACAATGATTTAAAAATGATTTTTGTTTATAAAATAAATAACATTTGCATATGGAACTAGAGCCACAGCTTCACATCCAAAGAGCCACATGTGGCTCGGTTTGGTGATGTTAGAAATCAATTGCAAACAAAGTAAATCTATTTAACCCCTCATATGCTTAGGCTCAGATCTGTCCAAGCCTCATCATTAGCTTAGTCTCAAGTATGAGACAAGATTACTTTGGTCAGTGTTCAAATATAACTCCTGTTAAAAAAAAATACACATTTTATTTCCTGTTTTCGATTCTTAATAGAATAATCTACCATAAAAAAGTCTCCTACTAAAAATAAAACTTGCCATTTTCAAAATGATATTTAAACATCTACTTCTGTTAGAATATAGTAATTGTTGAGTTTAATGGATTGTAGAGACATTTACCTAAGTAAAATAATAAGTATAAACTAAAAGCTTTCATTATTTATTAAAATTAATTCAAGTTTCAAAAAGTATGTTGCTCTAACACTACTCAATTAAGTGTGTGATTACCAATTTTATTGACAATTTCAAGGATATCAGAATTTACACACACTAGTTTCAAATTAATAAAATAAAAACAGATGTTTATACATTGCCAATTCTACATTCATATCGACGTGTGAAAGGCAAAATGTAGTAAACGACAATTTTGGCGATATTGAGATATCTATACCATTGGACTCAGAAAATCATTCTGCGTCGATTGGTCGTACTCTCATTTCTCTAGAACGACTTTTTTTGTCGCTTAGGAACTTAAGATTTTCACACATTTTAGCGAATTTCGGCGACTAACCGACAACTTTTTACAAAAATTTCAAACTATTCGAACTTGGTCAGCATAAAATTTTAATCTTTGGAACTTAGTGATTTTTGCTTTAATATTTTTTGATTTGTTCCGGAAATTAGACATTTTTACCTTGCAGCAATATGAGTGCTAAATATGCTTGAGCAATTTTACTTGAATGAAAGAAAATATATTTTGGCTTTCAAGCATTTTTGCCGTACTCTGAGTGTGTACGGCATCCGTATTTAGTCAATTTAACCGTAACGTAATTTCCTAAAAAACGGAGTATAGAACTGTTTACTTACCTAAATAAAAATATATTTGTTAGTTAGTAATATTTTACCTACCGTTTATTAATTGTTACTGTCCGTTGGTAATATTTTACCTGCCGATTTTATATTGTGATTGACGTTTAGGCAGTACTAGCTTGCCGTGTTTTTTTACTTAACTGGTGCAAGGATAACAATTACAAACACAAAATATAAAATAATATGTACTTAGAGGTACTATGCTTGTGTTGGTTTGGCGCGTAGGCGGACTGTCAATCAGGTTTTGAGCGGCAGATGGTGACAAAATATCAATCAGTCTTCGCCGGGCTGTCGTATAGATAAGCTGGGTGCCTGCGCTGTTCGTACAAAGTACCTACTACAAAGTGCCGTGTCGTTCAAGATTATTATTTGGTAAGTGTTATTAGTATTGCAAATATGGGTATGGATTGTTTTTTTTATGAAATATGCAAATTATATAATTGTTTTTTATTGTTTTAGTTAATAATGGAACAAAGAAACCGAGTACATAACATCATTAATCAAGCTTTGGTAAGCGCAGGAGTTGACAACGGCAGGGATTTGATCTCGGTAATATTATGTTTTTGTGAAATAGTAATCCCTTTTAATTATTTAGCAGACAATCACAGTCGTATTATGAGGACTAAACTGCTATTTAGTTTATTACGCCTAAAATATGTTTGAGTAACAAGACCGTTAACCTTATTTTACTAACATTAATTATTCTTAATATAAATAGGTCTTACTAATACAAAACTTTGGTTTTAGATAACGAGAAATCAAAACAACGATTATAATATTAATCCACGTATGCAGAAAATGCGACAAGTTCACAAAAAACTAGACTTTAATACGCAGGTATGTTAAACTCATAGATTTACTGTTTAGGCTAGTTCAAGTAATTAACTTTGACAGTTGTCACGTTAACTTGATATGGCCTAGACAAATTAATAGAAGACATCAAGCTTAACATTTCAAAACCTTTAAGGCTTTTAACTGACAGTAGATTCTTTTGTTCAGAGACGCCTGGGTAGTTACTACCAACCTCCCTATTTTAACCGCAATATTAACTATGTGTAAACGTAGTTGTATCCCGGATAAAGGGGAAGAACAACCAGTTTAATTACAGAAACATAAGGCTTGACCAACTATGTCTTGGGTCAGCAATGCATCGTTGATCACTTTCGATAAACGATGTATATGGGCTTGGATGCCACTTACCATCAGGTGGGTCCAGTGTTCATTTGCTGAATTTGATATAATAAAAAAAATGATAAATTGTTAGAATGTTAGAATGTACTTTGATGTTATGTCTGACGTGCCTGTACTGTTTTCTTCCACCGATATATTATTTATCAATTTGTCAATTTATCGTTTTGTTGTTAGGAAAAGGAGACACTAATCAACAAAGGCCTTTCAAGATCACCTATAACAAGTTCTCTTAAGCCATCAACTGGTAGCAGCATGCCGATGATTGATCCAAGCAATGACGATGAAAGATCCCTAAACAACAATTGCGGTTTGAATATTTTCGACGGTCCTTCAGGCCCTGCTTTAGAATTAGTAACTGTAAATTCAAACGAAGATAACAAAACTAACTCTACAAATGATTATTCTATAGTTCAAATTGGCATGCCAAATACAGAATTTACACGTACAAACACACATACACCAAATATCGTTGAGGATGCGATCGCAAACAGGGAAGTTGAATTATCTTTAGCAGACAAGACCATGGCTGAACATGATTTCGAGACACCAGATAATAATACTCCAATTAACACCCATATACAACGCACAACCAATTCCACTGATTCTAACATTGTTGAATATTCTAAACCTGGTGGATCAAAAACTCATAAAAATCGTAAGTGCAAAACTGATAAAATATATCTTGATTATTTATCTGATCAAGATTTTTCAACTTTCATTGACTGTGATGACACTGCAGATTCAGATGAATGGCTTGAATCAACTTCTTCATCTGACGATGAGAAGGTTATTTCAAAGACAGCTAAATCGAAACAATCTAAGAAGACTACAAAGGTAAAGTCTAAAAAAACAAATAGTACAAAAACAAGTAGTTTTGAAGACATCAATGAAGGAATAGTTGGAGATAAAGGCATGAAAAAGAAAAGGGTTAATGTAAGAAAGGATAGGTCTGCAAAAAGAGCTGCTGGAAAAGAATTTGAGCGTAGAAATGGCAAAGTCGTTGAAGCTAAAACTGTTCAACCTAACCCATGCAGTGGGAAAAAATGCGGTAATAATTGTGAAAACATTGAGTCAGATAAAAGGCAAAACATATTTGATCACTTTTGGGGGCTCTCAGCAGATCGTCGACGAGACTGGTTAGTTAGTGTAACTCAGAGAGAACCCATAAAGCGAAAGCGAGTTGAGTCAGAAAAACGCACGACAACTTTTAAGTATTTCATAAATGAAGGGGAGGGCAGAAGATCCGTTTGTTTGCAATTCTTATCAGCAACGTTAAATATTTCATCTAAAACTATTTATTATACCGCAAAAAATGCTAACTGGGGCTGCGCGAGAGAAGACTTGCGTGGCAAACACGTACCTCCAAATAAAACGAAACCGGCTACAATAGAAACAGTTACCAATTTCATAAAAAGTTTGCCAGCAGTACCTTCACATTACTGCCGCCATGATTCCACTAAAGTTTACTTAAACTCTGATTACAAAAATGTAGCTTGTGTTTATACAGCTTACAAAAAAAGATCTATAGATCACGGTATAGATTATGTAAGTGAAAGAGTGTTTCGCAGAATATTCTCTGACGACTTTAATATCGGATTTCATGTGCCAAAAAAAGATAAGTGCTTAAAATGTTTAAAATTCGAACAAATAGATATTACCAATACAGCAAAGATAAAAGAAAAACAAGAACATGAAATAGAGAAAACTGAGAGCTATAATCGGTTTTCTGCTCACAAGCATATTCACAAAAGTGACCCTAACACCCTTTGTGTAAGTTTCGATTTAGAAAAAGTTTTGAATACCCCACACGGTGAGTCGATGCTATTTTATTATTCGCGAAAATTGGCGGTATATAATTTGTGTTTTTATGAAAATGGAACACGAAAAGTGTTTTGTTATTACTGGGACGAAAGCCACGGCAAAAGAGGTGCAAATGAAATATCAAGTATCCTAAATAAATACATACTATTGGTTGATACAAGAGGTAATGTAAAAAATTTACTGTTATATTGTGACTGCTGCCCCGGCCAAAATCGGAATCGGGTAGTTTTGGCAATGATACATTCCACTTTACAGCAGTGTAAAAATTTAGAAACAATTCAGATCAATTATCTTCTCACTGGTCATACTTATATGCCGGTAGACAGTGTCCATGCTGTTATTGAATCTAATTTATCTAAGGCTATTGTTTATGCACCATCTCAATGGTATACAATTTTTAGCACAGCTCGAAAAGATCCCTTTCCTTACGAGGTCGAAAACTTAACTTTTGAAGACTTTTACAAATGGGATTTAGTCGCTGATAAATATTTTAAGGGAAACCTTACAGGAAAAATTAGTAAAGTGAGAATAGTAACTTTCAAAAAAAGTAATTTATCAAATATTTCAGTCAAGTATTCGATGAACAAAGCTGCAAAATCTTGTGTAGTTGAAATACAATCTAAAACAAGGGTACCTCTTTTGTCATGTTATCGTTCAAGACTTCCAATAGCAAAGCTTAAATATGATGACCTTACTAAACTTTGCAAAGAAAAAGTTATTCCTGCTCAATTTCAAAAAGAATTTTCCGAGATGCCATCTTCTACATCTTCTAAAGATGTTCTTCCTGAATCCGATATCGAAGACATGGATCCTGATGATGCTTAAACATTTCATAAACAAATAACATTTCATTTAATTTTGATAATTTTTTTTTCTATTTTCATTGAGAGTTACTTTTGATGCCAATTTGATTTCAACTTTTGATTATTGTTTTTACTTTTTTGGTAAATTAAGCACAAGGTACTAGTTAGTGATTATTACACAATAAAACATAGTATAAAAAACTTTATTGTGATTTTAAAACATGGATCTCAATTTGTATTTTAATTAGCTCCTAAATTATATTTCTTCTCTTCTCAAACTATAAGTTTGTACTAATTGATAATATGTGTTCCTTACTAGTAGTAAACATTAGTATTATAAGTAAAATACAAAGTTAGAATATTTCGTCTCGTTAAAAAAAATGTTACTGATATTATATACAGCTTTAAAAGAAGTTACTGAATTTTTTTGTGATAATATAATCTATAAAGTACAAAATTATTACTTTTTATAAGTGTCATACCAAGTATTTCTATGTGTCATTTATATAATTAGTCTTCTCGAAATGTTATTATTAAGCTTAAGAGTACTAAATTGTGAAGATTTGATCTCGATTTGTTTTGTTAAAACTAGGTAAGTTTCATTCATTATGTTGAATAGAAATAAAGCACTTGAATATTAATAATTGTCTTTAACATTTATAACTTCATGTTTTAATACTTAATTCAGCTTGAATTTGTCTGAAAGATTGGCAGGGTATAAAGGGACTAGGTCATTTTTGGCGATTGGTGATGATGAAGATGATCTTCGTTTAATATTGGTTTCGAATTTGTGTTATAAATTTACAAATTAAGTAACTTTTTCAAAAGGCACCCACTCTGACACTATTAATTTCGTACCCTAGACAAATTTGCCGTGTCTCAAAAGCGTACCATCAGGTTGTTGGATGATTTAGAACTACGTAAAATAATATTTTTAATCTGCTTATGATATTTAAACTGTTTAATAGTCAGAATTTTTTTATGGATATGTCATTTTGCTTAAAACACAATTGAAAATTACACGAATTTAGTGGCCTTTACTTATTTTGATACAAAAAAATACAGTCGCTTAGTAATTTTTGCCTATTTGTAATTTCGAGAAATTTTTGACTAACCGACGCTATTTCGTACAATATTGAGATATTTGATTTTTTTTTAATACAAATGAATAAAACTCTTAAATTTCAATAAAATAGTCGTTGGAATTAAGTCAATATGAGCAATAGAAAAAAAAATATGACACTTAAAAAAAAAACAAAAACTTTAAAACACTCTGGTGTAAAGTTGCTTCCATGTCGCTTGGTAAATTTTGCCTTTCACACGTCGATATGTTATATATATATATGACTTCATTATATGAAATGTCTGTATCTGTGAAATGATATAAAAATAGTTAATATTTGCACATCTGTTCAGACAGACTGTGAATTGGACAACCAAATTATATTTTAGACCCTATTGTATTTACACAGTCTCTCAAATAAATTTATTATTATTATTATATTATGATAAAATCATATTGTTTATGTAGCTATCACAAAAATAAATTGGTTACATATTCTAGAGATGACTTTACTACTAAATCAAAACAATTTCTAAATTCCAGAGAAGTTATAGTTATTTAAATACTTTCAGCAAGTGTCAGAAATTATGTGAATATTATTGTCTTACAACTACTTCTGAACACTAAAAATACACATAAGTACAAAACCAATGTTCATTGAACTTCAGCTTCAGTCAACAACATATTGGGTATTCCTTTTGAAATTGGAAATTGCCTTCCTGATTCAGGACAGACTAAGTGACCCTCCTCAACTTCTACTTCTAACAATACTTTGTGTGCCTTTTGAAGAAACTCTTGATCTTCCTCGAACTTGGGTTCCACACTTTTTGGTAAACCTTCACTGTAGCCTATACTGTCAGCAGCATTCCATAAAACTTCCCAGTCTAATTTGGGTATAACACGGGATATGAATTCTGGATTAAAATCGACTTCTGTATGTTTCACATCAGTTGCGGAGATGGCTAGAGGATAACCTGTTACAACGCCTTTTAAACATTTTGAAGTTAACATATTATGGGTAATAAGTTTCATTTTCGTTTACTAAGATAATTACCAATTTAGGATGAGAATCAAAGAACATTTACTACGGCGAGTGATGAGAATAGAGGTTACTTCTCTTTTAATTCTTTACCCTTAGGGGAAGGCAAGGGATCTAGCCCATGCAGTCTGATAGAGGTTACTTTTTGAGAAAATCAACAGCCAGCACCAACCATTTTTTATTTTTATTTCTTTACCCTTAGGAGAAGGCAAAGGGACCTAGCCCATGCAGCCGCACCAACCATTTCAGTAGTAATATTTATAATTCATCCTTTATGAGGATAGGTAGGAGCTGAGCCATACAGCCTAATGTGCGGTTTACATGTATTAAGTAGTTAAGCTGGTAACTAAATTTTAAGTTACTACATGTCACTTGTGTGTCCAAACGGATTAAGTAGTTAAGTTCATAAATCCAGTGAAGATGAGCAGTGATGAATGTCAAGCAATTCTTCAACTCTGTACTTAGATATGTGGTAAACGTGATTTTGGACAAATTCAGAGAAGAATTTGTTTCGGAAATTAAAATTTTTGCAAGATTATGTATTTTTCTAAATTTTTTACGTCGACGGGTCGACGTCGATCGACGGACATTCGATAGGTGTGGTACCTTTACTAATTAGGTACCCTTAATAATCACTGGAGGGATATCAGCCTCTCCCAACTCAGAAGTGGCGTCCGACAATTGTAGGCCATGACGCCAACTGCGGGTTGGCAGACTTACCAACTCAGGGATGGTGTCAGACAATTGTAGGCCATCACGCCTACTGCGGGTTTGCAGACTTACCAACTCAGGGGTGGTGGCCATCACGCCTATTCGACGTCGACTGTTCTATTCTGCCATCGATTGGTGTGGGAACACCCTTAAATATTCTTCCACAAATTTTAAAGTTGAAACTAAACTCCACTCAGACATTTAAAAAAAAGAGAAAAGGCGACATAAATACGAGCTCTTGCCACCACCCGCTTTGTCAACTTATGCACTTAACTTAAAAAATCACGTCCAAACGTGTTAAGTGAGAAGCCCTGCCCACTTACTTATACGAAAAATAGAACGAATCCTAATCTACTTAATCACTTGCATACAATATTTTAAGTTACCACTTGTCACTTAATTGACTGTTTACACGCAACTTTTAACTTAAAATTTAGTTACCAACTTAACCACTTAACGCGTGTAAACCAGCGTGATGGCCAACAATTGTCTAACACCTGAACCACCCCTGAGTTGGTAAGTCTGCCCACCCGCAGTAGGCGTCATGGCCTACAATTGCCTGACGCCACCCCTGAGTTGATAAGTCTGCCAAACCGCAGTAGGCGTCATGACCTACAATGGTCTGACACCACCCCTGAGTAGGTAAGTCTGCCAACCCACAGTAGGCGTGATGGCCTACAATTGTCTGACACCTGAACCACCCCTGAGTTGGTAAGTCTGCCAACCTGCAGTAGGCGTCATGGCCTACAATTGCCTGACGCCACCCCTGAGTTGGTAAGTGTGATAACCCGCAGTAGGCGTGATGGCCTACAATTGTCGGACGCCACCCCTGATTTGGGAGAGGCTGATATCCCTCCAGTGATTATTAAGGGTACCTAATTAGTAAAGGTACCGCACCAATCGACCGTCCGTCGATCGACGTCAGTCAATCAATTAAGTGTAAAAACAGTCAATTAAGTGACATAAAAATTTAGAAAATACGATTTTCGAAAGAAATCACGTTTACCACATACCTAAGTACAGGATTGACGAATTCCTTGACATTCATCACTGCTCATCTTCATTGAACTTATGAACCTAACTACTCTACCGGTCCGGGACCAGCAGATGGTATTATTCTATAATAACGTGTATATGCTAGGGAGGACTTCCTAACTTACAAGGAAAACACTAGGTCTGTTGAATACTTGTTTTTAATAAAGGATAAAGACTCATAAATATACATTTAGTTTTTTATCTATATTTGGGGCCGCTACCCGTGATAGAATGCCATGGAACAATCTTCCATATTCTATCTATTTTACAATTTACAAATAAATTAAAATAATGACAGGCTTATAAGTTGCCAGTCATAATTGTTGGCAAGTTTGTCTGTGCGATAACCTCTTTTATTAGATACGGCACAAGCAAACGTTGCGCTATTTAATCTGTTTGGACACACAAGTGACTTGTAGTAATTTAAAATTACCTTAAAATTGAGTTACCAACTTAACTACTTAATACGTGTAAACCGCACATAATACCCAACCATTTCAATCGCTTGTTTTGTTTCTTTTGTTAACATATATTTTATCAGAAAGGCGAATAAGGGAAGTACGCCGTACAGTTGTTTGTCGTAGATGTTTCTTTTTTTATTATGATGATGTTATGAAAGATTATGATTAATAGTAAAGTGATAGCATGACTTTACTATCAACTAAAAGACTTCTTGGAACGAAATTAAGAGCATTTTCTACGCTCCTCATTGGGTTTTCTATTTGCGCGGTGCCGCACGCAGCCGTCGTCACTTACCTGCCTATTGAGTAGCACGTGATGCGATGCGACTTTACACGATTTTAGTTACTTTAATGATTTAAAATAAAAAAGCACTTGTATTTACGTATTTAAAATGACTTTTTAATAATAATAATCAAAAATTTTCAGGCAACACATGTTTTTCATACTAAGATGGGAAAAAACGATACAATAGGCCCATGGATACATGCCTTAAACTAAAATTCAATGTATTCAATGTATGTCATACTTAAAAAGTAAAAACACTTCACTAATTCACACGTATAGGCTGCGACATGGGATGGGACGCGCGCGACGACAGTGATTTTCCTTCCATACTAGTGTATGCACACTAGGCTCAAAATGTCCACCTTCTTTTTCAATGCACAAAGCTGTCTTACGAATCAAGGACGCTCTGGTGTTCTGCAACATCTGTGGGTTATGGATGTGAATGCCGCGTTTATTATTTCTAGCGTTTCTTCTCGCGTATTGTAACTCCTTTGCATATACGTAACTTTTCACATAACATTTACGCTGGCGGTAAATTTCATGAGCTTCATTAATGCTGTGGTTACGAGCAGCGCCAACACACAATATCATGTCATAGAACTCATTATTCGAATAAACATGCCGTGCATTTGCTTCGTTACTATCACGACGAGACGTAAACAATAACAAAAAAAATTGGGATTGCAACTAACGCTCAAAAAGGGCACGAAGATACTAAAACAAAAAAAAAATTAATACCTATAAGTCAACGAAAGCATTTAGTTCTTTTTCCTTTAAAAAATTTAGGGTTCAGCGTAGCGAAATAATAAAACCTTAATTTTGAGTAGGTACCATCGAAATCAGTTCCAGTCGACCACCATAGGCGATATTCAAGGCAGCGCAGTGTCTCTATTTTGTAATTTTCGTAAGGGTTCGTCAAGTAGTTTTCAATCGTTAAATAGTAATACTTTTTTTGTTGATATAATAATATTAAAACCCTATCTTAACTTTAAATCTTAAAATTAACTATTGGCCAGCTTAAGTAATTAACTTACTTCAACTCATCATAAATCTAATCTAAAGCAATTTAGTTGTTTTTCAATAAGTATCTACTTTAGAAAACAAAATTTCGAATATAGTAGGTTATAAACAATAATGAGTACGGAACCCAGTCTATTTTCGAAATGAATGAAATTGTGGGTGGAGCTAGATTCAGACGCATCGCCTCACACGCGCCGCAGACATGCAAAACCCGAAAAGCGAGGGACAATTTATTTTGAGTCCACGTGCACTTGCATAGAGCAGTGAATAAAAAGATTTTCACATAGCAAACTAAAAAGTAGGTACCTAGATAACAATTCGGCTTTATTCAAATGGTATTAAAGCTTTACTGTAGTTATTGAGAGGTAGTGTAGGTACATGATCTTACATAGGTAAACACTTATGTTATTTTATTTTAGAAAATCACATTCTAACCAGTAAGTGTTTGCTATTAGATTAGATTAGATTAGATTAAAAGTTTATTTGCCAAAAATGGTAACACATTATTTTTTTTCAATTCACTTTTACAGAAAATATATGGACTAAGGACACAATTTAAATGTTGTATATAGTCAAAAGTGACACATTAAAAATATATATATACATTTCATAATATAAACATTTTAACACATTAAAACAAAAATAGAATTAATGGTAAAAATGAGACAATAGAATGGTTTACATTAAAAGAACCGAAATCCTACAATTCAAATTACAGTGAAATTCGGAAGTGCTATGCTACCAAAAGGCAAAAAGGCTATAGCTCAGCTCTAATTCGCTTGTAGCGAAACGCTGATTTTCAGCTACTGCCAAATAATTACTAAATAGGAAAGGTATAAAGGAATACAATAAATACAATAAATTCTAAATAAACAAAAACCTCAATTAAACGCAATATAAGTAAGTGCAGTAAATAAGATAACGATGATTATAGTATAGGTACTTATACATATAATTAAAAGTAATAGAGTTAATATAAAATAATATCAATAATAAACTTATGTGGTTAGTTTAGGTTCCAATATATCTAATTCATAACTTTTACATATTCAAAAATAATAACATGACATGTTAATCTAAATATGATAGTAGTTACATAGATAAGAAGTGAATTAGTTTTCAGTTTTCGATACCAATCTATTTTTTGAAAATCAAAAGCATCTGTTAGTCTAAGTAAAGCTTTTTTGTTTTTAATTTAAATGTTGCTTTAGATTTCAGATTCCTTATTGGTGGTGGTATATCGTTCCAACATTTTGTAGCATGGTAACGAAAACTGCCTGTGAAAGCCGCTGTACGGTGAATGATGAATGAAATTATTATGATGTATTTCCATTACTAAAACTGGGTGTTTGTTAAGTGAGTTTATCTCTTGCGCGCAATAACTTAAAAATGAGTTAGGAAGTAATTTTGAATTTAGGTAAACTGTGTGCTGAGTGAACACAAATTTTAAAGCAAGGGGTTTGCTTTCGTTCTCTTAGTAATAATAATTGTTATTCGTATCTTTTGTAAGGTAGGTAGCTATTTTATCAAAGTAAAGTTAAAATGTCTTAAAGGAGGATATTAACAGCACGTGTATTAATGCAACGAGTCTTATGTAATGATACTTACTATGAGTAAAAGCCGCTCACGTCGTAGATAATTCGAGTACCAGCACACGACGAGCTGGCGCTGTTTTCGAAGTCAATGGTGAAATGGCGTCTCAGATAGGGGGTTGTTTTTTTAAGTTGCACACTATATTATGAAGGCCAATATACTTAAGTACCAAATCCGTTGGACCCAAGCTATCTAACACCGGAGCGAGCGCCCCCTCGCACGTTTCATGCGTACATAAGTATGAAAACCACTTAGGGCTGTCAAAGATGTTGAAGAAAAAAAATTGAAATAAAAAATTATGGAAGTCTTAACCAGCTCCAATAACTCCAATTCTTTAACAGTATATGCTAACAATGGTACATTTACTGACCCTTAAGTATTATGCTTCCTTTATGTTACACCGTTTATACAGGGTTACATACAGGTTAAGTCGATCTATTCCCGTTAAGGCCGTGTAGTGTAGATAATTTGAAATGTATAAGTCTTACCATTACTATTATTTGATTTTTACATGTAAAATTAAATGTTTTACGACCCCAATGACCAATATTGTACACAAAAGGAATAATAAAGCCGTTGTAGACGAATAGAACTTTTTAAAAAAATTTTGGAAGTGAATTTTTCTTTAAAGGATATCTAAAAAATATTTTATGTCGCATGTTTTTCAGATGTTCCTTAAAATATCTACGTTTTATCAGTTATCAGGTTTTAATAAAAATTCACATAAAAAAGTTAGTTGCGAGCCCCCAGGTAGCAGTTTTAACAGTCCCTCGCCTATTGTCCTTTAAGGTTAATGCATTGCTTGCGAGCTACATTTTGCAAGCGATATTGAATATTTTATTAAAGGAGATGGTATAACGCTAAGAAGCTGCTGGTTTAGTAAAAGTTGATTTAGATAGAGCTCATAAAATATAATAATTTCATTTTTCTTTTGAAATGATTGTAAATGCGTCACAAAATGAACGTACCCTGATCATAAAGTGAGCATACCCCAGCATAAAATTGTTGGTTACTTTAAAGCAATAATCGGAGGCTGTATGGCTTAGACCTTTGCCTGCTCTTATGAGCGAAAAGGAACAACAGCAATGATCGGAAAAAGTTTTGTCTCTCTTTTCATCATCATCAATTCATCTCTTTCTAAATTTGCACAAAAACATTCTAGGTCAAATTGATTGTCAATGACATGCGTGAATCAAAATAACCTGTCAATGTGACTCTGACAGGTTAACTAAGGAAGCTCCATCAAATTACTGCTATGTGGCTGAATATGGTTAATATGCTGACATCAAACAATGAGATTAACTTAGGTTATTCTTATCTTAGAAACATCAAAATAACTAAGTAGTTGTTTAACAAATTAAACTATTTCCATTTCTTTACTTTTCTCGATGACAGCTCCTGTGAAAACTTGTGCGAGCGTTTTTTTTACATTATGTTTGCATATTTTATAAAAATATGACGTTTACACACGTACAAGGTTATAGCATACCAGAGTCGGAGAAACTGATAGGGATGAAGCTATTGCGATAAACGTAACACGATAACAGACCCGATACTTTTTTACAAAATGTAAGAAACTAAACTACTGCCGGATACTTTTGTACAAATTTATTAACTAATATTATATTTCATTACAAGATGTTACACGTATTAATTCTTGATTGATAATGCCTTCTTTAAAATTTTCAAAGCTGTTGGTAAATAAGTAGGTATAGGTACTCGACAATGCAACGAAATAATTATAACGACAGGTAATCTTTATTTATTTATTTTAATCAAAATCTGTTGAATCGTCACTGTCACTCGATGAGCTCTCCCCAACATTTATAATAAGTTCCTGTTCTTGTATATTATCGAATGCAACATAAATTTCCCAATCCGACGCTATAATGTTTTGGGTTCTTCTCACAAGTTTTTCGCAGTTTGCGGCAGTCACTTCCGCACATGCATTTTTTAATAAATCTAACATCTTGTTTGCCGTAAAAGGGGGATGGGTATTGTTTCGAGCGGCGTGTCCTTTGATTTGTGCCCATATTAGTTCTATAGCATTGTACTGGCAATGATACGGGGAAAGTCGAAGAACCCAATGACCACATTCGGCAGCTATTAGTTCGATAACAAATCTTTTAGGGAGGCTTTTTTCGATTTTAATATAATAAAGTACTATCCACATTTTCGCCATGACGTTGGAGCCAGTCAATTATCTCTTGTTTTTTATTGGCCTGCGTCGGCATTTTATCAATTTGTCTGGAGTGATATGTAGCGTTGTCCATAATAATTATGGACGGTTCTTCCAGAGATTGCACCATTTCTTTAAACCATCCTTCGTAAATCTCCACGTTCATTTCTTCGTGGTAGTCCACTGTTTTCTTGGATTTAAAGGCCAGTAAAGCATCTGACACGAATCCTTTCGTAGAGCTTGCATGGCATATGATAAGGCGTATGATAACCTTTTCCCATTGGGACTGAACTAGTGGAAGCGGCGGTGTCGTCAGTCCAGTTCTTAGATACTGTGTGGTTTGCATTTATCGAAGTCTCGTCAGTGAAAATAACATTTGACCAATCTAATATCTTTTTGGCTTCGCTCAAAAATTCGCAGCGAGCCATAGCAACGTCGTGACGCTCCATCAATATTTTATGTTTGTCCGATTTTTTATAAGAAAATCCAATTTCTTTCAAAACTAAGTTTAATGACGATTTTTGGCCATGGAACCACATTCACGTAAAGAAACAACAAATTTTTTAAGTGTTGGAATTTCTTTGCGCAAGTAATAGTCATATATATGACGGCGAATAGCATCAGCGTTGAAGTTGTCAACCGATGTCACACGACGTGTTTGGCGTTTTTTCTTCGGCGTACGAAGCTTATTTTTCTGCATGCCGCTTGTACCGTAAGCTTCGGTAGTAATTTTTGAAACAGTGGGTCCACTAATTCCTAATGCGGCCGCAACACGCTCTCGCACTTGCGACAGTGGTAATAGCGGGCCACCATTTTGATTCTCTGCATCAAAGTAATTACGAACCTTGATCACCTGTTCTCTCGCCTGCCTTTTCAGAACAGATCTTTTTGGCATTTTGATATTTGACAGCTGGGCAGCAATAAACACGGAGGAACACAAAATACACAACGTAACGAATGGATAATGTGAAAAAACTCAGCGAATAGAAATGTAAAAAAACGACCGTCTTGTTGCGAGTGACAGATTAAAACAAACACCAAATGGCGGTAGGCCATTGAATGTTCCCACCTTGAAAAAATATATCTGAATGTTTTTGTTGTATTTGTCTTTGTTTAAAATATAATAAATATATGCGATCGATATCATTACTTATTTGGTCACAACACTACATTATATCAAATTAGAACTGTCATCGAGAAAATAAAGAAATGAAAATAGTATAGTAATAAAATTTAACGAATTAAAAAAAGATATTGGTAATGCCATTAATTTATTTTATTTTATTTTATTTTCGTTGGATAACAAACAGTGTACATAATTATACAGTTTTACTACAGAAGACATAGTTAACTTAACACCATTTACATGCTATCACATATAAGTAATAAAGCGCTTGTTTTATGTCACAAACAATAGAGGAGTATGAGTAGAGGAATAGTCTCAATATCGAAAACAGAACGATAAAGAAGCTCACAATATTAATTAAGCCAGTAAAATACAAACACACTAAATGTTATTTCAGGAATCGCCCAAAAACGCGTCGAGAAAACAGAAAACAATGTATATTATTTGGAGTTGAAATTGAAATTGAAAATTACATTTATTCGGTGTCACTACATATTAAAATAAAAGAAACAATGGTTACATAAAATAAAAATATTACTTAAGTAGCACCGAAAAGGCATTCACTCAGCACAAGTCGTGGAGTGCGGACACACCAAGACGCTGATCTTCCGCAAACGCCTTGACTGAGAGTAGCCTGCTGCGCACGTCCTATACACAATAATGTTTATTTGTAGAAAGTTACATACACACTATTACACGCATATATAGTAATAATACAAAAAATAAATGATTACTTAAATATCCTTGATATATATTTTACGTGTGTAATATAAATTAGACTAAGCTGTATATACCAAATAACATGATTTATATGTTGCAAATAGGTACCCTATGAAACTCCAACCAATAATCAAATGATAGGCATCGAAGAGTACAGTCACAGACAGTACAGAGGGAAATCCCCTCAAAATTATCTTGCCCTTCCACCCTACCTGCATCAAACACCAATTCAATTATATATATTTCAAATATTTAATTTTTGTACATATAACAGATGTTTTTTGTAATTCAATTTGAAAGTACAAACAGAGCGACAGTGTTTTAGAGGTGGTGGTATGTTATTCCAGCATTTCGTGGCAGAGTATTTGAAACTGCCACGAAATGCTGCAGTGCGGTGTTTAGGGCAAACAAGGCGAGAAGGTATTCTGGCTTGGCGATGTGAAAATACAAGCTTTTCAAATAAATAAGTGGGTGATCCGGTCTTGACAATACCAAATAACAGAGAAGCAAGATGAAGTGAGCGTCTAGATTGCATGTTTAAAAGATTTCCCTGATTTAGAAATGGAGTCACATGAGATCTGCGAGGTATCGGAAAACTGAATCGGGCACAGGCATTTTGCACACGCTGTATCAATTTCTTGGTGTAGCCAAAAAGGCACTCACCTATTACAGCATCTGCATAGTTAAGTTTGGATAGTATTAAAGCTTCACAGAGCTTTACCCTTACGTTAACATCCAAATAGTCTCGAACCCGATACAGCACCTTGAGCCTGTAAAAGCAATTTCTGACTATTTCTAGGACATGTTTATGAAATCTTAGCCCACTGTCCATAAGTATACCAAGATTCCATGCCTCAGAAACTTGCTCGAGAACTACGTTTCCAATTTTTATAGCAACATGGGATGCATTTATTTTAGAAACTTGAGCATCAGAACCTAGAATGAGAAATTTAGACTTAGATGGATTCAAAATGAGGCAGTTAAGATTAGCCCATGTATTAATTCGCTCTAGGTCCTCATTTAACCTGTTAACTGCCATCAGTGTCTCATTAGGTTCACAAGGTGAATAAATCTGTAGATCATCTGCGTACATATGAAACTTACAATTCCTAATGCAATTTGCCAAATCAGCACTATACAGGATAAAAAGAACTGGTCCTAAAATTGATCCTTGTGGAACTCCCCGATTCAATAGAGCAGTTTTAGAGACTGACCTTACACCAGCTTCGTTACTGATTTCAACACGCTGCATTCGACAGCTGAGATAGCTGGAGAACCACCTGATCGTTTTTTGATCAAAGCCATAGAATGCCAATTTTGATAACAAAAGATTATGGTTAATGGTGTCGAATGCGCGGGAGAAATCAAGAAGACATAACAAAGAGCCATCCCCCTTATCCTGCTCCGTTAAAACATCATCAAGGACATCTAGCAAGGCTGTAACAGTGCTGTGACCCTTGCGGAATCCCGATTGCCTTAGTGGTAAAATATTGTTACAGTTGAGGAATGCAGTCATCTGTTGACATACAACAGTCTCAATGATTTTTGACATAAACGGAAGTATGCTAATTGGCCTGAGATCTTCCAATTCAAATGCAGAGTTTTTCTTTGGTATGGGCTTAACCAAAGCTTCTTTCCAAGCGTCTGGAAAAATCCCAACTTGAATAGACTTATTTACGATGGCAGTTATTACTCCAAGAGTTCGTGGCAAAGTTAGTAAAATCATGTCACGCGTAATACCGTCTACTCCCTGTGCATTTGTTGAAATATTGGTAATAATTTTCATAATGGTGTTTTCGTCAACTGGATGTAGACTAAATACAGCGGGAGAGAAACGATGGTATTCAAAATAAGTTAGGTTAGAAATACGGACAGAATTATTGCCAGGAGCATCTATGAAGTGAGAGTTCACAAGATCTGGATCAGTAATGCTAGATGGAAGACATGTCTGTTTATTTTTAAAGTCAGCTATATTATTTTTTATAGATATCCACATTTTTTTTGGTGTTCTTAAATGTCTATTAACAGTTTGATGAAAGTAAGCAGTTTTTTCCGAATGAAGTGCCTTATTTACGGTTGATTTGAGTTCTTTGTAATATGTTATATCTTTTTCAAGTTTCGAGGTACGACATTTGACATAGGCTTTATCTCTCAAACTCATCATTTTTCTAATTGTTGGCGTTATCCAAGGGTAATTTTGATGTTTTATGAGTGACTTAATTATAGGAGCATGAACATCAAACCATTTGGAGGGTATTACCCGTTTAAATGTTAGTGGACTGGAATTGAATATATCCAAATCCACAGAATCCGCGAGTGCATTTAGGTAATTACTCGCTCTGACAAAAAAAGAAAATTTCCTATAATTGGTATTACTGTAATGTACGTGCAAAAATACTGGAAGTCTAACGGATTTTGCGGGTACACGAAGATTGTTGTTAGAAAAAAGATATGGTGAATCTACTTTTGACTGCGCTATTTTAACTAAGAGCGAAACATCTGCTATCTTACGTCTTTCTGCAAGAGGCAAAATATGATGTCTCTTACATCTCGACTCATACAGTTTATCATAGGTTTTGCTCTTAAACTGTAAGTACCTTAAGAACTTTCGCTGGATTGTTTCGAGTCTGCTGACGTATACGTCATATTGTGGATTCCAGATCTGAGAACAATGCTCGAGAGTGCTACGCACTAAACTACAAAATAGTATTTTAACAATTTTGACACTTTTGAACTGCGAACACGTTCTTATTACGAATCCCATAGATTTATTGGCTTTCCTGGCAACATGGTCTATATGTTTTTCAAATGTTAATTTAGAGTCAAGAATTACGCCGAGATCCATTATATCATCGAGTCGTTGAAGATTCTGTTCTTTGATATTGTAGCAAAATAAAATAGACTATAATTTGCGAGGAAAAGTTATTAAGTGACATTTCGAAACATTTAAATCCAAATTATTCTGGAAACACTATTTCTGAAATCTTGTTAAATCTTCTTGAAGGCGCATGCAATCTTCCACTGATCTTATTTTTCGATAAATTTTCATGTCGTCAGCATATAGAAGAATTTTGAATTACAGAAACAAGAAATGACATCATTAATGAAGATATTAAATAACAACGGGCCGAGTAATGTTCCCTGTGGGACTCCAGAGGGGATCGAGCGCCACGAAGATTGATACCCATTTAGTGCAACAGATTGGGATCGATTGTCTATATACGATGCAAACCATCATACCGGCGAATAATAGTTTTTCAAGCAAGATTTTATGATCTATACGTTCAAATGCCTTACTAAAATCGGTATAAATACAATCGACCTGTGCACCAGAGTCCATAGAGGATGTAACATCATTGACAAAGGACAGGACATTTGTAGCAGTAGATCTATTTTTTAGAAATTCGTGTTGTTCAGCGATAAATGAACATGACAAGGAGCTATAGACTTGATTAAAAATAATTCTCTCAAATATTTTTGCGAAAAGGGATAGTTTTGAGATTGGCCTATAATTTTTGACCTCGTCTTTGTTACCGTTTTTGTGAATGGGAGTGATAAATGCACACTTCCATACTCTGGGTACAATTCCTTCATTTAGTGAACGTTGGAATAATATGAAGAGAGGCTTCGTTAAAACTTTGGCACATTTAGTTATAAATATGGCAGGTATGTCATCTGCACCAGCTCCCTTAGTTAAGTCTAATGATTTCAGCAACTTGAAAACCTCATCTTTTTCAACATAAATATTAGATATCGTTTGTTTAAAATTCGACGGTTCAGTTCTGGAATCAACGCACTGGGGTTGTTGTGGAGAGAAAAGTTGTTTGAAAGTAATTCGCAAAGAGGTTGCATATACTTTCTCCAGAGCTGGCAGTTTCGCCCTCATATGATATTATTGAAGGGAGGGAATTAAAACCTTTTTTATTCGATTTTATAAATGACCAAAATAATTTTGGATAATCTTTAACTGAGCTTTCAACTTTCTGGATATAGGATTGATAATTTTTTTGTTCTAAAACTTTAGCTTTTTTTCGTAGCAAGGAAAAACAAGCATAATCTGAAGCGTTGCCGTAAACATGATATTTTGAAAGGTATTTCCGTTTCTCTTTAAGAAGTTTTTTCAGACATGAGTTATACCAGGGTGGAAAATTATCAGGAATGACAAATTTGACAGGCACAAACCTATCTCTGACGTCATAGAGGCATTGGTAGAAAAAATCAACGGCGTCATCCAGTGAACCGTTAGACAAGTACGTATCCCAATCAATTTTTTCCAGCTGAGCCAAAATTTTGCAATAGTCACCGCGATTATAAGTGAATTTTTTTATTTTATTAGCCTTAAGTTTTTTGGCACATGTCAAATTCAAGTCAATGTTTAAAGACCTGTGATGGGCATCCTCAGGAACTAAAGGATTGGAACAAGCACATACAGAGAGATCGGCGTTACTGAATACTAGGTCTAATAATCTATTGTTCACGTTGCGACAGTGGTTGAACTGCGTTAAATTACAGTCACAAAGCATATCAAAGAAGTTTATTTGAGAGTCACCTACCATACCTAAGGGCTGAAGTGACCACGGCAACTGCAAAGATGCCGAAACGTCGAAATAATTTTAAAATTAACTAAAATATACGCGATAATATCCGGTAAAAAGTGTTTTATTTATTGACTCTTCATTTGACCATTCGACAGTGTTGAGATTGAAATCACCTAAAATTATAAAAATGTCATTGGGGTATGTGTTAATTAAAAAAGATAGCCTATCTATAAAATTTTGTAACTGCACATTAAATGAATTACCATGCCTTTCATTGCACAAGTAGATGGTACATATATGGATATTACGAGACATAAGATCTTTGGATTTATGCGTGACCGTGAGTCAAATATCCTCTGCCGAAGATGTCCACTCAGGGTGGTCAGTGACTGACAATTCCCGGCGCACAGCCAGCAACATTCCTCCACCGTACATTTGTTGCGTATTTGTATAGTTCCTATCCCTTCGCCACACTAGGTATCGGTCGTCAAAAAGCTCACTATCGCTTATCCCGTCAAGAAGCCAAGTTTCAATCAAAGAAATAATGTCGTAAGAGTTCAAAAGTAAATTACGTTTAAAATCATAAGTTTTAGTACGCAGACCCCTTGTGTTCTGATAATACATGTTCAAATTAGACATCATTATTTTTATTAAAATAAATTCTCTTGCGAATCAATACAATATTAAAATAAATCCAGATCGAGTAGATATTCACAACATAACGCACACAACACACACAAAGCAAAACAGCCAGCACTAGGTCTGCAACAAATTTTCTAATCACTAACAAATAGTTGCAAGGACTTTTTGTAAATGCACAATCATTAAAACATATTATACTATTACAATAATCAATCACTACCAGTTTGAACGTATTGAATGCTGAAGTGTATTTTGAATATATGCATGGAACAATAAATACGATATATAGATACCAAATACAGATAATAAATACCTCACTGTAGCAACTATTTTACTTAGCTTAAAGATATATTTATGTGCTAACCAAGTATTAATAAAGATATTTTAACGGTAAAACACAAACGTATCAACGTTAACTATATAAATGCAAGCATTTAAAGGGTATAAAAGATGGTGTTCAGTATTAAAGTATTTATTTGAAATGAAAATGCTAGAAGCTAGGACGACATTTAAGTTCAATATATAGAACAAAATCACATGTTCTATGGACCTACACAAAAAAAAACTAAATTGACTTTTCACTGTTACCACGACTACACACAAATATAGGCATAGCACAACAACAAACCAATAGTATTTCTCCTGCATCAAAAAGGTATTCAAACGAAATAAAAATCTTATGATTTTCATAAAAAACACTTTAACCACGAAGAAGACGTATATTAAGAGCAAGCCAAGTACTCCAACATTAAATATGTTTTGCTTATCAAAAAAGTACGATGTAGTTTTACTCACAAAATTGCTAGTAAATACATGCATTACTGACGTTGCATATGATACGCGTATAAAAATATTAACGATATTTGATTTGTACAAATAGTGTAGATCAATTTTGTATGCAAGATTTCCGTAAATTAATGCAATTGAATATAGCATATTAACAGTAATTATATTTAGTTTATTTATAAAGTACAATACCGTTTTAATAAAGAAATAAAATGAATTCATGTTTACGCTATTCAATTTAGAATATCCAACATATTGCATATTTAAAATCATCAATTTCCAGTAAACGACAGAATGAGTAAAACAAAAGAATTTTAAATGAGTTAACTGTAAGTGTAACACGTCATTCCCAGTGAATATTGGCTTGTATTGAGCGCGGCAAATGCAAGCAAGATTGACCCGAAATTACATGCAAGAATATGCGTAAGCGGGCGAAATTTAAGTGTGAATGGACAAACTTACGTGCGATACTCGGGTGTCCTGTCCGCTGTGGGCATATCGACAAATTGGTTGACAAAATACTGCAGAAGTACAAAGTTTGAGGGCGATCCCTGTTTCGGACGCAAAGTTTAAATTTTTTTTCATTAGCGTATCAAGAGAATTTATGTTATTTTCAGAAGACCCTTTTCTTCCTTGATTGTAAATATATGTGATGTATCGGATTTTCTGGCCATAATTTTGCAGTGTTTGACCCATATGTACCGGAAGTTTTTTTCTTTGGCAATAGCTCTTGCTTTATTAAGAAGTGTTTTATTAGATGGAGTTAGGTGGTCATTAACATAAAAGGTTCCCGTTGTAGAAAATCCGATGTTGAGCAGTTCTAGTTGCTTACAACTTCGTGCTAAAGATACAAATTCTTCTTTCATGTAACGACTATTGAAACTGACCACAATAGGTTTCTCCGAGTTTGAGACACGGGTTGGTATTCGTGTGATGTAGTTAACATCTTCCTTTTTGTATGGAAAGTTACACACACTATTTTTTTCAGCAGTTCAAACAAGTTTTAATTTTTTTTTAAAGGAATGCCTCGTATTTCTACATTGTTGATTCTCGCTATTTGATCGCGTTCCAGTAACACTTTGTTTAATTTTACATCTTCATTTCGTAGCATTGGAATTTCCTCGACGGCTTTTTCTTGTTTATCGACTTTGCACTCAAGAGTTCTCATTTTCACCGAGAGATCGGTGATAAGTTGATGTGCCATCTCTATTGACTCCTTGAGACTGCCCAATTCAGTTTTGATAAGCTTAATGTCAGCAGCCAGAGAAGTTAAAGGTGTCAACTGGAACATAATTTTGTTGAGTTGCTCCTGCATTCTGTCTAATTGGCTGGGTTGAGGGGACATCGCGACAGGAGATGGTAAAGGACTGGCCTTACACTTCAAGCAACACCAGGCGTTTCTTCAGTCACCCAACTTACGGTAGCCGACCTCTGTGATTCCAGAACATGGGAAGTCGTAGTTGCATTTGCATGTACTGCAAAAAGTGCCTTCTGTGTATTGATTTCCACAGCTTGAGCATTTATACATTTTGATAAGTAGAGAACAGGAACAACCTCAATCTGGACAAAAACTAACGAGCGTCTGTTCACACAAGTGGCCAACCGGCCATGGCATGTACTATGGCATGGACTTACAAAATACCCAAATTTTTGAAAATTGATTTTTAATAAGTCTAGGGTTTTTTGTCGACTGATACGATGTCTGCTTTTTATATCTTTTCAATTTACATTCATTTTCCAGCAGCTATATTTTAGTGAACACTTGTCTATGAAAAAGTATACCATGTCCTTTGGTTATGATCTTTTACAAAAATATCACTAAAGTAGATGCTAAAATAATTACAAATGAAATTAGAGTCCATTTTGTAACCCGTTGAGTTCAACTGGAAGGTTAATTTGAATTATTTTATAGACCTAAATTGATTTCTATTCAAATGCTCTATACTTACCATCATATTATATTCTATTCGAACAGTGTACTAATAAAAATGCCTACTATAAAGGTGGTCTTGAAAGATTGACTTGAGAAAAATGCTCTTAGGCTCTGATAGCTTTCGAATTTATGCGCATAGTTTTTACTTAACTATTAATAAGTTAAAATTAAAATGCTTTTCAACTTTACAACGCTTTTAAACTTTTTCAACTTCCAATTTCCAACAATTTGCATTTTAGATATTTGTTTTATTTACGTATTCTCTTTTTGGCAGCACCTTAAACCGATATGTTTATCCATATGGCCATTGGCTCTATAAATGTAGCAATAAATTGCTGAATCCCGCGATGCCAGGACCAAAGTTGTATGAAGACTGAGCATTATTATTATTATTTTGAGTTTTATGGCAATCAGCTGTAACTATTATAGCAATAACTATTTCTGCCAATTTCAAATATTAGTATACACACGTACTACACGAGGTTAATAATGTTGTAGCAATCAGCTGAGTAGAACTTGCAGTATCTCGAGCATTGAGTTACCTTGAACAATACAAAAACAGGGGGATGAAATAAGTTTTTACAGATATTTTTAACACAGAAGAGTATAATTTATAAAGGAGTCTGGCCATTGTTAAGAAGAAGATTAGCAATAGGGGATAACTTTTTAGCAACGGAGGACTGTAGTGGGATGTCTTTAAATTTTGAAAGAATGTTCAAAACTGGGGAAATCAGGAGTTCTAAAAAATTGGGTAGATGACACAATTTAAAAATGCAAGTTTTTATAATTGATTCATAAAATATTTGTTATTTTGACAGGTACAATGTTTTGAAAAATATAGTTTTGAATTTAATATCGAAATTATATAGATTTGAAAACTTAAAAAAAGAAGCAAAAACTTATTATAGTATATGTTAAATTTTTAAATATCATTAGCTTACTGACATTAAATATAAAAATTTTTACTATGACAGTATGCATGTAAACGCATTATCTACGTAGCTATTATATATTTTATGCAAACGCCCTTACAATTTTAGTATGATTCACAAGTCGTGACGTCACAGCTCAGTACCGTTTTGTATGGAGCGTTTTTCGGCGACTCGCAGCGGCTCCTCGAACACATCGCTGTATCTAGAAAACTATTGATTGTAAACATAGTGTTACTTTTGCAATATTTATTTACTGTTGATAAACTATTTAAATATGAAATTAAAAAAAATTTGTCATGTACCCAATTGTCATTAGGGGAGCAGGAAGAAGTAGGGGGGAAGGCCAGATTTAGAAGATGGAGGGTTAGCAATAATAGCATTATGGGCAATTTTGTCATAGCCTGGAGATAAAGATACATTAATACATTGCTTGTGGAAAGAGCATAAAGTTGATTTTGCATTGTGTGAGATTCTTACCTTGCCGTAACACAGTCTCGACTAGCACGGAAGGTAAAGAAATTCTTGTCAATAAGTATACCCGCATTGACAATTCATGCTATCATGTTGATTTGTTAACACTTTCTTTAATATTTATATGTAAAGCTTAAGTTTATGTTTGAAAAGAATATATTAATTTAGGATAAAAGTATTTTGGATAATGTATTTTGTTTACATCATAGATAAGTATCTTAGATTATTATTAGGTTAAGTATACTTATTGTAAATTGAAAAGAGTAAATAAAGTTATATTATTATTATATTATATATTATAAAGACGGACTGGGTTTTGATGGTTTGTATATTGTTGTTTTGTAAGAAAGATTCAGTGAAGGAGAACTTTTAGAAGCATCTGCGTACGATTTTTTTTAACGGAAGGGAAGAGTGATGATGCTTCCTTGAATGATTTGTTCTTTTGGGACATGGTGATTTTAATATTCTTTTGCCGGGAATGTTCCGGGCAAGATTTGTCAGTTGCTAAATGAGGGCCTGAGCATTGCAGGCAGGAAACATCAGAGGATGCAGGACAAGAGTCACCTGAGTGAGACTGTGCACATATGAAGCAATGAGCACTGGATCGGCATTGGGCTTTCACATGGCCAAATCTACAATAGTTTAAGCATTGTATGGAAGGAAAAATTTATGGATCAACGGTTAGTGATCAGTTAAATATAAACACTTTATCAGGTAAGCATTGTCCAGAGAAAGTGATCACTACAGAACCTGTGGGGGTCCAAGTGGAACCAGACTCCATGGACACTTTTCTGTTTAAGCGACGCGCCTTCAAAATTGTTATATCACCTTGGCTTGTGGAGATTGTTGATACAACTTCCTCCATTGACCAAGAAGTTGGGATCCCGCGGATCGGTCCCATTCTTGTTATAATATATATAGGAATTAAAGCTATATAGTTATGAGATTTAAGACTCGGGTTTCTGAGAAACTCGTTGGCTGCACATGCAGATGAGAATTCCACAGAGACCCGATTTCTGCCAACACTCTTTATACCATCATTTTTAATATTTTTAATGTTTGATGTAAATAAAAATTTTCCAAAATTTAGACGATTAAATGTACTGCCTGTCTTAGGGTGAGTTTCTGACCTGGACACATGAACAATGAAAGGACCTTTGTCAGAACGATGGTAAGATTTTTCTTCTAAAAACTTGGGTGAGTGTAAATTAGGTTATTGGGTTGAGATGGAAGAGCATTCGAAACAGATTTTTTAGGAGTAGGGGACGAATCCCGATTTATACTCGGACGTTTTCTTGTTTGCACATGTTGAGAGAAAGGGTCAAGGGAGTTGTTGACATCAGGAAACGGGATTGGGTCTGGGGGCTTAGGAGGGATTGGAACACAATCCATGCTCATTAAGAGCTAGATAATTCATACAACCACTTACCAGGCGAGGAAGAGAAAAGCAGAAACACTTAAAATAACTCAGTGTTGATTACAAAATCACCAAAAAAAACCGAAAACGAAAAATTGACAATTCCTGAAGACTGAGTAAGTCCCTTACTTATTTCGACTTGTCAACTATAGTTCCAAAGTACCCCACATTTGCCAACAGAGCCAAAATAGCAAAACAAGTTAATGGTGGTTAACTATGAGAATCTATGCAATTTTAATTATCAATCGTGGACATCATTCACCTCACTCACTCGCTCTTTCCTTCGTGTGGGTGTGGATGGAGGTCTGTCAAAATTTACAGTAATACTTTGCAAACCTTATAAGTAAATTTATATTTGAATGTCTAATTTACGTGATAGTATATCGGAGAAAAATGTTGATATCACTAGACCCTCCACCTCACATACAGCAATACCGAATCCTCGACCAAAGTGTAGCCTAAGTAGCAAGATAAAAGAAAATAAGGTGATCCCATCCAAAAAAACCCAGAAGCATATAAATATGTCTCGTTCAAAGCAGCCGCAAGTTGATACCAATATCCCCACGAGGACTTTCCTAAATTCTGTAGTGAGTGAAGTAACAACGCAGTGCCAAAGTTTAAATATTAGTTGTGAAAGTGACGACGTGGACCAAGGCGACAGTTCAGGCCTTACCAAGAAAAAGAATGCGAAGAAGAAAGAAAGACAAAAACAGTTACATTTGCAAATGCCAATGCAACACCAAATAACTCAACTACAAAATAATATGCCTCAAAATTCTCAAGGGCCAGTGCCAGTTGCGCCATATGAAGCCACATCTGTGCATGAGCTGTTTACAAAGCAGATCGGCCCATTATATGCCAATTCTAGTTCCAGGTATCTTGAAAATCTTTATCATCACCCTCAATATCAATATTTAAAAATGCAAATGATGCATAACAATCAAAATCACATGCCATCTGCTAGTGCCCCAAATACTCCAATAATCAACCCTGCCTATTTTTCCAATCAACCAGTGATGCAAAATATTCAGCGACCTTTTTCTGCAAATATTCCTATTTCACCAATTAATGATCAGAGTTCTCCAAAATTTGTACAAAATGTATTGTACCATCCATTGTTAAATAGAACATTCTCAATGGAGAACTATAGTCTGCATGAGCAGAATCATGTAACAAATAATTATAATACATATACCAACAATGTGCACTCAGCTCTTACTCAAAATGGTTCACCAAAAAAGAAGAAAAGGACCAGAAAGCGGACTGACACTGAAGGGACGAAATTTGATACATATATTTCCGCTGAACAAGTTGAAGAAGGTCTAAAAAATAATACTCTGATTGAAGGTGTACTTAGAATCAATCCTAAACAATTTCAACACTCTTATGTTTCTCCAGGCCTGGATCGCAGTGAACAAGATGTGCTCATTGACGGCATAAAGAACCGCAACAGAGCTTTAGAAGGAGATATTGTAATTGTTCAGTTGTTAAGTGACAGTGAGAGTGAGAACAATGGTGATGATAAGCAGAAAAAGGGCAAAGTTGTTCATATAAAAGAAGAAGTACATAATAGAACTTGCATTGGATCACTTAAGTTAATGCCAGACAAAAACAGACAGAAAGCCTTGTTTATTCCAAGAGACCACAGAATACCTCGACTTAATATACCATTTACTTGCTGGCCTGACAATTTTTATCAAGAAGCACAAAGCTATGAGAACACTCTGTTTTTAGCTAAAATAATAGAGTGGTTTGATACTAGGTTTGCAGTTGGTAAGATTGTACATCACATTGGCCAATCAGGAGATATGCTAACTGAGACCAAAGCTATTTTAGTTCAGACAGACCTGGACATTACACCTTTTGGACCTGAAGTGAGACATTTGTATCCAAGGTTGGACTACAAAATACCAGAAGAAGAAATCAAAATAAGAGAAGATTGTCGTAAGTTATGTATATTTAGCATTGATCCATATAATTGTAGAGATATTGATGACGCTATGTCCTGCAGAGTATTGAAAAATGGAAATTATGAGATTGGTGTCCATATATCTGATGTGGCTCATTTCCTGAATGAGAACACAATACTTGATGAAAAAGTAGCAGATAAAGCTACAACTATTTATATGGTGGAAAGAGCTTATCACATGCTGCCAGATGAGTTATGCATGCTGTGCTCCTTGTTTCCAGGTGTTGATAAACTGGCATTTTCTGTTTTCTGGGAAATAAATGAAAATGCTGAAGTGTTAAGTCACAGGTTCTCCAAAACTGTGATTCATTCATGCTGTCAACTTGCATATGAACATGCCCAAGCTGTACTGGAAGACAGTGAAGATGGAGAATCAAAATTTCCTGAGACCTATAATGGGTTCCAATTTAAAGATATTCAGAAGACTATTAAAATACTTGGTAAAATAGCTGCAAAATTCAGAAAGAACAGATTTGATGGGGGTGCTCTAAGGATAGATCAACCTAAAGTATCTTTTCGTTTGAATGCTTCTTCGGGATTGCCAGAATCTTTCTGTATCTATGAGTCTCGAGAAAGTCATCAGCTTATAGAAGAGTTTATGTTGCTGGCTAATATGACAGTAGCTCAAAAAATATATGATGACCATCCAAAGCTTGCATTTTTGAGGTGCCATCCTCCACCTAGTGGCTACATGCTGAAACAGTTGGCAAAATGCTTAGCACCAATGGGAATTGAATTAGACATTAATTCTGCTGGTGATCTACACAGGTCCTTACAAGCATATGTTGGTCCAGACTGCGAAAACAAAGGTCGAGCTATGGTTTTGAACATGCTATGTGCCAAACCAATGACCAGGGCTAAATACTTTTGTGCTGATGGTTATGAAGATGATGAATTTCGACACTATGCTCTCAATGTTGACTTGTATACACATTTCACCAGTCCTATAAGACGTTATGCTGACATCATGGTCCACCGGTATGTATACTTAATAATAGTCTGTTCTGATATAGCTTAAATAAGGCTTTATAATTTTTATTTCAATCAAGTTTGTTCATAAACTGTGATTTATTTATTTATTTATTACGAAAACCAACAGCATTTACAGACAATAGTAATAAATAGCACTTCCTTAAAAACAAAGCTAATAACAGGTTTTCCCTTCAAAATACTATTAGAGCAATATGTTGTTGAAGACTGAACACTACAACAAAACAAAAACAAGCGATCAATAATAAGGTAGCCATTTACATTTGTGTATAAGAAGAGTAAGGTGAAACGGACATATAATATAAAGATAAATATCAAAGGAATATAAAGTATATTCAATTTATAACACATAATTAGTAATGTGATATAATGTATTAGAATATAATAACAATATTGATATGTTTACATACAATATAATAAAATCAATGAATATTCTGTAATAATTAAGAAAAAGCTTATTTCTGAATATAGGCATTTAACAATTCAAGTTTAAATTTATATTTGCTGCATGAAAAAAAGTCCAGATGGTTAAATTTTGTGTTATATGTATTTGTAATACGAGAAATAATTGTGTTTTTGGCGTAGTTTGTTGAGTGCTTTTCTTCATGCAACAGTGATGTGTGTCGAGTACGATAATTAGGTGTATGGTAGACGATCTTGGACACCAGATCAGGACAATCAACACGGCTATGCACTATGTCGTACAGTAACAACATATCCAGAATCGTGCATCTCTGCTCCAGAGTCAGCAACCCATGCTCCCTGCAAGCATCCGTGTATGAAACAGGTGGAATACGGCTGCGGTAGTTTAGATGTTTCAGAAACTTTTTTTGTATACACTCCAAGCGGTCCTAATAGATTATATACTGTGGACTCCATATCGGGCTAGCATACTCCAGAATGCTTCTCACGTATGCATAATACACAACTTTAATTGCCTCCACACTGGTAAATGCTTTGCATGTACGTAAAACAAAACCTAGGTTTAGGAAAGCTTTTTTCGCGACCTAGTTAATATGATCAGAGAGTGTCATTTTGTGATCAAAGTGCACCCCCAAATCGCGAATAGTTTCCGTTCTGGTGATTGGAGCTCCATTAAAGTTATAGTTGTATGGAATAGGTTGTGCACTTACGGATGTTCACAGTGATATGGTTGTTATTGTAGTAATCGAATAGACAGTCAAGATCTTTTTGCTAGAGTTGGCAATCTTGCACAGAGTTTACCTTACAGTAGATTTTCTTATCGTCCGCTTACATAAGATAATTTGAATGATACAGGTGCCTATGTCGTATAAATAGGCATTATAAAACAACGACCCTAAATGGGATCCCTGGGGGACACCTGTGGGAACAACGACGAAGTCCGACCTGTATCCACCATTTCTCATTTTTTTTACAATATACATAGTGACTATGTAGTCACATATGTATTTTGTTTTGTTTAAATATGTATTTGAACATAAACCAACCATTATTTATTTACAGTCTGTTGGCAGCCAGTTTGAAATACAGATCAACACCCAACTGGGATGTTGACAAAGTTCGAATGATAGCAGCTCAATGTAACAAACAGAAATATAATGCAAAGAGAGCAGGTGAACTCTCCACAGAATTGTACATACTGAAGTATATTGAAATGAATTCACCTGTTGTCACTGAAGCTGTAGTTGTAGAAGTCAGAGAAAAATACATTGATGTGATCATTGTTGCTATGGGCCTAAATCGACGAATATTTTTTAATAATGTAAGTATTTTTTATTCTATTTATGAACCTATTGGCTACACAAATTTTGTTTATGTTATGCTTAGAAAATCATCCTAAGTTTTGTATATTTATAGGTATAAAGAATTAAAATTCTAAATGGGTAATTTTTTCAGTTAAAATTTAAGATTGAGAGAGACTATTATTATTATTATTTGTTAGTATGGGACTATGTAGTCACTCTGTATTGCGCCTTGTCACGCTTCGACGTAGCAGATCTGTTGTATAACTTGGACCCTTGTCTATAACTCGCAGCTTACTCCAATCGAGTCCAGGAAGTGATGTGTCTGATCTCCCTGGTGTCCTGTTCATATTTGTCCAATAACCATCCTGTTACACAGATACAGGTAGATTTCTGCTTTCTGTGTGGCGTTGTTGATGTGTTTATTGTAAGTGAAGTTATCATCTAGCTAGGGTGACGCATCGATATTTCACGTCTTAGAGAATCCTATAGTGATTTCATCAATATTAGGCACTCTGAGCTTGCTGAGCGTGCTTTTGTTGAATGGCACTACAGTTTTGTCGGGGTTGATAGACAATTCGTTGTCCTTGCACCATTTTGTTGCAATGTTCAGCGCTCCTTGGATGAGGTATGTTAGGACCTCCTGATATGATACTCCGATATGTTTGATTTGTCCCATTCAGTTCTAGTTTTGCGGTTCGAGATCGGAGTATTGACTTGATGTAGAGTCTTGAGTGCGCGGGCGTCTTGAACCACCTATGCACATATCATCGCTTGCCACAAAGCGGCAGATTGCTTGCTATCCACAACCTGCCTAACCGCTCATTTGCATGAGAGCTGCACCCTAGTGCACTAATTTACCTTTGCAAGCTAGCATGCCTACCAGGCAACTACAACTTACCTCACAGGCTGACAAGGGTGACTAATTATTTAATTACTAAGAACTTAGGTACGTAAAATATTACAAATGTACGGGGGGAATTCGGCGGAAGCTCAGCCTAAGGCGAGAATCGCTTGCAAGTTGTTCGGTCTTTTTTAGGCGCTAACTTGACTTGGATGTATAAGTTAAGATTTAATGGTGTTTATTTCATTTAAACACCATGTTTGTTGTTGTCTATTGATTAATGCCATAAAAATACAGGGTCTTATTTTTTCAATTTAACCGGTTTGTTTCTCGGGCGTGGCAGGCTTACTTTTAAATACAATTGAATGCAGTTTTTCGTGTTTTAAAAATAAAGGAATGTTTCCTTAGATTGAAACTTGCTATCCCCAGTATTTAGTGTACTTTCCCTCCAGGTGGCATTGCAAAATTCCACCCTGTTCACTAAGTCTATGGTATTTCACTGACCATTTCGTAATCTCTATCACAATCACGTTATAATGACGTGCGTCGTCAAAAGGATGTCATTGTGTGATTTAGGAGTGGTTCAGGACGGATTATCTTTGTATGTACAGATATAAAAGTTTATTTAAAATCTCTATCTTGTTTTTGTGCCTTACATTATGTACTTCATCTTTGTAATAGGTACTGTTATTGTAATGAGAACAAATTTCCTTATTTCAGGATTTCCCTGGTGAATACAAATGCATTAAAAACGAAAGAGGTTCAAAACTTTCAAAAATGGAAGTTATGTGGAAGGCTACTGAAAAACAACCCCAAGTTAAACAAATGATTGAAGTTTTCTCTGTTTTACAGGTGGAAATGCATAGGGAAGATGAAATTGTTAAAGTAGAAACTAAACTCGTTAGACCTGTTCAGACTGACGTTGAGTTGTATTTTTAATAAAATATTTATTTTAACATTTAAGATTTGAGCATAATAATTTACTTTTAAATTCTTTAGGACTAATTGTGATATAAAATAGATAATCTATTAAATATTTTACATTTAAATGTATTTTTAATGCATTGTATTTTTCGTGTGTGTTGTTTTAATAATGTTGGATTAATACAAAATCTATTTAAATCTAGGCAATTTCTGGTACCTGATGGTCCATAGTATGATTGTTATTTTAATGAAGACATTACATAAATATTTACTTAATAGAATTTTGTAAACCTTAAGAAACTATTGTTGCTAAGTTGACTGCACTTTTTGTGTTTTATTTTTTATATTACATGCATGAATAATGAATTATTTTGTGCAATACTTGATTATGGTTTCTCATGTTTTTTTATTTATTTAAGCACTAGCTATAGTTTTTGCTTTGGAAATTTTGCTTTGAAGTGGGTTTTCAGTGATTCTTAATGATACTGACTATTGTTATTGTATTTTATCATGGTGTGATGTAGTTGACCATGTACCTAGTACAAGTTGCCCTTTTATTTAAGTAGTGTAAGGTCAAAAGCTCAATCAAGTTCCCGATTAATTGCCTATGGCGAGTAGAGTAAATAAATAGCCAAGAAAACTTTTTTCATTTCTTTTCCTGAAGCCGCCTTTACCTTTTTAAGTTTCTTGTTTTTTATTTTATTTTAAGCTAGGCTTTTTTGCGACTTTGCTTGTGTTTCCCTCAGAAACTATGTTTTTACTCTCTCTTTTTGTGTATCTAGTTTTTAAGCTATATTTTATTGAATGAACAATGTTTTTGAATTGGTTTATTTTTATAATACATTATGATGAACTTCCGGAGAAAACAATAGAATTAGGTACCCACAATTTTCCCCAAAAGTCAAAAGAAATGTCACAACCTGGGCTAGGTCTCTGTACACTATCAAAAAAAATTGATAAATAAATGGTAATTATAGGAAAAATACAAATAATTTGATTTAATGAGTAGTTAGATGGTAAGAAAATAAAAAAGTCAACATTATTTGTGTTCGTTTTAGCGGGCAACATTGACAATGAGTCTTTTCTATGACGGAAGTTGTAAAGTAAAGTTAGTTCACTAAGCAGAGGGGACAGCCACCTCACTCACAGCACACTTCATTCACATCACATTGTGTTTGATTGTTCGTTGTGCTTGAGATTGCTTTTCGGTTTCTTTATAACTTCACAACTATTAAATAAGCTAAAAATACACAAAACAATGCAATTCAATTCTTTGGACTTAATGCCAGCCATCGATACTACTCGATACACAAAACAAAAAGATATAAGAAAACCTTAGCTGTCAAAATGAAATTTTTTCCGCCATGTTATTTTTTGTTTGTGTTGCACACTAAAATTAACAATTTCATTTCCTACCAGTAAACAAAGTGTTTTAATAACAATTTAACAATCAAAAAGTGTTCTAAGCATCTTAAACTATTTTTTGATAAAGTGTACAAAGACCTGGCCCAGACTCCTTGCATTTTGGGACATATCTTTTAAAGTTATCATGAGTTTTGGGTAACTTTGAATATATTTTTATAGGATGTAATAACCTTTAATATTTTAAGGTTTGGGTATAATTAAAGATCTCTTTTAATTAAGGAAAACCTAATTTTTGAAAATGACATCTACACTGACATATAAATGTGATAGATCGCTTTGAATTGCCATATAAATCAAATGTAGAATCACTTTGGTGGAAAAATATCGTTATGATAACTGAGCAACATTATGCACGTATTTAAAGTTACGCAACATAATATTTTTATGATAGCGGTAACTTTGAACCATTCAATATTATCCCAATAACTTCATTTTGAACGTATTCAAAACTTTATCAGTTTTCACACAATATTTAACATCGAAAATGGGATACCTAACGATTTCACAATGATAATATATTTGATAACATTTTACAGAAAATCATACCTGTTCACAGTAAGTTTTATATTTTTAATCAAGATTTCAAGCACTAAACACCTCCAACAACTTCACTACGGAAACACGGGTATTTTATAAAATTATGACGAGAGTTTATTTTTTAACTCGCATTTGCTACAAAACATTTTGGCGATTCGTTTTACGCAGTCCCGATATGAATTATCAAAACGTTTCCATGTAAAAAAATTATAAATCTTTTTCACAACTGCGTTCAAAGTTAAACCTCAATTCAAAGTTACTCAACATATACGTTTTGAGTTCTATTTTAATTATGTAGCATTCTGTCACTTTCAACAGTGAACATGACAAAACATTTTTGAACTTTTCGCCACATGTAGATCTCTAAAAAAGAATGTATTAGCATATATTATGTATAGTAGTATAGTATAATTGTAATTATTATCAATGTATTGAAATGCTTAAGAATTTAGCCAAAAAATCTGTATTGTCATGTTTTAAGTTTAAATCCAGCTGATTTGCAATACGAGGACGGTGTAATAAGTCTGGTAAAAATCTTCTTAGAAATAAAATTAACGCAAATCGCAAGAAACCTCGTTAACGCATATCACAACTCTTTGAATCGACTAAATTAAAATTTTCAGCCAGTACCGCCGGTTAGTTTTTCATTGGACCGCTATAAAAGAAAAACAATTGAACGCACTGTCGCACAGATAGAGTAGGGCAAATTCGTTGAGTTTTTGTGCAAAAAATTTACGGAAACGAAGCAAAGATTTGATAAAAATTATGAGGATTTTGCTCCATCCATTAAAATGATTTATGAGTGGTTTACTGACTGGGTGTGGTCGTACAAGCATAAGTGATGCTGAACCTACAGGACGCCCAGTGGATGTCACTACTCCAATGGCTACAGATTTTTGGGATGCACGTGGAGTAATCAATGGAGAATATTATGCCATTTATTGGAACAATTGAATAAAATTTTACCTGACAAACGACTGCATTTGTTTAAGAGGAAAATTTATAAACATTTTCGAATTTTCTACATTTTCAGGTTTTAAATTCAAAGTTTTGACTTGGGCTTGGAAATCTCCACTCTGGCTTGCAAACTACGAGCCGCAAAGGAAGACTTTCAGGCGTCGTACTTCAATTTAATATTCAAAATTCAGTAAATTAAACTTTTAAATGGCGGCTTCTAGATAAAAACCGCGGTCCCTCACCAGGGCTGTAGCTAGAGTCGAATTTGAGGTAGGGCAGCATTCATTACAGGTAGGGCGGAAATAAAAAAATTATCATAATTGATCTGCCCTCGAAGCACGGGCACTAAATCCATCACCATGTATGTATAGTTGTATACGAATAATCAACAGCTTTTTGTAGACAAATAATTTATGTGAGAGAGCATGAGCATGGATCTAATAACTATTAAATCATGAATGATGAAGAACAAGCGAAAAAGAACGGTTGAACTTCCAGATTTGGATGTAGAGATCCACGTCTGAGTTAGAGTGAGGTAATAATTAATTGTTGGGTGGGGTGATACGAGTAAATAGATACAACCGAAAATACCATTTAGATTATATTGTTTCTGCAATCTTATTACAATAATTAACATAATAATAAAAAATATTTAAAACAGCTGTATTCTACGATTCGCCATGTTATTTAAAAATGCGAAGAACTTCGTTCAGATCAACTGTTTTTGTTCTCTTTATTTTCAAAGGCCAGGAACACCAAGCCATTCTCTCGTGACCCATTGACAGCCTTTGAGGCCTATTGATTGCAGTTAAAGTTGAAAACGTAGATTCGCACACTGCAGTGCTACATCCTATGGTCGCCACAGTCGTACAAAACTTGCAATGTATTTTCCATGTTATCTTCGTTTCGACTCAAGTAAGCTTTAACCACACTAGCCTCTTCTCTTGATGGAATTTTCAGACCTGAAAAATTAGTTAAAATTGTAAATTGAACATGACAAATATTTTAATTATAATTTTTTTTCAAACTTACCTAAATTTTTCAGTGGAACCATTTTATCTACATCCAACTCATCGAGACTCGCAATCGAATTGATTAGATCATCGTTGTCCGAAAACCTTTGTAATTCAGCAATTAGTATGTCCAACGTTTCGAAATACTCCGACTTAAATGGCTCGTCGTTCTCTTCTATATTTTGTCTGGCGGAGGAACAGGAGGGGCCATACGTCAAATAGTCATCCATCCGATTTGGTTTTTTTACTTGCCTCTTCGAGGGCTGTGTCCTATCTTCATATTCGCCGCAGCCGTTGCTTGTTAAAGACTTAGCTTCTTGCACAAGTTGACAATACATTTGATTTGATCTTAATTTAATAATTTCATCTTCGACACACTTTATGATTGTTATGGCGTCTTTCAATCCTGCGCTTCGGGCTTGCAAAGCTGCGTCTGCAGGTTGTAGCGTGGATAAGATTTTTTTGGCCCCAACCATGGCCATTCGGAATTCCAGATCAAGCATGACTTCTTTAATACCGATACTCTTGGCGACGTCATCACCGTTGAATCTGCCATTTTTAATTTCATTCAAAGTCTGCAAAATTGTTAAATAATTATCATATACAACTTTTGTAACTGCCATTGTCCAGACCAGCGTTGTGCATTGGTCAAAAAATAAACGAATGAAAGTCATTTCTGAGATAGTCCTGATGATTATTAAGTGCAAGCGATGGTTATAGCAATGGATGTAAGGAATTTTTCGGCCCAATTTATTTTCTATTCTAGTCGCAACTCCTGAAACTTTTCCACTCATTACACTTGCGCCATCATAGCATTGGCTAGGCATACAAGAGGGGTCAATGTTATTTTCCGTAAGGCTATTTAACGTTAATTCCGTGAAAGTGGCTGCATCAAGGTTTTCACTAGTCTTAACCATCATCAACGACTCATTGACGACACCATCCTTGACGTAACGTATTGCTAATGCAATATTTTCGCGGTTATTTTTATCTCTCGTCCCATCTTCCATTAGAGTAAACCATTTCACGTCAGATTCATTAATATCTTTGACAATGGAACTTCGTACTGCTTGAACCATTGCTTGAATTATTTGATTTTGAATTTCAGGTGAACGATATGTTGTGTTTTGTGGTATATGAGTGAGAACCTCGTTCAAATTTGGATCTTTCAAACATGTGTATTCAAATAAATTATGAAATAATCCTTGTTCTTTTTCTTCTTCCAAAATATAATTTCCACGCAAAGCTAATTCGTTGACAATTAGAAATTGTATTACTTCAATTATAGACTTCACGTTATACCTATATTTTTCTAATACTTTTTGATTAATTAACGTTTCAACACTGACAGATGTAGATATTCTTTGTAATTTCTCCTACCACATTGACATAGCTTGAATATGAGAAATTGTTTTTTCATGTTTGGAAAACCAGTTTTAGACTCAGTGGCATTTTTCCAGTTTCTAAATTCTGTAGAAGTGTACGAAGCCTGTTTGCTTCCATGAAGTAAGTATTGCTGACAAGGATAGCAAAAAGCAGCATCTCTCTCGACAGAATACTGCAACCATTTATAACGCTTGAACCAATCGGAAACAAAGGCCCTGTTATGTTGTTTGGGATATGTGCCTAAAACAACTTGATTTTTTGGTTCTCCAATTTGTGCAATATCAGAAGGAATACCATAGCTAACATTACCAACATGTGTTGACCAACCTGTTGCCATGGAACTAGGAGTAGCGATTGTATCTTGTGCTTCCACCTGTTTTGAGCAGTGAGGTTCTTCGTGGTCAATTTGCTGTTCAACTCTTCGTTTTTTTCCAAAGAAAGCCCGTATATCCATCGCGTAATCAATTAATCTTCAATTTACAGCAATAAAAATAACAATTGTATCGATTTTTGACTAAAACACTCTTTACCGTCTACTTCACTAAACCAAACTACAAAGAATAATAATCAATCTGTAGTAAAGGGGGATTCCCCGTACAAGCCCATATTGCAATCTATGGTACGGGGAATCCCCTCTGCACCACAGATATAATCACAAACCAACTAGTGATGCTACGCATCAGACGAACGTCTAACTGCAACTACAACTTTTTTTTATTAGATTGTCCTTCGTTTCTTAATTTTAAAATGGCCGCATTGGATTTTGGCGTATTGCCATTGTGGCAGCACAAAAGACCTTCTTCTATTCTACAACATATTTTAACAATCTAAAAGATAAAGAAGGTAAAATAAATAAAAGACTTGTATATTTATGAATTTTTTTATTTCTAAACTTTGTTTTATATTTTTATAGGTATTCTTTGTTTGCATTGCATGGGAGGCAAATTTTTATTTTCTAGACGCGAGACATTAGAACCTTTTAATATTCTGTTCATTATGTTACACCAATTAAACACCGTTATTCTTATTGAGTAACCCAGAAAACATTTCTTTTCAAAATGTTTGTGGCTTACAAACTATTTACGAAGTTCTACCACACTTAAACCTTGTAAGTTAACACTATTAGCACAAAAACACGGTAACCAATGTTAAGGCCGATCTCAGTTCTTGGATAATTACTTTCTTTCGCTTACTTTCTATTCACCATAAACGCAAATTAATTACTATGTTTGGGAATTGAGAGGTTATGTTACGGAAATTGATCAACGCGAACTCTTCACTCGTCAAGCATTGAAACCGTAATGGCATTCGAGATGATTGATTGAAAATTAAATTAAATTTTGCGTTTTATGGCAATCAGCTGTAGTAACAACACAATAACTATTTCTGCCAATTTCAAGTATTAATATAATAAAAGTAGTTTTAACATAAGTAAAACATTGAAAGATAACCTAAAACCGTACATCATTGACTGAACATAGTGTTATCATTCATCATTCACATTGAAATGACACAGGACAATTGTTCGCTCGAAAAGTACCAACGGAGCTGTCAGCATCAAAAAGTTCTAACCATAGATATAATTCCTAGTTCTTTTTGTATTAAGACTAACTGCTATGATTATAATGAAATAGACCCATCGCTCGTAACAAAATAATGGACTTAATTCTCGCGTGGTCTCTAAAAGTTAAAATTAAAAATAGAGATATCTAATTGAACACATGATCTATTGATTTATACGCGTTAAAGACCACGCGCGAATTGAACCCGGTCACCGTGGAACATCATAATTTCTTAGTAATGTTGGGTCTTGTTTTTATAATACGTCTGTGCTCCCACGGCACATACTTCAAATGGCATCTATAAACAGGACAAAGAATTATATATTGTAGGTAATACTAGGTGAATCAAATGTAAACGAGACTTTTGGACCTGCGCGCGCAATAGCGATGGAAGAACGTTCCGCTGTTATTGGCTGTTAGGTTGGTTTGTCAGGAGTGGGGGAAGCACGTAACTCATCATCATAGACTCGCTCAGTGTCCATCGTTACGATGTCCGAGCAGGAGGTACCTCCCTCTATTGCGCAACGTATTGTTATCAAGTTTTTAGCTGCAGAAGGTGTAAAACCGGCTGAAATCTTGAGAAGATTGACTGCACAGTTCGGGGAAGAGACGCTGTCGCGAGCTAGAATGTTTGCTTGGCATAAACAGTTCGTGGAGGGCCGTGAACGTGTTGAAAATGAGAGCCATGACCGCAGACCCCGCACCAGCATTACAGCGGGCAACATCGACAGTGTTCGTCATCTTGTGGTTGTCTTGAAGGTGATAGGCGTCTAACAACTTCGGATATTGCAATTAAGGTTGGAATAAGTTATGGGAGCACGTACTCTATACTCTCAGAGGAGCTAGGGTATCGCAAGGTGTGTGCCAGGTGGGTTCCTCGCCTTCTCACAGTTGACCAGAAACTGAATCGTTTTCAAGTGTGTGAGCGTCTTCTTGCACGATTTCGGGAAGAAGGAGACCCATTTCTTTCTCACATTGTCACCTGTGATGAAACGTGGGTGCATCACTACACCCCTGAGTCGAAACAAGCGAGTATGGAGTGGAGGAAGAAAGGAGAAACCGGACCAGTGAAAGCCAAGTCACGATTATCGGCTGGCAAGGTTTTGGCTACCGTTTTTTTTGACCAGCGTGGCCTGCTGCACCTTGATTTTTTGCATGAGCGCAGAATAATTAATGCGGCTTACTACTGCAAACTTTTAACTGAGGTCAGACTTGCATATCGCCGCAAAAGACGAGACCTTCCGATGAGAAAAGTGATTCTCCTCCATGACAATGCTCGCCCCCATACAGCAGCCCTGACCGTACAAAAATTGGAGCAACTGGGTTGGGAGACACTGGAACACCCTCCATACAGTCCAGACCTGTCTCCCTGCGACTACCATGTCTTTGGTCCTCTCAAGGAAGCTTTGGGAGGGCAAAAATTCCACAGCGATAATGAAGTTGAAGCATATGTGCGCAATTGGCTACAAACACGACCTGACTCTTTTTACCCACCTTTTTACCCACCCAACCCTTCTTGAAAACAAAGTATACTCCAATTTCAATATGGGTCCATTTATAGTACATATATCTAGGGCTGAGTCTCATCGTTCTCCTGGAACATCTCTTAACCCTCTTCATTTTGGTCGGCTCCTATTTACAACTAATGTTAAAAGTGTTAAAAACGATGGTGTAAAAAGCATAGGAAGAAATAGGATATCAGTGGAATTTGACACAGCTGAAGCAGCTAATGACTTTATTACAAATTCCTACTTGCTTTCCCATAAATATATAGCAAAACATCCTAACGTACAATATAACTCACATGGGCCTCATTAGGGGAATCCCCACTACATGGCACATGGAGGAGGTCATCCTAGCTATTGCACCCACTGAAAGGTGTGGGCAAATCATTAAGGCCAGAAGGTTGAACCGTAAGACTATGAGCCCCTCGGGTCCAACATGGGTCCCAACCGGTTCTGTAGTCTTGACATTCTCAGGTCAAACCCTTCCCAAAAAAGTTTTAATTTTTAATACATCCGTTCCTGTTGAAACATATACATATATTACCAACTATTCAATGCTTGAACTGCTGCAGATTTGGACATACCAAAACTAAGTGCCGCTCTAAACCCCGATGCTTCCGCTGTTTTCAACCCCACGCAGGAGATTCCTGCCTAGTCCCATTGGAGAAAATCTCATGTCTACAATGTTCAGGGCCCCATCTGGCAACAGACAAAAACTGCCCACAGTTTTCACGCCAGAAGGCAATCAAAATATCAATGTCACAGGATAACTTATCATTCAAGGAAGCATTAGCACAGTATCCGGCTGTAAGGTTGTCTTATGCCGACGCGTTGAAAACCTATTCCTCTCTGAGACATGGTTAATCCCTGGTAGCCATTATAGGTTACCTGGGTATGCCTGTCTCAGACAGAGATGATAGGCAGGATGGTCATGGAGGTGTAGCCATTCTTGTGAAACGTTCACTCCCCTACTCCATTATTCAATTCCCACAACACTCCTTTGAAATTAATACTATTGCCATCAAAATACTAAACTTTATTCTTATTTCTGTTTACATATCTGATCCTACTATACCCTTACTAGATGAATTCCATTCCCTCTTACCTAACCTACAAGACCCAATAGTTATTCTTGGGGATTTTAATTACCATCACCACTTGTGGGGCAGTAAGTGCTCGCAACTTGATGATGCATCTGGCCGGAAGTTGGCGGATATTATTGATGATCACAACCTGTGTGTCCTCAATGACGGCCGCCCAACACGCATTACAGGACCTCATCAAAGACCAAGTGCCGTGGATGTTTCATTTTGCTCTCCTTCTTTGGCTGATTCAATTTCCTGGTCCTTAGCTAATTCCCTCCACGGTAGTGACCACTTCCCCATAATTTTATCAATCCCAACGTCTTCATCAATATCCAAAAAGCTCCCACCACACTTGATGTATAAAACTGACAAAGGAGATTGGGCCAACTATGCTGAAGCTACCAACACCCTGTGCTCATTGATTCCATCACCCAACCCTGATAATGTGCTTGAATGCTATAATGATTTGCTGTCATGTATACAAACTGCCGCTGACATCCACATACCAAAGAAAAAACCCGATGTCAAACATCAGTCCTCCCCTCTATGGTGGGATTCAGAGTGCTCAGATGTAATTCGACAAAGAAAGACTGCTGAAGCTACTTATTGTGCCTCAATGACTCTCCAGAACTTCTTAAACAAATTTCGGCTAAAGACCGTATAATGTTTAAAAAGAAAAAAGAGTGTCATGGTAAAAGCTCTGTGAAAGTTTAGCTCCTCGCACACCCCCTTCTGCAGTCTGGAGGTCACTTAAAAGATTCCGTGGTTCCTTAAACCCTAGCCTCACACCTAATACTTATAACCCTTCTGTGTGGCTAGACTCCTTTTTTGATAAAATCGCTCCCCCCCTTTGTCCCTTCCAAGGACTTAATTTCAAATCCATACCCCACTCTCACATCAACCAACCCTCTTGATGTTCCTTTCAATATCTAAGAATTAGTAGAATTAGTACTCAGCAACCTACAAGATACTGCCCCGGGTCCAGATGGTATACCCTATTCCTTTCTGGTCAAGTCTGGCTCTCATTTTAAAGAGGTGTTACTAAACACCATCAATGTGAGTTTCCTAACTGGCATTATTCCAGATTCTTGGAAACTCTACCTGGTAATCCCTATCCTGAAGTATGGCAAGAAGCCCTCAGATAGTCATTCTTACAGACCAGTCGCTATGTCTTGTACTATACTAAAGATTACTGAACCCCTAATTAAAAACCACCTGGAATGGTTTGTTGAGAACCGTGGCCTTTTAAGCTCCTCCCAATTTGATTTTGGAGGCATGAGCACCATGGATAGCCTAAGCATCTTCGTCGCTGATTTAAGGCTAGCTCTGACAAGGAATGAATCGGTGGTGGGGGTGTTCTTGGACGTCTCTGCAGCGTACGATAATGTTCAACTCCCTATACTCAGGCAGAAAATGCAATAGCTGAATGTTCCGGCGAGACTGACATACATACATACATATTTCATATATTTCATAATAGTACGTGGGTAGTTAACGAGTGAACATCAAAATCTCTAACTCTCTGAATATTTTTTATTAAATTAGTATTTTTATTGTTAAAAGTCAACTTTACATGTATCAAAATAAACTTTAAGTAGTTCTACTCACCGGCAGTGTGACTTTCCTTTGCAAACTTTCTTTCACCGTGACATAAACAAGATGACCACTAATCACTCGCAGTTACAAGACAACATTAACACTATGGCAAGGATGTTCGAAGAGAAGATGGCTGAGTTCCAGGCTGAGCTGAACCAGGCGGCTTCGTCCAACCACAAGAGTCCCACCATTGCTGCGCTGAGCATGGAATTCCAGAGTTTCTAGGGCTTTGTCTGCAACGGCCTCTCAGTACTGCGCGCCGAAGTGGATGCTCTTCAGAACCATGTCGATCGCATTGAAATGCACTTCCGAAGCAAAATGCTACTTGTACATGGCATTCCAGAACAACCCAATGAGGACACATGTGCCAGGGTAGTCATCAGCTTGGCCAATAAGTGCAAGGTGCCTTCGCTTACAAGCAACAGCATATCCGCTAGTTACAGGATGGGGAAACTTGTCCCTAACAACACGAAGCCACGGCCTATCGTAGTCAAGTTTGCCGATTTATCTGTACGTAGTGCCCTGTGGAGAAGTAAGGCTGCCCTCAAGGGATCCAGTGTAACATTGTTAGAGTTCCTAACTAAACCACGGCATGTTTTAACTTTCAAGCCGATTAATACAATTCACTAAACACGAGTGTAATAATTCTGCAACAATATCACCAAGGTATATTTAGACTGATCGGCTGGCGCATCGCGGAGACGTATCGCCGTCACAAAACCGGTTTGCATTTTTATGTTGTTTACCATCCATGTTCCATCCAATGCGCTGCATGCTTGTCTCCCGACTTTCATACTAATTATTGTTTTAAATTAATTTAATTAAACTAAAATTCGTGATTCTTTTTGCAATATTAAGTAGTTGTTTATTGTTGCGTGTATGTGTGAATTATGATTTTAGACTTGCAATTTTTATTTTCTGTTTTATTTGTATTATGGACACTTTTTGTAATCTTTAATACTTATGTGATTATCTTTCGAATTGCCGGTGTGTAGACTATCTATTTATTAATAGTTTTTATCTTAATATTATTATTATCCTTTCTTCCTACTTTATAGATTTTTATTATTAAATATAAAACCTTATTTATAGTAATTACTTAACTATATATATATATTTATTTACCTATTACTTTATTTTTTATTCTTTTTATTTTATTATTATTTTATTGTTGCATGATGTCAGATGATTCATTTCATTCTATTAGTACTTCTGGTAGTGAAGTAACCTTTTGCTCCCTGAGTGATACTGAAACCGATTCCCTTTCTCCGCTGAACCTTAATAACTTTTTATCATTAGATAACATCAATATTTGTCATTTGAACGCTCAAATCATTCCTCAACATTTCATTGACCTAAGCATTTTCAAACCTGATATTGTTCACGTTCTATTAATATCTGAATCTTGGCTCAAACCTAATCTTAGTAGTGATTTATATAATATAACAGGATACACTCTCATTCGTAATGATAGATTGGGGAAAGGCGGCGGTGTCGTAGCAATCTATCTCAACTCCACTATTAAACATAACATTATTTCTATGTCATCTGGTCAATACGCACGCACCGCGGAATATATTTTCATTGAGTTGTGCTTAAAGGGATTAACTTGCTGCGTTGGAGTAATTTATTGTCCACCGTGTGCCGATTATTTCTGTGATATGGAGTCTGTTCTGGAGAGAGTAGCCTTTGAGTATCCATATCACGTTATCATGGGTGATTTGAATACAGATCTTCTTGTAAACAATTCTCAAGCACTTCCGTTACAAAGCATAACTAAAGCATTTAGCTTGGAAATCCTCCCACTCAATGCAACTCATCATAACTACGGCTCTCCAGATACCTGGTTAGATGTGATAATAGCTTCTCCGTCTGATTTCATTCTCAATCACAATCAGGTGCTTGCTCCAGGTTTTTCAAGACATGATCTTCTTCTATACAACAATAGAATCAAAAATGTTCAAGCAACCACCCAAATTTGTTAAAATTAGAAGTTATAAACAAATCGATTACGAACTCTTTAACAAAGAATGCACTAAAGTTGATTGGTCATTAGTGTTAGCAGCCCAGTCGATAAATGACAAACTTAGTATCTTCTGTAAAATAGTAACATCGATATTTGATAAATTCGCACCAATTCGCAAAATTAAAGTTAAAAGACCTACTGCGCCTAGGCTCAACCAAGGAAGGCGATAAATACTCGTAATAAAGCTTTTTTTTTAATTTAAATCTAATAAAACCGAAGTAAACTGGTCCTGTTTTTAATCAGCATGAAATCGATGTAATCAAATAATCCGAAATGCAAAGCGCCGTCACTTCCATGATAATGTCACAGATTCATCTCCAGCAAATGTATGGAAATTTTTTAGGTCTATTGGGCTGGGTACACAATCCTGTACTGTGAATTACTCAAAATTCTCCCCTAATAATTTGAATAAACATTTCGCTTGTTCCTCGCCACTCAATAACCATGTTAAATCGAAAACCTTATCAACTATCTCTTCTCTTGGTGAACTTACAAATGATATCTTTGAATTCTCACCGGTCACTTCTGATATAGTTCGTAAAATGTTTACCTCTTTAAAATCTAAAGCAGTGGGTACGGATGGAATTGGTCGAGTAATGGTTATACTAATGCTGGAAAATATTATTCCAATCTTCACACACATTGTGAATTTCTCACTTTCCTCTGGCAAGTTTACTTCATTGTGGAGTAAAGCCCTAATTATTACTCTTCCTAAAATAAGTTATCCTACACTTCAATGCCATTTTAGACCAATATCAATTCTACCTTATCTCTCTAGAGTTATCGACGCTGTGGTGCACAGGCAGTGGTCTGACTTCACAATTTCCCGTAATTTGATGAGTCCATTTCAGTCCGGATTTCGACCGGGACGTTAAAATTCTTATACGATATAAGAGAAGGCATGGAAGAAGCGAGAGTAACTGTTTTAGTATTAGTTGATTTTTCCAATGCTTTTAACGCTGTTGATCATGACCTTCTTCTTGCCACTCTCAACTTGCTGAACTTTTCTCCTCTTTTTCTTAATTGGTTCTCCTCCTACCTTCGTGGACGAACGCAAGCTATAAAAGTTTGCCCTGATAGTCTTGCCACTTCGGATTGGATATGTCTGGATTCTGGCGTTCCACACGGTGGTATACTTTCTCTACTGTTGTTTTCAATTTTTATTAATTTAATAACCTCCAAACTAAGATGTTCATTTCACCTTTACGCGGACAACTTCCAAATATACACACAAGCTCACATTCTAGATATTGGTACTGCTATTGATTCGCTAAACGCAGATCTTACTTACATCAGCCTGTGGTCACAGCAGTTCGGAATCACTGTAAATCCCGCTAAGTGTCAGGCCATTATTGTGGGTAGTCCGCGACAGCTGAATATGATGGATATTACTTCCGTGCCACCGTTATATTTTAATAATTCTAGGATTTCATTCTGTTAATCTGTCAGAGACCTTGGTCTATATATAGGCACTGCTCTTAAATGGGATAGACACGTAGAGGAGATGAGTAGAAAAGTGTCCGCTGGATTGCGCATGTTGTACCGATTCAAGAATTTTCTACCAGTACACACTAAATTACTTCTTATTAATTCTCAGATAGTGCCCATCATCGATTATGATGACGTATGTTGTTCGGACCTTAACGAAGTACACCTTAACAAAATAGATCGTTTGCTTAATAACTGTATTCACTTCATCTACGACTTGCCATGTGTCTCGTTATCATAGAAAGTTACGATGGCTGCCTATGCGACAACGTAGATATGTCAGAATACTTTGCATGCTATATTCAATTTTCAATGATCCTTGTGCCCCAGAATATTTAAAATCTAAATTGCAGTACCTTGGTTTCTCGCACGACAGGTGTTTGCGTTCTACGTACAATCTGAGCCTGCATACTCCTTCACATAGCTCTGGATTTATGTCCTATTCTTTTGTGGTTCAGGCTATAAGGCTATGGGATGGTTTGCCGGTAGAATTTAGGAAAGCTCCTAGTAAACTTTCATTTAAGCTACGCGTAAAAGCTCATTTTTTGTCAAGGGTTAATTAATTATATTAATTTTACTATTTATGTATTATAAACTCGGCTAACTCACGGTCTATGGTCGGATTAGTCCGACTAGTTTCGGACTCGTATGGAGCCCTTCTTCAGGGAATGAGCGGTCAAGAAGGGCTCCATACGAGTCCGAAACTAGTCGGACTAATCCGACCATAGACCGTGAGTTAGCCGAGTTTATAATACATAAATAATATGTCTCACGTTAGTTTTATTAATTTTACTATTCCTTTACAAATTATTATTCCACAATATTTTTATTATATGTATATTATATACATATATTTTATATATATATATATATATGTATATATATATATATATGAGTGAGTTAATATATATCTATATATTTTCATTTTTATATTATATGTTTTTATTTTCAATTATCTAGTTATCTTTTTTCATAACTCCGCACTACTGACCTCTCCAATTGATCAATGGTTGACTGGTAGAGAATGCCTTGTGGCATTAAGTCCGCCCTTTGTACATTTCTTTTTTTGTGCAATAAAGTTGAAATAAATAAATAATAAATAAACCTTCTTGTTTGCAGATCTATCCAAATTCGACATGAAGACGCCGATCATTCTACCCGATCTGTTTGGCAGGGGCTCTCTGAGGGGTCAGTCTTGAGCCCTCTATTATATAATATTTACACTTCGGATTTGGATAAGTCTGTCAATTGTTTCTGCAACATCCTTCAGTATGCGGACGACATTGCCTTATACCTTAGGTTTGGTGTGATCAAAGATGCAGTCCCTATCCTTAACAATGCCCTTTCTTACCATGGCAACTGGCTACAATCACTCCTAAATGTAAAGCCATAGTATTCACGAGGAAGAGAATCTGTCCCCCAATCTCCATTTCTTTCTCAGACGAACCTATCCCCTCGGCAAGTAAAGTGAAATTTCTTGGGGTGGTGTTTGATAGCAAACTATCAGGCACTGGTCACCTTAGCTATCTGGCCAAAAGATGTGGACTTTGCATAAACGTGATCCGAGCAATCTCGGGTGCTTGGTGGGGGTCACATCCAAGCACCCAAAAACTCCTTTATAACGCCTTGATTAGGAGTGTAATTGACTACGGCTCATTTCTTCTTAAGCCATGTAACAAATCAGGTTTACAATCTATTCACAAAATCCAAAGCCAATGGCTGCGGATCATCTTGGGTGCAATGAAATCATCACCAATCAAAGCGATGCAAGTCGAATGCTGTGAACCTCCTCTCCAACTCAGAAGACAATTCCTGTCAGACAGGTTCTTGGCAAGAACCCTTCAATTCTCTTCCCATCCAATACACCAAAAACTCTCTTCTCTTAAGTCCTCCATCCCCAACTCTAGCTACTGGGATAACAAAACGCCCCCTTGCCTTATACAAAGCAACTACAATCTGGACATTTCACCTACCATCACATTCCACTGTGAACATAATTTTGTTTATACCTTCCCTTATACATCACTTATATTTACTCCCAATATAGTCCCTAATTTTGGGGTGACCAAAAATGACCCACAAGCCAATACTACCTTTATAAGCATTGTGGAAGAAAAATGGATGGATTGGACTCAGATCTACACAGATGCCTCAAAGCTCTCCAGTGTAGGGTGTGTTGAGTCAGCTGTGTGGATTCCAAAATACTCAGTTTTTCTCTCATATAAATGTCCTCCTCAATCTTCTGTCTTTACTGGGGAGTCAATTGCACTTTTGGAGGCTGTTAGATATGTGTGTGACAACCAACTTAATAACTCACTAATACTCTCGGAATGCCTGAGCGGTGTGCTTGCCCTAAACTCCAATCCTTATAAAACTGGCTCGAAAACTGCCGGTCATTCTACAAATCAGGTATCTACTCTACCAATGTTACACCCACAATATAAATGTTGCAATAACTTAGATACCTGGCCATGTAGGCATTACAGGAAACTGCGTGGTTGACAACTTTGCCAGAGATTCCATTCAAATCGGTTTATTAGACCAATATAAGTGTTATACCCAAGACCTTGGTACTCTGACTAAAGAACGTCTGAATATGACATGGAATTCTGATTGGAACCGGACCAGGAAACTGGTAGGTAAACACTATGGGGATGTCCAACCTGCAGTTACCAACAAACCTTGGTTCTCCAAATATAAAAACCTAGATAAGATCAACATCAACAATTTGTAGGCTCAGATTGGGTCATTGCTGTAGTCCTGAATTTCTGTATAGGATAGGTGTCTGAAACTCTCCACTCTGTGACTGTAGTCTAGAAATTGGTACAATAGACCACATCTTTTTCAACTGTCCCCTCCATCCCACCTCATTATATGATATCCTTCCACCACATATTCCCAGGCCCACTAATATTAAAACATTAGTATCTACTCTCAACCCCCAAATTTTGAAATCCCTTACTAATTATATCCTCAAGTATAAAATATACGTGTAAACACAGTAAATAAGTACATGTTGTAGTTTCCACTAACCATAAGTCCTTTGTATTAATAGTTTTTAAGTGAACTAACAGGTTTTGGTTTTTGTTTTAGTGAGTCTGGTGTGTCCTGCTCTGAGGAACCCATCGTCATTCAATAACCGTGGCTTTTCCAATACCTGACACTGGCAGTAATAGTCTGTCGAGTCGTGACAAAGGCTGATTGCCATATTTTACAAGAATAGAATAGAATAGAATAGAATAGATTAGATTAGAATAGAATAGATTAGATTAGATTAGAATAGAATAGAATAGAATAGAATAGATTAGATTAGATTAGATTAGATTAGATTAGATTAGAATAGAATAGAATAGAATAGAATAGAATAGAATAGAATAGAATAGAATAGAATAGAATAGAATAGAATAGAATAGAATAGAATAGAATAGAATAGAATAGAATAGAATAGAATAGAATAGAATAGAATAGAATAGAATAGAATAGAATAGAATAGAATAGAATAGAATAGAATAGAATAGAATAGAATAGAATAGAATACATTAGAATAGAATAGAATAGAATACAATAGAATAGAATAGAATAGAATAGAATAGAATAGAATAGAATAGAATAGAATAGAATAGAATAGAATAGAATAGAATAGAATAGAATAGAATAGAATAGAATAGAATAGAATAGAATAGAATAGAATAGAATAGAATAGAATAGAATAGAATAGAATAGAATAGAATAGAATAGAATAGAATAGAAAAGTAGCAACGGAGCTGTCATTATCAAAAAGTTTTAACCATAGACATAATTCCTAGTTTTTTTGTATGAAGATTACCTGCTATGGTGCAGGTGCAGCACCTACTCTGTGGCAGCACCTGTGCAGTTAGATTATAAAAATAAAACAAAAACACCTTTATTAACCTTTATAAACATTTTTATTTTATTTAAAAAAACCTAACAGCTAGTAAAGCAGTTTTTTCTACGATCATACAACTCTACCTATTCGAGGATCGGATCGGAGGATAAATCGAGGATCAAATAATTACAAACTTTTAGTGAATTTAGTTTAAAAAGAATAAACATTAAATCTGTAATGAATTTAGTGACAAAGTATTTATATTTAGAAAGAAATGGATGCAGCTGATTATATGAATGTTGCTGTAAGAGACAATGTTATCGAATTTCTCAACTATGTTAATGATCTAATTCACACAGACATTTTAAATACGGAGAATATCACAGCTGAACTTGTTGATAATGAATTTTTAGAGGAAGTCAGTAATATTACATCATCACATGAAGGTCCAGCTATTTACTTTGGCAAAAGTTTGAAAGAGTTGAAATGTATTATTAGAGATAGTGATGATAGAACCCATGACGTAAATTTTTTTTATAAAGGTCCTCAAAGGCTGATTATTTCTGCTTTTAAACTCCCCTATTCATCTTTGCAAGAACAAGAATTTAAATCTGTCAATGACTTGATTTGTGCTGTTCAAAAACATTTGGAGTCCTTGGGTGGTTATTTAAATGAGTTAGAACATATAGATCAATGCTGCTGTATAATGGAACCAACTAGACCAACTTTCAAAGATGATTACAGAAGAATTTATTTGGGTATGGTATGATTAAAATTACTCTTTACAATTACATAAACCAGTATTGATATCTGAGTCCTGGTCGGGGCATACATTTGTGTGATTAACACATAAATTGGTTCTTGGTTCATGGTTGTTATATAGGTAGTACATATGTATATGTATTATTTATTTATTTATCACATACCTTTTGCACTCATTTCCCAGAATTTGTTGAAAAAAGTCCCATGTCTCATGGTCACTTTGATTCAAGATTAATATGCCCTTGAAATACTTTTTTTTGTGTCATGGACATTTTTCATCTATATTTATTCTCCTTGTGGTTCATTGTACACATTGTTCATTGTAGCTCCATAAAATTGAAGTAAATAGCTGAGGATTTTTTAAATATAGCTTTATTTACCTTTATTAGATGAAAGGACATGGCTCCATGTTGAGATCACTCCGGATGGTTTAGCCACTAATGTGCACTTAGTTGGTCGATCTAGCCACTGGCATGATAAATTGAATACAGGTCTCCTCACTTGGGATCATGATAATGGAATTGTGGAGAACATTATGACAGTTTTTGGTAAGTGAATTCTTTTTCTTGTATTTTGTGGTTAGAATTTTATTACCTATCATAATGAAAATCAATTAATTTTATTTAATTTAATTTGTTTATTAATTATTATTATTAATAATTAATTAATTAATTATTTAATTAATTAATTTGTTTATTTTAATCATAGTGAAATAAGTAAATACTGTGCTCACACATACTTTTATATTAACACTAAGGCACAAGTTTTATTAACTAGCTCTTGTACAACTTGTTGTGTTGCAAACACTCTGGCTTTGTTGTAATTTAATTTATATTTAATTTTTGTACCCATCCAAGAGCCAATTGACTACCTTTATTCAGTGTCTAGGATGTGCATTAAAATGGAAAAGACATGAGATTTACAGTTAGACCTCCAGCAGTAAAATGAAGAACACATCCAATTTAATGAATTAGGTAGTTTTGTTATTGTATAATGAACATAATATATCATCAGAATAGAATATTATAATCTATCCAAAAAAAGTTTCGGTTTCTTTGTCTGTTATTTCTCATATACATTTTTCAATATAGTCCAATCATAATTAATTTTATCACATCAATCATTACCTAGGGCTAACTTCACAATTTTTTTTATTAACAGACTTTGTTCTTAAAACTTTCTTTATTGACTAGCTCTAAATTTCAGATTTGACAAGTTTTCCTGTGCCAGAAAAAAAACTAAATATATTAGAATGTGAGCAGAGTCCTGAATCTATTACTTGTGGAATTTGCCTGTGTTCTGAATTGCCTGATAATCCTGGTGTGCCACTACCTATTTGTCAAAACAGGGCCTGTGGAGTACACTTCCATAGGACTTGTTTGTTTGAGGTATGTGTATGGTTTTCATAATTTTACTTTTGGTAAAATAACAATTGATGGTGTATGTAAGTTATTCACATCAGTTTTCTGCGCTCCACATAAATGTAAATACATTATTAGTTGTCTATACAACAAAGTGTAATCTTAAATCATTCAGTGTTAGACATCTTTCCTAGAGTTAGCTACAATAGTTTAATATTCTTAAGTCTTAAATAAGCATGCTGTTTTTAATATGCTTAGAAATGTATCTGTAGGTGGTATCTGGTATCTGTAGGACAGAAATCCATGTCTGTCCAGATATAAAATTAGTTTTTTTGCTACTTTTCTTTTTGGTTGCCAGTACAAGCGCCTCCGTCTCCCCTGATGAAAAGTAATGAAACTGTAACAAGCTAATCAGCTGATCACTGCTACACACTGATTGACTCGTTAAATGCACTATTTTGGTGCAATAAATAAGACATTTATTGAGATCTATACCGAATTTCTCTATATTTGTTTGGTTATACCGTCTTGGAAAATAATACACCTCAATCAATCAGCCTATCGCAATCCACTGCTGGACGTACGCACGCCTCACTTAAAGTACGCCAGCTATCCCGGGCTTGAGCAGCCCGCATCCAACCACCAGTAGCCACTCTTCTCAGGCTGTCCATCGAGCTACAGGGCACCCTAACCCGCCTGCCAGCTCATTGCCACTTCAGTTTGTTTATTTTCCAGGCTATGTCGGTCACTTTCATGCGAATTCTACCTTTTTTTATCGGCCGAGTAGCGTAGTGGTTAGTTTGCCCTGCATCATACGCCGGAGGTCCCAGGTTCGAGTCCTGATCGGGGCATTCATTTGTGTGATTACACAGATGTTTGTTCTCGGGTCATGGTTGTTTATATTTATACCTGTATGTATATTCTAGATTCCCCCATTTCCCTGTTGTGACATCCATGAAACAAGCTCTGCTGACTTTCGGGTCTTACAGTTAATGTATTTGTTAGGGAATTATTATTTAAAAAAATCGCTCCACGCCACGAATTTGTGGACTTGTCATGCGGTTAGTGTCCATGTGTCGGCATCGTAGGCACTGATTTCATACTTTTGTTTTAAGGCACTGTGGGATGGACGATGGAAGATGTTATTGAGCTTTTCAAATTCTCTCCAGCCCATCTAAACTCTTTGTTGGCCTTCTTTTCAAAGCTGCATGCTAAGTTGTATTGTTGTCGAGCAAGAAGTAAATAGTCTTGTAAAATTACTAAAAGAAAGTTATCTTCAGTTGCAAGCCCTGGTCACATAATGTGGATTTTTATTATAATTATATTATGTAGTCCTTTTTATTGTCTATATTTATCCAGAGGTCGACCGTACAAGAAGAGTCGTTGAGGTCCTGCAGGGCTTCTGCCATAATTGCTGTGTCGTCGTTATATTGGAGGTATGTGATGTTCTGGCCGTTTATGTTGATGCCTGTCCTTTCCAATCGATCGTTTGAAGACGTCCTCCAAAGCGTATAAGAACAGTTTCGGAGAAATTTAATCTTTATGTCTCCCTCCACGATGCAGTTGGATCGGTTTGGTGCTCTACTATTCACCTATATTCAAAGTATACCAACTTAAAACTTGTGCTATGATTATGTATGTCACTGTATGTTTTATTATTTACAGTGGCTCGTCGCTTGCTCTGGGGGAAGGCCGTCGGCGTTCGGAGTCGCTACAGGCAGTTGTCCTACTTGTTTACAACCTATCTCTTGTGGCGCAAAGGATAACTAACTCTTGATGCACCCAAATAAACTGAAGTCCTACATATTCTAATTGTTTTATTTATTGTATTTAAAATTATCCACAAAACAATATTTATTATAATAAATAAGCTAGTTAAGTAGATTACCAAAACGAGAAAATAAAATAAATAAAAAAATACCATACTTAATAATGATAAATCATTTATTGACACAATCTCTTCTATTTACCACATGATTTTCATATTATATTTTAACCTTTGTGCCAAAACGGCATGTTCAGCATGTCACTCTAGCAGCGGCAAGGCTGGTTTTCAACACTCCTTGACTAATACCCATTATTTGCTTAAGTACCTATTTAAAGAGTAATTGTATATTAAGTTTTTTACAAACCAAATACGTATTTTTAGTAAAGCACAACATAAGACCAGCAGAACAAAATAAAAAAGTGGTAAGTATATAAAATGCCATTTACTACACATACACATTTACTTGCAAGACCCAATAGTAGATATAAAAGTGTGTGTTTAGTATTAAAACTCAATAATAGTTGTAGTTACCACTAGCGATTCTTTTGTTAATGGCCGGTATATACTACAGTCCTTCCTATTTCGTCCGCCATAATAATTTTCAGTGTACGATACATGCTTGTTTCGAAAACCAACAACAAAATTCACGTGGATTTTGTTTGATATGAATGCCGCAGTACGATCGGAAAATATGTGTACATTGCAAACGTACTGGCATCCATGCGAATAGTCCTATGCACCCAATGATTGCAAAACACAGTAAGCACAAAAAGGATTTCGCAATTTAAAACCTTATTTAGTATTTTTGCACAAAATCCGACATCGTTCTTATTAGTAGGGGAGCCCACGATGCTAAATGGTGATTTACTCGAGCGTCATACAGGCCTATTGGGTTGCAAAGCTTAGATGATAAGAAGAAAAAAAAGTTATACCTACTTATAATGTAAACCTTTTCATCGGTGGGGGAAGCGGCTATAGATTTTCAAATATGTAAAAAATACTGTTGCATGACATACTCGAGCGCGTCAGATATTGATAGCGTCAATGTTCTACGTATTTGTAATAATGTACCTACGCATGTTAACCTGATCGTTTGCATGATGCAAACTGGATGATCGTACGTAAGGGTTGAAAATGAGGAAAAAAATTAATCTAGCGCGTCAGATTTTCTAAGTGGGTGTTAAGTGAACCTAAAAAAGCTCTCATTTACTAATCTGACGATATCGATGTGACGCAAACTCGCGGCCATTATTATATTGTGCAAAAAAAAATTCGCCATTTTGAAATACTTAAGCGCGTCAGATTAAGATATATAATATATATATATATATATGGTTCATCTTATATCCATATGTTAAAAACTAATATAGTGTCCAAAGAACTTAATAGCATATTAATAAAAAAAATTTGTTAAACCATATTTATTACAGTACCAACTAGAAAATTATCCTGTATAGATTTAATTGTTAGCAATATACGAGGGTGGATTGAAAAGTTCGCGGCCTAAATAAGAAAACAGAAATAATGCAATTTTTTATATTTATTTTTCTACATACTCTCCTCCTAGGTCACAGCACTTAGTCCAGCGGTCCTCCAAAGCCTTGATCACATTTAAATAGAAAGTCTCATCAAGGTCTTCAAAAAAGGCATCTACGGCCACTTTGACCTCGTCATTGGTAGAAAATTTCATTCCACCTAAGTGTTTTTTTAGTTTTGGAAATAGGTGGAAGTGAGAAGGTGACCAATCAGGTGAATAAGGGGGATGAGGAAGCAAATCGAAACCACAATTCACTATTTGAGCCATCGATTCTGCAGATGTGTGAACACGAGCATTGTCCTGATGAAACAAAACTTTCTTGGTCAACAACCCTGGTCTTTTAGACTTTATTTCTTCGCGTAAACGACGTAATAGTATGCAGAATTTATAGTTTGACCTCTTTCTAAGTAATCAACTAAGATGACGCCCTTGGAATCTCAGAAAACCGATGCCATTACCTTGTTTACTGAAAAACACACCTTGGCTTTCTGGGGGGTCGGAGATCCGGGTCTCTTCCATTTCTGTTCAACTGAAAGGAGCCGCGGAACCCATCTTGCAGACACCTTGTGGAACCCTAATTCGTTAACGATCATGTTTTGTGTACGTTCATATGAAATCCTAGAACTTCAGCTATCTCAGATACCTTCAATGTTCTGTCTCCCATGATGAGATCACATATTTTTTCGATGTTTTCCGAAGTCGTAGCTGTAGAAGGCCGTCCAGAGCGGGAGTCATCTTTGATGCTCTCTCGTCCACGTTTGAATTCAGCTGTCCACTTTTTTATCATTGTATATGACGGAGTAGATGTTTCTAAAGTAGCCACCATATCTTCATGAATCTGCTTTGGAGTTAAGTGTTTCATAAGTGTGGAGGTATTTGATCACGGCGCAGTGCTCTAATCCATTGAACATTAATGAAACTTACTCTCACTTAATGTTCAATAAAATAAATCATTACGCATGTATCTCAGAGAAAAATTGGACAGAGACTTACAAAGAGTCTAGGTTTCATATGAGGGTAGTTTTATAATAATATGACAACGCTATGTATGTTAGGCCGCGAACTTTTCAATATTTGGTGTGTTTGGTGTGGAGGTAAGTACCCTTGCCTTCCATGCCAGAGGATCCTGGTAGAGGCAGATATTTTATTATATTTGCTTTCTAGTCATGGATGTGCATGTATGTTTATTTAAGTTTATTTCTAATATTTATACATAAAAAAAAATCTATGTGTGTTTATATATTTCTTAAGTTTATTTATCCGTTATCTAGTATCCATAACACAAGTTCTTAATGATACTGAATATGGGCTAGATAATGTGGTGTGATTGTTAGAAATATTATTAAATATTAGAAATATTATACCAGCGGTTCACAGTTGCTCTAGAAGGCACCTTGTTCATAAAAGCTGGTTGAAGTCGATTAAACGATTCATCAGGTTTCAAGTAGGATTTGAAGTCGTAATAAGTAATTGCACGACAATGTTCCCAATGCAGATTCATTTTTCTATGACACATAATAGTTTCGTAATGCTGGTGAGAAAAATCTAGAGATAAATTCAAATTTGGAACAAATATATTTTTACTTTTAAATAATCGAATTTTCAAAATAAATTATTACTCACCTGCATTCCATAGACACATAACAACTGTTTTTCGCGAAACTTTCTGAGTGGCCTGGTACTGTTACTAAAAATACTTGGAGTGACAATATACTTGAGCTCAAATCGACCAAAATAATTCTCTTGAATATTCTGTTTGATGTAGACGAATACCATTTTACAAATTCAGGCCTAGTCCAGGATATACTTGACCACAGATCGCTTAGTCAATATACTAGGTGTGACTTCCCAATGAATGTGCCCAAATTGTTCAACACGATTCTTGTGCACGTGCTGTTTGACGTTAAGGTTTTGTTTTCGTTTCGTTTCTGATACACAAATCCCACACAATCACAGATACATTTAATCACACAAAATATTTCGTGTCCACATAATTTCGTTTGTATTCGTGTCGTGTCGTATATTGTCAACTCGGTTCGCGTATTGGCTAACCATTTGACAATTAAAATCAGCCGACCTGGAACGACATTTTTGAGGTCTATGCCTCAGAAGCTTGTTGCCTAGCTTCCGCGATTTTACTTTAATCGAAGCGTTGAGGAGTTCCTTTGTACGAGTACAGGTTCAGTCCAAAAAATCCTTGATAATAGTTAATTACCTTTCTGGCTTGGAATGTCACATACTTAAGAAAACTCCAATTAATTACTACACACATTTGTTTGATTTTTCGGAGTTCCATGGTATTACTCCGAAGTCCGCGGTCCAGCCCAGGACCCATTAAATTATAACGGAACCAACTTGACGCTAAACTGAACCTAACGCATAAAAGATCATCAATATCGGTCAAAAAACAAAAAATTCTGCTTTTTTCAAGTCCGTTAAAAATGATTCAAACGGTGCTACTATTTTAAAGTTAATTAAGAAAATATAATGAAAGCCCACAGCAACTAATGATTTATTAACATTCGTTACATAAATCAGCTTCATCACAATCAGTTGTTTATTGCATAAATACTTATGTAATAACAACTTAAACGATATCTTCATGGTTCATTGTTAATTCCTTTTGAAAAATAGAATGGAACATTTTTTTAATACAATATAAAACGCTTGTTTTACAACTATATCTTTGATGTAATTTCTAAATTATATACTATGGTCTGAGTTTTGCCAGCAACTGGTTTATAACCAACGAAATCAACAATATTGGTCTAGACAAAATTTTCTGAGTTCGGGAGTCATAATCAGGTTCGTTTCTCTTAACTGTTGGTGTGGTGTAATGTCGAGCCGAGTCGTAATGGTGGAATTTTATGAAGGAACTCTCAATTCTGCCGTGTGCAATGACGTAATTTTAGAGAATAAAAATCCAAAACCAGTTGGATGAATGGCTCCTGTCTGGATTGTGAAAACTTTATTAGCAAGATGGCGCTGCGTCATACAACAGCCGCCTTACTCGTTCCAGTTTGAATAGGTAATTCGAGACATTGTAGACGACGCCACATAGTTTTTGTTAATATTATATCTTTTAGTGCCACCTACCGACCTTGAAACGAATCTCAGTACTAAGGTTAACACCCTGTATATAAATATATATCTGGCTGTATCAAGACATTGAAATTATAATTAGGTAGAAGTGCAATTGAAATCCTTTCAGATTTTGATGTAATAGTTTTTATTCCATCATAGTGTAAATGAAAAAACGTAAAGAAATATGAACTTTTTTATGTTTCGTCATTCATTCTTTTGTTTACAAAGATTAACAATAAAATCTCAGGAGTGTATGCCTTTAGTTTTTAATGTTATTAAAAATTACATAGACATAATATTTTGTGGTTACATATAGAATAAATTCAATATAAACAATGTTGAGAATGATGCTTGTACCAGCCTTTCAAAGCCTGGTGCTGATGTGATATTTTCCTTAACACAAATCCGCATTTTAAATTGTCTGCACTTTCAATCAACAAAATTAAAGCGGACAACTTAGTACATAAAATGACTTAAGGTCTATTTTACACATGATAAAGTAAATTAGTTCCAATGCAGTGTTTATACAAGGACCAAATTGTGCTATGACAGTTTGTGTGATGGCATTGGAATTGTATCTATTTTATCATATGTATTAGGTTTAGTTTTGCAAAATGTGAGTTCATCACAAGGGAACTGTGTCAAAGGTGCGGGGCGTAAGGCTGGTACTTGACCCTGGGGCTTCTCCGCTCTGTGGTCCAGACTCACGGCTGACATTCTGAAAAATAAAAAGTATGTAACATTCAGTATTCAATTTTCAAGATCTTAAATTTCTTTTAACTATAAACTATGTATGAATGACTACTAAGGTTAACAGTAATCATGTCTTTAAATATTATACAAGTAACAAAACAAAATTGTATATGAGTTGATTATTTGAGCTTGAGTATATTAATAAAGCACTTCAATGGCCTATGCTAGTTTCACAACTTCTCATAACTATATATACTAATTAAATTGAAAGAGTTAAAATCTAACTTTTTACACCTTTTACTAGAAATATCACTGTTGAGATATTTACATTTTAAGATGAAGGACCTGTTATTAGTATACATGTTTACTATAAATGTACATACATTGTAGGATGTGGCATAGCAATGAATGATAAATTACTATCTGCAGGTAAGGAATCTCACAACTGATCATTATCATTCTTCTTTAAGTTATAAGTTATATCTTTTGTTAATTACTGCTTTTTGGATATGACATTACAGTTTCTGACAAATTGCACTCTTTTCATGCACTTGAAATGGTAGAAGGAAACAGATGAAAATATTGGCAAGAAATGAGAATTTTACTGACGACACAACTACAGAAACAGTTTTAGTTTAAATGGCAAAAAGCTTCTAAAAGCAAATTAACCTGGAAATATTTTAATTGAATATAAACTTACACTAAGAACCCAAATTTTTCATTTGAAATAGAATACTGTGATCCTATTACTAACCAAAAAACATTAATTTACGCAAGCCAAGCTAGGTGTGATTCATAAGTTTACAATAGTGACTATTTACATGTGTATAAAATGAACTCAAAGCCATATTTTATTTGTTGGTTTTAAATTAAATTAAACTTATATCTAATAAAACAGTGCTTAAGTTATTGGAATTCATATTGTAATAATAATTTACCTATAAACAAAAAATAGAAATGAATACACACCTTAACATGGATCTGATTTTTTAACATTGCAGCTCTTAAAATAAGCATTGAAGTCCGCCGCTGGTACTCCTTCCCCATCGTTAGACTTCTTTCAAATGTGGTACTTCTTTGATCAACATCCTTAGCATACAGTATTTTATTATGTGAGTCAATACGGGCCTGTATCTGCCCGTCAAGTATTAATTGCATTAGTTCATCTTCAAGAGCACTTACTGTGCGATTAAAAGCAGCAGCCATTAATTTCATATCTGCAGACAAGTATGGACTGAAGTACTGAATTAATGCTCGGTTACGGATTTGCATGTACAAAGAATTTAAATGAGGTGCTAAATACATATCTAATAAAAGATTATCACGTATTTCATCCAGTAACCTTAAACAGGAGGCATATTTAGATTCATAAAATTTAAAAATTATATCTCGTAACTGTGGTTCTAGTTCTAAGAATAACTTAAAGGAACTGCTAACTATGACTTGCTTTTGTAGTTCTGAGCGATCAAATGTAGCAAGTGCACACAACCCTCCATATACAGCCACATTGTTGCTGCTGAGCAGTTCAGGGTAATCACAGTGGTCAATACTAGCTGCTAAGAAATGCTTAGCAGCTGATTTGTACTTCTTTGTTGCTAATTCAGCCAGGCCCGCAGCACATTTTAAGCGAGTTAATATAGATTGATTAGAGTCTTTTCCTGGTACTTCATTAAAATCAGGAGTTCCTTCTGCTTTTGAAACATAATTTAAAACATGGGCCCAGTTTTGTAAATACACTGACACTTTCACTACATTGAGACACATCATGATAATATGCTTGCCACTGGTGCAATAATCTCTGGCCCTTGAATAACACTTCAGTGCACTAGTAAGGTCTCCACAATCTAAGTAATGGTCTCCAAGATCATCATGTCCTCTTCTGATACTTTCTTTAATAGAATTAGTTTTATAATTTTTAAGGTCTGTGTCTAATTTCTCCAATTTGATAGCAGCTTTTTTTGTTTTAGACTCAATCCACATGGTATCTAAGACTGGAATATCTTGTGAGCCCATCTGTACAGCAACATCTGGTAGGCCTGAACTTGCTAGCGCTTCAGCAAGCTTTTTATGCAAAGTTTGGTACAAACTTACGTTATAGGTTGTCATGACGTAGGAAATAGCCATTTTTAAAGCTTCCAATCTCAGTGAAGGACAATGGTCAGCAACAAACATTAGTCTGTATAATTTCGCGAATCCTGTATATGATGTTGAATAGGTTTCGAGATCAAGTGATGGATTTTCCACCACGTAGCATTCGGTTTCATTATTCTCATTGTCTTCTAGGGGAACATCCACTTGCATAGGTTCAGCCGTATTCTGCAAAACAAAGTGTTTTTTGCGTTTGATTTATCACATGAATTACTGCACATACTACTTCACAGTTTTCGTCACAAAGCTTAAAATAAACATGATAAGACCAATGAGTTTACTTACCATCTCAAACATTGTATTTTGTTACACTTAGTGACTTTTTACAAAAGAAAAATACGCGAATTCCAGTGTCAACGCAGAAAACCAACCTAAAATGCAAATAGTTTATATAGCTTTTTCTGTAAGAACATGCGTAACAAAACAAAATTAAAGTATAAATTGTTTTTGTCTTAACAAAACATCATCGAAACTCGAAATATTTAGCAATTTTTACAAAAATACCTTTATCATTACGTTTCTCTTTGGCAGCGGCATTTTTCTTTTGGCCAACTATTGACGAGAAATAAAGTGTTGCCATGGCATAAATAGTAATCTGACTCTACAAGATAAATACATACAGAAATTACACGAAAAACTTATTTGTTGTGAAAGTAATTGAACACATTTTAATATAAAAAACAGTGTAAGATTTTATTTGCGATATAAACATTGAATTTTTTTGAAATGATTTATTTTATACTTCGCTTAAGAAACTACCAGCAAATATATTAACACATATGAATGCAACGATACTACGAGTTTTTTAAAATCATTTTCCAGATTGCTGGTTGGTTGGTAGGATTGGATTGGCACGTAAGTTTTTTATAAGTACAGACTTGGAACACTGTATTCTAGTAATGGCGTTCCATACCGTCAATAGCTCCTAGGAACGGGTATCTGACACATACCCACGAAACGGTATCTCGTTCCGAGATAATTATTGATTGCCTAATACCACATTTCCTAAATAAATAAAATTAAATAAAAATAATTATTTTACTCAGGTATACCTACCTATTACGTTATTACAACAATAATGTTACGATTTACCTACCATATAGTCATTTCAATGGCAATTTCCACATTCGAGTTCAAATAGAAAGTTCTATTTCTATCAGAAGAACAAGCATTTATTTATCCGTAAATTATTTGTAATCTTATGTTCTTTTACAAAAAATAACTATCTCTACATTTTTACTTTTTAAATTTCATTCAATAACTGAGATATACTAATTAAATCAAAAATATAACTCGTCACCTCCACCTAAGCTTAGAAATCTCGGATAACATCAGAACAGAACGTTTCATTCAATTCCCATACCGATACGGACGACACAGAAACCTTTTAAAAAAATCAATAGTTCTTAAAATAAATAGTTTCCATAACCGTTCATGGTATGAATACCAATAAAAAATATCCATACCGACCCATATCTACAGTATCCGTAATTAACGAACGTAGGAGAAAAAGCGAGTCGTGCTAAGTTTTCAGTTCTGATTTAGTATGTTTACGACTTTTTGGCACCAATTCGAATGAGCAAGTTGTGCTCTGATTTTATTTTTTGTGTACGTAGCTTAGAGTTTAGATTGTAATAGTTCTAGTGCATTGTGCAGTGAATGTTCATAGACGTGTGGATTAAATAAAAAACTTAATGAGGAGTGCAGAAAGTGTTTTTCGTTATATTGCCTCAAGAAGTCTGCTCGACTTGATACACAATTGAGTCGTTGAGTCCGAATAGCACTTTATTATCGATTTACACCTTCATCGTATTCATTATCATGCATAATATCATCATCATCATCATAATAAAACTAGAAGAAATTATATTTACAACCAGATCAGGCTGTATGGCGTAGTTCCTTTTTCGTATAAAGTAAACGTTGATACAAAAATACAAAAAAATTTAATATTTTTGTTTGTTGCCTTCCCCTAAGCGTAGAGTTAAAAAAAATTTTTTTGTTTGCTTACATAAAGCTTACATTATTCTGTTTCTTATAGACTGCAATTGACAAAAAGTTATAAGTACTTACATTTAGATTTTTGACCAATTAAAATACGAGCTCTTCGCTCATAAAAAGTGTTTTATGGACATAAATGCGCGCATGCGTTGTGAAACTTCGGCGCTGATACTATTGGTTTGGTACTTAATCTAAGGGTTTCGTAATAAATTGATTTATATGAGCAGTAGTCGCAGAAAAACATCAGTAAACACATGAGATAAATTACTTGTAAAGTGAATTCTAATGAATTTTTACCATATTTGTAAAGATTATCTATTGTTTGAGTGCTTTACCCTTACATACCCTTAATTTCTTGAAAATCTTTATCATGAGTGTCATCGAAAAAATGGTAATAAATAGAAATATGGTAAGTCAGATTGTGATTATGGTATATTATCACGGTAAATATACAGATAAGTATTGTAAAAGATTTTAGGTATAGTGAATCCTTTTTGTGACTTTTATGAGTCCTTTCAATTTAAACGGACTCTTGACATATTATGACGCGTCAACTTGTATACAATGCAATCATATGGTTCCTTCGAGATGACCTGGTGATGGAAGTAAAACTCTTAAATGGATTAGGTATTTTAACAAGCCGAATACATAAAAATTGATGATGTGTTATACTTAGGTAGTCTGGAAAAGCGTGATTTTTTAAAACTACAAACTTCTAATCCAATACAAAGGGAGGCGCAACAAGATTTTGTGGATGCAGTGCAACTCATGTTCGTAAACCACTTATTACATTCAGCTGAACGTTGTCTAAATTTAGGAAGCTAATTAGAGCTTCGAAGAAGCTTCTGAATAGACTGTTCTTAATTAAGTTACTGAATAATTTAACGCCAAGTCGATTGTGTCAAGTATAGGCTACGAGCATGGCTCCAGTATAGTGAGGGGATCCGCACCCCACTCTTTTATGCGACTATAGACCAAAAAAGTAGTGGGGCACGACATCATGGATGCCACTCAGTATACTTTCTCGACGCCAAAAAATTAGTTTTAGCCGTGAAGCACTGGCCGTTGGTACAACCAAAATAAAGGACTACTAAAATGTCCAAAATGAGATGTCTAAAAGAATCTTTATTACTGAGTGAAAAATTATCAAAAATGAATATAATAATTTTTTAGACCAGCAGACTTTACATGCTATCTACATACGGATTTAGAAGCGTTTCACAAATAATAAAACCTAGTGACACCGTTTGTTAAAAAACAAGATACGTACTTTTCAAACAAGAAACATCTTTCTTACAAAACGTCATAATTGAAAAACAAAGACTAGTCGTAATATTAAGATTTCTTGCAACAGAAACTCGTATCGAGATATAAGATTTATTATAATTAAGTAATGTCAAAGTTGTCTGATGTTTTGCGCTTTCGTCTAGTATAGTTAGACGTATTTTTGTATATACCCAGGAGCACTTGAAACCCTCGTTTCACATAGTATTTTTACATATAATGTTCTAAAATAATTAAAATTGTTTCTTTTGACATTTCGTATATTTACGGTGCGCGTTCGCAAGTTCAAGAATTACATAAATAATATCATGCTAGGGCGTTCGGGCCGAACTCCTAAGGTCAAAAAATATTTTAGTCATTAAAATATTTTTGATTTTACGTCTCTGTTAAGTTTGAAAATAGAATTGATTTCAAAAATACTAATATTATTTGTTTTATTTTATTTAAATTTAGTAAGTCTCTCTTCGTCCGCATGACGAGTAGTAGGTGTTTTTTATTGAGGCTTAAGGTTGCAACGTTATGTAATCTTAGCGCCGTAATATGTAATCATTTTAACTGATTAACAACATATAGTTCGGACTGCAGCCACAAATCTCTTCAATTGAGACGATTCACTCTGTGCTGCTGTAGTCCGGCTGCAGTACGAGTCATTGTCGTATTACTGCAGTCCAGCTCTGGCACCAACCGTCTAAATTGAAGCATCCTTGGCTAAGGGTAAAGGTGAAAGAGTCGAAATCATACTGGCTAGCAGGTAAAGATTTCAAGTAACGGCATTTTGAACACTTTCTAAGAACATTTCCTATTTGAAAAGAAAGTAGGTATACAGTTATAAAATCTAGGTACTAGGTAATCCACTTTATATAGCTAGTTTTGCAACAACTGTTGTTTTACAATAGATAGGTACTAAGTGAGAGTTCCCTCAATAGAAAGATAAATACTTTTTAAAGAATGGAAATTAGATGAGAATGGGAAACATAGACGTGTTGCCTTTCGAATAAACGAAATATAGAAATAACCTCTGTAGAGATGGCATACTGTATTAGAGTATTTTTACAGACCCCTTAAATCTCTGTTTGATAGTTTTAGATAAGTTTTGTAATAAATACTTCAATATTTCCCTTATTTCCAACCACTCACTATAAAAAAGAGTTTTTCCAAGCCCCTGGTAGGAGGCTTGGTATCGCCCCAATACACAAATTTGGAGATAAGTCAGATATAAACAAGTTTAGGCCCATACCATCCTCTCAGGTTTCGGCAAGGTGTTTGAGTCACTGGTTTGTCCTGTCATGTATTCACAGAAAAAAACTTAATTATTCCACAACAACTATCCTTCAAGCTCTCTGTAACACGTTGTTTGCGGAGTGGTAATTGAGGGTCCAGAAAGGAAATACCAAAGCTCTCTTCTATGTTTATTTTGCAGTAAAATTAAAAATATACAAAAATGCCAAAAATTTTGGCTACGCACACTCGTGTACGTAAAAATAAATTATTGATTTCATGAAAACTTTGATTGTAGATAATAAAAAATTGATAAACATGTAATTTTGAATAATAAACTCGGAAACAATAATAAATAAATAGATTCTAGTTGTTATGATGGATAATTTTTCGTGACTGGCTTGTCAAATCAAAACATTGCCGTTCTCCGACACTACGTAATTCGTAGTTTAAAATTACGTCGGGAACGACAAAAAAATAAAATTTACTGACAAAAAGAGGTCGAAATAGACAACCGTCACATCTCTACTACAGCAAAACTTGTAAGTTTCATATCAGATGTAGATGTGGTGGTAGACTCTCGTGCTTCTGCCGACGTTGTGTACACAGATTTTAGTAAAGCCTTCTATTTAGTAGATATAAATATTCTGATCAAAAAATTAACACTGTGTGGTATAATAATATAATAAATAAATCCCCAGAAATGGGGTTGTTTACTCGAATGATGCATGTCATATCTTTGCAGTAGGAGAGCCATGAATGGACAAGAATCCAAAGTGTACACTACGTCGTCAGAATACCGCAGGGATCAAACTTGGGTCTATTATTTTTTAATAGTTTTTTATAAATGACGTAACATCTTGTTTATGAATTCTTATTGCTAGTTATACGTCAACGATCTTAAAATTGTAAAACATATCCAGACGTCCAACTTTTGCAGGAAGATCTTATTCGATTTGATGTTTAGTGTAATGAAAATTTGCTGAAACTTAATTATGTACAGTGTATTTTATTCATTTCAAAATTAATAAAATCGTATTGAGGCAGTCAATGTGAGATTTCTCTAGCACTTATCGCTTCAATGTCATAATGCCGAAGAACTCACTTCGTGTCAACAACGATAAATTTTTAAATAAATAAACTTAAAATATTGATTTGCCAGGATTTGTACGTAGTTTAATTCTCTTTACTCAGTAATCAGTTTATTTTAAAGTATTTTATTGTAGAATGACTAAACAAATTATAAAATATTCTACACACCATACATAGGCTGTTTATTTTTTGCATAAACACACAGTTCATAGAGATTTAGTAGCAAAAATAGAATTCCGAAACCACCTACTTTTTTTTTAGAAATTTTTGAAACTGATTCGGTCGCAATTTTGCGAAAATTCATAAAAAAATCGTATCTCGAAAACTATGAAAAATCGTATAAGGGTGTTACCATACCAATCGATCGTCCGTCGATCGACGTCGACTGGTCGACGCGACGTCGACATAGAAACCATCGATCCACGTCCATTTTTGGACGTTACTTTTCTGGCCACCCTGTTTATACGGTTACATCTTACCCCTTACATCTGTATTTTAACGACTCGATAAGGTAAGTTCGACCCTGGCCTAATAACTTGCCATCTAGTGAATTGCACCTGAACTTTATAGACAGCCACGGCTACTCCTCTTTGTATTTGCTACGTAAACAATATTAAACAAAGTGAGTGAGTTTCCTGATTCAATGAAGTATAGTAAAGTAATTCCTTTATTTAAATCACTAGCACTACAGGCCCTTCTCATTTTTGATCAATTTCATTACTGCCTACATGTAGTAAAATAAAAAATATTTAATTTAAAAATGTTAAGTGAGTCATTGTCATAAATTTTAAAACTACAGCTTTTGCTAACGCGGTATTGTCGGCATTGTCAGCCTGATGATGGACTCCATACGAGTCCAAAACTAGCCAGACTTTCCGACAATAACGCGTGAGTAAAAGCTGTAGTTTTAAAGTTTAAAAAGATATATATTTTAAATCAACCTTTTGCTCATGACTTCATGACAAACAGTTTAGATTTACGAGGGGTCGTTCAACAGCAGACGCGGTGATGAATTGTTTGAAGTTATTATTGGTGCCTGGGTAAACTCACAAGATGCTTTGGGGTATTTTCGTGATTTATCTAAGGCGTTTGATTGTGTTCAGCATGATATTTCAAAAACTCCATCACTGCGGCATAAAGAGCATTTATTTATTTATTTATTTAACATTCACAAAATCCACAGATCTTAATTTATATACGAACAGTAAGACTTTCAAATTAAATCCTACATCCAATAACGGATTTACATTATATTTAAATATCCACATAGAGAGCAATTATTGACTTCATACCTGAGTAGCAAAACTCAGAAGGTTGAGGTTAACCATAAAAGGTCGTCTAGGTTGGTTGTGAGAATGGGAGTACCTCAAGGTTCAATTCTGTGCCCATTTCGTTTCTGAGTCTAAATAAATGATCTACCCTATATCAAGTGTATCCCTATATCAAAATTGGCAAGATTCACGAGATTGTATTGTTCGCTAATGATACATTCTTAATTTTTTTAGTTATCAGACAAACAAACAATTTTGATGACGTAAATCTGACTCTTTCTAACTTTGTGCAATGGTTTAATGTAAATAATCTAGCATTTAATGATAATAAAACTAAATAAGTGAAACCATTTAAAACAACTGGAATCAAATTTGCATCTTAATGGTAACAAGTTGAATCTAGAAGATAATACTGTTTTTATTGGCATAACCATAGTTCCATCGAATCTTCAATGGGGGCCCATATTGCACAACTTGCGATCAAATTTTGTTCTGCAGCGTTCATGGTTAATAGAATTCGCTCCCTGACTGATGTGCATATAGCTACGAGGGTATATTTTAGTTATTTTCATATGTTAATGTCTGTTGGTATCCTATTGTTGGGAAATGCCGCAGACATCGAAACGATCTTCACACTGCAGAAAAGGGTTATTCGTGGAATATATAAATTGGGAAATAGAAAATCTCTAACAGAAAAGTTTAAAGAGATTAGAATATTAACCCTTGCATTACAATATATTTATGGAACTATTTTGTATATTCACAAGAATAGTAATCAATTTTATCGGGATGTGAATCGGTTGTTACATTAAAATTCCGAAATCAATCATGAAACTATTTCATGTAATTAAGAATTTTAACAAAAGGGTTTCTTTTCTATCGGCATTTTTCCTCGCGGTCTACCTACAATACCTTTTAAAGACCGAAGTTAAGTTATATTTACGCAATCTCGATGAAGATGAGGATTAAGAAAACGTTAAATAAGTGTAATTTTTTTACCTATTATTAAAATTTTTGTATATTTGATATATGAATTCTGTAATATTTCCTAGAAGTATGAAAAAGGTCTAATAGCTTTTTATAGTGACGGATGAGCAATAAACCCTGAATAGTGTTTTTGCTGGTCTTTTTTTTTAAACACTGAAGACATCTCCAATACACTATTTAGAAGAATGTTCATTACATGGTTTACTGTACAGCCTCATCTAGAACATTATTTCTGAAATTTCTAAATAAATTTTCAAATCTGTCAAGACGTGACCTTATAAAACGTTTATTTGTTTATTTAATTATTTATTAAGATACACCAACAGTGAACATATTAAACTAACATTAGATAACATTTTTAAAAATTTATATACTGATATGTGCACAATTTATAGGTGTATACAGCATTCACTGTTACTGTGGTAAATGTTACATATACATAAAACTACAATTTTATAAACAGGAAGACATATAAACAGGAAGAAGATAAATGAAATAATTTTTAAATTAATTTAATTTGGTAGTTGCAACATTTAAAAAACAAATCAATTAGGTTTCGTTACGTTGTGAAGTTAAAAAAAAATACAACTTAAAGACTCCCATTAAATAACATAACAGAACATCAGTCAAATACTTGAATAATTTTACTTTTGAAAATATCCATGGAGTCGTTGAAAATGTCCAGATCGCTTAAACAGGCATTAAAGTAGTTATATGTACGACACATTCTTATTAAAAGCGAGTTAAGACCAAGGTAAGTTTTAGCTGACTGTCTGCCTAGAATTTTGGAAATACGTTGTAAACGTATTTAAACGTATAAGGAAAAAGACTGGGGTGTTTAAGTAAATTGAATGACTAACGACCCTCAGAGTCATCAACGGTTTACTAAAGGCGCTCTTAATTATACATTTCGCAAAGCAAATCTAGACTCAGATGAACTACAAGTAAAATATGAATTCGTTAAGCTAAATCTATACAAGCTTAAGAACATCTTAAGTGACTATTTGACGAGTGCGGCCGTTAGTGATTAATTATACTTTTATTTAATTCAATTACGTCCTTAAACCACCGAGCTGTTACGCTGCGAGTATGATATTTATAGTACTCGTTGCTTACACATTGTTGAATAGCTCATTTACAAACTGAATTTTATTTTTAGCTTACAGTTTGGGCCGGCAAAGCGATGCACGTGGACGGCTTGAACCTAAAGCAACATTTTAAACTTTGTTTGGTAAATGATGCTTTTAATCTTTTATTCCTACGGTTAGTCTTGTGTATTAAATTAAAGATAATTATCGTTATTTTCCTTCCTCCTTTCATTGTTTTGCTGTAGTGGTGTAGAGCTTTTAGATATGACCCTAGTTTATGTGTTATTGACTATTGGAGTGTTTTGGGTTATATTCATGCATAACGTATATTGTGTTGACATGGTAAGATTATATAACATTATACAAATAACAATTTTTTATTATTTTACAAATTTTAATAGCTTTTACTAAACTTTCTGTTTATTAAATAGGCTATGTCCAAAAATATTATATTAAGCTTAAACATGTTTACCAACAATATTATAATAAACTGAACTGATCTATAATAAACGTGTGCTACACACGGCAAGCCGCAAACTCAGACTATGCAAATTCCACAACTTAATTCACCCAATTTTTTTTCATTATAAATAAAATATTAAATAGCTTTAGTTTATAATGCTTTATTACCAGGGTTGTGTAAGATGTTCATAACCTAAAGTAAGTTTCACGATATCACACTCTGGTTATTATTATGATACGTCTCATAAATATTTCGATAAAAACTCAGCAAAATGTGCGTAAAAAATCTTTTGTATCTCCCTTGAAATCTGAAAAGCGTGCCTACGACTTTTTATGATTAAAACAAATATTAGTATTTTATTAACATCTTGTAACACTTAGCCTATTCATTAATCGTTACGCGAGCCTTTGACTGCGAGCGAAACGGTCCGATTACGAGTTTCATTTAACTCACAACCGTCATTTTAATACTAGTACTTTCATAGAGAAAGACTGAGCAGAACGGAATAACGAATTGAAATAGATGAGCAGGTTACAAGCGGACCCTGTATCTACAACATGGTCACTGTTTCGCCTATCACACTTGGCCGTGATCCTTCTGACCCAGTTGTAGTTTCAATATACGACGTCCTAAGCCGAAGTCCGGTCCTTCTCGGGTGCCCTTAGGCGAATCGTATGTAGGAGCAGTTTAAGTTCCCGCTAAGCGTTCTCATCGGTACGCCACAAAGTCCGGTGAAATTTAGATGGCCAATAGGGCCATAAATAAAATCTTCATTTCGAAAAAAAGAAGCTGGCCCGTGTTCCGCTCACAAAACCTCGCACATCTGACTGAAAGAGACGTCGAACGGGTAGGCGCTCTTAATAATACAGGTTGCTTGGATAATTTATTCTTTACCTAGGTCTGTATTAGCTAAGCAAATTCTATGATTAAGAATGCCTTTAGTAATTATTTGACGTCTGTGAGTGAGGCCGTTAAAGATTAAAGACTTGCTCGCGCTTCCTCGCTGCTGGCGGAAGGCCACCACACCTTTCTGATAAACTCTTTGTTAGTGGTCGACAAAAACTGTTTAACTCCACCTAGCTACGTTAATGCATACCCTTTCGCAGTGGAAGGCGGTAAATGTATTCAGTATTCAGAGATAAGTCTAGGCATTCAATTGAATGCCGAATTTTAAATAACAACCCAACACTAACAACATATTAAGATTAAATTGACATCTTTCCAAAAATCGACTGTTGCAAAAATGGACCTGCATACACTAATTAACAAGGACATTCAAAATATAAAAATGTAATTTGAATAATTTTTTTGTTAGTTATGGTATCACACAAAAAATTCTCGATTTTTACTTTTCATCAAAGCTTATTGAAACAGAATTTGAAGTTATGGCTTAAGCTTGAATATCAGTAAAAATTTTTAATTCGACAACATTTTCAAAAGGATACACAACGTTTTTAAAAGGATTGTTTATTAATCGATAGTTTTAGTGAGGAGGAAAATTTGCAGTTTTGTCTATAATTTATTTTCACCTTAGGTGCCTAATACCGGTATATCAACAGCCATTGATCAGGTTTTGTTAACGCAGCTCGATAACTGCCTAACTGCTGATTTGCTGGAAAATATGCAATTTTTTTTATCACGGAGCGGTTTGCATCCGCTTGCGCCGCGGTTACGTGTTTGTTGCCTGTGTAGAATGCTAATATGTATGTATAAAATTGAGCCTTTTGTGGTTTTCTGCATGCAAATGCAAAGCAATGAGCGGCTTGCAATCACCTCCCACAAACCATGGTGGTTTCGTGATATTAGAAATAGTTCTACCGTAACCTGCAGGTGCAAATCGCTCCGCGAGTTTTGTGCTTTTCGATTGATCCCCTTTACTTACTAGAATATTGAAAGGTTTAAGTTACGGCAGTTAGATTGTTAATTATATTTTTAATGAATCTATTGTTTTACTCAATTATTGTTGCTTAATAATTCCATGAAAATGTAAATTAAGACCGATACGATATATCATGTTTTTATAAATGTCTCAGAAGTCAGTTACGTAGTTGTCTGTAGAGTTAGAAATTCATAAATTATTTTCATAACGCAAATCCAGAGCGGGAAAAACCGGTTTACAAAAACTTTCAATTAGCTCTCGAAGTGAAGTGCACTTCACACCATCTGTCACATGTTACTGATAAGTGGTACAAAACGTTTTGCAGGCTCGTGACGGAGTCAATAGAAGTGTGGCCAGCTGTCATCATGATGAAGATACTTATCATTTTAGCTTATGCTTTCATCTACGGTCACGACGCGGCAGTCATCATCGCTCCTGATGAAAGTGATTCTTTCTTGGCACCGAATACCCACCCGATCATTGGAGTACTCGCTCAAGAGCAAGCCTTCTACCTGCAGTTGAAGTTACGGAAAGAAAATTATACGAGTTATATTTCTTCGGCGTATGTTAAGGATGTGGAGAAATCTGGAGCTAGAGTGGTTCCAATTATGTAAGTAGACCTTAACAATATTTAATAAGAATTACTATAATTTTGGTTGTCTTGTAGATATTAATTAAATAAGCAGTGGTGTAGCAAAACTGATGGTTGTCACATACTTACGCCTTGGCCTTTTTTTCGATTTGATGCTTTATTGTCTATTTGATACGTTCAACTCTTGACGTAGGAAACGAAATCTGGAATTCTACTAACGGTAAGTTATCTGCGAAATATTTAAATAATATCCTATTATGCATAAAGTATGATCATAACTAAACGTTAAATTGAAACTACAAAAATATATTCTCGTATCAATCAAATAATTTAAGGCAGTAATAAGATAATTTTTTCCCACGTTTCTCAATTTTTGTATAGCAGTGAAAAGCCGATTTCATTTAACTTTTTTGTTTGGGAGCTACCGGTGCAAATTTTCTTAAATTTTTGAACCGAATACAAAAAATAGAGTCGGTTCTCAATGTTTAGGTATCTGAATACTTTAGAAGGAACTGAGTCATTATTATATATAGCAACTCACGACTTGAAATTTTTTTTATTTGAGAAGTCCAGCAATTTTTTGAATACTATTTAATAACACCCCTTATGTTATCTAATTTATATTTCAGGATTGGTAAAGGTCGCACCTATTACGAAGAGTTAATGAAAAAGCTTAATGGGTGAGAAAATACTTGTTGATTATTGTATTTATTATGATGGAGTTTAGTGATTACTCTTAATCTAAATGGCGTACTTGAAAGGTGTAAATAAATTCAAGATTCTTTAAAAAACATCGAAGGTTTGGTTAATAGTTTTTTCCACGAGGATTCGAACCCGTGTAGGTAACTAGGTACTACGAGACTTCTGGAAGCTGTCAAGTTACGTGACGTTTGGTGAAAAAGAATAAGAAATTACGAACGAGTTGGAGTAACGATAACCTAGTAGGAACAGTTAACGTTGGTGATGAGACACATAATGACAGTCTTTGTCATTTTATCGAATTATTTGTTTTCTTCAGCAGTGCCATGGAACCTTGTAGTCCGGATAATTTCTGAATATTGTAATCGACCAATTAATTTTTTTGGGTTTCGAAAAATTTGTTATACGTGTATTAAGAAAACTATTTAACCATGCCTTGCCAGTTTGAAAGATCACTGGACGCTTGTCACCTCCTCGTCTGGCCTATTGCTTGATGGTATGACTCTAGTCACGTGGAAAATAGGTAGGCCGCTGCTGTGGGATGCAACCTGCGTTGACCCCCCCTTGCCTCCCATCTTCCTACTCATGAGGCTTATGGCGTTGAGACTTCAGTATTAGTCTGGTTCTAAGGCTAAGGCAGAAACTTATCAATCTAACGAGGTAATTTTGCCAGCTTTTTGGCCACTTTGACCAATGAACAAAGTAATATAGGCATTTCAATCTGCTGAATTATTTCTCTGTTCTTTCTTCTCTTTTGTTCATTTGTAAAATTTTTTTGCTATTGCCGGCAAACGAGCAGGCGACCCACCTCGCGGTAGGCGGCAACCGCACCCATGGACATCATTAGTCGTAGGTGTTTTATTTATGAATAAATATTGTATATTATAAAGGTGTTGTATCTACCGATGATGCGGTGCTGAGCGTAGGCGTCAGTTGGAACTGCTTTTGTTTCAGTAATTAAGTTGGCTGTTCCGTCCGTTCGATTCAAACACATCACGTAAACGTGATTATTGTGGTTGTCAAAACAGAAAGGATAAGAAACTGTCCCACCACTTTTATGTAAATATAATAACATTAATAATTCTTTATTTGCAAGTATATGTGATAAAATTTGATGGAATATAAAATAAAATAATGGCCCGTCCACATACTGCTGACGTCAGCGTACAAAAATTATGTCATAATTAATACAACAAAAAAAAAAACATTAAAATCTATTAAAACTAATTGAGCGATGTTAGAATATTTTCAAATTATAATAGTTATTTATTTTTATAGAAATTCCAACGTTATGTGAGCTACAATGTCAAATTAAAATTACAATATGTCCAACTAATATAGTTTATATAATTAATGTCATAATCAAAATATACAATCTACTTAATCATAAACAGGGTCAAATCAGCAAAATTAAAATACATGTCATAAAAAAAAATGTCATTCAAATAAGCGTTCACGTCATAATAATTTTTTTTAAATAACAAATCAAATAATGCTAATTTAAATTTATTTACTGGCAGTTCCCTAAGCATTAATGGCAGCTATATATGCGTATAGCCATGCAATATACATTTTTGCTGTAAAGGCGTAAGTTTTTGGTGAGGAATATATAATTTGTTCTTGTCTCTACCCCGCTTTCCGATCACTTCACAACTACTCTTAAACGAATGGCTATTTTGTTGTACGAAACAGCAGATTTAAAAAATATAGAGGGACGGCAGTTCCAAAAGTTTTAGTTTTTCAAAAAGTGGCTTACAACTGTCTAAGAAGTGTGCACTGCAGATCTTATGCATTTTTTTTTGTATGACAAATAATTTTAAATTAAAATTAAAATTAAATTAATAATTATTTTACGATATTGCGATAATAGCCGCGAATGTTTTGTTTAAACTTAATTTAATCGTGTAATTGGAAATAATACCTTCTTGTAAAAAGGCCTAAAAGTACTTATTTGAACTTGAAATTTGGCTAGTCTCGTCAAGTGTTTATTCAGAGCAATGACATAGTTTTTAGTGGCTCGGAAACCCGGTCATGCTCACTTTAGTTTTAGCTTATCAGAATTGCGAACTTTAACTACTATGAAACGTGACTAATTCTAGTTTAAATCACAATGTAGTGGGCACTAACGTTTACAGTGTTACAAGAAAACAATAAATTGACTTAATTATACATTTAAGTATTTGTAGGACGTTTGGTACATTATAAAGTAATACATATCAACGTAATATACGTATGTAGGGTCTAATTGGATATATCGTTTTATATTTTAGATCGGCGCTTCAGATTATTATATACAGATACAAATTTTGTGATGTGGCTGTACAGTTACACCATTGGTGCAAGATCTTTTCAGTTAGAGAGAAAACCAGAGTCTGGTGTTTAAGTACTGGGTGCATGCAATGGCGTTTTCGATGGAGTCATTGATGCTTTTCTTTTAATATCCATTTCAATATTCTGATTTCGCTGTCTTGTCTTCCAAATGATAAGTTTGCTTGGTTTGGATTTTTGCTGTTGGCATGTTTGTCAGGGGATTTTGTCTAGTACCTAACGTTCATTGAATAATTGTAATTAAAATATTATTAAATTTACTTTATCTAAATTGGTTAAGTCTAGTCATGATGACTAGACTGAGTAAGTATATGTAAAAAAGACACAGTTGATAATTTTAAAAATATGTCCTTAAATAAGGTTTAGAACTAACTTTAATTACTCAACCAACGAAATATTTACACAAACTATTCTATCTCCTATTTCCATTCACCAGAGTTCTTTTTCCTGGAGGCGCGACCTTCTTCAACCAGTCTAATGGCTACGCAGACGCAGGTCAGCACATCTACGAGATCGCCATCGAGATGAACGATGCTGGAGACTACTTCCCCATCTGGGGAACCTGCCTTGGATTTGAACTCCTTCTGGTATTGGCTGGTGGAAGAGATAAAGATGTTCGCGCCAAGTGCCTCAGCTACTCGAATGAGAAACTGAATTTTGTGAAAGGTAGGTAGGCTGTGAAAGTTAAATATTTTTTACCAGTGTAGTCATAGCTGCAGTAGAGTTTCTTTTGTTTAGAGCGGTCCTACAGTCCTTCCCATGTTGACCACCATAATAAGTGCATTTACTAGGTAGTGTTTTAGTTGAAGGGAGGAACAACTAGTGTGTTTACAGGAACAAAGACAATTCGACAAATTAATCGATATTCCAATGAAGTAAAAAAAACAATTTTAATAAATAATATAAAACATGCACGGATGACACTTACAAGTGGATTGTGAGCTCGTATGCCGTCTATAGGCGTGTAAATTTATTAATCTATTGTAAGTAAAAAGTACCAAGCATCTCCTCTCCCCGCGCCGATTCATATATTTAATTTTACACCTCACTATTTCTTATCTTAACTAAGTACGAGTCTATAGCGATAACATAAAGTTTTTTTTTAAAGTTACTGGTGTTTTTCTTACGTTTCACCTTGTAGAGTGAATTTGAAAACAAGAATGCTACATCTCGTTCTCCTTATCCTTAGCATTGGCGCCACCAACCCATTCAAATTCATAAAAAAATTAAGTAAGTTAAATTAAGTCCTACGCGTTCGAGGATGTAAAACCTATTTTATTTTGCATTGTTTTTAGGCACATTAAATATGAAAATAATAGGTCTTTACCTATGAAACTGCCGTTTTGCCGTACTGGCCATTTCAAATGAAAATATTTTTTTTTTGACTGATAATTCTAATTTCAAATTAATTTTATTTGACAAACATGGAATTCTTTTTCTAAAATCGTCATTTGTTTAATAGTTAGTGTTTTGTTTTCAACGCATTCGAACATTTTTCGTCATCATGGATAAGTTAAAAATTCGAGTAATTGTGGAGTATGAGTACCGTCGTGGCAGCAAAGCGGCACAAGCGGCACGCAACATCAACGACGTTTACGGAGCGAACACTACAAACGAACGCACCACCCGTTATTGGTTTACCCGCTTCCGTTCTGGAAATTTTGACCTGAAAAATGAACCCCGTGGTCGTCCGAAAACTTTGGTCGACAATGACGAATTAAAGGCAATTGTGGAAGCTGATGAAACTCAATCCACGGCTGAATTAGCAGCAGCTTTCGACGTTAGCATCAAAACAATATTGGTCCATTTGCGTCAAATTGGCAAGGTAAAAAAGCTTGACAAATGGGTACCCCACGAACTCAATGACCGCCAGCGCGAAGTACGCGTGGAGACGTGCCTTGCACTGCTCAGCAGGCATACAAATGAAGGAATTCTGAACCGCATTGTTACTTGTGACGAGAAATGGATCCTGTTTGACAATCGTAAGCGCTCAGCAAGTTGGTTGGACCCTGGTTCAGCACCCAAACAATGCCCTAAACGAAAACTTACCCCTAGAAAAGTGATGGTCACTGTTTGGTGGTCTAACGCGGGTGTAATTCATCACAGCTTCTTGCCAAACGGGACAAGCATTACTGCAGATGTGTACTGTGAAGAACTGAACACAATGATGGAGAAGCTCGCACGTCTCCAACCAGCTTTGGTCAATCGTTCGGCTCCACTGCTCCTGCACGACAACGCGCGACCTCATACTGCACAGCAGACGGTCTCCAAGCTACAAGAGTTGGGGTTGGAAGTTCTCCGTCATCCGCCGTACTCACCAGACCTTGCGCCTACAGACTTCTACTTTTTCCAGAATTTGGATAACTTCTTGGCGGTAAAAAAATTCAATACCCGAGAGGCAGTACAAAATGCCTTTGAAGAATTTGCTGCCTCCCGTCCAGCTGATTTCTTCAAAAATGGCATCAATAAGCTACCAATGCGTTGGCAAAGATGCATTGATTGCATGGGTGATTATTTTGATTAATAGAAATAAAAAATATATAAAAAAATTACGCTTCATTTATTTCGTGAAAAACGGCAATTTCATAGGTAAAGACCTAATATTTGTTGGGTCCCATCTAAACCGTCATTAATTGAAATGGCTATTTTTTTATAATGATTCGTGTTATATTGAATTAGTGGAGCTGGTGAAAAGAAGATTAGAATATATATATTTTAAAGTGTAAATATGAAGAATCATCACTTGCAATTATCATGCACTTATACCCTTAATGATAACACTTTGATGACTCAAGTACTATAAATTGAAAAAAAAAAACATATATTTTTACTATGGTGTGAATAGAAATACCTGCTGAAAAATGTTAACTATCTATCTATTAGGTAGGTTTATGAGATACAGATATAGAGCTGTAACCGAAGGACGGACGGGTGAAGGGATGTAATAATACAAATCGGGGTTACATTTTAGACTATATTTTAAATTTTAATTTTGCTAAGTTTTTTTGAACTTATTGTTTGTTGTTTTGGAATACTTCTTTATAGGTTTAGAGTTTACTGAGGCAGAATTAAATGTCTGAATTTAATTGCAAATAATATACATGCAATTACAAGGGGCGATCATATTAAGATGGCCATTAAAAGTTAATAAATATGTGTATAATAAAAAGGAAAGGAACAAGGCTTTTTAGTAATAAGAACAAATATCAACAAGGTTGGAAAAATAAGAACATCTTAACATAAGAAGGTATTAATTATAGAATATCTTTCTAACTAAGCCATCGTTAAACGAGAAAAGAGGCTAGTTACGGGGTTTACCAGAATACATTTTAGACAGTGGGTGAAGGTCACGAATCCCTCACCATACTGGCACGCGATTACTTTACTTACCGGATTTACTAGAAGCGGTGAAGGTTTCATTCCTTTAATGTTAGAATATCGAAAAGTTGTACTAATCAGTCTTCAGCGTCACTTTCCTTCAGGTTATATGGAATACAGACACAATACAACAAAATGTACAAGTAATTTAATTAATATGGAAGTTATTATTTTACTGATACTAAACTTGGTGTTAACCTGTTTTAATCAGATTATCAATCTGCCAAGCTGTTCAAGAAAGTGCCAAAGGAAGTAGCAGACATTCTAGCTCATGAGGATGTTACAGTGAACGCGCACACATACTGCGTAACTGACGATGTGAGTATACTATACAACAGAGGTTCTCAAACTTATGGCTCCACGTACCCTTGTTGAAGTTTTAATATGACAGCGAACCCCTAAACCTTATCCCTAAAGATAGTAATAAACTTGGCTGTTGAAGAAAATAAAGTTTTTTTATTTCAATAAAAGGTTTGTTACCTTACAGTACCAAAAATAAATAGGATTTTGAGTTAATGCGATGGGTGGGATATTGCGCTTATCGAGTCGATTTTAGGAGTAATTTTAACCTTAAGGTGGTTCGATTTCCATACAAAAAACAATCGGTATTCACTGATACAGGATATAGAATAAAGCTTTAATTACGAGTTCTACACACTATTTTCTAGTTAAATTTGTCGCGAAATGAATAAAAAACCATACTTTTCATTTAGAAATCAAAATTAAAAACTGAAAATTTTCATCTAATTTACGAATGTGTGTGTGACAATAACACGCTATGCGACGTTGCCTCTTCGTGCGATCACCGAAAAAGACAAACGCTCGGGGATGGTTGCTCGTGCGCTATGTTGCCGTTCTTACTGTCTGTCTGCTCACGACTTAGTTGACACTTTGTTTTGTTGGTTATTTCTTTCTTACAAATAATATCAACAACGCGTCTTTAGATTCATAATTTGTTTTTGAATCCCTTATGCATTTACTGTGTCGATTATACGCCAATCAGCCGTCATGAAAATCAAATTAATCATGGAAGGAACTTCAAAGGCATTTTATAGAAAACACAAATATTCCGGCCCACCGAAATCTAAAAAAAGGGCTCAAGCTCAACTAAAACGCCATTACGGGGATGGTGTATCGTAAGTAATTATTTGTTTTACTTCTTGATTAGGTACCTACCTATATTTTCTGTCATTTGGCCTGCATTTGGGTAGCTAGGGTTGGAAAGGATGATATTAAAGTACTTAGTTTCTTTCTCCTTTTACATAGTACCAGTCAACAAATATTCTACATATTTTGTTCTTTCAGTCGTGTGGAGGTATGGCATACAAAAGAGAATATAGCTAAAGTAGAAAGTGAAGAAGTTAAAAGTACAAGGTTAGTTTTAGTATCCTATACCTACAATACATGTTATGTGTACATGTCATAGCGAATACCATATTTTGAATGATATGTTTTAAAACTGTATTTTATTTCAGGTGTAGTGCTAAATGAGGAGGCAATTACTGAAATACAATGTTTTCCTTCACTAGCAAGAAAATCAATAGACATCCTGACTGCTCCGTGAGAGATGAGAAGAATTTTCCCATTGTCGAAAAGAATGGAGTTTTATCATTGAAGGAAAATCACAATTACTACTACCAAGTAAAACATGATATTATAGCATCACACTTATTTTGTAAACTTTATTTTTATTTTAGTAAAGCCAGCAAACAAACACTGGAGCAATCTGATGGTAAAAAACAATCCAGGCCAACATATATCTCTATGTATATATGCTAATCAAAGGTGAAATTATTGAAATAAAAAAAAATTATTAATAATACATTAGTGACCCAAGATTTAAATGTTTAAATTCAAATGTGTAATTTCCCTGATTGGTCCTTCCTTTTATCTGAAAGACAACTCCTTTACACATTTTTATTATGGTGGTTGAAATCGGGAACTGAAACTGGGCTTCATCTTCAAACTCAATTATATCATGTTACCGGTTTCATTCCACCCAGGGGTGCATTGGCATGGCTATATTATAGATATAATAAAGCAAATCCGGGCTATGAACAACATGTGTGCTAAATTGTTATATATTGTTTGTATTCTACCAGGTACTAATTATGGTTTTCTTTTAGGTTCAGGGCAACTAAGGATTACAAGAATGAAAAAATGTTATATCATTGGTTTTGTGAATTCAACTACGCCAATAACTGTAATTGAAGTACAAAAAAATGAACCATTTATTAAGAAAATGATCCATAAATTGGTTTACTTTTATAAAAACTCCATGTTGCCAGAAATAGTACAAAGGTAAATACAAAAGGGAGCTAAATGTATTTATCTAGAATAAGTGCATAAAATAAAAACCCATTCGAACTATTGTGTGTTTCTTGATTTTTATTATTGACAAGACCTATTATCCCAAAAATCCTACTTCCTACATAAACAAATATACAAACATTTACTGCTGCATATTTTTTCATACTTACACCTAATTTATTTGTTACAATATAAATAAAGTCCCCGGATAATCACACTGCCTTGCCTACTGGGCCCCAAGACTTGTGTTACCTAGTAGCGGACTAGGGGGGAGGGAACCTAGAATTTTAATAAATATAGGTATAACATCCAAGACCTGGTTGTTTTTTTGTTTTTTTATTAATTCTTGTTCCGTGCGAGGATCGAAACCGCGACCTCACGATCTTACGGCTAGCACTTTAGGCTAACATCTCAGTGTGATCCAATAAAAGAAAAATTATTTGGTACACCTTCTGTCACAAAGATATTGCGTTGGATAGGGATCCATAACACCACAAACATCGGGTTTTGACGGCCTCCATAGTGCAGTGGCTAACTCACCAAGCTGTTGATCAAGAGGTCCTGGTTTGATTGTCACACAGAACACAAAAACTGTTCCGGTTCTAGGTATATATGTAAATAAGTACCTGCTAGTTGGCTATACATATGATAATCCATAACACAAACCATGGCTTTCTTAGGCGCCATGGATTACTACTTTGGGGATATTATAACAGTAACATATACGCAATAAGAATAATTTTTAAAGAACAAAAGAATTTCGCCGCCTCCTTTTTATAATCTGGTGTAAATATAGCTATATTATAGTTAGGTACTTATATTTCTAACCCAACGGAAAAAAAATACTTCGGGGTTCGAACTAACAACTTGCCGCTTAGAATCTAGGCGCACGCATAAAACGCCAGCATGCTATATTTGTGTCGTATTACTACCAAGGAACATTACTACGTAAACTAAATATCAAACACTCGCTACGAGGAGGCCATAATGCATGTAAAAAGGACGCCGTCTGTTGCGCTCTCTATCGCACTTGTAGGAGTTTTGTTTGCTTGTGTGCGATATGCTTAAAGTACGTAAAGGAATACATAATTAACTTATTTGGATAGTACAATACAACAAAACGTGTAAAGTAATTTTTGACAATTCTGTATTTATATAAAGATGTCGCGAAACATCTTTAAAGTAAAAAAATTTTAAAGCTTATTTCACAAATAAATAAAAACCAGAAATTTGTGGAACTAGCGCCATCTAGCGGGACTTTAGCTTTTTGTAGGCTCATCGAACCACCTTAAGTCGTCTAGCTACCATTAGGTACGCAAATAACGTCGAATGACGAACGTCTAGGACTATATAGATGGCGCTGTGCATTAAACATCGTACATTAAACATCGGCTCTGTGATTCTTTATTTCTTTTCATTACAATTTAATACCAATTGAAGTAAATATGATTAGAATTTATTGATTGTGACGTAAATAGTGACGACTAATGTTTGTAGACAAAACCACTCAGTAAAAAGTGACTCAAGATAAAAGTGACGATGAAAAGAGTGAAGTTTATAGTGAAATTTTACCTAAAACCTAATAATAAAACAACGTAAGTTTGGCAATAATCATAATAGACCTATTACAGTCCATTAAAAAAAAATATAAGTTAAAAACAGTGCTTAACATTCCTAAATGTACTTAACAATGACCGTTATATTAGAACAAAGGACTTAATCAGCCGGGTCAACAGTGAAATAATGTGACAACTAACGACATCTATTACAAATTCTACAAAACCAGTACTGGTGCTGCCATATAGAGCTTTGTATAAGAAACTTTACACAAAAAAATCATTACGATCTTGCAATCATCATATAATTGAAAACCGATCAATAGAGGGCATTGTTATTTAAAATAAATAAATAAAATTTCCTAAAATCTAATTGAAGATATTAAATATAATTGATATATATATATTTAATATCATTGCAAGTCATATTGTATTTTACAAATATGGAGAATGTAACCGTTAGAAATAAAAGGGAAAAAACACAAATATCCGACTATGAATGCAACTCAGATGATTCAAGTATTAGTGAGGAGGAACAGTCTTCATGTTTGTTTTCGATTGCGGAGACTGGGAACTGTAGTTTACCGATCAACAATAGTTTGAATGACTCCATAGTAGATGACATGAAGAAGAAAATAGAAGAACTATCCAAAAGAATTGAAATTGCAGATTTAGAAATAAGTAACTTAAATTTAGATAATGAAAATTATAAAAAAATTATTAATCAGCAAGAAAAAAAAATTCTAATACTGACAAAGTTAAATCAGCCTACTAATTTTAATAAAAACCAACAAGCAAATACACTTTGGTCTACGCCTATAAAACGTCGACTTACAAATGCGCACATCAAAGCCCCTAGGACGCCTCTACACTATTTAAACAGTTCAATGAGAAACCGCACTGTAGTAAGGGCCTCGACACCTAGGAAAGATCAATCTAATCAACAATTACCAAAATCGTCATCGCCGAAGCTTACTAATATAACGGGAGATCTTAATCAAAACAATAAGTATGAGAGTAGGGAGCTAAAACAAAATCAGATTGTTATTGTTGGCGACCAACAATGTAGAGGACTGGCATGCAAGTTATTAAAATGCAGAGACAACAAGTGGGAGATCGTATTGCTGCTAGCTGTATGGAAGTCTCAAAAACAATAGATAAAAAGGACATTGTTATACTTTCAGTTGGGTCTAACGATAAAAACCCGTATAGGTTGTTTTCAGAGCTTTGCGATGCACTTCACTCGTTAAAGGGCTGTTTTAAAGTGTTTGTTTTAAGCGTTAAAAATAATCCGTTTTTAAATGTCAGAATTATTCAAATTGTGAATTTTTAAACTACTGTGATATAAAGTCAGGCAATACGTTTAATTGGGTAAATTATCTTAGTTTTAAGTTAAATATAGAGATTGATTTTATTAACTATAAAAATAAATTTCTCAAACTGTTCCGACGACCAATCACTATTGCAGCAAATTTAAATAGTAATAACTGTTTTGAGTCAAAAGTACCTTGCGTAGGAAGTGGTATTAATAACATTAAAACTGATACATTTTTTCGAGCATAAAATAACGATAATGCATCAAAATATAGCCGGTATTCTTAATAAGCAAGACGTAGTTTCGACGGCTATTAGAACTCTTGAGCAACAAATAGGTACAATAAATATAATTTGCTAAACAGAGACGTTTATAAAAAGTGGATCAGAAACTAACCTTAGCTTAAAGAACTACAAGATAGCGTTATATTTTTCCCGACCTTCTGAGTGGAGAGGGGGATCCTGTATTTTACTAAAAAATGGCATGAAATACATGCAAGTTAACGTACAAAAGCCAAAATTATTTTATTTTGAATACTGTGCTATAGAAATATTAGAACTAAACATATGCATAGTTTGCATATACAGAACTCCTAATTCTAGTCTTGATTTGTTTTTCCATGAACTAGAAACACTTCTACATCCCTTGACAAAAAAGCGTAAAAAAGGTATAGTACTTAGTGGTGATTTTAATATAAACATATTGAAAGAAAGTAAAATATCAAAAAAACTTCTCGAGTTTACTATGCCAATACAATATAACAATACATATAAATAAACCCACAAGAAAAAAGGCATGTTTAGATTTAATAGCCAGTAATTTAAATTGCTCCACAAGTGACGTACATCTACATATTATGTTTATCTGACCACGAGACTACGCAAACTATGACACAAATAAAAGACACTAAACAACAATTATTTCAGTACCAATCATGTTATTTTGACATAAAAAGAGATTTTAGTCAAGAAAGTATAATAAAATATGTCGAATATATTTCAAGCTTATCATTTAATGACGTTTATAGTGCCACTAATACTGAAAATGCGTTTAATATGTTTCATGACTACCTAATCCTCTTTTTTAATTTATCAGAATAAATAATTAACCTATAAGAAAAGTTTTAATTTCTAAAGGACTTAAAAAATCATGTATCACGAAACGAAGATTATATTTAAAATACCGTCTGTGTAGTAACAATAAGCATTAAATAAGAACAAATACACAACATACACCAAAATATTAAAAAAAATTTTTGACAGCGCACACAAGTCAGATAATGCTAAATATTTGAGTAATGCAAAAAACAAATGTAAAGCCTGTTGGACATTAATAAAACATACTTCAGGAACGAATAGTCACGCAAAATCAATTGAAAAAATTACAAATGACGGTAAAGTTTATACAGACCCTACAGACATTTGTGTGAAATTTAATGAACATTTTATTAATTTTGATAAGATAAACTCTACAAAAAAGAAAAAATATGACAAATTTGGGCCAAAAGTTAAAAATAATTTTAATTCAATATTTTTGACACCTGTAACTGAAAAAGACATAATTAAAATAATTATGGATCTGAAAAACACTCGATCAGTAGGGTATGATTCCATATCAACTCAAATACGAAAGGCTAGTGCTAAGTTTGCTGCAGGCCCATTGACACATATTATAAATTTATCGCTGTCCGAAGGAGTTTATCCTAGTAGGTTGAAAAAATCTATTGTCAAGCCACTCTTAAAAAAGGGGGAAATAGATGATATCAATAACTTTAGACCGGTTACATTAGTATCAGTCCTATCGAAGACTTTTGAAAGGGCAGTGTACGACAAACTGTATTGTTTCTTCACTCACCAAAATACGTTAACGGCACAGCAATTTGGTTTTAGAAAATACAGCTCTACAACGCTGGCTTGCTATAATTTAGTGAAAGAAGTGATTCAAGCTCTAAATCGTGGCATATACCCTATGTCAGTATTCCTAGATATGTCTAAGGCCTTCGATCGCGTTTCGCATGACATACTTTAAAAAAAAAATGCAGTGTTACGGCGTAAGAGGGGTAGCATTAGAATGGCTGCGAAGCTATTTATGAGCTATTTATATACAAGACTAAATTAATTCAATTCCAAACTTATAATTCAAAATTTAATAAATATAACATGAAATATAATGACATTCGCCTGGACATTGTAGAATCTACGAAATTTTTAGGCGTTACAATTGACCAACACTTAAATTGGAAAGAACATGTCAATAACGTTTGTATGAGAATCGATAGATTTATTTACGTTCTAAGGCAAATAGTGCGAGTAGTATCATTTCAGGCGACACTTCTTGCCTATCACGGGTATATTTCGTCCGTCATCAGATATGGCTTAATTTTATGGGGAAACTCGGTTGAGGCTGACAGAGTATTTATTCTATAAAAAAAATGTATACGGGCCATTTGTAGGGCAGATTTAATAGACAGCTGTAAACCGTTATTCGCGAAACTAAAAATATTGCCACCTCCGTCACTATACATATATGAAGTATGTTGTTTCGTCAATCGGAATAAATATTTATTTGAGAAAAATGAGGAAGTCATTGGACGGCGTGGTAGAGACAAACATAAACTTTATGTACCACACCAAAAGCTGACTCTGTATAGTAGAAATGTACACTGTATGGCTGTCAGACTGTATAATAAATTACCCAGGACATATACAGATCTTTCTGAAAAAAAATTTAAAATAGAATTATGTAATTTACTATTAGACAAAATGTACTACGACATAAATCTTTATTTAAATGACAAAATATGAATTGTAAGTTGCTGGCTGAATATTTATTTCTTTTATTTAATTGAAAATTTGACTTAATTTTAATTATTGTTTACTTTTGACATTTTTATATTTTTGATATGCGTTGACATCTCTTAACTTTAATTTGGACATATTTATTGTTGTTTGTTATTTTTATTCGTTTTACCTTGCGACATAACTTATTTAATTTGATTATATTTCAATTGTCAATGTAATTTATGTAATAGTAATTAATTCGATTGCTTTAATGATTTAGATATATATTTCCAATTTTATAATTTTGCACGCTGAATAATCAGCAGTATATGATGGATTTAATTTATATTTAAGATCTAACTGTACCATATATTGGCAAATAAAGATTTTATCTTATCTATCTATCTTAGGGGTTCGAGAAACCCTGCTACACAGTATATATAGAACTAGCTTTTGCCCGTGACTTCAATTGCGTATTCCGCTCGGGGACGATACAAAAAAATCATGAACAACAATATTAGTCACAATAACATTCCTTGTCCTTCCTTTACCTGTCATTCACAACCAAATTATTATACAATGGCTTTTCTGACTGAAATTAACAAAATATTAAACAAATTAAAATAGTTTTTTTATAGATCCGATTATTTTGAGTTAAGATACATTTAGAAAGCATTGTGCATTATGTGGAATATATAATTTTATGCTAGCATACGTTTTGCATTATGTGGAATATATAATTTTATGCTAGCATACGTTTTGCATTATGTGGAATATATAATTTTATGCTAGCATAAGTTTTTAAGCAATCGACATGAAACTGACAGTGTGAGGAGATAATGAATTTCTTTCATCGTTTGGCCTTTTGGGCTTTATGATGGTCATTATTCATCGTTGGGATTTCCAACGTTGTGGGAGACTTCCTAAGCGCAGAGTCAGCCAGTATGTAATTTAGCAAGCAAATATCGGCCAGCTAACCAAGCAAAACATCGTAAGCAAAGAATACGTGAATATGTTTATATATTGTTGTCGAATATAAATGTTTTAGTTTCGTAAAATAAAGTTTTACGAAATGTGCCAAAAATCATGCCAATGTTTAGCTGTTTTGGCGTGATTGAGTAACAAACATCCTAACTTTCACATATATAATTTTTGTAGGGTATTTATTTATTTTTTATATAAATTGGGTTCTAATGCATATTCCAGGGTCTGAAATCTCATAACCTGACGGAGGACTGGCGAGTGTCATCTCATAGCGACGACTTCTATGGAAACGAGTTCATTGCGAGCATAGAACACACCAGGTAAAGTTATGTTGACATTTACAGCAAATATTGATAATTAGACCTTTAAGTGTTATTTTGGGTAGTAGCCCTGTCTCATAAGCCGGAGGTCCCAGGTTCGCGTCCTGATCAGGCTTTAATTTGTGTTATGAACAGATGTTTTTTCTCGGGTCATGGTTGAGAGGATTATTTCATGTATGTGTGGCTTACCTATATCATACTTCACGAGTCAAACGTAAATCGCTCTTAATTAGGATTGGGAACCCAGAATAAACTCTTATTTATTCTGGGTTCCCATTCAGGTCATCTATAACACATACTAAGGTTCAAAAAATTATAGCTTTGAAATAAATTAGTAATTGTACGATGCGACCAATTCACAGTGATACAAATAGTGATAAAAAGCTAACACTAGAAAATGTCTGTTCAGTACTAAAATATTACAAAATATCTAATTACCTATACTATATATTTACATAAGATTCAATTATAACTCATAAACAATTGAAATGTTTATGTGTGGGAAATTTTGATTAAAACTGAAAATCTACGGATTCAAATTCTATTCCGCCTAATTTCTCGTTTCATGGTTGAGGGAAAAAAGGACTACGACCATTAGTAAGCCGGTCCAAAACTTAGACTGGCCAAAAGCAGCAAATTGTTGTGATAAAAACTCGTACGAAATCAGTTCAATCCCTGTTCTGGAATTAATTCACTAAAACTATTAAGGAATCATCATGTCAAGAAAGACTATACTCGTACAATCAAAGATTATTTGAATGACAATAGATCGTGGATTAAGATATCTCTGTATCTGTTTCTAAAGACTGTGTAAACATCTTGACTGCGACATGACAGCACACATGTAGCATACTTTTTTGCGTATGATTTTTCAAGTCCTAATTCAAATTGTATACCTACTAATCCATGAATTAATATTTTTTGTCAAAAGTGTGCCGAGAGGTTTTTTTTCCGCCACCTTGATTTCATCTCGGTCTACCCATAATGCCTTTTACAAATCGAAGTATATAAGGAATATTGACGTTCATTAAGTGTAACAGTTTATGCACCAAAAATAAAATAAAATATTTTGAAATATTATGAGTTTAAAGCAAGAACATAGCACGAGTATTACATCTCCATTTGGTTTAGATTTTTAGGGCTTCATGTTAGCTCTGTTGGACATACATTATTTTCGTCTCCGCAACTCATTTAGAAACACGATTACACTATGGTAGCACTTCACATCGCTATTCGTGTTCGCGTATTCGTCTAATTCACCCGTATACGACGAAGTGAAGTAGCATTGTTTGTCTATAATTGCCTATTCTCACGAACAAGATTTATACGCAAATACGCGAACACCCGTATCCGCAAGCTCGTCGGTATTTTGGATCTGAAAGATTGCGAGTACGCCAAATAAGTTCGTTTACCGTTCACACCCACACATCGCTCGGTCAGAAGTGTGCGATGCGCGACATCGTTGGACGTGTTTAGTTTGTTGATAACTCGCTACAAAATTGATTGGAAAACTTACGTATCAAATGCATCCCTGCATCCGAAACATTCGATGTGTTCCTGTTATAGGTACGAACATCAACACGACTAGTAAACAAAGCCGAATAAAACACGCAAATAATGAATACCGATGTGAAGTACCACTATTACTATTAATTCGAAGGCGTACTGCCTTCAGTCACTCAGTTTAAGCTACGATAGACATGCATGGTAATACTCTGCGAGATTTTTGACGCCAGTAAAGAAAAAAGAGAACTATGTACTCTTAAAAAATTATACGGTTGTTAATTAGATTGATTCCTTCTCAAACATAATTCTTAATTTCAGATACCCCTTCTACGGCACCCAGTTCCACCCAGAAAAGGCATCTTTTGAGTGGAACCCTAAGAAATACTACGTGCACTCAACAAACGCCGTGAATGCCAATCGATATTTTATGGATTTCTTCGTATCCGAGTGTAAAAAGAGTCGACATTCATTTAAAAATTTCGCCGAAGAGAATCAGTATTTGATTTACAACTATATGCCAACATTTACTGGTGCTATTGGGAGTGCGTATACGCAATGTTACTTTTTTGAACCGAAAGGAAATGTGAATGTATAAAAATGTGATAAATTAAATAAAAAAGTTGTTATTATTAAGATTGTTCGTATTCAATAATTACCAAAGTTACATAAAAAACAGCTGTTTGGAACGATTTCTTCTTTATTTTCATAAGAATGGCGTATAAGTTTCAAGAGTTGTTTATTAATTTATTAATTGTATTAATAAACACCAGCAAGTTTACAGTTTACATTGCTTCATGATAGTGTTACATGGTCCAAATAATATTAATCTTCTTTCGAATATTTTTCTTTCAAAGTCAGTATTATACGTGTAACGTAAGTATACTCGGGATTGCCTGTAAACCAAAGAACTCCCTATCGGTCAACGAATCGCATAAAAGTAGTTTTAAATAATATTTCTCTGCACATGTTCGAGCCAGCATTAATCGGAATTGCCGGGCAGCAATGTCGAATACATGTAGTTCAACGTTCGGAATAAATGCCGACTGGACAATGGAGTTCGGGTTCTGGCAAGACGAGCCAAATGAGCTGACCTGCAAAAACACCAAAAGGAGTACCCGATTGGCATTTGCCGGTCTGAACACATTATTGGATTTTTTATAGTAGATCATCAAATTATTACAAAAAGCCAAGGGTGTCCAGTTTATACCCACTTATTCCTATATGACTTTGTTTTGTTTACATTTAATAAGTGATAGCGCACAACATTAACCTACCCACAACTAGAAAAAAACAAGAACATCTGTCGAAGCATCTATCTTATCCCCCGAGCTTGTCTAATAGAAAAGTCAATTAAAAAATATCTAGCAATCAAGCTATTATTCGCGATTGAATCATAGTGATTTCTTATCACATTAAACTTCAGATTTATAGCGATATCGATAACGATTGATAAAGTGTTGAGTGTAATAGTTGATTAAAACTTACCGACTTTCGAATTTAGAATACGTCAAGTCAAGATGAATGCTCATCTTATTTATTTAGTTTTATTTGTTATCTGTGGCTTCGAGGCCGCGGTGGTTGTTAAATCGAACGTTACTTTAAATAATCGTCCCATAATCGGAGTGTTGTCTCAAGAGCAATCTTACTATTTGCATGGGAAATATCCAGAAGAAAACTATACAAGTTATATTGCCGCGTCATATGTTAAGGATGTTGAAAAATCTGGTGCCAGGGTAGTGCCGATCATGTAAGTAAATAGACCATATTTATTATTTAATTTTACGTAATATTTTTATGTTGTGTGAAAATAAGTTATATTTGATTAAATCAGAATGTATTTTATTTGTACACTGGGAAACTTTGTCTTCGTCTTCTTTAATAATAAGGTTACTGCGAATAAAAGGTTCATCTCACTTGATGACAAGTAAAGATGGACCCAACGGACGCGGGATACAAATTCTGAAATTGAAACTGAAGTGTACATTCATACAAATGATGAAATCTTAGCCAGCGTCTGGTACAGATAGTTCAGCACATTTCTGTTCGCGGCATTACGTGTGCTCAGCTTTGTTTGGCAGCAGACATCAGGACATTTTAGTCACGTACATACAGTGGCCGTATATATATGTATATGTAAAAGCTTAACGCACATAGCACCGCTCGCACATGTATTGTAAGCAAGAAGAGGGCTCTATGAGTTCTAAATGAGCATACCGCAGCAAAAAGAAATGAGAGACTAGCTTTTTTGATATTTATGATTTTGTTTTTCATACGTAACTTGAATATTTTTTGTATTACAGGATCGGAAAGGACAGAACTTACTATGAAGATATTTTATCGAAAGTAAATGGGTAAGTTACTTAAATTACCATTCTTGATTTTACTTGTATGTACAGTACGAGTGGTTAAGGCGCTGGTATATCGAGGCGTCAGGTTCGATCCCGGTTACTGCCAATTCTATAAATGAGTTTTTTGGTACAACTTATATAAAGGTACACAAAACTAACATACATTTATGTATGTCTGGTAACCTATAGTACTATAAATTGCCTGATACCACATACATTGATTGGACGAAGTTGATGCCCTGCAGTAGGATCACCTAGCTTCAGATTCAGTTAGAACTCTATACCGAATGGTATAGTTTTTGCTGTACATATTTATAATATCGTTTTTTACATATATGATGTATATACCTGTACAATATATTGAATGGTTTAGGTAAGCCATCACACATAACACAATATTCTTTCAATCGCGCTAAAAATAGAAAGATTGGTTTACTCATCAGTTTATCTGGGAACCACGGTATCACATCACATAACATAAAAATAATTTTTTTTTATTATTTCACAAATTGACGAAACATTTTTATACAATCAAAGTTTTAATAAGTATTTTAGCGTTTTCGCGTCCAACGTCTTCGTTGTAATAACTATACATGAATAGCCTAGAACTAACAAGGACTTACCTAAGGACTTACATCACACCAAAAATAAAAGAACTCCCAAACCGAAAAGCGAGGCGACCCGGCCGTAGTAGTCAAACATATAGCCAGTGGGCTACAGTGAGCTATTCATCGTAGTGTACGGCGATAGATAAAAAAATTAGTGGCCTGGGTGTTAGTGGATGCCACTCACCATAACATGGGATTTCATACATAAATTACTATCAACCGGCCTGCGCAAGCGCTTGGGTGCACTTAGGACGGCATATTAGAGTCCTGATAGGAGTTGCGTTTCGTTCGCTATTTTTACAGAGCCACAAATTCCTGTCGCTCGATCTCGCTCCGATCGCCGCCCGGTACGGAAGTTCTAAGTCCCTTCCCGATATTCCGTGGCGCTCAGTTTACTGACGTCACAGTATAGCGTGTTGGTTCCGTGATACGGTTTTTCTGAGTTTTCTTACTCCCACCGAGCGCTATCGTAGTGATTTTCTTTGCGACTAAACCTCTCAGTCTTCAAAGTGCTGTGCTGAGTGCTGTGTGGGCCCAGCGTAAAGTATTCTGGTTTTAGTACAAAGGATTAACGGTGACAACTGAACTCGTACTGATCCAGTCCTTTTTATTTATTATTCCTTCTACTATTTTATTTATTTTCTCTTCTATTTACATATTTATTTATCTGTATAATATTTGTGTCTTTTTGTCGGTAAACGTTGACCCTAAAACCCCGGCCCCTCAGGCCACCCACGCCCAGACCCATCAGCTCCTCTCACGCGTCTCCCGCGCCCTCCAACATGGACTGTGTGTCGGACACGTCCTCGCGCACATCACGTAGGAAGCGTACCGCTATAAGAAGCGTTCGAAAAAAGCAGCGGTGTCTTCAACACCTGAGCCCTCCCCGGTGTCCTCAACACCCGCCCCCGCGCCGCTTATGTCACTCGAAGTGACCGCGTCTACGTCGGTCCCATCGTAGTCAGCGACGTGCTGCGCTCCCGTCCTACCGAAGTCTCAGCTCCCTCCGCCCGCCTTCCTCCGCGAAATAGCGCGCTGGACCGCAGTTTCTAACTTGTGCAAAGAGCACAAAATTAATTACTTAAAAGCCGCCAACGCAGGCGAATCAATTAAAATTCAGGTCGCGACCATCGACGACTTCCTGTCTTTTACTAGGCTTCTATCGATCAAACAAATCGCGTGTCACACTTACGCCCTCCTGGAGGAGCGCAAGGTCCGCGCAGTATTACGAGGCGTTTCGATCGAACTCAGTAACGACGACATTCTCGAGGACCTTAAGTCCCAGGGCTTCCTGGCTGAAGCAGTGCACAAGATGCACTCCAACCGGGGCAAACGTTTTCCGTTAGTATTAGTAACCCTAACCAATACTCCCAACTCGAGGGTACTAACCGTCGTGGGCACCCTGGGCAATGCCACCGTTGCCAGCTTTACCGACGCCGCCCCTCACTCCTGCCAACTTCCCGCCGCTGCACAACCGGGGTCCCCCGGAAGCAAAGCCCGTGCACCCGACGCCTACTCCGGCTCTGACCCGGAGACAGCGTCCAGCCGCTCCACCTGTACCTTCTCGTCCTATCCTAGCTCCCGGAGCTCCCGTAGGCCCACGTCCCGCTCAGTCGTCTTCACCTCAGTCGTCGTTGGCTGAGGACATGAAGACCGTGTTCGACGTCATTCAAAACGTCGACATTAAGGATATCTCCGTACTCGCACGCAAACTGCAAACCGCCAGCTCTCCTCAAGAGCGTCTATTTGCGTTAGCCGAGCATCACTCGCTACTTAGTTCTTTATAAATTGTCTTTTTCGTATAAATTCGTTAAATAAGTAAATATAATTTCTAGACCGCAAACCCCGCGTGCTGTCGTATCAAACCCAAGGGCTTATCCCTAGTTTTTTTTTAACGTACGTAGCCTTAGTACTAACCTTCCTGAGCTCAAACTGTTCCTTCAGAACAACGAGCCAGACTTATTGCTTCTTCAAGAGACGTCGCTCACTCCAAAGCGAGTCCAAACTCCTGCAGCGGTCCAGGGGATTTGCTATTCCCAATTACGCGTTCACCCGTAACGATAGGCCCAACCCCGACGGTTTTGGCGGCACCGCTATCTATTACAAAAGAGGGTTCCATTGCTCTCCTCTCCCTACCCCTCCTCTCCTCAACATGGAATCCAGTGGGTGTAGATTGGCTATGACTGGTCATCTGACTGACTAGTGGCACCAGACCAATCCGCAGCGATTTTGTTTCCATTCTCGCCCTCGGCCATTCAGTCATTATGTTCGGAGTTTTTAACTCCAAACATACTGACTGGACGTGCCTATCGACTAACACCAGCGGTATCGCTCTCCTTAATATCACTGAGCAACTTGACTTAGACGTCATCTCCCGTCACTTCCACTCACTATCCCGACAACCCAAACCACTCTCCTGATATCCTCGATTTTGCGATCAAACGAATCAACCTCGATCTCAGGTCTATCGAACCGATCGATGACCTAGGCTCCGATCATCGCCCCGTCTCCCAAGTGCTAGGGCCGCCTAACGATAACGTCACCTCTCCTAAGATCTTTACCAACTGGCAAGGTTTTAAAAGTAAATTAATTTCAGCCTTAGAGGCCCCAAACTCTTCACTCGCGATCTCGCCCGACCAATTAGATAGCCCGGATAAAATAGACTCCGTAGTCAATTCTCTCACTGATGCTGTCAACTCAGCCATCAGTGACAACGAAAAGGTTGCTAAGCAAGGCAAACTCACGCTTCCCTTAGCCGTTAGCAATCTTATTAAAGCTAAGTACGCGGCTCTCCGGAGAGCCAAGCTCTATTCCACGCCCGCCTATAGATCAGCTGCGAATCAGCTTGAACGTAAAGTTAGGTTTTACCTCGCGGAACTCTGAGACACTCAAATGAACGATCTCATGGAGAATATCTCCCCGTCCCATCAAGCGTATTATAGCATGGCCCGAGCCCTACGTGTAGACGCCGCCTCTCACGTTCCTCCTCTTACTCGTCCCGACGGCACTACCGCCTTTGAAAATTAAGAGAAAGCCGAATGCTTCAGAGATAGCGTTGCCTCTCAATGCTCACCCAGCACGCAACCCGCGATCCCTCCCACATCCAGGTGGTGGAGGACGAAGTCCACCAAATGAAATGAAATGAACCCACTGACCCCGTCACAGTGTCTAATGACGAAATCTCTCTTCTCATTAGAAGTCAAAAATCCAAAAAGACTTCGGGTGCGGATGGAATAGCTACTTTCCAAAAGCCTGGAAAGAAGCGACAGTCATAGGCATTCCCAAGCCGGGTAAACCTCTGAATATCCCGGCTAATCACAGACCCATCAGCCTCCTCAAGTCTTTCTCTCTCTCTCTCGAATGAGGAACCATCTGTTTCCAACGGATGGCGATCCCCTCATCATTCCCCATCAGTTCGGCTTTTGCGCTAAGCACTCTTGCCCTCAGCAAGTACCCCGTATAGTCGAGTACATTCTCGACGGCTTCTATTCGTGACGTCATAAAGCGGTCGCAGTCTTCTTCGACGTAGCCAGGGTTTCGATAACGTCTGGCACAGCGGTCTCGTTAATAAACTCTACAAAATAGGCTTACCAGATCGCCTAGTCAGGATAATCGCGTCGTTTCTCAAAGACCGTACGTTTTGATTTAATTATACTTACACCATACACTTATTAACTCATCCTGAAACTACAAGATGTCTATAACTTTGCAGTAATATTGTCTTTTTTTCTTTCTCCTTATTTTTCTTTGTTTTGTATTTATTCGATAATTTTGTTTGTAAACTTGTACAACATTTTATTATTTAGTATTATATGTATACTACCTGGAGGTGGGCGATAACAGCCGCAACACAGTGCTCACTAAAGTAGCTGTTATCGATTCTCTTGTAATTGTTACTCTTTCCACGCCTCCTCCCATAAAGGTTGGAGTCCCTCAAGGCTCAGCCCTCGCCCCTCTGTTGTACACCGTGTACACCAACGACATTCTCATCCCGCCGAAAGGCGTTGAACTCGCCCTCTTTGCCGACGACACCGCCCTTTACAACAAAGGTCACAGTGTCCCGCAGCTCGTCACCAGACTCCAAAAGGCCGTAAACGCCCTCGGTGTATGGTTTCAAAAATGGCGCATCGATGTGAACCCTGAAAAGAGTTCTGCGATTCGCTTCGACCCCAAACGCCGTCGTCCCGCTGGCGATCCCCACGTTCGAATGTTAGGCATTCCCATCCTCTGGAAGCGCAGTACTAAATACTTAGGCGTCACCTTAGATCCGACGCTTTCTTTCAAGCCACACGTCGATAGAGTATCGAAACTCGCCCGTCTTTACTTAGGCCGCCTAAATGGTATGTTAGGTAGGAAAAGCAAAATGTCTTTTAGAAACACACGTACACTTTATAAGGTCTGCGTTAGACCGGTCATGCCTCGCCAATCTTTGCCCACGCCAAACCCTCCGTCCTGCACAAACTGCAGTGGTTCAAAATCTCTTCTACCGCAGGGCCACAAACGCACCATAGTACGTGCGTAACGCGGACCTGCACAGAGATCTTGAATTATCTACAGTGCAACAGCACCTCCAAACGCTCTTGGAAGCGTTATTTACACGCTCCGAAACCCACCCCAATCCCTTAGTTCCAGCTTCAGCCTGGAATATTACCCCTGTTCTCGATTTGAAGTTCAAAGTCGCTAGGCCTAGGAATGCGCGAGCGTACTCTTCCACCAGACTGTCATCAGATCTCGAAGCCCTTCTGGCCGCTACTTCTAATTCTAACGTAAATTCGAATTAACTTAATTTCTATTAATGTAATTTAATTTAACTTCTCTTTGCAATTTTGAGCACCTTCAGTGCTATGAATTCACTATCAGTGCTTTGAGCACCTTCAGTGCTATGTGAAACCCAGCGGGTGTCCCCTTCTGGGCCTCGCTAGCGCAGCCTTTCTCTCCAATTGGCCGTCGCTTCAGATGAAGGCTGTGAGGCAAAAAATTGCACGAGTCATTCAGGGGGTTTTTTAGTGGGTAGGGCTCTGGTAGGCTCGGAGCGAGTCCCACATAACTCCGATCGTGTGCGCGGGGTATGAGTCAGAGCATTTGTTACCCTCCTGCCCTTTCCGTGGAGGGGAACAAAAAAAATCCTGTGGAGTTTGGAAGGCCTTTGGTTTGTCCATCTAAACATCCACATGTCACATCTATACTGTGAAAATAAAATATAAAAACAATACTGCCCCGATTCAACACTAAACCGAGAAGAATCGATTTTAGACTAGTAGTCTAAAATGTTTTTGTCAAACGGTCCATATAAAAAAAAAATACACCAAATGTTGTCTTTCTACTCACGTAACTTTCTCGTTCAGTGTGCTTTTCCCCGGTGGCGCCACCTACTTCAACCAGTCCAATGGCTACGCAGACGCCGGCCAGCACATCTACGAGATCGCAATTCAGATGAACGAGGCAGGAGATTACTTCCCCATCTTCGGAACTTGTCTTGGATTTGAACTCCTCATTATCATTGCTTCAGGAAGAGGGGAGAAAGAAAACAGGATTACGTGTTATTCTTATGGTAATCTTCGTTTGGATTTTACTGCTGGTGAGTTTTTTTTAATATTATTTTGTTATATCAACAATGTTGTATAAATTGAAGAAATGAAACATATATGCAGTAGTGAAACATAGTTCGTAGATGGCGCGAAGATAAATTTCTACTTCTATGTTATTATTTTTCCAATTTCTTCTTCTATCTCATTTTCCTCGAGCAAATTAACTTTGGTTTTAAGCAAATTCATTTTCTTTTAAAGGTGTCCAAGAAAGAGCTCCGGCATGTTATGGTTTTTGATTGGAATATATACGGAATTTAAATATGGATATTATAGTGAAAAAGTTATTATTTAAAATTTGTAATAGCTAAATGTGAACGACCTCTGAAGCGTTAGTTACTGCTTTGGATTTCGATGACAAGATTTAATTCTGTAAAGGAGATAAATAAATAATTTCTTTCGAACATTCGTAGTTTCTAATTTAAAAAACTATTACTAAACCGAATAAGGGCTGAGGTAGGTTTTGTCTCAATCTCCAAGCGCTTACTCCAAAACTGAAACATATTTTGCTACACATATCTAATTATATCATTGATGAATTCTTTTGCGTGTTAATCAAAGGATAAATGTAATTTAATCAAAAAATTAAGATAAAAAAGCAAAACACTATTTACATAGCGGCGCGTTGATGAATCTTCATAAGATTAAAATATAATTTTTATAAAACGTTGATTTTATATTTATAAATCCAATTTTATGCCTTTTTAAGTTGGGTGGAGGGTATGGTTGAATTCGTATTTGTACTAATCTTTCGACTTAACACTGGGCACGACCACGTTATATGTCAGGAACACAGTCCTGAATTAATCATTTGTTTCTAGTTTCCATTTCTGTCAAAATGAACCTTGAATAGTAATGCCAACGTGATTGTGGGAGAGAGGCACAATATGTTTACCTCATAAATAACTTATAGTCCTAAGACCTTTTGAATTCACGAGCGTGAGCTACCGAAACTTAAGGTTCTCCAAAGTACGAAACGCACAACAACACAAAGGAATATTCAGGAAATATGTCTACCGGATATACCACGTTGAAAAATGTACCAAGTGCACAACCGCAGAGGTGGTGCGGTAATGTATATGCATTTAGGTATAATGCGATTTCTTCAACTTGTAAAAGTCTCAACAGTCAACACATTTTCGGTACAATAACTGTTGTGCTCTTGATGGATATGGTTATGGTTTAAATGGGGACTTTTAGTATTTTAATTTGTTATAATGTCCCTAAGTTTTGTACCATATTTCAGCTCTATACAAATTATTGTAAATCTACCACTATATTTCCCTCTATTTTAACAGGAGGTTTAAACGCTTTCTTTTTGACGCCATTACATCGCACAATATTAACAACGAAGTGTTCTATAAGTTTTCATTTGTATGTTAATAAAAGTTATAAAAGCTGACTAAGCGTTATTGAAAGTTACAAAGCAATCTTTGGGCTTTTGTGCAAATGTAGTAAAATTTCTTCTTAGCAAGGATTTTGGCTATGCTACTCAAAATGGACCGAATAATATGAGGACAACCGTCAACGAAAAACCGAATCAAAATTAGTGCACTTCTATGGGCGATAAGACTAAAATATTTTGTAACAAAAGTTAAATAATTTTGCTCATTTGCTTCATATATTGTATCTTTTCAGATTACCTCAAGAGTAAAATGTTCAAAGACGCCCCTAAGGACGTTGTGAACATTCTGGAACATGAAGACGTCACTGTCAACGCTCATCAATTCTGCATTGTTGATGAGGTCTATAGAATTAATATTTAAATGTTATGATTATAATTTATGATTTCATACAATCTTTACGTCGTAAATATGTTTAATATATAATTTAAACTCTACCCTTTTGGTTTTTAAATTAATACTGACTTATTAAAGTTAAAGTAGGTTTCAATCATTGTATTAGTTCAATAAATTGAAATAAAATTATTTTAAAGGTCCTACTTTTATGCGAAGTACGATAGTGACGAAAGTAAACCTATCTTAAAGTTCCTGTAACTTAGCTTGTCGATCATAAGTGCCTAACCCAGAAAACATTAGAGATCAGTGGAAGTGGAACATCTCGGCCACTTTCACCTTTTTGACAAAAATCATCAGAACTTAAGTTGCTCATTATCCAATTTTAGAGCCCCGTTTTGGCCTTGAATTTTTTCGGGGTACCCCACTAGGCTAACTAAAAAACGAAGATTACTAAATAACTAAGTGAAAGATCGCGCCATTTTATGGCTTGTAATCTTTTATTTTGCCTGTATAATCGAGGTTTAGTTATTAATATCGTTTGCAGAACCTACGTTCACACAACCTGACTGAAGACTGGCACGTCACGGCTTACAGCGACAAGTATGGTGTGAAGTTCATTGCCAGCATTGAACATACCAAGTAAGAACCTATATAAGTAAACAAAATGAAATGAATAAAAAATACTTACTTATTTTTATTTTATTCAAAAAAATGTTTATGCCACAAACTACATAGAAATGGGCAAATGCAAGCTCCATTAAATTTAAAGTCAACTGTTTATGCCACAAACTACATAGAAATGGGCAAATGTAAGCTACAGTAAATTTAAAGTCAACTGTTTAGATCTTATTCTTTTTATACTTCTTTAAAATATTAAAAGTTTTACTTAGAGTAGTATATAGGCATCGTGCCTGTGGGCACTCGACGTAAAGAGGCTTAATGACGAATTACTAAACTAGATTACAGGGCTAGGAAATGTAATTTAAAAAAAAGTTACGCCATTATATTTCCGGAGAGAGCACTTTAATTTAGAAATTACTCTCGGCTATCTGTCTCTTGCGAATACTCTACAGGGTGTCCCAAAGGTCGACGTCAAGCCGAAACTGGGTGATAGGCTAGGTCATAACAGTTATTAGAAAAATATGAAAAAAAATTTCATTCATGTATTTTTCAAATTATAGTGCTTTCTGGTTTTTTTTTTTAAAATTTACACCCTGTGGCAGTCTTTTAACTAAACCGTTTTAACTAAGCCGGTTTCGGCTTGACGTCGACCTTTGGGACACCCTGTATAGCACTGATAGATGGTCTTTTGCAAATCAAGTTTTTTGCCTTGTTGCCTTCTTGCAGATACCCTTTCTATGGTGTACAATTCCACCCAGAAAAGAACTCTTTTGAATGGAAGCTGTCGAAGAATTATGAGCATTCCTTTGACGCTGTCAAAGCTAACCGTTACTTCATGGACTTCTTCGTCCAAGAATGTAGGAAGAGCCATCATTATTTTGCGGATGCCGTAGAAGAAAACCAGTATGTAATTTATAACCATGAACCTCATTTTACTGGCGTATTGGGTAGCGCTTACCATCAGTGCTATTTGTTTGAACCCAGAGGAGCTGTAAAGAAGGCGCAAATTTGATGTCGTTTAAGAAATAAAGTATGTTTTTGAATAATACTGTGGTGTTTATTGGTATATTTTGTATATTGGTATTCGTATGATCAAATCTTACATAAAAATTTTTGAATTAAAAGGAAAGATCATAGATACAAAACAATTTAATAACAAATATGATCATAAATGTTCAAGTATTAAAATACACCCAATGCACCTAGTGTTTAGTAGATCCGGTATCTATTAAAAATCGTTGACTTTAAATTATAATAAAATTTTTAAACAAAACAGTCTTATAAGCAATAAGATCGATTTAATTATCGAACAAGAGGAATTAACAATTTATTTTGTCTGCACTGAAGCTGTAGTTTAGATGGTAATCATTTGCATAGCATTTTGTCTTAAAATCTTGGAGGTTTAGCCGCCCTTCAATTAATGTTCCCCAAATGATACATGTGTAAATTATTAAACAATCAAATAATTGTGCATGTGCGAAAGAAACCGATTAAAATCGTTCTCTATAAAGTATTTGAGAGACTCACAACTTTTCACAATATTAATATTTAAGACTTTATATTAAACTTGATTTTCGTGTTTAATCTGAATATTTTAATTTACATCGATATTTCAAGAATCTTTTAATACGGAATACTGCAATTTTAAATAATTAATAAAGTTAAAAACATTTTGAAGTATTTCCCATATAAAAATACGAAAGCTTTTTATCTTACTAATTGATATAATATACAATATGTAGATATTAACATCGGTCTAATGCATCACATTGCTACCTAACGTGTGAATGAAAGCGTATTTAACAGTTTTAGGGAACTCCACTAAACACCCAACATTACAATCAAAATTTCATTTAGCATCGTGAGAAATTGAACATGTTATATTACCTCGCCAGACACATAATGGAAAATGTTCACGAATAGACGCTTACCTGTTTTTGAACCGTAACAATACATGGTTTCAATTCGCTCAGCAGGGGGTGTCGAAAGGGGCAAGTCTCCCCTTCAAATTATTCATCAAATACACCATTATGTGTATACATCGTTATGTAACATAAGATAAACCAATTCATAATGTCAATTGTTCCTTATTATGAACGTATATTTTGCAAAAGCCAGTAGATTGGTATTATTCATCATTGCGAAATTGTGGACAAAATTAGGATATTCGGAAGTTTCTTGTTAACACACTCAAGTTCCAATATGTGATTTGTACATTATTTGAATTTATGGAAATACTTATTTATAGGTGGATTATGAAGGTTTGAATGGAATATTTTTTCGAATAAACTACTATTGCTTTATGAAGGTCAATGTGAGTATAGATATAAGCGATACAAAACGACGATAATTTGCCATTAAGCTATCGCATATCGTCGTAATAAAAGTATTTTAAACAAATATTCATGCATGTATCTATTCTCTGTGTACGAGTGTCAGTTGCTTAATACGATGAGTACATAATACAAATTTATATAGCTACGATAGTTAAACACACCTAGAACAAGAGAAAACTCATAATAATACTATGTGATGTAGTTTAAAACAAAAAGTCGGTTACCATAAACCTTCTTCATTTTGGCAAAAAGCCATACTTTTTGAGATATTGGAATAATTACGAGGAACTCTTTCCTGAGATTTACAATATCCTACTTTATGGCTTAATTTAACGAAAATAAATACAGCATTTGTTAGAAACTATCACGCCAGGAACACATCTTAACTATATATAAATAATTCGCGATGGTATCGACCTATGTACAGACGTTTTAACGGTTCTCAACTTTTCAACAAATTATGAAATACAGTCTAAGTATAAACAGTTTACTAGGTATTTAGTTACAGTACCTACTTAATAACCGATATAAAACTACATGACCGAGTCATCGTTATTTTTTTGTTTTAATAAACTATAGTAAAGCTTATTATACAATATATGTCTCAGAAATTCTAGTACTTTTTTCGGAACAGTATTTCTAAGGAAGTTATTTACTTTATAAATATTTGTCCTAAGTGATCACCAAAACATATAAATCAGTGCCGCCACTGCGAAGTGCCGACGGCTTAGAGGATGAGGTGCTGGCTTATCGATTTTCAAGTCCCGGTTTTGATTCTGGTAACTGTTAAATGTACAAATGAATTTAACAAATTGACTATCTTAAGCTTACTCTCCAACGGTGAAGGAAAGATATTAAAGGAACTCGTATAGAAAATAAATGATTTCTTTATGCTTTATTTTTTTCACATATGTGAAGTCTAGAAAAAAACAAAACAAAATGTGTTAAGTTTACCAATTTTCGATGACTTCTTTCAGAACTTTATAATTGACAAAATTTCAAAATTTTCAGAAAGTTATTCCCGGCTTCTTACAAACTAATACACATATGGCCTTTTATATTTTACGTCATTGCTTATTTGTGCCAAAATTAATTTATTATCTTCGCTGCTCACAATTTTGAAGACACATCAATTTCCTTTCGGTTCTCGATGAAGAAAGAGTTGACTTCAGTCAACTCTTTCGAATATTCTGAACATAAATTTTGATAATAATTCCTGGGCTCAAGCCAGTTTACCAGTGTGCTTCGGTGGTTTAGGAACTCGAAAAATTTCTTCTCTAGCTTTGCCAGCCTTTTTATCTTCTATTTACAGTAATAAAGATATTATCAATAAAATTCTCTCCTCTTCCTTTACGGGCGAGATTTCTCATCTTTCGCATGCCGAAACGCACTGGAATATTGTATCAAACAGTTCAGCTGTTCCACAATATCCCGCGTCACAGCGTCAGTAGGACGAAGTGCTTTGTATTTTAGAGCGGAACAAACAATTAAATACGCCTAATTTATGGGTTTGGTTATGGGTTATGGTTGCAGATGCTGCCGTCATCTAACTTGGGAACCCTTTTTGACAATCATAGCTTTAGGCTTGCCTGTAGTTTACGTTAAACAATAAAATTGTGTGCTCGAAACCGCTGCCGCTGTATCGTGTTGGTCGATGAGGTCGGTCGCTATGGCCTTACATGAGTAGTAGGTATTGGCGGGTTCTGGCACATTTTTTAGGTATGCTTATCAAACGCGGATTAATTTGATAAGGTCGCGGGGGGTTGAATCAAACCGCGATGCTCGCTAAGTTAGCGGACTCTAAACCACGGGAAAATGAAATAATACTCTAATACATTAACTAATTTTTTTTTGCAACGCCTGCTAAATACTCTATAGAAAGCGTAGTAGTTAAATTTGGGGTAGGTTAATGTTAGACTGTAATTATGAGCGTGGTGCGGCAGCACCTTGCGTAGCGCCATAATCGAAATTGGATGATATTTCAATTTTTTTTAAACAAAAACACCCCGCAACAGCATATTTTTATTGGCTAAGACAGTATCGTTCAGACGCCTGCAAATTGTGGCTGGCTTGGTAATTAAGAAAGCAATATAGATTTTTAATTAGCACCCTTAAATATATAGGACATTGTTTATTTTACAAACTATACTCTTCCAGCATAAAATTACACCCTCCTGTTTTGAGACTCAATCTAAAAGAAATCACTTAGTTTTCTCCTACACCTTTCCAAAAACCTCTTTTAGCCAAAGATTCTTCAACTTTATCACTAAATGCAATGCAACCATACATATATCACTAAATTACATTTAACTGCAAAAATAAAGTTGTTACATGGCTTAAAGAAACTTCACTAGTACATGAATAAATTGAAAAAGTAAATACATCTAACACCTTATTATGAGCCTTGTATGTGAATAACAAATAAAGATTATTATTATTTTTATTTATATAATAACTATACCAATCAAATGTTCAAAAAATCTCCCACTATTTCAACGCAAAAAAGGTTATTGTTAATATTACATTAAAGGTACTCTTACTGTGATAGTATGAATCAAATAACTTAAATACTTACTTTGATGTACAAACAGTCTAATAATCTAATATAAAAACAGCATTGTTTAAAAATAATAGTAGTTGTTCAAACTATGAAAATCAAATAACATTGATGGGACTCTAGCTATAGTAGTTAGTATCAAATGATTCAAATACCTACTTTGATCAGCAAACCGTCCAAGGATTTAATTCAAAAAAGTTGCTTAAAGTATGAAAATCATATCCAGAGTCCACCAATACCTACTACTATCCAGAAACAGGACATTTTGGATTTTTGAGGAAATTTGGACATCTCCGCCTATTGGTCGCGGCCGTGACCTAATTATTTTGATACGCGGATTAATCAAATTGATTCCGCGAGAAGAATTTATTCAGTTGGAAATCTAACTCGACAAGAGGTGAATTTAAGTGAGAATTTTGACTGAATTTAAGTGAGAATTTGTCATTTATTACTCAGACTCGGTGTAATTACCATATCACGCGATTCAATACTGCGCATTGCTTTGATTAGAGACAGAAACGTCCGCTAACTTAGCGAGCATCGCGGTTTGATTCGACCCCCGCGACCTTATCAAATTAAATCACGTTTGATAGTCATACCTAAACATGTAATTACCATATCACGCGATTCAACACTGCGCATTGCTTTGATTAGAGACAGAAACGTCCGCTAACTTAGCGAGCATCGCGGTTTGATTCGACCCCCGCGACCTTATCAAATTAAATCACGTTTTATAGCCATACCTAAACATGTAATTACCATATCACGCGATTCAACACTGCGCATTGCTTTGATCAGAGACAGAAACGTCCGCTAACTTAGCGAGCATCGCGGTTTGATTCAACCCCCCGCGGCCTTATCAAATTAATCCGCATTTAATACCTACTACTTACATGTTACATGCGGTGGCAGAATATCTCGCCATGCCAGTTTTAATCACATCGTCCATCGGGCTCTTGTTACCTCCAACACTCCCTCGGTTCTTGAACCGTCAGGGCTGACGATGGCAAGGGGCCTGATGGTATGACTGGTTCCGTGGAGGATGGGTAATACGCCGCTGGTGTGGGACGCAACCTGCGTAAACACTCTCGCGGCTTCCCATCTTCCTACAACTAGTGCACAATTTGGTTCTGCTGCTAATAACGCTAAAAGCCTCAAACGTAGAAAATAACTTAAAAAAACGTAATTATTCATAACTGTAAATCAAATTTCTAATGTGATCCAGCGTGTTAATTCGGGCACCTTTTTGGCTACGTTGCCTACAATGGATTCAAGTTTAGATGTAGTTTTTTATTTGTAGCATAATTTAATTTAATTTATAATTATTAATTTAAGTTAAATTAATATACTTAAAATGTATCGTAAATACCGATAAATATAAAAATGGAACGTAGTTTACTTTGCCAAATGTCAAACATTTAAACACAAACATTGTAGTTAATAGCCAGGAACTGACTCCTATACTCAACTGTATTTCTGGGCATAACCTTAGACGCCAAACTCTAGTGGGGATCACATGTTGATGGTTTAGCGAAAAGGCTTGGCTCTGCCGCATATGCTGTTAAAAAGATGAGACAAATTTCATTTGAAATAACTGCTCGATTAGTCTGTTTCGGTTACTTCCATCGCCTCATGACATATGTGCTGCCGACATCGATACTATATTTATTCTGCAGAAGAGGGCCGTTCGCGCAATCTATCAGCTCTGAGCAAGGGTGTCACTTAAAAGTAAAGGAGGAAGAAAGTTGTGGGCTTGGTGATTAACAAAACGAAATGTATGTTAAAAAATGCATAAAATTATTCTGTATTTGCATAAAAAAGGCTACAAAAATATGAGATCTATGAAACAAAATAAATAGAAATTAATGTACTATGATTACGGCGTCTTCACATTTTTATGATTATTGTTTTAGAAATAGCAAGAACTCATGAAAAAAATATATGCTTAATATCTATTTTATTATTTCACATGAATATTGAAACATTTTTACACATTTAATGAAGTTATCATTTGAATTAAAAACATTTGAAAAAATATGTCGGATTTTTCATTTTTGTTTAGGCATCACGGCAGCATCCGTTTCGCTTGTTTTCGTGCGTCACAAGTGTTCTCTATAAAGAAGTAAAATAAGTGTTTCCATTGGGTCTCCACTATGCAATATCAATAAACAGAATATGTACCAAGCTTATGTTTTCTTGAGAATAATATTTTTTTTATTAATAATTTGCAGGCGTTTGTCTTCCACCTCACCTGATGTAAAGTGACGATGAAGACGAGGATTTATTTATTTATTTATTTTATTTATTTTGCTTATCTAATCTTACAAACATATGTTACTTAACTGTGTGTATTAGTAGTAATTCTTAAATAAAAACATGTAGCCCTACTGTTAATTTTTCTTACTATATACTGAAGTATTTATAACTCTGTTTTCAGGTTGCAAAATGTCTGAAATTTTCTTGATTATGTTGTTGATATTATGTCTATCCGTAGCTTTAAATATCATAATGTTAAATCAACAAAAGCCTTGGACCCTAGCACGCATAGGAATTTGGGTTCGCCTTTAAATAATTTTAAAGTTTTACAGTTACAATCAGAAGATTTAAAGGAGATTATCTATTTATCCATACAGCTTCGCATTTAAAATTATATTCTAGTTCTTAAGCTATTTGGTCTAGCTGGTTATGCAACCACTAGGTGCCAATAAAATCTTTTGAAGTAAGTAGATTATCTACCACTTAAGTATACTCTACTGCATTATTTATCAACAAACGTGAACAATTAGTATTGCTAATCTATATTTATATAAAAGGCACAGGTGAATGTCTAAGCTACCAAAGCCGTGCCCAAACCAGTTTGGCATATAATAACAATAATAAATCTGACTACCTATTAGGGTACTGGCCACACATTTTGGGGGTGGGGGATAAACATACACCCAGAAAAAACGTACACATACAAATGAATGCCCCAACCAGGACTCGAACCTGGCATCTCCGTCGTATGAGGCAGGACTTCTACCCACTACACCGCTTGTCCGCCACATATAAATCTTATGACGTAGGTGCACGGTAAGAAAGAATTTGATTTTATCAAATAAAAAATCTTCTACTCTTGTCAATAACATAGTAATAAATTATAAGGTTCCTATGATAAAAAAAAAAAACAAAAAGACGCACCTTGCTCGGGTGAAAAGCTTATATAGGAATCAAATAAAGGCATTTGTTTAAAACATGAAAAAAAAATTGTTAAAGAGCATAACCAGTGTACTCCAAATAAAAATCGATTAGCAGTAAAATTTACTGCTTATCTTTTATGCAAGCTGCAACACGTTCCAAAAGAGTGCCAAATTTATTAATATTTAAACCTATTTTGATACTAAGAAATACCCGTGGTTTCATTTACGCATCCCTCCGGATAATAATTTTTTTCTGTATGAAAGACACTTTCTGTGCTTTCCTAAACATCTGCCAGCTTGTGTACAAAACAAATGTCATGATGATCTGGTATAATAAGAAACAAACCCGTAACTTGTAACCACGACAAGTAAACCATATTTAGATGTTATGAAAAATTAAGTTACTATGAAACATGCATCAAATTGAAACAGAATGAAATAGGAACAGACGTCCCTGCTCAAGTGATAACGGGATTTTATTAGTGTTTGAGGGCGGACTCAAACCCACCAAATCATAATTTCCCAGAAAATAGTTATCTTTGTAGGGAATCTAGAACTGATGTTTTGATATTTGTTTTACTTTTAGTAGAAATAAATATAAGTAAACGAGCCGTTTTATTTCATGAAATTATTGGAAGCTGGTTGTACAAACGTTTAAAACGGGTATTTAAACTAAAGTTTTATTTATTACTCAAAAAGTTACAAAGCGAGTAAACAAGCTTGTAACATTACTTAAAGTAAAACTTTTCGAGATCGTCTATTATTGTTTACTTTTTAAAGAAATTGGGTTGTTAAATATTTGGATTATGTTTTTAATTCTAAACTAGTAACAACTTACTGTTGGGTTGATAATAATTAGTTGGATTTATCTGCTGTTAACAGCACAGCACGAAGTGAAAACTGGTATTATTATATTAGATAAAAATATTTGTCTTTCTTACATGACATTTAATGCATTTGGTAATGAGTTAAACACAAGACAATATAATTACCGCCCCTAATATTTTACGCGAGCGCACCTGCAGGCAAAAGCTAGTTATATAATAAATATAGATACAACAAGCTTAATTTCGGAAAACCTAAAGTCAGTAAGATTTGAACTGGTCATAGACTCCAAGAACTTACCAAGATAAACGAAATGTCATTAAAATAACAAAGTTGTTGCAAAATTTTTAATGAGTTTACTTGGAGAATTACTTCTTCATTTGATCAAAATCATTTTGTGACCTGAGAGGTCATTGCCATCGTTCGAAGAAATGCATAAAGTTATTGAAGGGTTCATACGAGTTCAATTTACCTTTACACTAAAGTTTGTGGAAAACAAGATTGTGGTTTCAAAAATTTTATTTATTAGGAAGTTCTATATGTTATTTATTTTTGTGATGCCCGCATATTAACGTCGATATTCGTGTTCGCGTATTCGTCTTATTGGCGCAAATACGACGATGTGAATTGGCTCTATTCGTTAATTATTAGTGTACACGCGTATTTGTACGATTAGGAACACGTGTATCCAACCGCTTGTCGGTTTTTTTTACCACCCACAAATCGGTGCGAAGCGCGACAGCGTCGGACGTCTTTAATGATTTTTCAGCTTGCAACAAAAGGGAATGGAAAAATATACAGGTGCGATAAAAGAGATTAATAACGCGCCCACCTGTGTGTTCGCGGCTAGCAAGAAAATTCTTGAATTCGGCATATTCGCAGTTCATGATGGTGTTCGAGTAACGCGAACATAAACATACAAAGATGAAAAAAATTCGAGTTCTCATAAAATTAAAATTGATAGATGTTTTATAATAAGATTCTAATTACAGGATCTCAATAACCGTATAATATAATGAGTGTTATTAATTTAATGTCTAAGATTATTTGCGTATGATATTGTAAGTTTGAAGGATTTTGTATTTTTATAGTTGAAAGATTGCAAATTGAAGTTTTGATATAGCGTGGCCTCACAAGATTCACCAACGACCCATAGGCTTATTCTTCGAAATAAAACTTTGACATTTTGTATTCTTGAATGCGATACTAGCGCAATTTGTTTGATTACTGTATGGCTATTTAATGGAAGTAATTGCGATTGGAATCAGTATTGGCTCACCCCAAAGATGCGAAATCGCTGCTTTGAAGTTTGTTTTGACAGCTCAATGCTCAGCTCGTGGCAATATTTAACCAACTTCACTCACAAAGATGCGATAGGAATCCAACCCTACTATCAACTTAGAGTTTACACGATAGAGCGGAGTGGTGAACCTTGGTCTTGACCTTTGTCATGCAGCGGATGTTCTTCGGCTAAACGAATGAAGTAATCGTATACATTTTATATTATCGTTAGCGATATGATGTGTTTGGAAAGTAATAATAGTAAGTAATTCCTGTCGTAATAATTTTTAAACATAGAACCCTCATAATTGGTAACTAATTATACTATTAGGTCTTTACCTATGAAATTGCCGTTTTTCACGAAATAAACGAAGCGTAATTTTTTTATATATTTTTTATTTCTATTAATCAAAATAATCACCCATGCAATCAATGCATCTTTGCCAACGCATTGGTAGCTTATTGATGCCTTTCTTGAAGAAATCAGCTGGACGGGAGGCAAAACGATTGACCAAAGCTGGTTGGAGACGTGCGAGCTTCTCCATCATTGTGTTCAGTTCTTCACAGTACACATCTGCAGTAATGCTTGTCCCGTTTGGCAAGAAGCTGTGATGAATTACACCCGCGTTAGACCACCAAACAGTGACCAACCAACTTGCTGAGCGCTTACGATTGTCAAACAGGATCCATTTCTCGTCACAAGTAACAATACGGTTCAGAATTCCTTCATTTGTATGCCTGCTGAGCAGTGCAAGGCACGTCTCCACGCGTACTTCGCGCTGGCGGTCTTTGAGTTCGTGGGGTACCCATTTGTCAAGCTTTTTTACCTTGCCAATTTGACGCAAATGGACCAATATTGTTTTGATGCTAACGTCGAAAGCTGCTGCTAATTCAGCCGTGGATTGAGTTTCATCAGCTTCCACAATTGCCTTTAATTCGTCATTGTCGACCAAAGTTTTCGGACGACCACGGGGTTCATTTTTCAGGTCAAAATTTCCAGAACGGAAGCGGGTAAACCAATAACGGGTGGTGCGTTCGTTTGTAGTGTTCGCTCCGTAAACGTCGTTGATGTTGCGTGCCGCTTGTGCCGCTTTGCTGCCACGACGGTACTCATACTCCATAATTACTCGAATTTTTAACTTATCCATGATGACGAAAAATGTTCGAATGCGTTGAAAACAAAACACTAACTATTAAACAAATGACGATTTTAGAAAAAGAATTCCATGTTTGTCAAATAAAATTAATTTGAAATTAGAATTATCAGTCAAAAAAAAAATATTTTCATTTGAAATGGCCAGTACGGCAAAACGGCAGTTTCATAGGTAAAGACCTATTATTTCCATTTCTTTATTTTCTCGATGACAGTTCTATATTGATATAATGTAGTGTTGTGACCAAATAAGTAATGATATCGATCGCATATATTTATTATATTTTGAACGAAGACAAATACAACAAAAACATTCAAATATATATTTTCGAGGTGGGAACACTCAATGGCCCACCGCCATTTTGTGTTTGTTTTAATCTGTCACTCGCAACAAGACGGTGGTGCTAATCACTACATTTCTGTTCGCTGAATTTTTTCACATTATCCATACGTTACGTTGTGTGTTTTGTGCTCCTCAGTGTTGATTGCTGCCCAGCTGTCAAATATCAAAATGCCGAAAGGATCTGTTCTGGAAAGGCAGGCGAGAGAACTGGTGATCAAGATTCGTAATTACTTTGAAGCAGAGTATCAAAATGGTGGCCTGCTATTACCACTGTCACAAGTGTGAGAGCGTGTTGTGGCTGTTCAAGCGGCACGCAGGAAAATAAGCTTCGTACGCCGAAGAAACGCTAACCACATCGTGTGACATCGGTTGACAACTTCAACGCTGATGCTATTCGCCGTCATATATATGACTATTACTTGCGCAAAGCAATTCCAACACTTAAAAACTTGTTGTTTCTTTATGTGATTGTGGTTTGTTCCATGGCCAAAAATGGTCATTAAGCTTAGTTTACTAGTTCAGTGGCAATGGGAAAAGATGAACGACTTATCATATGCTATGCAGGGTCTACGAAAGGATTCGTGTCAGATGCTTTACTGGCCTTTATCTCCAAGGAAACAGTGGACTACCACGAAGAAATAAACGCGGAGATTTACGAAGGATGGTTTGAAGAAATTTTGCAATCTCTAGAAGAATCGTCCATACTTATTATGGACAACGCTACATATCACTCCAGACAAATTGATATAATGCCGACGCAGGCCAATAAAAAACAAGAGATAATTGACTGGCTCCAATGTCATGGCGAAAATGTGGATAGTACTTTATTAAAAGTACAATTAGTGAATATTTTAAAATCGAAAAAAAGCCTCCCTAAAATATATGTTATCGACGAAATAGCTGCCGAATGTGGTCATTGGGTTCTTCGAGTTCCGCCGTATCATTGCCAGTACAGTGCTATAGAACTAATATGGGCACAAATCAAAGGACACGCCGCTCGAAACAATACACATCCCCCTTTTACGGCAAACAAGATGTTAGATTTATTAAAAAATGCATGTGCGGAAGTAACTGCCGGAAACTGGGAAAAAATTGTGAGAAGAACCCAAAACATTATAGCGTCGGATTGGGAAATTCATGTGGCATTCGATAATATACAAGTACAGGAACTTATAATAAATGTTGGGGAGAGCTCATCGAGTGACAGTGACGATCCATCAGATTTTGATTTAAATAAATAAATAAAGATTACCTGTCGTTATAATTATTTCGTTTTATTGTCGAGTACCTACCTATACCTACTTATTTTACAACAGCTTCGAAAATTTTAAAGAAGTTGGCATTATCAATCAAGAATTAATAAGTGTAACGTCTTGTAATGAAATATAATATTAGTTAATAAAATTGTACAAAAGTATCCGGTAGTAGTTTAGTTTCTTACATTTTGTAAAAAAATATCGGGTCTGTTATCGTGTTACGTTTATCGATATAGCTCCATCCCTATCAGTTTCTCCGACTCTGGTATTATATAATCTTGTACGTGTGTAAACGTCATATTTTTTTATAAAATAATGCATACATAATGTAAAAAAAAACGCTCGCACGAGTTTTCATAGGAGCTGTCATCGAGAATTTAAAGAAATGGAAATAGTATAAATATATGTATTTATAAGTAGGGTTCACATTTTTTTATGGCAGACGTTTGATGACGTTGATTGTATGGTTGAGGAGGGCGATGGCTGGATCCCGCGTTAACTCGTGAACGGGTGCCGTTTGAGGGTGTTCGTCGTTTGGATACTTGGGGGGAGGGAGACTTGCCGAGCTAACAGATGCAGAAAAGAATAATTTTGTATAGACATAAAGAGACTCTGTAAATTTATTTTGAAAAAAAAATATAGCCGTGAAGTTTCTTGCCAGTTCTTCTTCACGAAGGTTTTTTTCGAACTGGTGGTAGAATCATGTTTTATTTGACGTCAATAAGAACAAGTAATTGTCAATGTTGAGAAATAAATATTTGAATTTGAATTTGAATTTGTATAGTTTGTACCTGAAAATGATAAACGAAAATTATTTATTTTGCCAGAAACATCGGTAACAAAAATAATTAAATACCTACACTAGTAGTACACTATAGAAATGTATATTTACAATTTCAATACTTAATCTTTGTTTTTTATTGACTTCCTCTGTTCATTGCAAGATCATCCATAGCACAAGCTACTTTGAGGTTGTATATTAAATTTTTTTAATTTACCACATTTAATTTCAGATTATATTTTGATCTGTATGTAACGATATCCAGAATCTATACTAAGAATACCCAAATATGGCACCCTCATAATAGGTATTTAAGCAAGCTAAGTCACAACATGACCTGTCAAGTGCCGCAGGTATCGGTCACACCATGGGGTGTCTGCATTTATTTGACAGAATTGCATTTAGCAGCGGTCAAAAGCGGGTGCGGGAGAAAACTAATTGGAAACGGATCACTGTCAAACGCATATGTTACATATGTTAAGTATATTTTGATGATTAGTAAATGTGAATTCTTATTTTGATTATGTTTACAAGTTTTATTGCATTAGTTATCTAGCATTTGGCATACCTACCAACACCCTTATAAGTTCTACAGCAGGAATTACTATGATATTCTAAATGCAAAATTTATAAAAAAAATTTTTTACGGGTATAGTTATTGCGAAGATAAAGAAATTTTTTTAAAGAAGCGCTTTGAAGGTAACAAGTAAGAAGGTTATACGAAAATGTAAAATAAATAAAATTCGTAATTGTGTAAATAAACAGTAACTTTATTTTAGTTTTTAGTACATGGCTGACCAAACAGTTTTCCCTATTTTATTATTTAAGAAACGTGTGATTTATTTTTAATCCATACAAAAAAACTACTAAAATAACAAGCGTTTTTGTGAAATTATTATGATTATAGAGAATATATAATTTTATATCAGCAATCACAACAGATCATGAAAGGGTGTTTGACTTATATATTACCAAATAACTATCATTTGTTACTCACCCACGCAGTTTACTCGAAAATAGACTAAATCAGGCTATAATTTGCGTAGCGATAGCCTAAACTGTGAGCCTATGACGTCATTCGATCTGAATTGATGGTATTGTGCTATTGTACTTAGTGCATAACCAAATTCGGGATTAGTTTGAAATATAATAAGCTACTTATTATTACGTTTGACGTATCTAGCTCTGTATTGCCTTTATATGACTTTCAATTCAATATAATATGGTTCTATTTCCGAAGTTTCTAAGTAAATTCTTGATTTATCAAACATTGCTGCGGCCCTTGCGATATTACGAACTTAGTTTTCTTTTCTTTATCTATAAGCGCAGAGGCTTTAAAGTCTGAGGCGTAGATTAGATTTTTCTTTGTATTTGTTCATGTTACAGAATATTATTCTAAATATAACAATACTGTAGTATCGCTAGGGCCCCCGATATGTTTTAATAACGTTATCTGCAGGCCTGAAGTTGGCTTTAAGTAGATTAATAATAAAGGGCGCTACCTAGATATTCGGGCCCGCACATACAGGTCGGCAGTGTTTGTTGAAAGACAAAGCTGACCTGAAGCAAATGCTTTACAAATTCGACTAGTGCCGATCGTATAGTCCAGAGGTTCTCAAACTTATGGCTCCACGTACCCTTGTTAAAATTTTTAATATGACAGTGAACCCCTAAACGTTATCCCAAAAGATAATAATAAACTTGACTGTTGAAGAAAATAAAGTTTCTTATTTCAATAAAAGGTAACAAATACAGTACCAAAAACAAATTGGTTTTTGCGTTATAGCGATGGGTGCGCTATCGCGCTTATCGAGTCGAATTGAGGAGTAATTTTAACCTTAAGTCGTCTAGCCACCATTACGTAAATCACGTCGCAAACTCCCTATCGTCGAATGGCGAACCCCTAGGAATTCGCGTACCCCAGTTTGAGAAACTCTGGTATAGTCCATTTGGCTTTATGCGGCACATTCAGTATAATATGGACGGCGTTTCCCGAACATTCATCCGCATATAGACGCTTTGCCGCGCGGCTGTGCCGTCTAATGCCAGCCCGGGTAGCGGCCCTAACAAAAACTTACTCATCTGAGAAGTTGCAAGTAATACTCAATGATGTAGGCATTTGTCTTTCAAGAGTCTTAAGTTATGTAATAATTAATTTCAAATAATATAATAGGTCTTTACCTATGAAACTGCCGTTTTGCCGTACTGGCCATTTCAAATGAAAATATTTTTTTTTTGACTGATAATTCTAATTTCAAATTAATTTTATTTGACAAACATGGAATTCTTTTTCTAAAATCGTCATTTGTTTAATAGTTAGTGTTTTGTTTTCAACGCATTCGAACATTTTTCGTCATCATGGATAAGTTAAAAATTCGAGTAATTATGGAGTATGAGTACCGTCGTGGCAGCAAAGCGGCACAAGCGGCACGCAACATCAACGACGTTTACGGAGCGAACACTACAAACGAACGCACCACCCGTTAATGGTTTACCCGCTTCCATTCTGGAAATTTTGACCTGAAAAATGAACCCCGTGGTCGTCCTAAAACTTTGGTCGACAATGACGAATTAAAGGCAATTGTGGAAGCTGATGAAACTCAATCCACGGCTGAATTAGCAGCAGCTTTCGACGTTAGCATCAAAACAATATTGGTCCATTTGCGTCAAATTGGCAAGGTAAAAAAGCTTGAAAAATGGGTACCCCACGAACTCAATGACCGCCAGCGCGAAGTACGCGTGGAGACGTGCCTTGCACTGCTCAGCAGGCATACAAATGAAGGAATTCTGAACCGCATTGTTAATTGTGACGAGAAATGGATCCTGTTTGACAATCGTAAGCGCTCAGCAAGTTGGTTGGACCCTGGTTCAGCACCCAAACAATGCCCTAAACGAAAACTTACCCCTAGAAAAGTGATGGTCACTGTTTGGTGGTCTAACGCGGGTGTAATTCATCACAGCTTCTTGCCAAACGGGACAAGCATTACTGCAGATGTGTACTGTGAAGAACTGAACACAATGATGGAGAAGCTCGCACGTCTCCAACCAGCTTTGGTCAATCGTTCGGCTCCACTGCTCCTGCACGACAACGCGCGACCTCATACTGCACAGCAGACGGTCTCCAAGCTACAAGAGTTGGGGTTGGAAGTTCTCCGTCATCCGCCGTACTCACCAGACCTTGCGCCTACAGACTTCTACTTTTTCCAGAATTTGGATAACTTCTTGGCGGGAAAAAATTCAATACCCGAGAGGCAGTACAAAATGCCTTTGAAGAATTTGTTGCCTCCCGTCCAGCTGATTTCTTCAAGAAAGGCATCAATAAGCTACCAATGCGTTGGCAAAGATGCATTGATTGCATGGGTGATTATTTTGATTAATAGAAATAAAAAATATATAAAAAAATTACGCTTCATTTATTTCGTGAAAAACGGCAATTTCATAGGTAAAGACCTAATATCAATTGAGAAATCATTCAAACATGTTTATGTCATGTTGTGTTGCAAGAAATAGTTCAATTTTTTAGGACCAAATAAAACGCAGGTAATTAGGTCACGCCCACAGACTGGGGTTCGATCGCAGTCGCCTTGCCCGCCTTTTTAGCCCCCGCGCTAACTTGGCTCCAAATTTCACAATTTGTTATCGTATCATTTTCATAAACGCAGTTTTCACGGCGATTGGCGTTTCGTTAACCGTACTTCGAATTCAACGAACGAGAGCTACGTCAACGGGCTTCGACTTTCTAGGTGCTGTGAGTGTGTAAGTTCGCCGAGATCAAGACTTGGTGAACTGGTGGATACGCATAACGATGCCAACGAAACCAGTTAGCGTTGCCCCGGTGCGCTTTATTGGCCCTTCAGGCCGTAAGAAACCGGAAGTCCCGATCCCAGTGCACTGGGCCTTACCCAGGGTGACGGAACCAGCGCTGTTCGAGTTAGGGGCACCACTGTGGCCGTCCCTATCCCCCTTACCGCCGGTAGGGAGTCTTAGTTAGGATTTTGACTGGATTAGGTCGGTCTTAAATTATATATTTAATATATTATTATATTTTCGATCCCCCACCCCCACCCGCCCTCGGCAATGGTTTCGCAAGCGTCTTTAGACTTTGCGAAGCAATTAGCTGATGGCCTAGCCAAATTAGGCTCCCTCCCTGACACAAACGTGCTACTCCAGGAACTTTGCGTCGTCTTCCCCCAAATCGCCAGCTCACTGGCTCCGCAGGCCCTTCAGGCCGCCCAGGCTTTTCAGGCCCCGTCGCTGGCTCACAGAAACCCCACTTCCTCCGCCTACTCCATGGAGGTAGAATCTGCCAACGATACCTCGACGGCATCGACCCAATTCTCCCGTCGACCAAAGCGCACTGCGTCAAGCAGCAGCGCCGAATCCGCGTCAGACACGGACATTCTCACTCCTACACTCCCCTGAGCCTACCATCAGCTTCACACTGGTGGAGCGCCGCCCCAAGCGGACCAAAAAATCCCCGGTGTCTCCGACACCCACCTCCAGGCCGGTGTCTCCGACATCAACCGCCTGACCGGCGCCACAGTTGCCCGTCCCCCTGTCCCTCTTATGTCACTCGATGTGACACTCCCCGCCGGCTCAGCCGCCGCTCCCGCCAAGCCAGCCTCGCGCTGCTCCCCAGTCCTCGCGAAAGCGAAGACCCCTCGCCCCGTATTCATACGGGAAAAGGCCAAATGGCCTCAAATCTCTAGCCTATGCGCAGAGAGTAAAATAAATAACACAAAGGCCTCCAACATGTCCGAGGCCGTCAAAACCGAAGTCCCGACTATCGAGGACTTTAGAGCCTTGACAAGGCTCGTCACCCAAAGGCAATTCGCCTATCATACTAACGCTCTCCCCGAAGAGCGTAAAGTAAAAGCGGTCTTTCGGGGGGTCCCGTTCGAGTTTTCGAACGAGATCATCCTGGAAGATATTAAATCTAAAGGATTTTCCGCCGAGGCTGTGCACAAGATGCACAGCAAGAACGGCCGTCGTTTCCCATTGGCCTTGGTCATTCTGACCAATTCGCCAAGGTCACGAGAGTTCTTCCGTGAGGCCCGCACCATCTGCGGCCTCTCCGGAATCTCTGTTGAGATGCCACATCGCCGTGGCTACCCCGGGCAGTGCCACCGCTGCCAACTTTACGGGCATGCGGCGTCCAACTGTTCAGCGAGCCCCAGGTGCGTTAAGTGCCTAGAGCCGCACATCACTAAGGAGTGCAGTCGCACTCCCGAGTGGACCTCTCCACCCGCTTGTGTGCTGTGTGGCCAGTCCAGCCATACAGCAAACTACAGGGGCTGCCCCCGCGCACCCCGTACCATCCGACACACTGCAAAGAGGGCGGCACCCAGACAGACCCCGCCCCTTACGCAAAGTAACTTCCCGCCACTGCGCAACCGGGTTCCCCCGGTAGCTAAGCCCGACCAGCCCACGCCCACTCCAGCGCTCGCATGGAGACAGCGTCCAGCTGCACCCACCCGCCACGCTCCAACAGCAGGTTCACAAACCTCTCCTCAGCCTTCAATGGCTGAGGATCTCAAATTAATATTCGACACTATCAAAGGTGTCGATATGTCGAAAGTAGCGCAGTGAGCGCGCAAAATACGCGCGGCCCGCCACTCCCGGGAACGACTTATGGTACTGCTCGATTACCAATCCCTCATTAACTCATTATAGATCAATGGCGATCAAATAGCGCCACGACTGGTCGGATAAAACCCAGGGCTTATCCCTGATCTCGTTTAACACCCGAGGTCTAATCAATCAACTTTCCGAGCTTAAACTGTTAATTGAATACATTGAGCCGGAGTTAATCCTTGTTCTAGAGACATTTTTAAAACCCCAGCACACCAGGGGTCTCTTTATTCCCAAATACTCTCTTGTGCATGATGACAGGCCCGTACTCGTACAATGAGGCGGCACTGCCATACACTACAAGAGTAGTGTTCACTGTTCATCGATTTCCACACCTCCACTCACCTACATGGAGGCCACTGTGTGTAGGCTGTCTATGACAAGTCATAGGACTATAATCATAGCCTCGGTCTACATACCTAGTAAAACACCGCCCCTTCGTAGTGACTTCGAGGCCTTACTCGAACTAGGGCAATCCGTCATTATGTTCGGCGATTTCAATTGCAAACATACCGACTGGATGTGCTTGTCAACCAACGCCACAGGTGTTAAAACTAGACATCACGAAGTCCCTCGATCTTGACGTAATTTCTACCGTCACACCCACTCATTACGGATAACCCGCTTCATTCCCCTGATATCCTTGAATTTGCCATAGTCAAAGGTATCAATCTCGACCTTATGACCATACAGCCTCTAGACGACTTAGGCTCAGACCACTTCAGTGTCTAACGATGAGATTCTTTTCCTCATCAGAAGAGAGAAATCCAAGAAAGCCCGGGTGCGGATGGAATTTTCAACCACGCACTTAAGCAGCTGCCTCGGCAGGTGCTTACCTTGCTTGCGATTGTCTTCAATGCATGCTTCAACCTTAGCTACTTTCCAAAAGCTTGGAAAGAAGCTACTGTCATAGGCATTCCCGAGCCGGATAAATCTTTGAATATCCCGGCTAATCACAGACACATCAGCCTACTCAAGGCCATGGCTAAACTTCTCGAGAGAGTCATACTCGCTGGAATGAACGACCACCTGTTCCCAGCGGACGGTGACCTCCTCATTATCCTCCACCAATTCGGTTTTCGAGCCAAGCACTCGTGCCCTCAGCAAGTTCACCGAATCGTCGAATACATACTCGACGGCTTCTACCCTAAACGACTGAAGACAGTCGCGGTTTTCTTTGACGTAGCCAAGGCTTTTGACAAAGTCTGGCACGCGGGTCTCATTTACAAGCTTCATAACACAGGCTTGCCCAACCGACTAGTCAAACTAGTCGGCTCCAACCTTAAAGATCGCACCTTTCGTTTTAAACACGAAGGTACGCTCTCCACCCCCCGCCCCCTCAAGGCGGGCGTCCCTCAGGGCTCGGTACTCGCCCCGCTATTATACACTACATACACCAATGACATACCTATTCCGTCTAAAGGTATTCAACTCTCCCTCTTTGCTGACGACACTGCCCTATACGTCAAGGGCTTGTACGTCGACTCCCTCATCGCCAAACTCCAGAAGGCTGTAAACGACCTTGGAGCTTGGTTCAAAAAATGGCGAATCGGTGTGAATCCAGAGAAAAGCTCTGGGATGCGCTTCGATCACAAACGCCGTCGTCCTTACGACCATCCCGTGGGCACTAACCACCAAGTACCTAGGCGTAACGCTCGATCGTACGCTTTCATTCCGACCTCACATACATCGAGTTACCAAACTCGCCCGCCTGTACATGGGCTGCCTTAACGGTATGTTAGGCCGGCACAGTAAAATGTCTCTTAGGAACAAGCGAACGCTTTTTAAGGTTTGCGTCAGACCAGTCATGACGTATGCCGCCTCAATCTTTGCACATGCCAAACCCTCCTATTTGTATAAGCTGCAGGTAGTCCAGAATCTCTTCTGCCGTAGGGCCACGGATGCTCCGTGACACATGCGAAACGCAGACCTGCACAGGTTTGCGCACCTACCTCCCTACCGGGTGTCGCTCCGATGAAGGCTGACAGCCATGCTACATCCGGCAAGGTGGTTTTTAGTGGGTAGGTGCCACTCTGGTGAGTCCCACATAACCCCCGCAGAGGTTGGTATTTTCCTGCGGCGGTATGCATGACGCGTCTTTCACCTCCCTCCCGTGAGGGTGTTGCTTGGGCGACATAAAAAAAAAGTTACGCCTAAAAAATGGTATGTACCAAATTACAAATAGGTATTAAAGCTGCAGAGTTTGTTCATAAAGGTTTGAAAGCCGAGCCTAATAGTTTACTTATAAAGGTATAACAAATAATTGCTACTTGATTTTCGTTGCTTTTTAAATAATTTAAACGTACAGTAGTTATATCATATATATGGAAAGTATTAAATCTCATGGCAATGGCACAAAGGCTAAGGGTTTAGCCTTAGCCTTTAGATCGAAAGCTTGGGTGTAAAAAAGCATTTCGTATCAAAGAAAAGATGTCAATATGGCGGTGAAATCTCTGATAAATGTTGTACCAAAATTTAAAAAACATATCTGAAAAACTATCAGCCTCCAAAAGAAATGTACATCATACAATCGGTTGCTACATGAAAAAAATTTAATATGACTCTTTTGTCATATTATTGATGAGATAATTTCTAAAACAGATAACTAGCTAATCAAATTTGGGCCAGCCAATGTTAAGAAGTTATTGTATACCTACTATAAAAATTCTATCTGTACACAATATCTTTTCAAATGCGATCTGTATTAACTATTAAATTCACAGAACTTACTTTCACACAAACAGCCTGATTGTTACCACAATTTTTGAAAAAAGATTTTTATTTTGAATAAAATAATTATAGACTTTTGTACATGTCTTTATTGTTTCAAGTATCAAGATATTATTTTTACTTTCAAATGTTGGAAGTTAGATTAGTTGGCAACTCAAATCTCGGAACGCCGCCGGCGCTGAGCGGTGAGCGCCGACTAACGCTGTCGGTCGGCGATCGGACACGATGCGACACCTGAGAAACACCGCTGATTTTTTAGCTGGCAAATGTTCATCATAACCCAGCCGCAGCTCCCGCTCGGCCGGGTAAACATGAGGTTACGACTGTGTGATAATAAAATAAACAAAGGAATCTATAATACAAATTTTGACTGCTTCGTAAACAACGTATAACTTCATCATTAGGTATTTGCAGTTAAGGTAATTTTGATACGAGATTTGTTAGCGTCTAGAACGATTTGTTTTGATCTTCATTTACCGAATAAAGTGGACTAAGTATTCACTTATACCGAATAAATAAATAATGTTTAATACTCGTATAAAAAAGTGGTTATTCGGTCAAAGGCATATTAACAGTTTTTCCTTATCTATGAATCACACCAGGAGGCTCGAATTTAAAGGTACATCAAATCGTTTTCTTGATTTTTACCAAAAGCAACTAAAACCTACAAATATCGTTTGTTATAGAAGCAATATTCTTGAAACCTGCCATTGCTGTCCAGCACGATTTGAATCGTTCATAGTATTCATTACGAGTTGACACTTTAGAACAGCACTTATTTAAAAACACTGTTGTATCCTTCTCTGTACCCTTGACAACAGGTACGTAAATGTTATGATGACCATTCTGTTTAAAACCCATTGTCACAGTCACATTTGAATTCTTCATTGACAAAATTCTAAGCGGTCCATCACTGTATTGTTGCTGAATATTACATCCCCCATCCACACGTCCTGTTTGCTTCAAAGTAAATCGAGCATATTTAATGGACCATAAGTTTAGTGTAAAGCCGTCGAATAATCCACTAGTGGATGGTGTTCCGGAGCAATGGCACGGAAATCACAGTGCCATGTGTGATGGATGAGGGTCCGGTACGTTTATAGGGCTTTATCCCAACCCTTTTGAACCTCGCGCTGTTTTTGTGAACTATTCGAATCTATCAATTTGTTTTTTATCGGGAGGATACGAATAGATGATTGTTGTAAATTGATGAGTGTTGTATGCAGGTCCATGTTTGCAGCTTTGATTTAATAATAGTTTTATAAAAGAAGTACATACGAACATGCAATTGATAATAATTTTCACTATAATATCTTTTTCAGTATTTCTTAAACATTGATTTTTAAAACATTTGATGTTTTATGTTATAATTTCATAAAATTTTATAATAAGGTGATATTTTGATGTCCACGTGTATAACACACTTCACACTGATTACACAGCAAGCTCGGATTTCATAGTCCTTATCAGCATAAAGATCAACCAGTAGTATATGATTGAGAACGCATCCATAATGCCATGTTCATACAAAAGTTGGTAGTAGCCCTGCCTCATACGCCGAAGGTCCCAGTTCGAGCCGGGTGGGCATACATTAGAGTGATGAACACAGATGTTTGTTCTCTTGTCATGGTTGTTGATAAATATATATTGTTTTTCAGGGTTCCCCCCCAGTTCGCTGTATTATCATCCATAACAAAGGTTCGAGCTCGAAACAGTATATAGAATTACCCTTCAATGATATAATTGTACACAGAAATCACTGTTCGCCATCCATCGGTAGAAAGAAAAAATCTTTAGCCGATACATTGTTATATCGACAGCTCGGTTCGCCGAAAGAACGTTTAAAATATAAATGTTTCGCCGATATTACGATTTGCAGATTAGGCGATTCGCCGAAAGCTCGACTAAGCGAATTAGCCTTTTATCGATAGAAAGTATTGCAGAAAGCACTATAATATTTACAGTTAGAAATTAAAAATAATAGAGGAAATACGATATTACATACAAAAACTAAGAAAATTTTACTTGCATTCGTTTTCTTTGGTATGGCTTTTCTTCGTCTATTAACTTTATAAAATAGTGTTATAAAAAAATGAGTGCTTCTACTTTAGTGCAATCAAAGCGTGGCGCAACTGCTCTTGCGCCACGCGCTAGTTGCGCTAGTTGAAGGCTGCTCGTATCATCTGAATAAAACACTGCAAGATAAATATTACTGGAGATGTACGTGAAGTAGTTCTAAAGGTTGTGGTGCTACCATAACAACTTTATTTATCACTGATTTATTTATTTATTTTATCTGTTATCTAGATATATATTTATTTTATTTAATCTATCGGCTGAAGATTTTTTCTTTCTACCGATGGATGGCGAACAATGATTTCTGTGTACAGTTATATCATTGAAGGGTAATTCTATATACTGTTGCGAGCTCCAAAAGTTCTGCCTCCTTTGGTCGCATACAGTTGGTGTATTTGTTTGGGTATTTCGTCATTATTTACTTAATTAAGTTCGTGTAACCTAAACAGAATTCATTGATTCAAGATAATAGGTACACCCGTTTTTATTGGTAAATCTCTTTTGTTGTATACAGGCTTTTGAGTGGGTTATAGCAACCTGCCTAATGCCTTGGCCAAACCTGCCAATGGCTGGATCCCGTGTTAACACGTGTACGGTTAACACGTTTGAGGGTGTTCGCTGGGGGGGGGGGGGAAGGAGACTGGCCGAGCTAATATATGCAGATAATTTTGTACAGACATAAAGAGATACTGTAAATTTATTGTGAAAAAAAAATACCCGTGACGTTTCTTGCCAATTTTTCACGAAGGTTTTTCCGAACTTGTCATGTTTTTTTGACGTCAATAAGAACAAGTAATTGTCAATGTTGAGAAATAAATATTTGAATTTGAATTTGATTCAAGAATGTGCAAACGGAAAACGTACATGTGTTCCGGCCAAAGGAAAGAAACAGGCACTGTAACGTGCCTTCACGCTCGAAAGATTTATCCCGCCCCCACTTAATAAACGTCGGAGATTTTATTTACAATTTTCTAAAATTAAAAAGATAAAACTCGCTACTTTCCCATAATTACTTTTCATACTTTTCTCATTACAAAGGATGTGCGATGTAACTGAAATATTTATCTTCTCATTACAAAGGAAGGATCTGTTTTGGCGAGCTTGTTATTTTTCCTCAACACATACTTTTAGTCCCAAAATAGCAATTAGTTTACTGGTATTTGTATCTTACACAGGTTTGTGGGGCCATAGCGGACGCGTCTTTGTAATTTGAACATAATAATAATTTGAAATATGATTTTAATATTAAAATATTTATATTTAAGAGTGAGTTACGAACAGCGTCCTTAGCAAAATAAAATAATAAAACTTATTTTGATAGTATATGACAGTACTTAAAACCGACGACTTCACGGCACAAACGGGTGTCGTTAGGTGCCTTCATATAGATAGGTTTTGGTTTTTCATGCTCTTTTGCGTTAAGAAGCACAGTCTAAACAGAACAAACATCTTGATATGTATTGCGCAGTGTAAAAGGCAGGTTTCACCCGTTTTGGAACATAATCCTATTACTAGGTATCAACCGTGCCATCCGTTCCAAACACCCTCCACAAAATTGTTAATTCAGCTCTCGTAGTCACGCACCCCGTTAAAATAGAACTATTGTTGGAAGTAGGAGTAGGTAGGGCGTCTAAAATAAGTCATATTTTTCTTAGTTTGGTACACTTTTACTTATAAAATTATGTACCTGGTCCACGGTGAAATGAAATGAAATGCAATATTTATTTCTCAACATTGACCATTACTTGTTCTTATTGACGTCAAAGTAAACATGATTCTACCACCAGTTTGAAAAAACCTTCGTGAGAACTGGCTAGAAACTTCACGGGTATATTTTTTTTCAAAATAAATTTATAGAGTCTCTTTATGTCTATACAAAATTATTCTTATCTGCATCTGTTAGCTCGGCAAGTCTCCCTCCCCCCAAGTATCCAAACGACGAACACCCTCAAACGGCACCCGTTCACGTATTAACGCGGGATCCAGCCATCGCCCTCCTCAACCATATTAGAGGAAAGTGAGCGACCCGTCACCCGACGCTACCGTAAGAAGACGTACTTTAGTGACAATTACACTTTAGATATTCATCGGAACGAATAACTCAACGTACATACAGACACATTACACATGTTTTGTTACAAATACTAGTACAATCCTGTTAATGAGGGGATTATACCCCAAGGGCTTTTATCAACCAAATAATCGGATAGTATATAATATGCTTTTGCACACAACTTCTGCTTTATAGTTTCTTTGAATTTGTCAACAGGAAGACCTGGGATATCCTCAGGAACCTTATTATAAAAGCGTATATATTGACTCATGAATGAGTTAGTGACTTTATGAAGCCTACTATTATGACCTGCCAGCATATTTCTTCCTCTTGTGTTAACATTGTGCAGATCTTTTTTTCTTTTGAACAAGGTTATGTTATTTTTTACATACATTAAATTTTCTAAAATATTTTGTGAATGGAAAGTAAGAATATTTATTTCCTAAAATTTACTTCTTAGTGACACCCTTGGACCGAGCTGATAGATTGCGCGAACAGCCCCTTTCTGCAGAATAACTATAGTATCGATGTCGGCAGCACTCCCCCACAACAGAATGCCATATGTCATGAGGCTGTGGATGTAACCAAAATAGACTAATCGAGCAGTTGTTTCATTTTAAATTTGTCTCATTTTTTTAACAGCATATGCGGCAGAGCCAAGCCTTTTCGCTAAACCATCAACTTTTTATGCCCAGAAATACAGTTGAGTTTACAGGAGTCAGTTCCTGGCTCTTAACTACAGTGTTTGTGTTTATCTATTTGACATTTGGCAATGTAAACTTAATACATTTCGTTTTTTTTTTCATTGAAAAGCAAATTATTAGCTGAGAACCACTTTTCTGTGTTGGAGATGCATTTGTTTACTGCTCGATAGTCAGTTAGTTTCTTGTCTTTTGATTTTAAATAAGAAGGAAGTATCGTCAGCATACAATATGACTTCGCGTTGATTCTTAACGACCGATGGCAGATCATTGATATATACTAAAAATAGGAAAGGACCAAGAACTGAGCTCTGGGGCACACCCATTGTCACTGCCGAACCTGATAATTTTTCTCCATTAGTTGCAACTTTCTGTTTTCTATTAGAAATATATGATATTATCAAGGCTAGCGCTCGGTTTTTTATGCCGTAATGCAGTTTCATGAGTACAGTAGTATGATCCACACAGTCGAACGCCTTGGACAAGTCACAAAAGACACCAATAGCATCACACGACTCCTCCCAGGCGCTAAATTTGTGTTTTCGGTTGTTGAGCGACCCCGCGTGAAACCAAATTGCTTAAAATTCACTAACTATTACCATAAAAATGAGAAAGTAATTGAATTAAATTAAATTTTTCAAAAATCTTACCGAGCGTTGGTAGTATAGATCTAAAATTAGGTCTAAAATTATTAGGGTCAGACAAACTGCCTGCTTTGAATATTGGAATGACCTTACTCAATTTCATTATTTTTCATCGATTGAATAATTTTAACAGAAATTCCATCTAAATCGGCAGTATTTTTTACTTTAATGCTTTTAAATGCATTTAAAACAATAAAAAATCAATATCGCATGAATTTACATTTTCCATCAGCAGTGACTGTGCAAGAGTGGAACATGAATTAATACTCGAAGTAGTTGACACAGGGATGGCAGTAAAAAAATTTTCAAATGCTTCAGCAACTTCTCTGTCAGTTGACAACACTTTATCATTAATTTTTAACTTATATTTGGTGTGCGGTTCTTTTGATTTCCCAGTTTCCTGATTAATTATATTCCATGCAGTTTTTGAAATGTTAGTACTATATTTAATTTTTTTATTAATGTTATTAGATTTAGCTACACTGCAGAGATGCATACTCGTTTAGTAAATTTTGAATACTTTTTAACATATTCATAAAATATCTTATTATGATTATGAGTTCTTTCACTGTACAATTCACATAATCTATTTCTATTTACTTCTGCATATTCCCACTGTTGCCCAGTCACTAAAGCTAAATAAATTAATATTTACACATATTTTCTTTTTCATATTCATTTTTAATTATATTATGAATAGAGTTATATTGAGTAATAGGATCTCCACAGTAATCCAATTTAAATGTTTTTTCAAATACATTTTTCCTAAATGTTTCAAGCCGTCTCTCATTCATGGGTATAAAGGTAATTTCTCTTTTTAGAGTCTTTTCTAGCCCAATATCAAAAGCGGCCAACTGCCCACTATGATCTGATTATAGTTTATTAATTACTGACTTTGTACATGGCATTAAATTTGTAAAAATGTTATCAAGACATGTGGCTGAGGTCGCTGTGATTCGCGTAGGCTCTAAGAAGAGATTTTTTAGGTTGTAACAATTAAAAACATTCAAGAATCGTTTACTTTGTGACGTCTCTACTAATAAATCAATATTAAAATCGCCACAAATAATTATTTCTTTGTTTTTGTTATTTATTCTTTATTATTTATTTTGTTATTTATTTATTCATAGTGCTCTCAAATACTTCAAACGGTGAGGATGGGGGTCTGTATACACTTATTACCTTATTACTGTATACTTATTACTGCATACCTTATTAGGTAAAAGGGAACCTCACACCACTGCAATCAATTCACAATAAAAAATAAATAAAAAGCATTTAAGCCTTCATTAATTAATTACCTAACGTGAGTAACATTGACAAGATTTACAGAAAGCTTAATTTCGTAATCGATTTTATTGGATAACGAAACGCACGGGGCTATTCACACTCTATTTAAAAAAATAATTATATCGTGATAAGGTTTTGTTTTCTACTCATTGTAATGGGGTGCACAGTCAACTAGATAATGTTGAGTCTTAAAGCTGTGTACTTACCAATAAGTACTTTCTACAATACACTATAAAGGAGCACATGATTTATAGTAAGTGCCATCAACAAAAAGGTCGCGCACTACGATGTGTACACCAAAAAAGTAGTGGGGTAGTCTTAGTCGTAGGTAGTCAAGTAGTCTAGTTGGATTGCACTCACTATACCTGGTGGTAAGTGGCATTAGAGCTTCTGGGTACTGAAAACTTTAGCATAGCATGATTTATTTAATTTTCCTTGTTTGTACGCCCGGCAAAAGAATTATAAACTACACCTGATGAACATGGATATGGTCTTAAGTTTTTTAAATCAATATAGGATATTGCTGTTGTTCTTGCAGATTAACTGGCATTTTATTTTTTTATTTTTATTTTGTAAAATTGGAAAATTTACAGCTATAAATTATTGCATACATATAAACATTAACAAAAAAATGAAGGCTATTATCAAATTTCTTCATATAGATAAAAATACATAGAAGCAAATTAAACGTAGACACACAGTTATAGAAACCATATGCCAATTGTTCTAAGAAAATAACAATTGACATAAAAACAAAAAAAAACAATAACAAAAATTAACACATCAAAGCAGAGATCTCGTATTTCATAATTAATACTGGCCAAAGAATTGGTTACCCATGGCTGCCTTGACACTTGCAACACTACTACAATAAAGATCGAAACTCTCAAGCTCATTACGGTTCAACATTTTCGGTGCCCTTATCCTAAAGGAGTTCTGTCTGTAGTTGGTATCTGCGGTAGAAACCTGAAGTATCTTTGGATTACGATATGATTTATTGTGCGCACAGATACCAACTCCAGCCAGAAGCTCAGGTACGTCTACAATATTCCGTGCTATTTTAATTAAATTAATCACATCACTAACCTGCCTTCGCATACTCAGTGGTAGAATATGTTGCCTCTTACAGCGTGAATAGTAATTCTTATCATGTGTCGAGATTTATACTGTAGGAATCTAAGCAAGAATGCATGAAATGCGTTTTTGAATGCACTCCATATGATTTATATAGATATCAGTTCCATCCTATTCCATTTTATGGCGGTTAAAATAAGTAGGTCCGAGGTAAAATTTTTAACAAAAGAAATTCCACAACCACTATTCGTAGAATTGACGAATTACTTTGTTGAATATGTTCAATTAGCAAATATTGCGTCCCTAACTCCGAGGCTCAAGTATATGAGTGGTCTACCGTCTTGATATTCATATTTGAGTTACTACTTATATAAATTAATATATTTTTTTCATACACGTATTTTTAATCCAAACTTTAGGATACATTTTAAATACGTACACGTCCTTCTCCATTTTATAACTTACTGCTTGATTTGGCAAAAAAATTAGTTATTTGAAAAAAAAGGCCATTATATAAACGTCTGTACAGAATAAGGTTTGAGAGCATTAAACCCGTATAGGCGCATGTCGTCCATGTAGCTAACTGCCTACCGATCGACGTGACGGGAATACGATGTTATTGCTTACTCACATTGCTTTGTCAATAAATTGTTTTTTTTTCGAGGTTTAAGTAAATACTAAGTAACTTTATCGTCCATCAGAGAATGAACTAGGAATCTTATAAACATGAAATAATAAGGGCAAGCATCCGGATATTTTCACGATTTCATAAAAGTTAAAAAACATAAAATATGAACTTTTAATTAAAGTTACGAGTTAGTAGGACATGTCATTTTTAGTAAGTAAGCGTAAGGTCACATAACAGCGCTATTGTTTTGTTATTACATACATTACCAGGTAATATTTCTTTTTGTCAGAAATTATATACGTAAATATACGTCGGCTGAGTGGCGTCAATGGCCTCATACGTCGGAGGCCCCAGGGAGTACACAGATAGGTTCTCGGATCATGGTTTTTGATTATATGTATATTTATTTAGGGTTCTGCCCATTTCACAGTGTTGTGCCTTCTTTGCTGCCTACTTTGGGGCCATACAGTTCGTGTGTTTTTCTGGGCATATATTTACTAGATTTTTATTGCTTACTGTTAACTTAAAATTACCTACTCGTCACTAGGCCGTATACTAGAATATTCAAATAAACTCGTTATATGTAGATTGAATCGAACATATTCCATATGTAACGAAAATACAGCTTCGGCTTTATAATAAAGTAACATGTAAAGTGCCAAGTGAATTTCCATCAAGTTCGGCAACATGTTGACGACCTGGAACCTGCATCATTAGTCAAATCTCCACGACGCGTATTCCCATTAACAAATGTGACTTTGAAACACTTTGAGACACTTTGTACCGGAATGATTGATGGGTTCAATCACTTAGGCCACTAAAATACGCTATTTTATTCAATGCGCCTTCCAGCCAAAGTTCTATATTGTCCCATTGTTAGTTTGCTTCGAGAGGTATCTGAGCGAAAATTCCTTTAAGATAAGCCTTTATGATTATCTAAAGTTACTTGTATAAAAATTGGTCTCTATCATAAGAGCTTTGTAATAAGATAGATTATATACCATATACTATGGGTTTTATACGACTCTAGTAAAAGAGTCCTAGATTTGATATGAAGTTCTAAAGTACTTGCAGGGTCAAGCCACAGCAAATTCCGTAACATTTAAAAAACCACTGTTTAAATAACATTGGTGCCTTTTTTGCTATTACTTTCGGTCACCGCGCCGCATAATTAACGTGTTTACACAAAAAGTGGATATTTTTGTAGCTCTATAAATAAACATTTAAGCTGTGCATATCTATCAAAGTGACTCGTTTCTTGGGGGAAGACGATTAGAATATTTAACGAATTACGCAGATGACGCCTAAAGACAAGTAACCCATAAAATAAATTTGAAAGCATAAAATTAGGTAATGTTTGCTTTTTTTATTTGCAAGCTTTTGGACACCGTGTAATATTGTTTGTATTAATATCTTGATAGTTAAATTAAAACCTCGTTTTCTATGGTACTTAATGCTATTTATTTTTGGTATTTTTTTTGAGAACTTTACTTGATTTTACCTTCAAGATCTCCTCCATGATCTCTCCGTCTTGAAATGTGTATGGATCTAATCTTAAGCAATTCATTTTCTACTTTTTATCAAAGCAAAGCAGTCGAAGAAATATTTATTTTTATTATTTAAAAAACCGTTTCTTTTTTCCGGATGTAGTGGAGTTACTGTCATCCACGACAGTAACTCCACTCACGGGTTGTCACCAATAATCCAAAATGACTCCGAGTACGGATGGAATTTCCAACCATCCACTTAAGCATCTGCCTCAACAGTTGCTCACCTTGCTAGCAGCTATCACCATCACCATCACTCATCACCAGACTCCAAAAGGCCGTAAACGCCCTCGGTGTATCTGCAGGGCCACAAACGCACCCTGGTACGTGCGTAACACAGACCTGCACAGAGATCTTGAACTAACTACAGTGCATCAGCACCTCAAAACACTCTCGAAAGCGTTCTCCAAACGCTCCGAAACCCACCCCAATCCCTTAGTTCGAGCTTCAGTCTCGTATACTTCCCCTGTCCTTGATTCGAAGTTCAAAGTCCCTAGGTCTAGGAATGCGCAAGCGTACGAAGCCACCCAGCTGTCAAAAGATCTCGAAGCCCTTCTGGCCGCAAATTCAAATTCAAATTTTAATTCGAATTAATTTAATTTCTCTTTGCAATTTTGTGCTATGAATTCGCCTTCAGTGCTTTGAGCACCTTCAGTGCTATGTAAATCCCAGCGAGTGACCCCTTCAGGGCACTGCTTGCGCGTCCTTTTTCTCCAATTGGCTTCGTCTCAGATGAAGTTTGTGAGGCAAAAGAGTCATTCAGGGGGTTTTTTAGTGGGTAGTGGCTCTGGTTGGCTCGGAGTGAGCATTTTTTTAGATCCTCCTGCCCTCCCCTCGGAGGAAAAAAAAACGTTGTCACCAGTTAACGTAAAGGTGCCTCCTATGTTAATATGTCTTTTTCACAAATCTCTGCACATAATAACAAAAATACCTAAAAATAATTTTAACACAGTTTAGTATCCATATGAATCTTTAAGTTCTCATTTTGTTTACTAAACACATGGTGGCATTGTAATAGGTTTTCAACAATTTAATCTACGTTTAATGAACCAATTTGTCGATTCTGAGTTTGATCTATTCGAACCCCCAAACAAAACTAAGCAGGCAAAATTTTGCATGTCATTTTGTATGACATTTGTCAAAGGCAGTGTGATTATTAGATATTATTTATTGATGGTAACAATTTAATTTACAAATATATATTATACTCATCTGTATTATGGCTGTTCTAGAATGAAATAGTTATAAGATGATAGTAATTTTTATTTAAGACCATGTAAGACCATTCTAGATTCCATGCTAACCTTATTCTTTTATAATGTAAATCATCAACATCAACGTATAACAATAATTTTTTGTAAAAAAAAAGTAACCTCCTGTTTTTTTAATATCAGTGATATTTATTTGATTGATTGAGATGAATCGAAGAAATTCGAAGATGTGGTTTCCTAGGACAATTATCTAGTACCCCTTATTACCTAGTATCCCTTATAGGATGAGTCCTTATAGGTTGAGTCTGTAGTACTGACCTATCTCAATGAATCAACCTGTATGTGGTTCGTAGGTTCGTAGGCTCGTATAATTATAAAGGTTTTATAATAAAAACAAATATTTAAAATTTAAGTTTCGAACTCATTTCGCATCTCTATTACGTATTAATTCAAACATCTAGGACTCTTATAAACGTACGTAGGTAGGTATGATAGGTGTAAGTTAAATCTTGATAAGATTGAGTGTCGAAGCAGAAAATTGATGGAGTCTCCTGATCCAGGCTACAATTGAAACAAGTTCTCAAGGGAATCCTTATTCTGTTCACGGCCATGTTTTGGAGCATGAAATTTCACAACAAATATTTTTAAATTCCGAGATGCTAGATGCATTGATGCTACATATAAAAATTATAATAAGTTCTCCTTATATGTCTCTATATAGGTCTCTATAGGTGTAAAAAGCAATAGTAAGAATTTGAGAGAATGCCGTGGTGTCTGAACTCGATTTGATAATTTAGAATTAGAATTTTTACGATTTAGAATTTTTCAATTGATTATCAAATCCATGTTTTGATCAAGGAACGATATTATGAATTTATTTATTTTGTTTATTCTTTCCATTTCACTTTATTGTTAGAAGCTGGCCGTTTCAAATTCATTATACTTTGTTTTAATCAACCATACACAAATAAGAGTTATGGTTATAAAAATGTCAAAAATTGAGAAATATTGAAAAAATATTTGATCGAACGTACCCAAGGTTTCGGATTTCCGGGTGAAGACGTGTTTTCGAAGTAATTTGATTTAATTAAAATTTCTTATTTGTAATAAATAATAATGATCTTTCTTACATCTTACTATTCATTTTTTATCAACGGCGTATCAATTTAAGTAAAATTTAAATAAAAATATTTGTGTACGATTTTCAAAAAAATATTTCAAGACACTGTTCATTTTTAGTAAAACATTTCTTACAGGGCTTTTTGACTTATAACTGGTTGAGCAGCTAAAGCGTAAAAGCATACATCAAAGAAACAAACATATTCACATACACATTTATTAATCTACTCGTAATTAGGATATAATAAGCTGCAGCGGACTTAAGATTGTGAAGATTGTGTAAGATTTGAAATGAAAACAAATTGTATTCGTAGGTTTTAATAAGTGTTAAGTAGTAAAATAAAGAGCCTGTAAAGACATAAAAAGCCTCTAATTTGAACTCACTTCTCAAATATATATCGTCCTCCAACGTCTAAGATAACATTAATTTCTTAAAGAATTTTAATAAATGTGAAGAAAACTTGTATTTATACCATGCTTGATGATATTTGGAACTAAATCTATTTGAAAATAAATAGAGCTGACAAAGGTATCAAAATCAATGGTGGTTCCAAAAGTCCTAGATTTAAAAGTATCTAAACCGCCAGGAAAGCATTTTGTGTAAAAAGGTTTAAGTTGACAGAACTCTAACGCATATTACAAGGTTGTTTATTTATAAAAATAATCTTAAAGAATGTTTATATCTGAGTTTTCTACTCTCGGCATTCAGAGGTCTTTTAAACGGCCCACAGATTCCGAAACGTAAATAGCATACTTTTCTGCTCTCGTGTCCTGTTTACTCATGCATTAAATAATATTGCCTAAACAAATAAAAGCAACTAATAAGTACAATAACAAATAACATTTTCTTGTTTTATGCGACGCAATTCATGGGTACATAAGTAAACTGACCTTCCATCTTTGAGCACTAGAACACATATGTAAAAAACACGTGTTTTTCTTTCCCTTCCTAGAAATGGTTTGAAGATTTTTTTGATAGGATATTTGCCAATATTTTGTTATTTTTCATTTATTCAAAAAAGGTTTTGTTGGGAGTACCTTAAATATAAATAATAAGTCGGGGAGATAGTCTTTTCGTATTTTGTATGTAATATTTTGTAAATATATTTTACCTATTGGTTGTTTATGTTTGATACTGATACTATGAAAAAGGTTACGTAAAAAAAGAAACTTTTTCCACTTACTGTCGATAAAATGAGTGAGTATTTAAAATAGGGAGCAGTGAAAAGATTGGTTACATTTATGGACATAATGCAGTGTCAGTAAAATTGGTAAACAGTTAGTTCATACGTTTCGAATCCGAATATTTTGAAATTTAGCCTAACGAAATAAGGCTTAGAGTTGTGCTGAGTCGCTAATTGACGCTTCTATCACAAAGTTCTGTCGAATTTGGGTGCACGGGTTACCGTAAAGAATAAAGCATTTATAATGCCAAAATCATGTTTTACGATATATGACATAAGTTTTGTCTTGGCATGTCATGCTACGCCTGCTGTCGACGCCATATGACGATAAAGCTGAAAAAATTTAAATTTTCTTTAAGACAGTGTGACACATATAAAAGTCTGGCTGTACAAAAAAAACATGACATATGGTTACCACATGAGCTCACAGTAAGAAACTTAATGAATAGTGTCTTAATTTGTGATTTTCTGCTAAAACGTAATAAAACTAAACCCTGATGAAAATCGAATCACCTACGACTAGATGTGGTGTAGTAGTCATGGTTAAAGAGGGGTCGCTACAGGCTGTGGCTAAACCCGGATTAACCCTCAAGATGATGTTGTGTGTTTGGTCGATCTGGATTTCTACTGCCGACAGCTAATGAGGCTCTAGGAAGGAATTGTGAAAAAGCGGCCTTAACTGAGCTACAGGAAGGGTGTAAAAATTAAGAGAGAAAACTGACTAGAGCCTTCAGATTTCCACTTATTTTGGTTTCTTTGAAAATGTGTAGGGTTGACATCGAGAGAGGGTTGCCAAACCTTAAGTCGCAGTTTTATATTCAGAAGTCTCAGAATTTCTACAGCAAAGGCATCATGTCACAAACTTAAAGATGGCCACAAGTTATTGAACAAAATAAAATAAATAAATAAATCCCCAGACAAACACACCAACTGTGTGGCCCCAAAGTAAGCAGAGCTTGTGTTATGGATGACCATACAGCGAACTGGGGGGGATCCCAGAATAAACATACATATATAAATACAAACAACCATGACCCGAGAACAAACATCTGTGTTCATCACACAAATGCATGCCTTGGCCAGGACTCGAACCTGGGACCTTCGGCGTATGAGGCAAAGTTACTTACCACTATACCAATCGGTCGTCCAAATATAATATATATAAATATATATATTTTATATATATAATATAAAATGGTCCCTATATATTATAGATAAGATTAAATATAAATAAAAAAAAAACTGTTTTCATTTTGTGTGTAAAATACGACCTTTTTTCCCTGTCCATATAGAATATTGCTCAATTATAGGGAGGAATCATCGAAAACTATATTCTATGTTTTACTATATTCTGTATTTCAGGTAGATTCAATAGGCAAAAAAAAAATCTGGTTTTCCACTTTAAACACCATGCTATCATGACTCCAAAAAAAAAAAAAATGGTATGGAAATGATAAATCTAAAAAAAGGTCAGTAGTTTTATTACTTTCTAATGTCTTCTAATAACGAAAATTATAAACACGAAGCTATGTTGTTTCTAAGCAGTACGCGAATGAAGTCGCGGGCCAAACCAAGTTTGTTTACAATTAAGGCTTGTAAGCTTTGGTTCAGTGATACTACCAACTACGACTAACTGCTCAGTCACCTATAGTACCTAAAATATCGTCAACTAAGCAATAATTAAGTTATTGAGTATCGCGCAACTTCGGTTACGTTAGAGAGATTGTTTGCTAACACTTCCATGAGACATTTATTTTTAAACATATGAAACTCTAAGGCAAAGCACACAAAATTATATTTTTAGTTCAGCCACAACACCTGAAATACTAGTATTTTCTTACTTGAGATATAAAAAGCAAGTTCTAAACAAAGACATTTTAAAAGGCTTGTCAGTACTATGAAGTAAACTATAGAGTATATCTAGAGCATTCTTTTGTACCGTCCATTGATGCTCTAAGTGGGTGTATCGAAGTCAAGCATCGATGGCTGTATGGCGTATGAGGTACAACTTAATATTAGTTATATTCCAAAAGGTTAATGACCGCAAATGTCGATTACCTTAAACATTAGGAACTAGGACATGGCAAGTTCGGCTTTTGTGAGTCTTTACTGGGAAACTTTAGTATTCCGGGTCTATTTATGAGTATAGATTTCGGGCTTCAGATAAGTATTTGTTTATCCATATGATTTGTGGGTATTCGAGGAACGTTGTGGTTTGTTTCGTGATAAATTGTTATCAGACTGTTCCGTACCTACAGACTTGTTATAGATTTGGGGGTCCATGGTAAGATTTATTTATGTATAATAAGGAATTACCTCGCTCGGCAAGCAAAGATTTCGCTACGCATCCAAGCACAGCTCAATTTCCTTGGGTATCTTTGGCGACAAATTTATTAATTGTTTTGTAGAAATTGACGTAGTCTTAATTCATGGTTTGAAAGTTTAAATTTAATTTAGTCATTTTCATAAAAAAGTGTTTAAGTGAAAAAATATGATGACAAACCATCAGGTACGTGGTTCATCAAACATCATATTATAGCATTTTTGTTATAAAAGTGTTGAGAAGGTACAGCATTAAATCAGTCCTCGCTTTAATTGATTTGTAATCAAATCGGCAAGAAACCATAAACTAAGTAAACACGGCAAACTTAATAACATGAAAAGTTCTATACATATATACAGAGTAAAAAAAAGTACTGTAATCCTAAAACAGGTGAAAGAGTTGATTACATTAAACAACTATTCCAAAGAAACATAGAGTCCAAAATGTATGAAAAACAAATTACAATATAAAACAGTTCAGAAATTGTATTGCAATGAGTTTCGACACGTGCAATTAGACGCCCGTGCCCCGCCATATGCGTAAATGGCGCGGGCGTGGTGACTGCTGCTTATTAATCATAGCGTTCAAGCAAAGAGGGATTAGAAAAAAGAATGGATTTCCTTATTTATGCATTATAAACGCTATGTTTCTTCAGAAAAGTTTATCAGTTTTAGACACCAAGCAGACCAGATATGAAAAGTAAAAAAAAAATGTTTACAAATTTGACCTACGTTCCATGAGAAAAGTTGTTCATTTTTTGCAATTATTTTCACCTCTTAGAAGAAAAACATTGTTTTCGGTGGCTGAAAATAATGATAAGCAATGATACGATAGACAACATTTTATGCATATATAAAAAGAAACATTTGAAATTAAAATGTCTGCACAGTATTTACCTACTAATTTGAAAGAGAATTCAGCAAGCTAATAAGATCTATAAATTATAGAATGCTTTTATAGTTGCACGTAAAGTCTACCAATAGCTTGTACTACCAAAGTTTCGAGGGTGGGTGGCGTTGTTTTGTCTGCAGCGGGACTATTACAGTTGTGGTTGCATATCTCTATTGTAAATTTGCCAAACATAACACTGTGATTCCCGGAACTTATTTAAAAAAAGTAAAGGCGATTTCCCAAGAAGTAATCTTAGCGATAAGGGCCACTAAAAATAATCTGTGAATCATCTTCGACTGTATTTCGTAAACATATGGACTAGTTCGAACAGAGTAATGACCGCTCTTAATCAGGAACTAAGGTGTTATAATATGACGAGCTTAAAAATAGATTTATTCCTATAATTTTTCTGTTTCCATTTCACACGTTCAGTCGACAAATACGACAAAGGAAATATAATATTTCAAGTGACTGGATAATTAATTTATTAATAATAAAATTAATAACTTCAGTAAATTAGATGTGTTGATGCAAGGCATCTGAAAATATAAAAATTTTAAAATGAAGTTGTCAATTTATGGTGGCAAGACTTAAGAGAAAATGCGCAGCTTTAAATAACTTTAAGCTATTTAACTAAGAAATACGGGAATAATTCAACACATTTTATTTTATCTTAGGTAAAACACGTTTCTCTTCAGAGCCCTAATAATCCCACTCTAGGGATATCAGTCTCACTAAAGTTAGGGGTGGTATTAGGCAATTTATAATCCACTGCGCTTGCCTACTGGGGGTTGGCAGACTTTACACATACATTCGAAATACTTTCTTTTGCTTGGTGGGTTTCCTCACGATGTTTTCCTTCGCAGAAGATCTAATCCAGGACCCTAACATTGAGAAACCAGTGGTTTTATCCACCGCGCTTCCAACGCTCTAAAACTTACATACTTAACGAATGTCATATTTTAGTTCATCATCATCTTCATTTTCGTTATCATATCGTTGATACATCTTTAATTTGGGCTTTTAAAAGGCCCGAGGAGATGAAAAGGCCGACAGAGAGAAAACCTCTTGGTGCTCTTTTGTCATATTTTTTAAAAACAGAAGCATTATCTGCAGCATATTAAAAGCGTCATATTTATACTTATCTTCTGTTACACCCTAGTACAAGGTTTCCTATGTCATACCTAAGGTTGTCTGGAAGAAATCACTATGTAGTGATAAGGCCACCTTTTGTACACTCTATATAAGCTTCTTTGTTTTTATTTCCTACTTTTGTTAATTTTTTGTATTTGTAAGGTGTGCAATAAAAAATATTATTATTATTATTATTATTATTATATTAATCTAGTATTTATAAACCAGATTATATACATCGGTACGATATCGATAACGATATTGTATGTTTAGATACAATCTTTGTTGCCGCTCAGTCGACCTTAAGAACTGAAATCACAAATTCAAACGCACTGTTAGTGTTTTTGTTTCATTGCACCCATCATTTATTTATATTTATAAATATACTTTAGTATTTATATATTTTAATTAATTTATGTAAATAAAAATTACAGTTTAGCGTGGTTACATACCCACACAGCTTCTGGTCTTGTGGGTGTTTTTATTTTACTTCTTGGTAACATAGCTTGCCGATGCGAGGGTTTGTTTGATATTTCATCAGTAGGTGAGACCGGTTAGTGACTAAAAATAAACGAAATTTTCGAAATTAACGAAGAGATTAAAGAGCGAAGAAAATTAAAAAAAAAATTAAACGGCGTATGAAATCTAAAGTATACGCAGTAGGTTTTTAAAATAATCATAATGTTCAACGTGTTTCTTCTCAGGTAAACGTCCGTGACGTCACTTTTATCAAAGAAGGAAAGTCTTTCAAAATAATAACTGAATCTGGGTTGAATTAAATTTACGCCCACTTGATCTACGTCGTAGCAGACTGACTTACTACGTTGCACGTAGGTCTTCGTAATCAGGGAATTAAAGGATTTTAAATGGAATGTTAGGTTTTCTTTATTGATAATATTTATATCGCTGTCGTAAGCATGTCCTCTATTATTGACCTCTGGCATTTAAAGAGTTTGTGATTAAGTATCAAAATATGTTTCTTGTAAAGCATTGTATCTTTTAATAATCAATATCAAATATCAAATCATAAGTCCGAAATAGTTTTGGCCAATCTGAAAGTCGTATTGTCTTAAAATGTGAGCATAGACTTGGAAATAAATATTTAGTCAAAGTAAAGGGAAGAAATATACGTTTTAATAAATAAAAGCGGACTTTAACAATTTTTTACAATTTTCTAAATCCCTTTGATGTAAAGTAGCTTCCGTGCCTTCTGACAGGCTAAAATGTGGGGAGCTGACTGTCAACCTTCGCTTCTCGGAGAGGCACTCAAAGAAGAAAAATGAGAAACGCAGATGTTTTACTAATAGATATCGTTATCGACGGTACGTGGTGGTTATTATAGCGGGTGAAATAGGAAGGACTTCTAGGCGAGCACTTAACAAAAGAAAATCTTATATTATAGGTTTCGTAATGGTCTTACACCTAAAATGTTTGTACACCTTATTTTAAGCTACGAGAAAAAATAAAAACATGTTTATTGATAGACTTACTGATTTTTTTTTGGCATACCTTTTAGGTTGGATGGGTATTCAAATGCGTCTTCAGTAAAAAATATATTTCTGTGACTGTATCATATCTGTATCATATTTTTACATGAAACTTGATGATTCTATATTAAGTTAATGAGAAACCAGTCTAGACAAAGACTAAATAAGGATTATTTGTCAAACAAAAATTACCTTTTTATTTTAGTTACATAAGCTCTAGGGTTGTTAACCTGTCAACTTAGTTAATTATTTCTTTAATAATACAAAAATAAATTGTTGCTGTGATATTGTATTTCATTAACTGTTGCTACATATTTTAAGTAGACTTGTGGTACTCCGACAAACCTCAGATTATCTATGTGTGCGTGTGCTTGTAAATTCGCAAGTTTATTATGTGTGGAGGTTGTATCGGTCAACGAGAACACAGTCTTGTCAAACCGTGTTGTAATCACTTTGTTGTGCGTATACAACAAGTAGAAGCTTTACGCATACTTACTACCGCGCTCAACGGTTGCACAATCCATACACATGTTACATAATGTACAACTCGTTCTAAATAAATGTATGATAAGGCCAAGAGGGTAGAATGTATTGACGCGCAAAAAAACTCTCAATTAGAAAGCTGTTGGTATATTTTGAGGCATTCTTAATCTACTTCTGCATAACAAGAGACTTGGAACAAATTTTCAATAACAAAACGTTGTAATACTATTTTTGGCTTTGGTGTGGTCCTGGTTGGGTTGGGTGGGGGTTGGGTGGTACTACTTGCAGTCCTTGATGTTTAGCCCGCCATAATAACCACGTTCACGTCGTTGTGTTCCAGAGAAAGAGAAGGAACGGCTGGTCCAACTACCGGCAATTCTAACTAAAGCCAGCGGTCTGCAACGCATCATTAGTCAATATAATTTATTATAAAATTTCAATATTTTATAATTCAATATTGATAAATATAACACCTAACTAATGATATCTATGGGTTTGGATGCCATTCAGGTACGTCACGTGCTCGTTAGCCGGCCAAGAAAATAGTAAAAAAATTTTTTTTTTCCATTTAAGCATTTCGTTGGTACTTACTTATTTACGACATCCACAATTTGTTTTGGGGCTATTGTTGTTGTTCTGACAAGAACCACCTGATTGCATTACTGTCCAGAGAATGAAACTGTACTTTGTAAGAATCAAAGACTAGGGTACGATTTTTTTTTGTTCCTCTCCACGAAGAGGGCAGGAGGATAGGTACAATTTGTACAGTAATGACCTACGACATATAGCATACTCGCTATCATATATTTTATTCATAACAGTCAATTCGTTGACTACAACCGCTGCTTCTATTGAGCAGTCACTTTATACTTTTGACCCGTTGGAATGTAATATTCCAAAACATAGTATTAGAAATAATTTAAACATAAGTTAGTGACAATAGATAATACATCTAGCACCAGTATTCTAAGTAGTAATTTAAGCAATAAAAATGTAAAAAATAATTTTCTGAACATAGTCCATCAAAATATGCAGGGCATTGATGGTAAGGAATTACAGATCGAACTATTCATAAACTGTGAAAATATTCATATACTATGTATCACAGAGCACTGGCTCACACAGTGTCAAATTATGTCTTCTTATAAGAATCATGTAATTGCTAGTTCATTCAACAGAGAACAAACAACTTGCGGCGGCTCAATGATCATCACTCATAAGAGCCTAACATTTAAAGAACGCACTGATATTGTAAGTCTGTCTGTTGAGCGATCAGTTGAAATAGCCTGTATTGAGATAGGGAATATTGTTATAATAAGTGTATACAGACCCCCATCCTCACCATTTGAAGTATTTGAGAGCACTATGGATGAGGTATTACATAGAGTAAATAACAAAAACAAAGAAATAATTATTTGTGGCGATTTTAATATTGATTTATTAGTAGAGACATCACAAAGTAAACGATTCTTGAATCTTTTTAATTGTTACAACCTAAAAAATCTCTTCTTAGAGCCTACGCGAATCACAGCGACCTCAGCCACATGTCTTGATAACATTTTTACAAATTTAATGCCATGTACAAAGTCAGTAATTAATAAACTACAATCAGATCATAGTGGGCAGTTGGCCACTTTTGATATTGGGCTAAAAAAGACTTTAAAAAGAGAAATTACCTTTATACCCTTGAATGAGAGACGGCTTGAAACATTTAGGAAAAATGTATTTGAAAAAACATTTAAATTAGATTACTGTGCAGATCCTATTACTCAATATAACTCTATTCATAATATAATTAGAAATGAATATGACTCTGTTTTTAAAAAAAAGAAAATATGTATAAATAATAATTTATTTAGGTTTAGTGACTGGGCAACAGTGGGAATATGCAGAAGTAGAAATAGATTATATGAATTGTACAGTGAAAGAACTTATAATCATAATAAGACATTTTATGAATATGTTAAAAAGTATTCAAAATTATTTAAACGAGTTTGTAGTGTAGCTAAATCTAATTACATTAATAATAAAATTAAATATAGTACTAACATTTCAAAAACTGCATGGAATATAATTAATCAGGAAACTGGGAAAGCAAAAGAACCACACACCAAATATAATTTAAAAATTAATGATATAGTGTTGTCAACTGACAAAGAAGTTGCTGAAGCATTTGAAAATTTTTTTACTGCCATCCCTGTGTCAACTACTTCGAGTATTAATTCATGTTCCACTCTTGCACAGTCACTGCTAACGGAAAATGTAAATTCATGCAATATTGATTTTATTTTTAAACATGTTACTGTTCCACAAGTTTTAAATGCATTTAAAAGCATTAAAGTAAAAAATACTGCCGATTTAGATGGGATTTCTGTTAAAATTATTGAATCTGTCATTGATGGTATAGCCCCGTACTTAGCCAGTATATTTAATGACTGTGTTGATAATGGTGTTTTTCCTGATTTAATGAAATTGAGAAAGGTCATTCCAATATTCAAAGCAGGTAGTATGTCTGACCCTAATAATTTACGACCTATATCTATACTACCAACGCTCAGTAAGATTTTTGAAAAATTAATTTTAAATCAATTACTTTCTCATTTTTACGGTAATAGTTTAATGAATTTTAAGCAGTTTGGTTTCACGCGGGGTCGCTCAACAACCGATGCCGGTGTTGAGCTCATAAAACACGTATTCAGCGCCTGGGAGGAGTCGTGTGATGCTATTGGTGTCTTTTGTGACTTGTCCAAGGCGTTCGACTGTGTGGATCATACTACTCTACTCATGAAACTGCACCATTACGGCATTAAAAACCGAGCGCTTGCCTTGATTAAATCATATATTTCTAATAGAAAACAGAAAGTTGCAATAAATGGAGAAAAATCATCAGGATCGGCAGTGACAATGGGTGTGCCCCAGGGCTCAGTTCTTGGTCCTTTCCTATTTTTAGTTTATATTAATGATCTGCCATCGGTCGTTAAGAATCAATGCGAGGTCATATTGTTTGCTGACGATACTTCCTTCTTGTTTAAAATCAAAAGACAAGAAATTGACTATCGAGCGGTGAACAAATGCATCTCCAACACAGAGCAGTGGTTCTCAGCTAATAATTTGCTCCTCAATGAAAAAAAAACGAAATGTGTTAAATTTACATTGCCAAATGTCAAACAGGTAAACACAAACATTGTAGTTAAGAGCCAGGAACTGACTCCTGTAAACTCAACTGTATTTCTGGGCATAACCTTAGACGCCAAACTGCAGTGGGGACCGCATGTTGATGGTTTAGCGAAAAGGCTTGGCTCTGCCGCATATGCTGTTAAAAAAATTAGACAAATTTCAAATGAAACAACTGCTCGATTAGTCTATTTTGGTTACTTCCACAGCCTCATGACATATGGTATTCTGCTGTGGGGGAGTGCTGCCGACATCGATGCTATATTTATTCTGCAGAAAAGGGCTGTTCGCGCAATCTATCAGCTCGGTCCAAGGGTGTCACTTAGAAGTAAATTTAAGGAAATAAATATTCTTACCTTCCATTCACAATATATTTTAGAAAATTTAATGTATGTTAAAAAGAACATAACCTTGTTCAAAAGAAAAAAAGATCTGCACAATGTTAACACAAGAGGAAGAAATATGCTGGCAGCTCATAATAGCAGGCTTCATAAAGTCACTAACTCATTCATGGGTCAATGTATACGCTTTTATAATAAGGTTCCTGAGGATATCCAAGGTCTTCCTATTGACAAATTCAAAGAAACTATAAAGGAGAAGTTGTGTGCTAGAGCATATTATAAACTATCCGATTATTTGGATGATAAAAGCCCTTGGGTATAATCCCCTCATTAACAGGATTGTACTAGTATTTGTAACAAAGCATGTGTAATGTGTCTGTTTGTGCGATGAGTTCTTCGTCCCGATGAATATCTAAAGCGTCATTGTCACTAAAGTACGTCTTCTTATGGTAGCGTCGGGTGACGGGTCGCTCACTTCCCTCTAATATGGTTGAGGAGGGCGATGGCTGGATCCCGCGTTAACTCGTGAACGGGTGCCGTTTGAGGGTGTTCGTCGTTTGGATACTTGGGGGGAGGGAGACTTGCCGAGCTAACAGATGCAGAAAAGAATAATTTTGTATAGATATAAAGAGACTCTGTAAATTTATTTTAAAAAAATATACCCGTGAAGTTTCTTGCCAGTTCTTCTTCACGAAGGTTTTTTTTCGAACTGGTGGTTGAATCATGTTTTATTTGACGTCAATAAGAACAAGTAATTGTCAATGTTGAGAAATAAATATTTGAATTTGAATTTGAATTTGATCTAAAAAATGCTGTTACGCATACCCCGCCGCGCGCGATCGATTTTATGTGGGGCTCGCTCCGAGCCTACCAGAGCCTCTACTCACTAAAAAACCCCCTGAATGGTACAATTTTTTTTGGAGTTTGCGTTTGAAGAACGCTTCAGAGGGTGTTTTGAGGTGCTGTTGTACTGTAGGTAGTTCAAGATCTCTGTGCAGGTCCGCGTTAGGTACGTTTGTGGCCCTGCGGCAGAAGAGATTTTGAACCACGGTATTTTTTTTCAAAATAAATTCCAATTGCTCTTTTTGTTATTAAATTACAACAATTAAATTATTCTTATCTGCTTTTGTCAGCTTGGCAAGTCTTCCTCCCTCCAATGACGAACATCCTCTAACGGCACCCGTTCACAAGTTAACGCGAGATCCAGCCATGCTTTGTTACTTTGCTTTTTTTTATACCGAGACGAATACACCAACTGAACGGCCCCAAAGTAAGCAGAGCTTGTGTTATAGATGACCAAATAGCGAACTGGGAGGAACCCAAAATAAACATACATATATAAATACAAACAACCATGATCCAAGAACAAACGTCTGTGTTCATCACTCAAATGAATGCTCCGGCCAGGACTCGAACCTGGGACCTCCGGCGTATGAGATAGGGCTACTGGCCACTACGCTACTTGGCCGTCGAGTAATGTTTAGTTTAAATATGTTTACAGAGTGTTACGTGCATCTTGCATCACGTGTCAGTTCTGGTGAAAATCTTTAAATTTTTGCAGTAACCAACTCAACTATGTGGGTGGTTTAAGGCAATTTATAGTCCTCCACGCTTGTCCAATGCTGCATTTCTTTATCTTTAGAGCTTTAGGGTTTTCATGTTCATAAATTTCAAAAACGATGGTTCAATTTGGCAGACGTAGGTATCGAACCCGGAACCTTAAGGATCCACAAGCCAGCGCTTTTACCTCTTTCTGTATATAAATACAAAATTATTTCAAATTTGTTTAAAATATGTTTTTATTTGTTTATTCATATAAATGATTTGGCAGACTTGCCACAGGAACTTAGGATACAAGAAAAATCGGGCTCATTTTTATCTGAATGCAAACAAACATTCTTGCTAAGAACGTGTGATTCTGCTCGTTACTATATTTTCTTAGGAGAAGAACCACCATGATAGATATTATGTACGCCGAGTAAATTTCTTTACATTGAGTGCTTATCACCCTTGTAGTTTGTAGTAGGTAAAAGTGAAAGAAAAAAAATATACATACACAACGTTGATAAACTATAATAGTTGATAATTTTCATTGATCATACCCTCCAACGTTACCTACAACACATGTTTACATTATCATCCACATGAAACCCGGGCACTCCGCTGTGTAGGTAGGTAGGTGTGCGAGCCGGTGAGCCCGCCGCCGCACGCGCTATGCTATTCAAATGCTACGTTACCAATTTGTTACGCAGGCGCGGCAGGCTACTCAACAAAGGATGTTTACATTTTAACTTAATTATTAAGCTATTTAAGTTATTTGAAAAACGTTTTTTCGTATACTTCTCGTTAACTTTTTTTTAATAGTTTCGGATTAACCGTAGGCTCTTATAGTATATGTGGTTTCATTAAATGCCTCTCGCTTTTATCAACGTTGTATATCTTTTTATCTTTAGAATGATGCTTAGGATTAATATCTAAATTACTTAATAATTATCAGGGTGTCATTTATTTTAGGACCATAAAACATTATGAGTATCAGAATTATAGACAAAACTAATCTTACAAATGAACACTTTTGCTAAAAATAATATGCTCATCACTAAGTTTTCTTAAAAAAAAACCTTTTTAATTAATTACAAGCAGAAAATTATCTAAGCAATGTTTAGTTGACAAAACATCTATAAAGACATACAAATATAAAAATTTTCCACAACATTGTTTGTGACTCCACATGATGGATGCTCGAGGCTACTGTGGTATAATACGGTTGATTGGCCCGATTCAATGCGTATAATTTTCTATGTAGAATCAAGAAATCTGTACCCCCCGTGAAGAACACGACCTATCCAATAAGGTTCTATTTATTCTTTATGTTTATGAATAACTAATGTAAAAACATTAATGTACGACTCTGGATAAATATGTCACTAAAATTATATTATTACAAGTAGATGGGTGTAAAGGTTTGAGTTTCATTTCATTTATTTATGTAACAATTTATGTACACATACACAAGAGCATTTACAACAAACCAGCAAACATAATGTAAAGGAACAAACATAGATACTGTCATATCAGCCCTGTGTCTGAAAAGTTTTATAAATAAGTGAGCGATAAATATTAAGAATATAGCAAGAATCACTGGTACTTAATAAGTTAACTATTTACAACATAATAAAACTTCTTTTGAATAAATTCAGTGTTTCAGTATAAAGTAACAAGTTGCGTCGTATCCTATGAATCTCATTACTAGTGTGGACATTAGTAAAACGGCAGATAGAGAAGATAATTGGATTATTCGGTACGTTAAATAAAAGGCAAAGTTAACAAGGTTTCCATTGTAAGGGCCATCACTTGAGTTGCTTGCGGAGGTGAGAAACGTGATAAATTTTTTCAGGCCGAAAGTTAAACATATGTGTAGATTACGTATACGCTCCAGTTGAGACAAACGATGCTCAGCACATCCCAACAGCAAGAATCATAGCCAATTATTGGATGAATTTGTGTCTGAACAAGAGAATGTTTTGTCGGTAAAGACAAAAAAAAACTTGAATGGAAAGTGATTTACTTCAATAATAAATTACAACTTGATATTTCTATTTTCAATTTTAGGATAATACTCTTTTGATAATAACAGAATTGGGAGCGCCGAGCGACGAGACCACACCACTCGGCAGCGCGGAAGCTGTAATTGACTATATAAACCAAAAAAGCTGAACCACAACGAGTTAATATTATGTGGGTTTAGGTTAGGTTTTTATGTAGTTATTGCTAAACGGACATTATTCAAAATTTTAACTATCAAACGTAAAATGTATACAATTTAACACCAAAAACACAACCTTAAAAGTAGACTCAACATCTCCGCAGCTAAGGGGATAATGTGCCTAGATATGTTTTTTTTTTTTGCTGCCGAAGCACCCTCTCTCGGAGGGAGGTGGAAGATTCGTCATGAGTACCACCGCAGCCGTCTGCGGGGTGATGTGGGACTCACCAAAGTGGCACCTACCCACTAAAAACCACCTAAACGGCCGTAGCATGGGAATGCTGTCAGCCTTCACCGGAGCGACACCCGGGTTGGGAGGTGGGTGCGCAAGCAGGGACCCGCTAGCGGGTCACCCGCTGAGAATGCTAATCACTTAAGGTGCAAATGACATTTATATTGATGATTATACGGCCTGGGCAGCCTTAAGCTGGTCCAGATTAGCCGAAAGTTGATCGGGGGATCCGAGAGTGCATTTCTCGGTCTACGGACTTTGTACCTCGACGGCATGGACGGAGCAGTATAAGCTACTGACTCGCGTATAAGGGGGTTAGGGTGCTCTTCGGATCGCTTAAAAAAAGCGGTGGAGGGCATCCTAAGGTGTTGTTGTATAGTAGGCAGTTCGAGATCTCTGTGCAGGTCTGCGTTTCGCACGTACCACGGAGCATCCGTGGCCCGGTGGCAGAAGAGATTCTGGACTACCTGTAGTTTATACATATCGGAGGGTTTAGCATGTGCAAAAATTTGGGCGGCGTACGTCATGACTGGTCTCACGCAAACCTTAAAAAGCGTTCGCTTGTTCCTAAGAGACATTTTACTGTGCCGGCCTAACATACTGTTAAGGCAGCCCATGTACAGGCGGGCGAGTTTGGTAACTCGATGTATGTGAGGTCGGAATGAAAGCGTACGATCGAGCGTTACGCCTAGGTACTTGGTGGTTAGTGCCCACGGGATGGTCGTAGGGACGACGGCGTTTGTGATCGAAGCGCATCCCAGAGCTTTTCTCTGGATTTACATCGATACGCCATTTTTTAAACCAGGCTCCGAGGTCATTTACTGCCTTCTGGAGTTTGGTGATGAGTGTGTCGACGTGCACGCCCTTGACGTATAGGGCAGTGTCGTCGGCAAAGAGGGAGAGTTGAACACCTTTAGACGGAATAGGTATGTCATTGGTGTATATTGAGTGTAATAGCGGGGCGAGTACCGAGCCCTGAGGGACGCCCGCCTTGAGGGGGCGGGGGGTGGAGAGCGTACCTTCGTGTTTGAAACGAAAGGTGCGATCTTTAAGGTAGGAGCCGACTAGTTTGACTAGTCGGTCGTGCAAGCCTGTGTTGTGAAGCTTGTAAATGAGCCCTGCGTGCCAGACTTTGTCAAAAGCCTTGGCTACGTCAAAGAAGACCGCGACCGTTTTCAGTCGTCTAGGGTAGAAGCCGTCGATTATGTACTCGACGATTCGATGGACTTGCTGAGGGCACGAGTGTTTGGCTCGAAAGCCGAATTGGTGGGGGATAATGAGGGAGTCACCGTCCGCTGGGAACAGGTGGTCCTTCATTCGAGCGAGTATGACTCTCTCAAGAATTTTAGCCATGGCTTTGAGTAGGCTGATGGGTCTGTGATTAGCCGGGATATTCAAAGGTTTACCCGGCTTGGAAATGCCTATGACTGTAGCTTCCTTCCAAGGTTTTGGAAAGTAGCTTAGGTCGAAGCAAGCATTGAAAATGATCGCAAGTAAGGTAAGCACCTGCCGAGGCAGCTGCTTAAGTGCATGGTTGGAAATTCCATCCGCACCCGGGGCCTTCTTGAATTTCTGTCTCCTGATGAGGAAGAGAATCTCATCATTAGACACTGTTATGGGGTCAGCGGTGACTGGACGGCAGTCTTTGCAATCGACTTCGTCTTCCACCGCCTGGATGTGAGCTGGGTCTGTGGGTTGGGTACTCGGGGAGCATTGTGAAGCAATGCTATCGGCGAAGCATTCAGCTTTCTCGCCGTCCTCGAAGGCGGTAGTGCCATCGGGACGAGATAACGGAGGGCTGTAAGTGCGGGCGTCTAGTCGGAGGGCTTTCGCCATCCTATAGTACGCTGTGTGGGACGGGGAAATATTAATCATAAGATCGTTCCTTTGAACGTCTCTGTATTCCGCGACGGTACGTTTGACTTTACGTTGAAGCCGGTTAGCAGCTAGCCTGTAGTCGGGTATTTTCTGGCTCTGCGGAGAACGGCGTTTTTAGCTTTGATTAGGTTGCTAATGTCCAAGGGAAGCTTGGGCTTGCCATGCTTAGCAACCTTTAGATTCTCACTAATAGCCGAGTTGATGGCGGTAGTGAGCGAATCGACTATCGAGTCGATTTTATCCGTGCTATCGAGGTAGTCGGATGAAATCGCGAGTGGGCAGTCTGGGGCTTCCAAGGCCGAAGACAGGGTGTGCTTGAAACCTTCCCAATTGGTATAGGTTTTCGGAGCAGGAGGGTCGTTTTGGGGTCCTAATATTAGAGACACCGGACGGTGGTCTGAGCCTAAGTCGTCTAGCGGCTGTATGGTCTTAAGGTCGAGATTGATACCCTTGACGATGGCAAAGTCAAGGATATCAGGGGAATGAAGCGGGTTGCCCGGGTATTGTGTCGGTGTGACCGGGGAAATGACGTCAAGATCGAGTGACTTCGTGATGTCTAGTAATTTAATACCAGAGAATATGTGTATTTCAAGTTACACAGGAAAACCTAAATGTGCGAGAGGGGGAAGTAGGTCCTTTCTTATCCCTACTTTTCTAAGATGTGGCTTGTGACAGCAGGGGTTTTCAATTATTGCTAATGTGAAGCTTGATATGCTGTGGATTGTATACCAATTTGTTATTAAATAAGTTGGTTTTAGTCTTTTGTAGCCAGTCTCTCATATTTGTATTCTAAAGCAGCCTCTTTCGATGGTTGTATTTGTCAAATCAAATCAAATCAAATGAATTTATTTGCGAAAAAATGTGTGCAAATATTTTTTAATTAAAATTTACAGTCCTACATTTTTTACTGTTAAACAGCGTGCAAATAAGAAGTTAATTACAAAATGATTTACTATTTAAAAACCTATTAAATAATATCAAAATAGTATTTACAAATATTAATATTAGGTCTTTACCTATGAAATTGCCGTTTTTCACGAAATAAATGAAGCGTAATTTTTTTATATATTTTTTATTTCTATTAATCAAAATAATCACCCATGCAATCAATGCATCTTTGCCAACGCATTGGTAGCTTATTGATGCCTTTCTTGAAGAAATCAGCTGGACGGGAGGCAACAAATTCTTCAAAGGCATTTTGTACTGCCTCTCGGGTATTGAATTTTTTTCCCGCCAAGAAGTTATCCAAATTCTGGAAAAAGTAGAAGTCTGTAGGCGCATGGTCTGGTGAGTACAGCGGATGACGGAGAACTTCCAACCCCAACTCTTGTAGCTTGGAGACCGTCTGCTGTGCAGTATGAGGTCGCGCGTTGTCGTGCAGGAGCAGTGGAGCCAAACGATTGACCAAAGCTGGTTGGAGACGTGCGAGCTTCTCCATCATTGTGTTCAGTTCTTCACAGTACACATCTGCAGTAATGCTTGTCCCGTTTGGCAAGAAGCTGTGATGAATTACACCCGCGTTAGACCACCCAACAGTGACCATCACTCTTCTAGGGGTAAGTTTTCGTTTAGGGCATTGTTTGGGTGCTGAACCAGGGTCCAACCAACTTGCTGAGCGCTTACAATTGTCAAACAGGATCCATTTCTCGTCACGCGTACTTCGCGCTGGCGGTCATTGAGTTCGTGGGGTACCCATTTGTCAAGCTTTTTTACCTTGCCAATTTGACGCAAATGGACCAATATTGTTTTGATGCTAACGTCGAAAGCTGCTGCTAATTCAGCCGTGGATTGAGTTTCATCAGCTTCCACAATTGCCTTTAATTCGTCATTGTCGACCAAAGTTTTCGGACGACCACGGGGTTCATTTTTCAGGTCAAAATTTCCAGAACGGAAGCGGGTAAACCATTAACGGGTGGTGCGTTCGTTTGTAGTGTTCGCTCCGTAAACGTCGTTGATGTTGCGTGCCGCTTGTGCCGCTTTGCTGCCACGACGGTACTCATACTCCATAATTACTCGAATTTTTAACTTATCCATGATGACGAAAAATGTTCGAATGCGTTGAAAACAAAACACTAACTATTAAACAAATGACGATTTTAGAAAAAGAATTCCATGTTGGTCAAATAAAATTAATTAAAAAATTAGAATTATCAGTAAAAAAAAAATATTTTCATTTGAAATGGCCAGTACGGCAAAATGGCAGTTTCATAGGTAAAGACCTATTATTTCATCGTCACTTTCCATCAGGTAAGACGGAAGACAAACGCCTGCTAATTATTAATAAAAAAAAATTATAAAAATGTTATAAAAATATTACAAAACATAATGATTCCTAAACTTATACATATAGATTCATTTAATTACAATTCAGTGTCTTTAAAATATTCATCAATTGTGTAGTAACATTTTTGTATCAATAAGTCATATATAAATTTTCGTTTATAGTCATTAAAATTTAAGTTTTTATAATTATAATTTATAAACAAGGCAACTTATTATATATATATATATATCGATAGCCATACAATAAACATTTATTGTATGGCATATACCTACAGTTTTTTAGTCAAAATATCTTTATTTCTAGTTCTTAAAATCATGACATTACCTAGTTCCTTAAAATATTCCTTATGTTTTTTTTACAAACAATAACATTTCGAATATGTACAAATTCGGCAAAGTGAGTAACTTTGAAACAGCAAAAAGACTGCACGGATCCCTGAAATCTGCTCTACAAAGTTTTCTAACACATTTCTTCTGACACAAAAATACTTTCTGGATGTCTACAGAATTTCCCCATTAAATTAAACCGTAGCGCAAGATAGATGAAACATAACCATGATAAGCTTATTTTGCTGCTTGTTGACTTACAGTTCTTGATAATCTACCTATGACGAAAACAAAACTATTTAGTTTTTTACATAAATTACTTATATGTGGTTTCGAGTCACAATACTTATCTAGAGTTATTCCTAAAAACTTGGTACTATCTACCTGCTCTATTTCCGTGCCTCGAGATGTTAACCGAATTACATCAGCTTTACTTCTGTATGTCTGGTATTGCATACAATTTGTTTAATTCATATTAATTACTAAATTATTTTGATTCAAATAATTAGTAAAAGTGGTGAGCGCTTTATTAGATTCATGTTCCAGAGATTTCGTATTTTTCCCTGTTATGTTTATTGTTATGTCGTCAGCGAAAATTACATATTCATTAATGAGCTTCCTACTGCGGTAACAGTAGGAAGATCATTAATGAATAAAATAAATAAAAACGGCCCTAACACACTCCCTTGGGGGATTCCGAATGGATTTTGTTTTTGAAACGACGACTTATACTCCTTTACCGTATTTCCATACATTTGTGAGACTTCGACCCATTGATCCCTACGCTGCAAGTAATTCGTTAGTAAATTTAATGCATTTCCCATTATACCATATGACTCTAGCTTTTTTAGTAGAGTCCAAATTATTTCGCCCATTTAATAATTTATATTAGCGTATTCGGTCTTATTATACATTTAACTCGATATTTTCGATATTTTCATTTCGATACAAAATACTATAATTTACTTAAAAATATGTTATATTAAAAGCCAGTTTGCTGGCATGGTCTTTCGTACAGAGCTGAAACACAGTACAATCTTAGTTTACATACAGAATTTACTTTTTTATTTTAACATTTTTTGAAACAGCGTAATAAAGACTCGGCTAGAAAGAAAATGAAGAAAAACTTCAGGCAAAAGTTAGTAAGATATTTAAACTTAAAAGTTTGAATTTTGAGCCAAAACAAAAGATGTTTGGACTCAAAATTCTCTGGCACAAATTAACACCAATCTATCAAGAACTGTATCAACAAAAACATAACAGCTTCATAACAGTTCTATGAGACTTTGTGCCTGCGCAGATCTGAACTAATCCGTTAGTTAGTTAAAATGTCCCTCCATTAAGATCAAAGCATACATAGGGACATACTATGTAGTGATTTATTTAATTTATTTATTTACTACTTTCTTTTTATGTTGGACTGATAAAAATTTGAGGTTTTGACAGCCAGAGGAGACTTGCAGAGCTAACAGATGGCAGATAAGAATAATTTTGTATAGACATATGAGACACTGTAAATTTATTTATAAAAAAATATACCCGTTAATTTTCTTGCCGGTTAAGTCTTCTTTACGAAGGTTTTTCCGAACTGTCATGTTTCATTTGACGTCAATAAGAACAAGTAATTGTTAATGATGAGAAAAAAACATTTGAATTGGAATTTGAGCCATCACTAGTACATATTAGTCTAATACTGACAAATTGAAGTCTTCTTCAAATAAAAGGTCCCTATTTCGAACACCCTAAGCAAAGGAAGGTTAGCACCACAAACATTTTCAAGACAAATATTAGTATTAAATAAACAATGCTTCATCGAGTTGATCCATTCAGACCCGATCTGCGTCCGGACCCTTTCGGACGTGTTGAAGGTCGCTCCCGGCTGCCGAGTCACGATTGTTGTATCATGACTTCTCTCGTAGCAATACTCAAACGCCACTCTCAGATCCGTTCTGCGTCCGGCCCCGCTCGGACGCGTTCGCGGTCGCTCCAGCTGTTGAGTCACGATTGTCGTCTCACGACGACAACTCGTAGCAATACTTATACGCTGTTCGTACAAATCTCGCTTCGTCCTCGACGAATTGAGATAGCCTCTGTAGGGCTTACGCTGCGGCCGGTTTCGATCGGCTGCAACTAAGTCGGTCTCGCAGCAACAACAGTGCTGAGCTTACCGCGGTCGATTAAATTCGATAGTGGTTCGCGAAGCTCGGGCTGTTTTTCTGGCTGCGTACTTGACGCTTGGCGCCTGTTACGCAGTCAGAGACTCGCTCTGCGGCCGGCCCCGGCCGGTCGTAACGTAGTCAATCCCGCACTCTGTGGACCCCTCGAATTAAAATCTCACCTCGGTGAGTGCTGCAACAACAGAGTTGAGCTTACTACGGCCGATTAAATTCGATAGTGGTTCGCGAGGCTCGGGCTGTTTTTCTGGCAGCGTACTTGACGCTTGGCGCCTGTTACGTAGTCAGAGACTCGCTCTGCGGCCGGCTCCGGCCGGTCGTAACGTAGTCAATCCCGCACTTTTAGTGCAACCCAACTTCGTCGGGTCTACGGCCGGTTTTTGTTGTCAATTTATTGACAACACACTCCGTAGTAGACTCGCGTTTGATCAGGTGGATACTAAACGGTGACAAGTACGCGAAAACGGATAGGAAGAAAAAGTAAAATGTCTTTTAGAAATAAACGTACGCTTTATAAGGTCTGAGTTAGACCCGTCATGTTATATGCTTCGCCAGTCTTTGCCCACGCCAAACCCTCCGTCCTGTATAAACTGCAGGTAGTTCAAAATCTCTTCTGCCGCAGGGCCACAAACGCACCTTGGTACGTGCGTAACGCGGACCTGCACAGAGATCTTGAACTACCTACAGTGCAACAGCACCTCAAAACACTCTCAGAATCGTTCTTCAAACGCGCCGAATCCCATCCCAATCATCTTGTTCGAGATTCAGTCTCATATACTGCTCCTGTGTTAGATTCGAAATTCAAAGTCGCTAGACCGAGAAACGCGCACACTGGCGAACCCACGCAATTAACTTTAGAACTTGAGGCCCTTCAGGCCGCAAATTCTAATTCTAACGTAAATTCTAATTCTAACGTAAATTCTAATTCTAACGTAAATCCGAATTAATGCAATTTTATTTTTCAATTTTTAATGTTTTTAATTATTTACTTTTCAATTTGAGCACCTTCAGTGCTATGTAAATCCCAGCGGGTGACCCCTTAAGGGCCCCGCTAGCGCAGCCTCTTTCTCCAATTGGCCGTCGCTTAGATGAAGGCTGAGTGGCAAAAATGCACGAGCCGACAGGGGTTTTTTTAGTGGATATGGTTCTGGTAGGCGTCGGGACGAGTCCCACATAACTTCGATCGCGCGCGCGGAGTATGCGTCAGAGCATTTTTTATATCCTCCTGCCCTTCCCGTGGAGGGGAACCAAAAAAAAAGACGAGTTGATGATTACTTTGCTTTTCAGATTCCTGAGGTATGTCGACTACTTTCAAGTTTATTGAAAGTTAGGTACAGATGATCCTTGTAAGTTGCGTAAGCAATGTTTCCAAGTATTAAAATCAATTAGATAAGTCAATTAATTACGTGTCAATTGACATAACAGGTCGGGAAAAAAGTAATTTTTTATTGGTTTTTGCATATGCGTATTGGTTGTTTCAGGCTGCTTTTGATATTATGAAAAAGGTTACTTTCAAAATAAACTGTTTCCTCACACTTTTCAACTGTTTTTCTGTTCCATCAAACGAATACATCTGATTAAGTGTATTTTATATGAATTTCTTAGACGTATTTTAATATCATTGTCTTCATAGTAACAAAGTCTTTTGGCCCGTTAAGAATATAACAGTGCTTCCCATAGGAACCGTTTCAGTTCATAATTGATTTATGATGTAAACGAATTTTACTGAACTGGTACAATACTCAACTGTTACTGGGCTTACAATTAAATTATTTGTTAACGTTGCACGTGTACTTCCGTTAGTTGGTCGCATATTGCAAGGCCACTCAGAAAGTTTTGCGTAAAAAGTTTTTATGTATGGAACGCTGGCGAGTTATAATTTATTTTGATAAATCGATAATTTAAAAGTAAAAATATATTCGTTTAAAATTAAAATTAGCCTCCAAATGTTTTTTACCAGCATTATGAAACTTGGACTTCTAAGATTTCCCGCAAGTAAACTCTGTTAGGTAGCAGTAGAGTATAACTTTTTTAAATCTCGCCATGATCTCGACTATTTGGATCACCATAATAATCACGTCTACGTGGTTCTCATCATATACAATATTGATAAATAAAACACCTTTGACTATACGAAATTTACCCACGTAAACACTGCAACTTGCCCCACTTGTTTGTATCACCTTTCAAATTTGTAAGCCAACACATAATACTTGTTTTGTTGGGACCATACCCTTTGGACTGTTGTATATTTTATTAAGCAGAGAATCTAATGCAGATAAACCTAGGATGTTGGTAAAAGGAACTTTATTAAATTTGTTTACTTATGACAAGCTCATGATCAACTGACAACAATATTTATAAATAAATAAGACATAGAACCGTTGCTATATAAAAATAAATTTGACATGGTTCTATTTATGTGCAGTCTTGCTTGGCTAACAAGTATATCGATAAATAGGTCTTAATATCACATTTGGTATACAATACGCCCCCTTAATATGCATATTCTAAATAAACGAGAATACAATAAAAACACATAAATAGGAAAGTTATATCAAAGAACAATGAATACAAAATAAACAATTAATAAACCACGCATACACTTATAGTGCATTACTCTAGGCAACGCCTTCGTTAATATGTCAGCAAGCATTGAGTAGGTCGGTCTATACTTAACTCAATATTCGTATTGTTCATTAATCCATACCTAATAAAATGATACCTTATGTCGATGTGTTTATTCCGAGCATAGAACATTGGATCTTTCGCAAGGCAAATCGCCCTCTGATTATCTACATGCAAAGATAATGGTGCCCACTTAAGTAACTCAATTTTCGTAAGCAAACTATTCAAATATATTATTGCCTCTGGTAGTCCATGCCATTACGTTGACTGAATCCTTTACCTAAACCCACCAACCTGGCTTTTTTCTTCTCGGTCTTGTCAACATTTAATTTTGTTGTCAATATATAATGACAACCAACACCGTTTCGGCCCTAGGTTTACTATACTATTTCCATTTCTTTATTTTCTCGATGACAGTTCTAATTTAATATAATGTAGTGTTGTGACCAAATAAGTAATGATATCGATCGTATATATTTATTATATTTTGAACAAAGACAAATACAACAAAAACATTCAATTATATTTTTTCTAGGTGGGAACACTCAATGGCCCACCTTCGTTTTGTGTTTGTTTTAATCTGTCACTCGCAACAAGACGGTCGTGCTAGTCACTACATTTCTGTTCGCTGAGTTTTTTCACATTAGCCATACGTTACGTTGTATATTTTGTGTTCCTCCGTGTTGATTGCTGCCCAGCTGTCAAATATCAAAATGCCGAAAGGATCTGTTCTGAAAAGGCAGGCGGGAGAAGTGGTGATCAAGGTTCATAATTACTTTGAAGCAGAGCCCGCTATTACCACTCTCGCAAGTGCGATGGCGTGTTGCGGCCGCATTAGGAATTAGTGGACTTACTGTTTCAAAAGTTACTACCGAAGCTTACGGTACAAGCGGCATGCAGGAAAATAAGCTTCGTACGCTGAAGAAAAAACGCGTCGTCTGACATCGGTTGACAACTTCAACGTTGATGCTATAAATTCCAACACTTAAAAAACTTGTTGTTTCTTTACGTGAATGTGGTTTGTTTTACGGCCAAATTTTTTTGGATTTTCTTATAAAAAATCGGAAAAACGTAAAATATTGATGGAGCGTCACGACTATGGCTCGCTGCGAATTTTTAAGCGAAGCCAAAAAGATATCAGATTGGTCAAATGTTATTTTCACTGACGAGACTTCGATAAATGCAAACCACACAGTATCTAAGAACTGGACTGACGACACCGCTGCTTCCACTAGTTCAGTGCCAATGGGAAAAGGTGAACGCCTTATCATATGCCATGCAGGGTCTACGAAAGGATTCGTGTCAGATGCTTTACTGGCCTTCAAATCCAAGAAAACAGTGGACTACCACGAAGAAATGAACGCGGAAATTTACGAAGGATGGTTTAAAGAAATGGTGCAATTTTTGGAAGAACCGTCCATAATTATTATGGACAACGCTACATATCACTCCAGACAAATTGATAAAATGCCGGCGCAGGCCAATAAAAAACAAGAGGTAATAGACTGGCTCCAACGTCATGGCGAAAATGAGGATAGTACTTTATTAAATTGTACAATTAGTGAATATTTTAAAATCGAAAAAAAACCACCCTAAAAGATATGTTATCGAGGAAATAGATGCCGAATGTGGTCATTGGGTTCTTCCCCCATTTACGGCAAACAAGATGTTAGATTTATTAAAAAATGCATGTGCGGAAGTAACTGCCGAAAACTGGGAAAAATTGTGAGAAGAACCCAAAACATTATAGCGTCGGATTGGGAAATTCATGTGGCATTCGATAATATAATGTTGTGGAACTTAAATAAATGTACAGGAACTTATAATGTTGGGGAGAGCTCATCGAGTGACAATGACGATTCATCAGATTTTGATTAAAATCAATAAATAAAGATTACCTGTCGTTATAATTATTTCGTTGCATTGTCGAATACCTACCTATACCACCTTATTTTACAACCGGTTCGAAAATTTTAAAGAAGTTTGCATTATCAATCAAGAATTAATACGTGTAACATCTTGAAATGCAATATAATTTTAGTTAATAAATTTGTACAAAAGTATCCGGCAGTAGTTTAGTTTCTTACATTTTGTAAAAAAATATCGGGCCGTTATCGTGTTATGTTTATCGATATAGCTCCATCCCCATCAGTTTCTTCGACTCTGGTATTATATAACCTTGTACAATGCATACATAATGTAAAAAAAAACGCTCGCACAAGTTTTCACAGGAGCTGAATCTATAGGAGCTATATATATATATATATATATATATATATATATATATATATATATATATATATATTTATGTAATCAAAGTATGTACCATTGCTATCTATGCACTTTTGCCATCTCATAGGTAGTTCATTGACCCCTTTACTCAAAAAAAATCATTCGAACGGAAATCAATAAAATCTTTGAAAGCGCCATTGGAGTTGAATTTTTTTTCCTTGCAAGAAGTTATCTAAATTTCGAAAAAAATGGTAATCTGTTGGAGCAAGGTCCGGAAAGTACGGTGGATGTCTTAGACATTCCCATTGAAGCTCCTCTAATTTGGTAGCCGTCGGAGCAATTGACCAGCCTTGGTTGTTTAGCAGCTAGCGTTTCCATCATGGTTTAAAATTGCTGACCAAAGACATCTGCCGTAATCGTCTGGCCAGATTTAAGAAAGCTGTAGTGAACGACACCGGCGCTAGTCCACCAAACGCTCACAAGGTATTTAACAATAAATAATAATAATGATAATAATAATAATAATTAATACTTTTCTTAAGTTTTCACGATACATACTTTAAATAAAACACTTTTTACCGGATATTCAAACTAAAAAAAAAAATCCACAGTCAAAATACATTTGCAGGTTCAGTCCCTGACTTTTGTAATAAGTATATAACATATCTGTGGCCCTAACACACTCCCTTGGGGGATTCCGAATGGATTTTGTTTTTGAAACGACGACTTATACTCCTTTACCGTATTTCCATACATTTGTGAGACTTCGACCCATTGATCCCTACGCTGCAAGTAATTCGTTAGTAAATTTAATGCATTTCCCATTATACCATATGACTCTAGCTTTTTTAGTAGAGTCCAAATTATTTCGCCCACTTAATAATTTATTTTAGCGTATTCGGTCTTATTATACATTTAACTCGATATTTTCGATATTTTCATTTCGATACAAAATACTATAATTTACTTAAAAATATGTTATATTAAAAGCCAGTTTGCTGGCATGGTCTTTCGTACAGAGCTGAAACACAGTACAATCTTAGTTTACATACAGAATTTACTTTTTTATTTTAACATTTTTTGAAACAGCGTAATAAAGACTCGGCTAAAAAGAAAATGAAGCAAAACTTCAGGCAAAAGTTAGTAAGATATTTAAACTTAAAAGTTTGAATTTTGAGCCAAAACAAAAGATGTTTGGGCTCAAAATTCTCTGGCACAAATTAACACCAATCTATCAAGAACTGTATCAACAAAAACATAACAGCTTCATTACAGTTCTATGAGACTTTGTGCCTGCGCAGATCTGAACTAATCCGTTAGTTAGTTAAAATGTCCCTCCATTAAGATCAAAGCATACATAGGGACATACTATGTAGTGATTTATTTTATTTATTTATTTACTACTTTCTTTTTATGTTGGACTGATAAAAATTTGAGGTTTTGACAGCCAGAGGAGACTTGCCGAGCTAACAGATGGCAGATAAGAATAATTTTGTATAGACATATGAGACACTGTAAATTTATTTATAAAAAAATATACCCGTTAAGTTTCTTGCCGGTTAAGTCTTCTTTACGAAGGTTTTTCCGAACTGTCATGTTTCATTTGACGTCAATAAGAACAAGTAATTGTTAATGATGAGAAAAAAACATTTGAATTGGAATTTGAGCCATCACTAGTACATATTAGTCTAATACTGACAAATTGAAGTCTTCTTCAAATAAAAGGTCCGTATTTCGAACACCCTAAGCAAAGGAAGGTTAGCACCACAAACATTTTCAAGACAAATATTAGTATTAAATAAACAATGCTTCATCGAGTTGATCCATTCAGACCCGATCTGCGTCCGGACCCTTTCGGACGTGTTGAAGGTCGCTCCCGGCTGCCGAGTCACGATTGTTGTATCATGACTTCTCTCGTAGCAATACTCAAACGCCACTCTCAGATCCGTTCTGCGTCCGGCCCCGCTCGGACGCGTTCGCGGTCGCTCCAGCTGTTGAGTCACGATTGTCGTCTCACGACGACAACTCGTAGCAATACTTATACGCTGTTCGTACAAATCTCGCTTCGTCCTCGACGAATTGAGATAGCCTCTGTAGGGCAGGGCTTACGCTGCGGCCGGTTTTGATCGGCTGCAACTAAGTCGGTCTCGCAGCAACAACAGAGCTGAGCTTACTACGGTCGATTAAATTCGATAGTGGTTCGCGAAGCTCGGGCTGTTTTTCTGGCTGCGTACTTGACGCTTGGCGCCTGTTACGCAGTCAGAGACTCGCTCTGCGGCCGGCCCCGGCCGGTCGTAACGTAGTCAATCCGGCACTCTGTGGACCCCTCGAATTAAAATCTCACCTCGGTGAGTGCTGCAACAACAGAGTTGAGCTTACTACGGTCGATTAAATTCGATAGTGGTTCGCGAGGCTCGGGCTGTTTTTCTGGCAGCGTACTTGACGCTTGGCGCCTGTACGTAGTCAGAGACTCGCTCTGCGGCCGGCTCCGGCCGGTCGTAACGTAGTCAATCCCGCACTTTTAGTGCAACCCAACTTCGTCGGGTCTACGGCCGGTTTTTGTTGTCAATTTATTGACAACACACTCCGTAGTAGACTCGCGTTTGATCAGGTGGATACTAAACGGTGACAAGTACGCGAAAACGGATAGGAAGAAAAAGTAAAATGTCTTTTAGAAATAAACGTACGCTTTATAAGGTCTGAGTTAGACCCGTCATGTCATATGCTTCGCCAGTCTTTGCCCACGCCAAACCCTCCGTCCTGTTTAAACTGCAGGTAGTTCAAAATCTCTTCTGCCGCAGGGCCACAAACGCACCTTGGTACGTGCGTAACGCGGACCTGCACAGAGATCTTGAACTACCTACAGTGCAACAGCACAGTGCAACAGCAAAACACTCTCAGAATCGTTCTTCAAACGCGCCGAATCCCATCCCAATCATCTTGTTCGAGATTCAGTCTCATATACTGCTCCTGTGTTAGATTCGAAATTCAAAGTCGCTAGACCGAGAAACGCGCACACTGGCGAACCCACGCAATTAACTTTAGATCTCGAGGCCCTTCAGGCCGCAAATTCTAATTGTAACGTAAATTCTAATTCTAACGTAAATTCTAATTCTAACGTAAATCCGAATTAATGCAATTTTATTTTTCAATTTTTAATGTTTTTAATTATTTACTTTTCAATTTGAGCACCTTCAGTGCTATGTAAATCCCAGCGGGTGACCCCTTAAGGGCCCCGCTAGCGCGGCCTCTTTCTCCAATTGGCCGTCGCTCAGATGAAGGCTGAGTGGCAAAAATGCACGAGCCGACAGGGGTTTTTTTAGTGGATATGGTTCTGGTAGGCGTCGGGACGAGTCCCACATAACTTCGATCGCGCGCGCGGAGTATGCGTCAGAGCATTTTTTATATCCTCCTGCCCTTCCCGTGGAGGGGAACCAAAAAAAAAAAAGACGAGTTGATGATTACTTTGCTTTTCAGATTCCTGAGGTATGTCGACTACTTTCAAGTTTATTGAAAGTTAGGTACAGATGATCCTTGTAAGTTGCGTAAACAATGTTTCCAAGTATTAAAATCAATTAGATAAGTCAATTAATTACGTGTCAATTGACATAACAGGTCGGGAAAAAAGTCATTTTTTATTGGTTTTTGCATATGCGTATTGGTTGTTTCAGGCTGCTTTTGATATTATGAAAAAGGTTACTTTCAAAATAAACTGTTTCCTCACACTTTTCAACTGTTTTTCTGTTCCATCAAACGAATACATCTGATTAAGTGTATTTTATATGAATTTCTTAGACGTATTTTAATATCATTGTCTTCATAGTAACAAAGTCTTTTGTCCCGTTAAGAATATAACAGTGCTTCCCATAGGAACCGTTTCAGTTCATAATTGATTTATGATGTAAACGAATTTTACTGAACTGGTACAATACTCAACTGTTACTGGGCTTACAATTAAATTATTTGTTAACGTTGCACGTGTACTTCCGTTAGTTGGTCGCATATTGCAAGGCCACTCAGAAAGTTTTGCGTAAAAAGTTTTTATGTATGGAACGCTGGCGAGTTATAATTTATTTTGATAAATCGATAATTTAAAAGTAAAAATATATTCGTTTAAAATTAAAATTAGCCTCCAAATGTTTTTTACCAGCATTATGAAACTTGGACTTCTAAGATTTCCCGCAAGTAAACTCTGTTAGGTAGCAGTAGAGTATAACTTTTTTAGATCTCGCCATGATCTCGACTATTTGGATCACCATAATAATCACGTCTACGTGGTTCTCATCATATACAATATTGATAAATAAAACACCTTTGACTATACGAAATTTACCCACGTAAACACTGCAACTTGCCCCACTTGTTTGTATCACCTTTCAAATTTGTAAGCCAACACATAATACTTGTTTTGTTGGGACCATACCCTTTGGACTGTTGTATATTTTATTAAGCAGAGAATCTAATGCAGATAAACCTAGGATGTTGGTAAAAGGAACTTTATTAAATTTGTTTACTTATGACAAGCTCATGATCAACTGACAACAATATTTATAAATAAATAAGACATAGAACCGTTGCTATATAAAAATAAATTTGACATGGTTCTATTTATGTGCAGTCTTGCTTGGCTAACAAGTATATCGATAAATAGGTCTTAATATCACATTTGGTATACAAAACGCCCCCTTAATATGCATATTCTAAATAAACGAGAATACAATAAAAACACATAAATAGGAAAGTTATATCAAAGAACAATGAATACAAAATAAACAATTAATAAACCACGCATACACTTATAGTGCATTACTCTAGGCAACGCCTTCGTTAATATGTCAGCAAGCATTGAGTAGGTCGGTCTATACTTAACTCAATATTCGTATTGTTCATTAATCCATACCTAATAAAATGATACCTTATGTCGATGTGTTTATTCCGAGCATAGAACATTGGATCTTTCGCAAGGCAAATCGCCCTCTGATTATCTACATGCAAAGATAATGGTGCCCACTTAAGTAACTCAATTTTCGTAAGCAAACTATTCAAATATATTATTGCCTCTGGTAGTCCATGCCATTACGTTGACTGAATCCTTTACCTAAACCCACCAACCTGGCTTTTTTCTTCTCGGTCTTGTCAACATTTAATTTTGTTGTCAATATATAATGACAACCAACACCGTTTCGGCCCTTAGGTTTACTATACTATTTCCATTTCTTTATTTTCTCGATGACAGTTCTAATTTAATATAATGTAGTGTTGTGACCAAATAAGTAATGATATCGATCGTATATATTTATTATATTTTGAACAAAGACAAATACAACAAAAACATTCAATTATATTTTTTCAAGGTGGGAACACTCAATGGCCCACCTTCGTTTTGTGTTTGTTTTAATCTGTCACTCGCAACAAGACGGTCGTGCTAGTCACTACATTTCTGTTCGCTGAGTTTTTTCACATTAGCCATACGTTACGTTGTATATTTTGTGTTCCTCCGTGTTGATTGCTGCCCAGCTGTCAAATATCAAAATGCCGAAAGGATCTGTTCTGAAAAGGCAGGCGGGAGAAGTGGTGATCAAGGTTCATAATTACTTTGAAGCAGAGCCCGCTATTACCACTCTCGCAAGTGCGATGGCGTGTTGCGGCCGCATTAGGAATTAGTGGACTTATTGTTTCAAAAGTTACTACCGAAGCTTACGGTACAAGCGGCATGCAGGAAAATAAGCTTCGTACGCTGAAGAAAAAACGCGTCGTCTGACATCGGTTGACAACTTCAACGTTGATGCTATAAATTCCAACACTTAAAAAACTTGTTGTTTCTTTACGTGAATGTGGTTTGTTTTACGGCCAAATTTTTTTGGATTTTCTTATAAAAAATCGGAAAAACGTAAAATATTGATGGAGCGTCACGACTATGGCTCGCTGCGAATTTTTAAGCGAAGCCAAAAAGATATCAGATTGGTCAAATGTTATTTTCACTGACGAGACTTCGATAAATGCAAACCACACAGTATCTAAGAACTGGACTGACGACACCGCTGCTTCCACTAGTTCAGTGCCAATGGGAAAAGGTGAACGCCTTATCATATGCCATGCAGGGTCTACGAAAGGATTCGTGTCAGATGCTTTACTGGCCTTCAAATCCAAGAAAACAGTGGACTACCACGAAGAAATGAACGCGGAAATTTACGAAGGATGGTTTAAAGAAATGGTGCAATTTTTGGAAGAACCGTCCATAATTATTATGGACAACGCTACATATCACTCCAGACAAATTGATAAAATGCCGGCGCAGGCCAATAAAAAACAAGAGGTAATAGACTGGCTCCAACGTCATGGCGAAAATGAGGATAGTACTTTATTAAATTGTACAATTAGTGAATATTTTAAAATCGAAAAAAAACCACCCTAAAAGATATGTTATCGAGGAAATAGATGCCGAATGTGGTCATTGGGTTCTTCCCCCATTTACGGCAAACAAGATGTTAGATTTATTAAAAAATGCATGTGCGGAAGTAACTGCCGAAAACTGGGAAAAATTGTGAGAAGAACCCAAAACATTATAGCGTCGGATTGGGAAATTCATGTGGCATTCGATAATATAATGTTGTGGAACTTAAATAAATGTACAGGAACTTATAATGTTGGGGAGAGCTCATCGAGTGACAATGACGATTCATCAGATTTTGATTAAAATACCACCTTATTTTACAACCGGTTCGAAAATTTTAAAGAAGTTTGCATTATCAATCAAGAATTAATACGTGTAACATCTTGAAATGCAATATAATTTTAGTTAATAAATTTGTACAAAAGTATCCGGCAGTAGTTTAGTTTCTTACATTTTGTAAAAAAATATCGGGCCGTTATCGTGTTATGTTTATCGATATAGCTCCATCCCCATCAGTTTCTTCGACTCTGGTATTATATAACCTTGTACAATGCATACATAATGTAAAAAAAAACGCTCGCACAAGTTTTCACAGGAGCTGAATCTATAGGAGCTATATATATATATATATATATATATATTTATGTAATCAAAGTATGTACCATTGCTATCTATGCACTTTTGCCATCTCATAGGTAGTTCATTGACCCCTTTACTCAAAAAAAATCATTCGAACGGAAATCAATAAAATCTTTGAAAGCGCCATTGGAGTTGAATTTTTTTTCCTTGCAAGAAGTTATCTAAATTTCGAAAAAAATGGTAATCTGTTGGAGCAAGGTCCGGAAAGTACGGTGGATGTCTTAGACATTCCCATTGAAGCTCCTCTAATTTGGTAGCCGTCGGAGCAATTGACCAGCCTTGGTTGTTTAGCAGCTAGCGTTTCCATCATGGTTTAAAATTGCTGACCAAAGACATCTGCCGTAATCGTCTGGCCAGATTTAAGAAAGCTGTAGTGAACGACACCGGCGCTAGTCCACCAAACGCTCACAAGGTATTTAACAATAAATAATAATAATGATAATAATAATAATAATCTTTATTCCACAGTCAAAATACATTTGCAGGTTCAGTCCCTGACTTTTGTAATAAGTATATAACATATCTGTGAGACAAAAGCCACTGTCCTCTATCGGCAAAATTAAATAATATATTTCTTTGTGAATAAAGTAAACAAAACGAATAAAAAATTGGTTAAATGAAAAAACAATAATGCATAGTCTTTTACATTTCAGACTGATTTACTTCAACAAAAATAACAATTCAATACGTATAATCAGAGGGAGTGTAAGAGGATGCGTATTAATATGTTGTGTGAAGGTATGTAGCTGTTCGTGAATAGGTGTATGTAGGAGTAGGTGTGTATAAAGACTCTGTTTGTTCATAGTATAATGTCATGAGCCATATTTTTAGCACAATCTTAGCTTCACGCCCGGAAAGGGGAAAAGGGGATTTATTATTTATTACATATTACTTTGCTGTCGCCTTGCATGAGCCGTACGATATTTTAATTATCGGCATACGTTGGTGATTGTTCTTTTTTATTGTACGAGCTCTTATCATATGGAATTAATTTATGTTTCTTTAGTAGAATCCTAAAAACATAGAGTGGTCTAGTTGACAGTACGTAGCATTTCTCATATAATAATTTTGTAGAAAAGCTGTATGTGGTGAATGTCATCGTTTTTAATAGGGATCTTTGAGCCCTTTCGAGCGGTAAAATGTACGATTTACATGCACCATCCCAGACCTCAGTGCAGTAGCCAAGAACTGATTGTACTACAGCATAAACGTAAGTGTGTAAGGTTTGCTGTGGTCTTAACTTTTTTAAAACCCATATAAGTTTTCAAACACGAGAGGTAACAAGATCAATGTGAGCTAGCCAATTCATACTGTCATTCACAATTATACTGAGACATCTAACGGAAGATTATCTATATCTCTATATTATAGGACATGAACAATTGACTCTGTGTGGTAATTAACAGGGGTGATATTTTAGATCCACGTTAACAGGATTGGTTTTTGCAATGTTGAATGGCAAATATTTGGTTTTGGTTACATTAAGCGTAAGACTGCTAGCTGCGAACCAGTTACCAATCTCATGAAGCCCCAGTTCTGCAAGACGCCGAGTCTCTTCCCAATGCTACCCATGAAATTATATAATAGCGGTATCATCCGCGTTAGTAAAAATTTTACTATTTATTAGGTTAAGGTGGTTAAGGTGGCCCAAGTATGCTTCCCTGTGGGACCCCATAAGATAAAGTCCCTTTATTACTTATCAAATTACCAATTTTTACTTGTTGTGTCCGATCATTTAAAAAATCCTTAAAAATGTTGTGCGCCATACCTCTGATTCCGATTCGGTTAAGCTTATGCTCAAGTTTGGGAACAGACACCGTGACGAAAGCTTTAGCTAGATCCAGAAATACGCCAATACATTTTTTCTTAGCATCTAGTAGGCCAGAAACGTGGTTTACTAGTTCATTAATAGCGTACCCTGTACCTGTTAAACTGATGTCGGGATAAATTTTGTTGTCTTCTAAAAAGCATATAAGTCTGTCATTGAGAGCTTTTCCAAGTAATTTAGACTGATGGTAGGACCAAAATAGGTCGATAATTAGTGACACGGCATCTATCCCCATTCTTGTATACTGGGTAACGAGAGACTGCTTAAAAACCATCGGAAAAATACTCTGATCAAAACACAGTTCAAGGATTTTAGTAAGCGGGGGAACGATTATATGTTTGCTGAGTTGTAGCATTTTTGCAGTAACTTTTTAACTTTTAACAACAAGTAACTTTTTTTGAGTCAATTTTCACTTAAGCAGGCTTTGGCTGGTTCACCAGGTTCAACCATTGCGATAAGCGTTTCTGATTGTCGTACAGAATCCACTTTTCATCACAGGTAATGATTCGATTTAAAATCCTTTCATTATGGTGCCGGTTGAGTAATGTAACGCAGTAGTCGAAGCGCGTTTGTCGGTTTGTTGCACTCAATTCATGAAGTACCTACCTCTTAAGCTTTTTCGCCTTCACAATCTGCTTCAAGAGGATTACAGCAATTTTGTCACTAACACCGCAGCCTACAGCTAACTCGGACGTGGTTTGTGATAGATTGGCTTCCACAATAACTTTTTGACTGGAAATAAATAATTATCACGCATTGAATAAAATTTGTTTTGCTAATCAACTTACAAGATTACATATTCATTCGAAATATTTTACTTCATATTCCTGTGTCACTTGGAAAACAATATCGCTGAACATAATTAATTTATTAAAAAAAAGGAAAGTGCGTAACTTAGCCGATCTGAAAATTAATTCATTTTTTAGTAATCATTTTTAAAGGTTAATATGAAACTATAAAAGCCAATATGGGGTATGCATTTGGAAGTTGGCATGCACTTATTTTTTCAAAATTAGAACCTTTTCATAATTTTTCATGACATGATTCTCAACCTATAAGAGATTACTGTACCTAACCATTTTAAAATAAATAATTATGATGTACGACGTAAAATCATTTTCAGTTTATAGTGGTTTAATTAAAAAAAAAGTTCAATGATATATTTTGCCTCATTTCCTGCAAAATATACTAAACGTAAAATATACATGCAATACATAAATCACGTTGCAATTCAGTCATAACTGTTCTCAAACCAGTTTGAAATCAATCAAATACACAAAGCAGAACTGGTGCCTGCCAAGTCACGCCGCGCCGTTTCACGTCTTACTGCGTTTTGTAAGGATTCCAGTGACGCACACCACTAACGAACCACGGTCAGCCTGTTAACAGAAATATGCTTAAAAATGTGTAAATAAAAAGGCTATTTCAAAATTCTATTCTTGGTCGAATTTCAACTTCTTTCCGACATTTTTTGTTGTTGTAGAGTTTAAAATTTGTCTTCGCCGGTTTTGTTGAATAAAATTTTTCATTTGTAGCACGTTTCCTTCCATAACTGCAGTCAAAGGACGACCGCTTCTTTCTTTATTCTTCAAATTTAAACGACCGCACTAAAATGCGTTACACTAGCGGTACACAGTAGCTTCTGAAGGCGCCTGTTCATAAAACTACTTGAGGTCGATTCAACGATTCATCAGGTCGCAAGTTGGACTTAGTCGTAAAAAATCATTGCACGAAAGTGTTGCGAATCAGCTCCATTTTTCTATGATACAATAGTTTCATAATGCTAGTAAAAAATAGAGGGAAATTTAAATTTGCAACAAATATATTTTACTTTTAAATAATCGAATTTACAAAATAAATAAAAAAAATTCTGTACTAAACTTTCTGAGTGATATATACCGCGATATATAATTACTCATTGTTCAATACTGCTGATTAAATAAAATTAATGATTTTGTTTCTTTTTTAACTGTAACCTTTTAATTGTATAATTCGCATTTAGTAACCTAACAATATTAAAAGTCTATTGGAATCATAGTAGCGAAACTCGTGGGGTTGAACTTATTTGGCACAAAATTTGTCGATAGCGACCTTTGGCCACATTGCCCTTTGTACAAAGCCCTTTGTACCCTGAGGGATGAGGATTGACGACAACCCTCCCTCAGCGATACGAAAACTAATGAAATTAATTTTATCTTGTCTTAAATGTTGTTATAATTAATGATCATTAAAGAATTTTTTGCGTTGTGTTTCGCTATGTCCTTATCTGGTGATGGAACCGAGGGGCGTACATTCGTAATCAGGCAGTCACCAACACCATAAATTCTCTTAACCTCCTGATACCTGGCATTTTTAAGAATATCTTGACAGAAAAGCCGAACTGGCTTTCTATAGAACAAAATGGCAACCATTACAAAGTCCTGACAATCACGAAATGACTGATGTCATTGTAACCGAATGTTCTACACGAAGAACATATTATATTTTGTTATTTGTGGTAATGTGTTATAAAGAAATGTAGTTTTTATAATATTTATATATCCGTCTCTGTCATATACGTCGATTGAACCGACAGCAAGACGCCATATTGGGATTCAGTGGCCACGAACAGGTGACAATGGCGGCACTTTACACGGCGTAAACAACGTGAGTGAATCTATTGATATCATTTAAAAATATTTGCATTTTCGAAAGAATAATTACCTTTTTTTTGTGCAATAAAGTAACAAATGTTTATTTTGTATTATTTACGCAAAAAATGTGACAAAAAACGAAGTATTAAGCTTCAAACGAATTTGTTCTTTGTAAAGTATGTTCGGTATTAAGTTATTAAAATCGAGACCATTGTTTTTTTAAAATCACTTTCGGTTTTTGCTTAACTACTTTATATTTTATTATCGTTTCGTTACCTGTTAATTTAAGTCCTATTTCGATTATAAAAAAAATTGTACTTCCTATATAAAACGTATTTATAACCATTATTTCATTTTAGCACTTTACTTTACTACATATGAAAGAGTCGAAAATGATAGTAGCTCAGAAGAAGAGAGTAATATTCCGGCTATCAGCAATTTCCATGATAGAAGTATATCAACCAGAGGATTAGAGAGGGCTCGAGGGACTAGAAAGCGAAGCGCGGTGCGTACTCGTGGTCGAGTACTTGGTTGAAGTGCATTACGCAGTCGTGTGCGTACTCGTGGTGGAGCTGGAACTTCCAAAAGTTGTCAACAAGATTCCTTTCCTTGGGTAAGATCAAGCTTCAAAAAAGATTTACCTACATTATAACAGCATTCTTATCGACCCTCTGAACCGAAGTCATCATTAATAGAATATTATAATATAGAATATAACATAGATGAGGACATATTGTCTTTAGTTGTTATGAAGAGCAAATAAACTGCAGTGGCGAAAACTGGTAGAAGTTTAAATTTTACTTTGGGTGAGTGCAAGGCTTTCTTTGCCATAACCATGCTTATGGGATGTATAGGTTACCTACAGATAAGAATGTACTGGAGCGAGAAATACGCAGTACCAATTATAGTTAGATCATGGTGCGATATCGATATTTGTTGCTCAGAAATTCTCTTAAGTTACTTTTTGTCAATGATATTTCTGCCGATATAAGTAAGCACGATTTGCTGTGAAAAGTACGTCCTTTACTCAACAGAGTCCTCCAGGGATGCCATGGACAGATTCGAGAGCAAAAAATATCGATAGATGAAATGATAATTCTATATACTAGTGCTTGCCCAATAAGACAATATTGCCCCGGAAAACCAAACCCTACAGGACTAAAAGCCTTTATTTTTGCGAACCCAAACGGACTAGTGTGTGATATATTATTATATCAAGGCAAGAACACTAAGACCAGTGATGCTGACTTTAACTTGGGTGAGAGCGTAGTATTGACACTAACAGAAACACTCGTTCCTGGGCACGTAATATACTGTGACCGATTTTTTACAAGCATAAAATTAATGGATGAATTAAACAGAAGAGGCTTTAAATGTGCTGGAACCATCATGAAAAACCGGCTGCCTAAGTACGTAATAGACAATTTGCAGACTGATAAAGAATTAGCAAGACAAGGCAGGGGCAGTTATGATATACTTGTTAGAGAAGACGAGCAGATAGCGGTAACGAAATGGTATGACAACAAGCCTGTTATGTTGTTATCAAGCTTACACGCTGCAAAGACAACTGACGAATGCAGAAGGTACGACAGAAAATTACGTAGGTATATCAATGTTCAAAGACCTGAGGTAGTCAAAGAGTATAATAGTAACATGGGAGGCGTGGATCTTACAGATATACTGTTAGCTGTTTGCCTTCGAGAATGCGTACTAAAAAGTGGACGGTGAGGTTTATAAGTCATTGCATTAATTTGTCCGTTGTTAATGCCTGGATAAAGTATAAGGTCGATCAGAATCTGCAAGGAGTACGTGCGCACAAAATATTTCAGCTTCGTGCTTTTAAGCAATCCATCTGCAGTACAGATACTGGATGATTACCTGCTTTCAGAAAATGAAATAGAACCCTCAACTGCTGAGATACGCTAGAAGGAGTAAGCAGTACAACAAAAAGAGGTAGATCTCCAGTTAAAGCAATTCCCTCAGCTGCTTTCCGACAACACGGCTCCATTCACGTACCGGTAATGGGAACCTTACAACATAGATGTAGACAGAAGACTTGCGTGATGAAGACTACTATCTATTGTCAAGCTTGTGACTTACCTCTGTGTTTCACCGCAAAAAGAAACTGTTTCACAGTTTTTCATCTTAGAGTTTCCGCCTAATTTAATAGTTTCCAATGGATATGAACCTCTTAAATGTTATCTTATCTTGGTACAATCATAGTGAAGAAAACAACAATTTTTTTGTTTCGTAGTTTTAAGGATGCTTATCTCAGAAGATCTCATATTATAAGTTAATGTTTTTTAAAGTGTAAGAAAGATGTGATTTTGCTAAAGTGCCTTGCCAAAAGTGCCAATCAAAACTAATTAAAATAATTTTATGTGATTATTGAAGATAAGTGATTGAAGAAGATTGTTCAAGTTTATTTGTGTTAAGTTGATTAGTATTAAATACTTTAAATTTTAATCAATGTTTTAGTTGATTTTTAATGAGAAAAATAAAAAAATCTACTGAATTTGTTTTGATTGAATGGTATATATCCAGACCCAATGTTCTTTTTGTAGAACAAAAATATGTCCATTTTTACTTAGCGCATATACATCCTTGATTCAGTACGAACAATGTTTGTTATAGCAAAAAAATCTGATCTCATTCTAAAGTAGTTAAAATCGGTGTAATATCTTCAGGACTAAAGGTTTATGTTTATTTTGTTTTGTTTAAAGGACTTTCGGCGATAACGACTTTTGCTGCGTAGTAAAGTCAGGACTCAAATATGAACGCCATTTTGTTCTTTGTAAAGGCACTGGGGACTTAGGAGGTTAAAGAATAGGTGGCATGCTTTGCTGGCTGCAGGTGACAAGCTGGTTGTCGATGCGCGCAATAAGTTAAAATTATCTGCCAGGGACGTGAAACAACGAAATAACATCTCTATAATGGTTCTGGCTCGCATCGCAACATTCCGTAAGAATATTTGACATGTGATTAGGAAACATTAAATTGAAAGAAACTTAGGCGACGCTCGCTTGCTTTTAGCGAGGTTTTACGGTCGGGAATTCCTTTCGAAGCAAAATATATCCTCGTTCAGGTAGGTAATTAAGATAATGTTTGTAAGAAATTTATCCACCCAACCTTGTTTGTTTCATGTCAGAATGCCGCGATGTTTCAATAAACTACTATATACTAAGAATACTAAGAAGAAAATAATAAATTTAACATGAGAAAATAATAAAAATAAAGAAATAAAATTTTGCTGCATTACGCTTAAAAAAGGTTAGCAAACCCGGGTTATATTTAGCTTCACGAGAATTCTGCAAACAAAGCGTCAAAAGAAATAGGTCTCTCAAAGGAGGTTGGAAGCCTTCCCAAGATTGAAACTATGTCAATCATCACTCCGTTCCATTAAAAAATATTTTTGATCAAATAGACGTGTTCACGTGGATTGAGATCCACGAAAGTCACGTGATCGTTCGGTAAACAAACTAAATGAACCATTTAACACCTACTCAAAACTCATACCGACCTCGTTATACAGCCAACACTTAATTTGTTTTAATAAACAATCTTTGCAGTATGTATCCATCGTCGAAGTATGAAATGATTAAATACTCATACAGGGCATTTTGAAAAAGCTATATGATTTGTATTTTTGGAAAAGCCTTTTAATTGCAATTTTGACATTTCATATCTGCGCGACGGATTTTATAGAATTCGAACTAATATTTAGGTACCTCTATCTAGTTTTTGATGTGAAAGTTATTAATGTGTTTTATGTATTTTTATAACGACAAATTTAACTTTCGCATTTGGTTCTTGGTTCTACTTTTAAGCACATTTACACAATATACAAAATATTTTACTTTCTGCATGTCTTTATGTCTTTTTTTTTTTTTTTTTTTTTTTGCTGCCGAGGCACCCTCGCGGGAGGGAGGTGGAAGATGCGTCATGCATACCCGCCCGCAGGTAAATTCCTCTGCGGGGGGGTTATGTGGGACTCACCAGAATGGCACCTACCCACTAAAAACCACCTGTTGGCTGTAGTAAGCGTATACTGTTAGCCTTCATCGGAAGCGACACCCGTCGGGAAGTTGGGGGCGCTGGCGGAGACCCGCTAGCGGGTCTTCCGCCTGTAGTGAAAGTTGCACTGAAGGTGCTCAAAGGGACATGAGTTGGTGGCCGTTCTGGGCAGCCTCCGGTGAAGCCGGGGCTGGGCAGAGGTCGGCCGAAGCATGATTTAGGGATCAATTCATTTAAATGAACCTACAATGAATTGAGAAGGGAACTATGCTCCGCCAGAGCTAGCAAACGCTCTGTCGGAGTACGTGAAGCCCTAAGTTTACGGGCTAAGACTGCGATTTCACTAACATCGACATTTTTAATGGCGTCGCAGACGATACGCATATCGTCTGCTACGGAGGATTGAGGAGAGGGTTTGTATGGGCGAGGAGCCGGGATGGGATTCGATGCGGGGCGCTGCCTCCAGTTTTCTGGGGCAGGCCTGGGCTGTGTAGGCTTAGAAGCCGGAGGAACCCGGCTACGCAGCGGCGGAAAGTTTTCTTGAGAAAGGCGCGGGGCCTGTTTGGGCGCCGCCCTTTTGAAATTGGAGCGCATACAACGGGGTGCACGAGGGCAGCCCTTGTAATTTGCGGTGTGGCCGGACTGGCCACAAAGCACGCAATCGGGAGGAGAGGGAGTTTCAGGAGTGCGATTGCACTCCTTAGTGAAGTGCGGGACCAGGCACTTGACGCACCTGGGCGGTGCGCGGCAGTTGGCTGCCGCGTGCCCGTACAATTGGCACCGATGGCACTGGCCGGGATGACCGCGGCGATGAGGCGCCTCGATTGAGATTCCAGAGAGGCCGCAAATAGAGCTAACCCCTTTCAGGATCTCTCTGGACTTGGGGACGTTGGCGAGAATCACCAAAGCGAGAGGGTGTTGCCTCCCGTACTTGCTGTGCATTTTATGCACCGCGAGTGCCGGGAAGCCTTGGGACTGCAGATCCTCCAGGATAGCCTCGTTCGATAATTCGAACGGGATTCCCCTGAGTACCGCTCTGATCTTACGCTCTTCTGACAGAGCATAAGTGTGATAAGCATATTGCTTATCGGTGAGGAGCTTAGTCAAAGCTCGGAAATCGTCTATCGACGAGACAGTGATTTTAATAGATTCACCCGAGTTTACCGCTCGGGTGTAAAGGATCTTGTGCTCATTGCACAGTGTCGAGACCTCAGTCCATTTACCCTTTTCCCGAAGGAAAACGGGTGGTGGGACCTTGGCCTTGTCAGAAGTTGGGGCCGGAGCGGGTGTTGAAGACACCGGGGCAGCTGGCGTTGAAGACGCCGCAGGGGGTGTAGGGACGGGCGTCGAGGGCGCCGGGTCTTGTTTCGAGCGCTTCTTAGAGCGCTTTTTAACAAGGGTGAAAGAGGGAGGCTCAGTGCCAGTTGGGGTGGCGTCCGAGGAAGACTCAGTCGCGGGTGCGCGCTTGCGGCGCAGAGGGGCGTCTACTTCGCACTCCATGTCACTGGAGGAAGGGGACGCGGGAGGGCCTAAGACCTGAGGGGTCTGAGGGACGGGGGTGGCCTGAAGGACCAGTTTGGAAATCAATTCCTCGATGTGAGGGAGAAAGGATTGAAGTGTTTGAATCATTTTAGGGGTGCAGTAGGAGCTTTTAGCGTCGTGAGCAGCGACCAGCTGATCTTGAATTTCCCTAATGCTTAGGGAAGCCATTGCGGAGGGGTTGGGGAGGGACAATATATGAACCTAACAACGATGACTAACTTCCTAAAAACCACCCTACACGCAGTAGGGTGGTTGAGGACGACGCGGATAACTTACTCGAACACGGCACTTGAAGTCCTGGAACAACGAATTCCCGTCGACGAAGCTCACGTTCCACGAAGTACGGTTAACAAGCCACTGATCGCCGTGAAAACGGCGTTAGAAACTTATTAGAAGTACGGTTAAAGAGCCACTGTCCGCCGTGAAAACGGCGTTAGAAACTTAATACGGTAAACAACTATGAAATTTGGGTGCTCAATTAGCGCGGGGGCTAAAAGAGCGGGAAGGCGTGTGCGATCGACGTGCGCTCGAGAACGCACGCAGACCGAGACTGAGGTCTTTATGTCCCTCAGTTCAGCTTTTTATGCAAAAACGGTCAATGACTTTAGGTAATTGCGGAACCCAAACAGGACACTCTGTGCTTTGGTTCAGCTTTCCGGTCATTAACTCGAACGTAATGTATTCTAAACTTACAGATTCAATTCACGTTACAGTTAAAAATAGAACAAAAAGGGTTGTATAAAAAATATAATTCGTTACGTGATTTTAGCTAAAATGGCTTTTAGTTATCCAAAATTGTTTCGATTCCCAATTATGCACTCTCAGTAAAACGCATAAAAAAATAATAATCTTGGAAACTCAAATAATATTGTATTGATCTATTTTATTGTGTAAAAGCTTAATAAATGGAAATTATTGATGACAATTCTCCATTTGAGTTTTATGTAAGTCTTAATAATTTAGACAACCTTATCCAAATTAGCTCTTATTTAATAATTTCTTATAAATCGAAGGTATTTGATATAATTATAGTGGGCATTTGCAAACTAATAAAGAAACCATGGAGCTGAGGCACAACCTTGTATTGTGAGTTAAACAGCGCGTGTTACGTTGGACAAAGCCACTCGTTTTTCTCCACGAGGTCTCGAACAGCCGGTCTCAGCAAATGTCCACCCTCAGTTGGGCAAGTGGCTCTCGAACTTTGATCATATATCCATTGGATATTGATTCAAGATAAAAAAGAGGATATTACAAGAAGTATAAAGTAGAGTGAGATATTTTGGTTAGTTGTTTGGTGGTGAAATGTTAAGTTCTGTAAGTTCAAAAAGATTTTTCTATAAGTCTGATTATCTTATAAGTTATTATAAGTTGGAATTTTTTATTGTTTTAATAATAGTTAACTAAAATTTGTACCATATAAAGAACTATCCGGTTAGGGTAGAATCATTTTACTACGGTGTTCTCCTTTATATAAATCTGTTCTAAAATAAAATATTGTGGAAAAAATCTTCAACGTTTGAGAAGCGCCTCGTCGTCTAGCACGTTTTGGAGCGAGTTTTATCGGTCACGTGTAGTTTCACATGTTCAGCGAACAGACAAAGAAATGTGCATCTTAAGATCGATAGTTCTTATAGAAAAATACAGCCGTAATAATTTTATTGAGATACCTTTCATAATAATGTGAAAATAAAATCTATAGATGAAAGAAAAAAAAAGATATATTTGAATCAGTTTCAATCCTACAAAAAAACTAACAAAGTGTGGTAATAGTTAATGTTTATCACTTATATATAACAAACACGCTCTAAAAATATGAAATAAATAAATATGCTATAAAAAATGAAAATTTTTAGGTATTTTTGGCTTACATAAAAAATCTATTTTCATACCTCGATGTACAAAAAAAGAAACTACAAGACAGTAAAATGAAATGTATAGGTAAACAGTGCGAGGTATTGGAAGTTCATCTTCCACGCATTTCGAAAGAGAAGTCCGCAGCTTTGGATTTCAGGTTTTCTTTAAAAGCCCCAGACAAACCCGACAAATGTGTGGCCCCAAAGTAAGCAGTGCTAGTGTTATGGATACAGCGAACTGGGGGGAACCCAGTATAATCATACATACTAAATATCATACGTATTATATTTATAACCAAGACAAACAACACAAATTTGCACAAAAACAGTACAAAAATTCTACGTTAATAGATCCATAGCAAACTTTGGACACCACGCTCCGCTTGCTAGAATTTGTAGAACAATCAATGAGCTCAGCAAAAACACCATCATATGTATATTTACAGAAAACGTTAACAAGTTTTAAGCTCAGCAGTTTCAATTATAACGTGTCAATGTCACAAATAAATATAGCAGTCATAAAAAAGTAATTGTTACAGTTACTTTTAAAACCATTAAAATCTTTTAAAACTACTTTCAATTTCTATGACTTTACCTCAACAATGTAAATTACAAAATAAAAGATTATTCAAAAATTTTTTTTTCAATTATATATTCAAACATTTTTTTAAGGTATCAAATTTAATCTATTTGACATTAGACAATTTGATGTATTTTAAACTAATTTATATTATTATTATTAAATTGATTTAAAAAAGTACGCCTAAAAATTGTTTCATTAGTACCGTAATTTAATCTATTGTATTTTGATTTCAATTTTTATAAAACACTAGCTGACCCGACAGACGTTGTCCTGTCTTAATTATGAATAGTGAATTCGAATTGGTATAAATAATAAAAAAAATATTTCAAAAAAGGGTTTATTATTCTGATGCTTTATGATATACAACAAACTTAGTATTTTTTTCATGCTCGTATATAAATAGTTTTGTTGGTATTCCGACACGGGAACAGGCGACATATAACTGGCCATGTGAAAAACATGGATTTTCAAGATTGATGCCACTTAGCAACTGCCCTTGAGATTTATATATCGACATTGTAGATGCTAGCCGCACTGAAAATGTAAACCGTTTAAAGTCGAATGGCATGTCGTTCGGCGTCAAGGGAATCCGTGGAATGAAAACGTCCTCGCCTTTGTACTTCCCTTTCAAAATCGTGGCTTCGATGACGTTGTTCATCAATTTCTTCGCTGCAGTCGGGTGCTATTACAAAGTCGTGGCTTGTTTATATTCCGCAACATAATGATTACCGATCGGATTTTTAATTGCAGATTGTGAGGTGGTAATCCTGGCAATTCCAGCGAATTTAAAATCTCCGTTTGATAGTTGACAACATCATCTTAATAACGGAATCAGTCGATTTGTATGTCATTAATTTAATTCTGTTGACATCAACGTTTTTTGCAGCCAATATAACTCTATCGCTCAACCATACATGATCTTTTTAATTTTGATCAATGTTTGGGAAAACCTTCTCGATGAGTTCGGTCTTTGTTTCAGTAAAGTGACAAAAATTGGTAGGAAATATAATGTATCCAGACGATGAGTTAACGGGTATTTTGCCATTACCAATATCGAGCAATTGTTTGGAAAAAATCTTCTCTAGATTGGTTGTTCTGCAATTCGACTCGCATGTTCAAATCTAATTTGAGCGTTTTAACGTATTTCAATAAAATTGATGAATTTAAACATGCGTTAAGTTCGTCGGCTGGCGTTGATCGTGATGGCGCTGGTAGTGATCTTTATATTTGTTCCATAAATCAATCGATGTTGGTGAGAAGCATGTAGACAAAATTATGGAAAACAATGTTCGTATTTGTTTAGCATTTGACAAAATCACAGCATCTTCGAGAGTGTGGACCCAATGAGTGTAATTCTCTAACAATCCCAAACCTTGACAGGCTTCTCTGTATGTGCCGTACAATATACCATCAACAGTTCGCAGATGTTGGTATGATGTTGGGCCACGAACATTGGCTAACAGTAAACGCAAATAAAAACACTCATCTTGGATGGGATGAACTGTGTAAAGACGTCTAGTCCATCGGTGGAAAATACTGGCTGGTGTTTCCGTCGTTTAAATGTCTTTAACAATTGATTCCATTGACGTACTTGCTGAGAAAATAGTTATTCTACCCACATTCCATGCATTTCCATCAGCATTGATGGCACCCCGTAGATGAATGTATTCTTCAGAACGCAGTTTTGCCTGGTTCAACCTGATAAATGTCAATCGCTCAGTTTCAACTTTCACGTCCATATCCACAGCATATTGGTGGAAGATACGCCGACATTTTAAGATATGATTGTCCTCATTTTCCGGAACCATCAGTCAGTATGAATAATAATTAATTGAACTAACTTTTTTGTTAGTTTCGGAACATGTACCTGAATTTATCATCTTCATTGAAAAATTATATCCATCTTCACGTTTCCAAAATAAGATAGGATATTGTAACGCATCATATGATCGATGTATTTCGGACACACGCTGCAGTTGATTGCTACGCCGATGTAAAACAATATCTCGGTTTTCTAAATTTTCACCCACGACGACAATAGCGACTTCGTCAATTGTTGGCATACTAAAAAGTCTCGCGTGTTGTCCTGCAGGCGTCTTATCAGCTTTGATGACAATTTTGTGATTATCAGACGGCAAGCGGTCCAAAGCGTTCGTGAATAATGCAATTCGTTATGTTGATGAAAAAATGTTTGGAGTTGATCCAGACTTGGTCTTTTCACCAAATTGTTGTGTGCACAACGCTGATCATTTTGTCTTGCTGAATCGCCCATAAACTAGATTTGCAATAATGTCACTATTCGGCGTTGGCAGTAAGGAACCAGTTAGATGTTATATTTGACCGTGAATCTTAAAAGTTGGCATAAAATTTTCTTGAATAACTTTTGTTGCACCAAACGACGTCATTTGAAAACAATGTATTGCTGGATATGAGTCAAAAAATTTTTAGAATCTGGCCCATTTCCGGAAACCAATGAATGTTGTGGTTATAGTGGCGGTACCAATGGTGTCAATTTGACTTGGCCGCTCGCGCCACACAATCGAGTAGCTTCATTTTTAAACTTAAATGCCTTGCAATATTGGCACACAACGTTCATATAGCAACGATTTGCAGTGAACTGTAATCGATTTCCACGTTATAATTGAACGTAGCTCAATAGGGGTTAAACGCAACATTTCTATGTTGTTGATTTCGATTCCATCGATTCCGTTCAACTTCATTCCGCGCATCGCGTTGCTCGTCAGTTTGAGTATATCTTTGACTCACAGCATTGCGAGTTCTGCGAAAGTGGGTACGCATAAATGCTGGCATTTTCCAAAATAAAAATTCAACTGTAAATTAAAGAAAACTATTGTATTCTTCTTTATAACAAACACTTGTTATGTCCATATTAAATCGTACTGTTAATATAATCCGGTTCAAATGCTGATAGGATATGACCTTTTGGAATGGAGTGGCATATGATGTTAACTGACGCCTGTCAGTACTGTTAGCAAAGCTGTCGGGAAAGCGCGTAAAAACTTCATCGGAAGTATTTCTTGTACAAATTATATTTATTGGTACTTTTAAGTGCTAAAAGAAGAGATGTGCTAAACAGTCTTGCTCGAGAAATGCTTATGAGTGTGAACGATTATTTTGAAATATGAAAAGAGCAGAGTAAAAACATTTTAAAAACATTAAATTCTTTGTTAAAAGACAGTCCTGACAAGTCAGAAACAGTGATTTCGAGACAGTTATTATTGGAAATAACCCACCGTCTTAAAAAGAACAATAATAATAAAGAAGGCGTGAGCAAGGCCACAGGTGTAATCAAAAATAAAGTGTGCACAGCACGGGGTGAAAAGCAGACGCAGTGGCTTTAGGTACGAAAATAAGGAACCCAAAAAAAAAGCCACGCAGTAAAAAACAATTCCTTGACAGCTTCGGACTGTCAACTGTGAAAAACATTATGCACTCTTTTTATACGGTCAAAAAAGAGGTTCCAACCCTGAAAAAAAATATTAAATAAAAATAGGAAGATTTAGGACACCGTTTTAAGAAGTGTAAGCAGAAGAGAGCAGAGCACGTTATGTACGTCGCATGAAAGAAAATAATTTATTAGGAGTGGATAAGACACGCAAATTATGATACTGATTCTGAAATTTCAAACGAAGACAGCTTAGAGAGTGAAGAAGAGGCTCCACTCTATGAATGGAGTAGAAGACTTAGAAGATTAGCTCTATTTTTATTTTCATTATATGCCTTAGTGACTATCTTTATTTCATAATTTAGTTGCCTTGATATTTGCAATTAAATTATAAAAATTAAATATAAAAATTAAATTAACTAATTAATATTATTCATCTGACTGTTTTTCTGACCCTACGAGTCATCACTATCGCGTAACGCAACTCCAAAACGTGTTAGGCGTGATGGCTCTGAACTAACCGTGATGAGCACTAAGAAATTCAGTTTTCTTACATCCTTTTTGTAAAATAAATAAAAATATTCAGTTTTTTGACATCCTCTTTGACGATATTTGCAGCACGCATTCTGTCAATTCTATGTCAAAAGTCATAAGGTTACAATAAAAAAGTTTATATTGTCCAAAGAATTTTATATGGCGGTTAAGTATTCTTCAATGCTCTAATTTTCTGCGCGATTTTTTCTTACATAAGAACCTTCTCCTGATAATAACAAACACAAAAAAAAAAAAAATTTGCGAAATCGGTCCAGCCGTTCACGCGTTATGGCGTGACCAAGGGAAATAGGGATTCTTTTATATATATAGATAAAGAATAAATTAAATACGAGTTGTATGTTTTTAAGATTGTACACACTATGATTTGTCTTTTAAACAAATATTTTTATTGTTCTGAAATTATTTAATAAAATTTATTGATTTATTGGTAGAATTTATTGAAATTGTTAGTTTATGTTGTACTTCTTTTGCCTTCACAAATTGCAATAAAAAAGCATGCTGTGTTTGCCTATAATTGAGGCTGCAATTTGCTATTATTTTGCTAATAGGATTATTGTGAAAAAGTATCATTGTATGCCTTTTTGGCTAACCTATTGCCAAATAAAGAAGTAAATAAATGACTCGAGAACAAACAGCTGTGTTCATCACACAAATGAGTGTCTGAATAAAATTCTTCACTTTTTTATGCTGCTGCATTTTTTTCATAAATTTGAACGTTATTAATAGCAAATACATACAAACAAATGAAGAATCCTTTATACTATTTGATAATTTCAAAATATTTTTTAACGGTATACTATCAAGATGCAACGTTTATCATGACATTCAAATAGAACAGACGTTGACAGACTTCTTCATATTCCCCAGTATCCTCTTCAGTTCAGTCAGATCATTTTCTTGGCTTTGTATTAATTTGTTAATTTCGCGTACATCCATGGTTGTCTTCTTTCTTCTTTCTTTTCCCTACTCCTATCCGAGCTAGTATGTGGTATTCACCTACTTAGTGCACCTGCGTCCTCGAGTACGGTATTATGCGACTTCTCAATACAACTGGTGGGACCCGCTGGTGGGAAGCCAGTGACCGAACCGCTACCGTATGAGGAGCTTTCTGACAGGATACACTAAGTAGTAAGTCTGTACTTTCGATCACTACGAAACTGGTGCTTGTTGGATACACCAGTACGCAGTTATCCAAAGTGTCTGTCAGTCAGTGTCAGTACTGCAACGTTTGCTTGTGCCGTATTTATTAAAAGAGGTTATTGCACAAACAAACTTGCCGACATTTATGACTGGCAACTTATAAGTCTGTCAATATTTGGTTTTATTTGTGAAATGTAAAATATAGAGAATATCGAAGATTGTTCTAGATTTTCCTTGACAGGATTCCTTAGAGAATTCTATTGCGGGCTTCGTCCCCAAAAATAGTTTAATAAATGTTTCATGTATGTTATTCTGTAACAAATTTATTTTAAATAAAAGTAATTTCAAATTAAAGTGTTTATTTCCTATTAGTTAGGAAGACCTCCCTAGGTTAGATTAGGTCCATCTAGGGTACCGACCCCGGATGGTGGAGGCGCCGGGTAAAGTGTAGTGCTGTGTTGTGTATTTTATTTCAGCTATATTCCCCACTAAGTATAGCGGAAAGAAAATTTTTGAAGCCAAGATCCATCTGAATACCAGTAATAAAGTAAAGACTCTAAAAGTGACGACGCTTTACGCTTTACGGCAAATAAAAGAATTATAAAGTTATATATATAAGAAGATTTTAAAAATAACCATGAATTTAAATAAATACTCCGGCATTTCAACAATTTTGGTGAGTGAATTTTTAGCCCAGTTCGAGGTAATTGCGGAAGTAAATAAATACAACGATGAAAGCAAGAAGCTAATTATTCAAACATATTTAGACGGACCTGCGTTGTATTTCTACCAAACGATAATCGATGCATGCGAAACGTTCGACGAAATAAAAAGAAGATTTATAGAAGAATTTGGCAGAGAAATAGATTATGTAGCTAAATTTTATTCACGAAAGCAACAAGCCAACGAAGAATTGATAAATTACTTTTACGCGTTGGACTTGTGTGTAAACAAAGCTGGTAACACAATTACAGAAAATATTTTTATACAGCATTTCCTGAAAAATTGCAAATACACATACAAATGCCGATTAGCGTCTCAAATTTATACAAATAAAAAAATGTTAAAAGAAACAATCATGCAGATGCACGAAATGTTCACTGGAAAGCAGGAAGAAAATTTATATCTTCGAGACAACGTACAGATGTCACAAGAAATACCAATAAATTCTACAACACCACCGAGGAGTGAGAAGGAAGATTCTCAAAGGTTAACCAGCATGGACTACGGGAAAGCGAGAGGAAGATTTGCAAACGACTACAACCGATATCCATATACTTTAAGAAGGAGAGGAGACCGTGGCGATGCATACAATGGATCAAAGATGGATGAACCTGGAGTACAATCGGCGTCAATCAGACAGATGGAGACTCAATTGATGCCAAATAGTCTAGAAAATAATAATACAAGTGAGTTTTCCCCATCCATTAGTTTAAAACTAAAAAATAAAAATATTTTAGCTTTGCTTGATACAGGTGCATCAATTTCTGTAATCTCCCAAAACTTATGTAACCAATTGAATATAACAATACATAAGGTTGAGAATGTAAAGATTCGAGCAGTTAATGGTTATCAAATGAATTTAATAGGTAAAGTACAACTATGTTTGGTGATTGAACATGTTGTGTATATACAGAATTGTTATGTAGTTGACAATATTGAAAGAAATTTAATTCTAGGGCAAGACTTTCTTCAGAAGTCTGATGCAATATTAGATTTTAAAAAAGGTCATGTTCAATTTGTAAATAATATTTGTAAATTTATTAGAAATAATGAAATTAATAATCTTAATAATAATGATATTATAGAGAATACCCTTCAGGTTATACAAGTTTCAAATGAATTAAGTAAGGACGAATATGTTTATTTTTCCGATTTAGTAGTTAGTAATGATGATAAGTTAGTGGTAGCTGAAGTCAGTGAAAATAAATTTAATTTAACCCCGAGTCCTCAAGACTCCAAAGTGGTTGTTGTTCTGAGAAACAGAATCTTAAAGTTGAAGTAGTGGAAAAGGTTAAGAAAAATATTAAGAGTCGTATGCCATGTAAAGAAAAGAAAATAATTAATAAGATAATGCCATTACGTCCTATAGTAACGGATCATTTATTTCAAAAGATAGAGATTGATGTACTAGGTCCTTTTAATCGTTCAGTAGATGGTAATAAATATATAATAACATGTATAGATTGTTTTTCAAAATATGCTATTTGCAAAGCAGTTCCACGAGTGACAGCTCAAATAGTATATAATTTCTTTATTAATGAAATTTTAACAAAGTTCGGGACAGTATGTGAAGTATTGTCAGACAAAGGTTCCATGTTTACGTCAAGGTTAATTAAGTCTTTATTAAGGCAATATAATATAAAACATTCCTTAGCTAACACTATGCACCATCAAACATTAGGTTTAGTAGAAAAATTGAATCAAACCATTTCATATTCATTAGCAAAATATGTTAACCAAAGTCAAAGGGATTGGTGTCAAATTTTACCTTTTATAATATATGCTTATAACTGTTCAAAACAAGCTTCGACTAAATTTTCTCCTTATTATTTAATGTTTGGTAGAGAACCTGAAGTTCCGTTTGATAAAAGGTTGAATCCTAACTGTAATATGACCGTTCAACAAAAAAAAGATACTTATATAAGTGCGGTGAATCAAGCCAGAGAAAATTTAAGGAAAGCTCGTTTAGTACAAAAAAGATCGTATGATAAAAAAGCTTCTAATATTAAACTTCGTGTAGGACAATTAGTTTTGTTACATTGTCCAAAAAGAATATCAGGTAAAAGTCGAAAACTTAGTCAACCATATAAAGGTTTATTTCGAGTATTACGATATATAGGATGTGACAATTATCTTGTAAAAAAAATACAAAATAACCAAGAACTAATTGTACATGTGAATAGATTGAAACCATATAATATTCGATAAAGTAAAACTAATGATAAAACTATGTCTATATTTATATATATATAAAACAAAGTTTTTGTATATACATTTATTTCTTGAAATATTACAGTAATATTATAATTTCTTTATTCTTAGAATTAATAGAGTAAAAGTACACATTTAGGTGTATAAATATGTATATCGTTCATTTGTAGATATGCAACGGTTAGAATTTCGTTGGAGTTTTAGAATAATATAACAAACTAATATTTATTTATTTATTTATTTATTTAACAATTTATGCACACATATAAGTAAGAATAAAAGAAAGAAGAAAAAAAAAGTAGAATTATATGTACAAAGGTACTGCTTATTTCCTAGGAAATTTCTTCCAGCAGACCTGTGACTGGAGAGTTTCGTATAAAGCAAATAAGTGTGCCATTATGTATTATAAATACAAAACATTACATAAGTACAATTTATACATATTTACTTATATAAAAATACATATATACATACATATACATAAAACAATTCATACGTATAGTATTACATACATAGATTACAACGATGAACTCTTTAGCAAAGTGATAAATAGTGCTCTCTTACTCTTCTCTTAAAAATAGACAGCGTTTTAGCGTCGCGTATCTGGTGAGGCAGCTTGTTCCACAGCCTGGCCGCATGGACGGTGAACGAAAAAGAAAAGAAGTCAGTTTTGTGGCGAGGAGTCACTAGTAAGTTTCTTTTAAGTGGTCTGCAGATCTCATCACCTGTGTGGGTGTAGGTAAATCGGTTACGTAAATATGGTGGAGAGAGAGGGTTGCTAAGCACATTAAACAAAAGATACAAGATACGAGTATTCCTACGGAAACGTATGGGCAGCCACATGAGTTTCTTGCGGAAGTGGGAAACATGATCATACTTTCTCAGTCCGAAAATAAAGCGAATGGATAAGTTTTGTAGGCGCTCAAGTTTGTTCAAAAGCTCTTCGGTGGCATCCAAACAGCAGGAATCAGCATAATCAATTATAGGTTGAATTAATGTTTGAGCGAGAGATATTTTTGTAGGTAATGGCAAAAAATTTTTAAGAGTTTTAATGGAGTGAAATGTGAAATTTACTTTGCGGCTAATTTCATTGACATAGTCATTCCAGTTAAGGTTACAATCAATGATCACTCCCAAATTCTTTGCTTTATCGGACCAATCAACTGGTATTCCATCAAGGCAAACTAACGGCAATGTCGAGAAATCAAGGCAACTTCGAATACGGCGACTACCAATTATCATAGCCTGTGATTTATTGGGATTGATAAGCAGACCGAAAGATTTGGCCCAGTCACTGATATGTGAGAGATCTTCATTAATAGAAATTACAGCAGAATTAGCATCTTGAACTGAAAAATGTTGGTATATTTGCAGATCATCTGCGTATAAGTGATAATTAGACGAAATTATTTTTGTTATAGAGTTTATAAAAATCGAAAATAGCAAAGGTGACAATACCCCACCTTGAGGAACACCTGCAGTTAGCTTACACCATTCCGAATAAGTCTGATCGACACGAATTCGCTGCGAGCGGCCACGGAGGTAAGAGTCAAACCAGCCTAGTGCAGAAGGAGACACGTTAATTGACTTCAGCACTCCGAGTAGTACGTCGAAATCCACAGAGTTAAACGCATTGCTGAAGTCAAGCAGGATCAGCACAGTAAGCTTCCCATTCTCCATGGCCCAGCGAATATCGTCTGTAACATTGAGCAAAGCTGATACGGTACTGTGTCCAGGGCGAAACCCAGACTGATATTGACTTAGAACATTATTAGAGCATAAGAACGCTGTTAACTGTTTGTGTACTATGTGTTCTAGGACTTTAGCAAGGAATGGAAGTATGGATATAGGGCGAAAGTCAGAAAATAAAGAAGGGTTAGAGATTTTGGGAATAGGGATAATATGTGCAAATTTCCAAGCTGATGGGAAGGAAGCACTTAATAAGGAACAATTAAAAATATGAGTTAAGACGGGTAGGACCGTGGGAAGAATCGGTGTGATCATTCTGGAACATACGTTGTCATTACCAATTGCCGCGGAGGAAATTGAGATTAACGACTTCTTTACATCTTCTTCAGTTAAGTTTTCTAAGTAGAAAGGAGAATGTGTTACAGGCAGTTGAGGTAGGTGACGCAAAGTATCAGATTTGACGCTAGGGTTTAAGACGACAGGTGGTACTGAAAAATGATTATTTAGTGCGTTAATATCAAAATCGGCGGAACAAGCGGATGGAGATTTGCCAATGCCAACAGATTTAAGAAATTTCCACACATCTGCAGAACTACGATTGCTAAGAGATTCATTAAAATAGCGTTTCTTACTGTCTCGACATAAACGATTGCAGCGATTGCGTAATTTTTTATAAAAAGTAAGATTTAAATCTGATGGAAAACGTTTATAACGTCTTTTGGCTTTATCTCTTTCAGCCATGGCTTCTTTTATGGAATCTGTAAGCCAAGGTGCAGGGTTATATTTAAGTTTGACATTTCTAAGGGGGGCATGGCAGTTATACAGATCTAATATAATCGAATTAAAGTGATTGACTTTAGTGTCAACATCAGTGCTATCAATAACTGTCGACCAATCAATATTCTTAGCATCTTTTTGTAAGGCCACCATATCTATGTCTTTATAATTACGAAGCAGTACAGTGCGGGGCTTACGTTTAGGAGGGCGAATACGATATGACAAAAAGATCAAATCATGGTAAGAAAAAGTCGCTGTGAGTTGTCCATGAGTTACAACATTGTTAGGAGATGAGACAATAATAAGATCTAGAAGGGATGGTACACAATTTGGGAAATGATGAGTAGGAGATAAAGGTAAACAATGAAGATTAAAGGAGGTCAGTAAGGATTCCAGTCTGCTTGAGCGTGCATTATTTTTAATGAGACATGTATTAAAATCTCCCATCAATATCACATGGTCATAGCATGGGCAGACGTTTTGAAGCAGAGAATCTAAAGAGTTGAAATAATCGATTGTTAGATTTGGGCAATAGAAAACCAAAAGTAGTATTTTAACATAATGTACAGTTACTTCCACAGCTAAGTACTCTGCTGATTCAGAATATTGAGACGGAGAAGCTTCTATAACTTTATAAGGTAAATCATCACGTAAATATATTGCTACTCCGCCCCCACCTTTCCCTGTTCTGTCGTTGCGTATTAATGTGAATCCAGGCAAAACAACTCGAGAAGAAGGTAAAGAGGGTTTGAGAAAGGACTCCGATATCAGTAATGCATCTATATTGCTATTACTAAAGGAGGCCAAGAGGTCAGAATAGTGGCTCGGGACACTCTGTGAGTTAATATGGGCAATATTTAGTAATGAGGAATTATATGAGATAGCAAGTTGATCATGTAAGCTTAACTGTGGAGAAGATGCACTGATAGCGCTCGTAAAACTGCAAGAAGATGAGGAGCAAGATAAAAAGCTCTCATCCACATCATCGGTTAAATTGTTCATCATAAAATAATAATATGAGACAATAAAAGCTAAGATTTAAATAAATAAATTAAAATAAATATGTTATAATTAATCTATACCTATATATAATAATATAAAAATAATAACAATAAAATAAAATAAATATATAATCAATAAAAAATTTAAAAAAACTAAATATGATTTACATACTCAACTCACCATTCACAAGGAGTTGGAGAAATTGTCCACTATTATGTACAGCAAACTAGTGAATATAACGTCAATATAAAACACACAATATTGAACGCAGCATCATATCTATGGAACTGTCAAAATTACACAGAGTTGTCAAATGTCAAAGTTGCACTAACTTCAAAATAAAAGTACCGTCTATAGAAGCACTTATTGAAAATAAAAGCAATATATAAACCGAACTATTTCAAAAGAGTTGTAATAATGATTGTTGTTGAGTTACACGTTCAGAAGATGATGTCAATGCCGCCTGCGAGTTTTTCTAGGCGATTTTTCAGCTTGTTGAGAAGACGTAGCTCGTGTAGCGGCTTCCGTAGTGATACTGTTGTTCGGAAATTGGGATATCACTTCATCAAGTTCACTCAGGGTTTCGATTCGTCGGCGAGATTTGTCAGGGAGATTGATTACAATTTTGCCCCTGGCTGACCAGCAGTTTTTCATACCAAAACGCTGACGTGCAGTGACAAATATCTGTTGTCTTATCTTCGTAAGAAATTCTGATATTGTAATACCAGTGCCCTTCAGACTTGTTTTTGAATCCCAGACAAGATGATGAGTCTCCAGGTCACCAAATCTTACCAGAACTGGTCTTGTTTTACCTTGCAGAGAACCTCCTAAGCGATGACAAACATGTAAGTGGTCTCGATTGATACTTTTCATCTTCATTTTGTCGGTTAATATGTGGTAAATTTCCTCATGTAGCTTTTCATTTTGCTTTTCAGGAATTCCATGGAAGAGGAGAATTTTTCTTCGTGCAGCTGTCTCTATTCTGTCTTGTGCATCTTTGATGGATTCTATCTCATGCTTCAGCTGCTTGAACATCTGCCAAACCAATGTCTTGAATGACTGGAAATCCTGGGACAACACCGTGAGGTCTGGATGAACAGCTGCATTGCTGGCAATTTTCTCCAGTTTACCTTCATACTCACTGAAGCGTGCTTCAAACATTTTAGCTAGTGCTTCCATGTTGTGTTATGTGTATAGAGTTGAGTGCCACAGTGAGTGAAGTGAGGAAACTAAGTTTGAAAGTGACTACTGGTGAGTCAAGTAGTAAATTATAACATTACTTTGTAATAAACAGAAATAATTATATCTAAAATTAATTAAAAACTATGAGCACACAAAATTTGCTTGTTTCTTGAATGACTACCCTCATTCCTCACCCTAATATATTTTTTTTTCTCAAATTCTATGTACACTTCACAACGCAATGCTCCGAGATGATATATCCTGCAAAGCCGATCCAAACAGCATCACCAAAAAGGAGATGCAATGGATGGACAATGCAGATAAAAGAAAATAAGGAAAAGGTTTTTATATATTATATATTGAGATAAGAGGGTATTTTATTTAATGATTTAATAAATTAATTTTAGATACCCGAAGAGAAACCTCTGGGGGGCGGCAGGTACACGCGGCACGTATTTACCGCGTTACATTTTATTTACGAATCATAAATATACGTGTGGTGCCAATGCTCTAAAGAAGTCAATTTTCAAAGACTAAAATAACACTATAGATAATGTGCACGTTTAATTTGAGCCACACCTAATAATTTCCATAAGAGAGAAGGTGATAGCCGATTTAGCTATGCGGCCAAAGTTTACGAGTATATATAATATTGTGATATTGATGTCTGTGGGTCAACACGCGGATGTAGAATAGGATCCTCAGTGAATTAAATAATAAAAGGGTTGTGATGGAATAGGTAATATATTTTAAACGTTATTGGTATAGAATTTTGTCAGGTGTATTACGGTGCATTTTGAAAAAGTTCTCTGCATTGCGTTGTGAAATATTAATTTTTAATTTATAGGTATCATTCTGGGTTAAGTAAAATACTTTGGATCCGATTTTATGATCTTTTCATAGGAAGATTTGTCCGGTAATAGTTAGGCAGGTAAAATCTTAATATTTAGGTAGGTAATGTTTAAATTTTCGAAAGTTACAAACTTTCAAATAAACTTTTAATCATTCAGAAAAGTTTAAAGTTAATATGACAGTTCATGTCAAACGTGTTTGTTTTGCCAACTGAATGATAATGTTTGATAATATAATTTGATTAATTTAGTATTAATTTTAATATAAATGGGATTAATTAAATTTACTTTTATTGGGATATTAATATATTTATTACTTATCAATTAATTATAATTATAATTTGATTATATTCAATGGGTTATTTTAACAATTGTTGATTAATTTAATAATAAATATTGGTTATTTGAATTTGCATATGATTGGGTAACGTAAATAATTAATATGGGGTTGTTGATTATATTCATGAATTATGTGAGAAATTAAAATAAATTACACTGTTTTATTTAGATATAAATTAACCAGCCGGGATCTTGGCTGTTTTTCATCAGGTTTTGTGGCTAAGGCTCTATTGATGGAGAATAAATACTATAAGATCATTTTTGGTGTAATAAGATGTGGTAATTTAAACATGATCAAGTATATATATTCCTATCGGTAGGGGGCTCATCTGAGAGTAATCCCGATTAATGTATATGATCCTGATTTAGGTAGGGTCGTTATTTAAGAATGAAATGTATATAGGAATTTATTTAATCAGCTTCACTAATTAAATAAATTAAACAAGAGGGGCGATTGCAACGTTTGCTTGTGCCGTATTTATTAAAAGAGGTTATTGCACAAACAAACTTGCCGACATTTATGACTGGCAACTTATAAGTCTGTCAATATTTGGTTTTATTTGTGAAATGTAAAATATAGAGAATATCGAAGATTGTTCTAGATTTTCCTTGACAGGATTCCTTAGAGAATTCTATTGCGGGCTTCGTCCCCAAAAATAGTTTAATAAATGTTTCATGTATGTTATTCTGTAACAAATTTATTTTAAATAAAAGTAATTTCAAATTAAAGTGTTTATTTCCTATTAGTTAGGAAGACCTCCCTAGGTTAGATTAGGTCCATCTAGGGTACCGACCCCGGAGTACCTACGGGGGGGCAAGAGGGGCGTGTGGTTCAATTTTCGAAGGACCAAAATGTTCAGTCCGCCTGATGGGCAAACTGCACCCGATAATTTATATGACAGAGAAAAGACCTAATCCCTAGAAACCTAAACCCTACGAAGCCTAAGTCCCTAAAGTCCTATCGTCCCTAGCACTACCATATAAATGTGAAATATATAAATATATAGATAAGTGCAGGATATCTGCGCCGTGAGACCTAAGGCAACAGACGGATGGGGGGAAGGATGTAAGGGTTGTGTACGTCGTGCAATGAACACAGGATAGGGTTTTCTCACTGCCGATCTAGCAGACTCACAAGACCGATCAACTGATGGCTAAAGGTGTCTTGGCCACAGTGAGAGGACGCCACAGCAGGCGATAAGTAAGACTCGACTGCAAGTGGAAGAAAATTTAATTACAATTTTCATCATTATGTATACTAAATACATCACACTCACACTATAACAATATTTACAAGAAAAATCGTTGTATTATGTCCGTGTATTTAGCATCGTTGCACTATCTTGCGTTCTTCTTATTGCGTGTTTATTTGGTACGATCGAGGGTTGCGGGTATTGAGTCCCGCGTCAGCGTTTCTGTGGGTCGATCACATGTTCGTAGCTGAACATGGCGGATCAGAAGATGGGCCCTTCAGTTGGTACAGCTCGATCATTTCAGGTTGTTCTGGTGGCAGCTGCAGGTTGTCAAAGGGGCACGTTCGTCGAGGTGGTTTCCACCGAAGGCACCGTCCGTTGAGGGGTGCTGTAGATTGGGTTTGCACTTCGATTAGAAGCCCTCCTTGTTCGTAGTTTTTGTAGCCATCTTATGAACTGCGGAAGATAAAAAAATATTAATATTGCTAATATAATCATAACTGTTGAAATAATGAAGCTAGTTAAGTACGAATGTGATTCTATTTGTGCCCAAACTGTGTTATCTAATTGCGTTTGTAAATTTTGTTCTGAATTTACAATGTTTTTAAATAAATCTTTTGAATTTTCTATAATTTGTTCTTTTGAAATATCTTGAATGTTGCTAAAGACTGTTTCAGTAGGCAAGGAAAAAATTATTTGTCTAGAGAATGATGCTAGGACTGTCATTGTTTCAGATCTCTTAGGAGAAAGTAAGTTGTGTTTTGTTTTGATGATGCAGGTTTCAGAAATGTGAATAACACCAATATACTCAATGTTAACTTCTTCTCGTTGACCATTACATATTATTGATATAAGAATTCTGAATTTTGCAGTTACTTCGGTTATTTTTTCAACTTCTTGATTCATATATTTCTTCGGATAGCTTGTCTCAATTCTGAATGTTCCTTGATTTATAGTTGCAGTTCCAATTTGTTCAACATATATACCGGGGTCAACCTTTTTTAAAGAGTATGTCAATGTTGATGTTGCAGAGCCAACAATTTGTAGCAATAAAAGTATATTGTGCCTAAGTAATGCCTTTGGTTTCTGTGTTCTTTTTCCTGTACTTTGCGACATTGTTACGTTGCTTGTAAACCGGCTTTGTGTTGGTAGCTGTATCATCGTTTACATTTATAGGCAGAGGTATGAGACTCTTTATTGATCTTTTTTGCGTTGTACCGTTTGCTTTTTGTAGGGTCACTACTCTTGTAACATTGTCTGGTCCACTGAGTATTTCTTTTACTTTCGCTAGGGGCCAATTCCTTGGACTAATATTATCTTCCTTTATTATAACTGCAGTCCCAATTTTTAGATTTTCATATTGTTGTTTCCATTTGTACCTTTGCTGTAGCAAATGTAAGTATTCTTTCGTCCAGCTATTCCAAAAGTCCTTTTTATTTTTTGTAGTAATTTCCATCTGGATATCTTCATAATTGGATCTGGGATACCAACTGCTTCTCGACCTATTAAGAAATGACTTGTTGTCAGTATTGTAGTGTCGTTTAAGTCTTCATTTAGTGGGCACAGTGGTCGTGAGTTTAAACATGCTTCAACTTGATATAAGAAGGTTGTCATTTCTTCGTAAGTTAACGTAGAATCTCCAATTACTCGTCGTAGATGATATACCCCCAAAATGTGGTGATGAGGGTGGTATAAAATGCCATTCGGTTCCCATGTTTGTTAAACTGTTTTGAAATTGTGAAGATTGAATTATTGTAAGTATTTCTTAATGTAAAAAATTTGCAGTTCCAACAAAGTTTGTTCCATTATTACTGTATATATGTGATACATGACCTCTTCGTGACATAAACCTCCTTAATGCAGCGATAAAAGTTTCAGTTGTTAAGTCATTAACCAGTTCAAGGTGTATGGGTTTGGTTGCTAGACACACAAACACTGCAATGTATGATTTGTATCCTCTCCCTTTCATTGCTCGAACTTGTATAGGGCCTGCATAGTCAACTCCTGTGTGACTAAATGGGTATGATAGGGTTACACGTGGTGCTGTAGTGTTCCCATTTTTTGATTTATTGTAGATGCTTTGTATTGTATGCATTTTACGCATTGTTAATTCGGCGTTTTACTTTCCTTTTAGCACTTATAATCCAATATTTTTGTCTTATGTAGGCGAGTGTTTGCTTGATTCCGCCATGCAGAGTTTCATATCTGCGTCATGTATCATAAGTGACGCCACACGATGGTTGTACGGTAGCAATATTGGATGTTTCTGGTTGTAGTTAAGTTGAGACTTTTGTAATCTTCCTCCAACTCTTATTAAATGGAGTTTTTTATCGGATTATCGGAGTCAATAAATGGGTCCAATGTCGATATTTTACTACCCTTTTTCACGTATTGTTTATTCTTTAATAGTTTTAATTCATCTTCAAATTCCTCTTCCTGTATCTGCTCAATAATACGTAACGTTGTACTTATTATTTCATCAACGGTCAATAAGCCTTTTGTCGTAAGTTTCTTGGCTATTCGATAGCAATATGATAATACTCTTATCATTTGTTCAAAGTTTGAAAATCGATCCCAAATCTTTTCTTCCTTTGTAATTTCGTTATTTTCTTTTCTTCACTACGCAAGACACTTTATTTCAATACTAGTTTCAGGAAGACTTTTTGTAATTGGTAATTTGTCATTCTTTAACCATATGGGGCCTTCCCACCATAGCGTACAATTTCTTAGATTTTGTGGTTCGGTTCCTCTTGAAACAACATCAGCTCGGTTTTCAGCCGAGATGACATGATTCCAGTGTGTATTTGGTAATAAGGTTTTTATTTCAGATACTCTATTTGCTACAAATGCTTGCCATCGTTCAGGTTCTCCTCTTATCCAGCGAAGGGTTATCATGGAATCAGTCCAACTATATGTAGTTACGTCTGGGCTATTGAATACTGTAAGTATTGATTTTATTAATTTCGCGAGCAGAAAGGCAGCACATAACTCCAATCTAGGTAGGGGGGTTTTCTGTTTCTTAGCTGCCACTTTCGATTTCGACTGAAGAAGTGTTGCGTAATATCTGTCTCCAGCCTTTACTCGACAGTATACTACGGCACCATAAGCTTTCTCGGATGCGTCACTGAAACCGTGTAGTTCCATATTTGTGTAGTCCGTTATGTGGCACAATCTTGGTATTTTTATTTCCTCTATGGCTTTTATATGAGTTTGTATTTCAATCCACTGCTTTTTTATTACTTTTTGATCCCATTCGATACTATTTGTTCACAGTTCTTGTACCAATAACTTAATTCTAATAATTACTGGTGCTAGCCAACCGAGTGGGTCTAATAATTTAGCGACCTCAGAAAGTATGAATGGCTTAGTAGGTTTTTTGTTTTCTTGAAGATTGATTTGAAAGTAGAAGTTGTCGTCTTTTGGTGACCAACATACGCCTAGTGATTTTCTGTTCTCATCTAGAGGCAATTTCAATAACTGATCTTCTTTGTCTTCATGTGGAATATTCCTAAGTAATTCAGCACTATTGGTAGACCATTTTCTTAGCTTAAATCCTCCTCTTTGTAGCATATTAATAAGTTGACTTTGTAGCTCTTTTGCTGTTCTAAGTCATTTGCACCACTCAATAAATCTTCAACAAAGAAATCTTGTTTTGTTGTTTCACTAGCTAATGGATATCTGTCTCTTTCATCTAGTGCTAATTACTGTAGTGTCTTTACGGCAAGATAGGGAGCGCTAGATGTGCCATAAGTAACTGTTGTTTATTCATATTCGTCTATTGGTTGGTTTGGAGAGTATTGCCATGGTATTCTTTGGTGTTTTTTGTCTTCGTCATGGATTTTTATAGATCTGTACATTTTTATAATATCTGCAATAAACACTATTTTATGTTTGCGCCACTTTAGGGATCATACAGAAATGCTAGCAGAGGTTAAATCGAAATGTAAACAGGTGTGGACGGAATATTTTAACGAAAAATCTCGAATCAAGGGCGTATGGTTTAAGACTCTACAGCCCCATATTCGCCACGAACCCTGGATAGACTATGCCGACATGAGTAGAAACGAGTTAGTAGTAAGACTTCGTTCTGGACACATTCCATTAAATAAATTTGCCTTTATGATGCAAAAGGTTCAATCTCCCAATTGTAGCTTGTGTGGAGTTGTAGAAGACGCGCAACATAATTATAATGATGGAAAGTGAACGGAACGAACAGGAAAGAAGCGCTTTACATTTTAAGACTTTTAATATTGGTGAGTGTAACATTATACTTTCTGAACCGCAGTCAAAGAAAGCAAGAATGTTGTATAGAGTCGTGATATTAGGTATAAGTAGAAAATAAGATTAAACCTCATGTTTAAAAAAAAAGTAACAGTCAACTGTATTTAAATATTAAGTTTATTAAGAAATTACTTTAATGTTGCTATGAATCTCACTGAATTGTACTTCATGGGAGTGACTCTCAATAAATAATGAATTTAAAAAAATAATAAACTACATCTTCTACTTTGTTTACCGTTTCTATTATGTTTGTAATATACTTGTGTGAACATATTATTAAATAAATAAGTAATTTTCAATTCAAAAAGTTTGCGTTCGAATAACCGATTATAAACAATAGTAATTACTTCTGTGTTAGTTTTGGCTGTTGTCCCTAAAAACGTAAGTTTGAATACAGTTCAAGTGTATTAATGAATTACTTATGCATTCATATAAATCAGTTGTGTAATGCACAAGTACAAACAGTTTATAACTTACAATCATAAAGTGACCGAGAGTCTTTTTACAGGATAATTTCTCAAGTGTTTAACTTTCGCGGATTCACGGTATGATATAAACTTACATTCACCTTTTAAACAATTTGTAAATAAGTAAATTCAATTTAAAATTAGGATCAATGCATCAACAAATCTATATAAAAATGATTTGTAAGTTTCAGTACGTGTAATAACCTTCATTGGTTCAAATTCAAATTCAAATATTTATTTCTCAACGTTGACAAATATTTGTTTTTATTTACGTCAAATAAAGCATGACTCTGCCACCAGTTCAGAAAAACCTTCGTGAAGAAGAACTGGCAAGAAACTTCACGGGTATAATTTTTTCTCATACAAAATAGTTCCATATCTGCATCTGTTAGCTCGGTAAATTTCTTTCCCCTCAACTATCCAAACGACGAAAATCCTCAAAACAATTGCACAAACACGTCAAATTTATAAATTGACCATATATTTATTTATTTTATTTAACATATTTAAAAGAGACTAATTAATTTCTTTATGAAAAAAAAACTCAAATAAAAAACGGGTTTTGAATTTGGCGTATCTATTGATAAACGAATGTATCGGCATAACATTTTGAATTAAAGTACAATTATAACTAAATACTACGCAGCTTCGTCGCCAGCAAAAGCTCTTGGTAAACACTGAATTGAATTCTTAAAAGGTATCCTATCCAAATATTAAATGAGGTAACACGAACGGGTCCGAGCAACCGAGCAGCTGCCTATCGGTTTACATAGACCGACGGCGATTGAAAGAGTTGCGTGTAGAGGAACGTGACAACTCTCGCCAAGAAAATGGAAAGAACTCACCAAAGAAACCTCGTGATATTTATTTCTTACTTACATAATTGTATTGAAATGAATATTTATATCCATTCATATTATGCGTTTTGGACAAAGATTTTAGCCAATTAGTCTAACAAAGACAATTAGGAGAATCAAATTCTTGTCCTGTTGTGACCTTGTCCATCCTGTACTTATTTTGTCTCAATCTTCAAATACTCAAGAGACTTTAGGTATAAACTATAATACTTGCTGACAATTACTTATGTTAATTCTTAATTATATGATAAGTATAAATAAAAAGCAATGTTTGATAAACAACAAAAAAAAAAACAATGATCGATATGTTTGATATACATATAATATAAAACAGTCACAGAACAAGGGACTATCTCAATGAACACTTTCTTTACTGGATCGGGACAAATGGACAAATAAGATGGCCACCGAGATGCCCAGATCTAACCCTGTTAGATTTTTTTTATGGTGTTATGTAAAATATGACATCACTGGCTGACCATCGTAAACTATTGGACCTATTAACACTTCATAAACTTCTGCATAAAAAATTAATGCCACACTCTTTGTTGCAGCAAGTTTGCATGAAAACCCTATATCATACTCCTTGACATCCTATATTCCCTTTAACAGAACCAATCTGAGCAAGTTCTCTCCATTGAACAGATGAATGAGAACTTATAACAGGCTAAACAACCATGAAATCGACATCTTTTGCGAGCCTGAACCTGTATTCAAAAGTAAATGCCAAGATCTTCTATTACTTGCTCTGCCCGATTACTAATTCAAGGAAAATAAAAATAATAATATACATTTAATTATAATGATTGTTACTTGATTTTTGTTTTTGGTTAGGTTTTGTATTGTGTACAATTTTTATTATTGTTGTATACACCTGTAAAGACGTATTTGTTATCCTAAAATATTATGTATCTTTGTGAAATTGTATATTGGTATTGTCGTTGTTGTAGCTATTTATATAAATAAAAATGTAGTTTACAAGAACCGGTATGAAAGTGTCCACGAGCTACAATCAGAACTTAGACGTAGAACTAAATATCCACCACACCATGATCAAAAAATCGACAGGGAGTGAAATAATCAAAAGAGTGTGACTTTGTATGCAACAGAATGGGGCTCATTTTGAGCATATCATAAATTGATTAATTTTGTTTTAAAAATGTTAAAATTCATTGTCTTTCTTTTATTTCTGACGCTACGTTATTTAGCAAAAATATAATCCTTATGATAAAGCCTTTCGATCAATATGATAAAACTACAAGGTAATTTTTTTTCTCGTGTATCGGGTTCGAATCAAGGTTCAACCATGTAATTATTTAAAAATCTATGAATGCAGTTTAAATTGTTTTTTAAATTAAAATAATGTCTTCTTTCAGTAAAATGTTCCATCTACAATATTCAGGGTACTTGCCCTCCATGTGGCATAGCCTTTTTTTCTGAAGAGGGCAGGAGGATAAAAAATGCTCTGACGCATACCCCGCGCGCGCGGTCTAGGTTATGTGGGACTACCAGAGCCAATACCCACTAAAATACCCATTGAATGACTCGTGCAATTTTTGCCTCACAGCCTTCATCTGAGCGACTACGCGTTATAAACGTACCAAGGTGTGTTTGTGGCCCTGTGGCAGAAGAGATTTTGAACTACCTGCAGTTTGTGCAGCACGGAGGGTTGGGTGTGGGCAAAGATTGGCGTGGCATATGTCACGATGGGTCTAACGCAGGTCTTATAAAGCGTACGTTTGTTTCTGAAAAACATTTTACTTTTTCTACCTAACATACTGTATAGGCGGCCTAAGTAAAAACGGGCGAGTTTCGTTACTCTATCGACGTGTGGCTTGAAAGAAAGCGTCTGGTCTAAGGTGACGCTTATGTATTTGGTACTGCGCTTCCAGGGGATGGGAATACCTAACATTCGAACGTAGAGATTGTCGGCAATACGACGGAGTTTGCAGTCAAAGTAAACCGCAGAACTCTTGTCTGGGTTCACTTCGATACGCCATTTTTGAAACCATGCACCGAGGGCGTTTACGGCCTTTTGGAGTCTGGTGATGAGACCCGGGACACTGAGGCCAAATGGTGTAAAGGGTGGTGTGTCGGCAAAGAGGGCGAGTTCGACGCCTTTCGGCGGGACGGGAATGTCGTTATTGTACTCAGTGTACAACAGAAGGCCTTTTATGAACTATTATTGAGATTCAATTGACGACCTAAAATAAACTGCTTTGCTATTTTATACCACGACGTCATTAAAGCGATCCAGTTTAGGTTGACGCCAAATCAAGTCGGCAATTGGATAGCAAACTGTTTTAGTTCGTTCATTGTTCGTACCATGAGGTGATATTTCAACCTATATTGGATGACTCTAAACTAAGCGATCAAAAAAAAGTTGCTACTTTCTTTGCGTAAAGTGAATCGTTTTGGTTTATCTTTAAAAGAATATTGAAAATATACGTAATTTAAGATGTTTCAGTTGAATATTTAGTGTTTCTTATATGTTAATGTGAAAAAGTTTCTTCGAAAAAGTGAAGAGATTTCTAGACTATATTTTACTATAGATGTATGACGAATTAGTCCTTTATGTTTTATTTAAAAATGATAATGAAATAAACACAACACGGCGACAAAAAAGACGGAACAATCGGACCCCTTTTATTTGGAAGATGAAGAATTTATAAAACGATATCGGTTGTGTAAACGATTGATATTAGAACTGTGTGATGAGCTGAGGCCATTGTTGAAAAATCCAACAAAATCAACTGATTTATCAGTAGAGACAAAGGTACAAGTCAAACTGGGTGCGTCTTAAACTCGTCATAATCAATTTATTTTAACGACGACACTAAGCAAACCTTTCATTATTTGTAATTTAAAGAATTATATAAATTTATATTATTTAATGAGTACTAAATTGAGCTTATTGTATATAATTTGACACTAAAAAGCGCAAAATATATTTGTTTTTATTTTTACCCTAAAAAAACCGCTAAAATCATACTAACTAGATTTCGAAATGCAACGCATATGGTTCGAGTAAAAGAGACAGACTAATGCAACGTGTGTACAGCGTCATCTCTTTCTCACACGTGGACCACAGACAAATTTCGATCTTTCATTCCTCCGTGAGCGATTCAAACGCTAGTTAGCTAAAGGCACATCATGGCACAAATCTTAGCGATTCACTTTAGGTACCTAAACTGGATTGCATCGGAATTGAATAGCTAGCTTAAAGTTGATGGTAGGCCTTCAGAGGGGCGAGGACTGAGCCTTGAGGGACTCCAGCCTTTATGGGACGAGGCGCGGAAAGCGTGCCTTCATGTTTGAAACGAAACGTACGGTCTTTGAATAACGCGCTTATCCTAACACGGCGACCCGGTAAGCCTATTTTGTAGAGTTTATACACAAGACCGCTGTGCTAGACTTTATCGAAAGCCAAACGTCAAAGAAAACTGCGACCGTTTTAAAACGCCGCGGATAGAAGCCGTCTAGTATGTACTCGACAATGCGATAGACTTGTTTGAGGGTGTTCGTCGTTTGGATACTTGGGAGGAGGGAGACTTGCCGAGCTAACAGATGCAGAAAAGAATAATTTTGTATAGACATAAAGAGACTCTGTAAACTTATTTTGAAAAAAAAAAAATATACCCGTGAAGTTTCTTGCCAGTTCTTCTTCACGAAGGTTTTTTTTCGAACTGGTGGTAGAATTATGTTTTATTTGACGTCAATAAGAACAAGTAATTGTCAATGTTGAGAAATAAATATTTGAATTTGAATTTGAATTTAGGGCAGGAGTGTTTAGCGCGAAAGCCGAACTGATGGGGAATGATGAGGGGATCGCAATCCGTTGGAAACAGATGGTTCCGCATTCGAGAGAGCATGAATCTTTCGAGAAGCTTAGCCATAGCCTTGAGGAGGCTAATGGATCTGTGATCAGCCGGAATATTAAGAGGTTTACCCGGCTTGGGAATGCCTATGACTGTCGCTTCTTTCCAAGCTTTTGGAAAGTAGCTAAGGTCGAAGCATTTGTTTGAGGCATGGAAAATTATAGTTAACAAGGTAAGCACCTGTTGAGGCAGGTGCTTAAGTGCGTGGTTGGAAATTCCATCCGCACCTGGAGCCTTTTTCAACTTTTGACATCTAATAAGAAGCGAGATTTCATTATTAGAGACTCTAACGGGGTCGGCGGTGATGGAGAGAGAGTCTCTGCGGAGGGCTTCGTCCTCCATCGCATTTCAGCCATTTGCAGGTCTAGACAGAAAACTTACTGTTTAAAGAATTTACACTAAATATTAGGTCTTTACCTATGAAATTGCCGTTTTTCACGAAATAAATGAAGCGTAATTTTTTTATATATTTTTTATTTCTATTAATCAAAATAATCACCCATGCAATCAATGCATCTTTGCCAACGCATTGGTAGCTTATTGATGCCTTTCTTGAAGAAATCAGCTGGACGGGAGGCAACAAATTCTTCAAAGGCATTTTGTACTGCCTCTCGGGTATTGAATTTTTTTCCCGCCAAGAAGTTATCCAAATTCTGGAAAAAGTAGAAGTCTGTAGGTGCAAGGTCTGGTGAGTACGGCGGATGACGGAGAACTTCCAACCCCAACTCTTGTAGCTTGGAGACCGTCTGGTGTGCAGTATGAGGTCGCGCGTTGTCGTGCAGGAGCAGTGGGGCCGAACGATTGACCAAAGCTGGTTGGAGACGTGCGAGCTTCTCCATCATTGTGTTCAGTTCTTTACAGTACACATCTGCAGTAATGTTTGTCCCGTTTGGCAAGAAGCTGTGATGAATTACACCCGCGTTAGACCACTAAACAGTGACCATCACTTTTCTAGGGGTAAGTTTTCGTTTAGGGCATTGTTTGGGTGCTGAACCAGGGTCCAACCAACTTGCTGAGCGCTTACGATTGTCAAACAGGATCCATTTCTCGTCACAAGTAACAATGCGGTTCAGAATTCCTTCATTTGTATGCCTGCTGAGCAGTGCAAGGCACGTCTCCACGCGTACTTCGCGCTGGCGGTCATTGCGTTCGTGGGGTACCCATCTGTCAAGCTTTTTTACCTTGCCAATTTGACGCAAATGGACCAATATTGTTTTGATGCTAACGTCGAAAGCTGCTGCTAATTCAGCCGTGGATTGAGTTTCATCAGCTTCCACAATTGCCTTTAATTCGTCATTGTCGACCAAAGTTTTTGGACGACCACGGGGTTCATTTTTCAGGTCAAAATTTCCAGAACGGATGCGGGTAAACCAATAACGGGTGGTGCGTTCGTTTGTAGTGTTCGCTCCGTAAACGTCTTTGGTGTTGCGTGCCGCTTGTGCCGCTTTGCTGCCACGACGGTACTCATACTCCATAATTACTCGAATTTTTAACTTATCCATGATGACGAAAAATGTTCGAATGCGTTGAAAACAAAACACTAACTATTAAACAAATGACGATTTTAGAAAAAGAATTCCATGTTTGTCAAATAAAATTAATTTGAAATAAGAATTATCAGTCAAAAAAAATATATTTTCATTTGAAATGGCCAGTACGGCAAAACGGCAGTTTCATAGGTAAAGACCTATTATATACTTTACAAATAAATAAGTAGCGAGTTATGCTCGGCTTACGCGAGGAGACGCTCTTGAAGAGAGCGGGTGGCTCGCAGTTTGCGTGCGAGTACGGAGATTTCCCTAATGTCGACGGTTTTAATAACGTCGAACACGGTCTTCATGTCCTTAGCCAACGACTGAGGTGCAGACGACGGAGCGGGGCGAAGGCCTACGGAAGCTACGGGAGAGATAGGACGGGAAGGTGAGGCGGCCGGATACTGTCTCCAGGAGAGAGCCGGAGTCGGCGTCAGCGGCACGGGCTTTGCTTCCGGGGGACCCGGTTGCGTAGTGGCAGGAAGTAGGCGGGAGTGAGCGTTGGCACCGTTTTATGCGTGACCCTCTTAGTAGAGGAGTGCGAAGCGCGCGGACAACCCCTGTAGTTAGCTGTGTGGCCGGTCTGCCCGCACAGCACACATGCAGGGGGGGAACTGGAGTCGGGAGTGCAAGTGCACTCCTTCGTAATGTGGGGATCTAGGCACTTACGCACCTGGGAGGGGCTGAGCAGTTAGCCGCTGGGTGGCCGTAAAGCTGGCAACGGTGGCATTTCCCAGGGTTTCCGCGAGGGTTGGGACGCTCGACGAAGATATTCGAGAGTCCGCAGATAGTGCAAGCCTCTCTGAAGATCTCCCTCGAGTTGGGAGTATTGGACAGAATGACTGACGCGAGTGGGAAACGCCTACCACGGTTGGAGTGCATCTTGTGCAAGGCTTCAGCCGGGAAGCCCTGGGACTCTCTGGGACCTCGAGAATGTCGTCGTTACCGAGTGCAAACGGGACGCTTCGTAGTACTGCGCGGATTTTACGCTATCACCGGGAGGGCGTAGGTGTGCTTACTGATTTGTTTCACTGACAAAAGCCTAGTGAACGCGCGAAAGTCGTCGACAGTCGCGATTGGATTGGATTTTATTGGATATTTTGGATGGATTCACCTGCGTAAACCACTTTGACATTATTAATTTTGTGCTCTTTGCACAAGCTAGAAACCCCGGTCCAGCGCGCTTTTTGCGGGAGAAGACGGGCGAGGGAGCTGAGGCTTGGGTGGGACGGGAGCGCAGCGCGTTGCTGGCTTGGACGGAGCCGACGGGGTCGCGGTCACTTGCAGTGACATTAACGGCGCGGGGGCGGGTGTAGAAGACACCGGGGTGGGTTCGGAAGTTGAAGACACCGCAACGTGCTTTGAACGCTTCTTGGAGCGTTTTGAAACTAGGGTGAAGAGCCGGTTAAGGTGGCGGCGTCCGATGATGCACCAGAAACAGCGATAAAGCTAAGATTCTTCGTGATTGTAGCCTTATTATATGGGAATGAGTGCACAATGGCAAACCGAAAGCAGTTGAAGCAGTAGACAGAACGTTGCGTTATATCAAGCAAAATAGCCAACCTATGGGTGGCATTATTTTTGTGGCGATTTTTGTCAGACTCTCTCTGTAATACCACCAAGAGCTGATGAAGTTAGAGCCTGTCTAAAGAGTTCTCAACTGTGGCATTACATTATCCCTGTGCATTTGACAGATTCAGACATTTTTCAGGTTTGCTACTTCAGATCGGTAACGGTGTGTATCCACAGGAACAAGGAAAAGTAGTTCTTAATGAAAACCTATAATGCAAAGTTTCATTAATGCGAGACTTCATATGATCTACAAAAAAACTATGTTTCTTTGGAAACACAACGCAAATACCAACTTGCGAAAATTTCTGGCTTTGCGAAAGAGCTATTTTGACTTCACGAAACGAACAAGCAGCAGCAATAAATGCTGAAATTTTAAGCTTTGTTCCGGGGGATAATGCAAAGTATATCTCTATTAACAGAGTTATGGAAGAAGAACAATCTACCAGCTACCCAGTAGAATTTTGAGAATCCCTCAGTGCTCCTGGACTACCAGCTCACAAAATAAAATTAAACGGCGGCGTACCCATAATGCTGCTTAGAAATTTAAGCCTGCCAAAACTTTGCAACGGTACTAGATTAAAAGTGACCAATATACAATGAAATCTGATAGAAGCAGAGATTTTAACAGGGTGCGGAATTGGTTAAAGTGTTTTTATTTTTCGGATTCCTCTCATTCCAAACAATTTTTCATTTAGTTTCAAACAAGTCCAGTTTCCAGTGAGCCTTTGTTTCGCAATGACAATTAATAAAGCCCTAGGTCAGACGCTAAAAGTTGTGGGTGTGGATATAAGCATTAGCTGTTTTCGCATGGTCAGTTATATGTGGCTCTGTCATGTGTTAGCATTCCTAGCAGCCTGTATGCTTTCATCCTCGATGGCCATACGTCTAATATCGTGTACAGAGAAGCATTACTGTGAAACAGATTTTTTTAACTACCCAAATCGACGGTGCTTATGATCCAATATTAACCAAAAGTTATATCCAAAAATGCTGCCCAAAGCTACTATTCCATGCGAACGAAGTCGCGGGCACAGCTAGTCTTAAATATATCTATGAAGGTGGAAACCACTTCGTTACTTTACACTAGTTGAAAGAAATAAAAATATCTACGGTTTACTAACCTAGTCAATATGCATTAACAATCCGCGAAACGCTCAACTCTTGAGAAGATGACTGTGTAACTGGAAGAGACTTCCTAAAATTGGTAATTGATATCTCTGAAAAACTACAATTTTCAACATTATCTTTAAATTATTGTAGCCTTACACTATGGATGACTAAAACTTATGGATTTTCAATTAGACAGTAGTTTGCCCATAAAGATATCTCTATTAAATTGATACAAGTTTTTTATTAGAAACTAATTTAAACAATATACAGCCTATTATATGCAGTAAACTTACCGTAGGTGATACAATCGGAGGAGAAGCAGAGATCTCACTAACCGTACCATGCCATACAATATGATGCCTTATGAAATTTCATAGCAAGTATGTAAAATGAATGCTGAGTTCGAGTTATGCTTCTTTTGGCATGTGACATGCTTTCGATTTGATTAATTCTCTCATCAATTTTGTAACAATGACCTGCGCCGTCGCTTACACATGGACTGTAGGATTGACCTTAGATTTTTCGTCATTTAGCAAGATTTTTATTAAAAATTTACACAAAATATTAGTATTATTTTTTTGTAAACATCAGAAATGGAGGTCAACGCTTATCTAGCAGAATCAGCAATTTCAAAAACAATTTTTTTTGCCGCATAATAAAAACATCTCATAGTCATTAAGTGCTACCTTTAAGTGACTTACTATAAATCTTCACTTCATCCCTTATTGCACGTGAGCGATGGGCAATAGCTAGTACATTATAAAGCAACTTACCTACTACACAAAACCCCTAAAAAATTGTTTCATTGTGGGCATTTACATATAAACATTTGCTTGATCTCTACACATTTTTGATGCGTGTAAACAAGTTAAAACGTATTAAAAGGTTAGGTTTGGAGTATAGTGTTTCTTAGTCAAATCAGTCAGTAGGTAATGATGGAAGCCACAACCTTAAGCTATTATATAGCCTATTGCCTTAAGAAGCTATACCCCAAATAGCTTTAATAAGAAGAATCTAATTTGAGACTGTTTCCTGTGACGTAACTACGTCCGTGCTCAAGACAAAAAGAGGTACTATTTTTTTTAATAGTAACGAAAAGCCCTATTTCATACGTTATGCAGGATTAGAAATGACAGAATTGTTTTAGAGATTGCGGTTAGGATGACTTACTAATAAATTTAAAAAATAACGTAAATAACAGATACGTAACTATATTTTTGAATGTTGTTGATAGTTGCAAAAACTAATTCATAGATTCAGACAACTAATGCCGGTATGATTTTCGGCGGTAAAACGTCATCGACGCACTTAAACCGATAGAAAAAGTCCATTACAAAACGTTCATTAAGAATTTTTGCCTGGAACAGGAATCGAGTCCAAGACTTCTGATGTATGAGACTGGGCTTTCTACCGTTTACACCGTGCGGGCATCGAGATGGGTTGGACACAATTCGAAGTCTGTCCTAGCTTTATTATTCTACTAGATTTTGCTCGAATCCTTTGAGTTTGTAACCCTGACAAGTACTAAGCATAATTATAAGTTGTTATATTATAAGTTAATTTTAAGTTCTTAAGATAAGTTGATTTGTTAAGGTGTATGAGGGTTAAGAACAATTTCACTGATTCGTTTTCGTATTTATAATATTGCCATCCATTTTGTGCTGAGAATTTCATATTATTATTATAATTTAGAAATCACATAAGGAAAATCTTTGACGTCAATAGCCCTTTGCCGTAAGATGTTAATATGGTAAAGTACTTCCACCTTCAGTTATACATTGGTTTGATGACGCACGATACAAGTCGTAACTTAAAACTAGAGCTAGGTCAGGACTTAACCTTTAAGAAAGCCTCGTAACCCTCGTGATAATGCAATAAAAAGTTGATCTAGTGAAACCTTGCGAAATATATAAACATTTAGATTTTATGTATCAAAAAGACTATAAATTTTGCGACTATCACAACAGTAAAAACGAGGCTCATCGTCAAGGTAACTCGTTATGAAAGTACCTGTTTATGACAAATAAATAAAGATCAGCAATTAAAACATTCAAAAAATTACTAGCTATATCTTTGACGGCCGAGAAGCGTAGTGGGTAGCCCTGCCTCATACGCCGGAGATCCCAGGTTCGAGTTCTGGTCGGGGCATTAATTTGTGTGATGAACATGGATGTTTGCTGAAGGTCATGGTCCTTGATATTCATATATATATGTTTATTATGGCATCTCCCCCAGTCTGTTCGATCATCCATAACACAAGCTCTGCCTTTTTTGGGGCCATACAGATGGTGTAAATATTGTCTAGGGAGTTATTTTATTGCAGGACATCAAAGAATACGAAGATTACTTTTGCCACATCTGATGGTGTGTAGAATTCGCGCCCATGTAAATCATAAATCAAAGGCGTTTAATTATTTGAAATCTTTGAATACTGTTAGAAAAAAAAAATGAATTTGAATAAAATTGGAAGTTGACTTTGTTTCCTTTATTTCACTGGATGTTCTCTTGAACTGACTGTAGTAGCTGTACTGCAGTAACTCGCACTGTTTAGACATCATTTACGAGTAATTCGCACGTGCGAGTTGCACAGTAGCTCGCATCCGAGTAACTTCAATATTTTTTGTTTTCATTCGCCTGCTCACCCGGCAGCAACTCGCACATGGCAGCAGCTCGGCCGTCACTCGCATCGTTTGGACGCGTTCGGCAGTAGCTCGCCAATGCCAGCCGGATAGTTGTGAGTGGAGCAGTTTGTGTCTGTGCCTACGTACGAGTGGTTATCGAATTCATAATGGCTGCGGATAGATGGTTTTCTGATAGTAATATTTCATTCATGAAACTCTACAGAGAACAAGAAAACCTATGGAATTCTTTCGATAAAAACTACCGATATGAGATAAGCATCTTTGGAACTCATCGTTTTTTTTTATTAAAACACCTTCACTCGCCATCGCAACAACTCGCAAGACTGGGCAGCAGCCGAGCTACTGGCGTACCAGTGGACAAGCCGAGTAGCTGCCTACTGGCTAGGCAGCAGCTCGCACTATGTAAACTAGCCATTATACCGTCACCGGAGAGCTTTCAAGTTCGGTTCATAAAAACTTACGTGCCCTCCGATTCGGCACAAAAGTCAGGTTATTTATTATTCTCTTTCATAACCTATCTACGTACATTGTTGTGAATGTATTTAGTTATGTTAATTAACTCGGTCACCAAATTGTGTCTACTAGGAACATGATAAACATTCCATGCCGTCAGCTGAATCCTATTATTCGTATCTTACTTTTATGAGTATAAGTGGGAAAGTATGTATGTTTGGATATGTGTTACTTAAGCACGCAAAAACGGCTGAACGGACGCAAACGATTTTTGCCATATGGATAGAATATGACTTGGAATAAAATATAAGGTAACCTTTATCTCGAGATGTTAACATAATCTGGAGTGTATGACTAGAGGATTTTAGAAATTCGTGACGAGTGTATCAAACACATAACATAAATAAAAATAACGGACATATTTCATAATTAAATCATAACTGATATTATTACATTACGAAAGTAAATACTAGTATACTGAATGCTAAATATAACGTACATAAAAAATCTTTCTACTCTCAAAAATGGAAAACGATCAACAAATTTTAACCAGTTCGAAATTATAACTAAAAGTGTTGCTTTAACTTCTTACTATTAATAGCAAAAAAATCACAAAAATTATTATCAACTCCAAAGTAACCGAACAGAACCTTGATATCCTTAAAAAAGTTAATTACTATAGATAAATAACTGTGCACCCGAAAATAATAAAGACCCTCCTAAAGTTTAAATTTGATGTTTGATAAATTTTATAGTGTCGAATCATCATCGAACTTTACTACGAACAGGAAATGAATATGTTAAAATACATATTTGCCAATAATCTAAACGCGTACCTACCGCAAATAATATTCGAATAATTCGATTCACATCTGTTCCAGTAGTCTTGTACTGATTGTACACGCACACCAAAGCGGCGAAATGACGGTTTAACAAGATGACGGCTGTCACACAAAGTAATTATGTTGTAGTTGCATACAGATAACAGATAAATTACTTTCGAGACGTTTTATTTTATATTTTAGTTACTATTATTTTTTTTTTTTGTCACAAAAATATAATCTTTTAGAGTCGATACAGGACATATCATTATGTTATTTTTAAAGATAGGCAAGGATAACATAGGTTGTTCACGATTTGGGGCTGTGGTTTTATGATGTTTATTATGATTATGTGTACGGATGCAAACACTATATTTTCTAATTTTAATGCCTGGACCCTATGTCTTAAGTTACAGAGAAAGCTGATTAAGAACGAAACTAAATTTGGATCCCAAGAAAATGTGTACTTTGATTTAGTTCGTTTAATTTTATAGGTTTCTTGTAAAATTTGCCTCATCATAACCCATATCTTCGCCTAACAAAAGAGACAAGGCTGAATGGTGTGAATTTAATGAACCGAATGAACAACCCTTATTAAATTGCTCATTAAAAAACAAATAACTAATAAAACAGGTTTTTTAACATATCAGTATTACCTAACGTACAAAACTCCTACTATGACCTCAACGTAACGTTGTATTAAAAATAGTCATGGATGCCAGAGAAGCGAGCATCAACGTCCAGGGTCTCTGGCGAACAGCCGCGTCGTGCGGAGGCCGCCTGGAGCGTCTCGCGACACCCCGGGTAAGGCTGGACTGCTTTGCTTGAGTGCTGTTATGGGAGTTAATCAAAACTTTTTTTTTCATATTAAATCAATTATTTTTCTTACACATTTTAAGACAAGGGAAAATGGAGGAAATGGTTAAAAATACGTAGAGGCCCAATTAATCGTAAACGCATCGACTGCGACTGCATCCGGTTTAGGATACCTAGTTACATAATGCGTCACATTTGCAAACAAACATTAAAGCAAAATCCAATAATTACGTTCCTCGCCAAAAGCCATAGCCAAATGTGTCTAGTTAGAGTATTTAAATGTGGAAATTGAATACTACCCATCCTATTGACGTAACTAATAGCGGTGGTATTATCAATTCCTAATTATATTGCACAATTTCTTTTTTCCCCGGCTGAACTTTTGAAGCCTAAGGAAACGGCTAGTAATTCTAGGTAATTGATATGGTATTCCTTTTCACAATAAAATTTATTGTTTGGAATACTACGCCCCAGCCTGTTCTGAATGCAACTGTATAATATCTTATAAATTTGTGAAGTAATTGGACAGGAAATGGTATATTTACTTATACTTTTCTACCAGATTAAATCTTCTAACAGTAAATAGGGAGTTTAATTTTTGCGTCATAGTTGTACTTATTTTGTAGCTAGACAGGCTGCAACCAGTATACTTATATGTTTGGCAAAATCTCGTATCGAGCATATTTGAAGTTTCATATATTTATTTATTATTATAACGCTTATCGTCAGGTACTGTTCGATGTTAAACATAAAGCTTAGAAATGTTACCGACTTTGTCGGTACTAATCTATTTTTGTCCAAATTCACAACAAGTGACTCATAACTTCGCGCATAGTTTTTGTAAATACCCCCGGCGCAACGGATAATCAATACGGCATGGCCGTAAACTCGTATGTGATTGGCTCAAACAAATCGTTTTCTTGAAATTCAAAACGTAGGTATTTTTTGTAATTAACAAATATAGGTACGAGTAGGTATGATCTTTCTTATCTATGTTAGCTAAGAAATCATTATGGGGAATAATTTAAAAGCTGTTTTATAAGATTCCATTTTAAAGTGTACTTTTTCTATATAATTGTATAATTTTATTTATTAATTTCTTTTTTGTTTTTCGCCGTTGAGTTTCGGCGCCAAAAATATTTATTTATTATATTTGTTTGATTTAAACTGGTCACTTGAGGTATAACGAGGTTTTATAGCCTCAAGTGTAACAATTTATTAATTGCTATTATCATATTTAGTTTTTCACTATGTGACAAAATTTGTTTGGGAGTAAATACTGGTGTACTGTTCGACCTGCGTGTACCTGAATTATGGTTGATTCGGTGCACGAGTACCGGACTGGTTGAATTTTGCGTTGAACGCCGAATTCAAATGTGGACGCCGAAGTGGAAGCACTGGCACTTTCCATTGACGTCAACCCTCCCCCCTGTTTGACGGGTAACGAGGAGGTCCCATCCAGTTCGGTTAAGTTCCCGACTGGGTTGACCGGTTGCCTGTCGATGTTTGGGGCGTACTTAGATTAGATAGCTTCGGTGTACTTTTTTATTATTATTACTATTATTACTTTTTTTACACTTTATTGTCTCCTTTTCAAGAAGTAAGTTCGTCCCTCTATTTTTAGCGGTTATTCCATAACGGTCGGAAATAACTCTCCCGACTGGCCCGGTTCATTCTCGGAGGTCGAAGGTTCCAGATTAGGGAGCGTCTACATAGAGGACTCAGGTGTTGCGGTAACCGAAATGACTAGCCAGAGATTCGTCCATTGGGTTCATCATTATGTTTAAACAATTTTAATGACTACTTTCAGAAATAATAGAATATTACGTAATACAGATTTCGTGTTTAATCTCTTTCAGATTACACGCATTTTCTGTATTCGTATTAAAACATTTTAACATTATTGAAAAAAAAAAGTCAAAAATAACAATACGAGTACTATACGGCATTAATCGGAATAGGAAACATCAGAAAGAAAGAAAGAAAGAAAGTAAGAAAGAATTTATTTGCAGAATATGGTCTAGGCTAGATGTTACAATTAGTTAGTACAGCATATTCAACCGTTGTGAAGGTGTGCAAATGTTTTAGTTTAGAATACAATACATTGTCGACAATGCTTCAGATGTCTGCAATTAAAAAATTTAATGTCAAAAAAAATCATCATAAGTTACAATTTTACGATGTCAATAAAATAATAAAAACAAATTCCATTTAATAATGATTGTCATATTTGATTCAATTCAAAAGGAAGGATTTTAATTATATTAAGATGTCAATTTAAAAATGCATTTAGGCTATAAAAGTTTTTATCTAATAAAAAATTGAACAATTCGTTCTTAAATTTCCTAATGAGCATTTCTTTTAAAATAGTTGGCAATTTATTATAAATACGAATTGCCATGCAGAAAACATTTTTTGAATATAGTCCCAATCTTTGTGTGGGTACATAAAGTTTATTTTTATGTCTACCAGTGCCCTGAATCATGTTTTTGTTCGTTTTAAAAAACGTGCTTTCGGACAAACATGCATAGCTCAAAAATGTAAATGCATGGTACCGGTAAAATTTTGAATTTTTTAAATAAAGGTTTATATGTGTCTGTTATCCAGCACTGCCTAATGACCGTATACACTTTTTTTGAGCTCTTAAAACAAGGATACTATTAACAGAGTTCCCCCACAGAATTATTCCATATCTCAAAATGGATGAAACATATCCATGATATGCTAAAAGTGCTGTTTGTAGTCCACTTACAGCCCGTATTCGTCTGAGCACATATACATATTTCTCTAGCTTCGATCGTAAAATTGTCACATGTGCTTTCCAATCACACGATTTATCAATTTCTAACCCTAAAAATGTTGTTGAGTCTACATTTGTAATTGGTTCATCATTATAGTTAAAGTTTATTTCCAGAAATTTCAAATTAACTGTTTAAAATTGATTCAATTTAGTTTTGGAAATATTTATTTTTAAATTATTTAATTCAAGCCAGTCTATTACTTTGTTCAATGTTGTATTAATTTCATATTTAAGTTTACATCAGCAAATAATATAGACATGTGTAATATAGTTTGGTAAGTCATTTATATATAAAATAAAAAGAAGAGAACCCAGTACGTTACCTTGTGGAACGCCAATGTTCGTGTAACGATATGTAGACCTATAGCTATTCCTATATTTATCATTTAATCGGCTGATTTTAACGCACTGACTTATATTTTTCAGGTAACTTTCAATCCAGCCAAGTGCCACTCCTCTTATGCCATATGCATAAAGTTTATTCAATAGCGTTGTATGTGATACAAAATCAAAGGCTTTACTCATGTATAGTAGCACTACCACTGGATAGAGTTTTTTATTTAAAGAATCTTTCATTTTTTTTGTAAGACAAAAACATGCTAGTGCTATCGGACTGTTTCTTCTGAATCCGAATTGTTGATAGCATATAGTACAATTTTTTCTATAAAAGCATTCAGTTTATGTGCCATTACTTTCTCAAATATTTTTGATAAAATCGGGATACGTATTATCGGTCTGTAATTATGAATATGATTCCGATCACCTTTTTTATAAAGGGGCGTAATGATCGATTATTTTAATCGTTCAGGGAACTTTACTTGACTTAAAGATAGATTTATTACAAACGTTAGAAGCTTTACAAGTTCCTTTGCACACAATTTAATTATTTTCGTTGAAATACCATCATATCCTACGGAATTCGTATTTTTCAAACTAGTTGTTACATTAATTATTTCATTTTCCGTAATTGGACTAAGATAAATTGAATTATCAGCTTTGTTTTGAAATTTTAGGGTTTTTGATGAATTATATGTCAAGTCATTTGAAGATCAAGTCTGTGCGGCTGTGCGGCCAGTCCGGTCGCACAGCAAACTACAGGGGTTGTCCACGCGCTCCGCGCTCCTCCGTTAAGAGGGCCGCACTTAAACCGGCGCCGCCACTCACTCCTGCCAAATTCCCACCGCTGCGCAACTGGGTTCCTCCGGAAGCAAAGCCCGTGCAGCCGACGCCTACTCCGGCTCTGTCCTGGAGACAGCATCCGGCCGCTCCACCTGCACCTTCCCGTCCTATCCCAGCTCCCGCAGCTCCCATAAGCCCGCGTCCCGCTCCATCGTATTCACTTCAGTCGTCGTTGGCTGAAGACATGAAGACCGTGTTCGACGTTATCTCCGTACTCGCACGCAAACTGCGAGCCGCCCGCTCTCCTCAAGAGCGTTCATTTGCGTTAGCCGAGCATCACTCGCTACTTAGTTCATTATAAAAACTATTTTTTTCGTATAAACTCTTTAAATAGTAATTATAAAAATAAATATAATGTCTAGACTTGCAAATTCCACGTCCGCTCGTATCAAACCCAAGGGCTTATCCCTAGTTTCATTTAACGCTAGTAGCCTTAGTACTAACATTCCTGAGCTCAATCTGCTCCTTCAGAACAACGAGCCAGACTTAATGCTTCTCCAAGAGACGTGGCTCACTCAAAACCACACCAGGGGATTCGCTATTCCCAAATACGTGTTCATTCGTACAAAAGCGACTTAGAGGCCATTCTCGCCGTCATTCTCGCAGTCATTATGTTCGTAGATTTTAACTCCAAACATACTGACTGGACGTGCCTATCGACCAACCAAAGTGGTCTCCTTAGAATAACTAAGAAGAACTCCTTAAAATCACTCAGCAACTCGACTTAGACGTCATCTCTCCCATCACTCCCACTCACTATCCCGACAACCACTCTCCTGACATCCTCGACTTTGCAATTGTCAAGGAAATCAACCTCGATCTCAGGTCTATCAAACCGCTCGATGACCTAAGACCTTTACCAACTGGAAAGGTTTTAAAAATACGATAGTTTCAGCCTTAGAGGCCCCGAACTCTCCGCTCGCGATCTCGCCCGATAAATTAGATAGCCCGGATAAAATAGATTCATTAGTAAGTTCTCTCACTGATGCTATCAACTCAGCCATCAGTGAAAACGAAAAAGTTGCTAAGCAAGGCAAACCCACGCTTCCCTTAGCCGTTAGCAATCTTATTAAAGCCAAGAACGCGGCTCTCCGGAGAGCCAAGAAATGTCCCACGCCCGCCTATAGAACAGCTGCGAATCAGCTACAACGCAAAGATAGGTCTTGCCTCACGGATCTCCGAGATGATCAGATGAGTGATTTCATGGAGAATAATTCCCCGTCTCACCAAGCGTATTATAGTATGGCCCGAGCGTTACGCGTAGACGCCGCCTCTCACGTCCCTCCTCTCACTCGTCCCGATGGCTCTATCGCCTTCGAAGTCGAAGAGAAAGCCGAATGCTTCGCTGACAGCGTTGCTTCACAATGCTCGCCCAGCACGCAACCCGCGAATCCCTCTCACATCCAGGCGGTGGAGGACGAAATTCTCCGCAGAGACTCTCTCCCCATCACCGCCGACCCCGTCACAGTCTCTAATGATGAAATCTCAGTTCTCATTAAAAATCTAAAGTCCAAAAAGGCTCCGGGTGCGGATGGTATTTCCAACCACGCACTTAAGCACCTGCACTCAACAGGTGCTTACCTTGTTAGCTATAATTTTCAATGCCTGCTTCGACCATAGCTACTTTCCAAAAGCCTGGAAGGAAGCGACAGTTATAGGCATTCCCAAGCCGGATAAACCTCTGAATGTCCTGGCTAATCACAGACCCATCAGCCTCCTCAAGGCAATGTCTAAACTTCTCGGAAGAGTCATACTCTCTCGAATGCGGAACCGCCTGTTTCCAACGGATGGCGATCCTCTCATTATTCCCCATCGGTTTGGCTTTCGCGCTAAGCAATCCTGCCCTCAGCAAGTCCATCGAATCGTCGAATACATACTCAACGGATTCTACCCACGGCGTTTTAAAACGGTCGCAGTTTTCTTTTACATAGCCAAGGCTTTCGATAAAGTCTGGCACAGCGGTCTCGTCTATAAACTCTACAAAATAGGCTTACCGGACTGCCTAGTTAGAATAATCGCATCGTTTCTCAAAGACCGTACGTTTCGATTTAAACATGAAGGCACGCTTTCCGTGCCTCGTCCCATAAAGGCTGGAGTCCCTCAAGGCTCAGTCCTCGCCCCTCTATTGTATACCGTGTACACCAACGATATTCCCGTCCCACCGAAAGGCGTCGAACTCGCCCTCTTTGCCGATGACACTGCCCTTTACACCAAAGGCCTCAGTGTCCCGGGCTTCATGACCAGACTCCAAAAGGCTGTAAAGGCCCTCGGTGCATGATTTCAAGAATGGCGTATCGATGTGAATCCAGAGAAGAGCTCTGCGGTTTACTTCGACTGAAAACGCCGTCGTATCGCCGACAATCTCCACGTTAAAATGCTAGGCACTCCCTTCCTCTGGAAGCGCATTACCAAATATTTAGGCATCACCTTAGACCAGACGCTTTCTTTCAAACCTCACGTCAATAGAGTAACGAAACTCGCACGTTTTTACTTCGGCCGCCTTTATAGTATGTTAGGTAGAAAAAGTAAAATGTCTTTTAGAAACAAACTTACACTTTACAAGGTCTGTGTAGACCCGTCATGACATATGCCTCGCCAATCTTAGCCCACGCTAAACCTTCCGTCCTGCACAAACTGCAGGTAGTTCAAAATCTCTTCTGCCGCAGGGCCACAAACGCACTTTAGTACGTGCGCAAATCGGACCTGCACAGAGATCTCGAACTACCTACAGTGCAACAGCACGTAAAAACACTCCCAGAATCGTTCTTCAAACGCGCCGAATCCCATCCCAATCCTCTTAGATTCTGTCTTAGATTCGAAATTCAAAGTCGCTAGACCGAGAAACGCGCACACTGGCGAACCAACGCAATTAACTTTGGATCTCGAAGCCCTTCAGGCCGCAAATTCTAATTCTAACGTTTTTAATTATTTACTTTTCATTTTGAGCACCTTCAGTGCTATGTATTCACCTTCAGTGCAGGGTGACCCCTTCTGGGCCCCGCTAGCGCGGCCTCTTTCTCCAATTGGCCGTCGCTCAGATGAAGGCTGAGTGGCAAAAATTGCACGAGCCGACAGGGGTTTTTTAGTGGGTAGTGGTTCTGGTAGGCGTCGGGACGAGTTCCACATAACTCTGGATCGCGCGCGCCAGAGTATGCGTCAGAGCATTTTTTATCCTCCTGCCCTTCCCGTGGAGCGGAACAAAAAAAAAACCCATGTACCTTGTTATACAGGAATTTTTGTTTCAAATGTTTACTTACTCTCTACATACATTCGAAGACGGTACTTTAAATCGGCACATAAAATGCAGTCAATTTGAAAACGGCCAGTCCAGCGTACTTGAGTTAAAGAGGTCAGTGCAGAGGTTGTAAAATTTCTACAGCAACGTCATCGTGTCACTATACTATTTCCATTTCTTTATTTTCTCGATGACAGTTCTAATTTGATATAATCTAGTGTTGTGACCAAATAAGTAATGATATCGATCGCATATGAATATGAATATATTCATAAGATCGATGAATATATATTTTTCAAGGTGGGAACACTCAATAGCCCACCGCCATTTTGTGTTAGCTTTAATCTGTCACTCGCAACAAGATGGTCGTGCTAGTCACTACATTTTTGTTCGCTGAGTTTTTTCACATTATCCATACGTTACGTGGTGTATTTTGTGTTGATTTCTGCCCAGCTGTCAAATATCAAAATGCCGAAATGCTGTTCTGAAAAGGCAGGCGAGAGAACTGGTGATCAAGGTTCGTAATTACTTTGAAGCAGAGTATCAAAATGGTGGCCCGCTATCACCACTGTCGCAAGTGCGAGAGCGTGTTGCGGCCGCATTAGGAATTAGTGGACCTACTGTGTCAAAAATTACTACCGAAGCTTACGGTACAAGCGGCATGCAGGAAAATAAGCTTCGTACGCCGAAGAAAAAACGCCAACCACGTCGTGTGACATCGTTTGACAACTACAACGCTGATGTTATTTGCCATCATATATATGACTATTACTTGCGCAAACGAAGAATTAATACGTGTAACATTCTTCTAATAAAATATAATATTAGTAAATAAATTTGTACAAAAGTATTCGGCAGTAGTATAGTTTCTTACATTTTGTAAAAAAATATCGGGTCTGTTATCGTGTTACGTTTATCCATCCCTATCAGTTTCTCCGACTCTGGTATTATATAACCTTGTACGTGTGTAAACGTCATATTTTTATGAAATAATGCATACATAATGTACAAAAAATGCTCGCACAAGTTTTCACAGGAGCTGTCATCGAGAAAATAAAGAAGCGGAAATAGTATAATTACAATATGGCGACCATTTATTAAACTAAATAGTTCATATTTAGTCTTTAAAGTATTTTATATTGTTTTCATATGTGTGTACAAAAATTTGATATAAATAAATAATTAATTTAAAAAATGCTATACATTTTTTTCTTTATTTTGTACTCGTGTGTAAAACACGAAGAAATATTTTGAAAATATGTCGAGGCTAAATGACCCTAACAGGGTGACAGATGGGTACAGGAATATTCAAATTTAAATATAGAAACAAAACTTCAATTGAATCTGTATAAAAGCGATTTCTTCTTGAGATTACGAATGATTGCCATAACGGCCGATCTGGTTTATAATTTCATTATTTAATGATATCTTAATAGAAAGATTTTTATTGATATATATTTGTGATTCTCAATTAAACAACTTTTATTGAATTGTCGGAAATAAAATGTGAGTAGATCCATATCGTTTGTTAGCATAAAAGATGGGTAACCGAAAAATACTGTTGTCATAACAAAATTAGCGACATATTTTTTCCTAGAAATCTATTAAAACGTCTTGTATTTTGCGCATTTTCTAATTTAGTTTGTTTACGTAAACAAAACAGTGCTACCTACTCGAATACCTACTACGCATTAATTTTTGTTTTCCTTCTAACGAACCTATTTCTGGATACTTATGAACAGGATACATACTTTTATTTTTTTCAGATAACATTTGCCTTGAAAATGCCTTCTACAATGGTTGACAAATTCAATTTGTTTTTGGTTTATCAATGCTACTTTTCATGTTAATGTTGCAAACCTCTGATAACGAAAATTAATAATAAAGTGCAAATTAACCCTATTTTATACGCATATGATTTATATTTTAACTTTACTTAAAATTTATTATGCATACTTACATTTTTACAATCTTGGGGCAATCATACTCGCAAATATTAGATGGGTTATATCTTACCAATAGTATCTACCTGTAATTTTGCGTACATTATGTCTATCACATGTAAGTGTTTTAACATGAATACAGTATATATAGGTCAGTAAGAAGATTGTATAAATAAAAGCTTAATTATTAAGCGCCCGTTTGGCGCTTATTAAGACATCCAGTATTTTTTTTTAATCATCGTTTCATCTCATATGTACCTACCTGTATATATTGTAAGGGGGAAAAGAACACAGAAGGTACCTTTGTTGCGTATGGATACAGTTATGAATCCGTTAATATTTATCGTTACTTACAGGAGAAGATGTTTGAACTATAAATATCTTTTTTTTGTCATTCAACATTTTTATACTTATGAACAAACTTTAAAAATAAAGATTAGGCGATGACTGGTCTAAATCAATATAATTATATAAAATAGCAGCTGATGCATTAAATCTAAATCACAGTGGTAGTACAGTTTCTCTAGTTAAGAATTCGTCTTCTGACTGTCAAATAATCACGTTTACCGGTCCGGTTCGTTTCGGTTAAAAGAAACGAACAGCCAGCTATTACAGGAACAAAAGCAGTTCCCACTGAACGCATCATTACTCGACATAATAATCACATTCAATATTAATGTACAAAACACGTACGTCTAATGATGTGCATGGGTGCGGATGGCACTTACCATCAGGGGTAAGTCAATTTTGCTATTAGACGTAATCCTGCTTCTCGTGAAGAATAAAGACTACTAAGACTAAAGTTCGTACTTTCTGCAACTATGCAATCATCGACCTTCAACCATGACATCCACATTTTGGGCTAATTGTTCATTCAAAAGATACATTGTGGAGTTTTAAGATAGTCAATTTGTCGTATTGCACCTGAGGTTGTATGTAGTTTTCGGTACAAATTCCTGTGATGGAGGTGTGTTCAAGCTATAGTGAGGCTCCACCTTATTCGGTGGAGGGCCTTAGCTAAGGGCGACAATCGCCTAGCACGTTGGTTGGTTTTTTTTAGTTTTTTTTTCCCCATATATTAGGGGACAAAGATAGTACAAGAGATTCTCATGTGGATCTGAGCCTGTACCATTCACCCGACTGTACAAGCTCAGTAAAAACGCTGATGTTGCGCTGTCATCTGATGCCTTCGCGTCGTCGTCTGTAAGTCTGTAACTATGCTGATTTGATTTACATTATAAAGTTATGCAAAGCAATCACTCCACGCAAGCAAGCAATCCAAAGTATAGTAGGTAAAGATATGCTTAACAGTGTTAAATTCACATGAGTAAATAAACTTATTACAAAATTAAATACTTACACCATAGTAAAAATAATAAAAACAATAAAATGTAATGTCGTAAAAAAAAAACAATAAAACTACGGCCGAGTAGCGTAGTGGATGAACACAGATGTTTGTTCTCGGGTCATGGGTGTTGATATTTATATATGTATGTTTATTCTGGGTTCCCCCCAGTTCGCTGTATGGTCATCCATATTACAAGCACTGCTTACTTTGGGGCCATACAGTTGGTGTGTTTGTCTGGGGATTATTATATTAATTATACCACTACATACCGAACATGAAAAACACATATGTAAATAAAAGTTTAAGGAAACCCAAATGCCTTAGTACAATGTCTTCTTTTTGCATTAAATAAATTCAATAAATTCTATTATTCCAAAAAAAGAAAAGGCATGTTACAGCAATTGCGTCAAAATGTATGTCCATTATTTTGCGTCCAAATTTTAATGCAAAAATACCTATTTTATAGGCAATTTTAATTATTTTTTCGTTTCATAATTAAATTCCTCGACTATCAAAAAATATTTAGAAAAAATAATTAGCGGTTTTAGTTTAGCGCTTAGCAACTGGCTATATATTACACATATATATTTTTTTTTATACATTCTAATTTATTTAAAATAGTATTTTATAAAATACGTACAACCCATATATTTATTATACAGGTACCGACTCGTTGTTATTTCTGAGTAAATGCAATTAGCATTACATAATAAAAATAAGCTACGTTGCAAAGCGGCCTCAACTTAAAATATGTCCATCCAAATATTTTTTCCCTTTATCTATCCTATCACCACCTGAATAATATACAGAGTTATTTTCTATTCAACTTCTTACAGTAGTCGAAAAGTCGTCTTGAACTTTTCAGACCACTTTTCTTCACTAAAATTAACAGAACATCGAATATTCCCATACATTCATTAACAAGAAGCACCAAATATAACCTTTAAATTATGATATAAATAGAAGGACATTGAGAATATGACCTCCAATGTATCCAGAACCTCTTGTGGCCTCCACATCGGCCTCCTCTACACACACATATACACCATTTGTATTTGTATGTGTATTTTATACTTCAGTTAAGGGGGGTGATCTAGTTTTGAATGGGCTCGCGGGGGCTCGTCTTTACGTCATGGAGGCGTAGCCATGACGTCAGAGCTGCAAAGTAGGACACCAGAGCAACGACCCAGCCCGCTGCAGTAACGATATATCTGTCCTTGCACGGATGGTAAAAGGGGGTAAGTCATACTGTTTTTTTTTCATAAACATTTTTGTTTTTGTTAAATACTTTTTTAACATTCCTGTTTCATTCTCATTCCTTTTTGGCGTTGTATATTTGTAAAATGTAAATGTATTTAACCAGTGATTATGATCGATTCATGATGATTCGAATACCTACGTTTAACCATTTGATATGGACGTAAGTAATTATTAAGTAATTCTTATGAATCTATTTTATGAATCTACGTCGTTCTTTTAAGTTTTGTAAAAGCACATATATTACACATTTTAATACAGATTACTCTTAAGTGATTGTAGGCGTCCCAGCTACATACAATCGATAATGTCAAAGCTTAGAAAACTGTAAAATTTGAGCTTCAACCTAAAACAAAATCAAAATAAAAGTAAATCTTATAAGAGCTCCTTTAAAACCCAAGTTAATTAATTACATAGCTTACTTAAAGTAATAAATGACTTGACTAATTTGAAACATCGTTTTACCCTATAATGCCTCAGTTCCTAGATAATAAACCCTTCAACTTGTCTTTGTAGTTAAATTAGTGGATCGACAAATTAATTATTGAAACCTAAAGTGTTTCACAGTTGTAGTCCGATAAAGCATAATTAGTTATTTCATCAAGTTATTCGTAGATTTTTGATACGTGCAATCTGAAATAAATACTTTCAGCACATTTGAAGGTATTGATCTATTTTCAGTAACACCACAGAGTCCTGAGGAGTTTACGCAGACGTTTGTTTATACTTCAAATTACGAAATTGTTGTTGTTTTCGTAATCAAACAAAACTTGCTTAAATAAGTGTACTAAAACATCAACTCCGTGAAAGATTTACTTTATACATATTTAAAGTAAGTATACTGGAAGTTATCTATACAGTATATTAGAAGTTTCGCATGTTTCCATATATCATCCATGTAACCAATTACGTGAAATGATAATATGGTTTTCTAATATAGTAAAAAAACGTTCTGTCTTTATCGATTACAAAATTTATGAAAAATATTTCCTTTTCATATATTTTTACTCCGGAGATTACTCACTGCTAGAAATTACGAAAATAGAATATGTCGCAAAAAATTTAAATTACAGCTTAACAGATTGTGACCTAACTCCAAGCGATATGCGTGGAAAGTTACTCGCAATCTCCATTTTTTTATCAATCTCGCGACGGTTTGTTGTTGTTGATGTTTCTAGAATATTTTGTGACATTCACGTGTAGTGTGATGTTTGTTCCATTAGGTATAAGCAGTATTTTTCGTTTTTCATAGTGTTTATCGGTCATACACCTAGAAAATCTACATACTTACTAATATAGGTACATAGATAAACATTTTATTGCCATCATTACAATACATTTTTATTATTTTCAAATATAAGCAACAAATAAAAGTAGTCGACAGCTTAGCTATAGTGTATATAAAAAAGTAATTATTAAAGCCATAACTACTAATTTATAAATGCCAAGCGATTTAATTAGGTATTGATTATTAAAATTATATAAAAAAAAATAATCCAAATTTAACATAACATACATACATACTTTCGAGTTAGTAGCTTGTGGCAGCGGGCAGGCCCCCTCTTCATTGACAAAACTAGGTCGGCGGCAGCTGCAATGCCGGGTTTTACTTCGGATCGATACTCCTCATCAATGGAGCCCTGGTCCCTCCTTATTTATCAACGGAGCAGCAAAAATTTTACATAAAAATAAAAATTAAAAAAGATTAAAGTTAATAATTGAACTACTACAAATATTCACAAAATTTCAAAATTGTTTATTTTAGGTATCGGTATAGGTATAGCTAATTGGAAAGGCAAGAATGCTTACAAAACGTGTCATACATTCAGGTTACAAATAACGTAATGAGTTGGAATTATTAGTGAAAAGGCGATAAAAAAATAGATGAAATTCTAAATATATTTCCACAAAAAGCCTTCGATATGATTATTCACATTCTCATGATCGTTGAGAATTATTGGAAACTCAATTATATGTGACCTTTTTTGTGTTCTAGACGTCTTGTTTTTCACAAGACATCACAATATACCATTTAAGTGACTTTGATTTTACCTTTCAAGTGTCAAGTTTAGATGAATGTGGACGTGGGAATTGATTTACGTAACTTACGAGAATTAGAATAAAAGCTTCTATAAAAGGGACCTACTGGTTTGATTTTTATAATTATTACATTTATAATGATAGGAACCTCAGGTTATTATTTTATTAGCTATTCAAGCATCGATGTTATTGGTTTTGTGAAAATAAATGTATATTATTTTATTAGAATAACAAGATGAGCTCATTTGTTTCACTGGAACTTCTTTCTGGAATAAAAATAAAATAAAAAATAAATCAACTCCCCAGAAAAAACACCAACTGTACGGCCCCAAAGTAACCAGAGCTTGTGTTATGGATGACCATACAGCGAAACTGGGGGGGGGGACCCAGAATAAACGTACAAATGTATATAAATATCAACAGCCATGACCTGAGAACAAACATTTAAGTTCATCAGACAAATTAAAGCCCCGGCCAGAACGCGAACTTGGGACCTTTGGCGTAAGAAGCGGGGCCACTGACCACTACGCTACTCGGTCGTCAATGAATCTAGATAGTCGCGTTGAGTATCAGTTTTGTATAAGAAAGTTCCTAGTTTAAAGTTTCAATCATATGACAGGCCCCCCCAAAACTTAACGGCCGCTCACCTGAGTCAAACACACAAGAATTTGGTTAATATAACTCTGTTAGAAAAGGCAAATGATAGCCAAACCAATATAAAAGGATTTTTTTTGGAGTCGGCTTTGTTAGTCAACTTATTCTGCAATAAAGAAAAGTAAAACTATAAAAATTCTGCAAATGCCATAAAATAAATGACCTTAATTATCTAGTAGTTAGTTTTGGAGATGAGATGAATACAAATCAATGCTGCTTATTTGCAGTTAAAATGTTGTGGTAATTACATTTAACCTATCAGTACAGTAGTTACAAATAAGGATCTTATTGGTTTACTGTTGTTTAATATAAAAAAAAAATAATTTTTATTTTTAATATAACTATACCTGCTAACAAAAATTCAGTAATAAATAAGTAATTTTTGTACGGTGATTGTATAATCAGAAGGTATTTTACGATGTTTCACATACTCAAAACATGTCACAGACATATCATAGTTTGTTGTCTGACAAAATAAATGTAGACAGGTTAGTTCAGTCTATGATTTCACCAACTATACTAAATACTATACTTTCAATTTAATTGGAAATACTGTGCTCCTCATAGGGCTTTACAAATGTAAAAATATTATGACGTTACAAAACATTCAGTTAGCTCTGTGTTTTATTAGTGTCCAATGGTTAATGTAGCTCTTTTCATAAAAAAATATTTCAGGCAATATTTTATTAAAATTAAAAAAAAATTACAAGTTAATCGGTTACATTATTTAATACTTTTTATGGATGAGTGCTTTCTGAAACCTAGTTACATAAACTTGCTTAATATTTTAAGCTCAGCGAAGAAAGTTCAGATAAATGTTTTGCACTAGTGATTCACTAATGAAAATATATGAGTCCATGCGGATTAAAAAAACACCCGCAATTTAAAACAATTGGGAAAGGCCATCCTCTTGATCAATCAAAAAAACCCAATCAAGCAACCAAATCTTACTTATCTTCGTTTGCACTATACCAACAGATACTTCAAAATACAGACAAAATATTCTGTGCACGTGGACATCTTATCTTGTATCATTTAAGATTATTGTATATTGTTTATCAAAGCGACGACATTAATATCTAGTGGTTCGCACGTGGCCGAGCGAAACGCCGCGCCAGCCCCTTTTTGTCCTGTTCTTAGCAGCTATCTACTTGTTATTTAATAGACATATCTAGTAATAAAAATACATAACACGTCTATACGAGTATAATCTTGGCTCTGTATCAGAAGATTTCAATAATGGTTCAAATAAGTAAGTAACAACGAACGCAGACATGAGTATAATGAATTTGTAGCGCATCTCATTTTGGGAGTCAACTTAATGAATAGGTAATTTAAATATTCAAATTCTGCAGGTTTACATTTTTTTAGTGACCAAATTTGATGTGATTTATAACGTTTTTTAAAAATCGCACAAGAACGGTCTTTTTTTTTTTTTTGCTGCCGAGGCACCCTCGCGGGAGGGAGGTGGAAGATGCGTCATGCATACCCGCCCGCAGGTAAATTCCTCTGCGGGGGGGTTATGTGGGACTCACCAGAATGGCACCTACCCACTAAAAACCACCTGTTGGCTGTAGTTATTACCGTTAGCCTTCATCGGAAGCGACACCCGTCGGGAAGTTGGGCGCGCTGGCGGAGACCCGCTAGCGGGTCTTCCGCCTGTAGTGAAAGTTGCACTGAAGGTGCTCAAAGGGACATGAGTTGGTGGCCGTTCTGGGCAGCCTCCGGTGAAGCCGGGGCTGGGCAGAAGTCGGCCGAAGCATGATTTAGGGATCAATTCATTTAAATGAACCTACAATGAATTGAGAAGGGAACTATGCTCCGCCAGAGCTAGCAAACGCTCTGTCGGAGTACGTGAAGCCCTAAGTTTACGGGCTAAGACTGCGATTTCACTAACATCGACATTTTTAATAGCGTCGCAGACGATACGCATATCGTCTGCTACGGAGGATTGAGGAGTGGGTTTGTATGGGCGAGGAGCCGGGATGGGATTCGATGCGGGACGCTGCCTCCAGTTTTCTGGAGCAGGCTTGGGCTGAGTAGGCATTGCAGCCGGAGGAACCCGGCTACGCAGCGGCGGAAAGTTTTCTTGAGAAAGGCGCGGGGCCTGTTTGGGAGCCGCTCTTTTGAAATTGGAGCGCATACAACGGGGTGCACGAGGGCAGCCCCTGTAGTTTGCGGTGTGGCCGGACTGGCCACAAAGCACGCAATCGGGAGGAGAGGGAGTTTCAAGAGTGCGATTGCACTCCTTAGTGAAGTGCGGGACCAGGCACTTGACGCACCTGGGCGGTGCGCGGCAGTTGGCTGCCGCGTGCCCGTACAACTGGCACCGATGCACTGGCCGGGATGACCGCGGCGATGAGGCGCCTCGATTGAGATCCCAGAGAGGCCGCAAATAGAGCTAACCCCTTTCAGGATCTCTCTGGACTTGGGGACGTTGGCGAGAATCACCAAAGCGAGAGGGTGTTGCCTCCCGTACTTGCTGTGCATTTTATGCACCGCAAGTGCCGGGAAGCCTTGGGACTGCAGATCCTCCAGGATGGCCTCGTTCGATAATTCGAACGGGATTCCCCTGAGTACCGCTCTGATCTTACGCTCTTCTGACAGAGCATAAGTGTGATAAGCATATTGCTTATCGGTGAGGAGCTTAGTCAAAGCTCGGAAATCGTCTATCGACAAGACAGTGATTTTAATAGATTCACCCGAGTTTACCGCTCGGGTGTAAAGGATCTTGTGCTCATTGCACAGTGTCGAGACCTCAGTCCATTTACCCTTTTCCCGAAGGAAAACGGGTGGTGGGACCTTGGCCTTGACAGAAGTTGGGGCCGGAGCGGGTGTTGAAGACACCGGGGCAGCTGGCGTTGAGGACGCCGCAGGGGGTGTAGGGACGGGCGTGGAGGGCGCCGGGTCTTGTTTCGAGCGCTTCTTAGAGCGCTTCTTAACAAGGGTGAAAGAGGGAGGCTCAGGGCCAGTTGGGGTGGCGTCCGAGGAAGACACAGTCGCGGGTGCGCGCTTGCGGCGCAGAGGGGCGTCTACTTCGCACTCCATGTCACTGGAGGAAGGGGACGCGGGAGGGCCTAAGACCTGAGGGGTCTGGGGAACTGGGGTGGCCTGAGGGGCCATTGTGGACATTATCGTCATGAAATGAGGGATGAGAGAATCTAAGAAACGGAACTTGTCAGCATTTATATATATGCCTTCAGCACCGGTACTATCAACTAACTTCTTCCTAATCTCATCAGAGCTTAGGGAAGCCATTGCGGAGGGGTTGGGGAGGGACAATATATGAACCTAACAACGATGACTAACTTCCTAAAACCACCCTACACGCAGTAGGGCGGTTGAGAACGACGCGGATAACTTACTCGAACACGGCACTTGAAGTCCTGGAACAACGAATTCCCGTCGACGAAGCTCACGTTCCACGAAGTACGGTTAACAAGCCACTATTCGCCGTGAAAACGGCGTTAGAAACTTATTAGAAGTACGGTTAACGAGCCACTGTCCGCCGTGAAAACGGCGTTAGAAACTTAATACGGTAAACAACTATGAAATTTGGGTGCTCAATTAGCGCGGGGGCTAAAAGAGCGGGAAGGCGTGTGCGATCGACGTGCGCTCGAGAACGCACGCAGACCGAGACTGCACAAGAACGGTTTTTTTTTTTTTTTTTTTGCTGCCAAGGCACCCTCGCGGGAGGGAGGTGGAAGATGCGTCATGCATACCCGCCCGCAGGTAAATTCCTCTGCGGGGGGGTTATGTGGGACTCACCAGAATGGCACCTACCCACTAAAAACCACCTGTTGGCTGTAGTTATTACCGTTAGCCTTCATCGGAAGCGACACCCGTCGGGAAGTTGGGCGCGCTGGCGGAGACCCGCTAGCGGGTCTTCCGCCTGTAGTGAAAGTTGCACTGAAGGTGCTCAAAGGGACATGAGTTGGTGGCCGTTCTGGGCAGCCTCCGGTGAAGCCGGGGCTGGGCAGAGGTCGGCCGAAGCATGATTTAGGGATCAATTCATTTAAATGAACCTACAATGAATTGAGAAGGGAACTATGCTCCGCCAGAGCTAGCAAACGCTCTGTCGGAGTACGTGAAGCCCTAAGTTTACGGGCTAAGACTGCGATTTCACTAACATCGACATTTTTAATAGCGTCGCAGACGATACGCATATCGTCTGCTACGGAGGATTGAGGAGTGGGTTTGTATGGGCGAGGAGCCGGGATGGGATTCGATGCGGGACGCTGCCTCCAGTTTTCTGGAGCAGGCTTGGGCTGAGGAGGCTTTGCAGCCGGAGGAACCCGGCTACGCAGCGGCGGAAAGTTTTCTTGAGAAAGGCGCGGGGCCTGTTTGGGAGCCGCCCTTTTGAAATTGGAGCGCATACAACGGGGTGCACGAGGGCAGCCTCTGTAGTTTGCGGTGTGGCCGGACTGGCCACAAAGCACGCAATCGGGAGGAGAGGGAGTTTCAGGAGTGCGATTGCACTCCTTAGTGAAGTGCGGGACCAGGCACTTGACGCACCTGGGCGGTGCGCGGCAGTTGGCTGCCGCGTGCCCGTACAACTGGCACCGATGGCACTGGCCGGGATGACCGCGGCGATGAGGCGCCTCGATTGAGATCCCAGAGAGGCCGCAAATAGAGCTAACCCCTTTCAGGATCTCTCTGGACTTGGGGACGTTGGCGAGAATCACCAAAGCGAGAGGGTGTTGCCTCCCGTACTTGCTGTGCATTTTATGCACCGCGAGTGCCGGGAAGCCTTGGGACTGCAGATCCTCCAGGATGGCCTCGTTCGATAATTCGAACGGGATTCCCCTGAGTACCGCTCTGATCTTACGCTCTGCTGACAGAGCATAAGTGTGATAAGCATATTGCTTATCGGTGAGGAGCTTAGTCAAAGCTCGGAAATCGTCTATCGACGAGACAGTGATTTTAATAGATTCACCCGAGTTTACCGCTCGGGTGTAAAGGATCTTGTGCTCATTGCACAGTGTCGAGACCTCAGTCCATTTACCCTTTTCCCGAAGGAAAACGGGTGGTGGGACCTTGGCCTTGACAGAAGTTGGGGCCGGAGCGGGTGTTGAAGACACCGGGGCAGCTGGCGTTGAGGACGACGCAGGGGGTGTAGGGACGGGCGTGGAGGGCGCCGGGCCTTGTTTCGAGCGCTTCTTAGAGCGCTTCTTAACAAGGGTGAAAGAGGGAGGCTCAGGGCCAGTTGGGGTGGCGTCCGAGGAAGACACAGTCGCGGGTGCGCGCTTGCGGCGCAGAGGGGCGTCTACTTCGCACTCCATGTCACTGGAGGAAGGGGACGCGGGAGGGCCTAAGACCTGAGGGGTCTGGGGAACTGGGGTGGCCTGAGGGGCCATTGTGGACATTATCGTCATGAAATGAGGGATGAGAGAATCTAAGAAACGGAACTTGTCAGCATTTATATATATGCCTTCAGCACCGGTACTATCAACTAACTTCTTCCTAATCTCATCAGAGCTTAGGGAAGCCATTGCGGAGGGGTTGGGGAGGGACAATATATGAACCTAACAACGATGACTAACTTCCTAAAACCACCCTACACGCAGTAGGGCGGTTGAGAACGACGCGGATAACTTACTCGAACACGGCACTTGAAGTCCTGGAACAACGAATTCCCGTCGACGAAGCTCACGTTCCACGAAGTACGGTTAACAAGCCACTATTCGCCATGAAAACGGCGTTAGAAACTTATTAGAAGTACGGTTAACGAGCCACTGTCCGCCGTGAAAACGGCGTAAGAAACTTAATACGGTAAACAACTATGAAATTTGGGTGCTCAATTAGCGCGGGGGCTAAAAGAGCGGGAAGGCGTGTGCGATCGACGTGCGCTCGAGAACGCACGCAGACCGAGACTGCACAAGAACGGTTTTTTTTTTTTTTTTTTGCTGCCAAGGCACCCTCGCGGGAGGGAGGTGGAAGATGCGTCATGCATACCCGCCCGCAGGTAAATTCCTCTGCGGGGGGGTTATGTGGGACTCACCAGAATGGCACCTACCCACTAAAAACCACCTGTTGGCTGTGGTAAGCGTATACCTTTAGCCTTCATCGGAAGCGACACCCGTCGGGAAGTTGGGCTAGCTGGCGGAGACCCGCTAGCGGGTCTTCCGCCTGTAGTGAAAGTTGCACTGAAGGTGCTCAAAGGGACATGAGTTGGTGGCCGTTCTGGGCAGCCTCCGGTGAAGCCGGGGCTGGGCAGAGGTCGGCCGAAGCATGATTTAGGGATCAATTCATTTAAATGAACCTACAATGAATTGAGAAGGGAACTATGCTCCGCCAGAGCTAGCAAACGCTCTGTCGGAGTACGTGAAGCCCTAAGTTTACGGGCTAAGACTGCGATTTCGCTAACATCGACATTTTTAATAGCGTCGCAGACGATACGCATATCGTCTGCTACGGAGGATTGAGGAGTGGGTTTGTATGGGCGAGGAGCCGGGATGGGATTCGATGCGGGACGCTGCCTCCAGTTTTCTGGAGCAGGCTTGAGCTGAGTAGGCTTTGCAGCCGGAGGAACCCGGCTACGCAGCGGCGGAAAGTTTTCTTGAGAAAGGCGCGGGGCCTGTTTGGGAGCCGCCCTTTTGAAATTGGAGCGCATACAACGGGGTGCACGAGGGCAGCCCCTGTAGTTTGCGGTGTGGCCGGACTGGCCACAAAGCACGCAATCGGGAGGAGAGGGAGTTTCAGGAGTGCGATTGCACTCCTTAGTGAAGTGCGGGACCAGGCACTTGACGCACCTGGGCGGTGCGCGGCAGTTGGCTGCCGCGTGCCCGTACAACTGGCACCGATGGCACTGGCCGGGATGACCGCGGCGATGAGGCGCCTCGATTGAGATCCCAGAGAGGCCGCAAATAGAGCTAACCCCTTTCAGGATCTCTCTGGACTTGGGGACGTTGGCGAGAATCACCAAAGCGAGAGGGTGTTGCCTCCCGTACTTGCTGTGCATTTTATGCACCGCGAGTGCCGGGAAGCCTTGGGACTGCAGATCCTCCAGGATGGCCTCGTTCGATAATTCGAACGGGATTCCCCTGAGTACCGCTCTGATCTTACGCTCTTCTGACAGAGCATAAGTGTGATAAGCATATTGCTTATCGGTGAGGAGCTTTGTTAAAGCTCGAAAGTCGTCTATCGACGAGACTAAGATTTTAATAGATTCACCCGAGTTGGCTGCTCGGATGTAATGGATTTTGTGCTCATTGCACAATGTCGAGACCTCGGTCCATTTACCCTTTTCCCGAAGGAAAACGGGTGGTGGGACCTTGGCCTTGACAGAAGTTGGGGCCGGAGCGGGTGTTGAAGACACCGGGGCAGCTGGCGTTGAAGACGCCGCAGGAAGTATAGGGACGGGCGTCGAGGGCGCCGGGTCTTGTTTTGAACGCTTCTTAGAGCGCTTCTTAACAAGCGTAAAAGAGGGAGACTCAGGGCCAGTTGGGGTGGCGTCCGAGGATGACTCGGTCGCGGGTGCGCGTTTGCGTCGCGGAGGGGCGTCTACTTCGCACTCCATGTCACTGGAGGAAGGGGACGCGGGAGGGCCTAAGACCTGAGGGGTCTGGGGAACTGGGGTGGCCTGAGGGGCCATTGTGGACATTATCGTCATGAAATGAGGGATGAGAGAATCTAGGAAACGGAACTTGTCAGCATTTATATGTATGCCTTCAGCACCGATACTATCAGCTAACTTCTTCCTAATCTCAACAGAGCTTAGGGAAGCCATTGCGGAGGGGTTGGGGAGGGACAATATATGAACCTAACAACGATGACTAACTCCCTAAAACCACCCTACACGCAGTAGGGCGGTTGAGAACGACGCGGATAACTTACTCGAACACAGCACTTGAAGTCCTGGAACAACGAATTCCCGTCGACGAAGCTCACGTTCCACGAGGTACGGTTAACAAGCCACTATTCGCCGTGAAAACGGCGTTAGAAACTTATTAGAAGTACGGTTAACGAGCCACTGTCCGCCGTGAAAACGGCGTTAGAAACTTAGTACGATAAACAACTATGAAATTTGGGTGCTCAATTAGCGCGGGGGCTAAAAGAGCGGGAAGGCGTCTGCGATCGACGTGCGCTCGAGAACGCACGCAGACCGAGACAACAAGAACGGTGCCAGTTCATTGTATATAAGCTTCGCCGACGCGCGGCAAGTATGGACCGATTGCTCAAGGTTGTCAGCTCAGGGTATCGTCTCAAGATATCGTCTCAAGTATACGCAAGGTGCGCGGGAACTTATCACATACTTTATGCACATGTCCTGACGCTCCCACAATGCCGATGTCTATGATCTACAATCTACATTGTGTTTTCACCTTGCATTCATGTAGTACCGTAGCATAAGTACACCAGTTGCTTTTTAAAAATATTATTGGAGGTAAAGTAAAAAAGAAGTACTTATATCACGAGCAGTTGAAATTATAATGTTAAATTATTTATAAATGTGTTTTAACATTGAACTTTGTGGCTGGAATTAGTGACTTGCTCTTACCAATCGAGAAATGGATTTAAATGTTTTTAATTTAATGTTTATAAAATAGATTAGGACACTTGTGGTGAAGTGTGATAACTAAGCGCCATTAGTCTTTATTGTCCACCCCATATGATATCTTAGGACAAGGAAGTCAAAGGTAATAACTTCAAGTTTAGTTTTGCGTGTCTATTAGTTAACTGGAATTAGGCTGTGGCCACTAGCCACTAGCTCGTGCAAGGGGCAGTGTCTGCGGTCCACGAGAGATGTGAAGAAGGTTGGAATAATTCATTATTTAGTATGAATTCTACGTAAAATGATTTATTCGAAAATTTTCACTATAAAGGTGGTGAATATTGAAAATCTACGATAAGTTTCCTTCAAAGAGCATCTATATTTTTAAGTTATTTCTTTAGAAATTTCGATATCGCTAAATTATGTCTTAATTTCACTTGAGAATATTTGCTCCATGAGATTGGATATTTTAAATTGTTGATATGTATTCGTCATCCCAGAACCATTGTGGTGGTACCAACTTCAGCTTAGGCATGCCCAAATAAGTTGATAAGATGCTTTAAAAGTTTTGTTCTTAATTTCTCCTAGTTTATATTTTTAGAAGTATAATGAATTCCTATCGAATCTTAAAAAAATTAAATTAATATCGAAAAGATAATAAACTATCGAATTAAATGCATTTATTTAAAATATTACAAAATAAGTATGAATTTAGCTCTGCAAAATGTTTAAACACAACAGGAAAACAAGTTATTTTATAAAAAGAATATCACGAGTTTACTACCAAACTTTCAGTCACACATAACACATGGTCACATGTGTTAATCGAACACGACGACATAGTCACACGGTCTAAGCACGATTACTGTTGCTGGCACTTTGTTCACCTACGTAAATCTCGACATGGACAGAAAAAATGGGAATATTTGACAGTTTCATTTTCTGGATTAATAGTGCGATACGAGTATTGTGCTCGTAGTTGTTTACGAATGCGATTTGAAGTTCTGTTAGTGACTTTAAGATGTTGTTTGTGAGTAGCGATAAAAACATTGTCAAAAATCTGTTACCAGAAAAATCTGCTATAATGTTATTGAGAAATCCTAAAAAAATTACTTTGTGGCGGGTAGGGTCTAGGTAACTTATTACTATAAAAACAATATAAAAGAATATAATAAATGTACTGTACCTACGGATAACAATATAAGGTAACTTTTACTTAATATACTAAAACATGAATAAACAAACTTGTAGTGATTTTGAATAGAGGAACATCCTTCTACTTTTATCAAGTATTTAAAACAACTTTAGAAATTATTTTAAAGCGTATAGTTATACTAGAAATTCTTTGCTAAGAGCTCGCCTGGGACGGTTCTAGAGTTCTTCCTATTTTGACCATCAGAATAATCATGCTGACTTGATTGTGTTCCGGTTACATGAAAGGAACAGCCAGGGTAATGACTGGAACAAAGGCAATTTCAACTGGAGCCTACGGTTGTCGATAATAAGTCGAGATAATAAACACGTACGACTAACCGCACGTTCATGGGCGCGGATGGCATTCAGCATCAGGTAGGTCGCGATATTAAAAAAAAAATTACCAGTTTTGAAATAAAACAGTAGTTTAAGCAGCTTTTATTTTATTTGTAAAATACATGGTATTCCGAATATTTTTACGCTCTGTTACATTCGGAAAATTCTTCGGAAACAAAAATCCTCTTTTGTCATACATGTTTTCACTTAAACGTTCAACAAGCATATCAAGATGGCTTACAAATTGGCTTCCTTTGTTTTTATGTGTAAAGACAGGTCAGTGATCGCAAGATTGCAATCTTGAAGGGTAAGCAACCGCAAACGTTCGCATTATCATCGAAATTCTCATATTTTCACTTTATTGAAACGAAGTGAATTTACAACTGACTAAAATATGTATAATAAACCATTTTAAAATAATAACAAACAGAATACAAGGCCTTTACTAATTTGTACTGGCATAATCAAACGACGCTTATTTTTCTTACTGTGTTCTCTAGGTAGTATTATTATTGTGATTTGCCTGTAACTTTCCCGGAAACAAGCCAAAATCTCATTTAAAATAATAATACATTTATTAATTGTGGCAACTAGGCACACTTTTTAATATTACAATAATTTATTATGAAAGAGTTAATAGTTTATTAAGAAAGAGAAAACTATGTCAGAATTACAAGAATTTTCTGCAAATTCTAATCATCATAATTCACACAAATATTAACATTACTATCTACACAGACAGACGACAATAAATTAAAACACAAAACCCAATGTATATTTTAGTACGATTTTGGTTATTAATTATTTATTTAAGAACAACATATTTTCCAGTATTTTCCTGGCACTTGTGTGTACATAACTAGATCGCTATCATCATATCCAACATCATTACTAAGCCCGCAAAACGCAAAGTTTTGTAAATGTACTAGACAAATTTGGCAAAGTTTTCAAGATTTTAGAATCAAATACGTAAAGTTTTCCTAAAAAATTAGATAAATTGTTTTTTTAACTACCTTAAATCGTAAAAACTGGGTTTTCTTCATAATTTATTTTCATTGTTCTATTAAATTTTTTTTGTTAAATAGTGTTGAGTTATAATATTGTGTAAAGAATGTTTGAACGGAACCATATAGTACAATTCTGTATGTACCAAATTGTATCAATAAAAAAATTAACTTGAACCCTTGTGAACTGCAAATATCAATTCAATAAATCAATTTCTGTGTTTCATCAATCCTTTTTTGTATAGTTTTATTTAAAATGGATTACCTTAATAAGCTAAACCGTGTCTTTTTGGATCGCACTTTGGATAAACTAGTTGAGTTTTAAAAATATTTTTGAAAAACTTTATTACTTTAAATGATGTGAATAAAAAGTGGTAAATTGAATTATATTTAGGCTATTTTTATCATAAAATACTGCTTGTCTGGGTCAAACATAATTTTTTGGAGGCAAAAATAACAATTACACGTTAACGCAACCAAGTATGATTAATAAGTTTATTACTATTCAACTGCTTTCCCAAAACATGCTAGATTAAGTGGTAAGTACCTTTCTTTGCGGCAGTACTCAAAGACATTTAATAGGTGCTCCTAAGTAATGATTTTGTTAAAAGAATTTATACTTTATTTATACTTCATCTATGTCTATAGGTTTTTCCTTGCCAAATTATTAAGAGTGCGGCTGTTGGCAGTCAATGGTATAAATGATAGTGATAAGAGCTAACATTATCAACTGCGGGTATAGGTACTATTTTTAGATATAATTAATAAAATCCTTTAATTACCTTTTAAATTACAAGTAACATAAGCAAAACTTTTATTACCAAGTACTTTTCTTAACTATATTTTTTTCTGTTGAACCAAATACCTACGCACTCACCTCATTATTTCACAACGCAAAAATATTTAACCATTAAAACCTCTGTACACCATCCGAGTGAAATTTTAAGACAAAAAGGACCACTTGATTAGCCGAAGGACGTTATTCGATTGATATCCTTGGTGTGAAAACCGGGTCATGGCAGCCGGAGGTCGGATTTATTCTGACGTAACGGATACTAAATGTCATAGGCAGTCCCAGGGTGCAGTGAGGGAGTTAATGGATATGGGTACGTTATTGAAGGCCTACCTAGAGCCATTTAAAATATATTCACAGTTTGTTGATTTTGGTATCAATATTCCCAAGTATGTCCAAAGCCATCAATACTTCATGATAGGAGGTTATAAGCCAGCTAGTTTACAATAATCATAACCTTAACTTGGTCAAAGCATTAGGATATCGCCTATACGATTGAACCTGTGAGGTTTTGGAACTGAATCTTCTTAGTCATTTCAGTTTTACTAGGGGTTCATTGAAAGGTATTTTATTTTTTCATTTATTTAGTATTCTTGCTACATTTAGGAAAAGGAACAATGTAAAATGTTTCAAATATGTAAATTTAAATTACACAACAACAAATTCACATTAATTTACTTGCTACATGGCAAATACTTGAAATGAAATGAATTGAAATATTTATTTCTCAACATTGACAATTACTTGTTCTTATTGACGTCAAAATTACTTACATTTACTTACATTTACATACCTAAAATTACAAAAGTCAGAGTTCAATGTAATTTTCCTGGAACTATAGCTGGTTCTTAATGAATTATTGTTTGAAATGAATGCGGTATGACCTAGTTAGCGTTATTTGGGACCAATAGACCCATTCATTCATCATTCACAGAGGAGGCGGGGGTCCAAGGCCTGGCCTATGACGTCATTGTCGAGTTAAAAATCACGCCCCCTACACACAGCTGCAGTCCTTTCACATGACCTAGTGACCCAAAATGAGCACTGAGTGACGTAGGCATAGGTAGGGTAGCTATCGGTTGTTGGTGATCATTTCTGTGAATTACAATAGAGGGGCTGATCTGATTTTGTTCAGGGTACAGTTACGTTTCAATGGAAGGTTCTACGTCGAGGGGGCTGCTGCGGCGGTGCTGTGTGTGTAACAGTTGAGGTTGCTGCTTGCATGTGTGCAAGTGGAAACGTGCTTCAACTCGGGTACCAGAGGACGAAAATAGATTATTTTGTTTTGGTTCTGGACCACGATCATGTTTCTTTTTCTATTTTTATTTTCTATTTTTATTTTAATTAAAGAACTAAAATTAAATCGTTCTAAGTTCAAAGTAACATGTTATATAGTTTCAGGTAATATTTGTGTATGGGTAACTGCATACTGGTTTAGGTTAAAGGTAAGCTTAAAGTTAACATTTAACATGAACAGGTTATATGTATAAACAATTAAAAGGTATAGAAGAATACTGGGCCTGGTCGAGGCATTCATTTGAGAGATAAACACAGACGTTTGTTCTTGGGTCATGGTTGTTTATGTCTATGTTATATGTATGTTTATTCAGGGTTCCCCAGATTCGCCGTATCTCTTACATTGGGGACATACAGTTGGTGTGTTTTTAAATAATAGAAGACAAATAATATGGTAACACCAACTTTATGGTTATAAGTATGATTATTTAATATACATCGGAAGGAGGAAGGGAGAACTTTAAATAAACACACCTGAGTTAATAGAAAATCTTTACCAGGATCTAAACTCTAGTGAATGTAGGAAGTCATGACGTCATTAATTTCAACCATAAGATTACAGATTGAAACTATCCACCTGTTGAAGTTTTCATGGTTTACGTAAGTAATTATTATATATGGTACGAGTTGGTGGTAATTTATAGAGTTACAAATTGTTAAAAAAACCTTGTGATGTATTTATAAATATTGTAACAGTTTTCTTTAGTACTTGCGACGGTCTTGTACAAGGTGGGGGTGGATCTTGCTCGTGCACCAAACTTGTGAGATAACTTGGCCGGGGAGTTACCAACATTTGGGTATAAAATTAATAAATATTAGTTAAGGCGTCATGTATTATCGTTTGATTTGTATTGTGGCAGCCATGATAAGTAAGAGATAAGTTCAGAGATTGTTAATACAGCGACGCTTACTGGTTACTAGTAACTTTCTGACGCCGATTATCAAGGGGCAACGTATTTGGTGAATAAATGTTAGAAAATATTTGGTGAAAGGGATATGAACTAACACAGATGCACAGGAGATTTTTGCGGTAGATAACACTGAGCTACGTAGAGTGCCTTATCTTTTGCGAGCAAGTGCCCTGATTGGGCATGCAAAAATTGCTTCTTAACAGTTTTACGTTAATCGTTTCTTTGCCTATTGGGACAGTACATTTTTATGCTTCGAAAAAGAAGATATCCCTTTCCAAAGCAATACATGTCTCTTGTAATTTATTATAATTATCTAAAATCTACGCAAAAATTCTTACGTCACACTAACACTGCCCTGAACTTGGTAGTTGTCAAGGTGTGATCGGGAGAATAAATTATGATAATATTTCAGGGGGATGTCAAATTGTTGAGTTAAGTATGTCGTGGCCATAGAAGCGCTCGTCACGGTTTGTTTCCATAACACTTTGGTTAGGTGCTTTTTTGAAATTGTAATATTCGAAACCTGGAACTTTTAAGATAAGAGTGAATTGGTTTCTCTTGGATAAGCGTGTACCATCGTCGTCTTCAACATCACTTTCCATTAGGTCAGATGGATGTCAAACGCAGATTCAGTTCACAAAAAAAACTTTATTTTATTTTAAAAATTAGCATCTATTGTTTTATAAACGTCAAATTATCACAATAAATCAGTTTCAAAATCCCAAAATTGAAAAAAATATTAGGTCCTTACGTATGGAACTGGCGTTTTGTCGTACTGGCCACTTTGATCTGTATTATCAAAAGTTTGAATAAGAGGTGAGTTTTCTTCCGTGTAAAATATTAAATAGTAAAAATTTGCTATTTCCTTTCATTTTCAGTAAAACGTTTATTTGCAAAGATTGATCCTTATAAGCAACAGAATCCATTGGTTCCATAATACAGGATGTAATTTTTTTTGAAAAATCATCCAGGTCCATTTTCGCAAAAGTAAAAGATTTTTGAAAAAAATAAATATCCAGTTATTGTTTTCTTATAAATCGAGGGCATGACTCCTTTCAGGACTTTTCCCTAACTCTCGTGGTTTCGGACTTGGCCATTACCGTCCTTCTCAAAAAACCACCCTGTATACCTGTATCAGGAGGCTCCACTCTTCTAATAAAGTAATATATTTTACGTCTAAAGTTTTTAGAAATCTAATGTTAAATTGTTAAATTTAAATTGGAATAAATAGAAATATTTATATTATAATCGCTCTTACAGAAGTAGTAAGCATTATTCTATTGTCATTCCTGTAGTTATTTTAGTTACAGTAAATTTGGGTAACTTTGAAATTTTTTTCAGTATTGGAGATATTACATCTGATTTATATTTATTACACCTTTATTTTATTGAATTAACTTTATTTGTGCTTTTATTTTATAAATGGCAAGATTTACTGAAATTGTTCATGTTAAAGGTACTATGTCCGTTCAAAGTAGTTAAAGCATTGTATAATAGAGTTTCCAAATAAATAAATAGATACTGTGATTTTAACAAATCATCTCAAATTTAAAACAACATAATTTGATAATCAGAAATGCCTTATGTTCAAATCAAGGAGGTAATATCAGGAAAAGTACTGGAATTGTGTAAATGGAATCCTTTCTAATTTACCAGCATTTCGGGGAATAATTCTTTCTTTGCTTTGCGAAGCCCTTTTCTATGAAATATATTATGATTTAATAACTACGCCGTTATTTTTATATCCATGCCTTATATATGACGAGGCTGGTTAGATTTTATAATGCATATCGTATTTAATGTTCCATGTATAGCGTTTATGATGTTGCACAGACTTTTCTGTTTCTATAAAACATTACAGATATTTCCATTTGGGTTAATTGTTTTCTCTGAAGTGACAATTGGTAGGGCACACAGCTCGCAAAACAGATTGCCGAGGCAGCAAAGTTCTGGAGTTGCGATCACGACCTGCAAGATGCAGTGTAGGCAGATGATGGACCGACGATCTGGTGAAGGTTGCTGAAAGGCCTTGCATGCGAGCCGCATACTGCAGTGGACGTCTTTCGGCTTAGGGCAGGAGGAAAGGTTTTCTCTACGCCACCAAGTGTAAAAGCTGATACCTGGTGTGCAGCTTGCTATGAATCATTAACAATATCATTTATATGATAACGAGTAGGATTTCACGTACCTTCCCAAATATTGCCCTATCTGTTTAACATGGGCTAAATTAAAGAATATATTGCAAAACTTTCGGTCCTACAATTTTTGTGTCCATCTTCCTTTAATTCAGATTTCCTCTTGTATCTAATTTTTCAGAGTTCATTTTCTATTTCGGGTATGTGTCTAAAACTAGCTTTATAAGGTGAACTGTATTATATTCTGACCTCTTTTATTACTACAGAATAATCAATAGTGGGAGGTTCGTCCAAAAGTCCGCTAGTGTACGATATCCCAGAATATTCGGGTCACGTTGCCGTCAATATTGTTGTGTCTAAGACAGGTCAGTGATTGGTATTATCCATCCATCATCGCTATTTGACGTAGTACTGTGGTCTATACTGGACTTTTTTAATACTGTTTGGTTATTTAGGTTTTTATTTTGTTAAAACTAGCTTTTCCTCAGTTTGGCCGGCGTGTACGCGGCCAAATTAACGAATGCATTTTTAAATATATAGCTATTATATTTTATATTACTTATTCACAATTCCTTTCGTAAGATTTCCCAGCAGTAGTACTTATTAAAATTTTAGCTTCTCGTCGTGTGAATATGAATTTTTCAATTAAAGAAAAGAATTATTTGAGGAATAAAATGCATGTTGTATCTAAGTAGTGTTGATTTTTCAAAGAAACTATTTTATTTTCCTTTAATTTAATTCTTTGAATTTCTTGACACCAACTCAAGAAAATCTTTCTTCGAACAAAAGTAAGTGAGATACGGATACGTTCCAAGCTACTGAGGAACTTTTAAAATTTTAAATGCGTAGTATTCATATAATTTAAAAATATACAGAAGGTTATTATTGTATTTTAAAATATTATAAAATGACGCAAAGAACATTGAACATATTTGAAAATACAAGTTAACAAGACAACTGTTTGAGAGGCCTGAAGTGGTCTAATAGTCGACGATTACCAGTTGATGGATATTGGTTCCATGATTGCGTTCACGTTGTATTTCGTTTCAGCTAATTTAACGAACGAAACACTACCGAAATTAGTGGAGACTTTTTTTACTATTTTCATAGGCGGCAAACGAGAATTCGACCCATCTGACATTAAGTGTTATCTGCTCTCCACCATCATTTTAAACTGATCAATACTGAATATTATATAATTGATTATTATATCAAATAGTGATGAGCTGCCGTCCGTTGGCTTCAGTTGGAATTGCCTTTGTTCCAGTAATTGGAATGGCTGCTCCTTCTCTTTATCCGGAACACAACCACGTAAACGTGGTTATTATGGCGCACAAAGTACGAAGACCTGTAAGTACCACCCGGGTCCGTATTGGCATGCATAAATTTAATTGGTATATTATTAGGCTGCATAAAGTTTTTTGGCATAGTGTTTGTTTCGTATACCGTTCATACAGAATAAATCATATGCCATACTTTATTTCCCCATAACTTCATTTATTATAATAATATATTAGCATAAAATGTTCATGTATAAATGTTTTACAATAACGATTACTAATCATAACATTTATTGGCAACTCGTACCATGGCATAAAGTTTACATGTCATAAATATAGAATACCATAATTTGACAAAAATAAATGGACTAAAAAATTAATAATCCGTATAGAAAATCATTTCAAATGTTTTAGTTTGCAAGCAAGCAAGCATGTAAGCAGGCAAGCATGCATGTAAGCAAGCAAGCAGGCATGCATGCAATTAAAACAGCATGCATCCATGCAAGTATTTCTGGGTACTGAGACATGTGACGTCTACAGTGCTACGGGATGTGCAGCCCCTTCCCCCTTACGTAACACAGCCTAGGCACTCGTGCTCACCTTCGCAGCTTCGGAGCTACGGCTCCCATCGTATGTACGCTTCGTTACAGCGGATGAGGGCTGCCCTCCCTCCACGCCTCCGGGTTTATAAAAACACTCTAGGGCGGGACATAAAAGTACCGCGTGGTCTCGGGGTTGGCCAATTTGGTTTTGTATTATTGTGTTATATATTTTGATTATAGTTAGATGATTTTTTTAATTCATCATCATAATTTTTTTGTCATTTTTAAAGTCATTTTTTAGTCTGCTGCAAGAAATTTCCTAGGAAATAAGCAATACCTTTGTACATATAATTCTGTTTTTTTCTTCTTTCTTTTATTGTTACTTATAATATGTGTGCATAAATTGTTAAATAAATAATCTTGGTCAAATATTATTTTTTATTATTAAGTGCAAGTCGTTTTTTGGCATGACCTACATACTGACTAACCTGCTCCTCCTCGCTGCACTCGACGTCGCACCTAATATTATGACTCGGCCATGGAAGTTAGATTACCGATGCTGCGAAATACTGTACTGTATTTTGTTTTTGGTTCCCCTCCACGGGAAGGGCAGGAGGATATAAAAAATGCTCTGACGCATACTCCGCGCGCGCGATCGGAGTTATTTGGGACTCGTCCCGACGCCTACCAGAACCATACCCACTAAAAAAACCCCCTGTCGGCTTGTGGATTTTTTCCACTCAGCCTTCATCTGAGCGACGGCCAATTGGAGAAAGAGACCGCGCTAGCGGGGCCCTCAAGGGATCACCCGCTGGGATTTACATAGCACTGAAGGTGCTCAAAATGAAAAATAAATTCGGATTTACGTTAGAATTAGAATTTACGTTAGGATTAGAATTTGCGGCCTGAAGGGCCTCGAGATCTCAAGTTAACTGCGTGGGTTCGCCAGTGTGCGCGTTTCTCGGTCTAGCGACTTTGAATTTCGAATCTAACACAGGAGCAGTATATGCGACTGAATCTCGAACAATATGATTGGGATGGGATTCGGCGCGTTTGAAGAACCATTCTGAGAGTGTTTTGAGGTGCTGTTGCACTGTAGGTAGTTCGAGATCTCTGTGCAGGTCCGCGTTACGCACGTACCAAGGTGCGTTTGTGGCCCTGCGGCAGAAGAGATTTTGAACCACCTGCAGTTTATACAGGACGGAGGGTTTGGCGTGGGCAAAGACTGGCGAAGCATATGACATGACGGGTCTAACGCAGACCTTATAAAGCGTACGTTTATTTCTAAAAGACATTTTACTTTTGCTTCCTATCATACTATATAGGCGGCTTAAGTAAAAACGCGCCCCCTAATATCCCTAATTTATCCCGAAAAAATATCCCTAATTTAGAGATGTTGGTAATGAAATGTTAATGTTGTCAAATACTTTTGACGAACAGTTTAATTTGTATGGTGAAGTATAGTGTTCCTAAAACCCGCTTTCAAAAGTGTTATTGTCAAAATAAGAATTATTTATAGATTTTTAGATCTAATTATAGATTCTGTGATAATGGTTTTTATATTCCTAAAAGCAGACAATTAAAAACAAAATTTTATAAGGTATATAAGGCACAAATTTATAGGCAATTTATAGGCAGCTTTTTAAAAGGATGTAACATCTCTAAACATTATTATTGTTAAGCTTCTGTTAATAGTAAACTTTTTAATAAAATCAGATTAGTTTACATTTCATTCAATGGAAACGTGGCGAGAGGCCCTGATCGGTCGACGAACTTAGCTCAAATGTAAAATGAACATCTGAAAGAAAATCATATTTCCTGATTGCTCATCATCTTATGAAAACAATTACTTGTGGTCAAATGACCTGCAGAAGGTTACGTGTATCGTAAAAACGTAAACCTTATATTAGGTCTTTACCTATGAAATTGCCGTTTTTCACGAAATAAATGAAGCGTAATTTTTTATATATTTTTTATTTCTATTAATCAAAATAATCACCCATGCAATCAATGCAACTTTGCCAACGCATTGGTAGCTTATTGATGCCTTTCTTGAAGAAATCAGCTGGACGGGAGGCAACAAACTCTTCAAAGGCATTTTGTACTGCCTCTCGGGTATTGAATTTTTTTCCCGCCAAGAAGTTATCCAAATTCTGGAAAAAGTAGAAGTCTGTAGGCGCAAGGTCTGGTGAGTACGGCGGATGACGGAGAACTTCCAACCCCAACTCTTGTAGCTTGGAGACCGTCTGCTGTGCAGTATGAGGTCGCGCGTTGTCGTGCAGGAGCAGTGGAGCCGAACGATTGACCAAAGCTGGTTGGAGACGTGCGAGCTTCTCCATCATTGTGTTCAGTTCTTCACAGTACACATCTGCAGTAATGCTTGTCCCGTTTGGCAAGAAGCTGTGGTGAATTACACCCGCGTTAGACCACCAAACAGTGACCATCACTTTTCTAGGGGTAAGTTTTCGTTTAGGGCATTGTTTAGGTGCTGAACCAGGGTCCAACCAACTTGCTGAGCGCTTACGATTGTCAAACAGGATCCATTTCTCGTCACAAGTAACAATGCGGTTCAGAATTCCTTCATTTGTATGCCTGCTGAGCAGTGCAAGGCACGTCTCCACGCGTACTTTGCGCTGGCGGTCATTGAGTTCGTGGGGTACCCATTTGTCAAGCTTTTTTACCTTGCCAATTTGACGCAAATGGACCAATATTGTTTTGATGCTAACGTAGAAAGCTGCTGCTAATTCAGCCGTGGATTGAGTTTCATCAGCTTCCACAATTGCCTTTAATTCGTCATTGTCGACCAAAGTTTTCGGACGACCACGGGGTTCATTTTTCAGGTCAAAATTTCCAGAACGGAAGCGGGTAAACCAATAACGTGTGGTGCGTTCGTTTGTAGTGTTCGCTCCGTAAACGTCGATGATGTTGCGTGCCGCTTGTGCCGCTTTGCTGCCACGACGGTACTCATACTCCATAATTACTCGAATTTTTTACTTATCAATGATGACGAAAAATGTTCGAATGCGTTGAAAACAAAACACTAACTATTAAACAAATGACGATTTTAGAAAAAGAATTCCATGTTTGTCAAATAAAATTAATTTGAAATTAGAATTATCAGTCAAAAAAAAAAACATTTTCATTTGAAATGGCCAGTACGGCAAAACGGCAGTTTCATAGGTAAAGACCTATTATAATATCAAATATCAAAACATCGCACTCACTCCTGCCAAAATTGTATAAAAGTTTCGCCTTTCTACTTACCTTTTCTACTTACCACCACCAATCTTTTTATTTATCTCTTTTAATAGACATGTGTAAATTTTATTTTCGTCGATGACTTAAAACAGTTGGAGTGAAGGAAAAAACCCTTACCAAATTAAGAAATATAAAAATAATTACAGAACACGCAAAAGACCTATAATATATATAATACCAAGTATCGCAAGCAGCAAACTTCAACAACTTTCTGACATCTTAAAATTTTTAATTGCCACAGCAAGTTGCTAATGATATTTTCCTGTTCATTCACTTTTATTTTTCCCAATGGAATAGAAATTTTCTAGATTCACTGGCTGCTACAAAGTGACTCACGTGTCGATGAAGCGTGGGCGCCGCCCGTGTCAATCTGCAACTGACTGATTGAAAAAATGTCAACAAGTATTGTTGGCAAAAAGTGATACCAGTTTTAATTTATTTACAAGGAATTAAAGAGTGTCAATTTTCACATGACATGAGCTTTGAATTGACATTTAAAGAAAAGGGTTTGTAATTGGGATTCTAAACTATTAATTTGTTGCTGTTTATTAACAGCTTCACAGATTATTTGTCAATTAAAGAAAACAGGTATAATGTATTTAAGATTATCCAGTTTTAGATTTGGAATAAAGTCATACAATTATACATAGAATGTTTATGAATAGAATATTGGGTCTGTCATACTATAAATACTAATTAACTTACACATATGCTGTTTCAACTAGTTGCCAAGCGCTCCAAGAAGCGCTCGAAGAAAGCTTCGGTATCATCAATAACCGAGCCCTCCCCGGTGTGTTCAACACCAGCACCCGCACCATTAAAATCACTCGAAGTAACCGCGCCTCCGTCGGTCCCATCGAAACCAGCGACGCGCTGCGCTCCCGTCCCATCGAAGCCTCAGCTCCCTCCGCCCGTCTTTCTCCGCGAAAAAGCGCGATGGACCGTAGTATCAAATCTTTGCAAAGAGCAAAAAATCAATTATCTAAAAGCAACCAACGCAGGCGATTCAATTAAAATCCAGGTCGCGACCATCAACGACTTTCACGCGTTCACCAGGTTACTTTCATTAAAACAAATCGCTTATCACACCTACGCCCTCCCGGAGGAACGTAAGATCCGCGCAGTACTACGGGGCGTCCCGTTCGAGCTCGCGAACGAAGAAATCCTCGAGGACCTTAAGTCCCAGGGTTTCCCGGCCGAAGCTGTGCACAAGATGCACTCCAACCGCGGTAGGCGTTTTCCTTTAGCTCTAGTAATCCTGTCCAACACTCCCAACTCGAAGGAGATTTTCAGAGAGGCTCGCACAATTTGCGGACTCTCGAACATCTCCGTCGAGCGTCCCAACCCCCGCGGTCACCCTGGGCAGTGCCACCGCTGCCAGCTCTATGGCCACGCAGCGGCTAACTGTTCAGCTCCCCCCAGGTGCGTAAAGTGCCTGGATCCTCACATTACTAAGGAGTGCACTCGCACTCCCGAATCCACTTCCCCCCCATGCCTGTGTGCTCTGCGGCCAGTCCGGCCACACAGCTAACTACAGTGGTTGACCGCGCGCTCCGCGCTCCACCGCCAAGTGGGTCGAGCCTAAACCGGCGCCACCGCTCACTCCCGCTAACTTCCCGTCGCTGCGCAACTGGGGTCCCCCGGAAGCAAAACCCGTTCAGCCGACGCCTACTCCAGCTCTGTCTTGGAGGCAGCGTCCGGCAGTCCCGCCTGTTCCTTCCCGACCTCCCGTAGCTTCCGTATTGCCGCGTCCCGCTCCGTCATCTGCACCTCAGTCTTCGTTGGCTGAGGTCATGAAGACCGTGTTCGACGTCATCCATAACGTCGACATTAACGAAATTTCCGTACTCGCACGCAAACTGCGAGCCGCCCGCTCTCCTCAAGAGCGTTTATTTGCGTCAGCCGAGCATCACTCGCTTCTAAGTTTGTTATAAATTTTATTTTTTGTATAAATTCGTAAATAACTAAATTATAATGTCTAGACCCGCAAATCCCGCGTCCGGTCGTATTAAACCAAAGGGCTTATCCCTAGTATCTTTTAACGTTCGTAGTCTAAGTACCAACCTTCCTGAGCTCAAACTGTTCCTTCAGAACAACGACCCAGACTTATTACTTCTCCAGGAGACATGGCTCACTCCTAACCGCTCCAGGGGATTCGCTATTCCTAAGTACGCGTTTACTCGTAATGATGGGCCCAATTCCAACGGTTTCGGCGGCACTGCTATATACTACAAAAGAGGATTCCATTGCTGTCCTCTCCCTACCTCCTCAACGTGGAAGCCACTGTATGCAGATTGGCTATGACTGGTCATCCGACCATCATCATAGCTTCAGTCTATATACCTTGTGGCACCAAACCTATCCGCAGTGACTTTGAGACCATTCTCGCCCTCGGCCGTTCAGTCATTATGTTCGGAGACTTTAACTCCAAACATACTGACTGGACGTGCCTATCAACCAACCAAAGCGGTATCGCTCTCCTCGACATCACCAACTCACTCGACTTAGACGTCGTCTCCCCCATCACTCCCACTCACTATCCCGACAACCCGAACTACTCTCCTGACATCCTCGACTTTGCAATCGTCAAGCAAATCAACCTTGATCTAAGGTCTATCGAACCGCTCGATGACCTAGGCTCCGACCATCGCCCCGTCTCCCTCGTGCTAGGTACGCCTTACGTTAACGTCACATCTCCTAAGACCTTTACCAACTGGAAAGGTTTTAAAAATACGATAGTTTCAGCCTTAGAGGCCACGAACTCAGATCAATTAGAAAATTAGATCAATTAGAAAGATCAATTAGATAGCCCGGACAAAATAGATTCATTAGTAAATTCTCTCACTGATGCTATCAACTCAGCCATCAGTGTAAACGGAAAGGTTGCTAAGAAAGGCAAACCCACGCTTCCTTTAGCCATTAGCAATCTTATTAAAGTAAGAACGCGGCTCTCCGGAGAGCCAAGAAATATCCCACGCCCGCCTATAGAACAGCTGCGAATCAGCTACAACGCAAAGTTAGATCTCGCCTCGCGGAAGTTTGAGACGCCCAGATGAACGATCTCATGGCGAATATCTCCCCGTCCCACCAAGCGTATTATAGTATGGCCCGAGCCTTACGCGTAGACGCCGCCTCTCACGTCCCTCCTCTCACTCGTCCCGATGGCTCTATCGCCTTCGAAGACGAAGAGAAAGCCGAATGCTTCGCTGACAGCATTGCGTCTCAATGCTCGCCCAGCACGCAACCCGCGAATCCCACTCACATCAAAGCGGTGGAGGACGAAGTTCTCCGCAGAGACTCTCTCCCCATCACCGCCGACCCCGTCACAGTCTCTAATGATGAGATCTCGCTTCTCATCAAAAGTCCAAAGTCCAAAAAGGCTCCGGGTGCGGATGGTATTTCCAACCACGCACTTAAGCACCTGCCTCAACAGGTGCTTACCTTGTTAGCTATCATTTTCAATGCCTGCTTCGACCTTAGCTACTTTCCAAAAGCTTGGAAAGAAGCGACAGTCATAGGCATTACCAAGCCGGGTAAACCTCTGAATATCCCGGCTAACCACAGACCCATCAGCCTCCTCAAGGAAATGTCTAAACTTCTCGAGAGGGTTATACTCTCACGAATGCGGAACCATCTGTTTCCAACGGATGGCAATCCTCTCATGATTCCCCATCAGTTCGGCTTTCGCGCTAAGCACTCCTGCCCTCAGCAATCCATCGTATCGTCGAGTACATACTCGAAGGTTTTTACCCGCGGCGTTTTAAAACGATTGCAGTTTTCTTTGACGTAGCCAAGGCTTTCGATAAAGTCTGGCACAGCGGCCTCGTTTATAAACGCTACAAAATAGGCTTACCGAATCGACTAGTTAGAATAGTCGCGTCGTTTCTTAAAGACCGTACGTTTCGATATAAACACGAAGGCACGATTTCCGCGCTCCGTCACATAAAGGCTGGAGTCCCTCAAGGCTCAGTACTCGCCCCTCTATTGTACACCGTGTACACTAACGATATCCCCGTCCCGCCGAAAGGGCGTCGAACTCGCCCTCTTTGCCGACGACACAGCCCTTTACACCAAAGGCCGCAGAGTCCCGGGTCTCACCACCAGACTCCAAAAGGCTGTAAACGCCCTCGGTGCATGGTTTCAAAAATGGCGTATCGATGTGAACCCAGAGAAGAGCTCTGCGGTTTACTTTGACTACAAACGCAGTAGTATCGCCGACAATCTCCAAGTTAGAATGCAAGGCACTCCCATCCCCTGGAAGCGCACTACCAAATATTTTGGCGTCACCTTAGACCAGATGCTTTCTTTCAACCCTCACGTCGATAGAGTAACGAAACTCGCACGTTTTTACCTAGGCCGGCTTTACAGTATGTTAGGTAGAAAAAGTAAAATGTCCTTCAGAAACAAACGAACGCTTTATAAGGTCTGCGTTAGACCAGTCATGACATATGCTTCGCCAGTCTTTGCCCACGCAAAACCCTCAGTCCTGCACAAACTGCAGGTAGTTCAAAACCTCTTCTGCCGCAGGGCCACAAACGCACCTTGGTACGTGCGCAACACGGACCTGCACAGAGATCTTGAACTACCTACAGTGCAACAGCACCTAAAAACACTCTCAGAATCGTTCTTCAAACGCGCCGAATCCCATCCCAATCCTCTAGTTCGAGATTCAGTCTCATATACTGCTCCTGTCTTAGATTCGGTATACAAAGTCGCTAGACCGAGAAACGCACACACGGGCGAACCCACGCAATTAACTTTAGATCTCGAAGCCCTTCAGGCCGCAAATTCTAATTCTAACGTAAATTCTAATTCTAACGTAAATCCGAATTAATGCAACACATAACTTTGGATCACGCGCGCCAGAGTATGCGTCAGAGCATTTTTTATCCTCCTGTTCTTCCCGTGGAGGGGGACAAAAAAAAAACACATTTGCAATCGCGGATGTTGATCGCCTGGCACTGGTTGGCAACAACAGTGACGTGTTGATATATTTACTTTCAGTCTTCTTGACTAATAAACAATCTTAACATAAGTGCATTTGTTAGACATTGTTTTGAATTAAATGGCTGGCTAAATACAAAATATGTATCAATAAAATCAGCTCAATAAAAGAGCATTCGCACACTCTCCAAAGTGCAATCTGTAAAAAACCGATAGACTAGCAACTTTTCGACGATGTTCGAGACTTTGAAGTCTCGAAGAAGTAAGTTTGTCGTCACTTTTGAGTCTACGGGCCCTTCGGTCGACAGAATCCAACGCTTCAAGATGGTACTTAGCAGAATCATGCCAAAGATGGCTGCAGTACTCCATACAGGATCGAACCTGGGATGTGTACAGGTTGAGCAACTGTTCGGAGTTGAAGTACCGCCGGACCTTTGCGATGACTTCAAATTTTTTGGAAGCTGACTGTGCCATTGTTTCAATCTGTTGACCGAAATTAAGTTTCGACGTGATGGTCATGCCTAGAAGCCCTAGATGGTTTGTGATCGGCACAGATACACCTTGTAAAGTGGGCGTCAAGTTAAATGTGCTCTTTTTACCGGAGAAGAGAGACGCCTGGGTTTTGGAAGGGTTGAACTTGACAAGGTTGGCTTCACCCCAATCGGAAAACCTACATAATGTCATATCAACCCGTTCGATCATCGACTCTCTCTGAAATTGGATCTGGTTTGGACTCACTCGCGCATTGGACACATATCTCTCTACAACAGTGCTGTCATTTGCGTAACCAATAATGCCTTCCGATAAAAGAAGGTCATTAATGTGCAGAAGGAATAATGTTGCAGAGAGAACAGATCCTTGAGGTACGCCGGCATTGATCGCCATTAGGTCCGATGAGAAGCCATCGACGACAACTCAAATTGACCATTCCCTCAGGAAATCAGAAATCCAGTCGCAGAGTCCAGATGGTATGCCATACGCAGGAAGCTTGCTCAAGAGGGCTTCGTGCCATACCCAGTCAAAGGCCTTGGAGATATCTAAGGATACGGCTATTGCCTCTCCGTGCCCTTCCAAGGCCATGCTCCATAGATGCATGACGTACACTAGAAGGTCTCCTGTTGAGCGTCCTCCGCGGAAACCATATTGGTTGTCACTGAGGAGCTCATTGGTCTCTAGGTACGTCAGGAGACGATGGTTCAATACACGTTCCATAATTTTGCAAATTATGGAAGTGATTGCAATAGGTCTATACTGGGTCGGCTAGACTGCCCTTTTTTGGTACGGGCTGTACGTTTGCAAACTTCCATGATTTTGGAACTTTTCCAGTCCTTAGAGAGAGTCGATATAGGCGTGTCAAAACAGGAGACAACTCGGCTGCACAGTGCTTTAGAACCACTGCGGGAATGCCATCCGGACCACTGGCTTTATTCACGTCTAGATTGAGTAAGCATTTGTGTACCTCTTTCTGGTGAGTTTGAACGGCCTCCATCTTGGGGCCGGATGGGGGTAACGTGGGTGGGCTTTTACCTTTGGAATCTAGACGTGAACATTCCGCAAAGAGATTTGCGAACAAGTCTGCCTTCTCTTTTGCACGGTGGGCCAACGAACCGTCAGGCCTTTGCAGTGGTGGCAGTGATGGGCGACAGAAGTTCATCTTAACTGACTTGGCAAGGGACCAGAAAGCTTTACTCCCCGTGGGATAGGATGCTAACTTGTCCCCGATACGGCCAATGTGGTCGAAACGAGCGCTTCTGCTTTTTGCAGGACTTGGCAGCAGCATTGTACGCCTGCTTCTTAGCTGGGAGATCCATAGCTTTGCTTCTGCGAGCGCCAGCCCAGGCTTGGTATGCTACATGCTTTCGCTTTTCAGCTAGGAGCCAATCAGCATTAAACCATGGGCGGGTTTTGGACTCCAGGGATACATCAGACAACGGTATAAAGTAGTCCATACCTTGACATATCACACTGGAGACAGCATCAGCACAGCATGATGGATCATCAGAAGTAAAGCAAGCTTGCCGCCAAGGATAAGAGGCGAAAAAGTGACGCATCTCATCCCAATCTGCTGACTTGAACCGCCATACTCGTCTATTGCCTTTTGGGCTGGTATCGGTTGGCGAGTATTGCGGCACAGATTTCACCAGGCAGTGGTCGGATGTCCCTAATGGCGGAGATACGGACACCGAGTATCTGTCTGGATTGGTTGTCAGCAGAAGGTCCAAGCAATACGCAGTATGGTCAACAACGTCAGGAATGCGCGTAGGTTCGTGAACAAGCTGGGAGAGACCATGAGTTACTGCGAACCGATAGGTTTCTCTGCCAGCGTGGTCAGTGTCCTTGAACGGGTACAGCCACTCTCCATGGTGGGCATTACAGTCCCCAAGGAACACCAACTGCGCAGAGGGATAGCGTCGTTGGACCTTATCTGCAGTATCACTAAGGTATTCAATAAGTCGAGTTTTCTCCTGAGCTCCCGTGTGTTATCGGTCAATACTGGCGTATACAATTTGGTCCAGGCCAGAATCTATATAGACCCATAAAACAGAAAAATCCGGAACTTCCAAAGTATCAGAGACGCCGACAACAGATCTCGTCTCTTACATACACGCACACGCCCGCATTGGGTAGACATTTGGTCTCCAGGATATAGCCTGGGTAATGCAGGTATGCCAGATCCGAACGATCACAGATCTGCGTCTCTGTCAGAAAGAATGAGTGCGGCCTCTCTGTCTCAAGGTGGTGGTGGACATCAGTGGAGAAGTGTACTTTTAGGGAGAGGGAGTGCATTCACTGTCGGCACTTATTTTTCTTTTTCGACTTTTCCATTGTTGTTGGTAGGGTGAAAAGGGGAGAGGAATAGAAGATGAGTGAAGCGCAACTTTTGGAACCAAGCAACTCGAGTGGTCAGACACACTGGTGGGGGACTCACATGGAGACCGCGGGGATGCCCAAAACCCCCCGGGGATCGCCATCGGGCCCTCTCCATCCGGTCGCCAACCGGCACGAATTAATAATACGTTGCGCAATTACTCGGACCTATTCTCCTCCAATGGCTGCTCAAGAAATCATCATGGACATCGTGACTAATGAATGAATTGATTTTATTTGTAGTTTTTTTTATTTGAATCATCGGATGAGCGCGAGATGTCTGTAGTTGAAGAAATTTAGACTTAAAGTTATGTTAAATATTAATATTCACTATTTTGATATCGTTTAGTATTATTAGTTCTATATGAAGTACCTGGCTATAAAAATCATAAAAAAATATAATTTTGTAAATACTTTTTTTAAAACACCAATTTACTGAAGAAATATTAGTATGCTGTGTTTTAGTGTTAAAGTCCGTAGTCTTTAAATTTACAAATGTCAAACCAAAAAAAAATCAAAAATAACTACCTCAAACATTTTTTACTCTCAAAAATGGCAATGCAAATGCAAGGCAATTGCCGGCTACCTCACGGACGCTCGCGACCAATTAGTACGAAGCAACGTTACGAAGTACATAGGTATCTCTTTCTTACAAGTGAACCGTATTATTCTTTCCTTCTCCCACAAATTATATTATTCTATATATAGTTTAGGTATATATAGTTTAGGTTTTTTTGTGCGGTAATGTATGGGTATGACTTGTTTATATGTAATATGTAATTGCCTCAAACTCAGTTTTATTCAATAATCCCGGGGTAACGCTCAATCTTCTTTTATTTAATGTAATATTTTATCTGATCTAATTTCTGTGGCCTTTTTTTAGCCAGTTAGATAAAAAGCCCCCTCGATAAAATCCTAGAACACGTATCAATATAATTGCTCAAAAATTAGGACACAGATGTGGAAATGAAAGGACGTTAAACTGCGGCTAAAATAACTTGCAATAATTATTTTCTTCCGAGTATAAATTTGAGGGAACGCCTATTGAAATCTGTTAGCAATGTTATTAAGTTGCAGATGGTTGCTTGCGAATGTTAAATATGTTGATTTTTGTGATACACAAGCTTCGCTCAAACAAATTTGACTGTATTGTCTGGTCCCGCTCGAGTTATTCAGCGTTGCGTTGAGTATGAGAAATAAAATAGTTTTGTGTCAATGACACTACAAAACACTAAGATTTTTGGGAAATAATGTGAATGACAGATATTTCAATAATTAAGAACGTATACAAAAAAAAAAAATACATAAAATACTTTATTTCGGTAACTTAGCCTAATACCCACAAGCGGTTAGTGCTGTTCTCTTTTTAGCTTATTTGCTTGTGATATGCAGCACCACTCTTCTACAGTAAGGTTACATAAGTCTAACCCACCAGATTGTAAGTACAGTTATTACAGATTTAAAATTAGTTAGTGGCAATTTTGTTTCTTATTTAAAATATAAAACATTATAAAAGTGTTTTCTATGTGAACAACTTTGAAAATTCACGTATATTTTTTTCCTTAGCAAGTTATACAATACACATAAGTATCTGCAGGGGTTTCATTAAAAATTATTACTTGTCAAGTTTTTGGGGATAACGAACAAATAATATCTCTTTTAATTTTCCAAGTTCATTCACCTAGCATTCTAACAGCCACTTTTTATTTATGATTTATTTAGACAATTCTCGAAAGAAAACAAAGTGATTTAAAAATAACGCGATTGGCAGAAATATTGTTTTTCTAAGTGATTCCAATAAGATCCTTGAGAAAACCAGGGGTTATTGAACGATAAGCTCGGATGATTTTTGAATAGATTGGTGTGCCTCACATATCATTTGTTTCTGAACAGTTCGATAACTGTTTGATGTTTTTCTCGTATTGTGAATTGTGAATCGTGCATTTAGATCTGTGAGCCAATTCCTATAGGTGCCAACAGGTCTACATGCTGCCTCTGCTGATGTAGTAACTTAGATCTTGGATGATGACCAAGTGAACATTGCGCACGGCGACGCGACTGACAGAAGGGAACAGTATCCATTACGATGGGTTAGTTGGCGTGCTCGTGGGAAGTTTACAGTTGACAGCGATTAGCTGAATTACCCTACGGGATTGAAAGGAAATATACAACATATCTAACGTATTAGATTATAATTACGAATATCTTTAAGACCGTGGACATTTCTATAGACTTACAAGCTATTTGTAAACACATACCAGAAAACCCCTAACTGGCGGGAAAATGTATTCATAACCATTACTTAACAGTTTTTTTTCAAACAAGGCTAAGAAACTCTCGATTGATTCAACTTTCAAATAAAAAATCGCATCAACATCGGTATTGGAGATACCACCGAGAGACACAGAGATAGACATATTAATTTTTGAACGCCCTTTTTTGTGGGGGATTCAAAAATAATAATAATAAATCCCCAGTCAACTATATGGCCCAAAGCAAGCAGCACTTGTGTTATGGCTGACCATACAGCGAACCGGGGAGAAACCCAGAATAAACATACATATATAAATATCAAACGTGCCTAACCTATGTTACTTCAAAATTATGTGGTAACAGAATTTTGCAAAATCAGTTCGATAATAGGAAATAACAATCTTACATTATTATATAATACTTACATTATAAACTTCCCAAGTTTAGTTTTTTTATTCAAATAAATATGTAAAGTTATAAATAAATACCAAATAATATATATTAAAATGGATTGTTTCTACTATGTTATCGTTGCTTAGAGACGTTTTTGGTAGCATTAAAATTTTGTATACGGCTTCTGTGGGTGCAATTCATAAAGCTTATTTAGTATTCTTATCTCAGCTAAATGGTAAAAAAGCGACTTTATGTTAAACTATACACTAACTATATTATAAAATATATACATATTCAGAAAACATGAGACACCACACTTGTCAAAAAAAAGATTCTGAGCTTTTTCCATGTGACCTTTTAACTAAAGTAAGTTGGGGTGAGTCTAACCTAGCTGAATAGATTTCAGCATATATCTGCATAGAAATTTAAAGAATAAATAAAAGAATTATGTTGTGTGTTCTAATTCATGTTTCTGTTAAGCTGCGCATTTATGTTATAATTATGTTTTGGATGATTGCTATCTGTGCAATTGGACCCCACTCTAGCACCTGCATGTGGATCCAAGGCTGGTTTAGTGATGTTAGAGTTTCCTTATTCATATCTTGTCTGGGGCGGTAATACAATACTTTTTATTTTGGCCGCCATAATTATCACGTTTACTAGGTTGTGTTCCAGTCCAAGGGAAGGTGAAGCCAGTGCAATTACTGGAACAAAGGCAATTTCAACTGAAACCTACGGTTGGCGACACGTCATTAGTGGATATAATAATAACGGGAAGTTATAAGTCAAGCCACTGATTTCTTTATTGGCCACGTGATCAAACTTTTAATTTCATAACTAAGCAACGGGAAAATGAGATAGCCTCTAATAAACTAATTCGTCTTTTTTGCATTAAATGTTCTATAGAAAGCGTAGTAGTTAAAATTGGGTTAGGTTAAAATTAGGATGTATTTATCGCCCATAATCGAAATTGGATGATAATTCAAAATTTTACAGCAAAAACATCATGCGACAACATATTTTTAGTGGCTAAGATAGTATCGTTCAGACGCTCGCAAATTGTGGCTGACTTAGTAATTTAGATGACGATGTAGATTTCTAAATGCGAATAATGCTATTAAAAAGATGTCTGTTAAATTAGCACCCAATAACAACAATCACTATTTACAAAAAAAAAAACCTATGATAAACGATGTCTATGGATGTGAATGCTACTTACATTCAGGTGGGTCGCAAGCTCGTTTGCCGGCTATGAATATAGCAAAACAAATGTGTACGTGAAAATATAAATTTACTAAGGATGAAATCTATGAATGGATGAAAAGCGTGCTAAGACATATCTCAGACTTATCTCACTGAAATGGTCAAACAAAAAGGCATTTTGTTTTGTACCTCATAGGGATGAAATTGTCAGTGCAAAAATTAACAAGGTTGGTTTTAAGTGTTTTCAGTTTATTATTCTATACAGTACAAAACAAAGTAGCTTTCTGTTTGATCGTTTAGTGGAGATAGGTCTTAGTACGCTGTATAGAATTAACCCTTAGTGCTCAGTGCATGGTAATATCACGAATTTTGCTCTTCAATAACGAATGGTAATAATGAAGTTGCGGTCAAGAGTATAAAATTTGTATGGAAAACGCTGACGTACTCTTTATTAATAGTAATAATTAATTCCCAGACAAAAGCACCAACTGTAAGTTAGCGGAGTTTAGTTAGAGACGACCGTAACCTAGGGGGAATAATAGGGCCCAGAATAAACTAACATATACAAATACAAACAACCATGACCCGAGAACAAACACATGTGCTCATCACTCAAATGCATGGCCCGACCAGGATTCGAACTCGGCACCCCGGGCGTATGAGGCAAGGCTACTACTCCCTCGCTTTTGTTTTATGTACGGTTTACTACATAGCATGCCTAGCTGTTTTGTTGGTCATAATTTATGATTAATATTTTTTTTACATTGTTATGTTATTGACGATAAGCTTTCACAGTGATTTAAGCGTGTTGTGCCCAATTAAAATGCATTGGAGAAAAATCAACTTACTATCTCATTGTTTATCAATAACAAATAATTAAACAGCCTTCTCTTTTCACTGTATAATAACGTTTATATTGGCAAAATAATCAAATGAAATTCGTTCTGTATGTTTTTACAATATGTCACATAATATATATTTTACATAATTGTTATCTTCGACATTTGAATTATTTTGAAATCTTCGTGTTTAATAACTGTTTTAAACTATCGCGGTTATTTTCACTTTAATTTAATGATTGTTTATTAATTTAATGATGACGATTTTCGATTTTAATTTCGCGCGTCCGATATTTCGATGCTGTTGCAAGCACCATGATCGCGGACTGGTAAAATCGTGGTAAGAATCCCGTGAATTCATTAAATTATCTTCGTGTTTGAATATAAACAGGTTTCAGTAAATATACACTTGCAAAGTTTTCAAGGACATCGTAGTTTGTGTATTCACATGCAGATATAAGGTAAATGATAGCGGTTATTACCCAATCACTGGTTTGTAATTGAAAGTGGATTTATTTGACATTACCTCCGTGCTCCATAGGTTTAATTATGTCAAAAAACTAAGACTTTCATTAAAACGAAATGAATATTATTAAGTATCTACTAGAAAAAGAATCCGGTAATAGTAGAAATGAAAACTCTCCACTAACATTCGACTTTAAGTACTAGCAATTTACAATTATGTAACTTTTCATCGGAAAACTATGATTTCATCATCAATATGATACATATCCGATTTATACTTAAAATAAAGTTTTCGAAAAGGTTTCGTGTAATGTTTGCAGAGCCCAATAGTATATAGTATAGTATATGTAGTATAGTATACATAGTATAGTATATATTGTTAAGTGAGAGTAGGTATTTGTATTCAATGAAATATTCTTGGTACTAAAATAAAATACTATGAATGGTATGAACATGAGGCTTGTACTAATATTAATATGAGGTCTTTACCTATGAAATTGCCGTTTTTCACGAAATAAATGAAGCGTAATTTTTTTATATATTTTTTATTTTTATTAATGAAAATAATCACCCATGCAATCAATGCATCTTTGCCAACGCATTGGTAGCTTATTGATGCCTTTCTTGAAGAAATCAGCTGGACGGGAGGCAACAAATTCTTCAAAGGCATTTTGTACTGCCTCTCGGGTATTGAATTTTTTTCCCGCCAAGAAGTTATCCAAATTCTGGAAAAAGTAGAAGTCTGTAGGCGCAAGGTCTGGTGAGTACGGCGGATGAAGGAGAACTTCCAACCCCAACTCTTGTAGCTTGGAGACCGTCTGCTGAGCAGTATGAGGTCGCGCGTTGTCATGCAGGAGCAGTGGAGCCGAACGATTGACCAAAGCTGGTTGGAGACGTGCGAGCTTCTCCATCATTGTGTTCAGTTCTTCACAGTACACATCTGCAGTAATGCTTGTCCCGTTTGGCAAGAAGCTGTGATGAATTACACCCGCGTTAGACCACCAAACAGTGACCATCACTTTTCTAGGGGTAAGTTTTCGTTTAGGGCATTGTTTCGGTGCTGAACCAGGGTCCAACCAACTTGCTGAGCGCTTACGATTGTCAAACAGGATCCATTTCTCGTCACAAGTAACAATGCGGTTCAGAATTCCTTCATTTGTATGCCTGCTGAGCAGTGCAAGGCACGTCTCCACGCGTACTTCGCGCTGGCGGTCATTGAGTTCGTGGGGTACCCATTTGTCAAGCTTTTTTACCTTGCCAATTTTACGCATACGGACCAATATTGTTTTGATGCTAACGTCGAAAGCTGCTGCTAATTCAGCCGTGGATTGAGTTTCATCAGCTTCCACAATTGCCTTTAATTCGTCATTGTCGACCAAAGTTTTCGGACGACCACGGGGTTCATTTTTCAGGTCAAAATTTCCAGAACGGAAGCGGGTAAACCAATAACGGGTGGTGCGTTCGTTTGTAGTATTCGCTCCGTAAACGTCGTTGATGTTGCGTGCCGCTTGTGCCGCTTTGCTGCCACGACGGTACTCATACTCCATAATTACTCGAATTTTTAACTTATCCATGATGACGAAAAATGTTCGAATGCGTTGAAAACAAAACACTAACTATTAAACAAATGACGATTTTAGAAAAAGAATTCCATGTTTGTCAAATAAAATTAATTTGAAATTAGAATTATCAGTCAAAAAAAAAATATTTTCATTTGAAATGGCCAGTACGGCAAAACGGCAGTTTCATAGGTAAAGACCTATTATTAGAATAATATACAGTTATTGTCGTATCGTGAGTAATTTCAAAACTTTCTATAGGAATGATGCCTATTTTTGACTCATAAAATACTCAGTGTCCTTCAGAAGTTGTTATGAGCCAAATTCGTTTTGGTCCCATACTGACTTAGACAACTAGATGTATCGTAGATCGGAGATCGGCCAATGACTTTCATAAAATAGGATTTTTCCCTTCTCAATTGTTCTATTTAATTTTGGATGTATCAAAGATCAAGAACATATTGCTGCTCCATGATAGATACGGTAAAAAAATTGTTTAAATGGTTTTTTTCTTTAATTTAATGATAATACCATATGTACTTTACACTTTACTTATCTTTGTTAATTATTTAGCGACCCAGTGATTCAATGACGAATTTTGACATCGATCAAATTTTCACTCAGCGCAATGAAGTGAACATAATCCGATTTAAAGCTGTTCTGATTATGTTTAATATTCTGTCTCCAAGCCCAGTCGCTATCAAAAATAATTTACTTTACGTAGATGCGGGATGATAGGTATAGTTTTTGATTAGATTCAAAGTAATAATGTGATAGCTAGGATTTTTTTTTATCTTAGTTGGATTTACTTTGAGTTAAAATCACATTTTACTTATACTTCAGTACTGACTGACTTAAAGAACGAGTAAAATTTATTAGTTTAGTTGGTATTATATCATCGTTGACTCTGAGATGCCTACAATATTACCTGTAGGGTACATGGAGTGGTGAGATGGAGTGATAAATGTAAAAATGGTTATAATTTTCAAATATTTTTTATTGAATACGAAATACTTAATTATTTTGTACAATAAAAACTTCTTAATCTCTATTGAGTTCAATATTTAGACTAACTACACAGTACATAGTAATATACAGTGATCAATTCATTGACAAGTCTAAACTAGTTCATAAATTCGAAATGGTTCTAAGTGAAATATTTGTGAAATGGATACAATTCTAGTAGGCGTGATTATTCCAGGTTTTAGTTCTTCATTAGGTACAATAAGTTTTTAGCATAATAGTATACAATACAATTAGGACTAATTAGTCAACTTTGGAAAGGCACTATACTTGAATTATACAAGAATTACTTTATCATTACTTTTTAACACTATATTTTAGAGTAATTTAATCAATTTTAGTGACAGTATGAAGAAGTGAAGTTTAAGAAAACTGAGTGCATTTTTTCATTTGTGTCCAAATATATTAATTAAATTGTTCTAATTAGCTTTAATGGGCTCAAGTCAGGTATTCAAATCGTTCTCACAGTCTTTTATATTGTCCCTTCAATATTAAAGGTCACAGCTCTAAGCAGCGAGGCGCGTCGCCGCTTCCTTCGCCATTCTTGGTCCTTTTCGAAGACGTGTCATCGCCCTCTGGTCATCAATTATCTATTGATATGGTGACGATTTGTATCTCTAGCGGTATAACACTACTCGTAAATCTTTACCAGTCTTGTTCTCCGTTTTCAAGATTAAATCCAAGATCAATTTTATCGGTTCAGGCCCATCGACGCACAGCACACGGTATGTCTGGGTACCCTCTGCGTCGGCAAGCCCGACAGGCCGCGCACGTAGGTGTAAGTCACTGGTGGCCGGAGGATGCGCTTTGGTTGTTGTTGTTTCTTCGGCTGCCGCTGGCGGTCCGAAGGAGAGGAGGACTGTGAGCGTGAAGTCAAGTTAAGGCTTTGAAATACTCGTCGGAGAGACACGATTGAACGGTTTCTGCGATGCTGTTCCGAGCCGTCGCTGCCCGAGTCACTAGCAGAGCACGAAGACTGATCGTCTCCGCGGATATTCTCGGAGACACTGTCGTTGCTGCTGGAGCTACCGAGCGAGCTAGCGTCGGCCGGCCAGCGGGACAGCCGCCGCCGCAGCGCCTTGAGCATTCTGGTGCCACGCGTCGAGCTGATGGCTTCCGAAATTTCCTCCATTGGAGGACACACCACGATCTTCGGAGTCTCGGATTCACGACGGGGATTCGCTTTTGGTGTCCGCTGCACGTTTACCGGCAAGTCACCGCTGAACGTCTCACTTGCCACTTGGATTCCTAGTTTGCTTTTCATAAGTCCGCTTTAATCACTTTTGTTCACAATAAATAAGATTTTAATCAAAAATATTGGTATTTGATAACGTTGAAAAACTTTCACGTTGGTCGCGTAGTAGTATTGAGTCGAGTTGAGAATGTTTTCACTGCGAGAGTTTTTAGTGAAGTGAAGAGCGGGTGGATCGGGCAGCTTTATATAGGGGTTGCTTGGGCATGCGCGTAGAAGTTCACGTTCCTCTTGCACCGGTGTGCATATCCTTCAACTTTGGTGGCCTCTCCGCACCCGTAAGGAGTTGGACCGGGTTGCTATATGTGACGCTGTCGGAAAAACACGTTACTCGTTATAGAGTTTTGTGAATGTCTATTTTGGTAATCACGTGGCCGTTGTTTCTTTACGTTATTATTGTTCAGTCGTGACGTATCGAAGGGTGGTTTCATTGAGAAGTGTAAATGTATTAAGGTGGAGTGTTAGGGTCTAGTGCTGTTTATAGATTATTAGATTATTAGGCCCAAAAGTTATGCAGAAATGTAACTGTAATAGGACGGGACGTTTCTTGTTGAACTGAGTTTAACCTGATCGGTCAAGGTACTACGTTGTCTTTTGTTATAGCTCGTGTATTGCGTATTGTAATTCAGATTCAACTCTTGTAGAACTTACTTTTCTTCGGTGTCTATTTGTTTATATATTTGTAATGTAAATAATACATTTTATTTTCAGGAGATTTTTCTTACGGGGTAGGAAGATAAGAAAGTTTTTTCTGTTTGTACCATAGACACACCTATTCGAATATTCTAAAATACCTTTTGAAAGTGGAAGTCAAGGTGTATTTAAGCAATCACGATTATTCACGATGAAGATGGAGAAAAAGAAAATTTTCAGCAAGTGCAACTTTTTTACCTATGATGAAATAAAATATTTTGAATTATTTGATGAAAGAAGGTTGTTAGGTTAACGTTAACCAAGGTGAACGCAAAATAACACTTTTGATTAAAAAAAATTATTGAGGTAAATTTAGTATTTAGAGATTAGTGCTGTATGAAGTCACAGGAATAAATACGTTAGTAAATATCCGTGTTTTTATTTAAAAAACGTTTATGAAAATATGAACAAAACTAAAAAAAATTGCATTTTATAAAAGGAAAGATAAAACAATTTACAATTTTATTTCACTACACTTAGAAGGCTTTTTTTACGACTGCGTCGGAGAGATGATTTGCCACTTGATTATACTCGTATGGATTGAACTGACTGCGTAACTGCGCAACCATACCAGCAGTCACTAGGAGATCAGGCAATTTAAATATGTTGATTTAAAAACTTGATTTCATTACCCTCTACAGCTTGGTCACACAAATCTCTAATGTATACGGATAAGCTCTAGAAATCGTGTTTTAATCATGTTAATCGTATTAATAAAAAAACAAAATGACTGAAAAGTAGATATAGGAGACTGTAGGCGTATTTCTTTTTTGCGATTGCTCGAGAATCAGATCTTTTATTGCTTTAATAGACGACCATCTATTAGAGCAATACTGCAGGCATCTTTGGCATGATTCCGCTAAGTACCATCTTGAAGCGTTGGATTCTGTCGACCGAAGGGCCCGTAGACTCATAAGTGACGACAAACTTACTTCTTCGAGACTGCAAAGTCTCGAACATCGTCGATAAGTTACTAGTTTATCGGTTTTTTACAGATTGCACTTTGGAGAGTGTGTGAATACTCTTTTTCAGCTGATCGAACCTTCCCCCTTTCTCCATCGGTCAACCAGACGCAGACAGAAGTTTCAACCGTTTGTGGTTAGCGTGCCAAAGAGCCGAACTAAACGGTTCGTTAGCTCATTTTTGGTTCATGTTGCCAAAGAGTGGAACGATTTGCCTGCGTCTGTTTTTTCAGACAAATGTAACCCTAGAGCTTTCAAGTGTAGAGTGAATAGGTACCTCTTGGACAGGCCTATATGATCCTCGTCTTCACTCACTTTCCATCAGGTGAGATGGAAGACAAACGCATGCTAATTATTAATAAAAAAAGAACAAATAGACTTAATTTGGAGTAAGCAAACTTCAAGTCTTACAATAATAATATTCTGACAAAATGGCGTGGTGTTCTACCATACAGTTGTAAAGTTCAATCCCCTGTGTTATAACAGTAACCAAAGTTAACTGTGCGTTACCTGATACGTAACAACCATAAGCCAACAAACCTCTAAGGGCTTTAAACCTGTATGTACGCGAGCATTGGCTTCCGGAAAATTGTACAAATAAGTCACTAACTTTAGCTAATTTATTATTTATGGTATTATTTCAGGAATGAACGGGATTCTTACCACGATTTTGATTATTAGTATCAAGTTTTATCGTATCGGAGTTATGTGGGACTCGCTCTGAGCCTACCAAAGCCCTACCCACTAAAAAACCCCCTGAATGACTCGTGTAACTTTTTGCCATACAGCCTTCATCTGAGCGACGACGAATTCGAGAAAGAGGCCGCGCTAGCGAAGGTGCTCAGTGAAGGTGCTCAAATTGAAAAAAAAAATTTAATGAATTCGAGTTTACATTAGAATTAGAAGTTGCGGCCTGAAGGGCTTCGAGATCTAGTATTTATTCGCGTGGGTTTGCCAGTGTGCGCGTTTCTCGGTCTAACTACTTTGAACTTCGAATCTATGACAGGGGTAGTATACGAGACTGAATCTCGAACTAAGGGATTGGGGTGGGTTTCGGAGCCTTTGAAGAACGATTCTGACAGTATTTTGAGGTGCTGTTGCATTGTAGATAGTTCAAGATCTCTGTGCAGGTCCGCGTTACGCACGTACCAAGGTGCGTTTGTGGCCCTGCGGCAGAAGAGATTTTGAACTACGTGCAGTTTGTGCAGGACGGAGGGTTGGGCGTGGGCAAAGATTGGCGAGGCATATGTCATGACGGGTCTAACGCAGAGCTTATAAAGCGTATGTTTGTTTCTGAAAGACATTTTACTTTTTCTACCTAACATACTATATAGGCGGCTTAAGTAAAAGCGGGCGAGTAACTCTATCGACGAGTGGCTTGAAAGAAAGCATCTGTTCTAAGGTGACGCCTGAGTATTTAATACTGCGCTTCCAGGGGATGGGAATACCAAACATTCGAATGTGGGGATCGTTGTAGAGATTACGGAGTTTGTGGTCGAATTGAATAGCAGAGCTCTTTTCTGGTTTGAAATCGATACGCCATTTTTGAAACCAAACACTCAGGGCATTTACGGCCTTTTGGAGTCTGGTGATGTTCTTCGGGACCACGTGACCTTTGGTGTAAAGGGCGGTGTCGTCAGCAAAGAAGGCAAGTTCGACGCTTTTCGGCGGGATGGGGATGTCGTTAGTGTACACGGTGCACAACAGAGGGCCGAGGACTGAGCCTTGTGGGACTCCAGCCTTTATGGGACGAGGCGCGGAAAGCGTGCCTTCATGTTTGAAACGAAACGTGCGATCTTTGAGGAACGATGCGACTATCCTGACTAGACGATCCGGTAAGCCTATTTTATAAAGTTTATAAACGAGGCCGCTATGCCAGACTTTATCGAAAGCTTTGGCTACGTCAAAGAAAACTGCGACCGTTTTATTACGCCGCGGATAGAAGCCTAAATTTACAATACAAAAGATACGGAAACTTAACTCCTTCGACAACTGTTAGAGCAAATTATGCTTGATCCGTCCGCGGAAGCATTGTTTCAAATATTTTAAAGGTACATATTAGTTATTACTTACGTAAACATGACGTTAAATTAGAAAATTATGTTCTTTTAGTAAGTGGAATGAAGTTAATGATTTTATGTTTTTGAAACCCGGTCTGAATTTTTCATTGCAGTGCACTGTTTGGAACACCTCACGCAGGATAATAGGCAAAACGTTGAATAGTGCTGTAGACTGAGATTTTGATTTTTGTTGGTAATATAATTTTTTAGAAGCAGTTGATTAAGCGTCCTTCATGTAGCGGTAGATAAATAAAAAAGGTTGACAGGTTCTTTACAGCAGCTTCTATTAAAAAACTTAGTTTTATATCCTCAATAGTTCTTATTAGCAATTTTGATTGCGAATAACAATTGTTTATATGAATCACCGCGTGTTATAAGCACCTACTGAGGCGTCTGAGTCTCTAAAAGGGTTTTAGTAAAACTTGGTTTCTTACCATGTGACTTAAACGTGCATTACTGCTGCAGGTCCAGTACTAACACGAGCTCCAGGCATATAGGGTAGTAATATAAAAATGTTATAGTTGTACTACATATATAAACCTAACATTGCTTTTGAATAAGTATTTAAAACTGTGCACGATTTATTGACAATTTACTCCTACATCTAACTTTTTTTTAAGGGAAATTAAACAATTTGCAGATAGCTGCCACACAACAACCCTGCTTACTATAAAAGTTTTGTGCAGAGTTAGTAGCTCTATGTCCGTGTGCAAGAAGGAAACGTGATTCTGGAAGCCGTTTAATGTGGGCTTAAGACAAAGCAAACCTGATACACCAACATGTGATCAGTTCTGGGAACTGACTTAACTGATATTAACTTATACGATCTTAGTAAAATATAATCATATTTGTCACCTCTGATAGGAAGAACATACCTATGATACAAATTTAAAACACATCTATTAATATGGACATGTGAATAAAAGTTATCTTCAGACAGTACAGTGACAGTATTCTTAATTGCCAAATCTGTAACAGCGTCTTCCCGTTATTACTGAAACTCGGGACCTAGTATATGAGAAACATCGCTAGTGCCCACTGCCAAACTGGCCTCTAACCTTGATTATGATTTCCAGCTGACGTGGATATCGAATGTTATTCCGAACGTCCATAAATAACTTCTGCTTTCATAATAAAAACATGTGCATAAGAATCCGTCACGTTTCACTGTACAGCTACAGGTACGATGCCAGTTTTCCAAACTTCCTTACATCATTTTCTTCGGTATTAAAGCGAGGGATGACGCGCGTAGTTGGTTCTATAAAGAGTAATAAACGTGATGAAGTGAACATGCTGTTTAGTTAGATGTAGTTCAAATATAATAGGTGTAATTGTTTGTTTGACTTTTATATAATTCTGATAAAGAGTAAAGTTTATTTGATAATGTATTTTGTAATACCTATTTAGATATTATTTTAAATACAAACTGACTAACTATATAGGGCATGTCACACTGGATGTGTTTTGTGTCATGCGGTCCTGTCAATTCAAAAGAAGCCTGTACATTATGTAAACATTATTTGCATTTTTATACTTAAAAATGTTGTGTAAAATAAAAGTGACCTACTTGTTCGACGTTTTGTTATACATTTGGTTTGTCTTATTCTACGGCAGCTTCATATCCAGACCTTACTTTATGCATAGATTAGCAAGGGGTTTTATTGAAAGGGAATTTAAATAAATACTATAACTTGTAAAAATTACAGATTAAAAGTGGGATCGTTTAAAAATTTGCGAAGATTTTTTTTTTATTTAGCAATATGTACCGAATAAAAAAAGGAGGCTCTTAAACAATTTCACCTAAAACTGTATTTTGAAACCTTTAATTTAGACTTGAGGTTGCCTCTGTGGAAACAGTCAATTTAATGATCTAAAATGGTTTTTATTCCTAGAGTCTTCCATTGGTAACGGAAATCTGCTGGAAGTAGCTAGGCAAAACGGAGTATTTTGCCTTCCACTTAGAAATGGTTTTTCACAATGGTCGTTAAGCCTTCGCAGCTGGCAGCTACGCAGTGCAAGCTAGTCGGGATGGAGACCTGGCTTTTTCGGAATAAGTACGTTTATGTAATGTAGTATATAGTATATTTATGGTACGTGCGGAGTGCGATAGTAACTTGTTAATTTTTGTGACCTCGTTTGTTACTTTCTCTACTTGCTTACTTCGCTAATCTCACTCTTTTTCAATGAAAATTAAACTGAAATGGGCTTAACGAGTAAAATTACCTTGCGAGTTAAACCGAGCCTGTAATCCGATTAGGGATTTATAATTATAGATTGGTTTCAAAAGTTGATTCTAATGAAGGAAAATACAGATTTTAGTCGGAAAACTATCGTGTTTATCTACAATTAATCAACCATGGTCGTGAAAATGAGCCGAAATAGACCACAGCAAATCATCCTCAAACATTTTTTTAGGAAATATAGATCCTGGACATAGATATATAAAATATTAACATGAAGCTATACAAATATAATAGTATACAAATACTTAATGAAAACGCGCGAAAAAAATACTTGATCATTGGAAACACCAGATGTGTTTCAGTAACAAAGCCACGTGGTCTAAGAACCACGTGGGTCGCCTTTCCTAAGACCTCGTAGGTAAGGCGCACGTGAAAGTTTTGATTGGTTTACTATTTTCTTTGAACTTTAATAACGTCATTAGAGCATAAGAAAGGGCATGTGAGTTATACCAAGGGCGGATTATCGAATGTTTATTCCAATTTTGGAATTATGCCGAATCTTATTAAGTTTTCAGTGGCTTTGGATAAAGTAAAGTGGGTATCTAGTTTTTTGCGGGATTCTTTAATTTAAGCTTATTTCTAAATTGGTTTTTATTTTTATTTGACTTTCATTTTATTTCATGAACTTTATTCATGAACTTTGCAATTTGAAGGATTACATAGATTAGCTAAAGTAATTGAATTTCATGTGCGTTCTTGAGTTGAATGGAAATAATCCTTTTCTTCGTATTTTTTCTCTCTACCGGATGTCAGTTTGAGGAATGGTGTTTAATTTTTTTTGTAATTGTAACCTGTTTATGTCTTTAATATCAATTCGCGCCTCACTTAACCACGTTTTTAAGTTTAAAATTACTATGACTAATAAAACTATTTCTTTAATAGCTGCAAGTATATGTATATATTAAGGTAAGATTACTTTCTAATGCCAGTAAGGTCGTAGCAGATTAAAGGATATCAAAAGTTGCTAACATTTTTATTGCTGCACGATATAGTCCTATAGCACTGTGCTTTACTTCTGTCAGAATATCGAGTGCTTTTCAAAGCTTGAATGTAATATATTATAAATTGGGTAAGGATGTGTTTTAACCATCTTCAAAAGAGGAGTTTATGTGATCTAATCGTATTTTTTTACAAAAAGTACCTTATAATGTCCGCGTTAACATTTGATGTCTTGCCAGAATCTATATTTGTTTTGCAATAACAATGCACATAACACAATAACCATGACTTCCCCTTCTCGACAACATGGTATGTGCGATTACGACTAACACTTTACCAATGTTTTGTGTGTGTACTCCGATTTTTCCATCAATTGTGTATTGGTTTTAAAAATAGTATTTTTTGCCCGGTACCGTACACTCGCCGTATACTCTGAAGGGGCTTTCATTCTCATGAAGCCAGGATATGACGTGGGGATTCCATGAAAATCTATGAAGAGTTTGTACTAAAAGGCACCTATTCGTACTTGGCGTCTCAATAAAAAAACACATGTACGAATATATAAGTAATTAATATTTTGCCTGATATTTTCTTTTATTTATCTAAACCAAATCATACTTTTTATACAAACAGTTTTTTTTTATAATGTTCAATATTTTAAATGCATTAGTGTAGAAGTGAATAAACGACGGCTCCAATAAAATATTTCTAAAAAAATTTAATTAACACATAAGCTTGTTCTGCAGAACATTTGTATATTTAGATTGTATTCTGCTAGATTGAGTATAACACGAACGAAATCGCGAACAAAAGTCAGACATTTAAAAAATAATATCATTAAGATAACGAAGAAATAATTACAATAAATTATTTTTTCTTCATTAATTACCATTTGGTTTGAACAAAAAGAACATAAATTAACTAAGCCACGGTATTAGTTAAATCTTTCGCTGATACTAAATTCGATTTTAATACTATTTCATGATATATATCCCTTGCAATAAAGATTGACATTTGCTTCACATGTTTACTACCACATGTGGCCTGCATAAAGCAGAAGAGGCGTGGGGGTTCCTCAATTTTGTAGATCATTTAAACTGGATAAACGACATCTATTTAATATCGCCAAGGGATTTTCTGAAGTATTAAAACGCGTTCAAGGCATAGAGATATCACTGAATGTGGGTTATACGACTGCTGTGGGCAGATGATTAAAGAAACTTTACCAATCTATGCAAATAGACACGTACATATTATTAAGGCAAACATGTTACAACTATATGTTCCTGAGATAATAATAATAATAATGAGATGACTACATGGTGCAGGTACTATAAGGGATTATATCTTAGCCTCCGATTTCAGGGGTGGTTTACAGGTTTAGGGCTTTTTTAATAATTTTTTCTACATAACTTTAGAAAAGTCAAGTATTACTTAAGAATTTTCTATTAAGCATTTTTTAAATCTTCACAATAAACATATAATTGTACAGTCCTCATTCACTAGATGCCGTGACGTCATCACAGTATACAACTAAGACATCTTTGCAATTAAGGCTTTTTTATCTTATATGAAACATCGAAAATAGTGCAGAGTAGAAAAAATTTGTTGTGCTTTTCAAGAAATAAATATTTTATGTTTTGAGTAGGTATATCAAACAGAACGAACGTTGCCTAACTAAATAATTCAAAAGCAATTTATAATATATTTACTGTACACACCGTCAGTGTTTGTTGAAAGACAAGGTGGCCTGAAGCAACTACTACATATATGGTATTCTATTCGGCTAGTGCCGGTCGGGTAGTTCATTCGGGATGATATTAATTGCCAAGACCCCGACTGGCATAAGCCGGTGGCTTTTTTTCCGAGCATTCATCTACACACATTCGATTTTGCCGTCCGGCTGTGCCGATTAAAGCCAGCCCGAACATGTGGGTAGGGCTTAAGAATTAAACATTAAACTTATTTTTATAATTATTAGCATTCTTAACTTAAGAATTTGCAATATAATAAGAAAAAACTAGCGTATGTATTTATAGAATAGCAATATTGGTAGGTAACTATAAAATTGACTCACAGTTTATTAGCTTACTTTTTGTAGCAAGTAACTTGATCTCTATTTCAAAATTTAAAATATGATGATGTATCGATATAGAAGCCAGTTAAATTTAATGTTGTATAGTTCGCGGCACAGATGACATTTAAAGATAAGCCCCCTCAACCCACACGAACCTTTATTTAATATCAACGAAGCGTTTTTTGTATGCGTACTTATTAAAGTGGTTTTATATTTTAATAAGTACGCATATAGTAAGTACGCATATATTTTATACACCTGATCTAGCTCGTAATCTAGCCTAAATGGTAGGCAAAAATCACGAGAATGTATTGTTTGCTGATGATATATCATTAATTTTTAAAATGATTAGACAAAAAACTAATTTTGACGACGTAGGCAATGCTCTCTCTAATGTTGTTCAATGGTTTAATGTTAATAATCCATAATTTAATAATAATACAACAAAATGTATGTTCAGCACCAAATGTAAAACAAATTGAACGATCTTCGGTCTGCAGAAAAGGAATATATAAACTTGAAAATAGAGAATTTTTAAAAGAAAAGTTCAGTTTAATAAGATTGGTATATTAACCCTTTTATCACAATATATTTATGAAAATATATGATAATTCACAAGAATATTACTAAATTGAACACCAAGAAAGATAACCATGATAATGATCACTATATAAAGACTAGGACCGACCGTAAGTTAGCGTTTCCAACATTGAGGCTGGCTAAAAGCAACAAATCATTTATCAGAATGTCTATACGTTGTCATTATAAAATTTACGAATAAGTGCAAAACCTGCCCTTCAATAAATTAAAAAAGCCGTCAAGGAACCTGTGTATCAAAAAGCTCGTTATAAAATAAATAATTAGAGGACTTGGAGGACAACAGGGCATGGAATTGGAGGCGGTTTCTGTTTGTTTGTGCGTTGAGTTCTTCGAAGCGATTAATGGCAAAGCGTCATTGTCACTAAAGTACGTCTTCTGATGGTAGCGTCGGGTGACGGGTCGCTCACTTACCTGTAATATGGTTGAGGAGGGCGACGGCTGGATCCCGCGTTAACTCGTAAACGGGTGCTGTCTGAAGATGTTTATCGTTTCGATAGTTAACGATGAGGAAGTGTTACCGAGCTGACAGATACATTTGAAAAAACTATACTTGTGAGGTTTCTTCAGTCGAGGGTGCTCCTCTTCCTCTCCCAAGTATTTCAACTGTATTCAGATCGGGCGCATTTCTGTAGCAACTAACAATTGTAGTCTCTTAAATTGAAATGACAGATTATTTGAATTAACTCTTATTAAATAAAATGAACCATATTGCTCGTAATTTTATATTCGCAGTTAAAAATAAATCAAAACATATCAATCGAAAAATAGACAGATAGATACAAGATATTTAATTAAAACAAAAGAAAACAAATTAAAATAACAAATCACAAATAATTTTTTAACCAAACTTATGGTGAAAACAACCACAAAAAGAACTAAATGTAAATTCACTAATGTTATTTCTCACAATCGTTAAGAGAACAAAGAAAACCAAAACGAATTTAGACTTTGTAAGTTCAGAGTAAGCACGTAATTCCAGTGAATCAAGAAAAACATCGTTTAGCAAAGAATACTTAAATTTTATATTGTTGTAGAATATTGTTGAATTAGTTCCTTAAAAAAGTTAATTTCTAGTTATCATATTTATGACTTACACCGATTTAATACGGAGAACGCAGATGTAAAAGTTAGCATAACCAAGAACAGTAAACCTTATTTTTTTAAAACCCCCTGAATGACTCGTGCAATTTTTTTGTTACACAGCCTTCATCTAAGCGACGACCAATTGGAGAAAGAGGCCGCGCTAGCGGGGCCCAGAAGGGGTCACCCGCTGGAATTACATAGCACGAAAGGTGCTCAAAGCACTGAAGGTGAATTCATAGCACTGAAGGCACTCAAAATGAAAAATAAGAATTGAATTAATTCGAATTAACATTAGAATTAGAAGTTGCGGCCTGAAGGGCTTCGAGATCTAGCGTTAGCTGCGTCGCTACGTTCGTGTGCACGTTTCTCGGTCTAGCGACTTTGAGTTTTGAATCTAAGACAGGAGCAGTATATGAGACTGAATGTCGAACTAGATGGGTTTCGGACCGTTTGAAGAACGCTTCAGAGAGTGTTTTGAGGTGTTGTTGCACTGTAGGCAGTTCAAGATCTCTGTGCAGTACCTGCAGTTTGTGCAGGACGGAGGGTTTGGCATGGGCAAAGATTGGCAAGGCATATGTTATGACGGGTACGTTTATTTCTAAAAGATATTTAAATTTTTCTACCTAATACACTATATAAGCGGCCTAAGTAAAAACGGGCGAGTTTCGTTACTCTATCAACGTGTGGTTTGAAAGAAAGCGTCTGGTCTAAGGTGACGCCTAAGTATTTGATACTGCACTTCCAGGGGATGGGAATGCCCAACATTCGGATGTGGAGATTGTAATCGGCGATACGACGGTGTTTGCAGTCGAAGTAAACCGCAGAACTCTTGTCTGGGTTCACATCAATGCGCCATTTTGGAAACCATGCACCGACGGCGTTTACGGCTTTTTGGAGTCTGGTGACGAGACCTGGGACACTGAGACCTTTGGTGTAAAGGGTGGTGTCGTCGGCAAAGAGGGTGAGTTCGACGTCTTTCGGCGGAATGGGAATGTCGTTAGTGTACACGGTGTACAACAGAGGGGCGAGGACTGAGCCTTGAGGGACTCCGGCCTTTATGGGGTGAGGCGCGAAAACCGTGCCTTCATGTTTAAAACGAAACGTACGGCCTTTGAGAAACAACGCGATTATCCTAACTAGGCGAACCGTAAGCCTATTTTGTAAAGTTTATTGACAAGACCGCCGTGCCAGACTTTATCGAAAGCCTTGGCTACGTCAAAGAAAACTGCGACCGTTTTCTTACGTCGCGGAAAGAAGCCATCGAGTATGTACTTGACGATTCGATGGACTTGCTGAGGGCAGGAGTGCTTAGCGCGAAAGCCAAACTGGTGGAGAATGATGAGGGGATCGCCATCCGTTGGAAACAGATGGTTCCGCATTTGAAGTTTAGACATGGCCTTGAGGAGGCTGATGGGTCTGTGATTAGCCGGGATATTCAGAGTTTTACCCGGCTTGGGAATGCCTATGAATGTCGCTTCTTTCCAAGATTTTGGAGTGTAGCTATGGTCGAAGCAAGCATTGAAGATGATAGCTAACAAGGTAAGCACCTATTAAGGCAGGTGCTTAAGTGCGTGGTTAGAAATACCATCCGCATCCAGAGCCTTTTTGGACTTTTGACTTCTAATGAGAAGCAAGATTTCATCATTAGAGACTGTGACGGGGTCGTCGGTGATGAGGAGAGATTTTCTGTGGAGAACTTCGTCCTCCACCGCCTGGATATGGGAGGGATCCGCGGGTTGCGTACTGGGCGAGCATTGTGAAGCAACGCTGTCAGCGAAGCATTCGGCTTTCTCTTCGACTTCGAAGGCAGTAGTGCCATCGGGCCGAGTGAGAGGAGGAACGTGAGAGATGGCGTCTACGCGTAAGGCTCGGGCCATACTATTATTCGCTTGGTGGGACGGGGAGATATTCTCCATGAGGCAAGACCTAATTTTACGTTGTAGCTGATTCGCAGCTGTTTTATAGGCGGGCGTGGTATATTTCTTGGCTCTCCGTAGAGCCGCGTTCTTTGCTTTAATAAGATGCTAACGGCTATGACCCCCCCAACTGTCGGTGGTGTCAGGCAATTTATAGTCCGTCATCCTTGCCTACTGTAAGTTGGCAACCATTCACACAAATCTTTGAAGTAATTTCCTTCACCGATAAATCAGTGGGTTTGATGTACTTACGTTGTAAAAACTCATTGGAACATTAGGCTGTCACTGGAGATGGAACCCGGGATCTTGAAGCCAGCGCCACTGTTTCACCGGCCCTTAGAAAAGAAACGTATACGTTCAAATTGCAAAGAAAGTATGAATTACACTTATACATCAAGCGAAAGTAAAACGAAAAAATAAAATGAAACCAAAATCAATCTCGAAGAAAAAGAAACGAAATTCAGGAATTTTACATTCTAAAGTTATTTATCATATAATTATTTTCCTTAAATTCTTAATTAGGATTCAAATATTGAAATTAATAAACACAAATTTATTAAATCTACAATAACTCACACAATGATTGTTGAACAATAAACTGCGAAAAATTGAATAAAAGTAGGATCAATATCTGTTCTGCCTTGTTTGCGTGATTGAGTAACGAACACCCAGCCAAACATACCAACTTACATGTGTTATGTATGTTAAGTACATACTTAAACGTTTATAATATTAGTACGATGTTTATTTACAGGCATACAAATATTTGATAGGTACCTAATTTTATATTTTATTTATCTACAGAATAACTTAGACGGTTCAAAAAAATTTTTTTACCATCTAAAAAAATTAAAATATTTCATGGTCAAAGATTTATTTTAGTACAATTAATGATCAACCGATAGATTATAATCAGTGCAGGCGACAATTTTCAAGCTATTTTGCATTTTTTACTTACTGCATGTACTTTTTGCTTACTTAAATACCTTTTAGCATAATTTTTATAATACTGATTAAAATCTAAGCATCCTGTTTGCACAAAACACTACCATCCATCACTCAGTCGCAGCATACATTTTGTTCACTACGCTTTTTATACTCTACAGCAAATATGCACATTTAAGTTATTAAAATGCGTACAACTACTGTAGATAAATTTTCAATTACTGTATACATCATTATTCCAAACACGGCCAGTGGCCAAGTAGGCACTTAAAATTGTGAATTCTTTGCATAGTATTCATTTTAATAGTTTTGTATTGTTAGTTCATGATTCATTTGTTTTTGGATATTCTGGTTGTAGCTTAAGCCGTTTTATTTATGAAGTAAGTTACTTATGTAGTTCCCATTTTTAGTGTGACCCTGCAATTATAATTAACTACTCTAACATCTCAAAGGATTTTTTACATAAGGTAAGCAAGAAAAATCAGTAGGAAGTGAAGAAGAGTTTTATTCAGATGAAATATTCCAACATTTTTGAAAGTCCAACGGTGAGTCGGAGCGCTCTATTTCAGTCGGATAGCTACCTACTTGCTTTGCTTACAACATTCGGGTCTGCAGTATTTGTTGAATGGCAGTGGCGGCTTGAACCAACTACTACACACTTTCTGCAACTGCCGGTCGGGTAGGAAGTAGTAGGTCGACTTATTCGGCTAGATCGGATTCGGTAGATCCAATTAATGTCCATTAGTTATTTGGTCCTTACATATGAAATTGGCGTTTTGTCGTACTGGCCACTTTGATCTGTATTATCTCCTCTTTGGTTAAGATTTCCAATTCCAAATTTATGCAGCTATTTACCCACGGATTTGTGTTTCGAAAACCGTAATTCATTTGTTTTTTCCTCTTTTGGTTATTCCTTCTGTCATTTAGTTTACAAAATGGAAAACTTGAAATATCGCGTTATTTACTTGTACGAGTTCTACCGTGGCACCAGTGCTGCAGAAACGGCTCGAAGTATTAATGCTGTGTATGGCGGCGGTATCGCAATCATATTAGCTGTGATGAAAAGTGGATCCTGTACGACAATCGGAAATGCTCATCGCAATGGTTGATCCCTGGCGAACCAGCCAAATCCTGCCGTAAGCGAAAATTTACTCAAAAAACAATTACTTGTGAGCGTTTGGTGGACTAGTGCCAGAGTGCCGTTCACTACAGTTTTCTTAAATCTGGCCAGACGATTACTTGAGTTGAGTTTATGTTCCTCCCTTACGAAACCCCAATTTCATATTTTTACCTAATATTATTGGTTTGAAATGTGAATAGAGCAACCTAACAATAATAGGTAGCTTTCGGTCTTCCATATTCATTAGCTTATATTTTTTATTATATTTTTATAACACTGAATCACGAATTAAATACATATCTACTTTTTATTAATTAACAAAATTTGCAGATACCTACCTCTCAAACACGTTTCTCAAATGAGGTTGTGACTGTGCTTTGAAAGACCATGGGTTTAAATGGAAGTCTTGTCTTTGCAGTGACAAGTATAAAAATAAATTTAATTTAGTTAAAATAAAAAATATATTTTTCTTACAAACATTCATGTACAATGTTTAATTCCATATTTATATCAATAAAATTCTCACAGCGCGCATATTTGCAACTCTTCAGTCACACTATTGTTTTCAAATTGTGTTTTAGCAAAAAAAATGAGTTGGTGTAGACCTTGTCTACTTAACAATATGGATGACTACTTCGACAAAGTTCCGGCATGTTTTTGTGAACCATATGTCCAAAGATTATGACAGATTATTGTCATTGTATTTGAAGTTCAAGGATTAGTTTTCAGTATATAAATTGGAGGTATCAATGGATTCAAGCAAGTTACTAGTCCAGTAGCAAACAGCAACCATGTTCTCCAAAGTGGTAAGAATAATTCAATTTATGCACACGGGGTGGTTTTTAACTTTTTGGAAACTTTCTCAAAGATACAAAAAAAATCTAGTGTTTATGCAAACTTGGCAGCTGACGGCGGAGCATTTGTATAAAATGTGATTTTTTTATTGTTGTTCAGCATTCTGGACTGACCCTAACGCAAATAGTCCCAACGGTTAAAAAACGTCACCCGGTGTAACAAATTATGCAGCATAAACGAATTTTTTTTTTTTATTTGAAAGGATTCTTGTGTTATGTCTGTCAATAGTTGGACAAAAAGCTCTCAAAACTCTCACAACATAGGTTTTACTCTGTAGAGCGCTAAGCACGAGCTCATTTATTGGAAATTATTTTTTGTTTTCAAACTAAGTAAAAATAATCTCTTTATGGCTATGTAATTTTGACTTACTTGTCAATTCAGAAAAATACAGTTTCACTTTTGTGGCAAGCGTATCAAAAACTGCTCCTTTTTATTGCATCAATAATTGCGTACTCATATCATTCCTTGAGTGCCACGCTATATTTTTTTATAAAGAGTCTTTTCAAAAATACGTCCGCTGTAAACTGGATTAATACTTATTAAAAGAATGTTTAAATAGAAAATTAAAAAAAAATATTTTTAAAAACTAAAAAATAAATTAAACTATTTTTATATTGCACGTCACTTAAAGAAGTAATCGTAATGAAGCTATTCTTGACGCGAGTTGAGCTCGTAAATACGAGTATATCTTGCAGTCGTTAAGTTTCCGCCACGTCATCTTTACGACTTCAATATTGCACGTATGATAATTTAAAAGTAGATTGACGACGTTATCCCTTTGGACGTTAAATTAAGTTACACTTTCTTTGTTTACGTACGAAGTTTTGAAACGAAACGTAACTACTGTACTTTAAACTTTTATATTTTCAGTCAATATTGTTTTATTTTTCACGTTATCTGTTGTTTGTTTTGGTTATTTTAATAAAAACATAGACTATAGAACAATTATACTTTGTGCAGTAGGTGAAGAACCTACAAATGCTCTTACAGAGATATGTAAGCTTAATACTTGTAGTCATCTACTTTTAATTAAGATATTTTCTATTCACTTTGTAATAATAAACTTGTGTTTGGAATACATAAGCATGCTTTTTACTTAATTTAACCCCGTTTCAGTAAATTGCAATTTGACAAACAACCATCGCCTTCTGTTCTCGATACCTGGTATGCCAATTCATATGTTTATAATTCATTTTCAGTTCGCCCTCTTCGCCCTGTTCGCGTTAGCCGCGGCCGCACCTAAACCTGCACCTGCGCCTGCTCCGGCCCCGCAGATCCTGACATACTCCACGGGCATCGACTACGTGTACCCCGAGACAGCTGCCATCGCCCCCGCGCTCTCGCCCTACGCGCCCCTGACTTACTCCGCTTACCCTGCCGCGTACGCCGCTTACTACCGTTAAAGTGAAGTGAAGAGAAAATTGGAACTCAAACGAATGGCTAGAAAATGGATCCTGATTATAGATTTTAATTAGTAATAAATAAGATTTCAACTGCATTTGTTTTGGTTTTACTTCCCTGAAGGAATTCATATTGAAGTACGTTTATAGGTTTAGTTTGACATAGTTAAAGAGGCACATTTAAGACAAATTATTAATTTTTTATGAAATCTGCTAATTCTTTAAGTATCTCTGGTATCAATAAACGTGTATTAAATACTTAAAACTTATAGTTAAATGGGCTTATATTTGATGCTGAGCTTGTTCCGTAAAACTAAGAACCGCCTTTTTATTTAAAGGTGGTCAAATAGCGCTGCCTACAAAATAATAAATTCTATATGGAGTCAGTTGTACTAGTACAATTTACTCGTAATATTTATAAAATATTTTTCTGTGAATCTATAATATTATTTACCTGAAATAATATTATAGATTCACAGAAAAATCTAAAATATACTTTACTTTTTATATTAAGAATCTAATTAATTTAAAAATCTAAAATTATATTACGTACTTTTTATGTAATGAGTTATTTCAAAATAAAATATTCATAAAATAGTTTTATAACATAAAACTTCATAAAAAGTTGACAGATTGATGAGTGACGCGCTGGAAAACTCTATAAGACATAATAGGTTTTGCCGTACTGGCCATTTCAAATGAAAATATTTTTTTTTTGACTGATAATATCCTTAAATATCCTTGTTGTTGTTGTGATTTAAAAATAGTTCCTTAGTGTTTTGTTTACGTATTGCATTTGTTTTCTACTGTGATTTACCTAGACAATCATAACAATTGTAGGCAATTGATTTGGAACAGATAAACTGCTAAAATTGCTAAATTTAAAGATATCGCCTTTATAAAAGTACCCTTCAGATAAATGTGTTCCTGAATTGTGATGAGTGATTTAATGACTATAATTATTGTTTAGCGATCAAACGTACGAACACAGTTATAAAAGTCGCTGACTTTATCGACGGTGTTGTGTTGTTTTATTGGTCTTTAATTAATCGTACCATAAAAACATTTTCATATATAGCGCCATCTACACGTCTTAAAAAATCTTTATCGATTCATCAATAGCGACATCTATATACTTATTGTGAAACTTTTATAACTACAACTAAAACTGAATCATGGCAAAGTGTGGCGCGTGTGGACGATTCCTATCAACCACCACAGATGGAGCTACCTGCTGCAAATGCAAATTTGTATATCACCGTGAATGTGTTGCGGTACCAGATGGACATAAAATAAATTCAAAATGGGTATGTCCTACTTGTAAAAGTAAAATACCAAAAGGGGATAACTCACTTACCCCCGTCAAGCCATTACACGCAGACGACATTTACGATACAAAGGCGGGCAGTCCACCAGGGGGCGCTGCTGAAAACAACTCTGACTTGAGGTTTCTATGCAAGGAGATGCGAGCTTTGAGAGAGGATGTAAAGCTAATAAAAGATGAATTTACGTTCTTGAAAAAATCACTCGAGTTTCTGTATAATCGAGTAGATGATCTTGAAAGCAAGTTTAAAGATCTTGAGAAAAACGGGATAGGCAGCGCTGTTAACCCATGTGAAAACATAGAATCTACCATAGCTGAACTACAGCAACAAATAAGAGATCGAGACCAATCGCTCCTACTAAATGACCTGGAAATTTCCGGTATACCTGAGGGAAAAAATGAGAACACCGCGCACATCGTTACCCTTATCACTAAAAAAATTGGAGTAGAGCTGGATGAACGGGACATTGTTAATGCCACAAGAGTAGGTTCTACTTTTAGGAACCACTTGGATACTGAAGCGTCTAAACCACGTGTCATAGCGGTGCGGTTGGCGCGGCGCTGCGTGCGTGACTCTCTGCTGCAGGCGGCGCGCGTCCGCCGCGGCGCCACCACGGAGGGGCTACAGTTAGCGACGCCATCAGAGCCGCCGCGCCGTTTCTACGTCAACGAGCGGCTCACCCAGCATAATAGGCAGCTATTTGCTAAAGCGCGAGAGGCTGGTCGTAACAAGAACTGGAAGTATGTCTGGACGCGAGAAGGTCGAATCTACACTCGAAAAGAACATGGCCTGACTGTTTACAGGGTTACAAATGAAAATGACATTAGTAAGATTTTTATTTAATGAACAGTTTGCTCTTATCTCTGTTTTTCCTAAAAAGATTTAATGGCTTCACTACAGATTCTTATCAATATCTTTCTTATGTACTGCTAAAAGAACTGATTGCTCATTTTCTTAACTGTATTTTCTTTATGTGTTGTATAAAATACTTATTATATTTAAAACTCATTAACAGTATAATATCATCATACTATATTTTAGTGATTCTACTATGTAATGTACTTGAACTTAAAGGTAATCTTTTAGTAAACAAGTTTGTAAATTATCATTTAAATGTAAGAACTAGAAGGGAGAAAATGTTAGGTTCATTGGTAACGTTTACATTGTTATACTTAATCTATTTTTACCCTTTTTTATTGTCAAAAATATCAAGAATGTATATAGTGAAATTTAAGATTTGTTTTGTTTTAAACACAGAAATTTTTTCTTGCACCAAGATATATGAAATGATTTTAGATTTCTGCAGGCATTCTATTGTAAATTATATTTTCTATCTTTATGTATCAAATTTTTATTGTTTAGGTACTGTGGCAATAGAATTTGACGTTGTAACCAGAATGGTATTAGTATTTTATGTTCAAATTGTGGGAGTTTCGTTCTTTCAAATGACATGGTGTTCGAATACATACATTGCACATTATTTCAATACATTATGTTTATATATGTATTCTCGTAGTAAATACATTGATACTTATGCTCCTTTTACCTGTTTAGTGCATAGTTTAACCAACTTAAATAGTTATTTTCAGGAATGTGATAAAAAATATTCTCATTTGAATTATTATATTTTATGCACATACATTAGTTTTCACCCATACCTTTTTATATGTGTAAATTTTATCGAAGTGAATGTTTCTAATCCCTTTTACCCTTTTTTATTGTCAAAAATATCAAGAATGTATAAAGTGAAATTTAGGATTGGTTTTGTTTTAAACACAGAATTTTTTTCTAGCACCAAGATATATGAAATGATTTTGGATTTCTGCATGCATTCTATTGTAAATTATATTTTCTGTCTTTATGTATCAAATTTTTATTGTTTAGGTACTGTGGCAATAGAATTTGATGTTGTAACCAGAAAAGTATTAGTATTTTATGTTCAAATTGTGGGGGTTCCGTTCTTTCAAATGACATGGTGTTCGAATACATACATTGCACATTATTTCATTACATTATGTTTATATATGTATTCTCGTAGTAAATGCATTGATACTTATGCTCCTTTTACCTGTTTAGTGCATAGTTTAACCAACTTAAATAGTTATTTTCAGGAATGTGATAAAAAATATTCACATTTGAATTATTATATTTTATGCACATACATTAGTTTTCACCCATACCTTTTTATATGTGTAAATTTTATCGAAGTGAATGTTTCTAATCCCTTTGTTTGTTATTTACCACCAGTCTTAGGTTTCATATCTTAAATGTTAAAAAATAAGTATCTTTGTTTGTCTTTATACAATGCGGGCTCTCTTTGTTCGAATACTGACGATTTCATTGTTGCGGTGGACAGTATTCAGCCAGATATAATTGCTATTAACGAGACTTGGATTAGGGTGGGTGAAGAAGCTAGGGCGCCTTTATTACCTGGGTACAAATTCCGTCATGTTCCGAGACCTACAGACATGCGTTATGGTAGAGGGGGTGGTGTCGGTTTTTATTTTAAAGATCATCTAAAGATCCGGGTTGTTTCGCACCCATCCTCACCAATTGAGCAGATGTGGGTTTCGTTAACACTTAACGGTATCAAATTACTGGTTGGTACTGCTTACCGTCCTCAGTGGAATAATGTCGATAACTTTCTTGACAGTTTGACCGCCTCGTTAATATTTTTCTCGAATTTCAACAACGTGATCTTGTTGGGTGATTTCAATATCAACTTGTTGGAAACTTCAAATAGTGTGTCACGAAGATTTCAACAGTTTTTAACTTACAGTTCCCTGAAACAAGTTGTAACTGAACCCACTCATTTCTCAGTAAACGGTGAAACTCTACTAGACGTTGTGTGTACAAATGTCGATGTATTAAGTTTGTCTGTCGATAATATTACTGGGTCATTTGGTCATGCAATGATAACTTTTAAGATTAAAATGAAAAAAGAAAAACCTCCTTCTCAATATCGTGTTTACCGCCCTTTAACTAAAATTAATTTGGACGATTTTAATACGGATTTGTTTAGTCAATCATGGGACAGTATTTTTGAAATGACAAGTGTTGACGAAATGGTTGAATCCTTTAATAATAATATTTTCTCTCTCTATGATAAGCATGCACCACAAAAAACTCTCTTTACACGTAAAAAATCTTTACCGTGGATAACGAATACCGTCAAATACATGATAAGGCTGCGTAACAGGGCACATAAAAAATTTAGAATGTCCCAATCAGATACGGACGGAAGCACTTATAGAGAGTTAAGAGGAATTGTGTCTCGTGCTATACTCCAAGAAAAAAAGGCATATTATAATAAAAATATTAACAGTCAAAAAAATAAAAATCCAAAAACCATGTGGAAAAACTTGAGATCCCTTATAACAATATCGCCACAAAACAAAGAACTGCCCACCAACCTTAACGATCCCAATTTATTAAACACTTTTTTTCTGGATTTACCTAAAGTGGCAACTGTCCCTTCGTCTGAGTTGAATTTTTTCAAGTCCAACTCTTTTTCTTCCTCTGTTTTTGATTTAAAACCTGTGTCTGAGTATGAGGTGGGTAGAATCATCCTCGCTATTAAGTCTAATTGCGAGGGCTGTGACCGTGTGACCAGGGACATGGTTCTTTTAACTTTACCTCATACCCTGCCCATCATAACAGCAATAATTAATAGGTCTATTTCCGCCTCCACGTTTCCTAGTTGCTGGAAAACTGCGATAGTTAACCCCATTCCAAAAAATTCTAATCCTCAAGGTCCACAGGATTTAAGGCCCATATGTATATTGACGTTTCTTTCAAAAGTACTGGAATATGTGATCTATATACAATTGAAAAAATACATTGAGCATAATAATATCCTGCCTGATCGCCAATCTGGCTTTAGGACGGGTCGCAGTACTGTCACGGCCATGCTTGATGTTGTGGATAACATTTTACTGGAACGGGATGGCGGTTGTGGCACGCTGCTTTCTCTGCTCGATTTTTCTAGGGCCTTCGAATCAATAGACATACCCTTGTTACTATCAAAGCTTAAATATTACGGTTTAAGCAAATCTGCAATAAAGTGGTTCGATAGCTACCTAACTGGCAGGAAGCAGTGCGTTAAAATTCGTGGTCGGAATGCGCTCTCGGTAACGTCACAGGCGCTACCAGTTAAGAGCGGCGTACCCCAGGGTTCTATTTTGGGACCTTTACTATTTGTGTTGTATACATCCGATATTGTCTCACAGATAAAACATTGTCAGTACCATCTTTATGCTGATGACACTCAACTATATCGTTCCTTTCCGCCTTGTGATATTGATGTTGCAGTGACGGAAATGAATTCTGATCTCGACAGGATAGCAAAGTGGTCCGAGCGTAATGCGCTTATATTAAACCCCAGCAAATCCAAATTACTTGTCCTTGGATCAAAAAAGCAAATGCAGCTTATAAAAAACAAGTCTCCTGTGGTAACTGTTGGTGGTCAAACCATAGAGCAGGTAAGCGAAGCTCGAAGTCTTGGGTTTATTTTGGACGGCAGTCTTAGGTTCGAATCTCATGTGTTGGAGCTAGTAAGATCTTGTTTTTACCGGTTAAAAATTCTGTACGGAGTGAGGGAATTACTACAGGAAAGTGTTCGATCACTTCTATGTGAGTCACTTATACTGTCCAAAGTAAACTATGGAGATATATTATTTGGTTCTCTCCTTACTCACCGCTCCAAAAGACTTCTCCAACGAATTCAAAATGCCTGCCACCGTTTTTGCTTTAAAATTCCTTCTCGATGTCATATAACCCCCTTCCTTAATGAAAAACGGATCCTTAATATGACGTCCCGTAGAGAGCTCCACCTGGCTTGTCAGGTACATTCGGTTGTGATTGACAAATTCCCAAAATACTTATACGACAAGCTCCGCTGGTCCTCTCAAGGGAATTCTTACAGAACAAGAGCTTCTGCACATCTTTTGGTGACGGCTAAATTTAAGAGTTGTGCCTTTCGAGGCAGTTTTCGGTATCAGGCTACAAAATGTTGGAACAATATCCCACCACCTTTAAAACTTCCTCTAATAAAAACTACTTTCAGGAAGAAATTTGAGAGATTTCTGCTAGAGAGACAACTTTCTTTGTAGCCTGATATTCGTTCTTAGCCATCATAATTATTAATTTATAGTTACATAATAATATAATATTATATTCTGGTCTTGATGTTACTTTAATTATTTCATTATTATTATTATTTATTTTTTTATGTACTAATTGGTCACATATACTTCATATTAAAACATTGATATGGAATGAATGGTCACTACCGGTGTGTTCCTGCGTTATGTCGTACCCGGCGGCAACTGAAAATCAGTGTATTATTATGTACAGCATAATAATGCAGTGCTGAGTTTGTCAGCCATTTATTGCCACAGTACTTATTACTTTTCATTATATTTAAGTACTTAGGTTGTTTCAAGTTGTTTAGTTATTTTTTAGAGGTGAAATGAATTGCTATTACCTTTACTTGTTCTCCTTGTCCATTTTTATTTTGTACCTGATGTGGTGATAATAAAGCTTATATTATTATTATTATTATTTTATTAATTCTAATTTCAAATTAATTTTATTTGACAAACATGGAATTCTTTTTCTAAAATCGTCATTTGTTTAATAGTTAGTGTTTTGTTTTCAACGCATTCGAACATTTTTCGTCATCATGGATAAGTTAAAAATTCGAGTAATTATGGAGTATGAGTACCGTCGTGGCAGCAAAGCGGCACAAGCGGCACGCAACATCAACGACGTTTACGGAGCGAACACTACAAACGAACGCACCACCCGTTATTGGTTTACCCGCTTCCGTTCTGGAAATTTTGACCTGAAAAATGAACCCCGTGGTCGTCCGAAAACTTTGGTCGACAATGACGAATTAAAGGCAATTGTGGAAGCTGATGAAACTCAATCCACGGCTGAATTAGCAGCAGCTTTCGACGTTAGCATCAAAACAATATTGGTCCATTTGCGTCAAATTGGCAAGGTAAAAAAGCTTGACAAATGGGTACCCCACGAACTCAATGACCGCTAGCGCGAAGTACGCGTGGAGACGTGCCTTGCACTGCTCAGCAGGCATACAAATGAAGGAATTTTTAACCGCATTGTTACTTGTGACGAAAAATGGATCCTGTTTGACAATCGTAAGCGCTCAGCAAGTTGGTTGGACCCTGGTTCAGCTCCCAAACAATGCCCTAAACGAAAACTTACTCCTAGAAAAGTGATGGTCACTGTTTGGTGGTCTAACGCGGGTGTAATTCATCACAGCTTCTTGCCAAACGGGACAAGCATTACTGCAGATGTGTACTGTGAAGAACTGAACACAATGATGGAGAAGCTCGCACGTCTCCAACCAGCTTTGGTCAATCGTTCCGCTCCACTGCTCCTGCACGACAACGCGCGACCTCATACTGCACAGCAGACGGTCTCCAAGCTACAAGAGTTGGGGTTCTCCGTCATCCGCCGTACTCACCAGACCTTGCGCCTACAGACTTCTACTTTTTCCAGAATTTGGATAACTTCTTGGCGGGAAAAAAATTCAATACCCGAGAGGCAGTACAAAATGCCTTTGAAGAATTTGTTGCCTCCCGTCCAGCTGATTTCTTCAAGAAAGGCATCAATAAGCTACCAATGCGTTGGCAAAGATGCATTCATTGCATGGGTGATTATTTTGATTAAAAGAAAAAAAAATAAAAAAAAAATTACGCTTCAATAATTTCGTGAAAAACGGCAATTTCATAGGTAAAGACCTAATACTTTTATGATACATACCAGGCTACTCAGAAAGTTCTGCGAAAAATATTTTTTTACCACGGAACGCTGGCTAGTTTTAATTTATTTTGAAAATTCGATAATTCAAAAGTAAAAATATATTTGTTCCAAATTTAAATTCTGCTTCAAATATTCAAAGAACTGGTGATAACTGAATTTCATAAAAAACAAGTTTATGCAGGGGCAAGATATTTTTCTTGGTAAAACTATAATAAAATTTCTCAGTAAAAATTCTGGGTGTCTAAAAGCTATATGTTTGTAATTAAAAGAGTAGGTAGACAAGACAGGTAGGCCAAGAGAAAGGACGTCCTGTTTTTGATGACATCGACTAAAAATAGATCCAAGTCCTCACTTACTTTGAAGTTTCTTTCACAAAGGACCAGTGTCTCTGTTATAGAAGGAAGTATCTTAGGAAAGTTTGAAAGTTTAAAACTCTTTGACTTTAAGCTATATGAAGTGACTTTTTCAAATAAATATTTCTTCGACATTCAATAATATTTCCAGTATTAAAATGATTATTAATTTTATTTTTGCTTAGAGGTAGACTTGAAATGAGGACTTAGTTTTAAGAGGCTGGATATAACTATTCCAAGTTTACACCATTAACTGTATGTCATTTTCATTCTTCAAATTCAATTCTAAAATTAAAAATTAAAATCGATAAAATGATAAACTAGTTTTTTTTAGGTAGTACTGACTAAGTGTTTGTTCATTCAAACGTTCTTAAAGTGCTTAAATTTTAACGACAACTTAAGATGTACCATAACAGCCCAAGATTATTACTCTCAAATGTTCAAAGTCTCGCCATAAAACAGTATAATGGCTACTCAAGTCCTTATAAGACTAACCAGCCTATAAAGGAATTGGTTAAATTTTACACACAAACAAAAGACCTAATTATCGATGTAACCCTCGTACGCAGACAGTTTGTATTCATCATTTACTCTGATTCCTGTGAGGCGTATAGTTTTTCTGTTATTGTTCGAGAGACCAAGGACATGTAGCACATATATATGTAAAGGAATAACAAAAATCTGAACAGTGTTTAAGAAATAACAGTTCTGATACCTGAATATAGGATATATCAAAATGATTGCGAAATTGGTGAGTAGGCAACCTAATACATTTTGGATTTCAATTATGTGTTTAGTTTGGATTCATATAGATTATTTTAAAATATTAGGTTGCAAGTATGTTTTTAGGGTTTGTAATTAATTCGATTTAGATTAATTCAAATGAAGTAACAAAATTCCTTAATTTAAAAGGCGCACCTAGAGTTGGTTGGATATGAGCTGTAGTCTTAACAGAAAATAATTAAAGTATGAATAACTTAATGCATTTGTTTACTTTTCGTACAATTTTTTTGATAAATTAGTTTAATAAAGGCAAGTAAGGAAGTCAGACACACAAAAAATGCGGTGATGAAATGAAATTTTGCAAACAATCCAAAAAGAAAAACTTTCATTCGAATATGCCATTTATCATAAAATTTACCTACGTTAACACGTCGAAAGGTTATAAATTTCTTTATCGAAACTCATCTCAAAAAGCGCCTCTGAACGTTGATATTACTATGTAACAATCGGTTTATTAATTACACAGATGGATTAGCCTTCGCCCTTAAGGTGAGATGTAGGTCAAACTTTATTGTTGTACGAATGTCTAGACTAAGGCAAAGAGGGGAGTAACAAGAGTATTATGTATAATTCATTCAAAAAGTACTAGCTTTTACACGCGGCTTCGTTTTTAGATTTCTTGTCGATTACTAGATTAAAATAGGCGAAACAACATAACAAGTGACTTTTTTTTAAATCGGAAAATGAGCACATGGTGTCTAACTACAAATTTCAAAAATTTTTCCAAAGACGTCATATGGCAGAAATGAAATATATAAATCCGACTGTTCATACAAGTCCCGGCAAGACAGCTACCAATTTGGTTTGAAGAATCTTCACTGATACGTATTGCAGTGATTAAGTGAGTGCGCATACATAATTTTTTTATAAAAAGTTCAAGCTTATGTCTGAAGGATTATCCGTTTGGCAATATTTTTTCACTTTCAATTTACTTACATGTTTAATGAGTGAAAAAATTAAAATAAGTACTATTTATATTGTAACACATCTCATATAATACTTTTTGTGAAATCTAAGTTTAAATTAATGAAATAAAACATCACGTTAAGTATCAAAATTTCTCTACCTTTTTTGTCCTCAAGCGCAAAGAACTTAATTGTACAACTATTATTTTGCTTTCAAGGTATGCATTACATACTCTACAGTTATGAGTTATGAGGGATATGCTTAGAAATCAATAAAATTCGAAGACGGAAAACACAGAAGACTATTAAAATAGACTATCATAAAATATTCATGAAAAAAACAAACGGTAGATATAAAAAAATAATGAACCAACCTTTGCCAAGTTTATGTGAGTTCGTGACACTGTAACACCCCATGTCGCTAATAGGGTGACCAAAATGATATAACCGCGCTAACAATGTCATAGCCCTTAACGTGTTACTAGCTGAATGTTCCCAGATTTTGGGAAATTCTACCTATATGTCGCAACAAGTCTATAGCTTTCGTGCTAATCAAGTTATTAATTATATTACAGTTTTAATGAACTGAAGGGTCTCTAAACTCGAAAAATACTTTAGTTATGACTTGTCCATAAAGTCACCAAAAGGTTATTTGAAAACGATTGATTGGTGTTTAGTGTTTGTATGTAATTGTTCTCTCAATTATAATAGGAATTTTTTCTGTTTTTTTGGCTATTAAATAGTATTATTATGGTGGCCAGGTTTTAGTGTTTACTTTCTTCAGAAACTGACAGTAAGGATGAGGTTGTTATACTTGAATGTTTTGTAGGTTTTCTACATTTAATACTTTCTTTTCGAAGTATCCTGGGTGAGAAATCCAGAAGAAACCAGAATGTTTGCTACTAGTTCATTCAAGCTGCCGCAATGATGTAATGGTCATTAAAAACAAACAAACTTATATTAATTGTTTTATACTACAGCGGTTATTTTAATTATTATTTAAGGCATTCACGGGATTCTTACCAAGATTTAGATGTTTATTATCGAGTTTCCGCTATTTAGGAAAGGTTGCGATCGCGGAGATCAGTCTAAAACTGAGAGTATGTTAACAATAAATATTTAACCAGTACAGGCCGGAATGTTTAAATGAAGTGAAACGTTTTGTCAGCTTGGGAAAAATCGTGAATGTTTGTTTATATAAATCACAAAAGTTCTAGAAAAAGCTAGCGGCAGTAATCTGCGTGATCACGGAGCTTGCAACGGTGCCGAAATATCGGAAACTGTATAGTATAAATGAGAATCGTGGTTAAAATTCCGTTAATTCTTTAAACAGTCATATGTTTCACTGCCTGTCTCAACACTGTGGGTTCATTTGCCCATTTTTATTGCTCGCTGACATCTATCTAGTAAAAACACGCCTTTCCTCTTGATTACTGTGAGGCAAGAATATTTTATTCACATTGTTTATTCCTACATTCTTCACTTAAATGTTTTGAAGAAAATTTTCATTATTTTTAACTCTTGGTAAGTCACTACGTAAATTTTAGTAAAAATATAAAGGAGTGTAGGTGTACTCTAATGCTACGTCGTACGTCAGTAAATTTGTTATAACAGAGCAGTGACGCGATGTGTGGGGCAATTTAATGCAGTTTCTTATGTAAGGACTCTTTAAGATGGACTTTGTGCTCAATATGATGTGAGTGTTTTTGACCCAAAAATATGTTGCATTTTACGTTCCTAAAATACCGATCTGACCGACAACAGGCTTTTTTCTGTTGTGAGTCAGAGGTGTACGCATATTTCATAGTTTACAACCACAATAAAATTCAAAAATCTTTGATATTGAACCAATAGTTCATATTTTTAGACGCTTAAAGCCGTAAAAAGGCACAAACATTTATTTTAGACTCGCCGGAACAATTAGAAACTTTTAAAAGTTTGTTGTTGTGTTTTTGTTTTAGCTCTTATGGCGCAAGCGCTCCTTACGAGTGTCACGTGTTGATTAGCGTCAACCGTTATAAAACAACTTTGTATACTTTTTTGACGTAACACGTACACACACAACTTTACCTTGCAAACTAGAAAAATATACAGGATTATTTGAATTGAAATTTTACTCATCACCGAGAAATTAGTGAGAAGTCGTGATTTTTACGCCAAACATTGGCGACCTTCGGCAAATTAAGCCAAATCAATTGACGGTAGGGTTAAGACCGCACGCGATCAGTATGCCCAAAGATGCCCCCCCCCCCAGCCACACTTAGTCCCACAGCATTCACGCGTGTCCCAAGTGGTGCAGTGATGGTGGGGGTTGAGTCCCCCACCCCACAGCTCATGTTTCAACTGCATTCCGATCACTCGGCCTCAGTAAATAACAGCTTTTTTGCAGTAGGTTGAAATATGAATGATGGGGTGGAATAACGCAGTTAATGTGAATAGTAATAAAGTAACTTGCGTCAATAAGAATGAAGAATAATAACTTATCGCTGTATATTATACTGAGATACCACTAAAAGATGAAGGAAAAATGATGATATGGTGAATCTTTGTACATTATTTAATAAAAATAACGCATGAAACACATCCTTACTTTCGCAATGTTAAAGTAAACGTTACAGAAGTGAGTAAATATGAGCATTGGTTTCAGAACCTTTCTTTGTTCGCTGTAGCTTCATAGTTTATAAATATTGTTGATGTATTTTTTATTATTTATACAACATTTTATAAACTCAGCTTTGCATAGTATTAATTTCCTGTAACTTTTCTGCGTCTCGTTTTTTGTAAATGAATTTTTCGGTTTTTAATTTCAATTTTTATTACACATTGTCCCAAAATTTTTTAACTATCTAATACACAAATACCATTGATGACCCTAATTTACGCAAAAGTAATGGCAAAATGCGTAAAAGGGTGTAGTTACCTAAAGCCACCTGATGCAACTATGAAATCAAAGAGGTTAAAGGTACTGGAAAGCTGAAATGGCTGTGATCCATTTTGTGTACTAAGCTCATTATGAAATATATAGTTATGTTGTTTTAATGATATAACTCCAACTGTGTATTCTATTTTTTTTCTGATTGGATAATGTAGTTGGCAATGCAACTATTTTAGCTATATTATAAAATTACCAAAACACATTTTCAAAATGAGGACCTTTAGAAATGGGTTTTTAAATCATAACAATATCTAGTTGCTTCAGATTTACTTGTTACTTAAATTTGGCGTTGCTACCCATTCGGGCCTATTCGAGCCGGCACATTCGGTTTGGTGATTTTTTAAACGACTAGGCCGGCCCGAAGCGATTACGATTAATGTGCCGATCGGGAAGTATATACTATTTAATATCGATCGCTAAAACCCAAGCGACCGATTATTCCCAAACATTTATCTACGTTTATTTGATATTGCCACCCGGCAACGCCGATTATAAGTAGGTATACTGCCGGCTCACATATGTAGGAAGTGCCCCTTTCTGGTGTAGCTAATTTATTGCCCTTTTTATTTTGCATGATCGATAATTTATGGGTTTCCTGAATTTTGATGATTTATTAATCTATTTTATTGTCATGTAACGAATTTCTCATCACAGGTCTCTACATCTTATGACATTTTCTTGTTTCATTAGATTGTAGAAAACTGCAATGTTGGAGCTAGTTCATGTGATGAATAACACGGAATATAAAATTTGCACTGTGTGGGTAGTTTCATAGATTGAATTCTATTATTCACACGTTATTGTCAATAAAATGGATCATAGAAGTTTGTTTAATCGAATGTAAATTGGACATGGACAAATATCCCGACATCAAAATTTTGTATTTACTAGGGGTTTTAGAATTTTATCCCAAAATTCACTTGTGCAATTGTGCAATTTATAAAATGCAATGTAAAATTAGCTTGATCGCAATATAATATTCTACTAAATGAGGTCCAAGATGTCAATTGTATAAGATTATCTTAACCTGTGGTTCTCTTTTTGTATTCTAACTTAATGCTCTTTCTTTATTTTATATTATTCTATTATGCTTAAAAACTTACACTGCCTTATAATTGTCTTATAAATTTAATTAATAAATAATAACAGGAAATAATACCAATGATATTTGTCGTGCTTTGTGATATTATCACATTCTAAGGCACACATAACATGCACCCAATTAATGCACCGGTTCACCTTCGAAAGATGCAAAATAACATTGTTTAATAAAACAATGTTTGTATGTCTATTAAATAATACATCGTAACTGGATTACAAACTTTACAAATAAGTTTCTTATTTATGCTTGGATACGTGTAGTTATATTGTATTTATCGTAACTTTACTAGATTATAAATTAAAGCCGGTATGTCGTTTGTAGAAATTAAGCTTACCAAATATAATAAAGTGGACTTTATTCATACGAACTACAATTTATTCATACGAACTCAGAAAAAGTCTGTCCCTAGGACTCAAGAGTTGGAAATAGCGTTAAGGTTATGTTTTCAGAGATTATGAATTTTCTTGGTTTCAAGGTGCGCATATCTTTCTCCATGTTTTCAGTTATACACGAAAACGAAACCCACAGTTGTATTAGTAGTCATTGTATTTTGTGTTGTTTAAAATATGTTCTGCAGGAAGCTTCTACGTTTCTTTTGTTTTAAAAATGCCCTTTATTTTTATTTTGAGTTTCCCCTTAGGAAAAGTAATAGTAAATGCAGATGAACATTTTAAGCAGTAAGCAGTGTTTTGATAGCGGAATTTTTCTTAAGCTCTTACTGCACATATTCGAATGAATTCATGTTGTTACAGAATTTAAAGATATCGTTTTACCAGCTAAGGCTCCCGTCAAATGGAAGCTTAACAATGTTGAGTGTTCTACTTCCTGAATTTACATCCGCCTTAGTTTTGGTCCTGTGAGGTCCAACTGTTATACATTAGTGCACCAAATTGTTATGTATACAGTAACTTTTATCACATAAAACTGGTTTAAAGCTTGAAGTATTACAACTAAAAGCGATGATTAAATAATGATTCTATAACTATAACTCATTTTCTTTTCAGTTATTCGTGTTTGCTCTGCTTGCCGTGGCTTTGGCTAAGCCACAATTCTATTCCGGATATAACAGTTACTCTGGTTATCCCGGATATTCCAGCTATCCTGGGTATTCTGGCTATGGTTACTCTGGATATAGCCCGTTGTCCTACAACGGATATGGCGGATACGGATACAACGGATGGAATGGCTATGGATATTATTAAGATTTTATTTTCGATTGTAACAAATGATACCTGTATATATTTGTATTATAAAAATAATGTGTGCAGTATATCTGTTTAAAATTTTTATGTTTTATAAAATTATATTTTGATTTTCTGCCGATTGCTTTCGTTTTTATTTCTAAAAGAAATTGCTTCGCTTCATACATCATATTCAAATTCAAATATTTATTTCTCAAGATTGACGATTACTTGTTCTTACTGACGTCAAATAAAGCATGACTCTGCCACCAGTTCGCCAAAACTATATTACATAATTTGTGTGTCTTAGTAGTTATAATTGCTACATTATTAACCATATTTAATTATCCGTGATCCACGATTTATTAATTAAAATGTTATAAGTGTATTATCTCCTATTATATCCATGTCGGTCAACGGCGGATTATTTCTGTAGTCCTAGTCAGAGAGTACACAGATAAATAACTAAAACCGCAAATTCTGCTTAAGCAAAAAACTGTGAATACAAATTATCCCTAACGGCGTAACAGCTATAGCTAAATTTGTTACATGTTAATCCTTGGTCGTGTATTTCGTACAACCAACTAGACAATAATGAGATTCTCGGAATTCTTACTGTGGCTGGTTTTATAAACAATTTCCCAGTGATACAAATTTGAATAATTCTAGTTATCAAAAAAAGATTGCAAGCATAGTTTTTTGGGCAGAAGTTTATATGTAAAACTTTGGCTGTTGTGTTTTATAAGCAAAGAATAGAAAACTTAGAATCGAGATGTAAAGGCAGAAAGTCTAGTTTATTGTATGGAATCGTAGAAGATCACCGCAGACCGACTGGCTGCTCGATATGAGGTTCAGTTTGATCCCAGTACTAAAGCTATCAATGAGATTTTACAAATTATGATTAAGGCAACTGTTCTAATGGGCAAGTTGGTGAAGTAAATTTTGAAGGTGTAGAACGGTAAGTTGTAAAAAGTAATAAAATCCCAAACTTACTCTGTTGAAGCTCATATTACTGCTGGGGATTATTTGATACGCAGAGAGATATACTGCGAATATATACTGGGGTATTGAGTGAATTGCTTATGGTCGTTTTTCCCAGGAAAATATTGACCTGCATACTTTTAAACTATGAGAGGATAGCCAAACTTTGATTGGCCTGGAACATCTTCATGGTCACTTCATCAGAAGACTAAGAAGAAAAATGTGTAGATAACATTAAAAAACATGTTTCAAATTTATTCTCATTATTAATAATAATCCTTATTTTATTTTAAACAAATTTTATCCAAATTTTGTTCCAAGCATCCCATAATGAACAACTGCGAATAGAAGTTTAATTTGTAGAACGATTTTTGAATCAGCCTGTAGTATGATTATTTTAAGTAAAGTTAGTTTATTTGAAAAAAGCGAGGCTTTTTTACGTATTTGGCGACTATTATAGTTAGGCCAAAATATAGTTTATTATTTGTTGACAATATAATACAATTCTTATTGCGTATGAATCATAATTCAATATCATATAAATCCACCTGTCTATTAATTTCTTTATATATCGTAAATTATTGGCAAAGTTACTTGTCTAAAATAAAAGAATAACAATTACTTACGTGCATTTAGCATAACACATGGTCAGTATTCTAATATTTGTTATTTAAAAACAGGTATGAAAAAAATAAACAACAATTAAAAAACCAATGATCAAAATGACAGAAAAAAATATAGTACCAATATAGCGATTGTATTCATATAAAACGAGATGTACCTACACTGAACACACGGAAGTTAGAAATATGACAAAAAATATAAGTAATATTGACACTTGTTACAATGATCGAGAGTCGAATGTCCAATAACTTTTAATGCTTGATAAACTTGCTTTACTTCTGTCGTGTAGGGATTTGTCATGAAGATCAAGGACAATTTTTTGCATAGTTATGTCAGGACATTGATATGGGCGTATGCTATCAAATAGTATATAAACTGGAGCAACTCAACAACAATTATCACTCGTCAACCAGAGTTATTCCAATATGTTCGCCAAAGTGGTAAGTCTTTACTGCATATTTTTTAATACTGATGAAAGTAACACTTATAGCACTTTAAAGCAAAAATTAAATCAGGGCGCCCCGACCTCTATTGTTAAGTTACAACTGGATCGTAAGTTGTAACTTAACAATAGAGCTTAACATCGGAGATTTTTAGGACTAACTGAACCCAAAAGCTGTAAAAATTAATTGTGGAAAACTTTTAAAATCTTTATTATACTTAATTTTATTTGTTGTACATTAATCTCTACCTTCTGTGGCCCATCAAATAAAAATATTTTCTTGAATTTAGAAATATCTCTCTGACAGCTAAATAGCAATGGCAACCATATATGGACCTGGTGAGAGTTTTAGGCTGAAATCTATAATAGCGTACAAAGCCTGGGCTGACGCTCGCAGAAGCAAAGCCGTGGATTCGCATGAACTGAAGAAAAGATACAATGCTGCAGCCAAGTCTTGCAGAAAGGTGATCAAGAAAGCTCGCTTTGACTACATTGGCCTCATCGGAGACAAGATAGGGTCATATTCTTCAGGAAGCAAAGCTTTCTGGTTTTCGGCCAAGTCGGTTGAATCAAACTTCTGTCGCCCATCGCTGCCACCTCTGTTCTAACGGTTCTTTAGCCCACACCCCAAAAGAGAAACAGACCTTTTTGCTAATCTTTTTGCAGATCATTCACGGCTAAATAGTCAAGGTAAAGTCCCATCCCAGTTACCTCAGTTCGGACCCAAAATGGGTACCGTTCATATTCGCCAAAAGGAGGTTCTTAAATGCTTGCAGAATTTAGACGTGAATAAGGCCAGCGACCCCGATGGCATACCTACAGTTGTGTGAAAACACTGTGCAGCCGAGTTGTCTCCCATTCTAACGCGCCTGTATCTACTCTCTCTGGAATCCGGAAAGGTCCCTAAATCCTGGAAGCTGGCTAACGTGCAACCAGTACCAAAGAAGGGAAGCCGTGCGGATCCTACGAACTATCGACCTACTGCAATCACCTCCATACTTTGCAAAGTTATGGAGCGTGTATTGAACAATCGTCTCCTGGCATACCTTGAATCCAACGAGCTCCTTAGTGATAACCAATATGGTTTTCGTAGTGGACGCTCGACTGGAGATCTTCTTGTGTATGCCACTCACTTATGGAGCGAAGCCTTGGAGGGTCACGGTGAAGCAACAGCTGTATCCTTAGACATTTCCAAGGCTTTTGATAGGGTCTTGCATGATTGTCTCTTGAGTAAGCTTCCAGCATACGGAATACCTAATGGGCTCTGCGACTGGATCTCTGATTTTCTGAGGGAACGTTTGACTAATGGCAATTAATGCCGGGGTAACTCAGAGATCTGTTCTCTCTGCAACGTTATTCTTGCTGCACATTAATGACCTGCTAACCCCAGGCATTATTGGTTTCGCTGATGACAGCACCGTTGTAGAAAGATACATGTTCAAAGCACGAGCAAGTCCTCAAGAAATCTGGGCTTTGAGAGAGACCATTATTGAGCGGATGGATTTGGCCTTAAAGAAAGTGTCCGATTGGCGCGAGTCCAATTTGGTCAAATTTAACCCGTCAAAAACACAGGCGTATTTATTCTCCGCCAAAAAGAGCAGTTTCAACCTAACGCCCCCTTTCCAAAATGTTTCTGTACCCTTAAACGACTACCTAGGGCTTCTGGGCGTAACCATATCGTCCCGATTGAACTTCGGGCATCAAATTGTGTCCATGGCTCAAACTGCTTCAAAGAAGTTGGGAATCATCTCTAAGGTCCGGCGGTACTTCAGCCCTGAACAGCTACTTAATTTGTACACAGCTCAAGTTCAATCTTGTATGGAGTACTGTAGCCACCTTTGGGATGGTTCTGCAAAGTACCAACTTAAAGCGATGGACGCAGGTTGCCAGTTTAGCAGTCTTCTACAGATTACATTTTGGAGGGAGCGCGAATGCTCTTTTTGATCAGGTCGAACCCACACTACTACTAGACACAGACAGGGCATCCATCCCTTTATAGTAGACATCGCTTCGATAGTTCCTTTTTGGTGCGGGTTGCCAAGGTGTGGAATGAACTGCCTGCGTCTATTTTTCCAGAAAAGTATAGTCCTAGTTCTTTCAAGCGTCGAGTAAATAGGTATCTCGTGAATAGACGTGTAAACCTTCGTCTTCATCGTCACTTTCCATCAGGTGAGATAGAAGACAAACGTCTAATCCTTTTTAAAAAAAAAGAGGACTGGTATTGTATCGGACCTAATGTGTACTGAATATTGATGAAAATCGCATTTGACAAATTTTTGGTTACATCCGTTTCCAGAATATGTATTCTATGGGATAAAGTCGGTTTTTATTTGACAATTCAGCTGAGATAAGTCTGAGATTTGTATAAGTAAGTTTAATAGATTTAAACCCTAAAGTGATAATATTTAACATAAAGGCTTTCTTACTCTTTATGTGGAGAGGCTGATATTGTTTGTATTCGTTGCCTAGAATTTATACAGTTATTTCATATTTGTTATTACTGATATTTCCGACAATTTTGTTTATTGATTATTGTATATTGATTTCCACTTATAGTGTGTGAAAGTTTTTGGAATAAAGCTATAAATAACCAGAAAGTACCTTAGAGAATATCACTATAATTTAGCCAAAATATGTATGTCATAAAATTAAAGTAGAGACATATCATTGTTCAAATTCCATTTATATGCATATATTTACTACTATAAACATAAACATGAACCGTCCATACGTGCCATAAAACAAACAACCACACAACAACTAGACACCAGAGCTAGATACCTCGTTTCATATAAGCTTTTATTTTTTCATCAGACAAATAAATCGCATATTAGTCCGTTCTAATTAACATCTATTCAAATTCAAAATTAAAACTCTCAGTCTTCCTAAGTTCGATAAAAGCACAGCGTCTACTGATTGTCAGATCTATTCATGAAACAATACATTCAATTATCACAGATGATCACTATGCGACATAATTACGCCATTAACCTTTCAGCCGTGACGTACTCTGTGAGCTGTAGACAATCGGCGACACAATCCACGCGCATGGTTACACCTCAGAGTCGTTGGCATTATCTCTCTGTGGTGTGAAAGGTTAAAAGACCGGAGGCTTGGAAATTTAAGTTACGATTGAGTTAATTTATAATGGTCTAGTGGACTTTTTCAAAGGTTTTTAGTGAAAATGGGATGATGAAAGCGATTAGCTGTAAAGTAATAAATGTTGAATGTGCATAGGTAATTGCTGTAACTGAATATGACACAAAGGCTTTATAACAAAAGTTGATTTGATCACGCTCAGTGACTCTGAAAATCATTGTGGTTCACATATTTTTAAGTTGGATTTGAAACTTTGGTTTTTGAAATTTTTTATTTCTGCTAATTGGTTTTTTACAGCTGTATTTATTTCTTTTTTCGTTTAAAAAGTGAACTAATGCATATTTTTCTAAATTATTTATTTAAAACACACTTTGAGATGAATCCAATTAAAATAGCACTGTTGCTTGTATTGGGCGATACTATTATAAAATGATTTCTACAAAGTGTTTGATGCCTAGTTTCCAATAAAACCTTGGACTAATCAGTTTGTTTATTTTTTATGCTCTATGGATTGGTGCCGTACGACATACCATTTTAAAAAAGAGTATTCAATAAATGATAGTTTAACTCTAAATTAACATTATAAAATGTTACCATTACCTATCCCTTATATATTAAATATATAGCTGTGTTTGATTTAAACTGTAGCTCTAATACACAAACTACTTTTTTTAAAATTTAAATTCACCCAAAGGATTTAATCAGCACTTTTTTTATTTTAGTTTGCCCTCTTCGCTCTCTTCGCGTTGGCTTTCGCCGCACCCGAGCCAAAGCCTCAATACCTGACCTACTCCGCCCCCGGTGTGGTCCCAGCTACTGCCTACTCTGCCTGGAGCCCCCCATACTCCCCTTATGCCGCCGCAGCCCTCCCATATGCCTATTCTGGATATTATGTTCGTTAAAAAGTGAAAACGACATTATGATTGGCCAGTAACGTTATTATTAATGACTAAGCATGAATATGGAATTTGAATAAAAAACTTCTTTCGCATTATATGTGTCTTTTTTTTTAAATCAACTATTTTTATTTGTTCTTTACGATAAATTATTATAGTTTCTTTAATACTACTTAGAAACTAATTTGTATGCTTGATTTGTTCAAATAAAGTTCTAATTAAGAATGTAGCTTTTGTACCTTTGTCGTTTGAATAAATAGAACTAACAACCTTCAGATTTCTAGGTCTTCTACTGATTCAAAGAAACAATTTTCAGTAAAATATTAATCTCGGTATCGGTGTATAAGACGAAAGTGATTTATTTGAAAAGGAAATTTCTTTTCATTCCATAAAAACCTATAACTGTATTAAATAAGGGATGTCAAAAGGTCATAAACTTAACTATTGTAGACAGGGAAAATTCAAACGCATCCCCTTAAATATTGACGTTTCTTTGCAGCAAATGACTTGCCTTTAATTATGTCATGCTGGGATTTTATTAAGTAGGTAGTTAGCTGCACACCTGCACAGGTATGACTCGGAATTTGAAACACTGTCTTTGCCTCTATCTTAATTGGGTTTTATACCCGGTGACTATTTTTACCGTTTGGAATAAGGGGGCATGGACTCAAGCCACGATTCTAAGCAATTTTCTCAAAGTTAAACAATATAACGAAAATGGAATAAATTGTCCACTCTCGAGTCCACTCGAGAGGGCAGGAGGATCTAAAAAATGCTCTTACGCATACCTCGCCACGCACGATCGAGGTTATGTGGGACTCGCTCCGAGCCTACTAGAGCCCTACCCACTAAAAAAACCCCTGAATGACTCGTGCAATTTTTGCCTCACAGCCTTCATCTGAGTGACGACCAATTGGAGAAAGGGGCCGCGCTTACGGGGCCCAGAAGGGGTCACCCACTGGCAATTACATAGCACTGAAGGTGCTCAAAGCACTGAAGGTAAATTCATAGCACCGAAGGTGCTCAAAATGCAAAATAAAAATTGAATTAATTCGAATTTAAATTAGAATTAGAAGTTGCGGCCTGAAGGGCTTCGAGATCTAGTGTTAGTTGCATGGCTACGTTCGTGTGCACATTTCTCGGTCTAGCGATTTTGTACTTCGAATCTATGACAGGGGTAGTATACGAACTGACGGGCGAGTTTCGTCACTCTATCGACGTGTGGCTTGAAAGAAAGCGTCTGGTCTAAGGTGACGTCTAAGTATTTGGTACTGCGCTTCCAGGGGATGGGAATACCTAACATTCTAACGTGGAGATAGTCGGTGATACGACGGTGTTTGCAGTCGAAGTAAACCGCAGAACACTTGTCTGGGTTCACGTTGATACACCATTTTTGAAACCATGCACCAAGGGCGTTTACGGCCTTTTGGAGTCTGGTGACGAGACCCGGGACACTGAGGCCTTTGGTGTAAAGGGCGGTGTCGTCGGCAAAGAGGGCAAGTTCGACTCCTTTCGGCGGAATGGGAATGTCGTTTGTGTACACGGTGTACAATAGAGGGGCACGGATTGAGCCTTGAGGGACTCCAGCCTTTATGGGACGAGGCGTGGAAAGCGTGCCTTCGTGTCTAAAACGAAACGTACGGTCTTTGAGAAAAGATGCTATTATTCTAACTAGGCGATCCGGTAAGCCTATTTTATAAAGTTGATAAAAGAGACCGCTGTGCCAGACTTTATCGAAAGCCTTGGCTACGTCAAAGAAAACTGCAACCGTTTTCTTACGCCGCGGATAGAAGCCGTCGAGCATGTACTCGACAATTCGATAGACTTGCTGAGGGCAGGAGTGCTTAGCGCGTAAGCTGAACTGATGAGGAATAATTAGGGGATCGCCATCCGTTGGAAACAAATGGTTCCGCATTCGAGAGAGTACGACTCTCTCGAGAAGTTTAGATATGGCCTTGAGGAGGCTGATGGTTCTGTGATTAGCCGGGATATTCAGAGTTTTACCCGGCTTGGGAATGCCTATAACTGTCGCTTCTGTCTAAGCTTTTGGAAAGTAGCTAAGGTCGATGCAGGCATTGAAAATGATAGCAAATAAGGTAAGCACCTGTTGAGGCAGGTGCTTAAGTGCGTGGTTGGAAATTCCATCCGCACCCGAAGCCTTTTTGGACTTTTGACTTCTAATAAGAAGCGAGATCTCATCATTAGAGACTGTGACGGGGTTGGCGGTGATAGGGAGAGAGTCCCTGTGGAGGACTTCGTCCTCCACCACCTGGATGTGGGAGGGATCCGCGGGTTACGTGCTGGGCGAGCATTGTGAAGCAATGCTGTCATCGAAGCATTCGGCTTTCTCATTGACTTCGAAGGCAGTAGTGCCATCGGGACGAGTGAGAGGAGGAACGTGAGAGTCGGCGTCCACGCGTAAGGCTCGGGTGATACTATAATACGCTTGGTGGGACGGGGAGATATCCTCCATGAGATCGTTCATCTGAGCGTCTCGGAGTTCCGCGAGGCAAGATCTAACTTAGCGTTGTAGCTGATTTGCAGCTGTTCTATAGGTGGGATATTTCTTGGCTCTCCGGAGAGCCGAGTTCTTAGCTTGAATAAGATTGCTAACGGATAAGGGCAGCGTGGGCTTACCTTGCTTAGCAACCTTTTCGTTAACACTGATAGCTGAGTTGATAGCATCAGTGAGGGAATCGACTAATGAATCTATTTTGTCCGGGCTATCTAGAGATTTGGGCGAGATCGCGAGCGGAGAGTTCGGGGCCCCTTAGGCTGAAACTAACGTGTTTTCAAAGCCTTTCCAGTTAGTAAAGGTCTTAGAAGAGGTGACATTATCGTAAAATTATATATTTTGTATAAATTCTTTAAATAAATAGTTAATAAAATGTAATTAAAAAGTTAATTAGATATCATTTACAAGGAACTAAGTAGCGAGTGATGCTCGGCTAATGCGAAGAGACGCTCTTGAGGAGAGCGGGCGGCTCGCAGTTTGCGAGCGAGTACGGAGATTTCTCTAATGTCGACTTTTGAATAACGTCGAACACGGTCTTCATGTCCTCAGCCAACGACGTCTGAGGCGAACACGACGGAGCCGGTCGCGGGCCTACGGGAGCTACGGGAGCTGGGATAGGATGGGAAGGTGGAGCGGCCAGACGAGCGGCGTCAGCTTTACGGGCTTTGCTTCCAGGGGAGCCCGGTTGCGCAACGGCGGGAAGTTGGCGGGAGTGAGCAGCGACGCCTGTTTAGGCTTGACCCTCTTTACAGAAGAGCACGGAGCGCGCGGACAACCCCTGTAGTTAGCTGTGTGGCCGGACAAAAACGTCTCGAAAGTAATTTACCTGTATGTACCTTCATTTACTTGACGGCCGAGTAGTGAAGAGGGTAGCTGCCCTGTTTAGTTTCTTGGAGTCTTGGTTGGGGCATACATTAGTGTGTTGAACACAGATGTTTATTCTCGAATCATGATTGTTTATTATATGTATGTTTATTCTTTGTTACCCCCAGTACGCTGTATGGTCATCCATAATACAAGCTCTGCTTACTTTAAGCCCGTACAGATGGTGTGTTTGTCTAGAGATTTATTTATTTATTATTATTTTATAGTACGAAAAAAGAATTTTTTTCATTTTGTATGTAAAATTTAAAATTTAAAAAAAAACGGAGAAAAAATTTCGCTTTGCTTATTAATAAAAAATTAACCATGCTTACATTGTGACGCTTTCGTTTCCTTCACTTATCTTTTTTGGGAACAGTGATTCTGGATTAAAAAACTGCAATCCAGATTTAAAAGTAAATCAACAAAAACAACATTTAGGCGGAAATCATTTACTCAAATTAAATAGCCAATCAATTGATTAATCAATAAGTCCAGTCAATCAATACAGTTTGTTGTATAGAGCGGCGGGGGCATATGCGGGGTATGCGGCGTATGGGTTGAGAGCGATGGGCGCCGCGGCGACGGCAGGGTAGCGGAGTGCGGGAGCGGCGTATGGCAGCGCCGGCGCAGAGTACAAGAGTCCTGGGCCGGGCTCGGGCACTGGTGTCGCTAGAGCAGTGGCTACCAACGCGAACAGGGCAATTAACTGGAACAATTTTTGGATTACTTAAGTATTTATTTTGCGTATTAGGCGTTCATGGAAAGTTTTTTCAAGATTACAATAGTTTGGTCAGAGGAGATGAAGTTTCCAGGGGCAGCTTGATCAACTCTGACTCTAGAGTCTGCTCCTCCCTCAGACGACAAGTAGTAGTATGGGAAGTTTTATAAATATGTTTGTAACTACATCACGTCAAAAGTTATTTGTAAACACAAATTAAAAACTTTCGGCTAGTGGGGAAAAGCATGCGTATCGTGTCGTTACAGTTTACTGATAATTATAACACCCGGTTATTTACATATTCATAACCCGTATTTGATTCTCAAACCAACATAAAGGAAAGTTGTTATCATAGTAAATAACTAGAATTATTAAATTTTTAATATAATTAAAAATAACTATCTAATATTAAATAAAAATCTGACATAGGCTTTGTCATGAGGAGCGGTTCTGTTCCATCGCAGCAGAACCGCCCTTCATATTACAGAATAAACTCACCTACTATTCGAGTGCGACGAGTTCAGTTGCTTTACATAAATGTATTGGCAGAGACTAAATTGTACCAAGAGAGTTTATGTACAACAAAAATTAAGAATAATTAAGAGCGATTGCTTTATTAAAATCAATTTAGAAGCCTATCGCTTTGAAAAACATTACAAAATTTGCAATGTCTCATATACTATCAGGACCTTTTTAATCGAAAAAATATACACATAAATATACTTATGAGTAAACAGTTTTATTGTTTTTTGCGAGGAAAAGATGTTTAATGAATTATTTTATTTCTTAAAAATTATCAAAGTTACAACAATTAAACTAATAATAATAGATTCCCAGACAAACACACCAACTGTAAGGCCCCGAAGTAACCACAATTTGTGTTATGGATGACCATTCATCGAACTGGGTGGAAACGCAGAATGAACATAAATATATAAAAAAAACAATCATGATCCGAGAACAAACATATGTGTTCATCACCCAAATGAATGTCCCGACCAGGACTCGAACCTGGGACATACACCACTCCGCCGCCGTTATAAACTTGAAAATAGATTAAAAATTCAACTCCTCAAAAGATGTATATTAATATAATATTATTAATATTATTTTCCCACTTACCAGCTTGCACATCTTGATACAAACTACTTGTTCACTCAGGGCTGAATGTTGCCCTTGATCGTGAGGATTCCCTTATATACCCCAGTTGTGGTTAGTGCAAAATCCTAAACTGACCTTTGCAAAGCTGTGGGCGGTTGCATGCAAGATGTGATTCTTAGTCTAATTATGTGCATTGGAAATTTTCGATAGCTATTGGCATTAGGCTTAGACATATTTAAATGATGTTGGTGGGAAACTTATGTGAGAAATAAATTGTAGATATCTAAACTTATTGCATGTTTTCATGTAGTTTTAAATTATTAGTTAAATTACGAACTTCTCACAGCCATAACTTGCTTCTATAAATTATATCATATAATTAATGTTGTGAACCTTACCCTTATAACTATATAGGCGAATGGAAATTAAATTGTAGGAAATATTTTAGGTTTGGACTTTACGAAATATGAACTCCTTCGTTTGTGGTAATATGTAGAGCCACTTTGTTTTGCATTTCTCATATAAGAATGATTTTTATTGATATGACATGCTAAATTAATATCAAATCTTTACAATGCCTTGGTAGGCAACAGCCTTTTTAGATACTGCATTTTAACTTTTTTTTTAAGCTTTTTTCAACATTGATTTCAAAACGACCTGATTGCAAAACGAGTTTGACAAAGTGTTTCAATTACAGAGCAGTATTGGATAAAGCTATCCAAACAGCCTTGAGACTGCTTGAAGTTCAAGTGCAAGAAACTAGTTCACAAGACAAGTTTCACTGTCTTTGTCTTACGTCTACAGACAAAGAGAGATGAAAGATCGTTGGCAGTTTATTTACATATTTACAATTATTTTACATGTAATTTAACTTTACGTTGCTGTGTTGTAATAAATAATAAACCTTAAAACATAATAAGTACATCAGGAAAAGCTTGGTAATAGTTTAACAATTTTACACTATACATATTTTGCTTCAATCATAATCAAGCATTACACGATGCAATTAAGAACAGCATCAGATTGAATGTCACCCGTATTAATAAAATCTAACTAGCAAGACAGTAGTACAGTTTTGGTACAGTAAATATTATCACAAGCTCGCTTAACTAGAGCCGTCGTTGGTGGATTTTCTTTATTAAGTTTAAGGTAAAATAAGAAAAAAAAATTGTATAATAATTTTGGTACTGATAATTTTACTTATTCAAATAGAGTAGGTTATGTTTATATTTATTATAAAGACAGCAATAGCAGAGTATAAACTGAAACAATTTAAATAACAAATCCCACATAGAGTTAACTTATATGTGGATAATGGTGCTGGTTACATGGTTAATTCTTATTTTGTGTTCATATTTATAAGCTAATCTGTTACTGTTTAACTATTTATTATCCCAAATATATGTACTACATTATGAGTATATACTCCACTGACAGTTTGTGTGCAACATTCTAGTATACAATTATTGCAGCAGTAAACATAAAAATTCTGAACTACATATTTCTAAGACTAGATAAGTCAAAGTTAAATCAAGGTCACTAAACAATAATAGATATAGATATTTCATGTCATATACCATTTAGATAACTAATCGTTCTTATTAGTTTAAGTTATTGTCAGTGTGTTACATATATTCTTTTTTACGTATAATATATCTCAATTTCCAGCGAAATTTTTTTTTTGGCCACTTTTTATTTTATTTTTTGTACTGTATTTCACCAACACGCGACACTAGCAGAATGAGCCCGCCACACTTATCGCGGCTGATTGCCATTTTTCAATAAACTAACTAACTAGATATTACATTAAACATTTTTTCGTGTTGACTGGGTAGTGCAAAGAACAGACGATCAGTAGTTCAAACTCTGCTTGAAGTAAGAGAACATTTTTGACTGTTAAAAAAATCAGAAAACCAAAACAATTTTGTTTTAATCATCCTAACTAATGAGTTGACAACTATGACAATTAAAATTAGTTAGGATTTTTATTATGGTTTTAAAGGGTTTTAACAAGGTGATTCAGCAAAATCGAATGTATAAAACAATTTTTATTTGGAATTCATAGTTAACATAAAACTAAAAGAAATTTAAACTCACATTACTTGCGGTAATACCAATCCGCTGCATAAGCATACGGAATACTATACTGGAGCGAAGCCGCTGGATTAACTAGCTGGTAATCATTCACGTTGTAGGCATACGAGTATGCTGACACTGATGATGTAGGGTACACTACTGGAGCCGGAGCAGCGGCTACTGACGTCACAGGTGCGACGGAGGCAACTGGTGCCACCGGTGCCACTGGCGCCACTGGGCCAAGGGGAGCCAAAGGTCCGTTAACTGAAGTCAACTGGGCGTACTGAGTTAAAGGAGCAGACAGTAGTGGAGCAGATGAAGATCCCAGGTAGGCTGACGGGTAGGATGGAGCATAGTAGCTGTATAGTAGGGGTTCAGCTGTTATTGTTGACAGCAAGGTGACCACGGTTACCTGTAAAGAATATAATATTTAAAAAAAGGCAATTAATACTATATTGTAAAAAGGTAAGATATTGTTTGTTTGTTAACTACCAGACACAACTTAACTTACAATTTGTCACTATTAGAAAGCCATAGTATTCAAAAGTACTATAAGTACATAGCCGTAAGCTATGCTTTTTATAGAAATAAACATATCTAAAATCTACTAGTCATATTATTATTAGGAGAAAAATGTTTTTTGATTTATATGAAATCAGTAAACCCTAAACTACCAAACTGCTTTTTTAATATACTTTCCCTATTGCAAAGAACGACAAGCCTAGAGGTAGCGGTAGAGGTAGAGGTGTGCACTCGACCCAAAATGTCCACGACTCCTATCTGCATAGTCTCTATTCACTATGTTAATCGTTTTAAGTGGTTTAAATCTAATAATATTTAGATGTATTCAAATGTTTGTTTTCCAAAAAAAATAAAATAAAGTAATGCATGGCACCACCGACATTTGAAATACACCTTCGGAGACATTATATCTCGAGTTCGACATGCAAGTCTACAGACGTTTTCATCTCTTCCGCTTACAAGCACTCGCTGCATGTCGAGCGGTATACTTCGTAAAATCCAGTTTGACTTAAGTTGATGTCAATCCCAGAATACAAAATTTTAAATCTTTATAGAAAATCCTTAAGGATGTATGTTAAATATATCTACTTGTCTAATTTTCCATAAATTTGTAATATATTAGGTCCTTATACATGAAGTTGGCGATTTGTCGCACTGGCCTCTTTATTATCTCCTCTGTGGTTAAGAATTCCAATTTTAAATTTTTGAAGCTTACTCACGCATTTGTGTTTCGAAAACCGTAATTCGTTTGATTTTTCCTCTTTTGGTTTTCTCTTTGCGTCACTTACTTTACAAAATAGAAAACTTGAAATATCGCGTTATTTACGAGTACGAGTTTCACAGTGGCACCAGTGCTGCAGAAACGTCTCGAAGTATTAATGCTGTGCATGGCGGTGGTGTCGCAAAACACAGTGCGTTTTTGGTTCCAATCTTTCGTTCTGGAAATTTCAACCTGCAGAACAAGCCCCGTGGACGGCCAGAGACCAAACTTGATAATGAAGAATTGAAGGCTATTGTGGAAGCGGATCCATCGCAAACCACGTCCGAGTTAGCCGTAGGCTGCGGAGTTAGTGACAAAACTGTTTTAGTTCACTTGAAGCAAATTGGGAAGGTGAAAAAGCTTGAGAGGTGGGTACCTCATAAATTGAGTACAGCAAACGGACAAACGCGCGTCGACTACTGCGTTACATTACTTAGTTGGCACAACAATGAAAGGATTTTTAATCGAATCGTTACCTGTGATGAAAAGTGGATCCTATAAGACAATCGGAAACGCTCATCGCAATGGTTAAACCCTGGTGAACCAGCCAAAATTTACTTGTGAGCGTTTGGTGGAATAAAGCCGGTGTCGTTCACTACAGCTTTCATTATTCTGGCCAGACGATTACGGCAGATGTCTATTGCCAGCAACTGCAAACCCTGATGGAAAAGCTAGCTGCTAAACAACCGAGGCTGGTCAATCGCTCTAGGTGACTGCTGCTTCAGGACAACGCTAGACCACACACTTCACAACAGACGGCTACCAAATTACAGGAGCTTCAATTGGAATGTCTAAGACATCCTCCGTACTCCCCGGACCTTTCGAGAATTTACTAATGAATCTATTTTATCCGGGCTGTCTAATTGATCGGGCGAGATCGCGAGTGGAGAGTTCGGGGCCTCTGAGGCTGAAACTATCGTATTTTTAAAACCTTTCCAGTTGGTAAAGGTCTTAGGAGAAGTGGCGTTATCGTTAGGCGGTCCTAGCACGAAGGAGACGGGGTGGTGTTCAGACGCGGGTTCGGAGTCGATCCCGGGAGCGGTACGCATGCGACGCGACGCGCGAGAGGACGTGACCGATTCACAGTCCATCTCGGACGGGACGGGAGACGCGGGAGTGCTGTAGACCTGAGGGGTCTGGACGTCGGAGGCCTGAGGGGCTGGGGACGCGATAGTTGCCTGTAAGGCTTGCGTTATTACGTCATCTGAGATGGGGACGCCGGACGCAACGAGCGCCTGGGCGAACGACCTAGCAAAGTTTACCAAGCTTTGCTGGTCCATTGGAGGGCTTGGAACTAAAATATGTAATATATAAATATATAAAAATGCCTAGGTTCCCTAACAAACCTAGCACCTAAACCTTCCTACCCGCGGTAGGGGGGCTGGGACGACGCGAAGTGGTGCCCCTAATGCAGACAGCACTGTACCGTCACCCTGGGAAAGGCCCAAGTGCAATGGGATCGGGTCAGTTTCTCCTTAGCCTGAAGGGCCTTGGAAGCGCACCAGGGCAACGCTATCAGGCTTAGTTGTCACCGTTAAGTATCCACCTGATCAAACGCGAGTCTACTACGGAGTGTGTTGCCAATAAATTGACAACAAAAACCGGCCGTAGACCTGACGAGGTTGGGTTGCACTGAAAGTGCGGGATCGACTTCGTTACGACCGGCCGGGGCTGGCCGCAGAGCGAATCTCTGACTACGTAACAGGCGCCAAGCGTCAAGTATGCAGCCAGAAAAACAGCCCGAGCCTTGCGAACTACTATGGAATTTAATCGACCGTAGTAAGCTCAACTCTGTTGTTGCTGCTCTCACCAAGGTGAGATATTAATTCGAGGGGTGCACAGAGTGCGGGATTGACTACGTTTCGACTGGCCGAAGCCGGCCGCAGAGCGAGTCTCTAACTAACGTAACAAGCGCCCAGCAGAAAAACAGCCTGAACCTTGCGAACTACTATCGACTTTAATCGACCGTAGTAAGCTCAGCTCTGTTGTTGCTGCGAGACTGACTTAGTTGCAGCTGATCGAAACCGGCCGCAGCGTAAGTACTACAAGCGAGATTTGTACGAATCTCAGCGTATGAGTATTGCTACGAGTTGTCGTCGTGAGACGACAAGCGTGACACAACAGCTGGTGCGACCGCGAACACGTCCGAGCGGGGCCGGAAGCAGAACGGATCTGAGAGTGGCGTTTGAGTATTGCTACGAGAGAAGTCGTGAGACAACAATCGTGACTCGGCAGCCGGGAGCGACCTTCAACACGTCCGAACGGGTCCGGACGCAGATTGGGTCAATATCCGTATTGGCAGAGCGGCGACCATGTTCGGGGAGCTCAGCAAAAGAGTATGGAGTAACAAACTTTTAACTACAAGACCAAGATGTTAGTCTTTAAGGCTTCTGTCATACGCATACTCTTATACTGTTCTGTGATCTGGATGACGTATGCAAAACTGGAACGTCGTATAAACTCGTAAGATCTTGGGCATAGCATGATAAGACAGGATGTTGAAATCAGAGAGTTTTTTAAATCGCACAACTGCCTAACTGGACCGCGCTTCACAAATAAAGGCGCTTGCGTTGGCTAGGGTAGTTGTGAACGCAAAGACAGGACCAAGCCGGACATGGCCGCTTTTAAAATCTACTATCAAAACTGGAAGCAATTTGCAGAAAACCAAACGGAATGGCACAAACGTGTGGTAGAAGGTCGCAAGTTTTACAATGATGCCTGGTTCCTGGCATTTGCTGACAAAAGACACAGACGCCATTTTGGTAACTCAATACCATCCTGACGAAATCTTCTCTTGTCAAGCCTGTGGTAGATCGTGTCACTCGCATCGGTCTTTTCAGTCACCACAAGCGATATCTGACAGATATTGCACCATAAATAATCTGCAATAGACGTAAAGGCCATATATACACAAATAATTAAGAAGAATCCCTGAACCATAAATAGGTTGTTACCCGTAAATAAACATGACTACGAGTATTTCTGTTAAAACAATGTATTTTTATGTTAATGTAGATATTTTGTCTTTTGAAACTTGAGAAATGAATATACTTAAATAGTGACAGGTAAGGTGTTTCGTTGGAACCTGCAACCTCATTTATTACAATACATGATGACAATGTTTGTCTAACCTTTGAATAGCAAATAATATATATTTCGTTCGCTCGTTTCGTTAAGTTATGAGAAATAAAACTTGTTACTTTTGCCGAGCTTCTAGCAGAGGAAGTAATATTCAAATAGATAATATCCTGGTATGTAAAAACCATTCAGGTCATACCGCGAACTAAGGAGATCCATAAAAAATTGTAATATAAATAACGAGCAAATGAACTCTGTGTTGTTCTTAACACAAATTTCTATACAGGTTTCAAACATGTTACCCCGTCGACACCACCTAGTCATCACAGTTTGTAAAGTGAACTTATAATTATGTACCCTATATTACAGTTTTACCAAGAAAAAGTTTTGCAGTATATTATAGTAACCGAGATTAATCTAAATTAGCTTGATTATACTTGATCTCGTAGGGATGTTCTGATAATTTATAACATAGATTTCAATGCGAATCCTACAGTATTGCATAAAATAACCTAGTTTCTCATAGTATGTGACGCAAATATTACCAATTTTTAGAACAAGAACCAAATCCGTTTTATCATGTAACTTGTCGGAAAGCCAGAATTTGTTAGAAATATAGCACCAGAATGTTATGCCATCTGACGGGAGCACGTTTCTACAAACACGGGACTGTTTTCTAATTAATTGTTGATCACGTTATTTTCATTGTTAAAAGCTATCGTGATCAAGCTTGAAGAAACGTTTTGAAGGTTCTAGTTCCAACTGTTATGTAGTATACGTATAGGTACGAGGCTTTTGATATTATATGAAATTAAGGGTTTATCTGTGGAATTTCGATGTTTACTTGCTTAAATACTCTCGAAAAGACACCATAACTCTTAAGTCTTTACTGCTGTTGTAAAAATCCGGGTAAGTCAGATTCTTTATAAACAACATTAATTATAATGATAGTACGAAAGAATTTATTTGAATAACTATTTTTGGCTCAATTGAAACTTGTATCATTCATTACTATTATTAGTTATCAGTAGTTTGGCAGACAAGTAAAACAAGGAAATCTGCAATTTATGAACAAAATTATTAGCTTAACTAATTCATACTTTACCAATAAACAGACAGAATTTACTTTGTTTACTTCCCCATGAAATAGAAATATGTCTAGCACATAGCAGTCGGTTTTTTACGCTTAAGATTGCAAAAACATGTTTAAAAAGAGAGACTGGCCGAAACTTGGCCTATTACACTTGTACATAAGGTTATATTGATGTCAATAATAAGGTATAAAATAGTGACATTTGCTCACATAATACATATAATAAAGTTAAAGTACAAGTGATAAATTCTCTTTTTTTTAAACTACCCACAATATCGGTTATTCCACTACAGATACAAGGTACAGCAGGTCACTGTGTACCTTGTATCTGTAGTGTGATTTGTCACTTTGTGAGTTTTTTTTTTTAATTCACAAAATGAAAAATGTTTGTCGGAACCTTTGATCTAGAATCGATCCACATTCCTATAAGACGGAATGATTGGAAAATGGTATTTTGTTGTTGTTTTTAAATAATTATCATTTCGTTTCAGGGCCACTGGTATTTACGCCTGCCAATTAACGGACACAGAGAGTTACGCTCTTAAATTTAAGTAAGCAACTTTAGTACTAAAATGTAGTTGCATTTATTCTTTATGAATATGTTAACTCTTTGACAAAAAGGATAAACTGCACAGATTGACGTAACACTGATAAAAGCCTGACCGATAAAAAATAAAAACCTTATTTAAAATTAGTGATAGTAGAGTTTTTTTCTTAAGCTCCTTCTGGGGCTGTACTACAGTCCTTCCTATTATGACCGCCATAATAATCAAAGGAAAGGTACAGCCTATGCAGTAACTGAAACAAAGGCCATTTCAGCTGAAGCCTATGGCTGGCAACGCATCATTAGTAGTAAAACATATGTGACTAATAATGTGCATGGGTGCGAATGCCACTTAACATCAAGTGGGTCGCGAGCTCTTATGCCGGGTATGAATATGTAAAAAAAAATTGATATAGTCATTATTTCATACAAGACATTATTTCTAAAGATTTTAAGCAAAACAGCTGTTTCTTTATAATAATGATAAATCCCCAGACAAACACACCAACTGTATTGCTCCAAAGTAAGCAGAGCTCGTGTTATGGACTTCCCATATAGTGAACTGGGGGGGAACCTAAAACGAAATATATATATATATATATATATAAATATCAACAACCATGACCCAAGACCAAACATCTATGTTCATCACACAAACGAATGCGCCGGCCTGGATTCGAACCTGGCGGAGCTACTAACCACTACGCTCCCCGGTCATATTAGACCATTAAGGTCTGACTTAAGTATGTCTTTATAGTTAAGCCTTTAAATCCAGTATGAAGATACAGTATTCTGACACTCATATTGTTTAGTAGCCTACAATTTTGATATTTTGTTTCTTTCAATAAACATCACGTACATCTTTGACAGCAACTCGGAATCGTGGCACTTTGCGTGAATGGTCGATTAAAGAGGGTCTCATTCGTGGCCACCACTTTGAAAAAAATTTAATGTTGCAGAACATATCAAGGACACTCTCCATAAAAAAAAAACGAATCCTTTTAATGAACTGGTTTATAAAACAAGGATTACTCGCATATGTGTAATATTAATTTTATTGCATTAACATAAAAATATATATTCAGCTTTACGCTCTTTTGTTTAAATGATTACGTGAAGTCCTTCTTTTAAATACTTATAATTACAAAATAGCAACACTTACTTACCAAAAATATATTTTTCATATTTTTTTTCAGTGGTACTACTCTACTTCTTAACTTGCCTCCTGGTCAGTGCACACTGAATACTAAAAATCATTTCCATTTATATATGGGATTTGTAATGGTAGACCAAATACTTTTATAAAAGAATCATTGATTCTTTAGAATAAGCAAGGTCTTGCTGAATAGATTTGTTCAAACAAAAGAATGTATAATCACAGAAAAAATGTTGCCTAACATATTCGTCTTTACAATGACATTGGAAGTGAAACAAAATGCTCTGAAAATTATGTGTCAACAATATAAATATCTATAGAGCTTGAACCAAATATATCCCATTTTCCTGTTTTCAGCGCCTTTCTAATGACTCACTCTGTCTCCTTTTTTAGAGAATGTGTAGTATACAGCAGTTAGGGTAGTATTTGGCATAAATAAATAAACACTGATTTCACATAAACCCTTTTAATATTTATCTACGTCACGCAGTAGTTCAAAGGACAGAACATATAAAGAAGATTTCGGAATCGTTCAAAAACTTATTGGCAAGTTTACTCTGTGTAGGCCACTTTAATACGTACCAGGCCACTCAGAAAGTTTCGTAAAAAAAGTTTTTATGAACGCAATTGAAAATTCGATCATTTAAAGTAAAAATATATTTTTTCCAAATTAAAATTTTCGATCTAAATATTTTTAAGAGCATTATTAAACTATTACGTGTCATAGAAAACCGATCTGCGTCGGTAACAAGTTCGTGCAATGTTTTGCTATGATTTCAAGTCCAACTTGAAACCTGATGAATCGGTTAATCAAGTTCGCTTAAATTTGTAGGATAATGATAGAAGTGATCGTCCCCTGACTAAGAAACATGCTACAAGTGAAAAATTTGATTGAACAAAACCGCCGATTTACATACCCAATGTGCATTTTACACAATCTGAAGATTGGATCAGGAAGTGTTCATGATATTCTACCACCTTTGCGTAAGGTACCAATGCTCAGAAGCAGGCACGCGTGGAATGGTGCCATGATATGATTGATAAATTCAAAACAGGTTCGTTCCGCCGTGTAACGATATAATAACAAGTGACGAATGTTGGATTTTTCAATATGATCCAGAAACAAAGCGCCAGTCAACAGTATGACTGTTCCAAAACGGACCGACGCCTACGAAAGTGAAACACTGGAGAAGCTGGAAATTGTTTTATGGCCTGATTTTTAACCTTAACGGGATATTTAGTATCATTTTTCTTATGAAACCGAAGTAGCATGAATGCAGAGTGTTACACTACCAAATGATTGCCAGAAGTTTATGCTGCTTTTAGCAACAAGCGACCAAACACGGGAATCCGAGGCCTTTCGCTCCACCGCGACAACGCGTCCGCGAACTCCACGATCAAGCTGAGGGAGTTCCCAAACACCACTCCGGTAAAATTTTCGTCATCCGCCTTACAGCCCTGATTTGGCATCGTGTGACTTCTTCTTGTTCCCTAAAATTAAAAACCAGGTCAAGGGGATACAGTTTTCATCTACAGAAGATACACTTACTGCGTTCAAGAAAGCCATTGAAGAATACATGTTGCAGACTGGAAAATGTGCTTTGAAAATTGGTTCAGACGCATGAAACTTTGTATAAGTGCTGGTGAAGAGTTCTAAATACGTTATAAAAAAGTACAACCTTTAGAACATTTTGTTCTTAAAATGTATGAGTGTCCCAGTCATTAAACTCTACATCTATTGAATCTGGTCCATGTTGAGGTCGGAGAGACGGTCAAAGAGTTCGAGGTTGAACTTAGTGCAGATGTCTTTGATTCAGTGATGTAAAACCTTGTTCCGACCAGCTTCCTCGGTTGGTCGTGCTACCGTAACCATTAGACGCAGTTTGGCAATAACCAAATGATGGTCACTTCCCATTCGGCCAAAGCTAATGGGGCCACTAAGCTCAAGTGGTTCCCCATGCGCTTTCACCGGAATATTCATGTTCTCTGTTTGCTTTATCGATTGCTATTCTATCTTAACGTTCCTGACTATTTACAATCTTTCATCACATTTACAATCACTAGCTTTACACATACCCAACACGAACGCAATCTGAGGTCCACATATAATCTGATGCTCACAACACCATTGCACTCCACAGATTTTCTAAATAAATCATTTCTAGTCCGTGCTGTGAGTCTTTGGAATGCTCTTCCACTCGTTGTAAAATCTATCGTCATTTTTAAAAAACTATTAAAAAAACATTACCTGGCACTATCTAAAGAAAACGATATCTAACGTATGTATGTATGTATTTATAGTTATATATGTATATGTGTGTACCTATGTAAAAAGTTCTAATATATGTACTTAAACATACTTATCATGTACTATGTATATACCGTCTGTATAAATATTTAGGTTTTATTTGTAGTGTTTCACTCACATAAAATTACTAAAAATTTTGTTCTTTTTTGTTTTGTTTTAAAATGTTGTTTAGCCATATTCCCTTGTCCAAACATTTAATAAGCTTAAAAACCTGGTTGTCTGGAAGAAATCGCTTCCCAGCGATAAAACCGCCTATTATTTTAAACATTGCACTCGTGTATCGCTAAATGTATTATGGTAAACAATATAGAGTAAATAAATAAATAAATATTAATACCACTTCTGTTTCAGACCTCAAGCAACAGGGAGTACTACTTTGTGCTAATGGCATAGTGGTCAATATGGTATTCGATAACGTCATAGGGTGAGATCCATGTTTGTTTATGTTTATTTTGAGGATAAATAATCTACAACCGATGATCAGGTCGTTATTCTGATGGTTGTCCCTGTGTGCCCATACAGCGTTCGCAGATCATATCCCGACTTCTAAAACTCATCTGAAATCCTAGTACCATAAATAACTGGGTCATGAAAGAATAACAAAAATAAAAAAAAGCTTATTAAAATCACTAATCAAGACGGATATAGTATTGTAAAATATGTTGTATTAATTAAACATCCTTTACTTGTAAGAAATCTGTATAAATAAACTGATTAAGAAACAGCGAAATTACTGTGACGTCTGTTTTGTTTTATTTTTAAATCTTCAATTTTCAACAATATAATAATGCACTTTATTCAACCAATTACGACATAGAAATAGATTTTGTGTTTTTAATAAGCCAATCAGCTTGCGTGTTTCCTATCCAACTTAATTGATGTCGGCTTTATGCAAAATACTAGAAAACTTTTGAATGGTGCAAATCTTCTTACCAATAGATTATACAAGTGGTACAGAATGGACAAAATATTAAAATTTTACCTAACTGCATGGAAAATGAATATATATTTTGTAATATACGTAAATGCACATTAAAGTGGATATATATACGATAGCTTAGGCGTAACTAATTAAAAATATTATTTTAACTTAAATAAAGTTAAAATAATATCATTTATATATAAATTGGTATTATATAAAATTAGCTTTTGCCCATACATTAGATTTTCTCTTTGTACTATTGTTACCCGACTGCAAAGAGGGTTTTTCACGCCTATCTATGTATGTAATATTCTTTCTTACCTCGTATTGGAGACTCGGCTGGGTGAATTTTTATGATCAAGGCATCGTTAGATTTGCTGAGGCAAATGTTCTTACTGTTTTTGTTGAGCGTTAACCTACATGAGAATTTTATTTCTTTTGTGTACTACTAATATGGTATAAATGAAGTGCATTTTAGGGCCAGCGGTTCTTACGATGATGTCACGGTAATAATGTTCATTATCTCTGGTTATAAAATGAGTTTGTAAACGTACGGGGCCGGTGATGTAGAGAACAATTCTAGTTATTTGCGTGTGAGCATTACTTACATTACATTGTCAGTGGTACTGCTAGTGAATTGAAACAAAGCTATTTCTATACTATTGTTATAGGTTCTGTGACTGTAACTCATGAACTACTTTTTTTGGTTCACATACATACATACAAACGCTCGAATTACATAACCCTCCTTCTGAAGCAGTGGGGTAATGATCAGTTATATCTAAATCATCCCTATATTATAGTTCACCACCACTACGTGTCCATTCTGTGCAGTTAACTATTCTTAATCTATGACCGTTGATCTATGATTCATACAAAATGCCCGGTTCAATAGAAAATAATGTACAAAAATGGTTTTTATTGGTTTTAACTAAAAATTTTATTTACTTTCCGATAATAATTTACTCCACTATCTTTTTTATTCACAGTAGATTGGTTTTTACAAGTTTTTAACACGCAAATCGGCAATTTAAATATTTGTTTTGACATTCGGCAACCGGTCGCTAAGAGCGGTAGCGAGTGACTGAATGAGTTGTTGCCGGTCGGCAACAAAACACTGGGACAAAAAGCTGGTTCGCTGTGTCCGTTCTATACGCTAGTAATAGTAGTTCAATGTATGTGTACTATGTTTTGCAATCATTGGACTGATCGCACAGGTATCAGTGTTTTATAATGATACCTTTTTTCTCATCATTCTGCGACATATCATATAGATTTGCGACTTCGCTATGCCTCGAATCAGACCGAACTGGAAAAAGTCAGCATACTGGGGATCGGAGGATATTGCAGAACTCCGTGCTTCCTGTCTGCGATGCCAACGTCGGTACCATAGATCTAGACGGAGGTGGAGTGCCACGGTTGAAGAAAGGAATACCTTTTACGAAGAGTATCGTGCAGCCACGAGACTGCTTCAGAGCGCCATTTCTGAGGCGAAAGCTCAGTCTTGGAAAACATTTTTTGCAGGATCGGGATAGAGATCCATGGGGTCGACCATACAAGATGGTGCTGGGGAAGACGTGACCATCGGCTCCACCTTTGACAGAAACCCTTGAGACGAGTATGGCTAATACTGTCGTAACCACCCTCTTCCCTATTGCTCAGGACGAGCCGATGCTTTCGTAGCCACATGACTCGCTTGAATGGTCCAGTTCGGTGGAGGTAACTACGGCGGAGATGAACCACGCGGTCAGACGTATGGCGTCATGGAATGTTGCCCTTGGCCCAGATGGTATCCCTGGTCATCCGTGGGTGATCGCCATTACTGAGCTCGGTGAAAGACTCAAGCGGCTCTTCGACACTTGCCTCCGACATGGTGAATTTCCTAGCCTATGGAATAAACCCGGCTGGTGCTTATTGCAAAGTTAGGAATTTTCTATCGATTCTCCATCATCGATTCGTCCCATATGCCTACTGGATGAAGTGGGTAAATTGTTTGAAAGAATAATTGTCCTTCGACTGACTGCGCATCTGGAAGGTGAAGGCCCTAACCTATCGGATAACCAGTTTGGGTTTCGGCGAGGCCGCTCGACTTTGGATGGGGTTCTCCGTAGGCAAAGCTTGTCTCAGATGGCAACTTCAAAAGGTAGAGTAATGTTGGCGGTCAGTATTGATATAGTGAACGCCTTCAGCTCCCGGCCTTGGAGTGCAAAAAGGAGGGTGCTTGAGTATCACGCCGTCCCCCCTTATCTACAGCGGATCGTCGGAGCCTATCTGAGTGATAGGCATATAAAATATACGGGTCGTAATGGAACCGTTCTCAGCAGGTAAACTGTGGAGTTGCCCAAGGGTCAGTCCTGGGTTCTTTGCTATGGAATATCGCCTACGACGCGGTGCTGCGCGTCCGTACCCCTCGGGGTGTCTCTATCGTTTGCTACGCAGATGAAACTCTCGTTCTGACCAAGGGGAATACTTTCGAGAATACCCTTCGAAGTACTGAAGATGCGGTAGCCTGCGTCGTTATTGAGATTCATGGCCTAGGATTACAGAGGCCATGTGGTTTTATGGCCTTCCTCGAAACCGCGAGCCACCTAGTCTTTCGGTATCGGTCGGCAATACCCATGTCTTGGTTTGGCAGTATATGAGGTACCTCGGGCTCATCCTCGACAGCCGTTGGAGGTTTGAAGAGCACTTCAGTCGCCAGATCGTTCGGATCCAGAGGGTAGCGAGTGCTTTGCATCGGCTCCTTCCCAATCTTGGAGGACCAAGGGAAGAGGTTCTTCGGCTGTATACGACGGTGGTGCGGTCAGTAGCACTGTATGGTGCACCAGTGTGGTCTGCAAGGCTGGGTATCTGGCGGTGTAGGACTATGTATTATAGTGTGCAGCGTCTGATGGCAATTCGGATTGCTGGCGGATATCGGACGATTTCCTTTCAGGCGGCTACGCTCCTGGGGCGCTTCCCACCGCTGGACATTCTGGCAGATATGGATGCGAGGATTTTTGCTCAAAATCGCTCCAATGCCGGGAATGCTCCCTCGGTAGCGATGGAAAGGTTGAGGTTAGGTTAGTTTAAATCAAAAATATTTATTTTTGCTGCTCCGTACACATTTTATATCTAGGTACTTATTTGAGAAATAATAAAACTGTACTTTATTCAAAATTAAGGATTTTTTAAATGAAAATTAGGTATAAACTAGGACAAAATAACTTCTTCAAAAATTAAACGACGTAAATGTTCCAAAAAATAACACAATCGCTAAGCGCAGCAATTAAATTAGAAATAATTTGACAAGTAGTCAAAACACAACATTTAAACTATTTTGTGTTCTTAATTATTGTATTATAATTCGTTCACGGCATATTAAATAAGTTTTTTCTTTATTATTATTATCATAATCAAAAAACTTAAATAAAATAAAATAATATACAAATTAGCATAAGAAAACCACTGAGGTTTTTTAAGATAATGCTAACCTAAGTTTACATTTGTGGTAATGATGTATATTAGGCCTAAAATACAAGTATATTTGTGTATATATTATTGTGTGTACTCCAGCGCTTATCTCGAACACTGAGTATTTAAGAAATGCGTTGTCCAAGAGCAATATCACAGTCTCGGTCTGCGTGCGTTCTCGAGCGCACGTCGATCGCACACGCCTTCCCGCTCTTTTAGCCCCCGCGCTAATTGAGCACCCAAATTTCATATTTGTTTACCGAACTAAGTTTCTAACGCTGTTTTCACGGCGCAAAGTGGCTCGTTAACCGTACTTCTAATAAGTTTCTAACGCCGTTTTCACGGCGGACAGTGGCTTGTTAACCGTACTTCGTGGAACGTGAGCTTCGTCGACGGGAATTCGTTGTTCCAGGACTTCAAGTGCCGTGTTCGAGTAAGTTATCCGCGTCGTTCTCAACCGCCCTACTGCGTGTAGGGTGGTTTTAGGGAGTTAGTCATCGTTGTTAGGCTCATATATTGTCCCTCCCCAACCCCTCCGCAATGGCTTCCCTAAGCTCTGATGAGATTAGGAAGAAGTTAGTTGATAGTACCGGTGCTGAAGGCATACATATAAATGCTGACAAGTTCCGATTCCTTGATTCTCTTATCCAGCATATCATGGCGTTAATTCCACCAATGGCCCCTCAGGCCACCCCAGTCCCCCAGACCCCTCTGGTCTTAGGCTCTCCAGCGTCCCCTTCCTCCAGTGACATGGAGTGCGAAGTAGACGCCCCTCCGCGACGCAAGCGCGCACCCGCGACCGAGTCATCCTCGGACGCCACCCCAACTGACCCTGAGTCTCCCTCCTTTACGCTTGGAACGTTAAGAAGCGCTCTAAGAAGCGTTCAAAACAAGACCCGGCGCCCTCGACGCCCGTCTCTACACTTCCTGCGGCGTCTTCAACGCCAGCTGCCCCGGTGTCTTCAACACCCGCTCCGGCCCCAACTTCTGTCAAGGCCAAGGTCCCACCACCCGTTTTCCTTCGGGAAAAGGGTAAATGGACCGAGGTCTCGACATTGTGCAATGAGCACAAAATCCATTACATCCGAGCAGCCAACTCGGGTGAATCTATTAAAATCTTAGTCTCGTCGATAGACGACTTTCGAGCTTTAACAAAGCTCCTCACCGATAAGCAATATGCTTATCACACTTATGCTCTGTCAGAAGAGCGTAAGATCAGAGCGGTACTCAGGGGAGTCCCGTTAGAATTATCGAACGAGGCTATCCTGGAGGATCTGCAGTCCCAAGGCTTCCCGGCACTCGCGGTGCATAAAATGCACAGCAAGTACGGGAGGCAACACCCTCTCGCTTTGGTGATTCTCGCCAACGTCCCCAAGTCCAGAGAGATCCTGAAAGGGGTTAGCTCTATTTGCGGCCTCTCTGGGATCTCAATCGAGGCGCCTCATCGCCGCGGTCATCCCGGCCAGTGCCATCGGTGCCAGTTGTACGGGCACGCGGCAGCCAACTGCCGCGCACCGCCCAGGTGCGTCAAGTGCCTGGTCCCGCACTTCACTAAGGAGTGCAATCGCACTCCTGAAACTCCCTCTCCTCCCGATTGCGTGCTTTGTGGCCAGTCCGGCCACACCGCAAACTACAGGGGCTGCCCTCGTGCACCCCGTTGTATGCGCTCCAATTTCAAAAGGGCGGCTCCCAAACAGGCCCCGCGCCTTTCTCAAGAAAACTTTCCGCCGCTGCGTAGCCGGGTTCCTCCGGCTGCAAAGCCTACTCAGCCCAAGCCTGCTCCAGAAAACTGGAGGCAGCGTCCCGCATCGAATCCCATCCCGGCTCCTCGCCCATACAAACCCACTCCTCAATCCTCCGTAGCAGACGATATGCGTATCGTCTGCGACGCTATTAAAAATGTCGATGTTAGTGAAATCGCAGTCTTAGCCCGTAAACTTAGGGCTTCACGTACTCCGACAGAGCGTTTGCTAGCTCTGGCGGAGCATAGTTCCCTTCTCAATTCATTGTAGGTTCATTTAAATGAATTGATCCCTAAATCATGCTTCGGCCGACCTCTGCCCAGCCCCGGCTTCACCGGAGGCTGCCCGGCCACCGCTAGCGGGTCTCCGCCAGCGCGCCCAACTTCCCGACGGGTGTCGCTTCCGATGAAGGCTAAAGGTATACGCTTACCACAGCCAACAGGTGGTTTTTAGTGGGTAGGTGCCATTCTGGTGAGTCCCACATAACCCCCCCGCAGAGGAATTTACCTGCGGGCGGGTATGCATGACGCATCTTCCACCTCCCTCCCGCGAGGGTGCCTCGGCAGCAAAAAAAAAAAAAAAAAAGAGCAATAAACTACAAAACAAGAGAGTGTGATATAAATGATACAAATTATTGGTTATTCATTTCAGTTTCTCATTTTTAGTGAAGTGTAAACCAATAATTAATTGTAAATATATTTTATAACTATTTTTCTGTATTTTTTTGCTCCTTATGTTATTTTTATTTCGTGTTGTAGTGTATTATTTTGAATATATATGTGAATTTGAAATTCCAGCTCGGTGCCCTTTACTTCGTGGTAAACTCACTAGAAATGTTATTAAGTAATTAAGATTTTTTTTTGTTTGTTTTTTTTGTTTTATTGGGGTGGGTAGGAGGACATTAAAAATGCTCTTATGCATACCCCACGGCACGCAATCTGGGGTTATGTGGGACTCGCTCCGAGCCTACTAGAGCCACTACCCACTAAAAAAACCTCCTGAATGACTCTGGCAATCTTTTGCCTCACAGCCTTCGTCTGAAGCGACGACCAATTGGAGAAAAAGGCCGTGCAAGCCCAGCTTAAAGGCTCTTAAGGGGTCGACCGCTGAAAATTACATAGCACTGAAGGTGCTCAAAGCACTGAAGGTGAATTCATAGCACTGAAGATGCTCAAAATGAAAAATAAGTTAATTAAATCCATTTTAAATGAGAATTAGGATTTGCGGCCAGAAGGGCTTCGAGATCTAGTGAAAATTGCGTGGCTACGTTCGTGTGCGCGTTTCTCGGTCTAACGACTTTGAACTTCGAATCTATGACAGGGCACACACGAGATGGACTCTTGAGCTAAAGGATTGGGGTGGGTTTCAGAGCGTTTGAAAAACGCTTCAAAGAATGTAGGTACTTCAAGACTGTAGGTATTTCAAGATCTCTGTCAGGTTCGCGTTACGCACGCACCAAGGTGCATTTGTGGCCCTGCGGCAGAAGAGATTTTGAACCACCTGCAGTTTGTGCAGGAGGGAGGAAAAGATTGGCGAGGCATTGGTCATGACGGGTCTAACGCAGGTCTTAAAAAGCGTACGTTTGTTTCTACAAGACATTTTACTATGTCTACCTAACATACTACTTAGTCGACATGAGCAGAGACGGGCTGCGCTTCCAGAGGATGGGAATACCTAACAATAAATTTTGAACGTAGGGATCGTCGACGCGAATACAGCGTTTGTGGTTGAATCGAATCGCAGAACTCTTGTCTGGATTCACATCTATATGCCATTTTTGAAACTATACACCGAGGGCGTTTACAGCCTTTTGGAGTCTGGTGATGAGCTCCGGGACTTGGAGGCTTTTGGTGAAAAGGGCAGTGTCGTCGGCAAAGAGGGTGAGTTCGACGCCTTTCCGCAGGACGGGAATGTCGTTAGTGTACACGGTGTACAACAGAGGGGCGAGGTCTGAGCCTTGTGGGACTCCAGCCTTTATGGGACGAGGCGCAGAAAGCGTGCCTTCATGTCTAAAATGAAATGTACGATCTTTGAGATAGGACGCGATTATCCTGACTAGGCGATCCGGTAAGCCTATAGAGTTTATAAACCACCGTTTCGAGGCCGCTGTGCCAGACTTTATCGAAAGCCTAAGCTACGTCAAAGAAAACTGCGATCGTTTTATAACGCCGCAGATAAAAGCCGTCGAGTATGTACTCGACGATGCGATGGACTTGCTGAGGTTAGGAGTGTTTAGTACAAAAGCCGAACTGATGTGGAATGATGCGGGGATTGCCATCCGTTGGAAACAGATGGTTCCGCATTCGAGAGTTTATGACTCTTTCGAGAAGTTTAGCCATGGCTTTGAGACGGCTGATGGATCTGTGATTAGCCGAGATATTCAGAGGTTTACCCGGCACACGGTAATGTCTATGACTGTCGTTTCTTTCTAAGCTTTTGGAAAGTAGCTAAGGTCGAAGCAGGGATTGAACATGATAGATAGCAAGGTAAGCACCTGTTGACACAGGTGAAATTCCTTCCGCCCCCGGAGCCTTTTTGGACTTTTGACTTCTAATGAGAAGAGAGATTTCATCATTAGAGATTGTGACAGGATCGGCGTCCACTTCGTCCTAAACCGCCTGGATGTGGGAGGGATCCGCGGATTGAGTGCTGAGCGAGCATTGTGAGGCAGCGCTGTCAGCGAAGCATTCGGCTTTCTCTTCGTCTTCGAAGGCTAGTGCCATTGGGGCTAGTGAGAAGAGGAACGTGAGAGGCGGCATCTACGCGTAAGGCTCGGGCCATTCTATAATACGCTACTTGGGACGGAGAGATGTTCATTCTCGCTCCGATCGCCGCCCAGTGCGGACGTGCAAGACCCCGTTCTCCGTTGTTTGGTCCCTTCCCGATACTCCGTGGCGCTCAGTCTACTGACGTCACGGTTTAGCGTGTTGGTTCCGTGCTACGGTTTTCAAGGTTCTTTCTACTCCCTCTGAGTGCTATCGAAGTGCGTATTTTTCTTTGCGACTAAGCCCCTTAGTCTTCAAAGTGCTGTGCTAAGTTGTGTTGTGCTTGTGCTGAGTGCAGTGTTGTGCCCAGCGTAAAGTATTCTGGTTTTAGTACAAAGGATTAACGGTGACAACTGAACTCGTACTGATCCAGTCCTTTTTATTTATTATTCCTTCTACTATTTTATTTATTTTCTCTTCTATTTTCATATTTATTTATCTGTATAATATTTGTGTCTTTTTGTCGGTAAACGTTGACCCTAACGCGGTCAACTCTTTACCTGCGTACCCTTTTTAGGATTCTAGGTAGCGGCCTTCGGCGAACTACGGTTAGTTTCAAGTTATTTTCCCCAGCCCCCCTACCGTTGGTAGGGAGGTTAGCCGCTAGAGTTCGCTAGGTTACTAGGAATTCTAGGCATACTTTATATAATTATATATTTATAGTCCCAACCCTCTATTATGGATTCGCAGAATTTAGTAAACTTTGCGAAAGACTTCGCCCAGGCGCTCGTAGCGTCCGGCGCCAACATATCTGACGATGTTAGTAGTCTGGTTTCAGTGCAAAGGATACATAACGGTGACAACGAATTTGTACTGAACCAGTCCTTTTTATTTTTATTTATTTCTCTTCTCTATTTTATTTATTTTTCTCCTATTTTCATATTTATTTTTATCATATTTGTGTGTTTTCGTGTGTATTCGTCCTTTCTGTCGGTAAAGGTTGACCCTAACGCGGTCAACTCTTTACCTGCGTACCCTTTTTTAGGTTTCTAGGTAGCGGCCTTCGGCGTACTACGGTTAGTTTTAAGTTATTCTCCCCAGCCCCCCTACCGCTGGTAGGGAGGTTTGCCGCTAGGATTTTGCTAGGTTTTTAGGATCTAGGCATCTTTTATTATACTTATATGTTTACATATTATTGTCCCAACCCCTTCCCAAATGGATAAGCAAATCGTCATTAACATTGCGAAGGCGTTCGCCCAAGCACTCGCCACGTCGGGTGTTTCAATTTCTGACGACATATTTACGCAAGCTGTACTAGCGCTTAACGCGTCCCCGGCCCCTCAGGCCCCAACCCCAGCCCCTCAGGCCTCCAACATCCAGACCCCTCAGGTCTATAGCTCTCCCGCGTCTCCCGTTCCATCCGATTTGGACTGCGCGTCGGTCTCATCCTCGCGCTCATCTCGTAGGAAGCGTACCGCTCCCGGGAGCGATTCAGACTCCGCCGCGTCCGTAGCTTCGTCGGTCGCCGCCACCCTAACCGGCTCTCCAGAGCCCGAGTTCCAATTAGTTGCCAAACGCTCTAAGAAGCGTTCGAAAAAGGCCGCGGTGTCTTCAACACCCGAGCCAACCCCGGTGTCTTCTACACCCGCCCCCGCGCCGCTCATGTCACTCGAAGTGACCGCGATTCCGTCGGTCCCATCGAAGCCAGCGACGCGCTGCGCTCCCGTCCCGCCGAAACCTCAGCTCCCTCCGCCCGTCTTCCTGCGTGAAAAAACGCGCTGGACCGCGGTTTCTAACTTGTGCAAACAGCACAAAATTAATTACTTAAAAGCCGCCAACGCTGGCGATACGATCAAGATTCAAGTAGCGACTGTCGACGACTTCCGCGCGTTTACCAGGTTGCTCGGGTTAAACCAAATCGCGTATCACACCTACGCCCTCCCGGAGGAGCGTAAGATCCGCGCAGTACTACGGGGCGTCCCGTTCGAACTCAACAACGAAGATATTCTCGAGGACCTTAAGTCCCAGGGTTTCCCGGTCACAGCAGTGCACAAGATGCACTCCAACCGCGGTAGGCGTTTTCCTTTAGCTTTAGTAATCCTTTCAAATACTCCCAACTCGAGGGAGATCTTTAGAGAGGCTCGCACAATTTGCGGACTCTCAAATATCTCCGTCGAGCGTCCCAACCCCCGTGGTCACCCTGGGCAGTGCCACCGCTGCCAGCTCTATGGCCACGCAGCGGCTAACTGTTCAGCTCCCCCCAGGTGCGTAAAGTGCCTGGATCCTCACTTCACTAAGGAGTGCACTCGCACTCCCGAATCCACTTCCCCCCTGCCTGTGTGCTGTGCGGCCAGTCCGGCCACACAGCTAACTACAGGGGCTGCCCGCGCGCTCCGCGCTCCACCACCAAGAGGGTCGCGCCTAAACCGGCGCCGCCGCTCACTCACGCTAACTTCCCGCCGCTGCGCAACCGGGGTCCCCCGGAAGCAAAGCCCGCTCAGCCGACGCCTACTCCGGCTCTGTCTTGGAAGCAGCGTCCGGCCGTTCCGCCTGCACCTTCCCGACCCATCCCAGCTCCCGTAGCTTCCGTAGGGCCGCGTCCTTCTCCGTCATCCGCACCTCAGTCGTCGTTGGCTGAGGACATGAAGACCGTGTTCGACGTTATTCAAAACGTCGATATCAACGAAATTTCCGTGCTCGCACGCAAACTGCGAGCCGCCCGCTCTCCTCAAGAGCGTTTATTTGCTTTAGCCGAGCATCACTCGCTCCTAAGTTCGTTGTAAATTCTTTTATAAATTCGTAAATAATAAATTATAATGTCTAGACCCGCGAATCCCGCGTCCAGTCGTATTAAACCCAAGGGCTTATCCCTAGTATCTTTTAACGCTCGTAGCCTTAACACCAACCTTCCCGAGATTAAACTGTTCCTTCAGAACAAAGAACCTGACTTATTCCTTCTCCAGGAGACATGGCTTACTCCAAACCGCTCCAGGGGATTCGCTATACCTAAGTACGCGTTTATTCGTAACGATAGGCCCAACTCCGACGGTTTCGGCGGCACCGCTATATATTTCAAAAGAGGCTTCCACTGCTGTCCTCTCCCTACTCCTCCTCTCCTCAACATGGAAGCCACTGTGTGTAGATTGGCTATGACTGGTCATCCGACCATCATCATAGCTTCAATCTACATACCTAGTGGTACCAGACCAATCCGCAGCGACTTTGAGGCAATCGCCCTCGGCCATTCAGTCATTATGTTCGGAGACTTTAACTCCAAACATACTGACTGGACGTGCCTATCGACTAACACCAGCGGTATCGCTCTCCTCGACATCACTAACTCCCTTGACCTAGACGTCATATCCCCCATCACTCCCACTCACTATCCCAACAACCCGTCCTACTCTCCTGACATCCTCGACTTTGCAATTATCAAGCGAATCAATCTTGATCTAAGGTCTATCGAACCGCTCGATGACCTAGGCTCCGACCATCGCCCCGTTTCCCTCGTGCTAGGACCACCGAACGATAACGCCTCATCTCCTAAGACCTTTACCAACTGGAAAGGTTTTAAAAATACGTTAGTTTCAGCCTTAGAGGCTCCGAACTCTCCACTCGCGATCTCTCCCGAACAATTAGATAGCCCGGATAAAATCGATTCATTAGTAAATTCTCTCACTGATGCTATCAACTCAGCCATCAGTGACAACGAAAAGGTTGCTAAGCAAGGCAAACCCACGCTTCCCTTAGCCGTTAGCAATCTTATTAAAGCTAAAAACGCGGCTCTAACGTACTCCGAGACGCTCAGCTTAACGATCTCATGGCGAATATCTCCACGTCCCACCAAGCGTATTATAGTATGGGCCGAACCTTACGCCTAGACGCCGGCTCTCACGTCCCTCCTCTCACTCGTCCCGATGGCTCTATCGCCTTCGAAGTCGAAGAGAAAGCCTAATGCTTCGCTGACAGCATTGTCTCTCAATGCTCGCCCAGTACGCAACCCGCGAATCCCTCCCGCATCCAGGCGGTGGAAACGAAGTTCTTCGCAGAGAATCTCTCCCCATCACCGACGACCCCATCACAGTCTCTAATGATGAAATCTCGCTTCTCATTAGAAGTCGAAAGTCCAAAAAGGCTGCGGGTGCGGATGGTTTTTCCAACCACGCACTTAAGCACCTGCTTCAACAGGTGCTTACCTTCTTAGCTGTTATATTCAATGCCTGCTTCGACCTTAGCTTCTTTCCAAAAGCTTGGAAAGAAGCGACAGTCATATGCATTCCTAAGCCGGGCAAACCTCTGAACGTCCCGGCTAATCACAGAGAGAGTCATACTCTCTCGAATGCGGAACCATCTGTTTCCAACGGATGGCGATCCTCTCATTATTCCCCATCAGTTCGGCTTTCGCGCTAAGCACCACGTCCATCAAATCGTCGAGTACATACTTGACAGTTTCTATCCGCGTTATTATAAAACAGTCGCGGTTTTCTTTGACCTAGCCAAGGCTTTCGATAAAGTCTGGCACAGCGGTCTCGTTTATAAACTCTACAAAATAGGCTTACCGGATCGCCTAGTCAGGTTAATCGCGTCGTTTCTCAAAGACCGTACGTTTCGATTTAAATATGAAGGCATGCTTTTCGCGCCTCGTCCCATGAAGGATGGAGTCCCTCAAGGCTCAGTCCTTGCCCCTCTGTTGTACACCGTGTACACCAACGACATTCCCATCCCACCGAAAGGAGTCGAACTCGCCCTCTTTGCCGACGACACCGCACTCTATACCAAAGTTCACAGTGTTCCGCAGCTTGTAACCAGACACCAAAAGGCCGTAAACGCTCTTGGTGTATGGCTTCAAAAATGGCGCATCGATGTGAACCCAGACAAGAGTTCTGCGATTCACTTCTACCCCAAACGCCGTCGTCCCGCTGGCGACCCCCACGTTTGAATGCTAGGCATTCCCATCCCTTGGAAGCGCAGTACTAAATACTTAGGCGTCACCTTAGATCCGACGCTTTCTGTCAAGCCACACGTCGAAAGAGTTTCGAAACTCGCCCGTCACTACTTAGGCCGCCTCAATAGCATGTTAGGTAGAAAAAGTAAAATGTTTTTCAGAAACAAACGTAAACTTTACAAGGTCTGCGTTAGATCCGTCATGACATATGCCTCGCCAATCTTTGCCCATGCCAAACCCTCCCTCCTGCACAAACTGCCGGTAGTTCAAAATCTCTTTTGCCGCAGGGCCACAAACGCACCGTGGTACGTACGTAACGCGGACCTGCACAGAGATCTTGAACTGCCTACAATACAACAACACCTCAAAACACTCTCTGAAGCGTTCTTCAAACGCTCCGAATCCCATCCCAATCCTCTAGTTCGAGATTCAGTCTCTTATACTACTCCTGTCTTAGATTCGAAGTTTAAAGTCGCTAGGCCTAGGAATGCGCAAGCGTACTCTTCCACCAGACTGTCAGCCGACCTCGAAGCCGTTCTGGCCGCAAATTCTAATTGTAACGTAAATTCTAATTCTAACGTAAATCCGAATTAACTTAACTTCTTTTAATGTATTTTAACTTAACTTCTCTTTGCAATTTTGAGCACCTTCAGAGCTATGAATTCACCTTCAGTGCTATGTAAATCCCAGCGGGTGACCCCTTCTGGGCCCCGCTAGCGCGGCCTCTTTCTCCGATTGGCCGTCGCTCAGATGTGTGGCAAAATATTGCACGAGCCGACAGTGGTTTTTTTAGTGGGTAGTGTTTCTGGTAGGCTCAGAACGAGTCCCACATAACCTGGATCGCGCGCGACAGTGTATGCGTCAGAACATTTTTTATCCTACTGCTCTTCCCGTGGAGGGGAACAAAAAAAAAAAGTTACTCCCTGGAAATAAACATATTTTTGTCTGTAGTTAACTCGCCCGGGCGGGCAAGTTTATTGCAGGCAAGTCGACCCCCAACTATCGTATCCTGTGTACATTGCACGACGTACACAACCCTTACATCCTTCTCCCCATCCGTCTGTTGCCTTAGATCTCACGGCGCAGATATCCTGCACTTATCTATATATTTATATATTTCACATTTATATGGTAGGGGTAAGGCCGAAAGGACTTTAGGTACTTAGGCTTCGTAGGGTTTAGGTTTCTAGGGCTTAGGTCTTTCCCCTGTCACATAAATTATCCTGTGCAGTTTGCCCATCAGGCGGACTGTACACTGGGTTTGCTGATATACCTACGATTTACTACAGATATGAAATCCTTTCAAAATGTGAGAAATTATTAATTGCCCATATGATCATTGCACATTTCGGATTAGATAAATAGTGACGTTAAGATAATTTAAAATTCGTATTGTGTGTTTAGGATATTTCGCTAAGTTTAGACCCTGTGGATATGCCCTCACTATTTAACATTAAACGATAAACAATTCCCAAAGTTTTGTGCGGATAATCTATGCTCTGAAATGGTGTGTAGGTACACAATATTATTTGCTTTTTCTGTACGATTCACAAGCTGTCATTATATAAAAGTTAAGCGTCATTAAGTTAACTATAAAAAAGTTAGAGCTCTTTGACTATCATTGTGCAATCCTAAGTATAGGTCACCACGCGATCCAACTTAGATAACATTATCATTCACTCATTTAATATGTATGTTTCCTCAGAGTACTACAGTGTGTGCTGTGGTCTAAAATAGTGTTTTATTATCTCCTGTGTAAACTACCCGGCAGGTCCTGTTTTTACTCTCCTTTAAAAAAAAATGAGCAATTTTACGAGTGAAAACTTTAAGTTAAAATCTACACGCGCTTTTCACATAACATACGATGTGTTGGGATAAATGTTGTTTTATATTTTTTATATTTAAAATGTTGTAAAGGCAAACTTTAAAAAAAAATCCTTTTGAAAAATATACCAAAAAAGTCGTTAAAATTAAGACAAGATAGGATACTATTATAAATAAATATAATATTTCAACAAGAATAGAGCAGAAGAAAGTTGTGTTACTGTATCTGAAGTAAATGTGGGAATTTCCGCTCAAAAATCTTATACATGGCTAGAGAAAAACATTATTTATATTAAAAATTATGAACGTAATTGTGATTTGTAATTTTATCAACAAATAAAATTATAACATGTATAATTATTATTTTTATTTAATATGCAACCTTATTTTTGTTACTGTCTTGAACTGATTTCAATTTTGAAAGGCTCAGTTAAAAATCACTTTAGAAACTGACTACTAATAAACGAATTGCTACTTTGTTTTTACAAGGCGATGGTATAATTTTTCTTACTAGGTTACAAGGTTACAGATTTATTCTGTAAATGACAAAATAAAAATAATAAATCTACACACAAGCACACCAGCTGTATAGCCCCAAAGTAAGCATATAGCTTGTGTAGGTAATAGATGATCATACAGCGAATTGGTGGGAACCCAGAATAAACAAACGTATATAAATATAAACAACCATGACCCGAGAATAAACATCTGTGTGCATCACACAAATGGATGCCTGAAGCAGGGGTCAGACCTGGGACCTCGGGTGTATGACCTTGGGTGTATCTATCCACTACGCCACGCGGTCGTCAAAAAATGAAACGAAATTAAATCTGAGATCATACAAAATTTATATACATCAGTTCTGACCAATTTAAACACTTGGGCTAGCATATTTTGTTACAGTAATTTACGAGTATACATAGAACCGGGTTATATGCTAACGATTTTAAATGGATATTGATGCGTGCATTTGTCACGTAATGCTTACTCGGACATTACTGAGGAGACAATGACACGAATAAAAATGCAGATGCAACGATTTTCATTTGATAAAGCAACAATATTAACAGTTATGTTTATGAAATGCCACGTTAAAAATAACTGCTGTTCAACTCACATAAAAGCAAGTAAGTTTTATTTGAAAAGTAAGGACTCTTTTTATTAAGCAGGACAAAATTAAAATAAATTATGTTGAATATATCAATGACTCGTAATCAAATACCATATGCGTTCTTAAAAGGATGCGAACCCCCTAGGCCATAAAACAAAACACAGAAATAAATATCAACTATATATTAAATCTTATGTACAAAATATCACTTCTTTTCAAATAAAAATAGATACATTTTCCATTTAGCAAAGTCCGTATCACTTAAAATTAAACTTGTCAAATTTCCGTTTAAATGTAGTAGCCATAAGGTGACGCGTAGGAGTAGGCAGAGTAGGCGTACGGCGAGTAGGCAGAGTATGCCACAGGAGCGGGATATGCCGCCGCTACAGGTGCCGTGTACGCCGCGGCCACGGGAGCGCTGTAGCTCACGAGTAGAGGCTTCGCAGCGACGCAAGCCAGAAGGCAGGCGAAGATCAACTGTAAAAGATTCATGAATCATTTTAATTTTTCGGTCGGTATCTACCTCAGCTTATATCAATTGTTAGGCTGACCACACTTAGAAACGAGCGATAAACTTCTATAGGCAGAATTTAGTTTTTGATAATATTAAAGAGATAACCTAGTAATGGGCTTATTTCTTTATTATGATTTTATGGCTTTATTATGATTTTGTAAGCTAATACAGAGACTAAGCAATTTTAATTCAAGTAACTGTGGATGTTGATCTCACGCAGCAAAAAGTGTAGTCTTATATTAAAATTATTTTGTTTTCCAACTGCATCAATGACAAAAATAATATCAGCTACAAAAAGCCCATTGTTTATTTCATTAAACAAAGATGTGCTACTTAAACATTCTAGCCATTATTCAGAGCAGTGTACGACGCATCGTGAGCTTCTACTCGTAAAGTCTATACGCACATCAATAATAATATAATAGTATATTAATTTACATTATATATTAATGCACTTCAAAGCGATAACTATATCAACATATATTTGGTACAATAGCCTCTATAAAAATCGTATATTAGGTTCTTGTCTTAACATATTAAAGTAATTAGTTATTTTATATTACAGAAACATCTTTCATAACTGCTAAATTTGGTAAAAGAAGTGCAACTATTTGCAAAATTACGAAATAAAATTGCAAATTGTTTTTCCTTGTAACGATAAGTAAATGTATTCAATTCAAAGTAAATTATTACAACACAAGCAAACTTGATATTTCTTAATTAAATAAATAAATAATTTTATTTATCAAAGTACTTACAAGCTTGTACATCTTGGGTATTAGTTTGACCGAATGTCCAGTAAACACTGAATATTACGAAGCCTCCTGCAGATTTATAAGGAGCCGTCCGCCATGATGGTTTGGCGCCGGAGCTGTGCCGGGGTCCTATCTTTGATGATATCGTTCGCTGGGCAGGACATGTCACCTATTGTTTCTTTGAATCAGTACTACATTTATTTAATAACAAACATATTTACTAAATAACTATAGGACAAAGAAAAACAAAATAATTTTACCGAATAACAAAACCTTTAAATTAAGTTTCAGCTCATTATCAAGTCGCAAGTTAGATTTCAAGTTTTTTCAGTCAGCCGTCGTCGCTGTGTCAGTGAGACTAAACAAACGAATTCTTGAGTATTAAAAGTTAAATATGAAATTGAAACGAGATTTTACTCGAATGTGATGACACTATCATATATCATGCGAGTAACTTTTTGATAAGGACCCTGCGCTTACGCACCTTGGCGCGAACGTACGCCCTGGACGTGCGAAGACTGAATTAGTTGGATGTAGGTTCGATAAGGATGTTTTTGGATGTATGTACTATTTCGTTTGCTTGCTGGTATAATATTTTAAGAGTATATTTCGTTGAATTGAGATAATAAGCTTTTAAAAGTTGAAATCGACCATTGACTATCATTAACTTTGATTGATGTAGAATGTATTTATTTATTTATTTAACAATTTATGCACACATATAAGATACAATAAAAGAAAGAAGAAAAAAAAAACAGTATAATATGTACAAAGTTACTGCTAATTTCCTTATTTCCTGTGACTGGAGAGGTTTATTAAATCCCCACCTTTATCTCTGTAAGTCTAAAGCAACATTATGTACTGTAGACGATTTACTTATATTAAATTTTACTTTCAGTAAGTTATACTTAAGAAACGTTTATTACTTTGTATAAAGCATAGGCCTTCCTTTCCTTGAATTTCATTCTATAAAGTAAAACATCAGATTTCATTTTTAAACTCATTATAATGTTTAATTATTCCGATCGATTTTCTCATAATATTGGTCAAGAAAACTAGCAGATAGTCCGTGAATCTTAACCTACTTCTATTCGTCCTACTGCTTACACATTTACAACAACATTAGTTTCTGAGTCTTCGTCTACATCCCAATCTCTCAGGGTATTAAATAAATAATGCCATTGTCAATACAAATCGAGATAGCTCTCCAGTCAAATCACTTATTAAAATCGGTGCTGCCAAACATTCATCCAAAATCTTGCCTGACTTCTTTGTCATCCTCACTTAAAACGAAAGTAAAAGATACTTTACCATCGTTGCTATTTGAAATTGAAACTCAATTTTACGATAGAAATGCCTCAAATTACAGATCTTTACCACACCTAACACAACCATGAACATGCTCATTTTAAGTTGAACTTATGTTAGATTTAGAGTAAAGTGAAGAAGAAAAACGTAAGGATTATGTCCATGTAACAACACAACATGCTTGAGAATCCTACGTCGTTTTATTGCACTTACGTATCACAGTAAGGTAAATGCAACCTGTTACAAGAATTCATTGAAAATTGTAGAGTTATTCATTCCAGGTTTATATTAAACATTGTAATGCAATTTAAAACTTAACTACTCTGTGACGTCACCATACAATTCTTTAAAAACTGATTCAAAATTAAATACTGCATTGAAAAGAAATATTTAAATTGTTTCTCAAATAGCTCTTTCTTTTGCGCAAAAATATAAAAAAGGTACTTCAAAATGGCTTTGCATATAGAATTCTTCGATAACTTGACAGTTGATGATTTTATATCTAAATATCACTTTTAGGTATGATAGGGAATGAATATGCATAACCATTTACTAGTGACATGCTTATTTTAAAACGTAAACGGTGACGTGCGGTCTGACAGACCGCTGCCATGTCTTTTTAATCATCAACAAAGAAACGTCATGAGCCAGTTTTGACAGACTTGGGCAGTGTGAGCGGGAAGATGGCGGCTTTTATGACGCTATTGATGACCTATCGATATCCTTCGTGAAAGCGCTCAGAGGCATTCGTAACGGCATGAGCGCTCTGAGCAATATAATCGGCACTCGGAACGCACCATTTATTTATCGACTTCTATTCATATTTATAAATAATTTATATTCAACACTCTGATTTACAAGAATAACTTCTTTTACAGTTAAATCATTTAGGATACACAAAGGTAAAAACAAATACGAAAACATATCTCATGTACAAATAACGAACATCCCGAACATAAAAACAATAGGTACTTCAAAAGTTATATGCAAAGACATACGCACAAGGTATTGTCAACAGCATTAAGCAAGGTAGCAACATCCTGTTCCAACATTAGCATCAAATAGCCCGCGGTTCTCATGGAATGTTCTGTACGTTTCGATTGCGACATTTTGTTAAGGCTCTAACCATACATACAACGGGCGCTCGTGAAGACCGAGGGTTAACCTTGAACTTGATTTATGCATACTTTATAAACGACGTGACTGTTATAGTTCAGGATAAAAATGAAAGTTATTGTTTGTATTTGTGTTTGTTGATGCTGAGTTAAATTGATTCATGGCGATTATTTTCATAAATTTTTTGTATTTAATAAAAAAAAGGACAAAATAAGCCAAACTGCAATTCATAGGAATAACAAAGACATATAGAAGGTATTTACATATTGCAAAATAGCAAAGAGCTTTCCTAGATGAGTCGCAAATAATCGCAATCATCAAAAAGTTCAATAATAGAAAACAAATAAGTGAGTCATAAATTTATTTATACAAATTTTATATTACAAAATAATAAATAAGTTTTGGATGTCGTAACGGTATGTTTCTTACATGATTTTTACAAAATATCTTACGATATCTTGTGATCTTATTTAATTAATGACTACTTAAGCCCAGGATTGCCAAGAGTATGTACACCAACTCACAGTTAGGCTGGGTCAGTCTGTATTTTATCTTTTCTAGCAAATTCAAATTGTCTTTAAATATGTTTAACATTACAGCCATCTTACTAGCCATCACTTACAATTAAGTAAGAAACTTAACAGTTATTGAATAATATTTCCTTCCATGCATGTGAGTGCCATATTCGTATCAAATTATGATTTCACGTAGGTGTTCTTGGTTATGAATGCATAATGAAATATCAATTTAATCGCTCGAAATAACCTGATGTGCGTAGATTTGTATCGATTTCTCGTCTCCTTCAAGTTTCAGGTATACTTAGTGTTATCGGGTTAATTGTGTTACGGTTCCGTGCAAAATGACGTCATCGGATGTAATGGCTTCCCACTGGGACTTGGTTGTCACTCACTGTGATATCAGTCTATTGTCTAATGCCGACATGTTCCCGTCGAGTCTTTGTGATGCTCATATGGGTTGGTATGGTAACACGACAGGTAAGATAGTCGTAACTTTTAAAGTAGGTTACTGTAAGGTGACATTATATTATTACATTATTTAAGTTTAGTTTAGTTGATGATAAAACCTTTATACCTATATAAAAATCGTAGAATATTTTAGTTTGTAGACTTTTTTTAAAATTTACTTTGAACCATTGATTAAAAGAGTTAAAGAGCCGTCATATTTAAATCTGTACTGTATCAATTAAAATTAAAAGGCTCTATGGTTATAAGACTATCGTAAAAAATGTAGTAACGATTAGTGGTACAGTTTTTTATTTTAAGCTCCGTCTGGGGTGGCCCTTTTTGTTCTGGTTAAAGGGAAGTGGCCATTATAATCGATGGAACAAAAGCAATTCCAATCTAAGACTACGGTTGACATCACATCACTAATCAATAATCAATAAATAGCAATATAGTTAATCAGTAACATCTACGATTAGTGAAGTCCATGAGCACGGATGGCACTCACCATCTGGTGGATTGCTTGCTCGTTTGCCGACTCCGGCAAAGTAAACAAAAACATTGTGAAACAAACCGGACCAACCACTGCGGTCTGCTTCTGTCTTGAAATGAGCTAGATATTGACTAAAACACATGTATTTAATGTTGAAACAATGGTTAATAAGTTATCCTTTTGTTTAAATAAACGGACGTCTGATTTATTTATTGCTATTGCAATTGTAACCGAAATAAAAGTCACTTATTAATAAGTACAACTCATTAATCTTATTGTGTTTTTGATATATCTGCATCAAAAATTATGTCCCGCTTGTCAAAACGAAATCATATAATTTATAATTCATCTAAAGCCATAACGATAAACCATAACGTACATCAATCCCTGTAACCTTTTAAGAAGTAAACTAAAAAATAACTGAAGTGTTTTTCAAATCTAAAATTTTTACAATAATTCAATCTTTGTTGACTCACTCTAAAAATGTTATGTAACGTGGATTTAAGTATTCCATAAAAATACATCAAATTGATAAATATACTAAGTGCTTAAACACATTACTTTGATGTATGTAATTGGGTTTTTGCTACTATAGGTATATGCGGTATATGCATATTATTTTTATATTTTAATATTGGTATAGGTAATTATTATCTTTTTTTTTTGACAAATTCAAAATTTTACTTAAATTAACGATTATAAAATAAAATAAAATTATGCTACAAATAAAAAACTAAATCTAAACTTGAATCCATTAAAGGCAACGTAGTCAACAGGCTGGCCGAATTACCACGCTGGATTGCAATAGAAATTCGTTGTGCGAGGTATGTTAAAACTTTAACCTCCGTAAGTAAATACGAATAAAACCAACATTTAATAACTTTCACAAGCTCTGCTTACTGTGGGGCCATACAGTTGGTGTGTTTGTCCGGGGATTTACATCTTGTAATGACAGGTGAAGTACATAAGAAGTACAGAAGGTGTAATACATAACGCATTCTCGCTCCGATCGCCGCCCAGTGCGGACGTGCAAGACCCCGTTCTCCGTTGTTTGGTCCCTTCCCGATACTCCGTGGCGCTCAGTATACTGACGTCACGGTATAGCGTGTTGGTTCCGTGCTACGGTTTTCAAGGTTCTTTCTACTCCCTCTGAGTGCTATCGAAGTGCGATTTTTCTTTTGCGACTAAGCCCCTTAGTCTTCAAAGTGCTGTGCTAAGTTGTGTTGTGCTTGTGCTGAGTGCAGTGTTGTGCCCAGCGTAAGTAGTCTGGTTTCAGTGCAAAGGATACTTAACGGTGACAACGAATTTGTACTGAACCAGTCCTTTTATTTTTATTTATTTTTCTTCTCTATTTTATTTTATTTTTTTCTATTTTTCATATTTATTTTTATCATATCTGTGTGTTTTCGTGTGTATTTGTCCTTTTTGTCGGTAAAGGTTGACCCTAACGCGGTCAACTTTTTACCTGCGCACCCTTTTTAGGTTTCTAGGTAGTGGCCTTCCGCATACTACGGTTAGTTTTAAGTTATTCTCCCCAGCCCCCCTACCGCTGGTAGGGAGGTTTGCCGCTAGGGTTGCTAGGTTTTTATTTAGGGACTCTAGGCATTTGTTATTTAAATAGGTGCTAGGTTTGCTAGGGGACCTAGGCATACTTTATATATTTATATATAACATATTCAAGCCCTCCAATGGACCTTGTAAGCGTTCTTAGGTCGTTCGCCCAGGCGCTCGCGGCGTCCGGTTGCCCCATCCCAGATGACGTACTAACGCAGGCCTTACAGGCTACTATCGCGTCCCCGGCCCCTCAGGCCTCAACCCCGGCCCCTCAGGCCTCCGACGTCCAGACCCCTCAGGTCTTCAGCTCTCCCGCGTCTCCCGCCTCGTCCGAGATGAACTGCGAATCGGTCGCATCCTCTCACGCGTCGCGTCGTAAGCGTACCGCTCCCGGGAGTGATTCCGAACCCGCGTCTGACACGTCGTCAGATGCCGTCACCTTAACCGGCTCTCCTGAGCCCGCCTTTCAACTTGTCGCCAAGCGCTCCAAGAAGCGCTCTAAGAAAGCTTCGGTATCTTCAATACCCGAGCCCTCCCCGGTGTCTTCAACACCAGCCCCCGCGCCGTTAAAATCGCTCGTAGTAACCGCGTCTCCGTCGGTCACATCGAAGCCAGCGACGCGCTGCGCTCCCGTCCCGCCGAAGCCTCAGCTCCCTCCGCCCGTATTCCTGCGCGAAAAAGCGCGCTGGACCGCGGTCTCAAACTTGTGCAAAGAGCACAAAATTAATTACTTAAAAGCCGCCAACGCTGGCGATACAATCAAAATCCAAGTAGCGACCGTCGACGACTTCCGCGCGTTTACCAGGCTACTATCATTAAATCATATCGCGTATCACACCTACGCCCTCCCGGAGGAGCGTAAGATCCGCGCTGTACTACGGGGCGTCCCGTTCGAGCTCGAGAACGAAGAAATCCTCGAGGACCTTAAGTCTCAGGGTTTCCCGGTCACAGCAGTGCACAAGATGCACTCCAACCGCGGTAGGCGTTTTCCCTTAGCTCTGGTAATCCTTACCAACACTCCAAACTCGAAAGAGATTTTCAGAGAGGCTCGCACAATTTGCGGACTCTCGAACATCTCCGTCGAGCGTCAAACCCCCGCGGTCACCCCGGGCAGTGCCACCGCTGCCAGCTATATGGCCACGCAGCGGCTAACTGTTCAGCTCCCCCCAGGTGCGTTAAGTGCCTGGATCCCCACTTCACTAAGGAGTGCACTCGCACTCCCGAATCCACTTCCCCCCCTGCCTGTGTGCTGTGCGGCCAGTCCGGCCACACAGCAAACTACAGGGGTTGCCCGCGCGCTCCGCGCTCCACCGTCAAGAGGGTCGCGCCTAAACCGGCGCCGCCGCTCACCTCCGCTAACTTCCCGCCGCTGCGCAACCGGGGTCCCCCGGAAGCAAAGCCCGTTCAGCCGACGCCTACTCCGGCTCTGTCTTGGAGGCAGCGTCCGATCGTTCCGCCTGCACCTTCCCGACCCATCCCAGCTCCCGCAGCTTCCGTAGGGCCGCGTCCTTCTCCGTCATCCGCACCTCAGTCGTCGTTGGCTGAGGACATGAAGACCGTGTTCGACGTTATTCAAAACGTCGATATTAACGAAATTTCCGTGCTCGCACGCAAACTGCGAGCCGCCCGCTCTCCTCAAGAGCGTCTATTTGCTTTAGCCGAGCATCACTCGCTCCTTAGTTCGTTGTAAATTCTTTTATATTTGTATAAATTCGTAAATAATAAATTATAATGTCTAGACCCGCGAATCCCGCGTCCAGTCGTATTAAACCCAAGGGCTTATCCCTAGTATCTTTTAACGCTCGTAGCCTTAACACCAACCTTCCCGAAATTAAACTGTTCCTTCAGAACAAAGAACCTGACTTATTCCTTCTCCAGGAGACATGGCTTACTCCAAACCGCTCCAGGGGATTCGCTATACCTAAGTACGTGTTTATTCGTAACGATAGGCCCAACTCCGACGGTTTCGGCGGCACCGCTATATATTATAAAAGAGGCTTCCACTGCTGTCCTCTCCCTACCCCTCCTCTCCTCAACATGGAAGCCACTGTGTGTAGATTGGCTATGACTGGTCATCCGACCATCATCATAGCTTCAATCTACATACCTAGTGGTACCAGACCAATCCGCAGCGACTTTGAGGCCATTCTCGCCCTCGGCCATTCAGTCATTATGTTCGGAGACTTTAACTCCAAACATACTGACTGGACGTGCCTATCGACTAACACCAGCGGTATCGCTCTCCTCGACATCACTAACTCCCTTGACCTAGACGTCATATCCCCCATCACTCCCACTCACTATCCCAACAACCCGTCCTACTCTCCTGACATCCTCGACTTTGCAATTATCAAGCGAATCAATCTTGATCTAAGGTCTATCGAACCGCTCGATGACCTAGGCTCCGACCATCGCCCCGTTTCCCTCGTGCTAGGACCGCCGAACGATAACGCCTCATCTCCTAAGACCTTTACCAACTGGAAAGGTTTTAAAAATACGTTAGTTTCAGCCTTAGAGGCTCCGAACTCTCCACTCGCGATCTCTCCCGAACAATTAGATAGCTCGGATAAAATCGATTCAATAGTAAATTCTCTCACTGATGCTATCAACTCAGCCATCAGTGACAACGAAAAGGTTGCTAAGCAAGGCAAACCCACGCTTCCCTTAGCCGTTAGCAATCTTATTAAAGCTAAAAACGCGGCTCTCCGGAGAGCCAAGAAATATCCCACGCCCGCCTATAGAACAGCTGCGAATCAGCTTCAACGTAAAGTTAGGTCTTGCCTCGCGGAACTCCGAGACGCTCAGATGAACGATCTCATGGCGAATATCTCTCCGTCCCACCAAGCGTACTATTGCATGGCCCGAGCCTTACGCGTAGACACCGTCTCTCACGTTCCTCCTCTCACTCGTCCCGATGGCACTACTGCCTTCGAAGTCGAAGAGAAAGCCGAATGCTTCGCCGACAGCATTGCCGCACAATGCTCGCCCAGCACGCAACCTGCTTATCCCTCACACATCCAGGCGGTGGAGGACGAAGTCCTTCGCAGAGACTCTCTCCCCATCACCGCCGACCCTGTCACAGTCTCTAATGACGAAATCTTGCTTCTCATTAGAAATCAAAAGTCCAAAAAGGCTCCGGGTGCGGATGGAATTTCCAACCACGCACTTAAGCACCTACCTCAACAGATGCTTACCTTGTTAGCTATCATTTTCAATGCCTGCTTCGACCATAGCTACTTTCCAAAAGCTTGGAAAGAAGCGACAGTCATAGGCATTCCCAAGCCGGGCAAACCTCTGAACGTCCCGGCTAATCACAGACCCATCAGCCTCCTCAAGGCAATGTCTAAACTTCTCGAGAGAGTCATACTCTCTCGAATGCGGAACCATCTGTTTCCAACGGATGGAGATCCTCTCATTATTCCCCATCAGTTCGGCTTTCGCGCTAAACACTCCTGCCCTCAGCAAGTCCACCGAATCGTCGAGTATATACTTGACGGTTTCTATCCGCGTCGTTATAAAACAGTCGCGGTTTTCTTTGACGTAGCCAAGGCTTTCGATAAAGTCTGGCACAGCGGTCTCGTTTATAAACTCTACAAGATAGGCTTACCGGATCGCCTAGTCAGGTTAATAGCGTCGTTTCTCAAAGACCGTACGTTTCGATTTAAACACGAAGGCACGCTTTCTGCACCTCGTCCCATAAAGGCTGGAGTCCCTCAAGGCTCAGTCCTCGCCCCTCTGCTGTACACCGTGTACACCAACGACATTCCCATCCCGCCGAAAGGCGTCGAACTCGCCCTCTTTGCTGACGACACCGCACTCTATACCAGGGGCCACAGTGTTCGGCACCTTGTAACCAGACTCCAAAGGGCCGTAAACGCCCTTGGTGCATGGTTTCAAGAATGGCGCATCGATGTGAACCCTGAAAAGAGTTCTGCGATGCGCTTCGACCACAAACGCCGTCGTCCCGATGGCGATCCCCACGTTCGAATGTTAGGCATTCCCATCCCCTGGAAGCGCAGTACTAAATACTTAGGCGTCACATTAGATCCGACGCTTTCTTAGCCACACGTCGAAAGAGTTTTGAAACTCGCTCGTCACTATTTAGGCCGCCTAAATAGCATGTTAGGTAGAAAAAGTAAAATGTCCTTCAGAAACAAACGTACACTTTACAAGGTCTGCGTTAGACCCGTCATGACGTATGCCTCGCCAATCTTTGCCCACGCCAAACCCTCCCTCCTGCACAAACTGCAGGTAGTTCAAAACCTCTTTTGCCGCCGGGCCACAGGCGCACCGTGGTACGTGCGTAACGCGGACTTGCATAGAGATCTTTAACTGCCTACAGTGCAACAACATCTCAAAACACTCTCTGAAGCATTTTTCAAACGCTCCGAAACCCATCCCAATCCTCTAGTTCGTGATTCGGTCTCATATGCTGCTCCTGTGTTAGACTCGAAGTTCAAAGTCGCTTGGCCTAGAAATGCGCAAGCGTACTCATCCACCAGACTGTCACGCGATCTCGAGGCCCTTCTGGCCGCAAATTCTAATTCTAACGTAAATTCTAATTCTAACGTAAATCCTAATTCTAACGTAAATGTGAATTAACTCAATTTTATTTTGCAATTTTTTTTAATTTTTGTTTTAATTATTGATTTTCATTTTGAGCACCTTCAGTGCTACGTATTCACCTTCAGTGCTTTGAGCACCTTCAGTGCTATGTAATCCCAGCGGGTGACCCCTTCTGGGCCCCGCTAGCGCGGCCACTTTCTCCAATTGGCCGTCGCTCAGATGAAGGCTGAGTGGCAAAAATGCACGAGCCGACAGGGGGTTTTTAGTGGGTATGGTCCTGGTAGGCGTCGGGACGAGTCCCACATAACTTTGGAATCGCGCCAGAGTATGCGTCAGGGCATTTTTATCCTCCTGCCCTTCCCGCATAGGGGAACAAAAAAAAAACAAAAAAAAAAAAAAGTAATACATAATCTTTGTATTACTTCACAACCCCTCATTCTCGCTCCGATCGCCGCCCAGTGCGAACGTGCAAGACCCCGTTCTCCGTTGTTTGGTCCCTTCCCGATATTCCGTGGCGCTCAGTCTACTGACGTCACGGTATAGCGTGTTGGTTCTGTGCTACGGTTTTCAAGGTTTTCTACTCCCTCTGTGTGCTATCGAAATGCGATTTTTCTTTGCGACTAAGCCCCTTAGTCTTCAAAGTGCTGTGCTAAGTTGTGTTGTGCTTGTGCTGAGTGCAGTGTTGTGCCCAGCGTAAGTAGTCTGGTTTCAGTGCAAAGGATACTTAACGGTGACAACGAATTTGTACTGAACCAGTCCTTTTATTTTTATTTATTTTTCTTCTCTATTTTATTTATTTTTTTTTCTATTTTTCATATTTATTTTTATCATATCTGTGTGTTTTCGTGTGTATTTGTCCTTTCTGTCGGTAAAGGTTGACCCTAACGCGGTCAACTCTTTACCTGCGCACCCTTTTTAGGTTTCTAGGTAGCGGCCTTCGGCGAACTACGGTTAGTTCTAAGTTATTCTCCCCAGCCCCCCTACCGCGGGTAGGGAGGTTTAGGTGCTAGGTTTGCTAGGGAACCTAGGCATTTTTATATATTTATATATTACATATCGTAAGACCAAGCCCTCCAATGGACCTTGCTAACGTTCTTAGGTCGTTCGCCCAGGTGCTCGCTGCGTCTGGCTACAGCATACCCGATGACATACTAACGCAGGCCTTACAGGCATCTATCGCGTCCCCGGCCCCTCAGGCCTCCAAAGTCGAGACCCCTCAGGTCTACAGCTCTTCCTCGTCTCCCGCCTCGTCCGAGATGGACTGCGAATCGGTCGCATCCTCTCACGCGTCGCGTCGCAAGCGTACCGCTCCCGGGAGCGACTCCGAACCCGCGTCTGATACGTCGTCAGATGCCGTCACCTTAACCGGCTCTCCTGAGCCCGCGTTTCAACTTGTCGCCAAGCGCTCCAAGAAGCGCTCGAAGAAAGCTTCGGTATCATCAATACCCGAGCCCTTCCCGGTGTCTTCAACACCAGCCCCCGCGCCGTTAAAATCGCTCGAAGTAACCGCGTCTCCGTCGGTCCCAACGAAGCCAGCGACGCGCTGCGCTCCCGTCCCGCCGAAACCTCAGCTCCCTCCGCCCGTCTTCCTGCGTGAAAAAGCGCGCTGGACCGCGGTTTCTAACTTGTGCAAAGAGCACAAAATTAATTACTTAAAAGCAACCAATGCAGGCGACACAATTAAAATCCAGGTCGCGACCGTCGACGACTTCCTCGCGTTCACTCGGTTACTTTCTTTAAAACAAATAGCTTATCACACCTACGCCCTCCCGGAGGAGCGTAAGATCCGCGCAGTACTACGGGGCGTCCCGTTCGAGCTCCCGAACGAAGAAATCCTCGAGAACCTTAAGTCTCAGGGTTTCCCGGCCACAGCAGTGCACAAGATGCACTCCAACCGCGGTAGGCGTTTTCCCTTAGCTCTGGTAATCCTTACCAACACTCCCAACTCGAAGGAGATTTTCAGAGAGGCTCGCACAATTTGCGGACTCTCGAACATCTCCGTCGAGCGTGCCAACCCCCGTGGTCACCCTGGGCAGTGCCATCGCTGCCAGCTATATGGCCACGCAGCGGCTAACTGTTCAGCTCCCCCCAGGTGCGTTAAGTGCCTGGATCCTCATATCACTAATATATCATATCGCACTCCCGAATCCACTTCCCCCCCTGCCTGTGTGCTGTGCGGCCAGTCCGGCCACACAGCAAACTACAGGGGTTGCCCGCGCGCTCCGCGCTCCACCGTCAAGAGGGTTGCGCCTAAACCGGCGCCGCCGCTCACTCCCGCTAACTTCCCGCCGCTGCGCAACCGGGGTCCCCCGGAAGCAAAGCCCGTTCAGCCGACACCTACTCAGGCTCTGTCTTGGAGGCAGCGTCCGGCCGTTCCGCCTGCACCTTCCCAACCCATCCCAGCTCCCGTAGCTTCCGTAGGGCCGCGTCCCGCTCCGTTATCCGTACCTCAGTCGTCGTTGGCTGAGGATATGAAGACCGTGTTCGACGTTATTCAAAACGTCGATATTAACGAAATTTCCGTACTCGCACGCAAACTGCGAGCAGCCCGCTCTCCTCAAGAGCGTTTATTCGCGTTAGCCGAGCATCACTCGCTCCTAAGTTCGTTGTAAATTTATTTTTTTTTATTTTTGTATAAAATCGTAAATAAGTAAATTATAATGTCTAGACCCGCGAATCCCGCGTCCAGTCGTATTAAACCCAAGGGCTTATCCCTAGTATCTTTTAACGCTCGTTGTCTCAGCACTAACCTTCCCGAGATTAAACTGTTCCTTCAGAACAAAGAACCTGACTTATTCCTTCTCCAGGAGACATGGCTTACTCCAAAACGCTCCAGGGGATACGCTATTACTAAGTACGCGTTTACTCGCAACGATAGGCCCAACTCCGACGGTTACGGCGGCACCGCTATATATTACAAAAGAGGCTTCCACTGCTGTCCTCTCCCTAGCCCTCCTCTCCTCAACATGGAAGCCACCATGTGTAGATTGGCTATGACTGGTCATCCGACCATTATCATAGCTTCAGTCTACATAGCATGTGGCTCCAATCCAATCCGCAGCGACTTTGAGGCCATTCTCGCTCTCGGCCATTCAGTCATTATGTTCGGAGACTTTAACTCCAAACATACTGACTGGACGTGCCTATCAACAAACACCAGCGGCATCGCTCTCCTCGACATCACTAACTCCCTTGACTTAGACGTCATATCCCCCATCACTCCCACTCACTATCCCAACAACCCGACCTACTCTCCTGACATCCTCGACTTTGCAATTATCAAGCGAATCAATCTTGATCTAAGGTCTATCGAACCGCTCGATGACCTAGGCTCCGACCATCGCCCCGTCTCCCTCGTGCTAGGTACGCCTAACGTTAACGTCACACCTCCTAAGACCTTTACCGATTGGAAAGGCTTTAAAAATACGTTAGTTTCAGCCGTAGAGGCCCCTAACTCTCCGCTCGCGATTTCGCCCGACCAATTAGATAGCCCGGATAAAAAAGATTCATTAGTCAATACTCTAACTGATGCTTTTAACACAGCCATCAACGACAACGAAAAGGTTGCTAAGCAAAGCAAACCCACGCTTCCACTAGCCGTTAGCAATCTCATTAAAGCCAAGAACGCGGCTCTCCGGAGAGCAAAGAAATATCCCACGCCAGCATTCAGAACAGCTGCGAATCAGCTTCAACGTAAAGTTAGGTCTCGCCTCGCGGAACTCCGAGACGCTCAGTTTAACGATCTCATGGAGAATATCTCCCCGTCCCACCAAGCGTATTATCGAATGGCCCGAGCCTTACGCGTAGACACCGCCTCTCACGTTCCTCCTCTCACTCGTCCCGACGGCACCATTGCTTTCGAAGTCGAAAAGAAAGCCGAATGCTTCGCCGACAGCATAGCGGCACAATGCTCGCCCAGCACGCAACCCGCGGATCCCTCCCACATCCAGGCGGTGGAGGACGAAGTTCTCCGCAGAGAATCTCTCCCTATCACCGACGACCCCGTCACAGTCTCTAATGATGAAATCTTGCTTCTCATTAGAAAGCAAAAGTCCAAAAAGGCTCCGGGTGCGGATGGAATTTCCAACCACGCACTTAAGCACCTGCCTCAGCAGGTGCTTACCTTGTTAGCTATCATCTTCAATGCCTGCTTCGACCATAGCTACTTTCCAAAAGCCTGGAAAGAAGCGACAGTCATAGGCATTCCCAAGCCGGGTAAACCTCTGAATGTCCCGGCTAATCACAGACCCATCAGCCTCCTCAAGGCAATGTCTAAACTTCTCGAAAGAGTCATACTCTCTCGAATGCGGAACCATCTGTTTCCAACGGATGGCGACCCTCTCATCATTCCCCACCAGTTCGGCTTTCGCGCTAAGCACTCCTGCCCTCAGCAAGTCCATCGAATCGTCGAGTACATACTCGAAGGATTCTCTCAGCGTCGTAAAAAAACAATCGCGGTTCTCTTTGACGTAGCCAAGGCTTTCGACAAAGTCTGGCACAGCGGTCTCGTTTTTAAACTCTATAAAGTAGGCTTACCGGCTCGCCTAGTCAGATTAATAGCGTCGTTTCTTAAAGACCGTACTTTTCGATTCAAACATGAAGGCACGCTCTCCGCGCCTCGTCCCATAAAGGCTGGAGTCCCGCAAGGCTCAGTCCTTGCCCCTCTGCTGTACACCGTGTTCACTAACGACATCCCCATCCCGCCGAAAGGCGTCGAACTCGCCCTCTTTGCAGACGATACCGCCCTTTACACTAAAAGTCAAGCGATCCCGTATAACATCACCAGACTCCAAAAGGCCGTAAACGCCCTCGGTGTTTGGTTTCAAAAATGGCGTATCGATGTCAACCCAGAAAAGAGTTCTGCTATTCAATTCAACCACAAACGTCGTAATCGCCACAATGATCCGCACATTCGTATGTTAGGTATTCCCATCCCCTGGAAGCGCACTATCAAATACTTAGGCATCACCTTAGATCAGACGCTTTCTTTCAAGCCACACGTCGATAGAGTAACGAAACTCGCGCGTTTTTACTTAAGCCGTCTATATAGTATGATAGGAAGAAAAAGTAAAATGTCTTTTAGAAATAAACGTACGCTTTATAAGGTCTGCGTTAGACCCGTCATCTCATATGCTTCGCCAGTTTTTGCCCACGCCAAACCCTCCGTCCTGTATAAACTGCAGGTAGTTCAAAATCTCTTCTGCCGCAGGGCCACAAACGCACCTTGGTACGTGCGTAACGCGGACCTGCACAGAGTTCTTGAACTACCTACAGTGCAACAGCACCTCAAAACACTCTCAGAATCGTTCTTCAAACGCGCCGAATCCCATCCCAATCATCTTGTTCGAGATTCAGTCTCATATACTGCTCCTGTGTTAGATTCGATATACAAAATCGCTAGACCGAGAAACGCGCACACGAGCGAACGCACGCAGTTAACTTTAGATCTCGAGGCCCTTCAGGCCGCAAATTCTAATTCTAACGTAAATTCTAATTCTAACGTAAATCCGAATTAATGCAATTTTATTTGTCAATTTTTAATGTTTTTTACTTATTTACTTTTCTTTTTGAGCACCTTCAGTGCTATGTAAATCCCAGCGGGTGACCCCTTAAGGGCCTCGCTAGCGCGGCCTCTTTCTCCGATTGGCCGTCGCTCAGATGAAGGCTGAGTGGCAAAAATGCACGAGCCGACAGGGGGTTTTTTAGTGGGTATGGTTCTGGTAGGCGTCGGGACGAGTCCCACATAACTCCGATCGCGCGCGCGGAGTATGCGTCAGAGCATTTTTTATGTCGTCCTGCCCTTCCCGTGGAGGGGAACCAAAAAAAAAAAAACATTGTGTGCACAAAAAAACAGTGACATTGTACCGTTCATTAACGGACATTAGATTATACACACTTCACATTCAGGAAGTCCTGTGGTCTCTGTATGGAAAGGAATATTTGTTTATTTCTGGTAACAATTTCGTTCACAATAGATTTCATATAACAATAGATTTCGTTCTATATTTCGTATTGTATTTAATACAACGCGAAATATAGAACATTTCTACAGGATATCCAAGTTCATAAAATAATTTTGGTATTTATCAATGGTGTTTTCACTAATGTGATGAAAGTTTTTAAATAGTTAGGTATGTTTATATGTTGGTTGCGCAGGAATTAGCTTCTTGTTCTAACCTTATGGATAAACTGTGCAGATCTCATATAAGAAAAACCAAGACCTTTTCTGAGATACCTTAAATGATAAAGGTTAAAAATAAAACATTTCATGAGTTGATTGGGGTTGTATTAAATCGTTTTCCTCATATTATCATAGTACTTGTCTTTACTTCAGAAAAAACGGTGCGGTGTAAGCTGCAGCGACCGGGGCAGTATATGCTACTGGGCCACTAAATGAGGTCACTGAAGAGGAATATCCAGTAGCTGAGTATGCCACAGGGGCGGTGTAGGCTGCTGCTACGGGTGCTGTATAGGCTGCTGCTACGGGTGCGGTATAGGCTGCCGCTACGGGTGCGGTATATGCGGCTGCTACTGGAGCGGCAACCAGTGGGGCGGCAGGGTAAGCCACGGAATGAATTCCGGGCTTAGCAGCAGCAAGAGAGAGAAGGGTGGCGAAGATAATCTGAAAAGAAACGAGTTAAATTTTGCCTCATGAACTTACCATTCATTAATATTTCTAGTCTTTTTAAACGGTTAATGACATTTTAGTGACAGTGTAATACTGTGCAAGTGTATTTTAAAATTTCTTGAATATTATGAGTAAGTCATGTTCATAATAAAAAGTTTTCATTTGTTTTACTAAATGCTCTTAAGAATTTTTCTATATTGTGATTCAATATTTAATCTAATCAAGAGCTATTGAAAACGATTAAAAGGCATCAAAGCTATTTAAAAAATATGCTGATAATAAGATCTCATTTATAATAACCATGCTTAATGACTTTTTGTACCTAGGGATATCTAAACCATGATCACAACATTCCATTGGAAAATTATATTTAAACTTATTGTACACACTACTAATTGGTTCTGAAGTTTAAATTATTCGTAAATATATGTTTTACTGTACCTGTTTGTACATTTTGGTGACTGTTTATTTGATATTGTCTGTAAGACAAATGATATTTTTTCGATAGGTCATGCGGGTTTTATAGTAGTAAAACCTCTTGAGAATTTCATGATAATACGGGGACGGAGTACAGACGCATCGCTGCTCCCCCCCTAGTGCCAAAAACAAGATAAGATCTGAATGGTGTCATGCAAGAAAGATTCAAACGTTAGGAAAATGTATGTTCGTAGTTTTTATATTGATGCTTTTTTTGCAGAAAACTTGTAATAAAACTGAATCTACGTTACATAATTATTAAATCAGTATTTATCAAGTTAACGTGTACTTTTAAAGAGTAAAAGGTCAAACAAGATAACCAATGATATTCATATTTTTATGACTTATTAAAACTTTAAATAAAATGACAATGATACATTAGCCGAAATATCAGGCGGTATTGGACCAAAATCTCATATCTGCCACAGTTTCAGCCTTAATAAATAAATGCCGATCCTTTTTACCAACCTTAAATCATGTTTTTGTTGTTAAAAAATAATTAATAATGTAAAAAATAATGCAGTGTATATCTAAACGTTTAAATGTTTCGACAAACCAAATAGTTAGCCAAGTTTTTTGTTTAATGAATTAAACAAATAATATATTCTATACATTTATACTATTCATTGAACACTCAAACGTAAGTGAAAATCTGGATTTTTTGGGCCAGATTTTCCATCTGCAGGCATTACTTTACAATAGAATTTAGTAAAAAATTTTAAATAATTGTCAAAGTTTAAAATTTAATGCAGCTTATTTCTTGTGCATTTCAGTAGCCAAATTAACATTTATTTTAAAGCTACTCGGGTATGCTCAATGCTCGCCTATTACATTCAAATAAACCTCGTCCATATTTCAAAATAAAGTTTGGAACCATGCCATCTTTTGTTTACTTGTTGCATGCATGCATAGACTCATTCTGAATGCACGTATCGTCTGTAAGTATTGCGTCAGAGGTCATGTCGTACGTGTTTACGTTATAATTCTAAATATGTCCAGCGCTACCTGTGTCCAATTGCAGTAAGCATGAAGGTCAATGCGCCAGTTTCAACTAGAATAAATGCGTTCACGTGAATTCCTTATGCTTCTTTAATTGTTTAGATAATAGATTACTGAGCGTCGTTTAGTACGTTTTGGGAATGATCTTGGTTTATCATTTTTTATTAGAGTGGTTACTTGTGTAGCTATGTATATTTACAGTTTGGCCACATCTAGAATATTCAAATATTACGAAAATGCACGTTGTAAAAATGTCATTTTGTTTTTTACAGTTAGCCTTATTTCGTTTCATTTTATTTTCTATCTATTTTTTATAAAACCAAAGCCTCATAAAAAGGCATTTTTACTCCGACTTTTTAGTTTAAAGTGTGAATTTGTATGTCTATCTGTGGCATCGCATCTTCCTTATGAATATACTGATTTTGACACGGTTTTTCTTTTACGAGTTATGTTTGAAGAAAAGCGGTGCTGTAGTTCCAAAAATATGGTTTAAATTCACAAATTACTACTACCTTTACTAAGTGTTATTTATTACAATGAAACAAGTAAAGTTAACGTTTTTATGAAACTTAGTAATCACAAACATTTAACTTTTCATGACAATGACGATCACAATGTATATTGGGTGGCTTTTTTTACTACACTACATACTTTCATTTTCGCTGTATAGTTTTTTTGGGAATTTCACTCAAAATTGTGGTCTGAGCCCATCTGCGCATTTTTCGAACGGTAAAAAAAGGCACCAGGAAAGAGATTTCATTTAATACAAAAACGACATACAATCACTAATTTACTATCAAATTTATTTATAAATATGCATTATTTTTATTTATTGCGTTGCTTAAAAGGCTGTTGAACTTGAAACCATTATTTAGGTTTATAGCTCGAGTTATCGCTTATTAATTTATTTTCCATTTTGATACGTTAAGGTTTTAAATATCAAATGGTCGTTTGAAAAAATACGTACTTATATTCGATGATAAAAGTTGGTGTCTTTAGAGTCAACCATTAACTTTGCATTGCAACATTAAGTATAATTCTTTATTACTTCAGTGAAGATAAGAAAATGACTACTAACACATTTGGATGTACGAGTGTGTCCTTAAATAAAGTTTATAATTTTATTTTTTCACTCTCTTTAAATCTTATTTTGCTTGATAAGCAATTCATTCGCAAGCAACGTAGGTAGTGGATTAAGCTGGATAAGGCCTAACCTCGTATCGTGGAACTTATCACATTAATCTCTTGTAACTAGTATGATAGACGTGGTTGCTAACTATTGCCAAATAAGAAAACTCGAAGTCACTCAGAGGGCTATACTTGGATTTTCGCTGTGAGGTCTAGTTAGAAATAAGGAGACTTGCAGGCAAACCAAGGACGGCCCATTGCGCGAAGAACAGATGGCCAGGGGCAGTAAAGTTTTTAAATGGTGACCACGAACCCGAAGACACCTCGTGGGCAGGCGCCCCACTAGATGGGCTGACCACCTAGTTAATTCGTGGAAAGGCAAAGGACGCGACTGTCCAAGATAGCGTAGACATCTTGAATGATCTAGTATGATACGTGTTTTATATTGACAGCTACATTAATTCCATTGTAGGACAGTTTTTTAAGCGATCAAATCTGATTGGTTTACGAATTAGGCATCACACCTTCTTAAATCACTCTAGCTAGCCCGTACTCCAATAGAAAATACCACATACACAGATAATTTTATATTTATATAGTCACTTTTAACTCTGAAGGGCTTAATTGACATTTGTCCTGTGTTTAAGACATCTCGTTACTGATTTCCTTAGAGTTAAAAAAGTTACTGACCTTTCTATTTTTGTTCCCCTCCACTGGAAGGGCAGGAGGATAAAAAATGCTCTGACGCATACTCCGCGCGCGCGATCGAAGTTATGTGGGACTCGTCCCGATGCCTACCAGAACCATACCCACTAAAAAACCCCCTGTCGGCTCGTGCAATTTTTTGCTACTCAGCCTTTATCTGAGCGACGGCCAATTGGAGAAAGAGGCCGCGCTAGTGGGGCCCAGAAGGGGTCACCCGCTGGGATTTACATAGCACTGAAGGTGCTCAAAATGAAAAGTAAATAATTAAAAAAGTGTTTTGAGGTGCTGTTGCACTGTAGGTAGTTCAAGATCTCTGTGCAGGTCCGCGTTACGCACGTACCACGGTGCGTCTGTGGCCCTGCGGCAGAAGAGATTTTGAACTACCTGCAGTTTTTGCAGGACTGAGGGTTTGGCGTGGGCAAAGACTGGCGAGGTATATGTCACGACTGGTCTAACCTTATAAAGCGTACGTTTGTTTCTGAACGACATTTTACTTTTTCTACTTAACATACTATATGTGCTATCTCCCTTATTGTTTGCCATTTTCATTAATTCAATAACTCAGTCTTTATCTTCTTCCTACCACCTGTATGCAGATGACCTTCAAATTTACACCCATGCCTGCCCCAATGACATAATCCACGCAGTAAATACCACTAATAATGATTTGCTCAAGATTGCAGATTGGAGTAAACGTTTCGGTTTAAAAGTTAATCCTTCTAAAACACAGTTGATACTAATAGGTAGTTCAAATATGCTAGCTAGGATTGACTTCAATTCATTGCCACCTGTTATGTTTGAAGGTGAGCGAATACTTTTTAGCTCAGCCGTCAAAAACCTTGGTGTTTACATGGACAACACCTTATCGTGGAAACACCAAGTTGACGCTGTTAGCAGGAAGTTATTTGCTGCGTTGGGATCTTTGAGGCGACTTCGAAATTTCCTTCCCTTACCGACAAAAATTACGCTCGCACAGTCACTTCTCCTCCCTATACTGGATTACGCAGATATAAGCTATCTAGATCTGACCGAGGAGCAACTTGACAAACTTGAGCGCCTCCAAAATGTATGTATACGGTTTATATTTTCATTACGAAAATATGACCATGTTTCTGATTTTCGCGCTAAGCTCAAGTGGCTCCCAATTCGACTTCGCAGGAATACACACATTCTTTCTCTTCTCTATGAAACACTGTTCAACCCATCTATTCCAAAGTACCTAAAGGAGTGTTTTAGATTTCGACATCAGGATCACGACCGATCCTTACGTTTATCTAACAACATGCTTCTGTCCACGCCACATCACACATCTGAATTTTTTCACAGATCATTTACAGTGCGTGCTGTAGGTTTGTGGAATTCCCTGCCTCCTCATCTACATACTGCTAGGACTGTCACTTCTTTTAAGTTTAATTTAAAAAAGTACTTTCTATCTAATATTTATCCAACATAACATTTCATATTCATTTATATATTAACTGTATATTTATATACATATATATATAAATATATACATATATATATATGTATATAAATATACAGTTAATATATAAATGAATATGAAATGTTATGTTGGATAAATATTAGATAGAAAGTACTTTTTTAAATTAAACTTAAAAGAAGTGACAGTCCTAGCAGTATGTAGATGAGGAGGCATATATATATATATATTATTATTATTTTTTTTTTACATAGTATTTATGTATAGCTACTATGTATGTGTAAAATTATGGTTTTTATTCATTATAGTATACTATATTTATATATACATTCTCAAGTCTAAAAACTCTGCCCAATTATGTTTCACTTGTTACTCTGTTCTCATAGTTTATAGAGGGTTGCCTGGTAGAAATCGCTTTAAGCGATAAGGCCGCCCAAATTGTCAGTTTCTTAAATTAATTTATTTTTATTGTACTTTGTTTTTGTTTTGTTAATGGCAATAAAGAGTTTTTATTATTATTATTATTATTACTATATAAACGGCCTAAGTAGAAACGGGCGAGTTTCGTTACTCTATCGACGTGTGGCTTGAAAGAAAGCGTCTGGTCTAAGGTGACGCCTAAGTATTTGGTAGTGCGCTTCCAAGGGATGGGAGTACCTAGCATTCGAACGTGCAGATTGTCAGCGACATGATGTTGTTTGCAGTCGAAGTAAACCGCAGAACTCTTGTCTGGGTTTACATCGATACGCCATTTTTAAAACCATGCACGAGGGCGTCTACAGCCTTTTGGAATCTGGTGGTGAGACCCGGGACACTTTGGCCTTTGGTGTAAAGGGCTGTGTCGTCGGCAAAGAGGGCGAGTTCGACGTCTTTTGGCGGAACGGGAATGTCGTTAGTGTACACGGTATACAACAGAGGGGCGAGGACTGAGCCTTGAGGGACTCCAGCCTTTATGGGACGAGGCGCGGAAAGGGTGCCTTCATGTTTGAAACGAAACGTGAGGTCTTTGAGAAACGACGCGATCATCCTAACTAGGCGAGCCGGTAAGCCTATTTTATAGAGTTTATAAACGAGACTGCTGTGCCAGACTTTGTCGAAAGCCTTAGCTACGTCAAAGAAAACTGCGATCGTTTTCTTACGTTTCGGATAGAAGCCGTCGAGTATGTACTCGACGATTCGATGGACTTGCTGAGCGCAGGAGTGCTTAGCGCGGAAGCCGAACTGGTGGGGAATGATGAGGGGGAAATACAAGTAGCGCGTGCATTAGATTTTATATCAATTTTAGACATTTTTAAATGATTTTTTAGAAGTATTTTTAAATGGACTTGAATAATATTTCTGTTTTATTTAATTACTTACAGCTTTGTTAGTAATAAAAATTATTACTCTTGTAACAATACAAGCGTATCGAAAACTGTGACAAACTAGACTGAAATCCAACTTTTTCACGCTTTTATTTTTATGTTTCAGCCTTTAAAAAAATAATATTTTGTTCTATTAGATTTACTCTTTTGACGACAAAACAAAGTCCATAGCAAACTTTTCTTTTTCTGTTTGTATCAGTTACTTTTATACTTCTAGAACGGCAAAGTACGCATGTTTCGTCGGATAACAGACATTATCGACAACTCATTTCAAGTTTTTTTAATTCGTTGAAATACAGTTCATGTAAAATTATTTCATCGATTCATCACTTCATGGACGTTTTAAATCACAACACACAATATAAGTCCGAAATTAAGTTAAGTTGTATGTAGTTCACTCACACGTGCGTAAACTAAGCGAGCGAGGCGAGCGTGGTGTGCAGCATCCGGCGAAGCGCCATAAGCGAAATTGAATGAATTTATTTATGAGGTATTAAAAACAAATTACATGAAATAATAATCTATGAAACGTACTTCGCCGATATAATCATTAATATTATATCGCCGTAATAGTATAACAGTTAGTAGTTTGTCAACAGTAATAATTATAAAATGCCCATTTATTGATAAACGAATACCCTTAAAATTGGATGCACCTAAGACCTCAGGTCTATAAGGCAGGGCTTCGAGGCACTACGCTACTCGGCCGTTGTATGTAAAAGTGTATATGTTTAAAAGCCATATAAAATCTTCTAAACAATCATTTAAACAATACGCTATACAGATAGAACTTTAGTTATATCTATACTATGTTTTAACATAGCACGTAACTTTTATACTAAAATGTTAACGAAAACGGGAAAAGTATGGCTCTAAGGAAAGTCAGTAACGAGATGTCTTAAACACAGGACAAATGTCAATCAAGCCCTTCAGAGTTAAAAGTGACTATAAAAATATAAAATTATCTGTGTATGTGGTATTTTCTATTGGAGTACGGGCTAGCTAGAGTGATTTAAGAAGGTGTGATGCCTAATTCGTAAACCAATCAGATTTGATCGCTTAAAAAACTGTCCTACAATGGAATTAATGTAGCTGTCAATATAAAACACGTATCATACTAGATCATTCAAGATGTCTACTCTATCTTGGACAGCCCGCGTCCTTTGCCTTTCCACGAATTAACTAGGTGGTCAGCCCATCTAGTGGGGCGCCTGCCCACGATGTGTCTTCGGGTTCGTGGTCACCATTTAAAAACTTTACTGCCCATGGCCATCTGTTCTTCGCGCAATGGGCCGTCCTTGGTTTGCCTGCAAGTCTCCTTATTTCTAACTAGACCTCACAGCGAAAATCCAAGTATAGCCCTCTGAGTGACTTCGAGTTTTCTTATTTGGCTTTGTCATGACTCACTTTCTTTGAAACTTTGTTTACACCGGTATTACTACTACTACCTAAACGACGACCGATTGGTGTAGTGGTAAGTAGCTTTGCCTCATACGCCGAAGGTCCCAGGTTCGAGTCCTGGCCGGGGCATGCATTTGTGTGATGAACACAGATGTTTGTTCTCGGGACATGGTTGTTTGTATTTATATATGTATGTTTATTCTGGGATCCCCCCCAGTTCACTGTATGGTCATCCATAACACAAGCTCTGCTTACTTTGGGGCCATACAGTTGGTGTGTTTGTTTGGGGATTTATTATTATTATTATTTATTACCTAAAGGTTGGCTGGTAGAGAATACCTTGTGGCATAAAGCCACCCTGTACAATATAACGTGTGCAAATTTTCAATTAAAAAAAAAATAATTCGGTTCGTAAATATAATAAATCGGTTTCAAGAACCATTTTAAGACATCACTATATAAATATATATTGTTAGTTACAGCTCGCAGATAAAAGTGATTGAGCCTATTTTAAAGAAAACGCCTAAAATGATTTGAATTAAACACTGCGTAGAAATCAATAATATTCAATTAATTTAACCAAATTACCTCATTATTTCAACCAAGTTTTGTAATTATTATTTTCTTAATGAATCCCTGGTGCAATGTGTGGACTCTTTAAAAGCTACCTATTAACTGAATTATGCTCATCTCATTAAAATAAACACAATCAAACATTAAATTTAAATTCTGATACAATGCTCTTTAGGAAATGGGCCTTTAATATATACTTTATTCATGCAAAAACCTAGATACCACCCATATACTTTAGCATGACTTTGAAATCAAATATATAGATGTATGTGATACAAATCAAAATGCAATTATATTGCCAAACTTTGCTAAAATGTTTGAGAACCGTGTTACGCGATCTCTACAAATTGTATAAGTAAAATCTTTCTGTAAGCGTCGTTTCGTTTTTTCTCGAAAAAATACTGTCAAACCACAACCATAGCTTATTAAACTAATTTGTATTGGGAACACGTAGCCAATCCTGCGCATCAAGTACGCACAGCTTTGAATAGCCTTCTATCATTTGTATAAAACAGTTTGCTGTCTCCGAGAAGATACCATTCAGTTGTAACAAGCAACGTGATCACAAAACCATCAACATGATCAAATTTGTAAGTGTTAATCTTGAAACCGACTATATAAATACAGACTTATTCGTAATAATTATTAAGTAACTGAGTTTATTTAGCTTTTTCTTTGTATTTTTTTTTAATATGACAGCTATTTATTATTATTTTTTTTTTAATTCTATGAAGTACACATAGTTTGAATTTGACGAACTTATAAAAAAGTTATGCATTTAACGACACAAGCAAAATAGTAATTATACTCAATTCCATATTTTATTACTTGAGTTTTTATGCTAAGGCACTTTATGGTAGATCTCTAGGAGGTTATTAACTTGTTGTAACAAAAATCTCTATAATTGGTTCGTTTATTTACAGTTGATTCTCGCCTGTTACCTCGCCCTGGCTGCGGCCAAGCCTCAAGTATTTGCTCCCGTAGCATACACCGCTCCTGTAGCCGCGGCGTACACTGCGCCAGTAGCGGCAGCATACAGCGCGCCCCTGTCCTACACCGCGTACTCGCCATACGCCTACTCCGCCTACTCATACGCCTCACCATATGCCTACTATGTTCGCTGAAAACTGGAACTCCTAAAGTCAAATCTACCAAATGTAGTTAAATTCTGACCTGTGATTAAAATATATTATTCCATATGTATAAATTATTTGTTTTGAACTAAAAAGCTGAACTACTCTTAGTGAAATGACGTTGAACACTATTGAATAAATTATTTATTTGAGTTACATCTGTAAATTTATTTCATATCAATTCCAAAACATTGTTTGTCGGGTTGATTCTAACGATAACTTCGGGATACTTAGTGGATATTAAATGCTACAGAATTTCTCATTTAAAATAATGTGTAGAAACCTACTTATTTTTTCTCTGTTCTATTAACCAACTAACGATACAGAATCTAGTAGAATCTATTTTTGTATTAAATAAATTTATGTACAATCTTACCTATATTAAGATATCAGGCTACATGTATTTAATAACGCAATGAAATATTTAATTTATTCTTCATACTGTACGGCTAAAGTTTCCTAAGGCCGCACTGTAATGTTTTGTACATATTAACTGTAGGTGGTGTTTCTCTAAAAATTACACAGGAATAAATCGAACAGTTAATAAAATAAGACAGAACTTTAAAAACCGATCACTCACAAAAAACAAACAAAACGATAATTAGTTATGATAACTTAACACTCTTGTTATAAATATTGTGTGGCGTCCTTATTGATCACTAACTTCTTTCAAAACAAAAAAAAATCTTTATTTAAAGTATCAAAAAAAAGGTACAAAGCCTAAAGTTTGATTATTTTACAGGCAATAAGTGGGAACACTTGTAATTTGATTAACGTTTTAATTACGGAAAATAACTTGCACAAGTTTTCCGAGTTATAAAACTATTTAGTAGAAATTCACAAAGCAACAAATTGGTTTTTATTTTGCGTGCCATATGAGAATTAAACACCGTGGGCCATAATAACCCTACAAATTTTAACCACGTATTTCTAACGCTACTATGAGTAAACAAATGTTATATCAACACGGGGCAAATTATGTATCTTTAATTTGAATAATTTTTAAAACAAAATTAATTGTTTAAGTTCAACATTTTCTTGTGAACAAATCTTTAGTTGAGAGAGTGAGTAAGAGAAACCAATGCTTAGTCGATAAACAGAGTAGGCGAAAAAACACTTTACGAATCACTCCGACTTCTCTGAGGGTGTGTTACACTTGACAATTTTCCGCTTGTGATTATTTTTAACACTGAATGTCACGAAAATTATGCGTTATTGGACTATATGTTATACTACTTTATGTACTCCAATTACGCTATATCAAAATTGATGGTCCTTTTTATATTCGAAATTGACTTTTATTTCTGGCCCTATAGGCCTTTTAAATTTCACCGGACCTTGTAGCTTAGCGCTGACGGCACTTAGCCGGAACTTCAACTACTCCTACATACGATACGCCTAAGTGCACCCAAGAGAGCACGGACCTCGGCTTAGGATGTCGTATATTGAAACTACCACTAGTTCGGCTACTGCCAAAGAACCATGAAGAAACTCAGTAGGAATGCATACGCCGCGTTAGCCTGGCCTACTGGTTAGGCCTTGGGATTAGGCTATTCGAATGCCGTGTTGCCCTATTTCTTACTGGAACGCCGGCGTTCCCGTAAGAAATAGTCGTAATAGTTGTAATAGTCGTCGGAATCTGCTAAGACCTAACGAGGACGCATGTTTCACATGTCGCCGCATATGGGTTTGCTGCGTATCCAGCTGATTTATTGAGCAACGGGTTGAGATGGTGTAGAACATTGTCGAGGTAGCGAATGGATTTGATGGTTCATATCGGGCTGGTTATTAGGGATCACAATGTATATATTTTTTGCTGTGATAAATTCAAATTCGAATATTTATTCCGTAACATTGACAATGAAGTGTTCTTGTTGACGTTGACGAATGATTTTTGTCTGTATCTCTTAGCGCGGCAAGTCTCTCTCTGTACTGTAATCCCGTGTTGCTGACCAATATTTTTACGAACTATCCTCTTGGGTAGTTTGAGCTAGGTATAATACTATTTATTACTAACTTTTATTAAATAATAATATTTTTAATATGTGCAATAAATCATGCAAATCTAGTGACGTGTGGTCTCACAGGCGGCTACCAAACTTTAGATCGATCTAACATACCTATTTGAGCCTGTCCAATCCAACTACCCCTCTTTACAGCGTGGGCGTAACTTAAAGCTACTCAGGGGCTCCAACAGTGGAAATGCGGAAAAGGGGTGAAATGACGTTTTGCTGATTTCGAGCGGTCTATGAGACAACATGTCACCAGTTAAAAGTTGTTCAGTAATTCGTTACGAAATTTCGCGACAAAGAACCAATGTGACACGCAACCTGAATTAGTAACTGGTGGTCACGTAAGCAGACGGTCTTATTTCTGAAGAATCAGATATGTACAAAAGGAATAATAAAATAAAAATAAAATAAAATAAAATAATTTAAATAAATAGATAATGTATCACCAGTCTGTTGGCACATTATGCCATTAATATTATACATTAAATTAATGATTGCAAAATAGGTTATTACCATAATTATATAAATCGGTCAATATAAAACCTCCTCTGTAATACTTAATTTTCTTTTTGTACATTTGGTTTGTATTGAAGTAATTGTAACACTGACCAGAACAAACACAATAGTTATAGAGAAGCATGTTGTGTTTATCTGTAAGTGATTGTCACGCTAATAAGAATGTAAGCAATTTATGTTCTAAGGAACAGTGTGAACAATTGTTGGTGAACCTTAATAAAAAAAATAAAAAAAAGGACTGGCCGTGCAAGCGTAGCATAGGTCACCCTTTAGCACGATCTGAAAAAAGTAACTGGTTGTGATTGAATGTGAACGGCTAAAAACTAGGCACTTTGGTGGAACTCGTAACTGATTTTAATTATACTATATCAGATATTGAATCATGCAGCCTGATTTTTTTAAAATATTTTTAATGTATTTTATTAAGACTAGCCCTATTTTACAAATTGTCATCAAATTCTAAATGGACTTTATTTTTTCAGATTATTTTCATTTTTGTTTAATAATTTTTTGAACTAGGCGTTACAAATACGAAATTAAAACCTTTGACTTTGGGTCTAAGTATAGTTCAAAAGCCTCTGTAAAATTAAAAATAAATAGGTATATTAAATTCGACTTCATTTGTCAATGGAACTGAACTACACATAAGAAAAATAACTATATCGATATTAACAATAACAGAAAAAGCAAGTAAATCAAAATGTATTCTGTATAATACATGTTAGGTGTGTTATTAATGTTATTTTGGTGTATCGTAGGGCATTCTAAAATAAACACCGCATATAAGGAGGTAAGGTGGTATAATGAACTAATTGCATAAATGACGTAGTTACTTGAAATTGGAATTACTAATTTGTAGTCACCCATGAAAGTGGTCTACCATTGATAAAATTTCCTGTATAACCAAAATATTTGTAAGGTTGAATCTATAACTGTTATAATATTATTACGAGGGAAATTTGACCTTGTTGTTTTATCACATGCAAATAAACTTCACTCGTAAGGTGATAGACCATAATTTTGTCCCACTGTACAGGCTACATTCGTTAGTGTAAGGTTTGCCCTCCTTTACAAAAACCAAAATACATACGGAGATATCGACAGCTGGACTTTTAACTAATGACGTTAGGTATTTTGCATACTAAAATCTTATAGTTACTTTCATTTTATTTATAATTACTTTTATTTTATACAATCACACATGCACCAGCTATTGTCAATTGGGTTACTAACCCGTGGACACAATTAAACATAGCTGTAAAATTATCAACCGCGTATATTAAATTGACATACTTGCCTTCTAATGCTTTGACGGCCCTGAGCTTTGCTTGGCATCACCTGTCTTTATTCGCTGGTTGTTTCTTTGCCTTATCAAGGACATAATAATGTAAACATGGTTATTATGGCACTTTAAATAGGATTGACTGTCATACAGCCCGAGAAGAGATCATTTCTACTACCACCAAATATAAGTACCATGTAGATTAAATAAATATATCTTACTAATAATATTTTTCTAATTGACGAAAACTATTAGTATGAAAGTAAACTCTGGATGTTAGTGACTTTAGCAAGATTTTATAGCGAAGTGGATTAAAATAATATAATATATGAATCAATTTATACAGCGTTTACTCTGATTCTTTTGATTTTTTATTCATCATCAGCTGGGAAAAAGTTAGCACGAAAGAAAAACATTATATAATTTAAATACGTAGGTACTTTATTAGGATGTACATAATAAATACGTATTTATCATTGCCCTAATTGTTGTTTGGAATTTCTGTCTAGAACAGATTACAAATCTAGGTATAATAAATCACACGTCAGAATTCAATAAGACTAAGGGAGGTCCAGTTTTTAACGAACATAGTAGGCATAAGGTGAGGCGTAGGAATAGGCGGAGTAGGCGTAGGGCGAATATGCGGAGTAAGCAAAAGGAGCGGTATATGCAGCCGCTGCAGGTGCCGTATACGCCGCGGCCACGGGAGCGGTGTACGCCACTGGAGCAAGTAGCTGGGGCTTGGCCGCAGCCAGGGCGAGGAAGCATGCAAAGACCAACTGAAACAAAAATGAGTTTAATTGCAAAATGTAAGTAGCCGTAGTAGATGAATCGTTCGCTCTAAGTTAACCAAAGATGTGATTGTTCAGTCGAAATAAAAAGGTAGAAAAGAAGAGATTTATAATATAATTATATTTGACCTTACATTGGTATTTATTATTGAACAAATCGTAGTGGTTTAGTGACATTGCTACAAATTTAAAAGCGTTACTTTTTTATGGTCCGAGGACCTGGCAAATCTAAATGGAGTCATTGGCTTAGCGCTGAAATCGCTGCCAATATACATATAGCTAGTCCAATCTTGTTTTACTCGTAATTGTGTCATGATTTTAACAAGTATAAACATAACATTCAAAAATACTTACGAATTTGAACATATTGATTGTTGGTTATAACGTTGCTTATCACAGCTGAATGATGTCTTCGTTCATTCTGTGAACAGTTTTATACAAACGCTAGAAGGCCAATCGCAGTTGCAGCGAATCGATGCGCGCACGCAGGTTACTACGCGTGATCATTACCAATTAGATTGAACCGATTATTTAGAGTTTGAATACGAATTACTTTTTGGTTTGTATTCTTCATTACTTATTTTTTTATTAGGCTTTATATGACACACATTTAGTTACCTTTAGGAAATTGAAAGTATGTATCCTCAGAAAATCACATGTTTGATGATATGATATATCTCAATTCACTTTTATGTATAATATGAAAGAGAAAAGAAAGTGAATTGAGAGCTGGACACGTATAAATTTTTTTAAATTACAATACATAGGCCCACTAATTTCCCTTAAGAGCCTTTATACAAATCAACACTCTACCACATTAGTCAAACTGCAACACGCACACTTCTGCAGTGCTGTATGATAAAGTCGCTGGCAGTCAAAGCGCGTTCACATAGGGTTCGATACTTTTGCAAATATGTTTGACTTAATTTACGTTATTATATTTTACTTTTGATTTAGAGAAATATAAATTTATATAATTTATTACTTGAGTTATGTTCTGCAAAGTAAGATATTTAAATACCTGGTTAGGATAATATGGGACGAAATAAAATTGATGTACACTAAGGGCTAAATATATATAATAGTAATTGATGTTATTAATATAGTTTAATAATATAGGTTTGTTTTGGTAGTTATGATTTAAGATAAGAGTGACTACTTAATAAAAATAAATAAAATTAGGTAAAAAATATTACTTATTATTATACTATACAGTGACAAACTTTGATTTTGGGACCCGCTGAAGATGCAATATCGTATAGCAAATTGAAAATGATTAGAGCTAGCTAATTTATGACTATTATATATGATCCATTTACACCAACTGAGATGAAACGATAGTTACCGTTTTTTTAACAATCTTTCAAAAAACTGAATCCAAAATTGAAGTTCGCCACCGAACAAGGTTATAAAGAATTTTATACTCTGATATTTCTCAGTTCCCTCAGCCCTCCTCGAATCGAAAATTTCTGTTAAAATACTTTAATATTGTAAAAATTTAAAAGCTTTTGCTCCATCTTTGTTTTCCAGAAATCGTCGTGTCTTTCTATATATTTTTAAATAACAATCTTTACCAGTCCACACCGCAAAAAGAGAAACAGATTTTTTTGTGATGTGATGATCAAATTCAGGGTACCATCCCGATTCCGAATTTTATTTTACGCTGTTGCATACCTTCTGTTAGCATAATGAGCTTAAGGTGAAGAAGACGTATATATATTTCAATTTTAGCACTTATAGTTTACACTGTATATTAATTAAAAGTCTAAACTTTTAAGTACCCGGTAAAAGGTAATCATCATCAGCTAATTGTCGACCCACTGCAGGGTAAAAGCCTCCTCCCAGAAGGACAATATCTTGATGATTACATTAGTTGATGAAATTCTTACTAAACAGGACCATGGGCGCGGGCTGCACGGGCTTTGCTTCCAGGGGACCCCGGTTGCGCAGCGGCGGGAAGTTGGCAGGAGGGAGCGGCGGCGCCGGTTTAGGCGAGGCCCTCTTAACAGAGGAGCGCGGAGGGCGTGGACAACCCCTGTAGTTTACAGCACACATGCAGGGGGGGAAATGGTGTCGGGAGCGCGAGTGCACTCCTTCGTAATGTGGGGATCTAGGCACTTAACGCACCTGGGAGAGGCAGAGCAATTAGCCGCTGCGTGGCCGTAGAGCTAGCAACGGTGGCATTGCCCAGGATAACCGCGATGGTTAGGACGCTCGACGGAGATATTCGAGAGTCCTCAGATTGTGCGGGCCTCTTTGAAGATCTCCGTCGATTTGAGAGCGTTGGATAGGATGACAAGGGCGAGTGGAAAACGCATACCGCGGTTCGAGTGCATCTTGTGCACTGCTTCAGTCGGGAAGCCTTGGGATTTAAGGTCCTCTAAGATATCTTCGTTCGCGAGCTCGAACGGGACGCCCCGTAGTACGGCGCGCCTATGCTCCTCCGGGAGGGCGTAGGTGTGGTACGCGATCTGCCTAACTGAAAGCAGCCTAGTGAACGCGCGGAAGTTGTCGATAGTCGCGACTTGGATTTTAATAGTATCGCCTGCGTTATTCGCCCTCAGATAATTGATTTTGTGATCTTTGCACAAGTTAGAAACCGCGGTCCAGCGCGCTTTTTCGTGGAGGAAGACGGGTGGAGGAAGCTGAGGCTTAACCGGGACGGGAGCGCAGCGCGACGCTGGCTTCGACAGGACCGACGGAGACGCGGTCACTTTGAGTGACATAAGCGGCGCGGGGGCGGGTGTTGAGAACACCGGGACGGGCTCGGGTGTTGAAACGCCGCGGCTTTTTTCGAGCGCTTTTTAGAGCGTTCGGCAACTAATTGAAATGGAGGCTCAGGAGAGCCGGTTACGATGGCGGCGTCCGATGACGCATCAGACGTGGATTCCGAGTCGCTCCCGGGAGCGGTACGCTTACAGCGCGACGTTTGAGATGATGAGACCGACGCGCAGTCCATATCGGATGGAACGGGAGACGCGGGAGAGGCCTGAGGGGCTGGGGTTTGGGCCTGAGGGGCCGGGGACGCGATTGATGCCTGCAAGGACTGTGTTAGGATGTCGTTCGGAATGGAGACGCCTGCCGCAGCAAGCGCCTGTGTGAACGCTTTCGCGAAGTTAATAACGCTTAGCAAATCCATTAGGGAGGGGTTGGGACAATAATATGTATATATAAGTATATAAAAGATGCCTAGTTCCTAAAAACCTAGCAAACCCTAGTGGCTAACCTCCCTTACCACCAGCGGTAGGGGGGCTGGGGAGATTAACTTAAAACTTACCGTAGTACGCCGAAGGCCGCTACCTAGAAACCTAAAAAAGGGTACGCTGAGTTGACCGCGTTAGGGTCAACCTTTACCAAAAAAAGGACAATTGTACACGAAAAGACACAAATATGATAAAAATAAATATGAAAATAGAAAAGAAAATATAAAATAGTAGAAGGAAATAATAAATAAAATAAAAAGAACTGGATCAGTACAAATTCGTTGTCACCCTTAAGTATCCTTTGTACTGAAACCAAACTACTTACGCTGGGCACAGCACTCAGCACAAACACAACACAATACTGCACAGCACTTTGAAGACTAAGAGGCTTAGTCGCAAAGAACACTCACACTTCGATAGCACTCAGAGGGAGTAGAAAAACCTTGAAAACCGTAGCACGGAACCAACACGCTAAACTGTGACTTCAGTAGACTGCGCGCCACAGATTATCGGGAAAGGACCGATCAACGGAGAACGGGGTCTTGCACGTCCGTACCGGGCGGCGATCGGAGCGAGACTGTGTTCATAAATACTAGCAGCGCGTGCACTAGATTTTATATTAGTTTTAGACATTTTTAAATGATTTTTTAGAGATATTTTTACATGGACTTGAACAATATTTCTGTTTTATTTCATTAGTTACATTTTCATTATTATTATATTTCATTAGTAAGTAATTGGAAGTAAAAATTATTACTATTGTTACAATACAAGTGCATCGAAAACTGCGACAAACTAGATGGAAATTTAACTATTTCGCGCTTTGATTTTTATGTTTTAGTCTTTAAAAAAATAATATTTTGTACTATTTTCTCTATAGATTATTTTGATAACAAAATAAAGATCATAGAAAACTTTTTTTTTCTGTTGGTATCGGTTACTTTTATACTTATCGAGCGGCAAAGTACGCATGTTTCGTCGGATTACAAGAAAAGGCGTATGAACAATGAATTGCTATTAAAAACTATCTTAAGAAATGAAAATCTTCTCAATACATGTTTTAGACGAAAAACTTTTGAATAATTTGAACTCATATTTTGATGCATACGTGTTTAATTTCGATCGGAAACGAACACTGAAAACTACTAAAATAGCACGATTTTGTATAAACGCTCTTAAGGAAAAGATCTTTCGTGTTGTTTATTTGAAGGTATCTTCATTTGCGAGAATTGTTCCAGTTTATAAACAACTTAAATAATAGTATGGAGATAGTCTATTTTGGTGTATTGTATCGATCAAAATTTATACGAAAGTAAAAAAAAATTACAATCTTTCTAGAATTGCCATTACGTTATCAAAAAGGAAAAAAAGAGGTCACCAGATATCCCAGGTTCGAGTTCTGGTCGGGACATTTATTTGTGTGATGAACATAGATGTTTGTTCTCGGGTCATGGTATATATGTATGTTAATTAAGAATTTTCCTCCAGTCCGATGTATGGTAACCCATAAAACAAGCCCTACTTACTTTAGGACCATACAGTTGGTGTGTTTGTCTGATGGTTTATTTATTGTTATAATATTTCATGGTCTTGAAAAAGAAAATGTGTATTTGGTATTCTAATGAAATACAAAATGAAATATCTATTTAGGTGCATCATATTTTCGTATTCCAAAATTTATTAAGGGGAGAATTTGTAGCTTCACGCTTCCTTTTCATTTTCATTCTCTTAGTAACGTAAAACCATAAAAATAACAGGATATCAGGTTTTTCCGCATCGTATAATTCCAACCACTTACGGACCTTTTTTATGGATGTATTTGTCGTGCCTCTGGGTTAGGGGAACCAATTATTTGTATGAAGTAGCTATTGCAGAAAAAAAAGGTCACTGCCCTTTCTGGTGGATTTTATTTACGTTATGGAAGCAGTTTCCTAAAATGTCTTTGGATTTAGTGTTAATGAAATAATTTTATCTATGTTTTCAAAACTGACATGGTGGACTCGTTGAAAAAATATTTTATTAATATTAGTAATTCAAATGACAATATGGGCTAATATATGTACACTCTGGAACCCACCCCGCAACCGAAGGCGTCGTGGCCGGCCAAACAAAAGATGGCATGACAAGCTAGACAGGTATAACATAAACTGGTTTCGAGACGCAAAAGACAGGGATAGTATAGGATGGAAGAGAGGCCCGTGCCCAACGGGCTCGACAGGCTCGTAATAACTACCTGCACTACCTGCAGTTTGTGCAGGATGGAAGGTTTGGCGTGGGCAAAGATTGGCGAGGCAGATGTCATGACGGGTCCAACGCAGACCTTGTAAAGTGTACGTTTGTTTCTGAAAAACATTTTACTTTTTCTTCCTAACATACTATAAAGGCGGCCTAAGTAAAAACGTGCGAGTTTCGTTACTCTATCGTGAGGTTTGAAAGAAAGCGTCTGGGCCTAAGGTGACGCCTAAATATTTGGTATTGCGCTTCAAGGGGATGAGAATGCCTAACATTCGGACGGAGATTGTCGGCGATACGATAGCGTTTGCAGTCGAAGTAAACCGCAGAGCTCTTCTCTGGGTTCACATCAATACGCCATTTTTGAAACCATGCACCGAGGGCATTTACAGCCTTTTGGAGTCTGGTTGTGAGACCCGGGACTGTGAGGCCTTTGGTGTAAAGGGCAGTGTCATCGACAAAGAGGGCGAGTTGGACGCCTTTCGGCGGGACGGGAATATCGTTAGTGTACACGGTGTACAATAGAGGGGCGAGGACTGAGCCCTGAGGGACTCCAGCCTTTATGAGACGGGGCGCGGAAAGCGTGCTTTCATGTTTAAATCGGAACGTACGGTTTTTGAGAAACGACGCGATTATTCTAACTAGGCGATCCGGTAAGCCTATCTTGTAGAGTTTATAGACGAGACCGCTGTGCCAGACTATATCGAAAGCTTTGGCTACGTCAAAGAAGACTGCAACCGTTTTAAAATGCCGCGGGTATGTACTCGACGATGCGATGGATTTGCTGAGGGCGGGAGTGCTTAGCGTGAAAGCCGAACTGATGGGGAATTATGAGAGGATCGCATCCGTGGGAAACAGATGGTTCCGCATTCGAGAGAATATGACTCTTTCGAGAAGTTTAGACATTGCCTTGAGGAGGCTGATGGGTCTGTGATTAGCCGGGACATTCAGATGTTTACCCGGCTTGGGAATGCCTATGACTGTCGCTTCTTTCCAAGCTTTTGGAAAGAAGCGAAGGTCGAAGCAGGCATTGAATATAACAGCTAACAAGGTAAGCACCTGTTGAGGCAGAAATAGAAGAAATAACATCCGCACCCGGAGGCTTTTTGGACTTTTGATTTTTAATGAGAAGCAAGATTTCATCATTAGGGACTGTGATGGGGTCGGCAGTGATGGGGAGAGTGTGTCTGCAGAGGACTTCGTCCTCCACCGCCTGGATGTGAGAGGGATTCGTGGGTTGCGTGCTGGGCGAGCATTGAGACGCAACGCTTTCAGCGAAGCATTCGGCTTTCTCTTCGACTTCGAAGGCTATAGAGCCATCGGGGACGAGTGAGAGGTGGGACGTGAGAGGTGGCGTCTACGCGTAAGGCTCGGGCCATTCTATAATACGCTTGGTGGGACGGGGAGATATTTGCCATGAGATCGTTCATCTGAGCGTCTCGGAGTTTCGCGAGGCAAGACCTAACTTTACGTTGTAGCTGATTCGCAGCTGTTCTATAGGCGGGCGTGGGATATTTCTCGGCTCTCCGGAGAGCCGCATTCTTAGCTTTAATAAGATTGTTACGGCTAAGGAAAGCGTGGGTTTGCCTTGCTTAGCAACCTTTTCGTTGTCACTGATGGCTGAGTTGATAGCATCAGTGAGAGAATTGACTAATGAATCTATTTTATTCAGGCTATCTAATTGATCAGGCGAGATCGCGAGCGGAGAGTTCTATGGCTGAAACTAACGTATTTTAAAACCTTTCCAGTTGGTAAAGGTCTTAGGAGAGGTGACGTTATCGTTAGGCGGTCCTAGCACGAGGGAGACGGGGCGATGGTCGGAGCCTAGGTCATCGAGCGGTTCGATAGACCTGAGATCGAGGTTGATTCGCTTGACAATTGCAAAATCGTGGATGTCGAGAGAGTAGTTCGGGTTGTTGGGATAGTGAGTGGGAGTGATGGAAGAGATGACGTCTAAGTCAAGTGAGTTAGTGATGTCGAGGAGAGCGATACCGCTGGTGTTGGTCGATAGGCACGTCCAGTCAGTATGTTTGGAGTTAAAGTCTCCGAACGTAATTACTGAATAGCCAAGGGCGAGAATGGCCTCAAAGGCGCTACCGATTGATCTGGTGCCACTAGGTATGTAGATTGAAGCTTTGATGATGGTTGGATGACCAGTCATAGCCAATCTACAGACGGTGGCTTCCATGTTGAGGAGAGGAAGGGTACAGAGAGGACAGCATTGGAAACCTCTTTTGTAATAAATAGCAGTGCCGCCGAAACCGTCGGAGTTGGGCCTGTCGTTACGAATGAACGCGTACTTGGGAATAGCAAATCCCCTGGAGCGGTTTGGAGTTAGCTACGTCTCTTGAAGAAGTAATAAGTCTGGCTCGTTGTGGCTGAAGGAACAGTTTGAGCTCAGGAAGGTTAGTACTAAGGCTACAAACGTTAAAAGAAACTAGGGATAAGCCCTTGGGTTTGATACGACAGGACGCGGGGTTTGCGGGTCTAGACATTATATATACTATTAAGTGAATTTATACGAAATATAGAATTTATAAAGAACTAAGTAGCGAGTGATGCTCGGCTAGTGCAAATAGACGCTCTTGAGGAGAGCGGGCGGCTCGCAGTTTGCGTGCGAGTACGGCGATTTCGTTAATGTCGACGTTTTGGATGACGTCGAACACGGTCTTCATGTCCTCAGCCAACGATGACTGAGGCGAAGACGACGGAGCGGGACGCGGCCCTACGGGAGCTAGGATAGGATGCGAAGGTGGTGCAGGAGCGGCCAGACGCTGTCTCCAGGACAGAGCCGGAGTAGGCGTCGACTGCACGGGCTTTGCTTCCGGGGGATCCCGGTTGCGCAGCTGCGGGAAGTTAGCGGGAGTGAGCGGCGGTGCCGGTTTAGGCGCAGCCCTCTTAGCTGAAGAGCGCGGAGCGCGCGGTCAACCCCTGTAGTTAGCTGTGTGGCCAGACTGGCCGCACAGCACACAGGCAGGGGGGAAGTGGATTCGGGAGTACGAGTGCACTCTTTTGTTATGTGTGGGTCCAGGCACTTAACGCACCTGGGGGGAGCTGAGCAGATAGCCACTGCGTGGCCATAGAGCTGGCAGCGGTGGCACTGCCGAGGGTGGCCGCGGGGGTTGGGACGCTCATTGGAGATATTCGAAAGTCCGCAGATTGTGCGAGCCTCTCTGAAGATCTCCCTCGAGTTGGGAGTGTTGGTGAGGATAACTAAAGCTAGTGGAAAACGCCTACCGTGGTTAGAATGCATCTTGTGCACTGCTTCAGCCGGGAAGCCCTTAGACTTAAGGTCCTCGAGAATGTCGTTATTACTGAGTTCAAACGGGACGCCCCGTAGGACTGCGCGGATCTTACGCTCCTCCGGGAGGGCGTAGGTGTGATACGCGATTTGTTTGATCGAAAGAAGTCTAGTAAAAGACCGGAAGTCGTCTATGGTCGCGACCTGAATTATAATTGATTCGCTCTTTGCACAAGATAGAAACCGCGGTCCAGCGCGCTTTTTCGCGGAGGAAGACAGGCGGAGGAATCTGAGGCTTAACCGGGACGGAAGCGCAGTGCGACGCTGGCTTCGACAGGGCCGGCGGAGACGCGGTCACTTCGAGTGGCATTAACGGCGCGGGGGCGGGTGTTGAAGGTACCGGGGTGGGCTCGGGTGTTGAAGACATCGAGGCTTTCTTGGAGCGCTTCTTAGAGCGCTTGGCGACTAATTGAAACGCGGGCTCAGGAGAGCCGGTTAAGGTGGCGGCATCTTACAAAGCATCAGAGGCGGGTTCGGAGTCACTCCTGGGAGCGGTACGTTTGCGAAACGACGCGCGAGAGGATGTGACCGATTAACAGTCCATCTCGGACGGAACGGGAAACGTGGGAGAGCTGTAGACCTGATGGGTCTGGACGTTGGAGGCCTGAGGGGCCGGGGTTGAGGCCTGAGGGGCCGGGCACGCGATAGTTGCCTGTAAGGCCTGCGTTAGTACGTCATCGGATATGCTTACGCCGGACGCAACGAGCGCCTGGGCGAATGACTTAGCAAAGTTTACCAAGCTTTGCTGGTCTATTGGAGGGCTTGGAACTGCAATATATAATATATAAAAATGCCTAGGTTCCCTAACAAACCTTGCACCTAAACCTCTCTACCCGCTGTAGGGGGGCTGGGGACGACGCGAAGTGATACCCCTAATTCGGACAGCACTGTACAGTCACCCTGGGAAAGGCCCAAGTGCAATGGGATCGGGTCAGCCGGTTTCTCTTTAGCCTGAAGGGCCTTGGAAGCGCACCGGGGCATCGCTATCAGGCTTAGTTGTCACTGTTAAGTATCCACCTGATCAAACGCGAGTCCACTACGGAGTGTGTTGTCAATAAATTGAAAACAAAAACCGGCCGTAGACGTGACGAGGTTGGGTCGCACTGAAAGTGCGGTATTGACTACGTTACGACCGGCCGGAGCCGGCCGCAGAGCGAGTCTCTGACTACGTAACAAGCGCCAAGCGTCAAGTACTTAGCCAGAAAATCAACCCGAGCCTTGCGAACTACTATCGAATTTAATCGACCGTAGTAAGCTCAACTCTGTTGTTGCTGCTCCCACCGAGGTGGGGTATCTATTCGAGGGTTGCACAGCGTGCGGGATTGACTACGTTACGACCGGCCGAAGCCGGCCGCAGAGCGAGTCTCTAACTAACGTAACAAGTGCCCAGCGTCAAGTACGTAGCCAGAAAATCAGCCCGAGCTTTGCGAACTACTATCGAATTTAATCGACCGTAGTAAGCTCAACTCTGTTGTTGCTGCGAGACTGACTTAGTTACAGCCGATCGAAACTGGCCGCAGCGTAAGTCCTACAGAGGATTATCTCAAGTCGTCGAGGACGAAGCGAGATATTGTACGAATCTCAGCGTATGAGTATTGCTACGAGTTGTCGTCGTGAGACGACAATCGTGACTCAACGGCTGGTGCGACCGCGAACACGTCCGAGCGGGGCCGGATGCAGAACGGATCTGCGAGTGGCGTTTGAGTATTGCTACGAGAGAAGTCGTGAGACAACAATCGTGACTCGGCAGCCGGGAGCGACCGTCAACACGTCCGAACTAACAAATATGCACTCTGGCCTTTTAACTATGCTATAGACCTTCCCCTCGGGTTTACTGTATGGTATCAGTTTTTGCTTACTGTAATGCACTGCACTAGGTGTGTTTGTCTGGAATAAACAAGAACATAAACATTAACTAGTACAAGTTAAACCAACGCCTACACAGTCACCCTTAACAATAACAGTGATTTGAGTACATGGTGTTTGACTTGTATCTCACAATGTATTTGATGTTTCGCTTTGTAAAGTCTCATACATAGTTAGGCGACTATGGGTTTATAATTAAGTAAAATTTTCTTATTTCGGTACACCAAACCACACTAAGGCTGGCAATGATGCCACTGCAGGAGTATCAGCCTAACCAACTAAAAGGTGGTTTCAGGCTGTTATAGTCCACCGTGCTTGCTTACTGCGGGTGGGCAGTCTTGACACGTATCTTTCTAGGATATTTGGGTTTCCTGACGATGTTTTCCTTTACTATAAGAGTCAGCTTAATGCTAAAATTGTTAAAGCTCATTGGCAGTCACTGGGACCGAATCTGAAACCTTGAATCTGGGAAACCTGTGCCTTAACCACTGCGCCAACGATGTTGCAAAATTAATGTATTTATTTATGTACATTATTAATCATGTCATCATTATATTTTTCTAGAGAATTATACACTGTATGAAATCATAAAGTTACAGTAAAATTTAATACAAAGAGAAAATAAAATGCCTTGGACTCCGGTATTATAAGTGACTTAATCTATTTCAATGATAAATCTTAATAGCCTTGAAAATGTTATATAAAATAAAAAATAAACATCGTTTATTTCGGACCATAATCTATAACTTGATTAGTAACATAGTAACATATATACAGCACAGCCCGACGCTATCCCGAAGTCTGCTTTAAAACAATTTGATTCTAATTTTATTTACTTGCCTTGTACTATGTAGCAAGACCATAAAGCAGTTCCGGTATGCAAATACGCTAACAATACAGCACGTGACGGTATGTTAACCCACTCATATTTTTTTACTTTTTGGACCAAATGCTGCCTTACAGAGTAAATAACGAGATAAACATTTGAGATTGCAATGTGATTGCGTTATAACGACATTACGCAGAAAATTTATCTTAAGTAACGTCATTTTAAAAATATTAGGTAAAGCTTTTATATAAGTCCAATCTCAGTTCTTTTTAATCAACTTAGAAAAAAATTTATATATTTTTTTAAAGTATGTTCAGGCATAATTTTTTTTTTTTTGAGCGACGATTTTGATGTTTTTATCCTGTGGATTCATTTCAGCTCCAAGTTCGTCTCATTCTACTTTCTAACACATAATAATAGAGCTCCTCACAATTAAAAAAAGGAAAAGTATAATAATTTATTTTGTTATGTTTATAACCATCCATTTTTTTTTTTGCTGCCGAGGCACCCTCGCGGGAGGGAGGTGGAAGATGCGTCATGCATACCGCCCGCAGGTAAAGTCCTCTGCGGGGGGTTATGTGGGACTCACCAGAATGGCACCTACCCACTAAAAACCACCTGTTAGCTGTAGTAATTACCGTTAGCCTTCATCGGAAGCGACACCCGTCGGGAAGTTGGGCGCGCTGGAGTGAAAGTTGCACTGAAGGTGCTCAAAGGGACATGAGTTGGTGGCCGTTCTGGGCAGCCTCCGGTGAAGCCGGGGCTGCGCAGAGGTCGGCCGAAGCTTGACTTAGGGATCAATTCATTTAAATGAACCTATAATGAATTGAGAAGGGAACTATGCTCCGCCAGAGCGAGCAGTCGCTCTGTCGGAGAACGTGAAACCCTAAGTTTACGGGCTAAGACTGCGATTTCACTAACATCGATATTTTTCATAGCGTCGCAGACGATACGCATATCATCTGCTACGGAGGATTGAGGAGTGGGTTTGTATGGGCGAGGAGCCGGGATGGGATTCGATGCGGGGCGCTGCCTCCAGTTTTCTGGAGCAGGCTTTGGCTGAGCAGGCTTTGCAGCCGGAGGAACTCGGCTACGCAGCGGCGGAAAGTTTTCCTGAGAAAGGGGCGGGGCCTGTTTGGGTGCCGACCTCTTGGAATTGGAACGCATGCAACGGGGTGCACGAGGGCAGCCCCTGTAATTTGCGGTGTGGCCGGACTGGCCACAAAGCACGCAATCGGGAGGAGAGGGAGTTTCAGGAGTGCGATTGCACTCCTTAGTGAAGTGAGGGACCAGGCACTTGACGCACCTGGGCGGTGTGCGGCAGTTGGCCGCCGCGTGCCCGTACAACTGGCACCGATGGCACTGGCCGGGATGACCGCGGCGATGAGGCGCCTCGACCGAGATCCCAGAGAGGCCGCATATAGTGCTAACCCCTTTCAGGATCTCCCTGGACTTGGGGACGTTGGCGAGAACCACCAAAGCGAGAGGGTGTTGCCTCCCGTACTTGCTGTGCATTTTATGCACCGCGAGTGCCGGGAAGCCTTGGGACTGCAGATCCTTCAGGATAGCCTCGTTCGATAATTCGAACGGGACTCCCCTGAGTACCGCTTTGATCTTAATTACTTACTTATCAATATGATAAGCATATTGCTTATCGGTGAGGAGCTTTGTTAAAGCACGAAAGTCGTCAATCGACGAGACTGATATTTTAATAGATTCACCCGAGTTGGCCGCTCGGGTGTAATGGATCTTGTGCTCATTGCACAATGTCGAGACCTCAGTCTATTTACCCTTTTCTCGAAGGAAAACGGGTGGTGGGAATTTGGCCTTGACAGAAGTTGGGGCCGGAGCAGGTGTTTAAGACACCGAGGCAGCTGGCGTTGAAGACGCCGCACGGGGTGTAGGGACGGGCGTCGAGGGCGCCGGGTCTTGTTTCGAACGCTTCTTAGAGCGCTTCTTAACACGCGTAAAAGAGGGAGACTCAGGGCCAGTTGGGGTGGCGTCCGAGGATGACTCGGTCGCGGGTGCGCGCTTGCGGCGCGGAGGGGCGTCTACTTCGCACTCCATGTCACTGGAGGAAGGGGACGCGGGAGGGCCTAAGACCAGAGCGGTCTGAGGGACGGAGGTGGCCTGAGGGGCCGGTGTTAATAGTGCCATGATTAGAGGGAGAAATTATTGCAATGTGCGAATCATATGAGGGGGCAATGAGTGCCTTGGGCGTCGTAATCAGCGATCAGCTTATTCAGAAGCTCCTTGGGGCTTAGGGAAGCCATTGCGGAGGGGTTGGGGAGGGACAACAATATATAAATATATATACTATGAACCTATCAACGATGACTAACTTCCTAAAACCACCCTACACGCAGTAGGGCGGTTGAGGACGACGCGGATAACTTACTCGAACACGAAGACTCGAGGCACCTGGAACGACGAATTCCCGTCGACGAAGCTCACGTTCCACGAAGTACGGTTAAAAACCCACTATCCGCCGTAAAAACGGCGTTAGAAACTTATTACGGTATACAACTATGAAATTATTTATTAGGACAACAACTAGTGAAATTTGGGTGCTAAATTAGCGCGGGCGTTAATGGAGCGGGAAGGCGTCTGCGATCGACGTGCGCTTGAGAACGCACGCAGACCGAGACTGTGGATAACCATCCAAAACAGGATAGGTACTTAAGAAAGGGACGATGGCTGGATCTAGCGTTAACCTCGTGCACATCCTTTGAACCCTCAATCGTCGTTTAGATAGTTGTTGGGGGGACATGCCGAGCTAACAGACACAGATAAGAATAATTTTGTATAGACATAAAAAGACATCGTAAATTTACTTAGAAAAAATTATACCCATGAAGTTTCTTGCTAGTTCACGAAGGCTTTTCCGAACTGGTGGTAGAGTCATGCTTTATTTAACGTCAATAAGAACAAGTAATTGTCAATATTGAGGAATAAATATTTGAATTTGGTCAAGTGTAAACTGAGCCATTTATTAGAATATAGAGACATGCAACTCTTGAGCAGCCGCATATCTAATCGTGTTTGGGATCATTTGGTTTGCTTTAGCAAGTACAACCTATAACATGTACGTGGGTCAGTCAGAAAGTTTTGAGAAAAAGTCGGAGTGTTCTATAGGTTATATTTTTTTATTACATATTTTCGAAGAACCACCACAGCATCTATACACATTGGTAGTGGAGCAAGAGGCCTCGAAATTCCAAGTTTTCCAAGCTTGTTGCTCGCAGCAGCAAAAACTTCTGGCAAGCATTTGGTAGTGTTCCACTCTGCATTGATGCTACTTTGGTTTCTAAGACAATTGATACTAAATACCCCGTTAAGGTGAAAAAACTAGCGATCAAAATGTTTCCAGCGCTTCTCCAGTGTTTCACCAAGATAACCTGCTTTAAATTTATCAATCATATCATGGCACCATTCCACGTGCACCTGATTCTGAGCATTGGTGAGGTTGTGGGGTATCCAGCACGTAAGAATCCGCCTTACGCAAAGGTGTTTGTGTAGAATATCATCAACACTTCCTGACCCAAGCTTCAGATTATGTGAAATGCACATACGTGGGTATGTGAATCGTGGTTTTTGTTATCGCTGATCCAACTTTCTATGAATAATTTCGTATTGCTGGTAAAACATTTTTGAGGGAAATAGGAATTCGGAACATATATATTTTAATAATATCGAATTTTAAAAATAAATTATAATCCACCAGCGTACCATACATAAAAACCTATTGTAGCAAAGCTTTCTGAGTGGCCTGGTAATGACGAGCTCTGATGATGAAATCAAAAGGTGGATGTGGACCTCAAGTGCTGTAAAATCCTCGAGCCTATTTGTATATTTATTTTGACATGCACAGGAAAAACTCAAATCAAGAAGTATTCAAATGAGAATATTATAAAAAGAGTGAAATAAATTAATTTTTATAAAAACAAATAACTTCAAAAATTCACACGAATTTTGGGGAAAAATCGTAACCCTTGTAAATATTGAAACCACATGTTGTCTGAGCTTTTATTTTTATTATTTTAACAGACACACCTTAAGTTAAAAAAAATTATGTAATTAAAAAAAGTGTTAGATGTTTTTGATGGTTCTTAGAAATTTAGGACACTTTAACGTGTCACAAAACCTTTAAGTAATGATGTGCCTCTCCCATTGGCCTCATAAAGCTCTCCCGAATCTCCCGAATCACATATAACCCAGTTTTGTAAACCATTGTTGAAAGAGAAGACTTACAATAAAAATAAAATTTTATGATACAATTTTGTGAAAACTTGTAAAAGTTGTATATAGTATAACTTACCCTGAGATTACTTTCTAAAATTATGATGTAGCTTAGGCCCCACCGACGACAATACGAGTAACAATCGCTTCTATTCTCACTCAATAAACGTACAATAGATATAAATCCTGTACCAATTACAACAGATACAGACTGTAATAGCCGATTGCTGATGATGAAAACACTACTGGCAAGGTCTTGCTATTCTTTAGGTTTGTCGCAGCGACAAAGGCTACCAAAGCTAAAAAACATAACTTATGATAATTTTTTGTGAATTTAAAGACATTATTTCAACAATTCACTATTCCTTTATTGCTCTTAACTTATATCTTGATTCAACATCATTTAGTCAGTTCGCAGAGAGGTATTTGAACTCGGGTTTCAACGGAGGTAGTAAGCGTAAGGTGGGGCATAGGAATAGGCGGAGTAGGCATAGGGGGAGTATGCCGAGTATGCCACAGGTGCAGTATATGCTGCCGCTACGGGTACTGTATATGCAACCGCCACGGGAGTTGTGTACGCCACTGGAGCGAGTACTTGCGGTTTGGCCACTGCCAAGGCCAGGAAGCAGGCAAATATCAACTCTAAAATAAAGTAAAGTGTATACATTTTATAAGTAATAAAACAAAATATGTCCTTAGAGGACTCCGTAAATTACCTCTACGAAACATTATATAGGATTCGGGATTCTTATGTACCTACCCGGGTTTTTACTAAGATGGACCGGTACCCTCCATGGTTTCGTAGCCCACTTATAAAATTATTAAAAGAAAAGAACAAATTTCACAACAAATATAAAAAATATAAAAATATATCTGATTTCCATAGTTTTCAAATTTTACGAAGTAGAGTAAAAGCGATGGAGGCTCAAATGTACAGTAAATACGTAACACAAACTGAGAAAAATATTAGTACTAACCCCAAATCATTCTGGTCTTATGTAAAAAGTAAAAACCAAACTAATTTGCTTCCTTCTACTATGAAATATTGTGAGAGGTGCTCAGACGATGCTAGTGGCATCTGTGAAATGTTTAGTGAATATTTCAACTCCACATTTCAAAATTCAACCACTTATGATCACTTTCGAACCGCGCCCAACAGTACATGTGATCTTAATACAATCATTGTTTCGGAGGAAGAGGTTTACAAAATTTTAAGTTCCCTTGACATGCATAAAGGGTCAGGCCCAGATCATATCCCATCCATATTTATAATTAAATATGCAAGTACATTAACAGCACCTCTCACGCTTCTGTTTCGTCGTTCTATGGAGATTGATCAGTTGCCCTCAATTTGGAAAACCGCTTACATAACTCTGGTTCATAAGAAAGGTTCTAAAAACGATATTTTAAATTATCGACCCATTTCAAAATTTTGTCTGTTCTCTAAAGTTTTTGAGAAAATCATTTACAATCAATTATATGCCGCACTTAAAAATACCTTTATAACCGAACAACATGGTTTTCTCAAGGGCAAGTCAACGGAGACAAATCTGTTGGAGTCCTCGGAGTTTCTCAGTTACCACATGGCGAAGCCTTCGCAGGTTGATGTGGTTTATACGGATTACGCCAAGTGTTTCGATCGTATAGACCACATCATCCTTCTACGCAAACTACTGGAAGCAGGCATTGGAGGTAACTTGTACCGATGGCTTACCACTTACGTGGACAATAGGTGTCAGATTGTTGCCATCAATGGTTATATATCACGAGCTAAAACTATTCCTTCTAGCGTTCCCCAGGGATCCCTACTAGGTCCGCTGTTATTCTCAGTTTTTATAAACGACATTAAGAAATGTTATAAATTTTCAAAAATCTTACTTTACGCGGATGACATGAAAATTCTTTATCCTATCGACTGCCCTAGTGATCACATAAACCTTCAATGTGATCTTAACAATCTCTTTGACTACTGCACATCTAACAGACTTGACCTTAATTTATTAAAATGTTATATTTGCTCTTACAGCAGAAAAACGCATCCCCTTGTTTATGACTACACAATTGACAACGAGACTATAACAAGAGTAGAGTCGATTATTGACTTAGGCGTTACCTTTGACTCAAAACTTATGTTTGATAAACATATTGACAGAGTTGTAAACAAGGGCGCTAGGGCATTAGGTTTTGTATTACGCATATCCTCTGAATTTAAAAGCATTAGAACTTTTAAAATCTTATACTGCGCTTTTGTCCGAAGTCACCTAGAATATGCATCATCCGTTTGGAACCCCTCATAGATTATCTATAATAATCGCATCGAAGTGATTCAGAAGAAATTCATGAGGTTCATTTAGGTACCGGTGCGGTATTCGTGACGCTGATTATTTGTCTAGGTGCAGGTGCCACCATATATTGCCTTTAGCAACACGAAGGAGGAAAGCGGATACGTGCAAAATATTAAAACTACTAAATGGCAAGTTAGATGCCCCCGAACTTCTTTCTATGATCGGTATTTGCACACATACCAAACTTTACAGAAATCCTGCTCTTCTCCATGTTTCCACTGCAAATACCAATTATAGAAAGAACTCTTTCATAGCGAGGGCGTGCGAGCAGGTAAACATAACATGTCGAACTCATCCTCACTTTGATGCCTTTCATGCCAGTATCCAGAGCGTTAAGGCGACTCTGGCAACAGAATTTTTCTCCGATGCAATTCAATAACTACCTATGTACTTTTATTTTTTTTTATATTCTCACCAACCTATGTGTAACAATATACATTATCTCAGTCTATGCGATTGGCTTATAATCTAAATGTAAAAAATGAGTTAATAGTCTGTAAATGTTTATCTTTTTATGTTTGGTTATAGTCTTTGTATGTGTTTTGTGGTCTGACTACTATCTTTTTGTTATAAGTGAAATCTTTTAATTGGCTTTCTTATAATCATTTGTTTATTTATTTAATCATCTAGCTGTTAGATTTCCAAAAATTGTAAAATAAATTAAAAAAATAAAAATAAAAGGAATGAGTAACGTTATTTGGAATCGTTGATTTTACTAAGCGTTATGGGATTATTTTGAGTTAGTTGTTCTAAGCATAACTTTGAAGAATTTATTATAAATATCATAACATTATAATTAAAACTTACGTATTTGAACATGTTAATGTCTGTGTTATCACGTTGCCTCTAAAAGTTGAATGATGTCTAACATTAAAATCACAACAGTTTTATACAGACTATCGAAGGCATCCATGTGACATTAAATTTGTATTTTCTTCACATCGTTCAATCATCATAGTGGTAAACTTTCCTGTAGAGACGATCGTAGTCCTTTTCAAAGTTGATCTATAATATGATTGGAAATCAATTTCAGTAAAATACTTATAAAACTTTTCACAGTTGATTTTAAAAAAATAATAAGTAATATGTTTCGCAATTGACATAATGATACTACCAATTACTACATAATGATACCTTTAGTTCATTCAAAACCTTTCTACGTTAAATATTTTGTATATATTTTTAGATGTCACGATATCAAAGTCAGTTTCGTGTATTTTTTGATCCTACTGAAGAACATGAATCATTTGATGGAATTCTGTTTCAGAGTGAAAGTCGCCCAAAAATCCAGATATGGCTAGTAAATAATTTTAAACTCTGTGTATAAGAAGATGTCTTAAATATAATATACAATTTTCAAAGCGCAATAATATATTATAAAGAATGGCTCTATTTATACATTGACCTGGTTTATAAATATAAAAGAAATGCTTATTCTTTTGGCTTCGACCGTGATTTTTTATCCCTTATTTGATTTATTTTATTGATAAACAGATGTTGAGTTTATATTTATTGAGTAACTGAGTAATGAATTAAGCCTCTTTTAAAATTGCCTTGGTTACATAAAATGGTTATAAACAGTCCGACAAGTTTAATTCAACCACGTTTGAACATAAAATTAGCTTATCCATACACTTAAAATATGACCTTTCTTCTGTAGAAGCCAAACTATTCCTCTGATTCCTGACAAAAGAGGTAGACGGGCAGACCTTCAAAAGTCAAACCTGCTCTGGTTATACAATAACTAAAAATCAGTTAATATACATAAAAAGTAAATTTTCTGGCAAATAAAAACAATAATGATTGCCATTGCTTATTTGCTACATATATTGTATCTACTACATAACTTAATTTCTTAAATAATAAAACTGTACCTGTTTTTCAGTAGTTAGATATCTGTTTCGCTGTACATACTAAAGTAATAAATAGGTCAATGAAATCTTCTTCTATTTTTATTATATCTGTTTGGTTGTATTGTTTGTTTCTGACTGATTTTGATAACTATATCAAGTCACTTTTCAATTGTTTTTTTGTGCAACAAAATGAGTGGGTCTACAGAGGAAATTGAACATTCAGAAATTTTATTTTAAAACAGGGTTTAATAAAAACAAGCCAAAAAAAATTTTCAAATTAATGTTTTATGGGTAATGCAGTGTCAGTAAGAGTAGCAACAAATATTTTGAATTCGGACATTTTGTTATCAAAAATGCCGCTCACCCTGGTCGCTCTGCTACGGATAAAACTGACGCCATTTTTGAAAAAGCGGAGCATGATTGGCATCTTAGTAGTTACACCATAGCTTTAAAATTGAAATTTACCACAAACCAGCTTTTCCCAATTTAAAAAAGTCTGGATGTTAAAAAAGCTTATAAATAAAAAAAATATCAAAAGCTTATACATCTTAGTTTAAATTCAGTGACTGACCCTTCCTTTTACTAACTTAATTCCTAATTATGTAAATATTTTGGAAATTAAAGAAGATATCTAGATTTAGAAGATCCAGTGAAGGAAAATAAGCTTTTTTGATTGCAGGTATTTCAATATGTTTCAAGTCTTTGCTACCTCAATAGTAACACGCAAAGCCAGGTTGACATTTAATTTCAAACTCTAAAGTCAATGATTGCAACACTTTTAAAAAAGATCAATGAGTGGGCTGTATAATTTAAAAAAAAAACCTATGCATGGTTACACTTAAAATAAAATAACTGCGTTTAGGCTGAACACAAAATTTATTGAACTTCTATTTATAATACATTGGCCAATGTCCTGGTGTAAAGAATTTTGTCGGTGTCCATTTCTATTTTCAACGGAGGTAGTAAGCGTAAGGCGAAACGTAGGAATAGGCGGAATAGGCGTACGGCGAGTACGCGGAGTACGCCACAGGGGCAGTGTATGCCGCCGCTACTGGTGCTGTGTATGCCGCAGCCACGGGAGCTGTGTATGCCACTGGAGCAATCACTTGAGGTTTGGCAGCAGCCAGGGCCAGCAAACAGGCGAAGATCAGCTGTAAAAAAACAAAAACATAAATATTTTACATCATTCTGTACCTACAAAGATTAATTTGTAACGTGATTTGAATTTTTTTTTCTAAACAAAATAGTCTAAACATGTCTCCTGACATGACTATGAGAATCAACTATGTTCTAACAGTACAATTAAAACTTACGTATTTAAACATTATGAGTGCTGTGTTATCACGTTGCTTCTTAAAGCTGAATGATGTCTAATATCAAACTCAGGACAGTTTTATACAGACAATCGAAGGTTGTCTAACAGCGTCTGCATGCATGCCATTAGTATTCGTTTGATGTCGCATGGTCAACGTACATTTATATTTTTTTAAATGCTGAAACTTTCTCATGAATTGTTGGATGTTAGTTTTCATTAATTTTTGTATTAACCATACTCATAGGGATAGGGCATAGAAAAGTATTGTTTTTCTGCAATCGACAGATTTAGTAAAATTACCAATGTTTTGTTTTCGTTTGCTAGATCTTTTGCAAGATTGTGGTGTGTACCTACATCACCTAGATATGTATCAATATAATGTTCTGAATATAAGTCCTATATTCAGTCAATAAACGATCGTTGCGGATAAAACACGCTCCCTTTTATTATTAGTTAAACCCCAATCGACCATCATTGCATGGCGACCCTGCCAGTGCTGCCTTGCGGCAGTGCTTCAGCACGGGAACATGTTTAAAATATTATGAAATTATTGAAATTCAAAAGGATTTTGTGAAAAAAGAACTAAAAGAGATCGAATAAAGTACTAGTGCCAGATTGGAGAAATAAATTCAAAGGATTCTTTTAAAAATAGTGCTAAAAAGACCTACCTACTAGTGCCAGATTGGTGGCTCGCACGGAGCCTCTTGGCTAGTACTGATGGTAGCTGCTGGAGGACCAACCTCACGAATTGACCAATCTCCTGGGTGATACAGATGGCTGATGCGCAGAAAGGCTATCAAAGCTGCAGGAGCTCCTAGAACCCAAACTACGGCTACAGGAGCCTCTTGGATCGTCAAGACTCCAGTGTTTGTGTGATAAAGTGCTGTTAGTATATTGTTTAACCAATGCTATACTGCCCTTAAGGTCGTTTCGTTTTAAACATAATATGTATTTTTGATAAAAAGTAAGTAGTTTTTGAAAAAGATAAGATTACTCAATATTTTAAAATTTTCAATTTACTTTTTTTTACTAGTCCATGAATTAATGCAGTCCTATTTTCTATTTCTTGAAAAAGTTGCTTAACTTAAAATGCGTATCGAAATTGACGTTTATCATCTTTTCGTCATAAACAAGAAATTTTAAGCAGTACAAATTAATTTCTGGGAATTGACTAATGAGTTTAATTCAACGCCATCTAGTTTAGAATAAAATATCTTTTTAAAAAAAGAAACAAAAAGCCCTCATTGCAAACACACAAAAATGTGAAATAAAGAGTACCAATAAAAAGTCCCTGAATTGGACAAAATGGGGATGATGGCTAAGTAAATAAGGACAGTGGAATCCATTTATAATGACATCGCAGGGAAATAACAAACACGTCATACTAAACGAACGGCATACAAAGCATTTTGTAGAAAATAAACAATCTCCTGTTTTTGTTAGTATGTGTTTATTTTAATACAGAGAAACAAAATAAAGATAAATCAAAATAGAAATTATACGTAATAATTACATATTTATGTGTATTTTTTTATTAATTACATAAGAAATCAGTAACGCTTGTTTGCTTCTATGACAGTTATTCGGTCTTTCGACAGTTGCCTCCACTGCAATGCTCAACTTAAAATTTTAAAGTTTTGTCCGGCATTAAGCCCAATCTAGTTTCATCTGCATTAAAAATCTCATCATTAGAAAATTGTCTTCGTAGATTCGGCTACATAGATGTCAACCAGTTTGTTGTTCAATTTTGATAAACTGATACAGATTTACCGATTTTTCCCTCTGCAATATTATGTCGAACTTTGAAACAACTTATCCAGGTCGTAGAACGATTAAAGTCAAAATTACCAAAACGCGCTACAAAAACATTGCCTTTTCCTGTAACACAGGGCCTTTGAATTGAACATTTGAGTTGAAACATTTGAATTGAACGATTCCTTAACCCAGTTCTTGTTTTTGAAAATCGTTGAGATTGTGAAATGAAATGAAATATTTATTTCTCAACATTGACAATTACTTGTTCCTATTGATGTCAAATAAAACATGACTACCACGAGTTCAGAAAAACCTTCGTGAAGAAGAACTGGCAACCCCAAATACCTTTGCGAAAGATGAGTTGGATTCTGCATTTTCTAATCTGCATATTATTGCACCTTTCTCTTCAATCTTAAATGCTCTACGACGAGGTTGAGATGCATTTTTTTCACAAATTATACACGTACAATGCGTGACCTTAAACTATGAATTACCCACTGGGACTCAAAACAAAAAAGCCATGCACACGCCGAACGTCGTCGGGTATCACGTGACTCTCCCGAACACTGCCGAAGGTTTTAGGAATCATGTCGATAACTATAACTGGACGCAATTTATTAAAAATGGGTCGAATTATTCTCGCTCCGATCGCCACGCGGTTCGGACGTGCAAGACCCAGCTCTCCGTTGATCGGTCCCTTCCCGCCATTCCGTGGCGCTCAGTTTACTGACGTCACAGTCTAGCGTGTTGGCTCCGTGCTACGGTTTTCTAAGTCTTTCTACTCCGTCTGAGTGCTTTCGAAGTGCGATTTTTCTTTGCGACTAAGCCTCTTAGTCTTCAAAGTGCTGTGCTAAGTTGTGTTGTGCTTGTGCTGAGTGCAGTGTTGTGCCCGGCGTAAGTAGTCTGGTTTCAGTGCAAAGGATACTTAACGGTGACAACGAATTTGTACTGAACCAGTCCTTTTTATTTTTATTTATTTCTCTTCTCTATTTTATTTATTTTTCTCCTATTTTCATATTTATTTCTATCATATTTGTGTGTTTTCGTGTGTATTTGTCCTTTCTGTCGGTAAAGGTTGACCCTAACGCGGTCAACTCTTTACCTGCGCACCCTTTTTTAGGTTTCTAGGTAGCGGCCTTCGGCGTACTATTGTTAGTTTTAATTTATTCTCCCCAGCCCCCCTACCGCTGGTAGGGAGGTTTGCCGCTAGGGTTCGCTAGATTTTTATTTAGGAATTCTAGGCATTTGTTATATAAATAGGCGCTAGGTTTGTTAGGGAACCTAGGCATACATTATATATTTATATATTTCATATTATCCCAAGCCCTCCAATGGACCTTGTAAACGTTCTTAGGTCGTTCGCCCAGGCGCTCGCGGCGTCCGGTTGCCCCATCCCAGATGACGTACTAACGCAGGCCTTACAGGCTACTATCGCGTCCCCGGCCCCTCAGGCCTCAACCCCGGCCCCTCAGGCCTCCAACGTCGAGACCCCTCAGGTCTTAAGCTCTCCCGCGTCTCCCGCCTCGTCCGAGATGGACTGCGAATCGGTCGCATCCTCTCACGCGTCGCGTCGTAAGCGTACCGCTCCCGGGAGCGACTCCGAACCCGCGTCTGATACGTCGTCAGATGCCGTCACCCTAACCGGCTCTCCTGAGCCCGCGTTTCAACTCGTCGCCAAGCGCTCCAAGAAGCGCTCTAAGAAAGCTTCGGTATCTTCAATACCCGAGCCCTCCCCGGTGTCTTCAACACCAGCCCCCGCGCCGTTAAAATCAGTCGTAGTAACCGCGTCTCCGTCGGTCACATCAAAGCCAGCGACGCGCTGCGCTCCCGTCCCGCCGAAGCCTCAGCTCCCTCCGCCCGTATTCCTGCGTGAAAAAGCGCGCTGGACCGCGGTTTCCAACTTGTGCAAAGTGCACAAAATCAATTACTTAAAAGCCGCCAACGCTGGCGATACAATCAAGATTCAAATAGCGACCGTCGACGAATTCCGCGCGTTTACCAGGTTACTCGGATTAAACCAAATCGCGTATCACACCTACGCCCTCCCGGAGGAGCGTAAGATCCGCGCAGTACTACGGGGCGTCCCGTTCGAACTCAGCAACGAGGACATCCTCGATGACCTTAAGTCTCAGGGTTTCCCGGTCACAGCAGTGCACAAGATGCACTCCAACCGCGGTAGGCGTTTTCCCTTAGCGTTGGTAATCCTGTCGAATACTCCCAACTCGAGGGAGATCTTTAGAGAGGCTCGCACAATTTGCGGACTCTCAAATATCTCCGTCGAGCGTCCCAACCCCCGTGGTCACCCTGGCCAGTGCCACCGCTGCCAGCTCTACGGCCACGCAGCGGCTAACTGCTCAGCTCCCCCCAGGTGCGTTAAGTGCCTGGATCCACATTTCACAAAGGAGTGCACTCGCACTCCCGAATCCACTTCCCCCCCTGCCTGTGTGCTGTGCGGCCAGTCCGGCCACACAGCTAACTACAGGGGTTGCCCGCGCGCTCCGCGCTCCACCACCAAGAGGGTCGCGCCTAAACCGGCGCCGCCGCTCACTCCTGCCAACTTCCCGCCGCTGCGCAACCGGGGTCCCCCGGAAGCAAAGCCCGTTCAGCCGACACCTACTCCGGCTCTGTCTTGGAGGCAGCGTCCGGCCGTTCCGCCTGCACCTTCCCGACCTATCCCAGCTCCCGTAGCTCCCGTAGGGCCGCGTCCTTCTCCGTCTTCCGCACCTCAGTCGTCGTTGGCTGAGGACATGAAGACCGTATTCGACGTTATTCAAAACGTCGATATTAACGAAATTTCCGTGCTCGCACGCAAACTGCGTGCCGCCCGCTCTCCTCAAGAGCGTTTATTTGCTTTAGCCGAGCATCACTCGCTCCTTAGTTCGTTGTAAATTCTTTTATAATTTATAAATTCGTAAATAATAAATTATAATGCCTAGACCCGCGAATCCCGCGTCCAGTCGTATTAAACCCAAGGGCTTATCCCTAGTATCTTTTAACGCTCGTAGCCTTAATACCAACCTTCCCGAGATTAAACTGTTCCTTCAGAACAAAGAACCTGACTTATTCCTTCTCCAGGAGACATGGCTTACTCCAAACCGCTCCAGGGGATTAGCTATACCTAAGTACGCGTTTATTCGTAACGATAGGCCCAACTCTGACGGTTTCGGCGGCACCGCTATATATTACAAAAGAGGCTTCCACTGCTGTCCTCTCCCTACCCCTCCTCTCCTCAACATGGAAGCCACTGTGTGTAGATTGGCTATGACTGGTCATCCGACCATCATCATAGCTTCAATCTACATACCTAGTGGTACCAGACCAATCCGCAGCGACTTTGAGGCCATTCTCGCCCTCGGCCATTCAGTCATTATGTTCGGAGACTTTAACTCCAAACATACTGACTGGACGTGCCTATCGACTAACACCAGCGGTATTGCTCTCCTCGACATCACTAACTCCCTTGACCTAGATGTCATATCCCCCGTCACTCCCACTCACTATCCCAACAACCCGTCCTACTCTCCTGACATCCTCGACTTTGCAATTATCAAGCGTATCAATCTTGACCTAAGGTCTATCGAACCGCTCGATGACCTAGGCTCTGACCATCGCCCCGTTTCCCTCGTGCTAGGACCGCCGAACGATAACGTCTCATCTCCTAAGACCTTTACCAATTGGAAAGGTTTTAAAAATACGTTAGTTTCAGCCTTAGAGGCTCCGAACTCTCCACTCGCGATCTCTCCCGAACAATTAGATAGCCCGGATAAAATCGATTCATTAGTAAATTCTCTCACTGATGCTATCAACTCAGCCATCAGTGACAACGAAAAGGTTGCTAAGCACGGCAAACCCACGCTTCCCTTAGCCGTTAGCAATCTTATTAAAGCTAAAAACGCGGCTCTCCGGAGAGCCAAGAAATATCCCACGCCCGCCTATAGAACAGCTGCGAATCAGCTTCAACGTAAAGTTAAGTCTTGCCTCGCGGAACTCCGAGACGCTCAGATGAACGATCTCATGGCGAATATCTCTCCGTCCCACCAAGCGTACTATAGCATGGCCCGAGCCTTACGCGTAGACACCGTCTCTCACGTTCCTCCTCTCACTCGTCCCGATGGCACTACTGCCTTCGAAGTCGAAGAGAAAGCCGAATGCTTCGCCGACAGCATTGCCGCACAATGCTCGCCCAGCACGCAACCTGCTGATCCCTCGCACATCCAGGCGGTGGAGGACGAAGTCCTTCGCAGAGACTCTCTCCCCATCACCGCAGACCCTGTCACAGTCTCTAATGACGAAATCTTGCTTCTCATTAGAAATCAAAAGTCCAAAAAGGCTCCGGGTGCGGATGGAATTTCCAACCACGCACTTAAGCACCTACCTCAACAGATGCTTACCTTGTTAGCTATCATTTTCAATGCCTGCTTCGACCATAGCTACTTTCCAAAAGCTTGGAAAGAAGCGACAGTCATAGGCATTCCCAAGCCGGGCAAACCTCTGAACGTCCCGGCTAATCACAGACCCATCAGCCTCCTCAAGGCAATGTCTAAACTTCTCGAGAGAGTCATACTTTCTCGAATGCGGAACCATCTGTTTCCAACGGATGGCGATCCTCTCATTATTCCCCATCAGTTCGGCTTTCGCGCTAAACACTCCTGCCCTCAGCAAGTCCACCGAATCGTCGAGTATATACTTGACGGTTTCTATCCGCGTCGTTATAAAACAGTCGCGGTTTTCTTTGACGTAGCCAAGGCTTTCGATAAAGTCTGGCACAGCGGTCTCGTTTATAAACTCTACAAGATAGGCTTACCGGATCGCCTAGTCAGGATAATAGCGTCGTTTCTCAAAGACCGTACGTTTCGATTTAAACACGAAGGCACGCTTTCTGCACCTCGTCCCATAAAGGCTGGAGTCCCTCAAGGCTCAGTCCTCGCCCCTCTGCTGTACACCGTGTACACCAACGACATTCCCATCCCGCCGAAAGGCGTCGAACTCGCCCTCTTCGCTGACGACACCGCACTCTATACCAAAGGCCACGGTGTTCGGCGCCTTGTAACCAGACTCCAAAAGGCCGTAAACGCCCTTGGTGCATGGTTTCAAGAATGGCGCATCGATGTGAACCCTGAAAAGAGTTCTGCGATGCGCTTCGACCACAAACGCCGTCGTCCCGATGGCGATCCCCACGTTCGAATGTTAGGCATTCCCATCCCCTGGAAGCGCAGTACTAAATACTTAGGCGTCACATTAGATCCGACGCTTTCTTTCAAGCCACACGTTGAAAGAGTTTCGAAACTCGCTCGTCACTATTTAGTCCGCCTAAATAGCATGTTAGGTAGAAAAAGTAAAATGTCCCTCAGAAACAAACGTACACTTTACAAGGTCTGCGTTAGACCCGTCATGACGTATGCCTCGCCAATCTTTGCCCACGCCAAACCCTCCCTCCTGCACAAACTGCAGGTAGTTCAAAACCTCTTTTGCCGCCGGGCCACAGGCGCACCGTGGTACGTGCGTAACGCGGACTTGCATAGAGATCTTGAACTGCCTACAGTACAACAATATCTCAAAACACTCTCTGAAGCGTTCTTCAAACGCTCCGAAACCCATCCCAATCCTCTAGTTCGTGATTCTGTCTCATATGCTGCTCCTGTGTTAGACTCGAAGTTCAAAGTCGCTAGGCCTAGAAATGCGCAAACGTACTCATCCACCAGACTGTCACGCGATCTCGAGGCCCTTCTGGCCGCAAATTCTAATTCTAACGTAAATTCTAATTCTAATTAATGCAAATTTAATTTTTCCATTTTTAATGTTTTCATTATTTACTTTTCATTTTTAATGTTTTATTTTACTTTTAATTTTTGAGCACCTTCAGTGCTATGTAAATCCCAGCGGGTGACCCCTTAAGGGCCCCGCTAGCGCGGCCTCTTTCTCCAATTGGCCGTCGCTCCGATGAAGGCTGAGTGGCAAAAATGCACGAGCCGACAGGGGGTTTTTAGTGGGTATGGTTCTGGTAGGCGTCGGGACGAGTCCCACATAACTTCGGAATCGCGCCGGAGTATGCGTCAGAGCATTTTTATCCTCCTGCCCTTCCCGCGGAGGGGAACAAAAAAAAAAAAAAAAATAAAAAATAAAAATGGGTCACTTTCTCGCTCCGATCGCCGCCCAGTGCGGACGTGCAAGACCCCCGTTCTCCGTTGTTTGGTCCCTTCCCGATACTCCGTGGCGCTCAGTCTACTGACGTCACGGTTTAGCGTGTTGGTTCCGTGCTACGGTTTTCAAGGTTCTTTCTACTCCCTCTGAGTGCTATCGAAGTGCGTATTTTTCTTTGCGACTAAGCCCCTTAGTCTTCAAAATGCTGTGCTAAGTTGTGTTGTGCTTGTGCTGAGTGCAGTGTTGTGCCCAGCGTAAGTAGTCTGGTTTCAGTGCAAAGGATACTTAACGGTGACAACGAATTTGTACTGAACCAGTCCTTTTTATTTTTATTTATTTCTCTTCTCTATTTTATTTATTTTTCTCCTATTTTCATATTTATTTTATCATATTTGTGTGTTTTCGTGTGTATTTGTCCTTTCTGTCGGTAAAGGTTGACCCTAACGCGGTCAACTCTTTACCTGCGTACCCTTTTTTAGGTTTCTAGGTAGCGGCCTTCAGCGTACTACGGTTAGTTTTAAGTTATTCTCCCCAGCCCCCCTACCGCTGGTAGGGAGGTTTGCCGCTAGGATTTTGCTAGGTTTTTAGGATCTAGGCATCTTTTATTATACTTATATTTTTACATATTATTGTCCCAACCCCTTCCCAAATGGATAAGCAAATCGTCATTAACATTGCGAAGGCGTTCGCCCAAGCACTCGCCGCGTCGGGTGTTTCAATTTCTGACGACATATTTACGCAAGCTGTACTAGCGCTTAACGCGTCCCCGGCCCCTCAGGCCCCAACCCCAGCCCCTCAGGCCTCCAACATCCAGACCCCTCAGGTCTATAGCTCTCCCGCGTCTCCCGTTCCATCCGATATGGACTGCGCGTCGGTCTCATCCTCGCGCTCATCTCGTAGGAAGCGTACCGCTCCCGGGAGCGATTCAGACTCCGCCGCGTCCGTAGCTTCGTCGGTCGCCGCCACCCTAACCGGCTCTCCAGAGCCCGAGTTCCAATTAGTTGCCAAACGCTCTAAGAAGCGTTCGAAAAAGGCCGCGGTGTCTTCAACACCCGAGCCAACCCCGGTGTCTTCTACACCCGCCCCCGCGCCGCTCATGTCACTCGAAGTGACCGCGATTCCGTCGGTCACATCGAAGCCAGCGACGCGCTGCGCTCCCGTCCCGCCGAAGCCTCAGCTCCCTCCGCCCGTCTTCCTGCGTGAAAAAGCGCGCTGGACCGCGGTTTCAAACTTGTGCAAAGTGCACAAAATTAATTACTTAAAAGCCGCCAACGCTGGCGATACAATCAAGATTCAAATAGCGACCGTCGACGACTTCCGCGCGTTTACCAGGTTACTCGGATTAAACCAAATCGCGTATCACACCTACGCCCTCCCGGAGGAGCGTAAGATCCGCGCAGTACTACGGGGCGTCCCGTTCGAACTCAGCAACGAAGATATTCTCGAGGACCTTAAGTCCCAGGGTTTCCCGGTCACAGCAGTGCACAAGATGCACTCCAACCGCGGTAGGCGTTTTCCCTTAGCTTTGGTAATCCTGTCGAATACTCCCAACTCGAGGGAGATCTTTAGGGAGGCTCGCACAATTTGCGGACTCTCAAATATCTCCGTCGAGCGTCCCAACCCCCGTGGTCACCCTGGGCAGTGCCACCGCTGCCAGCTATATGGCCACGCAGCGGCTAACTGCTCAGCTCCCCCCAGGTGCGTTAAGTGCCTGGATCCACACTTCACAAAGGAGTGCACTCGCACTCCTGAATCCACTTCCCCCCCTGCCTGTGTGCTGTGCGGCCAGTCCGGCCACACAGCTAACTACAGGGGTTGCCCGCGCGCTCCGCGCTCCACCACCAAGAGGGTCGCGCCTAAACCGGCGCCGCCGCTCACTCCTGCCAACTTCCCGCCGCTGCGCAACCGGGGTCCCCCGGAAGCAAAGCCCGTTCAGCCGACACCTACTCCGGCTCTGTCTTGGAGGCAGCGTCCGGCCGTCCCGCCTGCACCTTCCCGACCCATCCCAGCTCCCGTAGCTCCCGTAGGGCCGCGTCCTTCTCCGTCATCCGAACCTCAGTCGTCGTTGGCTGAGGACATGAAGACCGTATTCGACGTTATTCAAAACGTCGATATTAACGAAATTTCCGTGCTCGCACGCAAACTGCGAGCCGCCCGCTCTCCTCAAGAGCGTTTATTTGCTTTAGCCGAGCATCACTCGCTCCTAAGTTCGTTGTAAATTCTTTTATAATTTTTAAATTCGTAAATAATAAATTATAATGTCTAGACCCGCGAATCCCGCGTCCAGTCGTATTAAACCCAAGGGCTTATCCCTAGTATCTTTTAACGCTCGTAGCCTTAACACCAACCTTCCCGAAATCAAACTGTTCCTTCAGAACAAAGAACCTGACTTATTCCTTCTCAAGGAGACATGGCTTACTCCAAACCGCTCCAGGGGATTCGCTATACCTAAGTACGCGTTTATTCGTAACGATAGGCCCAACTCCGACGGTTTCGGCGGCACCGCTATATATTTCAAAAGAGGCTTCCACTGCTGTCCTCTCCCTACTCCTCCTCTCCTCAACATGGAAGCCACTGTGTGTAGATTGGCTATGACTGGTCATCCGACCATCATCATAGCTTCAATCTACATACCTAGTGGTACCAGACCAATCCGCAGCGACTTTGAGGCCATTCTCGCCCTCGGCCATTCAGTCATTATGTTCGGAGACTTTAACTCCAAACATACTGACTGGACGTGCCTATCGACTAACACCAGCGGTATCGCTCTCCTCGACATCACTAACTCCCTTGACCTAGACGTCATATCCCCCATCACTCCCACTCACTATCCCAACAACCCGTCCTACTCTCCTGACATCCTCGACTTTGCAATTATCAAGCGAATCAATCTTGATCTAAGGTCTATCGAACCGCTCGATGACCTAGGCTCCGACCATCGCCCCGTTTCCCTCGTGCTAGGACCGCCGAACGATAACGCCTCATCTCCTAAGACCTTTACCAACTGGAAAGGTTTTAAAAATACGTTAGTTTCAGCCTTAGAGGCTCCGAACTCTCCACTCGCGATCTCTCCCGAACAATTAGATAGCCCGGATAAAATCGATTCATTAGTAAATTCTCTCACTGATGCTATCAACTCAGCCATCAGTGACAACGAAAAGGTTGCTAAGCAAGGCAAACCCACGCTTCCCTTAGCCGTTAGCAATCTTATTAAAGCTAAAAACGCGGCTCTCCGGAGAGCCAAGAAATATCCCACGCCCGCCTATAGAACAGCTGCGAATCAGCTTCAACGTAAAGTTAGGTCTTGCCTCGCGGAACTCCGAGACGCTCAGATGAACGATCTCATGGCGAATATCTCTCCGTCCCACCAAGCGTACTATAGCATGGCCCGAGCCTTACGCGTAGACACCGTCTCTCACGTTCCTCCTCTCACTCGTCCCGATGGCACTACTGCCTTCGAAGTCGAAGAGAAAGCCGAATGCTTCGCCGACAGCATTGCCGCACAATGCTCGCCCAGCACGCAACCCGCGAATCCCACTCACATCAAAGCGGTGGAGGACGAAGTCCTTCGCAGAGACTCTCTCCCCATCACCGCCGACCCTGTCACAGTCTCTAATGACGAAATCTTGCTTCTCATTAGAAATCAAAAGTCCAAAAAGGCTCCGGGTGCGGATGGAATTTCCAACCACGCACTTAAGCACCTACCTCAACAGATGCTTACCTTGTTAGCTATCATTTTCAATGCCTGCTTCGACCATAGCTACTTTCCAAAAGCTTGGAAAGAAGCGACAGTCATAGGCATTCCCAAGCCGGGCAAACCTCTGAACGTCCCGGCTAATCACAGACCCATCAGCCTCCTCAAGGCAATGTCTAAACTTCTCGAGAGAGTCATACTCTCTCGAATGCGGAACCATCTGTTTCCAACGGATGGCGATCCTCTCATTATTCCCCATCAGTTCGGCTTTCGCGCTAAACACTCCTGCCCTCAGCAAGTCCACCGAATCGTCGAGTATATACTTGACGGTTTCTATCCGCGTCGTTATAAAACAGTCGCGGTTTTCTTTGACGTAGCCAAGGCTTTCGATAAAGTCTGGCACAGCGGTCTCGTTTATAAACTCTACAAGATAGGCTTACCGGATCGCCTAGTCAGGTTAATAGCGTCGTTTCTCAAAGACCGTACGTTTCGATTTAAACACGAAGGCACGCTTTCTGCACCTCGTCCCATAAAGGCTGGAGTCCCTCAAGGCTCAGTCCTCGCCCCTCTGCTGTACACCGTGTACACCAACGACATTCCCATCCCGCCGAAAGGCGTCGAACTCGCCCTCTTCGTTTTTTTTTTTTTTTTTTTTTTTGCTGCCGAGGCACCCTCACGGGAGGGAGGTGGAAGATGCGTCATGCATACCCGCCCGCAGGTAAATTCCTCTGCGGGGGGGTTATGTGGGACTCACCAGAATGGCACCTACCCACTAAAAACCACCTGTTGGCTGTGGTAAGCGTATACCTTTAGCCTTCATCGGAAGCGACACCCGTCGGGAAGTTGGGCGCGCTGGCGGAGACCCGCTAGCGGGTCTTCCGCCTGTAGTGAAAGTTGCACTGAAGGTGCTCAAAGAGACATGAGTTGGTGGCCGTTCTGGGCAGCCTCCGGTGAAGCCGGGGCTGGGCAGAGGTCGGCCGAAGCATGATTTAGGGATCAATTCATTTAAATGAACCTACAATGAATTGAGAAGGGAACTATGCTCCGCCAGAGCTATCAAACGCTCTGTCGGAGTACGTGAAGCCCTAAGTTTACGGGCTAAGACTGCGATTTCACTAACATCGACATTTTTAATAGCGTCGCAGACGATACGCATATCGTCTGCTACGGAGGATTGAGGAGTGGATTTGTATGGGCGAGGAGCCGGGATGGGATTTGATGCGGGACGCTGCCTCCAGTTTTCTGGAGCAGGCTTGGGCTGAGTAGGCTTTGCAGCCGGAGGAACCCGGCTACGCAGCGGCGGAAAGTTTTCTTGAGAAAGGCGCGGGGCCTGTTTGGGAGCCGCCCTTTTGAAATTGGAGCGCATACAACGGGGTGCACGAGGGCAGCCCCTGTAGTTTGCGGTGTGGCCGGACTGGCCACAAAGCACGCAATCGGGAGGAGAGGGAGTTTCAGGAGTGCGATTGCACTCCTTAGTGAAGTGCGGGACCAGGCACTTGACGCACCTGGGCGGTGCGCGGCAGTTGGCTGCTGCGTGCCCGTACAACTGGCACCGATGGCATTGGCCGGGATGACCGCGGCGATGAGGCGCCTCGATTGAGATCCCAGAGAGGCCGCAAATAGAGCTAACCCCTTTCAGGATCTCTCTGGACTTGGGGACGTTGGCGAGAATCACCAAAGCGAGAGGGTGTTGCCTCCCGTACTTGCTGTGCATTTTATGCACCGCGAGTGCCGGGAAGCCTTGGGACTGCAGATCCTCCAGGATGGCCTCGTTCGATAATTCGAACGGGATTCCCCTGAGTACCGCTCTGATCTTACGCTCTTCTGACAGAGCATAAGTGTGATAAGCATATTGCTTATCGGTGAGGAGCTTAGTCAAAGCTCGGAAATCGTCTATCGACGAGACAGTGATTTTAATAGATTCACCCGAGTTTACCGCTCGGGTGTAATGGATTTTGTGCTCATTGCACAGTGTCGAGACCTCAGTCCATTTACCCTTTTCCCGAAGGAAAATGGGTGGTGGGACCTTGGCCTTGACAGAAGTCGGGGCCGGAGCGGGTGTTGAAGACACCGGGGCAGCTGGCGTTGAAGACGCCGCAGGGGGTGTAGGGACGGGCGCCGAGGGCGCCGGGTCTTGTTTCGAGCGCTTCTTAGAGCGCTTCTTAACAAGGGTGAAAGAGGGAGGCTCATCAGGGCCAGTTGGGGTGGCATCCGAGGATGACTCGGTCGCGGGTGCGCGCTTGCGGCGCGAAGGGGCGATTTCTTCGCACTCCATGTCACTGGAGGAAGGGGACGCGGGAGGGCCTAAGACCTGAGGGGTCTGGGGGACTGGGGTGGCCTGAGGGGCCATTGGTGGAGTTAACGCCATGATATGCGGGATAAGAGAATCAAGGAAACGGAACTTGTCAGCATTTATATAAATGCCTTCAGCACCGATACTATCAGCTAACTTCTTCCTAATCTCATCATAGCTTAGGGAAGCCATTGCGGAGGGGTTGGGGAGGGACAATATGTGAACCTAACAACGATGACTAACTTCCTAAAACCACCCTACACGCAGTAGGGCGGTTGAGAACGACGCGGATAACTTACTCGAATTCGGCACTTGAAGTCCTGGAACAACGAAACCCCGTCGACGAAGCTCACGTTCCACGAAGTACGGTTAACAAGCCACTATTCGCCGTGAAAACGGCGTTAGAAACTTAGAAGTACGGTTAACGAGCCACTGTCCGCCGTGAAAACGGCGTTAGAAACTTAGTACGGTAAACAACTATGAAATTTGGGTGCTCAATTAGCGCGGGGGCTAAAAGAGCGGGAAGGCGTCTGCGATCGACGTGCGCTCGAGAACGCACGCAGACCGAGACTCGGGCCCTCTTCGCTGACGACACCGCACTCTATACCAAAGGTTACGGTGTTCGGCGCCTTGTAACCAGACTCCAAAAGGCCGTAAACGCCCTTGGTGCATGGTTTCAAGAATGGCGCATCGATGTGAACCCTGAAAAGAGTTCTGCGATGCGCTTCGACCACAAACGCCGTCGTCCCGATGGCGATCCCCACGTTCGAATGTTAGGCATTCCCATCCCCTGGAAGCGCAGTACTAAATACTTAGGCGTCACATTAGATCCGACGCTTTCTTTCAAGCCACACGTCGAAAGAGTTTCGAAACTCGCTCGTCACTATTTAGTCCGCCTAAATAGCATGTTAGGTAGAAAAAGTAAAATGTCCTTCAGAAACAAACGTACACTTTACAAGGTCTGCGTTAGACCCGTCATGACGTATGCCTCGCCAATCTTTGCCCACGCCAAACCCTCCCTCCTGCACAAACTGCAGGTAGTTCAAAACCTCTTTTGCCGCCGGGCCACAAACGCACCGTGGTACGTGCGTAACGCGGACTTGCATAGAGATCTTGAACTGCCTACAGTACAACAATATCTCAAAACACTCTCTGAAGCGTTCTTCAAACGCTCCGAAACCCATCCCAATCCTCTAGTTCGTGATTCTGTCTCATATACTACTCCTGTGTTAGACTCGAAGTTCAAAGTCGCTAGGCCTAGAAATGCGCAAACGTACTCATCCACCAGACTGTCACGCGATCTCGAGGCCCTTCTGGCCGCAAATTCTAATTCTAACGTAAATTCTAATCCTAACATAAATCCTAATTCTAACGTAAATGCGAGTTAATTCAATTTTATTTTGCAATTTTTTAATTTTTGTTTTAATTTTTGATTTCATTTTGAGCACCTTCAGTGCTACGTATTCACCTTCAGTGCTTTGAGCACCTTCAGTGCTATGTAATCCCAGCGGGTGACCCCTTCTGGGCCCCGCTAGCGCGGCCTCTTTCTCCAATTGGCCGTCGCTCCGATGAAGGCTGAGTGGCAAAAATGCACGAGCCGACAGGGGGTTTTTAGTGGGTATGGTCCTGGTAGGCGTCGGGACGAGTCCCACATAACTTTGGAATCGCGCCAGAGTATGCGTCAGGGCATTTTTATCCTCCTGCCCTTCCCGCGGCGGGGAACAAAAAAAAAAAAAAAATGGGTCACAATAAGCGACATGTCACTATAAGCAAAGTCATTATATCCGACTTAGTTATAAAGAATTTTATATGATAACCAATCTTCGCTGTGTATTTACTTCATAATAAGCGGTTTGTCAATACAGGCGGAGTCATAATAAACGGATTCTACTGTATGTTGGGCTTTGAAACATAGCAAGATGGAAAAAGTAAAGAAGTAAAGATGTGTAAGAAATGTGTTTGTACTATATATACTATTCATAAAAAATATAATAAAAAGCATGCCTCTTATTATGTGTTATAGTTAATAAACCATTGTCATTATTATATTGTTCGTTAATTATGCATTAATAGTAATTATAATATCTTAATTTCTTGCCTCATTAGTACTGGGTTAAAAGCTGGATAGGCGCAACCACAGAGTTTACACATTAGGATAAATATAATACATATATTAGTCTAGGTATAAATTTCTACCAATACTTGTAAGAATGTTGGTGTATCTCATGTTTATCTTTATATTTAATATCTATATGAAGTAAATGTATCTTTATAATGTTTTGAATATAAACTAAACGGGTTGCTCACTTCCCTCCAATATTGTTGAGAAGGGCGATGGCTGGATCCCGCGTTAACTCGTGAACGGGTGCCGTTTGAGGGTGTTCGTCGTCTGGATACTTGGAGACTTGCCGAGCTAACAGATGCAGATAAGAATAATTTTGTATAGACATAAAGAGACTCAGTTTTGTTTTGAAAAAAATATACCCGTGAAGTTTCTTGCCAGTTCTTCTTCACGAAGGTTGTAGATGTAGAAGGTGGTAGAGTCATGTTTTATTTGACCTCAATAAGAACAAGTAATTGTCAATGTTGAGAGTAAAAAAAAAATATTTAATTTTTAGATTATACGGCTACTTATTTAAAGTGAATATTGAAACTGATGTTGTTCGGCTCGATGGTTTTGTAAAATAAAGCTAATTAAGTTTTGTTTTTAAATAATTGATATATTTTTAACATATACCTTTATACAATTTATATTATTAATGATATTTTGAATCAATCATAAGTTTTATAAAGTTTTCATTTAATTTTTTGATCGTTTAATTTTTAACTGTCATTCTTACTAGTTGACTATTGTTGTCTCAAATAAATAAATTATTGATATTGAAAACGATCTTTTGTATTGATGTCACGTTGTAATATAATAAATTGTTATTTTTCTTATGTTAAATTTATTTCATTACTTCACTTAATTTATTATTTTTAACTAACATTAAATTTTGATATTTTGTGCTGTTTTGATTTTTATAAAATAAAAATTTTGGGAATTAAAGTTGAATCATATGAAATTAAAGGAAGAATCTTTATAAAATAATAAGAAAAGTCCATTATAAAATTTATTTTGAAATATTCGTTAAGATTATCGTTAATCATTAGACTTTACATGTTATATTGAAATTTGAGTAGTTCGATATGCAAAGTAATTTTTCAGGTATATTTGTTGTTTTTTTAAGAATTTGGCATTTTGGGAAAACAATTTGGGAATTTTAAAATCTATACATGAACTAATCTGTTCATGAACATGAAAATTATATATGCTGGTGACAGTACTCAAATCGCCAAACTAAGACGCACACACATGCTCGCACTCACACCCACACCATAAAAAAAACACACAAACTCACACTAGCGAAGCTACAAAAATTGATCTCACTTATATGTAAGGAAAACAGGCTGAAAATTTAATTTTATCATAAGAAATATAAAGAATGATAATCTCAATAGCTCAGTAAATTATTTATTTAGAATTTAGCAAACCCTTAGAATTGTTAATAGCTTAAGTGGTTTTTGTTTCTCCACGTATTAAATGAAGACGAAATATGTACTTAATGGCTAATTTAATAAAGATTGTTTATTATTATAGTTTCAATTAACCATGAACATGAACATAAGGGCAAGGAAATCTATTTCACTTTGACCTTTAGTTAAAACCTTCGGGTTTTCCTTTTTGAACAAAGGAAAAACCAATGGTCCACCGATTTCATAGCCGTCTTATAGATTTAGTTCTCTTTTAATAGTGCACGAAATAGTTTGTTGAATCATTTTACAAATTGAATAGATCTCAAAATAAAGAACATGTTATATTATTTTCTTTAGTGTTTCAAGGATATTAAAATCATAACTCTAAATATTTTGTTGCTGGTTACCGATACTATAACATAGCAGATGGTTCATAATTTGTAATACATTAAACTCTGTTACATCTAATAACCACATAAAATGACGAACACATTGATATAGGAAGCAGATTCATATTACAAAATGACTCGCAACAGAAAAAATAATTGAAGTTTATTTTTCTAGTCGCATTACATGATAGAATATTAAAATATATAGATCTGGAAAACTTCGCTTTTGGTGTCTGTAAAATATTCTAAACAAGGGACAACCTACTTTTTATCTGACAAGATATCATAGAATGACATCAGGCATCCTCAACCTTGCGAGCTTCCACTGCCATTGCACAGCATTTGCACCATTTTGTTATCAGCTGCAGGAGTATTATTTAAACAGCCATCTTGGGGAACTTCTGCCACCTTCACGAATGGGTTTCTTTTAAATATTTGGTACGAGGGTCAAACTGAAAATTCTTAGAACTGGCCACTTGTAAACAATATAAAAAATAATAATTTTAAATTTTGAAAATTTAACTCTTTGCCAATTTAATATGCAATATTTTGAGTATGTATTTCATTCATTTGTAATTTGTTTTATGATTTAGCGACAAATTGAATATGTCTGTGCCACGTCAGCATGAATTGAACGTGAGAAAATTTTTGTGCAATGATTTTTTATGACTTTTGATGTCATTTAAGTCAACAAGAAATTTATGATAGACTACGATTGGCATTTCACGATAAAGCCTCATCTCGTGCCACTGTTTACAACTGGTTTAACGAGTTTTAAACGAGGTTGCACTAATCTCACCGATGGTCTGCGTGAGGAACGGCCTTCTATGGCGACGACTATAGATGACGTCTAAGTTGTACGGCGTATGATAGAGACTGACAAAAGAATGACCTGTTAGCAGATTCGGACAAGCTTAGCCATCGGTAAGATTCAAGTGCACAAAATCCTCCATGTACATTTAGCGGCCAGGAAGCTTTGTGCCCGGTGGATATCTCATAATTTGACCGAGGATCAAAAACTCCGTTGTGTTGATTGGTGCCGTGAAATGGTTGAAAGACTTAACGGAGGTGACTCAAATGCTGTCTTCGGGTGACAAAAGCTGGATTTAATGTTATGATCCCGAAACCAAAAGAGAGTTTGCTCATTGGGTGTTTCCAACTAATGTGAAAAGAGGTCGAAACGTCGGAAAAAAGATGGTAGCCTCGTTCTTCGGAAGGGCAGGTCATTTCACGACAATTGTTTTTGTGGATCGAAAAATAGTTCCTGCGGAGTGATACACTAACAATTGTTTGCCACTTGTCTTGGAAAAAGTTCGGGAGAAATAACCTTGCAGTAGGATCCTTCTTCACCCAACAACGCCTCGTCGCACACCGCCAGGCGAACGGTCGACTATTTGGTGACGTCAAACGTGGAATTACTAGGTCACCTGCCGTATAGCACTGACCTCGCACCTTACGAGTTTTATTTATTCCCAAAAATAAAAGAAAAACTTCGAGGAAAACGTTTTACGGACACCGCTGAAGCTGTGAGTGCGTTTGAAAAGGCCGTCGAAGAGACGTTTAAAGACGAGTGGGCAATGTGCTTTTCTCAGTAGTTCCATCCATTTCGAAAAGATATAATATAAGTAATTTTCAGACTTTTACCTTTTAACTTTATGTGAAACATCTTGTTTAACGTTAATGTAAATTTATGTGTTTTACAAGTATTTTCAATTAGCTAATCGTTATTTGTGTAAATTGTTCTCAATTTGTTGCTGTTTTAGTGTCATACATTTGAGTGAGAAATTTTTGTATTATGTAAGCTCCGGATTCTCTCCAGACAAAACGTGTAATGAGAGAATAGATCATATATATCTTAAGAGAGTTAAGAATGTTATTTAAATATTTATTTGTATAAAATAAGAAATTTTTTTTTAGGTACGGAAAAATTTCGCTTAACAAAATACTGTGTTTTTTTTAATACTTCGGAATTATATAAACAATTAATTAGTATTTCTGGATGTATTAGACACAAAATTAAAACTAATATTTGAGAACTCTGTATCAAAGGTAAATTCATAATTAAATTTACATTTAAATATAATTACAGGCCAAGACTGAAACTGATATAAAAGCTTGAAGCCCTAAGAAACATTTGTAATGTCTAATATGATTAAAACATCGACAATTTTTGTTAAATTACGACTAAAAATAATTATTTAAGATATGTATTCTAAGTCAACTTTTAATTATAAAAAATCTAATTAAACTATTATTTCTGTTTCTTTGTTTTTCCCGTAGCTCGACAACAATTCAAATACATGTGCGTCGCTTTCAGACTAAAGCAGACATGGGAGTCATTTACCGACAACCAAAACATGGGCCCGTTTTTACATATTTTTATTGTTTGGCCTCTAGGCCAAGAGTTAAGCTTTGTCCAAATCCACCGAAGAGTAAATAAAGCCTGAAAAATGTATATAGTTACAGCTGATACCGCTGACAGCTTATTAGTTTCCATTTCGTAAAATCAACAGTTAATTACTTTTAGTATATAGAATATATACTGATAACGATTATTTCATCTTTTTTCTTATTTTACTGTCAAAGCTTAGTGACTTCACACTGCGGATCTTTAGTACAGTCAAATATGTCACTTTGCATGATTGACCACGTGCTTTCCAAATATACCTTACCTTTATTTAAAAAATTTGACACCTTTTTTTCGAATAAATTAATATAAAATAAGTCTTTACGTGTCAATCATAAATTACATTTTAGTTACTCTGTCTATTTAGTTAGTATATTCTAAAAACTCGTATGCGAACTGTATCTAATTTTTTTTGTTTGTGACTTTAAATTAATTTAAACTCCGCTATAGCTTTGTAGGTAGCAGAGCATATATGCTTACTTTTCTAACGGCATAACGTGGCATCAACTTGGTGACTAATCACCACCACCAGCTTGTTTATTAGATTTAAATATAACATACCTAAGTTTATCCTACTAGGAGTTTTTAAACATTTTTTGTTTCCTATCCTGCAAGTATTTGAAAACGTAAAGAATCACGACAATAATGACCTTTGATAAAATTCACCGTAACAAAATTATGTTCACAACTACCAAATTTAATTTCCCAATAGATAAATACATACTTATCTAACTAGAGACAACACAAAACAATAGTGTGGCCTGAATCTTCAAAGCGAATAACTATTTGCAAGAAAACCAATGCAGTTGCAACCTTTTATTTTTAGATAGCAAACAAAAAAATAAAACGAATCAAAATTATTAGAATATTTGACAACTTAAGTCTTCATTTTTATATGTGATCGAAGACCTGAGTACCAATTAAAGCAGTTCAGACAACAGATTGGAGAAGACAAACACAGTCATTAAAAACTGTTAAAGCCCTACGGCGAGTATACGGTCGGCTTACATAGCAACAGTGGGTGAATTTTAGTCGCATGATAGTGTTAATTGTACGATAACTCCGAAATTACGTTTTTAAATTGATTGTGCGAAGGCCAATAATTATTATGTGCACGAAATGCTTAAGGTGACTAACATATTTCGTTTGATCAGGATCTTATCCGTCTAAACAGCTTTCCAATTACCATTATACCGGGTGAAACATAAGTCGTATACAGAAATATGTGTTTCTTATTGTTTAACTTTAGTTTAAATATGTGGACGTGACAACAGGCTAAAATATGCAAACGTTGTTTGATGATTCATTAATTACAAAGTCTCTTAAAGACTCTCATGGTCACCCTTATTGCTACGTTAAACTGTCACAGACCCATACCATGTTACTGTATTCCCATAGGATGACCGTAAGGTTTGTGTTTTTACTATTAAAATTAAAAATTGTTATCAATAAAGTTTAATTGTTTACTTCTAGAGTTATTGCAATCTGTATGTGACCATTTTTTTAACAATCAAATAGCTTTTTGCGGATTTTTCTCACGATATATTATTTTGTTATACCTCGACGGGATTAATTAGGCAGCGTTTTGTTCGTAAGCTCCCAGTTGGCTGAAATGTTTTCGATATATTTAACAATTATCATATAATACTCTTCTAAGGGTAACCAATCTTTAACAGTACTCGTTGTGAGTGATGATGCAGCTAGCATATTATGTAATAGATATTACTAGCAAATAAAATGCTGCTTATTTATAACACAATGCAATAATATAAATATTTTTAGATAGAACACATAATTTATTACTTTTTACTAATCATAATAATTTTTCATCAATACAGGTAGTCCATCGGTGGCCATTTTTATTTTCAGCGGAGGTAGTAGGCATAAGGTGAAGCATAGGAATAGGCAGAGTAGGCATAGGGGGAGTATGCGGAGTATGCCACAGGGGCAGTGTATGCCGCTGCTACAGGTGCCGTATATGCCGCGGCAACGGGGGCGGTGTATGCCACCGGAGCGAATACTCCGGGCTTGGCTGCGGCTAGCGCCAGGAAGCAGGCGAAAACCAGCTGTAAAAAATAAACTACATCAATGTGTTATCGATACTGAAGAATTTTTGCTTATTCTTCCTTCCTGTACTAGCAAAAATAAAAATATGAAATATGATCGGTAATTTTTAGTTAAGTAACTCATAATTTTTTTAGGACACATATAAAAACATTACTCAAAAAGGATTTTTGTCAACATCACTTATAGTATAGCTAACACAAACAAATTATGGACCCGGATGAAGTCTAAGCACTCCATTGTGACTTAATTTTGTGAAAATATTATAGAAAACGGGCGAGTATTATTTTAGACTTTTTTGTTTGCGCTGAGGGATCTGTGTCAACTCGTTATCCATTTATCTATTTAACAAGTAAATACTTACGTATTTAAACATTTTGATAGTGGATTACTGCTCGTTTTGCTACTGCAAACTAAATGATGGCTACTCAAAAAATGTCAACAGTTTTATACAATCTTCGAAGGCCGATCATACTCGAGTCCGATGCGTATGCGCAACACGACGTAACATCTACATATTCGTGTTCGCGGTCAAGTTCATCGTGATCCACAGTGTCATAGGTAATTAGGTTTTATAATAGATTAATGGTCACAAGTATATGATGTGTATGGGAAGCGCAAAGACCTCTAAGAAGGCCCTTTTTATTGGTATAATGAGTAGGTTCATTAAAATTATTTGTATCGAGTAATTTTTGAGATATATGAGTAACTTTAACAACTAAACATTGTAGTTAAGAGCCAGGAACTGACTCCTGTAAACTCAACTGTATTTCTGGGCATAACCTTAGATGCCAAACTCCAGTGGGGACCGCATGTTGATGATTTAGCGAAAAGGCTTGGCTCTGCCGCATATGCTGTTAAAAAAATTTGACAAATTTCAAATGAAACAACTGCTCGATTAGTCTATTTTGGTTACTTCCACAGCCTCATGACATATGGTATTCTGTTGTGGGGGAGTGCTGCCGACATCGATGCTATATTTATTCTGCAGAAAAGGGCCGTTCGCGCAATCTATCAGCTCGGTCCAAGGATGTCACTTAGAAGTAAATTTAAGGAAATAAATATTCTTATTCACAATATATTTTAGAAAATTTAATGTATGTTAAAAAGAACATAACCTTGTTCAAAATTAAAAAAAGATCTGCACAATGTTAACACAAGAGGAAGAAATATGCTGACAGCTCATAATAGTAGGCTACATAAAGTCACTAACTCATTCATGGGTCAATGTATACGCTTTTATAATAAGGTTCCTGAGGATATCCAAGGTCTTCCTATTGACAAATTCAAAGAAACTATAAAGGAGAAGTTGTGTGCTAGAGCATATTATAAACTATCCGATTATTTGGATGATAAAAGCCCTTGGGTATAATCCCCTCATTAACAGGATTGTACTAGTATTTGTAACAAAGCATGTGTAATGTGTCTGTATGTGCGATGAGTTCTTCGTCCCGATGAATATCTAAAGCGTCATTGTCACTAAAGTACGTCTTCTTATGGTAGCGTCGGGTGACGGGTCGCTCACTTCCCTCTAATATGGTTGAGGAGGGCGATGGCTGGATCCCGCATTAACTCGTGAACGGGTGCCGTTTGAGGGTGTTCGTCGTTTGGATACTTGGGGGGAGGGAGACTTGCCGAGCTAACAGATGTAGAAAAGAATAATTTTGTATAGACATAAAGAGACTCTGTAAATTTATTTTGAAAAAAAATATACCCGTGAAGTTTCTTGCCAGTTCTTCTTCACGAAGGTTTTTTTCGAACCGGTGGTAGAATCATGTTTTATTTGACGTCAATAAGAACAAGTAATGTTCAATGTTGAGAAATAAATATTTCATTTCATTTCATTTCATTTCAACTTGAATACAAATTAATATCAATGTATACTGCAGTTATAATATTATTAAAAATACAGAGCACCAGTGTCATTATCACATAAATTGAAAATGACTTTTGTGTGTCCTAATTTTTATTTTAACAACAATGTAATAGATGTTAGTTTTCCTATCATTTGTCATTTTAATCGTAGGCAAAACTAACATACGAATATATTTAAAAGCAAAGATAATGTGTTAGTCAAAATAGACCTATTTCAGTATAGACTTCTTTATTTACAAACAAGGAAAAATAATTATAAGAAAAGAAAAATAATTAAAGACAACAAAAATAAAAATTTTGCGTTTGTACCTGGGTACCTCCTTTCTCAACAACCAAAATGTTAAAAGTTTTTGAGAAAACACTATTCCAGTTCAGACTATTTTTATAAATTTTCATATTAATTTCAATAAATTTACACGAGAATATACACAAACCATCTTCGTTTTTCGCACTTTATTTTATTGGAAATTGTTTCAAATTGCATCATATATGGATAATGCATCAAATGCGTCAACCTGATATATGAAATTCAAAACCAGAAGTCACAAAACTTGGCTGACAAAAATCATTAAAAAATACATCTTTTTTGACAACGTAAATGTTTTAGAGGACAGTTTTATTTCCTTGGTAAATTAGAACATGTCTTTATTAGCTGTGTAAAGAAAGTCATGGCCAAAGCATTTATTTTTTCTTCTTTTTGTGTTTGTATCAAATAACAATGTTACGTTTGTATTTATGCATATATGTATTTATATTAGCCACTTAGACTCAGACCAGCATAGCTTGCACTCTTTAGGTAGCCAAAGATCCATCTGCGGATGTAGATACATATAGAGAAATATAAAAACTTAGAAATAATAAATAATGAATCCCCAGACAAATTAAGCATAGAGCTTGTGCTATGGATCGCCATGACCGGGACTTGAACCTGAGACCTTCGGCATATGATGCAGGATTACTACCTACTACGCCACTCGGCCGTGAAGTTTAATTTAATGTTATAATTCAATCACTTTTCAAGTTTTATTTTATTACACATTGACTAGCTCTAAACCCTTTGTGACAGAAATCCATAATTACACTATTTTAACAATAATATGCATACGAAGTTACATCATTCATGACTCGAAATACTTGTATAGACCCGGAGCCGGTTTATACAAGGGTCTATAACAATAATGAATTTATAACAGAGGAGACTTGCATATTATTACGGCAGTTCGTCCATGTTTTTCATATAACTGCTAATCCAAGTAGTTCCGCCTTGCAAATGTCAAGTCGACTTAAACATGTGTCGGTATTATATTGTCTTTATTATAACGTACAGTTATGCACAAAAACTAGAACAGTAGTTTTGTAATAAGTAGATCCATAATTAATAGCTGATCTTGTAGTAAGTCGCAATTCGTACAATCGATAACGAATGTGGTTTATTAATTTCACGAATTTGCTGTCTAAATATTGGTTTATGTTACAATATACACGTTATTATTTTATAATATTAATATATAGATTTTTTGAGTTTTTGATATGATAGTACCTGTTAATGAAATTTAAAAGAAAAATGGTGGTCTCTTTAGGTATTAGTACTATTTGAATGTCTTTGAAAGTTAAAAATGAATTAAATAATCTAAAAGCTTCTATAGTCATTTGTACAATCTAGACCCAGTAACAACATAATATATAGTTTCGTGAATTATTAACATGTAATTTGTAAACTTTAATTTTATTCTATTTTGTTCAATGGTTTGAATTGATCATCGAGAATTATCGCAAATGGCAAATATTGCAACGCACTTGTAACTATTATATCATACGAATGAATCGCGTAATGTGTGAACTATTTTATTTATTACTAAATTTATTCCGCGACTACGTTAGGGCTGTAAATATAAACTATGGATTTAAAAAGGCAATCATTGCTAGACTATTTACGATTAAATTTCGAAAACTAAGCATTAAACAATTTTGTGCCAAAATATTTTGCCGGACTATGAGGCAGGATGTTGTAAATTCCACTACCTCCCCTTAGTGAAAGAATGAGAGTAGCGGACATCACATTTCTCCTTCGTATTGCTGATGGCTCGGTTGACTGTCCGAAGCTACTCGGCGAACTGAGGTAGCAACACCTGAGGTAGCAACACTTAGAAATACATTAAGTTGTAAGTTGTTCGTTCCAAACTTTAATTGAAGCTTACCGATTAATTAAGTTATCTATGTCACACTTTATTTCGTTTACTTTAGTTAGTGTAGATGCTGCTGTTAATCAATTGTATTGTATACCGGTGAAAGCTTTTAAAAATAAAATAAAATAAACTTATAAAAATTAATGTCATTGGAAAGTTGTATAATCCAGAAAGGATTTTCTAAGGACCACTCGTGGTACAGTACGTAAAAACGGAATAACAGTGAGATGTGTTGACTCCTCAAAGACTTAGATTTCTCAAACTACAGTTTTGCATTCAAATGTACCTTTACTAATTTACCTTTATATATGTATTTGGTAAAAATATTATTTATGTTATTATTATTATTTATAGTATATATATATATATATATATACTATTAACATATTATTTTAACATACCGACTGACCAATCTCTACCAATCAATAAATTATGACCTACAAAATTGACGTATTGGGTATGTTAACTGTTGGACTGATAAACAGGTAGTATAAAGACTATCTACTACACTATTCTAATGTACACATTAAAGTGATTCTACAGCTAATAAAGGAGGCCAGTCAGTTCCTCATATGCCTTACGGTCTTCGTATAAGTGTGCTTATTAACAATCACAACAATACATACTAATTACATGTGAAATTCTCCAATGTTTATAAGTCAATGTAACAATGGCGAAGAGAGAAAAAGTGATACTCCTAGTTGCATGATACTGTTTGTTTGAAAAGCTGGTAGAATTATCAAGTGTCAATTCAGTATTAAAATGTAAACTCAAAAAATTTACCATTCAGCACAAAGTTAACGATTATAGTGGATGGTAGCAATGAACAATGAAATTTACACTACTAAAGAAAAAGTTTTGAACTCAGCAAATACATACTCTTCAACCTTTATTTTAATTTATTTAATGTTGATTCTTGAGAAAACTAAACAAAAAGTGTTGGTAAAATCAATATTAGGCAATCCTAAAATACAGTGCAGTAAATAGGTAAGGATAAAAGAAGAAAGAGAATGTTAAATTGCTTAGTTGATAACTTAGCCTACATTTGAATATAAACTACATATATTATACGAACAAAAAAACTTGCACAAAATAACTTTTTTGCTTTACGTCTACAGGTTGTAGCTATCCCAGTAAATAGACGCTGAGCCTTTTAAGCTGTTACAGCAGTTATAGAAATGTTGAATTTTAAGATTCTTATGTGTTCTTTATTCGCGTATATATTATTTGTTGTTGTTATGTAATTTTTTTGTTTGTGACAATGTGTGTCTATACTACTCAAAAAACGTTTTATATATCTATCTAACTGATACAAAATGAATCAAAAGCTACTAAATATACGAGTATAAATATTTTACTAAATGTTCTATAGCACACATTATAACGATTGCGAAATACGCTGCATGTGTAAAGGCTACAAAGTTTGGCTTTATTATGTTTTCTTAAGAAAGCATTAGATAATATGTATATTTATTTTTATATATAAAATATACTTATGTTTACTTAGAATATTTAAAACGTGGTATCAATGAAGTTTAATAAGTGGTAAGCAAATATTACTTTTTTAAAAGAAACTTGCGACGCGATTGTGATAATTCTTAATTCCACGTAGACAATTTTATTGTTCTTGTTGACATTAGAATATAAAGGAAGACTGTTCGACAACTTCTGAAAAACTAAATAAACATATTCGATACAAAGGCTGTATTGTATGTGAAATATCTCAACTTGTGTGAGGTTTACCGGGAAATTATTATGTTTGAAAATTTCCTGTGTTTTTTGCGACGCAAAGAAACTTCGAGATTCTTTGGAAGCATATTAATTACCTACTTACATATTTAATTTGATATTCACTTGATATTAAACGAAGTAAACAAATAGACAGTTTCTCTGAAATGTGTTTAATTTGTTTTCTGTGAGAAGACCTGAGAAATAAAATAAAAATAATAAATGCCGGTGCATAAAACTGAGAACTCCGAATAAAAGTTTTTGATAATAATGGGATTTTATCGTACCTACTTAAAACAATAATTAACGAAAAATTATTGAAAAAAAAACCTGTACAATATGAACATGAACAAGATGGAAAGGGAAAGAATTTTTGAGCAAAGTATTTAATATACTATAGACTATTCAATTTTTAAGTTGTACCGTTACATACGACTTTTATACTCGGAATGCCTTGAATTTTGGTCTTAAATTTTTTTGTTGTGAAAGCAATATTGGACTTATTAAATTAAATTCATTTTTCAAGAATATTAATTATTTTATTTTATTTTTCATCCACAGATCTTAATTTATATACGAACAGTAAGACTTTCAAATTAAATCCTACATCCAGTAACGGATTTACATTATATTTAAATATCCACATAGAGAGCAATTAATGAGTTTAAAAAAATTGTTAAATTAGTTAAAGTGTACATATTGAAAGATTAAAAATGTAGGTATATATAATATGATGGGTGTGGGGTGTGTAGTGTTATTATAATCAAAAAAAAAATTATATATAAAATAACAATAGAGAAACAAGCCAATTAAAATCATAACATATAAAAAACACCGAAATTCCATTGATTATCACAGCTAAGCTTATGTTTCAACAAATTTTAATTTGAACGAAATGATAGTATGAAATCTGTACCTACATACTCGTAGAGCAAAGTTGCCAAAAGGCGGACAGAAATACTGCATTGGATTGGATCTCACCTGCACCAAAAATACAAAAAAAAAAACAAAATATAACGGTTATTTAGATTTTGGTTTCTCCAAATAGATATGCTAAAAAGGTCATAATAATATTATTTAAACATACTATTCCATATTGCCAAAACGATATTTAAAGGCTAAAATATATCATTCAATACGTTTATACATATAAGTATTAATTAAGGATTATACTCGCAATGAAGACTGAAATCTAAGTAGACCAATAATATTCTTTACCACCTAAATCATAACTTTTATCACCACAGCTAACATTCATTCAACATTCATTCAACATAATATGCACTTGGATTAAGGTATATTTTAGTCAAATTCTTCAATGTTTTTTCCTCGGAACGTACTAATCATGATTCAAAGTGCGTGGTGGATGCCGAATGTCCTCAGGCCGAGTTGTGCAGGCGGCCTTCGTGACTTAGTATAAAGTTGACCAGTGAATTTACTGGAACATCATTCAGCTCTGCAGTAGCTAACTGACCACATACAAACAAACATAATGTTCAAACTGGTGAGTTTTGTTTGTTAATGCATTGCGATCCAATTTGAAATTCAGATTTGTTTATAAATATATATGTTTAATGTTTTATTTTATTACCTACTTGATTTAATGTAGTTAACGTAAAAAGAAACCATCGTAAATAATCTAAAAAATAAAATGTTGCAGAAACAACCAAGGGCTACTTTGATTCTTAAATTTTTCTAGTAAAGCAAAACTAAGTATGAATTGAAGTATTACCAAATCGTAGTACGCTTTTTGTATTATTCCCTTTCATCAGAACCAACAAATAACTCACTAAAGCAAACCAAGACCATCTGTAAGTTTTGGTCATAACAACTGTGTCAAATATAAGAGTTCTAGACCCAGATAACTAGTTTCGCAAAAAAATTAATGCAGACTAATATTTTTAATTTTTTTTCAGTTGATCTTCGCCTGTTTCTTCGCCCTGGCTGCGGCCAAGCCTGGCGTGCTCGCTCCAGTGGCATACACCGCTCCCGTGGCCGCGGCATACACAGCACCAGTAGCGGCGGCATACACTGCACCCGTCGCGTACTCTGCGTATTCACCATACGCCTATTCCGCATACTCCTACGCCTCGCCCTACGCTTACTACCTCCGCTGAAACATGAATTCAAATACCTCCTCTGGAACTGACTGAACGATGATGTATGTTTATGTTATTGGCAATAAAATTATAGTGCATTGTTGAAAATTATCTATTTTATTTATAACCAACAAGATTGGCATAAGTGTGGCATAAGAGTAGCAGATCGCAACCATAAGAAACTCTGGCTAGAAGCAGTCTTCAATTTCAATGACATATCCAAAAAACTTATAATGTCTTAAGTATCCAGTCAATGGGTAGACATAATCAAAGTTATAATGATGTGTCTTTTTCAGCAATCCACAAATTACTGTTGGTGTGCAAAAATAAGATGATTTGGCTTTTTAAAACCGTGAATCAAATAAATAACTGCTAGTTGGTCTGAAACTTTACTGATCACTTAAAAAAGAAGATGATAATAATCAATTTTTTATTTTTCTTTGTTGACTAAGCAATTAGCATGCTCCGATTTAAAATCTCATCTTAGTTGGAATGAATTCTGCTGGACAATATCACCTACGTTTGAACTTGATAACTACGAAATAAACTTAAATATAACTTAGCAAAGAACTATTCGAGTCTTATTATAAAATAAACGAGTGTCACGCTCCCGGTTATTTACTTCACTCAAGTTTCTTTTAGAACTTACTAAGTTAATTCTTTCATTTTTCGACCCTGTCACAGTCTCTAATGACGAAATCTTGCTTCTCATTAGAAATCAAAAGTCCAAAAAGGCTCCGGGTGCGGATGGAATTTCCAACCACGCACTTAAGCACCTACCTCAACAGATGCTTACCTTGTTAGCTATCATTTTCAATGCCTGCTTCGACCATAGCTACTTTCCAAAAGCTTGGAAAGAAGCGACAGTCATAGGCATTCCCAAGCCGGGCAAACCTCTGAACGTCCCGACTAATCACAGACCCATCAGCCTCCTCAAGGCAATGTCTAAACTTCTCGAGAGAGTCATACTCTCTCGAATGCGGAACCATCTGTTTCCAACGGATGGCGATCCTCTCATTATTCCCCATCAGTTCGGCTTTCGCCCTAAACACTCCTGCCCTCAGCAAGTCCACCGAATCGTCGAGTATATACTTGACGGTTTCTATCCGCGTCGTTATAAAACAGTCGCGGTTTTCTTTGACGTAGCCAAGGCTTTCGATAAAGTCTGGCACAGCGGTCTCGTTTATAAACTCTACAAGATAGGCTTACCGGATCGCCTAGTCAGGTTAATAGCGTCGTTTCTCAAAGACCGTACGTTTCGATTTAAACACGAAGGCACGCTTTCTGCACCTCGTCCCATAAAGGCTGGAGTCCCTCAAGGCTCAGTCCTCGCCCCTCTGCTGTACACCGTGTACACCAACGACATTCCCATCCCGCCGAAAGGCGTCGAACTTGCCCTCTTTGCTGACGACACCGCACTCTATACCAGGGGCCACAGTGTTCGGCACCTTGTAACCAGACTCCAAAGGGCCGTAAACGCCCTTGGTGCATGGTTTCAAGAATGGCGCATCGATGTGAACCCTGAAAAGAGTTCTGCGATGCGCTTCGACCACAAACGCCGTCGTCCCGATGGCGACCCCCACGTTCGAATGTTAGGCATTCCCATCCCCTGGAAGCGCAGTACTAAATACTTAGGCGTCACATTAGATCCGACGCTTTCTTTCAAGCCACACGTCGAAAGAGTCTCGAAACTCGCTCGTCACTATTTAGTCCGCCTAAATAGCATGTTAGGTAGAAAAAGTAAAATGTCCTTCAGAAACAAACGTACACTTTACAAGGTCTGCGTTAGACCCGTCATGACGTATGCCTCGCCAATCTTTGCCCACGCCAAACCCTCCCTCCTGCACAAACTGCAGGTAGTTCAAAACCTCTTTTGCCGCCGGGCCACAAACGCACCGTGGTACGTGCGTAACGCGGACTTGCATAGAGATCTTGAACTGCCTACAGTACAACAATATCTCAAAACACTCTCTGAAGCGTTCTTCAAACGCTCCGAAACCCATCCCAATCCTCTAGTTCGTGATTCTGTCTCATATACTACTCCTGTGTTAGACTCGAAGTTCAAAGTCGCTAGGCCTAGAAATGCGCAAACGTACTCATCCACCAGACTGTCACGCGATCTCGAGGCCCTTCTGGCCGCAAATTCTAATTCTAACGTAAATTCTAATCCTAACATAAATCCTAATTCTAACGTAAATGCGAGTTAATTCAATTTTATTTTGCAATTTTTTAATTTTTGTTTTAATTTTTGATTTCATTTTGAGCACCTTCAGTGCTACGTATTCACCTTCAGTGCTTTGAGCACCTTCAGTGCTATGTATACCCAGCGGGTGACCCCTTCTGGGCCCCGCTAGCGCGGCCTCTTTCTCCAATTGGCCGTCGCTCAGATGAAGGCTGAGTGGCAAAAATGCACGAGCCGACAGGGGGTTTTTAGTGGGTATGGTCCTGGTAGGCGTCGGGACGAGTCCCACATAACTTTGGAATCGCGCCAGAGTATGCGTCAGGGCATTTTTATCCTCCTGCCCTTCCCGCGGAGGGGAACAAAAAAAAAATTCTTTCATTCACTTCATAACTTCAAGAACTTTAAAAAAATGTAGGTACGTATAAAAATGTAAAGGCAATATACCAGAAAGAAATGCAAACAGAAATTTCCCTGTTTCTAAGTCGGCATGTCCAAGTATATTATTAATGTCGTACATATATTAAAATTTAGCTCTCTTTGGCAGTTATTTTTAGCAGAATATCTGCAGATAATATTTTGCATTTTCCGGGACGTATGCAAATCCTTGCATGTGGTTACGTCACATCAGCTGATAGTATGTGGGAGCATTCCTAGGGACAAAAGGTACCTATAGCATGAGTTCTTTATTTACATTTCAATTTATTTGTTTGGTAGAATTAAACTTTTTGGTTTTGGGTTGATAAAATTTGTATTTAAATTGTTAGGCATTTCTTCCGATACATTAATTAAAAAATGTAGGTGGGGAAGCATTACATTATTAAGGGACTAATTATTGTAGCGAGGCCCGCGCCCGCTCCGTCCTCACCTCAATCTTCATTGGCTGAGGATGTGAGGACCGTATTCAACTATATCTAAAATGACAAAATTAGAGAAATTAAAGGCAAACTCTGAGCCCCCCGCTATTCTGAAGAGCGGTTCTTAGCTTAAGCTGAGCACCATTACCTTCTTTGTTCGTTATAAATTCCATAATGAACAGATCTCCCGTCGCCATGACTGGTCGTATCAAAACCAGGGGACTATTCATGATCTCCTTTAACAACCGTAGCCTACGTACAAACCTTCCTGAGCTCAATCTGTTCCTTCAGAATAATGAGCTAGGCTTACTTCTTCTTCAAGAGATATGGCTCCAACCAACCCAAAACAGTACGCAAAAGTGTACGCAATGACAGGCATGCCATTCAAGTGGCACAACCATCTACTATAAGAAATGATTCCAATGCTCTCCCTTCACCACACCTTCTCTTATCAACACGGAAGCCACTGTGCGTAGGCTGGCTACCATCATCATAGCTTTGGTCTACATGCCCAGTGGCTCCAGTCCTATCCAAAGTTACTTCGAGGCCTTTAGCAATCCTTTTTTTATGATCGGAGACTAGACTCCAAAAATACTGACTAGACTTGTATATCCACCAACCCCAGTGGAGTTATACTCCACAACATCACTGACTTAGATCCCACATCCCCAGTGACTCCCACCCATTATCCGGAAAACCCGAACCACTCTCCTAACATTCTCGACTGTCAAGGGATTTACTTTTAATCTCAGGTCAATCAAAACGCTCGATGACCTAGGCTTACTACGTCCCTGCTAGTAAAACCTACACCAACTAGGAAGATTTAAAGCTTCCCCTTGCATCGACCATGAAAGCCCCAAACTCTTCCCTTACGTTCTCATCTGGCTATCTTGATAGCACGGACAAAATAGACTCGATAGTCAACTCCCTTACTGATGCCTTCCTCTAACGATAAGCCACCTCCACCTTTAGATAAGCTACAAATCAGCCATAACGCAAAGTAAGGTCCTGCGTTTCAGATCTCAAAGAAGCTCAGATGAGCGATCTTATGGAGAATATTTCCCCGTCCCACGTAGGGTATTGTAGGATGGAGCGAGCCTTACGCATAGACTCACTCCCCTCACTCACATGTTTGTTGTGAGGTGTCACACCTTCTTAATGTTGGTTATTTTTGTTCATTTAAAACGTGTCACCATAACCAACCTAACCTAACCTAAATAACATATCTTTAATCACAATAAAAAATAATAACACAATAGCCCCAAATTTTCTTAGAAACACTTTTTGCCGAACTATGAATTCAACATTTTCTAAATAACTCAACTTTGACAGAGTCTCCTGAAAAAAAAAAAATAATGTACTAGATTGCCTTGGAAAGTGCCATCAAAAGTTGGCGCTTTAATTCAGGATTCCAAAATGGTACAACACTTCATGTATTAATACTAAAAAACGTGAAAGTATGTACTCAATACACGCTCTACATCTTTTTAAAAAAGATCTGGCTTCGAGGTTGATGGAAAATATTTTGAAAATTTGTTATAATAAAAAATTTGAATTTCCTATTATAGTTGCGGGTATAGACTATATTCGATTTCCACAGGTAAAGCCAGAAACAAATAAGATTGATAGATAATATCAGAAATTAATTGAAAATAAATATCTACGTATATACGATACTAAAAATCTTTTGTTTGGTAGTACTTCGCAGACTGCTGTTTGGTAAAAAAGTGCCTAAATGAAAGGTGAGATCGATACAGATAAGTTATTCATAAGAGGTCTCTTCAGATAATAATTGATGATCGATTCATATTTTTCACGAAATTTTGCAAATTAATTAAATTGTGGCCATTTCAGTCTAATTTACTGTCAGTCTTGTTTACACAAGATTTCATAGCCAGATTTGGTCCTTATACTTACGGACCAATACTTGACGCGATTACAAGAGTATTGACCAGGTTCGATTCCCGGTTATGTTTGAGAGTCAAGAAAAAAGTTTGAATGTGATTATTATTAAATCTAAAATCGACGCCATGGTTCCTAAGAACAGATTTCACTATCTCTCATAGTTTTTGACTTCTCCATGCTGACCTATTTGGATTGTACACCCGGTATACATATAATGTAATACATTATACTTTGTTAGAGGGTTGTAACATATTGAAATAAAAGCTCAAAATACGTTTGCACTATAACTTTAATACGTTCAGGTACTTATGTTTCGGTCACAATCAGAGTTCAATTTGAAATCAACGACGCAGGTAGTATGCAGCATAGGGTGAGGCGTAAGTGTAAGCGGAGTAAGCCGCTACGGGGGCAGAGTAAGCTGCGACGGGGGCAGTGTAAGCCGCAGCTACAGGGGCAGTGTAGGCCGCTGCTACCGGGGCGGTGTACGCTACAGGCGCGGTATACGTTAGGATACCGGGTTTAGCGGCGGTGAAAGCCAAGAAACAGGCAAAGATGAACTGTAAAAGACAATTTTAATAAAATTATCTGATTTATAAATAATAATTAAGGTTACACAGTATTTGTATGTGATCGGCAGAACTTTTCTAGCACGAAGCTTTAATTGGTTAAATTACTAAAATGGTTTTATTAATCAATACTTATTTATTATTTAGTTTATTTATTTGCAAATCAATACTAGCTATAAATTTAATAAATGCTTACCAGTTTGAACATTTTGTTTTTTGGTTTATCGACTGAGAAGTCAATTGAATGTTAAGGCAGATGTGTATCTGATGCTTAGCAACACTTTTCGGTCCAATTTATAGTTTGCAACCAACAGTTGGTAATGGAGCAGCAACCTTGTGAGACCTGCTTTGAATAATTGAGTGGGCGATCACCCTAATACAGACACTAGTTGTTTTAAATAGTACGAGTACGATCATTTCTTACAGGATGTTAATTATGGTAAGCAAATAAGATCTGAACCAAAAACATAAAAAAAAAACAAATTAATTACAGTACAGTTAATAAATAGTTTTTTGTAGTTAGTAAATAATAGTTTTTTTTTTATGTTTGCAATTAAAAAATAACTTTCTTTTGGTAAGGTATGTGTTGTTTTTCAACTGCGGAGTTACCTGACTATTTGCCAGGGTAGGTATGCTAACCATAAAAATGGGTGACGGTTGAAACTTAATTAGCTTTTAAAATAAGCTAAAAAATTAATTCCATGGTTTAATAATTTTATATTTGAAACTAGTCTTACCAAAGATTGCCACTTACACTTACACAGAAGTAAATCGCCGTGTATTCGTGTTGATTAGATTAATTCGGATAGGTGCAATCTAACCGCTGGCGTTTCTCAATGTAAGGTACTGTCACATTTGCTCTTTTCGAGTGTTATTAGTAAATTACTTTTATTACATAGTTGTGTAAGAAAAGTAGATTACAACAAAAGTGTGGACGCCACCGATGAACTTTTGACCAAACTAGAGTGCTTTTACATTCAACGCACATGCAGCCAGGCCGTGAAACAAACTGCCTCGCTAAAACACTGTCTATCCTTAAGAGAAGAGCAAGAACGGACTATCTATCACTTTCCTTAATAGTTCTATTCTATATGTATGTGTTTACGCACAAGAATGGAGTTTCTTCAGTAAAACCCAAAATTCAGACATTAATTTCGTTTAATCTTCGCAAAGGAACAGCAGCCACGTCTTATCGTTACAATGATATTTTTTACATTGTTTTTTATCTACCCTACTAACTTCAAAGCACTAATAAAAACCCATTAAAAAAGATACTTTAGACAATATTGTCGATCTTCGCAATTGCTTCATTCATTTCATCAGGCGCGCCAACATAACCTCCCCCTCTTGAAAGGCTCAGGCTTTCAACACTGTAGCTCCTCGGCGGTGGGAAGTGGGCACAAACGAACCAGCGAGCGACGCACGCAGCCTTTAGAGGTGTTTACGTCTACAACTCTAGTAACTCCATCCGCTCCAGGAAATAACCGTGCTACGCGTCCTAACCGCCAGCATAGCGGGGGTAAGTTGTCTTCTTTTAGAATCACCATATCGCCTACGTTCAGTTGCGTTGAATGAGTCTTCCATTTTGTGCGCTGTTGCAACTCTGACACGTACTCGTGCTGCCAGCGTCTCCAAAAGTGCTGCCGCACCTTTTCCAATCGAGCGTATCTTTGCATACAATTCTCATTGCATCCCTCCAGGTTGGGTGCCGGTATTGCATTCAGTGATCTTCCGACCAAGAAGTGTCCCGGGGTTAAGGAAAGGAAGTCGTTAGGGGATGGTGACATTGGACACAAGGGGCGACTGTTTAGAATTGCCTCCACTTGTGCGAACAAAGTACTTATTTCTTCGAAAGTGGGATGTGTGTTCCCTAAAACGCGCTTTATGTGGTATTTAGCCGACTTAATTCCGGCTTCCCATATTCCACCTTGATGAGGCGTATAGGCCGGTATAAAATTAAATTTTATTCCCTCTCCCGTGGCAAACTCAGATAAGATATCAGAATTATTTTTGAAAAATATGCCAATTTCTTTAGCTGCTCCCACCAGATTACGTCCGTTATCGCAAGCAATTTCCGCTGGCCGGGATCGACGACTAACAAATCTGCGTAAAGTCATTATGAATGCGTCGGAAGTCAGGTCGCTGACAGCTTCTAAATGAACGCATTTAAAACGCATGCATATAAACAAACACAAGTAACATTTTATTAATTTTGCACCTCTACCTTTTCGGTTTAGAATAAAAAATGGTCCAGCCAGATCAACTCCTACACTTTTGAACGGGAAATCGACAGAAATACGACATGCAGGTAAGTTTCCCATTTTAGGAAATAAAGTTTGACCTCGAACACGCGTACAAGTAACACATTGTTTGACAACCCGCCGCGCTAGCTTTCGTCCATTTATCGGCCACACAGATTGCCTTATAGTTGATAGTAGTAGCTGCGGCCCGGCATGCATGTTTACCAAGTGCTCGCGCTGAAAATAAATCTTAGCTATATGATGCGATGAGTCTATGAGTATGGGGTGGCGCTTTTCAAAAGGATAGTCAGACGCATCGAGCCTTCCCCCCACTCTTATTAAACCTGTTTTTGAATCCAGAAATGGAGATAAACTTAATATCTTTGATTTAGGCTCTAGATTTTTGTTATCTAATAACTTTTTATAGTCAGTCATAAAAGATTGTTTTTGTGTCACGCAAAAAATAAAGTTAAAAGATTCATTTAGCTCATCTACGGATAAAATACCTGAGCGTCTTTTGTTTTGCTCCTTTGACTTAGAGTTATGTAAAAAACGTAAAACATATGCAAATATTCTTTGTAACCTCGTAAAATTAGAAAATCTTGTGAAATCGAATTTAGGTTCAGATATAGATGCTGCGTTAACTTTTACTTCTGGTAAGTTAACATGTATCTTATTAAATTTTGGCCATTGCGATTCATCACTATAAAGAAACTCGGGACCCGTCCACCACAAAGAATTATCTATAATTTGATTTGCATTCAGACCTCTTGAGATCAAGTCGGCTGGATTACAGTCAGTAGGAACATAGCGCCATGAATTAACATCAGTGGTTTCTAGGATTTCTCCTACTCTATTGGCAACAAATGTTTTAAGTTTAGATGGATCACTGTTAATCCAACATATTACAATTTTACTATCACACCAATGAATGATACGTGAGGGGCAATTTCGTAGAGACTCTATAACGCTCTTGCATAATTTCGCTGCTAAGTGAGCGGCACAAAGCTCAAGACGAGGAATGGTCGTAGGTTTAAGGGGCGCTACCTTTGATTTAGAGCACAGCAGTCTCACTGAGACGTTATTATCATTGTCTAAAGAACGCATAAATACGCAAGCACCGAATGCGCGTACAGACGAATCGCTGAACGAGTGAATCTCTATCGACTTTGGCGAATCACATAGAACTCTACGATCAATTTTGAGATCTGAAAGTAAAGGTAAGTTACTAGAAATTTCGTGCCAAATAAGTTTGAATTCTTCAGAGACGGGTTCGTCCCAGTCTACGCCTTCCTTCCACAATCTTTGTAATAACATTTTAGCCTTTATTACACAGGGGCTCAAAAGTCCTAGTGGATCGAAAATGCGAAAAGAGTTTGACATTATTATTCTTTTGGTTACATGATTATATTCAGGTAACATTTTGACAGGAAAGTGAAATTTATCCATAGATGGATCCCAACCTAAACCGAGTGTACTCGAGGACTCGCTGATGGTAAGTTTTTCTTTAGTATTTATATCACTATTTTCGAACAGTGTTATTAGATTAGTTTTGTACTTTCTTAGAAGAAAACAAGCAGACTTCAGGTAATTAGAAATAGAAGTTTGTATGTACTTTAGCTGAACTTCATCATCACAACCAGTGATGAGATCATCTACGAAGAAATCTCTTTGAATAATATTTTTTATGAGTTCGTCATTGCATTCCTCACCTACCTGCCAGAGACACCTCGTGCTAAGGTAACTCGCACTTGCGGTTCCGTAAGTGAGAGTACCTAACTGCAACGTTTTAATAGGCTCTGACTCATCTCTTCTCCATAATATTAATTGCAAATTTCGATCACTTTCATGAACGTTCACCATTCTGTACATTTTAGCTATATCTCCGGTCAATAGAAATTTGTACTGTCGCGCTCTAATTAAGATGGAAAAGAGAGAGTCTTGGATGTTTGGGCCTACCCTTAAGATGTTATTGACAGAGTACCCGGATGTTGTGGGAGCTGATCCATCGAACACAACTCGTAATTTGGTGGATTCACTGTCTTCCTTGAAGACAGCATGATGACATAAAAAGTAATGTGAGTCATTAGGTAGAGACACAGGTAACTCAGCAAGATGACCTAAGTCTGAGTATTCGTCGATGAACTCTACATATTTAGCCTTAAGATCTGGATTTTTTTTTAAACCGTTTTTCAATATTTAAAAATCGTCTTTTTGCTTGATTGTAAGAGTCTCCTAAGCAGTCTGGAGAATCCTTTAGTGGTAGTTTTACACAAAACCTGCCATTATTTAGCCGCGTAGTAGTACTATTGAAGTGTTTTTCACACTCTATATCATTTTGACTTAAGACCTTATTTTGCGGAAGCTCTTCAATTTCCCAGAACCTTGGAAGCATCTGGTCAATGTCAGTATTTTCGATAAAGGCATGATTACACCGAATATTATTGTCGAGGCCATGTGAAAATATAGGGCCGGCGATTATCCAGCCAAGCTTAGAATTTCGCAGTTTAGGATGATTGGGACCCAGAGAGCGTTGTTCGCTTCCCAGGATATCCCAGAATAAATCAGCACCTATGAGCACGTCGATTGGTCCGGGTTCATAGAATTTAGGATCTGCTAATTTAATTCCCTCAGGTACCTGTATGCCTCTTATATCGAGTGAAGTCTTTGGAAGGTCTCCCGTGAGGTCCTTAAGAACTAAACAACATAACTCTACTTGGTAAGTATTATTAATAGATTTTAGTTTTGGAACACAACTCTCTACTATTTGGTTAGAGCAGTCGTTTCCGATGCCAATGACATTAATTGCATCTAATGTATTGCATTTAATATTTAGCCTTTCTTGCAGGTCTTTAGTAATAAAGGAGGATTGGCTGCCGGAGTCTAGCAGAGCCCGAACCCGTTCAGCTTGGTAAGTTTTTGGATTACATACATCTATCATAGCCGTAGACAAAATAACATGATTAGCCTTTTGTTGTGAAAAAGCCACTAATGACTCATTCTGGATTTCGTTGCTATTGCAGTTTACAGAAATATTAGGATTGTGTAGTAGAGTATTGTGCCTTGCATTACATTGACGGCAGGAACCCATGCGACATTCACTTAAAGGATGACCCTGCCTAAGGCAATTTTGACAAAGTTTGTATTGATTTACATATGACAATCTTTCATGAACATTTTTTGATTTGAAAGTAGGACAATCATAAATTTTATGATTGCCATTGCAAATTATACATTGCAAAATATTTGACTGCCTTTGATTTAAATTTACATTTTGATTTGAGCTTGCATTTTGACTCGTACTTGCAAATGTTTTTGTCCGAGTACGGTCACCTTTGTTAAAATATTTAGTTTGATTTGATTGAAACTGATTATTTGACTGAGACTGATTATTTAACTGAAAGGGTCGTGGAGCAAAATTAAGCCTTTGTGGGGTCGTGACATTATCGTTACCGACCTTGTTGCGATTTAATGATTCTAAGATATCGGCGCGATCAATTAAAAATTTATTAAACTGTTCTAGGTTCGGAACGTCCTCTAGTGTGTTGCGGTACTCCTCCCACTTTACGATAGTACGATTATCTAATTTGGAGGATAACATGTAAATTACTAACAAGTCCCATTGGGCTGTTGGCTGACCCAAACTATTAAGCGCACGTAAATTTTTAGTAACGTGATCTACTAAGAAACGCAGAGATCTGTCTGACTCACGTGTAAGAGATTGGATATTAAAAAGTGAGTCTAGGTGGTGGTTAATAAGAATTCTCTTATTGTCAAATCTTGCGCAAAGTAGTTTCCAAGCTTCCTTATAATTGGCAGATGATACCTCAAGATTGGATATGATACGCGCCGCGTCACCTTCGAGGTACGAAATCAAATAGTGAAACTTATGAATGTCCGCAATGCGTTCATTTTTGTGAACTAAGCTAAGAAACGTATCGCGAAACTCCAGCCAGCGGAAATGTGAACCGTTGAACCTTGAAATTTGGATTTGGGGCAGTTTGAAGCTTACATCTTGGTGATCAGAAGTCACATTGCAAACAGACTGTCGTCGTTTTTCATCAGCACTATCGAACTGAATATTGTATTCTTGAATCACAGTCTTAGCTAAAGCAATACTTTGGATTATTTCGTTTTCTATACGTTCGCGTTCATCGAGTTCAGTCTGTATGCCTTGTGCATTCAATAACTCAATCTCAGTCTGCACTTCATCGAACTTTGCTGACAAACTCTCAAACTTCCCAAGTTTCAAAGTTAATTCGGCAATTTCTAAGTTACTTGCTTGAGCATCTTTAGCTATTTTATCTAAATAGTTTTTAAACCGGGTGATTTGGCCCTTGATAGAACTACGTCTTAGTAGTAGCTCCTTTAAGCACTTTAATGAAGAAGTAGACCTTTCACCTTCGCTACCGGTCATTTTTAACCAAATAAAAAAAAAAAAATATATATTTAGGTGCACTTTATAATGTAAGTAAATGATAAGTAATTAGTTTAGTACTTGTCAGCAATGTTCGGTGATAAACAAAATTGGGAATAAAAAAATTCTCACGTCCCTTGGCCTTGATAAGATGTGCAATGGGAAGCCGGTCAGTGCCCGCGGTCGCCGCCGTTGATCACTTTAGCAGTTGTGGGCGCCCTCAAGCGACCTTAACAGCTTCACTGCAGTCGGTATGCTGTGGAATGTTCGGCAATACGGTTCAATATTTTGTAAACGATATTAACGATTAAACAGGGTAAGTTTAATTAGAATTTGATAAGAAGATAGGCAAGTATATGCAGTTATTTATGAAATTTAAAATAAGAAAGGTACGTAGGTAAATCGTAAATAAGTAATCGCTATGGGAAATAGAAAGTACGTGTAAAAGGGTACCTATGTAAAGGTTTGAATTATTTCGATTATACAAATAACTACAACACACTATTACTGTAAGTATTTGATTACTCAAATGGACAAATAAATAGGTAATCGTTATAAATAGGTAGAAGGTTATAAACCTAGTACAACATGGACAATGAATTACTAACCAGCAAGGACCTTATGTACTTAGTTTTCGCATGAAAATTAATATTAACACTAAGAAATAGGTAACTATCGTTTTGACAAAGATTTAGGTTAGTTTTAACTATGGAATTTAGCACAAGTGGAAGGTAATCAGTTAAAATTAGTAGGTTCTAGATGAGTTTAGAAAACAATTTAGTATATTTAGAGAAATGTATTGGATTTTGAATGGTTTTGTTGGACAAGAACGTGGGCGTTTAGGTAGGTATGGGACAAAGGAAGACACTTATCTTGACAAATGATGACACTGCACTGATTTTTGGCACGAACTTTAGCTATTTCGATGTCCGGGTATGCCTTATCATCCTTTTGCAGAAGTATTTACTGTAATTTGGTTCCAATCCATATATTTCCTTTGCGATTTGGTTATGTAACAATCTTCGAACTCCAACACAATGATATTTTCTTGACTTAGTAAATTTTGCTTCGGTATTTTGTCGAATCGTCCTGTCACGGTCGCCAAATTTCTTGTTTACGCACAAGAATGGAGTTTCTTCAGTAAAACCCAAAATTCAGACATTAATTTCGTTTAATCTTCGCAAAGGAACAGCAGCCACGTCTTATCGTTACAATGATATTTTTTACATTGTTTTTTATCTACCCTACTAACTTCAAAGCACTAATAAAAACCCATTAAAAAAGATACTTTAGACAATATTGTCGATCTTCGCAATTGCTTCATTCATTTCATCAGGCGCGCCAACAGTATGTATTGTTTTATGAATGTTTATATGTATATATATATGGACAGATTAATATATTTTACATATTCAATGCTTTATATTTATACTACATGTTTTAGTATAATTATTCAGGATGTATTAATATGAATGTATTAAAATATTCACAATTCTAGAATGTACACACAAATGTATTAAACAAATATTTATAAGATTAAAATACGCTACAAATAAAAAGCTAACCTAAACTAGAATCTGTCGAAGGCAACGTAGACAAAAGGCTGGCCGAACTACCACGCTTGATCGCAATAGAAATACGTAGTGCGAGGTAGGTGCCAGCCATAAGATTACGATTTTCACTGACCAATCGCCTGGACAAGTCCGAATAACGGTGATGAGCCACTTGACTCAAGAACCCCATGGTTTCTAGGGCAAAACCCGCAAAAAATGTATCCACTGCCTAAATTCTGATATTTTCTGCGTTTAAGGCTCTCAGCGTTGTTGGCAGCAGAACCAGATTGTACACGAAGCCGCGAAAGTGACTACGCAGGTTGCATCCTACACCAGTGGCCTACCCATAATCCACGGGATCAGAGTCATACCATCAAGAACCGAGGGAGTGTTGGAGGTAACAAGAGCCCGATGGATGATGTCATTTAAACTGGTATGATGGATATTCTGCCACCGCTGCGAGAACATGAAAACCCTTAGCGACCGAGCTCATCAACGAACACGCCACAACGGCAGTGGAGTCGAGCACATGATTTTATTCCTATAGGCAAACTACAGGCAAGTCTGATGCTATGGTTGTCAAAAAGGGTCCCCAAGTTAGATGACGGAAGCGCCTGCAACCATAACCCAGAGTCCCATAAGTACGTTGCCAGCTCGAGCGTGCTCTTTTAAATTAGGCGTATTTAGTTGTTTGTTCCTCGCTAAAATACAAAGCACGCGGAATTTTGTAGAATTGCTGAACTGTTTGACACAATACTCCAGTGCATTTCAGCTTCCGAAAGATGAGAAATCTCGCCAATAAATACAGGGGAAATAATTTTCGTAATAATGTCTTTGATACTGTAAATCGAAGCTGGATAGGCTGGCACAGCTAGAGAAAAAAGTTTTCGAGTTCCTAAGTCACCGAAATGCATAGTGCAATTTTCAAAATTCTATCAAATATCATAAATTTTATCAAAATTTATGGTCAAAATAATCGAAACAGTTGACTTCATTCTTTCATCGGAAACCGAAAGCAAATTGGTGTATCTCCAAAATTGTGAGCAGCGAAGATAATAAATTATAATTTACGTAGGTAGCATTGTTATTTGCTTTATATGAAACTCTACAGTCGCAGGTCTGTTGAAAGAGATTTCCTAAGAAATAAGCAGTACCTTTGAACATATTCTATCCGATTTAAAATTTTTGAGTGTTTCTTCGTAATGTTACAATTTTTTTTTGTAAGGTAGTTTTAAGAATCATGTGTTGTAATATTTCATTTATTTTGTACATCGAAAACTTTTTTTAAAAATTGCTAGCCAGTAAGCTGCGACTTCGATGCAAGATACATTTGCTACTCTATGTTTTGACGTTATGTATTTCTGTCGAAAATTGATCAGCGACATGCTTTAGTTGTACAACAAAATTTACTCAAGTGGACCTACAAGCGTGACTTGCTATTTTAAAAACTTTATATAATTTCAGAACTCACGAAATAAAAATTGTAAATATTGCAATCGAGATAATACAAGATGAGACTAAGCAAGTTTTACTCGATTACTTGTTTCATCTCTACACTAAACAAGGCACTATCCTTGTCAACCTTTGTCAGATGTAAGCCAACCTAACTAAAGTTGCGCGGTCATTCACTTGCTTTTCATTAAAACAAGGGTTAACGATCCTGTCGATCACAGGTTCACAAGTATTACAGGTTTTTATAATCATTTGTTATAAAAACAAGGACCATGTTTTTTAAGATACCTTATTTTTGAACATATCCAGCAGTCCTAATGACAAATATTTAAAAAAAAAGGCGGCTACCAACTAGTACCATTCTTTGCAGTAATATATTATTTAGGTAAAACATAAATACTACTATAACTATTTATGGCCTGTTATTTGTCGAGTTAAAATTATTTATAAGGTTTCAATTGAAAAAAAATTAAGAAAAAATTTAAGACGTCTGACATAACAATACCTTTTCTTTTTTATATATTTCTCATACTTTCGTAAATAATCTATGTGTATTTTAGTAATGTGTGTGGTATTAGAGTTTCTTTTGTTTTGATCTCGTCTTGGGCGGTACTACAGTCCTTCCTATATCAACCGCCATAAAATTACTTTTATTTGTTGTGTTACCGGAACACAAACGAAAGAACAGTCAGAGATATTATAGGAAAAAAAGCAATTTCAACATATTCGACAGTGCATACTTCATCGAAAATTAATATAAACAATATTATTATTCAATTACGCGCGTTTCGTGTGCTCTTCTGCCGGCTATGACAAAGTTAACAAAGTGTAAATATTAAACATCTGTTTTGTGAAGTCATGCACTAACATGTCAAGGCATAAATGTTGCTCAATAGTATTTAAAAATAGTATTATAATGTAAAAGTTAATAATAACAAAAAAAAAAACATAAAACATAAAAAGATTATCTGTGAACAACGTGACTGATATTCAAGTATTATTGATTAAAGCTAATCGTAATTTACTAGTATTTGTCGGGCACGTAGCGCCAAATACAGAGAAACCGCGAAAATTCGGAAACCTGTTATTAGACAAATTGGATCATAGGATAATTATTTTCAAACCTCTTATTGGTGAAACACACTAGGTTGTGTGTAGATGCAAAATGAACTCAAATTCAAATTATTTAATTCATAATAGGTAAAAGTTTTACAGTGGTTGAAAGTCTTCTTTTTTTCCATCTTCGTGAAGATTGCGTAAATACCACTTATCTTCAGCTTTTACAAGGTATTATGGGCAGAAGGAGAGGAAAAGAAGCCGGTGGAAAAAGAACCTCTCGGCATTCTTTAGCAGGCATACAATTAGACGACGACTTGTAAGAAACACGCAAATGACAGCTGATTGTGCGTGCTCATGAAATGCCGCAGCCAAGCTCTTTACTGTGTATTTTATTTTTCACAGACAGAAACAGAAATAGTCTGTTGGGATTTCAACCCACGCCTTTTTGTCATCCAAATAATCTTTGATCTTGTAGTAAGTTTGTGCAAATCTGAGTTATCACTTACTTAGATTTGGAATACGGTAACTTTGACCAATTGGAATGATCAGTGAAGGAGCAACATTTTTACAGAGTCTTTTTTGGCTAACAAACTCTCTTTCTATTATTTTATTTTCTTATTTGATCCGTCAATATTTTTGCTATAAAAAGAAAGGCAAATTTTTTAGTAAATATGTTGTAAACTGTTGCTTTTTAAGTTTTCTCATTAAAATAAATATTAAATATAAATATATTATTGAAATGACAAAATTAGAATTCACCTCTGTTTGCTCCCGCGCCCACTACTTCGGGCCCACTGCTTTTGTAGAATCCAGATATGTGCGAGCTATTTTGCGAAGCCTCTTAGGCCCACGGTGGACGACTAGAAGCACTGCGTAGGGGCAGTCAACTGTTTTATGTTTTTAAATTGATATATCCGTATCGGCAACGGAAACGCAAAAATAATCCATGAATTTTGAAAAAAGGAATTGCTCTTGTACAACAAGAACAGGTGCAAACCGGGCCATGAACGTACCTAATGGTTACAACAAAATACTGTTAATTACAACTGTAAGACTTAATTTAACTGTATAAAATCGACTAAGATGCGTAATAAATGGCCTGATTAAGTTAATTTTCTTAATCATCTTGAACTGAAAATGACGTGAAAACGACTTTAATAATTCCTAAGTCACACTAACTTGTACTGCCACTTATGAATGTATACTTTAAAAGAGGCATAACTTTGCTTTCAAATAAAATACTTATCTTCAACAACGAAATGTATATGAAATTCGTAAGTCTCAATGTTTTTATTATTCACTCCGTTTGTGTCAATAAACTCCTATTACGTAACACTAAAATTCTTTAAAAAATTTTCCCAAATCCAAAATTAAGATTTGGGTTTTCATTCAAATTTTACTTATTTTTGTGTGTGTCTTTGGGAATTTTTCTCAAAATTGTTTTCTGAAATCATTTATAAGCCCTGTTTCTGAATGGTGACTTAGTCACTCAGTCAAATAGTGATCAAATATATAATATAATATATTAATAAATCCCCAGACAATCACACCAACATAAAAAAGCTTGTGTTACGGATGACCACAAAGCGCACTAGGGGAGGAACTATATATATATATATATATATATATATATATACATTACCTACTACACTACTCTGCCGTCAGAATCGAAGGTCATAAACCAATTTCTATTCCAGCTATTGTCATTTAGTAGTTATAACTCTGTATTTGTAAGATATTTTTTTATTCATAAAAAGTTTAACAGATATACTCCAACCTTTTTGTAATCGTCGTTAAAAAATGTGGATCAACATCATAACAAAAATTTTAAAAAAATCAGTAATATATACATTTTTAAAATTGTAAAATAAGAAGCATTAAATATTCAAGTTAATCCCGAAATAACTTTAAATGTAGGAATTAATAGCAAAGTCATTGCGTGATACATATCCAAATAGATTGGTTATCAATAAGTTTATCACGTAGATTTGCTTTATGAAAGGACTCTAGGGAAATGGTTGACTTCATCAATATTGAAGCCTGAGGGATAGTTTGTCCGGTCAATACCACGATAATGCCATAATAAGATTCTGAACCTAGTAACAAACTTGAAACTGTTCTACGGAAATTGCCAGAATCGACAGAAGTGGTTCTGCATTTAAGCATGTCCAAATTTCGATGAAGGTACAATTATAATGTACGAAGTTGATCTTTCATATGTACCCCATTAAATATTGGAACTATTCGACCGATTTTAATCACAGTTTCAGCAAAAGAAAGTTTCGCTAGCTAAAGACACCTTTATTTATTACCTTATATTAAAGAAATAGTTTTAAACAGATAAGTTTTAGCTTACACAGCGGTTAAAAAAAGTTTCTAGTAAATAATTTACTATTTTTCTTGTTTACAGTGGATCTACGTCTTCATCCTCAGTATTTTGGCATTTTCATCTTCGACAAGTAACCGTAAGAAAAAAATTATAATCCAGAATAAAGTTGTTAGAAATCAGTTTCCGCGCGCTCATCGAAAACTTGTTGTGATACCTAACTAGTTTTTGTGATAAAATAACATGAAGTGCTTTTGATTAAAAATTAAATAGCAGCAGATAAGTGATGAGCACCAAACGCATTTACCTCATAAATCATATCCCCGTCGCCTGATTTACGTTACTCGCAATCCGGCTGTCACTACGCGAAAATAACCGAAGCCTGACCGAGGCGATACGACACGTTACGAATACGAACAAACTTTATTCCGACTTGTTCACGCGCCTCCTCATTGCATCATTCTTTTCATTAATTTAAAGTTTCAATATATCTGTGAGTTCCGGATCTTATTGCTCATGTACGTTACATAAGAACGTCACCTATCTTCGGCTATTTTAATGAAATCATGGGTATTTGCCGTTACATTATTTAAATAAAACCAATATCCAAATATTCCTTGTTTTATTCTGTAGTGCGGTCTTGCTTGGACTACTTTCTTTTTATTTTCTTTGACGGTAAGAATTCGTGTTCCAACTGTTCGCATGTAGATCATTAATGGCAGGCGTGATTGATAAGCGAAGCAGTACTGACCAACGACTCAATTTATGCTTATGGCTTATGTTCTTGAAATTGTATAAGCTGAACTTTTTTTATTCGAAAAAAAATTTGTGATTTTAGATTTTTTTTTGTGAAGATCTTAGTCTGGAGTGGTACTGTAATAGTATTTTGACCGCTCTAATAAATTCCTTTACGTGGTTGTGTTCCGGTTAAAGGGCAAGAACAGACAGTGCAATTACTGGAACATTTTTTTGTGAAGATCTTAGTCTGGAGTGGTACTGTAATAGTATTTTGACCGCTCTAATAAATTCCTTTACGTGGTTGTGTTCCGGTTAAAGGGCAAGAACAGACAGTGCAATTACTGGAACATTTTTTTGTGAAGATCTTAGTCTGGAGTGGTACTGTAATAGTATTTTGACCGCTCTAATAAATTCCTTTACGTGGTTGTGTTCCGGTTAAAGGGCAAGAACAGACAGTGCAATTACTGGAAAATTTTTTTGTGAAGATCTTAGTCTGGAGTGGTACTGTAATAGTATTTTGACCGCTCTAATAAATTACTTTACTTGGTTGTGTTCCGGTTAAAGGGCAAGAACAGACAGTGCAATTACTGGAACATTTTTTTGTGAAGATCTGAGTCTGGAGTGGTACTGTAATAGTATTTTGACCGCTCTAATAAATTCCTTTACTTGGTTGTGTTCCGGTTAAAGGGCAAGAACAGACAGTGCAATTACTGGAACATTTTTTTGTGAAGATCTTAGTCTGGAGTGGTACTGTAATAGTATTTTGACCGCTCTAATAAATTCCTTTACTTGGTTGTGTTCCGGTTAAAGGGCAAGAACAGACAGTGCAATTACTGGAACAAAGGCAATTGCAGCTGAAGCCAATGATCAGCAACGCTTCATTCGACGATGTAATAATCACATTCAATATTGATAAATAAAACACTTCCGACTTATGATCAAATCAAATCAAATCATTTATTTATTGGCACATTTTCAATACCCAAATAAATATACAAATAGCTATATTAAAATACCGTGCCAAAAGGGCATTTTCAGTATGTACAATACTGCATGCTATTCATTAATTCACAATTGAAGAAAAATCTTAAAGTTGGATTAAACACTTTGTAAAAGAAAAGTTACATAGTAATTGTGAAAATAATACTGATGTCGACGGGAGCCGACGCTTCTTACCCTCAAGGTCGTGCTCAATTGCCGGTCGTGCCCGCTAAGAAAATAGTAAATCAAGCGTCAAGTGAATTGTAGTATTTATAACGGTTAAGTTTGGCAAGACGATACAAACCAAACAGAGGTATTTGAACAATCGTAGTTTGTACTGTAATATGTCATTTACGTACTTCACTCACCAATATAAAGTTAATTGTAAAATTGAGATTGCAAAAGCTTTTTACACATAATATTTTATATTATTATTCAGTATCCTAATTATCCCAACACAGCACAGTTCCATAAGCACGTGTCAGGAAACGTGTCAGTGACCTTTTGACAGGAAGATTTCGTACGAATATCTTAAAGATGGCAAAGTTACAAGTTCTGTACATATCATCTAATCCTTTACCTTATTATGGAAGGTAACGATTCAAAACAGCAGTATATAAACAACTACTAAAACGGTTATTATATTTAGAAAACCAGACATTTGATTAAATTTATGATATACTTATGCCTTATTTTTTATTTAAGCCTGTAAAATAACAACACAGTCCCTAATTTTACATTGAAATCATCGTATAAAAAATCATGAAAATATATGCCACAAGCTCTTCAAAGGTTTATACTGCAGCTAGTAGAGTTTCGTCTGTTAAGATCTCATCGGGGCGGTACTACAGTCCTACCTATTTTGACCGCCATAATAATCCAATTTACGAGGTTTTATTTCACTCAAAGAGAAGGAACAGCCTGGAACAAAGGCAATTTCAACTGAAGCCTACGGTACAACTGAAGCAACTCATCATTTATTGAATGATGCCACTTACCCTCCTTACCATCGATTGTCGGCTATGAATATAATAGAAAAAAACTATTCGTTATCGTAATCAGTTACGTCACATTACGGCAACGAAATATTGATAAATTAGTTTATGTTAGTGTATCCATATGGGGAAAACCCGCCATAACTTCCTGGTACATAAGATGCTCCTGGAAACATCCTACGAAGGCCACCGATGACCATATTAACGTTTTCAACGTCGCGAACTCTAATTTGACGGTTAATTTAAACAAGTAAATGTGGAATGACTACGACATAATTATTGTTGTATCTTACTACGCTATTAAGTTAATCAGAGTAAGGTATCTGTATATACCTGAGCAACATTATCATTAAATTATATTAAATATACCTGGAACATCATGGTTCAAAAAAATCAAAAATAATTTATTCATCACACTTTAAAGGCGCATACAAACTATTAACAAAACATGTTATATAAAACATCCATCATCGTTTAAAAACAAATGACCTAAGACAGTGATCAAGCAATAATGCAAATTAATGTTGCTGCAATGGTATACGAATAGCTGAGATTACATTTCTGATTGAGAAGAAAACTAAACGTCGTAGCATTGAATTTTTTTATTTGCCGATCAAAACATATATTATATAGAATGAAAAAATCTTATAAACTGTTGCACGTACAACTTTATCGGTGTATGAAATAAAAATAGATGCATTTTACAGTTCCCATTCTGGAGAAAATATTGGTTTATATTTTAGACATTACATAGATCTCGTCGTTATGGGTAATATTTACTGTTTTGGAACTAAGCCCTGAAAATGTTAACATTGTTGAAAAAATTGCGAGTAACACATCACATTTTCGTAAACGTTCTCGACATAATTGTTTAAAATGAGTAAACATTCTAAACAACTACCAAAATTGTTATATTTAGATTTTTCTATTGGCACAGAACGATCTATATACCTGAAATTGTGAACCTGTCGAATAGTGAAGGTCGTTCGTAATGAGACAGTTTCCAAAAGATTATTCAGATGTTTACAAATAAAAAAATAATAAGATTGATTTTTTTTCTTTATTAGTGTAGAAAATCGTGTGTTTTTAAGAAAAAAAATTAAAAATCGTTGTCAATGAGCGGTAAAGTAAACAAAAAAAAATACTCCAGCAATAAAACATTAATATTAATAAACATTAATAAAAAAATAAAACGTTTCCTATTACGTTTGTAGCAAAATATCAAGGGGCTGAAAACATATGAGTTTTTAAATACTTGGTGATCTTTATGCGTCATGAATGGGATATAAATAATGAAGAAAACACTGTTGTTACACTCTCGCTTCTCATTAGAAGTCAAAACTCCAAAAAGGCTCCGGGTGCGAATGGTATTTCCAACCACGCACTTAAGCACCTGCCTCAACAGGTTCTTACCTTGTTAGCTATCATTTTCAATGCCTGCTTCGACCTTAGCTACTTTCCAAGAGCTTGGAAAGAAGCGACAGTCATAGGCATTCCCAAGCCGGGTAAACCTCTGAATATCCCGGTTAATCACAGACCCATCAGCCTCCTCAAGGCAATGTCTAAACTTCTCGAAAGAGTCATACTCTCTCGAATTCCCCATCAGTTCGGCTTTCGCGCTAAGCACTCCTGCCCTCAGCAAGTCAACGGCTTCTACCCGCGGCGCTTTAAAACGGTCGCAGTTTTCTTTGACGTAGCCAAGGCTTTCGATAAAGTCTGGCACAGCGGTCTCGTCTATAAACTCCACAAAAAAGGGGCTTACCGGATTGCCAAATTAGGATAATCGCGTCGTTTCTCAAAGACCGCAAGTTTCGTTTCAAATATGAAGGCACGCTTTCCGCGCCTCGTCCCATAAAGGCTGGAGTCCCTCAAGGCTCAGTCCTCGCACCTCTGTTGTACACCGTGTACACTAACGATATTCCCGTCCCAACGAAAGGCGTCGAACTCGCCCTCTTTGCCGACGACACAGCCCTTTACATCAAAGGCCTCAGTGTCCCGGGTCTCGTCACCAGACTCCAAAAGGCCGTAAACGCCCTCGGTGCATGGTTTCAAAAATGGCGCATCGATGTGAACCCAGACAAGAGTTCTGCAGTTTACTTCGACTGCAAACACCGTCGTATCGCCAATTACAGTAACGAAACTCACCCGTTTTTACTTAGGCCGCCTTTATAGTATGTTAGGTAGAAAAAGTAAAATTTCTTTCAGAAATAAACGTACGCTTTATGAGACCTGCGTTAGACCCGTCATGACATATGCCTCGCCAATCTTTTCCCATGCCAAACCCTCCGTTCTGCACAAACTGCAGGTAGATCAAAATCTCTTTTGTCGCAGGGCCACAAACGCACCGTGGTACGTACGTAACGCGGACCTGCACAGAGATCTTGAACTGCCTACAGTGCAACAACACCTCAAAACACTCTCTGAAGCGTTCTTCAAACGCTCCGAAACCCATCCCAATCCTCTAGTTCGAGATTCAGTTTCATATACTACTCCTGTCTTAGATTCGAAGTTCAAAGTCACTAGACCGAGAAACGTGCACACGAACGTAGCGACGCAGCTAACGCTAGATCTCGAAGCCCTTCGGGCGTCCCCATTTCCGATGACGTTCTATCACAAGCCTTACAGGCAACTATAGCGTCCCGGCCCCTTAGGTCCCAACCATGGCCCCTCAGGCCACTAACGTTCAGACCCCTCTGGTCTTTAGCTCCTCTCCCGCGTCTCCCATGCCAACCGAGATAATTCCCAGTGGGTGACCCCTTCTGGGCCCCGCTAGCTGGCCTTTTTCTTCAATTGGTCGTCGCTCAGATGAAGGCTGTCAGGCAAAAAATTGCACGAGTCATTCAGGGGGTTTTTTAGTGGGTAGGGCTCTGATAGGCTCGGAGCGAGTCCAAGATACCTCGATCGCGCGCGAGAGGTATGCGTAAGATCATTTTTTATATCCTCCTGCCCTATCGGGGAACAAAAAAAAATTTGTTGTTATTCACCGCATTGTAAAACTGAAATATATAAGGATCTAAATCAAGCTATTGTAGTAATATGTCGCCACACGCTAAATATGCGGGCCGAAACAATCTTGCTTCGCGCACTGGTTTTAAAATTCCAGGTCACGGTAACTTATCATGGAAATATTGTTTTTTTAGCCTTTTTATTTAAGCTAAAAATCCACAGAATCATTAATTTATTAAAAAACAAACCTATGCAAAAACCTACATATGTATTTTATAAGGAAAGTTAATATAAATTTAAAAATTTTATATATTTTATTTCATAATAGGTAAACATTTTCTACTTATTGAAAGTCCTCTTTTTCTTTATCACCATCGAGATTGCGTAAACGCACTTTAACTTCGGCTTTTAAAAGGTAGATTAAGAGGAAAAAGAGCCGGCGGAAAAAACCCTCTTGTCACTCTTTTACAAAAAGAAAAAATTTAATACTTGGGGAAGAAAGTATACAATTTGACGACGATATGAAAGAAGCACACATGACAGATGATTGTGCGAAACAACTTTTGTCATCCATAGTGATTCCTGAATAGTTTTCTTAAACTTATCGAGGGGCATTAGTGTAACAACGTTTTGACAGTCCATTTAATGGTTTGCTGCTTTTAGCAAGCCATAATCTTGGAAATGCTAACTTACTTTTCTTCCTAGTTCCTAGTTCTTACAAAGTAATCATTGTCGTGGTTATCTTTCTTAGTTATAAATTTAATAATATTCTTGTGAATGTACAAAATATTTTCATGAAAATATTGTGATACAAGGGCTTATAGTCCGGGAGATAGCGTTGCATTTTGGGGAGTGATTTTACGCCGATTGCTGGCCATCTTTTTCAATAGATCTCGATTGACTTACAACTGAACCGAGTGTCAGTGTGTGGAATTGGAAGTTTGCAAAAGTGGTAAAAAATAAAAAATAAACTTTTTTTTTTTATCATACTGAGCTGAAAAAAAAGCGTCAGCTGCATAGTGGAGGGAGGAGCTGCTCGCATGAACTTGTAAAAAAAATCAGCTGCGTGTATAGCAGTGGAAAGGCCGTCAGCTGACGCAGTAAAGATGCGTATTATTATATTTTTTCAGCTTAGTACGATAACAACTATTTATGTAATAAATTTCAGCCGGCGTACTATCGCTTAAATTTTTTTTTAACACTTTCGCAACCTCCCATTTCCTCACCCACCGCGACCTGAGCAGCTGACGGTCGGTTCACTTATAAGTCATATAAGATCAACTATCGCAGTTAACATCAGCCGGCTTACTATGACTTTTGTATTTGCAACGCTACCTCCCGGACTATTAGGCTTTGGTATAAGCGGTTTAATTAAACTAAACCTCTGCTATATTCTATTTTCTAAATTAAGTATTGTTACCAACTAAATTGTGCAACAATACCTATATACATATCTTAATACAATAATTTAGAATTGAATTGATTGTTGAAAATAATAGCCATTTGGAAACCAAATAAATTGAACGAAATATAATTTTTGTTTTGCTCACATTTTATATCCGTTCCTAATTTAAATACTTCCGGATTAAGTCATTCAAATAATAAAAAAAAAATAATTTTTGTTTTATGGCTCATAAAACACATTTATTTATATGCCATTCCATATTGAACGTTTCTCTGGCACACCAACTTTTTTTATTGAGTTAAACAATCAAATTAAAATTAAAAAGTTGTATAAAATCCAAATGCAACTGAAAAAATTATCGTTTGATTATGTATTTTGATTAAAATTACATATTAGCAAAATTCGAAGAAGAATTGTGATTTTTTTATTATTTATTGGCGCATGCTGAAAATATTTATACTTTAAAATTACAGTGTTTTTAATTTCCAATTTGTTATAAGTAAACCATCGACCATAACAACAAAGCGATGCAAGTAAGTAAAAAAAAACCAATCTCTTCTTTTTATATAATACATAAACTTAATATATTTTACTGTATATAGTATTCTACTTCGATAACGCTCTGAAAGTTACACTATCCTAACGTGATCTAAATCTTTTCGTTGGTAGTTTCATTTGTATGTTATGGCGTGATACTGATATTATAAAATTCCAAAAATATTTAAACCGCTCTTGTTTTCCCCAATACGATAGTACAAGTCATCACAGTAAACTGTCTGGTGGATAAAGTTCACAGGTTGTACACGTGAACATGAATAACCCTCTCGCACGAAACTAAACGTCACTACATGAACAGTCGAACCTCCCGCCAAGATTTATTTATTTATTTGTCTTTGGAAGACCAACAGTTATATTATAACATAATAAATTAATATTAAAAATAACAGTAAACCAATTACAGGTCTTCACTAATAACAAATAATGTTAAAATGTAATCACCACAGAATTTTAACTAAGAATTGACAACAATTATGTTTTGTATCAATATATTTACATATTTTCTTTCCATCCCATCTCAAAATAGCAGCATCCAAAACTAATTTAAAAACAAAATTTTCTAATTATTAACAAACAAGTAGCACAATTTGCAGAGTTAATACATACAACGCAATAAAAAACATAAAACAACCTTCCCATCTACTTCTAAAAAAACTTATTGCTTAGTAAGCGTCTTGCGGTTTTAATACTTGTATTGAACAGTTCAAGGTCAATCTTCCTGCTCACTTTATTGAAGTTACTAACGCTACACAACAAAAATGAATTCTGCCTATAATTTGACAAAGCTGATGGTATGTGCAATGGGGGATGAGATCTGACAAACTATGACAAACAATTATTAAAGATTGTCTTGCTAATTCTTTTTAGTAACAAACTTTCCAAACAAGAACTTGCAAAACGAGTATTCAAACTCTAGTTAAATATCGGGTGACTAAGGGCGCCTTCACATGTTTACTGTGCCACTTGAATCAGGGCCACCTCGGGACGGCAGCAAGTCGACATGAACCGTCTAAATTTAAAGCGTTTTAGCCTGCTTTCATATATCTCCGTTGATGATGGCTACCGTTTAAAGACCCATGTCTACTGAGCACGTGACATTTGCGATGTTTCCACCCTGTTCTCGTGCGTGTACGGTACCGGCACCGCATAGTTGTCGCTACGCGCGCTTTGTTTGAAAAAAGAACGATCGTCCGTGCCTAGGACGACTACCGTATGGCTCCGGCCCCGCAGCGGTCCGACATGAAACGTCTAAATTTAAAACGCCCTAAGGTCAACTCGCGTGGATTTCGGTCAAAATCAGCTCATGTTAAAATATGTCATGTCATTTCTATAGAAATTGACAGGCTTATACCAAGTTAAATTGTTAACTTGGCTTTAGAGTACTTGTATGAATAAGGAGTTTCAGGGTCTGCCACTTGTTTGCAAAATGGTACGAGACATTCAAGAACTCTATAGCCACAAATAATCTGTCCAAAAATAAAAATAATCGCAAGCGTATCGCTCTGAAGCAATGCTGAGCTAAAAATACTATGCCTAAGTCACATTTTTCTAATAGCAAGTTACCTCGCTGGACTACATTTGATAAAAAAATTAAGTACGGTATTCAAAAAATTGCTAACCGAATCAGGCATTTCGCGCTCTCGCTATTTCCTTATCGTTATTGTGATAATTACTAAAACTGTATTTATTAAAAAGAAAATTAACATAGTAGGTATATTTATTTAATAAACCGATTGGTTTTAAATTAACCATTGGCACGTTTCAGTGCACTTTGTTTTGAATGCGTTAGGCACGTAATGTGTGTCATTTTAAAATCGATGGTAACTCCTTCAATTAAGTTTTAGGAAAGTTTTTACCCAGAACCATACTATCTTAATTTTTCACGTATATTAAGTTCGTAGCCTTTTCTGGATATTGTAAGATTTTTTTAAAAATAAGGGTCACCAACTTTTTTGAAAGTTGCGTTATTTGATATTAAACCATCATATTTATAATTATAAATGTATTACAGTGTAAACTCTATATAACGTCACTCGCTTAAACGGCTAATTCCCTAAAGCGGAGAAATAACTCTACTTCGGCCTTCTCACTCCTAGGCCTAGTGACTTTGAACTTCGAATCCATGACAGGGGTAGTATAAGACTGAATTTCGAACTAGAGAATTGGGGTGGGTTTCGGAGCGTTTGAAGGACGCTTCCGAGAGTGTTTTGAGGTGCTGTTGCACTGTAGGTAGTTCAAAATCTCAATTCTAACTCAAGGTTACGCACGCAACAGGGTGCGTTTGTGGCCCTGCGGCAGAAGAGATTTAGGACCCCCCGCAGTTTGTGCAGGAGGGAGGGTTTGGCAAGGGCAAAGATTGGTGAGGCATAAGTCATGACGGGTCTAATGCAGGTCTTGAAGAGCGTTCGTTTGCAACGTAAGGACATTTTACTATGTCTACCAAACATACTATTTAGTCGGCCTAGGTAGGGACGGGCGAGTTTCGTTACTCTATCGACGTGTGGCTTGAAAGAAAGCGTCGGGTTTAAGGTGACGGGTCTAAGTATGCCTTTTGGAGTCTGGTGATGAGGTGCGGGACACAGCGGCCTTTGGTGTAAAGGGCGGTGTCCTCGGCAAATAGGGCGTGTTTGACGCCTTTTGGAATGTCGGTAGTGTACAAGGTGTACAACAGAGGGGCGAGGACTGAGCCTTGAGGGACTCCAGCCTTTATGGGACGAGGCGCGGAAAGCGTGCCTTCATGTCTAAAACGAAACGTACAATCCTTGAGAAACGACGCGATTATCCTGACTAGGTGATGCGGTAAGCCTATTTTATAGAGTTTATAAACGAGGCCGCCGAGTACGAGTATGTACTCGACGATACGATGTACTTGCTGAGAGCAAGAGTGCTTAGCGTGAAAGCCGAACTGATGAGGATTGATGAGGGGATCGCCATCCGTTTGAAACGAATGGTTGCGCATTCAAGAGAGTATGACCCTCTCGAGGAGTTTAGCCATGGCCTTGAGGAGGCTGATGGGTCTGAGATTAGCCAGAATATTCAGAGGTTTACCCGGCTTGGGAGTCCCTATGACTGTCGCTTCTTTCCAAGCTTTTAGAAAGTACCTAATGTCGAAGCAGGCATTAAAGATAATAGCTAGTAAGGTAAGCACCTGTTGAGTGCATGGTTTGAAATTCCATCCGCGCCCGGAGCCTTTTTGGAATTTTGACGTGTAATGAGAAGAGAGATTTCGTCATTAGACACTGTGATGGGGGCGGCGGTGATGGGGAGAGAGTCCCTGCTTAGGAGTTCGTCCTCCACTGCCTGGATGTGTAGAGGGATCCGCGGGTTGAGTGCTGGGCGAGCATTGTGATTCATTGCTGTCAGCGAAGCATTCCGCTTTCTCTCCGTCTTCGAAGGCAGTAGTGCTGTTGGGATGAGTGAGAGGAGGAACGTGAGAGGCGGCGTCTACCCGTATGGCTCAGGCCATTCTATAATACGCTATGTGGGACGGGGAGATATTCTATATGAGATCGTTCATCTGAGCGTCTCGGAGATCCACAAGGCAAGATCTAACTTAACGTTGAAGCTGAACCGCAGCTATTCTATAGGTGGGCGAGGGATATAGCTTGGCTCTCTGGACAGCCGCATTTTTAGCTTTGATAAGATTGCTAACGGCTAGGAGAAGCGTGGATTTGTCTTGCTTAGCAATCTTTTCATCACTTTTATTTTGAGTTGATAGCAACAGTGAGTGAATCGACTAGCGAGTCTATCTTGTCCAGGCTATCTAGAGAGTCGTGCGAGATCGCGAGCGGAGAGCTGTTCGGGGCCTCTAAGGCTGAAACTACCGAATTTTTAAAGCCTTTCCAGTTGCTAAAGGTCTAAGGAGGGGTGACGATATCGTTAGGCGGTCCTAGCACGAGGGAGACGGGGCGGTGATCAGAGCCTAGGTCATCGAGCGTTTTGATAGACCAGAGTTCGAGGTTGTTTCGCTTATTATCGCAAAGTTGAGGATGTCATGAGAGTGGTTCGGGTTGTCGAGATAATGAGTGGGAGTGACGGGAGAAATGACGTCTTAGTCGAGTAAATCAGTGATGTTAAGGAGCGCGACAGCGCTGGTGGCATTTCCAGTCAGTATGCTTGGGGTTTAAATCCCTGAACATAATGACCGAATGGCTGAGGGCAAGAATGGCCTTAACGTCGCTACGGATAGGTCTGGTGCCACTAGGTATGTAGATTGAAGCTAGGATGACCTGTCATAGCCAACCTACACACATTGGCTTCCATGTTGAGGAGAGCAGGGGTAGGGAGAGTAGAGCAATGGAAACCTCTTTTGTAGTGAATAGCTGTGCTGCCGTGACCGTCAGCGTTGGGCCTATCGTTACGAGTAAACGCGTATTTAGGAATAGCGAATCCCGTGGAGCAAAATGGAGTAAGCCACGTCTCTTGGAGGAACAGTAAGTTTGGTTTGTTGTTCTGAAGAAACAGTTTGAGCTCAGGAAAGTTAGAAGTAATGGTATGAGCGTTAAATGAAACTAGGGATAAGCCCTTCGGTTTGATACGATCGGACGCAGTATTTAAAGGTCTGATCATTGTAATAACTGTTTAAAGAATTTAAACAATTTAAAAAATTTACAATGAAATAAGAAGCGAGTGATGCTCGGCTAACGCGAAGAGATGCTCTTGAGGAGAGCAGAAGGCTCGCAGTTTTCGTGCGAGTACGGCGATTTCTCTAATGTCAACGTTTTGAATGACGTCGAACATAATCTTCATGTTCTCAGCCAACGACGACTGAGGCGAAGACGACGGAGCGGGACGTGGGCGTACGGGAATTACGGAAGCTGGGATAGGACGGGTAGGTGCAGCGGCCGGACGTTGGCTCCAGGCGTTAGTTGGCTTCGGCTGCGCGAGCTTTGTTTCCGGGGACCCCAGTTGCGCAGTGGCGGGAAGTTGGCGGGAGTGAGCGGCGCGGCGGCGCCGGTTCAAGTGCGGCCCTCTTAGCGAAGGAGCGTGGAGCGCGAGAACAGCCCCTGTAGTTAGCTGTGTGGCCGGACTGGCCGCATAGCACACGTGCAGGGGGTGAAGTGGATTTGGGAGTGCGAGTGCACTCCTTGATATGAGGATCCAGCCACTTAACGCACCTGGAGGGAGCTAAGCAATTATCCGCAACGTGGCCGTAAAGTTGGCAAAAGTGGCGTTGCCCAGGGTGACCGCGACGGTAAAGAGCCTCGACGGAAATATTCGAGAGTTCGCAGACTGTGCGAGATCTCCCTCGATTTGGGAGTGTTGGATAGGATGACGAGGGCGAAAGGAAAACGTCTGCTGCGGTTTGAGTACATTTTATGCATGGCTTCAGCCGGGAAGCCCTGTGACTTAAGGTCCTCAAGGATTTTGTCGTTCGCGTGCTGACGGGACACCCCGTAACACTGCGTGGAGTTGACGCTCCTCCGGCAGGGCGTAGGTATGGTACGCAATTTGTTATACCGAGAGTAATCCAGTAAAAGCGCAGAAGCCGTTGATAGTCACGATATGAATTTTAATAGTTTCGCCTGCGTTAGGCGCCTTGACGTTAAAACCGCGGTCCATCGCGCTTTTTCGCGGAGAGAGATGGGAGGAGGGAGCTGGGCTTTAGCCGGGACGGGAGCGCAGCGCGTTGCTGGCTTTGACGGAACCAACGGGGACGCGGACGTTTCAGGTGACATTTACGGTACAGGGGTGGGTGTTGAAGACACCGGGGAGGGTTCGGGCGTTGAGGACACCGCGATTTTCTTTGAACGCTTCTTGGAGCATTTAGAGACTAAGGTGAATGGGGGCTCAGGAGAGCCGGTTAAGGTAGCGGCGGACCCGACGACGGTTTGGACACGGAAACGGAGTCGCTCCCGGGAGCGGTACTCCGACGCCGCGACGCGCGACAGGACGTGTCCGACACACAGTCCAGCTAGGGTGGAACGGGGGACGCGGGGGAGCTGTAGACCAGAGGGTTTAGGGCGTTGGAGGCCTGAGGGGCCGAGTCTGGGCCAGAGGGGCAGGGAACGCGATAGTGGATTTTAAGACCTGCGTTAGGACCTCATCGGGGATAACAGGGACACCGAGTGCGCTGACGAGCGCCTAGGCGAACGACCTCGCAAAGTTTATCAAGCATTGCTGGTCTATTGGAGGGCTGGGGACTGAAATATATAATATATAAATATATAATAATGCCTAGGTTCCCTAACAAACCTAGCGCCTAAACCTCCCTACCCCGGCTGGGGACGACGTAAAGTGGTTCCCCTGATTCGGACAAGCACTGTACTATCAGCCAAGTGCAAAAAAAAGTGCAATGGTATTGAGTCTGCCGGTTTCTTCAAGATCTGAAGGGCCTTGAAATCGCACCGGGTCAACGCTAGTAGGCTTTGTTGGCACCGTAAGGCATCCACCTACTCAACGCGGGGTTCTAGAACGGAGTGTTTTGCCAAAATAAATTGGCAAGAAAAACCGCGCTAGCCTGGATGGCTTCGTGACGTGAACCAGTCGCAAAGTTTGTTCGAAGATCGAAGAATGGCTCGCCGTGAAAACGTCGTTCCTATAAAATAAGAACGCCGTGAAAACGGCGGGTTAGTGAAATTTAGGAATAGCGGTACGGCCTGCGTCGTGAAAACGACGAGTGAAATTTGTGCTCAATGCGCAGGGGCTAAGGGAGCGGAAGGTAGCCATACTGCCGGATCGAGTGTCTAGTTTAGATAGTTTTGTTCCTGCGATGTAAGCGAGTGTGCGATTGGGCCGGGTGGTTACTCGCACCACTCATTCATACAGTAGACTGACCGCTGGGTGGTCTCGTGGCAAGTGTTCTGACTGCCAAGTGAGAATAGCTCAGCGAATTTTATTTTTGATAGCTCTTATCGCTTCTACAAACCTAGTAGAGGAATAGTGGTGCCGGCAGTGTGAGCAGCGATCAACTATTAATAAATGTTTTTCTTATATTGACACGGGATCTATACCTATTTTATCCGTTTACTATTGTAGCTGTAAATCATCCCAAAATGCAATGCATTAACAGCAAACGAGAAAGATTAAGAGGTAATCTAATGCGCTGGTGTTGTAAGCTATACAACATATTATTTTAGTTTAACTTTTATTTGTTGCAGTTTATAATATTCTGCATTCTCTTTGGAGCACTACACGCTCTACCATTGCCCTGGAACTATCCTGCATATCCTCAAAGCGGTATTGCAGTAATGAACAGTATGGGTTCAATGCTTGGAGGAATGAGCAGTATGCCTGGTATGCCTGGGATGAATAACTTCGCTGTGAGTTTTCCTGGCATGAGTCCATACGGCGGTATGGGCATGGGAGGATTCGGCGGCGTATACAGTGGATTGCCCCAAGCTCCAGGCGGTTATGGTGGATATGTTCCTTATGGTTAATAAGTAGTTTGAAATGATGGATTTGCCTTGAAACTGTGAAAACATTTTTGAACCACTGTGGTGTGTAAATTCAGTATTATAAGTTAATTTTAAGGTATAATATATGATTTCATTAAATAAATCACACAAAATGTGTATTTCAAAATATTGTTTCATTATTTAATAACATGATCTAAATATTAATACCTAAATTTTAAAACCTTTGCCTTTTATTTTAAGTAGTTTTTGTTAGGGTCCTATGTAGGGACTTTAGATAATGAAAAGCGGACTGTATTACACTGGATATATTGAAATTTATAAGTACAAAGGCAGATGAACTACGAATACATGCGTCCTTCGTCAATGCGTAAGGTGAAGTCGCGGCCCCCCCGGCTTCCATACGTTCGTTGCATCTCTCGAACCGAGCGCAACCGAACGCCGACGGAGGCGCCCGAACATCCTCCCCGGGTTGAAAACTTCAACATAAAGGAAGAGGGCAAATATTATTGTAAGCCCGTAGCTACGATCCTTTCTTCGTGTTCACCTCAGCTACCCGCGTCACTCCGTCGCTGCTCGGGAAGACCTTGACGACACGTCCCAAAGGCCATAGCAGTGGTGGTTGCCCCTTTTCCTTGACAAGGACAAGTGCGCCCTCACACAGCTGGCCTGTTGAAGTCGTCCATTTCGTTTTTTGCTGGAGCAGAGAAATATATTCTAAATTAAAGCGCTTCCAGAAGTGCTGTTTTATGTGCGCTATTCTTTGGTAGCGATCCAGCCGGGCGATGTTCATGTCAGTCACCTGTGGATACGGAACAGACGTGAGCGGTCGTCCAATCAAGAAATGTGCGGGAGTAAGGGCGGTCAAATCATGAGGATCAGTGGATAATGGGGTAAGAGGACGAGAATTTAATACTGCCTCGATTTGAGTCAAACAAGTGACCATTTCCTCGAAGGTGAAATGCGTGAGGTTTAATAACCTTCTTAAGTGGTGCTTTGTTCAGCGAACAGCAGCTTCAGCGATACCATTGAAGTGAGGTGAGTATAGTGGGACAAAACTAAATTTGATACCTTGCTGCGCAACCTCGAATTCAAGTTTTGAATTTTGTAAGAATTGTTGCATTTCATTACAAGATCCCACAAAATTGGTGCCATTGTCGGACAGGATACTATGTGGCTTGCCACGACGAGCTACAAAACGGTTTAAGGCCGCCATATAAGCCTCTTTGGATAGGTCTGTAACAAGCTCGATATGAACAGCTTTAACTGCAAGGCAAACAAAAATGCACAGGTAAGACTTTATAAGCTTACACCCTCGCCCCTTCCGGTCTGCTATCAATACTGGCCCGGCATAGTCAACACTACAATTTAAAAAAGGATATTCTAAATGTGTTCTTGAAGTGGGCAGTTGCCCCATTATTGGTTGCACATTTTGACATTTATGTTTAAAACATTTAATGCATTTTCTAACTATAGCCTTAGCAAGGTTTTTGCCACCTAAGGGCCAATAAGTTTGTCGAATATATGCTAATAGCAGTTGTGGACCAGCATGTAATAAATCTTTATGATATTTTTGGAATAATATTTTTGTGATATGGTGTTTATGACACAATAAAATAGGATGTTTCACGTCGTAGTCGAAGGGTGAATTATCAAGTCTACCTCCTACGCGAATGATACCATCTGTATCAATAAATGGACTCAAAGATAGAAGCCTATTTTTACGAGGCAATGTCTTACTTGATTGCAGTAGAACATATTCCTCCGGAAACATTTCAATTTGAGATTGATGGATAATTAATTTTAACGAATCATTAAGTTCTCTATTAGAAAGCGAACCCTCCTCTTTCTTATTTTTATGTTTTATGTTGTAAATAAATCTAATTACTTTACAGCTAGACAGAGTTTCTAAATATTTAGAAAAGTTCGTGAGTTTTGCTTTCATTGCACTACGTTTCCTATACAGCATATCCTCGGTAGCCATTGTAAAAACTTAATTATGCCACAGAAATGAAAGAAAAGGAAATTATAATTAATTTCAGGCGCTAAAGTCACAAAAAATGCGTAAGCAAATAAACAAAAGTCACCAAACAGCAAGAAAGAATAGGCGTATGACCTTGACCGACAAACGGCCAGCTGATGCGTTAGATAAGATAAATTATCTATTTAACACAATGCACCTTGGTTGAAAGGGATGCTGCTATGCGTAAGAGTGAAACAAATGGCGAATAGAATGTGAGGCAAGCTTACTTATTTAACTCAAAAGGCAGTAGAAGTTAGGTTAGATTTAATGAAATTATGAAATTAAAATTGCAAAGGCTTACAATAACATTTGCCCTCTTCCTTTATGTTGAAGTTTTCAACCCGGGGAGGATGTTCGGGCGCCTCCGTCGGCGTTCGGTTGCGCTCGGTTCGAGAGATGCAACGAACGTATGGAAGCCGGGGGGGCCGCGACTTCACCTTACGCATTGACGAAGGACGCATGTATTCGTAGTTCATCTGCCTTTGTACTTATAAATTTCAATATATCCAGTGTAATACAGTCCGCTTTTCATTATCTAAAGTCCCTACATAGGACCCTAACAGTTTTCTTTGATAATAAATAGTAATTTCTTACCTTATTCATCTTATAAATGGGGTATGCGAAACAACTTTTTTTAATTTTTATGAGGCTTTTTGCAATAACAATTGTTTTGGACACAATCAATTGTAACTTAATTTGATTTCTGAGTATACCTTTATTTTAAAGTACCAACGCATTAATGAAATGAAAATTATCTGTTCAACGACGTTTATTTCAACTTAAATCAATGAAATGAATAACTAATGACTGATCAAGATCGCCCATTGCCTTTCCTGGGAGCCCTTTAGGACACATAATTTTTTTTATCGTAACGTAGTTTGGCATAACAGTTTCAGCATAAAGTTTTTTCGCATAAATTAAGGTAAGCAGATTATTATACGCGCAGAATGGTTTCACTGCCATAAGTTTCACTTACTCTAATTTTCTTTATCATAATTTTATACAGCATAAATGTAAGTAATATACCTGTTATACGTCTAAAGATAAATTATCATGAAATACAAAACTCATAATAAAAGTATCCATAACCTCTAAAGTCATAAATGTAAAGTAATAAAACATTTTTGGTGCCTAATTTATAAAGTACAGATCATATGTACCTACTTTATGTTGAGTCTTGAAAGTAACAATAAATAATATTAGGTGCGATGTCGAGCGCAGCGAGGACGAGCAGGTTAGTCAGTATGTAAGTCATGCCAAAAAGCGACTTGCACGTGAATTATAAATAATAACATTTAACCAAGATTATTAAAGAAATGATGATGATAAATTGAAAATAATCATCTCACTGTAATCAAAATATATCACACAGTAATACAGAACCGAATTGGCCAACCCTGAAACCACGCGATAATTCTGTCCCGCCCTAGAGTGTTTTTATAAACCCGGAGGCGCGGGGGAGGGAGGTAAACATTGTCGCTCCGATTGCCGCCCGGTACGGACGTGCAAGACCCCGTTCTCCGTTCGGTCCCTTCCCGATATTCCGTGGCACTCAGTCTACTGACGTCACAGTTTAGCGTGTTGGTTCCGTGCTACGGTTTTCAAGGTTTTTCTACTCCCTCTGAGTGCTATCGAAGTGTGATTTTCTTTGTGACTAAGCCCCTTAGTCTTCAAAGTGCTGTGCTAAGTTATGTTGGGCTTGTGCTGAGTGCTGTGTAGTGCCCAGCGTAAGTAGTCTGGTTTCAGTACAAAGGATACTTAACGGTGACAACGAATTTGTACTGAACCAGTCCTTTTATTTTTATTTTATTTCTCTTCTCTATTTTAATTTATTTTTCTCCTATTTTCATATTTATTTTTATCATATCTGTGTATTTTCGTGTGTATTTGTACTTTCTGTCGGTAAAGGTTGACCCTTACGCGGTCAACTCTTTACCTGCGTACCCTTTTTTTTAGGTTTCTAGGTAGCGGCCTTCGGCGAACAACGGTTAGTTTTAAGTTATTTTCCCCAGCCCCCCTACCGCAGGTAGGGAGGTTAGCCACTAGGGTTCGCTAGGTTTATTTAAGGGAACTCTAGGCATCTTTTATATGATCATTCTCGCTCCGATCGCCGCCCAGTTCGGACGTGCAAGCCCCGTTCTCCGTCGATCGGTCCTTTCCCGCTATTCCGTGGCGCTCAGTCTACTGACGTCACAGTCTAGCGTGCTGGTTCCGTGCTACGGTTTTCAAGGTTTTCTACTCCGTCTGAGTGCTATCGAAGTGCGTATTTTTTCTTTGCGACTAAGCCCCTTAGTCTTCAAAGTGCTGTGCTAAGTAGTGTTGTGCTTGTGCTGAGTGCAGTGTTGTGCCCAGCGTAAGTAGTCTGGTTTCAGTGCAAAGGATACTTAACGGTGACAACGAATTTGTACTGAACCAGTCCTTTTTATTTTTATTTTATTTCTCTTCTCTATTTTATTTATTTTTCTTCAATTTCTCATATATATTTTTATCATATCTGTGTGTTTTCGTGTGTATTTGTCCTTTCTGTCGGTAAAGGTTGACCCTAACGTGGTCAACTCTGTACCTGCGTACCCATTTTAGGTTTCTAGGTAGCGGCCTTTGGCGTACTACTGTTAATTTTAAGTTTTCCTCCCCAGCCCCCCTACCGCTGGTAGGGAGGTTAGCCGCTAGGATTTGCTAGGTTTTAGGAACTAGGCATCTTTTATTATACTTATTTTTATTAATATTACTGTCCCAACTTTCCCTTATGGATCCGCTAAGCGTTATTAACGCGTTCACCCAGGCACTTGCTGCGGTAGGCGTCTACATCCCGAATGACATCATAACGCAGGCCTTGCAGGCATCAATCGCGTCCCCGGCCCCTCAGGCCTCAACCCCGGCCCCTCAGGCCTCAACCCCGGCCCCTCAGGCCTCCAACGTCGAGACCCCTCAGGTCTTAAGCTCTCCCGCGTCTCCCGCCTCGTCCGAGATGGACTGCGAATCGGTCGCATCCTCTCACGCGTCGCGTCGTAAGCGTACCGCTCCCGGGAGCGACTCCGAACCCGCGTCTGATACGTCGTCAGATGCCGTCACCCTAACCGGCTCTCCTGAGCCCGCGTTTCAACTCGTCGCCAAGCGCTCCAAGAAGCGCTCTAAGAAAGCTTCGGTATCTTCAATACCCGAGCCCTCCCCGGTGTCTTCAACACCAGCCCCCGCGCCGTTAAAATCGCTTGTAGTAACCGCGTCTCCGTCGGTCACAGCGAAGCCAGCGACGCGCTGCGCTCCCGTCCCGCCGAAGCCTCAGCTCCCTCCGCCCGTCTTCCTGCGTGAAAAAGCGCGCTGGACCGCGGTTTCAAACTTGTGCAAAGTGCACAAAATTAACTACTTAAAAGCCGCCAACGCTGGCGATACAATCAAGATTCAACTAGCGACCGTCGACGACTTCCACGCGTTTACCAGGTTACTAGGATTAAACCAAATCGCGTATCACACCTACGCCCTCCCGGAGGAGCGTAAGATCCGCGCAGTACTACGGGGCGTCCCGTTCGAACTCAGCAACGAAGATATTCTCGATGACCTTAAGTCTCAGGGTTTCCCGGTCACAGCAGTGCACAAGATGCACTCCAACCGCGGTAGGCGATTTCCGTTAGCACTAGTAATCCTGTCCAACACTCCCGACTCGAAGGAGATTTTCAAAGAGGCTCGCACAATCTGCGGACTCTCGAACATCTCCGTCGAGCGTCCCAACCCCCGTGGTCACCCTGGGCAGTGCCACCGCTGCCAGCTATATGGCCACGCAGCGGCTAACTGTTCAGCTCCCCCTAGGTGCGTAAAGTGCCTGGATCCCCACTTCACTAAGGAGTGCACTCGCACTCCCGAATCCACTTCCCCCCCTGCCTGTGTGCTGTGCGGCCAGTCCGGCCACACAGCAAACTACAGGGGTTGCCCGCGCGCTCCGCGCTCCACCACCAAGAGGGTCGCGCCTAAACCGGCGCCGCCACTCACTCCTGCCAACTTCCCGCCGCTGCGCAACCGGGGTCCCCCGGAAGCAAAGCCCGTTCAGCCGACGCCTACTCCGGCTCTGTCTTGGAGGCAGCGTCCGGCCGTCCCGCCTGCACCTTCCCGACCCATCCCAGCTCCCGTAGCTCCCGTAGGGCCGCGTCCCGCGTTGTCATCCTCCCCTCAGTCGTCGTTGGCTGAGGACATGAAGACCGTGTTCGACGTCATCCAAAACGTCGACATTAACGAAATCTCCGTACTCGCACGCAAACTGCGAGCCGCCCGCTCTCCTCAAGAGCGTTTATTCGCGTTAGCCGAGCATCACTCGCTCCTAAGTTCGTTGTAAATTCTTTATTTGTTGTAAATTTTAATGTCTAGACCCGCGAATCTCGCGTCCAGTCGTATTAAACCTAAGGGCTTATCCCTAGTATCTTTTAACGCTCGTAGTCTTAGCACTAACCTTCCCGAGATTAAACTGTTCCTTCAGAACAAAGAACCTGACCTATTCCTTCTCCAGGAGACATGGCTTACTCCAAAACGCTCCAGGGGATATGCTATTCCTAAGTACGCGTTTACTCGCAACGATAGGCCGAACTCCGACGGTTACGGCGGCACCGCCATATATTACAAAAGAGGCTTCCATTGCTGTCCTCTCCCTACCCCTCCTCTCCTCAACATGGAGGCCACGGTGTGTAGATTGGCTATGACTGGTCATCCGACCATCATCATAGCTTCAGTCTACATACCGTGTGGCTCCAATCCAATCCGCAGCGACTTTGAGGCCATTCTCGCCCTCGGCCATTCAGTCATTATGTTCGGAGACTTTAACTCCAAACATACTGACTGGACGTGCCTATCAACCAACACCAGCGGTATCGCTCTCCTCGACATCACTAACTCCCTTGACTTAGACGTCATATCCCCCATCACTCCCACTCACTATCCCAACAATCCGACCTACTCTCCTGACATCCTCGACTTTGCAATTATCAAGCGAATTAATCTTGACCTAAGGTCTATCGAACCGCTCGATGACCTAGGCTCCGACCATCGCCCCGTCTCCCTCGTACTAGGTACGCCTAACGTTAACGTCACACCTCCTAAGACCTTTACCAATTGGAAAGGCTTTAAAAATACGTTAGTTTCAGCCTTAGAGGCCCCTAACTCTCCGCTCGCGATTTCGCCCGACCAATTAGATAGCCCGGATAAAATAGATTCATTAGTCAATACTCTAACTGATGCTATTAACACAGCCATCAACGACAACGAAAAGGTTGCTAAGCAAAGCAAACCCGCGCTTCCACTAGCCGTTAGCAATATCATTAAAGCCAAGAACGCGGCTCTCCGGAGAGCAAAGAAATATCCCACGCCAGCATACAGAACAGCTGCGAATCAGCTTCAACGTAAAGTTAGGTCTCGCCTCGCGGAACTCCGTGACACTCAGTTTAACGATCTCATGGAGAATATCTCCCCGTCCCACCAAGCGTATTATCGAATGGCCCGAGCCTTACGCGTAGACACCACCTCTCACGTTCCTCCTCTCACTCGTCCCGACGGCTCCATTGCTTTCGAAGTCGAAGAGAAAGCCGAATGCTTCGCCGACAGCATAGCGGCACAATGCTCGCCCAGCACGCAACCCGCGGATCCCTCCCACATCCAGGCGGTGGAGGACGAAGTTCTCCGCAGAGAATCTCTCCCTATCACCGACGACCCCGTCACAGTCTCTAATGATGAAATCTTGCTTCTCATTAGAAAGCAAAAATCCAAAAAGGCTCCGGGTGCGGATGGAATTTCCAACCACGCACTTAAGCACCTGCCTGAGCAGGTGCTTACCTTGTTAGCTATCATCTTCAATGCCTGCTTCGACCATAGCTACTTTCCAAAAGCCTGGAAAGAAGCGACAGTCATAGGCATTCCCAAGCCGGGTAAACCTCTGAACATCCCAGCTAATCACAGACCCATCAGCCTCCTCAAGGCAATGTCTAAACTTCTCGAAAGAGTCATACTCTCTCGAATGCGGAACCATCTGTTTCCAACGGATGGCGACCCTCTCATCATTCCCCACCAGTTCGGCTTTCGCGCTAAGCACTCCTGTCCTCAGCAAGTCCATCGAATCGTCGAGTACATACTCGAAGGATTCTCTCAGCGTCGTAAAAAAACAATCGCGGTTCTCTTTGACGTAGCCAAGGCTTTCGACAAGGTCTGGCACAGCGGTCTCGTTTTTAAACTCTATAAAATAGGCTTACCGGCTCGCCTAGTCAGATTAATAGCGTCGTTTCTTAAAGACCGCACTTTTCGATTCAAACATGAAGGCACGCTCTCCGCGCCTCGTCCCATAAAGGCTGGAGTCCCGCAAGGCTCAGTCCTCGCCCCTCTGCTGTACACCGTGTACACTAACGACATCCCCATCCCGCCGAAAGGCGTCGAACTCGCCCTCTTTGCAGACGATACCGCCCTTTACACTAAAAGTCAAGCGATCCCGTATAACATCACCAGACTCCAAAAGGCCGTAAACGCCCTCGGTGTTTGGTTTCAAAAATGGCGTATCGATGTCAACCCAGAAAAGAGCTCTGCTATTCAATTCGACCACAAACGTCGTAATCGCCACAACGATCCGCACATTCGTATGTTAGGTATTCCCATCCCCTGGAAGCGCACTGTCAAATACTTAGGCGTCACCTTAGATCAGACGCTTTCTTTCAAGCCACACGTCGATAGAGTAACGAAACTCGCGCGTTTTTACTTAAGCCGTCTATATAGTATGATAGGAAGGAAAAGTAAAATGTCTTTTAGAAATAAACGTACGCTTTTTAAGGTCTGCGTTAGACCCGTCATGTCATATGCTTCGCCAGTCTTTGCCCACGCCAAACCCTCCGTCCTGTATAAGCTGCAGGTAGTTCAAAATCTCTTCTGCCGCAGGGCCACAAACGCACCTTGGTACGTGCGTAACGCGGACCTGCACAGAGATCTTGAACTGCCTACAGTGCAACAGCACCTCAAAACACTCTCAGAATCGTTCTTCAAACGTGCCGAGTCCCATCCCAATCATCTTGTTCGAGATTCAGTCTCATATACTGTTCCTGTGTTAGATTCGATTTACAAAATCGCTAGACCGAGAAACGCGCACACGAGCGAACGCACGCAGTTAACTTTAGATCTAGAGGCCCTTCAGGCCGCAAATTCTAATTCTAACGTAAATTCTAATTCTAACGTAAATCCGAATTAATGCAATTTTATTTGTCAATTTTTAATGTTTTTTATTTATTTACTTTTCTTTTTTGAGCACCTTCAGTGCTATGTAAATCCCAGCGGGTGACCCCTTAAGGGCCCCGCTAGCGCGGCCTCTTTCTCCGATTGGCCGTCGCTCAGATGAAGGCTGAGTGGCAAAAATGCACGAGCCGACAGGGGGTTTTTTAGTGGGTATGGTTCTGGTAGGCGTCGGGACGAGTCCCACATAACTCCGATCGCGCGCGCGGAGTATGCGTCAGAGCATTTTTTATGTCCTCCTGCCCTTCCCGTGGAGGGGAACCAAAAAAAAAAAAAAAAAATCTTTTATATACTTACTTAAATATACACTCCTTAGTATTCTTACCAACCCTTCCCATGGATTCGCAAAGCGTAATTAACTTCGCGAAAGCGTTCGCCCAGGCGCTAGCCGCGTCGGGCGTCTCAATCTCTGACGAGGTATTCACACAGGCCTTATCTGCGCTTAACGCGTCCCCGGCCCCTCAGGCCCCAACCCCGGCCCCTCAGGCCACCAACTCCCAGACCCCTCAGGTCTTTACCAGCCTTCCCGCGTCTCCCGTTCCATCCGATATGGACTGTGCGTCGGTCACGTCATCTCGCGCGTCGCGGCGTAAGCGTACCGCTCCCGGGAGTGACTCCGATTCTGACTCCGCGTCCGAACCGTCGTCAGGTGCCGCTACTTTAACCGGCTCTCATGAGCCCACGTTTCAATTAGTCGCCAAACGTTCTAACAAGCGTTCGAAGAAAGCAACGGTGTCTTCGACACCCGAGCCCATCCCGGTGCCTTCAACACCCGCCCCCGCGCCGTTAATGTCACTACAAGTGACCGCGAGTACGTCGGCTCCGTCCAAGCCAACAACGCGCTGCGCTCCCGTCCCACCTAAGCCTCAGCTTCCTCCGCCCGTCTTCCTCCGCGAGAAAGCGCGCTGGACCGCCGTTTTTAACTTGTGCAAATAGCACAAAATCAATTATCTCAAGGCGAATAACGCAGGCGATACTATTAAAATCCAAGTCGCGACTATCGCCGACTTTCGCGCGTTTACTCGTTTACTCTCGCTCAAACAAATCGCGTACCATACTTACGCCCTCCCAGAGGAGCGTAAGATCCGCGCAGTATTACGGGGCGTCCCGATTGAGCTCGAAAACGATGAAATCCTCGAGGACCTTAAGCCCCAGGGTTTCCCGGCTGAAGCAGTGCACAAGATGCACTCCAACCGCGGTAGGCGTTTTCCGTTAGCATTAGTTATTTTATCTCATACTCCCAACCGAGGGAGATCTTCAGAGAGGCTCGCACAATCTGCGGACTCTCGAATAGTCCCAATCCTCATGGGCACCCCGGACAATGCCACCGCTGCCAGCTGTATGGCCACGCAGCAGCCAATTGCTCAGCCCCTCCCAGATGCGTTAAGTGCCTAGATCCCCATAATACGAAGGAGTGCACTCGCACTCCCGACTCCACTTCCCCCCCTGCATGTGTTAACTACAGGGGTTGTTCGCGTGCTCCGCGCTCCGCTTCAAAGAGGGTCGCGCCCAAACTGGCGCCGCCGTTCACTCCTGCCAACTTCCCGCCACTGCGCACGTCGATATTAAGGAAATCTCCGTACTCGCACGCAAACTGCGAGCCGTCCGCTCTCCTCGAGGTCGTCTATTTGCGTTAGCCGAGCATCACAACCGCTCGGTGACCTAGGCTCTGACCACCGCCCCGTCGCCCTCGTGCTAGGACCGCCTAACGATAACGTCACCTCTCCTAAGGCCTTTACCAATTGGAAAGGCTTTAAAAATACGTTAGTTTCAGCCTTAGAGGCCCCAAACTCTCCGCTCGCGATCTCGCCCGATCAAATAGATAGTCCAGATAAAATAGATTCATTAGTCAATTCTCTCACTGATGCTATCAACTCAGCCATCAGTGACAGCGAAAAGGTTGCTAAGCAAGGTAAACCCGAGCTTCCCTTAGCCGTTAGCAATCGTATCAAAGCTAAGAACGCGGCTCTCCGGAGAGCCAAGAAATATCCTATATTATAATATATTAGCTGCGAATCAGCTACAACATAAAGTGGGGTCTTGCCTCGCAGAACTCCGAGACGCTCAGATGAACGATCTCATGGCGAATATCTCTCCGTCCCACCAAGCGTACTATAGTATGGCCCGAGCCTTACGCGTAGACACCGCCTCTCACGTTCCTCCTCTCACTCGTCCCGATGGTCCGAGTTCGAAGTCGAAGTCGAAGAGAAAGCCGAATGCTTAGCTGAAAGCATTGCCGCACAATGCTCGCCCAGCACGCAACCTGCTGATCCCTCCCACATCCAGGCGGTGGAGGACGAAGTCCTACGCAGAGACTCTGTACCCATCACCGATGACCCCGTCACAGTCTCTACTGACGAAATCTCGCTTCTCATTAGAAATCAAAAGTCCAAAAAGGCTCCGGGTGCGGATGGAATTTCCAACCACGCACTTGAGCACCTGCCGCAACAGGTGCTTACCTTGTTAGCTATCATTTTCAATGCCTGTTTCGACCATAGCTACTTTCCAAAAGCTTGGAAAGAAGCAACAGTCATAGGCATTCCTCAGCCGGGTAAACCTCTGAATATCCCGGCTAATCACATGTAACGCGTTGTTTGCGGAGTGGTAATTGAGGGTCCAGAAAGGAAATACCAAAGCTCTCTTCTATGTTTATTTTGCAGTAAAATTAAAAATATACAAAAATGCCTGTAAATACAAACAAAAAATATAAACAAAATTGGAATAAAAAATAGTCACACAAAATAAAACAGAAACATTAATACAATTAAATTTGATCTGAAAAGAAAAAGTAACAACAAAATAAAATTTTAATGAATGAGAATCCTTACCAAAAATTTTGGCTACGCACACTCGTGTACGTAAAAATAAATTATTGATTTCATGAAAACTTTGATTGTAGATAATAAAAAATTGATAAACATGTAATTTTGAATAATAAACTCGGAAACAATAATAAATAAATAGATTCTAGTTGTTATGATGGATAATTTTTCGTGACTGGCTTGTCAAATCAAAACATTGCCGTTCTCGGACACTACGTAATTCGTAGTTTAAAATTACGTCGGGAACGACAAAAAAATAAAATTTACTGACAAAAAGAGGTCGAAATAGACAACCGTCACAATACCCCGGGGGCCGGGAAAAAAAAATCTGAAAGATTTTTTCAGTATAGTTTTTTAAAAAAAAATATTCAAACCAAATCAAAATAAACCGCATATACATATCGAATTTTAATATTTAATCTGCCAAATGAAAGAACGATCAAAAAAAAAAATAATAATTAAAAGCAAAATGAAAATTAATATTAACATCCTATAGAAGAATTTTTCTGAAAAAACATCCTGTATATATGAAAAAAAAAAATAATACTGATATATTGCATACCAACAAGTTATTTAATAGAAAAAGAAAACAAAACAGACGAGAGAGAGAAAAAAAAAAATCCTAAATAATTATCTTAAATTACATGGTTCATGAATGATAAAATTTTAAACATGTTCCTGGAATATACAATGTTAATATACATCGTTCAACTCCATCAACGTACATTATAATTACAACATACATTCTCTTTCATACTAGTCTTATTCCAACTACTGGAAATAAAACATCATGCAGTTAGAGTTGCTTATGAGGAATCGTATCCTAAATAAGTCAACTCAACAGAGTTGGACGCAACGGCAAAAGGCTTTAATAGTTGCCATCCGCTGAAAATATTAATAGCTTATGGCTTCTTTAACGTGTCGCTAACTCCCGCACGGTGATTACTATAAACAAGTTTCAGTTAAAGACTGAAATAAATATGCCGGAAAGAAAAGAAAATCATAGCCAGTCGTGAAACATTGACTTTTAAATAAAATCCAAGGGTCTTTTGTGAAGTAATTAAAATACTTATGTAATAAACATATGAAAATAATTCTCACGGGATAGTGATTCAAGCGTATAAATAATACACATAGGTATGGTTTAGTTTAACGAGTTACCTTAATAAACGCTCGTGCAGAAGGCTTAATTTTACAAGTTGCAAACCGCTTGAAAAAAAATTGAGAAAAAAAAAATTGATAACATTTAACAAATTATACTATAAAGTATAATACAGATATTGAAAATAAGAGTTTACACTCCTAGAATTGCAAATATTAAATAAATTACACAATAAGTTAACCTAATACTACGATGATGATAATTAATTATAAGTTTTGACCAACGTCAATGTTAATGGTATAGCCAAACGATAATGAGGTGCATAGAAAAAAAAATAAGACAAAAAGAATCGGCTTATGCTCGCCGTGAGATAATTAGCAATAATTATATATGAATTCATATAAAGTAATTGGTAACAACCAATCTAGTCACTCAAAGAAGAAGTTAAACGCGGTAGAGGTTTAATGTCTCTGATATGCCAACGACCTAATGGGTTATTATTCATATCCACTAAATCGTAAATTAATGGTGAAACTTTATTTGAAACTTTACATTTAATAAATTTGGGTGCAAACTTAGCACAAAAATGTTTTTTAGAGGAACTTATTACATGGTTTCGCCTCCAAACAATATCCCCGTTATTAAATTCTAAATTCTGATGATGTTTGTTATAATAAGTTGCATTATATTGATGTGCATTAAATAACCGTTTCTGTACTTCGGAAAAGATAGGTATTAATTGTCCTATGTTTTCAGCATATACATCCCTAGGACTGAAAATTAGTTCATCTCTGGAATCTTTATTTTTGTAGATAGATCCACATGTAACAGCTTCTCTACCAAATACTAAAAATGATGGAGTGAATTTTGTGGTTTCATTAACCGCAGTATTAATAGCAAATTAATTTTATGAGTTAAATAAGGTGAAATTTTTTGTTTCCTAATAGGATAAGAGTTTATACAAGCTTCAACAAGTTTTAAATTTTTTTTAATGGTATTAATATCCTCTGAAAATTCTTCAGGGCTATTTTGTAAAATTTCTGTTTCAGAATCTACATTAATATTTAATAATAATGATCGTAGTTCGTCTACAGATTGCGTCGAAGAAAAATTTATATTTCTGATTTTTAATTCATAAATTATTTCAGGTTTATTTAGTTGTGAAAAATTCATTGCAAAATCCAAAAAAAAAATGTTAAAGTGAAATAAATTTGTTAATAGTCGTTATGCAGAAAAGAGCCTTAAAAATATACGTATTTTCAAGTGATGAAAATGAATAGAAAATGTTATTTAAATAGTGAAATTACTGGGTTATAGAATAAATGTTGTGCCTTCAGAAAATTTCTTCAAAGATATTATAACGAAAGAAACTAAAGAAACTTAAATGTCTGAATAATTTAGCAGTAATTTGATATATTATAGTAGATATATAACCTAACTAGTGAATGTTAATGGTTGAAAATGGTAACAAATAAAGTTTTATGCCTGACCTCAATAATAATTATAAAAAAATTATTTTTAATGTTGCTATTCCTCTGTTGATATTGTTCCTCCTCTCTTCTCCATAAACTGCGTTTGAATGGTCGGCGCCAGTGTGTAACGCGTTGTTTGCGGAGTGGTAATTGAGGGTCCAGAAAGGAAATACCAAAGCTCTCTTCTATGTTTATTTTGCAGTAAAATTAAAAATATACAAAAATGCCTGTAAATACAAACAAAAAATATAAACAAAATTGGAATAAAAAATAGTCACACAAAATAAAACAGAAACATTAATACAATTAAATTTGATCTGAAAAGAAAAAGTAACAACAAAATAAAATTTTAATGAATGAGAATCCTTACCAAAAATTTTGGCTACGCACACTCGTGTACGTAAAAATAAATTATTGATTTCATGAAAACTTTGATTGTAGATAATAAAAAATTGATAAACATGTAATTTTGAATAATAAACTCGGAAACAATAATAAATAAATAGATTCTAGTTGTTATGATGGATAATTTTTCGTGACTGGCTTGTCAAATCAAAACATTGCCGTTCTCCGACACTACGTAATTCGTAGTTTAAAATTACGTCGGGAACGACAAAAAAAATAAAATTTACTGACAAAAAGAGGTCGAAATAGACAACCGTCACACACAGACCCATCAGCCTCCTCAAGGCAATGTCTAAACTTCTCGAGAGAGTCATACTCTCTCGAATGCGGAACCATCTGTGTCCAACGGATGGCGATCCTCTCATTATTCCCCATCAGTTCGGCTTTCCCGCTAAGCACTCCTGACCTCAGCAAGTCCATCGAATCGTCGAGTACATACTCGACGGCTTCTATCCGCAGCGTTTTAAAACGGTTGCGGTTTTCTTTGACATAGCCAAGGCTTTTGATAAAGTCTGGCACAGCGGTCTCGTTTATAAACTCTACAAAATAGGCTTACCGGATCGCCTAGTCAGGTTAATAGCTTCGTTTCTCAAATACCGTACGTTTCGATTTAAACATGAAGGCACGCTTTCTGCGCCTCGTTCCATAAAGGTTGGAGTCCCTCAAGGCTCAGTCCTCGCTCCTCTGTTGTACACCGACCAACGACATTCCCATTCCGCCGAAAGGCGTCGAACTCGCCCTCTTTGCCGACGACACCGCACTCTATACCAAAGGCCACAGTGTTCCGCACCTTGTAACCAGACTCCAAAAGGCCGTTAACGCCCTTGGTGTATGGTTTCAAAAATGGCACATCGATGTGAACCCTGAAATGAGTTCTGCGGTGCGCTTCGACCACAAACGCCATCGTCCCACTGGCGATCCCCACGTTCGAATGTTAGGCATTCCCATCCCCTGGAAGCGCAGTACTAAATACTTAGGCGTCACATTAGATCCGAGGCTATCTTTCAAGCCACACGTCGATAGAGTATCGAAACTCGCCCGTCACTACTTAGGCCGCCTAAATAGCATGTTAGGTAGAAAAAGTAAAATGTCTTTCAGAAACAAACGTACACTTTACAAGGTCTGCGTTAGACCCGTCATTACATATGCCTCGTCAATCTTTGCCCACGCCAAACCCTTCCTCCTACACAAACTGCAGGTAGTTCAAAACCTCTTTTGCCGCAGGGCCACAAAACCCACCGTGGTACGTGCGTAGTGCGGACTTGCATAGAGATCTTGAACTGCCTACAGTACAACAACAACTCAAAACACTATCTGAACCGTTCTTCAAACGCTCCGAAACACATCCCAATCCTCTAGTTCATGATTCAGTCTCATATACTACTCCTGTCTTAGATTCGAAGTTCAAAGGCGCTAGGCCTAGGAATGCGCAAGCGTACTCTTCCACCAGACTGTCAGCCGATTTCGAAGCCCTTCTGGCCGCAAATTCTAATTCTAACGTAAATCCTAATTCTAACGTAAATCCGAATTAATTCAATTTTATTTTGCAATTTTTATTTTCTTTTTTTAATTATATACTTTTCATTTTGAGCACCTTTAGTGCTATGTATTCACCTTCAGTGCTTTGAGCACCTTCAGTGCTATGTAATCCCAGCGGGTGACCCCTTCTGGGCCCCACTAGCGCGGCTTCTTTCTCCAATTGGCCGTCGCTCAGATGAAGGCTGAGTGGCAAAAAATTGCACGAGCCGACAGGGGGTTTTTTAGTGGGTAGTGCTCATTAGGAGCTAGTCCCGGATGCCTTGTAACGCGCGCGAGAGGCATGCGGAAATGCATTTTTTGCCTCCTGCCCAAACGGGGAACAAAAAAAAAGAAGGGAAGGAAACTACGAAATGAAACGCACCCATTCAATTGGGTTAGGTTAGGTTTGTATGTAGTTAATAGAGCGAGCGAAGCGAGCGTGGTGTGGCAGCACCCGACGAAGCGCTAAGACCAAATTAAGACATGAAAATGACAAAGAATGACTGATCAAGATCGCCCATAGCCTTTGCTGGGAGCCCTTTAGGACAATTAATTTTTTTTGCCACGACCAAATTAAGTACCATTTCCAGCTTTTTACGAAAAGCGACTTTCGCGAAAAGCGACTTCGGTTCAATTTGGTTCAAACAAACATCACGACCGTCCCTTCAAAAGTTGTCACTATGAGAAGCTGACTTTCTGAGAAGTTGGCATTCTGAGAAGATGGCCTTCTGAGAAGATGGCATTTCGAGAAGTTGGCATTTTGAGAAGTTGGCATTCTGAGAAGTTGTTATTTTCGAGCGATTGGCATTTTGCGAAGTTGGCATTATGAGATGAGAGGGTTTTCTTCATCTAATTCGAATGTTCTCCAAACTTTAGGTGTGAAAATAGGTGGCGATGTTGCATTTCCCCATACGTAATAGTGACTAAACCGCTTTTCTATATCGCCTGTAATAACCAAAGAAGTGTAAAAATTTTTAGGTTATTAATTTTACAGTCCATTTATTTTAGTCAAATTATGGTATTCTATATGTATGATTTGTAAACTTTATGCCATAGCGTGATATGCCAATAAATGTTATGATAAGTAATCGTTATTGTAAAACCATTAATGCATGAACATTATATGCTATTACTATAAATGAATGAATACTATTATTATAAATGAAGTTGTGGGGAAATAAAGTATACCTTATGATTTATTCTGTATGAACGTTATGCGATAACAAACAGTATGCCAAAAAACGTTATGCAGCCTTATAATATATTATGTCAATTAAATTTATGCATCCCAATACGGGCCCGCCTTTGCTTATTAAAAGATGTTTATCAACAGACAAAACTAATAACATGTAAAAATTGTAATTCTGCTTGCCACTTTCATACCCTTTTGGGCTAAGTCATTATATCTTGTACAACTCTACAACCGAGAGTTAATGATAAAGATAGTAACCCGGTAATACAGTATCAAGTTATTGAATTTCAATTTAAATACACAGTGATCAAAAGATAACAATATTTAAGCATAAAATATAGAAATGTGGTTTAGCAACGCAAACAACTATATCAAAAATCCCAGAGAACAAACATCAATGTGCAGTGAAAAGCAAGCTTGTTGTTTATGAATGTAGTTATTACCTTGAGTTGATAACAACTTTTGTACTCCTCACAAATGTAAGGTAAGGTGCCCTTTGAACCAGAGACCTCTTGTAGGTACCGTTGTGGTGTAGACTTAGCACTTCTCATAAATTAAAACGATAGAGTATTTAAAATTGGACTTGTGCATTTATAAATCTTATAAAAAAATCCTGAATTTTGTTTTGCTCGTAATTGTCGTTATATACAAAAATTCAATAAAAGTTATAATTCTGTTCGTGATTGGAAAAATCCACGAAAATAACATGATTGTTTTTAAGATATCTACAACTATTTAGGCTATAAATACTTCCGTGACGTAAATATGGAACTCATAATTAAAATAAAAGTAATATTTAAAAACATTTTATTTTTATATTGCGCAGTATAAAAGGGCGTATTTCCATGAGTAACAAAAGTGAATTTATTGGCGTTTCTAGGTGTTTCTTGCCATCTTTTGAAGTTGCATTTTCCACCACGGATACAACCTCCAACTCCACAGCCAAGTTCTCTTGCGCTCGAACTTAGACGCAAACCTGAGGCCAACGTGGAAATGCCTAAGCCCGATTCCAGATCTGGATTTAATCCTGCTTCAATTATACCACCACCACCGCCAACCATCAAATTGCCGCCCAGCCATCAATTAAGGCCCCATACAGTTGTGGTAAAGATGCGACCAAAAATACACATGTTACAAGTAAGGTGATGATCTGTAAATAGAAAACGTTTTAAAATTAAGTATCACGTTGGTAAAGTTTTATCAATAACTAAAAAATATATTTCTGTGTAAGACGATGCGTTTTATGAACTACCAAATAAATTCAATATGTTTATTGTTGTGATAAAATTGAACAGACTTTAGTAAATAGAAAAATCTATTTACATGATACTCAAAGTAGTGATTGAGTGAAACCAGTTCAAAATAATTGATAGACTTAAATAATCAGTAATATTTAAGAACCTTAATGTTATAACTGTTTCGAGATTTTCAAAAGTGGCAGAAAAACGCAAAACCGCACTGGAGGAGATTAAGTTATGTGTGTACGAAATTTTGTTCACTATTTAGTAAAAATATTTTAACAATTGCAACACAGCTATATTACGCAGAAAGTAAAATGCATTCTTAAAGCGTGCCCTCTGTTTTAAAAAAAAATTATATTCACACAATTCTTAAATGGCGTTGTTATATATCTTAACTCATTAAATAATTTCAAATTTGGGACAGCCAATAATTTATTTATCGATGGGTATTATAAAACCAAGTCCCCCGGTCACCTGTCTGTCTGCTGGGAGAACGCGATAAACTCAAAGACTACCGAACGGATTGTCATACGGTTTTCACCAATGGATAGAGCAATCCAAGAGAAAGTTGTTTATGTAAAATCTGTAAATTGGTTCAAATATGATGATGAATATGAAAGATATTGGCAAAAATTCAGCGACTGTGAGGTTTCCTCGAAAACGCTGCCTTATGGTATAACAAAACATTGTGTGGTTTTTTTTGTTCCCCTCCACGGAGAGGGCAGGAGGACAAAAAAATGCTCTGACGCATACTCCGCGCGCACGATCGGAGTTATGTGGGACTCGCTCCGAGCCTACCAGAACCTCTACCCACTAAAAAAACCCCTGAATGACTCGTGCAATTTTTTGCCACACAGCCTTCATCTGAGCGACGACCAATTGGAGACCAAGGTGCGTTTGTGGCCCTGTGGCAGAAGAGATTTTGAACTAACTGCAGTTTGTGCAGGACGGAAGGTTTAGTGTGGGCAAAGATTGGCGAGGCATATGTCATGACGGGTCTAACGCAGACCTTGTAAAGTGTAAGTTTGATTCTAAAAGACATTTTACTTTTTCTACCTAACATACTATAAAGGCGGCCTAAGTAAAAACGTGCGAGTTTCGTTACTCTGTCGACGTAAGGTTTGAAAGAAAGCGTCTGGTCTTAGGTGAAGCCTAAGTATTTGGTAGTGCGCTTCCAGGGGATGGGAATGCCTTGCATTCTAACGTGGAGATTGTCGGCGATACGACGGCGTTTGCAGTCGAAGTAAACCGCAGAGTTTTTTCTGGGTTCACATCGATACGCCATTTTTGAAACCATGCACCGAAGGAATTTACAGCCTTTTGGAGTCTGGTGGTGAGACCCGGAACTCTGAGGCCTTTGGTGTAAAAGGCAGTGTCGTCAGCAAAGAGGGCGAGTTCGAGGGCCGAGGACTGAGCCTTGTGGGACTCCAGCCTTTATGGGATTAGGCGCGGAAAGCGTGCCTTCATGTTTGAAACGAAACGATCTTTGAGAAACGACGTGATTAACCTGACTAGACGATCCGGTAAGCCTATTTTGTAGAGTTTATAGACGAGGCTGCTGTGCCAGACTTTATCGAAAGCCTTGGCTACGTCAAAGAAAACTGCGACCGTTTTAAAACGCCGCGGGTATTCGATGGACTTGCTGAAGGCAAGAGTGCTTAGCGCGAAAGCCGAACTGATGGGGAATAATGAGAGGATCGCCATCCGTTGGAAACAGATGGTTCCGCATTCGAGAGAGTATGACTCTCTCGAGAAGTTTAGACATTGCCTTGAGGAGGCTGATGGATCTGTGATTAGCCGGGATATTCAGAGGTTTACCCGAATTGGGAATGCCTGTGACACATTGTGTGGTGAAAATGTTACCTTTTTATACATCACAGAAAAGCGATGGTATATGACTACCTTTAACAAGTAGCTTACGATCCCCGTTTTTTACTGTTTTTTAATGTTCATATATTACAATGTGGTTAGAAAAGATATTTATGATATTAATCCTTTTCCAATTTATTTCGTTAGTTAACTTAAGGATTGCATAAGTATGGATTTACTCATCATAATTGCCCTTGATACCATACACTTTATGTGAATTTAAGTTTTCAAATACTTGCAAGGTAGGAAATAAATACTTTAGAAATTCACCAAGCATGATAAATAAACGTTGCATTTAAATAATAGGTCTTTACCTATGAAACTGCCGTTTTGCCGTACTGGCCATTTCATATGAAAATATTTTTTTTTTGACTGATAATTCTAATTTCAAATTAATTTTATTTGACAAACATGGAATTCTTTTTCTAAAATCGTCATTTGTTTAATAGTTAGTGTTTTGTTTTTAACGCATTCGAACATTTTTCGTCATCATGGATAAGTTAAAAGTTCGAGTAATTATGGAGTATGAGTACCGTCGTGGCAGCAAAGCGGCACAAGCGGCACGCAACATCAACGACGTTTACGGAGCGAACACTACAAACGAACGCACCACCCGTTATTGGTTTACCCGCTTCCGTTCTGGAAATTTTGACCTGAAAAATGAACCCGTGGTCTTCCGAAAACTTTGGTCGACAATGACGAATTAAAGGCAATTGTGGAAGCTGATGAAACTCAATCCACGGCTGAATTAGCAGCAACTTTCGACGTTAGCATCAAAACAATATTGGTCCATTTGCGTCAAATTGGCAAGGTAAAAAAGCTTGACAAATGGGTACCCCACGAACTCAATGACCGCCAGCGCGAAGTACGCGTGGAGACGTGCCTTGCACTGCTCAGCAGGCATACAAATGAAGGAATTCTGAACCGCATTGTTACTTGTGACGAGAAATGGATCCTGTTTGACAATCGTAAGCGCTCAGCAAGTTGGTTGGACCCTGGTTCAGCACCCAAACAATGCCCTAAACAAAAACTTACCCCTAGAAAAGTGATGGTCACTGTTTGGTGGTCTAACGCGAGTGTAATTCATCACAGCTTCTTGCCAAACGGGACAAGCATTACTGCAGATGTGTACTGTGAAGAACTGAACACAATGATGAAGAAGCTCGCACGTCTCCAACCAGCTTTGGTCAATCGGTCGGCTCCACTGCTCCTGCACGACAACGCGCGACCTCATACTGCACAGCAGACGGTCTCCAAGCTACAAGAGTTGGGGTTGGAAGTTCTCCGTCATCCGCCGTACTCACCAGACCTTGCGCCTACAGACTTCTACTTTTTCCAGAATTTGGATAACTTCTTGGCGGGAAAAAAATTCAATACCCGAGAGGCAGTACCAAATGCCTCTGAAGAATTTGTTGCCTCCCGTCCAGCTGATTTCTTCAAGAAAGGCATCAATAAGCTACCAATGCGTTGGCAAAGATGCATTGATTGCATGGGTGATTATTTTGATTAATAGAAATAAAAAATATATAAAAAAATTACGCTTCATTTATTTCGTGAAAAACGGCAATTTCATAGGTAAAGACCTAATATAATCTGCATGCTCCACCATGATTATCCGTTCGAAGCCGGGCCAGGTCGCTAGTATTTAATAATGTCTAATGATTACTCTTTCGTAACAACTAACGTTCATGTTTGTTCACGTGAAAAAACAATTAAAATGACATTGATAATAAAAACATATACCAAATATAGAAAACACAGAAATCTGTGACACTTTAAAGGCACGTGGTTGTTTATGAATTTGGTTCATCGAACTCTCGTAATGAATCATCAGCAATTATATTGTAGTATAAAGAAAGATTGTCTGTACCAACTAAACTCTATTCACCGTGCAAAAGGTGAGGAATAAACATTGCATCAATTTCTTAATATGTTCAAAAAATACTGCATAAGAATCAAAAGTGGTAACAATAACATAAGTAAAATATCACTATAATGCATTATGAAATAGCCTAAGAATTGCCAAAAAATAGCCTACCGGCTATGGAAGTAATAATGGAGAAAACTTGCTGTTTTTAGACAATGAAAATCTTGGATTAAATTACGATTATAATTTTATGAATCAATAATGAAAGCATATCCAGGATTCCATGGAAGTAACTTTCCACTTAATTTTGCTCAATATTAAAATGTCGGGAAACTGCATTATTACGTCTATTATTTAGTCAACCGCCCTTGAGTCTTCCCACACGATGGGAAATTCCTGGAAGAAATTGTATCAGTGTTGGTTTTGCGTATAAATAATAGGTCTTTACCCATGAAACTGCCGTTTTGCCGTACTGGTCATTTCAAATGAAAATATTTTTTTTTTGACTGATGATTCTAATTTCAAATTAATTTTATTTGACAAACATGGAATTCTTTTTCTAAAATCGTCATTTGTTTAATAGTTAGTGTTTTGTTTTCAACGCATTCGAACATTTTTCGTCATCATGGATAAGTTAAAAATTCGAGTAATTATGGAGTATGAGTACCGTCGTGGCAGCAAAGCGGCACAAGCGGCACGCAACATCAACGACGTTTACGGAGCGAACACTACAAACGAACGCACCACACGTTATTGCTTTACCCGCTTCCGTTCTGGAAATTTTGACCTGAAAAATGAACCCCGTGGTCGTCCGAAAACTTTGGTCGACAATGACGAATTAAAGGCAATTGTGGAAGCTGATGAAACTCAATCCACGGCTGAATTAGCAGCAGCTTTCGACGTTAGCATCAAAACAAATGGACCACCATTTGCGTCAAATTGGCAAGGTAAAAAAGCTTCACAAATGGGTACCCCACGAACTCAATGACCGCCAGCGCGAGGTACGCGTGGAGACGTGCCTTGCACTGCTCAGCAGGCATACAAATGAAGGAATTCTGAACCGCATTGTTACTTGTGACGAGAAATGGATCCTGTTTGACAATCGTAAGCGCTCAGCAAGTTGGTTGGACCCTGGTTCAGCACCCAAACAATGCCCTAAACGAAAACTTACCACTAGAAAAGTGATGGTCACTGTTTGGTGGTCTAACGCGAGTGTAATTCATCACAGCTTCTTGCCAAACGGGACAAGCATTACTGCAGATGTGTACTGTGAAGAACTGAACACAATGATGGAGAAGCTCGCACGTCTCCAACCAGCTTTGGTCAATCGTTCGGCTACACTGCTCCTGCACGACAACGCGCGACCTCATACTGCACAGCAGACGGTCTCCAAGCTACAAGAGTTGGGGTTGGAAGTTCTCCGTCATCCGCCGTACTCACCAGACCTTGCGCCTACAGACTTCTACTTTTTCCAGAATTTGGATAACTTCTTGGCGGAAAAAAAATTCAATACCCGAGAGGCAGTACAAAATGCCTTTGAAGAATTTGTTGCCTCCCGTCCAGCTGATTTCTTCAAGAAAGGCATCAATAAGCTACCAATGCGTTGGCAAAGATGCATTGATTGCATGGGTGATTATTTTGATTAATAGAAATTAAAAATATATAAAAAAAATTACGCTTCATTTATTTCGTGAAAAACGGCAATTTCATAGGTAAAGACCTAATATTTTGGATTTTATTTTGGATAAATATTTAGGTAAGTTTAGAAGTTTTTATGATTTGTTTCAGAAATTTTAAGAAGTTATCATTACTTGAGTACCTTAAAATCAGTTTAATTTGAAAGACCTTTAAAAACTTGATAATCCATTAAAGACACTGTTAAAACCAACCATTTCTCTGCTTTTGTGGGGTCAAGAAAGTATAGTCTAATAAATTTTGCCATTGTAACAGAAATATATAGTACAGTACAGTACAGTAAAATGTATATTAAACAGCATTACTTTAGTCAGTGCTGAAATTTAACAGTCGAGTAACAGTTGTTTCTCATACAAGAAAATAAAACTTTTATTGCGTATTGTTTTAAGCGTTAAAAATGGCATGCCAATTTTTCAAAAGATTAATTACTACAACAAAACTATGAAATAAACCCATTTTCATGGTAAAAACACAGTTTTGTTAACATTTTGTTAAGGGTTCATACTGAAATTAGTACTATTTTAATATGTACTCACAGGCTTGGTAAACATGGTATTTTATCTGGAGTGGCACAGAAATCTTCTGAGCGACTCTATTTATAGCCTCCATTTCCAAGTCACGTATAAACCACCTAATCCCAGTTAAAGGAAATTAAAAGTGAATATTACATTTCTAAATGTCCGAAATTTGATATAATTTGTAATAGGTAGCTGCTGTGAAGCGAATCAGCTAATTCGGAAGCTATAAGTTTTTCTCGCCTTGTTACTACATAACAGTTGTTGTACCAGAAAAACATTGTCACAATTTTAATATTATCAATTCTGTATGAAATTCTCGATCCGAATAATTAAATTTAAAAAAAGAAATTCTTAATTGTATATTTTTTTATTAACCAGGAACGTTATTATAACGTTATTAGCTTTCGTTTTTTAGTATGATTAGATAAACTTAATTGTTATAATAAATAACTATCTAAGAGGTTTTTAGTGTAGTCGGCAGATAATTATTTTTGCCCCCGATAGTTGTAAAGACGATACTTTGTAATACAATAAAAGGGTAAATTTTAGCTACCCAGTAGCGTTTAAAATCTGCAATTTGCCAATTTTTCTTTATTTATCATAGAAGTTTATAAGACTCAACTCACTCTCATCTTCTTACCTTGTCATGTCTTGTTTGCTTTCTTTCTGATTTGTACGAGTATAATTAAATGGAGACAAAAATATTTTATAAGAATATATTCGTTTGAATATAAAATAAATAAATGGTAGATACATTTCTACTTCTTCCATCTAGCAGATATTTATAAATTTTTACTTGACCAATTTAGTTGAAAATAAATGTTCAAATTTGCTTGAAAATTGCAATGCTTTAATTTCTATCCATAACCAAACTGTATGAGAACTGCTTTGATTGAAACAAATTTAAATTGGGTTGGTTACATTGGATGTAAATAAAAACAAAACCATTTTGTATTGAGTATTTTTATTTTTCTAACAAATTTATAAATAATTCGTGTAAATTAATTAATTAGATTTTTATATTACAATAAGAAGGTTAGATTTTTTTCGTTACAGGACTAGTTTACACAACCGACATTTCACCAGTCTTGATCGTCAAGTTCTTTCAAGTACCTGTATAATAGAATCTAACTATTAATAAAAGAAACCGAAGGGTCCAAAGCCGCAGCCGAAGAGCGAGCCGTACAAGATACTATAGTACAGGCCGAGCGCGCCGTAGCCGCCGCAGCCGCCGTACCCCCCACCTCTACCGCCGCCGTAGCCACCACCGCCACCACCGCCACCACGGCCGCCTCGGTTCGGACGAGATGATACCTCGCTTACTTGGCTGAGGCATACCAGTGTTACTATTACGATTAGTAGCTGAAATGAAATAGAAGAGTTTGTGAATGAGTTATATTAAGAATAACGTCTTAAACTCTCAATGACATCTTTAAAATCTCACTGTATATAATATGCAATGTCCTTAATCACATTGCTTCATTTCTATGGTCATCTGTTATTTAATTTTTTTTAACTATAGCGAAAACGTTTTCACTTCTGTAATAAATTTAAGAAAAAATTGAACGATTATCGGTAAGGGAAACAATTGAACTGAAAGTCACTATGATAATAAGTTACTTTAAATCACTAAGTAATAAGTGCGAATTGTGACTGATATTGCGTATTCATGTTTCATAGGGAAAGAGATCTCAGGAAATTTTCTGGTCTTCTGCTCTTTCAGAACGGACTATAGATTCTTCTTAAAAATTTATAAAATGAATGAAAACAACCACTTTATTATATCTACTATTGAAAGATAAACAAACTAAAACATTATTACTATCCTTTTTCTTTGCTAAATACATCTTGGATTTACAACATCTATTATAATTATATATTATATCGACACCACAGAACATAAAATAGAGGCAAAAGAACTTCTGTGGCCCACACACTACTTTATCAAAGTGCACTTATGTTGGATCCTTTTATCGTAAACTAGATGCAAATGTTTTTTTTAAGGACCAATTAAAACATAGGATATAAACAGTAAATTATTTATAAGTAACACGTGTAATATGCGAGAGTGGAAGCTTGAGAGAAAACTCTTAATAATTTTTATATGAAACTTACTATCTTGAACATGTTGTTATGTGTAAGGATTCAGGTGCTAGAATGATTCAACTGAATGCTCTATTACTTTTTATACCTATACATAGTGACTTCACACTTAAATCGCCAAAATATTGATAGGAAATAAAATATTAACAAAGGCATAAGGAAGTTTATTTGTTACTTTACCTGTATTTCCGATGATTTATTTCGTTCATTTTATTTTAGTAGGTCGAACTTCCTTAAAGATAAGGTGACACCTAGAATAGAAAATATTCTATGTTTAAATTATATCGCTTTTCAAATGTTGGTAGTAGAATTAATTTTGTAAGTTAGTTTAGTAACCTTTTTATTTTACGACGGTGTGACGTCTTCGGCATATTTTTGGATTTTTACTATTTTCTACGAAATTCAGCAATATAAAGGGCCCAAAATATTTTTTTCGTTTTCTCTAATGATTAATCTCGAAATGGTTTTCAAATTTCACGTGCAAAAAATTTGGAAATGTTGTTAATTATGAGGTCAGAATAAATACCTACTAAAAGCTTTTAAAAAAATTTCTTTCAAACCGATTTCATTTCGATTAACCTAGACATTTAACAGTTGCTTAGTCAGCACTATGAATGATATTTAACGATATACTAAGTATAGTTATTTTAATATATGACTACTACAGCGGATGTTTAAAAAATCATAAAGTAACTTCGGTTGTCGTTTAGCTAAAACGTATAGTTTGCACATTATTCAATATACATAATTAATGTGATATTGAGACCTATTTATCAATATACTTGTTAGCCAAGCAAGACTGCACATAAATAGAACCATGTCAAATTTACTTTTAGATAGCAACGGTTCTATGTCTTATTTGTTTATAAATATTATTGTCAGTTGATCATGAGCTTGTCATAAGTAAACAAATTTAATAAATTTCCTTTTACAAATATCCTACATAAGAGTCTCTGCTTAATACAATATACAATGAGACTATGAAAATATTATAAAAAAACGTCTCATTAATGGCATAAAGATTACAAAAAAATAGTAATTTCATAGTCGTTTTTTGGAGTTAATGTTTAACTTATAAGAAAAGCGAATGCACTAAGCTACACAGCCGGGTCTGTCGTAAATGTTTCCTTTCTGATATTACAATGGTAATGATATGATGAATTATAATGAATGTGATCAAGGTTAAAGTCAAAGTAAAGTATTGTGTAGTAACTTAGTGTCAACAAACGGATTTCTCGGAAGTAAACAAAAAGTACTGTCTACGCTTCTCAGTGGTTTTTTTTAATTTAACGTATATGTCAGTGAATATTCACTGCATTTATTTAAGCACACAAAAGAGACCAATCAATGAAGAGCCCGACTTGCTAGATCCAATTCCCGCCAAAAAGTCCAGTTTCATTGTTTTTTAAATTGGTAATGTTTGTCTTATAAGAAAGGCTAAGAACATTACGCTCTGGTCTGTCGTAAATATTTCTTTTTTATTATTATTATGATGAAGGTGGTTTTATGAATGATAGTCAAGACGGTGAAGGTGAAAGTCAATACTAAAGTGATATGGTGACTTTGCTTCCAACAAACGGACTTTTTCGAACAAAACGAAAGGCATTTTCTACACTCCTCAAAAAGGTTTGTTTTTTTTTTTATAAACACGTCCATAATTATTTCCTGCACAGCACACGAAAGACTAACTAGTTATTACCATTACTTGTTTAAAAAGAGGAAGAACCAATGAACATCACAACTTGCTTCGTACATTCCGCGCCAAAAAGTCTAGTTAGTTAAAACTAGTTAAAAGAAAAATTAATTGTTTAAAAGATTATGTCTCGGGTCCATTGTTTCAATAAATGGCCTAAAAATTTTATACTTTTATGTTTAAATGTTAACTTTGATTTATGTAGGTCTTCAAGTTTGTAGATTTAATGATAAGTTATATTGTCATCTCCTAAGATAAAATGTAAAAAATAATTTACTGCTTTTTAATACTGGTAACACTTGTGTAACCGTTCTGTTTTTTTTTTGTTTCGCAAGCATCGGAAGTATTTTGAAGTCTTGTAAACTAACAAATTATTTTGTTGCCTCCAAATGTAAATGAAATATATAAGAAAATATAGTAAATAAAATTATTAATCTTAGTAAGTATCTATTATAATCTTTGATGCTCAGGTGAAAAAATTATTATACAAATATCTAAAAACAGAAATATAGTGATACAACCATTTTTATTCGTATTCAACCTATCTCAAATTATGAATTTGAAAATTATTATACAAATATCTAAAAACAGAAATATAGTGATACAACCATTTTTATTCGTATTCAACCTATCTCAAATTATGAATGTGAAAATTACTCTGTGTGTATTAGTTTGTTTGTTTCTTGGTTACGCTTTTGTGGCTGAACTACGCAACCTAGCTATTCTAAGACGTACTTTAAATTTCATATTAGGACGACAAACGTTGCCTGTTAGTCTTAATCTTTCAAGAATCGTATAAGTATATTTTACTTATTGCACTTTGTAAACATAAAAATCAACATGTAACATTTATACAATGTAAATTAATTGTAAATTGATCATGTACTGTAACCTGACCTGATCTAACAACTTAGATCTATGGAAATAAATAAATTATGGATGATGGCATCAAGTTGATTGATGTCACTGTATTGTACTCAGTAACACCTGATTCACAGTCTTAGTACTATGCTGATTTCTACAAATTAAAAGACTGTAATAATTATGTTTCATTTCTACATATAGCTTGGAATTAAAACCTCAGCGCGGGTAGAAGCGGGTGTTATGGGTTTTTCGTAAGAGCGCTCGAACATTGAAATGAAATAAAACGACTTGCTTAAGTGATATTACCTCAATTTTTATTATATTTTGAAGAATATTTGATGACATTATGTATGGAAAATAATTTCAGCCAAATGGCCGCTACGACTCCGCTGTAGATGTTTTATTCTGTTGGACCAATTTTGGACGTCATCTTGGCATAAATGGGGCTCAATTTCACGAAGAACGTGAGTTATGTTGCAATATTGTTGTTGTTGTTAAATTTAATGTTTCCCGTGCTGTATGGCAAGTGGTGCCGTCCTGTTGGAACCACAAGATTTAAAGATCGATATCGCTTATCCTAGGTGACAAAAATATCGGTCGATATCGGTCGCTATTGACAGTAAGTGGGGCTCCTTGCGCATCTTCAAAGAAGTAAGGGCCGATAATACCTCCGGGCCAAAATCCACGCCAAACAATGACTTTTTTGGAGTTTAAAGGCCTGATTAGTGGAACCTGAAGGCGGGAGATTCTCTCGCGGATTTTTGGCGATCCAAATCCAGCAATTTTGTTTATTAACAAAGCCGTTTACAATCAGCAAATACACAGTGTTGCCTGTGGTCGTTGGTTTAAGTTCTTGAATTAATTATTATAATTTATTATATTTTTAGATTACATTTAAATTTGACATTATCACCATTATTTTGACATTGTGTAGATTATTTTTTAGTTAAAATTAGTTTGAATAATAAAACAATTTTCAAGAAATAGTAGCTATTATTGACTTCAATTTATTATAATTTCTGTTACCTGACATGTCACATTCTGTAACGGAGTTCAATAATAAATATTATTTTTAAGTTGCAGATTTTCTTAAGTTGCAACCCAGTTCCTACTATGTACCTGTTTAATTTATGTTTTGTATTGGTTGTTACTTGTTTAGTGCATTTCAAAATAAATAAATTGATTAATTGAACTTTATACGGATGAAAAATTGCACAGAGACCTAGTTCTTGCGCACGACGCGGAATGGGCTGTCTGGGGATTTTGTGCGCACTGTCCCGAACGGCATCAATATTCTCCAACGATCTTACATTTCTTTGACGTACAGGATTGGATTCATTGATCACCGACCCGGCCGCCTCCATTTTTTTTATTAAACTATGGATTGTGGACTCTGCAGGACGGCTATCAATTCCATAAACTGGACGCAACGCATGGAACTTTAGGCAAATAGAGCGTCGAAATCAAAAAAAATAAAATTATTTATAATAAATTTAAAACAATTTCTAAGCGTTGTTGAAGCGTGCAGCGTTCCATGATGAAATTTCACGACTAAATATGTATTCATGTAAAAGTGACAGCTATCGCTTTAAAAAGATGGCCGCTATGCGCTGTCAAAGTTCGAGCGTACCTATTGAAAAACCCTTTATCTATTGTACGAGGATAAAAATTCCGGATATATCATTAAAGACGGAAGTGCTAACATACCTATACCTCAATCTAACTACATACAGTCAGCTCTGATGTTGGCGAAAACGCCAAGATCGTCAACACACCTGTCACGATAGATAACAGTGCTAGGGTTGGCCCTCTAGCTATAGTAAGAAATATTGAACTTTTTGTCATCTTTTATTAACTACGTTAACACAAGTACATACATAACTTACATTTCTTATACATTATGAAATTTAATTGATAGTAAGTAATGAGATTGTATGTTTTAGCTTCATAAGTAAGCTAAAACTTAATTACTTAAAAAATAACATCAAATTCACATAAAAATAAATCAAAAATAATAAATAATAATAAATGTATTATTTATAATAGAAATGTACACATATGATACAGCCGCCATCTTTGATTTCAGAACTTACATTAAATTCATACCTAATATACCTTTCTAAAATTATTCTAAATAGATACCCATATACATTAGAAATATACACATTTTGCGCAGCCGCCATCTTGGATTTAAAAAATAACATCAAATTTGTAGGAAGCAATCTATAACAATCTAAAACTAAATCTAAAACAAACATTATCTGTAATGACGTTCGACATTTTGTTCACATAAGTAGAAATTGGAACAACCTAATTTTATTGCAAAGTCTCGTCCCCTTTCCAGCTCACGTGGAAACTGATGTAACCTCAACTCTTTATTTTTATAGGAGGAGGATGAGAAATTTTTTAGGCACGCTCTCCGCGCCTCGTCCCATAAAGGCTGGAGTCCCGCAAGGCTCAGTCCTCGCCCCTCTGCTGTACACCGTGTACACTAACGACATCCCCATCCCGCCGAAAGGCGTCGAACTCGCCCTCTTTGCAGACGATACCGCCCTTTACACTAAAAGTCAAGCGATCCCGTATAACATCACCAGACTCCAAAAGGCCGTAAACGCCCTCGGTGTTTGGTGTCAAAAATGGCGTATCGATGTCAACCCAGAAAAGAGTTCTGCTATTCAATTCGACCACAAACGTCGTAATCGCCACAACGATCCGCACATTCGTATGTTACGTATTCCCATCCCCTGGAAGCGCACTGTCAAATACTTAGGCGTCACCTTAGATCAGACGCTTTCTTTCAATAGGAAGAAAAAGTAAAATGTCTTTTAGAAATAAACGTACGCTTTATAAGGTCTGCGTTAGACCCGTCATGTCATATGCTTCGCCAGTCTTTGCCCACGCCAAACCCTCCGTCCTGTATAAGCTGCAGGTAGTTCAAAATCTCTTCTGCCGCAGGGCCACAAACGCACCTTGGTACGTGCGTAACGCGGACCTGCACAGAGATCTTGAACTGCCTACAGTGCAACAGCACCTCAAAACACTCTCAGAATCGTTCTTCAAACGTGCCGAATCCCATCCCAATCATCTTGTTCGAGATTCAGTCTCATATACTGTTCCTGTGTTAGATTCGATTTACAAAATCGCTAGACCGAGAAACGCGCACACGAGCGAACGCACGCAGTTAACTTTAGATCTAGAGGCCCTTCAGGCCGCAAATTCTAATTCTAACGTAAATTCTAATTCTAACGTAAATCCGAATTAATGCAATTTTTTTTGTCAATTTTTAATGTTTTTATTTATTTACTTTTCTTTTTTGAGCACCTTCAGTGCTATGTAAATCCCAGCGGGTGACCCCTTAAGGGCCCCGCTAGCGCGGCCTCTTTCTCCGATTGGCCGTCGCTCAGATGAAGGCTGAGTGGCAAAAATGCACGAGCCGACAGGGGGTTTTTTAGTGGGTATGGTTCTGGTAGGCGTCGGGACGAGTCCCACATAACTCCGATCGCGCGCGCGGAGTATGCGTCAGAGCATTTTTTATGTCCTCCTGCCCTTCCCGTGGAGGGGAACCAAAAAAAAAAAAAAAAAAAAAAAAAGAAATTTTTTATCAGTCTCGGTTTGCGTGCGTTCTCGAGCGCACGTCGATCGCAGACGCCTTCCCGGTCTTTTAGCCCCCGCGCTAATTGAGCACCCAAATTTCACTGGTTGTTGTCGTAATATATAATTTCATAGTTGTATACCGTATTAAGTTTCTAACGCCGTTTTCACGGCGGTCAGTGGCTTGTTAACCGTACTTCGTGGAACGTGAGCTTCGTCGACGGGGTTTCGTCGTTCCAGGACTTCAAGTTCCGTGTTCGAGTAAGTTATCCGCGTCGCCCTCAACCGCCCTACTGCGTGAAGGGTGGTTTTTTAGGAAGTTAGTCATCGTTGATAGGTTCATAGTATATATATTTATATATTGTCGTCCCTCCCCAACCCCTCCGCAATGGCTTCCCTAAGCCCTGAGGAGCTTCTGAATAAGCTGATCGCTGATTACGACGCCCAAGGCACTTACTGCCCCCCTCATATGATTCGCACACTGCAATCATTTCTCCCTCTAATCATGGCACTAATCACACCGGCCCCTCAGGCCACCTCCGTCCCTCAGACCGCTCTGGTCTTAGGCCCTCCCGCGTCCCCTTCCTCCAGTGACATGGAGTGCGAAGTAGACGCCCCTCCGACGAGTCATCCTCGGACGCCACCCCAACTGGCCCTGAGTCTCCCTCCTTTACGCTTGTTAAGAAGCGCTCTAAGAAGCGTTCGAAACAAGACCCGGCGCCCTCGACGCCCGTCCCTACACCCCCTGCGGCGTCTTCAACGCCAGCTGCCCCGGTGTCTTCAACACCCGCTCCGGCCCCAACTTCTGTCCAAGGTCCCACCACCCGTTTTCCTTCGGGAAAAGGGTAAATGGACTGAGGTCTCGACATTGTGCAATGAGCACAAGATCCATTACACCCGAGCGGTAAACTCGGGTGAATCTATTAAAATCACTGTCTCGTCGATAGACGATTTCCGAGCTTTGACTAAACTCCTCACCGATAAGCAATATGCTTATCACACTTATGCTCTGTCAGAAGAGCGTAAGATCAGAGCGGTACTCAGGGGAGTCCCGTTCGAATTATCGAACGAGGCTATCCTGGAGGATCTGCAGTCCCAAGGCTTCCCGGCACTCGCGGTGCATAAAATGCACAGCAAGTACGGGAGGCAACACCCTCTCGCTTTGGTGATTCTCGCCAACGTCCCCAAGTCCAGAGAGATCCTGAAAGGGGTTAGCTCTATTTGTGGCCTCTCTGGGATCTCAATCGAGGCGCCTCATCGCCACGGTCATCCCGGCCAGTGCCATCGGTGCCAGTTGTACGGGCACGCGGCGGCCAACTGCCGCGCACCGCCCAGGTGCGTCAAGTGCCTGGTCCCTCATCTCACTAAGGAGTGCAATCGCACTCCTGAAACTCCCTCTCCTCCCGATTGCGTGCTTTGTGGTCAGTCCGGCCACACCGCAAATTACAGGGGCTGCCCTCGTGCACCCCGTTGTATGCGTTCCAATCCCAAGAGGTCGGCACCCAAACAGGCCCCGCGCCTTTCTCAAGAAAACTTTCCGCCGCTGCGTAGCCGGGTTCCTCCGGCTACAAAGCCTACACAGTCTAGGCCTGCCCCAGAAAACTGGAGGCAGCACCCCGCATCGAATCCCATCCCGGCTCCTCGCCCATTCAAACCCACTCCTCAATCCTCCGTAGCAGACGATATGCGTATCGTCTGCGACACTATAAAAAAATGTCGATGTTAGTGAAATCGCAGTCTTAGCCCGTAAACTTAGGACTTTACGTACTCCGACAGAGCGTTTGCTAGCTCTGGCGGAGCATAGTTCCCTTTTCAATTCATTGTAGGTTCATTTAAATGAATTGATCCCTAAATCATGCTTCGGCCGACCTCTGCCCAGCCCCGGCTTCACCGGAGGCTGCCCAGAACGGCCACCAACTCATGTCCCTTTGAGCACCTTCAGTGCAACTTTCACTACAGGCGGAAGACCCGCTAGCGGGTCTCCGCCAGCGCGCCCAACTTCCCGACGGGTGTCGCTTCCGATGAAGGCTAACGGTAATAACTACAGCCAACAGGTGGTTTTTAGTGGGTAGGTGCCATTCTGGTGAGTCCCACATAACCTTCCCGCAGAGGAATTTACCTGCGGGCGGGTATGCATGGCGCATCTTCCACCCGCGAGGGTGCCTCGGCAGCAAAAAAAAAAAAAAAAAGAAATTTTTTATTTGCACAAGAGGTTGGTACCATTTTTATTAATTCAAAAATAATACGACGCGCGTCTACCCTGTTGGACAGCACCCAAACGGAATCTTTTTGCAGTTTGGGTCCGAACCTCCCGCGTCTCACCCCGCACCGCACCTCACGATTGCTCTGTCTAAACGCCTTAGATTGCTGATTGCATGTTGTTAGATTGTGCCTATACCTTCATTTACCCGATTTAAACCTTTGTTAATATTTTATCTTAGTTAAAGTTATTTTTGATATTTTGTATATAAGCTTCTGTAGTTGTGTATGTAACCACAACCACTCTTGACTCAAACTTATCATCATGTTTAAGATTGTTAATGCAAATTTTTCCAGCTTATGATCGTAAATTTACTGTTGATTTTTTAAAAGAAATCCAGTTTTCTATTGACCAAATTAGTGAATCAAAACGAAATTTTATAAGAATTCACTGAAACTTTTTAAAATGTTGAATATATGTGCCAGTATTAGTATTAATAAATGTTTGTTGATGTATTGGTAACTGATAAAAATTGAAACAACTTTATTCAAAACACTAGTTTTTTATTTATTGAATTTTATGTAGTTAATTCGGGATTTTTTTTAACAAAACCAAAAATGTTTAATATCTCGATAATGAGCCTCCTTGGTAGTAGGGACATTAAAGTTAATTTTGTTAAAAATTAGTTGTATTATCACATCCTAAGAGGAATACGTCGAATTACAAGTCACCCTGTATATAACGTATCAATTGCGGCTAATATACAATAAATTTTTTACAGCTGATGATGTCGGTATCTTATTAAATGTATATATATGAATAAAATATTGTATTAATATATTTTTTTAATAAGCTGTAAATATATAATTTAAGTATAATCTGTTGTGATTTTCTATTCAAAGGAAAAAAATATTTTAATATCGAAAAAAAAGTTAAATTATGCTGTGATTCTAATTGTGCGCTACATCTAGGTGCGGATACCTTATGACACAGTAAGACATGACTTGGAAAAGGGTCGACAAATATCGTGTTTTAATTCTTTGATGAAAGTAAATTAGCGAAGATAGATGACAAGCTCCTGAGTCTCAGATTTTGAAAATCTTATTCCCTGTCACCTGATTTTATTTGTTAAATAGTTTAATCTCTACATGAACTGAAGGACAATAAACGACTCAACACGAATAAAATAAAATAATTTGAACATGAAATATTTTGTCTTGCTTGCAAGCCCATGTAAATCATCACTAGCCCATTCTGTATCATTTATGTTCATATAAGTAAATTGTCATGTACAAGTTTTTATTAAAAAAAACTGTAAGGGACATGACTTAGTCGAAGGGGTCGCGGCGTAGGCTTCCACGGTAAAGGCGCTTCGGCGCGTGCAGGGTCCGTGGAGACGCTCAGGCGCCGACTGGCGTTCTGGCGCGTGCAGGATCAGCGAGAGACGCTCAGTCGCAGACTGGCGCTCTGGCACGTGCAGGAACAGGAGGAGCAGGTTGGATCAGCAGGCAGGAGGAGGTGGTAGGCAGAATCATCAGGCAGGAGGAGGTGGTAGGCAGGATCATCACGGTCAGCAGCAGGAGCACGGTATATAGTATATAAATATTAGAAATAAACTTAAATAAACATACATACACATCCATGACTAGAAAGCAAATATAATAAAATATCTGCCTCTACCAGGATTCGGACCCGGGACCTCTGGCATGGAAGGCAAGGGTACTTATCGTACCTCCACACCAAACAGGCCATCGTATAATTCCACCATACTTGCACCGATATGTTGAAAAGGGATGCTTCCAATGTAGATGGTTTAAGCCAGAAAGCTGCAGCACCTTTGTCGCTCTACTAGTATTGTACGATAGCACTTCCCTCTACTATGGTTGAGGAGGGCGGGGGCTGAATCCCGCGTTACCTAGTGAACGGGTGCCGTTTGAGGGTATTCGTCGTTTAGATACTTCGGGGCAGGGACACTTGCGAGCTAACAGTTGCAGATAAGAATAATTTTGTATAGACATAAAGAGAGATTCAAATTCAAAGTCAAATCGTTTATTGCACGAATATAGGAAAAGAGATGTCATACAAGTAATAGCACAGCCATATTCTGCCATTGCGGCGTGTACAAGGTTTAAGTTTAAAATTACAATTTACTCAATTTATACATTTGTCATTTAAATATTCATATGTCGCATTTATTTAATAGAAATGATTTTTAATTGTATTTGAATTCTTCATAATTAGTTATATATCCTTGAATATCCTTCCGGTTACTTTGAAAATTTTCAAACATATTGTAGTTTTTTCTAACGAACAAGGCAGTTTCAAGTATATAAAGGCATGGAAAAGTCAAAATTCGTAACTTTTTGAAATAGGGTTTGCAGGAATCTACAACTTTTAGATAATTAATTGATCTGATACCCCGCTTTTGCGCTTTAAATATATTTTCCTTATCAGCCGAGTTTCCCCAAAAAACTATGCCATATCGAAGTAACGACTCGACGTATGCATATTAAGCCGATAAAACTGCCGATTCATTGACTATTCCTGCCAATTTCTGTACAGCGTATGAAAATGTATTTAATCTATTACATGCACCCTCTAAATGGCTCTTCCAGTTCAAGCTGGAATCCACGCTTATCCCCAAAAACCTAGCAAACTTTATCTTAAATTTCATGTCCGTTATATTCGAAGTCAAAAGATGTCAAGTTGTTATTTCTATTTTTAAAACTTATAATATTTGCCTTACTTAAATTAATTTTTAAATTATTAGTTTCTAACCATTTCATAATATTTTTTAAATTGCTTTCAACGTCATGTTTTAGTGAATCTATGTCTTGATTGTAAATATTTTTTGAAAAAAGTATACCCATGAAGTTTCTTGCCAGTTTTTCTTAACGAAGGTTTATCCAAACTGGTAGTAGAGTCATGCTTTAATTAACGTCATTAAGAACATGTAATTGTCAATGTTGAGAAATAAATATATGAATTTTATTAAATATAAAAGAAAATTTCGTAATTCTCCATAGGCGACTTGATCCAGTCTGACACCTGAGGTCGCTATAAGATGAAGAAGGAGACGACTGTGAGTCGTACTTCAGTCGGAATACAGCATTAGGAACGGCCAAGATGTATTCAATAGATTTTAAGTGTTATTTATCAAAAAATTACTTCAGTCGTCTTCGATTTCTTTTACATATTAGAGATAAAAAGCTTTATAAACGATTTGTACACACTCTACAAATAATAGCTAACAAGAAAATGATAGCTAACAAGGTAAGCACCTGTTGAGGCAGGTGCTTAAGTGCTTGGTTGGAAATTCTATCCGCACCCAGAGTTTTTTGGACTTTTGGCTTCTAATGAGAAGAGAGATTTCATCATTAGAGACTGTCACGGGGTCGGGGTCGGCGGTGATGGGGAGAGAGTCCCTGAGGAGGACTTCGTCTCTACTGGACTCCACCGCCTGGATGTGGGAGGGACCCGCGGGTTGCGTGCTGGGCAAGCATTGTGAGACAACGCTGTCTGCGAAACATTTGGCTCTCTGTTCGTCTTCGAAGGCGGTAGTGCCGTCGGGACGAGTGAGAGGAGGAACGTGAGAGGCGGCGTCTACGCGGAAGGCTTGCACCATACTATAATACACTTGGTGGGACGGGGAGATATTCTCCATGAGATCATTCATCTGATCATCTCGGAGATCCGTGAGGCAAGACCTAACTTTACGTTGTAGCTGACTTGCAGCGGGCGTGGGATATAGCTTGGCTCTCCGGAGAGCCGCATTTTTAGCTTTGATAAGATTACTAACGGCTAAAAGAAGGGTGGGTTTGCCTTGCTTAGCAACCTTTTTTCAGCGATAACTGATGGCTGAGTTCATAGCATCAGTGAGGAAATTGACTTACGAGTCTATTTTATCCGGGCTATCTAAATGGTCGGGCGAGATCGCGAGCGGAGAGTTCAGGGCCTCTAAGGCTGAAACTAACTTACTTTTAAAGCCTTTCCAGTTGGTAAAGGTCTTAGGAGAGGTGACGTGATCGTTAGGCGGTCTTAGCACGAGGGAGACAGGGCGGTGATCAGAGCCTCAGTCATCGAGCGGTTCGATGGACCTGAGATCCAGGTTGATTCGCGTGACGATCGCAAAATCGAGGATGTCAGAAGAGTGGTTCGGGTTGTCGGGATAGTGAGTGGGATTGATGGGAGAGATGACGTCTGAGTCGAGTGACTCAGCGATGTTAAGGAGTGCGATACCGTTGGTGTTGGTCGGTAGGCAAGTCCAGTCAGTATGTTTGGAGTTAAAATCCACAACATAAATAATGACTCCTCCGAACATATTGACTGAATGGCCGAAGGCGCGAATGGCCTCAAAATCGCTGCGGATAGGTTTGGTGCCACTAGGTATGTAGACTGAAGCTATGATGATGGTCACGATTATAGTCAATCTTCACACAGTGGCTTCCATGTTAAAGAGAGGAGGGGTAGGGAGAGGAGAGCAATGGAAACCTCTTTTGTAGTAAATATCTGTACCACCGAAACCGTGGGAGTTGGGCCTATCGTTAAGAGTGAACGCGTATTTGCGAATAGTGAATCCCCTGCAGCGGTTTGGAGTGAGCCACGTCTCTTGAAGAAGCAGTAAGTCTGGCTCGTTGTTCTGAACAAACAGTTTGAGCTCAGGAAGGTTAGTACTAAAGCTAGGAGCGTTAAATGAAACTAGGGATAAGCCCTTGGGTTCGATAAGACCGGACGCGGGATTTGCAGGTCTAGACATTATTTTTACTATTAAGAGAATTTATACTAAATATAGAATTTATAAGGAACTAAGTAGCGAGTGATGCTTGGCTAACGAGAATAGACGCTCTTGAGGAGAGCGGGCGTCTCGCAGTTTGCGTGCGAGTACGGCGATTTCCCTAATGTTGACGTTTTGAATAACGTGCCCACAACTTCTGTTGAATACATTTACATATGTAAAGATTGAACTATTTTCAAGTAGAGGCACGACGAGTTTAATTGGTTAAAATTTTATCTGGTGTAGTTTAAGGTAAATTACAGTCAGTGAAATTTTTTTTATTGATAATTGATGAGACGTTTGTCTTCTATGTCACCTGATGGAAAGTGACAATGAACAGGGAAAAAAATAGGAACTAGGGTGATTTGAAATCTGTGTATGGCAACGGATCAAAAATCTATATTCAGAAATATAAATGAATTCGAATACCATCCGATCCGATATCGTTTACGGTTAGAAAAAATATTAAAAATTAAATAATTAAATAAATCAAAGACTGTTTGGTTTTTTTTTTTTTTTTTTTTTGGTTCCCCTCCACGGGAAGGGCAGGAGGACATAAAAAATGCTCTGACGCATACTCCGCGCGCGCGATCGGAGTTATGTGGGACTCGTCCCGACGCCTACCAGAACCATACCCACTAAAAAACCCCCTGTCGGCTCGTGCATTTTTGCCACTCAGCCTTCATCTGAACGACGGCCAATTGGAGAAAGAGGCCGCGCCAGCGGGGCCCTTAAGGGGTCACCCGCTGGGATTTACATAGCACTGAAGGTGCTCAAAAAAGAAAAGTAAAAAATAAAAACATTAAAAATGAAAAATAAAAATTGCATTAATTCGGATTTACGTTAGAATTAGAATTTACGTTAGAATTAGGATTTGCGGCCTGAAGGGCCTCGAGAGCTAAAGTTAACTGCGAAGGTTCGCCCGTGTGTGCGTTTCTCGGCCTAGCGACTTTGAATTTCGAATCTAACACAGGAGCAGTATATGAGACTGAATCTCGAACAAGATGATTGGGATGGGATTCGGCGCGTTTGAAGAACGATTCTGAGAGTGTTTTGAAGTGCTGTTGCACTGTAGGTAGTTCAAGATCTCTGTGCAGGTCCGCGTTGCGCACATACCAAGGTGCGTCTGTGGCCCTGCGGCAGAAGAGATTTTGGACCACCTGCAGCTTATACAGGACGGAGGGATTGGCGTGGGCAAAGACTGGCGAAGCATATGACATGACGGGTCTAACGCAGACCTTATAAAGCGTACGCTTATTTCTAAAAGACATTTTACTTTTTCTACCTATCATACTATTTAAGCGGCTTAAGTAGAAACGCGCGAGTTTCGTTACTCTATCGACGTGTGGCTTAAAAGAAAGCGTCTGATCTAAGGTGACGCCTAAGTATTTGATACTGCGCTTCCAGGGGATGGGAATACCTAACATTCGAATTTGGGGATCATTACGACGTTTGTGGTCAAATAGAATGGCAGAACTCTTTTCTGGGTTGACATCGATACGCCATTTTTGAAACCAAACACCGAGGGCGTTTACGGCCTTTTGGAGTCTGGTGATGTTATACGGGATCCTTTTACCTTTAGTGTAAAGGGCGGTATCGTCTGCAAAGAGGGCGAGTTCGACGCCTTTCGGCGGGATGGGCATGTCATTAGTGTACACGGTGTACAGCAGAGGGGCGAGGACTGAGCCTTGCGGGACTCCAGCCTTTATGGGACGAGGCGCGGAGAGCGTGCCTTCATGTTTGAATCGAAACGTACGGTCTTTAAGAAACGACGCGATTAATCTGACTAGGCGAACCGGTAAGCCTATTTTATAGAGTTTAAAAACGAGACCGCTGTGCCAGACTTTGTCGAATGCCTTGGCTACGTCAAAGAGAACCGCGATTGATTTTTTACGATGCGGATAGAATCCTTCGAGAATGTACTCGACGATTCGATGGACTTGCTGAGGGCAGGAGTGCTTAGCGCGAAAGCCGAACTGGTGGGGAATAATGAGAGGGTCGCCATCCGTTGGAAACAGATGGATCCGCATTCGAGAGAGTATGACTCTTTCGAGAAGTTTAGACATTGCCTTGAGGAGGCTGATGGGTCTGTGATTAGCCGGGATGTTCAGAGGTTTACCCGGCTTGGGAATGCCTATGACTGTCGCTTCTTTCCAGGCTTTTGGAAAGTAGCTATGGTCGAAGCAGGCATTGAAGATGATAGCTAACAAGGTAAGCACCTGCTGTGGCAGGTGCTTAAGTGCGTGGTTGGAAATTCCATCCGCACATGGAGCCTTTTTGGACTTTTGCTTTCTAATGAGAAGCAAGATTTCATCATTAGAGACTGTGACGGGGTCGTCGGTGATAGGGAGAGATTCTCTGCGGAGAACTTCGTCCTCCACCGCCTGGATGTGAGAGGGATCCACGGGTTGCGTGCTGGGCGAGCATTGTGCCGCTATGCTGTCGGCGAAGCATTCGGCTTTCTCTTCGACTTCGAAGGCAATGGTGCCGTCGGGACGAGTGAGAGGAGGAACGTGAGAGGCGGTGTCTACGCGTAAAGCTCGGGCCATTCGATAATACGCTTGGTGGGACGGGGAGATATTCTCCATGAGATCGTTAAACTGAGTGTCACGGAGTTCCGCGAGGCGAGACCTAACTTTGCGTTGAAGCTGATTCGCAGCTGTTCTATATGCGGGCGTGGGATATTTCTTGGCTCTCCGGAGAGCCGCGTTCTTAGCTTTAATGAGATTGCTAACGGCTAAGGGAAGCGCGGGTTTGCCTTGCTTAGCAATGATTACGTTGTCGCTGATGGCTGAGTTGATAGCATCAGTGAGAGTATCGACTATCGAATCTATTTTAATCGGGCTGTCTAATTGGTCGGGCGAAATCGCGAGCGGAGAGTTCGGTGCCTCTAAGGCTGAAACTAACGTATTTTTAAAGCCTTTCCAGTTGGTAAAGGTCTTTGGCGGTGTGACGTTAACGTTAGGCGCGCCTAGCACGAGGGAGACGGGGCGATGGTCGGAGCCTAGGTCATCGAGCGGTTCGATGGACCTGAGATCAAGATTGATTCGCTTGATAATTGCAAAGTCGAGGATGTCAGGAGAATAGGTCGGGTTGTTGGGATAGTGAGTGGGAGTGATGGGGGATATGACGTCTAAGTCAAGGGAGTTAGTGATGTCGAGGAGAGCGATACCGCTGGTGTTGGTCGATAGGCACGTCCAGTCAGTATGTTTGGAGTTAAAGTCTCCGAACATAATGACTGAATGGCCGAGGGCGAGAATGGCCTCAAAGTCGCTGCGGATTGGTCTGGTACCACTAGGTATGTAGACTGAAGCTATGATGATAGTCGGATGACCAGTCATAGCCAATCTACACACAGTGGCCTCCATGTTGAGGAGAGGAGGAGTAGGGAGAGGACAGCAATGGAAGCCTCTTTTGTAATATATAGCGGTGCCGCCGTAACCGTCGGAGTTGGGCCTATCGTTGCGAGTAAACGCGTACTTAGGTATAGCGAATCCCCTGGAGCGGTTTGGAGTAAGCCATGTCTCCTGGAGAAGGAATAAGTCAGGTTCTTTGTTCTGAAGGAACAGTTTAATCTCGGGAAGGTTGGTATTAAGGCTACGAGCGTTAAAAGATACTAGGGATAAGCCCTTAGGTTTAATACGACTAGACGCGGGATTCGCGGGTCTAGACATTAAAATTTATTTATTTAAAATTTACAAAAATAAAAGAATTTACAACGAACTTAGGAGCGAGTGATGCTCGGCTAACGCGAATAAACGCTCTTGAGGAGAGCGGGCGGCTCGCAGTTTGCGTGCGAGTACGGAGATTTCGTTAATGTCGACGTTTTGGATGACGTCGAACACGGTCTTCATGTCCTCAGCCAACGACGACTGAGGGGAAGATGACAACGCGGGACGCGGCCCTACGGGAGCTACGGGAGCTGGGATGGGTCGGGAAGGTGCAGGCGGGACGGCCGGACGCTGCCTCCAAGACAGAGCCGGAGTAGGCGTCGGCTGAACGGGCTTCGCTTCCGGGGGACCCCGCTTGCGCAGCGGCGGGAAGTTGGCTGGAGTGAGTGGCGGCGCCGGTTTAGGCGCGACCCTCTTGGTGGTGGAGCGCGGAGCGCGCGGGCAACCCCTGTAGTTTGCTGTGTGGCCGGACTGGCCGCACAGCACACAGGCAGGGGGGGAAGTGGATTCGGGAGTTCGAGTGCACTCCTTAGTGAAGTGGGGATCCAGGCACTTAACGCACCTGGGGGGAGCTGAACAGTTAGCCGCTGCGTGGCCATATAGCTGGCAGCGGTGGCACTGCCCAGGGTGACCACGGGGGTTGGGACGCTCGACGGAGATGTTCGAGAGTCCGCAAATTGTGCGAGCCTCTTTGAAAATCTCCTTCGAGTTGGGAGTATTGGACAGGATTACTAGCGCTAACGGAAAACGCCTACCGCGGTTGGAGTGCATCTTGTGCACTGCTGTGACCGGGAAACCCTGGGACTTAAGGTCCTCGAGAATCTCTTCGTTGCTGAGTTCGAAAGGGACGCCCCGTAGAACTGCGCGGATCTTACGCTCCTCCGGGAGGGCGTAGGTGTGATACGCGATTTGGTTTAATCCGAGTAACCTGGTAAACACGCGGAAGTCGTCGACGGTCGCTAATTGGATTTTGATTGTGTCGCCAGCGTTGGCGGCTTTTAAGTAATTAATTTTGTGCACTTTGCACAAGTTGGAAACCGCGGTCCAGCGCGCTTTTTCACGCAGGAATACGGGCGGAGGGAGCTGAGGCTTCGGTGGGACGGGAGCGCAGCGCGTCGCTGGCTTCGATGTGACCGACGGAGACGCGGTTACTACGAGCGATTTTAACGGCGCGGGGGCTGGTGTTGAAGACACCGGGGAGGGCCCGGGTATTGAAGATACCGAAGCTTTCTTAGAGCGCTTCTTGGAGCGCTTGGCGACAAGTTGAAAGGCGGGCTCAGGAGAGCCGGTTAAGGTGACGGCATCTGACGACTTGTCAGACGCGGGTTCGGAGTCGCTCCCGGGAGCGGTACGCTTACGACGCGACGCGTGAGAGGATGCGACCGATTCGCAATCCATCTCGGACGAGGCGGGAGACAAGGAAGAGCTGTAGACCTGAGGGGTCTCGACGTTGGAGGCCTGAGGGGCCGGGGTTGAGGCCTGAGGGGCCGGGGTTGAGGCCTGAGGGGCCGGGGTTGAGGCCTGAGGGGCCGGGGACGCGATTGATGCCTGTAAGGCCTGCGTTATGATGTCATTCGGGATGTAGACGCCTATCGCAGCAAGCGCCTGGGTGAACGCGTTAATAGCGCTTAGCGGATCCATTAGGGAGGGTTGGGCACTAATATTAATAAATAAATGTATAATAAAAGATGCCTAGTTCCTAAAAACCTAGCAAAATCCTAGCGGCTAACCTCCCTACCAGCGGTAGGGGGGCTGGGGAGGAAAAACTTAAAACTAACAGTAGTACGCCGAAGGCCGCTACCTAGAAACCTAAAAAGGGTACGCAGGTAAAGAGTTGACCGCGTTAGGGTCAACCTTTACCGACAGAAAGGACAAATACACACACGAAAAACACACAGATATGATAAAAATAAATATAAAATAGGAGAAAAATAAATAAAATAGAGAAGAGAAATAAAATAAAAATAAAAAGGACTGGTTCAGTACAAATTCGTTGTCACCGTTAAGTATCCTTTGCACTGAAACCAGACTACTTACGCTGGGCACAACACTGCACTCAGCACAAGCACAACACTACTTAGCACAGCACTTTGAAGACTAAGGGGCTTAGTCGCAAAGAAAAATCGCACTTCGATAGCACTCAGAGGGAGTAGAAAGAACCTTGAAACCGTAGCACGGAACCAACACGCTAAACCGTGACGTCAGTAGACTGAGCGCCACGGAGTATCGGGAAGGGACCAAACGACGGAGAACGGGGTCTTGCACGTCCGCACTGGGCGGCGATCGGAGCGAGAATGTTGACTGTTTGGTGTAGTCCGAGCGCTAATAAACAATTTTGAGTAGGCAAATACTTGTGACACCATGAAAATTTGTGACATTGTCCTTAAATGGCATTTCACCGAAAGAGGAATGTAGTGAGGCAAAGCGACCCTCAAATTATTTTCTCCCAGTATTTATCAATTATAAAGAATATTATTGAGGCGTTTTGTAATTTTGAAAAATTTCAAAATCCTATTTATTTGGGTTTAAAAGTCAACCACTTTCATTTTGGGAGAATAATGTAGGCACTTAGGAGTGATTATAATAATGTGACTTTATATTAATGACCTCCCAAACTTAACTAATCATAACTGCATATTATTTGCTGATGATATGACAATCACAATAAAATGTAAAAATAATTATGACACTGAAAAAGAAACAAATATAGTTTTAATTAGCGTCGTCAACTGGTTAGACATGAATAATTTACTAAATGATCTCTCAAAAACAAAAATAATACAATTCAAAACATATAACTGTAAAATATCAGATCTTCAAATTGAGTTTGACAAAAATGAGTTTCTTTTTCAACAGAATTTCTTGGTATAACAATCGACAAACATTGCAACTGAAAGCTAATATAGCTCATATCTAATGTTCAAAAATTGATAGGTTTATTTATGTTCTTAAAATGAAATGAAATGAAATGAAATATTTATTTCTCAACATTGACAATTACTTGTTCTTATTGACGTCAAATAAAACATGATTCTACCACCAGTTTGAAAAACCCTTCGTGAAGAAGAACTGGTAAGAAAATAATTTTACAGAGTCTCTTAATGTCTATACAAAATTATTCTTTTCTGATCTGTTAGCTCGGCAAGTCTCCCTCCCCCCAAGTATCCAAACGACGAACACCCTCAAACGGCACCCGTTCACGAGTTAAACGGATAACTCTCACAATATCCACCCAGGCAGCTACACTGGCTAACCATGGATATGTCTTTTCAAATATTCGATATGGACTTATTTTATGGGGTAACTCGGTTGAAGCTGACAGAATATTTAAAATCCAGAAAAAATGTCTACGCTGTATATGTAAAGCACATTACCTAGATAGTTGTAGATTTTAGGCCTCTATTTAAGCAATTGAAAATATTACCACTTCCGTCACTATACATTTTTGAAATTTGCTGCTTTGTAAAGAGACACATGCATCTTTTTAAGAATGAAGATGATATAATGGGTATCGTTTTAGACATAAGAAAAAACTTTATGTGCTTGCTCAAAAACTCAAAATATGTAGCACTAATGTACATTGCATGGCAGTTAAGATTTTCAATAAACTACCAGTCGAGTACAAAAACTTGTCAGAAAGAAAGTTTAGAACAGCTTTGTTTAATCTTTTAATTGACAAATTGTATTACAATAAACATGACTTTATGACTGATAATAAATTTTGATACCTATCTATATACCTATACTTAAGTGACATTGGCATTGTATAATTTTTAATTATTTTATATTTATGTTTGCTTTAACAAAGTACTGTGTAATTACTTAAACTATGTATTTAGATTTATAATTGTTGTTGTGAAAACTATTCACACGCTGTTCTCAGCAATATATGTACCGGCACAACTTATAATTCAACATCTATTTTGACGCATGTACAAAGCAAATAAATGAATTTTGAATTTTGAATAAATCAGTTTGGTGAGAAATTATACCAGCCAACAGAAAAATTATTTACTTAAAATTGTACATAAAGCGTAGGAAAAAAGGGAAGAAAAGATCAATTTCGAAGCAAGAGTTCAAACACAAAGAACTTCATCACAGAGACGGCGCGACCGCCAGGGTTTGTCTTCACAACCTTAGCAAAATATTTACCCGTTCTTTTTAAATTGCGATTCTGGGTAAAACTTTGAAAATATTCAAGAAGAAGAAGAAAAAAACACTGAAAAACAATTATTTAAATAAATAATTAATCTCATCAAAACTTGAACCATGCGTTTTAAACTAAATAATTTATACTATCCTTATGCACAAGAGGGTGAATAAAATGTTTAACTAAAATCAGCAAGTTAAACTTTACTATATATTATTAAAAATTATTCACAACACTCTTAATGATAAGCGATTTCATTATATGCTTCTTTGATGAGAGCATCTTGGTCTTGCTTTACGTACCTGGATAATGGCTCTGGTACATCATAGACGCATACATCAAGTCACTTATGTTGCTTCCGAAAAAGATAGAATGATGCAAAACTTGGGCTTGCATGAAAGTCAAAATACTTATATTCCATATCGTGTCGTATATGGTCACTTAGTATATGACAAGTAAATCAGGCGATTTTGAGGAGCTTGTAAAAATACGCTTGCTTAAACTTAGATTAGCACGTAGCCAATAAATGGTTTGTTATTTAATTTATTTTTGACATTTGTCATTTGTAATTTTTGAACTGAATAAAACACTATTATTTTTAATCACACGATTAATTTTTAAACCATAAATAAACATTCCAAGGTAGTAGCTCAGTAGTTAAAAGACTCAACCTGTATACAAGATAGGTGGATTTTTAACACTGCTTTGCCAATATCCCAAAAAATTACTTTTGTTCTATTCAGTCCATAGCGACCACTGACTTAACTTACAAAAATACAAAGAGGAACTCAAAGAATTAAGTATGACTCACTTCCTCATTTAAAACCACCAGCTCCCCCATCCAAAGCCCCAGCCCCATCCCCAACCGAAACCCCAACATGGCCAGAACCACCCCACGCCGCAGCAGCCACCGCCACCGTTGTTACAGTTCCTCCTTCTAGCTTCACTCAAGTTCACCGCGCAGACTAATACTAGTACCAATATTAGTAACTGAAAAGAAACAAAATATCTATATATATACAGGGTGTAAAATAAAGGAAGCATAATACTTAAGGCTCAGTAAGTATACCATTGTTAGAATACACTGTAAAAGAATTGGAGTTATTGGGGCTGGTTAAGACTTTCACACATTAAAATATTTTTACTTCAACATCTTTGTTTTTATTATGCTTCCTTCATTATAATACCTGTATATAATAATGTAGAGTCTATAGTATTACTACGAGAACGAAAGCTCCAACTTTTTATTTTTATTTTTTTAGATTATACTAACTCATCGATCACATATAAAAATTAGATACACAATCAGTCTCAGAAAAAATCCTCACCAAAAGAGTGCCCAAATGAGTATTTGTATATGTATACATATTTTAGGAAAGCATATTAGCACTTATTATCAATATAATAAAAAAAACTTATGAATGTAGTCAAGAAACCAGTATAAATACCTATTTTTGACAACTCCAGTTGAAAATCAACAGTCGAGTTTCGTTCATAAAATGTATAAATTGTAGTCGACTTTCTAAATTCTATTTATATCATGCCTGTAGAGTTGAATTTACAATAACATAGTTTGTTATATACCAATTGTAATTCTTGAAAAACGTCTAAAACATTGTGGACAGTATGACGGAACAAACTCAAACTTTGTATATAAAATGGGAATATAATCTCAATATACCTACTATTAGGATTTGGCAAAATTAATTTTCAACAGTTACTATAAAAATACCTAATGAAATACTACGTACCTGTATATATATTGATAGACATAATAATTAAGGTATAAATGAAGTAAAGATTAGTTAACAAAAAGGAAGTTTAAAATTATTTGCGATCTTAATACATTTCATTGATTAAAAGGGCATATAAAAGGATGTTCAAATAAATTCACTTATCTTACTTAGAATAAAAGTGGGTATTTATTAATTTAGAGTTAGTGTATACTTCTCAGAATCCACATACCTACTAATTAACATAAATACATCTAATAAGTATAACTAAAGTTTAGAAGGTATAGCCATTGGGATGCCTACTTTGTTATTTTAGAGGTTCTCTTCCATTGGTAAGTACGGTCTTATTGGTGACGTAATTATTTACAAGAAAAAAATAATAATTGGGGAATGCTTTCGCATCTACACGTTGATTATAACTCAAAGGTACATTCCTTTATAACAATTTGTTGTACTTAGCCTCGGAATATCACTTGAAATTTAATGGGAGTAAGAGGGTAGATAGTTGCTAGGGCGTTATGTGGGGTTGACAGTGAAGAAAAAAATGCTCCCGGTTGGGTATAAATAAGGCAGGAGGCCACAGAAAGGGGGATTAGATTCTCAGCTTCGGTTCCGGGTGCATTCGATTGTTTGGGTGTTGTCAGGAAGGGAAAAGAACCCAAAGGTCTGCCAGTCCATACATAGATAGTTTTGATTTTTCAGTTGGTTAAAATGAGAATACAGTATTGTTTCTGAAGGAGGGTCTTGTCTTTGGGTGAGTCATTTTTTATTATTGAATATTAATCGGGAATTTAGATTTTAGGAAAGTTCTGCCAGTTCATAGATAAAAGGTTAATTTACGAGTATTTTAAGATTATATGATTTTGTTTGGTGGTGAATTCTGTTTAGGTGAGCGTTTATTTTATTTAATGCTGTAGGGTAATTTAATAGGGAAATTATTGTGTATTTCATTCTTTATATATTTATTAATATATATATATATATATATATATATATATATATATATATTTATGTATATACTTGCATTTTATATTTGATTTTATTTGTAGTAATTATTGACACACACAGAACACTATACATACATACTAAAATGCTGCCTTTTGTGGCGTGGTTTATAGTTACCTAAATATAATGTATTTATGCATTGCAATGGTGAGATATTCGAAAGGGTTATTTGAATGAGTCAAAATAATTTATTTAACATAGACATTTGTATACTGAGTGTGATAATCTCCAACTTGGTGAAGTTTGCAAAGCTGATACTTTAGAACATCTATCTCTTTATTTCCTTCCTTTATCTTTATGTCAATTGGCTCACAACCACGCAGTCATGAAGTTTCTTGTAACCATTTTCATTGATCTGACTATCTGTTGTTGTGACAAGGACGAGTTCCGGCTCATCAGACTCAGGGAGAAAGTTGGTTCAGGAACTTATTGGCTGAAAAATTGACAAGTATTAAAAATTCTTATTTCCTACCTTTATTTATGTTCATTTTGTGACTTGTTATCTGACATAAGACCAAACAGTGGTTGAAGTCTCTTGTTATCAATTTCAATGATCTGAGCTTCTGGTGTTACGACAGGATGACACTCCAGTGCATCAGCCTCAGTGAGAAAGTTGGTTCTGGAACTTCTTGGCTGAATAATTAACAAATGTCATGGAATGAATTATGAATTGGATTTGGAAACTCTTGGCTGAATAAATAACAATTATCATGAAATGGATATTAAAATTACACTTCTGTGTAATTAGTGACATCTGTGGAAAATGATCCAACTTGGAGATCACACTACTCAGTTTATATTAAGGTATCTGCAAGATTTGGATCTTGTGAGATAACTTTATTCAAGATTGTGGAATTTATTGTTAGCTTTATTTATTCTCACAATCTCACCATATTCTATTCTCTACTAAATCTTATAAATCTATTTTCTTACAATGTATTATTATGCATTACTAACACTCGGGTTTTGGATTGGTGAATCCTGGAGAGAGAAAATCAAAAAATGAAAGGATGTCTCTCACATGAATAGGGCTAGGATAGGGGCCCGACCCTCACCCCCATTTTTTATAAATTCCCAGTACATTTTAATTCATCAAACCTATTTCAACAGTCCTTTATTACCTTATATATTTTTTATTATATGTACTTATTATATTATATTTATTATATATTTTTATTACAATATCATTTACTTTCATTCTTAGGTACATTCTTTGTTTCTTATCTTTGTCACATACCTCGGAAAAGAACTTGGTTACTATACAACACATCGTAGGGTTCTACCCCACCTGAGACGATCATGCCAAATAAATATTGTATTTTTATTGATAATGTTTTATCCCGTGCCAATTATAATTGCTCATTCTATTAGCTGAGGGTTTTATAAATATTTTGGATGAGTAGTATAAGAATAAAGTTTGACAATTATATGCTAGGTTTTATATTATGTTTATGTATTTATTTAAAGTTTATATTTATGACATTCCCTTATATTATGATTACATAATGTTGAGAGAGGGGTGGTCGTTACAACAGTTTTACTTATATGTCGTATTTGTATTAAACTGTGTGATCTAGTTTTTATTTGTGATCGAAGCATTAACCAAAATTACCCCCACATCGGGAGCTACGCGGGTGATTCCGCGAGCAACTTCTAGTAAAGAATAAGTTTCTATTATTTTAAGTTATTTCTTTGCATGTACTAACATAGAAATATTAATGAGATTATATTATTTTTAAAACATTAAGTACATTCTGCCAAGGATTTAGCAATGACATTGAAACAGAAATAATTATTCAGGTTAGTGTCTTGTTTACTATAGATATAGGATAACTTTTGTGTCAGTTGCCAAAAGTGAACAAACCCGCCAGAACTAAATAACTCTTTAAAAGAAACAAGGAAAACTGTCGGACTTCGCATACAAAAACTTAACTTAAAACATTTGCAATTTGTAGGGAAAGTCCAATAAAATTTTTCGTATTTTTTTTCAGTTTTGTGAATGGAGGGTGGGCACCAAAGGTAACTGACTCAAACGTTACACTGTATATCTTTAAAGGTTTTACTTACGAGTTTAAACATTTTGAAGAGTTGACTGGAACCTGAGTAGATGTGTGAGTTATGCTCAACTATTTATAAGCTAACTAACTATTTTATCAGCGAAATGATAAATTCTTTGTACTAGATGATCATGAGTAATTCACCTACTTTACTTGAATTCCATACCTTACAAAGTTTTAGTTAGATGTTTCTATTTGACCAGTAAGTTTCTATAATTTGTTAGAAGTTAAGTAAAAAATTGACATAATATTATATTGAAGATCATTAATACCAAATCTTCAAAAGCGTATTCTTCTGAAGCAATATTTAATGATACGGAATACTTTTCTAATTATTAAAAGGCCCAGAGGTTTTTTTTTTATATTAGCTCGTTAATCTTGTAGTTTTAGTGGCAAATTTATGCTAAATACCTTGATACAAAAAAATACAAATGAAGGTTAGTAGACCTTGAACATACAGTATTATCGAATTTTATATTAAATTAGACCATTGTTATCGAAGGTTTTCAAGCACCTTAAATAATGCTATTACGTCGCAGGCCAAAAAATGTGATACGTAGAATACTTGCTCAGGGGTGTTCAAGAGTGTTTACTGGTTTGTAAAAGATTATTGCCTAAAGTGAATTAAACTGAACAATGACATCTTAGATACATTTAACGGAAGCCATAGATATGGTTTAAAAAACAAGCGAAAGAAAAAATGGTTATTAAAACCTTTATAAAAATCGAATACATCTTATTTGTTTTAGCTTTGGATTTAATTTTACAATTCATAGTTAAATTTTTAGTCGTAGTGCTTTCATTTCAGGCTTTTTAGCTACCGATGACGATAATATCAACACATTGCATAATACTATATGGTCTTTAAGAGATAAAATGGCTAAAGGATAATTGCCACAATGGTAAGTATTATAGGTATACAGAATATTCCGAAGATAAGTATTACCAAGAAACTTCACAAACATTTCCAGGTTTTGTAAGCGTAGGAGCTATGCAGAGATTTCGGGGTTACACTAAATGGACCACAGTATCAAGAAGTGTTCTACTCTTTGATCCTATATTTCTGAAACGTTTTCACTCAGGTTTCATACGTGATAACAATAATGAAACTGGAAAAGATTTTTGAAGCATATTATGTATTACGCATTACGTAGGTTGTTCCAGTTTGTGTCGTGCGTGACATAATAGTAACGAACAACATAGGAAAAATATGTTTTCCTATTTCGATAACCTTAAACATTCCTACTCACTGATATGAGTGCTATGCCTACAAATGTAATTATTTATACTTCCTTTTATACATTGTAAATGAGTCATAGTATTTTTGATATTGTTGTTCTACGCGAGTATAAAATGGGATACGTATTGTTGTATCGTCATTCCAGTTTTGGAAGCATCTCTATTTATTCCAAACATGTCGAAAATTGTAAGTAGTTATGAACTTATTTAAATTGTTATGAAACAAACCTAGTCAGAAATTAAGAATAATTTAATGAAATTATTCAGATTGAATTAAAAATGATGTATTTATTGTGCGTATCATAATGTTTATAAACTGATTTTTTATGGAATTGGGGGCAATTTAATAAAATAAAATAAATTTTTTTAAATAGAGAATTAAGTGTCAAACAATATTGGTTCGTCAACTATTTCAACCTTTGTAATATTTAAGAGAATTATATAAATTGTCTTGTACCAGCGTTTACTTTTGTATTCTTATTATGGACTGACGAAGTGAACGATTTAAATTACTTTTAAATTGATCGATCGGATTAATAAATCCTTAACGTGTACTCGCAGACTTGCGATTCTTTGCTTAGTTATAAACTTGCCTAATATGTCATAGTTCAGTCAAAGTATCGATAAAACTTTTATTCGTGTTCACATAACCGTATTTTACTCGTATGTTTATAAAGAGGATATTCCTGAAATATATTGTACTAGGTCCCATGGTTTCGCTCACGAATTTCTCGAAAACACTGATTTTCTTCTAGATTTATTAAAATTTCAGGACAAAAGCTAGCTATCTATGTATAGTATCCGTATGCCAAATTTAATAAAATTCTGTTCGGCTGTTTTTGCGTCAGTGAGTAACAAACATTCAAACATACAATCTTTTATATTTATAATATTAGTAGGATTTATTTATACCATTTTACATATCGTACCAATGTAAAATCACAATACAAAATGCGTGGTTTCTTCTACAGTGTTATTTTCATTTGCAGATACTTCTCCTGTTAATAGCGCTGGTATGCCTCAGTGCAGTGGGTGAGTCCCGGCCGTACGGCGGTGGATTCTGCGGTGGATATGCATTAGGCCTGTACTACAGTCTGCTCTTTCGTTCTCTTTGCGGATTTGGATGGTTCTATTGACCTTAATTAATTAATTATTATTTGATTGATAATAACCAGTACAAATATAAGATTTTGAAATTATCTTTGGTTTGTGTTGTGTTGGGTATTTATAATGGGGTGTTCACTTAAATAACGCTTATATGGATAGTTTCACGAAACAAACGAATACTATCACATTAAAAAGAATAATGTTGCATACCCATTACTGAAGTACTCTTTCATAGTACTTCTAAAAAGACTAGACAAAACTAGAAGTCTAGAAAAAAAATGCACGCCATTTCGCAAATACAAAGCAATAAATACAATCGAATCCTGGAGGTCATCTCGTTTTATTCCAAATTTAAAAGGACGAGCCTTCTGATGGTACTTAACTAGTATATCTATGTAGGAATAGATGTCGAATGCAAAAAAATGCATACTAAACTATAAGTTAACATGATAGACGGCGTGATGCGTGGACCAGACGTTGTAATTTAATATTTGTTTACATAAAAATGTACGGCATTTGAATAACACATAATTACAGGTGCAATAGTATTACAAGTGACACGTATTCTCATGATTAGTCTATTTACTTAATTACACTAGTTTGTGATACCAACATGACGTTGATGATTAGACACGTTTGGTTTAAACTATTTAAATAGATTGGTTTCATAAAACTGCTATGCTTGCTCATCCATTACTAGGACTATTTCGTTCTTTACTTTCAGGAACAGAGTCAATTTCAAAGTAAGTTTTATACTTTTTATTAAATGCTCAAGCATTACTGGTCCAAGTCATTACTTTATGAAAAAACAAAAGTATGGGATGAAAACGACGAAATATAAGACGAGTTACAATACGGCTAAGGTAAAAAAAGGTATCTTAAGTTACTAAAAAAGCAAGAATAGGAACTATCCACATTTACAACACTTACCCACTAAACTAAATCAATTCCATTAAACCAGTCACCCTAGCAACAAAATCAATCTACATAAGTGAATCCTAATCCTATTTTTCCATAGTATATTTCTGTGAAAGCGATTCCGATTCCATACATTTTGCAAGCCATACAAGTCCTTGAAAAAATAACACGAGTTCCTTTGTAGAACCGCATGTGTGATTTTCTTTTCAAGCCTATTTGTGACGTAACTCAGTAGATCTATTGTTATAAGAAAACAAATGCTAGCTTTGTTCGGAAGCTGTTGCAGCTTTCAATAGCTGTTCAAGGCTGATGCGATAAAAGTATTAGACTGTGTCATGCCTTTCATGTCTTGTGATTGTAGAGTCTAGGTAGCTTTATGTGGCATTTCTATGAAATGTGTCAACAGGACTTCGAGTGCGAACAAGAAAGAGTCGGTAGCACAGTGGCTAAGCCGCTGGCTACTCGATCTTTACGTCGCGGGTTCGATCTCCGTGACTGTCAAATGTACCGATGAGTGTTTACAACTTAAGTACGTAAACCCAACTGCTCTAACGGTGAAGGAAAACATCTTGAAGAAATTCATATACTTACCTAAGAAATTATTTTGAAGGTATGTGTAAAAGTCTGCCAACCCGCAGTAGGTAAGTGTGGTGGACTATGAATTACTTAATACCAACCTTTATGGCCGGTTTACACGCATTCAGTGGTTAAGTTGGTAACTAAATTTTAATTTAAAAATTACGTGTCAGTTGAGTTACAAGTGGTAAGTTAAAATCTAGTACGCAAGTGATTAAATCGATTCGGATTCGTTCTTTTTTTCGACGGGGCTTCTCACTTAAAACGTTTGGACGTGATTTTTTAGTTAGAAAATTTTGAAAAAACGCATATTCTTCTAGAGATTTTACTTTTCGCAACAAATTCTTCCTGGAATTGGTCCAAAATCCCGTTTTGTGATAAATCACATATCTAAGTACAGAATTGACGAATTCCTTGACATTAATCACCGTTCATTTTTATTGAACTTATTAACTACTTAATCCGATGGGCACGTGTGACACGACACAGTGACGTGTAGTAACCTAAAATTTAGTTTTTTTTTTTGTTCCCCTCCGCGGGAAGGGCAGGAGGATAAAAATGCCCTGACGCATACTCTGGCGCGATTCCAGAGTTATGAGGGACTCGTCCCGACGCCTACCAGAACCATACCCACTAAAAACCCCCTGTCGGCTCGTGCATTTTTGCCACTCAGCCTTCATCTGAGCGACGGCCAATTGGAGAAAGAGGCCGCGCTAGCGGGGCCCTTAAGGGGTCACCCGCTGGGATTACATAGCACTGAAGGTGCTCAAAGCACTGAAGGTGAATACATAGCACTGAAGGTGCTCAAAATGAAAATCAAATAATAAAAAAAATTAAAAATTGCAAAATAAAATTGAATTAATTCGCATTTACGTTAGAATTAGGATTTACGTTAGAATTAGAATTTGCGGCCAGAAGGGCTTCGAGATCGGCTGACAGTCTGGTGGATGAGTACGCTTGCGCATTCCTAGGCCTAGCGACTTTGAACTTCGAATCTAAGACAGGAGTAGTATATGAGACTGAATCACGAAATAGAGGATTGGGATGGGTTTGGGAGCGTTTGAAGAACGCTTCAGAGAGTGTTTTGAGGTGTTGTTGTACTGTAGGCAGTTCAAGATCTCTATGCAAGTTCGCGTTACGCACGTACCACGGTGCGTTTGTGGCCCTGCGGCAAAAGAGGTTTGAACTACCTGCAGTTTGTGCTGGAGGGAGGGTTTGACGTGGGCAAAGATTGGCGAGGCATACGTCATGACGGGTCTAACGCAGACCTTGTAAAGTGTACGTTTGTTTCTGAAAGACATTTTACTTTTTCTACCTAACATGCTATTTAGGCGGCCTAAGTAGTGACGAGCGAGTCTCGAAACTCTTTCGACGTGTGGCTTGAAAGAAAGCGTCGGATCTAATGTGACGCCTAAGTATTTAGTACTGCGTTTCCAGGGGATGGGAATGCCTAACATTCGAACGTGGGGATCGCCAGCGGGACGACGGCGTTTGTGGTCGAAGCGCATCGCAGAACTCTTTTCAGGGTTCACATCGATGCGCCATTTTTGAAACCATACACCAAGGGCGTTTACGGCCTTTTGGAGTCTGGTTACAAGGTGCCGAACACTTTGGCCTTTGGTATAGAGTGCGGTGTCGTCGGCAAAGAGGGCGAGTTCGACGCCTTTCGGCGGGATGGGAATGTCGTTGGTGTACACGGTGTACAGCAGAGGGGCGAGGACTGAGCCTTGAAGGACTCCAGCCTTTATGGGACGAGGCGCAGAAAGCGTGCCTTCGTGTTTAAATCGAAACGTACGGTCTTTGAGAAACGACGCTATTAACCTGACTAGGCGATACGGTAAGCCTATTTTGTAGAGTTTATAAACGAGACCGCTGTGCCAGACTTTATCGAACGTGGCTACGTCAAAGAAAACCGCGACTGTTTTATAACGACGCGGATAGAAACCGTCAAGTATATACTCGACGATTCGATGGACTTACTGAGGGCAGGAGTGTTTAGCACGAAAGCCGAACTGATGGGGAATAATGAGAGGATCGCCATCCGTTGGAAACAGATGGTTCCGCATTCGAGAGAGTATGACTCTCCAATTGGTAAAGGTCTTAGGAGATGAGACGTCATCGTTCGGCGGTCCTAGCACGAGGGAGACGGGGCGATGGTCGGAGCCTAGGTCATCGAGAGGTTCGACAGACCTGAGGTCGAGGTTGATTCGCTTGATTATTGCAAAATCGAGGATATCAGGAGAGTGGTTCGGGTTGTCGGGATAGTGGGTGGGAGTGATGGGGGAGATGACATCTAAGTCAAGTGAATTTGTGATGGCGAGGAGAGCGATACCGCTGGTGTTGGTTGATAGGCACGTCCAGTCAGTATGTTTGGAGTTAAAGTCTCCGAACATAATGACTGAATGGCCGAGGGCGAGAATGGCCTCAAAGTCGCTGCGGATTGGTCTGGTACCACTAGGTATGTAGACTGAAGCTATGATGATGGTCGGATGACCAGTCATAGCCAATCTACACACAGTGGCTTCTATGTTGAAGAGAGGAGGGGTAGGGAGAGGACAGCAATGGAATCCTCTTTTGTAATAAATAGCAGTGCCGCCGAAACCATCGGAGTTGGGCCTATCGTTGTGAGTAAACGCGTACTTAGGAATAGCGAATCCCCTGGAGCGGTTTGGAGTAAGCCATGTCTCTTGAAGAAGCAATAAGTCTGGCTCGTTGTTCTGAAGGAACAGTTTGAGCTCAGGAAGGTTAGTATTAAGGCTACGAACGTTAAAATAAACTAGGGATAAGCCCTTGGGTTTGATACGACCGGACGCGGGATTTGCGGGTCTAGACATTATATTGCTTGGTTACGAATTTATACAAAAAATAAAAATAAAATTTATAGCGAACTTAGAAGCGAGTGGTGTTCGGCTAACGCAAATAAACGCTCTTGAGGAGAGCGGGTGGCTCGCAGTTTGCGTGCGAGAACAGAAATTTCCGTAATGTCGACGTTTTGAATGACGTCGAACACGGTCTTCATGTCCTCAGCCAGCGACGACTGAGGTGAAGATGGCAAAGCAGGGCGCGGCCCTACGGAAGCTACGGGAGCTGGGATGGGTCGGGAAGGTGCAGGCGGGACAGCCGGACGCTGTCTCCAAGACAGAGCCGGAGTAGGCGTCGGCTGAACGGGCTTTACTTCCGGGGGACCCCGGTTGCGCAGCGGCGGGAAGTTAGCGGGAGTGAGCGGCGGCGCCGGTTTAGGCGCGACCCTCTTAGCGGTGGAGCGCGGAGCGCGCGGGCAACCCCTGTAGTTAGCTGTATGACCGGACTGGCCGCACAGCACACAGGCAGGGGGGGAAGTGGATTCGGGAGTGCGAGTGCACTCCTTCGTTATGTGCGGATCCAGGCACTTAACGCACCTGGGGGGAGCTGAGCAGTTAGCCGCTGCGTGGCCATAGAGCTGGCAGCGGTGGCACTGCCCAGGGTGACCACGGGGGTTGGGACGCTCGACGGAGATATTTGAGAGTCCGCAAATTGTGCGAGCCTCTCTAAAGATCTCCCTCGAGTTGGGAGTATTCGACAAGATAACTAAAGCTAACGGAAAGCGCCTACCGCGGTTAGAGTGCATCTTGTGCACTGCTACAGCCGGGAAGCCCTGGGACTTAAGGTCCTCGAGAATGTCTTCATTACTGAGTTCAAACGGGACGCCCCGTAGTACTGCGCGGATCTTACGCTCCTCCGGGAGGGCGTAAGTGTGGTACGCGATTTATTTAAGCGAAAGTAAACGAATGATCGCGCGGAAGTCGTCGATAGACGCGACTTGGATTTTTATAGTGTCGCCTGCGTTATTTGCCTTGAGGTAATTGATTTTGTGCTCTTTGCACAGGTTAGAAACCGCGGTCCAGCGCGCTTTATCGCGGAGGAAGACGGGCGGAGGGAGCTGAGGCTTCGATGGGACGGGAGCGCAGCGCGTCGCTGGCTTAGACGGGACCGACGGAGACGCGGTCACTTCGAGTGACATGAGCGGCGCGGGGGCGGGTGTAGAAGACACCGGGGTTGGCTCGGGTGTTGAACACACCACGGCTTTTTTCGAACGCTTCTTAGAGCGTTTGGCAACTAACTGGAACGCGGGCTCAGGAGAACCGGTTAGGGTGGCGGCGACCGACGAAGCTTCGGACGCGGCGGAGTCTGAATCGCTCCCGGGAGCGGTACGCTTCCTGCGAGATGAGCGCGAGGATGAGACCGACGCGCAGTCCATATCGGATGGAACGGGAGACGCGGGAGAGCTATACATCTGAGGGGTCTGGACATTAGAGGCCTGAGGGGCCGGGGACGCAATAGATGCCTGTAAGGCCTGCGTTAGTACGTCAGCGGGTATGCTTACGCCAGACGCAGCGAGCGCCTTGGCGAACGACCTAAGAATATTAACAAGGTCCATTGGAGGGCTTGGAATTACAATATGTAATATATAAATATATAATGTATGCCTAGGTTCCCTAGCAAAAACCCAGCGAACCCTAGCGGCAAACCTCCCTACCAGCGGTAGGGGGGCTGGGGAGAGTAACTTAAAACTAACCGTAGTACGCCGAAGGCCGCTACCTAGAAACGTAAAAAAGGGTACGCAGGTAAAGAGTTGACCGCGTTAGGGTCAACCTTTACCGACAGAAAGGACAAATACACACGAAGAACACACAGATATGATAAAAATAAATATGAAAATAGGAGAAAAATAAAAAAAAATAGAGAAGAGAAATAAATAAAAATAAAAAGGACTGGTTCAGTACAAATTCGTTGTCACCGTTAAGTATCCTTTGTACTGAGACCAGACTACTTACGCTGGGCACAACACTGCACTCAGCACAAGCACAACACAACTTAGCACAGCACTTTGAAGACTAAGGGGCTTAGTCGCAAAGAAAAATCGCACTTCGATAGCACTCAGAGGTAGTAGAAAAACCTTGAAAACCGTAGCACGGAACCAACACGCTAAACTGTGACGTCAGTAGACTGAGCGCCACGGAATAACGGGAAAGGACCGATCAACGGAGAACGGGGTCTTGCACGTACGCACCGCGTGGCGATCGGAGCGAGAATGTAAAATTTAGTTGCCAACTTAATTACTTAATACGTGTAAGCCGCGCATTACTTGGGTAAGCCTGATATCCCTGCAGCGGGAATATTAGCGCCGTCGTAGTTTTATGTGGCAACAAAATTTAGGGAACAAAGTAACTATATGTTATTTTCATAAATTTTGTATCTTATTACACGTGTCTTTGTATATATATTAATTAGTAATAAATTTGCTTACGTATTAGTAAATTGCATTGGATTGATTTGCATGCTTTTCTAGAATTGACATAGTAAAATTGATGCATATGTTATTTAATCTGTAGTTATTACTGCCAGTTCGCTTAACTTAAATTATTAAACTATGTATTAAAAATCATGCTAGTATTTGATACGAAACAAACGTTATAAATAAGCCTTGTTGACTCACGCGTGTATGAGTTTCATTCTTATATTTATAATTAAAAAGATTACCATTTTAATCGATCTTCATAGTTTGTTATACAGATATTAAGTGTAAGTAGAGTTTTGTTTGTTAAGATCTTGTTTGGTACGGCATTACAGCCCTCCTATTTAACAACTATTTATATAGAAATATTTATTTATATAGAAGACAAACGTCTAATCCTTTTTGAATAAAAAAAACCCGCCGTAAATATCCGGTTAAAGGGGTGGAGCAGCCAGTTTAGGGACCAATCCAACTGAACGCATTGTTGTTCGATATTATAATTACATTTAATATTAATTAACATAACACCTACCTGATATCCATGGATGCGGATGCTATTACCATATGGTTCTCGCGCTCGTTTGCAGGCTATGGGCTCGCCATGAAACTGAGACTCAGAAAAAAGTATATAAATTTAAATTGAACTGATTTTGTGATCTAACAGATTTTCTTTCTCCAAGTTTAATTTAAGGCTGTTGCGCAACCTGACAATAACAGTTTTGATTAGCTCACAACGCCTTGTCAAATGCAAAATCTTTTGAATTTAACCTGTCCAGGGAACTGCATATGGCTCGAAGAGCATATTACGCAATATCAGAATAGCCTACATGCGCAAAGCGAAATGTTTATTTTGAATTTTAATTTTCCCGTCATAAGGTTGATATTGGTATATTGAATTTAAGCATCGGTGTCAATGAGAGATGTCTATTGCATACTTAGATGCGACGCAACTCCCCTCTGTATTGCGTAATGGGACGTCGAAAGATTCCGAGATTTAGTGTATTATTGTGTGGATGTAAGCATTGAAACTGCGAGAGTTATTACCTTTTACTTCGTTAATAAGTTTAATAAACATAATATTTAATACAGTTAATATAATATACCGGGTGAATATATATATTCTACAAACGTTTCTTTTTTTTAATTTTAGTCTTTTTTTTTCGATTTCGCTTTATAGTAATAGTAAATTTATCTGTTGTGTTACCGCAATAAATCAATTAAGGCCTAGGCCCACTTGATAATATTACAAAGCTTAATAACTATGTTAGTGTTACAAGAATTTTCTGCGAATCCTAAATCATCAAAATTCGCACATATAGTAACATTACTATCTAAACAGTCCATTACGAACAATACTTGTTGACGAAAATGAAATACATTTTCGTATGATGCATATTTTGACCGAAATTGTTCAATTTTGGTTAACATATGCATAACACGGTGTCAAACGACGACCGAGTGGTTTAGTGGTAAGTAGCCTTGCCTCATACGGTGAAGGTACCAGGTTCGAGTCCTGGTCGGGGCATTCATGAATGTGATAAACACAGATGTTTGTTCTCGGGTCATGGTTACTTGTTCTCCCCCAGTTCACTGTATGGTCATCCATATAACAAGCTCTGCTTACTTTGGGGCCATACAGTTGGTGTGTTTGTCTGGAGATTTATTATTTACTAAAGATGGCGGTGAAGGGCTTTAATGTAAATTGATAAATGATGTAAAAGTTGGGAAAATTGCTCAGAATTGTGACCTGTGCCCTTGTGACCATTTTCGTAGTGAGCGTACCGCTGTAAGCAGCAAAATGTCACCCTTTATAAGGGGTTAAAAAAATTATTTGAATTAAAATTGGCATAATTTTGTGCTCCATTTCATCTGGTGAAAACTAAAAATTGAGACACAATCGCAAAATCTAATAAAATCGGACGTTTAGGTGAGAATGTATTTCACAACCTGCATTTAAATGTACCCATTAAACCCAAATGACATACATAAATAAATTTGTAAGATAAAGTTAATTAAAGTAAATACCAACCCAAGTTTTCATGAAAAGACATTATCAGTAACCCTGCCCCATACACCGAAGGTCCCAGGTTGGAGTCCTGGTCGGGGCATTCATTTGTGTGATGAACGCAGATGTTTGTTCTCGTGTCATGGTTGTTTATTTTTAAATATGTTTATTTTTTTTGGATTCGGCCTCGGTTTTCTATAACGCAAGCTCTGATCACTGTTTTTAAATATTATGTACAGTTATTTTTTTATACTAAAGTTTAATTAAACTCCACTACAACAATTCCACTTCTCAATGCGATAAAGATTGGTTTTCGTTATCATTTCATAACACCCTTTAAACTACAAGTTTATCAAATAAACTTATCGTAGTAGTTCAGATCTTGTCGGGGTGGTAGCATTGTCCTTCCTGCTTTGACCGCCATAATAATCAAGTTTACAAGATTGTGTTCCGGTTAAAGAGAAGGGACTGCAATTACTGGAACAAAGAAAATTTCAACTTGAGTTTATGGTCGTCAACGCATCATTATATTAATAACATCTTCGATCAAAGGTGTCCATGGGCGCAGATGCCACTCACCATCAGCTGGATCTCGAGCTCGTTTTTCGGCTGTGACAAAGTTTTAAAAAACAATATAAAACTTTGGTTCATTAAAATGGACATAACTTTTTAGTTAATCTAATCTTATGTCTTTGAGCAATCTTCGTTAAGGGAAATTTGACAGTCCAGGCATTCTGCCCACGTCTCTGAAGAAAACATTGTGAACAGGGAATAATATTTTATTTGAACAGTCAGTTTCTTGAACTCAGAAACAAGAGAAACAACTGTGAAAAAATTAAAATAAATGTTTTGAATATTTAGTGTTAGCTTGAAGATAGTTCCGTGTAAAAAATAAATATTAAACTGTTTGAGAAAAGGTTAAGATAATGTTTAGTTATAGACAATACGTCCTCGGGGGTGTAATGAGGGTTCTAGATTTATGTGGTAGTGATGTTTATATTGTTAAGATACCGCCCGGAGCGTTACTACGGAATCTCCTACTTGCCATAATAATCACCTTTTTGTGGTTCTGTTCCGTTGAAGGGACGGAGAAGCTTTCATTTCATTTCGTTTCATTTCATTTCATTTCAGCCAGTGCAGTTACTGGAACAAAGGCAATTCCGACATGTGTCACTAACCGACATAATAATAGCTGCCTCTATTAATAAATAGACCACCTCAAATGATGCCCATGAGTGGTCACATGCTAATGTGTCGGCTATGAAAAGAGTAAAAAGTAAGACATTCTGGGTCCTACCGTACTTTGAAAATTTGGTAAGCACGATTATGTCAATCTCTAGTATCGGAACCATTGCCCGCTGGAAGATATACCGGGTGACTTTTTTACCGTTCGGGAAAATGGCACATGGGCGCACACCACAATATGTAACTAGTGTGCTCCCCAGCTCTAATTTTATTTTATTTTATTTTATTTTAGTAAAACTCAGGAGATCACAAACAGTAATGTACAAAGCAGTTTACAAATATAATATTTAAATATGTTTCTGTACATCCCAACAACATGATCTACAATTAAATTATACAAGTTACAAGTTCACGGCTGTCACTTTTGTATTAAATTAGGCTTAATTGTTTCAAAAAATCAAGTAAATAAATATATAAGTACATACATACACATTTAAATACATACATATAATATATAAATACATAATAATATACGGTGAAAAATGCAAATGAGAATGAGAATCTCACCGTTGTTTATTTCAATCATACATCTATATTTTTTTTTTAAGATATTAACAATTTCTTTTCTATATTTATTATTTAAAATAGTTTTTGAATTTGCAGCCACACTCACCTGCACTCAACTTATCGCAAAGTTTTTGCACCAAAACTTAAAAAGGTTTACTACTCAACTACTTACCCTCGAAATAAATATTTTGAGGCTATTTTCCAAAATGGCGTAATAGTACGCTTCAAATTCTTGCCACGTGCATTCAATGTCAGATCAGCTCGTGCGCAGAGTTTAATGTGACCTACTATTGCAACATGCGTCTCGGGACCAACTATAAAACGTCCAGGTCATCACTGATTTGATATGAGTCTTTCTTTGGCTTACAATCAATCTTACAAGATGATGAAAATTGTAAGTTCTTATTTAAAATACGTAATTATCCCTCTGAAGCGTGCTTTACTCATAATTTTGATTATGTTATTTGCATCCCATAAATTATTATAAAGGCCTTTCAAAGAAACATCTAGTTAATATACATAAAATATTTATAACGTAAGATTTTAAAACGTTAGTCTACAAAGCTATTGGTAAAGCTTATGTGGTACTGTAACGAGAGTCTTATATCGTAATATATAGCGTTTTATTCCAACAACAGACGTATTTCGATGAAAATTACCTAAAAGTTCAGTAATTATCAAGTAAAAATCTAGTTATTGATATTTGATAATTGCTAATTTAATTCATAAATAAAGACAAAAATGCGGCTGTCATCTACGCCATGAGGCAGTCAAAAACACCCTACTTTGAGAATAAACACACATTTTTACTATAATTGCAGGTTATCTTCTCCGTGCTGGTAGCCATGGCTATGGCTAAGCCTGCTATAGTAGCTGCACCACTCGTGGCTGCTCCGGCACCTATAGTGACCGCAACCAGCTCACAGTACTACCATCGCATCAATAACGGCCTTGCTGCGTATGTCGCCGCCCCTGCTGCTTATGTCGCTCCTGCTGCGGCTTACGTCGCCCCCGCCGCACCTTACGTGGCCGCACCCTACGCCTCCTACGTAGCCGCCCCTGCTGCTTCCATTGTTGCTGTATAAAAATTAACCATGGCTTGTGTAAAAATGTAAATCAAAGCTTTAATGTGATATTTTGGGATAAATATTTGATGATTATTTAAATAACACAATTTTATTCCACACTTCCCTCGAGATTGTTTTTGTTAAAAGCTACTTATAGGTAGGTTGATGTAAATGGGTATATCATAACTGTAATTAATCTGAAAGAAACATATTTCAATATAACTGTGAAATAAACTCGGTGTATGTTTCTTTCAGTACTTAAGAAATTGTCAGTGATGAAGGGATATTTTAGTTGACTAACCAGCTAGCTCCGAACTCATTGTTAACGCCAGTTGGTCAACCTTTAAACATGATTGTTGAAGCAACCGCAATTATTCGTATTTCTTTGTTACTACAAAAAGAAAAGGTACCTACATGAAAGAACGAACTCAAAAGAACTACATGGAAATAAAAAATACATGAGCTGCATAAGCAAAACGTGTATATATTTAAAGCCACGTCTAGCTGTTATAAAAATATTTGTAATTTTAGCTAAATGTAGAGTCTTTCATGGTCTGTTGACATAAATCAAATCATGCAGCATAACGCATTGTGTCTTCACCGTGTTACTCGTGCACAGTGCTAGCTTACGATAGAAAGGAAAAAAGGTAAAGTAAGAGTCTAAAGTTTATTAAGGGTTTTTCTATAATAATGTTGAATCATTGAGCAAAATTTTTTATAGTATAGAAATATATAATGAGGTAAGAAGGGAGATATTTTTTTTTATTGTATCATTATTTGATGTTATGTTAATGCTCACACATAAGTTAATATAAATTTTGAATTTAAAATATTAAAAAAAATTAATATAGCTTTTTGATATCAATGGAAAAGTTTTAACAAAACAAATAACTCATATATAATAATATTGAAACAAAAATGCTGACCAACTTCAAAATGACTTTCATTAAAATACATGCCAATCGCAGGGATCCAGACAGTTTGCTAAGTTATCTCTTGAATTATTTTGTTCACCTGCTAATATATCCTAGAGCATCCATTGCCAGAATCTCATACGACTCAGTAGGATTTAGATTTTAAACATGATGCGGAGAGCAAAGTTTAAATAGCAGCCCTAATCCAGCCTTTTCTATTGTGCTATGTATATGTAATTGTAATTCCAAATGCAGCTGGAATCGTAAAGCTCATAGCTTAAGCACGTGGGTTCAGCGCTGCAACTAATTTATGAATTGAAAATTTTATTTCTTAGTTCTTACACGAGGATCTCTAAAAATACCTTATTTTCTTTCTGGTAAACACGGACAAAGGTATCATTGTCGCCTCGTGCTAGACCTGTTGACGACTTCAAATAAAACCTAGCTATATACAAATTGAATTTAAATTTCTTTGATTTAAGACTGTGACATGTTTTTAGTTTTATTTTCACAGGAAAATAGTGTTTCAAGAACCTGCGAACCTACTTAATGGACGCCGCCGTAGTTCACGGGGTTTGAAAGAGTGATAGTTAAAAGTGCTTGATATTAAATATTTATTTACTAAATAGATTTTATTTGTTCACAATGATATAAATCACAATGATAGATGAGTGCCGGCCGGCCTGTTAATATTGATAGACACATGATAGCTGCTTGGTGACCGACTGGACACTTAACAATATTTTACAATTTATACTTTACAAAATTTGTTCATTTCCCTACGTGACCTAGCTATCGTTGCGCGTCAAAGATTACGTTGCAAAATCCTTGCATTGTACACTGCATAAATTTTATTTAACATCTGTCCAAATTATTGGGTCAAGTGAACAAAAAGATAATTTTCATTACATAAATTATTTGATTGTAAAATTCAAATATATTTAAAATTGAACTTTCAAAAGAACAATCTGAAAATCCTTTATAATGGGAGATAATAAAATTAAATTTAAATTAAACATATTTTAGAATTGTGTAATAAATATTTTAACATCAAATCATGTCATCAACAACGAGTATATGAAAAAATGCACAATAATTTGTGTGGAAAAAACAGTCCTCGCACAAGGGAAGTAAATCGTTACATTTTATCACGTACGTGATGATGCAAAATCAAAGTTACATCGTTTGTTGCGCTCACCGAAGCTAAATTACTTGATGACTACTCTTTAATAATAAACCTCAACTATTTGAAATGCTTTAAATTGGTGAAAGCATTTCTTCGTGTATTTAGTTATTTCCAAAAAAAACACGAACATCAAGTCTCTAAATGTACTGCGGCCTAATTGTCTAACTTCAACATCTATCATGATCCCTTTCGAAGGTAAAGTGGTTGCGATAGTGATCAACGGAACTGTCTAATTTCTACGATCGCAATCGCTGTTGGATTTATGGTGTATTGAATGATATTGAATGCCATAGAGCGTTATAGTACGCGCAAAATAACTTGACCGGTGTGAAGTTAGCGTGGGAACCGTCGCAGTAGTCATATTTTAGATCTCATTGGTGGTATGAAGAGCGGGGGAAGGGAATGAATTTACCAGAATGTTGCTACTTTATCGGATTACCCGGAATGTCGGGTAAGAATTACCCGTAATATTTAGCTAAAAAATATTTTTAACTGTGAATTCTTTGCTTTTCGTTTATGGTAACATTTTGGAAATCCTTTTTTTGTAATAAAACACTACGAAATGTTTTATTTCGTTGAAAATTGAGTCAAAATAAAGCAAAAGGTTTTATAAACACTACCCAGACTACAGACATGGGAAATATTAGATGTGACAACACTGAGTGAATGAGTGATTGATTTAGTCACTCATTAGTGCTACTCTTTTGTTCTTGTCGCTATCTCTCTTGCTCGTACTTACGGTTGGAAAATTGTTATTGCATTGTTTAGTTGTTGATTTCATTGTCAAGTTTCGTTGTTGTTATAATTTAAAGATTTTTCTTATTGTTCGGATTAATCATGCTTAAGCATCACCCAGCGTCGCATCGGCGGGCCCGAAAAAGTCGAAAATCATTCCAAAATAAAAGTTGCACGAAACTATTTTGTAATTGCTTGTACGTGCGCATACACCCGGAGAAGCTCACTTCACACCGGTCAAGTTATTTTGCGCTAGCTGCGTTTTGTTGCTTTGGTTTTTTCCAAATTGTTGGTTTATTTTCATTAAATTCAAACCACTGTTTTACTTGTATTAAATCATTATAATTACGATATATGTTTATAAAACAATATCAAAATGTGAAATATTTCTAGATTCATGTTAAAATAACATTGTTTTTAGATGACTGAAGGTATCAATCATCACTGTAATTTAAATAGCAAAACGCAAGATAATAATAATGATTGTCACTGACATAATGTTTCATAAAACATCAACAACAAAGTATACAGAAAAGCAAAGAACTTAGGATTATTTGTTAAAATAATTGGTATTCTTAGTAATACTCTATTAGTTTTAAGAAGAATCGGGCTACAGACGATCTTCCTCCGATTTCGTGTGCGTTGTTTTGTTGTGCTAACTCCTGATCGACCGAAATAGCGCGGTTATAGGTGCTGCTATTTACCCTAGTCAGGTATAATTGTATCCAATCTAATAAACATTGCATATAACTAAATAGATTATGACTATTTCTGATTTATTTATAATTTTTACAGATTCCTAGGAAGGCCCAAGCTAGCAATGCTTGCTGGAGCAGAGCTCACGCCAGTGAGTTAAATTCTCAAGAAAGAAATATCATTCAAGAAGCTCCAGAATTATTTAAGGAAGTTGAAGAAGCTGTAGTTCCAGACCCGAGTGATCTTCAAGGGGTTGATGCAAGTGCGCTAATAAATCTTTCTCAGTTCAGTCATACACCTTACACCCCAAATCATTACTTTGTGTAAGGTTACACAAATATTGAGACTGTGTTCCTCAATATTTAAAAATCACATTTTAGTGAATTATAAATTGTGTGTGACAAAAAATTTATGTCTGTGTTAGGAACATTGTTCTTTCTGTAACTGGGAATAATTGAATATTATGAATTATTTAAATGAATTTAATTCAACACAATTGGAGGAGATGTTGATTCTTTTGAGCAGTAAGAGTGTGAATTGGATTTTGAAAACACTAAAGAAATGAATAACACTTTATAAATACTCAACAGGACTTTCAGTACAAAACTTTTTAAGTGTATTTAATATGATTGAAAATGATTTAAATCATTGCAAAAAGAAAAAACTTGTTTTAGGACTCTTAGTAGTAAAATTAAGAACTATGTTTCATATATTGTGTTATATATATAGTGTTTTTTTAGCTGTAAGCTTCCCAAACATTTGTAAAATAAAATAAAATATCCAGCATTTTTAATATTAGCACTTATGTTGTTCAGAAATTATGTAACAATTGTAAGACATTGCTTGATGACAAATTATGGAAAAATTAATTGCTTACTATTGTAATTGTTTGATAGGGACAGTCAGTCAGTTTTGACAGTACAGTTGGGACTTGTGCTCATGTGATGACACTAGTTTGGTACTTTGGTTGGGCTCAGCATCAAACTAATAACGCTCCCCAGATGGTTGGTAGATGAAATATTATTAAGAGATGGTGTTGAATAAATAAATAACAGTATCTAAAAGGTAGTTTTATTTATTATTCAAATCTTACCTTTACTTTTATCTAATAGCCCAATACACATTTGTTATACATGTAGTGCCGTGGGATAGTAGAACATTTTATCTTATTAAGTATACATATACATTGTTTATTTTTCAGCCCATGATTCAACTTCAATCAAGGAATACAATATACATTCAGAAATAGCAATAAGAGTTTCATGTTACACAATTCCTACAACAATAACATTCATATTGCAATTATATCCAAAATATGGATACAGCCTCATAAAAAATTAAATATAAATAAAAATTTTATAATATATATAATTTTAATAAAAAGGTTACAATATTGAAAGAAAAGATATTAGCAATATACAGTATGGTGTTGCTATTTTAATCCATAATAAGATTATTACAGCTGTTTACAAAAAAGTGTGCTAATTTAGTGTCAGAAATTAGCATCATAAGTTTCTATTGCCACATTAACTGCTGTCTGTTCTTTGATAAACATAACTTTGATGCTCTTATCAAGTCAATACCTAAGTTAATGTGATTTTAATGCTCATTATACATCTTGGGGAAGCAATACTACTAATTCTAGAGTAGAGCTATATATATAGGAAATAGATAATAGTGAATTGGTCCTTTTTAATAATGGTATGGTGCGTTAAGTTGTTTCTCTCTTGTGGTGTCTCAATGGTCCCTCCAACTGACTTCAAACAAATCTTTCTTTTGGATGGTCTGTCTATGATGATCCACTTAATCTTCCTATAAATATTAATATTTTGTCAATATTTCAAAGTAAAAAGTTAAGCATATGATAAATAGCATACACTAAATTTAAATTGGAAAATATAGGTTAAAAATGTACATTCAGAATGGCTTAGTATTCGGTATCAGGATTCTTCATTAGGAGGCTTGTAATCTAGGTTTAAAGAACTTCTTGCTTGCTTGTGATACTTGTCTCAATAGTTCTTGTCATAGAAAGTCCAAAAAAACTTCACTTCTTCGGTGGAATGACAAATGCTCAGAGGCTATTCAGAACTCTAAACTGCATAATTTAATTTTAAAAATAATCCTTCCGGGAAAGATATTTTGAATTTCTGTCCTGGATTTCAGCTGCCCAAGTTAGGAATAAAATAATGTTATTGTTGAAATTAATAGGATTGTTTCTTAATTTGATGATTAGATAATCATAGTGCAACAAATTAATAAAATACAGATGCTATAAAGCAATATTAATGTAACTGCAAGGTAGGCCGGAAGACATTGGGTTGCTGAGCACACATTGCCACAATCATTTGGTACCTTGGTTAGGCAAGGTATGAAAATAATGTTGTAACACCTGCCCAGTCATTAGATAATGTACTTCTCATATATGAATAAGAATAAATGCATAAAACTATGTCTTTTATTTATTTTTAAGATTAGAGATTTCATTTCATTTCAAATAATTCTTAATATCATAATTCCAGTACCTTGTTTTACCTAGACCATATAAAAAATTTTGTGAAAGATGTTGGGCACCTTTAAGCCAAAAAAAAAAATACTCCAGACTATTAACAATTATCCTAATTCTCCTGTTAGTGAACAAAATCATATGATAATCATTGTTAGTTTTATATTAAAGCAAGAACAATGCTTTGGTATTCCTTACATTTTGTTGAAAAACTCTGAAAAAGGAGTGTTTGATTTTTGGAAAGTACAATCTATGGCTGAACAATGATATTCCACATCTTACATCCTGCGTTGGAAAAGTCTGAACAGTTGTTAAAGCAACAATTGGAATTATAAGAAGAGTAAAATAATATTTTACCTGCTTATCAATTTAGGTTTCGTAAGGAAATGTCGGCTCGTAATAGTATTTGCCAATTACAGCTGGATATTAAAAACGCTTCAAACATAGAGAACTTTTTAATGTCCATTTACTTTGATGTTGCTGGAGCTTTAAATAGTGTTAATATTGATGTTCTCTGTTCTGAATTGCAGTTTATAGCTGTTCCAAACGAGATTGTTCTTAGGGCACATGATTTCTTGATTAATAGAGAAGTCTTAATTATATGGACCCAAGCTTGCTTGTGTTGGGCTTTTCAAGGTCTTTCTCCGCTAATTTGTATTCTATAAACTTTCGTCGTTCACATTAAATCTTTATTTTTCTTCAAATAGGTTGTATGTGAATAATACTCCTCAAAAAACATTGGAAGGGCTGCAAAATAGCTATTGCCATGTTGGAGGTAAAATAATCAAACATGATGCACATATTTAAATAGACGACTCTTTGACGTGTAGAACATATACATATGTTCTTTATAGAAAAAATTGAAAAATAAACTCGTAATTGCTGATAGATTGTAGAAATTATTTGCCAATAACGTTCAAAAGAATTTCAGACCATCAGATAAGATACACAATTCCAATTTTATGTCAAAAAGATGAAATCATTCATTCAAAAAGCGTCTTTTTCGCTTTCGCCATCATGTGTGAAATATCTGTAGCGTGAAGGAAGTTTATATGCTTCAACTGTCAAATTCAAAGGGATCCTGATAGGTGTTGAAGTTACACAATTAGGCCGCTGGTCAGTCGGAGTTCGGAGCAAAAGAGACAGAAACAGTGCTGGTAGCTAACCGCTCAATAACATTTCAATAGCCTTTGAAGATGTTGGACTACTATTGCTGTGTTATTAAGAAGCAACATTAATGATAAAATTTAAAATTCTAATGAAGTTGGTCATTTAGTCAGTGGGATTGGTGCTAATAAGAACCCACTGTTTTCCGAATGTAAGCTGCTGATATAAGGCATATTCTACGCTACGCAACATTGCTGCTTTAAATCTCAAAGGGGACTTGTTTGTATTTTATGTATCGTATATTTTTATTTTGTTACATAATAACAATGTTACTATTTTACGTTGGTATAACAATCTATTTTTTTGATTATGATAATAATTGGGCAATGATCTTTAATTGTCGTACTTTACAATTTATTCTTACTTTTACAACATTTACTTGTATAAACTATAAATGAGTTTACCGTAAAATATATCACCTAACTTAGCAGAGCCAATGTTATGCACGACTATGCAGCGGATTGTACGATACATATCAACATAAATTAACACATCAATAAATGTAAATTGTATAATATAAAAACTTCCATGACACGTGGAAAAGCTTCATGTTTATAGCAAAATCCTCCATCTATTCCAGTAATTCAGTTTAAAAGCATAGTTACTCGTATTACCAACAACGCCCAAAGACACTGTGGTGTGTACAAGATTTTAGCTATTGTGTGTAGAAGTAAATAAATATACTTAGTGCAGAGTCGCTGGCGCGGTAGAAAGTGGTCGACTTTTCAATTTCAGTTCGGTCCCGGTGGCTGCCATTATGTATTGATGATTTTATACAACATGTTTCATTTGTTTAGATCTCGTCTTGGGTGACACTTGAGCCCTTCCTGTTGAGACCACCACAACAAACACGTTTACTTGGTTGTGTTCCGGATAAAGGAAAGGGACAACCAGTGTACTTACTGGAACAACGGCATATCCACTATAAATAACATTATAATTTATCAATTACTTTTACGTTAAATGGTATCTATGAGCACGAAAGCCACTAACCATCAGGCGGTTCGCATGCTCATATGCCAGCTATGACAAAGCTAAAAAAAGTCGTTTGCTTAGATGATGGCGGTATATACATGACAGAAATTCGGTAAATGTTATATTTATGATCACAATTTTAAATTGTCAATTTGCTGCTATAATAAATCGGGACGGTTTGGACGCTCTTAGATTCTTAATTTTGATACTTGGGTCTAGTAACGGATTGGCCACTTTTCATGCTCATGTCATGCTCATGAGCAGACGCCGTTCACGGAGGCCCGTAGTTGCACAGTTGGTGGGGACGGAGTATTGCCAAGCTGGAGGGTGCAGTTAGGAATTATTTTGTTTGGATATGAAATGACTGTAAATTTATTTTGAAATATGACTGCCGTAAAGGTTCTAATCATTAGATAATCGAAAAACAGCCGCAGTCATAGATTTAAAATTGGCTAGATCCCCTGAAATTGAAGTCAAACAAACAATGAAATTGTCTTGTTGAGTATAAATATTTTAATTTAAATTTGGTTAAAATTAACTTTAAATACGTTTTTTTAATATTTTTCAGTTTTAATGGCATACTATATTTTGATGTTGCTGCTTAGCTTCCTCGTGATATTGGTTAAATCAATCAAAATAACTCAAACCTTAATTTGGCGTAAAGATTCGAGTGCACCACGGTAAGCAACATTGCTGCTATAAATCTTGAAGGTGATTGTTATGGGTTTCATTTCATTTTTGTTACACGAGAACCTTTGTTACAAATAAGTATAACAATGAATTGTCTTGATTATCAAATAAAAATTATTGAATGGTCTATACCTTGTCGTTCTATCCATTTCATGTTTACTTTTGCGTTACAATATACCTATTTCTAAAAACTTTACAACAGTTGCGTGCATAGATATTGAAACAAATGCAATAACCACCATTAACACGTCTAAACTAGCAGTTACGAATTAGCTTGTGTTATGAATTCGCTGTACAGACAAAAATTATACAACGATATGTTGTCGCAGACAAGACATTAGAACGAACATGTATATACATATACATACAAATCTAAATATCCGCAAATATAAATTAATTTATCCATCAGTATAAATAACATAATGATAGATAAATTTAAATCTTTATGCTGTTTATCACAAAAATATTTCTCTTCTTTAGTCCTGGAACCTTCAAGAGTCAAGTACAGAGGCTCCTCTTGGCAGCCGTGTAACAACGTCGTGTTCATGATCACTTTCCAGCAGGTCAGATGAAAGAGAAATGCAAAATATAAATGGGGACAACATATCACCTGGAGCTTTTAATTATTCACAGACTTTGACTACATCCACAGAATCTCTAAATTAACCACGAGGTAAAACCTTTCCTTGCGCTCTATTACTTGGAACTAAAAGACATCGCCGAGTTCCCACTGTCCTGGATTCTAAAGTTCATAGCTGATCTGAAATTAGAACAAAAGTTTTACATTAAACATTGATCAAAAAGATTCGGAACAAATCATCTATGCCGTTTAATGTCTATGGCGTCATTGTAGGGTGACAGGTCGCTCACTTCCCTGCTTGACAAGAGCGATGGCTGGATCTCGCGTTAACCACGTGAACAGGTGCCGTTTGAGGGTGTTCGTCATTTGGATACTTGGCGGAGGGAGACTTGCTAAGCTATCAGATGCAGATAAGAATAATTTTGTATAAACATAAAGAGACAATGTAAATTTATTTTGAAAAAATTATAATCGTGAAGGTTCTTGCCAGTTCTTGTTCACGAAGGTTTTTCCAAACTGGTGGTAGAATCATGTTAAATTTAACTTCATAAAGAACAACTAATTGTCAATGTTGAGAAATATATACTTGAATTTGAAATTTGCAACGAGGAAACGGGGCTTCCTTTTCCCCAAACCCTCCACTGCAGAAACATAGTCATTTTTAGGTACATTTACGAGTAAAACAAATCTCGTTTCTCTTCAGAGTTGTTTGAATATACGATATACAACAGGTAACTTCGAAATAAGCTTAAAATAAATACTGGAACGCGGAGTTTTAGCGATGGGAAACGAGCGACAATTGTTTGCTCGCCTACAAAAATTCTGCAGCAATCACGTACGCGCACGATATTTTGTCCTATTTCTGTTCACAGTTATTAACACTGTGATATAACTTCATAAAATAAATAAAGATAAAATAAACTGCATGGGTCAAAACGATGTTCCGAAGGTTCCAAAAGTAATATACTTTTATTCATTTCTGCTTGCAAAAAAATTATATACAACAATCTAGTCCATACTCCATTCAAATGTTTGTATAATAGTGCGGTAGTCGAGTTTTTTTTGTTGATCTCGTTTAGAGTGGTAGTACGGTCCTTCCTATTTAGACCATCATGATTATTAAATAGTACTTAAGTGCTTCTGTTCCGGTCAAGGGGAAGGAACAGTATTACTGGAACAAAGGCAATTCCAACTGAAACGTAGGGTCAGCAATGCATCATTATTCGATATAATAATCAGAAGTACTATAATAGTACATTATGATACAAGTGTGCTATGTTGGTCATTACACTCGAGGCGGTGTTATTCGCGCGAGCCATAATTGTAGCGATGAGCGCGATAAGAGGGCCGAGAGTTTATTGATCAATATACACGCGTTTCATACGACGTTTCTTAACACAATTGCAAGGAAAAAATAGACTTGTATTGTTACCTAAGTATTAACTTTACATTACTGAAAGTACAAATGTGAAAATGACACCGAACAGTTTTTGTTTGCGTATAGGCTAGCGATACGCACGCAGGTTTTTTTAAAACTATTTATTTTACGGCTCGGGATCTAGCCATACAGCCTGAGCCCACTAAACAGCCTGTTTAAAAATATAATAAACACTGAATACGCAAATAAAGGTTAATATGTAGTTAAATTATGATAAATTTGATGATTGATTTATCAGAATTAATCTAAAATAGTTTATTCATTCACAAAAATATTCATTGTTTTTAGAAACAAAAACTCTTTGCGGAGATTGAAAAAAGTAAAAACGCGAGTATAAGCTGAATTATGAACCAAAATTTGTTGCCATTACTGTTAAATTACAAGCAAATGAGTTGAAAATAAATAAAACACCTACAAGTAATCATGTCCATGGGCTCGGTTGCCATTTACCATCAGGCGAGCCACGTGCTAGTTTGTCTGTTATAAAAAAGTACATAAAAATATTATCGACGGTATATACACTAGCGCCATTCAAATCCGGTTAGGGATCTATATTTTTATAGGTATGTATTCAGCTTTATTCAACTTTTGTAAATGAAGAGGCAATATAACAAATAAATAAGCTTTAACTACCTATTTATTCACCATAAAAAGTTTGCTTTTTGACACTTACACAGTTAACTCCCATGATTTCAAATCTCGAAAACTAAAGTGCACTCCGTACAGTGTGCTTAAATTCTCTCAGCTAAATTGCCAAATAAAATGTGACTTTGTTGTAAACCATAGTGATAATAATTAGTCCCATTTTCATGAAACTGATGACAAGGTTACTGTAGTATATAACGAGATAATTCTAAGCACGCTAGATATTAGCTTTTGTAACCCAAAGCTCATTTTGCCTGGTTAGTGTAAAGCAACACTCCTTTTTACAGGCAATTGGCTTTTCACTGTGAGTGTGACTAGAAAAGTAACTAGAAGCATGTCAATGACCTTTGACCACTGAATTATAGGTTTTACTTATATTACTGAAACAGTAAACATAAAATTCAAATTCAAATAAAGGAAACAATAATCAGGTCACGTTGTCAACATTCTTATTTATTCTTATTAGTATCCTAGTATAGTATATTTTAAGACATCTATTTATTTAAGTTTATGACTAATATTAAAAATACAATTAATACGTTCTCGTAATTAAACAATGAATTAAAGATATTTTACAGTGCCTAAGCAAAACTGTTATCGTAAATTTATTTGTGAAATAATGTGAAAATAAAAAAATAATCTTCATTGCCAAAGTCCTATTTTAAATATGTCATCAATTATTTGCAACTAATTAACCAAATTTGTCAACCAGAAGCGGAATACTTTCCAAATAGACCATATTTGTGAGTATTAATATTCTTGTATCGTCTATTCGATACGATTTTCGATGCCATCGAGCACCGCGTCCCTACCATAGAAACATTAGGTATGCCACTGCAGCCATGGTTGCTACATAACCATGCAAAATTTGTTACACCTATATAAAAGCGATGCTACTTGATAATACCTGTTTATATTTTATCGGTGGTGACAGGAGCAGGGTCAGCATGCTTCGAATCGTACGTACTTACATCATACTTCGTAATGGATTGTACCTGTTTGATGCTTATTTGCTTTTTTTTTGTTTCAGGGACTGCTCATAGTTACAGCATGCATTGGGGTACAAGGATCCGGATTCGTTCCTGTGGCCGGCCCAGCGCCTGCGCCGGTAGTGACAGCTGCTAGCTCGCAGTACTTTGAGAGGAATTTCAATAGATTGGTAGCTGCTGCTCCAGTACAACCAATTGTTCCAGTTGTGCCAGCACCACCGCTGTTCGTTGAACCAGTTACTAAAACAGTGCCAGTGAATCCTACAGAAAGTGTTCCTAGCGGCCCTAATATAGCCATTGCTATTGCACATGCCGCAGCTCCCGTTGCTACCATTCTTCTGCCCCCATTCCCGTTCGGACCTCCACCAGGATTAACTTTTATTCCACCTGCACCTGCACCTGATACTAAAGAGCCAACGACTCAAAAAACCTCCACACAAAAAGACGTGACCACCCGCGCACCTGAAGCGACAACGCAAGTGCCATCAAACAGTGACAATAACTTCGTGCAAGCTTTGCCATCAAACGAGAACGTTAAGTTCAAGCAGTATTTTGCGCCTTTACCTCTGCCTTTGCCAACCGGGAAGCCGCAAAAGCTGAGGACTTCTGTCGAAGTAGTGTCAGTTCCTTTGACATACATATCGCCTCCACCCATACATGACCAGCCTATTAAAGTGAAGCACCTCAAGCATTATCATAAATATGCTCCTGCGAAGATTATTATAAGACCAGTAACAGTGCGCACTGTGAGAGTGCCAGCCAGAATAATAATCCACAGTGCCCCAATTCATACTAAAAAGACCAGTTCCCGATATAGACTTGTAAAAAAGGCTGTGAACCTTAAACAAAGGAAACGTACGACAGCGAGACCTCAGAACGAGCCAATCTACCAGGCTCCGCAACTATGAAGACAGCCAGAACTAAGCTAGACATATGTTAGGAAATCACCAATTATTTAAACGCACTTAGAGTAGATAGCGTAAAATCATGTAAATAGATGACCTTGAAGTGGAACTCACGGCGCCTCAAATGTAAATAAACTTTTTTTAATCTTCTGTTTTGTTATTTCTTTTTAGTTTGGATAAGTTAACAAAAAAGTACACAATAAACTATTTTAATTAAGCTTACTTTATAAGTACTTGTTTTATTAATAAAATTCAGGTAAAATACGAATTGGTATATAAGATTAGAATTACATAATCTTATAAACAAATAAAAATTAATGAAATTGGAAAGGAGCTCCTCTTAAACAAGCAAAACTTACCTTAAATCAAAGGACACCAAAAGGAAATCTAGAATACACGTACATAAAGAACTATATATAATCTGTGACTTAAAAACGAACATCTAAGACAAATACACAAATATAAGCCCCTACCTTCTTAGTTTACGACCAAACTTTGTGGCACCCCTAACATCAATAATTAAAAAAAAACGCTATACTTAATATTTCTCGAGTTTTCACGATTATATCAAATTATATTATATTAAATAAAACACGAATGACCATTGGTGATTAAAAAGATACCGAAACCTCAAGTTAAAATGGAAAAATATAATGAAACGCGAAAATACGCAATTAACAAATTGTTTTATTTAAACGCTACACAATTTGTGGTTTCACAAATTTTGGAAAACCGATCACCCTTTTTGATTCACATCTTTACGTTTCATGATTAACAACATCCCCAAGCAATATTGAATTTTTGTTCTCATAACGCTTGTTTTAAGACAGCGACAAACCAAATCACACATACCTATTACTATTACCTAAAATCGAATCGTGTCCTTCTTACCTGTCAGGTTGGTATACATAAAAGAAAATAAGATGATGTAACTTTCAATCTAAAAATAGGTATACAGTAATCACAATGTGGATCAGTATGGGAATGTCGGAAACTTTAAGTGATAAACATACTCGTATTTGTTCTTCGGGACTTTTCGGTTTTGAAGGTTAAGAAATACTGAAGTAAAATAGTTAAAAAAACTCGTCCACTGTTTTAAAAACATCCTAACAAACATAATGGTTGTGAACGCCATAAAAATAAATTGTACTAAGTCCAAAATTAAAAGAGATTGCTGACTTTTACTGTTTTACTCCAAAACGGTCTTAACTACTAGAAGCTGCGGCAGTAGCATTGAGACAAAGTCGATGCCTTAAAAAGTAAATTATTGTTTTAAAGACATTCTCTTGTTTCAGTCACTTAAAACATTTACTCAATTAAACAAATTAGTAGGGGAGCATCCGTAGTACAGTGGTTTAGGCTAGACTTTCGATCTTGACGCTCCGTTCAATGCCAAATGTGGCATACATTTTTTAAACTTATGTAAAATAAACTGACTGCTCGAACGATGAACAATGTTTTAATGTTGTTGCTAAGTTGAAATTATTACAAGTTGAAATTTTATTGTATTAATCAAGTAATCTGAATTAATTTTAAATCTTCAAGACTCTCTTTTTTGTACACGAAAAATAATATAAAACCATAAATTGCTATATGTATCTTATCTTATTTGTATCTATATAACTGTTTTGTTGTTGCTGTGGATTTTGTAATAAACAAATAAATATAATAAACAAACATCTTGAGGAAACTTACATACATAAGAAATTACTATAACAGTATATGTACAGTCTGCAAAATATCCGTATTTGCCAAGTGTGGTGGACTATGAATTGTATAGTTGTGTGAGACTGCAGTGACGTTCTTGCAGCGGGGGTTTTAAGGCTGTTTTGATATAACATTTTAAATATAGGATTCCATTGTTAAATTTATTTAAAAAAAACGCAATCAGTTTTTGAAATACTTTTGGGTTATGACCGAGTTCCATTTCCATGCAGTGTACCAAAATGCAGTTTTGAAAATCTTATAATGCAATTTTTATAAACTCATAAATCTATGACATACTTTTTAGAACAAATATCTCCAACTCTTATAGTTTTTGACTCTCCCGTACTGATCTATCTCGATAAATCACCCACCTGCCGGTAATTAATCACTTTAATACCAGTAGAATACTATATAAAGAGGTTACATAAACTTTAAAAAAACAAGTAAAAAGGTGACAATAGTCCAGTAAAGTAACCAGATGCTTTCTGCTTGTTTAATTAAGTTCATAACTAAAAAGTTGAAACGTTTTCAAGTGTCAAATAATGTAAGACTGTGAGCAAACCTTGGAAAATCTCTTTCTGTTCCAAGACCTAGGACTCTCGACAAAGTTGTCTGTCTTAGAGACAAAAATAGAGTTTCTTACTGAAAGCTTCCAGTATTATACCAGAGCTACCAGAGCCTCTACCCACTAAAAAAACCCCTGGATGTCTCGTGTAACTTTTTGCCACACAGCCTTCATCTGAGCGACGACCAATTGGAGAAAGAGGCCACGCTAGTGGGGCCCAGAAGGGGTCACCCGCTGGGAATTACATAGCACTGAAGGTGCTCAAAGCACTGAAGGTGAATACATAGCACTGAAGGTGCTCAAAAATGAAAAATAAAAATTGAATTAATTCGAATTGAAATTAGAATTAGAAGTTGCGGCCTGAAGGGCTTCGAGATCTAGAGTAAGTTGAGTGGCTATGTTCGTGTGCGCGTCTCTCGGTCTAGCAGCTTTGAACTTCGAATCTATGACAGGAGTAGTATACGAGACTGAATCTCGAACTAGAGGATTAGGGTGGGTTTCGGAGGGTTTGAGAACGCTTCAGAGAGGTTTTTTAGGTGCTGTTGCACTGTAGGCAGTACAAGACTATGTGCAGGTCCGCGTTACGCACGTACCAAGGTGCGTTTGTGGCCCTGCGACAGAAGAGATTTTGATCTACCTGCAGTTTGTGCAGGACGGAAGGTTTGGCATGGGCAAAGATTGGCGAGGCATATGTCATGACGGGTCTAACGCAGACCTTATAAAGTGTACGTTTGTTTCTGAAGGACATTTTACTTTTCCTACCTAACATACTATGTAGGCGGCCTAAGTAAAAACGGGCGAGTTTCGTTACTCTATCGACGTGCAGCTTGAAGGAAAAAGTCTGGTCTAATCGAACAACTCTATGACCTAGGCTCTGATCACTGCCCCGTCTCCCTCGTGCTAGGAACGCCTAACGATAACGTCACCTCTTTTAAGACCTTTACCAACTGGAAAAGCTTTAAAAATATGTTAGTTTCAGCCTTAGAGGCGCCGAACTGTCCGTGTGCGATCTCGCCCGACCAATTAGAGAGCTCGGACAAAACAGATTCATTAGTCGATACCCTCACTGATGCTATCAACTCAGCCATCAGTGTTAACGAAAAGGTTGCTAAGCAAGCCAAACCCACGCTTCCCTTAGTCGTTAGCAATGTTATTAAAGCTAAGAACGCAGCTCTCCGGAGAGCCAAGCTCTATCCCACGCCCGCCTATAGATTAGCTGCGAATCAGCTACAACGTAAAGTTAGGCCTTGCCTCGTGGTACTTTGAGACGCTCAGATGAACGATCTCATGGAGAATATCTCCCCATCCCACCAAGCGTATTATAGTATAGCCCGAGCCTAATTCGTAGACGCCGCCTCTCGCGTTCCTCCTCTCACTCGGCCCAATGGCACTACTGCCTTCGAAGCCGATGAGAAAGCCGAATGCTTCGCTAACAGCGTTGCCTCACAATGCTCGCCCACCACGCAACCTACGAATCTCTCCCACATCCAGACGGTGGAGGACGAAATCCTCCGCAAGGACTCTCTCCCTGGGACCACCGCCGACCCCGTCACAATCTCAAATGATGAAATCTCGCTTTTCATTAGAAGTCAAAAGTCCAAAAAGGCTCCGGGTGCGGTTGGAATTTGCAACCACGCACTTAAGTACCTGCTTCAACAGGTGCTTACATACTCGACGGCTTCTATCCGTGGCGTAAGAAAACGGTCGCAGTTTTCTTTAATGTAGCCAAGGCTTTCGATAAAGTTTGGCACAGCGCAGCGGTCTCGTTTATAAACTTTATAAAATAGGCTTACCGGATCGCCTAGTCAGGATAATCGAGTTCTATCTCACAGATCATACGTTTCGTTTAAGACACGAGGGCACGCTTTCCGCGCCGCATCCCATAAAGGCTGGTGTCCCTCAAGGCTCAGTCCTCGCCCCTCTTTTGTACACCGTATACACAAACAACATTCCCATTCCCCCGAAAGGCGTCGAACTCGCCCTCTTTGCCGACGACACTGCCCTTTACACCAAAGGCCTCAGTGTCCCGGACCTCATCACCAGACTCCAAAAGGCCATGAACGCCTTCGGTGCATGGTTTCAAAAATGGCGTATCGACGTGAACCCAGACAAGAGTTCTGCGGTTCACTTCGACTGCAAACGCCGTCATATCGCCGACAATCTCTGCGTTGGAATGTTAGGTATTCCCATCCCCTGGAAGCGCAGTACCAAATACTCAGGCGTCACCTTAGACCAGACTCTTTCCTTCAAGCTACACGTCGATAGAGTAACGAAACTCGCCCGTTTTTACTTAGGCCGCCTACATAGTATGTTAGGTAGGAAAAGTAAAATGACCTTCAGAAACAAACGTACACTTTATAAGGTCTGCGTTAGACCCGTCATGACATATGCCTCGCCAATCTTTGCCCACGCCAAACCTTCCGTCCTGCACAAACTGCAGGTAGTTCAAAATCTCTTCTGCCACAGGGCCACAAATGCACCTTGGTACGTGCGTAACGCTGACTTGCACAGAGATCTTGAACTACCTACATTGCAACAGCACCTCAAAACACTCTCTGAAGCGTTCTTCAAACGCTCCGAAACCCACCCCAATCCTCTAGTTCTCCGTGAAGGTGAACAACAAAAAAAAACGTGTTATCCTTTCCTTCTCCCACAAATTATATTACCCTAAATATCGAGTAGGTATCTATAGTTACGTTGAAGCCGTTTTTTTTGTGCGGTAATGTTTGGGTATGAATTTTCTATATGTAATATGTCATTGCATGAGTTAGTATTAAGTATAGCGTCTGGGCTGATTGACCAAACTTTCTCGGAGATTTTATTGGATAGCTATTATGAATTTATTTTATATGGTACAGACAAGATAGAATTGGGTATTTAAGTTACCTGTGAGAGGAATAGCAACGTCTAGGCAAAGCAGTAATGGCTTAAGAAATGAAGCTAGATTAAATGTTTTTACGATTGTGAACGATAAATAAATTAATAATTTGACATCTTGTGAAAATGCAAGACTTTTCAGAAAACTTATTTTTTTTATAAAATTTATGAAGATAACATAAGTTGTTTTGACCCAAAAAATGGTTTGAATAATAAAGAAATTATGTCAAAAATTTGAAATTAAATTAGAAAAATTTTAAAAGAAGCATAAAACTTATTATAAAATATGTTACATTTTCTTAAATTATTAGATTACTGACATTAAATTTATCAATTTTATTACGACAGGATGCATAGGTATAGGTATTATCTACGTAGCTATTATATATTTTATCCACACGCCCATACAATTTTTAATATGATTTATAGGTTGTGATGTCACAACTAGGTATCAATACTGTTACTTCTGCAATGTTTTTTTATTGTTGATAAACTATTTAAATAAATCATTAAAAATTAAGTCTAATTCTCAATTGTGGGTTTCAGTACGTTTCGAATTGTCAAAGGCGTGTTGTTCGCCTTGTCTTGTATTCGGTATACCACTAAGCTGAAACCAAGTTTTTTGTGGATTATTGGAAGACGTCAGAAACTGACTTTCATAGTTCAAATAATGTAAATTAGAAATCAACAGTCAGAACTTGTTACAAAACGAATCTCTTTTTAAAGCGAACTTTTTAGTGTAATTCTAAGCTGACATGGTATTATTTTGTTTGGTCATCAATGATGAATGTAGAAACATTTGAAAAATAATAATCGCTCTTTGCAACTTCAAATGAAAATAGAATTAATAAATGAAATTTGTAGTTTAATTAAGTTGATATTCGTGTAATAATAATAACATCCTGGTTATGTATTCTTTGAATTTATGTATTCTTTCTTTTTATAAGCCCCCTTATGTATGTTGCAGGCCTACACTAGACCTATAGTGTTACATGTTTTATGTGTACATATGTACGCTCCTCCTTTGTAAAAATAGATTTAAGAACTTTTTAACATTATGGAAGCAATAAATGATTGAGTATTGAGTATTGAATAGATAAGTTTTTAAATGTTTTATTAAATAATGTGATATCGGCTAGTGTACTTATAGATGAGAAAGACATTCATACAGCATTCCAGCTAGAAACCTGGTAAAAGTGACCATACTGTCTTATCCAAGGTATGAATAAAAACATTGTGTTCTAGATATGACTTTTTGGCAAGATCAATAAGCGATGATTCATTTTTCTTAAAATCAAAAGGAAAGCAAATGCCGAGGAAGTTGGGTTTAAAAAAAATATTGTATAAGAAACATGTAACTTCTTCCTGTTTAAATTGCTTTATTCATATTTTAATTTAGGGGAGAAGGCAATTATGAATACTTTTCCCTGAATACCAATTATGTTAACTTATAAATATATTATGACGACCGAGTGGCGTAGTGGGTAAGAGCCCTGCCTCATAAGATGCAGGCCTCAGGTCGAGTCCTGGCCGGAGCATTCATTTGTGTGATGAGCACAGATGTTAGTCGGATCATGGTTGTTATATATATGTATGTTTATTCTGGGTTCCGCCCCCAGTTCGCTGTATGGTCATCCATATCACTAGCTCTGCTTACTTTGTGGCCATACAGTTGGAGTGCATGTCTGGTGATTATTTATTATTATTATGTAAAATATGTATTGCACTTTAACTTCTGTTATAAAAAATATCTCTTTACGAATTTTAATTGTGACTTTTTTTTATCGAACATGTCCATTATTGTTTTGGGTAAAAATTACATACTAAACTTTTTCCTCTTATCAACAAAAGCTTTTGTAGTTAAACACATCAAACTTTACGTCACCCAACTTATCCGATTAAGGCGTTATCAGTCACAGCACAGCAGACGCACTGTCGAAACGAGTGCGTCCCAATTGCGTGCCTTGCCTCTAACTAGCCATCTACATGACGAAATTACCTACAAGGTGAATCTTTTACAGTATAAAAGGTATTGTCACTCAGTGAACTACATCGCATTCGCATCCTCACTCCACCCAACCAAACAAACCACCAAAATGTACAAAATCGTAAGTTTTGGGAATCAATCTGAGATTAAATTTCTCCTTATTTTATAAGTATTTAGGTTTAGATTCTAAAAACACGTCTTTGTCTGTCTGACCCTTGGAAATAGATAATCCACAATAACAGCTAATTTGTCTTTTGATGAACTAAATAAATGATTCTGTAAAATAATTTATTTGATTGTAAGCTTTCTGAGAACTTTTTTTTATGATATTTTTTTTTGTTTACAGGTAGCTTTTTTGGTTATCGTCACTACTGCTGCGGCTAAGCCTAGTTTAGCGCCAGCTGCTTTAGTTGCACCGGCTCCCCTTGTTGCTGCAGCTCCAGCACCGTTCGTGACAGCATCCAGTTCACAATACATCGCCAGGAATTACAATGGATTAGTAGCCGCTCCCCTTGTTGCGCCTGCGCCAGTATTAGCTCATGCAGCTAGGATTGTTGCCCCAGCTGCGCCAGTCGTGGCCCCAGTTGCACCCATCGTGGCTCCCTCACCTTACCTGAGATACGCAGCTGCAGCCCCCTACTACGCACCCTCACCGTTTTACCCAGCGTCTCCTTACCTTACTTTGTAAATCCACAAAAGACTAATATTTAGCAATATACGTAACCAAAAATAAACTTTTGTACAGTTACACGGTTTCTAAATACCCCTTTGTTTCCCCAAAATTTTATGTTCGTTGGATAACCATGTTTTGAAGTTGAATGAATGGCGCATAGCCCGTGGTAGTTACGTAGATATCAAAATACACATGTCTGGAGCGTGGTGTCTGTATTGTTTAAAGTTTCAAGGAATTTCAGCGTGGGGCTTGTAAACAATTCTGATTGAAATCGGCTTGTCCTTAAGGGAAGCCAATGAAAACAAAAGAACGTTTACGCACGTCGAGAAATGGGTGGCCTAATTCAAAATAGAACGCTTTGTGTGAAAAAAATACACATTAATTTTAATCGTTCGCTGAAATCCAAATTCAAATATTTTTTTCTAAACAACGACTATTGTTTGCTCTTGTTGAAGTAATATAAAGCATGACTCTACCACCAGTTCGGAAAACTCAGCTATGAAACGCTTTTGGCCTTTGTTTAAAACTACAACTTTCTTAAAATGTTTGCACCGTCATGAAAATAAAATCAAGAAAATCTATAAAACGATATGACTCAAAAGATTGCTGATATTGAAGTATTACTACATTGCCAAAAGTACTGAATACATTTACTGACACATAAATATAGCACCATTGCATAGATATCACCCTGTAAAACACCAATATTTTAATCTTAGGGGCACTACCTGCATATTCTGGCTGGCATTAATCGGCACAGCTGACAGTTAATTACTGATGAACATGCCGAAAAATGCCGCCCGGCCAATGCTTTTCGGGTTAAGGGCGAGACGATCCGCATGCGCTGACCTGCATAAAAACTTAATGGACTATCCGATAGCCACGAGCTGAATATTTGTAGGAAATCAGCAAATACTGCCAAACAAATGTGTGGCCTAATAAGAAATATACAGAAAAACTCACTGAGGTTAAATAGAGTATTTCTTATAAAACCTACATTTGCTAACTTATATTAACTACCTAATATGAGTAAATTAAATACTTACTAATTTAAATACCTAACATGTTCGATTACAATATGCAACAGATAATCATGACATTTTCCATGCTCGTTGTCAGGGTAAAAGCACACATAACGATCAAGCCGTGGGTAAATTATAGTTAGTTTATATATATGATATGGATTGCAATATAATTATGTACGCTTCATATGATCTGTTGGTAAATTAAGACAGCATTTAAGAATCGTGATTGGCGGCCTTCGACGGATAGCTATCTATCTACAATATTGAAAACGGCCGTAAAGCAATGTCTTAAACATGTGTTACAAATAAAATTAACGTAATTCACAATAATTTTATAATTACGATAATGTTAAATGCTTTATAATTAAATAATTTTAATCATTGATTAAAATCTAAGCCAAAAAGATTAGCCCTTTGTGTTTGGTTCTACTCTACTAAGGGACGTTTTTTCAATGCTCATATTAATTATATGTGTAGAATAATTTTGACACTGGATAAAACTGGCCATAGAAATTATATCAAATTCTCAAAATGATTTTACTGATAAAAAATATCTAAACATTGAACAATAAGCCCTAAGCCAAAAAGTTGACTATCAAACGTGACGTCATTCATTTCAGTTGCACCATTTATTTTCTTATGAAATAACCAAAAAAATAAATGGTTCTTTATCTTAGTTAAGGATTGAAAAGAAAAGAGGATTGAAATTGAATTTTGCTCCTTTGTCAAGTTTGCTTGGTGGTTTAGTAAATTATGAATATATTAAACGAGATAATATCTATTTGATGGCGAATTAACCAAAATATAAAAACATTTTGTGATGCGACTCATATTAAAAAGTGTATTAAACTAAAATGAGGGTTTTACATTTATTCGCAGTTTTAAGCAACGAAATATTTCATCGTATCTAAAGGCTTTAAGATTGATTACTCAAAAAAGTAATAGTTCAAAAAGTAAATTCATTTACGTTTAAATTCAACATAACGGACGCCTTTCAAGTCACACCGACATAAATATTCCATTTCTCATTACTCTGTAAATTAAGGACCAAATCCTTAAAACATGAATCAGCCAGACCAAATGATGTATTCAACCGAACTACCGGATTTGATGTTTTTAGAATACTAAGTAGCTTGTTGCGTGACGTTTGCATTTGGATTTATGCTACTGTGTCTATTTGCCATATGCAGCAAGCGTCCAGATTGAGTACGCGGCCTTCAAGTTTGCGCTACTTTAACTTAAATTATCTTGATTCTGTTATCTTTTATCAGAAATGTTGGTACCTGTGAGGAATAAAACATGTTTTAAGTTAAAATTTTTACGGGAGCTAAAAATTAAAGCTAGGAAGTAAAGATTTGAGGTGCGAAGCAACATTACTAGGCAATGTTTAATTACGATAGCAAAGTTCATTTCAAAATAAATATTTGTAGAATTCACACGACATATTATTTACTGTTTGCCAAATTATATAGGTGGACTTTCGTCAAATAAACAAATAAAACAATTATTTAACATAAACTCAATTAATTGATAACATTTGGTTGTGTATCGACAAATTTAAAATTTAAATTAAATAAATAATTATACGTTAAAATTATACTAAAAATAAAAAACTAAATCTAAACTTGAATGCATTGAGGGCAACGTAGCCAAAAGGCTGGCTGAATTAAAAATTTTTTTATTTGTTTATTTGACGAAAGTTCGCCGCAAGTTTTATTGATCTCAAGATCAGATTGCGAAACTAAGTGTTGTTTTAATATTTCCTCGTTTTTTCTAACTTATGGCAAATATATCATTTTTGAATTATAGGTGGATATTTCGAAACATGCAATGTCCTCAGTAAAAGCAGTGAAGTATAGTCCCCGGATCACAATGTTCACGTATTTCCAATAACATATAATAATACAAACAGTACTACAAACAGATTATGACGTATATGCATGACTACCACTCAACTACAACTTTATCACAGATCAAAACGGCCGTTACAGTAACAAAATATACATACTCCCAGTTATGAGTCAAAACACAAATGGCCCTTTTTTCTTGAGTCTTGGTTTGTTACCATTCAAAGGAGCCTGATTAGTCTAATAGTTATTACGTAAAGGAACTTTGATTGCCAAACTATGCCGATAAAGATTGAAGAGTTATATAACATACCTTTTGATGGTCAGCGTGACAGGTTCGGTAATCGATGGCGTCTATGTTGACACCTAATTGTTCATGCATGTGTCCTGTGGAAGGAAAGTGAAAACAGTGCCACGATCATAGTTCTATCGCTTGCAACAGTATTGAACTATATAACGACGGCTGACATATCATTCGTCACACTTGCACCTTGACATCCGACTAATTAAGTCGTAAAATTAAACACAATGTCAGCTTTAAGATTTGTAAGTATTTGATTTGAATTCTATTATAATTTCAAAGATAACTAGTGAAGGAGTAAATTTTCGAACTTTTAACGATATTTCAATTAATTAACTGTGTTTTTTTCTATTTTTTGCAGATTTACGCAGCAGCCTTCATAGCTAGCTGTCATGCTAGCGGTATTGGACACTTTGCACCGACGGCAGTGAAATCAGTAGCTGTAGCTCGATATGCTCCGTTCTACAACTTCCCGAATGGCGTCAGATCAATACACGCTGTCGCTCCACAAGTCGCAGTGGCTCCACCGCCGGCTTTAGCTCCAGCTCCAGCCCCAGTTTTCGCAGCGGCTCCTACTCCAGTTTTTGCGCATGCTCCTCCACCATTATTTGCACCGGCTCCTGCTCCAATTTATCCTGCTGCTCCTTCACCAGTGTTTGCCCCGGCTCCAGCACCAGTTTTTCCTGCCCCAGCGCCAGTTTTCGGTCCGTTCTTACCGCGAGTTGCACCAGCAGTGCCTGTTTTACCTGCATTGCCCCAAGCGCCCTTGTTTGCTCGTACCGTCCCAGCTTTACCAGCAGTTCCTTTTTCACCAATCGTCAGGGCAGTAGCGCCTGCATTACCCGCACCAGTAATATCTACTCCAGTTTTTAGATCACCTCTTTACTCACCACATTTACATTTTTACGGGCGAGCATTAAGTCCGGCGCCTTTATTAAAACATCTAGCATGGAAGTGAATCTAGTCTGATCGTTTTATAAATAATTAAGTATTTAATAAGTTGCTGTTACCTCATATCGTAAGATTGTGATGCTAAAGTGTTAATATTTTTTTGTACAAATAAAAATGATGTATTACTATTTAGTAAATTACTTTTCTAAATCTTGTATTAATTAGAAAAAGCCTAAAGTCGCTTGTTCCTTACAGTGAGCAGTTCTTTTAAATATCTATTGGTATTTACTAATTATCCAATAAAAATTTATTGACTAGGCGTTTAAAAAGAGAATTATAACGTGTATTACCTTGGAAATAAGCTGATCCAGCCCTACGACTATCTCCACAAAAAAATTATAATCCGTCACAGTTATAATATTAATGTGTATCTTATTTAATAAAAAGAAAAGAAAACAAGGGATTAGTAATAGTACCGCTGTCTGCCAGTATTTCCACGAGTTTATCTTACCTCCGACAAGGAAAATAAAGAAAAAGATACAACCATACAAGTAATAAGCATATTTTTTTTAAATAAAATACAGTGTCAAACAAGTTTAAAAAGTCGAGTGGCAGCTTCTTTTCCATTAAATGATTAATTTATTGTAATAAACTTATTGGTTAATAATTAATTATAATTACCAGAGCAAACATTTTTCTAAAACTTCAACGAATAAATGCGCCCGAAATAATAACATAAATAGAAAGTGTTTTTTTCACGCTTTCACACCTTAATGGCTCGATAATTGAACCGACAATCATGATATTTGGCATACACGCTGTCAGGAGTACGGAAAAACACATAAATGTTACCTTATATCCAGAAAAAACTGTTTCTGAAGGATATGTGAGCGAAGCCAAAGGTACAATTCTAGTATAATAATAATTATAAATTCAAGACACTCACCAACTGTATGATACCAAAAACAAAGCAGAGTTTGTGTTATGGATGACCACTCAACGAACTGGGAATAAACATAAACACATATGCCACACCATGCCCGAGAACAAACACCTGCGTGCATCACACAGAGAAATCCCCGAACAGGACGCGATCCTAGGACCTCCGACGCCACTCGGCCGTTCGTATTAATTCTGGGGGCAAGCGGACCAAAAAAGGAATGTTGGCCACTAAATAGCCTTTCTCGAAACGCTTCAACGCATTTTTAAGGCCTTCTATCTTTAGTCTGGGGTATAATGATGTAGAACTGGAGGAGAAGCCGTTACGTGGACTGGTGCTGAAGCTGATGTATACTACCACTTGCATTATGAGCACATTAGAAAGTTTTTCAAACTAAATGTTTCGGTTATACTTTGTACTATTAAACCGGCAAGGATAACTTTTATAATACATAATATGTGTTGCAGTAGCACAAAAAAAATAAATTTAATCTCAAGTGAAGATACAATGTCTATCTTACATATTTAAGCTGCCATACTTCTGTTACCCATGTTTAGCAAATAGGTTCTATCTCATAAATAACATAATGGAAATGTTCAAACGGCAAAGCCTCGGTAACTGCCAGGTACCTGCGGCTGATATTCAATAAATCCTAAGTAGGACGAGGTAAGTTATGGTATAACAGATTTGTATCTGTAAGATATTTATAAATAATCTTGGCCATTTATAGCAAGGAGCGCCCGAATTTGTAAGCGATCGATAAAATAGTGAAAAAGAATTTTAGAAAAATATTTCATTGGCTATATTTGTTGTTGCAGGTACACTCATATCTGTCGATATTTACAAATGTGTTGAATGTAAGTTATTTTTTAAGTTATGTTTTGTAATTTGGTTTACGAAATTATAATTAAGTTTACGACGAAACGTTATTATTAATTTTAGTACCTAACTCATCAAATTAACAATTCGAACTAAGATTCCGAAACTTTTTAAATATGTAAGCAATTTTACATATGTAAGCAATTTAACAACTTATTTGTTCCAAAAATAGATTACATAACAACTGAACTATATAAAACTAATAAACACCTTACCTACTTACTGTTGAATAAAATTAAAACCTTGAATATTTGTTCAAGGAAAATCACGCAAATAAATATTGAAACAATAGGAACTTAATTGAATCACATGTTTGTAAATGTTTGAAGGATTTTAAGTAGGTGGAATTAGTTTACAAGTATGTTCCAAACAGAAAGTTTATTTTGTTCAAGGATATCCAATTGACGTGTTTGCGGTAAACTATACATGTTAGGAATATCTGCAACGTGAATCCAGAAGCTGTTAATAAAAGACTAGATAAGAGGATCCAAGACTGTTTTCTCATAGACCACTTTCAAAATTTTGCTGGTTCCGACGGACCCACTGCAGCAACATTCCTACCATATTCCGAAAACTCGCCAAAAAATTTGAAGATTAGATCTAAACGTAGACCTCTGTCGAGTCTCCCGTGGACCCCTGAAGTCCACCTGGACCACTTTGGGATCTAAGGGACCAACTACATACTTAAAAAATACAGAAAATTAAACACAAAACATTATAATTAAAAAAATTTATTAATGTAAAAAAGAGTTTGGTAACTATAAAACTTTTCAGTCAATTCTACTATTATAGGAAGGTCAGTCATGTTTTCTTTCTAATCTATCGGACAAACGCAGGGGCTACGCCAAAGGCGGTGCGAAGAAATGGAGCTGATGGTGCGTAGGGGTATGCGTATGGGGCGGCGTATGGGGCGGCGTATGGGGTGGCGTATGGGGCAGCGTATGGAGCAGGGTAGGCTCCGGCAACGTATGGAGCTGACAGTGCTGCGTATGGCGCAGGGGCTGCTACGGGTGACACCGGGGCCGCTAAGGGTGCTGGTACAGCAGTTAGTGGTGCAGCTACGGGCCCAGCGTACGCAAGAGGACTTATCGCTCTGTTAACAACGCTGTATTGAGATGCGTATGGTGGAATGTTTTGAGGAATAGCTTGAGCGTATCCAACCGCAGCTGGGGCCACTAGTGGTGCAGGTAAAGGTGCTGGAAGAGGTGCAGCCAAAGGCGCTGCTACGGCACTGCATTCTGCTTGGATAGCAAAAGCTGCTGCGATGAGTACGATCTGAAAAAAAATCTCAATTAATAAAACTTCTTCGTTTTAAAATTAAGAAAAATAATGACTTTTTACTTACAGATTTGAAATAAAACATTTTGCTTATTGTTCTGATCGACCTTCCCAAATGAAGTGAAGATGGGTTGTGTGATGGATAAGAAAAAGTGAAGCCTTTTATACTATGCATATTGTGATTCAGTAGCCGTGCAAACGTCGGCCACTTGGGATTCGCGGAGGCACGTGCGGAGAAATGGAGCAGCTGGTTGAGAAATGCGTTCCTGTGGTAAATTCCATTGAGAAACGAGTTTGCAAGAATTTGTTGTGATTGAATTGATATTTTAGTATAAAGTTAAACCTTTCCAAACTTTTATTAATATAAGATTTACGTTAGGTCGGTACAAAGACGTTAATGTAAAATTATGGTAAGGAGTCATACTTTTTGATACATCCAAATAAGAGCACTTTTAAAATAAGTGGCAAAGCTCATCGTTTACAAAGCTAAAATTTCTCCGCGTTGTTTCCAGATGCGTAAAAGCTCTTGGAGTTGAATCACTCATCAACGATACAAGTTCTTAATTTAACTTAAAATTTGTGATATTATCAAAATACGAGTTATTTAATCTAAAGTAATTCAAATGATTAAAAGCGTTCAGTCTCAATTATCTTCAGAATTGAAACGAGCGTGGTCACACGTGACAGTAAATTGAGGCCCATATTCCACACCTGTACCTTGTACCAGCATGTAATTATTACTCACCGCGTGATATACTTATATCAATTTGCAATATTTTTCAAGGTCTTTTTTCCATTAAAGTACATCTTATAAGTTTGTTTTATAAATCAATGTTTAATACTACTTACCCATTTTAGGTTAAAGCTAGTACGTTCGGAGAACTCGGTGGAGGCCCAGGCTAAAGGCCTGAATTGCTTGCGCGTTGTTTGGTCTTTTGTAGGCGCCCTGCGTACCAGGGGCCGACGATACTACAGGGGATTTGAATGTGAATCTGAGCGTGATACAGATCGGAAACTTGATAATTGTTACTCTAAATCAATTCAACAAAGAATACAAATCGAAGGAAAGCCTTAATGATAAATTTATTTCGACTTTACTTATTATTTAAACATAAATGCCGGTATTAGATCCTGGTTAGCACAAACATTAACTATTGAATAAATATAAGACGTGTGTAAGAAAGACTTACAAAACCCTTGGATGTTTAACTTTTGTATATTTAGAACGAGGTCACTCTGTGGAATGGAGAATCGATAACAGGCACAGAAAATGTACAGGTTTCACCTAACTATATAATATTATAAATTCGCATGGCAAAACCTATAATTTGGAGCGCTTAATTTGACGTTTCTGAGTGCGTGTATGGGCAACATGCCCATAAATTAAATCTCAGAATTGCTCAGAATTGTGATCTGTGTCATATGCCTATTTTCCGAACGATAATAAAGTCACCCGATATATATTATGTATATATATATATATATATATATATATATATGTATGTATAATATGTTTCTTACAAAAACATCTGATACCCAAAAATACGTAAATTACAGAAATTATATTATAAATAAGGTAAACGTTCAAAATATTTTTTTAGTCAGTTAAGTAACGTAAAATTAATGCAATTACTGAAAAGTTCGCAAAATTGTAAATGGTACAAATTTTTTTTTGCATGGAAGATCCTTTTAAGACATTGAAGTAGAAAGGTTACTGTAAACTCCGAACATAAGGGGAAAACGGAATATGAAAGTTTACGTTCTTATTATATATTTATTAACAAATTAGAATATGTACCTATAATATTTATTAATTATAAATATGGATTAACAATAGAAAACAGTACAACGAGAAAAGAAAGGATTAAAGATAGAATACAAGGCTTAAGTAACTTTTTACAAAGGGCAAAGTTACCAAAAGGATGGCGAAATTGCCGCGTTGATAAATGTCGTGTTACGAGTTTCACTCACCAATCGTTTAGAAGTTTCACTGATGAGTCTTGGAGCCCAGGGCTCCTAGTCTCAACGCCAAAAGCCTAAAAATATAACACCAATCGCCTCGCTAGGCCTTTAAAATGAACCCCTGGTCCCCAGGACCCCATGGTTTCAACGCCAAAAGCCTCAAAAATATACCCACTACCCAAATTCTGATATTTTCTACGTTTGAGGCTTTCTTATGCTTTATTAGCAGCAGAGCCAGATTGTGCACTAGTTGTAGGAATAGGGGAAGCCGCGAGAGTGTCTACGCAGGTTGAAGGTAACAAGAACCCATTGGATGATGTCATTTAAACTGGCATAGCGAGATATTCTGCCACCATTGCGAGAACATGTAAGGCCATGGCGACCGAGCTCATCGACTAACAAGCCACAGCGGCAGCGGTGTCGAGCACACAATTTTATTCCTAAACGTTAACTACAGGCAAGCCTAAAGCTATGGTTGTCAAAAAGGATTTCCAAGTTAGATGACAGAAGGGCCTGCAACCATAACTCAGACTCCCAAGAACACACCGCTAGCAGACGAGCGCGCTCTGTTAAATTAGGCGTATTTAATTGCTTGTTCCGCTCTAAAATACAAAGCACGTCGTCCCACTGATGCTGTTTTTTGTTTTCTTTATTGCGGATTGATGGTTACTTTCAGCCACTAATGATCCAGTGCATTTAAGATAAGTAGCCTTTGTTGGATATATTTTAAGTCATTGCTTATTATATAAGTCTGTGAGTTTTGTTCAAGCGAAAGTATCTCAATGCCCGGGGACATTTATTTCTGGCAACTCTGCCATTTTTCAATAATTCATCTAACTAATGATCTGGTGATTGTATTTAATTGAAAGAAAGAAATTATATTTGTTTAAATACCAAGACCATTTTTAATTTATATATCTTTAAAATATTATCTAATTAGATCTCTAGGCTGCGAATCCGCCAAATATGAGCGAGGAAGCTCAGGCTTAAATAGGGTTTGTTCATTTTCGTAATTTAAAATGACAAATATTGTCCTATTAGCTTAATTTTTAGAGCACTCTACTGGTGATTTTGAGATGCTGCTTTTTTGAACACTAGACACAATAAAAAATAATTGTGACAAACAGTCTTATAAAAAGAGATTTAAAAAATATTTTCAACATTTCTTAACAGATTTTAAATAAAAATGTCTGACAACTAGATCAGATCAGTTGATGTAATATTTCTACTACTAGGCCGGCATGGGAAATATTCGTGGGTTACCTTAGAGGTATTCTGAACAGGGTCTAAAACAACTTTCATAACTAGATTACTTAAATTTTATGTTTGGTCCAGCTAGTATAAGAAATATTGTGTAACATTTCATTATACGTCAAGATTTAAAATTTGAATCACGAGTTTACATTTTCAAGTTTATCGAAGTTAAAATCTTACACTAGCTTTTTAACTCGACGAATGTAAGCAAACAGCCATAAAGATATTGCTACAAAGAGCGATGAATAAATAAGGTATATTTAAAGATACCAACATGGTAGTTTAACAAGTTTTCTACTTGGTTATAAAGGACAAAAATAAAGTTAAGACTATATGTTGTGTATTCATATGAGTTTAGTTTCAATAATACGCAAAAGTTACTAATGCTGCTTCCTGAGTGATTGATTTTTGTACCATTTTTATCTTAGGCAAATTTTTCTTGTCATCTTCTTAATTTTCTTCCATCCCAATATATAACTATAGATTACACACTAATCTTCAACATTCTTAAAGGGGTCAGGTTACGATTTCTTTAATCCATAGATAGTTTCTTCTTAGCAAATGCAAATAAAACCTTCTTATCATGCCATGTAAATCCCACATGAATGCATCGAATATCGACAAGCAGTTTTCTTTTTGGCAATTACATAACGAGCAGTGAAATTGGTACACACAAAGTCGAAATTAGAATGCGGTGCCTGTCAGCGCGTGGGTCAAAATCGCGACCACAGCTTGCGTGTGCGCATTATACTAAGTACACATATTGTTGCCTAACGAAACAATGCTTGGTATAAAATGTGAAGATGTCCTTAAGACGATACAGTACATTTGTCAACTCTTGTGAGCAGTCACATCAAACAAGCAAAATGATCGCCAAACTCTTTGTAAGTAAATTTGTTTAACTAAAAAGATTTTGGGCAAATAAAACGTTTTTAATAATTTTAATAATTATAAACAATATTTAAGATAATCAATACACTGTGAATTAGAGTTGGAGACTAGCTTACAACTAGCTGGGTAGCCCATAATTAACATTCATAAATAAAATAAAAAAATAACTGGTTATTTTAACTATCTTCTCATATCCTAATGGCATTTTTTTCAGGCAATCTTTGTCCTAGCCATAGCCTCATCAAACGCGGGTGTGCTACCTTTAGCTGCAGCACCAGCAGCGTTGGTGGCCCCTGCCCCTGTAGCCACCGCGGCCTACGCCGTCGCTCCCTACGCCAGCTCCTACTCAGCACACGCCATCAACCACGCCGTTGCTACTCCAGTGGTGGCCCCAGCAGCCCCCTTCGTGGCCCCTGCCCCATACGTCGCTTCCGCTCCCTACGTCGCCGCCGCCCCCGCCGCTCCCGTATTCTCAGCAAGATACTTTTCATCTCCATACTTCTTATAAAAAAGATTTGGTGACGTCAAAGTGACTTGCTCAAAAATTTTGAAGATATATTGTTAACGTAGTCGTGATATTATTTTGTAAATATAAATAAAATGTTGTGATATACTTAGTTATTTAATTTTTTGTTAACCAAAGTGCATAATTAATTTACATACAAATAATATTCTGAACCTATGTTCAAGGTTTGCTTACGTTTCTTATAGAAGGAGGTTGATATACGTATAAAAATAGAAAACAGCTATGAGAAAAAAAAACATTTGTGTTCGTTAGATAAATCTATATCCCTACCAAGATTCGAACCCTGTGCCTGTGTTGCAGCCGGTCCACATTATTGTATGCAATATGCAATTAATATGCACGGAAGTAAACTCTTGCTAATGATTTTGATCATATATTCCTTTGAATTATCCGTGGATCTAAAATGCTAGTACTACTAAGCTTTAATAATTACGATAACATCTTTAATGTTAATTTAAAATGTTTTTATTGACTTAATTCTAAGTTTAGTAAATCTCGAGTTATTAATTAATATTATACTTACTCGTGATCCTAAGCCGGAATTCATTTTGTACAACGTTTATCGTCTGCGGTACAACACAACAATTCACTACCCTTTTGGCCACTTCACCCAATGTGCAAAGTAATTAAGGCGTAGTTATTTGCTTGTTTTCCCTTGTCCTATTGTTGGTTTGTAAATATTCTTTGCAAGTAAAATGTTAATTAAAGTTTCTATTGGTTTAAATTATAATGTACTAAATGCATACTTCCTAGAAGCTAATTTTTATTAACAGTAGGTATATTATCAATGTCTTAATAGGCATTTGAATAGAAGTAACTTTTTTTCTTAGTCATAGCCAGCAAACAAGCACACGATCCATCTGATGGTGATTGGCATCCGTGCCCATAGACATCGTGAATTGTAGATCGCAAGCTTAAGTCGAGACTGCCTTTGTTTCAGCAATTGCACTGGCTGGTTCTTCCATATGTCTGGGACACTACCATGTCAACGTGGTTAGTATGGCAGTTAAAACAGGAAGGACTGTAGTACCGCCCCAGCCGAGAACTTAAGTAAAAAGTATTATAACTCTTTCGCTCGTGGCTTTCTATACTTATCCCACAACTATCATTTTATCTCAAAACACGTCGAAAACTTTATTCTTCAATAAACTATTTGAATAGTACCACATGATACAATAATTATAAAAACAATGGAATTTTTTAGTATAGTTGAAACCTGCGTTGTCATAAATAAAATAATAAGTCACTGTTTTGTTAGGATATATCCTTTTATATATAAGTGTATGTAAAACTGTTATAATTACGGTCTTATATCCGGTAAAAAACCAACATTAATTTAATGAAGCCTTATAAAATAGACGATCAGAACGTATTCTTGATAATGCGAATATCATAAATTAGTACTGAACGAACTATAAATTGTGTCCGAGTTTCACATTTGAATCACTTAAAAATAGTATTGTACACAGAATTAAATTATTGGTCGAGTAAACATTGCTTTAATTATAAAAACATAACAAAATGGCTTTAGATTCTAAACTAGATTTGTATGACCTATAAAAGTTTTCAATACCATTTAAAAAAAATGGTTATTTATTCTATACTCATAAAAACACTGAAAAGTGCTGATTGTTTGATGAGTCTACCAGACTACGTAGAAAATATTTTTTGGTGTTCGCTAGACCATTTTATTCTATACACATTTTTCTAACCTTTCAATGTGTGTAAACTGTTCAAAATATTATTTATAACTTTTCAATTATATTGTTATCCAACTTAATCAAATCAAATAATTTATTTGCACGAATACAGATATATTTATAGCAGATTGTAACAAAAAGTATTAGTGTGCTAGCCATATTCAGCCTTTAAGACATGTACAAATATATTACAATTATATTTCATTACATATTATGAATAATTTTAAGTTACAATTATATATATATTTATTTTTTTTAATAATTAACGAACACACAGGTTTTAATTACAGTATAAAAAAAGCTACCAAATCATGTACAAAGGTACTGCTTATTTCTAAAAGAAATCTCTTCCAACAGACCTGAGACTGGAAAGTGTGAATAATAGCAAATTTAGTGTGTACTAAATTATATATTGTTATAAATAAGATAAATACTATAAACAAATGCTCATATACTTACATATTGTATTAAATATAAATATAAACTACTTATCTACTTATAAATAGTACATCCATGATATATAAATACATGCAAACTAATATATACACAGTATATTTGACCTTTACAAATGATTCAAAGAAATGAACAATAATAATACTACGGGGTTACAAAAACAAGAACGCAAGCTAATAGACTCGAGAAAGGTAATGTTCTCTTACTCGCTTTTTAAATAAGGATAACGTTTTCGATTCACGGATTATGCAAGGAAGTGCATTCCACAATCTAACTGCGTGTATAGTAAAGGAATAAGAGATAAAGTCAGTTTTATGCGGTTTCATTTTGAGAAGAGTACGCTTATTCCTTCTGCAGTGAGCATCATCGGTGTGCGTGAAGGAAAAGCGCTTACTTAGGTAACGAGGGGAGGATGGGTTAAACAGTACGTTAAATAGCTGGGATAAGATACGAGAATCTCTACGGTACCGAATAGGAAGCCATCGGAGTTTATCGCGGTATTCAGAAACATGATCAAACTTTTTAAGACCAAAGATGAATCGAATACACAGATTCTGTAATCGTTCCAGTTTATTTAATAGCTCTTCAGTTATGTCCAAATAACAGACATCTGCGTATTCGATTATTGGTTGAATGAGTGTTTGAGCAAGAGTGATCCTGGTCCGAAAGAGCAGGAAACTCCGAAGACTTTTTAGTGCACCTTCCTACTAATTTCGCTGACGTTAGCATTCTACGTAAGATAGGAATCTATAATCACTCCTAGGTTTTTGACAATATCAGAGAAATTAATAGGAACACCATCCAGGACGACAGAGGGCAAATTGGCAAAATCGATGCAGCCACGCATATGCCGACTACCAATTATGATAGCTTGAGACTTGCTAGGATTCACACGTAAACCAAATGATTTAGCCCAGTCACTTATACGACTGAGGTCTTCATTGATTGCCGCAATAGCAATTACTGTACCTGAAAGTGTGAAATGGCGATAGACCTGCAAGTCATCAGCGTAAAGGTGAAAATTACAAGAAAGGACTGTAGTAACGGAGTTAATAAAAATTGAAAAAAGCAATGGGGAGAGGACGCCACCCTGAGGCACGCCCACAATAAGATCGCACCAATCGGAGTGAGACTCACCATAGCGGACCCGCTGTGATCGGCCCCGAAGATAGGAGCAGAACCAGGCCACTGCAGAAGAGGAGAAGTTGAGTGAAGTTAAAACTCCGAGAAGGATGTCGAAATCGACTGAGGTAAACGCGCTACTGAAGTCCAGAAGTACAATTATAGTCAGAGATTGATTCTCCATCGCCCATCGAATATCGTCAGTGATATTTATAAGAGCCGAAGTGGTACTGTGGCCAGGGCGGAAGACAGATTGAAAACTGCTGAGGAGGCCATTGTGTGCAAGAAACTTGGAGAGTTGCTCATGAACAATATGTTCGAGCACTTTGGAAAGGAAAGGTAAGATGGATATGGGGCGAAAATGAGCGAGTGAATTAGGGTTTGGTATGTTGGGTAATGGGTTAACATGAGCAAGTTTCCAGGACGTGGGAAAGATACAAGTTGTGAGGGAAAAATTGAAAATGTGGGTGAGTATTGGTAATAACGTAGGCAAAATCAAAGTTATCATTCTTGAACACAATTTGTCCTCACCAACAGCAGGAAATTTAATAGCAAGAATGGCTCTCTTCACAATGTCTTCTGAAACAGTTTTCAGTGAAAATGGAGAATGAGCAGAGGGGGCATATGATAAGGACTTCAAAGTTTCATCTTTAACAGCGCTGCAAACAACAATAGGAGGTTCGGAAAATTGTTTATTAAGGGAGTCTAAATTTAAGATGTTGTGATCAGTGGGAGGAGACTTACCAATTCCAACGGACTTAAGAAATTTCCATACTTCTGCAGGGCTCCGATTAGTAAGGGAATCATGAAAGTGGCACCTTTTGGCATCACGACATAGACGGCTGCAGCGATTACGCAAATGTTTGTAGTGGTTCAAGTGTTGCTCGGTGGGGGAGCGTTTGTACCTGTGTTTTGCCTTATCTCGAAGAGACATGGCTTCTCTAATAGAGTCTGACAACCACGGAGCTGGATTGTGTCTGATTTTCACTCTTCTTAAAGGAGCGTGTCGGTCATACAAATCTAATAGCAAGGAGTTGAAATTTTCGACCTAACAATCGATGTAGTCACAAGATATCACAGGCGACCAGTTTATGATGTTGGCATCGCGCCGCAGTGACTCAATATCTATGTTATTATAATTGCGACAAAGCATAGATGGTGGTTTTTTTTAGGAAGACGTATACGAAAAGATAAATATAAGGTCGTGGTAAGAGAAGGATGCAGTGAGTTGCCCGTGTTTTTCTATATAGTTAGGTGATGACACTATCATAAGATCTATAAGAGAGGGATCACAGCCAGGGAAATGATGGGTAGGAGAAAGGGGTAACATAGACAGGTTGTAGCAGGATAGGATCGATTGGAGAGCGCGGGATCTGGAGTTGTTTTTAATCATACATGTGTTAAAATCTCCCAACATTAAAAAAATGATCATAGGTTGAACAAAATTTATGAAAGTAACTGTCGAGATCATGAAAATAATTGATATTCATGCTAGGACTGTAAAAAACAGTAAGTAGAATTTTAGTGTGACGTACAATTATTTCAATGCCAAGATGTTCAGCTGATACTGAGTAGAGAGAGGGAGAGGTGCTAACAATTGTGTGAGATATGTCTGCTCGAAGGTATATGGCCACCCCACCACCCCCCTTTCCCGTACGATCATTCCGAATCAGTTTAAACCCATGAATAGGATATTGAGTGGAGAGAAGAGAGGGTTTTAGAAAAGTTTCCGATATGAGTATAGCATCAGCGTTGCTAATAGTAAAAGTAGCCAAAAGATCGGAGTAGTGACTTGGAACGCTTTGTGCATTTATGTGAATTATTTTTAAATTATATGGATTACTAAAAAAATAAGAAGACAGTTCATCGTGCAATGTCAGAGGCGAGGATGAAAAACCATCAGCACTTTCGAAACTGCAGGAAGAAAATGAGCAAGAAAAGAAACCGTCGCCGAATGCATCACTTACTTTCATGGTAAAAAAATTTATATATATAAATAATAATATATAAATAAATACTATAAATAAACTTTCAAATAGAGTGAACCTAACTAAATATGATTTCTATTATTGATCTTACGAGTATGACCACTCAACGCACTCACAAGTTGAAGGAAAAAATACCACTAATATTAACATGTAGATAAAGCAAGACTACTTGATTTATGAACGAAACAGAAATTGTAACATTCATAAATCAGTCCTTCACATTATGAAGCTGATTGACATTTTTCAACAAAAAAAAAGAAAATAAACTAACTTCACATTTTGAACTGTCAATGCTATCAATTGTGAGTCATACACAAAAACAAGCAAAACATAACCTAAAAATTAAACATTTATAAATTATGCAAGTATTATTTAAAAGTACCGACTTAAAAAGAAAATGTAAAATCTACAAGAGAGTACATACAGAATATAAGTCGGCCATATTAAGAAGAAAGTCTTGCTTTCTTTCAATGGACAATTGTACTGGATTTTCAGTTAGTCTTGTCAATTAAGTAGTCGTGACACTTATGAACTAAATATTCCCTTAATTTAGGTTTAAAAGCATTTATATTCTTAATCTCCTTAATGGTTTTTGGTAATTTATTATATATTCTAGGAGCCATACCAAAGAAACTTTTCGAATAAAATGCAGTATTGTGAGGTTGAGTACGTAGTTGCTTGTTAATTCTCTGATTATAAAATTTTTTAAATAACACCATATTTTATTTGCAAATACGGCTGTTTCAAAGATATATAGACAAGGAAAAGTAAGAATATTTAGTTTTTTAAATACTGGATTACAAGAGTCACTACTCCTAAGATTACATATAGCTCTAATGCATCTCTTTTACGTCTTAAGTATTTTTTCTCTCTCCCCCGAATTACCCCAAAATATAACACCGTAGCGTAAGACCGTCTCAACGTGAGCATAACACGATGCTAAAACTGCTGATTCATCAACTATTTTCATCAGCCTTCTCAACGCATAACTACAAGAGTTTATTCTGCTACAAACATTTTCCACTTGTCTATTCCAAGTCAAGTTTGAATCGATCGAAAGTCCTAAAAATGTTCTCAAGTTTTTATCATTTATTTTTTGTGCTTGATAATCAATATTAAAAGATGTCATATTATTTTTTGGTCGATTATTAAAAGTCATGATGTTGGTTTCAGTCAAATTTATTTTCAGGTTATTGAATTTTAGCCATGTCATAATATTTTTGATCGTGTTTTCAATGTTCAATTTAAGTAAATTAATGTCTTTGTTACTGCAAATTAATGTACTATCATCAGCAAAAAGTATCAATTTATTAGAAGTTATTTTAGTAAATTCATTTATGTAAATTAGAAATAACAATGGCCCCAGTATACTTCCTGAGGAACTCCATGTTTCACTTCTCTAAATTGTGAGAGAAAGTTCTTTTCTATTTTAGTAAGTGAACAGATTTTTTTATCGCAGTGGCTTGCATCCTATTGTCAAGATAAGATTTTATTAAATGTAACGCTACACCTTGAACGTCATACGCTTCAAGCTTCTTTATTAGTATTTTATGATCGACATAATCGAATGCTTTTGACAAATCCATAAATAAAGCACATACTGTCGTTTTTGCATCTACATTTGTCACAATCGTTTAAGAAAATTGAAGATTGCCAAATTTATTCCCATGTTTTTCCGGAAACCAACCTGCTCGTCTGCTAATAGATGCTGAGATTTGAAGAAATTATTGATGTTCAAGGTACACGCTTGCAAAGCCATTACATACGGCGGAGGGGAGGGGGAAACGAAATATAAAAATATAATTAACATAAGCCCTAGACAGGTTAATCGCGTCGTTTCTCAAAGACCGTACGTTTTGATTTAAACATGAAGGCACGCTTTCCGCGCCTCGTCCCATAAAGGCTGGAGTCCTTCAAGGCTCAGCCCTCGCCCATCTGTTGTACACCGTGTACACCAACGACATTCCCATCCCACCGAAAGGAGTCAAACTCGCCCTCTTTGCCAACGGCACCGCACTCTATACCAAAGGTCACAGTGTTCCGCAGTTTGTAACCAGACTCCAAAAGGCCGTAAACGCTCTTGGTGTATGGTTTCAAAAATGGCGCATCAATGTGAACCAAGACAAGAGTTCTGCGATTCGCTTCGACCCCAAACGCCGTCGTCCCGCTGGCGACCCCCACGTTCGAATGCTAGGCATTTCCATCCCCTGGAAGCGCAGTACTAAATACTTAGGCGTCACCTTGGATCCGACGCTTTCTTGCAAGCCACACGTCGAAAGAGTTTCAAAACTCGCCCGTCACTACTTAGACCGCCTCAATAGCATGTTAGGTAGAAAAAGTAAAATGTCTTTCAGAAATAAACGTACACTTTACAAGGTCTGCGTTAGACCCGTCATGACATATGCCTCGCCAATCTTTGCCCATGCCAAACCCTCCCTCCTGCACAAACTGCAGGTAGTTCAAAATCTCTTTTGCCGCAGGGCCACAAACGCACCGTGGTACGTGCGTAACGCGGACCTGCACAGAGATCTTGAACTGCCTACAATACAACAACACCTCAAAACACTCTCTGAAGCGTTCTTCAAACGCTCCGAATCCCATCCCAATCCTCTGGTTGGAGATTCAGTCTCTTATACTACTCCTGTATTAGATTCGTAGTTCAAAGTCGCTAGGCCTAGGAATGCGCAAGCGTACTCTTTCACCAGACTGTCAGCCGATCTCGAAGCCCTTCTGGCCGCAAATTCTAATTGTAACGTTAATTCTAATTCTAACGTAAATCCGAATTAACTTAACTTCTTTTAATATATTTTAACTTAACTTCTCTTTGCAATTTTAAGCACCTTCAGTGCTATGAATTCACCTTCAGTGCTTTGAGCACCTTCAGTGCTATGTAAATCCCAGCGGGTGACCCCTTCTGGGCCCCGTTCGCGCGGCCTCTTTCTCCAATTGGCCGTCGCTCAGATGAAGGCTGTGTGGCAAAAAATTGCACGAGCCGACAGGGGGTTTTTTAGTGGGTAGTGGTTCTGGTAGGCTCGGAACGAGTCCCACATAACCTGGATCACCCGCGCCAGTGTATGCGTCAGAGCATTTTTTATCCTCCTGCCCTTCCCGTGGAGGGGAACAAAAAAAATTAACAAAAGTTAAGAGCGACCTAACAAGTCAACCCTTACTAAGCCTCCCTACTGGCGGTAGGGGCGATGGGGACGACCACAGCGGTGCCCCTAATTTGGACAGCGCTGTTCCGTCACCTTGGGTAAAGCCCAGTACACTGGGATCGGGACTTCCGGTTTCTTACGGCCTGAAGGACCAATAAAGCGCACCGGGGAAACGCTCAACTGGTTTCGTTGGCACCGTTATGCGTATCCACCAGTTCACGAAGTCTTGAACTCGACGAACTTACACACATGAAGCAACACCTGGAACGATGAATCCCGTCGACGTAGCTCTCGTGTGAAGTACTTGTAGAACGGATTACGAACCAACGCCGTGAAAACGGCGTATATGAAAAAGAAACGATAGCAATTTATGAAATTTGGACCCAAGTTAGCGCGGGGGCTAAAAAGGCGGGAAAGGCGACAGCGATCTACGTGCGAACAAATCCGCACGCAAACCGAGTCTATGTCTCGCTCCAGAGGATTTGCTCCAAAGGATTCGCTATTACTAAATACGCGCGCACTCGTACGTAACGATAGGCCCAATTCCGACGGTTTCGGCGGCACAGCCATTTACTACAAAAGAGGTTTCCATTGCTCTCCTCTTCTGACAGTCTCGGTTTGCGTGCGGATTTTCATAAACGCCGTTTTCACGGCGGTGGTTCGTAATCCGTTCTACAAGTACTTCACACGAGAGCTACGTCGACGGGATTCATTCAACCTTACCCAGGGTAACGGAACATTGAGCTAAGGGCACCACTGCGGTCGTCCCCATCTGCCCTACCGCCGGTAGGGTGGCTTAGTTAGGAATTGACTGTTAGGTCGTTCTTAAATTATTTATTTAATATATCAAATATATTTGCTAGCTCCCCCTCCCTCCCCCGCCCGCCGCTATGGCTACGCAACCTCCCAATAAGCTTGCAAAGATCATAGCCGCTGCGCTGTCAAAGGTATCAATCTCGATCTAAGGACCATAAAGCCACTAGACGACTTAGGTTCTGACCACCGCCTGCTCCGAAAACCTATACCAACTAGGAAGGTTTCAAGCACACCCTGTTTTCGGCCTTGAAAGCCCCAGACTGCCCCCTCGCGATTTCATCCAACTATCTCGATAGCACGGATAAAATCGACTCAATAGTCGATTCGCTCACTGCCGCCATTAACTCGGCCATCAGTGACAATGTAAAGGTTGCTAAGCATGGCAAGCCCAAGCTTCCTTTGGACATTAGCAACCTGATTAAAGCTAAAAACGCCGCTCTCAGCAGAGCCAGGCGTTACCCCACACCCGCGTACAGGCTAGCTGCAAACCGGCTACACCGTAAGGTCAAATCCACCATCGCGGAGTACAGAGACGTTCAACGGACTTATGATTAATATCTCAACTTCCCACACGGCTTACTATAGGATGGTCAAAACCCTCCGACTAGACGCCCGAACCTACACCCCTCCGTTGTCTCGTCCCAATGGCACTATCGCCTTCGAGGACGACGAGAAAGCTAAATGCTTCGCCGACAACATTGCTTCACAATGCTCCCCGAGTACCCAACCCACAGACCCTACGCACATCCAGGCGCTCGCAAAGACTCCCGTCCAGTCACCGCCGACCCCATTTCAGTGTCTAACGATGAAATTATTTTCCTCATCAGAAGACAGTAATCCAAGAAGGCCCCGGGTGCGGATGGAATTTCCAACCGCGGACTTAAGCAGCTACCTTGGCAGGTGCTTACCTTGCTTGCGATCATCTTGAATGCCTGCTTCGATCTTAGCTACTTTCCAAAAGCTTGGAAAGAAGCTACAGTCATAGACATTCCCAAGCCGGGTAAACCTTTGAATATCCCGGCTAATCACACACCCATCAGCCTAATCAAGGCCATGGCTAAACTTCTCGAGAGAGTCATAATCGCTCGATTGAAGGACCACCTGTTTCCAGCGGACGGTGACCCCCTCATTATCCCCCACCAATTCGGCTTTCGAGCCAAGCACTCGTGCCTTCAGCAAGTGCACCGAATCGTCAAGTACATACTCGACGGCTTTTACCCTACACGACTTAAAACAGTCGCGGTTTTCTTTGACGTAGCCAAGGCTTTCGACAAAGTCTGGCACGCGGGCCTCATTTACAAGCAGTACAACACAGGCTTGCCCGACCGACTAGTCAAACTAGTCGGCTCCTACCTCAAAGATCGCACCTTTCGTTTTAAACACAAAGGTACGCTCTCCAACGCCCGCTCCCTCAAGGCCGGCGTCCCTCAGGGCTCGGTACTCGACCCTCTATGATACACCACCTACACCAAAGAAATACCTATCCCGTCAAAAGGTGTTCAACTCTCCCTCTTTGCCGATGACACCGCCCTGTACGTCAAGGGCTTGTACGTTGACTCCCTCATCACCAAACTCCAGAAGAGAGTGAGAGAAACTCTAGAAGGCCGTCGCCCCTGCGACCCCCATATTCGAATGCTAGGTACGCCCATCCCGTGGGCACTAACCACCAAGTACCTAGGCGTAACGTTCGATCATACGCTTTCATTATGTTATAATAACCTAAACAGTATGTTAGGCAGGCACAGTAAAATGTCTCTTAGGAACAAGTGAACGCTTTTTAAGGTTTGCGTCAGACCAGTCATGACGTTTGCCGCCCCAATCTTTGCCCATGCCAAACCCTCCTAATTGTATAAGCTGCAGCTAGTCCAGAATCTCTTCTGCCGCCGGGCCACGGATGCTCAGTGGTACGTGCGAAACGCAGACCTGCACAGGGATCTCGACTTACCTACAGTACAACAATACCTTAAGACGCTCTCAAGACGCTTTCATGCGATCCGAAGATCATACTAGCCCCCTCATACGTGAATCAGTAGCTTATACTGCTCCGTCCGAGATCGCGTCCGGACCCGTTCGGACGTGTTGAAGGTCGCTCCCGGCTGCCGAGTCACGATTGTTATCTCGCGACTTCTCTCGTAGCAATACCCAAACGCCACTCTCAGATCCGTTCTGTGGCCGGCCCCGCTCGGACGTGTTCGCGGTCGCTCCAGCTGTTAAGTCACGATTGTCGTCTCACGACGATAACTCGTAGCAATACTCATACACTGAGATTCGTACAAATCTCGCTTCGTCCTCGACGACTTGAGATAAGCCTCTGTAGGACTTACGCTGCGGCCGGTTTCGATCGGCTGCAACTAAGTCGGTCTCGCAGCAACAACAGAGCTGAGCTTACTACGGTCGATTAAATTCGATAGTAGTTCGCAAGGCTCGGGCTGTTTTTCTGGCTACGCACCTGACGCTGGGCGCTTTTTTTTGTTCTTTATTTATTTATTGAGGGTTTTATAGATGCCACCCTCATAATGGCTCTCTAAAGCTACAGCAAGACAACATCTTCATCTTTTACTTAAGCTTAAATTAACTAAACTATATAATAATTTTGCGTCATCTGAAGTAGGTGACGATAAAATACTATTAACTAAACCTATATTACAAGTTCGCAAATTGAGACGGCGTCTCTCCGCCGCGTTCCGACCACACTCCATTGTAACATGAAAAACATCCTCAAGTACTCCACAAAGACTGCAATTTGGAGAATCAGTTTTACGCATCATATAACCAAAGCTATTCAAAGGAATGTGACCAGACCGAAGTCGAAAAGCTAATATAATATCTTGCCGACTCATTACACTAGTTTCATACCAAGGGATTCGAGGAAGTGATGGCTGAATGGTTTTATACCAAATGCCTTTAATTCGTGACCTTTCATTAAAATATTCAGACCAAATCTCGAAGCATTTATTTTTTATCTTATAAAGTAAATCACTAAACCATGCAGACCGATTAAGTTCAATACCATCCGAGCTAGCTTGTTTGGCCAGCTCATCCACTTCCTCGTTTCCCAAGATACCAGAGTGGGAGGGGATCCACTGAATTACAAACTTTTTATTTTCTTGTTTTAGATCAAGAATCAACTGAATTATACTATAAGCTAATGCAATGCACCGAAAAATGGAAGTACACTGACTCAAACGATCAATCGTGCTTTTAGAATCGGTTAAAATGACGAACTTTTTAGAACTTATGCTTTTAATGTACGATAATGCCTCTACAATTGCTACCATTTCTATAGCCATGATTGACATATCTGAGAGAATGCGTATATTAATATGTTCTTTAGTCTCCCAATCCAAAAATGCAGCCCCTCTCCGATTCCCAAATTTTGAACCATCCGTGAAAATTTTGTAAAATTCAGAATAATTGTTTTCAAAAGTTTTAACACATAATGATTGTATCTGAGTCCGAGTGTACTTACACTTTGCTTTATTCATGCCATTTACATTTGTGTTTAAACAGTCACTTAAGTCTATATTTGTAACCCATGTGTCAAGTGAATACATTTCAAGTTTGTTTCTAGACTGAATTACTGTGGATTTTAATGAACTATGTGTAGTTACAAGTAAAGGCTTTATTTTGCGATTCCAGAAAGAATTTTTAACCAAGTTACCTAAATCATCCAAAATATTACTCAGAACGTTATTATTAAAAGATCTAGATTTTAAGTAAAATTTTCCTGCCAAGTATTCTCTGCGAACCGACAAAGGAGGTAAAACCAGTTCAGCCTCCATTACGTGTATAGGAGTACTCTTTATGAATCCACCTATGACACGTAAACAGATATTTTGAATCTTATCCAATTTAGATAAATGGGTAACGCTACTATTGGCATACAAAAAACTAGCATAGTCAATACGACTTCTTATTAAAGCTATGTACAACCACTTTAAATGTTTCATATGAACACCATACCCCGAACCTGCTAAAGCTTTAAAAACTTTTAGATATTTCAAAACTTTATCTTTTGTTTCATTAATATGTTTTCCCCACCGAAGATTACGATCTAACCAAAGGCCTAAATATTTTATGGAATCAACAACAGGTAATATTTGATCATTAATTATTATATTAATTGCATCTCTCTTATAGCCCCGTTTGAAAACACATATTTTACTTTTAGTAGACGAAATTTCCAGTCCGATATTTAAAATCATGTCATGAATTTTGTTCAAAGCATTCTGAATCAATCCCACTCCAGTGTTTAGATGGTCGTAATAGCAATAGAAAACAAAATCATCAGCATATTGCGATATAAATACCTGGTTCTCTAAAGACTTGCATATTTCCATGGTAGCCACATTAAATAACAGAGGAGATAATGGATCTCCTTGTGCTAGACCACGACAAGTAGATCTTTGAAAAATATTTGATCCATCTTCTGTGACTTTGAGTTTTCTTTCTATAAGAAAATTCCATAGATAGGAACAAATTTTACGACCAACTTTAAGGTTATCCAACTTTGATATTAAAACGGTATTATCAACATTATTATAAGCTCCATCAATATCTAAAAAGTAGCCCATTGTAGATAAACCTTTTGAAAAACCGACCTGAATTCTTGAGACTAAAGTGCTTAGATTATCTAGACAAGATTTGCCCTTCCTAAAACCTAGGGTGTTATTTGAGAAAAAATTAAGCTTTTCCAAATACCAGTCTAGTCTGTTATTAATTATAGAATGAAAGATTTTGCATAAACACGACATTAAAGAAATCGGTCTCAATGAAGAAACACTATTAGGATCCCTACCACACTTCGCAATTGGTATAATATCAATATTTCGCCACTGAGAAGGAACAAACCCGTGTTTAAAAAAATCATTATATAATTCTACCATGACTTCATGACCCTTGGAAGATAAATGCTTGCGCATTGAGTATGATATACCATCACATCCAGGAGATGTATCCTTAGACTTTATACATTTAAGTAACTCATGGATATAGATACTTGCGTCAAGGGGGGAATCATATGATGAAAGAATAGGCATTGCAGGAGTGACGTAGTCAGGTGTTAGTGAATGAAGAAGCTCCTCAATTGCAGAAGTATCAACATACTGGTGTGGGTTCTTATAACCCTTCATCCATCTCATTTTTGTCCACATATCATTTAAATTAGTGCTCTCATCTATAGACGAACAGAAGTTGTACCAACCCTCTCTAATAGCAGTATTTAATAGTTTCTTAGAACAAGCAATTTTTTCATTTAATTTATTTAAATTTTGAGGAGTTGGGTTTTTTCTAAACCAAGCCAATGCTTGTCTGCGCTCGGCTTTTGCTTTAGATAAGTTTGGCGTCCAGTAAGATTTAGTAGTAAATACAGAAGTAGGATTTTGATCTATTTTATAACAAGGGATGAAAAGATTTGCCGCCAAAGTTCATAAATTTCTCATGCAAAAATTGTTTATAAGAACGCCAATCAGCTTTATTAAAATTTCTTTTCATATTCTTATGATTGTTTCTATTATAAACATGATGATCTAAGCATTGAAATTTAGAAATCTTAATGAAAAGATGGTCACTACCTAGGGTTTCGTTGAGAACGGCCCAGTTGAAATCAAGTGCAATATCCGCGCTTACCAGGGAAATATCAGGGGCAGATTTCTTCAAAATGCCTTGAACAAGTTTAAGACGTGTAATCTCACCGTTATTTAAGATCACAAACTTACTGTCTGAAATAGCTGATTGTAGCTGATTACCTCTGTTGTCAGTTTTAGTCGACCAATTTATGTGGTGTCCATTAAAGTCACCTAAAACTAAACATTTCTCAGTACTTAAGTTTAAAATTTCATCCCAGTCCTGCTGTTTCGTGCTAACATTTCCTGGGCAATAAACCGCAACAAAGCTTTCTATAGGATAGCAATTAAATACCTTTACCTGTAGTACTTCAATACCTGAGTTATTAATACAAGAGTTAAAAGATTTTGACTTTATAGAGTTATGTACAAGAATCATTAGTCCACCGAACCCATCCACTCTATCGTTCCTATAAACATTGTAACCCTTTATCTTTACAGCTTTTTCTTCATTCAGCCAAGTTTCACTGACAATAGCAATATGAACTTTTTCTATCCGTAACAACTCTTCAAATGAAATTAATTTAGGAAGTAAGCTTTGGGCATTCCATTGTATAATGTTTAACCTATTATTCTCATAAGAAGCCATTGGAGACATAGTTTAAGAAAGTTTGTACAATAGACCAATCCGAAATTAAACTCACAGAAAATATAACAAACCATTCAACGACTAACTTGATCATACTAAACATTTTTGATTTAAAACTTACATTTTTAAGAAATACAACTTTTTTAAGCTTTGTTAATAATTCTGTAAACGTAATTTTATTCTTTACCTCTTCTTTTTCACCACCACTTACTTCTTTATCATCCTCCGCATAGTTCCATTGCATGTAGCATTCCTCTTGATTTGATGGTTGATCTTGTCTAGCATTTCCTTTCTTTTTTGGCCGTTGTGAGTCCATCGAAAAATTCCTAATAGCAGTCTCATCATTGTTCATATTCTTGCATAAAACTTCCTTAAAAGTAGGTCTTTGATTTGGGGATATTTTAGCATCAGAATCCATATTATTGCGTAACGGAGGAAAATGTATCCTTGCTGGTTCAAGGTGTTCTGTATAAAAGTGTTTGGGAGTTTTTACTACGTATAGAGAAAGTGCTTTTTTGTAAGTACAGTTAAACTCTGCCATCAATTCTCGAAGACGTTTTTCTTTTAGATAAACAGGACAATTTTTAGCCATTGCCATATGGCCTCCTTTACAGTTTACACAAGTAAAGGAGATAGTTTCGCAATTAGGGTGATTCCCCCCACACTTAGGGCAAACGTAACTTTTAGATGGACAATAATTAATACCGTGCCCTATTTTCCAACATTTGTAGCATTGAGTAACGGGAAACACATAAGGTTCGACTATGATTTTCAACCCATCGACATCAACATAAGAAGGCAATCGTGATCCTTTAAAAGCAAGTCGAGCAACCTCACTGGGACACCACTGACCATTTACTCTATCTCGTCGCTTAAGCCGTTTGACAGAAAAGATTTCACCATTGCAAGAAAATTTCTTCAAAATGTCTTCTTCCGTTAGGTCTAAGTCCACATCCCTGATGATTCCATAACAATGGTTAATCTCCATGGGTTTATGAAGAAGCCACCCCTTAGTTACGACACTTTCACAGGTAAGAAGTTGTTCAGCATTTTTAATAGTGTCAAATTCTAACCTCACTTTATTAGTACTTAGGTATTTAACTTGAATAATACCTTTAATATTACACTCTTTAAGGAATCGCGCCATTGCAAACTGCTTGGGTAGTGGTATTTTACTACTTATGTAGACCTGTACATCATCTTTGTTCATAATGGGTTTTGTTTCATCCTCTTTTTTCTCCTTTTTTTCCCTTTTACCCCTCCTAATTTCTTGCCATCTCCCTAGCATTTCATTTTCTGCACTTTCCGAAGAGTCTCCTTGTTCTCTCGGCCTTTTTGTACCAACTAATCTCTTTGAATTACTATCTTTTTGTATTTCCTCCTCACTGCGACCATTTTTCTCATCTTCTGAAATTTCACCATACTTTACAACTTTAACACATGTTTCACCATCACACTCCGTAAATTGAAACTGCACTTGGGACACGGGTGAAGATACATCCCTTTCTGGTTCAATAAAAGAACCATCCATTCCACACTGTTCCATTGTTATTAATTAAATTATTCACGAACAGGCGCAGTTAGCAACAAGGCCAGACCGAAAACCGGTTGTCTTGGAATGTTGAGCGCACACTATGATAAAACTTTATTTACGCAGCGATATTATTTAAGACGACCGACCCGTACGCGTGCCGACACGGGAATGCGCTGGGCGCTTGTTACGTTAGTTACAGACTCGCTCTGCGGCCGGCTCCGGCCGGTCGTAACGTAGTCAATCCCGCACTCTGTGCACCCCTCGAATGGATACCTCACCTCGGTGGGAGCAGCAACAACAGAGTTGAGCTTACTACGGTCGATTAAATTCGATAGTAGTTTGCAAGGCTCGGGCTGATTTTCTGGCTGCGTACTTGACGCTTGGCGCCTGTTACGTAGTCAGAGACTCGCTCTGCGGCCGGCCCCGGCCGGTCGTAACGTAGTCAATCCCGCACTTCTGTGCAACCCAACCTCGTCAGGTCTACGGCCAGTTTTTGTTGTCAATTTATTGGCAACACACTCCGTAGTAGACTCGCGTTTGATCAGATGGATACTTAACGGTGACAACTAAGCCTGATAGCGTTGCACCGGTGCGCTTCCAAGGCCCTTCAGGCCAAAGAGAAACCGGCTGACCCGATCCCATTGCACTTGGGCCTTTCCCAGGGTGACGGTACAGTGCTGTCCGAATTAGGGGCACCACTTCGCGTCGTCCCCAGCCCCCCTACCGCGGGTAGGGAGGTTTAGGTGCTAGGTTTGCTAGGGAACCTAGGCATTATTTTATATTTATATATTATATATTGTAGTACTCTCGGGGTTCGGTAACCGGGATGGACCTAATCTAACCTAGGGAGGTCTTCCTAACTAATAGGAAAGAAACACTTTAACTTGAAATTACTTTTATTTAAAATGAATCTATTTTTAAAATAACATACAAGAATAATTATTATACTATTTAGGGGACGAAGCCCGCAATAGAATTCCGTAAGGAATCCTGTCAAGGAATCCCATCAAGGGATGCCATGGAACAATCTTCCATAATATATATATTTTTACATTTTACAAATAAAATCAAATATTGACAGACTTATAAGTTGCCAGTCATAAATGTCGGCAAGTTTGTTTGTGCAATAACCTCTTTTATTAAATACGGCACAAGCAAACGTTGCAATCGCCCCTCTTGTTTAATTTATTTAATTAGTGAAGCTGATTAAATAAATTCCTATATACATTTCATTCTTAAATAACGACCCTACTTAAATCAGGACCATATACATTAATCGGGATTACTCTCAGATGAGCCCCCTACCGATAGGAATATATATACTTGATCATGTTTAAATTACAACATCTTATTACACCAAAAATGATCTTATTGTATTTATTCTCCATCAATAGAGCCTTAGCCACAAAACCTGATGAAAATCAGCCAAGATCCCGGCTGGTTAATTAATATCTAAATAAAACAGTGTAAATTATTTTAATTTCTCATACAATTCATGAATAATCAACAACCCCATATTAATCATTTACGTTACACAATCATACTCAAATTCAAATAACCAATATTTATTATTAAATTAATCAACAATTGTTAAAATAACCCATTGAATACAATCAAATTATAATTATAATTAATTGATAAGTAATAAATACATTAATATCCCAATAAAAGTAAATTTAATTAATCCCATTTATATTAGAATTAATACTAAATTAATCAAATTATATTATCAAACATTATCATTCAGTTGGCAAAATAAACACATTTGACATGAACTGTCATATTAACTTTAAACTTTTCTGAATGATTAAAAGTTTATTTGAAAGTTTGTAACTTTCGAAAATTTAAATATTACCTACCTAAATATTAAGATTTTACCTGCCTAACTATTACCGGACAAACTTACCTATGAATAGATCATAAAATTGGATCCAAAGTATTTTATATAACCCAGAATGATATCTATAAATTAAAAAATTTATATTTCACAACGCAATGTAGAGAACTTTTTCAAAATGCACCGTAATACACCTGACAAAATTCTGTACCAATAGCGTTTAAAATACATTACCTATTCCATCACAACCCTTTTATTATTTAACCCACTGAGGATCCTATTCTACATCCGCGTGTTGACCCACAGACATCAATATCACAATATTATATATACTCGTAAACTTTGGCCGCATAGCTAAATCGGCTATCACCTTCTCTCTTATGGAGATTATTAGGCGTGGCTCAAATTAAACGTGCACATTATCTATAGTGTTATTTTAGTCTTTGAAAATTGACTTCTTTAGAGCATTGGCACCACACGTATATTTATGATTCGTAAATAAAATGTAACGCGGTAAATACGTGCCGCGTGTACCTGCCGCCCCTTAGAGGTTTCTCTTCGGGTATCTAAAATTAATTTATTAAATCATTAAATAAAATACCCTCTTATCTCAATATATAATATATAAAAACCTTTTCCTTATTTTCTTTTATCTGCATCGTCCATCCATTGCATCTCCTTTTTTGGTGATGCTGTTTGGATCGGCTTTGCAGGATATATCATCTCGGAACATTGCGTTGTGAAGTGTACATAGAATTTGAAAAAAAAAAAAATATTAGTTTCTTATATTATTCTAAAACCCCAACGAAATTCTAACCGTTGCATATCTACAAATGAACGATATACATATTTGTACACCTAAATGTGTACTTTTACTCTATTAATTCTAAGAATAAAGGAATTATAATATTATCGTAATATTTCAATACATAAATGTATATACAAAAACTTTATTTTATATATATAAATATAGACATATTTTATCATTAGTTTTACTTTATCGAATATTATATGGTTTCAATCTATTCACATGTACAATTAGTTCTTGGTTATTTTGTATTTTTTTTACAAGATAATTGTCACATCCTATATATCGTAACACTCGAAATAAACCTTTATATGGTCGACTAAGTTTTCGACTTCCACCCAATATTCTTTCTGGACAATGTAACGAAACCAATTGTCCTACACGATTTAAATCCAAATGATAATACGTTAAACTCGTATAATCCAGACGGTGTGATGATTGCCGTTTCGTGTCTATCCTTCTCCGCTATCGATAATTACCAATAGGCACAGTTTAAATCCAAATTAGCGCAGAATTTCACCCCATTCAGCTGCACTATCATACCTTCGATGATAAGCAAATGATAGAAATCTTTAATTACCTTCTTATTTGTCTTGATCAATCGGCATCAACAATATCTCAAGCTGTCCCACTGACGCCGGTTGAAGTTTGGGAAATTCCTTCCTCGCCCGTTGGATGAATCACCTTCTAGTCTTTCCTTTATTCTTGGTATTCAGACGGCTCTTGCCTTCTAAAATTTTCTTTCCGCTATACTTAGTGGGGAATATAGCTGAAATAAAATACACAACACAGCACTACACTTTATATCACTGCAATTGCGCGCGGCGCCTCCACCATCTCGGGGTTCGGTAACCGGGATGGACCTAATCTAACCTAGGGAGGTCTTCCTAACTAATAGGAAAGAAACACTTTAACTTGAAATTACTTTTATTTAAAATGAATCTATTTTTAAAATAACATACAAGAATAATTATTATACTATTTAGGGGACGAAGCCCGCAATAGAATTCCGTAAGGAATCCTGTCAAGGAATCCCATCAAGGGATGCCATGGAACCATCTTCCATAATATATATATTTTTACATTTTACAAATAAAATCAAATATTGACAGACTTATAAGTTGCCAGTCATAAATGTCGGCAAGTTTGTTTGTGCAATAACCTCTTTTATTAAATACGGCACAAGCAAACGTTGCAGTACCAAGCACTCCAATGGACCAGCAAAGCTTGGTAAACTTTGCTAGGTCGTTCGCCCAGGTGCTCGTTGCGTCCGGCGCCAACTTATCCGATGACGTAATAACGCAGGCCTTACAGGCAACTATCGCGTCCACGCCCCCTCAGGCCTCCGACGTCCAGACCCCTCAGGTCTACAGCTCTCCCACGTCTCCCGTCCCGTCCGAGATGGGCTGTGAATCGGTCACATCCTCTCACGCGTCGCGTCGCAAGCGTACCGCTCCCGGGAGCGACTCCGAACCCGCGTCTGATACGTCGTCAGATGCCGTCACCTTAACCGGCTCTCCTGAGCCCGCGTTTCAGCTAGTCGCCAAGCGCTCCAAGAAGCGCTCGGAGAAAGCCTCGGTATTCTCAATACCCGAGCCCTCCCCGGTGTCTTCAACACCAGCCCCTTCAACACCAGGAATTGACTGTTAGGTCGTTCTTAAATTATTTATTTAATATATCAAATATATTTGCTAGCTCCCCCTCCCTCCCCCGCCCGCCGCTATGGCTACGCAACCTCCCAATAAGCTTGCAAAGATCATAGCCGCTGCGCTGTCAAAGGTATCAATCTCGATCTAAGGACCATAAAGCCACTAGACGACTTAGGTTCTGACCACCGCCTGCTCCGAAAACCTATACCAACTGGGAAGGTTTCAAGCACACCCTGTTTTCGGCCTTGAAAGCCCCAGACTGCCCCCTCGCGATTTCATCCAACTATCTCGATAGCACGGATAAAATCGACTCAATAGTCGATTCGCTCACTGCCGCCATTAACTCGGCCATCAGTGACAATGTAAAGGTTGCTAAGCATGGCAAGCCCAAGCTTCCTTTGGACATTAGCAACCTAATTAAAGCTAAAAATGCCGCTCTCCGCAGAGCCAGGCGTTACCCTACACCCGCGTACAGGCTAGCCGCAAACCGGCTACACCGTAAGGTCAAATCAACGGACTTATGATTAATATCTCTCCGTCCCACACGGCTTACTATAGGATGGTCAAAACCCTCCGACTAGACGCCCGAACCTACACCCCTCCGTTGTCTCGTCCCAATGGCACTATCGCCTTCGAGGACGACGAGAAAGCTAAATGCTTCGCCGACAACATTGCTTCACAATGCTCCCCGAGTACCCAACCCACAGACCCTAAGCACATCCAGGCGGTCGCAAAGACTCCCGTCCAGTCACCGCCGACCCCATTTCAGTGTCTAACGATGAAATTATTTTCCTCATCAGAAGACAGTAATCCAAGAAGGCCCCGGGTGCGGATGGAATTTCCAACCGCGGACTTAAGCAGCTACCTCGGCAGGTGCTTACCTTGCTTGCGATCATCTTGAATGCCTGCTTCGATCTTAGCTACTTTCAAATCGCATATTACACCTACGCCCTCCCGGAGGAGTTTAAGATCCGCGCAGTACTACGGGGCGTCCCGTTTGAGCTCGCGAACGATGAAATCCTCGAGGACCTTAAGTCCCAGGGTTTCCCTGCCGAAGCAGTGCACAAGATGCACTCCAACGACGGTAGGCGTTTTCCTTTAGCATTAGTTATCCTATCCAATACTCCCAACTCGAAGGAGATCTTCAGAGAGGCTCGCAAAATTTGCGGACTCTCGAATATCTCCGTCGAGCGTCCCAACCCCCGCGGTCACCCTGGGCAGTGCTTCCGCTGCCAGCTCTATGGCCACGCAGCGGCTAACTGCTCAGCTCCCCCCAGGTGCGTTAAGTGCCTGGATCCTCATATAACGAAGGAGTGCACTCGCACTCCCGAATCCACTTCCCTCCCTGCCTGTGTGTTTTGTGGCCAGTCCGGCCACACAGCTAACTACAGGGGCTGTCCGCGCGCTCCACGCTCCACCGCTAAGTGGGCCGCACCAAAACCGGCGCCGCCGCTCACTCCTGCCAACTTCCCACCGCTGCGCAACCGGGGTCCCCCGGAAGCAAAGCCCGTTCAGCCGACGCCTACTCCGGCTCTGTCCTAGAGGCAGCGTCCGGCCGCTCCACCTGCACCTTCCCGTCCTATCCCAGCTCCCGTAGCTCCCGTAGGCCCGCATCCCGCTCCGTCATCTTCACCTCAGTCGTCGTTAGCTGAAGGCCATGAAGACCGTGTTCGACGTCATCCAAAACGTCGACATTAAGGAAATTTCGGTACTCGCACGCAAACTGCGAGCCGCCCGCTCTCCTCAAGAGCGTTTATTTGCGTTAGCTGAGCATCACTCGTTACTAAGCTCGTTATAAATTTTTATTTTTATTTTTTTATATAAATTCGTTAAATAAGTAAATATAATGTCTAGACCCGCAAATCCCGCGTCCGGTCGTATTAAACCCAAGGGCTTATCCCTAATTAACTTAAACGTTCGTAGCCTTAGCACCAATCTTCCTGAGCTCAAACTGTTCCTTCAGAACAACGAGCCAGACTTATTGCTTCTTCAAGAGACGTGGCTCACTCCTAACCGCTCCAGGGGATTCGCGATTCCCAAGTGCGGGTTTTATCGTAATGATTGGCCCAACTCCGATGGTTTCGGCGGCACTGCTATATTCGGAGACTTTAACTCCAAACATACTGACTAGACGTGCCTATCAACCAACACCAGCGGTATCGCTCTCCTCGACATCACCAACTCATCTCTCCCATCACTCCCACTCACTATCCCGACAACCCGAACCAATCTCCTGACATCCTCGACTTTGCAATTGTCAAGCAAATCAACCTCGATCTCAGGTCTATCGAACCACTCGATGACCTAGGTTCTGACCACCACCCCGTCTCCCTCGTGCTAGGACCGCCTAACGATAACGCCACTTCTCCTAAGACCTTTACCAACTGGAAAGTTTTTAAAAATACGATAGTTTCAGCCTTAGAGGCCCCGAACTCTCCGCTCGCGACCTCGCCCGATCAATTAGATAGCCCGGATAAAATAGATTCATTAGTAAATTCTCTCACTGATGCTATCAACTCAGCGATCAGTGAAAACGAAAAGGTTGCTAAGAAAGGCAAACCAACGCTTCCCTTAGCCGTTAGCAATCTTAATAAAGCCAAGAACGCGGCTCTCCAGGGAGACAAGAAATATTCCACGCCCACCTATAGATCAGCTCCAAATCAGCTACAACGTAAAGTTAGGTCTTGCCTCGCGGAACTCCGAGACGCTCAGTTTAACGATCTCATGGAGAATATCTCCCCGTCCCACCAAGCGTACTATAGTATGGCCTGAGCCCTACGAGTAGACACCGCCTCTCACGTTCCTCCTCTCACTCGTCCCGATGGCACTATTGCCTTAGAAGTCGAAGAGAAAGCCGAATGCTTCGTTGCGTCTCAATGCTCGCCCAGCACGCAACCCGTGAATCCCTCTCACATCAAAGCGGCGGAGGACGAAGTTCTCCGTAGAGACTCTCTCCCCATCACTGCCGACCCCGACACAGTCTCTAAAGATGAAATCTCGCTTCTCATCAAAAGTCAAAAGTTCGCAAAGGCTCCGGGTGCGGATGGTATTTCCAACCACGCGCTTAAGCACCTGCCTCAACAGGTGCTTACCTTGTAAGCTATCATTTTCAATGCCTGCTTCGACCTTAGCTACTTTCCAAAAGCTTGGAAAGAAGCGACAGTCATAGGCATTCCCAAGCCGGGTAAACCTCTGAATATCCCGGCTAACGACAGACCCATCAGCCTCTTCAAGGCAATGTCTAAACTTCTCGAGAGAGTCATACTCTCTCGAATATAGTCGAATATACATACTCCATCTGTTTCCAACGGATGGCGATCCTCTCATAATTCCCCATCAGTTCGGTTTTCGCGCTCAGCACTCCTGAATCGAATCGTCGAGTACATACTCGACAGTTTCTACCCGCAGCGTTTTTAAACGATCGCAGTTTTCTTTGAGGTAGCCAAGGCTTTCGATAAAGTCTGGCACAGCGGCCTCGTTTATAAACTCTACAAAATAGGCTTACCGGATCGACTAGTTAGAATAATCGCGTCGTTTCTTAAAGACCGTAGGTTTCGATTTAAACACCAAGGGACGATTTCCGCGCCCCGTCACATAAAGGCTGGAGTCCCTCAAGGCTCAGTCCTCGCCCCTCTATTGTACACCGTGTACACTAACGATATCCCCATCCCGTCGAAAGGCGTCGAACTCGCCCTCTTTGCCGACGACACTGCCCTTTACACCAAAGGCCGCAGAGTCCCGGGTCTCACCACCAGACTCCAAAAGGCTGTAAATGCCCTCGATGCATGGTTTCAAAAATGGCGTATCGATGTGAATCCAGAGAAGAGCTCTGCGGTTTACTTCGACTACAAACGCAGTCGTATCGCCAACAATCTCCACGTTAGAATGCAAGGCACTCCCATCCCCTGGAAGCGCACTACCAAATATTTAGGCGTCACCTTAGACCAGACGCTTTCTTTCAACCCTCACGTCAATAGAGTAACGAAACTCGCACGTTTCTACCTAGGCCGGCTTTACAGTATGTTAGGTAGAAAAAGTAAAATGTCCTTCAGAAACAAACGTACGCTTTATAAGGTCTGCGTTAGACCAGTCATGACATATGCCTCGCCAGTCTTTGCCCACGCCAAACCCTCCGTCCTGCACAAACTGCAGGTAGTTCAAAACCTCTTCTGCCGCAGGGCCACAAACACACCTTGGTACGTGCGCAACGCGGACCTGCACAGAGATCTTGAACTACCTACAGTGCAACAGCACCTAAAAACACTCTAAGAATCGTTCTTCAAACGCGCCGAATCCCATCCCAATCCTCTAGTTCGAGATTCAGTCTCATATACTGCTCCTGTCTTAGATTCGGAATTCAAAGTCGCTAGACCGAGAAACGCGCACACTGGCGAACCCACGTAATTAACTTTAGATCTTGAAGCCCTTCAGGCCGCAAATTCTAATTCTAACGTAAATCCGAATTAATGCAATTTTATTTTTCAATTTTAATGTTTTTATGTAGTTACATTTCATTTTGAGCACCTTCAGTGCTATGTATTCACCTTCAGTGCTTTGAGCACCTTCAGTGCTCTGTAAATCCCAGCGGGTGGCCTCTTCTGGGCCCCACTAGCGCGGCCTCTTTCTCCAATTGACCGTCGCTCAGATGAAGGCTGAGTGGCAAAAATGCACGAGCCAACAGGGGGTTTTTTAGTGGGTAATGGTTCTGGTAGGCGTCGGGACGAGTCCTACATAACTCTGGATCGCGCGCGCCAGAGTATGCGTCAGAGCATGTTTTTCCTCCGGCCCTTCCCGCGGAGGGGAACAAAAAAAAAACTGCTCCGTCCATGCCGTTGTGGTACAAAGTCCGTAAATCAAGAAATGCACTCTCCAATCCCCCCGATCAGCTCTCGGCTAATCTGGACCAGCTTAAGGCTGCCCAGGCCGAATAACCATCATCCAAATGACATTTGCACCTTATATGATTTTTATTCTCAGCGGGTGACCCTCTAGCGGGTCCCCGCTTGCGCATCCACCTCCCTACCGGGTGTCGCTCCGATGAAGGCTGACAGCATTCCCATTCTACAGCCGGCAAGGTAGTTTTTAGTGGGTAGGTGCCACTCTGGTGAGTCCCACGTAACTCCGCAGAGGCCGGTATTTTCCTGCGGCGGTAAATAAAATAAATAAAATAAAAATTATTTATTTCATTAAAATCTTATTCTAATACAGATGTAGATTGGGATCCCAATGTAAGCAAGTAATGCCTGTATTTTGAGACCCCGCTCTTCCTTAACTTACAATAAAATTTATTCTAACTATTCTAAATACAATTTTTTTATTTCCATTTCAGAGCGTTTTAACAATTTTTGCAATTTAAATTTTTTTTTTTAAATACAAGAATCTTATGTAACTCATATGGATGTGTGTAGTGCGTGTACAATAAGTGTGTTTGTATGTGAAAGTGTTCGTTCGTGTGTATGTGAAAGCGTGTGTCTGTGTGCGTACAAAAATATAAGTGTGTATTGGTACTGATTATTTAGCTATTATGAACTTCGGCTAAGCAGACATTCTATTTCGTTATACGATTTAAGCTGCACCCATTGCATCAAGATATTTTTACATTCGCGATGGGATTTGTCGTATAAATATAGTTCTTTGTTTATTTTATTATATAAGAATGTGGAGCGAGAGTTAAATTGTCTCCAAGCAAACTCAGTTTTGATACTTGGCGGTATGCATGACGTATCTTCCACCTCCCTCCCGTGAGGGTATTGCTTAGGCGGCATAAAAAAAAACTCTCCTCTTCCTCCCCCTCCTCTCCTCAACCTGCGTGTAGGCTGGCTATGACGGTTCATCTGACCATCATCATAGCTTCAATCTACATACTTAGTGGCACCAGACCTATTCTTAGCGACTTTGAGTCCATTCTCGCCCTCGGCCATTCAGTCATTATGTTCGGGGACTTCAACTCCAAACAAACTGACTGGACGTGCCTATTGATCAACACCAGCCGTATCGTTCTCCTTGACATCACTAAGTCACTCGTCTTAGACCTCATTTCTCCCGTCACTCCCACTCATTATCTCGACAACCAGAACTACTCTCCTGACATCATCGATTTTGCGATAGTCAAGAGAATGAACCTCGATCTCAGGTCTATCGAACCGCTCGATGTCCAAGGCTCTGGTCACCGCCTCGTCTCCCTTGTACTAGGAGCTCCTAACGACAACATTACCACTCCTAAGACCTTTACCAACTGCAAAGGCAGGAAATAAGACATATAATTATGTTTATATTTCTACATATTACAGTACAAAAATATGTAGTATTTTTCTTTATATCTTTTAGGTTTTCTTTTTCTTTGAAATACTGGCCAGAGATACTCACTCTCTACTAAATAGACTATGGACTAGTTATATTTGTTTAAAAAAATATACGGAGCAACGTAGAAAGAAATAGTGAAAGAAAGCAAGAAATAAGAAGCTTATAAAATACATCATTAATTTAAGGCTATTTTTTAACTCATTGCAAAGTAGCAACGTCTGTTAATAAACAAGTAATCGTTTTATTTTGCAATTAAACAACACTTTAACAAACGAACAACTTTAATTATGTTATTTTCTGTTTATACATTTAAAAGCTACTTAACACACAGTAATAGTGTAAAACTTCTTAATTAAACGTTAAACATTAAAGTATAGATCACTTTAAGTATCTACATTATGCTAAGCACACGCGTTCAACTGCGTTCATTTAATTTAGGTTAAAGTGTAGTAAATGTCACTTATAAAATAATGTCATTGCGAACTTGCGATGAATCACGTGGGTAGCCGGCCCGTGGTAACGGCTTACCATTGAGTAGACAAATATATTGTTAGGTTTTCTTAAAATACGAATTAATACACAAATTTACATATTATCACTGCTTATTTCACATAAATATTAGTTTGCTTTTTGTGTATGAACTCTTACAGTGAGAAATAACATATTTAATTACACCATTAATATTTTTTTAGTAATTAGATTCCTGATTTTTATCAAGATTAAAATGCAGTAACTAAAACTATACACTACAAAGTGGACAATCCTATTAATATTAAAAGTAACGCTAAACCAGCTGCACAGATTTCATAAAAATTTTGTGTATAAACTGAAATGAAATTACACTGCAATTTTATTCTTACTGTACACAGGTCTCAGGGTTGTGCGTTGGAAATTAATTTTGTAGTCATGCTTTCCTTTTTTATATTTAATGTTTTCGATTCTGTGATTACTAAGAAACAAACTTTTACTTTCCCTTTATAATATTTGTTTCGATGATATATTGTTATTGCATATTACTATCAATTCAATCTGTATTATTCTATTGAGAAAGAATCGAGTTATAAACTTCAAAACGATGATTTCATGGATCAGTAAGAACTCGAATTAAGTTTCTTATATCATTAAAACATATTTAAATAAATGCTTTTGTGAATTGCAATTTAATTCAGAATCAAAATTAGAAATGTTTATCAGAAACGAAAAAATCATGTCGTTTTTCGAAAAGCACAGATCTGTAACTTTAACAATATTAAGTATTTTTCTTGGGAAAAATATAAAACTAATATTTTGAAATTAATATTTTAAATTTTAAATGCAAATTAACACCTATTCTGTTGTGTACAATAATGAAAACATTATAAGAATCTGCGCTTAAAATGAACAATTTCTCATCACTGGCTTCAATTGCTTTCGAAGTATTTAATTTAAGAATAACTTTAAATTTTAATTGCATTTGGCGCATTGGCAAAATATGTAGTTAATTTTGAAGTATAACATGTGTAATAATGTCATTGAAAACTTCCTTTGCAATATATCACGACCTAGCAGTCCGAATGTTAACCGTCTACTACTTACTTATTGCATTGAGATATTTTTATCATTTTATTAAGTTTTGATCGGATATAGTCAATTGAAACAGTTTTGATACATTAAATGATATGCTCATTTGTGCGGACCTAATTAACCCGCAGTTAGCCAAATCGTTAGTTAAAATTTCCCTGTATTACCGTCAACTTCTATTGAACTAATAGAAACTTAAAGCAAACACTTTAACATGAGTAAGCTAACTCTAACTTACAATGCGAGTCAGGTCTGCTAGTGACCCTTTCAAACATGAACCTTATGATTTTTCATACAATTAATTTATTCGTTTTCTGTTTACTATATTAATATTATTATTAAAAGACTAAAATAAATCATAAATTCGATTAATTGAGAATAATATTCAAGTTCATGAGATAGTAAGTAGATCAAAGCATGTTTGGATTAAAAAAATTGGTTTAGTGATACGATCTCATGACCACAAAATATATTTCTTTGAAAGGTTTGATTTATCATTATTATCACGATAGTAATTCAATAAAAGTTTTTTCTTTATCATAAAAGCTTTCCTCATTGGTTTCGCACAGAATACAAAAATATTTAACTGTCAAGCATATTTAAATAAGTGTTTGTTCATAAACAAAACGGAAAGTATCAAAACGGCTTGCGCCACGTATCGTTCAAGTCAGACATGAACTTATCTCATGAGCGACATTAAAAATACGTCTTATATGCGGACCAAGTGTTTAAAGTAGCGTCAGTAAATAAAATTGGACAAATATTGTCGTGCTAAATATTGCATCATTCAAGACGCTAAAATAGACGTTTTATGATTTTATTAAGTTTTTTAGTTACTTATAAAGTTTCATCTTATATTATATTTTGTTCATAGTCATTCACGTGCAAAGAAGAAAGTCAAGCCCGCACTCAGAACTTTCCAAAACCAAATTAGTATACATACGCTAAGAGGCATGAAAACTAACTGCGTAGGGTGATTTGAGGCTCTTATTCGAAGCTACTTAAGGTGAAAAATTATTTTAAGCAAAAATCAACAGAGTTGTATGACGGAATGTACTCTTGATTCAACATCAAATGTTTAATTTTCTAAATTAACTTGGGACACTTTTTTTATTTATCTACGCTGTTAAAAGTATTAAATTTACTTTTTAATAACCTATTGAGAACGAATTTTAAATTTTGTGATCAGAAAAAAACCTTTTTTGTGTTGGTTAACAAGATGTAGAAATTACGTTTTTTCTTGAATTCTTGAAAATTTCTTGAAAAAATTATAGTGCATATGCAAAGTTATATGGAGGATATATACTTAGGGAAATATATGAAAACAAGAAAACACAAGGCAAATATTTATCACTGCCATTAAAATTAAACGAAACTTGTAATTCCACATTTTAATGTAAATTTGTTCAGTTTTAAAGATAACAAAAATGTTGAAGAAAAATAATGAATACGATCTTACAAATTTTTTTTTAGTGGTCGGCGTATGTTGACATCGTGATATTAATTAATTCCTTAAATCGTATTTATTTCGAATGCAGTGTTGATTGCACTGTAATTAGAAGGGTGTAGTTATGGTATTTTTTTATATATATTAGAACCTCATTGAGTACCGGCCCATATTAGAGAATGATTGAAATTTAACACAAAACCTATATTTTGTTGATTGCCGATTATTGCAGTTATAAACTACAGCCTCTGCCGGAAAGCTGTCACACTTTACTTTTTTTTTAAAGCCATGCTCGAAGTCTTATAAAATATCAAAATAAATATTAAAATATCGTTTAATTAAATTAATATCAACGCCAAAGTGTTTAATTTATTATTTTTTTATTTACAATACCAACAATCTAACAATACAATATAAACTAAAAAACGTATTCTTCTATAAAACCATGGAACCTTAACCAACTCACTTATACTATTTCCATTTCTTTATTATCTCGATCTAATTTGATATAATGTAGTGTTGTGACCAAATAAGTAATGATATCGATGGCATATATTAGGTCTTTACCTATGAAATTGCCGTTTTTCACGAAATAAATGAAGCGTAATTTTTTTATATATTTTTTATTTCTATTATTCAAAATAATCACCCATTCAATCAGTGCATCTTTGCCAACGCATTGGTCAACAAATCAGCTGGACGGGAGGCAACAAATTCTTCAAAGGCATTTTGTACTGCCTCTCGGGTATTGAATTTTTTTCCCGCCAAGAAGTTATCCAAATTCTGGAAAAAGTAGAAGTCTGTAGGCGCAAAATCTGGTGAGTACGGCGGATGACGGAGAACTTCCAACCCCAACTCTTGTAGCTTGGAGACCGTCTGCTGTGCAGTATGAGGTCGCGCGTTGTCGTGCAGGAGCAGTGGAGCCAAACGATTGACCAAAGCTGGTTGGAGACGTGCGAGCTTCTCCATCATTGTGTTCAGTTCTTCACAGTACACATCTGCAGTAATGCTTGTCCCGTTTGGCAAGAAACTGTGATGAATTACACCCGCGTTAGACCACTGAACAGTGACCATCACTTTTCTAGGGGTAAGTTTTCGTTTAGGGCATTGTTTGGGTGCTGAACCAGGGTCCAACCAACTTGCTGAGCGCTTACGATTGTCAAACAGGATCCATTTCTCGTCACAAGTAACAATGCGGTTCAGAATTCCTTCATTTGTATGCCTGCTGAGCAGTGCAAGTGCACGCGTACTTCGCGCTGGCGGTCATTGAGTTCGTGGGGTACCCATTTGTCAAGCTTTTTTACCTTGCCAATTTGACGCAAATGGACCAATATTGTTTTGATACTAACGTCGAAAGCTGCTGCTAATTCAGCCGTGGATTGAGTTTCATCAGCTTCCACAATTGCCTTTAATTCGTCATTGTCGACCAAAGTTTTCGGACGACCACGGGGTTCATTTTTTAGGTCAAAATTTCCAGAACGGAAGCGGGTAAACCAATAACGGGTGGTGCGTTCGTTTGTAGTGTTCGCTCCGTAAACGTCGTTGATGTTGCGTGCCGCTTGTGCCGCTTTGCTGCCACGACGGTACTCATACTCCATAATTACTCGAATTTTTAACTTATCCATGATGATGAAAAATGTTCGAATGCGTTGAAAACAAAACACTAACTATTAAACAAATGACGATTTTAGAAAAAGAATTCCATGTTTGTCAAATAAAATTCATTTGAAATTAGAATTATCAGTCAAAAAAAATTATATTTTCATTTGAAATGGCCAGTACGGCAAAACGGCAGTTTCATAGGTAAAGACCTATTATAAAGCTCACCGATAGGTACAGCCTAAAAGTGGTGCAAGCGTACGCACCGACCTCGACACACTCGGACGATGAAGTGGAGGATATGTTCGATGACATATCGAGGGCCCTCCACTTCACTACTAAGACTCACTACAGCGTTGTCATGGGGGACTTTAACGCTAAAGTGGGAGTACAGAATTGCGGCGAATCGGTAGTAGGATCTCATGGATTTGGAAGCAGAAATGACAGGGGGCAAATGCTTTTCAACTTCCTCAAACGGGAGGGGCTATTCCTGATGAATTCTTTCTTCAAAAAACAGCCCCAAAGGAAGGGGACGTGGCAAAGCCCCAACACTGTGACAAAAAATGAGATCGCCTTCATCATGACGGACAAAAAGCACATATTCAGAGATGTCTCCGTGATCAACAGGTTTAACACCGGTAGCGATCACCGACTTGTCCGAGGCTCTCTGAATATCGACTTCAAAGCTACTCTAAAGCTACCTACTCCGCTCCAAACCATGGTGGGATCTGAAACGTTCCAGTCAAATCTGGAGAACCGATTCGCTGCCGTGGAAACCACAATGGATCTTGACCAGAACCTTGAAAATGTGGTTCGAATCCTCAGGGAAGAAGGTACGAGATTTTGTAAGATGCAGCGTAAGGGCAGGAAGTCTAAGCTTTCGGGTAGAACTTTAGGGCTAATGAAGGAACGACGTGAGAACCCACCCGTCATTTTGTCAGGAAAACGAGCTCTAAACCAAGAGATCAGCAAGCGCGTACGACATGACCTCCGATGCTCCAATACTCTCGCTATTAAAGAGCGATCGAGCAAAACCGGGGGTCAAAGGTGTTCGTACAATCTCTTGGAAGAAGCTACTTGACAAAGTTGACCACAGCAAGTGGGGAAGTCGTTGCTTCGAAGCCGGCAGTCCTTTCAGAAGTGGAAAACTTCTATGGCCGGTTAAACGCTTCGCATGCATCTCGCCCTGATCCCGAAAATGATGATCCTAGAGCCACATTAACAGGCCATTACACCAAAGACCTGCCAGAAGTCAGCATTGGCGAAATCGAGATCGTTCTTGGGCAGCTTAAAAATGGAAAAGCCCCTGGAGAGGACGGCATTACTACAGAATTACTAAAAGCAGGAGGTAGACCCGTACTGAGGGAGCTCCAAAAGCTTTTCAACGCTGTCCTCTACGAAGGGAGAACTCCGCAGGCGTGGAGTAGGAGTGTAGTCTGCCTGTTTTTCAAAAAGGGAGACAAAACCCTGTTGAAGAACTATCGACCCATTTCCCTCCTAAGCCACGTCTATAAGCTGTTTTCAAGAGTGATCACGAACCGTCTTGCGCGGAGACTTGACGAGTTCCAACCACCGGAACAGGCTGGGTTTCGGAGCGGATACGGCACCATAGACCACATCCACACAGTGCGGCAGATTATACAGAAGACCGAAGAGTATAATCAGCCCCTGTGTCTAACATTTGTGGACTATGAGAAGGCCTTTGACTCGATTGAGATCTGGTCCGTTCTGGAGTCCCTGCAGCGATGCCAAGTAGATTGGCGATACATCCAAGTGATGCGATGCATTTACGAGGCCGCCACCATGTCCGTCCACATACAGAATCAGCAGACGAATCCCATACCATTGCATCGAGGAGTGAGACAAGGAGACGTAATATCTCCCAAATTGTTCACTAATACAATGGAGGATATGTTTAAGACGCTGAACTGGAAAGGACGTGGCATAAATATCAATGGCGAGCATATCTCTCACTTGCGATTAGCTGATGACATCGTCATCATAGCAGAAACGCTGCAGGACCTACAACAGATGCTGAATGACCTGGCTGACTCTTCTATACGCATCGGCCTACGGATGAACTTGGATAAAACCAAGGTCATGTTCAACGAACATGTACTACCGGAACCGATTGCAGTGCACGGAGCCGTTCTCAAAGTTGTTCAAAAATATGTTTACCTCGGGCAGACATTGCAGTTAGGTAGAAACAACTTCGAGAACGAGGTGAATAGAAGACTTCAGCTAGGTTGGGCAGCGTTTGGGAAACTACGTCAAGTCTTCACATCCACGATTCCACAGTGCCTAAAGACGAAAGTCTTCAATCAGTGCGTCCTACCCGTCATGACATACGGGGCAGAAACTTCGACACTAACGGCACGGCTGGTCCACAAGCTGAAGGTCGCTCAGCGTGCTATGGAAAGAGCTATGCTTGGTGTTTCTCTGCGGGACAAAATCAGAAATGAAGTGATCCGGCAGAGAACCAGGGTCATCGACATAGCGCACCGGATTAGCAAACTGAAGTGGCAGTGGGCTGGCCATATTAGCCGCAGAACCGATAACCGTTGGGGTAAACGAGTTCTTGAGTGGAGACCGCGTCTCGGCAAACGTAGTGTAGGACGTCCTCAGACACGGTGGAGTGATGATTTGCGCAGGATGGCTGGCAGGAGCTGGATGCGAGTAGCCAAGGATAGACCTCGATGGCGTGCAATTGGGGAGGCCTATGTCCAGCAGTGGACGAATATGGGCTGATAATGATGATGAATGTAAAAAAAAGCGCTCGCACAAGTTTACACAGGAGCTGTCATCGAGAAAATAAAGAAATGGAAATAGTATAGTTAGAATACAAAAGGGAGACTGTCAATAAAAAGCTATCTTGTTTAATAAAAACTGGGCGTAACTCACTATCGAACGAAACAAAAAAAACTTTACGCCAGCAAAAGATATCAACGCGACAACAAACTATAATTTTTTTGAAATAGACGAATCATTCGGGCTATGACATCCAATTGATAATATTTTATTTAAAAAAAATATATTTTATCTTTCGAAATTAAAAATAAAACGATCAAACACGGATTTTAAAAAAGTTGCTTTAGGGTTAAAATTTTTTATATTAGTAAAACCGCCCTGGATGCAAAACTAAAATTTTAACCATGTTATATTGAGTAAATTTTAGTAAATTGTAACTTCTGAAGCCAATATTTCTCAACTTAGATTAGATAGAAAAAGAGTATATTATTTTATTTTATTTGGGAAACAAACAGTTACAAATAACACTTATTTCTATTTTACAGTTTAAGATACCAGTGAAGTTTCCACTGTTTGATAACATATATATTAGAGCGGTATGCATTAACAAAAACAATAAAAAAACCATAACATTATCTAAATAACGACTTTAAAGGACTTTAAGGCTAAGTCAGTATATTGAAAACAAAGTCACAATACTTGACCTCTTTATTTTTAAAATAATAATAAGCTTGCTTCAAGTCTTTTCGCTACTTCACACTATAAATAATATATTTTTAAAGAAGCGTTTGCAGTTTGTTATATAAATTAAATATCTTAATTTTATACTTTAGCACTTCATAAATTTGAACGATTGGACCATCATGAAATATTATTTAATGTTAATGTACATAGTAATACACATGCCAGCCTAGTATAAAAATAAAACACTTAAAAATACCTGCTAAGTAAATTTGGTTCAACGTCAAATGTTCCGTAATGATTATTTTTATAAGGTATTTGCTTTTTTTTTTTTAAATGTATCCTATAATTTTTTTAATGAGTTGTATATTTCGTAATTTATTTTATGAAAAGTTAAAAATTAAAAGATATCAAAAAGCAATTATTTACATTACATTTAAAGTATAAATCTATTATTTATTTTCTACGGAATCGTAACAAAAATATCAAGGTTACGCTTTTTTGATACTTTAATATTTACAGTTCAAGTTCACTTAAGAATTTACTAGACAAAAATGAATTTGATTTTAACACATGAATTATCTCGATAAAGCGTTAATTATAATATAATAACCTCAATTAGCTATTTTCGATTTAAAATTTTACAACTACCTTGATTTTTGTGTAAATAAATAAAAGTGCTAAATCCTATCTGGTTTACAAAATATAGATCATCAAGCATAACAAGATAGTGACATCACAAGATGGCAGCACCATACAATTTATTCCATGCGGGCTTAATCGACAATTTGATAATATTTTTGTTGGAGATTTTATCTAGACATAAAATTCAGAAATACGTTGCTTCTTACCGATATTTACTGTAGGTGTTACCTTTTCTTTCTATCTTTGTCTTTATGTTTCATGTTAGATTTGAACTCTGCTGACGCTACTGCAAACATATCGTAGGTCGCTACAAATGACCTAGGCCCTAACAAGGTGTAGGGTTAGACGGATTAGGGCACAGCTAAAGCACTATAAAAGCTAAGTCTGACTTGATCTAAGCACATTCGATCTTACAGCTTCCCTTCTTCACTTCCGTTAAGAAACTTAAAACAACCCCCTCAAAATGTACAAACTGGTGAGTAAAACTTGTATTAAAACACTTTTTTAAAGTGAATAATACCTACCTTTGTAAAATTAAATGTTTTTGAGTCTGGTTACCAATGCACTCTACCAAAGTTAAAAATCTTTTATAGGTATTAAAAAAGATAGCAAAATTTGTTTACAGTTATAAATATCTAGTGGATTTTAATCCGTCGATCTTAAACAAAATGTGTTTTAATGCGTCATTTATTTTATTTATGTACATAATATGGCGGGTGCAATAGATACTTTAAAGGTTACTTAGGACGCTCATAATGCTTAGCAAATATGAACTTAGGTGGAAAATTGATAACGCATACATTTGAAAATCAAAATCTTTACTTACGAGCGCCTTATGTAACCATTTGAAGTGAATCCTTTCATTTGGAAAAATTCCTACCTCAAATCAAAGTCATTCAGCCATTTTCAGTTCAGCGAGTACAAAAATTTGCAATTATTATTAATAGTTATAATTATGACAAATATAATAACAATATTTGATAACATGTATAATTAAACTTAAACTTTATTTACTTCTCTCTTGAAATGCACACACATTAAATTCTTAGATGATAAGCTTAATCCAAATTTTAGCATAAAATAATGGCCGATTAAAGGAATCATATAAAGTATCTAATTTAAATTAGTTCTTTAAATTTTAAATTTTAATTTTAAAGACAACACTTATTCGCATTTGAGAATTTGACATGTTTTTAAAAATAAAGTTTTGTATGTAATATCGAAATTACATAGATTAAAAAAGAAGCAAACAAACAACTTATTATAAAAATATGTTACATTATTAGATATTATTAATTGGCTTACTGATATTAAATATAACTATTTTTATTATTTCTGTATGCATGTAAACTCATTATCTTAGCTATTATCTTACTTATCTTACCTACTCTTAGCTATTACATATTTTATTTAAACGCCCAAACAGTTTTAAGTATGATTTACACGTTGTGACGTAACAACTCAGCACCGTTTTTTATGGAGCGCTTTTCGGCGACTCGCAGCAGCTCCGCAAACATATCGCTGTACCTAGGAAACAATAAATTTTAAGCTTACTGTTACTTCTGCAATATTTCTGTACTTCTTAAAATTCTATTTTATCAAAATCTTTGTAAAACATTAACTATCAAATTTAATAATTAACAACGGCCAATAACAGAGATATCCTATTAGCGTCATTAAAAAGTAACGTGGAGTTCTCATATATTTTACTTAACATTTTGCTAAAGGTCTAGTGATAAACAAAAAGAGAGACTATAAACATTTCTATAATGCTTTTTTCGTTTAGTTTTTTATTAACTTGACATTCTCCGCGCGACAACGACCGGGCGAGGTCGCGTCAGTAACTGGTTTCATTCCGATATACTTTTTTATTTCGATTACTACTCTTAAATAGAACAGGACAATTTATTGCAGTAACTTTAATATGTGGCTTTGAGAAAAATACGCTTGTCGGGTTAACTTGAAAATTATGACGGAAATGTCGTTTTTTATGTTGTATGTTTTATAGTCCTTCAAATGGAACTTGTTTACAAAAGTATTTATTTTGTTTATCTTAATTGTAGATTTTTGGTTTTGTCTTATTGATTTTTTTTTATTTTTATAAATTACTTTTTTTCAATATACGGTAATCCATAGCAGTGAGGCGTTCAATATGTGATTTCAACTCAGGCTTGTTAGGACCTAGCTAATCTAGCCGTTGCCTAATGTTTTTGACACAACTATTGAATTAAATCGTGATCGAAACCGACAAGAGTCCGAATTAGCAGGTACCGTCGATTACTTTCAAAATAAGTAAAACAATCCTTATTAATAAGGTATAAAATTCTTTTCAACTTTTCTAATTTTAGGTCTCTAAACCCATTGGCAATAACGCACTGACACTCTTCAAAGAATTGAATTTCTTTTTTCCTAATAATTTTTAATAAAAAGATTCTCCAAATATAGATACCTATATATAATATAATTGCTTCTATCTAAAACCATTTTTTTCATAGCGTATGTTCACCGCACAATGGGTCATATTTTATTTTATTTATTCATGAACAAAATCCACTGGCACAGCGACAGCCCTCAAAAACTAATATATATTTTTGTATAAACTATGTTTTTTTTTACTTACGGCCAATAGTTGAGTTACATTTAATTACGTTTACCTTGAAATGGTATTTTTTCAAGGACTAATCTACTTGTGAATTGTTTAATACAAGCTTATCAATCATGTTGTTATTATTGCGGTTACAATTTACTGTCATTATACTCGTATACCCGGAAGCATCGAAAACTGGCTCAATTATTTACTTAATGACATTTTAAAAAGATTTACCTCAATTTTTGCTCTCAAATTTGTTTCCATCTTCAATATATGCAAAATAATGGTGCCTAGCTACATTTTACGAATTAGATTTATATATATTTTTTATTATTAAAGAAGTAGATACAACGTAACATCTACAATATGCAACTATTACCACAGCCTCTATCCATGTCCCAACTTTACCTCAAAGTTCTTCAAGGTCATGAGTAAAATATCAAGCAGTTGGTTCCCTTTAGTTCCTCGAACAAATAATAAATGTGAATATATAAGCTTAAATTCTATGATAACTTTACGTACTATACAATATTATTAATAAGCAAATAATAAATTATAATTTTTAGCACTTAATTGGCTAAATAAAAACAGAACAGACGACGCGTACTTTAAATTAGCTTATATAGATTCAAAGAACTCAGTAATGCTCAATTTCACTTTACCACGTTGAATTCTATTGTTAGTTTAGTTATAGTTTCTCGATTTTAAACGTATATTCCGAGACACAATATTAACTTACATAGCAGCTCTTTAAGATGAAAAATATCTGGATAATAATTAATGACGATATATAATTTTTTTTGTGATACTTTCTTACAAGTTTTCGAGTTTTCTTACGAGGCATCATAATTCCTGATTAGACATAAAAAATTTGATACTTAATAAATTATTTATGAACTGACTGAAGCTAAAAATAAAAAAAACCAAATCATTATTTCACAACTAGGTTAAAATAATACATTGCGCAATTTTGCCGAAATAAAACTAAAACCTATCAGTTCGCAGTAATTAGAGCAAAGTCAAAAAAGTAATTGACGTCTTAAACGTCTATTAATTTGATTATTATTACAATTACTTCTTTAATTAATTCCGGAATCACATAAAATAGTCCAAGAAGTGTAATAAAATAAACTACCTTTATTGGTTAAGTAACATTTAGATAATATCAAAATAGTTTTGAGACCTATTATTTGAAGCGCTAAGTTATGATCTAGAAACATTTAATGAGTTGCTACTGGAATTAAGTTTTGGAGAGGCCTTTCAAACCAGGAAATCGGTTTTAAAAAATCCTACTATGTTTTTTTGATGAAAATTTGAGAAGATTGAAAATTTAAATGTATCAAGAAAGGTAAAAATGGTTCGGGAAATTTGCCATAGACAGATACCACTGACATATTGAAAGTTCTAGCAGTGATTCTGATCTTTCCTCGGGATTTGCCAATTTTCTTTAATTAATTTTTATTCTTTTCTTAAAAGCCGAAGTTCTAAAGTGCTTGACATTCAATAATTGTTTCCTATAGCACTAAAATATTTTGATTTTTGAGTAAAGACTAAGCGAAGCCAATTAAACCTTTTACCTCGATCCGTACTATGACCGAACGCTCTTCTCCCCTGGCCCTATATCCTTACACAGAGGTCGTAATCAGAAAATTGCTGTTAAACTATTTTAAATGAAATTTCGATTAATAATATCAAATACAAGTCTACCAATCTAGAACGGGCGCGGGTGTCACTCACCATCAGGTGGGTCGCGTTCGTTTGCCGGCTATGAAATTTGTCAAAAGAAAATAAAATATAAATCGTCTTCAAGTATAAATTACAGAGATAATATTTAATAAACAAAACGAAGCCAAATTACTGTAAAATAGGTAATATAAATAGCTAATCTAATTGTAATTTTATTCGTATTTGTCATATTCTATCGAATAATATTTATTTGATTTAGTTTTTTAATTAATCGCGCAGGATGACAATTTCAATTAAAATGTAATTAGAGGGTTAGACTATAGAGAGACGACCCAATTGTATCGGTATTTACTATGATTATCAAACTATTGTTGATTTTAGGTACTACTTTTAATTACCTTAAATGCCGGTGTCAAATTTGTGTTTTTCTATACATGCACAAAAATTTGTATTGATGTTCAAAGATGTCATTTACATAGACGGTTTTGTATTTTATTTACAATTATCCATAATATCTGATGGAAAGTCACGATGAACGCCCACCCAAACTGTTTATTTTTTATTTGTTTGGGCAAACAAGTCTTTATTCGTACAGACTCTCAACGTTTGAAAAGAACTGGCGGTGACTGTTTGCCCAGACAAATAAAAATTTGAATGGGTGTGCATCGTTCACACTAAAATGAAGAACGATGAGATTTTTGTTTATTTCTAGAACCTTATTTGGTTATGGTAAGTACCAGTAGGACAGTTAATGGTTCTTTTTAAAAATAGTTTCCGCGACCTCTTCCAATTCAAATTAAGTGCTTAGTAGCAGTTGCACGTGATTTAAGTCACATTATTCCTGATTTAAGTAACAGGTTTCAGTGCTTTTAGAAAATTTGATTCTCTTGAGGTGTTTATACCTACCACCTATTTACAACCTTTCATTTTGATAAAACTGCCGAAACACTTGTTGACACTTATCTATTGGTTCAGTAACTTATCAGACCAATACATAATGTATAGAAATAATAAATTTTATCTTTACTAAAATTATAATTTATTTGTCTAAAATTATACATATATTAAATCGCGTTTTGCAATTTCGATCGTATTTTTACAAAATCTTTGTAATTGTAAATCATTTCTTTACATAGAGAATTTATTTATTTATTTACAAAATATAAAAAATATTTACAATCCCAGAATGTTCATAAGAGAATTAAATAAATAATTAAAAGATAAAATTACTAATTATAAGATAAAAAAAAACTAGAACCTGTATGTAAAATACTTAGAGTTATGTTAGAAATAAAATTTCTTGTCGGAAACTAATAAAAATATCAATTAAGCTATATTTCCATGTAAATTACTAACAAAATGCTTTGTTAGTTATGATTGTTATGTAAAATATATTTCTCCACATGTTTGAAATACTTTTCATTATATGAAATAAATTATTCGATTCGATAATCGTACGTTCATTCGGAATTATTTAAAAACATAATTTACTAATGTGCCTAATAGGAATGGTAAAGAAACAAAAACCTTACACAAAGAAAAGTGGGATTATAAATTATATACACATTCAAAGGTAGTAGAGTTTCTTTGTTAAGATTTAGTCTCAGTGCTACAATCCTTCCCATTCTGGTCACCATAACAATCACATGCGCATGATTGTGTTCCAGTTAATGGATGGATTGAACAGCCAGTGCAGTTACTAAAACAAAGGCAATGTGAACTGAAGTCTACGGTCGGAAACACATCATTAGTCGAGATAATAATAACACTCACTTTTGTAATAGTGATTTTTATTCACTTTTGTATAGTGATATCTCTTATAGAATACCTACGACTAACAATGTGCATAGGGGCGGTAGCCACTAACCATTAGGCGGGAAGCTTGCTCGTTTGTCGCCTAAAAAAATAGTCAAGAGTATAGAAAAAAGCATAAAGACAATAAAATATCCACGACTCAATTTTTATACATGTATATTCGAATCCCAGACCAGGTGAATGAGCCAGGAATACTTTCATTTATGCTAGAAGGCCACTACTAATAAGGCGTATGTGCATAGCATTGAGCAAATGTAACATTATACTAAATGCTGTGTACAAAAGGTTCATCATTAAATTACTTCTTCACCAGACCGTGGAGGTCATTAATTACTAAAATTAATAAATTTAACTAATTTAGTATTTATATTCTTACGATAAAGATTTTAAAGTTTTTAAATATACAATTTTCCCAGAATATTATCAAGTTTGTCGCACAAATGGAATATAATTAAATAATATTAAAGTCTCCATAAAACATTCCTGATGTAAAATTTAAGCGCTTCAACATTCCTAGACTTTTATTTTTTTAAATGTATATCAGTCGTCACGGGTGCTTACACGAAATGTATTTCAAACTCTTATACAAGTCTTAACTTCGTTTTTACAGTTGTGGTATCGTAGTAAGGGGAAAATAGGAGTCAAGGCCAATTGAGTTCGATCTTATTTCTTTGAACCTCTTTACTAGTTGGTAATTGGCCACAAATAAGCCTAATTTAGATGTGGTTGAAACGAGAAATAAAGGAGGCTTAGTAATGGCGGCCAAAGAGTTAACAAGTTGTAATTAGTGTCAAAAAACGCGTCATATCTTTCTTATTTCATTAGTTTCTAGAAGAGAAAAAAATCAAGATACGTAAACTCGCTGCATTCGATTACCAAACATTAATAACAACGACAATAACAACATCCAGAAAGCAAACTGTTCTCAAATTTTCGTCGGAGCTATGGTTATATTTCACTCAAAAATACAAAATTTTCATGTTGTTAACACCTTGGCACGGCAATATGGTATCTTTGTCTTTTTTGTTTAAGTATATTTTTCTGCGTAATGTCTTACAGGTTTATAAACTAATAATGCTTCTGCAATTTAATATCAATAATGTCAACAAAATAATTTTGTTTTTTTTTTAGTTTGATTTAGAAACATACATAGTTTTAGTTTTTAATTACCTATTTTATGTATTCGATATAACAAAAAATCTCTAACTTTTAATGAGCTGACCATTTCAAGATACACTTTAATTGCTTTATTTTCATTGACATTTACGGTTCTTTTATTCTCTTTAATAATAACTCCAAGCTCCATTATGTTAATTTTCTGTGACGGTTAACAAAGGTCTTATCGAGATGTTTCATACGATTTTTATAATAAGATATTGACAACTTTCCATCTCATATATTTTTTCTTACTTCTTTTATTTTTTTAAACATCTCTTCTAAGCTTTTGTAATATTATATTTAAATACATTCACGAACCACAATTTGGGAAACCTGGGACTAGACTTAATAAATCACAATCATTTCAAGCTCCAGTCTTTTTTTTTTCAGTTCGTCCTCGCCGCTCTCCTGGCCGTCGCCAGCGCAGCCCCCGGCCTTTACGGAGCTCCCTTGGCCCCCCTAGGCGTGTCCCCTTGGGGTCATGGAGTAGTCAGCGCCCCCCTGGTGCGCCCAGCTCTGCCCGTTGCCACCTCTTACGCTAACACTGTCAGGGTGAGTGTTTTTTAAATTTAGTTGTTAAGAAGAAGTCGTATTATTTTCTCTTTGTAATGTTTTGTCTTTAAACATATACTTCTTTTATATATTGATTCGGATTATCTTTGTAAAAGAATCAAAAAGTTTAAACTTTGTCATCTTTGATGATTTCTAGTGTCATTACCTTCAATAATACGTTTCTTGATAAATGAAATTTTGTTAAATGATTCGCACCGAACGTTGGCAATACAGGTGAGTGTCCGTTAGGGATTTGATTTCACAGGCTCTTAACTGTGTAACTGTAAACAACCATAATTTAAAAAAATCATTATTAAAAAGTCATATAAATTAGACACGGCACTAAATACTTATAAATAACGTCAAATGTTGCCAACCAAAAATTCCTTTTTTGAATTACACTCCTTCCCCATTATTCCATTTCATTCATAGTTTATTATTATCAAACCTAAAGAACACTGAGTAAAACCCAATAAGACGCTTACTAAAGGTTAGACGAGAATCAATTTGATACAAGTAAAAAATAATGTTAATAAATCATTGAAGACTACGTAAGTTCTTATCTTAAAACGTATTTGATGTTTATATTTTTTATTTATTTTTTTGTAAGTAGTAATTTTTGATAAAACAAATGCATCCTTGTGATAAGATAACTTAGTCTAGATGAGAATAAAAACTAAGCACCTCATATTATCAATGACGTCGGAATATGTAAAACAGTGCCACACCTTATGTTCAACTTGGACAGCATGACCTAGGCAATCATAGGTATATATTTTATAGAATAAAACAATTGACGTTGTTATAATTTTTTATTTGCCTATGAATATAAACCGTTAAATAAATGTTTATACATTTTAGATTGCATCCCCCGCCGTGGTCGCCGCCCCCGTGGCCCATGCTCCTCTTCTGGCCCATGCCCCCGTCGTGGCATCCCCCTACGCTCACGCCTGGTAGACCCTAACTAGGCCCAACGCCTAGTCCACGCAACAGTCAAATAACTTATTTCCTAGTTTAAGCATACTTTGGAATGTCACATTTGTACAAAAAACTAGCTCGATTACGAGCAAGTATGTTGTGTTTGGAACCTTAATAAAGAATGTTAAAATTCTCGACTCTATATTTCTATCCAGCTTAACAGTATTTGCCATTTCGAAACTTTAAACTATTTAAACTAAAACCTGTTTCAGCGACAGACATTTCTGAACTATTTTGAACCTTCTAGATTTTACTGTACAGCAGTATCGTAACTTAGTTGTATAGATAAATCTCAACGGCAACCGGTCGGTAAACTATAAATACGATCTAAATGCTATTGTAACTTAAGTATTTATAAGATACACAAACAAGAGACACAGATGCCATTTTGGCAACTCATTACCATCTGTCGAAAATTTCTCTTGTCGGGCCTGTGGTAGAATGACATCACAGGTCTACCACCAAAAGTCACCAAAAGCGATGTCTCACGGATACTGCACGATAAATCGTCATCGTTAAGTATAATTAAGCCTTAAAAGAAAGAATTAAAATTTCTAACATAATGTGTGTTCTTAAAAAGAATGTTTATTTTAGATTGCGCAGGTAAAACAATAAAAATAATCCTACCGTTACAAAGAAGAAGTTTTCACAATATTTTGAAGTTTCCAGGCACATTTTTTGTTACTAAAAGTGTAAAATATTCATACAAAATAGAAATGATATGTGTCGTAAATATTGAGCAGATATTTATCATTTATTAGTTTATATATCTAATTTGGGCATAAATAATAAATATAAACTTAATATACCAATACTGAAATCGAAGAAAAAAGATTACGTTCTGGAAGTTGAGAAAAATAATTGAGTATTTCTTACCAACAAACCAGTTATTGACCCAAATGCGGCACTTAGAGCTGGCTATTCCACTCCTAACTCAACTCTCATATCTACGAAGGAGATCAATCAAACCGACATAATACGAGCGGCAAGGAGAGTAAAATCTTGTTCATCCAGTGGCCCAGATGGAGTACCTACACTCATAATGAAAGATTGTATATCAGTACTTATTCATCCCCTCTCATAATTATAAACTACTTATAAATCGTCAGCTCTTACATAATTCGAGGAGTGTCGCCAATGGGACTAATTTTAAAGAGTTTCCCATGCAGGATGAGGTAAATGTCTTAAATGTCTAATGTCGATTGGGTCAAACTAACGGATCGAGGAGACCAATGCTACGATCGGTGCTTTCACTGACACTTTAGCAAACACTATGCTATGCGAAGAGACATCACTGAAAACTCATTGAATGCGATGTCAAACCTACAGGAACACATTGATATCTAACTTGGGTACGTATAATTGGTTTTTAACTAATAGCTTTAGCTTCAATTATCCATTCTTGGTTTAAATTGTGTCAGCCGAGCGGCACCAGTGATAGTCGGCCAGTGGCAGGCGGCCCTGCTGCCTCATACGCTGGAGGTCCCAGGTTCTAGTCCTGGTTAGGGCATTTATTTGGGTGAAGAACACACATGTTTGTTCTCGGGTCGTGATTGTTTATATTTATATAAGTATGTTTATTCTGGGTTCTCCCGAGTACGCTGTATGGTCATCCATAATAGCTACGCTTACTTTGGTGCCATAAAGTTGGTTGGTTTGTCTGGGGATTTTATTATTATTTATTAATGTATCATTCATTTATCAATGCTTTAAATTTTTAACTTGCTAAAAATATTTTTACTCTTATTATTTATTAGATGTCTCATTTATAGTATCTATAAAAACCCCAAAAATCTGCATTGATTTACAATTTATTTCAACATCCGTTTTCCATTGTTCATTTTTGTAGAGAAAGAATTTGTTCATAAACGAGTCTGGAAGACATTTGCATAACTTGTAATTTTTATCAACAATAAAACGCAGAATTCCATCTCACTAAGATCATTATATACTTATTTATTATGGTTAATTTTATACAAAATAGAGTAATAAGAATATTAAGTTACCAATGGTTTAATCAATAAAACATTTATTATCAATTTTAAGTACCGTCTTGGTATCTCAAATTAATGATGCCGGTTTTAATTTAAAGGTGGTTGATCCAAAGATGGATTATAATTCAATAGGTGATTGATCTAGGAAGGCTTGGGAAAGAAATTGAAACTTGATTTTTTATGACTAGTACTTAGCAAAAACTTTACTACTTTCCTATCTGATTTTTAAGTACACGAATTAAGCGTAGTAAGATATATTTATCGATTTCGATCGAAAAGTGCATGAATTTTATATGTTATAAAATTCTATATAATTGATGATATATATAAATAGCTGGATCCCGCGTTAACTCGTGAACGGGTGCCGTTTGAGGGTGTTCGTCGTTTGGATACTTGGGGGGAGGGAGACTTGCCGAGCTAACAGATGCAGAAAAGAATAATTTTGTATAGACATAAGTGAAGAGACTCTGTAAATTTATTTTGAAAAAAAATATACCCGTGAAGTTTCTTGCCAGTTCTTCTTCACGAAGGTTTTTTTCGAACTGGTGGTAGAATCATGTTTTATTTGACGTCAATAAGAACAAGTAATTGTCAATATTGAGAAATAAATATTTGAATTTGAATTTGAATTTATATATTATAGAATTGTTATATGTGTAATATGCCTGCTAGGGATTTTTGATACCAGTAAATGTGAAATGCGATTTCCAAGTTTTTCTATTCGGAATCAAAGGTTTCACAGTTAAATAAACCAGGCATTCTTAATTACTCAATATGATTGTAAAGCTAGTAAAATTTACATTGGTCTTAAAGAAAAATATCCTACTAAACAAGAAATATAAATGAAAAGGTATAAAAACGAACTCAGAAGGATAAAAATGTGATATTTTTATTCCGACTAAAAGGACTACTGTCCTACTGTTTTGTACTGTACTGTGTACTGACTACTGTAGGACAGGTTTTGCACATGCTGCCTTTCGGCATCCATTCCCCTCTGATAACCTTGATAGGACGAGTATTCTATCTTGTGGGAGGCCTCACTGTACCCTGTGGGATGTAAACGCCGGTCCATAACCTTTCCAACCCGGCTATTTGTTCCATGAGCCTGTATGGCTAAAATGTTGTTCAAATTAGAGCGGTATGGAGATCATGGTTTCGTTTAATTCGACCTCAAAGGACGCCCAGACGGAAACAAAGGCTTTTGAGTATCAATTACTGAAGCCAGTAATATAGTTTAAGGTCATCAACTATTTGCTAACAGTTAGTTTGTTTGTTGATGCTTACAAGCTTGTCAATCAACGTCATATTCAATAAGAATGGTAAAACACTTTGCCTATCCGTTTCATACATTTACGGGATTGATTACGATTATACGATAGGTTACGATACGAGATATGATTGATAAAATTTTAAAGATATTTGATTGATTGCGCATAGAAATTGAACAACAGGTGTTATTAAATTAGAATATAGATTTATGATACGCTGCTGATCATCTGGTGTAGTGATTGCACCGGCTTTTTCTCTAATAATAACTAATAATAACGAATCCCCAGACAGACACACCAACCGTATGCCCCAAAGTAAGCAGAGCTTGTATTATGAATTACCATACAGCGAACTAGGGGGGGGGCACAGAATAAACATACGTATATAAATATCAACCCGAGAACAAACATCTGTGTACATCACACAAATAAATAAGTCGTAATAATACCCCGACCAGAACTCGAACCAGGGACCACGCTGCTCGGTAGCTAAACTTCTTAAGATGCAATATGAGAACCAATTTTCCTTTGAAGTGAGTATCTATTGATAACTGATTGATTTTAACAATTGCGCCAAACTGATCGTAACAATCGACATGACGTGGCAGTTGATATTTAAACCGAAGCATAACCAGTTCCCAGTAAGGATTTCTGGGTGCCTTATTTGTAAGTAGGATATGATGAAGGCCAGTCACTTAGGTCACCTTTACATTATGCAAGTGAAACGTCACAATTCGCACACACTTATATGGCTTGCTAAACTAGATCATTGCGACTGTTATACATGCTACGTTTAATACAATTCGCTTATTACTTACTAAAAGTCTCTTGATACTGTAGGAATGTGGGGTAAAATGTGGTATACAATACTACTAGTGATAGTGTGAGGGAGCGGCAACCTCTAGTTCAGAGTTGATCAAGCTGTCTCTGGAAATCCCACACATGCCTGTGTCCTGGCTTCACGCCGAAATCTTAAAACCGAATGCAGCGCGTGTCCGGGAATTTTACAAATCGTACCATACATAATGTGGAAATGCAACGTTAAACCTATGCAAGTCATGTAAACAGCCAGAAAAATGCATGATACATATCTTTATGTCGTTATTTAAGAATATAACTTATAAATTTTGGAATATTAATATTGCGCAATTCTGTAAAAACTGATAGGACCCAGACTGATTTTATCACTAATGTTTCTACATTACCTTCAACTTACTAATGCCTACATAATTTAACTATTTTAAAAATCAGAATTTGAAAGAAGGCTCCCTCTCCCTCATACACCGGTGGTTCCTGGTTGTCTCGGGATTCATTATTATTATAATATCACAAGTAGGTATTTTTACGCCCACCAATGGAACAGCAAAGCTTTGTAAACTTTGCCAGGTCGTTCGCCCAGGCACTCGTTGCGTCCGGCGTCACCATTCCCAATGACTTATTAACGTAGGCCTTACAGGCATTTACCGCGTCCCCGGCCCCTCAGGCCTCCATCCCGGCCCCTCAGGCCTCCAACGTCCAGACCCCTCAGGTCTACAGCTCTCCCGCGTCTCCCGCCTCGTCCGAGATGGACTGCGAATCGGTCGCATCCTCTCACGCGTCGCGTCGCAAGCGTACTGCTCCCGGGAGCGATTCCGAACCCGCGTCTGATACGTCGTCAGATGCCGTCACCTTAACCGGCTCTCCTGAGCCCGCGTTCCAACTAGTCGCCAAGCGCTCCAAGAAGCGCTCGAAGAAAACCTCGGTATCCTCAATACCCGAGCCCTCCCCGGTGTCTTCAACACTAGCCCCGGCGCCATTAAAATCGCTCGAAGTAACCGCGTGTCCGTTGGTACCATCGAAGCCAGCGACGCGCTGCGCTCCCGTCCCACCGAAGCCTCAGCTACCTCCGCCCGTCTTTCTCCGCGAAAAAGCGCGATGGACCGTAGTATCTAATCTTTGCAAAGAGCAAAAAATCAACTATCTTAAAGCAACCAACGCAGGCGATTCAATTAAAATCCAGGTCGCGACCATCGACGACTTTCGCGCGTCCACCAGGTTACTCTCGTTAAAACAAATCGCATATCACACCTATCCGCGCAGTACTACGGGGCGTCCCGTTTGAGCTCGCGAACGAAGAAATCCTCGAGGACCTTAAGTCCCAGGGTTTCCCGGCCGAAGCAGTGCACAAGATGCACTCCAACCGCGGTAGGCGTTTTCCTTTAGCTCTAGTTATCCTGTCCAATACTCCCAACTTGAAGGAGATCTTCAGAGAGGCTCGCACAACTTGCGAACTCTCGAACATCTCCGTCGAGCGTCCCAACCCCTGCGGTCACCCTGGGCAGTGGGCACCTATGGCCACGCAGCGGCTAACTGCTCAGCTCCCACCAGGTGCGTTAAGTACCTGGATCCCCATATAACGAAGGAGTGCACTCGCACTCCCGAATCCACTTCCCCCCTGCCTGTGTGCTTTGCGGCCAGTCCGGCCACACAGCTTACAGGGGTTGCCCGTGGGCTCCGCGCTCTACCGCCAAGAGGGATATGACGTCTAAGTCAAGTGAGTTAGTGATGTCGAGGAGAGCGATACCGCTGGTGTTGGTCGATAGGCACGTCCAGTCAGTATGTTTGGAGTTAAAGTCTCCGAACATAATGACTGAATGGGCGATGGCGAGAATGGCCTCAAAGTCGCTGCGGATTGGCCTGGAGCCACATGGTATGTAGACTGAGGCTATGATGATGGTCGGATGACCAGTCATAGCCAATCTACACACAGTGGCTTCCATGTTGAGGAGAGGAGGGGTAGGGAGAGGACAGCAGTGGAAGCCTCTTTTGTAATATATAGCGGTGCCGCCGAAACCGTCGGAGTTGGGCCTATCGTTGCGAATAAACGCGTACTTAGGAATAGCGTATCCCCTGGAGCGGTTTGGAGTAAGCCATGTCTCCTGGAGAAGCAATAAGTCAGGTTCTTTGGTTTGAAGGAACAGTTTAATTTCAGGAAGGTTGGTGCTAAGGCTACGAGCGTTAAAAGATACTAGGGATAAGCCCTTGGGTTTAATATGACTGGACGCGGGATTTGCGGGTCTAGACATTATAATTTACTTATTTACGAATTTATACAAAAATAAAAAATAAAATTTATAACGAACTTAGAAGCGAGTGATGTTCGGCTAACGCGAATAAACGCTCTTGAGGAGAGCGGGCGGCTTGCAGTTTGCGTGCGAGTACGGAAATTTCGTTAATGTCTACGTTTTGGATGACGTTGAACACGGTCTTCATGTCCTCAGCCAACGACGACTGAGATGCGGATGACGGAAGAGGACGCGGCCCTACGGAAGCTACGGGAGCTGGGATAGGTCGGGAAGGTGCAGGTGGGACAGCTGGACGCTGCCTCCAAGACAGAGCCGGAGTAGGCGTCGGCTGAACGGGCTTTGCTTCCGGGGGACCCCGGTTGCGCAGCGGTGGGAAGTTAGCGGGAGTGAGCGGCGGCGCCGGTTTAGGCGCGACCCTCTTGGCGGTGGAGCGCTGAGCGCGCGGGCAACAACTGTAGTTAGCTGTGTGGCCGGACTGGCCGCAAAGCACACAGGCAGGGGGGGAAGTGGATTCGGGAGTGCGAGTGCACTCCTTCGTTATATGTGGATCCAGGCACTTAACGCACCTCGGGGGAGCTGAGCAGTTAGCCGCTGCGTGGCCATAGAGCTGGCAGCGGTGGCACTGCCCAGGGTGACCGCGGGGGTTGGGACGCTCGACGGAGATGTTCGAGAGTCCGCAAACTGTGTGAGCCTCTCTGAAAATCTCCTTCGAGTTGGGAGTATTTGACAGGATAACTAGAGCTAAAGGAAAACGCCTACCGCGGTTGGAGTGCATCTTGTGCACTGCTTCGGCCGGGAAACCCTGGGACATAAGGTCTGCGCGGATCTTACGCTCCTCCGGGAGGGCGCAGGTATGATATGCGATTTGTTTTAACGAGAGTAACCTGGTGAACGCGCGAAAGTCATCGATGGTCGTGACCTGGATTTTAATTGAATCGCCTGCGTTGGTTGCTTTTAGATAATTGATTTTTTGCTCTTTGCAAAGATTTGATACTGCGGTCCATCGCGCTTTTTCGCGGAGAAAGACGGGCGGAGGGAGCTGAGGCTTCGGCGGGACGGGAGCGCAGCGCGTCGCTGGCTTCGATGGGACCGACGGAGACGTGGTTACTTCGAGCGATTTTAATGGCGCCGGGGCTGGTGTTGAAGACACCGGGGAGGGCTCGGGTATTGAGGATACCGAGGTTTTCTTCGAGCGCTTCTTGGAGCGCTTGGCGACTAGTTGGAACGCGGGCTCAGGAGAGCCGGTTAAGGTGACGGCATCTGACGACGTATCAGACGCGGGTTCGGAATCGCTCCCGGGAGCAGTACGCTTGCGACGCGACGCGTGAGAGGATGCGACCGATTCGCAGTCCATCTCGGACGAGGCGGGAGACGCGGGAGAGCTGTAGACCTGAGGGGTCTGGACGTTGGAGGCCTGAGGGGCCGGGATTGAGGCCTGAGGGGCTGGGGACGCAATAGATGCCTGTAAGGCCTGCGTTATTACGTCATCTGATAAGTTGGCGCCGGACGCAACGAGCGCCTGGGCGAACGACCTAAGGATGTTTACAAGGTCCATTGGAGGGCTTGGAACTACAATATGTAATATATAAATATATAATGTATGCCTAGGTTCACTAGCAAACCTAGCACCTAAACCTCCCTACCCACGGTAGGGGGGCTGGGGACGACGCTAAATGGTGCCCCTAATTCGGACAGCACTGTACCGTCACCCTGGGAAAGGCCCAAGTGCAATGGGATCGGGTCAGCCGGTTTCTCCTTGGCCTGAAGGGCCTTGGAAGCGCACTGGGGCAACGCTATCAGGCTTCGTTGTCACCGTTAAATATCCACCTGATCAAACGCGAGTCTACTACGGAGTGTGTTTTCAATAAATTGACAACAAAAACCGGCCGTAGACCTGACGAAGTTGGGTTGCACTAAAAGTGCGGGATTGACTACGTTACGACCGGCCGGAGCCGGCCGCAGAGCGAGTCTCTGACTACGTACAGGCGCCAAACGTCAAGTACGCAGCCAGAAAGACAGCCCGAGTCTTGCGAACCACTATCGAATTTAATCGACCGTGGTAAGCTCAACCCTGTTGTTGCTGCACTCACCGAGGTGAGGTTTTTAATTCGAGGGGTGCACAGAGTGCGGGATTGACTACGTTATGACTGGCCGGGGCCGGCCGCAGAGCGAGTCTCTGATTGCGTAGCAGGCGCCAAGCGTCAAGTACGTAGCCAGAAAAACAGCCCGAGCCTCGCAAACCACTATCGAATTTAATCGACCGCGGTAAGCTCAGCTCTGTTGTTGCTGTGCGAGACCGACTTAGTTGCAGCCGATTGAAACCGGCCGCAGCGTAAGCCCTACAGAGGCTATCTCAATTGGTAGAGGACGAAGCGAGATTTGTACTAATCCGGCGTATGAGTATTGCGAACGAGTTGTCGTCGTGAGACAACAATCGTGACTCAACAGCTGGAGCGACCGCGAACGCGTCCGAGCGGGGCCGGACGCAGAACGGATCTGAGAGTGGCATTTGAGTATTGCTACGAGAGAAGTCGTGAGATAACAATCGTGACTCGGCAGCCGGGAGCGACCTTCAACACGTCCGAACGGGTCCGGACGCAGATCGGGTCTGATATGATATATATGCCACTACTTACTTCGTATTTATGTGCAAAAAATACTTTTACTGAATTAGGTCTAACAGGGATTTTTAAACGATGCGTTTTAAGTAAAAATTTACGGTATGATTGAATAACTTGTTTTTTAATTTAAAATGATGTTCTTTCTTCTGATATCACTATCTAAATGTAAGTGTTTATTAAGGCGCTTTAAATTTGTCCTACAATGACCATACACAGATGCAGTAATATCAGAGACTTAAAACATAGAAAGGTCACTTGAAAACTATTTGTGCCTCACTGTGTCTTTTTTCTTAGTTGACTTACAATTAGTTGGTACTTACTTACTTAGTTTACAACTGGTTTAGAAATAAACTAAATTAACAATTCAGGTTTCTAATTTATTGACATTTAAATGGATTAATTTCTTAATAAAATTTTTTTAACGAGTCAGATGTTAAAATGGATATGGTTGGATAAATATCATTGCAATAATATAGAAATCTCAACTGATACTGATGTTATTGATTTATTCTATTTAATTTTATTTTAAAAAACTTTCAACGACTACAACAAAATTTAAAGAGACTATACTACTTCCATTTCTTTATTTTCTCGATGACAGCTCCTGTGAAAACTTGTGCGAGCGTTTTTTTTACATCATGTATGCATTATTTTATAAAAATATGACGTTTACACACGTACAAGGTTATATAATACCAGAGTCGGAGAAACTGATAGGGATTCTCGCTCCGATCGCCACGCGGTTCGGACGTGCAAGACCCAGTTCTCCGTTGATCGGTCCCTTCCCGCCATTCCGCGGCGCTCAGTTTACTGACGTCACAGTCTAGCGTGTTGGCTCCGTGCTACGGTTTCCTAAGTCTTTCTACTCCGTCTGAGTGCTTTCGAAGTGCGATTTTTCTTTGCGACTAAGCCTCTTAGTCTTCAAAGTGCTGTGCTAAGTTGTGTTGTGCTTGTGCTGAGTGCAGTGTTGTGCCCGGCGTAAGTAGTCTGGTTTCAGTGCAAAGGATACTTAACGGTGACAACGAATTTGTACTGAACCAGTCCTTTTTATTTTTATTTATTTCTCTTCTCTATTTTATTTATTTTCTCCTATTTTCATATTTATTTCTATCATATTTGTGTGTTTTCGTGTGTATTTGTCCTTTCTGTCGGTAAAGGTTGACCCTAACGCGGTCAACTCTTTACCTGCGCACCCTTTTTTTAGGTTTCTAGGTAGCGGCCTTCGGCGTACTATTGTTAGTTTTAATTTATTCTCCCCAGCCCCCCTACCGCTGGTAGGGAGGTTTGCCGCTAGGATTTTGCTAGGTTTTTAGGATCTAGGCATCTTTTATTATACTTATATTTTTACATATTGTCCCAACCCCTTCCCAAATGGATAAGCAAATCGTCATTAACATTGCGAAGGCGTTCGCCCAAGCACTCGCCGCGTCGGGTGTTTCAATTTCTGACGACATATTTACGCAAGCTGTACTAGCGCTTAACGCGTCCCCGGCCCCTCAGGCCCCAACCTCGGCCCCTCAGGCCTCCAACGTCGAGACCCCTCAGGTCTTAAGCTCTCCCGCGTCTCCCGCCTCGTCCGAGATGGACTGCGAATCGGTCGCATCCTCTCACGCGTCGCGTCGTAAACGTACCGCTCCCGGGAGCGACTCCGAACCCGCGTCTGATACGTCGTCAGATGCCGTCACCCTAACCGGCTCTCCTGAGCCCGCGTTTCAACTCGTCGCCAAGCGCTCCAAGAAGCGCTCTAAGAAAGCTTCGGTATCTTCAATACCCGAGCCCTCCCCGGTGTCTTCAACACCAGCCCCCGCGCCGTTAAAATCGCCCGTAGTAACCGCGTCTCCGTCGGTCACATCGAAGCCAGCGACGCGCTGCGCTCCCGTCCCGCCGAAGCCTCAGCTCCCTCCGCCCGTATTCCTGCGTGAAAAAGCGCGCTGGACCGCGGTTTCCAACTTGTGCAAAGTGCACAAAATCAATTACTTAAAAGCCGCCAACGCTGGCGATACAATCAAAATCCAATTAGCGACCGTCGACGACTTCCGGTCTTTCACTAGGCTACTCTCGGTAAATCAAATCGCATTTCACACCTACGCCCTCCCGGAGGAGCGTAAGATCCGCGCAGTACTACGGGGCGTCCCGTTCGAACTCAGCAACGATGACATTCTCGATGACCTTAAGTCTCAGGGTTTCCCGGTCACAGCAGTGCACAAGATGCACTCCAACCGCGGTAGGCGTTTTCCGTTAGCACTAGTAATCCTGTCCAATACTCCCGACTCGAAGGAGATTTTCAGAGAGGCTCGCACAATTTGCGGACTCTCGAACATCTCCGTCGAGCGTCCCAACCCCCGCGGTCACCCTGGGCAGTGCCACCGCTGCCAGCTATATGGCCACGCAGCGGCTAACTGTTCAGCTCCCCCCAGGTGCGTTAAGTGCCTGGATCCCCACTTCACTAAGGAGTGCACTCGCACTCCTGAATCCACTTCCCCCCCTGCCTGTGTGCTGTGCGGCCAGTCCGGCCACACAGCAAACTACAGGGGTTGCCCGCGCGCTCCGCGCTCCACCATCAAGAGGGTCGCGCCTAAACCGGCGCCGCCGCTCACCTCCGCTAACTTCCCGCCGCTGCGCAACCGGGGTCCCCCGGAAGCAAAGCCCGTTCAGCCGACGCCTACTCCGGCACTGTCTTGGAGGCAGCGTCCGGCCGTTCCGCCTGCACCTTCCCGACCCATCCCAGCTCCCGTAGCTTCCGTAGGGCCGCGTCCCGCTCCGTTATCCGTACCTCAGTCGTCGTTGGCTGAGGATATGAAGACCGTATTCGACGTCATTCAGAACGTCGATATTAACGAAATTTCCGTACTCGCACGCAAACTGCGAGCCGCCCGCTCTCCTCAAGAGCGTTTATTCGCGTTAGCGGAGCATCACTCGCTCCTAAGTTCGTTGTAAATTTATTTTCATTCTTTTTATTTTTGTATAAAATCGTAAATAAGTAAATTATAATGTCTAGACCCGCGAATCCCGCGTCCAGTCGTATTAAACCCAAGGGCTTATCCCTAGTATCTTTTAACGCCCGTAGCCTTAATACCAACCTTCCCGAGATTAAACTGTTCCTTCAGAACAAAGAACCTGACTTATTCCTTCTCCAGGAGACATGGCTTACTCCAAACCGCTCCAGGGGATTCGCTATACCGAAGTACGCGTTTATTCGTAACGATAGGCCCAACTCCGACGGTTACGGCGGCACCGCTATATATTTCAAAAGAGACTTCCACTGCTGTCCTCTCCCTACTCCTCCTCTCCTCAACATGGAAGCCACTGTGTGTAGATTGGCTATGACTGGTCATCCGACCATCATCATAGCTTCAATCTACATACCTAGTGGTACCAGACCAATCCGCAGCGACTTTGAGGCCATTCTCACCCTCGGCCATTCAGTCATTATGTTCGGAGACTTTAACTCCAAACATACTGACTGGACGTGCCTATCGACTAACACCAGCGGTATCGCTCTCCTCGACATCACTAACTCCCTTGACCTAGATGTCATATCCCCCGTCACTCCCACTCACTATCCCAACAACCCGTCCTACTCTCCTGACATCCTCGACTTTGCAATTATCAAGCGAATCAATCTTGACCTAAGGTCTATCGAACCGCTCGATGACCTAGGCTCCGACCATCGCCCCGTTTCCCTCGTGCTAGGACCGCCGAACGATAACGTCTCATCTCCTAAGACCTTTACCAATTGGAAAGGTTTTAAAAATACGTTAGTTTCAGCCTTAGAGGCTCCGAACTCTCCACTCGCGATCTCTCCCGAGCAATTAGATAGCCCGGATAAAATCGATTCATTAGTAAATTCTCTCACTGATGCTATCAACTCAGCCATCAGTGACAACGAAAAGGTTGCTAAGCAAGGCAAACCCACGCTTCCCTTAGCCGTTAGCAATCTTATTAAAGCTAAAAACGCGGCTCTCCGGAGAGCCAAGAAATATCCCACGCCCGCCTATAGAACAGCTGCGAATCAGCTTCAACGTAAAGTTAGGTCTTGCCTCGCGGAACTCCGAGACGCTCAGATGAACGATCTCATGGCGAATATCTCTCCGTCCCACCAAGCGTACTATAGCATGGCCCGAGCCTTACGCGTAGACACCGTCTCTCACGTTCCTCCTCTCACTCGTCCCGATGGCACTACTGCCTTCGAAGTCGAAGAGAAAGCCGAATGTTTCGCCGACAGCATTGCCGCACAATGCTCGCCCAGCACGCAACCTGCGAATCCCACTCACATCAAAGCGGTGGAGGACGAAGTCCTTCGCAGAGACTCTCTCCCCATCACCGCCGACCCTGTCACAGTCTCTAATGACGAAATCTTGCTTCTCATTAGAAATCAAAAGTCCAAAAAGGCTCCGGGTGCGGATGGAATTTCCAACCACGCACTTAAGCACCTACCGCAACAGATGCTTACCTTGTTAGCTATCATTTTCAATGCCTGCTTCGACCATAGCTACTTTCCTAAAGCTTGGAAAGAAGCGACAGTCATAGGCATTCCCAAGCCGGGCAAACCTCTGAACGTCCCGGCTAATCACAGACCCATCAGCCTCCTCAAGGCAATGTCTAAACTTCTCGAGAGAGTCATACTTTCTCGAATGCGGAACCATCTGTTTCCAACGGATGGCGATCCTCTCATTATTCCCCATCAGTTCGGCTTTCGCGCTAAACACTCCTGCCCTCAGCAAGTCCACCGAATCGTCGAGTATATACTTGACGGTTTCTATCCACGTCGTTATAAAACAGTCGCGGTTTTCTTTGACGTAGCCAAGGCTTTCGACAAAGTCTGGCACAGCGGTCTCGTTTATAAACTCTACAAGATAGGCTTACCGGATCGCCTAGTCAGGATAATAGCGTCGTTTCTCAAAGACCGTACGTTTCGATTTAAACACGAAGGCACGCTTTCTGCACCTCGTCCCATAAAGGCTGGAGTCCCTCAAGGCTCAGTCCTCGCCCCTCTGCTGTACACCGTGTACACCAACGACATTCCCATCCCGCCGAAAGGCGTCGAACTCGCCCTCTTCGCTGACGACACCGCACTCTATACCAAAGGTTACGGTGTTCGGCGCCTTGTAACCAGACTCCAAAAGGCCGTAAACGCCCTTGGCGCATGGTTTCAAGAATGGCGCATCGATGTGAACCCTGAAAAGAGTTCTGCGATGCGCTTCGACCACAAACGCCGTCGTCCCGATGGCGATCCCCACGTTCGAATGTTAGGCATTCCCATCCCCTGGAAGCGCAGTACTAAATACTTAGGCGTCACATTAGATCCGACGCTTTCTTTCAAGCCACACGTTGAAAGAGTTTCGAAACTCGCTCGTCACTATTTAGTCCGCCTAAATAGCATGTTAGGTAGAAAAAGTAAAATGTCCTTCAGAAACAAACGTACACTTTACAAGGTCTGCGTTAGACCCGTCATGACGTATGCCTCGCCAATCTTTGCCCACGCCAAACCCTCCCTCCTGCACAAACTGCAGGTAGTTCAAAACCTCTTTTGCCGCCGGGCCACAGGCGCACCGTGGTACGTGCGTAACGCGGACTTGCATAGAGATCTTGAACTGCCTACAGTACAACAATATCTCAAAACACTCTCTGAAGCGTTCTTCAAACGCTCCGAAACCCATCCCAATCCTCTAGTTCGTGATTCTGTCTCATATGCTGCTCCTGTGTTAGACTCGAAGTTCAAAGTCGCTAGGCCTAGAAATGCGCAAACGTACTCATCCACCAGACTGTCACGCGATCTCGAGGCCCTTCTGGCCGCAAATTCTAATTCTAACGTAAATTCTAATTCTAACGTAAATCCGAATTAATGCATATTTAATTTTTCAATTTTTAATGTTTTCATTATTTACTTTTCATTTTTCATGTTTTTATTTTACTTTTAATTTTTGAGCACCTTCAGTGCTATGTAATCCCAGCGGGTGACCCCTTCTGGGCCCCGCTAGCGCGGCCTCTTTCTCCAATTGGCCGTCGCTCCGATGAAGGCTGAGTGGCAAAAATGCACGAGCCGACAGGGGGTTTTTAGTGGGTATGGTCCTGGTAGGCGTCGGGACGAGTCCCACATAACTTTGGAATCGCGCCAGAGTATGCGTCAGGGCATTTTTATCCTCCTGCCCTTCCCGCGGAGGGGAACAAAAAAAAAAAAAAAAAAAAACTGATAGGGATGGAGCTATATCGATAAACGTAACACGATAACAGACCCGATATTTTTTTACAAAATGTAAGAAACTAAACTACTGCCGGATACTTTTGTACAAATTTATTAACTAATATTATATTAATTCTTGATTGATAATGCCAACTTCTCTAAAATCTTCGAAGCTGTTGTAAAATAAGTAGGTATAGGTAGGTACTCGACAATGAAACGAAACAATTATAACGACAGGTGATCTTTAATTATTTATTTTAATCAAAATCTGATGAATCGTCACTGTCACTCGATGAGTTCTCCCCAACATTTATTATAAGTTCCTGTACTTGTATATTATTGAATGCCACATGAATTTCCCTTTCCGACGCTATAATGTTTTGGGTTCATCTCACAATTTTTTCCCAGTTTTCGGCAGTTACTTCCGCACATGCATTTTTTTAATAAATCTAACATATTGTTTGCCGTATTGTTTTGAGCGGCGTGTCCTTTGATTTGTGCCTATATTAATGCTATTGCATTGTACTGGCAATTATACGGCGGAAGTCGAAGAACTCCAATGACCACATTCGGCAACTATTTCGTCGTTAACATACGTTTTAGGGAGGTTTTTCTTTCGATTTTAAAATATTCACTAATTGTACTTTTAATAAAGTGCTATCCACATTTTCGCCATGAAGTTAGAGCCATTCAATTATCTCTTGTTTCTTATTGGCCAGCGTCGGCATTTTATCAATTTGTCTGGAGTGATAGGTAGTGTTGTCCATAATAATTATGGACGGTCCTTCCAGAGATTGCACCATTTCTTTAAACCATCCTTCGTAAATCTCCGCGTTTATTTCTTCTTGGTAGTCAACTGTTTTCTTGGATTTAAAGGCCTGTAAAGCATCTGACACGAATCCTTTCGTAGACCCTGCATTGCATATGAAAAGGCGTTCAACTAGTTCATCAATATTTTACGTTTGTCCGATTTTTTATAAGAAAATTCAATTTATTTCAAAACTAAGCTTAATTACGATTTTTGGCCATGGAACAAACCACATTCACGTAAAGAAACAACAAGTTTTCTAAGTGTTGGAATTTCTTTGCGCAAGTAATAGTCATATATATGACGGCGAATAGCATCAGCGTTGAAGTTGTCAACCGATGTCACACGATGTGGTAGGCGTTTTTTCTTCGGCGTACGAAGATGTTTTTGATGTATTTGTCTTTATTCAAAATATAATAAATATATGCGATCGATATCATTATTTATTTGGTCACAACACTACATTATATCAAATTAGAACTGTCATCGAGAAAAATAAAGAAATGTAAACAATATAATCAAATGGTTTTAATCACACATCCCAGAATATCCTGGTCAATATTTATTTAATAAATTACAGACCTTGCGGTTGTTAGTTTTACATTAAATTTCTTAAATATACTGTTTTATATATGATGTTACTGACCGTCCAGTAATTGTTCACTGCACTCAAGGCCGACCAACAACGAAAACCTTAACATTTTGCTGAGAGATGGCTGACAGCTAGACTCGCTATAATTAACAAATAAAAAAGTTCGTATCCGCAAGACTTTAAACAATTTTGGTACTATACGATAACCTCTCAGTAATTAATTGTTCGACTGAACAATGTTTTGCACTGCTATGACAAGGACTCTCTATACAACATACATCCACGCTAGACGATCTCGAGAGCTCTGTGATATAATTCGATATTTAACGATCATAACGTAATTTACATAACCAAAACAAGTTCACAGTGTAATGACCTCTATATCCAAAGATTTTACTTTCAGAATGGCTGTGACGAATAACTAGTTGAACTTGACTTTTAGTCTGGTATGAACCGATCGGTATAAATACATATGCTTATTGGAAGAAAGCATCAGTTAAGTTGTTTCCTTTGCTTGTTTCGCATCTGAACTAACACAGACCACGATGAACTCGATGGTGGTGTTGTTTTCCGTAGTGGCGCTCGCCGTCAGCTCCTTCGCATCAGTGGTGCCCATCGCCCCCGCGGCGTATGTAGGTGCATCGGCAGTCTCCTCTCAGTCCAGAGTGGACATCAAGTCCTCCCCGGCCATTGTTAGCACCTACACCGCTGCTGCTCCCGTCGCCTATGCCGCCGCCGCCCCCGTCGCCTACGCTGCTGCTCCCATAGCTCGCATCGCCGAGCCAGCCATCGTGGCCGCCCCTGCCGCCATTGCTGCCCCAGCCGCTGTCTCCCACCAGTCCCGCATTGACATCAAGTCTTCACCCGCACTGGTGAGCACCTACACCGCACCCGTGGCGTACAGCGCACCTGCCGCCATTGCCGCGCCCGCCGCCATTGCCGCGCCCGCTACTATTGCGGCGCCCGTGCCCATCGCCTACGCTGCGCCCGCAGCTGTATCCAGCCAGTCCCGCGTCGACATCAAGTCATCTCCCGCCGTGGTCAGCACCTACACTGCGCCTTTGGCCTACAGCGCGCCCCTGGCGACATACACCGCCGCCTACGCCCCCGCCGCCACTCTTGTGAAGACTGCCTACGCTCCTGCTGCCATCGCCACCCCCGCGATCGCCACCTCCGCCGCGCTCGTTGGACCTGCCGTACCTCTGGACACCCCTGAGGTTGCCGCTGCCCGCGCTGCTCACTTCCAAGCCAAGGCTCTGGCTGGTGCCCACCTGATCAAGAAGCGCAGCGTGCTGGCTGCCCCCTTCGTATCCACCTACGCGGCTGCCCCCATCTACAACACCTATGCGAGCCCCTACGCCTATGCTGCCCCGATCGCCCCTCTGGCTCTGTCCACTCCCCTGCTTGCCAAGGCCTACAGCGTGCACCCCTACTAAATGCCACTACGAAAACGAGGAGATACCTTCTCAGTTCAGTATTAGTGAAAAAATTAAATATAAATTGATCTTCCACGTTTTTGTTTCCTTTATATCGTAACTGACCGACCCTTTGTAGTCCGAGTGTGTTATCATACCTGTTGTCAAAAACATAAGTGACATGATTTTCAATAACAGAATAAATACTCCTAATAACCCATAAAATCAAAATAACTCAAGAAAATACTTAAAGACTTTATCAGAATGCACTAATGCAGAACGTTTACTAAAAGGACAAATTAAGTACTTTTAGAACAAACATCTTTGACGGCATAGATACTCGTAAAATATCAAAATACGCATTAAAAAAAGTAGCGTTTCAACGTTTTCATGGCGCAGATTTTTCGTTGCAGATATTGCAGATTAAACCAAAACAGTTTCAGAAAGATAAGATATTTTAATAAAAATATATTTTATTTGGTACATAAACGTAATCGAATACCACGATGGCGTAGGTGTTAAGAAAACGCATTGTACATTGCATGCATTTTAATAAGCCGATTAAAAATATTACTGCTGTGACGTAGATTCCTATGTACTTTTATTTTTTTGTGTAAAAAAATAAGATACTGACTATTTATTTACTTGCTATGTTGCGAACAAAGTAGAGCACAAACTAAATAATTTTGATTTGTTTGGAAGCAGTGACCGCAATGTTGAGGCTATAATTAATTAATTTAATAATGTAAATTACTCATATCCCTTGAAATTTTTTAGTGCATAAGTTTCTGTAAACTTTTTTGAATAAGTCCCAATTTATAAATAATAGGTATCATTTTTTTTCCTGTACAACTCGTGAATATTTTATACATATTACTTTGATTGTTTTTCTATTTCACATCATATTGAACAAGATAGATTTTTTGTCTAGATACAGGGAAAGGTTGCAAGGCCTATTCGAAAATGAGCAGAATACGTCGGACTTAAGTTAATTAATATTTTACCGAGGCTGAGTTGCATCACAATCTCAGTTATTGTTAAAATCAAAATTACCTATAATAAGAACTATAACAATAAGATCGAGATAAAGAATCGATATAACGGAAGATCGAGCGGTTATGGTTAGCATTAGTTATGACATCATTTTAACCATTGCTAAAACGCTGAAACCCATATTTGCCTTAACCGAAGATTTGACGGCTTTGTTATGGTTATACTTATATCGTGCAACTTACCCTTAGTAGATAAACGAGAGCTGTTGTGGGGCTTACAATAGGGGTGCTAACCTATACTACTACACATTCGGGCCAGCTTTAATCGGCCCTGCTGGGCGGCAACCTCAAATATCGGGAAAAAGCCTGGTTTCGGTGAGACGAGCCGACCGAGAAAACCTGCATAAAGCCCGAATGGACTAACCGATTTGCAGAAGCCAAATGTGTAAAAATAATAATATAATGATAATATTAAGTTATTGGTTCGGTCCGGCCTTGATATTCAACAAATAATTTCTACGATCTCTTTACTTTCTTTGCTAAGTCGTTTTTGTATCTTTTTAAGTAACATGAAAATAAATGTTATAGATTTCTCTCTCGGCGCTGACGGATAGAGAATAATTCGTTTCTAAATATACAGGGTGTTCAAAAAAGTATTTTACAAAAAAATGTTCCAGAATGAGTCTCCACCATTCGACTACAAAAAACTTCTAAAAAAGAAAATTCTAAACATTTCGACTTAAAGCGCGCGGCTACACACCTATCCAGATAACGCGCGGACCTTGCGATCAGCTGGGAGGTAGTTGCACAATAGAAAAAACGTAAACGTAGATTATTAGATATTTTCCTACTTACTTGCAAAAAAGTTTTTCCACCCAATTTGCGAACAAGCACTGTGCGTTCAACAGACAGTCGCGTATTACACACACACAATATACAATAGATATTAACAAACAAACATTACCGTTTTTTTCGATTCTTATAAGAAGTCTTATTGAACTGGAAATGTAAGAAAGCTGTTTACGCAAGTAAGTAACAAGGTATCTATTTATCTACGTTTACGTTTTTTATATTGTGTAATTACCTCCCAGCTGATCGCATGGACCGCGCGTTATCTGGTTAGGTGTTTGGCCGCGCGCTTTAACTCTAAATGTTTAGAATTTTTTATGGTAAGACTATAAGTCCAATTAAAAAACGGTTTTATGTTGTCGAATGGTGAAGACTAACTCAATCTGGAATGTTTTTTTGTAAAATACGATTTTGAAGACCCTGTATAATTAAAAAACTACAATTTGCATATCTTAAAATATAGCAAAAAAAATTGTTTAATTTAATTTACAGTGCAAGCAAGTGAATGTTTCTTCTGTCTTGTGGTGAAACTAAATACTAACTATATAATCAAAAACTAAGGGGTTTTTTTTCATTCAATTCTATATCGTCACTTGCACTAGCGTTCGTATTATAGTAAAATGAGTAAAGAGCATATAAGATCGGAATCATATTACAAATTTACTTTAAAGTTTATTTGTTAAGGAATTTACAAATGTCCGTTAAAAATATCACAACGTATCTACAAGCTGTTACTTTTAGTTGATTATCTTTCAAAACTATAAACCAAGACTTTGGGAAATTTTCTATGAGGACGTAATTTGTGATCGTATTTTTTTTTGCCAGGTGTTTGACTCTTTTAAAACAAAAATATTCTTTATGGCCAATAAATAAAATCTCGGAGGAGGGCTCGTCTTAAAATAGGGTATTAACCAGCATTTTTGCTATATTGTACTAGCTTAATCCAAGTTGCGTACTCTTAAGGTTATATGTAGCACTTACGTAATATGTTGATTGCTATTTTTAATATATATATTTTTTTATATAAAGGTTTTCAAATATAAAATAATAACGGCATAGAGAATCATCTATTTTATATTTTTCGCTAATACTGAACCGAAAAGGTATCTCCTCGTTTTCGTAGTGACATTTAGTAGGGGTGCACGCTGTAGGCCTTGGCGAGCAGGGGAGTGGATAGAGCCAGAGGGGCGATCGGGGCAGCATAGGCGTAGGGGCTCGCATAGGTGTTGTAGATGGGGGCAGCCGCGTAGGCGGACACGATGGGGCCAGCCAGCACGCTGCGCTTCTTGATCAGGTGGGCGCCAGCCAGAGCCTTGGCTTGGAAGTGGGCAGCGCGGGCAGCGGCAACCTCAGGGGTATCCAGAGGTACGGCAGGGCCAACGAGCGCGGCGGAGGTGGCGATCGCGGGGGTGGCGATGGCAGCAGGAGCGTAGGCAGTCTTCACAAGAGTGGCGGCGGGCGCGTAGGCAGCGGTGTATGTCGCCAGGGGCGCGCTGTAGGCCAAAGGCGCAGTGTAGGTGCTGACCACGGCGGGAGATGACTTGATGTCGACGCGGGACTGGCTGGATACAGCTGCGGGCGCAGCGTAGGCGATGGGCACGGGCGCCGAAATAGTAGCGGGCGCGGCAATGGCGGCGGGCGCGGCAATGGCGGCAGGTGCGCTGTACGCCACGGGTGCGGTGTAGGTGCTCACCAGTGCGGGTGAAGACTTGATGTCAATGCGGGACTGGTGGGAGACAGCGGCTGGGGCAGCAATGGCGGCAGGGGCGGCCACGATGGCTGGCTCGGCGATGCGAGCTATGGGAGCAGCAGCGTAGGCGACGGGGGCGGCGGCGGCATAGGCGACGGGAGCAGCAGCGGTGTAGGTGCTAACAATGGCCGGGGAGGACTTGATGTCCACTCTGGACTGAGAGGAGACTGCCGATGCACCTACATACGCCGCGGGGGCGATGGGCACCACTGATGCGAAGGAGCTGACGGCGAGCGCCACTACGGAAAACAACACCACCATCGAGTTCATCGTGGTCTGTGTTAGTTCAGATGCGAAACAAGCAAAGGAAACAACTTAACTGATGCTTTCTTCCAATAAGCATATGTATTTATACCAATCTCTTAATACTAGCCTAAAAGTCAAGTTCAACAAGATTTTTATAAGACTCGAGGTAACCTCCTGAATCACGTGTTTGAAACCAACTTTCATTGTTGCATCAGACAACAGTCCTCCTAAAATTTAAAGAAAACCTCTCATAAACTAGTCAATAGCTCCTCGCATTATATGGTTTTTGATCCTCAAGAGGTTTCGATCCCGGTACTTACATCCTGATGATTTAAAACTGAAGTTTGTTTTAAAAAGCATTTTGCTGGCACTATGTTTTTTTGGTATATATTTACGTTCCTCTATATGACGATATTAAAAAATATATATAAGTTGTAAACGTATCATATTCATCTTTCAACATAGCATTTTTGATATCAAGTTCCTCTGACAAATATATTTCTAATCATTGCCCCAGTAACTTAAAGATGTAAAAATATAGGAAATTTTACATGTACTGTAAAATTGTTATATCAAACGGCCGGATACAGTCTAGGACTGCTTTGATTTTTTGCTAATTTAAAGTATATCAATGTTTGTTTTACAGCGTAGGAGCATTATATTTGTTGCGTATAATGACATGAGAGTGGCATATCAAATATCAAAAATATTTTAATCAATTCTATGTTTATGATTTGTATTAAATCTCATTTCAACCGTAAAACGAATATGAAATAACAAACAATACAGGTACAGATGATACACAATAAAGGTTTTTCGGTGAAATCAACTAAGAAAGTTAAACTTTGTTTAAGGAGAATAAAGTACTTTTTATTAATTTTACTTATTTTGTATTTAAAACTTCAAAGTATCTGTCGGAAGTATGCAAAGCGTAGTATTAAGTAGTATTGAGAGAAGTAGTAACAAAATAAACTCGACGTCAAATTATTTGTAATTCAACCTCAAACTAATTAATTTTTATGTCTGTTTGGAGTCAGTATTACTTATAATTTCAGTTTATATTTAGACACATTCTACTTTACTAATTCGTCTACTAATTCTTTACGTCACATTGATCCAATTAATATGACACCAACAAACTTGTTATTGAAGCATTAAAAATACGAGTTTTTTTTGTAATATAGGCCTTCTGCATTGGTTTGGTATGACGCTTAACATGCCAAAGAAATCTTTTTTCTAAGTCATATGCCAGGTTTTTGAAAGATTAAAAAAAAATTTGTTTGTCTTCAGATAGATCAATAACAACTATCAATAAATCTTATTCGAAAGTTTGGTAGACTTTTGCAATCTCAAAGTAGAGTTATAAAAACTTGAAAATATGGAATGAAAAAATAACAAACAACGGAAATTTACGGTGGCATGAACTTAAGCTGTTAACAATTCAGAATAACGCTTACCGTCAGATGGTGGAGCTTGTTTGTGTATTATAAATTGGCTTACTGCTGTAAAACTAAAATAAAAGCCAAAAACACACAACATTTTTATAAGATTTATGTCAACTATTTAATATATATACATTTCTCGTCTGTATAATTAAATGAGGAAGTACCTGTTGCAGACTGAAAAATGTGGTTTGGAAATTGGTTCAGACGCATGAAACTTTGTATAGACACTGGTGGAGACTTCTTTGAAAAGATATAAAAAATTTATAAACCTATAGAACATTTCTATATGTTTTATCCAAAATTTCTGAGTGTCCCACGTAAAATATAAAGCTATATCAAAACAATCCTACTTTTGAAGTAAGAACCTTCATTCAGTTTAAGTGTTAGAATTAACTATGACAGTAACACGTTGACATAAAAACAAATGAACGTTGGGTCTATACAAAAGTGACGTAAAATTTGTCCCAAGTAAACCCACACATTTACATGATTATGAATAAATTATCTCATAATCACTTGAAATATGAGATAATTTATTCTTTATTATTTTTATTTATTATTATATTATTCTTTATTATTATTTATTAATTGAATAGCAATTGAAATGTGTTATTTTTATTGCTTTTTGAGTAACATCATGTCATGTAAATCCAATTTCTTCCATTATTTTTCTTTTCACAATTTAATTGTTAATCAACACGTAGTACAACGGTTAAACCCAGTACATTTTTACTTCTTTGTTGTCAAAATTGGCTTCATTTATAAAATATTTGTTTTCATAGCAGATTCCTACAAAATTTATGTAGTAGTTTTTGAAACCTACGACTTGCATTCTTTAAATATGTCTAGTAAAATAACTAACTTTCAAACAAGTTTTAGGTTTCGAAATACTAAACGCGTCTATTTTAGGATTAATAAATATGTGTAAGTCATTTTTATGCCTTAGTATTTTTAGGACTTTTGATTTAAGGACAATACATTTTATAAGACAAAAGGGAGCTTAGGGCATGAGGCTCTTTGAGGCATGAGGCTCTTTGAGGCATGAGGCAGAGTAACAGCATCATTCGCTGTTTTTTCGTACTTTGACTACTGCTTGAGCTTAAATATTTACTGTGACATAAAACCTGTTTTTATTGAGATCTAACAGCTCGTTTGTTTTTCTAGATTTTACTTAATACTTATAATTTATTTGTATATAGGTATAATAAATAAGATGAGATTTAATATGACATTTAAAAAAACCATAGATAAAATATATAGTTTATTTATACGTCTAGAAAATCCTACAACGGTTGTTTGTGTGCTAATGCGATATAAACATTTGTCACGTAATCTTAATTAATTCCCTGAATAGAGATTATCATTACCATAACAAAACATTATTTTAGTAATAGGCTTAAATTATAAACATCTAAAGCCATTCAGTAGTTTTTTGATGAAAAAGCCTTATTTATATTTCTTAATCATCTAACTTAGCATAGTTATAAGTCTTAGCATTTTAATTGGTTTCGATTTTTCGGTCCTCAATTAACATTCACAAAGTAATAATGCTTTAAACTACCCCGAAAGCTATTACAATATGATTTTCTTAGTCCTAAGAACTAGTGTTATTGCTGCCAGAAGTTTTGTAACAATCGTACCTCTATCAAAAGGCCTTTTGCTCTTTTACATCTATCTTTTTTAACCGTAAGTTAGTTCTCAACAACGATTTTTCTCAAAGTTTCAAAGATTTTTTATTATATTTTCGTGTGTTTTATCAATTTATTATTTTCATTTTAGTTTCTTGGTATTAGTTTCAAGTGTATGCCTCCTTTAACAGCTTTCAGTGATCTATATGGATCAAATGATAATGTTTTCGGTGACAAACTACTTGGCTCCACTCTGTATTTTGACAGTAGTTTTATCAAAACAACCTTGGATTGCGCTGGTGCAAAACGCAATCCTGAAATTTTTTTATATGAGTTTGAGTTAAGACAAGATTTTTAATAAGTAGATATATGGAAGTTGTAGTAGAGTTTAGTATTAGTAGAGTTTCTTATCTTGGGATCTCATCTGGGGTGGTACTACCTTTGTTCCTATTTTGACTGCCATAATAACCATACTTACGTGTTGTTCCCGGATAAAGACAAAGAACGGTCAGTGCAAATACTGGAACATAGGCAATCCCAACTTAAGTCTACGGCTGACCTCGGATCATCAATCAGTAAATCAATAAATGACTAGATAGCCCATAAAAAAACTCCTACAATCATTGACCACGGTGGACCACGCGGTCGTTTGTACGAAAGCCCATGATGGACAAACAAAAACTTATATAAAATAAATCTTACCAATTCAGAAACTAGGCCCAACGCCAAAAGACAAATTAGCACAAGGATGCCGTTTCTTCACCTTTTCTGGTAAAAATCGACCCGGGTCGAATTTCATTGGATCTGGATAGTACTTCTCATCATAGTGGATTCCACTAACAGACACCATCAATCGCATATTTTTCTTCAAAACAACGTTTGTTCCAGGAACTTTATACTCGTTTTCAGATATTCTTACTACTGGTCAACAATAGGAACCATTCTTAAAGTTTCTTCGAACACTTGATCCATATACTTCAAATCTTTTAGCATATCATATGTCATTACGCCATAATTTTTTTGATTGTTTCGTATATTTCTTTAATTAGCCGCTTTTGTATTTCTGGCTTTTGAACTATTTCATAAAGTAAAAATGAGACTGTACTCGCACTGGTCTCATATCCAGCTGCGTAAAATATGAACGCCTGTCCTGCCATCACATTATTATTTATCTCAAGAGATCGTTCTTTGTCATTTTCATGCTTTTTAGAACAGTGTATTATACCAGAGTTTTTAATTTACATAAGAAGATCCATAAAATCTTTACGACTTGAAGGAACGCCTTTTCTTTCTTCAGTTATTTTACGCACTAGGTCATAAAAAAATTCATTGATGACTTTTGGGAATAAAGCTAGTCCCATTTTTTTAAGAATCACAGGAAACACGTGGTCTAGTTCAAAAACAAAACTTGTAGAAAATATAATCTTGTCAATTTTAGCAAATACCCCATCAATATCTCGCTTGTCGATATTAATACCAAAAGACACACTCTCCGATCGATGCCAAAGTAAACCTCTGTATCATTTGGTTAATATTTCTATCATGCGAATTTTGTGCTGCTGAATCTAAGTAGTCCAGGAATCTGTGTCCTGTTTTATCAATGAGCAGGAACATACCTTTGAGTTTACTAGATGTGAAGATTGGTAACAGTTTGCTACGTAATACACGCCACGTATCTGTAATTTTGGAAAAATTGTTGCTGACGAAGTGCAGAGTCCTTGATATTCCCAAAAAAAGAACGTTGGTTTTGGCCCAACTACACCCCTTTTCTTTCAATATCCATAATTCCATGTTAGAAAATAGTAGCCACAAATAAAGAAAGTAACACTTATACAAGAAATTAGAACCATAAATTCCCACGCATACGCCATTTTACTGTAAAAGCAACCACTTGACAACTATGAAGATTACTTCAATGCGTGATATTTATATTGTTTTAATCGTAGATAAATTTCACCGATGAAATAATAGTTATCTTTATCAATTTTAGTTCAGATATCAAAGTTATATAAAATTTATTTATTAAAGTAACAAACTAACAACAAACAATAATTCGTCATTGCTTCCGCTTTCAATCGTAGTAACAGTATAGCATGAGCCATCGGATAATAAACTTGAAGGTTATTTTTTAACTATTAGTTATAATTTTAAACGTAAGTATAAAAGGCATTGTAAGTGAGGGTAAGACATCAGTTCATTCAAACAGACTACTCAACACAGACCCAAATGAATTCTCTGGTGGTGTTGTTGTCCGTGGTGACGCTTTCTGCCGTGAGGGCGAGCGTGGTGGCACCGTTGGCGTACAGCTCCGTGGTGCCAGCAACCAGCTCCGTATCTCAGTACAGCAGCAGCGTGGTCCATGGGTCTCCAGTGTACTCTACGCCTGCGGTCTATGGAGCTTCTGTGCACGGCCCGGCTCTGGGGCGTGCTGCCGTGGTCCCTGCAGTGGCTCCTCTTGCACACTCTCCTGTTCTATTCAACTCACTGTATGGTGTCCATTCTCTGAAGAAACGCTCCCTGGCTCCTCTTGCTTACTCCGCTCCCTTGGCCTACTCTTCTCCCTTAGTGTCCGCCTACTCCACGCCTCTGATGTCTTCCTACTCTGCTCCCCTTGTATCTGCCTACTCAAGACCAGTGGTAGCGTCTCCGTTAGCCTACTCCGCCGTCATCCCCAGGGCTCTCAGCGTTCACCCATACTAAATACATAATTAATATTAGCATCGAACCAAATAGTGTAATAGATGACGTGTGCGCTCGTATATTGTTTGTAAATAGAAATAAATCTGTAAATTGAACTTTATTATGGTCTTCATTTTATTCTCATCATATTTTTCTAACGCTTCTTGTATGGAAAACAACGGATCGTTGTCGTTAGTTATCTAGACGAATTCAAATTGAAAACGTCTTACTTAAAAATTATACATGAATATTAATATATTTATTAAAACGTAATTATTACCTTAAATACAATTTTTTTATTCTTGATATTTCTAAAATGTATTGTTATGCTTTTTAGAAAAAAATTTAAAAGTTATTACGGTAAAAAAATATATATTTTTGCTTAAAAGTAAACATTTGCACTAAACCCGTACCTATTTTAGTAGTATATTCGCGCCTACATTTTGCAACCTATGATAGAGAAAATGGGCCCCTATCAATGGCACCATGAAGCCGTTAAGCCCCCCAAAAGTATCAGAATCGTGCTTTAAGTAACGCTTACCTTAAGAGCTTGAAATATACCCATGATGACGTTTACGCAGCGTCAAAACTCCCATAAAATAATATCTGGATCCAGTACCACTTATCCTCTTCAATTGTTTGAGTTCTTAAGTTTTGCGAAATATATTTGTTCCGCTTGATACGAAAATTTACTTGTCTTTAATTTTTTAATGGTAGTTTTATAGATCAATTTATAAATGTCACTTTCTAATACAAATATTTTATCAAGGTCTTTATTACTATCATTCTAAAGGACTATTTCCTTGTTGTATTCCTAAAAACGGTACCCAATTAATATATACAAAAGGATGTGATATTTGCGCGTAATAAGTTAGAGGCGCTGCAAAATGTTCTGGCATGCTTCAATCGGCATGGCCGGGCAGAACAGCCAAATTTTACGTTTAAAAAAAAATGCCGTTTGCTCGGCCCATACCGCTTGGCCGTATTGTTACCTAAGAAAAGCGATCAGCGATTACCACACAGTTATAGTTTATTCATTTATTTATCGCGTGAACACTGCTGAACGTCAAAACTATCTTCATGTTACATTTAATTTGTTTGCTATCGCGGTGCTGTGGTAAGTACGTCATGTCGGCGGTTATTTTGAGAATTTGCGATTGTTCGGTTGAGTCGTACTACTTACACAATCAAAAGATGAAAGTATAGCCAAAAATATTATTTGAGCCATATTTTTATCTCATGATTAAAAGTCAGTTGTCACGGACTTAATGAACGCTATCAACATTTTATTTGGTATTAATTGCATTAAAATTTCTTAAGTACTTTTTAACGATTTCTTTGTTTATTGATGAGATATAATTAGATAATATAGATACATGTGGCTAATTTTGTTTTGTATATCTCTTATTACGTGTAGGTAGTTCAACGAGAATGCAAGAGTTTACATTACTTAACGTATTCCGACACCATTAGGAAATGTTATTAAAGTTATAAAAGTGAAAGTTTGTCTGTTTAACGTTGTTAGTAAATTACACTAAACAGCTGAACGAATATGGTTTAAAATTGACATAGATAGAATATGACTTGGAACTTTTATCCCCAAATTGAAACGAGATAGGCGAACGAAGTCATGATCATAAACTAGTACATAATACCTTTTGATGATTGTTAATTAAAAAATGGTGCACCTAAGAATGTAGCTCCTAATGAGACCTTCAAAAGCAAGGTCGCAGTTTCCACCAATATGATTTTTCTGATGGTCCTTTCGTCGCTTGTGTTGCTGTTATTAGAGTATAGATGATAAAAAATCTCCAGACAAACACACCAACTGTATGGCCTTAAAGTAAGCTGAGCTTGTGTGATGGATGACCATTACGTGAACTGGGGAAGGAACACTAAATAAACATAAACAAACAACCATAATCCGAGAACTAACATCTGTGTTTATCGCACAAATGAATGGCTCGACCAGGACTTGAGTCTAGGACCTCCGACGGCAGGTGATAAATCAAATAAATATTTCTTTAGTATACAGGAAGTGAGCAATAAATACGACAGAGTAAGTGAATGAGTGGTCCAAATCTCCGAGCCTCTTTAGTCGAAATCCAGCAAAGTCAATTTCGTTTGTAGTCAAATTCACACTTCCAAAAGTTTTACAAATTATTCTGCAGGTATATTATTATTATTTGACATTAAGTAGTTTTAGTTTTAGTTTTTTTTTGCAAACATGTTTTTTAAACCGGACTCAATTGATGGTGTAAAAGAGAATGGCAAACAGGGTACCCTGTAATATTTATAAATTGTAATCAAATCAAAACCGGGCTATATTTAGTTGATAGGTTAGATAGGTAGGTAGACAGGTTAGACACGTATTTACCATGCTCAAATATTGAGTTAGTTGTTGGGGATACTTAGAAATATAAAAAAATCCAATTATTCCCGTAACAACGCCATTTATTTTTTCATCGACATCTAGAAAAATAATATACTGTCAATCTGTCAAACTTCAAAGATATTTAGCCGCCATTTCAATGAGCCCTTATGTCAATTGTCTTGTCAAGGTTCGCTGTTGTATCTAAGTAAAATAATTGAAATTAGGGTGTTTTTTTAATTTCAATAGCTTCATCTGATCATCCTATGAACGTTTTAACCCTCTAACCGTATTTGTCCCTTTAAGTAAACAACGTTTTCATTTTTTTCCACGTGTTTCTTGAGGTTAGATTATAATTTCGACTTTTTATTCCCAACTTCTATATAAATCTTATGATTGCATTTCGATTATCCATCATTCAAACAGTCAAACTCACATATTCAGTTTGAGATACGTAAATGCTCTGCGAAAATAAAAGCGGTACTGACAGTGTATGTGAGTTTGCCAATAATCTTTAATCAACAAAATTCGTGGTTGTTGTTGGAGGTCCTGGGTTTTAATCTTAGTAGAATTGGATATTTATTGAATGATTAACATAGATCTATGTTTGTGAGTCATAGATGTTTTGTATTTCTAAATAAATAAGTATATGTGATTTATTCTGATTTTAAGTTAACCACGAAAAACAACCATTGCTTTTTTTCAGAACGGGTTGTGTTTTCGTTAACATGAGATAAAGCATGTCTTTTTAAAATCTTTATTTTCAACTTGTAATTCTTTGGTTAAAAATAAATTTTTTTGTATATTCTATGGAAGAAAATATTAATATTTCACAGTTTATTGCTATTATTATTACAATTACAATGAACATTTTTCATTTTTGGTTTTGGTAATTGATATTTGAAGATTTACCAATATTAATATAGCACTTAAATATAGCAATAAAATAGAACCAATGTTTAGCAGTAAACTTGAAGTAATCTAAACTTTAGGGGATAATTGACTTTGTGACTCCTCAAATAAGCTGGAAAACAATAAACAGGGAAAATAAAATAAGGTAAAAGAACAATTTCAGAAAAAAAGTTAAAATCTAATTTTTATAAATATGTCAATAAAAATACTATGTAAATCGGTTCAGAACAGAAAAGTAACACAACATATCGAAACATTAATTAAGGCATAAAATCAAATAGCAATTTCCTAATTCAAAACTCAAATTACACTTTACGAATCCTCTAGTAATGTCAGTAAGCATCTGCCAAAAAGTATCAAATTAATAACTACGAGTAATAATACTAAATTGTTTATAACAAAAATAAAGTAATTCTTACTAACAAAATGTTATTATAATGTGAAACCTTAAGTATAAATGATTAAAAAGTAGTGCTAGTACGAAATACCCATATGAAAACATAAATTATCATAAGTTTTAAGTAAATATTAACAATTACTCCTCCTCTCCTTCAAAATTGCAGCACCAAGCAGGGTGTTTAAATTTTTATGATTGAGTTTTATAATAATCAAATAGATAATATTGAGAAGAAATAAAAATGTTGATTTTGAGTTTAAACATCAGATTTGTGTGAGTTTCTCTGGAAGGTTTATAAGAAGCTCAAAACACTTACTGTTAAGTGGTTGAGCTTTTATAACCATTTATGTGAATAGAAAATGAACAACAATAACGATATAGTGTAACAAAAAATATATTGGTTCCACATAAAATGAAAAAAATCTATCAGATTTTTAATTAATTTTATGAGTTAAAAATCACTGATACTGTGTAATAAATTCTTTGATACATACCAATTATTTTACGTAAACTGGTTTCGGGAACCTTGAAAATCCTTGGACATAAAATAGTAAGTAAAAAAAATTGGCATTTGATCAGTGCACATACTTGTTTGCTCTTTTTGATCTCTGTCCATTAGTAAAACATTAATCGTCAGTCGTTAGAAGTGGGTATATAAACGCCTTCCGTGGTGAGGAAGGTATCATTTTATTCGGATTCACCGAGCAGACTACTCAACACAGACCGAAATGAAGTCTCTGGTGGTGTTGTTCTCCGTGCTGGCGCTGTCAGCTGCCAAACCGAGCGTGGTGGCTCCGCTGGCCTACAGCGCGGTGGTCCCGGCGGTCAGCTCCGTGTCTCAGTACAGCAGCAACGTCTACCACGGTACCCCAGTCTACTCCGCTCCATCTGTCTACAGCACCTTTACTCCCGCTCTCACCCAAAGCGTCTACCCGGGCGTAACTCCCGTTGCTCTGACTCAAGCACCCAACTCGCCCGCTGTGGTCTTGGACGCCGTTAACGGAGTTCCTCTGGACACTCCTGAGGTTGTCGCTGCTCGTGCCTCCCACTACCAGGCGAAGGCTCTCGCCAACTACGGTATCCACTCTCTGAAGAAACGCTCCGTCATCGCTCCATACGCCCCCGTGGTATCTGCATACTCTAGCCCCTTGGTGTCTGCTTACTCTGCCCCCATATACTCTGCCTACTCCACTCCCCTAGTTTCTGCTTACTCTGCCCCCGTATACAACGGTTACGGCTCTCCTTACGTCACTTCTCCCGTGGCGTACTCCGCTCAGAAGTCCTGGTCCGTCCACCCTTACTAAATAATCCGATAAAATGGTCAGACTAAAACTAGCCCCAATCAATTTGTATCTTGAAAATGGTTTCGTAAAAAATAAAGTTGTTAAATATTATTTTTATGTTTCATTATCTACCCTTTATCTAAGTATGAATGTATTGTATAATTTTTGTTACATTTCAAACCTAATAAACAGACAATTCATATTTTTCGTTACATTTGTATGTTTGCTAGTAGTTATGCCATATATTGATTTTCCTAAAATTTTATGGAATCTTTGAAATACTTGACTTATGGAGCTTGGAGCATATGTAAAATTTTCTAACAAATTGTAGCAAAACGTTAAATAATGACAAGGATATGATTGTGATACAATAGTAACTCTTAATTGGATACAGCATTAAATCTTAATATAAATAGTCCAATCGAACTGAATGGAGTTCAAAACTATTTTTTATCAATTATCAATTTAAATAGGTTATCACTAAATGTAGTGATAACCTATTTAATTCATTTATATTATTAATATATATTGGAGTGAGTTTAGCAATACAGTAACTAAGTTGACCATAAAATTGCCACCTATCCATGCGCAGATTAACTTCCATGAGGGCCTGTAAAAGATCTGTGTGCATATTTTTATCGAAACCACATTTTTCCATAGTTGCAGGTTTATTGATATCCACGAATTTAAAAATGGTTACTTAGCAGTTTACTGGAAAAAAATGATGCTCAATCAAAATAAATGGAACCATACCTAATAATACCTAAAAAAACGTTAAAAACACACCATCTGTATGGCCCCAAAGTAAGCAGAGCTTGTGATATGGATGACCATACGACGACAGGAGGGGAACCCAGAATAAACATACATATACAAATATAACAACCATGACCTGAGAATCAACATCTGTGTTCATCACACAAATGAATGCCCCGGCCAGGACTCGAAGCTGGGGCCTCCGGCGTATGTGGCAGGGCTACTACCCACTATGCTAGTCAAATTTAACTGCATTTTTTTTTCTGCAATCCACATCTGTCACGCACCACATCACACAATTTCACATCGTGACATGATATAACAAAATTTTACATATATGTTTTATCAGGCAAAATAATATTTTTGGATATTTATCAAAGAATATTGTTGGAAATTGGTGACCTGCCAAGGTGGAATATGTAAAACTTGTTTTGCAAGACAAAATTCTTAAAAAACTCTTATTAGATAACGTATACACACCATTAAATTCCCGCAACGAAACTACCTGCATTATTAACTTCTTACCCCATAGTGGGAGTACCTAAAACCAATACGTAGGGTTTAAAATTTTTATGTTTTTCTTAAATGAGTGGTAATTTAAAAATATAACTTTTTAATGTTTTCCTTGGGTAAATCATTCAATGCTACTGGTTTATGTTTTCTTTCAAACATTTAAATGTGGTTAAATGTGGTAGTGGTTAAATACTTTTTATATTAAAGAAAGAAAGAAAGAAAGAAAATTGTTTATTTGATACACAATTTAACCTTAAAACTAAAATAGTTTCTAAATTTAACAATAATCATTTGTGTACCTGCTTTGTAACATACATATAAGATAAATCTGTCAATATGGTCATCAAAATGGTCTCCGCTCAGCTTTATGTCGCGGCAGTAGCCACGACGCTGGTTTTCTGCGGACGCCCCAGTGCTTATTTCTAATAATATAACAAAAACCTATAAAGTATTCTATATTATGCAATGGAACTTGTACGGACTTATAACAGTAAACATTTTTATAACAAAGCAAATTGTGTTCATATTTTATTTTATTGCTTTTGTAAATAAATAAATAATAAATATACAAAATAAATATGCTAGAACCGACAATTTTTTTTGTTTCTCTTTTGACTGCCAAAATCATATTATCTTACATTACTTACTTACATACATTTGAATGAAAGGAACCACGAATTGATATGATTGTCTGTTCATGCATATCTAAACCTTTTAATTACCCATCTTCTGTTTTTACATAGTCTACTACAAATTGAAAAGTTTAGGGCTAGGGACAAGGGGACACTTTTATTTATTGATTAAGATATAAAACCCTGCATACAAATAACTATATTTTAAAATACACAGTATTAATGTATAATGTTTATTTTAAAATACACAGTACATAAAACTTAACACAAAAACACAGTAACGCACTAACTAAAAATTAACAAAAATATATATAAAAAAACCCCCTGAATGACTCGTGCAAATTTCACACAGCCTTCATCTGAGCGACGACCAATTGAAGACAGAGGCTGCGCTAGCGGGGCCCAGAAGGGATCACCCCCTGGGGTTACATAGCACTAAAGGGGAATACATAGCACTGAAGGTGCTCAAAATGAAAATAAAAATTGAATTAATTCGAATTTACATTAGAATTATAAGTTGCGGCCTGAAGGGCTTCGAGATCTAGTGTTAGTTGCGTGGCTACGTTCTTGTGCACGTTTCTCGGTCTAGCGACTTTGTACTTCGAATCTATGACAGGGGTAGTATACGAGACTGAATCTCGAACTAGAGGATTCGGGTGGGTTTCGGAGCGTTTGAAGAACGCTTCAGAGAGTTTTTTGACGTGCTGTTGCACTGTAGGTAGTTCAAGATCTCTGTGCAGGTCCGCGTTACGCACGTACCAATGTGCGTTTGTGGCCCTGCGGCAGAAGAGATTTTGAACTACCTGCAGTTTGTGCAGGACGGAGGGTTGGGCGTGGGCAAAGATTGGCGAGGCCTATGTCATGACGGGTCTAACGCAGGTCTTATAAAGGGTACGTTTGTTTCTGAAAGACATTTTACTTTTTCTACCTAACATACTATATAGGCGGCTTAAGAAAAAACGGGCGAGTTTCGTTACTCTATCGACGTGTGGCTTGAAAGAAAGCGTCTGGTCTAAGGTGACGCCTAAGTGTTTAGTACAACGTTTCCAGGGGAATGGGTATCGCTGCCAGCTCTATGGCCACGCAGCGGCTAACTGCTCAGCTCCCCCCAGGTGCGTTAAGTGCCTGGATCCACACATAACAAAGGAGTGCACTCGCACTCCTGAATACACTTCCCCCCCTGCCTGTGTGCTGTGCGGCCAGTCCGGCCACACAGCTAACTAGAGGGTCGCGCCTAAACCGGCGCCGCCGCTCACTACCGCAAACTTCCCGCCGCTGCGCAACCGGGGTCCCCCGGAAGCAAAGCCCGTTCAGCCGACGCCTACTCAGGCTCTGTCTGGAGGCAGCGTTCGGCCGTTCCACCTGCACCTTCCCGACCCATCCCAGCTCCCGTAGCTTCCGTAGGGCCGCGTCCCACTCCGTTATCCGTACCTCAGTCGTCGTTGGCTGAGGATATGAAGACCGTGTTCGACGTTATTCAAAACGTCGATATTAACGAAATTTCCGTACTCGCACGCAAACTGCGAGCCGCCCGCTCTCCTCAAGAGCGTTTATTCGCGTTAGCCGAGCATCACTCGCTCCTAAGTTCGTTGTAAATTTATTTTTATTTTTTTTTTTTGTATAAAATCGTAAATAAGTAAATTATAATGTCTAGACCCGCGAATCCCGCGTCCAGTCGTATTAAACCCAAGGGCTTATCCCTAGTATCTTTTAACGCTCGTAGCCTTAGCACTAACCTTCCCGAGATTAAACTGTTCCTTCAGAACAAAGAACCTGACTTATTCCTTCTCCAGGAGACATGGCTTACTCCAAAACGCTCCAGGGGATACGCTATTCCTAAGTACGCGTTTACTCGCAACGATAGGCCCAACTCCGACGGTTACGGCGGCACCGCGATATATTACAAAAGAGGCTTCCATTGCTGTCCTCTCCCTACCCCTCCTCTCCTCAACATGGAGGCCACGGTGTGTAGATTGGCTATGACTGGTCATCCGACCATCATCATAGCTTCAGTCTACATACCGTGTGGCTCCAATCCAATCCGCAGCGACTTTGAAGCCATTCTCGCCCTCGGCCATTCAGTCATTATGTTCGGAGACTTTAACTCCAAACATACTGACTGGACGTGCCTATCAACCAACACCAGCGGTATCGCTCTCCTCGACATCACTAACTCCCTTGACTTAGACGTCATATCCCCCATCACTCCCACTCACTATCCCAACAACCCGACCTACTCTCCTGACATCCTCGACTTTGCAATTATCAAGCGAATCAATCTTGATCTAAGGTCTATCGAACCGCTCGATGACCTAGGCTCCGACCATCGCCCCGTCTCCCTCGTGCTAGGTACGCCTAACGTTAACGTCACACCTCCTAAGACCTTTACCAATTGGAAAGGCTTTAAAAATACGTTAGTTTCAGCCTTAGAGGCCCCTAACTCTCCGCTCGCGATTTCGCCCGACCAATTAGATAGCCCGGATAAAATATATTCATTAGTCAATACTCTAACTGATGCTATTAACACAGCCATCAACGACAACGAAAAGGTTGCTAAGCAAAGCAAACCCGCGCTTCCACTAGCCGTTAGCAATCTCATTAAAGCCAAGAACGCGGCTCTCCGGAGAGCAAAGAAATATCCCACGCCAGCATACAGAACAGCTGCGAATCAGCTCCAACGTAAAGTTAGGTCTCGCCTCGCGGAACTCCGTGACACTCAGTTTAACGATCTCATGGAGAATATCTCCCCGTCCCACCAAGCGTATTATCGAATGGCCCGAGCTTTACGCGTAGACACCGCCTCTCACGTTCCTCCTCTCACTCGTCCCGACGGCACCATTGCTTTCGAAGTCGAGGAGAAAGCCGAATGCTTCGCCGACAGCATAGCGGCCCAATGCTCGCCCAGCACGCAACCCGCGGATCTCTCCCACATCCAGGCGGTGGAGGACGAAGTTCTCCGCAGAGAATCTCTCCCTATCACCGACGACCCCGTCACAGTCTCTAATGATGAAATCTTGTTTCTCATTAGAAAGCAAAAATCCAAAAAGGCTCCGGGTGCGGATGGAATTTCCAACCACGCACTTAAGCACCTGCCTGAGCAGGTGCTTACCTTGTTAGCTATCATCTTTAATGCCTGCTTCGACCATAGCTACTTTCCAAAAGCCTGGAAAGAAGCGACAGTCATAGGCATTCCCAAGCCGGGTAAACCTCTGAATGTCCCGGCTAATCACAGACCCATCAGCCTCCTCAAGGCAATGTCTAAACTTCTCGAAAGAGTCATACTCTCTCGAATGCGGAACCATCTGTTTCCAACGGATGGCGACCCTCTCATCATTCCCCACCAGTTCGGCTTTCGCGCTAAGCACTCCTGCCCTCAGCAAGTCCATCGAATCGTCGAATACATACTCGAAGGATTCTCTCAGCGTCGTAAAAAAACAATCGCGGTTCTCTTTGACGTAGCCAAGGCTTTCGACAAAGTCTGGCACAGCGGTCTCGTTTTTAAACTCTATAAAATAGGCTTACCGGCTCGCCTAGTCAGATTAATAGCGTCGTTTCTTAAAGACCGTACTTTTCGATTCAAACATGAAGGCACGCTCTCCGCGCCTCGTCCCATAAAGGCTGGTGTCCCGCAAGGCTCAGTCTTCGCCCCTCTGCTGTACACCGTGTACACTAACGACATCCCCATCCCGCCGAAAGGCGTCGAACTCGCCCTCTTTGCAGACGATACCGCCCTTTACACTAAAAGTCAAGCGATCCCGTATAACATCACCAGACTCCAAAAGGCCGTAAACGCCCTTGGTGTTTAGTTTCAAAAATGGCGTATCGATGTCAACCCAGAAAAGAGTTCTGCTATTCAATTCGACCACAAACGTCGTAATCGCCACAACGATCCGCACATTCGTATGTTAGGTATTCCCATCCCCTGGAAGCGCACTGTCAAATACTTATGCGTCACCTTAGATCAGACGCTTTCTTTCAAGCCACACGTCGATAGAGTAACGAAACTCGCGCGTTTTTACTTAAGCCGTCTATATAGTATGATAGGAAGAAAAAGTAAAATGTCTTTTAGAAATAAACGTACGCTTTATAAGGTCTGCGTTAGACCCGTCATGTCATATGCTTCGCCAGTCTTTGCCCACGCCAAACCCTCCGTCCTGTATAAGCTGCAGGTAGTTCAAAATCTCTTCTGCCGCAGGGCCACAAACGCACCTTGGTACGTGCGTTACGCGGACCTGCACAGAGATCTTGAACTGCCTACAGTGCAACAGCACCTCAAAACACTCTCAGAATCGTTCTTCAAACGCGCCGAATCCCATCCCAATCATCTTGTTCGAGATTCAGTCTCATATACTGTTCCTGTGTTAGATTCGATTTACAAAATCGCTAGACCGAGAAACGCGCACACGAGCGAACGCACGCAGTTAACTTTAGATCTAGAGGCCCTTCAGGCCGCAAATTCTAATTCTAACGTAAATTCTAATTCTAACGTAAATCCGAATTAATGCAATTTTATTTGTCAATTTTTAATGTTTTTTATTTATTTACTTTTCTTTTTTTGAGCACCTTCAGTGCTATGTAAATCCCAGCGGGTGACCCCTTAAGGGCCCCGCTAGCGCGGCCTCTTTCTCCGATTGGCCGTCGCTCAGATGAAGGCTGAGTGGCAAAAATGCACGAGCCGACAGGGGGTTTTTTAGTGGGTATGGTTCTGGTAGGCGTCGGGACGAGTCCCACATAACTCCGATCGCGCGCGCGGAGTATGCGTCAGAGCATTTTTTATGTCCTCCTGCCCTTCCCGTGGAGGGGAACCAAAAAAAAAAAAAAAAAAACGGGATGGGAAGAGTCTCGGTCTGCGTGCGTTCCCGCTCTATTAGCCCCCGCGCTAATTGAGCACCCAAATTTCACTGGTTGTTGTCGTAATATATAATTTCATAGTTGTATACCGTATTAAGTTTCTAACGCCGTTTTCACGGCGGACAGTGGCTCGTTAACCGTACTTCTAATAAGTTTCTAACGCCGTTTTTACGGCGGAAAGTGGGTTTTAACCGTACATCTAATAAGTTTCTAACGCCGTTTTCACGGCGGACAGTGGGCTGTTAACCGTACTTCGTGGAACGTGAGCTTCGTCGACGGAATTTCGTCGTTCCAGGTGCCTCGAGTCTTAGTGTTCGAGTAAGTTATCCGCGTCGTCCTCAACCACCCTACTGCGTGTAGGGTGGTTTTTAGGAAGTTAGTCATCTTTGATAGGTTCAAAGTATATATATTTATATATTGTTGTCCCTCCCCAACCCCTCCGCAATGGCTTCTCTAAGCTCTGATGAGTTTATGAGGAAGTTACTTGATAGTACCGGTGCTGAAGGCATGTCTATAAATGCTGATAAGTATCGTTTCTTGGACTCTCTCATCCCGCATATCATGGCGTTAATTCCCTCAATGGCCCCTAAGGCCACCCCAGTCCCCCAGACCCCTCAAGTCTTAGGCCCTCCCGCGTCCCCTTCCTCCAGTGACATGGAGTGCGAAGTAGACGCCCCTCCGCGCCGCAAGCGCGCACCCGCGACCGAGTCATCCTCGGATGCCACCCCAACTGGCTCTGATGAGCCTCCCTCTTTCACCCTTGTTAAGAAGCGCTCTAAGAAGCGCTCGAAACAAGACCCGGCGCCCTCGGCGCCCGTATCTACACCCCCTGCGGCGTCTTCAACGCCAGCTGCCCCGGTGTCTTCAATACCCGCTCCGGCCCCAACTTCTGTCAAGGCCAAGGTCCCACCACCCGTTTTCCTTCGGGAAAAGGGTAAATGGACTGAGGTCTCGACATTGTGCAATGAGCACAAAATCCATTACACCCGAGCAGCCAACTCGGGTGAATCTATTAAAATCTTAGTCTCGTCGATAGACGACTTTCGTGCTTTAACAAAGCTCCTCACCGATAAGCAATATGCTTATCACACTTATGCTCTGTCAGAAGAGCGTAAGATCAGAGCGGTACTCAGGGGAGTCCCGTTCGAATTATCGAACGAGGCTATCCTGGAGGATCTGCAGTCCCAAGGCTTCCCGGCACTCGCGGTGCATAAAATGCACAGCAAGTACGGGAGACAACACTGTCTCGCTTTGGTGGTTCTCGCCAACGTCCCCAAGTCCAGGGAGATCCTCAAAGGGGTTAGCACTATATGCGGCCTCTCTGGGATCTCGATCGAGGTGCCTCATCGCCGCGGTCATCCCGGCCAGTGCCATCGGTGCCAGTTGTACGGGCACGCGGCGGCCAACTGCCGCGCACCGCCCAGGTGCGTCAAGTGCCTGGTCCCGCACTTCACTAAGGAGTGCAATCGCACTCCTAAAACTCCCTCTCCTCCCGATTGCGTGCTTTGTGGCCAGTCCGGCCACACCGCAAATTACAGGGGCTGCCCTCGTGCACCCCGTTGTATGCGCTCCAATTTCAAAAGGGCGGCACCCAAACAAGCCCCGCGCCTTTCTCAAGAAAACTTTCCGCCGCTGCGTAGCCGGGTTCCTCCGGCTGCAAAGCCTACACAATCTAGGCCTGCCCCAGAAAACTGGAGGCAGCGCCCCGCATCGAATCCCATCCCGGCTCCTCGCCCATACAACTCACCCACTCCTCAATCTTCCGTAGCAGACGATATGCGTATCGTCTTCGACGCTATGAAAAATATCGATGTTAGTGAAATCGCAGTCTTAGCCCGTAAACTTAGGGCTTCACGTACTCCGACAGATCGTTTGCTAGCTCTGGCGGAGCATAGTTCCCTTCTCAATTCATTATAGGTTAATTTAAATGAATTGATCCCTAAATCATGCTTCGGCCGACCTCTGCCCAGCCCCGGCTTCACCGGAGGCTACCCAGAACGGCCACCAACTCATGTCCCTTTGAGCACCTTCAGTGCAACTTTCACTACAGGCGGAAGACCCGCTAGCGGGTCTCCGCCAGCGCGCCCAACTTCCCGACGGGTGTCGCTTCCGATGAAGGCTAACGGTAATAACTACAGCCACCAGGTGGTTTTTAGTGGGTAGGTGCCATTCTGGTGAGTCCCACATAACCCCCCGCAGAAGAATTTACCTGCGGGCGGTATGCATGACGCATCTTCCACCTCCCTACCGCGAGGGTGCCTCGGAAGCAAAAAAAAAAAAAAGGGGATGGGAATACCTAACATTCGAACGTGGAGAATGTCGGCGACACGACGGTGTTTGCAGTCGAAGTAAACCGCAGAACACTTGTCTGGGTTCACATCGATGCGCCGTTTTTGAAACCATGCACCGAGGGCGTTTACGGCCTTTTGGAGTCTGATGACAAGACCCGGGACACTGTGGCCTTTGGTGTAAAGGGCAGTGTCGTTGGCAAAGAGGGCGAGTTTGACGCCTTACGGAGGAATGGGAATGACGTTTGTGTACACGGTGTACAATAGAGGCGCGAGGACTGAGCCTTGAGGGACTCCAGCCTTTATGAGACGAGGCATGGAAAGCGTGCCCTCATGTCTAAAACGAAACGTACGAAATTTTTGAGAAAGGACGCTATTTTTCTAACTAGGCGATCCAGTAAGCCTATTTTATAAAGTTTATAAACGAGACCGCTGTGCCAGACTTTATCCAAAGCCTTGGCTACATCAAAGAAAACTGCGACCGTTTCTTAAGCCGCGGATAAAAGCCGTCAAGTATGTACTCGAAGATTCGATGGACTTGCTGAGAGCAGGAATGCTTAGCGCGAAAGCCAAACTGGTGGGGAATGATGAGGGGATCGCCATCCGTTGGAAACAGATGGTTCCGCATTCGAGAGAGTATGACTCTCTCGAGAAGTTTAGACATGGCCTTGAGGAGGCTGATGGGTCTGTGATTAGCCGTGATATTCAGAGGTTTACCCGGCCTGGGAATGCCTATGACTGCCGCTTCTTTCCAAGCTTTTGGAAAGTAGCTAAGGTCGAAGCAGGCATTGAAAATGATAGCTAACAAGGTAAGCACCTGTTGAGGCACGTGCTTAAGTGCGTAGTTGGAAATTACATCCGCACCCGGAGCCTTTTTGGATTTTAGACTTCTAATGAGAAGCGTGATTTCATCATTAGAGACTGTGACGGGGTCGGTGGTGATGGGGAGAGAGTCTCTGCGGAGGACTGCCTGGATGTGGGATGGATCCGCGGGTTGGGTGCTGGGCGAGCATTGTGAGTCAATGCTGTCACCGAAGCATTCAGCTTTCTCTTCAACTTCGAAGGCAATAGTGCCATCTGGACGAGTGAGAGGAGGAACGTGAGAGGCGGCGTCTACGCGTAAGGCTCGGGCCATACTACAGTATGCTTGCCCACCAAGCATATTTAGCGGGGAGATATTTTCCATGAGATCGTTCATCTGAGCGTCTCGGAAATCCGCGAGGCAAGACCTAACTTTGCGTTGAAGCTGATTCGCAGCTGATCTATAGGCGGGCGTGGGATATTTATTGGCTCTCCGGAGAGCCGCGTTCTTAGCTTTAATAAGATTCCTAATGGCTAAGGGAAGCGTGGGTTTGCCTTGTTTAGCAACCTTTTCGTTATCACTGATGGCTGAGTTGATAGCATCAGTGAGGGAATCTCTGTATATAGCTCTGTATACATAGTTTTGAAATTTTTTATAGAACTACAGTCTTTCAGTGGTGGGGGGATGTCATTCTAGCACTTGGTTGCGGCGTATCGGAAACTACCGCGGAACGCAGTCGTTTTATTTGCAGGACATACAAGTCGATCACATCTTCTAGCAGTTGGATCTGTAAACTTAAGCTTATCAAAAAGATATGGAGGATTTTGATGTTTAATAACACCGAAGAGTAAGATGGCAAAATGAAGTTTTCGTCGCGATTCCATGTTCAACAGGTTACTTCTATTTAGGTATGGCGTTATGTGACTTCGGGGTGGAATAGGGAAGCAGAATCTTGCGCAAGAGTTTTGCATCGCTGTATAAATTTTTTTGTACGAGCTAATATACAGTGACCTATTACAGAGTCGGCGTAGTTTAATTTTGACAAGATGAGACTTTCACACAAATATATTCTTAATTCTATACTGAGATGTTGACGTATCTGGTATAATACTCAAAGTCTATAGTAGCAATTTTTAACAGTATTAAGTACATGATTTTCAAATCTTAAATTTTCGTTCATTAATACTCCGAGATTTTTTGCTGAGGTTACTTTGTCAATAAGAACATTTTTTATCTTCTCAGTTACTACCTTACTACCAAGTACCAAAAAAATAGTTTTTAAGGGGTTTAGGACCATACCATTCAACCCTGACCACTCAACAATATTACTTTATTATGTAGCAAAATAAACTTGCAGAACTTTAAATATTAAATGCTTTGTCAAATGCAAAAAAATATGGCCAAACAGAGACCATAAACTAAGTTTTTAACTTTACCTAAACACGCAAAACAACAGTGCTAACTGTTTAATCATTGATATGCCTTCCTTTTTCGATATTCGATATCACTTGAAAAATTCGATTCAACTCTTTGCAGGTTTTTGTTTAACCCAACACAGTGAGACTTGTGGTGTTTACCAATATTTTTGAATTGTATTTACTATATGAATAATCAACCAAATGGGATATTGCTAGTTTTCAGGCTACACATTATTTTTTAAAACATCTACACCGATGATAAGCCTTATAAAATGATAATAATGAAGCAGGCCGAAAGGTGGATAACAATATCTATTTTGATAGATTAAGGTCGAAGAACATGTGAAAATTGTTAGAACAAAAATCTAAAATACTATAACACTTTCGATTTAATTAAAATGGGATTTAAAAAATAAAACACAATAATTTAAATATGTCTATTCACACAACAAAAATCTACTCGCCAACTTTCGCTGTACAAAAGTAATGATACAAAAAATACATTTTCATTAATAGTGTGGTAGATGGGAATAAGGTTGGAATACACCATGAGCTGCATAGTACAAAGGCTTTGCAATTACTGGAACTGGCAAAGGAATGGCCAAGGGTTTCACTGCTGGAAGAAGTACAGGAGCCAGAGCGTGAGTGGCGCGAAGGTCAACTCGAGACTGGTGAGAGAAAGCCACGGGAGCAGCAGGCTGAACCACAGTGACTGGCAGTGCGTGGTGTTCTAATGGAATATGCGGTGACCTCTTCAACAAATGGTGAACCAATGGCTTTGTCCACAAACCGGCTGGCGCGTACCCATGTCCAAAAAATCCTGCACCATATCCATAAGCCAGAGAAGTGTGGACAGCTGGTACTGCTGGCACAACTACTGGGACAACGGCATGACTATATGCTGTACACAAGCAGGCCAATAATACCAACAAACAATTCATGGTGAAAACTTGGTCTACTGTTAGAACTAAACTGTAATAGCACCATGAACTTGTCGCCTTAATATACTGTAGAGTATAATTGTAGTGACAGGATTAGTAAAATAGATTTGTCACGCTCTTGACCGTAAAAGATTGCAAATTTACGCAAAAAAGGCGGAATCAAACTTTTTTTCCTATGACTCATTATGGAACGTGCCATTTATTTACAAATAAAATAGGCATCTAATATTAGCCTGCTATTTATATAAATCAAGAAGTGAGAAAATCATGAATGATTTTGTTAAATATATTATCAATATTTTTAAGGTTGCTCATCTCGTTTCGGGCAGTGCCCCGAGATGCCAATGACGCAACGTTACGCAAGCGAATGGTCGGCATTTGGGACCGTGACCTAGAACTTGAACTGCACTCGCCGCGGGCGCATCTCAACTACCGTTACGAATGTACATATAAAGCAGCGACCTCTTCTAATCTCAGTACAGAACCGTGACTCACTCACAATAATAATGTTTGTTTTTATATTCGTTTTAAATATGCTAGTGGCAGTACAAAGTCAAGTTGCACCTATTATATATGCCGCTCCGAGTGCAGTGTCTCACCAGTCTAGAATTGATGTAAAACACACTCCTGATTTCATCTCAACACCCTTTGTGTATAGCCCTGCAACGGTTTATACGAGGCAGCCCGTACAACAAGAATTCGCGAGTGAAATTGTAATAACGCCAGTTATAGCCCAAAACAGATTGCTCACCCCGATCGCTTTGAGCTTTTACAATAATTTCCCATTATCAAGAGCTTTACAAAATCCTATTTCGATTGAAAAAGCTCAAGAAGCTTTTGAGGCAGCGGAGAAAAAAGCGAGTATCGTTCCTATTTTAACTATGGTTATGCAAGATCCAGCTTTAGGTGAAAAAGTCAACAATATCAGGGGACCAGTGAAGTTGACTGACAATATAGAAACAGTTACAGTTTCATACGAAAGTGATAACGCAAGCCCAACAAATTTTGGTTCTGAAGTCCTTATATCAAAACAATTACAGGTTTAAACTTTATGTTTTAGTATTGTTATTAAGGATCTAATAACCTAAATACTTAATAACTTCTTAGTATTTCTATGTAATTTTTTACCTAACATTCTTTATATATTATTAGTATTTTTTTTGTTTTTGAGATGACTCTACGAAGATAAATAAATTATGTCAACGTTGTACACTTAAAGTTCTCAAAAACTTTCTCATGAGTGTTCATTTTTAAATTTGTTCAATTTAGATATTTGTGGCAATAAAATATTGTTGTAATATAAATAGCGTTTCTTTCATATGTTCAATTTAGGGCTGATTTTTCAGATATCTTTTACCAGTAGAATAATTCTGAGAATTTGAAATAATTTCTATGGAAAGTCTTACCCTGTGTCCAAGTTATTTTTCAGATAATCGGCATCTGACAGTAAAGACATTAGCAGTTAACCTGCTTAAAAGTAATATGTAAGAGCCTATATGGCTGGATAAGCCTCTGTCCTTGCTGACTATATTTTTATTTGTTTGGTTTTCTTTAAAACTCTGATTTGTTTCAATATATCATACCTGTAATTTTAAAAATATTTATGGATTTGATATCGAATTCTGGGACATATAAGTATCATTTAAAAATAGTAGTAGCCCATGTGGATTTAGACATGAGCTATCGCAAGTATATCAGTATCATTTATGTGCAAAAAAACCATTTGTGTAAGGTTATTGAAATATAGGTTTTTTTTGTATATAATATAAAAATATTAATAATTACGTATCTAAAACGTCATTCATAGTAATAGCTTTAATTGATTTTTACATTATTTATTTAATAGTTACAAATAATATAGCCACGGCTCAAAATCATATCGAAGGTCCAGCAGTACTTCAGCTGTGAACGGCTGCTTAACCTGATTACGTTTCTCTTAGACAGGTTTGTAAAATCTTCACCTACATCTTCTCTTTCTATCAAGTGGAGGGCGGACAAGCGTGGGACAATTGTATTAAGATATGTTTGCATTAGTTACATACGTCAGTTCTAACCCCCAGATTCTAGAAAGCTGAAATTTTACATCAGTTTTATTTTACATCTTTATTATTTTCAAACGCAGTGAGGAAGAACATATTTATAAAACTACGTATACCTAAAGCTGCGTATCCACCAAAACTCTGCTCTTAAAAAAACCGGCTAATAATAAGTACTTGTCTAGCCGATCATCTCTAGTAAAGACGGGCTTAGAGTTTTTATACATACAAATTGAGAAATGCGAGACCGTTCAGCGAGTTGTAACTTTCTCGCTCACATTTGAAGCAGAAAATTACACGGTTTCATAGCAAAATCTTCTTAGCGCATGTCCGATGGATATTCAGCCTAAGGGGGCTGACATAGGGTATTATCGTATGTAGGGGAAAATATTTACTTTAGGTTCTAATCAGCAGAAGTCCTTTGATTATACATACAGTACGTATGTAGATAGGATTAGACACTGAACAACATAGGGGCTAAATGTAATCTTCAATTTCTACCCGGTACGGGGAATAATACGAACGAAGTCATGAGAAGGTAGCTCATCCGCACTACAATCTCACATCTTTATTATCAAATTATTTCCACAATATAAATTCATAATCTTTTATAAATGTTTTGTGACATATGTCAATAATCCAACAGAACAACATACAAACAAAGCCTTATAAGTGGTGTATTACTACTTAGGATAAAGTAAATAAAAAAAATTTTTGCACGAAAATATGTCAAGATGTCATCTGTTGGCGGTGATTAATATTTAAGTTATCAACGGTTACTGGAATCGAAACCCTACATTCCCATTAAAAAAAATAACTGAATTGGTTTATCTGTTTTTTTGCACACCGTCAAGCTTCCCGGAACTCCCTTAATCACGTTGTAAGCTATTCAATTTATCCGTTCCATAACAACTTATTTATATTTTTTACTATAGTTTATAAACCTAATTAAATACAAATTAATACGGAACTGCAAACGAAAGTTTTGGAAACGGTGGTAAAAATTCAAAAATATTAGCAGTACTAATCAGACGTATAAAGTTAATTTTTACTTAATCTAAAATATCACAAATTATTTTCATTAGGTAAACAAAATTGTTACAATTGCTCAGCCACCGATTCATGAAATATTTTCTTTAATCTTATCGGAATAGTTTAATTCACAAACCTTATTTAAGAGTAAGTGAGTAATTTCACACAAAAATTACTTCATACGCGGCACAAGACCTTAATGGCATTGCAAGTGCACGTCTTTGACCTTTAAAAAGTAAGTATCTTGCTTGCAAATAGAAAGACAAATAAAAGAGTGCCTACAAGTTATCCTTGCACTGACATTAAAACAAGACTTCCCTTTGGGCATCATTAAAGTAGGTTACTATAAATAGGGTGAGAATTGAAGTAAGGGCATCAGTTGTTACTTGCAACACAGACCACAATGTTCAAGCTGGTGGTGTTGTCTGCTCTCCTTGCGGTCGCGGTGGCTGAGCCTGGCCTGCTGGCTGCGCCGGTTCCCCTGACTTACTCCGCGACAATCGTGTCTCCAGCGTCCACCACCATCTCACAGCAGGCCAGCAGTGTCGTGCACCCATCTCCGCTCTACTACTCTTCTGGATTCACCTACGCTCACTTGATCAAGAAACGCAGCGTCGGCTTGCTGAGTGCTCCTTATTACGCTCCCACGGCCTACGCTGCAGCATCGCCTCTCATTGCCACTGGTACTCCGCTGGCATACACCGCTCCGATCGCGACAGCTCCTCTGTCTTCAGTGACGTACACTGCTCCATTGACGCATTTGATCAAGAAGCGGTCCGTGGCCTACGTAGCACCGACGACTTACATTCCAACATACCCGCGCACTGCTCCCATCCTGACGACCTCATACACCTCTCCCATCTATGCTGCCGCAGCCCCCTACTACTACTCCCCTTACCTCATCAAAAAGTAAACTGTGATGTAATGTAAATATCTGGAATAATAAAATAATATCAAAAAAACACACCATCTAATGTCAATATTGTACAGATTTAAAACTCAATAAACCATATTACAACTGCACTTTTCGTATTCTTACTCTAATAACATCACCATGTCTTGTGATTTCCTTTTTCTATCTTTTAAAGCTTTATTTCAAATTTCATGGATTTGGCTATAAGAAGCTATATTGGTCTTTGCAGAATCCACGTTGATTATCACAAAAATTTTTAACAGAAAAGGTGAAGTTAAGAAAGCTGTTTTTCTTAATGTTGCAATATTACAAAACAAATGATAACACTTTATATACAGCACTGTGTAAAAAGTTCTTTTCAACCTTTTGTCCTGTACTTTAATTCAACCTCTTGACTCATATTAACTGACAAAGCAGCAATTTATGGATATTATCAAGTCATTGAGTCTGGCCAGCCAGTCATCGAACCGAGTTGAATGCATAGAGACCAAAAGAAACGTATTGTCAGATAGACTAATCCTTTGTTGCTGGTTTTTAGTTTTATTTTTATCTAAATACCAGCTAACGAACTCCATACTACCTGATTATTCGGGGTCGTCATCAAACATCAATACACGATTGAAAAAGCATAAAATAAATGTTTTAATATCCTGCACTTTAAATAGTAACTGCCACATTTTCTATCTATCATATACATACTTATGTTATTAAGAAATGCCAAATAAAATAAATCAACATAAGACAGACTGCTAATGTTGATATAAGTTTCATTGACAACAAAGACATAGTTTCCGTTACTATGATTCCGTTATGATGATGGTATAAAAAAACACAAAAATCTCAAAACGTATTTAATTTCGAACTAAATCAATAATTTTATAGCATGCGTTAATCAGATATTCTTATTATTCAATTTATATTTAGAATAAACATTACATTTATTATGTTACATGAATAAACATTGCATATTGTTTGTATGTCAGTAAGGGACTTATAATGTAAACGATAGCTTTTCACTTTCTTTTGTTTTTAATATGAGTAAAAACACTTAAGCCATCTATTATTACAAATAAGTTAGCCACCAAATATTAAGTCTTACATTTGAAATTGGCGTTTTGTAAGGGAGAAACTGTTGGAGTACTGTAATCTGTTGGAGCAAGGTCCGGGGTGTACGGTGGATGTCTTAGACATTCCAATTGAAGCTCTTTTAATTTGGTAGCCGTCTCTTGTCTAGTGTGTGGTCTAGCGTTGTCCTGAAGCAGCAGTGGCCTAGAGCGATTAACCAGCCTCGGTTGTTAAGCAGCTAGCTATTCCATCATGGGTTGTAGTTGCTGACAATAGACATCTGCTGTTATCGTCTTGCCAGATTTAAGAAAGCTGTAGTGAACGACACCGGCACAAGTCCACCAAACGCTCACAAGTAACTTTTTTTGATCAATTTTCGCTTGGGGCAGGATTTGGCTGGTTCGCCAGGGTTCAACCATTGTGATGAGTTGTATGAAAAAGCCAAAAGCAAAATGACAAATTAATTACGATTTTTAAAACACAGAGCGTGAGTAAATAGCTGGTAAATTTGAAAAAGAAATTCTTAACCAAAGAGGAGATAATACAGATCAAAAACGCCAATTTCATATGTAAGGACCTAATACTTAATTTGATTTAAATTTAAAAAATAAGATTGTTAGTGCTATCTAAATTTAAGAAAAAAATTAAATTTATTCAGAGCCGGAACTCAAACTACCTTATGGTAAGTGGCATCTGGGCCCATCGACATAATTAATCGTAGATGTTATCGCTTAATTATATTGTCATTTATTGGTTAATATTATACTCATTACAATATTCGTCACATACAACCAAAGATTGTAGCGAAACAACGTTTTTCAAACATATTTATATAATCGATTATCATAATACTAATAAATAGTGTGATATTTTATGGTCACTTCGAATCTATCTTCGGCTATCGGTCAACGACAGCAGGTACAGGCCTAACTGAAAACGATGAATTGAACATGACATTTTATTTTTATTTATGACTCTATAAAATGAAGTTCTGCTAAAATACACTTAGTGAAAATACTTCCAGTAAATGACATTCAATACTGATCAAGTTATATAATAATAAATCAGGCACTTAAAACAAAACTTGTTACTGATATTAAATTATTAAGCAACAATTAAATACGGAGTTCTATTGTATTTTTTGTCTTTTTTGCGAGAAAAATTTACGTAGGCGTGTTCAAATGTTGTACTAACTTTGCTATGGCCTTCACGTTTAAATACCACTCTTCCTGGGTATTAGCCTTCCATCGATTTTCAAAACTGGATCTAGTAAGGTAATTAAAGTATAAATAGGACGTGCAACTTTATTGATGCATCAGTTGTGTCTAGTACAAGCAACCATCACTTCAAGATGTTCAAGTTCGTAGCTCTGTGCGCTCTGCTGGCGGTGGCGGCGGCCGAGCCTGGCCTCATCAGCGCCCCAGCCTACTCCTACGGCTCATACCTGTCCTCGCCGTACTACGCCGCGCCGGCCCTGGCCCCCGCTACCTACGCTGCTTCTCTGGCCTACTCCACTGGATACGCTCCTGTCGCGTACTCCGCTCCTCTCGGCCACTTGATCAAGAAGCGCTCTGCACCTGCGTTTGCTGTTAACTCGTACATTGCACCCGCGTACACCGCCGCCACATACGCCGCTCCTTACTACTCCACCGGCGCCGCCTTCTACTCCGCCGCCTCCCCCTACTACCCCGCCGCCTCCATCTACTCCTCGCCCTACCTCATCAAAAAGTAAGCTGTGAAGTTATTCCGATTCGCCAGCAGTTCTGAAATGGAATGCAATCACCAACACGCGATCTACAAAATGTTTGAGACGTCCTACAATTACGCTGCGCATTTAATGAACATCTTTCTTGCAAATAAAGAAGTCACTATCAAATCCTTGATTTTTGATTTTTCCACTTAGCTAAAAATTTTCTCTTCTGGTGTTAGGTATAGAATGGCTAAGCCAGAGTAACAATTTCTGAGTAAATGTTCTATGTGAGCTGACCGTAAGACCCTGACCGCATAAAAGCTATTGTGAAATAATGAAATACGAACAAGAATAAATACACATGATTTTTGTAAAATAAAAACAACAAAGTAAATTCAAATATCAGTTTATACCTCATATCATGTTTTCACGGACACGGAAAGCCTTAGTAGTAGAGGAATGTACTGATTATATAAGCGATTCCACCAGCTAACCAGCTTAATCTACATTAAATTCCATTTAAATAAAAATCCCAACTAGGACCTAAATTATTTAGAAGTACAATAGACTACATTCATACAACAAATGATAAGCGCATTAAATTTTTGCGGTTATATTTATCCTGAAAATTTACGGAATTGGGAACTACGTGGTTGACACCATGCGGGCCTTCCTAGTTTGAAGATGTTCAGGTACTTGTTAAGTCACACTCAACAGAAATGTTCAACATAACATGTTCCTTTTTTATTATTGTTATGCCAGCAAATGAGAACGCGGTCCAACTGATGTTATACATAGATACCATTAATATTAGATGTTTTATCTAATATCCAATAAATGATGCCTTGCCGACCTTATGTTTCAAGTGTAATTGCTTTTCCACCTGTATATAAACTGGCTGTTCCTTTTAGTAGGTACAGAACCTAGCAAAAGAAACTCTACTACCATTAAGTGAATTGTAAATCTCGCTTTAAAACACAAGCATCATAAAACCACTGGTGAAGGATCTCCAATGGCAGGAATGTAACTTACCGCCGCGTATCGCATTCTCAGTTGTCAAGTTTGTAACGAAAGAAAACAACGATACCTTGAAATGAAATGAAATGAAATATTTATTTCTCAACATTGACAATTACTTGTTCTTATTGACGTCAAATAAAACATGATTCTACCACCAGTTCGAAAAAACCTTCGTGAAGAAGAACTGGCAAGACACTTTACGGGTATATTTTTTTCAAAATAAATTTACAGAGTCTCTTTATGTCTATACAAAATTATTCTTTTCTGCATCTGTTAGCTCGGCAAGTCTCCCTCCCCCCAACTATCCAAACGACGAACACCCTTGCAAATTACACTTCAGGTTGACCCGCAAGTACGAATCATAAACATACGAGCGTCATCAGAGTGTCTTTATCTTATGTTTTTACCGTAGACTTCAGTTGAAATGTCATTTGCACCAGTAACTGCACTGGCTCTCACTTCTATTTAATAGGAACCCAACCACGCTAACGTGATTAGTATGGCGATCAAAATAGGTGGGACTGTAGTACCGTCCATACGAGCTCTCAACAAAGAAACTCTTCTACCATAAATGTTATTTGTATTATGCAATACAAAGAGCAACAATAAAAAAAAATCATAACGGCATTATGCAAGTATGTTTCCCGGACAAAATAAATTTTTCATAGGCAATTGTCCAATAAGTGTGGTGTATAAAGTCGGTGTATTTTTATAATTTCCCTGAAAAAAAAATGTCTTAAATCGTTTGGTAACTTTTTAACCTTTTGACAATAAAGTGTAGGCTATAATAACTCGTCGATAGATTGTTCACAGTGGTAACGTCGAAGCGCTTATGGCCGAACGGTCTTCGACGACGTTTTCTGCTGCAGACCTAGGATGGATTACCGCTTGGTTTGGGTAGACCGCTAGTGACAAAAGTACTTGAGCGTTTCCGTGCTTCGCAGGACAAAGCGAGGTGCGCCATTGGTGCTGGTTATTGTCGGTACAGTAGCAGTCGTGAAGCTACGTGAGAGGGTTTTTAGAGGTGGCTTTATCAACTCTGATAACAGAAAACACCCTTACACAATAAGTAGTAGCAGTAGTATAATAAACTGGTTCGTACTCAAGATACAAAGAACTCCAGCCCTTATACGATTTGAACAAAATCATAAAGTATTAATAAAATCTAACTTACATAATTTAATGAATTTACGGTATTCTTACCACGATTTTCGATTTTTATTTCGCGCATCCGATATTTCGATGCTGTTGCACCATGATCGCAGACTGCTAAAATGACGGAAAGAAAAATCGAAAATCGTAGTAAGAATCCCGTAAATTCATTAAATTATAGTGAAAATAACCGCGACAGTTTAAAACAGTTATTAAATTCCTTAAGTCTTGATAAATGATTCAAACCCAATTGTCACGCTTTCTTTGAACACTGATTAAATCCTGCGGATCATTTCTAAATAAAATGTCTACAGACAATATGCTGCTCTACGATTGGAACTCTACAATCATCCTCGTGTAGTTAAAAATATGATATACTTATTATGCTCTTTGGAATAATTCTATATACACTTCTTCTTATCATTAATATTTATAAAAAAAAATTATAAGTAATTTACGGTGAGTTTGTACAAGTTATATTCGAATGCACACTTCCTTTAACGGACACTGCCCTCAGAAAATTGATTGATTCAAGATTCAACTTTTTTCTTTACAGAAAACAATAACGTAACTAGCTAAGATGTCATTTTATTGTTCTTTAATGCTAATTCAACATAACCGTTATTTTGATTATTTTTTCTTAATGTGACATTTTAAATAAGAAAATTTGTAACGGCCGGCTACAAATTTATTTAGTTAACACATTATGATTTTTGGAGAGGTGCCAATAGTCTATAATTATTTAAGGTATCAATGACCCTATATTTTGTAAATATAGGAATGAATAAATAGTAGGTTTAACAATAATATATATGACAGCGCATTGTTAGATCAACGATGTACTGTAGGTAACTTAAGGCATAATCAAAATTTTAATTGTTTAAGGTTGACCCACTCCTTACGTAAAAACAGGTGTTATGAATTATTGTTAACAGTTATTGGATTATTCAAAGGCACAAAGTAGTTGCAAATTAGACTGACGTCATATTGTCCATGTTCGACTTTTCGCAATGAGATTTGTTGGCAGAAAGAATCGCTCGTGTTGAAACTTCACTGAGTGCACATCACATAAAATAGTTGTTTTATTCAATTAAAAACCAAACCTACCAATATTCTAACATATATTAAATATTTAAAAATAAAACATTGTTTTATTCCTTATAAGATATGAATCAACTGTGTACAATCACGGTCGTCTACTTCTTGTTACTATGACATTTCGGGACGGGATGAAATTAAACAATTTTTAAAAGGATGTTTATTTAAATCTGTGAACTAAACACATTTTGATAACCTAGCCTGGTTCTAGTAATTTCACACCTTTTTTGTACTTCAGGCAAAATGTTAACCTACATTGCTCTTGTACCATTTGTTGAGTGCTCTGACTATTAAATTACGAGCTTCTTGGTCCATACTGACGGATTATTAATATTTTCCATTATAATAATTAAACAGCTAAATATACTGTTATCAGTTTAACACTTTAAATAATGAAAAACCAAATTTTAAACAGTACCTTGAGCAGAACTTATACCTGACTAAGTATTGTTTCATAACAAACTAATTATTTTTACCGAAAAAAGTAATTAAGGATTCAGTTTAATAATGCGTCAGAGTGTCGAGCTAGACGACCTCACTCTTTAAATATCATTACCCGCCCTGGTAGTACAACTTTGCTTTATATTTCAAACGGAATCGAAGCAGGATGTTTTTTTTTGCTTTCATTTATATAGCCATCTATAAATACCGAGTAACATGTACTCAGAGCATCAGTTGTGTCTAGTACAAGCAACCGTCACATCAAAATGTTCAAGTTCGTAGCTCTGTGCGCTGTGCTGGCGGTGGCGGCGGCCGAGCCCGGCCTCATCAGCGCCCCAGCCTACTCCTATGGCTCATACCTGTCCTCGCCGTACTACGCCGCGCCGGCCCTGGCCCCCGCTACCTACGCTGCTCCTCTGGCCTACTCCGCTGGATACGCCCCTGTCGCGTACTCCGCTCCTCTCGGCCACTTGATCAAGAAGCGCTCCGCACCTGCGTTAGCTGTTAACTCGTACATCGCGCCCGCTTACACCGTCGCCGCCTCCTACGTCGCTCCTTACTACTCCACTGGCGCCACCTTCTACTCCACCGCCTCCCCCTACTACCCCGCTGCCTCCATCTACTCCTCGCCCTACCTCATCAAGAAGTAAGCTGTGAAGTATTCCGAGTCGCCAGCCGTTGTGAAGAGCAATGTCATAACCAACAAGCAATCACCAAAAGGTTGGATTTAATACCTACAATGACGCAGTGCATATTCAATATACATCTTTTGGTGCAAATAAATTAGCCAATTTCAAATCCTAGATTTTTAGTTTCTCCACCCAGTTCTGTACATTTTGGTTCCGCAATGTCCTATGTGAGCTTCTATGGCCGCGATGCAAAGCGTCATTCTCTTGTAGCCTCTCCATTTTCAAGGGTTAGTATTAAATTGATAATATTAATATAAATTAATATGAATTTAGACCACATTACCACTAACTATAAAATTGTGTATCTAATTTTTATTTGTGAGCGACGAATGTGTTCGTAAACGAGTATATGAAAAAACGTATTCTACAAAATAAATGTATATTTTGCAGTGTTAACGTATACAGGGTGTTTGAGCGACGACTGAAGGGGTAGGCTTAGGGGCTAGTGGTATACCTATTTTTATTGAAAAAAAATATATCTTGTGGGTAAAAACTCAAACGTCTTCATATGGCAGCGTTATAGTCTATTGAATTTTAAAAGAGTTGCAGATACTAATTTCTCGCTGCATAAATAAAATAAATAATAAAAAAACATTTTGAGTTTTACCGATTTTCTACATAAACTAAAAATAATATATAAACAAGCTTTTTTAATAATTTTACGAAACGGCGACAAGGGCACTTTATAAAAGACATACAAAACAAATCTTTATGAAAATAGTTTTGGAATTATTACTGGCTTAACTTAGGTCTTGAATAAAGTGAAATAACTCATGCATGTTAGCACTTAGTTTAAAGCAAAGTAATAACTTAATATTTAGGAGGAGAGAGTTACAAACACATAAGCTTTGACTGCGATGTTTTTATTGGGTTGTGGACTGAAGTTCGACAGAACATTATTTCGACACGAAAGACATATCGAAAACACATAGATCGACAAGATCTAAGGCAGTTTTCACACATTACTACATTTACCTTGGAAAGCTTTTACAAGTCATTGGGAATTTAACCAGTCGAAGGGGTCAATCCGAGTCAGGTGGAGAAGTAGAGAGTAACCAAAGCGTTATCGACGCTCATCCAGCATATTATGTACGGTTACGTATTGGTAAAAATAATCATTAGCAACTTGTTCTAGTAACGTGTTTGCCAGCCATGAAAGTGATGTAAAATATTGCTAAACTATTTATGATTGTTCGTAATGTTTTATTTTTTTTCCTATAACTAAACACCATATTGTTTAAATAGTCTAGTTACGTTAAGAGTACTCAGCTGTAACCAATTAAACTTAAATAAAATAATACCAATTAAAGCTTCATGTTCGGATTAGTTATTTTAACAGAAAACTATCCTAATTTGTGTTCTTATCTTGTAGTTGTTGCCTGTTGGCAAGGTTTGCCTGTTTGGTATGGAGGTAAGAAGTAGCCTTGCCTTCCATGGCAGAGGTTCGAATCTGCCAGAGGTCCCGGGTTCGAATCCTGGTAAGGGCAGATATTTTATCATATTTGCTTTTTAGCCATGGATGTGTATGTATGTTTCTTTAAGTTTATTTCTAATATATATATATATATATATATATATATATATATATATATATATATATATATTATATTTTATATTATATTATATACTATTTTCATAGTTAGCAAACGGACATGCGACCAACCTGATAGTACGTGGCATCCCCACCCATGCACACCATTAGTCGTAGCTGTTTTAATGAACAATATGAACGTGGTGCCGACTGCACGCTTCCCGTGGAATTGCCTTTGTGCCGGCAATTGCTCCCGCTGTTTTTTTTCCTTTTAAACGGAACATAACCATGTAAATGTGACTATTATGACAGCCGAAGTAGGAAGGATTCTAGTACTGCCCCAGGCGAGATCTTAACATAAGAAACTCTACCACGTTTGAAATATGTTCGTCTTGAGTAACAGTATTAGTTCAAATTGCAGGACAAGTTATTCATAAACAAAACCCAAACTCAGGTAAGCAATTTTAATTAAACTTTTTTTATTTTTATTTATTTATCACAAAATCCACAGCCCTTATACTAAAAATAATGACTAAAACTAAAAAAATATGACTGAAGGCCAAATATGGAGTTACATTATACAGAATTAACTTAGATGCAGACATATACATTAAGAGAAAAAATAAAATATGAGGAATATTAAGAGATCATTAAAAACATATAAGTAATGACACTGCTTCCAGCTACAAATGCCTTTGAGTTTATATATGTATGTGTGTGTGTGTGTGTGTGTGTGTGTGTGTGTGTGACTTTTTTACTTGCCCACACGCGAAGGGGGGTTATGTGTAAGTATGAAAGATGAGAGAAAGAGTGTGCGTAATAATTTTTTTAGTAGTTTTATACATAAAATATCCGAGAATGTTGTGATTGTACTTAGTACAAAACCTAGACCAAACCTAGTGCCGAGATCTCTAACGCGACTAGCCTTATTAACAATCGTGCCATTTGTAAAATAGGTATGCAGCAGTGGACTATTTTTTCGTGTGAACGTTATATGTACACATTTGTTGACATTGACAGTTATTCGATTTTTATTATGGTTGTCAGATAAAGTGTAAAGGTTGTTTTGCTTAAATGTAAATACTCAAACACTTTGGTATACCACCAGTTGAACTCAATTTCAGTATTTAAAATCTAATATAACATAATCACATAATTATAAAGATGTGATTAGCATATTTATTGTAATCTAATGCCTCTTAATTACTTAAACTATTAATTATTCAGTTACCGTTACAATATCGAGTAAGAAATTAGGAACGCTAAGTTTACGTTTCCTTTGATTTTTTAGCCGGCGCTTAAACCACTTTCCCATAGTCATCATCAATAGTATGTTATTGAATATTTATGTTGTTATTTATTGAATACTGTAGGCTGAAACTAAAATGCCTTTGTTCCACTGTAATTTATTTTCGGAAAAAATTTTCGGAGCCATACACTGCTTTCTCAGGAGTTCCACAAGGATCGCACTTAGGACCTTACCTATATAACGTGTTGATAAACGACATATCTGCGTGTTTCATGAATTCAAGTTTTTACCTATTTGCTGACGACTTAAAAGCTTGTAAAACTATTAAAACCTTGAACGATTCTCGTCTATTACAGAATGATCTTGATGCTCTTACTAAATGGTGCATTAAAAACGATATGGCACTAAATGTAAAAAAATGTAAACATGTCAAATTCACAAGAAAAAGAAAGGTATTTCCTACCTCCTACGCTCTCAATGGTATTAAACTCGAAGAAGTCACCTGTGCTTGAGATCTTGGAATTCTTTTCGACAGTGAACTGAAATTTTCTAGACACATTGATAATGTAGTTCTCAAGGCTTCTAAATTACTTGGGTTTGTATTAAGAGAGGCAAAAAAATTTTAACACCCTTCAACTAAAATAATTATGTACATCTGTTTAGTGAGAAGCCTTTTGGAATATTGTAGTGGTGTATGGTCCCCACATTACAAAGGGCATATAGCTAGACTTGAGCGCCTAAAAAAAAGAATGTTGTGGCATTTAAGTTACAGCCTAGGACTGCTTAAAAAACTCAAAACTTACCAACGATTGCTATATTTTAAGATGGCCACATTATGTGCTGGTGTACTGAATTGCCCTAATTTGTTATCTCGAGTTAGGTTTCACATACCGAACAGAATTCCACGATCTAATCATAAAATAATGTTTTCTTTGCCAGTATGTCAAAAAATTTAAGAAAATTTAGCTCATTATCCCGTATGTACAAACTGTATGGGTCTTATGCCTACGCTAACTTGGATCTGTTTTCCTGTCGTAATTTTAAAAAGATAGTTTTTGAAAATAATTGAAAATCGCAACAACAACAAAAATGTATTGTTAAATTTAAACTTTTAATAAAAAGTTACAAAATGTTGTTTACCAAATTAAAAATAAAACAAAAATAGTGCATGCCGTGGTTTCCTGTAATTGACTAGACGAGTTCTTAACCTAAGAAACTTTGTATCTACTAAAAAATAATCCTGTAGGCGTTTTACTAATATACCAACAAGCTACTTTCCGTAGCTTATGAATAAGCAATCTTAAATCGCTCAAAACAGCTAGTACAAATTAAAAACGTATATTTAAATAAAATACTAAAGCTTATGAGTTTATGATGAAGTGTCCTAAAACAGCTGCCAGCTTTTATAATTCATATAATTTGTTTATTTATTTTATAATAAATAATCGAGAAAACGAGCCTGATAGTCGTCGGGTGGGAAACAGGTCGGTACTTTTGCGGTTGGATTTTTAATTCAATGTTCCCTTTCCTATCTTGTGATATTTAACTAGGTAACAAAACAAAAAAAAAGCAGTCCTGAAATTGATGTATGTTTTTATTGCACTGTGAGTTTTTCTAATGCACTTCGTAAATGAAAGTATTATACCTTGTTCGTATGGTGTTGGATGACGTTTCACTTCACAACTTATTCAATGGCGAATCGCAATCATATCAAAACTTACTTCTTGATGAGGTAGGGCGAGGAGTAGATGGAGGCGGCGGGGTAGTATGGGGAGGTGGCGGGGTAGTATGGGGAGGCGGCGGAGTAGAAGGCGGGGCCGGTGGAGTAGTAAGGAGCGGCGTAGGAGGCGGCGGCGGTGTAAGCGGGCGCGATGTACGAGTTAACAGCTAACGCAGGTGCGGAGCGCTTCTTGATCAAGTGGCCGAGAGGAGCGGAGTACGCGACAGGGGCGTATCCAGCAGAGTAGGCCAGAGGAGCAGCGTAGGTAGCGGGGGCTAGGGCCGGTGCGGCGTAGTACGGCGAGGACAGGTATGAGCCATAGGAGTAGGCTGGGGCGCTGATGAGGCCGGGCTCGGCCGCCGCCACCGCCAGCAGAGCGCACAGAGCTACGAACTTGAACATTTTGATGTGACGGTTGCTTGTACTAGACATAACTGATGCTCTGAAAATTTGTTACTCGGTATTTATAGGACACATATCAAAAAAAGAATCTATAAAAAATATCCTGTTTCAATACATTTCGTAAAAATAAAGTAGAGCGGGTGATTGATATTTAAAGTGCGAGGCCGGCTAGCTGATGCATTATTTAAGTGACTACAACAATATTTTCGTTCTGCTTTAATAAATTAGCGTGTTATATAACATTTCTAAAAAACCCCACATGTCTGAAAAACGTATCTTAAATCTACAAAATTATCGTTGGTCAATAATGGGTTGGAGTGGTGCTTTTGTTAACTTAGTGGTAAAAGAGAAATATTGGTTCAAATTGTACCTAGAATATAGAAAGTATAGAATTTAGTTTTTTTTTTCATGATTTTTCTTACATTCAAATTACCACGTTTATCAGAGAAATTTGACCCCTATGATTGAGGCCATATAAATAAAGGGTGTTATTTTCAAAAAAAAACTTTAAAAGCTTGTTTTCTTCTTTTTAATAATAATGGAATGTATTTAGCGAGTCTCAAGGGGGAACGTGAAATTTCACACAGTTTATTTTTTAATTCACTTTTACTTATTATTGTTCATCAATTTGACATTTTAAATCAAATATTGTTTCTTATTTATCCTATGTAATAATAATTGAAATGTTTATTCATTAATTGTTTTATAGTTATTTAGGGAACTTAACCACGCGTTCCCACCGATAGAAAAGGGTGAGCAGGCCGCGGCCCACGGCCCGACAATCATTGTCGGAAAGTCATATATATTCTAATCGCTTAAGTAAAGTTGATATTGCGATGTAGAACACGCGTTGTGATTGGTCGGTTGAGTAGCGCGTCACCGCTACAGTTACATAAGAATCTTAATTTTATAATGAAAAAGGGAAGATGTGTTCTCCCTGCTTTTCCGTCAAATGAGCAATGATTTCTGCGTCTGCGCTATCTTCTCAAGGTTTTCGTACTAGTTTCATAGCTGGCATACAAGCACGTGACCCACCGACTATTTATTAATAGCAATGAAAGTCGTAGGAGTACTATTTATTTATAGTGTTTGTGATTATTTTGACGATTTGTGATGCGTTGCACACCGATGGCTTCAGTTGGAACTACCTTCATTCCAGTAATTGCACTGGCAGTTCCTCGTGTACCTAACCCTGAAAACCAGCGAGTAGTTTTTAGAGAGATATACCGTTGACTCTTGCCGTAACATGTAATCATTTATATTTAATAAATGTTGGTGAATAATGTATGTGCTGTTGTTTAAATTTTTGTCTCATACTTTTTGTACCTTTGTGTGTGTTGCAAATAATTGATTTATACCATACCTACTCTAAAAAGCTTATTTTATTCACGCAAAACAGTGAATAAAAAGGCCTTTTATTCACTCTTTTGGTGTTTGAATTTGGAACACAAAATATATCCGATCTCCATTTCAATGCTTACACAGACTCCTTGCGCTAAGATTCGAAATTCAAACTCTTTGGTGCAAATAAATTCTCGAGATTTGATTGGTCGATATTTGCGACAAGGAGTTTGGCATTAGATTAAAAACTGTTTTGTGTTCTTTGCTGCCATTATAGAAAAAAAAATAGTGAATTGGCGCCATTTCAAATACTTACTGTGAATTGTACGGACACAAAGTTTAGTGTTATTTTATAATAAACCGATTGAATTATAATAAATCGATTATGCATTCAAGTGACGAAGAAGATATTGTGTGAACACCTGAATTTATGAAAGAGAAGGCGGCCGATATTGTAGAAAACTTGCTACCCAACAAATCATGGCCGGTTTACATCAAAACCTACGATGAGTTTTCTAAACGGAAAAATGAAAATCAAGCTTCGGGCACGTTTTCTGATTCTGTTTTCTTAACTTATTTTAATGAACTGTCGAAGAAAAGGAAGTCATCGACATTATGGAGTATATATTCTATGTTGCGGTGTACTGTAAAAACAAGGCATAACATTGATATAAAGAAAATTACGCTTAATTTCAGTCATTGCTCTAATTTTAATGTCCATTTCAATGTAACATTTATTATTTCTTGATTAAATTTCTATTTTCGCTTAAATTATGTCTTTTTCTCGTAGTCATGGTATAAAGTACAGTATGCAACTCCTGAATAAAGTACGAATTTATATCGAGGGCCATGAATCACTCGCGTCGCTCAGGATTCTAACAGTTGAATCGCTCGCTGCGCTTGTGATTCAATCATCTTAGATCACTCGCTACGCTCGTGATTCAATCGTTAGAATCCTTCACTTGCTCGTGACTCATCTACGGCCCTCGCTTTAAATCCGTCCTTTATTCACTAGTTGCATAATATACTATTATCTATCAATTCATTCAAGTAAATAATCTATCATCTATAATGAGCATTGCTATATATAACTAAAGGCCATTATGGTGGAACTCGATACACGCTGACTTTTCCCAGTTCTTGTGAGATCTAAACGTGTCTTTTGTCAGATATGAAACAACATATTCAGAAGGAGTTGGCTAATGGCAGTATCCTGACATTTCTGACATTTTCCGATGTCATCAAGTCAGATCTGTATCCATAGTTTATCTATTTTAGGCACTTATTCTGACTCTCATTATACCTACCTTTAATGTTTCATTTCAAATCATTTGAGCAGTTTCTTTATAATTTTAACAGACATTTGTGTACAGTTGTGATGATCAAATAGCATTGACCACGGCCTTGGCTTTGATAAGTTAAAGTTACATTTTAAACATAAAAAAATATTTAGTGACTATTTTGTACTGGCTACTTGGAGCCTTCACTACCAGTTCCAATGGTTCCACCACCAAGTGGTGCTTTCCTAAAGTATATGCTACAGTTACTTGAAAAACGAACCTTAACCCTGTAGCTGTGCCTATAGTATTTGATCCACGATTTCTCTCAGATTTTCAGATTTTCTCTCCCTTCATTAGACTTGGGAATGAGACTTAAGATAAAAAGAGGATTTTCTTGTTAAGATCTAAGATTAAAGGATCCTATGGGCCCGATCGTTACTTACTGTCAGGAAAGCCAAAATTGAATAATATTTATACTTCCGTTTTGTAAGATTTTACATTGACGCCCTTTATTTTTCTCTCCCAAGTTTGAATAAAGAACTCTCTTTGCATTAAGATGGGTAATTCTATGATTTTTTAATTACTTTTGTATGTATTGTGTAACAGTGTTTCTTGTTTATTTTTACATGGCAACTTCACTCTGTCTCTGTATACTTCATAAGTTTCATATTTAGGTACCTACATATAATGCCTGATTGTTTCTTGAATAAAATAATATGAAATAAAATAATTATTATATGTCTGTTCATATATTTATTCATGTCCAAAGATGGTAGTTACTGGTTCCACCCTTTGTTTGAATGGCTGTGTACACCTATAGAACAAACGATGGAACTTGTTCTTTTATATCAGTTCTTTGTAAAATGTTCGATGGTTTCGCACTCCACGAGACGAGACGAAACAACACATCACTGTTCGCTTACTTCTTAATGAGGTAGGGCGAGGAGTAGATGGAGGCAGCGGGGTAGTAGGGGGAGGCGGCGGAGTAGAAGGCGGGGCCGGTGGAGTAGTAAGGAGCGGCGTAGGAGGCGGCGGAGTAAGCGGGCGCGATGTACGAGTTAACAGTTAACGCAGGTGCAGATCGCTTCTTGATCAAGTGGCCGAGAGGAGCAGAGTACGCGACAGGGGCGTATCCAGCGGAGTAGGCCAGAGGAGCAGCGTAGGTAGCGGGGGCCAGGGCCGGCGCGGCGTAGTACGGCGAGGACAGGTATGAGCCGTAGGAGTAGGCTGGGGCGCTGATGAGGCCGGGCTCGGCCGCCGCCACCGCCAGCAGAGCGCACAGAGCTACGAACTTGAACATCTTGAAGTGACGGTTGCTTGTACTAGACACAACTGATACTTTGAATACCGATCCTTACAGTTATATACATCGTGGTCACTATTAAAAAGAAAAAAATAAATCTGGTTTCAATCCAAAACCCACCTTCTTCAAGAGATCTTAAGACGTTGATATTTTAACCAAGGTTATAAAAGTTGTCTTAATGCAAGTACGACTGACTAATCCTTGTTACTCTGTTAGTGCAATGACCGAGGTATAGAGAACAGCTTGTAGATTTAATTCCTGTTTGGGCGTGGATAGGCATATGAGGCGCGCCTTCTCGCTTATTTTGCTTGCGCGGCTTATTTTAACATAATATAGGTGAAAAATTGTACATTTCAATATATATGACTTTTTACGTGCGAATAAGTGTTGTCTTCCTGCGTTTAGAATATGCTTTGTGTTTATTAGAAGACCAATTATATTTTTTCAGAGAGCGGTTAATAGTTTTAAATAGCTACTAAACGTAACCAACTTAAATGAAATGAGATTTACAAGGGGAACACTTTTTGCCAGGAAATGGGTTGAACTCTTTAAATCACGACAGCCTTAATAACCCCACTGCAGGTATATCAGCCTCTCTCAATTAAGGGGTCAGGCAATCTATAGTCTACCACGCTTGCCTACTGAGGATCTAGATATACTTTCGAAATATATACTAAGAGCTTCCTCGTGATTTTTTCCTTCACCGTTAGAGCAGCCAGCTATGTAATGTAATTAAGTTGTTAAAACTCATTGGTAGATTTGGCAGCCACCGGGGTCACACCCGGGACCTTGAGATCTAAAAGAGCCTCAACTGCTGCGCCACCGATGCTCGTAAAATACAATTCTTTAAAACGGTATTATCAATGCATCGTCACTTAGAGCCATGGCACACGATGTGGTGCGGCGCCGCACCGCAGGTCTTCTCGCCGGACTAGCGACCACATGGTGAGTGCGGCGCCGCAACGTTTTGCGGTACCGTAGCAGCGACGGACTCGCGCTCGGCGGGCTCGCTTTCCAGCACCGCATTCCAACGACAGTCTATTAAAAAATCGTCTCGATTCCGATGCGGGTGCGATGCAGCGCCGGAGCGCACCGGACGGCGCCGTGTGCCATACCATACATTTTTATATGTAGGAAACCGGAGCGGCACCGGTCAGGCGCCGCACCGCATCGTGTGGCATGGCTCTTAAATGTTTTAAAGACATGAAACCGTTATGAGTACGCGGTATTTTTGCCATATGGCCAGCTCTGCTTACTTTGGGGCCATACAGTTGGTGTGTTAAAAAGTTCTTGGTTTAAATTACCATTATCATTTAAGAATTAAATTACCTTATGTTTAACTAACCTTTGATACAAGATGTATTACCATATAGCAAAAATACTGCGTAGTCATAAGTATTTCATGTCTTTAAAACATTTAAGTGACGGCAAATAATAAACTTATATACATCAATTAGAAACATAATATTATAATTATAAACATATTATATATAAATAAACACAAAATTACATGCCACTTTGATTTGAAGCGTCTCATTTTAGAAATATGTGCAGATTAGGATTGTTGTAAAAAACAGCATACAAAATTATATAATATAGGTAGTTCATACCTTTGTTAAAAAAATCATTCAGACTGGAATCAATAAAATCTTTGAAGGCGCTTTGGACTGCTTCATCGGAGTTGAATTTTTTCCCTTGCAAGAATATATCCGATTTCGAAAAAAATGGTAATCTGATGGAGCAAGGTCCGGAGAGCAAGGTGGATGTCTTAAACATTCCAATGAAGCTCCTCTAATTTGTTAGCCGATAATATAATAAAGTGGCCAGTACGACAATACGCCAATTTCAAATGTTAGGACCAATATTATATAAATTATATAAAGTAGGGTCAAACAATAATTTGGCTGAATCAGGATTTCAATTGTTGCATCATATTAGACAAGAAATTCATAAAAAGTTAACCTAAAACGCTAAACTTATTAGTCCACCTTAGTCTAAGGGTGTATACTATTTTGTAGAAAAAGGTTTTCATTTTCGACCGACGCCATAAAACAGAATAAGTATTTAATTTCATTTTAGTTTACAAATTTAAAACGTTACAAATGTTTAATTTTGTGTTAATGAATTACAATCAGGAAAAAATTTGTATTTTTTATTTATATATATATAAAGTTATCTTTATAAGATTTTAATGAGTATCTTTATTAAAATCAGTCTGGTTCTTGGTCGATAAATATTAACATGATTATAAGAGACGCAACAAACACAATTACATTTGTGTGTATTTAGTTTTATTCAAATGTATAAAATTATAAGGAAACATAACATAGAGCAGACTTCTGGGCCGACTTCTGTATATATTTGCGTATTCAAAATTTAAAAAGGCCCTACTGATTATGGTCCCTCCAAAAAGTAAAAATGCGCTATTCTTACATACTTATCTTTCGAAGAAAGAAATGAATTGTTCAATGAATTGTTTGTTTTGATACTAAACCTTCTTTGTTAACAAACAAAACACAAACTGCACATTTAATTATACTCAACTACTACAAACTACAACTAGTACCAACTTCACAAATTAATATAAGTACTGCTTTTTATGTAACAGGGGCTGCGCGAGGACCTTGATTTATAAATGTCAACACTTCCTAGATATTTGCAGTCCACCAGTTTCAAGAACTAGTTACTGATAAGTATCTGTATAAAAGAGGTAAAATAATTAGTACAAGCATCAGTTGTGTCTAGTCCAAGTAACCGTCACTTCAAGATGTTCAAATTCGTAGCTCTGTGCGCTCTGCTAGCGGTGGCGGCGGCCGAGCCCGGCCTCATCAGCGCCCCAGCCTACTCCTACGGCTCATACCTGTCCTCGCCGTACTACGCCACGCCGGCCCTGGCCCCCACTACCTACGCTGCTCCTCTGGCATACTCCACTGGATACGCCCCTATCACGTACTCTGCTCCTCTCGGCCACTTGATCAAGAAGCGCTCTGCACCTGCGTTAGCTGTTAACTCGTACATCGCGCCCGCGTACACCGCCGCCTCCTACGCCGCTCCTTACTACTCCACCGGCGCCACCTTCTACTCCGCCGCCTCCCCCTACTACCCCGGTGCCTCTATCTACTCCTCGCCCTACCTCATCAAAAAGTAAGCTTTGACAAACATTCCGGTTTGCCAGCAGGCGTGAAATGGAACGTTATCCAGCATCAAACGAACAATTAAAGATAGCTGTATCTTCTTCGGTGTAAATACAATTACAAGTGCTTCCTGTGACCATCTTACAGTGAAAATAAATAACTAAATCAATTTCAAATCTTTGATTTTTAAAATACCCATTAAAGTATTTTAACAAAGTTCAACAAATTTTGTTGGCGAGGTCTAACCGTTACAGTCTATACTATCTGCGTTCGTGTTTGCATTACCGATGTTAATTATTACACAATAGAATTTTGATGTTTAAGACACGACATTTCATTTTGGACATCACGTTATAGAAGCAATATCTGTTTGGTTTTAGAAGCATACTTGCTAACGTTAGATAGGCCATACATTTTTTGTAACTGTTTCAAAGCTAAGATTCCACAATCCAAATGACTTAAAAAGAAGATAAATTTTCCTTTGACTTTGACTAAAAAGCAAAGATCTTCCTCACAAGAAATATTCTTGTAGTAATCAAATGCGTGGTAATATAAAGCTTAAAATCATATGTTTCTTGGATGTTGTACCTCTAAATAATATTTGGATTATATGGGTAAACAATGTGCGGTGGGTTTGAGGTTATACCAGGGCGGCTGATGAGTTCTTGACCTGAGGTACTCAGCGACGACTTATCATCTCATTACTGATAACACTAATTGCCCAACTAACACTTCATCCCTGGAACAAGCAACAACACCATGTCTACCGAAACTGAAAATTCTCGCTATTTTGACCACCGCGCAGTGTTTAAATTCCTAGTGAAAAAATGAAAATAGCCGAAATACATTTTTGAATAAATGCCATCGATTTTTCAAGATTCTGGTCCTTCGTACACCATGGTAAAAAAATTGGCTCGGCTTTTTCAACATGGAAGAGAGAGCTGTGAAGACGACCCCCGCCCGGGTCGCACAATGATTTTTTGGGATAGCGAAGGAATTTTATGCATTGATTATTTGCCTAAGCGAACTAAAATGAATGGTCTATACTACGCCAGTTTATTGGGTCAATCACGTGAAGCAGTCGTTCAGAAGAGACGAGGCCAGTTGGCGCGCGGAGTGTTGTTTCTGCAAGACAACGCGCCCGTTCACACCGCTCGCGTTGCGAGGGATGCCTTAAAAGCCACTGGGTTCGCAAAAATCGATCGTCCACCCTACAGTCTGGACCTGGCTCCCAGTGACTATTTCCTTTTTTCAAAACTGAAAAAGGAGTTGCGGGGGCCAAGATTTCCGGATGATAATGAAATTAAGTCGGCCGTAGAGAGCCATTTTAAAGAGCAATCTTCAGAATATTTTTTAAGTGATTGAAAGTGATTGAAGTTATTTTGAAAGGCCTTGTACTCACGATGTGAAAAGTGTATTTCACTTGAGGGGGATTACATTGAAAAATAAAAATAAAAAAATTATGATTTTGTTTCATTAAGTACCCTAGGCCGCGAACTTATCAGCTGCCCCTCGTACATGTGTACAAGCAACGAATCACCGATAGCATATTGACCGGTAATATTTTCTTCCTCCCAATAAGTAATATACATATAATGTAAATCTTGAAATTTGTATCAGATTATACAGTTTAAATTTCGCATAATAAAAACAGACTTTTCGTATGTGAATCACGTAATTTTTATACCTTGTCTTTTTTGTGTAACTAAATAACCACCATATTTTACTATAGTTTTTATCTTACATGTTAATATAGCTTAAAGTTTTCCAAGAGTTATACATAAAATATGCGAAATACCAAGTAATAAATATTTAAAAAATACCCTGAACATGAACAATTTAAATATACAATTAGTATATTTTACTAAAAGTCCTGCAACTTAACAAGACTTCCTGTAGATTTAACAAGAAGTCCTGTAAATTTAACTAGAAGTCCTGTAGATTTAACAAGAATTCTTGTAGGTTTAACATTTATGATAGCGTGGGGTAACAGGTTGATCACTTCCCTCTAATATGGTTCAGGCTGGATTCTGGATTCTAGTTCGATGGCTGGATCCCGCGTTAACTCGTGAACTAGTTCAAAATCAAATAGTTTAAATTATTATTTTCTCTCATACAATTCATGAATAATTGGCAATTCCACATTGATTATTTATGTTAAACAATTCAACATAATTAATGTTGATAAATTAATAAACAACTGTTACGTTAACCCATTCAATACAATCAAAACATAATTTCTTAATTACAACGAATCAATAAGTAATAGATACATTAACATTCCAATGTAAAAGGAATTCAGTTAGTCCTAACTATATTAAAATCAACACTAAGATTAATCAAATTACATTATCACGCAGCCTAAAAAAACGCAATGTACTGGGACTATTTTGGTTATTTTTTATTAATAATAAGACTTCTAGTTATGGAAAGCTAATTTTCAAATTAATAATAATAATAATAAATCCCCAGACAAACACACCTACTGTATGACCCCAAAGTAAGCAGAGCTTGTGTTATGGATGACCATACAGCGAACTGGGGGGAACCCAGAATAAAGATACATATAAAAATACAAACAACCATGACCCGAGAACAAACATTTATGTTCATCACACAATTGATGCCCCGGCCAGGACTCGAACCTGGGACCTTCGGCGTAGGAGGCAGGGCTACTTATCGCTACACCACTCGGTCTTATTTTAAAGATACTTATAGAAAATAATACATCTTTTATTTGTAATAATGCTATCGAGGTGGCTGCCAGCAATAGAATATTAGAACATTGTTTTTGTTTTATCTTGAGTCAATATACGTCAGAATTCTAAGTTGCCAGGATGTTAATCTGCGAGATAATCTCTTCTATTATATAAAGCGCAACCAAACGTTTCTTTTTTGTTCCCCTCCACGGAGAGGGCAGGAGGTGAAAAATTCTCTGACGCAAACTCCGCGCGCGATTGGAGTTATGTGGGACTCACTGCGAGCCTACCAGAGCCCTACCCACTAAAAAAACCCCTGAATGACTCGTGCAATTCTTTGCCACTCAGCCTTCATCTGAGCGACGACCAATTGGAGAAAGAGACCGCGCTATCGGGGCCCAGAAGGGGTCACTGGGATTACATAGCACTGAAGGTGAATACATAGCACTGAAGGTGCTCAAAATGAAAATAAAAATTGAATTAATTAGATTTTGAAAAACTTCGAATCTAAGACAGGAGTAGTATATGAGACTGAATCACGAACTAGAGGATTGGGATGAGTTTCGGAGCGTTTGAAGAACGCTCCCAAGAGTGTTTTGAGGTGTTGTTGTACTGTAGGCAGTTCAAGATCTCTGTGCAAGTCTGCGTTGCGCACGTACCATGGTGCGTTTGTGGCCCTGCGGCAAAAGAGGTTTTGAACTACCTGCAGTTTGTGTAGAAGGAAGGGTATGGCGTGGGCAAAGATTGGCGAGGTAAATGTCATGACGGGTCTAACGCAGACCTTAAAAAGTGTACGTTTGTTTCTGAAAGACATTTTACTTTTTCTACCTAACATACTATTTAGGCGGCCTAAGTAGTGACGGGCGAGTTCCGAGACTCTTTCGACGTGTGGCTTGAAAGAAAGCGTCGGATCTAACGTGACGCCTAAGTATTTAGTACTGCGCTTCCAGGGGATGGGAATGCCTAACATTCGAACGTGGGGATCGCCAGCGGGAAGACGGCGTTTGTGGTCGAAGCGCAGCGCAGAACTCTTTTCAGGGTGTGCCATTTCGGTCGATGCGCCATTTTTGAAACCATACACCAAGGGCGTTTACGGCCTTTTGGAGTCTGGTTATACAGTGCGGAACACTGTGGCGTTAGTTATAGAGTGCGGTATCGTCGGCAAAGAGGGCGAGTTCAACGCCTTTCGGCGGATGGGAATGTCGTTGGTGTACACGGTGTACAACAGAAGGGCAAGGACTGAGCCTTGAGGGACTCCAGCCTTTATGGGGCGAGGCGCGGAAAGCGTGCCTTCATGTTTAAATCAAAACGTACGGTCTTTGAGAAACGACGCGATTAACCTGACTAGGCGATCCGGTAAGCCTATTTTGTAGAGTTTATAAACGAGACCGCTGTGCCAGACTTTATCGAAAGCCTTGGATACGTCAAAGAAAACCGCGACTGTTTTGTAACGACGCGGATAGAAATCGTCAAGTATGTACTCGATGATTCGATGGACTTGCTGAGGGCAGGAGTGCTTAGCGCGAAAGCAAACTGATGTGGAATAATGAGGGGATCGCCATCCGTCGGCAACAGATGGTTCCGTATTCGAGCGAGTATGACTCTCTCGAAAAGTTTAGACATGGCCTTTAGGAGGCTGATGGGTCTGTGATTAGCCGGGATATTCAGAGGTTTACCCGGCTTGGGAATACCTATGACTGTCGCTTCTTTCCAAGCTTTTGGAAAATAGCTATGGTCGAAGCAGGCATTGAATATAACAGCTAACAAGGTAAGCACCTGTTGAGGCAGATGCTAAAGTGCGTGGTTGGAAATTCCATCCGCACCCGGAGCCTTTTTTGGACTTTTGATTTCTATGAGAAGCGAGATTTCGTCATTAGAGACTGTGACGGCGTCGGCGGTGATGGGGAGAGAGCCTCTGCGAAGGACTTCGTCCTCCACCACCTGGATGTCTGAGGGAAGAGCAGGTTGCGTGCTGGGCGAGCATTGTGCGGCAATGATGTCAGCGAAGCATTCGGCTTTCTCTTCGACTTCGAAGTCAGTAGTGCCATCGGGACGAGTGAGAGGAGGAACGTGAGAGGCGGTGTCTACGCGTAAGGCTCGGGCCATACTATAGTACGCTTGGTGGGACGGAGAGATATTCGCCATGAGATCGTTCATCTGAGCGTCTCGGAGTTCTGCAAGGCAAGACCTAACTTTACGTTGTAGCTGATTTGCAGCTAATCTATCTATAGGCGGGCGTGGGATATTTCTTGGCTCTCCGGAGAGCCACGTTCTTGGCTTTAATAAGATTGCTAACGGCTAAGGGAAGCGTGGGTTTACCTTGCTTAGCAACCTTTTCATTGTCACTGATGGCTGAGTTGATAGCATCAGTGGGAGAATTGACTAATGAATCTATTTTGTCCGGGCTATCTAATTGATCGGGCGAGATCGTGAGCGGAGAGTTCGGTGCCCCTAAGGCTGAAACTAACGTATTTGTAAGGCCTTTCCAATTGGTAAAGATCTTAGGAGAGGTGACGTTATCGTTAGGTGGTCCTAGCACGAGGGAGACGCGGCGGTGATCACACCCTAGGTCATCGAGCGGTTTGATAGACGATTTGAGGTCGAGGTTGATTCGCTTGACAAAATCGAGGATGTCAGGAGAGTGGTTTGGGTTGTCGGGATAGTAAGTGGGAGTGATGGGAGAGATGACATCTAAGTTGAGTGAGCTTGTGATGTCGAGGAGAGCGATACCGCTGGTGTTGGTTGATAGGTACGTCCAGTCAGTATGTTTGGAGTTAAAGTCTCCGAACATAATGACTGAAAGGCCGAGGGCGAGGATGGCCTCAAAGTCGCTGCGGATTGGTCTGGTGCCACTAGGTATTTAGATTGAAACTATGATGATGATCGGATGATCAGTCATAGCCAATCTTCACACAGTGGCTTCCATGTTGAGGAGAGGAGGGGTAGGGAGAGGACAGCAATGGAATTTTCTTTTGTAATAAATTGCATTGCCACCGAAACCGTCGGAGTTGGGCCTATCGTTACGAATAAACGCGTACTTGGGAATAGCGAATCCCCTGGAGCGGGAATGAAATGAAATGAAATATTTATTTCTCAACATTGACAATTACTTGTTCTTATTGACGTCAAATAAAACATGATTCAACCACCAGTTCGAAAAAAACCTTCTTGAAGAAGAAATGGCAAAAAACTTCACGGGTAAATTTTTTTCAAAATAAATTTACGGAGTCTCTTTATGTCTATAAAAAATTATTCTTTTCTGCATCTGTTAGCTCGGCAAGTCTCCCTCCCCCGAAGTATCCAAACGACGAACACCCTCAAACGGCACCGGTTCACGAGTTAACGCGGGATCCAGCCATCGCCCTCCTCAACCATGTTAGAGGGAAGTGAGCGACCCGTCACCCGACGCTACCATAAGAAGACGTACTTTATAAGAAGACGTACTTTAATGACAATGACGCTTTAGATATTCATCGGGACGAAGAACTCATTGAACATACAGACACATTACACATGCTTTGGTACAAATACTAATTCTATTCAATCCTGTTAATGAAGGGATTATATCCAAGGGCTTTTATCATCCAAATAATTGGATAGTTTATAGTATGCTCTAGCACACAACTTCTCCTTTATAGTTTATTTGAATTTGTCAATAGGAAGACCTTGGATATCCTCAGGAACCTTATTATAAAAGCGTGTACATTGACCCATGAATGAGTTAGTGATCTTATGAAGCCTACTATTATGAGTTGCCAGCATATTTCTTCCTCTTGTGTTAACATTGTGCAGATCTTTTTTTCTTTTAAACAAAGTTTTGTTCTTTTTTACATACATTAAATTTTCTAAAATATATTGTGAATGGAAGGTAAGAATATTGATTCCTTTTAATTTACTTCTAAGTGGCACCCTCGGACCGAGCTGATAGATTGCGCAAATGGCCCTTTCCTGCAGAATAAATATAGTATCGATGTCGGCAGCACTCCCCCGCAACGGAATACCATATGTCATGAGGCTGTGGAAGTAACCAAAATAGACTAATCGAGCAGTTGTTTCATTTGAAATTCATTTGAAGTTTAATACGACAGGACGCGGGATTTGCGGGTCTAGACATTCCATTTATTTATTTAATTTATACGAAAAATTGAATTTATAAAGAGCTTAGTAGCGAGTGATGCTCGGCTAACGCAAATAGACGCTCTTGATGAGAGCGGGCGGCTCGCAGTTTGCGTGCGAGTACGGAGATTTCCTTAATGTCGACGTTTTGAATGACGTCAAACACGGTCTTCATGTTTTCAGCCAACGACGACTGAGGTGGAGACGATGGAGCGGGACGCGGGCCTACGGGAGCTACGGGAGCTGGGATAGGACGGGAAGGTGCAGGTGGAGCGGCCGGACGCTGTCTCTAGGACAGAGCCGGAGAAGGTGTCGGCTGCACAGGCTTTGCTTCCGGGGGACCCCGGTTGCGCAGCGGCGGGAAGTTGGCAGGAGTGAGCGGCGGCGCCGGTTTAGGCGCGACCCTCTTTGAAGCGGAGCGCGGAGTGCGCGGACAACCCCTGTAGTTAGCTGTGTGGCCAGACTGGCCGCACAGCACACATGCAGCGGGGGAAGTGGAGTCGGGAGTGCGAGGACTCCTTCGTATTATGGGGATCTATGCACTTAACGCACCTGGGAGGGGCTGAGCAATTGGCCGCTGCGTGGCCATACAGCTGGCAGCGGTGGCATTGCCCGGGGTACCCGCGAGGATTGGGATGCTTGACAGAGATATTCGAGAGTCCGCAGATTGTGCGAGCCTCTCTGAAGATGTCCCTCGAGTTGGGAGTATTAGATAAAATAACTAATGCTAACGGAAAACGCCTACCGCGGTTGGAGTGCATCTTGTGCACTGCTTCAGCCGGGAAACCCTCGGACTTAAGGTCCTCGAAGATTTCATCGTTGTCGAGCTCAAACGGGACGCCCCGTAATACTGCGCGGATCTTACGCTCCTCCGGGAGGGCGTAAGTATGGTACGCGATTTGATTAAGCGAGGGTAAACAATGAACGCGCGGAAATCGTCGACTTGGATTTTAATAGTATCGCCTGCGTTATTCGCCTTCAGAGAATTGATTTTGTGCTCTTTGCACAAGTTAGAGACCGCAATTTGTTTGATCGATTGAAGCCTAGTAAAAGACCGGAAGTCGTCGATGGTCACGACCTGAATTTTAATTGATTCGCCAGCGTTGGCGGCTTTTAAGTAATTGGTTTTTTGCCCTTTGCACAAGTTAGAAACCGCGAACCAGTGCGCTTTTTCGCGGAGGAAGAAAGGCGGAGGGAGCTGAGGCTTCGGTGGGACGGGAGCGCAGCACGTCGCTGGCTTCGACGGGACAGACGGAGACGCGGTCACTTCGAGTGAATTGAGCGGCGCGGGGGCGGGTGTAGAAGACACCGGGGTTGGCTCGGGTGTTGAAGACTTGAAGACACCGCGGCTTTCTTCGAACGCTTTTTAGAGCATTTGGCAACTTATTGAAAAGGAGGCACAGGAGAGCCGGTTAAGGTGGGGGCGTCCGATGACGCATCAGACGCGGATTCCGAGTCGCTCCCGCGAGCGGTACGCTTACGGCGCGATGTTTGAGATAATGAGACCGACGCGCAGTCCATATCGGATGGAACGGGAGACGCGGGAGAGCTATAGACCTGAGGGGTCTGGACGTTGGAGGCCTGAGGGGCTGGGGTTGGGGCCTGAGGGGCCGGTGACGCGATTGATGCCTGCAAGGCCTGCGGTAGGTTGTCTTTCGGAATGGAGACGCCTGCAACAGCAAGCGCCCCAGAACGCTTTCGCGAAGTTAATAACGCTTAGCGAATCCATTAGGAAGGGTTGGGACAATTATATGTATAAATAAGTATATCAAAAGATGCCTAGTTCCTAAAACCTAGCAAACCCTAGCGGCTAACCTCCCTACCAGCGGTAGGGAGGCTGGGGAGAATAACTTAAAACTAACCGTAATATGCCAAAGGCCGCTACCTAGAAACCTAAAAAAGGGTACGCAGGTAAAGAGTTGACCGCGTTAGGGTCAACCTTTACCGACAGAAAGGACAAATACACAGGAAAACACACAGATATGATAAAAATAAATATGAAAATAGGAGAAAAATCAATAAAATAGAGAAGAATAAATTAAAAATAAAAGGACTGGTTCAGTACACATTCGTTGTCACCGTTAAGTATCCTTTGTACTGAAACCAGACTACTTACGCTGGGCACTACACAGCACGCAGCACAAGCACAACACAACTTAGCACAGCACTTTGAAGACTAAGGGGCTTAGTCACGAAGAAAAATCACACTTCTATATCACTCAGAGGGAGTAGAAAAACCTTGAAAACCGTAGCACGGAACCAACACGCTAAACTGTGACGTCAGTAGACTGAGCGCCACGGAATATCGGGAAGGGACCGATCAACGGAGAACGGGGTCTTGCACGTCCGTACCGGGCGGCGATCGGAGCGAGAATCCAACCAAACGTTGCGGTAATAACTGGATTTATACGTGCGTTCCCATTGGGGGTCCACATTGGAATGTCGAGGTTTTGAATGTGTTAGCCTTTAGTAAAAGTTCTCAAACGATTGTAAATTCAACCTCTAATTTTAAATGTCGACACTCAAAAGTTACATTAGGTTAAATGTGGACCCTCAGTCGTGAGTGACAGGTAACCATATTTAATAATCTACTTAAAATTTACTACTGCTGTAAATGGCTTCTCTTAGTAAAAGATTTGTAAAATTAATTTCATTGAATGTCACTCTATCGCGTTAGCTCAATAAGAAGACGTAGCTTCTATCTTCGTAGATAATGCAGCCAATGCCAAAAAGGGATTTGCATTTCTGTACATAAACGATATACTCAAGAAATAACTCGGTACAAAAAACTAAATAAACTTTCTCATTTCCAGCTGACTACTTGAATGCTCGAACGTATAAATTGATGTGCTCATGAAGTTTTACAAGGCGTTTGTTATTGCAACTAATATTATTCGGAATTTTGATATTCGGGATTCAAATTTATGATATTGCGGATTTTTAATAATTCGGATTTTTCATGGTTCGATATTTTCAAATTCGGCATATTGATTTTCGTAATTATAAAGGTTTGGAATTTTGAAGTAGCGAAAAACAAAAATTCGGAATTATGAAACACGGAATTTTCATTTTCGGAATTATGAACGATTCGGTGTTACGAAATTCGGAATTTTGAAATTTGTGATTGTGACTATCGGAATTAAGATTTTCGTATTTATGTAGGGTACCCTTTTTTAATAAGTGATGAAAAGAAAGAGTGTAGGTACATTATATAGCAATCAAGTCACATACGAATTTGCGCTTACAGATTTCGTCCTCGGCTATTACAGATGTCACTACTTCTTAAATGAAATTCTGTAAATGTGACGAAAGTCCTTCAAATGAACAAATTTTGATACACACCCTAAGCTACTCTCTTACTAGTAGTAATCTGTGAATTAAAAAGATCAGGGTTAAATTGATAGTGCAGCGTAATTTATTTTTATATATTAATTCATCAGAGGCATTTTGTTTTTATCGTGATTTGATTTACCAAGATATGTCAAACTTATAAATAAAAAATGTTAACAAACAGTATGTTACTATTTTTATTTAGTTATCCTACAAACTCCTAATTTGTGGTCACCTCGACCGTACTATTTCTTCGCAGGAGTTAAATTATTTTTTGAAGTAAAACTGTACTTTTCTTTATACTGTTCGCTGAAGCAATAGTTAGTTAAAAAAAACCACTAAAGACTAGACTATAACAATTGTCTATTTAATTACCAAATGTAACGTATATTGGTATATTTGTATGACAAACGTTTCAATTGAGGGACCACCTTTAATCGTTTGAAACTTTTGAATGGCCGCTTTTACAAACTAAATATTGAATTTACAATGGTTCAACTACTTTTACTAACTCTCAGTCATACCTACATTTTACATTTTATTGTTGTTCTCGCTTAATGTAAACTTTTCGCGATCAATTGAGGGACCGCCTTCGGCATGCTACGTCTTCTTATTGAGCTAACGAGATGGAATGACATGCAACAAAATTAATTTACAAATCTTTTACTCAGAGTAGCAATTTACAGCAGTTGTACATTTTATGTACATTATTAAATATGGATATTGTCCTGTACCTGTCACTCACGACCGAGGGTCCACATTTAACCGAATGTGGACCTTTAATGGGAATGCACGAACCATATATCAAAATGGCTGTAACATCTCCTCCAAAAACTTTCGCAATTAAAATCCACACTCATACATGCAACACTGAAGCTATTGACAACATAAGTGGTCAGTGTAGTACGCTAGAAGGTACCTCGAAGATCAAGTATCTTAGAGACCTACTGGACAGTCAACTTAAGTGGGAAGTGCACATATCAACACTAGCAAATCGAATGAGGAGATTCATTACAGTTTTCAAAAACCTTAGATCTCTCTTACAACGACAGCAATTGATACAAAGCGCTATGCCATTGCTTAATCAATTACTGCAACTGCACCTGGGGAGCTGCAAGCAAAACATACCTCATTGAAATTGAAAGAGCACAACGAGCTGTGTTGAAGGTGCTCATATCTCTACCCTATAGGCACCCAACAACAAATATCTATAAGCTTACTAAAGTATTGAGTGTTCGTAAAGCTTATGTATTGCAATGTTTGACTCAATTTCACAGAACATTGTCAATAAAATCAACTAAGAGGACAAACCTTTGTAAATTACCTACAGTTAAAAGTGCAATAGCAACCCGCAGCTTCAACTATCAAGGCCCCGGTCTGTATAATAAAATTAATGAAGTAATAAAAATAACAGATAGAATGACAAACCAAGTCAAATGAGATATAATTACATGGCTAAATACTATGGATTATGCCGCCTGCGAGAAATTATTTGTATAGTTTCATAATTAAACAAACACATACATACATACACACACATATAATAACATTCAACGACTATATAATGTATGAATGCATTTACTGTAGTAAAAATAACTCAGCTTATGATTCTAATAGTTATTTTTTTCTCGTTTTCATACTTTTGTTAAAAGTAAAAATTTAATAAGTGATTGTAAAAAAAAAATAATAATATCTAGTACATGTCTCATATTGTTTATCTGCATTACCAAACTCATGTAAATGTATTATGAATGAAGAGCTGTCTCCTGTAATACAGGTTTCCTAGCTCAGGAGACAAGAGCAGTTGAAACTATGTTTATAATATTAGATTTTTGGTGAATAAAGATTATTATTATTTAAATATTTCCAAAAAGATTATTTGCGTAGTAATTTACTTTTTTTATTCTCTATTCTTCTGGAGAACCAAATTATGTTTTTCTAAAAGGTTAATGGAGAAAAAGATGTTTCTTTATAGTTATCTTATGTATTTTTTTCAGGATATCAGGGTGTTAAATTTAAATGTGGTTCAAGTTTTGCTCTTTATTGACCACTTTAAAGAGCACTTTTTTGTTGATCAGGAAGAGGAATTATATTCTTTAAACAGCGTAGCAAAAAGTATTTCTTTTAGTTATTATTTCAAATTATACTTGTTTGTAACTTTGACGATCGTTTCCTATTTTACTTAGACACTTGTTGTTTGAAAGATTTGTGGGTCATTTCAATTATAAAATATATTAACAGCTATTACTCTCGTCTAACTGTCGAAACGGGCGCAGGGTAGCGTGGCGCAGACCCAGGGGAGGCGCAGCCGCGACTGTACTCACTCCCTGAAGAAGAGCTTCATACGGACCCGTAACTAGTCAGACCGTATTGACAGACATGAGTTATATTCGTTATATACTAACGAATATTACGTTTATTCATAAATCAAATATACTTTTTAAAATTATGTCGTACTATATTAAGAAATCAGTTTTACTCGAATCAAAGCCAGGTATAAGCTAGTTTTAAATATACAATGTAAAATTTTGATTTGATTGCTGTGCAAAATTGCACAATGTAACACACCAAAGTCGAAACTCTATTCGAAGGAAGTAAATATTGTGAAATTGAACACGTCCTTTCATGATTTAATTGTACAAAAATCTAACTGATGATACCACGGCACCGTTCTAAATGAAAGTCCATTCAAAATAGACATTTCACTTTGCATAAATTCACATAGAGCTAAATTTTGGTACAGACTTTTAGGACATTATTACAAATGAAAGACAAAGTCCCCATCGATCCGACATGTGCTTAAAAAGTGATTAAAGGTCAGATGTCAAAAATATTAGTGTTTTTCAAGTTTTCCGATAAACTGTATAAAATTTCCTGATTAGTTTTCTAGCGAAAAGGTAAAGCATAGTTGTAGCGCATAAAATTGTCTACAACAAATAATTTACACTTTCTTTCCTAGGATCCGCGGTTTCTGAGATATTGTGATTTTAAAAGTTAAAGAAATCATATTATACATAAGTAGATAGATAGCATAGTTTTTTAACAAGGGATTACCGGTGGGCTTGATCCACATTTTCTGTGACTAAGTTTTACGAGGGTGGATTGAAAAGTTCGTGGTATTTGAACCGCACAACACAGGAATAATGCAATTTTTTATATTTATTTTTCTACATACACTCCTCCTAGGTCACAGCACTTAGTCCAGCAGTCCTCCAAAGCCTTGATCCCATTTAAATAGAAGGTCTCAAGGTCTTCAAAAAAGTCATCTATGGCCACTTTGACCTCCTCATTGGTAGAAAATTTCATTCCACCTAAGTATTTTTTAGTTTTGGAAATAGGTGGAAGTCAGATGGTGCCAAGTCAGGTAAATAAGGGGGATGAGGAAGCAATTCGAAACCACAATTCACTATTTGAGCCATCGATTCTGCAGATGTGTGAACACGAGCATTGTCCTGATGAAACAAAACTTTCTTGGTCAACAATCCTGGTCTTTTAGACTTTATTTCTTCGCGTAAACGACGTAATAGTGTGCAGTAGTATGCAGAATTTATAGTTTGAAAAAGCCCTCTAAAAAGTCTCTAGAAATCGTGAGCCAAGTTCGTTTCTGTTCAACTGAAAGGAGCCGCGGAAACCATCTTGCAGACACCTTGTGGAACCCTAATTCATTAACGATCATGTTTTGTGTACGTTCATATGAAATCCCTAGAGCTTCAGCTATCTCAGACACCTTCAATCTTCTGTCTCCCATGATGAGATTACATATTTTTTCGATGTTTTCCGAAGTCGTAGCTGTAGCAGGCCGTCCAGAGCGGGGGTCATCTTTGATGCTCTCTTGTCCACGTTTTAATTCAGCTGTCCACTTTTTTATCATTGTATACGACGGAGCAGATGTTTTAAAATTAGCCACCATATCTTCATGAATCTGCTTCGGACTTAAGTGTTTCTTGTGGAGGTATTTGATCACGGCACGGTGCTTTAAAATATCTATTTTCAAAATTAATGAATCTTACTCTCACTTAGTGTTCAATAAAATAAATAATTACGCATGCATCTCAGAGAAAAATTGCACAGAGACTGATATGAGGGTAGTTTTATAATAATATGACAACGCTATGTGTGTTAGGCCGCAAACTTTGCAATCCATCCTAGTAATAAAAATATTATATTTAATACAAGAAAACAAATATTTTAATGTCCTTAAGATCCGTACCAAATTTCAGCACTATGCTAAATTATGCAAACTTACCTCTATTTTATCGTATATTTTGACTGGACTTAGACTTTTGTATCCATTTTATCAATTACTAGCGACCCGCCCGCCCCGGCTTCGCACGGGTCTATGTCATTGCATTTTAAATCTGTAATAATAATATCTTGGAAAATATTCATTTCAATTACACGCTGTAAAGGGCCATATTTATCTATATTACATGCACAATGTATTTATGGTACTTAATTGGATAAGGATTAATGCTGTATTGCTTAAAATCGATTATTAATATGCCATTATTTCGCTTAAAAAGTGAAGGATAAAAAATGGTTATTGTGAGTTACCCCGAGGAGATAGACATATACCACCGTGGACTTTTTTGTAGACCTTTTTAAAGTTAAAATACTGTAGCATATTATTTTGATCTATCTAGTATGGTTCAGCCAGCGTTTGCAATGTAAGTGCAAAAAAGTGTGTTTATTTACGACATCACATTAGAAACCTCTAAGATTATCAATGTTCCTCTACTATATTATGCAAAAAAAATGAAATGTGATAAGTTTACATTGCCAAATGTCAAACATGTTAACACAAACATTGTAGTTAAGAGCCAGCAACTGACTCCTGTAAACTTAGACGCCAAACTCCAGTGGATTAGCGAAAAGGCTTGGCTCTGCCGCATATGCTATTAAAAAAATTAGACAAATTCCAAATGAAACAACTGCTCGATTAGTCTATTTTGGTTACTTCCACAGCCTCATGACATATGGTATTCCGTTGTGGGGGAGTGCTGCCAACATCGATAATATACTAATTCTGCAGAAAAGGGCTGTTCGCGCAATCTAACAGCTCGGTCCAAGGGTGTCACTTAGAAGTAAATTTAAGGAAAAAAATTTGTATGTAAAAAAAAGAACAAAACTTTGTTCAAAAGAAAAAAGATCTGCACAATGTTAACACAAGAGGAAAAAATATGCTGGCAGCTAAGCTTAAAAAAGTCACTAACTCATTCATGGGTCAATGTTTACGCTTTTATAATAAGGTTCCTGAGGATATCCAAGGTCTTTCTATTGACAAATTCAAAGAAACTATAAAGCAGAAGTTGTGTGCTAAAGCATATTATAAACTATCCACTTATTTGGATGATAAAAGCCCTTGGATATAATCCCTTCATTAACAGAACAAAACATGTGTAATGTGTCTGTTTGTTCGTTGAGTTCTTTGTCCCGATGTTCTAAATCGTCATTGTCACTAAAGTACGTCTTCTTATGGTAGCGTCGGGTGACGGGTCGCTCACTTGCCTCTAATATGGTTGTGGAGGGCGATGGTTGGATCCCGCGTTAACTCGTGAACGGGGCCGTTTGAGGGTGTTCGTCGTTTGGATACTTGGGGGGAGGGAGACTTGCCGAGCTAACAGATGCAAATAAGAATAATTTTGCAATAATAAGAGACTCTATAAATTTATTTGAAAAAAAATATACCCGTGAAGTTTCTTACCAGTTCTTCTTCACGAAGTTTTTTTCGAACTGGTGATAGAGTCATATTTTATTTGACGTCAATAAGAACAAGTAATTGTCAATGTTGCGAAATAAATATTTTATTTCATTTCATGTATTATACATATAAACCTTCCTCTTGAATCTATTTATTTATCTATTTCTCACTCTATTTATTAAAAAACCCGCATTAAGATCCGTTGTTTAGTTTTAAATATCTAAGCAAACATAGGGACAGACATAACAGCGGGAAGCGACTTTGTTTGTACTATGTAGAGACTTGATCCTTTTTTACCTCTACATTTGAATCAATGCGGAACAACGGCACTAAATGTACGGTAGTCCGAACGGTTTCATGTAGTCACAATTGGATTTCCGTCACATCGCACGTTGCACAACTTGTGGTGGCATTATGCAGAGGGACTTACTGCAAATTAATTTAGAAACGGAAAACAGCAAAATGTGTTGAGAGTTTTATTGGTTACTATTTACAGGTACATTCAGTAGTGGATCAAGGGAGCGGCGGCGACGTAGGGTAAAGTGGCGATCCTTGGTGCGACGTAGGTGGAGTAGGTGATGGGGCGCGCGATTATGGGCAGGCGAGGAGCCAGCACTACGGAACGCTTCTTCAGCACGTGCGGGGCGAACGCTTTAGCGGTGTAGTGCGCGGCGCGGTCCAGGTTCACGTCCAGTGTGTCCAGGGGCCTGCCGTCAGTACCCAGGATGCTGGCGGGCTGCCCGGGTGCTAGCGACAGTGGCCCGCGGTAGTTGTATGGCGACAAGATTGCGGCGGGAGCGAGACCGCCGCTGTACAGCAGCTGACCGCTGCACACTGCCAACAGAGCACTCAGGACTACTAGTTTCATCATTCTGATAGTTCGGTGTACTGGGTAACACTGATGCCCTACTAACAATGCACTTCGTTTTTATACTTCACTTGCCAAGACGTTAATTTGATATTAAACCGGAAAATATTCTTGCGTGACCATGAAAGGGATAAGAAATGTGTATCTTTCTTTTTGTAAACATTCTCTGATCGTTACTTCGGTGTTGGCATTAAACAAGGTCAGTATTGGCAAGATGAAGCACTTCATTTTAAACATTACAATGAATGAGCTGTCTTTTTGTAACTACTTGTTATTTATAAATCAAAAGCTTTGAAAATGAATTTAAAAAGAGTTCCAGGGTATTTTGGGTCAGTTTAAACATCTGGATCGAATATCTCTTATGGTAAAAATGGTAACTTCCAACTGTACAATGTCGGGTGATCCAGTGGTTACGGAAATGATTATGAAGAAACCTATATCCAAGACGATATTTCGGCGATAGGTACGTTTGAAACCTGCCAACTTTGGGCTGCAAGCGTGATTACATTTTTCCTGATACCACCCTCTTAGATGGATGAAGCTGTGTGAAACTATAGATTGATTTATTTTATACTAGTTTTTGCCAATAGTTTCATCCGTTGAGCCTTAATAACCTGCACGGAAATGCACCCGAAATTTGTATGATGATAAATTGTGCAGGAAACTATTTAAATTATTAGGCTTATTCAGATTTACTTAAGTTTTGTGGATAGAAGTAACCGAAACTGCTTTGTACTATCAATTAAAACATTATATCATCTACCGAAAGCAGTTAAAAAATTACCATGTAATAATTTCAATATAAAAATAAATAACTTGATAAACATTAAGAAACATTTTAATTACAATTTGAATTTTTGTAATAATACGACTTGATTTTAACTTTGGACTAGCAAAACAATAGCTCGGGGTAAAAGTATTTTCTTATTTTGTTTGTAATATTTTGTACTCTTTGGTTGTTGATACTATGAAAAGGGTAACTAACTTTACATAACTGTTTCCCGTCATTTTTCAACTGTTTTTCTGCTCAGTAAGCCGAGTGTGTCTAAAGCAGCAAATCATTCAGAAATGTTATTTCAAAAATATGAAAAATGCGATACTAGCCGCGAAAAAACTGTGACATTTATGGACATAATGCAGTATCAGTAAAAGCATCACAAAGTTGGTTCAAGAGCTTAAAATCTAGAAATATTAATGTCAAAGGTGACAAGGAACAAGGTTGTGGTTTTTGATACCAAACAGCTGCAAAATTGTAAATTGAGCAGAAAATAGTATTAATCCATTTGAAAAAGTCTGGTTACACAAAGAGCTTTAAAATTGGATACCAATATTTAGTTACTTACACATAAGCTTACTTTCAATGTTTTCTAAATAGAATTTTCAGATATCACCACAAACGCGCTTTTCATCGTGATTTTTCAGTGATAAATCATAGAATATTTTTATGCTTTATTAGAAAGCTGACAAAAGCCAAAATATGCTCCAAAAAATTTTTTTTACTTTTTTTGAATTATTATGGAAAAATTGTTGCAACAATTTAGCTTTTATCTTGTGTTTAAATTCCTGTACCGGAATAGTTAAGATTTTTTTAAATGTTTTAACGCTGTGCGTTGACCTTATTTTGTCAACCTAAAACCTTTTCTTTTTCAATTCACTGTCCTGGCAGATTATACTTTTAAAACTTTGACTTTTAGAATTATAGGTTTTTTTTTAATTTTTTTCTATTTTTATACTGTTTCAACTTTCATGTATTTCCTTTGTAAAATACAAAGAAACTTTTCATAGACACAAATTTATAACTTGATTAGATGCAATATAAAAATATATCTATTCCTATACGCGAGTATATTCTTCAAAATATGTAATTTGATATTGATGATAAATAACGCTTAGTACATCATTTTGTGACATGTGTTTGTAAAGGATAAAGCTTCATATTTTATTATATTACGTAAATCGTGTGTATTATTCAAGATATTATTTCAACTTTCTAATACGGAGTCAAGATACGTAGAAATGTTATATATATATTTTTTCGTTTACACGTGTAACATATCATAACAACGTCTACATGTATCGCCAACCACTAAAATTATTTTAGTGTGGCTGTAAGAGCTATACACAGTGATGTCAAATGGTTACTAAAGGAGCACCACTCAAGGAGCGCCACTAAAGGAGCGCCACTAAAGGAGCGAAATTTGCTCCGATCTAAATGTTTATGAAGTGAACGATTTATTTAGATTACCTGCATATAAATTGGAGTTTTCTGATCCAAATCGAATGATAAAAGATTTAGTAAGGAAGTTTTTCAACCAATACTTACAGAGGACGGTGAGAACTTTTTGACGTCAATAAGAACAAGCAATTGTCAATGTTGAAAAAAAAAACTACATGCCATTTGACGTTCTATTGTAGCGTAATTAAAAAATACTTTTAAAGTTTTGTTTAAAACTCTGTACATTTTTTTATGACGACGAGGCTATGTTACATGTTTATCCAAGAGGAACCCACTCACTCTACCTTTGAATATTCCAGGACTATACGTTTTAGGGACAATAGACGCCGGCAGCTTAATCCACATTTTCGTGCGAACCAAAAATGAGCTACCATATTTTTGGTTTTTAATGGCAAACATTGTCATGATAAAATTAAATGATGCTATCAAGTTAAAATTTTTTTTACTTTCACTTTTTTGGCCCAATTCACATAGAATTTAGGAGGTAAAAATAAAAAAAGTTACATTCTAATTACGCGATTACCACAGCTGATTATTTATGTCAAATACTCTTTTTAAAACCGTTACAACAGCATAAACATGGCATGAACAACAATAGCTAAAAAACTATCCTAGATAAGATAATTAAACATTCACTTAAAGTTTTTAAGGAATTCAATCGAAGCAAATAAAGTCCCACTTAGTTTGGGGCCAGTTCAGTAAGTTTGCCTGAGGTTTTCCTAAATTTTCCTGTCAGTTTAGTTTATAACCTTTTGACTTGAAGTGAAGAACTTGAGCAAAATATCAATAAATGTTAGCGAGGTAATTTATAACCAAAAACATCAGAAAAATAAGATAATATCCAAAAGTAAGGTGAAATATGCTTATTTGAAACCTTTTCTCACAGATATTTAGCCTTAAGTTTGTTTAAGCTACCCTTAATTTCCCTCTAAGCAATATAAAATGATTTGTGTTTAATTCACTCCAGACGAGGTAGTGGTTTTAAATACCTAAAAAATCTACCATATGTCAATCAAATCTTTACTTTTTCAACTATTTTCGATAAAATTTGGATTAGGTGTTAGTTTTAATCTCAATGATTTGTTTTAACTGTGATGCTCGGTACTATTTCAATTAGAAAACGCTGAAATGAAATTACGCAAAATGTGTTGAGAGTTTTATTGGTTACTATTTACAGGTACATTCAGTAGTGGATCAAGGGAGCGGCGGCGACGTAGGGTAAAGTGGCGATCCTTGGTGCGACGTAGGTGGAGTAGGTGATAGGGCGCGCGATTATGGGCAGGCGAGGAGCCAGCACTACGGAACGCTTCTTCAGCACGTGCGGGGCGAACGCTTTAGCGGTGTAGTGCGCGGCGCGGTCCAGGTTCACGTCCAGTGTGTCCAGGGGCCTGCCGTCAGTACCCAGGATGCTGGCGGGCTGCCCGGGTGCTAGCGACAGTGGCCCGCGGTAGTTGTATGGCGACAAGATGGCGGCGGGAGTGAGCGCGCCGCTGTACAGCAGCTGACCGCTGCACGCTGCCAACAGAGCACTCAGGACTACTAGTTTCATCATTCTGATAGTTCGGTGTACTGGGTAACACTGATGCCCTACTAACAATGCACTTCGTTTTTATACTTCACTTGCCAAGACGTTAATTTGATATGAAACCGGAAGACCATTGCGTGACCATGTGAGGTATAAAATATGTGTATCTTTCTTTTAACTTATTGTACTTATGACTTGTATTCTTTCAACATTTTTTTCATTTCTGTAATAAAAGACAAAACAAGGTCTGTAAGTATAAAATAAAATGGTCCAGTTCAAAAAATTGCTTTAATGCAATATCCTTTATGTGACTTTATATTAGCGTGTCGGTGATGAATTGTTTAGGTTCGGCTTTGCGACCAGACGACTCATTTCTATCGCGGTTACTTTCAAGTTTAGATACGAACATGTTTTATGCAACTTATGAACGATAAACAAGATGACTTAGTCGTGGAGATTAAAACTGTTATCTATCTTATGATATATTATATCTTATGATAGAAACTCCATGTTCCATTGTAAGTGAAAGCATTACAGATTGTCTATTATACATAGACAATAGGCCAGCAAAGTTTCTTTTGTTAAGATAACGTCTGGGCCAGCACAGCGTGACCGTGTTCTGGAAAGGGGAAGAACAGGCAGTGCAAGCACAGGAACAAAGGCAAGTCTGCTGTCGGCAACACTTCATTAATCGTTTTATACCGATAGATATTAATCTAGTTATTATTTCATTTAATTTTACACCTATCATCTGATATATTTGTACGGATGGTCAAACTAGGAAATAAGAAAAAATCCTTTGTAAGTTCTTCTCAAAAGAAAGTCCCATGAATCGTAGCTCTTGTAGTTTCAAAGATTTGTGATAATTTGGTGATGATTTTTGTATGAAAATGCAACTTTGAATCTCTCCTTGCAAAATTTCAGAATTGTAGCCCTTATAGTTTCAGAGTTTTCGTGATGAGTGAGTGAGAAAGTGAGTGAGTGATATACTCTTTTATATAATGTAAATTATTAAGTTTAGTCAATTGAATGGCTAATTACTTATTTAAAATTTAAAAAAATAGAACAAATCCGGCAATATTTTTTTAGTATTTACTGTTGTTTCTCGATAATTATTCTTGTACCTATAAATTGTTAAGACAATAATAATTTAAATTATCTTATACCGTTTACTATATAAATAAAAGTAGCTAAAGCAAGAGAATTAATTATAATTAAAATAATGTAAATTCGTAAAAAAAACAGGAAAGCTTTTTTTATTATATTAATGACCTATCCTATCATGCGCCGATTAGGGTAAAAATATTTTGCGCCAAATTATAATTTTATCGCATAAACCTTTTTGTATATTGAAACTTTTTTTTTCTTTCAACAATTTAGTACTAACAAAACGATAGACTATCGTGACCACGGCAACTGCAAAGATGCCGAAACGTCGAAATAATTTTAAAATTAACTAAAATATACGCGATAATATCCGGTAAAAAGTGTTTTATTTAAAGACCTTAGATATGGCTGATATATTTTGTAATTATTTGTACGAATATAGAAAATAAATAATAATAATAATAAATTCTCAAACAAACACACCAACTGTACGGCACGAAAGTAACCAGTGGAACCCAGAAAATACATATATAAATATAAACAACCATGCCCCGAAAACAAAGTCAGTGTTCATCACACAAATTAATGCTCCGACCAGGACTCAAACCTGGGACCTCCGGCGTATGAGGCAGAGCTACTACCAATTACGCTCCTCGGCCGTCTTTGTGTACAATAATGCTTTATTATATATTATTTAACTGTTGTTTCGTTTCATCTGCATTTATATTTGGGTGAATTTCAACAACTGGTGTTTTTTTTATCGTATCGGTGAACTTCTTAATTTATGTGTTTTTTGTGTATTTTTTAGTATTTATGTATTCTTTAGGACATTATATATTTCCAGATTTATGGATATCAACCTACCATTAAAGACCAAGGAGAAAATTTAAATTGAATTTTGGTTGCCAACGATCTGATAAACCAGCCACCGATTAATTTTTCTGGGCACCGATATGAGAAGGGTGACCACCGAGGTGATAAGTTTTTCCACCGAAATGATATTTTGACCCACCGATATCATTAAACCATGCACCTTAATGTACCAAAACGGTGTAAAAACATAGGTGGTACCAATGTATTTTGACAACAGAAACTTACACGTGATCTTTTTACATAAGACCTTCTAATCTAACGAGAACTGAGTTCTTAGTAATCCAATTCAAGTGTTTTATACTATAAAGAATAAAAATAAGGTTATTTTCATTATCATTGTCTTTATTTAATATAAGTAAAGTCTACCTACTCTAGAGCGAACATTAATCAGTGTTTGAAATTGACATATTTGTATTTATTAATGTAACATTATATAATTATTTTAATTAAACTTACTTATTTAAATAAAAAAATAATAACCGTTACTGATCAGCATAATTATTTTAGTTTTAACGTTAATCAGACTTTAAATTAAACTTTAATCACAATGGAAATGCACTCCTCATCTGATCAAAACTTACGTCTATAAAATAATGTCCTCGTTTGGTCAAAAACTTACAAACTAAGTAATTCGTAATACTTCGGTAGTAATTCTGTTACTACATCATTGGCCTCTGGAACACTTACTTCACTATTTTTGTTTCGGGCAACAGCCGCCTTAGCTTTTTTCCTTTGATAATATGCGTGGGCAGAAATTTGGTCTTTTTTTGTGCAAGCCGACGAGCATGTGTAGTCATTTGTATTAAACAAAATTCCTCTAAAAATCTTTAGTTAAATAATATATTTGCTATTCATATTCAGAAATGCCTGGGTAGGTACCATCCTCCCTATCTTAGCCGCTAAATAACTACCTGTAAGCGTAGTTGTGTTCCGGATGAAGGGGTGGACCAGCCAGTGAAATGACAGGAACATAAGACTTGACCATCTTAAATGTTGGGTCAGCAACGCATCGTTAAGCATTGCACGTCCCTTTAACGATGTCCTGGATGCTACTTACCATCAGATGGATCCAGTGTTCGTTTGCTGGCTTCAATGAAATAAAAAATAGCTCACCATCATTATGTTAGCTTTATTGAATAGATACCTCCCCAAATGACATGCACTTGAAGGTCATACGTTGTAGGTGCATGCTACCACGTGTGTTTGTATTTAAAGAGATAGCTATCGCGGGCGTGTATGACGAGTTTGTGCATACATCTTGCAATATAAATTACCGGTTTAATGTAAAGTCATTAAGAATGTTTAATATAACCGATTTAAATAAAGTCTTCGCTATTTTACGATCATCAGGGCTCTGACTTCATTGAAGTCGGTTAGATGTTTTATTTAAACATTTTTATTTCACTATTTTTAGTTATAAACTTTTGATACAGTGTACCGATAAAATGAGCAAATGTCATCGCTGAGCTGCCTCCTTGTGCGCTGCTACAGCACACGTACTTAACACACGTCGTGTAATATGCCATTGTTGTTGTTTGTTTTTATTTATTTTATTTCTTAAATAATAATAAGGTGTTCAAATAATAATTTAATGTAATATGTATGTGAGTTTGTAGTACCAATAAAGATTTTATCTATCTATCTATCTACCATTCCCTAAGTTGAGATACTGAAACTAATAGTAAAAGAATGTAGTAAAAGAATGAATGTAAATGTAAAAGAATGTATATTAGGAAAGTATTTCCTGGGATGTAGTAAAACAAACAAACATACATACACTTATGAAATTTGGCATACGTATTCCGCAACGAAATGACGGAAACCACCAATATGATAAAACGACTCACCGAACTGATAACAAGAGCCACCGATACTATAAAGCAATCCACCGATGTGATAAAACTGTCCGTTGAATCATGAAGTGAGACAGCGATATGAGAAATAAGTCACCGATTCGATTTTTCTGACAGTATCGGTGAAAATTATCACAACGGTGGCAATAAACGACCACCGATTTCACCGATTTGAAAACACCGTCTTGATAAAAGACACACTTTTTCAAATATTACAAAAAAACCACAATATCTAGGATAAATTCAATAACAGTTAATCAAACTAATCCACTAATTACCTTTGTAAAAAGCAAAAAACCACAAAATAACTACTCATTAGACTAGATAAAGCCATCACCGATATTATAAAAAAAATGTCCGCGAGCAAATAAAAAGGCCTACTTACGGGTTTGGCGGGAACATGCAGCTAATTTGGCTCGCATCCTTCCTGACTGCATAGTAGCACGTTTCTAACGTAAAATAAATTTGGGGGCGGGGACACTGTGGGACTCGTCTATGCCAAATTAGATCATAATTCCTTTGGGTCACCGACAAGACAGCATTTTCCAGGACAAGTACGTTTGTGCCTCTTATAAAAATAAACGTATATTTATAGAACAAAATAAATTATTTTTTAATAAAAAAACTATTATTCCATGAAATAGAATAGGTTTTAAACTTGATTTTGTTATGTTTATAGACTTATAAGCTTTTACGTCTGTAAAAAAAGTTGAGGGACAGCACCGATACGGGAAAATTTGGAGTTTATGTATTTATTTCTACCCTTAAATATAATCTAATTAAAAATATATTTTTGCCACAACCCAATTACTACTTATTCTATTCTAAAATAAATAATTCAATACAAAATTTTTATTTTAAAAAACGAATTTCAACGAAGACAAAAAAAAAAGTCGATTGGGAAATTCACCCATTTTCATCTGCATCTGCACTAATGGTTGAATCAATCACTTTTTACAATAACATGTTCTTGAATAAACATTAATGTATAACTTGTGCAATATTTCGTGAACTTAATTTAAAATATAAGCATTTTTAAAGTTAAGAGATTGGATTTTAGATTTTGGCTCTACATCACAAAATAATCAATATTATCGAGATTTAATAAGGTAAAACTAAAGATAATAACTAAGAATGTTTAATTTGAATATTACAGAGTATCCGACCCAGAACCAACAAATATTTGACGTACGTGATAATATATTATATCAATGTCTCGCGTATTCTTTTATTTTGCTAAATGAATGCACTACACACATGTTGCAACTCAACTCCAGTGTAAACATTGTTTTTTGTTAAAACCACAGACGGCTTATCTTCATATAATATACAGCACAGCCTGTAAGTTATATTTATTAAACATAAATTAATAAATATTGTTAGCAGTATCACTTTTATTAAGAACCTTTAGAAGTTTGAGAAAGTAACAAATAAATGTCGCAGCATCATATTTTTTTTACCTGTACAAAAAAAATAACTGATTTAAACACCTGGCATGCCCAGTATGAATATTTTTTATCCAAACAAATACTTATGAAACGTTTTGAATTGCACACCTTAAATAGCTGAATTATAATTATTGCTAAGTAGACATCGCCCTACATAGTGTACTAAGTGGAACAATATAATTTTTACTTGAATTCGTAACTTGAACTCGTAAACTGGCAAAGCACAAATTAAATGATTTTATCAAAGCAAAAGCTCGTACACGCATCTTACTTAATGACGCCTATTCTACACCTACATAGTTATTACATACTTGGTGAAGGAACAACCGGTTTGATGTTGAGCACTCGATCGGTGCAAAGCCGGTTGTAATTTTTTTATTTTTGTAGGGTGGTGTCTCTAATAACCTTGCACTATAAATGCCAATATTTCCTGGACAGTTGCTTCGCACCGGTTTTGAAAAACGAGATCTATGTTTATTCCAGACCTGCAAATCTGTATAAAAGAGGTGCGAGAATTAGTCCGGGCATCAGTTGTGTCTAGTACAAGCAACCGTCACTTCAAGATGTTCAAATTCGTAGCTCTGTGCGGTCTGCTGGCGGTGGCGGCGGCCGAGCCCGGCCTCATCAGCGCCCCAGCCTACTCCTACAGCTCATACCTGTCCTCGCCGTACTACGCCGCGCCGGCCCTGGCCCCCGCTACCTACGCTGCTCCTCTGGCCTACTCCGCTGGATACGCTCCTGTCGCGTACTCCGCTCCTCTCGGCCACTTGATCAAGAAGCGCTCCGCACCTGCGTTAGCTTTTAACTCGTACATCGCGCCCGCGTACACCGCCGCCTCCTACGCCGCTCCTTACTACTCCACCGGCCCCGCCTTCTACTCCGCCGCCTCCCCCTACTACCCCGCTGCCTCCATCTACTCCTCGCCCTACCTCATCAAGAAGTAAGCTGTGAGAATGGATTCCGGTTCGGGAGCAGCCGTGAAGTGGAACACCAGCAGTAGAGAAATGAAGGATAGGTATTTAACCTACAATAACTCAGTGCATCCAATAACCCACCTTTACGAATGCTAATAAACATTTCAAATACAAATCTCAATTTTGTTTTCTTCTTAGAGATTGGCTTATGCCTGCTCATTATTTAACTATCTGCCTATAACTGACTACAGACCTACACGGCAGATTGTTCATGTAGGAGTTCACGGCCATCTTGTAGGTAGGTATTAACTTTGTTATAATTCATTTTTAATTTTACTAATTAAAATGAGAATAACACAAATAACACCAACCCGAACCTGCTGTTTATATAATAATTTTAATTTTTTTTTCAAATTGAAACATTATGTGTTATTTGTTTGATTTGCCCATATTGTACAATACTTAAGTCACTGGTGATGGTGTGAGTGCCGTAATTCGAAAACGACTTTCAACTTGCACACTTGTGAGTATAATATCCCTCAATGTCAAATGAGCCACAAACAAGACACAAGAATTATAGAGTTTTTTTTGTATTTATACAGAGTAAGCCATAAAAGTTCCATGCCAGAAACAAATGGTTTTCGTAAATTTTACATGCGCTTTACTTTATACAGAAAACCAACATACACGGTAAGTTATATAAAAGCTTGCAAACTGAGGTACAGATCGAGCCTTCGTGTTAGAATTTTTTAACCCTTATAATTTAAAACAACTCTTGTTATGAAACCATTCCTACAAAAGCAACTTTTGATACACATATTAGATAAAATTTTTAGGTGATTCATAAGTACGTACGTACATTTTATTTATTCATAAAATACATGGGTGACGTCACAAGTCATCAGCTTTTAGTATGAAGCGTTCTCGGTTAGGTCCAAAAAAGTGATTTTAAAATTGTGATACCTTGGGAAGTTTTTGTGATACCAGAATAATTCTTTCACCGATGGCGCTATATTGAGATATTCTTTGATCAAACACAAAAATTTTTATCAGCAAATTATTTGAGCGTACTGTTCTGGATCATTATCAAATGGGTATTTCAAATATTGGGAATATATTATCCACGAAAAAAAGTGTTTACTTTCTGAAACCATAATTTTTGAATGAATCATCAGTCATACAGCCTCTTGTTGGAGAATGAATGAAACCTACTGAAGAAAACAATCCTTCAACAGCCCCCGACGAGCACAACCTTGTATTAAATTGAACTAACACCCTTTTGGTATTTGGATAATTATACAGAATAGTGGGCTCTTTACCTGATTTGGGCCCTCTGGAAATATTCCAAACCAAGTACTATTAGGAACTAATACAAAAATCTGTTATGAAATTATTCATGGCTAAAAGACTTAATGCGTGACTGGCACATCTTTGGTGTCTTGGCAAATTATCTCTCGACTCTTATCTTGTGAACAGTTTAGTTAAATCTAATAACGTATGACAAGCTAAAAAAAGACATTCAAAGTGTATGAAACTATTAGGCTAGTCGATAATACAATACAATACAATAATACTTTATTGCCATCATGACACAAACATATTTAAAAAAATTATAACAATAACAAAATAACACAATCATGAGACAATGATATTGTTTTGTAAATTATTATTGATTGTCTTATGTTTACGCGGTTTTAAGTAATTATTACTAAGCCGCGTTAACTAATATCTCTGAGGTAAAAACCAAGGTACTTTGAACCCATAAGTACTTAAAATACTCGTACTAAATGCTTGCATCGGGTATTTGAAAATATTAATAACAATATCATTTTTCGAAATTAGTTAAATACAAATACTAAATACATAGATAGATAGATAGAAAAGCTTTATTGTTACTTCAGACACACAAACATTACAAAAAATATAATAAATAAATAAAAATAATAAATATTTCTAACAATCACACCACATTACCTAGCCTAAATTAAGTATCGTTAAGAACTTGTGCTGTGGATACTAGATAACGGATAAATAAACTTAAGAAATATATAAACACACATAGATTTTTTTATACATAAATATTAGAAATAAACTTAAATAAACGTGCATACACATCCATGACTAGAAAGCAAATGTAATAAAATATCTGCCCCTACCAGGATTCGAACCCGGGACCTCTGGCATGGAAGGCTAGGTTACTTACCTCCACACCAAACAGGCCGTTGACATATATAAGTATACATTAAAATCACAAACAAGACGCATACATAAAAATAAGAACTAAATTGATTATTATTAGTACACGAGAATACAACAAGAGTATAATGCATGTGTGCTGCAGCAGAGCAAAACGCCATAGCTCAGCGGCATCAGCTCAGCTATGGCCTTTTGCTGAGGGAGTGAGAGCAAGATCATTTAGTTTCAGCTACGACTTATAGGAATTTCAGACACGGATCGAAATGGAAATGAAAAAATACAAGAAAAAATAATATACACATATACCAAATCTGCTCTTAAGCAATGTAGTTAATGATGGTTTCATTTCAAAAAATGTATAGCTTGTGAGTATTCATATTTATGAAATGATGCAGATAAAGCTCCGCAACATAATGCAATTTGAATTCAATGTAATTAATCCATATTATTGCAATTTTTTGTGCACTTTCGCAAGATTTTCTTAATTATAGTTTTAATAACTACTATTGTTTCATGATAAATTAAATACCAGTGATATGAGCATATCTCATTACCAGTTAGTAGTAATGACCATAACTGAATGTGGTCATGTAGTCGAAATCCTGTAATGTGAGTTCTTCTACTTAGAAGCTGCTATAAAAGTAACATATAACAAGAAGTAAGACTACGTTTAAATAAATAATAAATATTTCTAACTGACACACCACATTATCTAGCCCAAATTAAGTATCATTAAGAACTTGTGTTATGGATACTAGATAACGGATAAATAAACTTATAAACTTAAGAAATATGTAAACACTCATAGATTTTTATTAATATATAAATATAAGAAATAAACTTCAATAAACATACATACACATCCATGACTAGAGAGCAAATATAATATAATATCTACTCCTACCAGGATTCGAACCCGGGACCTCTGGCATGGAAGGCAAGGCGACTTACCTCCATACCAAACAGGCCGTCGCGCGTTAAAGTAGTCAATCTTGAGTCAGTCAAAAATTAGAAAAATTTGAATAGATTCCAGATAAAGTAGGCGTATGTAGACAACCTCTTAACTACAGGACACGAAGAAGTTTTCTTAAAGCCTCCGAAATAAAACTAAACTGATTTAAGCTATACCGAAAATTTCACATTGTGTAAGAAAAAAATAAAATGTAGAAGAAACAAAAACAAGAAATAAAACATTGGCATGATCAATATCCGGTAAACTCAGCGCACTCGGAAGTGGCCCAGGCTAAAGGTGAGAATCGCTTGTACTTGTCTTTTCTATGCGCCTGGCATACTAGTGGATGATGACACTACAGGGATTCGAATCCGAATCTGAGCATGTGCCAAGTAAGTAAGTGGTAAGTGGTTGAATATAATAAACAAGTGATATCAATTTAAATTATGTTTTAAACATCGCCCATCAGCCCTTAAAAAATTCTAGAAAAATGCTCTCTTCGCTTTAGTTATACATTTAATTACTTAGAATAGAATTTACAAGTTAAAACATTTTAAGTACGTTTACAGGTAGAACATGAGTAAATGTTACATTGGTGGAAAATTGAAAGGTTGTAGGTACTACATATCCTTATAGCTAATAGTAGTAGCAACTAACGATAGAGAAAAATAACTTAAAATAAGATTAGCAAATATCATACTTAAGATATAATAATAAGTTGCTTGAATTATTACCAGATTGTTTTTTTTTTAATGCATAAAATTGTATTGGCCACAAAAACATATTAAATCATTATATTTAAAGCAAAAATAAAAAGCATAAAAACAACTTAACGAACAAAGAAAAGTGTGATCTTTCTTATTTTAACAATTAAGCATGGAATTTATCAAGAGAACAACCGTAAATATCAACGTCGTACCTATATCCATATATAGTCTTTCACATACCTATGTTTTATTTTTTTCTTAAGCGCAACCGAAATTTTTCCTGTTCTACTAGAGGTTGTGAGTAGTATAAAAATGAAGTGCATTGTTAGTAGGGCATCAGTGTTATCCAGTACACCGAACTATCAAAATGATGAAACTAGTAGTCCTGAGTTCTCTGTTGGCAGTGTGCAGCAGTCAGCTGCTGTACAGCGGCGCGCTCGCTCCCACCGCCATCTTGACGCCACACAACTACCGCGGGCCGCTTTCGCTGGCTCCCGGGCAGCCCGCCAGCATCCTGGGTACTGACGGCAGGCCCCTGGACACACTGGACGTGAACCTGGACCGCGCCGCGCACTACACTGCTAGAGCGTTCGCCCCGCACGTGCTGAAGAAGCGTTCCGTAGTACTAGCTCCTGGCCTGCCCATAATTGCCCGCCCCATCGCCTACTCCACCTACGTCGCACCAAGGATCACCACTCTGCCTTACGCCGCCACTCCTTTGATCCGCTACTAGTCCACCTCTAAACCTTAAAAAATAAATCATAATACAAATGACGTTCTTTTTTCTTCATCCTAGAAAACCACCTACTTAATTAGCACGATTTTGAAGTCCTTAATATGCATGGTCCCATTGTTTAAATAAATTAACCAATAAAATTCTTCGTCTTCAAAATTTCATCGTCAATTAGAAGGAAAACGTTTTCCGTAATAAAGAAGTCCGTCAAAGTGGAAATCTGCACGCAAACACGCTTAAATGGAATCACACCAGTTTTGTATCAAAGTCTAAATATCACACTGACCTTCCTTTACATATGATGTTACATATTAACATTAGAACAAAAAACGAGGAAAAAAATTATGACCTAAACCTACGATACCTAAACTACGTCGTATATATTTGATACTCATCACTCATTTTCTTGTACATGCTTAAATATTCAGGAGAGCGAAATAGCAATAATTCCACAGAATAAGGCCAAATATAATAGGTCTTTACCTATGAAACTGCCGTTTTGCCGTACTGGCCATTTCAAATGAAAATATTTTTTTTTTGACTGATAATTCTAATTTTAAATTAATTTTATTTGACAAACATGGAATTCTTTTTCTAAAATCGTCATTTGTTTAATAGTTAGTGTTTTGTTTTCAACGCATTCGAACATTTTTCGTCATCATGGATAAGTTAAAAATTCGAGTAATTATGGAGTATGAGTACCGTCGTGGCAGCAAAGCGGCACAAGCGGCACGCAACATCAGCGACGTTTACGGAGCGAACACTACAAACGAACGCACCACCCGTTATTGGTTTACCCGCTTCCGTTCTGGAAATTTTGACCTGAAAAATGAACCCGTGGTCGTCCGAAAACTTTGGTCGACAATGACGAATTAAAGGCAATTGTGGAAGCTGATGAAACTCAATCCGCGGCTGAATTAGCAGCAGATTTCGACGTTAGCATCAAAACAATATTGGTCCATTTGCGTCAAATTGGCAAGATAAAAAAGCTTGACAAATGGGTACCCCACGAACTCAATGACCGCCAGCGCGAAGTACGCGTGGAGACGTGCCTTGCACTGCTCAGCAGGCATACAAATGAAGGAATTCTGAACCGCATTGTTACTTGTGACGAGAAATGGATCCTGTTTGACAATCGTAAGCGCTCAGCAAGTTGGTTGGACCCTGGTTCAGCACCCAAACAATGCCCTAAACGAAAACTTGCCCCTAGAAAAGTGATGGTCACTGTTTGGTGGTCTAACGCGGGTGTAATTCATCACAGCTTCTTGCCAAACGGGACAAGCATTACTGCAGATGTGCACTGTGAAGAACTGAACACAATGATGGAGAAGCTCGCACGTCTCCAACCAGCTTTGGTCAATCGTTCGGCTCCACTGCTCCTGCACGACAACGCGCGACCTCATACTGCACAGCAGACGGTCTCCAAGCTACAAGAGTTGGGTTTGGAAGTTCTCCGTCATCCGCCGTACTCACCAGACCTTGCGCCTACAGACTTCTACTTTTTCCAGAATTTGGATAACTTCTTGGCGGGAAAAAAATTCAATACCCGAGATGCAGTACAAAATGCCTTTGAAGAATTTGTTGCCTCCCGTCCAGCTGATTTGTTCAAGAAAGGCATCAATAAGCTACCAATGCGTTGGCAAAGATGCATTGATTGCATGGGTGATTATTTTGATTAATAGAAATAAAAAATATATAAAAAAACTACGCTTCATTTATATCGTGAAAAACGGCAATGTCATAGGTAAAGACCTAATATTTCTTTTACCAAACCTTTAATTTTGACGGAATCCTTTTAAATTAATATTTGTAGATTCGTGTAGTTCGGAAAAACTTGCTCATAATTAAAAACCTGAGTAATTCCGTGAGCTCAGATTGAACTTTCCTGATAATAATGACTTCAAACGTTTACTCCGAAAAGGCGTACCCCTATGAAATAATGACATTATTTAAGTCGTTTGAAATGACTGAATAGAATAAATGTCTTTCAACTCGAGATTAATTTTATAGTTCACTAAATGATTGCAGTCCTAAGATGTGCAACCTTTTGGAAGGAAAGGAAGTTAGGAATAATTTTAAATGTAATAACTAGAGTGGTTACTCTGATCTTTACTTAAAAATTGTTGTTTTATTATTAACTGATATTTTTGAAATTTTTGACAAGTCTGCCTCAAAAGTTATGGAATGGATCCAGCCCGTTACTTCACTGCAATCGGACTATGTTGGGATGCTATGTTAATTCATGAAATAGTGAAATAAGAGTCACTTACAGATTTTGATATAATTATTTTTATACAAAATTTAGAAATATTAGAGGTGTCCAAGAGAGCGTTTCTCGGTCTAGGGATTTTGTACATTCAATCTAGAGACGGGGCAGTACATGATACTGTCTCGCGAGTTAAATGTTTGGGTTGCTTTTCTAAGCGTTTGAAGTTAGCGTCCCTGAGATTTTTTAGGTGTTCTTGAACTATAGGTAGTGCAAGATATCGGTGCAGGTCCGCGTTACGGACATACCAGGGTGCGTTTGTGGCCCTACGACATAAGAGATTCTGTACTACCAGCAGCTTCTACACAAGGGAGAAAATGGCGTGGGATTGGACAAGCATAAGTCATAACTGGTCTAACTCAGACCTAAAAGAGCGTTCGCTTATTTCTTATAGACATTTTACAGTGTTTTACCTTACATACTGTTTAGGCAACCCAGGTAGAGACGGGCAAGTTTGATCCAAAGTTATGCTTAATTATTTAGTATTTCGTCTCCAGGAGACGGGAGCTCCTAGCATTCGGAGATGGAAGTCATTGGCGATTGCAGAATTTTTTCTGGGTTCACATCAATACGCTATTCCTGAAATCATTCGCCAAGGGCGTTTACGGCCTTTTGGAGTTTGGTGATGAGATCTGATACACGGCAGCATTTGGTGTAAAGGGCAGTGTTAGCTGCAAAGAGGGTTAGTCCGACACCATTTGACAGGATGGGTGTGTCATTGGTGTACATGGTTTATAAAAGAGGAGCAGGCCCTGGGGCATTCCAGCCGTGAGGGGGTGGCGGGTAGAGAAAAAGATGTGATATTAGAGATAGGATCCGACTATCCTGACAAGGCGATCCGGTAAGAATATGTTGCTAAGTTTTTTTTTTTTTTAGATTCTCCTACCTCCGGCATGGGGGCCGTAGACTTTATTTATCTCTCGTTTCTCTCATTCCATTTCACTTTTCATACTTTCCATTCTCTTAAACTTCATTCCTTTCTTTCTTTCGTAGGGATTTCCTTCAATGAGCTACACAATTTTTCGTTCTTATTCTTACGGGTTCCGTGGGGACAGTGAAGCTACGCCTGTCGGTTTTATTGTCCTTCTCTATATCTCATTTACGACACTTCACATATTTTTTATAACTTTATGTCTACTGATTTTTTCTACACACTAATTTTAATATTTCTTTTAGCACTCATTTCAATATTGGTACCCGATTTGTTACTATTCTTTTGTCTTAACTTTCCACAAATATGTTGTACGTAAATATACTTCATTATATTTGGTCAACATATTTCTTTCCTCTTTTTTATTTTCCGTTAGTGCTGTAAACTCAGTCTTAGTGTTTATAACCTTGGGGTAAGAAAACTGCCTCTCATTGCAAATCGAATGCAGAGCCCAAAGCCAGTCCTGGCAGACCGGTCGGTGTTTCGGCATTGGTTTCGTCTTCCTTATCTCCAAGAGATGAGGCCGTTCCAACCATACCGTCAACTCTACTGCCTTTCTTAGATTCATTATGGTCCGCCAGACTTTTCATCTTTGAGCCCTCACATTCAGCTGACCATTTAATGCTTGCAATAAGCTCAAAATTTTGTTGTCTTAATTTATATACAATGCGAAGAGGTTTTACGACCAAAAAGACCTTAGCAGTACGCTATTGATGCCCTAGCCAGTGCGTCCCATCGCTTGCGCACTCTTTGGTCGTTCTTAGCTGTCGTACAATTTCTGCAGGAAGGAGCGGTGCCCGCCTGCCATTCCGCGCCATCTGCCCTTAGGTGAGGGCCTCCATAATGGCTACACAGGTCAGCCTCCCCCGTGCAGAAGCGCTTGCTATGGCCGAAACCCAGTCACTTGGTGCACTGTATCAAGGGCGACTGGTCCTGAGTTCTGATACGCTGGAGATCTACGTGTAACACTCAAAACTCAGTCGCCCTTTTCCAGATGAGCGGAGAGACTGTCAGGATGACGTGCCCAGTTAGTGGATTTCTAGCCTTTCGCCTAAACTTTACCCGCATGCGCTCGTTCTCCGGTGCAAGGCCAGAGAAGATGTCACCATTTTGGTTTTTAACCGCCTTTATTATGTCCTGGTCAGAGTGGATGAGGAGGACATCTTTTAAGATAAGCATTGAGTCTTTGTTGACCACATCCTCACAGAGAAGGCGTTTATCTGCTGCCTCGATTCGGTCTCTAACTTTTCTCCTCTCTTCTGCTGTTCGGCAGCTCATAATTATTTTACGGTCCTTCGCTTTTCGTACCTTCTCCACTCTGACCCAACCCTCTTTTGCATCCATCGCTTCTCTGACCCTGTCCAGGACCGCTTCACCTGTGTCCATCTCGTCTACAGACGTCACCACTACAGAGTGAAGCACTCCCCTTTCCATCGATTCTCCACCAGAACGCTGGGCGACAACACTAGAATAAGTCTGCCTTTGTTTTGTCGTTTCTTCCTTAGACATTTCCAGATATTCTCTAAGTTCATCCATTTTCTTATTGTTCTCTTGAACAATGTTCGTCGTTTCTTGTAATTGAGACCTTAAATCCTGGGTGTCTTCTGGAGCGGTCCTTTTTTCGTTCTCTCTCTGCTCACTTTCCAGCTCTTTGACGATTTGGTATAATCGCTCGACTGCCTCAGTAATTCTTACTTTTATTTCGGTTTTGATATTGCGTGAAATGCTCAAGTTTGTAGTCACCTTACTGAGGCAAGCTCGCGCTTTGGTCAATTTATTTTTATATGCAGGTCCTGCCTGCGTTGTCCTGGCTGAGATGGGGGAGGTGTGTATGGGATCCGCTCCGACTGCCTCCCATTCCCCGATACTCCTCCTCACCTTAGACGTGAGCGTAACTGTCTTTGGCGGAGATTGACTTTCGCTATCCCTGCGAGTCTGCTTTGTCGGCGTACGGTATAAATACATGCTTATAATAAAAGGAGGTAGTCGTTAATTAAAAATAAAAAGTAAATTTGTAAAAGTTGTAAATACAATACTTAATAAAATAATAAAAATAAAATTTTAAATTTAAATTTTCACGTCAAAATATCATATAATTTATTATACTAAAAGGTAGTCAAAATATATCACAGATAATATAGTCAGTTCAGGAAAACAAAAATTTCCAATAAAATAAAAAAATTTGCAATTTGCAAACTGGTCGAATAAATCGCACTTAGTCTTTTCGATTCAATATTCCCTACCTTAGAATGACACCGGACAACATTTTTATTGTCCGATTTCAGCCGGGGAGGCCTCAAACGTCGCGGACCGATTGTCGGGAAGTGACCGATGCGCAAAATCACCGAATGTCTAGAAAAATTTTGAAATTTCAGTCAAAAAACCGAAATTTATGTTAAAAAGTCGAAAATTTTTTGTGAAAATTGCAAAAATCTCAACGGTTTACCAACCGATTCGCGTGCTAAAGGTGTCAAACGACGCGTCTAATGGTCAGAAAGGTAAAACAGTCGAGATACACTACCAGGTTAGTATAAACATTTCTAAGCAATAAATAAAAACCGTATTTTTAATAAAATTTTATTTTTTTTATTTGTTTTCAGGTGCCGGTTTCAGCAGGCTCAAGATTTTAGACGCTATTGATAGCTTGTAATAAGCGCACCAATAGGACGAGCAAAGAGAAGTTTGAACGACGGCGATATTATGGAAAACAAAATTTCAGTCAAATTTTGTTGTATGAAATGTTGCTAAGATTGTAAATAACACCGTTGTGCCAGACTTTATTGAAAACCTTGGCTACATCGAAGAATAACCACGATTGTCTTAAATCACCTCGGATAAAAGCCACTGACTATGTACTCATGATGCGATGAACTTGTTGAGGGCAAGAGTGCTTGGCATTTCATTTCATGGGGAACGATGAGGGGGTTACCATTCCTCCTCATTCGAGAGAGTATAACACTCATGTCATGGTTTAGTTAGTCATGGCCTTGAGGAGGCTGATGGGTCTGTGGTTAGCTTGGATGTTCAGAGGTTTATTCGACTTGCGAATGCCTATCATTGTTGCTTCTTTCCATGCTTTTGGAAAGTATCTAAGGTCAAATGCCTGCGCATTGAAGATAATTTCTAGCAAGGAAAGCTCTTGCTGGGTCTCGGGTTATGGTTGTTTATTTTTATATATATATGTTTATTCTGGGGGCACAGAATCACTGTATCCATCCATAACACAAGGTCCACATGTTATGGCCAAACTGTAGGTGTGTTTGTCTGTGTACCATTTTATTCTTCATCATCAGTTTCAGGTGAAATGGAAGAAAAGTGCCTGCCAAATTACACAATGAAAAATTTTAAGTTCATTTATTAAGTAAAAAATATAAAAAATCTAAGAACAAAATAAGAAAAAAATGAAAATGATATTTACTTCATTGATCCCATTTGCGTAATTGAAAGGAAGCGTGCGACAAATCTCATCCTATGATGATATTTGACGCAAGCTCTATTTTTATTTATTTATATTCCTATTTGAGTGTATGTTTTGTAAGTAGTAACTAATTTTGCTATGGATCACTCTCTCCTGCCACGGTATTAATAGTATGGCATTTCTAATACAATTAAGCAGTAACTTTGTATATTATAAGGCAGTATATCAGTTGTATTATTAGCCTACGTTTTTATTAATGATTAAATTAATAGCAATTTGCAAAGTAATAACCTGAAGATGATACTACTACGGATTATATTTTTAAAATTCCTACTTTTAAAGTAAATTTAAAAAGGCAATGTGAAAATAATCAAAAGTATGTGAAAAATTGTCCGTGAATTTAAATTTAAAAAACTAGGAAATCTTAATTTGACGTCTTCCTCAATCCATATGAATAACAAAAATAGCACGTTTCAAAAGCCAAATGTCGGAATTGTTATCAAGCCCTAATAAGCTGATGTCTCCTTTGAAATTTCACGCTTTTTACTTTGCGAAACGAAAGATGCCTTTCATGGCCAAGTTAGCAATATCCTGTTCAAGTTACACGAATCAATTGAACAGTATAAAAACGAAGTGCATTGCTTTTAGGTTATCAGAGTTACCCAGTACACCAAACTATCAAAATGATAAACTAGTAGTCCTGAGTGCTCTGTTGGCAGTGTGCAGCGGTCAGCTGCTGTACAGCGGTGCGCTCGCTCCCATCCCCATCTTAACGCCGTACAACTACCGTGGACCACTGTCGCTAGCGCCCGGGCAGCTCGCTAGCATCCTGGGAACCGACGGCAGGCCCCTGGACACCCTGGACGTGAACCTAGACCGCGCCGTGCACTACACCGCTAAAGCGTTCGCCCCACACGTGCCGAAGAAGCGTTCCGTAGTGCTGGCTCCTCGCCTGCCCATTATCACGCGCCCAATGGCCTACTCCACCTACGTCGCACCAAGGATCGCTACTTTGCCTTACCTGTCACTCCTTTGATCCGTTACTAAATAAACCTTTAAATACTGACGAATAAATCATAAAACCAATGATATTTCTTTTTTCCTTAATTACAAAAAGACGGCTATTTAATTATCACGATTTTGTTGTCTTAAATATTCAAGGTCTTTATCCGTTCGAATAAAAGAATCTACAAAATTCTTCGTAAACATAACTGTTTTCCTTAACCCTTCTGATCCTACTAAAATCTACAAGAGTACACGCAAAAATATCATCTTCTCAAAACTACATGATAGAGTTAATTCTTATGATTGCTTCTACCAAATAGTGACATAAATATTTTGTATTTTAACCAGTCGATTCCCTCGCGGCAAGCGTATTTTCTAATATTTTTAAATGCAGATTTGCTTATTTTTGATAATAAAGGATGGTTTATTTTGTGTAAAACTCGCTAACTTCAGTATTTAGAGTACCCTGTATGCATATCTGTTCAGCTTCAGTTACCGGCAATGTAGAAGGAGTTTCTCAATCTACTCAAAACGTTACCCATTGTTTTAATATATTTAGTGTGTAAAAATGTTAACATCTTACCACAAAAAGTTTTTAAACTTGTAAAATTATAATGTGACTGTACTTAAGGTTTATTTTTACCAGACTTTGTGTCGACAGCTAGAAAAATCGCTCTAGCGAAAAATCAGCCTGATATGATATACGAGCGCGAGCGTCATAATAAGATTTTTTTGCGTCCACTCGTTATTTTAACGTTACTTCTTATTATAACGTAGCTTGACCACGTTATTAACTTTAAAATACACTTTAAACTATAATAATAAATATACACAGAATAAATACGATAAAATTTCATAAAATAAGACATATATTCAGGTCTGAATAGTTAATTTCAAAAACGAGCTACTTTATCCAGTTTATTGGACAATAACGTTTTAAAACGATTTATAAAGGTACCTTTTGACATAGAGTATTAACAATAAGAGTATTAGTCAGTAAAAAGTTAAATAATAATAAAAATGTCTATAAATCTATAAATAAAATAATAACTTATCAAAAAATATAAATTATTTATCAACTCCAAAGAAAGGGACATGTTCTTTTAAAGTTTTTAACTCCTTTTAACTTTGCGAAATATAAAGTGCTTTTTACGGCCAGGTAAGTCATTTCCCCTTTTAAGTCATACGGATCAATTTTACAGTATAAAATCAAACTGCATTAATAGTATCTTTGTAATCTTTTTGAACGATCAAAATGATAAAACTAAAAGTTCTGAGTGATCTGCTGGCAGTTTTCCATGATCAGCAGTCGTCATCATGACGCCGTACAACTACCGCAGGCCCTGCAGCCTGCCAGCGTGCTAGGCGCCGACGGCAGGCTCCTGGACACGCTGGACGTGAACCCGGACAGCGCCGTAATCGCCCCGCACGTGCTGAAAAGCATTCCGTAGTACGACGTGCTTGCCAACACGAGTCCATTACGTCAATATTTTTCAATGATCGCCTCGAGAAACACCCAAGCAGTTCATTAAAAGCTATTGTTTTTCACTAACAATAAAATAATCCTGAGACGGGTATTGCGTGCTCGCTCACGCGGCAACAGTAGTGATTATTTATCACGTGGCTATCGGCAATTGGTGATCGATTAGGCCCTGAAACTTTTGGATCTTGAAAAGGATTAAGGTTCACTATTCAAAGCATTACAAATATAGAATGTGCTGATTCACAATGGATAATCAAATATACGGGTGAGTATGATTGATAAAACGGTTATGAAAATATTTGTTTTCATTTTATAAAATGTTTTTGATAAATATTAGATTTCATCATCCTTATTTCTATTTGACTGTTGCTAAATTCCAATTCCTCCCAAACTTTTTTTTTATTTTCAGTTCTTGTTTCTCAATTTTGACAACCAGTTTCTTAAAGGCAAAATACGAATAGTTGAAACTCCATAACATAATATACCAATATCATAGGCGAACATAGTAAGCGTTAAATTGACATAATTTTTTAAAACGTAAATGTAAGAGCAACACAAACCATCAGTGTTATTTTAAAGAGTACCATAAAGGACACGGATACAATCTCATACATTTCTGGTCCAAGAGGCTGACAACATGAAAATTAAGTTTTTATGTGATTATAATAATTACTCTTTACAGAAAATTTTAAAACATTTCGCTTTCTGGGGGTAGTAAGTAAGGTTGGGTTCAACAGTCCTTTTTCCCATTTCCTATAAACTAACCTACTTATATTATTATTGTTTAGAGGTTTTATAGCAGAAAATAATGTAGAATAAATATTTTTTTCTTGGTATGCATCTAAATAGCAAGTTACCATTCAAAGTACACAGAAAATGATTGTGATTTTATTTAAAAAGAACAGACTTATACTTTAAATTACCAAAAATATATTCATATAAAGTAAACATCCATACAAGGCTAGTTTTTTAATCCAGCCTTTGAAATCTTCTGTGAATTGCTAATTTATACAGCGATTCATCAAAGTGCACAATCGGGAATCCAGTGAACAAATTGCAAAATCGTCGTAAGTAAGTGGTCGTGATCGTTGTAGAAGGCTTCTCGGTAGGCAAGCACAAATGAATGGAGTAAAGAAGATACGTAAAGTCCGTGTGGAAAGCTTTTGTTTTTAATAACATGGAAAATACACAAAACCACTCAAGCGCAAGGAACAATACAGTCAGACAAACAGATCAGTCAGTCACGCTCAGAATCAGCATTGCCAGCACTGATAAGTCAATTCCAAAAAAATAGAATAATAAAAATTTGTATTTATTGCCATTTATTTATCGGTTGCACTATTTTCCACACAACATGTTCAATTATTTTAATGATAAAATCATTCATATTTTGTAATCAATTGTAGTGAGTTTACTTATATTTCATTTGCTTGTCTTCTTCTAGAAACTTGTTAAGGGTTTCGGTATTTGATAAAATAAAAATATGTCTTATGATAAAAATATGGTAATCTTATGGCCCACCAATACTTAGCCTCCTTTGCATGGTAAAATAACATATAATAATAATTACAATAATACATTTCTAGACTAACGCAACAACTGTATGGCCCCAAAGTAAGCAGAGCTTGTGTTATGGATGACCTAGAATAAACATACATACATACATATGAACGAAAGAACTAACATCTGTGTTGATCACACAAATGAATAATCCGCCTAGGGCTCGTGCCAAACACGACAAACCCGAGATAAGGAACTAGACCGCTGCCGTTTTTATTTTATAATACTAAATACATAATATAATATAATACATAAAACACAAATTATGTTGTTTTTTCTTCATAGTGACTCTGGTGTAGTAACAAGGCAATACCAAAAGACATTTTAAAACAGGTAAGAAGTCATAAAAAATACAGGAAGGTATTTTGAGTTGGCGCTTAGCTCACAAAACCTGCCCGGGAACATATACTTCGACCTTCGGTCTTGCTTGTGTGATCAAGCATAGCTTTTTTTAATCGAGACTAAGATTTTAATGTCAAACATTTATTTAACAATAGAAAAATGTAAATCTAAAAAGTATTTTTAATAGCAAGACTTGCTTGTAATGGCTTGTAATTTCTTTTTGATCGTTAAAGAGCCAGTCCTGGCTGTAGAGTTACAATGAAACGCACTAGCAACGAATTCTGGCAACTTGTGAAATTGCAACTGTAGGGAAATATGCATTAAAATATAAATAACTCCACAAACAAAAACATGTACTGTGAGGCCGCAAAGTAAGCAAAGCTTGTGTTATGGATGACCATACAGTGAACTGGGGGAACCCAGAATTAACATACATATGTAATAACCAACAAATAAATGCCCCGGCCAGGCCGCGCATGTGAGGCAGGGCTGGCTACTAACCATTACGCTACTCGGCCGTCGACAAAGTGGTTTCGATTCAACTAGTGAAATTGTGCTTTAGGTAAATTTGTTGTTATTTAAATAATCACATAATCTATCTTATTTGCATTCCTAAATAACAACACATACAAAATTGACAGGAGCAACATAAGGAGATTTGCCGAGCTGTTAACAGATGGTAAGAATTGTTTTGTATACATAAAACAAATTATGTATTTTTTAATGTTTACATTTGTTCTTTGTATGGAGCTATATTCGAACTGGTGCCTCTATTTAAATGATTATGACTTCTATAAGCACAAACGTACTTCCAATTTAAATCTTATAATATAAAATATAGTATTATTATATTATTTATTTACTTATAACTCGGCTCTCAATCCGCATAAGTTGCTACGACGTGACAAACCCGACAAAACCGTCTTTGTTACAAAGTTTCCGAGATTCAACTATTTATTTCGGCTGGACTGGTAACCCTTTTGCCGAAAATTATTTTATCAATAGTTTATGATAGGGTATTCAAATCAAATGCTAATATAAAATAGGCTCACTTTATGCTGTCCGCTGCATTACAATAAAATTGTGAACCTAAGCAAACCCCACATAATGTTCATTGTTCTTAAGTAACCGTGTCATTAAGAAAACACACGACTAGCCATGTCTTCAGCTGCAATTTGAACATGAAGGGCTTCATGGAATTATACTACGTAGGTTGTCATGCGTTGTTCCTACTTAGTCGTAGTTCATAACATTCACAAGAACGTAATTGATACGGTTCATTCAACGTTATAAGTAATAAGATTTAAATTAACTCTCGAATTAAATACAAACGAAGTACACGAACCCTTAATAATGTACATTCATAGCACGAACTTAAAACTTTTTCAGAGTGTCACCAATACATTTTAATTTTCGAAATAATAGCACGCAATCCATATGATTGTAAGTAGCATCCGCGCCCATGGACATCGTTCATCCTAGATGTTTTATTTATTTATAGTAATTGTAATTATTATATCGACTAAAGGTGCCATGCCGTTATTATTATGCCGGTTTGATTATTACGGCAGATATGCGGACTGTTCTACCGCTCCAGACGAGATCTTACAAAAAAACTGCTTCGAAAGCTACCAACGTGTATATAAGGCTATGTTATGGATAACAATACAATGATTTGAGGCTTCAGAACGAACATAATTATAACCAGAACTTAAAATTAAAGAACTTGTTTCAAAACTTTGTATCCCTCGAATATTATTTTATTATTTTTTGTTCCCCTCCGCGGGGAGGTCAAGGGGAAGTAAAAAATGCTCTTACGCATACTCGCTCCGAGCCTACCAGAGCCAACTACCCACTAAAAACCCCACAATGACTCTGGCAATCATTTGCCTCACAGCCTTCATCTGAAGCGACGACCAATCGGAGGGAAAGGCCACGTAATTGGGGATCCATATAGCGGGTCACCCGCTGGAAATTACAAAGCACTGAAGGTGAACTCATAGCACTAAAGGTGCTCAAAGTAATGAAGGTGAATTCATGGCACTGAAGGTGCTCAAGGAGAATTTGAATTGAGGTTTCGGCGTGGGTAAAGATTGCTGAGGCATAAGTCATGACGGGTCTAACGCAGGTCTTAAAAAGCGTTCGTTTGTTTCTAACAGACATTTTAATATGTCTACCTAACATACTATTTGGGCGGCCTAAGCAAATAGGGCGAATTTCGAAACTCTATCGACGTGTGGCTTAAAAGACAGCTTCGGGTCTAAGGTATTTATAAGGTAAGTATTTATACTGCGTTTCCAGGGGATAGGAATAACTAACATTCGAACGTGGGGATCGTCGACGTTACGACGGCGTTTGAAGTCGAAGCGAATCGCAGAACTCTTGTCTGGATTCACATCGATACGCCATTTTTTGTAAACCATTTTCCGAGGGCATTTACTGCCTTTTGGAGTCTGATGATGAGCTGCGAGACATCGTGGCCTTTGGTATAAAGGGCGGTGTCGTCGGTGAATTCGACACCTTTTCGTGGGACTGGAATGTCGTTAGTGTACACGGTGTACAACAGAGGGGCGAGGACTGAGCCTTGAGGGACTCCAGCCTTTATGGGACGAGGCGCGGAAAGCGTGCCTTCATGTCTTAAACGAAACGTACAATCCTTGAGAAACGACGCGATTATCCTGACTAGGTGATGCGGTAAGCCTATTTTATAGAGTTTATAAACGAGGCCGCTGTGCCTGACTTTATGGAAGGCCTTGGCTACGTCAAAGAAAACTGCTACCGCTTTGTAATGTGTAGCGTATGTACATGTTTAAATCATAACGGAGCCAGACAGTTCATGAAATTTTTTCAATTTGAAATAGAATTTTGCAACAAGCACATTATATGTCAATAATAATAATAATAATAAAATGGTTTATTTAAATGCGTTCATACCTTTTCTCGCTTTCCTTCTATACTTCAAAAACCAACACAAAAGTGGCGTGCACTCTACACATGCAAATAAGCACTGCATATCTTGTAGTCCCTAACATATAAATGTTACCTACCTATCTATGTACAAGACATTGCCAATAAATGGTAACTAAAACTCCTTAAAATTATGATATTAAGTTATCTTACTGCATGGCGTTTTGGCTCTGCCTTGGGCTCTTTGTAATTATGGCGCCATCTCTATTGGTACTAACTTTTTAAATGACAAACAATGGTCCAGGGTCCAGTAGACGGTGACTTCAAGTATAAGCAGCGTGTGTAAGCAGTACTACGTTTTGCTTATTTTTCATGCAATGGATCTCGTTTAGTATACAGCAAAAGTGTGCCTGTGTGTTTGAAAGTATAAACGCGTGTTTAATTTTTGGAGGCGCAGTTGCAGTTGCAATCCGTCCGAATTGAATAGCTGTCAAAGCATCGCTTAGTCGTTGATTGACGGGTAGACTTATGTTTGTCTAGTATGGCAGTACTTTGCACATACGTTATTGCATGGTAGAATCGCAAAGACTTTTTAGCCATTTTGTGTTGATTGTTTTCCGTGGCGCAAATTATTTACTGCCTATAATTATTGAATTACCTTTTTTTTATTTTATTTTGGATATTGATAGCAGTAAAGATTTTTTGTTATTTTTTGAAGGTAATTAATTTTGTTAAAAATTGGAAAACGTATCTGTGATGGCGAAATGTGTTTAAATAAAACTAAAATCTGCCGCTTTCTCGGCGATATCTTTTGAGGGTAAAGTTGGTGATTGCGAAGGAAAGGAGTGAACCCAGGTCGAATTCAACTCTAAAAAAAAGTTGGATCTACGCGTTTTATAGGAAAATTTGTCATAATTATTAGAGACACATAGTTACCGCTACGTTTACTTTTGTGTAAATGTTTTACTTAAGATTTACAACATTGCTCTGCATAAAGTTGTAGGCTCCTAAGTAAACAAATATAACTATTACTTACTACTAACACTTAGCTATGTACCTATAAGTATTAAGATAAAGACTAGTAATCTTATAACTATTACAAAATTTTCCAACAAACTGTACAATATTGTTGAAAGCAAAAAAAAATTTAATCAAATTGTCAGATATATTTAAGCGGCCGACTCTGCGGTGTAATTTAACTTACAATATTAGTAATCAATATTCCAATAAAGAATTGATTTAAAAACATTTTCCAACTTTTTATTTCATTAATTTTAAATAACAGCGTTATATCGTGAATCTGGCTATTTGTCGATATGATCATCGACGGCCCGAGCTAACCAACATGTTAGTAAGAATATCACAGATGGCTAGCTTGAAAGTCAACTTTACACCAGTTTCTTTCTTCTTTCTGCCAGTTTGAAACGAATTGAACGGTAATTGAAATAAGTTTTTATTTAAAATATTTGGTTTGAAATGGTTGAAAACAAAATATTTGAATAGGAGCTCAGTGTTCATTACCCCATCGAATTTTAAATTCCATGGAGTACTAAAACTGTGTTTTTCAGGTTCGGCAGATTTGTTCCACCAGTCATTAATCAATACAACTTATAATTATTCACTACATTTCTTCTGGGTTTCTCCTAGTTCGCTATAATAATGGTTTTCCATTACCAAGCTCCATTTACTTTGGCTCTATACATTCGGTGTATTTGTCCCATAGATTATTAATTTATTTTAATGTATAAAATATAGTTTAAATATTTTATAAGAAAAAAAAGTTAAACCGACATTACACATAACTTAACTGAAAGGAGTAAATAATAAGTTTTAATGTGTAATTCCTAAGTAGGTGAACAAGCCAAATATTTATTTTTGAGCTAAGTGCTTATTTTTGCTCTTTTTAGTAAGATTACTAATATTTGAAGTTGGTTTCTATTTTTATTTAACATTTTTCAGCGACATGTTTACTTAGTATAGCTCGCCGATTGCATAAAAATTTGAATAGAATGCTAAATGTATGAAATTTGGCCCTCAGGTCGGTAAAGGGTGGCGCTCGTTCTACGCGTTAATGGATTAGTTCCACTTTTCGCTACTAAAAAGGTGTTTTAAAATCTGAATTAGTGATTGTGATGTACAATACATTCCACGGGTCAGCGGCCAATTTTGTATAAATCGATTTTTTTTTGTTATAGAGTTTCGTTACATGGCCTTGGGGAAAAATGCTCGGAATAGTGGTCGAAAGCCATATACCCTTTTCCCAAACGGTAAAATAGTCGCCCGGCATAATCTTCCTGAGAAGTATGCATACATTATAAATGCATTGTTGTTTTCACAATATTTATTTTCAACTGTTGTTTAAAAACCTCCTTTAAACTATAATTTTTTTTTTAGTGTTGTAAAAAATGCGTTGCAATACTTTCAAGTTAGAGTGTATTTTTCATTTGCACTTTTTTTGATAAATCTCTTTAATTTGTATTTTAACGATTTTATCGGTTAGACTTTCGATCGATTTTCAAAATAATGAAAACTGACACTGTAGTACCATAAAATCAGTATTTAATCTAAAAAACAGTTAATTAAATTAAATACTGATTTTAGAAATTAAAACGCTTTTCAGCACATTAGTGTGGTAGTAATAATAATAAAATAACCAAATCAAAAAATTATAAGATTTGTTCAATTTAGAGCCATAATCTATATAAATATAAATGTTTCGGTTTATATTAAAACCCCTAATTTCAAATTATGTTAGTTCCGAGGTGTGATAGGTGAACCCCCAAGATCACTATTTACGCCAAACCCTGTATAATGGCCAATAAACGCAAAAATGAAAAAAACCTAAGTTATGACGAATTACTTGTACACGACATATACCCTGATATAGTACAGCACTATAAAAAGCGAATTGTTTCAAGTTAATAATTTTTACAAAACGTAATATGTTTGGCTTAGGGACGATTTGTTTAACTTAGCAATTATTTTCATAAATGATTCAAGTATACCCCCCTTATTGCTGCGTACTAAAAACATACAAATCAAATGAGGCTAACAGAAGATCTACAACACCGATTCTGATGATAAGACTAAGTTCTTGTGAAGGAAAAACTTTAAATCAGTCGCACAGCAAAATACTCGTATGTTATTTAAGTGGAACAAAGCATAACTTGGAAAAATCTGGTAATAAACTACCCCTGTCCAAGGTTCTTAGGTACCAATACAAAGCACCTGGAATAAGAACATAATATGGAAGAGATATAATACTATCATTCTGAAATGAGAATGAGGAGGAGTAATGAGGAATCCTCACTACCCACAATAATTATACTATGAGTACTCATGCGAATCCTCTTCTCCGGTTGTTCTCTGCCACACTGACGTGCACACATGCTGCATTGCAGCTTTTATATGTTATTCAATTATTATTGAGTGTATTATATACTGGGCTTGTTACATAAGGAAATAAATTATTAAAAGTATCTTGTGTAAATGATTTATTAATTTACACGTTATTGGCGGCTTTTCTTGCAGGGGTTCGTTACATTATTGTTCGTTGAAACTTTTTTGTAATAATATTATTTCTTTTTGTCTCGATTACTATATAAGGACTATGCAACTATAAGGACTATGTTCTGTATTTATGTTTCCTATGGTTTGAGCGTTCTATTTATAAACTTTGTTATATCGTTTTTAATTGATTTAACTGAGACTTTATATAAGACTGTATAAAATAGATTCATAGAACTGTAGGAAGTCTTTTGGAACTCACAAAGTTTAATTAAAACTATACATAACTCGGTTTCACATTAACAAACTGCATAAATGGATTCAGATATTATGTTAGCAAGTACGATAATTATAACTATATATGTAAGTATTTAGTTTATGCAGAAACAACTGTAGTAACTAGGGAGGAATGTAGAAAAGAGGAATGTAGAAAAAGTTCAAAAAGATAAATAAATTATTAATATTAGAATCAATACATAGCAACAAATGGGCTCAACTTATGACAACTTATTCTTCCGCCAACATTAGAATACTTACCGTGTGCATTTTAACGTATAAGTTAACAAATTCAGTTCCATATTCATATTAATCCCGGGCTTACTATAAAAGCTGAAGTGTTATCAGTTGAAACATAACTGTTTATCAGAACATAATTCTACAATGTTGAAGTTTGTTGTGTTGTGCGCATTAGTGGCGGCGTGCAGTGGCCAGTGAGTGGGCAACTACCGCGGGCCGCTGTCTCTCGCTCCGGGACAGCCTGCAAATGTCCTTGATGCTGACTCACGCCCCTTGGACACTCTGGAAATTAATCTTGACCGTGCTACCCACTATACACATACTTTGATTCCACATATCTTGAAGAAGAGCGCAGTACTAGACCCACCTTTGTTCACACGCGCTCCTCTGACATTCACTGGTGTTTATGCACCCCTTACCACCGCTCATATCGCATCGATTGCCACCACTATCCCACATATTGATTACAGCTCGGCGATTATTCGCGCATGGTAACTCCTAAAATATCTTTTAAACGAAACGCAAATGTTTTAGATAATTAAATGTGAATCATCCCAAAAATTAATACATTTGGTTTACCTTGTCACTCCCTCTTAAAATAATTGTTCCAAATGTAATTGAATGGTTTCACAGCAACTCGAATAGGTACATAACGTTTTAAAGTGTATTGAATAATAACCTTATTCCAAGAAATACTTGGGTCATGAACTCCGCCCAGTGACAAATCTGGACGAGTTATTCAGATTAATTATTTCACAGAAATAAATATTCAAAGGATTGAAAAATTCTTCTAACAGGTACAATGTGAAGCAGTACTTCGTATATTACCCGAGTAATACAAAGTAAATAGTAACTCATAGGTAAGGAAACAGATTAATTACATTCCTAGACTAGAATTAGTCATTGAAAAAAATGGAAATAAATCTGAGCTGCAATACTCATATAAAAACACATATATACAGTTTCATCTGCATGCGTTTCACACTACTTGCTAATTGGCTTCATACTAACTTTAATTTTTTGCCGTGAATGCAATAACAGTACTAGCTTAGGTAACTAGGACTTATCACTTGATATGAAAAAGTTCAACTATGTATCATTTTGCCATAAACCCAACATTGCTATTCTTAACTTTAAGGCGTACCTCAAGAGTTGCAATCGTCTGGGTACAATTGTAATTTTAGTTAGGTTGTAAAATTTCATTTTAGCATCTTTCTTATTTATAAATGGAAATTTATTTTACAATGTTTGGAGTCAGCTGTATATTATTTGCAGCCTACACTATTCTTCAGAATAAGTATATATTATAATTATACTGTATTTGTTTTAATAGAGTACTTACGGTATACCTACCCACAGTACATTTACGACACTGAAACAGGTCAAACAATAAAAATAAAGTTATATTTACACATAGGGAAAAATATTTGCACTTTACTAGAGTTGAAGAAGTAAGTGAAGTAGCTGACAAGTGACTTATTAATAGAGTCCAGTTTGAATTGTCATAACTTTGTCAGCTTACGCCCATCATGATTCAATATTTTGTTTACTCTTCCACGTGACATTGGCAGAATTATCAACAGATAGAAGCCATTCAATCAAGAATCAATCAATCAATCAAGTTTTGAGAGGACACCAAGAGGACATATCTATTGCTAGTACGTAATGACATTAGAGTAATTTGTTAAGACGCTATACATACTTCCTAAATAATTTATAAAACTAAGCCTCATGGTTATAGAGAGAGAGAAATTTTATTTGTGAGTAACAAACTGTATAAAAATAAACGATGTAATGGCTTGCCACCATCAACTTTGGATCACCAGTTACATCACTGGGCTAAGCATAAGAACAATGGTTGATGGTTCTTGCTTGGACCCTCATACCCGGTAATGTTGGCGTTACACAACGCTGCACGCCTACTCTGTGTATACTGCATATGTACATTGTATACTATCTACATATTACATGCTACAAGTTAGTGGTATACACTGTACTCTGGCCGAAACAATACCTCTCGGAAACACGCAAACGAAAGTTGGAAGAAACTTGTGCCTGAAATCAAAATTTCATTGGGGGAAGTTTCAGAATAGAGTTGACACAGCCTGATCTAATTTAATTCATCAAAAGGTACACGTTTCCACGACCACTATAAAACTCCATTTCACTTATCACTTTGCTTCGAGAGCATTCCCCTTAACACTAGGCCGAATATCAGAATTCTGGGTTGACGTATCTACAGACGTGGAATTTCGCGGTCACTTGGATGATAAAACAAAATATGCTTCAAACAAGATTACTTACCTACTACTAGCGGTACTTCCATCCGAGTCATCGTCTTTAGCTCTACAAAGCACAGGTTCGGCCACATATGGAGTACTACTGTCACCTCTAGGCTGTTGCACTACTTTTTAATCTCCATTTGACCGTATACATCGTAGAACGGCCAGAATTGGTCGCTAACGTCGAGATTTCCTGCAAATTGAACTCATTTGCCCTACGCAGAGATGTAGTATCTATCTGCGTATTCTACAGAATGTATTACGGGGAATGCTCAGAAGAGTTGTTTGGGTTGTTGCAAGCCCCTTGTTCCGCCAAATTACTACCTGCCAAACATTCAAATTTAGCCTCACCATCTGGATGATTGGGTTTTGCTACAATTCGTTTTACGTGAAGCTTTCTACCACGTATGTTCTGGAAACAACTTTCATCAGTGGTCTGTCCACACAATAACAATATTCAGGCCTTCAATAATAAGCGTACACATTCCTCAAAATATTTGCGACGCATCAGTAATCACCTCTGTGTTGTTAGTATCCATGAGCGAAGGCGATTACTTAACATCAGGTAGCCCACATGCTCCTTTGCCACTTTTGGCATTAAAAAAGTACAGAAATCGAAAGTTTCATAATTAACTAATTTAAAAAATAAAAATTACTGACATAACACTATGTACGACCGGGGCGTGTTCAGTATAATTTAATTACATAATAAACATAACTAATTAAATTAGTTTGTTATCATATTTTTTTTTGTTTTTGGGTAAAATATTTAACCAAAAGACAAGAATATTTACTAATTAACAAGATCACATGTTTATTCTTTGTTGGAACGTATACTATTTCATATTTCGTCCATATTCCATAGTCCATATTCAACCCGAAGAGGTTAGGTATAAGTGGTTAAGTATAAGAATAAAAGTATAAGCGAGAACAGAAGAGTATATGAAATTAGGTCATTACAGATGAAATTGGCGTTTTGTTAAAGTTGAGTTAAAAAAAATATACTATATTTATTTAATCAAAGTATGTACCATTGCTATCTATCCACTTTTACCATCTCATAGGTAGTTATTGATCCCTTTACTAAAAAAACCATTCGGACGGGAATCAATAAAATCTTTGAATTTTTCCATCAGAGTTGAATTTTTTTCCTTACAAGAAGTTATCCAAATTTCGAAAATAATGGTAATCTGTTGGAGCAAGGTCCGGTAAGTACGGTGGATGTCTTAGACATTCAAATTGAAACTCCTATAATTTGGTAGCCATCTGTTGAGCAGTGGCCTAGAGCGATTGACCAGCCTCGGTTGTTTAGCAGCTAGCTTTTCCATCATGGTTTGCAGCTGCTGACAATAAACATCTGCCGTAATCGTCTGGCCAGATTTAAGAAAGCTGTAGTGAACGACACCGGCACTAGTCCACCAAACGCTCGATAGTAACATTTTTTGAGTCAATTTCCGCTTACAGCAGGGTTTGGCTTGTACGCCAGGGTTCAACCATTGCGATGAGCGTTTCCGATTGTCGTACAGGATCCACTTTTCATCACAGGTAATGATTCGATTTAAAATCCTTTCATTATTGTGCCGGTTGAGTAATGTAACGCAGCAGTCGACGCGCGTTTGTTGGTTTGCTGCACTCAATTCATGAGGTACCCACATCTCAAGTTTTAACACCTTTCCAATTTGCTTCATGTGGATTAAAACAGTTTTGTCACTATAATCCGCACGCTGAATGATGATCCCTATGACAGTTCGTTAGCGCTTAACATTGTACTGACGTCCTATCACATCAAATCCTTTAGAGGTCCATTAAAAAGACGAAAAAATCATAATTGTGTACAATTGTAAATTATAAAAATGAATATTAAGAAATTATTACGTAACGTTCGGAAATAATAGAAAAAAACTCAATGCAAATGTACATGGTACGTGCTGCAAAAGTTACGTCGTCAAGCTGTTATCGACTAAGAAGGGACACATCGATAAACAAAATATCGATAATTTGTTGGAAATATAAAACAAATGCTTTGAGTTTGTTGAATTCTTTAAAATTCAATTCAAAAAGAATTTTAAATTCTTTAAATTATGCAATTTGAATAAAAATTAAAGTATAGTAAAATAAAATATAATAAGGCTGTTACTTTTTTATCTAGTGTTTTATGTCCATCAATGCGCGTAGTCTTTTTTTCAAAATAAATAAATATTGCTTATTATGTTGAATGACCTGGCTGAATGACATGACATTTGCCTGAAAAAACAGTATTTTATCGAAATTGTTTCGCATAACTAATACAACTGTCAGTTGAAACGTCATAGGGATCATCATTCGGCGTGCGGAGTATAACACCGCAGCCTACAGCTAACTCGGAAGTGGTTTGCGATGGATCCGCTTCCACAATAACCTTCAATTCTTCATTATTAACTTTGGTCTCCAGCTAATTTTTTTAAAGGTATTCAAAAGACTTTCGATAAAAGACGATGAAGGCGATTTACTTAACAAACCGTAAAACAATGTGCGTGTGAAAATTTTAAAAAATAAATGGACGCCGCTTTTATAGACAAAGATCTACCCTTATTTCACCATTTGTAAAACGATTCACAATGTCATTTATCCGCTTGTCATTTTCAATTTGTTCTGTTCTTCTTTTATTACATTTTTTGCTTAAAAATTTTTGATAAATAGAATCAGCCTCAAAATTTTTTTTAAATTGAACCAGATTAAAGGATATACCTAACGTCCTATTTATCATAGCGTGCCAACCTTCTAACTTGTTTGTTGTGCGGTGCCTTTCACCATAACAGCACCATTTATCTTTCATTAGGTTGTTCTCGAACCATTGTTTTACGAAATAATCATTAAATTTAGTTACAGATTCATCAGTAGGACTATCCTCCATAATATACAGATATCCGTCGCTTACAGCATCGGTGGTAGACGATCCAATACTATCAATAAAGCTACATGTTTACGCGTAATCTTGTTTTTGCTCAGATTAAGTTGTTCTGCATTCTTCCATATCGCTCTATTGAAATGATAAAAAGCAGCCTTTTGTTGATGCTTCAGGAAATTTCTGTTCTAATGTTGACATAACAGCGGCTTCAAAATCAACTGTAAATTTTGTTGGAATCCATTTTGGAATACCTTTTTTATTAAAGTAAAAAGCAAATTATATGTTCTTTGTTTTTTGTTTGTTAACAAAGTGACATCGGCACCGGCATTACTTTTGTTTCTTTTTCAGAACTTCCTACATCAGCGTGTAACGTATAAAGTTGAAAAACAGACGTGGACACGTTTTAAATGTCCCGTCACCGAAAAAGTGTGTCTCTTTGCTTATTACTTCCCTATCAGATGCGAAAGCTATTATTCTGTTCTTCTTATAATTATAGTCAAAGAAAAGAAACTTTTCAAAAATGGTGAGTACTTTTACATCAGTCGCTCTATAATACCTCGTTTTTTTAACACATACTGCCTTATTCCTTTTATTATATAGGTCAGACTTCACATTTTTATACGACGGAAAATTTTTTATAACGTCATCACTTGCGTCTTTTGAAGAAATCACAGCTTCACGATATACGGATGGGATAGTCTTCTTGAAATCTTTGCTAACTTTTGTTTTGCAAATCAAAATAACTTTTCTGACTTCATTTTTCGCAACACTTTCTTGGCATTTATGCATTCTTGATTTGACGATTTTATTTTCCGTTGCCATAATCGTAGTAGTTCCATAACATTTAGGCCCATGAACACAACGCCAGTACGAAAAGCCATTCTTATATTCTTTTTTCTGGTAATATTGATGGCCTTCTAAGAGTAATACACGTCCCCCGGGCTTTGAAGTCACAAAATCAAAAAACAATAGACCACTACTCGTAGACGGAATATCAGCCATTATGATAAGAAATAAAAAATAACAACCGTGAATAAAGTCATACAATACACAACAACCCATAGAACAATATTACTACTAATGCAGAAGAGAGCCAACTTCATACAAATCAATCGTACATCATTCAGCTACTAAACTAGCGCTACCTAGAGTCTGCCCAGGCATACTAGCAGGCGGGAAATTACAAATGACCTGGACTTTTCTTTAAGACCGGTTGAAGACGATTTTAGATGGTAGGAAGGACATAACAGCTTTACAATTTAATGATTTGAAACTTAGAAAACTTGTATTAGACATGTTTACTTTAAATATACGAAATCATAAACCGAAAAAGAAGGAAATAAAATACATCTTAAAATTTTACAATGTGGTACATTTTTTATTCAGCTTATTATCATTTTCTAATATAATTTATGAGCTAGAACTCTACTCGATGCAGTATTAGTCGCTTTGTGAAAGATTTTAAAAGTTTGCCCTTCTAGATAGTTTTAATCAGGCATTAAAGCTGAACCCCCCCTGCAACACCGGACAACTACTGATTACATAGACACTCATTTCTATTGCAAAGTAATAGTGTAAACATTAACGATAGGAGAAATACACAGAGGGTAGATGAGAGAAAAACCTTTTGTGTTTTATTGTCCATTGAGGGTTGAACGTGGATTTAAACATACGTAAAAAAAGGTCCATATTCAACCACTAGGGGGTAGAACGTGGACAACGTTTAGTGGTTGAACGTGGCCGGTGGTTGAAATTGAGGACTAAACCGATCAGTTCCAACCAAAATTTGACTGGGAAATAGCGTTGTATTTACACTGAGTTTTACTCAAAGGTGGTTTCAAAAACAGATATACAATTTTCATGTTTGGTAACCAGTTACGAAAACAGATTTAATTTTACATGTTGTAAACCATATTCCACAGAAGAATTAATATTTTTTTTTTTGGATAATAGTTTGTTATTTGAAGTGCTTATTCTGTGTGGTGTTGAGAAAGAGACAATAATAGCCTGAGTTTAAAACAATTCAATAGATGGCGTTATAGAGACCAAGCCGAGCAAAAGCTAGTCACGCGAAAATGTTTCTTTCAAGGAGTTCAGTTATTAGTTTCAAAGTTCACATGATAAAAACTTGAGTGTACAACAATATGATTAATAAAATATTAATATTAACTCCTTAAACGGCCGTACTTGATCCGCCAAACGGTTACTTAAGGCGCTCTCATTAAATATTTTGCTTAGCAAATTAAGACTCAGATGCAGTTTAATTTTAAAACTTGCACTTATGTTACGGTAACTGTGTTTCAATTTGTTTTGTTATCGGGTCCTTTATCTTTAATGTGTTCCTGTAATATATGTAATAATAATAATACACTTTATGGCCAAACCAGTTACAACCAGTTGTGTACTGTTTGTGAACCCACAATAAAAGAAAGTGTAGATATAGCAAACATTCGCAAAGTAAATCTATAATAAGGAGCGCTTTAAGAAACATTTGAAGTCTCGTAGTGTGGCCCTAAAGGCTTTAAACAGCATTCAGCAGATTAAATTTGATAACACATTTTAAATTTACTTTTAGTAGTAGCTGTATTGGTACAGTACATATTGGTACAGTTAGTTAGTTATTGGTACAGCCAGCAAACATTGCATCTAATTAATTGTAAATATTTTTTACATATAATAAATAACCTTAACTAAAAAAAAACTGACATTTTTAAACATTATTATAATTTAAAATTTATAACCATATTGTTGTTTGCATTGTCTAATATTCAGATATCCCGGCCGAGTAAAAATAGTTTATTACAAGGTTACCTATTGCCGCAACGATTTACTGAAATATCAATTTAAAATTGCATCATGATCTTTTACTTAACGGCTTACTATTAGGTAGGTATAGCATACTTTGTGTGTGTGTTTAAAGTATTCAGATAAAACATTTTTGATCGTAATAAATTAAGAAACAATAAAATATGGAAACTCTATAGACTCAAACATACAAATCTCTTTTAGGGGTACTACAGTTATTATATCTTCATTTTCAAATTTTTGGTAAGTCTTTATTTATAAAATATAGAAAGCAATATTTAAACAAGCTTCGCATCAAAAACAGTAAACTGCAATAAAATTAACAGACAAAAGAGTTAAAAGCTCATTTGAATCTTAAATTCATTTTTAATTATTTTTTTTAATAATTTGAAAGCATCTCTTTTTTCAATTCCATTTTGTATGTATCTTTTATTTACTAAAAACGGTACAGGTATATTTTTTCTTCTGATTTGATATCTCTAAGTTGTCTATTCTTACAATTTCCCTACATGGTGACATAAACCTTGAATCAGGTATAATTAAAACTAAAGGTAGAACATTTAGTTCCTATCACCTAGCTGTTTACTTACTATTGAACATTACACGACCGCAAATTCCAATAGAATGGCCCTTAACTGCGCGACCAACGCCCCGTTTTGCATATTTGTCAACGTCACAAACCTATCTGGATTTCTAACGCCTACAAACCCAATCGATATAAAAGCCTTGCTGTTTCAGAGTAGAATACATTCTCAATTGCAACTGTAAGCAACACAGACCACAATGTTTAAGCTGGTGGTGTTGTCTTGTGTGCTGGCCGCTGCGGCTGCCAACCCCAGCGTGCTGGGTCTTGGAGGACTCGGGCTGGCCGGTCTTGGCGTAACTCCTCTTGGTCTCGGAGGCATCGGACTAGCTGGTCCCCTTGGTCTAGGTGGAATTGGACTTGCTGGTCCCTTGGGACTCAGCGGTATCGGGCTCGCTGGGCACCTAGGTGCCGGGGTCGTTGCCCCTGCACCCGCCCCCATCGCTGCGGCTCCCCTCGGCTTGGCCCCCAACTACCGCGGCCCCGTGTCGCTGGCTCCCGGCCAGCCCGCCAACATCATTGCTGCTGACGGCAGGCCTCTGGACACCCTGAGCGTGAACGTGGACCGTGCCCAGCACCTAACCCACCGCGCTGTGGACGCTGCGCGCGCGCACTTGCTCAAGAAGCGCTCCTTGGTGGCTCCCTTGGTTGCACCCGCCGCTACCTCCTGGTCCCACACCACCCGCATCGTGTCTCCTGCTGTTGGCTTGCCCGTGGCTGCTCCTCTGGCCCACGCCGGAATCCTTGGAGCCCCTCTTGCTCACGGAGGTATCGTCGGTCCTCTCGGACCTTGGGGACGCGTTTGGTGATTCATTAGTTACTTACAATAATAAAATGTACAAATTTCTTAACAATCTCAATAAAATAGTGATAAAATTGCAATCAATTCACCTTGTTATTATTTTATCGAACTGCTTTAGGAGCATAATTTCTGACCTCGTGAGTTCAGTACGGATTAAGATCACTTTTTTGTTGTCTACCAAAAAATTTAGTTTTCAACCACTTTCCGGCAGTATTTATGAATATTTCACAAAGTATAGTAGTGAATTTCATAATAATATTTACTTGATGTACAACCATTAACTAATCGATATATACATTTGTCGATATATAAATTTGCATGGACGGCAAGGTAATTTCATATTGTTAGTCCTATTTAATAATATATAATTCAGTTTCTTTTTAAATATTTCATTAGTCAGTTTGCCTAATAACATATACAGATTCATACATTAATACAAAAACAACAAATCCATTCGCCTTCATAACACAGACTTCTTATAACTTAACTTTACTGATATCGTTGTTAAATCTGATATATATAATAATAATAATAATAAATCCCCAGACAAACACACCAACTGTATGGCCCCAAAGTAAGCAGAGCTTGTGTTATGGATGACCATACAGTGAACTGGGGGGATCCCAGAATAAACATACATATATAAATGCAAACAACCATGACCCGAGAACAAACGTCTGTGTTCATCACACAAATGCATGCCCCGGCCAGGACTCGAACCTGGGACCTTCGGCGTATGAGGCAAAGCTACTTACCACTACACCAATCGGTCGTCCGGTATAGTATAATAGTATAATATAATATAAAAATAACGAATATAACAATGACTATTGCCATATTTGTAACTTGATCAAACATTTCGATGTAGTTAATCATCTTTCTTCACCAACCATCACTCTTATGGCTGGTGTACACGCGTTTAGTGGTTAAGTTGGTAAATCAATATTAATTAAATTTTAAGTTAAAATTTGCGTGTAAACAGTCAATTAAGTGACAAGTGGTAACTTAAAATTTAGTACGCAAGTGATTAAGTAGATTAGTTAAAATAAAATTAAACTACAAACAAGTACAAATAACTGATGCTTAGATACTACATCTAATTCACTTAAACTCTATTAAATACTTTAAACATTTTATAAAACTCTTCTAGAAAAAACACCCGAACAGCACAAAATTTCCCGGCTTTTTTTTTAGGTATAAAATTAACATTATTGTTACGACTTTACGACTTTCAGACCCGATCTGCGTCCGGCCCCATTCGGACGTGTTGACGGTCGGTCCTGGCTGCCGAGTCACGATTGTTGTCTCACGACTTCTCTCGTAGCAATACTCAAACGCCGTTCCTGCCGCACTCTCCAGTGTAGCCCCAGACCCGTTCTGCGTCCGACCCCGTTCGGACGTATTCGCGGTCCCACCAGCTGCTTAGTCACGTCACTCACGACGACAACTCGTAGCAATACTCTGAGCGTATCAAAACGCTGAGATTCGAATCAATATCTCGCTTCGACCCGACGACTTGAGATAAGCCTCTTTGTGACTTATGTTGCGGCCGGTTTCGACCGGTCGTAACATAGTCAATCTCGCACTTCCGTGCACCCTCAAATAAGTACCTTACCCTCGAAGGAGCAGCAACATCAGAGTTGAGCTTACTTATGTCGGTATCCGACGTTCGATCGCAAGGCTCGGGCTGATTTTCTGGCTACGTACTTGACGCTGGGTGCTTGTTACGTTAGTTAGAGACTCGTTCTTCGCCCGGCTTCGGCCGGTCGTAATTTAGTCAATTCCGCACTTCCGAGCACCCCTCGAATAAATACTTCACCTCGGTGGAAACAGCAACAACAGTTGAGCTTACTTACGTCGGTATCCGACGTTCGTTCGCAAGGCTCGGGCTAATTTTCTGGGTACGCACTTGACGCACGTTAGTCAAAGACTCGCTCTGCGGCCGGTTTCGGCCGGTCGTAACTTCATCCCGCACTTCCAGTGCAACCCAACTTCACGACTGGTTCACATCGCGAAGCCCTCAGGTCTCCGGCCGGTTTTTGTTGTCAATTTATTGACAACACACTCCGTAGTAGATCCCCAGCGTTGAGCAGGTGGATACTTAATGGTAACAACTAAGCCTGCTAGCGTTGACCCGGTGCGCTTGCAAGGCCCTTCAGGTCTTGGAAAAATCGGCAGACTGGATCCCGGTACAGGGGCTTTTCTTCCCAGGATGAAGATACGGCGCTTGTTCAATGGGGCAACACTTCACGTTCGTCCCCAGCCCCCTACCGCTGGTAGGGAGGTTAGCCGCTAGGGTTGCTAGGTTTGTTAGGACCGAAGGGCACTTCCCTCCCCATCATGGATCCTTCGCAGAGTTTGGTAAGCTTTGCGAAGGCCTTCGCCCAGGCGCTTGCTGCGTGGGCGTCCCCATATCAGACAAGGTCTTCACCCAGGCCTTACTAGCGCTTAACGCATCCCCGGCCCCTCAGGCCCCGATCCCGGCCCCTCAGGCCACTAAAAGCCTCCAACGCAGGCGATTCAATCAAAATTCAAGTCGCGACCATCGACGACTTCCGCGCTTTTACTAGATTACTTTCGGTTACACAAATCGCGTATCATACTTACGCCCTCCAGGAAGAGCGTACGATCCGCGCAGTAGTACGGGGCGTCCCGTTCAAGCTCGCGAACGACGATATCCTTAAGTCACAAGGCTAACCGCGGTAGACGTTTCCCACTCACATAAGTCATCCTGTCCAACACTGCCAAATCGAAGGAGATCTTCAGAGAGGCTTGCACAATCTGCATATCTCCATTGAGCCTCTTCATCGTCGCGGCCACCCTGGACAATGCCACCGTTGCCAGCTTTACGGCCACGCAGTGGCTAATTGCTCAGCCCCTCCCAGGTGCGTTAAGCGCCTCCCCATATACGTAACATAACATCCCCATATTACGAAGTAGTGCACTCGCTCTCCCGATTCCACTCCCCCCTGCATGTGTTTTGTGCGGTCAGTCCAGCCACACAGCTAACTACAGGGGTTGTCCGCGCGCTCCACGCTCCTCCGCTAAGAGGGCCGCGCCTAAACCGGCGCCGCCGCTCACTCCCGCCAACTTCCCACCGCTGCGCAACCGGGCTCCCCCGGAAGCAAAGCCCGAGCATGCGAAGCCGTCTCCAGTTAACTCCCGGAGAGGCGTTCGGTCGCCCCACCTTCCCGTTTTATACCAGCTCCTGTAGCTCCCGTAGGCCCGCGCCCCGCTCCGTCGTCTTCACCTCAGTCGTCGTTGGCTGAGGACATGAAGACCGTGATCGACATTATTCAAAACGTCGACTTTAGGGAAATCGCCGTACTTGCACGCAAACTGCGCGCCGCCCGCTCTCCTCAAGAGCGTCTCTTCGCGTTAGCCAAGCATCACTTGCTTCAAAGATCCTTATAATTTCCATAAGTAGTATAAATTCTTTAAATAGTAAATATATTGTCTAGACCTGCAAATCTAGACCGCGTACGGTTGTATCAAACCCAAGGGCTTTTCCCTAGTTTCATATAACGCTCGTAGCCTTAGTTCTAACCTTTCTTAACTCAAACTGTTCCTTCAGAACAACGAATCAAACTTACTGTTCCTCCAAGAGACGTTGCTTACTCCAAACCGCTCCAGGGGGTGAATCCCCCTCTCTCCTCAACATGGAGGCCACTGTGTGTAGGTTGGCTATGACAGGTCATTCGACAGTCATCATAGCTTCAATCTACATACCTAGTGGCACCAGACCTATCCGTAGCACTTTGAGGCCATTCTTGCCCTCGGCCGTTCAGTCATTGTGTTTGGGGATTCCAATCACACTGACTGGACGTGCCTATCGACCAACACCAGCGGTATCGCTCTCCTTGACATCACTGAGCAACTCGACTTAGACGTCATTTCTCCCGTCACTCCCACTCATTATCGATATCTCAGGTCTATCGAACTGCTCGATGACCTAGGCTCCGCTCACTCCCTCGTACTGGGACCGTCTAACGAGAACGTTACGTTTCCTAAGACCTTTACCAACTGGAAAGGCTTTAAAAATACATTAGTTTCAGCCTTAGAGGCCCCGAACTCTCCGTTCGCAATCTGGCCCGACCATTTACATAACCCGGATAAAATAGACTCGTTAGTAAATTTCCTCAATAATGCTATCAACAACAGCAAGGCAAACCCACGCTTCCCTTAGCCGTTAGCAATCTCATTAAAGCTAAGAACGCGGCTCTCCAGAGAGCCAAGCCCTATCCCACGCCAGCCATTATAGGATAGATATAGATTAGTATAGATTATAGACAGTATAGATTAGCTGTGAATCAGCTACAACGTAAAGTTAGGTCTTGCCGCGCGGAACTCCGAGACGCTCAGATGAACGATTTCATAGAGAATATCTCCCCGTTCCACGTAGCGTATTATAGAATGGCCGATCCCATCACAGTGTCTAATGATGAAATCTCTCTTCTCATTAGAAGTCAAAAGTCCAAAAAGGCTCCGGGTGCGGATGAAATTTCTAACCACGCACTTAAGCACCTGCCTGAACAGGTGCTTACCTTATTAGCTATCATTTTCAATGCCTGCTTCGACCTTAGCTACTTTCCAAAAGCTAGGAAAGAAGGGACAGTCATAGGCATTCCCAAGCCAGGTAAACCTCTGAATATCCCGCCTAATCACAGATCCACCAGCCTCCTCAAGGCCATGGCTAAACCATCTGCTTCCAACGGATGGTGATCCTCGCATCATTCCCCATCCGTTCGGCTTTCGCGCTAAACACTCCTGCCCTCAGCAAGTCCATCGCATCGTGGAGTACATACTGCCGAAAGGCGTCGAACTCGCCCTCTTTGCCGACGACACTGCCCTTTACACCAAGGACTACTGTGTCCCGCAGCTCGTCACCAGACTCGAAAAGGCCGTTAAAACCCTCGGTGTATGGTTTCAAAAATTGCGTATCGATGTGAATCCAGACAAGAGTTCTGCGATTTGATTCGACCACAAACGCTGGCATCGCGTTGACGATCCCCACGTTCGAATATTAGGTATTCCTATCCCCTGGAAGCCCAGTGCCAAATACTCAGGCTTTACCTTAGACCTCTTTCCTTCAAACCACACATCGAAAGAGTTACGAAACTCGCCCGTCTTTACTTAGGCCGCCTATATAGTATGCTAGGTAGACAAAGTAAAATGTCTTTTAGAAACAAACGTACGCTTTATAAGACCTGCGTTAGACCCGTCATAACTTATGCCTCGCCAATCTTTGCCCACGCCCAACCCTCCCTCCTGCACAAACTGCAGGTAGTTCAAAATCTTTTCTGCCGCAGGGCCACAAACGCACCTTGGCACGTGCGTAATGCGGACCTGCACAGAGATTTTGAACTACCTACAGTGCAACAGCACCTCAAAGTACTCTCGGGAGCGTTCTTTAAACGCTCCGAAACCCACCCCTATCCTTTTGTTCGAGAGTCCGTCTCGTATACTACCCCTGTCATAGATTCGAAGTTCAAAGTCGCTAGACCGAGAAACGCGCACACTAACGTAGCCACGCAACTGTCAGTAGATATCAAAGCCCTTTAGGCCGCAACTTCTAATTCTAATTAAAATTCGAATTAATTGAATTCTTTTTCATTTTGAGCACCTTCAGTGCTATGAATTCACCTTCAGTGAATTGTTGTGTGTTTAATTCCCAGCGGGTGACCCCTTAAGGGCCCCGCTAGCGCGGTCTTTTTCTCCAATTGGTAGTCGCTCAGATGAAGGCTGTGAGGCAAAAGATTGCCAGAGTCATTCAGGGGGCTTTTTAGTGGGTAGAGGCTCTGGTTGGCTCGGAGCGAGTCCCACATAACCTCGATCGCGCACGGCGGGGTATGCGTAAGAGCAATATTTAGATCCTTCTGCCCTTTCCTTTGGAGGGGAACAACTTTCTGAAGAAAACTGAAGTTTGTTTAGATTTTGTAATTTATTTAGTTGACGAAAAACTATAGATAAAAATGAAAACTGAAATTGTTACGAGAATACTTTGTACGTATCTTAAAATACTTCGACGAATAATAAACTTTATATCCACAGAATTTCCATAGTGTTAATCAGCAGTCTATAAACTTTTGTTAAAATTTTTATAACTTGGAATCAAAGGTTGAACTTAATAATACTGATACCAATTTTTCGAATATTTCATTTTAAATAACTAAATAGATAGAAACCTAAAATCATAAGTTTTTTCGGGGAATTTTTATTATGAACTGTATCTTTTGAATATATGGTAATCGGACTTCGTTTTTAGGTAATTTTTACTATTAAGTGTAACGAATGCCTTTTATGTTAAGACATCTTTATATATTAAGTGCAAAACAGCCTACTTTTCGCTTGATCCACACAAGTGAACAAGTGGACCTGGTGCTCAAAATAAAACAATCATATTAGTAGGTATTACGAAGCTTTAAAAGAACGTTGGGAGACATCTCTATATAATATATGTTTCGATTGAAACAAAATATTAATGTATATATATTTTTTTTTTGATAAATAGAAGTCTCTTTCAAAACTACATTAGTTGAATATAACGTTACTTGTTCATTTTAGGAAATAAAATTTACATTATTTTTATTTTTCCACGGTCTGACATGTCTTATGTTTTCTTAATTGAAATGGCTGCTTGAGACTTATTGCAGACCTGATCTGCGTCCGGACCCGTTCGGACGTGTTGAAGGTCGCTCCTGGCTGCCGAGTCACGATTGTTGTCTCACGACTTCTCTCGTATCAATACTCAAACGCCACTCTCAGATCCGTTCTGCGTCCGGCCCCGCTCGGACGCGTTCGCGGTCGCTCCAGCAGTTGAGTCACGATTGTCGTCTCACGACGTCAACTCGTTCGCAACACTCATACGCTGTCAGCCTCTTCAGGGCTTACGCTGCGGCCAGTTTCGATCGGCTGCAAGTAAGTCGGTCTCTTGCACAGCAACAACAGAGCTGAGCTTACTACGGTCGATTAAATTCGATAGTGGTTCGCGAAGCTCGGGCTGTTTTTCTGGCTGCGTACTTGACGCTTGGCGCCTGTTACGCAGTCAGAGACTCGCTCTGCGGCCGGCCCCGGCCGGTCGTAACGTAGTCAATCCCGCACTCAGTGCACCCCTCACATTAAAAACCTCACCTTGGTGAGTGCAGCAACAACAGGGTCGAGCTTACCACGGTCGATTAAATTCGATAGTGGTTCGCAAGACTCGGGCTGTCTTTCTGGCTGCGTACTTGACGCTTGGCGCCTGTACGTAGTCAGAGACTCGCTCTGCGGCCGGCTCCGGCCGGTCGTAACGCAGTCAATCCCGCACTTTTAGTGCAACCCAACTCGTCAGGTCTACGGCCGGTTTTTGTTGTCAATTTATTGACGACACACTCCGTAGTAGACTCGCGTTTGATCAGGTGGATACGTAACGGTGACAACTAAGCCTGATAGCGTTGCCCCGGTGCGCTTCCAAGGCCCTTCAGGCCAAGGAGAAACCGGCTGACCCAATCCCATTGCACTTGGGCCTTTCCCAGGGTGACGGTACAGTGCTGTCCGAATTAGGGGCACCACTTCGCGTCGTCGCCCCCCTACCGCGGGTAGGGAGGTTTAGGTGCTAGGTTTGCTAGGGAACCTAGGCATTTTTATATACTTATATATTACATATCGTAGGACCAAGCCCTCCAATGGACCTTGTCAACGTTCTTAGGTCGTTTGCCCAGGTGCTCGCTGCGTCTGGCTACAGCATACCCGACATACTAACGCAGGCCTTACAGGCATCTATCGCGTCCCCGGCCCCTCAGGCCTCAACCCCGGCCCCTCAGGCCTCCGACATCCAGACCCCTCAGGTCTACAGCTCTCCCGCGTCTCCCGCCTCGTCCGAGATGGACTGCGAATCGGTCGCATCCACTCACGCGTCGCGTCGTAAGCGTACCGCTCCCGGGAGCGACTCCAAACCCGCGTCTGATACGTCGTCAGATGCCGTCACCTTAACCGGCTCTCCTGAGCCCGCGTTTCAACTTGTTGCCAAGCGCTCCAAGAAGCGCTCGAAGAAAGCTTCGGTATCATCAATACCCGAGCCCTCCCCGGTGTCTTCAACACCAGCCCCCGCGCCGTTAAAATCGCTCGTAGTAACCGCGTCTCCATCGGTCCCATCGAAGCCAGCGACGCGCTGCGCTCCCGTCCCGCCGAAGCCTCAGCTCCCTCCGCCCGTATTCCTCCGTGAAAAAGCGCGCTGGACCGCGGTCTCTAACTTGTGCAAAGAGCACAAAATTAATTACTTAAAAGCCGCCAACGCTGGCGATACAATCAAAATTCAGGTAGCGACCGTCGACGACTTCTGGTCTTTCACTAGGCTTCTGTCGATCAATCAAATCGCGTATCACACCTACGCCCTCCCGGAGGAGCGTAAGATCCGCGCAGTACTACGGGGCGTCCCGTTCGAACTCAGTAACGAAGACATTCTCGAGGACCTTAAGTCTCAGGGTTTCCCGGCCGTAGCAGTGCACAAGGTGCACTCCAACCGCGGTAGGCGTTTTCCCTTAGCTCTAGTAATCCTTACCAACACTCCCAACTCGAAGGAGATTTTCAGAGAGGCTCGCACAATTTGCGGACTCTCGAACATCTCCGTCGAGCGTCCCAACCCCCGCGGTCACCCCGGGCAGTGCCACCGCTGCCAGCTATATGGCCACGCAGCGGCAAACTGTTCAGCTCCCCCCAGGTGCGTAAAGTGCCTGGATCCTCACATCACTAAGGAGTGCACTCGCACTCCAGAATCCACTTCCCCCCCTGCCTGTGTGCTGTGCGGCCAGTCCGGCCATACAGCTAACTACAGGGGTTGCCCGCGCGCTCCGCGCCCCACCGCCAAGAGGGTCGCGCCCAAACCGGCGCCACCACTCACTCCCGCTAACTTCCCGCCGCTGCGCAACCGGGGTCCCCGGAAGCAAAGCCCGTTCAGCCGACGCCTACTCCGGCTCTGTCTTGGAGGCAGCGTCCGGCCGTCCCGCGTGCACCTTCCCGACCCATCCCAGCTCCCGTAGCTTCCGTAGGGCCGCGTCCCGCTTTGTCATCTTCACCTCAGTCGTCGTTGGCTGAGGACATGATGACCGTGTTTGACGTCATCCAAAACGTCGACATTAACGAAATTTCCATACTCGCACGCAAACTGCGAGCCGCCCGATCTCCTCAAGAGCGTTTATTTGCGTTAGCCGAGCATCACTCGCTTTTAAGTTCATTATAAATTTAATTTTTGTATAAATTCGTAAATAAGTAAATTATAATGTCTAGACCCGCGAATCCCGCGTCCTGTCGTATCAAACCCAAGGGCTTGTCCCTAGTATCTTTTAACGTTCGTAGCCTTAGCAACAACCTTCCCGAGCTCAAACTGTTCCTTCAGAACAACAACTTCAGACATGGCTCACTCCTAATCGCTCCAGGGGATTCTCTATTCCTAAATACGCGTTTACACGTAATGATAGGCCTAACTGCGACGGTTTCGGCGGCACTGCTATCTACTACAAAAGAGGATTCCATTGCTGTCCTCTCCCTACCCCTCCTCTCCTCAACATGGAAGCCACCGTATGTAGATTGGCTATGACTGGTCATCCGACCATCATCATAGCTTTAGTCTACATACCTTGTGGCACCAAACCTATCCGCAGCGACTTTGAGACCATTCTCGCCCTCGGCCGTTCAGTCATTATGTTCGGAGACTTTAACTCCAAACATACTGACTGGACGTGCCTATCAACCAACCAAAGCGGTATCGCTCTCCTCGACATCACCAACTTACTCGACTTAGACGTCGTCTCCCCCATCACTCCCACTCAATATCCCGACAACCCGAACCACTCTCCTGACATCCTCGACTTTGCAATCGTCAAGCATATCAACCTCGACCTCAGGTCTATCGAACCGCTCGATGACCTAGGTTCTGACCACCGCCCTGTCTCCCTCGTACTAGGACCGCCTAACGTTAACGTCACTTCTCCTAAGACCTTTACCAACTGGAAAGGTTTTAAAAATACGATAGTTTCTGCCTTAGCGATCTCGCGATCTCGCCCGATCAATTAGATAGCCCGGATAAAATAGATTCGTTAGTAAATTCTCTCACTGATGCTATCAACTCAGCCATCAGTGTAAACGAAAAGGTTGCTAAGAAAGGCAAACCCACGCTTCCCTTAGCCATTAGCAATCTTATTAAAGCTAAGAACGCGGCTCTCCGGAGAGCCAAGAAATATCCCACGCCCGTCTATAGAACAGCTGCGAATCAGCTACAACGCAAAGTTAGATCTCGCCTCGCGGAACTCCGAGACGCCCAGATGAACGATCTTATGGCGAATATCTCCCCGTCCCACCAAGCGTATTATAGTATGGTCCGAGCCTTACGCGTAGACGCCGCCTCTCACGTCCCTCCTCTCACTCGTCCCGATGGCTCTATCGCCTTCGAATACGAAGAGAAAGCCGAATGCTTCGCTGACAGCGTTGCGTCTCAATGCTCGCCCAGCACGCAACCCGCAAATCCCACTCACATCAAAGCGGTGGAGGACGAAGTTCTCCGTAGAGACTCTCTCCCCATCACCGCCGACCCCGTCACAGTCTCTAACGATGAAATCTCGCTTCTCATCAAAAGTCAAAAGTCCAGAAAGGCTCCGGGTGCGGATGGTATTTCCAACCACGCACTTAAGCACCTGCCTCAACAGGTGCTTACCTTGTTAGCTATCATTTTCAATGCCTGCTTCGACCTTAGCTACTTTCCAAAAGCTTGGAAAGAAGCGACAGTCATAGGCATACCCAAGCCGGGTAAACCTCTTAATATCCCGGCTAATCACAGACCCATCAGCCTCCTCAAGGCAATGTCTAAACTTCTCGAGAGAGTCATACTCTCTCGAATACGGAACCATCTGTTTCCAACGGGTGGCGATCCTCTCATAATTCCCCACCAGTTCGGCTTTCGCGCTAAGCACTCCTGCCCTCAGCAAGTCCATCGAATCGTCGAGTACATACTCGACGGCTTCTATCCGAAACGAAAGAAAACGATCGCAGTTTTCTTTGACGTAGCCAAGGCTTTCGACAAAGTCTGGCACAGCGGTCTCGTTTATAAACTCTACAAAATAGGCTTACCGGCTCGCCTAGTTAGGATAATCACGTCGTTTCTCAAAGACCGCACGTTTCGCTTCAAACATGAAGGCACGCTCTCCGTGCCTCGTCCCATAAAGGCTGGAGTCCCTCAAGGCTCAGTCCTCGCCCCTCTTTTGTATACCGTGTACACTAACGACATTCCCATTCCGCCGAAAGTCGTCGAACTCGCTCTCTTTGCCGACGACACTGCCCTTTACACCAAAGGCCGCAGAGCCCAGGGTCTCGTCACCAGACTCCAAAAGGCTGTAAACGCCCTCGGTGCTTGGTTTCAAAAATGGCGTATCGATGTGAACCCAGAGAAGAGCTCTGCAGTTTACTTCGACTACAGACGCAGTCGTATCGCCGACAATCTCCAAGTGAGAATGCAAGGCACTCCCATCCCCTGGAAGCGCAGTACTAAATATTTAGGCGTCATCTTAGACCAGACGCTTTCTTTCAACCCTCACGTCGATAGAGTAACGAAACTCGCACGATTTTACCTAGGTCGGCTTTACAGTATATTAGGTAGAAAAAGTAAAATGTCCTTCAGAAACAAACGTACGCTTTACAAGGTCTGCGTTAGACCAGTCATGTCATATGCTTCGCCAGTCTTTGCCCACGCCAAACATTCCGTCCTGCACAAGCTGCAGGTAGTTCAAAACCTCTTCTTTCGCAGGGCCACAAACGCACCTTGGTACGTGCGCAACGCGGACCTGCACAGAGATCTTGAACTACCTACAGTTCAACAGCACCTAAAAACACTCTCAGAATCGTTCTTCAAACGCGCCGAATCCCATCCCAATCCACTAGTTCGAAATTCAGTCTCATATACTGCTCCTGTCTTAGATTCGGTATACAAAGTCGCTAGACCGAGAAACGCGCACACAAGCGAACGTACGCAATTAACTTTAGATCTCGAGGCCCTTCAGGCCGCAAATTCTAATTCTAACGTAAATTCTAATTCTAACATAAATACGAATTAATGTAATTTTAACTTTCAATTTTTAATGTTTTTTTATTATTTACTTTTCATTTTTGAGCACCTTCAGTGCTATGTAAATCCCAGCGGGTGACCCCTTAGGGGCCCCGCTAGCGCGGCCTCTTTCTCCAATTGGCCGTCGCTCAGATGAAGGCTGAGTGGCAAAAATGCACGAGCCGACAGGGGGTTTTTAGTGGGTATGGTTCTGGTAGGCGTCGGGACGAGTCCCACATAACTTTGGAATCGCGCCAGAGTATGCGTCAGAGCATTTTTATCCTCCTGCCCTTCCCGCGGAGGGGAACAAAAAAAAAAGAGACTTATTGTCTGTATGAGTCATTGAAGACCATTAAGCATTAGAGTAGGCAATCATTTTAACATATTATTTTTGTAGTCAATTACCTTTTCATATTTGTATTTATATAATATAATATGGATGAAGAAGAAGAAGTATAGGATTTTTTATAAAGTTTTTTTTAGATAAACCTTGAATAATTTTGAAATATTAATATTATGTATAGTGGCATATAGGGGATGTTGATTTTCATGGGTTTTGTCATTTTGACTTTATCAAAACATGTAGCGATGCATTCTTGAGACTAGACATAATTTTGTTTAATTGTAAACATATATAATCTCCGTAGCAAATTAATCTTGCAGGCTAAGGACAAACAATCTTCCTTCACCAGACAGCGCCTACACAATCCTACAGCACAAGCAGTGTCGTATGTTTGTCGACCCAAAGATTTAAGCTACAGACTGAACCTTCCACCTCCCAAATTAACACTTAAAATTATTTTGTTACATATCTCTTTGTTAAAATTCTAAAATAAGACACGTATTACTTTAGAATTTTGATACATTTTTAAGTTGGCGTTGAGACTCTAGGTTCCTGGGCTCAGGGTGCTGGTTATATAAAACAACGCTGTACAAGAACTAATTAAAATAAATTAAAGCTTATACGACAATTATTTCTGCGTGCGATATGAATTTTCATGCAGGTTCATATTCCAAAAGGTATACAAAATAGTGAATCCATATCAAGAGAAACGGGCGAATAACCGTTAAAATTTGAATCGGTTTGAAATGATAAAATAAGAGTTCATAGGGAATCTTCTTTTAACAAGCGTGTACTTACCTTAGATCATTTTTAGGTGGCGTTAAAAACGCAGGTAGTCCTTTGAATTTTGTTACTTTGGAAAAATAAATTTACAACTAGTGGAAGGTCCCAGTACCCAGTACATTAAGCGCTTCGCTGCTACGAAGCGCTTAATGTACATGCATTGTATGATTATTACTAATAGTCACATTTTTCTTTCTTACATTATGTAGGTATATGAAAGTGGGTTTATTGTGATTTCAAGCCTTGACTACTTGACTTTAATGAAATTTTGATATAAATTTTCAGGGAGCGGAGAGTTCATAATTTTTACCTCGAAAAAAGCGTTGTTCCCAAGTAATGAGAAAAACTGGGAACCCAAGCTGGTATAAAAATAAATTATGAATTGGTTTTTCACTGGTAATAGACACCGAAAAACTGATCAGGCTTTAAAAGTTCAATTTCTGAGGGGTAAACGCTTTGGAAGTAAATTTATACGTAATTATGTCCATTTTTTAAAGTAAAATATTACTTTTTTTCGAGTTTTAATGTTCGTACAAATAATATATAACAAAAAATGGATAGGAAGATGTCATGTGGATCCAGTGAAGGAAAAAGTGCACGTATCATTCTGTATAAAGAAGAAAAAAAAAGCGGAGAACAAAACAGAATGGCGAATGCACCACCGAAAGGTCCTGTATTGTAGCTTAAAAACTATCTTAGAAATGACAATTATCATAATGCGTTGCCCATGTTCCACTGACTGAACAGCCAATGGAACATTGAACGGGACATATAAACGTGACGATTATGACAGTTTTAGCGGAAGTAGAGTTTCATTTGTTACGATCTCGTATGCGGTGGTACTGGTCCATTCTAGTTTGTCAGCACCAATTACCACATTTATCTTCCGGTTAAAAGGAAAGTCAGTGAAATTTCAGGAACAAAAGTAATTTAAACTGAAACATTAAACGCATCATTACTCGATATAATAGCCATAATTATTACTAGTTATTAAGTCGAAGTACAAATAATTAAGTCCTTGCGTATGGATATCACTTACCACCAGGACGCGTACTCGGTTGTCGGCTATGAAAATAGTAACAAGGAAAAGTTCTGTATTACTTACCACTGAAAATTCTGGTCAGATATGCTTAGCAAGTAAACAAACAAGTCAGAAGAACAAATCTAGTTTTAGTGTTTAATTTCCAAGATATTTCATTTAATTTTTTACCTATTGTGTGGTTTAGTACGAACTGATTAAACATACAAAAACTAATTTTACGATTATGCAATGAAAAAGCCTACGAAAAGTTAGGAAATCGAAGTAGTTGTATCTTCAAATAAATCTTCTGGATTTAATATTATTTCAAGAATTTCAAGTAAGTAAGAATTTTAAGTTTCAGTTGAGTAAGTATTCACCGGAAACGGAATTCCAACGGAAACGGATTCAACGGAAATCCACCTTTTTTTTTAGGTAGATGACGCATCATTCAGTAAAATGTAAACATAGCAACTGTTCTCAGCGATGAATGATGATTAACCAAACCACCTTTGTCACAAAGGTTTGTGACATGTTTGAGTGCAAAAAAGGTAAAACTATGATTTAAAGAGAAAGACCCTAAAAGTTAATGTCAATGTTTTAAAAGTGAAAATGAAACAAAACATATAGGTAACTCTCTCTTTATAAATTATTTATATAAACATTTTCTATCTATGTAGGTACGAGTTCTCAGATCAAGATTTGATTATTCACCAGACGCGGCCCAAGTGTCCCAAGCGCAAGCCCAAGGGAGCGACGGCGCTGACGGGAGTTACGATGCCTCCGTGTGCGAGAGGAGCTCCGATGATGCCAGCGGGGGCCAAGGGCGCAGCCAGGGGCAAGCCCACAGCTGAGTAGCTGGCCACCAAGGAGCGCTTCTTCAGCAAGTGCGCGCGGGAAGCGTCCACGGCGCGGGCGGTGAGGTGCTGGGCGCGGTCCACGTTCACGCTCAGGGTGTCCAGAGGCCTGCCGTCAGCGGCGATGATGTTGGCGGGTTGGCCAGGAGCCAGCGACACGGGGCCGCGGTAATTGGGGGCCAAGCCAAGGGGCGCTGCGGCGATGGGGGCGGGTGCAGGTGCGATGTGCCCAGCGTTCAGGGGCCCGGCGAATCCGATGCCGCCGAGTCCCAGGGGATCGGCTAGTCCAATGCCACTGAGACCTAGAGGAGCGACGCCCAGGCCAGCGAGCCCTAACCCTCCGAGACCCAGCACACTGGGGCTGGCGGCCGCGGCGGCCAACACACAAGACAACACCACCAGCTTGAACATTTTGGTCTGCGTTGCTGCACTGCTTCAGCTGAACTGATGCACTTGCCTAGCTTAGTCAGGCTTTTATATCAGTCACTAGTCGTAACCTTCCCGTCGTCATAGAACTGGAAACAACAAAGAAACTGCAGTTTGTATTAACATAAAAATGCAAGTAAACTACGGAACTCGAAGCTTCCTTTTCTAAATTGATTATCGTGTATGAAAAATCTATTTTTAAATACCTTGAATTATTTAATATGTATTTCTTTCAAATTATTCGGTAACAAATGACTATTATTATCTATTAGAAACCTAAGTTAGTTATTGCATAAGCTGCGTAATCAATTCAAGGCCTGGTTAGTTACTTCCTAACTTACTAAGAAAGTTAAGTAAAATATGCATTATCCATTTGGTCGTTTTGATTCTTTACGAACATATTACTAACAACTATTATTTTTCATGAAATGCAAATCTTTGCTTTATCTTAAATTGTGAGTTTGAAAGCTTTATTTCAGTATACATAAGTATTTCATTTTCAAAACTGTTCTATATAAGTGAATTCAGTTTTCAATGTATTTTTTGATGATGAAAAGGACCGACCATACAAATATCTTTACTATTTGTATGGAGTTTGTGGGTAGTTCATTCACTTTAAATTACTGAATTGGGTAACTAGTGCAACCAAGAGCATTAATGGCTACCAGCGCCACCGCTATGTTTTTCTTGCGATAGTTTCTTGCGATAAAAAAGCTCTTATATTCCGATAGTATAAATAATTAATGAATCAATTAATTAAATTCTTAAAATAACTAATTTATGACGATGTACTTAAATATAGATTGATTAAAATTTTTTGTGGAACATATTAAATACGTGGAACAGTTCAATTGTGTTTTTTTTTAAATAAATTATTGCCTTTTAGTAAGAAAGATAATTCCATTTGGTCCCATGGAAGTATCAGATTCTCATATTGAAGGTGTTTTTAAAGTAAACATTAAATAATTTTTAAATTTATAAGTGCTGGACATATGGGATATTAATTTGTAGTAGATTCTGTAATGTTGTCAATGTTAAAACTTGCAGCGAAGTATCCTTGAGACTGAACCTAATGTTGTTTATGCATACAAAGGCATTACGTACGGCACATCAAATTTGCAGGCTACGGTAAGAAAACCCGAAAAACATTTGGCACTAGAAGTGTCATGTTTGTCGACCATCGGACCTTCAGCCTCCCAAACAAACACTGAAAACGTTGATAATTCCTACAGTTACTTTAAAGTTTATCTCTTTTTGCATATAATGTATATAAATATATATTTTTATAAATATATTTATATATACATAAAAATAAAAAATATTATATATATATATATATATATACATATAAAAAAAAAATTTTTCATTGTAAGAAAAACAGCTAAGTTAGTTCATAAGTTACAATCTTTATCCCAAAACAAATAACTGACACCCTTTGTCTATGTACTCATATACGTAACCGAGTGTTTCTGTGATGCAGCGCCGTAAAATATATTAATGCAAAAGTGATATATGAATTTACAAGTTTATTTTCAAAGGGTAAACTAAATAGGAGTAAAGGGAGAAAGCCAGATAACGAGAAGGTCCTAGAATATACGTTTACAATAAAAAATTGGTTTAGAAAGATAAAAGAAGAGTTTATAGGGACGCCACCCTTGAAATAGGCGTGGAACGTACTTATATTTGCATCCCTTTTGAGAAAATGTTAAAAACGCAAGTTGTTTTTTGAAGTCGTGACTTTGTAGAATCCTAATAAACTTTTAAACAAGTGCATTTTGCCCGTACGGTGTAGACAACAGAGCGCTAAATGTATATATTCAAATATGATTATTAGTTACTTATAATGTTCCACGACGGGTCAGCTGCAAATTTTTTTATAATTTTCGCTACATGGTGGTTTAGTAAAGTGGTTCAGAAATGTGGTCTGGGCTCAGGTGCTCTTTTTCCGAAAGCTGAAAAAAGTCATCTCTTATAAGTAAAAGTGAGTTTGTAAAAGTATATTTCAATTTACTCAACCAATTGATGAAACTTTCACATACGTTTTACGTTTACAGAAGAAAAAACGGTTAATAACTTTCACCTAAAAAAAGTGCTGTTCCCAAGAGATACATGAGATACAAACTCACGATAAACACCAAGAATATGTCATTTGATATTTTTAAGGACAATATTTATTTGTGATAATTTCAATATGATAAAAAACCATTAACGATTTTGAGAGTTAAACCAACATGTTAAACATATATTTTATAAATCCATATTGTGCAAAGGAATTTCACTCATGTTGTTTTCTTTTTCACTAACAATTAAGATGCAGCAATCTTTGTGAATAAAATATTGAACGTTAATCTTTTTCAACAAAACTATAAGTTAGCTCATAAAAGTGGCCTTTGATAGATAGATAGATAGAGAGATAAAAAGCTTTATTGTTACTTCAAACACAGAACATTACAAAAAATATATATCGGTCATTCCCGACATTAGGCATTCTTCGTCTAATTGCCGTAGCCTTTTTAGTTTTTCACTTATTTGACTTGAAAACACTAGAATATAAATTATAAATAAAGATACAAATTAGCACTAAAAAAGGCATCAGGCTATTATTAGTACTTTTTGAGCTAAAGACACATAATTTTTTTTGCGTACGGTAATTAGATAATTCTAAAACGTAATGTAACGGTAATTAGAAAAGACTATTAAATCTACGTAATACAAAAAAAAATCTAATATGATTCTTAAAAACTGTGTTTCACAACTATCAGGAAATAAAGAAAGTTCACTTCATCATTGCAATTGTTTGTTAATGGAAACTAAATATAAACAAAAAATCTTAAAATAAAAATTGCTTAGTCACAGCTGTTTATTTAAAGGAATACTTTTATAATTATCACTGTATGTTTTCATATAAATCAACTCGGACTTTTGTTCAGTACGAAAAAACTTATGTAGCTAATATTCGAAACATTCTTAGATAATAAAAATACGTCCAGCTTAAAGCTATTCATATGTGTCCTCTAAGATTTGCTTATATCGCTGTGTAATTACATTACGTATAGTAAATCAATACTTTCAGAATGAAATAATTTATTATATAAACTAGTGTCGTTGGCGAGTTTACTCAAATGAACACAACCGTGCATTTTAATATAAATCAGTCTGCTTTATAGTAATTTTAAATTTTTTTTTACATCACTCTATATTTTCCATATCAAAAATCCATATCAAAATTCAATATTATTAGGGATGTTTTTTGTAAGATTAAAAGTAAGAGGAGAGACAGGAACCCAAAAACTGTTTTGGAAGGTGCAGATAGTATGAATCTGGGATTTGGGCAAGTTTCTTTTTCTTTTGTCGTTACTGGATTAAAACCATGTTCACATTTAATTGATTGATACATACACTCTTGTGTACCACAGCTTAATTTTCGAATGGCAAATAAGTTCGGTTTTGATGAATTCAAACGACTTGATGGACTTTCATTGTGCCCTTAAACTCCTGTAACTCGTTATCGATAAGCAGATCTTTTTGGAGGATATCTGCTTTATTAACTATTTCCATAATGACTCCTCTAATATTAGCTCTAAATTTTTCACAAAGAGTTTCAATATCGAGAATATCACAGTCCTGAGCCACGATTCTCTCTGCAGTCCTCTTTACCATCGCTCCTACGTCATCTGATGAGTTTTTGCCATAGCCGCTCTCTGTTTTATTCCAGCCAACCACTTTAAATTTCGGAAAGTGCCAATGAAGTTTTGAGATGACATAAAACGTTTTTTGTTACGGTATTGTCCAGTTGGAGGATCTGATATAAAATTAATGGCAACTAATTGGATAGGCATGAGATGACTCCAAACTGCAATTGCCCCATGTCTAAGTGAATTACTCAAGGTGCAAAATGACTGAGTCAGAAATTTTCCATTGTTCTTGTAAGGAATGACAGATGCTTGCAGTTGCTTTCGGCTGCCACGAAAGTGGAATGACTAGATTTCATCAATGTTTTTGCGTTATAGTTCTCGCTAAAATCAACGTGAACAGTCATTCTCAGGTACATTTTCTTTTAAATGTTGAATTTAACAATTTTGAATCATATTGAAATTTCAATATTTATTTCTCAACATTGACAATTACTTGTTCTTATTGACGTCAAATAAAACACGACTCTACCTACAGTTTGGAAAAACCTTCGTGAAGAAGAACTGGCAAGAAACTTCATAGGTATATTTTTTTTTCAAAATAAATTTTTGCATCTGTTAGCTGGGCTCTCCCACACGACTCTCCTCCTCACGGCACCCGTTGACGAGTTAACGCGGGATCCAGCCATTGTCCTCCTCAACCATATTAAAGGGAAATGAGCGACCCTTTACCCGACGTTACCATAAGAAGACGTTTTGACAATGACCGAATAGTCTTTACCTACTACTTAATATTTTCATACAACGGTAATTAGTATACGGTAATTAGAAAATGGAAGGTTTTCTTAGAAATCCGAAAACTTATACAGGTTTAAATTACTGGCCTACTGCAACGTACGGAGGCCAAAGTACTGTCTTTATTTAAATAAGCAACGAGGGTCTAATCTTAACAATCTAGTATATAAATAAGTGCACGGTAATTAGAATTTTTTCAAACCAAGGGTCCGGTAATTAGATTCCTACGTGTTTTGTGGTGGGACACCGACACACAAGAAACATCCACCTGCTTGCGAGTAGTAGCCCAAACTAAGGGTTCGCGATGCATCTAGTAGTGATGTGCTAAATACTGTTATTTTGGGATGAGCACGCCTGAACAAAAAACCCTACGGTAATTATAACTTTAGACCGGACATGTGGGTACTTAATGATAATTGTTTACATACTGGTTCTATAAAGTGGATATTTTGTTATGAGATACACACTACGCAATAATATTGAAAACTTTAAATTAAACAAATTAATACCGTACCTTGTAAAAACTTTAGGCAAGTTTTAACATTAGGTTAGCGAGTGGACAGGTCACGGCAATTGGAGAACAGGGGTTCAAAATTTAATTTAACCAAATATTTTGACTTAACTGAGGCCTAAGTTTATGTTTACAGCTAGATAAGAATGCTTACTAACTTTCGAAAAATTGCACTTATTGAATTAGACAATACTACAAAACTGGCCCGGACACGACAAAACTGGCTAATCGATGAAATGGCCGATATACATTAAAATCACAAGCAAATATAAAAAAAGAACTAAATTGATTATTATTACTACACGAGAATACAACAAGAGTATAATGCATGTGTGCTGCAGCAGAGCAAAACGCCATAGCTCAGCGGCATTCGCTCAGCGTGCAAAGATCATAAACTGATTTTCAGCTAAAACCTCAGGAAATGCAGACACGGATTGAAATGGAAATGAAAAAAAAATATAATATTTACCCAATCTGTTCTCAAGCTTTGAACATAACGTCAGTTCCATTTCATGAAATACGTAAGAAATTATAGATATATTTAAATAATAATATTATTCATTAAAAATTCAGTTAAATTAAATACAAGTAATATATAATGTACTATATCCATCCCAACTTATATAATAACTATATTCAAGAAATAAAATAATAAGGAATAAAAAATTCAATAAACTGTAAAGTTTTATAACACAAAAACCGGGTAGTTTTCAGTACTTCAGGAATCTTTTAGGAATTTCCAGACTCTGTATTTTGAGAAGGTAAGATTTTAATTTTAGTTAAATATTGATTTGTCCTTCTTAAATATTTGAAGATACTTGGATATCCTAATAGGTGGAGGAATATTATTCCAAGACTTTGTTGCGCTGTACCGAAAACAATCAGTAAACTCCGCGGTTCTTTGGTGCTACACGCTAAGTGGGCGTCGTGAAGATCTAGGCTCGCAAAAGGTTTGCGTGCATTTGGGAAACTTTAGCTTGCAAAATAAATAAACAGGGTTTTTAAACTTAATTATGACAAACGTTAAAGATGCCACATGCAATTGTCTGCGAAACTCCATTTTGCAACTCCAATAAGATTGTACTTAAAAGTTTGAGTTACACCCTTTTAAACGTAACAACTAGAACTTAACAACTAGAAGAACTACTACTAGCAATCAACTTCCAAGTTTTGGAGTTTTCGTAAAAAAACAATAATTTGAAGATTTAAAACAAAATATCAAACTTTGTAAAAGACAAAAATGACTCAAAATGTTCTAAACGACCTTGGCTATCACCCCATTCAGGCTTTGCACTCAGCTTCCAAACACCCGGTATATAGCAAAAGATACAGGTGTCACAAAAATGTAGTTACATTAAAACTGCTTTGAATACTTATGAAACATAGATGTAATTTAATTAAGTAATTTTACGTAACACGTTTACGTGGTTGCGATCCGGTTAAAGAGAAAGAACAGCCCGTAATATTACTGTCACAAAGGCAATCCGAGCTGAAACCATCATAAGAACCCATAATTAGTCGATTTCACAATTTTTTTTTTTTCCCCTCCGCGGGAAGGGCAGGAGGATAAAAATGCCCTGACGCATACTCTGGCGCGATTCCAAAGTTATGTGGGACTCGTCCCGACGCCTACCAGGACCATACCCACTAAAAACCCCCTGTCGGCTCGTGCATTTTTGCCACTCAGCCTTCATCTGAGCGACGGCCAATTGGAGAAAGAGGCCGCGCTAGCGGGGCCCAGAAGGGGTCACCCGCTGGGATTACATAGCACTGAAGGTGCTCAAAGCACTGAAAGTTAATACATAGCATTGAAGGTGCTCAAAATGAAAATCAATAATTAAAACAAAAATTAAAAAATTGCAAAATAAAATTGAGTTAATTCGCATTTACGTTAGAATTAGGATTTACGTTAGAATTAGAATTTACGTTAGAATTAGAATTTGCGGCCAGAAGGGCCTCGAGATCGCGTGACAGTCTGGTGGATAAGTACGCTTGCGCATTTCTAGGCCTAGCGACTTTGAACTTCAAGTCTAACACAGGAGTAGTATATGAGACTGAATCACGAACTAGAGGATTGGGATGGGTTTCGGAGCGTTTGAAAAACGCTTCAGAGAGTGTTTTGAGATGTTGTTGTACTGTAGGCAGTTCAAGATCTCTATGCAGGTCCGCGTTACGCACGTACCACGGTGCGTTTGTGGCCCGGCGGCAAAAGAGGTTTTGAACTACCTGCAGTTTGTGCAGGAGGGAGGGTTTGGCGTGGGCAAAGATTGGCGAGGCATACGTCATGACGGGTCTAACGCAGACCTTGTAAAGTGTACGTTTGTTTCTGAAGGACATTTTACTTTTTCTACCTAACATGCTATTTAGGCGGATTAAATAGTGACGAGCGAGTTTCGAAACTCTTTCGACGTGTGGCTTGAAAGAAAGCGTCGGATCTAATGTGACGCCTAAGTATTTAGTACTGCGCTTCCAGGGGATGGGAATGCCTAACATTCGAACGTGGGGATCGCCATCGGGACGACGGCGTTTGTGGTCGAAGCGCATCGCAGAACTCTTTTCAGGGTTCACATCGATGCGCCATTTTTGAAACCATACACCAAGGGCGTTTACGGCCTTTTGGAGTCTGGTTACAAGGTGCCGAACACTGTGGCCTTTGGTATAGAGTGCGGTGTCGTCAGCAAAGAGGGCGAGTTCGACGCCTTTCGGCGGGATGGGAATGTCGTTGGTGTACACGGTGTACAGCAGAGGGGCGAGGACTGAGCCTTGAGGGACTCCAGCCTTTATGGGACGAGGTGCAGAAAGCGTGCCTTCGTGTTTAAATCGAAACGTACGGTCTTTGAGAAACGACGCTATTAACCTGACTAGGCGATCCGGTAAGCCTATCTTGTAGAGTTTATAAACGAGACCGCTGTGCCAGACTTTATCGAAAGCCTTGGCTACGTCAAAGAAAACCGCGACTGTTTTATAACGACGCGGATAGAAACCGTCAAGTATATACTCGACGATTCGGTGGACTTGCTGAGGGCAGGAGTGTTTAGCGCGAAAGCCGAACTGATGGGGAATAATGAGAGGATCGCCATCCGTTGGAAACAGATGAGTAGGGTAAAATTGGGGGTTCTGCATCACTTCACCTCGCTACGCTCGGTACGTGCTGCAGAAACCCTCCAATTTTACTTGCATGCTAGAGCTGATACAGAACACCTAATTTCACCCGATGATTTCTAATAAAATTCGTCTGAAAAAGCAGTTGAGTAGCCGATTTTGTCAGCGGTTTGGTGCTGATGGATACCCCTTTACTTGAAGGGGATTGGAGAGGTACCGTACTGTTCATTTGAAGTTGTTCATTTAAAGTTATTAAAATGTTGATATACATTTAGTGATATAATCTCTTCCTTTCACAGAATTCAAATAAAAACAATGAGGAAAGTTTATGGCATGTTGCATCCATGGATCATCGTAAATCTCCCAACCTTCAATAACACCTCCACATGAGAAACATACAGTTTTATCATTAATTCCATCACCACAATAAAATAATCCCGCGTCCGCCATTTCCATTACCAACCTTTTCTGAGTGTCAGTTGTTGCCCAATAGTAATTAAATGAATGTATGCGCATTTCATGCGTATGATACATATCATATCGAGGATTGTAGTTTTCTGTTAACATTTTCATCATGCAATAATGTAATTCAGCCAATATTAATAAAAATATAATGAAGTTGCATTTTGTTGCTAACAATTTATATACACCTTATGTTAGGGAGAGGGGGAAGGTAAGTATGGCAAAACTATAATGACATATTTGTTTGAAATGAAATACAAAATATTGTATTAAAAACATTTATTCTCAAAACACCATTTTTTTAAACATAAAACATTTTTTAAAGCACATATTTTTTTATGATAAATACAACTATACAAATCTCGAGAATGTAAATATTGATCATAGAGACTTAAAAAACTGGGACAACCTTTGTCTTCTAAATTATATATATAATTATTTTCTAAAATACATTTTAACCAAAACACTTTTTCTAAACCTTTAGCGTAGATATATTTATCTTTTCCAATATCTTTGATTAGTTTCTGATAATCTGAATAGGATATTATTCCTTCATTCCAATATATATTTCTGTTACGTTGAATCCAATTCACTTGTTTCCTTTCTTTTTCTGTCAATTCGCGATATGGAAAAGGTGGTTTAATCAAAAGCAACTCTATTTTATCATCGCACAATATTGCAATTTCTTTTACTATGAATTCATTTGCTTCCGTTTTAAAACCTTGAACATCTATTATAGCAGTCATGACAGTTTTCGCACTATGTTACTCAAAGGTTTATATTCCACAAGCCGATCGTTAATAATTAAACAATATCCAGTTGTATTATCTGGTATTGGTGCGGAACATTCAATTTCCAGCCGTACATCTACGGGACCACTTTTTAAACTATCGTTTTGTCTTGAACAGTCTATGATAAATAGAGGAGCCTTTTCTTTAAAATCGTTTATATCGAGCAAAGGGTCTGCTGGACAGTTATAATACGACTGACGAAATTTCACATACATCTCGTATAATATATTATATTTGTTCTCAGTAAACTTTAAGCCTAAAGGTTCGTACGGATAATACTGTGAATTCAAAAATAGTGTTACATTTGTTACTCCACAATGATCGAATAACGAAATGTCTTTGTTTTTATTATTTTTTCTATTAGTTTGTAAGCAAAAAATTACATATCGTGGTTTCTCTAATTGAGAAGCAGTCTTAACTGACCAAGAATGCTTAGTAGTTTTAGGAAGTAATGGGTACTCGTATAAATCTCAATTTCTAAACGCAATCTGAATAGGTTTATCTCTTTCTAAATGTTTTAGAAGTGCCAGTCGTTCACGGTCAGACACTTTTATGTGCGGTACACGCCACTGTATTCTTTGTACATCTATTTGAAACTGAGTAACATCATCAGTTAATATGACGCTGTTTAAGTTAGAGTTACTTCTATTTAGTATAAGCTCATGTTTACAATTTATCACAATTTTATTGTAATCTTCTGCAAACCCTAAAATCTTATTTAGTGGTATGATAGCACTAAAGCGACCATCACTTTGAAATCCACCCATATTCCAACCCCATAAGGCAGCAACTTTATTTTCTCCTTCATTCATTGATACGTATGACTTTATTGTTGATGTTATTCCACCATTTTTAATTCGATCTATTTCAATACCGTTTATTTCGTATCTGACATCTTGAAACAAGAACATAATAGGGTTATTACTGAACAAAATAGTTTTTTTAATCGGATTTCCATCTTTACCAAAGATTTTTGCTTGACCTTCGATGTAGATTGAACTGGCTGACGGTAGCACGTATATGTCTTGCTGGTGTATTGGAATTCTGATTTCATCATTTTCTTTGAAGCTGTTGCTGTAGGGATTGTAAGAATGGACTTCATAACTTTCAATCGAAGTATCAAAGTGTGGTGATTCAGTAATCTGTAGCATATTCATACTTTAAAACCCAGGGCTTTAAGGAAATCTTTATGTATCTTTGTCAATTTTTTTACTTTTTTCTTACGTCTTTGCACTTTAGTGGCTGTAGAAGAAATAAAGTACTTTGCTGCTGAGTTTTTATAATATACTATCATATCGTTTTTTTAAATGAAGCTGTAATTGAATTTGCGCTTCTTTGAAGTTAATGCAATAACCTAATTGATCAACAATCTTAATAGATATAGATGATATTATGTTTTTATTCATTGGAAAGTAAATAACGTTTTGCGGTTTTTCTATATACTGATGACCTGCAGAAGAATTAGATATGAATTCATAAATAATATGGGTTGGTAATCCATTGGAGTATGAACCATGGACTATGTCACATTCGATTCTAATGACAGGCAAAATGTTTTTATCAATATGTCCTCCTGGTATTAAGTTTAATACTGAAAAATAAAGCAAACCACACTCGTATTGACCAGATAAACTTAGAGGTGGTTGAAAGTATGAATCCAGTTCTGATTTGTTTCCAGAGATGGTAACCGTTAAAGACATGCTTCCATACTGAGCAATTCTGAACAATACAGTTTATTTTATTCCTTGACCAGACCAAAAATTATTTAAAAACATTAAACAAAGATGTCCACAATTAAAAGGATGATCGTGTTGTATATTATCATAATTATAGTTAACTTCAGTACCTACATATTTTATAAATTCTTTTGGGGGTTTAAGATTTCCATAACTGTCAAAATATTCTACATAATCATTGTATTTTACATAGGCTACCCAATGAGAACCAGGATTTCTAGAATCATCTAAATTTATTACTCCACACTCTATTTTGAAAGGTTTTTTGGGGAGCTCATCTCTCATAAAGACACCTCGAAAATATGGAATATTATTACCATACTTTAGAATGTCAATGTTTGTTAAGGCTCTTTTGGGTAGCCGGTATTTTAGTTTTTTTCTTTCGATACAAAAATTCCAAGCCCATTTTTATGAGGTTTCAGATGTAATCCCCTTCCGATGCAAACAGCCTCCATCTTTTCATTGTGTCGCTTCAATTCATCAAAATTCTTTTTTGCCGTTTTGAATTCATTTATGGTTTTAGCTATTCCAGCAGCACCTCCTGCTAAAGCTCCTGCTGCCGATAGTCCCGCAAAAATAGGGATTAAAGGTAGAAAGCCACCAGTTTTTGGTACAGGAATAACTCGCGGAAGTTTAATAGATGAATCATTTACTAATTCTCTTGCAGCAGCCATAGCTAATTCTATTGCCATTTTTTTGCCTTTTGGTTTCAATTTTCGTATGTGTCTTTTTGTCTTAGTAATAATATTTTTCAATTTATTTTTCAATCCATTGCCGGAAGTTATTTTTTCAGAACATTTTTTATCGCGGTGACGCTTTTGTAAACCCGCTCCAGTTTTAACTTTTGTTAGCATAGTTTTGCTTACTAGATGTGCAGCAAACTTTTCCCCTATACTTGCATCAGAAGCAGTTGCCCGCTGTTTAGACATTTTTAATAAGACTAAATCTGCCTTATGCCGATCCCTTAAGCTTTTCGATTTATGATAGGCAATATCGTGTTCTTTACAATATTCGTCTAATTTATTCACGCCTTTATCACCGCGAGTAAGTCTTTTAATCAGATTTGTGCCAGGACCGCAATAATTATATCCAGGTAAATGTAATTCAAAAGGTAAATGATTAATAAGCCAATTGAGAAGACTACTCTCTCCAATACACATCGTAAGACTGATCAATCACACATTGAACACTTAATAAATACGTATAACGACTTTCATAAACGATTTTGAAACAATCATAATATTTTTTTTTCTTTATTATAATATATTCGACTTATCAATCCAGTAATTTTCAGCAGAAGAGAATCCTAACCATTTTACAAAAACCTTATTTCCTTTTTGTCTAAGAACTTTTTCAACTAGATATACATTACGATGTTTTGTCTTTTGAAGCTCTTGTACATAAAATGCTCCTAAAATAGGCTGACTTCTGATTGCGTCTTCAATTAAGTAGGTTACATGAGTTGTATTCTGTATTTTTCGAATTTTAAATATTTCTGTCGACCAGTTGGGAGTATACCCCTTTTCAAAAGTTCCTTTATATTTACTGATACGCACATAATCACCCACTTTAAACTTATTTTTTGAACCAGCATTTTTTTCTGACTTAACATATTTTTCCAATATTCGTTTTTTATTAATATTATCCACATTTGCTGGGATTTCATCAATTGTTCGATGAAGAGTATGGTTGTATTCATAAATGACATTATCAAGAGTGCCATTTATCCAACTGTAGTTACCTTTTAAACTAAATTCTTTATACAATTTAGACTTAAGTGTTCTGATGAATCGTTCAACTATTGAGGCTTTTTTTGTTGAGAAAGTTGAATAGTGGTTAATGAAGAAGCATTTCATGAGTTTGTTAAATGTAACATTATAAAATTCTGTTCCATTATCAGTTTGTAGATTCTTAGGAACGCGACCTTTATCCAACAACATCTTAAAAGTGTTACAAACACTATCCTTGAATTTAGTTTTAAGAGGAAAGGCCCATCCATATTTTGAAAATGTATCGATTATGACAAGAATATACTTAAAATTCTTATTTTCTAGGGCAAAAGATTGCATATCAATTAAGTCTGCTTGCCATAGATCATCTATGTCTTTCATAATAACACGTCTTCGAGGAAAGTTTACTCTCGCATTTTTATGAATTTCATTGACCAAATCTGCTTTGCTCATGTTTATATTTTGCAACTCTAATAATTTACAATAATGAGCGTTAGGTAGTAAGATAGAAGTACAAATATTATGTTTTAAAATTGATTCAATAATGAGCTATGTCAATGCTCATGGTAAACAAGTCTGTAATACTAAATCAAAGTCTTGTCACTGCTCCTATTTATTGTTTAATTATGTCAGCTTCTTTTAATTCTTCAACTATAGATAAAATTTCATTATCATGATTTGTATTGCCAGCATCTCTTGAAGCTACTAAAAATTTTAATCTCTCAACCAATTCATTGGGATCATCCCAATATATTAAATCCGTGTTACTTTTATACTTTTTTAGTTTTGGTAGGTTTCCTCCAAGTTTAATCTCACTTTGTGGTTTATCATTTAAATTTTCAGAAAATAATGGTTTGATTATTTCACGATATTTTATTCCTTTATCACCTCTTATTTGACCATTGGGGTTAAAATCTCTTTTATGCGCATTTGTGTAATGTAACATATCCTTATATACTAGTTTATCTTGGTTCGATATTAACTTTAAATCAGGTTTTCTTCGAAATAAAAGTTCTTTCAGGCCGGAGGTCATATTGTATGCTTTACTATTATTTTTATCACCGAGTTTGATCAAAATTGTATTACCATTATTTAAACTATCAATTGTAGAAAATGATACAACCGAATTACCCATAAGCAATTTTTTGTTTTCATTTCTTATTCCAAACGGTATATTAACACCATCATATATATCATTAATGTCATCGCCTTCTAATGAAGTTTCTAAATAATCTGTGAATACTCTTTTAGAATTTTGTTCTGACAACTGTGCAGAGTTAAATTTTGAACCGTGACAATCACTGTACTTTGTAGATGAGCTAGCATTATTTTCATCCGATTCAATTTCTTCAAAAGTAGTCAGAGTTGTATTTTCTTTATTTTTTATTTTTTCTATAGATTTATTTGAATCCACTAGAGATTTTAAAGGATCTGCCACCGGTTTTAGCATTTTATCAAGTGCCAAATTCATTGTATGTTCCTGAGTTTTCATTTGTTTTATTTTATTTTTTATGGAGTCAACAGACTTCATTAATTCTATTTTAATACTTTTATCCATTTTTGTAACCACAACTGTGCTCAACTAAGAAAGGAATAACACTAGTAATTTTCTTGTAAAAAAATAATTTATATATAAGTAGGTACAAATGTATCTCTGTTCATTCAAATTTAAAAAAAATATCAAAATTCTGTCTGTACCTTCCATTATTTAATGATGACTCTTTGTTAATCAAAAGAAAGTTGAAAGGATTACCCCAAACGGTTTTACAAATATCTTTGAACTGATTCCATGATAGATCAGAGTTGACATGTTCTTCATAGATGTGCTTTAAGTTCACATCATCTTGTTTAAAGATTATTATAAAGTTAGCATTATCGCGTAACAACTGTTTCGGGATTTTTGAGTAGGTTTGCGATAAATAAAAGCAATCAATTTGCTTATGTCTACCCATACAGAAATAATTACGGATGTTTATTTGATTCTCACATACGACATCATCAAATATAAATACAGAATTTGGTAAAGCTTCTCTCGGAGATATGACATCTTTACCATCATTGAACTCATAAAATTTTATCTGAGGCACTCTTCTTAACACTTCTCGTAAAAAACAATATTTTGGCTGAAAGTTAGTCTTCGAGTAAAGGTAAAGATTTTGAAATTTAAGCCCATTTTCATGCATTAACAAACTGAGCACAACGTTTGTTTTACCACAATTTGAGGGACCACAAATTATACAACGAATCGTATTTGGCAACAAAGCGCTATGTCTAATCTCTTGAGGAGACTCATCAATATTTATATTTTTAACGTTTAGTGATATGCGTTGTTTGATCAACTTCATCTTGTCAATTAATTTAATTATTTCCTAACACTAACATATATACATTATTTTGGTATAAATTTAGACTTGTCTCTACAGGAATGGTCCTATTCTCATCTTACAAGATCTAAGAAATGTTGAAAAGTATTCAAATCAAAACAATTTCTTCTATATAAAGAAAGCCATGTGACACGTATGCGAATGAAATATAGCTCATATTTTGCATAATGTGTATAAAAGTAAATGCTTCACAATATTTTATAACAAAGTTTCTTACACGTCTTTCAGCAAGAACGTTTGGTAAGTGCAATAAACAGTTTAATTTTATTAAAATAATCCCTAGTATTATTAGCAGAATTATTCATTCTTACTTAATTTGTTGAAATTTGTTTCAGATCATGTCGATCGATGACTCGAACCCTATCACTAATCCTTTTTACTATGCTCAAGATGTGGATGGCTATTTAAAAGAATTGGAAGATCAGCAGCGCCTCCGAGATATAAAATTAATAAGCAATGAAGAGCAGCAGTCCAAATCAAAGAAAGCCTCGAAAAAAAGATTTTTATCATACGTCAAGATTCTGCTAAGCGAGGTCGATGCATTATTCAAATTAATATATTTGAAGTTAATAATCAAGAAGAAACTAATGTTCATAATCTCAATGCTAACATAAGTGCGCAGTATATTGTGGAAGATGCATATGATGAAGTAATGGATGCTACTAATAATATTATAAAAAAAATTTGTCAAAAACTGTATGAAAACTAGTTATTTTTTTATAGTTATCTACTAGTTTCTATTCAATATTCTGTTAACTGTCGATTTAGTGGTATGAGAATTTTAGGTACTTAAAATGTTTTTTACTTATATTGGAATATAAAACTGTGAATTTAATTTATTGTGTGTGTTTGTGTGTGTGTGTGTGTGTGTACGTGCGTTTGCTGTGAATTCCAGTAAATAACTAAAAATATTATATTAATGTAATTACTTATGTAAAAGTATTAAATAAAGGGAAAATTTACTGATAATTGCCTTGTTTTATTGAGGATCTAGAAAGTAAAGAAATACAATAAAACAAAAAATATTTTTAAAATTTATATTTATTATACGCTATACAATCATAACTTAACATTATACTCTTATCTAAAATAAGTGTGCATCATTATTATAACTTAAATAATATATAGATACGACACATTAACATTCCTGCATTTAAACAAATGAATTTTAAAAATTAAAACAATATAAAGACAATAATATTAAAACATAGTACTGTAATGACCCCATGGCAAGCTTTCAATTTTATTTTGCGCTACTTGTCTCTTATCATCGTTACTACTGAGAATTATTTGCTGCTTTTAATTACTAAACGTATTTTGAACTTTAAAAAAAAATTGTTTTTTTTTATTTAAAAATAATTTACTTTTTGCCTTTAGCAAAGATCAAAACTGGTTTATAACTTAAAGCTATCATAAAGTAGGAAAACCCGTAATTTCAGTATTCTGAAAAACTACTGCAAAACTTTATAGAAATATTTTCATGGAACGACATGTACCTGAAAAACAACCTTTCAACCAATCGAGTGATCGGTGAACCTTGTTTATTATATCTATGGTGAACATAAAGACAGAAAAACAAAACATTATCTTTGTATAAATGATAAAGTATGACCTACGAAACCAAAAAGAATCATCAAAATCAATTCATAATTATCTAATTATTGTGTGACAAACATACAAAAAACATGCAGTCGAATTAAGAACCTCCTTTTTCGAATTTCGTTGAAAATAAGCTATGATGTATCAGTTTAGTTTGGTTGATCCGATGTTTATTGTATTTATCAAAATATGAAGATCCATTGCAAACGATTAAAATAAAAATATAATTCAATTATTTACCATATACGTATTATAATAATTTCAAATAAATATTCTTTTTGTTGCAGTTAGTTTCCGAAAACTTTCCGTTAGTGTATAAAATCAATACATAATATTAAACGAATCTGAGTGAATTTGTCTCGTATTTGGTTATGACATTCAGTAAAAGATATCGCGCGTGCATGTGTTTTCAATATATAATGTATACGTATTAGCCGAATGTAAACTTATGATACCTACCTATTACAATTTTCAAAATACTGAAAATTATTTCGATTGCGACATTAATAAGATAGGTAATTTACGAAAGCCAAATAAAAAACTTTTTATAGCGTTATCTACATATTTCTCGGATAAACTTTTGTATTAAATTCACCGACTAGAGAATAAAAGAACATTTTTCTGTATATTTAATGTAATGTCTAATTAATATAAATATATAAAATCCCCAGACAAAAACACCAACTACATGACCCCAAAGTAAGTGAAGCTTGTGTTATGGGTTACCATACAGCAAACTAGGACGGAATCTAGAATACAATACAAAAAATACATAGCATACACCCAGACCCGGAACAAATATCTGTAGATTGTACAAACATTTGTCCCGCTGCGGGAATTGAACCCGCGACCTCTCCTCTGGACGCCGGCTCTTCGCTCATCGCGCTACAGAAGTCGTCAATATATGCTTTGTTTTGTTGCTAGATGGAGTTATAATGATCTTTTAACGAAAACATTTCATAACGTGGAATAAAAACTTATAAGAAAATATACCTATGTGTGTGTGTGTGTGTGTGTGTGTGTGTAATAAGCATAAAACGCTATAGCTTTGCGATTGTGATTTTCTGGTTTTAGTACCGACATGCCAGCATCACCTACCTACACCATTGTGATTCTTCTACATATAATGTATACCTATTAAGGCATGCATTTACTAATGATACCTAGTCCTAAGTTTTAAATACTTAAAGTTATTTCGATTCTGATAATAAATAGATAGGTAGTATAAGTAGCTTAACTAGGTACTATAACATCGCTTTATTTAAGAAAGCTGAAAATATTTTTTCATAGCGCCATCTAAACATATTTTTTACGCAATATGATCACTGCATCGACTGGCGAATCAATTAGGTTTCTATATTAAATATATGTGCGTTGTCGCCAGATGGCGTAATACTGCTAATTGACTAAACTATTTAATTAAAAGCGTTTAATGTGCAAATAATAACACATTACATTATTTATATTTTTCAAAACAGACATTGATTCAACTAACGTATTTAATTGTATATAATATATGTTTACAAGTATTAAATTTAATGAGATATTTGTGAAAATCCTAAAACGCGCTATTACTGTTTTTATAATAATCAGTATATATTGAACTATTTCATGTGTAATAAGTGACTGGTTAGATGCAAGATATGCTATACGAACCCGCTCAATCCTATACTGTGATTGCATTTAACTTAATCAAGTGTTGTCAGCGATGGTTAGTAAGACTTGAGCAATCTGAAAGCTATTCAGTGACAATAAATAACGGCACATAATACCTACCTAACCTACCAATGAATTATATAACTAAATGCCAATTATACAAACAACCCAGTAGCCATACCCACAAGCCGTGGTGTGCAAATCTACTCAGTGAAATATATAAAGTACCTATTTATTAACCCACCAAGCACACCACGGTGACAAGGGTTTTGCTATTTTTTTTTAACGATACCTGGCCCTAGCGGTAAAAACCCTCGTCCGGTCTACCAAACGTATTTGTTGCGTATGATATCGCATTGATAAAATTGGGGGTTCTGCATCACTGCATGCGAGTCTGCATCACACAGCTCGCTGCAACGTTTTTGTTGTAAGTGAAGTCGTGCAGATAAAATTGGGGGTTCTGCATCACACAGCACGAGCGCAGCGAGGGCAAGTGATGCAGAACCCCCAATTCTACCCTACTCAGATGGTTCCGCATTCGAGAGAGTATGACTCTCTCGAGAAGTTTAGACATTGCCTTGAGGAGGCTGATGGGTCTGTGATTAGCCGGGACGTTCAGAGGTTTACCCGGCTTGGGAATGCCTATGACTGTCGCTTCTTTCCAAGCTTTTGGAAAGTAGCTATGGTCGAAGCAGGCATTGAAAATGATAGCTAACAAGGTAAGCATCTGTTGAGGTAGGTGCTTAAGTGCGTGGTTGGAAATTCCATCCGCACCCGGAGCCTTTTTGGACTTTTGATTTCTAATGAGAAGCAAGATTTCGTCATTAGAGACTGTGACAGGGTCGGCGGTGATGGGGAGAGAGTCTCTGCGAAGGACTTCGTCCTCCACCGCCTGGATGTGTGAGGGATCAGCAGGTTGCGTGCTGGGCGAGCATTGTGCGGCAATGCTGTCGGCGAAGCATTCGGCTTTCTCTTCGACTTCGAAGGCAGTAGTGCCATCGGGACGAGTGAGAGGAGGAACGTGAGAGACGGTGTCTACGCGTAAGGCTCGGGCCATGCTATAGTACGCTTGGTGGGACGGAGAGATATTCGCCATGAGATCGTTCATCTGAGCGTCTCGGAGTTCCGCGAGGCAAGACCTAACTTTACGTTGAAGCTGATTCGCAGCTGTTCTATAGGCGGGCGTGGGATATTTCTTGGCTCTCCGGAGAGCCGCGTTTTTAGCTTTAATAAGATTGCTAACGGCTAAGGGAAGCGTGGGTTTGCCTTGCTTAGCAACCTTTTCGTTGTCACTGATGGCTGAGTTGATAGCATCAGTGAGAGAATTTACTAATGAATCGATTTTATCCGGGCTATCTAATTGTTCGGGAGAGATCGCGAGTGGAGAGTTCGGAGCCTCTAAGGCTGAAACTAACGTATTTTTAAAACCTTTCCAGTTGGTAAAGGTCTTAGGAGATGAGACGTTATCGTTCGGCGGTCCTAGCACGAGGGAAACGGGGCGATGGTCGGAGCCTAGGTCATCGAGCGGTTCGATAGACCTTAGATCAAGATTGATTCGCTTGATAATTGCAAAGTCGAGGATGTCAGGAGAGTAGGACGGGTTGTTGGGATAGGGAGTGGGAGTGATGGGGGATATGACGTCTAGGTCAAGGGAGTTAGTGATGTCGAGGAGAGCGATACCGCTGGTGTTAATCGATAGGCACGTCCAGTCAGTATGTTTGGAGTTAAAGTCTCCGAACATAATGACTGAATGGCCGAGGGCGAGAATGGCCTCAAAGTCGCTGCGGATTGGTCTGGTGCCACTAGGTATGTAGATTGAAGCTATGATGATGGTCGGATGACCAGTCATAGCCAATCTACACACAGTGGCTTCCATGTTGAGGAGAGGAGGAGTAGGGAGAGGACAGCAGTGGAAGCCTCTTTTAATATATAGCGGTGCCGCCGAAACCGTCGGAGTTGGGCCTATCGTTACGAATAAACGCGTACTTAGGTATAGCGAATCCCCTGGAGCGGTTTGGAGTAAGCCATGTCTCCTGGAGAAGGAATAAGTCAGGTTCTTTGTTCTGAAGGAACAGTTTAATTTCGGGAAGGTTGGTGTTAAGGCTACGAGCGTTAAAAGATACTAGGGATAAGCCCTTGGGTTTAATACGACTGGACGCGGGATTCGCGGGTCTAGACATTATATATTATTATTTACGAATTTATAAAATATAAAAGAATTTACAACGAACTTAGGAGCGAGTGATGCTCGGCTAAAGCAAATAAACGCTCTTGAGGAGAGCGGGCGGCTCGCAGTTTGCGGGCGAGCACGGAAATTTCGTTAATATCGACGTTTTGAATAACGTCGAACACGGTCTTCATGTCCTCAGCCAACGACGACTGAGGTGCGGATGACGGAGAAGGACGCGGCCCTACGGAAGCTACGGGAGCTGGGATGGGTCGGGAAGGTGCAGGCGGAACGGCCGGACGCTGCCTCCAAGACAGAGCCGGAGTAGGCGTCGGCTGAGCGGGCTTTGCTTCCGGAGGACCCCGGTTGCGCAGCGGCGGGAAGTTAGCGTGAGTGAGTGGCGGCGCCGGTTTAGGCGCGACCCTCTTGGCGGTGGAACGCGGAGCACGCGGGCAGCCCCTGTAGTTAGCTGTGTGCCCAGACTGGCCGCACAGCACACAGGCAGGGGGGGAAGTGGATTCGGGAGTGCGAGTGCACTCCTTCGTAAAATGTGGATCCAGGCACTTAAGGCACCTGGGGGGAGCTGAGCAGTTAGCCGCTGCGTGGCCGTAGAGCTGGCAGCGGTGGCACTGCCCAGGGTGACCGCGGGGGTTGGGACGCTCAACAGAGATATTTGAGAGTCCGCAAATTGTGCGAGCCTCTCTAAAGATCTCCCTTGAGTTGGGAGAATTCGACAAGATAACTAAAGCTAACGGAAAGCGCCTACCGCGGTTAGAGTGCATCTTGTGCACTGCTTCGGCCGGGAAACCCTGGGACTTAAGGTCCTCGAGGATTTCTTCATTCGCGAGCTCGAACGGGACGCCCCGTAGTACTGCGCGGATCTTACGCTCCTCCGGGAGGGCGTAGGTGTGGTACGCGATTTGATTTAACCCGAGTAACCTGGTAAACGCGCGGAAGTCGTCGACGGTCGCTACTTGAATTTTGATTGTATCGCCAGCGTTGGCTGCTTTTAAGTAATTAATTTTGTGCTCTTTGCACAAGTTAGAAACCGCGGTCCAGCGCGTTTTTTCACGCAGGAAGACGGGCGGAGGGAGCTGAGGTTTCGGCGGGACGGGAGCGCAGCGCGTCGCTGGCTTCGAAGGGACCGACGGAGACGCGGTTACTTCGAGCGATTTTAACGGCGCGGGGGCTGGTGTTGAAGACACCGGGGTTGGCTCAGGTGTTGAAGACACCGCGGCTTTTTTCGAACGCTTCTTAGAGCGTTTGGCAACTAACTGGAACGCGGGCTCAGGAGAACCGGTTAGGGTGGCGGCGACCGACGAAGCTTCGGACGCGGCGGAGTCTGAATCGCTCCCGGGAGCGGTACGCTTCCTGCGAGATGAGCGCGAGGATGAGACCGACGCGCAGTCCATATCGGATGGAACGGGAGACGCGGGAGAGCTATAGACCTGAGGGGTCTGGACATTAGAGGCCTGAGGGGCCGGGGTTGAGGCCTGAGGGGCCGGGGTTGAGGCCTGAGGGGCCGGGGACGCAATAGATGCCTGTAAGGCCTGCGTTAGTGCGTCAGCGGGTATGCTTACGCCGGACGCAGCGAGCGCCTGGGCGAACGACTTAAGAATATTAACAAGGTCCATTGGAGGACTTGGAATTACAATATGTAATATATAAATATATAATGTATGCCTATAATATATAACAGATGCCTAGGATTCCTAAATAAAAACCTAGCGAACCCTAGCGGCAAACCTCCCTACCAGCGGTAGGGGGGCTGGGGAGAATAACTTAAAACTAACCGTAGTACGCCGAAAGCCGCTACCTAGAAACCTAAAAAAAAGGGTACGCAGGTAAAGAGTTGACCGCGTTAGGGTCAACCTTTACCGACAGAAAGGACAAATACACACGAAAACACACAGATATGATAGAAATAAATATGAAAATAGGAGAAAATAAATAAAATAGAGAAGAGAAATAAATAAAAATAAAAAGGACTGGTTCAGTACAAATTCGTTGTCACCGTTAAGTATCCTTTGCACTGAAACCAGACTACTTACGCTGGGCACAACACTGCACTCAGCACAAGCACAACACAACTTAGCACAGCACTTTGAAGACTAAGGGGCTTAGTCGCAAAGAAAAATCGCACTTCGAAAGCACTCAGACGGAGTAGAAAAACCTTGAAAACCGTAGCACGGAACCAACACGCTAAACTGTGACGTCAGTAGACTGAGCGCCACGGAATATCGGGAAGGAACCGATCAACGGAGAACTGGGTCTTGCACGTCCGCACCGCGTGGCGATCGGAGCGAGAATGTGCGATTTCACAATCACACTCGCTATTTATAAATAAAAATACCTACGATTATTGATGTGCATTAGTGTGGTCGCCACTTAGCTTCAGGTGACAGACAAGCTCCTAATAAAAAAACCTGAATGCTAAAAAATCTGGTAAGCACGCTTAGCACATGCAAAAAACACACGAATCCGAAGTAACTTTATAAGTAGTTCTGTTTTTAAAAACATCTTCATGTTTCTATATTATTTCAAACATAAAAATTGTGTGTAAAATTAAAAATTTCGTCAATATTTAACGCATTGTACAATTAAAAATAAACTTATCCCTTTCGAAAGTGATTACAATATAAAAAGGATGAAACGACCTCAGTCACTAAGATTGTGATATAATTTTAATGCAAAAAGAAAGATTAGTCATTATTTATGGACGTGAACCCAATGTAGGATATCGTCGTGTTTTGAAAAAAATTGTTATACATATTATACGTAACTCTCTTTATTTATTTATTTGTTATACAAAATTAATCTATGCAGGTACGTGTTCTCATTTCTCGATTGGATTTGATTGTTCACCAGACGTGACCCAAGTGTCCTAAGCCCAAACCCCAGGGGGCGCCGACGGGAGCGACGATACCTCTGTGCGCGAGGGGAGCTCCGATGACGTTGGTGGGGGCAAGCGGCGCGGCCAGGGGCAACCCCACGGCTGGGTGTCCGCCCACCACGCTAGTGGTGTGCGCCCAGGAGGTAGTGGCGGGCGCCACCAAGGGGCGCTTCTTGAGCAAGTGCACGCGGGAAGCGTCCACAGCGCGGTGGGTGAGGTGCTGGACGCGGTCCACGTTCACGCTCAGGGTGTCCAGAGGCCTGCCGTCAGCGGCGATGATGTTGGCGGGCTAGCCGGGAGCCAGCGACACGGGGCCGCGGTAGTTGGAGCCAAGCCGAGAGGCGCCGCGGCGATGGGGACGGGTGCAGACGCAACGAGCCCAGCGCCCAGGGGCCCGGCGAGTCCAATGCCGCCAAGCCCCAGAGGATCGGCTAGTCCGATGCCACTGAGACCCAGAGGAGCAACGCCCAGGCCAGCGAGCCCTAACCCTCCGAGACCCAGCACGCTGGGGCTGGCGGCCGCGGCGGCCACCACACAAGACAACACCACCAGCTTGAACATTGTGGTCTGCGTTGCTGCACTGCTTCAGCTGAACTGACGCACTTGCCTAGCTTAGACAGGCTTTTATATCTGTCACTGTGCGTAACCTTACCGTCATTGTGGAAATGACAAAGAAACTGCAGCTTTTATTAACATAAACATGCAAGTAAACTACGGAACAGAACGCTGCCTTTTTTCTTTAAAAATAATGCAGAAAATCTATTTTAAAACACCTTGAATTATTAAATATATATTACTTTCAAAATATTCGCTAGCATTAAGTACTAGACATAACAAGTTTCATTGTTGTCTTAAAAATCTTAGTTAGTTATTGCAGAAACTGCGTTATAAATACCAGACTTAGTTAGATACTTATTTATGGAGAAACTCAATATCGGTATATTGTCTATTTTATACTACTGTTTAATTGGTTTGTTTTTATTCGACAGTATCAAATGGCTTTCTCAGTTGAACTAATGAATTTGATATTAATTTTTCATGTGAATTCAGGTGACGAAAAAAAGTTAACCTTGATTTGTCTTACATTCTAAAATAAACGTTGTTCAAAAGAGATATGTGAGCAAAGCCGCATACTCTACTTAGGTTATCTTAGGTTCTACTATTAATTGGTCCTGAAATTAAGCTAGACTAATTTAGTGTTATCTGTAAACACTGTGCATGAAAGTGCTTTATTTAATATTGAGTTTCGATTATATTAATAATAAACAAAAATAAACTGACGGTAAATAATTTTTATTAATGATTACGTGTTTATGTAGGTTCTTATCATAACTAAAAAACCTGCCGGTAAATATGTTTTGGCGCAGTGTACTTAAATATTGAAGAATAAAGCCTCTCAATCGACGACCGAGTGGTGTAGTGGTAAGTAGCCTTGCCTCATACGCCGCAGGTCCCAGGTTCGAGTCCTGGCCGGGGCATTCATTTGTGTGATGAACACAGATATTTGTTCTCGGGTCATGGTTGTTTGTATTTATATATGTATGTTTATTCTGGGTTCCCCCCCAGTTCGCTGTATGGCCATCCATAACACAAGCTCTGCTTACTTTGGGGTCATACAGTTGGTGTTTTGTCTGGGGATTTATTATTATTATTATTTATTATATAATCCAATGAATTTGCTGTTAAAAAAAATATTGTATTTACATTTTGTTAATAACATTATTAAATTAATTATTTGTTGAGATCTATTCTGGGGCGGCACTAGTCTTTCCTATATTATGTTCACCGTAATGTCTACGTCTTCGTGGTTTTGGTCCTGTTAAAGAAGAGGACCCACTGTTAAAATTACAGGATTAAAGGCAATCCAAACTGGAGCCATCATTAGGCGATATATACCATTAGAATGCACCGTTAGTCGATATATTTAATAATCACAATTACTATTCATAAAAAAAATACCTAAAGAAGCCAATGGGTCGGCAGCTAACTTCACGTCGGTCACTATTATGTATTATGTCAATGTATAATTATTAAAATAAATGAATTTAGTGCAAAAAAAATCTTAATAATAATGATTTAAAATTAACTATTTTGTATTTATACTTATTTATTTATATATATATATATATATTTATATTTATATATTTATATTTATATATATATATATATATATATATATATATATATTTATATTTATATATATATATATAAGTATACTAGTTAAAATATAATTTTATAAAATTAAACATTCAAATACCCAGACAAATACATTATTTAAATTATATCTTTTAGTTATCGTAAGACCATATGTCACTTCATAGTTATTATATTTACTTAATATTTAATAATAATTTGCATTGTTTATTTATTTATTTACTTTTATTTTACATTACACAATAAGTATATATTAAAAATTCATAACAACAAGAGTGTAACAAATTTGGTATTGTACAATATATATATATAAAATTAACAAATTCCATAAAAATAAAGAAAACAAAACTGTATTAATTAAATCAGATGTGGTTTTTTTTCTAACTATCAATTTTTTCAGCAGTGACAAAACTTGTTTAAATGTATAGCTAATTAAGCCACCTTACGAATTAATAATTTTAATAAATTTATTGCTTAGCCATTTGCTTTATTTTATTTAATAAATTAATAAACCTGCGTCCATATTTTAAGCATAAAGATAATATCATTTACGCTCTTGCAAATAAGCTTCTAGCTATAGCTGAGGTGTTATTTATTTCTCAGCACAAGAAAACAAACAACTCAACATTTTATTTCATAAAATTGTACTTTTCATTGTAATTTATTTATTAAACTGGAATAATAAAATGTCATTGTCGAAATGACATATCTCTGGAATGTCAGTGTCAATGCCCTCATACTATAAACCGAAGATGTTTGTTTTCAACTTAATGTTAAACAAAACATTTTAGTATATTATAAATAAATGTTATGTCAAACAAAATAGTTAATAATATACATACTATAGAGTATAGAGGCTTTTGAGACGATGATGGAAGGTTTTCCTTACTGGTTAGTTAGTTAAGTTAACTGTCACTACAACGTCGTATCTATCGGAAATTTCGACATTTTTGAATGACATGGGGCTGCCAAATCATTTTTATTTATTTTACATAGGTCACATTAAATATTTTATTTCAGAATATTGGCTGAGCCAAAACATTAATTTTTTTATATTTATAAAAACATTATGTTAAAAATATACACTTTCAGTTCATGGAGGTTAGGTGGATAGGCTTAGCTGCCGAGCTTTCAAAAAAACAAAAAACCACGATGTATGAAAATGATGAATATGCCTTTTAGAACAAATAATTTGATTATTTTAAAATTTTGTTTAAGCTATCACTTTTTGTCAATTAAATTTAAAATTGATTAATGTAAAAAATAAAAATCAACTTTATAGTGAACTACAGCTTTTGTAAGTAGTATCTCTTAACATATATGGTACAAAATTACCAAAATCTATACTTTACCATCAAAATTCTAATTATTTTAATGATGTTATCGCTTCGCATCCGTAGAGCTGTCAATGGAAAACGGCCCTGGGACCCCGCGCGCGGTGCAAGTTTGTCCAGTGCGGGGACCGCTAGTAACTGTAAGCAGGAAACTACCCGCTTCAAAAATTAAAAACTGTTGGCTATCGCGTATTTATAATAAAGCTTTTCGTTATATTTAAAATGTTTTAGTAATGATTAACTTTACTTTTGAAGTTATAATTTTTAAGCTCCTTATAACTTTTTTAATTTTATCTGGCAAATAAACATTATTATTATTATTATTTAGAAAAATAAATATTTCATTTTGAACTCTCTATATCTGTATTTCTATATCCGAGTCCAATGTTTCAGTCACGCATCATCATACGTTCCTAACATTTCGTATTTGTTACCCTTTGCATCTTACTTATCCTACCCTAACATTTCTCTGGTTACTGATACAGTGGGATTTAAGAGCTAATTTCAGGATACAACCATGAACTTAGTTTTGGGCAGGATTCCGGCTTTACTACTACGTTCGTAGACCCTGTCATTATGTTTTTTCTAGTTTTTCCGATGTAGATGCAGTACTCTTAGTGTCGTCGACTTATCTTAAGTTGTAGAGTAAGTACTTTTCCGGTGACATTAACAGCCCATTCTCGGGCCCGTTTCTGACAAAATAGCCTGCGAGTACAGATTAAACAGGAGCTGTGACAGTATGCAGCCCTGTCTATCTCTGTGCCGGTTTGGTTCGAGTAAAGGATTTAGCTTCCTCGCATGTCTTTGGTGACCAATCCAATGTCAAGCAAACGACGAGTGTAATTATCTTGTGATAATCACTCTTGAAGGTTGTTTTATAATCTATGAAGAATATAAATACGTCTGTTTACATATCATGACATTATTTACGCGCATCGCAAAGTAAACTTGATTTTTTTTTATTGAAAAAGGGTTAGACGTTTTTCTTCTACCTCACCTGATGGAAAGTGACGATGAAGACGAAGGTGTTACACGTCTATCCACGAGATACCATTTACTCGACGCTTGAAAGAACTAGGACTATAGTTTTTTGGAAAAACAGACGCAGGCAGTTCATTCCACACCTTGGCGGGTACACCAAAAAGGAACTATCGAAGCGTTTAGTTCGACTTCTTGGGATATCTACCGTAAAGGGATGAAAGGCCTGTCTGCGTCTAGTAGTCCGATATTAGAAGGATGTGGGTTCAACCTGATCAAAAAGATCATTCGCGCGCTCTCCAAAATGTAATCTGTAGAAGACTGCTAAACTGGCAACTTTCCGACGATGGTCGAGGCTTTGCAGTTTTTTGGTGGTGAGGTCAAAGTTGTTAATAATTTTTTGGGCTCTTCGGTCTACTGCGTCCATCGCTTCTAGTTGGTACTTTGCAGAACCATCCCAAAGGTGGCTACAGTACTCCATACATTCTCACTTAGCTACTCGTAATTTCCTATGTATTCGCCGTCAGTGAATGGGCGACGACAATTGGTTCAAACTGGAAATGCAAGTTAAGTGCGGAAATGAATGTTTGCATTAAACTATATTTCTCTATGTTTATTATGTACATTTGTTGAAAAGACCATAAGTATTGAATAAGATTATTTAATAAGGACATGTAGTAGACGACATGTTATCCCACAGCATTAAAGGAGTTTGAAAATTTTTGTATGGGGCTTGGCGTCATTTTTTTTAAATCGTGGTCACGATAGAACTTATTTATAGCGATTGAGGAACACAAAAGGAAAACAAAAATATAACGCACACTCTAAAGAGTCACATCTCAAAGTTATGAGCCGAAATTTTTTTTATTACAGTTACATAATGTTGTAATGTGTTATTGTTTAATAATGTTATTGCTATCAGTCAGAATGGGCTGAACTATGTCCATTTCCTACGTCATGTCTTCCCAGGATTGCTAGGAGTGCCTGAGAGGATTAAGTGGAATTACATCTTCCTTACAATTACAGCAGGACGGAGCTCCGGCTCGTTTTTATTCTCATGTCCATGACTGCTTGAATAATGCATACCCTGAAAGCTGGATAGGTCCATGGATAGGATATGGACCCATATAATGGCCACCGCGTAGTCCTGACTTAACTTATTATTTATATTAATTTATATAACCGTATTAAATATGTATTGTATGTTTCCCAAATAAATGAATAAAAAAACTAAATCCTCAATAAATCTATAAATAATAAAAAAGCCCGAAGTAAGCGAGCTTGTGCTATAGGATTCTATACAGTGAACTGGGGGGGAACCCAGATTGTTATTAGAAACCCAGAATAGTACACTTATAACCTTAATAACAATTTATAACCATTAATAATTATAAATCCAAACAACCATATCCCAAGAACAATTCCAAGATCAATCTATCTGTGTTTATCACAGAATTTAATGCCCTGACGTTCAGCGTTTGAGTTAGGGCTGCTAACCACTACACCACTCGGTCATTTTGGTGACCGTGCGGAAATTTGCAGCAGCTGCGTAAATAAAACTGCAGCACAAATATGTTTTCGCTTGTGCTTTACGCTTTAGATTCATATTTTGCTCGAGTAAAGTTTTTTTAACAGGTTAACATACAACAAAAGTACTTTCGTTTAATACTTATTTGGGAGAAGTTACAATTTATAAATTGGTTAGAAAAGTAAAGTAAATACAGGGTAGTATTTAAGTGAATAAAAAATCTTGGATGCGCCGTGTATCACCGACGCTATTTATCATGTACATACAAAAAATACAGCTCTAAGTATTTGCAATATATTGTTCATATGCAGTATTTACTTAAAAATAAGGATTTTTATAGTTTGAATCCGTCATTTCGAAAAATGACAATATTTTTTTAACTAGTTTAGGTTCGCACAATAGTGTGGCAATGGAGGGCTGAATTTTAAAAACTAGAATTACAGGTGTGAAAGATTTTTTTAAACATAAATTTTTTTCCAGCTTTGCTTGCGTATCCCTTAAAAATAGCACATTTTCACAAAAGCATCTTCAAAAAAGAAAGACAATAAACGCGATAACATCTGGTTAAAAAGTGTTTTATTTCATAAAATTAATCGTGAATTATAGAGAACATCATTGAACGCGTAGTTGTTAAACTTGGGTTAGATTGATGTAAGGCTGTAATTATCGCATGCGCGAACCGAGCGAGCGAAGCGAGCGTTGTTCGGCAGCACCCGGCGAAGCGCCATAATCAAAATTGGATGATAATTCACAATTTTGTAGCAAAAACATCATCAGACAACATATTTTTAGTGGCGAAGATAGTATCGTTCAGACGCTCGCAAATTGTGGCCGACTTATTAATTTAGAAGGCAATGTAGATTTTTAGAGGCGTATAATGCTATTAAAAAGAAGTCCGTTTAATTAGCACCCTTTGATAAATATTCGTATGTACGGTACATTATTTAAGTTTTTTGTCATAATTTGAAAATGAGCATAAATGCGTTCCACTTAATAGTAAGTAAGCGGCATCGTAGCTGCTATCGACTTTTGTATTTTGTCTCATTATACTTTAAAACTATAAAGTAGAACAAATTAAGTAACTTCGTTTTCGTAAAAAATCTCTTCGCATACAAACGTGAAAGGGTGTTTGACAAACCAGAAATAAAAGAACTCCGAGAACACAACTATTGATCAAAAAGGTAAAATACACGGAAAAAAATGTCAGCTCATTTTTTGTAAGCTTTCTGGTATCTTTTTATTCAGATTTCTTTTTTGTTGATTGTTTTGTTTTAATATGGAACTACTGTTGTATGATTTCTGCAAAGAAGAGACATATCTAGTTATTGCTGCTACACTTAACATTCAAAAAATGCCAATATCCATTGGACACCTTACATCTATTCTAAGCACATTTTTGGGACCCTAAAGTTCAGTAGATAAAACTGCTTAAACGTATAATATATAAGCTTTGAAAGTGTTTTACTGAAAATACTTCACCAACTTACAGGACATTCAGATTATCAGTTTATCTCGCTCTTAGCTATTTAACACTTTTTTTGTTTAGTTTACTGCCCTCTACTTATGTAAGTACATAGAAAAACAAAGTGTGAGTAGAAATCTTTTCTCTTTACGACTAAATAGTAATAGCAGAGAATCGGTACGATATATTTCAATTGCAAATATACTTATAAAACGGTAAGGTGAAATAGTGTATCTCGCAAATATTATAGGGATTATATTTTTTTTTTTTTTTTTTTTTTTTTTGTTCCCCTCCGCGGGAAGGGCAGGAGGATAAAAATGCCCTGACGCATACTCTGGCGCGATTCCAAAGTTATGTGGGACTCGTCCCGACGCCTACCAGGACCATACCCACTAAAAACCCCCTGTCGGCTCGTGCATTTTTGCCACTCAGCCTTCATCGGAGCGACGGCCAATTGGAGAAAGAGGCCGCGCTAGCGGGGCCCAGAAGGGGTCACCCGCTGGGATTACATAGCACTGAAGGTGCTCAAAAATTGAAAGTAAAATAAAAACATTAAAAATGAAAAGTAAATAATGAAAACATTAAAATTGAAAAATTAAATATGCATTAAATCGGATTTACGTTAGAATTAGAATTTACGTTAGAATTAGAATTTGCGGCCAGAAGGGCCTCGAGATCGCGTGACAGTCTGGTGGATGAGTACGTTTGCGCATTTCTAGGCCTAGCGACTTTGAACTTCGAGTTTAACACAGGAGCAGCATATGAGACAGAATCACGAACTAGAGGATTGGGATGGGTTTCGGAGCGTTTGAAGAACGCTTCAGAGAGTGTTTTGAGATATTGTTGTACTGTAGGCAGTTCAAGATCTCTATGCAAGTCCGCGTTACGCACGTACCACGGTGCGCCTGTGGCCCGGCGGCAAAAGAGGTTTTGAACTACCTGCAGTTTGTACAGGAGGGAGGGTTTGGCGTGGGCAAAGATTGGCGAGGCATACGTCATGACGGGTCTAACGCAGACCTTGTAAAGTGTACGTTTGTTTCTGAAGGACATTTTACTTTTTCTACCTAACATGCTATTTAGGCGGACTAAATAGTGACGAGCGAGTTTCGAAACTCTTTCAACGTGTGGCTTGAAAGAAAGCGTCGGATCTAATGTGACGCCTAAGTATTTAGTACTGCGCTTCCAGGGGATGGGAATGCCTAACATTCGAACGTGGGGATCGCCATCGGGACGACGGCGTTTGTGGTCGAAGCGCATCGCAGAACTCTTTTCAGGGTTCACATCGATGCGCCATTCTTGAAACCATGCACCAAGGGCGTTTACGGCCTTTTGGAGTCTGGTTACAAGGCGCCGAACACCGTGGCCTTTGGTATAGAGTGCGGTGTCGTCAGCGAAGAGGGCGAGTTCGACGCCTTTCGGCGGGATGGGAATGTCGTTGGTGTACACGGTGTACAGCAGAGGGGCGAGGACTGAGCCTTGAGGGACGCCAGCCTTTATGGGACGAGGTGCAGAAAGCGTGTCTTCGTGTTTAAATCGAAACGTACGGTCTTTGAGAAACGACGCTATTATCCTGACTAGGCGATCCGGTAAGCCTATCTTGTAGAGTTTATAAACGAGACCGCTGTGCCAGACTTTATCGAAAGCCTTGGCTACGTCAAAGAAAACCGCGACTGTTTTATAACGACGCGGATAGAAACCGTCAAGTATATACTCGACGATTCGGTGGACTTGCTGAGGGCAGGAGTGTTTAGCGCGAAAGCCGAACTGATGGGGAATAATGAGAGGATCGCCATCCGTTGGAAACAGATGGTTCCGCATTCGAGAGAGTATGACTCTCTCGAGAAGTTTAGACATTGCCTTGAGGAGGCTGATGGGTCTGTGATTAGCCGGGACGTTCAGAGGTTTGCCCGGCTTGGGAATGCCTATGACTGTCGCTTCTTTCCAAGCTTTAGGAAAGTAGCTATGGTCGAAGCAGGCATTGAAAATGATAGCTAGCAAGGTAAGCATCTGTTGAGGTAGGTGCTTAAGTGCGTGGTTGGAAATTCCATCCGCACCCGGAGCCTTTTTGGACTTTTGATTTCTAATGAGAAGCAAGATTTCGTCATTAGAGACTGTGACAGGGTCGGCGGTGATGGGGAGAGAGTCTCTGCGAAGGACTTCGTCCTCCACCGCTTTGATGTGGGTGGGATTCGCGGGTTGCGTGCTGGGCGAGCATTGTGCGGCAATGCTGTCGGCGAAGCATTCGGCTTTCTCTTCGACTTCGAAAGCAGTAGTGCCATCGGGACGAGTGAGAGGAGGAACGTGAGAGACGGTGTCTACGCGTAAGGCTCGGGCCATGCTATAGTACGCTTGGTGGGACGGAGAGATATTCGCCATGAGATCGTTCATCTGAGCGTCTCGGAGTTCCGCGAGGCAAGACCTAACTTTACGCTGAAGCTGATTCGCAGCTGTTCTATAGGCGGGCGTGGGATATTTCTTGGCTCTCCGGAGAGCCGCGTTTTTAGCTTTAATAAGATTGCTAACGGCTAAGGGAAGCGTGGGTTTGCCTTGCTTAGCAACCTTTTCGTTGTCACTGATGGCTGAGTTGATAGCATCAGTGAGAGAATTTACTAATGAATCGATTTTATCCGGGCTATCTAATTGCTCGGGAGAGATCGCGAGTGGAGAGTTCGGAGCCTCTAAGGCTGAAACTAACGTATTTTTAAAACCTTCCCAATTGGTAAAGGTCTTAGGAGATGAGACGTTATCGTTCGGCGGTCCTAGCACGAGGGAAACGGGGCGATGGTCGGAGCCTAGGTCATCGAGCGGTTCGATAGACCTTAGGTCAAGATTGATTCGCTTGATAATTGCAAAGTCGAGGATGTCAGGAGAGTAGGACGGGTTGTTGGGATAGTGAGTGGGAGTGACGGGGGATATGACATCTAGGTCAAGGGAGTTAGTGATGTCGAGGAGAGCGATATTGCTGGTGTTAGTCGATAGGCACGTCCAGTCAGTATGTTTGGAGTTAAAGTCTCCGAACATAATGACTGAATGGCCGAGGGCGAGAATGGCCTCAAAGTCGCTTCGGATTGGTCTGGTACCACTAGGTATGTAGATTGAAGCTATGATGATGGTCGGATGACCAGTCATAGCCAATCTACACACAGTGGCTTCCATGTTGAGGAGAGGAGGGGTAGGGAGAGGACAGCAGTGGAAGCCTCTTTTGTAATATATAGCGGTGCCGCCGTAACCGTCAGAGTTGGGCCTATCGTTACGAATAAACGCGTACTTAGGTATAGCGAATCCCCTGGAGCGGTTTGGAGTAAGCCATGTCTCCTGGAGAAGGAATAAGTCAGGTTCTTTGTTCTGAAGGAACAGTTTAATCTCGGGAAGGTTTGTGTTCAGGCTACGAGCGTTAAAAGATATTAGGGATAAGCCCTTGGGTTTGATACGACAGGACGCGGGATTCGCGGGTCTAGACATTATAATTTATTATTTACGAATTAATACAAAAATAAAAGAATTTACAACGAACTTAGGAGCGAGTGATGCTCGGCTAGCGCGAATAAACGCTCTTGAGGAGAGCGGGCGGCTCGCAGTTTGCGTGCGAGTACGGAAATTTCGTTAATGTCGACGTTTTGGATGACGTCGAACACGGTCTTCATGTCCTCAGCCAACGACGACTGAGGGGAAGATGACATCGCGGGACGCGGCCCTACGGGAGCTACGGGAGCTGGGATGGGTTGGGAAGGTGCAGGCGGGACGGCCGGACGCTGCCTCCAAGACAGAGCCGGAGTAGGCGTCGGCTGAACGGGCTTTGCTTCCGGGGGACCCCGGTTGCGCAGCGGCGGGAAGTTAGCGGAGGTGAGCGGCGGCGCCGGTTTAGGCGCGACCCTCTTGACGGTGGAGCGCGGAGCGCGCGGGCAACCCCTGTAGTTTGCTGTGTGGCCGGACTGGCCGCACAGCACACAGGCAGGGGGGGAAGTGGATTCGGGAGTGCGAGTGCACTCCTTAGTGAAGTGGGGATCCAGGCACTTAACGCACCTGGGGGGAGCTGAACAGTTAGCCGCTGCGTGGCCATATAGCTGGCAGCGGTGGCACTGTCCAGGGTGACCACGGGGGTTGGGACGCTCGACGGAGATGTTCGAGAGTCCGCAGATCGTGCGAGCCTCTTTGAAAATCTCCTTCGAGTTGGGAGTATTGGAGAGGATTACTAGCGCTAACGGAAAACGCCTACCGCGGTTGGAGTGCATCTTGTGCACTGCTGTGACCGGGAAACCCTGAGACTTAAGGTCATCGAGGATGTCTTCGTTGCTGAGTTCGAACGGGACGCCCCGTAGTACTGCGCGGATCTTACGCTCCTCCGGGAGGGCGTAGGTGTGAAATGCGATTTGATTTATCGAGAGTAGCCTAGTGAAAGACCGGAAGTCGTCGACGGTCGCTAATTGGATTTTGATTGTCTCGCCAGCGTTGGCGGCTTTTAAGTAATTGATTTTGTGCACTTTGCACAAGTTGGAAACCGCGGTCCAGCGCGCTTTTTCACGCAGGAATACGGGCGGAGGGAGCTGAGGCTTCGGCGGGACGGGAGCGCAGCGCGTCGCTGGCTTTGATGTGACCGACGGAGACGCGGTTACTACGACCGATTTTAACGGTGCGGGGGCTGGTGTTGAAGACACCGGGGAGGGCTCGGGTATTGAAGATACCGAAGCTTTCTTAGAGCGCTTCTTGGAGCGCTTGGCGACGAGTTGAAACGCGGGCTCAGGAGAGCCGGTTAAAGTGACGGCATCTGACGACGTATCAGACGCGGGTTCGGAGTCGCTCCCGGGAGCGGTACGCTTACGACGCGACGCGTGAGAGGATGCGACCGATTCGCAGTCCATCTCTGACGAGGCGGGAGACGCGGGAGAGCTTAAGACCTGAGGGGTCTCGACGTTGGAGGCCTGAGGGGCCGGGGTTGAGGCCTGAGGGGCCGGGGACGCGATAGATGCCTGTAAGGCCTGCGTTAGTATGTCATCGGGTATGCTGTAGCCAGACGCGGCGAGTACCTGGGCGAACGACCTAAGTACGTTGACAAGGTCCATTGGAGGGCTTGGGATAATATGGAATATATAAATATATAATGTATGCCTAGGTTCCCTAGCAAACCTAGCGCCTATTTATATAACAAATGCCTAGAATTCCTAAATAAAAATCTAGCGAACCCTAGCGGCAAACCTCCCTACCAGCGGTAGGGGGGCTGGGGAGAATAAATTAAAACTAACAATAGTACGCCGAAGGCCGCTACCTAGAAACCTAAAAAAGGGTGCGCAGGTAAAGAGTTGACCGCGTTAGGGTCAACCTTTACCGACAGAAAGGACAAATACACACGAAAATACACAAATATGATAGAAATAAATATGAAAATAGGAGAAAAATAAATAAAATAGAGAAGAGAAATAAATAAAAATAAAAAGGACTGGTTCAGTACAAATTCGTTGTCACCGTTAAGTATCCTTTGCACTGAAACCAGACTACTTACGCCGGGCACAACACTGCACTCAGCACAAGCACAACACAACTTAGCACAGCACTTTGAAGACTAAGAGGCTTAGTCGCAAAGAAAAATCGCACTTCGAAAGCACTCAGACGGAGTAGAAAGACTTAGGAAACCGTAGCACGGAGCCAACACGCTAGACTGTGACGTCAGTAAACTGAGCGCCGCGGAATGGCGGGAAGGGACCGATCAACGGAGAGCTGGGTCTTGCACGTCCGAACCGCGTGGCGATCGGAGCGAGAATGGATTATATTTTACATATAGTATTTATATATATATCACAAAATTGATTCAAATTTTGTACAAAAGGCCAGTTGAGTTAAAGTATTAAGACGCCGCCATTGCATTGAAGATTTATGTATAACTAAAAACCTAATTATTGAATACCGGGTGCCGCTTATTAAGACTTCCAGTCATTTGTTTAAATTGTCTTTCATTCTAGTCAGATTCAATGCCCATAATTAATTGAAGATTCTGTTGTGAAGAAAAAATGATAAAAAAGACATTAAATTATATCGCTCTATTATCGCTATATTATAGCTCTTTTAAACAAAGAAAAAGAGGAATTTTAAAAATAAATAATTAATAATGTTGTTTGTCTTTGAGATCTTTTGCAGTTGTAACACGTGTCCTCAAACTTGGTGCAATGTTAATGCAGCCGGAGCATGCAAATATAGTACTATAACTATTGTCACCGCAATATCGGCTGTTATTATTCCCTGTCCTCAATTCAAATTTCTTTAATAGGACATCGTTAAAAAGGGGGATCCCTCTGACGTAAGTCCTTACATATGAAATTGGCATTTTGTCGTACTGGCCACATTGATATGTATTATCTCCTCTTTGGTTAAGAATTCCAATTTCAAATTTATGCAGCTATTTACTCACGCATTTGCGTTTCGAAAACTGTAATTCATATGTTTTTTCCTTTTTTGGTTTTTTCTTTGCGTCACTTTAAATTATCATGATAAAAATTTAAAACTTTAAGTATCGCGTTATTTACGAGTAGAAGTTCCACCGTGGCATCAGTGCTGCAGAAACGGCTCGGCTGTGTATGGCGATGGTGTCGCAAAAAAAAACACAGTGCATTTTTGGTTTCAACGTTTTCGTTCTGGAAATTTCAACCTGCAGAACCAGCCCCATGGACGGCCGGAGCCCAAAGTTGGTAATGAAGAATTGAAGGCTTTTGTGGAAGCGTATCCATTGCAAACCACGTCCGAGTTAGCTGTAGGCTGCGGTGTTACTGACAAAACTGTTTTAATCCACTTGAAGCAAATTGGGAAGGTGAAAAAGGCTGAGAGGTGGGTACCTCATGAATTGAGTGCAGCAAACCGACAAACGCGCGTCGACTGCTGAGTAACATTAATCAACCGGCAAAATAATTAAAGGATTTTAAATCGAAGCATTACCTGTGATCAAAAGTAAATCCTGAACGTCAATCGGAAACGCTCATCGCAGTGGTTGAACCCTGGTGAACCAGCCAAATCCTGCCCCAAGCTTTTGGTGGACCGGCGTCGTTCACTACAGCTTTCTTAAATCTGTTGTCAACAACTGCAAACCGTGATGGAAAAGCTAGCTGCTAAACAACCGAGGCTGGTTAATCGCTCTAGGCCACTGCTGCTTCAGGACAACGCTGGATAACACACTGCACAACAGACTGCTACCATATTAGAAGAGCTTCATTTGAATGTCCACCGTACTCCCCGGACCTAGTTCCAACAGATTATCATATTTTTCGAAATTTTGATAACTTCTTGCCAGGGAAAAAATTCAACACCGATGGGGCAGTCCAAAGCGCCTTCAAAGATTTTATTGATTCCCGTCCAAATGGTTTTTTTTTCGTAAAGGAATCAATAAACTACCTATGAGATGGCAAAAGTGCTAAAATGTCAATGGTACATACTTTGATCAAATAAATATAAAATATTTATTTTAAATTGACTTTATGTTCCTCCCTTAAATAACGCCAATTTCATACGTAATGACCGAATAATTATCAACCTGTTTCCACTGTGAGTTGTCCGGCAAAACTCTTTGAAGACTTGTTATGTTCCACTGTCACTTGCCACCTTAGTTCATCAATTTCTGAACATCAGCATGGTTTTCAAAGTAAAAGTTCTATAGAAACCAGTTTGGTGCATTTTGTTAATGATGTTGAAATCGGTACGCATGCTTGGCTTTATCAGGCAAAATACAAGGGAGTTTAGACACCACGGCACTAAAATAGTGCTGTACAATGCTTTAGTAAGAAGCCATTTAGAGTTCGCATCAGTTGTATGGAATCTTCAGTATTTTGTGCATTCGCAACGTAAGGAGTCGATTCAGCGCTCTTTTACAAGATTTTTAGCGTTTTATTCCGCTGGCATCTCGCGTAGAGCACCGTACGAAGCCAGATTATTTCATTTTAGTATGAACTCACTGCATAAGTTGTAGGCATGTCTTTGATGCCAAATTTATTTATAAGATTATGAATCATTTAGTTGATAGTGTTAGTCCCACAAAAAATATTATGATTGCTGAACCTCGTCACATTCCTAGGCAATGGGTAAATAAAATATTTTATGTACCTGCATGCAGAACAAATGTATGAGCGCATTCACCTTTGCCTAGAATGTGTTCTCTCTACAATATGCTAAACTCAAAGATTCCCGACCTTGACATTTTTAATGATTCACCCTTACAATACCCAAGGAAAACCAAAATACACCTCATGCCTCGCCTTTTGTTTAAAATCAAACAAAACGGTTGGTTTTATTTTTGTATTGTTTAGTTATAATTATTTTGTTTAAACTCAATTTCTAAATTTTATTTTGTTAATATTGATGAATTGCGCTGTTTTTTTATAACTAACACATTTTATTATAAGACATGAAATAAAAAATTGTTACAAAATAATTATTAGGACATGGTTTAATGTATAAATTTTTTTTTTGATTTTACAATTTTCTTCATATATTTTTTTTATATTTGAAATTTGTTCAACTTACACCCGGACACTTATCTCAAACCCTATTATAATCACTATTTTGACTTTTTTAAATTTGTTTTATGATTCTTGACTTTGTATTCTTGTAATTTTTTATGATTTTCTTTATATATATATATATATATATATATATATATATATATATGTGTGTTTTTGGCATGTCTTTTTAAAATAAATAAATAAATAACAAACATTTAATTGTATGGCTTTCTAAAATAATTTGATCATCTTTCAACTTAAAAAATAAAGTATGCTTAAGCTGTAACTGTTTAAATAAATCAAATACAAGTGAAAAAAGACAAAATAAAGGAAATATGTTTGAATAATGTCTATTAGATGCAATCGTGTTCCTCGTGAAGATTAAGTGGAATGCAATTTTATGTAAAATAATTTCTGATCACTTTTTTACTTTCCGCAACCACAAAATAATCGTCCTTAAATCGTCGTCCAGCACGATCAACGTGGTTTTTAAATAAATTTCACGTAAATATTATGTGTAACTATAGCGTGGCCTCGTGCTTAGTGACGATGTGGCAAATAACTAAACTTCCACCAAGAATTCCAGAAAATAGAAACAAAATCAATGCAGTAGAAAGATTACACTTGTGTGTATAATGTTGATTATTATAAATAAAAACAAATCTAAATAAAAAAGATATGACTTTGAATAATAGTGTAAAAGACAGCTATGTTGAAAACAAATAGTTGTTTAATATTTAATATTTCCCTAGCTCAGGAGACATTGTTCGATTTAATCTTTGTAATTATGAATATTTGGTTAATAAAGATTTATTATTATTATTATTATTATACTAGCATTATGAAGTTGAATGATTCGGAATGATGAACGTTAGAAACGAGTAGTTAGGAATAGTGATTGTTAGGATGAAAAATGTTATGAAGATCATTTTAGGAGTTCCAATTATCGGAGTTTTCGGTGAACTATGGCGCACCCACTGCGAAAGTATGCTAAAAGACATGTGACTGCGATTGCTTCAAAATGGAGGCCATTCGCTGAAGTTTAAATACAGTTTTTTTATGAAATCAAATTTTTTGGGCTAATTCCAAAGATTTTCACTCCATAGAGAGCTTCCTCAGATTTCAACAAACATTTAAAGACAATAAAGACCCGAATTAGTCCATCCATTCTCGAGTTTTATGCTTAGCAACATATATTTCACAATAACAAAGGACGGCATACTAATTATCATTTTTTTTTGTTCCCCTCCGCGGGAAGGGCAGGAGGATAAAAATGCTCTGACGCATACTCTGGCGCGATTCCAAAGTTATGTGGGACTCATCCCGACGCCTACCAGAACCATACCCACTAAAAACCCCCTGTCGGCTCGTGCATTTTTGCCACTCAGCCTTCATCTGAGCGACGGCCAATTAGAGAAAGAGGCCGCGCTAGCGGGGCCCTTAAGGGGTCACCCGCTTGGATTTACATAGCACTGAAGGTGCTCAAAGATGAAAAGTAAATAATAAAAAAATTAAAAATTGAAAAATAAATTGAATTAATTCGGATTTACGTTAGAATTAGAATTTACGTTAGAATTAGAATTTGCGTCCTGAAGGGCCTCGAGATCTAAAGTTAATTGCGTACGTTCGCTTGTGTGCGCGTTTCTCGGTCTAGCGACTTTGTATACCGAACCTAAGACAGGAGCAGTATATGAGACTGAATTTCGAACTAATGGATTGGGATGGGATTCGGCGCGTTTGAAGAACGATTCTGAGAGTGTTTTTAGGTGCTGTTGAACTGTAAGTAGTTCAAGATCTCTGTGCAGGTCCGCGTTGCGCACGTACCAAGGTGCGTTTGTGGCCCTGCGGCAGAAGAGGTTTTGAACTACCTGCAGTTTGTGCAGGACGGAGGGTTTGGCGTGGGCAAAGACTGGCGAGGCATATGACATGACTGGTCTAACGCAGACCTTATAAAGCGTACGTTTGTTTCTGAAGGACATTTTACTTTTTCTACCTAACATACTGTAAAGCCGGCCTAGGTAAAAACGTGCGAGTTTCGTTACTCTATCGACGTGAGGGTTGAAAGAAAGCGTCTGGTCTAAGATGACGCCTAAATATTTGGTACTGCGCTTCAGGGGATGGGAGTGCCTTGCATTCTCACTTGGAGACTGTCGGCGATACGACTGCGTCTGTAGTCGAAGTAAACCGCAGAGCTCTTCTCTGGGTTCACATCGATACGCCATTTTTGAAACCAAGCACCGAGGGCGTTTACAGCCTTTTGGAGTCTGGTGACGAGACCCGGGGCTCTGCGGCCTTTGGTGTAAAGGGCAGTGTCGTCGGCAAAGAGAGCGAGTTCGACGACTTTCGGCGGAATGGGAATGTCGTTAGTGTACACGGTATACAAAAGAGGGGCGAGGACTGAGCCTTGAGGGACTCCAGCCTTTATGGGACGAGGCGCGGAGACTGTGCCTTCATGTTTGAAACGAAACGTGCGGTCTTTGAGAAACGACGCGATTATCCTAACTAGGCGAGCCGGTAAGCCTATTTTGTAGAGTTAATAAACGAGACCGCTGTGCCAGACTTTGTCGAAAGCCTTAGCTACGTCAAAGAAAACTGCGATCGTTTTCTTTCGTTTCGGATAGAAGCCGAGTATGTACTCGACGATTCGATGGACTTGCTGAGGGCAGGAGTGCTTAGCGCGAAAGCCGAACTGGTGGGGAATTATGAGAGGATCGCCATCCGTTGGAAACAGATGGTTCTGCATTCGAGAGAGTATGACTCTCTCGAGAAGTTTAGACATTGCCTTGAGGAGGCTGATGGGTCTGTGATTAGCCGGGATATTAAGAGGTTTACCCGGCTTGGGTATGCCTATGACTGTCGCTTCTTTCCAAGCTTTTGGAAAGTAGCTAAGGTCGAAGCAGGCATTGAAAATGATAGCTAACAAGGTAAGCACCTGTTGAGGCAGGTGCTTAAGTGCGTGGTTGGAAATACCATCCGCACCCGGAGCCTTTCTGGACTTTTGACTTTTGATGAGAAGCGAGATTTCATCATTAGAGACTGTGACGGGGTCGGCGGTGGTGGGGAGAGAGTCTCTACGGAGAATTTCGTCCTCCACCGCTTTGATGTGAGTGGGATTCGCGGGTTGCGTGCTGGGCGAGCATTGAGACGCAACGCTGTCAGCGAAGCATTCGGCTTTCTCTTCGTCTTCGAAGGCGATAGAGCCATCGGGACGAGTGAGAGGAGGGACGTGAGAAGCGGCGTCTACGCGTAAGGCTCGGGCCATACTATAATACGCTTGGTGGGACGGGGATATATTCGCCATGAGATCGTTCATCTGGGCGTCTCGGAGTTCCACGAGGCGAGATCTAACTTTGCGTTGTAGCTGATTCGCAGCTGTTCTATAGGCGGGCGTGGGATATTTCTTGGCTCTCCGGAGAGCCGCGTTCTTAGCTTTAATAAGATTGCTAATGGCTAAGGGAAGCGTGGGTTTGCCTTTCTTAGCAACCTTTTCGTTTACACTGATGGCTGAGTTGATAGCATCAGTGAGAGAATTTATAATTAAAAAATATTTTAAAAAAGAATTTATAAATAAAAAAATAAAAAATATATTTTATAATTTATATTATCCGGGCTATCTAATTGATCGGGCGAGATCGCGAGCGGAGAGTTCGAGGCCTCTAGGGCAGAAACTATCGTATTTTTAAAACCTTTCCAGTTGGTAAAAGTCTTAGGAGAAGTGACGTTAACGTTAGGCGGTCCTAGCACGAGGGAGACGGGGTGGTGGTCAGAACCTAGATCATCGAGCGGTTTGATAGACCTGAGGTCGAGGTTGATATGTTTGACGATTGCAAAGTCGAGGATGTCAGGAGAGTGGTTCGGGTTGTCGGGATAGTGAGTGGGAGCGATGGGGGAGACGACGTCTAAGTCGAGTAAGTTGGTGATGTCGAGGAGAGCTATACCGCTTTGGTTGGTTGATAGGCACGTCCAGTCAGTATGTTTGGAGTTAAAGTCTCCGAACATAATGACTGAACGGCCGAGGGCGAGAATGGTCTCAAAGTCGCTGCGGATAGGTTTGGTGCCAGAGGGTATGTAGACTGAAGCTATGATGATGGTCGGATGACCAGTCATAGCCAATCTACATACGGTGGCTTCCATGTTGAGGAGAGGAGGGGTAGGGAGAGGACAGCAATGGAATCCTCTTTTGTAGTAGATAGCAGTGCCGCCGAAACCGTCGCAGTTAGGCCTATCATTACGTGTAAACGCGTACTTAGGAATAGAGAATCCCCTGGAGCGATTAGGAGTGAGCCATGTCTCCTGGAGAAGTAAAAGATCTGGGTCGTTGTTCTGAAGGAACAGTTTAAGCTCGGGAAGGTTGTTGCTAAGGCTACGAACGTTAAAAGATACTAGGGACAAGCCCTTGGGTTTGATACGACAGGACGCGGGATTCGCGGGTCTAGACATTATAATTTACTTATTTACGAATTTATACAAAAATTAAATTTATAATGAACTTAAAAGCGAGTGATGCTCGGCTAACGCAAATAAACGCTCTTGAGGAGAGCGGGCGGCTCGCAGTTTGCGTGCGAGTACGGAAATTTCGTTAATGTCGACGTTTTGGATGACATCGAACACGGTCTTCATGTCGGGACGCGGCCCTACGGAAGCTACGGGAGCTGGGATGGGTCGGGAAGGTGCAGGCGGGACGGCCGGACGCTGCCTCCAAGACAGAGCCGGAGTAGGCGTCGGCTGAACGGGCTTTGCTTCCCGGTTGCGCAGCGGCGGGAAGTTAGCGGGAGTGAGCGGCGGCGCCGGTTTGGGCGCGACCCTCTTGGCGGTGGAGCGCGGAGCGCGCGGGCAACCCCTGTAGTTAGCTGTATGGCCGGACTGGCCGCACAGCACACAGGCAGGGGGGAAAGTGGATTCGGGAGTGCGAGTGCACTCCTTAGTGATGTGAGGATCCAGGCACTTTACGCACCTGGGGGGAGCTGAACAGTTAGCCGCTGCGTGGCCATATAGCTGGCAGCGGTGGCACTGCCCAGGGTGACCGCGGGGGTTGGGACGCTCGACGGAGATGTTCGAGAGTCCGCAAATTGTGCGAGCCTCTCTGAAAATCTCCTTCGAGTTGGGAGTGTTGGTAAGGATTACTAGAGCTAAGGGAAATTGCCTACCGCGGTTGGAGTGCATCTTGTGCACTGCTATGGCCGGGAAACCCTGAGACTTAAGGTCCTCGAGAATGTCTTCGTTACTGAGTTCGAACGGGACGCCCCGTAGTACTGCGCGGATCTTACGCTCCTCCGGGAGGGCGTAGGTGTGATACGCGATTTGATTGATCGACAGAAGCCTAGTGAAAGACCAGAAGTCGTCGACGGTCGCTACCTGAATTTTGATTGTATCGCCAGCGTTGGCGGCTTTTAAGTAACTAATTTTGGGCTCTTTGCACAAATTAGAGACCGCGGTCCAGCGCGCTTTTTCACGGAGGAATACAGGCGGAGGGAGCTGAAGCTTCGGCGGGACGGGAGTGCAGCGCGTCGCTGGCTGCGATGGGACCGACGGAGACGCGGTTACTACGAGCGATTTTAACGGCGCGGGGGCTGGTGTTGAAGACACCGGGGAGGGCTCGGGTATTGAAGATACCGAAGCTTTCTTCGAGCGCTTCTTGGAGCGCTTGGCGACAAGTTGAAACGCGGGCTCAGGAGAGCCGGTTAAGGTGACGGCATCTGACGACGCATCAGACGCGGGTTCGGAGTCGCTCCCGGGAGCGGTACGCTTACGAACCGACGCGTGAGAGGATGCGACCGATTCGCAGTCCATCTCGGACGAGGCAGGAGACGCGGGAGAGCTGTGGACCTGAGGGGTCTGAACATTGGAGGCCTGAAAGGCCGGGGTTGAGGCCTGAGGGGCCGGGGACGCGATAGTTGCCTGAAAGGCCTGCGTTAGTACGTCATCTGGGATGGGGATGCCGGAGGCAGCGAGTGCCTGGACGAGCGACCTAGCAAAGTTTACCAAGCTTTGCTGGTCCATTGGAGGGCTTGGTCCTACGATATATGATATATAAATAAATAGAAATGCCTAGATTCCCTAGCAAACCTAGCACCTAAACCTCCCGACCCGCAGTAGGGGGGCTGGGGACGACGCGAAGTGGTGCCCCTAATTCGGACAGCACTGTACCGTCACCCTGGGAAAGGCCCAAGTGCAATGGGATCGGGTCAGCCGGTTTCTCCTTGGCCTGAAGGGCCTTGGAAGCGCACCGGGGCAACGCTATCAGGCTTAGTTGTCACCGTTAAGTATCCACCTGATCAAACGCGAGTCTACTACGGAGTGTGTCGCCAATAAATTGACAACAAAAACCGGCCGTAGACCTGACGAAGTTGGGTTGCACTGAAAGTGCGGGATTGACTACGTTACGACCGGCCGGAGCCGGCCGCAGAGCGAGTCTCTGACTACGTACAGGCGCCAAGTGTCAAGTACGCAGCCAGAAGGACAGCCCGAGTCTTGCGAACCACTATCGAATTTAATCGACCGCGGTAAGCTCAACCCTGTTGTTGCTGCACTCACCGAGGTGAGGTTTTTAATGCGAGGGGTGCACAGAGTGCGGGATTGACTACGTTACGACCGGCCGGGGCCGGCCGCAGAGCGAGTCTCTGACTACGTAGCAGGCACCAAGCGTCAAGTACGCAGCCAGAAAAACAGCCCGAGCCTCGCGAACCACTATCGAATTTAATCGACCGCGGTAAGCTCAGCTCTGTTGTTGCTGTGCAAGAGACCGACTTAGTTGCAGCCGATCGAAACCGGCCGCAGCGTAAGCCCTGAAGAGGCAATCAGCGTATGAGTATTGCGAACGAGTTGTCGTCGTGAGACGACAATCGTGACTCAACTGCTGGAGCGACCGCGAACACGTCCGAGCGGGGCCGGACGCAGAACGGATCTGAGAGTGGCGTTTGAGTATTGATACGAGAGAAGTCGTGAGACAACAATCGTGACTCGGCAGCCGGGAGCGACCTTCAACACGTCCGAACGGGTCCGGACGCAGATCAGGTCTGACTAATTATCATTTAAACATTCAGTTTAAAAGTATCATGACAGCGGCATCCGCACATTGGTGCGCTTGTCGCTTATTAGGTGGGTCTAGTTGTCTGCCGGGTATTAAAATAGCGAAAAAATATTGTTAGAATCGTCTCGGTTTGCGTGCGTTCTCGAGCGCACGTCGATCGCAGACGCCTCCCGCTCCATTAGCCCCCACGCTAATCGAGCACCCAAATTTCACTGATTGTTACCGTAATAAGTTTCTAACGCCGTTTTCACGAAGGATAGTGGGTTGTTAACCGTTCTTCGTGGAACGTGAGCTTCGTCGACGGGGGTTCGTCGTTCCAGGTGCCTCGTGTCGTCGTGTTCGAGTAAGTTATCCGCGTCGTCCCCAACCGCCCTACTGCGTGTAGGGTGGTTTTAGGAAGTTAGTCATCGTTGATAGGTTCATAGTATATATATTTATATATTGTTGTCCCTCCCCAACCCCTCCGCAATGGCTTCCCTAAGCCCCGAGGAGGTGTGACGGTTGTCTATTTCGACCTCTTTTTGTCAGTAAATTTTATTTTTTTGTTGTTCCCGACGTAATTTTAAACTAGGAATTACGTAGTGTCGGAGAACGGCAATGTTTTGATTTGACAAGTCAGTCACGAAAAATTATCATCAAAGCAACTTGAATCTATTTATTTATTATTTTTTCCGAGTTTATCATTCAAAATTATATAGTTAAGATATTTTATTATCGATAATCAAAGTTCTTTTTAAGAAACCTATTTTTTACGTTCACGAGTGTGCGTAGCCAAAATTGTTGGTAAGGATTCTCATTCATTAAAATTTATTTTATTGTTATTTTTTCTTTCAGATCAAATCTAATTGTATTAATATTTCTGTTCTATTTTGTGTGACTATTTTTTATTTCAATTTTGTTTATATTTTTCTGTTTGTATTTACAGGCATCTTTGTATATTTTAAATTTTACCGAAAAAATAAACACAGGAGAGAATTTTGTGTTTTATTGAAACTACGCTACATACTGGCGCCCGAATATTCAAACGTAGTTTATGGAGAAGAGAGGAGAAATTGCAACAGAAGGAACAAAAGGAACAGAAGAATTGCAACATTAAAAATAATTTTTTTATAATTATTATTGAGGTCAGGCATAAAACTTTATTTGTTACCATTTTCAATCATTAACATTCACTATAATATATTTATATATGTATCTACTATAATATATCTACTATAATATATCAAAATACTGCTAAATTATTCAGACATTTAAGTTTCTTTAGTTTCTTTCGTTATAATATCCTTGAAGAAATTTTCTGAAGACACAACATTCTATAACCCAGTAATTTCACTATTTAAATAACATTTTCTATTCATTTTCATCACTTGAAAATACGTATATTTTTAAGGCTCTATTCTGCATAACGACTATTAACAAATTTGTTTCACTTTAACATTTTTTTTTTGATTTTGCAATGAATTTTTCACAATTAAATAAACCTGAAATAATTTATGAATTAAAAATCAGAAATATAAATTTTTCTTCGACGCAATCTGTAGACGAACTACGATCATTATTATTAAATATTAATGTAGATTCTGAAACAGAAATTTTACAAAATAGCCCTGAAGAATTTTCAGAGAGAGAGAGAATTTTCACGGCGAGCATAAGACGATTCTTTTTGTCTTATTTTTTTTTTTCTATGCACCTCATTATCGTTTGGCTATACCATTAACATTGACGTTGGTCAAAACTTATAATTAATTATCATCATCGTAGTATTAGGTTAACTTATTGTGTAATTTATTTAATATTTGCAATTCTAGGAGTGTAAACTCTTATTTTCAATATCTGTATTATACTTTATAGTATAATTTGTTAAATGTTATCAATTTTTTTTTCTCAATTTTTTTTTTCAAGCGGTTTGCAACTTGTAAAATTAAGCCTTCTGCACGAGCGTTTATTATGGTAACTCGTTAAACTAAACCATACCTATGTGTATTATTTATACGCTTGAATCACTTTCCTGTGAGAATTATTTTCATATGTTTATTACATATATATTTTAATTACTTCACAAAAGACCCTTGGATTTTATTTAAAAGTCAATGTTTCACGACTGGCTATGATTTTCTTTTCTTTCCGGCATATTTATTTCAGTCTTTAACTGAAACTTGTTTATAGTAATCACCGTGCGGGAGTTAGCGACACGTTAAAGAAGCCATAAGCTATTAATATTTTCAGCGGATGGCAACTATTAAAGCCTTTTGCCGTTGCGTTCAACTCTATTGAGTTGACTTATTTAGGATATGATTCCTCATAAGCAACTCTAACTGCATGATTATAATTTTTAAATATATTTATAAATAATATAATTTTTAAAATAATTATAATAATTTAATTATAGGTAGTAAAATAGGTAGGTAAGGTATAAATTGTAAGGTTTGGGACCTTACAATTTTCCAGTATTAGAGGTTTTCACCTTATAAAAAATATATTCAAAGTTACCCAAAACTCATGGTAACTTTGAATTTGACTTTTGGGGGAAATTTTGGGTAATTCTATTGTTTTTTCCGTAAATTCATCATGTTATAAAAATAAACCAATTCAAAAGGACATTGTTCATTCAATAAAATACAGGTGTAATAAATATAAATCAGATGTTATATCTCAAATACCTTTAAAAATGTTCAAAGTTACCCAAATTGACTGTAGACGTTTGTCTTCTTTTTCTTTTTTTTCTTGGAATTACTATAGTGGGCAGAAAGGCGTATTGTCCTTTTTGTTGGGCATATTTATTTTATAAATATCTTTTTCTGCTAATAACTCTGAAATGCAACAATTTAGAACGTAGCTGTTTATATTTTTGTATTCCTTAGAGCATTTATGTGGGTTTTATCGTGCAATGCGGTTTTATAAAAAAAATACAATCGGAGATGATGCCTAGTGCCGAAAAATATCTTCAAACCACTTCAAACATGCAATGTAATATTGAAAACAATTCGTTTACCATTTAAGGCAATTTTGCTTCTTATAGTTTAAAGCCCATTAAGACTATCTAAAGCGTCGTTGTCACAAAAGTACGTCTTCTTATGGTAGAGACGCATGATGGGTCTCATATGGTTGAGGAGGTTGATGGCTGGATACCACGTTAATTCGTGAATGGGTATCGTTTGAGGGTGTTCGTCGTTCGGATACTTGGGGGGAGGGAGACTTGCCGACCTAACAGATGCAGATAAGAGTATTTTTTTATGGACATATAGAGACACAGTAAATTGGTTTTGAAAAAATATACCCGTGAAGTTTCTTGCCAGTTCTTCTTCACGAAGGTTTTTCCGAACTAGTAGTTGAGTCATGATTTATTTGACGTCAATAAGAACAAGTAATTGTCAATGTTGAGAAATACTATTTGAATTTGATTTTCACATCCATCAGATTTGGTATTCATAAAAATTGTTAAACTTAGTAGTGTTATTTTTTAAGCACACCTAATTAGGAACAGAGGCGCCAGAAGAAGAACGCAATGTGTCACGTAATAAAAGTTTTTAATAAAAAAACTATCACGGACATGATTTAGTCGGAGGGGTGGCCGCGAAGGCTTTCACAGTGGAGGCTCAGGCGCGTGTAGGGGCAGTGGCAGACGCCCAGACGCCGACTGGCGCTCTGGCGCGCGTGCAGGATCAGCGAGAGACGCTTAGGCGCCGACTGGCGTTCTGGCGCGTGCAGGAACAAGAGAGCAGGAACAGGAGGAGCAGGTCTGATCAGCAGGCAGGAAGAGGTGGTAGGCAGGATCAGGTAGTTTCTGTATGAGGCAGCTTCAGCGTCGGTAGCTTCAGTAGGAGGCAGCTTCAGAGTCTGTCAGGTAGCTTCAATAGGAGGCAGCTTCAGAGTTACTTGCAGAAGTCTGGAGATGTTATCGGTAGGATGGCTTGAAATAGACTGGAGATGTTATCGGCAGGACGGCTTAAAATAGACTGGAGATGTTATCGGTAGGACGGCTTGAAATAGACTGGAGATGTTATCGGCAGGTCCGCTTGAAATAGACTGCCTTTCTATTTCAAGCAAGCAATCGTCTTATATAGCCGTGATCGCATTCCTTTGGAACCGTAATTTGAAATTTTGAATTTAATCTTATTGGCCAGGAATCAAGAATATTTTCTTACAATAGTTTTGTAAGAATGCATGTGTAAGAGGCTTAGCTTGTTTGCAGCCTTCATTGCTGTCATAAAAAAATTGAGTTAACACGATTTGTCAAAAAGTAAACAACATAAATACGTGAAAATGGAAAATAATAAATAAAATTAAAATTAGGGAGTCCAAAAACATGTGTAAGCATTACAAATGCTCTTATAAAATTCAAAAATAATGATTTTGGAGCACTAACCCAGGTCTCAGTGCAATGCGACAATACATGTTATCAGTACTCGCGGTTGGAAAAACTTCAAATTTTTATAATGTACAGGGTGGCCAGAAAAGTCACGTCCAAAAACTTTTTTTTTGCAAACTTGCGACTGAATCAGTTTCAAAAATAAAAAATAAAGTAGAAGGTTTCTTCGGATTTCTCATTTTGCTACTAAATCTCTATGAACTGTGTTTTTATGCATAAAATAAACAGCCTCATAACAGTAATGAAAGTAACTAACTAGTACTTTCTACTACTACTAAGTAACTAAAAATTACCTTAAATTGAGAATTTATGTTAGGTGAATCATCATTTCAATTTTCAAGTCAAAATTTAAAATCTAAACTGGTAGTTTCTTCGTTTCTAAGTAGCTTCAGAGAATGCGTTAGATTTTAAGCTTTCATAGTAAAAATAATAAAGTAGTAATTCATAGGCTATTAATCGCTGAAATCAGCTAATCTACAGCGACAGAAGACAGTGAGGTGGAAAATTTGAATAAAAGAAATTCCTTTTTTTATCATTTGTAAGATTGATTAATTTGTTCACTAACCAAAATAACTCTAGAAAAGATAAAATCTAACATAATTTGAAAGTTTGTTTATTTTGAACTTTTCCCGTTCTCGTAACATTGAAAGGTCTAGCCACGAGAACGGGCAAATTTAAAATTAAATTAAGTCTTAAATTATGTTAGATTTTAACTTTTCTAGAGTTATTTTTGGTTAGTTAACATAGGGGTGATTCAGATACCTCTCAACACGAGGCACCTAAAAAAAAATTTTGGGTGTCACTTTTCTGGCCACCCTGTGTATCGTAAGTATCGCCATTTTAAACAATGAGCATTAACCGATACAAATATTACCGAGCACAACCGACAATAGGCAACCAAATAAATAATCTCTCTTACAATCTTTGATGCATCAAGGTATATATTTTATTACTTCAACTTTGAAAAATGTGTTGCCGTCACACATTAATGTATAAGTACAGTACAGTACAGTAATGTATAGTACATTACTGTAAAAGCGGAAAGCATAAATTGTAATTTTAAATTTCAGAAGGGTTGGGGACTAAACTTTTACTAAAATATTAGAAAGTTACATTGTGATTATTTCTTTTCAACTAGAGAATTAGCAATCTCACGATTTTTCATTAAACAGTAAATAACAGTGTAGTCTACAAAAAAAATATATTCTAAGATTTTCATTATTTTATGTATCCCGTAGTTTTATATTCGTGAAAGGCTATTTCTAGTTCGAGGTAGATTCCAAAGCATAAACGAGTATCTCCTTAGTCAGGACATTCTAAGCTGTTATAAATTCCCTAGCAAAGTAAAAAGTGTTTTTTCAATCATTTTAAAGGTTTTAGGTATGTCGTATGGTTGGTAGGAGTACGATAAAATACTTGTGCTAAGGTAAAAACGCTTGTTGTTCCGTAAGAGCAAGAAAAATAACGGGTAAAATAAAAATCAGAAAATGATTGTAACTCTCTTTATAAATTATTTTCTATATACATTCTCTATCTATACAGGTGCGAAGTTTTGATATCAGTCATTGATTACCAGATGCGGCCCCAGTGTCCCAAGGGAGCGATGGCACCGACAGGGCCAACGATACCGCCGTGAGCGAGGGGTGCTCCGATGAGACCAGCGTGGGCAAGAGGAGCGGACAGGGGCAACCTAATGGCAGGGGCTACCACACGAGCGGGGATATCGATGCGGGAGGTGTGAGACCACGCAGTAGCGGGTGCCACCAGAGGAGCCACTAAGGAGCGCTTCTTGAGCAAGTGCGCGCGGGAAGCGTCCACGGCGTGGGCAGTGAGGTGCTGGGCGCGATCCACGTTCACGCTCAGGGTGTCCAGAGGCCTGCCGTCAGCGGCGATGATGTTGGCGGGCTGGCCGGGAGCCAGCGACACAGGGCCGCGGTAGTTGTAAGCTAGACCAAGAGGAGCAGCGGCGATGGGGGCCGGTGCAGGGGCAATATGTCCAGCAGCCCAGGGACCGGTGAGTCCGATGCCACCCAGACCCAGGGGACCAGCTAGTCCGATGCCTCCCAGTCCAAGACCGAGGGGACTAATGCCTAAGCCAGCCAGGCCGAGACCTCCAAGACCCAGCACGCTAGGGTTTGCGGCCACGGCAGCCAAAACACAAGACAACACCACCAGCTTGAACATTGTGGTCTGTGTTGTTACACTGATTCAGCTTAACTGATACAGATATGTATTTTAGTTAGGCTTTTATATCTATCACTTGGGCGTAACCTCCCCTACGTCACTGAATTAGCAAATGCGAGGCGTTGGTAGGGTTCAGTTGGAACAAGAAATGCAATACGGCGCCTGCGCCGGACCAAATCACCGCTTACGCCACATTGAACTCTAAAGCGTAGGGTTTTAAACCTAATAATATGATAGTGTAATATTTCCGTGTTTGCCTTGAATAGGTTTGTTGATAAAGGGACATTCACTGTGACTGATTTTGCGTCTAAAGTTTCTAACTGGATGGTTTAATAATGGATTTTGTTGCATCAGCTACCGTACTTCAAAATTAATGAGTTGTACAATTTTGAAAGCGGTAGGTTATGAAGGCATTGAAAAAATATGAATAATGAATTTACAAAATTGATCAAAATAATATAGAGTGAGATCTGTACTTTGTATTGTGTTGCGCCTTAATTTCACGTATTTACTACAGAAATTAAAACATGGTAAAACGTTAGATACTCGTAGTACCTATCAGTGCTATGTTTGAACATATCTGCATGGGTAAAAAACTTACCACTTACAAACACCTATAGTAAAGATTTAAATAAGCTTCTGTTATAAGACTCTCATCTAATAAAAAGCAGTCTCGCATAATTTATTAAATAGCAATCTTCCGCAACGCCTTATATGACGCTTTGCCGACATTCGATTTCAGGTGTACCTGTTAATCTTGTATTTTGTATCGTGTTGAATAGAGTTCACATTGACAAGTAACTTTTAATGATGCTTAATTGTTTGTGTCTTCTTATTTAAATGTGTTCCAATTTTGAAATACCAGGACTGACCAAACTGAAACCGTTATATTTTATTAGTGCTAGACTATTAAGCGGTATGACGAACAAATCGTTAAATTTTTTTAAGTTACAATATGTTCAGTTTATTGTTTTCTGTAGAATATTGCGCCTACAGAAGTATTCAGTGTTTGTAAAGAGCAAAATGCGAGCATGAGGTGATAACACATAAAGTTCATAATTGTTAGTAAGTCACATCAGGACCCACGGAGCTCATACGTTAATGTTATGCTGAATAAGGTGGTAATATATTAAAAAAAAACCCTGAATGAATCTTATATGATATTCATCCATCAAAAATTCATCAAATTAATATTTTCAGAAATTTTTAATTTTGGTACTACATATTATGAACGAATTAATGAAACCATATTTGTATTATTTGAACAAAAAATTAATGAAGCGTAAGATTTATTACCCAAAAATAATGATATTTTAAAAAGTTTATATGATTTTAAACAGTACCTAATTCCTCGAATTTTTAAATACTTTGAAAAAAATGATTAAGTAAATTTTTCATTTTTTCTTATAGCCTAGGCGCCTGAGGAAGTTAAGTATGCAAAATGTGAAGACCGCACGTTGTAAATAACTTCAAGCTAGAAAACCTTGGAGATTCCGATTCTGTATGCTGCCAAAAATTATATCTGGTAATTTTTTTTTGGATCATAGATATCAAGCAAATCTATGGTGGAAATGGTTTAAAATCACTTTGATGTTTGATTCAGTAACATTTTTTTTTCAGGCATGTTTTTTTTTTAGGATTAAAATTACTTATATTTTATTAATTAGTATAATTAACTGAAAAATATACCTGTAGATATCAGCGCTGAAGATCACCAAATGGATAGATCGATTTTTACTACGTGAAATAAATGAGAAAACATCCTTGAAACGACTTCTAAATGATTCGAATTTAAATTAAGATTCTTATAATTTGGACCATGAAATCCCTACAAATACATTATCCGCTCGCTTACGTGTAGATGTGTTATCATAAAATAATATGTTTATTGTGGCTCAAACAATCACAAAAGTGGCATCAAATTATTTATCAAACGATTAACTTGGTAAAAAAGCTCTTCTGAGCTTCAAAAATTTACAAGTGTAGTTCTCATATTTTCCCACTAAGTACAACTGCATCCAGCTCCCGGTCTTTTACTTTTTTTACGAAACGAAAATATGAAAAGTGAAACTTTTAATAGTCATTGTTGTAACACTTGATTTATAAATCATCTGATACATTTGCCCCTCGGACCATTCTCGTACAATATTAAACGTCATTTCAACGTCGATGTTATTTTTAATGAGACATCAGCTAATTACTGTACAAAAATAGTTTGGGTAATTAGGTCTACAAATTTTCACAAATATTTTTATTTCAAAGATGAATGCTTCATGCATTTGCATTGCGGTGCCATTTTCATTCTTCAAAATGTATTTTTTTTCTTTAGGGCACCATTTTTTTAAATTGAAATTAAGCAAATTGATATCTAATTTATATCTGATAACATTAGGGTATAAACAGTACCTTTACCAGAAGAATAACCTCATTTCAGTTTCATATAGAAGACAGTCTAATTTGGAAATGGAAATTTTACTGTTAAACAGAACAAATAATTTGAAATACTTTATGATAACTTTAATACCTGATAAAAATTTATATAATTGAACAATAAATCCACGTATCGAGGACAGGATCCAAAATTTTGTTAAGACTAAATAATGATGGCAAATTCAATACATTTTCTGCCTTATATAAAAAAAGCTTAAGAAACGGCATGCATTAATTAAACGTGTGTCTTTTGATAGATATATCAAATTATCTTTTGAATAATATAATTGAAAGATGGGAGAAAAAAGATAATTTACTTTAAAAAAACTCATAATTTTAGGTTAAGTTTTTACGAATATCACTTATTCAACTGTGTGGCACTAATTTAATCACTACTCAAACAAATCACTATTAGGATTATAATTATTTACAATTAGAAGTACCTATAACTTTTTATCAGCAAGCACTACAAAAGTAATAACGACTTATTCATCAATACTTTTTCATTGAGTTTATGAAACAACTTCATGTTGCAGTAGTATTCTTTTTGTTTTTTTAGGTGTATATCACTGTTTAATTGCCACTTTTTTTCTCTTTCTGTCAATATTTTAACTTAAGCCTGTACCCTAGGTATACACCGTTTTATTCATAATCCTTTTATAAAACTGTAAATGAAACTAAAATATGTTTTGTCACTTTTTGACTTATATATATGACAATGTAGTTGATAGAAAGAAATAAAATTTGATGTAACTAAACCACTGCTATAAAGGATTATGAATAAGAACAGGAAGTTGTATATCAATGCATAATGATAGCTATAGACTCAGATGCCATTTACCAGTTGATCACATGGATATAACGATTAGTGGATTGTAGAAACCAGTTATTTAAAAAGGGTAGGTATAATAAAATATAAAAAAGCACTTAATTATATTTTTTCGTTATTCAATATTTCAATATTTCAATTGTCGAGAAACGCCGGTGGTGCTCCAAGTTATCTCCAATGTCTTGTATAACCCATATACCATAATATACACATTACATGGGAGCTACATCCCACTGTCCTATTTCCAGCGGCACAATTACAATAATAACTTAAAATTGCTCTGCGACTAGGTATATCTTAATTTTTTTTTTTGATTCTTTAATTGTTAACCTCATTCATATTTATTCTTTCTAGAAAGGCAAAGGACTTTAATTACGGTTACGTCGTATGTTTGAAGTTTTTATTATATTATTAAAATTGATCAATTAATTACGTGTATTTTAAATCAAAAATAAAATCAAATTAAATAATGACATATTTATTTATGACAAGGCTGTATGGCTTAGCTCCTTGCCTGCTCTTACGAGCAAACAGAACAAACAACAACAAAAAGAAAATGTTTCCGTAATCAACAATTCTCAATATCTCACCTGATGGTAAGTGATTAGACTAAGATGGCGCTTGCCTGTCCAAGAGGTACCTATGCAGTCTACACTTGAAAGCTCCAGAATCGAATTTGTCTGGAAAACCAGACGCACGTAACTAAGTGCAGACCTACAAGAAAAGCAGATTCATATTTTTCTTGGTACTAAACGAAAACTGCTTTCGTGAAAAGTTATTTGAACCTATAAAACCTGATATAGCATTGCTCGCAAGCATCTTCCTCGGGAAAGCTGCAAAAAACTGCGGATTCCGTCGTCAAAAGTATGATAAAACCTTGTGCTTTATTTATTTTTCCATATATCATGTTATTGTCACGTTTCACGAGTACGTAGTTTTAGATATCGATTAGATGTCGATATCGACATTAGTAATCCATTTATACCCAATTAACATGTTCCTTTTTTCTCTGTATTTCTGTGTGCATGTGATTTTTTTGCAGAACTACACTTATTTCTGGTGAACGAAAGGTTTTCAAAACGTTTCATTCTCATAATGCATCATGTTAACTTCAACCAAATAAAGCACACAGTTTTACGCTACTATTTTTCACACAGCAATCCGCAGGTTTTCGCGGTTATCCCGAGAGAGATGCGACCGAAGCCGTGGGTAAAAGTAAACGTACACACTAATAACAAACATGGACAGTTTTTAAAAAAAGTATCTCTTTGACATTCTCCATAGATTTATTATTTTTATTTTGTTTGCTAGCAACACATAAAAAAATGGAAAGACACCGTCATCGATACCTAATTATCGACATTGTCTCTCGTTGGTAACCATAGAATAAAGTAAAAATTATTAATGTGCTATCAATAATTGTTATTATATTATTGTAAATTGAAGTTAAAAGATTCAACCGTGGCAATGATTGGATTTTAGCAAATTTTTGGATCCTATTTTATTTTGTGGAAAAATCCAAAAAATTATTTTTATTTTTCTATACATTTTTTTTACTATATTCATAGCCAGGAAAAGAGCACGCAGCCCTCCTGGCGGTAAGTGGCGTCCGCACCCAGGGACATCGATAGGTGTTTATTTACTAACAGCGATTGTGATTATAACCTCGACTGATGATGCGTTGCCGACCGTAGCCTTCAATTACCTTTGTTCCAGTAATTGCACTGACTGTGCCTTCCCTTTGACTGGAACACAACCACGCAAAACATAATTATTGTAGCAGTCAAAATAGGAACAACCCCAGACGAGATTTTAGCAAAGAAACTCTACTACCATTAATTTCTTTTATCGGAATTATTAATAATTGACATCATAATTTTTTATTGTAATTTTTCGTAGAGAAATCATTAAGGCGCTGTATATAAATAGTCCTTAAGTATAAGACAGGCGAACGACCGCTAGTGACAGAATTTCATTGAAATATTCGGTATTAAAAAAAAGCAGAATGGGCTCGAACCTGAAAATGCTGCGATTATGAGTTAGTAAAAATACAGTTTGAAATCTATTTTGTTGTGCTACTAATTAAGGTTTCAATTGGTAAAAAGTGGCAACTTTGATTTATTTCTGTTGGTTATTATTTATTATTCATTTTAATAATAAATAAATCCCCAGACAAGCAAACATACTATATAGCCCAAAGTAAGCAGAGCTTGTGTTATGGATGACGATACAGCGAACTGGGTAGGAACCCAGAATAAACATTCAAATATAAATATAAACAACCATGACCCGAGAATAAACACCTGTGTTCATCACCCTAATGAGTGCCCTGACCAGGACTTTAACCTGGAACTTCCAGCGTATGAGGCAGGACTACTACTACTGAGGCCCCTCGGTCGTCAGAATCTTTAAATAACTGCTAGTAGCTACTTATGTGACTTGAAAAGAAGATCAACATGTGACCATGCTCAATCTCACTCGATAACCGTTGAAAACTTAAATACTTTTTGTAGCAATATGAATGAAAAAGATGTAAGATAACAATGTTCCCCACATTTGTTTCACTCGGTAGCAGAATTTGAGGGATAACTTTCATATGACACTTTTTTTTCACTTAGTATAAATCGAATCCAAACCATAGGTCTTCAAGCTTATTCCATTGCTGTGTTTATGTTTTTTATTCATTGAGCTATTTCAAATATAGCTATATTTAACAACTTTCGCTATGTCGATAACACATAATCGAAAACTAATTTTGACAGTTATTTTAAACCTAACTCACTTTTACAGTAAACCTTAAGAGATTAAATTAAATACATTTGTTTAAAAGTAATACATCATTTTATTGAAATTATACATAAAATTACACATTCACTGAAGGCAGTACAAACATTGTAATATATTTAATTTTTTTTTTATACAAGAATCACTTCAATGACAAAACAGATAAAATTCAATGCAACAAGTTTTTTTTTGTCGCTCAATTCTACTTCTTTGAAGGGTTTGGAGTTTATTTTAGACAGGTTTATTAAAAAATATGGACACAATTAACAATATATTTCCATACGTTTTTTACAAGTATTCTTGTAATACCAACAACTAAACCTAAACTCTATTTTATTATCAGGGACATCGGGATCAATCACAGGTTTAAATTACCGAACAAAGATTGGTTGGAGAGTGAGCGGGACTGAATGAACGAGGGGAGCGGAGTTAACGAGTTGAACGACGGGCTGTCCATGGACTACAGTGCTGGAGTATCCACTGACGGTCCTGGGGACTACCACTGGGCTGAGAGGAACTAAAACTGGTTCGGAGAGAGCGACCAAGCTTGGTTTGGGTGCGGCTGAGCACACGGCCAGAACGACGCAAAGAACGATCTGAAACAAGGATTAAATATCCATAAGTGAATGTTATATATGAAAAGATGAAGATATCAATGAGTTTACAATAGTTGGGTTGTGTTTCTTGTTTCAGTAATGTCTTGAGATACTACGGGCATTGTTCTCGCTTCTAGGTAGACCCCTTGTTGCAGAACGTAACGTTGCAAGATCGAGACGTCTAGGAACCTCTATTAGTAAACTTGCATAGTTTACTTACATAAGACTAACTAAACTAGGGATTGGTAAAAAATACTTTTAAAAGAATAAAACACTTCTTAACCCAAGATTAGGTAGCATAAATGGATTGAATTAGAAGCGGTCAATATTTTATGAAAAAATTTTTGCTAACGTAATGAGGGGTTTTGGCAAGTCGGACAAATAGTAAATAAATTACACGATAGATGGCGCTAGTAAAAGATGGTCAATTTTTTTTTAGTTCAAGTTTATCGTATATGAAAGGCAAAGGACTACGCCATAGAACCTGGTCTGTTGTAAATATTTATTTTGTATTATTTGATTTGATTTAAGTACTGAACTGTTTTCAGCTTACCATATATTCGGATCTGCTTTTCTTAGCATCATCTACCAAGCCAATTGGAACTATTGTTTTCTTAATTTGATTGCGAAACCCTCGTTAAGAAGATATTTTTTATTGTGGAAAATGTAATCACTATATAAATTTTTTTAAATCGCTATAACAGAGTGTTACCCTCTCCTAAGTCAAGGTTTGAACCTGCCTCCAGATCACATAAGAATGGTAACACTCGTAGGAAAACTAGAGTCTCGGTCTGCGTGCGTTCTCGAGCGCACGTCGATCGCAGACGCCTTCCCGCTCTTTTAGCCCCCGCGCTAATTGAGCACCCAAATTTCATAGTTGTTTACCGTACTAAGTTTCTAACGCCGTTTTCACGGCGGACAGTGGCTCGTTAACCGTACTTCTAATAAGTTTCTAACGCCGTTTTCACGGCGAATAGTGGCTTGTTAACCGTACTTCGTGGAACGTGAGCTTCGTCGACGGGAATTCGTTGTTCCAGGACTTCAAGTGCCGTGTTCGAGTAAGTTATCCGCGTCGTTCTCAACCGCCCTACTGCGTGTAGGGTGGTTTTAGGAAGTTAGTCATCGTTGTTAGGTTCATATATTGTCCCTCCCCAACCCCTCCGCAATGGCTTCCCTAAGCTCTGATGAGATTAGGAAGAAGTTAGTTGACAGTACCGGTGCTGAAGGCATACATATAAATGCTGACAAGTTCCGTTTCTTAGATTCTCTCATCCCTCATTTCATGACGATAATGTCCACAATGGCCCCTCAGGCCATCCCAGTTCCCCAGACCCCTCAGGTCTTAGGCCCTCCCGCGTCCCCTTCCTCCAGTGACATGGAGTGCGAAGAAAACGCCCCTCCGCGCCGCAAGCGCGCACCCGCGACCGAGTCATCCTCGGATGCCACCCCAACTGGCCCTGATGAGCCTCCCTCTTTCACCCTTGTTAAGAAGCGCTCTAAGAAGCGCTCGAAACAAGACCCGGCGCCCTCGGCGCCCGTCCCTACACCCCCTGCGGCGTCTTCAACGCCAGCTGCCCCGGTGTCTTCAACACCCGCTCCGGCCCCGACTTCTGTCAAGGCCAAGGTCCCACCACCCGTTTTCCTTCGGGAAAAGGGTAAATGGACTGAGGTCTCGACATTGTGCAATGAGCACAAAATCCATTACATCCGAGCAGCCAACTCGGGTGAATCTATTAAAATCTTAGTCTCGTCGATAGACGATTTCCGAGCTTTGACTAAGCTCCTCACCGATAAGCAATATGCTTATCACACTTATGCTCTGTCAGAAGAGCGTAAGATCAGAGCAGTACTCAGGGGAGTCCCGTTCGAATTATCGAACGAGGATATCCTGGAGGATCTGCAGTCCCAAGGCTTCCCGGCACTCGCGGTGCATAAAATGCACAGCAAGTACGGGAGGCAACACCCTCTCGCTTTGGTGATTCTCGCCAACGTCCCCAAGTCCAGAGAGATCCTGAAAGGGGTTAGCTCTATTTGCGGCCTCTCTGGGATCTCAATCGAGGCGCCTCATCGCCGCGGTCATCCCGGCCAGTGCCATCGGTGCCAGTTGTACGGGCACGCGGCAGCCAACTGCCGCGCACCGCCCAGGTGCGTCAAGTGCCTGGTCCCGCACTTCACTAAGGAGTGCAATCGCACTCCTGAAACTCCCTCTCCTCCCGATTGCGTGCTTTGTGGCCAGTCCGGCCACACCGCAAACTACAGGGGCTGCCCTCGTGCACCCCGTTGTATGCGCTCCAATTTCAAAAGGGCGGCTCCCAAACAGGCCCCGCGCCTTTCTCAAGAAAACTTTCCGCCGCTGCGTAGCCGGGTTCCTCCGGCTGCAAAGCCTACTCAGCCCAAGCCTGCTCCAGAAAACTGGAGGCAGCGTCCCGCATCGAATCCCATCCCGGCTCCTCGCCCATACAAACCCACTCCTCAATCCTCCGTAGCAGACGATATGCGTATCGTCTGCGACGCTATTAAAAATGTCGATGTTAGTGAAATCGCAGTCTTAGCCCGCAAACTTAGGGCTTCACGTACTCCGACAGAGCGTTTGCTAGCTCTGGCGGAGCATAGTTCCCTTCTCAATTCATTGTAGGTTCATTTAAATGAATTGATCCCTAAATCATGCTTCGGCCGACCTCTGCCCAGCCCCGGCTTCACCGGAGGCTGCCCAGAACGGCCACCAACTCATGTCCCTTTGAGCACCTTCAGTGCAACTTTCACTACAGGCGGAAGACCCGCTAGCGGGTCTCCGCCAGCGCGCCCAACTTCCCGACGGGTGTCGCTTCCGATGAAGGCTAACGGTAATAACTACAGCCAACAGGTGGTTTTTAGTGGGTAGGTGCCATTCTGGTGAGTCCCACATAACCCCCCCGCAGAGGAATTTACCTGCGGGCGGGTATGCATGACGCATCTTCCACCTCCCTCCCGCGAGGGTGCCTCGGCAGCAAAAAAAAAAAAAAAAAAAAAAAGGAAAACTAGTAAGAATTTTTTTTAAATTTTTGGTGCTGTTATGTATTACTGTCTTTTATAGATCTTTTCTGTTTTGTAATATGTGTTATGCGTGCGTGTATGTGTGTGTAAGTTTTCAGCAAATTATTAATTGATGAATCTAAATAGTTTTAAGTTCCAACCAGTTTTGAAATTAATTAATTATAGCTAGGGCAAAATTTATTAAATTATAACAAGCATTATAATTTCATACAACTTAAACAGATGCTGCTTAAAAAAGCTCATAATAACGTAATACGCGATTCACCGCAATTCAAATCCTAAACCATTCGGGAACCAAATTACAATTTTCCCGTAATAGTGAAATATGAAATGAAACGACCCATTTTTGTCACATAACAATAATTTACGGCCACTGGGAAAGGAAATTGAAGGTGCACCTTCACTTATTTTATCCTGTACGACCCCAAAACTAATGGGTTCATAGACCTTTACTTCCCGAATTGAAACGCGGACCAAAATTACTTTAAACCATTAGATACCATTATGCCTGTCTGGTTTATTTATCCGAAATTCATGAACATTTTTAAAATCTGTTTATAACGGTACGTAATTAGGGGTGAGTAACCTGAAAGACGATTAGCTTGTTTTCATATTTAGACTGATAATAAATAGTAATACGTTATTTAGTTGAACTATTTTTTAATTTTATTAAGAAATATTTTATTTAAGATGATCCTAGGCACATTATGCCTAATAATTACTTTTAAAATATTATTTATTGTAACGGCCGTATTTAGTTATTTAAAGCGCTTTGAATTAAAGATTTAATTTTAAGAGGTTTAGATGAAGTATAAATTCGCTTAGCGAAAATATCTATACTTAGGGCGCCCTTAAGAAACTATTTGAGGTCTCTGAGTGTGACCGTAAAACTATTAAATCTTATCTTAGTTCCTCTTGGAGTGTTGTCTAAGAATGAGGTATGTTATTTTTTTATAAAATATTAATGGCAGTAGAGGTACTAAAAGATTGGGAATCATACAAATTTTAATTACAATATTTCTTAAACTGTAAAAAAGTTGGTAAAATGTCAATCGAAAAACGACAACAAAAACTGTTTTTGTTAAACTCTATCGATAAAATAAAATTTAAAAAACTTAAGACAATCTAAATTAAGACTAAATTAAGACAATCACTAAAATATAGCTTCTAAAGTTAATTAGAAATAAAATATTATAAAATTTTTAAAATAAAATAAAACATACCAATTTGTACATGTCGAAGTTGTCAATTTAGTTGTCCTGTCTAACGAGAAGTCACTACAGGTCGAAAGCTGACTGATGATGTTTCCGAAATCTTTAGGGTTTTTATACTAAATTCATAAGTACCTCGTCTTAATATAGATCATCAAAACAAGATATCCTAATAAACTTGTGACGCCATTATTTTATTCGCATTTGCATATTTAAGTCCGATCTCTAGCAATAATGTTTTTTTTTCGCTAGGTGGAGGCGAACTAAGATTTTTATTATTAAACTGCTTTGTCAATAACAAACTTGTCCTGAGTCAAAAAGGCGCTATAGTTATTTTCTGAAACAAAAGACACATGGTTACGATTACGTAGTATTAAAAAATAGACTACCACCAGGGGGGGTCCGTATTACGGTGCATAAATTTAATTGGCATATTATAAGGCTGCATAACGTTTTTTGGAGTTCTGTTTGTTTTGCATAACGTTCATACAGAATAAATCATAAGGCTGTATTTCCCCATAACTTCATTTATAATAATAATAATTTGCATAAAATGTTGATGCATAAATGGTTTTACAATAACGATTACTAATCATAACATTTATTAGCATCTCATACTATGGCATAAAGTTTACAAGTCATACATATAGAATACCATAATTTGACAAGAATAAATGGACTATAAAATTAATAACCCGTTTAGAAAATCATTTCATATGTTTTAGTTTGCAAGCAAGCAAGCATACATGTGTAGAAATTATTTAGTATGTATAGTGTACTTGTAACTTTAGTAATACATTTTGTTACTGATGGCGCCACAAATAGATTAAAGCGTGCATGTAACTTTTTAAATGTTTTTATTCCGCAACCTTGGTTGATTTCTATTGTCAATAAACTTTCACCATATGTTTTTGTGACTTTCATTATACCTGCCTCTGGTATCTGAGCTGTCTTTGTTCAACATGCAAGCAGGCAAGCATGCATGTAAGCATCGATGCAAGTTTTTCTGGGTACTGATAGACATGTGACGTCTCCGGCGCTACGGGATGTGCAGCCCCTTCGCTCTTACGTGACAAAGCGCAGGCACTCGTGCTCGCCTTCGCAGCTACGGCTCACACGGTGTGTACGCTTCGTTACAGCGGACAGGGGCTGCCCTCCCTCCACGCCTCCGGGTTTATAAAAACACTCTAGGGTGGGACAGAAAACAGTCTCGGTCTGCGTGCGTTCTCGAGCGCACGTCGATCGCAGACGCCTTCCCGCTCTATTAGCCCCCGCGCTAATTGAGCACCCAAATTTCACTGGTTGTTGTCGTAATATATAATTTCATAGTTGTATACCGTAATAAGTTTCTAACGCCGTTTTCACGGCGGACAGTGGCTCGTTAACCGTACTTCTAATAAGTTTCTAACGCCGTTTTCACGGCGGATGGTGGGTTGTTAACCGTACTTCGTGGAACGTGAGCTTCGTCGACGGGGTTTCGTCGTTCCAGGACTTCAAGTTCCGTGTTCGAGTAAGTTATCCGCATCGTCCTCAACCGCCCTACTGCGTGTAGGGTGGTTTTAGGAAGTTAGTCATCGTTGATAGGTTCATAGTATATATATTTATATATTGTCCCTCCCCAACCCCTCCGCAATGGCTTCCCTAAGCTTTGACGAGTTTAGGAAGAAGTTACTTGAAAGTACTAAAGGCATGTCTATAAATGCTGATAAGTACCGTTTCTTAAATTCCCTTATCCCTCATCTCATGACGTTATTGTCCACAATGGCCCCTCAGGCCACCCCAGTTCCCCAGACCCCTCAGGTCTTAGGCCCTCCCGCGTCCCCTTCCTCCAGTGACATGGAGTGCAAAGTAGACGCCCCTCCGCGCCGCAAGCGTGCACCCGCGACCGAGTCATCCTCGGACGCCACCCCAACTGGCCCTGAGTCTCCCTCTTTTACGCTTGTTAAGAAGCGCTCTAAGAAGCGTTCGAAACAAGACCCGGCGCCCTCAACGCCCGTCCCCACACCCCCTGCGGCGTCTTCAACGCCAGCTGCCCCGGTGTCTTCAACACCCGCTCCGGCCCCAACTTCTGTCAAGGCCAAGGTCCCACCACCCGTTTTCCTTCGGGAAAAGGGTAAATGGACTGAGGTTTCGACATTGTGCAATGAGCACAAGATTCATTACACCCGAGCGGCCAACTCGGGTGAATCTATTAAAATCTTAGTCTCGTCGATAGACGACTTCCGTGCTTTAACAAAGCTCCTCACCGATAAGCAATATGCTTATCATACTTATGCTCTCTCAGAAGAGCGTAAGATCAGAGCGGTACTCAGGGGAGTCCCGTTCGAATTATCGAACGAGGATATCCTGGAGGATCTGCAGTCCCAAGGCTTCCCGGCACTCGCGGTGCATAAAATGCACAGCAAGTACGGGAGGCAACACCCTCTCGCTTTGGTGATTCTCGCCAACGTCCCCAAGTCCAGGGAGATCCTCAAAGGGGTTAGCACTATATGCGGCCTCTCTGGGATCTCGATCGAGGCGCCTCATCGCCGCGGTCATCCCGGCCAGTGCCATCGGTGCCAGTTGTACGGGCACGCGGCGGCCAACTGCCGCGCACCGTCCAGGTGCGTCAAGTGCCTGGTCCCGCACTTCACTAAGGAGTGCAATCGCACTCCTGAAACTCCCTCTCCTCCCGATTGCGTGCTTTGTGGCCGGTCCGGCCATACCGCAAATTACAGGGGCTGCCCTCGTGCACCCCGTTGTATGCACTCCAATTCCAAGAGGGCGGCACCCAAACAGGCTCCGCGCCTTTCTCAAGAAAACTTTCCGCCGCTGCGTAGCTGGGTTCCTCCGGCTGCTAAGCCTACACAGTCCAGGCCTGCCCCAGAAAACTGGAGGCAGCGCCCCGCATCGAATCCCATCCCAGCTCCTCGCCCATACAAACCCACTCCTCAATCCTCCGTAGCAGACGATATGCGTATCGTCTGCGACGCTATGAAAAATATCGATGTTAGTGAAATCGCAGTCTTAGCCCGTAAACTCAGGGCTTCACGTTCTCCGACAGAGCGACTGCTCGCTCTGGCGGAGCATAGTTCCCTTCTCAATTCATTATAGGTTCATTTAAATGAATTGATCCCTAAATCATGCTTCGGCCGACCTCTGCCCAGCCCCGGCTTCACCGGAGGCTGCCCAGAACGGCCACCAACTCATGTCCCTTTGAGCACCTTCAGTGCAACTTTCACTATAGGCGGAAGACCCGCTAGCGGGTCTCCGCCAGCGCGCCCAACTTCCCGACGGGTGTCGCTTCCGATGAAGGCTAACGGTAATAACTACAGCCAACAGGTGGTTTTTAGTGGGTAGGTGCCATTCTGGTGAGTCCCACATAACCCCCCCGCAGAGCAATTTACCTGCGGGCGGGTATGCATGACGCATCTTCCACCTCCCTCCCGCGAGGGTGACTCGGCAGCAAAAAAAAAAAAAAAAAAAAAAAAAAAAAGGACAGAAAAGCATCAGACCCGATCTGCGTCCGGCAGACCCGATCTGCGTCCGGCGGACCCGATCTGCATCCGGACCCGTTCGGACGTGTTGAAGGTCGCTCCCGGCTGCCGAGTCACGATTGATGTCTCACGACTTCTCTCGTAGCAATACTCAAACGCCACTCTTTGATCCATTCTGCGTCCGAACCCGCTCGGACGCGTTCGCGGTCGCTCCAGCTGTTGAGTCACGATTGTCGTCTCAATACTCGTAGCAATACTCATACGCTGTGATTCGCACAAATCTCGCTTCGTCCTCGACGAATTGAGATAGCAATTTCGATCGGCTGCAACTAAGTCGGTCTCGCAGCAACAACAGAGCTGAGCTTACTACGGTCGATTAAATTCGATAGTGGTTCGCGAGGCTCGGGCTGTTTTTCTGGCTGCGTACTTGACGCTTGGCGCCTGTTACGCAGTCAGAGACTCGCTCTGCGGCCGGCCCCGGCTGGTCGTAACGTAGTCAATCCCGCACTCTGTGCACCCCTCGAATTAAAAATCTCACCTCGTCGAGTGCAGCAACAACAGGGTTAAGCATACCACGGTCGATTAAATTCGATAGTGGTTCGCAAGACTCGGGCTGTTTTTGTGGCTGCGTACTTGACGCTTGGCGCCTGTTACGTAGTCAGATACTCGCTCTCCGGCTACGGCCGGTCGTAACGTAGTCAATCCCACACTTTTAGTGCAACCCAACTTTATCAGGTCTACGGCCGGTTTTTGTTGTCAATTTATTGACAACACACTCCGTAGTAGACTCGCGTTTGATCAGGTGGATACTTAACGGTGACAACTAAGCCTGATAGCGTTGCCCCGGTGCATTCAACACCAGCCCCCGCGCCATTAAAATCGCTCGAAGTAACCGCGTCTCCGTTGGTCCCATCGAAGCCAGCGACGCGCTGCGCTCCCGTCCCGCCGAAGCCACAGCTCCCTCCACCCGTCTTTCTTCGCGAAAAAGCGCGATGGACCGTAGTATCTAATCTTTGCAAAGAGCAAAAAATCAACTATCTCAAAGCAACAAACGCAAGCGATTCAATTAAAATCCAGGTCGCGACCATCGACGACTTCCGCGCGTTTTCTAGGTTACTTTCACTAAAACAAATCGCATATCACACCGACGAGTAAGATCTGCGCAGTACTACGGGGCGTCCCGTTCGAGCTCGCGAACGAAGAAATCCTCGAGGACCTTAAGTCCCAGGGTTTCCCAGCCGAAGCAGTGCACAAGATGCACTCCAACCACGGTAGGCGTTATCCTTTAGCTCTAGTTATCCTGTCCAATACTCCCAACTCGAAGGAGATCTTCAAAGAGGCTCGCACAATTTGCGGACTCTCGAATATCTCCGTTGAGTGTCCCAACCCCCACGGTCACCCTGGGCAGTGCCACCGCTACCAGCTCTATGGCCACGCAGCGGCTAACTGCTCAGCTCCCCCCAGGTGCGTTAAGTGCCTGGATCCCCACATGACGAAGGAGTGCACTCGCACTCCCGAATCCACTTCCCCCACAGCCTGTGTGCTGTGCGGCCAGTCCGGCCACACAGCTAACTAAACAGGGGTTGCCCGCGCGCTCCGCGCTCCACCGCCAAGAGGGTCGCGCCTAAACTGGCGCCGCCGCTCTCTCCCGCTAACTGCGCAACTGGGGTCCCCCGGAAGCAAAGCCCGTTCAGCCGACGCCTACTCCGGCTCTGTCTTGGAGGCAGCGTCCGGCCGTTCCGCCTGCACCTTCCCGACCTATCCCAGCTCCCGTAACTTCCGTAGGGCCGCGTCCTGCTCCGTCATCTTCACCTCAGTCGTCGTTGGCTGAGGACATGAAGACCATGTTCGACGTCATTCAAAACGTCGATATTAACGAAATTTCCGTACTCGCACGCAAACTGCGAGCCGCCCGCTCTCCTCAAGAGCGTTTATTTGCGTTAGCCGAGCATCACTCGCTTCTAAGTTCGTTATAAATTTTATTTTTGTATAAATTCGTAAATAAGTAAATTATAATGTCCCGCAAATCCCGCGTCCGGTCGTATCAAACCCAAGGGCTTATCCCTAGTATCTTTTAACGCTCGTAGTCTTAGCACCAACTTTCCTGAGCTCAAACTGTTCCTTCAGAACAAAGAACCTGACTTATTGCTTCTCCAGGAGACATGGCTTACTCCAAACTGCTCCAGGGGATACGCTATTCCTTAGTACGCGTTTACTCGCAACGATAGGCCAAAATCCGACGGTTTCGGCGGCACCGCTATATATTACAAAAGAGGCTTCCATTGCTGTCCTCTCCCTATCCCACCTCTCCTCAACATGGAAGCCACTGTGTGTAGATTGGCTATGACTGGTCATCCGACCATCATCATAGCCTCAGTCTACATACCATGTGGCTCCAGACCAACCCGCAGCGACTTTGAGGCCATTCTCGCCCTCGGCCATTCAGTCATTATGTTCGGAGACTTTAACTCTAAACATACTGACTGGACGTGCCTATCGACCAACACCAGCGGTAACGCTCTCCTCGACATCACTAACGCACTTGACTTAGACGTCATATCTCCCATCACTCCCACTCACTATCCCAACAACCCGACCTACTCTCCTGACATCCTCTACTTTGCAATTAGCTCGATGACCTAGGCTCCGACCATCGCCCCGTCTCCCTCGTGCTAGGTGCGCCTAACGATAACGTCACATCTCCTAAGACCGTTACCAACTGGAAAGGCTTTAAAAATACGTTAGTTTAAGCATTAGAGGCCCCGAACTCTCCGCTCGCGATTTCGCCCGAACAATTAGATAGCCCGGATAAAATAGATTCATTAGTCAACACTCTAAATGATGTTATTAACTCAGCCTTAAGCGACAACGAAAAGGTTGCTAAGCGAGGCAAACCCGCGCTTCCCCTAGCCGTTAGCAATCTCATTAAAGCCAAGAACGCGGATCTCCAGAGAGCCAAGAAATATCCCACGCCAGTATACAGAACAGCTGAGAATCACCTTCAACGTAAAGTTAGGTCTTACCTCGCGGAACTCCGAGACGCCCAGTTTAAAGATCTCATAGAGAATATCTCCCCGTCCCACCAAGCGTATTATCGAATGGCCCGAGCCTTACGCGTAGACACCGCCTCTCACGTTCCTCCTTTCACTCGTCCCGACGGCACTATTGCCTTTGAAGTCGAAGAGAAAGCCGGATGCTTCGCCGACAGCATAGCGGCACGATGTTCGCCCAGCACACAACCCGCGGATCCCTCCCACATCCAGGCGGTGGAGGACGAAGTTCTCCGCAGAGAATCTCTCCCCATCACCGACGACCCCGTCACAGTCTCTAATGATTAAATTTTGCTTCTCATTAGAAGTCAAAAGTCCAAAAAGGCTCCGGGTGCGGATGGAATTTCCAACCACGCACTTAAGCACCTGCCTCAGCAGGTGCTTACCTTGTTAGCTATTATCTTCAATGCCTGCTTCGACCATAGCTACTTTCCAAAAGCCTGGAAAGAAGCGACAGTCATAGGCATTCCCAAGCCGGGTAAACCTCTGAATGTCTCGGCTAATCACAGACCCATCCGCCTCCTCAAGGCAATGTCTAAACTTCTCGAAAGAGTCATACTCTCTCGAATGCAGAACCATCTGTTTCCAACGGATGGCGACCCTCTCATTATTCCCCACCAGTTCGGCTTTCGCGCTAAGCATCCTGTCCTCAGCAAGTCAATCGAATCGTCGAGTACATACTCGAAGGATTCTATCCGCGTCGTAAAAAAACAATCGCGGTTCTTTTTGACATAGCCAAGGCTTTCGATAAAGTCTGGCACAGCGGTCTCGTTTATAAACTCTACAAAATAGGCTTACCGGCTCGCCTAGTCAGATTAATAGCGTCGTTTCTTAAAGACCGTACGTTTCGATTCAAACATGAAGGCACGCTCTCCGCGCCTCGTCCCATAAAGGCTGGAGTCCCGCAAGGCTCAGTCCTCGCCCCTCTGCTGTACACTGTGTACACTAACGACATCCCCATCCCGCCGAAAGGCGTCGAACTCGCCCTCTTTGCTGACGATACCTCCCTTTACACTAAAGGTCAAGCGATCCCGTATAACATCACCAGACTCCAAAAGGCCGTAAACGCCCTCGGTGTTTGGTTTCAAAAATGGCGTATCGATGTCAACCCAGAAAAGAGTTCTGCTATTCAATTCGACCCCAAACGTCGTAATCGCCACAACGATCCTCACATTCGAATGTTAGGTAATCCCATCCCCTGGAAGCGCAGTATTAAATACTTAGGCGTCACCTTAGATCAGACGCTTTCTTTCAAGCCACACGTCGATAGAGTAACGAAACTCGCGCGTTTTTACTTAAGCCGCCTATATAGTATGATAGGAAGAAAAAGTAAAATGTCTTTTAGAAATAAACGTACGCTTTGTAAGGTCTGCGTTAGACCCGTCATGTCATATGCTTCGCCGGTCTTTGCCCACGCCAAACCCTCCGTCCTGTATAAACTGCAGGTCGTTCTAAATCTCTTCTGCCACAGGGCCACAAACGCACCTTGGTACGTGCGTAACGCGGACCTGCACAGAGATCTTGAACTACCAACAGTGCAACAGCACCTCAAAACACTCTCAGAATCGTTCTTCAAACGCGCCGAATCCCATCCCAATCATCTTGTTCGAGATTCAGTCTCATATACTGCTCCTGTGTTAGATTCGAAATTCAAAGTTGCTAGACCGAGAAACGCGCACACTGGCGAACCCACGCAATTAACTTTAGATCTCGAGGCCCTTCAGGCCGCAAATTCTAATTCTAACGTAAATCCGAATTAATGCAATTTTATTTTTCAATCATTAATGTTTTTAATTATTTACTTTTCATTTTGAGCACCTTCAGTGCTATGTAAATCCCAGCGGGTGACCCCTTAAGGGCCCCGCTAGCGCGGCCTCTTTCTCCAATTGGCCGTCGCTCAGATGAAGGCTGAGTGGCAAAAATGCACGAGCCGACAGGGAGTTTTTTAGTGGTGGGTATGGTTCTGGTAGGCGTCGGGACGAAAAAAAGGACAGAAAGTACCGCATGGTTTCTGGGTTGGCCAGTTCGGTTCCGTATTATTGTGTTATATATTTTAATTATAGTGAGATGATTATTTACAATTCACCATCATCATTTCTTAAATAATCTTGGTCAAATGTTATAATTTATTTTTCACGTTCAAGTCGCTTTTTGGCATGACCTACATACTAACTAACCTGCTCCTCTTCGCTACACTCGACGTCGAACCTAATATTATGACTCGGCCATGGCAGTTAGATTACCAATGCTGCGAAATACTGTATTGCGACGGCACGGAACTATTAGGGACGTCCGACCACTGTCTGGTGAAATCTGTGTCGCAATACTCGCCAACTGATACCAGCCCAAAAGGCAATAGGCGAGTATGGCGGTTCAAGTCAGCAGATTGGGATGAGATGCATCACTTTTTCGCCTCTTATCCTTGGCGGCAAGCTTGCTTTACTTCTGATGATCCATCATGCTGTGCTGATGCTGTCTCCAGTGTGATATGTCAAGGTATGGAGTACTTTATACCGTTCTCTGATGTATCCCTGGAGTCCAAAGCCCGCCCATGGTTTAATGCTGATTACCTCCTAGCTGAAAAGCGAAAGCATGTAGCATACCAAGCCTGGGCTAGCGCTCGCAGAAGCAAAGCTATGGATCTCCCAGCTAAGAACCAGGCGTACAATGGTACTGCCAAGTCCTGCAAAAAGGTGATCAGAAGCGCTCGTTTCGACCACATTGGCCGTATCGGCCGTGTAAAGTAAAGTAAAGCTTTCTGGTGCCTTGCCAAGTCGGTTGAGATGAACTTCTGGCGCCCATCACTGCCACCACTGCAAAGGCCTGACGGGTATTTGGCCCACAGCATAAAAGAGAAGGCAGATTTGTTCGCGAATCTCTTCGCGGAATGTTTCCAAAGGTAAAAGCCCACCCACGTTACCTCCATTCGGCCCCAAGATGGAGGGCGTCCAAATTCACCAGAAAGAGGTACTCAAATGCTTACTAAATCTAGCCAGTGGTCCGGATGGCATTCCCGCAGTGGTTCTAAAGCACTATGCAGCCGAGTTACTTCCTGTTTTGACACGCCTATATCGACACTCTCTAAGGACTGGAAAAGTTCCAAATCATGGAATTTTGCAAACGTACAGCCCGTACCAAAAAAGGGCAGTCGAGCCGACCCAGTCAACTATAGACCTATTGCAATTACTTCCATAATTTGCAAAATTATGGAACGTGTGTTGAACCATCGTCTCCTGACGTACCTAGAGACCAATGAGCTCCTCAGTGACAACCAATATGGTTTCCATGGAGGACGCTCAACAGGAGACCTTCTAGTGTACGTCACGCATCTATGGAGCATGGCCTTGGAAGGGCACGGAGAGGCCCTGCTGCACATTAATGACCTTCTTTTATCAGAAGGCATTATTTATTAAATACTTAGGCGTCACCTTAGGCCAGACGCTCTCTTTCAAGCCATACGTCGATAGAGTAACGAAACTCGCCCGTTTTTACTTAAGCCGCCTATATAGTATGTTAGGTAGAAAAAGTAAAATGTGTTTCAGAAACAAACGTACGCTTTATTAGGTCTGCGTTAGACCCGTCATGACATATGCCAATCTTTGCCCACGCCCAACACTCCGTCCTGTACAAACTGCAGGTAGTTCAAAATCTCTGCTGCCGCAGGGCCACAAACGCACCTTGGTACGTGCGTAACGTAGACCTGCACAGAGATCTTGAACTACCTACAGTGCTACAGCACCTCAAAACACTCTCAGAATCTTTCTTCAAACGCTCCGAAAACCACCACAATCCCTTCGTTCGAGATTCAGTCTCGTATACTACCCCTGTCATAGATTCGAAGTTCAAAGTCACTAGACCGAGAAACGCGCACACTGGCGAACCCACGCAATTAACACTAGATCTCGAAGCCCTTCAGGCCGCAACTTCTAATTCTAATGTAAATTCGAATTAATTCAATTTTTATTTTTCATTTTAAGCACCTTCAGTGCTTTGAGCACCTTCAGTGCTATGTAAATCCCAGCGGGTGACCCCTTCTGGGCCCCGCTAGCGCGGCCTCTTTCTCCAATTGGTCGTCGCTCAGATGAAGGCTGCGTGGCAAAAAATTGCACGAGTCATTCAGGGGGTTTTTTAGTGCGTAGGGCTCTGGTAGGCTCGGAGCGAGTCCCAGATAACTCCGGTCGCGCGTGCGGAGTATGCGTCAGAGCATTTTTTATCCTCCTGACCTCTCCGTGGAGGGGAACAAAAAAAAAGACTACAACAACTACAGACCAATCACAATACTATCTTGTATAGACAAAGTGATTGAGAGGTGGAAATGAAATAAATGTATTCCTAAATAAACATAATACATTAAATAAAAACCAGTATGGATTCCAAAAAACAGGAGTATTTCTTAACTTTTGTGCACTTTCTCTAATGAAATCAATAAGTACTTGGATGAACACTGATTTCAGCAAAGCCCTTGACTTATTAAATTATAAAACACCTTTTAAGAAACTTGAGCAATATGGCCTACAGGGACCATTGATTTTATTTTAAATTACTACATGAATATGTACTCTCATGTAAAAATCCAAAATGCTATTAGTGCAAGTGTAAAGACAGATAAAGGCACCGCCCAAGGCTCAATTATCGGTCCCTCTGAATAGATTTATATGCCAATCATCTGTGTAATTTGGTCAAGGAAGGCTCCATTTACCAATTTGTCGACGATACATGCGTTATAGTGGCAGATAAAGACATTCAATGGGCAGAAAAGGTGATTAATACTTATAAAACCTAACTAATGCTTATATATTCCTTGCATAATAAAACCTAAAATATATACCTAAAATCCTAGCCCTCTCGCATGACTGCTTACATGGTATAATGCACTTATGTTATTGTACAAAAAAAGAACTTGAGCACATCTACATAGGTTTAACTAAATAAATAGATTGCATTCTACATATTAATTTCGTTTATGAAAAGTTAAGAGCAATATTAAGCAAACTAACGACCCTTAAATAGAGATTACCTAATAAATCACTTAGATTATTGTATCTAGCTTTGGCAGACTCAATAATTGGTTATGGCCTGTCCTCATTTGGTAGAACATATAAAATTCGCATAAATAATATATATTATTTACAAATAAGATTAAGAAAAACAATTGTACCTCGTAAAATAAAAAATAAGTATACAAATGATTATTCTAAACTTTTCCAATACATTAAGGTGTTCCCCGTACAAAGTAAAATTGAATTATCAATATTAAATTCATGTATAAAAAATCATGTTAAAAACCTCGCTGTATATAAGCGTAGTTATAAATTAAGGCCAATTGCATATATGAAAAAATTCAAATTAGAAAAATATATATGGTAAGAGAAAATGGGAATATGTATTCCAGACATCTTAAACAAATTACCTAACTACACTGTTAATAAATATGTATCAGGAACTAAATGCAAAACTTATCTCAAACAATATTTTATAGAACTAGCTGGAAAGTATTAGTTAAGTACGTTTATTTAAAGTCCATAATCGTTCCGCGAGCCCTACCGTCCGCCATTAAACCTAGCAATAAACTCTGTATGACGGTACTATGTAAAAAACTACTGATTCTTTTGTATGTGTTGATTAAAACAAAAAAAAAAGCAAATATAAATTTATCACAAGTTACACAGTCTACAGTTCAAACTACTCTTAGATAGTACCTTTTAAGAGATATAAGATAGGGATCAATTAGTTGATATGGTTTTTTTTATCTTCAAGCTTGTATATTTATGACATTACAAAAATAATTTAATGTACGTACATTTATAAATATTAACGACGCAATTATCTGTTACGGAAGTTAACCCCTGTTTGCGGCACCTACGTTCCACACGCTACATACTTTGTCACGAATATATCAGTGTTGTGACGCGTTGCTCGTCATATGACGTCACAGACTCGTATTCGCGTGCGTAAGCGCATGGCTCACGTATGGCATGTGGACATGAAGCTGGGAGACTATACAGTGATAAAATAAACTTTAGTGAAGCATAAGTCGATGTTTAAGCCTGATAGCGTTGCCCCGGTGCGCTTCCAAGGCCCTTCAGGCCAAGGAGAAACCGGCAGACCCGATCCCATTGCACTTGGGCCTTTCCCAGGGTGACGGTACAGTGCTGTCCGAGCTAGGGGCACCACTTCGCGTCGTCCCCAGCCCCCCTACCGCGGGTAGGGAGGTTTAGCTACTAGGTTTGCTAGGGAACCTAGGCATTCTTATATATTTATATATTTTATATATCGTAGGACCAAGCCCTCCCAATGGACCAGCAAAGCTTGGTAAACTTTGCTAGGTCGTTCGCCCAGGCGCTCGTTGCGTCCGGCGTCAGCATATCGGATGACATTCTAACGCAGGCCTTACAGGCAACTATCGCGTCCCCGGCCCCTCAGGCCTCAACCCTGGCCCCTCAGGCCTCCAACGTCGAGACCCCTCAGGTCTTAAGCTCTCCCGCGTCTCCCGCCTCGTCCGAGATGGACTGCGAATCGGTCGCATCCTCTCACGCGTCGCGTCGTAAGCGTACCGCTCCCGGGAGCGACTCCGAACCCGCGTCTGATACGTCGTCAGATGCCGTCACCTTAACCGGCTCTCCTGAGCCCGCGTTTCAACTCGTCGCCAAGCGCTCCAAGAAGCGCTCTAAGAAAGCTTCGGTTTCTTCAATACCCGAGCCCTCCCCGGTGTCTTCAACACCAGCCCCCGCGCCGTTAAAATCGCTCGTAGTAACCGCGTCTCCGTCGGTCACATCGAAGCCAGCGACGCGCTGCGCTCCCGTCCCGCCGAAGCCTCAGCTCCCTCCGCCCGTCTTCCTGCGTGAAAAAACGCGCTGGACCGCAGTTTCAAACTTGTGCAAAGTGCACAAAATTAATTACTTAAAAGCCGCCAACGCTGGCGATACAATCAAGATTCAAGTAGCGACCGTCGACAACTTCCGCGCGTTTACCAGGTTACTCGGATTAAACCAAATCGCGTATCACACCTACGCCCTCCCGGAGGAGCGTAAGATCCGCGCAGTACTACGGGGCGTCCCGTTCGAACTCAGCAACGAAGACATTCTCGAGGACCTTAAGTCTCAGGGTTTCCCGGTCACAGCAGTGCACAAGATGCACTCCAACCGCGGTAGGCGTTTTCCGTTAGCGCTAGTAATCCTGTCCAATACTCCCAACTCGAAGGAGATTTTCAAAGAGGCTCGCACAATCTGCGGACTCTCGAACATCTCCGTCGAGCGTCCCAACCCCCGTGGTCACCCTGGGCAGTGCCACCGCTGCCAGCTATATGGCCACGCAGCGGCTAACTGTTCAGCTCCCCCCAGGTGCGTAAAGTGCCTGGATCCTCACTTCACTAAGGAGTGCACTCGCACTCCCGAATCCACTTCCCCCCCTGCCTGTGTGCTGTGCGGCCAGTCCGGCCACACAGCAAACTACAGGGGTTGCCCGCGCGCTCCGCGCTCCACCGTCAAGAGGGCCGCGCCTAAACCGGCGCCGCCACTCACACCCTCTAACTTCCCGCCGCTGCGCAACCGGGGTCCCCCGGAAGCAAAGCCCGTTCAGCCGACGCCAACTCCGGCTCTGTCTTGGAGGCAGCGTCCGGCCGTCCCGCCTGCACCTTCCCGACCCATCCCAGCTCCCGTAGCTCCCGTAGGGCCGCGTCCCGCGTTGTCATCTTCCCCTCAGTCGTCGTTGGCTGAGGACATGAAGACCGTGTTCGACGTCATCCAAAACGTCGACATTAACGAAATTTCCGTACTCGCACGCAAACTGCGAGCCGCCCGCTCTCCTCAAGAGCGTTTATTCGCGTTAGCCGAGCATCACTCGCTCCTAAGTTCGTTGTGAATTCTTTTATTTTTGTAAATTTTAAATAAATAAATTTTAATTTCTAGACCCGCGAATCTCGCGTCCAGTCGTATTAAACCTAAGGGCTTATCCCTAGTATCTTTTAACGCTCGTAGCCTTAGCTCTAACCTTCCCGAGATTAAACTGTTCCTTCAGAACAACGACCCAGATCTTTTTCTTCTCCAGGAGACATGGCTCACTCCTAATCGCTCCAGGGGATTCGCGATTCCTAAGTACGCGTTTACACGTAACGATAGGCCTAACTGCGACGGTTTCGGCGGCACTGCTATCTACTACAAAAGAGGATTCCATTGCTGTCCTCTCCCTACCCCTCCTCTCCTTAACATGGAAGCCACCGTGTGTAGATTGGCTATGACTGGTCATCCGACCATCATCATAGCCTCAGTCTACATACCTTGTGGCACCAAACCTATCCGCAGCGACTTTGAGACCATTCTCGCCCTCGGCCGTTCAGTCATTATGTTCGGAGACTTTAACTCCAAACATACTGACTGGACGTGCCTATCAACCAACCAAAGCGGTATAGCTCTCCTCGACATCACCAACTTACTCGACTTAGACGTCGTCTCCCCTATCACTCCCACTCACTATCCCGACAACCCGAACCACTCTCCTGACATCCTCGACTTTGCAATCGTCAAGCATATCAACCTCGACCTCAGGTCTATCGAACCGCTCGATGACCTAGGTTCTGACCACCACCCCGTCTCCCTCGTGCTAGGGCCGCCTAACGTTAACGTCACTTCTCCTAAGACCTTTACCGACTGGAAAGGGTTTAAAAATACGATAGTTCTGCCTTAGAGGCCCCAAACTCTCCGCTCGCGATCTCGCCCGATCAATTAGATAGCCCGGATAAAATAGACTCGTTAGTAAATTTTCTCACTGATGCTATCAACTCAGCCATCAGTGTAAACGAAAAGGTTGCTAAGAAAGGCAAACCCACGCTTCCCTTAGCCATTAGCAATCTTATTAAAGCTAAGAACGCGGCTCTCCGGAGAGCCAAGAAATATCCCACGCCCGCCTATAGAACAGCTGCGAATCAGCTACAACGCAAAGTTAGATCTCGCCTCGCGGAACTCCGAGACGCCCAGATGAACGATCTCATGGCGAATATCTCCCCGTCCCACCAAGCGTATTATCGAATGGCCCGAGCCTTACGCGTAGACGCCGCCTCTCACGTCCCTCCTCTCACTCGTCCCGACGGCTCTATCGCCTTCGAAGACGAAGAGAAAGCCGAATGCTTCGCTGATAGCGTTGCGTCTCAATGCTCGCCCAGCACGCAACCCGCGAATCCCAATTACATCAAAGCGGTGGAGGCCGAAGTCCTCCGTAGAAACTCTCTCCCCATCACCGCCGACCCCATCACAGTCTCTAATGATGAAATCTCGCTTCACATCAAAAGTCAAAAGTCCAGAAAGGCTCCGGGTGCGGATGGTATTTCCAACCACGCACTTAAGCACCTGCCTCAACAGGTGCTTACCTTGTAAGCTATCATTTTCAATGCCTGCTTCGACCTTAGCTACTTTCCAAAAGCTTGGAAAGAAGCGACAGTCATAGGCATACCCAAGCCGGGTAAACCTCTTAATGTCCCGGCTAATCACAGACCCATCAGCCTCCTCAAGGCAATGTCTAAACTTCTCGAGAGAGTCATACTCTCTCGAATGCGGAACCATATGTTTCCAACGGACGGCGATCCTCTCATAATTCCCCACCAGTTCGGCTTTCGCGCTAAGCACTCCTGCCCTCAGCAAGTCCATCGAATCGTCGAGTACATACTCGACGGCTTCTATCCGAAACGAAAGAAAACGATCGCAGTTTTCTTTGACGTAGCCAAGGCTTTCGACAAAGTCTGGCACAGCGGTCTCGTTTATAAACTCTATAAAATAGGCTTACCGGCTCGCCTAGTTAGGATAATCGCGTCGTTTCTCAAAGACCGCACGTTTCGTTTCAAACATGAAGGCACGCTCTCCGCGCCTCGTCCCATAAAGGCTGGAGTCCCTCAAGGCTCAGTCCTCGCCCCTCTTTTGTATACCGTATACACTAACGACATTCCCATCCCAGCTAAAATCGTCGAACTCGCTCTCTTTGCCGACGACACTGCCCTTTACACCAAAGGCCGCAGAGCCTCGGGTCTCGTCACCAGACTTCAAAAGGCTATTAACACCCTCGGTGCTTGGTTTAAAAAATGGCGTATCGATGTGAACACAGAGAAAAGCTCTGCGGTTTACTTCGACTACAGACGCAGTCGTATCCCCGACAATCTCCAATTGAGAATGCAAGGCACTCCCATCCCCTGGAAGCCCAGTACCAAATATTTAGGCGTCATATTAGACCAGACGCTTTCATTCAATCCTCACGTCGATAGAGTAACGAAACTCGCACGTTTTTACCTAGGCCGGCTTTACAGTATGTTAGGTAGAAAAAGTAAAATGTCCTTCAGAAACAAACGTACGCTTTATAAGGTCTGCGTTAGACCAGTCATGTCATATGCTTCGCCAGTCTTTGCTCACGCCAAACCCTCCGTCCTGCACAAACTGCAGGTAGTTCAAAACCTCTTCTGCCGCAGGGCCACAAACGCACCTTGGTACGTGCGCAACGCGGACCTGCACAGAGATCTTGAACTGCCTACAATACAACAGTATCTAAAAACACTCTCAGAATCGTTCTTCAAACGCGCCGAATCCCATCTCAATCCTCTTGTTCGAAAATCAGTCTCATATACTGCTCCTGTCCTAGATTCGGCATACAAAATCGCTAGACCGAGAAACGCGCACACAAGCGAACGTTCGAAGATAACCGTAGATCTCGAGGCCCTTCAGGCCGCAAATTCTAATTCTAACGTAAATCCGAATTAATGCAAATTTAATTTTTCAATTTTTAATGTTTTCATTATTTACTTTTCATTTTTAATGTTTTTATTTTACTTTTAATTTTTGAGCACCTTCAGTGCTATGTAAAACCCAGCGGGTGACCCCTTAAGGGCCCCGCTAGCGCGGCCTCTTTCTCCAATTGGCCGTCGTTCAGATGAAGGCTGAGTGGCAAAAATGCACGAGCCGACAGGGGGTTTTTAGTGGGTATGGTTCTGGTAGGCGTCGGGACGAGTCCCACATAACTTTGGAATCGCGCCAGAGTATGCGTCAGAGCATTTTTATCCTCCTGCCCTTCCCGCGGAGGGGAACAAAAAAAAAAAAAAGTCGATGTTTAATTGTGTTAGTAATGTTCATGGGACGAATGCCTCTTATAAGCAGGTGGATTATGTGCTCCTTTGACAGTCTTGGAAGTATTTTATGTTTAAAGCACGATGAGTTAATGTTAAACCTGTTATTCTTAAAATAAAGTTATCAGAATAGAATAATTAAGTGTTTCATTAAATTTAATAAAGCTTTGACATAAAATGACAGTAATATATATTATACATAATTGTAAATTTTAGACCGGTATGTACGAGTATATGGTATGTCTATATTTAGGATTTATCTAGAATTTCGGTATATTATTTGTATTAATTTGCCTAAGCAAACAGGGCCTATTCCTAAACAAAAAAGACATTGAGGAATTATGAAATGGTTTATAAGAAAGTAACCGCTTTTTCCTATACTATTTCCATTTCTTTAGTTAGAGCGCTTTTTCATTATGTATACATTATTTTATAAAAAAATATGACGTTTACACACGTACAAGGTTATAATGATAATACCAGAGTCGGAGAAACTGATAGGGATGGAGCTATATCGAAAAACGGAGTACGATAACAGACCCGATATTTTTTTACAAAATTTAAGAAACTAAACTACTGCCGGATACTTTTGTACAAATTTATTAACTAATATTATATTATTTCTTGATTGATAATGCCAACTTCTTTAAAATTTTCGAAGCTGTTGTAAAATAAGTAGCTATAGCAAGGTACTCGAAAATTAAACGAAATAATTATAACGATAGGTAATCTTTATTTATTTATTTCAATCAAAATCTGATGAATCGTCACTGTCACTCGATGAGCTCTCCCCAACATTTATTATAAGTTCTTGTACTTGTATATTATCGGATGCCACATAAATTTCTCAATCCGACGCTATAATGTTTTGGGTTCTTCTCACATTTTTTTCCCAGTTTTCGGCAGTTACTTCCGCACATGCATTTTTTAATAAATCTTACATCTTGTTTACCGTAAAAGGGGGATGGGTATTGTTTCGAGCGGCGTGTCCTTTGATTTGTGCCCATATTAGTTCTAAAGCATTGTACTGGCAATGATACGGCGGAACTCGAAGAACCCAATGACCACATTCGGCAGCTATTTCGTCGATAACATATCTTTTAGGGTGGTTTTTTTTCGATTTTAAAATATCCACTAATTGTACTTTTAATAAAGTACTATCCACATTTTCTCCATGACGTTGGAGCCAGTAAATTATCTCTTGTTTTTTATTGGCCTGCGTCGGCATTTTATCAATTTGTCTGGAGTGATATGTAGCGTTGTCTATAATAATTATCGACAACGCTACACGCCACAGAGATTGCACCATTTCTTTAAACTTTCCTTCTTAAATCTCCGCGATCATTTCTTCGTGGTAGTCCACTGTTTTCTTGGATTTAAAGAGCAGTAAAGCATCTGACACGAATCCTTTCGTAGACCCTGCATGGCATTCACCTTTTCCCATTGGCACTGAACTAGTGGAAGCGGCGGTGTCGTCAGTCCAGTTCTTAGATACGGTGTGGTTTGCATTTAACCATGTCTCGTCAGTGAAAAAAACATTTGCCCAATCTGATATCTTTTTGGCCTCGCTCAAAAATTTGCAGCGAGCTATAGCAACGTCGCTCCATCAATATTTTACGTTTGTCCGATTTTTTATAAGAAAATCCAATTTCTTTCAAAACTAAGCTTAATGGCGATTTTTGGCCATGGAACTAACCCCATTCACGTAAAGAAACAACAAGTTTTTTAAGTGTTGGAATTTCTTTGCGCAAGTAATAGTCATATATATGACGGCGAATAGCATCAGCGTTGAAGTTGTCAACCGATGTCACACGACATGGTTGGCGTTTTTTCTTCGGCGTACGAAGCTTATTTTCCTGCAGGCCGCTTGTACCGTAAGCTTCGGTAGTAATTTTTGAAACAGTAGGTCCACTAATTCCTAATGCAGCCACAACACGCTGTCGCACTTGCGACAGTGGTAATAGCGGGCTACCATTTTGATACTCTGCTTCAAAATAATTATGAACCTTGATCACCAGTTCTCTCGCCTACCTTTTTAGAACAGATCCTTTCGGCATTTTGATATTTGACAGCTGGGCAGCAATCAACACGGAGGAACACAAAATACACAACGTAACGTATAGATAATGTGAAAAAACTCAGCGAACAGAAATGTAGTGAATAGCGCGACCGTCTTGTTGCGAGTGACAGATTAAAACAAACACAAAATGGCGGTGGGCCTTAGCGGTGGGCTATTGAGTGTTGAAAAAATATATTTGAATGTTTTTGTTGTATTTGTCTTTGTTCAAAATATAATAAATATATGCGATCGATATCATTACTTATTTGGTCACAACACTACAGTATATCAAATTAGAACTGTCATCGAGAAAATAAAGAAATGGAAAGTAAATTAAAAATGGAGACTAAATTAAAAATTTTACCATTTCTTCTTCATCGACAATTCACTTCACAGCTGGTGAAGATGGAAAATTTCACCCCAAAATTAGGATTTTGCATTTTTTGTATTTGTAAGTGATAGTATTCATTATTTTGCCACAAACGCATTTAATAAACATTTTATATATGGACGTTTTATAGTTTTATAAACTAAAAATAGCTGCTTTATGGAAGGAGTTGGGTTTCATATACTTTTATTGTTGAAAATAGGTGTACTTACTACCCCTTAAAATTTAAACAGTCGTCTCCCAAACACATTGTAAATACTTAAAATAAAATTAAAACATATGAGTTCTACTTCGTTTGTGGGCTAACCTTACATTTTTAACCTTTTGGAATTTTAGCCGGTTCGACTCCAGGGCGTTGCAAGCATATTTGCAAATAACTTTGAATGCATCTTTTCTTCACTAAAAAATTAAAGGAAGGTTTCCTTTGAGTAATACTTGTTACCTCCAGTATTTAGAGTAAGTAGTTTCCCTCCAGATGGCATTAAAGTTCCACCCTGTATATGAGCTATGAGTTAGTTACGTTGCTTACTTTTGTTATAGTCAGTGAGAGTTGCTGCAATTTGAATGTTATGAGGCCGATGGAAAAATATATATATTTATTACTCTATAGAGTTTCTGTTTCGCGATCGTGCGCCGACAACTTCGAAATCTCATACAAGGAACATATGCAGGAACTTGTTCTTACAAAGCCGATGTCAAGGAACCGATCTCCACCTTATCATGGCCGCTGTAAGGCGTGGTTGAAACTGGTGCAATATTTATAGATATTGACTGGCTAAATATAACCCAGTGCACCTTGTAAATAAGAGATTGAAAGAAATGTTCATATTCTTACACATATGAATATCAAATATAATATTGATATTGTTTTTTACTTATTTATAAACGTTACTGTAATAAAATTTAAATTTCTGTAGACGTCATACACATTAAAAGATTAAAAAGCTACGGACTCACTTTTTAAACGCAATAAATTCCGTTTAAAAAGTGTTTTATTTATCATAATGAATCGTGGAAAATTAAGAACGAAAACTATTTAACAATACAGCTAGCCAGTTCACTGAATAAATCCATTCAACCAAATGGCTAGATGTTTAGTTAAATGGCTAATTCAAATCAGTACAAATTCATCTGATTAGCAACACTGATTTTCTGGGAATACTTTGGTAACCGAAGAGAAGTACATATATCGCAGGTCCATTACCTTTCTAGTCGGTTTGTTTTATAAGTATTACTGATTCGTTTGATATGATAAATCTGACCTAATTGCGGTCTGAATAAAGAAACCAGAAAGCTATTCCAATTAAAGCATTCCCATTGCTGGTTACCTAAAATATTCGTTGTAAATACATACATGTAACCAAAAAATATTTTGTATTTCTGTACATAAAACCCAAATAAAAAATAGTATATTATGCAACTAGTGAATAAAGGAAGGATTTAAAGCGAGGGCCGTAGATGAGTCACGAGCAAGTGAAGGATTCTAACGATTGAATCACGAGCGTAGCGAGTGATTTAAGATGATTGAATCACGAGCGCAGCGAGTGAATCAACTGTTAGAATCCTGAGCGACGCGAGTGATTCATGGCCCTCGATATAAATTCGTACTTTATTCAGGAGTTGCATACTATACTTTATACCATGACTACGAGAAAAAGACATAATTTAAGCGAAAATAGAAATTTAATCAAGAAATAATAAATGTTACATTAATTGAAATGGACATTAAAATTAGAGCAATGACTGAAATTAAGCGTAATTTTCTTATTATTATCATTAGGGTGGTCAACTTGTGAAACAATATTTATTAATCTAATGCCAAACTCCTTGTCGCCAATATCGACCAATCAAATCTCGAGAATTTATTTCACCAAAGAGTTTGATTTCGAATCTTAGCGCAAGGAGTTTGTGTACGCATTGAAATGGAGATCGGATATATTTTGTGTTCCAAATTCAAACACCAAAACAGTGAATAAAAACAAAACAGTGAATAAAAGGCCTTTTTATTCACTGTTTTGCGTGAATAAAATAAGCTTTTTAGAGTAGGTATGGTATAAAAACTATTTTTTAATTCCATGTGGTACACGTTCTTGAAAGAAATCATCTAACATTCAAGCTTTTTTCATTGTAAAATATCTATCATATGTCATAGTCAATAAAAATATAATATTATTTATTCGCCTATTTGTAGGCATAAGTCGATTTCTAGTTCCGCTTGCCTTAGTTCCCACCATTTCTAGTTTATGCCAGATACCGAAAAAAGAAAATTGCCATATAAAAATATTATAGAAAGATTAACAGTTCCTTCTTTTTAATACTAGTGAATTTCATTTTAATTTAATGCATTTTGTAAGTAACAGCTGAAAAAAAGAAAAATGCGATTCAGCTTATTTAAATATACGGTAATACTCAAATTAATTTAACATTAAATCATTTTAGAATGATTGAAATTAATATCTATAGTCAAAAAATTATACAGTTGTTTATTCCAGGAAATATACGTCATCATAAACAACATAATATCAATGATTATTATTGATCATAATACCTGCGTACAATGTAACAAGGCGAAGACATAGGATTCAATCAAATTCCTATTCAGGTTAAATAGACAAACGTCTACCGAATTCTACTTAAATAATTTACTCCCTGGTATCTTATTATAGATGGTTCGGCCTTTTTTTCCATCGAAATGGACAGTTTATTTATAGCCCTATGGGCCTTTTAAATTTCACCGGACTTTGTAGCTTAGAGCTGATGGCGCTTAGCTGGAACTTAAACTACTCCTACATACGATATGCCTAAGGGCACCCGAGAGGATACGGACCTCGGCTTAGAACGTCGTATATTGAAACTACCACTGGTTCGGAAGGATCATCTACTGCCAAGGAACCAGCAAGAAACCCAGTAGGAATGCGTACGACGCGCTAGCCTAGCTCACCGGGGGGTTAGCCGATTCGAATGTCGTGTTGCCCTAACTCTAACTGGATTCGCTGGCGCTCCTTGTTGTAATATCATCGTCGGGATCTGTTAAGACGTTACGCGGACGCCTATAACGAACCGCCGCGTCTGGGTTGGCTGTGTATTCAGATAACTTATTAACCAGCGGGTTGGGATGGTGGGAAGCATTATCGAAGTAGCGTCTAGACCCCAACTTCATGAATGCGGCAATGGTGGGCAGCTCGAGATCCTTGTGCAGATCTAAGTTGCGGACATAGGGCGGGGCCCCGACACAATTGCGTAAGAACCTATTTTGAATAACCTGCAAGTGATTGAGATTCGACTTGCTAGCGCGAGTGAAAGCCACACTGGTATATGTCATGATGGGGCGGATGCAAGTTTTGTAAAGTGTAAGTTTATTTCTAAGCGACATTTTACTCTTCTTGCAAATTAGAGGGTGCAGCCTACCCATGACGAAGGCGGCTCGGTCCTGGACGCGTTTTATGTGATCCGCGAATGTTAGGCCACTATCTAAAGTGACTCCTAAATATTTGACTTTTTTAGCCCATGGGATCTTAGTACCAAACAGGGTGATCTGACTTAATCTTTTGGAGGGTTTCCTAGAGGTTGTCCTAGAGCAGGTTGAGAGAGAGAAGTGCACTGATGCACTTTTTTCTGGGTTGGTTTCTAAGATGGTTCGGCCCTGTATGTGCGTTTGCTTGTAAATATGCAACTTAATAAAATTTTGTGTGGCAGCCGCCATCTTGTTAAACCGCTGTAGTGTGCGTGAACAAGCAGTGCTTTTTGTCAGGCCCATGCAGTTGGCGCGCACAAATGTCTTGAACCTTTAATACCAATGTAGATATATAGGAAATTGAAGTATTCGTTAACTTCCGATAACCTTTGAGTTGAACGACAGGTTTTTTATTTTTATTTTATGAATTATTCATATTGCAAAGCATTGATTGTTTCGTTAAACTATACAATAACTTGGCTTGTAAACGTTTTTGTCATAAACCTTAAAATTAATCGTGATAATTATTTTAAAAAGCTATTATTATCACCACTGAAATAAATATTTAAAAAAAAGATTTTGAATTACAATATTTATGAACTAAGTTAGTAAACAAATATTAGCTAATTCGTTAAATGATTAAATAGTTGTAAGTAGATCTACCTGAAAATTCGTTTCAATATAATTTGTAGAGACTAGATCTCTCCCACAGAATATATTACAGTATTAGTACTACCCATATGTTCAGGACGACACATTCGGCAAGTTCTGATCGGGTAGTCCATCCAGTTCGGCTCATACGGCTCATTTCACTGAAATCGAACGGCACTATCCGAGAGGCATTTTTCCCGAACGTTCATCTACACATACGTGACTTTGCCGCCTGGCAGTGCCGATGGCTGCCGGTCCAAATATGTTGGTAGCGCCGCTAACAAATTTAAGTTATATTAAGTACGTAGTTTGATTGGTATCGCCAGGGTCACATTAACTTTAAACTGCGATTAGGGAATTTGGAAATAATGCTGGTACTTACTGAATAATGCAATTAAACTTGGCATAAATAGTGCATATAATTAAAGCTGTTTGCCTTGTTGAATAACGTTAACCTAGATGTTAATGCAAATTCCTAAAAGTACAGTTTTTTAAACTTAAATAACTTGTTATAATTTTTTGTAAATTTTCTGATGTTAAAGATAATCTACGTATGTTTAAAAACAGAACAATCTTGTGTGTTCATTTATTCGTATGAACAAAAATATGTGATCATTTAATTTTTTATTTTCCAAAATTTTCAAGATTTTCCAAAAAAAATATTGGAGTTATTCTCAAACCTCTGTAAAGTTATTATTACTGCTATGTATATGTTTTCCATACCTTACATGTTTCATAAACTATTACGGACTCGATTCTTCTGTTTAAAAAAAATTGTTCAATGCCATAAGCTCAAAGACTTGGGTGACGCCGTTGCCACAGAATCTAATCCTACCATTTCGAATGATTTTATGATGCACTTAGACTTTCTTTTTTGGTTCTCGGCGTTTCTTATACATATTGTGTATAAGTGTTTTGCATACTAATAATAATTATAATAAATCTTAAAATAATAATAAATTTATTAATAATAAAATAATAATAATAAATCTTAAAAATACAAGAAACTGCGAAATATTTGCGTTTCGGCTTAGTAAATTTCAGTACACCGTATTTTTTTTTACTGTACGTATAATACTGTATTTAATGCAAAAGCTAACCTGAAATTGGTTTTGAAATGTGCCAACCCTAACCGTGGGTCTCCTGGTTAGGGCAAAATGCCACATTGCCACATTAACTAATTTGGCAACTGTACCTAACTTCAACTAACCATATCAAAACATATATCTCAGAAAGGACATTGGCAGATTTCCATACATGGTTTTAGTTGGAGTTAAATTGGAGCGTTTAGAAGTAAAAAAAAGTAGAAAATATCTAAAACTATAGGACATAAAATCCGGATCCACTAGAAAAAAATTTATATTATGGAGTATGTCTAGGAACAATAATAATTGCATATACATTAAGTACTAATTTTGAGGTTATGATTTCAAATTACCTACATTTTCATAGGTAATTACTACTGTCACCAACCGACCATGATAATAATAACAGGTAAATGTTCATCAATATCTTCAATCTAATCAACTAGTCCAAAAATCACAGCAATGAGTCGTCGTAAGCGCAATCTATCGGAATTCTTAGGCGCTAAGGCTTATCACTAAAGTCACTTTATATAAAATAACTAAAAGAATCGCAAATCGTCAGAACAAAACCAAGGCACTCACACACAAGTGACAAGTCCAAAAGTAACGAAACGGTTTCGATTTCAAGTTATATTTTTATATCAAACTCGCTAGCTAAGACAAAAGCTATACAGCCAAGGATAAGGAATCCAGTGAGTAATAAATCATTTTCACTATGAGGAATATAAAAAATATATTATTTCATAAAAATGAGTCCTTACATTCTGAAGTGACTATAATTTCCAATATTTAAAATCTATAACAAAATACTGGTGCTTGGACACAATCTATCCGCATCGTAGCATCGTAATAAAAAATGTGAGCTAAAACAAAATAATTAAGTCAAATCAAGCTTTATTAATCAAAAATTGTTTTGGAGACTTCTACACATGAAGCTAATATTATGGAAATTCACATTTAAAAAAAGAATAAACAAAAGTACTAGTTACTTTTCTAAACGCTCACTGTTTACTTAAATAAGGATTCGCCAATATTCTTTGTAAAATATCAGCAATATTAATATCTCATAATAATCCAGATAAATTTGTACAATTAATATCAAAATTTCATCTGTATCACACAAGTAGTTCAGGAACTTTCAAAACATTTATTTCAAAAAAATTATGACGACTTTTTACATACTCCCAAGAAATACATATTTTATTTGACAGCCGATCATGTATCCGATATGGAAAATTTTTATTTTATGACTATTGTGTCAATCTTCCAAATCATAATGTTTACCGTATGTAATTTAGTTTTTTTAATCAGTTGTGAAAAATGAACTCAATATGCAGTATAGTTGATGGCATAGGAATGTTAAATAGCTGGGTTTGGCGGTACATAAGTTGTATAGACGCATTGGTTCATTTGAAATCGAACACGGTACGTCAGGTCCAGATTCCAGCACTTTACCGACTTACCGGCGTCGTTATCGAATCCCATAGTGGTATTTTTTGTAGTAAATCATAACTCGACCTAAAATTGGCTCCAGGTAAAAGAACGACTGCGAATAACTTTTTCAATTACACAAATTGTAATGGAAGCCGTACTGAAAGTACTATCTTGCTGTTAAAAATTATGAAGAATTTTCCATCGTCCACAAGTATCGCCACGGTCACGATTTAAGTCCGATACTTATAAACTTGATTAATTTTGTTCCTTGTCCTATGTAATTAGAAATAATATACAAACAGAATGTATAATTATCAGGCGGGAAAGCGGTTGTACTGGTCTGTTGTGAATTCTGGATTACCTTGATCTAGTATGCCTTGGCTCTGTAACTAAGAAGGATATATATAAAATAAGCAAATACAATACGGTGCACAGCACATTCAATAGCAGCAGCGTTGTGTAACAGTTATGATTTAGGACCTGAGTGGTTTTAGCCACACAGATACTAGAGACAGGGTGGTCTTGCGATATTGGTACCTTAACATTTGACTTTTAGGTGCACAATGGAGTCACTAATTCAGGGTTCTTCGAGGCCCAGTAATGTTGTCAGTAGTATCCTCTTTAGTACTCCTTAAAATCAAACCAAGTTGGATTAAACCTTGTTTGTGATGAACAGACGTTTCTTTTTAAGTCAAACATGTTACCTATTTAAAAAGGTCGGGATGTTATCGTAAAAAAAGTTGGGAATAATGTAGAGTAACCTTTTTTTATTATTATTTAGCTTGTTATACTTTAATAACTATCCCACGACAAGAGCCTTAATTATCCCACTGCTTCATTATCAGCGATCAGCTTCACCCAACTAAGGGTGACTAAGTCCTCAGACAAACCGGCTTCATTCCATATTCGGGGTAAGTTGAACTAGGAAGTGAACCGAGAATGAATGAATGAAAAATAAACTATACAATGATTACTGTGTGTTAAACAATAACGCATGCGTCAATTAGTAAAAGCCAGACCTGTAATAAGAAAAAAAAAGAATGTCAGGAACATTTTAAATGTAAAAGTACATAAATTGTGTCAAAATCCGTCTCAATTACATTAACCACAGAGGAGTTACTTATTCAGACGTCTAAGATGAGTTAAAGCTCAGAACTCTCCGCAGAAGCAAACTTAGACCAATCGCATACTTTTTTTTTATTATTAATAATTAGCAGGCATTTGTCTTCCATCTCACCTGATGGAAAGTGACGATGAAGACGAGGATCATACACGCCTAAATATACTTATCTCAACTAAATCTGAAATTAAACAGTGAACTTGTTTTATAGCATATATAATACATATTCTAATAAATGTGACACCATCTTGTCAAAACGGTAGCCTTTATTTGTTACTGAACTTTCATCACTATGTAGTAAAATACAAAGTCATTTTTTATTTGACCTGGGAAAAGCCCGAGAAAACTCCAAGCTTGTTTTTAGATTATAGCGTAACTCTTCAACATAGAAAACTGAATATTTTTTTCTCATTTAATTGTTCTTATTGGCATTCAATGAATTCAAATATAATGAGAGCCACTATAACGACCAACTTTAGTGACGCATATTTATAAAAATACTACTCGAAAATCAACCTGTAATGACTGTAAATAAATCAAAGTTACATTTCTTTTATTCTATTCATAATATTCATAAAACCATGAGTTAATGATACGTAACATAAAATGCATATATTCTAGACTAGGTTTATAACGTGACCTCGACAGCAGTTCATACATTTCACCACTAGACCAAAAAATTACAAAATATAAGTAAATGGCCAAAAATACCTACTACCACTAATTACCTACTTCCTTATTAAAATTCCTTGCCAGCTCCCGCCATTTTGTAAGCGTTTAATTTAACAGTGTGATTATTTATCGCTTATTTACAGAAATAAAGAATAACCGCATGCAAAATAACAATCCTTGAAAGTTAAGTTTTTGCGAAAAAACCAACGATTTATTTACTGAAGGTAAAAGCAAATTAATAATTAGGTAATTTTTGGGCCACACATACAGTGAGTTTATCTAAACATTTAATTTAATAAGCGAATTAATAATTAGAAAATATAAAGCGATACATATTGAAACAGAAGATTTCTCTCTCTTTTTATTACCAGACTGTCACAAGAAGGATTATGTTTTTCGAGTGTAAGTAGCTATATTTTTTTAGCACATGTAGAGCGCCTAAACTGGTGTCATTATATTCTTTTTAGTAATGGAAGTGGCATAGAGTATTTGCCGGAATTTTAATGGAAAAAGAACCAGGAAGAAGATGGAAGAATAAATAAGTCAAATTCTGCAGTTTGTTATTCATAATCTTACCCTCACGAACACATAAAATGCTGCTAAAGTGTAGTAAAGTAATTACCTAACGATATGTATAATCAACAAGCACAAACAAAATATCTAAACTACCCACATATCAATATTTTAGAAAGGTTTCATAATCAGAATCTGATGAAATTGGTTCATAAATTAAATCAGAGCCGTTAGTTGTTTAATAATATAAACAAACCACTTGTGTACGCAATGTTTGAAAATAATTACAAAGATCTAATCTTAGATTAGAAATAAAAATTCATTAAGGAAGTTAAACATTTCAATACTTATATTCGAGCTAATGCAATTCAAGGTTTTTTGTGATATGAAGATTTTGAAGTTTAAATTGTATTGTAGTCTAGGCGATTGTGCTTCCTTTCACCCGATTGAAAATGACTATGAAGAGAGCTTACCAGGCCTATCCAAGAGATAGAACACCATGTAACGTTTCACACAAGATTTGACCAGCATCCGCATCTGTATTATCTGTCGGGTTTTCTATTAAACTGATATAATAAGTAAATTACTTTCTGCAAAAGAAAAAAAAACTAAGTAAATATGTCTGCGCCCAGGTTTTAACAAAGCTAATAAGATTAAATTTTGTCTACGGAGAGATACGATATCAATAATTCATAAGTGACAGTTTCACAACGTTTGGCAATGTCAAAGTAGAGTTATAAATTCTTAAAATATGCAATGAAAAATAACAAACAGCGGAAATTTTAAGCCTGTACGAACTTTAGCCGTTAACAATCAGAATACCGCTAACCGTTGGTTGAGCCTGATTGCTAACCCATTTATAATAAAAAGTAGAAACAAATACCTGTCTAGCATTAATTTAATTAAATCCCCAGACAAACACACCAACTGTATGGCCCCAAAGTAGGCAGAGCATTGTTATGGATGACTATACAGCGAACTGGGGGGAACCCAGAATAAACATACATATATAAATAAATACAAACAACCATGACCCGAGAACAAACGTCTGTGTTCATCACACAATGAATGCCCCGGCCAGGACTCGAACCTGGGACCTTCGGCGTATGAGGCAAGGCTACTTACCACTACACCACTCGGTCGTCATTACATCTCTCATCCTCCTTTGACAAATAAAAAACGGGACTGCTTCCGTTATTTACCGTGTAAGTTGGCGCTCGTTTACCGAATATGAAAAAGGTAAAAGGAACTCTATTATATTTAGAAAGAACATGATTACAATTTATACGAATGTTTTCCAAATAATAAATAAATAGTATAGTATGGCCCCAAAGTAAGCAGAGCTTGTGTTATGCATGACCATGCAGCGAACAGGGGGGAACCCATAATAAACATACATCTATAAATATTAACAACCATGGTTCGAGAACAAACATCTGTGCTAATCACACAAATGGATGCCTCGTTCAAAACTCGAAAATGGGACCTCCAACGTATGAAGCAGGGCTAGTAACAGCTACGCCACTCGGCTGTGAAATCATTAAAAGCTAAGGTATAATATGCAAACGTTTCAAATAGAACAATCTTAGATTCTTCTGTAGTGTTGAGAAGAACAGATAATCCTATTATACTCGTATTATTACAGAATTCAACGCCGAAACTCGTATCTGTAACTTAAAAAATCAACAACCCAATAAGTTTAATGGAAGATAAAAAAAGCTCTATTGTTTCACGGACAAAACCTATTCAGTGGAAAATAGTTTGGGTTGGATTTTTATTTTAACTAATTACCTTTGTTCCCTGTTTCTAAAATAACAAAGTGCCTGGATTGGCTTTATTGCTACATTTAGAAAAAACGGACGTCAAGGGAAGCGGTCAATGACATTGACAATGAAAAAAGGGTGCTTTTTTCTTTATCGTAAATCAATTCTGATTTGTCTTGTGATTCTGGTACCTGTCCGACTGTCAGGTTCAAAAGCAAGATAAAATAATATGAATGATATTTATGTAAATTTACTTGATATAGGTTTTAATTTACTGTTCTATGTTTTTGTTATCTCAATAGATACTATGCAAGAAATTTTTTCACATATTTATGGAGATCTTACTTTTATCAAAGTTAGTAAGATACTGAGAATTGCGAAAATGCAATTTCAATTAGTATTTTAGATTTCTTTCTTTTAATTCTTATTTTTCTTATTTGATCTATTATTATTTTTAGCTAATTATATTCAATAAAAAATCTATGGGATAAATCTTTGAATATGGAACTTTTGTTTAAATAAATAAAACTCCGTCTTGTGTAGGTAAATTGGAAAAATATTCCTTAAATTGCTTGACATAAATATAAAGCTTGAAAAACACAAATGCAACATGCATTATATTTTTGTTTTCTTGTTTGACATACTCGCAGTCTTTAATCCTTTGGTATATATTTTACCTTGTCTGTCACGTAATAAACGCGTATTTTCTGCTCTTTTAACATTTCTTAAATGCATATTATATTAAATGCATAAAATAGCATAATACCAAGTATAGTATACTTGGTATTATACTATATTTCACATGAGAAGTAGATTTTAAGTTGTTTAAATATACTTTTCATATTAAAATACATATTGTTATGTCTATTAGTAGTTAGATATTTTCAAGATAATTCCACACTATATTTTTACCGCACTGAAGAGCCCTTAGACTTAATAGGTACCTCTTGGACCAACCTAGTCTTCATCAACACTTACTATTAGCTGAGATGGAAGACAAATGCATACCAAATTATAATTTTAAAAAAACTCATATTATTGAGGCGTTTTCAGCTCTTATAATTATTATTAATATATTCATAACAACTTCTTTCAACAAAATTCTAAAACCATTTCATATAGAATATAATAATATAATTCTATATATGCCTGATTGTTACCTGATACAGATCGAGGTGGGAATCTCCTAAATTATTGCGCTAGTTTCTTTATGAATAATTAATTATTAAGTAAGTATATTTATATTGTAATTTTCAGGAAAGAATTTGGCAATGCCACCTGGAGGAAAAGTACTCTAAATTTTGAAGAAAACAAATTGCACGCTTAGAAAACATTCCTTTATTTTTTAAATAAAGGAAAACTGAAAATAACCTAGCCTCGCACGGAAATCGGAGCGGCTACAGTCAGAAAAATTAACACCATTTTCTAGACCATCAATCAATAGAGCGTTGACTAAGGGATCAATTCTCTCTACTATTCAGTATTGAACATATCTAAGCCAAAAGTTTTATTGAAACTGTTGCAAGTACACACCAAATAAGAAATTTGTCTATAGTACCGCACAATCTTTATCGATATGCAAAAAGACGATTCTACCAGAGCTTTGGCCTCTACGCCGAATAAAAAATATATGGTGCAGTATTCAACGCGTATCTTAGTATTTTCTGTCCTACTGGATTTTCTTTTCCTTTTTCTAGACCTCATATATATGCTGTGGTTACACCAAACCACTGCCTTGTACGTGGCTCCTGGGTCGTGCTAAACGAGCAGTATCTTCTAGTGGTAGGCTTCGGCCGTGGCTTGTCACCACTCACTAAACAAAGCCATGCCGCCAAGTGACATAGTCGCGTTCCGGCATGATGTTTAGTGTAGCCATAGAGGAGGGTAAGTCTGAGTAATTGTGCTGCGTTAGAGAACTGTCTTCAGCTCGTAATTTATTGGCTCGCCGGGTAACTGGTTTTGCAGGGTAGCGGGATCCGAAGAAACGGTACACCGCTGACCAACCGCAGGTAGTAGGGGGCCCAAGTAGTGTGCTAGACACATGCGAAAGGCTGCTCCGCCACCTCGTGAAAAATCCCGGGAGGCTGCATCGTGTCAGCTGGCGACTGGTTAGAGAGGACCCGGTGACAATACCCGGGGGGGTTCGGGCGTCCCCGCAGTCTCCAAGCCAGTTCACCATCGGTGCGTTGTTTATTACGAGCTGCTTGGTTCCATTTGCAGCGCTTCACTCAACTTCTGTCATCCTCCATATTCACTCACACAACTTATATGAAAAGTCATAAGAAGAGTAAGGTCCTACAGCGGTTCACTTCCTCTCTCTTGAAGTGCACTTCTGCAACATCAGACCACCACCATCTTGAGACAGAGAGGCCTCACCTACTCTTCCTAATGGAGACGCAGATCTGTAATCCGTCAGACTCGGCATACCTTTGTTACCCAGGGTACATCCTGGAGTCCAATTTCTGCCCAAACGCCGGGGTGTGCATCTATGCCAGTGACAAGATCTGATGTCAGCGTCTCCGTTGCTTGGAAGATCTGGACATTTCCGTCATGTGGGTTTACATTGATACCGGCCTTGACCAATTGGTCTACGCCAGTATATATCGATCACATAGCGGAGATCGGGAGACAACGAGGCTCATGGAGTATCTGAGCGATGCAGCAGATAAGGTTCGACAACGTTTTCCCTCAGCGCAGTTGGTGTTCCTGGGGAATTTTAACGCTCATCACGGGCAATGGTTATACTCGTATCAGGACACTGACTACGCTGGAAAAGGGCTTTTAAGTTTTCCGTGACTCAAGGCTTCTCACAGCTTGTGCACGAGCCCACGCGCATCTCCGACGTTGCTGGCTACACTGCATATTGCTTAGACCTTCTGCTGACAACTGATCCTGACAGGTGCTCGGTGTCCGTAACTGCACCTTTAGGGACATCCGACCACTGCGTGGTGAAATCTGTGTCGCAGTACTCGCCGCCTGATACCCGGCCAAAAGGCACTACGCGAGTATGGCGATACAAGTCAGCAGATTGGGATGAGATGCGGCATTTTTTCGCGTGTTATCCTTGGCGGCAGACTTGTTTTACAGCAACTGATCCATCGTGCTGCGCTGATGCTGTATCAAGTGTGATAGGAGTGATGGAGTATTTCATCCCTTACGCTGACCTATCCCTTGAAATCAAAGGTCGCCCATAGTTTAATGCTGCTTGCCTCACAGCTGAAAAGCTTAAGCAAGACGCGAACAGAGCTTGGGCTGACGCTCGCAGAAGAAAAGCCGTGGATTCACATGAACTGAAGAAAAGATACAATACTGTCGCTTTGACCACATTGGCCACATCGGTGACAAGATAACGTCATATCCTCCAGGAAGCAAAGCTTTCTGGTCTCTGGCCAAGTCAAACTTCTGTTGCCCATCGCTGCCACCTCTGAGGAAGCCTGACGGTTCACTGGCCCACACCGCAAAAGAGAAAGCAGACCTAGTTAATCTTTTTGCAGTCAAGGTAAATTGCCACCCCAGTTACCTCAATTCGGACCCAAAATAGGTACCGTTCATATTCGCCAAAAGTACGTTCTTAAATGCTTGCAGAATTTAGACGTGAATAAAGCCAGCGGCCACGATAGCATACCTGCAGTTGCGTTAAAACACTGCGCAGCCGAGTTGTCTCCCATACTAACGAGCCTGTATCGACTTTCTTTGGAATCCGGAAAGGTCCCTAAATCCTGGAAGCTAGCCAACGTGCAACCAGTACCGAAGAAGCCGTGCAGATCCTATCACCTACCGACCTATTGCAATCACCTCCATACTTTGCAAAATTATGGAGCTAACCACAGGCATTATTGGTACGCTGATTACAGCACCGTTGTAGAGAGATACATGTCCAATGCGCGAGCGAGTTCTCAAAAATCCGGGCTTTGAGAGAGTCCATGATTGAGCGGGTGAATTTGGACTTAATAAAGAAAGTGTCCGATTGGGGCGAGTCCAACTTGGTCAAATTTAACCCATCAAAAACATAGGCATGTTTATTCTCCGCGAAAAAGAGCAGTTTCGACCTAACGCCCACTTTCCAAAATGTTTCTGTACCTTAACCGAACACCTAGGGCTTCTGGGCGTAACTATATCGTCCCAACTAAACTTCGGGCAACAATTTGTGTCCATGGCTCATACTGCTTCAAAGAAGTTGGGAATCGCCCCGAAAGTCCGGCGGTACTTCAGCCCTGAACAGCTACTTAATTTGTACACAGCTCCAGTTCGATCTTGTATGGAGTACTGTAGCCACCTTTGGGATGGTTCTGCAAAGTACCAACTAGAAGCGGTGGACGCAGTTGACCGAAGAGTCCGAAAAATTATTAACAACTTTGACCTCACCACCAAAAAACTGCAAAGCCTCGACCATCGTCGGAAAGTTGCCAGTTTAGCAGTCTTCTACAGATTATATTTTGTAGAGTGCGCGAATGCTCTTTTTGATCAGGTTGAACCCACATCCTTCTTACATCAGACTTCTAGACGCAGACAAGCCTTCCATCCCTTTATGTTAGATATCTCAAGAAGTCGAACCAAACGCTTCGATAGTTCCTTTTTGGAATGAACTGCCTGCGTCTGTTTTTCCAGAAAACTATAGTCCTAGTTCTTTCAAGCGTCGAGTGAAAACGTCCACCTTCCTCTTCATCGTCACTTTCCATCAGGTGAGATAGAAGACAAACGACTAATCCTTTTTCAATAAAAAAAAGGATCGAAAATTTATTAGATAAAGCAATGATATAGGAAAACACTTCTGCTATTTAAAACCTATTTAGTAAAATGTAGAATAGAAACCAGTTAACAAGGAATCCTGTTTCATAAATAAAACGATTTTTAAGTTGCAAAAATAACACAAACAACTTAAACAACAACATGCTTTTAAGACATTTTCTCTTTATTAAGACGTAAACAAACACACGAACATTTACTAGTTCTAAAAATATAAAGAACCAAGTTTCAAGCAACAAGGTCACACTCGTAAAATTTTATACTTAAATCGTAAGTCGCTCAAGGTCCCACCTAGCATTATAATAGTAATAGTGTTGAATCATTAAAATAGTTGCATTAAATAATCTGATAAAAGCACGTTATACAATTACGTACGTCTTTTATAGATTTTAACAAGAACGACAGAATTTTTTACAATTTGCTAGCAGTTTCCAGTCGCTAATCTACATAGATTGTTTTTTACATATTGTAATTATTGTTTTATTTGCCACTTTCAGGTAAGATGGAAAACAAACTTGGACCCGAATACAAAAACAGATAACTTAATTATAAATCCCCCAATTGTTGGAAGCAGGACTTTAGGAGAAGGAAGTAAGACGTATTACATTTCGTGATAAAGTATAACATATTACTTTCTAAAGACTTAAAACGATTACCAAACCAAATATGAGTTATCTGGTCACCCATCTGCACAACTTCGCCATTACGAATTAACCGTGACATTTTGTCAAATCAGTTACAGATATGACAATAAGGAGAGTTCCGTAATTTAAACATTAAAACCTTTAGCTTCGTATTATGGGTGAATGTAAAAGTAAACGGCATTATACACTATACACGCGTGGGTCAAAATCAAATTCAAATATTTGTTTCTCAACATTGACAATTCCTTGTTCTTATTGACGTTAAATAAAACATGACTCCACCACCAGTTCGGAAAAACCTTGGTAAAGAGGAACTGGCCAGAAACTTCACGGGTATATTTTATTCAAAATAAATTTACAGTGTCTCTTTATGTGTATACAAAATTATTCTTCTCTACATCTGTTAGCTCGGCAAGTCTCCCTCCTCCAAGTATCCAAACGACGAACACCCTCAAACAGCACCCATTCACGAGTTAACGCGGGATCCAAACAACACCCTCCTCAACCATATTAGAAGGAAGTGGGCGACCCGTCACCCAGAATAAAAATAAAGTAGAAGTTTTCTAAAGGTGAAAAGTTTTTTAGAATCGGCTGAATATTATCATAATTGATCGACATACACACGTCCTAAAAAGTCCGCTTTCACGGAAAAAAGGGTTTGTTATGTTTTAATTGCTTAAAATATTTAAAAATGAATTCTTACGTATGTATTCTTTGTTTAAGAATACATCATTCAAATCATAAAACCTTTTTTTGTCAATGTTAGATGACCCTGATTATTGTTTCTTCCTTTCATTTGAAAAATGCCAGATGTACTCTCTGAAGTTTTGCGAACAAGAATAATAATATTGCGTGAAGAAGAATATTCTACAATGCTAATCGCAGCCAGAGTCTCCTATTTTCAAACCTGCGTAGTTACTACCCTGCAGAGGTACTGGAGCGTAGGCAACCTGGCTGATGGACCTCGCAGCATCCGCCCGGCAGACTTCATGCCACCCGTGACCCAAAAATTAACGCTACTAAACTGAGATCAGAACTGCGAGCTGCTACTGGACTGGATATTAGCACACGGACCATTCGTAATTGTTTACACCACTTAGGATTACGATCGAGGAGATCCTGGCGAGCGCCTTTGCATACTAGGGAACGACAGCGACGGGGATTGCAAAGGGCCAGGCAGCTTCAAAGCGATGTACACTAAGAGGAAGATATCTGGCGTACTTGTCATTAACGAAACACGGATTATTACGCACCCCGAAAACCATTGTGTCCGTGTCTGGAGAAGGACTGAGAATCCCGAAAGGCAAAGAACTGCCACAAGAACCTTTCAACCAGGTGGCAAATCGGTATCTTTTTGGGGCGTAATAATGATTGGAACTCGAATGCCTTTGATCTAAGACAGCTGTTTTTGATGGAATTAGTAAACCATTCAAGATAAATTGTGGTAACCACTTCGTGTTGGTCAACGGTTATGCCCCGGCACATGGAGCTCATTAAGTGAACACTACTCTCCGAGAGTAAGACATTACGCGGTTAGACTGGGCAGCTGGGTCTGCGGACTTAATCCCGATCGAGCACGCGTGGGACGCTCTCAAGTCAGCCACCTCCAAGAACTATGACATAGATCTAGGAACAAGGACCACAGGAACTATTGGATAAGTTGATCTAGAGCACGCCCAGGAGGATTTCACCATGCGTTCGAGCCAGGAGAGGAGTTATTTTGCATTAAATTTGTAAATAAAAGTAGGTCAAATTAATACTATTATTTACTATAATTTTTTTCAACTATTGTTTAGGGTCTTTTGTTAAAATTACTATAATGAAATCTTCATATTTCTTTTTAATTAAAATTTCACAGAGATACAAAAAAATCCTTACTTTTTTTCTTATTAAAATGATGTTTTAATATTAAAGCAATAAACAATCCATTCATTAATTATAATTAAACACGGGAAAAATATTATAATTTTTTTTCATGAACTCGGACTTTTTTTGTATATTTCCTCTTTATAATGATAGTATAAACATAGTTATATAATATAAATAATTCATTATATAGGTCACAGTAGCTTAAGATTCTAATAATTTAAAATAAATAGCAATACAGAACCCGTATTCTCATCTGACGAAGATATCAACGGTTGTATCAGCAACATCCGCCTAATTCGGACAAGATGGCTGCGGTTAGATTGTATACTTTTATAGTTCACGACTTCTAATTAGCTCAAAACTGCTCTTATTAATGCGTTATGCTGAAAAAGAACGCTGTAAGTGAAAATTTTTACTTAAATATGTATCTATATATGTACACACGCTACCACAGGGTAGGATGGAATTCTTATAGCGTATAGGCCGACTTTTGGCTTCTATGTTACCGACCAGACTCACCTAATCTGACCAAACAATGGTGTTTGTCTGGATATTAATTTCTATCATTAACTTATGCATGCACCCAAAAAAAAAGAAGTAATAAACCCATGAATGTTGTTCTGAAATCGTTATGATATTACTGTACGCATGGTAACGAGACTACACTGCCGTCTACTATGCAAAAGACGAATGCAATGTAAAGCTACTATCACATCACTTACTTTTAATAAAATATAATAATATAAGGTAAAATAAAATAAGGTATTTTAAAGTAATATTATTTGCTCTACTTTTCTTTGGTTTTATATAACTTTCTTTGCCTTTCATAGCGTTAAAGGTGGAAAAAATCTCCATCTATATTATCTTTTGTCTCTCATACATGTTTGTTAGCTTTCTACTTCCTTTTATTATTACTTTCTTAATGACTTTTTCCTTTAATTGAGTAAGTATTTGCTAAAAAATTAGTTTTGTATTAGATTCTAACAAGTCAAGCAACAATTTACACTGTCCGCTGTTACAAAATAGTACTTAATATATTTTAGATATTGAAATTTCGTAAGACAAATAGCAGCAAAACCTACAAGTTCGATATCTGCCCTGCCTTATTCTTAAGCACCTTTAAAGGATTTAGTGCTTTCATTACATAGAGTCACAGGCCCATAGAGTAAGCCACTTATTTACTTGCCCAGTGGTGTTTCAATTCACCTACATATCATTCAAAATTTATACTTTTATTCAACAGCCACAATAGCGTTTACAGGAATTTCCGATTCCATGCCAACGCACTTTTTTCATCAAGCTTTCCTTAAAAATAATAAAATATGTTTAGAATCAAATATGTGTAGGCATATTTTTTCATTTTGTTATTACAGGAAAATTCACTGGTATTTTTTCACAGTGTAATCTTTTTTGAGTTTCTGGAAGCTCAACTAGATATACACTATAATATTGATATTGATACATACTCAATATTGATACATACTATAATATTTACTATTTAAATGAATTTTAATTTAAATTTATACTTTGAAAGGTAAAAAGCATATTAATCCTAAATGAGCAAGATTGCAACTGTGATTCGGTCAGTTACATCTCTACTGGAAACTAGCCCATAGTTTCTGTGAAACGAGATTTAGTCAAAGGTTTATATCTCGTTTGGCAAGAAACTTAGTTGGGCAACTCAAAATGTAGTCACGTCGCACTTTACAATGGACAATAGCATTTTATTCCAACCGCTAAGTGGATATTTTTTGGAAGTTTTATTATGAAGATCAAAAAGATTAGATTATTATCGCACGGTCATTTTACAAACCTAGATTTTGGAACTGATATTGCGCATTATTTTGCGTATTGCTAAGATATTTTATTTCAAATTTAATGCTAAGTTTTTAATACGTGCGTCTTACTTTGACAATACTTATAAAACTATTTCAAACGATAAAAAAATCGTAATGATACATTCATATTCAATTCGTGTTATGTATTCCCTAGAAACATATGTTTCTATCACTTGTAGCTAGGTGCTCGGAAAATGACATGTGATAAATGACTGATTAGTCATACATTTTTTTTAAACAACAAAGTAGGTATGTTTTATAAGCTAATTAATAATATACTAACACTACGAGGCCTCGTTCAATAATATTTTTTTTTAAATAAATCTCTACTTCATTTAGTAGATCTCATAGAAATATCTTATCTCGCTATTTAATTTATTAATTGTGAGTAGAGTGCCTGTTAAACGAACGTCGACCTTTTTCTTGATATCACGCACATATATCGACTGGCGTTTGGTTTGATTTAATTAATCAAAGCCCTATCTCCTCAGATGAGATCCATAATTAAAAAAAATACAAGTGTATCCTAAAAAGAAAAGGGTCATTGAACTGTTTGTTGAACCGTCAGGCTACGAAAAAGTAATTTCTAAAGTATGCGTAAAACACATATAAATTTTGGCAAATTTATGACAGACTGAAGTGAGAAGTAAGTAAACTCTTATTTTTTTGGTCATAAATGTCGCCCTTTGTGAGGGATTGTACTTGGCGAATAGGGAAAGTTGCCTTTTTTTCTTTATCGGATGAAATTTTTTTTTGGTTTAAATCATTTTTAAATTGTTTTTTGTGAATGGTACATGTATGTCACGTAATGCATCAAGTATAATTTAAATTACTGACTATGAATGTAAATCAGCACTATTTTTTTTTAAACTAATAATAAATGACAATTTCTGTTTTCATCGATACGTAAGGGTACTTTTCTGACATGCGGCATAAGATCTACAAATACAGTTTGGCACCTTACAGCGTTGCCTGATTATCCGGACAGGTAAGTTATTATAAATAAACTAAATATTATAATAAATTCCCGAACCTATTGTATGATTCCAAAGTAAGCATAGTGCTTTGGATGACAATACAGCAAACTGGGGGGAGGGGGCAGAATAAACATACAAATATAAAAATACCATCACCCGAGAAAAAACATCTGTGTTCAGCACACAAATTAATGCCCCGACAAGGACTCGAACCTAAGACCTCCGGCTTATGTGGCAGGGATACTACTCAGTACGCCACTTGGCCGTCAAAAGCTAGTGATCCATTTAATCCAGACGTACATACTTGTAACGGCATAATCGCAAATAAACCTCTCGCTTTCTTTTGTTTGAATTGAGGAGATTCGCAGACGACTCAAAGTCACCGTCGTAACCCGAAGGATTGCAACTCTGCAGTGGCAAATAGCAGAGCAAATAGCTCATAGAACAGATTGCCGTTGGGGCAGCAAAGTTCTGGAGTGGCGACCACGACCCGGAATTAAGGCAGGCCCCGCCACATAGACTAACGATCTTGTTAGAAATGCCGGAAAGCAATGGATCGCAACACAACACCGATCAGCGTGGAGAACCTTGGGTGAGGCCTTTGCCCTGCAATGGTCTTTCGGCTGAAAGAAGAAGGAAACCATCTGTTCACCTAGGTTTTGCCCCTAGCCGCTCTCAAGCTTGTAACGTAAATTGCCAAAAGTGGCATTCTTCATCTGCTTCGGGAATCACCACCGGTGGTCTGTTTCTAGCTGATTACGCAAAGGTATTATCGTCTGAAAGATTTATGTACTGACTAGGAAAATCTTGTACTATGTTCTGAGTACCACCATAAACGCGACGCCGATCCATGACTAGGTTTTTGTAATAAAATAAATGTATTTTCTAATCACGACAGTAATCACCTATATGAAATAATATGCTGATGATTCAGACAAAATAAGTGATATTTCAACAAATATAATACAAAAACACTACTGATCCATGCAATTAAACAAGTTCATTTGTTAATTAGAATAAAAAAAAACAATAAAACTGAACTTTCTAATATAAATAAACGTAGGAATTTTTAGGCGTTTGTAAGATTAAATTATAAACAGATCAGATTTACTATTTTTCTTGGTGTCCAAAATTGTGTATCGCGCGGTACTGCTCGCAGCTTGTTTATGGAACATTCAAATGACATTTCTGAGTTTACGTGACTGCTAATAGATGGTGGTTAGCTAATATGTTGGAGAAAGTAACGTTACGGATGGGGCACATTTTGCAGAAAACTTTAAAAACATACTTTACTTTGGTTTTCACTGTAGGTACAAAAGGAAATGTGATTCGGTTCATATAAGATCCAGAATGCGGTAAGGGGTTATAAAATAAAAAACTACAAATGACAGTTTTTGCTATAACCCGGAAATTGAGGCACCTTTAAATTTGATTTTTTTTTTCTTATACAATTTATAATGATAATTAAAGCCCTTTTTGCTAACAATTTTTTATCAATAAACTTTTTCACTTAATTCGTACGATCGAGTCGAAAAAACTGGAGGCGGTGTTGCTATCTATCTCCGCACGAATATACCATTTAAAATTATTTCGGAACCCACTAACAACTCAGTCTCAAATATGGAATACTTGTTTGTTGAATCTTTTCTCAAGCACAAAATAGTTATTTTTGGTATCATATGTTGCACGTTAGCTACTTTTCATTACTCGAGTAACTTCTAGAGGATATTTTTCTAAATTATAGTGATTCTATATTATAGTAATTATAATTATGGGAGATTTCAATACATGCTTGCTCAGAACAAACTAAAATCTATTGTCGAATCCAGTAACATGCACATACCTTCACTTAATGCAACTCTGTTTTTTTCAGAACTGTGCCCCTTCTCTCTTAGATCTTATGTTTGTCACCTCTTCTAATCACATATATAAACACGGCCAGTGTGGTGCAGACACGTTTTCATATCACGACCTGATATACCTGTCGTATAAAGTACGCCCTAGGAGGGCGCCTAAAGTTGTGTTGCGTCTCAATTTTGGTAGTACGAATGTAGAAAATCTGCGCAGTGATGCAGCTGATATGGATTAGTCTGTTATTGAGAAAACAAATGATGTTAATTATTTACGCTTTTCGACGTTTTTTTGACAGAACTCTACGACCAGCATGCACTTTTGCATTAAATTAAATTAAAACACCTGCCAGCCCCATGGCTAACTGATACAATTAAACAATCGTTACATAAGAAAAACGTTGCCAAAGCTAAGTTAAAAGCAGACCAATCCGAGGCGAATAAGGACTGATACAGATCCATTAGAAAGCAGTGCAACAAAGTGATCCAGCTAAAGTGTGGAAATTTCTCAAAACCCTGAGCATTGGCAAGCCAAAAAATTCTGTAACTTCAAATGTCGATATAAGCTCACTTAATCGACATTTTCCTCAACTCATGAAACCGTACCTTAAAGAATCTTTCTACACTGCCATGCCCAGACATAACTCCTTTTACATTTCAACCTTTCATTGAATGTGGTGTTACGCATAGTATACTTCAAATTACATCCAATGCCATGGGTTGCGACAGTATCAGCCGTAGCATGGTCATTCATATCCTAGAATTCCTTCCCCCTACGTTAATCAAGATACTTAATAACTCCTTATCATCATCATCATTCCCTGAATCTTGGAAAGTCGCTAATATTATTCCCTTACCGAAATCAAACCATCCTATACATCCAACTGATTACCGTCCAATTTCAATTCTACCTTTCCTTTCCAAAGTTCTTGAACGTCTCGTCCACCAACAGTTATATTCTTTCTCGAATACAAACAATCTATTTAACCCATTCCAATCCGGATTTCGTTCCGGGCATAGCACGGTTACAGCCTTGGTGAAAATAACCGATGACATCAGGTATGGCATGGAACATCAAAAATTGACCTTGCTCACTTTGTTGGACTTCAGCAATGCCTTCACTACTGTTGATTTTGATGTTTTACTTGGTATTCTATGCTCTCTTAACATATCTACAGAAGTGATTGAGTGGTTTCGCAGTTACCTGACATAGACTTGCTCTCATAATTTTGTACCAATACCTTGCTTCTGTTCACTCTTCTTAGAATCTCTTTTGTGAATTGGTTACTTGATGTTTTAAATTGGCCTAGGCACATGTATTCATCTACATACTCTAAGTCATCCCCTGTTATTGTAGTTTTGACACTTTTAATTTGTTATTAATGTTTAAGATGCATTCGTGGTTAACCCACCTCATTACTTTCTGCAGAGAGTGTTCAAAGCTGTTGTAAGCTGATATGTGGGACATGTATTATATACATACATATTTTAGGTTGCCCTATGATTATGTGGTTATGGTTCTTTACTGTGTTGTTCCGATTTGTTCTCTGTCATGTAATATGCCACTAGGACAAGCCGCGTTGGGATATGTTTTTTTTTATAAAGATTGTTATTGATTTTTGTTTATTCCTTGTCAGGTTTACTATGTCTGTTGGCTGGTATTGCTCACTGGTTAAACGACAGTGTGAACCCCCCCCCCTAACTTAAGAAAATCAGTTAGTTAATTAATTCTGATTGTAGCTTTGTTTGAGTTTTCAGCAGCTGGACAGTCTGTGGCGGCGTGGTTGCGTAGCAGTCTTCGCCTTTTTTATTGTTTTCTGTTTTATCTTTAATGATTGATTTGTCTTAATGAATGTAGATATTCCTATTTCGATGTCTTTCTTAACTTCATTTTTCCTCTCGCATTTTATGTAAAACATCCTTTGAATAATCGTTAGTGGCTTAGACGTCTTTTGGGAAAATGCTTTAATTTCGATCTTTCGCTACTCTAGTTTTGGGTTGAGAAGTATCGCTTCACTTTTCTTAGTGATCCGCGTCACTTGGCTTGTCTCCCTTCAGTGCCACCCCCTAGTTTTTGCTTTTTCACTGATAAAGTTAAGGATCTTTAAAATGGAATTCAGACAATCGTATTTTTATTTTTTTATTTATACTGTTTCTTTTTATATTCTCTTTCTGTAATTTGTACATTTTAGTTTTCATATACTTAACTTCCTTGTACTATAGTAAATAACTGTATCAAACAAATTTTAGACATCATAAGTCACCGACCGCTTACAAATGGTTTATTATAAGTTGTCGCCCTTCATGTGTGCCTCAAGTTTTACCAATCTTACTGATTGTTTCATTACCGTACAAAAATATTTATTACTTCTAGAAAAATAACATTGAAATTAAATTGAATATTTTTCAAATAGATTACAAGCTGGCGCCCAGAAACATACTTAGGTAACCACAAAATTAATCAATCATATATTAATCAATACTTATATTGATCAACGTTTTCCATTACAGATTTATTTGTTTACTCTGAGATCCCTTGTCTGTTACGTCCTAGCTTGAAACGTCATTTTGTTTAAAAAGGTTTTATATGATTGTTGTTTTATTAGTAGTTTTATATTGTTTTATATTTAAAAGAAAAATAATCAAAGACTTTTCGTTTAAGCACAGTCAATATGTCCGTATACAGAAAAAATATACTTTAATTTAGTTTATTTGTAGGCATCACAGGCGTACCAATCATTGTATCTTTAACTCGGTTATAATTTATACTAATATGGCAGTCAATTTCAATAAAAGTTCTTGTTAACAACAACCAGGAAGCGGCGCCATATTGATTTAGCTCAAAAACGCACCTCGACTGCCGCGTTCCCGGCGCCTTTCATCTCGCAAGGCCATTGATAACAATTATATTGTAAATCATGTTCGTATTATTACGTAAATGAAAAGGATATTTAAATAATGTACCTATTTTAAGCAAACAAGTCTATATTGAAAATTTAAAAACTGACGACGGCGGAACAGACTTTGTCGCTTATTGCTATAACTGCTCTCAATGAAGTGAATTTCAAAAAAATGTTTTATTGGTACATGTCTTTAACCTTCTTACAAGAAGTTACGGTCCTTGGTCCCGTGGGGTTTTTGTATAAAATAAATCCTGTAATACTTCTGGATGATCTAGGCGTTGAGGAGGGTGAAGGCTGGATCCCGCGTTAACTCGTGAACGGGTGCCGTTTGATGGTGTTCGTCGTTTGAATGCTTGGGGGGAGGGAGACTTGCCGAGCTAACATATGCAGATAAGAATAACTTTGTATAGACATAAAGGGACCCTGTAAACTTATTTTGAAAAAAATATACCCGTGAAGTTTCTTGCCAGTTCTTCTTCACGAAGGTTTTTCCGAACTGGCGGTAGAGTCATGTTTTATTTGACGTCAAGAACAAGTCATTGTCAATGTTGAGAAATAAATATTTCATATTTGATTTATTTTTTAACACTTTCCTATTGGTGGAATAATTTTTAAAATCCGTTCAGAAGGTTTAGAACTTGCCGAGTGCTCATAAACAATATAATGTTTTATATTTATAATAATAGTATAGATATAGACAACGTAACAGTTTGTATGTTGTATGTACAGTCGACCAAAGATATGATCTATCACCTTACGGGTGAAGTTCATTTGCACGTCACAAAACAACAAGATTAATTTTCCTTTGTAATAATATTTTGACAGTTACTGACTCAACCTTACAGCTAATTTGGTTACACGGGAAATTTGTCAAAAGTGGTAAACAATTTTCTTGGGTGGTCGTACAAACACATCTGTATGCTATAACTTTTTCTATTCTCTCACCACTTCCTCAAACAGCATTATCAGGTTTGACTTTATAGTCCGATTAATTTAGACATTCGAAGGTACATAAATTTACAACAAGCTGAAAATCAGTAAAATCGTTCTTAACAAGAATTATTCAGAAAAAAGATTATTATTATAGTCTACGTCGCAGCCGGTATTTCTGTATTGGATTAACCTACTGTTCATGAAGTAATAAAATCAAAAAATATTCATTAAATAACTATTTAAACTTCGAAACGAAAGCACGGTTTCAATACTGTAAAATAATAATGAAAAAATGTTGAAGAGTTCGTACCTATTTCGGTCCGGCGGATTACTGTAATCATCATATTAAACATAAAATTGGAAAAAAGGCTTTTATTATGAAATATTCAACTGTTACTTGAGAATTTTTTACCTTATTACTAAACCTTATTGATAAACAGAAAACTGTACATTTTAACATTATATATCTTCATTTACTGAGTTAAAATATTAAAATATCACTAACGTGACTTGTACCTTTTACTCCAATTTATAAAACTTTTTAAAAGTTGACAGATTGGTAGTTGACCCAGCGAAAGATTGTTTTCGTATAGATATTAAGTTTATTATTAATCGTGAACTTTTAATACTGTGTAAGGTAATAATGCAGAATTACTGTTCAAAGAAAAGAATTTCAAAATTACTATAGAAATTCAGTCGTCAATGTATAAAGAAACTGCTATTTTTTTTTACTGTTTTCACTCAACTCCTCTCCTCCCGCTTCTTTCTACTTCATTGGAATACCACTCTGAGAATATCAACCTCTTCCTCTCAAAGAAAAAGCTCTTATGGATGGCTATAATTTCCGGCCATTTGATATTTTGTCCTTTCCAAAATTTTTTAATAAATAAAATTATCATCGACTGTGTAAATTAAAAAAAAATATTTACAAAAGAAAAGATGGCCAATAGGCTCGCACGATTTCCTGCTTTTGAAATCGAAATGAGATTGATGGAATGCAGGCGATAAATGTTGTGCCAGATAGATTCTTAATGATAAATATATAGTTACTGAACAAAGATATGCGAGAAAACTGAGTTGTGCTAGAAAGTGAAAAACGACCTATAGGTTTACTTAATATTCCTAGTTTTGTTTAGCTCATCTTAGGTAAAAAAGGGTTCAGTAGAGTGAGATCTTCGTGAACACAAAAAGACAAAAGTACGAGGTGTGCGAGGGATGTATGCGAGAAAATTGTGTGTAGCGAGTTAGAAGTACTGTACAAAATTCGATATGCGCCCTAACTGCACTCAGGTCTTTCGTTCATCTTTATCGGATAAACAGCCTTAGAGTCTATAAATATATATAGTCCCATATATCTGGCCCAAGCAATCCGCCTTATGATAATTAGTATGTCTCGAGCGAAGCCGTGGTGGGTTGATAGTATTAATCAAGTAACCATGTACTTAAACATAAATAAACTTACATCGTGACCCCTAGGAAATACTTAGTCAACATTGCATAGCTATGGCATTTAAATGAATAATCGGGTGTGTAATCCTATCTAATATGATAAATGATAAATTGTGTTTGATATGCATTCACGATGCACCTATGTTGTACGAATCCTTTCATTCAGATAAAAAATTACTATTTCAATTAATGAGTAACCATAAGGTGGACCACGTTACCGACCTTGCACAGAAAGGGTTTATTTCCTTCTATTGAACATATAGCAGGACCACCGCTCTGATGTATTTCGGATTGCCATTCAAAGCAAATCAACAATGTTATCACTTTTCTTATGTACATACTCAGGTCAAAGCAACCAAGTACTAACATATTTGCATAGTTCATGGATGCCAATGAACTGGAATAAATAAAACGGATTATTTTCTTAATCTCATGTGAAAGTGGCTAATTTAAAGCTGCTCGTAAAACTGAATGACTGTTGGCGCATTGCAATAGCAGCGGAGGCGCATAGATCCGTAGCCGGCACGCTACTGACGCGTTCGACGCCGCGCACATTTGACCACGAAATTCTTTCATCGCGCACCCCACACTCGCAGTCGAGGTCATTTTGCTTCATTGAAATTGTTCTTTTTGTGCGTATCTAAAAATTACTTTAAGTTATGATTAAGTTCAGCCAGTATAAATAGCGCGGTATGTGAATGAAATGTATCAGTCAGCCGTAGACGGTTTGAAGTGATCTACTCGTTTATTTCGTGAGACAAACACAGACCACGTTCGTCATGAAACCGATGGTGGTGTTGTTCTGCTTGGTCGCCGCGGCGTGCGGGTCGCTGGTGCCACTGGCGCAGCCACCGCACCATCCCGCCATTGTGCTTGATGCGCGGGGCCGTCCGCTCGACACTGCGGAGGTGATCGGCGCGCGCGCGCTGCACCTGCAAGCCAAGGCACTGGAGGGCCACGCACCTCTCCTGGCTGGGCACCACTCGCTGTTGGCCGCCCCCGCCATCCATGGCGCACCCGCTCTGCTCGCTGCTCCCGCCCTGTACGCCGCTCCCACTCTGTACGGTGCCAACGCCTACGGTGCCCACACTTACGGTGCCCACGCCTACGGCTCTCCCCTCCTAGGCCACTACCTTAAGAAGCGCTCGCTGGCACCCGTACTGTACTCTGCACCCTCCGCCGTGTCGCACCAGTCCCGCGTTGACGTAGTGTCCAGCCCCGCCGTGGTGGCGCACGCCACGCCAGTCCTGGCTCACGCCGCACCCGTATTTGCCCACGCCGCGCCCGTTCTTCACGTGCCCACTGCCGTGTCCCACCAGTCCCGCGTAGACGTGCGCTCTAGCCCCGCGCTCGTATCCTCGGTAGCATACGCTCCCTTGGCGCACTCCGCTCCCCTGGCCCTGGCACACTCCGCCCCCCTGGCCTACTCCGCGCCTCTGCATCATGCCTCGCCGCTGCTCCATGCCTGGTGAACGTCTGCTCTCACGGACTACTGAATCATGTACATATTAGAATCCTCGCAATATTTATAAATATAGTGAATATCGAACACGAAAAAGCTTTTTGATTTACTTACCCTAACAGATTATATAACATTTTATCAATACGTAACGAATGATAGTTTATTTATTATTTACACATCGCATCAACAAAACGACGTACTCTAGGTACTCCGAGCTCAAAGACGGTGTATTTTTCAAGTTCTTTTTCAAGGTTCGTAATAGTATGTGAACCATTACGAAAATCTGTTTATCCATTGATGAAAATTATCAACAGTTTCTTTTAACTTTGTCATAGCTGGCAATCGAGCACGGGATCCATCTGCGGCATCTATGCCTTAAGACTTCATTAATCGTAGATGTTATTGATACATTATATTCTTATTAATTGTTTATCAATTAACGACGCGTTGCCGACCGTAGGCCTAAGATAGAATTGCCTTTGTTCCACTAATTACACTGGCTGTTCCTTTTCTTTATCCGGAACACAACTATATTATTATAGGGCATTAGAAAGAAATTGCTCGTAATATTAATTGATTTAGAAATAAATACATTTTGAGAATTTGTCTTTTGATGTATAAGTTTTTGGAAGGTTTTTTCGGGTCTAGGCAAATCAAGGTGGTGATACAGTGCAAATACAATAAGTACTACTATTGAGATTGACTGAAGTTGAATAATACATAATATTATTCATAAAATACCTGTATTAAATTAGTAATTCAATATTATTTTATTTAAAACTAAATAATAATCAACTCACCAATACATCAACTCAACGCCCCAAGGTACATAAAAGCTGTGTTGCACATGTTTGGGAGCGAAGCCATAATGAATACACCCACATATATACGTGAAAAATTTGTGTTGATCAGTCACCTGAGAATCTCCGACTGGTGTCTAAAACAAGCCTTACACCGTTCTACAATTTAAAGTGATTAAGGACAACTAAGAAGTTGCAGCTAATAAATCGGCAAGCTCATATTCTTTTACTACTTATCGTGGGAGGGAGTGACAACCTTTAGTGCCAGAGTTGATCAAGCTACCTCTGGAAACTCCACAGGGCTATGACGTGAACACCAACAGAGAACGGGCAACTTAAGGACACCTTAAGGCTTACAAGAAAACGATCCAGTACACACATCAAAAAAAGTTTGAGATCACTTCGAAAATACAAATAGAATAAAACTTTTTTTCTTTTTCTTCTAAGATTCTTCATTTAAAAATCAAAACTTTTAATAACAAAAGACTTAAAAAAATCAATTGTTTTTTTGTATAAAAAGAGATTAAATCATTGTTTACGCTCATTCAGAAATCTGACTAATTTGATTCAATTGTTTGTTCTAACTTTTCGAAGAAGGAGTTCATTCAGAAAGATGTCGAGGGGATTATCAGAAGTTTTAGGAGCAAGACCAAGTAACATTGTTACTTTGGGGGAAGAAAGGCAGTCTACGAGACAAATAGCACGCAGAGTGTCTGTATCCCGATCCTGTGTCGTGACCACGTTACGGAGGTATCGCAGCGTGGATAACTTTGCTGATTGACCTCGCAGTGGTCGGCCAACTGTTCTTACTGCTGCTCCGAAGCGTTACATCAGATTGCTGACTGCCCGACCTAACATCAATGCCACTAAAATAAAAGCTGAGTTGCGGGCTGCTACTGGACTTGAAATCAGCACTCAGCATTGCTTACACCAATTAATCGTTGGATTACGAGCGAGAAGATCCTGGCGAGCAGCCCTGAACTCACAGCAACGACAGCGACGCAGATTCCATTGGGCTAGACTACGCCAAAATGAATAAGACGACGAGAAAAACATTGGGTGGAATTGTCTCTTCGTTGACGAGTCCAGAATTAGCATTGATCCGGACTGTTGGAGTGGTGGAACCTTTTGGTGAAGTTAATTAAGTAGATCAAATATAGTTTAAACACACACATTTATTAAAAATATTTTATGATTAGCTTCGCTCGCACAGTACAATAAGTAACGTCGTAAGGCAGCCATGACAGACAGATAGAACTTATACTCGTACAACAATAGATGGCGCTGTGTATCAATCTACATTATAAATTTACCACAGATTACAACACACCTCCTTAAATTTATAATCTTAATATTTTACATACATAAACAATAAGAAAACAAAATTAAAAGAACTACTCTTCCATTAACAAAACATTAAGTCTAAGATAATCTTAACCCTACCCTATTTCTCAGAAAATTACTTTTATCTAAACTTTTAGTTAACACGTCTGCTAAGTTAAATTTTGAATCAATTTTTACAATATCTATTATACCCTTTTCATAGTTTTCATTTATCTAATGATATTGCACTCCAATGTGCTTTGAATTTTTAGTAAAATTGCCATACTTAGCAATCGAAATTGCATCTGAATTATCTTCATACAATTTTATTGGTTTATCAAACTTTACACTGAATGATTCAATTAACAAGTTTCTAATGAAAATTAATTCTGTCACTGCCTCTGACATAGCAGTATATTCTGCAAAAGTTGAACACTTAGTAACTGTATTTTGCTTATGTGTTTCCCAAAAATTCAGTTATTATATAATCTTATCACATAACCTGTTTTAGATTTTCTATCTACATTATCTACTGCATAATCAGAATCTACCATACGATCTAATATATCAGTGCTTACATTATCATCATAGGTTAACTTTAAATCCTTGGTCTTTTATAAATATTTTAATACTCTCATTGCATATTTGTAATGTGTTCTATCATAACAATTTTGGTATCTACTTAAGTAGTTTACGCTGAATGCTATATCTGGCTTAGTGCCAGTACTAATTCACCTATTATATTTCGGTACTTTAAACTATCATCTACTTTGCTAGCTTTTACTAATTTTAAGTGTGTTTCCATTGGAGTATCATACAACTTAGAATTTTCCAGATAATATTTTACAGCTAGAGATTCAATATATTTTGTTTGACTTAAAGTCATTCACGTTCTATTATCACTATAATCAATATCTATGAAAATATAACTTTTGACTTTTCCAAGGTCTTTAATTGCAAATCTTTCCATTAAACTAGTTTTTACTTCTTTTACTTTATCTTCATTTTTACAACAAATAAAAAGGTCATCGACAAATATTAGTATATATATTGGATCTTTACTTGTGCTATTTACATATAGTTACTTCTAACAAAATTCAAAGTCATACCATATTCTAGGGCTTTCTCTGAGGCCATAGAGTGCTTTTTGCAATTTGTAAACTTTATTATCCTCAGTTTCATAACCTTGTGGTTGATTTATAAACACTACTGACTTTACGTGACCATTTAAAAACGCTGTCTCAACATCCATTTGTTCTATGAAAAAGTTATTTTTACAACTGTATGATAATCACATTTTTAATGTTTGCATTTTACCTACTGGTGAATAGACATTTTCAAGATATTCTTTTGGCTGAAAACCTCGTACAACTAATCTGGCTTAGTAAGTTTTATTACTTTTCTTTTTAAAGACCCACTTGACTTCACCTTTTTATCTTTTGGCCGTTCAACAATTTGCCAAGTGTAATTTTTGTTTAAGCTATTGATTTCTGAATTCATTGCTATTTGCCATTGTTTACAATCGTGAGAACTCATTGCCTCCTCGAAGGTATTTGGTACATTTGCATCAATGTGATTTACATAAATAAAATGTGATACTGGGTTACCATATCTAGAAATTGGACTTATGTTTCTTTTTAGCCTTTTTTCTACAACTAGTTTGTCCCTGTTGTTACTTTAGTTACCATCAATAACAAATTTTTTCACAGCATTATCAGAACAAGTATCATTTACATCTACATAGTTTTCCTTTTTAAATATTCCATTGTATATATCTGAAGTTTTATTTCTATCGAAATCTCTATCCTTTTCATCATCAAGTTTTTCTGAACAAATTGAGTATTTTCTTCGACTACCTGTACATGTCGAGCGTTAATTATCCTAATATTTAATAAAACTCTCAAACTATTTTCATTATAACCTACTAACACTCCTAGTTGGGCTTTATCCTCCCATTTAGTTTTTCTCAAAGCCTCTGGAACCCTGACATAAACTCTACTTCCATAAATCTTTAAATTTTCTACATTAGGTTTAGTACCAAAAAATATTTCAAAAGGAGTTTTATTCTCAACTGTATTAGCAATTGTTCTATTTTTTAAGTATGCCGCTGTTTTAATAACTTCAGACCAATATCTTCTATGAATTTTAGCTTCTCTCATCAGACATCTGCCTATGTCCATAGGAGACCTATTGTACTTTTCCGCTACACCAATTAATTCATGGACATAGGGTGGACACGGTAATAACTCTATTCCCTTTTGTCTAATGAAGTTATAAATGTCTCGATTAAGGTATTCTTTGCCATTATTGCACTGCAATTTCTTTACTGTTTTATTGAATTTTTTTCTCCACTAAATTTACAAACTCTATAAAACAACATGCAGTGTCTGCTTTACTTTTATTGCAAAAAATTCTAGTACATTTACTATAATCATCAATAAATGTCAAAAAATATTTTTCTCCACCATAGCCAGTTGTGCTGCGAGGCCCATTTAAATCAGTATGGATCAACTCAAAAATTTCGGTAGTCTTGGTTCTATTATTTTTAAAAGGTACATTAACCATTTTGCTTTCAATACAATTAGAACATTTCATTACTGTGCTTTCAATCTTATCCGGCAAATCATCTACTAATTTATTATTTATCAAGTTATTTAAATACTGAAAATTTACATGACCAAGTGCCCTATGCCATTTCTCTTTATCAGTAAATTTTACTGAATTTATGTACTTTTCACCATTATCAATTTTTAAAACAGAACTCTTAATAGCATATAAGTTATCTATTTTGTTTGCAACAACTATTAATTCTCTTGATTGAGTAAAAATTTTTGCATATTCATTTATGCTACTATTGTGCATTTTTTAGTTATTTTTAAAAAACCTGACAAATTTTGCTTGATACCTTTTACAAAATAAACATTTTTAAGATCAATGTATTTCTCATTATAATAATTATTGAAACAAATTTTGACAGTACCTATTTTAGTTGCTTCTAACATTTTACCATCTGGCAGCTTCACATTAATGGGGAACTTTGAATCTACATAATTATAGAAAAATGTGTCATTCTTTAAAATGTGGTCTGTACACCCATTATCTAACAACCAACTTATTTCATTGTTATTATCATTATATTCACCTTCATACCGGTCTCCTGCTACCTGGTTTGCTTCTGGAGTACATACTTGAGTTTTCCATGACTCTGCTGCAAGATCAGCTCCCTGAGTCCTTAATGATTCACATCTGGAAAGATTATTATTTCTGGCTCGCCCATGACCTTTGTAAAATCCACCTCTGTTGTTATCTCTATAATGTCCTTGCTGGCGTTATCTGGTTGGATATCTTCCTTGGTAGCTATTTTGCCTAAGACCGTTTCTCTGAGCAGGCCAACAGTCCTTCTTGAGATGGCCGGGTTTTCCACAGTTAAAACATTTTGCTTGAGTTTTGGCAGCAAATGTGCTCATATCACTTATCCTGTCTGTGGCACTCGCAGTCATATTTTTCTCTTTTATTTTATACTGTACATAATCTACTGTTCTTCGTCCTCTCCAATATAACTAAAACTTGGAGGTAAAGCTCTAAGCAACTATCTCATCTTCTCAGGTTCATCTATTTTGCCACCAGCCGATTTAGAATCGTTCTGTTATATCCTACCCTAGTATGGGTATATTGCTGAGCAAACTCTTTGAGTTGTTTACTACTTAATGTCCTACTTTAATTTTGTTTGTGCATCATTTTTAGTTTACGTAAATCATAATTTGTTTTTCAAATACTAGTGCGCGTTTAGACTCCAAACTGACAACACTAATCAACATCCCTAATTAAAAGTTGTGACTCTGGAAAGTTTTACAATAAACAAGTGTGTTTCGAATAAAAGAGATTTTTTTAACTCTCCAACCTCCTGCCTCTTAACAAAATTGGTGGCAGCGGTGGGATAGAGTAAGTGGTGTCCGAAGATACCCATCTATCTCGAATCTACGCGAGGCAGAGAAGATTGACAGTAAGCCACAGCTCCTGTCACACACTCTTCATGATCAGAAGGTCAATACATTTTCGCTGATCCAACTTTCTAAGTCTTATATAGCCTTATCAGACGATAAGCTAAGTTATATTCTTATTGATGATTTTAATAATTGTAAATTAATAAATGATGAACTTTCTATCTGTTCTTTAATAAATATCCGTTCAAGTATAAATAATCCTTGTTGTGAAAGTAAATTATTAACAGAAGTCATCTTATCTTTGCCAGCTGAATGCAATAGCAAACTTTTGTATGGACTAATTGACATATGGCAAATTTTGAATAATAACAAGTGGATCTTTGTTCAATCCAAACCATGGAAATTAACAATTAAATGCGATGATAAAATGTATGACCAGACTTTATTAGGTACAGGTATTGTGAAACTTACCGACAACTGTATCGGTTATTCGAAAACAAACCAACTTTTACCTTCTAGTTCTAAGAAATTATATGTTAAAAGTAATATTAATAAGTATCAATTTTAATATTTTTGACGTAGAATTTTGTAAAAAGGAAAATTTTAATCATACTTTACCGCATTTATTGCTTATTAAATTGTCGAATATTAATTTAGATAATTTACAATACACTTCGCATAAACTTGATTATTTAGAAAATGAAATAAATAAGGCTCAACAAGAGTCACATTTTATACGTTATGGTACATATTATTCTTCTTTTACAAATTTTTTGTAATTGTTTGTATTTTACTTTACATTTTTTATAAGGTGTTTAGATATTTTTATTGTTCTAATAATAACCGAAGTTTGTGTTGTATCAGCATCTATAACCAATGTAATGATAAAAAGGATATTAGAAATCAGTCTAAATTGTGAAACTCTATTGAAATGACTTCTGATGCATCTTCTAAAGAAGATCATAAGTCTATGAATCTATAGAATGTAATCTAAAAAACCTTAATTTCAGTTCATCTTCTAGAAATATTGATAATTTTTAGTTTTATAACAAATGCGTACTCTTTCTTTTGAATTTTTATTTCATGTTTTATGTTCAAAATTTAAAATTTAAAGCTATGTTTTGTGTTTTAATTTTGAAGTTATTCTCATGTGTCTTTGTTTCATTTTAATGTTTTGTAAAGGGATATTGATTATTTTTGGAATGTTTTAATAACTTCGCTTTTCCATTTTAAGGGTTAAAGCCCCGTCTTAACCGGGGGGCTGTTATATCCTACCCTAGTATGGGTATATTGCTAAGCAAACTCTTTGAGTTGTTTTCTACTTAATGTCCTACTTTAATTTTGTTTGTGCATCATTTTTAGTTTACGTAAATCATAATTTGTTTTTCAATTATTCCAAACTGACAACACTAATCAACATCCCTAATCAAAAGTTGTGACTCTGGAAAGTTTTACAATAAACAAGTGTGTTTCGAATAAAAGAGTTTTTTTTTAAACTCTCCAACCTCCTGCCTCATAACAGTTCGTTGTTTTCTCAAAATCAACAAAAAAATCTTCTATACTGTAGTTGTTTAGATTATTTTTTTTAATTTTCTTCTACATATAATTTGCATAGCAGTTGATTGTGTTAAATACATCTTGTAAAACTTTTCCAACATTTCATAAGCTGTTGTACATTCAGCAATATATTCTAGTTGTTTGTCTAATATTATAGTTCTTGCTTTTAGATCCATTTTCTTCCAATGTTGATTTTCTTTATAAGGGATTATACAAATGGCGGGCTCGTTGCATTATTTGTATTCGAGTAAAGTTAATAACCTTAATTTCCAGCTTGAATAATTTACACCATCAAAAATGGGTATTGTTCTGTCTTCTATCCTTGCTTGTTTAGCCATTATAGTAATGATAGCTTATTTCAATAACTTTTTTTCACCAGAATTACGCGAGGCGTACTATACCACTTTCCACGTGGTGGCCGTTTCTTGATCACACTGTATTTTACTTATTAACCACCTAACCACGCTCTGCTACCATGTTGGAGTGGTGGAACCTTTTGGTGAAGTTAATTAAGTAAACCAAATATAGTTTAAACACACGGACAACTGAGGTCTCCGTGTCTGGAGAAGACGTGGGAACGCTGAAAGACAAAGAACTGCCACCGGAACCGTTCAACAAGGCGGAAAATTGGTATCCTTTTGTAGTATAATGGTTGGTGCTAGAACGCCGTTGATCCCGTATCGTGGCTGGATGGCTGCAGCTTTGTACCAAACCATTGCTATTGATGGAATTCTCAGGTCATTTAGAAAAAACCATGGCCCTCGATTCGTATTGGTTGACGATAATGCACCCGCACATTGGTCTCTACGAATCAACGCTGTTCTGTGTGAATACGACATTACCAAGTTAGACTGGCCTGCCGGCTCGCCTGACTTAAAACGTTACGTAAGCAAAATTCTTTTAAAAAGTAAAATTTAAAAAAAATCCATCCTCACCTTGTGATCTCAAACTTTTTTTGATTGTGTATGTCTGCCGCAACGAAGATTGCTTTTCTTTGACAATTATGTCACATGCTGGATACTAAATGCATAAACAGAGATAAATATTCGTCACCAGGTTCTGTAACTGAGAGCCAAGTCAACTGAAAGCTATTGTTAGTTTAGTAATTAATCTTTCTTGATTTATTTTTATTTCATTAACTTAGGGTCAATTTCACCAACCCAAAAATTACACGAGAATACCTTAACAAGTAGCAGTATGTTTATTCTGCGAAATATATATATTTTCTCAGTTTATATGTTTATAATACGTAAAATTGGTTAACTGCTAGTAATTGCTAGCTAAAAGAGAATAAAGCTAATGCAATATTGTTAAGATTTTATTGGGGGGGTCTTTAAACCTTGAAAGAAAAGCAAAACAAAATTAAAAGTTATGTAACGAGGATGTTGCATCTAGCGCTCATAAACACTTTCGGTACCTAAATTCAGCATACACAAAAATACACTAATACGTAATACCTTAATTAGATAATTTAACTAAAATTAATTTATTTTTAATTCTTCAAAACAAGGTAAATCTGTAGCAGTCACTTCTCAGATATGCGAGTGGTTTCATATTAATCGCCATAATCGGTAACCACGTGCGAGTTTCTCTTGGTTCTTATATTAACCATCGACTTAAAAAGAGCGGTGTTAAAGTTGAAAGTGTCTATCTGTCTGTCTCCGAAGCAAACAATAATAAATAAATAAATCCTCAGACAAGCACGCCAACTGTAAGGCCGCAAAGTAAGCAGAGCTTGTGTTATCAGTGACCATACAGCAAACAGGAGTTAACAACATGTAGAAATATAAACAACCATGACCCGAGATCTAACTTCTTTGTACATCACACAAAATGAATACTCCGTCCAGGACTCGAATATCTGGCGTATGAGCCAAAGTTACTACCCACTACGCAACTCGGCCGACGCACACCCCGAATAGACCGTATTTAACGCGGTTTTTAATATTCGAAAGCTGAATGAATCAAGAGTATTCTTGATGAAAATCAGTTTAGCCGCTATTAATGTTCTTAATGACGTTTCCTTAGTCTGCATAGTTTTTCTATCAGTTGGGTTTTTTTTTTAATTGCGTCAATAAATAACTTCTTGCACTAAGAAAGGATGAGCCAGTAAACTACTGGAGTAGGTAGCAATTCAATTTAAGTTGCTTAGTAGTTTATGAATATGCTACTATATTATAATAGATATTAATAAAGTAATTTTATTTTTTATCATCTTATAATTATTAACTTAATACACTTACACATAGGTACATTCTAGAATTGTAAACATTTTTAATAAATATTGTTTTATTTATTAAATTTAAATATAAATAAGAATAAATATTCTAATGATTGTCAAAAAAACAAAGCAATTTGCATATATTAAATATTAGATTAACGATGCCACTTATCATCAACTGTTTCCAATAAGTTTCTAATAATTGGTTACTTTAAAGCTTTTTAGTAGACAGAGTTAGAAAATTTTAAGAGGATTTTTCCCAAAGCGCAAAAAAACTATACGTATTAATTGTTGCCATAAATATAGGCGTTACACATAAATCTTTAAGTTTATAGTATAAGAAACAGGCAGCAAAGACTAAAAAGAGAAATGGATAGAAGAGAAAACGTAATTTGTGTGTTTATGCTAATGCACAAAGTTTGTCATAATTAGTGATATAAAAATTTCAATTGTAACTTTCTCTCAATTTTGAGTTAAAAAAAAAGTTTTAGTGGGAAAATTTATGTATATTAAATTGGCACTGTCAACAAAGGTCTTTCTTTGGCTTGGAATCATTTTATTTAGATTTTAAGCAATGAAAACTTGATTCTTAAAGGCATAGCATTACATTAGTATCAAATTATCTGTTAATGAATAAGCTCGTTCAAGGATAAAAATTTACAAAATTCACGGTGTCCGTGATTTATTAGGTACAAAAAATAATTATTACGTAAAATGGACGCATGTGAATAGCGCCCTAACTTGGTTTAACAAAAAAAATATTTGTATACATTTCAAAATACATTGCTAATTGCATTTATTGTCTATGAAAAAATTATAGATAGTTTATTGAATCATATTTATCTAAAAGTGATAATAACAATCTTAATAAAAACAAATTTATTAAGACAAAAAGCAGCGAAACGAAATAACAATAAGATTTTCAATTCTCCAGTAGCGACCAGGGCAAATGTAACGATATTTATGTAATGATCGCAGGCTTTTGGTACATCATCAAAATATGGATATTGTAGGATCTAAGTGGAAATCAAGTTCTTTTGATCAATCAATTTATTTGTTTGTTTACGAAACTCATTCTTGCATAATTGACACTAATTAATTTGCAAAATAAGTCTACAAAAACATGCTTTAGTAGATAAATGATCTATGTTATTATAATGTATAAGCATCTCAAAAGTAGATTTTGTTCGCAGTTAACGTTCAAATAAATAAAGTAAACAAGGATCCTTTGAAAAGTGAGATCGTTGCTCTTCTTGAAGGCCGCGTATATCCTAACTTTATCCTTATTATACAATGTTTTTGAATACACTATGATATTATGACATAACTATTAAGTAAATAGTTTTAATTATCAAAACAAATGAACGCTTATTTGAGCTTCAAAAATGGGAATCAATGATGTCATAATCTATTATTAGATCGATTATTTTTGGTACACTTAAAAAACTAAGTCCAGATTAAATTTTGGTGCCGATATTAACGAAGAATTTACAAATTGACTAGCTTTTGCCCGTGGCTTCGCTCACTTACCCCTCGCCAAGGTAACCTTTGTCCTTGTTGTACCTATGACAAGGCGTGTTTAAGGGTCCAATAAGGTCAAAAATAATACAACCGTATCCAGGAACGAATTCACATATATTCAAATTCAGCTTACACCCTATTGCATGATTGTTAAACTTAACTATGCGATTTAATTCGACGCATATGCCATCTATTGGCAGCTATGAGAAACTTAGAACTAATACACATTAAGTTGAGGTTGGACATACCGCCCACCATGGACCGTAGGTACATAAATCATGCTTATACCGCCCACCATGCTTGAACTATGTAGAAACAATGATATAAGTGGTGGGAATGGGTACAACTAAATTAGAATTAAACATTTTAAAAATAAACATGTGTCTAAGTGGACTGTAAAACTCTAAGCTTGATTTTACATTACTTAAAATTATAAAACATCTTATCAATAAAAGTTAATCGGCTAAACTTTAATTACTTATAGTACTGCTTGATTAAACAATACAATTCTCCGTTACAGAAACATATAAAAACAATAAATGCCTTTCTGGCCTATTTATTTAGTGACTGGTAATACACAAAGTTTGGATACTGGTCTTTTAATTACATGCCCATTACATTTTACACTAACTACACGCGTTATGTTGTCCACACCCGGATGTTTTTCAACAATGAGACCATACATCCACCGGGCTGGAGGAAGATCATCCTCCTTCACCAACACAACATCACCTGTGTTAGGTTCAGGCGTCTGATTGTTCCACTTATACCTATGTAGGAACTGTGTAAGGTATTCTTGCGACCATTTCCGCCAGAAATCTTGCACCATGCGCTGAGAGAGTTGCCACCGTTTCAAACTACTTATATTGGAATTTATGTAGTTGGCATCTGGAGGAAGCAGTAAAGGTTCACCCACCAGGAAATGACCTGGGGTTAGTGGCATTGCATCATCAGAATTAGTGTTGATACTGGACATGGGTCTCGAATTGAGACAAGCCTCAATTTGAGCCAGCACAGTAGTCAGCTCCTCGAAAGTGAGCGTAGAGTTGCCAACAACTCGCCTGAGGTGGTGCTTTGTGGATTTAACTCCCGCTTCCCATAACCCTCCAAAGTTGGGAGAGTGGGGAGGTATGAAATGCCACTCAGTTCCATTTGAAGACAACCAGTTTGCTATTTCAGGCACTAGGCCAGATCTTTCTTGACCTAAGAGTAAATTCAACTCACGAGCAGCTCCTGTGAAATTGGTACCATTATCGCTAAAGAGTTGTTCACAATGACCACGCCTTGCCACGAATCTTTTGAAAGCAGCTATAAACCCCTTAGCGGACAAGTCACTTACTACTTCTAGATGTATGGCTCTGGTTACCATGCATATAAATAGACAGATGTATCCCTTATATGCGTGGTGGCCCCGACCTTTAGACACTCTAACATTGATAGGGCCGGCGTAATCTACGCCGCTATGCTTGAAAGGTCGGCTTGGCGTTACTCTTGCCAGAGGCAGTTGACCCATAAGCTGTTCTCGTTTTTGAGCAGCGTATCGCATACAAACCACGCAGGAACGAACAAAGTGCTTGACTGGATTTTTCCCACCGATAATCCAGTATTTGGCCCTCAAGTAATTGATCATTATTTGTGGACCCCCATGTAGGGTTTTGTCATGAGCGTCAGCTATGACTAAACCTGTTAAGTGTGACTTAGATGGAAGAATGATCGGATGTTTACGCCCTTCACTAACAGCAGCTCGATCTAGGCGTCCGCCCACACGCAATACACCTGCACCATCAACAAACGGATTCAGCGAGGTAAGTTTGCTTTTCTTTGTAACTGACCCGTGCTTGTTTATGCTTTCTATCTCATTCCTGAAGTATACGCTTTGACATTGCTGAATACACATAATCAGTGCTTCCTGCAATTCTTTGCTTGTCAACCATTGAGGAAACTGGCCAGAGTGTGCTTTGGTTGCTTTGAGCTTAAATCTATTACACCAACTGAAAACTCTAACGAGTGTTCTCAATGTTGAAAACCTTTCCCATAAAGAATTATCACAATTTATGCTTACCATGGCTTGTGCCTTGACCTTTCTTTCTTCAGAACTAGTATCATATGCCTCAGTCTTATTGCAATTAATTTCTTTATCATTTAGCCAGATAGGGCCATTCTTCCACATGTAAAGATTCTGCAGTTCTGACGGCAAAACACCACGCGACGCACAGTCTGCAGGGTTTTCTTTGGAATGGACGTGTGACCACTGTGATCTATCTAGACTGTTCAGGATCTCGGACACGCGGTTGGCTACAAATACTTTCCATCTGCTGGGATGACTACTAAGCCACGCAAGCACAACTGAAGAATCTGTCCACGCATACAGTTGTTTTTTAGGAATGGCCAGTACATCAGACACTTCCGTGAGCAATTTGACAAGCAACACCGCCCCGCACAGCTCGAGTCGAGGAATGGAAATCTGCTTAATCGGTGCTACTTTTGTTTTAGAAGTAATGAGTTGGACGTAGACATTACCACTAGTATCTACCACACGAATATATACAACTGCTGCGTAAGCTTCATTGGAAGCATCACAGAATCCATGAAGTTCAACACAATTATCGTTACGTCGTGTATGGATCCATCTAGGTAACTCGAAGTTCGTCAATTGTGCGAGCTCGCTTCTGTATTTCCTCCATTCCGATAAGAGATGAGGAGTAAGTTCTTCGTCCCATTGTATTCCAGCGACCCATAACTTTTGTATAAATATTTTAGCTTTTATTATTACAGGTGCAAACCAACCTAAAGGATCATAAAGCCGAGATATATCAGAAATAACCTTTCTTTTAGTTATAGGTCCGTTGATCTCAGGTAATATCACTGAATACTTGAAGGCATCGCTGCATCGGTCCCAGGTAAGCCCCAATATTTTTGCTAATTTGCTGTCTTCTTTATCAACCAATTGTTTTATTTCTGTTACAGGTTTCTTTGCAGTGACATCGTTCCTCTGTGTAAACTTCTTTAATTTCTCCTTCTCTGTCATCCATTGCATCAACTCTTCATTATTGCTGGTCCACTTTTGCAACTCAAAACCTCCTCGAGCAAGTAACTCTGTCATTTCTTTGTATAACTGTTTTCCTTCTTGAACGCTACCACAACCTGACATAAAATCGTCGACATAATAGTCTGATAACACCCTTTCAGCTGCTTCGGGGAAGTCATGTCTTTCGTCATGGGCTACTTGTTGTAAAGTACGAACGGCCAAGTATGGAGCACATGATGTTCCAAAGGTAACCCTCAAAAGTCTATAATGCTGTACTTCACCTGCGGGATTATCGCGCCACAATAAACGTTGATAATCAACATCATTCTGAGACACTATTACTTGTCTGTACATTTTTATTATATCTGAGGACAAGCGTATAGGATAAGTCCGCCACCTCATTAAGATGTGTCTAAGAGCAGCTTGAAGAGTTGGACCAACTAACAAGTCATCATTCAACGAGACACCGTTATCACCCTGACAGGAAGCATCAAACACTACTCGGACCTTAGTCGTGCTTTTGTCTTCTCGTATTACAGCAAGATGAGGTAAGTAACAAATATTTGATTTTTCTTTCTCATTTGCTGGTACGATTTCCATGTGACCCAAGGCCAAATACTCATGGAATACCTCAGAATACCTGCGCTTTAAGTCTAAATCTTTAGATAACTTTCGTTCTAAAGACAAAAATCTTTTAAAAGCAATTTCCTTTGAATTGCCTTGTGTGCATTTAGGTTCTTCCTTAATAGGAAGTCTTACTACGTAACGACCGGAAGCATCTCTAGTGGTCGTGCTTGCATATATTTCTTGACACCGTTGCTCATCTTGGGTCAAATGTTTTTTAGCCTTTACATCAGATGGTTCCGATTCTATTTCCCAAAATTGTCGCAGTAGATCATTTTCAGTTAACTGAACATGCATGGTAACAATTGTATTGTTACACATTACGGAATCATCAGCGCTGCTTGAATCAGTCTCTCCAGATATTATCCATCCCAGAGAGGTGTTTTGAGCTATGAGACAACCTGAAGTATTTTTGACTAAACCTTCTTTTAATATTTGACCATATACTTTGGCCCCCAGTATTAAATCCACCTTATTAGGAGTGTCAAAAGTAGGGTCAGCTAACGACAATTGTGTGAATTGATACCACAATTGAGCAATAACTTTTTTATTAGGAAGAAGATTAGTCAGCTTGTTCAAAACATGAGCCTTTACTCGAATAACAAAACTGGAGTCGTGAAGTGATTGCAATTTAATGTAAACAATAGACTTGGAGACCACTGCGGGACTCGTGTCACTTCCCAACACTGAAACATAACTTTTGCTTGGAATCTTCTTTAACCCTAAAGACTGCACTGCAGACTCAGAGATAAAAGAAGCCTGAGACCCCTGGTCCAACATGGACCTAAATGTTATGCTTCTGCCTGTACGAGACTCAATATTAACTAAAGCGGTTGCCAGCAATATTTGTGAGTGCATGTTTGAGAAACAACTTGTAATTGCTTGATTGGAATCGCCCTGCAATAAAGCTACTTTGGATACGGTAGACGAATCAGTTGCCTGATGAGCGCTGCTAGCGCTGCTTGAACCTTCTACAGGTTTCTGACCTTTATTGGATTGATGAAGTAAAGAATGATGCTTTTTTTGACATATGCGGCATCTCGTTGGATGCAAACATGAGTTTACTGAGTGTCGAGGACCTAAACAATTATAGCATAAACTCCGAGTCTGGACAAAATCACGGCGTGTATCAATATTATTTTTAGCAAATTTCTTGCAAGCATGCAACTTGTGACTTTCATTACAATATGGACAGATACCAGTAGTTGCATGAAAAACTTTTAAATTATTATTTGGTGTACGATTTACATAGTTGTGCTTAGTGCTTTTACTATCTACAAATTCCAAAGATCTAAATCTATGCTCAAGAAACTCTTGAAATTGTTTGAAAGTAGGCAATTTATCACTAATTTCACTTATTTTTAATTCCCACATTTTCCTTGATTCATTGTCTAACTTTAAGCCAATTATGTAAATAACCATTATGTCCCAAGAAGATGTATCAATATTTAAGTTTTCTAAAGCACTTAAACATTCACTAGTTGTATCTAAAAGTTCTTTGATAGCATGTGATGATTCAGATGTTAAAGACTTTTGATTCATAAACCTTTTCAAAATACAATTAGCAAGATATCTTTTATTATTATAACGCTTTTCTAATTGTTCCCAACATATCTTATAGTTACTTTGAGTAATTGGCACTTGGCGCAATAGTTGTTCTGGTTCTCCAGATATGTGACTTTTTAAGTAATGCAATCTTTGAACATCATCTAAACTCTTATTATTATGAACTAGTGATGTAAACAAATCTCTGAAACTAGTCCACTCTGTGTATTTTAAAGAAAACACTGGTATACATATTTTAGGTAATTTAACTGAAACTGACATGCCTTGACTTTCACCTATACCACACATTGTATTGCAATTATTACTATTTTTTATAAATTTTGACAATAATTCTTTCAAATTACTTTTGTATTCAAGATAAAATTCTTCAGTTTGATCATAAACATCTGTTAAAATGTAAGAAGATTTTGTGAGTTCAGATTTAGAGGAATCACTTATTATTTTAGTATGAGTGTTTGCAAATTGTAACCAAGCTTTCTCTAAATTCTCTAATCTAGCTTCTATATATGATTGTGTTATTCTCTCCTTAGGTGATTTCTTAAAGTTACTTCTAGACTTAATAATTTTTTGTTTTATATCTTCTTGTAAATTAAACAAAGATTCCATTTTGTTTATTAAATATCACTATAAATACTAACAACAATTTGAATCTCCTGCTATAAATGTGATTTTTTATTGTAAACCAAACAATCAAAGCCAATGAAACTTGTCACTCAACAACTACACCATATTTGGTATATGCCTACACTGCACTTACAAATAAATCAGTTAATTAATATGTATGGTTTACCAGAGTACAAACAACTTAGATTTGCATTAAACTTCTATTTAAATAATGTAATTATTTTCAGCTAACCTTTCAATAAACAATTTCACAACAATTCAATAGTATTTAAGGTTACTTTGCATAAGAAAGACTGATGTTTTACCAACTTATTTGCTAACACCTAATTACAAACTAAATCTTAATAACCACTAAATCTTGAAGCACCAATACTTTAGTTAGAAGTCCAAAAATTTATAAATATTATAAGTCCAGAAATTGCCAAATTTTCTAAGTGTTAGGAATTTGCTGTATTTTTCTAAGTCTTTGGGCTTGTATTCTAAACCGCACGCAAACAGTCACAGACTCCTCGTAGTATCACTTTTTTCTGAATTATTCTAAGTCGAAACTACTGGAGTGAAACTTCTAAGTTGAAACTTCAAATGAAATAAGGTTCAAATTGCTTGATACTTTTTAGTCAATTCTTCAATGTATATAAGGTATAAAGTACTTACAGTTTTCTCACTTATGCAATTCACTGCACTATTAACTTAACCTGCACCTGCGCCACCGGACGGCACCAAGGGTCTTCACCTCAACTTGCCACACCAAACTGCGCGCACTGCATCCAGTATAATATATATGCTGGTCCGGCAAGACTGCACCAGACAGCCAGGGCACCGACACCACCGTTTGATACCGCTCGCTAATCGCTAAGATTACACTTATCCGGTTCGCTGGACCATGTTTAAGGGTCCAATAAGGTCAAAAATAATACAACCGTTTCCAGGAACGAATTCACATATATTCAAATTCAGCTTACACCCTATTGCATGATTGTTAAACTTAACTATGCGATTTAATTCGACGCATATGCCATCTATTGGCAGCTATGAGAAACTTAGAACTAATACACATTAAGTTGAGGTTGGACAAGGCGTATGCACAGTTTGACGTGAAGCTGTAATAGGTAGATAGATAGATAAACCATTTATTGCACTTTAAACATACACATAGGGTGATAAATAAATTATTTTTGTCTTTATAATATTTGATACGATATTATTTGTATGTATATATTTATTTTACTCAAGGCGAGATTCAAACTCTCAAAGCTAGGTACCTACATAGAAAGAAATTGATAGATAATGAAACTGATTGGCCTTGTGGAAAATGAAGATAAATACCAGGATTACGATGAATATGAGAAGATAAAGTCAGAGAAGTACCTTGCATTATACCAGGCCACTTAGAAACTTTTGCAAATAAATAGTTTTTATGCATGGAACATTGCCGGGTTATAATTTATTTTGAAAATTCGATTACCTAAAAGTAAAAATATATTGGTTCCAAATTTAATTTTCTCTCTTAATTTTTTAACACGCATTATGAAACTATTGTGTGTCGTAGAAAAATGGATCTGCGTTGGGAATATTTTCGTGCAAAAAGATTTTTAGGACTTCAAGTCCAACTTAAAACCTGAGGGATCGTTTAACCGACTTCAATTAGCTTGTTCAGGTACACAGTTGTGTACCGCTGGTATAACAAGTTTAAATGCGGTCGCCTTAATTTGGAGGATGAAGAAAAAGCTAAGCGCCAGTCAGTATGGATGTTTCAAAACGAACCAACGCCTGCGAAAGTGAAACAATCGAGAAGCAATGGAAAAATTTTGATCTGCAGTTTTTTCTCTTTAGTATCAATACCCTTTAAGAAACCAAAATAGCATCAATGCAGAGTGGTACACTTCCAAATGCTTACCAGAAGTGTTTGCTGCTGCGAAGCGACTGAACATGGGACTCGGAGGCCTTTTGCTCCACCACTCGGCGCTCAAGAATCAGCCTTGATTTAGCACCGTGTGACTTAAAAGTAAAAAAACAGCTCAAGGGGTACAGTGTTCATTGCCATAAGATGCGCTGACTCCATTCGAGAAGGCTGTTGAGAAGGTACCTGTTCAGACGCATGAAACTTTGTATAAACGCTGATGAAGAGTTCTTTGAAAAGATGTAATAAAAAAAAATAACCCATAGGACATTTTAATTTTTTTCCCAAAACTTTCTGAGTGCCCCAAGTATTTACTGTGCATAAACCTGAAGCTCGCGATCGAGCTGATGATGAGTAACATTCGCGTCCATAGGCATTAATAATCGTAGATTTAAATGATTAACTGTATTGATATTTATTGATTAACGATTAATGAGGCGTTGCCGATAGCAGGCTTAAGCTGGAATTACCTATGTTCCAGTTATTGTCCTGGCTGTTCCTTCCCTTTATTCGGAACACAACAACCTAAACGTGGTTATCACGGCGGTTAAAATAGGAAGGACTGTAGTACCGCCCCAGACGAGATAATATAAGTAATTCTACCATTATTTTATTAGTTTGTTCATACGTAATGTACAAACTATAGACTGGTTTCGAACATTCATTTAATATAAGAAAGATACGTTGTCCAAGAACATGGGCCATATTTAATTCCCAAACCGCAGGAGTTACGCGGGTGATATCGTTTACTCAATTTACTATTCCAACTAGTTTGCTCTGTTCCCATCCATAATAAATGTTTTGTGTTCTTTTGGGGTCTTACAATTGATTTGATGTTTATCTCGTGTATTTTATATAACAGATTACAATCCTATCAAGAACACAAGTTAAAGTTAGGTTAGGACCAAAGCCGTGCATACACAGCGTGTCAAATTAAGTTATCAGATAGAAACAAATTTCTTTCTGGTATGTGTAAAGGGTTGTTTCTTTCCTTCTCTCCTTATGTGGGATATTATATATGGGCTCCTCGTAAATTTAACGGGAAGATAATTCCAATGAGCAGTCCAGTGAATGGTTTCGGCTCCTGTAGGCTGGCTAGCTGTAGATTTAAAGGTACAAAAGAATGTCATATTAATAAAAAATTCATTATGTAATAAATTGTGCATTCATGTTGTTTTTATTTATTTTATCCTGATTATTATCTAATATGGACTTAACTTACATGCTGGAAAAGGTTAGTGTGTACGTAAAGTCGATTATTTTATATTGCTGTCTTTATAAGCTACAAGTCTGAATAATTTTACCGAAACTAGTAGGTACGCATTTTAATCAAATAGCATAATTTAAACGATAATAGCGACGGTTGTCAGTAAATAGATAAGTTGGTCGATGAGCACTTTTTGGCCCACGTCACTGTCACATAAAAAACCACGCGTAAAGATGAGTTGGACTATTTATTCACTGTTAGGTAGATATCTAGAATAACTTATTTGAAGCGTAAAATATTTACCTGTAGACATCATGGTTATTAAATAAAATGGAAAAATGGATTTCTGAATAATCTTGCAATCCTGAAAGTTGTCTCAAAAGTCTTATAAAATTCAGTCTTCGCTTTTAGATCAACGGGGTTAGTCAAAAGGATCAGCAATGATTTTTTTTGCCAAAATTCCGATTATTTTCTACATCTTAATATAATTACATCTTTAAAATTGTAGAGCATGTAAGTCTAAGAAAAATTGTTAAAGGTATTTTGTTATACGCTTAACCGATTACAAACTAATCTGTGGACTATGATTGTTCGTGATTAATTAACAATATTCGAATAATGCTAACAGAGGATCATGTAAATGGCTTAGGGTACACATTTTTTTCAGTTAAGCGTAAGAAAAACGTTTTGTGAACTTTAAAACATTTGTGAACATCATTGGTACCATAAGAAGCAAGATATTTGTAAAGAACCGTTTTTGGGGTAATAACTTGAATAATATCATACAAGAATTTTTTAAGACTCTTGTGGGGTTAAAATGGAGATTAATACGCGTTTCCAAGAACCCAAAGCCATTGACACATTTTCAAAATTTGACAAAATGAGCTTACAAATACCGAAGGTAGGGTTTGGTGGTGTGACTATAGTTCATTCATTCGTAATAATAATATCGGCAACACTATAAAGATAAGTTAATAAAATGGTTTGTCTGTGTTCGATATTCACTTTATTTATAAATATTGCGAGGATTCTAATATGTACAGTTGTCTATGAGAGCAGATGTTCACCAGGCATGGAGCAACGGCGAGGCATGATGCAGAGGCGCGGAGTAAGCCAGGGGGGCGGAGTGTGCCAGTGCCAGGGGAGAGGAGTGCGCCAGGGCCAGGGGAGAGGAGTGCGCCAGGGCAAGGGGGGTGGACTGCGCCAGGACTAGAGGAGAGGAGTGCGCCAGGGGAGCGTACGCGACTGAGGAAACGAGCGCGGGGCTGGATCGAACGTCCACACGGGACTGGTGGGACACGGCGGCGGGAGCGTGTGCGAGCACGGGCGTGGCGTGAGCCAAGACGGGGGCGGCGTGCGCCACCACAGTGGGGCTGGACACGACGTCAACGCGGGACTGGTGTGACACAGCGGAGGGCGCGGAGTACAGCACGTGCGCCAGCGAGCGTTTCTTCAGGTAGTGACCCAGGAGGGGAGAGCCGTAGGCATGGGCGCCGTAGGTGTGGGCACCGTAGGCGTGGGCGCCGTACAGAGCGGGAGCAACGTGCAGGGCCGGAGCAGCGAGCAGAGCGGGAGCAGAGTGTACATCCACGCGGGACTGGTGGGACACGGCGGCGGGGGCGGCAAGCAGAGCCGGTGTGGCGTGGACGGCGGGGGCGGCCAACAGCGAGTGGTGCCCAGCCAGGAGGGGTGCGTGGGTCTCTAGCGCCTTGGCCTGCAGGTGCAACGCGCGCGCGCCGATCACCTCCACGGTGTCGAGCGGACGGCCCCGCGCATCAAGCACAATGGCGGGATGGTGCGGTGGCTGCGCCAGTGGCACCAGCGACCCGCACGCCGCGGCGACCAAGCAGAACAACACCACCATCGGTTTCATGACGAACGTGGTCTGTGTTTGTCTCACGAACTGAACAAGTAGATCACTTCAAACCGTCTACGGCTGACTGATACGATTCAACTGCCCTCTGCAGTTTTTATACTTACCGGACGTATTAAAAGGCAAAATAAATTCGATGCCTACTTAAAATATTATAATAGAACAATGTCAGCTGTCAAGAAAGTATTGACCTCGGCGCATGCGTGGCGGTCATACACAAATTAATTGTAGAGCGCGCGCGCAACACACGGAACTATGGCGGACAAAGACAAGGCGAAGCTAATCGTATCAAAATTATAAGTTACTTGAAAATAAACATTTAAAATAAATAAATGAACAAATAAAATGTCATTTGAAATATAATAAAAATTTATTTATTTAATTTTCTAATGAACAGAAAGATCTTTAGCCAATAATCGTCCAAAAGATTGAAGTTTAAGTCTTAGATTAAAAACAGATATTTTTGTAAATCTTCGTATGAGCATTTTTTTCTTTTTACTTTTAAAGAATTTAAAATCATCGGAAGATCAAACTACCAAGCTAATACTAATGGATTCTCGATACGACTGTCAACAAAGTATAGCAAAAAAAAACCACTAAATTCTTAAGAAAATTATCATGGGGTCAAATCCGCCATTTTGTTTCATATGGTAATTTTTAAACTTAGGTTGGTTCTCTAAGAAAACCAATCAAAAAACAGTACTATGCGTTAAAGTATGTTATAATTTATTATACCAGGAATAGAACACAGCCTAAACTAAAAGAGAAGAACTGTAGGCATTGGCAAGAAAGAAATAAAAAGATGACCTACATAATATTAGAAATTCCTGTACTCTTAATCTCCTTAATCTATCTTACTGTGTAAATCGATTAAAAGAAGTTGACAGGTACCCACATAAAATAGCACTTACTCCGGTTTAAATTACTTACCTACCTAAATCGAGATTTCCATTTAATTCAATTTGCCCTTGATTTAGGCTTCAGAATTTTAATTTATATATAACGCCATCTCTGTTAATCATTTAAAACTAAACCAGCATTCTGCTGCCTTTGAATAAACTCAGTGCTTTAAAAGGTAGGGAAGGTAGTCAAGATAGCTTTGTTCGAAATATTATAACTAGATGTCGCTATAGATGAAACATTTTAGGGTAAACAAGTAGTTCTAATGAGATAATTAGTTCACACCTAGGTACCTCTGACTGGTAGAACAAGTTGTTGGTATTAAAATATGAATAAATAATATAGTGTAATAGTAATAGTGAATACAATTATATGCCAACGAATAAACCTAAACTAACTCACTGGGTTATCACTATATATTAACTATATTAGCATTTTATAAAACCAGGGTTTAGGGTATGTTACGGTATTTGGCGTTGCTAATTAGCCGCTATCTCGTTCTATAGGCTCATGTGTGTAACGTATATTTTATTTTATTTTTGGTATTTTTCTTAAAGTGTGTAAGGCACAGACTTCTTGCTAATATTTCATTAAAATAAATAATAAAACTTAATTCCGATAGTCATAACAACAAATTTTAAAATTCCGAATTTTATAACACCAAATTGTTCATAATTCCGAAAATGAAAATTCCGTGTTTCATAATTTTTCTTCTTCGAAACTACAAAATTTTGGAAGTTTATAACTACGAAAATCAATATGCCGAATTTGAAAATACCGAACCATAAAAAATCCGAATTATTAACAATCCGCAATATCATAAATACGAATCCCGAATATCAAAATTACGAATAATATTAGTTGCAATAACAAACGCCTTGTTGCCAAAGCACATCAATTTATACGTTCGAGCATTCAAGTAGTCAGCTGGAAATGAGAAAGTTTATGTAGTTTTTTGTACCGAGTTATTTCTTGAGTATGTAGTTTATGTACTGAAATGTAAATCCCTTTTTGGCGCTTCGCCGGCCGCTGCCGCGACACGCTAGCTGCGCTCGCCCGGCTCGCGCTGCATTGTCTACATACAGACTAACTGCTCCTCTTCGCTTCGCTCGTCGTCGCGTCTAATTTGTATAATTTCAAAATGTGCCTTATTAATTTTAATTTGTGGCACAGGAGATTTAGATTATAATTTTTAATAAATACCCGTTTTAAATACAAAATCTGAGTATTAGCTATGAATTTTCGGAAAATTAAAATTCGGAATACCATATTTCGGACTAGTAACACAGCGGGGTTTTAATTCTTCGTACTAATGAAAGTCGGAAAATTAAAATTTCGTATTTATGAATTTCGGTAAAATAAGAATCGTGTTTTTGAATAGTCGGAATTAAGACTCTTCGGGATTGTGAAATTCGGAATTTAAAAAATAGGAATATTCAAATTCGGAATTACATCATTCGGAATTTTTGGGTGTTCCCGTTTATAATATTGCAGTGATAAAAAAAAATTCTAATCTTACCTAATAGTATCTTAAGTACGCTTACTTAAATTATGGTATTAAATATTTTTCTTACCCTAATTGTTGCTTATTACTTACTTTGTTGATTTCACTGTCTATTATAGGCGTATCCTATAAAAAGTAGCATATGGTAGGTAGGGTGGGTCCCAAAGAATTAAACTACAGGTTACCAACCACTTTGCCGTTTTTAAGACTATAATTTAAAAGATACTAATTTAACAAAAAGTAATATGGTTGCTAACGATGAAAAATATGACAGAATTAGCGTACTAAAATTGGTCCTGGGGTATGAAATTATATTCTTATTCTAATTTATAATGGTTTCCACAAAATTTTACTTTTATCGGAAAGTAAATCCTAGAAATTGCGAATATTACAAAAATGGCCATCACCTATCAAATCAACTTCAACAAAGATGAAATGGTCGTATTAGCATCAAAGTTTTGAATTTTAGTATAATGACAGAGGTTGATAATATAGGTGGATGGTATCGCAATATTGAATAATGTAAATAAGTTCATTTATTATTTTCTAATTCTCTATTGTCCGTACGATTCAAAAATATTGAATTCAAAAGATGTTTTTCAATAATAAATACAAAAATAAGTCATCGACTAAATCTGACAATTTTGCTAACAACAACAAGGGACGTGTAATGAAAAGGGAAAACCGTTGTAACATTTGGTTATTTTTCTCATACGTCATAGGGTCAAAGATGTTATCGTTAATTCGGATATAGAATAATAAAAATCATCAATGTTATTATGTTTTGGCAAAGCTGCTGTCAATTCAAGCAATATTGCCGGCTATATTCCCAGCGACGTCAATATTCCGTCAACGTCCTACTGTTTTGGTGTAGCAATACTCATAGTATCGCAAAATTAAAATCACTCCTCTTGCAACGAAAACCTACGTCTGCGAGTACATCTCGGATTTTTATACATTTGAATCAAATGTAGTCATGTGTTTTACTCGTCATAAAGGTACCTACCAATTTCTTTCAAATAAGGTGTTTTAACTATTCGTTACGTAAAATAATTGAAATTGAAATATATTGTAGCATAGAGAATGCTGTTAAGTTAAAGACAGGAACAAATTACACGGTATTGTTTCAAGGCTTTCTCTTTGAAAAGCGTCACGGTGCGTTGCCTTCAATTTGTGGAGGCAAAGTTGATAGCACATGATATTGCGATGTTTAATAAGTGATAAGTACTTATTATTAGTAGGTAGAGCTGGGAAATTTGGCGCAGGCGCAGATTCACATTCGAATCCCATGCAGTGTTGTTTAATCCCCGTGGTATGCGGAGCGCCTACAAAAGACCGAACAACGCGCAAGCGACTCTGGCCTTAGCGTGAGCATCCGCCGAGTTCCCCGATTGTACCTGTTATAGTAGTATTACTAACAGTTAAAACATATTAGTGACAAAGTTTGATTTTTTAATTATAACAGGTGTTGAAGTGGACTTTCGGTTTAGCTAGGTTATTTGATGTGACAATGATAAATAACTAAGTGTCTATTAAAGAAATTAAAATACACTTAAGAAATCTAATAAACGTTGCTCTTGCCTGCTTTGGGCGTGACGTAGGTATTTAGTAAAATAAAATATTTTTAACGATAATCTACACATATGTGCTTATCAGCTACACAAAGTTTTTTCAATTACTGACAGTCACGCCAGGCTTAAACTTAAACGGGATTTCAATTTAAAAACGTATTTTATTTTACACGTAGTTTTTGTTACTCAATAATTAAAGACCAAAAAACAAATACGCTTTGTTAAAGAAAGCTTGGGGTGTCAAAAGGAAGGTAATTAATTAATAATTATTGCCCTCATTTATACACATACACATTTTATTAGACGTACAAAATGTTAGACTTGAAATATCAGTTCTGTATATTTGTGTTTGCATTGCTTAATAGTTTAAATAAATTAACAGCTATAATAAAAGATGCTTCAAAAACTATGAAATCTTTCTTAGTATCTTATTCGTCCCGCACATATTTCGTCAAACTCAAAAAAAACCGTTAACAAAAAAAGAATAATATCTTGTTGACCCAAAACCCCTTACCTCATCGCCGCCAGAACTCTCGGAACCAACATAAAGTTGCGTAACAAGGTAAAGCCTCCCAGGACGAAACGGGAGACCTTGAGAGGAGCAGGGAAGCCCAGTGTTACGTGGCACCAGAACAATCGGCCGAATCTAGGTCACTGCATTGATTAGCACAGGAGATGATGTAGAGTCGAATTGTAAAAATATTGTTTTATGTGATATTGGATAGGTATCTTGGGTCTCAAATGATGGAAAGCGATGATGAACATTAAGAAATACTACTTCAGTTCACTTTATATTGCTTCCATTGCTTGTTTTTTGAATGCATATTTAGAACGCTGTATACTAATAGTAAAGGTTCCGTCCATACCTATTCCGTCATTACTAAGTCTTCATTGTATCCCCAGTCAGACAGTCTGTCTGTTAAAGGGCTATGTTTCATGGCCCGTAATAGACAAACAGTTCAAATCCTCTCATGTGTGCATTTTTATAACAACATAAATTACAAAAATAACAATAACAATTTTAAAAATCCTTTAATTTTTGCTTCTAACTTTGGCAAGTCTATTTTCTGGTACAAATCAATTTAAAATTGTATGCAACTTTTAAAACACGGCCCACAACAAAAATATAAGTTCAAAACATTCATGTAAATTTACCTGTTTTATTTATTTGTTAAAATAAAAATAAAAAGTTGATCCATAGAAGTATATTTTGTAACACTTACGGTGCTTATTAATATTTTGTTAAATCTTCTTCATTTTTATCCTTCTGAACTTTATTTATATTTTCTTCATTTTGATAAATATTTATACTGTTTACTTTTATTGAGAATCATGTCAACTCATTTTTTAATGACATCAATGGAGGCTGCCAAACAAACTAAGCCAATCACACAAATTCTCACAAATATATTGTACGAAAATATATATGATTCCTGGCTAGCAAGACTAATTTTAAAAACTTCAAATTGCGGTTCCAATAGAATGCGAGCCCGGCTATATATGCCGATTGCTTACAAAGGCAGTCTTTAACGAGCCAGTCTACTGCAAGCAACTCCAGTGAAAACATGTAGTCTTTAATGAGCCAGTCTACTGCAAGGAACTCTAGTGAAGTCTCCAAACTGATGCTGAAGCCAAAGTCTTCAAATTTGCAACCGAAGGAATCTGCTACCGCCGCTGCTTGCCACGGATGCGGCCTGTTCCTGACCTTGCCTGCCGCAGACCCTGCTGACCCTCCCTGCTGCAGACCTTGCTGATCCTGTCTAGAAATCTCCAGTTGATGAAACCTGCTACCGATGTTGCCTACTCCTGGCCCTGCCTGCTGTAGACCCTGCTGATCCTGCTTGCGCCAGAGCGCCAGCTGGTGCCTGAGCGTCCTCGCCGTCGAAGCTTCGCGGTGACCCCTTCAAGTCCGTGACAGATTTTTTAATGAAAACTATTACGTGATAATTTTTATTATTTTGAATAAATAAATCGTATCGAATAAAACGACTCCTCTACATCTCTATTCCGCTCTAACGTACTGTTCGCGTGTCCTCGGCGCGGCGCAATGCAACCAATTCGGAAAACCCGCGACCAAAACTTGCAACACTGAATTCCCTGTAATTTAACTCACTTAAAGCTTGATTTCAAATCTATTTCCATTTAATAAACCTATGGCCTAGATTATCGTTACTTGTTAGAATTATGTTATATTTTCTAAAAACTAGGAAATGTATCTACAATATTAATGTGAAATCCTTGCAACTTATATAAAAACACCGTGAAGATACTTTTTATTTTTATTTGAACCTAAGAACTACTGAACGAATTTGAATGAAATGGAGTAAGCTCAAGGACTATGGACCTGTTCCAGGGCTACTAGTTGTCTTGAAGCCTTTATTACATAAAACTATTGTTTTATAATTAATCAACATTTTTATTATCGTCCCAAAGTCCCTTCAAAAATGCATCTCATCCATCGATCTCCCGAATAATATAATACACCGAGTCCAATGACTTAGGTACTTTACTGTGACGCAATACCCATTTCTATGGCGATACAAAAAAACGTAAACATAGTTGGAAGCGTCGGCGTCGACCACTGTTACGTCACAAGCTGGAGCAACGGTAATTTGAGGTCACCGCACTTATTTGTTTAATGTAGGTAGTTTAATTTTGGTGTGTTAAGATGTGTAAGGGAACCCTTTATGGATATTTTTATTTTATTTTATTTTAATTGGATAACAAACAGTGTACTAGTACATACAGTTTTACTACAGAAGACAAAGTTAACTTAACACCATTTACATGCTATCACATATACGTAATAAAGCGCTTGTTTTATGTCATAAACAATAATGGAGAATCCCAAATCACAAAGAAAAAAACACACATTTACAAATATAAAAAGAAAAAAGCAAGAACACTGAATATGACAATGCACAAATCCACATTATAACTAGCCGGGTGTATGCATCACTTTCGTGGTCAGTTCTTCATACGAGAGCGCAATATCGAAGGAGAACGATAAAGAAGCACACAATATTAATTAAGCCAGTAGAGTACAAACACAGTAAATGTTATTTCAGTTAAACAATGTATATTATTTGGAGACAAACCATTTGGAGGATAGTACCCGTTTAAATGTTAATGGACTGGAATTGAATAAATCCCAATCCAGAGAATCCGCGAGTGCATTTAGGTAATTACACGCTCTGACAAAAATAGGAAATGTCCTATAATTAGTATTACTGTACTGTAAGTGCAAAAATACTGGAAGTCTAACGGATTTCGTGGGTTTCTTGGCTTTCTTGGCAACATGGTCTATAGGTTTTTCAAATGTTAATTCAGAGTCAAGAATTACGCCAAGATCCATTATATCATTGACTCGTTTCTGTTCTTTGATATTGTAGCAAAATGAAATAGACTGTGATTTGCGAGAAAAAGTTATTAAGTGACATTTCGAAACATTTAAATCCAATTTATTCTGGAGACAATATTTCTGAAATCTTGTTAAATTTTCTTGAAGGCGCATGCAATCGTCCACTGATCTTATTTCTCGATAAATTTTCATGTCGTCAGCATATCGAAGAAATTTTGAATTACGGAAACAAGAAATGACCTCATTCCTGAAGATATTAAAAAATAATCCAGAGGTGATCGAGCGCCACGAAGATTGATAGCCATTTAGTGCAACAGATTGGGATCGATTGTCTATATACGACGCAAACCATCTAAAAAGATTACCATGGATACCAGTGAATATAATTTTTTTTAAGCAAGATTTTATGATCTAAAATAAAATAAAATTAAAATGAATAAATAAATACAATCGACCTGTGCACCAGAGTCCATAGAAGATGTAACATCATTGACAAAGGACAGGACATTTGTAGCAGTAGATCTATCTTTTAGAAATCCATATTGTTCAGCGATTAATGAACATGACAAGGAGCTATAGACTTGATTTAAAAATTCTCTCAAATATAAGAAGACTTTGTCGGCTGCTTAGCTATCGTAAAATAAATTTACAGGAAATATATTTATTTTATTTAATTAATTACTACAAGCATGGAATACTTCCAGTTTCACCTTCCTGTTTTACCCATGTAACTCCTGCAGCTATAGCATGGCGTGCCAAGACAAGACACATATCACAGATTATATCACAATTTGGCAGATGGAATTTGTTCATTTTTTTATCATGCCAAGACAACCTGATTAGCAGCAAGAGAGTGAGTCGCCTGCTTGTCCCTTAAGACTTGCCGACCAGGGACTGGCCGATTTCGTGTCATGTGACTTGAATCTTAATGCCCGTGCCATACCCGCTGATCCCGTAGAAATTTCGGTGTTAAAATACAGCCTGTGTTACTACTGTACAGTGTAGCTGTAAAATAGAATAATAACTTAAAACTTGATCCTGACGTTTTAGATTAAATTGATAAGGAACTTATAAAACAAACAAACAAATAGGGTAGATTGATTGCCTCAGGCTTTGTATTCCTTCTCACCTAAGGAAAAGAATAAATGAAAAGTGTTGACGATGATAATACACGCTATTTGAATAGCTATTGTTTCTTGTACTAATATGAAGATTTTTCTTAAATTAAAATGCTCTCAAGCCCGCTGATCTGTGACTGATTAGGGAACAATTAAAACTTACTACATGCAACTTGTAATTTAGTTACTTTAAAAGGATTTATTCTTTGGAACTCATTACTGTCTTTAATTAATGTAAGGATCTAATACTACCTTAATGCAACATAAAAAATCATATAAGCAGAGATTGGCGTATGCTTATTTATAGGCTTATTATATTAATGTTATGGATCTGTAAATCTTCCTACAAAGGTAAAATAAAATAAAATATATCGTGCCATGGCTGTCTGTAGAGCTGCTTGTACTGTTAAAGTACCGGCGAGATTGCAAACCATGAAGCTCCGCACAGAAGACGAAAATCCATTGCATCAATAAGAAAGTACTCATTTTAAAATACAGAATTGATTTAATTATATTTTATGGCAAAATATACTTGGAATAAAATATTGTTCCAAGTATTAACTTTATGATATATTTATGATATTTAGATTAAAATGAAAAAAAAAAAGATTGCATTTGATGACAGGACATTTTATAATTGTTTTACTATGTCATAGCCAGCAATCAAGCTCGCAGTCCAGCTGATGGTGAGTGGTATCCAGACCCACAGACATCATTAATTATTAATTATTGGTATCCTGAACATGATTGCTAATAGGCAATACCTAGGTAATTGTCGTATAATATCGACTGGTAAACCGTAGCAGTGAAAGCTGTACGTATCCTTATTTTTCTATGTATCTTTTGTTTACTCTATTCATAAACATATTCATATTCTACTGAGTCCCATAAATTTTTTATTTATATTATAATGTTGTAATTTATCAAAATCTTATTGTGTTTTTTCAATTTAAATTATATGATTTTCATTCATAGACATTGTTCAAGTGTATAATTTAAATAATTGAATTTTCAATCATGACATTATAATAATAATAATCTTTATTGTAAATAGATTGTACAATTTTTTTTTGTAACATTATTTAGGCTACACAATATTACCATACAAGCAAAAGCTGTTGCCGCCGAACTAAGTCCTAGGACTTGTATTTCAGCATGCAGTGCTCTTCCTATTACATTAATTTAACAATTAGCCTATGTGCCATTTTATATAAACTTTAATAATAAACACAAATACATTTTATATAAGCTCAACTGTAAGTGTTAGTGTGTGTTTGTGTTTGAGTGAGTGTTTGTGTGTGTATGTGCGTGTTAACTGTCAGTATGTGTAATTTAAACTAAGTAAGGGATTTGATTTGGACTACTAGTATATAAGCAAGTGCAGTGGAGATGTTGCATAGGAATTTTAGTCGTACGTTAGAGTCAATTGTGGAACACGTAGTCTTATTACTTAGCAACTGAAATGAGATTTTCAGTCTCATCATAGTTTAAGTTTAGTAACCAGTTTGTAACGATTTTCTTACATTCGAACCTCGATACGGGATGAACAGGAGTAATATAATTTATTTTATTATATAGGAAAGGACCAAGAAATTTAAAAAATCGCTGTGAAAAAGAAGTTCTACAAACCTTTGTGCACTTTCTAATTTGATATTTCCTACGTCCTAAGATGTTAGGATTAAACGGAGAATTGTGATGCTGTTTCAGTACAATACTCAAAACAAATAATTTCCGCACACTAAGCACTTTCCATTCATTGTATAAAAGTGTTGTCGGATACAAAAACGGGCGAAACTGCTAACCTTAAGGACGGCTCTTTGCGATATCTCGAGAGAAAGCAGATTGGTTTTCGTAGCTCCATCCCAAGCCGAAATGCAGTACGATATTATGGATTCACACAAGGCCAGGTAAGTAAGTTTTATAGTTTGGAAGGTAAGGATATGGCGAAGGGTTTTAAAAATAACGATAAGCCTACGAAGTCTTAAACTCAGACTGTCAATATGGTTCTTGAAGCTAAGTTTATAATCTAAAATTGTAATTGTAATTGTAATAGAATTTTATTTTTTATTTTTGTTATGTAACTGAATTTATTTATTTATTTAATAATTAATGTACACACAGGTTTTAAATACAGTATAATAAGTAGTTACCAAATAATGCACAAAGGTACTGCTTATTTCTAAAAGAAATCTCTTCCAACAGACCTGAGACTGGAGATTGTGAATAATAGCAAATTTAGTGTGTACTAAATTATATATATACATAAGATATATACTATAAACAAATGCTAATATACTTACATATTGTATTAAATATAAATATGAACTACTTATCTACATATAAATAAAATATCCATGATATATAAGTATATGCATTATACTTGACTTTTACAAATGATTCAAAGAAATGAAAATAAGATAATAATAATAGGTCTTTACCTATGAAACTGCCGTTTTGCCGTACTGGCCATTTCAAAGGAAAATATTTTTTTTTTGACTGATAATTCTAATTTCAAATTAATTTTATTTGACAAACATGGAATTCGTTTTCTAAAATCGTCATTTGTTTAATAGTTAGTGTTTTGTTTTCAACGCATTCGAACATTTTTCGTCATCATGGATAAGTTAAAAATTCGAGTAATTATGGAGTATGAGTACCGTCGTGGCAGCAAAGCGGCACAAGCGGCACGCAACATCAACGACGTTTACGGAGCGAACACTACAAACGAACGCACCACCCGTTATTGGTTTACCCGCTTCCGTTCTGGAAATTTTGACCTGAAAAATGAACCCCGTGGTCGTCCGAAAACTTTGGTCGACAATGACGAATTAAAGGCAATTGTGGAAGCTGATGAAATTCAATCCACGGCTGAATTAGCAGCAGCTTTCGACGTTAGCATCAAAACAATATTGGTCCATTTGCGTCAAATTGGCAAGGTAAAAAAGCTTGACAAATCGGTACCCTACGAACTCAATGACCGCCAGCGCGAAGGACGCGTGGAGACGTGCCTTGCACTGCTCAGCAGGCATACAAATGAAGGAATTCTGAACCGCATTGTTACTTGTGACGAGAAATGGATCCTGTTTGACAATCGTAAGCGCTCAGCAAGTTGGTTGGACCCTGGTTCAGCACCCAAACAATGCCCTAAACGAAAACTTACCCCTAGAAAAGTGATGGTCACTGTTTGGTGGTCTAACGCGGGTGTAATTCATCACAGCTTCTTGCCAAACGGGACAAAGCAGACGGTCTCCAAGCTACAAGAGTTGGGGTTGGAAGTTCTCCGTCATCCGCCGTACTCACCAGACCTTGCGCCTACAGACTTCTACTTTTTCCAGAATTTGGATAACTTCTTGGCGGGAAAAAAATTCAATACCCGAGAGGCAGTACAAAATGCCTTTGAAGAATTTGTTGCCTCCCGTCCAGCTGATTTCTTCAAGAAAGGCATCAATAAGCTACCAATGCGTTGGCAAAGATGCATTGATTGCATGGGTGATTATTTTGATTAATAGAAATAAAAAATATATAAAAAAATTACGCTTCATTTATTTCGTGAAAAACGGCAATTTCATAGGATAAGACCTAATATTATACCTATACAAATGTACATTTTTGGAAACTTCCTGGTATGCTCGAAATAAACAAATTGTAAGATAGAGCTAGGATGAGGCTTGCTAAATGCGAACACGTAATGCACGAAAAATGTTAAAATCTTGGTACTCTCGTGTCAAACAACTATCTATTTAACTACCGAGGTCGTACGAAGAATAAAACAATTTCGCAGGCTTCTTAGATTTTTAGGTGTCGAGTTATCTCGTCGATAGTTTATGAGATACGTACATCTAAAACGAAATATTATTACTGGCAACACGTGAAATATATAAAGTATCGGTAGGTATTCGGAAAAAGTACGGCACTTTTCGGACGACACCAGTATGGCGGATCACATTTTGTTTTATGGCGTCAGTATGTGACAGTAGACTTTGTTCAACGAGATAACTCGTCACTAGTATATGATTACAGTTTTTGGCGGACGAGATATCTCGACGTCAGCATTGAAAGGGTTAATTTGAATAAAACATCTGCACATATTTCTTTATTTTTATAACTTAATAATGATTAAAACGTAATTTATTGTGTATACAAAGTGTCGGCCAAACTAAAAAAATACGCCGTTTTGTATGCATTACAAAAAAAATCAAACAGCCCGACTTTGCAAATACGTAAACAAGATTTTTAAATCTTTTTCATAAGTCCACTCTTTAGACGTCACTTACCATCATCATAAGAAAACATATTTATTTGTTTTGCTGTTTATTAACTCACACTTGCCGTTCTCGTGCCTCCGAATTCAATTACTTACGGACAGTTGAATGGTGTTAGCTGAAGCATAGTACCCCTTCCTAAGTTCGATTGCATAATGCACAACTTGCCCTTAATATTTTAGAGCTGTATTTATTATACCGGACTAATCGATCACAAAAAAAGACATACAATATATATAACAATAACGACACTTTTAAGTTTCCACAATGGTATCTAAATCTAAGACTTCTAGAATAAGTTTGTCAGGAAATGACAACTTGGTACATAACGACCCATGTTCATGCAAATACAACCCATTGAATGTAGGAAGCCAACTAGGTACTAAAACAGAGGCCAATCACTCATTTGGGCACTAATTTAGTTAGTTCGATTTTGGGCCACTAATTGTTTATCTAGATTTAATATGTGATCAAAGACAAGTAAATGAAATTATTGTGATTAAAGTAATTAACACCGTTTGAAAATAGAACACAAGTATTTTTTGACCAACATTCGTTAAATGGCAGATTGAAGCTAAACCTCAATAATCTTATACTTATTTTATTTCAAAATGTAAGAAGACGCGATATAATCCTGTTCAAAAGTGTTTTATGAAATCCATTTTATAATTTGTAAAATCCTTAGACAAACACACCAATTGTGTGGCCCCAAAATAAGCAGAGCTTGTGTTATGGATACAGCGACCACACAATAAGGGCAGAATAAATATACACATATAAATAGAAACAACAAAGACTATAGAACAAACCTCTGTGTTCGTCACGGAAATTAATGCCACAACGAAGACTCCAACCTGGGAGCTGCAGCTTGTGAGGCAGGGAAACTTTTGTTGACGCCACTTAGCCGTCGGCTTGGTCGTCGTAACATCATAGATTTCACATAAACTATATTTCAAGTTCACATATCCTACTTTTCAGTTCATTCCCAGAGACTGAAATATATTCTGTTTTTCACAATGAAAAATAAAACGGAAGAAGTCACTCGATCATAGTCATTAACCAAGGCATTTTAATACAATACAACATGTAAAGTTAAAGGTTAAAAATAAATGTTTGGTTGTACATAATTAAAATGTCTATATGTACGAGTAATACTATCCCCAAAGGAATACTCTCATTATATCCAAGATTTTATTTTCGTTACGCGATTTACTGTTACATTTACTACGCAACACCATTAGTCTACAATAACCAACAGCTCTTAGTTCCCTGAACCCAGTGTACAACAGGGCACAGAGCAGTGTGAGTGAACTGTTACGCCACGTGCGCCGGCGCATTGCTTGAGCAAGCCGCGCTCAGATCCTGTTCCACTGTTACAAGCTGTTTCGCAGTTTTCAAGATGTATGCATTGTTCAGTTGCTTATTTTATGAACTAAGGTTCAATAGGGCGGTAATGCTGAGGGCTACACAAAAACCTTCTTACACTTGGGAAGGTTTTTCAATTGATCTCAAGTTTCTTTTGTCACAAATTTGCCTCTCTTTCATGCCTTGCCTACGCTTAGACATATATAAAGTAAGTTAAAAGGAAGTTAGTTATGAAACAAGCAGCTATCATTTAATTTTCCTTGAACGTAGAATTTTAATATCTTAAAAACCGTTGAGTAGGTTTGTAAATCAGCGTGTAACATCCAAGTCTTCGATATCAATTTGTTTTAGGCATGTCTTTTTCCTATGTCCTATTATTACGTGGCTGTGTTCCGCTTAAAGGCTAGGAGCAGTCTGAGCAATGACTGGCACAAACGCTGTTCCACTTGCCATCAGATGTGTCGCAGTCTCGTTAGCCGGCGATGTAAACATTAAAAGAAAAGATTCAAAGTTTATTGTTAACATATAAACTACTAGACAAAGATATGTTAATTTTTTATAATATAGCGCCATGCACAAATTTAAGCAGCAACCCGCGAATATTGAACGTTGACAATTACCTCATATCGACTGGTTACTAGAATTTCGGCGCGTTGATGTCTTTTACAAGAATTGACAATTGCGCAAAAATAAATATGCATTTTTCCTTAGACAAAAATGTTTGTGGAAAGTTTAAAAAAAACATTTATAAGATATAAATCAAAGTTATCTATCAAATATCTCTCCTGTTATTTATCAAAGAGATGATAGATTTGTCTTTCTAGGTTTTATAGTACTTTGGTTTTACCTACAATAATGTTTGTAAATGTAAATAAGTTTATAATATCAAAGTTTGCGGATTCATTAAGTATCCTCTTTAGAATAATAGTAAACTCAAGTCGCATGCAAGGAAAATTACTCGCGACTAAACTTATATGCGGGAGTATCAAACTCACGGCAACAAAAGATAAACCAAATATTTAAATGGATTACATAAAAAATCGAAAAATAATCAAAACCTTTTTTTAACTTTGTCTTTGTCATAGCCGACAACCGAGCATGCGATCTAACTGATGGTAGTGCATCCGACCCCACAGACATCAACAATCGTAGATTTTATTGTTATTTGTAGAGAATCGATTACGGATGTGTTGCCGACCGTAAACTTTAATTAGAATAGCCTTTGCTCCAACAATAACACTGGCTATAACTTTCCTTTATCCAGAACCACGCAAACGTGATTATTTTGGCGGTTAAAATAGGATCACGGCATATTTCAGCACCTATACATGAATCCTAATCTTAACTCTTTGTACATCGAGGTTAATATCTTTAGTTCGCCATTCTATTAGCGAATACTGGGTCAATAATCCTAAATAGTGTATTCGTTGGCAAACGGAGAAAGCCACGTTTTGTCCTTTTTCAAAATCGTGTTGTAAAGGACCTGTATTTAGTATTGTGAGGTAACGTGACTGTGACAAACAGATATTTAGATATTATAAGTAAGTTAAGAGTATCGAGATGATTGGCGGTTGGCAGCAGTTAGATAGGATCGGGACTAGGGTGGTTAGTAAGTCTTGGAGAGTCTCATAATGGGTAACAAATATCGTTTTGTACGTGAGTTCTTTTTTAAGAGAATTATAAAAAAGGTATATATTTATTTTCATTTGTTTTTAAAAGTAAATTACAGTGCCTTTCCATCACATTTTGGTTAGGAATAAATAATATTGTTTCTCTTCAAGTCTGCACTAGAAAAAGTATCAACTTTCATGACAGTTTTTAGTATGGTAAGATTATTTCTATTTTGTTTGTTAATTATGTGTAAATAATGACTATTTTTACCTGTGAAACAAAATTAAAATCTTTAATATTTGATAATCCGCGAATGCTTAAAATTATCATTTAATGAAACATAATGAAGATTGAAGAAGAAAGAACAATTTCTATTTTATCGTATTAAAAGTTTATAAGAAAACCTGCGGAAAATTGTAATTAAATACTAGTTAAGAATAGTTTGGTGCATAAACATCAAGGTTTTATTAAAAAAAACATTGATTTGTTTATAAAACCTTGCGTATTGTACTTAAAACATGTAAACTGTTTTATAACTTATAATAACAAATCATAACATTACAATCAATCATCTTTAGTTATTATGGAATGGATTATCTATTATGGAAAGACATCAACAAATGGTATCAATCCAAAAACGTACAAGAAAAATTCATATACATATATTTCCGTTAAAAAATTACTAAAAGCTAGAAAAATATAAAAAAATCACGATGCCCTAATAGTTGAACAGCTAGATCCGTATACTCGGCCTTTAAAAAAACCCTATTGCCAAATGCGGACTTGGAAATCAAGGCATGAATGAATGAGCAAAGCCAGGGGTTGATCAATGACTGGAAACGTCATCCTCCGTACCAAAGTATCATAACACTTTAAACATTACCGTCGCAATTCTAATAATAAGCGATAGTGTTGCAGATGTTGAGTGTGATTGCCGATACAGTGGTAGGAGTATGCGTGAGTTGTCTTACAAAATCTGTGCGCAAGCGTCTTTAGACTGATAGAAGTATAAAGCGTTGTGGTGGAAGGTGAAGCAAGCATTCCGACACAAACTGTGATACGGTGAAGTGCCGTATTAAAAAAAGTTAAATATTGAACAGTGCTTTTAAATAAGGAGTTTTCAATACAAATCAAAGTAAGCAATATTTGTTTTTTGCTAAGTGCATTTTTTTTAATATGTGCTAAAAATAATCAAGAACTTCATAGTTTACGCAGTGCATCTCGAAAATGTGTATCACAGGGTTATAGTGAAAAATATATATTGTTTGGACTTTTACTTCGGAAAGCGGGATACAGTAGGAAAAATTAAACTAAAATAATAATCAGGAGAGTGTCTATTTCAAAAGACATTTAATTTTTCTATTAACATATTACTTATTATAATTATTGTTATTTATTCAAAATATCCATAAAAGCTTACATAAACAGTTAAATCTACAGTGAAAATAAACCATAACTTGCATTATTTTGTTGCACTTCTCAATATGTATGTGTGTGTAAGTGTGTTAGCTTGTCAAATAGAAAGCATTCCTCATACACTTATAAGACTTTAGTTTCATCGTTAAAAAGACACTATGTATTTAACAACATAAATTTTTTTTTAAACCCAAACTGCGTTAATTTTTTTTTTTCGAATTTATCTTTATGAAATAAAACTTAATTTAACTTGCAACTAGAAACTACCAGAATATTAGGAATATCAGTCGAATAACTTGCTTACCTATATGTAAAGAGATTGTTTTAAGCAAAAAAACTCATATTAATTCGCAAACATAATTACATCAAGCATTACTCACATGCGTTATATCGCCAAGTCACAGTAACTAGATACATTTCTCTGAGATCTGGCTGGGAGTTGTCGGAAACAATGCACTTTCTCTTTCGACTTTACGCCATTTCATCACATGAGATCACCAGACAACATACATACATAAACATTATACAATAATCATGTTATATCATGTATTGATCGGACCACACTTACATAAAACTTATATGTATAGGATGATATTTCATTTTTTTTACGGTTGAAAATTAAAGAATAAGTATTTACATATTTGCTGTTATTAAATAATATGACTAATTTAAATACGTTAACGGTGATTACAGGTAAAATAAAAATCATAGATAGGTAGAACAACTGAAGTATGGGACATGATACTTTATTCAAATTCAAATAAATATTTATTTCTCAATATTGACAATTTACTTGGTGTTATTGAAGTCAAATAAAGCATGACTCTACCACCAGTTCGGAAAAACCTTCGTGAAGATGATCTGGCAAGAAACTTAACGGGTATACATTTTTCTAAATAAATTTCCAATATCTCGTTATGTCTGTAGAAAATTATTCTTATCTATACCTGTTAGCATATAACATGGACGCTATGAGAAGTTACGTAGATTACGTACGAAGTCTTTGACTTTTTTTTTGGCAGAAATATCGTATCAGGTTCAGTTTATAAAGGTTCAGTTTTGTATAACAAAGTAAAATTCGTGAAATATCTTTAGATTTCTTAACAAGGATATAAAATTGAAACATTGTCAGAAATATTTGCAACCGACTGAATAAGTTTATATCGCATTGCAAAATGTAGACATTTTGCAATGCGATATAAATGTTCCTATCCAGATGATACGGTTCGCTTGCTATTTGTTATACCTGTTATTACCACTAATACACATCAAATTAAGCTGATTTTATGAATAGCGAGTATCCAATTGGAAATTAAGTATATTTCCATGAATGCACTCAATTGATTCACCATAACTAGAGGGCAATGCCCTCAAGCACTTTCAGTACCGGTCCGTCGCTTGTTCAAAAGAAAGGAAACGTACTTTTCCTCGGCTTTCTGCTTTTAAACTAAGATTTAATCTTAATTCTATATAATTTGCATACAAAAGTAGGGAAGTAGCAAAAGTAAATTAAGTAAGTTGCATAGTAAACAACTGTAGCCTCAATTTACGGTTACGTAAGGAGTTACAGGCGATTACGTGTCAGGCGATGACGCATCGGGCGTGTGACGCCTCCCAAATTAACCATTGTACTGGTTTGGACGACAATGACACAAATCTACTTCGGGTTCATATCGAAAGAAAAGATGAGTCAAAGTAATTGATGATAAATTATTCGTATGTGCTATTTTAAGTTGAGAAATAAGCGAGAATGAAAGCAAGAGTGACCTTAGCACCAAAACAATTTTAACGGTTTGATCTGCTTTGCGATCCTCTTTTTTTTTAAATAGGATTTGTTTACATTAACTTAAACTTAGAGTGCATTTTCGTTGGCCCACGCCTCAAACTGTTATAGTAGAGACTGACATTACGCCACTTACATAACAGCGACACTGCGAAAGTAAAAGTGATTATCCGCCAACGCTCGTTTCGAAATAACGAGTCAGTTCACTGAATAAGGATCAACAGCATCTCTTTATTTAGAACAGTATGGCACATTACTTACGCAATTATTGTTTTGTTTACAGATCATGCGGTGGTTGTTGAGTACATCGTTTTTATTGGCATTTTTAATACTAAGCACCTCCGCTGAATGGCAATGGACGGGTGAAGAGACAACATCACCGGCGGATAATACTAAAGCAGATTTGTTAGAAGGAGAGCAGGTTGGAGAGAACAGTGAGCAGCTTACGAATTCGACTGTGTTGGACGAGATTGTGTCTGAACTGGTGAACAGCAAGCCTCGGGCCCGCAGTTTGGGAGACTTCGACGACTCCGTGTACAGCGATCCCACGATCAAGAGTGCCTTGGACGCTGGTGATGACGCTGAGGCTAGGAACCTGATCAAAGAACGTCTGTGCACTTTGGGTTTGGTACAGGTTAGTGTTTAATTTCAATACTAAATTAATTATTCACAAGACTTGTTTTAAACTGTTGTGTGATTGTCATTTCTTTCGCGGAAGGGCTTTTTATTTTAATTTATAATTGAATTTGCGTTTGTCTTCCATCTGACCTGATGAAAGGTGATGATGAAGACGAGGATGTTACACGCCTGTCCAAGATATGCCTATTCACTCTACTCTTGGAGGTTCTAGGGCTATACGTTGTAGAAAAAGTGGAATGGAATCTATGTTTGTATAAATTATTAAAACTCGAAACTAAATTAATCTTATTATATTTTTTCAGTGTGATGATGAATCTACACAAGAAAAACGCACATATTTATCACCCGATGAACTTATTTACGCTCAACCCGTAGACATCAAACCAATTGGAAAACCTATTGCTTCAATCCCAGTTCGCGGTCCCCCAAGATCATACGCCGGCACTTACGGACCTGCGAAGCCGATGCCTTATCCAAATCGTCCTCAAAAACTATCCCCACCTAAACGAATTGGATATGGACCGAATCCTCGACCGGGATTCTCTGAGAAGTATGGCAGTGTGTCAGGAAACAACTTCCAGTTCCAATCAGCGCAAAATGGTCTATATAGTAATCAAGAATCGAATTACGTGACAAGGCCTCCGGTATACAGTAACGAATCTCCATACACTTTTGATGCCAATCGACCTGGTTTCAACAAACCACAACAGCAGCAAACTACCTCAAAGACTGACTCAATAGTCCAACAGCATATCCACCATCACTACGTACACGGCGACGCTGATAAAGACCCAAAAGTAATAATCAAACCCGTAGCCATTCCAGTTGGGTCTGTCGGCCATCTTGCTCAAGCTCAGCAGCAAACTGACATTATCACTGCTTCTGGTGCTGACTTCTCTGGCGGTTTTAAACCTATGTCGGGATCGTATCCAAATGACAATGGAAAGCCTATTTACGAAACTGATACAATTTATGGATCACAGTATGCTAGCGGCAACAAGGGTAATATTTACAATCAAGGTTTGCCAAATCATTATCAAAATAACCAATTCGAAGATTCAAAATATGGCAACTCGCTCGGAAGTTATGGAAATCAAAACTCCGAATTTTATAAAAAAGAGCTGCATGTCGGTTCAGGAAATAATCTTTACAACCAAGGTCCAGCTACTTTTGAAGGTAACAGTGCCTACCAAGGAAACTATCATGAACCAAAGGCTCAAGGATTTGATTGCGTATGCGTTAATTACGACCAATGTCCCAGTCAAGAAATCATCGGCCGCAGAGACGACTTGTACTTGCCCATTGATCCCCGAAACAAAGGAGGGGAGATTTTAGCCTTATCTGAAGACCAGCTAGATAATATAACCAAATCTGAAACAAGCAGCAACGTAACTATTTCTAATGGTACCGAAACTAAAACAGTCACTAAACGTGAGGCAAAAGAAAAGATTCAAGAAAAATCTGATGACGAAGAATCAAAGAACATTGAACCGGTAAGAACCAGTTTTCATAACTTACATTGTTTAACAAAATTGAAAAATACTGCAAGCTTTATTTAAAAATATTGAAACAATGCATTATTTTTCATACAAATACTAACTATAAGTTTATCATTTAATCATTTAAATATTTTCCGTATAAATCTCATCACCTTCATGATTCCTAGTCATCATTCAATATCATCATCATCATAAACAAACAGCTGGGGTAACACTAATCAAATTTGAATCGAAATGTATAATTAATAAATTGTTATAGCTTTCAAAAGATTCACTAAACAATGGGCACTGACCACCCTAACATTTTGTGAAAGTAAAAATATAACATAAGTAAATGTAACTGCAGCGCCTCATTGGATTGGCCGGGTACGGCGGCAATGGCGGCAATAGCAACAAACAAGTGCAGCCCACGTTTGGTGTCTCTTTTGGATTGCCCCAGCCTTCCCACGCCGGTTATCCTATTAACCCTTTCAACTCAAACCCCATTTACAACCCTTATGGCCCTGCGCTGAACAGTGGTGGGCTAAATTTGGGTCTACTATCCGTGAATCCTTTACTCTCTGTTCAAGTCACAAAGAACGATTATGGGGAGAAAGTAGTTAAGCCATTCGTAAATTTACATGTCACACCAAACGAGCATGTTGTTAATAAAATTGGGCACTTATTCCATGAAAAGAAGTTATACTTGTTGAATAAGCATGAACACTTCCATCATTATGATCCTCATCATCATGGGCCGCACCATCATGATCCGTACCATCATAAGCCCATAGTTCCAGCTCCATACCCACCTGTATACCCAGTGCATCATGCGCCCCCAGTATATTCTCCTCATTACTCTCACTATGAGCCTGGTTATGGTAATTTACCATTACAACCGTATAATGCGCCAGCCCAACCGTCGCATAATAGCGCTCCACTAGGAAATGATGACTATTACGATGATGATAATGCCAATCATTACGATGATAATGACTATTATAACAATCCGCATGTAGGTGGTTTTTACAACCCAGGCTTCGAAAGATCTGCAAATGTCACGAATAATAGGCAAACCAATTATGCCAATCGTTATGCTTATTCCCGATCCCTAACCCTTCCCTCTAAGTCCGGGGCAAACCGGGGAGGCCAAACTATACGTTTCCCTGACAGCCGAAGAAAACGGGAAACCGATCCCCATCAATCAGATAGAGAGACAATTGTAGAGGTAAAATTATTCCTTGATCTCGATCGATTAGTTTGTATTAATTAACATTGACAACGACCATCTTTTGACTATTTTGTTCACTTTTTTACAGCGCCAAGCATATTATGGTCGTCCTCAACAACAGTGCAAACAGAACCAAGTATGTTGCCGTCGTCCATTGAAACCTCAGGCTTCAAACCGCGGACAGTGTGGCATCCGTCACTCGCAGGGCATCAATGGCAGAATTAAGACTCCATCTTACGTAGATGGCGACAGTGAATTTGGAGAATACCCATGGCAAGCGGCTATCCTTAAGAAAGACCCTAAAGAATCAGTTTACGCTTGTGGAGGAACTTTGATTGATGGTCTCCATATAATGACTGCAGCCCATTGCATCAAATCGTAAGTTTTTTTTAATTTTTAAATAAAAAGTAAATGAGTGTTATGTTTTATGGCCGAAACTATTTAGATATTATTCGAAAGCATTACTATACTATATATTTTAATAACCTATCTACAAAAATGTCAATAGGAAAAGTAGAACGCAACAGTTTACCGTTTATCTAAGTTACACAAGATAATAATAACCTAGTGGTTGTAAGAACAACCAAAAATAAATATCGTTTGAACAAATTTAATATTTTTTTACAGGTACAAGAGCTTTGAGCTAAGAGTTCGTTTAGGCGAATGGGATGTGAACCATGATGTAGAATTCTTCCCCTACATCGAAAGAGACGTTGCTTCAGTCCACGTACACCCACAATACTACGCTGGAACCTTAGACAATGACGTTGCTATCTTGAAGCTGGATCACCCCGTGGAGTGGACCAAGTACCCGCACATCAGCCCAGCCTGTTTACCTGACAAATACTCCGACTACTCTGGGCAAAGGTGCTGGACCACCGGATGGGGCAAGGATGCTTTTGGTGATTACGGAAAGTACCAGAACATCTTGAAGGAGGTTGATGTTCCGATTCTGTCTCACGGTCAGTGCCAGCAACAGTTGAGGCAAACTCGTCTTGGATACAACTACGAGTTGAATCCTGGTTTCTTGTGTGCTGGTGGTGAGGAGGGCAAGGACGCTTGCAAAGGAGACGGTGGTGGCCCGCTGGTGTGCGAGCGCAGTGGCACCTGGCAACTTGTCGGTGTGGTCTCCTGGGGTATCGGATGTGGCCAGCCAGGAGTCCCCGGCGTATACGTCAAGGTCGCTCACTACCTCGACTGGATCTCACAAATTACTGGGAAGTTCTCGAACTACTAAGGACGTGAACATACTTTGTATAATTGGACTGAAACATGTGTAGAGGTTTATATTTATTTGTAGATTAAAATGGTTATTTATTAGATGTTTTAATTAAGCTTTATGCTTTGGATGGTAATATCCAGAGTGACCGTGTAATTGCGTATGCAGACTTTATACCTAATTATTTTTTTAATACATAATTGAAAATGACGTTTTCTTTTATTTATAATCTATGTTCATTTTATTTCAATTTAATCTTCACAATTCAATATTTCCTGTATAAAATCGGAGTTGATGAATGAAAACTTTTCAATAAGGTATCGACGTCTCGTAAGCCCCACTTTCTGCGACACTCGCATGAGTCGGTACATTCTAATAAAACACACAGAAAAGCTTAAAATATTATGAATTTGTTTAATTGTGAGATCAATTACAATTAAACATTTTACTCAAAGTTGTTATGTTTTAAACAACACAGTAGGTTTAATTAGGCCTCTAGTTCTACGTGCGAGGTTCTCCTCAAAACAGACCAATCATAAAAATCATAGGAAGATGTAGGATAACCCTTCATAAAATTTACCCTTGCTAGGAGTACCAACATTCTAACTGGTTGTAAAATGAAAAAAATTGTTTTTATTTGTTTCATAATACAATCATTGTCTTAAAATAAAACATTTTCCTGTACTTAATTATTATACCTGACATCACAAACATTTCAATATTAAATTTGCACAGTATCTGCTCAGACTGAGGATTTATTATTTCTATTATATAATGTCCCAAAGTCTGTTCGAAATTAATCACGGAATTAGTCACAAAATTTATAAAATGTATGGAGTTGAGTAGCCTTTACCGGTATGTGTGGAAAGAACGTTAAGGGGCCCGGCTATCTTGGGCGCAAGTAGCGTAGCTTAAAGGAGGCATTGAGTTTCAATTACATATGTATAGACCGCGCATGTTGCTCTGGATGCGTAGTACGCAGTTTAGCTAGGAGATCTAAAGACAACTGTTGTACAAATAGGTATTTTATCGACATAAATAGTAGGTTATCGATAAAAGTAATCGCATATTAAATAGCTAACTGTACCTATATTGATCACTACATCACCCTCATGCTTTTAGTGATTATTTTATCTTAGTACAATTTTTGAAGCTGTAAAAAATAAGCAGTTCCATGCCGTTGCAAACTTTATTTTATACAATACGGGAAATAACTCTATTTAAACTTTTTAACACGACCGTTTTAATAACTTAAGAGAATACAGGTTAGTAGAAAAAAGTGGAAACAAGCTGTTAAGCCACTACTGTATATGCAAGCATGTGTGTTCCTTTTTTAGTGGACAGCAACCTTTCTTAGGGAATGGCGACCCCATGTCCTTTTTCTGGTATACATTTTGTTTATGTTACTGTAATAATAAAACAACAGGCATACTAAGCCAATTTTTGAGACTTAACACAAGTATTCAAATTATATACATGAATAATATATTTTGTTTTAATTGAAAAAAACACGTAGAAAAGGTTTGTCTCAAAAAAATTTTTATTTGTCACCTAGCTGTTTTTTTTTTTAATTCAAATAAAACCAAAAACGTGTGATATTTTCATTATTACTAGAACTTAGCCAAGTTTATAAGTTAAGGTTTTATAGTTTAATAGAAAAATTTGAAAACGCTGATTTTTATTGTCCTTGTAAAGATCGTTTATTTTTGACTTTACTACCTTAGTAATGAATATCGATACTGATTCATGTTCCATCTCAAGTATAGTAGGTGGAGGTGCGAGGCAGCGCAGAACAGAAAAAAGCTCCGCCCCTTGTGCCTGTTTCACTCCCGCATGCCAATGGGTTCAAAATTAATGTTTTGATTTAAAATATATAAATTATTCTAAGTAGATTAAATGCAATGCTATATTTTTGTTTATTGTGCTTCCCTATATTATTACTACAAGACTTTATTAAAAATCACATAATTCTATTTATTAATAAATATTAACGCGTAATAACATGTTGCTAGGGGCAAACGAAAAGGAATGACCGCCAACAAACGCAAACTGCCGGGCCTATTCGATGGAAAGTTCTAATCACTCTTTCCCGAACGTACGCACTCTACCTTGCATACCTTTTAATGCCACATTTTAATGAGCCTTTTAAGAATACCCTTAAACAATCATTTAAAGATACTCCATATATTAAAAACCCCTTAAATGAAAAAAAAACAAAACATACTTCACTTCTCTGACATTTGCTAAAGTGTAGGAAAATGGTAGGCGATAATGTTTAAAAAGGAAAAATCATATATTAATTTGACGTTTAAAAAGTCGCGTTGGATTGAATTTCTTCGCTGAGCGATTACAACGAGGATTCATTTATTAAAGTTATCAAATATCAAAATAAGTTAAAATGGCAGCCAAGCAAAAGAAGATTAGGAAAAGTGTCGTTCCCAGCGACGCAATAAACTTCAAACTGCCTGAGAGCCTGACCTGCTCCAACACGGACTACCCAATCGTCATGAGGGCGAAGCAGAGGGCATCCTGGAATGAGATCATCCTAGAAAGTACCAAGTTTCAAGAGGAACTGAAGACATTGTCCAAACCGACAACGGAATGTCAATTACCTATGCAAGTTTTCCTAAGTTTGTATTTTTTTATTTTCTATGCTACTAATAACTTTTCGAAATGGACAGTTTATTTATGTCCATTTCGGTACTTTTAAATTTCACCGGACTTTGTAGCTTAGAGCTGATGGCGCTTAGCTGGAACTTAAACTACTCCTACATACGATATGCCTAAGGGCACCCGAGAGGGTATGGACCTCGGCTTAGGACGTCGTATATTGAAACTACCACTGGTTCGGAAGGATCATCTACTGCCAAAGAACCAGCAAGAAACTCAGTACGAATGCGTACGACGCGTTAGCCTGGCCCACCGGTGGGTAATAATTAATTAGTGGAAGAAGAGTTTCTTATAATAAAATTTCGTTTGAGGAGGTACTGCTGTCCTTATTTTGATCACCATAGTTACCTCGTTTACGTGGTTGGTTCAAAGTGTATTAAATTATTTAATACACTTTTTATTCATTTTTATCATTAAATGTATTTACTGAACAATGACAATTCCAACGTAAGCCTACAGTCGACAATGCATCATTATTCGATAATCTAAAAATACAATATACAAGTAACTCACAACATCTACGATCAATGATGTATGTGGCCTCGGTTGCCACTTATCATTATTTAAAGTTGAATAAATACAGTTTATATAGAACTATACAGGTTCCCGTGTGGGTCACCTGCTGTGTAACTCAATCGCGTGTGGGAATTACGGGGAACACTACTCCTGGTTAATGAGTATACATTTCTGGATGAAAGATTTTTTTAAATCTAAATCCAGAGTTGACAATTTCTTACAAATAGCCAAACAAGCAAGTTTTTCCCATTTATATATACGTATATACTTACTAATCATCTATACAAATAAATAAGATTGAAGTGTCTGTTTGTAATGTTAAAATAACAGCTTTTTAATCAATGCCTGTGAATATAGACACGAAACTTATACCTAAACGTCAACATTTAGAATCTGTCCGTCCGTCTGTCTGTCTGTCTGTTGGTATTCGATAAACTTCAAAAAGGCTGAACTGATTTTAATGGGAGCTTCACTGATAGATTGCTAATTTTATAAGGAGTATCACAGGCTACTTTAATTTCAGAAAGAGAAATATTTTATATATTTATGTGGAGGTCGCAATATAATTTGTTATAAAGGTGATCCGAAATCATCTCTAGTAGTTTGGACCCATCTTCATTTGCTATAGACAAGAACAAATAATAGCATTTTATGAATTTGATATGTCCTTTAAACCTATAAAATTACATTTTGTGTAGAACTTGAGGCTTACCTCCAATTCCAGGTTGAAGTTTTGAAAAATTCTAATTCTAATCTATAGGCCTACGGAAACATTTTTACTTGATTCTAAATAGGAATGTAAAAGAATGAAAATAAAATAACAGAATATATTACCCATATTTTATTCACCACTTTCATTATCGTTTTCATGAAAAGTTACTTAAACATCATCGAGGTGCTGAGCAGGAGGTGTTATATTAGTTAGGTACCTAGCCCAGGTCAGTATTTGCGTGGGTTTCAGATGTCCTAAATTCAAGCAAGGGTCAGTCGAGAAGGCAAGCACGTCCAGTAACGTAAGCCGGGGTCGTAACACAAAATACTGTGAGAAAGAACACGAAAACAAGAAAACGCATTCGCCTCGAAAAGTAGCGGTAAACGACTAAACAACAAGATATGCACAGGGTGTACAATACTTTTGAAACGATTGAAAAATTTATTGAGAATTTTAAAATCGATTATCTAAAACGTGTTTTAGTTACGATGGTCTTGGATTGATAAAATTATTTTTGTTTAATTTTTTTATTATTCTTCATTCAACAAGGCTTCATTTATGAAGTATGTGATAAAAAAGTTATTTAGAAATACAATAAAACAAACCATTAAAGAGTAAATCGAACACTGCAACGATTGACTAAATCGTCAAAGTCGATCCATGCAAATTACAAGATTGTCAACATCCATTAAAAAAACATTTGCTTTGGTGACGATTAGATCCTTATTATCCCTAGTTATTTATAATCGAATATCTTATAATACAAGCCTCTTTAAGTTGTCCAGCGCTTATATGTTGCTTCATTATTTTTATTATATCTATTTTGTTTTTTACTCTTGTTTTCTTCCTAAGAATATGTTTATTAGTCGATTAAGCTAATTCAGTCAGTCCAAAATACCAAAAAACAACTGATGTATTGCGTACATACGATAAAAATGGTATTTACACCATAGCTTGCGGTATGGATGACCATACGTTCGTACGTTTATTGTTTCCCATTTCGCTGTATGGTATAATAGAAACAACCATGGCCCGAGAACAAACATCTGTGTTCATTAAATTTGTAAATGCTCATGATCTTGATCTTTTGATCAGCATGTACCTACTTGCTAATTGCAGAAGTTGAAACAGACTTTATCGTGAAAGAAGTTTTTGGTCTGTTGATTCCAGCTATAGAAGAAACTTTGCGTAAAGCCGTGACTTGGGGTGCTTTTTCAAATCCAAAGAGCTTTTTCAATGGCGTCGATCACATTGCTGAGGTTTGTTGTCACAAATGTTGAATAAAACAAATAGACTAACTGTTCTAAGATGCACGAGTTTTTTCAAATTGACAGACCACAAGAGATAAACTTTGTGTTTGGTATTTATACATGATATTTTCAATACCATGGCTATCCCTGTTTATTTTTAATTAACTACTAATTTTAATTAACTTAATCACACACCAGCTTTGCTTTCTTTGGATTTAATAGTTGACATATTTTACAATACAATACATAACACTTTTTCTGCCAAATGAATCACGAAACAAAAATACAAGAAAACAAAGACACATATTATGAGGATTCAGTAAATCGATAAAGTTTATTATGTATTGTTTAACATTCTTAAAAACATACGCCTGGACGTTTCAAACGCTTATGTCAATACATTTGGCATTCTATCACTTTTTTATTGTATCGTCGAAAGCCATTTGTCAGAGGGGTTGATCAGAAATAGGAAAAGCATCTGTATTTCACCTGATGGGTAGCGGCATGAATATGGGGACACGTTACAGTTAATATAGTATAAATTAGTAAATAACTATACTGTTATTGTTGCATGTGTTGTTTATGCAGGACGATCACATTTTAACAATCCCGACTTTTAACAAGCGCGTTTCTCTTTCAATGTGATGAATATTTCGTAATAAAATATCAGAGCATCGTTAAAATAAAAAAATTGTTTTGTTTTTTTTTCCGTTTGGAAGCTGAGTTAATCGAAACCGTTGTTGCTTAGCCATGTTTGTCGGGGGATTTTTAATTTGTGCTTACAAATAACTTGAACTTTCTTGCATTAACATAAGCCCTTGCTTATGATTGTATCGCGCGTGATGACCAATTGTTTATCTAAAAGCAACCTGCAAACCTTCATTAAAATTTCAAAAAGATTCGATTTTATAACGTCTGCTTCTCCTAATTAATATTATTGATATTGCAGTACTTGTGGAATAACAATCCGCGTCACGCTGTTCGCAAAACGAATAAGCTACACATTTTCAACATGCCCTGGGTTAAAGAATATCTGAAAATACAGTTAAGTATATCCTGCTTTATTTACATCGATAATATACCTACACGTTGATGAAACTTATTCCCCTACTAGAACTTACCTGTGAACTGTGTGAAGGAGCAAAAAGATAGGAATTTTCCCTTTCTGTACTCAACTTGAGTGAGCGTATGTTTAATAAGATGGTTAAAATCAAAATACTTTCGTCACTTTCCATCAGGTGAGATGGAAGACAAACGCCTGCTAATTATTAATAAAAAATAAAAAAATACCTTTTGTAAAGTTGCAATAGTAAATAATTTACGAAACGCTAGTTGTTTTACAGTTTAAAAGCATAGATTTTTTGAGGGAGTATAAGATGATCTACATTTTATTTTCACAAACCGATACGCTAATTTACGGGTACATTTTTGTACGAGGCGAATGCCAATGTGGAATGTCTAGGGACGGGTCCTTATCTTAGGTAGAGGTATTTATCTACACACCACTGGGTAATGTAGTAATGAAACGAGCTCTGTAAAAGAAATTCATTTCATTGGCTATAAGCAAAACAAACAAAATTTAGACTCAGAGTTTTGCTAGTGTTGTAAAAATGAGCCCTGTGCGTCGAGCGTTGAGCGCCGAGCCAACGCTTTTGTTTTTTGTTACCATTTTTTAACGGGGTATATAAATAATTATTTACTTAGAGGGTATGCTTTATTCATTATGATTACGTGCACATCGAGTCAAATCGGAAATTATTTTTATCAGCGTGTTTGCATATTTACAATAAGTTATTATTGTTTTGTTTATTGTTTTGCGTTCATAATGTCGAGTATTTCTCATGAATGCTGTTAGACATTGGGCTAAAATGGAGGTTTATTTTATTAAATATTAAAAGAATTTATTATTTCATGATACGATCGATCACATCATGAAGTGATAATTTATTATAAATTTATTTATGAAATTTTATTTATGAAAAACAAAATTCGGAGGTTCCGAATTCGGAATCCGGCTATAAAACTTTCTGTAAAAATAAAATACACGCGGGCAAACCCCGGGCATAGCATTATACATTATGTAGTTATTAAAAAAATAATTTATTCTTCACATACTTTGTAACGCTCGCGCTCGAGCTCGAGTCGAGCGTCGAGTTTGGCGCTATATTTCAGCTTTTTTATCTAAACGTTTTAGAACTGACTCGAGTCCCGACTCGAGCATTTTTACAACACCAGTTTTGACGCCTTGCTTTTTTGTTCTGTTGCTTTTGTACTGTTCAAGTGTAGCCAAGGCGGCAAACCAATACATGCAATCAAATAATAATCCTGTGGTATTATAACAATCCTAGGTCCAGTACTGTGACCACCAGGCTGGTTAAGGACTGAGAAATAACTGCTAATTCCAAGAAATACCATGACTTAAAGTACTGCCTGTCTAGCACTGGACTTGTAATAAGCAGAACATCGGAGCTCTTTTTAGGTACCGGTTATACTCATAAGAAAAAGTAAACAAGAACTTTTGTTTCAGTCCAAGAAAATGGTACCCTAAAAGTTGGTTGTGGACGGAAGAGTACGCTTGCATATTTATCCAGAAATGCTTAAGAGGTTATTTTGTTAGACGAGAGCCTGAAGTACAGGAAATGCGTATTTTTTGGCAGGTGAGCTAGTTTCAGCTACATTTGAAGCTACATTATTGAAGTGGTAACTAGGTAACACATTATGTTGTTAGATATAATTGTTTAAGTGCTACTCATAACTACACAGCTAAGTGCAGTGTTATTTTATCTCAATCTAAAACTCCATACGCAACTAGACCCCTACAATTTGTAAATAGCAATGTTAATACTGTTTCGAATTGCTATATATTTGAAGGGAAATTATTGAAGGTGTTTTCGACCGAAAGCTTAATTTAAGTCGTTTATTTACAAGATCCACATTTTTTGTAAACTCTCGCAGACTAAAGAAAATACTGTTGACAGCCAATTATATCCGTTAGATTTATATACCGCGTTTAGTCTTATAAATATAAGTAATATTTTAAATAATTGAAATTGTCACGTCACAAAAGGAAATATTAAATATTTGGACTTGAAGGGCTATCTGAGGAAGATATCTATTCCCGTGAAGTTTCTTGCCAGTTCTTCTTCACGAAGGTTTTTTCGAACTGGTGGTAGAATCATGTTTTATTTGACGTCAATAAGAACAAGTAATTGTCAATGTTGAGAAATAAATATTTGAATTTGAATTTGAATTAGGGTGAATAGCGCACCTGCCCTGCAATAGACGTATATATGAGACGTATATATATATATATATACGTCTCATATATACGTCTATTGTATATATTGTGTATATTTGTATAAAATGTATATAAGGCTTGGTTTTTACCCCCCATAAACTAATAACAATACCCCCCCCATAAAAGGACTGTCTAGATTTTAGACTCGCATTAACAGCGTTACACCCGCAGCTTTGCTAGTGTCATTGCATATAGCCGTACTAGTTTTTCCGTACAGGTAATTCATATTTTCGCAAGAATTATTGAAATTGGTTAAGCTAAAAAAAAAACAAGTCAATTTTGCCTTATAAAATCAGTCTACCCTATACGCAAATATCCAAGTCCCAATTTACCACAATACAGATTGAAGAAAGGAAGACTTATTGAAGAAGATTAATTGAAGAAAGTGTTTGTTTCAGAAATTAAAGTTTGAAGAGAATAATCCCGGACTACATACAAACCCATTTTTGAGAAAGAGATTCGCATCTTGTGATGTTGGCGAAGTTCGTGCCAAATAATGTGTTGTCATCTGTCCATCCTAAGTCACTATATGACAAGAACTGCAGCCAATAAAAAAGCGAATTTGAGATGTCATTTTGGAATCTGATCAGAGCATCCAATGGCGAACATAGTAACTTCTATAGGGCCTATATTAATAAATCTATTATGCCAGTTGGAAAGAGCAAGACTTTCGGAATAGAAAATAGCATATATATCTCGCTATATTACGAAATGGCGCATAACTGACTTATGTGCCATTTCGTGGAGTAAGGTTCATGCAGGTTTTTTTTATTGAAAAAGTATTAGACGTTTGTCTTCTATCTCACCTGATGGAAAGTGACGATGATAACGAAGGTGTTACACGTCTATCCACGAGATACCCATTCACTCGACGCTTGAAAGAACTAGGACTATAGTTTTCTGGAAAAACAGACGCAGAAAGTTTATTTCACACCTTGGCGACCCGCACCAAAATTGAACTATCGAAGCGTTTGGTTCGACTTCTTGGGATATCTACCATAAAGGGATGGAAGGCATGTCTGCGTCTAGTAGTCCGATGTAAGAAGGGTGTGGGTTCAACCTAATCAAAAAGAGCATTCGCGCACTGTAATCCAAAATGTAATCTGTACAAGACTGCTAAACTGGCAACTTTCCGACGATGGTCGAGGCTTTGCAGTTTTTTGGCGGTGAGGTCAAAGTTGTTTATAATTTTTCGGGCTCTTCGGTCCACTGCGTCCATCGCTTCTAGTTGGTACCTTGCAGAACCATCCCAAATGTGGCTACAGTACTCCATACAAGATCGAACTTGAGCTGTGTACAAATTAAGTAGCTGTTCAGGGCTGAAGTACCGTCGGACCTTCGAGATGATTCCCAACTTCTTTGAAGCAGTTTGAGCCATGGACACAATTCGTTGCCCGAAGTTTAGTTGGGACGATATAGTTACGCCCAGAAGCCCTAGGTGGTCGGTTAAGGGTACAGAAACATTTTGAAAAGTGGGCGTTAGGTCGAAACTGCTCTTTTTCGCGGAGAATAAACACGCCTGTGTTTTTGACGGGTTAAATTTGACCAAGTTGGTATCGGACAATCGGACACTTTCTTTAAGGCCAAATCCAATCGATCAATCATGGACTCTCTCAAAGCCCGGATTTCTTGAGGACTCGCTCGCGCATTGGACATGTATCTCTCTACAACGGTGCTGTCATCAGCGTACCAATAATGCCTCGAGTTAACAGGTCATTTATGTGCAGCAAGAATAACGTTGCAGAGAGAACAGATCCCTAAGGTACCCCGGTATAATTGCCCTTAGGTTAGAAGAGCAGCCGTCTAAGACTACTCGAATTGACCGTTCCCTAAGAAAATCAGATATCCAGTCGCAGAGCCCTTTAGGTATTCCTTATGCTGGAGCTTACTCAAGAGACCATCATGCCAGACCCCATCAAAAGCTTTGGAAATGTCTAAGGATACAGCTATAGCTTCACCGTGACCTTCCAAGGCTTCGCTCCATAAGTGAGTGGCATACACAAGAAGATCTCTAGTCGAGCATCCACTGCGAAAACCATATTGGTTATCACTAAAGAGCTCGTTGGACTCAAGGTATGCCAGGAGACGATTGTTCAATACACGCTCCATAACTTTGCAAAGTATGGAGGTTGCAATAGGTCGGTAGTTGATAGGATCTGCACGGCTTCCCTTCTTTGGTACTGGTTGCACGTTAGCCAGCTTCCAGGATTTAGGGACCTTTCCGGATTCCAAAGAGAGTCGATACAGGCGCGTTAGTATGGGAGACAACTCGGCTTTATACATAACTTTATTTTACATTATTGTTTATTTAGATGTGTGAATGTTAGGAATATTCAAGTGATTTATTAGTTTTATTTATTTTTTGGGTACGACTATGTGCTTTTTAGTTTTTATTGTTTTATTTAAGTTGTAACGGTTAAGTTGGTTTGTACTTTAGTAACACTAAATGTTTCCTCGCAGTTACTATTTTTTTTCCGTTACCTTTGTTATTAAGTACGTATTTAATTCCATAAGAATTCAATGTAGGTACTTGATAGCGAATTTCACAAAAGTAGTAATTAATTCTTACTACAACGAATTTCTAATAAGATACAGTCTGCTAGAAAACATGTAAATAAAATTATGTAGAATAATATATTATTTCTACTATCATTCAGGAATTATAATTTATATATTACTGCATCCATTGGTAGATATAGTAGGCTGAAAATAAATACTAATGAAATATCTAAGTTTTTTATTTGTTTAAAATTATTATTGATACACTTAGTGGGCAGTTACCCTGAGTCGCCCGTCGCGAGGTTTTACTGGTTAAACCACGGGAAATTTTCTAGCAATAATGGTTCTAACAACGTTCTTATTCCAATGACAAGTATTATTTTTTTTGCCTGATATTTGTTAGGGTCGAAGATATCTTTATTGAAACTGAACTATTGTGGTATTGAATGTTCTGACCTCAAGACTAAATGTCTGTGTATGCAGCAGGAAGTTGAATCCGATTGTGTCCTTCAAGCTGTAATCCTCATATTTGAAAACTCAATGAAAACCAATTTTGACAATGCTAAAAAATAGTCATGAAATAGTCATAAAAGTCATGCATGTAAAAAAAATAGTCGTATTATAGTTTCGCCGTTATAGCTATAGGTTGGTGAGGATTATGGCTTGAACGTCAAGCTGTAATCCTAATCTCTCGTGCTAGCAAACGCCAAGGTCTATCGACTTAGTTTAGGTTCCAAAAAATAGTCATGAAATAGTCGTAACGACATACCAAATCTCAGAAATAGTCGATGAAAGATTCCAGAGATATAAAGGTTCCCTGGTGAGGATTATGGCTTAAACATTTGAAAACTTCAAATTTCTCCGGAACGCCTACAACTTTCAGTTTAAAATTTAAAATTGCGCTGTTTTGGTTTGTTACTCATTTCCATTACTGTAAACAAACTTTGTAGACAGGGCTCTGAAATCGGTTTTGTAATAGGTACCTGGAAGTAGTACTTATCAACCCCAATTCACCTGTTAAAAACCAGAAATGAAAAGGGCATTTGTTGTAGGTACGCGACAACGATTTTTAATATCAATAAACAAGAAACATATCACTAGAAAACCAGAAATAAATTACTAAACGTTTTAAATTAAATTTATGACCTAAATACTAACTATTTGAATTAACGTAAAGTTATCTGAAAAGTACTAACAAAATTTTGATAAGAAATATCATGGTCTGGGCTGAAATCTTCGAAACAAAAAAGGGTCCTGCTGGCATGACAAAGGTTTTGCAGGCGCATATCTCATAAGGTAATAAATATTTTAAACTTAAGCCAAGTTATTTTAAGGTACTAATATTCCACTCTAAGGGAACATATACGTACATTTGGTCTGAAGACATTCACACAGCGGAGGGTCCTGCTAGAAAAATATGTAAGATTTTGCTGTAGCCATTTAAGTACTATTTTTTTACCTACACAATTCGGAAGGTACTAACTACTACGGACGTTACGCTCTAGTTCCAATCGGATAAAACGTAGGGTCCTGCTGCACATACAGGCATCGGGCCCTAGCCATGTTACAAGCATCCCTTGTTTATTCTGTGTCTATAATCGCTAACGCTTTAAAGCCTGAGTATAAAGTAGAATTTTTTTTGCATTTATGGTGTTATATGTTAAAGACTGTTTTAATACTGTTAATTCTACTCAACTCCTCAGCCTTTAGTTTTTATAGACATAGAATATAAAAGTGACTTAAAATATCGCTAGGGCCCTTGGAACGGTTTCGCGTTTCGACTGCTTAGACAAGTTGGAAAATCACATAAATGAATACACCATAGCCAAAGTTTTTCTAATTCAAGAATTAAAAAAATTTTTGTACATAAGTAGGTATTATGCTTTACGAGATATACGCTCGAACTAAAGCATGAATATTGGAATCAAAGAACAATGGCTAGTCCCCGTTACATTACTTTATTTGGTCCAAAATGAATGTGCGTCTGGATGGAGGGATCTTTTCAAAAATCTTATTCGAAAGGGACGATTAAGGAAATAATTGTGTAACTACATAGAAAAGTATAAATTTTGTGAAACCAGAATCATAATAGTTCATAAACTGGATCACTCAATCTGGTCAATATAATACCGAAATAAACCTTGTGATTTTCATTTTTATATGCAAAAGTTGTGCCTATATTTTACACGTATGTCAGGTTTGAAAGATAAGATTTGGCTCAGCTCAGTTTGAAGTAAGCCTAAATACGCTAACGAAAAGCGAAGACTATGAATACATAAAACTAAAGGTAATGCTCAAGAAATGACTTAGGTATCCAACTGAAAGCCTATACAAGGAGGCTGGCGTACTAACCATACGGCACTTGTTTATCCTTAGGACTGCTCTTAACACTCACAGGTCATTATTATCTTCACCTGACTATCGGCTTATTGCTGATTGCCAGCAGTGAATACCAATTTTGCGCAGCGTTTTGGTGATTTTATTAATGCCTATATTTACAGGAAAGTAACCCAAAATTGTGACTTAAGAAATAAGAAAATATTAGAAGCTACATTCATTATACAAACATGGCTAAATACACTAAACTATGCTGTTAAGGAAGACCTTTTAAAAATCGTAAAATAATAATAATAAATAATAATAAAAGTGACAATTGCTGAAGATATACGAATGGGCATGGAAAACAAAAAGTTAACAGTTCTTACGTTAATAGATTTCAGCAATGCATTTAAAACTGTTGACTTACTGCTGCTATGCTCTCAACATATCTCCAAGTAATTCACACATCAGTAATTGACTGGCTTCGTTCCTACTTGTGCGAGCACCGGCAACGTATAGTATTCAATTATGCCTTTTCTGCTTGGGCAGATATTAAAGCTGGCGTCCCACAAGGGGGCGTGCATTCTCCACTTTTATTTTCTATCTTCAGTAATACGATTTCTCACGGTATATCTTCTTCCTACCATATGTATGCAGACGACGTTCGAATCTACTCGCAGGCTAGCCTGGAAAATTTGTCTCAAGCAATTGATACCTATTACAATTCTAACATGGAACAAATATCATGGTTTCGTTTTAAACACCTCAAAAACTCTATGTATAGTCATAGGCAGTCCAAAAATTATGAAGCGCATCAACTGGGCATTTTGCCCGAAAATTAACTTCGATGGAGTTACAATAGAGTAAAGCTATGATGTTAGGAATTTGGGTGTCGTATTCGATAGCTATATGTCCTGGAAACCTCAAAGAACCTCAGTGTTAACGATGTTTCTGGCAAATAAATATTTTTAAATTTTTTCATTTTATAGATGCGTTTAAAATAAGGTTAATTAATAATAAATAATGGAGTCATCGTATAGAGTGAGAATTATAAGTTTGAGTGAAAATAAGAACCAGAAAAAGATATTGAAAGGCATCTCATTTTGTCCGATGACGTCATGTTCTATAGAACAAATATGTTTCATTTATTGTAGTCAATTTAATTTGTGGGAATTCTTAATGCAGAAAAAATCTATCGGCGATCAGTATTCATGGAACTATGAGAATTACTTTATAGTTAACGCTGATCGCACGCTATTATCTGCCCCGCCTTTTTGGTCTTACATTTCTTGTCCTAGATATTACTAGGGTATTAGTGCGCCACTAAAAGAGCTGACCGATTATTTATACCACGTATCCAAAGAGCTTATAAGAGCCTATACTCGAAAGGTGCTCTGGGTCCCCAAAGACTGAGTTTGTCACATTCTATTTCTTAAGTTACTCTTAGGTTTCTTAGGATGTAGATTGTACATATTTAAAACCCAACTTGTGCAGAACTAAGTTAAGAAAAAATAACATTACAGAAGATGGTTTAGGTTTTAGGATTATAGTTGTATCAATAACTAACCGATAACAAAACAACGGCTAACTTGACGTCAGAATGGCCGCTATATGAGACTTTCTATTTGTAATTCAAAAGGTACAGGAAAGAGTCATTAGGTAATTTTGGTACTATTGTTAAAATGTATTTTATAAAGATATTAACACCTCCTGTGCTATGCGTAAATTGCATCATGTTCATCTTAGATAAAAATTGCTTACACTTAAAGAATATCTTCTTTTACTTCGTCTTCATCATCCTCGTTCATTAACTTCGGCTTTTAAAAGATATTGCAGGTAGGCCGAGAGACTACTGTGATATTGTCAAACCTACCTACTTATTGAAATTAGGTTTCCAATTGCAACCACATTTTTTCCTGCTCATAATTATGAACGAAAGAGAAAAATCAAATAAAGCACATGGTTGTTTCAGGCTTTCACTACCAGGAAGCCAGCCATCACCTCCCTCAACCATATTAGCAGGTGAGCTACCCGTCACCCGAGGGAAGAAATATGCATTATAGAAGGAATTTATATTAGTCCACCAAACTAGCCGGCAACATCCAGAAAATAATAGGCAAGCTTTTCTGAGTCTACGACCATTTACAGAATGCGATCCTGATAATCCTGATCGCATGTCACCGTAGCCTTCGAGGTTGAAGTCCAAAATCAAAATAAGTCAACAAGTTGTCATAATCTTTGACATCTGGCGTCTTATCATAACAAATATTTTTACAAACATTTAACAACAGAAATAGTTAAGATATTTTTCAATTTACATTTTTTTTTATTTGAAATACACAATGACTGGAAGGCACACAGATCGCAAAAAGAAAGAAGGGAAGCCAGAAATAAGCAACGTGACGCCGGCGGAACTGTTCGTCCTTCCGGACAGTTTGCCAACATCGGAAATTGATTTTCCGATTATCGTAAATAAATCTCGTAAAACGGCAAACTGGAATGAAATTCTTAAGGAAAGCCAGGAGTTTCAGCAAAGTTTAATCGAGCACAAGCTAGCCAAAGAACCGATTCAAAAATGTCCTTTCATGAGTGAGTTTTGCTGTTTACCTTTTTACGTACCTAGCTACTTAATGTTGGTATATAATAATAACAAGTATCATAGAGAATAAATAAAGAGCTTAATGTAATTTCTAGTTCCCTTGTTGTTCAAATAAACTTGGCGAAATCAAAAGTTGTAAGTGATATTAATGAGAGACTTTCGCGTACCCATCTGGGACTCGTGACTTTTGGTCTCTCGCCAAAGCAATACAGGGCAACTTCTCTAACTCGTCTTTTCCACCACTACGCAAGCACGACGATTCATTAGCCCAAACTGCAAAAGAATAAGCCCTCTATAGGTAATTTCTTTCGTATCAAATCCACTTTGAATAACCAGGGAAATTTTCCACCGAGTACTCTAATATAATTCCTGGCTTTGCTGGATCAACAGTTAAGCATAAAAACAGTGGTTGATAGTTCGGAATAGGTAGCTTGTTCGGAACCCATGCCTGTTAACGCTGGCGTTCTACAAGGCTGTGTGCTGTCGCCTACTCTGTTTACACTGCATATCAATGTCATGTTACAAATTAGTGGCGTACATTGCTACGCCGATGGTGGTTGAGGCGATACTCTAGCCGAAACAATCCATTGGTCCTACGAAGAGATGTAACATCTCTGCGTATTCTACAGAATGCTCAAAAGAGTCGTTTGTTCCGCCAACGTACTACTACCCGCCAAATACTCAAATTCCATCTTCACCATCTTATTGATTGGCGGTCTATTACAGTACGTTTTACGTTCTTACGCGTACTTTGAAGCTATGGAACAACTTCCATCAACGGTCTTTCTGCAAAACGACGATATTCAGGCATTTAAGAAAAAAGCGTACAACCTTTCTCATAAGTTCGACAACGCAAGGGTAATCACCTTGGTGTAGCTGGTGTCCATGGGCGGTAGTGATTACTTACCACCAGATAACCCACATGCTCTTTTATTCCATGAAAAAAAATATCTCTATGAACGGCACTGATCTCATTTTACCTTCAATTTAAGCTCATACACAAACTTCCTATATACTCAACCTTCTAACCTTAATTTATAAAAGATGACTGTATCTGCCTTCCATACTTACTTCTATACATACCTCATGTGCGTGATCCCAAAATTTATTTCCTACACAGAAACTCAACAAATATTTCTGACATGACGACAGGGGATTTTGTATTTTGAATCGTGAGACAAATACAATTTTTATAAATATTTGTTCAATGAATTAGCAAAGGTATCCTAGTAATCGTACCTGCAATAGTCATTGCAGTGTCGAAAGTTAAATAAAAATAAATAATGGTAGGTAATACTTAAATCTAAGTAAATTAGATTGTAATAGATGTAGTTTTAGATTAATCCTAATAGATAAGTTTATCGACATTCTAGCTATTCTTCATTGAAATATACTATACATATGTGGCTATGTTTCTATAAGTACACAGGTAAGTTTTAAACGAAAAGGCAGGCCTTAGTGAACGTTATAAATGATCATTAACATTTTAGGCTCGCAATACCTACCTTTGCTAAAACCCTAAGTCCCTCGATCTCTTATTTTTACCCGACTGTCAGAAGGAGATAGGATTATGTCTTTGGAGTAGATGTAAGTATGAATATTTCTTTGGTGCGCTCTACAGCCTAAACCGTTTGACGGATTTTGAACATGTGAGGTGTAATTAGATTCCTCTCTGGGAGTGATATAGCTAACCCGTTAATTACCATGGGAACAGAAATCATATGGGAAAAAAACTTTTGCAGTCGGGCTTTTTAATTTGTTATTTCTACAGTATGTTTATCGATATAGTTACAGTATGTACATATAGGACCCACAAAAGGCGTACATTTAAATAAACACTTTCTAAATTGTATGACTCAAGTTGAGTCAATTGACTAGTGTTGACTGATGTTTACATTTTTGTTTCATGCCAGATACGGAGAGCGACTATCTGCGGAGGGAGGTGTTCACGTATCTTTTACCGGCAATAGAGCAGACTCTGTTCAAAGCCAAAGTATGGCAAGTTTTAGACAAGCCTAAGAGTTTCTTTAATGGAATCGATCATATTGCGCAGGTAGGTACACTCGGCCAAAATTTTGGTTTATTAACTTAACGGTGAAAAACTTCATTTCACGTCATAAATCAACAATGTTGTTGATATACTTGTAATAATACTCCGACAGTCACTGATGCTCTCTTTGTTCTCATTAATGCATGGGCTGCACCATGTAACCATAACGAAACCTTAATTGGCCGTGTCACCTCCGGTTACGTCCAATATACTCGTACGTTACACCATTTTAGCAGTGGTTATAAAGAAGTTATTACTAAAGCTAACCATAACTGCTCAATTTTGACAGGTTCATACTCAAATTAGGTGTCAAAAAGTAGAAGTTATGTATGTTAACAATAATGAATAATAACATGGTGCAACACGTAGCTGAATTGAGCCTGTGGTGTAATTTCACGCTTAGTGTAGTTACGTCAACACTTTGTTAACTGAAGTAATACGTCATAATTGTGCATCTCTTTCAATATTGTTATTAAAACTCAACAAGTTTATAGCTATTTTGGTTAAACAGGAAGTTTTGCCTAAAGTGGTAAGCCACTTTCTTAGCCGACCGTACGGTAAAGGGAAAATTCTATCCTCGTTGTGTAAGTGGTAGAAATCTTACTAATAGCACTGGAAAATCCGAAATCAGTTCCTGTAGTTAGTTTTACCAAGCAACACTTTTTACCGATTAATCTGATATTAATCTAACTAATATCATAAATGGTGCTTAATATATTTGCAGATATTATGGAATAATAACCCACGCTATCCGCAACGGAAACACTTAAATCTTCACATCTTCAATATGCCTTGGGCGCGTAAGATTCTTAAAGAAAAGTGAGTAGCCTTTTATTAAGACATTGAAAATCAATAATGCAAGGCAACAATTCTTACTGAGAAAACTTTAGAAATGGCGTTGTCAAGCCGTCAAATAAACTTGCGGCGCTTATCCCAAGATAATATGACCCATTTTTAAACATAAAGCGAATAAAAATGCCTAAAGTGCGTTCCTGCATAAAGTGCAACCCGAAAGGGGGAGAAACTAAGCCTTAAAACAATGTCAAAATAAAAAGATTTACCTAGTCATTATTTACAAGATAAGATTTTCGAATTTTATTGTGGCCGCTTTTACGTTAGATATTACTTTAATCTTTGTGTTTAGTAAAGAAGTATATTTATTGCAGGTACTACCTACGTATTGTAGGTACTATCTACCTACGTATTGTAGGTAGGTAGGAAACTCAGAAAGTTTTAAGAAAAAAATTAAATTGCTCTAGAGGTTATATTTTTTTATAACATCTTTTCAAAGAACTCTCCACCAGCGTCTCTACAAAGTTATGTGCGTCTGAACCAATTTTCACAGCCCATTTTCCAGTCTGCAACGGTATCCCGTCATTTGATAAAAAACAAATTGCAAGTTTTCATTTCACAAACAACGTTTGGCAAAATCATTATTCATAAGTTCATCTTTGTACAAACTAATGGTTCTATAAATAATTCATTTGACTTGAAAGTTTTTTTTTTATTCAAAACATCACTTAAACTATTCACTTATTATGTACGTTAATAGGTAAAACAACGCAAGGCATAAAAACCTTTGACAAAATGCATTGTTTGGTAAGTACTTAATTTACCCAAAAATGTTTTATCGATTCATCACTTCATGAACATTTTAAATCACAGAACACAATGTAAGTCCGAAATTAGGAACGACGACGAGCGTAGCGAGGAGGAGCAGTTAGGTTGTATGCAGGTCACACGTGCGCGAGCCGAGCGAACGAAGCGAGCGTGGTGCGACAGCACCCAGCAAAGCGCCATAACCACTTGAACGTTCCAGGTCACTGTAGTACCCCAAAATTTTTGGCCGACTTACGTCCTGGGTACTACAGTGCCCAAAAGGTGAACCATTCGAAAAAATGATTTTATTAATTACCTATGGCTCTTGTGTGCCTCGTCTTTGGTTTAGTAGAAGCCGAAATAATGACTGAACGAACTGAACCACGTCTCAAATGACATTTCTACAAACTTTGTGTCTATCAACAGGGTGTGTCTGTAAACAGGGTGTGATTTGTGCTCGAAACCACGAAATGCCTTCTCATGAGTTTAAAATAAATCTTTTGACGTTATTTTAAAGGAAATAAAGTCTACTTTATTTACCATGGTCTACTTTATTTTGCATGTTTTATTACTGTTGCAGATATCGTAGGGTAATCTCAAAAAAATAAAATTGCAGAAAAACCGGACGAAAATATCTACTTTCTGTTGTTTTACTTTATTTTTATGTATTACGACGTAGATTTAATGATTAGATGATTAATCAAATTTATTTTCTATATATTAACGTAATTTATATTTATTGTTTTCAAATTACTTAAATACTTTTTTTTCCCGATCGTTTTTATCGTTCTAGTCGCGCAGCGTTAAAAGCGGAGGACGTAAGTCGCCCTAGACGACCGCGAGCGCTGGACGTTCAAGTGGTTATGCGAAATTGAATGTGAGGTATTAAAAGTAAATTACATGAAATAATAATCTATGAAACGTACTTCGGCGATATAATCATTAATATTATATCGCCGTAATAATATAACAGTTAGCAGTTTGTCAACAGTAATAATTATAAAATAACCATTTATTAACCATCATTTTGTCAAATTGCTACTTTGAAATACTAACACATTGGTAATTTAAAAAAAATATAACTAGCAGTTTTACATGCAGAACATTGGCAATGTTAAATATTTAAAAAATGTATTTTTGTCAAATGATCACTTATAAAACGATCAGTTTAGTAAATGAACAGTTTAAATGATTACTTTTTCAAAAATAGTTTGTAAAATAATTATTTGTCATACGTTTTTTGTAAAACATTAGTAAACCTTAAAAAAGATAAAGCTTTTGGTTTTTCATTTGTTTTAGGAAACCTATTCCAAAATACATAATATTAATCAATAAGTGTAAATTTTAATGACTATATATATGTATATATATATATATATATATATATATATATATATATTTAATGGAATCCAGCGTGTGAAAAAAAAGAAATAATTAATTACAATAAATTCAGCATCATACACTATCAACATTTAAATAAGCGAGTGCCGTCTACGTTGTGGAACGTCTCGACTACAGTTCACACAGCGTAAATGTGGCTGCGAATTATCCATGTTCATGCGCAGGTTGTCGTGGGCTGAGAAATCGGGTCCAAGTTTATGCGAAAGTGGTCGTTTATGGATGGTTCGGAATCCGTAGTAAGGGTCATCATGTGAAGCAGAGATCGCAGACTCCATTTCGAAAACTAGTCGTAAAAATGAAAACAAATCGAAAGTAGATATTCAAAACGCAAAAGGCAGGAGCGAATGATCTTTCAGTGTTGCCAGGACTTAATTTCAATTTACCTCAAGTTTGCACCCTAAATGCGTCCGTCACTAAACATTTTAACACCTTTAAATAAAACACTTTTTACCGGATATTATCGCGTATATTTTAAAATTAACTAAAATATACGCGATAATATCCGGTAAAAAGTGTTTTATTTAAAGTATGAATCGTGAAAATTTAAGAAAATATATTTTAACACCTCTTGATGTGATTTAATAAACGAATCTGGAACTTAATAATAATACTACATTTCGAAAAAATCTAAAGAAAAGTACCGTACAGTTTACCGTAGACCATATTTCTGCTAAGGTATCATAGTTAATTATTCTTCTTGTTTGTTATTGGAATTTTATTATTCTAGCAGTCTATTAACATTTTCAATTTGCAACTTAGGAAATGAAATATCAACATTTAATTAATTTATTTTTTGTTTTTGCTATTATAATTGCGAGATTTGACATTTGTCCAATGAATAATTACGGCTGATTTTTCAATCGACAGATGGTTTTTGCCTGAAGAATAAAATGTGACATATTGTATTGATAATCTGTTTTTTTTTTAATATTTGACGAATTCGGATTATTCGAATAATGCAAGTAAATAGTGGTAGTCATAAAACTTGAATCCTTTTTTTAGGGCGAATATTGTATGCCCTATTGGCAACCCTATACCCTTTTCAAATATTGCCACAAAACAAAATGGCGCAATCATATGCTTTTTCATAATAATGTCATTACAGTACTTTTATTTTTTACAGTTTGTATTATACAACGCAATCATACTTAAAATATATAATACATTTTGGATAAAATTATAACACTAACGGCTTTTTCCTGAATTCCTGTTCGAGAAAGTCTTTTGACGGCCAAGAATGGCAGAAAGGCTTTCCCAATTTCGAGTATCGTATATTTCGGCACTGTTGCAACCGCCATGATCGCGATAAATGGAATGTACCTACTGGTAAATGGAGATAGATGGCTTTGACAGTTAGAGGCAGACGTAGCGAGTGCTTTCTCGTTCGTTTCGTCGACTACAATAAAACTGGAACTCGCACAAAACTCACTGTTACAAAATCACATGCGTCTCCGTGAATTATTTAAATCATAATTATATAACTTTAAAAATCGGATAAATAGTTTTAGGTGTCAGAACAAAAAAAATACACGTCATGACTTGCTAGCTATATCCACGCGTTTGAAGTATATATTTAACACAGATTTTGCAACACAATTTAAAAATCACGTTTCTTAATAAAAACTAAACATTTATTATATTTTATTGTCCTTATTCTTAGATATTCGGCCCCTTTATCTACTATATACTTTTTCACATATCACACTACGTATACCAACATACATATTGAAACGAAAGAAACACAAAATGAGCCCAAAACAAGCCGTCCGTGTCTTCTTACTAAGTGCTATCCTTTTTTATCAAAATTTTCCGAAATTTCCAATAAACAATTGTTTTTATCATAGGCCTCGAGAGTTATATCCAAGATCGTGGTTGTGGCCAGAAGAGCACGCAGCCATTATCATACAAAAGTCTGTGAGACAATACTTTGTTCAAAAAGTGGATGAAGTACAGGAGATGCGGACTTTTTGGCATGTATGTGATAAATGTGATGTAAAAAACATTAGAATTTTTTTACCCAGTTGGTCTAACATAAGAATTCTTCGCTATGTTTTTTCTTCGTAAGAGGCACTAAACGACTAAGCCAACTAGATGAACGAGCTTATCCTTTCAATCCACAAATCCAAACCAAAATAGTGCTGCGAAAAAAATCTATGGCGTCTTAGATACATGGCGTCAGGTTTGACAGTCATCTAGTTGGCTTGGTCAAAATAAGTGACGTGACGTGCGATTGTAGAACTATGACTTCATTTGGTCGTCAAATTGGCTATCTTCGCTATACCTAGAGCTTAATGTTAGACCCGCTGAATGCAATATTTTTTGGGCTATGAAAGAAACACCATTCTGCTGTGACGCTTTGAATTCACCTCGCAGAAACCTTGAACCCACGTTAGGCAAACGCAGAATATTCCATATCTCTCACTATCAATCACCCTAAGGTGTGTAGAGAAAGAGTTTAAACAAGAACGCTTTTTTTCAAAATTCAATTCTAGGAAGTTCCGTGAGCAAATACTAGTTATAAATATGTGATTATATATTGTGAATTATATATTGCGACTTTTCATTACTTTCAGAAACTCGAGCTGGAGCGGCAGCATCCTGAAGTGGATACAAATCCGTTGCTGGCGAAGGGCTTAGCTTCATCACTGTACCTTCGCAAGTTAGAACAATTGCAGAATCGGCGTCAGAAATTTCGACAGCAAAGTCAACAGCAGATCGACCATCATCGGCGACCGTCACATTCACAGAAAAAATAACATATCTTGCCTTTATTGCCAAATCTTTCAGTTACGGCAATGGATTCGAGCCGTTTCATTACCTAAGAATTTACGATATTGTCAGTACGACATACAAATTACATTATAATCTTTCATTTGTAAAAGTATCTCTTGTTTTTAGACGTACCATATGGAATACTTTTTAACAAGCAATGTTGCAAGTATGAACATACAATTTCATTACAGATTGAATGGCAGTCCTATTAACCGTTTTTGGGAATGTTAAAGTATGGTCAATTAATCACATTAAAGGTTTCATTTGTAAAAGAAATAATATCTGTAGTATTTAGATATAGGATACTTATCAATTATTTACCAATATTGCAAATGCGATTCTAAAAAACTGGGCTGTAATGTATAAAGAACTAAAGTAGAAAAATAATCCGAAGCAAGTTGCAATTTATTGCCAAGAAATCATTGGATGGTTATTTAAGACAAAAGATTTACTTATTTTGAATGAGTTTTATTAAATATATTTCAAATCTGACGCAATGAGATTTAGAAATGATTCAATCCCCACGCAGGCGTGTGTTCTGGGTCTAGGTTACTGGAAACTAAAAACTTTACTTTTCAAACACTTGCACTGCTCAATTACAATTGATTTTTTTTAACTTTTGTTATAAATTGTTAAAAAAAGTTAGACAACAAATGTGAAGCAAAAGTCTCTAACGATATATAACTGCTGTGTGGGAACACCTTATTATTAAAGGAGACTATTCACCAAACCTGCCAGGTCTATCACTGACTTAATCTAGCTTTAATTCTTGTTTTCGACACTTCTCTGAGATAAGAATCAAATGAAAAGAACAAACAGATAATTACATACACAGAGGATTACATCCAAACCCAAAAGCCCGTCAGGTTTTTCAATTAACTGCTGTTTAGAAAGTATATGGTCATGATTGTATTATTATTGACAATGTTTTTTGTTACACATCAATTAATAATAATAATAATTGTTTCGATAACTGACCGGTATTGAAACAAATTTAATCTGTAATATTACACTGAAAAACATGCAAACAACCTGTTTTATATATTGTTTAATCACATGTCTATTTAACTATTGTTAAAACTATCAATAAAGTTGTATTGCATAACAAAGTTTTTTAATCTATTTTAATTCCTTCATACAGGGAAGGGCTGACCGGTTTACCAATTCCCATTGTAAATGTGACTGTTGGAGTTTCTCCTTCCTTTGCTATTCTGTTAATCCGGTTCGGACTTTTGTTGTAGCTGATAGGTATCATAAATCCTTTTGGAGGCTGAAATAACAGAAAAATCATATGTTAATAAATAAATGAAAAGCTTGATAGGTTAAAATATTAACAGACTAAACAAAACTTTTTGAAACACTTTTAAGCTATTTTTTTTTCGACATGGACTGTTCATTTATTTCCCTATGGGTCTTTTAAATTTTACCGGACTTTGTAGCTTAGCGCTGACGGCGCTTAGCCGGAACTTAAATTACTCCTACAAACTAAACGCCTAAGGGCACTTTATAGCTAAGAAAGCCTAAAGAAAGCTAACTTGAAAAATCTTATTTTGTTCTAGCTGGCCTGAGAAACGATGTTCCGTTCATTATCCTATAATTTTCTGTAAATTTTGTGAATATCTACATAGTAATCTATTTTATTTTACTTTATTTAGGAAACAAATATACCTAATATATACAGGATATAACACAAAAGAAGCATAATACTCAAGGGTCAGTAAATATACCATTGTTAGAATATACTGTAAAAGAATTGGAGTTATTGGGGCTGGTTAAGACTCCATAATTCTTTATTTCAATTTTTTACTTCAACATCTTTGACAGTCCTATGTGGTTTTCATACCTACCTATGCATAAGGCGCGTGAGGCGGCACGGCGCTCGCTCCGGTGTTAGGTAGCTTGGTTCCAACGGAATTTGTACTTAAGTATGTTGGCTTTCATAACGTAGTGTGAATCATCCACAGACAACCTCTTATCTGAGGCCATTTCGCCATGTGATTGAGGTCCAAAAGAGCGTCAGCTCGTCGTTTGCTGGTACTCGGATTATCTACGACGTGAGCGGCTTCTACTAAGTATCATTACATAAGACTCGTTGCATTAATACACGTACCGTACCGTCCTTTTATAAAATAGCTACCTAACTTAGCGACTAACGTTCACAAAAGATACGAAGGAACTATAATAAATAACAACATTTATTATTACTAAATGAACGAAGCAAACCCCTTCCTTTAAAATTCGTGTTCATTATGCATACAACGTGTTAGCCTGGTCCACCGGTGGGTTAGGCTATTCGAATCCCGTGTTGCCCTATTTCTAACTGGAACGCCGGCGTTCCTCGTTGCCACATCGTCGTCGGAATCGTTATGGTTAAGACTTTACTCCTCTTAAGAACCGCCGCGTCTGGGTTGGCTGCGTAATCAGCTGACTTATTGACCAGCGGGTTGGGATGATATCGTTTTCTGGCGATTCGTGATGGCGGTGAACCCCTTATTGGATTCGATGGCTTGGGCGGGGGCCGAGGTATCGCAAGCCATCGACGACACCGACGATTAGCCGCTTGTGGACGAAGCCACGTACGAGTGCAAGCTAGAGTGCTCACGTGACGGGTTGGCGGATGAGGGCTGGCGCGCCCGCCTCCCGTTTAATCTTGGGTTTTAGCCCCCTTTCGCCAGATCTCCGGACACTGCGCGGGAACGAAGGCCGTGGAGGCCTTCGCTGTATGTGCCTCTAAAACTAACTTAAAAACTAACCGTAGTTCGACCAAGGCCGCTACCTAGAATCTTAAAAAGTTACAAAAATAGGCAAATGTGCACGAATAGACAAAAATATGATAATCGATAAATATGGAATAGAAAAGTAAATAAATAAATAAATAAAAGTAAAATAGTAGAAAAGTAATAAATAGATAAATAAAAGGACTGGATCAGTACAAACTGGTTGTCACTGTTGGTATCCTTTGTACTAAAACCAGAATACTTTAAGCTGGGCACACAGAGCACTTTGGAAACTTAGTCGCAGAGAAAAAATCGCTTCGAGAGCGCTCGGATGAGAACAAAAACCCCAGAAAAACCGTATCACGGAGCCGACACGCAAATCTGTGACGCCATTAAACCGAGCGCCACTGAGTATAGGGAAGGGACCTATCAATCAGAGTGGTCTTAGAACGCCCTTATCGAGCGGCGGTCAGCTAGAGTGTAAATATTTCCGTAAAACTTTAAAATGTAATAGTAATAAACGTATTTCTGTCTACTTTTCTTTCAACTGAGTTAATTATGTATTTTGTAATTTATTAATTTATTTTGATTTAAGATCATTTTGTTAATACTTTGTGCAAGTATACAATAATAGAACTTTAATCAAAATAACTATATATATATATATATATATAAGGAATAAGAAGTGAAATGTATTAAATAAGTTGTAACTAATGGAATGTGTAGCACGGGCAGGGTTTCTTATGTCAAAACCTCTTCTGGGGCTATACGGTATCCTTTCTATTTTAACTGACATTACACATTTACATAGATGTATTTTGAATAAAGGAACTGGAACAAAGGGAAATACAACTTAAGTCTACAGTCTGCAACACATCATTAATTATTGATTAAATAACATGACATCAATAAATAACATGACAAAGTAAAAACAAATAGTTGCGTTCTATCACTTCTAGCACTTTTTACATTGTTATTGCTGCTGATTAAATACAAGCCTTATTAAGTTTATTTTTAAGCCTTATTTTAAATTAACAAATACTTCTATCAGCTTTCTGATTCAAATATTTTGGCTTGCTGTATAGGCTTTTGTATACATAAGATTATGATTTTGTCTAAATTCATACAACCTTGATAAAAAACCACCTAGTTCAACATCATTTGACTCTCATAGTTATTTTACTGTAAAACCCACTTGTAAAATAGAATTATCTGGCAATAATGCAGACTAGTCAGCCCATGTTTTCTAATTAAAATGTAATTGAAACCCACCAAAAGTAAATTCTAAATCTCTGAATAAAAAACAAACATCACCTATTATTTATCACAGTTTAGGTTTATTCAGCTACCTAAATAATATTAAATGAAGTGAGTAATATAATCTGCTTATTTATAAGTATTACAAACTCTTCCGTAAACTTGAATGAAAAATACTAAAATATGACAGCCTGCCTCATATGGCGAAGTTCCAGGTTCGAGTCCTGGTCAGAGCATTCATTTGTGCGATGAGCACAAATGTTTGTTCTCGGGTCATAGTTGTTTTAATTTATGTTTATTCTAGTATGGTAATCCATTTCATTACCACTTAACTGTCAATGAAATGCCATGAACTTAGCCTATACTACCCAAACTCCTCCCACGGCAATGATAGGTTTAGCGGACTAGTCGGACTTTTTGGACCAACTCAACAACTTTTTTGGTAAGTCAGCCATAATCAGCCCATCTCTAGTAATTTTATTTTTATCAAATAGAAAATGTTTCAATATAACCAGATGTTTGAAATCACTTTGAAATAGTTAAAAAAATACATTACCTGATGACCTTTCCTTTCACACTCTTTAGCAATAAATTCTTTCATCAATGGTGGCATCTCCATACTATTTGGCAAGATAACTTCTTCAATTTTCCTCTCTTTTAACCCAGCAAGCAAGTTGGCCTCCTCATTCTTTGGTATCAACTGGTAATCTGTTTTGTAGGATGTACGGTATATTTCAGTCAGATTGGGTAATTTCTTGCCACGAAATGTTTTTTCTACCCAAACTCTAACTCTTCGTCTCTCCTGGAATGATTTGGTAATGTGATTAATATCTATATAAGATCTGTTTATTCAAAGCAAACTTTAGAAAATTTATATTCATAAGCCAGCTGTGGCTTGGTCAGGAACACATAAAAATTATAACTTATTCTACATTAAAATATCACATTAAATATCCACTTAATAAAAAGTAAACACTTATTGAAATACAAAACATAATCTAACTTTACTGAGAATAACTCAATAACAACTTATAACAGACACTGTGTCTAATGTTAGTCTATGACACTGGAAGATTTTACATAAATTAATTCATGAGTATGATACTAATTTGTTATTGATATACATTATTTCAATCAGTTATATCAATTGTTGCCTATTATTCTTTATTGTCTCATTATTGCAGTAATAAATAATGCACTGCATGTATTGTTTGAGTAGAACATAACCATAGAACTGGAAATTTTGTTATCATACAAGGCAATACTCATTACCTCGTCCGGACAGGTTTCAACCTTCACGATTTTCATAAAGCTGGGCTCTGGATATCTTCGCAATACGGAGCGTACCACATATCTTCCAATACCATAATCTTTTAAGCAACCTATTATTTCCCATAAAGATTTTCCTTTAAAGTCAGTAGTTCTACCAACGTACTTGATAACTTTGGTAGCCATATTCTGCTATATTTAAAACTGAAACTTTGCGAGAATAAATTACAACAATTCTTATTTATGATAAGAGAACATAACCAAAAACTTTTCTGACTAGTGCTGCGTTCCGTTTGCCGATTATAGCGCTCACAGCGCTCATATACCCGTTCCGATTGCCCGTGAGCGCGCTCACAACGATATCGATACGTCATCAATGACGACATAAAAGCCGCCATCTTCCCGCTCACAGTGCCAAAGATACGGAGCATGGTCGCTGTGAACGGCCTGTCAAAACTGACACATGACGTTACTTTGTTGATGTTTTTATTAGTCGATTAATTTTCTTTTGTAATAATATAAAAAGTGGCTCCTGCTTCATTCAGGGTCAAAGATCTTAATGATATTGTAACTTTAGACTCAAGCGACGAACAATCAGAACGTTAGCGCGATATTTACCGTTCCGATTGCAATAGCACTAACAACACTTTTAGCGCGCTCAAATGAATCGGAACGGTTTTGAGCACTTTTAGCGCTGTGAGCGCTGTAATCGGCAAACGGAACGCAGCATAACTGTGAGTGAACGATTGTGAACTCTGTTCCGTACATTCGTTCAAATTAAAATTCATTGATAAAGTAGTTTGCAGCTATATTTCGATTTTTTTATTGTATCTGCTTTATGAAACTAATTTTACATAAGGTCTTTGTGACTATTATAAGTACCAAATAAGGCTGGCAGCGCAAACTTAACAATTAAGTTTTAAAATACACCAAGAGATGGCTCTTATATTATTTAGTTTTAAGTGTTTATTTCATTAGTAAAATCTTCTAAGTATGATTTTGATTGATTGATAATAAAGATAATGATAATCACTGAAAATAAATGATTAATGAAATCACTCGAGAGTTTTACGTTTTAACAACTTCTAAGGTCCAGGAGAACACTCATAATGAGATAGTTATTCTCTTGTATTTTTTAACGTTGGTTAAATAGGCCGATAATTGATTTACATAACATTACTCCCTACTAGTTGACAGCACCGTAGAAAATTGGATTACAATGACAATAATTAGAAAGGTAAAAGGTACCTCGATATATTGACTATGAACAAAAAGTATTAGAAAATTCCTCCAAAAGATACTGTTTAATTAGGCTGGAATTAATTATCCCAAATAATTAAAAAAATAGGTATGTAGAGGAAATTTTTCAGTTTGAGGCTACCTATATTAACAGTATTTCAAAAATCATTTGAAATTAATGTAGAATGGAGTCAAGATCAAGATAAAATTAAGGTTTAACAGTTTTAAGTACATAAAAAAATTAAATTAGGTTGGATCGATAATTTTGGCAAAATATACGGGGTATATATACTTTAATGTAAATACTTTAATGTGGATTGAAGTTTATGAATATTGCTTTTAAATAGAAGTGTAATTTTTGTGTTCTAGCAGAGTTTGCTATAATTTTATGAGATTTTCTTCGTAATTGAACAAAAGTAAGTCAGAGACCGGGGTAGCATATGTTACTATTCATACCCGTGCTCATGATGAGTATGTTATTGCAACTTCTACTATATTTTTCAAAATATGTATGGCAATCTGAAATAAGACGTTTCGTTACTACACATTTTCAACATCATCATAATTTGCTTCTTAAATATACCTACACCTGAAATTTTTCTCCGAGAAATAGCAACCTTGACAATTTTCGATAAATGAAAATTTCAGTTTTCAGTAAGTGTTTTCGTATAAAAGTTTTACATTATTAACGTTCTTGGAAAACCAAAGTACCTAACTTTAAAGTTTAAAGTGAAAATATTAAGTTTGATTTCCGGCTTCCACACTGTTTCTGGTTATGTAACTTATTAAATAGCTAAACGCCGCTGACAAATGTTTTACCAATTTAGGTAGGTAATTGTTGTTGATTTTAAATTTCCTAAAAATCACTTGTTTCTTTCTTATGCATTGCTGGTATATTTAATTCATAAAATTATATGATGTGTAGTTCTAGGAAGAATCAGGTTTTAACAAGTTAGTCGGAAAATGTAATAGATGGCGCTAGCGATATCAATTTATTTGCAAGAAAGAATCATTCATTCAATAGGTGAATGCCTGATAGCAATTCATTTTTTTCGAAAAAAGTGCAAAATGTGCTGTGTTTGTTTATAAATAGTTGTGGTGATAAAGTGCTGACACAAAAATCCTAAGTGTTTAACGTTTGTTATCATAATATATGTTTTAAAACCGTATTTAGGTCGGAATCAGCGAAAAAATATGTAATGGGGTCATTCGCAATAGCTGTAATCAAAATATCATGATGGTGAGTGGTTTTTAACATAGGATATTTATTATTTTATTCTGTAGCATGTTAAAACTGATCGTATTTGTTAGTTTTTATTCACAAATCTAAAGATTTAATTCAATAAATTCACATAACCAAACTTTTGCTTCTTGAAAGGTAAGTAGGCGGGCGCTCGCTAGACGGCCTTGAATCTAATCTTGTCAAGTCAATGTCGTTTGCTAGCTTTCATCAATATTCTTAGAATATATTTTGTTAGCGAGATCTGTCTGCGCATATGACAATTAATTAGCATTAATACAAGTGAAGTACGAATTATACTTAATTCATCCAAAATAATGCGGAAAACGGCTTCGTATTCCTACCTTTTTATATTTACTTCATATTCGTAGTATTGAAAGTATGCAAATACAGCAGTTTTATCTAAAAGGTGGCGCCACTTAATTCGCAGCAAGGGTATTCACATTGTGGTTGAATGAAAAAGATATTTAAAAATACACATTATACTCTAAATTAGTACTTACCTACGGCAGGTATGGCTAACCAAAAATCACGAAAATAACATTGTATTACGTTTTCATAAAATTGATTGTCCAGCAATTAATAATTAACCGATTAGGTTCTTTTATATGTATTTTTATTTGTAAAGAAACCCTATTTCCATAAAACAAAGGCTAATGTCGAAATAAAGTCGTCGATGATAAGGGCAAGTAAGTAACTTACCTACCGTAATTCCATAAAGCCACTCTTTACCTAATAGCCATATCGGTACGAATGTCAAATATTTCAATACCTACTCACAGTTGACGACTGATACCAAAAAAAGTCATAAAAAACACAAACTACCATCAGATTATCTGCCCTGGCTACATATTTCACTGGCATGATCGTTATTTTGGAAATAAACAGAGGACTGTTGGGGCAAAACTGTTCTGGAGTAGCGACCACGGCCCACAAGATGCACCGACGATCTGTTGAAGTTCGTGGTCGTTAGAAGCGACGTGGAGGAAACTTGTTGAGTGGAAAAAACAAAGTCAAATTCATTTAAATAAAACAATACCTGTATAGGGTGTCCTAGAAATCAACGTCAAGCCGGAAGCGGGTGATAGAGAGGCCAATTTGTGACAGCTATAAAAAAAGGAACCGTTGGTCATGTACTTTTCAAATTATAAGTATCAAATAAATATTCAGAATACCTGACAGGGTTTTTTTATGACATCGGATTTGATGTTCTAATTTCTGTTTAATAACTTTAAATGTTCGCAATGCAGTCTAGGCATTTTTAAGTCCAAGTGTTGGTAACGCAGTCTAGGAACAAGTCTGATCTAGACGGAGAGTGACGCTATTTTGCCTATTATAGACGCTACTTTTATCCAAGAGTGAGATGGATTGATAAATCATTTCAATTCGTGTGAGTGAAACAGTGTGAGTGGTGTCAGCGTTTCCATCTACTGTCGCTCAAAAAACGTTGACATATCTAATATCTCATTTCTAGCTAAGCTTGCTCGGGGCTAGACTGACTGTCCACTACTGTTGCCTAATTAATTTCAATGTTCCTCTCAGATGACTTCGTAAATGTCCAATCTTCAAAATTACTTTTGAAAGACAAATTATCGCTAAAATTAATTTTTGATCAGAGCTTGTAAACTTTTTAATACACTTAGTGAAGCTGTAGACATAGATTTATGCAACACTTCATGTTAAAAAATGTCCTTAGTTTTTTTTAGGCAATAGTCGCTAAATATAACGTATGTTTATTCATGTTTTTCTAGATTAGTTTATATTAATTAGTGTAAGCATGTCATTTGTTTGTTTGTTAACTAATTTGTACTGACGGCACGTAGGAAATCCACATTTGATCTTCATCTTCTTCTCTTTCAAATCTTAACCGTATAAATGTGCATAAAGGGGCCGGATCCGATAATCTCCATCCTATTTTTATTCGCCGGTGTGCCACAGAACTTGCTATACCCTTAACTATAATTTTCAGAGCTTCCTTGGAGACGGGAGTGTTTCCTTCTAAATGGAAGGCGGCTTTGGTAACTCCTATTCCTAAAAATAGCCTCAAACATCTCATTACTGAATACAGGCCTATCTCTAAACTTTGTGTTCTAGGCAAAGTTCTTGAAAAAATTGTTACTTCTGATATTGAACTAGCAGCCCGTGGCTATATCTCCCAACAACAACACGGTTTCTTCAAACACCGGAGTGTAGAGAGTAATATGATCACGTTTACTGAATTCCTGGCTGAAGCAATGAATGAAAACGCACAAATAGATGCCGTATACACCGACTTCTCGCGCGCTTTCGATAAAATTAATCACAATACATTAATCAACAAGTTAGCGGCAGCCGGTGTGCACGGCAGCCTTCTCAGATGGATAAAATCCTACATCAAAAATAGAAGTCAAGCAGTATGCGTAAAAGGATACTGTTCTCGATTCCTTCCAGTGCCTTCTGGAATACCTCAAGGCTCACACCTCGGACCCCTTCTGTTTTCGTTTTACATCAATGACATAGGCAATATCTTTCTACACAGTCAGCACTTACAGTACGCTGACGATACAAAACTGTACAGAATTATTAATTCGCGGGCTGATTGTGTTAAACTTCAGAATGATCTAGATGCGCTTAGCACTTACTGTGTTACCAACCAATTGATTATCAACACTGATAAATGTTACTCTATATCATATACTCGCAAAAAAAAACCAATAAGTTTCGATTATCACATCAATGATAGACCTCTGAAAAAAGTAACACAAATTAGGGATTTAGGAGTTATTATGGACTCAAAGCTGTCATTTATTAACCATATAGATCATATAGTATCCTCAGCTTTTCGTAGATTAGGATTCATTCTTAGAATTAGCAAACCGTTCAAAAATGAAAAAACCTTAAAAGTACTTTATTTTACATTTGTACGCTCCATCTTAGACTTTTGTAGTTCCGTCTGGAACCCCAATTACAATAAACACATCAACAGAATTGAAAAAATCCAAAAGAAGTTTATAAAGTCACTTAATTATCGCTGTAACACTGTTAATGAAGATTATAATGAAACACTAAATATATTAAAATTCCTCACTCTTGAAAACCGGCGAAAAATGTTTGATATTACCCTCTTGTTCAAAATACTTAATTCAGGTATAGATTCATCAGAACTACTCGGCCGGCTTCAGTTCTCCGGCCGTGCTCGTCTCCCTGTGCGCCCCTCACGTTGTCTACCACTGTTTGTACCTCCTCGACGTAATAAGAATTATACTCGTAATTCCTATTTTTATCGTTCCACCAATACTTACAATAGGGAATTCTCAGAAATTGATCTTTTCTGTACATCTCTTATATATTTTAAGGAAAAGTTGAAACTGACGTTACTCTAAACCTTAGTTATAAAATATGAATTATTGTATTTTTCGTTTGTTAAATGACCCGTTTTTTCTTGATCTCTCTCTTTCTGTATTTTTCATTACTTTTCTTATTAATTTGTTGACCACTTTTGAACTCAATTCTTTGATTATTTTTGGGCACTGTTGGTCTTTTATTGTGAACCTTTTTTATTATTATTTTTGTAAAACTGTAGTTTAAGCATGACTGTTTGTTGCCAAAATAAAAAAAAAAAAAAATAAAAAAAAATTTGATTCGAGGAAGAAAGATCGCAGTACCGGTTTCAAGTAAACATTTGGACGGGAGTTTCCAATGGCAGAGTAATTGGTCACTTACCAAATTTAATGGAAGAAGTTCCATTGAACATTTACGGCAGCACGTGTACTATAAGATGGTTGCCCAGCGCATTATTCACGCACAGTACGAGAGTTTCTCGATCGAGAATACGCCAATAGGTGGATTGGGCGGGGTTATATAATTGTGGGGCCTGCTTGATCGACTGATGATGATGGATGACTCATTAATTTCTTTTACTGGGGAACGAGGAAAGAAAATGTGTACTCTAGACCTATTCTAGATTTATAAGAGCTACGCCAAAGAATTACTGAAGCCGCTAGAGACATCAACTCCAGCGGAATATACGCCTGTCATATTTTGCGATATTTTTTAAGAAGATGTAAAGCTTGCATTGCAGCCGACGGTGAACATTTCGAACATTTATATTAAAATAACCTAGTAAATCTAGTTCAACATAAATTATAACTGAAAAAATGTAAAAGTAAAAAAAGTAAAAGTAAACATCAATTTATTGTTACAACAGCACACAGAAATAGAAATAAAAATAGAAAACATAAACTTAACTTAATTAGGGAGCCGGTGCTGCCGAAACCAAGGCACACAAAAACTCAGCTTTGCGATGCAGCTTAAGGCTACAAAGTGCCGATTTTCAGTTGCGGCCAAGAAGTAGCGCCACCACTGTACACTCTTATTAATACATAATTATTCATTTAAACCATGACGAAACAAAATATCATAGAAAAACAAACAACAATAACTAGGAATACACAGATAAAAACAAAATGAATATATAAAACAAAAACACTAAACATAATTTGCAATAAATATGACATTAATAAAATAAAAAACCATAACTTTCCAGAATACCGCTATAAAGCTCCTAATGAGGTTTTAAATGTCTAAGGGTCTAAAGTCTAAAGGTTTTAAACTTCACCTAAAATTAACAAATTACTAGATATTACCCCTGGTACTCTTTCGCCGAGGTGGCGTCTCTATCTTTTTTACTCACTTTGTCGAAATGGCGTGTACTGGTATCAGTAAGTGCGGTAAATACACCTGCCAAAGTAGCGTAGTTTCTTTTTGTTTTTCAGTACATTCGGTTAAAGTTGGGTGAAATAAATATTTTGAATGAGATGTTATGCAATATTCTAACGTTCAATTTAGGCTGAGGCAGTAATGGTTTAATTTTAAACTGTAATTTACAGAATTGTTATTCATGGTTACATTGCAAGAAAAATATTGGAGAAAAGTTAATATTTGTAGTCATAGGATGGAAAAATCATCACAGAGTTTCCGAATTATTATTTGATACTTATAATTTGAAAAGTGCATAACCGAAAACATTTTAATACTTTTTTTGATCGCTTCACGACTGGACCTATCATATGGCTTGTCGTTGATTCCTAGAGCACCCTCTATAACTTAAAAAAAAATTTAATAAAATCGTATGTACATACATAAATAATCTTGTTTAAGTAACAAAAAAACACTGGTTGTGCCAGATTTAATAATCTGAAGATGACCACACCCAGCTAGCCAATTGCAAATAAACCTAATCATAAAATGTTATATTTTCGACAATGTTTGGCAATAAGCTCGGGCAAAACAGTTGTATTTTAGATCCATAATAAATAAAATAAAAAATTGCACAAAAATAGATTATATGGAGCCGATGACAAATCTATAACAGCTAGTGAATCCTGATGTAATGGGACTCTTTCCAAAAAAAACCTTCTTTTACCGATAGTACCGATAATAGTGAAAAAATTATTGTAATCGTCAAGTTTATCAATTGGGTTTTTAACAATAAATTTTTCATTTTATTTTTAAATAGTTTGTCAACGATAAAGAAATATTGCAGAAGTAACAGTATGTTTACAGTCAATAGTTGTCTAGATACAGCCATATTTTTGAGGAGCTGCTGCGACGAAAAACGCTCCATACAAAACGGTACTAAGTTGTGACGTCACAACGTGTAAATCACACTAAAAATTGTGTGGTCGTTTGGGTAAAATATAAAATAGCTAACTTGGTATTGCGTGCGGTTAAATGCATACTGTTTTAATAAAATGTGTCATATTTAATGTCAGCTAATAATAATATATGAAAATTTAACGTACTTATTATTTTAAAATAAGTTTTTTGCTTCTTTTTTAAGTTTTCTAAGTACATAATTTCGGTATTCAATTCAAAAAAAATTTTTTCATTACATTTTTTGGGTCTAAATAAATAAATGATAAAGACACCATCACCATTATTTTAGTACCTAGAGCTAAATCCAACAAGCTGCGGAGTTTGACAAAATAATAAACTCAACTTCTAAAGATCTTTTCCCGTGCATGTTCCTATGAGAATTCCGGGAAATAATATACCCTATGTCACTCCCAAAACTGAGTCGAAACTGATAACACCTCACAATATGTTGAAATCCGTCGGATAAAAATGACTAATATTGATAAGTTAGATTAAAAGCGACTTAGAAAACCTACCCTGCTTGGGTTAAGGACGCCAGTTACAGGTAAAATATGTCACGGTTGAAGCATTGTGAAACTCCTAATAGACTACTTAGAATGGTTTACTTGTATGTTATCGATGTGACTGTATGAAAGTTACTGTTACGTAGAAAACGTATTATTGTTGTTTACCACACTGTTTGTTTTCAATATGAAAGTCGGCTAATGAGCATTTGGTCGAACTGATGGTATCCGAACGTTGGACTTTAGCATTGAATAAGGCCGGTAATCTTGTTTTGATTAATAAATAAATGCCCAACTTTAAAATTGGAACGGAATAAGCCCTTTGTTCCCATAATTTCACTGGCTGTTTACTGATAAATAATGGTGGACATAAAAATGTGTGTCAATCTAATTTTATGTGTTTCAATCTAAATCTAAGACCTCAAAAATGAAACCAAATTTTACTGAAAATTTTAAGGTTCTTGTTTATTGAATGTTTTAGTACTTAACATTATATCGTTTTAATAGGTTTAACTCTTCTTACTATTTTTGTTAGTTTAAAACAATGTACAATCAGATAAAAAGGCTCTGAGTTTTTGATGTAGATATCCAGTCACAGGTTTTTTCAGAAGATTTTATGCCTTGAAAGTGATTTGGGTACTCGAAAATCTTGTAATGTGGAACAGATTGTGCATATGTAAATATGTAGGTACATGTACGCATTATTTGTGGGTTTTTTTTGGAAATACATTTATTTTCTACATATATAAGAACAGTTGACAACTGAATACAAAAAGGGGAATTTCTAAGATTGACCTTAGAATATTTTCCTGCCAGCATTCTAATAACTACATCGATCCATGAAAATAATCATTTCACTGCAGTTTTCTACCTGTACTTTCATTATTTACAGACTTACGTGCTTTTATATTATTTGTCTCGTACATATTTGATTGGTAAATACTTTCATTTCCAATCACTGCTTGACCTACAGCACTACCTACCTTCTTATAAAGCTGATTATTTATAAAATTATTAAATTAATATAAAATTATATATATAAATTATACTTTTAATATTTCATAATTATTGAAATATTAAAAGGCCTAAATGTTTCCCCAGGACTCCACCAGATGGTGCTGACTGCAAACACGTGCAACCAGGTTAAGGCGTCATTCGAATAACTGGGTTTCAGCACAAGGTGATCCTAGTAAGGTAAGTGTGCCGTTCTAAAAACGCAACGTAAATAATGACTCATGCGCCGCCCGTGGCTTTCCTCTGCCTACATTCCTTTGCGTAATAGTGTGGCAAGGCTGCTCGCAGTTTGCGCAAAGGATCTCGGTTTACGGCTTTTATAAGTACCTAACTGCGTGAAAGTTGGTTTTTTGATACGGGCTTGTTTTTGTGAAAGATTAATAAATACTTATAGTGAATTTTCTAGCTACCTTACACTAGATTTTACAATCGCGGTTAAAGATTAAAAGAATCGAAAGGAAATAAAACAACATTCACTGAAGCAAATAAGATGTCGATCTTTATAATAAAGACCTAGATTGCATTAAAATTTTCATTCATTAGGTAGTCAAAAAGCTTTTCTGATATTGCTTTATACTTAAGTAAGTAAGTGTAGTTATTTGACAGTATTAACGTGGCGCAACAAATATTATAGTATGACATAAAGTATTGAATAGATAAGAGTAAAAATAATGCAGTTGCAAAGAAAATAAGCACATAGCTTTTATTTTGTGGGGCTCATTTTTAGTTTGTACTTTGCTTTAAGCTGAATGGAATATTCTGGAATCGATATAATCTTGCTGCAACGAAAATTTGTTTAGTTTTCACTTTAGGCCTTTTAAAGATTTTAACTTAATTTTACTCTAGTTTATTTCAACTCATCGAAATTGCCGCAAAAACTCGAATAGGGCTTTGATGACTACATGCTGATATACGATTTGATGAGTACATAAAACCGACATAATATTTCGAGCAATGATGCACTATGGATTCAGTTATAAAGCTGCAACCCTGATATTTTAAGAGCGTGCCACTTATCTTGTTTGTGGCTGTTAACATTCGTTCGCTGTTCGATTGCATATGCATTCAATGTGGCGGTGCAGTGTGCCAGGGCGACACAGGTAATAAACTTCGCGACAAACGGAAGCCTTGACCATTATTTTGTCGTGCTTCATGTTTGTAACATACAACAATTTGTTAACGTGTAATTTGAAGTTTTAGTTATTCACTATGTCATATTTTAGCTACCTATATACGGCGTGTTGGGCTGTTTTACGCAAACATCAAATCGAACATTTGACCTCTATATCATTAAGGGCTGATTTTAATCAAAGGCGGAAAGGAAGAAATTAGTGCAACTCCAATTTGAAACACTTGGTACATTGTGCTTTACAGTGAAATGGTACCTACGCAATAGATTAAACACCCATGCTACAATAATTTAATTAAAAATCAATAAATAATCTTACAAAAATATTTAGTTAGCAAGCCATTTTATTTTACGTGTCATATCTCAGTGCCATCACCTACAGTTTATTGTAAACAGTTTTATTGCGCCGAAAACGTTTCTTTTCATCTTGATACCAAATTATTTCAATGTTAAGTACTTATAAGATCAAGAACGTCTGTGTGTTTGTAAGTTGAAACGTGGGCTAACCTTCATGAGTTGGGCAAGAGCTTGTTTACAAACAAACGCTGGTGCATCAAACCGTGACGACGGCGTGCCGTGACGCAGCCGTTGAAGTTCCGTGAGTTGTGAAGTGTTGTGATGCTGTCACGTGTAGCCTGAAACCGCTAAGAAAATAATATCCACGTAAACATCTATTCTGGGAAAACCAGTTAACTTCATAAAACAGAAAGGTTATATATTTATTTTCAGAGAATCAACAGCACTTAACTTGAACAATTCATTTCTTAAAAGAACTGATTTATTTACAAGGTAAACTGTAATAACAGAGAAAACAACTTTTGCGTTCCGCAATCTACGTAGGCGGGGCGCTGGTGTTCAACAATTAAACAAACGGATACCCATCAAGTGCGTATTACACTCTCTTGGAAGCGATCGTAATCTTGTTTCTTGTAAATATATTATTGTGAACAAAGAGTTTTGACTTGCTTTGTTTATTGTAATAATAATAAACAATAAATTGTTTGGCAAGACAGTACACAAAGCTTGTAATATGAATGACCTCTTTCATCCGCGTTACTCTAGATCCTGTGGGAATTTCAGGATAAAGCCAAAGTAAGAAAAAAAGAAAAACATCCTCTGTATAGTAATACATAGTATAGGAAGCCCCTTTTCCAAACTTCAGAACCAGTGGTAGACCCACCCAAACCAGTCCTAGTTTCAATATACGACATTCTAAGCCGAGGTCCATACCTTTTCCGGTGCCCTTAGGCGTATCGTACGTAGGAGTAGCGCCCCCAGCGCTAAGCCACAAACCCGGTGACATTGAAAAGGCCGACAGGAACATAAACTAACAATTCTCTTTGAAAAAAAAAACATATTCCTTAGGTCACTGCGACCGAAAGGATTTATAAATACATGAATCTTGAAAAAGGGCCCGAGAGAACAAAAAACAGTAGTAGCTATCAATATTTTCTTTACTGGTGTGCATTACACAAATATTTGTCCCTGCTGGCCTTGGAGGCCTGGAGCTCTTTTGTAAAAGGCCAGTTTCTACTAAATCCGAGGGACAACTAATACTTTGAAATTCGATACAAGTTTAAAAAACCTTACGAATTATCCACACGTTTACAAAAATAACTAAAGACTAACTGAATATTAAAATGTCACTAAAAGGTCGAAAAGTATGAATATCACTCAATACCTATGATTTACCTTATATTTTAATAACCTATGTTCCCTATATTTTTATGATAAATAAAGGTTAACAGCTGAGCGCGCACGTTCCTAAGGCACGTGGCGTATTGCAGTGCACTTAAATAAATCATTTTATCGCGCCCAGGAGTTAGTTTGCCGGCGTGCGGTAGGTAAACTAACAAAGCTAATTAATTTGTGATGTATCCGGGTGTGATACTGTTGCGAAATTATTTATGGGCTTAGTCTCCTTCCTTCTGTTGATTACTTTTTTGAAGAAAATTCAAGTTTTATTGAGTATTGTCAAAAATTCTAATTGACCTTATCAAAAGTTAGTATACATTGGGTAGTACATAAAAAACCTTAGTTTTCTGTGTGAAAATCTATGGGAAATCTTATTTCAAATTTGTGCTTTTGGGTGTATTATTTTCTAAATACCACGTCATCTTCTGGACTCATATATACATTCAGAGTCGTTTCACGGTTAGCTAAGGCGCCCTTTAGCATAGATTTTGCTTAGCAAATCTAGGCTTAGATGAAGTATAAATTTGACAAGCAAAGTGTTTACTTAGCTAATAAAGTAAGAAGCGCCATAAGCGCCAAGCGAATAATAATAATAATAAATCCCCAGACAAACACACCAAGTAACCATCCCACTATTGGCTTCACACTAGGTTAGTGACCAATTATCAAACGTGAATGGAATGTTTTCCTATAGAAAATTTATTTTCTTATGGAAATTCTCATTTTCTTACATATATCAATGCTCTGATTTACTCTTCTATGTTTTCTTTTGTTTCCTTGTCGGATCCTTCCAGAAATAGCGCCTATTTCACCAGAGCCAATCAGCGTCAGTCATTGCGTAGTAGAGAGCTAACTTTCTAAAGGTTATGCAATTGTTTGCGCCTCGACCGCTCATGAATCACTTTTTGTTGTTATTCCCCTAAAAAGCTCAGAAGTTAGAGTTTTCTTGTAACACCGACAAGTATTTGCTTTTATGCGTGTTTTGGTATGAGGCGTTTTTAGTTGGAAAGTTATTAAAGGAAATAAATAAGATATAAACCGTTTTAAACTATCGCGGTTATTTTCACTATAATTTAATGAATTTACGGGATTCTTACCACGATTTTCGATTTTTATTTCGCGCGTCCGATATATTGATGCTGTTGCAAGCACCATGATCGCGGACTAAAAATCGAAAATCGTGGTAAGAATTCCGTAAATTCATTTAACTATAAGGCATAAACTTTTCTAATATCAAACCTATTATTCACAGTTTTTTCATATTATAATGTGGAGAGACTCAGAGAGTCTGCTTATATGTAACCTATACATTTTGAAACGGTTTACGTAACTGTCTCGTAATTGGAACGCGACTAACTTAGGGAATTCCTTTAATAACCGAAATAAGAAGACATTTCAAAGAATGATTTTAATACATTTAAATATTTCTACAATTACCCCTATACAAAACCACTTGCACACAAATGAAACTCGTTGTGTCACAGAAGACGGTCGAGTTACACGCCACCGGCGGCGACAAGAATGCGAGCGGTTGCACAACGTGTTTTGACGGCGGCGGCGGCGTCCGAACATATTTCTTCGTTCCTTATGTCAGTTAGAGTAAGGACTTAATTGACCGTCCTAAAAAGGGACAGACTGCTGTAGAGTTCTGGGTTGAGGCTTTGTATTTTATTAGTTTGTTTCTATAAGATTTTACATATGTACATAGTTGATCAAACATCAAACCGTCGCGCACGGGTAAGAATATGTCTTATAACAACTCAAATTTTAATTACCAAGCCGTTCAGGCGGTACAGCAGCTTGCCAAAAAAATGACTCGCGTAACAATACACGAAAAACGTGTTGAAAAATTAAAAAGAACAATAAATATATCGTGTCAGAAACATAAAGAATTATGTATTCTTACTTATGTCACTAGGTCTTACCTCAATAAATTAAAACCTGTTTTGCTCATATACCAAAGAAACTGTGTATACCTTCGTGACCCTGGCTTCAAGTATCACCGAACCCTGTAGTAATGTGAAACTGAAAGTTTTCCAGCACCAATACACGGTGGAAAATCACACGTACAATGTGTGCATGGCGTGACATAACTGGGGCATCGTCTTCTCAGGCAGCTCACTCTGTGTATTTGTGTCTACTTCGAGATAATGAGGCGCCTGCTGTAGTTGCGAAATTTGTGAATGGAGCTACCAACTATTTCTGACTGTTTGTGAATAAACTGTAGTTAATATGTTGGCTGAAAATAATAAGAATATGTTGTTTAAATAACTGTCAGTTGGCGCTTTTATTCGGTGCTTGTTCTTTCTTTTGCAAAAGCCGAATGATGGGACAAAGCATGCTTAACTTTTAAACATGGCTTAGAATACTCTCGATTCACTCAACTTGTAAACAACAAAACGCATATAAAACGGTGTATCATTATGGGAGATACAATGCAACAGACAGATACACACATTAAACTTATAACACTATTTTTTCTACGCCGGGGGTTAAAAAAATGAAACGATTCTTTTCTCTATTGAAAATTGTATTGAATCATGACTTAACATTTCACAGTCGTAAAATACGGAAACCATATCACTATAAAAGGTGATATAAATAACACCTTGCCAGTATGTTTATATAGCCGGTTATTATTTACAAAACAAATTAAATTGAAATGAGACATCGTGTTATTGTCTTAGAATTGTTTTCATAATAAATAAATAAAATACATATAAATTGCTCACAACAACAAAATTGCTTGTAAAACTGAAGGATGTCGTTCGAAACATGGCGAAACAAATAGAATAAACGTAAGAAAACCTTTTCGCGGCAAAAATTATGGATATTTTTGGAATTGACAAAGCTCAGTTTATAATTTGTTTTATTCGTTGTTCCGCGCTTTAGATACTCGTTTGTTTTTGCTCTTTACATAAAACTTGTGACGCGGCGAACGAGTACCTGACTATTAAAATACTGCTTCGTTACTTCTTCATTTCAGCGCTTGCAGTATACACGGACCAGACAAATTACTAATTGTAAATTTCTTACTTTCTTTGTTTTTGTAGATCTAGTCATATTTAATTCTTTATTTGAAAAGTTACGTCTAAATGCAGTTTTTTGTAAATACCCAGTTAAATATATTTGAAGAGTTACTTCTTTATTTTTTGACAATGTCGTCAAAAAAAATAGGAAAAGCAAAACGATTCCTTTATTTGCCAAAAAATTGTGCTAACTACTAGAAGTGTAACCTTGGTGAAAAACATTGCTCATTTTGTACCAAAAATGGTAAGCACTGTTTGTATACTTTATTATCTAAATAAGGGCAGACGTCAGCAAAGTTTCTACACTGTTTAGACAATCCTATTTTTGGACTAAGTGACAAAATAACAACATATTAGTATATAGTAGGTAGAGTTTCTTATGTTAAGATCTCATCTGGGGCGGTAGGTACTACAGTTTTTCCTATTTTTGCTGCCATAATAATCACGTTTACGTGTTTATGTTTCGGCCAAAGGGGAGGAACAGCCGGTTAGGCAATTTCAACACACCCCTACGGTCGGCAACGCTTCATTAGCCGCGATTGTAATCACAATCGCTGTTAGCAAATAAAACACCAACGACTAACGCTGTCCATGGGTGCGGATGCCACTTACCATCAGCTTGCCGAGTATGAATATAGTGAAAAAAATGTAATAACCTTGCTTGTGTCCAGTTGCTGCGACTGTTGTGGAATGGTTTTGCTAAGAGTTACTGAATAGATTTATATATAGATTAGAAACTTTGTAATATTTTCCTTTACTAATTTTCTAACCCACAAAGGAGCACGCCATCCACCTAGCGTGAAGTGGCATTCGTGCCCATGGACATGATTTATCGAACGTGTTCAATTGATAAACATGAATTCGTGTATTTATTACAATTTCACTCGCTGTTAATTTCACACCGGGTCAAAGTAATCATGGATTTCAAAATAGGCTGGACTGTGGTATGGATGAGCTCTTAATTTAAGAAACTCTGCTACCCCTTAAGTTCACAATTCACGTAAAGTCTCCCGTAGAAATTTCTCCCGTAAATTTTTTAATGTCATGTTACTAAGATAAACAAACGAACAAAAATACTCTGAGTTTTATACCTAATATTTGCGCGTTTTTAACTCGGTATATCAGATTTTAATTTGTATACTCAAAGTATACATATTATACATATACATATAGACGCTTTCTAAATTATGTTGAAAAAAAATGATTCAAATTAATAAAAATCAAATTAAAAGCGTCCTTGCTGTAATTATTAGGTACCTACTTGTTTTTGTAAAACTACCTGGAGAAATCGCTCTCAAACTTCAAGGCCGTAGTTTAGATTTATGTATTTGTTATTCTTTTTTGATGTGACAGCAATAAAGAGTTATTTTTTTCAATGTGGACAATATAACTGGGTCATACCCAGTTATATTGTCTACTCTTAATATTTTGAGATTGAACCAGTTAAAGTCCGTTTTATACTTGGCTTGCGAATTTTTCTTCTTAATCAATATGTAAATTTATAAATTATTGATGAGTTCTTCTTTGATATTTCTAATGTATGTATTGCATAATTATTTAACTTCCGGTTAGTTGCATAATAAGGTTTCACTTTATTTGTACAATGCTGATGTGTAAAGTATCTAGATTGTTATTTTTTATCTTATTTCCTGATTATATAGATATTACTTGTAGTGCCTAGTGTATAACTTTTTTAATTTATTTATTACAAAATCCACGGCTCTTAACAAAACAATTATAAGGTTCAAAGTAGATAAGGTACATAAAGCCATTTATAGATTTAGGATAGGCAGTTAAAATTTAAAATTAAATTAACAGTTTAAATTAACTTAGATTACTTGATAAATAGAATGAAAGGAAATAACATTTAAAAAATACAAATGTACGTCAAAAATAATGATCATTCAGATAATATCAATCCATAATAAAAATGACAAATAAAAAAATTTGTTTAAATATAAGAATAAATATCTAAACACACTAATATCAAAACAGCCATAATAAATGCTTTGGAGATAGAGAGGAAAAGATGGAAAGGGGAAAGCAGTGTAACTTATAACAAAATGCAGTACTGTAAGCGCATTCATTAAATCTGGTATTAGCTTTTTTGTGTAAAAAAATTTGTTTGCATTTTGTTTGCAGTTTAAAAAGAGCATTTGTTACCCTAGTTTCTATTAAAAATTCAAATTTACAAGTTTCTGGGCTGGATTCTTCCGTTTTTCATTAGCCTGAGAGTCAATGTGTCAGAACAAGTCAATGTCAAACTTTCGATGATGCCGCTTACAAGTCTGATTTATAGCGGTATACGCCATCAGAACTTTATCAAAGTAAAATTTTGAAGCTTTTAAGTATGAGAGGTAAAAGTAATCTGGCATATGTGAAGCTGACACTTTAAAAGGTTTTGAAATTGGTGTTTACTGTTAGATGGCCAATATATTCTTATAACTCTCTAAGCTATTCAAAAAAGTAATGGTGAAATTTAGCTAATTTCAACCCTATCAAAACTGCCCACCGTGAATAAAAAACGTCAAGATTATATTCAAAGTCGTTACGTAAACAAGCTCTATACTTACCTAATTACCTATTTCATGTATTTTACAACGTTGACAAAAGAGGTTTTTTTCTGCCGGCATTGTTTCCTCTCCGTCTACCTATACCTGATACCTTTTAAAGGTTAAGGTATATTAACGCAATCACAATGAAGATGAAAAAGAAGCAATCATTAAGTGAATTTTTGAAATTTTCAATTTTGTAGGCCTTAGCAACAAGAATATATTTGCACACTTTAAGTCAAGCCATTTAGGCTAAAATACTTAAAAACAAATACATACAACTCGAAAACATGACCTGCTTCTGTGGTAGTCGAGTAATTATATAACAATAGAATGTGATGGATGTACATCATTAATATATGCCTCTCACTTTGGCGCACGGTACAATAACGCACAGTAAATAAACGTTACAGCCAACATTTTTAGAGATTACAGTTTAGCAGCTTATACCTTATTACATGTGGAGGAGGGGTTAAAATTGTTAAATGATATTAGTCTTAAATTGTCGTGTATAGCATAACAGCTGGCTTGGCACAAACAGGATTTGCTGTGTGCTAGATTTCAGCCTTGCCCAAGGCAAAGTATTTGCTTAGTAAACAAACAACATCAAGTCCGCGAGACGTACATTTAACCACTCATTACACGTGTATCTCATCGCAACTTTGTCACACTTATTTATCATAGATTAAGAGCTATTTTTGTTTAATTATTTGGATTGTTTTGCTGTGTACAACTCTCCTTTATTGTTTGCTTATTGTTTAAGGAAGTTTGTTTCGTAATTTGTAAGAATTTTTTGTAGTGTCATGTCTGTCTGTAAATTAAGGTTGTTGTTAAGTTATAACTGTATATACGAGAAGAGGTATCATTATTTATGAAAATATTGTGTACGAGTACATTACCGAGAGAGATATTTAGTAGGGATTGTCGATTTCATTATCAAATTCGATGTATTCACAATTATATTTCAACTCTGTTATATTTACCTTTCGTGTTCCATTTTGATTACAAAAATAATATTTGTGTTTTTATTTAAAATTTAATCTCGAACTGACCTTTATATTGCTGTACTCATGTAGATAAGTAATATTGGTTATTTTTACTGTGTTGGAAATGACATTCGTCGGTGAAAAACTGTTTTGACGATCCCAGTTCATGTAATACATATAACAATAATATTAACATATTATTATCTTTATTAATTTCTAATAAACTTCTCAACGTTGTTTTACACCATGAAATTATTTGATGTTTTTATATACCTACTTGTTTTTGCCCATGACATCGTTCGTGTAACATTCTGTCGAAGTTCCGAGATAAACCTCATTCTTTGTTTACAAAAATTAAAAAATTTAAAGTATTTTATTTTATCATAGGTAAAAAAGTTATACTTATACTTGGTGAAAGTCTTCTTTTTCTCCTTCATCATCATCGAAATTGCATTAATACATCTTTGTTTTACTTTTAAGAAGTATTACGAGGGTGGATTGAAAAGTACACAGCCTAAATAAGAAGACACAGGAATAATGCAATTAATATATAAATTTTCTACATACTCTCCTCCTAGGTCACAGCACTTATTACCTACAAAGCCTTGATCCCATTTAAATAGAAGGTGTCGTCAAGGTCTTCAAAAAAAGCATCTACGGCCACTTTGACCTCCTCATTGGTAAAAATTTCATTCCACCTAAGTGTTTTTTTAGTTTTGGAAATAGGTGGAAGTCGGAAAGTGCAAAGTCAGGTGAATAAGGGGGATGAGGAAGCAATTCGAAACGACAATTCACAATTTGAGCCATCGATTCTGCAAATGTGTGAACACGATCATTGTCCTGTTGAAACAAAACAGAAAGTTTTGGTTGTTTTGGTTTTGGTCAACAATCCTGGTCTTTTAGACTTTATTTCTTCGCGTAAATGACGTAATAGTGTGCAGTTTTATGCATTATTTATAGTTTGACCTCTTTCTAAGTAATTAATCAAGATGTCACCGTTAGAATCACAGAAAACCGATGCCATTACCTTGTTTACTGAAAAACACACCGTGGCTTTCTTGGGGGTCGGAGATCCGGGTCTCTTCCATTGTTTGGATTGTTGTTTCGATTCAGGAGTATAGTGTTGAACCCATGTTTTGTCCTTAGTAACAAACCTTGCCAAAAATTCGTTTGGATCAGCTTGAAAAAGCTCTAAACAGTCTCTAGAAATCGAGTTCGTCTCTGTTCAACTGAAAGGAGCCGTGAAACCCATCTTGCAGACCCCATGTGGGACCCTACTTCGCTAACGATCATGTTTTGTGTACGTTCATATGAAATCCCTAGAGCTTTAGCTATCTCAGATACCTTCAATTTTCTGTCTCTCATGATGAGATCACATATTTTTTTCGATGTTTTCCAAAGTCGTAGCTGTAGAAGGCCGTCCAGAGCGGGGGTCATCTTTGATGCTCTCTCGTCGACGTTAAAATTCAGCTGTCTACTTTTTTATCATTGTATACGACGGAGCAGATGTTCCTAAAGTAGGCACCATATCTTCATGAATCTGCTTTAGAGTTAAGTGTTTCTTGTGGAGGTATCTGATCACGGCACGGTGCTCTAAAGTGTCCATTTTCAAAATTAATGAAACTTACTCTCACTTAATGTTTTTTAGTAAGTTTATAAGTTTACTAACTCGTAGTTATTCAGATCATTGTTACTAACACATCTATGGACTAACTGTCTGAAAATAAAAATTGTATTATTATTATTAAATCGAAAATAAAATTTAAAATGTCTATAAAACTATGCTTCCGCCTTACTACGCTTTCTGTAGCTGCCGCCATTTGAAACTGCGCCACCTATCGATCGGAATGAGTTGCATTCTCTGCGGCGCTAGGAAACTGCAGATCCGGGCTCGTCATGGCTATACAATACACAACGTCCTTGCCTTTCGGTTGCTACGATCTTGTTTATAATATAGCTACTAGCTTTCTGCCAGTGGCTTCGCTTGCCACTTTATGGTTGTTCGGTGAATTCTAATGCGTTGAGAGCCAATCGAAACAAGGATTTTATTCCACATTCAAGCAAATAACTTGCTATATAGGGCAAAATTTATTTACAACTTTGTCAAATGATTAAAAATCACCTTAACTTTCAGGTTATTTTTGGCAAATACTGCTTTAGCTTTATTTTTGTGATAGGTACTTGGTATATACAAAACAATAAAGAAACTTGGTAGCGCTGATTCTACTGGCTTGCATACCTACGTCGATCCTATTTACCTATCCATCCTATCTACGATTATTTTAGAACGAAGTCCCAGTAATTCTGCAAACAAATAGTTTTCTTTTGGATTTTATTGAATGAGGTGAAAGAATTTATCGAAGTTTATCGATTACGAACAAACAAACTTTCCATCTTTACCATATATTAGAAAGAGTTTTATTGACATTGTTAACGGAAAATTAAAAAGTTGCCGAAGTAATGTACTGCTGAGTCACGACTAGCGGCGCTTTTTTTTGTCACTGTTATTGTGTTCAACTTCCTTGTTTGATGGATTGTAAAAGAAAAAGTTTTAAATGTTTTGATTTAAAAAAGATATCTAAGTTAGATTTTTCTTTAGATTTGACGGTCTGTAAACTGTAACTGTATGTAAATATATTCTTGTTTACGCTTTTAATGAATTTTATAAAAAAAATTGTATTTTTATACGTAGCCTGTTAATCAAAATTTTAATGTTTGCTTGTTTTGGAGCCGTACTGTTTGTCTGGGGATGTTATTTACATTATAAAAATGAATATTTTCTGTAAGCGTTCTTTACTTGTTCACGTTAAAACTGCTAGAATGGACTTGATTGCTATTTACATTGCGATGTACTTATGTGCATTGTATTTTACATACAACTAGTTACCATTTCTTTCGTTTTGGCCGATTGTTTTTAATAAATTGCTTATTAAAAAGGGTATGAACGGTGTCTCACACGTCAGAGGTGCTGGATTCAAATCCTGGTAGAATCACAGTTTTCGTAGTAAACACTTGTGTTTGGTCCCAGGTTAAACTGACATCTATAATATGCAACTTCATTAAGAGTTGCCTGCAGTTGCTGTATCAAAGCTAAATTATAATAAAAAAGCAACAAAGGCTGGTATTTTCTGCTTCGTTCTTTATACCGCGTCTACCGGCTGTAGCAAAGGTTGCTCAAGTAGGTACAACCGTAGGTACAAACATGTGATTGTTTTGATATTTCACTGGTTACTTGGCAAGGTCGAAGCGGTATCAAGCCATTCATTATGAAATTACTCTCAGTAGCGCTTTAAGCTTTACTCGGATAAATAAAAGACAATCTTAATCCGTGGTAATAAGAGCTGTGTGATGGAAATGTAGCGTGGGTACGAGGTATTTATATAATGTTTACTATTCTCAGACAGACATAAAAGTATGCGGTTATGCAACTATTTATTTTTTATTTATATCTGAGTATGTAGGTGTGGTATATAATAAATTAATAGGTAAGTTGGTCTTATTTCAAACGTTTTTATCTCTTACTGAGGTCCAAATACATTTTCTTTTCAATTTGTTACTGTTATTATTCGTTGGTAAAAAATTAATCAAAATTAAGTTTGTGATTATATCCTTAAAAGTTTAATAGGAAAAAAAATATAAGAATTGCTTTTTATAAAAAAAACACAAATTTAAAATAGACACATTAAAGATTAAATTAGAAAAATGTTTAAAATTGCTTACTATACAATTTTTAAAGTATATTTAATAAATAAAGGAAAAAATCATTTCCTTTTCTACTAATAGACGAATATTTTTTTTACTAAGTCTTATCTCGTAACTCTTTAGTTACGTTGGTTAGTCTTTACTAACCATTTTTCCGCAACGTCCAGTGTTAAGTTAAACAACCAGTTTCATGAACCCTTTGTTAACACATTCGTTTGTTCTAAAGCCAGCCATTCATATCTAAAACAAAGGTAGGTACGTCTTAGGATCTGTCAAGTTACTATACCTACTATTGTTTGGAACCACGCGACGACGGTGCGGCGGCGGCGCTGCGCCGGCGGGTAAGTGGGTGAAGGCCGTTGGTGCATTTTTCTTTACGATTAGTTTACATTACTGGTGCAATGCTGTACAATTGTCGTGATTAAAACCTTGTGGATTTTGTGATTACTCTTTTGTCTTGGTGAAATTATGAGATATAAAAAAATCTATCCAAAATCTATCGGAAACTAACATATAAAATCATGTTGTATAAGGACCCTTCCGTTTTTTCCACCGAAAGACGTCGATTACAGGACAAAGCCTTACCTAAAGAAGTGTACTTACGGACACTTACGGATCTCTTTAAACTCTCTTTTATTTTAAAGCCATCCGTTTCTGTCTGAAACTATTGGGAGAAATTATTTCAAATCAGTCAAACATTGTTGAAACGGATATAATATTAATATTTTCTTAACTTTTCATGATGAATTATATTTATAGATTAAAAGACTTTCTAACCAGATTTTATCGCGTTTCATTATATATTTTTTAAATGTCGAGTAAAAGTAAATCTGGTTTAAAAGTTTTTTTTATCGGGTATAATAATATTGAAGTATATTAATAAATATCCAGACCCAAAACATATCCACAACATCTAATTTCAGCAACATCAAGCAAAAAACTCGTAATTTTAGGAAGTTAGAAACTGTGCTCAGAACCTAACATTGACACAGTAAGTCTATTTAACTCGGCGCCGGCGGTTAGCGTGTATGTAGGTAAAGGCCGTAGCTGCATTTTTTACTGCCATTAGCTCATTTCGCTGTCGCAGTGTAGAATGCAATTGTGCCATAAAACTATTTGGTATTTATGTTATCTGTACTTTTATTTCGTTTTACTTTTATTTTATTACTTCTATTTTCATATTTATTATTTAAAACTGTTTGGTTCTTTGAGTGTTTAGGAGCTATTCGAGAATAGAACAATTGTCGAAGAGCTCAGTTTTTGTTGGAGTTTTGATCTTTCGTTTTAATCTTAAATGTAACGTCAATAAAGTTACTCATATTATTTGATTTTGAATACTAGAGCCTAATTATTACTGTGCATTACTTTGTCAGTATTGCACAATATAGGAAGAATCCGTTTTGTCGACAAAATTATTAGCGTTCAATTTAATTTAGTAAGAATTAAATCAATGGGGCTAGCATTCCAATTAACTTAGAATTTTTTTTACTATTATGCGTATTATAATTTCAATTACATTATCATATCGTAATACGAACAAGTTTTACGAAGCTGAACATAATCAGTGCATTCCGAAACGACGAAAGAATGCACAACTTGAGCAGCATATTTTTCGCTACAAAACATTACGTACTTTATTTACCACGTACGCATTTAATAAGTATCAAAACAAAACAAGATTTTACATCATATTAACGAGATATTCGCAAGCGCATGATTCATTTATCATGTTCAGACAATCGTCAACGGTCTTCATGCAATGACATCTAGCTACCGACCATGTTATTTGTGCGTCCGGCAAAAATTTAAACTGAACTATTTTGTACGGCCGCCATTTTGAAAACGTAATTAGCACATAGAAAGTGTCGCCACTGTGAATTGCACATATAAATTGGTCGAACTGTAAAGTAATGTTCATCTAAAAATAGCTGTGGTCTAGAGTTAGGTTTATTTATAGAGACTGTTAGATTAAAAACAGGATTAGTACCTGGCGCCCGGCCACGGAGGGGGTGGCAGACATGCACTAGTTTAAACATAACAGTATCCAAGTGTGTAATTAGTACAGTTTCGAAACTAATTAGCTTATTTTTAGCCTTCGTTCTGTTTTGCGACCTTAAGTTTGGTTTTTTAGGTCTTTAAAGTCTATTTTAGTTTTTAAATTAACTCATTTCAAAAAGCTATTAAACACGTGGCCAGGTCTCAGGTATGGAAATATTGTTTTATGGATAATGTACAATGATACTAAGAACTGGGGAAAAACGTGTGTATTATATGCAGATTTGAACTTATCTCATATTTAATGACACATCTTAGACTGGACCGTCTCGACATATTTTACTGAGCTTTTGAAATCTTTTTACAAAGTGCTGCCTATAAGATTGTGTTTGATTCAAGTCACCAAGGAGAGGAATAAAACGCAATCACAAGTAGGTACGCTACAGTGTAGCTCTAAGGGTGTTACCACACCAATCGATCGACGTCGACCGGTTGACGTTAGAGTTATTATTAACATTGGGGTTCTATTTTAATCTTAATTTGGATATTCCATAACAAAACTATCTTTGTAATGTTATATCCAAGTATACATAAGCAGTATAAACACAAACAATGCGTCAACAAGCTATTAATATTCAAACAATATACGATGAACAAAATAATGAATCATTGTATGACGTCCCTTTCTCAGACGTACAAGGTAAAGGATTTCCTGGTCCAGACAGACGCTAGTCACGTTCAATTGCGCGTTTGTACCCGGCCGTTTTAAAGGTATTGTCCTGCAACCGCTAGCTGAATTTGAATGCATCGCCAAAATGGACGGGACCATAGATGGAAGACCCATTCAAGAAGGGATCTAATGCATGTCTTTGGTTTCCAAATTTGAATTAACCGAATTCAAAGTTACTTCCGTTTATTTTGATATTCTGTACGAAGGCAGATTGTGTACTGTCATACCTTCAGTTAACATGATGAGCTTAAAGTGAAGAAGGTGTATATATTCCGATTTTAGCATATATTGTTTACACTGTATATATATATATATATATATATATATATATATATATATATATACAGTGTAAACAATATATGCTAAATATATATATATACTTCCATCTCACCTGACGGAAAGTGACGATGAAGACGAGGATCATACACGCCTGTCCAAGAGGTACCTATTCACTCTACACTTGAAAGCTCCAGGGTTATATTTGTCTGGAAAAACAGACGCAGGCAATTCGTTCCACTCTTTGGCAACACGAACCAAAAATGAGCTATCGAACCGTTTAGTTCGGCTCATCGGCACGCTAACCACAAACGGGTGAAACTTCTGTCTGCGTCTGGTTGACCGGTGGAGAAAGGGGGAAGGTTCGATCAGCTGAAAAAAAGCATTCGCACACTCTCCCAAGTGCAATCTGTAAAAAACTGATAGACTAGCAACTTTTCGACGATGCTCGAAACTTTGCAGTCTCAAAGAAGTAAGTTTGTCGTCACTTATGAGTCTACGGGCCCTTCGGTCGACAGAATCCAACGCTTCAAGATGGTATTTTGCGGAATCATGCCAAAGATGGCTGCAGTACTCCATACAAGATCGAACCTGGGTTGAGGGTGAGGTTGAGCAGCTGTTCGGAGTTGAAGTACCGCCGGACCTTTGCGATGACTCCCAATTTGACTGACTGTGCCATGGTTTCAATCTGTTGACCAAAATTAAGTTTCGACGTGATGGTCATGCCTAGAAGCCCTAGTTGGTTTGTGATCGGTACAGATACATTTTGGAAAGTGGGCGTCAAGTTGAATGTGCTCTTTTTACCCGAGAAAAGACACGCCTGGGTTTTGGAAGGGTTGAATTTGACAAGGTTGGCTTCACCCCAATCGTAAACCCTACATAGTGTCAAATCAACCCGTTCGATCATCGACTCTCTCTGAAATTGGATCTGGTTTGGACTCGCTCGCGCATTGGACACATATCTCTCCATAACAGTGCTATCATCGGCGTGACCAATAATGCCTTCCGATAAAAGAAGGTCATTAATGTGCAGCAGGAATAATGTTGCAGAGAGAACAGATCCCTGAGGTACGCCGGCGTTGATCGCCATTAGGTCCAATGAGAAGCCCTCGACGACCACTCGAATTGACCGTTCCTTCAGGAAATCAGGAATCCAGTCGCAGAGTCCAGATGGTATGCCATACGCAGGAAGCTTGCTCAAAAGGGCTTCGTGCCATACCCGGTCAAAGGCCTTGGATATATCCAAGGATACGGCTATTGCCTCTCCGTGCCCTTCCAAGGCCATGCTCCATAGATGTGTGAGGTACACTAGAAGGTCTCCTGTTGAGCGTCCTCCGTTGTCACTGAGGAGCTCATTGGTCTCTAGGTACGTCAGGAGACGATGGTTCAATACACGTTCCATAATTTTGCAAATTATGGAAGTGATTGCAATAGGTCTATAGTTGACTGGGTCGGCTCGACGGCCCTATTTTGGTACGGACTGTACGTTTGCAAACTTGCGTGATTTTGGAACTTTTCCAGTCCTTAGAGAGAGTCGATATAGACGTGTCCATGGCGTGTCAAGGCGTGATATTAATTAAAAGTCTGAACTTTTAAGTACCCGGTAAAAAGTAATCATCATAAACTCATTGTCGACCTGCTGCATATTATTTTTTTGGCCACCGCTTCGATTTTTTTCTTTTTAAATTATATTGTTTCCCTCCTTTATTACCCATTTTAAAAGTTGGTGGTAACTACACTCGTGTTTAAAATATAATGTTGGTCTTGGTATAACTTCATCTTTTTATTTTATATATAACTTTAATGTATTAGATTAAAGTTACTCCGATGATCATCATGATCATCATCCGATGAAGTCAAATGCCTTGATTCTTTTATTTCTTTTATGTGAAACATATATTCAAATATATTTTCTTCTTAATTTATATCGACCTCTTTACTGAAACATCGTAGCATTCTGGCGTGCTTCCTGAGGCTTAGCAGTGTCGGTACCTAAACACAAAGACTTTTAAAGATTTGTGTATTACTTTTTAGTAAAATAATACTCGGAAAAATGCAGTACTTCAATATTACATTTAGATTTATCATTATTTACATTTATTACATTTACAAGCAGCGCGTGCATTAGATTTTATATCAATTTTAGACTTTTTTTAAATGATTTTTTAGAAGTATTTTTAAATGGACTTGAATATATTTCTGTTTTATTTTATTAGTTACATCTTTGTTAGTAATAAGAAGTAAAAATGATTACTCTTTTAACAATACAAGTGTTAAAAATTTTTATTTTGTACTATTTTCTCTATAGACTCTTTTGACGACAAAACAGAGACCATAGCAAACTTTTCTTATTTTGTTTGTATTAGTTACTTTTATACTTATCGAACGGCAAAATAGTTTGTTGTGTCGGCAACGCATGTTTCGTCGGATTACAAGAAAAGGCGTATGAACAATGAATTCCTACTAAAAATCTATCTGAAGAAATGAAAATTTTCTCAATACATGTTTTAGACGATGAAATTTCGAACGATTTGAACCCATATTTCGATGCATACGTGTAACATTTTGTTTGGAAACGAACACTGAAAACTCCTAAAATTGCACGATTTTGTATAAACACTCTTAATGGAAATGTTGAAACAAAGTTTCTTTTTAGCCTGAATGAAGAATCGTATATGTAACTTAGTATTTTCTTTCAGCTTACAAGACTATTATGACACAAATACCTACTTACTCGTTTAATTTTTAAGATCCAAACAACTGGCGAAACATTAAGTGACAGACAGCAAGGTCGCTAGGAAATTAAATTAGTTTCATGAATAATCCTTTATTACGTGGCGTATGGCGCGTAACTTTTTGATGATGACTTCCGTAGCATAGTACCCTATTCCCCAGGAGATCAACATATTCTACTTAATACTTATTTTCGCAACAACAACGAAATAACAAAACAACGAATAAAATATATTGTAACGGGTAACGGTTTTTATTTAAGTCACGATGTTAAGTCTCTTGTCTATGTGCTTTATTTGTATGTACCTTTATCAGGGTATCCCCAGCACGCTGTACTTAATGTTACTTATAGTCCAAGTTTTGCTTACTTTGTGTCTGCATGTGCAGACGGCCGAGTGCTGTAGTAAGTAGTAGCCCTGCCTCATACGCCGGAGGTCCTAGGTTCGAGTCCTGGTTGAGGCATTCATTTCAGTGATGTTCTTCAGATGTTTCACACACACCTTTGTTCTAGTTTATTCTGGGTTCCGCCAGTGCGCTGCATGATCATCCATAACAAAAGTTCTGCCATACCTCGCGGCTACAAAACTAATGTGTTTGTTTTGGGATTTATTATTATTACCTATGGCACAGCCTTGTTTACACGCTCGACATCACCTGCATAGGCCGGCCGCTCGGTCCATTTTTTTCGGTGACGTACACGCTCTAGACACTCCACTACAAATATACTCTAAATTTATCGTTTCCTAAGGCAGTAGTTGACTTGCTGGCTAAGTTTAGCCTGTGGCGGGGTTGTGTAATGCGCTTTCGGCGCGGCGCTGCGACTGCGCTGAGCAAGTAGGTCAACTGAGCTGGTGTTAGGATTTGCACGGATTAGGGTGACGCGGAGCGGGTGGATTCAGTGTTTGTTTGTTAATTTTGGTTGTTTGTTGTTTTATTCAATTACCAGCTTTATTTGTAAAACCTTAGTTCGGCTACACAATGATCTTCGTTGATACTGTCGCAATTTTTGTTTCAATGCCGCGAGTTAGAGAAAATATGCAACTTTAGTGCATTCTACAATTGTATAAAATATTCTGTATACTAACGATAAATATCATATTGTTAGGTGGCTTAAAACGGCTTGTCAAATTAAAGGATGGTTTGTTTTAGGAGCAAACAATTTTGAGTCTGCTATTAAAATATTAAGTCCTTACATATGAAATTGGCGTTTTGTCGTACTGGCCACTTTGATCTGTATTATCTCCTCTTTGGTTAAGAATTCCAATTTCAAATTTGTTCTGCTATTTACTCACGCATTTGTGTTTCGAAAACCGTAATTCATTTTGTTTTTTCCTCTTTCGGTTTTTTTTTTGCGTCATTTAGTTTCCTAAATGGAAAACTTGAAATATCGCCTGCCACCGTGGCACCAGCGCTGCAGAAACGGCTCGAAGTATTAATGCTGTGTATGGCGGCGGTGTCGCAAAAGAAAAAACAGATCGTTTTTGGTTCGAACGTTTCGTTTTGAAATTCCGACCTGCACAACAAGCCCTGTAGACGGCCGGAGACAAAAGTTGATAATGAAGAATTGAAGGCTATTGTGGATGCGGATCCGTCGCAAAACACGTCCGAGTTAGCTGTAGGCTGCGGTGTTAGCGACAAAACTGTTTTATAGCCACTTGAAGCAAATTGGGAAGGTGAAAAAGCTTGACAGGTGCTTGCTGCACTCAATTCATGAGGTACCCACATCATGAACTGAGTTCAGCAAACCGACAAACGCGCGTCGGCTGCTGCGTTACATTACTCAATCGGCACAATATTGAAACGATTTTAAATAGAATCATTGCCTGTGATGAAAAGTGGATCCTGTATAACAATCGGAAACTGTCATCGCAATGGTTGAACCCTGGCAAAACAGTCAAATCCTGCCCCAAGCGAAAATTGGCTGAATAAAAGTTACTTGTGAGCGTTTGGCGGACTAGTGCCGGTATCGTTCACAGAATGAATGAACTACCTATGAGATGGCACAAGTGCATAGTTAGCATACATACTTTGATTAAATAAATATATTTTATTTAACAAAATTAACTTTATGTTCCTCCCTTACAAAACGCCAATTTCATATGTAATGACCTAGTACATATCGGACTTGTTTATTATTATATTTATTTTCATTTTAAACATTTGGAATATTTTAAAAAGAGGAATAACGAAAACTAAACCTAGGCAAAAATGCTTTTTTTTTGCTGGAAAAACTAAATTTGAAGAGGTTTTTTAAAAATATCCATTTATTGTTTTGTCTACAATAAGAGTTCCAGGAAATAGTGAATTATGATGATATTATAAATAATAAAGACATTCTTCCTTATATATTTCGCAATACTCGATTATCATAGACGTGACCATTTTAAAATATTACATAATTTTACTAATACTATTATCTAATGAACTTGCGCAAATTAACAAACAATTAATTTTAGTATTAGTAATTTGGGTGTACGTAAGTCACTTAGTGATTCTATACATAAAAAACATAAGGGTAAATTAGGTAGCTACAGGTGTCTATTATAATATTGACTGAGTTCAGAGTAATTGATAATACCTTCCTTGAATATAAAATTATGGAGTCCCTAGAAAAACTTGCTAGCTCGAGTTTATATAATTCATTAAATTGAAAGAATTGTTAGAAAACCTGTATTACCTAAACGTATACGATAAATGTAAACTTTTATCTGTGTTTGCTATGCTCATTGCCGCAAAAAATATTATTAATTTGAATAAATCCAGGTCCTAAATATAAGAACCTTCACTCCTATCCAGTAAGAATTTTTCCAATAATACAAGAGTACAATCGTTCAGCGCCTATTCGTGACATCCTTATCCATAGCCGTCTCTTCCTGGCGCCTTGCGGTTAGAAAATCCGATCCGTTTTATTGTAGTCGTTATTCTATTTACACCGCCCATCGCCATTGCCTGGCCCCACTAAAATACGCTATTAAACAAATGGAGAAAGCACCCATCACCCTACCCACTGTTTACTTCATGAAATAGGTTGTAAAATTTGGACTATGAATACTGTATAATATAATGGACTAGCTTTTGGATCCCCGGATTTGTTCGCATTTTATCTCCTTTTTTTGGGCTTTTTGTGATTTGTAGCCTTTTTAATTCGAACATTAAGTTTTTGAGATACCTTTAATAGTTCCTTTTTTAATAAAACATTATATTTTTTGTGTATTTACAGTTAGATTTCCTCTTAACTCCAGTTAAAATTTTTAGTAAATCCTAATTCCCAAATAATCCCTCAAAGGGCGAGTATGGGGAGTCATGGGGGAAAAGCATATTGTATCAAAAGATTAAGAATCGATAGCACTAAGAATTATAAATTTTTTTAATTTTTTAAATTTTTCATTCGCCGTTAAAGTTCTGTAGCGCAACCGAGCCTAAGTAATTTTTGTTGCAAACCAAGTTATATCGTAAAAATTCTGTCGTTATAGGCATTTTCATTAATATTTTATATGTAAACGAGGGTAGGAAAAATATATAATGCAGCCTCATAAAACTGTTTCGGTAGATTTGTTGCACGTTAACAGAACGAGTTTTATGATTTGTTGTTATAGTCGCTTTCATGTTGTGCTTTTTTATTAACATATTCCCTTCATTTATACGTAGAATTAGCGGCTGGACAGAAACTATATACTTGGTCTTTTTTGTGGAATAATGTTGGAAACCAACCTTGGAAATTGTTGATATGTACCGAGTATCCTACGAAAGCCAGCCCATCGGTGGTCCATCGAGAGGTCAACCTCTGGGCCTTATACCTCTGCACCCTTTTGGGGATCCCATATCACCCTCATATATGTTATCCGATTTTTTCAAATTTTAGAAATTATGAAGCTTTTTAATAATATTCGACTTTTGAGCTTATTTAATCTCAAGTTTAATACCTAATTTAAAACAATCAAAACAAAAAAGTGATAAGAATTCTATAAGGCGAAAAATAAAGGCACTTTAGCAATAAATACATTATATTTATTCGGTTCATAATTTATGTACACACAGAAAATGCAGTAAGTGAGTTATTAACTAATAGAGTACAATGGTAGGTACAGCTTATTTCTGATATAAGTTTCTTTAATTAGACCTGTGACTGGAAAATGTTATGTAGGGTAAAGTTATGGTGTACCTAATAAATATACAATAATAAACTAAATATATGCGCTGAATACAAATAAAAGTTAGGACAAAAATTATTTTGAAAACCACCTCAATTGCATCGTACTAAAATTTTAGATGGAATTTTGGGTTACAGACCCCAAAATTATGAATATACAACACATATAGTTCTGTTATTTTGATCCTATAAAATGATAGTGTACATATAACCTTGCTACGGCTAAACACGAGTGCACTAATTGCACTTGGTAACAGCTACCTATGGCAATAAATGCAAATAACTTGCATACTGATAAAAATCCACATGTTAACCGATTAAAAATTTAAATGTGTACTTGGTATGAAATCGATTATATGCCGATTAAGTAGAAATAAGTAATGAGTTATTAAACTAATAACGTAGTTAGAAATTCCCATGGAAACAATTGGATTTCTAAATTTTTCTAGAAAAGGTTGGTTAATAAATCTGCATCATTCGCGTTAATCGATATAATTTTTAACCAACTGTATTCCTTAGCTATGGTGATACAGACAAACGTCAATTAAATCCTTGTAATGGTGAAACATTACGATCAATAGTGCCTAAATAAATTAATTCAGCGTAATTGAGCTTGTAGTTTTTTATTTACTAATGAACAATACATATTACGAACTTTTCCGGTTATCTCTGATTCTATATAATTGAAAAATGTATATTACCATATCTGTGAAGAATAACTCGCAAGAACCTTTCCTTTAATAAATTCTCCAGTAATAATAATAAATTGCTGTAGCAATTGTTAACTCATTGAGAATCAAAAAAAGATAACAATTTCTCATACTTGTTCACTACAATAGTAATAACAATATCTGAACGGCAGTCCTCATAAGTGGATCAACGGAGTATAAGTTTAGGGTTACAACGCGGTAGCGTAAAGGGGGCGCGCCGTGGCCCCGCCGCCGCCCCGCGTAGGCCCCGCCGCCGCCGCCCTGCCGCGCCGCCACCGCTCGAGTGCATGATTCACTGGCCCCGCAGACGCACTCGCTCGGAATCTGGGTCACCTGCTCACGATGGTTTGTTTGGGTCCTCCCGAATTAGTTCGTTAATAATACGACAACCTTTGCTCGGCAACTCGGCACTCACTGTGACTGACAACATTCCTCTCTATTTCTGTCTCCAAGCTTCATGATTTGTAAGAATAGTAATTTATTTATTTGTTTTTCCTGTAAATTTTGAGCCGGAAATTCCCAGTTACAAAATGCTGGGAATTATAAATAAAACCAATTGAAACACGATTGAAGTTCAATATTTTACCTCAATTAGTTTATTAATGGATCTAACTAAATCCAACTGTCATTTATATTATTTAGTTTAATAATTAGTTTCCTACTTGTTGTTTGAAATCAACATAATAATTTAACAATTATTGTTGCGTTGTTAGACTATTTCAAAAAAAAAATTAATAAAATGGCTACGACCCAAGCCAATCAATAAAAAATATTTTCATGATAATAAACCCCACAGAGTAAATAGGTCAGTGGTTCAGCGTCAGTTTGTTTGGGTCCACAGTATCGATCAGCGAGCGGTGCGCACGCAGTGCACCCACTGCCACTGCAGCGGTCCTGACATTTACCTGAACCCGGACACTTCCTTGAACCAGATACCCCACACGAGGCAAGGAAAAGTCGTTTTCGTAGAAACATTTCAATTTTGACAAACAGGTAAACCTTAAGAAAAACAAATTCCAGGAATACTCTAGATATGACCTGAATATAAACATTTTAGACCGAATTTTATTTGCTTTCAGCGCAATAGTGCCGTAGGTTATGAACGCGTACGACCTACAAGCTCTAGCTATATTCACATCGTTACAACCTGTTTTTCGTGACATAATTGCACTAAATTGGCGACATGAACGTAATTGGTGTAGTATAGGTCGAAGGTATTCGTTCAGTAATGATGTCGCAATTATTATAATGATATCGCTAAATGCATATTCATCGCTCGGTTTGTAGGCTATTATTTATTATTTAACCTTGCATTACATTTCATTTATTTTTAGAATAGATTTGTACACTAGTTTTTCGATATTAAACAATCGTTATTGTTATCGACGTAGTTTATCTTTTCGATAACTAGTTTCACAACACTTATTCGGTTTAGTCATTATGACGGCTATTTGCCATAAAGTAAGCTTGCTTTTGCTTCTTATAACATGTACATAACTCAGAGTTTATGCCACTGTTCAAAGAAAGTTCTTCATAGTAACTAAAGTTTTTCAACAGTATTTCAGAAGTTACAAAAGTTCTGGAAGCCTCTCCAATCTCCTATGACATCAATGCCAAAAAACGAGTGGCCCAAATCAAAACGCGAACGTAGGTGGGATTTTGCAATGTTGTGCAATGTGGTGGTGGGTGTTTGTAGGGCCGGTATCTGGGTCACACTGCAAAGCATCCTAAGAGGAGGTCGCGCCTGCGCCACCCCTGGGCTTCGATCGCGTTACGTCGACGCTACGTGAACGTACCCGTACAAAAGCCTGCGCGCGCACTCGCCGCCGACGTCACTATCGATTGCGCACGTGGCCCTTGAGTGACGTAGCCGTCTCGTCGATACTTCACCCGGCTCGTGTACTATGCCCCTTCACCCGGGGAAACCCCCGCCCACAGATTTGCAACTCTGCAATTAACGCCTCCAGCCCCAATCCGCGCGTAAAGCCTAGTTTTGAAGCGTCACGGCACAATTAATGAGTACAAGAGTTACGGGATTTTCATTCATTATTTTCCTGTTTAAATCTTTCGCTATCGTTATTTTTATTTTAAACTCGAAGTAAATCAATATAAAACAATTAATTTGTTCTCTTTTTGTTGTTCATTGTACTGTACAAATCGTCGAATTAGCTATCAGTTTTCGTCTGACCGATTTTGATTGTTGTTTTTACGAGATGAATCCGCGGGATTGTTAAATTTCTAAGCGAAGCGGACCGGAAAGTAAAAAAGTCTTTGATCGCAAAACTGCTATTCACGCTTGACTCATTCAGGAGGTCATTTGTGTTGTTTTTTGTAAAGTAAATAATGACGAAACGCTGTCCGTCACAGTTATTGTTGGGAATGACGCGGCAAAGTCGCGTGCGCAGTATTTCGCGCAAATGCTGTTCCAACGCTTTGACGTCAGGGTTTTGTTTGCTAAACAAACATTCTTTTCATGTACTACAATAGAATAAGTTATTTAACACCAATACTTACTTATACTTTGATTACTTATTATAGTAATAATAATACCAAACCAGTTACAAAATTTAAATACACTAAGATTAAAACAAAAAAAAGAGAATTATTACGTTAATATATAATTTATGTGTATATGTATATTATGATAGGCGGGGCCTTATCACTACAAGAGTGATCTCTTTACTACTGTTGGGTAGTTCATTTTAGCTAGATATTGAAGTAAGTTAGTAGACAAATATACATATACATTCATACATAAATACATTTTTAAACTTTTATAATACATATTTTTGAAGTATACCAATACATATCACAAAAAGATGGTAATTCTTTACATTAGTTTTAAATGCCTCAAGTGTGTTTACCGAATGTAAAGAGGCAGGCAGTGAATTCTAAAGAGAAGTGGCTTTCACAGTAAACGACTGCTGATAAGTACAGGATGTCTGCCTAGGCCAGCAAAAAGTGACTTGCCGATCGCAGGTTACGTTCTTGGTGTAGATCCCGAAAAGTAAACCTTTTTTTAAATAGTAGGGCAGGATAGAGTTGAACTGTATCCCGTAAAACAGATTAAGTACGCGAGTATTTCTTCGAAATCGAATTGGGAGCCACCTGAGCTTTGAGCGAAATTCAGACGTTATATTATTTCGACTACTAGGTAAATTTTTTTATTGCTATTTCTTTATACTTATTGTACGGTATGTGGGTAAGGTCTGCATTCTAATATTGGGACATATGCCGTAAATGCTAACTAAGGTGATTTTGAATAGCGATTTTTTTTTTTTTTTTTTTTTTTCGGGGGGGAAAATGCATTACGCATACCACCCGGGCGCAGGGGGCACCCGAGTGGTTATGTGGGACTCCCGTATAGGCTAATGAGACCCACGGTATACCCACTAAAAACCCCCCATCTTCCTCCTCGCCGCCTTGTGACGGGGCCACGGAAACGCTCTCGCACACATCTGCGACCCCGCCGGCGGCAGCCGCCCACATGCGGCTCCATCAAACAGCCCGAAGGCCCTCCACGATGGGCGCACCAGATGGTAAGGTGCGCCTCCCTCCTCGGCCTCCACCAGTACTGTAGCAGACTCCCCCCAAGTCTGCTACTAGGAGGCCATGGGTACCAGATAACTGGTACCCGGTGGCAGATCGGGTCTGTGGTTCTGCCACCGACCACACCTCGGCCGCAGAGGATAGGGCAAGCGGCGCACCGCAATACCGACATGCCTCTTCCTCTGCGGCCCCACCAGTGCCGTTTCCACGGAACGGCCCCGCCGGCTCGCAGGGGGTAGGGAGAGTGGCGCACCGTAATACCAACACGCCTCTCCCCCTGCGATCCCTCCACGGCCGCAGAAGATAGGGAGAACGGCGCACCGTAATACCGGCACTCCTCTTCTTCTGCGGTCCCATCTCCTAGCGCGTCCACAGCGGACTTCTTCAGCCCGCTGGGAGCGCCCTCCTCGGGCCAGCCGGCGGCCCCAACAGGCCGGCCCTGGTTGCCTCTTAGTTCACCGTGGGTGACCAGTCCACGGTTAGTAAGCCCCCCCGCCACGACAAGGCGGGCAACCATCGGGGGGGGGGGGATTTTGAATAGCCTACGCTTAGTTTGAGTTACCTACGTAACTCCGTTTTTCATCGAATATACATACTTATAAACTAAATCCGTTAAAATAAATATTTACTTATTTATTTATTTACTATTGGAAAACCAACAGCAAAATTAAACAGTGTAGTAATAAGCAAAAACAGCCAATAATAGGTCTTCACTGCTTTCAGTGTGTCTTTACACAAAGCACATAATTTTAACGTAAGAGTAATGTAGGGCTAATTATACAGTATCAGTATCATTGTTGTTAAAAAACATTTTACAAAGTGAAAGTTTCGCTGACGAACCCTTAGTGCAAAGAAGATTAAACTAAATATTGAAGCAATTTTGTTAAAATTTTAACTACTAATTTGCCACAATTTCAAAAAAACCCAATATATTTTGGTGTATTTCAGGATGTGTAAGGTAACACCGAGCCAATTATCTTCCTGGTCTGTAGCATTCTGATTCAATTTGTTGTGTTTCATTTTTTGCGTTAAAGAAACCTTATAAAAATATTTCTTCAGTTATCATATCTTTTGGCTTGTAGGGTATTTTATATATCCAAAAATGAAACAAAAAAAAAGAATGTAATGTTTGTTTACCAAAGAGTTTTAAGTTTTATTGTTTTTTAAATTGTATTTGTTTATCAGTTGACGTTTCGATGATTGCATGTGATAACGATTTTTCTGAGGATCGTGTTCTATTTATGTTGAGTATTTTGTTGGTTATCATTATTTTAAGAGATTCTGATAATAGTTTAGTTTGTTTTAATGAGCGACATGCATTATCTAAAGTATGTTACGTGTACGCGTGATGGCATTGAATTCGTACAAAATATTCTTGTATCAAATATTATCAAATCAACAATAAATAAAAAGACGGAAAGTTGGATAGACTACAAGTGCACTGGATTAATGTTAGGGCCAAATTAATATTTACGTAGGGCGAAATGGGTCAAATCTGGCGGGGTTACATCGATGAACGTTACACGAAATAAGTCAGTTATGAGTTTCCAACAACGAGATAATAAGGATTCTGGGTTTTTAAAACTTTTATAATTTACGTAAAAACTTAGAAAACAAGCCTATTAATAAGAATTAAGATAGTAACGAATGATAAAACAGGAGTGTTTACTGGAAGAAAATTCACTCTTTGTACACTGTAAATGCATGTTGATCCTCAATAATTCTTCTACATGATTAATATTTCCAAAAAAGTTTTTGGTAGATTTTAAAAGTAAAAAATGTTTAGCCTGTTCACAGAGTAAATTAGGAGGGGTAAGAAAAGGTAGCTCGTTCATTTCTTGAGGAGATCATGAGCAAAGAACCTTTAGCTATCGACCCTTCGGCGATGCATCAGTTACATACAGTAGTGAAAAAACATTACTAAAACATACAATTCTGAGCGATTGAAATGATTTTTACTTCCAAAATGTTTATTATTAAATTATCTATTCATTAAATTAAGTCCCAAAATTAAATATTCCTTACTTTAAGATGAGATGCGCGATAAAAATCACTAATACTCATTTCTGTGCAAACGTTGTAAAGAGGTTAATTAAACATTTATGTATTTAAAAAGTTATTTAATATGGAATCAAGATTATATAGAAATTTTATATATTTTACATGATGTCTATAAAATAACAAGATGATAGCTCCAAAAAACATAACAAAACGGGCCGATGTGGCCTCAATACTAACATTTTTTCCATAGCAGTCTAGATCTATGCGACGTCCAATAGAGATCCAATTTAAGATACCGAGTTATTCACCTCAATGCAATGCAGGCACAGATAGCACATCCAACGGCGTAGATACGGTACTCTTTGTACCCGTCGCTTCGGCCGCGCCACGTACAAACAGCGCATTTAATTATTTATAAATCTGTACTAGTGTAAATACCCGTCTCGTCTATATTTAGATTTCCTGTTAAACGAAGAGGAACATTATTTTTACTACGTCTGCTTTGTAATTATATATTCTCGAGTGTTTCTTTGATTTACATTTCTTTCCACAACCAATTTATCAAGATTACTTCATAATCATGCTTCACATTAAAATATTTATTGTCATCATTTGCACTCTTCATTGAATCAGTAGTTTTTGTCACTTGTTATTAACAAATTCAATAAATACATTTAGAAAAAAATTTGTTGGGTACATTCGTAAAATATAGAAGTATAATATTGTTGAAATCGAGATTCCTCCATTGCGACTCTCTTATTTAATGATCGTAGCTGTCCGAAATATAACTACACTATCCTTTCTGTCAGTGTCAATCACTATCAATCTGTTAATTAATGAATGTCGAATCAGCGCTTTACAAAAAAAACAACCGCTCCTTATTAATTTTAAAGTTGGTCCCACTCTAAAGACTTATTGAGAGTGCATTCACTCCCATTTATTTCTCCTTTTGGTTGCACTTTGCACATGAACTGGTTCATTGATTTTACGTTATTCTGTATCGCTCACGAGCTCCGTAGTTTCGTACGTACATTAGTGAATCTAGGTGACCTGGCCACGAGCGGTGCCCCAGCTCAGTGTTGGGAGCTGAGCTGAACTGGGACGCGAACTATATACCTATCTATAGTTTCAAATTGTCATTCGATTTTCCGATTCAACTGGATCTAACGAATCAGTGTGTTCAATGTCTTGATCATGCTCACTCATTTCTATAATCTCGTCAATAGCTCTGGACTGTGTGAATCCAGCAACGTGTGAAAAACCGCGTATCTCCGAATTCGTATAAAACGGGGTAGCGTAAGTCGGGGTATTACTGTACTTAGATCTCAGAACACAAAAGGTTCTAATACCAGTTCTTAAGATCCTTTGTCATATGGCCGCATATGCGTTGTGTTACAATCAAACTAATGTATGTATGTATCAAACTAATACCAATATTACTGTAAGTGATTTTGTGACAGAGAACTTACTTTGTTTCTTTAATTTCTTTATTTCTCCCCACCGCACTGCAGAAGCCTGCAGTAGCGACCTCTGGCCTTTAGAAGTGCATCGATTGTCAAGACAACCCAAGGCTCGAGGTAGGGTTGTGACCGCGTTTTCTTGAAAATAGGTTAGGCGAGAGTTTTAACGCCTTCGCCTCAGTACAGTTTTTTTACTGATTAAATCTTAACTCAAATTCGAATGATTTACCGCTTGTTGATGTCAGGCATTCTACGTAACATAAAATTACTTCCAGTTCGGAAAATCCGTCCGTAATTAAGAACCGTCAGCAATAAATGTTTCTAAGAACTTATAATTTTCGTTCTCAGGAGCCTGTCTTAGTCAAACTACCATGGTTCGATTTCTGTTAGGGATAGTTACTTGAGCGATGAAGAATTTTATTGTTTAAAAAGTCATGGATCTTATGGATGGCGCCTGGTGTTCTTACGTAGAAACTATACTAACTTCTGGGACATCCGTGTTGTTGGAAAAAATCTTATTTATATTATTTGGCAAGTTTATTGGTTATATTATTTGGTAACTTTCTTAGAGTTTTCTACGTAACTTAGCCTGCAAACTGAATAGGAAGAATGATTTGATGACGGACGACTACCTACGGATGCAGTACGTGGTGATTATTCTATAGCGTCAACCATTGCATAAAACATCGATCGAGTATCAAACAACTATCAAGAGTAAGTAGTACTTACCAGAACTGCGTCATACCCTAGTGCTGCATAATATGATGTAACTAAAAATAAAATGTTACTGCGTGTTTATTTTTGCATCAGTTTACTGAAACGAATGCGTCACGTTGTGACTTATATACCTAGTTTGATTCGTAAAACTGTAAGAAAGACGCAGTAGAGTGTTTTTTTTGTTCCCCGTTTGGGCAGGAGGCAAAAAATGCATTTCCGCATACCTCTCGCGCGCGTTACAAGGCATCTGGGACCATGCCTTGGGCAGCACTACCCATGAGCACTACCCACTAAAAAACCCCCTGAATGACTCGTGCAAATTTTTGCCACACAGCCTTCATCTGAGCGACGACCAATTAGAGAAAGAGGCCGCGATAGCGGGGCCCACAAGGGGTACCCGCTGGGATTACATAGCACTTAAGGTGCTCAAAATGAAAATAAAAACTGAATGAATTCGAATTTACATTAGAAGTTGCGGCCTGAAGGGCTTCGAGATCTAGTGTTAGTTGCGTGGCTACGTTCGTGTGCCCGTTTCTCGGTCTAGCGACTTTGTACTTCGAATCTATGACAGGGGTCGTATACGAGACTGAATCTCGAACTAGAGGATTGGGGTGGGTTTCGGAGCGTTTGAAGAACGCTTCAGAGAGTTTTTTGAGGTGCTGTTGCACTGTAGGTAGGTCAAGATCTCTGTGCAGGTCCGCGTTACGCACGTATCAATGTGCGTTTGTGGCCCCGCGGCAGAAGAAATTTTGAACTACCTGCAGTTTGTGCAGGACGGAGGGTTTGGCGTGGGCAAATATTGGCGAGGCATATGTCATGACGAGTCTAACGCAGGTCTTACAAAGCGTACGTTTGTTTCTGAAAGAGATTTTACTTTTTCTACCTAACATACTATATAGGCGGCCTAAGTAAAAACGGGCGAGTTTCGTTACTCTATCGACGTGTGGCTTGAAAGAAAGCGTCTGGTCTAAGGTGACGCCTAAGTATTTGGTAGTGCGCTTCCAGGGGATTGGAATACCTAACACTCGAACGTGGAGATTGTCGGCGACACGACGGTGTTTGCAGTCGAAGAAAACCGCAGATCTCTTGACTGGGTTCACATCGATGCGCCATTTTTGATACCATGCACCGAGGGCGTTTACGGCCTTTTGGAGTCTGATGACGAGACCCGGGACACTCAGGCCTGTGGTGTAAAGGGCGGTGTCGTCGGCAAAGAGGGCGAGTTCGACGCCTTTCGGTGGAATGGGAATGTCGTTTGTGTACACGGTGTACAATAGAGGCACGAGGACTGAGCATCGAGGGACTCCAGCTTTTATGAGGCGAGGCGCGGAAAGCGTGCCTTCATGTCTAAAACGAAACGTACGATCTTTGAGAAAGGACGCTATTATTTTAACAAGGCGATTCGGTAAGCCTATTTTATAAAGTTTATAAACGAGACCGCTCTGCCAGACTTTATCGAAAGTCTTGGCTACATCAAAGAAAACTGCGACCGTTTTCTTACGCCGCGGATAAAAGCCGTCGAGTATGTACTCGACGATTCGATGGACTTGCTGAGGGCAGGAGTGCTTAGCGCGAAAGCCGAACTGGTGGGGAATGATGAGGGGATCGCCAACCGTTGGAAACAGATGGGTCCGCATTCGAGAGTATGACTCTCGAGAAGTTTAGACATGGCCTTGAGGAGGCTGATGGGTCTGTGATTAGCCGGGATATTCAGAGGTTTACCCGGCTTGGGAATGCCTATGACTGTCGCTTCTTTCCAAGCTTTTTGAAAGTAGCTAAGGTCGAAGCAGGCATTGAAAATGATAGCTAACAAGGTAAGCAACTGCCTCAACAGGTGCTTACCTTAAGTGCGTGGTTGGAAATTCCATCTGCACCCGGAGCCTTTTTGGACTTTTGACTTCTAATTAGAAGCGTGATTTCATCATTATAGACTGTGACGGGGTCGGCGGTGATGGGGAGAGAGTCTCTACGGAGGACTTCGTCCTCCACCGCCTGGATGTGGGAGGGATCCGCGGTTTGGGTGCTGGGCGAGCATTGTGAGGCAGTGCTGTCAGCGAAGCATTCGGCTTTCTCTTCGACTTCGAAGGCAATAGTGCCATCTGGACGAGTGATAGGAGGAACGTGAGAGGCGGCGTCTACGCGTAAGGTTCGGGCCATACTATAATATGCTTGGTGGGACGGGGAGATATTTTCCATGCGATCGTTCGTCTGAGCGTCTCGGAATTCCGCGAGGCAAGACCTAACCTTGCGTTGAAGCTGATTCGCAGCTGATCTACAGGCGGGCGTGGGATATTTCTTGGCTCTCCGGAGAGCCGCGTTCTTACCTGTAATACGATTCCTAATGGCTAAGAGAAGCGTGGGTTTGCCTTGTTTAGCATCCTTTTCGTTATCACTGATGGCTGAGTTGATAGCATCAGTGAGGGAATCGACTAATAAATCTATTTTGAACCGGGCTATTTAGAGATCCGGGCGAGATCGCGAGCGGAGAGTTCGGGGCTCTAAAGCTGAGACTAACGTATTTTTAAAGCCTTTCCAGTTGGTAAAGGTCTTAGGAGAGGTATCGTTAACGTTGGGCGATCCTAGCACGAGGGAAACGGGGCGGTGATCAGAGCCAAGGTCATCGAGCGGTTCGATAGACCTGAGATCAAGGTTGATATGCTTTATTATTGCTAATCGAGAATGTCGGGAGAATGGTTTGGGTTGTCAGGGTAATGAGTGGGAGTGACGGGAGAGATGACGTCTAAGGCGAGTTACTCAGTGATGTCGAGGAGAGCGATAGCACTGGTGTTGGTCGATAGGCACGTCCAGTCAGTATGTTTAGAGTTAAAGTCTCCGGACATAATGACTGAACGGCCGAGGGCGAGAATGGCCTCAAAGTCGCTGCGGATAGGTCTGGTGCCACTAGGTATGTAGATTGAAGCTATGATGACGGTCGGATGACCAGTCATAGCTAATCTACACACAGTGGCCTCCATGTTGAGGAGAGGAGGGGTAGGGAGAGGAGAACAATGGAAACCTCTTTTATAGTAAATAGCTGTGCCGCCGTGACCGTCGGCGTTGGGCCTATCGTTACGAGTTTGCGCGTAATTGGGAATAGAATCCCCTGGAGCGGTTTGGAGTGAGCCACATCTCTTGGAGAAGCAGTAAGTCTGGCTTATTGTTCTGATCGAATAATTTGAGCTCAGGAAGGTTAGGACTAAGGCTATGAGCGTTAAATGAAACTAGGGATAAGGCCTTGGGTTTGATAAGACTGAACGCGGGATTTGCAGGTCTAGACATTATATTTACTATTTAAGAATTTATACTAAATATATGATTTACAAGGACCTAAGTAGTGAGTGAAGCTCGGCTAACGCAAGTAGACGCTCTTGAGGAGAGCGGGCGGCTCGCAGTTTGCGTGCGAGTACGGAGATTTCCGTAATATTTACGTTTTGGATAACGTCGAACAAGGTCTTCATGTCCTCAGCCTACGACGACTGAGGTGAAGACGGGCCTACGGGAGCTACGGGAGCTGGGATAGGTAGGGAAGGTGGAGCGGCCGGACGCTGTCTCCAGGATATAGCCTCAGTAGGCGTCGGCTGCATGGGCTTTGCTTCCGGGGGAGCCCGGTTGCGCAGGGGTGGGAAGTTGGTGGGAGTGAGCGGCGGCGCCGGTTTAGGCGCGGCCCTCTTAACGGAGGAGCGCGCGGACAACCCCTGTAGTTAGCTGATTGGCCGGACTGGCCGCATTGCCATATTGTTTTTGTTCTTTTCTATTATCAAATATTTATTAATCTGCCAAGGCACCTCTCTAGAATATTAAACAGTAGGTGGATTGTGCTGACTATAGGTAGTTAGGCTATCCACGTATTCGGGTCGGCATATTCAACAGTTGGGAGGTATTTGTTGAATGACACGGCCCGACCGAAAGCAATATCTCCATTCGGGATTAGGAGGTTGGCAAATTCGACTCGTCTCGCAAAAGCCCGAGTGGCATAAGCCGGGCGTCATATTTCCCCAACAGACAAAATTTGATCTGAAAAGATAATCGATTTAGGCGCCTACTTAGTCGAATATGTATATATATTGTATTTTTTTAAGAACTGACAAATATTTGTAATTTTCACGAATTTACGAATTAGGACGGAAGTCACTATAAAAACAAACAAATCAATATTGTTTTGATTGTATTTATTAGTATCATTGTCCCACCAAGATCTGACTATACTTAAGATCGTAACAAAACTTATAAATACTATGTTGGGACTCTCTTCAGCGGATAGAATTCTTAATGAGGTTATCCGACAAAAAACCAAAGTGACCGACCTAGCCCGGAGAATAAGCAAGCTGAAGTAGCAACGAGCTGGTCATGCGGCTGCAGACGGGCTAGTGGTCGAAGGAGCAGACAGGTATAAGAGTCGAGACTGCGTTTAGGCAAGCGAAGCGTAGTTAGGTGAGGCCTAAGTCCAGCAGTAGATTACGATAGGCTTATAAATAAATATTAGTTCACTTTTGGCTGAACATGAATTAAATAATGTTTCCTCTGAAGCAGCATTGATTAAGTGTAAGCCACATTGTGGGCGCCGGTGTTATAGGTTTGATAAAATTTTGTGATATATTGAATCTTATGTTAAATCGACCTTAGCTTGTATCCTCTGCTTACTTTGGGGCCATATAGCTGCTGTGTTTGTCTGGGGAATCATTATTATTATAATCGTTAACCTTTTGAAGTAGATTTGATTCGATTTTGTGATTCATTGAATCTTATGTTGAATGGTAAGGACCATTTAACATAAGATTCAATATCAGCTTGCATTCGTTCTAAAATCATCCAAGTTGATTTAGACGTACAAAAATTTTAAATTATTTTACCCTCATTCATCAAGTGATGATGTCTGGTAAGTCTTGCACGTGTTTATGTGGCGTTTTTAACTCATATTGTTGTATATTAAATTGTTCTATATAATAGGTCTTTACCTATGAAACTGCCGTTTTGCCGTACTGGCCATTTCAAATGAAAATATTTTTTTTTTTTGACTGATAATTCTAATTTCAAATTAATTTTATTTGGCAAACATGGAATTCTTTTTCTAAAATCGTCATTTGTTTAATAGTTAGTGTTTTGTTTTCAACGCATTCGAAAATTTTTCGTCATCATGGATAAGTTAAAAATTCGAGTAATTATGGAGTATGAGTACCGTCGTGGCAGCAAAGCGGCACAAGCGGCACGCAACATCAACGACGTTTACGGAGCGAACACTACAAACGAACGCACCACCCGTTATTGGTTTACCCGCTTCCGTTCTGGAAATTTTGACCTGAAAAATGAACCCCGTGGTCAGCCGAAAACTTTGGTCGACAATGACGAATTAAAGGCAATTGTGGAAGCTGATGAAACTCAATCCACGGCTGAATTAGCAGCAGCTTTCGACGTTAGCATCAAAACAATATTGGTCCATTTGCGTCAAATTGGCAAGGTAAAAAAGCTTGACAAATGGGTACCCCACGAACTCAATGACCGCCAGCGCGAAGTACGCGTGGAGACGTGCCTTGCACTGCTCAGCAGGCATACAAATGAAGGAATTCTGAAAACATTGTTACTTGTGACGAGAAATGGATCCTGTTTGACAATCGTAAGCGCTCAGCAAGTTGGTTGGACCCTGGTTCAGCACCCAAACAATGCCCTAAACGAAAACTTACCCCTAGAAAAGTGATGGTCACTGTTTGGCGGTCTAACGCGGGTGTAATTCATCACAGCTTCTTGCCAAACGGGACAAGCATCACTGCAGATGTGTACTGTGAAGAACTGAACAAATGATGGAGAAGCTCGCACTTCTCCAACCAGCTTAGGTCAATCGTTCGGCTCCACTGCTCCTGCCCGACAACGCGCGACCTCATACTGCACAGCAGACGGTCTCCAAGCTACAAGAGTTGGGGTTGGAAGTTCTCCGTCATCCGCCGTACTCACCAGACCTTGCGCCTACAGACTTCTACTTTTTCCAGAATTTGGATAACTTCTTGGCGGGAAAAAAATTCAATACCCGAGAGGCAGTACAAAACGCCTTTGAAGAATTTGTTGCCTCCCGTCCAGCTGATTTCTTCAAGAAAGGCATCAATAAGCTACCGATGCGTTGGCAAAGATGCATTGATTGCATGGGTGATTATTTTGATTAATAGAAATAAAAAATATATAAAAAAATTACGCTTCATTTATTTCTTGAAAAACGGCAATTTCATAGGTAAAGACCTAATATTAAATCAACTATTTCAGACCACATAAAAAAATAATTTTCGGTCAAGTTTTAAATGCCGTCGTTCTTTCATATGTAAATAAGTAATTATCTGTAAAAACATTTTAACGGTCACAATACTTTCAAAAATAATTTGGTAAGGACCTCTGGAACCAACATGAAGGGTATTTTGAAAGCGTAGCTTCAAACTAATTGATTTTAACATTTCTACTTATTGATTGTAACTGATTATTGATGTAACTTATATCATGTTATCAAATATGCAGGAATATGTATTTATATGTGAAATAATAGTCATCTTATGTTAGATATTAAACGCGATTATACATTATCATTTTTAGATTTTGTCTAGACAAGACAAAGCCGCCCGAAGTGAATGCCAAAGATATAATTTTTTTTTATTAGAAGGTTTTGAAATAAAATATTTTGTTATACTGGAACTATCGTAAATGATGTAGAAGCTTCCTTATCAGAAATCTATTTTATTTTTCATTTTGGTTTAGTCATGTTATTTCACAATGGGGTTTCATAATGGGTTTTTCTTTCAATACGCTGCTGGTTGCTTGACATTTTCTCAAAACCAATTTCAATACAATGCGGTTTTCCTGTTGGTAGGTTTCAGAAATTGGTTTATTTATTCCAGATAGATATAAATAGGTACGTATATGTATATCTAAGGAAACCTTGAAAAGTAAACCTTTGATCAAATGTTTACTTTTGTTACAAATGTGCCCGTCATTATATTATATAAAAGTTGTAATATTTGTGTTAATATCTTCAATATTAAGCTAAAATATCACTTATTGGCTTTTATATGTACTCGTATACTCGTGTATCTTGAAACATAGTGTTACGCTGCGGCATAATATAGTGTTTTAAACTGTGTTCACGTGAAACGTACATTCATTGTTACAAATCTGGGTGCCTAGTTTTATTTTAAAAACAATACCTTTTCTTTTTGAAACTTAATAAAATTAAATTGAGAATTTTATACGCATTGACATTGACCGTAATCGAATTAAACATAAATATATGAATTAAAAGAGCAATATAATTTACTAATGAACAATATCATCGAGAAAATCCATCAGTTTCTGGAAATACTTCAGAGTGGGGCGGTACACGCGGGGCGAAAGTTACATAACACGAGTATTCCTTAATGTCGGAGGTCACAGGTCTAGGCCGCTTTAAAGGTCAACTAATCACCGAATGACGTGGATTCTGCAATTTTACTGCAGTGTCATTGGTAAAGGGAAGGCTGAGGCGTAAAGAATTGCAACTAAAGGATTAAAACTTAGCAATGATATATATGAGATGAGATGAAGAGATATGAGATACTTGGTTCCTAATAACGTAAACTTACTTATACTATATACTTATTTATTTAATTTGTTTTACGATATTCATGATGTGAAGACGTTCTTAATTATAGATTTTGCTTAAAAAATATAGTCTCAGATTTAGTACAAATAATGTATAAACTCGAAGCCTTAAGTAACGAATTGATGTCTATGAGTGCGGCAGTTAGTCTTAGTTTTTCGTAGTTGAAAAGTCTGTATGAGAGCGAATTGTTATAGCGAATTAATCATATCATTATCGTACTGGTCTTTTCAGTACTGGCCGCTTGAAGTAGATGGCTTTGATTTCTATAAAAATGAATTACTAAAATTCTCTTTCAAAAATATATGGCTGAACTTTTCAAAATATTACATCTTTTAGACTTAAAATACGTCAAGTTCCTCAAATTAATTCAACATATTAAGATCTGTCTGTGTATGTAACATGGAATAACTAGTATAAATAATCCACTACTAATTTTAATTACATAACTTGTCTACAAAACTCTTACTCCTTTTTCAGGTACAAATCTCAAAACACCAACGTATAGATGACTACGGCCAGGTTAATAACTTGAACTGAGCTTATTTTATTTATTCTTCAAGTAAATTTAGTCCCGCAACGACCTTTCAACTTGTTTACTTGCAATGATCATGTGACGGCAAAACAAAAATGTTTTTGCTCAGTTGCTGCGGAATAATTACCGTGGTTATGAAAAGGCTAGCGACGTGCGCGGGCGGCTTGGCGCCGACGCTATTGGAAACTTTACAATGATTTGTGTTAGTACATGCGATGGATTTCGACTTTTGAATATGTTGATTTTAAAGCTAAGTGTAATGATTCTAACTCAGTATTTCTCGATTCTGAACAAATTTTGTTGCATGGTCGCGGGGTTAAACTTTTTTGATTGAATTTAAAAATAAGCTTACTTAAATAGTAGCTTTTGTTTGGACTCGTTCGCATGAATTCCGTTTCCTGTGATTATATAGCATATCTTTGTGTTTTCCCGATCATGCTCTCTATTTATTTATTTCTTATTCCATACAAACCTTTTAAATACTAGTCGCAAAGTTGTACTTTGTTTATTATTACAATTGTTACCGTAAGATAGTTTGACATGAAATTACGCCTTAGAACTTTTCGTTTGCCTAGGTGAAATTAGATTACGCTACCGATTCAGTATTCTGTATGTAATCAGGTCTAACCGTATTTAAAATGTCATTATAATGATAAAAACATTTGCATCTTATCTTAAATTTGCTAATTTGTTTTTAAATTGGTTTTTATTAAAATTTTATTTAATCTCTGAAAGTGTAAAAATTTTAGCGGAAGTATATATACTTAGTTGATTTATTATCACAGATTTCACTATTATACCACAACTTTCGTAAAATCCGTAGATGACCGTAGAGACCCGTAGAGAAAAAGCCTCATACCGACGGGAGGTACAGGTGTTCATATATAATAACATTGACAGCCTCTCTGCACCATCTTCGTGATGTTTCTTGCCGTTTCCTCTTCCTGAACTCTTTTATATTATATGGAAACAATGGCTACGACTGATCGAACTTTTTAAACAAAATCGTGAATAAATAATACAAACACAATACAATAAATAATAAATCATCCGTGTGTACTAACAATTGGCATGAGTCTTGTAGCACGTGATGACGAGGTCGCTGCGTCGTCGGCGGCGCGCACGCATCACGAGGGCTTCAGTAAGTATTGCCGTATTAAGACTTACGTTGATATTAATATACATACTGTCAAGGGTTATTTATAAAGTTGATACATTGCCATTGAAGGCGTAAATTACGTACTGATAAGCAATCTACGGTATGAGATTAAGAATACTCCGATGAAATTACTTTAACGTTATATTGTATATTATAAGTTACTAAAGTAAGTAGGTTATTCAAAGTTAGTGTGGGATTCCTACGACGATGTCCAAGCGGGCTCGGCTGCCAAGGATGCATAGGAAATATTAAAATTTAGGCCCTTTTTTGAAAAACGTTTATCATTAGCGAACCAATGCGGGAATTCGCAAGCCTTTTGTCTAAGTGTTTACTTTGCCCTATGTGTCAGTAATTTGGGCGTTGTGATCTACCTTTCAATTTTTTTTCTTTTCTTGGTTTTTTTTCTATTGTCAGTTATTAAGTTACTGAATAGTGTTAATGGCTATAGACGTATTGTGTGTTAATCCCGGGTTTCCCGGTTACTGGTTGTAATGTAGTTAATGTCAACAGAATAAGCAGAAGTTGGTTGAATCATCGTCAATTACAAGCCAGAGCCCCCCAACTCCACATCTGTCTGTATATATGAGTCAAAACGTAGGGATTGGAGCGTTACGTTACGTTTTGTCGTTACCATGGTTCCTACAACAGAGTTGATGTGAGTCTAAAGATTTTATCACTTTTTCACAAATTTCCTATGAAAAACACTCACAATTTTCCAATAACATATTATTATAAATAGACAAAGTTATTCACAATTTGGGCTTCGCGATAATTTACTGCGCGTAATTAAAACAAAACGATACGTAATACGTTTTTTTACTGGTGCCGAACCACAAAATGAGTTTACTAAGTACTAATGAAAACAAACGCATGCAAATTAAACACATTGTTAATATTGAATATGAACACAAATGTCATGAATGACTCAATAGTAGTCAGAATTCGTAATATTAGGTCAGTGAATACAACATCAACCAAATCAAGATGGTGGCAGCGTGTACTGGATGAGATCAGCTATGGAATTTAGTAACTTGACGCGGGCGCAGTGCTCATTGATTAGTAACGTGATGTTGTTTCATTATGTATCATCAACGTATTGCAGAAATGAAGTAGTCAAATGCCTTTTTTCTAAAAGCTTGTCTGTAAAAATAACATTACAGTAGTTCCTAATAAATTATTCAAACTTTTAACTTATGATTTTTCAAAGATAATTAATGCCAAATATGTTTTAAATTTTATTGTAGATTAAATAAGTTAAAAAATTCATGCAGTTTATTTAATTTAATTTTAAGATTATGCGCGGCTGCATTTTAATTAGATTTTTCAGCTAAGAATCAGATTAAATTTTACCTTATTTTATTCTTGGACTTTCTGTGTCCGAGGTGGTGGACCTAATGGTGACTCCCTTTCAGACATATAAATATTAGTCATAACACAGTTTGTCCTAATAATTATACGTCGAATTTAAATATGTAAATAAAGAAACTTGCCAGAATGTTACAAACGGTCAATATTTTTTTTTATTTTTCATAGTAACCACAGCATTAAGAACTATTGGGAGTTATAAGTAAACATTTGACCTACAGCGGAGTTCGCACCGTTTCGCCGAACGTGTCGCTTTAACACGTTTCTTTGAAGTTATTGGTCTTGATCAAATATTAACTTGCAATTTTCCTTGTAGTACTTACTGCTGAGAACGGCCGGAAGGTGGACAGTTAAATGCATCTATTTATAGAAGTGTTATCTTAGAAAGTGTGTAGGAGGAAAATCTTGAAATGCATAGTGGAATACTGCATTAGTTAGAAATAGAACTTGAGATTATTCTCGGGAGATTTAATAAGATTAACGGTTTTCATTTTATGTTATTTTTTTCCAAAAGCTAATTGTTAGAGACACATAGTAACACAACGTTTTTTTTAGCGACGTTAATGATTCATTTCGTCGTAGTTATACAAATTAAACTTTTTTATTACATTTTATTATTTTTATTTTATTCATTATTACAAATTAAAGGTAAAACTCGGGAAATGTTTTAGTAATGCTATCACTTTATAAACCTAAATATAATATTTTCCTATATATTATAAAGCACAGGACTTACAAATACTTAAACTCGTAAAAATTTTAATAGAAATATAGTATGAATTAATCGGTAATTTCCCATTATCTATTATTTATCTTGGTAGCTTCGTAGTTAGAGCAATCGACAGTACCTAATGATAATCTGTTTGGAAGACAAGACACTGTTAAACTATTAAAAACATTTTTTACCATTCAGAAATTATCATTTAAAAAACATTTGACATTACAATTGTGTCCTTAGGTACATTATAAAACACGACACGTGTAAGCAGCCATTAAGGTTACCGACTACGAAATACAGGTAATAACAATATGACACACTTCCGAGTAACAATCACATAAACATTTATTATTTCTATTCTTGTTAGTTTACTACTGCACTTTACTCCACTGCTTGTTATTGTAGTAAAGAGTTTGAAAACAAATTAGAGTTCGCTTCACGAGACAAGTACCGCGGTTTTTTTTGGAACGATTTGAAATCTTATGGTCTATAATAGTAAGCTTATATTGTGTATTAATAGTAATAAATGAATCAGAAATACACTCTAACTTTCTTTTTAATCTAGCCGTTCCATTCGATCGTCAGCTTTCCATTTAATTTCACTATACGATCTAACGTTTGTTTTTTCTTTTACTTGATTCCATATAGCTTCTTCTGGGTCTTCCTCGCCTCTTTTTCCTTCTATCATTCCTTCTATAATTTTCTTCAATTCCGGAATTTTGGAAGACAAACGTAAATCCATTCCCAATTAAGCTCAGAACCAACACCCAGTCCATAAAAAAGAAAACAGGTTAATACAGCTTTCTAAATATTTTAATTCTTCTAAAATAAAGAGTAAAATTGGTTCAGTAGTTTAAAAGTTTGTCATTTACAAATAAACAAACAGAACCTACCTTTTTTTAATATAAGTATCGATAGAGAGAGAAAGAGCAAAAATTTTGGCCCCTGTTAGAATCCAATACCTTTGATATGTGCAAGTGCCACTACTCATTATAAGTACCTTAAAAAGTCCCCGATCGACTTCTATCGTGAATCGTGCTATATTGTCGACTTCACATAGTATAGGTAATGATAGGTTAGACACTGACATCGAATTACGCAAGAGTTTTTTTGTAAGCAACGATTTCGGCGCGAACGCATTGCTGAAAAAGGGTAGATATTTTTGCGGAAAAAAACAAAAGAAATTCAAACCTGATTGTATACAACTTTATTATACAACACAGTAACAACATATGAAAATAATATATTGTAGTCATTTAGTTGTAATGTAACATAATACTTAACAGACATCCGACATAACCATACCGTAAACATAGTTTTTTTTTTATAAATCTAGGCCACTCAATGAAGTTATCTTTAAAATAAATTGTTATCTTTTCGTTATTGACTAGTTTATTAGTAATGTTGGTACTTCCAATATTATCATTTGTTTTGTTAAACTAGATAAATAACTATTTTTCGGGGGATTTCTAGGAAAAAGATAAGAGCTTAACGTCACAGTGGCGCCTAAATATCGCGAGCTCTTATTATTATTTATATAACATCGCGAAATTATAAATTAAAGATACGGGCGAAGGGCGACTAAAGATAAAGTAAGAATATGACAGTCTAACGTAGCACATTACGCAATACGCCAACTTAGGGTACAAGGAAAGTTCGAGAAAATACTTTTTACATTCATAGTCATTAAGTACATAAATTCAAAGTGAAACTTTACGTGTTTAAAGTTTCATTTTAAATGTATGTTAAACCACACATTACTACTTTGTTTACAACAACATGTAGCAGGAAAAAGTTAGAAAACTTCCACTGCTTATGTGTGGTGCTACAGGGCCGGGTATTTTTTTATCTATGCGTGCTGTGTTTTTTAAGAAGAAAGGTGTCCCCATTTCTTGCTGGTAAACAAGATATCTAGCGGAGTCCAATGCGTCATCGTTATTCAAAGTAAATAAACAGTTTTCCTTGTATGTTTTATCACAGTTCAATGTGACATAATTTGTTATGCAAGAACTATAAATTAAAAGCACGTTAAAAATAAATAACGAAATGTCAGGCGTTAAAGAATGCAAAGCTTTTGTTATGGAAGAACCATTATTTTCATTCGGAAACATACAAATACAAAAATAAAACCTCCCTCACGTTAGGGTGTTACCACACCAATCGATCGTCCGTCGATCGACGTCGACCCGTCGACGTCAATCTATGGCAGAATCGACCAGTCGACGTCGACGTCGTGGTAACACCCTTAAAAAAAATGTAAACATACCATAGACATATTTTTTAAATTTTTTAGTTATATAGTAAAACATGCAAACATGGGTCGTTGATAATTTAAAGGCAGTATATAAAGCAAACAAATAGCTTGTAATGCAAGTCAGCATGACGTACCTTAAGTTTCTATTTTTTTTGTCCTTGACACCTATTCAATGGGAGCCATTCATGATTTCCCAAATGGTTGTTTAAAAGAAAAGTTGATGATCCAATGGTAAAGGTAGGTACCGGATGTTTTGCGGGCGGTACGTTGTTATCGTACATCTTGCTGATAAGCCTGCATTTGCCGGCGCCTACGCACCGCTGGTTGACGCGGACAGAAATAAGTCATAGCCGTGTAAATAGAATGACGATTTTTAGTGCGAATTGTTTTTATGATGTCAGCGTAATGGTTACTTTGCGAGCATGTGATGTGACAATTTTTTTTCATGCCCGTTTTTGTGCTAAAGTTTTAAGTTTTGTTTATCAAACGTTTTAATTGGTGTTTTAGACGTATTTGAGTCGTATTTGTATAATAATATTGATTTTTTTCTTTTTATCTGTGTTTTAACGTATTTTTTCTCTTCTCTCATTCGTACCCTTTTTCTATGTAAAACTAAATATGTGGAGGCTTATAAAGGCCATTCAATGTGTATATAATTGTATTTTTATTATCATAGTCGCTAACCACCTAAACAAAATTAAATTAAATTATAGATGTTTAAACATAAATTGCTTCAAGAAAAACCCTTAAAAATGTCTTACCTAGATCCATGTCAACTAAGCCCTATTAATTGATCTGCTCGCTTTTTGACTTTAGAACTTTGGAACGTTACAAAGATATTGTTATATTCCCTTATATAGGTACATTCAGTCTTCTTAATACTTTTAAAGTAATTGTTAAATTAAAATATTTTCACTTTTGTACCAAAGTATTATCAAGTTCTCAGAATCACCCCACTCCTATTACCTATTTACCTCCGATCCTTACTTGTCCACTCTGTCAGATCATTATCCTCACTCACAGATAGTGGTTGAGCTTTGAGGTGTTGACAACAGTAAACGGGCCCTTCTATTCACACTTAAGGGCCTAATGCATTGAGGTTTACAACTCTTATTCTGTCGTTAGAGGAGCCCTTTTCAGTCGGTGAAAATGACCGTTCGCTTTTCGGAATTATTCGATGGGGTAATTAGACATTCGTATCAGGTTGTTTTTGGCATTTTGTGATTTATTTTGTATGTGTAAAGAAGTAATCAAGTGAAGTACATAAACATAGCTTTTCTTGTATATTGCTGATGTGGTTAGCATGTTTCTTTATCTAGCAGGAATCTCGTGAAGAGAGTGTGTAAATAAGCAAAGCTTGTTATGCGTTATTAATCTAACTTGCACATCACCGTAATATGTTTGTAAAGAATTACGTCATTCAACGTCTTTCATTAAATTTAAACAGCGGAAGGTGTCGTTCTTACTTAACGTACAACGTACATTTACAAACTCAATATTTTACATTGTTGAAACTTTAAATTAATGAAACTAAACGAGAAGCCCCAGCTTGAATCATTAATCTAACTTTCAGAGTTGGCTATTGTCCTAATGACTATAAAAATTTCGTTGTCGTGATAGAATTTTATTTCTAAAAATATAAGCTTTTTAATCCTAAAAGTTTTGTTAAAATCCGTACACAATACAAGTTCCTTCTCCACAATATCAGTATAGATTGCGCTTTTTATTTTTGCATCCGTACTACAAAAATATAACGCATATTTAGTTGAAATAATCTGCCCGGAAAAATGTATTTTTGTACAAAATATTGTGATAATACAAATAATAAAAAAATATTTTTATTCGGGAATCCCCGAACGAATTTCAAGTAGTGTTGCAATAATGATGTTTACTCTGTGGTAATAAAGTTTTTATGCAGTTGGTTTATCTTCGGTCATCAAGATAAACATTGTAATAATGAGTTATTTGCGGCACGTAGGTTTCAACAAATATTCCAAACAATTGTGTGTTTGGTAAATCCCCGCAGTAACTAAACAGAGGGAATTCCGATTTACACAGATGTTTCAAATATTTAGTAATTCAGGCTCATTAGAATATTGGTCTGGGTTGTCCAATTTTATAGGAAAACCGCAGGACTACGGATAATTTTGGTTCAGCCTATTAAAAATGTAATGGTTATAACTACTATTTTAAACATTAATCCTTAATGTATAATGAAAGTCGCTTAAGCAATACTGAAAATAAAGTTGAATTCAGTTGAAGAATAAGAACCTGCTTTTACAATCAACCCTGAGAGCTACACTCAGCAAACATGGCACCATTGTAATTAAGACATCGTTGCCATGTCTTAAAAAATTTTTACCCTATACGTTTCTTCTTTAGTCGATTCCAACATTTTCAAATATTTAACGTTGCAATTCTGCAGTTTTTCCGAATTCTCGGTTTGTATCAGTAAACGTTTACAACGTTGGAATTTTAGTTTTTATCTTTCTCCTTCCTTGTATTCATTACTTTACAGCGTTTTGTTTGAGGAAACTTTCATAAACTGTATTGTTTTGCGGTTTTTTTTATTAGCAATTGGCTGGCGTTGGTCTTCCGTCTCACCCGATGGAAAGTGAAGATATGACCAGGTTGTGATTTTCCTACTTAGCTCCTTAAAGCATATACCAAAATATTTGGTAAAGTTTGACCCTATACTCAAATCATTTCTTTTTTTTAAATATATTATATAGTAAGTTTTTATATATTCGTTTCTGAACAATTTACCGTGACCTTGACATAATCTTGCCAATAAATTCATTTAGTCTAAAAGTAATGACTATACTGATTTATTTCAATATCACATACCCGTACCGCCTCCCAAACGAAAAAGATTTCTGTAGTTACTGTATACTAAACAAACACTTTATTGCCAACAAACAAAGAGTCCAAAAAATACAAATTTTGAATATGTAAATATTTTTCGTCATATGTTATATGTAACGAACCTTATACATCTCATCAAACAAATCCCTACATCAGAAACTGGGCACGTTACACCAATTCATTCGCCGAAAATCAACATTTCGCTTCAGCAGTCACTTACATAAACTTCAGCTTATTTTAAAGTACAGGTCATGGACTGTCTAGTCGCCGCCGACCCGCGCAACTTAACGCGGTCTAGACGTCTGCATTGCACAGATCACAAGATTCGCCGAATCCAGCGTTTTATACATCTACAATATCTGGGGAAAGTCTAGTATATTATTCATTGTGTGCAGACTGATTGCTCAGGGAGGTACTTGTCGCTTTGAAGTGTAAAAGCTCAACTTCCTAGTCACCTTTGTATTAGAGATATGGCATCTATCAGATATTGATCTGCCTCGAAACATACTGTTATATCGTTTTATCTAGCTTCGTGTAGTTGTATGAGTAAATCGAGTTATGTTGGGAGTTGATAATTTTTTACATTCTTCATTTGAGTTATGCTCGTCTCATGTTGCCGAAAAACAAACTTTTGAAATAAAGTAAGTGTATAGTCGTCCAAGAGAGTGGTCTACCACTTTAGACAAAACGTCCCGTGTAACCAAAATAGCTGTAAGGTTGAGTCAGTATCTGTCAGAATATTTATGATGAGAGAGATATTTTTATAATTTTTTTATGACAAGCAAAATAACTTCAGCCGCAGTGTCTAAAAATATGGTCTATACCATATTTTTTGCCGACTGTACGTCTGTTGTATATAAATGAAATCCAGGTTGACTAGAAAATACGAGAAGTAAGTTTTTAAATAAGTATAAAAGTCTTGGAAGGGGTGTTTACGGACGACCGGTCTGTAACATGATGTGAGACTGTCTGGAAGTGAATGGATTTGACTTCGTTAGAATAAATATAGTTTATATCGACTATTTCTTGACCATAATAATATCAAATTCTGGAATTTGAGGTAGAGTAGATAGATACCTTTTTCACGGACTTATAATGTCTTTATCGTCTTTTTCAATTTGATAAGAAAGAAGACAAAAACCTATATTAATAACAAAAACTAATTAAATGAAAAGGTGTGATGGGCACATTTGCTTCTGGTAGGGCACGGGGTGGGCTTTTCGAAACCTAAAATAATAGGTTTTATTTGATTAATGTTATAATTATTATATGATAAATACATTTTAATTATTTTGTATTATTAACGTTTTAATATTATTCACTTGTTAATGTTATTGTTGTATTATTGTTTGCTTAGTAGTGAAATTCTTTTTTATTGAAGACATATATTGAACAAAAAATTAAACAAAAATTCTTACTTAATGAAGATTCAAAAATATCTTAATAGCGTTGTTAATTATTAAAACCAGTATCAAGTCGCTAAAATAATTTATTTTATTTGCTTCAAACTCCCTGTTTAATACCTAAACCTAAACCGGTTTTGGTTACCCTTTTGATAAATAGTATCAAATGTATTATGAAAATGTATGTAACAAATAAATAAATAATATGTTATTTGATTCCGTCAGCAAGTTGTTTAGTAACAGATAATAGAGTTTTTTTCAATTTTACCAGGTGTTTTGTTGAGGGTTCTTAGAATTGCGAAGTATTTAGACGGATTTCATAGTTTAGGAGTTATATTTGCTTCTCATAGTTGATTATATAAAGCATACGTATAAGTTTCAATTTTTCTTATAGCTATACGATGTATACTGTAACCAAAGGGAACTTAATTTTTGGGTAAATGAAAATTATAGACTTAGTTTCATTTAAAAAAAACATTATTTCAAAATAACACTTTATCACGAACGACTTATACTTGAAATCGAAATGTAATTCTCTAGACAGTAACCAGCGCAGGCACATTTTTGAAATTAGGCTTAAATCTGAACGAATCCCACTGCAGAGAAGAAACACTTTGTATTAGGAGTAATTAATTAGTTCAAAATCGATACCGTATGAATAAAGCAAATAAAATTATTCTAGCTCTTATCTTACAAGGTACAATATAAAAAGTATACTATTAATATTTATTCTTAACTATTGATGCATGGAAGATATTAATGCAAGTACTACAAAGTGTTAAGTTTAATTATAATGAATAAAAAGCTTGGCGCACACAACTGACGGTAGACTTATATATTTCACAGTCTAATGCTGTTCCCTAACATGTACTGGAGCGGATATTATGCACTTAAGTTCATTAGGGATTGACGGTCTTGTGGTATTCTGGTTCTACCCTCTTAAGCTAAAAGATTCCTCGGATTATAACGTTACTTGTAAAAATAGCTAAAATCGCAAGAAGAATCGCAAGTCTTTAGTACCTATTTATCAAAAAAGCCGTATAAGCATAAACATTGTAAGTATGAGAGATTTTTGACGTTGATCGCTGATCGCTTTGCTTACGTTACCGCAGCCGCTCGGTTACACCTGCTTAACTACCAACCCCGTACGAATTTCTGGATAAAAAATAGCCATGTTTCTCCTGGAGGATGTAGCTATCTAATAGGGATTTTATTTTTAATCTCTTCAATAGTTTCAGAGTGAATTGTTTTTATCGTAATCTTTTTTCTTTATAATAAAAGTGTAGAAGTATAGTTCTGACTCTTAAGAGACAGGTTTTGTTCTAGTTTAGGAGTTAGAGATTTCACATACAGTCTGTTACCTATTTTGTGTCAGTAAAAATATTAACTATTATTATAGATATATGTTCTGGGGCGACCAGTTTGCTGTATGGGCTACCCACATTATGTTCAGGCCAACACATTCGTAACGGCAGTATTTGTTAAACGACACAGCTGGCTCGAAGCAATTACCACACATATTCGGCTCGTACCGATCGGGTTGTCCATAATATAGTTCGGTACATTCTGGTCGTCTCGCCAAAACCCGAACCCCTTAAGCCCGACGGCATTTTTGCCGAACATTCATCCACATAAATTCGATTTTGCCACCCGGCAGTACCAGTTCACGCCGGCCCGAATGTATGGGTAGCGCCCCTTAGGGTCCCTTGCGCAGCTCCACTTAGCCCCAGGTTAGTTAGTTAAATTGTCTGAATGAAGTGATAGTGTCATAAAACAATATTTAGCCTAGTGCCATTAGTCATCTAAAAGGCCAGCTTTGTTTACAGTTAGTAATGCAAGTATGTCTGAAGGTCTGTTTACGAGTAAATTATAAAATTACCTTTAAGTATACTGAGATTAATGTAAATGTTTTCGTAAAGGTAACTAATATGCATACGTGAATGGACGGCGCTATCGAATTCTAATGTAGCCCTTATCATTCAGTGTCGTCGAGGTGACATTAGCATTGTGTTTTCATTTGTTTCGGGGTTCCTTAAATAATTTAAAGTGTGTTGCCGGATTCAATAAGTTGAAGTATTAGTAATGTAACGAATATTTGGCTACATTGACAGACACAAAATTTGTGTGTAATTTAAGCGTAGGTATATGAATTTCGCTTTTTGAACATTTTTTGCAAAAATTTTGGAATTACGTCGATGTATATTTTAAAATTTTAAAAATGGTACCAACAGTTCAAAACTTTTTTTATTAAATTAAACAATTATTTATTAAAGTTAAGAATAATATATATTTGTAGATAGCAAAATGTTTCCATGTTCAAATTAACGATTCAAGAAATCTTGAGAACGTTTTTATGTTGTCTTTCCCCAATAGTAGATGTATTAAAAAACTGAATTTTCGCTTTTGCACTTACAAACACCGGCGGTATATATTCACTTACTTAATAAAAATTATAATCGCTTTATGATTTTAGTTCGTTACTCATTGTGTATATGTATAAGTCATTCAGCACCCTCCGTCTTAACGTATAATTCACACTTGACCACTTTTATTACCAAACAAGTAAATACAGATAACAAAAATGTCTTAGTGTCTTTGAACCCAGGTAATTGAATATAAATTGTGCGTTTGTCTGCATCCGACGGGGTTTTAATTTTAAAAGCACCATTTATTTATTTCCGTTGGAAAATGATATTGATTGGGCTTTTTATAAAATGCAACTATCATTAAATATATAACGGTATTTGTTATTTGCTTGTGTTGTGTTTGCCTACCGTTTGAAAAAACGCAAGCTACAAAAAAAAAGGATTTTCTGAAAACAGTATAATTAGTATTATATTTTGTCATGAAACCGGCATTTTGCCCCAAAGACATCATAACTAATATATTGTCACATACAAATAAGGAAAGCTCTCGCTATCTCGAAATGATCTCGCGAATTGATTAATTATTTTGGATCAAAACTAGAATTAAGTAAGTAAGGCCCCAAAATTGAGGGAGGCTCAGGCAGGATATAATTTAAAGGGAACAACAATTTGTTACATGCATAGTAGCGTTTTAAGTTAAAAATGAACCCTCTACTAAATAATAATGAACTTGCTTGCAGGCCGCACATTAACCCAAACATGACCTTACAGACCGCAGCAAAGTGCAATATTTGTGTTATATTGTATTGGGACAGTCAGTCATCGCATTATAAGTCTGCATTTGTTTAAAATCAAACCAAAAATGTTTTGTATACACAAAACTTTGCTTTGAGAACGGTCTTAGTTTATTTAAATAGATTAAATAGAATAATAATTAAGGGAATGTAAGTTAATTTTCGCGTAGTTCTGTCTGTTGGAGGGTGTACAGCGTTGTTATTACAGTTGTCCAACGAGGCGTTGCTTATGAGCAAAATACTGATGGCCGCCGTAAGGAGCCCGGTTCGTTAGTTCTACACTATTGCCCACGACACCCATCGCACGCTTGCGCGGGCGCAGCTAATGCGCGCCGACTTATTATGATACTGCAATGTTATGTTATTTGAAAAATAACGTAGGTTTGAAACGGTACTGTTTATTTATAGAATGGAGCTGTAGTAGATTGTGTCGTTATGTTCCTAGGAGTTTTGAGTCTCATACGCTCATCTACCCCATCATTTAAAAGGGATTAAAGTGAGGCTCTCCTGTTTGTTTCTCGCTCACACATTATTGACGTCTATCATCGCACGCGCCTGTAGACAGCAACAACACAAAATTCAATTTCTTCATGACTTTCATGTAACATTTTAGCCTCATAGTTTTTTATATATATATATATATATTAGCTTTAGTTTTATACCAAAATGATACAATTTAGCCGTTTTCGTAGATCTTGACTTAACAGGTTACGGGTGGTTACATTTTAACCCAATCCCGTTCTTTAAATGACTGAGTTCTACGTATATTCTGGATTCTTCGTAGCTGTGCAGTCAGTCTTTTTCCATCCATCCACCGTTGATTAGTTTGGTGCAGTTTATGTGTTTGTTTAAGTTACTTATTATTGAATGAAACCCTTTCTAACCGGCTTCATCGCGTTTATATTTATTATTATGTATATTGAATAGGTACTTCTCCGTCTACATTGTAGTATTCAAATCTCAACAAACCGTGAGAACGTCTATCGGTTTTACAGCCGCTACCCAACGAACACTTTCTATTCTAGGAAGAGCATGTAAGATTTGCATCGATCACATTGGAATTTTCATCTATTCACATACAGTTTACTACGTTGCTTACAAATTCTTTTTAAACTTTGTAAATGAGTGGGTACCGTGTGGGAACCGTTCTGTGGCACAATGTTCCCACGTGCCATTGTTAAACCTTCCGCTTACGAGTACATCCGACCTAGAAACTAGCTTGCATTGCGTAAAAAACATGAATGAACGCGCCTCTACTACTTTACTATTCCGGTCGCGGTGTAGGTTAACCATTACCACTCTACGTATAGTAAAATGCATTCCGTTCATGCTGGTTACTGTATCGGCTAGCGAGCGATTAACCCAAATTTCGCTGTCGTTTTAAGATCAAAAAGAACGTACTCGCTGGTTTAATTTTATAATAATAACTAACTTCTACTACTGTAAATCCTTTAAAAGTATTCTTATAGGATGAATAAAACATTTACGTATTTCCTGGTACAGTAATAGCTTCATAAAAGTTGTACATATGTTTATTGCTGAAAGTGTTATTAAAATTAATTGATATGCAAAATCGTAAAGTTTAAAGGTAAGTAAAAGTCGTATGTTTCGGGTTAAAACGGCCTCAGACCTACTTCGCCGTAATTAGAGAAAATAACTATTTTACTATTCGCGATAGCGTATCTTTAGTGTGTAACTACAGCAGTAAATATTTACGTCATTTGTTAGGTTTTGTCGTATATATTGTAATTAGTTGTTGCATGTAACAAACAACTCGTAGGAATAATGACGCTTAAACGTGATGAAAACCAACTGATTAACAAACAACAAAGAAAGAGATTGGAATGTAATAAATAAATTGAATGAATCAATCTATTTATTTCACTGCGGTTTGGTACACGTGTGGTGGTATGTTTAGGAGCGTATTTAACATATTTTGGATTACTGATATAACTTGATGTCGGATATGATAGAGAACACTACGTAGAAGTTCGAAAGATCCGCCTATAACGAAGTTCTTTTCACAGGAGATTTTATTTTTTACATAAAATTACATGCCTATTATACATATTTTTAAACACTGCATGCACTGAATAGTACTTTGTACGGTACAGCAGCCCGCCACGTGCCACGTAGTTACAGAATAACTAATCATTATGAAAACATTATAAAACTAATCGGCATTTTTCAGATGGCTTATGCCTGAGTATAATCCAAAATCTACTTAACAACAAAAAGTAATTCTTAACTATATTACTTTTACTGCTTAACTATAAGCTAATTGAACTAACAGGCTAAAACCAATTAGTTAATGCCTACTTTGTGTTTGTGTTTTAATTAATGATTATAATTTTTATAAGAATAACTAAGTAGAGTTGTACGTTGTCTAATAAACTTCAACATTCACAAGGCAATAAATGTTTTAAATGCAATATAGAATAGATTCCGAGAAATATTATAAACATTGTTATATAATCAATATGCACTGACTGAATGTACCTTGGAGGTCTTTACCTATTCCAGTAACTAAGGTTATTACAATTTATGTGTTGCGGTGAATATGGCACTAATAAACGATTATAATAATATTTTTAGTTTCATTCGCGTATCTCCTGATGCCATGGACAATCAGGATATACTATTACTTCCTTTTTGTAAGTTCGGCGATCCACTTTAGGTAAGTGGCATAAGTGTCCATAGACATGATTAATCGTAGATGTTAATGATTAAATATATTTGCTGGGCGTAGGCTTATTTTGGAATTGCCTTTGTCTCGGTAATATCGCTGACCGTTACTTCCTTTGATCCGGAACACAACCACGTACCTGAACATGATTATAAGGAAATAGGAAGGACTGTAGTATCGCCCCAATCGAGACCTTAACGAAAATGCTCTACTGTCATAAAATACCGTAGCCGTAGCCTATAATCGTTCGGGATCAGTTCAGTGGTTTTGGAGTTTATCGATAACATATAAATAAAAAAAGAGCAATAATATTGTCACTAAAGTTACTTCGCTTTCCCGCCTTTTTACCTAAACTTACCCTCTCCGCGCTCTGACGACTGCATGCAAAACGATATGGCAACCTAGTTTGCTAAGTTCGTTCCAGCGGTCGTTAGATATTTAGCGCGCTCAAGTACATCGAGCGACATAGGCTGATTACTTTGGATAATAGAAGAGAAATATTAAATGACACTTTAACTTGATTTTATCTCGTTTAATATTCTTTAGAAATAGTATATGACTTTGGAGACCAACCATTATCATTTATGTAATCGGATACGATTTAATTACCCATTTACCGCTAGGTATATATACACCCATGCAATTGCAGCAAAAATATAATAGATAAGTATAAAAGAGTAAATACAAATTAAAGAACATTTACTCCACAGATGTTTACGTCTGAGAGGATGTTTGCTTGTGGAATTCTGTCAGTTCCGACGCATTGGATTCGTTGCTTGTTTGTCAGCCATTATTGCAAAACAATCTATTGAAATGTAGTGTCATATTTCATGCTTTTGGATTGTAGAGATATAACAAGACTCATTTGTAGTAGATCGATGTATGCAATATTTACTGAGTATTGGGTAGGTTATTAATAAACAAAATTATGCATTATTTGTAAAACTGTAAACTAGTTTTCGTTTGAAAATAAAATTCTTCTATATGTTACAAACTATTTCAACAATAGAGCTCGTAAAATAATTAAACTTAAAAATATTTATTTAAAAGTTTACATATTGGACTCGTTACGCAATTGTTATTGTAAAGATATCTATATTATTTTGTAATCTACGCGAACACTCAATGATAAAATGTCGGTAGGTACCTACCTAACGTTTAATGTATTTTATTTGCGTCGGCGCCATCTTCAAGGTCGGGGTCGATGAACTTATTTACGTCTTTCCTCCCGCGTCCCTCCCGCAAAGCGAGTAACGCGGAAATGAAAAATGTATTGTAATTTAGAACTACCCTCTTCTATGTTTAATGAATAGTACCTTATTTCCTTTTGCTTTAAGACAGTCGCTTGTTTTTTCCATTAGGCACGTTACAGCTCTACCTATAATTTGTTTGTTTGTGGTAGAGTTTTCCTTTAAGTAATGTACTGAGAGTGACCGAATGACTTTACAGATAATTTTTGAGATCCAGATGCATTCATAAGCTAAGAATGAAATATTTGAATTTTATGATTTCATTGTTGCTTTAGTAAAATCAGTTTATCATTTATGTGGTCAAGAATACGATAAGGGACTTTCCAAACAGTAGGATGTTTATCGACTAAGGAAATTTTTGGGTGAAGCCAAGATATTTTTATAGAAATTATATTACAATAATCGCTATTTATCATTAACTCTGCCCGACAAACAGTCAGTGGTTCACAAACAGTTCACAAATCATTCATTTCGGTAATTAATTATTAATTCTACACAACAAATATTCAATGTCCATGACAAATCAAAACAAATATTAATGACAGTGCCAAAATACCATTTTCATTAAACAGACGCAAAAGTAGATTAATAAATCTAAAGGACCTTTCCTTTAGATTTATTTTCCTCCTTAGTTAAAGAAATTCACTTATTGCAAATAAATTCGTCAAAATCTATAAATACTTTTATAATTTTTTCAATAACCATGAATTTTCATTGGCTGCATAGTATACATAGTATACTTACAACGCAAATTAAATTGTTATTTTTTTAAACATTATCGCGCAATATCGTCTTAACTGTGCGCCGGCGCCGAATCCAGACGACACGTGAATTTTAAGTACTTCCCATATATCATAAAAGATTAGATAATTTTCAAAGGCTTTGCTAAAAGCGACTTTCTCTTTCGCCATACAGTTTTACCAGTCACTAGATACGAGCATCCAACTGTTCTTTTGTAAAGAAAATTTTCTTATGTTTATAAACTGCAGAGTGTAGTTGGGTAGAATATTTTAATTATATTTGTACAGGTGTGTTAGAAAAATGATAATGATGAGATATCATAAATATCAATTAGTGTGACATAATAACAAACTTATAAACAGCCAGGTGTTCCTACATTGGTAGGTATATCTACCTCTTTGGTCTAACAAATTTTAAGATTAATTTTTGTAGGATCAACATCAATAATGTTCATATGAAAATATGTCAAGTTAGGCTACTATGAGGTTCATAGAAAAAGCACTATTATTAGTGTAAGCTTTGTGATGAGCTGATCAGGATCCCTCGAAACTAGAAGTCCTGGGATCAAAATTTTGGTAGGAACCAGCACATAACATTATAATATTAGGTCTTTACCTATGAAATTGCCGTTTTTCACGAAATAAATGAAGCGTAATTTTTTTATATTTTTTTTATATCTATTAATCAAAATAATCACCCATGCAATCAATGCATCTTTGCCAACGCATTGGTAGCTTATTGATGCCTTTCTTGAAGAAATCAGCTGGACGGGAGGCAACAAATTCTTCAAAGGCATTTTGTACTGCCTCTCGGGTATTGAATTTTTTTCCCGCCTACAAGTTATCCAAATTCTGGAAAAAGTAGAAGTCTTTAGGCGCAAGGTCTGGTGAGTACGGCGGATGATGGAGAACTGCCAACCCCAACTCTTATAGCTTGGAGACCGTCTGCTGTGCAGTATGAGGTCGCGCGTTGTCGTGCAGGAGCAGTGGAGCCGAACGATTGACCAAAGCTGGTTGGAGACATGCGAGCTTCTCCATCATTGTGTTCAGTTCTTCACAGTACACATCTGCAGTAATGCTTGTCCCGTTTGGCAAGAAGCTGTGATGAATTACACCCGCGTTAGACCACCAAACAGTGACCATCACTTTTCTAGGGGTAATTTTTCGTTTAGGGCATTGTTTGGGTGCTGAACCAGGGTCCAACCAACTTGCTGAGCGCTTACGATTGTCAAACAGGCTCCATTTCTCGTCACAAGTAACAATGCGGTTCAGAATTCCTTCATTTGTATGCCTGCTGAGCAGTGCAAGGCACGTCTCCACGCGTACTTCGCGCTGGCGGTCATTGAGTTCGTGGGGTACCCATTTGTCAAGCTTTTTTACCTTGCCAATTTGACGCAAATGGACCAATATTGTTTTGATGCTAACGTCGAAAGCTGCTGCTAATTCAGCCGTGGATTCAGTTTCATCAGCTTCCACAATTGCCTTTAATTCGTCATTGTCGACCAAAGTTTTCGGACGACCACGGGGTTCATTTTTCAGGTCAAAATTTCCAGAACGGAAGCGGGTAAACCAATAACGGGTGGTGCGTTCGTTTGTAGTGTTCGCTCCGTAAACGTCGTTGATGTTGCGTGCCGCTTGTGCCGCTTTGCTGCCACGACGGTACTCATACTCCATAATTACTCGAATTTTTAACTTATCCATGATGACGAAAAATGTTCGAATGCGTTGAAAACAAAACACTAAGTATTAAACAAATGACGATTTTAGAAAAAGAATTCCATGTTTGTCAAATAAAATTAATTTGAAATTAGAATAATCAGTCAAAAAAAAAAATTTTTCATTTGAAATGGCCAGTACGGCATAACGGCAGTTTCATAGGTAAAGACCTATTATTATTTTGGTTTTACGTTTGGTCATCTAAAACAAATGCACTGTTTACTTTGAAACATTCATATATTCAGTTGTATTTAGTAATGATTTTATTTTTACTATCATGCAACGGCTAAAGGTTACGGAATGGAAACATGTCCTGTTGACCTCTATCATAAATCTCAACACAACAACAAATTAAATATTAACCCCTCACATCATGCACGCACAAGTACCTAAACAAATATTTTGCTCATTTTATCATTTACACACAGCACCTAATCAACCAAGTAGGTAAAAATTTTAAATAGTATTCTTCCTATCTTGTCTGTTTTTTCGATTTTGATTGGTCGAACCAAATTATAATTAACTTTTATTAATTATAAAATGTATAAAATTAAATATCACCGACTGCCGAAATTTCCAAAACTGAAGGTTGAATTTTAAGTAACATTAATTTACAATAAATGTTTAAGGCAATAACAGTCAATGTATATGTAAAATTTAAATATTTAGGCTGTATAATGTAGAGCAGAATTTAAATGAATTGTCGATATTCCTGAGAAATGGGCCCGGTTGAAAAACAAAGAAACACCATAGTTTTAAATAGTTTCCCGCTTTTGGATATCGGGCATAGATTCGTTCTCTGTTTAAAGCTCCGTAAAACGCTCCACTCCAAGAACCGACTTTACAATATAGTATAGTATAATAATAGTTCTATAACTACTAATAACGCCATGACAATTGTATGCAATGCACTTATTTACTCATGGTAATTTTTTTTTTCTTCTGGTAAATGTAAATAAAAGTTGTTTTGATAGAAATAACGACTACTCTCCGATTTGCGCAAGAAATATTCTGAATGAATGTAATAAAAATATAAAATCTTTCTTTACCACACCAATTCTATCGTGGAATATTCTTACTCTTATTAACAAAAACAACCTTCGATTTATTCTTGGAAAGCCTATTTACTAACTAATTACTCGCGACCCGGTGACCCGATGCCGAAATAATTTATGAACTTGTTCCTATAAATACTAGTTTCAGAAATTAGTAATTCCAAGGTTCATAGTCATCGAGTACATAAATAGTCACTTGCTTTTTAGTTTCAATTTGTGACAGATATTTCCTTTCGGATAAGCCATTCTTCGTAGAACAACGAACAAAAACTTACTTTTAATATGAATCGATGTGTTCTTGGATTTTGTATGTCATGTGTATGGGAACAATGACTTCATGCTTCCTTAAGGACACGTGAGAAAAACGCGAACAGATGAACATAATAAATCGCGATGTAAAGGCCAATGGCACCTAACTCGGTTTGCTCACATTGGATCATAAAACGAATAATTACCTAGACCTTGGAAATCTAAGCATTCCGGTGAGTGACCGACGCAAAAACAGCGAGAACATGAACCGACGTGCCAATATTCTGAAGCAATGCCCGCAATACATCTGCAGGGTCACCTTTGCACGTTGGAATTGTTTTCTGCTGTGAGGCCTGTGCTTAATACGATGGATGCTCGTAAAAGTCGCTCGTGTCTGCTAAAATGCATCATTCTATCCATTTGTGCTTCCTGGAAGGTGCGACTAACTGCTCTCCTCAAGGAATAATAAACCTATAACTCAGTTCAGTAAACAAGTTTATTGCGCTGCGTACTCGTATTTATTCACTGGTCTCGAATTCAGCGAAACAATGAAATCTATATTTAAAATTCCGCAACGTACGCTTATTTAAAATTTAATTTTTATTCGTGTGATCGGCAAACACTATCAGATCAAACATTTACATTTGTAAAACCGCACAAAACCGGCTTTTTTCGAATTGTTCTTTACAGCAAATAAGTACTTACATTTTATAATTACCCTTTCTAATAATGTGGTCAATATTATATCTTTGAGTTGAGACAAAGTTCTCTTAAACTTGAGAGCAAACATTATTCCTCCTTGAATATATTTTGTACATAGATAAAAAGTATAAGATTTGTTTTAGATATAATTCTGTAACTTTGTTAGTACTTCCTTCTATTTTTTATATTTACAGGTTCATATGTAGACAAAAGGTTGCATGTGCGGAATTAATATTAAGGAGAATAATAAAAGATTTTTAAAACTCTACCTTTAATGGGACGATTTGAGGCGTCATCGTTGGTATGAAATGTCATGCCAACCAGAAATCTGGTTAAAATGCTATTATTAAAGCGAATCAGTTGGCAAACAGCAAAAGATTCGCAACATTGTTGCAAGAGCTTTCTCTGATAAACAGCGAATAAACTTGTGTAATGTGGCGTATGAGCTAGCAAGTAAACAGCTGCACAGCTCGACCAAGCGAACTGGACGAACTGGCGGGATGCGGCTTCCCATTTCAATCCTTTACTACTAATAAACAAAACAAGCGCTTCGAAAGAAGTACCGCTCAATACTTGTGCCTTAGTATGGTAAATAAATAGTGGCATAAAATACCGAAATAAATAATAATAGCGCTGCTTTCCGTATCCGAAACAAATGACGTTACGTTTGTCAGTCGTCTTGTTGGCTTGGTGTAGCTATATTTGCGGCGATGTGTCCGTGCATCGGAGCTTCCGGTGCGTGATGCAGCGCCGGCGGCCGGCGGAATGTTCTAGCTGTTTGTCTGCGGCCGACTCCGATCTGAGTCAGGCTTTTATTTGAAAATTCTTGGTACATGAATCAAATAAAACACTAAAACTTCGTTGCATTTGATAATGATTCCAAATTTACATAATTAACAAAGTTTTAGCGTAATTTGACTTCGACCAAGATATATATAAGTACAATAAAAATACTGTATTTTATTCTGGTAAAATACGGTAATCAGGGTGCATTGAAGTTAAAACCTTATATTCAATTAAGCAACCGGCTTTTCAACTTTTGTGCACGTTAGTACCGCTTAGGAGATTTACGCAGAAACGTAAGAGATTATTTACAAAAAGTCATATGCGATATTGCAATTACTCGTCAAAGTATCAGATCGGAACCGCCCGTGAGCACGGACCGATGGCCCTGCTATTTGTTTACGTCGCACGCGCCACTCGCGTTGCAGCGAGGAAAACAAACCTTTCCACGGACTGTGTACTTGCGTGTTTTGCAATCAATACTGTTTTTACTCCTAACTCACTGGTTGTGTTGTGAGCTAACTAAAAGATATTATTGTTTTCTTCGTTTTCATTATGAGATACGGAGATACGGCCACGCCTGTGTATGACAAAAATACATGTCTTTGACTATAAAGATTGTAGGGTTTTATGCTCTGATAAGATACAGACCTACACAGAACCAATTAAGGAAAACATTTGATTGACATGTCTTTTGGTACTAAGGACTGTAAAAAAAAATTCGTAAACTTTTGTTCATCATAAGAAGCCGAAATAATTTGTTTGACCTTTAACTGTCAAATAATATGATCAAAGAATATGAGCGATTAAACGTTTTTGCTCTGTCGTTTTGTGTTTACAAATATGACCTTCTGATAATGGGTTATCATCTATCAGTTGAATGAATGAACTACGCACGCTGCGTAGGGTGCTAACATGCTCGTGTTTATCTTTAAGATAACGCGGCCCTAAGTCCAAATTTGTCTTGAATGAGCAATTTTGTGTATGTAGACTTTAGAATCAAGCCAAAGACATATAAAATAATATTTGGATGGGTACAATAACTTCCAGAACTACCATTTCACCTTGTAAACACGTCTGTTGAAGTGCGTTACCCTCTCGGCGTTTGAAAAATCGAGGCTTATATACCTATATCTATGCAAAAATAGACTCCGAAAGACAGCAAAAAAGAGCCGTGAAACTGCTTATTCTATTTATTAATATAAAATAAAATTTTTAGTTAGACGTTATCATGTTATTTGTTTTTTTTTATAACTAACTAATTCTGCGACCTTTTTGACCACTTTGAGCTATTTGAAACGTTAGACCTACGTACAGTAAATAAAAAGAAATTTTGCTTATATTACGTGCCATTTTTCTATAGTTAATGAGGTAAACAAAGTATTTAATCTAACACCACAAAAAACATGTCACTTTTTAAATTGTAGATTTTTGGAAAGATACGAATATAATAAACCCTTCTTGTGAATATTAAATTTATTTACGTAGTTATGACGTGTAACGATAACTAATATAATAATCATAAGTCTCGGCTTTAAAGCAAAAATCATTCTTTTCTCTCTCAAGAAATAGTAAAATAAAACATATAGGTATTAAATCACGAGTTTACAAACACGCCAAACATTTTCGCAGGCGAATTTCCTCATGACGGCATTGTTTACAGCGAGCGGTATTCGCGGAATGAAACACTAGGCTTGTGATCTATTCTGGTGCGTGTGACGGATGACGCGCCGGCGGCGACCGACTCCCGCGCATCGCAGTGCAACGATGCCACCACCGCACCGGCGGCGCAGCTATAAATTTACAGTGAGTCGTGACATTCTAGTTACTAAATTGACGCCTGGCGCCTTCAGGTTGCGTAATTGATTGATATTAAACTAATACCTAGCTTAATAAAGTAGGACTAAGCATTTCGACGAGACCCTTTTTGATTTGAGTTTTGTTCGTAAAGAAAGATTGAATTGACGGCATCTATTTTTCGAACAAATATAATGTAGTATAATAAGTACCTCTTCCATACACGTGTAATTTATTTGTCGTTCTCATAACTTTCTATTGGGTGAAATACAGGCAAACATTCTGAAGTTTAATTAAAGATTATCTTTTAAAACAATATCTTTACTTCGATTTCAAAAACATATTTACATCACAGAGAGCATAGTCATCTATTCAACAAATAAATGTAACCAAATATTGTTTTCAGTTTGTTATTGTCCTTAAATCACACGAAGTGACAAACAAAACTAGCGCACACTTGGAAACGAGTACGTCCCCACTTACGTAAACAGCATCATTACGCGGCGCTAAACATATCTGCAGGTGACGTCGCTAGTGGCGGCAAGGATTTTCCTTCGCTTCTCTAATATTATTTATAGGGTCAGGTCTATTATGGGCCGAGGACGAGTTTGCCGAATGCCGAACACCGCGGAGCTCCCACGGACTGATTCATCAGTTGGCAGAGGCAACAGTAAATAAACGATGATGACGCCTCTGTTGCAAGACGGCCTTAGTTAGTGTGTAGCGTGCATGTTCGATTGTTTTGTACTGATTGCGTCATTTGTACAGTATTTTTGGTAGTTTTGTATGTGATGTTTTCTTACTGTACCTATTTAGCTACATACCAACCGACCAACAAATCCAATCGGCTTATTTGAGGTCACGAAAAATTGTTCTAACTGTATAGAGGGTTAGGAAGATAACAATAACATAAAAAAATTCGAGGCTACCTTTTCATTGTTAAAAGATTTTAAATTCGGTTTTTAACACATAACCGAAAAGAGAGCTATAAAAAATAAAAAGTATTTAACTATGATTACTTGTGCAATAAGTTGATAGCAAAACTTGATAGATCACGGGAAATGGAACTAAATGTTAATTAAACTTCGGAAACATTACAAAGTTGACAACATAACATTTTATTTCGTGCTGTATCTTTTTTCTATTATAACTCTTACAAAAGTATAATTAACGGTTAATTTGAAATCAAAATAATTTAGGTTTCCTATTCACGCAAACATAAATTTGGAAAACAACTAATTAAGTTACCGTTGCTTATAAAATACGAAACCGATACTATTTTAATTGTACATGCGGAAAGAGCTATCATTTACAACTCGACGAGAAGCTCAACTCTTACATTGAACCTTCCACGGGGATCAAACAAACGTATTGTTGTAAAGAAGACAAATAAGGCGATCAATCTAGAGCGCGGCCGGGCGGTGGCGATTAGTCTTGCTTGCTTTGTGAACGCTCGCTCGTGGCAAATTGCAGCCTTCAATACTTTGTCCGAAGCTTCGTTTGTGAAGCCTGCTTGTGTTATTTGTCATGTTTAGTAGGGTTTTTACCAGTGGTTTTGCGGCCTCAAGTTGTTTTTTTCATAATTGACAAGTTATATCCTAGTACTAGAGCAAACAGGCTCATGGACGTCGACGGTAAAATGCAAAGCATAATAATGCTTCTTATGTATGTAATAATTCTTATGTATATAATAATTATGTACGTTGCAAGAACATTCATTCGGACATTTTTGTGTCATCCCGTGAAAGACGTAAATAGTTTGAAAGAGATATCTCTTCCTTAAGGAAGTTTTGGAAAGAGCATTTCAAAATTTCTGGTAAATTATTGCTATCAGCAGTCCAAATTTTATATAATTCTTGTTCAGTTTTAAAAAATGTCGACTGATGAACGATGTTTTTAAGAGTATGTCCTATGTATATGAATATTGTCCTACTAGTATAATTTAATTTGATAAGATGTTATGAATTAAACCAGAATACAATCCTCATCTCCGTATCTCTTAGGATCAGTAGATTCCTGACTCATTCGAAACCGTGCCAGATAATAAATGTGGTAATAATCATCTTAATAAGCGTTTTTGCATCATGTTGAAAAATTTTCACTAAAATAAATGGAAATTACTAGGAAATGTATATAGAAGTTTCTGGTGTCGAGTTCGACATTGTCGAGTCGACATTGGTAAAAAATTTTAATTTTTATGTAAATATCAAATCAAAGCACAATTGAGAATGCCTACAAAATATGCAATAATACTGTGATAGTTCAAAAATGCAGCAGCGTATCAAAGTTTTCCTATTACTTCCAACAATCCGACTGTTCAATTTTCTTACAATGATAATGTTATGCATGATATTTGCCACACACCCTTCATAAGTCCCTCTGGAGTTTATCCTTGAAACGACACAAACTACGTTAGGGGCAAATTACGCGCCTCTAGATTTACCCTTTCGGAGTTCAAAGACTTGTAGGGACAGCAGGAACATTGCGCGTTGGTCGGGAGAGAAGGAACAACACAAAATGTTTCCTTCAAAGAGCATTTAATGCAGCATTTTCGCAAATATTAAGTATATGCTGTTGAGTGTGCGCGGAGTTAATAGACGTTTTTGTCTAGAAAACAGATAGACAATAATTTATTTTTTACTGTATCTATATATTCTTCTTGACAAATTAAAAAGTATCATTTCGTAAAATTTAAGTTGTGAGGCACGTCAATTGATACTTCAGTTCAAACTCCATACTCTAAAACGTACTCCATGAAAAACAATGATTTTGGCTTCATGATTTAGGTTCGTATCCAAAAGCGGACTTAATGCTCGAACCGAGGTACGTGAACCCGACACTACGTAGCGTAGTAGCGTAAAGCTATTCGTGGGGTTACGTCGTTCGTCGACGTCCTGCGGCCGAAATTACAGAGGCCGTGTGGATTATCTGTGGTTATTGAATCATGTGCTGGGGTCATCTTGTCAAAGAGGGATTGCCTTTTGGAGATAAGGAATGATTATGTTTTTGTTTTGGGAGTGACTATAGATGAGAGCGACGGTTGCGCAGTAGTTAAAGAGCTGGCTGCTCGACATTAAAGTCCCGAGTTTCTCGGTAAGGGTTCACTGCCAAATGTACCAATGACATTTACAACTCACAAACACAAGGCCGACTGATCTATCGGTGACGGAAAACATCGTAAAGAAACCCACACACCTAAGAAATGATCGCAAAGGTATGTGTAAAGTTCGCTAACCCGCAGTAGGCCAGCTTGGTGGATTTCTAATTGCCTAATATCAAACCTAAATTAGGTGAGGCTGATGTATCTGCATTCGGATTATTAAGACTCACAAACGATTCTAAATACAGTAGTTAACCGTCATTATTGTTAATGAGGCAAATATATGAGTAAATAAATAAGTGGTCAAATGCGCAGTACCAAGTAATAAACAACAATTTAGGGTCAGAGAGGGATGCTGGTGGGGTCGAAGTCTCCTTGATTGGCGACCCTAATGGAAATATCCAGTACAAGGCCGATTTTATGACTCTAATTATAAGCAATTTGGGATAGAAAGTGGACAAATGTAAGAACAATCTCGGTGATGGACGGAAATGACGGACGATTTGGTTTCTCGTTAAGTTTTGTGGGTATATTGGCAATTTAATGAGTACATGAAGTTGAGAGTTGAATGAACTTGGATTTTAGTTTTGTATCGGTATGATCTACACTTATATGGATCACATTTTGGAGGAACTTTAATGACTCAAAATCAAAAATTACATTATCACCCTAATTATTCATGATGCACAAAAATGCTGACCCAGTCTGATTAGATCTTAGTTAATGATAAAGCTAAAAATTATGTTATTTCCTTCTGGCGAAGTATATAGTAAGTTCATGCTTATCGATATAGATTATACCAGGCTACTCAGAAAGTCTTGCCAAAAAAAGCTTTTATGTACGGAACGCTGACAAGTTATAACTTATTTTGAAAATTCAATTATTTAAAAGTAATTATATATTTGCCTCAAATTTAAATTTTCCTCTTATTTTGTTACCAGCTACTGAAAGATTATAAAACTATTGCGTGCCATAGAAAAATGAATCTGCGTCGGGAACATTATCGTGCAATGATTTTTTACGTCTTCAAGACCAACATTATTCGTTTAATTCAATTAGCTTTTATGAACAAAGCGCCTTCTAAAGCAACTGTGTACCGTTGGTATACCGAGTTTAAGTGCGGTTGCTTAAATGTGAACGGTGAAGAAAGAAGTGGTCGATCTTTAACTGCTGTTACGGAACGTGCTGCAAGTGAAGAATTTGATTCAACAAAAGCGGTGAATCACATACGAAGAGACTCAGCACACTCTGCAGATTTAATCGAGAAGTGTTCATGATATTGTAAATAACCACCTCTGCGTAAGGAGGATTGTTCCTGATTCTAATGGTTTGTCGTTTCATTAAACCACTACATACGACCTATCAACCTTGCCCAGCGGTAAGACGGAAATAAAAGACCCGCCATCATTGCATTTAATATTTAATTGTAAATTTTAATTGAATTGTAATTGAAACTAAAAATAAATACAATAAAAATAAAAGAGAATACACGTAAACGATGGAAGAGTCTGCAAACGTGAGTGCACGGCGACGCGGGTTGCCAACTTCCAACAATAGGCCGGCGCGCCGAGAAACCGTACAGCTTGTTTTTATTTTAAATTCCGTTCGAATGTAGTGTGGGCTTACATGGGTGTAGCTGGACGGTTAGGAAAATAAGTTTTAAACTTTGACTGCTGAATCTTAGACATACTACTTATTTTACTACCCTCACGGTAGGCAAACTAGGCTTTTATTTTATTAGTGGTTTCTTGTATTACCTTAATAGATATTAAATCATATAAAATAAATATCTACGGCCTATAAAAAAGTTCTGTCAATTTTTTTCTTATAAGAGTTTCTTCTAGCCTGCGCTCTAAAAATGTGGTTTGTTAGTTTTTGCAAAGTTAATGCATGCGTGCAACAGGAACAAACAAACTTATCGACAAACTTTAATATCCATACATTAAACTACATATTTATTAATAAATTATTAAAAATAACTTTTGCTAAATGTAATTATCAAATCAATTAAAGCCTTTATATTATTTACTTACAAGAACATCTCGATGTGAACCAAGACGTACATGCGCAGTTGTCAAAATGCCGGCGTAAGCGCCGATTTAAGACACATTCGTCTTGATCACAATTGAACAGTTCAACGCGAAACTATGCTTACTGCACTTCCGTATAGTGAGTGACAAACAAGAAGATGACCCCACTACTTTTTGGTCTAAGAATCAAATCAAAATATTTTATATCTACAATACACTTGATGAATGTTTTCTTTTTCTTCGCCTTCATCGTGATTGCGTAAATACACCTTAACATCGGCTTTCAAAAGGTATTATAGGTAATAGACCAAGAGGAAAAAAACGTCTCGGCACTCTTTTTTAACATTGTAAAAAAAATGAAAAAGGTAATTAGGTATACAGCTAGACTACGGTAGAAAAATTAGTGGGGCGCGTCTTCTTGGATGGCACTGACTAGACTTGATTTTACTCTGAAACCGATATTATTCATCCTAAACGACTTTCAGTCGCAACTGTCCAACTATCGCAAACCATCGAGAATGCTACTTTTTATACTTGTTTTTTTAAATTAAAGACGCAATGCAATCTTTTATGAATTTTATGTCTCAGTTAATATTTGTTTTTCACGTTCCAGCCAGCATTGAAAGTCGCCATTTTGTTTTTGTGTAACGATTTTGTTTATTTTTGTTTTCTTAGAAGATTTTTCGTGGAATTTTCCTGATGCAAGGTGAATCACTGAATCGTGTTTCTCGTGTTGCAAAGATGACACCTGAACGAAAATAAAATGTATAGACTGGCGCCGTGTTCTCTACAGTTTTAAATTTTCTTAGCAAACTAGGGTTTATTTTTCAGTTTTAGATTTTAAAGAATTACTTTTGCGAACGTCCTTGCATAACCGTTATGCATTTTATTGAAAAATATTAATTGAAAAAAATAATTAAGTCTATTACTAGGTAAGGTTTGTAAACGTTTCCTAAATATTACCAGTATTTTAACATAATGAAGTTAAAGAGTTTGTTTTTGCTCTAAAACCCTAAAGAAAGGGGGTATAAACAATTTTTTGCATTCAATAACTTGATTATGTTTGATTATAAATAACTTAAAATAACACAAAATCGATTGTCACGGAAAATTATTTGCACCCGTTAGAAACGGAAGCCTAATATCGGAAAAAAGCTAACTTACAAGAAAGTATTGTAAAGCTGTGCTTTTATCTTCTGCCGACTTAAAACCTTTTTTGCGCATTGCCCTGTCCTGAAGGTATAAATACATTTAAATCTTGGACATTTGGAACTTTAGTTTAATTTGTTCATATTTTAAATAAATAATGTACGAGTATTTTGATGATTTTTTTTTACAAAAGAAGAAGATCCTTATAGTATTATAAAAAAGGAGGCTAAGTAATGACGCGCCAAACGCTAAACAAGTTGTATGTAATGTCTAAAAATAGGTTATAGCTTTCTTATTTTAAATACAAAAACCTCCAACAATCTAGTTTCAAGAAGAGAAGAAATTTAAATTTTAGATGATATCTGTTTCCTTTGCTTTTTTAGTTTACAAGTATGTACATATCGGTACAGTCTGGTAGTTCCTCAATACTTTATTCTACTTGTTGCCACCCTTTTCTATTTATTATAATTGGTATTTTTTAATTCGCTATGTACTTACATGATATAAAGATCAAAGTCCACAAGAATAATAAAGAAGGGCAGAACACAAAGTTAGCATGTTTGATTTTGTGAGGTGGCAAATCAGCCGGTCCGCAGCTTGATGCGCCGCTCACCAGAGTGGCGCCTACACACTACAAACCACCTCGACATGTACATTCTTCTTTACTTTTATTTTGGTGTTGGCACTTAAGCTTATATAACTTTATCATCCCCAGACAAACACATCACTTGTAGGTCCCAATGTAAGCAGAGCTTGCGTTATGAAGGACCATACAGCGAACTGAGGGACCCCAGAATAAACATCCATAGGTATAGAAATATAAATAACCATAATCCGAGGACAAATAACTATCTCATCACACCAGTGAATGCTCACCAGGATATGAACCTGGGATCTCCGGCGAATGAGACAGGGCTATTTCCACTTGGCTACAATTAATGCTGAAATTATGACCAAAATAAACATACGAGTATTAAACTGAACGTTTATATAATAATGTGAAGATATTAATAAACCATTAAAATAGTAAGACACCTAGCAAGACAAACTAGAAATAGATTAAACCTGTATCATTTTATAAAAAGCAAAGTGGCAGAATTGCCTTACTTAATTTTATATCACTTATTAGATATTAACTAACATCACACGTTTCACTCACCAACCATGTCAAAAATAGTAATAAAGCATATCAAAATAAGTAACAAGTTCCAAAAAAATATTGTATCTAGTTGTTTTCAAGAATAAAACGGAAATCGAAACTATCAAACATTTTGCTTGAGTAAAATTTCGGAATATTGTGACGTTTTTACATTACGTACCTGAAAAACGGCTCTACCACGGATACATTTACTCAGACAAACTTAATTATATTGCTTCTCGAGATCAAGGAGATTGGTTCCTACAAAACATTGCGAATAAGACAAAATGAACACGAAGTTCGTATAATATTGTATGGATTAGTGTCGTCGTGTCGTTCATTGTTGGTTCGGTTCGAGTGGCAAATCATCCATTTGTCAAGTAAAATCAGGCGACCGGGAACGAAGTTTATGAGGTTCGTACCTCAAGAGCTTGAGACACCTATTTTCCGCTATTTTATTTAATCAATAATAGTACTAACAAAATTAAACTTTTCACCTGAATACCTTAATGTTTAAACCAATTAACGTATCCAACTTGTTGTTACTCAAATAAATAAACATAGATTTGTACTGCAAGCGCCGCTCAATACACCGCCGGTCACGCTTCCGCAAACTTGACATTTTCAAGTTCGTTGCAAATATGTGCGTCATAGGAGCACGTGCCTTCAGCAAGCCCGACTGAAATAATGTATCTGTATGTAGATTAATCAATTTTCATCAAAACCCCGTTGGACATTCGAAGTAAACATTCACAAAATAATTTAAATATTAACAAAATGGACAATTGAAATTGGCATTTTGTAAGGGAGGCACATAAAGTTAATTTTTTTTAAATATAATTCGAGGGTGGATTGATTTTTTTTTTGCTGCCGAGGCACCCTCGCGGGAGTGAGGTGGAAGATGCGTCATGCATACCACCCGCAGGAAAATACGTCTTCTGCGGGGGGTTATGTGGGACTCACCAGAATGACACCTACCCACTAAAAACCACCTGTTGGCTGTAGTAAAATTTTACCGTTAGCCTTCATCGGAAGCGACACCCGTCGGGAAGTTGGGCGCGCTGGCGGAGACCCGCTAGCGGGTCTTCCGCCTGTAGTGAAAGTTGTACTGAAGGTGCTCAAAGGGACATGAGTTGGTGGCCCGGCTTCACCGGAGGCTGCGCAGAGGTCGGCCGAAGCATGATTTAATGAACCTATAATGAATTGAGAAGGGAACTATGCTCCGCCAGAGCTAGCAAACGCTCTGTCGGAGAACGTGAAGCCCTAAGTTTACGGGCTAAGACTGCGATTTCACTAACATCGATATTTTTCATAGCGTCGCAGACGATACGCATATCGTCTGCTACGGAGGATTGAGGAGTGGGTTTGTATGGGCGAGGAGCCGGGATGGGATTCGATGCGGGGTGCAGCCTCCAGTTTTCTGGAGCAGGCCTGGACTGTGTAGGCTTTGCAGCCGAAGGAACCCGACTACGCAGCGGCGGAAAGTTTTTCTGAGAATGGGGCGGGGCCTGTTTGGGTGCCGCCCTCTTGGAATTGGAACGCATACAACGGGGTGCACGAGGGCAGCCCCTGTAATTTGCGGCGTGGCCGGACTGGCCACAAAGCACGCAATCGGGAGGAGAGGGAGTTTCAGGAGTGCGATTGCACTCCTTAGTGAAGTGAGGGACCAGGCACTTGACGCACCTGGGCGGTGCGCGGCAGTTGGCCGCCGCGTGCCCGTACAACTGGCACCGATGGCACTGGCCGGGATGACCGCGGCGATTAGGCGCCTCGATCGAGATCCAAGAGAGGCCGCATATAGTGCTAACCCCTTTCAGGATCTCCCTGGACTTGGGGACGTTGGCGAGAACCACCAAAGCGAGAGGGTGACGCCTCCCGTACTTGCTGTGCATTTTATGCACCGCGAGTGTCGGGAAGCCTTGGGACTGCAGATCCTCCAGGATAGCCTCGTTCGATAATTCAAACGGGACTCCCCTGAGTACCGCTCTGATCTTACGCTCTTCTGACAGAGCATAAGTGTGATAAGCATATTGCTTATCGGTGAGGAGCCTTGTTAAAGCACGAAAGTCATCTATCGACGAGACTAAGATTTTAATAGATTCACCCGAGTTGGCCGCTCGGGTGTAATGGATCTTGTGCTCATTGCACAATGTCGAAACCTCAGTCCATTTACCCTTTTCCCGAAGGAAAACGGGTGGTGGGACCTTGGCCTTGACAGAAGTTGGGGCCGGAGCGGGTGTTGAAGGCACCGGAGCAGCTGGCGTTGAAGACGCCGCAGGGGGTGTAGGACACACCGGGACGGGCGTCGAGGGCGCCGGGGCTTGTTTCAAGCGCTTCTTAACAAGTGTAAAAGAGGGAGGCTCAGGGCCAGTTGGGGCGGCGTCCGAGGATGACTCGGTCGCGGGTGCGCGCTTGCGGCACGGAGGGGCGTCTACTTCGCACTCCATGTCACTGGAGGAAGGGGACGCTGGAGGGCCTAAGACCAGAGGGGTCTGGGGAACTGGGGTGGCCTGAGGGGCCATTAAGGGAGTTAACGCCATGATATGCGGGATAAGAGAATCCATGAAACGACACTTATCAGCATTTATAGTCATGCCTTCAGCACCTGTACTTTCAAGTAACTTGATCCTAATCTCATCAGAGCTTAGGGAAGCCATTGCGGAGGGGTTGGGGAGGGACAACAATATATATATGCCTAGAGTTCCTAAATAAAACCTAGCGAACCCTAGCGGCTAACCTGCCTACCAGCGGTAGGGGGGCTGGGGAGAATAACTTAAAACTAACCGTAGTACGTCGAAGGCCGCTACCTAGAAACCTAAAAAAGGGTACGCAGGTAAAGAGTTGACCGCGTTAGGGTCAACCTTTACCGACAGAAAGGACAAATACACACGAAAACACACAGATATGATAAAAATAAATATGAAATAGTAGAAATAAATGAAATAGAGAAGAGAAATAGAATAGAAATAATAAAAGGACTGGTTCAATACAAATTCGTTGTCACCGCTACCTGGAAACCTAAAAAGGTTACGCAGGTAAAGAGTTGACCGCGTTAGGGTCAACCTTTACCTACAGAAAGGACAAATACACACGAAAACACACAGATATAATTAAATAAATATGAAAATAGGAGAAAAATAAATAAAATGAAGAAGAGAAATAAAATAAAAATAAAAGGACTGGTTCAGTACAAATTCGTTGTCACCGTTAAGTATCCTTTGTACTGAAACCAGACTACTTACGCTGGGCACAACACTGCACTCAGCACAAGCACAATACAACTTAGCACAGCACTTTGAAGACTAAGGGGCTTAGTCGCAAAGAAAAAATCGCACTTCGATAGCACTCAGAGGGAGTAGAAAACCCTTGAAAACCGTAGCTAACCGGAACTATCACGCTAAACCGTGACGTCAGTAGACTGAGCGCCACGGAATATCGGGAAGGGACCGATCAACGGAGAACTGGGTCTTGCACGTCCGCACCGGATGGCGATCGGAGCGAGAATGTGGGTGGATTGAAAAAATCGCGGCCTAATATAGATAGCGTTGTCATATTATTATAAAACTACCCTCATATGAAACCTAGACTCTTTGTCAGTCTCTGTGCAATTTTTCTCTGAGATACATGCATAATTATAGATGATTAAACGAACTTCCAAGTGAAGTTCTATCACTATTATATGAGTCGCTTCATTCGAAGATAGTATATAATTAAACAGGTAGTCCTTTTAAGGTACTAGGTAACTTCGCACAGTTTTAGAGTATTTCATTTGACTTATTCAAAAAACGTCCGTCTGTTTACTTGATCAACCCCGGTCCCGGCAAGTCTTCATTTTTTAGAGATCAAAACCAAACTTTTGTATGGGTTCCGGGAGGGACGGGTCCATTATATATCTTCGAATGAAGCGACTCATATAATAGCGATAGAACTTCACTTGTAAGTTCGTTTAATTATCTATTATATTTCGTCGCTTCATTCTTCAGATAGTATACAATTAAACAGGTAGATTTTTAGAGTCTAAGTTTTGTTTTCTTACGTCTTTACAAATTATAATTTATTTAAATACGTTTAATCATTAAATTCCTTACTTCAGTATATAATTTAAGAATCCAGTAACCTTTAGGCATTTAATATACACTTGGTGATTGCCAAATTAATTAAATCAATAAACAGAATAATTTAATTTTAATTCATCTCTTTATCGGAAAGTATTAAATGGTTTGTACTTTTATTGAGTACGGACAAGGCAAAGTCGTTTAGTGGGTGTAATATAGGTTTAAGGTAAAATTGTGTAAAGGCCTGAGAGTTTTAGGTCCACCCAGCCGTTTCTCGGATAACCTTCACTGAGTACGTGTCGCGTGCTGTGTGCGCTGAACACACTCATGTCAACGCCGTTCGTACCTAGCGTCTGCTTTATCCAGCGACTTAGCGTCTGACTCGGCGCGGCTCTGTGAGGGGCCTTTCATGTTACAAACAAGAACTCCGAGTTCGAAGCTTTAATATTTTTCGTCACAAAAATATAATCTTTTAGAGTCGATACAGGACATATCATTATGTTATTTTTAAAGATAGGCAAGGATAACATAGGTTGTTCACGATTTGGGGCTGTGGTTTTATGATGTTTATTATGATTATGTGTACGGATGCAAACACTATATTTTCTAATTTAATGTCTGGACCCTATGTCCGGTGCATACGGCTAACATGTAACGGTAACTTTTTGGTATTTTTTTCTAAAGTTAAAGTAATATAATAATATCAGAGAGAAAGCGGATTAAGAACTAAATTTGGATCCCAAGAAAATGTGTACTTCGATTTAGTTGGTTTAATTGTATAGGCTTCTTGTAAAATTTTCTTCATCGTTGCCCATATCTTCGCCTAACAATAGAGACAAGGGCTGAACGATTTGAATTTAAAGAACCGAATCAACAACCCTTATTAAATTGCTCATTTAAAAAACAAAGAACTAATAAAACAGGTTTTTGAACATATCAGTATTACATAACGTACAAAACTCCCACCATGACCTTAACGTGATGTTGTATTGACAAATAGTCATGGATGCCACAGAAGCGAGCACCAACGAACACCGCCCGTAGCGTCTTGCGGCACCGAGGGTAAGGCTGGAGTGCTTTGCTTTGGTGCTGTTATGTGAGTTAATTAAATCTTTTGTTTCAATTCAAATCAATTATTTTTCTTACACATTTTGAGACAAGGGAAAATGGAGGAAATGGTTAAAATTACGCAGAGGCCCAATTAATCGTAAACGCATCGATTGCGCCTGCATACGGTTCAGGATACCTAGTTACAAATGCGTCACATTTGCAAACAAACATTAAATCAAAAATCCATAAATTACGTTCCTCGCCAAATGCCCTAGCCAAATGTGTCGAGTTAGAGTATTTAAATGTGGAAATTGAATACCACCCATCCTATTGATGTAACTAATAGCGGGGGTATTTTCAATACGTAATAATATTGCACAATTTCTTTCTTCCCCGGCTGAATTTTTGAAGCCTAAGGAAACGGCTAGTAATTCTAGGTAATTGATAGGTATTCTATTTCACTATGTTTCCAAAAATCATAAAATTTATTGTTTTGGAATACTGCGCCTCAGCCTGTTCTGGATGCATCAGTATATATCTTATAAATTTTTGAAGTAATTGAACAGGAAATATGGTATATTTACTTATACTTTTCTACAGATTAAATCTTCTAACAGTAATTTAGGGAGTTTAATTTTTGCCTCATAGTTGTACTTAGACAGACAGCTAGACAGCTTTGTAGCTAGACAGGCTGCGACCAGACACCTATATGTTTGGCAAAATCTCGTATCGAGCTTATTTGAAGTTTCATAAATTTATTTATTATTATAACGCTTATCGTCAGGTAAATAAATAGACATCTGTTCGATGTTAAACATAAAGCCTAAAAATGTTACTGACTTTGTCGGTACTAGTCGATTTTTGTCCAAATTCACAACAAGTGACTCATAACTTCGCGCATAAGTTTTGTAAATACCCCCGGAGCAACGGATAATCCATACGGCATGGCCGTAAACTCGTATGTGTTTGGCTCGAACATATCGTTTTCTTGAAATTCAAAACGCAGGTATTTTTTGTAATTAACAAATAAAGGTACGAGTAGGTATAATCTTTCTTATCTATGTAGCTAAGAAACCATTATGGGAAATTAATTTAGAAGCTGTTTTATAAGCTTCCATTTTGATGTGTACTTTTCATATTTTATTTATTATTTATTTTTTATTTTTTAGTAGGTATGAACGTTTTTCGCCGTTGAGTTTCGGCGCTAAAAATATTTATTTATTATATTTGTTTGATATAAACTGGTCACTTGAGCTATAACAAAGTTTTATAGCCTCTAATTCTAACAATTTATTAATTGCTATTATCATATTTCGTTTTTCATTATGCGAAAAATATGTTTGGGAGTAATACTGGTGTAATTTTATCATGAAATGGAATTGAGAAACAGAATTGTATCCATTTTAAAATCGTTTCATTATTTGTTATTTTAGGCCAATAATCGTAAAAGTAATGTTATATAAGTAAAGTAATTATATTTAAATAATTTTAATGACGACTTTCAGATTTGAAAAGAATATAGAAATAATAGAATAATATTACGTAATACAGATATCGTGTTAAGTCCCTTTCAGATTTTCTGTATTCGTATTAAACTTTTTAAACATTATTGAGAAAAAAAAAGCCAAAAATAACAATACAAGTACTATACAGCATTAATCAGAATAAGAAACACCAGTAATTTGTGCAGATAACATGATATATCTATTATAGATTACACGCATTTTCTGCATCTTTCCGACAAAGCGAAACTATAGTTTATAATAATAAACATCAGGTAGGAAAACTACCAGGAATTTTCGCAGGTAGCGTGATATATCTATTATAGATTACACGTATTTTCTGCATCTTTTCGACAAAGCGAAACTATAGTTTATAATAATAAACATCAGGTAGAAAACTACCAGGAATTTTTGCAGGTAGCGTGATATATCTATTATAGATTACACGTATTTTCTGCATCTTTTCGACAAAGCGAAACTATAGTTTATAATAATAAACATCAGGTATAAGACTACCAGGAATTTATGCAGATAGCTTGATATATCTATTATAGATAACACGAATTCTGCATCTTTTCAATAAAAATAAATTTTAGTTTATTTTTATTAAAAAACATCAAGTAGAAGACTACCAGGAATTTTTGCGGATAACGCGATATATCTATTATAGACAACACGAATTTCTGCATCTTTTCAATAAAACAAAATTTTAGTTTATATTAAAAAACATCAGGTAGAAGACTACCAGGAATGCATGCGGGCAACGTGACATCTCTATTATAGATTACACGTGTTTTCTGAGTATTTTCGATAAAGCGAAATTTTAATTATAATAAAAAATACATCAGGCAGAAGACTACCAGGAATTTTTGCGGATAACGTGATATATCTATTATAGATAACACGAATTTCTGCATCTTTTCAATAAAACGAAATTTTAGTTTATAATAAAAAAAACATCAGGTATAAGACTACCAGGAATGCATGCGGACAACATGGTATATCTATTATAGATAACACGTGTTTTTTGCATCTTTTCAACAAAGCGAAATTATAGTTTCTAGATACCCGCGATCACTTACGAAAATCAGAAAATGGCTTACCGCATCGGAAGTAATAACGAGTCGCTTTCGTTTATTCTGTATTTTTTGTTCTAATTTTCAATTTTTTAGTACACTTTTAGTACAACTTTTACAATATATTTAATATTAAACCATTAAGTTACTGGTTGGTATAATAAGACGTGTGCTTGTTACCACGCACGAAAGAAGAATGAAGACTTGCCGGGACCGGGGTTGATCAAGTAAACAGACGGTAGCTTTTTGAATAAGTCAAATGACATACTCTAAAACGGTGCGAAGTTACCTAGTATCTTAAAAGAACTACCTTTTTATTCATATAATATCTGAAGAATGAAGCGATGAAATATAATTTATTTTATTGAACATTAAGTGAGAGTAAGTTTCATTAATTTTGAAAATGGATAGTTTAGAGCACCGTGCCGTGATCAAATACCTCCACAAGAAACACTTAACTCCAAAGCAGATTCATGAAGATATGGTGGCTACTTTAGGAACATCTGCTCCGTCGTATACAATGATAAAAAAGTAGACAGCTGAATTTAAACGTCGACGAGAGAGCGTCAAAGATGACCCCCGCTCTGGATGGCCTTTTACAGCTACGACTTCGGAAAACATCGAAAAAATATGTGATCTCATCATGGGAGACAGAAGATTGAAGGTATCTGAGATAGCTGAAGCTCTAGAGATTTCATATGAACGTCAAAACATGATCGTTAACGAATTAGGGTTCCACAAGGTGTCTTCAAGATGGGTTCCGCGGCTCCTTTCAGTTGAACAGAAACGAACTCGGCTCACGATTTGTAGAGACTGTTTAGAGCTTTTTCAAGCTGATCCAAACGAATTTTTGGCAAGGTTTGTTACTATGGACGAAACATGGGTTCAACACTATACTCCTGAATCCAAACAACAATCCAAACAATGGAAGAGACCCGGATCTCCGACCCCCAAGAAAGCCAAGGTGTGTTTTTCAGTAAACAAGGTAATAGCATCGGTTTTCTAGGATTCTAAGGGTGTCATCTTGATTAATTACTTAGAAAGAGGTTAAACTATAAATTATGCATACAACTGCACACTATTACGTCATTTACGCGAAGAAATAAAGTCTAAAAGACCAGGATTGTTGACCAAGAAAGTTTTGTTTCATCAGGACAAGGCTCGTGTTCACACATCTGCAGAATCGATGGCTCAAATAGTGAATTGTGGTTTCAAATTGCTTCCTCATCTCTCTTATTCACCTAACTTGGCACCTTCTGACTTCCACCTATTTCCAAAACTCAAAAAAACACTTAGTTGGAATGAAATTTTCTACCAATGAGGAGGTTAAAGTGGCCGAAGATGCCTTTTTGAAGATCTTGACGAGACCTTCTATTTAAATGGGATCAAGGCTTTGTAGGACCGCTGTAGTAAGTGCTGTGACCTAGGAGGAGAGTATGTAGAAAAATAAATATAAAAAATTGCATTATTCCTCTGTTTTCTTATTTAGACCGCGAACTTTCAATCCACCCTCTTATATTCATGTAATCAAAGTATGTACCATTGCTATCTATGCAGTTTTGCCATCTCATAGGTAGTTAATTGATCCCTTTACTAAAAAAACTATTCGGACGGGAATCGATAAAATCTTGAAGCCTCTTTGGACTGCCCCATTGGATTTGAACATTTTCCCTTGCAAGAAGTTATCAAATTTAAAAAGAAATGGTAATCTGTTGGAGTAAGGACCGGGGAGTACGGTGGATGTCTTAGACATTCCTATTGAAGGTTTTCTTATTTGGTAGCCGTCTGTTGTGCAGTGTGTGGTCTTGCGTTGTCCTGAAGCAGCAGTGGCCTAGAGTGATTGACCAGCCTCGTTTGTATAGCAGCTAGCTTTTCCATCATGGTTTGCAGTTGCTGTTAATAGACATCTGCCGTAATCGTCTTGCCAGATTTAAGAAAGCTGTAGTGAACGACACCGGCACTAGTCCACCAAGTAACTTCTTTTGAGTAAATTTTCGCTTGGGACAGGATTTAGCTGGTTCGCCAGGGTTCAACCATTGTGATAAACGTTTCCGATTGTAGTACAGGATCCACTTTTCATCACAAGTAATGATTCGATTAAAAATCCTTTCATTATTGTGCCGGTTGAGTAATGTAACGGAGCAGTCGACGCGCGTTTGTCGGGTTGCTGGACTCAATTCATGAGGTATCCACCTCTCAAGCTTTTTCACCTTCCCAAATTTGCTTCAAATGGATTAAAACAGTTTTGTCACTAACACCGCAGCGTACAGCTAACTCGGACGCGGTTTGCCATGGATCCGCTTCCACAATAGCCTTCAAATCTTCATTATCAACTTTGGTCTCCGGCCATCCACGGGGCTTGTTCTGCAGGTCGAAATTTCCAAAAACGTTGGAACCAAAAACGCACAGTGTTTTCTTTTGCGACACCGCCGCCATACACAGCATTAATACTTCGAGCCGTTTCTGCAGCACTGGTACCACGGTGGAATTCGTACTCGTAATAACGCGATATTTCAAGTTTTCCATTTTGTAAACTAAGTGACGCAAAGAAAAAACCAAAAGAGGAAAATACGATATCTAAATAATAATATATCAAATGAATTACGGTTTTCTAAACACAAATGCGTGAGTAATTAGCTTTATAAATTTGAAATTGGAATTCTTAACCAAAGAGCAGATAATACAGATTAAAGTGGCCGGTACGACAAAACGCTAATTTCATATGTAAGGACCTAATATGTATGCAGAAAACACGATTCTGGTGTTGAATTTTCTCAAAGTGCTACAATTTTCTTGCAAGCTTGATCAATTCCTGTAACTTCATTAGCGCACATTTTTGCATATTTCACAATGAACGTTTTTTCAAATACATTGCCCAGGGGCTTTCAATCAAATAATTTTTCAAACAAACAAACACACAAAATCTATAAAAAAGAATAGAAATATCCGTAACTCGTAAAAAAACATAAAAACAAACGATGGTAAAGCAAATAAATACCTCAATGCAAGTGCGTCATAGCTTTGTTGCATCTGCTGCGGACTGCGTGCGATGGAGTTATCTTTAATTTGATTGCTTTTAGATAAGGTACATCATAATATAAAAACAAATACTCTAATGGTTTTTGGTTTGTTACACATAAATATATCTATATTAAGAGGGATTAATAACATCAGGTTGTCAAATAACTGCGACTTATACCTGCGCACAGCCTGTGCAAAGCAGTTCCATTTGAGTTCGAAACCACTACCAATTCACGTAAACAACAACCACGCTTTAATATGTATGTTACTGAACTATAAAATAATAAGGTTTTGTGTGTTTTTCTTGCAGCCGAGGTCTTGCGGCCTAGATGACGAAATACTAGCACTTGGTAGGTGCATGAAAACATGTTGTTTAGTTTATGTATCCACGTGTTAAACAAACAAGCGTTGCGTACTACAATAGTTACACATAAATATTTTTATACTATTATTATGTTTTCATTATTTCTAATTCGTAATTCCAAACAAAAATGTATTTGTAATAAAATGGAGTTTTATTGGAAATCAATGATAGTTTCTAAATAAACTCTTCTTACACTTCGGTAGGAATATATGTAGATGTTAGTTCACTAATTATCTATTTATAAAGTTTGTCTGAACACAGCTCTTTGCTATTTTCTCTATGCTCATAATTCACTCCAACAACTTACTTTAGGCCCGAACGAGTTGTGTTCTGGTCTTATATTTTTTTGTTTGTCTGACAAATTTTACTTACTCATTTTCTTTTATTTTATAAATTTCCATGAGTAACATAATTTACAATAAAAACAATAAGCCCTCATCAAATAACACAGGAACAAAGTAAACTGTAACAATATAGAGTTTTGGTAAATGTCATCCCTATCTCCACTGACCTGCGTGACGTATCTACTCATTCCAAGTATTTCCAAAACACTGAGTTCGATAACAAATAACAATGTTATCTACGACACTAACACCGGCCTTTGGAGCAACGTGACCGCGTGCGAGTGAGTACTTCGAGTCGTACTAGTAGTGATGTTTTCACGGAAAGCGAAGAGTAAAATGTCACGTGAAGCGTAATGAAGGCTTTTGTAACTCTGTGTGATTGTATATTTGTTTGCTTGATGTAAGAGTCACGTAGTTATCTTCAGATAGGGTTTCAAAGACTGTGGACGATTTATGTTAACGAAACAATTGTGAGCTTACGTTAATTGAAAACGTTTAGCAGATTTGTTTAATAGACGTGTAGGACTTGGGTAGGGTCACGACTCCTAACTGGCCGTATATGCCGCCCATTACTATCCCAAATATTATTTTTTTTCCACTTGTATTAATGACGTGTTTGCATAACATGAAATCAAATATAATACATGGTTAAAGCACAATTACATTGAAAATTGTTGCTTTTCCTATTCATATCTTTTAGACACAACTAATAAAATTAAAAATTCTAAATACACAAAACCTAAAATACAGAAAATCGATGGTTAATAAAAAATAATAGTACCGCCTCTGCCACTGCTAGCACTAGTAAACAAAACAAAAAGTAAACTAATAAACGAACAGTCGTGTAAGTACAAAATCCAACGACCGCTATCCACGTGCCGTCGAAATTATTACCTGTTTTCATTCCAACTTACAACAATAGTAATAGAAAATTTTCATTTGATTTTCGTGATATCAATGTAGTTACGATAAGAAAGTATGTTTTCCTTGAGCCCACGTGTAAAAACGCTTACACGCGCCAAAATGAAATGCATTTTTTTTAATACTACGCCGTTTGTTACATAATAGTGGATGGTTTTAACTGCTGCGTTTATGGAAGTGTGTACAGTGTGCATAATCGATAATGCGAGCGTCACCTCGCCTTATTCGCGGCGCAGTGCATGGTTTACTACGTTATGCTACAGCGATACACATGGAGAACACGCTGGCGGTAATCTTGTGGATCAATCGCTAGCTGGATTTTGGCGTTCAGTTTTATAGTAGAAACCAGTTTTAATAGTAATCGGCTGTTGATTATCGAAGATTTGTAGTTTTTGATGTTGAAGTAGTAGTATTATAAAAAAGTGTCAAATATGTTGAAACACTGTTATCAATTTATATTATAGAACTGACTGAGCTTGAAATCCAACACTACTGAGCACAGCATTTCTTCAGCAGCAAGATGGTGGCTAGGCCATTTATCACCATACGTTATTTACTTATTGAATATTCGCGTACTATCACACGTACTATCTTAAGCTTTGTATTGTGAAATTAACAGAACGATGTATTACTGTGTTATTGTGTCAATCATGATGAATAGAAAAACTCTATAAAACTCGTAGATGTACTCTCTAACAGTGCGACCCTAAAGTTAGCATTGTTCTGAATGACGTGAGATAAACTTACACAAATGGAAAAAGAATATGTGCGTTCATCAAGCAAATGTCTCTACTGTTCGAATCCATCACCTCTACCAGAAGCATTCAAACATATTTCTATAAATTCTATACTTGCCACAATAATGTATGAGAAAGAGCAATTTCTCTTACAAATGACTCACTCAATATTACTAATGGAATGTGATTGTGAAGAACCTATTCTTAGGTTACATGTTACTACTATTATTGGCTATCATATTATTTCCATTAATGAGCATATAGGAAAAGCATTCGGTGATCGTTGTATGGAAGCGCTGATTAATTCAGTTACACATCGCTGTGAACCAAGTCATGATTGATTTACAGTTACGTCGCATTCGTATGTGGGTCGCTTGTTGATAATTAAAATGGCCAATTATTGTAACATTAGCCGCCCGTATATTTTGAATTTGTATTTCAATCCGTGTCTAAATCCCATGCGCAGGCACATCACACATGGAGTTGTAATAATAAATTTTGACTGTTCTCGAATTGCTTTCGGTGCTCATGATAGATGTCGCTGCCTAAGGGTTTTACCACACAAATCGATCGACTGGTGTGGTAACACCCTTAGATCCCAAAATCTCGGTTTCGAATCAAGATATGAACAGATATTTGTGTGTTGATGCCTATGTAAAGACGAGTTATCAATGTTTTTTATATTATTCATTCTGTAGGTTTTTTTTATCATTCTCGTCACTCAGTCATCCTTTCATAACATAAACTTTGCTAACTTTCTTTAAAATCGCATTGACCATGTATCCAGTGCTGTGAGAAATAAATATATTCTTATTTGTCATATGATGTATATTTTCTAGGGAAAATTGCCCATAAATGTATTAAATAAAATGCGTTGTATCAGCTACATACCGAAATGATTTGTTAAATGGTCTTATCAATAACGTCACCAATATCTGGCGGTATCTATATTTCATTGACGACTAATTCTGCTCCATTAAGACCTTACATCAGCGCCTCCTACGCACCATGACTATTTCCCACGCCTAAAAACCAGGCTCCAGATGCTCTTACGTTGTTTTACACACCCGCCAAGTGAAAGTAATGTTTCCAGTTCCCAGCCTTTCGGATAGATACGATGACATACATATACATGTAGATTTTAAGTCTATAATTCACTCGAGTGTATTCCGGATGTGTTCTTGAGATGGGCACAGCCAAGGTAAGCAGACGGCGCGGCGGCATCGAGACACTCGCACACAACTCTTCAAAATGTACACCGAGCACCTGCGAAAACTGTCCAACAATATGAATCCTACTTTTCAGCACACTTAAGTCTATAATAGCGCGAACTGATTTCGCAGCGATTCGCATACTGCTGTGGGCAGGTGTACATCTAGTGTATTCACATTACAGGTTTTCTAAGTAAATCACGTTCTATAGAAATTCTATACTGTCTGGTCTTTACAATGAGCGAATATTTAGATAGAATTTTTAATTGGTGATTTGAGAATTCCTGGGGCCACGTAAGGAGGATCTTTGTAAGATGATTATGTATATCGGTATGAGCAGCATCGATTCATATCTGACGTGGTAAGCATACGATTTACGGTTAGATTGAAATGTACTCGTGAGTCCAAAGTCCAGCGGTTGGCACGCTAGGAATGCTCGAAGTTCACACGCTCGTTAAATTTCTCTTCCACAACATTGCGAGTACGTCTGCGCCAGCGCCCGGTTGAATGCATCAACTGTTTATACTTACAGCTTTAGTAGCACGGCGCTATGAAAAGTCTCACCGTTTCACGATTTGGTACAGAGCCTCAAGTAGTAAAAACGTGTTTAGGAATCTTAAGGTTTTGAAACCTTTCAATACTTTGTATCTACTTTTTGTTTTCCTTTGTTTCACCAACTCGTGTAAATTCAATTCGATGCGGTGTTGGGCTGCATAAACATTTTCATATATTGTGTAGATTTTAAAAGTTATCTGTGCAGGTGCAAATTCAATTAAAAGCCATTTTTTTACTTTAAATTTTTTTTTTGTGAATTTTTTGCATCACATTTCACAGTAAATGATGATGAAAACGAGCAAGTTACACGCCTATCCAAATGCCTATTCACTCCAGGCTCCAGGACTATAACTTTTAGGAAATTAGCTTTTCAAACCATTCCTCTTACAATTGCGACTCCTAGTAACTTTATTTTACATAAAATATACAATTAACTATTGTGTTGTGCCGTGCCAAAATCCTATAAACTTTGCAAAGATCACATGTTGCAATTATCTATACGCCACGCATATTCGTGACGCGGCGACGGTTACTCACGCAGACGAGGGGCTCTATAATTGCTTTACGCTCGGAATTTTAATGTTTTATTGCTCTAATATACACCCCGTAGAGAGGTTTGGTATAATTTATAGATGATATAAATGGCATACGTTTACACGTACCACTCTTTGTCCTGGTGATATATTTTGACATTTATCTGGTGGTGAACATATTTTAATACCCCGTTTTGTGAAGTCCTCACGTTGTCCCATTCAAATTTTCGGTGACCCCACATTTTAGCGTTTAGTAAGATCATTCAGTCCCGCCGTGTCTGGTAACGTTAGGCTCTGTGGCTGTAAACGGTACTGGTTACTACCAGGTTAGAATGGGTGTAAAGCTGTAATAAACGCGTAATTCTGACATTGATAAAATGACCGAATCTCTTTAATCTGCATGAATCTGTATACATCTTGTTTTTTAATATGCGGTTGTGAGATATCCTATGAGAATATACGCCTATATCTACCTTACAAGACGTCCTGTAAGCGGATAACGGAGTTATTTACTTTAATGTAATAGTTTGTGTATATTACTTTAGGATAACATAAGTAAATTTTTAACATTATGATTACAAACTATATTGGGCGGCAATCATTTAATCATGAAAAATGTTTTTATTTTATTCGTTTTAACTTAGAGCAAGGTCTTCAAGTCTGAAATATATAAATGATGGTTTTTACGTTTCGTATTGTGAATTTAGACAGTTGGTATTCACAATTGTTAGAGGTCGTTGTCTAATCTGTGGTTACCAACAATTGGCATTTCTTGTGGCCGCAAGCTTTTCTTGTGTGGCCTGTGACCGTATGTTGCTACAGCTCAGGGGACTAAAATCGGTGCCACTCACATATAACACTATTTATCTTAAGTTAAAAACCATAACTTTATCCTAAACATCCAAACCTCCAATCAAACTACCAAACATCTCACCCATTCAATTTCAAAAACAGTTTTCATAACCGCTATGTTCCCGGGAAGACCTAAGAATCCCGGTGTGATGGGGTCGTATCGTCCATTACCTACCTCAACCATGCACCACATGCTCTGCGTGCATATAGTACGTAAACACCGCCATTAATGGCGTCGGCCCTTGCAAGCAACGTGTACTTATTTTGGCGCATCTCTTTGCTTTCATGCCATTATTTTTCGCGGGTTTTTCGTAGTGCCGGTTTTTTGTTAGTGTGAAGTAGAAGTTTTGCGTGGTGTAATTCTTATCATTGTAATGGTAAAAGAAATTGGATAAAGTAACATAACCGCCAAAATCTAAGAAATAATAACAAAATCTACTCAGTAATCCAACAGTTTATAAATAAACAAATCTTACTTAAATAAATAGAGAATATATATTATTACTAGCGATCCGGCCCGGCTTCGCCCAGGGCTATGTCCCTGCGTTTCAAACTGTAATATCTCCGAAAACCTTCGAAAATATTATTTAAATTACACGCTGTAAAGGGCCATATTGATCTATATTACACATGCACAATGTATTTAAGGTACTTAATTGGATAATGATTAATGCTGTATTTCTTAAAATCCCTTCGTAAATAAGCCATTATTTCTCGTAAAAAGTAAAAATAAAAAATGGGTATTGTGGGTTAACCCTAAGAGAAAGAAATATACCATCGCGGACTTTTTTGTAGACCTTTTTAAGTTGTACATTACTGTAGTACATTATTTTGATATATCTCGTAGGGTATGTAAGCGCAAAAATGTGCTTTTATTTACGATATCACATTAGAAACCTCTAAGGGTGTTACCACACCAATCGATTGTCCGTCGAGTGACGTCGACTGGTGGACGTCGATTGACGACAGAATAGAACAGTCGACGTCGATCGACGGTTTCTATCACACCAATCGATCGACGTCGATCGACGGTTTCTACCACACCAATCGATCGACATCGATCGACTTGTGTGGTAACACCCTAAGATTATCAGTGTTTGTCTACTATATTATGAATGTATTATACATATAAACCTTCCTCTTAAATTACTCAATCTATTATAAAAACCGTATCAAAATCCGTTGCGTAGTTTTAAAGGTCTAAGCATTCATAGGGATAGACAGACAGCGGGAAGCGACTGTTTTATACTATGTAATGATGTTAATTTTTCGTATATTTTTTCTTATAATAATTGTAGAAAAGTCTTTGATAAAAGGACTAAGTAATCTTTTTTGCACATTTTAGTGTTTTTTAAGTTATGCACAAAAATGTTTTCTTTACTTTTTATATGCTATACCAACAACTTTTAATTTAAATTTCATACAGTTAATATTTTTATTTGATATTGCTTACCATCCAAACAGATATTATAATGGAAATAAATCTTACCTATCCAAAAAAAACACTCTTGTATATGTATACTATAGGTTGCAGTTCGATTACCCACCACATGTCAACGACAGAACATTTCAAAAGTCAGTTTCGAAAGTTAATTTTTTGTTTTGTTTTGCCGACAGGTGGCGTACGTAGGGGGCTGTCCAGACGACTCGGTTTCCGACAGGGGTGACTGGGTGAGTACGATATTTATTTATTTAGCCCCAACTTAGGGATGGGGGTCAACGACCTGACGCGTCCCTTTTATTAGCTACAAACTATAACAGCGACCAATCTGCTCGGAACGCACTATGAAAATATAGTTTAGGTACTTGCTTTATTGTATTCTACAGTGAAAAAGATATGCATTTTACTGAATGTCAATATCTAAAGTTAGATTGTTTTTTTAACTGGATTGGTAAATGTTTATCCAAATAGATTTCGCCTATGTTTTTGTAGCGAGTGAAATCCCTTATTTAAATACAATACGTAAAACTCTTTCAATGCTAATTCAAAAAGAATCGTATATATTTATAAAATGTCTAGAATGCGAAAAATGTATTACAAACATTAACCCTATTTGATTTACGCTACTATGAACATATTTAAATAACATAATGTTTATAAATTATTTTATATCCGTTTAAAGCTAATTAGAAATCATACCTATTTCAATATTTCCCAAGAACCTCATATAACTTCGAATGATTCTTATAAGGACAGCAAACTTACGAAGAAATTCGTGAAAAGTTGGTCGATTTGTGAACTCGCCAAAAATCACGTATATCAATCTTATAAACGTATAATTAAATCTTACTCATAAAAAGGTAAGTATAAACTTTACTAAGTAAGTACCTCAGTAACAACAGCAGGCTTACAATAAATAATTTGCTGTCTTCATAGTTAGATCTCAAGTTGTAATCTCTAGTTGATTAAATACATGTGACAGCACTCTCCGGCGCACTCATAAATCTCTGTGATATTTTTAAGTAGCTCTCCAAATATAATTATTTATTCACAAAACTAGGATACAAAAATAACAGAACTATTATTTTTCCGAGACGTCGTTCACGAAAATTTACGTTTCCGTAAATAATTTAGGTTTAAAGGTCTAGTGTAAAATCATCCTACAATATACTAAACGTTATACAAATCCGGTTAAGTCGTTTAAGTTGGATTAAACTACCAACATAGAAATATAAGTTAATAACCAAGGAAGTCGAAGTATAAAATATACTTACAATAACAATATTTGGTCATGTCTAGACAGCCTAATGTACAAATAGAGTAACATTTTGTTTGCGAGGGCCTTTCGAGAGTCCTCGCCACTCGGAAGCATTTGCCCTCAGTTTATTTTTACCCACATTCGTATATTTAGTATGCGACAACGCCTGAGACAAGTTTAGCGTAAAGTCATGTCTAATGCGTCTAGACGGAGTACTATAAGTAACTTTATGATGAATCGGCGAATAAAATGTAGGGAGATGAAGTTTGAACGAATATAAACCGTCTGGACTCGTTCTTGGTTCCATGATCAGTCTCGGTCTGCGTGCGTTCTCGAGCGCACGTCGATCGCAGACGCCTTCCCGCTCTTTTAGCCCCCGCGCTAATTGAGCACCCAAATTTCATAGTTGTTTACCGTTTTAAGTTTCTAACGCCGTTTTCACGGCGGACAGTGGCTCTTTAACCGTACTTCTAAGGTTCAAACGCCGTTTTCACGGCGATCATTGGCTTGTTAACCGTACTTCGTGGAACGTGAGCTTCGTCGACGGGAATTCGTTGTTCCAGGACTTCAAGTGCCGTGTTCGAGTAAGTTATCCGCGTCGTTCTCAACCGCCCTACTGCGTGTAGGGTGGTTTTAGGAAGTTAGTCATCGTTGTTAGGTTCATATATTGTCCCTCCCCAACCCCTCCGCAATGGCTTCCCTAAGCTTTGATGAGATTAGGAAGAAGTTAGCTGATAGTATCGGTGCTGAAGGCATATATATAAATGCCGACAAGTTCCGTTTCCTTGATTCTCTTATCCCGCATATCATGGCGTTAACTCCACCAATGGCCCCTCAGGCCACCCCAGTCCCCCAGACCCCTCAGGTCTTAGGCCCTCCCGCGTCCCCTTCCTCCAGTGACATGGAGTGCGAAGAAAACGCCCCTCCGCGCCGCAAGCGCGCACCAGCGACCGAGTCATCCTCGGATGCCACCCCAACTGGCCCTGATGAGCCTCCCTCTTTCACCCTTGTTAAGAAGCGCTCTAAGAAGCGCTCGAAACAAGACCCGGCGCCCTCGGCGCCCGTCCCTACACCCCCTGCGGCGTCTTCAACGCCAGCTGCCCCGGTGTCTTCAACACCCGCTCCGGCCCCGACTTCTGTCAAGGCCAAGGTCCCACCACCCATTTTCCTTCGGGAAAAGGGTAAATGGACTGAGGTCTCGACATTGTGCAATGAGCACAAGATCCTTTACACCCGAGCGGTAAACTCGGGTGAATCTATTAAAATCACTGTCTCGTCGATAGACGGTTTCCGAGCTTTGACTAAGCTCCTCACCGATAAGCAATATGCTTATCACACTTATGCTCTGTCAGAAGAGCGTAAGATCAGAGCGGTACTCAGGGGAATCCCGTTCGAATTATCGAACGAGGCCATCCTGGAGGATCTGCAGTCCCAAGGCTTCCCGGCACTCGCGGTGCATAAAATGCACAGCAAGTACGGGAGGCAACACCCTCTCGCTTTGGTGATTCTCGCCAACGTCCCCAAGTCCAGAGAGATCCTGAAAGGGGTTAGCTCTATTTGCGGCCTCTCTGGGATCTCAATCGAGGCGCCTCATCGCCGCGGTCATCCCGGCCAGTGCCATCGGTGCCAGTTGTACGGGCACGCGGCAGCCAACTGCCGCGCACCGCCCAGGTGCGTCAAGTGCCTGGTCCCGCACTTCACTAAGGAGTGCAATCGCACTCCTGAAACTCCCTCTCCTCCCGATTGCGTGCTTTGTGGCCAGTCCGGCCACACTGCAAACTACAGGGGCTGCCCTCGTGCACCCCGTTGTATGCGCTCCAATTTCAAAAGGGCGGCTCCCAAACAGGCCCCGCGCCTTTCTCAAGAAAACTTTCCGCCGCTGCGTAGCCGGGTTCCTCCGGCTGCAAAGCCTACTCAGCCCAAGCCTGCTCCAGAAAACTGGAGGCAGCGTCCCGCATCGAATCCCATCCCGGCTCCTCGCCCATACAAACCCACTCCTCAATCCTCCGTAGCAGACGATATGCGTATCGTCTGCGACGCTATTAAAAATGTCGATGTTAGTGAAATCGCAGTCTTAGCCCGTAAACTTAGGGCTTCACGTACTCCGACAGAGCGTTTGCTAGCTCTGGCGGAGCATAGTTCCCTTCTCAATTCATTGTAGGTTCATTTAAATGAATTGATCCCTAAATCATGCTTCGGCCGACCTCTGCCCAGCCCCGGCTTCACCGGAGGCTGCCCAGAACGGCCACCAACTCATGTCCCTTTGAGCACCTTCAGTGCAACTTTCACTACAGGCGGAAGACCCGCTAGCGGGTCTCCGCCAGCGCGCCCAACTTCCCGACGGGTGTCGCTTCCGATGAAGGCTAAAGGTATACGCTTACCACAGCCAACAGGTGGTTTTTAGTGGGTAGGTGCCATTCTGGTGAGTCCCACATAACCCCCCCGCAGAGGAATTTACCTGCGGGCGGGTATGCATGACGCATCTTCCACCTCCCTCCCGTGAGGGTGCCTCGGCAGCAAAAAAAAAAAAAAAAAAAAAAAAAAAATTCTTGGTTCAATCAACTGGTAGATCTTTTTGATTACTTCATTTTGCTTATCCTTTTTTAATATGTTTTTAAAGGTTTTTTGTTTAATCTCTCGTTGATATATTGAGCCCATATTGCGTTTGAAAAGTTTTCAGCACGATGATCTTTCATTATAATCAGCATTTTAAACTTTCTCTTAACTATACTTTACTAACATAATAACGGAATATCTAGAAGAGCATATGTGTTGGTACAAATTAACACAGCAATAGCTTAAAATGGCTTGTGAAATGGTTTGTAAAGTAAAATTTAAATTAACGATGTACTTAAATACTATAAAATTGAACCTACTTTTATTTGAATTGTTATATATTGAAAAAAACATGTGGTTCAGTCATATCATTCCACATCCCAGTTCAAATATTTCAGTTTTTTACAACCACTCAATATCCTGTCGGCTAGTGGCGCCACAAAACCATTCCACCATTCAATTTAATGCATAAACTCTCGTTTATTGATTTCATTCATTCTAAATATAAAAAGGAACACCGTCGCCTCAGCGTCGTGAGAAACTTGATTCGTCATAAAGATTTTGTACTTTTAGTCTGGAAGTATAAGTTCATATTGAAGGTTATTGTCGCTTAGTAAGTTCAGAACAATAATACTGATTTTATATACAAAGGAAAGAAGTAGACTTATTTATAATCGCAAAGCCAGTCTAATAATTTAGGTTAGCTATACAAGGAGTCCGTATTAGTCATGAGCAATGCAAGTCAAGCGGACTCGAATGTAGTGCCTTGAGAATTGTTTGTGCGGTCCTTACGTACATGGAGCGAGGTGTGGGCCGGCGCCACCACTAACTAGTCCGCATAGATTACACCAACAACAGCTTGCGCAAAGCCGCACTAAATCTACGAAGAATTAGCAATCTCGGACTCGTTTTCTACATAGATGCTTTTGTATTCTTGGATGAATTTGTAACTTAGAACTTGGCATATTAATGATGTTAGTCATTATATAACTTGTAGACTAAACTTTTTTCTGACAAGTATCAGTACAATCTTAACACGTGTTACAACAGTCCTCCACCAAAGATAGAACTTAAACTGAGGCCATGTCTATAAATCAGTGACCATAAGTTGTGACTAAGTTTTGATGTGTTTGTTTAGCATAAGTGAGTAATGGATTACACGTAGGTATGTACTGTGGCAATAATATGAGTATTTGAATGGGCGCGGACAATGGTACACGAGCGCTACATGGCCTCTTGCGGCGGCTGCGCGGGCGACCACCCACGCCGCGCACCGCGCTGTTCCACATTCTGCAATACCCTGCTACATGAAAATGTTACCGATTAATTACCTGTAAAATACTTCTTCCGTTAAAAGGCCTACTGTTCAACCTTTCCAATCTTTCCTTTTTTTTCACACTGACACAGATCGCAAACCTTTCTCGCGTTCACTTAACCATTCTAATAAGAAACAGGATACATATGGGGGTGATATTATTAAACGAAGCTCTTTAAATTTACATGAAGCATTATTGAACAACAATGTGATTGATTACAATTCTATTTGAACCAATTCATCCGTCGTATTGAAGCGAGCAAACTTCATCTGAACAGCTTCAAAGAGCCCCGATATGGGCAGAAGTTATTGATGGGTAATAGCTTTTCGATGGGACATGGTTGTTTTTTATGACTGTAGGTACTAGTTTGAGGCTGAGGTGCGGGTTAATGACTGGGTCTACAACCTGGGCTCTCATGCGGTGACGCATTAAGTGGCCAGCTAGCTCGTCCTTGGATGAAGCCATTTATAGAACAAACAACTTACTTCGCCATGAGAAGCCATCGTTATTTACTTGAAAGGACATCTACTGAGAAAAAAATATGATCTACGAAATACTGATGACGATATTCATATCTTGCTACAGTTGCAGTTTTAAATTAGAATTACTTTGAAAGCACGTGTAATAATTTAATCTAATTTGACATAACTAAACAGAAGGGATGATCGAAATTGAAAAGAAAATTCTATTAAGTTAATCCCTGTACTTGCATTTTTTTCATATTTAAATCACACAATACATAATATTTCACGGAACAGAACTGATCAATTTTGAAAACTGTTACCATAAGTAAACAAACAATTCAAAGCTTCACAGTCCAAATAAACGAGTGTAACATGAGAATACAATCAGAAATCAATTACGCCTAAGAAGGAGAGCGGATGCGCCGTTACGGCCGGAAACGTCAACGTCCTCTGTATTCCGGAGTCGGTTCATCTATCGACGGCTGGAGGGGATCCGGCGGCGCGTCGAGGCACGCCAGGAATGCAGTTTCTCGCGAACGCTGCAACGCCATGCAATTCTAAGTCCATGGCGAACGACCCGACAAAGCGATCGACCGCCCGCTCGCTCGATTCCATCCACAACATTCCTTATGCCTGATTCACTCATACCTTTTTCAACGCGTCGCTTAGTAAGATTAGAACTGAACATATTTGCACAACAGAATATATCCTTTTAAGATACTATAATCAGGGAGTAAACGACACCACACTTTAGGACGTTGCTTTCTCTCGTTGCGTGCACGCCAGGGCATTGACGTGAATTTGGCGCCAAATATGCCAACATAATAAAAAGCAGCATGTAAACGTGTTTCGCAATTTTAAATAATTAGTTCTACCTTGATTTTGAATAATCCCAAAATTCTAGCTGTATTATACACATTAATTGTATCTTTTCACAAAAAACTATTTTGTACTTACTAATGCGTGATAAAAGTTCATCGTAACTTAGATGTCAGAAACCTCTACGTTTTACATAAGCTCTCTAAACCTACATGACTTGAAGTGTTCCTTTACAAATTAAAAAAAATATATCATTTTTTAGTTTATCTTGCCAAAAACGACAAAATTGGCTAAAAATTAATGATGTTAACAGTAAGGTTTAAAGCAGAAATTTTCAGAATTAAATTGTAAATTTTTTAACCTTATTCAATGCACACGCGTTTATGTTTGTCTGCACTACCGCCTGCGTCGCGGAGCAGGTATTCTGGATCCAGTCCTGGAGTTATTCCACTCAATTAGAACTGTATCAAGTTTTTGCCCCGCGCTCAAGTTCATCAGCCAAACCCCGCACTTTATTTTTTCTGTCTCGATCACGAATATTTGTTGCGAACGATCCAGATATAATGAGATTTTGTGTATAATGGATACTTCAAGTAAATGGAGTTTTCCACGTTTGTATTATGGTTCTACATAAAGAAAAGCTCTTTTTTTCAATTCATAATTGGGTAACATTTAGTAATACTGAAAGTGCCTTTGTGGCGCCAATATCAACCAGGTTAGCTGATATCGCTTGCATCGGCAAGTTCGGTGGGCGTTTGGTCCTTCGTGGAATTTGCACCCACACTAAAACACGCACGCCATATTTCTTACTTCTCGGTTATTAACATTATTTGTTTGAAACCGCCGCCATGATTCAGTTCCAAGAACAATTTTTGAAGCCCTGCAAGTTAGCATTTGTGAATTAAGAATTGCTTTGTATCGACAGGTACCTCCAAGTACTTTAATATCGTTCGTTGGTTGCATGCATGCATAGCAAAAACAGGATTAAAACTATTGTCTTTATTATGACGCTGTTCTTTTGTATTTAATCTTGATGGTCCCAAAACAATTTTGTGTAACGGCTATTATGTCTTAGATGAATGGCATTGAATTTTTAAGTGTTTACTCAAATTTTTCGGTTCATTATTTTCGAGGTGGGGTTGGAAACCCCACCGACGACGTAACGGTTCATAAATTTTAACTTCACACCTAAAGACAAAGTGGGTAATTAGAATGACATGTGTTTGACACAACGGGTGCGACGCGAGGGCATACATTTGTGGAGTGATGTAGAGTAAGCCCATGCGGTTCGGTTTGTCGTGAGTTTCGAAGAGCACGTGGCCGCGCCGTAACACGCCGCCGCGCCGCCATGTTGGACGCTTTTGGCGCCAAAGCAGAATCATCAATGCGTCACTTTACTCAATGATTTTACGATTTCGTTGTAGACAACAGAAAATATCGTAAAGTAGACTTTTATTAACGTACAGTTTCTGGGAAACGTTTGAACATGCATTTTTTAATTCCTAAAGTTACTTCCTCAGTTAAATTGATATGAGTAATGATAAAATCGCCACCACGTCTAGACGTGGGGAGGGTGCGCTCCCTATTTTATTGCACTTACATATAAATATAAATTTACTGCAATTTTGTTGCAATGGAAATTTTATTGTGGCTTTATTACAATTGTTAGATATTGCGTGGAATTTTATAGATTTTAAATAACAGCAAATTAATTTAGAAAAATGTTGCAAATAAAAAATCCTAAAAAACACGTGTTTTTGTTTATTTTTAAAAAATATGTCATACTATAATAGCGTGTCACAAAAAAGTACGTGCGCGATAAAGCGCTATAGAACACGGAGCTATCGCTGATGATGCTCTGATTGCAATATCTCGATTGTTTATCTTTTCCAGCATGCTTATGTACCACGCCTTGGCGCCAAAACCTAGCGTGCTTCGAGTTAATGGCTGCGTTCATTGCGCCCTGGGCTGGGGTGTATTGGCCGCGGCAACCGCGCGCATCCTGCCCGCATCTGCCTTCCCGCTCTAACCAACGCCAAACTTTGCGGCTCGAAAGGGACGCAACTTTTACGTGCAGCGATTTTTGTTTCGAAGAAGGACGCACCCGAGATCAATGCACTTTCCGAGGACAGAGAGCCCGTTTTTATACGCATATTGGAGCGTTCGTTGTAAATAGGGACGTAGTTGATTGAATTTTAGGGTTAATTTGCTTTGAGGTCAAACCAATGTGTCTAGACGCGATGGAAGTGAGTAAAGTATGTGAGAGGAAGGCATGCCGCCCGCCCGATGCCATGTGCGCGTCTGCACCTTTCGTCCCTAAACCGCGTCACGATCTTGTAGCTATAATTTATTGTGGATTTCTCGCGACGAGACGTATTGATTGACTGATGTCTATATCAAATTGGAGTTAGGTCGTTACTTGTTTTTGAAATTGAGGCTGAAGTTCTTAATGTAAGCTTTGTGGCGCACGTTTTCATGATAAACATACCTACGTACATAAATAAACAAACAGCAATGATTCGTTAACAGATAACAGCATTTTTCCAACAAATCAAAATTACTTTTCGCACAAATGACCCTTACAGAATTCAAACACCGCACCTACCCCTACAACATGCAGGATAACTGCAAATTACACAACGAATTCTCATCATACATCACCATCATAATTTAATGCACCAGTCGTTAACTCTCAAACATAACAAACATTGCCTTGTCAATGTACCTACCTCATCGCTATATATATATATATGTAGCTACATATGTACCTACACGCATGTAGTAGTAATTAATTAGTATTCCCATTAAAACTAGGCAAACTGTCGCAATGTTGACTTAGCCTAATGTGAATTCGCCTTCCTCTGCCCTGCCTTGTTCAAATATGCGGAACTACCATGGAGGTTACGTCGGTATGTCTAATATTTTGAAAATAGTGACATTGGCACTGATATCTTAAAATAAACTATATAAATTAAAGACGCTGAAGAAGATATTATTAATCTTATTAGTCTCAACTTCGGTCACCAAAAATACAATCAGCAGAAAACATCAACTGACGTGTTACGTGACGATGATGTAGCGAACTAAAGGGAAACCTAGAATAAACATACATATAAATAATATAAATATTAAATTAATTTTGTGGTAGTCGAGTTTCTTTTGTCTTCAACTTGTTCTTCCTATTTTGACCGCCATAATTATCACGTCTACGTTGTTGTGTTACGGTCGAAGGGAAGGCACAGCCAATTCTATTTTGCAATTACTGGAACAAAAAAATTCCAACTGAAGCCAACGGTTGCCACTGCATTGCCAACCGTTGAGTCAATACAATAGTCACGTTCAATATAAATAAATAAAACACCTACGATGAATGATGTCCCTGGGTGCGGATGCCAGTTACCATCGGATGGATCGGGTGCTCGTATGCCGGCTATAAAAATTCGTCATATCAAACACCGAGTAAGTAACCTTTCGAAAAATAATCACATTTATTAATATTATTTCTTGAGTATGGAAGTTTCTTGGTACAGTCGACAATCAAACTACCACAAAATGTCTTTCACAACAGATTTTCACCTGCAAAAGGTTCGAAATCAACTGAGGAAGTTTGACATTTTGTGATAGGTTGACAATCTGTTGACTGTACATGAAATTCCTGAAAAATTTCCATGAAAGGACATAGCCTAGTGGGTAGGTTTGTTGTAAAACATCTTGTTGTGGATAATATTTACTACTATACAGTAATTAATTAAGTAAATAAAATTATTCCATATAAACAACAATATCTTGATCTTAATAGTACTATACTATTTAGTCTAGATTAAAATGTTTTAAATAATACCAGAAACTTACAGTGTTTGGTATTTATTTGTCGTAAATAATTAAACTACAAATATAACTGTATATTTTAGTACATTAGATATAAATGTTCCAAGCTTATGCCCTACAAAGACAAACTGGCAAGGAAACTTCACAAATAATCTGAAACGTGAAACATGCGTGAAAAGAAAAAAAAATGGTTGATACTTTTTTTTTTTATTAATAATTAGGAGGCGTTTGTCTTCCATCTCACCTGATGGAAAGTGATGATGAAGACGAGGATCGTACACGCCTGTCTAAGAGGTACCTATTCACTCTACACTTGAAAGCTCCTGATACTAACGTCTTTGACTACTTCAATTGATATTTAGCGTCAACTACGTGTCAAACGTAACATTAATTTCCCAAAGAATGAGTACGCTGTGTTCATGTTGAATATTCTTGTAATTTGCGGGAGGTATGTAGGTGTATTAATATACAATTCTTGCAATGTGAAACCGCAGAGATATTCATGTCTTATCACTAACTTTGATAAAAACAATAAACTTTGCGGTCATTCTCAGGAATTTGAATGTCATTGTAGTAATTTGTGTATTTCAAACAATTAATGTTATGTAATTTGGAAATCCATTGACGTAATGGGTAACGTATAATATTGTTTAGCACAAAATGCTAGGAACGTTGTTTTAACTGGTTTCGCTTTTTTTTATTTATGTTTAGCTTTATGCTTATAATCAAAATAATAAGGAAAACTAACTGTGAAATAAAGATTTACCTGTGGCTACGTTGTCTTCGATAGATTCTAGTTTAGGTGTTGTTTTTTATTTAAAGTGTATTTTATTTTTCTTATAATTATTATTTAACAATTACAAGTACTTTCTGGTACTGATTCTTTTTTTCATAGTTTGTAAATAAATAATAGTAAATTTACCAGTTATATCAGTTTATATTATTCAAAGATATCCGGATTTTAATTTCGCTGCAGTCCTTCCTATTTGAAGCGGCATAAGCACTTAAAACAAAACTTGTTAGTACTCCGGTCAAGGCTGAGGACAAACCAGTGAACATTCATTTCATCTTATTAAAATCACCGGATTGGTGTAGTGGTAAGTAGCTTTGCCTCATACGCCGAAGGTCCCAGGTTCGAGTCCTGGCCGGGGCATGCATTTGTGTGATGAACACAGATGTTTGTTCTCGGGTCATGGTTGTTTGTGTTTATATAAGTATGTTTATTCTGGGATCCCCCCCAGTTCGCTGTATGGTCATCCATAACACAAGCTCTGCTTACTTTGGGGCCATACAGTTGGTGTGTTTGTCTGGGGATTATTATTATTATTATTATATTTAGTGTTGCAAACACAGTGGCTCATAAAATCTAAGATGACAAGAAGTCTTGAAAGCCACTTAGTATAAGGCTTTCAAGAGTAAAAAGAAAGGTCAAAACTTAAAAGTTTTTTAACATCTTCAGTTTTTCGCTGTGTTCCACATACTTACATCTATAAACCCAACCAATATTCAAAGACCTATTAATACACTAATATACTAAAACATACTCGTTTCGTGTTTGGTGACTTCATAATAATATTCTGCTAAATATTATCAATAAAAGTTACGTGGTTGATAGCAAATAAACACGTAACTTTGTTGGTGGAACGGGTTTTGAGCGGAACCTGTGTTTACCTAATACTTATATAAAATGACGCTACATATTTGAAAAAAAAGGTTGTTTAAGAACCTCTAGATTGCTGAAACTTTCATCATTTTTCAAGTACTGTTAAAAATATGTCAACGATTCACCGCAACTGATAGACCAGAGTCTGAGTAGGTTCTGTATAGATTCCGATCTAGAAAATGAGACAAAGTGAATTTGAATAAGTATTCAAATTTCAAGTTTGGGTACCAAAATTTTTTTCCTTTTAAAAAATACGTTACAGATACTTACGCCGCAGCATAAATCCTATTTTTCAATACGCTTAAAGTTTTTATGAACCATTCACACGAAAGCCAAGTTACGTAAGTTGTAGGTCGTCCTGAAACTCAAGTACAAAAATTAAGCTGAATTGTAATGTTTTCCTTTTAATAGGGACTTCTGCCTATCAGACATGCCAGTCCCATCGTCACCTGATCGAAAATAAACAAAATATATATAGAAGTCACTGCTGAATCGTAATTAATCTGCCAACCTTCTGGCCATTTTGTCCTACGTGCAAAGGAATTTACGAGTTGTTTTTTTTTTTTCGTTTAAGTTCTTCTCGCTCCTATTGTTGATTTTTAAATATTCTTGCATGTAGATAAATAAATTTTTACCATTACCTAAATCGTACTTTAAACTATTGAAATTCCTTCACTTACAACAAAGAAGGTAAAAACAGCCAAAACACCGGATTATTTTCTAAATCAATAAATTAAAACAAATATAGGTATTAAGTCTGTCACGTGGTCACACTTGTTTAGAATACGGACAATCAACTCAATGAATAAATACGTAAAGCAAGGGCCAATCATGATGTAGCGTTGTTTTTCCAAAACATGACTTGGATGAGGCCACTTTGCCAAGGTCACCTTAGGATTAGTGGAAAACATACGTCTCTACCGGCCCTTGAACACGGCGGTCAATAACCCCGCCACACTAACGCAAAAAAATAATTTAATTAAGTAAATGTCTGTCTGTCTGTACACACCTAATTTACATGAAACGGATCGATTGTGTTAGGTAAGTTATGTATCGATGCTTGATAATGGTTGTGTTTTTTCCTCGTTTTCTTTTGTTTGCTTAACCTTTATTTATTTATTGGCTGGTGTAAGGTAAACGAACGAAATTAGAAACTTGTGTTATATGTGGCAATTATTTGATTCGATTCGCTCAAATTTGTTAAGGGTTAACAAACAACCCACACACCTGGCATTCTTGAAATTACCTCCGAAATATCAGTAGGCATTCTCATCTAAAGAAGATATTTCAAATACCTCGATGTTCAAACATAAATTTTAGGAGCTCTCTATAAAATCGGTATGTAAAGGAATTTGGTAAAGCAGCATTTATAGGCTTTAACTTAATTATAAGTGGATTTTTTATATTTTCAAACATCGTATTAGTCGCCCCAAGTTTGCATCTATAATGTGAAATTGTAAGTTTTTTTGTGCAAATCAAATTAAATATTTATTAAAACTGAAAACGAAAAATTATATTTATTTTAAAGAATTTTAATATCATCTAACGACCATCATTAAGATAGAAACTTCAGATTTTAATATCATTAACTTAATTAAGTGGTTATTAGTACAACAAAAAAAGTATTTAACAAAAGCTGAATAGGAATCATTATAAAAATGAGCATCTGTAATCTATATTCTTTAACGTATCAGTTAAAGCATTTAAAATGAATCTTCAGCGACCGTTACGATTTAAACGTGGAACGCGCAGGTGAGGCGCCATGTTTAGTTTCCAATCCAGTGCGAGTCAAAGGACTTGTTCAAGGCTACAGCGGACATTTGCGATGCACAGCCTACGATGGGCACCTACATTTAGCAGTCGCATCGTGTCCGCAAACGGACGGAATTCGCAGACTCTACCGGAAGAATCGGATACGTTTTATCGGCGCCCATCTATTCGGTATTCTAATACGAATACATTCGCGGCGCATATTTAGCCCGCGCTCTAGTAAGGCGTTGGACGTAGATAAGAGAACACCGTGTCAACCAATTAGCGCAGTGGAATGACCCAAATTCTAACTGTTATTCTATGAATTTTATCTATTGCTGGTGGAAATATTATTGACTTGTTACGTAGAGATTTGTGTTTTTTTTAACTTTCCGCTGATGGTCCCACAGTCTACGGCAAGTTTGCTAAACGTAATCCCTGAATTCAGAGGATTCGAATCCTGTCAGAAACAATTATTTGAGTATTTAATAGATATTTGGCTTCATGTCATGGAAATATTAAGCGTATTATGCTACTTATGTATATGGTTCCTGTACGCCTCCCAATTTGCTAATTTATCGTCTAAAACATAATCTTTACCAAGCTATAGTATCAAACAGTTATAACTTTATACTGGTACAAAAATATTTCTATACAGTGTTTCTGAAATTTCCGTTACGTGGATTTTTCAGTTACTGACTATTTATTTATTTTATATAGCTGGCAACGGTGGCTGGTAATAAAGAGTCCATGATAACTATTATTTTATTAGTAACTAACTGCAATAATATGACTGAATTCCTAGTATAACTACAACATAATCGGAATAATAAATCAATAATGAATAGAAATGCCAGCATTTATAGGCTGTAACATAACTTTCAGGATTTTAAGAGCATTGTTAATCGAGGCCGGTCTAACACGTGTCTTCGCAAGTTTGTTGACTCGTTAATTGTTGGAAGCGTGTGTAAAAATGCAACTTTATGCGGTTTTATGCTGTTTCTAAGTATCTGGCGAGCTATTTTAGTTGGGTTATTGCAGACGGCAGGTTGGATGGAAACTGCTGACACGGCGCGCGCTTGGACTTTGTGTGTCTGACTAGCTGTCGCACACCTGTTGGTCTCTTTGTTTACGAGGAAGAAACAACTGCTGTCCTTTCTTATGTAGTTTATATTACTCATTCGTTCTCTAGCTGCAGTAGGTATACACTTCGTAAGGCTTTTTGCGCTCTCGATTTTTAATGTAACGTGGGCGTTCGATGTTGACATTGTATATCCTGCTTCAACTATCCTAGTGTTACACAGATATCGCTCGCTTTTTTGGCTTCCTTCCGGTTCACTGTTCTCCCTCGTATATATACACACACACTTGTATATATATATATATATATATATATGTGTGTGTGTGTGTGTGTTCGTGTGTGTGTGTGTTCGTGTGTGTGTGTGTGTGTGTGTATTTAGTTAATAAATATAAACTGACTTGAAAATTTCTTTCTGACTGATAGCGTCAACTATTTGATAAAATGTTTAAACGCCGATTTAATGTTTAGTATACTCGTAGATATGTGTAATTATTGCTGTAAACCGTAACGTTTTCGCAAGCGCATTCTCCAATGAAATATTTGTTAATCGATATTGATCTGCCGCCGAAGAAAATTGTACGGCGCGACTTACTTCACACTGAACAACAATTGTTATGCGGCGAAATACTTTCGAGAGACACGTTTTGGGTTTGTAGTAGTTGTTGTAAGGTGTATAGTATGTAGAAATTGGCGCCAACCGTGTCGGTTGTTATCAATCCGCTGAATAGTGTACCTTATCGTATTGTTGTAACACACAAATACGATAATGTTCACGTGAAGCGTAGCCTCAACCTGTGCAGTGGTCACCTGTACAAACTGTTGTAAAATGCGCTAAAATAAATACACGAATCGGTGACGCAAGCACACCTCTCGTTACAGAACTGACGCACGCAATCGAAGCCATTGTAATCCATATAGTTAACTCTGGGATTTAACTTACCTACTTAAACACAGATCGAGAATTAAGCTATTGAAATAAACATATCCAAACACAAAAATAAATTGTTCATATTATTTTAGTGTGGAAAAGACGGATACCATTCTGGAAATATTAAGTAAATTTCTTGAAATGAAAACGTCACGAACAAACTATGACCTGCCATGTTCAAGCATGCTTCTTTAATTGGAATATGAATGGATAGTACTAAGTAAGTCCCACAGGTTAAGAAAATAACGGATAGGGCAAAATTATTTATATCGCACTAAATTACTTTCTGCAAAGTATACACACATCGATATTTTTATATTTTATCTAAAGAAATAAATGAAAATAGTTTTTGTGTAAGTAAATTGAAACATCATCAGGAACTTTTCTTCAATATCCCACGTAGCGTCGCCATGTGCATTTGATATTATAAAAACATAGCCAGGTGACAAACGAGTTCAATGCTCCGATCCTTTCCTTTTTTTTCTTTTTATTTTGAATCGAAGCCTCTAGGCTGCAGGGTTGCGGGCCTTGCCCTGAATCCCTAAAACGACAAATTTAAAAAAAGTTTCCACCTGGCTGTATGGCCACGCCTGCACTCCAGTAATTTCTATTTTATCTCAATTATAAAAATCGCTTTTATTTTGATTAAAAAAATTTAACTAGACCTGTTAGTTAATCATTAAGCTCAATGCTATCCATTATATACTTAATCACCCTATTTTTAAAATATTGTTTACGTAAGCATACATTTTTTATTTATTAGTTCTATATCTCTAAAAAGAACATATAATAATTTAAAGTAATTAAAATAATCCAGTAACTCGTTAAACAGTACACGTAAAATCATTTACTTCCATATTAACAAAACAAATAAATAACCATTACAGTAAAATGAGCCTTGACATTCTTCTAAGAAAATAAATTACTAATTAGTATTGTTTTTCGGTACCAAGAAGACCTACTAATTGTTATTTTGTAATGTGTTACTTAGCCTTTTTTAACGTTGTCCACGGATTAAGGCAGGTAAGCTCCACAGTATCGAAGCTCTACAAAAAGCAGAGGCAATGAGGACCACGTGCTCACACTGCGAACATCTGCCAGCCCTGCCTTGTTGATGATACTTTGATTTTTTTTCATATTGAGATTTTTTTTCTGTTGAAATTTATTATTACGTTTGACCGAAACATCTCCGACTGTTGAATGAAAAGTGTTAAAAATAATTAAACAATATACTCGAACTTAGGTCCAATATATCACTTTATTATCTCAATGCAGTATCATTGTATTTATAGTCATATTTATCGCATCAGTATTGCAATATCGTTTGATTATAATAATAGCTTTACTATGGGTCATTAAAATACAGTGAGGTTATATAACCTAATTAGGATTTAAATACATATTTTACACTAAGAGGCCTAGTATGTAAGATTGAGTTTTATTTAACTGTGTGAGTATATGAGCCTTATCAGTTTGTTTTGTATTATTTAAATAATAAACGGTAATAATATTGATTTATTTATTGTGATTTAGTGAAGATCGTTCACCCTACGCCCGCATGCATTTATTTCCATAGCTTAGTTGTTTGTTTCTTGCGTCCTAGCGAGTGGTTGCGATCGCATAACGGCTATCCATTCAAGCGACCCGCTTCTGATTCCAGATCCTATTTTTAAAAGCCTCGTCGTCTCGCAACAATTGCTCCGTAGATGTGATACAAAACTTTTGTTTTTTAATTCTGTAAAAGAAAAAAGATTTAGTGTCTGTGGACTTTGGCCCATTCAGGTAGACGAAGACAGAGAATTTATTTACAGATTTGATAACATATATATTTTAATTATTTATAATGACAGTGGTGACGTTCACAATGCGTAAAAGTCGAAAATCAAGGGATTGTATTGTTTTCTTGGTTGTTATTAAAAGAAAATACATAAAAGATTTAAATTAAACAATGTTAAAAATACTTACAGTTTAAATGTTTAATACTTGCTAATTAAACCATAACTAGCACACACTTTACAATTACAACGCCAAATAATCGTTGTAAACAGTCTGTAGATTTTATAATTTAGATATAGCAACAATAAACCTAGATTCCATACGTTTTTAATGTGTACCTTTCAAAATAATTAATATCGCAGGCTTAGTTATGACGTAAAGTATATAATAGAATATCGTAATCGTTTGGGCTGGTTTTACGAGGGAAATAATCTAAATAAGCCCCCATGTGCCTAGTGCAGTCGACACGTGCAAGCTCTACACGCGCCGGACATATTATTATAAAATCACTGATTTAAAATAATTGTTGGAAACTCACTCCGTTTCAAGTGTTATATACCGTTTTCAAATAAATCGACAGAATTATTACTCAGGGGTAGCAACTGGTATGAATTCCAAGATTTGCTCTTGTTTCTCTAAGCTTACGGCAAAAAAAGTTTCGTCTAAGTTGTTTGTTAGGTGTGTAGGTTATGCATTTTTCACATAAGTCATACATATGGGCCTATTCCCATAGTGACTGCCATAAGGTGCTAATGGTAAAATTTTTTAATAGGTAAATACAATTTTACAATACTTAGGCCAGTAAATTTTTTAATAGAAATACCTAAACTTAATATCTTATTTAAGCTTAAAGCTTTCATTTAATTAATAAAGGTAAGTTATACCAAAATCATTCCTACTTTAAAATTAGCATCAATATTTTAACGTTTCCACGTCACAAAATGTATCCACGTGATAAATTGTATCCACGTGATAAAATGTATCCACGTGAACATTTATTATATTAAAATATTTCTTCAGACTTCAGTCTGTCGCTTCCTGTTTATTACAAAACAGAACAAATAGATACTTTAAGAGTAAAAAAACTAAAGAAATTTGCATGGCCGATGAACCAATAGCAGTTTCGCGAGCGGGCAACGTGGTCTAAGCTCCCTCGGCGCTCGGGCGGGAAAATGCAACGTAAGCGAGTAAAGTAAAGTTGCCGTGCCGTGTGGCCCGCCACGCCACGGTATTGATTTCCCGCTGAGACGCCCCACCCCGCGCCCCGCTCGCCGCTCTTCCGAGTTCCGACTTGGCCGTGTCAAGTTTCGACCGAATCGGGGCTCACCCACCCACCACCCACTGAAACTACCAAAACATTGTCACGTGGGTGCATCTCACGATTTATTACAATTTTGGTTGATTTATCGTTTCTAGGTTTGTTGTGTACCGTTTACGTTACTTAAGTGGTAGTGGTCTATTGGTTTAGGAAAACCCTATATTATATCCCAATATAGGGTTATATCCAAAATCCAAATGTAGGCCTGGGAAATTTAGAATCATGAGATTTTTATTGAATTATAAATAAATAATCAATAATTCTCGTGTAGCAATTAAATTTAATTCTCTAAGGTTTGGTATCTTTTGTGCTACGGATCTTATGGATTTTTCGGACTGTACTGAATACGAAAGTACCGTAGTAGTGTAGCAGACTTCTTTTTTTGATATGTACTTAAATACTACATGAAAGAAATTTGACTCGGCCTCAATGCTACAGTGTAATGCAGTAGAATCCAGGGAGTTGCCTTCTTGAACTTTGGCAAAAAAAAGGCGCGCGACCCGAATGCGCTGTACAATATAGAGCGCAGCCACGAGGGTGGCGGAGTAAGCAGAGGAGGCAAGGGGCCGTCGCAGACCGTACCTCCGGCACCGCGTGATTATTCCGTCTGGCAGCGAGTACGTATACGTACGTAGTATTCAATGCCTCGCTTGCGTCAACGGCTGCATGCACCGCGACCGTCGCCTCGTCGCTCGCTTCGCCAACAAACAAAATCAGTCCCCACCGCGCGGTTCACGCGAGTGCACGTACGCGAACGCTCCAACCAACGTAACACCAACCGAGCGTTGTTTATTACTTTGCAGTTTAACTTGCATTCCGCACATTTTTTTATTAGTTTTAATTTGTTTTGTGATTATATCTCCAATTTTGAACTGAACTTCATGAACTGTGATCGTGTTTTGAACTGTTTCAAATTCAAATAAACGTTAATAACTCGTGTGACTACGGGTCGAAATGAGTGGATTGACCATCAGAGTTAAAAAGGGTTCGAGGGGTAGTGCTACACTTCTTGAAGCAGCTAACAGAATTTTGCGACTACTTGGCGTCAGTTCATCTAAACGCGGGAAACAGACCTCACCCAAATCTAAGGTAAGGTCAACGACTCCCGCTGCTCCTTTGTACCCCTCCCCCCCACTTGTTTGTTTGGTTTCTGTCTGCGGCGTGTTTTTATTGCTTACTCCGTGAGAAGTTTAATACCATTTCATTTTTGTAAATTTTATTTTGAATAGAAAAAAATTACCATTAAAATCGTTTTGTAGCTAATTGTTCATTGTAATTATAATTAACTCGTTTTCCGTACATATTTACCAAGATATAGCATGTATTTTGTTATACAGCAAATAATATTGTATTAAATCGTGACATAAAGTAAAAACAAACGCTTAAGACAACCTTTTGTAGAATTTTGAACATTTTCTTGTTGTGCTTAATGCTAATAAATATATATTTCTTCATCTATGTTGTTAATTCATTCATGTTGTTGATCTTTTGAACATTTAAGCTTATCTTGTCAATTCCAAATAAAATATTCCCCCAATTTTTGAAGTGATTAAAATTTACGGTTAATATCATTTGATGTAAATTATAATCATGTGCATTCATAGTTTCGCCTCGTATTAAGTGATTGTGATGGTGCACTTTCGCTGTTGTGTGTATAAAGCCGCGCTCAGTCGAATGCGCTGCATTCGATCAAATGAGTGAGTGAGTAGTGATGCGAGCGACACGGTCGGTCGTCAATTCGGAACGCACTTGTTTGTTCGCGCCACGCGTCCTCGGCGTGACTGCGGTTGTTTGTTTACTCTGACGTTTCATGACGATTCATCATACCCCTTGTTTGTAATCTACGACAGAAATAGTGTTCGAATACTGTTGCTAAGTATTGTAATTAAATAGGTAGACGTGAATTTGTTTTGGTCTAGTGAGCATTTTGATCCGTATTATAGGGTGGTCTTATTTGTTTATGCGTTTTACCAATAAATTTCGTAGGTACCTATTTAAACAACTGTCAGAAACATATATAAATTATGGTATTGATACCTACTAGTTTCAAAATAATTTCAACAAGAAAATTTCCTAAAAAAATATTTTTAAGGCACGTAAAATTATCACTGTTACTGCGCATATTTTGTTATCTACGTAAGTGTGACTACACTAGGTGTATGTTGTTCACGTTCTACGTCACGAATGTTATGGCGTAACATCATTCATGTATCTAGTTAGAAGTACTTATTGGGTCACCCACATTTTATCAGTGCGATATAGGACCAAATTGGAACTGCATATTGTAAACAGGTCCAAAGTCAACAATCCCTCCCTCAAACAACATTTAATTTGATTTTCGGTATTCTACTTTTAATTGTTACCTAATTCTCAGTTATTTTTCTGTATCCGATAAAATGCTCGAAAACAAGTTGTATTTCAGATAAACCAGCTTGTTTTTAGTCTTACATTACTTTTTAAAATAAAAGGTCATGCAGTCAGTGTGGCGGACTCAGCGATGTTTTTGTTTTTGTTCACTTTATCCAATAACTACCTACCTTTATTGTAGATTTATGGACAACAACGTTGCAAGTTAAAGACCATAATACCTTTCATCCATAAAATTGAACATATTTCATATAGGGATCAGTAATAAACTTCTAACTTGTGACAAACATAGTTTTTCATTGACTACCTTCCATATGAATGAATGGTAGTTGTTCTATTATAAATCGCCGTGAAACCGGATACGCGATCGCTAAAGGTTGCAATAACTTTTCGTTGTTCATCACATTCACAGCGTCACATCCGCCTTTATTCGGCCCAAGGCTGCTGCAGTAACTGCGTTCCAACCCACAGCCTTGACTCTAGTGCTCGAAACTATTTAGGTCTCAAAAGAAAAACTGAGAAACTGCTGCACTTTCACTTCGGATTCTTGCTCCATTGCAATCGAACTAAACAAAAACACCAACAATAGAATAACAAACACCGAAACGCTGTAATACCTTGGAATTGGAACTGTTACGCAACACGCATTGTCAGTTTAGAAGTCGGTTCATAATTTAACTGGTATAAAGAACAAGGGCATATGTGACGGAATGTACAAAGCCAGCTGTTCAAGCTTCGAAGACGGAGTATCGCTTGTGAAATAACTTTGTTGATGACTGTTTACGTGGTCACGGATGACGCGGGGTCTCGCGCGGGGAATGAGGTCGCCACCGATTCTCGGGTACAGCAATTGCGCTTGCCGTTATGTATATTGTTCGACTTTATGTAAGATTACCTGCAAGGAAATACGAATGTTGTAGTGTGTATGAGAGCCGCGGAATTCTCGCGGTGCGGTGGTGGGAATGCGCTCTTGAGTACCGTTGCGGCGGCGAGCATTGCGTGCCGCGCCGCCGCCGTGGAATGCGAGACCCACTTGGGGCCAGCTCACTCATAATAAGTGACTCATGCGCTACTAATGCTCTTGTAGGACCCAATACCCACACTATTCTTAAGAACCTATTGAGGTTATAATCTTCTAAGAGAAAATGAATACTATGGCGTAGTGTGTCGCAGATCCCTAAAGATAAATCCTAGTTTTATTTATCCAGCAATAGATCTACTAGTGTTTTAATTACTTGTTTAGCCTCAGGATTGCAGAAATTTCTCTCAGTAAATTAGTTGTGTCCTAGTGGTAATTATAGTCTACGTCCCACAGATACTTCGCATGGGCTTTTTCCATCGAAATGTGTAATCTTGGCGCCGAGTAGTATAAGATCATTCCTGTTATATTATTCTTTTTTGCTATGTCACATTGCGCTTGATAATAAAATATTGGAAAGTTTTCGCACATAATATTCGCGACGGATATTCCAACAACGGTATCTTGTACTTTCATTTGCGTTTTATTAAGTTTGTTTTGGTGGAATAACCGTTAACCACGTTCCGCGACGTGTCAGACAGAGACGGAACATGCTATTGCGCTCTCCTTCAGTTCTCACTCACGACGTTGAATGAAAATTGTATTTTTTGTTCGGACGCGTTCTTAAGTAAAATAACAAAAAATCTGTTTAGATGAACTCAATGAATTGGACCATCGAACTCTAGGTACCTAAGCTTATTCGACTAACGTGAATTTTTCTAGGGCAGCGACTTTCTTTGAATTAATTTTTATTTAAAAAGCAAATAGTTAGTCCGGTGGAAACTTTTATAGATATTTGTGAAATCCCGAGTTTCCGGCGTTATCGCGAAAAGGAGGGATTGATCGATCGATTATTTCACAATTCAGCTAAGCTCGTATAAAATCATAAAATTAATCTGAACAAATGCAATCTAAATAAATCTAATTCCATAAAAATTACGAAAATAGAACCTCCTTTCAAATTAAAATATAATTCTTTGAAGTCAAACCTCAACATCCATTTCTTGACGCGTAATCGGTTGTCAGTTTTGTTTATGACAGTTTCGTTATTTGGTTCCGTTTCGGATAAAATCAAAATATGTGTCGTGAAGTAGTGATGGTTGGTTCGGCTGGAGGAGACTTTCGCGGGGCAGACAGCGTCGCAGCGGGCCCCCACCTCGCGTGACTGGGCGCCTCAGCCGTAGACAAGTGCACGGTCTCAGCGCGCAGCAGACGCGCCGACAGTCCATTCACAACCGCGTCCGTGGTACTATAGTTTATAAACAAGTTTGGCGGTAGAGTTATGTAACAACGGGTGTATTTTGGTTGCAGACAAGCGTGCGCGCGCCGATCGCCGCGGCGGAGACGGGTGCCGAGTCGCCGCTGAAGATGCAGGCCCCGCCGGCCGCACCCGCAACCGCCGCGCCGCTGGCGCAACCGCCGCCGCAACCCGCCAAGCCAGTAAAGCGCACCCCGCAAGACTACATCTTCGGCAAAGTTATCGGCGAGGGATGCTTCAGCACTGTCTTTCTTGCGAAAGATATTCACACTGGAAAGGAGTATGCAAGTGAGTAACCGAAAAACGACGCTCTCGTTCTTTGATTTAGATTTTTCATATTTTGCGTATCTATAGATAAAAATAAAACGACTTAATTGTATTTTATTTCTTTTTCAGTTAAAGTCTGTGATAAGCTGCATATCCTCAGACAGAAGCAAAGGGAATATATCAAAAGGGAGAAAGATGCCTTGAATTTGCTATTCGGCGTTCCCCGTGGCTTTGTAAAGCTGTATTGCACTTTCCAAGATGACGAACGATTGTATTTTGTATTGTCATATGCCAAGAATGGCGAACTATTAAATTATATAAATAAAGTAGGATCTTTTGAATTAAATGTAGCAAAATTTTATGCAGCCGAACTCCTACTGGCGCTCGAGAGAATGCATGCCAAAGGAATTATCCACCGCGATTTAAAACCGGAAAATATTTTGTTAGATGAAAATATGCATTTGCAAATTGCCGATTTAGGCACCGCCAAAATATTGAATCCCGAGGAGATCAGACACCACTCGACAACATCTATAAACATGAAGTCCAGTGACAAGTTGAGCAGTGATTCTGACGAGAATTCTCAAAAAAATGAGCGGTCGAGGAAGATAAGTTTCGTGGGTACCGCGCAGTACGTCAGCCCGGAGTTGCTACAGAACCGCGTCGACACGCGCGCCTCGGACCTGTGGGCGCTGGGCTGCATCATCTACCAGATGATCTCTGGCCTTCCGCCCTTCCGCGCCTCAACCGAGTTTCTCACTTTCCAAAAAATACTTAAGATGGACTACGAGTTCCCCGAAGGCTTCCCCGCTGACGCTAAAGACCTAGTAGAGAAACTGTTGGTGGTAGATCACGCCAAACGGCTTGGTTCCGATGACAAGGGCGACACCTACGAGAGCATCCGCAAACATCCCTTCTTTGAGGGCATCGACTGGGACAACGTATGGGAACAGACCCCTCCTAAAATCAGCCCGTACCTGCCTGGAGGATCCTTCGAAGATGACTATACAGTTCCGGACCATCTCGAACCTGGCCTGGGCAACAACCAACTCAACAGACTTTGGGAGTTTGATCTGTCTACATCAAAAGGTTTGTTATAACTATTTTTCCATTTCGGCCCTAATATTTTGCAAAATGAATTGTCAATAGTTGACACTGTTATATAAACAAGTGAATCGGAAAATGGCACGTTTATATTTTCACTTTTGTTAATAAAACATTCACTTGAATTTCCCATTATCAATAGAGTTCGAGTTGTTGCTCGGACGTAATCTTTGAGCCTTAGCGCACACATAGTTGTAGATTATTATGAGAATCATGTTGGTGCATTGAAGCGTCGAGTAAGAGGCGAGTTGGGTCCGTGACCTGAATTCCTTGCAGAATGTTTCGATTCAATGCCGCATTCCTTGTTACGTTTGTGTCCCGGAGTACACGTTTGAAGTGGCTGAGTGAATGAATCAGTAATTCGCATGTTGCAAGCGCATGTACTGCTGCATCCTACGCAGGTGACGTCACCGCGCGCTCATGAATGACTCACATCAGCTGTGCCTTCATTCATTGTACTTCGAAATCGAGTCTATGAGAACGATCACAACGTTCTCTAGGGAGATTCTCAGCACTTGCACAATAGGAGCTTCAAATTATTGTTCTCACACATAACAAAGTGAGTTGTTGAACAAATTATCTATAGTGATTTTCTTTGTTTACAGGAATTTTGGACATCAGCCCAGAAGAGAGGCGAAGGAGATTAGAAACTCAGGCTCGTGAAAACAAGTGGCACCAGTTTGTTGATGGGGAACTAATATTGAAGCAGGGACTTGTAGACAAGAGGAAAGGCTTGTTCGCAAGGAGGAGGATGCTCCTGCTCACGACTGGGCCGCGACTGTTCTACGTCGACCCCATCAACATGGTTCTTAAAGGAGAGATTCCTTGGTCACCTGAACTCCGAGTTGAAGCCAAGAACTTTAGGATATTTTTAGTTCATACGGTAAGGTTCTTTGAACATTATATAGAGGGTAAAGTTTGTTGTTGATAATAAACATTAAAAGACTGCATTTTCTCAACACCGCATACTTATCTACTTAAATTGAAATAAATACTAGAAAAATATATTCTGCTGTGATAAAGCTTTATATCTTAATATAGATATCCCACAGATTCAAAAAAATCTAATATATATTTATGAGGTTGTTTAGTTTGCAGAATACGCTAAAGAAATTAGTTCACATACTCTGAAAACAACACCTTCTTACCATTCTAAATTAAATCACAAGTAACTAACTTTATGCAGTTCTTTGTCCACAGCCAAACCGCACCTACTATCTGGAAGATCCCGAGTCATATGCACTCGAGTGGTCCCGAGTGATTGACGAGGTCCGCATCGGCACGTACGGCCGAGACACCACCTAGGCCAGCGGAGCATCCCCTGGACGCAGACCCCGGCGGACCCCGGACACCCTCGGCCGCTCCGACTGATCACATTAGTCCAACTTAAATTATGCCCCTAATTTAAGAACGGCCATCTGTAAATAACTTAAATTATTATCGCTTAGGTTAGACTTATGCGGCCATACACTACGGCCCCTTTAGAATGGACTTGTTATTCGCCACCCGCGTGTTCACTTAGCCCATTCCGGTTTGGTAACTAGACAATTTATAGCTAAATTAATAATTATTTATTTTAATTATTTGCCAACGGAATGCGACTGTTGTACAGTTAATGGTAGGAAATTATGATTGCCGTTGCAGTCTTTCGAAGTGCCTCCGGCTGTGGTAGTGTAATTATTTAAATTTGATTAGTAGAAGTGAAGCCGGGACAGGCTCGTTGTTGGCACTGAAAGACTGACGGCCAGAGTTAAGGTAGCTTGATTTAGACAGACAATGGATTTATGAAACTTGTTGAAAGCTTGTTTTGTATCGTGCATCACGCAAACTGATGCACTATAATCCTCTTAGCAAAAAGTATACGGATAAACGCCACCAAAGGTGACTACAAATATTGAAATGCTTGTTTAATTATTTCAAATAATACCTCTTACTCGCAATCAAATTAAATTAATTTGAGAATGCTAAATGAATAAATTGTATGTAATTAGAATTTGTGTTTCTATGTTTTATATTTATTGATGAATTGAATGATTTATTGATTTGAATATCATCTAAAACATGAAGATGTCATGGTATTAGACTTATAGTGTAATATTACGTAGCCCATTTATGAATAGTGTAACAAAACGCCTGATAACTTGCCTGGAATATTTAAATAGGGCTTATATAATGGGATTTAAACCATAGTTCAATACAATTAGCGAAATATTGTACCCCGCCACTTAGTTCTGGAATGGTATAGGAACTTTAGTACTTTCATTGTCTGACAAAGAGATGCAATAGGTTTGAATTCTCCATGACATTGTTACTAATTATTCTGCATTTAAAATTTAATAATTGTTAACTATTGTAATTATATTTTACAACATTTGTATTTGAGTAAATTCCAAAATAAGAAATCGAGAATAAATTGAAGTTGATTTTTAATTTCTTTCGTTTTATTATGACACCTCTATCTGTACAATGCTAAGGGCGCTTCAACATTGAATTTAAAGATTTCAAGTCTTAATTGAAACTATTCACTACATGGCAATATATCTACTAAAAAAAGGAATAAGAGACTTAAAATTACAAGATGCAATTATGAATGCGACCGCCGTTAGGTACGGACAAGACCACTCCGATTGATCGGTTGCTTTGCTTCCCGATATTCAGTGGCCCTCAGTTTACTGACGTTACAGTCTAGCGTGTTGGTTCCGTGATACGGTTTACTGGGTCTTTTTCTCTAAGAAACTGTTTTTTGCGACTAAGTATGTTCGTTTCAAAGTAATGTGTTGTGCTGAGTGCTCTGGGTGCCCAGCTTAAAGTATTCTGGATTTAGTACAAAAGATACCTAATGGTGACAACCAAAAAACCAGCCCGCCCCCACCAACCACTCACGCGAGCGCTCGTCCCTGGTTTTGTCCACCAGCAATACATCGTCGATGGATTGCGATATCCCGGCCCCCGTCCAAACCCTCGAATCCAACGAGGGCTTCACAAAAAGAGTAAAGCCGTCGGAATCATCTAGCGATGAGTCCAAAACCCCTGCAAAGCGAGCCCCGAAGTCTATGCTCGCATCGTCGCTCCGCGATTCCGAGGTCAAGCCAACCGGTCGGCATCCGCCTCCTATTTTTATCCGCGATAAAGCGACATGGACATCTGTGGCCACACACATGTCAAATTTAAAAATCGTGTATACACACGCAAAAAATACCGGTAGCTGCGAGGCGACCGTCTTGCCCGCCGACCACCGCGCCCTCACAAAGTACTGCAACGTTTGCTTGTGCCGTATACATATAATAAAAGAGGTTATCGCACAAACAAACTTGCTGACAACTACAACTGGCAACGTACAAGCGTGTCATTATTTGTAATTTGATTAACAGGTAGAATATGTAAGATTGTTCTAGGGGATTCTATCGCGGGCAGCGGCCCCGATAATACCAATTAATCATAACTAAACGTGTAACTTTAAGTCTCTCTATTCAAAATATATAAAGTTAATTGAGTAAAGTGGTTGTTCTCATTGAATTAGGAAGCCCTCCTAGCAGTAGGAATGAACCATCTCTGTACCCGGTACATTTGAGTACTTGATGGAGAAATCCATCGAGTACCTACCATAACTACGCGCGCGAGGAAGAGCGCGTTTTACGCGTCGTCCTTAGAGGCGTACCAAAAGAGCTCTACACTAAGCTGTCATTACAGGACCTTAAAACCTTCCCTGTGCAGTCTGTCCACCGCATGTATGGCAAAGATAAGTTGACGTACAATCTAGTGTTAGTAACACTAGACCACCAATGGAGGGCATGAAGATTTTTTATTTAAAAATCATTGCCAATCTGTCAGGGATCATAGTGGAGGTCCCCTTCAAGCGCGGCATTCCGAGCCAATGCCACAGATGCCAAGTATATGGCCAAACGGCAAGAAACTGTCACGCAAAACCCAGGTGCGTTAAGTGCCTGGGCGATCATGCCACAGACCTCCCACCCCCCCGCATGCGTACTATGCAAGACGGTCGGCCATACACAACTACTTAGGTTGCCGTAGGGCTCCAAAACCAAACCCCCAAAAGGTTAGACCGCGAATCAAAACACCCCCCGCTTTCAAATTTGAAAAAAGTTTTTTAGTTTTTAAGTTATACATTATTGAAAAAATCGTCATTTTTAAAAATCTTGTAAGTCGTAGTGATCGATGATCCTCCTTTTTTAAAATTGTTTTCTGTTGAGTTTGATACTTTGTATAATACATGTAAATTTCAAATTTTTCTGATTAGTTGTATTTAGATATTAACTTTGTCAAATTAAGGGTTGACACGAGGGGTGGTAATTTCTTAGTGTAAAATTTTGAATATAGTTTTAAAAAATCAAAAATATTTTTCTTAGTTTAGCCAACATTTTTCAGTATTTTTATACTGTTTTTAATATTTTTAAAATCAAATTTTCGAAATTTTTTGAATATTTTTGCTAATGAAAAACCCAATTTTGACTATAATTAAAATTTAAATAAAAAGATCAATTTAACTTTTTATTCCGTTTAAAACGAGCCCAAACTCGACTAATTTCGGTAAAGGGGAGCCGAAGAAACGGAAAAATTTATACTTGTCGGCCATATTGGCCGCCATTTTGTATTTTGAGAAATTGTTAATTTTTTGTATATTTCCGCTTGGGGTTATCGTAGAGAGTTGGGATTTTGTGTGTTGACATTCCTGCGAGCTTCTCTACCCCAACCTCCCCCAGACCCGCTAAGACGTAACAAATATTTTTACGTGTTTTCAGACACAGACTTGTAGAGCGTCCGCGGGAAGAGCGGAGACACCTCGCGTGCCCTTGTCCGACTCTTGGTTCCCGAGATATCGTTGTTTTAAAATTAGGCGCGCAGTGGCGTCCACTATCTTGTTTTACTTAAAACTTTTATATCTCGGCAACCATTGGTCGGAATAGGGTGGGGTTTTCTTTGTTGTTCTTCCCCCAGGGTCCGCTATCCCGCCCACCACCTGGGAAAGTCATTGGAGGGTCTGACTCTGCCTAGTAGAGATAATCATCTGAGAGGGTAGAGCCCTCGCAAGTCTTTGTGCGACGTCTGGTTCGGGAGATACAGCGTTTTATGTAATCGGCAGCCATTTTGGTCCGCCATATTGTTATTATTAGAACCTGCATATCTCCACAGCCCGGCATCGTAGAGGAGTGCGGTTTTCGTCGGCGGTTGCGTGCTCGATCACTCTATATTACGACAAAAAATTTGGCTCTACATAGAGTCAAATTCTGACATGGAGTTTTTACAAATCGGTAGAGTCGGTGTCACTCAAGGGGGAACATTCTTGGCTTTCAGCGACAAAAACTGACGAAACGACATCGGATATAATATTTGGACCACCGCATTGGACGCCATATTCAAATATTTTAAGGTTCAATAAATCGGGAAGTATTAGATTAATTGTGACGCGGTTTTTAAGACGTTGGCTCTATTGGGACTATAATTTCTTAGATTAGACTTACTCTACATGTATGAAAACAAAACATAGATAGTAGAAAAATGTCAAAAACCTCACCTAATATCGGTGCAAACGCTACTTAGTAGGTAAAATAGGTCCAATAAAGCGATTTCCAAATTATATTTCTTTTATGATGCATAAATATATTTTTATATAGAAATTATATTACTTTTTACTACTACTACTTAGCTACTACTTTTTACAACTATTTACAAATTATAAAGTACTTAGTTACAAAATAATTTTTACAGAATTATTTTATTATACATATACAACTGACGATCACCTTCAATGGCACTCTACCGTACATCAATTAAGATGACTGGTGGTGAACTTGATACTAGGGCTTGCAAAAACCCGACTTTTTCAGAAAACCGAATTACTCGGTTTTTGTATTGAAAAACCGGGGAACTACGCTAACGAGAGTGTAAGCTACCGCGAGTGTGGTGGCAGACCGACCAAAAGCTAACATTTTTGAAAGGATGAAGCTGCACTCCGTAGTGATAAAGTCAAATGACATTAACGATAGGGGCGAACTCGTCCTGAACAAGGTACGAGAGGCCATGAACGCCAACGAAGGATAGGTGAAAGTTGAGCGGGTTTGAAAAGCTCGAGATCAAAATGTGATAATGGAGCTGCAGGACATAGGAGGAGCGAACAAAAATAATAGAAAGACTGGGAAATAGTGGTGTAAGCCTCAATTGCGAGGAAGTAAAGAATAAAGACCCTCTCCTGCAGCTCAAAGGGGTCCTCGTAGCCTATACCGATGAAGAGATCCTCAAAGCATTCAGAAACCAAAATGCGTCCATCTTCGAGGGTCTCAATAAACGGGATGACAGAGTAGTTATCAAATTCCGGAAAAAGGCAAGGAACCCGCTCACATGTCTTATTATCGGAGACATAAAATATGTTGTATAACTATTATGGAAATATTTGTAGGATCATATGTATAATAAGAAATGTAAGTAAAATGTAAGTTAGTGTTTTAAGGAAATTAAAAACTAGAAATAAGTAATTAAACTGTATTAGAAATAAAGAAATAAACGAATGTAAAATAACTAGATATATGATATAAAATGTAAACTGTAATATTGTTACGAAAACTGTACTGATTCATGAAAATAAAAAATGTGCGTATGTGTTCCACCCTAATAAAATAAGAAATAAAAACTTAGCTAAGGCAAAGCAGGCGTATACTCGGGAAATCCCACTCGCATGAGTGCAAAAGCGAGAAGTATGAATGCAAGATATAGTATGAAGCATGAAAGTACGAGAGGCATAAAAGTGAGCACTGGAATGAAAGGAAAAGATAGACAAAGTCTGCGCCACTGCCAGCGGAGGTAGGAGAAAAAAACCCCCCAAAAGGCTCACAAGGCGAAGCAGAGGTCTTTAGCCTCTGCTCCTGCCAAGCCCAGCCCACCCGTGAAACCGCAGCCACAACTAACGGACCCCGGCGGTCCTCCCCCGCCACCCAAGAACTCATGGGTGACCCCGCCTACCATGGCGAGGAAACCCCTCGCTTCTCCGCCTTCTCAGGTACAGCAGTTCAGGTTAGCACCTACTTGCTTGCCTTCTCGTCCTCCAGTCAATGGCCGTGCGGAGCCACTTTCGGACTTCGTGCTAGTTAACGAATTCGACTCAAGCTTCGACTTGGGCGAAATAACAACTCTGGCACGCAAACTACGAGCCGCAAAAGGCGACTTTCAGGCGACGTGCTTCGTAGCACTCGAACACCAGGCACTTATCGCCAACGTCCAGAAATTTAATAAATTAAACTTTTAAATAGCGTCCTCTAGGATAAAACCGCGGTCCCTCACTATCGGCTACATCAACGCCGATGGTCTTAAACATCAGCGTAATGAAATTCACGAATTTGTTCGAGAATTTCAAATCAACATCTTACTTGTGCAGGTAACCTTTTTGAAACCTAGTCACAAGGACCCTAAAATAGCGAACTACAATATCGTCCGATAAAGGCGGTACCCTCATCTATTACAAAAGGACACTGCATTGTATACCTGTCGATGCTCCACAGTTCGAGAATATCGGAGTTTCCTGTTGTAGAATAGCGATTAGCGGCCATCAGCCAATCACGCTAGCATCCATCTATCAACCACCAGACAAAGCTATACTTGAAAGCGTCCTTCAGGCGCTACTCGATATGAGTCCCTCCGTAATACTAGCTGGCGACATCAACTCGAAATTGGTATTCCGTAGTTACCAACCCAAACGGTCGTCGGCTTCATCACAGGCGTAAAACTGTGATGTAGTGGGTCCATCGGGAACCGACACACTATCCTTATAACATAAACCATCGCCCCGATATTCTCGATATAGCAATCCTACTGTTAACCTAACGTGACACTAATCCATCCATCAGTGACAATTCATCCACCAGCTTACTTCGGATCACCGACCGGTAGTCATGCAGCTAGGTATCCCAACTGACCCCGTTCCTCAAACGAGGTCACACATTGATTGGTTCAAACTAACGGAAGCCTTTAAGGCTACCGACAGCCCCGACCTAAACACCATTCCCGGTTCGTTGTCGTCCATCGAGGAGACCAATGCTGCGATCGGTGCTTTCACCAACCACCTTCGAACTGCTATCAGAGCATCCTCCAGGAAGGTTCCGGCGGCGAATGATTGCCGCTGGGTCCTGCCTGAGGATGTGAGGGAGTTGTTGAGAGCAAAGAACGCAGCTATCCGGGTGCTTCTAAGTGACACCCTTGGACCGAGCTGATAGATTACGCGAACAGCCCTTTTCTGCAGAATAAATATAGCATCGATGTCGGTAGCACTCCCCCACAACAGAATACCATATGTCATGAGGCTGTGGAAGTAACCAAAATAGACTAATCGAGCAGTTGTTTCATTTGAAATTTGTCAAATTTTTTTAACAGCATATGCGGCAGAGCCAAGCCTTTTCGCTAAACCATCAACATGTGGTCCCCACTGGAGTTTGGCGTCTAAGGTTATGCCCAGAAATACAGTTGAGTTTACAGGAATCAGTTCCTGGCTCTTAACTACAATGTTTGTGTTTACCTGTTTGACATTTGGCAATGTAAATTTAACACATTTCGTTTTTTTTTCATTGAGGAGCAAATTATTAGCTGAGAACCACTGCTCTGTGTTGGAGATGCATTTGTTCACCGCTCGATAGTCAATTTCTTGTCTTTTGATTTTAAACAAGAAGGAAGTATCGTCAGCAAACAATATGACCTCGCATTGATTCTTAACGACCGATGGCAGATCATTAATATAAACTAAAAATAGGAAAGGACCGAGAACTGAGCCCTGGGGCACACCCATTGTCACTGCCGATCCTGATGATTTTTCTCCATTTATTGCAACTTTCTGTGTTCTATTAGAAATATATGATTTAATCAAGGCAAGCGCTCGGTTTTTAATGCCGTAATGGTGCAGTTTCATGAGTAGAGTAGTATGATCCACACAGTCGAACGCCTTGGACAAGTCACAAAAGACACCAATAGCATCACACGACTCCTCCCAGGCGCTGAATACGTGTTTTATGAGCTCAACACCGGCATCGGTTGTTGAGCGACCCCGCGTGAAACCAAACTGCTTAAAATTCATTAAACTATTACCGTAAAAATGAGAGAGTAATTGATTTAAAATTAATTTTTCAAAAATCTTACTGAGCGTTGGTAGTATAGATATAGGTCTAAAATTATTAGGGTCAGACATACTACCTGCTTTGAATATTGGAATGACCTTACTCAATTTCATTAAATCAGGAAAAACACCATTATCAACACAGTCATTAAATATACTGGCTAAGTACGGGGCTATACCATCAATGACAGATTCAATAATTTTAACAGAAATCCCATCTAAATCGGCAGTATTTTTTACTTTAATGCTTTTAAATGCATTTAAAACTTGTGGAACAGTAACACGTTTAAAAATAAAATCAATATCGCATGAATTTACATTTTCCGTTAGCAGTGACTGTGCAAGAGTGGAACATGAATTAATACTCGAAGTAGTTGACACAGGGACGGCAGTAAAAAAATTTTCAAATGCTTCAGCAACTTCTTTGTCAGTTGACAACACTTTATCATTAATTTTTAAATTATATTTGGTGTGCGGTTCTTTTGCTTTCCCAGTTTCCTGATTAATTATATTCCATGCAGTTTTTGAAATGTTAGCACTATATTTAATTTTATTATTAATGTAATTAGATTTAGCTACACTGCAAACTCGTTTAAATAATTTTGAATACTTTTTAACATATTCATAAAATGTCTTATTATGATTATAAGTTCTTTCACTGTACAATTCATATAATCTATTTCTACTTCTGCATATTCCCACTGTTGCCCAGTCACTAAACCTAAATAAATTATTATTTATACATATTTTCTTTTTTTTTTTAAACAGAGTCATATTCATTTCTAATTATATTATGAATAGAGTTATATTGAGTAATAGGATCTGCACAGTAATCTAATTTAAATGTTTTTTCAAATACATTTTTCCTAAATGTTTCAAGCCGTCTCTCATTCATGGGTATAAAGGTAATTTCTCTTTTTAAAGTCTTTTTTAGCCCAATATCAAAAGTGGCCAACTGCCCACTATGATCTGATTGTAGTTTATTAATTACTGACTTTGTACATGGCATTAAATTTGTAAAAATGTTATCAAGACATGTGGCTGAGGTCGCTGTGATTCGCGTAGGCTCTAAGAAGAGATTTTTTAGGTTGTAACAATTAAAAAGATTCAAGAATCGTTTACTTTGTGACGTCTCTACTAATAAATCAATATTAAAATCGCCACAAATAATTATTTCTTTGTTTTTGTTATTTACTCTATGTAATACCTCATCCATAGTGCTCTCAAAGACTTCATATGGTGAGGATGGGGGTCTGTATACTTTTATTATAACAATATTCCCTATCTCAATACAGGCTATTTCAACTGATCGCTCAACAGACAGACTTACAATATCAGTGCGTTCTTTAAATGTAAGGCTCTTATGAGTGATGATCATTGTACTGATCATTGAGTGGTAGTTAGAATAAGCTAAATATATTGGTATCAGTCCTTCTCAGCGCCTATATTGTTTGTGACATAACTTGCTTGTCATATCCGCCATAGTAGTAGCGCGTCGTATGTTGTGGTTTTTGTACTTTTATTATTTAAAAAATTAGCCTTTAATCTTGTGAAAATTGATAAAATAACGGCTTATGATGCCTACGAAATGTAGTATAGTGGGATGTGGTGCAACTAAAAACTCAAATCATCTAAATCTTACGTTTCACCGCTAAGTAGCCTATAGTTTAGTTTTACTATCACAAAACTTGCAAAATTACTACTAGAGCGTTTAAAATTACTACTGAAGTGACTAGAGAATAAAAATAATGGTAAATGAATGATCTGTGTGTGATTTTGTGAATGTAATTTCTTTTAATTTCAATTATATTTGCTTGATTGTTTTGATTTTAGTGTTGTACATAACCGAACGTCTTACTATCGATAGGTAGTTTTTTAATTTCCTTACTCTTAAATAATTTGATATATGTACTATTATTAATATAATTATCTTTTTTCACAGACTACCTAAAAATGAAATTAAATAAGTAATTTGGTTGGAAGCCATAGGAAAAGAGAATTTACGAGAAATTACTCATTTGTGTGTAAAATTTTCTAATAGTGAAGAACCAGGAAGTGAATATAATATAAATTACTAATATTGATTTTAATTTGTTTGATTTTCCCTACATTGATAATTTACTTTAATACTATTTATAACATCATTTCTTTATGATCTATATATACATATATATATATATATATATATATATATATAAAATTCAAAGTCCTGACTGACTGACTGAACTATATATCAACGCACGGCCTAAACCACTGGTCCTAGAGACATGAAATTTTGAAGGTATATTCTTGGTAATTTGTAGGCATCCATTAAGAAAGGGTTTTTTGAAATTCCATCCCTAACAGGTTGAAATAGGGGTTGAAATTTATTGTGAAACACCTTCAGTTTCGAAGCTTAATCGATTAAAAATGGTATTTAGCTGTTTGGTTAGAAATTAATGAAGGGTTTCTGGATTTTTGGAAATTTACCTCTTAAGGAGTAAAAAAGGGGAGGGGGTTAGTTTGTATGAAGCTCCGTCAGTATTGAAGCTAAATCGTTCAAATATTGTATTTGAAATCGAGTCACACGCTGGCGAAGTTGCGGGAAACAGCTAGTCATTTTATAATATCATGGCGGTACCGTTATTGAATGTTGTTCCATGATTATTCATTATTCGAAAACATTTACTTTAAACTACGTTTATTTTATTTGTGCGCTTCTTGTTTGGAAAATAGATTAATTAATTAATTAATCGATAAATTGAAAAACAATAATAATTGGTACAACACTAGTCCGCCATTTTAGTATCGCGTAGGTATACACATCTTTTTCGTTGACATGGCATTTCCATATGTTTCCTTGTTCTGATTTTTTTTTTGAAATGGACAATTTATGTATGGCCTATTGGCCTTTTAAAGATGATGGTCAATGCCAATATGGGATTTTGACCAGCTAATGGTCAGTAGTACACATGAAAGATTAACTCATGAGTAACCTTTTCCCCCTTAAACTTCCCTAATTTTAAATCTAAAAATCTTGTTAAAAAAATAATAAGTAATTTGCGAAAAATCAATCATAAGCTACCATTTTGTTTTCTTTTGAATGTATCAATGCCATGTAAAAATAAGTAATGGACCTTATTGGCGGATTAGTTTTGACAGTCAATCAACAATCTGTCAGTTTGTTGATTGACTGTCATTACCTAGAGTGAATCCTAAAAAAATTGGGAAAAAGATATATTTGAAAAAATATCTTACAATGGTAGAAAGGAGATATATTCAAACTAATGAATGTATGATAATCTATATTTATTGCCCTTTAATTTGATATACTGACTATTAGTAGGTCATCTTTTGTACTATCTGCTTTCACCAGACTTTGTAGCCTAGCGCTGACGGCGTCTAGCTGGAACTTAAACTACTCCTACATACGACACGCCTAAGGGCACCGAAAGGGCACGGACCTCGGCTTAGGACGTCGAATATTGAAACTACCACAGGTTCGGAAGGATCATCTACTGCCAAAAAACCAGCAAGAAACTCAGTAGGAATGGGTACGCCGCGTTAGCCTGGCCCACCGGTAGGTTACGGGTTGCGATAACGAACCGCCGCGTCTGGGTTGGCTGTGTATTCAGATGACTTATTAACCAGCGGGTTGGGATGGTGGGAAGCATTATCGAAGTGGCGTCTAGATATTTGACTTTTTTAGCCCATGGGATCGGAGTATCAAACAGGGTGATCTGACCTGATCTTTTGGAGGGTTTTGCTAGAGGTTGTCCTAGAGCAGGTTGAGAGAGAGAAGTACACTGCTGCACTTTTTTTTGGGTTGACTTCTATTCTCCATTTCCTAAACCAAGCGCCTAATGCGTTGGCTGCGGATTGAAGTATTCTCGTTAACCTACGTAGATTCCTATCAGATGTGTTTAGCGCGGTGTCGTCCGCAAAGAGCGCTGGGTCTACTTTCTCCGTCCTTGGTATGTCACTAGTGTATAGTGAAAACAAAGTTGGAGAAAGCACCGAGCCTTGTGGGACACCGGCTAATACAGGACGGGGATTGGAGAGTGCACCATCCAATCTGTAGCGAAAAGTTCGACAGTGGAGAAAGTCTCGTATGATGTGCACGAGGCTGTCAGGCACGCCTAGTTCAAAGAGCTTTTATAATAAGCCATTGTGCCAGACCTTGTCGAAGGCTTTAGCCACGTCAAAGAAAAGTGCACCCGTGCCTATCGGTTTTCGACCTACGTTCCTTTGCTCCAAGATGTGCTCTGTGACGCGGTGCACCTGTTGGACGCAGGAGTGACGGGACCTAAAGTCGAACTGTTCATCCGGTAACAGGTGCTTCGAATGGATGACTTCTCGGAGCCTGTTCAAAATGATCCTTTCTTATAATTTGCCTACCGCGCTAAGCAAGTTAATAGGACGGTAGCTTGTAGGTAGATTAGCCGGTTTTCCGGGTTTCCTAATACCTATAACAATCGCTTCCTTCGGCGTTTGCGGAAAGGAGCAGTTTGTTAGTAAGTTATTGAAAATAACTACTAACAGTTGTATGAGTGCGAGTGGGAGAGCTCAGAATCCTGTTTGGTATTTCGTCTGAACCTGGAGCTTTCCGCGGTTTTAAGTTTTTAATTGATGTCTGTACCTCTTCCACCGTTATCGGTTGCAGGGTGTCTGTCCCCGGTTTGCCGCATTTAGTTTCGACTGTGCTATTCACAGGTTCTATGTGGAGGGCGTTGGTGCTTTCTGTATTTGGTGTACATTGTTGGGCTAAGCTATCGGCTAGGGTTTCAACTTTTTCGGAGTCATCGAAGGCGGGAGACATGGGCGGAGGCCTAAGGAGCGGAGGCATCGATGACGCGGTAGAGTCCATCTTGAGACACTTCGCCAAGCTCCAGTAAGCCAGATGCGAAGGCGAAATCTCTTCAAGAAGCGCGTCCCAGTTGTTAGACCGCAATTCGCGTATGCGAGATTTAACATCTCTATGTAGGGCCCTCATACGGATGCGGTTTGCCTCGGTCGGAGCGTAATCGTACGCCCGGATAGCTGCGTTCTTTGCTCTCAACAACTCCCTTACATCCTCAGGCAGGATCCAGCGGCGATCATTCGCCACCGGAACCCGCCTGGAAGATGCACTGATAGCAGTTCGAAGGTGGTTGGTGAAAGCACCGATCGCTGCATTGGTCTCCTCGATGGATGACAATGAATCGGGAATGGTGTTCAGGTCGGAGCTGTCGGTTGCCTTAAGGGCTTTCGTTAGTTTGGCCCAATCAATGTGTGCCCTCGTTTGAGGAACGGGGTCACTTGGGATACCTAGCTGCATGACTACCGGTCGGTGATCCGATGTAAGTTGGTGGATGACTTCTACTGAGTGTACCGTTAAGTTAACACTTTGTAGGATTGCTATATCGAGAATATCGGGGCGATGATTTGTGTTATAGGGATAGTGAGCCGGTTTCCGAGGACCCACTACATCACAGGTTAGCGAATCTAACATGTGATGATGACGACGGCCGTTTGGGTTTGTAACTACAGAGTACTGTTACGGGGTGGGTCAGGAGAGAGTTTTTAAAAAACACTTTTAAAGTTACTAAAATAGAATTTATTTCAAATATTATAAAGAAACTTAGAATTAAGGATTTAGAAATAGAATAATATGGAAACAGCGACTGAACGAGACGTAATCTTAAACAATACTAAACATTTTAATTGAAAAACAAATTGTTAAAATTACCAAATTAACAAGAACAGAGGAAACAAACAAAAGTGTCCAATAACTGGCACGCAGTGTCAGCGCGTTTGCATACATAAGATGGTAGGGTCGTAGCCATTATAACAACCCCCCATTTAAGATTGATCATCACCCTTTAAGTGATGAGAAATTGAAAGAAAAATTGAAACTTGATATAAAAATTTTTTATAAACTAACAAACTTTATAGGTATTAACTTATATATTATACTAAATAATAAACCCATGTATTTTATCTAAGTTACCTAACTATAACATTACGATAGATGAAACTGTAATTACCTAATGATAACTTAGAATGAAACTTATAAAACTTAAACATAACTTAGAAAATAGTAAATATTTAGAATTATCGTAAAACATTTCTTTTTCAGGGAACTGGTAGAGATTTTATAGATACAGGGTCAATTTCTTCTGGATCAGAGGAATCGGAAGTAAACATAGTTGTAGATTTCAGCACTACACTAATTGATAAATATTGGACATTTATACATTTCATAATTTTATTTCTTTCTACATAGGTCAAGTGTTTGGTTGTCATTGTAGGTCATTTTTGTAATCTATACTATTTCTTGTTTTATTTTATTAGATAAATTTTCTATTTTACAATGTCTCAGTCAGAGAATAATTCAGTAACTTTGACACAGTCTGAAGTACATCCGACGCAAGTTCTGTGCAGTTTTATCGATGCGTATAAATGGGAACGTGAGACCTTATGTGCTTTTCTGACCAATTGCCAAAACGCGCTGGATCATCTAAAAGCCAAAATTCGCTCTTATTTAAATTTATACTATCCCGGTTATCTGGAAAATCACAAGTTGAATGTTCTAACCGCATTTTCGAAAGCTTTAACGAATTAAAAATTTGCCTAAAACAAAACTTCGGTGAGAAAAAACATCATAATTATCTTTTATTCGAATTACAACGGTGTAAGCAATTACCTAACGAATCTGTCGCCGAATATGGACTTAGGATTGAAAGCTGTTTAACAAACTTACAAGCTGAAATCCATAGCTCCGACTCGCTGAAAAAGGAACTGCCAGGACGAACTGCCATGACCGAAGACCTCGCGCTTTACACTTTTTGCATGGGTCTCAACCCAAAATTAAATACTATCGTTAGGTGTAAAGACCCTAAGTCATTGAATCAGGCTATAAACATAGCTATTGAGGAGGAGAAAATCCAAAGTCGTAATCTTTCTACTCCAACAATATTTTTTAAAAATTGTAAAAAATCTGGACACTCTCTCTCCGACTGTCCACAAAAAAGATTTTCTCTAGAAAGGTCAACCAGAGCTGCTAACCAATTCAAACCTCAATCGTCTTTCCAATGTCCTTCAACGTCACAACCAAAGTTCGGTGGCCCACCAATCGTTTGTCGATACTGTAAAAATATCGGTCATGACATTTCCGAATGCCGAAAACGCCAGTATAATAATGCCATGAAACAGAAACAGACTAAATCAAGCTAGACCTCAGTATTATACTGACGTTGATCAAGGTCCCTCGCATAGTGGTGACAACGCACATTCAGATGAACATAATTTAAACTAAGAGAAGGGTTGTTAGACCTATGCCAGCTACAACCCTATTCAATAGGCATTCATACTATCTCTAACCTGTGTTATCAATGTAAACATAGGATTACTACTATTCCTACTAAATCTATTACTATTTCAACTATATCGAAAGCTACTAGTTCTCCTATATCAAAGGTTACTATATCTACTACTTCTAACCATGCCAAATCCACTGTTTCTAATCATACTAAGTCTACTATTTCAAAACCTACTAACTCCACCATACTAAACTCTACTATCTAACAACATACAAAACATAATACAAGACCTACTATACCAAAGCTTATTTACCAATACTTGTCAAACCCTATCCAATCTTCTACTAAATCTACTAAATCGATTTCAAGTTCAACTAAATCTAACTCTACTTATGATTTTAGAGAAAATGTCCCGAATATCGATACACACTCCCTGCCAAAGTGTAATAAAACAACATCTAGTACATCTACTCAAACTAATATGAAGTCCTTTAATCTACAATCATCAAACACTAGTTATACCAATTCTATTCATAATAATAATTCGAACTATACTGACAGAAACCATCACGGAGAATTAATTGACAATTTTTTAAACGTTACTGGGGAATGCCCTACGGTGTACGATATTTCATCATGTAAAAGGTCACCTCTTTCATATCTTGAAGTTAATACTTCACATTCAAACAAGCCTTTGAAATTACTCGTCGATACTAGTAGTTCTGTATGCTTAGTTAAGGGCTCAAGTCTCTGCTCAGTCCCTAAACTTAAAAATGACATTATAAAGTTTAAGGGCATTAATGACGTCAATTCACTCTCTGAGACCAAAGGAAGTTTTATTTTAAACATTCACTATGACGAACAAACATATTTTCCATTCTCTTTTCATATAGTTAATAATGTCAACCTAAGTTATGATGGAATAATCGGATCCCATTTCTTGACACTTTGCCGCGCTAACATTAGTTATTCGGAATTAAAATTAAAGCTCTTTGATAATGACAACGGCAAGTTGTTTACGTTGAAAACCGCTGATCAATCATATATCGTACCTGGACGTTGTGAAATGTTCGTTGAGTGTTCAGTTACTAACCTAGAAATTGGATAAGGTTTAATTCTATATAACAACTTTAATGAATACCCGAATTCATATTTTTCTAAATGTCTTTGTAAAGTTAAAAAATCACTGTTTCCGTTTTAAATACCTCCGAAAAAGACGTCATACTAAAACCGCTGTGTCTGACCCTTGAGCCTGTAGCCTTTATGGAAGAAATCTTGCCAAATTCTTAACTTGACTTACCTAATTCCTATGACGTAGTCAATAGCACCGAATCTTTTTCTAGCTTAAGTCGAAATCGTTTATTACAAAATTCACTAAGGTGCGACCATCTAAACAGCGAGGAGGAGAATGCTCTTCGTGAAGTTTGTTCTAGTTTCAATGACATATTTTTTTTAGAGGGTGACAAATTAACTGCTTCTAAGACTATTGAACATGAAATCCGTACGACTTCCGATACTCCTATCCACGCAAAAACCTACCGGTTTCCGGAATGCCACAAGGCCGAAGTAAGTAAACAAATTCAGAACATGCTAGATCAAAAAATTATTTCTCCTTCTATTTCACCGTGGTCTGCTTCTATCTGGGTCGTTCCCTAGAAACAAGATGCTTCCGGTAAACCGAAATGGTGAATTGTCATTGATTAACGAAATAACTATCGGGGATGCCTATCCTATCCCCAATATCACAGACATTGTTGACCAATTAGGCCACAGTAAATATTATACCACTTTGGACCTGGCGTCCAGCTTCCACCAGGTGAATACTTCTGCAAAGGATGCTGAGAAGACAGCTTTTAATGCTCCTGGTCTTTTCGGCCAAGCTGGCCACTACCAATTCAACAGAATGCCATTTGGCCTCAAAAACGCACCTTCCACTTTCCAAAGACTCAGGAACATCGTCCTCGCAGGTCTCCAAGGAACACACTGTTTCACGTACATGGACGACATCGTAATATTCAGCCATGACCTGGAAAGCCATATCCAAAAACTAAAGCTGGTATTCGAAAAACTTCGCTCTCACAATCTCAAGTTGCAGCCTGACAAAAGAGAATTCCTTCGGCGAGAAGTCCAATACCTAGGATACATTATATCTGACCAAGGCGTCAAACCTGACCCTAAGAAGGTCGAGTGTGTCGATATCAAGTCTTTCCTTGGCCTCGTGGGTTATTATCGCCGCTTCATAGACCATTTCTCAAACATTACTAAAACATTAACAAGCCTTTTAAAAAAGGATGTTGAATTCGTCTGGACAACAGACCAACAAATGGCATTCGAAACCCTAAAAGATAAAATAACAACTGCCCCAATCCTTCAATATCCCGATTTTACAAAACCCTTCATCCTTACAACTGATGCTTCCAACTTTGCTATTTCCGCGATACTATCTCAAGGCGAAGTAGGTGAAGACCTACCGATTGCATACGCTTCTAGGACCCTGAACAAGACCGAGGGGAACTATTCAACTACCGAAAAATAATGCTTAGCAATCATATTTGGTACTAAAACATTCAGACCCTATCTTTACGGCCACAAATTCAAAATCATGAGCGATCATAAACCTCTTCAGTGGCTATTTAATTGGATCCGAGTTCCAAATTAGTTAGATGGCGGTTAAGGCTTGAAGAGTTCGATTACGAAATCGTATATAAAAAGGGTAAATTAAATAACAACGCTGACTCATTATCCCGAAATCCTGTGCTTCCTATAGACTCTGCTTCTCAAACGTCACCTGAAACATACGAAAGGTTCTTACAAGTTAGTCAACAAGACACGTTTAACTTTGACACCGTCATAGAAGAACACAACGAATCTCTTTTAAAAGCAAAGTGCAAACTACCCAACAGCTTGTGACCTTGACGATTTTATTGCCTACTGTTCTGAAATTATTCAATTATCAAACACAAACGACCCACTCAATGATATACGTAGCGCTGAACGCGAACTCAGCAGTTACTATAGCACGTCGAATGACAAACACCTGTTTACTCACTTATTTCTTAAAGTACATCACTACGACACTGTTTCTTATAAAGATATATTTAATATGCTAAAAACTTACCGAGATATGATATCAACTTGGTACATAGAAGAAAAAGAATTCGCAATCTCAGATGTCCAAGATCCTTTCAATAACCATTCGTTTACTAAAATTTATAATATCCTAGGCTTCCTTTTTAATAACGCAGTTATAAAAATTCATATCTATCACAATAATATTCTATTTCCAACACCCACCGAAATACCTACCATACTCAAGGACAATCACGACTCACCCGCAGCAGGACACCCAGGTGTTAACAGGATGTACGATAGGCTTAGGGCTATGTATTGGTGGAAGAATATGAGGCAAGACATAGACAACTATGTTAAAACATGCAGAACTTGTCAAATAAACAAACCCTTAAGACAGACTAATAAGGCTCCGATGATCATAACTTCAACTGCCACTAAGCCGAATGAAAAACTTTTCTTAGACATTGTAGGACCATTACCCGAAACTGCTCAAAGCCAATACAAATTCATCCTGACCTTGCAAGATGATCTTACGAAATATTCACAGGCTTATCCTATGCAAACATGTTCGGCACAAGAAACCGCTCAACGCCTCGTCCACTTTATTTCCCATCTAGGTATACCTAAAACTATTGTAACCGACCAAGGCACTAACTTTTGCTCGGATGTATTTAAACAATTAGAACGACTTTTCAACATCAAACACATCTTTGCGGCTTGTTATCATCCTCAGACCTGCGGTACGCTCGAGAGGAACCATTCTACTTGAAAAGAGTACTTACGGTCGTACGTAAATGACAACTCTCACACATGGTCACTATATTTAGAAACTGCTATGCTAGCGTATAACACAAATGTCCATTCAACCACAGGTTTTTCACCCTTTGAACTCTTATTCGGTTATAAACCATATATACCTACATCCATAGATCACTTGGAAGGCAATACCTACACTGATTACGTCAGAGCACTGAATCATAGGTTATATTACAGCCGTCAAAAAGCCCTACAAAACATTCAGAACTCAAAAGAAAGGTCAAAGAAATATTATGGTGCCCATTCGAAACCGGTTATGTACAAAATTGGCGACTCTGTTTTTGTGCGATGTCATCATAAGCAAAATAAAGCACTTTCCCCTTTTGGAAAGGCCCATACACTGTTATCAAAATTAATGGTAATCATACGCTTACACTGTTAGTCAATAGAAAACACGTTCGATATCATTACGACGAAATAAGACTAGACCGCTCAAGTTAAATCATCCCTTAGTTCCATTTTTTCTATTCCAGGTTCGTCGTTACGCCATCATTAGCGAGCCAGTTCGTTACTCGGATTCCGTATAGCCCCGTTATCTACTTTGATCAGCTGTTAGATCTAAAATTCTCTCCTAATACTTGGAACGTAGTAACTTATATCGATCTTAGTCATATCCAACCCCATTTAGATAACATAGAACTTTTATTCAGTAGAGTAAAACAATATTATAACTCAGTCCAATCGTCTAAAGTAAAAGAACAATGTCAGAATACGCTAACTTCATTAGAATATAAAAAAGTTCACGTCAATGTCTTATCTCATCAACGTTCAACATACTCGCACCAAGAGAGGCCTAGTCGATATGGGCGGCTCTATATTAAAATCTTTATTCGGAACTTTAGACGCCGACGATGAAATGCAATACAATGACGCTATCACTAAAGTACAGTCAGGCGAGAAACAGCTATCTTTGTTAATGAAAAACAACATCCATGTTCCAGTTCGCTATTTTCGGGTCCTTGTGACTAGGTTTCAAAAAGGTTTCCTGCACAAGTAAGATGTCGATTTGGAATTCTCGAAGGAGTTCATGAATTTCACTACGCTGATGTTTAAGACCATCGGCGTTGAAGTAGCCGATAGTAAGGGACCGAGGTTTTAATCTAGAAGACGCCATTTAAAAGTTTAATTTATTGAATTTTTGGACGTTGGCGATAAGCACCTGGTGTTCGATCGCAACGAAGCACGTCGCCTGAAAGTCACCCTTTGCGGCTCGTAGTTTGCGTCGAAACTTGAGGCGAATTCGCTTACAAGCGCGAAGTCTGAAAGTGGCTTTCCATGGGACCTGGCCGTGAGAGGAGAAGGCATGCAAGCAGGTGCCAAACTGACCTGCTGTACCTGAGAAGACGGGAGAGTGGGGGCTGCCATGGGTTTCCTAACCATGGTAGGTGGGGCCACCCATGCGCTCTTGGGAGGCGGTGGAGGACCGTGAGGGTCACATAGCGGAGGCTGCAGTTTATTGGGTGGGCCGGGCTTTGCAGTAGGAGCAGAGGGTGGACACCTTTGCTTTGCCTTCTGCGCCTTTTTGGGGTTGAGCTTTGGGGCCCTGGGGCATCCTAGGTAATTGGCAGTGTGGCCAACCGACTTACATAAGACGCATGCAGGAGGTTCGACAGATTGTGGGGTTCGCGCCCTGGTCTTTAAGATCCTGGAGAAGGAGCTCTGACCCAATCTCCTTCGGCGAGCGCGTAAGTGTGGTACTCAATGGATTTCTCATACAAGTACTTGGTGAGGGCGCGGTGATCGGCGGGTGTGACGGTCGCTACGCGGATGCCGATCGCAGTATATTTCGCGTGTGTATACGCGATTTTTAAATTTGACATATGCGTGGACACAGATATCCACGCCACTTTATCCCGGATGAAAATAGGAGGTAGGAGGGGGTAGGAGAGATATAATTTGAATTTTGACGCGGACATGGATTGCGGCGCCCGCTTTTTCGGAGTTTTGGACTCATCGCCAGATGAGTCCGAGGGCTTGGCCCTTTTTTGTCGTTTTGCGACGACGGTGAATCCCTCGTTGGATTCGATGGCTTGGGCGGGAGCCAGGGTATCGCAATCCATCGACGATGAACTACGAGTGGACGAAGCCACGAACGAACGCGAGCTAGAACGATCGCGTGAGGGGTTGATGGATGCGGGTTGACGCGCCCGTCTCTCCTTTTTTGTCGGCGTTTTGGTTGTGGGTTTGAACCCACTTTCGAATTTTGTCCAGATGTTTGGACACTGCGAGTAAACAAAGGCCATGAAGGCCTTCGATATATCTGCCTAAAAACTAACCGTAGTTCGCCGAAGTCCGCTACCTGGAATCCTAAAAAGGGTACGCAGGTAAAGAGTTGACCGCGTTAGGGTCAACCTTTACCAACAAAAAGGACAAATATGCACGGAAAGACACAGATATGATAAAAATAAATATAAAAATAGGATAGATAGTAAATTAATAAAAGTGTAGAAAGGAAATAATGTATAAAATAAAAAGGACTGGACCAGTACAAATTGGTTGTCACCGTATGGTATCCTCTGTACTAAAACCAGAATACTTTACGCTCGGCACACACAGCACTCAGCACAAGCACAACACAGCACTTTGAAAACTAAGAAACTTAGTCGCAAAGAAAAAAATCACTTTGAGAGCGCTCGGAGGGAGTAAAAACCCCAGAAAAACCGTATCACGGAGCCAACACGCTAGTCTGTGACGTCAGTAAACTAAGCGCCACTGAATATCGGGAAGGGACCGATCAATCGGAGTGGTCTTAGAACGTCCGTACTGGGCGGCGGTCGCAGCGAGAATCCTTCCTTGTTCTGAGCTTTTACCGAAATGTATGGAAAATTTTTTTTGCCGAACTTTGCAATTTCTAGAACTTGCTCATACCTTAAATGTTCCCACAGTCTATTGATCCCTACATGAAATAGGATCTATAAAAACTAAGGAATAATGTAAATAATGTAAAACCCTTATGGCCTGCGGAGACGACGGACTTTTCTCCGCGGCGGAGAAAAAGTACGCTCCGCGAATAAGAAGTCCGCCGCGAACTCAACGCACACAGTGTGCGATCATTTGTTGCCCGGAAATGTAGAAATAAACGCGGACTAAAGTCCGCCATGTGCGTTGCTTCACGAGTTCTATTTTTTTCGGGGACTCCCCCGTACTTTTGTCCGCTCCGCTCTTTGCATGTCCTTGGTTTTTCGGGGGACTTTTTGTACGTGGTACTTTTAATCCCTCGTTTGCATTACTCGATACAGTTGTAAGCGATCTATTTTAGCGGACAATTCCGTCGTCTGCCAGGCCAAAATAGCTGTATTTTAATAATATATTTTTTGATTCATTTTTCCCTTCAATATTTTGTTTTTAAACCCAAAATCTATCTATATATTTTTTATTTCAAAATAAGAAATCATGCATCTAAGGGCAAGATCTCTTCAGTTTTTATTTTGACAATGACGTGTACTTGGTTGTGTCCCGGTCAAAGATAAGGAACAAAGGTAAGAGAAGTGAAAAAAAAAAAGTGTAATAATCATACATTCATTTATTAATCGGAATTTAATACTGTATTACAGATGTAGAAGAAATGCACTTTACAGAAACATTCAGAAGACTTCCCTTTGGGACAAATAAGGAGCCTCTCTCCATTTCAATATTTGAATAAATATCTATGGCATATTTATTACATAATAGAATATTTTAATATCTGCATTGCCACATACTTAACTGACTAATTATGTATATTTTTCACAAACGCACGATTTCGGACAACTTAAATTATTTTAAAGCATGAAAATGAGATATTGAAAACTGCTAAAATAAAATTTTGCAAATTAATAACAAATAATAATAAATATTTTCTTAAATGTTATAAGTGCTCCGTCGTTACTATAAATTTGTCAACAACATTTTCCATCACAATAAAGGAAACAAGAAATTTTAACACTACTATTATTTTGGTGACCCAAAAGATGTTTAGACACATATCCAACATAGAGAAAACGTAACTTTGTGTTGACACACAAATTATGAAGATACTACTTGTAACAAGTATCTCAATACATTCAGTCAAATGGAACATGTATAAAATATTTATCAATAAGAAATAATCAGTCTTGTTTAGAAAAAACTTTTTAGACAAATCATGCGCGCAGTCACCTGCAGCATGCCTAGTTTTCATAATGTAACAATTTTATCACAATACAATATGTCAGATATGATGTCATTTCTTCTCACGGACGTAACTAGTTTATAAATTGCCTGCTACGCTACTTAGTGTTATTATCACAGTTGTTTATTAGAGGTGGGTGCCATACTTTGTACATCATTTATAATATAGCTACCTGCAAACGATCAGGCAGATCTAGTATGCTCGCATTTCTGATAGCCTTATTTTCTTCACATCACTTTACATGTAGTAGTGTAAACAAAAATAAATTAAAATGGGCTGTCAGACTTTATTGGTTCACCTTTTAGATGAAAGACAGTACACCTCCACTATACATTTCACTCCTTGGCAGTCTATCATAAAATGTACATAAATAACAATGTAAATCCTACATTCGTTCTGTAAGATATACAATCACGTTGTTCACCCCTTAAATCCAATTTGAGATCTGTTGTTTATAGTAATTGTGCTCAAACTGAATACGTTAATAGATAATAACTTTTACGTCCCCCGTTCTGACTGCTTTATAATTTTGTCACCTAACTGTAAATTGAAACTAAATTGAATAACAATAAATTATTAAATCTTACACCTATTATATAACATCAGCGAGCTTGGTAGTCACATACATTCAAGAAATTCGTTACAGTCAAAAAATATATTTTAGTCTAGCACACTTTTAAGTGTGTTTCTATGCAGTATCAATTGACGACGAACGCAACGACAGATTATAGTAATGAAATATCACAGATTTCTTATCTTTGGACAGTAACGGGCTAATTACACCATTCACATGTGTCAATAACTATTTGTACCAATCTATCAACTCACATTTAAGCTCTTCTACCCGTTTATGTACAAAGAAATTTCAGTAACCAACTAGATGAAAGGTTTGAAATGAAATACAAAAATAATCGAAAACTGGAATAAAACTTATTTGCTATGAATAAAAGCGTTGTTAGATTATTTCAATATTCAAATACTAATCTCCCTAAGTTAAATGCATGTATGTATTTTACACACTTTCTACATTTTGAAAAATGATTTTGTCACTTTCAAAGAGTTGTGTCTGAACTGTGATTGATATGGAATAAGTTTACCCCTATCATTTAAATAATAAAATAATCTTGAAATCAGTGATTTGAAATGTCATTGACATCACCTTAAACAAGAAAAATATTCACATTTTATCTGGCAATACAGATGATTACAAAGCACATAAAAGTATTTTAAATACTTTACACATGTATTAGTTACTTTCTATTTATATAACTAATGTCCCATTTTCACTGGATAAGATCAATTTATTATTAACAATAAAAATAATTTCTATAAAATATCTTCAGATTTTGTTTGCTTAAAACCTTTTCCCTAAAATATCACTCATCTTCTATATGTTTCGTGCATTTCGTACATTATACAGACATTAAAACGCCCCTTGAATTATAAGTAGGGTACGCACACCGAACTACTTTCTAACAAATATAATAGTGATTAAAAGCTAAAAGTGGCATTACAATATTCTAGAAATTCCACCAATATTTCTGTTGGTCATAAGCTGTTTCAATTAAGCAGGAATGATGTTTCATTGTACATTATAATATAATTTACATATTATATAAGGCACCTTCTTTAAATAAAAATATAAAATTAAAAAATACGAACATAAACCAAATACCTCCGAACATTTTTAGAGATAAGGTAGTGTTTTAAGAAACTGAAAAATTGAAGGTACCATTTTTGCAACAATATAATTTCTTTCCAATATTACAGTTTTAGATTTGTACAACTCATGCTAATGAAATATTCAGGTATAGACCAACAGATACAAAAATCCCTTACATTATCTAAACACACATATTCGTGAATTGAAAATGATCTGAAAGATAAATCACAAAATATTTTGTGTACCAATTGTGTTTGCATTATGAAATATGTATCTTGTGTTGATATGAAACAAGATAAAACATTGGTATATTCAATAACACCCAACAAATTTTGTAAGTGTTCATTCAGATCTATAATAATATTAATATTTAAAAAGAATCAAATTGAAAGAGATGATAGTAAACAAATATAAAAGAATATTGCCTCTGTATAAATAAATAGAGGCTATTTAAATCTAAGTACAATATTTAGATTCGGCCACAATTGATCAATGGCGTGAAAATTTTAACCATAACCATACCAGTGAAGGAATAAATCATTATCAACATATTTGGGACAAAATATGACAGGTAATATAGTGAGACAAAAAAATTTGCAGAGCTAGTCAAATTTTTGATAAAAACAATAAAACTTTATATACTGCAGACTTTACTGTTGCACTGGGGTGGCATACAGAAGAGGGCCAGGGGGCAGGTGAGTGTAGGGCACGCCGGCGCCGACGGCGGCTTGGTAGCCACAAGGCCCTCCGCCGCCGACACCACCACCGTAGTACTTATTGCCTGTAAACAATAAAGATTCTTCTTTAATAAAACTCAACAATAATAAAAAACTAACTTTTATTCAATAACAGTAATTAAAACAATTGTGTATTTAAATATGAATGATTCACTAACCAAGCATTTCCTGGTGATGAGGGTGCATCTGTGGGTAATGTGGTTGAGCAGCAAAATGAGGAGGTGGAGACCCATACGAAGATCCAGAACTGCCAGGCTTGCTGTTGTTACCATTGCGATATTGCTGATTTCCATTTCGGTTATCTAAAACGAAATAAATTGTAATAAAAATAAATAAAGGCCATTTATTTTATTGGAGACACATATTTTAGATCTAGAACTTACTATTGTAAGTGCGCTGTTGCTGCTGCTGCTGTTGTTGTTGTCCATAACCATTTTGATTGTTGTACCCATTTTGGTAGCCACCATTATACCCTCCCTGGTAGCTGCCCATAGACTCAAAGACGCTTGGGCTTGGGAAAGGTACAGTCTTCTGATAGTTATTTTGCCTGTAATTTTGATTGCCTTGGTTTTGGCCAGAGAATCTTGGAGCCTGTTGTTGATTGTTTCTATTTTGATAGTTATTTTGTTTGTCTTCTGTGTTTCCATTTGCCATCTTGTTGTTCCATTGGTTAGACTGTTGGCGAGGCGAACTTGCTCCACTGTTATTTTCTTTGCGTTGTTGCCAACGGTTACGACCTAAAAGTCAAATTAATTTAAGTTAATCATGTTTTTATTTGAGTGATTTTATTTTAAGGCTAAAAAAATTGTGTCACCTGAGTTGTTATTGTTATTCCTAGCCATATCAGCTAGCTTGGGAGGAGGCGTCTGTCCAGTTTCTCTTAGCACTGCAACCAATGATCTTGCTTGGCGACCATCACCACTGGTGAAGTATGTATAAGCTGTTCCTGATTGCTGGCACCTTCCAGTACGACCTGAAATTAATGGATTTGATGTATATGTAAAAATATTGACAGGAAAAAAACAGTGATAAGCAGTTATTGTTTAAACCAATAACAATTACAAATAATACATTCATGAATAGAATAATAGAAACACACACCAATTCTGTGAATATAATCTTCAGAGGAATTGGGATAGTCAAAATTGACTACAAATTTCACATCTTCAACATCAAGGCCGCGAGCAGCAACATCAGTAGCTATGAGAATGGTTGTCACTCCATTTCTGAATTCAGTCAAGACTGCATCTCTTTCTGGTTGGGACTTGTCTCCATGAATAGCCAATGCCTTATAACCACAGCGGCGTACAGCTCTTGCAATATCATCAACCTTAAAAATATATATAAGAGTTAATAAAAAAAATTGGAAATATAGAGGAAAACAATTTCATTGTATAAAAAAATTCATACCTTTTTCTTTGTTTCAACAAACACAATAATCTTATTGTCTCTTTCAGATGATATCTCTTTTAGTAATGTAGACAGCTTTTCTTCTTTTTCATGTTCTTCACAAATTTCAACAATTTGCTTGATGTTGTTGTTAGCAGATAAGTTCAGCGAACCAATATTTACTTTTACATAATCATTAAGGAAGTCCTCAGCTAATGCTTGTATTTCTTTTGGCCAAGTAGCAGACCACATCAAAACCTGACGGTCAGGCCTTATCTGTTCAATAATTTTGCGAATTTGGGGTTCAAAGCCCATGTCTAACATCCTATCAGCTTCATCCAAAACAAGGTAAGTGCATCTACGTAAATTGGTAGCTCCTCTTTCTAAGAAATCAATTAGACGTCCAGGTGTTGCAATAACTATCTCTACTCCTCTTTCTAAATCTCTGGCTTGAGGTCCTTTAGGGGAGCCTCCAAATAAGCAAGTGTTACGGATATAGCCATGAGCACTATAAGCTTGCGCAACAGATTGTATCTGTTGAGCCAATTCTCGGGTAGGTGCCAGAATAAGTACAATTGGACCATCACCCCTTTGAATACGTTGTTGATGTTCAATGTGGACTGCTGCTGGAAGCATATACGCTAATGTTTTTCCAGATCCTGTAGAAGCAATGCCAACCATGTCACGACCAGACAATGCAATTGGCCAACCTTGAGCCTGAATACCAGTAGGTTCCACCCATCCTTGCTCTTTAATAGTGTTCATTATATGTTCTGGGAAGTTTCCTTCATCAAATACGTGATTAGGCCGTGGCACATTATTGCCGCTGACAGTGATTTCCTTAGCTGCTCTGAACATTTCAACTTCCTCTTCACTGCGAGACTCTACATCAGCATGAGGTTTGTAGAAATCTTTCTCAATGGGTTCAAGGTTTGACAAATCCCACATAGGCTTTACCAAAGTTTCTCCAGGATGTTTAGCTTTTTTGCTTTGCATCTTGCGTAGGTTAAAATCTTGATTTTGTTGAACTCCATTGGGGATATAAGGCTTTCTGGGTGCAAAGTTCTGTTGTCCATTTGGTTGACCATTCTGATTAGTAAAAGTTTTGGTACCAAAGTTGTTGCTCTTTTGATAATTTTGTTGTTTAGGGCCGCCGAAATCATTGCCTTTGTAAAACTGCATATTACCACCAGACTTATCATCTCCATATTCATTTTTCTGTGTATTCTGATTGTTGAAGTTATTCCTGGGCCTGAATTCTTTTGGTCCCCCAAATTCATTCTGGGAATCATTCCTGTTGCTATATTCATTCCTTACTCCGTTGAAGTCATTTCTTGGGCGAAAGTTATTCCTGTTTCCATTAAAATTTCCACGGGGTCCAAAGTTTTTAGGCCCTCCGAAGTCGGGGATTCCATTAAAATATGGAACTTTTCCAAATTGTTCATTCCGGTCTCCGCGAGGCCTGAAACTAACAGTTCAAGATAAATGTTTTATGAACCTATCTATAGGACCTAATTACAAGGCTACCTAAGATACTTAAATCACGTCCTAAATATACTAAGTTGAGGGCAGAGGATTGACATTTGAATATGTCATTGCATTAAACAAAGCATTGCGACCAGGGATTACGGATTTATAAATCTTCCATGCGCTAGTTATGCTTTATCTTACAGCTGAGTACGAAATTTCACAAAATGGCCGCCAACAAGGTGGAAGGTAAAAGGTAATCTCTTATCTCATTTCCTGAACGAAAATATTTCAGAAATAGTTGCAATATGTAATTACTTTTCTCCAAGACTTACATTGGGTGCTGACTATGAAAGGCGTTGTACTGCATTTTGCTGATACTCTGTAATCCTTTCACTAATACGTGGAGGTGTAACGCTTGAGTAATCTGTGAATAAAGTTAACTCATCAGTGAATCCTGCAGCATGTAATATATTTTTTATACTACTTACTACTATATCAATAACATACAAATAACTTACCTCTCAATTATGAGAGAATTTGAAAATAAATTGGGTTTATCATCCACAGAGACCCTCACAGACCCGGCGAATGAACAACTCTGTAGAACAAGATGGCTGACGGACTAGGCTTCGCTCATGGGCAACCGGATACGTTTGCCGCTGACGTCTTTCAAGAGTAAATCTAGATTTAACCAATAATACACTAACATTTCCCTTTCAGTGTTTTTGATTGGCTTATTTTCTTAGAAGTTCACTACTGACAGCTAAGTTCATACCGGAAATGCATTATAGATTTTTTTTAATTTCGAAATGAAGTTAGGAAAATTAAAGAGAATGGATACGTCCAAGCATAAAAACAATCACTTAATCTATCTGCAAAAATACTTATGGACCTCCATCAGTAAATATTAAATATGTCCAAATTAGAACTGCATATGCACCGGAAATGCATTATAGATTTTTTAACTTCGAAATGAAGTTAGGAAAATTAAAGAGAATGGATACGTTCAAGCATAAAAACAATCACTTAATCTATATGCAAAAATACTTATGGACATCCACCAGTAAATATAAAAAATGTCCAAATTAGAGCTGCGTATGCAAAAAAAAGCATTTCTTTGTGCGTTTTCTAATTGCACATTGCATGGAACATTAGTTTACACCGTATGTGATTTTAGGCAGCAACCTCCACCGTGGTCTCAAAGTCATGGTGAAGATTTATTAGAAAGTATGGATTTGTGTAAGTGCAATGTGTATGTAAGTGAGACCTTCAAATATATATCCAGCGAAAATAACGGCGGGAAAATTCGAGAGTAGTGACGTTGTTTTTCTTAGCAAATCTCTTTTATAAGATTTTTATGGGCAGAGGAGCATTTTGTACATATTATTAGTTTAAATTTGTTTAAAAATTATCGCATTATAGGTGATGTTTCCTAAGTGAGTTAGTTTATGAGCGCATAACTTACGGATAGCTCAAAATATGCGCTTTTGAATAAAAATAAGAAGGTAACGACACATCTTCAGCGCACATTTTTGTTTTCTAAAACGAATATGGCAGCACAGCAGAGTCTTCTCCTTTCTACCTGCGTTTATAAACGTTACTAATTATCTATTTATCACTGTCCAAACTGTCGTTTTGTCAAGTTAGATGTCATGTATCCAGCTGACTTGCGTCAGCGCGGCACGAAGAGTTTGAATCCTTATGTATTGTCGTGTCCGGAAATAGTGTTTCTTTCCATCATTTACAAACTGGCTTAATTAATCATTCGCTTACTGTCTATTTATTGTAAAAAAATGTCTTATTTGTGGTTTGGTTAAAAGCTTGTTAACTCAAGGTTTATTGATTATAAGCTTACTTAACCCCTTACCGCATACATACCCAGATATGGGTAATTATATTTATTCGTTCAGAAATCAAACGTGAAGTTGATTTAACTCAAGCAGGTAGTCTTCACACAAAAAATACTAGGAATTATGTATATGGTTAGAACTTTTTGATATTGACAGCTCCTTTTCGGGCGTACAATTTGTCATAATTATGTCATTTCAAATGTGAACGTTGAATGATAATACTATGTTCACTCAATTATGTACAGTTTTAGGTCATCTTTCAATGCTTTAATTATGTTAAAACTACCTTATATGATATTAATACTTCTACTATCAATCAGCTCGATCTGCCATTACGGTTTCAATGCTTGATGAGTGAAGAAAAGGAAGAACTTGGTTGTCTCTCTCTACTTATACAAAAATTCTAATAAAAGAAAGAGATGGTACTATTTTAGAATGTTGTCACTAAAATATCAATCGTGTTGTGACGTTATAGCAGGTGGCTAGTTTGCCACAAATCGCCATTTATTGTTAAATTTCTGTCAAAAAACGCTGTCAAAAGTGATGTTCCGGAGCTTTGATTATTAAACCAGATATCGATGATCATTATTAATAGTAATAGGCGCTTACGCAGTAAATCACATCGAAACGGTATTTCCTTTGTTTGCGGTTGTGCGTGTATTTTTGAAACAAAAAGGCGTGAAGAAAGAGGGAATTAAGTTTGCTTACGATTGTTAATTTTGTTATTGAATAGGCAGGCAGTTGTTTTGTCTATTTATGAATCGTAATTATTGAAGACAAGCCAGACTTAAATTGATTGAACCGAACACTTTGCCTGACCTTGAATAACTTTTTAATCAAACATGGGATCTTTCGGTGTTTTATTTATAATAGTGTAGCCCAAGTCTGTACCAAAATTCAGCATGTTAGGAATTAATGCAAACTGACCACTATTTTTCTGGCTAATTTGACGGGACTATATCAGTAATAAGAAATTAAACCGTATAGTTCTTTATTTTTTATATTAAAAGATTATAATGAAAGTAAATAAACCATAAACTATGATTATTTCATTTACGTCAATCTTTTACAACATTTCATTAAAGAGGGCCGGTCAGATATGACCTGTCAACTGATTGATAGCCAGAAGACGCGTCCTAGTTAACAAATATATCATTACAAAAATAGATTTTTTACTAACTTTAAATCAATTAAATCTGTGATAAGATAGTCTAAGGAAAAAAAGAAAATCGTTTTAAAATATTTACGAGAAATATTTTTTTTTTAATGCAGCCAATCTATTGTTGTAAGTTTTAAAGAAAGCAACCTAATGAAGGGCCGAAACTAAAAATTACATTAGAGCAAAGCTCATATTAAAGTATAAATACTATTATGCCAGTAAATACATACTTATAATGATTATTATAAAATATTAAAGCTGTACGTAGCTATTAGATATGAGATGCGGGTTCCGTCATTCACACACATCAATCAGACCTCAACGTCAGATGACATTGATATGTATTAATTTTCTTCATTTCTTGCAGTCCACAAACCAACTAGTCCCACTACCACAGATGTCCATCGTGTGCTCTTGCGTCGTTGTGAACTGTGCGATCTCGTTTGTGTTTCCTTATCTTTGTGACTATCTATGTTTACATTCTAATTGAAAATAATGTAAACGGAAGAGAAGGAATAAAATATTATTGTTGGTATTGCATCGTTGGCCGTCGCACAGTAGGAGGTGGCTCGTGTTATGACAATGGTGTGGTACCTTGGTTGGGCTAGATTTCAGAGTAATATTGCTGCACCAGCAGAATTTTTAGACAATGTTGTAGTTAGGGAGGATTATGAATAAACAAAATTAATATTAGAAATGTTGTTTCGATTAAAACCTTGACAAATGCAAAACAATATATTCGGAGGCTGATTTTAAATGATGTAGGTAAGTAGTAAAGTAAAATCAACCATTTGCTCGTTGTTAATATGTTGACAAACTGTAGAGTAACCTGAACCGTCATCGAGGAAATAAATAAGTAGTGTATAATATGACCACTTCTGTGAAGATCTCTGGTTCTGGACCATGCAGGATCTTTAATATTTCATGATATTGACGAAGGTCTCAAACTAGGCGAAGAAAACAATTACGTAAGTTACTCTCGTAACAAATTATGAAAAATAACTACTATATTAGGATTTAATTTGCCACAACATTTAATAAAGTATACACTATGTGATGTAATAATGTTAAAAGGATGTTTTCAGCTTAATTTTCCCTGTTTTTATGTTACTACTTGTTACATTGCAGCAGGCCACTTATTGTTACGCAAGGATTAAGTAATTTGTTCATTATTTTCTTAAACTTTTTCATATCCTGATATATTTGCGACTATTCGGCTGCGACATCTATACAATTGTTATTTCTGTAAGTCATTGACACCTGACATTGACGCTTTGAGGTTATGTATTTATTTTATGAAATAATTTTATTTCTGCATCGTATTTTAAAATATGGATAATAGATTTGGATGTTAAATATAATAAACAACTGTTTAAAGCATTAACGAATTCAAGACGGGATCAATGAAAGAATTTAAGTGACAGGTTTTTGAATGTATGGAGGGTGACCGGCCTTCTTTCAATATTATATTTCAAGTTCAATGGTATTCGGACAAAAACTCATGATGTCCTTAAAAATATTATCCTTCAGTTTGCGTTAAAGAATGAGAATCTACGTGTGAAGATTTGTTGGTGAATGTTAAATGCAAAATTAATGATAAAAACAAAACTCTGACCATATGTGCGATATATCTGCCACCGCCAGCTAAACTTGAATTACAACAAACTTTTTTGGACAATGTTGACATAATTTTGAACAAAACTGAGAATATTATCGTCCTTGGCAATTTCAATTTAAACTTTATTAAGTGGCAACCTGATAGTATTGGCAACCATTTGGTAGCATCTAATTACAATACAAACCTCGGATATTCACTTATCGATTTTCTGTCACTTAATACTTTACGCCAGATAAATGGCATTTATAACAGTAACGACATAGTTTTAGACCTTATAATCACAAATGTCGACGGTGCTAAAGCGCCTGCAAACTCGGGTGCTATAAGTAAAGTAGATCCTTATCACCCTAGTATTGTTTGTTTTATGTAATTTGTCTACAATAAAAGTTAATTTTGTAAACAGTCGTAATGGCTATAATTTTTACAAAAATTCTCGAAAGTATAAAAACTCTTGACATACAAAAAGGGGCAAGCCCAGACAATATTCCACCATTTTTTATCAAGCATTGGAGCTCGGCTCTTACTTATCCGCTTCGTATTATTATCAATTATTCCTTGGAAACTGGGGGTTTTCCAGGCCAATGGAAGAAAGCGCGAATCGTACCCATTTTTAAGAAGGGCGATCACTCTGACATTGTTAATCAATATTATCATTATTTTCCAAATTGTTTGAGACTCTTTTGTGCCCCATAATTTATAAACAGGTTAACCCATCACTTACGATTTTTCAACACGGCTTCAGAAATGGTAGGTCTGTGGACACTAATCTCGTTTCTTTCATCTCAGAGGTGGCTACTGAAGTTGATAGAGGTTTACAAGTAGATACTATTTTTACAGATATGTTTAGTGCTTTTGATAAAGTAAAGCACGACTTAATGTTATTCAAATTAAAAATATACGGGATTGAAGACGTTTCATTGAAATGGTTTAGTTCTTATCTAGCCTATAGACCGCAGACAGTTGTTGTAAATGGTTCATAATCTAATGATTTTTATGCTAAATCTGGAGTTCCACAAGGCTCACATTTAGAGCCAATCCTATTTTTATCAATGACATTGGTAACCATGTTAAACATGGTAAAATCTCACTTTTTGCCGACGACTTTAAAATATATAAAATAATTGAAAATCCTAATGATGCACCAAAACGATTTAAATAGAATAAATGCCGTGTGAATGGTATCAAACTGAATGCCACTAAATGTTTTCATATCTCCTTTACGAAAAAAAAAGTTATTCCTCACTGTACCATATTAAGTTAAAGAGATCCGCGATCTAGGTGTAATTATAGGTAATAAACTAAATTTTTCAGCACACAATTATAAAATTGTTAGCAAAGCAGCCCAAATGTTAGGCTTTTAAAAGCGAAATACCCGTAGTTTAAAAAAAAAAATAAGTACAAAAATGGTGCTCTACAACAGTTTTGTCCGTTCTCAACTAGAATTTGCATCTACTGCTTGGAACCCGGTTCATAACATATCTTTCCAGCGCGTAGAAAGTATTCAAGGTGCTTTAACAATGAATCTGGCCTTCAATTCACACGGCGTTTCTAATAGACATTCATACGACCTAAGGCTGAAATATTTTAATATGCGTCCTTTACACAGACGTCGTCGTACCGCAGTTGATCTTTTATTTCTACATAAACTTGAAAATGGCAAAATTTCATGTCCACCAATTCTAAACAAAATTAGTCTATGAGTACCCTTTAAATACCCCAGATCACGTATAACCAAACTATTCCATATCCTCCCCCTCGTACTAACTTGGGCCTTCATCATCCACTCTCCAGAATTATGTCGAAATATAACCAAATAACATCTAATTACCCAGAGCTGGATATTTTTAACGATTTATTCGATCCTTTCAAAAAAAAGTTAATTACAGCTATATTTAGTTAAATAGTTAAGTTTTTCATATATATATTAAGTTATATTATTCCATTTTACTTTACCTCGCTTAAGTTTTTATAACAGAGCTGTGTGTACCTGTAATATGCTTATACATAAGAATAATATAGTATGTACATGACCAATGTTATCCAATAATATGTAAAATGCTGTTGGTATACCTTTTTTAAATAAATAAATAAAGTTCAATATTTAGTCCTAAAATATCGATAGTAGATTCGATACTCGTTGTGCAACCCTAAAAATGGACGCCATTTTATGTTATTTTTAAAGTTTAGGTATGCACGTATTTTTCGTACTTAGGGCTTGTCCATTGGTTGAGGTCAATGAGTTTGCGTTGATCGTAGGAGTTTGGATTGAAAGTAGGCGAAAGGACGTCATTTTCCATCATTTCCCAAGAATTGAGATCGGACTTAACGTCGGTAACCGTGTCATTTTGAGAAGATATGTTTTCTGGGTTACTCAATAAGAATAACGCTGTTTAATTGATGTAACATAATTAGCCGAAAGGTACTAATGTCTCGCGTCTAGAAAATGAAAATTTGCCTCCCATGCAATACAAACAAAGCATTTAAAATATAAAAGATTGTCAAAATATCTTGTAGAATAGAAGAGGGGCTTTCGTGCTGCCACAATGGTATAACGCCAAAATCCAATGCCGTCATTTTAAAAGAAACGGGGGACAATCTAAATTTAAAAAAGAATAGTTGTCAAATTGAAAAAGTTCGTTCCTAGTGTTGTAGTTAGGAAGACGTTCGTCTGATGCGTAGCATCACTAGTTAGTTTGTGATTCAACCTTTACCGCATATTATGACATATTATTATCAAGCTCAGTCTAACCTTTAATACAAGCACTAGTGCTGCCATCTAGGTAACCGCCAACTAACACTTTTCCACTAGTCAAATCTAGTCGGCAACCATTTTGATATTGTGGCGTTATCGCTTATATTCTAATATAAATCTTAGTAGTAAAAGTGTCGATTAGTGTGTTTGTTTGTTGTGTTATGACAATTTTAAGGATCAATGTCCCAAAACGTCAAAAACTAGTAAGAAATAACCAGTATTTTCACATAAAATCGTTTTTGAACTAAGCATAACATTTAGGGAATAATATGCAATAGAACCAAAATTGATATTCCATATCTGGCATTGAGTAATTTTTTTTAAGAGTAATTTTTCTAAATATACAGATCTGGCACTATATGCGGTGAAGCATTATTTGTTTAATTCTTTTTAAAGATTATGATGAATCTGAATGCGCCTTTTTAGGAGATAGATTTTTAGCAAGATATTAAAGATTTGGATACTCCCCTCCAGTGTTTCTTTTATTTATTCACCCCAGAAACTATTGCCTATATAACTGAATAAATGAACCGTTGTTCAGTAGAGACACGTGCATTACGATAGACGGGAGTGCATTATAAACAAACATCAAGGAATTTGAAAAGTTTTTAGGAATTCTTATTTGTATGTCTATCATGCACTTTCCCACAACTCGGCACTATTGGAATAGTTGTTCAAGCTTTACGCCAGTAAGTAACATTAGGATGTGTAATCGGTTTGAGGAACTGAAGAGATTTCTTCATTTTACGAATAATGTGCAAACCGTACCGCTTAATGATCCCAACTATTACAAGTTGCAATAATCAGACCACTTATCAACGAAATTCGTGAGAGATTGTTGCTTTTACCACGAGAAGAAGAGTACTTGGGGATTGACGACCACGTTATTCCCACTAAAGCAAGATCCAGTTTAAAGAATTACAATCCTAAGAAACCACATAAATGGGGATATAAAGCTTTTGTGCTAAGTGGAGCATCAGGACTGACCTATGATTTTGAACTTTATGCAGGGGCACAGTCAAATTTTGTTGTGGAAGGTCAACCTGACCTTGGGGTGAGTAGTAATGTAGCGATGCGATCATCGACTAGTATTCCGGAAAATCTGAACTACAAACTGTTTTTCGACTATTGGTACACAAGATTGCCACTCTTGGTTGAATTACATAAAAAGGACATATTGGCCTTGGGTACAGTAAATACAAAACGCCTCCCCAACCACGATTTCCCGAATGTTGCACAAATTGCAAAAAAAAGAAGAGGTCATAGTGTTGAAGAAATTGACGAGCAAGAAGTATCGGTGGTTACAAGGCTAGATAACAAAGTTGTGAATTTGGCGTCTACATATGTTGGAAAAAACCCAGAAGGGGAGGTTCAGAGATTTAAAAGAAAGAAAAATATATTTCAGACTGGGCCGTGCCCAAAACTTGTACAAATATATAATCGTTATATGGGAGGAGTCGATCTTCTTGACTCCATGCTTGGTTACGATCGCATCAAAGTAAGAAGCAAGAAATGGTATCACAAGATATTTTTCCACATGGTTGACTTAACTTGCGTAAATAGCTGGATTTTGTGGCGTAAAACGCATAAAGTCTACATGCCATTGCTGGATTTTAAGTTAATTTTAGCTGAATCATTGACGAGAGCTAATCAAGCGTTTTACACGTCTACGCGAAGTCGTGGAAGGCCTGCTGCTGAAGAGCCAATAAGAAAAGGAAAAAGGCGAATAGAGCCTCCTCTCCCCGAAGTTGTTAATGATGGCATAGACCATTTGCCAGAATACACTTGAGAATGGCAATTATATAAAATGTCCGGATGTTCTGGTAAATCATAGATAAAATGTGAGAAGTGTAATCTACACCTGTGTCTTAATAAAGAACGAAATTGTTTTAAATTATTTCACTTATCGTGAAGTAGTCATTTTTAAGTGTCAAATGCTGATTAGAGACAGGAGATCTTGATTATATTTTTAATAACTAATTACGTAGTTCCTCTCAAGACCATGTTTGCTTTGACTATTGTTGCATAATATAATGACATATTTGGAAGCGATAATATTTTAACCATCATTGCATGCGATGCCAGATATGTCATTTATGGTTTTCCTGGATTTTCATGAAAAATGTATCAATAATATATTTTTTACTATTTTTTATATTGTCTTCAGGGTCAATAACACACTATATATTTTTTCAAAAGCAAAATAAAATTCCATGCGGCAAGGGGTTAAAGGGTAATATTCTTTTAAGAAATTAGTGGCTTTTGTTAGAAACTGAGTGTAAAGTCACTTTTTTAAGGAATTTTGTTTGGCACAATTATCATTACCGGGGAAATAGATATTGTATTTTATTAGATATTGTATTTCGATTTTATTAGAAATGGTAAATTAATATTGGTACCTACCGGTTGTTGCCATTGGTGCGTTTCGTTTGCCGCTCACAGCGCTAAAAGTGCTCAAAACCTTTTTCAATTCGTTTTAGCTCGCTAAAAGTGATGTTAGTGCTATTCTAATCGTAACGGTAAATAGCGCGCTAACATTCTGATTGTTCATCGATTAAGTCTAAAGTTATAATTTCATTAAGATCTTTGACCCTGAATGAAGTCATTTTTTAACATTATTATAAAAGAAAATTAATAAGCAAGCTCTTAAAATCTATAATCGACTAATAAAACCATCAACAAGTAACGTCATGTGTCAGTTTTGACAGGTCGCTCAGAGCGACCATGCTCCGTAGCTTTGACACTGTGAGTGGGAAGATGGCGGCGTTTATGACGTCATTGATGACGTATCGTAATGTACGTAATGGATTGATCGAAAGTGACAGCTGTGACGACGACAATACGTTGATTTAGGCTTAATAAGTATGGCGACTGTCTTCTTTGTTTGAATCTCACAGATTTTCAATAAAAGTTTGCCCTTAAAGTGCCATGTTATGAACGAAATATATATTTATTTTCTGTTAGTATGTTATATTCTCAATATTCTCCCGGTACGCTCATAATGCAGCCCAAAGCCTATACTAATGGAAACAAGTCACTTCTTCGAATTCCACTAAGAACAATATATCCCCTGCCTGAATCAGAAGATATTCAAGTTGAAGCTCTAAGAGAAAGGTTAATTGTGAACTCACGAGCGTAATCAGTGGGCTGGGTGATTAGGAAGTGTTTAAATAAAAGTAACTGCTCGTAATGCAAAGAAAACTTAAGCCAATGACAAATAAAGAATTAAAATAATAATTGTAGCATGGATGCACCACTAGTTGACCATTTAAGCGGTTTTATTGTTAGCAACATACTTTACTTCAACAATTAATTAAGCTATGTGTCGATTTGATTACCTTAACAGTTTTTTTTAAATCACCCTAGAAATAAAATTTTCCAAATACACCATTACGTGACAACTGTTCACCACTAATTGACCATCTTTACTCTAATAGTTAACCAATTTTTTCTTGAAACATTAGTTCCTTTACCAAGTACAAAAATAAAAAAATATTTTATTGAAATTGTTTTTTTTTTTTAAATTAAAAATCATTATTATTATAAAAATAACAGGTAAGTACTCACAATAGTCCTACCAATGCCAATTTATAATAAATAGCATAGAAATACATTTATTGACAGACATAACACATAACAATGAGAGTACATGAAATCAAAAAACACAATTAACGTACAACGCAGGTTAAAAATTCACAAAAAGAAAGTAAACATAAAATACACCGTCGAAATGTATAAGCAAATCAAGCAAATTGCCAGTGTTGAGCCAGCCAACAAATTAATTAAGACTCACAAGAATCATACCTATTCCAATTTACAATAAAATTAAACAAGACTCACAATTATCCTACCTATTCCAATTGTTTAAGGGTCCAATAAAGTCAAAAAATAATACAACCGTATCCAGGAACGAATTCACATATATTCAAATTCAGCTTACACCCTATTGCATTATAGTTAAACTTTACTGTGCGATTTAATTCGACGCATACGCCATCTATTGGCAGCTATGAGAAACTTAGAACTAATACATTAAGTTAGTTTGAGGTTGGACATACCGCCCACCATGAACCGTAGGTACATAAATCATGCTTATACCGCCCACCATGCTTGAACTATGTAGAAACAATGATATAAGTGGTGGGAATGGGTACAACTAAATTAGAATTAAACATTTTGAAAATAAAATAAAGTGGACTGTAAAACTCTAAGCTTGATTTTACATTACTTAAATTTATTACACATCTTATCAATAAAAGTTAATCGGCTAAACTTTAATTACTGATAGTACTGCTTGATTAAACAATACAATTCTCCATTACAGAAACATATAAAAACAATAAATGCCTTTCTGGCCTATTTATTTAGTGACTGGTAACACACAAAGTTTGGATACTGGTCTTTTAATTACATGCCCATTACATTTTACACTAACTACACGCGTTATGTTGTCCACACCCGGATGTTTTTCAACAATGAGACCATACATCCACCGGGCTGGAGGAAGATCATCCTCCTTCATTAACACAACATCACCTGTGTTAGGTTCAGGCGTCTGATTGTTCCACTTATACCTATGCAGGAACTGTGTAAGATATTCTTGCGACCAATTCCGCCAGAAATCTTGCACCATGCGCTGAGAGAGTTGCCACCGTTTCAAACTACTTATATTGGAATTTATGTAGTTGGCATCTGGAGGAAGCAGTAAACCAGCAGCTATAAACCCCTTAGCGAACAAGTCACTTACTACTTCTAGATGTATGGCTCTGGTTACCATGCATATAAATAGACAGATGTATCCCTTATATGCGTGGTTGCCCCGACCTTTAGACACTCTAACATTGATAGGGCCGGCGTAATCTACGCCGCTATGCTTGAAAGGTCGGCTTGGCGTTACTCTCGCCAGAGGCAGTTGATCCATAAGCTGTTCTCGTTTTTGAGCAGCGTATCGCATACAAACCACGCAGGAACGAACAAAGTGCTTGACTGGATTTTTCCCACCGATAATCCAGTATTTGGCCCTCAAGTAATTGATCATTATTTGTGGCCCCCATGTAGGGTTTTGTCATGAGCGTCAGCTATGACTAAACCTGTTAAGTGTGACTTAGATGGAAGAATGATCGGATGTTTACGCCCTTCATAACAGCAGCTCGATCTAGGCATCCACCCACACGCAATACACCTGCACCATCAACAAACGGATTCAGCGAGGTAAGTTTGCTTTTCTTTGTAACTGACCCGTGCTTGTTTATGCTTTCTATCTCATTCCTGAAGTATACGCTTTGACATTGCTGAATACACATAATCAGTGCTTCTTGCAATTCTTTGCTTGTCAACCATTGAGGAAACTGGCCAGAGTGTGCTTTGGTTGCTTTGAGCTTAAATCTATTACACCAACTGATAACTCTAACGAGTGTTCTCAATGTTGAAAACCTTTCCCATAAAGAATTATCACAATTTATGCTTACCATGGCTTGTGCCTTGACCTTTCTTTCTTCAGGACTAGTATCATATGCCTCAGTCTTATTGCAATTAATTTCTTTATCATTTAGCCAGATAGGGCCATTCTTCCACATGTAAAGATTCTGCAGTTCTGACGGCATAACACCACGCGACGCACAGTCTGCAGGGTTTTCTTTGGAATGGACGTGTGACCACTGTGGTCTATCTAGACTGTTCAGGATCTCGGACACGCGGTTGGCTACAAATACTTTCCATCTGCTGGGATGACTACTAAGCCACGCAAGCACAACTGAAGAATCTGTCCACGCATACAGTTGTTTTTAAGGAATGGCCAGTACATCAGACACTTCCGTGAGCAATTTGACAAGCAACACCGCCCCGCACAGCTCGAGTCGAGGAATGGAAATCTGCTTAATCGGTGCTACTTTTGTTTTAGAAGTATTTAGTTGGACGTAGACATTACCACTAGTATCTACCACACGAATATATACAACTGCTGCGTAAGCTTCATTGGAAGCATCACAGAATCCATGAAGTTCAACACAACTATCGTTACGTCGTGTATGGATCCATCTAGGTAACTCGAAGTTTGTCAATTGTGCGAGCTCGCTTCTGTATTTCCTCCATTCCGATAAGATATGAGGAGTAAGTTCTTCGTCCCATTGTATTCCAGCGACCCATAACTTTTGTATAAATATTTAAGCTTTTATTATTACAGGTGCAAACCAACCTAAAGGATCATAAAGCCGAGATATATCAGAAATAACCTTTCTTTTAGTTATAGGTCCATTGATCTCAGGTAATATCACTGAATACTTGAAGACATCGCTGCATCGGTCCCAGGTAAGCCCCAATATTTTTGCTAATTTGCTGTCTTTTTTATCAACTAATTGTTTTATTTCTGTTACAGGTTTCTTTGCAGTGACGTCGTTCCTCTGTGTAAACTTATTTGATTTCTCCTTCTCTGTCATCCATTGCATCAACTCTTCATTATTGCTGGTCCACTTTTGCAACTCAAAACCTTCTCGAGCAAGTAACTCTGTCATTTCCTTGTATAACTGTTTTCCTTCTTGAACGCTACCACAACCTGACATAAAATCGTCGACATAATAGTCTGATAACACCCTTTCAGCTGCTTCGGGGAAGTCATGTCTTTCATCATGGGCTACTTGTTGTAAAGTACGAACGGCCAAGTATGGAGCACATGATGTTCCAAAGGTAACCCTCAAAAGTCTATAATGCTGTACTTCACCTGCGGGATTATCGCGCCACAATACACGTTGATAATCAACATCATTCTGAGACACTATTACTTGTCTGTACATTTTTATTATATCTGAGGACAAGCGTATAGGATGAGTTCGCCACATCATTAAGATGTGTCTAAGATCAGCTTGAAGAGTTGGACCAACTAACAAATCATCATTCAACGAGACACCGTTATCACCCTGACAGGAAGCATCAAACACTACTCGGACCTTAGTCGTGCTCTTGTCTTCTCGTATTATATATAGCAAGATGAGGTAAGTAACAAATATTAGATTTTTCTTTCTCATTTGCTGGTACGATTTCCATGTGACCCAAGGCCAAATATTCATGGAATACCTCAGAATACCTGCGCTCTAAGTCTAAATCTTTAGATAACTTTCGTTCTAAAAACAAAAATCTTTTAAAAGCAATTTCCTTTGAATTGCCTTGTGTGCATTTAGGTTCTTCCTTAATAGGAAGTCTTACTACGTAACGACCGGAAGCATCTCTTGTGGTCGTGCTTGCATATATTTCTTGACACCGTTGCTCATCTTGGGTCAAATGTTTTTTAGCCTTTACATCAGATGGTCCCGATTCTATTTCCCAAAATTGTCGCAGTAGATCATTTTCAGTTAACTGAACATGCATGGTAACAATTGTATTGTTACACATTACGGAATCATCAGCGCTGCTTGAATCAGTCTCTCCAGATATTATCCATCCCAGAGAGGTGTTTCGAGCTATGAGACAACCTGAAGTATTTTTGAATAAACCTTCTTTTAATATTTGACCATATACTTTGGCCCCCAGTATTAAATCCACCTTATTAGGAGTGTCAAAAGTAGGGTCAGCTAACGACAATTGTGTGAATTGATACCACAATTGAGCAATAACTTTTTTATTAGGAAGAAGATTAGTCAGTTTGTTCAAAACATGAGCCTTTACTCGAATAACAAAACTGGAGTCGTGAAGTGATTGCAATTTAATGTAAACAATAGACTTGGAGACCACTGCGGGACTCGTGTCACTTCCCAACACTGAAACATAACTTTTGCTTGGAATCTTCTTTAACCCTAAAGACTGCACTGCAGACTCAGAGATAAAAGAAGCCTGAGACCCCTGGTCCAACATGGACCTAAATGTTATGCTGCTGCCTGTACGAGACTCAATATTAACTAAAGCGGTTGCCAGCAATATTTGTGAGTGCATGTTTGAGAAACAACTTGTAATTGCTTGATTGGAATCGCCCTGCAATAAAGCTACTTTGGATACGGTAGACGAATCAGTTGCCTGATCAGCGCTGCTAGCGCTGCTTGAACCTTCTACAGGTTTCTGACCTTTATTGGATTGATGAAGTAAAGAATGATGCTTTTTATCTCATATGCGGCATCTCGTTGGATGCAAACATGAGTTTACTGAGTGTCGAGGACCTAAACAATTATAGCATAAACTCCGAGTCTGGACAAAATCACGGCGTGTATCAATATTAATTTTAGCAAATTTCTTGCAAGCATGCAACTTGTGACTTTCATTACAAAATGGACAGATACCAGTAGTTGCATGAAAAACTTTTAAATTATTATTTGGTGTACGATTTACATAGTTGTGCTTAGTGCTTTTACTATCTACAAATTCCAAAGATCTAAATCTATGCTCAAGAAACTTTTGAAATTGTTTGAAAGTAGGCAATTTATCACTAATTTCACTTATTTTTAGTTCCCACATTGTTGAGGCCATCTATCGAATTACAAATGGCGGCAATAGAAGTGGACTGTATAAATTAAATTATGCGCCTGACCAAATGGGGAGTAAGGAAACACCGACTGACCTGTATAATCCTTGGCTCCTTCTTCTGAATAGCTAGGTAGCTTTACTAATATATCACTTGAAACATGGGTTATTGCAAAAGGAGCAAACAGGCGATTTATTTATTCCATGCGCAACGTATTTGCGACTTGCGACTCTCGCTCGACGCTCTTCAGTCCGAGCGGCGGGTGCGCTTCTCCCCTCCTATGCGTGGGACGCTGTAGCGGTTGACCAATCGGTGTCAAGGAAGATGAAAGGGTAGGAGGGCGCGAATTTTAAAATTTACATTGATTGAATAGGTAAGTAATTTATAACGCGGTGTTCGAAAGATGGCGTCACCACACATTTTCCTTGATTCATTGTCTAACTTTAAGCCAATTATGTAAACAACCATTATGTCCCAAGAAGATGTATCAATATCTAAGTTTTCTAAAGCACTTAAACATTCACTAATTGTATCTATGTATCTAAAGTTCTTTGATTGCATGTGATGATTCAGATGTTAAAGATTTTTGATTCATAAACCTTTTCAAAATACAATTAGCAAGATATCTTTTATTATTATAACGCTTTTCTAATTGTTCCCAACATATCTTATAGTTACTTTGAGTAATAGGCACTTGGCGCAATAGTTGTTCTGGTAAGAAGATTTTGTAAGTTCAGATTTAGAGGAATCACTTATTATTTTAGTATGAGTGTTTGCAAATTGTAACCAAGCTTTCTCTAAATTCTCTAATCTAGCTTCTATATATGATTGTGTTATTCTCTCCTTAGGAGATTTCTTAAAGTTACTTCTAGACTTAATAATTTTTTGTTTTATATCTTCTTGTAAATTAAACAGAGATTCCATTTTGTTTATTAAATATCACTATAAATACTAACAACAATTTGAATCTCCTGCTATAAATGTGATTCTTTATTGTAAACCAAACAATCAAAGCCAATGAAACTTGTCACTCAACAACTACACAATATTTGGTATATGCCTACTTTGCACTTACAAATAAATCAGTTAATTAATATGTATGGTTTACCAGAGTACAAACAACTTAGATTTGCGTTAAACTTCTGTTTAAATAATGTAATTATTTTCAGCTAACCTTTCAATAAACAATTTCACAACAATTCAATAGTATTTAAGGTTACTTTGCATAAGAAAGACTGATGTTTTACCAACTTATTTGCTAGCACCTAATTACAAACTAAATCTTAATAACCACTAAATCTTGAAGCACCAATACTTTAGTTAGAAGTCCAAAAATTTATAAATATTATAAGTCCACAAATTGCCAAATTTTCTAAGTGTTAGGAATTTGCTGTATTTTTCTAAGTCTTTGGGCTTGTATTGTAAAACCGCACGCAAAAAGTCACAGACTCCTCGTAGTATCACTTTTTTCTGAATTATTCTAAGTCGAAACTACTGGAATTCTAAGTTGAAACTTCAAACGAAATAAGGTTCAAATTGCTTGATACTTTTTAGTCAATTCTTCAATGTATACAAGGTTCAAAGTACTTACAGTTTTCTCACTTATACAATTCACTGCAATATGAACTTAACCTGCACCTGCGCCACCGGGCGGCACCAAGGGTCTTCACATCAACTTGCCACACCAAACTGCACTGCATCCAGTAGAATATATATGCTGGTCCGGCAAGACTGCACCAGAGAGGCAGGTCGCCGACACCACCGTGTGATACCGTTCGCTAAGATTACACTTAACAGGCTCGAAGGACCATGTTTAAGGTTCCATTAAGGTCAAAAAATAATACAACCGCATCCAACAACGAATTCACATATATTCAAATTCAGCTTACACCCTATTGCATTATTGTTAAACTTCACTGTGCGATTTAATTCGACGCATACGCCATCTATTGGCAGCTATGAGAAACTTAGAACTAATACATTAAGTTAGTTTGAGGTTGGAAACCAATTTACAATAAAATTAAACAAGTCAGACTTATAATTTGAACGTAAAATTAAAACATGGCAACCAATATTACGTTCCCCTCGGTGGGAACGTTATATGGGTCACCACGGAATAACTAGGCAACATAAAACAATATTAAAAATTAACAACAGGCGTAGTCATTGGCAAACCTCATAAAAATTCAAAAATATTGGCTGCCTCTTGCAACAGTTAGAGTGTATTTTCAACACCACGTTCTCTGGCCGTATTGATTGTTTGTCATCCACTTGAGGGAACACGAAGGTATTTTCTACCTTAGTAGATTTTCTCGTACATTTGACTAACACATGAGAGTCTTCAAGAGCATCAATTACTTGACTTATGCACAACTTTTCTGCGGTTTTCTTAGAATATGCATTGTATAGAAACTTAACGATAACAAAGTCACCTTGTTCAACTTTTACTAGTTTTATGTCTTCCTTTGCCTGTGTATTTTGCACAAAATTATTTTCTTTTTCGTTGCAACTATATGTTTCCGAATAATTTTGTTGTACTTCTACTCTGATATCATCATCTGTTACACTGCTATCACTTATTGCTCTTTCTTAGTTGGTCTTACATTTTTTTTTACTTTCTTATCTTCACGCATCTTTTTCTGTCTTCAGTTTTTTAAATTTTTTTCTCTTTCTTTTGACGACCAATAGTTGCTTCCATTTTTTTGAAGTGGTCGCAAATGGCAATCTGTCGGTTTTCCTTTTTTTAACGGGAAGTCCGATGGCCAAAATAAGTGCTTACCGAAAGCGGGACTGATAAGTTTTTGTTTTTCAGCTTGTCCGGTCATAACTTTAATGTTTAGGTACTCTGGGAGATCTAAAGTTTTCCTTGGTGGTGTTTTTAATTCAGATGCGCATACTAATGGCATTCTTTCTAAATTTTCCGCTGTAATTGGATTGTCTTCTTTATTATATACCTGTACTGTCCTGACGTTTCTAAAATGTAAGGAGAAGAAATGGTTCCGTGATTTATTACTGACGATGAAGCCTTCTGTGTCCCCAGATAAGCAACGCTAGCAAATTTTTTTCCAAACTTATAAGAGTTCCTTTGCACATTCGTGTCCTTCCCATTATTCATGGCTTTGATAAAAAGATCCTAAGTTTGACCGCACTGGTCAACAATAGGGAATAGATGCTTTTTGATGTTCCTAAACATAACCCCCATGTTAAAAACATGTGTTGCATAGATCAGCAAAAAATATCAACACAAAATAATAAAAACACATAGCACTTTAAACCCCAAAGCATAAAAAATAAATATACTTTTAAAATTGCTAAGATGCATTCCGATAAATAAAGCAGTGCTAATTAAAAAGACTTAGTATACTTTAAGACTACTTACGAGGCGCCATCTTCACAGCAGAAAAAACTTAAATTTTTCGACCAATAAGAGTTGATGTCATACGTCGTTTGTTACGTAGGATGTTGCCCAAATATAAAAATAAAAACCTACTATCTTGTGTTACCGTCATTTTTTAAAATCTTTAAAAAGGTCAATTTTGGTCAGATTTTGGTGACTGGTCGGCTAATGGTGCACCTATAATTAATCCTATGTTCCATCAATTTTTATTTATTTCAAAGCAAAATGAAATTGATGAAACAATCGCTATTCTCCAACAACAAATTTCTCTTAATCCAATTTAGAAAAAAGAAATAGTTCCAGTGTATCGATTAATGTCGTCACGAAAAGCTGGTCCGATAAAATTGTGTTAGATAGTAAGCTGAAAAGGAGGCAAAAGTTTCTAAACTACCACATCAAGCCTATGCAGTGCTCCAACAATTAAATAAATGTAAAAATAATCCATATTCAATATTTACACCAGAACAGGCTTTATGGCGTAGTTCATTGCCCTCCTTATTGTGCCACCTATCGTGTTATTTATGCTGCGTTCCGTTTGCCGATTATAGCGCTCACAGCACTAATGTACCCGTTCCGATTCCCCGTGACCACGCTCACAGCGATATCGATACGTCATCTATGACGTCATAAATGCCGCCATCTTCCCACTCACAGTGCCAAAGCTACGGAGCATGGTCGCTCTGAGCGGCCTGTCAAAACTGACACATGACGTTACTTTGTTGATGTTTTTATTAGTCGATTATAGATTTTAGGAGCTTGCTTATTAATTTTCTTTTGTAATAATGTTAAAAAATGGCTCCTGCTTCATTCAGGGTCGAAGATACAATGAAATTATAACTTCAGACTTAAACGACGAACAATCAGAATTTTAGCGCGCTACTTACCGTTCCGATTGCAATAGCACTAATATCACTTTTGGCGGGCTAAAACGAATCGGAACGGTTTTGAGCACTTTTAGTGCTGATGGTTGTGAGCGGCAAACGGAAAGCACCAATATTTAGAGTTTTCAGAAAGCTGTCATTGTGAAAACGGTTTTTGACGAAAAGAGCAAAATTCTTCTCTATCCCTGAAGTTTAATGTTGCGTTTTATTTTTGATAGAACCTAGAAGTTATTGCGGTTGCGAAGCGGTGCTTATTATAATCTTTTCCAACTGCACAAAAAAAAGATTTCATGTTACAATTTTGACGATTTATTTGATGAGGTTATCGATCAAAAGCGATGTTAGTCGTCATTAGATGACTCGTGTGATACTTACTTAGCATATATTATCAGTCTGTGCAGCAATCAAACAAGAAAGAGCAAGCAGGCTGCATGAGCTAGATCCCTTAGCCTTCCCCTAAGGGTAAAGAATTTAAAAAAAAAAGAAAGAGTGAGCCCGTGACTAATGAAAGAATGAATAACTTGACATTGGCACTATGAGCAACCGTACTATTGCAGTTTTGCCAGATTCCCCTCGATTTAGGGGTTTTTTGACCGAGTTAGGGGCAAAATAGGGGGAAAAATATTTGGGGTTTGTTTTTAGGGGCCATTTAAAAAACATCAAATACAGTTTTTTTTTACCAAATATCACGTTCCTGACGTTTTGCATTAATTTTTTTTTACCATCTTTAAACTACTTGAGCGCCACAACTTGTCTAGGTCGAGATTCGAGGTGTTGAAGATAACGAATAAATTTAGCTATAAGTAATAAAATGCGGCAACAATAAAGTTTAATAATATATGAACCGCATATGAGCATGTATCGCCTCTTTAAAAAAATCGCTGCATACTACCATCCACTTGGTGAGGGTATTCTAGGGGATTTCTAGGGGACCATCTGGCAACATTGCACTATTACCAATTATGGAGAAAAAGAACCGTTGGTGTCACTGAAACCTTGGTACTTCCAGAAAAAGTTAAAAATTTTTAAGAGGGTGGTATCCATTCTTTCACGTTTGAGGCTGGGCCACTCCTGTATTCCAACTCACCTCGCCAGACTCAAGAACATTGACAGTGATCGCTGCGAATGCGGAGATGATGTGGGTAGCATAGTATGCTCATACGGCATTCTTTGATAATTTAGTATCATCCCAAAATTCTTTGCCCTCTTGCGTTTTAACGTTACTAATGAATAAGGCAAACTATGCTATGATGGCATCATTTATTATTTGCAATAATATAAATATTTAATTACAAATATTGTTATATGTATATATACTTACTTATAATAATCTCAACATTATTTATTTATCCCGATAACCCCATTTGTAAATATGTAAATAAATAAGCCTCTATATTTTGACTTGTACATTTTATATATTTTTCAAGTTAGTTTAATACCTTACCTAATCCTTTCCTATAATTCCAAATTCCGTCATTTTCCTCTTTATATTCATTCCCTACCTTTCTATAATTGTACCAAAAATGAAAAAACTTGACACTGGCAAATACTTATGAAAGAGTGATGCCAAACATGAAGAGGAACTGTAAATTTTTCGTTTGCGGTGTACACACGGTTTTCGTTATTTGTCGGTTATTTTGGTGATTTTGTTATCATCATTGAGTTATTTTAAGTGTTTCTGTTTTTCTCTTCCTCGCCTGGTAAGTGGTTGTACGAATTATCTAGCTCTTAATGAGCATGGATTGTGTTCCAATCCCTCCTAAGCCCCCAGACCCAATCCCGTTTTCTGATGTCAACAACTCCCCTGACCCTTTCTCTCAACATGTGCAAACAAGAAAACGTCCAAGTATAAATCGGGATTCGTCCCCTACTCCTAAAAAATCTGTTTCGAATGCTCTTCCATCTCAAACCAATAACCTTATTTACACTCATCCAAGTCTTTTAGAAGAAAAATCTTACCACCCTTCTGACAAAGGTCCTTTCATTGTTCATGTGTCCAGGTCAGAAACTCACCCTAAGTCAGGCAGTACATTTAATCATTTAAATTTTAGAAAATTTTTATTTACATCGAACATTAAAAATATTAAAAACGATGGTATAAAGAGTGTTGGCAGAAATCGGGTCTCTGTGGAATTCTCATCTGCATGTGCAGCAAACGAGTTTCTCAGAAACCACTTCCCTCTAATATGGTAATATGGTTGAGGAGGGCGATGGCTGGATCCCGCGTTAACTCGTGAACGGGTGCCGTTTGAGGGTGTTTTGGTCGTCGTTTGGATACTTGGGGGGAGGGAGACTTGCCGAGTTAACAGATGCAGAAAAGAATAATTTTTGTATAGACATAAAGAGACTCTGTAAATTTATTTTGAAAAAAAATATACCCGTGAAGTTTCTTGCCAGTTCTTCTTCACGAAGGTTTTTTTCGAACTGGTGGTAGAATCATGTTTTATTTGACGTCAATAAGAACAAGTAATTGTCAATGTTGAGAAATAAATATTTGAATTTGAATTTGAACCCGAGTCTTAAATCTCATAACTATATAGCTTTAATTCCTACATATAATATAAAAAGAATGGGGCTGATCCGCGGGATCCCAACTTCATGGTCTAAGGAGGAAGTTGTATCAACAATCTCCACAAGCCAAGGTGATATAACAATTTTGAAGGCGCGTCGCTTAAACAGAAATGTGTCCATGGAGTTTGGTTCCACTTGGACCCCACAGGATCTGTAGTGATCACTTTCTCTGGACAATGCTTACCTGATAAAGTGTTTATTTTTAACTCATCATTAACCGTTGATCCATACACTTTGCCTTCCATACAATGCTTAAACTGTTGTAGATTTGGCCATGTGAAAGCCCAATGCCGATCCAGTGCTCGTTGCTTCAGATGTGCACAAACTCACTCAGGTGACTCATGTCCTGCATCCTCTGAGGTTTCCTGCCTGCAATGCTCAGGCCCTCATTTAGCAACTGACAAATCTTGCCCGGAACATTCCCGGCAAAAGAATATTAAAATCACCATGTCCCAAAAGTACATATCATTCAAGGAAGCATCATCCCTCTTCCCTTCAGTAAAAAAATCGTACGCAGATGCTTCTAAAAGTTCTCCTTCACTGAATCTTTCTTACAAAAAAACAATATACAAACCATCAAAACCCAGTCCGTCTTTAGTTATCTCCAGGCTATGACAAAATTGCCCATAATGCTATTATTGCTAACCCTCCATCTACTGAATCTGATAATGCCTTCCCCCCTACTTCTTCCTGCTCCCCTAATGACAATTTTTTAGAACTGCTGATTTCCCTAGTTTTGAACATTCTTTCAAAATTTGAAGACATCCCACTACCGTCCTCCGTTGCTAAAAAGTTATCCCCTATTGCTAATCTTCTTCTTAACAATGGCCAGACGCCTTTATAAATTATACTCTTCTATGTTAAAAATATCTGTAAAAACTTATTTCATCCCCCTGTTTTTGTATTGTTCAAGGTAACTCAATGCTCGAGATAGGTACTGCAAGTTCTACTCAACTGATCGCTACAAAATTATTAACCTCGTGTAGTACGTGTGTATACTAATACTTGAAATTGGCAGAAATAGTTATTGTGTCGTAACAACAGCTGATTGCCATAAAACAAAATAATAATAATAATAACATGAAGAGAAAAAAAAAAGGAATAAATTATTATTAAGGCTGTATGGCTCAGCTCCCTTCCCTATCCTAATAAAGGATGAATTATAAATACTACTGTTTTATTATTATTGCATTGCAGTGTTTTTTAAAATGAATAGAAGAAAAAATGCCAGAATAAATTAAAACAAGCCAGTCAACTAAACACTGCCTAATATAATAACGTTAAGGTACCTGATCGTACTAAATGAAGTTTATAATTTGAATTTGGTTATAAAAGTGCATAAGTTTCTAACAGTTTTTAAAACGGGCATTATTTTCAGACAAAAAAATATTCGTCAACATTAGCAGGAACTATGGCCGCGCAAGATAATCTCTATCCTGCATTATTCCAATGTTTCACCATAATTGTCTGTGGGTATGTAAACAATCTAGAATTATTGGATTTGGATTGATTAAGGTTGGTTTTTATAGGGGATGTTCCCCCTTTCAAATGCCACCTCTCCCCCCTCCCCGAGGAGATGCATAGTTTTTTTTAAATATGTGTTTTAAGTTTCGGTAGTGGCGCATCATACACCAATGAAAATAGACATGACTGCCGATTCTACAGTTGGCATGTTTTACTGCAGTACAGGCAGCTGCAAGAATAGAACTCGGAAAACCAGAACTGCTGAACCTGGTTTGAGAGCAAAAAAATAAATCGATTATATGTTTATTACCTAATGTACTGCTTTGCGCATAGGTGTTCCCATGATTAAGTTATCCATGAGGATCTTTTAAATCATGAAAAAGAGCAATGTTTGGGCCTTGCCACTATTTCTGATTAGTACAGTTATTGTAGACAAGCAGTTGTAATTTTTGAATTTGATCAACAACAAAAATTAGGAAAGATTGGTGGCCCAGGAAAAATAGTGCAGCTAGATGAGAGCAAATTTGAATAAGAAAATATAATAGAGGCCGCAGAGCTGAGGGGCACTGGGTCCTCAGAAGATGGGAGTGAGGACCAGTGGCTGGAAGTGTGCTCCGAAAGTATCCGTTATGCAGATGTGTTGGTGCCACTGATACAAAAACATGTTTAAGTTGGCACCACTATCCATTTGAACTGGATCAGTATGGTTGTATATGTAATAATAAATACTAACTATCAGACGAGTCGTCTAATGACAACTAACATCACTTTTGATTGATAACCTCGTCAAATAAATAGTCAAAATTGAAACATTTTTTTTGTGCAGTTGGAAAAGATTATAATAAGTACCGATTTTGCAACCGCAATAGCTTCTAGGTTCTATCAAAAATATAACACAACTTTAAACTTCAGGGATATAGAAGAATTTTGCTCTTTCTGTCAAAAACTGTTTTCACATTGATGGCTTTCTGAACGCTCAGAAAAAATACTTTTTGTTGAAAAAAGTGATTCGGCAGCAACCGGGAAAGCGCCAGTATGGAGTTCAGTTTCATTTCAACCCTTTCACATGTATACTTATTATTAACCTAACGCTTTAGTCCCGTTTTAAGGATTTTAGGTGAGATTTTAAAAAAATCATTTAAAAAAAACCACTCATCTCCTCACGGGGGAGCAGTGGGGGTGGGCTTCTCACTATCCCCTAACCCTACCCCTCCCCCCATCGCTTAATTCGGGATGCGTATTTTAAATGCAACCACGATAACTATCAGAAATACTCACCTCTCAGTATTGATCAGCAATTACTAAATTGGTTCAACCATGAATATGCTAGTAAGTTAATTTTATTAACAATGTAATGTCATACTACATCTACTATTAAAACATTGTTAATGTCCAGATTGTCAAGCAGAACTTTACCTACCTACCTTTCCACATTAAATTAACCTTTTGCTCAGCTTCCAAGTATAAACTGAAACATTTGTATATAACCCTTAACTTATGTTTAGTTTATTTCTTTCCATAATATTAGGTCTTTACCTATGAAATTGCCGTTTTTCACGAAATAAATGAAGCGTAATTTTTTTATATATTTTTTATTTCTATTAATCAAAATAATCACCCATGCAATTAATGCATCTTTGCCAACGCATTGGTAGCTTATTGATGCCTTTCTTGAAGATATCAGCTGGACGGGAGCCAACAAATTCTTCAAAGGCATTTTGTACTGCCTCTCGAGTATTGAATTTTTTTCCCGCCAAGAAGTTATCCAAATTCTGGAAAAAGTAGAAGTCTGTAGGCGCAAGGTCTGGTGAGTACGGCGGATGACGGAGAACTTCCAACCCCAACTCTTGTAGCTTGGAGACCGTCTGCTGTGCAGTATGAGGTCGCGCGTTGTCGTGCAGGAGCAGTGGAGCCGAACGATTGACCAAAGCTGGTTGGAGACGTGCGAGCTTCTCCATCATTTGAGGGTGTTCGTCGTTTGGATACTTGGGGGGAGGGAAGACTTGCCGAGCTTACAGATGCAGAAAAGAATAATTTTGTATAGACATAAAGAGACTCTGTAAATTTATTTTGAAAAAAAATATACCCGTGAAGTTTCTTGCCAGTTCTTCTTCACGAAGGTTTTTTTCGAACTGGTGGTAGAATCATGTTTTATTTGACGTCAATAAGAACAAGTAATTGTCAATGTTGAGAAATAAACATTTGAATTTGAATTTGAATTTGTGTTCAGTTCTTCACAGTACACATCTGCAGTAATGCTTGTCCCGTTTGGCAAGAAGCTGTGATGAATTACACCCGCGTTAGACCACCAAACAGTGACCATCACTTTTCTAGGGGTAAGTTTTCGTTTAGGGCATTGTTTGGGTGCTGAACCAGGGTCCAACCAACTTGCTGAGCGCTTACGATTGTCAAACAGGATCCATTTCTCGTCACAAGTAACAATGCGGTTCAGAATTCCTTCATTTGTATGCCTGCTGAGCAGTGCAAGGCACGTCTCCACGCGTACTTCGCGCTGGCGGTCATTAAGTTCGTGGGGTACCCATTTGTCAAGCTTTTTTACCTTGCCAATTTGACGCAAATGGACCAATATTGTTTTGATGCTAACGGCAGCTGCTCCTAATTCAGCCGTGGATTGAGTTTCATCAGCTTCCACAATTGCCTTTAATTCGTCATTGTCGACCAAAGTTTTCGGACGACCACGGGGTTCATTTTTCAGGTCAAAATTTCCAGAACGGAAGCGGGTAAACCAATAACGGGTGGTGCGTTCGTTTGTAGTGTTCGCTCCGTAAACGTCGTTGATGTTGCGTGCCGCTTTGCTGCCACGACGGTACTCATTCATATTCCATAATTACTCGAATTTTTAACTTATCCATGATGACGAAAAATGTTCGAATGCGTTGAAAACAAAACACTAACTATTAAACAAATGACGATTTTAGAAAAATAATTCCATGTTTGTCAAATAAAATTAATTTGAAATTAGAATTATCAGTCAAAAAAAAAATATTTTCATTTGAAATGGCCAGTACGGCAAAACGGCAGTTTCATAGGTAAAGACCTATTATGTTAATGTTAACAGATTGATGTAAACTAATGCTACATTTAAGCACTTTGTATAAGCAGGTAGCTCTAACATATTTTTTGTTTTCAGGTATGTAGCAGGTCGTCTAAACATTGTTTCAAAAGTGGAAACAAAAGGCATAGCAACATTTGTTGGTAATTTTGCCTTGCCATCTTTAATATTTCTATCTTTAGCAAAATTAGACTTCAGTACTGTAAATTGGAGCTTTCTTTTGGCAATATTAATTGCTAAAGGAGTTGTTTTCTTTAGTGTAATAATAATAACACTATTTGTGACCAAACCTATGGCATTAGGTAGAGCAGCCATCTTTGCAATATTTTGCACACAAAGTAATGATTTTGCTTTGGGATATCCAATCAGTAAGTTTATTTACATCTTAATACAGATTATTAATTAGCATTTTACAATGCATTCGGGAACAGTATTTAAATCATGAAATGTTTATATTTTTCAGTCAAAGCTATATACGAGGCAGAACATCCAGAGTATGCCTTATTCTTATACCTAATGGCACCAATATCACTTGCTATATTAAACCCATTTGCATTTGTTTTGATGGAAATCAATAAACAAAGAGAAACACAGGTTACCCCAGTAATAACTATTGAAGGTCAAAGAAAAACTGAATTTTGGAAACTCATCAAACAGATATTTAAAGGCATTGCTTTGAATCCTGTGCTTGTCATGACAATTTTGGGAATCATGGGAAACATTTTATTTCAGGGCAAACTCTCAGTTTATATTTTGGGACTATTGGAAGTAAGTTTATTATATTATATACTTGGTGGAGGCCCTAGCTAAAAGCAAGAACCTCTTGCACATTTTTTGTTCTTTTGTGCACCCCTCATACTGAGGGATGACAACACTACAGGAAATTCAAATGTGAATCTGAGTCTGCACCAAGTCACCTGATGTACCTCAGATTTATGAGTTGCAAGTTTTTATTCTGAATATTGTATATATACACAAGCAATATTTTTTTGAACTTTTTAAATGATTTACTAATAGTGTTGGATAATAAATTGTGTATAAATAATTCTTGTGAGATTCGAATAATAGATTTCGAACCAACACTAAGTAATGTGATCATACTCATATGCTTTTTTCCGTAACCTTAAATTAATATTAGTGGAACATCTACCACATGTGTTATGTCATACATGACTTTATCCCCTAATTTGGAGATAAAACAGTCACGTTAAAGTTTAGGGATTATATTATTTTAATTCCAATTAGGATTAAGACGGTATTGTAATTAGGGATTGTATTATTTTCATTCCGAACTTAGTCATCTACTATTAAGATGATATTCTATTCTCCTATCTCTTCTCCATCATCATTCTTTTTTTTTCAAATAAATTAGTTGTTTTATAATAATTTTTTTAATTTGTAACATTGTTTTGTTCTAGGTATTTGGTAACTCATTTTCAGCCGCTGCATTATTTTTGCTTGGTTTACGAATGGTTGGACAAATACATGGATTAAGAGGACCAGCATTGGTGTTGCCCTGCGTACTTATTATGGTTAAATTGTATGTACCAAACAAGAAATTTAACTTATTGTATATTACAAAATGTAATAAAATTATGTTTTCAGAGTGGTTTTGCCTGTTGTTATGAAGCAATCAGTTAGCTTATTAAATAGTGGTGGAAATGAGTCACAGACACAGTCACTATCTACATATGCATTTTTGTATGGGACTATACCTACGGCACCGGCAGTTTTTGTGTTCTCTAATTTGTATCAGTTGGAAATGGATTTGGTATGTAACAAGTAATCTAAATTGAAGAATTTTAAAAATTTCTGTATACATTTTTCGTTTGAAACATTTAAGATTTATAATTATTTATACAGGATTCAAACACTTGCATTTCCCTTGCTGATCGAGTGCTTTGTTCACAAGTATTCTAATATGTTATATACCTTTTTTTACTTTAATTTCACCTTATTTATGGATTTTACGGAACTATGTGGTGACTTGAACTGCGCCCTGCCACACTGCGACCTAGCAGATCAATTGTGTGAGTCCACCTGTTTATAGCTCGCCGCTTACTCCGATCGAGTCCAGGAAGCAAATCACCTTCCTGACGGCAATGTATCCGACCTCCCTTGTGTCCAAGTGTATTGATCGCTTCTGTGCCAGTGCGACACAATGACATAGCATATGAATGGGCGTTTCTTCTTCCGTGTTACAGAATGTGCAGCACGTAGCGTACGCTGCGCCTAAATTGGACATGTGCTTATTGATCTTGCAGTGACCTGTCACTGCGCGCACTAATGTTCTAAGCTGGGTCCTGTTGAGAGATAGTAGTTGCCTTGCGTAGGGTTTTGAATATCCCTGTATTAGCGCCCTTGAGTGTTTCATGCCGTCTGCTTCGGTCCAGAGGCGTTTGCTTTCTGTTAGGCACAGGCTTGTTAGTATCTGTCGTGTTAGGCTCCTTGGGATTCCGCAGAAAGGTTCCGGACCTATCCGTTTCTGCATTGCGCCTTCTTTCGCCAGTTCATCAGCTTTGTCATTTCCTGTGATGTTAGAGTGTCCTGGGACCCATTTTAGGCGTACCGTGTTTTGTTCCCCAAGTTTATTTAGAGTCTCGTGGCATTGCATTACCAATTTGGAGTCAACTCTGAATGAGTTTAGTACCATTAGTGCTGCTTTGCTGTCTGAGAATATATAGATTATTTGGCCTTTGTAGGATTTGCTGAGATTGAAATCCGCACATCTCAAGATTGCATATACCTCAGCTTGGAATATTATTATTATATATTAAATTAACCCATTAAGCGCCAAAATTAAAACGACGAAAATATTACATTTTTAAAAAACGTTTATCTCTTTATTATTCAGTAATCAAATAAACATAAAAGTGTGAAAAAAGTATAAAAAAGTAATTAACATCCCTAAGAGAGGGGTGTACACAATTAAGTACAGCGGCGTAACATAGTTTTTCTACACATAATGTTTTTATACACTTTTTACATTGCCAGCGAACTCTTGCATGACAAATAAAACATCGTAATGGTTTTTCGATCTTTTGAGGATAATGTCCTGTACCATCTTGAGGCAAGCCTGGAACCAAAGAAGACGAAGGTCGAGCCATGGTTTGTGTTTTCTCGCGTAAGTAATATCTTGCAATGGAACGTCGAAACATTAGTTGATCCATGCCGTCACTGCGGCTCATAACATGCAAACGCCAAGCATTAGCAATAGCCATGTCTACCATATTGGTAAACAAAACGCACCACCACTTTTTTCCATGAATTGAAATTCTATAGAGTGAAATGGACTGATCCAACTCATCCACACCGCCCATATTTTTATTATATGTTTGAAACAGTCTTGGAATATTGACATCAGTTTTTTCACGTTGCACAGGAGACCATCGTTTTATCACTCCTAACGGTTCAATGGTGTCATAATTGGTCGCCATCGTGCAAACACTGTTATCTTTCCATCTCACTAACAGAATTTCATTTTGCTTATTCAACCGAAAATCATAAGAAGCACGATTTTATTTCTTCATCTCTTTAGTGCTTCTAATAGGGCATTTTTTAGTTCTGTTTTCCCTTATAGTGCCAGTTGCACGATATCCTTCATTTTTCAGTTCTACTAAGAGATTATAATTTGCAAAAATGTTGTAAAAAAATACTTGGTGATTAGTTGGATCAGTCCTCAATTTCTAATGTAACATTTTGACTACTCTCGAACCTAATGGATCAGTGGAAGCTTCTACGGATTTTCCACAATAAAAATCAAAAGTATAGCAGTATCCTGTAGAACTTGCTGCTACCCAATTCTTGTAGCCAAACCGCACAGGTTTTCCTCGGATGAACTGCTTAGCAGGATGATGGCCAGTGTGTCGGTTATTTTGATTAGCATATAAAATTGTATTTGTAATTATGAAACTAATCACCTCATCATCAAATATTTTTTCAAATATTTGTACTGGGGTGAGATTCTGGAATTGTTGGACTTGCACGTCAGATCTATCTTGGGGTATTTTTTTTGTTTTTTTTTTCAAAATTCAAAATTTCTTTATTAGGTAAAGTTCTGTAACAAATGTTGAAGGACACTCCTTTTAGGTACGCAGACCTGTGTTAGGAGTGAACACTCTTCCTGTATTACACAATATTTTACCTAGTACAAAATATTGTAAAAAATATTTTTGTATTTATAAAGTAACAAACATTTTAAAGTAGGTAGGCAGAAATACATAAAAACAAAAACGTTTACTCATTAAAAATGCAAGAAGGGTATTCGCAAATATGTTTTATAAAAGTTAGTCTGACATCACAAAGATGTTCAAAGATGAAAGTCATAAGCTTATAGCGTTTATTATAATAATTTTGAATTATTTTAAACTTGAAACATATATTGCTGAAATAGTTATAGTATATTAGATATATAAACATTTTAACACATTTTTTAGTAGGTACACAAGTAGGTATATAAGATACACAGTACACTACAAGATAAAATTTATTAGGACAATTATTAAGTAAGCACATTTTTTTTTCCTTCTTCTTTTTTTTTTTACATTTCTTTAAGTTCTATGTTTTGTAGGTTAATTTCAATTAGTAGAATTCTGTTAATCATTATTATTTAAATAATGTTAAATTTGTACATTATTATTTATTATAATCATTTTCATTATATTTGAATACGGAATTTGTGTTGAAGTCCTAGAGTTTATTTGTTTATAAATATGTAAACGAATTAAATATAAATATATATTAAGTATATTTCTAATTAACACAATATTATATACATTTTACATTTCTTTCAGTTACATTTCTTTCGTTGTTATTTTCAATTTTTTTATATAAATATATAAATATTATAAGAACCAATAAATTTATACATTTATATATTCAATGCAAACTTATATGTAGATTTTTCCTTTTTGACTAAGTAATGAAAATGTAATTGTCAAATGACTGATTTTAGTAGATTTTCAGTTTGTTCATAATAAATATAAAAGTATATGTTGGTGAACACTTTCGCCATAGTGGCTGATCTGGCTGTTGACGACGGCTTCTCTTTGCCTTTTCAGCCAAAGGCTCATCATCACTGCTGTCAATGTCACTTGCAATCATATCTTCGTTGCCCCGAAATACCTCTATGTTCCCTGGCAAATCTCGCGGCAAAGACGCAGTAACCATGTCGGCACCTTCTTCTTCATCTGTCATGACACTAGATTCCGGTGGAATGATCGCGAAGTCGTAATCAGCCTCATTGTCACTTTCTTCTAAAATGGCATTCACTGCTTCCTCTAATCCGTTATAGTTGTTGGAAACGTTAAAACGTAAAAATCTGAAAAAGAATGTGAAATCGTTATATGGATGCGGCCGCTGTACCCAAATGGGTACATCAGTGTTTCAAGCAAGTCTACTTTGTAAATAAACGGTAAAAATCACTGGTTTATCATTTATTTTATAAATACGGTCGTAATCTACTAAATTAAACTCATAAAATAAAGTCTGGTAATATACAAATAGTAGAAAATAATAAAATATTGTACTTACCAATAGAAATGATTATACACTGAATTTAGAATCCTCTTACTCACAATTATTATGAATATACCGACTCGAGTCGATTCTACTTTAATAAACGACCTGTCAATGTATTGTGATTATGTAAAAAAACAACAGTAGCCTCAATTGTTTTGCTGTACCCAATCAGATACAGAGGCGCCAAATGGGTTAAAAAGGCATAGGCTCCTAGGCTTGAGCATTCGCTAAACCTGGATTTTACGCCGTGTACCCCATATCCTATCTTATTGTCCATTTTAGAGCCATCATTGAACCAGGTAAGGCTATGTTCTTCCCAGTGAATGTTGCCCTTAGTCCATTCTTCTCTGTTTGGGAATTCTATTTGGTAGAGTTTTTTGAATTGTGGCTCTGGTATAATTGAGCATTTGCGGATGAGTTTCTCCAGATAGCCCGTATTTTTTGATAGCCATGCATTTCCTCTTTGAGAATCATGCTCCCCCCAGCCTCTTTTAAGGCTGTGTGAGAGATGCAGGGGCGGGATCCCTAAGAGTGCATTTAATGTCAGGTTTGGCGTTGTGGTCATGGCGTCAGTGGCCAGAATGCATGCTGTTCTTTGTATCTTCCCTAGTTCGGTAATGGTTGTTGTTTGTGGGAGCTTCTTATGCCATACTACACAGCCGTATGTCACAATCGGTCTGATGATGGCGTCTAGAATCCACATGACCGTTTTGGGTTTTAGTCCTCATCCATGATCCAACCATTCTGCTACACAGATAGAGGAGATTTTAGCTTTCTGTATGGCATTGTTCTGTATGGTAAGTTTATCGTCTAGGGTGACGCCTAGATATTTTACCTCTTTAGAGAATGCTATAGTGGTTCCATCAATAGTAGGAGGTTTGAGCGTGTTCCTTTTTTGGTGAATGGCACTATAACAGTTTTGGTGGCGTTGATAGTCAATTCGTTATCTTTGCACCATTTTTTTGTGATGTTCAGTGCTCCTTGAATGAGGCATGATAGGACTATCTGACACGATCCTCTAACGATTATAGAGATGTCGTCGGCGTATCCAATTACATCGTAGCCTTTAAAGGTTAGTTTCTCCAAGAGCGATTCCACCGCCAGTGTCCACAGAAGGGGGGAGAGGACTCTACCCTGCGGACACCCCCGTGTGGTAAGAAATGTACGGTATGTCCCATTCAGTTCTAGTTTTGCTGTTTGCGATCGGAGCATTGATTCGACCCATCTTTTTATGGTGAGGTCCACAGACTTGTGTTCCAGTCCACGTATGATGGAATCAGTGGGAGTGTTATCAAACGCCCCCTCAATGTGCATGAATGCGCATAATGCAATCTGTTTTTACTCCAACACCTTTTTCACTTTGTCGGTCAGGTCTAGAAGAGCCGTTTCTGTGGATCTACCCTTTCGGTAGGCGTGTTGCGACGGTTGTAGAGGTTCTTCTATCAGGATTTCATTTCTGATCCCAAGGGCAACTACTCTTATCATCGCTTTTAGGAAGAAAGATGATAGACTGATGGGTCTGAATGATTTTGGTAGTGAAGGGTCCTTTCTTCCCGCTTTGGGGATGAAGATAACCTTTACTTTTTTCCATGAGTCCGGTATGCTACCTAGGGCATAGCTTGCTCTATATAGTTTGATAAGATGTGGAAGGAGAATTAGGAGACCTTCTTGTAGCAGAGCAGGGAAGAACCATCCTCTCCTCCGCTTTTGATTCGTTAGAAGCTCCTTATAGCCCCTCCTGTTGCCAGTCCTCACGTTGTGGTCGCCGAGTTTGTCCGTATATCGGATCAGATGTGGCATTCTCTGGTAACAGCAGTGAGCCTGGGAAGTGTGTGCGTGCTAGGAGTTCTAGGGTTTCTTCTTCATTTGTGGTGAAGTTGCCCTCTTGATCTTTTAGTAGGCCTAGTTTTTTGGGAGGGGTTTTTGCTAGTAGCTTTTGAACCCTGGCAACTTGGGGCGTCGAATCCAGTTGATCACAGAAATTACGCCAAGAGTTATGTTTGGCCTTTCTTATTTCAATATTATATTCTGTGAGAGCGCTCCTGTATTTGTCCCATGAGTATTCTGTTCTTACGTTTTTGGCGTTTTTTGGCGTTTTTGGCGAATAGCTTCCGTGCCACCTTTCTAAGGTTAGTCAGCTTTTAATTCCACCTTGTTACTTTCCCGTTTGAGTTCTGAGTTTAGGTTGGCAGCTTTCATGGTATGCATGCGTAATGCTTTCTACCAAAGTTACTGCCGCCAGGTTCATTATAACATTTGATTTTATGGATTTTGGCATATCCTTGAGCTTGTCAGCTAGTACTTCCCTGTAGGTACCCAGTTGGTGCTTCTTGGGTTTCGGAAAGTGGTCTCCGCTGCCTTGTGGGTAGTATCTATTATGAAACGGATGTGTTTTTGGTCCGACATAGAAATTCTATCATCATTCTATCATAGAAGTCCCTTTGACGCAATTGTGATGTCCAAGTCTTCTTTTCGCGCTCTGGTTTCAAAGGGGTTTGTGGCATATATTATATATGTTTAGATTGTTAGTAGTGAGAAAGCCTAGAAGTAACTCACCCCTTTTGTTGATACCTGTGCTACCCCAGCAGGTGTGATGTGCGTTTGCGTCGCATCCTATTAGGAGCTCTGGAGCTAGGAGCGTATCTTCCTGGCATATTCTGCCACACGCGCCAGCTCGTCCGACGTATCCTTCTATTCGCCTGAGAGGTACGCCCCTCCAGGTTTATTATGGCTACTGCTAGGTCATCGGTGCACAAATCTGTAACTGGTAAAAAATTTAGACTTTTCCTGAAGAGGATGCAAGCCTGGGCCTATTTCCATTGATGTTGTATAAAATATTACCTGATGTATCCAGGCCCAGGATTGTGCGGTTGTTTATCCACGGCTCCTGGATGAGTGCAAGGTCGAGGCCATCAAACTTGAAAGTCTGTTCTATCACTGCCGTAGCAGCAGTGGCGTGTTGGAGGTTGGCCTACACGACCTTCACTCGGGACCGTGACAGCGCCATTAAGCCGTTACCCGTGTACCCGGCCCTTTGGGGCCCGCGATCCTACCCCCTGCCAGGTCGACCTCGGGGTCTTCCCCGCTGGGGTCCAGTTGCTGATCCACGTGGAGCCGGTTTGAATGATACCCCCTTGAGTTCGGCGCCAAACCTTTACCTGTTCCTCTGCCTTTGGGTGCTGGTGGCTGACGGCCACCGCTAGTAGGCCGGTTTGCAGCTAGCCCCGATCCGGCCGGAGCCGGCTTAACTGTCGTAGCGACTGCCGGGCAGCTCAAGGGGGGTTGGGGGCTAGCTCTCTCGCTCTTGATCAAGGGCTTGTTTGGGTGATTGTCGCAGTCACTGTCCGGCCCAGTTAGTTTGATACAGGCAGTCGATTCTGTGTCGATTTTCCTGTCAGTGTCCGCTATTGCCAACTTTAGGTCGTAGCTGAACTCCCTAGCCTGTATGGGTTTGGGGATCAGTCCTCTGCCGACACCCGAGGGGCCAGGTCTTGGTTCTGGGGTCGGTTGAGGTCTCCTCTCTACAGTCTTCGTCTGCTCCTGCCTTTGGATTTTGTTGTTCTTCAAGCGTTTGTGGTGGAGCAAGTTCGGACTGCTTTGAGGACCTTACCGTTTCCGTTCCCGCAGCCTTGTTCCTCTTTTGTTTGGGTTCCGATTGGAACCACACCTTCACCCTGGAGAGCCATGAATGGGTTGAAATTGCACGCCCGCAAAGCCTCCACGGTTACCACGTCGACGGCGACCGGCTTCCAGACATCCGCTTTCAGACCCTAATTTTGGCTCTTAAGCAGGAGCAAGGTGTTCTCCACAAATATAAACATCTGTTTGGGGATGAAGGCGGAGATGATAATGGGCTTTGAAAGGTCAGCCGCGACGACGACGGTAAGATTGGCTTCCTTCCAAGGCTTGAGCTTACTAATATCCCTTTTCATCCAGTCCCTACTCCTGTCGTTCTTACATAGCACCAACAGCCAGCCTGCTTACCATTGGTATCTCCACCTGCAAACTGTGGCACACCATAGACATCTGTTCCTGCGTCATAGGCACACTGTTGAGTATGCCTATGTTGCAGTAGCTGGTTGCTTTGCTGTAAGTCAGCCGCACCGCTTACTCCTCCGTTGGTACGGCGTTCTCACAGCGGTGCCTCCGTGTGCCCTGGGGTGTCACATTGGCTGATTTAGGCGTTTCAGAAATTCTGGCCGCCTTTTTTCGGTGTAGATGCGGAGACTCGTCTTCAATGCGCTGGCGTTTTGCATACCTTAGCCGCATATCATTGCCGTATCCTGCCAGCTCCGGAGAGCCGCTTGGTTTTGCGAACTCTTGCCTTCTGGTGACCTTTAGGGGCCACTTTCTGGCTCGGGTCTGACACCAGTGCAGGATCATTGTCGTCGCCTCTTCCTCTGCTGTCAGGTCCAGAGCCGAGAACCGCTCCAGCTCCTCCATCTTTTCATCTAGTTTTTTTATTTATTTTACTTTTTCTTCTATATCTGTTGGCCTCGCAACCCATAGGCACGGTACGCATTACGCCATGGGTTCGGGTACCATACATATCTACAATATGTATAAAATATGTAACGTTATGTTTATAGCATGAATACCAATATACATACAATATATAGTTCCATAAGGGGTTTTCCAATAAGGACTTGACAACTTTTTTCCAAAATAAAATGCAACTCGACTTCGTTCATATGGCCACCGCGGGCACGTTTGCAGAGGTCGATTCGTTGGACCCAATTTTCGATGACTCGGCCACACATTTTGGTTGAAACGGCTGCTATTTCGCGTTCAATGTTGGCTCAGAGCTCTTCCAACGTCGTCGGCTTGTTGGCATAGACCAATGACTTGACGTAGCCCCAAAGAAAAAAGTCTAGAGGCGTTAAATCGCACGAACGAGGCGGCCAATCGACTGGTCCATTTCTTGAGATTACACGCTCATCAACTTACTCTTCAATAAATCGATTGTAACGTGTGCTGTGTGGCTTGTGGCACCGTCCTGTTGAAACCACATGTTGTCCTAGTCCATATCTTCCAATTCGGGCCAAAAACAATCGGTAATCATGGCGCGATAACGATTACCATTCACAGTAATGTGACGATAATTATTTTCGACGAAAAATATGGCCCTATGACGCCGCCGGCATGTAAACCGCACCAGTTATTTTTTGTGGATTAAGCAGTGTTTCATGAAGCACATGTGGATTTTCACCCGACCAATAACGCATATTTTGCTTATTGACGAACCCATTGAGCCAAAAATGAGCTTCGTCACTGAAGATGATTTTGCGATTAAATTGATCATCTTGGCGCATCTTTTCCAGAGCCCAATCGGAGAACGTACGTCGCTTCAAATGGTCCATCGGCTTCAATTCTTAAGTCAGCTTGATCTTGTATGGGTGTAAACCAAGATCCTTACGCAAAATCCGACATAAAGTGGTCTGGGCGATGCCCATCTCTTGAGAACGCCGTGGAATTGACTGATTTGAATCATTTGCTACGGACGTTTCAACGGCAGCGATATTTTTGACACTTCGACCAACCCGTTGTCTCACTGGCACGGCAACATCACACAACGAATATATAGACTCAATATTTTGCACAAAACTTGTTACTGCCTGTCTACTAGGGCGAGAATTACGACCGAAAATCGGAGTTAACGCTCTTAAAGTAGCGGTCACCGACTCCGAATTTCTGTAGTAAATTTTTATAATTTGCAGACGTTGTGCGTTCGTGCACTTTACCATGATGAAAATGTTAAGTTTACTGAATAAATTGACAGTGACAGTTCGATGTTTAGTGTAAGGGTGCGTTCACAAATTGAATTCAAAGTTGTCAAGTCCCTATTGGAAAACCCTTAGTTAAGAAATTTGATAATGATGACCACCGAGTAGCCTTGCCTCATACGCCGAAGGTCCCAGGTTCGAGTCCTGGCCATGGCATTCATTTGTGTGATGAACACAGATGTTTGTTTTCGGGTCATGGTTGTTTGTATTTATATATGTATGTTTAATCTGGGTTCCCTGCCAGTTCGCTGTATATTCATTCATATAATTTTCTAGACATGAACAAATACATATTTCTTTTTTTTAAGGGGCCATTTTGTATTTTGTATTAAAGCAAAGCTCAAAAGCGCTCACATGCGCCCGGGGGGTGGGCTATCCACAACCTGCCCACCCGCTCGGTTGCATGAGAGTTGCACCCTAGTGCGCTTAGGTCGCATTTGCAAGCAAACAAGCCTACCTAGCAAGTACAACCTACCTCACAGGCCGAGTCATATATAATTTCACCTTAATCATTTTCTTTAATCATACCTTAAAGATCAACAATGAATTTTTTTACAGATTGCCTCTTCAATGGTAATATGTACTTTCCTGTCCGGGCCATGGATGTTTATATCTTCCAAAATGATAACCCTGAACAAAGACTTTCAAGATCAACTCAAGATATTTGGTTTCGACTTGTCCATCATTGCATTGGTGGCAGCATTGTGGGTACTTCTGGTATTCGTTATTACTAAGAAATATAAAAGGATGCCACATAGATTGACTATTTGTTTGTTAATATCACAGGTTAGAATGTTTTGCTATATTTTTTGTACATCTTTTTTGACTTTTTGCCTAGTAGAATATTAAGTAGTGGCTGCGTGGTGTTTGTGGGAGTAGTCAGAAGCTCTCAGTTTGATATAGTTTCATTAGTAACCGTGAATGCTTTTGTATTTATCATCGAGATTTGTTCACTCTTGGACCACTCAGCTTCTGGGACTGTCTCAGGATATATTTATTATTAGATGCTCAAGGTTCATACATTTTTTAGAATCTAAATTCTGATCAAAATCATCTGGCTTTAAAATTTTGTTTTTATTAATAAAACCCTAGCGATAAATTTTAATGCTGCGAATTAACAAACATTTATAAGCCGTAATCTGTCTACGCACTTAATCTCACGTAAGATCTATCAACAGATTATTTATTGTAGATAGCCACGTTTATCATAAGCAATACAGGAGCATTTTTGTAGCCTTGCCTTCCACAGCCGAATTAATTGCATAACCAAATTATTCGTTATACAGAGCATAACATAAAGGAAGCATAATACTTGAGGGTCAGTAAATATCCCATTGTTAGAATATACTGTAAAAGAATTGGAGTTATTGGGGCTGGTTAAGACTTACATAATTTTTTTACTTCAACATCTTTGACACCCCTAAGTGGTTTTCATACCTACCTATGCATGAGGCACGAGGCGCGCGCTCCGGTGTATGGTACCTTGGGTCCAACGGAATTGGTACTTAAGTATTTTGGCCTTCATAACGTAGTGTGGATCATACACAGACAACCCCCTATCTGAGGCGCCATTTCACCATGTGATTGGCGTCCAAAAGAGCGCCAGCTCATCATGTGCTGGTATTCGGATTATCTACGACGTGAGCGGCTTCTACGCATAGTAAGTATTATTACATAAACAATGTTGAAAACAAATTGAGACAATGTTGCAAACTCTATCGAAAAAACGTAATAGATCTATATTAATTAGTAGTGACCTGAATATAGATACCTTAAAAAATACAAAAAGCTCAAAAAGATTATTTAGTTTACTCTCTAACTACAATATTTCTATACATATAAATTAACCGACTAGAAAAAAATCGTGTATTGACGTAATTATTAGTAACCTAAATTGTATAAGAAATGACGTTCATCATTTATGCTTATCCGACCACGAAACAGCTCAAACAATGACATTTACAATTAATAATAAAAATCAAAACTTAAAAACTAATACTAAATTTTATTTTGACCTTAAGAGAGATCTGAGCAGAAAAAATATTCAGAAGTTCGTAGAAATACATTCTATTCTGCGTTATCATTCAATGAAGTTTATAGCGAAAATAATACAGAAATGGCATTTAATAATTTCACGACCATCTTACCTTTTTTTTAAAGTAAAAAATGTGAATAAGCCGATTAAAAAAGAAACTAACAGAAGAAAATAACACAAGGTTTAAAAAGATCTTGTATTGTTAAAAGACAATTATATTTAAAATATCTGCTTTGTCGGCACAATAAAATACAAAATAAAATAAAGTATAATGAGTGAATGAATGGAGTGTTTCTTAAGCTCGCGAAAATTGGAAAATATTCAATATCTATCAAAATCTAAAAATATTTGTAAATCAAGTTGGGCTTTGATTAAAAACACCGCAAAGCAAAGTAATTCATCTAAATCAATTGATGAAATAAAATATAACAATGACATTTATACAAATCCTTATGACATATGTATGGCCCTCAATCAGCACTTTATTGCTACTGTAAATTTAAATGCATCAATAATAAACCTAAGCATAATTTCTCTAAAATAAAAACAAATAATAGTACAATTTTTATGACACCAGAAAATGAAACTGACATTTTAAAAATATTAATGGGACTGAAAAACACACAATCCTCTGGATAAGATCACATGTGTACAAAAACTTTGAAGTTTGCTGCTAAATATATTGTAAGACCGTTGACATACATAATAAATGTATCATTATCTGAGGGTGTATTTCCTAATAGGATAAAAAAATCAATAGTGAAACCGCTGTATAAAAAAGGAGAATTGAACAATATGGACAATTTCCGACCAGTAACGCTTGTACCAGTTTTATCTAAGAATTCTAAGGAATCTAAAGAGCCGTTTATGACAAATTGTACTCATTCTTTGCAAAACACGATACATTAAGTAATAAACAGTTTGGTTTCAGAAAAAATTGCTGTACATCGTTAGCTTGCTATTCTTTAATTAAAGGAGTAACGGAATCGTTGAATCAGGGAATATATCCTGTCTGACACAGGACTCTACTTAGACATGTCAAAAGCGTTTGATCGTGTATCGCATCAAATAATTTTGACAAAGTTAGAACGTTATGGAATAAGGGAAAAGCTTTGAATTGGCTGCAAAGTTATCTAAGTTACAGAGAACAATGTGTGGAAATTGCTCGGTTGAAGGGCAACACTCTATGTAAATATCAATCTCCTTATTCCCTCAACAAACGAGGAGTTCCTCAAGGTAGCGTCTTAGAGCCTCTATAGTTTCTAGTTTATATTAACGATCTCCCAAAAAATATTGACCATGAATGTATTTTATTAGCGGATGATACGACAGTTACAATTAAAACTAAAAATTAACATGACTTTGAAAAAGAGACATTTGAATCACTTACTGACATGATAAATTTTCTAGATATTAATGAATATTTAGTTAATATTGATAAGACCATAATAATAATCTTTCAGACATACAATTCTCAAATTCCTAAACTTGACATTAAATTCAATAAGACATTGTAAATTCAACTAAATTTTTAGGTGTTACCTTGGACAATCATTGCAATAGGGAGCACCACGTAGGTTATGTCTGCCTCAAAATTGACCGATATATATAAATATAAATTTGTTCTTAAACAAATAGTGTAGGTTGTATAGGTTTCAGCTACAAAACTTGCCTATCATGGATATGTTGCCTCAGTACTCAGATATGGCTTATTCTATGGGGCAAATCAGACGAAGCACATAGAGCCTTTATTGTGCAAAAAAAATGTGTACGATCGATTTGTGGAGCACATTTTTTAGATAGTTGCAGAACCCTGTTTGCTAAATTAAAAATCTTGCCGCTTCCATCACTGTATATATTCGAAATTTGTTGTTTTGTGAAACAGAATAGGCAATTATTTGGAACCAACAATGAAGTGATCGGCAGACGAGGTAGACACAAAGATAAACTGTACGTACCTTATCAAAAATTGTCTGTCTTTAGCAATAACGTGCATTGCATGGCGGTACGTATATAATAGGTCTTTACCTATGAAACTGCCGTTTTGCCGCACTCGCCATTTCAAATGAAAATTTTTTTTTTGACTGATAATTCTAATTTCAAATTAATTTTATTTGACAAACATGGAATTCTTTTTCTAAAATCGTCATTTGTTTAATAGTTAGTGTTTTGTTTTCAACGCATTCGAACATTTTTCGTCATCATGGATAAGTTAAAAATTCGAGTAATTATGGAATATGAATGAGTACCGTCGTGGCAGCAAAGCGGCACGCAACATCAACGACGTTTACGGAGCGAACACTACAAACGAACGCACCACCCGTTATTGGTTTACCCGCTTCCGTTCTGGAAATTTTGACCTGAAAAATGAACCCCGTGGTCGTCCGAAAACTTTGGTCGACAATGACGAATTAAAGGCAATTGTGGAAGCTGATGAAACTCAATCCACGGCTGAATTAGGAGCAGCTGCCGTTAGCATCAAAACAATATTGGTCCATTTGCGTCAAATTGGCAAGGTAAAAAAGCTTGACAAATGGGTACCCCACGAACTTAATGACCGCCAGCGCGAAGTACGCGTGGAGACGTGCCTTGCACTGCTCAGCAGGCATACAAATGAAGGAATTCTGAACCGCATTGTTACTTGTGACGAGAAATGGAGCCTGTTTGACAATCTTAAGCGCTCAGCAAGTTGGTTGGACCCTGGTTCAGCACCCAAACAATGCCCTAAACGAAAAATTACCCCTAGAAAAGTGATGGTCACTGTTTGGTGGTCTAACGCGGGTGTAATTCATCACAGTTTCTTGCCAAACGGGACAAGCATTACTGCAGATGTGTACTGTGAAGAACTGAACACAATGATGGAGAAGCTCGCACGTCTCCAACCAGCTTTGGTCAATCGTTCGGCTCCACTGCTCCTGCAAGACAACGCGCGACCTCATACTGCACAGCAGACGGTCTCCAAGCTTCAAGAGTTGGGGTTGGAAGTTCTCCGTCATCCGCCGTACTCACCAGACCTTGCGCCTACAGACTTCAAATTTTTCCAGAATTTGGATAACTTCTTGGCGGGAAAAAAATTCAATACCCGAGAGGCAGTACAAAATGCCTTTGAAGAATTTGTTGCCTCCCGTCCAGCTGATTTCTTCAAGAAAGGCATCAATAAGCTACCAATGCGATGGCAAAGATGCATTGATTGCATGGGTGATTATTTTGATTAATAGAAATAAAAAATATATAAAAAAAATACGCTTCATTTATTTCGTGAAAAACGGCAATTTCATAGGTAAAGACCTAATATAATAAATTACCAGTAAGTTTAAAGGAACTACCAATGAATAAATAGAAACAGGATTATTTAAATGTTTATTAGAAAAAATGTATTAAAGTGTAAACGAATATTTAAATGAACGATTGACATGAATTATTATATTATTATCTATGTTTGCAAATGGTGTTAACTGTGTTTAATTTATTTCATTTTATGACATGTTTTCTTCTCTATTTTTTAAGGTATTTTTTTGACATCACCATTTAAATTTTTTTCTTCTCCAGTTATTTATTAGATTTTTTTTATGTTTGTGGGTTGATTGATTGTTAAATAATTATTACTTTGTTGATGGACTTATAAATATTATCTAATTAGTAATTGTTTTTTTCTTAATAACATTTTGCACGTTAAAATCCAGCAGTATATGAACGAACGAAAAATAATTGTAAACATCTGTTATAACGCTTATACTTTCAAATAAAGAATTGATTATTATTATTATTATAAGACTCGTTGCTTTAATACACGTGCCGTTAATATCCTCCTTTAAGACACTTTAACTTTACTTTAATAATAGCTACCTACCTTAGCGACTAACGTTCACAAAAGATACGAATAAACTATAATAAATAACTTAACAATTATTATTACTAAAAGAACGAAAGCAAACCCCTTTCTTTAAAAGTTGTGTTCATTCAGCATACGGTTTACCTAAATTCCAAATTTCTTCCTAACCCATTTAGAAGTTATTGCGCGCAAGAGATAAAATCAGTTAACAAACATGCACAAACCTCACAAACTTTCACACGTAGGTATGTTGGTATAATATTAGTACAAATAATATCAGTCCTTATTGTGTTTGGATCCTTAAAATGACATTTTTTACAAAGTAAGTACGGAGGTACCTACTTACCGCTCTTTCGAAGTTAGGAAGTTCGTAATATGCATGCACCCACATTGGTACGTTTATAAACATATTCACACACACAACTAAAACATAGGCACTAGATTACCACTGTACACAAAAACACCTAAATCAGAAAAATTTATAAGGTACAACAAAATACTTCACTCCGCCTGCACGTATTTAAGATCAGCGGTGAACTGAAATAAAATAAATCTTAAAAAAAATGTAATTGACTATTATTTTTAACAAAAATATCGCCAGGATACGCAAAAGCCGCTCAAATGCCGAAAGTCGATAGAAATGCATAGAGCAGTGAATTAAAGTTTCGCATATAGCAAAATAAAAAGTAGGTAGATAAAATTTCGGAATTATTTTAATAATATTATAGCTTAACTGTAAGTACAGTTAAGCTATAATATCATTCAAAATAATTGAGAGATAGTTTAGGTACATTATTTTTAGTTTAGGTAGTATGTCATGGTAAAGTGAGTTATTTTCTGCAGCAAAAACATATTAAAATAAATTTTAAAGTCACATCAATGAGAATACATAATGGTCGTAAATAGTTAAAACGAAATAAAACTTATTAATAAAAAATTAGGGTGCGGACGCCCAGTTTTAGTAATGGAAATACATCGTAATAATAGCATACAGTTACTGGTTAAAAAGTGATTTTCTAAAAACTTGTTTTAAAAAGTGTTTACCTACGTAAAATCATGTAGCTACACTACCTCTCAATAACTACAGTAAAGCTTTAATATCATTTAAATAATTATTCCGAATTGTTATCTAAGTACCTACTTTTTATCTTGCCGTGTGAAAATCTCTTTATTCACTGCTCTATCCAAGTCCACGTGGACTCAAAATAAATTTATAAATTGTCCTTCGCTTTTCGTCTTTTGCATGTCCGCGGCGCGTGCGGCGGCGATGCATCTGAGTCTAGCTCCGCCCTTAAATTTATTCATTTCAAAAATAGACTGGGTTCCTTACTCATAATTTTTTTAACTTACTATTTTCTAAATTTTATTTTCCAAAGTAGATACTTATGAGAAACAACTAAATTGCTTTAGATACGATTTATGATGAGTAGTATTAAGTACTTAAGATGACCAATAGTTAATTTTAAGATTTTAAGTTAAGATAGGATTTTAATATTATTTTAATGTCAGCAAAAAATAGTATTAGTATTTTACGATTGAAAACTACTTGACGAACCCTTGCGAAAATGACAAAATTGAGATATTGCGCTGCTTTAAATATCGGCTATGGGTGGTCGACTGGAACTGAAATGAAATGAAATATTTATTTCTCAACATTGACAATTACTTGTTCTTATTGACGTCAAATAAAACATGATTCTACCACCAGTTCGAAAAAACCTTCGTGAAGAAGAACTGGCAAGAAACTTCACGGGTATATTTTTTTCAAAATAAATTTACAGAATCTCTTTATGTCTATACAAAATTATTCTTTTCTGCATCTGTTAGCTCGGCAAGTCTCCCTCCCCCCAAGTATCCAAACGACGAACACCCTCAAACGGCACCCGTTCATGAGTTAACGCGGGATCCAGCCATCGCCCTCCTCAACCATATTAGAGGGAAGTAAGCGACCCGTCACCCGACGCAACCATAAGAAGACGTACTTTAGTACTTTACTACTTTAACTGATTCCGATGGTACCATCGGAATCAGTTAAAGCTACTCAAAATTAAGGTTTTATTATTTCGCTACGCTGAACCCCCAACATTATTTTAGGATAAAGACTAGATGCTTTCGTTGACTTATTAGGTATTCATTTTATTTTTTAATTTTAGTATCTTCGTGTCCTTTGTGAGCGTTAGTTGCTATCCCAATTTTCTTTTTTAAGTAAAGTTAATATGTAAAGTGATAGTATACATGACAGTAATGAAGAAAGTGCACGGCATGTTTATTCGAATAATGAGTTCAATGACATGATGTTGTGTGTTGGCGCTGCTCGTAACCACAGCATTATTGAAGCTCGTGAAATTTACCGCCAGCGGTTCCTGGAGGGCAGACCGCCAGCTGAACAACGACACTTACCAAACTAAAGTGTGTTTAGGAATATCTGTCTTCGGCTACAGCGTACCGGTTTTTTCACGAGGATTGCAGCGAGGGTCGTCCACTCGCGCGTTCCGTCGACTTAGAGGAACGGATTCTGCATCACGTCGAAGAGAATCCGAGGACCAGCACACGTCAATCACATGGTGATATGGCGCACAGAACATGTGAGTGTGATATACCAACACGACGGAGCACCTGCACACTATGATCGTCGCGTCCGCGGATACTTGGATGCGATATATCCCGGCAGAAGCGACCGGATACCTTGGCCAGCACACTCCCCAGATCTGACTCCGTTAGACTTTTACTTGTGGGGTTATGTGAAAAGTTACGTATATGCAAAGGAGTGCAATACGCGGGAAGAAATGCTAAAAAGAATAAACGCGGCATTCACATCCATAACCTCACACCATGAAGAAACCAGAGCGTCCTTAATTCGCAGGACAGCTTTGTGCATTGAAGGATGGAAATTTTGAGCTTTTTTTTGTGATGCTGGCCTAGTGTGCATAAACTAGTATGGTAGGAAAACCATTGTTGCGCGCGTCCCATCCCATGTCGCAGCCTATACGTGTGAATAAGTGAAGTGTTTTTACTTTTTAAGTATGACGTACTTAAATACATCGAATTTTAGAAACATTTATCCATGGGCCTAATGTATCGTTTTTTGCCATCTTAGTATCAAAGATGAAGAATAATGTTGATAGAAGAAAACTGTTGATTATTATTATTAAATAGTCATTTTAAATACGTAAATACATATGTTTTTTTATTATTTTAAATCATTAAAGTAACTAAAATCGTATCCAATCGCAATGGCATCACGCGCTACTCGATAGGTAGGTAATTGATGACGGCTACGCTCAGCACCGCGCCGAGCGCCGCCTCGCGCGCCTCATGCATAGCTAGGTATGAAAACCACTTAGGGCTTTCAAAGATGTTGAAGTAAAATGAATGAAATGAAATAAAAATGACAGTTATTGGCCAGCTTTTTTAATGGTATTAGTTACTCTACACCTTTGCCTTTAAAATAGCACCAACATTGCGCCCCTACGACACGTAGAACTTAAACCGGCGTTGTTTTACAAATTAAGGTGAATTTTGCTGAAATAAAAATAAGTCGCTGCAGACTGGTAGGGTTTTGGAATTCACCCCCATATGGGGTATTTTCGTCGATGAAATAGTTAAAAGTTAATGCTCCTAAAGTTTTATTACTACTTGCCGGGACACAGTGTATAATCGGTCTTCCCTCTAAACGATAGCGAGCTACGTTTTGTAAAAACTCACATTTTCAGGTATTAATTTATTGTTAGATATTTCTAGTGGCGCCGCCTTTGGGCTGGACCCCTATGACAACGGCCTCTCATACCCCGGTGACAAAACATCCTCACTACAGCCTTCTCCCGCGTCTCCATAATCAGAAACTAATTCTTTCGGAGATAACTGACACCTACTCCTTTCCTTAGGTTCTAATGAACTTACCCCACCATGATCTATAATATTTTCGTACGGAATTGAAAAAGTCACTGTGCCTTCGAATTATATTTTTATTATCTAAAGCGATTTTGTAAGAAACTGGTCCCGTTTTTTCGACTACTACGCCTTTAGCCCATTTATTCTGGCTGTTACTATAGTCCCGAGTTAAAACGTTATCTCCTAACTGAAAATACCTATTTGCGCCGCCGGCTTTTGAACTTGAATTCAAACTTTTGAATTTGAACCGCCTACTAGGCCGCAGTCCGTCCAGCCGCGTGCGCAACCTACGCCCTACCAGCGCCACTGCCGGCGCTACTCCAGTCGTCGTATGTTCGATGTTCCTATATTGTAATAAAAATCTATTTATGCTTGTAGATAAATCAGTACCTTCGCATGTAGCCTTTTTAAGTGTTTTTTTAATTAGTTTGACCGCGTTTTCCGCCGGCCCATTCGCTTGTGGTCTATACGGTGCTGATGTCGTATGCCTAATTAAGTTATTCTTACAAAAATTTGCGAATTCTTGACTTTGAAATGGTGGGCCATTGTCAGTGACGAGCTGGAGAGGTAAACCAAATCTAGAAAATATTTTTTGAAAGAACAAAATTGTTTGCTTGGCAGCTGTACTAGAAATTTCCTCAGCTTCTATCCACTTACTGAATGCATCTACCAATACAATATAATATTTGCCGCCATACTGCGCAAAATCCGCGTGCACACGCTGCCACGGGCCAGCGGGAAATTCCCAGGGATGTAAAATAGCGCGCGGAGGCGCGTCGCGCACACTACGACAGCATTCGCAATCACGGCAGGTGTTTTCGATGTCGCTATCCATTGACGGCCAATATACATAATTCCTAGCAATGGATTTCATTTTTACTATTCCCAAATGACCGTCATGTATTTCTGCTATAACCGATTTCTGTAATATTTGTGGAATAACAATTTTATATTTATATATTATACACCCATGTTCCAAAAACAACTCATTACGACGTACAAAGAAAGGTTTTTCTTCGTCTAACACACACGTATTTGGCCATCCAAACATAATGTAACCGGATATTTTACTTAAAATTCTATCTCTTTTAGTTTCCAACGCGATATTTTTATAACTTACGGGTAAAGTCTCATTTAAAAACATAACATAACTAAACTCTAAAACCTCACCGTCCGCGGTGACGTCACGCGCTGGAGACAAAGGCAGTCGTGACAATGCATCGGCGTTACCGTTATGTTTGGATGCCACATATTCAATTTTAAAATCGTATGCAGCTAGTTTGGCTGCCCAGCGTTGCAGTCTACTTGCTGCCGTCTGTGGGATGCCCCCCTTGGGCCCAAAAATGTACACCAGTGATTTATGGTCCGTTTTAAGCATAAAACGTCTACCAAATAAATATTGGTGATGTTTTTGTATACCATATAAAATAGCAAGTGCCTCTTTATCTAATTGACTATAATTTTGTTCTGCGTTTGTTAAAGTTCTTGACGCGCAGCTAATTGGACGCTCCGAGCCGTCTGCATAGCGATGCGCTAGCACGGTGCCGACGCCATACGCGCTGCTGTCAACTGCCAATACTAGAGGTAGCAAAGGGTCATAATGCGATAGCACTCTGTCACTTGTTAAAATATTTTTTATTTTTCTAAAGGCGTTGTCACAGTCCGTATTCCATAACCACTTTTTATCTTTTTTTAATAATGCGTACAAAGGATGAAGGATGGAACTTAGATTCGGTACAAATTTACCATAATAATTAATTAATCCTAAAAAGGCTTTTACCTGGGTAACATTTTGTGGTGTGGGTGCATTTGTGATAGCTTCTAATTTAGTCTTATCCGGATGTAAACCATTCTTATCTATAATAAACCCTAAGTATGATACACTTTCTTGTAAAAATTGACATTTCTTAATTTTAACCGTTAGTCCCAGTTGCGCAAATCTTTCGATTACAGCTCGTAGGTTATTTTTATGTGTTTCTCGGTCCTTACCCGTTACGCACACATCGTCAAGAAATACAACTGTATCCGGCACGCCCCTGAGCGTATCCTCCATAATTTTTTGAAATTTTTCAGGTACACAACAAAGACCATAAGGAGTACGGCGGAAAGCATACGTTCCAACGTGCGTTGTTATAGCTGTGCACGCTTGCGAGTCGGGGTGGAGAAGGCACTGCATATACGCGTTAGTTAAATCAAGTTTAGAATACTCCTGTCCCCCACTTAAGGTAGCAAATAGTTCATCTATCCGCGGAAGTGGATAATGATCTCTTTTTAATTTAGGATTTACTGTAGACTTGTAATCCCCACAAATACGTATATCTCCCGAGGGTTTGATGACGGGAACTATCCACCGGGTAGATGGCGCCCTCGCTCTCCAAGCGACGCAACTCGCGCTCCACCGCGGCTCGCAGCGCCAGCGGCACGGGCCGCGCGCGCACGAACACCGGTTCCTTGTCTACGAGCTGTAAACGAATCTCTTTTTTACACGTACCTAATTTATCTGTAAAAACCGATGGATATTCTAATTTTAAATTATCAATAAACTTTTCTCTATAATCTTGACTACACTGTTGAATGTTGTTTACGTACAAATAATTTATGTTGAAACGACGAATCCATGAACGGCCTAGTAAAGGCCGACTACCATTTTTAATTACATATAATTTTAAGTTTTGTTGGCAAATATGCTTAATACAAGCGTCAACCACTATGTACCCGATCGTTTCAATTTTTGACCCCGAATAGGAACACAATTTTAGTTCGTCTTTAAAAATCTCATAATTCGAAAAGAACTCATAGTAACACGTTTCACTTATTGCTGAAATTTTACTTCCGGTATCTAGTTCAAATTTTAACCTTATGTTTCCTATTGTGACGTCAATAAAAAAAGGTTTCTCCCCCGACGAAACGGCTCGGATATTACAAATTTCCTCCTCTGAATCGTAATCACTAATAAAATTATGCCGCCTTTTGTTCATTTGTTCGTTCGAAACTTTGCACATTAATTTTAAATGACCTTTCTTTTGACACTTATCACAAGTATATTGTTTGAAACGACACTTATCTGCCCGATGCGGCTTACCGCACCGCCAACACACGGCCTGCGCCGCGCCCATGAAGGGCCGGCTACCGCCACCGCCGCCAGCCACTGCACCAGCGCCGCCACCGCCGCAGCCGCCTGCGCGCGCTCCGCGCACTGCATGCACGCCCTCCGCGCACTGCATGCACGCCCTCGACACAGGCCGCTCCGCCGACCGCCGAGCCCGCGCCGCCGTCTCCGCCGCAGCTCACCCTCCTGGGTAAAGCCAAGCTGGATTCGCCATAACTCTGGCGATCGCTTACTTTCACCACATGCCGGTCTGCCGCCTCGAGACTCAGAGCTAGCTCCACCGCCTTTCTGTAGGATAAGTCTTTCTCCGCAAATAGACGAGACTTAACGTCTGCACTCGCCAACCCGATCACTAATTGATCTCGGAGATTCTCCTCCAGATTATTTCCGAACTCACAATGAATACTTAAGTGTTTTAGCTGTTGTAGAAATTCCATAGTGGTTTCTCCGGGTTTCTGTTTTCTCTCTCGAAATACTTGTCGTTCCGCTATTACAGAACGTTGCGGTTCTAGATGGTTCGAAACCAATTTCACCAGTGAGGCGTAACTCTTCTCTTCTGGTTGTTCAAGAGAAGACAAATAGCACATTAAATTATATGTGCGTTCTCCAACTAGTGTAATCAACATGGCTACCTTTAATTCGTCCTTAACTTCGTTCAATAACATATATTGTTCTAAACGCCGCACATAGGTATTCCATTGTCCCGAAAGTAAATCGAAAGGTTCTATTTTCCCAATCGGCATTTTCACCAACACTACTGATTTATTTAACTTCACAAAAGGTTCTAAAAAAAAACTTGCACGTGGAATTTCGTAATCGTCCTCGTCGCCAGTGTAGTATACGTTAATGAAACAACGCGGTCGGTATCTAACTGACTTTATTTCTATTGTACCCGCACTAATATACTACATGTATGTCATCTTTTAATTTCGTTAAAAGTCCTTTTCAGTTTTGTGAAAATTATGGATGATTCTTTTTATAACACCTTCATCAAAACTGTCAATATTTGTAACACTTTTCTTTCCCGATCGCTTCTTACCAGGCAACAATTATGCGCACCGTCCTACAAGAGACCTTTGTTGCTGCAGCAACTCTTTTTTGCACGTGCATTAGATTTATTTGAATGCCATAATAATAATAATAATAATATTTCTAACAATCACACCACATTATCTAGCCCAAATTAAGTATCATTAAGAACTTGTGTTATGGATACCATCATGGATGTCATCTTCGGCTTCTTTTTCCATAAACTTGGGAACATCGTAAATCATTTTTCTGGCTTGACGCCGCAAAACGTTGTTTCGATGAGGCATTTTTAACAGTAACGACACAAACAATAACGTAACAAAAATAAAAGAAACAAAACACAACAACAAGATAACAAAACGAAAACTTAAAAAATCTAACAATAATAACAAAACTACATTTCCGGAGTTGACTATACTTTGCAGCGAAAAGGGACACACGTATACAGTTCGAAGAACTCTGAACGCACACTAATGAACATTCGTAAGTAAGATCGCGGTCGGCGCGGGGCAGGGCCCTTCGGTTATGTCCCGCTGACACCTAAAATGCGTTACTGCGACGCGACTCGTACTGTGTTCAGAGGAGACTAGATATCTGGCGCGATCTGTACCAGAGATAACAGCGCGACAGCAAACAAATTAATAATATCGCTTTTCTTACGTAATACCGCAAAAGTAAGTATATAGAAACTACGGGAGTACTATTAAATGAATTTATCAAATTGAAGCCTCGTACGTGTGGGTATTCCTAAATAAATGGACCTGGAATAAATGTTATACTGACACAAAAAGTTACTTAACTGATATTTTTAGAAACGAGCGTGTTCCAACAAAAAGATAAACTCTTAGGTCAGCGGTTCCTAACCTTTTTCAGCCGCGGACCCCCAAGGAAACCAAGCAAAATGCCAAGGACCCCTGAGTAAAAAAAAGGTGTAATTTTCGGACAATATTATATTCCTTAATTAAATTTAAAAACTAAAAACAAACTTTTTCGTAGAAAAACCTTAATGTGAAGGTTGGTGCTGCTTTTTTGCAACTAAGTTAGAAATGTTTGGGTTGATATTATTACTCAATTGCAATCTCAAATCAGATTCCACATGTAACCTGTTCCTGTATTTGTTTTTGATGTATACAAGAGTAGAGAATGCCTTTTCACATAGGTACGTGGTGGAGAAAAGCAGCAAATGTTTCAGGGCTTCTTCTGAGACTTCCTTAAAATCTTTTTTTATATTCACCCAGAAACTACACAAGGAGCGTTCTTTGAAATTACGTTTCAAGGCAGAATCACACGATATTTCTATTAATTGGTTTTCTTGCACCGTTGTCAAGCCAGTTATATCAGAAACATCTGTGGTGAAAGGGTCTGCTATCCAATTTTTATTTTTGTCAGGTACTGAAAAATAATCCCGAAACGAAGACTTCAAAGCGCGGAGGTGATTTATTATCTCGTCTTGTACACGTGTAGGCAGCAGTGCTCCATCAGATGATGCCAAAAACACTGCCAGTGTAGGAAAATTGTTATAGTTTTTTTGAATGGTACGATTAGTCCACAGGTCAAGCTTTTTAAGCATTGTTTCTATTTTATCTTCAACTTCGAAGATGTTGTTATCTCTCCCTTGTAGACCCAAGTTTAGCTCGTTAAGGGCACTAAAGATATCAGCTAAATATGCTACCAATGTAGGCCATTCAAAGTCATTGAAGTGATCAGCATGTTTATTAGCGCCTCCTACAGAATTTTTCATAAAAAACATTCTGATCTCATCTCTCAGCTCAAAAACACTCGACACAACTTTGCCGCGAGACAACTAACGCACTTCAGCGTGCAATAGTAACTGCTTGTGAACGCTTCCCATTTCTTCACAAATCTTACCGAAAATACGGGAATTTAGAGGCCTGGCTTTAATAAAATTCACTACCTGCACTATGTCGTCTAACACCATTTTAAATTTTTCTGGCATATTTTTAGCAGCTAATGCCTCTCTATGAATGCAGCAATGGTGCCAGATAATAGACGGATTCATTTTCTTAACGCGCGCCTGAAGTCCGATTCGTGTACCAGTCATAGCTCGAGCGCCGTCAGTGCTAACTGCCACACATTTCTCCCACGGTATTTCATGAGTGGACATAAAGTTGTTTAAAACTTCAAATATTGCTTCGCCTGTAGTATGCGTAGGCAGAGGCATGCAGAAGAATAAATCCTCACTTATACTGTCGTTGTGTTCGTAGCGAACATAAGAAAGCAAATTTGCGTCATTGCTAATGTCTGTGCTCTCATCTAATTGCAAAGCATAAAAACAGCTCGCCTTAACATCCATAATTAACTGCTCTTTAACATTTCCTGACATATCATCAATTCTACTTTTCACTGTGTTGTTGGACAACGATATAATGTCTAATTCTTTTGAAGCTTTTTCTCCCAACATAGCAGAAACCATAACTTTAGCGCACGGTAATATTAATTCTTCAGCAATGGTGTGAGGCTTACCCTTTCTTGCAATTAACAAGGATACTTGGTAAGACGCTAATATAGCACTTTCGTTGTTGGTCCCAGTAGCAGTCTTATTTATTATTTTCTTGCTTCGTTCTAATTCCGAGGCTTTAATTTTGAAAAAGGATTGTGATTTCTCACGAAGTTCTTGATGTTTTGTTTCTAAATGACGTCGGAGTTTGGCCGGTTTCATCGACTCATTCGACAAAACTTCGTAGCATATGACGCACTGAGGTCTTTCTTCACCGTTTAAATTGGTACTTGTGAACCCGTAAGCTAAGTATTCGTCGGAAAATTTACGACGTTTAGACTTTGAAGTCGAAGGATTTTCATTTGCTTCGTCTGTAGCGGAATTATTTGGTTTTAACCAGCGTTTCATTGTCACAGTCCAATAACTTTAACGTTATTTAGTTTTAATTATAATGCATTGCAATACAAAACAGTACGTATGGGCGCAATCAATCACACGACTAAACTAATACGTAAAATTAGAGTCGAGCGCGTGGCAGTGCGGTGGGGTGGGGGGAAAAGTCACTTAGGTACGGCTCGCGCCCGGCGCGCTTGCACTGCACATTTCAGTTCAGTCAGTCTCGGACAATGCCCGCTGGCGCCTGATTGCTGCGCTCAGTTAGCGTAATAATTACGAGATGTTTGGCGTAGGTAATTTATTTATTTTTGTTAATGCTCTAAGTAAGATAGATGCGTATGGGACCGCGGACCCCCAGGGGTCCGAAATTGGGATATTCGCAATAACGCCCCAGACCACTAATGGGCAACTTTTTTATATAGCTTTTAAAATATAATGCAGAAATTTTTACTTTAACCACTTGATGGGTAGATCTGTAGGTTATTGATTCTACGTAATATGTATCCTATTTCGGGATCGGCAGCTGCGCGGGTGTTGCAACATGAGACTAGTAGTTTGTTTTAGGTTGTAGGGGTCGGAAGGCGTAGCAATAAAAATACACTCTATTGGAAACCCGGTTATAAAAATTAAAATAGGTACGATAAAATTCATACCTAAAAAAAGTAGGAACAACATTTTAGGTAGCCTCATTTATAAAAGAAAGTGTGACGTTTTTTTAGGTTTTTAGGTTTTTTAGGTAACGAGTGATGTTTAAAGTATTAAAAATACTTTAAAAAATCCCCAATTATACACACTTATAACTTTAACGGCACTCCTATTAATAAAAGTGAAACAGTCCGCGACTTGGGGTTGTATTTTGACCAGAAGATGATGCTTTCCGACCACATAGATTATGTTACCAAGAAAGCTTTCCGTAGTCTAGGTTTTGTCCTTCGCACTTGTAAACCATTCTCCAATAGAGAATCAATTAAGCTGGTGTATTTCTCGTATGTCAGAAGTATTCTGGAATATTCTAGTTTGGTCGCCACATTATATTATATACAAAAACCGATTAGAAAGAATACAAAAGAAATTTGTTAAACATCTTAATTATCGCTTTCGTTTGAACCCTGACTCTTATCAAGATAGCTGCAGGGAGCACGGACTCTTACCTTTGGAACAGAGACGTATTATGCTTGGTATGTGCCTTTTGTACGACATTTTACATAGTCGAATTGATTGCCTCTTGTTTTTGAACTTGTTTCTAGAACACATTACCGTACACCATCCTACCGTACGAGGCACACAGGTTTACTGCATGAACAATTACACCACACAAACTAAACTAAAAACAGTGTCATTTCCCGCATTACACATAAATACAATAAACACTTCAGTCAAATAAACATCTTTGCTTGTAGTAAACCTAAATTCAGAAAGGAAGTTCTTGAAATCTAAACGAAATAGTTGCTATTTGTATGCATTATATGTGTATATGTTTATGTATATGTATATGTGTATGTACATTTGTATTCCCATACTTTACTTTATTATTACTATTATCATTATTATAACTAAACTTCTTTCCTTTTTATCTGTTTAAGTATATAAGTTAGTTATAAATAAGTTATAAGTTAAGTATATAATCACAATATATATCTATATATATATATATTTTTTTTTAATAATAATAACATTTGCTTCAAAAATTTTTGTTATTCTACTGAAGCTATTTTAAAAAAATTGTTGGGAAACCTGTTATTGGCATTATGTTTAGTTAAACAATGTTTTATAATTTACCATGTATAATTATGCTGTTGGTTTTCTTAATAAAATAAAATAAAAATTAAATTACATTAATAAATTTAAGTAACTTGAAACTACATAAAGCGTAACTCTGTTAAGATAAAGTAATTTTATGATTTTTAATGATTTATGGCTCAAATTAGTTTCTATCATCTATTTTACGATTTGTTTCGATGCGTTGCTTGTCTCCACACCATCCACGCGATTTGAGAACTCAGGTGGTGCGGAAGTGCGGAATTGTTTAAATTTATGTATAAAACGACTTCTTCTTTTTTTGAACAGAATATTTTTGTAGATAATTTTATGATCCTCAACCTTGTTTAACCTAATTTTTATGAAAAACTTACAGTTCGACGGTGAACTTGAAGATATCATTAAAAATATTTTTTTTTAATTTTCAATGCGGTTTCAGCTTGTGCCGTTTTAATTTAATTTGAATATGTCAAATAAACATTTGTAACTCGATTACAGATAATACTGTCAATAGCAGTCATAATCGGCGGACCGCACCCGGCGTACAGACCTGTATGGCAAGAGGACTTACGCCAAGCGTTACTGATGTTTGGGGTGTATTCGTGCTTACTTTGGACGTCAATGCTGTCTGTTGGCCTTATTTTGTTGCAGGTAAATTAATAAGTACAGTATTCATTGCTTTAAACTAATCGACAATTTCTTTTTAGCATTTTGTCTAATTAATTATACAAAACCGGTTAAGATCTAAATGACCCGTATGTTTGAGTGAAACTTGTGGCCGTAAGGCTGGGGTTTCATTCTCTAATAGGGTATCCTTTGCGAAGTGGTGTCTTCTGTTAGATTGACCCTTTCTGACTAGACGAACAGGCGTAATGCGGCTTCCCCTTTCAATTCTATACATTCATCGAAACACGCGCTGCGAAAGAATTGTCGCCCAACACTTTGGTAATTTTACCATGTAAAGAAATACTGGCATTTTAGTACTGCCATCAGTATCTGAAATGAATGACGTCACTTTTGACAATCTTCTATTTGGCTTAGGGCTCATTTTTCAATGTTCAGATAATTTTTATCAGTAGAATAATTTAGAGGATATGACATAATTTCTATGGAGAGTTTTGTCAAGTGTCGAGTTATGTCCTGACGATTGAAAAAACTGCTCTAAGTCGAGTAGTCAGATGAAGCTTTTTCTAAAGCAGGACATGTAAGTTATTTTTACACCTAATTTATTTAAAAATTTGATTTTTATTTATTTAATTCATGAAAACAAACAGACTACGAAAATGTATCAAACGTGAAATGAAAGTAATTATTTTCGATATTCTGAAACAATTTATCGCTCTTATATTTGAAAATTATATTTCCGAATAAAATATCTTCCACAGAGTCGCGGGCCCTGTTTCCTCGTGACCTTATGGCCCATACTAGGGTTCGTGGCGTGGGGTGCGCCTGCTGTTATGGTCTCTATTCTCCTACTCGATAAGGGCGCTATTGCCGCGGAAAGCACGGCCAAAGACGCTTTGAGACTGTGCTTGCTTGTGTTCTGTATTACAGGTATGTGTTTAAAAATCTCAAGGTTTATTTACTTAAAACTTCATTAAAGAGTCAGGCATTTAAAAGACCACATTCTCAGTATGGAACATCGTTAGTTATTCTCATAACAACCTAGAATTTATATTAGTAAATAGAAAAAAATATTTTAATGTGCGTGATTACTGTTTCTTTTATAAAGTGTTTATTGGCTAGGTTTCTTCCATCTCATCTGATGATGAATAGTGACGAATTGTTACTCGCCTAACCAAGAGGTACCAAACTCTATCGATAAAATATTATATTATTGAATCAAAACTTTTTTTTTCGTATTTTACAAACACTTATTGTCATTTACTAAATAAGGAAATGAAACTTATCTTCACAATTTGCAAAAAATCTAATAAATATTCAATGTGTTATGAAATCGAATCCACTTATTTTTATTAATCCTTAATCTCAATTCACAGTGACAATGGGCTCACTAATAGTGTACATGCGTTTCCGACGCGGCCGCCCCATCAACTCGAGGTTTGCGTCGAACGCGACAGAAGACACCACTTCGAGTCCCGGGGCCGACGAAAGCACAAGTTTAGTGGATAATGCCGAGGGGGTTTCTAATACGCAGTCCATTTCTAATAATGGTAAGTAATTATTATTATTAAAATTTGTTTATTAGTTTTGCTATAATCAATTAAGGTTCACGCAGCAAATGTATTTCGATGTAATTTATGGAGATCTAAATTACGGTAAAAAAATTGTACTGTTGTTATGGTCAAGAACAGAGTTAAAAAATATTAAAGTGCCTCATTTGCAGAGCTTATTTCATTTTTATTATAATTTAAATACGATAGTTTTCTGTAAGTTGTAAGAAATTCTTGAATAGATTGTAGGTAATAAGGAAATAATCGTTATTCGCTTTGCTCACGTTCAAATCTGTAATTTCCACTATAACTGATAATCCCGTGGTAATAATAACGTCTTCTTCTAGTTACCAAAGCGATCACCGCTGAACCTCAAAAAACATATTGCATCATATACAATTTGTTTGCTATCGTGCTGCTTTCGCTGGTACGTAGGTTAGTAATACGGTTTTTTGGCAAGTAGCGATTGAAGAGCAAATATCGTGGGACTTGTTATTGCGAGTTACGTAATAAGCCTACGGGACAGAAAGCACGCAAACGCTCAAGTACTAAGCTACTGGCCTGGCGGTCACCCATCCTAGGTCTGCCGCACCGAACGGTGCTTAACGTGGCAATTGTCGAGTGGCAGCGTAAACCGTGCGGCCAATATTAATCTTAATATGAAGCCCTACACATAGTGAAGACAGCCAATTTGATTATCAAATGAAGACATCTTTCTATAATCACCTTTCACGTGACTTGTTTTGACGAAGCCAATTATAGTTCGTTCGCGTTAAGAATGCAGTGACGTATCGTCTCAGCATTGGGTTATAGCCAATAGCATCACCGATAGTAAGAAAACTTTTTCTAATACGGTAATCTCATTGGCTAGTATCTATACATTCTTGCTGCGACCGCCGCCCGGTTTGGACGTTCTAAGACCACTCCGATTGATCGGTGCCTTCCCGATATTTAGTGGCGCTCAGTTTACTGACGTCTCTGACTAGCGTGTTGGCTCCGTGATACGGTTTTTTACCCCCTCCGAGCGTTCTCAAAGTGATTTTTTCTTTGCGACTAAGTTTCTTAGTTTTCAAAGTGCTGTGTTGTGCTTGTGCTGAGTGCTGTGTGTGCCTAGCGTAAAGTATTTTGGTTTTAGTACAGAGGATACCTTACGGTGACAACCAATTTGTACTGATCCAGTCCTTTATTTTATATATTATTTATTTCTACTATTTATTTATTTACTATATAGGTCGTATTTACTGTATAGGTCGGCCTTAACGCGGTCACGGAGCACATCTTGGAGCAAAGGAACGTAGGTCGAAAACCGATAGGCACGGGTGCGCTTTTCTTTGACGTGGCTAAAGCCTTCGACAAGGTCTGGCACAACGGCTTATCATATCAGCTATTTGAACTAGGCGTGCCAGACAGCCTCGAGACTTTCTCCACTGTCGAACCTTTTGCTACAGATTGGAAGGTGCACTCACCAATCCCCGTCCTGTATTAACCGGTGTTCCACAAGGCTCGGTGCTTTCTCCAACTTTGTTTTCACTATACACTAGTGACATACCAAGGACGGAGAAAGTAGACCTAGCGCTCTTTGCAGACAACACCGCATTATACACATCTGATAGGAATCTACGTAGGTTAACTAAAATACTTCAATCCAGAGCCAACGCATTAGGCGCTTGGTTTAGGAAATGGAGAATATAAGTCAACCCAGAAAAAAGTGCAGCAGTGTACTTCTCTCTTTCAACCTGCTCTAGGACAAACTCTAGGAAACCCTCCAAGAGATTAGGTCAGATCACCCTGTTTGGTACTCCGATCCCATGGGCTAAAAAAGTCCAATATTTAGGAGTCACTTTAGGTAGTGGACCAACATTCGCGGATCACATAAAACGCGTCCGGAACCGAGCCGCCTTCGTCATGGGTAGGCTGGACCCTCTAATTTGCAAGAAGAGTAAAATGTCGCTTAGAAATAAGCTTACACTTTACAAACCTTGCATCCGCCCCATCATGACATATGCCAGTATGGCTTTCGCTCACGCCAGCAAGTCGAACCTCAATCACTTGCAGGTTATTCAAAATAGGTTCTTACGCAAATGCGTCGGGGCCCCGCCCTCTGTCCGCAACTTAGATCTGCACAAGGATCTCGAGCTGCCCACCATTGCCGCATTCATGAAGTTGGCGTCTAGACGCTACTTCGATAATGCTCCCCACCATCCCAACCCGCTGGTCCATAAGTCATCTAAATACAGAGCCAACCTGACGCGGCGGTTCGTTATAGGCGTCCGCGTAACGTCTTAACAGATCCCGACGATGATATTAAATAAGGAACGCCGGTGTTCCAGTTAGAAATAGGGCAACACGGCATTCGAATCGCGTATCCCACCGGTGGGCCAGGCTAACGCGTCGTACGCATTCCTACTGAGTTTCTTGCTGGTTCTCTGGTAGTAGATGATCCTTCCGAACCAGTGGTAGTTTCAATATACGACGTCCTAAGCCGAGGTCCGTACACTCTCGGGTGCCCTTAGGCATATCGTATGTAGGAGTAGTTTAAGTTCCAGCTAAGCGCCGTCAGCGCTAAGCTACAAAGTCCAGTGAAATTTAAAAGGTCCATAGGGCTATAAATAAACTGTCCATTACGAAAAAAAAAGGCTAGTAAGTGGACTCACTGCATTCTTAACGCGAACGAACTAAAGAGGACTGTCAAACGTGACATCATGTATTTCGAATGCAGACAAAAGTGCTATTATTATTTATTGCGGTATTTAATGCCAGCATTTTTTTACCGACTAATTTACCATAGTTTTGGAGTATGTATTTTTTCGCAGCACTTTTTGTTTAGTATTTGTGAATTGAAAATTTAAGCCCGTTCGTCTAGTTTGCTTGGTCGTTTAGTACCTCTTTGGAAGAAAAGACAGCGAAGTATTCTCGTATTAGACCTACAGGTCGTAAAACCTATGTGTCTTATCTTAGTCTTAGGATCAAGATATAAAATGCAAAATGTGTTTTCCAGTACCTACTTACAGTTTGTTCAAACGAAAATATAGATTGGTATAACAAATATTAATTTAAATTATTTTTCACGCTTCCCTAGGAACTGAGGAGCTCGGTAAGTATAAACAGAATTTATTTTAAAATAGTGGACAAATCCATTTTATTTTCAATCATTAGCATTATCATACACACGGCCTATTTTTGATGTGTACTGGCAGGTATTAGTAAGTAAGTATATGCAGTTGTGATTTTGTATTTGTATTGATATCTTATAGATATATTGTAGAGCTTACTTGTTTTAAATTTTTTGTGAGCATTATAAAAGGTAAGTTGCAAATCATCTTTAAAAGAGGGGTCAAAAATATAAAAGGGCTTCATTTAGTTTCATTAACCGTGTCAATTTCATCAATTTCACAACGTCAAATTTTCATTCTACGATTAAAAATAAAAACGTTCTTTTTTCAACATTAGACGTCGCTGATCAAAACTCAAAAGTCAAGAAAATATGACATGACAGCAATGACTGAGTGAGTGATAGACAAAAAAAATATGCTCCCGAAAGTGCTTGCGTGCGATGAGTACTGATATTTTTACACAGGTGCACAATGCAAGGTGAAGGAGCCATAGATATCAATTTCAGTAAACTTTACGTAAAGAAAAAAAACGAATACAATAAAATAACCTAATTTACCTCAAGGAACACTATATTATTTATCTTTTATACGATGTGTGTGTGTTTGACTGAAAAAAAATATATGATTAATATGTATCTGGTAGAAATATATATATCATAATATAAACATACGATCAGTCAACAAACAAAGAGATTGACATTGACTCTTGAGTTTTGTTCGACGCCATCTAGTTTCGAATGAAATATCTTTAAAAAAAAGAAACGAAAAGCTCTCATTGAAAAACCCTGTTTCATGTAATAAATGTACATGAAAGAGGGTTTTTTATATTTTATATTTTTAAAATTTTATATTTTTTCACGTGTGTATCAATTGATTTTAGATTAGTTTCACGCTTTTTCGTGTAGCTGTTATGTGTGTGTATGGGATGCTTTTGTAGAACTAAATTACAAGTCTCTTTGCAATCTCACGACGTTATAGGTTATATTAACAATATTTTTGTATCAGATTTAAGTACTACGTAGAAGGCAAAAGCACTGTATTTTATTGTAGAAAAAATTCAATTGTCAGCGACACAGATTTAAATAAATATATATTATTTCTTCAATTAAATATATATTTATTTAAAAGCGCATATTTAAAATTCTAATAGCTTTAAAAATTCGAGACCTACATACTTATGTAAAAATAATCCTTAAGAAATATATATTTAAAAAGTTTCAATATTTGTAAATCTCTTATGTCGTTTATGTAGAGTATGTAGTTTTTATAGGTTTAAGAGCTTGGTAGTGTTGGTAGCAGTGGCCCAGTCTTCAATACCATAATATGTCCCGGATTCGACTTTTGGAAGTCCTAGACATTTTTGTTATTCATATTCTGGGTTCCATATATTTCGCTGTAAGGTGGAATCACCATGGATGGATGGATATATCCATAATACAGGTTCTGCTTATCTTGGGACCATATCGCATTGTCGGTTGTTATTTTTATTTTATTTTATAAATACACACATTTTCAGGTTGTTACGGCACTATAACAGCTACGCCATCACCAAATAAACCAAATTGTTGCACAAGGGAACCTAACAACTGTGAAAGTACTTGCATAAACGGACTCACGCCCGCTAGTGGTCCAGATGTTGAAGATATTGCTGTAAATAATACGTAAGTGTGTGTTACTTTAAAAACAGAATTCAAAGCACCATTTAAAAGTTTTAGTAAAGCAGGTTATGTTAATAACCTCGAGAGATCTTACAGCTTTAATTGCCAAAAAATTTAAAACTTCTTATTTTTTATATCAATTCTGCAAATACGATATTATTGCACATTAAATATAATTTACATAGGTCCATTTTTAACAAGCTACGAGCATGACTGAATACCTCAAGCTAGGTCAACGGTTGAGAGACCTGTTTTGACAGTTATGTAAAATTAAATCAAGGGTTCAATATTAAATGTACAATATTGTATTTGCTAGCTATCAAAATTATATAAATAGTTTTTTTTTATATATAACAATATATTTAAATTTAAAAAAATATAATTATAAGCGTGCACGTAGACGCCAACCTTGCTATTTTTTAAAGGTAGAAAGCAGCTTTATTACCGTATATCATATCTTTATTACAGCTATAATCATTTTTTGTCCTTTTACTGATAAACTAGATGCTCATTACATACGATACATTTTTTCAATATATAATTTACTTCTAATCTGCTTCGTAAGAAAGCTGAAAAACACATTGTTCTATGTTTACCGTAAAACATGTGATCTATATTTGTATTTCCTTATATGTTTTGTGATGGTATCAATGTTTTTATAATGTATAAATAAGTTTATCAATGAATACATTGTGATGGTATCAAAGTATACAAATAAGTGTAAATAAATTGTATTCAATTTTAGACAAATAAAACCCGTGCTATGTTATGTTCTTCGTTCGATAGTAAAAATTTTGTAGGTACCTATTTTTAATTTATTGACAAATTTATATTATTATGTACACTTCAATAAGGAGAGTAGTATATCACAGTTTATTATGAAGCCCAAAAAATAACATCTGATAGAGTAGTTTTCATTCAATACTTTAACATCTTCTCTCGTTTTGTAAACCAATTTGTTCAAAATTTTAGTTACCAGTGGATTCGTTGTTGAACTTAGGTTCAAAATATACAGTCATTACAAATTTGTTAAAATAAAATACCTTAGCTTATTACTATACCACAGTGTATTATGAAGCCAAAAGAAATAACATTAATAAGCATTAATAAATTGTTCAGCATTTTTGACTTTTACAAACAATAACATTTTTTAAATAAGTTTGTCAAGTTTGTCAATGAATACATGTCACATGTGACACGAATAGGTTTCATAAAATACACCTTAAAAATTATACTTAATACTTTAACATGTAAGTTCTCATGAGACATTTCGTACTGTACAGTATTTTTTAGTTTTTATTGTTTACACTCTATTCTAAGTACTTTTGATAGCCTTAAAAGAGTGGTATCGAAAGTTTCATGTTCCTAGTTCTTTAAAATTCAACAAACCGAGATGTTTCGGAGCACTTTGGCTACGCCATTAGATTACCTAGAAAATAAATCAAACTCGTCTTAAGACATTGTATTTTTATGAAACTAAAAACAAAATTTTGCACATTTTTAATTTATTTGATTTGTTTAATTTAGGTATAATGCATATTTTCCCAATCCTCAGCGAATGCACTTGCATTCCAAACTGCCAAATGCCGCACACTTGCCAGTATCTGAACGAGCTGGACCGAGCGGCGGGGCAACTCGGCCTGCTTCCGCCGGAGCAGTCGCGCGGCCGTGGCGGACAGCTCATGAAGCATACTGTGCTCATCATCGTATACAGCCTTACCATGTTCATCGTGAGTGTCACAATCATAGAGAAAATACAAAGAACATTGCAATTCCATCCAGTAACTATATATGGGTAGGCCAAAAGTTCTCAGTAACTTATTGTTGGGTGCACGACGTAGTCTGGCACAAAACGCTGCTACGCGCGTTCTTTTAATGGCAAAGAATTCTGAAACCCTGACGTCGGCAAACATACTTGATGCGCTACTGTAACGTTTCAGAGATGGGATGAAAAAACAGCCCCGCGACCCGCGCGTTGGCTGATTGCCCCAAAAAAGACACATACTGCACCTCCTCTTTATATTTGCTCCGTGACCATAAAATAAAAAACAATGTTATTTATTCATAAAATTATCAGATAAAAATATGAAGTGATTGGTCCAAAAGTGAGCTTATAGTTTGTTATAGCGTAACGAATAATCTAGCGAGCTGAAAAAATCAGTCGGAAACTATTATCTATTTGCAACGCACTGAAGAGGCACTGGTTAAAAACTTGTAAAATATTTTTAGATTTTATTGTTATGGAATTTAGCGTACAATATCATATAGAATTAAAGTAATTCTATCTTAGATAATTTGAAAACCAAATTGTTTTGTATTCTAGCAAATATACCAATATTTGCTAGAATACTTAGCAGCTAATTATAGCAGTTTAGTTCCTCCAGGGTGGGTACTAAACTCACACTTATGTGGTTGTGTTCAGCCAATGAAATCACAGGTACAAAAAAAATTTCAAGTGAAACCTATAGTCGATATTACAAATACTCGTCAAAATATCAATCAAATAAGCATGTACGCTTAATGATGTACATGAACACAAATGCTAATTACCATCAGATGGATCTCGCGCTCATTTATCGCCTCTGATAGTGTTATTAAAATAATACTTTTTATTTAATTTTTAATTATGCCCACTCAAATATTTCAGGGCATCACATACACTACTTTCCGAATGATGACAAAAGACGAAAGCGGAATTTTCATCGAGATTGAGTTCCTGGATATTGCTGCCAACTATGGACAGGCGCTCGTTATGTTCATACTGTTTGGTTTGGACCCTCAAGAAATCCTCATACCAGCTATTAGGTTCTTTAAGAAGACATGGTATTTATTTGATTTGTTAATTAATGTTTGTTTATTGTTTCGTTCATTCAAATATTACTTAGTTATATGATAAGGTTGGGATTGTTATGACTTTACTTTGTTAGTAGTCGTCTAAAATTTATACGAAAGCATGTGAATATAAAAACAAATAAAGCCCAAACTGATTTCAAGAATATTGCTAGGAACCATTTCAAATTTCCATAAAAACTAATATGAAATCATTCTTTTCTATGTAAGGAATTCGGACTTCAAACACTCTGCTATACATACAAGTTCCTATTACATTGACATTTTTGGTCTCGCCTTTTATATACTAATTTAAAACAAAAATCATTAAATTTTTTAGGCACGGAGCAGACACAGTGGTTTTGCCTGACATTGACGACCTCAGCTTTGAAACGAAGCACGTTTGTGACCAGTTCATCACCCACCATCTTGAACGATGCAAGGAGGCCATTGCTAAAGATACCAGGTAAGATAATAGTTTCTTATATTCAAGCAAAACCTGATAAAAAATACTTTTTTAGAGTGGGGAAAGTAATTTAATATTTTGCGATGTAGTAGTGGACTATTACTAAGAATAGAAAATAATTGGACAGTTATATATTTATCGGAATAATTAAAAAAATATTATTTCACATAGGTATATGTATATAGTAATTATGGCGACTTTTTAATTACTGTCACTTTCATTATCATCACAAAGGACACAGATACCACCTTACACATTTTCGGGTCAAGGTGTTCACAACATGAAGTTGTTTTTTTATGTGAACTGTAATCATGTACTCTTCATAGGAAAACGTTTTGCTTTCTTGGAGTTGAGATGTAAACTATTTAGAATTAATACAGCACTACACGTCACGATGCACAATCGGGAATCTAGTAAACAAAAGGCAAAATCCTCGTCTAACAAGAGTTCACGGGTTCGGGTTGGCAAGCACAAAATAATCGAGTAAACAAGAGACGTAAAGTCCTTGTTGAAGGCTTAAATTTTTAATAATATTAAAAGTACACAAATTATGTATGAGACAGTCAGTCACGTTCAATTCGTTTTCAACTCGGAATGAGTGAATCAGTATTCCCTGCACTTATAAGTCGATTCCAGCTAAACATAGAACATTAAAAATCGATTATTATTATATTTCGTCGCTTCATTATTCGATATGACATTTACCAGGTAGTCCCTCCATTTGCTAGGTAGCTGCGCATATTTTTAAAAGACTAAACGATTTTTAAAAACTAAACCAATTCCTCCCTACCTCTCACCCAGGCTGTAGCCTATTCGTACTCTCATTCCTTCTTTGTGCGCGGTAGCTATCGCACCCGTTGTTCAATTGTTTAAGTATACTTAAAATATCGTTACGTAATGCCGAAAAGAAGTGCGCAAGCTCGAATCGAGCACTATGCGAAGAAAATAAAAAAACTCGAGGATAAAGAAAGACGTCGGTCAATCCTGCTCGAATCTTTATCAGAAGAAGAAGGTTAGCATTTAAATGCACCAGTTGGCCATTAAATGTATGCATATACATTAGTTGTTGTAGTTTTGATACGCTTTGGGATTGACTGCGAGTCAATAACTCTGACGTTTTCAGAATTAATTGCCAAAAAAGCATCGGGGTTGACTGCGAGTCTTCAACGATGACTTAAGCAACAAAAGTCAATAACTTTGACGTTTTCAGAATTAATATTATTTTTTTTGGCCAAAAAAGCATCGGGGTTGACTGCGAGTCTTCAACGATGTCTTAAGCAATAAAAACGTTCATTCTTATTAGATTAACGTTAATTTGCATCCTAAAATCGAAATACTCGAGTGAGTTTTCGATAAAAAATATTTTTCATCTACCCTCGCTAACCTAAAACGTTACTTTAGGTAGCGAAAGTCATACCGGGGGCGTGGCAAGCGAAAGAGTTGCCGCTCCATAGGTTCAGCTTCCGGAAGAGGAAGCTGGTGTTTCCGACGTCATTCCCGAATTGGGATCTGAACCAGTTCCTGGTCCAGTAGAACCGGTGTCGATTGATCTCATTTTAGATCCGGACCTACTAATTGCTTTGGGGGAATCCATATCGGAAACGCCCGACTATGGTCCCAAAATTCACGAAGTTATGGCTTCCCATATTGAAAAAGGGAATGCCCAAAGAAGACAGAAATAAACGGTTGAAAGATTATTTGATCCCGGACAACTGCAGGCTCTTACAAGCTCCTTCACTAAACGCAGAAATTTCTGCCGCTGTCCCAGTTATTGTTCGAAACCGAGACAAGATGCTCACGGCTTAGCAGCGGCAGCTTGGTTGCGGCATCAGAGCCATAAATAGAGGCATTGTTATGCTCCTTAAAAGTGACGATAAGACCGGCGCTATAAAACACCCTAAGCAACGGATGGCGACTACTCTGTCATTCGCAATACGCGTCTACACAGAATCGCGTTAAACTTGTTACACCGAGTCTAGATAAATCCTTACTACACATGATCACTGACGGTGAACGTGATGAAACCTTATTTGGATCGATGCTGTCAGAAGAAATCAAAACTGCCAAAGCCTTCGACAAACAGGGGCTTCAAATAAAGAAGCCCTTTAAACCTCAAAGGACGACGGTTCCTCAAACCAGCGCTCGCCCGCCTACTTCCCAGCAGGGAAACTGGTCAGCGCCTCCTCGGTACCCGGCGAACGGGGGGGGGGAGGCTTCAGCCAGATATGCGCCAGCGAGCGGAACCCGAAGCCCTGATTTGACGCCCGGCCAGGGGCCGCTACGTGCGGGGCTGCAGGACAAGCCTCGTGCCCAAGCGCCAGCGTCCCATCACTAGCTAAGGTACGCCTTCACGCGGGTAGCCTTACTTATTTTTATAACTGTTGTAACATAATGAAACTATGAAACTTACTATTCTCGGTCCTGTATATATTTCGTATTAAAATTTTCCTTGTTTTCTTACATTCCTCTCTATTTTGATTATACTCTAATTTAATTATTTTGTAAATTAGCTCTAAATGTTTTTTTTTTCATTGCAAATAATTATATTTGTCATGTCACTTAGACAATTTAGTTGATGTTGATGACTTTGTCAAATTGTAGTTTTTGATTAATGTAAAATAAACCAAAGAGGTTGTTATACCTTAAGCAAACCGCACATCATGCATACTTTACGAAAAATGAAACTCAAGGCGGCGATAATACCCGCTCGGACGAATTCTCACCAATAAATACGACTACAGTAGCGCCCTCACAAGTAAGAACTCGTTCGATTATCCCTGGCCGGCAAGACGGATTCAAACTTCAAACAACGGCTTTGACAGAACATGATTTTCTTATAAAAGCCGATACTGATCAGAGAAAGCCAGTCGATCACGAGCTTCGGAGATATAAACATTACTACCACAAATCTTCACTACTGAGTACTTCAACCCTGTGTGCCTGCTGATCCTGTATACCACCTCATCCTGCCTGCAACCGGTTCCTCTCGATGATCCTGCACGCGCCAGAGCGCCAGTCGGCGCCTGAGCTACTCTCCACTGATCCTGCACGCGCCAGAGCGCCAGTCGGCGCCTGAGAGACTGTCCACTGATCCTGCACGCGCCAGAGCGCCAGTCGGCGCCTGAGAGACTGTCCACTGATCCTGCACGCGCCAGAGCGCCAGTCGGCGCCTAAAGACTCACCGATCCTGCACGTGCCAGAGCGCCAGTCGGCGTCTGAGCGTCTGCCGCTGGTCCTGCACGCGCCTGAGCGCCTTCAACATGGAAGCCTTCGCGGTGACCCTCTTCGATAAATCATGTCCGTGATAGTTTTTTTTTATTAAAAACTTTTATTACGTGACACTGTTGTTTAAAAATAACTAAAAACGAGGTACGATAGACGGCCTGTTTGGTGTGGAGGTAAGTAGCCTTGCCTTCCAAGCCAGAGGTCCCGGGTTCGAATCCTGGTAGGGGCAGATATATTATTATATTTGCTTTCTAGTCATGGATGTGTATTTACGTATATTTAAGTTTATTTCTTATATTTATATATAAAAAAAAAATATCTATGTGTGTTAATATATTTCTTAAGTTTATTTATCCGTTATCTAGTATCCATAACACAAGTTCTTAATGATACTTAACTTGGGCTAGATAATGTGGTGTGATTGTTAGAAATATTTATTTATTTATTTATTTATTATTTATTTATTTGTGTTAGATTGGATTAAGAACGGCTTTAAAATGTCAGTTACCCAAACTAATATACCTACCAATATTTTTTTCATTCGTAGAAAATAATGAAATAGTAATTGCTACGACAAAGTCCCAAACCCAAAAAATCCAATTTGTTTCTAGAATTTTTCTCACACATCAATCTAATGGTGGCAAACGCTTCATTTTAAACTTAAAACAGTTAAACAAATTTATACAGACTGACCATTTCAAAATGGAGGAATATCGAAGCTGCAATTTAATTCAAAAATTCAAAATTCCTTTATTGCTCAAAATATGGTACATGAGATATACAGTTTTAAGTGGAGCTCATATTTTACTGTCAGACAGCCTGAAATGTATGCAAATTATAACATTTTGTAATGTCCCTATTTAAGCGTCACCAGTCTAAAAAAAGGAACAATTTAATTTATACATTACAATAGGCATAATGTCAACAAATTAAAATTACATGTCAATTACAATAGTATCAAATTAATCAATGTCAAATTACACATTTACAATTCAGATTTGTTTGATGTCAAAATGTTCTTTCATATTATAAAAACAGTTTTCACATAACCACGTCTTAAGCCTGCGTTTGAATATTTGTAATGTAAACATTTTCATGTCAGTCGGCAATTTATTGTAGATTTTAACGGCCATTGAGCGGCAGCTTTTATCCCGCATGGCTGTGCGTATTGCCGGCATTACTAACCTATTTGGCCGCCTACACCTGTGAGTTCTAGGAACGTCATATAAACAATTAAATAGTTCCGGGTGGTATTTCACAAAAATGCATATTTCATATATGTATAAACAAGGGACCGTCAGAACTTCTAACTCCTTTAAAAGGGGTCTACATGAAACCAAATTGTCTACGTCTTGAATGGCACGAATGCACGCCTTTTGAGCAAGCAGAACACTATTTACATGACTACAGGTTCCCCACAGTACTATACCATATCTTATGATGGAACAGACATTGCCATGATAGGCCTGAAGTGTCGTTTCTTTACTTGCAGTTTTTGGTAATTTCCACAAGGCAAAGGAGTAAGATTTATTTTATTACATATTTTAGTGACGTGTTGTTCCCATGTGCATTTATCTAAAATGAGTCCTAAGAAGGTAACAACAGTTTCTTCTTTCAATGATTCGCTATCGTGACTTATTCTAAGGTCTTTTTTATTTCCGTTTTTTTTAATAAATTGAATGTATTTTGTTTTATTGAGGTTAGGTTTAAGATTATTAAGTTTTTTTAATATCATGTAATGGATTCCGAGTCTCGTGTCGGCACTCGTACGAGCGAGCCGTATCATTCTCTGTAAACCGGTTTGGAACACACAATTCGATAGCGTATTAAAAGCCACGCTCGAACCGTGCGCCGCCACGCCGGGTATCTCGGTGTTTTGTTTGTTTGTTACAATATGCCTAGCGACCGAAACAATGAGTCCCGCTGCATTATTCCGGATAGCAACTGCTCATCGCCACTTCCCATATCCGATGAAGAGTCTATGGCGACCCTTTTAGAAAACCGTCATAACGCCGGAGACCCAGTAAGAGGACCTAAAAGACAAAGAGAGGAGTATGAACTTGAAGACATGGAGGGATGGAAAGAGGTTCAAGGGGAAAAAACTTGCACAGGTAGCAAAAGTAGCTCTTTAAAAGGGGACGGGAAGACTGATGTATATATCTCGTCTATTGAAAGGCTCCCAAAACAATTTGCTATGGCGCGTATTTTAAAAGAAAATAATATCTCAAATATTTGCTTTATCAAGTACTTAAGTCCTTTTAAAATACGTTTGTAATTTGAAAGTGAAAGCGCCCTGAAAAACTATTGAACTTGACCAAAACGATGAAGAGATTTTAGAAAATATTTGTTGCCCTCCCCCCGCCGAACTATTATCGATTAAAAGATTAAATCGACGTAATAAAGACGATGGAGGTTGGTGCCCTAGTGAAGCTATAAAACTCTGTTTTAACGGCTCCTTTTTACCAGCTTATGTCAAAGTATGTGGATTAAATGTTAAAGTTGCTTCGTACATCCACCAAGTCTCACAATGTTCCAAATGTTGGAAATTAGAACATATAAAAAAATATGTCCCTGGAAAAACTTTATGTGTCCTATGTGTGGGAAATATCATGAAAATTACGAAACACAATACTTTTCTCGTGTCATCTGTGGAGGAAATCATATTTCAATGCGCAAGACCTGTCCAGCGTACAAAAAACAAAGAAGTTTGAGAGAAATAATGACTGAGTTTGGATGTACCTACAGAAAGGCCCTAGATTGCTACGTTCCACCGCAAAGGAACTCAGAAAATCTGGCCAATAGAGAACAATTTCCGTGTCTTCGAGAGGAAGTTCCCGTAGTAACTGCACTGCCAAAGAATATTCAACGTACTTTTGCCCACGTATTATCTACTAATGCAAATGTACACATAACAGATCGGAAACATCCCTCTAGCAACCATTTGGAGATTTACAGCCTTCATTTCTTACAAAAGCTAGGACTTCCCTCATAATTTTAGTAAACACGCGTGGAGCGACTGATAAAGCGCACGGCATTCCGTTGAATTGATAAATAACCTTTTTTTAGAACCGTAAGGTTCAAATTCGAATCTTAGATATTTACGGTCAACATTTCTTATAGGTACTAAAAAATGCGTCCTTGAGATCTATTGTTACTAGTAATCCATTACTTTTTTTTTAAATCATTTATTTAATTTGGGGAGTTTTTTCCAATGTATGTGTGTTTTTGGAAATGTCACTCCCATTATTGCTTACATTTTATGAATATATGAAAAAACAAAGTAATAATACAAACTTAAAAATAACTTAACCTACCCTCAACCTTAAAGCTAATGAAATATTTGAAAGAGCACCTTGGCTTTACACGATAGAGGCGAAGCCAAGATGCTTTTAAAAAAACCTACGTTAAAATCTCTAATTCCGTACACGTTGTGACACCTGCACTTTAAATAAAACTTTCCAGCTAAGTATTTTCGGCGCACAAATAGAGGTGGCAAACAAAGCTCGGACTTCATAACGTGTATGGGGGCGTGCTTGCAATAAAACCACCGATCAATCGTAAACACACGTTTTGCAGTCGGTCTAGCTTTAACAGATGAGTATTGGCACTGCTACCAAACAAGAAACTAGCATTATCCAACCTGCTACGGACTAGAGATAGGTAGAGTCGTCTGAGATGAATAGGATGAACACCCCACCAGGGCCCCATTCAAATTTAATAGTTTTGTTATACGTTTCGTTTATATGCTTTTTCCACCTAAGACCTTTATTTAACCATAGACCTAAGTACTTCACAGTATCAACCAATTCCAGAACTTCGCCGTTTAAAGTAATCTCTATCATTTCATTACGAAAACTTCTACTGAATAGACAGAGTTTACTTTTAGTCGATGAAAGATCCAATCCGATCTGTCGCAACATGAAATTTATTTGGTTAAGAGCAGACTGAATTTTTATTTGTGCATCGCTCACCGACTTGCATTGAACATATAAGGCAAAGTCATCAGCATACTGCGCCACATATACGTAACTCTGTAACCGTTTGCAGATGTCTGCGGTAACAATGTTAAATAAAAGTGGCGAAATTGGATCACCCTGTGCTAAACCACGACCTGCAGACCTACTAGAAGATTCCCCTTTAGTCCTTATTTTTAATATTCTTTCGAGCAGGAAATTCCACAGATATCTACAGATACGTGAGCCAACACACAAATTATCCAAGACTTGAATCAGATGTGCATTGTCCACATTATCGTATGCACTATTGATGTCAAAAGCAACCTAAATTAGGTGTACATTTAGTGAAACCAGATTGTATTCGGGAGGTAAGACAACTTAAACTATCTATACAAGAACTCTTTTTACGAAAGCCAACCATATGATCTAAAAATGTATTACTTTTCTCTATGAACCACTCCAACCTGCGACAGATAACATAATGAAAGATCTTGCATAAAACTGAAATAAGTGAGATTGGGCGATGGAGTGTTATTTCGTTGGGATCACGTCCAGGTTTTGGGATTGGAATGATGTTAAGAACTGGCTACTGAGATGGGACAAAACTGTGTTCAAAAAATTTGTTATATAGGTTTAGTAGCACACGTTTTCCATCAGCTGGTAAATTCCTAATCATGGAATAAGAAATATCGTCACACCCAGGTGATGTATCCTTAGTTTTAATACATCTGTCTAGCTCCTGGATAGACATTTCCCGTTCCAAAGAAGGATTAGAGCATTTAAATCCGGGCAAAGGGGAGAAACTTAATCCGGCGTCAGTGTTCTTAACAATTTTGCGGCTATATGGTTATCAACGTGACTTATGGAACCACGGTGTCCTTTTAACCATTTCATTCTACGCCATAAATCCGAAGGTGATGTAGAATTATCTATTGAGGAGCAATACTCTTTCCAATTTTTATCTTTAGCCTGCCGTATCAATTTCTGTGCTAATTTTGTTTTTTCCTTTAAAATATGAAGGTTCTGTGGGGTTGGATTATTTCTAAAAAAACGCAATGCTAGTCTACGGTGTGCAATAGCTTCCGACAGGCTGGGTGTCCATTATGGCTAAGGTATGAATTTTGTACTAGGATTCTGGTTAATTCTAAAAAAAAGGTATATATTTATTTGCGTCATCATTAAGGATATCTATAAATAAATCATAAGCTTTTTGGAGGTCACACGGTAAGATCATAGAGCTTAACTTTTCATCCAAATAATTCGAATATGAAATCCAATCCGCATTGCGGAAGTTCCTTTTTATAACATCGGGTATAGAGGTTGAATAAGAATTTGACATTTTAATAATTAAATGATCACTGCCTAAATTTGCATTTAAAAAACTCCGAACATCCGAAGATTTTTGTAAATTCATCATTTAAAAATACGAAATTACTACCGATTACTACCGTGTGACGATATTTCTTATTCCATGATTAGGAATTTACCAGCTGTAGGAAAACGTGTGCTACTAAATCTGTATAACAAATTTTTTGAACACAGTTTTGTCCCATCTCAGTAGCCAGTTCTTAACATCATTCCAATCCCAAAACCTGGACGTGATCCCAACGAAATAACACTCCATCGCTCAATCTCACTTATTTCAGTTTTATGCAAGATCTTTCATTATGTTATCTGTCGCAGGTTGGAGTGGTTCATAGAGAAAAGTAATACATTTTTAGATCATATGGTTGGCTTTCGTAAAAAGAGTTCTTGTATAGATAGTTTAAGTTGTCTTACCTCCCAAATACAATCTGGTTTCACTAAATGTACACCTACTTTAGGTTGCTTTTTGGACATCAATAGTGCATACGATAATGTGGACAATGCACATCTGATTCAAGTCTTGGATAATTTGTGTGTTGGCTCACGTATCTGTAGATATCTGTGGAATTTCCTGCTCGAAAGAATATTAAAAATAAGGACTAAAGGGGAATCTTCTAGTAGGTCTGCAGGTCGTGGTTTAGCACAGGGTGATCCAATTTCGCCACTTTTATTTAACATTGTTACCGCAGACATCTGCAAACGGTTACAGAACCACGTATATGTGGCGCAGTATGCTGATGACTTTGCCTTATACGTTCAATGCAAGTCGGTGAGCGATGCACAAATGAAAATTCAGTCTGCTCTTAACCAAATAAATTTCATGTTGCGACAGATCGGATTGGATCTTTCATCGACTAAAAGTAAACTCTGTCTATTCAGTAGAAGTTTTCGTAATGAAATGATAGAGATTACTTTAAACGGCGAAGTTCTGGAATTGGTTGATACTGTGAAGTACTTAGGTCTATGGTTAAATAAAGGTCTTAGGTGGAAAAAGCATAAAAACGAAACGTATAACAAAACTATTAAATTTGAATGGGGCCCTGGTGGGGTGTTCATCCTATTCATCTCAGACGACTCTACCTATCTCTAGTCCGTAGCAGGTTGGATAATGCTAGTTTCTTGTTTGGTAGCAGTGCCAATACTCATCTGTTAAAGCTAGACCGACTGCAAAACGTGTGTTTACGATTGATCGGTGGTTTTATTACAAGCACGCCCGCATACACGTTATGGAGTCCGAGCTTTGTTTGCCACCTCTATTTGTGCGCCGAAAATACTTAGCTGGAAAGTTTTATTTAAAGTGCAGGTGTCAAAACTTTCCAATTATAGAAATATTGAAAACATTATCAGACCTCTGTAAAAAATCTTATTGGCGCCGTAAAAAATACCTCTTTTAGTGCTGTCACACGATTTGTTGAAGGACGAACGGAAGTTAGAAATATGCTCTATGGACACTTGGGTCAGCAATTTGGATTTATCCAGTGTTATTAAACCAAATATAGATTCAGTTGTAAAGCCTAAACGCTTTTATAATTCACAACATCTTAAAATGTTATTCTGTAATGCTTTAAATAATTTATATACTAATTTCTACCATATATACACCAATGGCTCAAGACATGTAAATGTTTCGGGGGCTGCATTTACTGATCCACAAGCAGGAGCTTCAATAAAATTTCAAGTTGTTTGTCACAACATTTCCATAATGCATCTAGAATTAATTGCCATACTAGAAGCCTTGTCTTATGTTGAATCTCTGAATGTTTGTCAAATTGTTATCGTCTCAGATTCTAAAAGTGCTCTTCATATAATGCAGTGTACCAATCCAACTTTTAAAGGGCTACCATTGGCGTATAGCATTTCAAAAAGTTTGTATAAGTTAGCTTCTGATCATAAGAAAATCATATTACAGTGGGTTCCATCTCACATCGGGCTAAGGGGCAATGAGGCAGCAGACCAGCTAGCAAATGAGGCCAGGGCTGACGGCGTACTGCATACTGGTCTTCCTTATTATACGGAACTTCTTCCCAACTTAAGACAGCTCTGTTATAGAACTTGGTCGGAATACTTTGACGAAAGTTCCGTATCAAAAGGTATTTGGTACAAAGTGATTCAACCATCCCTTCCTTTTGCACTCTGGTTCGATGTGGATGGAACTTGCAGACAAATGATAGTGACGGTTCTGAGGCTTCGATCTGGGCATATACCTCTCAACAGCTTCGGATACATGATGCGCAAGGTTGACTCTCCTAACTGTGGAGAGTGTGGAGTTATTGAGGATGCTCATCATATCTTGACGGAATGCGCTCGGGTCGAGGCTCAAAGACGTCACGCCTACGGAATTAGAGATTTTAACGTAGGTTTTTTTAATAGCATCTTGGCTTCGCCTCTATCGTGTAAAGCCAAGGTGCTTTTTCAAATAATTTCATTAGGTTTAAGGTTGAGGGTACGTTAAGATATTTTTAAGTTTGTATTATTACTTTGTTTTTTCATATATTCATAAAATGTAAGCAATAATAGGAGTGACATTTTCATTGGAAAAAACTCCCCAAATTAAATAAATGATTTAAAAAAATGTAATGGATTCCTAGTAACAATAGATCTCAAGGACGCATTTTTTTAGTACCTATAAGAAATGTTGACCGTAAATATCTAAGATTCGAATTTGAACCTTACGGTTCTAAAAAAAGGTTATTTATCAATTCAACAGAATGCCGTGCGCTTTATCAGTCGCTCCACGCGTGTTTACTAAAATTATGAGGGAAGTCCTAGCTTTTCTAAGAAATGAAGGCTATAAATCAGTCTATAATTTAGACGATATTTTATGCATCGGGGATAAGTATGACGAATGCGTTGATACAATATACATGATACAAAGATACAATGCACATGCCATCCCTCTGATAAACGTTGCAACATAGCCGAGTTGATAACAAAATTTTCAAAAGTACCTACATGTAGCGTTCGCGAGTTTGCTCACTTAGTTGGCGTTCTAGTTGCAGCCTGCCCTGCAGTAAAATATGGTTGGTAACAAGACCAAGATCTTGGGCCTTCATAAATTTCTCTCTTTACTCAGAGCTCACGAAAATTATGAAACTAACATTAATTTACCAAAGATATTATAAAAGACTTGTCTTGGTGGTCGTCAAATATTGAAACCACATCGAATTTTGTGAGACTCCCAAACTTTGTATTAGAAATTTATACAGACACATCTAGGACCGGCTGGGGAGCAGTTTGCAATTCTTACAAAATAAACGGCCGTTGGAAAGACGCAGAAGAACTTAATCACACTAATTTCTTAGAACTAATGGCATTTTTTCTGGGTTTGAATTCATTCGTAAACGACACAACAAACTCAGCAAACAATATTTCTTCGCTTCGACAACACGACAGCTATTATTTACTTAAATCGGATGGGAGGTAGGTAAACAATATCCCCATCTAAACGATTTGGCTCGTAAAATATGGCAGTGGTGCGAGCAGCGCGGCGTTTTTATATTTGCATCTTATGTAAATACAAGAGATAATCACGCCGACGCCGCATCACGAATCGTAAATCCAGATGCATAATGGACAATTTCCGATCTGGTTTTTCATTCTATTCTTGTAAAATTTCGTAGGCCCGAAGTTGACTTATTTGCTTCACGCGATAACGCAAAATGTGAGAAATACTTATCTTGGAAACAAGACCCTGACGCAATTTCTATCGACGTGTTTACATTCAATTGGAAAAATTATTATTTCTACGCATTCCCCCATTTTTCTTTGGTTCTTAAATGCCTGCGAAAAATCATAGATGAAAAAGCAACCGGAATTTTAGTTTTTCCCTTTCCATCAGTCATGGTGCCCTTTATTAAAAAAAAAATTGCTTCCGATATACTTTTTTTTTAATCCTCATAAATACCATCTTCAATCTCATTTTAGGGACCACCATCCCCTATACAAGAACCTTACCCTGGGTGTCGTAAGGCTCTGCGGCAGTCTTGGTCTGAAATAATTTTCTTGTAAAATGTAAAAAAAAGTTATAAAGCTAAATAAGAAAATGATTTTAGAAATTTTTTCACTTTTTGCTTATAACTTCTTTATTTTTGATTATACGGTAAAAAGTTATATAAAAAAAATTTTTGATGAAGTGATTTGCTACAATTTATGTTTTTACAAATTTTTTGTACGATTAATACTTTAGCAGATATAGCGAAAAAAGCGTTCTCACCCCTTTTTCCAAGATGACGGCCGCGGCACAAGGGTGGCAACCCCACAAACTTAAGGTTAAGCTTCTACCGATCCCCCCTACATGTCCTAAAAGTAAAATTGCCACCTCAAAGAAATGTAAATTTTATGTAATATTTCAATGGACTAAAATAGTAATAAAAAATGGCTGCTTTTAGACTCAAGTTTGTTTTTGTACATGTTGCCGTGTTGCTAGTCAAACGAAATTTTTATACATTATTTTACATTAACATTAGTAGTTTTTGAGATAAGTTTTGGAAAAAAAAAATTATTTGACTTTCTTTTTCTCAGACCCCTAAAAGTTGACGTTCACATTTCACATTTCAAAAAAAATTTAATAATTTCAACTTTATTTCCATTTATAAATAGCAACGATTATCGGCGGTTAGATGATACAAAAGGCCTACTATCAAGCTATTTTGAGGCAAAAGTTCATGACCGTAGACCTGAAAGTTAGGTTGTAATTTCAAGTTTTCTCCGAGAATCTGATTTTTTCGAAAAAATCACAAATCCCAAATATCACAAGAACCACTAAATATTGCTGAACATACATGGGGGTTAAATTTATAGGTATTGAGGTCCCCTACCTCTCAGAGTCTGTTGATCCACCCCGCCTGTTACACCGTGTATAGAATACCATAATGTGACAAAAATAAATGGACTGTAAAATTTATAACCTAAAAATGTTTACACTTATTTGGTTGTTACAGACGATATAGCAACGTGGTTTAGTCAGTATTACGTATGGGTAAATGCAACATGCCATGAAAAAAACCCTCTCATCTCATAATGCCAACTTCGCAAAATGCGAACCGCTCGCAAAATGACAACTTCTCAGAATGCCAACGTCTCGAAATGCCAACTTCGCATAATGCCAACTTCTCATAGTGACAACTTCTAAAGGGACAGACGTGATGTTTGTTTGAACCGAATTGAACCGAAGTCAATTTTCAAAGCTGGAAATGGTACTTAATTTGGTCCTGGCGCTTCGTCGGGTGCTGCCGTACCACGCTCGCTCGCTCGCTCGTCTCGCGCGTTTATTAACTACATACAAACCTAACCTAACCCAATTGAACGGGTGCGTCTCATTTCGTAGTTTCCCTCCGTCCACGCCTCCGGGTTTATAAAAACACTCTAGGACGGGACCGAAAAGTTGCGTGGTGCCAATTCGGTTCTGTATTATTGTGTTACATATTTTGATTATAGTGAGATGATTATTTACAATTCATCATCATAATTTCTTAAATAATCTTGGTCAAATGTTATTATTTATTATTCACGTGCAAGTCACTTTTTGGCATGACCTACATACTGACTAACCTGCTCCTCCTCGCTGCGCTCGACGTCGCCCCTAATCTTATTTATTTTTACTTTCAAGACTCAACATATGATCTTGATAAATTAGGCACCAAAAGTTTTTTTCTTACTTTACGTTTATGACTTAAGAGGTTATGGATACTTCTATTATGCGTTTTCTATTTTATGATAATTTATCTTTAGACGTATAACAGTTATGTCCTTTACATTTATGCTGTATAAAATTATGATAAAGAAAATTAGAGTAAGTGAAACTTATGGCAATGAAACCATTCTGCGTGTATAATATTCAGCTTATCTCAATTTATGCGAAAAAACTTTATGCTGAAACTGTTATGCCAAACTACATTATGATAAAAAAATTATGCGTCTGAAAGGGCTCCCTCTGTTTCTGCCGCCTCAAGATTCTGTACAGAATAAAGGACCATCCATATATAAGTCGATGTCAGAGTAGACTTTGCGACACACATGTGTTGTCAAAGTAAAATTATTGTATCGCGGTGTATGGTCCATGTTCTTTACAGAGATCACAATGCCTTATTCAACAAGTCCAAAACGCATGTACTCGTTATTGTTTTAAGATCCCCCAAGAACACATGTAATCCATAATTAAAGCAAAATATATTAAATATGAAAGAACGGCAAAACTCTATTTAGCCTCTCTACTCTTTGAAGTTATTAAAACGCAGCAACCTAAATATTTATCTTAAAAAACTAAAATGGCGTCAGCAACATCGAGTTAGACCTCGTAGTCACCTTCTATCAGTTCCTCAACACAGGACCGCAGCTTTCCGAGGGAGTTTCAAATTTTGTGCTATTAAATGTTGGAACGATATTCCTCCGCCCATGCGAAGAATTAACTCAAATCCTGTATTTAAATCCATGATTAAATCATCTTTATTAACCAATGACAACAATAAACACATTTAGTAGCACAATGTAATCTATACCAGATTTTAAAAAAAAATTGTAAACAATGAAACGTCAATGACCCTTTGGCATTTTAGTGACGTTACCCATACTGTTTAGTGAAATATTAAACCTAATCGCTTTGGCAAAGCAATAATCAACATCAACAATATTATTTTCTTATCAAAAATATAATTTCTTCTTAATAATGTAAAAGAATTAAAATCAGTCTTCTTTCTTGATACTTTTAAAATAGTAGAATCAGACCAAATAAACTAAATATTATGTTTTCTTTCCAGATTACACAATCAAAACAAAAAAAAACTAATGAAATGCACTTCTAATATCAATTTATATTTTTTATCATATTATACAGGGTGTAACATACAGGAAGCATATACTTGAGGGTCAGTAAATATACCATTGTTAGAATACACTGTAACAGAATTGGAGTCATTGGGGCTGGTTAAGACTGTCACACATTTAAATTTTTTTACTTCAACATCTTTGACAGCACTAGGTGGTTTTCATACCTATCTACGCATGTGGCGCGCAAGGCGCAAATAAATAACAAAATACGGCTTTTTTTATTTATTTGAAATCATTAAAGTAACTAAAATCGTGTCCAGTCGCATCGCATTACGTGTTACTCGATAGGTAGATAAGTGACGACGGCTGCGCTCGCCTCATGCATAGAAATCCACTTAGGGCTGTCAAAGATGTTGAGTAAAGAAATTGAAATAAAAAATTATGGAAGTCTTAACCAGCCCCTATCACTCCAATTCTTTTACAATATATTATAACAATAGTATACTTACTGACCTTTAAGTATTATCCTTCCTTTATTTTACACCCAGTATAAGAGTTACTCATTAATCAGTCTTTGTATTACTCAGAATCAGTCACATTTACTACATAATTAGTATGACATTCCTCAAACCAAGCAGGTCGAAGAAGATTTTTGCAAATCTTTTACCTAAAACTCGTTTCCTAGCGCTTTTTCTTTTTACTACACCGAAAGCAATTCAGGTATTTAATGTTCCTCTTTGAATTTTCTGTAGTCGAAATGTCTTCAGGCCAGTGACCATTGTAAACTCTCTTTGCTGGCTGTTGCCATGGCCCTGGCCTTTCGATTGTAGCCCTATAATTTGTGCGTCTACTGAAAATACTTCCTGTCCTGATACCATCTTGGCCATTTCAGTTACAATCGACTTTAGTCATCTGCATAATTAGCTTATCCCGATAGCTCTAAAAGTTTGCCGTTCTAGATAGTTTGCAATCAGGCAATAAAACTGAACCCCCCTGCGAATGAGGGGTACGCTTACGCACTACAGATGTGGGTTTGCCATCATAAACCCAATTTAAAGTTGCCACATAAAAAATAACATTTGAAATTAATATTAATGTACAATGTAATTTTATGAACTTTTATGAAATTTTATGAAAATAAAAGTAAACAAATTTAATAAAAAAAAAGGATATTTTTTCTCCCAATTGGACTTATTATACGAAAAAACGACACATTCTAGTGGTACATTAATTCACGGAACTATAAGCAGACCGAATTATGCTCAAAACTCACCTTATAAAAGATTCAGTAACAAGGTCCGGCGGTACTTCAACTCCGAACAGTTGCTCAACCTGTACACAGCCCAGGTTCGATCCTGTATGGAGTACTGCAGCGGTCTTTGGCATGATTCCGCTGAGTACCATCTTAAAGCGTTGGATTCTGTCGACCGAAAGGCCCGTAGACTCATATGTGACGACAAACTTACTTCTTCGAGACTGCGAAGTCTCGAAAATCGTCGAAAAGTTGCTAGTCTATCGGTTTTTTACAGATTGCACTTTGGAGAGTGTGCGAATGCTCTTTTTCAGCTGATTGAACCGTCCCCCTTTCTCCTCGGGTCAACCAGACGCAGACAGAAGTTTCACCCGTTTGTGGTTAGCGTGCCGAAGAGCCGAACTAAACGGTTCGATAGCTCATTTTTGGTTCGTGTTGCCAAAGAATGGAACGATTTGCGTGCGTCTGTTTTTCCAGACAAATATAACCCTGGAGCTTTCAAGTGTAGAGTGAATAGGTACCTCTTGGACAGGCGTGTATGATCCTCGTCTTCATCGTCACTTCCCATCAGGTGACATGGAAGACAAACGCCTGCTAATTAATAATTTAAAAAAAAACACAATATTTTCCAACGGCAAAAAGTCTTTAAAACCTATAATTTTACTACATTAGACTGATAGCAGATACTGTGCTGGTATAATACGTATAGTACGTATAATAAAGGACGTATAAAATCGGATCTTGTTGTATCGATACACCAAAATGTCGATACGAATCGGGAATCGATACCTGTCATCCATTCATTTTCATACAATGTCGATGGGTATCCCTAATGTTGTAAAAAAAGAAATAACCTCAATTTTTTTTATTTGATTGTATTTTTTTTAGTTTTGCAAATTTTAGATCCAATTACTACTTAAAAGTTGTTTAATAAAAGAGCGGCAGTGTTTTCTGCGTTACTGGTGTGCAATTTTAGTGTCTTGGAAGTGAGATTCTTGATGAAATTGACGTATTTATATCCGGCAATGGTTTGTTTACAAAGTTTTTTTTTAATTTATAAAATTGGTATTAATTTTATTTAAAGATATTTCATATTTTGTTAATAATATATTTTTGTCTATTCTGTGTATAAATTAATTATATAAGTATATATGTATTAAGTAGTTTAGTATATATATTTTTTCGTATTATAACCCACTTTAAATTGTTTTTATACATTTTATAATATTTCAACTAAGTAATATATAAAACGGGCGTGTATCTAGGGGCTGCGGCAGAATAACATCGTTGCGACACAAGTCGCAACATTATTATGAGTTGTAGCCTTTTGCCTGGCACAACACTGGCAACTTGCATGATTTGCTTATACATTTTAACGGTGTATTTCAGGTCTATTTTTGTGTAATTTTTAACCTGTTTTGTTCGTTAATTGTGTTTTTTGTATGCTCATTGTTATGTGTTGTGTCTGTCAATAAATGTATTTCTATTTGTATTTGTTAAACAAATTAACTTAAACTTAACCTTCGTATCTTAGAGCGCTGGTAGGGACGCAGTGTTAAGGCGCTGGGTTCTCGATAAGATGTGTATCGGTCAATGAGCTTACACACATACCTATATTCAAGTAGATGCCGCAAGTTGATTTAACTGCGACCAAGTCGTTGCTTTTTTAAAAAAGTCTTTGAGTCAAGTCTGTTTTCGGTCGTGCCAAAAAAAAATGTCAAGAATATTGAATTTAAATCCTGCGAATCGATTTAAAATCATATGATCTATTACGATCCAAAAAATCGTAAATTTGCATTATTAAACTAGGTAGTTCACGGTAAGCATGAAAAATACTGGCACGCTTGGTGTTCATACAATTTTACTAAGTTGCGTCACCAATTTCAATGTAAGTCTGTGGTTTTACAATTTATGTACATGTAAATACACGCGATAAAATCCGTTTAAAAAAGGTTTTATTTTACTATGTTCATATAGTCGACTGCTCTAAGAGTGAAGGAAAACATCTTGGGGTCACCCTAAAATCTAAAAGTTATTTTGAAGGAAAAGACAAAGTCGCCATACCGCATAGACAAGCGGGGTGGACTTAACCTTGCTCCAGCCCGTTTGTTGGTCGACGCTCATGTAAAAAAGGGGGGCCCCCCTGCAGTGGGGCTATTAAGTTGTAGGAACTTTAGTTCAGAAATTTTTATATACACTTTGTTACAGATGGCGAATGCGTACCTACAAGGGTGTATTCCGCGGTTCCTGCCTTGTTCGTTGGCTAATCGATTGCGGTTTGGCTAAGGATGAGCACGAAGCTATAACTTACGGAAAACATTTGCTCGACGGGCGCCTTATAGCGCACGTGAACAATGCCCATCACTTCACTGACTCGCCCTTGCTTTATATGTTCAAGTAAATGTTAGCAATAATGGCATTTATTTCAGGCTTATATGTATCGAGTAAAATTTCCTTGGCTGATATAGCTGGTAATAATTTTCAGATGGTATCTTAAAGAAAATGACAAGAGGTACGTATATGTTGGGTAACTTTGAATTGAGGTCTAACTTTGAACAAAGTTGTGAAAAAGATTTATAATTTTCTTACATGGAAACGTTTTGATTTTTCAATATTGGGACTGCGTGAATCGTGTGTCCAAAACGTTTTGTAACAATTGCGAAGTAAAAAAATAAACTCTCAATGTCCTAATTTTGTAACCCGCCTTTCCGTAGTGAAGTTGTTGGACGTGTTTAGTGCTTGAAAGCGTGATTAAAAATATAAAACTTACTGTAAACAGGTATGTTTTTGTGTTTTTCTGTAAAATGTAGTTTATATATTATCATTGTGAAATTGTTATCCGTTTTTGATGTTAAATATTGTGTGAAACGGATAAAGTTTTGAATACGTTCAAATTAGAAGTTATTTGGATAATATTGAATGGTTCAAAGTTACCTGTATCCTAAAAATACTATGATGCGTAACTTTAAATATGTGCATAATGTTGCTCAGTTCTCATAACGATACTTTTTCCATTAAATTGGTCTACTTTGATTTATATGGGAAGACAAAGCGATTTATCACATACGTCAGTGTTGATGTAATTTTCATAGATTAGGTTTTCCTTAATAAAAAGACATCATTTACTTTTGGGGGAAATTGTGGGTAATTCTATTGATTTTTCCTTAAATTCATCATGTTACAAAAATAACCCAATTCAAAAGGACATTGTTAATTTAATAAAATAAAGGTGTAATAAATATAAATCAGATTGTAATATCTCAAATACTGTAAAAAATTTCAAAGTTAACCAATTTGACTGTACATATTTAAAATGTTTGGCTAAAAGCAAATGACTGGACAGAAATTTTCAATTGCACAGATACATTCACATATTAAACTTGTGTCTCTTTGTTTGCGTCAGGGGTTGTTAAAAAGTATATTATAATATTGCTTGTATTCAACGCCATTTTGGGGAGACATAGTTATATTCGATCAATTTTTTCCAATACTTATAAACTCGATTTTTAAATTATTTTATTTGGGTTTTGAGATGGTTCGTTTTTCAAAATAAATTAAATGCACTTGATGTTGTGCGTGGAAGCTTAAAAGACTGTAACCTTTAGTTGAAATGTGTCTAAGTACTTCTATTTTGTAAACTAGCATTACTCTTATTTGTCAAAGAACATGACTTGTCAAGAACTTACCTGGTTTACAAAACATAAAAAAGTCGAAATAAATCTATCACTCTTTAGACAATCGCCGAAAAAAACTATTGAAACAAAAACATAAGCTCTATATTACTTTATAGTTAAATTGAAAGGCTGAGCACTCATTGTAAAAAAATGAGAATAATTTGAGTTTAATTTTTTTTACCCTCTTCTTAAAACAAACAGAATTTATACTTGATTAATAAGTAAATTTTTTATGTGTAATTTTTAATTTTGTCATATATATGCTTTTTTTTCATGAAAAGTAGAAATATTAATAGAGTAGTATTGATTGATTTATTGTTTACCATGACAATTGAATGTAGGAAAACTTGAGATATAATAGATAACAGTATATATAAAAGAACTTGGGGCTAACAAGTCTTTAAAACCCAAAATACCCTTTAGGATTCGTCGTTGACTGAGCCATTTAAAAATACTTGCTTTTTTTTAGTATTGCACACCAACAGCGATGACCTAGTTTAATTAAAAAATATAAACTCAAAACTTTTTAATGCGAATATATATACAGCATACTTAGATTCGGTCAAACACGAAGTGGCTTTGTTTTATACTTTATATATAGTATGCATATTCTCAGTGACATCAACCTTGTCAAAACTTTTTACCCAAGTTTTCATCACTACATTGTATAAAACAAAGTTACTTTTTAATTGACTATTTAGCTAACAAGTCTGAGTATGCATTATAGGTTAAAATATTTCGACTTGAAAGAAGGGACCGAAAAGGTAACCTTTATGAGGGTTTTAATCGGTTTAATTTTAAAGATTCGGTTTTGAAACCCTGCATAAGGAATAACCACACTATATATGGCTTAATCAGATGTATAATAATGGGGTTTGCTCTGCTTTGTTTGACCTGTGTATTAAGTAATTTAGAAATTCCTACTGTTTTCTTTTTGTAGTAGCCAGTTTTATAATATGAATGAATGAAAGTCACCATCTAAAATCACCTGCGTTGCTATTTCGACGCTCCTTTTTTGGATTATTAATACAATAACACATAATATAAAGTATAAATAAATTTACTGTGTCCTGAAATCATCATATCAAACCGAGTAGGGTTCTGTTTCAATTATTTATTTACTTATTCGAAACACCGACAAATTCACAAAAATGACTACATATAAAGAAAACTAAAATTCATAGTTGTTGGCAGGCCAATCCGATTCATTGTTTACTTGTTATCTTTAACCTTGCTTATATGCTATACACAATACAATACAAATACTTACAACGGTGCGAACCCTTACGAAGCAAGTAATCTCCTGTCGTGGGCTCTTTAATCTATCAGTTTCTTTCGGTTTCATCAGCAGTAACTTTAGGGTTAACTTTTATAGTTTTAGGGTTAACACGTATAAAGGATAATCAAATAAAAGGGTTTTTGCCTAGCCGGTTAACCTGTAAACCCGATAAGTGGGTCCTTGCTTAAAAGCACCGAGTTCTTTCATCTCTAGTCAAAAGGCTGTTCAATTACAAATGCACAGATTTCAACTTGATGCGTATAAAAAATTGTTGCTCATTAGATATCTATTTAGTCTGATCTGTTAGGCATAGGTAGACACTATTCGAAAGGGCTTTGTATTTTTTGTTCAATTATTTTTAGTTACTGTTTTAAATTATACGAGTACTTAGATCTTGTTAATTTATTTATAAGCCTAAGAATGTCGAAGTTAAATAATTTTTACAAATTGTAATCTTGAAAGTTTAAATGTTTTGAATTGACTTACAGGGAATAAGAGGGTGTGCTCTATTTGTATTTTTTAACATTTAAGTTAATTATTAATAATTATTTATTATTATTATTATATATTTTATATATTCATAATTATTATTTAATTTCAATTTATACACAGTTATATACATAGTTATATATATTTTAATTTATTATTTTTAATCAATCTCAAATTATCTCAAATATTATTCATTTCAAATTACATATTTTATAAATATTTATTAAATCTATCCAATTTATTATTAATTTGTTATTAATTTTGATTGTTGCATTAGGTTTCGTAGGCAGGGACAAATACTTAGTGGCGCGGAAAATTTTGATGCTTAACGAACCATCTCTATGCCAAGGTTTATGATAAAAATTGTATGTATAGTTTTGAAGTTAAAAGCAATCCCAGTACGGGACGTCCAAGTATACGTTTGAATTGAGTAAGATCAAGGAGTCAGTACTTAGTATCATATTACTTAGTAGAATATATGGAAACCATTCAAAATTCTTTGCTTGTATATAAGTTAGGCTTATCCAGATAGAAGTTTTTTATATTTCAGAAAACATTTAGCCAAACATAGTGCTGTCATATTGCGTTCTGTTCAATAACTTTATACAGTTCATTTGGTCAATCGAAAAAATAATAATACTAACCCAGTCATCTTTAAATTTTAGTTTCAGTGGATACATTTTAATCTCATATTTATACTAATCTTATTGTGAATACAATGTAATATCCCTTATTTTAAAGAACTTGTAACCCAGATACATTTTAACTGTTTTAATAATATGTTTTATATAAAAGTTTTAACTATATGTAACGATATACATTTTTCCTATTGTAGGGCCAATTTTAAAGATCACATTTGATATCCTTTAGGATATACAAAGTCAGTAGTAAAAATCTTTTGCGATTATTACAATAAATATTTATTTTTGACTATAGAAAGTTAAGCAATTACACTGTTCTACATTATTATGTTACAATGTTGAATTTTGATAAATTGTCAATTGTGATTTATTAAATTGGCTCTATAATATTATTGTACACAAACTTTGATTGTACAATAATTAAATGTTTAGTCATTGTAAAAGAATCAAATAAAAGTACATGTTATTCAGGTGTAGGCGTCATAATGTGTTTAAAACCAAATATTTAAAATATAGTTTTCGAAGAATAAAATCAAAGGATTAGAAAAATTGTGATATTATTTGTGTTGTGGGTTTATACCTGAAATGTACTGTGTTTATATTTTATTGTTACTTTTTCAGTCAGATTTTATGGCTTAAGATGGTTGATTGTGATTGAAATTTGTAATCTGTCACAATGTGTCCTAAATATGTGAATCATACATTTCTGAAACATATAGATTTGATTACAAAATAGTTATTTTGCTTTAAGTTATTTTAGAATGATTATGATTATAAATGAATTTATTTGCCCTTCCTGCCACCCCAAACAGAAATTGTTATAACTTAACTGAGTACCTCACTTATTTGAACAAATATTTATCTGTCACATTGGAAGGATTTTTAAATGTAGTAGGTAATAATGTGTGAAAAAAATCCTTTTTTTCCGAAAACCTTATATTATAAATGTAAAAGTTCGTTAAGTTAATTACTCAATCACGCGAAAACGGCTGTACGATCGAACAGTTGTGAAAAAGATGTGTAACGATAAAAGAGAAACTACGATGTCAGAAAAATGGTCCAGGAACTTAAAAGTATCGCGAGAATAAGCAAAGTGCGTTGAGGTACTTTTTTTGGTAGTAGTATTTCTGAAAATACTAGTCTCTATTTCTGTTTCATAAACATCGACAGCAAGTTCATTATACAATCAAGCGATTTTCGACTTAAGAAGGTGTACCTAATTACGCTACAGTGGCTTGAAACATCAACTTTTATCACCGTGTTATAAGTTTGAATCCTCGATATAAAATAAAAAGACAGCTTAGTAGCATATTTTAAGAATGGTCAACAGTCACAATACATATCAGAATCTTGTCTGTTGTTGAATGATCTTCACTTTTTAATTCATTTAGTTTACCTACAGTCATCTGAGATGTAATAAGGGCTGTGTACAACCTCGGATAAGGTATTAAATATGTACCAATCACATTTACTTAGTTTATGTCTTTATATTTAGACTCGGTAACACTAAGCTGGATATAGTCATAAACGAAATATGTGTCAAAGTAGTGAATAGGTTTCTCAATGTAACTAAAACAAATCATAGGTCATTGCTAATCCATACCAGAAAATATTTAAAGCATAAATGCTTTGCTGAGCCTTAGTTATCCTCTGTATTTTTCATATATTCTTGTATATTTAGATTAAGGAGACAGTTTATTAAAAGTTTGAGTGCATCTCTTTTTCAAATAAAAGGTATAATATACAAATTCATTATGAAATTTAGCTTTTTAAAAATTTTATTTCGAACTGAATTAATGTAGTTATGCTTTATAACGATGTTTTTACAGTGACTGTGATTTCACTCCATTTATCATTTGTGTATTTTGTCGTTAGTTAATTTTTTACGTTGTGAAGGTGCTCTTTATATGTACAAATGTATCTGGTGCTGTAAATATTTAATATCAATTTAATTATGATCTATACGCCACATATTTCTTATAAAATTATTATATAAATAATTTCGTGTTAAAGTTAGAATGGCAATGTAAAATAAATTTTAAAACATTACACAAACATTTGTGAATGCCTTCGATCACATATAATAAATAGATACACAATCAGTTTCGAAATAACGTCCCTTACCAAATGAGTTCAGGACTGAGTATTACGTTTCGTTTTCAGTTAAGTAGCATTCGGTCGCGTGAAACATGCTAAAAATTGTAAAAGTGACATGTCTAGTTCTCTAAAAAAAGGATGTGGTATCATTTTGTCGGGAAATATAGTTGCAATGTATCAATGTATAATTATCAATGTATTAAAATACTTTTGTATTTAGTCTAGAAATCTGTGAAACACATGTTTTTCAGTTAAATTGCAGCAAAAAAGCGATAGCACATAAGCCACATAAATTGAAAAGACACTAAAAGAACTTATATTTCATACTATTGGTAACTTACATCATTTGTAAACATAAACAATGCACTCTAATCTCCTTCACAGTTAATTTTTATGAAGACACTATTATTGACTTTTTCTTTTTTGTTGTTTTAATTATATTGATAATTATTTTTAACATTATGTTACTAACATAAAACGATTAAGTATTTATTTTAAATAAACAAATTCTAATATAAAAGAATAAATGTATTGATCAAATAATAATTAAAACAATTAAATTTGATAGTATGTCTATTTTATCTCAAGATCCTGTGTGACACCCACAGTCAACCACTTCAAAGCATTAGTTTAATAAGCATGTTACTACAAAAGGATTTTTTTAAATTACATATTCTGTTGGTAAATTGAATGTCTATTGAAATAAATAAAAAAATAGATTCTATTACTGTGGGACAAATTAAAACACTTAGAATCCGTAAAATTGTGTTTAAAGTGCAATTTTATAACCTAAACTGAATTATCCGCGCCCAAATTTTTTTTATTAAACTAATATTTTTAGTACTTAAGTAACTAAATGATTACTACATTTACATAAAAAATATTAAAATCAATAAATTAACAATATTTTAACACATAAACATATCACAATTTGATTGACTTAAGACATCCCTTATGTAGATGGGTGTCGTTTGTACTAAATAATATGTGATTACACAACCCTAAATCAGAAAAGATACTAATTAATCTTCGACTCCACTGTTTAACAGTCAAGTTTCATTTATAATTATTTATATAGTCTGCTTTCTAAATTTAACTTAAGCCACGCATGTAGTAGGTACATACTCACACATCTTTTAGTCCACTAAAAAGTGTCAACACTTTGTTAACTTAACGTAAAATACTACTGAATTGTCACTTCGTAACCATCCGGTACCAGCGTGGACATTTTAAAATGTAATTTTTGTATGAAACTTTGTATCTGGTTTTTATTTGTGATCGAAGGTGAATTCCAATACCTTCATATATAGTCAGTATCTCTCACATATATAGTGATATAAGCAAGTAGCAGTTATAAGTATAATATTGTTGTTTGAAGCAAGTTTAAAAAAAGACAAAAAAATTAGTAAATATATAAAAGTTGCGTAAAATCAAATATTTATTTTTATTATCCCCAAAAAGTACTTAATTGACATTCTTACAAGGTCTGAATAAATACCGGCATTAAATACCGGAGCATGTTCAAAACATACCTATTCTTTACCTTTAATTCAAAAGGAACCACTTGGTGTAAACGAGATTTTAAAAGATTACTCCTGACCACGGCGTTCTTTTTTTAACCCAATTCATGCGATTTTTATTTTAAAAAGAAAAACATCTTTGATGTTTATAAAAATGTAAAAAAATATTTTTATTAACAAATTCATGTCTGCAGGAGTAATGACTAATAACATGTGGATGTGGTGGTTTCTATTCGGTTTTTTACCCAATATTCAGCAATTCGGTACATATGTAAAATAATGTTAATTATATTTTATTTATATGTTTATATATATTTTATTTTATTTGATATATATACTTTTTGAGAAAACAATAGGAATATTTCTGTGCAGCAATTAATGTTAAGTTAATTTTTAAATAATTCCGTATGATAAACGCATTAGTTATTTTTTTTACAACCTCATTACAAAGTTTTTTATAATACCTGGAATACACAACTCTACAATTTAAGCAAAGAGTTGATGCTTCTTATGGCATATTTGCGTATTATCGTTAAAAGAAGCTCAATCCAATGAGGTTCTACAATAAAAAGAGACATTACGTTCATAGCAATTGCTTTAAAAAAATGGCGACAAAATGGATTTGACAAATTGTCTTTGCCATCTGTGAAATTCGACGGCTCAAGAACAGACTCGGAAACGTTGTCATCAGTGTACCTAACAGTATAGGTACGTATAATAATGTAAAAATGTGTAATTTTTTTTCTTTTCATATATCGTTATATTTCATTTCTGGTAAAGCTGATAAGTTTGTACGCCTAAAATAGTTATGTATGTTATGATAAACTGCAATGATTAAAACAATTAAAAATTTATTTCTTAGCTATAATAAATAAATAGCGCAAAGTGGCCATAAGCCTGGCAGAATTGCCACGTTGGGTCACTTACAATAAACGTGCAAAATAAGTTCAAGACTAATAAGAAATGTAAATGCTTTTAAGTAAATTAAGGTCCTTTAGCTTTTATTATTACATTCGTTATTGTTAGCTCAAAATGCAGGCGAATATTGATAAACGTATTGATGATAGCACACTTTTATTTAATAAATAAATTAGTTGAAGCCGGTAATCCTAAATCCCCAGTTAGATAGACTCTAAGGAATGGGCAAATGCATGGAAAATAACAAAAACAATCAATAAACGTTTTTTAAATTCGGTTTTTAATATTTTCCAACTATTTCAAAGCTTGGAGTTCTATAATCTGAATTCATTTTATTTTAATAATAAAACCCTAATTAATTTGTAACATGAAGTATAACAGATGCATTACTATACTAAAGTCGACATAAAAACCTAGAAAATGAAAGACGCCCAGACCTACTTTACAGAATATACTTACGCTGTGAATACCAAAGACGTTACTATTCCTTCATCCACCACGTGAAAACCTTGCCTGTCTGTAAATCACAAATTTTACTAAATGTCTACGGTTTTAGCGTAAGTGAAATATGGATAAACACAGCTCTGAAAAGAACTGCATCACGACATAAAATAGGAAATGGTATTGAAAGAAAAAGACTAACCATCTCCTCTTCGTGACGAGTACACACCGACGCCGACGAATGCCGAGACCACGTGACATGGTGGCAAGAGAGCGACGTGTGCACTCTACGACGGACGACAGCCAAAAGGATTGTAGGTTTTTCTTTGCGCGGTAAATGGAGGTGGTAAATGCTCATGCATACCACGCAGCCAGTCGGATTGGTTATGTGGGACTCACAAGAGTACCCACCACCTACTCACTAAAATACCCACCTTAATGGCTGTAGCAAGGATTTGCCGTTCAGCCTTCATCGGAGGCGACAGCCAGTTAGGGAAGAGACTGCGCAAGCGGGGATACGCGAACGGTTCATCCGCCGCATATTAACGTTGCACTTATGGTGCTTAAAGGTGTAACGTAGTACCAGTAAAACACCAAAACTCTCTTCTATGTTTATTTTTTCGGTAAAATTAAAAATATACAAAAACTGTCACTGGGTTCAATGACATCTAATTGTAACATATCATCAACTTCTTTACAAAGAGCTTTTTGTTTCTCAGGAGAAAGTCTGTAACAGCGTTGACGAATAGGTGGATGGTCTCCAGTGTCGATGAAATGTTCGACTAAATGAGTACGACCTAAAGGTTTACATTCAGTTGAAATCAACCTAAACTTTTCCATAATTGCATCTGCAATAATTTTCTGTGTGTCTGTTAAAGAATGGTATTCATGTAAATGAAAGTTAGAATCTGTATTAATGAGAAAAGATGAGTTTAAATTTGAAGGTTGTAATGTGATATTACTAAGAATATCCGGAGCAAGATTAAAAGTTTTCCAAAAATCAATACCCAAAATGAGTGATTCAGTGATTTCTGGGATCACATGAGCTGTAATTAACGCAAATTTATTGTTATAAAAAGTAGGAAGAGTAATAATGCCGATAGAAGAAATAGTTTGTCCGTTTGCAACATTACCTTTTATTAAACAGTTTTTTTGCATAAAAAGACCATGTTGTGATAAAATTTTATGAGAATTATTACCCAATATAGTGATAGCACTACCACTATCTAAAAGACCATTTAAAATTAAATCGTTTACTTTTATATGTAAATAAGGACGTTCAAAATCTGATGTTTTATTAAAGAGGAGAGCACAAGTGTTATAAGATTTAAAAAAAATTGTTAAAGTTTTTAACCATGTATCCCAATCTTTTTTGTCAAAATTTGATGATTTAATACCATTATTTTTGTTTATGCACTTCTCGTAATTTAGTTTTTTGAAATCGACTTATTACAATTAGGACATTTACTAGTAATAAAGTCTTTTTTTCCACAACGAAAACACACTATATTAGTGTTAGTACAGTCTTTTAATAAATGTGTATTAGATCTACAACGTGGGCAAGTGAATTTATAAAAATTCTGATTTTTATTAATTGCAGCTACAGTATTAGGTAATGGATTAGCTACAGCTGCTATGGAATTATATGTACAAGCTTTAAAAGGAAATTCAGGAATATATGGTTGATTATGTGAAAGTAGAGTATTATTATACGATTTGTTATTAGAATTTGATGTAGAAGGAATAGGAAAAGAATGATAATGATCTGGTGGTGATGATGAAGAGTAGTAAGATGTATTATTAGAAACTTGGAGAATGCTTTCTGTAAATTTGCATGATTCCAAGAGGGAATTTACAGTATGTAAATCAGTAGGTGAAAGACGTAATGTGAATTCAGGTTTAAGATTTCTAACAAGAGTATTAATTTTTTCTTTTTCGGACATTGGTTCCAAGAGCTTTGAAAAAAGAGATTCCATTGTAGCAAAGTAGATGATAATTCTCTCATTATGTTTTTGTTTACGAGCATCGATTACTTTTTTTAGTTTATAATCGTAATCGGTAATTGCAAAATCATTCAACAATGCCGATCGGAAAGATGACCAGTCATTAATAGTCGACTTTCTAGCTCTAAACCAATCAAGAGCAGATCCAGATAAAATATCATAAATATGTGAGAATAAAGATTTTTCAGAAATATTTTTTATTTGTGAAAATTCTTCAAGTTTTTGAATAAAATCCTTTGGACAACCTTCACCTTTATAAATAAATCTTTTTAAATCATTGTTAGTTCGATTTTCTGTAATTTTACTGACCTTATCAGTTAATGCTTCGAAAAAAGAAAGGGGTTGTAGATTAATATTTTGTATAGATTCTGCGGAATGATATGTGGAATGTGTTGGTGATTTTTCCAAATTTTTAAAACGTGAGTCTAATTGAGTTAAATCATTCCAACATGAATTTATTAAATCTAACTGCTCTGAAGATAAATCTGATGTAATGTCAATGAGGCCTAATCTTGTTCTTATATGAGTTAAATAAGGTGAAATTTTTTGTTTCCTAATAGGATAAGAGTTTATACAAGCTTCAACAAGTTTTAAATTTTTTTTAATGGTATTAATATCTTCTGAAAATTCTTCAGGGCTATTTTGTAAAATTTCTGTTTCAGAATCTACATTAATATTTAATAATAATGATCGTAGTTCGTCTACAGATTGCGTCGAAGAAAAATTTATATTTCTGATTTTTAATTCATAAATTATTTCAGGTTTATTTAATTGTGAAAAATTCATTGCAAAATCAAAAAAAAAATGTTAAAGTGAAACAAATTTGTTAATAGTCGTTATGCAGAATAAAGCCTTAAAAATATACGTATTTTCGAGTGATGAAAATGAATAGAAAATGTTATTTAAATAGTGAAATTACTGGGTTATAGAATGTTGTGTCTTCAGAAAATTTCTTCAAGGATATTATAACGAAAGAAACTAAAGAAACTTAAATGTCTGAATAATTTAGCAGTATTTTGATATATTATAGTAGATATATTATAGTAGATATATTATAGTAGATATATTATAGTAGATATATATATATAAATATATTATAGTGAATGTTAATGATTGAAAATGGTAACAAATAAAGTTTTATGCCTGACCTCAATAATAATTATAAAAAAATTATTTTTAATGTTGCAATTCTTCTGTTGATATAGTTCCTCCTCTCTTCTCCATAAACTACGTTTGAATATTCGGGCGCCAGTATGTAACGTAGTACCAGTAAAACACCAAAACTCTCTTCTATGTTTATTTTTTCGGTAAAATTAAAAATATACAAAAATGCCAAAAATTTTGGCTACGCACACTCGTGAACGTAAAAATAAATTATAGGTTTCTTAAAAAAAACTTTGATTGTAGATAATAAAATATCTTAACTATGTAATTTTGAATAATAAACTCGGAAACAATAATAAATAAATAGATTCAAGTTGCTTTGATGGATAATATTTCGTGACTCACTTGTCAAATCAAAACATTGCCGTTCTCCGACACTACGTAATTCCTAGTTTAAAATTACGTCGGGAACGACAAAAAAAATAAAATTTACTGACAAAAAGAGGTCGAAATAGACAACCGTCACAAAGGGATATGTGGTAGACTCGGTCTGGGCAGCCTCCAGTTCTTTGGAGCCAGTTTGGGCTGCAGGGTCTTTGAAACCAAGGGCATCCGGTTGCGCAGCAGGGGAAAGTGGGACGGAATGAGGGGCGGCGCTGACCTCTTAGACAGGGACCGGCAAGCAAGCGCGGCCCCTGTAATTTGCTGTGTGGCCGAATTTGCCACAAATTCGGAAATCATCTGTGGACGACACTTGAATCCTTATAGATTTGCCCGAGCTGGATGCTCGGGTATATTGAATCTTGCGGTCGCACAAGTTTGAATCCTCAGCCCATCTCCCCTTTTCCTACTACTTTTCCCACTATATACGTAAACAGTCATTTCAGTGACAATGGCGAAGTAAAAAATTTGTAGTAGATAGTAGTGTAGCGGTGACGTGCTACTCAACCGACCAATCACAACGCGTGTTCTACATCGCAATATCAACTTTACTTAAGCGATTAGAATATATATGACTTTCCGACAATGATAGCCGGGCCGTGGGCCGCGGCCTGCTCACCCTTTTCTATCGGTGGGAACGCGTGGTTAAGTTCCCTAAAGTGGTGACCCCGAGCAGAGCACATGAGCAGCCTTCATCATCATCATCATCGTCATCATCACTCTCCACACCAACAGCGAAGACTCCACGCCAGAACCAGCTTCCAGAGGACAACACGGGCATAAAGCGACCACGACCTTGCAGCGCCTTGCAAGACTGGTCGGCACCCCTCTTCCTCCACCTGCGACTTGGCACAGCACCAGCACTTTCGACCGGTACTTAGCAGAGCACCTCTCTCCTGGTCGACACGCAGCGCTGCACCCTTCGGCCGGTCAACAAGCAGAGCACATCTCTCCTGGCCGACGCAGTAGCTAGCCACTACGCACCGACACTGCACCACCCCGACGCACTGGGGAAGTCTGCACCTCGGCATCTTGGGTCAGCCTCCGACTCACTGGAGCAACTTGTTCCGTACACCACGGGACCCGGACCCACACCGAGGATCGTCGTACATGCACCGCCTTAGTCCCGACTCACCGTGGACTACTACGCGGCACCTGGTTCCGACTCACTGGAACCATCAGCTGAGACACTGGCAAGCTTCACCTTACGCAAAAAACCGAAAATGGATTCTACTTACGACCTTCGGTCTCGGAGGGGAGTGATGTAGCGGTGACGTGCTACTCAACCGACCAATCACAACGCGTGTTCTACATCGCAATATCAACTTTACTTAAGCGATTAGAATATATATGACTTTCCGACAATGATTGTCGGGCCGTGGGCCGCGGCCTGCTCACCCTTTTCTATCGGTGGGAACGCGTGGTTAAGTTCCCTAAAGTAGTAAAAAGTATATTAGGATTTGTTCAATTTTTTAGTTAAGTAGGTGGGCGGGGCTTCTCATTTAACACGTGTGGACATGATTTTTTAGTAAAGTGCGTAAGTTGAAAAAGATGATGGCGGTAAGAGCTCGTAGTTATTTGAATTTTTTTTTCAAAAAGTCGAAGTGGATTTAAACACTGCTATAAATTTGTTAAGGAATATTTAAAATTACAATACTTATTGAATGTACGAAGTAAAAACTAAGAAATAAACATACTTTTGATTTCCATGACAAATTCTTCTCTAACCTCTCCCAAAATTCCGCTAATCAAAAACCTAAGTACAGAATAGACTCCTCACAAAGTACAGAATAAAACTCCTTGAGCAATTGGCCGTCCATCTTTACTGAACATATGAGCTTAACTGCTTAATGCGTTTGGACCAAGGCTGGATTTAGAGGACTGGAGGCCCTGGGGCAACAAAGGAGTGGAGGCCACAAATTAACTTTTAAATAAAATAAAAAATAAATTAAGTAATGTGAACCAAACTCAAATTATTAGATTTAACACGTTAATAAACAAATAATAATAATTTGTCGACATATTTGTGTAAGTTTTTACTTTGTAGAAGCGTTAGTGGTTAAAAAACACAATTTAAAAAAACAAGAGCTTTTCGAAATCAATTTTCTTTTTAACCCAGATAACCCTGAAACTATTTATCTTCATAGATCTTTAAAATATTTTATTGTGTTGTTACTTATGCATGACTGGTTTCGGGAAATATCATGAAAAAATTCTAAATTTCCTGGGAAAGCCGGAAAATGGGCGGTGTTATAACACCTGGTAGGGGAATGTACTATACTATGAAGTATTTAGGGTATTTAGTATTTAGTTTAAGTATTTAGTATTTAGTTGAGGTTGAAATAGATAAATTTAAAAAGGATGAAATGTTATTTATTTTACTTGTAAGAAAAGCCTAAAGATCAGTTGGAAATCTGTATCTGAGGACTTTTCCCAATACATTGTGTTACGGGGCACCACAAATATCCACTTAACAACATAATACTAAGAACGAAATACTAAGAAAACATTTTATCTGTGCTCGATAGCCTGCCTTTACATATTCATACATTTGGTGTGCATAAATATTCGTGTAATGCACCAACAAATCAACATCTCATTGTTTATCAAAGCATTGTAATAGTGCATAGGTGAATTAACCTAAATATTTATGGGTCTGATAATTTTGCCACTGAGGATATGCTTTCGCAGTTTGCAGATTTTGCCAAGGATCCTATTGATTGTCCGGCACTAATGATTTACAAGCTACAGGAGAATAGTGACGTTGGTTTCTTGCGTGACCGACTCGCTGCATCTTATTTTAGCTAATTGAGACAATGGCGTATTGTCTTCATCATCCGAAAAAGACTTTAGCTGCAAACCTTAAAGAAATAGATACTCAATTTAAGAGAATTGTGACAATAATGAAAAGAAAAGCTTACTACTTGATTTTAGTCGATAATGAAAAGTAAAAATAAGTAACAAGATAATAATCAAAATACATTTTTACATGAAAGATTGTGCAAATTCACGACGTTTTCGTCACCCGAATCATCATCAGTAACATCTGTATTTGCATAATCCGGGAGCAAAGTAGTGATAACACTTAGCAAGGTTGTGTCAAATTTCTCCAAGTCTTTTATAATATCAGTAAGCTGTAATGCTTTCCGTGATCTTACCCTAAAATTTCGTTCGATCCTTGAATGTTTTAGACGTGGATATAACTACCAGGTGTGTACCTGTGACAATTCAACAGCCAAAAAATTATGAGTCATTACCATCATATTTTTTTTCTATTTCAAGTCACTAACAGTCCTAAACAAATAATAAATGACAAAAAGAGATAAAAAATACTAATTTGTAGTACTTATAGCTTATACCAGACATAATAATTAAATAAATAACTCTGCCGCTAAATAACATAATTTACACTTAAAAATAACTTTTTTGTTTATTTCCGCTGCACGTAATGAAAACTTGATAAACACCGAATGAAATAATCGAAGAAATACAATAAGAACTTAATATAAATGTAGTTACTACTAAATAGATGTAAACCACGTATTATGCGCGGTTTGTTTATAAATCCCAATAACTCACAAGCTATGATATAGTGCGTTCCGTTCCGTTTGCCGCTGACAGCGCTATCAGCGCTAAAACTGCTCAACACCGTTCCGATCTGTTTTAGCGCGCTAAAAGTGATATTAGTGCTATTGCAATCGGAACGGTAAATAGCGCGCTAACATTCTGATTGTTCGTCGATTAAGTCTAAAGTTATAATTTCATTAAGATCTTTGACCTTGAATGAAGCAGGAGCCATTTTTTACATTATTACAAAAGGAAATTAATAAGCTAGCTCTTAAAATCTTTAATCGGCTAATTAAAAAATTAACAAAGTAACGTCATATGTCAGTTTTGACAGGCCGCTCAGAGCGACCATGCTCCGTAGCTTGGGCTCTGTGGACGGGAAGATGGCGGCGTTTATGGCGTATCGATATCGCTGTGAGCGCGCTCACGGGCAATCGGGACGGGTATATGAGCGCTATAATCGTCAAACGGAACGCAGCAATAGTCGCCATATTCGAATTGCCTTGATTTCTCGACATTGTCGTTAGTTTGCCTTGATGGAATCCCAGTTGATTGGTCCGACAAAGCAAAGAATTTGGGAGTAATCATTGATTGTAACCTAAACTGGAATGACTATGTAAATGAAATTTGCCGCAAAGTAAGTTTCAATTTTCACTCCATTAAAACTCTTCCAAATTTTTTGCCACTATATAAAAAAATATCTCTCACTCAAAAATTAATTCAACCTATAATTGATTATGCTGATTCCTGCTGTCTGGATGCCACCGAGAAACTTTTGACCAAACTAGAGCACCTACAAAACTTATCCATCGCGTCATTTTCGACTGAGAAAGTATGATCATGTTTTCTCACTTCCTTAGTGGCTGCCTGTACGTTTCCGTAGGAATACTCTTGTAGAATCCAAAATCCCGTAAGAATACGGGATTTGGACAAATTCAGAGAAGAATTTGTTTTGGAAATTAAAATCTCTAGAAGAATATGTTTTCTTTCTAAATTTTTTACTTCGATTACTCTACGAGCATTCCCCTATAAATATTCTTCAACAAATATTTAAGTTGAAACTACCAACATTTTGAAAAAAAAAAGAAAATGCGAAATAAATACGTCCAACCGAACGCGTTAACAGATTCAGTTCCACGGTGATTTTGATCATAACTTAACCGATTCGTTGCGGATGGCACGTTTCAGTGCCATCACTGTTTTTTGCGTTGGGCGTCAGGCACGGATGTGTGTCATTTAAAAATCGATGGTAACTCCTTCAATTAAGTTTTAGGGAGTTTTTACCCAGAACCAAACTAACTTCATTTTTCACGTATTTTAAGCTCGTAGCCTTCATTTCTGGATATTGTAAGACTTTTCTTAAAATAGGGGTCACCAACCTTTTTGTTGTGTTATTTGATACGTGTTGTGAACTAAAACAATAAATAACCATAATATAATGACAGTATTTAGCAAAATGTTATTTGGTACTGACAATAATAATTGAATTTTTTTGTAAATATATCTTTTATTTATTAAATCGAACTTGGCAGTTTTTCATTTGTAGAGTTTAAACAGTTGAAAGTTGTCATGAGGAAAACCAAAACAATGTTTTTAGACCTAATTTAATCATTCATAATCAATCAAATCATTAGGTGATGCAAAATTAGTTGAAAAGGGTTTAACACACCTGTATTAAAAAAGTCCTTTACCCTCCATTTCCAAAAATACACTTATTTTGCCACTTCTTATCACTTAAAACAATGTGTCTGGCCGTTCACGATAGATTTCCAATGTAAACTAAAAGTATTCAAGCTTTGAACATGTAAAATATGGTAAAATAATGTTTTTTTTTCCGCATGGCTGAAGACACAGAGGCGTGTCATCTAATCGTATGGCGTTGGGCACTGAACAGTGTCACGTTATTTTTGTTTGACGCCACAGTTAGAAGTTAGCGAAATTAGACATCGCAACGAATCGGTTAACCGAGTCCTTGCCACCTTCATTTTTCGAGCCTTTCCGCCCCGGCCCCATACAAAACTCAATGACGCGAGAGTCGCGTCATGGGCCTCCCTGAATGATAACGCACCTAGCGCGTGGTTGGCCCCCGATAATATTTTTACGCTATTTTAAGCAGTTTTCGCTATAATAATACAACGTGAAACCTTTTACTGTGTATTATGTTGTATTTATTAGTTTAGTGTGTTTTAAAGTGACTATCTACGTTTTATAGGAAATGGAAGGTAAGTTACAGATTTCCACTAGGAGTTGTAAACCTTTAATACATTTTTGTTGAATTTATTGTTGATATAGGGTGGTAAAATAGCTATAGATATTAGTGTTTAGGAATAATATTGCATCAATCTGGATTAATTAGTTAAGTATATATATTTTATAATTTTGAACTCTATGATTTTGAAGTCTCAATACTCATTGCATTTGTTACTTTTACGAAATCATTCAAAACCGGCTTCCGTTGCCGGCTTCCTAAAGTATATATATGAAAACGCACCTGGCGCGTTGCCGGCATTATACGCGTTAAATGAGAAGCCCCGCCCGGGTACACTACATAAATACGAAAAACTTCATTCCCATAGTCATAATCACGAATTTCAAAATTCCGAATTTTATAACATCGAATAGTTCATAATTCCGAAAATGAAAATTCCGTGTTTCATCATTCCGAATTTTTCTTCTTCGAAACTTCAAAATTCCGAACGTTTATAATTACGAAAATCAATATGCCGAATTTGAAAATACCGTACCATAAAAAATTCGAATTATTAATAATCCGCAATATCATATATACGAATCCCGAATATCAAAATTCAGAATAATATTAGTTCTAATAACAAACGCCTTGTAAAACTGCATGAGCACATCAATTTATACGCTCGAACATTCAAGTAGTCAGCTGGAAATGGGGAAGTTTATTTAGTTTTTGTACCGAGTTATTTCTTGAGTATGTAGTTTATGTACTGAAATGCAAATCCCTTTTTGGCGCTTCGCCGGCCCATGCCGCGGTACGCTCGCTGCGCTCGCTCGGCTCGCGTTGCATTATCTACATACAGACTAACTGCTCCTCCTCGCTTCGCTCGTCGTCGCGCCTAATTTGTATAATTTCAAAATGTGCCTTACTAATTTTAATTTGTATCACAGGAGATTTAGATTATATTTTTTTCATATATATCCGTTTTAGATACAAAAGCTGAATGTTAGCATTGAATTTTTGGAAAATTTAAATTCGGGATACCATATTTCGGACTAGTGACAAAGCGGGTTTTTAATTCTTCGTACTAATGAAAGTCGGAAAATTAATATTTCGTATTTATGGATTTCGGTAAAATAAGAATCGTATTTTTGAATAGTCGGAATTAAGACTCTTCGAGATTGTGAAATTCGGAATTTAAAAAATCGGAATATTCAAATTCGGAATTACATCATTCGGAAATTTTTGGGTATTCCCTCACCTACTAACGAAAAATAGAACGAATCCTAATCTACTTAATCACTGGCGTACTAAATTTTAACTTACATCTTGTCACTTAAATGACACGTAATTTTAAACTTAAAATTGTATGCCGACTTAACTACTGAACGCGTGTTTACCAGCCATAAGGGTCACAAAGCTAAGCTCGATGGCAACTGGTTTAAGTATACCGGTATTAAGTTGCAAGCACTAACTGGCATGTAACCAATACCTTTGGTGGCTGGTCAGATAACTATAAGTTTTAAAGTTATTTCTGTACAAAGTTTGTTATTGTTGTATGTTGGTTATTGTATGTGTTTTTTTATTTCCTTATTATAATTACATTTCTGTAGGTCTTTTTAGACTAATTTTCTTTTGTGTGATTTATTGTTAAGTTCAAACAAGTGATTTGTTTTCTGGGTTTAACACTATTTGTGCTGATAAGGCTCAGACCTTTAGCTTGCATTACCTTTGGACCACCGTTTACCTATCTTTCCTGGGGTACCTTGAATAAACGTAGTTTTAACAAATTGTTCGCGCCAATACGGCGCTCAGTACCTATGTAGTTTAGGCTACCCGCATATTTTTAATATTTCTTTGACATAAGCTGTCAAACTCGCCGCATCATTCGCAACATATAGTACATAGCCGCTCTCGATACGCACGGCACGCTCCGAACCCTCACGCGCGTCGGACGCTGTGTACTACCTATTTTGCAGAAGGGAAGTTGAGCTCCCTGACCGCACCGCTCGTGGTTGCTCGCTTACTAGCGACCCACACCCGCTTATTGGACTGCAGTGATATACCTACTGGAAGAAAACACTTGGAATAACCCTGGCCCGGAAGAAGAAAGGTCTAAGTACCGCCGCTCCAGATCGTGTGTATGGGTGAGATCTAGGTGCCTTGTTCCAGGTTAGTTTAGAGTAGTCCGTTATATAATAGGTGTTAGATCCTACAACCCGCCTATAACCTAACTCGCATACCACACAGGTGTGTATCCCATGCGATCCTTGGGTGGCCTTCGCCATCGAAGAAGTGGCCGCCACACAAATAATGCTAACAAACACAAAAATACAAGATTTTAAAGCAATTTATTCATCATTATTTGGTTCCTCTTCATCATCATCTTGATCTGGAGCTTCCCACCATGTAAGTAACCCTAGTCCAGGTTCATTGATACCTCCAACAATTCTGTATGGAGCAGAAACAGGTGTCGGGCATTCCGAGCCTGGTGGTCCTGTAGGAAGACTTTCTTCAAAGAATTCACTTGTTACCCTAAATCTAATTGATTCACCTGGAAAACAAGCACTTCGATGAATTTCCTGATTGATTTACTTATTATGAACATATTTTTTTGTGTTCCTTGCAGTAAAATTTATGTTCAAGAAAGAAATTAAACACCAGAATAGGGAAAATTTGTACCTGAATCCATAAATAAGTCATGCTTTTCTCCATCCTCTTTAGGATATTCCCAAACCCAAGCTTGATCTGTTTCATCAAATCTAGATGGATGCTGCAGAGCGCTTATAGGTATTAATATATCATCAAAAAATCCTAGTGTCACTGAAAATATTTTATTTATATATTTATAATTACATTAATTAACACTATTATAGACACAATTCAGTATGTAAAGAAAAAAATTCTTATTCTAATTTTTGAGAAATCACTTGTCTATAATATTTATTGTGTCTAACAACTCAGAGAATAATGTGATTGAGCTTATTTTAATGATAATGATCTAATTGACCCCCCTCAGACTCCATATGAGATCATCAAGGACATGTCAATTTTTACAATGAATATCTGTCACAAGCATCCATCGCAAATTGTAGAGTAGTTCAATCCAGGTATAATTATAAATTTTGTAATGCAATTTTAAAAAGATAACTATCCCTAACATCATCATACGCAATTCTTTTGTTTAAAATTTAATACCGAAATCAGCTGTTTTCTCAAACAAACTAATTCTTCCCAAAAAAGTTTAAAAATAGATACTTCTAAATTACTTGACATACCAAATTAATAAATTATTGAGACTCAGAGGGTTCCTTTAGCAGAGTTCCACCAGAAATATGGGGTAAAGAGGTGATGTAGGGGTGGGGGGAGTAGTACTCTACCCACCACTGTGATGTATAGTTTCAGAGATATTTAGCTTTGAATGTGCACTTATTATGTTATGTTTTATCTATAAATCTTGATTATTATTACACTTGATGGTTAAAATTGAGTATAATGTTCATTCCGGCACATCAACGGGGGCATCTCCCACCAACTACATACAAAGCTAACCTAACCCACATTATTTTTTAAAACTTTTGAAAATCAAGACTTGGAAATAAAATATGTTTCTGGCTGTTCGCCGGGTGCTGCCAGAGCACACTCATTTCGCTCGCACATTAAGAAAGTAAATACCTTTAAAGTAGTTAAATAAAGTAAACAAAAAAAAAAAGAAACCTAATCAAACCTAATTATGTTAATTATTTTTGGCCAAATTTTATATTAATGCTGGGTCTTTGACCCTCGAGCCTGCCCTTTCTGCTGCTTTTCATTTTAAACATTCAGAGTGATATCAGGTAAATATGATCATTTCAAAACTTCAATACTTTTATAACAACAATAAGTATTTATCTTAGTCTAATCTAGTGAACATAAAGATAAAAAGATAATGTTATCATAAAATTTGTTAAATATACTGATTTCTTTAAAACCAGATATCTATGAAATTATCTCACCATCAAAGAACCTTAAGTAGAAAGTTATGATAGTAAAAATAACAGTTTATCTCATTCAAAATTTCTTATAGTCTGATTAGCTGCAACCACTTTGCTTTACCCCATCCAACGTTTTATATAAGATATGCAAGTGATTATCCAAAAATGTGTCATATTCCAGGTTTATTTTTATCTTATTATTTATTTATTTATTTAACAATTTATGTACACACAAGTTAACAGATAATTTATAGAAACAATACAAAATATGTAAGTACAAAGGTACAACTTATTTCTAAAGAAATTTCTTCCAGCAGACCCAAGACTGGAGAGTTTGGTCAAAATGCAATGATAGTGTTTACTATGACTTAATATACTTAAACACTATATTATGATTGAAACAATAAATATTGAAAAATTATATGTATATTGAAAGCCAAAATTAAAGAAAAAGGTGTGAAAATTAATTATTCTCTGTCAAAACATAACCTAAAAATGCCATCTTAAAACTTAACATCTCCTTCCCCTGGGGAATGGGGGGCTAGTGTACACTCTTATACCTTTGATACCTTTCCCTCTTCATACCTTTAGCCCCTTTTTTCCAGTTGCACTCTGCTATAGGGAACCCTTTAGGTAAAGTGCTTGTTGGTCTATTTTATAGTACTTGACATCTTAGGATAGGACTTATTACTTAGGGCTGAATTTAAGAGATTTAGGCTTACCATGAACACCATCTCTGCTACAACTCCGAATCTTTCCTATAAGTATTTCTTCAACTATGGGTCTAAAAACAATGTATCTAAATTTAACTTCAGTGTGGGATGACCCATCTCCAGGATAAATGAAGGAGTGTCCAATTTTCGTTATATCATATAAAGCTATACACAACCCGACGTTGAGCACAACCTGAAACATTTATAAATAACATCTTTAACATCAATATCAAGACAGTACTACATAAGAGATAGTTAAAAAAATATTTATAATTATCTACCTAGAACCCGGTACCTTGTTGGCCAGCTTTCGATTTAATAATGAAGTGATGGATTCAGTTAATGTCTGATGAAAATGATCTGGAGTGATGCGTATAACATCTTTCATTTCCGCCAAAACGAACATTACGCCATTAAATAGTCACTTAATTATAAAGCGAAGATGCCTTACTGTTTCCAGTTTTATTTACAAATTGTACATTGTTATGTGAAATATAACCTAAAAAGCACTCAGTGTTGCCAGATGGTCTCGGCGCCGCAACCCTGGACTAATTTGATTTCCCCCTAGAAATCCCCTAGAATACCATCACCAAGTGGATGGTGGCATGCCGCGATTTTTTAAAGAGGCGGTCATCTTGAGAAATGCTCTTTGAAAGGTGTAAGTTTAATTCGCTTTTTGGTTACGGAAGACTTTTCATTTTATTTTATTTTCCTTAAATAACAAACAGTGTTACAATAGTAAATAAAAAATAAGTTTATACAAGCGGCAAGACTGCATTAAATGTCTTGGTTATAGATTCAACAAAAATATATTATAAAACTTTATTATTGCTGCATTTTATTACTTATGGCTTTTCGTTATACTCAACATCTCGAATCTCGTCTAGGTTTTGGCGCTAAAGTAATTACAGATGATAAAAAAACATTAAAAACTACGTCAGGAACGTGATATATAGCAAAAACTGTGTTGAACGTGTTTTTAAATTTCCCCCAAATATTTTTTCTCCCTTTTTTGCCCCTAACTCTCTCAAAAAAAAACCCTAAATCTTTGGGAAAAAATCCCCTGATCTGGCAACACTGAAATCACTTCCGGGCCAGCAGATTTGTTTTTTTTTTTTTAGTTCACTGTCATGGAACTATACAGGGGTTTTTTTTTAGTAGAGCATAATCCTTAAGCGGTTATAGTACAGGTCATTTGCAACATTTTTTTGTATGGACATATGCGAAGGTGAACCATTATTGAGATATTTTAATTTTAGTGTTTATTTAAAAAAAAAATAGGTGGTAACTTAAAATCTAAAGAAAAGAATAAAAATTCAAGAGATATTTAAATAATATCCTAATTTTATATATTTATGACGATCTAGTTACATATCTCAGTCAGAGTTTCGTCCCAAAAGTTATTCAACGTAGACGCGTACAACATTTTTTTCCTTAAATATTAAGATAAACCGCGTTTCAAAAGAATCTTTGTACCAACAAAATAGTACTTAAAATCGTGTGACAACTGTGACGGTACTTGGGCTACTCTGCATTAATAAGTAGTGCGTGTGATTCGAGCAGCACTAGCGACACTTGCCGAGGAATTGTAAAACTGAGTACAATAGTTTGTCTCACACATAGTATATGCAAACAAATCAGATAATGCAAAGATCACCACCAACCGGTCAGTCAATGTCCTCTTCGCAGCTAAATCTTCACACAGAAACAAGTGACATAGAAGAAATGAGAAATGTGAACCTACGAAAACCGAAAAACCCAGATCTTAACGAAATGGACTATTTAAAGGACTCCCTAACGAAATCCTTTAAGGAAATGCTACATGCTGAAATAACCGAGATGAAAAGTCAGAATTCCCAAATAATAAAGACCAACACAGAAATACTGGAACTGTTGCATGCTAACGCTAAACAATATGAACAGCTTAATGATAGACTTGAAAATAAGCACGCCACAGCTATGGAACGTTTTAGTGAACTTGAAAACCAATTGAATGACTTACAGAAGCACCGAAACAAAAATATTATTGAAATTAGGAATGTCCCAAGGCAGGAAAACGAAAATCTAATAAAAATAATTTCCATATTATATGATACTCTAAAACTGACTCCTGCCACAGAAGTGGTACAGTGCTATAGGAAAGGAAAAAGCAATTGTCCTATCGTCATCGAATACAAAGACCATAAAGACAAAGAGAAGCTTATTAAAGCGACCAAAGCTTTTAACGCAGGAAACAAAGACTGTAAACTCAATTCCAATCATATTGGACTTGGAGGAGAAAGTCAACCTGTCTACATTTCGGAAGCTCTAACACCAATAAATAGAAAAATTCTTGCTGCAGCTCGTGATCTTGTAAAAAGTGGCCTTTATAAGTACTGCTGGACATCACGAGGCAATGTTCTCGTTCGCAAGGCAGATGGACAACCTGCCCTGGTATTAAGATCAACCCAACATGTTGAAGACCTGCGTGCACAGGCATGACTGTTTGTCTTGTGTATTGGTAACTGTAAATCCATTTTTATACCTTTGTATTGTTTCTGTTTTTTTCATGGCATATTACTAGTATTAGGTAAATTTAAGTATTTTTTTCTATTTTTGTTTCAATGGGGTCACCGTGAGTTTAATATAAAAAGTAAATATATTCTAATTGAATATTACATGTATTTATATATCTATTTTATCAGTCGAATCAGCGTCCGTGTCTTTACAAGTAATAACCACCAACTGCATCACAGTTTTATACCTCTGCTATTAAAGTATGCTTATGGATGATATTGAAGAGTTTGCTGCCGATGTTGATCAGCTCAACGTTGGCGTTTCAATGGCAGTTGGTGATCCATGTGATTTTTGTTTGCATAAAATTAGTATTAAAAATCCATTAAAATCATAACACAAAATGTGAGAAGTTTAATAAAAATTTTGATAACCTTGAAGTATTTCTAGCTAGAACTAAAATTGAATATGATGTAATTATACTAACGGAGTGTTGGTTGCAAAATAATGAACTTATACCTCACCTAGGCAACTATAATTATTATAGTACGACTAGGCATTTGAATTAAAACAGTGGTGTAGTAATATACGTCCGACAGAGTGTCATGGATATCTCGGTTTATGAACCCATGACTGAGAATTCTGACTGCTTGGTTATACAAATAGGTGCTAGCTTTTCTCTAATACGTATATATAGATCACAATCTTTTTCTTCCCCTGTTAATTTTGAAAATTCCATAGACTCAGTACTATTAAATTGTAAAGTATTAAATTGGACTGTCTGCCATGGTGACGATTTAAAAATGATTTTTGCTTCAATAAATAACGAAATTACAAATAAAGTTAGCAATTTTGAAAAAAAAGATAGTGGTTGGTCTTTAGAAAAGATAAAACATTTAGATATGAATGTCAATCAATTCAATCCTTTACGTGGATCTTCATTTACTGATTTACCAATTGATATTAAGTTAAAAAAAAGCGGTTATAAATATTAAAAATAATGACCATCAATGTTTTATGTGGGCAATTTTATCAGCATTATTACCTACCAATAGTAATTCAGATAGGGTGACTTCATACGTAAAGCATATGAATAAATTGAAGTTTGAAAACACGTTCCCCATTAAAATTAAGGATATACATAAGTTTGAAAAACTTAACAATATTAGTGTCAACGTTTTTGGATTAGAATACGATACGAAAAGTAAACTCAATCAAATTATAGGTCCTCTGTATCACACCAAATCTCGTAAAACTGTTCACATTACCCTTATTTACCTTGTCAGAGGTATTTCTGGTCACTATTGTTACATTAAAAACTTATCTAGATTAGTGAGTAGGCAATTAAACTCACACAAGTCTTCCGCTCATATTTGTGATGGTTGTTTGCTTAATTTTTCAATCAAAACAAAGTTGCTAGAACACCAACAACGTGACTGCGGTCAAATTAAAGTAGACTTATCTAGTGATCAGATTTCTAAAAAGAAAAATTGGTTTGGCGAAAACTTTACAAATAACCAAATTACGTTTGATAGATACGACCGTAAGCTGAAAGTACCATTTGATGTGTATGCTGATTTCGAAGCGTTTCTTAATCCAATCCATACTTGTGAAAACGATCCCAATCAATCGTCTACTATTGAAATACAAAAACATGAAGTGTACAGTTTTGGATATTATATAAAATGTTCCTTTAATGATAGACTTTCGCGCTACAAAACATATACAGGTCCAAATTGTGCCCAACTTTTTATTCGTTCCGTGAAAGAAGATTTAGAATTTTTAGTTCCAAAAATTGTTATAAAAACTCCCGCAAAAGAATTGACCGATACACAAAAGCTTAATATTTCGAATAGTGAAGTTTGCTACATTTGTGAAAAAAAATTAAATGGTGAAAATTTTGTGAACTTTGACTGGCATAATGGTAAATACGCTGGCGTAGCCCATAAATTATGTGCACAACAATATAAACCGCAAAAATTCATTTTTTCACCACCATCAGTCGTTGAGAGTAATATTCCACGGAAAGACGCGTATTCGGTTCCAGAAATCCTTCAATTATACTTCAATATACCAAAAAGTTATCAAAAGAGAGCTGAAACATTACTGGATTTTTTACAAAAAAATAAAGAAAAAGTACGATGGGATGAAAATGGTACTGCCATTCCATTCAGTAATATCACCGAATTAGTTAATAACACCCTGAGGAAATTAAAACGTCCTACACCAATAGGAAGCGACCCTTACCTTAAAGTATTATCAATTATACAAGTACCGATCAGATGTATCGGTTATCCTGATATATACGAGTACCTGCAAAATAGCACAATAGAAATTAAAGATACGCCACAACCTCATGAGACTCCATCAACATCAAACAAAAGATCATTGTCATCAGAACCGTTGAAAAAAGCTCGGAAGAAACTTGATTGGGAGAGATGGAACCCATACTAGATATAGATTAAATTTATTATGATGTTTCACATCCAGCGGGTACAGTAGCGTTAATAAGTTGTCAAATGCCTTAAGGGGTAAAATGAATAAAACACAAGTTCAACAATGGTTACAAAAACAAGAGACATATACATTACATAAACCAGTTCATAAAAAGTTTGTAAGAAATAAATATATTTTGTCAAATTTTAATGTTTTATGGCAAGCAGATTTAAGTGATTTGCGATCTTATAGTCAATATAATGATGATTATAAATACATACTTTTTTATTGATGTTTTTAGTAAATATGCTTTTGCAAGAGCTATCAAAAAGAAAAATTCTAAGTCCATAAAAAAATGCTTTCAAAGTATATTAGGTCTTTACCTATGAAATTGCCGTTTTTCACGAAATAAATGAAGCGTAATTTTTTTATATATTTTTTATTTCTATTAATCAAAATAATCACCCTTGCAATCAATGCATCTTTGCCAACGCATTGGTAGCTTATTGATGCCTTTCTTGAAGAAATCAGCTGGACGGGAGGCAACAAATTCTTCAAAGGCATTTTGTACTGCCTCTCGGGTATTGAATTTTTTTCCCGCCAAGAAGTTATCCAAATTCTGGAAAAAGTAGAAGTCTGTAGGCGCAAGGTCTGGTGAGTACGGCGGATGACGGAGAACTTCCAACCCCAACTCTTGTAGCTTGGAGACCGTCTGCTGTGCAGTATGAGGTCGCGCGTTGTCGTGCAGGAGCAGTGGAGCCGAACAATTGACCAAAGCTGGTTGGAGACGTGCGAGCTTCTCCATCATTGTGTTCAGTTCTTCACAGTACACATCTGCAGTAATGCTTGTCCCGTTTGGCAAGAAGCTGTGATGAATTACACCCGCGTTAAACCACCAAACAGTGACCATCACTTTTCTAAGGGTATGTTTTCGTTTAGGCCATTGTTTGGGTGCTGAACCAGGGTCCAACCAACTTGCTGAGCGCTTACGATTGTCAAACAGGATCCATTTCCAAAGATCCAAAATCCGCCAACACGCAAAATGAAAAATTCCCTGCGTTTGCTATACAATCTTTCAATGATCTGGTAAAACATATTGGACCACAGTCTAAGCCTTAATCAGTTGCTCTATTTCTCTTTAAAGTATACGTTACTTTCATATTTACTTTTCAATATTTTTCTAATTAATTTTATTTTTTTAGAGGATTCCATTCAATTACTGCACATTTTACATAAAACTCATTACTCAAACACAAATAAACAAAACCACACACACATCAACTTACACATATCCAAGAACACCTACCCTCTTTTCCTTGAGTTGAAAAACTCTTTTGATAGTTCACAACTTTTACATTTTTCCAAAGCGATATTTTGCTATGCTAGTATGGCTTCGAAAAGTATATACTTCAATAATTTCCTTTCTTTAAAAATATATCGATGGCCACTTTAAATCTATTGTATAACATTGACGAATCATTCAAGCTTAAATGCCATACTTTCAACACCACGGAAAAATGTAAAAATATATTGAACAATTACCCTTTCAAACTGCTAAATGTCAACATTAGGAGTATAAATCAAAATTTTGACCAGTTTTTAGTTTTGTTCCATAGAATGGCGATTGGTTTTGATGTTATAGTTATGTCTGAGTGCTGGTTAAACAAAAACCCAACGGTAAGACAACTACAGGGTTACACGTCGTTTCATTCTGAAAAATATGTTAATAAAGCTGGAGAGGTCGTAATTTATGTAAAAGATTGTTGGTCCTTTAGTGGGAGCGAATTGGAGTTTGAGGACGCCAATGGCATCCGAGTTGACATAGCTGATAATTTGACGATAGTTGGGGTTTACCGTAACTCTTGTTTTCATGATCCAAGTGATTTTATAAATTCCATTGATAGTGCAATAAAGAAGAAAAAAATAAGTCCATATCTAATCATAGCTGGAGACATGAATATTGACATTTTAGGTGCAGCTGCTGATAAAGAACATGCGTCAGAATATTTACATATCTTGACTGAACTAGGATTAGTTTCATCCATAAATAAAGCTACTCATGCCAAAACAAATCTGGATCACATATTTGTTCCCAGTAATACTGTTGGGGAATCAATTGTTTATGTATCAGATCTTACTGATCACGATATTGGGATGGTGGGATTAAATCTTAACAACAAAACAAGACCTGTAGTAGAGAAGTTTAGAAATGAGATTGATTTTAAACCACTACGGACAGTTTTAAGCACTAAAGACTGGTCATTTGTCAACGAGAGTAAACCGCTAGATGATATAGTCTATCATTTTACTTCGGTCATCTCAGAAGCTACATCCAAGTGTAGCCAATCTGTCAAGATTTCCCGCTCAAAACGTGTAATCCAACCATGGATGACTCCTGGACTTTTGAGGTGTTCTAAGCATAGGGATAAACTACATGCTGAACATCGAAAGAGTCCGGATGACCCCTTCAAAAAAGTCGTCTATACAAGATACAGAAACTTTTACATTGACCTTTTGAGAAAAGTTAAGTCTAATTACTATAAAAATGAATTGGCCAAAAACACAAAGGTGCCATCAAAACTGTGGCAAACAATAAGTCACATTACACATTATACGCAAACAAGATCTAGCGCTGACTGCCTATTAAAGAACAAGCAATCAGAGGAAGACTCACTCGATATTTGTAATAGATATTATGCAACCATAGGAAAAAAACTTGCGAATGAAACCCTAGACAAACTCCATGAAACTCAGGAATCTCTTGCTGCTAAAGTACAACTTGGTAAAATATCACCTCTGAACTCTCTGTTCATAACCCCTACAAACGAAATAGAAGTTGTGGATTTAATAAATGCACTCGATGGCGCTAGAGCACCCGGTGCAGACGGTATTAGTAATCGTATCTTAAAATCTACCGCTTTGATCATAGCAAAACCGCTCGTGACTATCTTCAATATGAGCATAACTGTAGGTTACTTTCCGAAAACATGGAAAAATGCAACAGTCATACCTATATACAAGACAGGAGCTAAAGATAACCCATGTAACTATAGACCAATCTCATTGTTGGGAGCATTCTCAAAACTGCTGGAGCGAGTTGTAAACAAAAGATTAATGGATTATTTGGAATCAAATGGGTTGCTAAACCGTAGCCAGTTTGGTTTTAGGCGTGGAAAATCCAGTGAAGACGCCGTGGTTCTTCTTACAGACATAATCTCTCATCATCTTGATAATGGCAAAAGTTGTGTTGGCGTTTTCCTTGACCTCGCCAAGGCGTTCGACACAGTCTCCATTCCCATACTTATAAGAAAAATGGAATTGCTCGGGATTCGAGGAACATCTCTCGATTGGTTTACCAGCTACCTTTCTGAAAGAAGGCAATGTCTTAAAATAGGGTCACAGGTTAGCAGTTCCCAAATTGTGCATTTTGGCGTCCCACAGGGCATTCTTGGCCCATCCTTGTTCCTCATCTACTTGAATGACATAACTTCCACACCGCTTCAAAACACAGACGTGATCTGTTATGCCGATGATACTGCTTTAATTTTTTATGGTCAATCGTGGCGGGACGCATATGACAGAATGGAGACGGGTCTGAGGTCAGTTTCGTTGTGGCTTTGTGAGAATCTTCTTACCCTCAACACACAAAAGACAAAGTTTTTATGTTTTCATAAAACGAAAGCATCTGCACCCCCAATAAATGTGCAAGAAGTAAAAATTCATAATTATGCCTGTTCATTGTCACGTAGCGCGTCGGAGACTGACTGTTGTGACTGCAATACAATACATAGAGCTAATAATATCAAGTATTTGGGCGTCGTGTTGGATGATAATCTGAGTTTCCGAGAACACATGACAGTCACAACAGCTCGAACTAGAAAATTTATATACACAATGAAGCTCCTGCGCGATGTCGCTGATAAGAATCTTTTGAAAAACATTTATCTAGCACTCTGCCAATCTGTCATAAACTACTGCATACTAGTATGGAGCGGGGCACCCAGTTCCACCGTTTTATCTCTAGAGAGAGCTCAAAGGGCTGTGCTTAAGGTTACTTTTAAAAAGCCTCGTCGTTATCCCACCACTACCCTCTATGAAGAATCACAAGTTTTAAGTGTACGCAGACTACACATCTTACGCTTAATAATATCTATGCATAAAACTGTATTAAACTCGCCATTTTACAACAAAATCGTCAAAAAACGAAGACCTACAGTGATAACGCCAACAGTAAAAACAGCATTTGTGTGTCGATTTAAAAAATTTCTGGCGCCCTTCGTTTATAATAAATTTTTAATGAAATGCCCAACCTTGATACATTCGAATTCCAGAGAAGCTAAGATATTATCTCAAATTTTTTTATTTACTTTAGACTATACGGAAACGGAAACATTATTAAGGGTACTGTCATAAAAATAGGAAAAGCACTAGCCCACAGAAACACTCCCTTTCTCTTTCACAAACACAGACAAACACACACACAAACACACACACAAACCCATTAAAGAAATCCTCATTATTAAGAGCCCTTTTTCTAGAAGAAAAAAATTAGAAATTGATTTAATTTAAATTGTTTTATTAGTAATTTGTTTGTAATAGATTTATCCCCGTTAGCCTTTGATGTTATTTAAATTACTTATGTTATTATTTAAAAGATATGTTTACGAATGAATGAATTATAGCCTCTGTCAATGTTACAGTGACTTTGACGTTTGTAAAATCTCTCTGCTTCCGTGCTTGTAAGTGATGGCTGCTCAAGAAGCCGGACTTTTTGTAAAAATAAAATAAATGTGTAAATCAAAACTCCAGCGCCTATTATTGAAAATATCAAACAAACTTGGTCCTTCGAGCCGGATAAACGATTTGGAAAAGACGGCGTTTCAAGTTTTTTTATGTCTGCCATCGCACATGGAAGCCACGCTAACAAGCAAAATCCACAAACATCTCAAAAACTACCAACAGGTAAAAAGATTCTATTCATTTACATTAACAGTTCAACAGAACCAACACCACAACAGCTTTAATTTTGGCAACAACACGTTTCCAACAATACATATTTAAAATGGAAACTTACGAGAAGCTGGTCAATAGACGCAGTAATTACAAGGGGCGTATGACACGCATATACAACTTTATTGATAATCAAGATAATGGAGAAAAAATCCACGAGATCCATGTCAGACAATCAGAATTGGTTGATTTGTATAAAAGGTACAATGATACGCAGGATGAAATAGAAATGTTTGATTACGCTAAATCGGACAAAAAACTACTACATGAACAAGAGAGGTCTTCTACTGAAGAAAAATACTATGAACATCAAGCTAAAATAGCGGAGATCATCAAATTATATGAACACAATCAAAGTGATCTTTCATCTCAGTCGGTTCAAAGGCAGTCCAATATACATGAATCAAAGTTACCTAGTTTAAAGATTCCCCACTTTGACGGCGATTTAACTCAGTACTCGAGTTTTAAGGCTTTGTTCGATGGAGTAATCCATGAGAATGACCGTTTGTCACCGCTACAGAAATTTCAATATCTCAAGTCACTACTACGAGGAGAAGCGGCAGGACTCATTAATACCTTAGTTGTCACAAGTGAAAACTATGCTCGTGCCATTGAAATACTGACCAGGAGGTATGAAAATAAGCTATTAAACATAAATCTCCATATCAAAAACATGTTAAGTTTTCAAACTATAAGTAAAAATAATATTAAAGACTTTTTAGTAATTGTCCAACAAAGCATAGACTCTTTACGATCATTACATGTACCAGTTAATACATGGGATTTAATTTTAATTTATTTAGTTGTTCAGAAACTAGATCAATCCTTGCACTCTGCATGGGAACTTAGCAGAAATAGTGATAATTTGCCTACACTCAATGATTTAATTGAATTTCTCTCTCATAGGTCACTTGCATTTGAACTAATTAATGACAACAAGTCAACTACTAAGTCACATCATGTCTCTAAGCCTGCTACCCGTGTATCCACTCATTTAGGCACTATAAATAATAGTTGTACTCTTTGCAACATGTCTCATGATCTTTATAAATGCCCTTCCTTTCTAGAGCTTACACCAGGGAAGAGAAGTGAATATAAAACCAGTAATAAAACATAAACCAGTTCATAAAAAGTTTGTAAGAAATAAATATATTTTGTCAAATTTTAATGTTTTATGGCAAGCAGATTTAAGTGATATGCGATCTTATAGTCAATATAATGATGGTTATAAATACATACTTTGTGTTATTGATGTTTTTAGTAAATATGCTTTTGCAAGAGCAATCAAAAAGAAACATTCTGAGTCCATCAAAAAGTGCTTTCAAAGTATATTTAACGAAGCAAATGCTACACCAACCCATATACAATCTGATAAAGGTACGGAATTTGCATCGAGAGATGTAATTTCATTTTTAAAAAGTAACAATGTAAATTACTATACCACAAATAATCCAGATATTAAAGCTAGTATCGTAGAACGATTCCAAAGAACATTGAAAATGAAAATGTGGCGATACTTTACTCACAAAAATACATATAAGTATATCGATATTTTAAAAAATTTATTAAAGTCTTATAATATGAGTTATCATTCTAGTATTAAAATGCGACCATGTGATGTTAATTCAAGTAACATCATGACGGTTTGGTGTAATTTGTATGAACGAAAAAGTAATTCTAAGACCCATTACACATCCTCATTGCAAGTTGGTGATTTTGTGAGAATAACAAAACATAAACACGTATTTCAAAAAGGTTATGAGACTAACTGGAGTGATGAAATATTTATTATTACTTCTATTGTCAAACGAAAACCCCTATTGGTTTATACTTTAAAAGATTTGCAAAATGAACCAATTGTAGGTACTTTTTATGGTAAGGAGCTGCAAAAAGTTACTTATGACCCCACCACTAAATACAAAATAGATAAAATCATAGGTATTAGGTATTCTGGTAACAGAAAGGAAGTGTTGGTTAAGTGGAAAGGTTACCCAAATAAATTTAATAGTTGGATATCAGCTCAAACGTTAGAACAAATATGAGTGATGAAAGTTTTTATCTAACGTTACTGAGCAATAGCTCACTTTCATATTTTCCGGATAATAAAACAACAAACTTTTTTACGAAATTACCAAAAACAATCAAGCTTGAAGGAGAGTGGGAAGTTGGGTTAGTGGAATATCACTATCCATGTACCATAATAAATGTTCGGGAACATGAAAACGTGGTTTATATAAGCAAAAATAAACGTTTATTGAGTGAACCTGCTTTGGCCAAAGTGGAATACAAATCACATATACCAGCAACAAACTATGACTCTGTTGATCATCTTTTAATGGCTTTTAATCAAAATCCTTTACTAAAAGACAGTGTTAAGTTTCGTTACGATGAGATATCAAAACGTGTATCGGTTACATCAAATAATGATTCCATAACATCCGTTACAACATCTACTACGCTTGGATTACAGCTTGGGTTTGAACCAAGGTCTAATTTTATAAAAACCAAAAATACTATGGGAAAATATCCTGTTGACTTGCTACTAGGGTTACCATCGCAATTGTTTGTTTATTCTGATATCGTTCAACCACAAATGGTTGGAGATGTGATGACATCTTTGCTTAGAATAGTTCCCTTGGATCCAGCAAAGTATGTTTATGGTGCTTATAAAATGAACGTATTTTCTCCTGCACATTATATTCCCGTATTGCGAAGAGAATTTGATGTTTTAGAAATAGATATAAGAACGAACACTGGGGAAAAAGTACCATTCCAGTTTGGGACTGCGTGTATTAAACTCCATTTCAAACGAGTTAAATAGCATTCTACTTTTTTTTTATTATGGCCTGTCCTTACGAGCAATATTATACCCATCAAGCGGGTTCAGGTGTAGGAATTGTGTACAAAGGAGCTGCTTTTCAACGTGGTCATGGTATTGGGAGTTTTTTAGGTGGCTTGTTTAGGACAGTTTTGCCTTTGCTGACTAGTGGAGCAAAAACAGTAGGTAAGGAAGCGCTCAATGCCGGTGTAGGCCTCCTTTCAGATATGATTAGTACTCGACCTTTAAACGAAAGTGTCAAAACTCGTTTGAAGGCTGTCAGCAACAATTTGAAACGAAAGGCAGATGAAAAAATTGATTCTTTAATGTTAGGATCCGGGTATAAAATCAAAAGAACCAGTAAAAAGGCACTCACTTCTTCGAAAGCGTCTAAGAGGAAAGGTGTTTCAAAAGCACGTAAGAGCACACAACGTATGCCAGATATATTCTCAAATTAAAAAATGTCATTTTTACATCATCATTCTCGTGAGTGTGTGAAATCGGAGTTGGATTTATTTGCTTTACCATCAACACAAACAAGCATTGAAAGTGGAGCTTGGATGCATTATAGTCCTATTTCTTCTCTAAGTGATGAAGGACCGATTGAATTCGTTATACCCGGTGCTGGAGATGAATACATAGATTTGTCTCATACATTACTTAACATCAAAGCTCAAGTAACTAACCAGGATTCAACATCGATTACGGCGGATGCAAATGTAGCTCCAATCAATAACTGGTTACATTCATTGTTTAATCAACTTGAAGTTTATTTAAACCAAAAATTGATATCACCACCGAATAATACATATGCTTACCGTGCATATATAGAAAATTTACTAAACTATGGATCTGCGGCTAAAACTAATCACCTCACATGTGCCATGTGGTACCAGGATACAGCAAGCAACATGGATAATTGTGACGAAACAAATCGGGGTTTCCTCACAAGAAGAAGACTCGTGAAGGGAAGTCGTACTGTTTAAATGATTGGCCACGTACATGGGGATATATTCAATCTAGAAAAGTTTCTTTTAAATGGCGTAGAAATGAGATTAAAGTTAGTTCGCACAAAGGAATCATTCAATCTTATGTGTCCAAACAACGATCACAAGTTTAAAGTTAAAATTAGTGCTGCGCAGTTGCTTGTACGAAAAGTACGAATAAATCCATCGGTTTTATTAGCTCACGAAAAAGTATTTTTAAAAACTGCTGCTAAATACCCCCTTACCCGAACAGAAGTTAAAATTTTAACAATTTCTTCTGGAGTTCAAACTAAGACATTGGATAATGTGTTCCTTGGTCAGATACCTAAACGGTGTATAGTAGGTTTTGTAAAAAATTCTGCTTTTAATGGCAGTTTTACCTCTAATCCCTATAACTTTGATGACTTTGGTCTGAATTCATTTAGTATATATGTGGACGGTAAACAAATACCATCCAAAACTTTGCAACCTTCGTTTTCTGAAAACGTAATTACAAGTGCCTATCACGCTCTTTTCTCGAGAACTGGTATTCACTTTTCAAATGATGGTAATGCAATAACAGAATATGATTTTACACGTGGATGTTGTCTTTTGACATTTGATATGACTCCTGACTTGTTTGCGAACTTTAGTTCACATTGGAGTCTCATAAAACGTCGATGTGTTCGACTGGAAGTAGGTTTCGAATCTCCGCTTGAAGACACGATCAATTGCGAGGTATATGCTAAAAACCGCGAAATTACTTTAGATTACAATAGTTAAATCAATTTTTTTAAGATGAACACCCTCGACATACAAAAATGTTTGCGGAAAATCCACCCCAACTTAACATTGAATGTTTTTGCTGCTAATCGTTTACCTGACAAAATTACATTACCTGCCTATTTAATAAGCAATTTAGATCTCGACACAAGACCTGGATCTCACTGGGCAGCAATTTTCATTAATGGTAATGGAATTGGGGAATATTTTGATTCGTTTGGTCGAAAGCCTACACTAATGATGGAATACTTTTTGAAGAGAAACTCTAAACAATACTTTTGTAATGGATCAGTTCTACAAAACTACCTTACTTCGGTGTGTGGAATGTATAGTCTTTTGTTTGTTTACTTTTAATTTAACAAAATACCGATGTTTGATTTTATAAACATGTTTACTGAGAATACTTTATGTAACGATTTAATTTTAAGAAATCTATTCAAGTCTGTATTTTTATATTAAAATAAATTTTTTGTAACAAACTTGCATCTTTTATTTAAAAGTTAGCGAGCATCGCGGTTTGATTCGATACCTTATGAAATTATTTCGCGTTTGATACCGTACCTAATAAGTGAGCCAGAGTCCGCCAATCCCTACTACTACCGTTTAAAGTAATCTCTTCCATTTCATTGCGAAAATTTCTTCTTAAAAACAGAGTTTACTTCTGGTCGATGAAAGATCTAACCCGATCTGTCGCAATATGAAATTTATTTGGTTAAGCGCATCGTCTTACATTAATATGTATATTTAATAATATATAAGGCAAAGTCATCAGCATACTGTGCCACATATACGTAGTCCTGTACCCGTTTGCAGATGTCTGCGGTTACAATGTTAAATAAAAGTGGTTTTCAAAATTCTTTCGTGCAGAAAATTTCACAGATATTTACAGATACGTATGACTATTGATGCCCAAAAAGCAACTTAATGTATATGTAGTGAAACCAGATTTTATTCGGGAAGTAAGCCAACTTTAACTATCTATACAAGATCTTTTTTTCGAAACCCAATCACATAACCTAAAAAGAAATATTTTCTTTAACCTGCGATAGATAATATAATGAAATATCTTGCATAAAACTGAAATGAGTGAAATTGGGCGAAGGGATGTTATTTCGTTGGGATCACGTCATGGTATTGGGATTGGATTGGAATAATGTTAATAAGTCGCCACTGAGATGGGATAAAACTGTGTTCAAAAAATTGGTTATAAAGATTAGTAGCACACGTTTTCCTACAGCTGGTAAATTCCTGGAATAAGAAATATTTGATAATTGAAATTCATAATATTCATATGGAAATTCATAATGAAATTCATAATGGAAATGATAATTCCTGAATCATGGAATAAGAAATTTCATTACGCCCAGGAAATGTATCCCTAGTTTTAATACATCTGTCTAGCTCCTGGATAGAGATTTCCTGTTCTAAAGAAGAGTTTAAGTTTTTTAAATCTGTGTAAAGGCATAGTATAATAATGATTATTGCATTACTGTACGGCCACTCCCTGCCTCCCGCTGAATGCGTTCGTTCCCACCCGCGCTCAGTTACCTTACAGTTACCGACTGTCAAGGACGGGGCGCGCAGTGAATGATATCGTGAATATTTTTCAAATATTTTTGAATGGGCATATGCTGTACTATTCAAATTTTGTTACACATTGTTGTACATTTCGTTCGTAAAAAATAAACAATAAAATTGCAAGCATGAAATTTCATTTTCCTTCGATTCTCCTTTTAGTATAAGAGGCTATTGCAAATATTCAGTTTTCCGTTGGCTATACTACTCCTATACTTAATACTTTATATTATTGAAACTGATTTATTTTTCTTTCTTTATAACCTCTATTATAATAATAATGTCAGAAAATAGAGTTTAAAACGTTTTTGTCCATAATAAATAATTATAAGCGCTCAAAATTAACTCGATGCCGCTATTACTAGGTTATATCATATTGCCGTCTCCTGCGTTCCCGAACACACTACGATTAAAACAAAATGGCGCCAACCCTAGCATGATTTTCTCACTCACACAAACATGGCACGCGTTCACCTGCACGAGCTTATGACTGTGTGCGTAATTATTTAGGTTAATAGAACGCGTTTGTTTCATACATTTTGCCGCGAGTGTCCGAGGTGTGGTAAAATGGGGTAACATAGTCGGCGTTAGTGTTCTTAACAATTTTGTGGCTCTATGGTTGTCAACGTGACGTATGGGACCATGGTGTCCTTTTATAACCATTTGATTCTATGCCATAAATTCGAAGGTCTAGTTGATCCTCCTCGATCTACTGAGGAGCAATACTCATTCCAATTTTTATCTTTAGGCTGCCGCCGTATCGATTTCTGTGCTAATTTTGTTTTTTTCTTTCAAACTAGCAGAGTTCTGTGTAGTTGGATTATTTCTAAATAAACGCAATGCTAGTCTATGGTGCGCAATAGCTTAAAGTAGGCTGGGCGTCCAGTATGACTTAGTTATGAATTTTGTCAAAGGATTTTGGTAAAATCTAAAGGTCATTGGGCGGAATCCGACCCGGTCAATGAAATATTCCGTACAATAATCAATCTAAAAAAATTACAAACTAGCCTATACCTACTTTTCATTTCCCATATATATTTTTTTTTAAACTGTGGGAGTGAAATATGATCGACTAATGAATAATCAATATTTTGTTTAGGATATCCTTTTACTATTGTAAACTAATTTATTTACTAATAAGAAATTATTTTTGTTTTTGCGGCATCCTGTTAACAGTTACGTACGAGGTTTGCGGCAGGTATACAATATACTGTCTCTCTCTTACAATTAGCCAAGAAACCGGTTTGGTGAACGTTGTTGCGCACGCCCACTGATAATCCCACATCGCAGTCCTTCGTCATTTCTCGTTGCGATCTGTGCATTCATTGAGATTTTATTGTTCTTTTGTTTACTTTAGACGTGTTTACTGGAATTTGTTTGCTTTTGAATTGGATTATATTATTATTACGTTATATATTATTATTACGTTAATATGGAAAGACAAAATAGTTGTGTTTTGTTTGACCGATCTATGCTACGTCGCAGGAAACATGTTCTCACTGGACTATTTCTCGAAAGATACCGAGATCACGCCGAGTTATTATTACAAGAAATAATACCACATGAGGTAAGTAGGTACCTTCCATTTTGTTTTAAATCAATTTATAAACACAATCATGATTGATTGATTGGTCGTTATTATTGTAAAATCTATTAATTATTTTTAATAAATATCACAAGAAAAGATAAGTTTTTCATCATCATATTATTAGAAAAAAGTAATAAGAAGCTCCATCGAAAATACAGTGGATTTCATTTATAACGTCCTCTGTTATAACGACTTTTTGGTTGTAGCGCGTTCCACTTAACTCCCTTGAATTCAGAGAATACTTTAAGGGGAAAATAATGTGGCTATAGCGGCTTTATTTACTTTGTTTACTTTACTTTATTTATATAACGCCGATTTCCGATAAAGCGACTAGTTTAAATGAACCATTTGTGACTAGTTCTAAGAAATCCCTTGCAGATATTGGGACTGAGTCTGTACACAAAGGCCGCGGCTACCAACAAACGCACAAAGATTAATTCATAGCATCATTAAGCTTTCTTATCTTTTGTTTACTTGCACAGATGGTCAGCAGTTTATGTTAGGTAGTTAAAGTAACAATTAAAGAAGCTTTGTGCGCTATAGCAATACTTAAGAGATATTATTTATTTGGTTGGAGGAAAAGACAATTTAGAATCGTAAACAACTTGAGAAGGTAATTAGCATTTATTTATAACTTGTTTCAGATTAATTTTGATGGCTCACGATCTTTATGCCATGCTTGCTGGATGCGGTTGGATCGTATTCAGCACAATCAACCCGACCCAGAGCCACTGCAACATGTACAAGACCGGCCACCCCAGCAAGTAAGAAATGATGATGAAGAAATGCAAGACGCGGGCACACAAGTGGTTCCTGGTTTGATTACCCTTCAAGGGTATTCTCGTGCCGCAAATACAGCACGACGGTGCATATTTCGTAACTGCAGAAATATCGCTTCTATCTAAATATCTATCGTATGTAAAATTCCACCTTTTGCATAATGATAATTTTTATATACCTCCACTTGCCAGAGTTTGTCAACCTCATTTGGTAAGAAATGATTGGGGAGATGTGAATGCCCACACGCTGATGCAATTTAATAGCGCGCATGTGCTTGATATAATCAATTTGTATAAGTGGGGGCTGGAACGGAACCACCAATTGGATTTCGAAGAAATAGATGGCATTGATGACAATGAACTGCACAGGCGTTACTAAAATTCAGTTCAACAACATTTAACAAATAACACAGTCTCTACGTGACACAACCACTGCTCATGCCACAGTGTTAGGAATTTATTTAACAAAAATAAGGACTAGTGCACCAGATGAACGTCTAGCTACTAAATTCAATATTTCAAGAAGGACGTTAGAAAGAAAGTTAAAAATTGTAAGAGGATGTTTAACAAATGATTTTGTGCCCCATTATCTAGGATTAAATCACATAACAAGAGAAGAGGTTGTAGCTCGCAATCTGTCTATCCCAGCTCATATTTTCGGAGCCGAACACAATCCAGCCATTTTGGTATTTGACGGTTCATATTTGTATGTGCAAAAGAGCTCCAATTTCTTTTTTCAAAGGCTTACATAAGTTCCGAAACCTTGTGAAGCCTTTTTTGGTGGTATGTACTGATGGTTACGTTTTAGATGTTGTGGGACCATTTGCAGCAACAACTTCGGACGCCACAATTATGCGAAGCCTGATGGAAGACCAAACATCTGAATGGCATGGATTTCTCAGGCCTATTGACGTGTTTATACTGGACCGTGGCTTCAGGGACGCAATTCCTTATATTGAAGAATGTGAACTAGATCCAGAGGAGAACAGTTGACGACGGCAGATGCAAATAAGTCAAGACTTATTACAATGGTCCAATGGGTGGTTGAAACCATAAACGGTCGATTTAAAAAAGGCTTTAAAATATTTCGGCACGTTTATTTTAATGTTTCTTTGCCAAACATGATGACGGACTTCAGAATTACAGCGGCAATCATAAATGCTACTCGACGTCCTTACGAGGACAGCACATATGCATAGCAATTTATAAATATCATCAATGAAAATATTCATAGAGAGAACGAACTGGCGGAATATGTAAGGGAGAACAACCTAAATAGACAAAGAGTAGCTTTCGTGCCAATGGATGCAAATAATGATGCTTACGATGATTTCCCACAACTCACTTATGAAGATTTGATTTTATTTACGTTGGGGACTTATCATTTAAGGATCGCTAGATCATACTGCCATGAGCACATACGACCAAATGGTCTATATATTGTGGAACTATATCGACATCAAGAGTTGATTGACAATAAAATATTAATAAGGGGAAAAATTCAATCGAGACATACGAAGAGTAAACAGTATTACACATATGTACTTGTGAACCCTACAGTAAACGGTAGACAGAGCATAGAGGGATACTACTGCTCTTGCATCCACGGCCGCCGCACCGTTGGTAGTTGCGCGCATGTCGCCAGCGTGGTGTATTTTTTATCTTGGGTCAGACATCAAAATCAAACCTATGCACCTGCGGCCTTTTTAGATGATACAATTGTACCTATAAATATTGACAATGTTGAATGATCAAAAAATTGCGTCCAGATGTTGTAAAATGCATGAATATATGTGATTTCAAAGCTCAAATATATTATATAAAAAATAAAAAAGACTTTTATTTTTCGGCTAGACAGACAATACCTACAATAATGCGACCCTTACTATAATAAACTAGAGACATTACACTGTCTATCTCTTCCTATTTTTTTTCTGTACATCGTAGGTATAGATTTCATAGTATGGTGCCCCATGACCTTTAACATATTTATTCGCAGCATCATTAAGGATATTATAAACAAATCATAAGCTTCTTGGACGTCACAATATAAGATCATAGAGATTAACTTTTCGTCTAAATAGTCCAACTAAATTTCAAATTACTATCTGCTGATACAAATGTAACATCCGAAAATTTTTGTAAATTATTGTTTACTAAACGAATTCGAGTTTGCGCCTTATCATTTAGAAATACGAAATAACTACCCATAGCAGCATTATGCAATATATTACCCCTGTGGTCGGTGGTAGAAGACCAAGTTTGATAAGCATTAAAATTTTCTAAAATTACAGTTTTAGACGTAAGAATTGAAAAAATATCATCCCAACGTTGTTGCGTAGTAGAAACTCTAGATGAACAATAAATAGATAACAAGTTTTTAATATTATCACAATTATACAATTGAACACAAACTTACGTCCCCAGCACAACCCTAAAATCAACCCTTCACCAAAGAAGAAGTGGAGACACTTACTTGATGATTCAGCAATTCGTTGTTCCGGGTCCCGGTTACGGCTATTGGCTGGCGAGTCACACTTATACGTAGCGTTTTGACTGTAGACACTAGTACGAATAAAACTGTAGAGAATGTTTAATAAGTTCAATAAATCACCTTTTCATCACAGCACATGTATAGTTCCAACAAGTAGGAAGAGAAGTATAAAAGTTAGCACACAACCGTCACCGTTGCGCACTGCGTGAAGGACGCGTCAAATTCAAATCTGCGTTTCGTTTGACGCAGGTGAAGCGCCTCCACAAAGGTTCAGGGAATTATTCAAAATTGTACAAAGGAAAACAAAACGGCCAAAACATCCTCCCCGCCTTGAAAGGCTCACTTTCAACTACCTAGTGGAAACGCGCAACAAGATTAATCTGATTCGAGAACAAGTCCTAGATAGAGCAATGCGTAAAAAAAGCGAGAATAAATTCTAAATTTAAACTTAGAGCGTTGCGATGATAATCTCACAAACGAAATAAAAAGTCTTGAAGTTACACCTTAAGAGCGTGAAATTGACGAAATATTTTTAAAGCGCTATCTGGAGTAATTACTAATTAAACTATAACTAAAATTTATACGTAGCTATAGCTAATCTAATTTAGGTAACGGACAAAGACGAATAATTGGACGTTTTAAGGTACCAGTTATAGTTTTTACCAAGGCGACTCTAACATGACCGTCAACTCCTTGATAAACTCTTTCAATAATGCCTAAGGGCCAATGAAGCGGAGGTGAATTATCTTTCATGATTAAAACCACTTCACCTACTCTAACCGGACGCGAGTCAGTGTTCCATTTTTCACGGGTTTATAACGTATGTAAGTACTCGTCACGCCATCTACTCCAGTAGGAATGAACGAGCCTATCGAGTAGCATATAGCGCGAAAGTAACTGTTGGCTCTGCTCTGGCACGTTCACCGAGGAAAGGGAGGCTAAAGGCGCTGTGTTCAAAAAATGAGATGGAGTTTATGGTAAAGGTTTTAATGGTAAACATAAGATCGACAACTCGGTCTTTCCTCGGCAGGAGCACCGGATGTTTGTGATCGTATGTTAAATTACTATCCAGGCGGCCACACGACGAATGCCGTTAAGCATAAACGGCCGCAACTTACGAATTAATTTTGGGTGTTGTTTACCAGTTTCAATGAACTTAATAAAAGATCCGAAATGTTCTTGTTGAACAGCGTTAACAATTACTGACACGGCTTTGTTTAAGTCAGCAGCGTTTATATCACCACGAGAAGTGAGCGTTTTTGTAAAGCGTAAAACGTAAACTACAATGCGCAATAACTTTGTCCAGTGCGAAACACTATAGGACAATCTACAGATAAAAGATTCACCTTTATTCTGAGATGTAGACAAAGTTATAATTTTAAGTTCTGGCAACTCTTTAGAAGTTAGAGTGTTAAAATGCTTGATTGACCAAGCATCTTATTCAAGATATGACCATGGTGGGCCAGTCATCCACATGGGATGAACGATGAGTTGCGCCGGTGTAAGACCTCGACCCAAACAGTCACTTGGACTATCTTTGCCCGAAATGTGGTAAAGATGTTGCGGATCGATGTTTTCTTGAATTTTTGCAACACGGTTTGCAACGAAAGTCTTAAGATGATGTGGGCTCGAATGAACCCAGCTCAAAGCGATGGTTGAATCACAAAAGGCAAAAATATTGTTAAATGTACAGCGGTTTGATTAAGTTGAAACAACGATTTTAATTAATTTTGACATTAGATGAACTGCCATGAGTTTTAAGCGAGCAAGACTAACAGTCTGAACAGGAGCTACCTTTGACCTTGCACGCAATAATCTTACAGTTACCTTGTCTTCATGCTGCGCGCGTATGTATATTACGGCTCCATAGCCCTTCTCAGACGCATCAGAGAACGCCATTAAATAGCACTGCAAGATGGTACCACACCAATATGACGAGGTACAGCAAGTTTTGATATAATAGGAAGTTCACTTTGAAACTTCGACCATTGATCAACAATTTGCGCAGGCGGCTGATCATCCCAGTCCATCTTGAGCAACCAAAGCTCCTTTATTAGAAGCTTGGCGAATAAAATCAGCGGTGCAGCAAAACCCATGACGTCCCACAATCGGGCAATTACCGAAAGTAAATTGCGCTTTGTGCAAGCAACGTCATTTATAGAAATAGTAAATTTGAAATCATCATTTGGGGTATGCCAAGTGACTCCTAATATCTATTGCGTCGAGTTTGAATCGAAATTAACAATTTGTGGATGTAAATGATCTTGTGGTAAAGATTTAAGTAAGTCTTGCGAGTTACTAGACCATTTATGGAGTTTGAAAGCTCCAGCAGCAAACAAATTAATAAGTTGCGAAGTTACCTCTTTAGCAGATGAGAGATAGAGATCTACAGAGAGAGAGAGAGAGAGAGAGAGATCATCAGAGAAGAGTACGTCATCTATGAAATAATCACCACGCTCAATGACGTCGGTGGCGAGTGGATAGCCAGAACGTTCAAGCTCAGCGAGATATCGTAATGTGCTTAAAGCCAATTATGGACTACAAGATAAGCCAAAACAGTCTCGTTTAAACTCAAAAAGTTGTAAAAGATCAGAACTGTTAAAACGATATAAAATTTTCTGATACTTATGAAATGCAATTTAATTCTCAAATACATCTGTTCCACATCACCACAGACAGCGATGGGAAAGAGTCAAAAATTTTAAAGAACGACAAATAAGTCTGATTGCAGGTTTGGACCTGAATGTAACACTTCATTAAATGAAGTACCAGTATCCGTGCGAGCACTTGCGTCCAGAACAAGCCTGATCTTGGTGGTTAACTTGTCATCACGTATAATGCCATGGTAAGGTATGATGTAACCGGATGAGTTGTCATCGGATAAGACGGGAGCAAGATAATCTTTCTCACAATATTCCACTACGATATCATCATATGCAATACGTAATTGGAGAGCGATTGTAAGACGCATCTCCAAAGCAAGAAACCTTTTATGAGCAGCCTTGCGCGAATCACCTAAAACTGAAGGATCGATTTTAAATGGAAGTGCGAGTACGAAAGAACCGTCGGGTTCACGAGTTGTTGTGGATTTATAAATAAGCTCACAGTTTTGCTCATCTTCTGAGAGCATAGCGTTGCGTGGAGTAGAAACTTCTTCTACCTCCCAAAATTTCTTCAAAACAGAATCAAGTAGTTGAGCAGTAATAGCGCATAGAGTATGCGACATCGCGCACGATGACGCACGAGCGTTTAAACTAATCGAAGCGTTAGAAATGGGAGCGGTACCCATTAAAATAAATCCGAGCGTGGTCTGAATCGTATCAGGAGTTCCAGGTGGACCCTAAATGTGACCTTTCAAAAGTAAACGAGGGAACATACAACGAGGGAGGATAGTTGCGCGCCGATAAGTATCTCCACCTCTCCGGGTTCAGAAAACGTATCGTCGGCAAGTGCCGTGCGAGAGAGGTAACCTAACATCGACGTATCAATCGAGGGTGTCGGTAAGCGATCCGTAATGGTATCCACAACGAGTGGGTTCGAGTCATAGGAAACATTACGGTTAAAACGAGACTAAATTTTTACATTTGTGGTACCTTTCACAGTCTTTGATGAACCACCGAAACCATTTACAGTAATCTGCTCGGGCAGTGTATCTATATTTAAAGACAAACGTTTACACAGCCGAGAAGTAACAAAGTCATTCATAGAACCGTTATCAATCAAAGCGCGAACTGAGAATTCATAACCTTGAGCGTTAATAATAATAAACAACCTTAATAATAAAAAAATGCAAAATTTCTCTATTAGGTAAAATTCAGTAACAAATGTTGTGTTAGGAGTGAACACTTTTCCTGTATTACACAATTTTTTACCTAGTACTAAGTATTGTAAGAAATATTTTTGTATTTATGAACTAACAAACAATTTGAAGTAGTTAGGCAGAAATACATAAAAACAAAAACGTTTATTTACTAAAAATGCAAGAAGGGTATTCGAAAATATGTTTTATAAAAGTTAGTCTGACATCACAAAGATGTTCAAAGATGAAAGTCTTAAGCGTTATAGCGTTTATTATAATAATTTTGAATTATTTTAAACCTGAAACATATATTGGTGGAATAGTTATAGTATATTAGATATATAAACATTTTAACACATTTTTTAGTAGGTAATTTCACATTTTTCATATAAGATACACAGTACACTACAAGATAAAATTTATTAGGATAATTATTTAGTAAGTAGGTAAATTTTTTTCCTTTTTTTTACATTTTTTTAAGTTTTATTTTTTGTAGGTTAATTTCAATTTAAGTTGTCGTTTATGGGTAAAAGCTGTTTGAAGTAAAAATCTCCTGCCTATTCCAGTTCAGCAACTTCACAAAAATAAATGATTTGATTAAGTATTATACAAATTATATGTTCCAATTTTGAAGTTATCTTTTAAAGAAAATATTATAAAATTAGAAAATCAAAATTAAAAATATCACTTAAGGGAAAAACAAGCTAGCACAAAGGTATGAAAAGAAAAATAATAAAACTTTATTAAATTAAAAAAAAAATTGGAGAAAATTATTAGTATTTTATTTTATTTTTTACTTGAATTTTTAGTCAATCTAGCCTAATTGGCTACTATTTATCGTGTATATTATCTGTTGCGGGTTTTAGCGCCGGCTGGAGAAGATGCCGCCGTATGTACCCTTCGAAGCCCCGAAGACACCACGACCTGACGAACCACGGAGTGACACCCGACTTGATCGAGTGCAGGTTGGAGCGCAGTGAAAACAACACGTCTTCAAAGTATGAACGTTTATTGCGGATACAAAATAAACCTTAAGTTTAAACAAGCCTATGAACCGCAATCGTTCCTGTAGTTCAGTTTCTCTCTTCAGACCTCTTCACTGGCCTCCGGATACACCGAACAGCGCTTACGTCGTCTTGGGTCTTCACTGGCCTCCGGATTCACCGAACAGCACTTTCTTTCTTCTAGTTGGATTCTTCTAGTTGGATTCTTCTGAACTTTTCTTCTTAGACTGTTTCTTTCTTCTTATTAGTTGTTGTTTTCTTCGCTGCAGGCACCGAACTGACTTCCATATTTTTTTGTTTTTTGTTCCCTTCCGCGGGAAGGGCAGGAGGATAAAAATGCCCTGACGCATACTCTGGCGCGATTCCAAAGTTATGTGGGACTCGTCCCGACGCCTACCAGGACCATACCCACTAAAAACCCCCTGTCGGCTCGTGCATTTTTGCCACTCAGCCTTCATCTGAGCGACGGCCAATTGGAGAAAGAGGCCGCGCTAGCGGGGCCCAGAAGGGGTCACCCGCTGGGATTACATAGCACTGAAGGTGCTCAAAGCACTGAAGGTGCTCAAAGCACTGAAGGTGCTCAAAGCACTGAAGGTGCTCAAAGCACTGAAGGTGAATACATAGCACTGAAGGTGCTCAAAATGAAAATCAATAATTAAAACAAAAATTAAAAAATTGCAAAAAAAATTGAATTAATTCGCATTTACGTTAGAATTAGGATTTACGTTAGAATTTGAATTTACGTTAGAATTAGAATTTGCGGCCAGAAGGGCCTCGAGATCGGCGGACAGTCTGGTGGATGAGTACGCTTGCGCATTCCTAGGCCTAGCGACTTTGAACTTCGAGTCTAACACAGGAGTAGTATATGAGACTGAATCACGAACTAGAGGATTGGGATGGGTTTCGGAGCGTTTGAAAAACGCTTCAGAGAGTGTTTTGAGATGTTGTTGTACTGTAGGCAGTTCAAGATCTCTATGCAAGTCCGCGTTACGCACGTACCAAGGTGCGTTTGTGGCCCGGCGGCAAAAGAGGTTTTGAACTACCTGCAGTTTGTGCAGGAGGGAGGGTTTGGCGTGGGCAAAGATTGGCGAGGCATACGTCATAACGGGTCTAACGCAGACCTTGTAAAGTGTACGTTTGTTTCTGAAGGACATTTTACTTTTTCTACCTAACATGCTATTTAGGCGGCCTAAATAGTGACGAGCGAGTTTCGAAACTCTTTCGACGTGTGGCTTGAAAGAAAGCGTCGGATCTAATGTGACGCCTAAGTATTTAGTACTGCGCTTCCAGGGGATGGGAATGCCTAACATTCGGACGTGGGGATCGCCATCGGGACGACGGCGTTTGTGGTCGAAGCGCATCGCAGAACTCTTTTCAGGGTTCACATCGATGCGCCATTTTTGAAACCATACACCAAGGGCGTTTACGGCCTTTTGGAGTCTGGTTACAAGGTGCCGAACACTGTGGCCTTTGGTATAGAGTGCGGTGTCGTCAGCAAAGAGGGCGAGTTCGACGCCTTTCGGCGGGATGGGAATGTCGTTGGTGTACACGGTGTACAGCAGAGGGGCGAGGACTGAGCCTTGAGGGACTCCAGCCTTTATGGGACGAGGCGCAGAAAGAGTGCCTTCGTGTTTAAATCGAAATGTACGGTCTTTGAGAAACGACGCTATTAACCTGACTAGGCGATCCGGTAAGCCTATCTTGTAGAGTTTATAAACGAGACCGCTGTGCCAGACTTTATCGAAAGCCTTGGCTACGTCAAATAAAACCGCGACTGTTTTATAACGACGCGGGTAGAAACCGTCAAGTATATACTCGACGATTCGGTGGACTTGCTGAAGGCAGGAGTGTTTAGCGCGAAAGCCGAACTGATGGGGAATAATGAGAGGATCGCCATCCGTTGGAAACAGATGGTTCCGCATTCGAGAGAGTATGACTCTCTCGAGAAGTTTAGACATTGCCTTGAGGAGGCTGATGGGTCTGTGATTAGCCGGGACGTTCAGAGGTTTGCCCGGCTTGGGAATGCCTATGACTGTCGCTTCTTTCCAAGCTTTTGGAAAGTAGCTATGGTCGAAACAGGCATTGAAAATGATAGCTAACAAGGTAAGCATCTGTTGAGGTAGGTGCTTAAGTGCGTGGTTGGAAATTCCATCCCCACCCGGAGCCTTTTTGGACTTTTGATTTCTAATGAGAAGCAAGATTTCATCATTAGAGACTGTGACAGGGTCGGCGGTGATGGGGAGAGAGTCTCTGCGAAGGACTTCGTCCTCCACCGCCTGGATGTGTGAGGGATCAGCAGGTTGCGTGCTGGGCGAGCATTGTGCGGCAATGCTGTCAGCGAAGCATTCGGCTTTTTCTTCGACTTCAAAGGCAGTAGTGCCATCGGGACGAGTGAGAGGAGGAACGTGAGAGGCGGTGTCTACGCGTAAGGCTCGGGCCATGCTATAGTACGCTTTGTGGGACGGAGAGATATTCGCCATGAGATCGTTCATCTGAGCGTCTCGGAGTTCCGCGAGGCAAGACCTAACTTTACGTTGAAGCTGATTCGCAGCTGTTCTATAGGCGGGCGTGGGATATTTCTTGGCTCTCCGGAGAGCCGCGTTCTTAGCTTTAATAAGATTGCTAACGGCTAAGGGAAGCGTGGGTTTGCCTTGCTTAGCAACCTTTTCGTTGTCACTGATGGCTGAGTTGATAGCATCAGTGAGAGAATTTACTAATGAATCGATTTTATCCGGGCTATCTAATTGTTTGGGAGAGATCGCGAGTGGAGAGTTCGGAGCCTCTAAGGCTGAAACTAACGTATTTTTAAAACCTTTCCAGTTGGTAAAGGTCTTAGGAGATGAGACGTTATCGTTCGGCGGTCCTAGCACGAGGGAAACGGGGCGATGGTCGGAGCCTAGGTCATCGAGCGGTTCGATAGACCTTAGATCAAGATTGATTCGCTTGATAATTGCAAAGTCGAGGATGTCAGGAGAGTAGGACGGGTTGTTGGGATAGTGAGTGGGAGTGATGGGGGATATGACGTCTAGGTCAAGGGAGTTAGTGATGTCGAGGAGAGCGATACCGCTGGTGTTAGTCGATAGGCACGTCCAGTCAGTATGTTTGGAGTTAAAGTCTCCGAACATAATGACTGAATGGCCGAGGGCGAGAATGGCCTCAAAGTCGCTGCGGATTGGTCTGATACCACTAGGTATGTAGATTGAAGCTATGATGATGGTCGGGTGACCAGTCATAGCCAATCTACACACAGTGGCTTCCATGTTGAGGAGAGGAGGGGTAGGGAGAGGACAGCAGTGGAAGCCTCTTTTGTAATATATAGCGGTGCCGCCGAAACCGTCGGAGTTGGGCCTATCGTTACGAATAAACGCGTGCTTAGGTATAGCGAATCCCCTGGAGCGGTTTGGAGTAAGCCATGTCTCCTGGAGAAGGAATAAGTCAGGTTCTTTGTTCTGAAGGAACAGTTTAATTTCGGGAAGGTTGGTGTTAAGGCTACGAGCGTTAAAAGATACTAGGGATAAGCCCTTGGGTTTAATACGACTGGACGCGGGATTCGCGGGTCTAGACATTATAATTTATTATTTACGAATTTATACAAATATAAAAGAATTTACAACGAACTTAGGAGCGAGTGATGCTCGGCTAAAGCAAATAAACGCTCTTGAGGAGAGCGGGCGGCTCGCAGTTTGCGTGCGAGCACGGAAATTTCGTTAATATCGACGTTTTGAATAACGTCGAACACGGTCTTCATGTCCTCAGCCAACGACGACTGAGGTGCGGATGACGGAGAAGGACGCGGCCCTACGGAAGCTACGGGAGCTGGGATGGGTCGGGAAGGTGCAGGCGGAACGGCCGGACGCTGCCTCCAAGACAGAGCCGGAGTAGGCGTCGGCTGAACGGGCTTTGCTTCCGGGGGACCCCGGTTGCGCAGCGGCGGGAAGTTAGCGGGAGTGAGCGGCGGCGCCGGTTTAGGCGCGACTCTCTTGGCGGTGGAGCGCGGAGCACGCGGGCAGCCCCTGTAGTTAGCTGTGTGACCAGACTGGCCGCACAGCATACAGGCAGGGGGGGAAGTGGATTTGGGAGTGCGAGTGCACTCCTTCGTAAAATGTGGATCCAGGCACTTAACGCACCTGGGGGGAGCTGAGCAGTTAGCCGCTGCGTGGCCGTGGAGCTGGCAGCGGTGGCACTGCCCAGGGTGACCGCGGGGGTTGGGACGCTCAACAGAGATATTTGAGAGTCCGCAAATTGTGCGAGCCTCTCTAAAGATCTCCCTCGAGTTGGGAGTATTCGACAAGATAACTAACGCTAACGGACAGCGCCTACCGCGGTTAGAGTGCATCTTGTGCACTGCTTCGGCCGGGAAACCCTGGGACTTAAGGTCCTCGAGGATTTCTTCATTCGCGAGCTCGAACGGGACGCCCCGTAGTACTGCGCGGATCTTACGCTCCTCCGGGAGGGCGTAGGTGTGATACGCGATTTGATTTAACGAGAGCAACCTGGTAAACGCGCGGAAGTCGTCGACGGTCGCTACTTGAATTTTGATTGTATCGCCAGCGTTGGCGGCTTTTAAGTAGTTAATTTTGTGCTCTTTGCACAAGTTAGAAACCGCGGTCCAGCGCGTTTTTTCACGCAGGAAGACGGGCGGAGGGAGCTGAGGTTTCGGCGGGACGGGAGCGCAGCGCGTCGCTGGCTTCGATGGGACCGACGGAGACGCGGTTACTTCGAGCGATTTTAACGGCGCAGGGGCTGGTGTTGAAGACACCGGGGTTGGCTCGCGTGTTGAAGACATCGCGGCTTTTTTCGAACGCTTCTTAGAGCGTTTGGCAACTAACTGGAACGCGGGCTCAGGAGAACCGGTTAGGGTGGCGGCGACCGACGAAGCTTCGGACGCGGTGGAGTCTGAATCGCTCCCGGGAGCGGTACGCTTCCTGCGAGATGAGCGCGAGGATGAGACCGACGCGCAGTCCATATCGGATGGAACGGGAGACGCGGGAGAGCTATACACCTGAGGGGTCTGGACATTAGAGGCCTGAGGGGCCGGGGACGCAATAGATGCCTGTAAGGCCTGCGTTAGTGCGTCAGCGGGTATGCTTACGCCGGACGCAGCGAGCGCCTGGGCGAATGACTTAAGAATATTAACAAGGTCCATTGGAGGACTTGGAATTACAATATGTAATATATAAATATATAATGTATGCCTATAATATATAACAAATGCCTAGGATTCCTAAATAAAAATCTAGCGAACCCTAGCGGCAAACCTCCCTACCAGCGGTAGGGGGGCTGGGGAGAACAACTTAAAACTAACCGTAGTACGCCGAAGGCCGCTACCTGGAAACCTAAAAAAGGGTACGCAGGTAAAGAGTTGACCGCGTTAGGGTCAACCTTTACCGACAGAAAGGACAAATACACACGAAGAACACACAGATATGATAAAAATAAATATGAAAATAGGAGAAAAATAAATAAAATAGAGAAGAGAAATAAAATAAAGATAAAAGGACTGGTTCAGTACAAATTCGTTGTCACCGTTAAGTATCCTTTGTACTGAAACCAGACTACTTACGCTGGGCACAACACTGCACTCAGCACAAGCACAACACTACTTAGCACAGCACTTTGAAGACTAAGGGGCTTAGTCGCAAAGAAAAATCGCACTTCGAAAGCACTCAGACGGAGTAGAAAAACCTTGAAAACCGTAGCACGGAACCAACACGCTAGACTGTGACGTCAGTAGACTGAGCGCCACGGAATGGCGGGAAGGGACCGATCAACGGAGAACTGGGTCTTGCACGTCCGCACCGCGTGGCGATCGGAGCGAGAGTGTCTGACTTCCATAGCTCGGCGTGCGCCTTTTATACAAATTTCGCCCTAAATAATTCCAGCGCTCTGATTGGCTGGTGCGTTTGTGCAATTTGCACCTAATTACACTAAAGTTTTACTTGGATTCTAAACTTTACATCGATTATCTTATTTAACTATTAAGAAAAACTATTGCAATATTATATTCAAATAATAGAGCGAAACGATTCCTATATGCTTACATAAATATCAATTTGACAAAATTAAATACCAAAAACTTTCTAGAACAAAGACTATCTCAAAACACCGTTTGCGCCGGCAGACTTCTTACTTAGCCTAACATTGTACCTAAGGCGAAACGGTTACAAACATAATTTTATCATTTTACATTATTAAAATATGCAAACATTCTAATTACAATTAGATTTTAACATAATCAAACAAGATATAACTACCAATTAGGAACATATACAACAACAAAGGTTTTCTCGTTATTCCCTTTAAATACGTAAAACACCATGAAAATAATTATTACATTTCGATAAAAGAAAGCAATTTACACATTATAATCAATAAACAATAAACCCTATAATTACGTAGTTATTCAAGGAGAAAATATCTAACCATATTACGTCATTTATTACTTCAAATGCGTACTTTATTATATGAACCTATATACAATAACATTATATCTACCATTATGTACCTAATCTGATACGAAATAACCATAAAATTACCACAATTATGACAAATCTAAACAAATCAGTATTTGACAAATAACCTGATGAATGGTCTTATTTCTATCCAAAACATACATAAAGCTTCTCATATTATGCTTATATTATATCAATGAAATCTCTAAGAACTTTATTAAACACAAACATCATCAATTCAACCATAAATCAATGTTATCAAAATAGAATTCAAAATATACCTATACCTAGGTTCCTATAACATCCTAATTTCCTATAAGAATCTTATTAGTACTTGCTGACGTCACACTCGAAAATAACCACCTATCCGAGGACGGGCGCAAGTAGTGAGGGCGTGGACTAGCGTTATTTTTAAAACTATTTGTATGGCTATGTCCCTATTATGCCGAATCCATTTCATGTTGCGTCGCTAACATTATCGATAACAAGAATCGCATCCACTGTTGTGTAATGTTGGCTAAAAATCGAAATTGGTGACAGACAGTTTAGTTCACTCAGTCGAACCAAGTGGTGTCTCTAATAGATATATGTTTTTGTCTAGAGTGTATGTATTTTTCATACCAGGTAGTCTTCATACAAAAAAAACTAGGAATTATGTCTATGGGTAGAACTTTTTGATGCTGACATCTCTTGCTACTTTTCGAGCGAACAATTGTCATACGTCACTTCAATATGAATGATGAATGATAACACTATGTTCAATCAATGATGTGCGGTTTTAGGTTATGTTTCAATGTTTTAATTATGTTAAAACTACTTTTAATATATTAATACTTGAAATTGGCAGAAATAGTTATTGAGTAGTAACTACAGCTGATTGCCATAAAACGCAAAATTTAATTTTAATTTTAATCAATCAGCTCGATCTGCCATTACGGTTTCAATGTTTGACGAGTGAAGAGTTTGCATTGATCAATTTCCGAAACATAACCTCTCATTTACCAAATATAGTAATTAATATGCGTTTATTCGGTGCTTCACAATGTACAACAAGTGCTGTGTAGTGAATGAGAAAGTAGCCGAAAGGACGTTATTTTCCATCACTTTCCAAGAACTGAGATAGGACTGAACAATGGTTACCGTGTCTTTGTGCTTACAAGGTTTAAGTGTGGTAAACCTTTGTATATTGTTTGTGAGCCACACAAGAAATGTTTTCTGGGTTACTCAATATGAATAACGGTGTTTAGTTGGTGTAACATAATTAACAGAATATGAATAAAAGGTACTGATGTCTCGGTTCTAGAAAATAAAAATTTGCCTCCCGTGCAATACAAACAAAGCATATAAAAACATAAATAAAATTTAGAAATTAAAAAAAATCATAAATATACTAGTCTTTTATTTATTTTCCCTTCTTTATCTTTTAGATTGTTAAAATATCTTGTAGAAAAGAAGAGGGGCTTTCGCCTGCCACAATGGCATTACGCCAAAATCCAATGCCGTCATTTTAAAATTAAGAAACGAAGGACAATCTAATTTTAAAAAAAAGTAGTAGTCAAATTTAAAAGTTCCTCAAGTTCCTAGTGTTGTAGTTAGGAAGACGTTCGTCTGATGCGTAGCATCACTAGTTAGTTTGTGGTATTTTTCTACTAGAAAACAAAATTCCCTCCTCTATAGTAGTACCAGATAGTATCTTTTCCTCATAGCAGGTAGTCTTCATACAAAAAAAACTAGGAATTATGTCTATGGTTAGAACTTATTGATTATGACAGGTCCGTTGCTACTTTTCGAGTGAACAATTATCATTATTATGTCACTTCAATGTGAATGTTGAATGATAACACTATGTTCAATCAATGATGTACGGTTGTAGGTTATGTTTTAATGTTTTAATTATGTTAAAACTACTTTTATTATATTAATACTTAAAATTGGCAGAAATAATTATTTTGTAGTAACTGCAGCTGATTGTCATAAAACGTAAAATTGAATTTAAGTTTCAATCAATCAGCTCGATCTGAAATTACGGCTGATTACTATTCCGTAACTTAACCTCTCAATTACCAAATATAGTATTGCATTTGTGTTTATGGTGCTTCACTATGTACAACATGCTGTGTAGTGAATGAGAAAGTAGGCGAAAGGACGTTATTTTTCATCACTTTCCAAGAACTGAGATAGGACTTAACATTGGTTACCGTGTCTTTGTGCTAATAGTGCTTTGTGCTTTCAAGTTTTTTACAAGTGTAGTAAAACTTCGTAAATTGTTTGTGAGCCACAAACATTTTGAGAAGAAATGTTTTCTGGGTTACTCAATAAGAATAACGGTGTTTAATTGGTGTAACGTAATTAACAGAATATTGAAAGGTACTGATGTCTCGCTTCTAGAAAATAGAAAGAACAATGCCCATGTTTCATATATGCAATGACCTGTCAGCCTGTTTTTTATTGATCTAATGTATAAATATAAAACCGATGCGAAAAAAATAGTGTTATGTTCCTAAACTTAAGATAACAACTTAATGCAATTTAGCAATTCAGAAAAAAAGTTGCATTGAAAAATATATTTCGAGGTTATATGTCAAATTCAATCAATTTTCATAGCACATCTTGGCAACTTTTAACTTGGAAAAACGAAAGTGCAGTTCATTTCAGGATTTTGGTTTCAGATTCTCACGGATATGTTATTTTTTTTAAGCAAAAGAAGTAAAAAGCCTTTCGAAACCTCAAACTACTAAGTATTCTCAATAATTATGTTGAAATTCATGTATGAAAACTCATATTTGGTTAAAATGTAGACGTACCTTCTATCGCTGTAATGAAATGACATAAAAGACGTCAATTTCAAATGAGTTCATTGATGTTTAGTAAGCCTCAGCATTGTAATGTAGATAGTGAAACACCTGTTCATTTTATTCAGTTGGATTATAGATTTTTGCACAGATTAGCAGGTATTTGTGGATTAATAAAAGTCCTCAGACAACATGACCCCAAAGTAAGCAAAGACTTGTGTTATGGGTTACCATGTAGCGAACTACGAGGCTCCTAGAATATACATACAAAACCGTTAACAAGGTGATGACGAACTGTGTTACAAGTACTAACACATATGTTACAGTTAATACACAGCATACGCTGCGCCATCCCTAGTCTCGTAGATGTAGCCGACATTTTAACGAACAGGAACACACCACGTAAATCTAATAGTTCAGCAAAATCCGCGCTCCATGTAAAACTAGCGCAAGTAATCGTTGAAGCAGAAGCCAGAAAGGTTAACCAGGAGGAATGCCAAGGTTAGAAAAATCCAGAGTAGTATCGCACAGTACACAATGCCGCAAATGCAAACGAAGGAATGCAAACGTTTAAGTCAAACCTAAACTGACGTTGTAATTTTTGACATTGTCAATATGACATTTAAGTTGAGCTGTATTGTACGTTTAAGAAAAATAATTGATTATTTCATTTTTATGTGCATTAATTTTAATAAATTAACAAATAGAATAGTAATTTAACTTAAAAAGTCATATATTTATATTAATTTATAACCCAATTCGAAATAATGTAAAGCCAGAGCTTTATTTGGAACGAAACGTGTCATAGACCTTATATTTACTGGGCGCGTTCGAGGCAAACCAAATGTCAATAAATGACTAAAAAAAGAAAACCCAATACATTTTTTGTGGATTGTAGTTTTTGACATGAAAAAGATTTTATGGTTCAGCTAAAAATGAGTAATTTTTCGTACTATATTACTTATCTATACATAATACGAGTTGTGAAAATGTTAATAGGTCAGGAATGGTCTTTCATCTTTGCCCCCCATGCAATACACACAAAGCATATAAAAATATATAACAACATTTATAAATAAAAAAAAATTTCATAAATCTACAAGTCTTTTATTTATTTTACCTTCTTTATCTTTTAGATTGATAAAATATCTTGTAGAATAGGAGAGGTGTTTCGCGCTGCCACAATGGCATTATGCCAAAATCCAATGCCTTCATTTTAAAATTAAGAAACGAAGGACAATTTAATTTAAAAAAAATAGTTGTCAAAGTGAAAAAGTGGGTTCCTTCCTAGTTGGTTCCTTCCTAGTACCTAACTAGTTAGTTTGTGCTTTCCAACGAATACTATACTGTGCTTTCTTCCTAGTGTTGTAGGTAGGGACACGTTCGTCTGATGCACTAATTACTAATTAATTAGTTTGTGCTTTTTCCTTCATCTGAGATGGATTGTTTTTTCTTCGTCGTATTTCGTATTTTCTTCGGTGTATTTAAATTAACTATGTAATATAAGTAGAACTACTTATCGATAAAAGCTATTTCATTTCTCCTCTAGAATGTCAAGTGAGTAAAACAATAACTAATCTTAATTTTACTTCGAAATAAAAGTTTAATCCGGTTTGATAAATTTTTGAGCGTTATTATATTCTAAATAGCTACCTACGTTTTTTTTTATATCCGTTGTATTTGAGACTATAACTAAATTCCTTACCATTATAATGTAAATTTATATGATTTTAGAAGTATATTAGGTATGCCTTTTCCTTGAAGATAAAGTCCTGAGTGTACCAATGCTAGCACTCATAACTCCAAGACTTCAACTTTTTATTGATGTATCTATCTGAAACCTTGCAAATATACCTATGTATTACTAATGGCAATACAATAACATCACTTGCAATGGCACCAGAACCCTTTGAGTTTGGAGACATTTGATTAGTTTTGATTAGTTAAATAAATTACCCTTGGTGATGAGTGTCTGATGATGTATAACTTGTATAAAAGCATGTTTCTTAGTTTTATTTAAACTCTATATAATTTATATATTTAAAGTTGTTACATAATCCAAATCAAGTACATACATGAATGTACCTACATGCAATAGAGAAAAAAATTATTGCATTTACAATGCATCACTTACATATAAGAATGCAACAAGTGCCTGAAATCTTGTAATTCTACCTCATGCAAATGGTTGTATTGAAATTCCAGATTCACTTATTTTCTTATCTTTTGTTTGTTCTTTTTTTAACTTACTTATGCATTGAATAATGAAATATAAAACACTTTAACTACATTAGAAAGATTCATTCCATAAAGAACTATGTCCTGATTTTAATAAAAAAATTACTTATGAACACTTAGTAACGAAGTGGGTAAAGCTTGCCTCATTAGCCGGATATTCCAGGTTTGAATCCTGGTTGGGGTATATATTTGTGTGATGAACACAGATGTTTTTTATGATCACAGATCATGGTTGTTGATATTTATATATGTATTTTTATTCTGGGTTCCCCCCTCTTGTATCATCTGCTATCCATAACACAAGCTCAGCTCACTTTGGAACCATATATTTGGTGTCTGAGACTGAAAAAAAGACAAAAGCTCTTACGGTTTGAGTAATATGGGATAAAATGTGGGATATTTTCATTTAAGTCACTTTTTATTACACAATCAACTTATGAGACTACAAGGTGATTTATTGGGATGGGTCAGTATGAGAGAGTCTGAAACTAAAAGAGATAGAAACATTTTTTTCTTAGGAACCATGGTGTCAATGTTAGAGTTAATAGTTAATGTTTTCAAGTATTGTCAAAAATACTTTCATAACCCTGGGATGAGACTGGTCATTATACTAGAAAAATTTTGTTATTTTATTTCAAAAAAATATTTTTTATTTATTAAAAATAATGCAGTATTTTATTCTGAAACTGCCTTAACAGTGTACTACAGGAACTGCAGCATTACCCAACTTGGCAATTCATAGCCCACCACAATTGCCAACTATGGGTGCTGGCTTTGCATATTATAATTTCATACAAGTTAAAATTATACAGAACAGTCTGCTACATTAAAATGAGATGAAAAACTCATTGGTACATTTGTCAGTCACTGGCATTTAGCCTGAGACCTTTAATATTGGGAGTCTAGTGCCTTAATTTGTGTGCTGATGACACTCCTCATTTATTATTTATTTTAAAGGCATTTTGATTGAAATAAAATGGTTTCTATGTTGCTGTTACAAGAAATAATCTTGTTCCTATTGTGGGATAGGTTATTAGGCTGTTCTGCAATATAATAGTAAAATGCAGTATTATTTTTATATTTGAGACATAGGGTTTAACACATTCAGTTCCACTGTGATTTTGATCATGACTTAAGCGACGCCGCCTGAAAATGCTGTGACCGCGCTCGGCGCGTTGCCAGAGGAAATAGACGCGCCATGCACGGTCGGTGGCATTACTTGAAGGTACAAAGTTTGTTTCATATTTTTTATTTTATTAGTTTGTTTCATAGTCATAAACAGTGTTGAGTGCTTGTAACATACAAGGTGTAATTTTATTAATATTCAGTGACATTTTAATCTCAAAAATATGTCAAACAACTCAAGATGATCGGTTTCTAATGGTGATTTTGTAGCAGAATAAGACTAGAGTTCTAACTGCAAGTTGAACAAATATGATGCATTTTTGTAAAATATCCTAAAAATAAGTAATACTTTCATATTTTGTAAGTATATTATAACATGAAAGCGGCACCTACTACTAACAGTTAATTCATAACTTAGAAATTTAAGTATAAATAAATGCCTAAAAATTAACAAAAATACAAAATACCCAAATAAAAGTGTCGAAAAAAGTTTATATAATAGCAAAATCATACTTTGTCAACAGTTTGTATGACTTATATCGATAAAAATATTAACGTAATTGTATGGACCTAACTGTGGATCCAGCCAGTTGGTACCTAACCTACAGTCTGAGAACCCATGTCGCTGACCGCGCCCAGCGCGTTCATGGCATCGCATGAACGACTTTTTTTCACTACATTTAAAAATGGTCTGGACACGCGGGCCACCACAAAAATGTTATGTTTTTGGTGTACTTGTTCAACTCTATGATTTTGAAGTCTCAATACTCATTGCATTTGTTACTTTTATTAAAACATTCAAAACGCGCTGAGCGCGTTGCCGGCATCCTAAAGTATATATACGAAAACGCGCCAGGCGCTCAACGCGTTGCCGGCGTTGAACGCGTTAATTAATATGAGTACGCTTGGTTACCAAGTGGTGTACAAGATTTTTAAACGTTTAAAAATTTTCTTAACTCTAAAGTCGACCCTGTGATTCCATAGAACAAATATCTCTCTCGTTTCAGACTTTCTCCTTACTGACACACTTTTATGAATCACCCTGTATACCTTACTCTTTAGAAAAGCTTGTTATTTAGCCTATATAAACTTAATAAAAATGTTGTTGGATAAGTATTTTTTATAACCATATACAAATTCAAATATTTATTTCTCAATATTGACAATAACTTGTTCTTATTGACGTCAAATAAAGGATGACTGGTAAAAACTTCACGGGTACAACTTTTTTCAAAATAAATTTACAATGTCTCTATATCTATACAAAATTATTTTTATCTGCATCTATTAGCTCGGCAAGTCCTCTTTTCCCCCAATTAGGCATCCAAACGACGAACACCATCAAACAGCACACGAGTTCACGAGTTAACGCGAGATCCAGCCATCGCAATTTAACTACGTCCTGTTATGCCTTTAGGCCGAACTTGAAAATTATATCGTAAAGGTATTCCTGTTCTGTACATCCTATAAGACCACTCCCTCAGTTACAACTTAGAAAAAAAGGCCATTTTTAAAAACAATATTTCTATTGAACTTCAGAGTTGTCAAAATAATCATATTTAACTATCTTCGCACCATGAATTATTATGTATTAAACCCGTACTACACGGTGATAAACGCCGTTGCCACAGAGGGGACTGCAAAATTATCACCGTTAGACACGGGTGCGTCACGAAATTCGGTTAGACTTTCCAACGGCCTCTGTTTACTAGCGTGCGATTCAAATTCAAATTGCCGCGGAAAGGTTATAAGCGATTCCATCGACTTCTATAAAAGCATCCTGTGTCAATACTACAAAGACACGTCCCAAAGAAAAACGCTTGGGATGTGCTTACAAAATATAACCTTTTTTGTTTAAATTAATTAGAAACTTATGAAAAGTTGTTAGAATAGGTTACAACTAGGTGTAGGTTCGGTGTATAATAGTTAAATAACTTTTTAATTTAAACTATATTCAAAAAGATTGCATTTAGTTTAGGTTAAACAATAAAAAGAGAGTATTTATATTATATAAAATTTATTAGGTACATCATTTAATTTTACCACGATTTGGTGGTAATCCCGATTGTAACTTTTTAGGTAAACCTAGCTGAGTCTATCGAGGTCATCTAGTGCATTTAGCTATGATGATCGGGTACGAAAACGGGCCACTGTATAAGGTAGTTTGGAAGGTAAAAGTTACCTACCTACCTAATATAATGCAGAAGTCCTCGTCTTAATGTAGTTGCACATGCGAGCTCTGGACAAATGATGTTGGCAACCATGTAGCTGCAAATCGCTGTAATGGTGAATCGCAGCGTTCCCAGCGAAGTCAACTCGTGAGCAACGGCGGCCTATATTACCGTGTAGCACGGGTTTAAGGTAAGAACATTATTTGCTCTAGTGCTCATAATAATGAAATATTGCAGGAAGAGAAAGATCCAGATCTCCAGTAAGATCAGACAACTTGGGGAGACATGAGATGCTTAACAATATGCAGGATACTATAAATCCAATGATGAACATGAATTCTATGATGATGGCCAACATGTATCAACAAGGTAATTTATTTTGACCATTGCTTATCCTGTACAATTATTATTGTGAATTGTATTTATCTGTGGCATGTTAATGGCATGTCCAGTGCCTGATTACCAAAAAACTAACCAGCCATTAAACCCTGTTTAAGGAGCAGACATCTGACATAAGTGATCTTACATTTTCTAAATTCGTGATTGTATTTTCGTTATTTTGGTATCCATGCTTGGCAGTTGTAATACATATTGTTAAATAAGAAGTTTAAACGATTTATTTAGTGTTCTTAATAATTTATTTTTGAAAATGAATTCTAGAGTTCTTGTAATTGGTTCAAAGACAGTGTTAGAGACTGTAAAGGGGAAAATCGTTTGTCTAGTCCACTCCCATTACTCAGAGGGGTAATTGCGGGGTCAGTTCTTGGACCGATTTTGTAGCCTATACACTGCAGAGATAACAAAATGCGTAACAAACAGCGCAGTTGTCTTGTACGCTTTTCAGTATCAGTGTACAGTGGCGACACTATATTTAAATATAACATCTCGCTTTAAATATTGATAATATAGAAAAAAGCCTAAATCAAATTAACGAAGATATTAGTGTTCTCTGTGAGAACAGACTGAGAAGAGATGATATGTGTTCTGTCTGTTCGTTTTGGTTCTTCATTTTTTTTTATAATAATAATAATAATATAGCCTTTATTCAGATCAACTTAACCTGATAACAATATTCTGAAGCACAAATAAAATTTAAACAAAAAATAACTTATTCTAGTATTTGCACCTTCTTTATTCCGTGAAGATCTGTTTACCAAACGGTAAAGGCCTCCTCCGACCGTTCCCATTCTTTCCTATCTACTGCCACTCTGTTCCACATGACTCCTGCCACTTCCCTTATATCGTCGTCCCATCTTTTTTGCGGTCTTTCTCTTTTCCTTTTACCTTCCCTAGGATACCATCTTGTAACTTTCTTACTTCATTTTTCGTAACCTCTATACATGTGCCCTGCCCATCTCCACTTAATTCTTCAAACTTTTTCGTAACATCTACGGTTTTTGTTTTATTCCTGATTACACAGTTTTTTAGTCTATCTGCTCTCTTGATATTCAGCATACTTTATGTATTCATTTTTTTTTACTTCTACTTAATACACCTACCTTACCTGTGTTCTTTGTCAAGACTCACTTTCTTTGAAACTTTGTTAACACCGTTCTACTACCAGGGCTACTAACCACTGACGCTTATATACAAAAAGAAGTTCAGGGAGGAATCATATTATTAATGAAATTTATAATAAGTAACCCAAAACATCGCGACCCTTTCGCACATTGAAAAATTAATCAGCGGAATTCCCTCTTGTTCTTTACCTAGGACATTATTAAGTAAAGGGTAAGATTCCCCTTATTTACGGAAACTAGCTGTGAAGCAGAACTATCTTTCTAAATTAACGTTTGAAGAATACAAGAAAAGGTTACGTTGTATAAAATTACTTAGACAAACACGAAAACTGTTTGGCCCCAAAGTAGCGCAGCTTGTGTTATGGATGACCATACAGCGAACTAGCGGGAACCCAGAATAAACATACATACATAAATACCAACAATCATGACTTTACGTGGATTTTTGTACAGTGCTATACTCCAATCTTCAATACATATTTAATAATATGTATTGAAGATTGAACCTAAAGGTTGGCTGGTAGAGAATGCCTTGTGGCATTAAGCCACCCTGTACAATATAATGTGTGCAAATTTTAAACAAATAAAGATTCAAACGGCTTATTAATTATCCCTGCTAAAAGTTGCTTCATGATCCTTGAAATCTAAAAGCTATTACAATATATTCAGCAATTTGGACCTTACGTAGTAGTGGAAGTAACGAGTGCAATTGACAACAGAAGCACGTAAACTGGTGCTGATAATGCCTGGTTCACCAAAGTATGAAAATCATATTAAACGCTAGATATCCATAAGTTTTTTTAACTGAAAATCTTGTACAAGTTGCGACTGTTTATGAGTCCACGGGTACGGGAGAGGCTGGTCAACTCTTTGGTTCTGTCGTTATTTAGATTACTGTACTGGTCTTTGTATTTAAAGCAAGACGGAGCGCCCAGTCCAACGGGTACAAAATGATTGTGTTGGATTTTATAAAGATATTGTGCCACGATGATCACATATCTAAACGAACTAAAAATGTTAAACATGGTGCATAGGTGAAAGCTTAGATTGGCAAATATCTTTAACTTAAGATTAACCGGCGTACCTCATACCTAGCGTATAAACTTATCTGTAGTAGAAATTGTAACGGTTCCAATAGTATGTGGATATGTCGGAGAATTTGGTATTACCGCGACACCTCGCCACCGCGACGCCACCCTTCACAGATAGCTTTCGTTTTGCAGCTGCCAAATGTTGGAATTATATTCCACCACCACATTTATTTTTAATTAAACACATGGTATTTTATTTTATTTTAATGTGTACCAAATGAGGGGATGACAGAATAACAGCGTCTTTCAGTAATTTCTACATCGTAAGACATTATGCTAAGTCATTCCCCTATTTTAGTAGTAAAATAGAATTATATATTATTACATAAGTCATATTGTAAAACATAAGCCACCTGCATTCTAAATGTATTACAGGAAACCTAATGATGGGGGGTATGTATCAAAATATGATAATACCAAACAACATAATGGGAGGCAACATCATGCCTGCAACTGGGATGGAAATTAGACCATCCCCTGGAATAGAAATGATGCCACAGCCATCAATGGACATGTCTGCAATGGCTCCAAAAGCCCTAGCTAGAACAAACGCTCCCATGGACATGAATGTGATGGGAGGACTGATGGTGGATTCTTCTATGATGGGCTCATGGAATTTGGCTCGTAATATGACAGGCAACATAAGACCATCAGCGCCTGCAGAGAGGAAGGACATTGTTTTAAAATACTGTGTCCTGTCTTCTCCATCTGAGAACACCCCCAGTCCTCCACGGAGGCCTAAACCGCCGGGCTGTCGAACTATCTTTGTTGGAGGGCTCCCTGACATGATTAGAGAAACTATTGTCAGAGACATCTTTGAAAGCTACGGCAGAATTCACACTTTGCGTCTCTCAAAGAAAAATTTTTGTCACATTCGTTACGATAGAGAGGACAGTGTAGATGCTGCTATGATGATATCTGGATATCAAATTAAACTAACACAAAGAGACAAAGATAAGGACAAAGACGATAAGAAGGATGATATTAGGGCCACAACTGGGTGGTTACATGTGGACTACGCAGTGGTAATGATCAGATTAGATTTTCTTATTGCAATTTAATGTAGAAAAATAGGTAACTACGACATTGTTATTTTAGAGTCGAGATGATCAGAGTGAGTATGAGAGGAAACAGCGACAAGCAATCCGACTTCAGCAGCAACAGTTGCAAATGATTAGTCAACAGGAAAAACTTGTTAACTGGAGAAGGTCACCTTCTCCTGTGAGAATTTCACCATTTTCTTCCGCAGCAATTGCTCATGTAGCTGAGAAAATTAAAAATGAGGAACAATTTGGATCTATTATCCCTGTAAGCAACTTTTTTAAAAACAGAATTACCTATTTTAATGTTCTTAAAGAATCCTAATATTAACAATGCGTCTTATATTTTAGACACTAGTAGCATGGTTGGAACGAGGAGAGTGTTCTAAGAAAAACTCCAATCAATTTTATTCTATGCTGCAAGCTACAAACTCGCATATAAGAAGACTATATAATGAAAAAATGCAATTTGAGGAAGAATTACAAGAAACCAGAGAAAAAGTGAAAAATAAAATTCAACTGATTATTGAAGAACGTAAGTATGGCAGCTTCTTAATTCATCCGAAAGGTGATCTCCAAAATAAGTGTCCATTATGTAGATCTAAATGACTATTTATCAAACAAGGTAAGACTAAAAAATGATACATAGTTCACATAAGGTTCGAGATATCTGCTGGTAACTAAATGTTAAATGGAATGCAAAAATTATTTAGTTCAAATATGAGGTCAGAAAAACTTAACTGGTGAGAAAATTATTTTATAAAAATAGCAAAACATTCAGGGTGTTCGGTAGACAATCCCTCAAAATTGGCAGGGAGGTAGAAAGGATCATTTCTAACATAAAGCCCTAGAAACTCCTATCCTAATGTTGATGGATTTTAAAATATGGTGACTTTTTTAATTATTTTTTTTTATTTCCCAGAATTGGGTCTATTTTCCTATGAATGTATACATTTTTGTATGATTTTACTGATTTTATAAATTTTATTTAGTTTGTTGTTTGTATTTCACCGATCAAAAACACAATTGTAGGCTAAGCACACTAAAATACTTTTTATCGGCTTTAGAAAAGCAGAAATTGTGTTGAAAAAACTTTCAATCTAACTTTCAATGAAATTCAAAAAATAAATAAAGACTATTAATATCTTCAAATGCTTTTAAAAACTTCTCTAATTATTACTCTTTACTTTGGTATGACAAATGTCAAGACAAATTGACTATTGTCGTTATAATTGTATTATTATTACTACTAGTGTATTATTCTTTAAACAACACAATAAGGGCGGAGTTTTCGGTTGTCAGATAAAAATTACTAGGTAAGTGTTACTAATAAATAATAATAATAAATAATAATAATACTAATCACACTAAGTGTTAATTTATCGCATTTGTACTAGGTAAATAACAAGTTTATTTAAAACAAACTACTCGTAATTTATGTACTTTTTTAATTAATCAAAAATATTATACAGTACAAAATTTATATTGTTACATTTACTCAAATTCAACACCACCTCGTCTAATGCATGCACGACACTGGCGTCGTATTTCTATTGTAGTGGTGCTCAACCTTAATTCCGCTTTAATAATATCAAATGCATGATGAATTTTTCGGGGGGGGGTCAAATCCGGGGACTTTGCAGGCCATTCAATAGGGCCGTGTCTTCCAATTCAAGAATTAGGGAATGCGTTATCCAGATACTGTCCGGCTCATTGCAGAACGGCTATTCTGTAATGAGCCGGACAGCCGTCGTTTTGGAAAACAATTGGTGTGTCTTCATGCGTGATAGGAATTTCATGCATAAGTCCCGGGAGATCATTTTATAGGAAATCCAAATAATTACTTCCGTTGAGGTTTTCCGGTATAAAATGTGGTCCTACCTACCTACCTATCACACCGGCGGCCCAGACGTTGACGCAAAACTTTTTTGTTGGGACGTCGCTGTAACAAGCCATGGGTTTTCGTCCTTTGGAGCCCAGTGTTGCATATTATGCTGGTTAAAGATACCCTCTCGGGTAAATCTTGACTCAGCTGTCCACAAAATGATTTTCAAAAAGTTTCTGTCTTCAATGTCGGCGTGTAAAATGAAACGGCAAAACTGCATGCGTCGTTGATTGTTGCCTTCCATAAGAACTGGAATGAAAAACCTATTAGATATATACTTCTATTTCTTATGTAAAACCAATAAAGACTAACGCTTCTCAAACAGATAACCAATTCACAAAATGGATAGGTGGTAATGCGAGGAGTTATTATTAATTATTACTGTTAATTGATACGAAATTATAAAAAATGATATCAACCTTGCACCGGTCGGTAATGGAAGGGAGGCCTGCCGTGCACGTGAGTAACGACTTATTCAACTGCAACTTTCCTTATGCTCGTGGTAGGGTCAAAATCAAATGCACAAATAATCTTTTCAGCGAATTCAACCTTATGTTGTCTTATATTTACTCGTGGTTCGCTGAATTGTAAGGTACCGTATTCACATAAATGGCGATAAGTCCTAGTAAACGTGTCACTATCGGCAACGTTCTACCGGGGAACATTTCTGCATAAATTCTCCGTGCATCCCGTGCACTCCAATTACGGGCTCTGCTATACGCCAGAAGCATATCCGCGTATTCTTGATTGCTATAATTAGTTATAATGATAGCGATTGCTACGATACAGCACGACCAAAATTAACAACAAAACTTAACAAAAAACAACGTAACAACGAAAATTAACGCAAAACAACGAAATAACGAAAATAACAAAAACAGCGGCGTACTTACCGTTCAAATGCAGCGACAGACAGATCTCGACTCGACTGAGTACCTACAATGCTACGATAACAAGAGTGAGCTACGTACGCCATAAAGAGGTAAGCACATGAGTGTTCCTAAGGATATTAGCAGCTCGAGAAGAAGACAAAAGTTTTTACCTGTTCAGCAGTGCTTTGTGGATAATTTTACTAAAATTTTTAGAATGTGTATTATACACATGTGACGAGCATTAATTAGAGAAGTTTTTCAAAGCATTTGAAGACATTAATAGTCTTTATTTATTCTTAATCAATTATCAGTTAATTGAAGGTTAAGATTTTAAGTTTTTTCAACATAGTTTCTGCTTTTCTAAACCGATAAAAGTTATTTTAGTGTGCTTAGCGAGTAATTTTGTTTTTAATTGATGAAATACATACCCCAAACCAAATAAACATTTAAAAAATCAGTCAAATCATACAAAAATGTATAGATTCATAGGAAAATAGACCCAATTATGGGAAATTAAAAAATAATTAAAAAACATCATATTTCAAATCCATCAAGATTAGGATAGGAGTTTCTAGGGCAATTATGTTAGAAATGATCCTTTCTACCTCCCTGCCAATTTTGAGGGATCATCTACCTAACACCTTGTATTTGTGTTAAGCTTAATTACAAAATAAACGTTTCTAAGTAAAATATTCCCACCAATGGTTAAAGTTTTTGATGATACAATTGATTAATCTGAATTATAAATTAAATAACGATTCGCTATTCAGTGAACAATGTTTCCGACATCCGAAGCCTCTACTTCTGCCTATACTACAATTTCATGGTGCTCCAGAATAATTAAAGTGTTGTGTAAGTTTAAAAGTGCTTTGACACTAAAATGAATATATTTTAAAGTATAAAATGTAGTCAATTGTGTCAAAGCACTTAATGGTCTCTCTGTGTGAAAACACAATGCCCGGTGTTTTGAAAATTGTAATTACAACAATTGTTTTATGATGAAGTGCCGCAAAGTATTTATTTCTCCGAATAAACGAAAATCGGGTTTGCTCTTTTTATTGCTAATTAACTTAGAAATATGGTAAGCTTTTAAAAGTTATTAATACAGTGCGAAAACGGTAAATAAAGCAAACAATAAAGTTAATTTTGTAGAAACAGAATTGGCATCTTTGTTGCTCAGAATTTAGCAAACAAGGTTGAAATTAAATTTTTACTGTTTCATCGATAAACAAATTATTTAACTTTCAGTTTTTCCTGTTTATTTTCACATAACCAGTGAATCTTGACTTGAAATTTTTGAATTCACGTTTTTGCGAGTGCTTGGGCAATATCTTTGAAGGAATAATCAAAAGTGCCGTATATTTTCGGAGACAATAAAACACCCCAAAATATAACTACAGGTATATTTTTCTTATTGAAACAGTTTGTAAATACAATTTTAAAGACACAATCTCGCAACTGGTGGTGCTTCGTGGTCGCAATCTTCTCGATCCTATCGGTACAGTGTAAATAATGGACCGGCAGAATTCACTGAGCACTGGTTTGTCATGATGCTCACAAGACGTTGTGAACCTTAGTCGAACAGGTGGGGAAGGTGTTTACAGCTGCCATGCACCAACGAGTGTGGGACCACTTCACTAAGCCGCAAAGAAAGAACATCGAAACTTGGCAGAAAGTTACTCAGGTATGGCTGACTATTATACCGTAATGGTACGTTACGATACAAATTTGCAAACATTTGGATATTCAATATATTTACTGAAATTACTTATTTGATGCAATTATAAATATTTTTTTATATTATATTTATGATTAGAAACTCTTTTCTTTACCTCAATGTTTTATTCAATATTCTATTCTGCTGATTTTTAAAATCAAACCAGTCTCAGTTTATAATCAAAGGAAATTTGAAACGTAAGTAATGAGTCAGTGAAACGCTAAATGAACTATTTGGCTCCTGAAAAGCTTTTAAGGTAAGTAAGTACATTGACATCAAACCTAAACGTATAACGTACAGGAGGTATATTTTTACATAATAAGATGTTACTAGTACAATTGTATACGCAGATACCAGATTCCAAAAGTACCTTTTATTTTATTAACACGTTCATTTTAGCAATAAAATGTTATTCAATGTTATCGTTTATTCCATTTCTCTAAAACTACTTCAGAGGCAGCTAGGCTAGCTAAGTTGTCAATCTATGATCGCTAACGCTATAGAAACTCGTAAACTTTATGAAGTATTACGTGAAATAACCGTACGTTAACTGTCATAGATTGGCAACTTGGCTACGGCCCCAGATTTTCCTGTGGTTTATCCCCTGGCTAGACAACATTTTTCAAACAAATACTTAAAATAAATTCGTGCTCATTTAATATTTCGAAACATTGGACAAAGCTTAGTGACTGCGTGGAACTAATTAAGTACTTAGGAGACCAAGAACAATTCAAACCTACCTAGAATTTGCCTTGTATTTTCCAAAACTTTATAAGCACAAATCGTCATTTATTGTCTATGTTATTACTCAAAGTATGCTTTCTGCTTATACAAGAATAATATTTAAGTAAGCTGTGTTTCCTAAAAGTACCTAACATTTACAGGGATTCAGCACATTAAGAGATGAATACAATGAGAAGTTTTTTGTTGCCGAGGATAGTAATATGGATTTTGGCAATGGCAGTAGCACTAAGTCTTCAGAAACGGCGAGTGAACAACTTCTCCAGCTCAAGGTGGGAAAACAAGGAAACTGTTGGCGTGTTTTACCCCATTTCCTTATTTAGGTTAGAGCAAAGTATACGAGCCCCACTGCAAAAGAGTTCGTCTAGTGCCTAGTATTACAAGTGTCTAATATTCGAAGTAAAATTAAATAAATAAATTTAACTTTGTTATATAAAATTTTTAATATCTCCGAAACCTTAAAAGACACTAACACAAATTTTGTTGAAACATGCTCAACAAGCTCTCTAAATGTTTAGCTAACAGCTAATCATTAAAAAAAAAACGTCTGATTGAGTTAACGTTACTCCGGCGTAACTGATTTTCTCAAAATACGAATGAACTAGCAGGAGAGTAAATTCACCAATCCGCGGAACAGTATCTAAGCCCAAACACCAACTTCCTGATAGAAGGAAATACCAGAATTTGGTTGCATTAACCGCCACAATCTATTTTATGAATGATCGTACTAAAATGATTAACAACGTGCTTTATCGAATCTGACATTTTAATCATACGTATTTTTTTTTTCAGCGTGAAAACGAGAGCCTTCAGTTCCAGGTAGAAGCGTACAAAAACGAATTGGAGGTGATAAAGGGGGACACTCAAATGGCGCTCGACAGATTCAAAGCTCAGTTCAATACCAGTGAAGTGTTGAAGCAAGCCAATAATGATAAACCTACAGTAAGTTACCAGTATGATCACAAAGTTAACTTGGTGTATGACTGCGCTCTTTTAATGGAAAACTCAATAGGTGCTGAACAGAAATAATAGCGGAAGTAGTAAGTGGGCGTTACCCCTGTCGCTGAACTACAATTCTTTTTAGAATTATATTAAACTATATGATAGAAAAATAAAATATTTGTTTGAATATTTGTGCGCTGGAGGTAACTAACTAGCCGGGGCATTCATTAGTGTTATGTACGCATTGGGTCATGGTTGTTTGTATTTATATATGTACTTAAGACACATGTCAAAGAAAAATTATTTATTATTCTAAACACAGCTGCAAATTTTTTTAGCTCGTAAAAAGATAGAATACACTTAGTATGGATCAATTTTGACGTATTATTATAACGATGTAGACGGTACACATGGTAGAACTACTACGGCAAACTGAACTGGCCACTGAAATGATGACGGGGGAGCGGCGCGGCCCTTGGTCACTATGATCTACGATGATCTATTAAGAAACCTAGGTAAACAATCACCATGTTCATATAAGGAGAACAACTTATTATGTCATGCGTGGTTGTGGTTAATGAATCAATGCTTAACTAAACCATGTAAAATATAAAACTCAACAAACATATAGAGTTACATAATGTCAAACTTCGCACAAAATGAATTTTTAACAATTTTAAAGGTTAAACAGTAATTTATATTTTCATTTACTTAAATCACCTTTAAAAGTTTATCTTACTTAAGACACATGTCAAGTTTTCATGAGTGTTTATTGTTTGTAATTCAAGTCAGGCTATTTTATTAGGTAACATTTGACAATTCATCAAAATTCAGCAACGTAACCTTGTAACGGCGGGCATATATATTTTTTCGTTTTGTTAGAACTGCACAATTGCTTAACTTTTTCAATTATGATTACATATTTATTGTAATAATGACCGATACGAGTAATTTTACGATTTGCTTTCATTAATAAACCGTTCTAAACATAATAAACAATTTCTGATCTAAAGAACTGAACGTCAGTACAATGTTGCGTCAGTTAACCCTTTTTCTTTTTAAACAGTAGGGATGTTACTCTAAAAATCGAAAGCTGATATTTGAATGTTGTAGTTGCATGGAATGCGATGATTACTTGTGAAGAAATATCACCATAAATTAATAAACACGTTGTGATTATAGATAATAAAAATAATTATATTTATTATTCTTTTAACTAACTATAAAAATACAAAAAATAACTAAATAGATAAATCATTGATGTTAGGTACAATTTAGGTGGGATGTTGCTGGCAAAACCAGTGCCTGTCGATGACGCCATGTCATGTCGCCATTACATGACGCAGTCTTTTGTCGTTGTCCGAAGTGACTGTGCGTTTTTGATGTGCTCTCTGGTATTTTCTTCTGACCCAGCTTTTTTATTAGACCGATCTTACTGACTACGTTTACCTGGCTATAAATTGGACTCCGGTTGCTTAAAGATTAGTAAACAAGAACAACATTACAGTCTAACCATATCAAAACGGGGGGGAAACGCTAAAGAGTCAATCTCGCAAAATAGTGGTGAAATTGTACAATTATTTTGAACGTGAATCAGTTAACGATGGGCCTCTTTTACCATTGACACAACCGAGAGAACACGTTGCCGAAGCATTGGGAATAGGGAAGAGGACAGTAACTCAAATTCTGAAAGAGAAATACGGACCATCAGGTTCAGAAGACTTTTCGTACACAGAAAAAAAGAAAGAGGGATAAGAAAATTGTTGGCGTTGATAATTTTGATGCTGCTGCAATTCGCAACCACATTTATGGATATTACTCGAGAAAAGAACGTACACGGTAAAAGGTAATGAATTCGTTAAAAGACGCAGGCTTATTTTTTGGTGTTTAATCGTCTCTATCAAAGGTTTTCAAATCGATTGGCTTTAGATTTAAAAAATAAAGACAAGAGGAAAATCCTGCTTGAACCCTACGATATTATTTTGAAGAGAGTAACATTCTTACGTCAAGTAAAGAAAATTACAGATTGGTACAATGTCGTGTTTATTGACGAAACATGGTTGAATGCGTACCATACGATTTCGCGGACATGGACCGATGATACAGCGGCCTCCACCTCAAAAGTTCCATCGGGAAAAGGAGCCCAACTTATTATATGTCACGCGGGATCAGCTTCTCAAGGTTTTATTCCAGACTACCTCCTCGCATTCGCCACTAAAACTACAAGTGATTACCATGAGGAAATGAACTTTGAGGTTTTTAAAGAGTGGTTTGAGAGGCTAGTCAGCTTAGAAAACCCATCAAAAATTATAATAGACAATGCACCGTATCATTCTGTACAAGTTGATAAACCACCAACTTAAGCAAATAAAAAGCAAGAAATTGTCTCGTGGCTGCTAAGAAATGGTGTGGATGTAAGTCCAACTTTATTAAAAGTTGAGTTGTTAAATCTGGCAAAAGCAACTAAGTCGTCCATGCTCCGCTATGTAATGGTCATGCAGCGCTCAACAATACTGAACCACCCTTCAGTACAGCTAAAATGATGACTCTGCTACAAACTCCGTGTGCAGAAGTCACTACAGAAGACTGGAAAAAAGTCGTAGAGAAAACAAAGAAAATAATTTTACAAGATTTTGAACAAGATGTGAGAATAGACAATATTATTGAAAATCAATTAATAATATCTCTGAGTGCTGCCAGCAGTAATGAAGATAACAATACTAATAACAGTTCTGATAGTTCAACTGAATAAATGCATTTTTTTGTTATATTATGTACTTGTCTTATTTTGCTCCTCAAGTCCGTATCGATTCATTCACTTTACTCGATGTTTTTAAGCAGGTCACCTCACTATGATGACAAAACTGACAGACGTCAAATGTTACCTATTAAAATAGCCTGACTATACCCTCTTTTGATTGATGTATGTTTCATAGGTGTACGCCAAAAAGTGATATTTTTGGTACCTCCAGGATTAGATATGCCAAAGAGGTTCGAAGCCCTTTGCCCGACTGTGGAATAAGTTACCTTTTTCTAAGTGTCTCAATTAAAGTTTATATTATGTTAAATTAAATGCCAACTTTAATCTATGCCTGTAACTTTAGTCATAATTTGTGTCCTTGCCTGATCTGTTAAACAATAATTCATTTATTTATATTTGACAACTTGACATTACCCGCGGTTTCACTCGCGTAGCCCTAATAATTCGAAAAAAACATATATGCTGTTCTGATCGCTAACAAACTACACGATCACCCACTGGGCTAATCTGATGATTACCAAAATTTGTAATCAAAATCACTCCAGTCATTATGTAGCCCGTAGGGAACATACATACACACATAATTTTTTATGTTTATAATAAATATACTTATGATTTTAGCCGCCGCTGCCCGCACCTGTCGAGAAGCCGCCGCCACCGCCGCCGCTGCCTGATGACTTGCACAACAAAGTGAGCCTAAAGCACCTGGTGGATCAGGGCTCCAGCGAGGCCAAGCTCATCGGTGTCATGGCGGCATTCTTGCACGTAAGTATTGAGGGCAGTTTCTATAGTGAGTTCCATCCACGAAGACGTGCCACATGATAGGTCGCAGAAAGAGTTTAGAAAAGCTATCAATGCATTTATTGTACGGGTGCTCTGTACTGTTTGACACCATTGATTGACCAAACGAAATTAATCCTTTGGGTGCATTTCCGCTCTCAAAGTAATAATTTGCCCAAGGGTCTTTTCAATATTTAGACGTCGCGTTTCACAGTACGCACATTGTTGGAGATCGTAGCGTATCACGAAACGCGGACATCGCGCGTTTTTGTTGCTACTAAATGCGTCTGCTTTTAGTTGTGGCGACGCTGCCATTCTGACCTCGTTCTTAGTTCGTTGCGCGACACGTTTTTGGTCTTTTCATCGTTTTGTAGGACTTCGACCGAAAAGAAGTGGGGCGCTTCTTTGGGACGGCACTCATTATAGCTTGCTTGAAATATAGGGCCCCGAATACTTTGGCTTATCAAATAAACGGAGAGTGTAATGCAGAATTTAAAAAGAGTCATAAGTAAATTTTAAATTTAAACATTTGTATTTGAATTTGTGTTCAACAGCCGCAGCCGCAATATTCTTCTGGATGTCCCTGGGCAAACACTGGCTTCGAGCTGTAGCCATTTGCACCGTTAATTATAATTTAATTTTAAGTTATATGACTGTAATATGAAGCAATCTACCATGTTATTGTTTTTTTAATTGTTTAAGACTATCGCGGTTAGTTAACCTATTATTTAAGGAATTAACGGGATTCTCACCACGATTTTGAATTTTAGGTTCCGATATTTTGGCACCGTTGCAAGTGCCATGCCCACGTAGATAGTTGGCTATGACGGTTTATAGCAGACAAATCGGTCACCCGCGTTCTCGTTCTACCTGATCGACTGCTATTAGAAATCGAACACAACTCACTTTTACAAGAAACGCTTACGGTGTCTAATGCCCGTCTGCACTAAACTCTACAAAGCATAGACTTAGTTAGGTCTTGCCTAAACTATGTCACATACGCATCGAATTACTTTGCGTTGCTCTGTACTAACCTGTTTACGTTAAGTGACTCCAAGAACGATCGTTGCCTAACAAGGCGAACGAAAGAACGAAAAAGTCTATATTGTCTTTGATTTTGATCTATGATTTGATTTTTCTCGTCATTGTCCTGCCTGACGGTTTATTTAACCTTTCTATGCCCGCGCGTTGGTCTGTGAGACCGACGAAGTAAAATTTCGTATTTATTTCTTCTTTCGTATATGCTAGGTTTGCACTTTTTGTTAGCTGCATGATATGTTGCCGCGATCATATACGGCGATAATTGGTCTGTGAGACCACCGCAGGTACAGTTGAAACTTTTTGTGTAAGTCATATTTTCTGTTTTATTGATTTTGATATCATATTGTGTTATTTCGCATAATTTATTTGCTTTATTATTTTTAGGTCTTAGTTTACGACAAGATGGATGATCATCAAATAAGTTTGTTGTTGGATGACGATATTTCGGATTCTGACTATGAAGATCAAAACGACAGTGAGGTGGAGGATTTTAAGAAGACGATCTGTCAATTCCTCTTTGCCGAGACTGATAAAGCTAAGTCTTCTGAAATATGTATATTAGATGGAATGAAATGAAATGAAATATTTATTTCTCAACATTGACAATTACTTGTTCTTATTGATTGATAAAACATGACTCTACCACCAGTTCGAAAAAACCTTCGTGAAGAAGAACTGGCAAGAAACATCACGGGTATATTTTTTTCAAAATAAATTAACATAGTCTCTTTATGTCTGTACAAAGTTATTCTTATCTGCATCCGTTAGCTCGGCAAGTCTCCCTCCCCCCCCCCCAAGTATGCAAGCGACGAACACCCTCAAACGGCACCCGTTCATGAGTTAACGCGGGATCCAGTCATCGCCCTCCTCAACCATATAAGAGGGAAGTGAGATGGTCCAGAATCCTCAGTAACAGCTGCCAAGAGTGCAATTGGCTATCGTGTATACTGCCCATCAAAAAAGAACCGTAAGACGCGGTACATCTGCTAAATGCAAAATTTACTTATGTATGGAACATGTTATTGTGGTGTGCTCTGCTTGTTTTAGTGAGACTTGTACCCAAGATTATATATTATTTTATTATTTGCCAACCAATAGTCTATAAGATTTGACAGTTTATTTTTGTTTAATAGAAAAAAAAAATATTTTTGTTAACATTTTCGTAGCACGTATGAAATAGTTCCTATATTTCAGAGACTGTATCAAAAGACTGTCAGTTATTCAATAAATCATATAGTTTTTATATGCTGTGCTTATTTCATTTATTATATCCCCTTTTTTCAATTATGTAATAATATTACTATAGGTGTTCTTGAAAAAACAATTATGAAATTGTGTCCTGAACTTTCGGTCTGTGAGACTATGCGCAGGTATATGTGTTACACAATTTGACGCGGGTATTGGAAGGTTAACTGAATATCCCTTCAATCAAAAGTTCAAATCAAAAAGTTCAAAACGTAAATATTATTTATTTTTATGTATTTTACAATTTATGTACATACAAAATATAACTTATCATAAATGGGATAAAATGCTTCTACAAAGGTATTACTTATTTCATAAGAAATTTCTACCAGTACACCTGGGACTGGAGAGTTTAGTCAAAAGCTACAAAATTAGTGTGCTTTTTATAACTACTAATTCTAAATTCATTAAAAAGAAAAAAACTATAAAGAAGAAAATATATATAACTATATAAATATACGTACAGATAACATACATACACATAAATACATTATATACATACTTAAATACATATGCATACATGAAGACATACAAGAATATAGAACATATAATTACATAAATAATACTTAAGGGATAACAACTAAACTCATGTCTGAGAAAGATAATGCTCTCTCACTCTTTTTTTAAAAACTGGCATAGATTTCGACCGTCAAATTCTATGTGGTAAGGAGTTCCATAGCCTAACTGCATGTACTGTGAAGGAGTATGAGTAGAAATCGGTTTGTGTGGAGGCATTCTTAAAAGAAATAATTTACTTGGCCTTACCGAATCGTTCACAGAACGAACAAATGTAAAGCGCTCACGTAGATAAGATGGAGAAGCTGAGGAATGCAAGACATTAAAAAGGAGGCAGAGTATCCTAGTGTTCCTGCGAAGGCGAATTGGGAGCCACTAAAGTTGCTTTCGAAATTGGGAGACATGGTCAAACTTCTTAAGACCGAATATGAAACGGATAGATAAATTTTGTAAGCGCTCCAGTTTATTTAATAGCTCCTCTGTGGCATCCAAATAGCACGCGTCTGCGTAATCGATAATAGGTTGGATAAGGGATTGTGCAAGAATAATTTTAGTTGACAAAGGTAAGAAATTGTGTAGCTGTTTTAAAGAGTGAAAAGATAAATGTACTTTCCGATTGATTTCACTAGATTTTTAGATGTATCGGTAAAGGCAATCGGGACGTCGATAAGAAGCACAGGAGAAGGGTTGAGCAAATCCAGGAAACTACGCATTGGTCGAATTCCTATTAGCATGGCCTGAGATTTGGTAGGGTTTATACGTAGACCAAAGGACTTGGTCCATTCATCGATGAAATCGCAATATGAATATTAGATGGTAAGCAGTGAGTGTAGATTTGTAAATCGTCTTTTGTATTTTATTAGATCGATAAATGAAATTTGGATGAAATTACTCTTGTGACAGAATTTATAAAAACTGAGAAAGGCAATGGAGATAGAACGCCACCCTGAGGGACGCCCGCAACAAGGTCACGCCAATCAGAGTAAGCCTCATTAAGGCGAACCCGCTGCGAACGCCCTCGAAGATATTAATTAAACCAAGTCACTGCAGAAGAGGAAATGTTAAAGATTTAAGAATACCAAGGAGGATGTTAAAATCTATGGAATTGAAGGCATTAGTGAAGTCGAGGAGTATAAGGATCGTTATAGACTTGTTTCCATACCCCATCGGATGCCGTCAGTTACATTAATTAGCGCAGAGACAGTATTATGACCTGAGCAGAAACCAGACTGATAGTCGCTAAGGAGGTTGTGAAGGAAAAAAGTGTGAGTTTCCAGGATGACGGGAAAGTAGAAGTGGATAAAGAGTGGTTGAAAATGTGGGTAAGGACGGATAACAATTGTGGGAGGATTAGAGTAATCATTCATGAGCACAATTTGTCATTGCCTACTGCCGTTGAGGAGATTGATAGGGTTGACTTTTTGACTTCATCCTCTGAAGTATCAGAGAAGTCGAAAGAGGAATGGGTGACAGGAAGGTTTGTTAGGTAATTCAATGTATCAGCTTTGATATTAGGGTTTAAAGTGACAGGAGGTTCAGAAAAATATTGGTTTAGAGCACCTAAATCAAAGTTGATGGGAGAACTGATAGTGGATATTTACAAATGACTTGAGGAATGTCCATACTTCTGTAGACTTTTGGTTGACGAGGGAATTGTAAAAATGGCGTTTTTTAGCATCTCGGCACATGCGTTTGCAAAGGTTCTTATAAATTGTAAAGTTTTCTGTAGATGGGGGCAACGTTTCAGTGATCTCTTGGCCTTGTCTCTCTTAGCCATAGCATCTTTGATAGCCTCTGTCATCCAAGGGGCTGGATTATATTTTAATTTAACTTTTTTTAATGGAGCGTGATGATCGTATAACTTTAAAAGTATGGTGTTAAAGTTATCCACTTTTTCATTAGTGTTAGAACTGTGACTGGAGACCAATCAATTAACTCGGCGGCGTGGTACAAAGCCCCAAGGTTGATTTTTTTGAAGCCACGAAGCAAAACAGTTTGTGGTCTACGTTTAGGGGCACGGATACGATATGACAAAAACACATCATGGTAAGAGAACGGTGCAGTAAGCTGCCCATGAACAGAAACCTTACAGGGGGATGTGATGAACATAATATCGAGCAAGGAAGGAGCACAGTCGGGAAAATGATGGGTAGGAGAAAGGGGATATGGAGATTATAAGAAGACACAATGGATTCAAGTTTTTGGGAGCGGGAATTATTCATCAACAAACAGGTGTTGAAGTCACCCATAATAATTACATGTTCATAGGAAGGACAGTGATCGTGAAGGAGATCCTCAAAGTTACTGAAATAGTCGACATTTAAGTTAGGACTGTAAAAAACAACAAGCAATAATTTTCTGTGATGAGTGACTATTTCAATAGCTAAGTACTCAGCTGACTCAGGGTAATATGACGGAGAAGTACTAATAACCTTATAAGGTATACCCTCGCGTAAGTAGATACCCACTCCAACACAGCCCTTCCCGATCCTGTCATTGCGAATGAACACGAACCCAGGGATTGTGTATTGAGAGGAAAGAAGAAGGGTTTGAGAAACATTTCGGATATTAAAATAGCATCGATGTTTGCAGAGCTAAAGCAAGCCAGAAGGTACTATATATCGATACAAATCAATATATACTTAATATACAAATAAATTTATATAAATATTAACTCACAAAATCCAATATATTATATTAATTAATATATTTATTATATAATTATATTAATTGGCACAAAGATCAAACTATCTAAACATCTAATCAAAAGATCGAAAGAAAAAGATCAAAATATCTAACTAGAAAAACAAATGTCACACCGAATCAAATAATTTTGACAACAGAAAAAAAACTAATTAAAATTATATCAATACAAAGTGCAGCTGCTAGTTATAGTGTATAATGCGAGGTTATTTATGAAAATCTTAAATCAATGAACGAAAATGTCAATATTAAAAACGATTTGCCTGCGTCTGTTTTTCCAGACAAATATAACCCTGGAGCTTTCAAGTGTAGAGTGAATAGGTACCTCTTAGACAGGCGTGTACGATCCTCGTCTTCATCGTCACTTTCCATCAGGTGAGATGGAAGACAAACGCCTGCTAATTATTAATAAAAAAAAAAAAAAAAAAAATACAACAACATACAGTTTAGGGCCGTTAGAAAAGTAATGAGAATAGTATAGCATAGCAGGTAGTCTTCATACAAAAAAAACTAGGAATTATGTCTCTGGTTAGAACTTTTTATAATGACAGCTCCGTTGCTACTTTTCGAGCGAACAATTGTCATATGTCACTATGACTGATAACACTAACTATGTTCAATGAATGATGTACCGGTTTAGGTTATGTTTCAAAGTTTTAATTATGTTAAACCTACTTTTATTATATTAATCATTGAACTAATATGTACTAGCGTACTAGAACAAGCACCGCAAGCTAAATTTTTGCCAACCCGATTGCGGCGCCCGGCGCGCCAGTAGCCGCAATCGCTCGGCGACCTCGGATCGACGTGTACGCGCTCTTAGTGACGAAAAATATCTTAAAAATGCCTACTTGTGCCCTTTTGACTTGTATAAACAACTCCTAAACCAAGAAAAAAGATTCTGGAGTGTCTTTCCACCGGTAAATAGCTAAACAATTCATTTAGAAATATTATTTTCAATATTTACAATAACTGACAAATTAGATAAAATATTGCGTCGTCGCCCGCCATTTTCTATGCCGGTCATAGACCAACAATTTCTTTGCATGCAGATGTGACAGTACTACGGTTTTAGAGTGCCTACCCAAATCGATTTTTCCATCTCACAAACTAGGCTTCGAATCTTTTTTTTTAAAGAATAAACAAACCCGAAATGTTAAAATGTTAAACAAGTTAAAGGAAATAACTTGCTTAACATTTTAACATTTCGGGCTCATTCCGCCAGAGTTGTATATACACGACTAAAAACCCTTTGTACTGTATATTAAATTTCCATGATAATTGCGCTGTTTTTTCTCAAAAGATAGCAATATTTCAGATAGAATTACGATAAATATCCTATTATGATCCTTGAGAAAATCTATTGACTTGAAACGTCCCTGTCGTATATTTATCGTATATGTCGTATATAGTACGGGAAAATAAAGAATATTACGTATACATAGATAGGCGCGAGAAACCCTCTTTACATTCGGGTATAATAGTACATGCACGCGCATGCTCACAAACAGCGGCGCGTCGGCTCTGACTGAAATTGCAGTTTTGTACAGAGAGCGCCGATATTGAGGAGTGACGGAAGTCTGCTTTTATCTCAAAAAATTTAATATATGGGCAAAAGCTACTTGCATATAATATCAGTTTGTATGTAAATAAAGTAAATTAATTTAATATTTTTATCAATTACGTCTAAGCTATCGTAATTAAAGTGGATCTATATCCATTTTCATTTTCTAGTACAAAAAATATATATAAATTTTCTATGAAGTTCGGTAAAATTCATTTTGTTCATTCTGTACCACTCGTTGGTATGACACATTGCATTTCGTTGATTGGTCAAGAGATATTACACGTTATTGTAGCAAACAAAGCGCTGCATGTTTAAATCGTTTGACTAGAAAACTTAAAGGTTTTAAAGCGCTTCATCCAATAATAAATTGAATAGGTAAGAATGGAATGCGACACAAAATATGTTTTGAATAGGTTCTCTTGTACGTAGTACATAGTAACTCAATGATATTAATACTTATAATTAGCAGAAACAGTTATTGTGTAGTAACTACAGCTGATTGCCATAAAACGAAAAATTTTATTTAATTTTCAATCAATCAGCTCGAGCTGCCGTTACGGTTTCAATAATTGACGAGTGAAGAGTTTGCATAGATCAATTTCCGTAACTTAACCTCTCAATTATCAAATATAGTAATTGATTTGCGTTCATGGTGCTTCACAATGTACAGCAAGTGATGGTAGTGATTGAGAAAGTGGGCGAAAGGACGTCATTCTCCATCATTTTCCAAGAACTGAGGTAGAACTTTACAGTGGTTACCGTGTCTTTGTGCTAATTGTGTTAACTTTACAAGTTATAATTGTGGTAGAACTTCGTAAATTGTTTGTAAGCCACAAACATTTTGAGAAGAATAGTTTTCTGGGTTACTCAATCAGAATAACGGTGTTTAATTGGTGTAACATAATGAACTGAATATTAAAAGGTAATGATGTCTCGCGTCTAGAAAATAAAAAGGGTACGCTACATAAATCTGAAAAACTTAATTCCGATAGTTATAATCACGAATTTCAAAATTCCGAATTTTATAACACCGAATGGTTCATGATTCGAAAATGAAAATTCCGTGTTTCATAATGCCGAAATTTTCTTCTTCCAAACTTAAAAATTCTGAACATTTATAATTACGAAAATCAATATGCCGAACCATAAAAAATCCGAATTAACAATAATCCGAATCCCGAATATCAAAATAGCTGCAATAACAAACGCCTTGTAAAACTGCTTGAGCACATCAGTTTATACGTTCGAGCATTCAAGTAGTCAGCTGGAAATGAGAAAGTTTATTTAGTTTTTTGTACTGAGTTATTTCTTGAGTATATAGGTTATGTACTGAAATGCATCTCCCTTTTTGGCGCTTCGCCGGCCGCTGCTGCGGCACGCTCGCTGCTCTCGCTCGTCGTCGCGCCTAATTTGTATAATTTCAAAATGTGCCTTATTAATTTTAGTTTGTGACAGGAGACTTAGATTATAATTTTTTAGATATACCCGTTTTAGGGTGTTACCACACGAATCAATCGACGTGGTAACACCCTAAAACGGGTAAATCTGTCTGACGCCACCCCTGAGTTGGTAATAATAGTAAAATAATCCCATGCACCTATACATTTATATGAAGGTATGTGTAGTCCGCCAACCCGCAGTAGGCGTGATGGCCTACAATTGTCTGACACCACCCCTGAGTTGGGAGAGGCTGATATCCCTCCAAATATTAAGTATGTGCTGTAAGTTTTCCAGAAATTATAAATAGTTGAGTTCATTCCAGGCCCTCAATAAGCTTTTGATTTCAGTACTTTACGCAAAAAATTACTATACCTTAATTTTTATAACATTTTATAATAATTACTAAAATGAAAGTCAGAACCAAATTATGTATATAAATATATAAAAGACATAAAATCAAATCAAAGATTATGTAACTGCGTGCACCTTTACCGATACAGACAAGGTTCTCGAACTATAGGTTAATCATTATGCAAAAAGAAATACTTGAGGTAATTTTTATCATTTAAAATAGATGACACAGATATTCAGTTGAGTTAATTACTTAAATGTCGAATCATAACATATTAAATAATATCACTTAAAATATATTTGTCAGCTTTATAGTCAAATATTGTATTTGTGCTTTTTATTTGCTTGGGTTTATGTGCGAAATTATTTTCTTTGATCGGCAACCCTCAATAAAAAGAACATTCGCTCTTGTGCAACATGTGAATGCAGCCTGCTTACTAATGAGATAGCAATCTAACACAACAATAAATATAATTAATTAGCAGTTAATTGTTTATTTTTCCTTTTTTCCTATTAAATGGAGTAACAAATATTTTTAGATTAAAGAATTAGTGGTGCAATACAATATAGTTATGATAAGTTTACTCTAATGATGGCTATTTTAAAACTAAAAACAAAAAAAACTCATTAGTATTAAGCTCATGTGATAATAAAATATGGTATTAACCTTACTGATTATTATAATAAAAATAATTACAACTGTATATTTTACTGAAACATAAGTGGCCGACGCCACGAACATTTTGGACTCAACCCTTTATCATGAATTTGATAAAGGTAAGAAATTAGTTGGGGGTTCCCATAAATTTTTTCATCCCCTCTTTTGCCCCGCTCGGGTTTTGTTTTCGCGACAAAAGTAACTTACGTACCTCTGCCAAGCCCAGTGAATTACTATACTAAAATTCATCAAAGTTAGTTCAGTGTTACGATGATGTGAGTAACAGATAAAAACTTCTCCTCTAATAAAAACTTAACATTTATTTCAGGTTCACCCACACGGAGCGAGTCTGGACTACATAGTATCTTACGTCCGAGCGTTGTTCCCGCACACGACCCAGGCCACCATCCACCACGTACTACAAAAACATCCGGATGTGTTCAGCTTTAGTAACAGCGGCGATGGAGACAACATTGACATCAAATGGACATTCACTGCCTTTAAGCAAATAAATGTTGCTTCACAATAATAAATTTGAAAAGCTAATTAGCTTATACCTCATTCACATAGTGAATAAATAAAGGCTTTAAGAACCAACTCGACATGTAAATAATACTCAAGTGAAATTAGTTTAATTTATTACTAGACTTAAAAGACATTTATGTAGTTTTATTTATAGCTCTACTACTACTTAAGATCTCATCAGGTATGCTACTGCTACGGTACTACCTATCCGCCAAAATTAGGTATTTGAAAGTGCAAGTTTTATAATTTATTTAGAAAATAAAGATATTTTCCCAAAAAGTGTACACTAATTAATTTAGATGTAAATCTTTCAAGTTATATGCAATTTTTAAGGATCGTTTGATCTAAAAACATTAATATTAGTGATGTATATTATCAATGCATTAAAATAGCACTATTTTAATGCATCTAGGTAACAAAATAACTCCATTCCGTGACCAACATTAAAGGTCTTATTTATCAAATAAAACTTACCAGGACTGGTTTTAAGTAGTGTTATTTAGTTAATTCTAAATACAAACAGTAATTAAAAATTAACAAAAGTACAATAAATTGTAATTAGCAGTCAAAAAAGCATTTTTAATATCCATTACGTTACTCCTTGGATAAAACAATAATATGTTTTTTCGTTTAAACAATACTGGAATAGGGTAGGAACTTTTCATGTATTAAAACTATCAAGGAACATTATACTTAAATTAAATAAAATGAAATAACATGATGATAATTTTTTTAAATTAAAACAATAATCAAAACATTAAACTTAAAATATGGGACAGTCACGGAATATATTGTCTCGGTAACGGAATATAAATCTTAAGGATATTACACATGACAAGAATAATGAGATCAATAATAAATAATCATAGAAAATGTTTCGGTCGCAATGTCTAAAAAAAATTATAATGATTAGTAGTATTCAATAATTATTAATAATCTTCTACGAAGAAACCGCGACACACATAATCAAAATATGTGTTGCCTTCGCACATTGTACAAAAAAGCTTTTCATTCCTGAAAATAAGATTATTTTTATGTAAAAGGTACCAATCAGTTCAGAAAATGAACCTAACATAATAATAATAATAATAACAATTACATGTAGTGTGTATTCTGCTTAAGGATTCCATTCCGAAACTTTTAAGTTTCACATCTACGTTACCAGTGTTTTGGTATCGGAATGGAAGTAACGGAAGCCTACCTGGTTTTAAACTTATTCAATAACAGTTAAATTTATCAGGAGTAAACTTAAGAATTGAATTGACAGCAAGTTAAAGAATTATTAGTACAATTTGCAAAATAACACAATGAAAACTTACCGTGGTACTGGTTTCGGTTGGTGGAAGATCAAAATTGAACCGTTGGCACTGGCACGTTTGTTCTTGTCTCTCATTGGCACAAAAGGACCGATCATAGTGAAATGTCAGTTTTACAGACTAAAAGTGATGTTGCCAAACGCAATAAAAAAAATCTTTTAGTAGAAATTCTGGCGACAAGTATTATTAAAAAGTGGTTTCAGAATGGAATTTTCCACTGTTACCAAAGTGTGCCTCTGTGTTGTTTTGTTGTTAAATGAATTCAATTAATATAAAACAAATTAAAAAATACTATTCTTTCTGGGTAAGTCAACACGGACGTATATTTTTTTAACGAAAGCCGAAATTTCATTACTTTTAATTTGTCAAATTGACCTAGGACAGAGCAAAAATTACTACCATATAGGTTTAAAATTGAAAAAAAAAAGGATTTTCACCGTAAAAAACTGGTTAAATTATATAAAATTAGGGAGAGTGTGAACAACAGATTATGTATTACGTATTATTTTTACATAAGATCAAAAAATATATTAATAAAACTATGACAAAGTTATAGGACAGCCCAAAAACGCTGTGTACACTTTTTGTGAAAATGTCCCAAATATAAGTTATTTAGACCAAAAAAAGGTTTTGGAAATAAAGTTTTGAATTTAATATCTAAATAATATAGATTGGTAAAATTATAGAAGAAGCAAAAAAAACTTATTAACAAATATGTTACATTTATAGCTTACTGACATTACTACCAAAATATTACAAATTTTATACTATGCATGAAACGCATTATTTACCTACGTTACAAAGATGAAAGACCATGCCTGACCTGTCAACATTTTGACAACTCGTATTATGTATAGATAAGTAAAATAGTACGAAAAATTACTAATCTTTTTCATGTCAAAAACTACAATCCACAAAAAAAATTTGGGTTTTCTTTTTATACTCATTTATTCACATTTGGTTTGCCACGAACGCGCCCAGTAAATATATCGTCTTTGACACGTTTCGTTCCAAATAAAGCGCGAACTTTACAGTATTTCGAATTTGCTTATAAATTAATAGAAATATATGACTTTTAACTTAAATTAATATTCTATTGGTAATTTAGGGAAGTTAATGCACATCAAAATGAAATAATCAATTATTTTTCTTAAATGTACAATACAGCTTAACTTCACTACCATATTGACAATGTCAAAAATTACGTCAGTTCAGATTTGAATTAAACGTCTGGAGTCCTTCGTTTGCATTTGCGGCATTGTGTACTGTGCGATACAACTCTGGATTTTTCTAACTTTTGATCACCGTCCCGGTTAGCGTTTCTGGCTTCTGCTTCAACGATTACATGCGCTACGTTTAATAAATGATAAAAAATAATCCTGTTATTTTATTTTTATCTTCAACTGGCCTGTTTGGTATGGAGGTAAGCATTCTTGCCTTTCATGCCAGAGGTCCCGGGTTCGAATCCTACTAGGTTGCTAGTCATGGATGTGTATGTATGTTTATTTAAGTTTGTTTCTTATATTTATATTTAAAAAAACATCTATGTGTGTTTATACATTTCTTAAGTTTATTTATCCGTTATCTAGTATCCATTACTCAAGTTCTTAATGATACTTAATTAGGGCTTGATAATGTGGTATGTTAGTTAGAAATATTTATTTATTAACTGGAGCAACAATTGTATGAAATGAAAAATGAGCATGTCTTTACTGATATGAATTATTGCTTTTGTTATGCATATTATTTTGAGTTTTTATAAGTAGTTTGAAGAAATAATAATTTTTTTAAGTACATGCAATATTGCTAATCCCAAGTTTGCATTTTAAGTTCATCTTTTCTGTATTGAAATCACCATCATGTACACACAAGTAGAAAAAATCTATAATCTCACTGGATAAAATAAACAGGTATTTCACTATCTACATTACAATGCCGAGAGTTACTAAACATCAATGAACTCATTTGAAATCGACGTCTTTCATGTCATTTCATTACAGCGATAGAAGGTATGTCTACGTTTTAACCAAATATGAGTTTTCATACATGAATTTCAACATATTTATTGAGAATACTTAGTAATTTGAAGTTTCGAAATTATTTTTATTTCTTTTGCTTGAAAAAAATAACATCCGTGAGAATCTGAAACCAAAATCCTGAAAAGATTTGCCAAGATGTGCTATAAAATTGATGAATTTGACATATAAGCTCAAAATATATTTTTCAATTTATTTTCGATATTGCTAAGCTGCATTTAGTTGTTATCTTAAGTTTAGGAATGTAACACTATTTTTTCCGCGTCGTTTTTATATTTATACATTAGATCAATAAAAAACAGGCTGCCAGGTCATTGCATATATGAAACATGGGCATTGTTATTTTATCCGGAGGCCTATACAGTTTTAAGTATGATTTACACGTTCTGACGTCACAACTCGGTACCGTTTTGGGCGACTCGCAGTGGCTCCTTTTTTTTCGAAATGGACTGTTTATTTATGGCTAGGGAATGCAATTTGATATTTCTAATCCCGTGGGATCTCGAATTTGCGAGCTCGGGATTGCACTCCCTATTTATGGCCCTATAGGCATTTCCAATTTCAACGAACATGGACATGGCGGACGTGGCCTAGCGCTGAGGGCGCTCAGCCGGAACTCAAAACTACTCCTACTTACGATAAGCCATAGGGCACGGACCTCGGCTTGGGAAGTCGTATATTTAAAAGTACCAGTGGTTCGGAAAGGTCATCTACTGCCACAGAACCATTAAGATACTCAGTAGGAATGCGTACGTGCATTAGCCTGTGGCCCATCGGTGGGTTATTCGAATGTCGTGTATTTCTAATTGGAACGCTGGTATAATATCGTCGTCGAGATCTTTTTACGCGGAGGACGAGACGTTACGCGGAGGCCTGTAATGAACCGCCGCGTCTGGGTTAGCTCGCAGCAGCCCCTTAAATATATCGCTGTATTTATAAAACTATTGATTGTAAATATATTGTTACTTCTACAATATTTCTGTGTTTAATATTTTCAAATACCCAAGTGCATTTACGTAGGCTTAAAGGACGAAACAGCCAGTGAATTTACTGGAACATGTAAATCCAATTAAAGCTTACGGTTGGCAAGACATTCTTTAAATCGTGTGAATTGAGTGATCGATTTTTTTTAATAACATTTAAACAAATATAATACCGTCAAATCAGCCATACATTCAGCACAATCTACAGATTAATCGTTCATGGTATTCTACACAACCACCTTTGTGGTTGAACTTTAGTCGTAAAAAATTATTGTACGAAAATGTTTCCGACGCAGATTCGTTTTTCTATGTCAGGTAATTAATTTGAGCAAAAATTTAATATTGAACAAATATATTTTTACTTTTAAATAATCGAGATATTATCGATTTTCAAAATAAACAATAACTCGCCAGCGCACATATACCCACATAAAAACTTTTCGCAAAACATTCTGAGTGGCCTGGTACTTATTACTTGTAGTATTATATACTGATAGGTAAGTAAGTTGGCACTGGTTCACCTCCACTTTTTCTATCATGCATCGATCCCCTCTGAGTAACTTATAAATTACCAAAGTAAAAATAAATTAGAAACCTTGTGACATAAATAATACTTACGTTTTGCATAATATTTTGTTTTTTTCTTCATTTCTTTGCTTAATGAAGGCTGCCAAATAAGTTAAATGAGGCAAAAATTCATGAGCGTAGATCTGAAAGTTAGGTTATAATTTCATGTTTTCTCCGAGAATCTGATTTTTTCGAAAAAATCACTAAATCCCAAATATCTTAAGAACTACTAAATATTGCTGAACATACATAAGGGTTAAATTGGTAGGTATTGAGGTCCACCACCCCTCAGATTCCGTTGATCCACCCCGCCTGTTACACCATGTATAGGTAAAATGTTTATTTTGCTATATGGGTAAAATCTCTGTAACATTTACGTCACAAGTAGCGTTTGACATAAATCATGACAAAAAAACTCATCAAATAAAATAATAGGTAGGTTTATTTCGTAATTTAAGCAGGGGTTCATAATCTTTTATAACAGCAGTTATTGCTGAGTCTTAAGTCATGAGAGCTGCTATAGTCGCAATTTATATATTACAGGGTGATCAAGCAAGTATTTTACAAAAAATATTCCAGATTGAGTAAGTCTCCACCATTCGACTACAAAAAAACGGTTTTTTTTTTGTAACAATTAGACATTGAAGAGACAGAAGCATTCAAAACATGGGCTTGATAGCAAGACAAAATACTTCGTACCCGTATCATTTATTTTGTATTTTGTCGGTTCAAATGGCGTGACTGGGTACACTACATTAATATGAAAAACTTAATTCCGATAGTCATAATCACGGATTTCAAAATTCCGAATGGTTCATAATTCCGAAGATGAAAATTCCGTGTTTCATAATTCCGAATTTTTCTTCTTCGAAACTTCAAAATTCCGAACGTTTATAATGACGAAAATCAATATGCCGAATTTGAAAATACCGAACCATAAAGAATTCCAATTATTAATATATTATTAATATCATAAAAACGAATCCCGAATATCAAAATTCCGAATAATATTAGTTGCAATAACAAACGCCTTGTAAAAGTGCATGAGCACATCAATTTATACGTTCGAGCATTTAAGTAGTCAGCTGGAAATGAGAAAGTTTATATAGTTTTTTGTTTATTGTTTATTAGTTATTTCTTGAGTATGTAGTTTATGTACTGATAATGCAAATCCTTTTTGGCGCATCTCCGGCCGCTGCCGCGGCACGCTCGCTCGGCTCGCACTGCTTTATCTACATACAAACTGCTCCTCTTCGCTTCGCTCGTCGCGACTAATTTGTATAATTTCAAAATGTACCTGATTAATTTTAATTTGTCACAGGAGATTTGGATTATAATTTTTGATACATACCCGTTTTAGATATCTTCTGAATGTTAGCATTGAATTTTCGGAAAATTAAAATTCGGTATAAGTACCATATTTCGGACTAGTAACTCAGCGGGTTTTTAAATCTTCGTACTAATGAAAGTCGGAAAATTAAAATTTCGTATTTATGAATTTCGATAAAATAAGAATCGTGTTTTTGAGTAGTCGGAATTTAGTATCTTAGGGATTGTGTAATTTGGAATTTTTGGGTATTTTCAATACACATTTTTAAAAGGCTTGTGTTTATGCGCCTAACAAAAATGTACCTAATTACCTAGCAATAAAATTCGAATCGCTTACCAAATCGGATAAATGCCCATCAAATTGTGTGTCCTAAAATACGATAGATACGAATATATCGATGTTACCAATATTTTATGTCACTAGCTTTAATTTCGTAAATTCCTGTGCTAAAAAAACTAACGGTCGATTGACCCCCTAACCACTCCACTACTGAGCTTTAGTTCAAAAGTATAGAAGTACGATGTACATTAGCTCGAAAGTTCACTGTAGCGCAGTATGGAATTCCGATGATCGTGTCTTTTTTTTTTGTTTTGAACCAAAGTTGTTTTTCTTGAAAAGCTGAAAATAGTACTTAATTTGGTCCTGGCGCTTCGCCGGGTGCTCCCGCACCACGCTGCTCGGCTCGCGCGTGTTTTAACTACATACAAACCTAACTTTTGAATCTTACGTCTATACTTTTAAACTTACAAACATCTCAATTTCGTAATTAAAAGTTCAGTAGCAGAGTGTAATCTAACATTTGGTGAGTATTTATCCATTTTGCGTAGCAAAAACAATATTTGTACAAAATGTACAATTATTCTATTGTGTGTTTATTTCTTTTGGCCCTTTTTATCATATACTTTAGGACCCTTTTTATAAAAAACTTTTTTTTTAAAGTTATTTAAAAGTTATTTATTTTATTTGGTACTTAGGCTTAGTGACATAAATATTTTTGGTGACCATTTGAATTATACCCTTTTTAAAAGAATGTAATCTTTTCAATAAATTGCAAATAAAATAAACATGAAAATTGGGAGTTGGTTGACAATATTGAAAACAATATTGGATGTTTTAAAGTAAACATTTATTTCACATTTTTAATAAAATGTCTCAGTTACAGTACCATGGAATGAAGTGTCAAAAGCAAAACTGTATTATAAATTTATTTCATCTTATCTAATTGAAAATTATTACACTATTTTACTTATCCTTTACTTTGATAAGATCATCTAGGTTTAGAGCTACACAGATCTCTTTCGAATCTGTGCGAGGATTTCTATCAAGGATTTCAGTTATAGGATAGTAGTTTTCTCTGTTGTCCACATTCCACCCCGAATACTGAAACAAATTTTTTTTTATTAAAAAATTTATAATACTAATAATCTTTTAAACTGTAACAAACAATAGAAAAATTTCTAATATGATACAAATACTTGCAATATGGTTGAAGAATAATTTAGCTAGAAAATGTTTTTAATGACTGAAATATTTTTTATTATCAAATTAATTTGATTTAGGACATAGGAAAAATAAAAAGTAGTGTTTGTGTAAAAGTGTGTAAAAGTAGTGGATTTAGAGCAATGTTCATAATATTTATCATATTTTGTACAAATTAGAATGAACCTCATTTTAAAAGTCTGATCTGTATTAGTGTAAAGATTCAATTATGAATGAATCTTTTCTATAAGTAATACTTACAACACATGTACATTTATGTAATATTTTCCCATTTGATTCCATAGGAATAAATTTCTGTAATAAAGCTTTCCCATCAATTTTCCATAAATTGAGTTCATCCAATTTTGATATAACTGTGTCTCCATCCCATTTTACATCTGATTTTAGTAACACAAAGTTTCCAGACTAAAAATAAAAAACATAGTATAACAGATTAATCAATAATAATAATCAATCAAAGTAATCTTAAGATAAATTAGCTTTAATTCAAAGATGTTCATGATTTCTGTAAGCAATACCATCTAGTACAAACTAAATCCTGTACCGAGCATTGCATCACAGTCCTTCACTTTATAAATAATTTTTTAAGAGAACAGAAACAAATAAGAATTAAATTCTTACATGGAAATGCTTTGGTATATCTTTTGATTGACTGGAATCCGATTTATTACCATCAGAACCATTTTTCTCATCATCTGACCCTTCTTCCTCGTCCAATTCCCCTTCATCTTCATCACCCTCTTCGTCTTCTTCACCTTCACCCTCACTTTCTTCAGAAGAAGAATTTTTACGTTTTTTCTTTGAATTGTTTAAAGACCCTTTAGAAGCTCTTTTGCGACCTCCCCGTGCAGCTGGTTGTTCATTCTAATAAAGGAAATAGAACAGAATTAGGGTGGAAAAACCGAATTGTGCGTAGGTTAACTTGGAAAAATTACGTGATAATTTCATCATAAGGCGAAAAAATACACACAAAAGACAGTGTAAGCTACTGTTTAGTTCAATACTAAATAATAAGTGCAAAATTATATACCGAATCGGCATCCGGCGTCCAATCTTCACCGGAATCCTGGAAGTCTTCCGGTTCACCTACAGCTTCTGAGCCATCCGAATCATCTTCATTCTTTTTTACTGACTTTCTCTTGCGCATTTTGTGTAAATTAACTGTAATGCAACCTTTACTACAGATATAAGATCCTTATTTTCTAACCCACGCCACCACTCACTATCGTATCGTTTCGTTTGCTTGCGCTTCCATACAATGAATGAATGATACGAGTGAGTGAGTAAACAAGGACGTAAACTGATTGAAGAACTCACTCCATAAGGGTTTTTTTGAGTGATAGATTGGATTCGTGGGCTTGGATATTATACCTTTACAAGTTACTGGAAGTTTCTCTCGATTTTAATACAAAACGTATTTAAACCTGATTATAAGAAGAGTTAATACGTCTACTACTGGAAGTTCTTCTGTTATGTCAGCCTAACGTACTGGAAAGCTGTGCACATTAAACTTTGATAATTGAGTTAATTTTTAGATTTAGCCCAAACATGAGATCTATAAAGTTATAATGTATCTTTTTTCCCCTGGAATTTCATTTATATATATTACTCTTGCCAATCTAGACGTTGTTTAACAACTAAAATTTAATTTTTGACTATGATGTTTGGATATAATTAGAAATGATTTAATTAATAAACCAAGGCACATAATTACTACCAACGGCCACTTGTAGACTAGTTAAAAGTTATCTGTGATGGCCACGTTAGTAATTTTTGTACTAAAATTTGTCACACACAGTTATTGCAAGCAGTACAGTTTTTTTTTATATACGGTATATTATGTAAAAGGAGTGCAATTCGCGGAAAGAAATGCTAGAAATAATAAACACGGCATTAACATCCATAACCCCACATGTTGCAGAACACCAGAGCGTCCTTGATCCGTAGGACAGCTTTGTGTACTGAAAAAGAAGGTGGACATTTTAAGCCTTTTGCCTTGAGCTGGGCTAGTGTGCATACACTAGTATGGAAGGACGAGATACGTGTGAATAAGTGAAGTGTTATCACTTTACTATCAAAATGATTAACACTAATTACAAACAAACATATTCCTTCTCTTGATATTAACTGCGTTTCTCACAGGATTTTTTCACAAAAAATATGGACGAGCAAAATAATCATACCAACACATCAAGACACAGAGGGAGACTGGCACTTTTTCTTTTTAATAAATGATGTTGTATAATGTAGTGAGGTGACAGTTTCTATAATTCTACGGGGCTGTAAATAACGTTTTTCAGAAATTGTTTCTCACATGGCGAAATCTAGGATGCTCTCATTAACAATTTTTATTTTTATTATTTGATAAACTAGGCGATAAAATATCAATCAAAGAGAAGACCAGGTACCACACGAACCTTTGATAAAATTCTAATTCAAAGGTTCCTAAGAAACTTTGGAAATTTTGAGCTATTATCGTAACGAAGTAGTGAAATGGACATGTTTCATTTGTATGGACTAAAAAAAAACGTAAAATATTACTATGTAAAAAAAACTATGAATGTTGGTGTAAATATGACATCTTATTTTTAAAATACATGGTCCGATGTAATTTAAAAAGAATTTTTTAAACATGTTTAATGCAATACACATAGACACAAATGAAATGAAATGAAATATTTATTTCTCAACATTGACAATTACTTGTTCTTATTGACGTCAAATAAAACATGATTCTACCACCAGTTCGAAAAAACCTTCGTGAAGAAGAACTGGCAAGAAACTTCACGGGTATATTTTTTTCAAAATAAATTTACAGAGTCTCTTTATGTCTATACAAAATTATTCTTTTCTGCATCTGTTAGCTCGGCAAGTCTCCCTCCCCCCAAGTATCCAAACGACGAACACCCTACGACGAACGACGAACAATTATGGGTTGAAGTCGGTGGAAACAATATTTTTACTCGTGTACATTTATTTTGGCTCAAACCCTTGAACCATACTTTTTGCAATAAAGGATTTTTATTTGATTTTGACGCTTGGTTATGTAAAGTCATTGCTCAAGCTAATAAAATACTCTTTCCTTCCATCAAAATTATATTGGAATAAAAAAACTTTAAAATTCAAACTGCATCTTAGCATAATAATTTTAAAATTTTAAACAAGTTAGATTATTAAAATAAATAAGTTTATTCTTAATATGTATAAAGAAAACATGCTTAAATTTCTCTCAAGAAAATGTATTCAATTAAATTGTTTTTTTTTTTATTGACGTTAATTATCTTTTTAATGACCGTTTATTCTTGCCTGTACAACCTTGTTAATAATACCGATACCAATATCAACCATGTCCCATCTAGAGTATCGTAGGAATGATGCAAGACAGCGCGGGCGGAACATCAAGCTGGCGCTTAATCGGGGCACGCCATGATATGTTGCTTTGGGCAACCAAATATCTGTCGGGCCTTGACAGCTGAAAGTGCTGAACTTCTCACCCCGTAGCGCGGTTCATACTCGAACGTTCGCGCTGTATATAAATAAATTAAACTCAATGTCACAGAAGCATAACTTACACACACTCACACATTACAAATAAACCCTATTCTGTATCTTACGCTCACACACTCTTCCTTCTAACATAAAGACATACCTTAGCACAATTATTTGAATGCATGATGTCTATAAAAATAACTAAAGCCCAAACTAATTAATAATGAAAACTATTCCTTTTTTTTATTATTACTTAATTTAAACTTGTAATTATTGACATTTCGAATGTAATGTATTTTAAAAACTGAAAATTTCATTAACTAATCATTCCTCCAAAAACAATCTCCTCCTGTATTTATTTATTTCATGTTGTGAAACAGGTTGAAAAAAGCAAAGAAATAAATTTAAAATAAGCTGTCGTTCCCTAAGTAAAATAATAATACTTAAAAACTTACGATATTACCGTAATTTCGAAAGTTTCCGGAATGTCACCGCAAATACTTGTTTGCTTTCCTAAACATTCCATGTAACTCAAAATATTGATTTTGTACTAAACGAGCAGCTTCAACAAACAACCAAAAAATATCTCCTGTATATAAAAATATTATCATTATTATATATTAGGTTATTACATATGAAATTGGCGTTTTATAAGGGAGGAACAATTTAATCAAAGTAGGTATGTACTATTGCTATCTAGGCACTTTTGCCATCTCATAGGTAATCCACTGATCCCTTAACTAAAAAAAAACCATTCGGACGGGAATCAAAAAAAATTTTGAAGGCGCTTTGGACTGCCCCATCGGAGTTGAATATTTTCCCTAGCAAGAAGTTATCCAAATATCGAAAAAAATGGTAATCTCTTCGAGCAAGGTCCGGGGAGTACGGTCTTAGACATTCCAGTTAAAGCTCTCCTAATTTGGTAGCCGTCTGTTGTGCAGTGTGTGGTCTAGCTTTGTCCTGAAGCAGCAGTGGCCTAAAGCGATTGACCAGCCTCGGTTGTTTACCAGCTATCTTTTCAATTATGGTTTGCAGTTGCTGACAATAGACATCTGCCGTAATCGTCTGACCAGATACCCTTTACCTCATAATGTCCCATATCTGGAACTGAAATTTTAACCGTCTGTAAAATACTTTCATCGCCATCTCTACGCTCAAAGTGACAACATTTCTCTTGCTTATGAACTAGTTTTACGTACAATCATCTAGCTGTCGTTCTATGTTGTACACAGGATGAGAAATACATCGGTAAAGTAGTACATTACACCATTTTTACCAAGCATGAGTTTGCGATTTGTAATTGGGTGTTTTGTTTGTATTTTTTTGTGAATAATCGTAGTAAAAGTGATTGAGACAGAAGAAAAATGGATCAATGGGGCTTTCATGGAATAAAACGTAAGTAACAAAGTTAAAACATAATTATTTAGTTATTTGAACTTTGTGCTAAATTTGGCCCGCCATGCAGTACGGTGCCAAGTTACATGTTCAAAGGAACACCATGTAGTAGGGGAACAAATCAAATTTGGCACACTATGCAATCACGGTACGAGTACTGTACTATTTTTTATTTTTTTATGTAGGTAGGTATAGTCCGTGTGATTTTCCCAAAATTTAATTAGAGATAAAAATAGGTACCTATGTGATTTTTAGTTTACTACTTTTTACATGTTTTTAGCCAACTGCGCCACGGGTTATGTTTTTTAGAATGCATGTACATGTACAGTCCGACCAAAAAATCTTGAAAATAATGTTTGAGAAACTAAAATAAATCTGATTATGGCAACTATCAATTGACATGTCATTGACGTCACTGTTATGATATCTTTAACTGAATGGTGCACGAAACTCGGTTTTCGTACTGTTTTTCAAATTTTTTGATTAATAGTCGTTGATTGTCATCAGTATCATCATGAATAAGAAGAAATCGAATAAACCGATACGCAGTGGAGCTAGGAAAGGGATTTATAACGTGTTTTGCGGAATACCAAGCTGGACGCTTATCATCAGATTTGGAGGATGTTTATGCCCGTACAGCATTAATTAAAGGTATGTAACAGGAATATGGTGAATATTTAAAACAAAAAGGTTTATAATACATGGCAGGATTACCTTTTTTTTCAATTTCTTGATTACTGTTTACATTGCTCTATTTCAAGGTTATGTAAGAATTAACAAGGAGTTATTTGTAGATCGGCCGACACAATTTGATACTTTTCCGTTTGAAATTAATTTTGTTGAGTAGTTATTTTTTTTTCAAATATATTGTTGTTAGTTTAGATACCTATTTTTTATTCATAAAGGTACATTATTTTGTTACTAAAGATATTAATGTTATTTTCAGGAAAATCAGAAAGTACCATGAGACGAATTGTAGATGAAGACTTTTAAAATAATGGAGTATTTAGAAGTCCTGGTAAACATAGAAATGGACGTCCGAAAAAAACAAGTTTTCTCAAAGTAGTTGAAAATAATAAACGAGATCCAATATGATAAATATAGTAATTGACGAGCTTCTTGTAGAACGTGGACATATTATAGCCAGGCATCTACTCTATCCATACCAGGTAGTCTTCATACAAAAAAAACTAGGAATTATGTCTATGGTTAGAACTTTTTGATGCTGACATCTCTTGCTACTTTTCGAGCGAACAATTGTCATACGTCACTTCAATATGAATGATGAATGATAACACTATGTTCAATCAATGATGTGCGGTTTTAGGTTATGTTTCAATGTTTTAATTATGTTAAAACTACTTTTATTATATTAATACTTGAAATTGGCAGAAATAGTTATTGTGTAGTAACTACAGCTGATTGCCATAAAACGCAAAATTTAATTTTATTTTCAATCAATCAGCTCGATCTGCCATTACGGTTTCAATGTTTGACGAGTGAAGAGTTTGCATTGATCAATTTCCGAAACACAACCTCTCATTTACCAAATATAGTAATTAATATGCGTTTATTCGGTGCTTCACAATGTACAACAAGTGCTGTGTAGTGAATGAGAAAGTAGCCGAAAGGACGTTATTTTCCATCACTTTCCAAGAACTGAGATAGGACTTAACAATGGTTACCGTGTCTTTGTGCTAATAGTGCTTTGTGCTTACAAGGTTTAAGTGTGGTAAACCTTTGTATATTGTTTGTGAGCCACACAAGAAATGTTTTCTGGGTTACTCAATATGAATAACGGTGTTTAATTGGTGTAACATAATTAACAGAATATGAATAAAAGGTACTGATGTATCGGTTCTAGAAAATAAAAATTTGCCTCCCGTGCAATACAAACAAAGCATATAAAAATATAAAACAAAATTTAGAAATTAAAAAAAAATCATAAATATACAAGTTTTTTATCTATTTTACCTTCTTTATCTTTTAGATTGTTAAAATATCTTGTAGAAAAGAAGAGGGGCTTCCGCCTGCCACAATGGCATTACGCCAAAATCCAATGCCGTCATTTTAAAATTAAGAAACGAAGGGCAATCTAATTTTAAAAAAAAGTAGTTGTCAAATTGAAAAGTTGCTCAAGTTCCTAGTTCCTAGTGTTGTAGTTAGGAAGAGGTTCGTCAGATGCGTAGCATCACTAGTTAGTTTGTGACTCTATCACTGCGATCTGAATCCTATTGAGCTCATTTGGGCTCCCGCCAAAAAAAGGTCTTGGAACACAATGTGGGTTCTCGCGATGTTAAAAGTTTGATAGAAGAAGCTTTAAACAGTATCACGGCTGAGAATTGGAAGAATTGCTGTGAACATGTCATTAAAATAGAAAAAGAATATTTTGAGAGAGGAAGAACATTATATAATGTTATTGCTGATTTACTTATTCAAGTGGATAGTAGCAGCAATAGCGACTCGGGTGTTGAATATCTTAATGGATGTGATGAATAAATATGTAAAAAAGTACTTTAGTTGTTTTATTTAAATTATTCTATTGCACTCTGGCTGAATTAAAATGGTCTTTGCATGAGTGTTTTAGAGTCGTTGTAGAGACGATGATCTTGTTGTAGTCTTTTTTTGCAACTAGATATTGTTAACGGAAACAAGTTTTATAGAGTAGTTCATTGTGTAGGTACTATATTTTAGTTTCGGCTATACATACTGTATAATATTCCAGAGGTTACTTTTTATCCATTCATACTTCCCGCAGGATATAACTCAATTATATAAGATGTTCTTGATAACATTCGTCTGTTCTTTGATAAATTAAGTAAGCACGTACAATACGTACTGTGTTTAATCACATTGCTATTTTAATAACATGCGTACTCTTAACTCTTAAGAGCTAAAGGTTTACTAAAGCTAAAGCTAGTACTAAATACAATAGTCGTGCCTCTTATTGTAGATGCCATTTTGACAAACGAATATCATTCGATAAAGCTGTTGGAGTAACCAATACACATTCATTCAGTTAGTTTAATTTAAAGCGATTTAAAAAAAAATGATTTTGAGAAAAATATATTTAGAACCATGATAATATAAGAAAGACCGTCCACAAATTAAAAATGTTTAAGCACTCAGTAAATTTTTTTTAAATTTAGCTTTCTAAATAATGACGTAAATATCAAAACCATTTTAGGCATTCTAAACGGTGTTACCATATTCCCTACATGTATTTGAAGTGGCTCCCTCAATTTTTGTCAAGACTGTTTGGTCGCACTATATGTATATTTCTTTGACACGCTCTGTAGTCTACAGCCTTACTGAGTTAGCCTTTAGTTTGCGTGGTATCATTATAAGAGTAGCACTGGTTTTTATCGGTCATACCAGATAGCAGTGAAGATGAAAACGTGAGCGATGACGAAAGCAATACTATTCCGAAGCCAATCGAGAGAGTATACATTGCTGAAAACGATGAAGAAAGTTCAGGTGCAGAAAATGATGAATGTGAAATTGACGAACTAGACGAACTGAATCAGCCTTCTGCTTTAAAAGCAAGTTCCTGATGAGTCACATTTTAGTTTTGTGCTGTTCTGTTTCAATAATTTCCACATGTGACAACAATTCGTTTCTTTCATTTCATTCATTCCTTCATGATTGTGTGTGCAGATGGGTATATTTTAGAGGTTACAGGACCATACTGTGCTAGAACGTCCGATGCTACAATATTGCGTCAGATATTAGACAACTATAATGACCATATGGAAGAAGCTCCAATACGATGTTTTTTTGAAGTTGGCGACGTGATGGTTTTGGATAGAGGTTTTCGAGATGCTTTATGCTGAGGATTGTAGATTTACCGTCTACATACCACAATCATTAAGTAGACATGAAACTCAACTCAGTACTGAAGCTGCAAACAAATAAAGACTAGTCACATTGGTTAGACGGGTTGTGGAAACAGTTAACAGAAAGATAAAAAGAGATTTTGAAATATTTAGACATCGCTATTTTAACAATACTTTACCTAATGCAATCACAGATTTTAGAAACGCTGCAGCACTTATCAATAAACATATATAGCTACTCAAGAAACATATAGCGACAGGCATCTTACAGCAAACTTTATCGAAATGATCGACAGAAACATAAACAAACCAAAGCTGCTTGGCAAATAAGTCGTTGAAAATCGATTAAACGCACAAAGAAATGTTACGTTCAACAGGCTGGAGGTAGCGTATCCTGATTTAACCGATTTTCCCAGAATGACATTAGATGAGCTGTCGATATTTGCAATTGGTACATACCATCTGAAATTGGCTAGATCGTACTGCAGCGAACATGTAAGAAATACAGGAGTTTATGCAATAGAGGTTTATAGACATACTGAGGGAGTTGCTCTTAATGCTGAAGAAGAAAGTACTTTAATAAGATGCAGAATTCATTCATGGCACGTAACAACAAAACATATTATTGTTATGTGCTATATAATCGTCATGCGGTCTCTGAATACTATTGTACTTGTATACATGGGCGCCGTACTTTAGGTAGTTGTGCCCATATTATAAGTATAATATAATAGGTCTTTACCTATGAAACTGCCGTTTTACCGTACTGGCCATTTCAAATGAAAATTTTTTTTTTGACTGATAATTCTAATTTCAGATTAATTTTATTTGACAAACATGGAATTCTTTTTCTAAAATCGTTATTTGTTTAATAGTTAGTGTTTTGTTTTCAACGCATTCGAAAATTTTTCGTCATCATGGATAAGTTAAAAATTCGAGTAATTATGGAGTATGAGTACCGTCGTGGCAGCAAAGCGGCACAAGCGGCACGCAACATCAACAACGTTTACGGAGCGAACACTACAAACGAACGCACCACCCGTTATTGGTGTATCCGCTTCCGTTCTGGAAATTTTGACCTGAAAAATGAACCCCGTGGTCGTCCGAAAACTTTGGTCGACAATGACGAATTAAAGGCAATTGTGGAAGCTGATGAAACTCAATCCACGGCTGAATTAGCAGCAGCTTTCGACGTTAGCATCAAAACAATATTGGTCCATTTGCGTCAAATTGGCAAGGTAAAAAAGCTTGACAAATGGGTACCCCACGAACTCAATGACCGCCAGCGCGAAGTACGCGTGGAGACGTGCCTTGCACTGCTCAACAGGCATACAAATGAAGGAATTCTGAACCGCATCGTTACTTGTGACGAGAAATGGATCCTGTTTGACAATCGTAAGCGCTCAGCAAGTTGGTTGGACCCTGGTTCAGCACCCAAACAATGCCCTAAACGAAAACTTACCCCTAGAAAAGTGATGGTCACTGTTTGGTGGTCTAACGCGGGTGTAATTCATCACAGCTTCTTGCCAAACGGGACAAGCATTACTGCAGATGTGTACTGTGAAGAACTGAACACAATGATGGAGAAGCTCGCACGTCTCCAACCAGCTTTGGTCAATCGTTCGGCTCCACTGCTCCTGCACGACAACGCGCGACCTCATACTGCACAGCAGACGGTCTCCAAGCTACAAGAGTTGGGGTTCGAAGTTCTCCGTCATCCGCCGTACTCACCAGACCTTGCGCCTACAGACTTCTACTTTTTCCAGAATTTGGATAACTTCTTGGCGGGAAAAAAATTCAATACCCGAGAGGCAGTACAAAATGCCTTTGAAGAATTTGTTGCCTCCCGTCCAGCTGATTTCTTCAAGAAAGGCATCAATAAGCTACCAATGCGTTGGCAAAGATGCATTGATTGCATGGGTGATTATTTTGATTAATAGAAATAAAAAATATATAAAAAAATTACGCTTCATTTATTTCGTGAAAAACGGCAATTTCAAAGGTAAAGACCTAATATTATCTTGCTTGGGCCAGACATTAAGGTGATATAATTCAGCCTGCGCCATTTTTAGATGAAGTATGTATAGATTTAGAAAATCATTGATTGAATAATAAAATAAAATAATAATAATACAACTGATTGTTTTTCTTTTTATCTGTAGTAGTAGGAAAACCAAAAATGCTACAGTTACAATAAAAATAAAACATAACGAAATCTCAAATGTTTGCGCTTATTTTTGTTAGTCTATAGCTCTTAAACTACATCGATTTTGGGGTTGGCCTTTGGGTAACGATCAAAATGTATCATTGTTAGTACATTTACATACATTTCATTCTTGTCGATTCTGGGTTTTTGTTTCATACATTTTTAGCCATCTCCTTTAGTATCAGATCATCTAAGAAACCCAAATATAATAAATAAAAATAAAATAAATAAATAACAAAACTATTAAACCTTTAATTTAATTTAATTAACATTGGAACTAAAAACGCACTGTGTTTTCTTTTGCGACACCGCCGCAATACACAGCATTAATACTTCGAGCCGTTTCTGCAGTACTGGTGTCACGGTGGAACTCGTACTCGTAAATATCGCCTCATTTGTGACGTAAAAAAAAATCAAAAGAGGAAAAAACAAATGAATTACGATTTTAGAAACACAAATGCGTGAGTAAATAGCTGTACAAATTTGAAATGAGAATTATTAACCAGAGAGGAGATAATACAGATCAAAGTGGCAAGTACGACATAACGCCAAAAGTAAAGACCTAATATTATTAGTAAACTACTGTTAATTAATAAAAAACATTGATATCGAGATCGTTTAAAAAAAAACCTCAGGAAACATCTCTCCACTCATCAGGTATAAAGCTTTTTGCCTGCTAGACTCAGATCCGAGAGGTTTGTCCCTGTTTGGTGAGCCCGTTCCATTTTCTTACTTTATTATTTGTGTTCAGTGTTTTACCTTAGTTGTGTGCATCTCGACATTTGTGTGATAACTAGTGTTTCATTTAGTTCTAATTATTGTTAAATCAGCTCTTTGTGTTTTGCTCTAAGCATTGATCGTGTAATAAAAAAAACAATGTGTTTTGCTGTTGTGATCAAGTTTAGTTTAATTTATGATTAAAATTATTCATAGGTTAGAATTTGGTTTATTTCCTTTGTTTTTTTTTTATTCACTTCCGGTTGCTAAAATTACAATATTTATTTTATATATTTATCTATATATTTAAGCAATTTTTTTATTTTTTATTTGTAAAATGCTTTTGTTGTTGTTATTAAATTTTTAGTTTCACTGCATATCGTGGCTTTACTAACTACACCGCTCAAGTCATTTTCCTTCACTTTTCAGGAGACAATAAAAACTTCATTATTTCGTCATTAATTGTCAAAATTATGTTTTTTTTATACCTAATGGATAATAATAGAAAAGTAAATCTAAAAATAACACCGAATACAATTTTTTTTTTGTATTTTGCAATAAAAATGACTTGGGCGGTATTCATAGATAAAATATGTTGACTTACGCTGTGTTGATATGAAAACAAGTTATTTATTATGAAAGTAAAATCTTTATTTAAAAACAGAAATATCGCATTTTCACTATATATATATAAAAAAAAAAAATTACTTCTTCACTTAAAATTATACAAACAAAACATAAATCTCTCAAACTTTATCGAGAATGAGGTAAACTATCGTAATATTGATGACAAGAACCAGGAAGAACACCTTTTAAGTCCTGCAAATCATCAAATTTTCGCTTGGTTATAGGCATGCGTGATGTATAAAGTTTAGGAAGTTCTTCTATCCTTTTGATTTTATTCAGAGGGGAAGAACGTTGAGGGATTGGCTGTATCTGATCATCAAAATTGAGTTTAAACCAAAGTGTACCATCAGGTCTATGTTCTAACATTCGTATATCAGTAACAACAGGATCGTGGGGTTTTCTTCCAGGCCGAATCGATTTATAAATCAAATCCTGAGAAAAATCTGTGAAGAAAGAGAAATCAAGAAGTATTGACTTGTAAGGCTTTGAGGTTCTAGCTGTTGTACAAATTCTTGAGTACTGCTCTGGTAAGTAGATTTCTTTTCCTTTTAATTTGCATTCAATTGCGCTGTGCACTGAATCACACTCCATTTGAGTGTGGCCTTTCTCGAGATATTTTTGAGTAAACGTAGTCTTAAAATCAATGGCTAAACGCAAAAGAGCACTACTTAAAATAGAGTTATGATTTTGTGCACAGCAGCCATCAGAGTACAGTACCACTGGGATACAGTTTTTGGTCAAAAGCTTTCTCAGGTGGTCAATCAAACATGAAGCAAAAACGGATGCTTCTAATGTGCAATCTGTTTCATCAAACCAAAAACAGATTGGTGGCCAAGTTGTACAGGGTGAAATTATGTACACATAGTTTCATTTTTTAGTAGATTGCGCTCGCTTTTAAGTATGGTGCTAATTTTACGGATTGCAGGTCTTGCGTGAAAACATGAATATTTCCAGTTTCAGCTTTCGTTTTATCGCACTGTTTCTCAGATCTGGCTCTATCTTTCTTAGCAATATGCTGTGTATATTGGTCTTCATTTATGTTGCCTGTCTTGTAGCTGCAGCAAAGATCACATTGATCATTTTTTGGCTGGAATAGCGACAAGTTTTTTCTTAAGAAAACCATTTCAAATGTTTTGCGACTCAGGTATTCAACACCATCAAATTCACTTTTTCTTTTATATTCTTTATAAAGTTGTGTTTTGCTTTCAAATATGGGTTCTAAATATTCCCTGGATGTAGTAGCTCTGCAGTAATGAGATGGCATTTTCGGGATGCTATCTAAATATTGCTCTAGGTATTGATGACGATCGGCTTTTTTATTACAGACAGAAGAATGAGGGGGCATGGCACAATCGGTCTTTTCCCGCCAGTACCTTACAAACCAATCTTTAATGCCCAATGTTTGCAGGAACATTTTTTTACAGACCTGAATACGATTATTATTTATCGTCAAAAAATATGCCCGACTCTCACTTCTTTTCGATTCAGCGCTTTTCGTTACTTTTTTCTTTAAACTAGTAACATGGCTACAGATGTATGTTCTCCGTTGTTCCCAGTTCATTTTTTTCCAGAAATTATCGAATAATCCCTGCCTAGATACTTCAGTAATAATATGACAACCTCTGAACTTCGATTTTAGACAATAATTTGACTTGCAAGTTGGTTTCATTGATCGAGCAGGTCTAAATACATCTTGGATCACTTTGAACTTTTCTTGCTTTTTTGCTTTTCTATCACGCCGGTATCCCAGGTAATTTTCTCCCTTCATTCTGTTTTCTTGATTAATATTTTTTTTCCAATTTCTGGAATCCATAAGAGCCTTATTTTTGCGTAGCTTGGTATCTGTGAGATTCCCATAAAATGTGACATCGCTCAATATGGTAACTTTTGGGGCACTGCTAAGCCCAGCAGTCGAGGATGTCTGAATAGATACTGTAGGCGATGGAGTAATAGCTCCTTGTGTATTAACAGTAGATTCATTAATCGCCATGACATTTTGTTCTTCCGTAGTCACCAGGGTTAACTGGCAAGTACTTGGGGAAGCATTGTCGGTTGAAATTGTCATATCAAGTTGGGTAGGTTCCAAAGCTGGTATAGGATACAAGACATCACCAACTTGTTCTACCCACTGAAGATTGAATATGTCAATATTTTCAATATCTGTACTTGTGTTTTGTTCTGAAACAAAGCAGTGAAGGAAGAAAAAGGCGAAGCATTGCGTGGAAAGTGATAAGAGTGAGAAGCATGTTAAGTTATTCCCATAGAACCCTAGTAAGAAAAGGATAGTTTTTTTAACTGATGAAGTTATTTACCATAAGATGAGCTTAAGGTAGGTATTAAAAATTTAAAAAACAATACAAGAACCCGTCAAAATATAGAGTAAAGCAGCTCAGTAAGTAAGACAAACAAAAAGTTTGTATTGTATAGGTAAGTTTATCAAAAATCAATCAAAATCCTTACCAATTTTAGCCATGCAAGGTGCAGATCTCTTTTTTTTTTGAAACATTTGACTTTAACTTTAGCCCCAATCTCTCAATGAACTCATCATCAGAGCAGGAATCGGTATCATCCATCTGCAGACACATACGAAAACACCGCTCAAGTCCGTTGTTTTATTCTCCAAACACCGCTTAAGTCGAACACTTATGTTAAAAGTAAAAAAAAACATAAATAACGTAATTAAACATTGACATAACTTAATTAATACAAAAACATACCTTTCTGGGCGCTATTTATAAGCTCTTCAGGAAAATTCAGTTGAAGAATCCCTCGATATCACAAATTAATGGAGCACAGTGTCGGCGCGTGCGCTTTCCTGTAGCGAATTGAAAGACTTGTGCGGTGTTTCGAGATCACGTAACTTGAGCGGTGTCAGTGTGATTTAAAAAAATAGCATTTCTTGTCAAACAACCAACCAATCAGAAGAGTTCAATAGACACGCGAAAAAACGAACTATCCAATGGCATCAAAATGTCCATACCGCCAAAAATCGACTTAGGCGGTGTAGTTAGTAAAGCCACGATATGTAATTTGTAGGGAAACCTATTATTGATTGGCATTAGTTTTCGCTAAAACTTTTGTTATTATTATTTTTTGTAATATGCAGTTGGTTTTCTCAATAACGTAAATAAACAAATAATAAAATAAATAAACCATTTATAAGTTGATTTTTTTTTTGGTAATTGAATTTTATTTCTCTGAAAATAGAGTTGGCTTTGTTTTGACGTATTAATTGGTGTGATTTCTATGTAGTACATATTTTTATACCTTGAACAAACTTTACCTACAAGAACTTTAGAAGGGTGTGTTAATTGAAATTAAAAGGACAGAAGTTTACTTTATACAGAAAATATAATCATTTTAACTCATATAAACTTCGAGGCTGTTTCTCAAATTAAGCTCAATTAGTACTCCGTATGTATGTATAAGGAATATTCTTTTTTTTTTACCAAACTGGTAACCCGCATAGAAAGAGACAAACACCGCGTTGGTCCTATCTCGCTCGGCTCATTTTGTGGCGGCTCAATAGTCTAGTTGTTGTACTACGCCTTTGTTTTGTAAATACAAACCTAAAAATATTGTAGCATTGGCAGTATGGATCTTACCTTCTGTTCAGGCAGTGAATAAATAACAAGAATTGTGTCTATTACTTTCATTCGTGTTTTGGTGTTGGTGTTCGACGGTTTTTAGTCTGTGATTATTGTGTTGTATTGTCATATCAGCTGGTTGCGTCATTTCGTCAAGCAATAACGCAAAAAACAAAAAACAAGCCGAAATAAAAATTTTTATCCCTTTCTTAAAAATTGCTGTGAAATAATATCTGAAAATGAAGTTCCAATATAAGGAAGAACATTCCTTCGAAAAAAGGAAGGCCGAGGGAGAGAAAATTCGACGAAAATATCCGGATCGTGTTCCAGTAATCGTAGAGAAAGCTCCCAAGGCTCGCCTGGGAGACCTCGACAAGAAAAAATATTTGGTGCCATCGGACTTGACCGTCGGGCAGTTCTATTTCTTGATAAGGAAACGTATCCATTTACGACCCGAGGACGCCTTGTTTTTCTTTGTGAACAACGTAATTCCCCCCACCTCCGCCACAATGGGTTCTCTCTATCAAGAGCATCACGACGAAGATTTCTTCCTTTATATAGCATTTTCTGACGAGAATGTATATGGAAATTAAATTCAAAGTAATATGATTCTTTATTTCACAACCGTATTGTATATGCATTATGGTGATAACTTAGTTATAAGGCTTAGCAATATTATTGTATTATGTTTTGAAAGGTGATATTTAATTTTAATTTGCAGGTTTTATGCAACTTGTGAAAGCAACGTTGTTAGTGATAATTTAAAGTTTCATATAATATGGGTACCTTTGAAAAATATGTAACACTTAAATCTCCGATTGGTTAATGAATCTGTAATTATTTCTGTTTTTACACAATAAAAAAATAAAATCCAATTTGTTTTCTTTTTTAACTCCATATATAATAGTAGTTGATTAAAAAATTCCTTATGAAAATGATTAGTTTGTCAACTTATTCTTGATTTTGATTCTGGCTTTTATTACCAACCACTGTATTTAACTGTAGAAAGCATAGAATCTTCATCTTAGAAGAAATTATACAATCTTCAAACATTGCTTTATTTGTAATCTTGTAGGTATTTGTGTACATATGATATATCTAATGTATTAAATGTTTTTCAAAATTCTTTAGGATAGAGAAAAAAATATTTCTAAAATATTCCTGCCATTGCAGATTTCTGGTGAAATACATACAACATATATTATTTGTAGTTTGAGTGCACATATTTTAGTTAACTACAAAATAATCAATCTGTCTAATGTGGTAGTAAAATCAGTGGACAACTAGCTATTCCTTTATGAACACTTGATTTGGGACCCTTTTGTAAAAGATGGCAGGCCTTGTTCCTGTATCATTGTCTGACCAGAGCAATATGCTCAGGTACTCTAAAATATTAAAAAATATTCAGGCTACTGCAAATTATTGTTTTAAATACAGAGTCAAATAAGGAAGTTTCAATTTCTCCCTTCAAAACCATAGGTACTAGAGTAGTTTATTAGGTGTAGAGTAGTACATTTTTAGTAAAATTCTATTTAATTTCACAGAGGGCTTCTGTAAATATACAAGTACATACTTCCTGTATGGAATTTTTTTTATTAAGCTTGTCCTTCATCACACCTGAAGGAGAAGCGGAGATGCTATTTGCCTATTGAAAGGTTCTCTCTACTTTTATGAATTCAGAACTGTCTGGAGTAATTAACACTGTGACTCCATACCAAAAATATATATATATACCATAATTTGTCTAATCGCAAATTACAAATATTTGGTAGTGAAATCAAAAAAGTATGACTGACTGCCTGCTTCTAGTAGACAATAATTGTCTACTTGTTATTAATTATTGTTACTAATTGTAAGAAAGTCGAGAGGTCTTTGAGTTCGAAAAGACTATTCATACATATGCTTATAATGGTTTGTGTGACTACCCAATAACTTGCAAAAATGAACTTGTGTGTACAATCTGCAATCTCTGGGGTCTTCAACCAAAACTAAAACTTCGCACCACGGGGTTACTCATAATTACCTACACATTACCTACCATACCCAAATTATGGGTAAAGATAAATGTCTTAGTTACGTCAATTTGAATCTGATTCTGTGTATAAAAACTGTGTCATTATGGAATGACCATAAAGATCACTTGTTGTCAACAAAATTCCGAAAGCATTGTTTTCTTGGAAAGCGTCTCGTGGATTCTCGTGGTTTGGAATCTTTGAGACAAAAATAATACGAGCAATGTTCAAGGTGGAATCTCATCAAACGTTTGTTCGTTTAACCAAAGCCTATTATAGAGTAATTCCACATGGAGGATTAGTTGCTAAGTTTTTCACTCAGATACGTGTTTAGCCTATCTAAGTTTGCTAGGGCGTATAACAAGATCGTCGAAGAACAGAACAATTATATTTTATGGACAACACGTTTTCAAAAAAATAATTTTGAAAACGATTTGCAAAAGGGATTATTAAACATTCTTACATAACTTGTGTCTGGAAGCCTATTAATATCACCAAGGTTTGAAGATATCAGTTATCTCACCAGCGTTTTGCTATCCAAAGCCAGAGCTGTACTTGGCCTTTCCGCCATCTGTAAGTAAGGCCATCCTTTGTATTGTAAATACGTTACTTTAGCCAAAATAAATAACTATAACTAGGTATGTAATTAGGTGCTTGGTGAATCTTGCAAATATGTAGATACTGGATTGGAGTATTATATAAAGCACTGTCTTTTATTTATTTGATATGGTTAAATCCAGACCGGCAGCAAAAATCTTTACTTCAAACATCCAGTGACAGCGTACATTCTGGTTGTTTTCTTTAACTTAATTGGATGCCCTCGTCACAAATAGTTGAACAATGGATTCTTGTTTTAAGTGCCTGTGACCACTCTGCTTGTCTTTTGTTTGATGAAACAAAGGAATATTCATCTTAACACCACTGATTGTACCCAAGTGCTAAACTAATATGTGCTTCAGAATATAGATATATTCTGACGTATTTGTCTTATTTTCAAACAACTTTTCGACTGAAATAGGTGGCTTATTTTTAACTGCTATAATAATACACTGAAACCATCTAAAAATAATAATACGCCTATTTTATGCATCATTTATCAAGTAGGTACCTAATCAAGGCAGGATTTAGAGGTCTGGAGGCCCTGGAGCAATAAAGGAGTGGAGGCATCAAATTAACTTCCGAATAAAATAAAAAATAAATCAAGTAATGCGAAACAAACTCAAATTATTAGAATTAACACGTTAATAAACTAGTTTGTGTGACATATTTGTGTAAGTTTTTACTTTGTAAGAAGTGTTACTTAATGGTTACAAAACCTTTTTTTTTCTAAAACAGAAAAGCTTTGCAAAATAAATTTTCTTATTAACCTCTATTGTGGGAGCCCCATTCTTGCGGAGGCCAAGGGCTGCAGCCCTGGTTGCCCGCCCCTGAATCCGGCCCTGTACCTAATACAAAGTTGATAAAAAAGACTATGGATCGTCATTTTTATAAGTTAATAAAAAAGAAGACTAAAGTAAAAAAAAGACAGAAAGAGAGAGAGAGAGCTACACTTAGTTTATGTTGTTTTATCACGATGACAACGCCCAATAATTTGACGAGTTTGAACTCGCATTCACTGAGGTTCTAATTGCGATGAAAACGGTGGAACTTCACGGTAGCGTGAACTCAGCAGGGTGTCATCCTCTCGGGCTAGGTTTATTTTTGTACATCAAACTATATTTTCAAGACCTCGAAACAAAAACCTTAAGATTGAGCAATCCTTTGCATTAAATATAGTCATGAATAATGGTAAGTTAATTCAGACTAAACTGCAATTTGTTCGATATTATTTCTTATTAGAAAACCTGAACTTTTTGCCCTATGCCAAAAAAAAAAGGTTGGTAAATCGGTGATAATAGGAATAACCGACAACTCTGCATGTCGAATGGCACTGAACGAAGGTAAGGGCATTTTCACCAAAACTTGTACAAGCTATAAAGTTGGTTGTCCCATGAATAAATATAATTTTTTATAAATGTTCTAGCATCATTATAATTTATTTTTTTATTTTATTTTCTGAATCGACTATTGTGCAATTGCTTAAAATATAATAAAATAGATAATATGCCGGAAAAAAAAACGTAAGAGCAATTTAAACATCATATTTGGTGTAGTTTTAGTACTGTCCCATTTCCAGACATCAACATTAGACCTGAAATTTTACACTAATTTTCTTTAGTACTTTACATGAGAAAAATCATTTTGATGTGAAAAATATGATTACCCTTTGATTTAAACACTTTTCGTATGCATAAATCTTACAAAATGTAGATTGTTTTTTAAAAAACCTCCGTCCCGTACTTTCGATAATAACGGACATGTCATGTACCGTTACCGTGTTAAGTAAAAATTTTGCGTATTTTCTAATAAATAACATCTTTGTTCTTTTAAAATATAGTAACCCTCACAATAAACTGTCAAACTCACGACAAAGTTCATTCATTGTCGACCATTTTTATAAAATAAGAGTCTTCGATACGCTGCGGTCTGAACAGATTCCTGTTTTTACATGTGATTGTCCGGTAAATGTTTGACATTTTATTTTTAAAAAGACTATAACATTCATTTCATCACATATAGTATCACGCAGATAAGTTATATCTGAAGTATAAAATACCTAAACAAGAAGGTGTGTTATACAAATATTTTAGATTATAAATGTTTCTTTGAAATTGTACATAATTCTGTTACGTCCTGATCGTTACCATTGAGTCAGTAACGTATAGTCCGGACTTGATTAGTAACGAACAGGACAGCATAAAGTCGGGGACATACTACATACATGTTAATGTGTCACGCGAGTATGTGCATGTATGTTTATATGACGGTTCCAGATCCTATTCTTATCTTAATCTTATATCATAGTTGACAAACATTAATGAAACCCTATCTTTTCTAGTTTTATAAAATATATATAAATTCAAACAGCGTCTAAAATCAAATAAAACATAGTTACTACGAACTAAGAACAGTCTTTAAGGTTGTTACCACACTAATCGATCGATGGTAGCATGGAACAAGCAACGTTGATCGATTGGTGTGGTAACACTGTGACGGTTGCAAGGACGGTTGACTGGTTATGAACCGCATAGCCAAAAGTATGTGCTGTAAAAAAATGGCTTTGTTGGGACTGTTGCGGAATACAAATCACAATGATCACACGTATCAACGTGCCTTCAAGGGTGATTTGAAAAAAGTTTTGATCTATGCTCTGGATCACTAATAAATAACAGTTACTAATAAGAGAGCGCGAACGATCTCAATCAGAGTTTCAGATTTTGTTTTAAATTTGTCTATTCAAAACTGTATTGGGTTGGCTCAGTGTGCCCTCGTTTTTACTGTGTCCTGTTTGTTACTTATCGGTCAGGTTACGTTACTGTCCCGTAAAAATATATTTTAATTTTGTTGATTTTCCAGTTTGTTTGTTAAATATCTTAATTATTTTACAGTTTTGTTACAAATAATGTTCAGATGAAATCAACAAAGACTACTCGTGATTATTAGTTTAAGTATTTGATTAATATGGCAAAGTTAAATAATAAGTAGCAACAAGAAGTAACGGTACGGAACCAATAAAAGCAAAAATGTTAAATAAAAATACTTTTTAATGCAGTTCTTGTACGTCAAAATACAGAGAGTAAATTGAATTTCATATTAAATTTGTTTAAACATCAAAAAATGATTTTGTTTTAATATAACAACTTTATCTATGCCGGTAACGAACATGACAAAATCCGGTGCGCTGGCCGTATTTTTATTAATTTAAAATTAAATTAATAAAAAAAACACACGATCTTTTTATACGAACTCATACATTATTTATGTGTATACGTCTATATTCCAAAAAAAATTCTGATTTATAAAACTTTATTTAAATCATCTATTTTTCGATTTGGTACAAGTTTTAATAAAAATGCCCGTAAACGCATTTCTATGAATGTGAACCAGCATAAGTGTCAAAGACACTGTAATTGTAATTTTTTTGATTAACTATCGTGTGTTCGGGCGTATTATAAAAAAGAGGGCAAGTGAATAGATTTGTAAAGGATACCAATGCGTTAAGAGCGAATTAACCAACCATTCGAAGTCTCTAAATGCGGCCGTTAGTGTAAAACTGGTAACCATAATTATATAATTATTATCGTCGCTTCATTCTGCAGATAGTTGTAATTAACCAGGTAGTCCTTTTAAGGTGCTAGGTAACTTCGCACAGTTTTAGAGTATGTCATTTGACTTACTCAAAACACTATCCACTCAGCACTGGCGCCGTCTGTTTACTTGATCCACCCCGGTCCTGGCAAGTCTTCAAAAGTTCAGCCGGGGAAGAAAGAAATTGAGCAATATTATAACGAATTGATAGTACCACCGCTATTAGTTACGTCAAAAGGATGGGTAGTATTCAATTTCCACATCTAAATACTCTAACTAGACACATTTGGCTATGGCATTTGGCGAGGAACGTAATTTATGGATTTTTGCTTTAATGTCAACATAAACCGCGCAGCGTGGAATCTAGGAGGATGAACCCTGATACAGAGTGGGCTCTTTAGGGTTGTGCCTTCAAAACGATACTCGATCAGTTTGGTCCGGTGGATCTCGACCTTTTTTCTAGTCGTACCAACGCCAAATGTGACGCACATGTAACCAGGAATCCTATACCGGATGCAGTCGCAGTCGATGCGTTTACGATTAATTGGGCCTCTACGTATTTTGAACCATTTCTTCCACTTTCCCTTGTTTTAAAATGTGTAAGAAAAATAGTTGATGATAAAGCGTTTGTTGGTCTTTCCCTACTGGCCCTCCCGGCCGTGGCTTCCTCTCTTAAATGCACTGCTGGTTTCAGAAATAATTTTCTTCAATACACAAAAGATTTAATTAACTCCCATAACAGCACCAAAGCAAATCAGTCCAACCTGGGTGCTCGAGACGCTCAGGGCGGCGTCCGCACGGCGCGGCTCTTCGCCAGAGACCCTGACTTTGATGCTCGCTTCTCTGGCATCCATGACTATTTGTCAATACAATATCACGTTGAGGTTATGGTGGTATAAAATAAATAAAATGGGTAATAAAACCGGTTTCATTAGTTCTTTGTTTTTTAAATAAGCAATTTAATAAGGGTTGTTCATTCGGTTCATTAAATTCACATCGTTCAGCCTTGTCTCTTTTGTTAGGCGAAGGTATGGGCTATGATGAGGCAAATTTTACAAGAAGCCTATAAAATGAAACCAACTAAATCGAACTGCACATTTTCTTGGGATACAAATTTAGTTTTTAACCAGCTTTCTCTATGGTGTCCTAATATCACTTAAACTTTAGAAAAAATTACCTAAAAGCTCGTTACATCGTTAGCCCTATTCACCGGACAATAGTGTCCTGACATAATCTTTAATTAAATTAGAAAATATAGTTTTTGCATCCGTACAGACTTAATCATAACAGACATTATTAAAACCACAGCCCCAAATCGTGATCAACCTACGCTTGCAACCAATCCTTGCCAATCTTTAAAAATAACATAATGATATGTCCTGTATCGACTCTAAAAGACTATATTTTTTGTTACGAAAAATATCAACGCTTCGATCTCGGGGTTCCTGTTTGTAACATGCAAGGCCCCTCACAGAGCCGCGTCGAGTCAGACGCTAAGTCGCTGGATAAAGCAGACGCTAGGTACGAACGGCGTTAACATGAGTGTATTCAGCGCACACAGCACGCGGCACGTGCTCAGTGTAGGTTATCCGAGAAACGGCTGGACCTAAAACTCTCAGGCCTTTACAAAATTTTACCATTAACCTATATTAGACCCACTAAACGACTTTGCCTTGTCCGTACTCAATAAATGTACAAACCACTTAATTAATTAGGCAATCACAAAACCAACTGATGCCTATAGGATACTGGATACTTAAATTATGTACTACAGTCAGGAATTTTATGAATAAACTTATTTAAACGAATTATAATTTGAAAAGACAAAAGAAAACAAATTTGAAAATCTAAAACTCTAAAAATCTACCTGTTTAATTATACACCTACTAAATAAACAAATATAATAGATGATTAAACGAACTTCCAAGTGAAGTTCTATCGCTATTATATGAGCCGCTTCATTCGAAGATTTATAATTGACCCGTCCCTCCCGGAACCCATACAAAAACTTTGTTTTGATCTCTAAAAAATGAAGACTTGCCGAGACCGGGGTGGATCAAGTAGACAGACGGCGCCACTGCTGAGTGGAAAGTTTTTTGAATAAGTCAAATGACATACTTACTCTAATACTGTGCGAAGTTACCTAGTACCTTATAAGGACTACCTGTTTAATTATATACTATCTTCGAATGAAACGATTCATATAATAGCGATAGAACTTCACTTGGAAGTTCGTTTAATCATCTACAATATCCCGCATTTGATTAAGACAAATAATTCTAACTATTTCAGTGGTTTATTTTATTTTTTCCCCTATAGCTCGCAGTGCTAGCGTACATTAGCCCTTTTACTCACAGAAAATGGCGTTAGTTGGCTATTGTCACTTTCTCGCACCGCCCACGAAATAGCGTCACTGAACGAATATTTCATGCAAAGTTCTTAGTGAATTAATCATATTTTTGGTACCGAACGAAACCAACGATAGCATATTTATTCTCTTTGTTTTGCTCATACAAATTACATATTAAAATCAAAAGACAGATAAACAGTAACCGTTTATTTCACCGCTACCAACCGTTTACTAGCACAGAAGAATACGTTTGTCCTCGGAGCTAGCAGATGTGCGATCTGTCGCATAGTTCCATTGAGATGGAAAGGTAATGCTTTTTTATATATAATATAATTTGACAGTCAATATAATTTTTATATCTGTCACTGGATGAATTAAAAAGTTTAGCATCCTATCTACTGAAACATATTTCGTAATTATATACACTTGCTATGAATTCTTCATAAGAATCTCAGTGGATGGCTCGGCAAATAATATTAACGTCGACACAATTTCAAACTGTATATGGAATGCGATTAGCAGACATTGGTCATGGGATTCAAATAAAAAGCTTCTTATCATGAAAATTATATAATACTAAAATCATTTTTTTAATGGAAATGTTCGTTTTACATACTAATTACATTTATTTTGAATATTTTGTATCGATCACTATATACTATATAATAACAGAATTGGATTATCATAGTACTGGTTTTAACAAACGTTTAAAAAACTTTATCAATTATGGGGCCACCCGTAAATTACGTCACATATTAAGAAAAGGGCGGGAGCAACATAAGTGTAAGATTGACGATTATTCGTAATAAATATTGCATGAAATCTTGTGACAACAAGTCCAGTCATGAAATTCGTGTGACGGAACTAATGGATGGTATTTAATAATTATTTATTATTTTGGATACTAATACATTTTTTGTTCAACATGTCACAAATTTTCCTTAGTATACAATATAGTATAAATATACTATAATTAAAATTAGGTCTCCTTACAACAAAACTAATAACGAAATAGTCGGAGGCAGTTTCATATAAGGATAGTATGGTCAAACATCGTTACGTAGATTTAGTGCAAGAAGACCTACGTGTAACTTATGTCCGTTTAATGTATTGAATGGTAAATGAAATATTTATTAGGAATGGCTTAACATATAGAGAATTTGCGAGATTTCAGTGAATTATCTGTAGTTGTGAGGTCGGCGGAAAGGTCTCCCGCGACGCATGCCGCGCCCTCTGGTGCCGCTTTCACTATCTACAAATAAAATTAGGCAGTTAGCTTCTAAACTCAAATACAACTTAAAAATCATAGGAGTTGACGCATAGCACACAAGCATTAAACCATATTGCAATAAAATCTCAGTATCGTCAAACTGCGAAATCTTGTGGAAAAAAACCGATGATGTCCAACACTCATGTACCAAATATTAGTTACTTTACAAAACTTGCAACCTTACAAAACTTGCATCCGCCCCATCATGACATATGCCAGTGTGGCTTTCGCTCACGCCAGCAGGTCGAACCTCAATCACTTGCAGGTTATTCAAAATAGGTTCTTACGCAAATGCGTCGGGGCCCCGCCCTATGTCCGCAACTTAGATCTGCACAAGTACCTCGAGCTGCCCACCATTGCTGCATTCATGAAGTTGGCGTCTAGACGCCACTTCGATAATGCTCCCCACCATTCCAACCCGCTGGTCAATAAGTCATCTGAATACACAGCCAACCCAGACGCGGCGGTTCGTTATAGGTGTCCGCGTAACGTCTTAACAGATCCCGACGATGATATTACAACAAGGAGCGCCAGTGTTCCAGTTAGAAATAGGGCAACACGGCATTCGAATCGCCTAACCCACCGGTGGGCCAGGTTAACGCGTTGTACGCATTCCTACTGAGTTTCTTGCTGGTTCTTTGGCAGTAGATGATCCTTCCGAACCAGTGCTAGTTTTAATATACGACGTCCTAAGCCGAGGTCCATACCCTCTCGGGTGCCCTTAGGCATATCGTATGTAGGAGTAGTTTAAGTTTCAGCTAAGCGCCGTCAGCGCTAAGCTTCAAAGTCCGGTGAAATTTAAAAGGCCCATAAATAAACTGTCCATTTCGAAAAAAATGTACCAAATATTAAATTCAGCGACAGACGTAAGTGCACCGGTATCATCAAAATTTTACAAATTATGATATGGGTTGGTTTATAGAAACTCTTGCTAGTCCCATCTCAAAAGCTGCATTTCAATTGTGAGATAACCTATACTAGTAGAATAATTTTGAGAACATGAAATATTTTCTTGTAGTGTCATAGTTTTTCTCCAGATACATAATAGTTATTTGACAATTGGAAAAATCAGCCCTAAGATGTGAAAATATTTAAATATATTATAAGTTAGAATATACTTAATACAATTTTGTTTTAAAAGTTATATAATTAAAATAATAAGTAATAAAAAAATCTTCAGTGATTCAAAGGTGATTGGCGATTACTTCTTCCTCAAGGGAGGTACACCTACAGGGCTGGCACTAAAAGATAGATTATCAACATTACATACCCGCGGCGCGCATCCAGCGTTGGTGCTGCGGCTGCGGTGGCGAGCGTGTGGGGGGGCGGCGCGGCGCCGACGACGCTTCTGCTTCACGACCTTCTTCTGCCACCTGAAGAAAACGTTACTTTTTAGATATTTATTTAACATATACTACTATAATACACTTAGATTACTTATTTATTTGTTGTAAAAAAAAATTTAAGCCGATTGTAGAGTTGGTAAGTCATGAAACGAAAAATATTTATTTTTATTTTAATTGTAATCAATCAATATGATCAAACATAGAAAACATAGAAACTGTTTCAGAAATGTTTATATTAGGTCTTTACCTATGAAATTGCCGTTTTTCACGAAATAAATGAAGCGTAATTTTTTTATATATTTTTTATTTCTGTTAATCAAAATAATCACCCATGCAATCAATGCATCTTTGCCAACGCATTGGTAGCTTATTGATGCCTTTCTTGAAGAAATCAGCTGGACGGGAGGCAACAAATTCTTCAAAGGCATTTTGTACTGCCTCTCGGGTATTGAATTTTTTTCCCGCCAAGAAGTTATCCAAATTCTGGAAAAAGTAGAAGTCTGTAGGCGCAAGGTCTGGTGAGTACGGCGGATGACGGAGAACTTCCAACCCCAACTCTTGTAGCTTACTGCTGTGCAGTATGAGGTCGCGCGTTGTCGTGCAGGAGCAGTGGAGCCGAACGATTGACCAAAGCTGGTTGGAGACGTGCGAGCTTCTCCATCATTGTGTTCAGTTCTTCACAGTACACATCTGCAGTAATGCTTGTCCCATTTGGCAAGAAGCTGTGATGAATTACACCCGCGTTAGACCACCAAACAGTGACCATCACTTTTCTAGGGGTAAGTTTTCGTTTAGGGCATTGTTTGGGTGCTGAACCAGGGTCCAACCAACTTGCTGAGCGTTTACGATTGTCAAACAGGATCCATTTCTCGTCACAAGTAACAATGCGGTTCAGAATTCCTTCATTTGTATGCCTGCTGAGCAGTGCAAGGCACGTCTCCACGCGTACTTCGCGCTGGCGGTCATTGAGTTCGTGGGGTACCCATTTGTCAAGCTTTTTTACCTTGCCAATTTGACGCAAATGGACCAATATTGTTTTGATGCTAACGTCGAAAGCTGCTGCTAATTCAGCAGTGGATTGAGTTTCATCAGCTTCCACAATTGCCTTTAATTCGTCATTGTCGACCAAAGTTTTCGGACGACCACGGGGTTCATTTTTCAGGTCAAAATTTCCAGAACGGAAGCGGGTAAACCGATAAAGGGTGGTGCGTTCGTTTGTAGTGTTCGCTCCGTAAACGTCGTTGATGTTGCGTGCCGCTTGTGCCGCTTTGCTGCCACGATGGTACTCATACTCCATAATTACTCGAATTTTTAACTTATCCATGATGACGAAAAATGTTCGAATGCGTTGAAAACAAAACACTAACTATTAAACAAATGACGATTTTAGAAAAAGAATTCCATGTTTGTCAAATAAAATTAATTTGAAATTAGAATTATCAGTCAAAAAAAAAATATTTTCATTTGAAATGGCCAGTACGGCAAAACGGCAGTTTCATAGGTAAACACCTATTATTAAAGCATACAATTTCTGCATCGGAACTGTAAAAAATTACACTGATATAGAGCGACGACGTATTTTACCCGTAGAGAGATGAGAAAGCCATAGGAATGTTGGAAGTTAGCTCCAGGCAACGGTACTTTGGATATTGCTCTTGGCAATACACAGAGCGTCGTGGACGCCGCTATGGCCGCCTCTGGACGGACACGCTATTGTATCACGGGCAGCGTGGCCGATCCACATGGAGGACGGTCTCGCTTTCCAATCGCAGGCAGCACCGGTACATCCATAATACTGCTGACGGAGTCGTACCATGACCTCCATGATGTTGGTTACGAGGCTCCACAGCACTTCAGGCTTGTTAATAAGCGATCTAACCATCCGAAATCGTTTACGTGAAGTGGGTCTGCGTTCCCGCTGAGAGTCCGACCTACAGCACTCTGCAAATACTAAATAGGCCCTGTTTACATAGGGCTCGTGCACACAGAGAATGGGATGAAGATCTGAATGAGGCCGGATACAAGACGCATTCGAGGTTGGAGAACCTCTCTACGGTATGGTGCTTATATCCAATAATGATATGGGCCGGTATTTGGATCGGTGGAAGAACCGATCTCATTTGGATCAGAAACAAGTTGTTTTAGTTTAATTCATAGAATTATTATTTAAATTGTGCTTTTTTGTTTATTTATCATTTGTTTTAATCAAAATGTATTATTTGTTTTCATTAAAAATGTATTTAATTGGGTTACTTATTTAATGGAATGATTTCTTTATTAATATTATGTAGATTTGACCATTATCTTACTTATCTTGGTTATAAATAATTTTCTAATATTTTTTTGTTATAATTATGATTTAGTAAGGTTTCATTTTTCCTTTAGGCAGTAGCTGAAAATCAGCGATTTACTCTCTGGGTAGATATTGACGCTGAGCTCTGGCCGATTTTGCTCTGCTACAGCAAATTACAAATGTGTGTGCATGTAGTAATCAATAAACAATTTATCTATCTATCTATCATATATTGTATAAAGCATGGCTACACCGCTGATAAACATAAGGCCATCAAAATAAAGCGCCTATTACACTAAGGCATATTCATCTTATATTGATTTAAACGGTTTACTATTGTTTGACAAAGACGTATGATAAAAGATCATTTTACAAACAATGTTTGAAAAACTAATCATTTGACAAACTTTCATTTCGCAAACATATTACTTTAAAAATAATCATTTGACAAAATATTTCGTAAATGTTTGACTTAGAAAAAGTATTAACTACACACTTAACTACATAGAATGTATTAACTACATACAAACCTAACTTAACCCAATTGAACTTGTATTGTGACCAGGCAAAAAGCAAGCGAAGCGAGCGTCAAATGCATGCATGTAGTTAAAAAGAAATCAATTTGTGAAATTATGTTACATACTTAATGATTTTTTTTCTAGTAAATATTTTGTCCAATGAGTAGTTAATTAAACAATAGTTTGTAAACTGATAAATTCATCAAGTAAAATTTTGTCAAAAGAATTTTTCAAATGAAAATTTGTTATTTGTTTTTTGTCAAATGATTGGATACCGATTTAAACAGTCTTACTGTCACTAAACTACGCTTCTTATGGCCGCACTCATGAACGATAAATGGTTACTAAAGGTGATCCTTCATTTAGATTATGTTAAACGAATCTATAATTTATCTACACTTCATCTAAGTCTACATTTTCTAAGCAAAATCTTTTAATGAGAACGCCCTTATTTTACTTGTTAATAGAATATAAATATACCTGAAAATGTATACCTAAAATCATCAACTTTTACTATAAGACCGACATTTTAAACATGCTTTGCTTAAATAAAGTCGGTACATATTTAAATATTGATATTTTGGTCCAATTATTTGACAATTAATATTCAAGAGAAAATTAGTTCAACTGTATAATAAATAGGCATAACCAAATATGCTAAATTTGCGTTCTACATATTGCTTTTGCTAAATAGTTCACAATATGACCTCTATAAGATTTTTGTCAAGAAACTCAAGGTTATGTATTTTGTACGCAAAGCACTTACGAGGTAAATAATGAACAAAATTTTTTTAAAATAACCGTTTATCGGATTCAATGTAGGTAGGTACACGTTATATTAATTTAATTACCGTGTCCAAAAAATGGGTTTTTGAATTCGTTTGTATATATTATGTTCAACCATATGCCTTTTTGTTGCTGAACCGACTTTGACGACTTTATGCGTTGGTTTCAGTATACATTTTAATTAGTTCCATGTAAAGTTCCAGTATTTTGGACTTAAGAAATAACAACGGAATTCCTTCCAATTAATTAATTTTTGGTAAAGGTTTTACTTTTTGATGGCATAGTTCTCATGGTTTAATAAAAAAGTGGTCTTCTTGGTTAGTACTAAAATGACCGACTTTAGAGTTCGTTTCGTTTGTTTTTATATGTAGATGTATGAGGTAGCTGGAGTTACTGTCACCAAGCAACACTAATAGCCCGCTCGTCATGATGTTAATAAACATATATGATATAGGTATGAGTGTTATAAAGATACTACAGGCCTTAGCTCGGCTCCACCATTTGCTTGTTAATCATTGTGATTCAACTACTTGACTAATGTACGTTTATTTAAGTTCGTAAGTAAATTGAAAATATATATCTCTTATAATATGCAAAACCCGATGTAGACCAGAGTTTAGTTATATTCGTTAAATTAAACCGCTGAAAATCTTATTTACACATAAAATAACATTGTTCCATAGCTGCTTACAGTAAATTCCAGAAACATTTATATAACCCTCTATAGAAATTAAATAAATAAATACTAGTTTTTATAACTACCTGGTGCGGGGAAGAAGGTTCACTGCCCTGTGAGCTGACGGCGGCGGCCTCTTCTTCCACCCTGGACTCTTCCCATTCTCGACCCTCCACGCCTTCAACCCCTGGTGATAAGATTGATATTTAAGATTAGATATTTATAAGATATTTATAATTCATGTTATTAGAAGATAAAATTAATGTGGAGTTTCGTTTATAATTAACAAAATTTTCTTGAAAAGTACAATAAAAAAGAGACGTTTTCTCGGCGATCAAGGTACAGAGAAACAACGGTGAACAATGATTTAGCGTTATAATGACATGGTACACATTGTAATCACGGAATGTTCAATCACGGAAGTAGAGTTTTAAGAAAAATTATGTATTTGTAGTAATTTTACAGTATTTTATACATATACAGTGAGACTATGCAATATGCATAATAATGTCAAAGTTTCCAGATTCCACATCGTCACAGTTAATCACAAAATATTTGTATAAAATAACGACGATACCTACTACATATCGATTAGCCCTTCCATTCAAATTTATGTGAAGGAGCGCTAGTTCGGGCCGCCACATTCGGGTCGGCAGTATTTGTTGTACGACAATGCCGGCTTCAACCAACTACTCGGATGATCGGGCAGTCCTTTCGTTCCAACGTTCATCTAAAAGTATTCGATTTGCCACCCATCAGTGCCAATTGATGCCCATCCAAATATGTGGGTAGTGCCTCTTAGGTAAATACTGGATGGATCTAAGGTATCATTCCAGTATCGAGACTGAAACATCTTTGTTACTTACGGGAGTCTTGCGGCGGCAATGCAGCCGTCAGATCGGCGTGGGTGTCGTGATGTGAGGTGGCGCCTCCACCCGCCTCAGCGAAGGTGAAGCGAGCTCCTCCTGCGCCCACTGGAGACACCACCGCCTCGCCGAAACTAGGATATGTGAAAGTTACGTATTGTTGTAAAATATTTGAAAACAATCAAATATAAGGGTTTTACATTTCCGCTTGCTAGAAACGAGGAACTGTGCTGGAAAGTTAAGATACTGATGTATTGACCAATGCACTTGAGAGCGAACGGTCGTCTTTGCTGTCGAATTTGAGAGGCTTTTTGAAATGCGTTAGACAATAATAATTATATAAATTGATTTTTTTGTTCTTGTTGCGGTATTACAGAAAAACTTTTAAAATTGGGCATGCAGATCAAATACAAAGGTAAAAACAAAAAACTTTTATACTGTAATTTTAACGACATTTTTTTGTCCACATAGTATTTGAAGTACCATGTAAAATGTCACTAAAATTGTACATTTGTTGTTCTGCGATACATTGAAATAATAAACTGATTTATTTAAATTTAATACGACCCGGAATTAATTACAGTCTTGAATTAATTGCAAAATATTTTGGTAACTACTGAACCAGTTTCAAGTCACAGATTTTTGGGATTTTTGGTTACGCCTAATTCGAAGTATAATAAATTAAAAATATTATTTAAATTATAAAAATTAATTATTATGATTTCATACCAATTTCGCACTACACTTTAAAGCAAGCGTAAAAGCATAATACCTGTGCACGTTCTTAATGTGAAATGTTGCTCAAGTCTTCGTGGACGTTTTCTCTGTAGTCGCAACCATTGTACCGTTTTTAGAAATATTAAGTATCGAGTACAAATACTGCTATTTTGCAAACATTTTTCGATAATAACGTTAATCTAAGGCTGAAACTATATTAAATATTATAGACCGAATTGGAATATGAACAAAGATATCTAGATATCTAGACTATCGATTTAGTTTACCTAAAGTACTTTTTAGCTGTTCACATAGAGAGAGTACCTTCTACGCTTTCTATTTGTGTTCCGGATGACGATTTGTCCGGTAACATTCCACAGAAAAACAATTTTTTTTATACAGCAATAGATATCTTTATTGCCATGACAAATAAATTAAAGTACAATAAAGTATATATGAATAAAATGTGCGGGCTTGTAACTGCTTTATATTATGATACATTTTGGAACATTTGCATTACTTATTCTATAAACGCGGTTTCATTCTGGACTACCAAAAAAGCTAAAAAAACTTAATATTCTTAATATAAAATGAGATCAGTAACTAAAATTAAAAAAAATTATTAACTTTAATCATAAATTTTCCAAGGTATAAGTAGTAATGAACAAACTTAGCAAAAAATAAATTTTCTTCAAAATCGCAACATTTTTATAAAATTGCAAAGGTTGATGATTATGGTTGCTGGTATGATTTTTTACGGCAGCATAGACACACCATGTGAGAACACTCTAGACAAATAGGGTTTTTGTACCTAAAACATAAATATTGGGTTATCCGCTTCTTTTTGGAATCACATAAAGACTAGGATTTCGTATAGATAGCTTTTCTACAAGATCTGCTTCCTCATCGCCTTCTATTTCTGAATTTGATGCGGAATCACAGGGCAGTACATGGCTTTTGTCGATATCCACTTCTGTATCACAGCAATTTCTGTTCAGAACATCCTCTTTATTTGAAGAAACGTCTTCCTTCAACCAACACTCAATGATTTTATCCCTATTCGCCATTTTCAACAAAAACCAAAAAGAAATCACTTCATGAATATGTTACGTAACTACCTACCAGGAGTCTCCTAGACTCCGTCAAAAATATTTTTACACACCAAAATGCAGCGCGCACAGTTTGACCCAGATGAGCGCAGATTCGGTTATACGGGTAGCAGGGAGAAGGTACACAGACACGCAAAGGACAAAGATGCCTACATTCAAACTTATAAACAGAAATAACCTTGATGGAGTCTGGGAGACTCCAGGTAGGTAGTTAAGGGTTAAGAATCATATTTATGGATATTTTTTTTTCGCTTGATTGTGTAAATATACTGATAAGAAAGATGCTCTACACTATGTTTTGTTTAATATATCTTTTTTAAATCTTTTATAAACGAGCTCGTTTCTCGACTGTAGTCGATATGCTTGATGATGCTACTTACCATCATCGAAACACATGATACATAGCATCTATCTGTACCCGGGCCATTTGGCTGACTGTGGGCCAAAAATTTACTTTATGTACTGTACGGGTAAAGTTTATTTGTAGGTCATAAAACAACAAGGTTGACTTTGCGTGACACTTACTGACTCAACCTTATTTTGGTTACACAGAACATCTTGTTACAAGTGGTTGGCAACTTTCTTAGGCGATTGTACGTAGGTAACCTGGAGAAAGTCATAAGGAGCCGCGAGCAAAAGCTGATTGGATCCAATCTAGTTTGGGTTTGCGAATCATTATTTGGTATAACCAGAAAAGTAAGTAGTAGTGAATTACCTAAACAAATTATGAAATATTTGTATTTGTATATATTTGTTGCCAACTGCTTCACAATAATTAGCCGAAATAATCACAAGATTATTATTATTTTTTTATTATTATTATTGTATAAGGACAGCCCAGACTAAAAGTTATTTTTGTGTAGACTTTTATCATTTACTGAACCGGATATATCTGGAATATTTATTAACTATTATTTATAAAGAGAAAAAATGTATTTTATACTAATCTAAACCAAAAACTCAGAAAGTCAGGGAACAGATTAAAAAAAATATTTTACCATAAGAAAGGTACATACTCTACGTTTTGTCCCAAAATTAGCAATTACGCAAGTGTTACCGCACGGTTTTATTTTATCAGAAAATTCCATGGAATCGGTCGATATCGCCCAAAACTATTAATCGCCAATGTGCCATATTAATTTAAATCCAACAACTTCTTGTTTAAATGCATAAAATTCATCGCAAACTAAAACCGGTACGTGTATTGGATAAGTATTTTTTCCGCTTCGATAACCATGATAATGAGTGAAAAGTACAACGCAGCTTGCCGCAGTTGTAACGTGGACGAATTCAAGGTCTTTATTATTGCTTATGTATGAGCGATTCAGCCTTTATAATCTCATATTACATGTATTAAAAAGGTTACAAATACGAAGTGTTTAGGAACAAAACTAAACATTCCTAGCATTTTTTTTATGTAAAAGAAAAAATGATCATAAAATTATTGCTGTAGCTAATTATTTTTATACAATTCGACATTGCTTGTGCCATATGTTTGTCAATGAATAATAATTAATTTAGACAATTGTATTGTAGATTCGAAAACTGCAAGACAAATTTGATCAGGTTATAAAATATTACATAACTTAAGGAAAAACAGGTAAACTTGTTTTATTTTGTATAAAATGTGATAAATTCAAATATTGAGCAACAAAAATGAATCTAAGGATGTTTATTGCACATTGTTTATCGAAGGTAACTATAATTTTCTCAGTTATAACCGGAAATCATAAAAATGCAAGGTATCGGTCTAGATTCATTAATAAGTATTAAGTAATTAGATTTCTATCTATTGATGATAGAAGTTATGAAAAATCTATGTTGCATCGACGTCTCAATTCTACATATATTTTCATACTACTTTTGTAAAATATATTTTTAAATAATAACAATCTGTGTTTTCGTTATTGATGCTATTGAATAGTAATAAATGAAAACTAATAAAAATGACAATCAAATACTATTTATTTATTCAACAGTTTTTGTACACACATAAGAAAACAATATAAAATACCTCAAAGACTAATTATGTACAAAGGTAAGGCTTATTTCTAAAAGAAATCTCTTCCAGCCGACCTGTGAGAGGAGATATTAGTATATAACAAATAAGTGTGTGTGTACCTACTTTAAAATTACACAAATTATAAACTTAACACCGTAAATAAACTTACATATACTCATATTCATACATAAATAAAATAAAATACAATAAAATATTCAAGGTATAACATAAAGGAAGCATAATACTTAAGGGTCAGTAAATATAGCATTGTTAGAATATACTGTAAAAGAATTGGAGTTATTGGGGCTGGATAAGACTTCCATAATTTTTTTATTTAAATATTTTACTTCAACATCTTTGACAGCCCTAAATGGTTGTTTAAAAGGAAAACTTATAAATGTCAAAACAATAAAAACCTTCCTTAATAAGGGAAAAGTAGTGGTCTTTCAATCTTTTTTTAGATAAGTAGTGTTTCTGACTCGCGGATTTCATAAGGGAGTGAATTCCACAATCTGACTGCATGAACGGTAATAGGTGAATAGGAGAAAAAGTCTGTTTTATGTGGATGTATGTGAAGGAGAGTACACTAATGTGCTCTGCATGGCGCCTCTTTCGAATGGGTAAAAGAAAATCGTTCGCGAAGATATTGCGGGGAGTTAGGATTATTGAGAACATTAAAAAGGAGGTAGAGGATTCGCATGTTTCTACGAAGTCGGAGAGGAAGCCATAAAAGTTGGTTACGGAACTCCGATACATGATCATTCTTTTTTAAACTGATTATAAAACGTATAGATAGATTTTGTAAACGTTCCAGTTTATTTAGAAGCTCCTCAGAGACATCTAAATAAAGCAGTTATATAACGTTAGACTGTTACTTACCATTTGTTGTCTAACTTTATTTAACAAATTATAACAAAAGTTATTAATTAATAATGTTATACAACTTAATTTAACAAAATGTTTTACAACTGATTACAACATGATATAACAAAATATAACTTTTGTTCTATAACATCATCAGAGCCTCAGCTGGACGAAGGAAACTGCCAAAGCCCAAACTGATTATAACACAATGTTATACGATGTTATACAACGAGTTCAACCAGTGTGGGAGCGTTTATAACATATAACATTTCTTGACATGTTGTAGCGTATGTTACACGGTGTTATAAAATGTTATAAAAAGTTATATAACTGTTGTGTGGGAGCACCTTAAGTAGCAGACGTCTGCATAATCGATGATGGGTTGGATGAGACTTTGAACAAGGTCGATTTTAGTCGAAAAGGGAAGGAAAGTTTAAAGGGTTTTAAGGTATGTATTGAATGATGAACTCTACGACTGATTTCGCTAACCACGCCAACAAACGCCAAGTAAGGTAAGAATCAAAATTACACCCAAGTTTTTGGCTGTGTCACTGAAATCCATCGAGTGCCATCAAACACAATAGGAGGAAGATCGGATAAAGTAATGCAGCCACGCATGTATCGACTGCATAGGATCATGGCTTGAGACTTGCGTGGATTTACACGTAATTCAAAAGACTTAGCCCAGTCACTTACGAGGCTGAGATCGTCATTAATAGCGGAAATGGCTGAGCCAACATCGCAAACAGGAAAATGACGGTAAATCTGCAAGTCGTCAGTAAAGATGAAAGTTACATGAAAAGACAAAAGTTAGACAGTTAATAAAAATAGAGAAGAGTAGTGGTAAGAGAACGCCACCCTGAGGCTCGCCCGCGAGGAGATCACACCAGTCAGAGTAAGACTCATCTAGGCGGACACGCTGAGACCTGACTCGAAAATAGGAATTGAACCAAGCCGCCGCAGAAGGAGAAATGTTAAGCGATTGCAACATACCGAGAAGGATATCAAAATCCACTGAGTTACAAGCACTCCTGAAATCAAGCAGAATCAGTAGTGTAAGAGATCCATTTTCCATAGCCCAGCGTATGTCATCTGTCACATTGGCGAGTGCTGATACTGTGCTGTGGCCCGGTTGCTGGTAACGAATGCCAACAGTTGACTATGGACAATGTGTTCAAGGACTTTGGACAAGAAGCATAGGATGGAAATGGGACGAAAATTGGTAATGGAGCTAGGGTGAGCTCTTTTCCAAGCGGTAGGGAAAGTATTGGTAACTAAGGAATGGATTTCAATCTGCGTGATCGAGAGTTGTTTTTGATCATACACGTGTTGAAGTCACCTAAAACAAGTACATGATCGTTACTGGGACAGAAGACGCTAAAAAAATTATGACTAATGATGGCAACATCTCGAAAACCAGAAAACTTTTACTAAAGGCATGTTGGTGTTATCTGATAGGCCTAAAATCCATCTACCTCCAGTGTCACCCTTACGTGTCATTTCTGGGAAAAAATATATATATTTAAATCAATATATATTTATAAGCTTAGAAGCATAACTCAACGCTCACAGATTGGTGAAAAGTAGAAAGGACAATTTAAGAACTGAACAACGTGCAACCGTCAGCTGTCACAACATTATCAAACATTCACAAAAAATTATAACCTCTTAAAAGTAAGTACAAATGTATACAATGAGTTTAGAATAGTTTTACAATTTCCAACTATATGATAAACTAAAACAAGGAAACAGGAAAGATAGACAAACAATATAATACATGCAATTTACAGCCCAATCGAAAAGGATATTAGAAAGAAAAAGATATTAAGATATAATACCTAATGATGATTGATGCAATGAGATTAATTCAGTGGCACCGGCGTGTTTTCATTGGAGATCTTTCAGCTGGTTTAGGCAAAGTAACTTGCGCAGGAGTCTCAGAGGGGCAATTGACTGATGGGAACTTGGAAATGATGATATCCAGTGCACTCATAGTCAACTTAGCGGCGTGTTTTATCCGGCATATTTATAACTATTTTGCCTTCGACCGACCAGCCATTCCTAGCACCAAAGTGTTTGCGTGCTGCAATAAAAACCTATTGCCTTATTTTTGTAAGAAACTCGGAGATGCTGTCATTGGAGTCCTTCAGCTTAGTTTTCTCATCCCAGGTGAGATGGCGGGTCTACGAATTTGAGAATCTAACTAGTATTGGTCTAGTTTTACCTTCCGAAGCACTACCCAAGCGATGGGAGACTTGTGAATGGTCCTGGTTAGTGTTATTTAATTTCAACTGATTGCCTATAATGTTAAGGATCACCTTATTAAGCTTTTCATTCTGCTTGTCAGGAACACCATGAAAAAGTAAGATCTTCTATCTTGGTGCAGTTTCCAGCCTGTCCTGAGAAAGTTTTATGGAATCAAGCTCCCACTTCACCTGCTTGAACATTTGCTAGAAAAGTGTTTTAAATGTTTGAAATTCTTGAGACAGGGAAGCTACATCAGAATGAGCAGTGGTATTAGTGGCAATTCTCTCAAGCTTGTTCTCACATTGCTCACATGGCTTCAAAAAAGTTAGTGCCTCCATATTTGTAATGCGAATTATTGTTAGAAAATGTTATTGTTATTGTGAAAGTGAGTGCAGGTGAGTTCAGCACGAAATTACAACATTAAATGGTTCTTAAACAGTGAAAATATAATTTTAAATAAATAAAAACTAGGAGCACACTTAATTATGTTTCGTCGCTTCATTCTTCAGATAGTATTTAATTAACAAGGTAGTCCTTTTAAGGTACTAGGTAACTTCGCACAGTTTTAGAGTATGTCTTTGACTTCAAAAAACTTCCGTCTGTTTACTTGATCAACCCCGGTCCCGACAAGTCTTGATTCTTTTTTCGTGCGTGGTAACAAGCACACGTCTTATACCATCCAGTAACTTTATAGTTTAATATTAAACACATTGTAAATGTTGTACTAAAAGTTAGAAAATTAGAAAAATACAGAAGAAACGAAAGCAACTCGTTATTTCTTCCGATGAGGTAAGCCATTTTATATTTTTTCATAAGTGATTGCGGGTATAAACGATAATTTCGCTTTGTTGAAAAGATGCAGAAAACAGGTGTTATCTATAATAGATATATCACGTTGTCCGCTTGCATTCCTGGTAGTCTTCTACCTGATGTTTTTTATTATAAACTAAAACTTCGTTTTATCGAAAAGATGCAGAGATTCGTGTTATCTATAATAGATATATCACGTTGTCCGCACGCATTCCTGGTAGTCTTCTACCTGATGTTTTTTATTATAAACTAAAATTTCGTTTATCGAAAAGATGCAGAAATTCGTGTTATCTATAATAGATATATCACGTTGTCCGCATGCATTCCTGGTAGTCCTCTACCTGATGTTTATTTATTTATTTATTTGCATATTAAGTGTTTTACAGAGGTCTTCTTGTAACAGTATAGAACTTACAACTTAATCACCCCTGCATGGGGTATTGCAAATGCTAGAGGGCATTACAAATAATATAGAATGAAATATTCATTTAGTTTCTTAACATTAAGATGACATTTTTATTGCATATATTTAATTTAATTTCTTTCTTCCTGATGTTTTTTTATTATAAACTAAAATTTCGTTTTATCGAAAAGATGCAGAAATTCGTGTTATCTATAATAGATATATCACGTTATCCGTATACATTTCTGGTAGTTTTTTACCTGATGTTTTTTCTTATAAACTAAAATTTCGCTTTGTTGAAAAGATGCAGAAAATACGTGTAATCCATAATGGATATATCACGCTAACTGCAAAAATTCCTGGTAGTCTTCTACCTGATGTTTATTATTATAAACTATGATTTCGCTTTGTCGAAAAGATGCAGAAAATAAGTGTTATCTATAATAGATATATCACGCTACCTGCAAAAATTCAATGTAGTTACTACCTAAGGTTTATTAATATGAATTATAATTTCGCTTTGTCGAAAAGATGCAGAAGATACGTGTTATCTATAATAGATATATCACGCTATCTGCAAAAAAAAACCTGGTAGTCTTCTACCTGACGTTTATTATTATAAACTATAATTTCGCTTTCCCGAAAAGATGCAGAAAATACACGTATTTTCTGCATCTTTTCGGATAACGTGATATATCTACAATAGATATATCACGTTATCCGCATAAATTACTGGTAGTCTTCTACCTGATGTTTCCTATTTCGATTAATGCCGTATAGTACTCGTATTTGTTATTTTTGACTTTTTTTCAATAATGTTTAAAATTTTTAATACGAATACAGAAAATGCGTGTAGTCTGAAAGAGATTTAACACCATATCTGTATTACGTAATATTCTATTATTTCTATTTTTTTTTTCAAATCTGAAAGTCGTCGTTAATGTCACTTAAAGATAATGATGAACCCAGTGGACGAATCTCTGGCTAGCCATTTCCGTTACCGCAATACCTGAGTCCTCTATGTAGACGCTCCCTAATCTGGAAACGTTGACCTCCGAGAATGAACCGGGCCAGTCGGGAGAATTATTTCCGACATGGACCCAGAGATTCTTTCTAACCTCGGGGCTTAAGGGGCTCCAGTTATGGAATAACCGCTATTAATAGGGGGTTGAAAAAAAAAGTAATAATAATAAAAAAGTACACCGAAGCTATCTATGTACTCCCCAAACATCGACAGGCAACCGGTCAACCCAGTCGGGAAACTGGATGGGACCTCCTCGTTACCCGTCAAACAATACCCGTGGGGGCGACGTCAATGGAAAGTGCCAGCGCCTCCACTTCGGCGTCCACATTTGAATTCGGCGTTCAACGCAAAATTCAACCAGTCAGGGACTCGTGCACAGAATCAACCATAATTCAGGTACACGCAGGTCGAATCCATTACTTTTAAGATTATTGGCCTAAATAACAAATAATGAAACGATTTTAAAATGAATGAATAATAATGATGATAATTTTAATTCCATTTCATGATAAAATTACACCAGTATTTACTCCCAAACATATTTTGTCGCTTAGTGAAAAACGAAATATGATAATAGCAATAAATAAATTGTTACACTTAGAGGATAATACCTCGAGATAAAACCTCGTTATACCTCAAGTGACAGTTTATATCAAACAAATATAATAAATAAATATTTTTAGCGCCGAAACTCAACGGCGAAAAACGGTTCGTACAAAAAGAAACAAAAATTAATAAATAATATTATACAATTTTGTAGAAAAAGTACACTTTAACCCATTACCGACCTCTGCACACATCTGTGTACACTAACTGTTTTCAAATTTGGTATTCAACCATTAGGGGTAATAAGGAAGTGTTTACATATTTCGCAACTAGATGGCACTAGCTGTCATTTAGTATAATGAAATTTGGCGGTAAAACGCGAAAAGTCGCCATTTTTTTTTCTATCTGCCACAATTTTCCAACAACTTTGTAAGGTAAGATGTTTTAATTGATAATTAATTAAATGAATGAGATATCTGTGTGTTCTGTGTCTCGGTGCTTCGGAATCTTTGGAAATGGCAAAAAGACTTTCACATGTAAATAATTATAAACGACTTGAAGATGCGGTGAATTCTATTATGGACGATGATAACGACGACGTAGAGTATGATTTGGTATTGCTGCCCCCGGATCCGCCCCTCGTGAGTGATGAATAAAATTGACTTGACTCATCTCTTCCAAAGGACGTTCCAGATACGATTGATGTGATACCTCGACATCCTACCCATGATATATCGGATTGGGAAGATAGTATGACGAGCCTCTAGATAATAAACATCATTAAAACCACAGCCCCAAATCGTTATCCTTGCCAATCTTTAAAAATAACATAATGATATGTCCTTTATCGACTCTAAAAGATTATATTTTTTGTGACAAAAAATATTAAAGCTTCGAACTCGGGGTTCTTGTTTGTAACATGAAAGGACAGAACCGCGTCGAGTCAGACGCTAAGTCGGTGGATAAAGCAGACGCTAGGTACGAGCGGCGTTGACATGAGTGTGTTCAGCGCACAAATATAATATAATAGAAGATTAAACGAACTTCCAAGTGAAGTTCTATCGCTATTATATGAGCCACTTCATTCGAAGATTTATAATTGACCCGTCCCTCCCGGAACCCAAACAAAAGTTTTGTTTTGATCTCTAAAAAATTAAGACTTGCCGGGACCGGGGTTGATCAAGTAAAAAGACGGAAAGTTTTTTGAATAAGTCAAATGACATACTATAATTCTGTGCGAAGTTACCTAGTACCTTAAAAGGACTACCTTGTTAATCAAATACTATCTTCGAATGAAGCGACTCATATAATAGCGATAGAACTTCACTTGGAAGTTCGTTTAATCTTCTATTGTATGTTGCTGGCAAGACTACGCTCATTAACCATATTTAACATTTGTCACATGATTTGGTCAGGGAAGTGTGTTCGTATTTAGGGTGGGTTGCACAACGTAACTATAACCATAACAAAGCCACCAAATATACGCAATTAAGGCAAATGTGGGTTGCATCGTTTTAGCAATGGTTAAAATGACGGCATTACTTATGCTAACCATAACCACTCGATTTTGACTGGTTAGTGCTATATAGTTTTGGTCAAGTCAACTGTCAAAGTGTAGACGTATAGACTTTAACAATAACAAATTATGACTTTTTCTTTCGAAATTGACAGTTTATTTATGACCCTATGAGTCATTTAAATTTTACCGGACTTTGTAGCTTGGCGCTGAGCCGAAACTCAAACTACTCCTACGTACGATATGCCTCGGTGCACCCGAGAGGGCACGGTCTTCGGCTTAGGACGTCGTATATTGAAACTACCACTGGTTCGGAAGGGTCATCTACTGCCAAAGAACCAGCAAGAAACTCAGTAGCAACGCGTACGACGCGTTAGCCTGGCCCATCGGTTATTTGAATGCCATGTGGCCCTATTTCTAACTGGAACACCGGCGTTCCTTGTTGTAATAGCGTCGTCGGGATCTGGTAAGAAGTAAAAAATGGTACGAGTAACTGTTAAATTCTAATGTTATTGTTTATTGTTTCTGTTAAAGGTAATTTTGGCTCTAACAATAACTGAACCGTGTTGCAACTCTGGCTGATTATGATACATACTATGAAAAAGGATAAGATATAAATAATTTAAAAAAGAAAGGTTTCGCCATTTTTCAATTGTTTTTCTGATTTATAAAATGACAGTCATTCAATCAATCAATCAGCCTATCGCCATCATATTCGGGCGCCAACTATTTCGGTCTTAAGTGTATGGAACGTTAGTGGGACGGAGGACGGTAGTATTACTAAACGCTTGAAAGTCTTGCATCTTCAAGTGTCGTGAAAAAGGGAAAAACCTTCCTGATTCTGTCAACTATTACAAAACCCTTAGTTTGGTACTTTTGTGTCCATTCGATTTATCTATACTAAAACTCAGTGTCCAACCGTAGTTCTAATTACTATTTATAATTTCAGGTTTGCCTGGATGAGACCACTATTCTACTAATAAGGCCGTCGAAATTATCATTCTCTTTTTTTTATGTATATTTTATTTTTATAACTGGATTGGCAAAAAGTTTATTTCTAATCTATTCCAGCACAAAGACTTGTTCCTAAGCAGTTAGCCACGGTGATTAACTGCTGTGAATAACTTCTTACTTTATTGAAATCTTTAATAGAAAAAAATATACGATATAATTACATACATAGGTTATACGCGAAAGTCGATATTTTCTACTTTTCTTTATTAGAATCTCGATCAAACTTTGGTTATGATAAAAGTATTTATTGTTATCTTTTTCGAATGAGCCCTTATACGACCTTACGTATTGAAGGTTATATAATTATGATAAAAGAATCTCCTTATACCCCGAATCATACCATTACAGTAAGGCGATACATTATATCATATAAACAATGCACTTTTCAAATTATCTAAAAACCCTATATATAAAATATTTATAAAATCAATGAGAAGCAAAACTGCACTTAACTAGTCAAAATCTCATGTTGGTTTATCATAAATTATATCTGGCTACACAGTACTCTTTTAGAAGTGTTACATACCTAGCAAGTTTTTCACACAAAAATTTAAAATTACAGGTTATTTTTCCCGTTTCAACCCAGAAATGTGTAGAAATGTGTCGTTCGCGTAGCTATTCATAAACCTTTTGGCTTAATAGAATAAAGATTATTATTATTATTATATTATTTTCCCATAAGTCACTGAATAATTTTATGCAGGTTTTTTTTTATTTATTCATAAGGTCTTCCTCTGATCGTCAAGAAATTTGGTATTTTTGTTATTACACTCGTATTATATTTCGTCGTTTCATTCTTCAGATAGTATATAATTAAACAGGTCGTCCTTTTAAAGTCGCACAGTTTTAGAGTATGTCATTTGACTTATTCAAAAAACTTTCCGTCTTTTTACTTGATCATTCTTTTTTCGTGCGTGGTAACGAGCACACATCTTATACTAACGAGTAACTTAACAGTTTAATATTACATACAAATTTACAGAATAAAAGTTGTACTAAAAGTTCGAAAATTAACACTAATAAAAAGAATAAACGATAGTGACTCGTTATTTCTTCCGATGAGGTAAGCCATTTTTTGTTTTTTTCATAAGTGATCGCGGGTAACTATAAACTATAGTTTCGATTTATCGGAAAGATCCAGAAAACACGTTTTGTCTATAATAGATACATCACGTTATTCACATACTTTCCTGGTAGTCTTCTGCCTGATGTTTTTTATTATAAACTCAAACTTCGCTTTATCGAAAAGATGCAGAAAATACGTGTCATCTATAATACATATAACACGCTATCTGCAAAAATTCCTGGTAGTTTTCTACCTGATGTTTAGTATTATAAACTATAATAATATACATAATAATAAACATCGGCCTGTTTGGTGTGGAGGTAAGTACCTTTGCCTTCCATGCCAGAGGTCCCGGGTTCCAATCCTGGTAGAGGCAGATATTTTATTATATTTGCTTTCAAGTCATGGATGTGTATGTATGTTTATTTAAGTTTTTTTCTAATATTTATACATGAAAAAAATATCAATGTGTGCTTATATATTTCTTAAGTTTATTTATCCGTTATCTAGTATACATAACAAAAGTTCTTAATGATACTTAATTTGGGCTAGATAATGTGTGATTGTTAGAAATATTTATTTATTTATTTATAATTTCGCTTTGTCGAAAAGATGCAGAAAATACGTGTAATCTATAATAGATATATCACGCTATCTGCGAAAATTCCTGGTAGTTTTCTACCTGATGTATCTTATTATAAACCGTCAACCTCCCAGAATGAACCGGGCCAGTCGGGAGAATTATTTCCAACATGGATCCAGAGATTCTTTCTAACCTCGGGGTTTCAGGGGCTCCAGTTATGAAAAAAAAGTAATAATAATAAAGTACACCGAAGCTATCTAAGTACTCCTCAAACATCGACAGGCAACCGGTCAACCCAGTCGGGAAACTGGATGGGACGGGGGGGGGGGGGGGCGACGTCAATGGATAATGCCAGTGCCTCCACACACACTTTGGCGTCCACATTTGAATTCGGCGTTCAACGCAAAATTCAACCAGTCCGGGACTCGTGTACAGAATCAACCATAATTCAGGTACACGCAGGTCAAATCCATTACTTTTACGATAATTGGCCAAAAATAACAAGTAATGAAACGATTTTAAAATGGATAAAATTCTGTTTATCAATTTCATTTCATGTATACTCCATGTATATTCCATACATATATTACTTTAACTTTAGAAAACATTACCAAAAAGTTACGGTTACATCGTTAGCCGTACGCACCGACATAGGGTCCAGACATTAAATTAGAAAATATAGTTTTTGCATCCGTATACATAATCATTAAAACCACAGCCCCAAATCTTAAACAGCCTATGTTATCCTTGGCAATCTTTAAAAATAACATAATGGTAGGTCCTGTATCGACTCTAAAAGATAATATTTTTTGTGACGAAAAATATTAAAGCTTTTAACTCGGGGTTCTTGTTTGTAACATGAAAGGCCCCCCACAGAACCGCGTCGAGTCAGACGCTAAGTCGCTGGATAAAGCAGACGCTAGGTACGAGCGGCGTTGACATGAGTGTGTTCAGCGCACACAGCACGCGGCACGTGCTCAGTGTAGTTTATCCGAGAAACGGCTGAGTGGACCTAACTCTCAGGCCTTTTTGCCTTGTCCGTACTCAATAAAAAAATAATAATAATAAAAAAAAAAAAAAAATATATTTATTTCAGTAAATCAATTACAAATAAGTTGCCGGGGCTTCCCAGAAAGTAATCAGAAGATACTTGTGTTGGGATAGCCTCGCTCTTCCTACGTATTATTAACAATTTGGATTTACTTAATTAGTTAAGTTTAAATATTACAGTATAAGTTAAAGAAAACATAACGAGATATTAAATTATATTGAAGCAGTTTTAAGGAGAAAAAGTATTCCCAAGTGCTTATATGTGAGTGTGAGTGTGTGTATGTGTGTGTGTGTGTGTGTGTGTGCAGGTGTGTGTACGTTTGTTGTTGTGTGTACCTATGTGTATGTGTAATGATATGCTGTATAAACCGGTTTTTGAAATGTATCAAGTCATTCTTACCAGGATTTCTTCCACGTCAAGGTAGTTGAGGGAAGAAAGCCACTTAGTCAAAGTGATCTTACACTCATAGAATTGCATCGGGTAAATTTTAAGAATACGATTAATTTTATTGTAAGCATAAGGGGCTTGAAATAAATATTGCCTAGTAGCAAAAACTGTTCGTGCAGGATATGTAGGAGCTACAACATCGCTCCGTCTTCTACTAAGTTTGGCATGATCTAGAGGTAGCCTTTTGTGATATCTTAGTAGCATGTGTAAAACGTATAGCTTTCTAACAGAGAGCAGTTTGGTACTGTTGTATAGGGTTTCGGTAGAAAACCTAAAGGGCTTACAGTGCATAACTTTGATTAGAGATCTTTGAGCCCGCTCTAGATCTAAGAAGTGAGATTTAGCTGCTCCTCCCCAAACTGAGATGCAATATATTAAAACAGACTGGGCTAGCGCGATATATATTTTGTTCAGTAGCTCAGTGCTCATGACATGCCTCAGAGATTTGAAAACCCATATGAGCTTCCTAACCCTACCTATAGTCAATAAAGGTACAAACCACCCAATATCTTCCGATAAAGAGATTAATTCAAATTAAATTATTCTGTTTATTGATTTAATTGATTTGGCAATCACCAAGTGTATGATAAATGCCTAAAGGTTATTGGATTCTTAAATAATGTACTAAAGTAAGGAATTTTATGAATAAATATTCAAAAATTCTTCAAAAATCTACCTGTTTAATTATATACTATCTGAAGAATGAAGCGACGAAATATAATAGATGATTAAACGAACTTCCAAGTGAAGTTCTATCGCTATTATATGAGCCGCTTCATTCGAAGATTTATAATTGACCCGTCCCTCCCGGAACCCAAACAAAAGTTTTGTTTTGATCTCTAAAAAATGAAGACTTGCCGGGACCGGGGTTGATCAAGTAAAAAGACGGAAAGTTTTTTGAATAAGTCAAATGACATACTATAATTCTGTGCGAAGTTATCTAGTACCTTAAATGGACTACCTGTTTAATTATATACTATTTTCGAACGAAGCGACTCATATAATAGCGATAGAACTTCACTTGGAACTTCGTATATTTATCTATTATATACTTAGTGATATTTTTTTATCGTGATGTGCATTTGAGTATTAAATGCTGTGAAAGTGTAACAAACTCAGTTTCTCAGTTATGATTATTTGTTATAATTTTCCTCTAGTATACAGGGTGACTGGTTATTAGTGGCGGATACTACAACGGGGTATAGAAGAGGTAATTCCAGTCGATTTCACTATATAATGTATAGTCCAAAAGTGAATCGTTTCCAAGATATTTCAAGTCTTATGGTTTTTTTAATCATAAGGATCACCTTAAAAAATTTATTTAAAAAAAATTTTAATCTACTTGAAACAATTTTTTATTTGTTTTGTAATAAAAACATTCCCATAAATACATAATATCAATTAGGTCGAAGTAACATAAACTTAGGCAGTGTACTCGAAAACATTTGAAAATTCACATGTTCTTCTAAGTTAATCAGTTTCTTAATTAATAAAATTAAAATCTTAATTAATTAGTTTCTTCTAATTAACACAAATAAGTGATTTTACATATAAGATTTTCGTGCAGATTATTTAAAAAAACATCTGTGTTTCACTAGCTTTCGAAAGAGTTATTACAATCCCAAATCGCCAAAATAATTACAAAGATAATTGCCAACTAGCGCAGGCGCAGGTACAGGCTTGAACAAAGAGAACCGTTACTAGGCATATAACTCGGGATTGTTTCTCACCCCGCACCCGTGTGTTTAGTCCGCTCTTGGGATTTAATGCGTGTTCGCTCTTCAAATCACTCCTATGTGTAAATTACTTAGAAGAAAATGTGAATTTTCGAATGTTTTCGAGCACAGTGCCCATGTTTATGTTAATTATGTCGACCTAATGATATTATATACTTATGGGAATGTTTTATTCCAAAACTAATAAGTAAAACATTGTTGCAAACAGATATAATTTGTTTTTAATTAATTTTTTAAGATTACCCTTATGATAAAAAAAAACATAAGATTTGAAATATCTTGGAAACGATTCACTTTTGGATTATACATTATATAGTGAAATCGACTGGAATTTACTCTTCTTTACCCCCTTGAAATATCCGCCACTAACAACTAGTCATCCGGTATATATTCAGAGATAGTATTTTAATGCTTCAATAAGCTGAAGTTGATTTGTCAATTTACTTTTCCCTAGCCACAGTTGACCGAGTGACCAAAATGTAAGAATTAATAATACTATTATAGATAAATTAACGGCAAAAATAAGCAAGTGCGTTTTTACATTATTTTGATAGACAATCAATGACTCTCCGTTAATATGTACCACTTCTAAGGAAGCACTTTGAAGAATCTTGGAATAAGTAAGCAAAACCAGCTTTTAGATATTATTTATATTGTTTAATATTATATTATTATTATTTTTATTATTATATATATTAGGAATATTCACAAAGTTGCCATGATATTTCATTCGCATGTATTACTTAGCCCTAAAAGATTAAGGTCAATGAGTAACAATATAAAGTAATAATAATAAATAAATGACTCAATTCTTAGATTATCTTAGGCCGAATGACACCTTCAACTACCTTTTGTCTTCAAACGGCGATATTATAGTTATCCGCAATACTAACGTTATCCAGGCAAACCAGTGATATTTGCATATACCTTGCAAACTTTCACCTTCAAATACTCATAGCATACAGCGTCATAACTTACCCATCGGCTCGTCGAGGCACGTACAAAGTGGGCGTGGAAGGTACTATGCTGTCATCGCCGTCGTCACCCACGCTTCCCGCTAAAGTTAACGCACCGCTTGCTGCGAACAACAATTTGTTTTAATAAATTAATTACTATTTGTAATATCATTAGTAAACAAGAAACTGATAAGCATTGTGGTACAAAGGTATCGCGTTTGCGCTCGGAAGTGTCTGAACCAACGCGGAATAAATACGCAAAAAGATATGGTAACAAAACTGCGTTATAAAGAGCATAAAGTAATATGCATGATTAATACTTAAATGTGTTTTTGAAGTTTTTGCATTTGGCACACCGCCGTCCATTCGTCTGTACGTGCGTTTAATAGCGTCCACAAGTGGAGTGAAAATGCAAAAATCATATGAATATTATACCAGTCTTGATTTGCTCGGCCTCCCGAACACGTCCAAATGATATATAATTTCGAGAAACTCGATCGTGATTGTATAGTTAACTTCCTAGTACACAAGATCATCAAATGTAACAAGCACTAATCAGCTGTAATACAATGAACCACGACTTCAATTTCAAGTGATTTAATTTATTCACAACTCTGTACATGTGTGAGATAACTCCGGACACTTTTAACGTCAATTTTGTCTTAACGGTGGTTACTAGGGAGTATACAACTAGTATATCTACTAATTTATATAATAGTTAGGGAGGCGAATAGGGGAATTTTCGGTAATACTCGAGCGTGGCAGTTTAAGATATGAGAGATACCTTAGACCTAATAGAACAACCTTGTAAAGTATTTAGCTCTATATGTAGTGACGCGCGCCTAGGACAGACGATCAGATTAGTAAAAAAAAATCGATAGTCTGAAATACTCGAGCGCGTCAGATTAAGATATTGGGGGTTGATTTTAGTGTTTTAAGACTAAATTTAACTAATCTGACGATAAGTCCTTGACGCCGCCGAGTTATAGGGTCGGGAACTTGTAAAAAAAAACGTTAATCCGGCATTCTCGAGCGCGATTTTTTTATTTTTATTTTGAAGAATATAATCTAAAACATACTAAAAATACAAAATCTGCCGGTTTCCGCATGACCGGAAGTGTGGAGGAGCCATTTCGTCTTCCGAAAAACGCGTTGCGACATATAAGTCGCGAACGATACATTTAAAAAAAAAATTAAATAAACAAAAAAGGTAATTTTATTTTACACAAAAAAGGTCTTCACATTTTTGTCCAAAGTTAAAACTTTTTGACTTGAAGCATCATAAAAACTCAAACTCCCAGTTTTTTGAGTATATCTCGAAAACTGAGGGTGTTAAAAAAAATTGATATGAAATAACGATGATTAAATTATGTGACTTTTATTATATCTTAAAATTTTTTTTTTCTAAAGCTTCTCGACAATTTTCGTGGACTCCGAAAAATTTACGCGTATCTGTATACAAAAGTATTATTGACATGTACAGTTCCATATATGTATATTATTCAATAGCCTGTTGATCCTCAAATTGTTTTTTGGACGTACCATAAGCAAAACGAAGTGAAGAATTGAAGCAAAAAAGAGGAATTTGCCATAAACATGTAATACAGACTGAGCACTTCGCGGAAATATGCCGTCCTACCAGTATTTTTCCTTTATTTCGCAACATTGATGGTGGGGAAATAAGCGGTAGAAGGGAATTTTCGGTACACCCTATATATTTATATATATATCTACATTTACGTTGGTTGTATCTATCGCTTTATTGTCATTCTTAAATTCCCCGTTTTATCAAGGAGAAAGAAAGGAAAAAAAAGAAACCATAAAACCTTTTTCGGTCAGATTAAGAGAACCCACCAACATTTTTGTCAGATTAAGAAAATATGTTTTCAGGATACCGAGATAAACCTCCCCTATGAAAATCTGACGCGCTCGAGTATTGCAAAAAAACTTTTTTTTTTTGCATTTTCAAAAATTCATCGTAATTTATCGTCACGCCGAAATCGTCAGTTTTTTTAAAGGGAGCTTCCTTGGGGCCTACTTAACACCCCTTCCGAAAATCTGACGCGCTCGAGTAAATTTTTTTTTTTTGCATATTTGACTACTTTATATGCCTACCCCCACCACGCAAACCGGCAGATTAGTATACCTTTGTTATCAGAGGCACTTGGGGCATACACAGTATGAATATCTGACGCGCTCGAGAATGCCCAAGTAACTGCTTTTTTTAACATTTTTGAAAAACCGTACACGCCAAACCCACCGCTAAAATGGTTTTTACCATACGAGCTTTTCTTTTCGAAATAATTTTATCTTTCGATTTTGATAGGTTTCGACGGCGCCGTTGAATTACGCCATTTAGCTACCTCGCCTCCCTAACAATAATGAATACTCTTGACAACGGTTTCTTTTCCTCACGGTCTTGCTATATTATCTTTTAAAAGCCAAAGGTTAATGTTTTATGTAACAAACTCTTTCAATAGGATTTCTTTTTGTACCAATAATACAATAAACTATTTTGAATTTTTTTAGTGATTTGACTAACGCCTTGTTTGTCTGTTTGTCCTTCTTTTGCGAAAGTCACAATTTTTTTTAAGTAGACAGTGTTAATTGGAGGGCTGGACATTGACATGGACTAGAGATTTATCTAGAAATTCCCATGGGATCGGATCGGGATTAATAGGGAACTTCTAGTTCACAATATGAATGAATGGTAGTAATACTCACGCGGCGTGCTACTAATGGCTTCTATCTGGGACCTCAGTGGCGCAGGCTGCGGTGCCGCTGACGGCTCCGCGCGTTCGGTACCCGCTTCGGGCGACTGGCCTGGCGACTCCTGGTAAATTTAAACCATACTGTGTTAAAAAAAAAAGGTACAGGTAGAGATTACTTTGGACTACAAATGATCAGTTTTATTTTAGCAGCAAAAAACTTTTAAGTTTTATTAAACTTCTTCGTCTTGAGTGTTCATTGAAAATTTTTCAACTTTTATATTCTTACATAAATATAATGCTAGGACAGGTTCTCTACATGCAAAAAGATTTTTTCGTTTTACCATTAAGATAGATAAGACGATAAGACCGATGAATTAGAAAGAGCAAATATTCTGGGGTGGAAATTTTTCTTAATATACAATAATCTGGCTGCCTATCTACCCAAGCTGTGCGGAAAGCTCGGCGGTGTGCGAGTAAAATATCAACCAATAGGATTAGTTCTAAATGAATTAATTTGAAGAAATAGGTGGATTTTTCTGTGCACACCGCAAAGGTTGTGTGGCAAGGGGTATACCAAAAGTAAGTGGATGCTCTTCACTCAATAATTTAATTTAGGCTAGTTATACACCATTATATACACCGTTATTTAGTAATAAATTTAAAAATGAAACATGTTCGAATTTTAGTATTTTTTCTTTAAAATGCTTAAGCCGGAACTGATTTGCAACAATGGAACTCAGTCGACGAGATTTTCGTAGGCCTTATTATGAATTGCTACTATGATTATATAAAATGTCTAAAGCTCTTTAAGTAGCATTTATTGAATAAAACTGCCGACTTCATATTTCCTTATATATATTCTGACTCCATCAAATACAATGTATGTGTACCGGCCGTTTATACGTATTGACTAAAGAAATACAAAAATACCTCGCATCTACGTTTGACAATGCAGAAATTTATATATGATACTTATACATTGTTGTTACAGCCCCAACAATGTTTTAAGCTTTTGTTTACTGCTTTTCATGAATCTGCTAAGCAACAGTTTTTAATTCGTTTGCTGAGTTTAAAATAATACGGAGAATCCTTGAAGATTTAGCGAGGACTGGTTGGCAGCCAATCCTAGTCACTCAAGAAGTTGTAAATATTACCCAAGAGAACCGACGAGTGACATGCTCGAGCCAGTACTGGGTATTGGGTCAGAAGTGACCATTATTCACGATCACTTTCTCTCCGTAAGTGTTGTTCGGGATGGTGGCCGCACAATTTATTAATTATACAACATGGCTATATAACTACGACCTGTAAACAACGCGACAGTCAACCGTATGGTGCTTTGAAAACCAACACCAACAAAATGTCGCCGAACGCGAAGCACGCAGAAACAAATAGTCGCCATGTTTTTTGTAAGTGAATCCAAATACAGTTAATTCTGCGTGGTATGTGGCAATTTGTGCCCCAGCAATATTCAATATATCAGCTTGGTGTGAAAACCGACCGACTACAAATCCGGCACTTTCTTTGGCACTACGAGAACGCCGCTCCGCACGCATCCGCCAGAACACATAATTTGTTTATTCAAACAATTTGTCTATCCTACCTCACATACCATAGTATTTCACCGACTTAACACCCTGCGATGTATATTTCCTAAAATCAAAGAAAAATTTTAAAAGCGACATGGAGATCAAGGAAGCTGCACGGGTTGCGTATAATTTCGAAATTTCCGAGGTATCTGAAAAAGAGTGGTAGAAGATATTTTTCGAGACATAGAAAAATGTATACCTGCTCAGTGTGAATACCTTGAAAAAATAGATATTAGTCATAGATAATTTAATTAAATAAAAGATTAATTTTAAATAATATATTTTTGAATATCTACTTTTTTTGTCAATGCCCTCGTATACAGACCGAATGTCCGAACTCTTAACTTTTTACTGGCTATACTTATACTAAAGCACTTAATTACCTGTCTGACAGCAGTTTCCTCCTCCTCAGCCTCAGCTTCCTCTTCCTCCTCAGCCTCTACTTCTTGCTCCTCTTCCATGTCTTCTTCGTCATCTTCACCCTCCTGTTACAAGGATACATTTATTTTTATTAATAAAACAATTATTGGATGTCCATAGCATGCTTCCTACATTCACAATCTGATTAATGATTGACCTGTGATTGTATCATTATTAAGTGGAATATTAAGATTATTTTTGTTATTCGTAATTATTATTTTTATATTAAGTTATAATAATGCAATTTTATAGTTATAATAATGCTCTAGTTAGGTTTCTTAAAAAACAGCCTCGAATTAAATTAACAAAGCTGAAGATTGGTGACTTTCTTACGTATCGTACTCGAGTAATGGATCTGGCGCTCACACAAATTCACATGAATGAAACTAAGGAAGAGACAGAAGGATGTAATGACGTGGCCCGAGCAAGACGAACGTCGTTTCGTAATGCCTCGGTTATTTTCGTGTAGGACAGTCGGATTGCGACTTCATTCGTTCAGGCGACGTGGACAAGATTTATGGGGTCGGTACGTCAGCAGCTTGTCACGTATCTGCCGATATTTTACGTTAATCAAAGGAAACAGCACAACTACTTATATAGGTTTACTGAAGACATCGCAAGGTTATATGAAGTCTAAATTATCGCAATAACAATTACGGCCACACTCAGAGACGGCAAATGGTTACTGAAGGCGCACCTAAGTATAGACTATGCTTAGCGAATTTATACTTAATCCATACCTCCTCTAAGTCCATATTTGCTAAGTAAATCTAAAATTAAGACCGCCTGAAGAAACCATATGACGTCTCTAATCTGACCGTCTACCAGATCGTCGATCGATCGGTGTGGTAACACCCTAATACGTCGGCCGTTAGGGTTTAAATAAATAAAATGTCTCAATGTAATTTAAATTAAATAGTGTAAGAAATGTCTAGAATCAAATGTCAAAAGAATCAAAACACTTGATAATATATTACTAAACGTTTGATTATCTTTAAAAAAAAAGTGAATTACTTCTGCTGCTCATAAAACGTAATGTTTATTTTACTAGGCCGACCTGAGCATGATGGCCACTCTCATTTTTGGATACAGTGTCGAAGTAACAGAAAAGTCTAAAATCTAGAGATTTAAAGCTCGACATTTTACAAAGTTTACCGATCGACATGCAGGAAGAGGCTTGTAAGTGTTAGAGATGGAAATGTCTGTAGAATTGCTTTCTCGAATTTGAGATATAATGGCACTGAATAAGAAATAACCTACAGACCTGAGATAACGACTCATCTTGGAGTTAGCCGGTTAGTCAGCTAAAATGGCCAGCCATCACTTTTCATTTCAATTGGACTGCCAGAGTCATACAACAATATTTTAACTTGAATAAGCTTTACTTTATTATTCAAGTCCGCGTTAGTCACAAGATTACATTTCATACAATACAGTTTGTTATTTTATTTTGTTGTCAAAAACGCAAATTTTATTAATAAACAAAATACATAAATCTTTAATAAAAACTATTTATATTCAAATAAATCGGTACGATAAGTATGTTTCGTGTCGTTATATTGCCTGGTTAAAAGGTCTGCTCTAGTTAGTTCATGTACCGTATATTATATCAAAATTAAAAAAAAAAGAACCATGGTTATACAAACAATTACAATAATGGTGACCCTGATAATTCCTAGTTAAAAAATATAGTTATACGTACTAATCGATGTAATGAACAATTTTGACAAAAAAGTGCTAAGAGATTATATTTTGAATGCTTTTTTTTCTTCCGGTGCACCGATAATAAGCCCAATTTCATTAAGTGTTCAGAGTATCGGTCACATATAAAAACTAGACGCATTCAGCCACTTCCACAGTAAACATATTAAAAAATTGTAAAATTACATGTGTAGAACCAGTAAAAAGGAATTATCATATATGCAGAAAGCATATTTGTAATTATAATCATTAATTATAAATTTAATCAAGAAATCATAAGTATGAAGTATAACATCATGTTGTAAAGTTAAATACAGCTAAAAATAAACAGCTAAGTTATGTTTCTAAAAAATTTCAATTTTAGTCACGGGCTTTCTAAATTCTATTCTAAATCATGCACGTAGGGCAATAACCTATATTATAGCATTTGACATCTCGGCAATGTCTTAACCATTGTGGATCGTTTAAAGTGTCATATTTCTATGAAACCTTGTGTATCTAGCTTTTATTTGTGATCAAAAGTTCACAGTAACCAAAAATGCAATAAAACATTTAGGTTTAATTTATTTTTGCTGTGGGCAAGGTTATATTCCTGCGTGGGATACTCACCTGGTACATAGTGCCAGTGCATCTTTCATCGTCCTCCTCGGAATCGACGACGATGACTCCCTCGTCGTCCTGGTCGCACCGCGAAGACGTCGGCACTTGATATTCCACGTCTACGGATCTTTCGAAACCCTGCGAAAGATATTTTACAACTTTGATATTTAGGATTTCACTAAAATTGGCTTTTAGAAATCCTGTGAGTAACATAAGATTTTATTAGAGTAAAGAGTTTTTTAAATAAATTATGAAGCTATTACAGTTATTATAACAGTTTTACAAAGACTAAAATTCTATTTGACGAAAATTTAAGATTACAGGCTATAAATCTGCTTCCTTAATGAAAAACATGAAGTACCAGTAATGGATATTAATATAACTTTAACCATCATAGTAGAAGGATTATGTGTTAAGATATAAGAAGCTCTATTTATTTCTGCTTTCCTAAGAGTTTCGTAGACCTCCGATTAAAATATGTGAAAATTAAGATAACGGAAGAATATTTGTCCCGGAGTCAAGGACAGCCATGTTTTTCAAGTCTGTACAGGTAAATTACTTTCGAGACGTTTTTCTATTTGTAGTTGTGTACGATGAGCACATAAATAAATAAACCAATACTTTTATACTTTTTTATAATTTTTATAGCCAGGTTCTTCGCATGGAACTAATAATATTAAACGATATTAAAATAGTGAATATTAATATTAAACATAATTTTTAATTCTAAATTTCTTCAACTCCAGACATTTTACACTCATCTTCATCCTCACTTTCATCCAATGAATCATTTGTGTTAACTATAATTTCTTCCGAGTTTATATCTAAATCAGTGCATTGAAATTTATTTTCCTTTTTAATAGCATGTAGACAAACATTTCCCAGTCCTCTACAGTTATGCTATTAAATTTTTCCTCAGCTAATGTCGTTATAGCACTCATGTTCACAGTGACATATTTTTTTGTTGCGACGTGATTTTTCACTATCCCCCGTATGAATGCAAGCAGGATACCGCAAGACTACAACAGCGGATTGAGTCGCTCGAGCAAATGGCAATGGAAAATGAACAACGATCGCGCCTCAATAACATTGAAATAAAAGGGATTCCAGAAAGCAAATCTGAGAACTTATTTGACGTATTATCTAAAATTGGCAAAGCAATTAATTTTAATATCCCTAAAGACCAAATTAAGTACGTGGTACGAGTACAAATGCGAAATTACAAGGAACAAAAGAACATAATAGTATCACTCGGCAATCGATACCTCAAGGAAAATGTTGTTGCTGCTGCCCGTGCTAAGAAAACTTTGCTATTAACGGACCTTGGTACTCTACTAAAATTTAACAACTAAAATTTACATAAATGATCATTTAACTAAAGAAAATAAATTACTGCTAAATAAAACGAAATCTTTAGCCAAAGAAAAAAACTTTCAATTTGTCTGGATAAAAAACTGTCGAATTTTTATACGAAAAAACTCAACATCCCCCGTTCATACTATAAAAACGGAAACCGATTTAAAAAAATTTCTTGCCTAAACCTGTTTTCATTGAATATAATTGATACATTATATGAACATCACTTTAACACTTTGGGACACACTGGTAAGTCAAGTGTTTCTTTTGTTTGCTCACATCGCTTTGTTATTGCTAACGGTAAATGGAACCGTTAAGATCGGTCAGCAACGCATCTATCGCTCTCGCTCGCTCTTACGCGCGCGCTCTTCTTCTGCTTTGTTATGATTACGCACTTGCACCTATCGTCTACGTCGCTTGGACATGAGTCATCTAATACCGTTGCTCGGACATTTGTTAACGTTTTGAATAATTTATGCCACTTCTGTTTTATCACAATTCTACTTGTAATTCGTCGTAACTTGGCACTTTACACAATTACAAACCTTTTCTTAATATTACTTTATTATGTTTGTTTTATAATGTCCGTTGTATATTTATACCTATATTATTTATGCTATAATTTATATGTTATGTTTTTATTTAGGTATGTTTAGTATATTCTATCAAAATGTCAGGGGACTACTATCGAAAACCGCTGTATTTTTGAGGAGTGTATTGTTGAATTCCTATGACATAATATGTTTGACTGAGACTTGGCTACTGGATGGTATAAGTGACCGTGAATTATTTGACGATCGCTACGTCGTATGGCGGCGTGATCGAGACTACAGCAGCACCGGCCAGCAACTGGGCGGGGGTGTTTTAATAGCAGTGCGGCGGAAGATTGCGGCCGACCACCGTCCGGAGTACCGGTCTTCTGCCGAGGATTTCTGGGTAACAGTAAATATACGTACTGACTGCGAACATATTAAACTACATATTTGCGTTGTTTATATTTGTAGTCAAAATCTTGGCTATTCATTGAATTCTCAAATTGAAAACTTCGCTGAAGCTCTTACTGAGAATATACTTCGGTCATCAAATGACAAACATTTAATTGTTGGCGATTTTAATTTGCCTAATATTGAATGGAAATTAATAAATTGTGAATTAAAATTTTATGAACCACACTACATTCAGGGTTTTTCCCAAATGACTTTTTTCGATACTATAAATATTTGCAATCTACGACAATTTAATTATTTATCAAATATCAGGTTATAATAAATATCAATAATAGGTTGTCAAAAATTTATAATAAATATCCACCTTGGTTTCAGGCTCCACCTATCAAGATTTTAAAGGAAAAAAATAAATTTCACTTTAAATACAAAAAATATAATAATTTATCTGACTATCACACTTTTTCGCTTTTACGAGCTCGTGCTAAAAAGGTTGAGACGGAAATGTATAGAGATTACATAAACCGCATTGAAAATAACATCGCGCGTAACCCGCGAGAGTTTTGGACTTACGTTAAAAATAAACGACAGTCGACCCATTATCCTGCCTTTATGAAATACGCTGACAAAACATCAGACTCGGGTACTGAGATATGTGATATGTTCGGTGAATATTTCTATTCAAATTTTCAATATCAATCGTCGTCATCGAACTCACTTGGTGGCGCTTTTAATGACGAAGCTTCCTCAGGGGCTGATCTAAACAACATTGAAGTTCTGGAAGATGAGGTTTACAAGTTGCTTGTCTCCCTCGATCTTAATAAGTCGGCGGGTCCTGACTACATCCCTCCCATCTTTGCTGTTAAATGCGCCATCAGCTTAGTAACCCCCCTAACTCTTATTATACTCACGGTCTTTGTCACTTGGCTATGTACCGTCATTATGGCAAACAGCGTTTATTACGCCCATTCATAAAAAAGGCTCTAGAAATGATGTTTGTAACTACCGCCCCATTTCAAAGCTTTGCATATTTTCTAAAATATTAGAAAAACTTGTGTACGTACAAACATATTCCACACTTTAAAACTACTTTATGAGCGAACAACACGGATTCATACGCGGCAGATCCACTGAAACAAACCTTTTAGTTGCAATGGAACATCTCACGAAACATATGTCGGCGCCGTCTCAGGTGGACGTGGTATACACCGACTATTCTAAATGTTTCGACCGCATTGATCGATATCCTACTCAGCAAGCTATGGCGGGTCGGATTCAGAGGCAACTTATATCGCTGGTTTGTCTCATATGTTGAAAATCGTAGTCAGGTAGTAGTCTTAAACGGTTATAAATCTCAGACCAAATACGTCCCTTCAGGGGTGCCCCAGGGATCCTTGCTAGGGCCGTTACTTTTCACAATTTTTATTAACGACATTAATGAATGCTTTCGTTACTCTAAGATTTTACTCTACGCTGACGACATGAAAATTTTATGTACTATTAATGACTTGAATGATGCAACTAATCTACAATCTGACCTGAATAAATTTTATACCTTTTGTGCAAATAATAAACTTGACCTCAACACATCGAAGTGCCATGTTTGCACTTTTACGAGGAAAAAACGTACTATAATTTATGACTATAATATAAATAACGAAATAATTAGCAGAGTAGACTCTATGGTTGACCTCGGAGTAATCTTCAACAGTAAACTTTTATTTGACCAACATATTGACAATATTGTTAAAAAATCATCTAAAGCACTCGGCTTTGTGTTAAGGCTGTCTTCGGAGTTCAACAATATTAAAACCTTAAAAATTCTTTACTGCGCATACGTTCGTAGTCACCTGGAATACGCGTCGTCTGTGTGGAACCCTCTGTATCATGAATACATCGATAGAATCGAGAGAATTCAGAAGAAGTTTCTTCGATTCCTTCAATATAAGGGTCGCACATATGACATCGATTATATGGCAAGATGTAGACGGCATCATATACTTCCGTTAAGCCAGCGTAGACAGATAGCTGACATTTGTAACATTATATAAATACTAAATAATCACACAGATGTTCCCGAACTCTTGGCTATGGTTGGTATCTGTGGACATACTAAGCTACTGCGAAACCCAAAATTATTAAATATTGACCCCGCATGTACCAACTATAGACAGAATTCATTTTGGTAAGATCCTGTAAATTTGTTAACAAGACGGTCGAGTCGATGAGCGATGTGGATGTCTTTTGCAGTAGTGTCTCAAGTGTTAGAGCGGCACTTTCAAAGGATTTTTTTTTATCGTTAAATAATTAGATTGCAAGCAAGTACTTTAGAAATACATTGTACAAAAACTTGATAACGATCACAGTATTTCTTATTTCCTATATAGATGTTATTAATTTCTTTCTTTCTTATGAATGTGTGAAGTGATTTTTCCTTTTTTTTTTTAAATTATTATTATTATTTTTTTTATGAATGTTTAGTGTGTTATTTTTTAATTTCTTGTGTTTCTTGTTTTAAAATTTAAAAGTGAAAACAAAAAATTGGCCTTCACAGCCTAATTCTTGTTATATATATATATATATATATATATATATATATATATATATATATTATTTTGTTAGCTGTAAGTTTTCCAAACATAAATAAATAAATAAATAAATATTTTCAAAAGGATTAAACTTAGAGTGATATCGCGGTAAACGAAGCACAGTATGACTGTGCTGTCGAAATATTTCTCTCCATATTTCATATTACTCTACAAATCTCGCCTTATTTTTTAGAGTAAGTTCATATAACTGAGGATTAGCCCGTTCGATGAATGTTCAATATTTCTAAACGTCAGCCAGTCAATCAATTGGGTATAAATTGCGTTTGGATCCACTTCGAATATGGATCATAACTCATATATCATGGTAATCATCACTTTTTTGGTTGGCTTTAAACATGAGCAAGGCATTCGTTACAAAATCATCCATTCCGCCGGCATGGACGATGATCAAGCGGTTGCCCTTGATTACTTTAACCCTTTCCACTTTATATATACCTAATGTTCCGTGGTATATCAATATAACAACAAAAATTTCTAAAATAAGTTCATGTTTGCATTACTGTCGGTCTGATATTTACGATTTTGGCGTCTTAACATGAATTCTTTTGAATCTTTAGTGAGGTGACAACTTCCGGTCATAAAGATCGATAACTTACTTAATTAAAATTAATTAATTATGAATATAACTTTTATAGTTACAACAAATTTAAATATCCACCTCAAGGCTACTGGACGACAACGGTATAATAAAAGAAATAACCTTATTTAAAATAACAGTATTGCGAAAAAGTATATACAAAAAATATAGATTTGACATTTAATTATTAATAATTCCTACTACCTTATTTTTTTCAAGTCTTCTTCATTATTAATGTATATAACAGGACTGAGGGGCACGGCGCACCATTATGGTACAATTTCGAACCCAACACATGGCGTAATTTTTTTCTTTAGCTAGTGTTTTGGCGCGCCGGAGAAGGTATTTATTTCTTATTGTTAAGTGGTCATTTATATAGATCTTGCTATCTTCCGTAAAATCCGTCCGATGCCATCAAGTTTTTACGCTTTCTCAAAGCAGCCAAAAAGTCATCCTTCTTATATCTAGCCTGAAGTTTGATAACGATGGGATTCTGTTTCGGTCGTTCGCTGTTTGTTGACTTCACAGCCACTCGCGATACAAAGTCAATGTCAGTGGTCGGGTTGAGGTCGTAACCACAGTTCCGGGCTAGTTTATTTACGACAGTTATCGAAGTTTTCATCTTTCTTCTCGGGAATGCCAATGATCTCTATATTTGAGCGGCGTACCCACTGATCTTTATTATTATACTCATCTTAGATACTGTTATTTGTTTTTTGAGCTCTTGGCACTCGAATCTTAAGTTATTATTCTCTTGGTGCACAGATTGCATTTTCTTTTCATTAGCCGCTAAAATATTCTTGGTCTCTTCAAACTTAGTATTGAACCACGTAAGTGAATCTTGAAAACTAGAGATTTGCTGGGTAATGTTGTGGAGTTCATGCGACAAAAAGTTCTTTTAATGACGATTTAATGGCAGCTGAAATTTCTTGTTGAATAATAAATAGACCGTAAGTTTTCTTCTGTAACAAACATATTGGTCGCCGGTTTTGCAGGTTGTTTCTTAGGACGCAATGTTATATTATCTACACCACTATCATTGCAATCCGGTGTTATATTACAGGTTGTTGATTTTACGAAAGATTTAGATTTTGCGGACATTATTTATACAACGAATAATTAGTGAATAAGAATATATAAGAATAAGAATAATATATAATAATAAGAATAAGTGAACATGAAAGATAAGTTAACATATTAAGTTTCTTTTTGTTTTTGTTATTTCAGAACTTGAAATTGCATAGAAAATGAAAGAAAGGTAAAGTGATAAATTGGTTGGAATTTCACAAAATTTATTGTTCTTCAATTTTACAATAAAAAAAATGAATTCCCTTCCTCTAAGCAAATTCCAAGCCTCTAAACTGTAGATGTTTGTTGGGAAGCATTTAAAAGTTAGTGGCCATGTCTAATCAAAATAATTTATAATACCATGAATTATAAAAACAGTCATCCTCACATCATCCTGGACTCTAGTCCTCTTCGAAGCAACCGGTCTCTGTTGTAACCGCCTTTTCCCTGGTCTGGACTCAGGCGGCGGAATCGACGTACTAACACCCGATGGCGTATTCGACGTGCTGACGCCCGGCGGGACCGACGTGCTCACGCCTGGCGGTATTGATGTGCTGACGCCTGGAGGTATTGACGTGCTGACGCCTGGAGGCGGATGGGAGGTGCTGACGCCGGGAGGAGCGTTGGACGTGCTTACGCTTCCTGACGGCTGAGAACTTGCCGCTGAAGTTGGAGTGGTGCTTGCTGTGTCTGGAAATTTCAGGTTTTGTTTACTGAATTGAAATGTGGTGATGTAAAAATGAGATTGTTTTAGTTATGCTTACTATTTATAATATTACTATAATAATACTATTTATAATACTTTGGCTATATTGTCTCACAGTACTTAATCATAATTTATAGTTGCATAAATTACAAAGAGGAATGATTTGTTTGATTATTTGTAGTGATAGATTCTGGTACAAAACTTTATTATCTTAAAGTAATAAAAGTATATTTTATCAAAAAGTTCCTGAGTGTAATCCTGCAATTACTTATCGTAGAATTTAATAAATATAAATGTGATTCATAAATGAATAATCTTTACTTTTAACACAAAGATTGAAGAAATTCAATGTTTAGTAGATGGTAGTGAACCTTACTACTACAATACAGGATCAAGACATTTAGGCCCACAAGCGCAGCTCTGAATTAGCTAGCACTAGCCTTAATATTGTTTTATGTGTCTCTCAGTTCATTAGAAACAGAATTACATTATAACTAACGAACCGGGTAGTCCAGGGCTAAGTGGAACTGTGCAAGTGGCCCTAATATTTTGAAACTCAGATATTTTTTCATGATTATTAGATCTATTCACCTAGATATTCTTTATTATAGGTTATTCCAGCAACACTGTACAGCAGCAAATGGCACACAATGCAGAAAGCATTGTAACCATGTAATTAGTGACTTAGTAAGGGTATTTTATTGACGAATATATGAATATTTACTTGGTTGAGTTTGTGAAGGAGGTGCGGTGGCACTGGACGCACCGCTCGGTTGTTCTATACGCGGTAGTACTAAAGCTACTGCCTGAAAAAAAAAGATTAGCGGTTAAATGTTATTTTCTAATATGTAAATGGTGTTAGTCAAAAATATTCATAGTTATCATAATCTTATTATGAGAAGTAGTAAAGTATTATGTGTTTTTTATTTTTATGAATTCAACACTGACAAGTTCTGTCTGGTTATGTTTGTTCAGGGTTCACAAGTTTGGACATTATAATCGAACTGTTAGTCTGATTTAAATTAGTTTTCTGTTTATACAAAAAATAGTGCATGGAATCGACATAGGTTAAATACTGCTTTTAATTAATAAAATAGGACTACAGAGGATAATAATAATAATTACTCTTTATTGCTCACACAAAATAAAATATTACAATAAAAATATTTGCAGGATATTACTTAAATGTAATGTGAGCAAAGGCGGTCTTATCGCTGGCAGCGATTTCTTCCAGACAACATTTATGTAACTGGAAATCTAGTAAGTGAGCGGAAGATATTTTACTAAATAAAAAATAAAGCTCTATAAGCATATAACCATACAACTTTTTATATTCATAAATATATACATATATATACTAATTAATGATATACATACGTAACATTAAATTACAAAGATACATATACAGTTGCAATCTATAATTTCTCCAAAAGGAGATTGTGTAATCTTGATTTAAAGATAGCAATAGACTTATCATGTCGAATGGCAGACGGCAGTGAATTCCAGAGATGTGTAGCTTTCACGGTAAAATACTCATAAAAGTAACCCGATCGAGTAAGCAAAGTTTCCAGCCTATTGTCACCGTCCGACCGAGGCAGCGACCATGGCCAGCACCGAGGAACCTAAACCGCTCCTTGAGATAAACAAGAGTACGAGAGTCATACAGTATTTTGTACATGAGAGTAAGAACGTGCTCCTCGCGATGCAGCCTGATAGGTAACCACTTAAGGTTCGTCGGACTTCCGAAACATGATCGAACTTGCGCAATCCGTAAATGAATCTGACACATAGGTTTTGGAGGCGTTGGAGTTTGCTGAGCAAGTCCTCATTCAGATCAATGAGGCAGACATCAGCATAGTCCAAGATCGGCAAGAGAAGTGATTGCGCAAGTTTGATCTTAGTCCGAAGCGGCAACAAGTTCCTTAATCTTAACAGTGACCCAGACGCTGCGTAAATCTTCCTATTGGCCTCAGATATGTGTGGTGCCTAAAAGAGTATAGAGTCGAAGAGAACGCCCAGGTTCCTGACGACACCACTAACGCTCAAGGTAACACCATTCAAAGTTATTTGCGGAATGGTAATTTCATTTAGCCTCGCAATCTGCTTAGCACCGCCAATGATGATAGCTTGCGACTTGTTCGGGTTGATGGTAAGGCCATAAGATTCGTTCCAATTAGAAATAACTGCGAGATTATCGTTTATTTTATGAATAAGGGCACTGATATCATCAATAGCGGCATGGGAATAGATTTGTAGGTCATCCGCATACAAATGGCACTGGCATGAAAGTAAAGGGGTCACAAAGTTAATAAATATGGAAAACAGGAGAGGAGAATGGACCCCACCTTGAGGCAGGCCAGCAATCACGTCACAAAAGCTAGAGACCCTACCATAAGCGCGAATACACTGCTGTCGCCCGACAAGGTAACTACGGAACCATATGATCTCCCTATCAGACACGAATACATTCTGAAGCATAGCTAACATGATATCACTATCAACTGCGTTAAAAGCATTGCTGAAATCAAGTAGCACCATGGTAGTCACATTCTGGCTAGCCATCCCTAAACGAATGTCATCAGCAATGTTGTGGCTTCGGAACAGTCCCTGATGTTACCTAGTCCTAATATAATTTCCATCCTTACTATTTCAATCTCCCACTCCTTGCAAACTTCCGTCCGTGCGCCCTGTAGCGGCGCAAGACAAATAGAGCTTCTCGAAAGACCATGGACACGTTCGCATGCGGCTGAGCAAAATATTCCATAACAGTAGTTAAACCTTATGATTGTGCCTTAATAAGTGTTCAGTGTACGTATGAAGACCAAGTGCACCGTGAAAATAAAATAAGTCTGCTGAAAACTAAGTGGATTAAGTGAAATACATCTACGCCCCACGTGCTGGGAAGCGTTCCCGCCTTGTGAGTACTCCACTTCCTTATATCTCCAGTTTCGGGCTATTACCGTTTGTTTCTGCTTGAGATTACAAGGTTTAGGTCCTGCTGCTCGATATCCTAGGTATCCTGGACCTTGACATTCCCTATGCAAAGTACGATAGTAAAAACCTTAAATCTCGTTAATTTGTTTATCGTTTTATACTAAAATACAGTCCATTCTTCTTGTCCGTCAGTCCAATATTCTTTGCGAGTCGGTCAATGCCCTCAAGGCCTTAAAGCTAAAGAACTTAGGCGATTTTATTTTATTTAACTCAGCGTTTTGCACACTTGAGCTGCAGAATAAATTTGATCCTTCTTTTCAAAATCTTATGCAGTTTCTTCAAGACTATGTTAAAGTTTTAGAAACTGCCTATCACTCGTCGCATGTGAATGAAGCTAGTGTCAGTTCGCGATCTTTGCAATCTTATGGCGGGAAACAAATCAAACATGTTTCCTCGCGCCAGCAGAAGTTTAACCATTCTGCGCTTACTGCTCAAGCAAATAATCATTCTAAAAGCTTGATATCATTAGGATGTTACCATTGTGTTGCAGCGCATAGTATTTATAAGTGCCCCACGTTTCAATCATTAGGTTCACAAGCTAGATTCAAATTTGTTAAACAAAATAAGTCGTGCATTAATTGTTTACGTGACCATTCTGTCAATAAATTCGTTTCGAAAATGAAATGTTTTACCTGTGGACGCAATCATTAAACGTTGGTTCATAACACCCAGCCTTCACCTACCGCGGCGGCCACCGGTCCGAGCAGCTGCCACGCCAGCACTACTGCGTTGGTCGGGCGGGCTCGCCACTCGTGCGTGGTGCTGCTCGGTACTTGCGTGGTGCGCGTGCAAGACGCTAGCGGCACGTTGCAGCCGGTCCGGGCGCTCATCGATAGCGGCGCTCAGGATTGCTTTATGACTATGAAGTGCGCAAAGAAACTCGGGTTTCAATTAGGTGTAACACAACTGTGGCCGGACTTGGACAACATCCAGTGTGTCAAGTTAGAGGAGTGACTCAATGCTCCATCCACCCGGGTGATTCGAATGATCCGCAGCTCCATATTAAACCTATTGTTATCGACAGTATTACTTCAAATATGCCAACTAGTAAAATTCCCCAAGCGGTTCGTAATTATTATAAACATTTAGTTTTAGCTGATCGTAACTTCGACACACCGTCTGATATTGAACTGTTGCTCGGCGCTGAAGTGTTTCATCACATCTATGACGGCAAAGTGCTGAAGCTGGAGCCCGGCTATCCAGCCGCTTTGCACAGTATTTTTGGGTGGATCTATTCTGGTGCAACACATGTTGCTAGGTCACAGAATTCGTGTGCCACTTTAGTCACATCCACTATTGCTATAGACAAAATGGTTAAGCGATTTTGGGAAGTGGAGGAACCTCCTCTCAAGCCTATTCTCGTTCCAGAAGATGAACGATTGTACTCTAGCCTTACTTATAAGGAATCAGATGGTCGCTACGTTGTACAGCTTTTATTAAAAGATTCCAATTCTCAATTGGGGGATATTTATGCTAGTTCTTTGTCACAGTTTATCAATCTTGAAAAACGTCTGTATCGACAAGAACAACTTATGTGTGGGTATCGCGAGTTCATGCGCGAATATGAGCTCAATCATATGCAAGTTACGGGATATAACCAACCGAAAGGTCGCTATTTCATCCCACACCATTGCGTGCTTCGTCCAGAAAGTACAACAACGAAACTTCGTAGGTAGAAGATTTCTTCGCGTAAACGACGTAATAGTGTGCAGTAGTACGCAGAATTTATAGTTTGACCTCTTTCTAAGTAATCAACCAAGATGACACCCTTAGAATCCCAGAAAACCGATGCCATTACCTTGATTACTGAAAAACACACCTTGGCTTTCTTAGGGGTCTGAGATCCGGGTCCCTTCCATTGTTTGGATTGTTGTATGGAGTCAGGAGTGAACCCATGTTTCATCTATAAGGTAACAAACCTTGCCAAAGATTCGTATGGATCAGCTTGAAAAAGCTCTAAACAGTGTCTAGGAATCGTGAGCCAAGTTCCTTTCTGTTCAACAGAAAGAAGCCGCGGAACCCATCTTGCGGACACCTTGTGGAACCCTAATTCGATAACGATCATGTTTTTTTTTTTTTCGAAATGGACAGTTTATTATGGCCCGTTTATATAGGCCCTATGGGACTTTTAAATTTCACCGGACTTTGTAGCTTAGCGCTGACGGCGCTTAGCTGGAACTTAAACTACTCCTACATACGATATGCCTAAGGGCACCCGAGAGGGTATGGACCTCGGCTTAGGACGTCGTATATTAAAACTAGCACTGGTTCGGAAGGATCATCTACTGCCAAAGAACCAGCAAGAAACTCAGTAGGAATGCGTACGACGTGTTAACCTGGCCCACCGGTGGGTTAGGCGGTTCGAATGCTGTTTTGCCCTATTTCTAACTGGAATCCCGGCGTTCATCGTCGGGATATGTTAAGACGTTACGCGGACGCCTATAACGAACCGCCGCGTCTGGGTTGGCTGTGTATTCAGATGACTTATTGACCAGCGGGTTGGGATGGTGGGGAGCATTATCGAAGTGGCGTCTAGACGTCAACTTTATGAATGCGGCAATGGTGGGCAGCTCGAGATCCTTGTGCAGATCTAAGTTGCAGACAAAGGGCGGGGCCCCGACGCATTTGCGTAAGAACCTATTTAGAATAAACTGCAAGTGATTGAGGTTCGATTTGCTGGCGTGAGCGAAAGCCACACTGGCATATGTTATGATGGGGTGGATGCAAGTTTGTAAAGTGTAAGCTTATTTCTTAGCGACATTTTACTCTTTTTGCAAATAAGATGGTGCAGCCTACCCATGACGAAGGCGGCTCGGTCCCGGACGTATTTTATGTGATCTGCGAATGTTAGTCCACTATCTAAAGTGACTCCTAAATATTTGACTTTTTTAGCCCATGGGATCGGAGTACCAAACAGGGTGATCTGACCTAATCTTTTGGACGTTAACGATCATGTTTTGTGTACGTTCATATGAAATTCCTAGACCTTCAGCTATCTCAGATACCTTCAATCTTCTGTCTCCGATGATGACATCACATATTTTTTCGATGTTTTCCGAAGTCGTAGCTATAGAAGGCCGTCCAGAGCGGGGCTCATCTTTGATGCTCTCTCGTCCACGTTTGAATTCAGCTGTCCAATTTTTTATCATTGTATACGACGGAGCAGATGTTCCTAAAGTAGCAACCATATCGTTATGAATCTGCTTTGGAGTTGAGTGTTTCTTGTCGTACGGTGCTCTAAACTATCCATTTTCAAAATTAATGAAACTTACTCTCACTTAATGTTCAATAAAATTAATAATTACGCATGTATCTCAGAGAAAAATTGCACAGAGCCTGAAAAAGAGAACAAATATTCAGACATTTTCGGTGTTTAAAAATATTGAGTGACATTCAGCCATGGATTAAAATTTTAGTTTTTTGCCATCCGGGGTCAACCCGGATGACACCATCCAGGGTCCAGCAGTTGGAAATGCCGAACTTTTGTCGAGCGGCCATGAATGCTTCATGTCGCGGTTTTGTTAAAAACTCTGAAATTGTAATTTTGGAACCTTTGAGCGCGACCTTACTTTTCCTTAAAGCTGCACGAACGGGTGAATGCGTGAATTTGACCACAATGGGGCGCGGCTTGATGTTGTTGGCGCGTTTTCCATCCGGTAGCGAGCGGCTATGCTGCTGGCGGTCAGAGAAGGCACCTTAACACTTCACGGCCAGGCTGGAGATGACCTTAGCAGAAGAATCTTCACTATATAATATGATATTAATACCTGTTGTGGATTTTGACATTGGGAAGATGATTGTGCAGAACTGTCACTTGCTCCCGTTCCAGCTTCACTTGTGTCCAAATCCTGGGATTAAATACAAAACTAATATTATTCATAAAATATTGTTATTACGATATTGTCGTTTTTCTTTAACTCTTACCACAATTAAAAAAGTGTTGTTTGTGATGGAATTTTAGTTAACAAGCCTTCATGTGTTTCTTATGAAGGAAAAGAAGTAATAAAAACAGTTAAAAAAATAGAGTAAAGAAAAATACTTATGAGTAATTTTTTTGTTATTTAATTAACAACAAAGATAATTTGATGTTGATGAAACCCTCCTACACTTCTTTACACAGAACTTAAAAACATGCACTCTAAAGTAGTTTATTTTATAAGTGTAAGCAGAGACTAGTAAATAACTATAGACTGACCATCTCCATACAAAAATTCGTGACTCGGAAAAAGATCAAAATCCAAGCTATTACTAGATGTCGCTCTCAAATAGCTTGGACCAACCTTGTCGTCTTTAATTTTTATATGAATTATTGACAAGAAACGTAATGCAAATGCTAGATGGCGTTGTCAAATAACCTGAAACCTTAGCAAGTAGGATTTATTCCTTTCCTGAATTGGTAAATGTCATCGTTTTATATCATTGATTTTGGTAATTTTACTCAATAAGAATAGGTAGATAGTAATTTATTCTTACTTTAAAGATGATAAAATAACAACTACAAAAGACCATAAACATACTGGTATAAGTTTTTTTTGTTCAGAGACGCCTGGGCACTACCATGCTCTTTATTTTAATAACCTATTTTTAAAAGCTTTTATTATCACAGTTGTGATAAACGCACATGTTATACGATATATTTAGCAGCCAAAACGTAAACTTAATCAAGGTCCATACAATTTGCACGAGTCACAGAAGGCGAGCAGAAATATTGTGAATTCAAAGAAATGCAGGGAAAAGTTCCAAAACAAACACACACCCATAGCAACAACAATAAACGACAAAGAATTCAAATTGTCAAACAAATAAAATGTTGTGATAAAAAGAACAAAAAAAGTTGATGGATAAAGAACATTTTTTTTAATAATAATCCGGCAAGAAAAAATTTTTTCACTACTGCAAAATAGTTATGAGTTATATGCATTATAAATAAAAATTATGCACTTATTAAGACATAATTTTTATCGATATCAAGAAATAAAGTAACATATTATATACCTGTTAATTAAATGCACTGAAATTCGTTTTATTATGTTAAGGCAGATAAGAACAAACTGTGGAGATGAATGCTATATTTTTGTGGGAAAAATTATATACTGGCAATACAGTAACCCAGTAACACTACAAATAATATCCGGGGTGGTGTAAAGTTTTCTGTTACTGAATTATCAGAGCGGCAACATAGCATCAAATAATATAATGCACTAGCTGGCAACGTCTGTTGTCGCCTGATACCTACGGATAGTACTTGCAATGAAATATCTAATGATTTTGTAAACAGCGCCATCTTAAGTTTTTTTACGTATTATTTTTACTAAATTTAAATGACTTGTAAATCTAATACAACTAACGCCATCTCTCTATCTTAAAAACAACTTTTTTCCAAGTCACAAAATTTTGTTAGACATGGTGAGTCTATAGTTATTTACTAGTCTCTGGTGTAAGCGAACTATTTAGGCTGTGTGATAGTAGTATTAGACATTTGTATGGTAAACATGGGCGTTTGTTTAGATGTTAAGTTGTCTTTTAATTTATATATTTATGATCACATGTGCACCCTTTATTTACCTGAATAGGTCTTCCATAACACAATCTACTTACAGTTGGCGTTTGTCAGGCAATTCTTAATTTTATTGACTAAATAACTAACCTGCGTAGACTCAGGCGGAGCAGTCGAAGCGGCAAGGGCTGCGCGAGGCAATGGCCTTGAAGAGGATGCAGGCATGTATTCAGTAGTATGAGCATCGTGAGGTGCCGTCGGGCCGACTTGGGCCATGGGCCGTATTGAGGCCAGGGGAGGCTCGCCACCCCGACGACTGCCTGACACACTTTGTTGAGCTACACCTGGAGAGAATTTGTTTGAAAATTAGTTAAATTAAATTGATTTAAATAATTAAACTGATAGTTTAAATCAAAGTTGAATTATGGATGTGAATCTTTAAAATCTTAATAGTACATTACGATATGCTTGACCTAAGTAGCCTATTACTGCACGGCGTGAAAACTAAACGTGTGCTAAACTCCGTGCATTAATAGACAACTTAAGAGCCCAAGTATCTTATACTATTTTATAGCAAGTGTGACATAAACCCGCCCCGGGCAGGAGCGGGTTCAGATTACTATTTTGAACGTGTATTTTAAAAGAAAAAATCAAATACTATTACAACAGATTAAAATTTCAAAGTATCCATGAATGTTTATTTCTTCATTGGCATAACAATAGATTAGACAATGGGAATGAGCTTTATTTTTTATACTCATGATCATTGAAACAAGAATCCAGCTACCACACTAATTCAGCAATCGCTTTCCTCAGTCTGCACACTTTATTTTCGGTGGTGGACGTTTGGGTGATGGTGCAATTATCAAAGACAATATTGCGGCAAGGGCTATTCAAGCTTCACAAGATATTTAAATCATCATCCGTTCATGTCCCCTCGCTGCGCTAACTTACATTTTGAGATAGATTCACGCCGTGCAGAAATAGGCAACTTAGGTCACGGAAAAGCGTGCATAAATTGCTTTTAGTTTAGGTCACACTGTGCTATTATCAGAATTTTTTATTTCACATGAGAATAAAAATAATTGAAATACAGTATGAACTTTATAGAGAACCAAAAAATGTATTTACCTGCCATAGGTTTGATATTAGCTGTAGGAGGTTCAGTAACAGGTTTCTCAGCAGCTGTCTGCTGCTTTGATGATGAAGATTGACTAGCCAGTTGCCTCTGCAAAATATTGACTTTCTGTAGTAACGCCTCTATTTCTCGCGCCTTCTCAGCTTGAGCCTCGCTTTTCTCTTTCTCTAGTCGTGATAATCTTCCCTCATACTGTGATTTAATGAGAGCTAATCTGACGTCTTGTTCATCACGAGTGCTTTGTTCGATCGCTTCTATTTTACTTCGCGATTCTTCTAACTCTCTATTCAATGTGTTCTTTTGATCAGTCAATTGTACGATCTTGTTTTTAGCTTGCTTCAAAACTTGCTTAGCTTTTTCTTCTTTATCTACGTTAGCAGTGTAGGAGGCTTGAAGATCCTGTTGAAGTTTCTCATTGGTAGCCTTCTCAGCGTCTAACTTGGTTTGGAACTCTTTTAGTTGTTCTTCTAAGTTCTTAATAGTATCTGAGGAAGCAGCGTCGGCAGCTGCAGCAGTTTCTCCTGTCTTCTTCTTTTCTTCTTCTACATTCTTTAGAAGTTCTTCATATTGACCTTTGTATTTCTTAGCAATCTTTCTTATTTGCAACTCCTTGTTCCGAAGTTCGTTAAGTGATGCATCTTTGCTTGTTAATTCTTCAGAAAGTTTGGCACTAGAATCTGACGCAGTGCTGAGTTCTGCCTTCAATTTATTAAGCTCTTCTGTCAAGCGAGACATATCATCTTTGAGTACTTGTATTTCTTCACTGAGTTTCTTATTTTCTTCAACAAGTTCACTGTGCTTTGTAGACAGGATTGTATATTTTTCTTCTACTTTGCTCTTTTCAGCTTTGACTGAACCTAATTCTTCACTTAATTTACGAACTGTTTCTTTCTCAGCAGTCAACATTTTAGCTAAGGTTTCTCTTTCATTCTGAAGCCTCTTCCAATCTTCGGGGCTTGTTTTGTTAGCGCGTTCTACTAGAGCATTCACTCTTGTTCTCCATCTGGCACAATCAGTTTTCAAAGAATTATTCTCTGATTGCAATGTCTCGTTTTTAGACGTCATTTCAGTGATTTTCTCTTGTAAGGGTACAAGTGTTTCTTCCAATGCCTTTGTTGCTGCAGTAAGCTCTTCTACACGAGCCACTAAGGAGTCACGTTCTTGTCTTAATATTCTATTACTATCAGCTAATGCATTAAGAGTTTCTACTTTTCTCAGAACATCTGATTGTTTGTTAACTGTAATAATGCTGACTTCTGATCTTTCTCTTTCCGCGGCTAACGCCAATTTAGCATCATCAAGGTGTTTTTCTGATATCTCTAATTGTGATTTAAGCCTCATAGTTTCAGCTTGTAAAATATCAAATTTGGCCATAGCAATATCCTTCTCTTTTCTAAGGAATTTGACAACTCGGAATAGCTGCTCAGATGACTTGACTTCATCTTCTCCAATAGAAATATTTACATTGGACTCATTGCCAGACTCATTCATACTTTCCGAGAATGATTTGGATGCGTGAGTTACAGATAACTGTGTACCTAATGCTTGAATTTGGTCATGCAGCAATGAATTTTGGTCATTCAGATCTTTTAGCCTTTGACCTAATTGTTCATTTTCACTCATTATTATTTTTTCTCTTTCAGCCCAATGAACTTTTTCTATTTCTAATTTTTCTACTGCAGAGTTCTTCATAGCAACCAATTCATTCAACTCATTTTGTGCTTTTGACAAATCTTCTTTTACTTGTGAGAGAGTTTGGATGTCGGCAGAATGTAAAATCATTTCATGAGTATACTTATCTTCAGCTTTCTGAACGGCTTCCGATAATTTTGATATTTCAGCTCTTGTGACATCTAGTTCTGTACGGCAACTATCTAAATTGGTCAAGGCAGCCTTAAGCTCTTCTTTAGCATCGAATAAATCTTTCCTAAGAGCATTTCCGGTATTGGCTTCACCTGTTCCTTGAATCGAGAGTTCTGCTTCAAGTTCAGAACATCTTTCTTCAAGTTGTTGTACTTTAGTACAATATTCAGTCAACTTAGCTTCTGTCTGAGATTTGTATGTTTCATATTCATTATTAAGTGTATTCAGTTCTTTTTCAGCATTTTCTGAGATATCGCAATATTGTTTAATGTGCTCTTTAGCTACGTTCAGTTGTTCTTGTAGCAATTTAATTTCTGAATCACTATCTGCTAGTTTATTTTCAAGCTCTTTGATCTTTTTGATTGTATCTAGGGTTCCATCTGTATTAGGCGCCAAGGCATGCCTCAGCTTCTTAGTCAGCTCTTCATTTGCCTTATTCTTTTCGGTCAAATCATCTCGTAACTGAGTTATTTCTTTCCTCATTGCATCAGCAGCATCTTTTTCTTCTTGCATTCTTGCTTTTGCAGTTTCTGTCTGGCGCTCAAGATGAGAAGCTAGTTCTCTAAATCTGTCCTGTTCCTCTTGTAGTCTACGTCTTAATGCCCCACATTCTCTGGTGGCTTCGTCCAATCTAGACTCTACTTTAGCTTGACTTTCTACCTCTACACGCTCTAGGCTAGCCTTGATCAACTCCAAATTTTTCAACAACATAGCCTGTCCTAATCTCTCACGATTCAAAACTTCTTTTTCTGTTCGCAGACGCAGCTCAGAATCTTTAAGTAGTTTACATTCAAGCTTTAAGTTCTCTACTTGTATTTCAGCTGCAGCTAATTTGCTTTGCGCGTTTAATGCTTCATCTCTAAGGTGCTGCAATGACACTTCATGTTTTGCAATGGTAGCATTGTATGCTTTATTCTTCTCTTCTAGAGATGTAATTTGTTTCTTATAAGTAGCTACATTTGTTTGTAAAATTTTTAATCTTTCATTATTGTATTCGGAAGTTGAAGAGCATTTGCTGTTAGCAGCTGTTAGTTTAGATATTTCTTGCCGCATGTTATCAATTTGTTCATATAACATCCTTTCATTTGTTAATTTTTCTTCTTTGTAAGTTTTGTACTCTTCTTTTAACAATTCTAGATGTTTTTCAGTCTCTCTATACTTTATTTCAAATGCAGATGGATCTGCAGCAGGCTCTTTAGGCTTTTCTGAAGAAGTATCCATAGAATAATCTCCTCTGTCTAAATCAGATGTGTCTAATACTGACGAGTGCTCATGACGTTTACCTTTCATATGGTCGTGATATAGCTTTTTAAACATATCTCTTTGCCTTATAAGACCATTAACCATTTTAGTTTGTCTATCTTGAGCTTCAGTTAATTCTGAAACTCTACTTTTTAATGATTCAATCTTAGCTTGTAATTCTCCACTTTCAAATTGGTCTTTGGTGCGATCCAACTCTTCTTGTTTGTCAGTGAGTTCTCGAACCATTCGAAGCAGCTTTTGGTTGTTAGATTGCAATTCTTGTATATCAGTAAAAGTAACCAAAGTTTTTGAAATTAGTCGAGATGAGCTAAGGTCAGAATCATTAGCATTTTGCGAAGAATCATGATCTCCATTGGGTAGATAACCACCTCGGCTGTGTTCAATTTCTTTAAGTAAGAAACAGACTTGTCTGCCTAAATCAGCCAACTCTCCTTTTAGTTTAGCATTTTCCCTAACATGATGGTTAGCAATTTTTGAAGATTCACTATATTCATCTCTAAGTCTGTTACATTCCATAACCAGAGAATCTATTTGTTGAGTTAAAGCTGTGTTGCTCTCTAAGACTTCCTCATATTCAACTTTCTGTTTTTGCAACAAAGGTGCCTTCTCTTCCAGTTCTTGTATTATTGTATTGATAGTGGTGTTTAATCTACGATTCTCTTCTTTTTCCTGAGAAAGTTCATCAGTAGCTTTCACCAGCTGTGAATATACTTGTGTCAAAGACATTCCAGATTTCATGAGTTTGCTAGCTGTTGCTGCCGATGGAGCCAAGTCACTAAGAGCCATTTCAAGGTTTTGTGCACTTGCTGCTTTTAGTAGATCATTAGCATGTTCCAGCTCATTTTTCAATGAAGCTATTACTTCATTCTTTTTTTCCATTAATTCTTCATGATCTAATTCAGCTTGTTTATACTTAGTTTCTAATTCACCATACTTTTCAGTGGCTTCATTTAACAATTTTTGTAATTCAGCTATGCCCTCAGTCATCTCCATAGTTTTTGCCTCTGCATCATCATGCATGGTTTTGAACAAATCAGCTAGTTTTGTTTTGGCATCTAATTCTTTCTTATAATTTTCGGTCATTTTATTTTCTATCTCTCTTTGCTCCATCAGTCTTTGCGATAGATTTTCAGCACGACTATTGAGGTTTTTCTTTACTTCATTCAACTGTGCTATTGTCTCATTGGCAACAGTAAGCTCTTCAATCTTCTCAGCAAGTTGTGTCTCTAAGTTTACCAGTCTACTTGTATTGTTTAGTCTTAAAGTTTGTAACTCTGATGTAAGTCTATTTACTTCTTCAGTAAGACCAGCAATTTGTGAATTAAGTAATGTCTTTTCTTGCTCCATTCGTTTTTCGCGATATTCCAAAGACAACTCCTTGCTTTGAATTTCACTATTCAAAGCAAACGCCTCACATTTTGCATTTATGGCGTCATGAAGTTGTTGGGACAGTGAAGCTTCAGCAGCAGATAACCGTTCGACTTCAGCATCGCGCCTTTCCACTATACGGGTCAAGTCATTTCTTTCATCAATTGCAGCATCTCTTGAACTTTTAAGAGAAATAACGTCATTTTCTAATCGTGTGATTTTGTCGCGGGCTTTCTCTAGTTCCCCATTAAGTGATCCAATCTGTTTCTCTAAGTCTGTGATAGTTTGTTCAGCAGCTAGTAGCTTTTGCGCTGCCTCTTCAAACTTGGCTGTTATTTCCAGTACCGAGGTTTCAGAAGCAATTATTTTATCACCTGTAATAAAGGTTAATGCATAGTAGGTTACTTTGTTAAGATCACGTCTGGGGCGTACCGTCCTATTTTTACCGCCATAATAAAAATGTACGAGGTTGTTTACCGGTTAAAGAGAAGTTATGCCCTGAGCCAGGGCCCTTATTGGAACAAAGGCAATTCTAACTCAAGCGTACGGTCAACAACGCATCTTAATCGATACTCAATAAATAACAATGTAATCAATAATCTATGGAGTTGAATGCCGCTTACCATCCTGTCCTTTGCGTGCTCGTATGCTGGCTATGACAAACTTAAAAATGAATAATGTACATATACTTTGTAAAAATCTAATGAAGAGTATGTTAGCATTCTGAGCACACCATCAGATATACTTTGTTTTAAAACACGGTAGGGTAGTTTTAGACAAGCTTCTAAAATTAGAATTTTATATAATCCATCAGACATATTATTTAAGTCAAGTTATTCGTCATATAAAAATTAAAGTAAACAAAGATTCCCTTCAGTAGAGTGCCGGCAGAAAAAGGGGGTAAAAAGTATCATCAATGGGCAAGGGTAGGGTATGTAAAGAGCTATGTTTTGATAGAAAACTATTCACATTTACATCTCTTTGTTTAATTTTGTCTTCCAATTTGTAAAATATAACATGTGTATGAACTTCACGTTATTCTCATTTTGTGGACATTCACTTGTACATTTGTTGGGACAAAGCCAATAACACTTATAATTTTAATTTTAATATCTGCAATTTTTTGTGCATTTAATACTCGGTACCAAGAAAAGCAGATTTAATTATCATAATTTTCTAGTTAAGGGTCGTGAAGTAATCATGCTTTAACTAGAATTTCAAGAAATCAGTGAATTTAAACAAATTCTATGATATTGCTTATGTTCACTTGATTAGACCAAGATAAGTACTTGTTGGAATAATCATATTTGATTTTTAACCCTGTCGCTGCGGGCTCACCGTACAGTAAACCAGCCCTGTAGACGGGCTCACAAAAAAAAATTCGCTTCCCAGTACGGGTGGAGAGATAACTCGTTTTAATTAAATCGCTTTGACGCGGTCGGCGAGATAAATCGTCCCAAAAATGTATAGTCAATATCATCAAAATGAAGGTAGTGTTACCATATACAAATCTGTCAAGCGTGAGTAAGAATTTGCTACGAGGTTCCGTAATTTATAAACGACTAGCTGATGCCCGCAATTCCGTACGCGTGGAAATTAGTACGCGTAGACTGCATATTTATGGTGAATTAGCTGGTGTCAATACACAATATCTTTATAAGTTTAGCCTATGCGTGGTTCAATTAAGGTATACTGATGCGGAAGTGGACCGCAGCGGTTGCACGCGCATTCCGAGGGCGATTCAAGGAGGATCCGCGCGCATGCACTATTATAAATTGAGCCTTATTCTATATTTGTATAACATTTTTAGTTTTTAAGTAACGCGGTGGTGCTTATCGGGTGACGGGTGGGTCTATTGAGCTACGACCTTAATACCTACACATCTCCTTATTGAGGGTGTATCACATTTGCTAGATTATCAGTAGTAATAGTGTCGAAATGAAGAAATGCCGAAGTAATGTTTGTCTAAGTTCCGTTTGGGTCGTAAGCTGGACAAGTAAATTTTAGATAATCTTAATCAAAATATATATATTCTCATTATTATACAAAGGTAATCACATAATAAATTATAAATAAGTATATTTACTGCTTAACTTTAGAGACATCCGTTTCTTCAAAGTTCGTACGAAGCTCTTACGTTACATATATTTTGAAATGATTTATTTAGAACGAATTAATTCGCCTACTGTTTATTATCCTGAGCTCAAGACGTGATTACTCGCTATCCGCATGACGAACGCAAACAAATTTCTTTTAATTTTCATGCTAGCAATACCAACCAAAACATAAATTTATTTGGTAGGTATGGCTTGGGCTGTCGGTATATACTACGATAAGTCCGTCTGTAGAAGCTTTTACCGATTTCGAACCGCCGTTGTGGTGACAGATTTCTGTAAGAGTTTTCTCGACCACCGTGTCTAAGAACACATTTGACAGAACCAGTTAACTCGCCAACCGCAGCGAAAGGGTTAATGATGGAATAAAATAAACACTATGTATTACCTGCTTTCACTCGGAACTTATGCAACGAAAAACTAAGAAGGGCGCTCAAAGACTTGTCATAAAGATAAAACTTAGCCAAAAATAGTTCACATAATGTGGGTTAGGTTAGGTTTGTATGTAGTTACTGAATCTGCGAGCCAAGCGAGCGAAGCGAGAGTGGTGCGCCAGCACCTAGCGAAGAGCCAGAAACAAGTATTATTCCAAATACTAACTATAAAAAGTAGGTCTATGTTTAAAAATAGTTAAAACATAACCAAAAACGCACATTCAAAGTTCAATATCTTCTAAACTATACATCTCCAGGAGAAGGACTGCATAGAGTATATTTCCACCCCCTTTTCCCTATTCCAAAAATTTGTCTGGGGTTTTATTGTAACCTTTTACCTGCCTAAAACTGTCTAACACTCTACATTTTAAAAATAACTTGCATTCAATGTTTCTCATCCACACAAATTATAAAAGACATGTTAAAAATATCAAAGAATACATTGGTTTATTGAGGTAGTTTACTATTAATTAATTACTATTATATTCATTATACAGCTAAAATTACGCATACATTCACTGTATGCAATAGATAGGAAATAATCATAGTTATGAAAGCTAAGTCTGATTGTATGATTGATAAGTCATGTTAATAATACAAAATTATTAATCAACTTCATTAGAAATAATTCCAGAATAAAGCCATCCCTTTAACAGTTTTTAGCCATTTCCCAGTCTGGGTTATTAAAATATATTGCCTCAACTTTTAATGACCATTAAGTCATTTTGGGCATCTTAGATAGTCAGTAAGAATGTCATTTTCTCCTATCTACAAAAATTTCTTATTTAGAATACTGTAATACCCTAACAAATTATTAGTTCATTACTTTGGCTATCACTAGTTCACTTTTGATCAGTTTTTTAAGAACAGATTATAGATTAATAGGTCAAAACAATAAAACAATCTTCAGTAAATTTCAAAAAGGCACTTTTTGAACCATTTGGTTTACTTTTACTTTAAACACATCAACAGTCCAGTGTACCCTATGTAGTTTTGTCATTTTTGTTGAAGCTATTCAGTTCACCAAAACTGTATAATGCTATAAGTTTATAAGCTATTCCACATTACACACTAACCCTTTTATTAATAAACAAGGTAGGAATTATTTTGTTACGTTCTTGCAACTTGTGTCTCTTAAATGTCAGAATGACAAAACATAAAATAAATTTCCAAAGCACACTCCACATCTGTTGTAAGCTCCAAAAGTACTACCTGGTAATTTCCAGTATAGTAACTTGTTTGCCTCAGTGATGATGTCTGTATCTATTATATTGAACAACAAAATTAAAATATGCCTTTGTGGACATGAGGTATGATCTGCTTCACTTCATGAAGATCTTGTTATAAATTTTTGTAAAAGTGAGGCTGCTTACATAATTGACAATTAAAATGAAATCTTTAAAAAAGCACTATCATATGAAATCAAAATGATCCTACTGTCTCGAGACATGATTAAATTCTAGTTGCCATCAGGAATCTATCACAAATAGTGACATTGGTCTTATTCATCAATTAAATAAAAAAAAAATTATAAAATATTTTTAATGGATTGTCAAATTGATAACCACTCTCATGTCCGTGGATACTATAGTATCCAAAAAAAATATAACGTCGTCCGTCCCGGATAGTATACTACCCAAAACGCCTCATTGTAAGTATTACCATCTAGAGTAAAAAAGCTGAACTATTTCAATGTTTTGCTTGTAAAATATGATAGTCTATGTTTCATTACAAAAATCTATAGATGGCCGCATAAAGTAATTAAGTGGGAACAAATAAGAATTTTACTTCAGTCTATGCATCCTTGTGTTTTTTGTGTAAGTGTTTCGGAGTACCAGCAATTATGTCCTAAGTATTTCATGTTTTGAAATATATTTGTTGGATTATTATACATCCAAATGATCTGTAGGAAATTTACTTTGTGATTTTATTATATAAAAGGAATAAAGTTTAAAAAATATTAAATCGACTCTTTATTTGGGTTTCAATATTATTCTTAAGAAAATGGCGACATCTTTATAATTTACTGGTATTTTCTGTCTTGTTTACGATTGATTTACATTCTATTCAGTGTTATTTAAATGATAATGTTTCTAATTAACATACTTGTACAACTGTTTAGTTGAAATCCATTAACATTAAACAGGGATTAACAAATAATATCAATGTGTTCTTCAGGTCATATCTCATGTATTTTCTGGTATCCACAGACATTACAACAAAAGTTATAAATAAGAATCTGTACATATAAGGAAGTGTGTTCGCAATACTTAATACTGCTTGACGTTATAAGACGACGGCGCTACTTTTGTTTCCTTTTTCTTATATTATATTATCAATACCAAACCACCCTGCCAAGTTTCACGCGCATTTTTAATACTACCCTATTAAATAAATTACTTGCATCGTGTGTCGAAAACCTTACCTATATGGTGTCCTTCAAGCTGTAATCCTCATATTTGAAATCTCAATGAAAACGAATTTTGGCAATGCTAAGAAATAGTGATAAATAATCATACATGTAAAAAAATAGTCGTATTATAGTTTAGGCGTTATAGCTACAGGTTGGTGAGGATTATGGCTTGTACGTCAAGCTGTAGTCCTCACCTTTCGTGCAAGCAAACGGTAAGGTCTATCGACTTGGCTTAGGTTCCAAAATATAGTCATTAAATAGTGATAACGACATGCCAAATCTCAGAAATAGTCGATGAAAGATTCCAGAGATATAAAGATACCCTGGTGAGGATTATGGCTTGAACATTTGAAAACTTCGAATTTCTCCTGAACGGCTACGACTTTCAGTTTAAAGTTTGTGCCAAAAAATAGTGATTAAATAGTCGTACGAAACGAAAGTAATTTTGAGCCGATTTAATTTTAAAATAAAAGCTTTTTATTTTCCCTACATTTCTATGGATTTACAGTCGCGTACAGTCATTATTTCTCTTTACCTAGTAAAAAAATTGCGCTCCTTTTGTTTGTTACTCATTACTGTAAATTCTTTGTAGACAGGGCTCTGAAATCGGTTTTTAATAGGTACCTGGAAATAGAACTTACTAACCCTAATTTACCGGTTAAAAACCGGAAATGAAAAGGCGATTTGTTGTAGGTACGCGACAACGATTTGGATTTTCAGCACGGGTTTCCGTGCCCTGGTTGTATGTATGAATAAATTTGTCTTTCTAAGGGTAAAGAAAAGTAAGTACCTTACGTCGATTATGAGTTACACGTTTTTTTTGTAATCAGCAATAGAATGTGCAATTCATTGGTGTAATAAATGTCGTTTATACCTTAGGTACGTTACTATTAAGTTAACGCTACTACTAATACCTTAGGTTTCTTTACCCGTGATATACGTTTATAATTTGTATCCATATTTATTACAATTGAAAGCTTGCAAATACGATGAATTTGAGTGGAGAGCATAGTGCTATTTGTCCAATTCCGAAAAACAAAAGTGCGCTACTATCGTTCACTCGCCACCGAGATTATTTACGACGCATAATTTGCGTCGTTATAAGTGCGACAGTAATAATATTTACTTTTAAGTAAATAGTGAATAGGCACATCAACTATAAGGTATCACACTTAAAGTCATATTAGGTCTTTAACTATGAAATTGCCGTTTTTCACGAAATAAATGAAGCGTAATTTTTTTATATATTTTTTATTTCTATTAATCAAAATAATCACCCATGCAATCAATGCATCTTTGCCAACGCACTGGTAGCTTATTGATGCCTTTCTTGAAGAAATCAGCTGGACGGGAGGCAACAAATTCTTCAAAGGCATTTTGTACTGCCTCTCGGGTATTGAATTTTTTTCCCGCCAAGAAGTTATCCAAATTCTGGAAAAAGTAGAAGTCTGTAGGCGCAAGGTCTGGTGAGTACGGCGGATGACGGAGAACTTCCAACCCCAACTATTGTAGCTTGGAGACCGTCTGCTGTGCAGTATGAGGTCGCGCGTTGTCGTGCAGGAGCAGTGGAGCCGAACGATTGACCAAAGCTGGTTGGAGACGTGCGAGCTTCTCCATCATTGTGTTCAGTTCTTCACAGTACACATCTGCAGTAATGCTTGTCCCGTTTGGCAAGAAGCTGTGATGAATTACACCCGCGTTAGACCACCAAACAGTGACCATCATTTTTCTAGGGGTAAGTTTTCGTTTAGGGCATTGTTTGGGTGCTGAACCAGGGTCCAACCAACTTGCTGAGCGCATACGATTGTCAAACAGGATCCATTTCTCGTCACAAGTAACAATGCGTTTCAGAATTCCTTCATTTGTATGCCTGCTGAGCAGTGCAAGGCACGTCTCCACGCGTACTTCGCGCTGGCGGTCATTGAGTTCGTGGGGTACCCATTTGTCAAGCTTTTTTACCTTGCCAATTTGACGCAAATGGACCAATATTGTTTTGATGCTAACGTCGAAAGCTGCTGCTAATTCAGCCGTGGATTGAGTTTCATCAGCTTCCACAATTGCCTTTAATTCGTCATTGTCGACCAAAGTTTTCGGACGACCACGGGGTTCATTTTTCAGGTCAAAATTTCCAGAACGGAAGCGGGTAAACCGATAACGGGTGGTGCGTTCGTTTGTAGTGTTCGCTCCGTAAACGTCGTTGATGTTGCGTGCCGCTTGTGCCGCTTTGCTGCCACGACGGTACTCATACTCCATAATTACTCGAATTTTTAGCTTATCCATGATGACGAAAAATGTTCGAATGCGTTGAAAACAAAACACTAACTATTAAACAAATGACGATTTTAGAAAAAGAATTCCTTGTTTGTCAAATAAAATTAATTTGAAATTAGAATTATCAGTCAAAAAAAAAATATATTTTCATTTGAAATGGCCAGTAAGGCAAAACGGCAGTTTCATAGGTAAAGACCTATTATTACAAATGACAAAATTTTTACAAAACTGAGTGAAGTTTAAGGGAAGCATGAATTTATTTGTTATGTATGTTTATGTTAGTAATTGCAACGTAGCGTATCTTTGTTTTGAGCACAATCAACAATACAACTTGACAAAAACCATAAATGAAGTGACATACTTACTTGTTAGTTTTCTAACAATATCAAAATACGTAAATACACCACACTCAAAAAAGCAACCAACCTTTTATCTCTTCAGGGCCGCCCGCCCCTTCTGCAGTACCTAAGTGTGTACAACAAATTTTGTATGCGACTTTACATCCATAGAAATGTAAGGAAAATAAAAAGTATTTATTTTCAAATGAAATCAGCTTATTTATTCTCATATTATTCATCAGCTTCAAATGAAATTATTTTGGTTTCGTATGACTATTTCATCACTATTTTTTGGTACAAACTTTAAACTGAAAGTCGTGGGCGTTCCGGAGAACTTAACTTCTCAAATGTTCAAGCCATAATCCCCACCAGGATACCTTTGTATCTCTGGAATCTTTCATCGTATATTTCTGAGATTCGGCATGTCGTTATCACTATTTCATGACTATTTTTTGGAACCTAAACCAGGTCGATAGACCTTACCGTTTGCTTGCACGAGAGGTGAGGATTACAGCTTGACGTTCAAGCCATAATCCTCACCAACCTATTGCTATAACGCCTAAACTATAATACGACTATTTTTTTACATGTATGATTATTTATCACTATTTCTTAGCATTGCCAAAATTCGTTTTCATTGAGATTTCAAATATGAGGATTACAGCTTGAAGGACACTTTACATGGGCGGCCATCTTGCTACAATTTCGACGGCGCACGACGGCTCGGCAATTGGCGAGTGGCCGCTTCGAAATGCTGGCTGAATGTATTTGGATTCAATTTATTTAGCTACTTAAACGAACATTGGCAGATCGCCATACATGGTTTTACTTAGAGTTAAAGTGGAGCGTTTAGAAGTCAAAAATATATAAAACCATAGGACATAACTTGGTTTTCAAAATTCTTGATCCACTTTTAAAAAATATATATTATGGAGTATGTCTAGGAACAATAATAATGGCATTTTCAATAAGTACTAATTTTGATGTTATGATTTCAAATTCCCTACATTTACATAGGTAATTACTACTATCACCAACCATTATAATAATGACACGTAAATATTCATCATTCATATTCATCTTTAACTTAATGCATACCTACAATTTATGCATTGAATTCGTGTAATTCTGTCTGCCATGGTAACGTTATCAAGACAAACCTATTCCAAACAACGTAATCATAGTCCAAAAATCACAGCAATAAGTCGTCGTAAGCGCAATCTATCAGACTCCTTAGGCACAAAGGCTTATAAAGTCACGTTATTAATTATCTGAGTCCAATAAACAGTCCAAGTCGAATAAAATAACTAAAAGAGTCGCAAATCATCAGAACAAAACTAAGGCACTCGCACATACCCAAGTGATATGTCCAAAAGTAAAGACACGGTTTCGTTTTCAAGTTACGTTTTTGTCTCAAACTCGCCGGCAAAGGCAAAAGCTATATAGCCGTAAAGGATAAGGACTTCAGTGAGTAATAAATCACTTTCACTATGAGAACTATATTAAAAAAAATCTTTACATATAAATTAGTCCCTACATTCTGAAGTGATTATAATTTCCTATATTTAAAAATTATGTTACAAAATATTAGTCACAATCACTATGTATCGTTATAAGAATGACAGGAGGTAAAACAAACTAATCAAGTCAAATCAAGCTTTATAAATCAACTATTTTATGGAGACTTCTACACATGAAGCTAATATTATGAAAATGCACATTCAAAAAAAGAATAAACAACAGTAATGGTTACTTTTATAAATGCTCACTGTTTACTTAAATAAGGATTCGCCAATATTCTTTATTATATATTAATATTTAGACTTAGGTTTAGACTTTGAATGTTTTTTATTGAAAATATGGCTATATTTTCTGCTTACTAAACCAATTCTTAGAAACTTTTTTTATTTTACACTCGGGTTTTATTTTATACTTAATTTTAAGTATACTATGTTATTGGTAACGAAATTAAAAAATAGACAAGGTTGATTTATATACGTCTATATTTCAGTAGTTTTACCTTTGTTGTAGCTATTATATTTTAGCTGTAATAAAGGTTTTTATTACCAAGCAGCGGCAACAGATCTGCGCTGGTTGAAGCAGCGAACAGTCAAATGTTAGAAGCTTTTGCGATGTTTGACTGAATGGCTCGGAGGTTAGAGTGGATAAAGCTAAAAAGAGTTTCCTCAATCGTTTTATAAATATTAGGTCCTGAGATATTAGGAAATTGGCGTTTTGTCATACTGGCCACTTTGATCTGTATTGTCTCCTCTTTGGTTAAGAATTCGAATTTTAAATTTTTACTTATTTTATTTTAGATTTTTATTTTAGATAGACGGACGATATAATAAAGGTCGCAGTCACTCTGAAAGTCTTTGGAGAAGGCCTATGTTCAGCAGTGGACATCCTACGGCTGATATGATGATGATGATATAATGATTAATGAACTACCTATGAGATGGCAATGGTACATACTTTAATTAAATATTATATTTTTTTAAATTTACTTTATGTTTCTCCCTTACAAAACACCAATGTCATATGTAATCATAGTGGCTAATCAGGTTTTTCTGCTATTTGCTAAGAAATTTCTTTTAGTTGGTCATTAATAATTACTTATTTATTTTATTTTCTTCAGAAACCAAACATTACATTATTATTTAAAATTAAAACAAAAGAGTTATACTGTTTGCATCAGTGAAGCCATTGAAGTTTCCATGTGAAGAGAAGGTGTTGGATACACAGTTTTAAAATGTTTTAAGATATAGCTTATTTCCAATTCCTTTTCTTATAAATTATAATTATAATCTTATAATTTTAATCTATTTATAATATTCAATATAATATTAATATATAAATATTAATATAATATTTAATCTTATAATTTATAAGAAAAGGAATTGGAACTATGATTACATATGACATTGGTGTTTTGTAAGGGAGAAACATAAAGTAAATTTAAAAAAATATAATATTTAATTAAAGTATGTACCATTGCCATCTCATAGGTAGTTCATTAATCATTATATCATCATCATCATATCATCCGTAGGATGTCCACTGCTGAACATAGGCCTTCTCCAAAGACTTTCAGAGTGACAGCGACCTTTATTATATCGTCCGTCTATCTAAAATAAAATAAGTAAAAATTTGAAATTCGAATTCTTAACCAAAGAGGAGACAATACAGATCAAAGTGGCCAGTATGACAAAACGCCAATTTCCTAATATCTCAGGACCTAATATTTATAAAACGATTGAGGAAACTCTTTTTAGCTTTATTCTGATATTTGATTTTTTTGGATTCCTTCTTGCACTTCTAGTATACTTTTTTAATAACTTATAAATTAGGTATACTACTTGAATCACATATAGTAAATCATATAGTAGATATCACAGTCAAATATAACAAACCGCAATTAGGACAGACTGCAAATAATGGAAAACCAGAAAGAAATATTGATTCTGACTAACTTAAACATGACAAGCACTTAAAATTTTTAGTTGTCTCTGTTGCATACACTTTTTTTAAAAGTATTATTGACTATACTTAAGCATTTACATAATATTATATTTAGATATCAGTTTGTCACATATTTGTGGAAATATAATTGCTTCAGTAACCACTATGTTTAGTACTTGATTAAGTACATATCTGTGTCTCCTGTGAAAGGTGATACAACTCGAAAATCGACATTTTATAGCAGATTGAAAACAAAGTTCAAAATTCGTAAACCAATAAAGCAAGAATTGACCCGCGCACTTCTTTTTATAGATTAAAATAAGGTCTTTATAACTGCATTTGATTTTTTTTTGTAAATATGATAAATTCCGAAAAAGTCACGAAAAAATATGTGAGTTGTACCTATTGATATATCCAATACGAAAAGGAAAGATGTGTGAAAAGATACAAGTATAGTTATATCATGGTGCACCTCAGAACAAATTTTTTTTGACTAAGGGTAAAATGATGTACATGAACTTTGAAAATCCTATAATTCAGTGGTATATGTTCCTAAAATAAAGTAGCCCGAACTAAAGTAGAAAGCAAAACATAGAAAATTAAATTTTTCAACTTTATACCCGGTTACAGTTTAAATTTCTCTAATTTATATCAGTTGGTAAAAATCCAAGCCATGTAAAAAAATGTGTTAGAAGATACAAGTCAAGTTATACCCCTTACTTAAAGCCATATTTTTGTGTAAATAAATTCAAATTTTAGAAAAATAATAAAATTTTATGAAAATTCTTCAAAATTTATAATTAACTCATATTTAAGGCACTTATTCATCACAATTCTTAACAACGGTATGTTGAGATCTTTGAACCATAAATATTTTAGAGGATCTTGTAGTTTCACAATACTTAAGTAGAAGTATATTACTTAAAAACTATGAAATATGTACAATTAGACTTGTTAAATTGTGCAAGAAACATAACTTACTTTGTCATTACCACTAGCATTTTCTGAATCATAAAAAAATTTTATAACTTATGAAATCACAAAAAATATAAAACTTACACAGTAAGCCTAGGTATACAAAATAATAAAAATATGTTGATTTGTAGTAAATGACTAAAGTAAGTTTAACATAAAGTTATAAAAATAGCAGTTGCATCGTCAATCAGTTGCAAACCTATGTTAGAACTCCTCATCAGAGTGATCATCAAGGTTTGGATGAGTGTCTTTGACATTATTCTTGCAGCTCAGACTTCTATAGAACTCGTGAGCACTCTCATGCAATCAGCAATCTTGGAGGAATTGGCTTTAGGCACCATATTTATTGTTTTTATATTGTAACACTTTTCGCCTTCAGAATAATCCGTTGTCAGGTAATCAGTATCCATGAATTCTTTTTTGTACATGAAACAGAAACATTTTCTTTTGTGTACAAAAAAGAACGAACAGCGACCCACAGTATCTTTTCATTGGCTGAGTTTGTTTTTCGTAGGGTAAGACTTTGTTTCAGAAAATTTTTGAAATCAATAAACTTATCATAAGTCATCTCAGTGACTGTAAACTTTGCTGTTTTGTTTGAGGCTGTGCGCACTAGTTGGTTCCAATCTCTGGGTAGGTAAATATCCATTTTCAACTCAATCAACACATAGTCAGTGTCAGCCTCCATGTGTGTATGGCCATGCACGAGAAATTTATGTTCAATGGAATGTAATTGTGCAGATATTTTATCAACCAACATCAACATACATAGTTGAGACAACAGAATTTTTATTTTGTCCAAGCCAACTATCTGAGTACATGATTAGCTTCTTGGCATTCGGATTTAATATCGGCAATTGATTAATGATAAAATCATGCAAACATGTAGCTACCTGGTTAGCTCCTCTATTGCTTTCACACTTTGGCCACATGTAACAAAAAGCTTTGTTTGTATTTAAGTAGTGTATAGTAAAATTTTATGTCCAGCTGCCTCATATAAAATTTCACATTTATTTGTAAGAACGGGGTTGGCAAACATAGTGGTAAATCTATTTATCTTCTGTTACCACCATAACATCTTCACATGTCTTAGCCACTTCTCTATCTTTCTTTCTTCATAAGCAGCCTTAAATGCTTATTGGTGCTTTTTGAGTTTATTTTTAAGATTTATAACCTAGTCTCCTGATGCATACTTCAGCTCCATATTTACGAGATCACAGGTCGAACAAGTATCCACCGATGGTTTTTTAAAGGATGTACTCATGGTTTTGAATACTTTTTAGAAAATAGTTCTGCTAAAAGGTGTATCACTCTTTAGTTTGTATAAATTATAAAAAACTTGTTAGTTCAGTTCAGATGTCAAAAACGTCTTGGTGGTTTATTTACAGCCGTAGTGGCTTTCTGTGCAAGGAAAACAGGCAATATGAACTTTCAGGTCTTCTAGCTTGAAAGCAGGGATTCACTTACCGATTTTACGTTTACGTGGTGGAAGGTGACCGCCATTGTCCCGTAGTTTCTTAGAAGCTGCTTGAAGGAATTTGTGACATTTGCAAAAGTCTTCAAGAAACATCCTTTGAAAAGCGGATGTTTTTTTTTATTATCGGGACTATGAATGACATAACGAAAGCTGTCCTTTTGTTTTTTCTTTGGACAAGATTTGGATGATTTCTTTTGGCATACTACAATACATTTCATAATGTAATCGGACCTATTTTCATAACTACCTAGACTCCAAAACTGAGTGGAGTGGTCCCGGGTCACTTCATCCCAGCGCACCTCCGCTTACTCACACCTCCGTTTGAATGCTCGAACTTGTATTACTTTGCACATTTATAATTGCTTAAATATATTACAGGTATGGTATGAATTTGATATACAATTCAATTTATATCCTTTAATCTCAAAAAAAATTATTTGTGCAAAGTGATACTACTCTACATATATCACTTATCACAAAAATATACAGAAAATTGATTTCAGATTGGCAAGTACATGTTGACTTGTAGCCTTGCCCACTTTTAAAAAAGTTTGGTCAAAGTGATTTAACTCTAATTATATTAATATTCACAAAATAAATACCGAAAAATAATATGTGAAACTAAATTCATTTACACTTATACCACGAAGCACTAAAATTTGCTTCTAAAGCAATCACAAAAAGGGGTTACAAGTCAACATATATCAATATGCACCTTTTTTTGGATGAAATAATGCTAATTGTATCACTTTGCACAAAGTTATCTCCAAAACTATGGCAGATAGAAGAACGTGAGTTAAACCAAAAAGAATTTTTTTTTGTGCTGATAATTCCTACATAAAAAACGCAAAAATGGTACAAGACGACTTGTATCACCTTTCACAGGAGGCACAGATATAATGTTAAAGAGATTAAAAATCTATACCGCAACTGATATAAAGGAAAGAACAATAGAAGGTAGTTGTGCTAGAAACAAGCAAATGTAATCGTAAACGATAAGCGCCGACATTTAGAAAAATTATTAAGACAAGTAACAATGTGAATAAATTGAAATATAAAACGTAGCGTCATAAGCCGGTACCGCAAGTAACTTACCTATTTGCGCTTTACTGGTTTCATGGAGAGCTTTGGATGTTAAATATTCCTCAAATTTCTGGTCAATGTATGTATTTATTTTATTAACCACAGTGTTTGGGATACTTGTAATTTCTTCAGCTGACAGAACATTGTTGAGATGATTCGATGAACCGGCTTCTACACTAACAGCTTCCATTTTTTCACAAAATCATTTTTCTTTCACCGAAGGAACGAAACCGATTCTCAGACCAAACCACGCTAAAATGTGACGTTGATAATTACGAGTAGTTGATCAACGTTCAATCGCAAATCATAAAAACACGTTCATATATAATGATGCAGCTTCACATCGCTGTTCGGTGTTCGCATTTTTTGCCGTTGTTTCTTAATATTCGTGTTGAAGTCAGAATAACGAACACGCCATCCACACGTGTCGTCATAAACAACGAATATGCCGCGCATTTTTGCTAGTCTCACTAATTATTCAATTAAACACATCTATCGCTAGGCGGTACAAGAACTTATTCGGCGTAATATATACAAACATGTATTCTAAATTCTAATCCTTGCATGTGTTCTCAAAAAACAACAATTGACGGATACGGGCGTTCGTGTATTCACGTAGGTATTCGTCTTGTTCGTAAGAATAATTAATATATTACTATTATCATAATAAATAATAATAATAATAGACGAATAGAGCCATTTCATATCGTCGTGTTTGCGCCAATAAGATGACTATGCGAACAGGGATAGCGATGTGAAGAGCAGGTCATAGATAAAACTTTGTATGCTGCCTTTTTACATTCCAATTTGAGTATCCATAAAGCTATTACGACTTAACCTGGAGAAATCACTAAGAATTTACACGTAGGAAATTACTTTTTATCCCTTCGCATATGTTATTATTATTATTTTGTGTTTTATGGCAATCAGCTGTTGTTACTGCCAGTTTCAAGTATTAGTATACACACGTACTACACGAGGTTAATAATTTTGTAGCGATCAGCTGAGCAGAACTTGCAGTATGTCGAGCACAGGGGGATGAAATAAGTTTTAACAGATCTTTTCAATACAGAAGAGTATAATTACATATTTATAGTTGGATATTAAACAAATGGATAAATCTTCCAAGAACCTTGAAAATAAGAGGATTTTGAGAGGAGAGCAGAGTTGTGATACTTGTAGGTTTGAGGAACTGAAGTGGGAGATGGTCATATAAGAGAGGGCAATTAAAGAGGAGGTGATCAGTGGTTCCATCTCCCAGACCACAATCACAGATTCAAGAACTTCTTATACCCAGTTTATGAAGAAATACAGGAGTACAACAATCACCCAATCTGAGCCTGCAGATGACAGATGTTATTATTTATTATTATTATTATTATTTTGTTTTATGGCAATCAGCTGTTGTTACGACACAATAACTATTTCTGCCAATTTCAAGTATTAGTATACACACGTACTACACGAGGTTAATAATTTTGTAGCGATCAGTTGAGTAGAACTTGCAGTATCTCGAGCATTGAGTTACCTTGAACAATACAAAAACAGGGGGATGAAATAAGTTTTTACAGATATTTTTAACATAGAAGAGTATAATTTATAAAGGCGTCTGGCCATTGTTAAGAAGAAGATTAGCAATAGGGGATAACTTTTTAGCGACGGAGGACGGTAGTGGGATGTCTTCAAATTTTGAAAGAATGTTCAAAACTAGGGAAATCAGGAGTTCTAAAAAATTGTCATTAGGGGAGCAGGAAGAAGTAGGGGGGAAGGCATTATCAGATTTAGTAGATGGAGGGTTAGCAATAATAGCATTATGGGCAATTTTGTCATAGCCTGGAGATAAAGACGGACTGGGTTTTGATGGTTTGTATATTGTTTTTTTGTAAGAAAGATTCAGTGAAGGAGAACTTTTAGAAGCATCTGCATACGATTTTTTAACTGAAGGGAAGAGGGATGATGCTTCCTTGAATGATATGTTCTTTTGGGACATGGTGATTTTAATATTCTTTTGCCGGGAATGTTCTAGGCAAGATTTGTCAGTTGCTAAATGAGGGCCTGAGCATAGCAGGCAGGAAACTTCAGAGGATGCAGGACAAGAGTCACCTGAGTGAGTTTGTGCACATCTGAAGCAACGAGCACTGGATCGGCATTGGGCTTTCACATGGCCAAATCTACAACAGTTTAAGCATTGTATGGAAGGCAAAATGTATGGATCAACGGTTAATGATGAGTTAAAAACAAACACTTTATCAGGTAAGCATTGTCCAGAGAAAGTGATCACTACAGAACCTGTGGGGGTCCAAGTGGAACCAGACTCCATGGACACTTTTCTGTTTAAGCGACGCGCCTTCAAAATTGTTATATCACCTTGGCTTGTGGAGATTGTTGATACAACTTCCTCCATAGACCATGAAGTTGGGATCCCGCGGATCAGCCCCATTCTTTTTATATTATATGTAGGAATTAAAGCTATATAGTTATGAGATTTAAGACTCGGGTTTCTGAGAAACTCGTTTGCTGCACATGCAGATGAGAATTCTACAGAGACCCGATTTCTGCCAACACTCTTTATACCATCATTTTTAATATTTTTAATGTTTGATGTAAATAAAAAATTTCCAAAATTTAAATGTTTAAATGTACTGCCTGACTTAGGGTGAGTTTCTGACCTGGACACATGAACAATGAAAGGACCTTTGTCAGAAGGATGGTAAGATTTTTCTTCTAAAAGACTTGGATGAGTGTAAATAAGGTAATTAGTTTAAGATGGAAGAGCATTCGAAACAGATTTTTTAGGAGTAGGGGACGAATCCCGATTTATACTTGGACGTTTTCTTGTTTGCACATGTTGAGAGAAAGGGTCAGGGGAGTTGTTGACATCAGAAAACGGGATTGGGTCTGGGGGCTTAGGAGGGATTGGAATACAATCCATGCTCATTAAGAGCTAGATAATTCGTACAACCACTTACCAGGTGAGGAAGAGAAAAACAGAAACACTTAAAATAACTCAATGATGATAACAAAATCACCAAAATAACCGACAAATAACGAAAACCGTGTGTACACCGCAAACGAAAAATTGACAGTCCGACAGATGTTTAATGTGTATATTGTGTTATTAAGAAATAATAAATGCATACATTTTCGGTCAGTGTCATCATGTCAGTGCCAATTGTCAGTGTCAATCACAAAAGAAAAATAGAAATGGAGGAAGAGCAATGTTTACAGGAATGTGAAAATTATATAGAAAATCATAATATACAAATACTTATCAAAGATTGTATTGTTCAACTCTGTGTTAATAAGCCTGCAAACCCTGTGTTGTTTCTACGACAACATTTCCAAAAATTGGAGCGTGTAAGTAACTATATGTAAAGTTATGTGTACATCTTTTGATTACACGAATTTAATAATTTCTTTTATAAAAGGCTATGTGTAGCATAGCATAATAAGAAAAATATTTTACATTTAACTAGCGTACTTTTTACATTTTTATGCTATCGAGTAATGTGCCTAAAACGATTCATAAACTTTCTATCAAAATTTTGTAAAGCCTTGATCTTTATCTGCTGCTTTGTACAGATGTACTTTGTCAATGCACATTGACAAAACAGTAAATTTCTTTAATTAGTTTAATATATTTGGCGTTCATACACTTAGAAGCATAGAAGACAATAATAAAGTTCCAGAATAGATTTTTTCCAATTTTGTCTATGTTAGTAAACATAATTGAACAAAATTTACCTTAGGGGCTGAATCCTGAATGATTGTATTAATAGAAACAGCTTGCAAAAGTGTAACTTTTCCAGAGGTTAGGGTCTAGACTTGATTTTTATATCTGCTGTTAACCCGTCAAGTGTCCCTTGTACCACATAGGCACATAAGAAATTTTTTCGGAAGTTTCGCATTTATGACAGTTTGAACGAAATGAGTTACTTAACTAATAATAAGTTATTAACAAAACGTTATTAATAACTTATTATTAGTTAAGTAACGCTAATAATAAGTTATTAATAAGTTAAGTAACTCATTTCGTTCAATCTGTGATAAATGCGACACGACGGGTTAATGTACCCCTGCTATTTTAATACTTCATGTAAAGTTTCTGATGCAAAGCACTTCACATTCTTCAACTGTGGAAGTGTGTATAAACTTGTATTATGCAATTATTATTACTATTGCTTAATATTATACAATAGTAATGATGAAAAGTGGGAAAACACAGGTGACATTGGTTCAGGTAGAATACTGCTATGATAGCCCTTCTAACCTCTTTCTTAGTGCATAGAACACAGTATACTATCAATATACATATGGTGTCAATATATGCATAATGGAGGTGGTTTGATCAACTCTGATATAGAAAATTGCCCTACTTTACTTTATAAATAAAAAATGTATGTGTTGATAGTAGACCTGGTATACTACCTCACTTTTTCAGATTACAATTATTGATATTTTCTGTTGAAATACATTTCTTTTCCGGGCTCATCACTAGTTCACAGCATGGTTAAACATAATATAAACTTTATGCATACTTTAGAGCTGCAGAATTTACACCATTTTCATACTTTCATAGGAACAACCCATCATCTCCCATGACCCTGCTAACTTCAGAGGGTCATGGTGTCCCGCATGAGTGACAGCAACCACAACGAGATGTGATGCAACAAACCCTATACCAGTTGAAATCCCTGGAAAACTTCACCATGTACCATTGCCAAATGTTGTCAAAAAGTGACAAGTTTCGACTGTGACATTTTCCCTGGCTCCTGCATTGCTTCTCAATTGCAAACAAGGAGCTTACTAAGCACAGCACATCATTATATGTTTCAGAAAATGTCTTCGTATTTTGTTTCTAATATTTTGTAATTATATAAAAATATATGTATATAATATGTATATATATTTTTTATATAGTTTGTTTCTGCCTGATTTTGGAACTATGGTAAAGATTAAATTAGAAAAAGAAAAAATTGTATCCCATATCTTTCAATTATTTTCAGTCTTTTCGATAATAGATTGCCAAATGTATGAAGTTGACTTCTATTCACTTTTCTATTCTATTGTCGAAAGCCACTTGTAGGCTGTTGATAAAATGGGTGAACCAGAAAAATTCAAAATGTTCTGAAAATTTGTGACCTCTATGGAAATATTGCAGTAAGAGTAGCACAGCAAATGGATTGAGCATCTGAATCAAGAAACTTTTATGTTAAAGATTTTGCTCGCCCTGGTCTCTCTGTTACAGATTACATAGTCGACGCCATTTTTAAAAACGTGGGGCAAGTTAGTAGTTATGACATACCTACCTGAAAAGTGAAAACAAACTACTAGTGTTTTAATCCTAAAGACGTAATATAATCTAAAGAATCCTAAAGATAGATATAATCCTTTGTATATACAGATATATAAAAGAAAGAAAGAAATTTAATGGACCATGCACGCACTTGCGATTCTCAATTTTTTTGAAGAGATAAATCACTTTTATGAATAGTCGATCTCCTACGACAAGAACGTGCGAAAAATGTCAAAGTCATGGTCACCACAGACTGGCAAAACCCGGATGAACCTGCGATCAGGAGATGCTGTGTGTTTGCCGGGATCGGAAAGGCATTCGGAGCTTTACTGCCAAGAGCAAAGTGGCTGAAGCAAGGAATTAAGAAAATAAAGATGGCAACAAGTCATTGAACAAAATGGTTCATATGCTTATATTATAATTGAATTTAAAAATACGAAAAATTGTTTTCATATATACCCATGTAACATACGAAAAAGCTTTTTCCATGACCATATAGAATTCAACAACTGTCTTTTCACAAAATTGCTCAACAAGTCCTTATCTCTGGACAGGAGCAGGTGAAAGCGGCGGCGGCAGCCGCGGCCGCATCGGAGGGCGAGGCGGACGGCGAGCTGTCGCCGTTGCCTGTGCCGGCTGGCCTGCCGCCGCGCCGCCGCGGTGCCATCAGCGCCGAGCCCGTCACGGAGGAAGATGCTACTAGCTATGTTAAGAAGGTGGGTTGAGTTTTTAATTGAATTGTTTCACGAACTTCTTCTTTCATAAACTAGGTATTTCTGGTTGATAGCCTGTGTTTTACTTAAGGTTATTTTTTATTTATCTACTGTTCCTAGTGGCCATATCCCTTTCGCACCTGAAACTTTTTGCTCTTCCTTAAACCAACATTTATAAAAAATAATGACCCTTAGAAGCTTTAAATAAAGCTTAAATAAAATCCACTTTAGCAAAACATGCCGCACGATCGTGAGTTTTGTTGTTATTACGTCTTTATTTCTCTTTATTAAACGTTAGTATTGTTTAGATATATTTATATTATCATAATAAAACAATGAATTAAACAACATCAACTATTTATTTCACTTATTTGTACTCACCGTCTTTATTTATTTTCATAATACCTACATTTTACATACTTAAAGTATTTTTATAGTATTTTTATTTTTACTTTTTAATGAGCTTTTTATTTTTAAACTTGAAACACGCCTTTCAGACAATAAACAATATAGGTCTTTGAAAACATAAAATGAGATCCAAAATATGATTTAAATGCTTGACTTACACATAATGAGTCTCTTAATTTTAGGAATCAACGTGGTAGAGGTAAAAACAATCTTTACCGCGACTCATACACAGGTACACGTCACATTTTCGGCACCTAATTGTAGTACGTGATCTGCAGCTCTCCAAACGACAAACTCGAGGATCCTTCAATTCGTAAAAATCTGTAAGTGTAGGTACTCAAGCGGTCCGGGACCCTTGATGGACTAAGTCTACCCTAGGGAGGCCTTCCTATCTAACAAGGGAAAAACACTTATAACATTTAATCCACTTTTTAAGATGAATCTATTTATAATAATACAATTGATAATTCTTAGACTATTTTTGGGCTGAAACCCGTGATGGAATGCCATGGAACAATCTTCCATATACTATCTATTTTAAAATTTACAAATAAATTAAAATAATGACAGGCTTATGAGTTACCAGTCATAAAAAATTGTCGGCAAGTTTGTTTGTGCGATAACCTCTTTTATTAGATATGGCACAAGCAAACGTTGCAATCGCCCCTCTTGTTTAATTTATTTTATCAGTGAAGCTGATTAAGTAAATTCCTTTATACATTTCATTTTTCAATAACGTCCCTACTTAAATCAGGACCATATACATTAATCGGGATTACTCTCAGATGAGCCCCCTACCGATAGGAATATATATACTTGATCATGTTTAAATGTTAAATGTTTAAATGACAACATCTTATTACACCAAAAATGATCTTATAGTATTTATTCTCCATCAATAGAGCCTTAGCCACAAAACCTGATGAAAATCAGCCAAGATCCCGGCTGGTTAATTAATATCTAAATTAAACAGTGTAAGTTATTATTATTTCTCATACAATTCATGATTAATTAACAACCCCATATTAATCATTTACGTTACACAATTATACGCAATTCAAATAACCAATACTTATTATTAAATAAATAAACAATTGTTACAATAACCCATTGAATACAATCAAAGTAAAATTATAATTAATTGATAAGTAATAAATACATTATTGTCCCAATAATAGTAAATTTAGTTAATCCTACTTATATTAAAATTAATACTAAATTAATCAAGTTATATTATCATACATTATCATTCAGTTGGCAAAACAAACACGTTTGTCATGAACTGTCATATTAACTTTAAACTTTTCTGAATGATTAAAAGTTTATTTAAAAGTTTGTATATTTCTAAAGTTTAAACCTACCTAAATATTAAGATTTTACCTCCCTAAATATTACCGGACAAACCTACCTATGAATAGATCATAAAATTGGATCCAAAGTATTTTACTTAACCCAAAATGATACCTATAAATTAATGAATTTATATTTCACAACGCAATGCAGAGAACTTTTTCAAAATGCACCGAAATACACCTGACAAAATTCTATACCAATAACGTTTAAAATACATTACCTATTCACAACCCTTATACTATTTTACCCCACTGAGGATCCTATTCTACATCCGCGTGTTGACCCATAGACAGCAATATCACAATATTATATCACGGACGTAAAAAATAGGCGGACGGAACATCGCTAAGCATAAACTGAAGCATAGCAATGGCGGCGGCGTGAGTTTGTGTGAGTGAATGGAGTGTGGCCATAAAAGAAAAATTACCCCAAATTACGGTAAAAATTTCGCTACCTGTTCCATCTAATCCTAATATTTAAAAATACCTAATCCAGATATCTAATCCTAATATTTATGAACCTGCGCCTAATAAGTATGCAACGCTACCAATATTTATGTATTATTTTTATTTCTATGTATTAGGTAGAAAACAATCTTCCATTCCGTTCTCGACGTTAGGAGATAGATTGCTTTACTAGATAGATTGCTTTGTGCAATACGTAAAGAAGTTGAGACCTTTATTATTTAAACTACATTTAATCCTGTAGTATTACTTTAGTTTCTAATTACCTACTGATCACTTAGTCACTAAATAATACGCAAATAATATCCTAGATGGCACTGGCGGTAGTGCTATATGAACATGAAACTTATACTCGACCCCTGGGATTATGTACGTACTAGTTTTAAAAAAATATTATAATACCTATTCCTAATACCTAGTCCAATATTTATACCTCACCTGTACAGATTTTATTCCTAGCAACACAGGTGAATGAGCTAAGGCATTTAGGTATTTTATTCCAATTGATGTAATTTAATCAAAATGTGAAAAACAACGTGATAAATTATAAACTTACTTATGAAACGTGATTCCCTGACATTTTTTATTGTAAGTGGAATTATTTCTACAAAATTTAACTGCACAAGACGGCATTGTTTTTTAATTTTCGTCGCAACAACGACACAACTACCACCAATGAGTTTCGGCTGCGTTGTGCCGGCTGATCGGCATCCTATTGATGTAAATGTGTGCGTGTGGCTTGTGTGTACAAGCGGATCGGCATCCTTTGGTGCTTCACTTCTAAGTTCGGCAATGCTCCGTCCGCCTATTTTTTACGTCCGTGTATTATATATACTCGTAAACTTTGGCCGCATAGCTAAATCGGCTATCACCTTCTCTCTTATGGAGATTATTAGGCGTGGCTCAAATTAAACGTGCACATTATTAATAGTGTTATTTTAGTCTTTGAAATTTTACTTTTTTAGAGCATTGGCTCCACACTTATATCTATGATTCGTAAATAAAATGTAACACGGTAAATACGTGCCGCGTGTACCTGCCGCGTGTACCTGCCGCCCCTTAGAGGTTTCTCTCCGGGTATCTAAAATTAATTTATTATATTATTAGCTAAATTACGTATATATATAGAGACCCTTGTGTCACTATATGTAAAAACCTTTTCCTTATTGATTTTCTTTTATCTGCATTATCTATCCATTGCATCTCCTTTTTGGTGATGCTGCTTGGATTGGCTTTGCAGGATATGTCATCTCGGATCATTACGTTGTGAGGTGTACATAGAATTAAAAAAAAAATACTTTCTTATATTATTCTAAAACCCCAACGAAATTCTAACCGTGTTATATCAACAAATGAATGATATATATACTTGTACACCTAAATGTATACTTTTACTCTATTAACTCTAAGAATAAATAAATTACAATAATAGTATAATATTTCAAGAAATAAATGTATATACAAAACTTTGTTTTATATACAACGTTGATAAAAGCGAGAGGCATTAAATGAAACCACATATTCCGTGTATCATTATCAGGCTACACAACAAAAATCAGATCAATGTAAGCCATAGTTTAGTCACAGGAATGTTTTTTAGTTTTTACTTAGCTTCATTTAAACACTCTGTATCTTCCCGATCACCTGATCGTAAGTTTGTACTATAGGCATAGGTCGTTATCTAAACGACAAAAATCACGCGAGCGATGCGACGTTGCTAGTTCTCATCGTAAGTTTGCAGTACAAACAAAAGTACAGATCACGGTTATCTCACTCTAATGTAATAAGCGTAACAGAAATAGAAATAGATCAGTATGTTGCTATGGCGCCGGCGGCGGCTCGGCTAATTAGGTCAAGGGCAGGGCACAATTTTTACTTTGTTTAGTGCGAAGACGCGTTGCATCCGGGGTGCACGTTGCGCAATTCAGCACGGATTATTGTCGCTCACGCGTCCCATTTACTAATGTTAAGTTTTTATTGTGATAGGACACGGAATTTATTTAGTGTTAGTTTTACTTTTGTGACAGGACACGTAACTGAGTATTTTAGGTTTAGTTTTGTGAGTCGTTTTTTATTATTTTGTAAGTACGTAAGACATCCACAATGCCTCGTGCTACATACACGGCGTCAGAATACACTGACATGATTTTAATCTACGGGGAATCCCACGGAACCGCAGCTCTAGCTCTGCGAACTTACCGAGAAAGATATGGAGACAGCCGCGCATATCAATGGATTTTTTTATCTGGGGGTTTGTGAAAAGTGAAGTGTACGCGACAGACGTAAATACCGTAGAGGAACTTAAAAACCGGACTATTTTAGCGTTTAATAAATTAAAAAGTTTAACGACAAACAGTGACCTTATTGCACGATTAAATAACAGTATTATACGTCGTTATAATTTGTGTACCATTGCAAACGGCGGACATTTCGAACAATTGAAGATTTAATGTGTAAGGGTTACAATTAATTATTTTTGTTTATTATTTTCATTGATCATACCGTCCAACGTTACCTACACCACATGTTTACATTATCATCCACATCAAACCCGGGTGCTCCGCTGTGTAGGTAGGTGTGCGAGCCGGTGAGCCCGCGGCCGCACGCGCTATGCTATTCAAATGCCACGTTGCCAATTTGTTACGCAGGTGGTGGCAGGCTACTCAACAAAGGATGTTTACATTTTAACTTAATTATTAAGCTATTTAAGTTCTTTGAAAAACGTTTTTTCGTATACTTCTCGTAAACTTTTTTTAATAGTTTCGGATTAACAGTAGGCACTTATAGTATATGTGGATTCATTAAATGCCTCTCGCTTTTATCAACGTTGTATATAAATATAGACATAATTTTATCATAAGTTTTATTTTATCGAATATTATATGGTTTTAATCTATTCACATGTACAATTAATTCTTGGTTATTTTGTATTTTTGTTACAAGATAATTGTCACATCCTATATATCGTAATATTCGAAATAAACCTTTATATGGTCGACTAAGTTTCCGACTTTTACCTGATATTCTTTTTGGACAATGTAACAAAACTAATTGTCCTACACGAAGTTTAATATTAGAAGCTTTTTTATCATACGATCTTTTTTGTACTAAACGAGCTTTCCTTAAATTTTCTCTCGCTTGATGTAGTGCACTTATATAAGCATATTTTTTTTGTTGAACGGTCATATTACAAGTAGGATTTAACCTTTCATCAAATGGAACTTCAGGTTCTCTACCAAACATTAAATAATAAGGAGAAAATTTAGTCGAAGCTTGTTTTGAACAATTATAAGCATATATTATAAAAGGTAAAATTTGACACCAATCCCTTTGACTTTGGTTTACATATTTAGCTAATGAATATGAAATGGTTTGATTCAATTTTCCTACTAAACCTAAAGTTTGATGGTGCATAGTGGTAGCTAAGGAATGTTTTATATTATATTGTCTTAATAAAGACTTAATTAACCTAGACGTAAACATGGAATCTTTATCTGACAATACTTCACATACCGTCCCGAACTTTGTTAAAATTTCATTAATAAAGAAATTGTATATTATTTGAGCTGTCACTTGTGGGACTGCTTTGCAAATAGCGTATTATATACACGTTATTATATATTTATAACCATCTACTGAACGATTAAAAGGACCTAGTACATCGATTCCTATCTTTTCAAATAAGCGATCTGTTACAACTGGGCGTAGTGATTTTACATTATTACACAATTTCTTTTCTTTACATGGCATACTACTCTTAATATCTTTTTTAACCTTTTCCACTACATCAACTTTAAGATTCTGTTTCTCAGAATAACACACAACTTTGGAGTCTTGAGGACTCGGGGGTAAATTAAATTCATTTTCACTTGGTTCATTTACCACTAACTTATCATCATTACTAACTACTAAATCAGAAAAATAAACATACTCATCCTTACTTAATTCATTTGAAATCTGTATTACCTGAAGGGTATTTTCGTTAATATCATTATTATTAAGATTATTTACTTTATTTTTTGTAATAAAGTTACAAATAATGTTATTCAATTGAACATGACCTTCCTTAAAGTTTAAGATCGCACCGGACTTTTGAAGAAAGTCTTGCCCGAGAATTAAATTTCTTTCAATATTATCGATTATGTAACAATTTTGTACATAAACAACATGTTCAATTTCCAAGCATATTTGTACTTTACCTATTATATCCATTAAATTACCATTAACGGCTCGAATTTTTACATTTGCAACCTTATGTATTATAATATTTAATTGATTACGTAATAGTTGAGATATTACAGACACTGAAGCGCCTTTTATTCTCTAATTTTAACCTTAATATTGGGACTAAACTTACATGTAATATTTTCTTGATTAATCGGCATCAATGGTGTCCCAAGCTGTCTCACTGACGCCGGTGGAATTTGGGAAATTCATTCCTTGCCTGTTGGATGAATCACCTCGATCCTGTGTTCTTCTTAAATTATATGGAGATCGATTGTTATTATCTGTGAATCTCCCTCTCGCGTTCCCGTCGATCTCGTTGGTTGAAATTTGTGAGTTTTCATTCCCACTCCTTGGTGATGTCGCAGAACATAATGGCGTTTCTTGTGGCATTCGAGAGTTTATTGGGAGTTTTAAATTCACTTGGTGCTTATTACCAAAGATTTCTTGCATCTGTATAATTATTTCTTTCAGTGCATTTTTATTTGCGTAAATTTGGGAAGCTAATCTGCACTTTTGTACGTAAGTACAATTATGTAGGAAATGCCTGATAAAAATCTGTTTGGTTATGACTGCACCGGCTTTATTTGCACACATGTCCAAGGCGTAAAAATACGTAAGTAATCTTCATTGGGCTGTTGCTTCCTCAAGTAGAAATTTGCAACGTGATCAACTTCTTTCCCAAACTCAGATATAAGTTTCCTTTTGACGACTTCGAATGTCCCGCATGAATTAATAATCGTCTTATAAAAGAATAACGCCGGTCCCTCCAAATATATTCCCAAAATGAGTTTCTTAGTCTCATCGTCATACTTATTTATCGCTGATACAATATCAAATTGCATCAAAAACTCGCTGACCAAAATTGACGACATGCCATCATATCTCGTCGTAATATGTGCCATCTTATTTCTATATTCTGAGATATATATTGTATATATCTAAAAAAAATATTCACCACACTAATATTCACACTACCACTTGCACTTTATTTGCAGATCACTTACACTTTACTTGCAGATTAACCGGCGCCTCCACTAAGTATACCCCAGGGAGGTCTTCCTAGCTAACAAGAGAAAAACACTTATAACATTTAATCCACTTTTATTAAAGATGATTCTATTTATAATAATACAATTGATAATTCTTAGACTATTTTTGGGCTGAAACCCGTGATGGAATGCCATGGAACAATCTTCCATATTCTATCTATTTTAAAATTTACAAATAAAATAAAATAATGACAGGCTTATAAGTTGCCAGTCATAAAAAATTGTCGGCAAGTTTGTTTGTGCGATAACCTCTTTTAGATACGGCACAAGCAAACGTTGCAGTACCCATCATATCTCTTTCCCTGGGATGGATTATTTGCTGGTTTGTATCTTCCGATGATCTAGGTATTACAGGATCAACTGGTGATGAGGCGCGCTGTTCTCTATCAGGGTATTTATCAATGTTTCGGCAACTTTAAACCTAAACGAGAGCAGGTCTTTTGTGTCTCTCGCTGCTTCTCTTGCTAACATATCACATCTATACAATCGCCATCCATTTACCATTGCCAGATCCATGAAATGCAGTATAACTTTAAGGGTCCATTTGCGTGTTTTCATAAAAGTGCGGTGATATTCCATAGACTGATCTAATACGTCTACTCTACCCATAAAAGAATTATAGCTTTTCACAAGCTTTGGTGTGTCAATGTCTATGTAACATTTCTGTTTCTTATCATAGCGCTGAACTATTTCAGTAGCCGTGCCACCTGTGCAATTAGAAACAGTCAACACTGCTTTGCTATCTTTCCATTTGACTAACGCGACGTCACCTGAAACTCTTTGATCGATCTCGCCTCTTTTCATTTTGCGGTCTTCTTTTATGCTGAGGTCCTTACGATCTGGCACGCGGTTAGCCACTATGGTTCCAGTTCCGTGAAATCCATTTCGTGTCAAGGTATCTAAAAGAGGTATAGTAGTAAAATACCTGTCAAAAAAAATGCAGCTTCCATTTGGGACCTTTTTTATGAGTCGAAGGACAGCCGCAGGTCCAAGGCCCAGTGAATGAGATTTTAAAATTTACTATGGCATTAACCCTGCACTTGGTCATAGTAAATTTTAAAATCTACCATCAGCCCTTCACTGGTTGTGACTGCGAAATTTTTTAAGCCAACTGGGCGTGGCTTATTCTTAACAAGTTGTCGGAGATGGCATTTACCGGTGAATGGGATCATTTGCTCATCCACCGAAAACCTGCCTGGTCCTCTCAATATGTATCTTGTCACAGCCATTTTTAACAGCGTTAAGGACTGGTTGTACTTTCCAAAGAGGGTTTTCTGCATCTTTTGCGGGTACAATGTCCGTATCAACAACATGTAAGTTATTGCGTAAAATTGCCATTCTGTCTCGCGTCATTGCATTAGTTATCATGTTGATGCTAATATTCCTTCGCCAGTAACATGGCTATCCGGGGATAAGAGAGATTGCCCATGAGCAGGTGAATTCCATACAGTCGTTTCATATCTTGTTTATTTGTGTTCAAACCTCTCGATCGAAGTCCGGCTTAGGGTGGCCAGGGTAGTCATGAGACTTGTCAATATAATCAGTTTTCACCCACAGACGCCTGCGTTGGCGACACTTCACTTATAATAGCTTTTTTAGGTTAGGCTGCTTCTTGCATTTCTTACTTTTCTTTTGCTTTTTGGCCTGTGATGGCCCATCACGTTCATAATTTTGACAGACTAAATCAGAATACCTCTTTTTCAAACCTGGTGAAGGGGGACACTCCTTCTCTGGCTTTTCATCTTCACTTACAGCTGGTGCAGCACAAAAGACCTCGTCACCCTCATCGATGTCCATATCTGAGGATTCTCCATTATTTAAAACATGAAAAACACGCTCATCATTCAATAACATACCTGAAAAATAACAAAACAATTAACTCTATGAGCGAAGGTATGCAACTCATTTTTATGAGTAAGTTTAAATTTATACTATGGTATATATGTATGTATATATAAATTTGTATGTAAGTATTGATATCCATAAATATTTATTGGTTCTATCTTAATATAGTATTTTAGTATATTAAGTCGTTGTACACACTATTATTGCATTTTGACCAAACTCTCCAGTCTTGGGTCTGCTGGAAGAAATTTCTTTAGAAATAAGCTGTACCTTTGTACTTACTTGTTTTGTATTGTTTCTATAAATTATCTGTTCACATGTGTGTACATAAATTGTTAAATAAATAAATAAACCCGAGAGCTTACGTAAGTGTGTTCCCTGTTTTCAAACAAGCCAGATGGACGTAAATATCAAACACGGTTAAATATTTCATACTGTAAGATTATTAGATTTTAAAAAAGATGAAAATACAGCATACATTTAATCAAATTATACATAAAAACCATAAAAGTAATACAAAAACTTACGTCGCTTAGTATGGGAATCAAAAAACGCCGACATTTTGGCCGCATCTGAGACAACAATGACCTTAGAACGCCGCGAAACATCTTCTGATTGGTTATTTGTTAAATGCACTATGATGTGGTTTCGGGCGCGTGCGACGAAGTAGATTTACTGCGCTCGGAGATTTTTTTAGAGTTTAAACTCACGATCGTTTAATTCAGGTACAAAAGGGATACAGAATCTAGATCTACCTCAGGTACCAATTATCCTACACTTAAATGTAGATTTGTTATTAATACCCTAATAAATGTACATGGGAAGAATTTGTTTTCATATAATTTATACTAATTTCTTATGTGTTTCTTTTTATTAACTTATTTATATTAGGAAGACCATCGTATATTTTCATGCATTACAGTAACAAATAAGTCTCTACTTGCGTAAAATTATCAAGTATTAATTAAACATATTAATAACAACATAAATACAATACGAAAGTTATAATACATAAGTTTGTAATCTAAATACAAAATTTCATCCAAGTAATTAAGTTTTGAGTCATATAAAAAAATAAGGGCTGATTCCTACTCAGTCTAAATGATATATATATATATATATATATATATTTATATATATATATGAATATACAACGTTGATAAAAGCGAGAGACATTTAATGAAACCACATATACTATAAGTGCCTACTGTTAATCCGAAACTATTAAAAAAAAGTTTACGAGAAGTATACGAAAAAACGTTTTTCAAAGAATTTAAATAGCTTAATAATTAAGTTAAAATGTAAACATCCTTTGTTGAGTAGCCTGCCACCACCTGCGTAACAAATTGGCAACGTAGCATTTGAATAGCATAGCGCGTGCGGCGGCGGTCTCACCGGCTCGCACACCTACCTACACACAGGAGCGCCCGGGTTTGATGTGGATGATAATGTAAACATGTGGTGTAGGTAACGTTGGACGGTATGATCAATGAACATAATAAACAATAAGAATTCACTGTAACACTTACACATTAGATCTTCAATTGTTTGAAATGTCCGCCGTTTGCAATGGTACACAAATTATAACGACGTATAATATTGTTATTTAACCGTGCAATAAGGTCACTGTTTGTTGTTAAACTTTTTATTTTATTAAACGCTAAAATAATCCGATTCTGAAGTTCCTCTACGGTATTCACGTCTTTCGCGTACACTTCACTTTTCACAAACCCCCAGATAAAAAATTCCATTGGAGTGAGATCCGGGGACCGTGGTGGCCATCGTACTGGTCCAAATCGACCAATCCACTGCTGTCCAAACATTTCGGTGAGTCGCTCTCTGGAAGACATCACTGAATGTGGAGGAGCTCCGTCCAATTGGTACCATAAATGCCGATGATTGGCTAAGGGTAGTTCTTCGGTATAATATCTCAAAAAATTTTGCCGCGTTAAGGGTGCCGTCACTAAAAACAGGACCAAGAATTTGGTCCCTGTGTATACCAGCCCACACATTAACAGAGAAGCGGTACTGATGCTCCGACTCCCGGATCATTCGTGGATTTTCAATACTCCAGTATCTGAGATTTTGCCGGTTCCATATGCCATTGCGTGTAAATGTGCTCTCGTTGGTCCGCATGACATTTAATAAAAAGTTCGGGTCCTCAGTAACTTTGTCAAGTGTCCACTGGCAGTAAGTACGCCTGACCGGCAAATCACTTTTTAAAAGGGCTTGAACTTTTTTAAATTTGTACGGTTTGCGTTTATTCCTTTTTAAAATGTTATGCACGGTTCTATGGAAAACTCTAAACTGGCGCGCGTTGTGGTCAAAATAGTCAAGCATCTGTTGCTCGCGCGCAGTAGGTATCTGCTGCAGTGGGACTCCCTCCTGATGCGCTGCTAATGGTTTGTTTTCGAGTGCACGCTGACAATAGTATGGTGCGAGCGTTCCTAGGGCACGTGCGGCTATCTCCATACCTTTCTCGGTAAGTTCGCAGAGCTAGAGCTGCGGTTCCGTGGGATTCCCCGTAGATTAAAATCATGTCAGTGTATTCTGACGCCGTGTATGTAGCACGAGGCATTGTGGATGTCTTACGTACTTACAAAATAATAAAAAACGACTCACAAAACTAAACCTAAAATACTCAGTTACGTGTCCTGTCACAAAAGTAAAACTAACACTAAATAAATTCCGTGTCCTATCACAACAAAAACTTAACAACATTAGTAAATGGGACGCGTGAGCGACAATAATCTGTTCTGAATTGCGCAACGTGCACCCCGGATGCAACGCGTCTTCACACTAAACAAAGTAAAAATTGTGCCCTTGACTTAAATAGCCGAGCCGCCGCCGGCGCAATAGCAACATACTGATCTATTTCTATTTCTGTTACGCTTATTACATTAGAGTGAGATAACCGTAATCTGTACTTTCTTTTAAGGAAAGATTTAGTAACAGTGTACTTCGTTGTTTGTATTGCGGAATTACTATGAAAAGCGGCAACGTCGCATCGATCGCGTGAATTTTGTCGTTTCGCGGTGACCCTTAGATAACTATGTATGCCTATAGTACAAACTTACGATTAGGTGATCGGGAAGATACGTAAGAGTGTTTAAATGAAACTAAGAAAAAACTAAAAAACCTGTGACTAAACTATTGCTTACATTGATCTGATTTTTGTTGTGTAGCCTGATAATGATACACAAAATATGTGGTTTCATTTAATGCCTCTCGCTTTTATCAACGTTGTATATGTCTTTTTCGGGAGCCGGCCAGTTACTCTATTCAATAAAAAACACATACATTTCGCAGGTGGTGCCAAAAGATTACAAAACGATGGGTGCTTTATCACGTGCGATCGCGTCAAATGTGCTCTTCACTCACCTGGATGAGTCCGAGCGCGCGGATATGTTCGACGCCATGTTTCCCGTCCAATGCCTGCCGGGGGAGACTGTCATAAGGCAGGGAGATGAGGGCGATAACTTTTACATTATTGACTCTGGGGAGGTGGAGGTATGATGTATAAATGTTTTCAATGCTAGGAAAGTTTCTTTGTTTTGATCTCGTGTGGGACGGTATTAGGGAGTGATTCTCATTTTAACGGTCTTAATAACGACTCTTCCGTAGTTGTCTTTTTGTTGAAGGGGAAAATATAAAATAGTAAAATTAAAGAAACAAAACTGATTTGGTCGCGCCAAACTTCTAGTCCCCTCTGAAATTGTTGCAAGACGTTTCGCGCAAGTGTACGTCAGTCAAATGATATTTTATGCCTATTTAATTAATGTTGACTTTTATTTTATTTTTTTGCTTTTGTGGCCAATTTATAGTAGTTATAATAGACAAGTAAGCAAAAACAAATATAGACAAAATATGCATTAAATATAGCTAACGCAAGAGTACATTCAGTCACTTAACCCATCATTGTTATATTCATGTTAGTTATTTTCTGACATAAGTGTTATAATTAAGTCGAGATTTGTTATTTTCATTAAATATAAATTATAAAAGGGAATATAAAAGAGAGATAAACAGTTTTTTAAATAATTTAATGTAAAAAACAAAATGGCTTAACACCTTCAAAAACCCCACTCAATGATCTGCTCGAGCAAGGGTGTCGTCGTCGGAATCAGTGCTCGACTCCTCTTCTACGTCACTTCCAGAATTACTGATGCTGCCTACTCTTATTACAATTTCATCAGTTAGTTCATCTATGATATGGTCACTATTTCTATAATCCACTTCGATTTTTTTAACTTTTTCGCAAAGCGCCTTCCATTCCATTTCACCCATCATTGAGCGTTTTTCTTTAACCAACTCCATAACCTGGTTGATATTCCAGGTTATGTTTTTTTGGCAACATAACCTTTTATTGCTGCCCAAGCCATTTCTATAGGGTTTAGGTCTGGATGATAGGGCGGGAGTTGCAACACATTATGACCATTCTCTCCAAGAATGCGATCAATATTACATTATTTTCCTTATTCTCTAAAATTAATTTATAAGGCTGAGGTTTTAACATCTCGGGGCTAAAACTAACCTCGACTGCATGTTTGACTTCTTGGAATTTGAGTTAGGACAGTGGTCTTCCTGTTTGTTGTGGTAGGATGCATTGTCCACTACCACAACGGATCTTGGAGGCAGATTGGGCATCAACTGCGTACGGAGCCATTTCTCATAGTTTTCGCAGTTCTTGTTATCATGATAGTCCTCACTTTTAGTACCGGCCTGAAAAAGTAGTAATGTATTTTTTAGAAACCCGTTTTCAGAACCCGCATGCTCTATAACAAGTCGTTGTCCTTTCGATATTCGTTTTTTTTTAACCATCGCTCCAAGATTTAGGACATATGTGATTAGAATCTACATATGACTCATCTGTGTATATAATCGGTCTTTCCTCTAAACGATAGCGAGCTACATTTTGTAAAAACTCAATACGCTTTAGTCGTATATTTGTTTGTTCTATTAATAGTTTCCTATTATCTTCCGTTCTTTTCCACTGGATCACTGGAACCTTTTCAAAATTCTTCGAAGGCTGGTTGCAGAACCTTGGTAATTTATGTCATATTTTAATTTCGTTAAAAGTCCTTTTAAGGTCGGTAATTCTTTTTTAGTTTTATGAAAATTATGGATGCTTCTTTTTATAACACCTTCATCAAAACTGTCAATATTTGTAACAATTACCAGGGGTACGAAACACTGCTAAAAATTCAGAGTTGTTGCCTTCAGCAACAAGTTTGCGCACCGTACTACAAGAGACCTTTGTTGCTGCAGCAACTCTTTTTTTCACGTGCTTTAGATTTATTTGAATGCCATCTTCGGCTTCCTTCTCCATAAACTAGGAAACATCGTTAATCATTTTTCCGGCTTGACGCCGCAAAACGTTGTTTCGATGAGGTATTTTTAACAGTAACGACACAAACAATAACGTTACAAAAATAAAAGAAACAAAACACACCAACAAGAAAACAAAACGAAAACTTAAAAAATGTAACAATAATAACAAAACTATGTTTCCGGAGTTGACTATACTTTGCAGCGAAACGGACACACGTATACAAGAACTCTGAACGCAATGAACATTCGTAAGTAAGATCGGGTTAGCGCGGGCGCCGGGAGGGGCCTTCCCCGTGTGCGTTGCCTCAGCTGGAAAGTTCTCTGCGATCATTCGTTTAGAATTTTCCTGCTGGAACAGCATTACCCTAGCAGAAATCGTTTTTTCAATTTTTTTCAAAACGACAATACGCACAAATTTTGAATTTGGCGCACATTTACAGCAGGTGACGATCTAATTGTGCATCCCACTCATAACGCTCTAAAAGCAACTTTCCAGCTGGGATAACGCACACGCCTTCCCCTTCTCCCGGTTTCGACCCGCTGCGCTGACGCCTAAAATGCGTTACTGCGACGCGACTCGTACTGTGTTCAGTCAGAGGGGACTAGAAGTTTGGCGCGATGTGTATAAATATATTTATCAACGTTACTGTCACGATTACACATGGACCATGGACACTTTTACCTCGGTGAACCCTGTTACAGATTAAGCTGGCACAAAGTCTGTTGAAATTTAAAAGGCCAAGAGGGCCACAAATACACTGTCCATTTCGAAAAAAAAATTAGGCACGTTCACAAATGGATATTGCACTATACAAGATGTCTAAAAGTAAATAAATTTGATTGAAACAGCAATAATTTAAAAATATGTAAGTAGTAGTTAGTCCGCTCTTATTTTAGTAAGGTTGGGTGGGTTAAATTTGTATTTTTCTTGTCAAAACAAACAAACAACCAAACTCTGATAACTAAAAACTATAAATAATTCTCATTAATGACTCATTTTCGTGAACGTGCTGTTTCGGCATTGAGGAATTTGTCTGCATCTAGGCCTAGTCCTAGACATTAGTGACCATATGCAACCTAATGTAACTTGTTGGATGGTTACAAAAATAACTTCAATTAGTATACTTTAACTATTTAATTTTGAGGAACTTCCGAAGTCCAAAATCCAGCCCATTAAATTATAATGAGACGAACATGGAGGTCAACTGAACCCATCTCAAAAAAAATAAAAAATAAATGTAATGTAAAATGTAATAAATATGTAGTTATCGCCGAAAATACATAAAAAATTATATACAGATGATGAGATCCTTTTCTGAAGTCGTTTAAAAAAGTCATCAAACAATACTTACTTACTTACCCCTTCATGTTCATAGAATATTAGTCATAAGCTTGACAGAGCGCGAAAGAGACAGAAAGACGCACAAATTGTAAATGTGAGACGCCACCAGCTTTAGTTATTCAACTTACCATAAGGTGGATCGCGTGCGTGTTTTGGCTTTAGCCGAGTCTCGAACACTCTAGGTCTGGAGTTTGATTTCTATTATGGACTGATGTTTGTTAAATACACATTATAATGTGATTTTCTTAATCAAACATAATATAATTATAATATTTTCCGTATCACATCTCCAGGTTTTAGTAAACGGAGAGCCAGTTACTACAATAGGAGAAGGTGGCAGTTTCGGTGAATTAGCACTTATCTATGGAACTCCTCGAGCGGCAACCGTGCGAGCAAGAATGACTCTTAAGCTTTGGGGATTAGATCGAGATTCTTATAGACGCATTCTTATGGGCTCTACTATTAGGAAACGAAGAATGTATGATGAGTTTTTGTCCCGTGTTTCTATATTAGGTGAGTTTCACATTTAAATAAAAAAGAAAATATAGTTTAACTCTTATTCGATATTATGTTGCAAATAACAGGGCATGCTTTTTCCTTGTTTATCTAGACAGACTGTACTAAACACAAATAAAGACGTAAGTGGATGAAGGTGATAAGTCGCATAACTGTAATTTGGAGTAAATCAAGGTTAAAGTTTTACTTATAGTTTTTGAAATTAGTAGCTTTTGAAATAATATGTCAACAAACTTATGTTTTAAATTTATTTATGTAACCTGTAGTAACAAGAATATGATAGAAATTAAACACTTTTGGTTGTTTTTTTATTTTAATTTGAAAAAACTGCACATAACTCCTTCTTCCATTGACAGTTTTATAGTTTTCTTTAATTCGAGGTACAAATATACTGGGTGTTAACATTGTTTAATTTTTGTATCAATAATAACGCAAATTGTATTTTTCAAATTAATTATATGCATAAATAAGACCAGAATATCGATATTTTTATAAACCGATTCAAGTTCGGTTTGAAATCGACTCATAAATATCGATATTCTCAAATAAACAAACCACCGTAGGTATGCATAAATTCGAAAGCGCGCGAGAAGTGGACGCTGTGTAAATCAAAACAATTGAATGTATTGAGTGAATGAAGGTGATATGTTGGTATCACATAAAACCTTCATTTACTGAAAAGTTATATAGTTTCATTCGAGCGACACTGATTAGGTGATAAGTACAAACATAACACCTTCCTCCTCTACAAAAAAGCAAAAGTTTTACTTTATGTTATGTTCGAAAAAGAGTTATTGTTCCATATCACTTTCATCCGCTATTAATTATAAAATTTAGTGTACATAACACCTTTATAAAAATTGTATTCTGAGAATGTACTTTAAAACCATGACTTTAAGGTTTGTGATGGTTTATATCGACATATAACCTTCATCTACGCAAAAAGACACCAAAATCCAAAAATGCGACTTATCACCATCATCCACTCACCTCTTCAACTATAAAACAAACGAACAGCTTCATATTTAATCCTAAAGTTCTCTATTCTCTTTACTCTATTAAAGTTCTCTAAATCTATTTTGTTGGATAAATAACTGATAGTTGAAAACTATCTCTTTTTAATAAGAATAATAATAATAAATCCCCAGACAAACACACCAACTGTATGGCCCCAAAGTAAGCAGAGCTTGTGTTATGGAAGACCATACAGCGAACTGGGAATAAACATACATAAATACATCCCAGAATAAACATACATATATAAATACCATAAATACCATATAAACAACCATGACCCGAGAACAAACATCTGTGTTCATCTCACAAATGCATGCCCCGGCCAGGACTCGACCCCTGGGACCTTCGGCGTATGAGGGAAGCTACTTACCACTACACCAATCGGTCGTGAGTAGTGATAATAAATATTAACAATTGATTTTCAGAAAGTCTAGAAAAATGGGAGCGACTCACGGTAGCTGACGCCTTAGAACCGGCGTCGTTCACGGACGGGGAGATTATCGTGCGACAAGGAGAACCCGGGAACGACTTCTATATTATTGTTGAAGGTATTTTAGATAACAATTATGTGATAAACGAAAAATATGTTAATATAACCATTTAGCCCCATGATGTATGTTAAATACTCGACAGTTAAATAAACTTTTTGTAGAAAAACGAAATGTACCTTTTGTCTGCCACGAAAGATTATAACTTTTATACTTAATATATCAGCTATTACGGAATTGCAGTGTTGCCATTAATAAATTAAAATGTAAAACAAAATTTTCTTTATTACTGATTTTGATAGAAGCTTTAGATTTATTATGATCCAAAAGATCTGTATTAGTTTATTTATAACAGATTATAAAAAATGTATTTTGGTCAATAAAACAGCTGAACACAGAAACCAAGCAGTGGCATGCTGTACTGTTATTATATTTAATTAAGTGAAATGTAGTTAACTTGGCTAAAGGATATGTCTTTGCGAATACGCAAGCTACCTATATAGTGCCATCAACTATACTATTTCCATTTCTTTATTTTCTCGATGACAGTTCTAATTTGATATAATGTAGTGTTGTGACCAAATAAGTAATGATATCGATCGCATATATTTATTATATTTTGAACAAAGACAAATACAACAAAAACATTCAAATATATTTTTCAAGGTGGGAACACTCAATGGCCCACCGCCATTTTGTGTTTGTTTTAATCTGTCACTCGCAACAAGACGGTCGTGCTAGTCACTACATTTCTGTTTGCTGAGTTTTTTTCACATTATCCATACGTTACGTTGTGTATTTTGTGTTCCTCCGTGTTGATTGCTGCCCAGCTGTCAAATATCAAAATGCCGAAAGGATCTGTTCTGAAAAGGCAGGCGAGAGAACTGGTGATCAAGGTTCGTAATTACTTTGAAGCAGAGTATCAAAATTGTGGCCCACTATTACCACTGTCGCAAGTGCGAGAGCGTGTTGCGGCCGCATTAGGAATTAGTGGACCTACTGTTTCAAAAATTACTACCGAAGCTTACGCTACAAGCGGCATGCACGGAAATAAACTTCGTACGCCGAAGAAAAAACGCCAAACACGTCGTGTGACATCGGTTGAAAACTTCAACGCAGATGCTATTCGCCGTCATATATATAATAATAATAATAATAATAATAAATCCCCAGACAATCACACCAACTGTATGGCCTCCAAAGTAAGCAGAGCTTGTGTTATGGATGACCCTACAGCGAACTGGGGGGGAACCCAGGATAAACATACATATATAAATATAAACAACCATGACCCGAGAACAAACATCTGTGTTCATCACACAAAATGAATGCCCCGGCCAGGACTCGAACCTGGGACCTTCGGCGTATGAGGCGAGTAATATGACTATTACTTGCGCAAAGAAATTCCAACACTTAGAAAACTTGTTGTTTCTTTACGTAAACGTGGTTTGTTCCATGGCCAAAAATCGTCATTAAGCTTAGTTTTGAAAGAAATTAGATTTTCTTATAAAAAATCGGACAATGGTCAAATATTAATGGAGCGTCACGACGTTGGCACGACTATGGCTCGCTGCGAATTTTTGAGCGAACCCAGAAAGATATCAGATTGGTCAAATGTTATTTTCACTGACGAGACTTGGTTAAATGCAAACCACACAGTATCTAAGAACTGGACTGACGACACCGCCGCTTCCACTAGTTCAGTGCCAATGGGAAAAGGTGAACGCCGTATCATATGCCATGCAGGATCTACGAAAGGATTCGTGTCAGATGCTTTACTGGCCTTTAAATCCAAGAAAACAGTGGACTACCACGAAGAAATAAACGCGGAGATTTACGAAGGATGGTTTAAAGAAATGGTGCAATCTCTGGAAGAACCGTCCATAATTATTATGGATAACGCTACAAATCACTCCAGACAAATTGATAAAATGCCGACGCAGGCCAATAAAAAACAAGAGATAATTGACTGGCTCCAATGTCATGCCGAAAATGTGGATAGTACTTTATTAAAAGTACAATTAGTGAATATTTTAAAATCGAAAAAAAGCCTCCCTAAAAGATATGTTATCGACGAAATAGCTGCCGAATGTGGTCATTGGGTTCTTCGACTTTCGCCGTAACATTGCCAGTACAATGCTATAGAACTAATATGGGCACAAATCAAAGGACACGCCGCTCGAAACAATACCCATCCCCCTTTTACGGTAAACAAGATGTTAGATTTATTAAAAAATGCATGTGCGGAAGTAACTGCCGAAAACTGGGAAAAAATTGTGAGAAAAACCCAAAACATTATAGTGTCGGATTGGGAAATTCATGTGGCATTCGATGATATACAAGTACAGGAACTTATAATCAATGTTAGGGAGAGCTCATCGAGTGACAGTGACGATTCATCAGATTTTGCTAAAATAAATAAAGATTACCTGTCGTTATAATTATTTCGTTTAATTGTCGAGTACCTACCTATACCTACTTATTTTACAACAGCTTCGAAAAGTTTAAAGAAGTTGGCATTATCAATCAACAATTAATACGTGTAACATCTTGTAATGAAAAATAATATTAGTTAATAAATTTGTAGAAAAGTATCCGGCAGTAGTTTAGTTTCTTACATTTTGTAAAAAAATATTGGGTTGTTATCGTGTTACGTTTATCGATATAGCTCCATCTCTATCAGTTATTATATTTTTATAAAATAATGCATACATAATGTAAAAAAAAACGCTCGCACAAGTTCTAACAGGAGCTGTCATCGAGAAAAATAAAGAAATGGAAATAGTGTAGTTAACCAAAGGGATACAATAGTCGATGACGGACAAACATTTCATTCCTATGATGAATCATTTTGGTTCTTGGATACCTGTTTTTGAACTGTAACAATAAATAAACATATTTCCCGCCTAGGTACAGCGGTAGTACTCCAACAGAGAGGTCTCGAAGGGTCTGAAGGTTCCCCCGTTGAGGTGGGTCGTCTGGGCCCTTCGGACTACTTTGGAGAAATAGCCCTTTTACTGGATAGACCTCGGGCCGCTACGGTCAGGGCTGCAGGCACCTTGAAGTGTGTTAAGTTGGATCGTGCTAGGTAAGAAGTTAATGTTAAGTTTAACACTTAAAAATTATAAAAACAAATAATTACTGGTGCTTTGTCTTCGATCGGCAAGAAGTTTAAATTATATTTCATCTAATAAAGACGTTGCGCTTGTCTAATAGTTAAAAGGTCATATTCACTTAATTTTATAAAATTTGACAATACATTTGTCTTAAATAAAAGCATAATACGAGTCGGCGTTATTAAATTTTCTGAGAGTTTAATTCTGTACTTTCTTGGGAAACCGCAATTCTATGTTTTTTAATAGTTTATTGTTATTTAACCTGAATTAGAATTTGCTGCTACCGATCCTTATTGATTTTAATTTTTACAGGTTCGAAAGAGTACTAGGCTTGTGCGCAGACATATTGAAACGCAACATCGCACAATACAACAGTTTTGTGTCTTTATCCGTCTAACATTTGTGTTCGTTCGCGATGAAGTCTAATAATAATAAATTATTTGTAATATTCGAGGTGGAGTCAGCGTTTCTTATGCAAGTTTCTAAGATGTGTTTTTACTAACTTAACGTCGATAGCCTTGTGTGAGTGGACGTGTAATGTATACCTCTGTCCTTGTGAGTGTTTATTAAAAAACTTATAAAGGAAGATTATTTAAAGCTGGTTAAGCTCCTTGATGCCTAATAATATGCAGTGCAGGAATTTACTTATTAAGGGTGAATGTACTGTAAGTGGAACCTACTGTGGAGGTTTAAGTCTAAAAACTAACATATTGTTTTCAATAAAAAGTTATATTAGTAGGGTACGTGACAATTAGAACGAGTAGCTGTTGTTTTCTGTGTGGAAGTGTATTGAATCATACGGCTTGCAATTATCTCCTGCGAACCTTTTGTGGTTTGCAAATAGGTATTGATTGGTTTTGTAAGTTTTGAAAAAATGCGGATCGCTCGCAACCACCGCGGCGACTTCAGCCGCTCAAAAACTTCCGCCAATTCTTAGCCTAACAGCGGCAATGTCGATTGATTCAATGACGCTTGCAGCAATATTGATAGCAATAAACAAGAAAAATAAAATTTTTGTGTTATTTAATAAAGGTAGTCTTGTTCGAGAAAAGAAAAGAGGATGGGCAGAAATGTATGGAAGCTGGTATACCTTGCAATAACAATGAGTCGTATATAAATAGAAGGGTACTTTTATGTATTTACATATGTACTAGGTCGCATGTTTCTAAGAGTTCGGAGCTGAGTTGTACCACTTTGAATCTGACAGTATTTTTTGTAATGAGGCGAGCTTACATAACCTTAAAAGGCCGGACACGCACCTGTGATGCCCCTGATGTTGCGGGTGTACATGTGCGGTGACGATCACTTACCATCTGATGAAGAGCTTGTTCGTTTGTCTCCCTTTTACAATAAAAATACGGAGTATTAGAGAATTTTTATTAGTACATGTTGCGTCATGTTGTTTAACTACATTATTAAAAGTAACATGTTCTGATTATACCCAGTACCACGTAGGAAATAATGTAGGTACAATAAATAAAAGCACAATATATAAGGATATATAATTATTATAAATAATAATAAATCCCCAGACAAACACACCAACTGTAAGGCCCCAAAGTAAGCAGAGCTATGGATGACCATACTGCGAACTGAGGGGGAGAACCAGAACCCAGAATAAACATACATAATTATATAAATATCAACAACCATGACCCGAGAACAAACATCTGTGTTCATCACACAAGTGAATGCCCTGGCCAGGACTCGAACCTGGGACCTTTGGCGTATGAGGCAAGGATACTTACCACTACACCACTCACCTCTATATAACACACTAAATAACGTCATGATCATCATCATCATCAAATATACGAGTTACATCGTTGTGGAACATTGTAGATGAATTAAAGCTTACATGACGGGCACACCCTAAGTACCATATTATTGACAGTTCATGGGCACAAGTACCTATGGTTCTTCTTGTTAAACAGGTACAATAATATTGGGAGATATTGTTATTAACATTATTTATAAGTTCCCTCCCTACTGGCAAGTGACAAACAGTCATAAACACACACACACACACACACTCACGCACATACACACAAATACATACAACACAAACTTTACACTAAACACCCTCATTGTGTTAATTATTATATATAATTTTTTTTGTTGTACTTAAACCTGCTAAATGCAAGGTTTCTTATCGTTCAATTTAATTTTTTTTCTTTAAATTCTTCTTTTTATAAAGTAATTGTCTTTTTTTTTTGCCTTTGCTGAATTAAGATAGTATTTTTGTATTTTTTTTTTGTACATTGCTATTTATTTTTTGTGTAAGTCTGATTAAGGTTAATATAAAAATTTTAAGTCCATAAATGGCCGTCAGTATTTTCACAATTGTTATTTTACTTATGTCTAAGGGCTGTGGATTTTGTAATAAATAAATAAATTATTGATTTAAAATATAGCAATATACATTTCCTAGCTCGGACTTGGCGAGACTGTATGCGTCCACGCAAGAACCGAGCTTCCTCGTTTAAACCATGTTGTGCTAAATCTTCTAGCACATTATCTCTAACCATCTCTATTATGTAGAGGCCATTATGTAAGTGCTCGCTGCAATATGATCTAGCGAACTTTAGCTGGTAAGTTTCCAAGGCACAAAGTATGAGTTGTTCCTCGCTGAGCCTTGGGAGGGTTTCTATATTCGCTTCGATTCGCATGAAGTCTGCCCTTCTATAATTTTAATATTTTTGCCTGTACATAATTGTATAACGAGTTAGGGATGTTTATTTTTGCCCTTATTGAATTTAAAAAGGCTTTTCTATGTGCACTATCCTCGATGGGAGCGTGGAAGTGGTTTAGAATGACCGCAGCTATTTTTAAATTTGTAAACATTCGTGAAAGAGTTTTATTACAATATTTTTGCCGTAATAGTCTAAAATTACGTTTAAACCTTCCATTCCCCACTTCCACCACCCATCGGCACATGCTTACAAGACGAGATTGATTAGCTTGCTCTGTGGTAAACCAGTTTTCTCTTCTGTCCTTATTTGGTGGCACGTGATGTTCGTAGCCACAAGCTTCTATATCTCCTAAGCTGTCTCTGTATCCTCGATATAGGATGAATATATCATTTGGTTCGAGTAACCAATGCAGCGGCTCCTCTTCTTTTTTCATTATGTCACTCATTATGTTGGCATCTGTCTTAGTGGCGGCATATGGCCCTTTGACATCTAATATTATAGCCGTCCATGTTTACCATCATACACGGCTTCAACAAGTTTTGATATTTATGTATGATCGCCGTTGGAATAAAAAGTTGGAACTTTTGTTATTATATACATATAATAAATAATAATAAATAAATATTTCTAACAATCACACCACATTATCTAGCCCAAATTAAGTATCATTAAAGAACTTGTGTTATGGATACTAGATAACGGATAAATAAACTTAAGAAATATATAAACACACGTAAATATTTTTTTTTATATAGGTATAAATATTAGAAATAAACTTAAATAAACGTAAATGTACCATCACATATAATTATGGCTTGGTTGTTTACGTCGTTTCCAAATAAAGTTCTTAGAATAGTATTATCTCTGGTCTTAGGTAATGTGGTCCACTCCTAAATGAGGTATGACGTAACCATTGGTCGGACATTCTCTAAACATAGGCAAAAAACGTTCCAGTTTTGTAGTAATGTCTCAGTCTGTGTCGTCTGAGTCTGAGTTCTTATTTTGTTAGATAAATACCTAATGCAGTTTTAGGTTGGTTACAACTTTCACTTAATACATTCACTCTAATCGCGTTTGCTTTACGATGACGGGTAACATTAGCACAATTGACCATAATGTGTGTTTACAATCTGCGATAAATCCTCTACGGCACATCATGAAGTTTCGGAAACCTTCCATCATCGATAGACAGTTCAATAGTCTACAAATCAAGCCGAGGTCAGTAAAAACAGGGAACGAGGAATCCGATAACTGAAATCGTAACAAGACGTGACGAAGCCACTCAATATTGCTAAGAAGCGCCTGTTTTCAAAACCGGAGTTAGCCCAGGTAAACGCGCCAGGCGCGTACCCAACCCATCTCCGCTGTCCTTACCCCACTCCTCACCTCTTCGCGCTCATACTCTCGCATTATAAAGTTGCCTAGTCAACGCCAAACCATAATTGAAAACAATAATTACATTGATTGAAATTTTTTTTCAAACCCAAATTACTCATGTTTAGGTCGCTGTATCTCCGAACAGACAATGATTTGGGGAAACTTCCAATAGAAAATATTGATGTACTATTTGATCCCAATCTAAACATATACAGTAATGCCCCGTTTTCGCGAGATATGCGTTCCAGAGAAAATCGCGTAAAATGAAATTCGTGTATAACGGAGTCTGTTCTAATAAAATATCAAGTTCAGAATCAAACCACTTTTATTAGAAAATTATTAACATTTTACTCAGAAAAGATTTAATTTGTACATCCAAGCCGCTTTTAAAAATAAATACTAACATTTCTCATAAAAGGGAATAGGTAAAGTACTATTTTTGGTTAAAATAAAAAGCACGATCCACATTACGGTCCATACTTTCAAACCAGAATATATTTTCGACAACGCTTCCTGAACATCGCTTGATGACAGAACTGGATCTTCAACAGGTTCCTCTTCATTTCCCACTTGACCGTTTTAAAACTCTATTAAATCTTGTTTGTTGAGGGGTTCACCGCTCGCTACAAATTCTTGCAATCCAAAGTGCACTCGCGTAAACAGGGGCAATTTTGCGCGAAAATTCAAAAACCGCTTTATAGTGAATTCGCGTTTTACGGGGTCGCGTAAACCGGGGTATTACTGTACTACTCATTCCTATTGAACTGTATACCAGAATGCCCGTTCTCCTTTATAGGACTTATTGCATATAAGTTATAGTCCATGTTTTAATAATTTACGCATAAACGTGTGCGCTGTTGATCAAATGTGTTTAGCCCCCAAGCTTTGAATAATCGACTTTTACTGTTTAGTCATATTTTAAACTCCTAAAAACTTTATATTAGGTAAATGTAAGTTTTAAGTTTGAATCTACACACAACTAGTTGCTACATGTATCGTTTTGCAATAATTAAGTTGTAGATGTAAGTTTCCGAAAGAAGAAATTAAATGATAAGTGAATTTTCTGATGCAATAAAATAAAACTTATTTAGGAGTTTTAAATATGATTCGATTTTTTTATGAATGAAATAGTAATAACAAATAGAGAGTAAAAAGGCTTGTATAATAACAGTCATGCAATATTTAAATCTTTATTATGTTTCTTGGCTTACTGTTAATTATTTAGTAGGTAAGTCAAAAAACATTTTTTACATGTATATATATATATATATATATATATATATATATATATATATATATATATATATATATATATATATATATCGGCACAACGCCGAGCGCAGACCGAATGGTATATTTACTGACCCTTAAGTATTATGCTCCTTTATGTTACACCCTGTACATATATCATGTGTGTGTGTATATATATCTTGATGTCACTATAAATGATTATTTTTCGTTCAGTTGGGATTTGAAATTGTTCTTCCGGCTTAGAATAATATCTAATAGCTCTAAATTACTTACTTAGTTTTAAACAACAAAATGGTGAAATATTTATGTTTTAGTAGAAAACTTTTTCTCTCTATCGAAATAAGCAATACAATATTAGGCACTTATTTTTTCCTAAAAGAGTTGTTTCATCTATTAAATATGCAATGAGATTAATTATTTATTTAATAATCCCAGTTTACTTAATTATTAATTATGTACCTAGTTGTGAACAAAATGCTACTAAGAATTTGATAATAATCTTGGATATAATATAGTAGGCATTATCTTTAAGAAAACATTTTTTTTTTGTATTTACGTTATATAACAATATTTTTAATGTATTTTGTTGTGTCATTTAATTAATTATGAATTTATATTTTGTCTTATATGTTACAGCAATAAACAAATTATGTGAAAGTTATTTATTTTTTCAAAATGACTATTTATGTCCCTATAGGCCTTTTAAATCTCACTGGACTTGTGGCTTAGCAATGACGGCGCTTAACTGGAACGTGAAAGTGTTCGATTTCATTATTCCTTACAAAATCTGAGCTAAAGTCCTTTTCATGAAAGAAGTCCCCGAGACGCAGCGCTGTACTCGCGTGACATAATGTTGCCATTTATGAGTAAAAAATTTACCTATTTTACATTTAGCATATGTAATTTATCAAATAATACTATTTCCTGCATACTTCGATGAAACAATATAAGCTTTTAAATTGTATTAAGAAATAAATACAATTTAGATAGGCTGTAATTTCATTACTCAAGCCCATACTATAACAATAGTTCAGATTAGTGAAACATGTATGTTTATGTCAAAAGTATATTTGGGAATTTTCATCAAAATGTCTACCGACCCACTCATGGGATAACCCATGCAATAAGTCCAAATAACTAACGTTATTATGACTCTGTAAGTGCCGTGTTAGTATTAAATAGTTTCAAATGACTAAAGTTTTCTTTTTACTTTGTTGTTAGGTGAGAAACTTAAAACAAAGTAATAAAATTAAATAAATAAAATGTAAGATTACCATTGTGCCAATATCATCAATATTGTCGTCATTTATGATCGCGTCTCGAAGGTGGATGTATTCTTCTGTGCGTAGTTTCTTCTGATTCAGTCTTATGTAAAGCATTCGTTCTGCTTCTATTTTTGCGTACATATCTACCAGAAATTGTTGGAATAAACGGCGAGTGTTAAGAATGTGATTGTTTATTTCATTATCTCTAATCATTAAGCGGTAAGCATAGAACTCCTTGGAAGTCACTTTTTTGTTTGTTTCTATGCCTGTTTCAGGATGAATCTCTGCAATGCGTTGTAGTCCTTTTCTTCTTCATTGTACAATTATGTCACGGCTTGTATTTTCATTGTCCACAATTACGATGGTGACTTCATCTATCTAAGGTGCATTCAATCTACTTTCGTGTTCTCCACGTGGTCTTTTATCGGCTCGAATTACAATTTTATAGTCATCAGAAATCATGCGGTCTAGTGTTGTTTTGAATATGTAAATCACTTGATTGTATTTGTGTTAGATTCTCTGTACATCTTGGATTATTTCGCGTCTCAGTCCATTAAAATTTGTGCATCGTTGATCAATTTCTTGTTCTTCATTTCCGATGAAATATACTTGCAGAAATTTATAGTCTTCGTTAGAAATTGGTAGTAACGCTACTATTTTGTGATAAATTTGCCCTTGAATTGAAAATACATATTCAAATTTATCTCTATCAGTGTTAGTCGAAGTAACACCGAAAGAAGTCATTTGAAAGCAGGAGTTGTATGATCTATATTTTGAAGAGCGCGTTTTGATTCTAGTGTTTTCCCGGTCATGTAATGTTAAAAGTGGTAATCGAATTTTTCCATTCGTGCAACAGAAACCTGGTGTTTCTTTAGTGAATTTTTTCGCGTGGCAAAATTGGCAAATGTAATCATTTTTCCGATTGCAACATACACTCGGCGTCACAAAAATCGCACCTTTATGTTTTTTTCAGTAAATTGCTCCTAGAATCTGGTCCATAAATACCACGCGTGAAAAAGAAATTGTAAAGTGCACTTCAATACCTTTACATTCATTACCTGTATCATTAAAAAATCAATTACCATTTCTAACCAGGGACCAATCAATAAGATATTGGAAAAAATGCTCACTTAAGGAGCGCTAGTTGGGCTACCTTAAAAGGGTATAAAATGTTATGTCCAGGTAAGAAATGGCATTCTCGCTCCGACCGCCGCCCAGTGCGGACGTGCAAGACCCCGTTCTCCGTTGTTTGGTCCCTTCCCGATATTCCGTGGCGCTCAGTCTACTGACGTCACAGTTTAGCGTGTTGGTTCCGTGCTACGGTTTTTAAGGTTTTTCTACTCCGTCTGAGTGCTTTCGAAGTGCGATTTTTCTTTGCGACTAAGCCCCTTAGTCTTCAAAGTGCTGTGCTAAGTTGTGTTGTGCTTGTGCTGAGTGCAGTGTTGTGCCCAGCGTAAGTAGTCTGGTTTCAGTACAAAGGATACTTAACGGTGACAACGAATTTGTACTGAACCAGTCCTTTTTATTTTAATTTTATTTCTCTTCTCTATTTTATTTATTTTCTACTATTTTCATATTTATTTCTATCATATCTGTGTGTTTTCGTGTGTATTTATCCTTTCTGTCGGTAAAGGTTGACCCTAACGCGGTCAACTCTTTACCTGCGTACCCTTTTAGGTTTCTAGGTTGCGGCCTTCGGCGTACTACGGTTAGTTTTAAGTTATTCTCCCCAGCCCCCCTACCGCTGGTAGGGAGGTTTGCCGCTAGGTTTTTTTTATTTAGGAATCCTAGGCATTTGTTATATAAATAGGTGCTAGGTGTGCTAGGGAACCTAGGCATACATTATATATTTATATATTACATATTGTTATTCCAAGCCCTCCAATGGACCTTGTTAATATTCTTAGGTCATTCGCCCAGGCGCTCGCTGCGTCCGGCGTAAGCATACCCGCTGACGTACTAACGCAGGTCTTACAGGCATCTATTGCGTCCCCGGCCCCTCAGGCCTCTAACGTTCAGACCCCTCAGGTGTATAGATCTCCCGCGTCTCCCGTTCCATCCGATATGGACTGCGCGTCGGTCTCATCCTCGCGCTCATCTCGTAGGAAGCGTACCGCTCCCGGGAGCGATTCAGACTCCGCCGCGTCCGAAGCTTCGTCGGTCGCCGCCACCTTAACCGGCTCTCCTGAGCCCGCGTTCCAATTAGTAGCCAAACGCTCGAAGAAGCGTTCGAAAAAAGCCGTGGTGTCTTCAACACCCGAGCCATCCCCGGTGTCTTCTACACCCGCCCCCGCGCCCCTCATGTCACTCGAAGTGACCGCGTCTCCGTCGGTCCCGTCTAAGCCAGCATCGCTCTGCACTCCCGTCCCATCGAAGCCTCAGCTCCCTCCGCCCGTCTTCCTCCGCGATAAAGCGCGCTGGACCGCGGTTTCTAACCTGTGCAAAGAGCACAAAATCAATTACCTCAAGGCAAATAACGCAGGCGACACTATAAAAATCCAAGTCGCGACTATCGACGACTTCCGCGCGATCACTCGTTTACTTTCGCTTAAACAAATCGCGTACCACACTTACGCCCTCCCGGAGGAGCGTAAGATCCGCGCAGTACTACGGGGCGTCCCGTTTGAACTCAGTAATGAAGACATTCTCGAGGACCTTAAGTCCCAGGGCTTCCCGGCTGTAGCAGTGCACAAGATGCACTCTAACCGCGGTAGGCGCTTTCCGTTAGCTTTAGTTATCTTGTCTAATTCTCCCAACTCGAGGGAAATCTTCAGAGAGGCTCGCACAATCTGCGGACTCTCGAATATCTCCGTCGAGCGTCCCAACCCCCGTGGTCACCCTGGGCAGTGCCACCGCTGCCAGCTCTACGGCCACGCAGCGGCTAACTGCTCAGCTCCCCCCAGGTGCGTTAAGTGCCTGAATCCTCATATAACGAAGGAGTGCACTCGCACTCCCGAATCCACTTCCCCCCCTGCCTGTGTCATTTGCGGCCAGTCCGGCCACACAGCTAACTACAGGGGTTGCCCGCGCGCTCCGCGCTCCACCGCCAAGAGGGTCCCGCCTAAACCGGCGCCGCCGCTCACTCCCGCTAACTTCCCGCCGCTGCGCAACCGGGGTCCCCCGGAAGCAAAGCCCGTTCAGCCGACGCCTACTCAGGCTCTGTCTTGGAGGCAGCGTCCGGCCGTTCCGCCTGCACCTTCCCGACCCATCCCAGCTCCCGTAGCTTCCGTAGGGCCGCGTCCTTCTCCGTCATCCGCACCTCAGTCGTCGTTGGCTGAGGACATGAAGACCGTGTTCGACGTTATTCAAAACGTCGATATTAATGAAATTTCCGTGCTCGCACGCAAACTGCGAGCCGCCCGCTCTCCTCAAGAGCGTTTATTCGCGTTAGCCGAGCATCACTCGCTCCTAAGTTCGTTGTAAATTCTTTTAAATTTGTATAAATTCGTAAATAATAAATTATAATGTCTAGACCCGCGAATCCCGCGTCCAGTCGTATTAAACCCAAGGGCTTATCCCTAGTATCTTTTAACGCTCGTAGCCTTAACACCAACCTTCCCGAGATTAAACTGTTCCTTCAGAACAAAGAACCTGACTTATTCCTTCTTCAAGAGATATGGCTTACTCCAAACCGCTCCAGGGGATTCGCTATACCTAAGTACGCGTTTATTCGTAACGATAGGCCCAACTCCGACGGTTTCGGCGGCACCGCTATATATTACAAAAGAGGCTTCCACTGCTGTCCTCTCCCTACCCCTCCTCTCCTCAACATGGAAGCCACTGTGTGTAGATTGGCTATGACTGGTCATCCGACCATCATCATAGCTTCAATCTACATACCTAGTGGTACCGTGGTACAGACCAATCCGCAGCGACTTTGAGGCCATTCTCGCCCTTGGCCATTCAGTCATTATGTTCGGAGACTTTAACTCCAAACATACTGACGTGCCTATCGACTAACCAGCGGTATCGCTCTCCTCGACATCACTAACTCCCTTGACCTAGACGTCATATCCCCCATCACTCCCACTCACTATCCCAACAACCCGTCCTACTCTCCTGACATCCTCGACTTTGCAATTATCAAGCGAATCAATCTTGATCTAAGGTCTATCGAACCGCTCGATGACCTAGGCTCCGACCATCGCCCCGTTTCCCTCGTGCTAGGACCGCCGAACGATAACGTCTCATCTCCTAAGACCTTTACCAACTGGAAAGGTTTTTAAAATACGTTAGTTTCAGCCTTAGAGGCTCCGAACTCTCCACTCGCGATCTCTCCCGAACAATTAAATATCCCGGATAAAATCGATTCATTAGTAAATTCTCTCACTGATGCTATCAACTCAGCCATCAGTGACAACGAAAAGGTTGCTAAGCAAGGCAAACCCACGCTTCCCTTAGCCGTTAGCAATCTTATTAAAGCTAAGAACGCGGCTCTCCGGAGAGCCAAGAAATATCCCACGCCCGCATATAGAACAGCTGCGAATCAGCTTCAACGTAAAGTTAGGTCTTGCCTCGCGGAACTCCGAGACGCTCAGATGAACGATCTCATGGCGAATATCTCTCCGTCCCACCAAGCGTACTATAGCATTGCCCGAGCCTTACGCGTAGACACCGCCTCTCACGTCCCTCCTCTCACTCGTCCCGATGGCACTACTGCCTTTGAAGTCGAAGAGAAAGCCGAATGCTTCGCTGACAGCATTGCCGCACAATGCTCGCCCAGCACGCAACCTGCTGATCCCTCACAGATCCAGGCGGTGGAGGACGAAGTCCTTCGCAGAGACTCTCTCCCCATCACCGCCGACCCTGTCACAGTCTCTAATGACGAAATCTTGCTTCTCATTAGGAATCAAAAGTCCAAAAAGGCTCCGGGTGCGGATGGAATTTCCAACCACGCACTTAAGCACCTACCTCAACAGATGCTTATCTTGTTAGCTATCATTTTCAATGCCTGCTTCGACCATAGCTACTTTCCAAAAGCTTGGAAAGAAGCGACAGTCATAGGCATTCCCAAGCCGGGCAAACCTCTGAACGTCCCGGCTAATCACAGACCCATCAGCCTCCTCAAGGCAATGTCTAAACTTCTCGAGAGAGTCATACTCTCTCGAATGCGGAACCATCTGTTTCCAACGGATGGCGATCCTCTCATTATTCCCCATCAGTTCGGCTTTCGCGCTAAACACTCCTGCCCTCAGCAAGTCCACCGAATCGTCGAGTATATACTTGACGGTTTCTATCCGCGTCGTTATAAAACAGTCGCGGTTTTCTTTGACGTAGCCAAGGCTTTCGATAAAGTCTGGCACAGCGGTCTCGTTTATAAACTCTACAAGATAGGCTTACCGGATCGCCTAGTCAGGTTAATAGCGTCGTTTCTCAAAGACCGTACGTTTCGATTTAAACACGAAGGCACGCTTTCTGCGCCTCGTCCCATAAAGGCTGGAGTCCCTCAAGGCTCAGTCCTCGCCCCTCTGCTGTACACCGTGTACACCAACGACATTCCCATCCCGCCGAAAGGCGTCGAACTCGCCCTCTTTGCTGACGACACCGCACTCTATACCAAAGGCCACAGTGTTCGGCACCTTGTAACCAGACTCCAAAAGGCCGTAAACGCCCTTGGTGTATGGTTTCAAAAATGGCGCATCGATGTGAACCCTGAAAAGAGTTCTGCGATGCGCTTCGACCTTTGTGGTCGAACTACTGCTTCCCCTGCTCGCCAACTTGGCTCCACAGGCCCCTCAGGCCCAGGCTCTTCAGGCCTCGTCAACGCTGCCTCACAGCGCTCCCCCTTCCTCCGCCTCCAGTGAAATGGAGTGCGAGTTCTCGGACGCCACCTCGACGGCTACCTCAACCTCGGCCTCATCCGCCGCCCGCCCCTCCAAGCGCACTGCGTCTAGCAGCAGCGCCGAGTCCGCTTCCCAAGCGGACACCCTCACCGGCTCCCCTGAGCCTACCGTCACCTTTACGCTCGTAGAGCGCCGCTCCAAGCGGACAAAGAAATCCCGGGTGTCTCCGACACCCAACTCCAGGCCGGTGTCACCGACACCAACCGCCTGCCCGGCGACCCAGTCGCCCGTCCCCTCCCTAATGTCGCTCAAAGTGACACTTCCCGCTGGCCATACAGCCACTACCACCAAGCCAGCCTCACGCTGCGCTCTCGTCCTCGCGAAAGCGAAGACCCCTCCCCCCGTGTTCCTACGGGATAAGTCAAAATGGCCCCAGGTCTCCAGCCTGTGTGCTGAGAACAAAATCAACTACACCAAGGCACTCAATATGTCCGAGGCAGTTAAAATATCAGTCCCGACAACTGAGGACTTCCGCGCACTAACGCGTCTTCTATCCACTAGGAGTCTGGCTTTTCACACCTACGCCCTCGCCGAAGAGCGTAGCGTAAAGGCAGTACTCAGGGGAGTCCCAGATGAGATCCCCAACGACATTATCCTAGAGGACATTCAGTCCCAGGGCTTCCCCGCCGTGGCTGTGCATAAGATGCACAGCAGAAACGGCCGTAGATTCCCCCTAGCATTGGTCATCCTGACCAACTCTCCCAGGTCTAGGGAATTCTTCAGAGAGGCCTGCACCATCTGCGGCCTATCAGGCATCTCGGTCGAGATGCCGCATCGCCGCGGCCACCCAGGTCAGTGCCACAGATGCCAACTCTATGGGCACGCAGCAAGGAACTGTACCGCGAGCCCCAGGTGCGTTAAGTGCCTGGAGCCGCATATCACGAAAGAGTGTAACCGCACTCCCGAGTGGACCTCTCCACCGGCATGTGTACTGTGTGGCCAGTCCGGCCACACCGCAAATTACAGGGGCTGCCCTCGCGCTCCCCGTACAATTCGTCATACTATTAGGAGGGCGGCTCCCAGACAAGCCCCGCCCCTTATTAGTAACTCTAATTTCCCGCCGCTGCGCCACCGGGATTCCCCGGCAGTAAAGTCCGCCCAGCCCACGCCCACTCCAGTGCTTGCCTGGAGACAGCGTCCGGCTGCACCCACCCGCCCTGCTCCACAAGCAGGGCCCCAAATTTCTCCTCAGCCTTCTATGGCTGAGGATCTTAAACTAATCTTCAACACCATAAGAGGTGTTGATATGACCCAAGTAGCGCAGTGCGCTAGTAAACTACGCGCAGCCCGCGACTCGCACGAACGATTACTCGTAATCGCAGAGTACCAAACCCTAATTAATTCATTATAGGTACATCTATAATGAATACTCCTCTAAGCGCCACGACTGGTCGCACCAAACCCAGGGGTTTATCCCTGATCTCTTTTAACACCCGAGGTCTAATCAACCAACTTCCGGAGCTCAAACTGTTCATTAAGAACATAGAGCCCCAGTTAATCCTTGTTCAAGAGACATTTTTAAAACCCCAGCACACCAGGGGGCTTAACATTCCTAGATACTCTCTTGTGCGTGGTGACAGGCCCGCCTCGGTCCAACAAGGCGGCACTGCCATTTACTACAAGAGAAGTATCCACTGCACACCGATTCCCACGCCTCCACTCACCAACATGGAGGCCACAGTATGTAGACTGGCTATGACAGGTCACAGGACCATAGTCTTGGCCTCAGTCTACATACCTAGTGGTACAGCACCCCTTCGTTGTGACTTCGAGGCCTTACTCGAACTGGGGCAATCCGTCATTATGTTCGGCGATTTTAATTGCAAACATACTGACTGGACGTGCTTGTCGACCAACACCAGTGGTGTTAGATTACTAGACATCACGAAGTCACTCGATCTTGACGTCATTTCACCGGTCACACCGACACATTACCCGGACAACCCGCTTCATTCCCCTGATATCCTTGACTTTGCCATCGTCAAGGATATCAATCTCGACCTTAAGACCATACAGCCGCTAGACGACTTAGGCTCTGACCACCGTCCGGTGTCGCTAATATTAGGACCCCAAAACGACCCTCCTGCTCCGAAAACCTATACCAATTGGGAAGGTTTCAAGCACACCCTGTCTTCGGCCTTGGAAGCCCCAGACTGCCCACTCGCGATTTCATCCGACTATCTCGATAGCACGGATAAAATCGACTCGATAGTCGATTCTCTCACTACCGCCGTCAACTCGGCCATCAGTGAGAATCTAAAGGTTGCTAAGCATGGCAAGCCCAAGCTTCCCTTGGACATTAGCAACCTAATTAAAGCTAAAAACGCCGCTCTCCGCAGAGCCAGAAAATACCCGCCTACAGGCAAATCGCTAACCAGCTGCAACGTAAAGTCAAACGTACCGTCGCGGAATACAGAGACGTTCAAAGGAACGATCTTATGATTAATATTTCCCCGTCCCACACGGCGTACTACAGGATGGCGTACTTACACCCCTCCGTTATCTCGTCCCGATGGCACTACCGCCTTCGAGGACGACAAAAAAGCTGAATGCTTCGCCGATAGCATTGCTTCACAATGCTCCCCGAGTACCCAACCCACAGACCCAGCTCACATCCAGGCGGTTAAAGACGAAGTCGATTACAAAGACTCCCGTCCAGTCACCGCTGACCCCATCACAGTTTCTAACGATGAAATCCTACTCATCATTAGGAGACAGGAATCCAAGAAGGCCCCGGGTGCGGATGGAATTTCCAACCAAGCACTTAAGCAGCTGCCTCGGCAGGTGCTTACCTTACTTGCGATTATCTTCAATGCTTGCTTTGACCTAAGCTACTTTCCAAAAGCTTGGAAAGAAGCTATAGTCATAGGCATTCCCGAGCCGGGTAAACCTTTGAATAACCCGGCTAATCACAGACCCATCAGTCTACTCAAGGCAATGGCCAAACTCTCGAGAGAGTCATTCTAGCTCGAATGAAGGACCACCTGTTCCCAGCGGACGGTGACCCCCTCATTATCCCCCACCAATTCGGCTTTCGAGCCAAACACTCGTGCCCTCAGCAAGTCCATCGAATCGTCGAGTACATACTCGACGGCTTCTACCCCAGACGACTGAAAACAGTCGCGGTCTTCTTTAACGTAGCCAAGGCTTTTGACAAAGTCTGGCACGCAGGGCTCATATACAAGCTTCACAACACAGGCTTGCCCGACCGACTAGTCAAACTAGTCGGCTCCTACCTTAAAGATCGCACCTTTAGATTCAAACACGAAGGTACGCTCTCCACCCCCCGCCCCCTCAAGGCGGGCGTCCCTCAGGGCTCGGTACTCGCCCCGTTACTATACACATTATACACCAATGACATACCTATTCCGTCTAAAGGTGTTCAATTTTCCCTCTTTGCCGACGACACTGCCCTATACGTCAAGGGCGTGCACGTCGACACACTCATCACCAAGCTCCAGACGGCCGTAAATGACCTCGGAGCCTGGTTTAAAAAATGGCGTATCGATGTAAATCCAGAGAAAAGCTCTGCGATGCGCTTCGATCATAAACGCCGTCGCCCCTACGACCCCCACATCCGAATGCTAGGTACGCCCATCCCGTGGGCACGTACCACCAAGTACCTAGGCGTAACGCTCGATCGTACGCTTTCATTCCGACCACACATTCTCCGAGTCACCAAACTCGCCCGTCTGTACATGGGCCGACTTAACAGTATGTTAGGCCGGCACAGTAAAATGTCTCTAAGGAACAAGCGAACGCTTTTTAAGGTTTGCGTGAGACCAGTCATGACGTACGCCTCCCCAATCTTTGCACATGCTAAACCCTCCGATATGTATAAACTACAGGTAGTTCAGAATCTCTTCTGCTCCGTGGTACGTGCGAAACGCAGACCTGCACAGAGATCTCGAACTGCCTACTATACAACAACACCTTAGGACGCTCTCCACCGCTTTTTTCAAGCGATCCGAAGAGCATCCTAACCCCCTTATACGAGAGTCAGTAGCTTATACTGCTCCGTCCATGCCGTCGAGGTACAAAGTCCGTAGACCGAGAAATGCACTCTCGGATCCCCCCGATCAACTTTCGGCTAATCTGGACCAGCTTAAGGCTGCCCAGGCCGTATAATCACCAATATATAAATGTCATTTGCACCTTAAGTGATTAAGTATTCTCAGCGGGTGACCCGCTAGCGGATCCCTGCTTGCGCGCCCACCTCCCAACCCGGGTGTCGCTCCGATGAAGGCTGACAGCATTCCCATGCTACAGCCATTTGGGTGGTTTTTAGTGGGTAGGTGCCACTTTGGTGAGTCCCACATAACCCCGCAGACGGCTGCGGAGGTATTCATGACGAATCTTCCACCTCCCTCCCGAGAGAGGGTGCTTCGGCAGCAAAAAAAATTAAATAAAATAAAAAATGGGTCAGTCGCTACTCAGACTTTAGAGTGAACACACTGGAACAACATACGCAAAAGAACTGTACCTGAAGATGGATACAACCCCTGAAGAAGCCGCTCAAATCGTTGCTCTATTGCAAACAGGACTGCGACAGGTTGACGTTGCTCGACAGTTGAACCTTAGCCGATTTGCAGTACGACGAGTATACCAACGGTTCCGTAAGACTAGTGGCTATACCCGAAGACGTGGATCCGGAAGAAAACGTTGTACATCAGAAAGAGACGACCATTTCATTGTGTCTACATCGTTGCGCCACCGCTTCAGCAATGCTGTTGAGGTGCAACAAGAGCTCCGGTCAGCTCGTAGAACGTCTGTGAGTGTCTCTACGATTAGAAGAAGATTGAAAGAAAAGGAATTAAGAGCTCACAGACCTGCTAGAGGCCCAAAATTGACCGTCCGACATCGGAGAGAGCGGTTACAATTTGCTCAGGAGCATGTCAACTGGACGCTTGACCAGTGGAGGGCCGTTCTCTTTACCGATGAGACACGAGTATGTCTTTTCTGCAACGATAGACGCAGAATGGTATACCGAAGAAGAGGGGAACGTTTTACCCAAGCGTGTATAGAGGAATCCGTCGAATACGGAGGTGGTTCCTGTATGTTCCGGGGTGGCATATCCGTTGAAGGGAAAACGGAACTTGTGTGCGTCTCTCGGACTGACGGTGGTCGCGGGCAAGGGTCGCTGAATGCTGGGCGGTACATAACAGAAATCTTACAAAACCATGTGGTCCCGTATGCCGGTTTTGTTGGCGATGGTTTCATGTTAATGCACGATAACGCCCGTTGCCACACTGCGTTTTCTGTGCGGGACTACTTGGAAGAGGTTGAGATTCCTGTTATGCAGTGGCCAGCACGAAGCCCAGACCTAAACCCGATCGAGCATCTCTGGGACGATGTAAAGAGACACGTACGAGCACGTGATCCTGCTCCCACCACTCTCCAAGAGCTTCAGGATGCCGTGAAGGAAGAATGGGAGAACATACCCCAAGAGAGAGTGGTGACCCTCGTGAGGTCCATGAAGGATCGGATGGAAGCTGTCATCAAAGCAAGGGGAGGAAACACTAGATTTTAAGGACTGATTTGAGTTTTTTTTTTGTTTTTTTAAATTTAGTTTTTGTAACTTTAATCCTTTTTAAGATTTTTTTATTTAAAGCTTTAAAACATATACACATGTTTGTAATTTCTAATAGGCAATTAAAAAACCTTTCCAATGATATCCTACAATCATACCCTTACTATGGACAAAGTTTGAGTAAAAGTATTTTAAAGTTGCTTTTTCGAAAGGTGCGATTTTTGTGACGCCGAGTGTATTTATGATTGTAATATTTTTTTCTTCGGTTCGTAGTGGAATGCTTCCTTTGTTAGATTATCTTTTAAAATTCTCGATTCTTCAATATTTTCATTTTCTTTTCTTTCTTCGCCTTTTCTGCTTCTCAGGGTGCTTATTCTGGTTCGTTGATTTTGTAAACGTACTTCGTGCTCTTCTTCCGTTTCATTTCTGCGATATTCTTTTTGTTTCCGCCGTTTCGCTGCAGAACTGGCAAGATCTCCTCTTTTACGTCTAGGCTTTGTATTCTGTAAAATATAAATTAAATAAACATTTTATTGACAAATATATTGTTACGTAAACGTGGGGTACATTGAAACAAAGAAAAAAAAATATTTAAGGGAATTACAATTAAAAGAAAAAAAAACATTAAAAATTAATTAAACACACTATTAAAAATACTCACATTTGGTATTTTACAATAAAGGCTCACAGACAACTGTTTTCTTCTTCGCCTCGAATTCGAGAATTAATTAAACAAATTATTAAAAATACTCACACGTGATACTTCAAAATAAAGGCTCACAGTTAATTTCTTTCTTTTTCGTTTCGAAATCGCTTATTTCACTGTTTAAATCGAACTAACTCTGGCGGGCGACACCGGGCTCTTATATATTCAGAGAGCTAGGCTCTAGGATATTCGAGAAAGTTTGGGAATATTTTCTTTCCCACACCTTCTAGAATGCTCTCGACATTATCGGCCGCCGTAACAATAGGTTCTGCAGCTGTAGCATGCGTAGTAAAGGCGCGAAATTTAAAAACTTAAATTTTAAAATGTTTTCAGAACTAATTTGAATAACTAAAATTATGTCGCTTTAACTCCAAAATATAAGTTAGCTACTGCTGCATAAATACACAAAATTTAATAACTTAATAAATAATAACAAATGTAATTTAAGACTTTATTGAAATTGGAATTTTAAATTTCGCGCCATTTCTACACATGCTGCAATTGCTCGCAGTGCCTTTCGAAATGCACCCCAAATAATCGTTGTTCTTTTAAGTCCATATTGTGTACAATGTATGAAGTTCAAATACTCGACAACAGATGGCGCCACTACACTTAATTTCCAAGTTGAAGGGTTGGAAAAGCCCTTATATTTTCAAAAAACACGTCCTTTAAGTTAAAACGGGAACTTTCTTGTTCGAGGGGGGATAAAGGGCTATCACACTATATAAGTCCCTTTATCGTGCTGGGACTCCTTTTTAAGTTTTATAGGCACTCACATTTGATCAACTTAGTTTTATTATATATTAATTTCCAAGTTGAAGGGTTGGAAAATCCCTTATATCTTTAAAAAACACGCCCTTTAAGTTAAAACGGGAACTTTCTTGGTCGAGGGGGGATAAAGGGCTATCACCCTATATAAGTCCCTTTATCGTGCTGGGACTCCTTTTTAAGTTTTATCGGCACGCACATAGTTTTATTATATATAATAATAATAATAATAATAATGATAATGTACCCCAGGTCTGTACCTAAATTCAGCATGTTGTAAATTAATGCAAACTGACCACTATTTTCCTGGCTAATTTGACGGTACTATATTAGGACTTACGAAAATAAACTGTATAGTTCTTTATTTTTTATAATAAAAGAATTATAATGAAACCATAAACCATGATTATTTCATTTACTTCAATCTCTTACAAAAGTTCATTTTTCAATATTGTATTTCAAGTTCAATATTTAGTTTTAAAATATCGATAGTAGATTCGATACTCGTTGTGCAACCTTAAAAATGGACAACATTTTATGGTTTTTTTTAAGTTTTGGTATGCACCTTTTTGTCGTAGCTAGTGCCTGTCCATTGGTTGAGGTCAATGGGCTATAAGAATAAAAATCTTGATCCCTCTAATTAGTATTAATCTTTAAGTTTTGTTTAAAATATTGTCCTTTAATAAAGTGAGTTGTTGAGCAGAAAACTATTCGTTAGATTATTTTAATTCGTGCATCGGAAAATTAATATATCATCAGTACGTAGACTGTTGTAAAAGTCCACATTGTAGCGACCGGAGGTTCACGAGCTAAAAACGAATATAATGCTGAAAACTGCATGCACCTAGCTACGCTAATAAGATGGGAGCTGATCTTAAAGTTAGAAGAGAGCGAGAACGGATTAGAAGGGTTTTTAATCGACCTGAGGGAACCGCAGTATCACAGTTAGATCTCGTAATTAGGATCTTGATATCTGTTTGAAAAAATAGAGAGGTTGTCCATGTTGGACAAATGTATTCAAGATAAGATGCTAACATCGAATACTTTTGTAGACTCGGCATATGAAGATGAATGCAACGAATTCGACATATACAACGTGTAAATGAATTAACCGATCAAGCTTTAAAATTATCATTTTTCAAACCATTTTGTTAAATGTTAAAAAATCCAATAGTTTGAAGAAAACCTCTAAATATCGTAACTAACCCAAAACCTGATACACCTCATTTAAAAAAATAAGTAATAATATGATTAAAATATAAATTGCGCCGAAATAAATAATATTTTAAAAGTTATTCAACATTAGATCGGAGGTGACCTTTCTATGAAGTTTCGAGCTCTACGGCGTAGGTACTCTGCGTCTCGTCGCACGCGGCCTCTGAGTCGCACAGCGCAGCGCCCGTATAGCTGACTACTATTCAGCAGTTTAACAGACGTTCATTTTACACCGGCCAAGTTATTTTGAGTGAACTGTAAGAACTAAACATTGGCCTTGCCTATGGCCCGAAAAAAACTTCAAATGCAATTTCAAAACTTTCCATCACACTTTCCCAGGCTTTGCACTGGCAACCTATTTGTAATAGTATGTCACATAATATCGATTTAAATTATTAGGTACTGCATACTCGGTCATATTAAACAAGACACCTGGTTCAAATGACGCTTGTTGAGTGTGCTAAAAAGTTTTTTAGTAGGTACCTAATTTATTTTAATTACGAAAATTATAATTTTTACTGTTTAAAGCATGTTTAAAGTGATATTATTAAATCGGCTACATAATTGGTAGTTATTAAGTACCTCGTAACTGATAGGTATTTTTTACAGATCAAGCTTTAAAATTATCGTTTTTCAAACCATTTTGTTAAATGTTAAAAAATCCAATAGTTTGAAGAAAACCTCTAAATATAACAATAATAACAAGAACTCAAAAAAATCCAATAACCGTTTAACCTTATGCATCGGCCGCGGCATTATATCAAAACACCTCAACTCGAAAGTTTTAAAGCGCAGACACGCTATCGCTACTTCGTAGGTGTCATGTTAATGTGACCAAGTAGTACGTTTATAAAGAAACAAATGTTTAACTTGTAATAAAAAAAATATTACAGGTACAAACAAGTTGGCGTATTTAAAAGTTTTGAATCAAATTATTTACACTGATTGTTATGTACACTTATAACTACTTACTTACAAAATTAATTATTAGAAGTCCAATTTTGGCGGCTAGTTAAAAGTTGTTCAAAATGTCCACCACTTTGCTGGTGTCTTTTTAGTTTGTTTAGCACTGAAGTGTCTGTTTTCACTATTTCAAAAGCACTCACAATGGCCTCGCGTAATTCACTAACGTTTCTGGCACTATGTCCACTGACATAAACAATTGTTTTGACTCTACCCCACACAAAATAGTCTAGTGGAGTTAAATCCGGCGACCTGGCAGGCCACTGCACAGGTCCACCACGTCCGATCCAGTTTTCCCCGTATTCCGCGTCGAGGTACCCACGAACAGTCCATTGGAAGTGCGCTGGAGCTCCATCGTGCTGAAACAACAGGTCTCGTAACAGATACCGAGGCACGTCGTCAAGTAACTGACTCAATGTTTCTCTGAGGAAACTTAAGTACGTTTCTCGATTTAAACGTTCTAAGAATACGGGGCCGTCTATGTATGGTCCCAGAACACCTGCCCATACATTTAGAGAAAACCTATGTTGGTAGGAATTCTCGAGGAATTCCTACCAACATAGGTTTTCTCTACTGATGCGTAGTTGTTAACATGACTCCATATGTGCCTGTTATGTTGATTGAACATACCGGCGTGCGTAAACGTGCACTCATCAGTAAAAATAATGTTCTTATGTTCATTCGCTAAATACCACTCGCAAAATGCAACACGCGGAGCCAGATCCTGAGAGTTCAATTCTTGACAGCGACGAAAGTGGTAAGGGTGCCGTCCGTCGTCTTGTAAAACTCTCCAAACGTAGGCGTGACTACAGCCGATAATTCTCGCTGCTTCACGACTGGATTCTGGGTTCTTATGAATATACTCCAATATCCTTTCTTGAATCCAAACGCCAAAGGGGTCGTCGCCTCTGTCCATTCCGGTAGGAGGAAAAAAAGTTCCACTGTCTCTAAGACTTTGAGTGGCTGCTAACATTGTCTCGATGGAGATGGAAACGGGTGAATCTATTTTTACGTGTAAATACAATTTTTGTGAGATTTAGTTAGATTTTGTGCATCTTAATGTTTGTTTAGGCATCAAGATAAAGTACCGAATGAAAACAAAACTCATTATCGTATCATTTATTTAAAAAAAGAACATTTATGAAAATCGCCATACACAGGAATGACGCCTTTTATCACAGAAATGACGTAAACTAAATAAAAAAATAAAAACTAATTTCAATCTTTGTAACAACTAGCATAGTTCGTCAAATCCAACATTTTCAAATAAACAATGCAAATATTCTTGAGAAATAAGTTTAAAAAAAATAAAACTTTTCCTTACACAGAAATTATCATCATTTCTGTGTGAAGATAACAAGTTAGGAGTAGCATGGTATTCCAGTGGCATTATTTTGGTTACAGTTACGGAAGATACTTTACTTAGGAACGGATATAGTTATAGTAGGAACGGATATAGTATATATATTAATTAAAAAATATTCTCATCATCAGAAGAGTCGGAAAAAAAGATGATAGTTTTTTTGTTGACTACCGTGTTTGAAATTAACTCAAGTGCTGATCTAGTTTTGTTTTGTGAATTATCACCGAGTTCACTATCTAACGATGAAGATGATCCGTAACATTTTTCATAAAAAAAGTTTCGTTGTGAAGTGCTTGGTTTATTCAAACCAAATAAGTCTTCAAATGAAGCGAGGGTATCATCATCTTGTTGATAGGGCACATTTTCTTTTTGTGCACTATTCGTCGATTTCGGCCCTCGGCGCGTTGGTTTGGAGACTTGTTTGGTTTGAGATTTTTGTTTATGTTCAAATGTACCAACAGATATTGTGCCAAGCTCATAATGTTGACAAGTGTCTGATGCAGAGCAATGCAAACAACTTAACGACCTTGCGTGAAGAACACGTGGTGTTTGCTTGTTCCACGTAACCTGATGAATTCTAAGTGTTCCTTTAAATGCTTTAGTTTTACTGCTTTCCAGTAAAGTTTCAATTCTTTTTATGTTATTATCTTTCACTGGTACGATTGTTACCCTTACAATTTTATTTTAGACATTTAACCAAGGCATCGAAATTTGAAACATCTTGACTCATGGCAACAGACTGATCAGCAGTTCTTTTTACGCACCCTCCCATGCCATCTGGCGCTCCTTTGCCGTGGACCAGCTTCACTAAAATGCCACACAATATTTTCCACATCCATTTCTTTAGCTATAAAGTTAGCAAGGAGAAAGAACATGGACTTGTTCCTATACTGCGTCACGGGGCCGTCACTTGTAAAATGCATCGTTTTTAGGTTGGGAACTGATGACTTAATAAGCTCCATAATTGGAAGCAAGTGCGCACAAATTAGAACAGGGTCATGGCGCATGTTCTCTGACACTGAACAAAACGGTGTAATAGTCAGCTTTTTGGAATTTTCAGAAGTATATAACACAGAAGTGTGTAGAGTGACTTGGGGCTTAGAGCCTCCAAAGTGCACTGACTGCACCTCTTCTGCGTATTTACATATGTAATTCTCCGAAAATCCATGTGTAATAATGCAGAACAATCAGACATATTTCGTTTTACAGAATCAACTGCTTGATATTGATGAAATATGTTATTTAGGTGTTGCATAAAATTTGGTAAACTTTCCATCAACACGTTGGTGAGAATTTGCTTGTTCACAATCAATTTTTCTTTAACCGTCTTCACACAGATTTTTTCTTTCCCCTTCACTAAGATACAAGTTTTTTTTTGTAACCCATTTTTCATAAGCTACTTTATCAGTGGCTTCAAAGTTACAGAAGCTAAGTTTTTATCTCTACATTCCTCACACTTCCTCGTTAAACACCTTTCTTTTAACTTTCCTTCGCAGCATAAGCTTTTCACAATAGCGGTTGAAGTTCCTTCTTTTATAACACCATTGTATTTCAATGATTTTACCACATTTGCAAAGTTGGTGTGAGTTATACATAAGCAAGTGTCACGTCTATTTACATTTGGTGAAAGCACCCAAAACGGACGATAACGGCAAAAAAGAGAGTACGATATTTTTGTATCAGAAGTTTCGATGAATTTTTTATATAAATTAACCATGTGGTCATTCAAAAGCCTTATTTGTTTCTTTGTCTTAAATCTCGTAATCGTCTCCTTTTTCCCGATGTCAATCTGCTACATTCATCATTTTCTAAAAAATCTGTCACAATTTTTCTTTGGTCAACTGCTGTTGATTGTGTATAACTATGTTTATTATTATTTTTAATCAGTCGTTTTGTCTCTTCCAATCTTTTTTGGCTACGCTGAAAATGCATCTTATATTTTGCAACCCTACTCGCCATTAACTTTGACTGAAGTAAAATGTTTACCATTTTCAACTTTTTTCTATTTTTCTCTGCTGTTCTTCGACCAGCTTCCGACCTAGATGACAGGATCGAAATATTTGATGGGGCAGGACTACCAGGAGGAGTGTCAGTTTCAATAAATTCTTTGGTCTGTTTAATCACTTGTTTATCTTGTTTAAGCTTGTCACGGTATTTTTTTGCAGCTATCTTCCAGTGTTTTCTAATTTCACGCTGCCTTCGAGGCGTATTTTCTGAAATTGATTTTACTAAACCTTGTTGCTTTTTCTTCTGATATCTCTTCTCCTTCTCCTTTCTTCTAGGTCTTCTTGAGTCATTTTAGCTCTAGCACGTCTCATGCTCATTTTGTTTTGGTTTCTGTGTCTTACAACTTGGTCTTTCTCATTTTTTTTTCTAGTTTTAGCCATATCTTCTTTGGACAAATCACCTGAATCAAAAAGTGTGTAAAACGATTAATAATATCATCAGAAATTATTTAAGCGAAACAATCATCATTCCTGTGTATTAACATCATTTCTGTATACTGCTCCATACACAGAAATGATATACACAGGAATGACGTTTTGTAAGTAAACCATTTTTTACTCGATTAATTTTGGGAACTTTTCTTTTAAAACTTGAGGAACTTTTCAATTTGACAACTATTTTGTTTTTAAATTAGATTGTCCTTCGTTTCTTAATTTTAAAATGACGGCATTGGATTTTGGCGTAATGCCATTGTGGCAGGCGAAAGCCCCTCTCCTTTTCTACAAGATATTTTAACATTCTAAAAGATAAAGAAGGTAAAATAAATAAAAGACTTGTATATTTGTGATTTTTTTTAATTTCTAAATTTTGTTTTATATTTTTATATGCTTTGTTTGTGTTGCACGGGAGGCAAATTTTTATTTTCTAGAAGCGAGACATCAGTACCTTTTATTCAAATTCTGTTAATTATGTTACACCAATTAAACACCGTTATTCATATTGAGTAACCCAGAAAACATTTCTTGTGTGGCTCACAAACAATACACAAAGGTTTACCACACTTAAACCTTGTAAGCACAAAGACACGGTAACCATTGTTAAGTCCTATCTCAGTTCTTGGAAAGTGATGAAAAAAAACGTCCTTTCGGCTACTTTCTCATGCACTACACAGCACTTGTTGTACATTGTGAAGCACCGAATAAACGCATATAAATTACTATATTTGGTAAATGAGAGGTTATGTTTCAGAAATTGATCAATGCAAACTCTTCACTCGTCAATCGTTGAAACCGTAATGGCAGATCGAGCTGATTGGTTGAAAATTAAATTAAATTTTGCGTTTTCTGGCAATCAGCTGTAGTTACTACACAATAACTATTTCTACCAATTTCAAGTATTAATATAATAAAAGTAGTTTTAACATAATTATAACATTGAAACATAACCTGAAACCGTACATCATTGATTGAACATAGTGTTATCATTCATCATTCACATTGAAGTGACGTATGACAATTGTTCGCTTGAAAAGTAGCAAGAGATGTCAGCATCAAAAAGTTTTAACCATAGACATAATTCCTAGTTTTTTTTGTATGAAGACTACCTGCTATGGGTCAGCCATTCCAAATCACCAGCGATAAATGTTGCCAACATGAAAAAATATTCCAATTATGTTGGTGTTACTAGTAATTTATTCAATTCGTATAGTACACAGGACTGACGTAAATTTTGTAATACTTCATCAAACACCATTCAGAAAAAAAGTTGATAAGCAGATTTTTTCATTTTAGAATATGATGAAGTTGGTAATGTTCCATTTAATCGTATTTATAATACCTATAACATAGTCGATTGTAAATATTTTTAATACAGTTCTATACTTTATAACTCGATGTGGTAACAGTACACAGAATATGACGTATAATTGCTTTTCAAGTTGTTAAATAATTAAATTATTAACAACATAATACATTTTACTCTGATTAGTGTCATAATGCTATTCAACATTGAAAAGCATCATAATTAAAGTTAAATTCAATTTTATAAATGAAAGAAATGTGAGTAACGGTTTGCAACCATGAAAATAGAATGACCCAAACACCGAATTGCAACACGAAATTGTCGCACTGCCAAACTCACGTTGTCGTCACATCGCGCGAGAGTTCTCACCATTTCAGTGTATTGCACACTTGTGTACCGAAAAGGCATTGTGAAAGCGGTGGCGCCTGCAGCCGCGCGTCGATCGGAACCGAAAGGACGATACCTTCCAAGACGAAGTTCGCGCGGAGATCGACCAGCGCCGGCGGCGCCTCGCTCTCGGAGGTGCAAACACAGGCGATCGGCGTGGAGTGCACGGACGCGGGCGGCTTGTGCTTTAACTTTATAATAATAAGGTTTATTTTTAGCATGGCGGTCGGTAATCACTCGGTGCGTGCCGGATTGTTTTGTCGGTCGGTGTCGTTCGTTCGATGCTAACTAGTTATGAAGGGCCGGGCGCTAGCAAGTTGTAGTATAAATAGTTTAGACATGGGCCAATAAATATGGAAAAATGTAACCTATATTAAAACATGGTGCGATCGATTCGCAATACGATTCTGAGCAAACTACTTTCTGGATTTGGGTTAATTCATTTACACGTTGTATATAAAAGAAAATGGATCAACCTGAAAGAAAAACTCGGTAACCTGAAAGAAAAGCAGAAAAAACCTGATATGATGGAGAATCACAAACATAACCTTAATTTGAAACCATTCGATAGCTAGAGTTGTCGTCTTTAAAAAGTACATAATATTGAACATTGGCACAGCTTTGTTTAAATGGTCCACATACGTCAGTGTGGATTAATTTTCCGGGTTCGGTTGCTCTTGTTCTCCTACTGAACTTTAATCTGTGAGCTTTCCCATAAACGCAGCCTTCACAAGTATCTTTATCCAAAGGTAGATCGATATCTAACTCTCTCTTGATAACTGCCTTGATATGCCTCTTAATCTGATGTCCAAGTGTTTCATGGTACAGTTGTAAAGTGGCTGTAGACAGGCATACTTCTATTGATTGAGCTGGTTGTACATTCTGAACATCTAACTTGTACAGACTGCCTCCGCGACACCGCCTTCCAATTAAGCAAGTATTGCCGTTGATGCTCATCTGACACCTGTCTATCCTGGACGTGAATAGTATATTTGGATTGCTATCGTGTGCCGCTAGTACTGAAAAAAAGTTTTTCTTGATCTCTGGGACGTACCACATATCTTGTAGAGTAATCATATTCGTGTTCGACTTAATGATGATAGATCCTTTTCCTTTAGCACATATGGTGTTTCCATCGGCTGTAGTTACTTGGTGGGTCACATCAAAAGGTTTGAATGTCATAAATAGATCATTTCTATTTGTGATATGGCTAGTCACTCCGTTATCAATCAATCAGTTTTCTTTGTCACATTTATTCGCAAATGTTTGTGTATTAAGTGACATCAATAACATCTTTGCTCCTTGATTTGTAGGATGAGAGAATTTTGAAGTGGTATTCTTGGGTGGTTTTCCGTCTTGGATCCATTTTACACAATCTCTTACACGGTGTCCTACCGGATGACAATAATTGCACTTCAATTTCTTATCCTTCAACTTCTTATGCTTATTAGAAGTGCTTGCTGATAAAACTTCCTGATCAGGTAACTTTTTATTTGACAAAGCTCTCTCATAAGCACATAGATGAGTTGGCAGGTTCTCTACAGTCCTCTTAGCAACATTAAAAGCCAACTGCTGCGGAATGCAAAATATTCTTCACTGAGAGTATCTAAGATTTTACAAACAAGTAGCGATTCCGGTAATTCGTTAGATTTATCTTTAACAATTTCGATATTAAATCGGTCCAGATATTCTTCAGTTTTGACATGTGGCTTGCTACGTCATTCCGATGGATCTCCAAAGAATTTCATGCATAAATCATAGGACTTATCTTCACAACTGCCGTCGAACAGCCGGTGTAGTCCAAACTTCTCGAGGTGTGTTGAATCTCATCACTTTCTTTAAGATTTAGTCGTTCATATTGGTGGTAAGGTTCAACAGAGCGCTGTTTTCTGCCTTCATGAATTTCGCTAAGGCCGAGTTATATGCAGAAATTTGTGCATCACCTGCGTCTTCTAGCAACACGGGTGTAGCATTGTGCCTATTTGAAAGTAAAAACTTAATTAATAAAATAAATTTACAAATTAAAAATTTATTAGTACTAAAACTATCTACACAAATACCTTATTAATCATTTAAACTTACAACCTAAACTTATAATACAATAAACAAGTTATCAAAACTATTTACAAACAACTAAATAATAAAATTCAATATACGGAACCGTCAAGTACGCTAGTTGAAAATAAATCTTATTTTGCGCGCGCATTCCTAATTAGACAATAGAATGCCGGCTGACCGGTTCAGCAGGAGTTTGCCCGAACGGCGCCGTGCTAAACACGACGCGACGGCCATTTCTATTTCAGTAGCCTAACAGACTGGACCGCTGCGTAATTGAGACGCATTTAAGAGTACATAATTAACCTTGATTTGGAAGTTGATCCCGCTGGGGTGAGTTCTAATTTGTTCCTATTAAGTGTTTTAAGTATAAGGTGTTTCTAATGTAGTTTTTAACGTTGATTAACCCACTCATTGCCGATCAAATTTTGAAAACATCACTTGGGTGCCACTTAATATTTTTAATGATTACATAAGAAAATAGATAATTGAACGTGTTTTTTAATTTAAAAAAACCCCTAAATATCGAATACCCCTCTAAAAATGGTAAACGCAACATATGCGTTGGTGGCACTGGGGAAAGAATTTAAATCGTAAATGCCACTCAACGCACCTTTTGCGTTGACGTTTGGATAGTTTAATGCAACGTCTTCCGAGAGACTGTCGATGCCCGATATGTCACTAAAATTAGGTACCGTTCTTTATTGATATAATCTATGTTTATTTAATATTTGGTATTAATATTTTTTGTTATAAAATTTTATAAAGTGTACAATAAAGTGTCATAAATAATATAAATAGATATAGTACAAATTGGTTTTATAATTATTTAGTTATTATTTAATTTTATAAAAAAAACTTTGTGGGTGTAGGATTGTTTGTTGCCGCGTGTTTGCACTTAATGAAATTTTAAAATACATAAAGTTATATAAGTATATAAGTTATGTAATGTGGATTAACAAACGGGCTTCCTTTTATCCTGGTACAAGATTACCTAGGGTCTAAACGGACGATGTTACGGGCTATAGGAATGAACACATAAATAGATATTTATGAGTTTACCCAATAAAGACCTAACATATGACGAAATAAAACCAATTTCAATGGAAAATACATTTATTACTTAGGAAAAAAAACAATTAAAGTTTTGTTACTCTTTAAAACAATCATTTAAACAAAACCCATATCGTTCGGTTACTTATATAAATGGTCACCAACCTCTTGTTACTATTTTTAAAGCCATCTCTAACAAGTAATCGCTTATTATTCATCACTTCACATTCACTTACATTTATCGTTGAAAAGGATGTCTACTGAAAATTAATTTTGTTATTTTAATAACGTTTGTGCGGCAACTGCCGATCCAAAATGAAGGGAAGAGGGGAAGGATGTATGGATATAAAGGAGAGGATACGAAAAGGAAGGGAAGAGAACTCTTAGCGTGTATCCTAAATAGCTCTTAAATTTAAATATTGGTGTCGATGAGGCACCTTGCTTAGCTTAGCTTAGCTACCATTTTTTTCACCAAAACACCAGGCATAGCGATTAAAAAAACTAAATCAAGTAAGCCATGCAATGAAGAAAATCTTTTCTATTTTGGGTGCCTTAACGGGAAAAAAAATAGAAAGCAGATTATTTTAAACATGCATTTAATAGGTTCATAATTTATTTTTCATTTTATCATCTTTTAATGAACTTGCAAAATATATTGTATTAAATAGATTACGCGTAGTAAACTTATTAATGAATTCAAAACATGAGACGCAACCACAAAACAAAATAAAATATCACGTTTTGGTGTGCTTTGTTACGCATAAAACTATCCAACAAAGATTTTTACCGCCATGTCAATCAACGCACCTTATGCGTGCACATAATATTTTTTTCGAAAAATGCACAATAATGCAATGGAAATTATGATAAAATTAAGAATATCACTTACCTTTATCTCCTGATACACAAGTATATTATTAACACTCAATAAAACTTAACTAAATGCAAAATCAAAATAGCTATTCATAGCACCAACCGTTTTTGCCTTACCAAAACGAGAATGCCAGTTCAAACCAAAAACCAACAGTGTTTTCACATTAAAAATTTGCTTCAAGCCGTGAATGTTGCCAAATGTTTCAATATCTTTTTACCATTTTAATTTTATGCCAAAAAACATCTAAGAGTACACTCAACGCATATGGTGCGTTGATGGCACGACGAAGTGAACCTGGTCCAACGCAAATGAATGGGTTAACGCTAGTACTATCCATTTTTCCTCTTCTGGGACGCTGTGACCTCTAAACGCCACGCCGTAACGGTCATTTTATTAAAACCGCCTCTGACGCTTTTTCTCTCTGGCATTCCAGGATTTACGATTTGGATTTACAATTTGGATTTACGAATCACTATTAAATCTGAAACTGACGGGGATTATTACTACCCAAGAAGGCCTGCGGACCAGTACCTGACCCGGGACGCTTAGAATTTACCCACAAGGATCCGTGATAACAATATCTGGAGCCGGTTGGAGAAAGACGACCTAACAAACGGAGGACCGTCCCGTCAGGCCAGTGTTCCCTACCTACCTACCTATTTCTATCTGCATATCTTGATGTGAGGCGGCAACTCAGAAATAATAAATATATCGTATGTGAAGATCATTCCATCTTTTATTTCGAACCCACGACCTGTGGCGGGCCGGTCATCTAACCCCCGAGCGCCGCAGTGGCGCCTACAACGTGTTTTCTTAGTTGCCAAATCACGTCAGGATATTCTCCTAAGGTCTAGCTGTTAATACAACCGAGCCGCTAAATTGCTGTGAACGTGAAGGTGATTCAATATCGTGAACTAGTACGTACCCGCTTTTGCTTTTAAAAATTGTGTCTAATGTATTTGGTCTGCAGTTTTTATAATCAATTTTGTTTTTAATTCTATCCATCGCATTTATGCTAATTGTTACGTATGTTGCAATATTTCCGTGATTTAGCTTATTAAGGTTGAATAGGTGCCTATAATTTTATTGTTAATCGAAAGTCAAGTACTATTTCTGTGTGTAATATTTTTGATTTAAACTATATTATCAATATATTAATTAGCTACTTAAATTAACGTTGGTTTTTTGCAATTTAAATCTTAAAATCTAAACCTCAAGTCAGACAAGTGTACAGTCAGCTACATGTTTTATCAAATAAAATTAACTAAATTATTTTAACAAGTACAGTCAACAATATATTACTATCAGGTACTGTCCAAAACATTATTAGAAACAAAAAAAAAATTTTTTTTTCATTTTTGTTGGGTGACCAACATTCTTGAAACAAAAAATATTATATGGATAATTAAAAAATAAAATTGATTTTATAGAGGTTTTTGTTTATTTACTTTACTACAAACTATATTTGTTTTAACTTTTTATATTCTTGGTTGAATTTTTTTAATTAAATAAAAAAAAACTTTGTCTAATTTGTAAACTTGTGTACACAAAACAACTTATGTAATACGTAACAGTTCGCACCTTCTATGTTTATTTTTTGTTTCTGATTTTGCATATTATTTTGGCGTTCGCTATTGCATATCACCTGTTCTTTTTCTTTATCTTGCTTTTTATTCTGCTACTAATATCACCTATGCGTAGTTTTGTTTGATTGTTACTAATATTTCCACATTAATAATATTTTCTGCGTACAAATATTGTTGCTTTCTGATAGTTTACACTTTTTATGAACATGGGAACTCACACTCTTAAAATTTTCTTGCTAAAAAAATGAATTGACTTATGAAGTACTTATTAGAGGCGAGAAACCTGCAACTACCGTACTTGAACTCCGTAAACAAATAAATAAATTAACAGCATTAATACCTACATCTGATACATGCGAGTCGGGTATAAAACCGGATGTAGATATTGCCAGCGCTAGCATTTCATTCAATGAATAAGCTCTTGATTAAAATTAAATTACTAGAAGAAAAGATTGACCAAAATTTGCATAACCGCACTACCGCATTGTGCAATCATTTATACTATCGTTTAAAGCGCATAGACTGTTCTGAACCTAAATTTACTGAAAAAGTTAATACACTGTCTCACAATTTAAGTAAAATACGGGCTAAGCTAAATAATATGCTTAAATTGGCAAGTTCTGACTGTGATCCTTCTCTAGAAAGTGAACAAACGACTTCAGATAACTCCATTCCAATCGTATCTGTAAGCTGTGATCGCTCGCACATCAGTGATTAACATAAAATCAAATTCGATGGTAAATCTTGTGTACACGCCTTTATACAAAAAGTGAACGAGTATAGCACCACTAGAAATATTAACTCTTCTATGCTGTTGTCCTACGCGATAGAAATATTTACCGGCGATGCCTTACATTGGTATCGTGGTGTCAGGGATAGTGTTCATACATGGGATGATTTGATGGCTTTTTTAACTGAATATTTTAGTCAGTTCGACTTTGATTATCGTCTTTTAATGGAGATTCGGAACCGAACGCAAGGGGATACAGAAAATATAACTGTTTATTTTGCTAAAATGACTAAATTGTTTTCTAGACTAACAAACAAAATTTCTGAAAGTGAAAAGTTAAGCATTTTAATGCACAATATTAGACCCTTTTATGCAAATGTATTAGCAGCAAATTCTTCGTCTATTGATACCATAGTGAATCTAAAACAGGTCTGCCGGAACTTTGAAAGAATGGATCTCTCACTGCTCAATTCAAAGAACCACCTAGGATTTCACCTGAAACTTTAGCTCCTGATCTAGCATTTTCAAAATTCCTAGAACCGAGTACTAGTAAACATAAGCCCAACTATCAATTTAAATATAACAATAATAACTACAAAACTAATTACAATTATCCTAAACCTAACTACCATAAAAACTATCAAAATAATAATATCAATACAAAAGATTCAGAAAACAAAATAAACGTAGCTTCCCTTAAATATTCAGAGTCTTACACTAAGATAGTCTACTGTCCACGCTGTCGGACGGCTGAACATTCTTTACACCAGTGTACAGCTGGTAGGTTCCCGATTTGCTTTAAATGCGGAACCAAAAATGTTAAGTACCCGAATTGCACTAGATGCCACTCACATGCTAATAAAAAAAAACTAGATACCCCCTGTTGTAATGATAGTACTACCCAATCTAATACTAAACAGTCAAAGAACTTTGATGAAAAAGATTGGAAAGACTCGCTATCGACTTTAAAAATTTCTCTACTAGTTACTTCATTACTTCATTCAACAATAAGTCAGATCATGATATACGTCCACATGCAACTATTAGCGTGGGTGATACTAAACTTACCGGTTTGTTAGATTCTGGATCTACGGTTAGCATTTTAGGTTACTACCACCATAAACATCTTTATTCTCTTTACTTGGTACTACATACTGATGTCACTGTAAAATTTACTTCTGCTGGAGGTGAGCGACTATCTGCTACTGGTTACACTTATCTATTTCTTTTGAAAATCAGTTCCATATACTGAAAGTTTATATTGTACCTACCGTAAAAACCAATTTAATACTAGGTATTGACTTCTGGAACAAATTTGACCTATTCCCAAAATTTTGTAATTCTATTTCTTTAGAACTAGTTCGGATGACTTAAATGAGGTGTTAAAAATCAAAGGACCTTTACCATTTTTGCAATCATATCAAGAACTAACTGAAACTCAACGCACACTTGCTGACAACGTCATTGACCAGTTTAGGGACGTTTCTACTGAAAAACGAGGTCTAAGTAGAACAAATTTAGTTACTCATCAAATTGACACCGGAGATTCCCTGCCTATTAGACAACGTTATTATCGTGTTTCCCTTGAAAACTAGCGTATTCTTTCTAAGCAACTAGAAATGTTAGCTTTGGGAGTTGTTGAAGAATGTGAAAGCCCTTGGTCTTCCCCTGTACTACTCACACCTAAAAAAGATGGCAAACTAAGGTTCTGTCTAGATAGTCGAAAACTTAATTCTATTACCAGGAAAGACACGTATAAGCTACCTTATACATCTGACATCTTAGATAACCTAAAAAATGCTAAATACCTAAGTAGCATCGATTTACCTAAGGCCTTCTGGCAGATTCCAATTATAAAAAACGACAGAAATAAGACTGCTTTCTATATTCCACGTCGTGGAACCTACAGACTTGTTACTATGCCCTTCGGATTAACAAATTCACTCGCTACTCAACTAATTGGTCGATGCACTGTTTTATGGTCCTGAATTTGAGAACTCTGTCTTTGTTTATATTGATGACATAGTAATTGCTAGTTTTGACTTTGAAAACCACACATCTCTCCTCCTAAAGGTGCATAAAAAACTAACTTTGGCAAATTTATCTATAAATTTTGAAAAATCTGTCTTTTTCTGTAAGGAACTTAAATATCTAGGCTATGTCATCGATTCTAAAGGTCTTCATGTTGATCCAGCTGAGATTAACAGTATCGTTAACTACCCTACTCCTACAAATAAAAAAGAACTTAAAAGATTCCTTGGTATAGCCTCTTGGTATCGCAAATTTGTTCCGCAGTTTAGTACAATAGCTGGCCCCTTAAATAAACTAACGTCTACCAACAAAACATCTAATCCTTTCGTTTGGACTACAGAAGCTGACGAGTTGTTTACGAAACTTAAAGAACTTCTAGTGTCTGCTCCTATACTTACTTGTCCAATTCGAGGTCCACACCGACGCTAGCGATTATGGTGTTTGAGGGCTACTGACTCAAACCATAGATGGCGACGAACATCCTATCGCCTATACAAGTCGTACCTTGAGTGGACCTGAAAGGAACTATAGCATCACTGAACGCGAGGCCTTAGCAGTTTTGGTTGCTTTGGAACACTGGAGATGCTACTTAGATAATGGTAAAAAATTTACAGCCTACACTGACCACTCAGCTCTCAAGTGGTTCCTGAACCTAAACAACCCTACTGATCGTTTAGCTCGTTGGGGAGTTAGGCTCTCCGCGTTTTATTTTGGCATCAAACACCGTCGGGGTGCTGACAATGTTATACCTGATGCTTTATCCCGCGCTTGTCAGGTATCTGCCATAAATACAATACCAACTATACCCACCAGTTCTACTAATGGGGCAACTTCCTCTACTACCGACGGATGGTATCTCAATATCTATCACGGCTGTCAAAATTCTCCTGACTCCTTTCCCAATTATGCTGTTAAAGACACTCGTTTATTTCGCTTTATGCAAACTAAAAATCCTTTGCACAGAGAATTTGAATGAAAATAAGTAATTCCTAAATAATTTAAGACATTTAAACGTCTCAGTCTTAAATACTACGGGCCTGGAATGCATGCCGATGTCGAAAAATTTGTAACGTCTTGCGACACGTGCATTGCACATAAATACAAAACCATGAGCCTCTTGGTGAAATGGGTAGACCGAAACAATGTTCTAGACCCTTCGAAACCATTAGCATTGACTTAAAAGCACCCCTACCACCCACTAGGAAACAGAATTCCTACATTCTTGTGGTGACTTGTTGTTTTAGTAAGTATTGCCTACTATTTGCAATCAAACGCATTGCAATCGCTACTGCTGAATTCGTCACAAGAATCATAGAAGCACATGTATTCTTCATACATGGCATTCCATCTACAGTGATTCTTGATAATGGGAAACAATTTGTTAGTGCTACATTAAAATAGATGTTCGATAAATACAAGGTTCCAAAACTGCATTTCACTCCTAAATATTCTCCACATATCAACACGGTTGAAAGATATAATAAAACCATTATGACTGCTATATCGTCGTTTATATCAAATGATCATCGTGTCTGGGATTAACTAGTACCAAAAATTTAGTTTGTTATGAATAGTTCCGTGAATGAGGTTACTGGCTATATTCCTTCATTTCTAGTGTATGGGCGTGAGTTAGTAACTTCTGGCTCATATTATTTAAACGCAGATAGCGTTTTTCAACCGCGCGATTCTTATGCTGATAATATTGGAATGTTATCTCATATTATTATTTTTAATAAAGTACAAGCTTCCTTATTGCAGGCTCACAGTAGAAACTGCCAACAATATAACTTACGTAGGAAACCTGCAGAGTTTAATTTAGGCGATGTGGTTTGGAGGAAAACATTTTATGAGAGTGATAAGGACAAATATTTTAACAAAAAAAACCAGCACTTAATACAGGCAAGATCATTAACAAACTATCTCCACTTGTTTATGAGCTAGCTGATATGTCTGGAAAACCATTAGAATCCTATCACATCAAAGATATTAAACTCGCAAATTATAAAGAATAATCATTTTAATAAAAAATCGTATTAAATGGACTATTTAAATCTACTAAAATATAGACCATGCATACTAAAATTATATTTTACAACATTCATTTAATACATAAAGACTTGCTGTTTGAGCACAACTATAATTTAATAAGATTGTTCTCTGTTTATAAGGGTCTCAAATCATTACTGTGAGATGAAGACACTATGTATCTTGAATGAATGTTCAGCGTGATGTATGTTAGTTATTATGTATGTTAGAAAAACAAGAGTGAGCCTTGTTTAGTAGTATTAGTCGGATTTTGCATATAAGTACTCAAAATCCTTCGCTTTCTCCGGGGGTACTGTAGCATTGTGCCTATTTGAAAGTAAAAACTTAATTAATATACAAATTAAAAATTATTTAATACTAAAACTATCTACACAAATACCTTATTAATCATTTAAACTTACAACCTAAACTTATAATAAAATAAACAAATTATCAAAACTATTTACAAACAACTAAATAATAAAATTCAATATACGGAACCGTCAAGTACCCTAGTTGAAAATAAATCTTATTTTGCGCGCGCGCATTCCTAATTAGACAATAGAATGCCGGCTGACCGGTTCAGCAGCGAGCTTGCCCGAACGTCACCGTGCTAAACACGACGCGACGGCCATTTCTATTTCAGCAGCCTAACAGACTGGACCGCTGCGTAATTGAGACGCATTTAAGAGTACATAATTAATGATTTGGAAGTTAATCCCGCTGGGGTGAGTTCTAATTTGTTTCTATTAAGTGTTTTAAGTATAAGGTGTTTCTAACGTAGTTTTTAACGTTGATTAACGCTAGTAATATCCCCTCTTCCTCTTCTGGGACGCTGTGACCTCTAAATGCCACGCCGTAACGGTCATTTTTATTAAAATCGCCTCTGACGCTTTTTCTCTCTGGCATTCCAGGATTTACGATTTGGATTTACAACTTGGATTTACGAATCACTATTAAATCTGAAACTGACGGGGATTATTACTACCTAAGAAGGCCCGCGGACCAGTACCTGACCCGGGACGCTTAGAATTTACCCACAAGGATCCGTGATAACAATGTCTGGAGCCGGTTGGAGAAAGACGACCTAACAAACGGAGGACCGTCCCGTCAGGCCAGTGTTCTCTAATTACCTACCTATTTCTATCTGCATATCTTGATGTGAGGCGGCAACTCAGAAATAATAAATATATCGTATGTGAAGATCATTCCATCTTTCATTTCGAACCCACGACCTGTGGCGGGCCGGTCATCTAACCCCCGAGCACCGCACGGGCTTGGTATATTTTCCATCTATTACCTCCATTGCACGTTCTGTGCCACGTAATAAAATAGAAACTTTGTACCTCCATGTCTCCCAATTATTTTTTCCTTCTAGTAGACCGATCTTCACATTTGCAGAAATAGATTCCATTTTAATAACAGTCCATAACCTGATAAAGCAGAGAGCGTTTAGCGTTAATGGAACGTATTATCAGTCTAAGAATAAAATAATTATATTTACGAAACGACTTTTATATTTTCCATTAAGTTTTAACATAATTAAAACATTGAAAGATAACCTAAAACTGTACATCATTTGCTGCGTTCCGTTTGCCGATTACAGCGCTCACAGCGCTCATATACTCGTTCCGTTTGCCCGTGAGCGCGCTCACAGCGATATCGATACGTCATCAATGACGTCATAAACGCCGCCATCTTCCCGCTCACAGTGCCAACGCTACGGAGCATGGTCGCTGTGAACGGCCTGTCAAAACTGACACATGACTTTACTTTGTTGATGTTTTTATTAGTCGATTAAAGATTTTAAGGACTGTCAATTTTTCGTTTTTCGGTGTACACATGGTTTTCGTTATTTGTCGGTTATTTTGGTGATTTTGCTATCATCATTAAGTTATTTTAAGTGTTTCTGTTTTTCTCTTCCTCGACTGGTAAGTGGTTGTACGAATTATCTAGCTCTTAATGAGCATGGATTGTGTTCCAATCCCTCCTAAGCCCCCAGACCCAATCCCGTTTTCTGATGTCAACAACTCCCCTGACCCTTTCTCTCAACATGTGCAAACAAGAAAACGTCCAAGTATAAATCGGGATTCGTCCCCTACTCCTAAAAAATCTGTTTCGAATGCTCTTCCATCTCAAACCAATAACCTTATTTACACTCATCCAAGTCTTTTAGAAGAAAAATCTTACCATCCTTCTGACAAAGGTCCTTTCATTGTTCATGTGTCCAGGTCAGAAACTCACCCTAAGTCAGGCAGTACATTTAATCATTTAAATTTTGGAAAATTTTTATTTACATCAAACATTAAAAATATTAATAATGATGGTATAAAGAGTGTTGGCAGAAATCGGGTCTCTGTGGAATTCTCATCTGCATGTGCAGCAAACGAGTTTCTCAGAAACCCGAGTCTTAAATCTCATAACTAAATAGCTTTAATTCCTACATATAATATAACAAGAATGGGGCTGATCCGCGGGATCCCAACTTCATGGTCTATGGAGGAAGTTGTATCAACAATCTCCACAAGCCAAGGTGTTATAACAATTTTGAAGGCGCGTCGCTTAAACAGAAAAGTGTCCATGGAGTCTGGTTCCACTTGGACCCCCACAGGTTCTGTAGTGATCACTTTCTCTGGACAATGCTTACCTGATAAAGTGTTTATTTGTAACTCATCATTAACCGTTGATCCATACATTTTGCCTTCCATACAATGCTTAAACTGTTGTAGATTTGGCCATGTGAAAGCCCAATGCCGATCCAGTGCTCGTTGCTTCAGATGTGCACAAACTCACTCAGGTGACTCTTGTCCTGCATCCTCTGAAGCTTCCTGCCTGCAATGCTCAGGCCCTCATTTAGCAACTGACAAATCTTGCCCGGAACATTCGCGGCAAAAGAATATTAAAATCACCATGTCCCAAAAGAACATATCATTCAAGGAAGCATCATCCCTCTTCCCTTCAGTTAAAAAATCGTACGCAGATGCTTCTAAAAGTTCTCCTTCACTGAATCTTTCTTACAAAAAAACAATATACAAACCATCAAAACCCAGTCCGTCTTTATCTCCAGGCTATGACAAAATTGCCCATAACGCTATTATTGCTAACCCTCCATCCATTAAATCTGATAATGCCTTCCCCCCTACTTCTTCCTGCTCCCCTAATGACAATTTTTTAGAACTCCTGATTTCCCTAGTTTTGAACATTCTTTCAAAATTTGAAGACATCCCACTACCGTCCTCCGTTGCTAAAAAGTTATCCCCTATTGCTAATCTTCTTCTTAACAATGGCCAGACGCCTTTATAAATTATACTCTTCTATGTTAAAAATATCTGTAAAAACTTATTTCATCCCCCTGTTTTTGTATTGTTCAAGGTAACTCAATGCTCGAGATACTGCAAGTTCTACTCAACTGATCGCTACAAAATTATTAACCTCGTGTAGTACGTGTGTATACTAATACTTGAAATTGGCAGAAATAGTTATTGTGTCGTAACAACAGCTGATTGCCATAAAACAAAATAATAATAATAATAATAATAAAGATTTTAAAAGCTTGTTTGTTAATTTTCTTTTGTAATAATATAAAAAAATGGCTCCTGCTTCATTCAGGGTCATTGCTTAATAAAATTGTAACTTTAGACTTATTCGACGAACAATCAGAATGTTAGCGCGATATTTACCGTTCCGGTTGCAATAGCACTAATAACACTTTTAGCGCGCTCAAACGAATCGGAACGGTTTTGAGCACTTTTAGCGCTGTGAGCGCTGTAATCGGTAAACGGAACGCAGCATTAGCGCGCTATTTACCGTTCCGATTGCAATAGCACTAATAACACTTTTAGCGCGCTCAAACGAATCGGAACGGTTTTGAGCACTTTTAGCGCTGTAATCGGCAAACGGAACGCAGCAATTGTTTCATTGGCAGATAATAAAAGTAAATTTCCCGCTGTTTTAATTTATTTTGTTATATATTAAAGAAGAAAAAGAACTAGTATTAAAATGGATGTTATTGAAAATATCAAAAAAGATAAAGCGTATATTAAGTGTAAGCAAATAGTGAAGAATTGGGAAAAACAATTTAAAGCACAACATTCTCGTACTCCGTCAAGGTTCGATATCAAAGAAGCCCCAGCAAAAATTAAGTATGCTTATAAGAAATACTTTCAATTAAAAAGTACCGCACTTGAAAATACTTTTTCAGTGGGTGATATTGATGACGATGTCATTGGATCTCCTGAGTTATCTCACACTCAACTGGATATGCTTGCTGGTTATGATAACTTTAGTTCTCCTATAAAACAGCCCTTACCTGAATTGCCTACTGGTAAAGATCTCGAAAATATGCTTTCTCACAAAGAAACCAAGATAAAACAACCCAAGAAAAGTCCACCGGCATTGCCTTTTATAGATAATTTGTCAAAAAAACTTTTCTTAAACAAAACTTTTTCTATTAGAAATCCTAGAAAGGTGTCTCTCACTAGATCACAATCATCCCAAGACAATGATAGTTTGAATTTAACAACTGACTTCAATTTAAAAAAAAGTGATATGGTATTCTACAATTCATTGTCTCCAGAATGTGATACACAGAGAAAACTACCACAGACATTCAATGCTGCAAATTCTAGTAATGTAGATAGTATAAGTGATATATCTTTAATTCACACTGCAGTTAGGCAAATAAATCCAGCCTGGTTAGATAGAGTTGCAGGAATAGATACTGAAAACAGAGACACTCAAGCAGTTCCAGCTCCTGTAGAGAAATTTGGATTAACTAATATTAAAATAACTACCCCAGTTGTAGCCACACAAAGTGCAGCAACAACACCTGAAGATGACATAGAGCATGACTTTGTTGAAAACAGTGGCTCAGAAGATGATGAAGCTCTAAGTAAACTAAAACCAGCTCTAAAGAAAGTGAAAACCAGCAATGATGATTCAAAATTAATCAATCAATCTCGGCATAATGATACAAAAACCTCTGGGAGAAGAAAAAAATGTGCAAAACCGAACAAAAAATCTAATGGTGTCAAACAGATAGTAGATAAAAGTGACTCAGACACTCACTCCAAACCTCCTGATGTAAGTGAATATCTGCCATTTGGTCTCGAAGGTGATATTGCACCCAGGCATAAAAATGTAGAAAATGTTCTACAAAGCATAGAGGTAGCAAATATTCCTAATAAAAAACCCCGAGAAGAGGCTGAGCCAAATACTTCAAGATTGGAACAAAAAATAAGAAGTGGAACATTAAATGAAAATTTTGTTAAAATTAATATTGAAAAGAAAGTTTTTGTAAGAGGAAAAAAGAATTTAAAATATTCTACTTATAAGAAGAAACTTTATAAAGATAAGAAGGCACTCCATGCAGGCATGGAACACCCTGAGGGAGGTCAGGTTACGTGTTTTAAATGTGGTGAATCTGGGCATATGGCTAGATACTGTTCAGCACACAAGGGTGACAGGCTTCTTCCATTAGAAGGATATGTAGAAAGTAAACTACCAACTTTAGAAGATATGCAGTGTTTAGTCACAAAAGAAACTACTTGTACATCTGTATCAAAAGAGTTAAGCTTGTCAGCATATCAACCTAGTACAATACCAGAATCTTTCTTAAAATTGCTTAATAACACTTCCAATAATGTTAATGTCACTGTGCAGCCAGTTTATACAGAATACACTGATGGAACACCAATAGAGCTACTTGAAGGCCTAAAACAGTTTGGCCATACTTCATTTCGTCAAGGTCAAGAACAAGCCATTAAAAGAATACTCTGTGGTATGTCAACCTTATTGATATTGTCTACTGGAGGAGGAAAATCTCTGTGTTATCAACTACCTGCCTATATTTATAGCAAACATTATAAGTGCATAACTCTAGTCATATCTCCACTTGTATCTCTTATGGAAGACCAAGTTCTTAATATGCCAGAATTTCTTAAAGCTGGTTGTTTACATACAAACCAGCCACCAACACAACGTAAAAAACTTATACAATTATTAAAAGATGGTGAAATCAATATTTTGTTAATATCTCCAGAGGCCTTGATATCTGGTGATGGTTCCAATGGGTTCTCTGGATTATTCAAATCCCTTCCCCAAATAGCATTTGCTTGTATTGATGAAGCTCATTGTGTTTCACAGTGGAGTCATAATTTCAGACCTAGCTACCTGATGATATGCCGAGTTTTGAAAGAAAAGCTAAATGTGAAATGTATTCTAGGACTAACGGCTACAGCCAGCAAGTCTACAATCAAAAGTGTGATAAGTCATATTGACATACCGGATGGTGTAAATGGTGTAATAACCAGTCCAACACTACCAGACAACTTATATTTATCAGCTTCATTTGAAAAGGATAAGGATAGAGCTTTGGTGGTCTACTTAACCTCGGAAAGGATTAGTGAATTTAACTCTATAATAGTTTACTGCATTAGAAGAGATGAATGTGTTAGAGTGGCAGCTTTACTAAGGTCATGTCTTCAGCAAGCTGGCAAACCAAACATGGAAAAAGAAAATAAGAAACGGAAACGAATGTCTTACATTGCTGAGGCTTACCATGCGGGCATGTCTGGAGCTCAAAGAAAAAAGATACAGAAACACTTCATGGATGGAACTTTAAGAATAATTGTAGCCACTGTTGCTTTTGGTATGGGTATTAATAAATCAAATATAAGGTGTATTATTCATTACAATATGCCAAGCAGTTTTGAATCATATGTACAAGAGGTTGGTAGAGCAGGACGTGATGGTCAACCTGCATACTGTCATGTTCTCATGAGCAGCAGTGCTAATGACAAAAATGAACTATTAAAACATATATATTCAAACAGTATTGACAGACCTACAATCAGAAAATTACTGGAAAAAGTATTTATACCATGTGAATGTAATAAATCAGATAAAGATAATCCTGATTCTGTTCTAAAAAAATGTAATGGTCATGAAGTTGGTGTGCCAATAGAAAGTACTGTTGAGGAACTAGACTTACCGTCTGAAAATATTGCTACACTTCTTTGCTATGTTGAACTTCATCCAAAACAATACATAAAAGTTTTAAATAATGCATACACTATGTGTAAAATATCATCATACGGTGGTCCACAAAAAATTCTTGAGGCTGCAAAAACTTGTGCACCTCTGGCAATGGCTTATCTTTTAGAAAGTAAAAGAGACTCTAAAGTTACTTCAAACAGTGTCATGGAGTTTAATGTAATAGAAGTAGCTGCTGCGATAGGCTGGGAAAGTGGCATGACAAAATATCATTTAAAAAATTTAGAGTGGATTTCAGATGGTGGTTCATCTAAAAGATCATTTTTGAAAGTAGAATTTCACACACTCGGCTTTAGGATCAAAGCATGTGGAGATTTAGGCCCTAATGAATTAGATAACATTTTAGATGATTTACATGAAACCGTATCATCACAAGAAAAAGCTATGTTATATCAATTGGAAGAGTGTCATAATAGTTTTAGTTTAATAGGTAATTATTCAATTGAAAATATGGAACTTTCTGATGAATTCATGAAAGAAAAGTCTGATGAATTAAAAGCGACCATAAGGAACTACTTTGAACGGGATAATAATATTTCATCAGAAATTACTCTGAGTGAACGACCACTAGATATGGATAGAGCAATATCTGATGTAAGAGCTTTGATAGCTACCTATAAAGACTGCAGCTTCACTGGCAGAAGCATAGCTAGGATATTTCAGGGTATTTCATCTCCCAACTATCCCGCTCTTGTTTGGGGAAGGTGCAAATATTGGAGAACTCATTTACATGAAGATTTTTATGGAATTATGAAGTTAGCTACTCAACAAGTGATACAAATGAAAATTTTGTGATTATTTTATTTGGACGAATATATCAAATTTAATTTAATGACATGTATTTTTTTATTTATCATATCCAAAATACACACCCAACAACAAATCAATATTGAGAAATAAAAAATTTTTTTCATTATGGTTATGGTGAAATGTACCCAGACCTTGTGACTTGGGATAAGAATTTACTAACTATAACGTGCAAGATAAGATTTTAATACAAAATGTTAAATTTGGTTGCGGTCTGTGGCATCTGCAGTAGGTGTGATTTGCACAACTGAAAAGCACTCGAGAAAACCCTTTGCCAAAACTTATATCTAAACACTAACTAAAAAAAAGTTTATAGCATTGGCGAGTCGCAAAGGAGAAAATACACGAACGCAAGTCAGTAGGTATCGTCACGGCTAACCCTTAGGAAGCACGTCGGAATGCCACGACATTTGAGTAAAGAGGTTAATATGAATTAAGAAGAAAAGATATTTAAATATACGGTTGACAGAACAGAAATAAATGAAGAATAGATTCTGACTTGCTCCGTCATCGGAGCAAGATGTAGGTACTAGAAAAAGTTATTTAAAATAAAAGCATATGAAAAATCACATAATTTGATTTCATCCGTATTGATTTAAACCACAAGTCGGTGGTCAGTCGCGAGTGGTATAAAACGCGAGTTGGTGGAGGCGCCGGGTACGGTCAAATAGGACCAAGGCTACCTGAGACACGATATAAACAAATTTTTTTTTTCAGAAAAAGAAATACGAAATGGCAATGCAGAAGTTTACTGGATTGCAGAGGAACGTAGAAGAATTCCTAAATAGTTTTAACATCGTTGCAACGTTGAATCGCTACAGCGAGGAAGAAAAAAAGTAGTTATCGCCGCTTGTCTTGAAGGGCCAGCACTAAGTTTTTTCTCGAAAGTCTCCAATAAGTGCAATACATTTGAAGAGTTAAGAAACGAATTGATCAAAGAATTTCACACAGACGTCGATCACTTAGCGAAGTTTTACGAAAGGAAGCAAAAGAATGAAGAAGATATTCTAATCTACTATTATGCATTAGACGCACTTGCAGCCAAGGCTGGTCCGGCAATCTCAGAGAGCACATTTATACGCCAATTCTTACGCACCTGTTCATATACTAATAAATGCCGATTAGCTTCACAAGTGTTCGATAGCAAGGAGGCACTGAAACGAACAATCATGCAAATGCATGAAATATTTCATGACGCACCCGAAATAAAGTGGGATTTACCAACGCACGTCAAGTCGACTTGCAGCTCATACAGCTCCGAGGGACGCAGGCGATATGTATCCGAGTCACATAAACAGGCAACATATAAAATTCATACCCAAACAAAACACATGTACAAAACCTAATACTCCCCATTACAATTTTAGAGACCGTGCAACCAATCAAAGCCAGGGATGCAACTACAAAAGCATTACCCAAACACCTATCGGCGTCAGTAATAGGGTTTGTACAGACGCCGACGAAAGAAAAAAACCCTATCTCAAGTAAGTTCGTTCCATTTATTTGTGTTCAGATACGCGACTGTGACACTATTGCTTTATTAGATACAGGGGCATCCGTGTCGGTGGTGTCTGACCGACTTTGCAAAAAATATAACTTAACAATGCAAAAAGCGGACGTAAAAGCCGTAAATGGCAATAAATTAAATTGCTTGGGAAGCACGAAGACATTTATAACGATAGATAATAAATTACATATTCAGGAATGCGTCGTCCTGAAGGGTGTTGAGCAAGATTTAATCCTCGGACAGGACTTCCTACGAAAGGCAGAAGCCATAGTAGACTTTAAGAATAATAACGTAAGATTCGGCAAATGTCTTTGTAATTTTCTATATCAAGATAGTGTAAAAAGTATATGTAATAATTATAATTCTTTACAGCTGATTCAGCAATTACCTAAGATGTGTGAAAGTGAATATGTTTATTTTAGTAATCTTGTAGATAATTTTAAAGATAACTTATGGAGTGAGGTGGTGGCAAAACAAAACAATGATTTAGATTTATTGCCGGAATTATCTGATAGTGAACGTAATTCTTTGTCATTATTCTTAAATACACATAGGTCCACGTTTGCTTTCGATAAAAATAGCTCAGGTCGGTGCAATATTGTCGAAGTAACTACTACTGAGAGAGTTCGGTGTGCAACAATGTCTTGCGACCACTATGCACCATCAAACGTTAGGTCTTGTAGAAAGATTTAATCAAACAATTTCTCACATGTTAGCTAAATATGTTAACTCAACACAACGTAATTGGTGTCAATTTTTGCCATTAGTAGTGTATGCTTATAACTGTGCCAAACAAGCTTCCACTAAGTTTTCACCATATTATTTAATGTTCGCTAAGGAACCTGAAATTCCGTCCGATGAAATATTAAATCCCAACTTGAATATTGAAAACTTCGAAGTCAGGAGGAATAGATATAGAAATAATGTGAATTTGGCACGAGAGAACTCTCGTAAAGCTCATTTAGCGCAGAAAAGGCTATATGATAAAAAAGCTTCATCTATTAATCTTCTGACAGGTCAATTTGTATTGTTGCATAACCCTAAAAAAGTGTCTGGAAAGAGTAAAATACTTAGCCGACCATTTAAAGGTCTATATCAAATATGTAAAGGTTTAAGAAACAACAATTATCTAATAAGGGCGGTGAATGGAGGTCGAGAAATAACTGTCCATGTCAATCGGCTAAAACCTTTTACCTTGCGATAATTTTGTTGAGTTCATTATAATAAAAAAACTATCTAAATTATAATTGTAAATATGTAAATGTTGTAAAGTGTCAAGAGTAAATAATTGTTGTTTTCTGGTTTTTAGGCTAAAATGAGGTGATATTAGCCTGACATATACCAATCAGAAAGATATATGACTAATGTAAATATGTTGATATTAACATAGTAAATGTTATTATATGTTATCATTAAGAATGTGTGTTGGAATATATGTGTTAGTGTTATATTTTAATGTACTAATATGTTCTTTCTATTTCATATTGTGAATTATAACGGAAAAGAGATGGCAGCCACTAGCAGATGAGATGGCAGCAACTAGTTGATGAGATGGCACCCACTGAGGGATGAGGATTGATGTCAACCCTCCCTTGGCGATACGAAAAAATAATGAAATTAATTTTATCTTGTCCTAAAAGTTGCTATGTGTAATGATCATTAATGATTTTTTTTGCGTTGTGTTTCACTATGTCGTTATCTGGTGATGGAACCGAGGGGCGTCCATTCGTAATCAGGCGGTCACTAACACCATACATTCTCTTAACTTAAAGAATAGGTGGCATGCTTTGCTGGCTGCAGGTGACAAGCTGGTTATCGATGCGCGCAATAATGGCTGTTTTACACGCGTTAAGTGGTTAAGTTGGTAAATAAATTTTACTAAATTCTAAGTTAAAAGTTGCGTGTAAACAGTCAATTAAGTGACAAGTGGTAACTTAAAATTTAGTACGCAAGTGATTAAGTAGATTAGGATTCGTTCTATTTTTCGTATAAGTAGGTGGGCGGGGCTTCTGACTTAACACGTTTGTACGTGATTTTTTAGTTAAGTGCATAAGTTGACAAAGCGGATGGCGGCAACAGCTCGTATTTATGTCGCATTAACTCTTTTTTTTTTAAATGTTGGAGTAGAGTTTGGTTTCTACTTTAAATTTTGTGGAAGAGTATTTAAGGGTGTTGCCACACCAATCGATCGACCGTCGAGCGGTCGACGACACCACCCCTGAGTTAGTAAGTCTGCCAACCTGCAGTTGGCGTGATGGCCTACAATTGTCTGACACCAACCCTGAGTTGGTAAGTCTGCCAACCCGCAGTTGGCGTGATGGCCTACAATCGTCTGACGGCACCCCTGAGTTGGGAGAGGCTGATATCCCTCCAGTGATTATAAAGGGTACCTAATTGGTAAAGGTACCACACCAATCGATCGTCCGTCGTACGATGTCGACCCATCGACGTAAAAAATTTAGAAAAATACATAATTTTGCAAAGATTTTAATTTTTTTTTTATATCCCCAGACAAACACACCAACTGTATGGCCCCAAAGTAAGCAGAGCTTGTGTTATGGATAACCCAGAATAAACATACATATATAAATACAAACAACCATGACCCGAGAACAAACATCTGTGTTCATCACACAAATTAATGCCCCGGCCAGGACTCGAACCTGGGACCTTCGGCATATGAGGCAAGGCTACCTACCACTACACCACTCGGTCGTCAAATTCCGAATCAAATTCTTCTCAAAATTTGTCCAAAATCACGTTTACCACATATCTAAGTACGGAATTGACGAATTCCTTGACATTCATCACTGCTCATCTTCATTGAACTTATGAACTTAACTACTTAATCCGTTTGGACACACAAGTGACATGTAGTAACTTAAAATTTAGTTACCAACTTAACCACTTAATGCGTGTAAACCAGCCATAAGGTGAAGTTATCTGCCAGGGACGTGAAACAATGAAATAACATCTCTAAAACGGTTTTGGCTCGCATCTCAACATTCCGTAAGAATATTTGACATGTGATGAGGAAACATTATATAGAAAGTAGCTTAGGCGACGTTCGCTTGCTTTTTGCAAGGTTTTACTGGCGGGAATTCCTCTCGAAGCATTTGTTCCTTGGATCATGTTGAAGCAATTGTTTTTGTAATGCTATAGGTATTTACTATTTGTACTTAAAGTATTCACACCAACCACCAGGAATAACCTAATCGACAGGGGTAGTCTCTCCTGAGGCCGTCGTACAAACACATCCTCGTTCAGGCAGGTAGTTAGAATAATTTTTGTAAGAAATTTATCCACCCAACCTTGTTTGTGTGAATAAATTTAATGCGGGTGGCCGATCGTCACGCCTAAGCCTTAGGAAGCACGTCAGAATGCCGCGACATTTGAGTAAAGATCTTTACCCGCATGAAATTTATTCACACAAACAAGGTTGGGTGGATAAATTTCTAGGTTATTATGAATTAAGAAGAAAAGATATTTAAATATACGGTTGACAGAACAGAAATAAATGAAGCAATAGATTCTGACTTGCTCCGTCATCGGAGCAAGATTTACTAGAAAAAGTTATTTAAAATAAAAGCATATGAAATTTATCACATAATATGATTTCATCCGTATTGATTTAAACCACAAGTCGGTGGTCAGTCGCGAGTGGGATAAAACGCGAGTGTACCCACCTATGTACTTTAAATAAACACTTTACATCAAATTGAATCATTTGTTTCTATTCAGTTCAGTTCCGAGTATTAGCTAACTAAAATGATGGTTATGGACCCGGATGCGACTTGCCAATAGGTGGACCAGTCATGGCGGTAAGGTAATAGCTGTAGTAACTCAACAAACTCTAGGTGAATTAATTTCTTGAAGCCTGGAGCTCTCAAACTAAGTGAACCCAAACTTTAGTACAAACCTAGGGCCTCATTCGCGATTGACTTCAAAGCTATCTCGTCTTTTAGTACTTCAAAGTGACGCTCATTGCGGCCTGACTTGATATTTGTGACGGTTTGGTTTCGGAGATGTTAGTGGTTGAATGGAACTGATTATGAACCTAGGACCTAGGCTTACCAGTTTTCATCAAATTACTCGTAAATTATTGCATTTCGGTTTGAAGTAAGTCGTCACATTTGCGTCACTAATTAATGACGCAGGTGTGAGATTAACACGAGCCATCATCGAGATACAGAGAAGCCCTAGGTTCATAATTATAGACCTAGGGCTTCTCTGTATCTTGGCAACGCATGGTCCTAGGAGCTCCGAACTTGGATTAAACTTTAGTGACGAAGAAATTTCGCAAATTTGACAACCATTTTGACTTCGTAATTGTCATTTGAACAATTTACTAACTTGCAAACAAATACCTATTAAGAAACCTAGGGCTTCGCTGGTATAGTTGAGCCATTACAAACGTGCGAACTGAGTCATAAAACTTATTACATATGGAAACGGAATAAACTAAAAATGAATAAGTAATATCTAACTACTTACTTAAAATACCTACTTAGTTTTAGTGACCTTGATAAGTATTTGGTCCTTGGTAAGTATTTTAATAAGCGTTTTATTTCAGGAAAAACGCTGCTATTAAAAGTACTAGACCGTAATTCGTAGCTTACTATTGAAAAGTTTTTGTTATCGTCTGGTGAGACACAAATATCTAAAAATGTACGCCAATGTGATCAGCTAATAAAACAAAATGTAATTATAAATTAATAATTTATTAAAATAACATTTAACATCTTGAAAACGATTTAATACTTTGATTACACAAACGAAAGCCTCTGGTACATATTACTATTTTTACACCAAAACAATTTATTGTAGGTTAATAAAATAATACAAATAATTATACTACATATGTTCTCATAATAATTTATTTATAAATCGAAGATATCATATATTATTTTCAAATAAAATAAGATTTTAAACAAATTAACTATCCATTAAACATTAATTAATTATCAATTACTTGTACTAAATAATTGCGCTACGTTAGTTTTATTTGTTCCTGTGTTAGATAGTATTTTACACTTATAATATTTATGAAATTTCCGCGATCTAAGATATCCTCTACTGGATGTTATTCATCCAATTGTTTGAAGGAACTGCTGCTCTTACACTTACTAGACTAAATTTGATACAAGCATCTTTAAATAAATTAAATTAATCCAGCCAGATATCACTGCTCTTGAAGCCGGTTTAGCAGGTCCTCTAATAGTTACAAATACATAAAAATGATTTTGTAATCTCTCTTCTATCCTTTAAAATGTTTACTGTATTTTCAATCCAGAAAAGAGGATCAAGTTGAGTGTTATTTTTATTTTCAAATAATTTCCAACCTGATTGTCTATAATCAGCTTTATTTGTTTTAGAGCCAAACTCAGGATTAAATATTACACAATTTTATATAGTGACTAGGATCGACTTTTAACAAGGTTAAACGTGAATTCGTCTTCCGGAACATAACAGTGTATCGGGAAGTATACATAACAGTATATCAGTATATGTATGTCGGGAAGACTCATAGGCATTAATTCTAATCTACCTTGTAATCTGATATAAATTTAATAATTTTTTCTACATCCCATATAGGTGAAGGGGCCTTTTTCGGATTTTACAAAGCAATAGTCTTTAAGATATGCCGCACCGACACATGTGAACTTAGTTGATTACTAACATCAGTGTTACATAAGGTGGCGACTACAGATCTATGGACAAGAATGGTATTGTATGTCTACCCATGGATTAAATGTAGGTCAGCTAAAAACTGTGCTAACTGAGAGCCGGTTGGTTTTTGAAAATCTATCTTTTTCAATCTTGCCCAAGATAACTAGCGCTCCCACGCAGCGCTATAAGTTCTGAGAGTTCATTGTCTCCAGGATGATTAATAGGAGTTAGGATGATAATTAGTAACAGGAGATAGTAAGCTAACCTGATTACTGTTCCAATTTTTTATTTCTTCAGTCCACCCCCACATCTCCAAATTTCGAGAATCATCTCGACGTTTGGAGGTGGGAGGCAAATTCAAATTCAAATTCAAATATTTATTTCTCAACATTGACAATTACTTGTTCTTATTGACGTCAAATAAAACATGATTCTACCACCAGTTCGAAAAAAAACCTGTCGAAAAAAAAAGGCCTGTCGATACGTCTATATGAGTTTCAACATCAGATTTTTCAGAACAAATGGAGCTGCAAGAGCTGTGGCTTTCAGGTCCGCTTGCCAAAATCCTCTCTCCCACCGGGGTACTACCATAAGAAACACCCCGGTCGATTGATTGAGATGCGCTAACACTTTCGGGATCAGGAAAGGAGGAGGAAATAACCAGGCCAGAGGGTAATTCCATATTCGGCTGAAAGCATCGTAGAACAGTGCTTTGAGATCCCTCTAATCTAGGATTACGTAATTGTACACGACATGGGCTCTCTCTGTAGCGAACAGGTCGATCACTGGAGTTCCCCACTTCGCAAATACTATTTTTAGGCTCTCTGGTAACAAATGCCACTCTGGAGGTAGTCGGTTTCTCGATAAGTGATCGGCCTGTTTGTTGTACTTCCCGGAAGGTAATGAGCAGTAAAATTTATATGATAGTGGTCTATTAACGGTAGTAACTGACGTGTTATCTACACCAATACCTTTGATTTCGTCCCCCCTCTTTTCGTAAATGAGCAACTACAGTTTTGTTGTCGCTCTGTATCAAAACCGAGCTGTGACTCAATTTGTGAGCGATGGCATGGAGAATCGCTAACAATTTTTTTGATTGCAATGGAGATTTTGTTCGCTGGTCGACCAGGAACCTAGGGGTATGTTGTCTAGCTGAGCTCCCCAAGCCAATACCGACGCATCGGTCGCTAAGAAGTGCTCTGGACGAGGGTAGTGCAGCATTGTTGGCTGATGACAGTTTTGAGTCCACCATTGCAATTCGTTATGAACCTCTGTAGGTAGGCAAACGCTGTTGGATGGTGATTTCAGAAGACCGTTCATCAGTGATAACAGATGGCGATGATGGAGTCAAACTCGTGGGATTACAAAGCTTGCGAAATTCAACAACCCTACTAGACTTTGAATTTCGTTTAGCGTTACCCGATTCTCGTTCAGCTCATTTTGAACTTTTTCTAATAGATTGGTAGCCTTTTCTAACGGTAACGATTTCTCTTTCTGCCAGGGGTTCCACCGAATGCCTAGATAAATGATATCTTTTTGTGGTTCTGTTGTAGATTTTTCTAGGTTCACACACCAACCGGGACCACTCATGGTAATTGTTACATGTTTGCGAAGTATGGCTGCGTTTTGATTTACTAACAAAAAGTCTAGAATTCGAATGTTTCTCTGACGCAGTAGGTATCTGAGCTATCCAATTGGTCAGGATTGAGAAAGTTTTGGGAGCCGAACTCACATCGAACGGTAAACAGGTCATTTCTAATAATTCTCCTATGAGCCGGAGGTAGCGACGATGAGACTTTGCTATTTTCAAGTGAAAACAGGCTTGCCTCGAGTCGATCTTGCACGTCCAATCGTTTGGTTGCAAGAAATGGGGTACCCGAAACATACTTATTAGTTGGATCTTCATCTACAAAGAAGTTGTTTAGTGCCTTTACATTGAAGACTGGATGGAACGTTCCGTCTGTCGGTTGTGATACAAAAGGTAGTGAAAAAGGTAATATAAAACTTGGTGAAATTGGCACTGGCACTAAAATTTTTTTGATGGTTCATTTTGTTTATTATTATAGTAGTTGCCTCTAAGCTTTGCGTTTGGCGCGAATTTCAGACATAAAATGGGATGGTCATGGGAGGTTTTTGAAAGAATGGTATTCGATACCCTATTATTAGCTTTAGTATGATTTTCGGGGCCCCCATTTCTACCCATTTCTGGTAATAGAGAACCAGTTGCCCGGCCTGGAGTGACTTCGAGTCATTGTACATAATTTCTGAATTGTTTCTTTAGGGCATGAGGTACCGATCGCAGTTTACCACCTCTCTGCGAACCTCGATATCTTGTGTTTCGAAATTGAAAGGGTTAGCCTAAATTATCAGGATTTGTATGGCTGATATTATTACGTTGATTGAAATTATGATAACCACCCCTTGAGGTTGGTATATTATTATTTTTTATTTTTTTATTTAAATGGTTCACCAACAATTGTTTACACAATACAAATGCGTACAAATATAAAATGAAGGTAAACAAGCTCGGTGCAACAATCTCTTATAGGTAAACACTACATAAGCAAATAAAGTTCACAACAGTATATTAATTGGACTTAACAGTAATTAGAGTTTCTATTGACATATGAACATTAAGTCTATATAATTATTATCTTACAATTGTACACTCATGTACAATTGTAAGATAATAATTATAATATCGAAAAGGTAACAAAACAATAATTGAGATTACAAAGCAATCGCACTGGTATTAAATATTAAAAACATAAAAATATTAAATTAAATTATCAGTAGCATTAAATGGACCAGAACAAGGAATTAGAACCCCACTCGATGGTGGCATAAATATACTGTTAGCCGATCCCTTCGAATGATGGCAGTTAGACTGTGTATTAACTCTTCGAGAGCTTTCAGACTTTAGTGGCCGAAAGGATTTTCGAATCCCACCTGCCTTTTCTAAAGGCTGATCAGTTTCGAAAATATGCGTATTAGAAGGAGGAATTTTATTTAGTGCCATTTTAATCACCGGATCTTTGACGTGTTTACGAACAGTTGTTCTTCCAATCTCTACAAGGTAAATATTCCGTATCGCGCCCCCAGCGATTTTGAGGCTGATTTTTTTTTTAATACTTCTGAGTACTACTTAATGAGTTCTCAGCACCATACCTAGTGTTGTTATGATGGCGCATGACCTTTTTTGCCAAAAAAAAATCTCAAATTCTTTTCATTGCGACGTTTCATTATGGAAATATTTTATACCAAAAAGATCACGCGCTACCTTAATTTTGCTTCCTCTCATGTTCTTTATGCATAAAAAATTTAGAAATAATTTTTTTACCCCGATTTTAGCAGGAATTTTTACAATTTTTACAAAATTTTTAATTTTTACGAATAATTACCTTCTTTTTCGCCGGGCACATCCCTCACACACCACGCGCATGCATGCTTTCGCCAATGCCGTCACAAAATATCATGAAAGCAATGCAGAGTGAATGCAAAGATTTGAATTTTTTTTTCGAGAATTTGAGTTTTTTTTTTTGGCTAAAAAGGTCATGCGCCATCATAACAACACTAATTATGGTGCTGAGAACTCATGACGAATTCATAAAAAAAAAATCAGCCTCAAAATCGCTGGTGGCGCGATACGGAATATTTATCAAAATAATTCATCTATTTTATCACCTAAATTATTTAAACTACTTGTATCAGATTTAGCCCAGTTTAATAAATTCTGTAAGCTTTCTTGCAAAGATTCTTTCTGTTTAAGTATACCAAACGTCATTGCTGCAAAAGCTTTATCAGCCTCTGCTAAGTGTATAGAATCGTAAGAACGTATTTCTAAATTAGTTTCTAAATCAACAAAACCAGGCCATGATTATATATTTTTTGAGTATCTGCGTACCTGACATCAGACCATGTAGGGTGATTAAAACGCAGAACAGCTCTCAACATTTTAAAAAAATTATCAGGCGTTCCTTTAATTTCGTTTCTATATTAAAATTAAAATTAGCCTCGTCATTATCATTTAAACTTTGATCATTTGGGTCAAGTTCATTATATAAATCACAACTAACATCTGAATAAATAGATATATTATCTCTAGAAACATCATGACAATAATAGATTGTGACATAATATTTCGTAACTCACTTACTTCCTTTCTCAATTTAAGTACTTTCGAGTCATGCTTGCTTTTAGTCCTTTTGCGACGATGGCGTCGAGATCGCTTATGTTTATCGTCTGAGGGAGACGAGCTGCTGTCAGAGTCACTCGAAGAGCTACTACTTGAAGTACTCCTGTGTCTCCATTTCCTAGCACCGCTTGGTCCGGCTTCAAAATTTGGAGTATAACATTGCTCCGTTCTGAAAATATTTATTTATTTATTTATTAATCAAACTTACATCTATCATTACAGGCAATGCCTAATGCGATATTGTAGAACATATTTGAGAAAAACAAACAGATAACACCTTACATCAGTTTAATTATTATAACAAAGATAACAATAAACAGCCCTTGTGAGTGTGCACGACAACAGATCTATGTGGTCTGACAGGGAAATTGTTAAATAATGTCTTTATAACAAATGGAAAAACCATTAAAATGCATATACAAATTTGTTTTCAAACATTTGTAAGCATAAAGATTAAAATAAGAGGGTATAAAGATTTATAATCTAACTGAAATTTTCAAATAACGGCATGTCATTGCATGAGACAAAATGGCGATTGCGAAAATCTTTTAAAATATTTGTTAAATTAGATCATAATAAACAGTATAAAATATGTAAAATTAAGTGTTTAAATAAGGACTTGTCTTTGCATGACCCAAAATGGTGGTTCCGTCAATCTTAAATTTCAAGTTAACAAAGCAAAAAAATTAACGGTTCAACTCCTATAACGAATGGAAAAACCATTGAAAAGCACATGTATAATATTTTTAAACGTTTATAAGTAAAAAGATTATCTAGAAGAAAATCCTTGAATAAGGGTATATCTTACACACAACGACCATTAAATGAATTTATACTTACGTGTTGTGACAAATTCACTTTAAATATCAAGATATAATTATTATAACGTATACTTGCGAGTTTGTGCAAAATTAAAAGAATTTAAGCACTTTTTCGTGAGACACCGGAAACACGTTCCTATTGGTTGAAAATTAAATAAGCTACGGGAAACGGATGTGCCTATCTCAATAGTAAGCTTCGAATTACGGTCTAGTACTTTTAATGAGCTTCACATTTGAAGTACTAAAATATGAGATATCTTTGAAGTCAATTACGAATGAGGCCCTAGGTTCTGATGTCAACAATTATATTTCGTCGCTTCATTCTTCAGATAGTATATAATTGAACAGGTAGTCCTTTTAAGGTACTAGGAAACTTCGCACAGGTTTAAAGTATGTCATTTGACTCATTCAAAATACTTTCTGTCTTTTTACTTAATCAACCCCGGTTATAGGTTCATTTAAATGAATTGATCCCTAAATCATGCTTCGGCCGACCTCCGCGCAGCCCCGGCTTCACCGGAGGCTGCCCCGAACGGCCACCAACTCATGTCCCTTTGAGCACCTTCAGTGCAACTTTCACTACAGGCGGAAGACCCGCTAGCGGGTCTCCGCCAGCGCCCCCAACTTCCCGACGGGTGGTCGCTTCCGATGAAGGCTAAAGGTATACGCTTACTACAGCCAACAGGTGGTTTTTAGTGGGTAGGTGCCATTCTGGTGAGTCCCACATAACCCCCCTGCAGAGGAATTTACCTGCGGGCGGGTATGCATGACGCATCTTCCACCTCCCTCCCTTGAGGGTGCCTCGGCAGCAAAAAAAAAAAAAAAAAAAAAAAAAAATCCTAGCAAGTCTTCATTATTTTTTCGTGCGTGGTAACAAGCACACGTCTTATACCAACGAGTAACTAACAGTCAAGTTGTACTAAAAGTTCGAAAATTAGAACTAACAATAAAGAATAAACCATAGCGACTCGTTATTTCTTCCGATGAGCCATTTTTTGTTTTTTTCATAAGTGATGATAAACTATAATTTCGCTTTATCGGAAAGACGCAGAAAACACGCGTTATCTATAATAGATACATCACGTTATCCACATAAATTCCTGGTAGTCTTCTACCTGATGTTTTTATTACAAACAAAAATTTCGCTTTATCGAAAAGATGCAGAAAACACGCTTTATCTATATTAGATATATCACGTTATCCGCATAAATTCCTGGTAGTCTTCTACCTGATGTTTTTTAATTATAAACTCAAATTCCGCTCTATCGAAAAGATGCAGAAAATACGTGTCCTTCAAGCTGTAATCCTCATATTTGAAATGTCAATGAAAACGAATTTTGACACTGCAAAAAAATAGTCATGAAATAGTGATAAATAGTCATGCATGTAAAAAAAATAGTCGTATTATAGTTTCACCGTTATAGCTACAGGTTGGTGAGGATTATGGCTTGAACGTCAAGCAAACGGTAAGGTATATCGACTTGGTTTAGGTTCCAAAAAATAGTCATGAAATAGTGATAACGACATGCCAAATCTCAGAAATATACGATGAAAGATTCCAGAGATATAAAGGTACCCTGGTGAGGATTATGGCTTGAACATTTGAAAACTTCAAATTTCCCTGGAACGCCTACGACTTTTAGTTTAAAGTTTGTGCCAAAAAATAGTCATGAAATACGTATTAAATGAAAATAATTTCGAGCTGATTTCATTTGAAAATAAAAACTTCTTATGTTTTTATTTTCAAATTTTATCCCTTTTATCCCTACATTTCTATGGATGTACAGTCGCGTACAAAATCATTATTTCTTTTTGCTTAGTAAAAAAGTTGCGCTCTTTTGGTTTGTTACTCGTTTCCATTACTGTAAACAAACTTTGTAGACAGGGCTCTGAAATCGATTTTGTAATAGGTACCTGGAAGTAGTACACTTATCAACCCTAATTCACCGGTTAAAAACCGGAAATGAAAAGGGCGCAAAGGGGCGAAGGGGTACGCAACAACGATTTGGACTTTTAGAACGGGTTTCTGTGCCCTGGTTGTAAGTATGAATAAATGTGTCGTTCTACGGGTAAAGGAAAGTAAGTACCTTACGGTCTATTTTGAGTTAACGTTTTTTTTGTAATCAGCAGTGAATGTGGAAATCATTGGTGTAATAATAGTCGTTAATACCTTAGGTACGTTACTATTAAGTTAACGCTACTATTAAGTAAATACCTTAGGTACCTTTACCCATAAAATAACACAAATGTAATAGGCACTACAAAATGTTTAAACAAAAAGAAAAACGTTTAGAATTTGTATCCATATTTATTACAACTGAAAGCTTGCAAATACGTTCCTAACTTGTTTCAATCTCAGTACTATCTATTTATATCACATTAATTAGTTTTGATCACAATTATCATAGTTAGTTGGTTCAACATCTGTTGGTGTTGGATTCCTTCATTCGGTTTAAGTTTCTAGAAATAGACGGAGCCGTCTATTTCTAGTTAGGTTGAGTGCATTTTTTAGAATCACAAATTCAATAAACGAATCAATCACCAAAAATATCAACCATTTTTCAAGTGCTCACATCGAATAAAAGTATAATACTAATTAAATTAAGTACCTATTAAAGTGTAAAAAATCATACTATTTTGTCATTGTGTTAAAAATTTACTACTACTTACTAAAACTTGTTTTAATCACAATAATCAAGTAGGTTCATTCGTATAAGCACAAAACACTTATTAGTTATTACCATGTAAAAACAAAATTATAAGTAATAAATACAATATTGTCAGTGTAGGAAACCCTGGTGGACTAGTACTTATTATGTCATATTCTATACAGATTATCCTAAATAAAGAGTATTTGCATTAATCACAGTCTTTATGCATTTCTATTATTATCCGCAAAGCAACATTACAATCAAAACACATAGAAAGTGCAATTTGGTCATCCATACCGAATTACACAGCAATCTGAAATGTTAAAGAAACAGATATTAGAAATTCACGATATACCTATAACACTTTAAAAAGAGATTTCTTACTGAACTATGTTAAAAGTACTTACGTGCTGTCGTGAATAAGCTGTTGGTAAATAAATTAAAAGGCAGTGATCGGGTCCAAAAGAATAGCAAGGGTAAACATATTATAATTACAGGGAGATCAAGTCCAAAACACGCAAGAGTCAGAAAAAAGGCGAAATACCAGGAGAGAGCGCCACGAAACAACACACACGAGAATGGAGGAAGATCGTTGTTGTTGTTTCTTTTCGATCGTAAAACGCAGGAGGAATATTATCTATATAATAATTATAGGCGCCTTCCGAGTAGGTCTGTACATCACATGTAATGAACTTATGATATGGCTTATCCTAAAGTACAAAAAATAATTTCAATATTATTGCTAAAGTCTCTAATTCGACTACATCTTTGTGTAAATAAGGCAATGAGGTAAAATATTCGAAGAATTATAACTAGTGTTATATTTGATTTTAAATCATCAAAACAGTCCCATACTTTTTTAGATGAGCGATAGCATTTGCATGTGTTGTGTCCCATACTACCAGCGCCGTCTGAATAGTCAATGACAGAAAGTATTTTGTAAGAAATTCCTTTAGTCTTTGGGTATGTCATTTATGTTACATGGACTAATGTCATGAGTTTCGAAAAATATTTTTTTTGTAATTTGTAGTGGTAAGCATTTTTACCGCTACAAGTATCAAATTTACAAGATCTTTCTTCATCATAAATTAAAGCTGCTTCATGCAGCACATTGAAACCTTCAGTTGTTATCATTTCAATATTAAGTGGAATGTAATTGCACTTTTTAGTGGGATTGTCAAATACTTTACATTCTACGTTTGTACATTTTAAGTATCGTTCAGCACTGAACAGTAAATTTTTTTAAATTATCGACAACTTTTGTTATATTACTTTCACAGTTTACCTGGACCTCATTTTTCGATATCTCATTTATATTACAAATGATAAAAGTTTAACAAAACTGAGTAAAGTACAAGGGAAGCATGAATTTATTTGTTATGTATGTTTATGTAAGTAATTGCAACGTAATTAAATAGCGTATTTTTGTTTTGAGCACCATCAACAATATAACTTGACAAAAACCAATGAAATCAAATGAAATCAGCTAAAAATTATTTTCGTTTCATACGACTATTTCATGACTATTTTTTGGCACAAACTTTAAACTGAAAGTCGTAGGCATTCCGGAGAAATTTGAAGTTTTCGAATGTTCAAGCCATAATCCTCACCAGGGTACCTTTATATCTCTGGAATCTTTCATCGACTATTTCTGAGATTTGACATGTCATCATCACTATTTCATGACTATTTTTTGGAACCTAAAGCAAGTCGATATACCTTACCGTTTGCTTGTACGAAAGATGAGGATTACAGCTTGACGTTCAAGCCATAATCCTCACCAACCTATAGCTATAACGGCGAAATTACAACTATTTTTTTTACATGCATGACTATTTATCACTATTTCATGATTATTTTTTAGCATTGTCAAAATTTGTTTTTATTGAGTTTTCAAATATGAGGATTACAGCTTGAAGGACACGGAAATACGTGTTATCTATAATAGATATATCACGCTATCCGCAAAAATTCCTGGTAGACTTCGACCTGATGTTTTTTATTATAAACTATAATTTCGCTTTGTCGAAAAGATGCAGAAATTACGTGTAATCTATAATAGATAAATCACGCTATCTGCGTAAATTCCTAGTAGTTTTCTACCTGATGTTTATTATTATAAACTATAAATTTGCTTTGTCGAAAAGATGCAGAAAATACGTGTAATCTATAATTGATATATCACGCTATCTGCAAAATTCCTAGTAGTTTTCTACCTGATGTTTATTATAAACTATAATTTCGCTCTGTCGAAGAGATGCAGAAAATACGTGTAATCTATAATAGATATATCACGTTATCGGCATAAATGACTGGTAGTCTTCTACCTGTGTGCTGATTCTGAGTTCCATCGAACAAACCGTAACCATCACGTTCATCGTACAAACTTTAAAATTGGTCGAGCGTCGAAGATTTGCGAGTACGAGTAACAAGTGTATAACTTTTACGATCTGCGTTTGCTCGAAAAATTCAACAATTAATATCGTAAAATAATTTTATAATGTTGGCTTTACGCATACGTCAGGAGCATACCCGACTGTGTTTAGAAGAACATCTTTATACGATTTCTTAATAGATGCTACTGTCTATTAAAACTGATAGGGTTCGATGCAGTCATGGGCAAAATGTATCACTGAAAAGAAAAGATTGATATGTATCTTTCGATCACAGTTATATGTATCACTCTTTTGTATCTTTATCACGCATGTATCAGTTGCTCATGCCCGCGCATCACTCTCGCTACTCAGTAGGTTTGATCCGCTCAACTCAATCAAATATATCAATGAGAGATATAAAAGATATGATGAAATGAAAGATTACTGATTGATTCGGTTTAATCTGCTGTTTCTTAGTGATGGCGCCATTTTGCGATATCGAAACAAAACTATTTATCGGTAACCAATAACGGGTTCTGAAACTATGTATTTTGAAATCTGTTTGATGCGAGTTGCGAGACTTCTTTTCCTAGCATTGTGCGAGCGAGATAATCATACGATGCGTGCGTGAGCGAGTGAGTTGTAAAGATACTTTTGGATATTTAGAACGGATATAAAGAGTGATTCATTCAAACGGAGTGATCCACATCTTTTTTATCTATCACTGCAGAGTTACCCATCGCCAGTGTTGCCGGATCTAGGGGATTTCCCCCTAGATTTAGGGGTTTTCGACCAAGTTAGTGGTAAAATAGGGGGAAAAAATATTTAGGGGATTTTTTAGGGGCAATTTAAAAAACATCAAATACAGTTTTTTACCAAATATCACGTTCCTGACAATTTGTTATTAATGTTTACCATCGTTAAATTACCTGAGCGCCACAACTAGTCTAGGTCGAGATTCGGGGTGTTGAAGATAACGAATAAATTTTGCTATAGTAATAAAATACGGCAATAATAAAGGTTAATTATATATGAACCGCATATGAGCATGTACCGCCTCTTCAAAAAATCGCTGCATGCCACCATCCACTTGATGAAGGTATTCTAGGGGAGAAATCAATCTAGTCAAGGGGTATGTCGCCGAGACCATCTGGCAACTCTGCCCATCGCTAGTTCGATGGTTGTTTTTGTTTTTGTCAAACGAGTTTGTTGTGTCTGAACTGAAATTATAGAATTTTATTAACTCTTTTCAAAATGAAGACATTCGGTCCCATTTACTGGTGACTTATGGAGCAGTAAGTTACAACTTTCATTATGTAACATTGCATGTATGTGGTACTTTTGGAGGCTGCTTACGAATCTTAGAATTGCTTGCTTTTTAGCATCCAAAGATAGATTTTAACTACTTCACTTTAGTAATTTACTGATTTTAAGGCATGGAGGTCTAAATAGAGTATCGGCCGATGCCAACAGCAAAGTTAAAACCTTAAAGATTTGTGAATAAAAGTGTACCTAGGTATAATCGGGGTGGCCTTAGACATTTGCATCTCGGTATAAGGGTTTTTGGGGTGATGGGGGTAACCCTTAACTCCTCCAATCGCGGAAATAAGTAAATCCCACAAATTTTTAATTTTTATTTATGATTTTGAGGTTATGTTTATACAAATTATCACTTACCCTATCGCCATGATCAGATGCGTATATGCCAATTCATATAATCACACTACCGTAGCAGTTCGATATGATTTAATATAGGTCATGAACAATTTTTAGTAATATAGAGGCTCCTTTCTTGAATTGAAACAACTTCGTACACTTCTTTGATTATGCACCTAAATTATTTTGGTATTTAGTATTTTTTAAGTCCTGAACACATACACATCACATACTCTAGATAAAATATCTATGCAGCAATAAGGGTCTAACACAAAAAGTTTTTTGTTTTAATTTTTTAATTAATTTTCTTGTTTGTAAGTATGATTATGTTTTGATATACTTAATTGATTTGGAGAAGAAAAATGTACAAGGTTTCGTTGTTAATGCTTTTCTTACATAATAAAACAAAGTATAATATATATTATTTATTGAATAATAGTTTTGAATAACATGTAAAGTAAACTCCTCTGTACAAATTATTGCAAGTAGTAAAGTGCACTATATCAGAGGCTAGTAAATAACTATAGACCAGAGGCTAGTAAATAACTATAGACTAACCATGTCTAACAAAATTTTGTGACATGAAAAATAGTTGTTTTTAAGATAGAGAGATGGCGTTAGTTGTATTAGATTTACAATTTATTTAAATTTTGTCAAAATAATACGTAAAAAAACTTAAGATGGAGCTGTTTACAAAAACCATTTGATATTTCATTGCAATTTCTATCAGTAGTTATCAGGCGACAACAGACGTTGCCAGCTAGTGCATTATATTATTTGATGCTATGTTGCCGCTCTTATAATTCAGTAACAGAAAACTTTACACCACCCCGGATATTATTTGTAGTGTTACTGGGTCAATGTATTGCCAGTATATAATTTTTCTCACAAAAATATAGCATTCATCTACACAGTTAGTTCTTATCTGCCTTAACATAATAAAACGAATTTCAGTGCATTTAATTAATAGGTGTATAATATTGTACTTATTTCTTGATATCGATAAAACTTATGTCTTAATAAGTGCATTTTTAATTATAATGCATATAACTCATAACTATTTTGCAATAGTTAAAAACATATTTTCTTGCTGGATTATTATTAAAAAAAAACGTTCTTTATCCATCAACTTTTTTTGTTCTTTTTATGACAACATTTTATTTGTTTGACAATTTGAATTCTTTGCCGTTTATTGTTGTTGCTATGGGTGTGTGTTTGTGTTGGATTTTTTCCCTGCATTTCTTTGAATTCACAATATTTCTGCTCGCCTACTGTGACTCTTGCAAATTTTATGGACCTTGATTAAGCTTACGTTTTGGCTGCTACATATATCGTATAACATGTGCGTTTATCACAACTGTGATAATTAACGCTTTTAAAAATAGGTTATTATGGCAATTAAAATAAGGAGGATGGTAGTGCCCAGGCGTCTCTGAACAAAATAAACTTATACCAGTATGTTTATGGTCTTTTGTAGTTGTTATTTTATCATCTATAAAGTAAGAATAAATTACTATCTACCTATTCTATTGAGTAAAATTATCAAAATCAATGATATAAAATGATGACATTTTCCAATTTCAGGAAAGGAATAAATCCTACTTGCTAAGGTTTCAGGTTATTTGACAACGCCATCTAGCAGTTTTAGTTCGTATTAATACAAATATTTTGCATTACGTTTCTTGCCAATAATTCATATAAAAATTAAAGACGACAAGGTTGGTCCAAGCTATTTGAGAGTGACATCTAGTAATAGCTTGGATTTTGAGCTTTTTCCGAGTCACGAATTTTTGTATGTAGATGGTCAGTCTATAGTATTTACTAGTCTCTGACTATTAAAAAATCTGAACTACATTGAAAATTAAAAGTAAATTGCATATAACTGTGAGTCTTACTTATTTACAACCTTTAATTTTGGAAGATCTAAGTGAAGACATTTTGATTTGATATACCTAAACAATTTAATAAAACTAATTTTCTTGAAACCTTCTTTTTTTCTTGTTGATTTCTTATCTGCCTGCCTCTGATGAGATCAACTGTGGCTTCACTCCTGTGTGCATTTCATGTTCAGCAATTGGTTCAACTGCCAGGCCTAGATTCACAAAAGATTAACAATAAGCATAGCAAATTATGCTATATCATTATCGTAGAAAAAGTCCCCAGAAAATCCGAGGACATGCAGAGAGCGGACCGGACAAAAGTACGGGGGAGGTCCCGAAAAAAATAGAACTGGTGTGACTAGGCGAAGCAACGCACCTGGCGGACTTTAGTCCGTGTTTATTTCTACATTTCAACAACAAATGATCAACAAATGATCGCACGCCGTGTGCGTTATTAGCGGAGCGTACATTTTTCTCCGCCGCGGAGAAAAGTCCGTCGTCTGCGCAGGCCATTAGTGTGGCAATTAGTTGCCTATCACCTTGAAATAGCAGAAGATCTTATTTAACATTTGCAGATTAAGGGAATTTATTATGCTTTCGGCTATTATAAATGTTTTCCTCTAGTTTTGGTGCGGTAACTATTTTAAAATTACCTCCATCTAGCCTATATCTCTTTATTTGGTAGGCGCCTACTTACCTTAGTTTCCAAAAAAACCCGTTCAGAAGATCTTAAATTGGTTAATTGTTTTAAATCTTTGCAAAAGATGACAAACATTATTTTTGTTATCCGATATCTCTTCTTGAACTGGGTTTCCGACAGATCCATTACCGAATTAAAAGAAGCACGAGATTTAGAATTTTGTTTGTAGGTATTATTTTTATGTTGTGTTTCATGGCAATCAGCTGTTGTTAATACACAATAACTATTTCTGCCAGTTTCAAGTATTAGTATACACACGTACTACACGAGGTTAATAATTTTGTAGCGATCAGCTGAGTAGAACTTGCAGTATCTCGAGCATTTAGTTACCTTGAACAATACAAAAACAGGGAGATGAAATAAGTTTTTACAGATCTTTTTAACACAGAAGAGTATAATTATATATTTATAGTTGGATATTAAACAAATGGATAAATCTTCCAAGAACCTTAAAGATAAGAGGATTTTGAGAAGAGAGCAGAGTTTGATTCTTGTAGGTTTGGGGAACTGGAGTGGGAGATGGTCATAATATAAGAAAGCTGGTGATGGAGGGCAATTAAAGAGGAGATGGTCAGTGGTTCCATCCCCCAGACCACAATCACAGATTGAAGACCTTATTATACCTACCCAGTTTAAGAAGAAATACTGGAGTACAACAATGACCCAATCTGAGCCTGCAGATGACAGATGTTGTTTTCTTATACATATATTTAAATTTACAGAACCAAGGTTTAGATGGGATGGATGGTTGGATGTCTCCATAGTACTTTCCTGTTATTAAACTTGAATTGCACCATATAGAGGCCCATGCCATTCTTAAGCACGTCTGCGCCAGAAGTTTCAAATCCTGGCCAAAACACATAAAGTGTTCTAGCGTACCCATATTGATAGATGCTTTAGCAAAACTATCCACTGTACAATTACCTGCAATACCAGAATGCCCCGGTATCCAAGCTAGTGTAATGTTTAGGGATTTAAGATAGCAGGAGAACAGTACATTTCTAATTTGTAAGATAATTGGGAATCTGAACTAATTTGAAAGGGTTATCTACCGTTTAAGGCCTGTAAGGAGCTAAGGCAATCTGTCAAAATAAGGGAGTTAGATAAATTATTATCCAAAACACATTTTATGGCCTCTAGGATGGCTATGGCTTCACCAGTAAAAACCGTTGTTTGCGGTGGGCATAGGATAGCAAGACGGAGTACTTAGGGATGCATACTGCGACCCCTACACACCCCGAGGGAGACATCACATTTTTGAGGCATCCGTGAAGATTAAGGTCCAATCCCGCCATTTTTCGTTGACAATCCTTAGAAATTCAAAATAAGCATTTGGCATTTTAGGCTCATTATAACATTGGGGGAATATACAAGGGATTCATAGGGAAGACTATAGAGAACTGGACGATCCATCTTGAATGTGGGGATAGGGAAAGTGTCTAAATTAGAGAGACTATTAACCAAACAAGGAATATCCTTGTTGGACCAGAATGTAGAGGAAGAAGTTAATAATTTTAGATAGTTCAGTTTAGTGTGAAGAGGATGAGAATGAACCTGTTGGAGGTTGGCAAGGAATCTATCTGCCATAAATTGTCTTCGAAGATGTAAAGGGGGTTCTGCACATTCCACCTGCATAGCATTAATGGGCGAGGGTTTCGTGGCACCTAGGATGATTCCAAGAGCCTTACTTTGTAACTCATCCAGTACATGTAACACTGATTTGTTACATGGGACAAGGCAAAAAGATCCATAATCCATAATGCTCCTGATTAATGCGTTATATAATAGTCTCTGAGTGTAAGGGTGGGATCCCCACCAAACCCCAGAGACTGCGCGCAATAAATTTATATTTTTTTCACACTTTTGAACTACATAATTTATGTGGGATGAGAAAGACAGTCTTGAATTTAGTATAATTCCTAAAAATTTCACCTCATTGCACATCGGAATGGGAATACCTTGAAAAGAGAAAGCTATTGGGGGGAATCATCTCTTCCTTGTAAATATAAGAGCTTTACTCTTAGAGGGTGTTGCGCGTAATTTTGTTGCGCCGGCTGGAGAAGATGCCGCCGTATGTACCCTTTGGCCCCGAAGACACCACGACCTGACTAACCACGGAGTGACACCCGACTTGATCGAGTGCAGGTTGGAGCGCAGTGAAAACAACACAAATCTTCAAAGTAGGAACGTTTATTGCGTATACAATTAAACCTTAAGTTTAAATAAGCCTATGAACCGCAATCGTTCCTGTAGTTCAGCTTCTTTCTTCAGACCTCTTCACTGGCCTCCGGATTCACCGAACAGCGCTTATGTGTTCTTAGGTCTTCACTGGCCTCCGGATTCACCGAACAGCACTTTCTTTCTTCTAGTTGGATTCTTCTGAACTTTTCTTCTTAGACTTTTTCTTTCTTCTTATTAGACTTTTTCTTTCTTCTTGTTGTTTTCTTCGCTGCAGGCACCGAACTGACTTCCAAAGCTCGGCGTGCGCCTTTTATACAAATTTTGCCCTAAATAATTCCAGCGCTCTGATTGGCTGGCGCGTTTGTGCAATTTGCACCTAATTACACTTAAGTTTTACTTGGATTCTAAACTTTACATCGAATTATCTTTCAAACTATTAATCAAAACTATTACAATATTATATTCAAATAATAGAGCGAAACGATTCCTATATGTTTACATAAATATCAATTTGATAAAATTAAATACAAAAAACTTTCTAGAACAAAGACCATCTCAAAATACCGTTTGCGCCGGCAGACTACTTACTTAGCCTAACATTGTACCTAAGGCGAAACGGTTACAAACGTAATTTTATCATTTTACATTATCAAATTATGCAAACATTCTAATTACAATTAGATTTTAACATAATCAAACAAGATATAACTACCAATTAGGAACATATACAACAACAAAGGTTTTCTCGTTATTCTCTTCAAATACGTAAAACACCATGAAAATAATTATTACATTTCAATAAAAGAAAGCAATTTACACATTATTATCAATAAACCATAACAATAAACCATATAATTACGTAGTTATTCAACGAGAAAATATCTAACCATATTACGTCATTTATTACTTCAAATGCGTACTTTATTATATGAACCTATATACAATAACGTTATATCTACCATTATGTACCTAATCTGATACGAAATAACCATAAATTTACCACAATTATGACTAATCTGAACAAATCAGTATTTTACAAATAACCTAGGTCTAATTTCTATCCAAAACATACATAAAGCTTCTCATATTATGCTTATATTATATACCAATGAAATCTCTAAGAACTTTATTAAACACAAACATCATCCATTCAACCATAAATCAACGTTATCAAAATAGAATTCAAAATATACCTATACCTAGGTTCCTATAACATCATAATTTCCTATAAGAATCTTATTAGTACTTGCTTACGTCACACTCGAAAATAACCACCTATCCGAGGACGGGCGCAAGTAGTGAGGGCGTGGACTAGCGTTATTTACAAAACTATTTGTATGGTTATGTCCCTATTATGCCGAATCCATTTCATGTTGCGTTGCTAACAGTCTCCCCCGCAGTGCGTAGCACTCCATCCTGCGGTTGCGACGCTGCAGCTGGAACCAGGATGACGACCCGTCTCGTTGGCCGCCTCAGGATCCCCCATGGTGTCTGCACGTCCAGAACTCGAACTCTCCCATCAGGTCCAGGGTAGACTCGGTGAACTCTTCCTCTCGGCCAGGTGTTCCTCGGCAGTGTTGCGTCGACGACCATGACAATGTCGCCAACGCGCGGATCCTGCGTTGCTGCTCCGTTGACCTTCTTCGGCAGCAGGGTAGGCAGATACTCCTTGATCCACCTGTTCCAGAAGTGATCCGTCAGCCGTTGTGCCGTCTTCCACGTTGCCCTTCCGACGAGCTCGATGTCTGCAAACTCTCCAGGCGCCGGTGCTCCACAAGATCTGCCAAGTAAAAAGTGGTTCGGCGTTAGAGCTTCCTCGTCGTCAGGGTCTACGCTAACGTGGGTGAGTGGCCTCGAGTTCACCACGTGTTCGACTTCGGTCATCAGTGTGTGTAGGACTTCCTCTTGTGGTGTCCTGGACTGCAGCACCGTCGTCAGAGCCGTCTTCACCGATCGTACGAGCCTTTCCCAAGCGCCGCCCATGTTTGGACAGCCAGGTGGTATGAACTCCCACCGGCTTCCCTCTTGACTCGCTGCCTTTTCCAATTCTCGGTGCGCTCCGACGAAGTTGGTCCCGTTGTCGCTGAAGATAATCTTCGGCATTCCCCTTCTTGACGCCATTCTTCGCAAGGCCATAATCATGGAGTCGGTGCTCAATGTGTTCGCCAACTCAAGGTGCACCGCTCGTGTCGTTAGGCATGTGAACAGGACACCCCATCTCTTCTCTGTTCTTCTCCCGATGTTGACGTTCATGGGCCCAAAATAATCCACAGCTGAGCAGCTAAACGGTGGTCGATGATGCCGTAAGCGCTCGGCGGGCAGGTCTCCAACGGGTGGGATGATGGGTGCGCCTCTGTGGACCTTGCACCACTGGCATTCATGAACGATCTTCTTCGTCGTAGTCCTAAGGCTCAATATCCAATACCTCTGTCGTATCTCGTTGATGACTGTCATTGCATTCCCATGATAGAACTTCCGATGATAATGTTCAATGATCAGTCGGCTTATCTTCTGTTTGCCATGTAGGATGATCGGGTTGATCCTTCTGCCCTCGATGTGGATCTTCCTTGCCCGACCTCTCAGCCTTAGGATGCCATCGTCATTCAAGTACACGTCGTATTTTCGCAGTGGGCTTGACTTCTCTAGGATTCTTCCGTTCTTCAAACAGGTAATCTCGTTGGCGAAGCTCTCGTTCTGGCTTCGTTTCATCAGCTCGTTTTCAGCTCTCTGCAAATGTTCCTCTTCCAGGGGCAAGTATTCTTTCTCGGTCCTTTTCTCGACCGACACTGGAGATTGAGTCTTCGCTTCTGACCCTCTCTTTTTCTGTGGCTTCCAAGGTGCGTCCTTTTCTTTTCTTCTTGCCACGTTCACTTTTGCCGCCTCTTTTGTTGACCCATTCTGAGCGAGCTTCTTCATGATCTCTATGAACTGGAACACGCGTGCCATAGTTCTCAATAATCGCGTCCAGCTTGAGAATCGTTCTGGGTCTGGTACCATATCAGCCATGACCCGCGTCGCGCCGACCACTTGGAGGTTCTTCTCTTCCCCGGTGACTTCTTCACTCCCCTCAAATCTTCGCTTTGGCCAGTCTTCTTCGTTGCCCCGCAGAAAGGTGGGACCGTTGAACCATCTTGCGTGGTGGTCGAATTCGCTCGGAGTCCCTCTGGTAGCGTCGTCTGCCGGGTTCTCCTTGGTTGGGACCCAACGCCAGTCTTGAGGATTCGTCAGCTCTTCCACTTCTGCGAGACGATGTGCCACAAACGTCTTGAATTTGCGGGGGTCTGATTTGATCCACTGCAAAACAGTGCTTGAATCTGTCCAGAATAGCTGCCGGGTGATCTTGAGTCCCATTTCTTTCGCAATTGTCGTCGCTAATCTGCTTCCCAAAACAGCGGCTTGGAGTTCTAGCCGCGGGACCGATATAGGCTTCGCTGGTGTGACCCGCGCTTTACCGGCGATTAGCGCGACTTGGACTCTTCCATTTGCATCTGTTGTTCTCCAATAGATAGCGGTGGCGTACGCTTCTTCGCTCGCATCGCAAAAAGTATGCAGCTCGCCCTCTTCTTGCCTCGGTGAGATGCACCTGGGTATTTGAAGGTCTTTCAATACGGACACTTCGTTCACGTATTTGGCCCAGGCTGCTCGCTGTTCTTCCAGAATTTCGTCATCCCAGCCGATCTTCGTGCGCCATATGTCCTGAATTAGCTTCTTTCCCTGAATTAAGACTGGGGTAGCAAGGCCCAGGGGGTCGAAGGTGGACATCACGGCGCTGGTGACTTCTCTCTTCGTTGGCGTCTTCTTGCCTTCGAGTATGTCTGCGCTGGTATTCCGGAACCCGACGTTGAAGGCCAGCAAGTCTTCTGCCATCAGCCATCTCAGCCCAAGGGTCTTCTCTTCAGCAACCAGTTCTGTGCTGTCTTCTTTGAGCTGATCTCCTATCCCGTCGAGGATCTTCAGCCTGTTGCTGCTCCATCCCCTCAAGTGGAAGCCTGCCTTTGCATGGATGCTCTGCACCTGATGCGCGATCTTTCTTGCATCTTCCTCTGTGGCAAAGCTCTGCAAATAATCATCCATATAGTGATTCTTCTCGATAGCTTCCACTGCCGCCGGGTAATCTTCTCTGAAATCTTCTGCGTTCTTGTTCATTACAAAAATCGCCGTAGACGGTGATGAAGCCGCACCAAACACCACTGAGCACATTCGGTATTCGTCTGGTGTCCCATTTCTTCTGTCGCCGCGCCACAAGAACCTCAGGCTGTCGCGGTCCTCTTCACGCATCTGTACCCTCAGGAACATATCTTGAATGTCGGCGACGACGGCGACCGGCTTCTCTCTGAATCTCACAAGCACCCCAAATAGCGATTGCAGAAGATCTGGTCCCGGCAGGAGTGCGTCGTTCAGGCACTTCCCGTCAAATTTGGCAGCAGCATCCAGGACTATCCTTGGCTTCTTCTTCACGGGATGCATTACCGCAAAATGCGGCAAATAAAATGTTCTTCCAGCGGTCGTTGATACTGAAGCCTTCTCTGCATAACCATTTTCTATCAGCTTCTTCATCTGGTCTTCATATGACGTCTTCAGGGTTGCATCCTTGTCCAATTTCCTTTCGATCCCAATAAGACGTCGATGAGCTTGCACGTAGTTGTTTGGGAGGGTTTCGTCTTCACTCTTCCACAGCAGCCCGGATTCAAACCTCCCCTCTGGAAGGCGCTTCGTCGTTGACTGCAGGACCTCAAGCGCTCGTTGGTCTGCGTCGTTGCTCGGGCGGCGAGGCTGCACTCCGATTGATTCGATGTCGAAGTGTCGCCGCACCAAGGCTTCTGTCTCGTCTTCTTCGATGAGTCTGCTGTGGTTGACGAACTGTACTGGTGACGTCTTCCCGTTGTGACGCCCATGGAGGACCCATCCCAAGCTCGTTAGTGACGCAACTGGATCGGACCTTTTCCCTTTCTTAAGTCTTCTCGTGACGATGAGACCCCAGTTGTCTTGCCCGATGAGAAGTTTTGGCTCTTCATCTTCATATAGTAGTTGACCTTGAATGCCTTGCAGGTGCGAGCATCCTTGGATGACACCTCGATCCACACCTTGTCTTGAGAGCTTTAAACTGTCGATTGTTCGAACTTCAATTGTTTCCTTCTTCTTACGATGAGCTCCCTTGATCTTGACGCTTGTCTTCTGCGAGTCGCACCTCTTGATTCCATGTTCTCCAATTGTCTCGATGGTTATCGGACTCGCCTTGCCTTCAGCCCCAATCATCTGCGCCACCCCAGCATCCAATAACGTGACTGTTGACCCCTCATCCAGAAGGGCCAGTACGCGTGCTGCGCCCTTCGGTCCATACAGGTCCACTGGGATCATCTTCAGATACACCTGCCCATCACTGGCAGTGTGCACGGAGGTGACGACTTCTTTGGGCTCTTCTCTGCGACTGGAGACATTGCAGCGGGATTCTTCTCTATCCCCAACAGCTGCTGGTGGACGGCTTTCATCATGAAGACTGGTGTGGTGCCATCTTCCGCACTTCTTGCAATCTGCTGCCCTGCAGGTCTTCCTTGAATGTCTTCCTCGTAGACACCTGAAGCATAAAATTGCCTTCTTAGCCATTTCGTACTTTTGACTAAGGTTTGCTTCTTTGAACTTCTTGCATTCGTAAATCCAGTGTTCGCCGTTACACACTGGACACCGATTCTTGCGGGGGTGCTCTTCATTCCCCTGCACGTAGTGAACCTTCTTCACTGGTCTTCGCTCGTGGCCCCATGATGTCTTCGGTGGTGCAGATCGCTGACGGTCTTCTTTCTTCCAGGATACTTCAGGGTCGGCTATTTCCGCGTACCATTCGCTTTCATCCTCCAGGAATGCGTTCATGACTTCCAGGTCCCGAAGTTCTTCGTCAGGATTCGTCCTCTTGTATGCGATCCACCGGTGTTTCATCGTAGTCGGCATCTTCGCAATGAGGGCCCTCGTGGTTCTAAGGGAATCTAGGTACTTGCTTGCCCCCATTGCCTTGATCGTGGCCACGGCGTTCCTCACGTGGCTGTAGAACGTGCTCACGTCGTTCGGATCCTCTGTGACCCGTGGCAGGTTCTCCAGCTTTTCCAACTCCGCAGTTGCCAGAGCTTCGGGTCTTCCGAACCTCAATTGTAGCCCCCTCATGACTTCGCTGGGATGCTCCGCCGTAAACAAGAGGCTCTTCACTGCCTCTCGCGCCCTGCCTTGCATCGCCTTCCGTAATCTGGCCAGGTTCTGCACGTGACTGAAGCTGGGTGCCGTGTCTTCGAACGTCCTCTTGAACGCCAGCCATTCTTCTGCGGCGCCGTCGAAGTTGGGAAGCTCGATGTGTACAGCTTCCGACCGGCCTCTAGGTAGCTTCCCCAATGCTTCAGCCAACTCCTGGATGTCGGTCTTCCTCGATGCAGGCGGCGGCTGTGGTAGCCGCGGTGGTGGTGGTGGTGACGGTGGTCGCGACGGCGGCACCAAGGGTGGCATTACCCTCGCTCTCCTCTCGGTCTTCTGTAGCCACTCCTCCACGTGGTGCTGCCGCTCCTCGTCTGCGAAGTCTTCTTCGCTGCCGGACTCGACCCGCACGAGCTCCAGTTCGGCCTCGGCGAGATCCAGCTTCCTCTGGGCTATTTCCATTTTCAATTCAGCTTCTCTTCTTCTGGAAGCCCTCGACCTGGTGGTGGAACCAACCCTCCTGGGTTCCACGGGCGCTGGTACCGCGAACCGTGCCTCTTCGTCCGCAGCGCCCCTTGACGCAACCCCATCCATTGCTGGCCGTACGGTGCAACCTTCGGCGTGGCGTGCTTCAGGCGCTCCTCCGGCGGGGTGCGTTGGTGCCCCTGGTGTCAACGTCGACCCCGTAGACGACCCCATCGTGTCTGTCGTCTCTGTCAGCGTGGCTGCGCTCCAGTCCCTCGAAGACTCCGTGGCGGTGGTGGGCTTCGTTCTTCCAGTCGACCGTGTGGTTGGCATCTTCTTGATCCAGGATCTCGGCTCGAAGGACCAGGAAAACTGTTGCGCGTAATTTTGTTGCGCCGGCTGGAGAAGATGCCGCCGTATGTACCCTTTGGCCCCGAAGACACCACGACCTGACTAACCACGGAGTGACACCCGACTTGATCGAGTGCAGGTTGGAGCGCAGTGAAAACAACACAAATCTTCAAAGTAGGAACGTTTATTGCGTATACAATTAAACCTTAAGTTTAAATAAGCCTATGAACCGCAATCGTTCCTGTAGTTCAGCTTCTTTCTTCAGACCTCTTCACTGGCCTCCGGATTCACCGAACAGCGCTTATGTGTTCTTAGGTCTTCACTGGCCTCCGGATTCACCGAACAGCACTTTCTTTCTTCTAGTTGGATTCTTCTGAACTTTTCTTCTTAGACTTTTTCTTTCTTCTTGTTGTTTTCTTCGCTGCAGGCACCGAACTGACTTCCAAAGCTCGGCGTGCGCCTTTTATACAAATTTTGCCCTAAATAATTCCAGCGCTCTGATTGGCAGGCGCGTTTGTGCAATTTGCACCTAATTACACTTAAGTTTTACTTGGATTCTAAACTTTACATCGAATTATCTTTCAAACTATTAATCAAAACTATTACAATATTATATTCAAATAATAGAGCGAAACGATTCCTATATGTTTACATAAATATCAATTTGATAAAATTAAATACAAAAAACTTTCTAGAACAAAGACCATCTCAAAATACCGTTTGCGCCGGCAGACTACTTACTTAGCCTAACATTGTACCTAAGGCGAAACGGTTACAAACGTAATTTTATCATTTTACATTATCAAATTATGCAAACATTCTAATTACAATTAGATTTTAACATAATCAAACAAGATATAACTACCAATTAGGAACATATACAACAACAAAGGTTTTCTCGTTATTCTCTTCAAATACGTAAAACACCATGAAAATAATTATTACATTTCAATAAAAGAAAGCAATTTACACATTATTATCAATAAACCATAACAATAAACCATATAATTACGTAGTTATTCAACGAGAAAATATCTAACCATATTACGTCATTTATTACTTCAAATGCGTACTTTATTATATGAACCTATATACAATAACGTTATATCTACCATTATGTACCTAATCTGATACGAAATAACCATAAATTTACCACAATTATGACTAATCTGAACAAATCAGTATTTTACAAATAACCTAGGTCTAATTTCTATCCAAAACATACATAAAGCTTCTCATATTATGCTTATATTATATACCAATGAAATCTCTAAGAACTTTATTAAACACAAACATCATCCATTCAACCATAAATCAACGTTATCAAAATAGAATTCAAAATATACCTATACCTAGGTTCCTATAACATCATAATTTCCTATAAGAATCTTATTAGTACTTGCTTACGTCACACTCGAAAATAACCACCTATCCGAGGACGGGCGCAAGTAGTGAGGGCGTGGACTAGCGTTATTTACAAAACTATTTGAATGGCTATGTCCCTATTATGCCGAATCCATTTCATGATGCGTCGCTAACAGAGGGAGAGAGGGAGAGGCCATGGGATTCCAGCCAGTTGCCTAGGTAGTAAAGAGCAGTGTTAAGGCGATCCGAAGTAATCTCTGCTGTGACTACCATCGATTAGAGAGTGGTATCATCTGCATATTGCAGGATATTACAAAAGGAAGACACAGATGTATCCAAATCAGAAGTGTAGATGTTGTGCAGCAGTGGATTTAAGACAGAAACTGCCAAACTAAACGTGGAGATAGAATAGAGTGCTGATGTCTGATTTGGACAGATCTAGACACAAGAAGGTTGTAGATGAAATAGGTCAACCTCACCGGTAAACCTAATCGCAGCATTTTCAGTTTAAGTATCGGAAGTTGAACATTGTCATAAGCAGAACAGACATCCAAGAACACCGCCACCACCGATTCCTTATTAGACAGGGCTAACCTTAAATCAGTGGTGAAGATGCTCAGGCTGTCCATGGTGCTCATGCCTTTCCGAAAACTAAATTGTGTTGAACTTAGCAGGTTTTGACTCTCCACATACCATTCAAGGCGATTCTTAATAAGATGTTCAGTGACTTTTAAAGGAGTTGGGGCTAGCGCAAATGGTCGATAGGAATTATGATCATCGGGGTCTTTGCCTGGTTTTACGATGGGAATTACTAAATAGAGTTTCCACGGAGCTGGTATCTCACCAGATATGAAAATTATTGTAAGTAAGGATTCCGTAAGGAGGATACCTGTCCTGGATAAGAAAGAATAAGGAATACTATCATGGCCCGGGGTCGAGTCATGAAGGTTATTGAGCACAAGATTTAATTCGTCCGTGGTGAAGGGAGCATCGAGGGGACTAGATGAGGTGAGAGTAGAATAGGTGGAAGGTAGTAAAATAAAAATCGGGACATAAGGGGGAGCAATTTTATCTAGGAATTTATCAAGCCAAAGGGATGGGTTGTAAGAGAGCCCCGGTGAAGTGTATGACATGGAGCCGCGGAAGCGTCGAATGGCGCTCCAGACATGGGAAGAGGGGGAACGAGAAGCCAAATTCTCGCAGAACTTACGCCACGCCTCTTTCTTCTTTTTTTAAATAGACTCCTGGACTGGGCTGACACTTTTTTAACTTGAATGTTATTAAACATTGACATAGTGACAGCATATTTGCAGATAGCAGGCCTACGCATTCTGACCTTGTCAGAGAAATCTGAGTCCCACCATGGGGGGGCTGATCGAAGTCTTTTATCTGGGTTCTTCTTTGGAATATGTATGTAAGTCTGCTGCGGATTGAATGCAAGAGATTAGGCTCTCATAGCACTCTTGGATGTTATTCAAGGAAGGGGAGAGAATGTGGGAGGACAAGTCATTAGTAGCCTTAATGTAGTCGTACCAGTCGGCCTTATCAATTTTATGCTGCAGGAGGGGTGGTAGCTTAGGAGGAATATGACAAGAAGAAGGGAGGGTTATAATTATAGGGTAGTGGTCACTACCATATAGGGAATTAAGCCTTCTCCAACTAATAGACGCACCATCAGCAGCCGAGCACTAGGAAATGTCCACAGCACTAGGGTTCTGATGAGGGCCAGAAAAACGAGTAGGACAACCATCATTCAGGACGTATAAAGAACAATGCCCATGTTTCATATATGCAATGACCTGTCAGCCTGTTTTTTATTGATCTAATGTATAAATATAAAAACAATGCGGAAAAAATAGTGTTATATTCCTAAACTTAAGGTAACAACTTAATGCAATTTAGAAATTCAGAAAAAAAGTTACATTGAAATTATATTTCCAGGTTATATGTCAAATTCAATCAATTTTCATAGCACATCTTGGCAATTTTTAACTTGGAAAAACGAAAGTACAGCTAGTTTCAGGATTTTGGTTTAAGATTCTTCAGTTATTTTTTTAAGCAAAAGAAGTAAAAAGCCTTTCAAAACCTCAAATTACTAAGTATTCTCAATAATTATGATGAAATTCATGTATGAAAACTCATATTTGGTTAAAATGTAGACAAACCTTCTATCGCTGTAATGAAATGACATGAAAGATGTCGATTTCAAATGAGTTAATTGATGTTTAGTAAGCCTCGGCATTGTAATGTAGTTAGTGAAACACCTGTTCATTTTATCCAGTTAGATTATACATTTTTACACAGATAAGAAGGTATATGCGTTATGGGTTACCATGTAGCGAACTGCGAGGATCCATATACAATATACAATATCCATATCAACATACATACAAAACCGATAACAAGGTGATGACGAACTGTGTTACAAGTACCTACTAACACATATGTTACAGTTAATACACAGTATACGTTGCGCCATCCCTAGTCTTGTAGATGTAGCCGACATTTTAACGAACAGGAACTCACTACGTAAATCCAATAGTTCAGCAAAATCCGAGATCCGTGTAAAACTAGCGCACGTAATCGTTAAAGCAGAAGCCAGAAACGTTAACCGGGAGGAATGCCAAGGTGATCAAAAGTTAGAAAAATCCAGAGTAGTATCGCACAGTACACAATGCCGCAAATGCAAACGAAGGAATGCAAACGTTTAATTCAAATCTAAACTGACGTTGTAATTTTTGACATTGTCAATATGACAGTTAAGTTACACAATACAGCTTTTGTACATTTAAGAAAAATAATTGATTATTTCATTTTGATGTGCATTAATTTAAATAAACTTTCAAATAGAATATTAATTTAATTTAAAAAGTCATATATTTCTATAAATTTATAAGCAAATTCGAAATATTGTACAGTTCGAGCTTTATTTGGAACGAAACGTGTCATAGACCATACATATACACGGCGCGTTCGTGGCAAACCAAATGTCAATAAATAACTATAAAAAGAAAACCCAATAAATTTTTTTGTGGATTGTTTGTTTGTTATGAATTAGGTTTTATGGTTCAGCTAAAAATTAGTAATTTTTCTTACTATATTACTTATCTATACATAATACGAGTTGTCAAAATGTTGACAGGTCAGGAATGGTCTTTCATCTTTTGCTCATCAATTATTTCTGCCAAACACTGACCAGGACCATCACAATCCTGTGAACATTGACTTCCCCATAGAACGTCGTGACAGTTGAAGTCAACTAGAATAAGAGGGATACTGGGCAAACGGGTAATGAGGGAGTGGAATTCATCTGTAAGGGAAATAGTGGGGTTGGATATATAGACTGAAACAACAACGAATTGAAGAATTTTGACAGCGAGTATACTAATTTCAAATGAGTGGGGGGAATTTGGATAGTTGAGTATGGAAGAGAAACCTTTACGAAGAGAGCTGCACCACCATGACCATCTGCTCTGTCATCTCTAAGACAGACAAACCCAGGCAACTTGAACCGACTGCCTGGGGATAGCCAAGTCTCAGAGACAGCAATAGCCAAAGGGTTGTGCTGATTAGCCAGTTGAGAAATTTGATGCTGTTTATTGCAGATGCTTCTAGTATTCCATTGCTAAACTACCGTGTCTTGCTATGAAACAAAAGTTTCTGATAAATGGCGTCTATACATTCGCTGATATCCTTCAACGCCTCCGTGCGTACGGTGTATACGGAAAAATAATTAAACAGCTTCATTACTACAGATTCTATATCAATATGAAGATTATCAGTGCCATGTTGAATACAATTATGTAGTATGTGCGCTGGGCACCCAACTCCTTCGATATTTTTGTATAGTAAGTTTTTTAAATTAGTCCAAACATTTTGTCCCGGTTGCGGATTAACTTCGCCAAAATTATCATTAGCGTTGTCTGCTGTAAATGATACACATTTTAACAACAAGTCGTACTTTTGCAAGCTTGTTTTAATTATCTCTGTTATAGTGTCAGCAATTTCATTGGATGTGCCCAGCACATCCAGCAGTTTTGTTTAAATGCCTTCTTGCCAGTCAAAGAATTGTATCATAATAGGAAATGTTTCTTCTGCACCTTGATTACTTGCATCTGTAGAAACGCCCAAGTAGTTGACATTTTACCACGGAGATATCACTCCCGTAACAATGGCCTCAGTCTTCGTCCGTGCACAAGAAATACTATTCGTGTTGGAATCGGCAAATATAGCCTGAACCAGTTGGCCGGTGCAATCCATAGATTTAAATGACTGGTGTTTCACTGTGTGAAAAGCTAAAGTGGCCTCAGTGGCGGATCTTTTGTCTGTCAGCAGTCCAGAACTTTGTGGTAGAAATAAAGAGTCTATTTTGTGAATGTACAGACGTATCGTGGTCGCTTGGTACTTGAAGACATTTTAACTCGTACCTATCCAACAGTTCCGATTCTTGCTCGATCGCCCGTGGTGACACTCATCGCAGCGTAGTCCAACCTTCCCAATGGCGCAAGACGAACTGACTGAGTGAGAGTCATGGGTGGTTTACACGCGTTGAGTGGTTAAGTTGGTAACTAAATTTTAAGTTAAAAGTTGCGTGTAAACAGTAAATTTTTAGAACGCAAGTGATTAAGTGATTAGGATTCGTTCTATTTTTCGTATAAGTAGGTGGGCGGGGCTTCTCACTTAACACGTTTATACGTGTTTTTTAGTTAAGTGCATAAGTTGACAAAGCGGGTTTTTTTCGGCAATTTTCTCTTTATTTTTAAATGTCGGAGTGGAGTTTAGTTTCAACTTTAAAATATGTAAAAGAATATTTAGGGGTGTTACCACACCAATCGATCGACCGTCGATCGACGTCGACGTCCATCAATGGCAGAATAGAACAGTCGACGTCGCAGTAGGCGTGATGGCCTATATGGCCGTGATGGATATAATTGTCTAACACCACCCCTGAGTTGGTAAGTCTGTCAACCCGCAGTTGGCGTGATGGCCTACAATTGTCTGACACCACCCCTGAGTTGGTAAGTCTGCCAACCCGCAGTTGGCGTGATGGCCTACAATTGTCTGACACCACCCCTGAGTTGGTAAGTCTGCCAACGCGCAGTAGGCGTGATGGCCTATAATTGTCTGACACCACCCCTGAGTTGGTAAGTCTGTTAACCCGCAGTTGGCGTGATGGCCTACAATTGTCTGATACCACTCCTCAGTTGGTAAGTCTGTCAACCCGCAGTTGGCGTGATGGCCTACAATTGTCTGACACCACCCCTGAGTTGGTAAGTCTGCCAACCCGCAGTAGGCGTGATGGCCTACAATAATTGTCGGACGCCACCCCTGAGTTGGGAGAGGCTGATATCCCTCCAGTGATTATTAAGGGTGCCTAATTAGTAAAGGTACCACACCAATCGATACACTTTAAAATGGAATCTTATAAAATACCTTCTAAATTAATTCCCCATAATGGTTTCTTAGCTAACATAGATAAGAAAGATCATACCTACTCGTAGATACCTATATTTGTTAATTACAAAAAATAACTACGTTTTGAATTTCAAGAAAGCGATATGTTTGAGCGAATCACAGACGAGTTTACGGCCATGCCGTATGGATTATCCGTTGCTCCGGGGTATTTACAAAAAATATGCGCGAAGATAGAGCCACTTGTTGTGAATTTGGACAAAATTCGACTAGTACCGACAAAGTCGGTAACATTTTTAGGCTTTATGTTTAACCTCGAACAGTACCTGACGATAAGCGTTATATTAATAAATAAATGTATGAAACTTCGAATATGCTCAATACGAGATTTTGCCAAACATATAGGTGTAATGGTCGCAGCCTGTCTAGCTACAAAATAAGTACAACACTATGAGGCAAAAATTAAACTCCCTAAATTACTGTTAGAAGATTTAATCTGGCACGTAGAGCCATTTTCCTTAGTATTTCGGTCGGCTCCTCAACTTCTTGCGTCGAATGCGTAACTAGCGTCGGGGTGCGTGACTAGCGTCGGGTCACTAGTTATTACGACCAGGAAAAGGCTTGTAAATTAAGACACGGTTACATGTTGAGTGACTATTTATTTGTTAAAATAATGAGCTTATATACTAGATATAAACATGTGCAATACAGTAATTTAATCATCTCATGATCTTACTTTTATCACGTATGTTTACTGGACAGATAAACTCATCTCTGTAGGTCACGTCTGGGGACACCACAATTAGCTTGCTTTGTGATATCCTTATATTACTTTAACTTTAGAAAAAAATACCGTTACATCATTAGCCGTATGCACCGACTAGTGATGTAACGAATATTCGCAAGAAAAATAATCTAATCACATTATCAGTCTTCACTTCATCATTTGGTATTATTTATTTATTTAGGAAGCTTACCTTACCATTAATATTTGCATTAGAACCTACAAGACAAGACATATTATTCATATCAACAAATTCTTCTAGATAACTTGTATCAGTCTTTAAATAACTTATTTGAACATACAAAATTTGAATAAAAACTTAATATTCGCATTAATGTGGGTAGATTTTGCATTCGCATCCGCATTCGCGAATGTTCAAAAAATGACATTCGTTACATCACTAGCACCGACATAGGTTCCAGACATCAAATTAGAAATTATAGTTTTTGCATCCGTACACATAATCACAATATACATCATTAAAAACCACAACCCCAAATCGTAAACAACCTATGTTATCCTTGCCAATCTTTAAAAATAACATAATGATATGTACTCTAAAACATTATATTTTTTGTGACGAAAAATATTAAAGCTTCGAACTCGGGGTTCTTGTTTGTAACATGAAAGGCCCGTCGCGTCAGACGCTAAGTCAGTGGATAAATCAGACGCTAGGTATGTATGGTTAGGTTAGGTATGGTTGACATGAGTATGTTCAGCGCACACAGCATGCGGCACGTGCTCAGTGTAGGTTATCCGAGAAACGGCTTGGTGGACCTAAAATTCTCAGGCCTTTACAAAATGTTACCATAAACCTATATTAGATCCACTAAACGACTGTGCCTTGTCCGTACTCAATAAATGTACAAACCACTTAATTAATTAGGCAATCACAAAACCAACTTATGCCTATAGGATACTGGATACTTAAATTATGTACTACAGTGAGGTATTTTATGAATAAACTTATTTAAACGAATTATAATTTGAAAAGACAAAAGAAAACAAAACTTGAAAATCTAAAACTCTAAAAATCTACCTGTTTAATTATACACCTACTAAATAAACAAATATAATAGATGATTATACGAACTTCCAAGTGAAGTTCTATCGCTATTATATGAGCCGCTTCATTCGAAGATTTATAATTGACCCGTCCCTCCCGGAACCCATACAAAAGTTTTGTTTTGATCTCTAAAAAATGAAGACTTGCCGGGACCGGGGTGGATCAAGTAGACAGACGGCGCCACTGCTGAGTGTAAAGTTTTTTGAATAAGTTAAATGACATACTTTAAAACTGTGCAAAGTTACCTAGTACGTTAAAAGGACTAAATGTGTAATTATATACTATCAGAGACTAATCTAACAAAATTTTGTGACTTGAAAAATAGTTGTTTTTACGATAGAGAGATGGCGTTAATTGTTTTAGATTTACAAGTCATTTAAATTTAGTCAAAATAATACGTAAAAAAACTTAAGATGGCGCTGTTTACAAAATCATTTGATATTTCATTGCAAGTACTATCCGTAGGTATCAGCCGACAACAGACGTTGCCAGCTAGTGCATTATATTATTTGATGCTATGTTGCCGCTCTTATAAGTCAGTAACAGAAAACTTTACACCACCCCGGATATTATTTGTAGTGTTACTGGGTTACTGTATTGCCAGTATATAATTTTTTCCACAAAAATATAGCATTCATCTACACAGTTTGTTCTTATCTGCCTTAACATAATAAAACGAATTTCAGTGCATTTAATTAAGTAATAGGTATATAATATTTTACTTTATTTCTTGATATCGATAAAAATTATGTCTTAATAAGTGCATAATTTTTATTTATAATGCATATAACTCATAACTATTTTGCAGTAGTTAAAAAAAAATTTTCTTGCTGGATTATTATTTTAAAAAATTTTCTTTATCCATCAACTTTTTTTGTTCTTTTTATCACAACATTTTATTTGTTTGACAATTTGAATTCTTTGTTGTTTATTGTTGTTGCTATGGGTGTGTGTTTGTTTGGGAACTTTTCCCTGCATTTCTTTGAATTCACAATATTTCTGCTCGCCTACTGTGACTCGTGCAAATTGTATGGACCTTGATTAAGTTTACGTTTTGGCTGCTACATATATCGTATAACATGTGCGTTTATCACAACTGTGATAATAAAAGCTTTTAAAAATAGGTTATTATGGCAATTAAAATAAGGAGGATGGTAGTGCCCAGGCGTATCTGAACAAAATAAACTTATACCAGTATGTTTATGGTCTTTTGTAGTTGTTATTTTATCATCTATAAAGTAAGAATAAATTACTATCTACCTATTCTATTGAGTAAAATTATCAAAATCAATGATATAAAATGATGACATTTTCCAATTTCAGGAAAGGAATAAATCCTACTTGCTAAGGTTTCAGGTTATTTGACAACGCCATCTAGCAGTTTTAGTCCGTATTAATACAAATATTTTGCATTACGTTTCTTGTCAATAATTCATATAAAAATTAAAGACGACAAGGTTGGTCCAAGCTATTTGAGAGCGACATCTAGTAATAGCTTGGATTTTGAGCTTTTTCCGAGTCACGAATTTTTGTATGGAGATGGTCAGTCTATAGTTATTTACTAGTCTTTGATACTATCTTCGAATGAAGCGACTCATATAATAGCGATAGAACTTCACTTGGAAGTTCGTTTAATCATCTATTATAAGTGGCATCAATGAAGACAAATATTATAACTTTAAGGAATTCAGAAATTAAAAATAAAATAAGTAATAATTGTTAAAATAGTTTATTTCTTGCAATCAGAAAATTCCGATTAATAAATAGGTAAGTAAATTTTTATGTAACTTATATCCAACTCTAAAGAGCAGTTCAAACAAAACATTTAAGAAGTTCCTTTTCTACAAAAATAGTAAAATATAAATGTTTTAAAATAATAATTTTAATTAGTTGTGTTTGTATACTTCTAACTGAAAATCTGACGAACGATTCTATGTAGGGCTATGGCAAATATTATAGCGAAGTTTTTATAATCAGTCTGGGACAGAATCACAATACCCTGTGTATTCAAGAGGTCCAGATTTATTTTATTTTTGAGCATAGAATGAGCCGCCACCGCTGAATACACAGAAAAGAGGATTGAACAAATTCAAGCAAGCCTGATGGCACTTAGACTGAAATCGATAAAGCTTCTTAGACTTTGTCTCATACTATCGTATATTATAGCGATAGTATTTTCTTTTGTTAATCTCGTCTAGGGTGGTACTACCACCCTTCCTATTTTGACCACCATAACAACGACGTTAACGTGGTTGTGTTCCGGCTAAAGGGAAGGAACAGCCAGTGCTTCTACCGGAACAAAGGCAGTTCCAACTGAAGCCGTAGTCAAGCTGTATATCTAATTACCTATTTCATGTACTTTACAATGTTGGCAAAAGAGTGCCGAGAGGTTTTTTCCGCCGGCTTTTTTTCCTCTCGGTCTACCTATAATACCTTTGAATAGCCGAAGTTAGGGTGAATTTACAAAACACGACGAAGATAAAGAAAAATGTGATATTCATCAAGTAAATTTTTTTAACGTTTGATGAAATAAAATATTTTTTGTTTTTGCCCATAGCAAGCAATATTACTCGATATAGCAATCAAATTCAATATAAATAAATAAAACACCTACGCCTACGAGTCGTAGGTACTGGACGCACCCATGGACCTCATTAGTCGTAGCCTACATCTCTTAAAATACAAAAAAGAAAAAAAATACTATGACGCTTTTACTTTTAACGTTTACTCAAGATAAGTGTAAGTATAAGATAAGCTTTGAAGATTTCGGTCTCAATCTTAGCATTAGTTCATAACAAATTTTGACGAGTTTTTCGTAGCATCGATTGCATTGGACTTGGTTTGTTGGCTTACACAATTTAATTTAATTTGAATAATAGTAACTTATTTAACTTAAACGGCTACAGACCACTTACAAAAGTAAAATAGGTATTTTTACATATCAAACATTTAAATAATACATATTGTCTGCGCGCGTCGGTCGTCACCCGCATAGCATAGTAATAACAACCTCGCTACATCACGCTACGCCGCTGCAGCCAATCACGAGCCGGCCCTCGGATCGACGCCAGCGCCTGCCTCGCGCTTATACCACCTCGCGTCTATATATTTGCCGAGCCCCGTGCCGGGCCCTTCTTGTACCTCGTTTCTCTCGTCGTTGGAACATCATTTACGTCATGCGTCTTTGTCAGTGCGTGATTTATTGTCATGAAATTTTATAACATCAATTGGCGCCCCCCCGTTTGGGCACAAACCATCAACCATGCCGCCGTGTGTCTGCCGCCATCATATTTGTGCCGTGCCTGGCCCCGCACGGAGCCACGTACGATCGCCGGAGGACCTCGTCGGCGAGCTCAGCGACCATCGTGAGCGCCTGCGGCCGCGTGAAATCAAGCGGAAGCGCCCCCATGACGCCGCCAGCACAACCTCCTGCCACGTCGTGGCACGCCACGTGCCCGCCTGCTTGTTTGCCTGCCTTCATCGTACTAAGAGTGCTCTGCGTATGACAGGGCTCAGCGTGCCCGCTTCTTAATCAGCCTGCCATGCAAAGGAGTGTTGTGAGCCAACATTCCCTACCTACTTACCTTCTTACATCTTTTCCTTGGCCTTGCATTGCACAAGGGTTTTCTTTTGCTAATATAATATTATCTGCTTGTGTTTAAGCATCTTCATATTTAAGATTTCATACCAGTGTGTGCTCGCTGTACACACGTTAAATTAAAGAGTGTTGCCGTGTGTTAATTAACTTGCATCTTAGTCATATTATTGCATTCAATAGCCTCAATATAATTGCTCCGTGCACATTTCTTCTTACCTTAATTTATCTTTAAACAGCATCATATTATCATAATTAAGTCTTGTGTTTGCACTGCACGCGCATAACGTCTGCACGCTAGCACATCCATTGCCCCGCGCTTTTCAGTGTTGGTCCTGCCACCAGTCCAGCTCTTCGTGCTGCTAGCGGCCACTCCTCTGCCATCCAACCTGCTCTGTGGCTGCCTACCATCGAGTGTATCTCTTCTTGAAACAAGGAGCGTAAGCCGTTTGCAATTTATTACTTGATAACTTCATCATTTGATTGAGTTACGTCATTGATTCCGAAACAGTGTGCTCTTTACTTTCCCTATGGAACGCGAACAAGTAAAATCAAATTTAGACAAGGAATGAGCTCATCCTAAAACTGAGCTCAATCAAGGGACAAATAACAAAATTTGGAAACTACTTAAACAAACTAACTCCTCCTTACAGCACTGTTCAAATCAATGAATTATCTTTGAAATTGAGTAAATTTATAGATCTCTCTGTTAAATTTGAAAGCATCCAGAGTCGGGTAGAGGTCTTGAATGGGAAAGACTTGGATAATGAGCTTGAAGAAAGGGAAACGATTGAAGCTAGCCTCCATTCACACATTGCCACAGTTCAGGGCATAGTTGAAGCATACATGCTTTACCTGAACGAGATAAGGACTCCATAGCATCACATCATTCCTGTTGTAGTTCTCAACATGCATGCCAGGCATCTATAGGCTTCCGACTTCCTCAAATACAAATCCACAAGTTATATGGATCTTGCTTCAAGTAGTTAGCATTCCGTGACACTTATGTATCTCTTATTCACAACAATGCAAATATAGAGCCAGTACATAAGTTCCATTATCTATCCTCCTATTTAGAGAGTGAACCTCCCGTGTGATATCCTAACATTGAAATTTCAGCTGAAAATTATCCTATAGCCATGGAACCTTCTTTGCGACAGGTACAACAATGATCGTCAGTTAATAACTAATCATCTTAATTCTTTAATAAACATAGAACACCTTCAACGTGAATATGATAGGACTCTTAGATTCCTCAGTGATAACGTTACCAAAAATATGAGAGCACTGGGACGCCATTATGATCCACATCATTGCATCTTAATTAGATTCACAAACAGCTATAAAATGGGAAGAGCATCGTAGCAACTTAAAAAAATTTACCTAGTCTCGAAGAATTTAAAAACTTTGTCAGTCTCGAGCAGATATCTTAGAAACGCTTTACAGGTTTAATAACTCATACAAAAATATTTCTAATTTCAGCAAGTAGCGTTGCGTGCAATGGCAAGCATCGCATCTCTGACTGCAGCGCCTTCAGGAACATGTCAACGGAGCAGAAGTGGGCTCTGGTGACAAGGCGCCGGCTGTGCCACAACTTGCGCCCCGACCACGAAACTCGCCACTGCCGGCTTGGCAGCTGTCGCATCTGTAAGGTAGAGGCGTCACAACACCATACTTCATACACATAACACACCCCTTCATCCACTACACATACTTCATCTTCAGCTGACCCCTCTGATAATAATAAAAGGCCTACAAAGGGCCGGCAGAGTTCAATCGTCATGTCAGCGACCACTAATAGTGAAGTTCTGCTGTCAACAGCATTAATAGACATCGTTAACCCCGTGACCAAGGCGGTAGAAACTGTAAAGGCACTTCTTGATAGTGGTAGTTAGTCTTCCTTTATCTCTAACAACCTAAGGTCACGTCTTCAGCTGGCTACTCAGCCGTCAAGTATTGCAAGCATATTAGGTATTTCAGAAACCACACCTAACGTTATTTCGGAGCAATGTTCAGCTCAAATCAAATCAAAACACACATCCTTTAACAAGGTGCACGACTTCTTAGTGTTATCGCACATCACTAGCATCATGCCTACAAGACACATAAACACTCATCATCTTAACCTACCATCATACATCACACTAGCAGACAAATCATTTAACAAACCGTCAAAGATAGATATTTTATTAGGAGCCGACATATTTTGACAACTCGTAGAGCCACAGCAGTACTTTCTAGGTGAAAGGCTGCCCATCTTACACAACACTAAGCTGGTATGGCTAGTGGCTGGACCAACTTCCTTGAAAAACCTCTTCTTCTACTTCTTTTTGTAACTTTAGTAAAACACTACATATCAGAACTTAAAACAACCATCACATCATTACATACAACTAATAATAATTTAAGTCTGTCTAACATTATAAATTTTGAAATATTTTTGTGCTTACAGAAGATTCAGCGCACTTATGCCTATGTCTTACGCTTCATAGCCATTAAATGCAAAGGGCACAAGTCCACGGGACCTTTAACTGTTAGTGAACTTGAGAATTCATTGAATCTTCTTATTAAAGCTGCACAACATCAATCCTTCGATAAGGAAATTAACCTTCTTAGTAGTAAAAGAATCTCAATCCTAAATCTTCTATAGCATCGTTAAATCCGTTTTTAGACTCTCAGGGTATTCTGAGAGTGGGGGGGAGGCTGGAGAAGTCTGATTTTAATTACGCAACTAAGAACCCTACCCTACTTGACAGTAAACACATCCTCACTAAACTCATATTTGAACACAAACACTTAAGCCTCTTACATGCGGTACCGCAACTTATGCTATCATCTGTGCGGAGCGGTTCTGGCCGGTTGGCGGTAGGGACTTGGCAAGGCTCACGGCCCGCGGATGTGTTACTTAAAGGCGTCATTATGGCAAAACAATGACCAACATCATAGGTGAATTACCTGCACACCGCTCACACCTGTCAGTGAGCTATCAAAGGACGGATTCATCTTAGCATTATGGCGCTTCACAGCCCGTAGCGGTAAACCTAGGTAGATATTTTGTGACAATAAGGCGCCAAAGAGATTAACCTATTCTTTCATCAATATTCTGGGCCGATAGCCGACTCTGCTGCAAGTCAAAATATCAAATTTAATTTCTCCCCGGCTTACGCTCCTAATTTTAATGGATATGCAGAGGCAAGGAATAAAGGCAGCAAAATTTCACATTAAACGCATCTTAGGAAATTCTCACTTTACCTTTGAATTGATTTTTGAGGAACTAACTACCCTGTTTGTGCAAGTAGAGGCCATCCTCAACAGTCGTCCTCTCTCCCCCCTATCCCCTTCACCTAATGACCTTGGCTCGCTCATACCAGGACACTTTCTCCTTGGCAGGTCCCTGACGTTACTGCCGGCTCCGAATCTGAGTGACCTGCCAGCCAACAGACTCTATCGCTACAGTCTTCTCGAGCAGGCAAGAGAGTTAGTCCTGGAACTTGAACAACATACAAAATTGAAAACGCGTCAATCTAATCTCAGACACGGGGATCTCGTCATCTTGAAAGAAGATAACGTCCCTCCACTATAGTGGTGCCTTGGACGGGTCCACCAACTTTATCCGGGTGCCGACGGGGTACCTCGCGTAGCGTATATCGCCACGTCCAAGGGTATCGTCAGGCGTGCACTGAACCGGCTCTGCCTTCTTCATGACTCTTAAAAGCTAGGCTGTCAAGGGCCCTCAGCATGTCTGCGCGCGTCGGTCGTCACCCGCATAGCATAGCAACAACCTCGCAACATCACGCCACGCCGCTGCAGCCAATCACGAGCCGGCTCTCGGACCGACGTCAGCGCCTGCTTTCCGCTTCTAATCGCGTCTATATATTCGCCGAGCCCCGTGCCCTTCTTTTATACACATACCTCGTTCCTCTCGTCGTTGCAACATCATTTACGTCATGCGTCTTTGTCAGTGCGTAATTTATTTTCATGTAATTTTATAACCATTGTAAAATCAATAGTACGTGTGTCAGTGTAACCCAGTGTTTTCCAACCTTTTTTAGGCCCCACCTTAACATTTCTAAAATTTTTATGCCCCATACATAATTTTTTACCTTTAAAAATGGTTTGTTCCCTAAAGAAGTTAAAGAAGAAAGTTTTAGGAAGTTTACTATAAAATTGTTATCAAAACATCGTAGGTAAAATTTTAAAACATATAATGAAAATCTTAAAATTCAAAATAACTTATATTAAATTAAGTATTTACTGATTCAATTTTGCAATTCTGCGAGTTCTTCTTGATAATAATATATCAGACAAATCCACTAATATTGGCTGCATCATCCATGTTGGGAAATCAATTTGTTTTAAATCAGAAAATATTTCTTTTAAATCAGCGGATAGAATATTCAAATGATAATAACAAGTAAAGTGATATCGGTTACTACACATTTTTTGACCCAATGAAACTGTTCAAAATTTTTGTTGTTAATATGTTTCTGATATAACTCTATATTGGAACCAAATATCTTTGCTTCGACAAGTGTTTTATTTGGTCCTTGAAGTTGCTTATTTAATATATTTAGTTTTTCAAAGCTATCGGCTAAATAACTTACAATTGCTTTACCATCGATTGTTAACAGATACTTCATTTCAGGTTTGTCGCTTAAGTAGCAAACAGTTGCACAAATCTTTTCAAGCAGTTTCCTTTGGATAGCCATCGTACTTCAGTACGAAGTAAAAGTCTCACATGGTCTTCATTTTGTTCTTCACAAAATAACTTGAAAAGACGCTCAGATTTGGCACTAGCTTTAATAGCAAAAACACACTTTATTACTGCATATAGTACTACATTTAGAACGAGCGAGGTATTTTTAGCTATCGAGTTTTCCTTATGAATAACACAATGTACCATAATCATTTCTGGATTCGCATCTTTTATTAATTTTAAACAGCCATTTTTCTTGCCATATTACGGGCGCCATCTGCAGCACAAGATGTTATAGTTCATTGGTATATCATCGACATCTAAGTGGTTTTTTAACTTATTGTATATCTTTGGAGGTAGTGGTGTTTTCTTATCTTTTACAGAACAACATTTCTTCAGCAAAATGCCCTTCATTAATATATCTTACATAGGTTATCAATACTGCCTCACCGTGTCACAAATTTGATTTATCCATTTGTACTGAGAAATTTCTTGTTTTCAGCTTTTCAACAAGTTGTTTCTCGATATCTTCAGCCATTTCATTCTGCTTACAGTATTGTTACTGAGTGGCATAGCTTTTACATCTTTATCATCTTTTTCCAGAACCGTTTTAAGAAATGCTGATATTGACGGTTTTATCAAATTCTCTCCTATACTGTAGTTTTTTCCAGTTTTAACGATTAATAAAGAAATTTGATAACTGGCCTCAGAGAGACGATTATTTGTTACAGAACGAGCAGTAAATAGAGACTGTAATGTTGTTCTTTTTTCAAACTTTTCCTTTAAAGTAACTAAAATCTGAATTTATATGAGCACTATGTTTCGCCTTCAAATGCGCCGCGAGACGGCTTCGTTTCATTGGTCAACATTGCTGGCATATAAGACAAAACGGCATCCCCTCATCGTGAACAGCGGGTATGAACCCAAAATTTAAATATTCCTCGCGACTATTGACGAGTTTTTTTCTTGTTTGTTACACTCATTTTATTATAGGCTAAAAAAAATCAAATGAGAAACAATATAATAAAATATGTGTTAAAATTAATTCAATATTATAGCGTAAACGTATACGCAAAGAATCATTTTTATTCAAATGTATATTATACATTATATTTTTTTCACTTGACAAAAATGTCTGGAAAGTTGAATGCTTCTAAAATTAAAATAAATATAAACAAAATACTTACCAATTATATCTATACAATATATATAAATATATTTGTTAAAACAACGATTAATTGACGGACGCTTATTTCAAATTAACACCAACTGAATGATGTGAAACACTACAGAAGTTGAGTTGGGCCAATTAGGTGCGAACGGCGTTGTTTAGCGAATTTTAAAACGTCCGGGGTTCCCCGCGATAGGCGGCACACTCCACGGTGAATCCCCGACGAAGTTTACTTGACAACTCGAGTGACCCAGTTGATATTTTGGTAACGTCAAGCGAAATTATTATACCTAATAATTATTTACAGCATTTTTTTAACAATTTGCCTTTTTGTTAAATTTGTCACTGATATCTAGAATTGGATTTAAATAACCCAAAACGAAAGGAGTCTTGTCGAGTCTATTTTTAAATTGACCCCATGGGGCGTGGGCTCCACGTTGGGAAACACTGGTGTAACCAAGAAACCTTCAATCTGCAAGCAAGCTGGTATTTTATTTGTGTCGTCACAGACACATATGAATAAAAATATTAATAAAAATGAATCCATTACATTATTTACAAGTGTAATTAATTACAAATTGGTCAAACACAAGAAATATTATTCATTAAAATGAATAAAAGTGTTCTAAATATCTCTGTACAAAATAACATGAAGGTTATTTTCAAACAAGTCCAGTGTGTTACTCCTTTCACAAAATCGGGACATAAGCTAATTTATACTGACTCGTCTACCACTTTTTTAATAACTTGCGCTATTAAATGTCAGAATGAAACAAAGCACAAAGTGACTATTCACCCCCTTTTACCATGATTTTAAGTAAAAGGATTTCTGTATACTGTTCCTAAGTATATGATTTAAATAAACATTCCGTACCAAATGTAACATAATAATGAATGCTAACAATTTTAACAGAACTTAAGTAGAATTTGTGACAACATTTATTTGGTTACAGTATATCTATATATGTAGGTAATCTTAAATTATCAATGTTATGATGTAGATAACCTTTATTGCATTGTTTTCAGTCAATTGTGAAAATGTTACGTACAAAATAGCAAAATATACTTGGTCATTATTGCAACTCTACGATCTTCAATATAACATTAATTGATATGCTCACTTTAATATTTATTAATAATGACTTGTAACTCAAAAAATCACATTTATATATCCTTGAATATAATTTGAAGTGTATAAATGTACCAAGAGCCGCCAAGTTTACATTAAATTAAATATTTAAATTCTATCTAGCCTTCCACTGACTTTGTTCAAAACACCTATATTCCCTTTAGGATCAGGTGACAATGAGCTCCACTCTGTCGATTCACAATAATCTAGTTTGTGCTTCCCACACATAAACATTTCATTTAAATTAGGACTTGATGAGCTAATACAGGTACTGAGAACAGTATAAAAATCAGTATTTAAACTATCTATCCATTCTTCTAAATCTTTGCCTAATCTTTTAATGTTAGACAAAGAAACCTTTTGCATAAGCAGTATATCTTCTTGACTAGGAATGAAAATGTTCGTTTTTACAGCCGAAAATACTTTGTAGGAATTCTGAGATCCACTGTGTACGATGTTTGCTTCTTGTTGAGACATATCTTTACCCAGGAAAAATTCTAATGGAGAAATTAAGAAAGAGGTAGCAACAACAAGGTCGTCGTCCTCAAAAAGTCCTACTTTCCACACTCCAGGTAACAATGGAGTCTTTAATTGTGGGACTATGAAGTTGGTCAGGTTGTTCTCCACTACATGAATAGAATTCACGTCAGCTATGATACCACCAGGATCCAACCATATCACAGTTAAGTAATTTTCCGTGTAAGTCGTCGGAGAAAACTGGTAAAGTAACGTAGGACTAGATAAAGGACCCAAAACTCCAGCAAGATTTCTGAACGTCACTTCCTTCTGGTCGTAGTCAGAACTCACTTGGAAAATCTTTATGTAATCAAAGAATTTGCTCTTTTCATTTAAGGCTAAAGTGTTTTTAGGTTTATACCAAGTTTCTATTGTGACTTGTTCACTATTTTTTAACACAGCTTTGTGTAAAACTAAATTTCCTCTATATGTATCAAATACATTATAAGAATTAATTTCTAATATGTCTATAAGTTGGAGGTGACAGTCTTGTTCGGCTAGTATCTTAGCGTTGCGACGTGCGACGCTACTTGCGTGCGTCACCAATAAATCATCCGACGCCGCGGTTAAGTCTTCATAATCATAAATGCTTTGCCAATACGCATCCAAGTTCTCAACCCTATCATGATCATTAAAACCAATAAATTGTTCTACTTTAGTAATTATCTCTTGATTGATAATAGGTTCAAATTTTCTAGCGAAAAATAACTGCCTCTGTTGCGTCACTTGAATTCTATCCCAATCTTCAACTCTAAAATCATTTGGAGAGCAACCACACCAGTCTACAACATGCTTGTACTGACATTTACAACCTAACTTTCTTTTCCAATTTGTGACATGTAAATTGTTATCAACGTACGTGTTACAGAACTTTGAGTTTCGTAGGACGGTGTGAAAGAAGGACTCTGCTGGCAAGAGAGTATGTTCGAATATGACGGTTAACCCTTTCAGTAAGTCGTCCTGTCTATCAATCACGTATTTAACAAATTCTGATGATAAAGCTATCCAATCGCTACCTCCGTCCATGACTATACCTCGCGGAAGTTTTCTGTCTCCCACCCGCCACATATGCGTGTCACATTCAATAAATGTCTTATCCAATCCTTGTTTCTTAATAAACCTTTGTATATCTCGGCCCTGAGATTTCACAAAGTTTAGCTTTTTGTTAGCTGATAGAAATTCTTCAAGAACGTCTACAGATTTGATAGGAAAATCACTTTCACTTAAATTAATTACATAGTCCCAGGACCACCCTAATCGGAAAAAATCTTCCATAGAGGTAAGAAGCATTTGTAAAAGGGATGCTCCACCCCAGATTGTGGAATATCTTTTCGGCGCTAACTTGATATTCGGAAATCTTTTCTCCACGTCTTGTAGTTTTCGATGCAAATAATCTTGTCTCTGAAATAGAAAATAAAAAATATTTTATTTCGTCAAATTATTACAAAGTAGGTATAATAAAAATGGTAGCAATGAATTATTTATGATATGTTTCCATTACAGCTTATTACTTATCCAATAATGTTCATTAATTTCGTTTATGAGCATAGGGGCAAGTTTTTAAATTTGTAATTTTTTAGAAAGCTATGCTTTTATGAACTACTAAAAGATTGGGCTCAATAAGAAGGGCAAAAACTCAATGGTTCCAAAGTACTAAAAACCTTTGGACACTCTCCCTTTATAAACATACATAATAGGTCTTTACCTATGAAACTGCCGTTTTGCCGTACTGGCCATTTCAAATGAAAATATTTTTATTTTTTTGACTGATAATTCTAATTTCAATTTAATTTTATTTGAAAAACATGGAATTCTTTTTCTAAAATCGTCATTTGTTTAATAGTTAGTGTTTTGTTTTCAACGCATTCGAAAATTTTTCGTCATCATGGATAAGTTAAAAATTCGAGTAATTATGGAGTATGAGTACCGTCGTGGCAGCAAAGCGGCACGCAACATCAACGACGTTTACGGAGCGAACACTACAAACGAACGCACCACCCGTTATTGGTTTACCCGCTTCCGTTCTGGATATTTTGACCTGAAAAATGAACCCTGTGGTCGTCCGAAAACTTTGGTCGACAATGACGAATTAAAGGCAATTGTGGAAGCTGATGAAAATCAATCCACGGCTGAATTAGCAGCAGCTTTCGACGTTAGCATCAAAACAATATTGGTCCATTTGCGTCAAATTAGCAAGGTAAAAAAGCTTGACAAATGGGTACCCCACGAACTCAATGACCGCCAGCGCTAAGTACGCGTGGAGACGTGCCTTGCACTGCTCAGCAGGCATACAAATGAAGGAATTCTGAACCGCATTGTTACTTGTGACGAGAAATGGATCCTGTTTGACAATCGTAAGCGCTCAGCAAGTTGATTGGACCCTGGTTCAGCACCCAAACAATGCCCTAAACGAAAACTTACCCCTAGAAAAGTGATGGTCACTGTTTGGTGGTCTAACGCGGGTGTAATTCATCACAGCTTCTTGCCAAACGGGACAAGCATTACTGCAGATGTGTACTGTGAAGAACTGAACACAATGATGGAGAAGCTCGCACGTCTCCAACCAGCTTTGGTCAATCGTTCGGCTCCACTGCTCCTGCACGACAACGAGCGACCTCATACTGCACAGCAGACGGTCTCCAAGCTACAAGAGTTGGGGTTGGAAGTTCTCCGTCATCCGCCGTACTCACCAGACCTTGCGCCTACAGACTTCTACTTTTTCCAGAATTTGGATAACTTCTTGGCGGGAAAAAAATTCAATACCCGAGAGGCAGTACAAAATGCCTTTGAAGAATTTGTTGCCTCCCGTCCAGCTGATTTCTTCAAGAAAGGCATCAATAAGCTACCAATGCGTTGGCAAAGATGCATTGATTGCATGGGTGATTATTTCGATTAATAGAAATAAAAAATATATAATAAAATTACGCTTCATTTATTTCGTGAAAAACGGCAATTTCATAGGTAAAGACCTAATATATAAATAGGAATCATTCATAACTTGTAAACAAAAATGTGCTTTTAACACAAAAGTGTGTCCCTAAAGGATTCGAACCCTGGATATGTGGTGCAAGAGGCAGGGAACCAGCGGTAGCCTCATGGCTACAAAAATTATACGATTTGCTCTGTTGTTGTGTATTTACGTGATTATAAACAGGAACACAATTTACTGAACACCCATTATCCAAAAGTAGCATAGGCTATATTTAATATCGAAACCGCGCCGGTATCTTTACTGTTACACAGATCGGTTATTGGAGAGGTACTGAAAAGTGGAGTTATGGCACTATTTTAATTTAGTATATGGATTTAAATCAGTCTCAAGTAATTTTTGCATTGTTATAAACTCAGTGTCTAAATAAACTTAAGAAGTTTATCCAGCTTCTTAACGCTCACAATTTAAAGCATTATAAATCATAAGTCTATCATGTTGACTAGTCTGTTAACCGTTTTATCTATGCTATTATACAGGGTTCCTGGTCATTTGACAAAGGGAGGTAACAATAGAGCCTATCTGCAAAAGATTTTGTCTTGTGCCACTATAGCCACACCATAGCCAAAAATGGATACTTTCTGAGATATTTTATTTTTAGGTCTTCAAAATTCCGAAATTTAGAAAAAAAGCTTATGGAACTCCTTTTTTTCCAAGTTTTATAAAATATATATATATATATATATATATATATATATATATATATATATATATATATATATTAATTATCTGGATGCTTACATTGCAGCATGTCCTTGAAATTACAAGAAGCTACAGAAGTATAGATAAAATTGATGATCGCGTCCAGATACCCGGCCACCTGCCACGGCCCTGCTGGCGGCTGCGGACAGGTGCAGATTTAAAAACTACAGTTATGATAAGTGATGTGTAAATCAGTGCACCGAGGCGGCGTTCGCCATATTTATGTGAGTGAGGAGTCGGACGACGGTATGTGTAATAGTTCAAGTAACACAATCCCTAATTTATTAAGTCGATAACAATGCGAATGATTGTGCGATGGATACCGGTAGCCGTATTTCAGCTTTAAGCGAAAATGTATAGACATGCATTGATTATTAAAAAAATTGCTGAAAATAATTAGGTTATATTGAGGTGAACGTTTGTTTAGGAGAAGTCAAAATTTTTACGATTATATGTTATAAAAGCGGGGGAACAAGAATGATGCAAATTAATTTCAATGAAATCATTGATGACAAATTGGTAAACCGATCATGTAAGAAATTCCCCAAATTGTTTAGTGTTAAGTTAGTTACTTAAAGTATATATCCGCCGTCGCACCTTTCAATGGCGCATAGCGAGAGGAAATATTAGATTGAATCATGCTGTTATATTATGTATGTTGTTGTGGTATATTCCATACAAATGTGAGGAATACGCAAGAAACAATTGTCAGTGTGTTAAACGTAAAAGCACTCTTAGTTCGAAACAATATAATATAATAACTTAGATATAATATTAGGAAATAACAAGGTACAATCAGTTCACCATTTCTATCAAACGCTGCAAAAGAAGTGCCACTCAATACTATGATAAATTTTATTTCTAAATAACGCTCTAAAACTCTATAATGGCTCACGGCTACAAATTACACACCTGGGCTTTTTATTAATTAATTACACAATAATTATCAGATACTGGAACAGCTATGGCTGGAGATATATCGATTCCCCGTATTGAAATAATTAATTAAGTAATTTGCCAGCCTGGTTCAAAACAATCAAGTTTCCGCTGAAATCAACTTCACGATGCCACTGGCTACAATTACCACTAATTTAAATAAACACTAATTTTTGGGTCAGAAATTGTATTTTCCGATTCCATTTCAATTTTATTTAATTTTATTCTCTTAACACATTGGTATCCTTTACAAATGACGAAATCTAATCACATGCCCACTTTTTAATAGTTCTTCAAAAAAATTACAATTACCGTGCATTTGACACTTATGCTGGTTCACATTGATCATCGCAAGGTGCCGCCGCGCCGTGGACACAGTATTCATAGAAATGCGTTTAGCTACGTTCAGTGCGCTTCGACAACCCTAAAAAACCCTAGCCCGAGAGAGTGACACCCTGCTGAGTTCATGATACCGTGAGTTCCACCGTTTTCATTTATTTATTTATTACATCGACGGGTCGACGTCGGTCGACGGACGATCGATTGGTGTGGTAATACCCTTAATAATCACTGGAGGGATATCAGCCTCTCCCAACTCACACTGCATAATTATTTACATAAATAGAATGGCCAGCATAGAAATATTTTTCTGTTAGTAAACGTAGTAAGGTGACCATTTTATTCAAAAATAAACCATAAACTAATAGGGTTTTTTGGGCAGGAGACGTTCTAGATATTTGTTTATTAGTTCTTGTCCTTGATGAGCTAAAAAATATTCCATGCAGTAAATATTTTAGTTAATAGATTGCTTTAAGTTTTCTATCAATACAAATCCTTATTTTGAGGTATTGTACAGAAATAATATGAATGTTCTTATTATGATTACGAATTACTTATGCATTTTGAACCAGATAGCCATGTACCATAAAAGAGTTGGGTAGATGGCACTTTTATTGGAATTTTTTTAAACATTTTAGTGTATGAATTATGGATTAATAAACAATTATTGCATGTGGTTGACGACATCTGAAAATTTAATTTTTTTTTAAATTTACGTGGCCACAGATGTTAGTGACTTGCATGTGTTAATTTTTATATAAAATGTCGAGCTAGGTGCGTCATGGGCCAGGAATCGGTTAACTGGAGACAATCTGAAAATACTTACAAGGCTTACAACGCACCACGCTATTTAAGTTCATGCGCCAAATCTCATAGTGAAAATACCAAAATATATATTTATTTTTCTTATGTGTTTATAAGATACAGTTAATTATGTATATTCACAGAAAAATCTTATAGTTTTATTTTTCTCTTTATTTACTGAGTTATATTCAGATTGAAAAAGCAATAAATTGGTAAAACCAGCTCGCAGTTGGACACTGGATGCTATTTTTGATATTGTAGTAGTACTTTTGTCCAAATCAATTTATTCCAAAGTAAAAGTATAGTAATATTTACTGGGAAGAGAGTCTATTTAATCTATTATAGATTGAAATGAGTAGATTTTTAATTATTTTATTTTATGTTAACTTTGGTAGAGGATAATTCAATGAAAAATAGATGTTTAGGAATTTTTTTTAAATGATTGTTTTTTATAAGAATTTATAACTTGCGATCTCATGAAAATCTGTAATGGCGACAAATGTCAATTATATAACTAAAATCATTCTTCTTATTTACGAATATTGTTATCTTCATTGTTTTAATTGTAATGTATTACTTTTTTTTTATCTTGTAAATCTTTTTGTATTAATGTGTTTTCGATGCAAATAAATGATATTCTATTTTATTGTCACAAAAAATATCCGATAATATATGCGAATAATACTTTTTTCCCATCAGACTTTATCCAGATAGTGTAAACCTGTAACGCGTAGTTTGCGGAGTGGTAATTGAGGGTCCAGAAAGGAAATACCAAAGCTCTCTTCTATGTTTATTTTGCAGTAAAATTAAAAATATACAAAAATGCCTGTAAATACAAACAAAAAATATAAACAAAATTGAAATAAAAAATAGTCACACAAAATAAAAACAGAAACATTAATACAATTAAATTTGATCTGAAAAGAAAAAGTAACAACAAAATAAAATTTTAATGAATGAGAATCCTTACCAAAAATTTTGGCTACGCACACTCGTGTACGTAAAAATAAATTATTGATTTCATGAAAACTTTGATTGTAGATAATAAAAAATTGATAAACATGTAATTTTGAATAATAAACTCGGAAACAATAATAAATAAATAGATTCTAGTTGTTATGATGGATAATTTTTCGTGACTGGCTTGTCAAATCAAAACATTGCCGTTCTCCGACACTACGTAATTCGTAGTTTAAAATTACGTCGGGAACGACAAAAAAATAAAATTTACTGACAAAAAGAGGTCGAAATAGACAACCGTCACAATACCCCGGGGGCCGGGAAAAAAAAATCTGAAAGATTTTTTCAGTATAATTTTTAAAAAAAAAATATTCAAACCAAATCAAAATAAACCGCATATACATATCGAATTTTAATATTTAATCTGCCAAATGAAAAAACGATCAAAAAAAAAATAATAATTAAAAGCAAAATGCAAATTAATATTAACATCCTATAGAAGAATTTTTCTGAAAAAACATCCTGTATATATGAAAAAAAAAAATAATACTGATATATTGCATATCAACAAGTTATTTGATAGAAAAAGAAAACAAAACAGACGAGAGAGAGAAAAAAAAATCCTAAATAATTATCTTAAATTACATGGTTCATGAATGATAAAATTTTAAACATGTTCCTGGAATATACAATGTTAATATACATCGTTCAACTCCATCAACGTACATTATAATTACAACATACATTCTCTTTCATACTAGTCTTATTCCAACTACTGGAAATAAAACATCATGCAGTTAGAGTTGCTTATGAGGAATCGTATCCTAAATAAGTCAACTCAACAGAGTTGGACGCAACGGCAAAAGGCTTTAATAGTTGCCATCCGCTGAAAATATTAATAGCTTATGGCTTCTTTAACGTGTCGCTAACTCCCGCACGGTGATTACTATAAACAAGTTTCAGTTAAAGACTGAAATAAATATGCCGGAAAGAAAAGAAAATCATAGCCAGTCGTGAAACATTGACTTTTAAATAAAATCCAAGGGTCTTTTGTGAAGTAATTAAAATACTTATGTAATAAACATATGAAAATAATTCTCACGGGAAAGTGATTCAAGCGTATAAATAATACACATAGGTATGGATTAGTTTAACGAGTTACCTTAATAAACGCTCGTGCAGAAGGCTTAATTTTACAAGTTGCAAACCGCTTGAAAAAAAATTGAGAAAAAAAATTGATAACATTTAACAAATTATACTATAAAGTATAATACAGATATTGAAAATAAGAGTTTACACTCCTAGAATTGCAAATATTAAATAAATTACACAATAAGTTAACCTAATACTACGATGATGATAATTAATTATAAGTTTTGACCAACGTCAATGTTAATGGTATAGCCAAACGATAATGAGGTGCATAGAAAAAAAAAATAAGACAAAAAGAATCGGCTTATGCTCGCCGTGAGATAATTAGCAATAATTATATATGAATTCATATAAAGTAATTGGTAACAACCAATCTAGTCACTCAAAGAAGAAGTTAAACGCGGTAAAGGTTTAATGTCTCTGATATGCCAACGACCTAATGGGTTATTATTCATATCCACTAAATCGTAAATTAATGGTGAAACTTTATTTGAAACTTTACATTTAATAAATTTGGGTGCAAACTTAGCACAAAAATGTTTTTTAGAGGAACTTATTACATGGTTTCGCCTCCAAACAATATCACCGTTATTAAATTCTAAATTCTGATGATGTTTGTTATAATAAGTTGCATTATATTGATGTGCATTAAATAACCGTTTCTGTACTTCGGAAAAGATAGGTATTAATTGTCCTATGTTTTCAGCATATACATCCCTAGGACTGAAAATTAGTTCATCTCTGGAATCTTTATTTTTGTAGATAGATCCACATGTAACAGCTTCTCTACCAAATACTAAAAATGATGGAGTGAATTTTGTGGTTTCATTAACCGCAGTATTAATAGCAAACTGTATTTTGTTTATATAGGTATCCCAAGTTCTGTGATCTTTATCTATAAAAGCTGCAATCGCCGTTACAATAGTTTTATTGTAACGCTCAACGGTGTTAACCTGTGGACAGTAACGTGGGGTGTAATGTATTTTTGGTATGTTGTAAAATTTAAATAATTCAGATAATTCTGTACTTATCATTTGAGGACCATTATCTAATATAATAGTTTCTGGAACTCCATAAACCATAAAAACTAAATTGTCCAATATATGGCGAATAATAGAAGCGGTTGCATGTTTTATTGGAAATAACAAACAATATTTGGAAAAACAACAAGTAACTACAAATAGAAATCTATTCTGCTTACGTGAAGTAGGAAGTGGACCTATCAAATCTATGGATAAACATTGGAAAGGGCGTGAACAATGTTTGGGTTTGCCCATTAAACCAATTAAGTTTTGATTTTGGTGCTTGGTAGCTAAACAAGTCTCGCACTTAGCAATAAACATGGCTACGTCTTTATACATGCCAGGCCAAAAATAGAGATTTTTAATTCTATGGTATGTTTTAAAAGTACCAAAATGTGCCGTTTGGGGAGTAGAATGATTTTGTGTAATAACAGATTCCCTAAATTCTAATGGTATTACTTGTTTCCAATTAAATTCAGAGTTAAATAATGTGTTAGATCTACAAAATCTAAACAATTTATTATTATGAATCATGTAATCCGGAGTACTAGAAGGAAATGATAAACATTTATTATAAATTGCTAAATACCAAGTGTCTTTAGTTTGAGAAGTAGAAAAATTAATTAAATCAATTGGTTTTATCCGTGATAAAGTATCTGGTACGACATGATCTGAGCCTTTTTTGTGTTTAATTACGAAATTAAACATAGATAAACGAATACTCCACCGAGCTAATCTGCCAGTAGGATTATTTAAATGCATAAACCACTGAAGGGCTGCGTGATCAGTATAAATTGTAAATTGTAATCCATTATCTAAATAACAACGCCAATGCTCTAGTGCCGTAATAACACTTAAAAGTTCACGTTCAGTGACTGAATAATTCTTTTGAGCGCCTGTAAGTGATTTACTCATATAAGCAATAGGTTTATCAATATTATCGACTTCCTGAGTTAACATTGCGCCAATGCCATAGGAAGAGGCATCACAATGAACAGCAAATGGTTTAGAGAAATCTGGACATGCCAGAACTGGTGTACTAATTAAAGCTTGCTTAATAGCCTTGAAAGCAATTTCAGCTTCATCAGACCACTTAAATGGAGGTGATTTTTTGCTTGTAGAAGTTAATTTAGTTAACGGTGCTGCAAGAGTGCTTAAATTAGGTACAAAACGTCTGTACCAGCTGGCAGTACCCAAAAAACGTTTGACCTCCTTAGCAGATTTTGGAGTTTGTATATCAAGAATAGCTTGAACTTTTTTAGGATCCGTTTTTAAACCATTTTCATTAACTACATAGCCTAAGTACTTTAATTCTTTCCGGAAAAATGAACATTTTGGAAAATTGACTGTGAGATTGGCATCTGAAAGTTTTTTAAGAATTTTAGTAAGTATATCGACATGTTGTTCAAAGGTTTGAGAGATACAGACTATATCGTCGATAAAATAGAAAACATTATTATCATTTGTAAGGTCATTTAGTAGATATTCAATGAATCTTTGTTGGGTAGCAGGTGCATTAGTTAAACCAAATGGCATAACTTTAAATTGAAACATTCCTCGGCCTGGAACATGGAATGCAGTTTTGAGTTTATCCTCTTTTTTTAAGGGAATATTCCAAAACGCTTTAGCAATGTCAATAGATGATATAAATTTAGCATCTTTAAGGTTATCTAATATATCAGAAATGAAAGGAAGTTTGTAAGCATCTTTTTTTGTGATATCGTTTAATTTACGACTATCAATACAAAATCGCCAAGTACCATCTTTTTTAGGTGTAATAATAACTGGGTTCAGCCATGGGCTGTCACTGGGTTCAATGACATCTAATTGTAACATATCATCAACTTCTTTACAAAGAGCTTTTTGTTTCTCAGGAGAAAGTCTGTAACAGCGTTGACGAATAGGTGGATGGTCTCCAGTGTCGATGAAATGTTCGACTAAATGAGTACGACCTAAAGGTTTACATTCAGTTGAAATCAACCTAAACTTTTCCATAATTGCATCTGCAATAATTTTTTGTGTATCTGTTAAAGAATGGTATTCATGTAAATGAAAGTTAGGATCTGTATTAATGAGAAAAGATGAGTTTAAATTTGAAAGTTGTAATGTGATATTACTAAGAATATCCGGAGCAAGATTAAAAGTTTTCCAAAAATCAATACCCAAAATAAGTGATTCAGTGATTTCTGGGATCACATGAGCTGTAATTAACGCAAATTTATTGTTATAAAAAGTAGGAAGAGTAATAATGCCGATAGAAGAAATAGTTTGTCCGTTTGCAACATTACCTTTTATTAAACAGCTTTTTTGCATAAAAAGACCATGTTGTGATAAAATTTTATGAGAATTATTACCCAATATAGTGATAGCACTACCACTATCTAAAAGACCATTTAAAGTTAAATCGTTTACTTTTATATGTAAATAAGGACGTTCAAAATCTGATGTTTTATTAAAGAGGAGAGCACAAGTGTTATAAGATTTAAAAAAAATTGTTAAAGTTTTTAACCATGTATCCCAATCTTTTTTGTCAAAATTTGATGATTTAACACTATTATTTTTATTTATACACTCCTCGTAATTTAGTTTTTTGGAATCGACTTATTACAATTAGGACATTTACTAGTAATAAAGTCTTTTTTTCCACAACGAAAACACACTATATTAGTGTTAGTACAGTCTTTTAATAGATGTGTATTAGATCTACAACGTGGGCAAGTGAATTTATAAAAATTCTGATTTTTATTAATTGCAGCTACAGTATTAGGCAATGGATTAGCCACAGCTGCTATGGAATTATATGTACAAGCTTTAAAAGGAAATTCAGGAATATATGGTTGATTATGTGAAAATAGAGTATTATTATACGATTTGTTATTAGAATTCGATGTAGAAGGAATAGGAAAAGAATGATAATGATCTGGTGGTGATGATGAAGAGTAGTAAGATGTATTATTAGAAACTTGGAGAATGCTTTCTGTAAATTTGCATGATTCCAAGAGGGAATTTACAGTATGTAAATCAGTAGGTGAAAGACGTAATGTGAATTCAGGTTTAAGATTTCTAACAAGAGTATTAATTTTTTCTTTTTCGGACATTGGTTCCAAGAGTTTTGAAAAAAGAGATTCCATTGTAGCAAAGTAAATGATAATTCTCTCATTATGTTTTTGTTTACGAGCATCGATTACTTTTTTTAGTTTATAATCGTAATCGGTAATTGCAAAATCATTCAACAATGCCGATCGGAAAGATGACCAGTCATTAATAGTCGACTTTCTAGCTCTAAACCAATCAAGAGCAGATCCAGATAAAATATCATAAATATGTGAGAATAAAGATTTTTCAGAAATATTTTTTATTTGTGAAAATTCTTCAAGTTTTTGAATAAAATCCTTTGGACAACCTTCACCTTTATAAATAAATCTTTTTAAATCATTGTTAGTTCGATTTTCTGTAATTTTACTGACCTTATCAGTTAATGCTTCGAAAAAAGAAAGGGGTTGTAAATTAATATTTTGTGTGGATTCTGCGGAATGACATGTGGAATGTGTTGGTGATTTTTCCAAATTTTTAAAACGTGAGTCTAATTGAGTTAAATCATTCCAACATGAATTTATTAAATCTAACTGTTCTGAAGATAAATCTGATGTAATGTCAATGAGGCCTAATCTTGTTCTTATATGAGTTAAATAAGGTGAAATTTTTTGTTTCCTAATAGGATAAGAGTTTATACAAGCTTCAACAAGTTTTAAATTTTTTTTAATGGTATTAATATCCTCTGAAAATTCTTCAGGGCTATTTTGTAAAATTTCTGTTTCAGAATCTACATTAATATTTAATAATAATGATCGTAGTTCGTCTACAGATTGCGTCGAAGAAAAATTTATATTTCTGATTTTTAATTCATAAATTATTTCAGGTTTATTTAGTTGTGAAAAATTCATTGCAAAATCCAAAAAAAAAAAAAAATGTTAAAGTGAAATAAATTTGTTAATAGTCGTTATGCAGAAAAGAGCCTTAAAAATATACGTATTTTCAAGTGATGAAAATGAATAGAAAATGTTATTTAAATAGTGAAATTACTGGGTTATAGAATAAATGTTGTGCCTTCAGAAAATTTCTTCAAAGATATTATAACGAAAGAAACTAAAGAAACTTAAATGTCTGAATAATTTAGCAGTAATTTGATATATTATAGTAGATATATAACCTAACTAGTGAATGTTAATGGTTGAAAATGGTAACAAATAAAGTTTTATGCCTGACCTCAATAATAATTATAAAAAATTATTTTTAATGTTGCTATTCCTCTGTTGATATTGTTCCTCCTCTCTTCTCCATAAACTGCGTTTGAATGGTCGGCGCCAGTGTGTAACGCGTAGTTTGCGGAGTGGTAATTGAGGGTCCAGAAAGGAAATACCAAAGCTCTCTTCTATGTTTATTTTGCAGTAAAATTAAAAATATACAAAAATGCCTGTAAATACAAACAAAAAATATAAACAAAATTGAAATAAAAAATAGTCACACAAAATAAAAACAGAAACATTAATACAATTAAATTTGATCTGAAAAGAAAAAGTAACAACAAAATAAAATTTTAATGAATGAGAATCCTTACCAAAAATTTTGGCTACGCACACTCGTGTACGTAAAAATAAATTATTGATTTCATGAAAACTTTGATTGTAGATAATAAAAAATTGATAAACATGTAATTTTGAATAATAAACTCGGAAACAATAATAAATAAATAGATTCTAGTTGTTATGATGGATAATTTTTCGTGACTGGCTTGTCAAATCAAAACATTGCCGTTCTCCGACACTACGTAATTCGTAGTTTAAAATTACGTCGGAAACGACAAAAAAATAAAATTTACTGACAAAAAGAGGTCGAAATAGACAACCGTCACAAACCCTAACTACAGCTGACTGGTAGTCACCGAACAACGGACCGAGCTGAGGCGGTTCGCAGCTGACGGAACTATTTATCGGTTAGGTTATTTGGAAAACTGTACGCCAATAGTGCCTGCGGTTAAAGAAAATCGCGATGTACGGATTTGCGGTGACTAAGTATAAGGTTACAATTAAACCTAAACTGAAGCGCGATTATTATCCACTGCCTGCTCCAATAAATGAATTGTTTGCAAACCTTAGCAGTGGTAAAAGAACACGAAAACAGACCTTCGGCACGCATACGAACAGTGTATTTTAACAGATGAGTCGCAGCTTTGTAATTCTATCACTGATCGCATAGGTACACTCGTGTATCGACGTACCTATGGCTTATTTTGTGTTCCAGGGAAATTCCAATAGGTCATGAAGGAAACACTGCGCGGGGAGCCAGAATGTGTAGTGTTTCTCGACAGGCTGCGCGACATGGTCCTAACAGTAAAATTAATTAATTTATGCAAGATGCTATTAAATGTCTGGGTGTTTTATTTATAAAGAGCGCTTAAGACCGTACTCAATGAAATTAGAAGCTATTTCAAATGCAACCAGACCTAATAACGTTTTGAAACGTAATTTTTTTTTAAGGAATGTTAAATTACTACTGGCAATTTATACCAAACTTGAGTACAATCTTACAACCTTCACATAATCTTTTCCATAAGTCCAGTCCAGGTCCAAGTCCAGCTGATGCTTAATCTTGCAATTGTTTAAATATAGTGGAAGACTTTCTATCTATTTCCAAAAATATACATTATTGGCTAAAATAAAGGGCTTTATACTTTTTGGCTAGTTTTTACTTTTTAAAACGAGATTTCGTTGTCGATCAAAGTTAGCATAATTTATGAATATAGAACCGTAGTCCCTTATTATAACAAAATAATTTTTTTTTAAATATTGATGAAGGGCGCTTAGATATGTATATTTACCGGTATCTGGTCATAGTGGATGCGTACTCTGCATAGAAGCCATAGTCATACATAGTACAACCGCAAAGAGTACTATTTCGCAGCCCATGACCGATAATGGCCCACCATTCACATCGTAACAATTCGGATCGTATTTTTCTTAATAAGTAATTTGTATGATTCGTGCTATAAAATTTATTTCGTGTAAACTTAATATTAATTAGCAAGAAAGTGATATTTTTCTAAAATGTGTTGCATTCTCAAATTCTTTACATCAAATTTACCTGTACTTCTATAGCTTCATTTACCTTCGAGGACGTCCTGAAATGTTAGTAACCAAATAACGCACAAGACACTTATTACAATTTAAAAAGGCGAGGCGAGGCACAGCCGCGTCCGAAATATACTCCATACGAGTCCGAAACTAGTCGGACCTTTCCGACAGTAACGCGTGAGTATAAGCTGTAGTTTTAAAATTTATTAAAAAAAAGCCGTTACATTAGGTTTTTTTAAAGACTTGAAAAATAAAATATCACAGAATCTAACTATTTCTGGATAGGGTGTTACATGACAAAATCTATTGCAATTTTTACCTTTACACTCCGAGAGAAATATTTCGAATTACCGATAACCTGTACATTTTGCATTTAACCATCGATCACATATAAAAACTAAATACACAACCACTACCAGAAAAACCTTTTTACGAAAGAGTGCTCAAATGTGCACTTGGGTACCTTTTCAATTACGTAACCTAAGGTTATTAAAGTAAAAGTTACACATCTACTTTTCTAAAAGTAATTATGTGATCGGCAAATATATTTGTAATTATTATCAATTTATTAAAAAACGCATGAATGATTCAAGAAATCATTATATAAACATGTTTCTACAGGGTGTAACAGGCGGGGTGGATCAACGGACTCTGAGGGGTGGGGGACCTTTACCATTAATTCCTCTCAGAGTACGTTGATCCACCCCGCCTGTTACACCGTATATGTTTAATTCCAGCTAAAACCAACAGTTTTTAAATTCAATTTTAAATCATGCATGTAGGGTTGTATTTGCAATCGCGTTGTTGTGTAGCAATTGTAATTTATTGAAATTGTGTATCTAGGTTTTATTTGTGGTCGAAGCGTTTAACAATCAAAACTAAAATTCCATCACTGTACCAACCAAGGGATTGGACCACTTACATTATCCACATGAATATAAAAGTAGTGACTAGTTTTGTAGAGTGCATTGATCAGTCTATGCACCTGACGCAGCGCGCGCCCGTTTAAAGTCAGTAAAAACACGATCTGTACTGATTTATTTCCTTTAGCAGTCGAAGGTGAAATTGCGGTGAATTCTGTAATTAAGATAACCACTTATTAACATATCTTTTCTTCGGAAGTAATAAATTCAGCAGATAAATATACCGAGTCTTAACAAGCGATGCATTACGTTTTTGTCGGTGGAAAAACCTTTGTGTTTAGTCTGGGCGTATTCACCCAAACAAATAATTGCTTAATGGCTATTCCGCGCAAGAATATAACGAGTTAGGTTCAATTACGATGCATAATATGCATGTTAGCTTGACAAATAATTATTTAACAAACAATTGACAAATAAGTATTTTGATTGCTATTAATACGAAATTATTATAATATAATAATTATTTTGTATAGACATAAGAACCATAGTAAACTTATTTTGAAAAAATGATACCCGTGAAGTTTCTTGCCAGTTCTTGTTCACAAAGTTTTTTCTGAACTGGTGGTAGAGCAAAGCTTTATATAACGTCAACTTAAACAAGTAATTGTCAATAAAATAAATATTTGAATTTGAATTAGCAAATTTCGTTTGACCACAGCTGACGTACCAAATGCAAAAAAAAACAGACTAAAATACTTTTATTTCGTATTAATAGCAAAGGATAATCAAAATACTCGGGTCCTACGTGAAGTACGAAACGAGGTGAAAATTACTCACTATCCAATCCCGTTTCATACACATTCATAGTAAAGTATCCTCCGCAAGTCCTCGTTGAATCACCGGAACATTTCATGCTACACGCAGATTCGTCCGTCTCCGAGGACGAAGCGGGTGGCGCCTCGCCACAGAAACATTCCGTGCTGTAAAGTTATTTTAAGTTTAGTATATGTTAAAGTTGCGGGTTTTTGGAAACCACATTCCTTGCCAAGTACCGGCCCAAAAACTCTTTATCAGTAGGAGGTTTTAATGGCAATAACCACGGTTTTCTGTACGTAGGTGGTAACGAAAGTGAATCAAATTACTTTTTGCCTTTCGTTGTTGACGTTAAATCATACAGTTGCGCCTTGACAGCCCCACCACATCAAAAGTTCTAATTACTTATAAATAAATAACTGCGACTAATTTTTTAAAAATAAGAAACTTCTATAGTGCAGTGTTGTGATATTACTCTTTGTTTGTGAAGATTAATAAGGACGCTTGTGATTGCATAGGTGAGTGAAACCTTCCATACTTCCCTTTTCCAGCCAGACATTTGTTCAAGCATTGGTAGATAGATATAAAATTTATTCTTAAGTCTAAAACCAAGCAACGGCTGCGTCAATAACGTGTAAATATCATTGCAACATTTGCAACTTAACGTATTTCGTCTGAAGAAGAGAAAAAGGAATAACTACACATAAAAATAAAAGATCTACCAAGATTTCAAAACAAAAGTGTTTCCGTGTTCCCAAAGAAGTTTCCTGTGTTATTAAATTACACAATGAATTAAAGTAAACACTAAAATCGTTTACAACAGTATGATCAAAGCTTTGAAATATATCGAGATTGTTTAATAAATATTAAGATAAGAAAGAAAATTGTTGTTATATTTATAAAATCGTTTGCCCTGACAAATTATCAACGCGAAACCAAGTACTAAGTCAAGAAAGCAGATACTCGGAACAAAGTGTGAACATAGTTCTATGTTATAACGTAAGCATTTGCTGCTAAGATAAGCCCGGATCAGCGCTCGTAAACTTATCGACGATGTCGACTCTGTTAGAACTCATTGAACGCCTACCATTCCAACTTCGGACTCCGAGGCTCAGACAGGGATTTTCAGGGAAAGATTCATGGTTAATACAATAATACTAAAAGTAGAACCAAACGTTTTATTGTCTCTTTTTTGGTTGGCGACGCCAAAATATGGAATCTGGAGCTGCCTATTTTTTGTAATCGATAAATCTGCACTTTTAGAAGCTTTTCAGATAATATCCAAAAGTAACACATCTAAGCTATATTTTATCCAGAAACTCCCACGAGCTCGGCAGGATCGGACGCCGGTTCAAGCTCGAAATTAAGCTTGAGCATATACACATGTCGCTTACGCCGTGTGGCTCTTACACGAAATCTATTAAGTAGAAAATTATACTAAACCAGTACACAATGATACAGGAGAAATTTAAGAGTTTTTTCTGACATGGTCTGTTTATTTATAAGCCTATGGGCCTTTCAATTTCACTGACTTTGTGGTCAATTTCATGAACGTAGGTCTAAATGGCGGACATAGGCGGAGCTTCGACGCATTTGGTAAGCACCTATTTCGGATAACTTGCAAGTTATTGAGATTCGACTTGCAGGCGTGAGCGAAAACCACGCCCCATCCATGTTGCCCAATCATGACTTGTATTAGCCAGCGACATACATTAATAGGTACTGCACATAATATGTACTTATAATATAAGATAATCCTTTTGTAATATTGTAGTCTTAGTGATCTACGATTGTAGGGAGAACATAAATGGATATTATTATTATTAAGTATATTATACTATTATTATTCTACACTCACAGATATACATTTAATAGCCATTGAACATATCATTTGTATGCTTCATAGTGAGTGTTTTACCTATTCGTAGATACTTGTTGCACGTAAAACATGAAGCTCTAAATAAATATAACCAAAGGAAAAATGTACTGCAATAAAATATTGCAATTTTATACAAGTAGGGGTAATATGTAATTTCATAGATTATTGTTTTTCAATTGAAAGTTACCTATGAAATTGCCGTTTTTCACGAAATAAATGAAGCGTAATTTTTTTATATATTTTTTATTTCTATTAATCAAAATAATCACCCATGCAATCAATGCATCTTTGCCAACGCATTGGTAGCTTATTGATGCCTTTCTTGAAGAAATCAGCTGGACGGGAGGCAACAAATTCTTCAAAGGCATTTTGTACTGCCTCTCGGGTATTGAATTTTTTTCCCGCCAAGAAGTTATCCAAATTCTGGAAAAAGTAGAAGTCTGTAGGCGCAAGGTCTGGTGAGTACGGTGGATGACGGAGAACTTCCAACCCCAACTCTTGTAGCTCGGAGACCGTCTGCTGTGCAGTATGAGGTCGCGCGTTGTCGTGCAGGAGCAGTGGAGCCGAACGATTGACCAAAGCTGGTTGGAGACGTGCGAGCTTCTCCATCATTGTGTTCAGTTCTTCACAGTACACATCTGCAGTAATGCTTGTCCCGTTTGGCAAGAAGCTGTGATGAATTACACCCGCGTTAGACCACCAAACAGTGACCATCACTTTTCTAGGGGTAAGTTTTCGTTTAGGGCATTGTTTGGGTGCTGAACCAGGGTCCAACCAACTTGCTGAGCGCTTACGATTGTCAAACAGGACCCATTTCTCGTCACAAGTAACAATGCGGTTCAGAATTCCTTCATTTGTATGCCTGCTGAGCAGTGCAAGGCACGTCTCCACGCGTACTTCGCGCTGGCGGTCATTGAGTTCGTGGGGTACCCATTTGTCAAGCTTTTTTACCTTGCCAATTTGACGCAAATGGACCAATACTGTTTTGATGCTAACGTCGAAAGCTGCTGCTAATTCAGCCGTGGATTGAGTTTCATCAGCTTCCACAATTGCCTTTAATTCGTCATTGTCGACCAAAGTTTTCGGACGACCACGGGGTTCATTTTTCAGGTCAAAATTTCCAGAACGGAAGCGGGTAAACCAATTACGAGTGGTGCGTTCGTTTGTAGTGTTTGCTCCGTAAACGTCGTTGATGTTGCGTGCCGCTTGTGCCGCTTTGCTGCCACGACGGTACTTATACTCCATAATTACTCGAATTTTTAACTTATCCATGATGACGAAAAATGTTCGAATGCGTTGAAAACAAAACACTAACTATTAAACAAATGACGATTTTAGAATAAGAATTCCATGTTTGTCAAATAAAATTAATTTGAAATTAGAATTATCAGTCAAAAAAAAAAATATTTTCATTTGAAATGGCCAGTACGGCAAAACGGCAGTTTCATAGGTAAAGACCTATTATTTACACAAAAATAGCGTTTGTAACACATTGTATACACTTTACTGTAATATATTTTTTCTACATTGGGATACAACTAGATTATTGCTATTTATTAATATAAGGTCAATTCCCAAGACATATTATTATGTGCTTTAGTTACTTTTCCTTCCTTTCTTCTTATCTTTATGAATGTCTATCAAATCAATATGGCTAACCATAGTTTACATACGCAATTTCTTCTCCAAATCGTTAAAGACCACAGAAGTATACTACTTAACTTATATTTTTTTACATGAGTTTAATTTTTATTTTATTAAAGTATACTTATAACAGCTTGTCTATATTTGAAAATTGCTAATAACCAGTTAAAATTGTTATATAACAATGTAAGAGGACTCAGAACCAAAACACTTCTATCAAAAGGTCCTGAACTCTGATTCAGACATTATACTTATAACAAAATCGTGGTTGCACGGTATTTTGGACTCTGGGCTCTGTGAATTATCACAGAGCCCAGAGTACTATTAAGGTATGAAATTTTTTGACATGACAGAGACGATAACAATGAACGGCGGTGTAATGATGAGCGCATAAAAATCTACCTTACCTTCAATGGTCCCCAGCACACACATTAAATTTGTAAACCATGAGGGATACACAGAAACAAAAATAGTCGCGAATAGTCTGCTAAATCATTGTAATATGCTGTCTTTTACACAATATATTTAACAGTTTTGTTAATTGTCACAATACCATCTTGGATTTAGTATTTGCAAACTTTTTTATTAATATACCTTTGTACATATTTAGTATTTAAGGTATTTTATATTGTTTTCATATGTCTGTACAAAAACTGTTAAATAAATAAATAAATATATCAAAATCCAGTCACCATCTCGCCGAAAAAGCAGCTGAAGGCCTACCATCAACTTTTAGTTAGCCATTCAATTCCGATGCAACCCAGTTTAGGTACCTAAACTGAATCGCTCACGGAGGAATGAAAGATCGAAATTTGTCTGTGGTCCGCGTGTGAGAAAGAGATGACGCTGTACACTCGTTGCATAAGTCTGTCTCTTTTACTCGAACCATATGCGTTGCGTTTCAAAATCTAGTTGATATGATTTAACGGTTTTTTTTTGTGTAAAAATAACAAATATATTTTAAAATTGCGCCTTTTGTGTCAAATTATAAACCAAAAACCCGTTTTAGTACTCATTAAATAATAGAAATTTATATAATTTTTTAAATTACAAATAATTAAAGGTTTCCTTAGTGTTGTCGTAAAAATAAATTGATTATGACGAACGCACCCAATTTGAATTCTACCTTTGTCTCTACTGATAAATCAGTTGATTTTGTTGGATTTTTCAACAATGGGCTCAGCTCATCGCACATTCCTAATACCAATCGTTTAGACAACCGATATCCTTTTATATATTCTTCATCTTCCAAATAAAAGGGGTCTGATTGTTTCCGTGTTTTGTTTATTTCATTATCATTTTCCAAGAAAATAAAAAGGACTAATTCATTAGACATCTACAATAAAAAATAGCTCTAGAAATCACTTTTTCACATTAACACATAAGAAACACTAAATATCCAACTAAAATACCTTAAATTACGTATATTTCTAACCATTTTTTTAAAGATAAACCGAAACGATTCACTTCACGCCAAGAAAGTAGCAACTTTTTTTGAATCGCTTACTTTGACATTTAAGTCATCCCATATAGGTTGAAATATCACCTCATGGAACGAAAAATGAACGAACTAAAACAGTTTGCGATCCAATTGCCGACTTGATTTGGCGTCAACCTAAACTGGATCGCTTTAATGACGTCTTGGTATGAAATAGCAAAGCAGTTTATTTTAGGTCGTCAATTGAATCGCAATAATAGTTCATAATAGGCCTTCTGTTTTTTATTCACATATACATTAATTAATCAGACTTTATGTACAGACATCGAAACTAAAAAGCCAAGCGCACCCAGAGGCGACAGTTGCCGTATTCATACAACCATCACTCTTGACGTATTTATAAAATATACTATTAAACTGAATCCTAACATAAAGTAAAATGTACTGATAGTTCTTTACCTTTGTCTATTACGTTCAATAGCTCGCATAAAGAACGAGTTGTGCCGGGTATTTGGAAGGAGGCCTATATCGTAACAGTTCATAAAAACGGATCAGTTGTTGAAAACCAATACCCATACTTAACACTGTAGCTAAGATTTTTGAACAGAGTTTACAATAATATATATACTTCCATCTCGAGTAATATAAATGACACTCAGCACGATTTCCTACGACGTCAGTCTGTTAACACCACCCTTTGCAAATTTTCAAATGGAACAGCCAGCCCAGATCGACGTCACATACACCAATTTTTAAAAGTGCGTTCAATCGCACCGTACAGACTACTTTTCTAAACGAATCGAACACAAACAGTGGTGGGTGTTGGGAGGTTTTAAGTCCAATTTTGTTCAAATACCATCCGGAGCACCACAGGGTTCTCATCTTGGGCCATAAATATACTGTCCATTTCGGAGAAAAAAAAAACAGAAAAAAATTAGTTTTGGAAATAGGTGGAAGTCAGAAATTTCCAAGTCAGGTAAATAAGGGGGATGAGGAAGCAATTCGAAATCACAATTCACTATTTGATCCATCGATTCTGCAGATGTGTGAACACGAGAGTTGTCCTGATCAAACAAAACTTTCTTGGTCAACAATCCTGGTCTTTTAGACTTTATTTTTTCGCGTAAACGACGTAATAGTGTGCAGTCGTATGCAGAATTTATAGTTTGACCTCTTTCTAAGTAATCAACCAAGACGACACCCTTAGAATCCCAGAAAACCGATCCATTACCTTGTTTACTGAAAAACACACTGTACGGGCACGGGGTACAGCACGTACACTTTCTGCCGCATTTGCAATTTACGCCAATCGGGCGAATTTATTTTCAGTGCACAAGTTATGTCCGAGCCGATCATACCTATCATTTAACTATCATTTATTTTAAGCTATCAAATCTATCAAATTATTTCTATCATTTTAAGTCTAATTGTGGTACTCTCGTATTAATTATTATAATCAGTTTTAGAACCGTTATTGCGGACTATCATTTGAACTATACACCTTGTACCTTGTATCAAATATTGTACGGGTTCCGTTCGTTTCAGCCCCTACACACACCTTGGCTTTCTGCGGGTCTCTTCCATTATTTGGATTGTTGTTTGGATTTTCAATTGGTTCAGTTGGATTGGATTTTTTGGAAAATTCGTTTGGATCAGCTTGCAAAGCTCTAAACAGTCTCTAGAAATAGTGAGCCGAGTTCGTTTCTGTTCAACTGAAAGGAGCCGCGGAACCCATCTTGCAGTCACCTCGTGGAACGCTTATTCGTTAACGATCATGTTTTGTGTATGTTCATATGAAATCCCTAGAGCTTCAGCAATCTCAGATACCTTCAATTTTCTGTCTCCCATGATGGGATCATATATTTGTTCGATGTTTTCCGAAGTCGTAGCTGTAGAAGGCCGTCCAGAGCGGAGGTCATCTTTGATGCTCTCTCGTCCACGTTTAAATTCAGCTGTCCACTTTTTTATCATTGTATACGACGGAGCAGATGTTCCTAAAGTAGCCACCATATCTTCGCTTTGGAGTTAAGTGTTTCTTGTGGAGGTATTTGATCACGGCACGGTGCTCTAAACTATCCATTTTTAAAATTAATAAAACTTACTCTCACTTAATATTCAATAAAATAAATAATTACGCATGTATCTCGGAGAAAAGACTGAGACTGACAAAGATTCAAACGAGGGTAGTTTTATAATAATATGACAACGCTATCTATGTTAGGCCGCGAACTTTTCAATCCACCCTCGTACACAAATGTTTTGCTCCTCTCAGCACTTACTGTATGCTGACGATAAGAAAATATTTCTTAAAAAAACAAGTGTTAATGACTGTTATCGAATACAAGCTGAATTAGACGAGCTGTCGAGATATTACATCAGAAACAGAATTGCTGTAAATATTCAGTGTGTGATCATAACATTCACCCGTAAAACGAAACTCATTTATCACAATTACATCAATGGCATGCAAAGAGTGAACGTAGTCTGTGCTTTAGGGCGTGGACTTGGATAGTAAAATGTTATTTAGCAAACAACTAGAAAATATCACCTCCAGGGTCTACAGAAATTTTATTACTGATGTGTCGTGTTTCAAGTAGGGCTTGCAACCCGATTAACCGGATTACCGACAGAATTAAAGCTCGGTTTTTTTTCTACAAAAAACCGGGTATTTCAGGTTTTCGGGTTTTTGTATTCATGCGTGTCAAATCAAATCATTTATTTGTTTGTACAATTATAGAAAAATACATAAGATGTTTTATGTATTTGCGTTTTATGTATTTGTTTTATTATGTGCGTGCCATATTCTACCATTGTGGCATGTACACAAGTAGTATTACGCAGTAATTTTTTGTATGTTTAGAAGCATGTCATTTTACAAGTATGTATTCATTTTAATTTATTTATTTACAGAGTTACTTTTACACACAGTACAGTGTAATAACATTTATCTAGTAAAAACCATTTCAGTCTACTTTTAAAGTTATTATAATTATTAATTTCTTTAATTAATTTTGGAAATTTATTATATATATTTGGGGCCATCCCGAAGGAACTTTCAGCAAACAATGCGGTACTCCGATCGGGGTGGAGCACAAATAGTATCTTCGTGTCTTCTACTATTTAGTTTTTCAAACCAGTTGAGATTCTTTTTTTCAAATAGGGTGGTAAGTCGGACTTCTTAGCGTTTTGAAGTAGGGTTCACAGGATTCTATGATTTTAAGGTTATTATTATATAGAACGAATACAACTCTTTTGGGCTTTAATGATTTTTCCTTTATCTGTCGAATACCCCCAAAATATTATTCCATATCGCAGCACCGATTCGACGTGTGCATAATATGCCGTAGTACGGACGTCTACTTTCGACAACTTACGTAGTGCGTATGAAAATTTATTTATTCTGCTGCTGGCACTCTGTATATGCTCTTTCCATTTCAGATTAGAGTCGATTATTAATCCTAAAAATTTTGTACATTTAATTTCTTTTATTTCTTGTCCACAAAAGTCAATATTAAATGTATTGAGTCATTATGTCTATTTGTGAAATTCATTATATGGGTTTTACTCAAATTAATTATTAGATTATGTGTCTTTATCACTGAAGTCAATGTATTTTGGATGTCATTTTTGAGTATATTTATGTCCTTATTGTAGAAAGTTAATGTACTGTCATCTGCAAATAATACCATGGAATATGTAGTTATACTGGGGAAGTAATTTATATAAATAAGAAATAATAACGGCCCTAAAATACTACCTCGAGAAACGCCGTGCTTGACTTCACTGTATTTGAAGAAAGTCAGTTTTCGTGAGGGAATAACCTTCTGGTTATTTGGGTAGCTTGCATTCTATTATGTCTTTCACTTACGCAAAAAAAACCATTTTTGTACATTTATACAATAAAAATAAATTAACAAACTGAAATATGAGTCGTGTACACTTATACGCTAATCATTTTATAATTCTCAATTTTATTAATATTTTTTTTTATATCTTTCTCTCATTTTAATTAATATTTTTTTCTTCAATTTTTTATAACGAATATTTTTACATGTTGATCTCAATGATTATGATTGTTTTTAATGTAAATATGTTTTATGTTTAAAGAACATTAAATTTAGTTCGTTAAATTAATAATGAATATTTCTTTAGTTGATCTCATTTTGTAGACTCAATATAATTATATTTCATTTAAAGTTTTTTTAGAAAATTGTTGCTAAAGTGTGTTACTTATTTTTTATATATATTTAAACGTTATTATGAGCATAAGCATTATTGAAAATACAAAAAGAAAATATTATCAATGATTTTCGCTTTTTTTTTGTATCAACCTTAAAAACCATAAAAGCGGAAAAATCCGAAATCGCCCGGTTTTTCAGTATAAAAACCGAGTAATTCGGTTTTCTGAAAAAGTGGAGTTTTTGAAAGCCCTAGTTTCAAGGTACTGTACTGTAATAATAATAATATCAATTTAATTCGGAATTATTCCATATTATCCTATATATTATTATGCCTTCCATACTATGCCTACGTAAGAAGCGTTCTGGAGTTTTGTAGTGTTATTTGTATGTTTACCTATGGGTAATATCTTTTAGAATACAGATTTTTTTTACGTTGAGTTTCAATTCACAGATAGCTATTCCCCGATTATTTTTATGTATTTTTCTTAATTAATCGAATTATTAGTAATAAACGTTTGATATTATCGAACAAACGTTTAGAAAAAAAAAGATTATAATTATTATCTTGACCAGAAAATCGATAATCTATCATTTCATATTAGCTATAAAACTTTACATAAAAAGATGTCACAATTACGTAACGGTACACATTACAACCTTTAATCGCAGTAAAGTTTCATCGAATGATACATTCGCCTGTTGCCGAAAACCGAAAAAGAATATAAGTGTATAAAAATTTAATTAATAGATCACATTAATTACAAATTGTTTTTTTTTTGTTATCCTAAATCATTTTCTTGTTTTAAGCAAGCATGCATCATGCTAGCAAGCTTGCAGCATACATAATTCATGCAAGCAAGCATGAAGCATGCAGCAAGCATGCAGCAGGCATGGTTTCTATCACGGCCCCGGCGGCGACCCCACGCGAGCTTATCGTCGCAGATAGTAAGAACCAACTGCTCGCCCCTCCGTGGTTACGCGGGCTTAAATAATACTCTAGAGTAGGACGCACAAGAGTAAGTAAAGTCAGGGTAAACTGAGTCGATTTGTATACCTTGTTTTAGTTGAAGCATATTTTTGTTTTAAATAATGCAGTGCATAGGAAGATATAACGCACAGAAATAAATTACCATATTTTCGATGTATACTTACATAATTGGAGTAAAATGTATGCTTCAACTTTTTGCAAACTAAAACTTAAATGGAAATAAAATTATGGTAAAAATATTTTGATAAAAAAACATAAAATATGAAAAGAAATAATGATGGACTGAATTTGTAGATAATAAATAGTAGATGAAATTAAATTTCGTTGTAACATGATTCTAGAAATTGATTCTAAAAATATTGTATTGAAAATTCAGCGAATAAAAATTGTTGAAGTTGATTACAATAAAGTGATGGGTTCCCATTACCTACCAGAATAATATTCAACACATACAAAAAAAATTCTTAAAACATTTAAAAAATAGGAAAACATTGAAATTTTATACTTATGAGGAAGCATGCATGTTTCATCATATTCACTCTTTGGCTAACAGAAGAACTATGTTAGATACCACATTTTTGCATAACATAGCCAATGATAAACTAGATTGTCAGTTTACTGGAATTAATATCTCTAGAAGTCCCCCAACAGCCACTTGCACAAACTATTTCATTGACCCATATGTCATACCAAGGATGGTTGCAATAACTTTATTTATAGAGCAAAAGATATATATAGTAATAAGTTTAGTGGTACTGTTATTTTTTTAACATCTAAACATGTATTTAAAACATGCATACTACGGAGGCTTGCAGAAGAAACAGCCATAGAAGATTAATATTAGGTTATCACACCTCACTTCATTTTAGTCATCATACTTATCCAAGCACCATTTTATTTGCATATATGTATATGCATATGTATATTTTATATTATTTAAAATATTACAGGATCTTATAACAGGTATTAAAATATATTTCTTTGTGCAATAATAGTTTAAAATAGATTTTTAAGTTTGTTGTTTTGTTTGACGACATTATTGTATATAGTTCTATCCTGTTCTTATATTTTTTCTAATTGATCAAAAGGCCTCAACGGTGACCACCAGTTATAAACTTTAAAAGTTAACTTTGTAATTTTATATACTAGGATATATATACTATATAGACTATAATACTTTAAGGATTTCACCAAACAACTTTGGGCAGATATTATTGCCAATAATATTTAACCCATTATTAGTAGGTAAATAAAGATATAAGATATAAAGTCTATGCAAAATTTCATGATTGCATGGTTCTGGCATGAAAGTAAAATAAAACTTTTTAAAGTAAAATAGTAAAATAAAGCTTTTATATGCATAACATTAGTTAGGATTTAGAATGAATTTTATATACATTATTAATGGCAATAAACAAACTTACCTGTATTGTACACCTGCATAAGGAAGGCCAGCCTGCAAACAGATATCCAAACAAGCTTCTGGAGTATTGCTGTTAGCATAGTTACCATACAGACTGGCCAGTAATCTTCTTTTCTTTTCATCAATAAAGCATCCCAAATATGTACCTCTTTTTTTTTCTTTTGATAAGCAGAAATTTCTTAAAACGTTAGGATAAAAGGTACCTTCTTGTATTAAACAAGTTTTGTTAACTATTTCTTGTTTGCAATTTTGTGATTTAGCTCTATGTATAGCAGAAATAGCTTCCCTACTTTTTACTTCACAAATTGGTTTGAAATCCAACTCCTCAACTCTCAAATAAATACTTTGCTTCTCGTTATTCTTGAAAATATCTTCATCATCACTTAAACTTTGAATAGACTTTCTCGCCGAGTTATCTTCTGAGAGGACTCTTGAAAATAATGTTTCATTTTCGGTAGGAAACCAATTAAGCGCAATATAAATTTGAATAAAAAACGCAATCAGTACGGATATGATAATGCATTTTAAATATTTGTAATATATTCTACGACATGATACAGCCATCTCACATAGAGAACATCAGATTACTGTAAAAAAAGTACGGAATTTTAAGGAGGTGTACAGCATTTTAATTTGGCTCAAAAATTATTTTTCTTTAAAATTTAATACGCCTGCACATTTACGACTTATGATCACAGATAATCACGATAATCAAATAGGACCAAGGAACATATACTACAGCAAGAAGAATGACAACTTCATACTAAATATTGTGAACAGAAATCGATTGATGCGCCATCTATTGGGTGCCCCCTGAATTATACACTGGCAGGTATTTTAAATTATGGTGTGGTTTGTAATATGCTTACACCATAATTTTAAATTTGTGATTTATGTTATATGTATAAATAAAACAGATTATTTAGGAAATATGACTTTATTAAAAAAAAACTCATTATTGGTAGAGCAGTATAAAATATTTTGCAAAATACATTCAAATGTTTAAAGAGATGAGGTCATTTAAATACAATTTGGTCAGATATGATGTGAACTTGTAAAATCTATGTATGGTTTATACAGTACAAGCGGGCAAGTTATATGACAAAATAAAATAAGTAATAGGTGAGCGAGATGAAGCGACGATGGTCTTCGTCGAAATTGTCTATATCAGCAATGAGGTCAGCTGTTACCACTGCTTCCGTTGCAAGTTCCCCTGAAATAATATACATAAAGTTTGTTTACTCTATTGTAGTTTCATTAACTTTACTCAAAAAATAATATAATAGTTCTTATACTGTCTTGTTGAATGTAAGAAATTTTTTTTTCTACGTTCATTAATACAAAAAAAAATAATATTTATAACTGAAACAGTATGGTTCAGCTTGCTCGATCTGCATTGTAAACAAAATGCTTGCTTTACAAGTACACTGATACAGTGCACGCACACACATACAACTCCACTTTGTCTGTAGATACGGGGATCCAGTTGACATTAATAGTAAATCTTACCTTGAGCAATTTTGCAATACATTCCTGCTGCAACTGAGTGGCTCAAAACTTGAGCTGTTAATTTAACTCTCATTTTCTGTTTGTATTTGGGTTTAAATGTTCTGTTTGTATTTGGGTTTAAATGTTCCGTTCGAAGTTTTGGTGCAAAAACAAAGTTTGGGTTTTGATTAACAATTTCATAAAATTTTTAGATGTGGCTCCATTTGGCAATAACTGTAATTAAATAAATTTTTTATATTGAGACAAACCATTTTCAAATTCTTAAATAGTTTATGAGAAATTAATGCCTGTAAATTGTAGATTTTGGCACTGACTCACTGACTGACAGGTCATCAAATATCTATTTCTATTCTAATGTTTTTGAAATGAAAATGTACAGGCAAATTCTTTGCAACTAAAAAAAAAGATTCACCATCACAATTTAGACAGTTACAATGGATGTGGAAAAAATATTTTTATTACACTTCAATAAGTATTTACAAATTTTTATTTTTTCACTTTTCATTCATGTTCACTAATTTCATTTCTTACCTTCACCAATGTTGCCTTCAGATGTTATATTTGTGGAATGTTTAATATTATATTTCATGATTAAATTTCTTTAAATTAAAAACTATTTGCTTCGAAACAGTGGTACAGCACCTAAAAATATTTTAAAATATTTCGGTTACTTACTTATTTAAGTATTTTTAATAAATAAACTAACAGTTACCTCTTCAATTAAAACAGCAAGCCTATCTTAAGTTACTGATGAGCCAGACAATTAATAGGCCACTGGCTGCATCAGCTTTTTTCTAATACCACAAATCATAAATACCAGTGCATGGGATGCAACTTGGGAGGATCAGCCTTGCTGGCCATGATCTTGATAGCCATAAATTTTGTCTTCTTTATTATTTCAAAGTAAATGTTTTTTAATTGCCATTTCATCAAATGTCAAAATACATATTCATTTTCCTTGGGGTCTTGACTGTTGGAAAACTTTTTTAACATCTCAAAAATTTATTTTTTGATGCCAACCTTTATATGAAATTGCTGGAGCAGCTTTTGAAAAGCACTTGGCAAAGGTAGGATAATCAACCTGCGCAAAAGATTGTAGCAAGTTGGCAATCTTTTAAATGTTTGTCCAGTCTCTACCTTTTTCTTTTCTTTTAACATTTTTAATTTCTCCTTGTAGAATTAGGGCCATGGTTGGAGTTATTTTCTGTGAAAGATATCTTAAGTTTTCATCATCCTCCGAAGCTGTTAATAGTTGATCATTTGTTTGATTTTTTATTTCGCAGCTGACAAATGTTTACATATGTTTTCTGAATTTTGTCATATAATATTTTTGTTTGTCAGTTTTGTATTTTTGTTAGCAGTTGAAACAGGTGCTTCCAATGCAGTAATTTTACATGTTTCGCTTGATGGAGCTCCTTTAATGTAAATAAAGTTTGTTTTGGCCCCCAATGGAGACTGCGAAGGCCCCGCAGCTGTCATTTTTTCTCCCTTCATGGAGATAGGTGAACAATTTGATTGGTGTGCCACACTGCTGTCAGATTTATTTGTAACTTGTAGCACAACTCTCTAAAATGAAAACAATAAGAAATTGAACACTAATTATTCAAGTGAAATAATATCTCAGTTGAAAGACATATGCCTAGCACAAACCTTAACATCCTCCAGAACAGCAAATCTATGGAAAGTTTTTTTTTCGAAATCAACAAATGATGTTGGCTTAAATTGTTGTTCACACAGCATATAATGTTCCGAATACAGCCGTTTTTGGAATTCTGTAGTACACTTTTTTTCTGGGAAACAATATTTTGCCCATGATTCACATCTGAAAATAAAAACAACAATAATAAAAACAATATTGCGTTACCTTTATAATCAAAGTTCGTTACGATAATAGTAAAAGTTGAGGTTTAAAGGCTGAGGCATTGTGGTTAGTATTTAACATACCGAAGTGAGTTTGTAATTCCAGGGTGAGGAAAGCGAAATAATTTTACCTTCTTGTCATTTGCAGGAGATTGCCCGCACTTAAAACACTTCCGTTTGTTTTCTTTCATCGTACAAACAGGCAAGTAAACTTACTTTTTCTCAATATCAAACACTTGTGAAGTTACCACGCGAACGGAGGAGCGAGGGCTCTATACAACGTTATTGTGGGGAAACAGCAATAAAAAGAACAAGAGATTTCACTGAAATTAATGAAATCACAAAACGGTGCATATGCAACTCGTACGCAACCGACGTAGTATATTATATGTTACTTGAACCGACCACACCTCAGCGCAAAACAGGCAGCCAGTTTGATTTGATTCGACATAAATGGGTTCATTCATACGTACGTCATTCATTTTTAGTGTTGCTATTGTAAAAACAATCTCGTGATTTTTTTTAAATGAAAACATTTCTCTAGGCCCCCTGGGCAATTCTACACAATTGCAACATACCCTATGTTGCAGTTGTTGTAGAACAAAGTGAATCCGGTTAATGTACAGCACGATAATCCATGACACCAAATTGCACGGGCCGGAATCTACGCCCAATAATTCATGTACCTGTCTATGTCACGTTTTCCATGTCGTACAATACGGGCTGTGCAATATAGGAACGTGTCAATAATGCACAGCACAGGAAAGCACAGCACGATAATGTACAGCCCGTATTTCATGTCACAAATTAGACCACAAATGTTGGTGTTGCGAAATATGGGTTTGTGCTTTATCATGCCGTACTTTATTACGGAGCGTGTGTTGATTTGCACGGGGCGGAAAGCACAGCCCGATAATTGAAAGCAATCCGTCTCCTATTGGATGATAGCGCGATGTTTTTATTGGTTGATGGTTTTGCCTTCTGTCAAAACCATGCATCGTTTACATGGTGTTTGTGTTTTGATTTTTGATAATTTCATCATTTTCTATGTTGTTTATGGTGTAAAGTGAAATGTCGGAGAGTCTGAAGAGTAAAGCACCCATATATATATACACCCAATACACCTAATAAGCAAATAGGACTTCAAAGATAATCTAGGAGGAATTTCATCACTTTGTTTCTACAATCTATTCAACCAGCTGTAAGTTACAACTTGTAACTTTTAGCGTAATTTATCCATGCGTGTGCACTGTATGATAGGAGTAAGGTTCAGCGAGGTAAATGCAACTATGGGGAAACTGCAACTATTTTAAATAATTGCGCGACTATAATTTTTTATGAAAATGCAATCTATACAATAATACAGGAACAAACATTGCTTCTAGATATAAAAGATGGCACTAAATTCATCTACCCTGCTTAAGATAAAGTGACATTTGGATATTCGCCATTTTAGTTGTTGTTTTCGAGAGCGTCGGCGTGCGAGTTTTTCTTGATTAAATATAGAAATTCTTCTAACAGTACCGGTGTTTTTATCCGGCAAGCAAATTTTGTATACGGTTAGGCATTTTATACTATTTATTCGTTATTTTTACAATCGTTTTAAGTAACAGAGCTGAAGTTACAATAGCCCCTTAAAACCGCGTCGAGGGGCAACTGTAACTTTTAGTTTAGTCTTAGGTTAGTTGCCATTACCACACCAAAATGGAACCGATAAACGCTAGAGATGTCCTAGTGTCGATATATTTTTTAAAAGAACCAGATTGCTTTGTGGCAAACCTATAATGTGACGAAAAGAAGACCAATAAATTGTGTTTATTTAAAATTGAATTATTTAAAATTATAAGTATAAAAAGTTTTATGCAAAGTATCTATAACATTGCATAATAACGACTAAGTGACCAATATTTTTTTATCAGTATTTTAAATAAGTGCACGGTTAAATAATTAACTATTTTGCTAATTTGACATAATTACTAAATATTTAGTACTTTTTGAACCAATATATTGTCGCGTTTAACATAAAAATTTTATATCGACTTTGTCACAAGCCCATCTCATTTCAATATATTATGTAAATAAATTGAAATCGGTAATATCTGGTAAAAGTATTATGTACATAAAACAAATCATTAAAACAAAAGACTCTGGCTTAAATGCCTTTATATTTTAAAGTGCAATAAATACAAATTTCGAAATACCTCATTTTTAACGTTCTATCCTATTTGTAATTATTACTAGCTGGGCCCCACACTTTTGCTCGCAATCAACATAATAGTCAAAGTCATAAATACTTTTAATTTATAATCAAATCCGTTAATTCGTTCAGTTAACACACCAACACACTACACACACGCATAAAATTACACATTGTGGCTAGAACGCAGCCTTTACCTAGTGCAATTCCATTTAATTAACTGCGCGAGCAGAATGTTATTTTACTAAACATATTTATAGTATTTTATAAGAAAAATATTTCGAAATATTTGAATTTTATTTTATTTTAGTTAATCTAAATTGTCTTTATTTTTGGTGAGAAAAATATTTTTGTCGATAAACTATGATAGAATATATCTTAACACTATTCTCAAGAAAAAAGTTGCATTTTCCCCTCAAGATTTTATAACCAAAATTACGGTATATTTCATCTTATTGCGCTGTCTTTAACACCATTATCGCAAAATAGACTATAAAGATTATGACTTGAACCTATTCTATAACCTATCTACATATATAAGTTGCAATTACCCCTTGGTGGGGAAATTGCAACTTTTGCTTTCTTTTTTCAGAAGTAATGTAAATTAAACTTCTTTTTTCAACAAATAAACAAAGACCTCAAATAAATACTATTTCTTGATACATAGGGAACTTGGTAGGAAAAGTCTTTTTAGCTCCGGCTCATATAAAAACCAGTACAAGGATTTAAATTTGTGTCCCTGGGTCACAAATTGTGTCTAGGGGGAGTGTCTATGGTTGTTTCCTTTATTGTGTTTATAAGTGTTTTATAGGGGAATTTCAACGTAGTATACAACAATAGATATAACTGAAAAGAGACAAGGATAATTCAACAATTTAGGGGGTGTCTTTCACTAAACATAAACATAAACAATTAAGGGGTGATCATAAAAATATAATTGTTTATTAATTAGACTATAAAACTGAAAAGCCGTGCAAGAAGTGCTCATTTATTTTGATACAAAAATATTTACAGTTGTTTTTTAAAATCCTTTTACATCTCTTTTATAGTTTTGTTTTATTGTTGTTTTGTTTTAATAGTTATTTGGTATTTTGGTTTTGGTTTTATAATAAAATAATTGCACAGTTAATGTGTGGAAAATGTGAGAAAATTTAAGAAATGAAAGCATGGCCGTAGCTAGGGGGGGCATTGTGGGGCAATGCCCTACCTTGAAATCACAATGCCCTACCTTAAAAATGCCAAAAACTAAGATAAATTATTATAAGTATGTGCAGCGGGAGCACAGGCGTATTATAAAAACAAGACCCAACATTACTAAGAAAATTATGATGTTCCACGGTGACCAGGTTCAATTCGCGCGTGGTCTTTAACGCGTATAAATCAATAGATCATGTGTTTAATTAGATATCTCTATTTGTAATTTTAACTTTTAGAGACCACGCGAGAATTACGTCCTTTATTTTGTTACGAGTGATTGGTCTATTTCATTATAACGATAGCAGTTAGTCTTCATACAAAAAAAACTAGGAATTATATCTATGGTTATAACTTTTTGATGCTGACAGCTTCGTTGCTACTTTTCGAGCGAACAATTGTCATATGTCATTTCTATGTGAATGATGAATGATAACACTATGTTTAATCAATGATGTATGGTTTTAGGTTATCTTTCAATGTTTTAATTATGTTAAAACTACTTTTATTACATTAATACTTGAAATTGGCAAAAATAGTTATTGTATAGTAACTACAGCTGCTTGCCATAAAACGCAAAACTTAATTAAATTTTCAATCAATCAGCTCGACATGCCATTGCGGTTTCAATGCTTGACGAGTGAAGAGTTTGCGTTGATCAATTTCCGTAATCTCTCAATTCCCTGCGTTTATGGTGCTTCACAATGTACAACAAGTGCTGTGTAGTGAATAGAAAGTAAGCGAAAGAACGTAATTATCCAAGAACTGGGATCGGCCTTAACATTGGTTACCGTGTCTTTGTGCTATTAGTGTTAACTTACAATTCTCAATTCCCTGCGTTTATGGTGCTTCACAATGTACAACAAGTGCTGTGTAGTGAATAGAAAGTAAGCGAAAGAACGTAATTATCCAAGAACTGGGATCGGCCTTAACATTGGTTACCGTGTCTTTGTGCTATTAGTGTTAACTTACAAGGTTTAAGTGTGGTAGAACTTCGAAAATTGTTTGTAAACCACAAATATTTTGAGAAGAAATGTTTTCTGGGTTACTCAATAAGAATAACGGTGTTTAATTGGTGTAACATAATGAACAGAATATTAAACGGATCTAATGGAGGCAAATTTTTAATTTCTAGACGTGAGCTAGAAATTAAAAATTTGCCTCCCATGCAATTCAAACAAAGAATACCTATAAAAATATAAAACAAAAACAAAGTTTAGAAATAAAAAAATTCATAAATATACAAGTCTTTTATTTATTTTACCTTCTTTATCTTTTAGATTGTTCAAATATGTTGTAGAATAGAAGAGGGACTTTCGCGCTGCCACAATGGCATTACGCCAAAATCCAATGCAGCCATTTTAAAATTAAGAAACGAATTTAATTTAAAAAAAAGTTGTAGTTAGTTAGACTTTCGTCTGATGCGTAGCATCACTAGTTGGTCTGTGATTATAATACCTGTGGTGCAGAGGGGATTCCCCGTACCATAGATTGCAATATGGGCGCGTACGGGGAATCTCTTTTTACTAGAGATTGATTATTATTCTTTGTACTACCAGAGACTAGTAAATAACTATAGACTAACCATGTCTAACATTTTGTGACTTGAAAAAAAGTTGTTTTTAAGATAGAGAGATGGCGTTAGTTGGATTAGATTTACAAGTCATTTAAATTTAGTAAAAATAATACGTAAAACAACCTAAGATGGCGCTGTTTACAAAATCATTTGATATATCATTGCAAGTACTATCCGTAGGTATCAGGCGACAACAGACGTTGCCAGCTAGTGCATTATATTATTTGATGCTATGTTGCCGCTCTTATAATTCAGTAACAGAAAACTTTACACCACCCCGGATATTATTTGTAGTGTTACTGGGTTACTGTATTGCCAGTATATAATTTTTCCCACAAAAATATAGCATTCATCTCCACAGTTTGTTCTTATCTGCCTTAACATAATAAAACGAATTTCAGTGCATTTAATTAAGTAATAGGTATATAATATTTTACTTTATTTCTTGATATCGATAAAAATTATGTCTTAATAAGTGCATTTTTAATTATAATGCATATAACTCATAACTATTTTGCAATAGTTAAAAACATATTTTCTTGCTGGATTATTATTAAAAAAATGTTCTTTATCCATCAACTTTTTTTGTTCTTTTTATGACAACATTTTATTTGTTTGACAATTTGAATACTTTGTCGTTTATTGTTGTTGCTATGGGTGTGTGTTTGTTTTGGAACTTTTCCCTGCATTTCTTTGAATTCACAATATTTCTGCTCGCCTACTGTGACTCGTGCAAATTGTATGGACCTTGATTAAGTTTACGTTTTGGCTGCTACATATATCGTATAACATGTGCGTTTATCACGACTGTGATAATAAAAGCTTTTAAAAATAGGTTATTATGGCAATTAAAATAAAGAGGATGGTAGTGCCCAGGCGTCTCTAAACAAAATAAACTTATGCCAGTATGTTTATGGTCTTTTGTAGTTGTTATTTTATCATCTATAAAGTAAGAATAAATTACTATCTACCTATTCTTATTGAGTAAAATTATCAAAATCAATGATATAAAACGATGACATTTTCCAATTTCAGGAAAGGAATAAATCCTACTTGCTAAGGTTTCAGGTTATTTGACAACGCCATCTAGCATTTGCATTACGTTTCTTGTCAATAATTCATATAAAAATTAAAGACGACAAGGTTGGTCCAAGCTATTTCAGGGCGACATCTAGTAATAGCTTGGATTTTGAGCTTTTTCCGAGTCACGAATTTTTGTATGGAGATGGTCAGTCTATAATTATTTACTAGTCTCTGGTACTACTTACTTTGTAGTTTGGTTTAGTGAAGTGGACGGTAAAGAGTATTTTAGTCAAAAATCGATACAATTATTATTTTTATTGCTATAAATTGAAGATTAATTGATTACGCGATGGATATACGGGCTTTCTTTGGAAAAAAAACGAAGATTTGAACAGCAAATTGACCACGAAGAACCTTACTGCTCAAAACAGGTGGAAGCACAAGATACAATCGCTACTCCTAGTTCCATGGCAACAGGTTGGTCAACACAAGCTGGTAATGTTAGCTATGGTATTCCTTCTAATATTGCACAAATTGGAGAACCAATAAAACAAGTCGTTTTAGGCACATATCCAAAACAACATAACAGGGCCTTTGTTTCCGATTGGTTCAAGCGTTATTAATGGGTGCAGTATTCTGTCGAGAGAGATGCTGCTTTTTGCTGTCCTTGCCGGGAATACTTACCACATGGAAGCAAACAGGCTTCGTACACTTCTACAGGATTTAGAAACTGGAAAAATGCCACTGATTCAAAAACTGGTTTTCCAAAACATGAAAAAACAATTTCTCATATTCAAGCAATGTCAATGTGGCAGGCGAAATTACACAGAATGTCTACATCTAGCAGTGTTGAAACGTTAATTAATCAAAAATTATTAGAAAAATATAGGTATTACGTGAAATCTATCATTGAAGTAATACAATTTCTAATTGTCAACGAATTAGCTTTGCGTGGAAATTATATTTTGGAAGAAGAAAAAGAACAAGGATTATTTCACAATTTATTTGGATACACATGTTTGAAAGATCCAAATTTGAACGAGGTTCTCACTCATATACCACAAAACGCAACATATCGTTCACCTGAAATTCAAAATCAAATAATTCAAGCAATGGTTCAAGCAGTACGAAGTTCCACTGTCAAAGATTAATGAATCTGACGTGAAATGGTTTAATCTAATGGAAGATGGGACGAGAGATAAAAATAAACGCGAAAAATTGCATTAGCAATACGTTACGTCAAGGATGGTGTCGTCAATGAGTCGTTACTGATGGTTAAGACTAGTGAAAACGTTGATGCAGCCACTTTCACGGAATTAACGTTAAATACCCTTACGGAAAATAACATTGACCCCTCTTGTATGCTTAGCCAATGCTATGATGGCGCAAGTGTAATGAGTGGAAAAGTTTCAGGAGTTGCGACTAGAATAGAAAATAAATTGGGCCGAAAAAGTCCTTACGTCCATTGCTATAACCATCGCTTGCACTTAATAGTCATCAGGACTATCTCTGAAATGACTTTCATTCGTTTATTTTTTGACCAATGCATCATGTTACATGAATTCTTTCATCATGGCAAAATAGCTGCCTTATATGGTGGAAAAAGGATTGGCCGACTCGAACAACGCTGGTCGGGACATTTGGCAGTTACAAAAGTTGTATATGATAATTATTCAACAATTTTGCAGACTTTGAATGAAATTAAAAATGGCAGATTCAACGGTGATGACCTCGCCAAAAGTATCGGTATTAAAAAAGTCATGCTTGATCTGGAATTCCGAATGGCCATGGTTGTGGCCAAAAAAATCTTATCCACGCTACAACCTGCAGACGCAACTTTGCAAGCCCGAAGCGCAGGATTGAAAGACGCCATAACAATCATAAAGTGGTTCGAAGATGAAATTATTAAATTAAGATCAAATCAAATGTATTGTCAACTTCTGCAAGAAGCTAAGTCTTTAACAAGCAACGGCTGCAGCGAATCTGAAGATAGGGCACAGACCTCGAAGAGCAAGTAAAAAAACCAAATCGGATGGATGACTATTTGATACGTCCTACTGTTCCTCCGCCAGACAAAATATAGAAGAGAACGACGAGCCATTTAAGTCTGAGTATTTCGAAACGTTGGACATACTAATTGCTGAATTACAAAGAAGTTTTTCGGACAACGATGATCTAATCAATTCGATTGCGAGTCTCGATTGGATGTAGATAAAATGGTTCCACCAAAATATTTAGGTAAGTTTGAAAAAAAATTATATTTAAAATATTTGTCATGTTTAATTTACAATTTTAACTAATTTTTCAGGTCTGAAAATTCCACCAAGAGAAGAGGCTAGTGTGGTTAAAGCTTACTTGAGTCGTAACGAAGATAACATGGAAAATACATTGCAAGTTTTGTACAGGCAACGAGAGGCGTTCAAAGATACATATGAAATTTTTGCATCTGTGGCGACCATAGGATGTAGCACTGCAGTGTGCGAATCTACGTTTTCAACTTTAACTGCAATCAATAGGCCTCAAAGGCTGTCAATGGGTCACGAGAGAATGGCTGGTATGGTGTTCCTGGCCTTTGAAAAAAAGAGAACAAAAGTAGTTGATCTGTACGAAGTTCTTCGCATTTTGAATAACATGGCGAATCGTAGAATACAGCTGTTTTAAATATTTTTTAATTATTATGTTAATTATTGTAATAAGATTGCAGAAACAATATAATCTAAATGGTATTTTTGGTCGTATCTCGTATCACCCCACCCAACAATTACTTATTACCTCACTCTAACTCAGACGTGGATCTCTACATCCAAATCTGGAAGTTCAACCATCTTTTTCGCTTGTTCTTCATCATTCAGGATTTAATAGTTATTAGATCCATGCTCATGTTCTCTCACAGAAATTATTTGTCTACAAAAAGCTGTTTGATTTAGTAGGGGCCCGTGCTTCGAGGGCAGATCAATTATGATGATTTTTTTATTTCCGCCCTACCTGTAATGAATGCTGCCCTACCTCAAATTCGACTCTAGCTACAGCCCTGAATGAAAGATAATAAAAGATAATTTGAGGTTATATGTGTTTTTAGAATTCAAGTGTTGAGTCTAAAGTTATGTGAAGTTGTTGTGTTTGTTATGAGTTATGTTGTGGTTTATGAGTTGAGTTGAGTCAATCAGAGTATTGGTTATGTTGTGAGTAGTCGAAAAGGAGTTTATAGTTTTTAAATAAACTTAGAGAAGTTTATGCATTGAGTAGTCGAGAAGTAGATTAAGGTTTTAAAGTGAACTTAAGGAAGTTCATGTTGTGAGTAATCGAGAAGGAGTTTAAGGTTTTTAAATAAAGAAGTTTATGTAGTGATCAGTCGAGAAGGAGTTTAAGGTTTTTATAGTTAAAGAGGTTTTTATTACATGAGTAGTCGAGAAGGAGTTTAAGATTATTATAGTTAAAAATGTTTTATGTAGCGAGTCAAGAGGGAGGTTAAGGTTCTTAACATTATATAGTTGAATGAAAGTACATATTTAGTCGAGTAGGAGTTGGACAAGTGAGAAAAGATTAAAGTTATCGACTTTAAAGTTGGTATTAAGTTTGAAAGGTTGAATTAATAGTTGTTGGTTGAATTGCGAGGGAATATTTCTTTGTTAAATAGATGGAGTTAAGTAGAAGTAATTGAATGTCAGTGGTTGTGAGATTTTAATGTATAATTAGGTATGTATGGAAGGTAATGTTTAATTTATGTAGGTGAGTTATTTGTGTGTTGGTATGTTGTATTAAATTATATTAAGGGGGGTAAATGATTAAATTATATACAGGGGGTCAAATGTGTTCAAGTGTTGAGTGGGTGTGTTGGAGTTTGTATATGTGAGTAATGGCAGGCAACACTTGTCACATGTGAAGTGACAGTTTTCTAATATTGGAATGTTTATTTAATTGTCAAAATAACTTCTAATCTAGACACGAACCATGTAACATCTGATAGTTATAAAAATATAAAATACCTATTGTAAATATGAAATAATGTTATGGTGTGTAGTAATATATAAATAACCATAATAGGCCTCATTCACTGTATCGGTGAAAGTGGCAAAACCGTCAAGATACAATGGGTACCGTCACATATCGGGCTAAGAGGAAATGAGGAGGCAGACAGACTAGCAAAACTTGCCGTTACTGAAGGTACTCCATATTGGATACTACCAAGTTTTTCAGAACTGCTGCACAATTGTCGCAACATTTGTTATATGGACTGGAAAGTAGGTCGCGGACTAAAGGAATTTGGTATAGAACCATAGTCTGTCAGCCTCCTCGAGTACCCTGGTTTTCAAATTTTGACCTAAAGAGACAATATGTAATCCTGATGCACAGACTGCGTTCCGGGCACGTTCCATTAAACAAGTTTGCCTACCAGATGAAAAAAAAGATTCACCCAATTGTGACCTATGTCTACATAAGATAGAGGATGTGCATCACTTGCTAATGGAATGTGTCCGAAATGAGTCTGAAAGGAACCATTTGTTCCACAGCCTTAAAATAAGCAAAAGTAATGTAGGTGCATTACAATGTATTTTGTCACAGCCTTTATCGCAGGAAGCTAAGATGATTATAGCTCTATGTTTTAAATATTAATTAATTTAAGTACTTATAATATAAACGAGTGTAATAGATTTAGTTTTGTCTCATGGGGCTGGCATGTTTAACAAAAGCCCCTAAACAAATGTTGAATAAAAAAAAAAAAAAACCATATTATCAGTGTTTTAAAATATATCTACACCTCGAGAGCCCAGTCTCCTAAAATAGAACCCTCCAATAAATTGAACAAGTCCCATTTGCTTATTAGGTGCTTTCATTGAAAATATTTATATTTGGGTGCTTTACTCTTCAGACTCTCCGACATTTCACTTTAATCTTGACCATAAACAACATACAAAACGATGAAATTATCAAAAGTCAAAACACAAACACCATGTAAACGATACATGGTTTTGACAGAAGGCAAAACCACCAACCAATAAGAACATCGCGCTATCATCCAATAGGAGACGAAGTGCTTCCAATTATCGGGCTGTGCTTTCCGCCCCGTGCAAAGCACGACCCATATTTCGCGACACCATTTGTGGTCTAATTTGTGACATGAAATACGGGCTGTACATTATCGTGTTGTGCTTTCCTGTGCTGTACATTATTGACACGTTCCTATATTGCACAGCCCGTATTGTACGACACGGAAAACGTGACAGCCAGGTACATGAATTATTGGGCGTACATTCCGGCCCGTGCAATTTGGTGTCATGGATTATCGTGCTGTACATTAACCGGACCCAAAAAAAGCAGCGAAAATAAATTGTTGTTTACAAAATTACGTATTTATTTTGTTCATATTATACGAACCTTTGAACATGACGTCACGTTATCTTGATGAGTTATTAGACTTTGAACGCTACTTATCTATAATACTTACTTATATTCCGGTGTAATTCCTGCTGGGTACGTATATTTGAAGAAACTTCCAGTGTAAGCTTTAGGCAGTTGTTACAAAATTAGTAATTTTAAATCAAACACTAAACAATTTCATTGTTCAAGATTAACTGGTAAAGTGGCAATAGTGCATACTGCATCGTCCGAAGGGTGAGTTAAAATTGAACAATATTGAAATAGGTAACAATAAATAGTATAATAATTGAACAGTAACAATACTAATGAATGATGCGATAAAATCTTAGTCTTAGCGCCACGGACGTAAAAAATAGGCGGACGGAGCATTGCCGAACTTAGAAGTGAAGCACCAAAGGATGCCGATTGCCGATCCGCTTGTACACACAAGCCACACGCACACATTTACATCAATAGGATGCCGATCAGCCGGCACAACGCAGCCGAAACTCATTGGTGGTAGTTGTGTCGTTGTTGCGACGAAAATTAAAAAACAATGCCGTCTTGTGCAGTTAAATTTTGTAGAAATAATTCCACTTACAATAAAAAATGTCAGGGAATCACGTTTCATAAGTAAGTTTATAATTTATCACGTTGTTTTTCACATTTTGATTAAATTACATCAATTGGAATAAAATACCTAAATGCCTTAGCTCATTCACCTGTGTTGCTAGGAATAAAATCTGTACAGGTGATGTATGAATATTGGACTAGGTATTAGGAATAGGTATTATAATATTTTTTTAAAACTAGTAGGTACGTACATAATCCCAGGGGTCGAGTATAAGTTTCATGTTCATATAGCACTACCGCCAGTGCCATCTAGGATATTATTTGCGTATTATTTAGTGACTAAGTGATCAGTAGGTAATTAGAAACTAAAGTAATATGTAACGCCAGCCAGCCACCATAAGCCACGCCAGTTCCTGCCATGCCATAGCCAAGCCGCCAAGCCAAAGCCAAGCCGCCAAGCCAAAGCCAAGCCAACATTGCCGGCGTGATCAGTCTCACCATTGACTTCCGCCGGATATATACGAGATACACAACAGCCACAAAATGTAGTGGTATCGTGTTCTCGGCAATTTAGTGCGCCGATTGACTTCCGGGATATGTACTTTTATGTTGGTAGAATGTAACGAGTTTCCGCTAAATTAAGATGTACACGTGTAAACGTAGACGGATAAAAATTATTCATTCTGTACTTGCCTGTGGTACGAATACCAACGCCATTTATTGTGAGACTGATTGTTAACTCAGATATTAAAGAATATTGTGTGCCATAAATCTTCTATTATTTAATATATTCACACTCAGAAGTGGGATGAAAAGAAATTATTCCCAAGACGTCGAAGAAAGTGGACGAGGAGTACGCCCTCATGGATGGACTTCGACACGTCAAGATTCAGAAGATGATAGTTCTCCACCGCCTGCAAGAAAACTACTCCGACGCTTGCTTGAAGATGAAGTCCATCGAGCAGTACGCGACTTACATCAGGAGTCGCAACTTACGAAAAATCATCGTGCAGCTTCTTTAATACCCGATTTTGACCCAGACGGAGAAGACTACACAGTTTCGGCGTGGCTTAAGAAAATCGATCAGCTTGGAGATATTCACGGGTGGAGTGATGAAGTTAAAGCGTTCCATTTACAAGACAAACTACGTGGCCAAGCCCGCAAGTGGTACAACAGACTGGACGAGTACGACTTCTCTTGGGGACAATGGAAGCAAATGCTCCAACGCGCATTTCCTAAACACCATGACTTTGGCGCCATCTTGGATGAAATGATGCATCGTAAAAAGCAACCTAACGAAACAATGACCAAGTATTATCAAGACAAGGTCTCGTTGTGTTTTCGCTGTAAATTAAGCGACAGGGCCAGTGTGCCTTGTATTATTAGAGGTTTACCCTCGTCATTACAGCCTAATGCACGAGCCTTTCAATGCGAAAGACCGGACCAACTATATGAAGCTTTCCTCTGTGCACTAGACGACTACCACGGACCGTCGCCAGAACCTAGAGCCCCAAACAAAGATTTTCGTCAGCCTAAACTACCTGAAAAAAGAATAATTAATGTAGAAACGGATCCCTGCCCTCGTTGCAAAAGGACTGGACACGTGCTTCGTGACTGCACACTACCTGATCGACGTGTTTGTTTTAAATGCGGTGCAATAGGCCACATTGCAACTTATTGTCGCAATGCTGGAAATTCTCAAAAACCTGTTGAACCCACAAGCCTAAAGGAAATCAAATTGATACAGAATTATAATGACATCTACAAGAAGGTCGCAAAGGTTAACGGAGTTTTTGTGAAAGCTTACATTGACACAGGAAGTCAAGTTAATGTCATAACTGTTGACATAGCAAGATTATTGTCACTTAAAGTAACTCCTACGACCATGATTCTGAAAGGGCTCTCGAGAAGTCACTTTTGATCTGAAAATCGATGCCATACAACTGTCATGCAGCGCACACTTGACTGAGGTAGAGATGGGAGAGACTAATTTGTTAATTGGTCAACCAGTGATAAATGCTAAAAACGTATCACTTACGGTAAGAAATGGCAACATGACATTACAACAGGAACAAGACTTTACCTCAGGTATTAACCTAATCGAAAAGCCTTCAAAATTTAGAGTAGTAACTGTAAACAAAGAAATTCTGCCGCCGGGCACTTCAATTATTAAAGTTCAGATCCTGGGAAACTACAAGGATAATAATGCCTGCACCTTTCCACGCCATTTCGAGTTTCAAGGAATATCTTATTCTCTGCCAGCAACCCTAATACGAGGAAACGAAGGACACATCAAAGTCGTCAACACTGGAGAAAAGGAGATTATATGGGACGCCGGACTTGTCTTAACACGAGCTGAGAGCTGCGAAGAAGCAAGCCAGGTTAGTTTTCAAGCCAAGCCTTTATCTAATTTGCCACTCAATAAGCCATGCCATAGACCTAAATTATTAAATAGTGCCATAAATACGATAGCCATAAATGAATTTTCGCAAACTAGTATCGGCGGTGTTTCTGTAAACGATATTCAGATGGGCCCGTTAAATTTTGCTGAATGTAAAAACCTAATCAATCTTTTATCGCGATTTAAACAAACTTTTGCTTGTAGTACAAATGATCTCGGATACACTGATCTAATAAAAATGAAGATAAATCTTACAACGGATCAACCTATTTATCGCCCTCCCTATAGATTATCTCACAGTGAACAAAAAATAGTCCAGTCAAAAGTTAGTGAATTATTAAATGCGGGAATAATTAAAGAATCCGAGTCAAATTATGCAGCGCCAGTAATATTAGTTAAAAAGAAAAACGGAGACAGTAGGTTATGTGTAGATTATAGGGCACTTAATGCAGTAACGGTGAAAGAGAGATATCCTCTCCCGAATATCGAAGATCATATTTCAAAACTATCTGGAAAACGGTTTTATACTTGTTTAGATATGGCACAGGGCTATCATCAACTATTATTATCGCCTGAAGATACACACAAAAGTGCATTTATATGTCAACAAGGTCATTATGAGTACGTTCGCGTTCCATTCGGTTTAGCTAACTCACCTTCAGTATTCATGCGATTGATAAATAAAATTGTAAGTTCAATCCAATGTGATCTTGACAATGACAGTAGCATTAGTGACATTTCTTCAACTGACATTTTGGCATTTTTAGACGATATATTAATACCTTCAGTAGATATAAAATCAGGTATGATAATACTAGAGAAAGTGTTGCAAAAATTTGAAAGTTTAAATTTAAAACTAAACATGAAAAAGTGTTCATTTTTACAAAACAGAGTAACTTATTTAGGGCATGATATCTCTCAGGACGGGATACAACCATCAGACTCAAAGTTAAATGCCGTGTCTCAGTTTCCGGTGCCTAAGAATGTACATGAGGTACGCCAATTTATTGGCCTATGCAGTTATTTTAGAAAATTTATATACAAATTTGCTCTTATAGCGCGCCCACTTACTGACTTAACGAAGAAAAATGAACCTTGGGTTTGGGAAAAGAAACAATCTGATAGTTTTGAAAAGTTAAAGAAGTGTCTATGCTCTAAACCTGTTCTTGCATTGTATGACCCTAAATTACGAACAGAAATACATACGGATGCTTGCAAAATAGGTATCGCAGGAATATTATTACAACAACAGACGGACGATACATTGAGACCGGTAATGTATTTTAGCCGTGTTACTTGTAAAGAAGAGAGTATGTACCATAGTTATGAACTGGAAACACTCGCGGTAGTTGAGTCATTACGTAAATTTCGAATTTATATCGTCGGTAAGAACGTAAAAGTAGTAACAGATTGCACAGCCGTTCGCGCCACATTAACGAAACGAGATATTATTCCCCGCATCGCGAGATGGTGGTTATCGATCCAAGAATATGATATTAGCGTTGAGTACAGACCGGGTGATCGCATGCGACACGTTGATGCACTTAGTAGAAACCCTATTGATGCAGTTAATATAAACAGACTGGAGATTACTGATTGGTTTCATATGGTTCAATCTCAAGATGATAAATTAAAAACTATAATAGAACAGTTGAAAAGTGGTTTAGCAAGCTTAGAAATAACAAAAGACTACGCGTTAATAAATGATAGGTTATATCGCAAAACTCTCAACGGCAATCGACTTATTGTTCCCGGCCCTGCCAGGTGGAAAATCGTTCAGATGCACCATGACGATATAGGACATGTAGGTCTCAAACGCTGTTTGGATTTAATAAAGAAAGATTTTTGGTTCCCTAAAATGACCCGTTTCATCTCAAAGTACGTCTCAGCTTGTTTACACTGCGCTTACGGCAAGGGGGAACACGGTAGGAAAGAGGGTCACCTTTACCCAATACCTAAACCATCGGAACCATTTCGAACTATTCATGTTGATCATTTAGGTCCATTTTGTAGAACTAAGAAAGGTTATGCATATATGTTAGTTATCACAGACTCATTTTCAAAATTCGTTATTGCTGAACCGACTCGCACTGTTAATTCGGTAGAAACTATAAGAATGTTAAAGAAAGTCCTCAGTCTGTTCGGATATCCCGATAGGATCGTTACGGATCACGGAAAAGCATTTACAAGTAGATACTTTAAACAATTTGCTTTAGATAAACAATTTAAACATACATTGACAGCCATAGCATGTCCGCGCTCAAACGGACAAGTTGAACGCACTAACAGAACAATTCTTAATGCGTTACGAACCACAAGTCCTAGTGAAGCCGCTAATAATTGGGATAATTGCTTGCCCGATGTCATATGGGGTATAAATAATACATTAAATGATAGTACCGGTTTTAAACCATACGACCTGATGTTCTCTCGCAGTAGTAGGTCACTATGTGATATAACTATACCAGGACGTGCAATCGAGTCAACGGAGGATAAACGTGTTATGGCTAGGGCTCGTATAGAGAAAGCTAGCGCTCGAATGAAACGGAATTTTGATAAACGCCGGAAGAAAGCTCAAACGTATAAGAAGGGAGATTTAGTATTATGGCGTCAGGGCCCTGCTAATAGTGCTTCTAAAACTAATACAAAGTTAGATGATATGTATTCAGGCCCCTATGTTATAACTACAGTTGTTGGTAATGATAGGTACCGCATCAGAAGTGTCAAAGGTTTACGGGGTTACAAGAAATTTGTTGGGTTAGTTTCAGCGGATTCATTGAGACCTTACCAAAGTATTGCTTCTATAATGATAGTGCCAGCAGCTCTGATGAGCAATTAGAAACCGAAGACCTAATTGACCTACTAGAAAGCTAATTACCCTGTGTATTCCCATTGCGGGAGCAATTGTTACAGGATGGCCGATTGTAACGCCAGCCAGCCACCATAAGCCACGCCAGTTCCTGCCATGCCATAGCCAAGCCGCCAAGCCAAAGCCAAGCCGCCAAGCCAAAGCCAAGCCAACATTGCCGGCGTGATCAGTCTCACCATTGACTTCCGCCGGATATATACGAGATACACAACAGCCACAAAATGTAGTGGTATCGTGTTCTCGGCAATTTAGTGCGCCGATTGACTTCCGGGATATGTACTTTTATGTTGGTAGAATGTAACGAGTTTCCGCTAAATTAAGATGTACACGTGTAAACGTAGACGGATAAAAATTATTCATTCTGTACTTGCCTGTGGTACGAATACCAACGCCATTTATTGTGAGACTGATTGTTAACTCAGATATTAAAGAATATTGTGTGCCATAAATCTTCTATTATTTAATATATTCACAAATACTACAGGATTAAATGTAGTTTAAATAATAAAGGTCTCAACTTCTTTACGTATTGCACAAATTTAAATATTAAGCAGTCGCCATTGCCATTTGTTTGCCATTTGAGGAGCAATCTATCTAGTAAAGCAATCTATCTCCTAACGTCGAGAACGGAATGGAAGATTGTTTTCTACCTAATACATAGAAATAAAAATAATACATAAATATTGGTAGCGTTGCATACTTATTAGGCGCAGGTTCATAAATATTAGGATTAGATATCTGGATTAGGTATTTTTAAATATTAGGATTAGATGGAACAGGTAGCGAAATTTTTACCGTAATTTGGGGTAATTTTTCTTTTATGGCCACACTCCATTCACTCACACAAACTCACGCCGCCGCCATTGCTATGCTTCAGTTTATGCTTAGCGATGTTCCGTCCGCCTATTTTTTACGTCCGTGCTTAGCGCCTGTATTTTCTTGGTTACCTACCATTTATCTTGCTGTTTCCCACAATTTTGTTCCCTTGTATGGTGTATTCTATTTCACGTCCCGTCATAAGCTTATAGCCGGTTTACACGCGTTAAGTGGTTAAGTTGGTAACTAAATTTTAACTAAATTTTAAGTTAAAAGTTGCGTGTAAACAGTCAGTTAAGTGACAAGTGGTAACTTAAAATTTAGTACGCAAGTGATTAAGTAGATTAGGATTCGTTCTATTTTTCGTATAAGTGGGTGGGCGGGGCTTCTCACTTAACACGTTTGGATGTGATTTTTTAGTTAAGTGCATAGGTTGACAAAGCTGGTGGCGGCAAAAAGCTCGTATATATTTCGCATTTACTCTTTTTTTTTTAAATGTCGGAGTGGAGTTTAGTTTCAATTTTAAAATTTGTTGAAGAATATTTAAAATAGATATGCTTGTAGAATAAAAATTTAGAAAAAAACGTATTCTTGTAAAGCTTTCAATTTCCGAATAAAATTCTTTTCTGAATTTGTCCAAAATCACATTTACCACATATTTAAGTACAGAATTGACGAATTCCTCGAGATTCATCACTGCTGATCTTCATTGAACTTATGAACTTAACTACTTAATCCGTTTGGACACACAAGTGACATGCAGTAACTTAAAATTTAGTTAAAATTTAGTTACCAACTTAACTACTTAATACATGTAAACCGCGCATTATGCAAGATCAGCAGTGATGAATCTTGAGGAATTCGTCAATTCTGTACTTAGATGTATGGTAAATGTGATTTTGGACAAATTCAGAGAAGAATGTTATTCGTAAATTAAAATCTTTACAAGAATATGTTTTTTTCTCAAATTTTTATTTTACAAGCATATCTATATATAAATATTCTTCAACAAATTTTAAAGTCGAAAATAAGCTCCTCTCCGACATTTAAAAAGAAAGAGTAAATGCGAAATAAATACGAGCTCTTGCCGCCACCAGGTTTGTCAACTTATGCACTTAACTAAAAAATCACGTCCAAACGTGTTAAGTGAGAAGCCCCGCCCACCCACTTATACGAAAAATAGAACGAATCCTAATCTACTTAATCACTTGTGTACTAAATTTTAACTTACCACTTGTCACTTAACTGACTGTTTACACGCAACTTTTAACTTAAAATTTAGTTAAAATTTAGTTACCAACTTAACCACTTAACTCGTGTAAACCGGCCAGTAGACTTATAGGCCACATGTCAAATTATACTCATATTTAATAAAGAAAGATAAAGGTCCGAAACTGAAATTTGGTTTGGTTGTGCTAAATAATAGGTCTTTACCTATGAAACTGCCGTTTTGCCGTACTGGCCATTTCAAATGAAAATATTTTTTTTTGACTGATAATTCTAATTTTAAATTAATTTTATTTGACAAACATGGAATTCTTTTTCTAAAATCGTCATTTGTTTAATAGTTAGTGTTTTGTTTTCAACGCATTCGAACATTTTTCGTCATCATGGAAAAGTTAAAAATTCGAGTAATTATGGAGTATGAGTACCGTCGTGGCAGCAAAGCGGCACAAGCGGCACGCAACATCAACGACGTTTACGGAGCGAACACTACAAACGAACGCACCACCCGTTATTGGTTTACCCGCTTCCGCTTCCGCTAAATTTCTCAAAAAAAATATCTCAATAAGAAATTAAGGAACACACTGTAGCTATGGACAATTTGATTGAACTGTCTAAATATAATCATGACCGCTTTGAGTCCCTTACCAATTATTATGAAAGTAATTCAAATAATACTACATCAGATTGCCCTCTGCCAATATCCAGTCAACCTGAGGAGCCATATGTCACTAAGCATGTAGTATCAAACTCAGGTAGTAGCTTAGATAAGAAGTCAAATAAAAGTGAATTAAATATAATTATGTATAGCGATGAACTTGGTAAGAACATGGGATTGCAACTTACTCGGTGTGTTGGGGGGCCAATAACTAATTATTGTTACCCCGGTGCTTCATATTATGACATAGTTGATAAAATTACATCCCGTACATTTAACCCTAATACAATATTGATTATATTAGTAGGCAGATGTAAGCAACTAAGTAGGAAAACAATGACAGCATGTTTTGCTAGATTGAATTGCAGGCAGAATATTAGTAAAATTATTTTGTTTGCATTTCCATTTACCCAGAGCCCCTCAGAAAATAATATGAAGCATCGACTAAATATAGATGTACAAAATATGACATGTCGTCATAGTGAAAAATTTCAGTTTATTGATTTAAATACATTTATTAACAAGCCATATATGACCAATGATAGGTACAATTTGTACAGTAATGACCTACGACATATAGCATACTCGCTATCATATATTTTATTCATAACAGTCAATTCGTTGACTACAACCGCTGCTTCTATTGAGCAGTCACTTTATACTTTTGACCCGTTGGAATGTACTATTCCAAAACATAGTATTAGAAATAATTTAAACATAAGTTAGTGACAATAGATAATACATCTAGCACCAGTATTCTAAGTAGTAATTTAAGCAATAAAAATGTAAAAAATAATTTTCTGAACATAGTCCATCAAAATATGCAGGGCATTGATGGTAAGGAATTACAGATCGAACTATTCATAAACTGTGAAAATATTCATATACTATGTATCACAGAGCATTGGCTCACACAGTGTCAAATTATGTCTTCTTATAAGAATCATGTAATTGCTAGTTCATTCAACAGAGAACAAACAACTTGCGGCGGCTCAATGATCATCACTCATAAGAGCCTAACATTTAAAGAACGCAATGATATTGTAAGTCTGTCTGTTGAGCGATCAGTTGAAATAGCCTGTATTGAGATAGGGAATATTGTTATAATAAGTGTATACAGACCCCCATCCTCACCATTTGAAGTATTTGAGAGCACTATGGATTAGGTATTACATAGAGTAAATAACAAAAACAAAGAAATAATTATTGGTGGCGATTTTAATATTGATTTATTAGTAGAGACATCACAAAGTAAACGATTCTTGAATCTTTTTAATTGTTACAACCTAAAAAATCTCTTCTTAGAGCCTACGCGAATCACAGCGACCTCAGCCACATGTCTTGATAACATTTTTACAAATTTAATGCCATGTACAAAGTCAGTAATTAATAAACTACAATCAGATCATAGTGGGCAGTTGGCCACTTTTGATATTGGGCTAAAAAAGACTTTAAAAAGAGAAATTACCTTTATACCCATGAATGAGAGACGGCTTGAAACATTTAGGAAAAATGTATTTGAAAAAACATTTAAATTAGATTACTGTGCAGATCCTATTACTCAATATAACTCTATTCATATTATAATTAGAAATGAATATGACTCTGTTTTAAAAAAAAAGAAAATATGCATAAATAATAATTTATTTAGGTTTAGTGACTGGGCAACAGTGGGAATATGCAGAAGTAGAAATAGATTATATGAATTGTATTGTAGAACTTATAATCATAATAAGACATTTTATGAATATGTTAAAAAGTATTCAAAATTATTTAAACGAGTATGCAGTGTAGCTAAATCTAATTACATTAATAATAAAATTAAATATAGTACTAACATTTCAAAAACTGCATGGAATATAATTAATCAGGAAACTGGGAAAGCAAAAGAACCGCACACCAAATATAACTTAAAAATTAATGATAAAGTGTTGTCAACTGCAAAGAAATTGCTGAAGCATTTGAAAATTTTTTTACTGCCATCCCTGTGTCAACTACTTCGAGTATTAATTCATGTTCCACTCTTGCACAGTCACTGCTAACGGAAAATGTAAATTCATGCGATATTAATTTTATTTTTAAACATGTTACTGTTCCACAAGTTTTAAATGCATTTAAAAGCATTAAAGTAATAAATACTGCCGATTTAGATGCGATTTCTGTTAACATTATTGAATCTGTCATTGACGGTATAGCCCCGTACTTAGCCAGTATTTTTAATGACTGTGTTGATAATGGTGTTTTTCCTGATTTAATGAAATTGAGTAAGGTCATTCCAATATTCAAAGCGGGTAGTATGTCTGACCCTAATAATTTTAGACCTATATCAATACTACCAACGCTCAGTAAGATTTGTGAAAAATTAATTTTAAATCAATTACGTTCTCATTTTTACGGTAATAGTTTAATGAATTTTAAGCAATTTGGTTTCACGCGGGGTCGCTCAACAACCGATGCCGGTTTTGAGCTCATAAAACACGTATTCAGCGCCTGGGAGGAGTCGTGTGATGCTATTGGTGTCTTTTGTGACTTGTCCAAGGCGTTCGACTGTGTGGATCATACTACTCTACTCATGAAACTGCACCATTACGGCATTAAAAACCGAGCGCTTGCCTTGATTAAATCATATATTTCTAATAGAAAACAGAAAGTTGCAATAAATGAAGAAAAATCATCAGGATCGGCAGTGACAATGGGTGTGCCCCAGGGCTCAGTTCTTGGTCCTTTCCTATTTTTAGTTTATATTAATGATCTGCCATCGGTCGTTAAGAATCAATGCGAGGTCATATTGTTTGCTGACGATACTTCCTTCTTGTTTAAAATCAAAAGACATGAAATTGACTATCGAGCGGTGAACAAATGCATCTCCAACACAGAGCAGTGGTTCTCAGCTAATAATTTGCTCCTCAATGAAAAAAAAACGAAATGTGTTAAATTTACATTGCCAAATGTCAAACAGGTAAACACAAACATTGTAGTTAAGAGCCAGGAACTGACTCCTGTAAACTCAACTGTATTTCTGGGCATAACCTTAGACGCCAAACTGCAGTGGGGACCGCATGTTGATGGTTTAGCGAAAAGGCTTGGCTCTGCCGCAATGCTGTTGAAAAAATTAGACAAATTTCAAATGAAACAACTGCTCGATTAGTCTATTTTGGTTACTTCCACAGCCTCATGACATATGGTATTCTGCTGTGGGGGAGTGCTGCCGACATCGATGCTATATTTATTCTGCAGAAAAGGGCTGTTCGCGCAATCTATCAGCTCGGTCCAAGGGTGTCACTTAGAAGTAAATTTAAGGAAATAAATATTCTTCCCTTCCATTCACAATATATTTTAGAAAATATAATGTATGTAAAAAAGAACATAACCTTGTTCACAAGAAAAAAAGATCTGCACAATGTTAACACAAGAGGAAGAAATATGCTGGCAGCTCTTAATAGTAGGCTTCATAAAGTCACTAACTCATTCATGGGTCAATGTATACGCTTTTATAATAAGGTTCCTGAGGATATCCAAGGTCTTCCTATTGACAAATTCAAAGAAACTATAAAGCAGAAGTTGCGTGCAAAAGCACATTATAAACTATCCAATTATTTGGATGATAAAAGCCATTGGGTATAATCCCCTCATTAACAGGATTGTACTAGTATTTGTAACAAAACATGTGTAATGTGTCTGTATGTTCGTTGAGTTCTTCGTCCCGATGAATATCTAAAGCGTCATTGTCACTAAAGTACGTCTTCTTATGGTAGCGTCGGGTGACGGGTCGCTCACTTCCCTCTAATATGGTTGAGGAGGGCGATGGCCGGATCCCGCGTTAACTCGTGAACGGGTGCCGTTTGAGGGTGTTCGTCGTTTGGATACTTGGGGGGAGGGAAGACTTGCCGAGCTAACAGATGCAGAAAAGAATAATTTTGTATAGACATAAAGAGACTCTGTAAATTTATTTTGAAAAAAAATATACCCGTGAAGTTTCTTGTCAGTTCTTCTTGACGAAGGTTTTTTTCGAACTGGTGGTAGAATCATGTTTTATTTGACGTCAATAAGAACAAGTAATTGTCAATGTTGAGAAATTAATATTTGAATTTGAATTTGAATTTGAATTCAGCAAGTTGGTTGGACCCTGGTTCAGCACCCAAACAATGCCCTAAACGAAAACTTACCCCTAGAAAAGTGATGGTCACTGTTTGGTGGTCTAACGCGGGTGTAATTCATCACAGCTTCTTGCCAAACGGGACAAGCATTACTGCAGATGTGTACTGTGAAGAACTGAACACAATGATGGAGAAGCTCGCACGTCTCCAACCAGCTTTGGTCAGTCGTTCGGCTCCACTGCTCCTGCACGACAACGCGCGACCTCATACTGCACAGCAGATGGTCTCCAAGCTACAAGAGTTGGGGTCGGAAGTTCTCCGTCATCCGCCATACTCACCAGACCTTGCGCCTACAGACTTCTACTTTTTCCAGAATTTGGATAACTTCTTGGCGGGAAAAAAATTCAATACCCGAGAGGCAGTACAAAATGCCTTTGAAGAATTTGTTGCCTCCCGTCCAGCTGATTTTTTCAAGAAAGGCATCAATAAGCTACCAATGCGTTGGAAAAGATGCACTGATTGCATGGGTGATTATTTTGATTAATAGAAATAAAAAAATATCGCTTCATTTATTTCGTGAAAAACGGCAATTTCATAGGTAAAGACCTAATATTGTTTTAAAAATGTAGGTACAATCAGATTAGACATCATTCCTATATAATATTTGTGTATATTTTATTTAGTTGATGCAAGAGGGTAAGATTTTTTTTAACTATTTGTATATGTTAAGATCCTGGGGCAGTGGTCGATTGGGCAACCCATCCAATGGGTTTGAGCTATGTGGTGATTTAATCTCGTTATAAAACATAGATTATCAGGACGTAAGTGGTATGGACACTGATGGTCTGCTGCTACTGATAAGAAAAGGCAATAAAATAAGACTTGGTGACACTGCAACAAACAAAGAAAAAGATCTAAAAAAGGCAATTTACAAAACGTTGACTAGTAGAGTAGTCTACTTAGAGTCTGAAAAATGCTCCTTTTTACTATAAATACTCCAAATACTACTATTAAAAATTATCACATAATAAAAAAAAAAGGAAAATTGGTCATGAATTCATATACCATAGAACAATGCATATCAGTGATAAATAAAAAGAATAAATCAACTAATACTGTTACATATGAACAGATATGTAGGAAGGAGTATATGTCTATAGATGGTTCCTTATTTTTGCTGCATGTTCAGAGAATCACAGAAAAAAATTTATAGTCGATTACTTACCTTACAACCTATTGCTTTTGGAAAGTTATTGAAAGACCAAAAAAGTATTGTTCCTGGAAGTGTAAAAAGAATTGGAAGAAATAAGTGCACTGTTGCTTTCTGTACACTATGGGATGCTAATGATTTTTTAAATTCAGGCTGGTTGTGGAAAGGTTTAAAAAATTAGGTAGTTCAGTTGCAAGGTACAAATTAATGTTGACACAATCTGGAAATCACAAAACCATTGTTCTTTCATTTGATGGTCAAGTACTTCCTAAACGCAATTTATGTGTTATATAATATATAAATTAATATGTATGTAACGATTTACACTTTAAGCTGATAGATGATATAAATGATATAGATGATAGTTGCTGCTGCTGCTACTGATGCTGATAGATGCTTCTGATATATGGTGATAGATTCCTTATGATGCTGATACTGATAGGCGATGATAATAGGGATGTCAAATGAAACCCGTTGAGTGCGTAATGATCACTGTTTTTATTGTAATAATGTCGAATTTATATACATCTAATATTGCTTACTCAGATAAACGCGGTGAACGAGTGCAATGACACATTGGCTCGTACATCTTGCGAGTCTCAAAAAGAATATAAAACAAAATTAAATTAAATTAACTTGTAAAAATGTACAAAATCTATATCTTAATATAATATAATTAAAATCAGTCTATTCGTGGGATTTTTTGAAAAGAAATCGATGACGTTGGCCGATTGAAGGTGACGGATCGCCCGGGCTGGTCATAGGTCCTGGCGCCAGTGGGTGAAGGGGCGGGGTCCTCGCTGCGGGCGCGCTGCGCGGGTATCGCGTACACAGGGCAGGTCGACGCCGTCTGATGTTCTTCTCCTGTGCTGTGTGCTGCGGACTGCGGTGAACTTGTGCACTCAGGACGCTGCCTTCGTCTGAAAATAAAACAACACATCGAAACTGTTAGGGCAATTATAGTTGAGGCTAAGATGTATATCATGACGTAGTGATGTTGATGGTGAACCGAGACATTATTTATACTCGCTTCCTTAAGAGTATGGATCTGTTTTTTGACTGTCTCGTAAATTTCCGAGTCTGCTTTTATTCCAGATACAGAGACTGACGTGTTTATGAAGTTATTGAGTGCTGATACGGTCGGCATTGTTTCTATATATGCATTGTTGATATTTATTTTGCTGCGATAGTCATGATGGCCGAACAAGGTAAAGGTGTCTCCTTTCACGTTACAGTCCTGACCTAGCGCAATGACGCCGCTCCCTTCGAGTGTGTGTGACGTCACACTTTCCGGACACATGATGCGCACATGGCACTGCCCACAGCACGTGTATAGCCACGCTGCGTTAGAATGTAATTTAAGCCACATATCCGCGCACTGCATTGTTTTTATTTTGCAAAAGGTTTCTTTGTTTTCTTTAATTAATATTTGAGTGTCGCAAATCGAGTGTTGTATTCTTAATTGATAGATAGGGGCATTTAGAGGGCATAATAATCCGTCATCATGATACTTAATGCAGGATAATATATCCGTCTGTGACATCGGAATGAATGTATCCTTTCTCACATTAAAGGCCATGAATTCCATACTTGGTATTGCGTAATAAGTTGTATTATAATTATTTGATATAGGTCCAGCTCATAGTGTTCACTCGTAGTCAGCGGTATTTTTATTTCCATTATTAGATAATTGCTTTTAATTTTAGTTCGGACATGTAGGATTTCATACAGGTATTTTATGTTTTCAGGCTTCACAGGAATTGATAAGTCGCCGTTTATCTGTCCCGAAATTATGTTTAGTTGTTCCTTTAATTGATTGGGTGATAAAATGTGGGTATCCAATCTTCCTTGGTAGATGTCTGTTACTGTGTTCAGCAGGCTTTCTTGAACTCGGCGGATATTTGATATCAAGTTATCAGTGTTTATGGTATTCATCATGATGTAAACTGATACTTTAAGGACGTTTGATTCTCTTGAAAGACTTTGTAGTTGATTGTTTATAATTTCAAATTGTTTGTTCATGTGTTTTTCATTGCGATGAATAATGTTACTTTCGGTTTCGAATATGGAGGTCTGGTTTTTCATTAATTGTAATAGATGATATTCGTTTTTCTGCACTTTTCTTCTTGATTTTCATTTTCCTTTTTCATTTCATGAACTGGTAATAAAATTAATTTGCTGAGAGGTCGTTTAATGATGTTATTTTGGGTTTTCAGTGTGACCACCCGGGTGTGCCCATCCTTGCCAGGGTGGAGTTCAAGGACTCGTGCTAATGCCCATTTTCCTGGGGGCATGCTGTCTTCCTTAATGATAACAACGTCGTTCAGTTCGATATCTTTGCTTGGGGTTTTCCATTTCGATCTAGTTTGTAAGTTTTGTAAATATTCCCGAGACCAGGACTGCCATATTTGCTTGTTCATAGCTTGTATTAATTGCCATCTTGATGATAAGTGAGTGATATCTGGATCTGTCTGGGGTCTTGCTAAGATGGGACCGCCGACGAGGAAGTGTCCTGGAGTGAGACAGTTATCGTCAGGATTTTCTGTAAGAGCGTAGAGTGGACGGGAGTTCATACATGCTTCTATTTGGTGAAGTAAGGTAGTCAGCTCTTCGTATGTGAGTTTCTGTTCTCCCATCACTCGTTTCAGGTGTTGTTTGAGGCTCTTGACGGCTGCTTCCCATAGGCCCCCTGCAGAGGGCCAGGACGGGGCGTTAAAATGCCATGTTACGCCCATCTCACTGACATGGTCGATGACGTCATTTTTCAGGAACTTCGACGCACCCACAAAGTTGGTACCGTTGTCGCTGTATATATGTTTAGGGGTGCCGCGGCGGGAGCACAGGCGCCGAAATGCTGCTAGGAAAGCGTCAGTGCTCAAGTCGGAGACCAGTTCCAAGTGTACAGCCTTGGTAGCCATACACACGAAGACAGCGATGTATCCTTTGGTCGTACGGACCCCTTTTCCCTTGTTTAGTTTCACGTCTACATGTCCAGTGAAATCCACCCCCACGTTGATGAAGGGTCGTGCAGATGTTACTCGGGAGGGAGGTAGGTCCGCCATGATCTGATTTTTGTTCGTCTAGCTAAAGCGTCGACACCGGATACAGTTGCGTAATTGTTTTTTCACGGTACGCACACCACCAACGATCCAGTAGGTATCTCTGATATATGATAAGGTAAGTTTGGGTCCACCGTGTAGAGTCGTTAGGTGTGCTTGTTCTACAATAAGTTCGGTGAGTCTGCTTGAAGTAGGTAGTATGATAGGATGCTTCGCAGAGTAGCGTAAAATGGAGTTCTCAAGCCTTCCACCCACCCTTAGTATGGCATTTTCATCCAGATAAGGATTTAAATTCAAAATTTTGCTGTTCGATTTCAATGTTGCATTTTTCTTCAAAGTTAAGATTTCTTCATAAAATTCTATGTTCTGTACTGTCTTGATAATTAAATTGGATGCGTTTTTTAATTCACTTGATGATAAAATGCTTGTATTGCAATTTGCTTTATTGCGCGCTCTGTTTATGAAACGCAACACCCATGCAGTTGTTTTGATAATACGAGTAATAGAACTCATTTCATTTTATAGTTTATAAATTATAAGTTCAGAACTTGATTGTAAGGCTGCATGCACACTGTGGATTTTTTTATATTCGATTAATGGTTCTTGATATGTCTCAGACTTTGAAAGGTGATAATCTTCGAGAATGAATTTAGGGCCTTCCCACCATAGAGTATGGGTTGATAGACTACTGCTGCTTAGACCTCTAGTCGCGCAGTCTGCGGCGTTTTCTTCGGACTTCACATGCTTCCAATATTTAGCAGGAATAATATTTATGATTTGGTGTACCCTGTTTGCAACAAATTGTTTCCATTTTGTTATATCTCCCTGTAACCATCCCAACACAATCATGGAGTCAGTCTACGCATGAATGCTGATGTCTTGAGATAAAAACATGGTGTCTAGAATTTTCTTCATAAGTTGAGATAACAATAATGCTCCTAGTAATTCCAATCTTGGTAGTGATATTTGTTTTTTAGTTGGCACTACTTTCGTTTTTGCAGTGATAAGCCTCGGTGTGCGCTCGCCTTTATCGTTTTCTGTCACTAAGTATATTGCGCACGCGTAAGCTTTTTCAGACGCATCGCAAAATCCATGTAATTGAAGTGAATGTCCGCTGTGACCTAGATAGCGCGGGATTTCAAAAATATGTAATTTTAAGAGGTCCTTTTTCAATTCATTCCACTCATTTTGGATTGATTCTGATAATAAGTTATCCCATGATAGTTCTGACAGCCATGTTTGTTGAAAAAGGATTTTTCCTCTGATTGTGAGTGGTGAAAGCTAGCCAAGTGGGTCATAGATTTTTGAAACTTCTGATAAGAGCTGTCTTTTAGTTATTTTATTTTGATGACTTTCAGTTAGTTTGCAATGATAAGAAAATGTGTCAGTGGCAGGATTCCATCGCAAGCCCAGAGTTGCTATGTTTGTAAGGGTTGATCGGATGGTCTAATCCGGATTTGTCTGAAAATTTTTTCTATGTCTGCTGTCATCACATATGTTGGCTCCCGCCATTTCAATATCAATCCCTGGAGGTCCTGCTGTAGGTTGGGTCCACTCTCCATAAGGTCATTAAGGCTGTGGCCCGATGACGATTTGGCGGAAGCGTTAAAAACAACACGTAATTTGGTCGTCGTAGAATCTGATTTTACAACGCCGTGGTGAGGTAGATAGCATGCTGTCTCCCTCGCACTTATGGTGTTGTTTACTTCGATCATATGACCCAGTGACTCATATTCATGCATAAACTGTTTATAGCTGTCTGATAATATTTGATTGTTAGCCATTTTTTTCTCTGTTTGTGCAAATCTGGCCAAAGCAACTGATTTTGAAAAACCCAAATCTTTCAAAAAATTTTGTTTCATGGGGATGGCCACCTCGTATCTACCATCCTGTAGCCTTCTTGTAGTAGATTGATATAGGTCTTCCCAGTACTGCTCTTTCTCTGTTAAAGGTGAGTTAACATGGGAATCGTTGATGTCTTCGGTCTCCCAGTCTTCTAATTGATGTACGATAACATTGCATTGGAATGTCTTCACATTCCCTGATAGGATCCATCCCAGTTTAGTATGTAGAGCGATAGGGGCTCGTGGGGGGCCCCTTATTAGACCATCCATGATAATGTCTGAATATATACTGGCATCCAACAATATATCAACTGGTTTTGAAATATTATATTCTGGATCAGCGAGGTTGAGGTGTTGAATATGAGGCCAGGACTCATTCTTAAATGATAAATTAGGCAGGTTATTGATGATGCGTGATATTACGAGTGCTTGGGTACTAAATTGATAGTCACCGTATAATGATTCGCAGACTAGTGTAACCATGCTTTTACTTTGCTTTGAACTGGGACCAATGCCAGCCACAGATGCGTGATAGCGTTGGCGCTTTAGTCCTAGAAGTTGAGCTGCATTCTCTGATATAAGAGTTACTTGAGACCCTTGGTCTAGGAGCGCCGTTAGAGTTATGTAGGTACCATCCGCCGACTGTGTTTTAATAGATATTGTCGTAAGAAGTATCTCTTCGTCATCCGATGCGACATAGTTAGCATAATGTTGTTTAGGTTGCTTATTCGAAACTGGAGCGCTTACTGCTGAGTGCGATGTACTCTGAGTGGGTGGTGGCGCCTGCACGTTTTGCGTTGCTTGCAGTTTACTGTACTTGGACTTTGATTTTGATTGCATTATTGAGTCATGAATTTTGGTTTTATGTGGTTCATTGCACTCCTTACAACGTCGAATTGAAGTGCATGGTTTATCATAATGCGTGTAGAGACAATTAGGACAGATGTTATGTTTTGATATCGTTTCTATTTGCTCCTTGGCAGGTAGATTGAGGAAAGTGATTATCCTTTTCTCTACATTGTATAGGTTCCAGTGCCGTAAATTTACTTTCAATAAACGTCATAAATTCTTCAAGTGTAGGTTGAGCGCGGCGCCTTGCGGGACCCCTTGTAGTCGCTGTAGGTATCAATGTCTAGCTTTTTCGATAAAATGTGTACTATTAAAGGATCCCAGCTGTTGGTGTCCACCCCCAGGTTATGTACGGCGTGGATGCATTCAGTTGTAGTGTCGTAGAGCTTCTTCAATTCATATGAGGTTTGTTTGTGAATATTGGGCTGATTGAGAAGGATTTCGACTTGCTTGGTGAATAGGAGCTGCGGGTTATTGTAGCGATGATCTAATATTTCCCAGGCAGTGCCGTAGTTCTCGGCTGATATATGAAGGTGTTGAATAATGCGCTCTGCTTCTCCCTTGACCTTACATTTTAAATATTGCATTTTCTGCGCGTTTGTTAGATACTTATTGTAATGTATCGCTTCGGTGTATAAATCGCAAAATGTAGGCCACTGTGTGTACTTTCCCGTAAATATGGGAATATCAATCTGAGGTAGAGAATGTTGTAGGTGTGCGCTTGACCCTAGCTTTTGGTTCAGGGTCCGCTTTGAGGTAAGTGGCCCTCGATGTCAGCGAATTTTCTTTTATATTTATTGTCTGATCCTGTTGATAAAATATCGATGCGCAGATGTAGATCATCGATGTTTCGCCAGCGCTGTTGTAGGTTACGCAATTCGTCTTCAATCTCCCATTTTTCTTCGAGTTTCTCGATATTGATGCGATTTATCTGTCGCTCCAATGCCCGGAAATTAGCGTATTGTTGTACTAAAAGATCTTGCAGCCCTTGGCGCGTGTCGGATTTTTCCAAATGAATGCTTGGGATGTGAAAGTTTGTTTTCGATGTTGTTGGTTGGGAGAGTTTGGGAGTTGAAGGCCGCTCGGAGTCCGATGTCATGGTCGCTCTGGCTGTTGTATAGAAGCTCATAACTTCATGATAAATGTTTTTTGTAAAATAATCGGATGTTTTGTCTTCTGCTGATTCCAATTTCTCATTATTGATGTCAAATTCACCCCACAGGCTGTCGATTGCTTCTAGACGTTTTACATAGTATTCCGGTGTTTTTCGATCCGCAGAATCCTTCTTATAATTGATGTAGATCCTTTCGATCTCTCGCATGATAGTGCTCTGACGTTCCAGTAGATCTTGCATGTCGATAGGTGATATTGAGGTATTGATTGATTGGATCCTGTCTACCCAATGTCTTCGCAGACCAAGTACAACCTTATGCGCCTTCTCAATCTGAGCTGGGGGATCCCGCTTGTGGGAAGCCAGCCAAACCGATTCGCAGTTATACCAAATCCACTCCGATCAAAGGATAGCAATGGCGTAGGATCCTTATGTTCGCTGTTTTCCTTCGACGAAGGTCCAAATAATAAAATGCTCGAAGGACCAAAAAAAATGTAACGATTTACACTTTAAGCTGATAGATGATATAAATGATATAGATGATAGTTGCTGCTGCTGCTACTGATGCTGATAGATGCTTCTGATATATGGTGATAGATTCCTTATGATGCTGATACTGATAGGCGATGATAATAGGGATGTCAAATGAAACCCGTTGAGTGCGTAATGATCACTGTTTTTATTGTAATAATGTCGAATTTATATACATCTAATATTGCTTACTCAGATAAACGCGGTGAACGAGTGCAATGACACATTGGCTCGTACAATGTATAATATTATAAATCACTTAAACACTAAATCTCAGTGCAGGTCCCAACCAAGATGTTGTAAATGTCATCATAATCATATAGCAGATTCTTGCAATGTGGAGGAGTATGAAGCTTCTTGTGTAGCATGCTCAGTTTTTCATTTTGCTACAAACAAATCCTGTCTAGCTTTAAAATGTTAAAGTATAATTAAACATGATAAAATCTGTTTTAAAAAATGTTTTATTGAAAATAAAAAATAAGGTGGATTTAGAGTGTTCTATGCATCTCTTCCTCCCTTCAGAAGTTTTGCTCTGTATTAAATATTTTAGGATTTTAGGATATCATTCAATCTCATTCCGTCCATCTTTTATCATTTACTTTTTTCCACTAGCATGATTTCAAAGCTGAATTATGTTTACCTTTTTATAAACTAAACAGCTCTTAGTTCCGGGTGGACGGATTCTGTACTCCTCCAGAAAATCCAGCTTTTGATAGACCAGTCAGTTCTACTAAAGATAGCTGAACATCTGGTTAAAACAGGTTAGAAAGGTTCATCAAGAATAAAAATATGTAATTTCTTAATTTGGATTTCGTAAAAGTAGTACAGATAGTTTGGGTATGTGGTTTATAAGAATAAATTTACAGTGGCAGCTTTTTTAGATATTTCCGCAGCTTACAATAATGTTTATTGTAATAAACTTGTTATCCATAAGGTATATTTCTGTGACATGTAAAGATGGAAGTAAATTGTTAAGTACACTCTTCAGAGGATTACCACAAGGGGTTCGGTTCTAAGTCCTTTACAATTTATATAGTGATGATTTGGAGGTGTCGTGAAACGGATTAAATGTATTGCAATATGCTGCTGACTGTATGTATATATTCCAAATAAAAATAAAAATCAAGCTTGTAACACTCTGACAAAATCTTTAATCTTCTTGAGGGTTGGTTGGATTTACACTGGTTACACCAATATATTTTTACATCATTATTATTGCACGTTATTTACTGATAACATCCTTCCCGAGTCTCCTCGTGAACTGTTGAATTAGACAGATATCAAATGCTATTTGACAAATTGCCGACATTTTGACAGCATTTACTATGAAGATATATATTTTAGAACCTAATTGTATAAACTGTGCAAGTTTTTGAAGATAAAATGTTAACACTGATAAAATTAATATTTGCTATACATACTTAAAAGTATGATATTTTTTTTTGTTTCAGTATTGGTTATGCCATTGCCCAAAGACTAGGATATGAAGGTGCATCCATAGTCATCTGTAGTAGAAAGGAAGAAAATGTAAATAGGGCTGTGAAGAATTTGAGAGCAGAAGGTATTAAAGTTGAAGGTATAGTATGCCATGTTGGAAATGCTGACCATCGTAAACAGTTATTTGACTTAGTAAGTTATTATTTTTAGGTTTAATTTATATTATTAATTTTACTTGTTGTTGACCAGGAACTAATCACAAGCCTACATATTTAACACATAAAAAAAAGTAAAACTGATCCCTTTAAATCATTTACATAATTATTTGAAGATGATTTGTGAAATATTTGTTTGTTACAGAAAAGAATTAAAATCCAAAACAGTATTTAAACAATTAGACGTGAATTTTGCCACAATCAAAAATTTTATTTATAATTCAGCTACTTTAATTAGGGAACTTCACATCATCGGCTAGTAACATTGAACGAATATGCACTATACTATTTCCATTTCTTTATTTTCTCGATAACAGCTCCTGTGAAAACTTGTACGAGCGTTTTTATTACATTATGTATGTATTTTATAAAAATATGACGTTTACACACGTACAAGGTTACCTATATAATACCGTCGGAGAAACTGTAGGGATGGAGCTACATCGATAAACGTACCTAACACGATAACAGACCCGATATTTTTTTACAAAATGTAAGAAACTAAACTACTGCCGGATACTTTTGTACAAATTTACTAACTAATATTATATTTCATTACAATATGTTACTCGTATTAATTCTTGATTGATAATGCCAACTTATTTAAAATTTTCGAAGCTGTTGTAAAATAAGTAGGTGTAGGTAAGTACTCGACAATGAAACGAAGTAATTATAACTACAGGTAATCTTTATTAATTTATTTTAATCAAAATCTGATGAATCGTCACTCACTCGATGAGCTCTCCCCAACATTTATTATAAGTTCCTGTACTTGTATATTATCGAATGCCACATGAATGTCCCAATCCGACGCTATAATGTTTTGGGTTGTTCTCACAATTTTTTCCCAGTTTTGGGCAGTTACTTCCGCACATGCATTTTTTAATAACTCTAACATCTTGTTTGCCGTAAAAGGGGGATGGGTATTGTTTCGAGCGGCGTGTCCTTTGATTTGTGCCCATATTAGTTCTATAGCATTGTACTGGCAATTATACGGCGAACCCAATAAACACATTCGGCAGATATTTCGTCGATAACATATCTTTTAGGGAGGCTTTTTTTCGATTTTAAAATATTCACTAATGTACGACCCACATTTTCGCCGTGACGTTGGAGCCAGTCAATTATCTCTTGTTTTTTATTGGCCTACGTCGGCATTTTATCAATTTGTCTGGAGTGATATGTAGCGTTGTCCATAATAATTATGGACGGTTCCTCCAGAGATTGCACCATTTCTTTAAACCATCCTTCGTAAATCTCCGCGTTCATTTCTTCGTGGTAGACCACTGTTTTCTTGGATTTAAAGGCCAGTAAAGCATCTGACTCGAATCTTTTCGTAGACCCTGCATGGCATATGATACGGTGTTCACCTTTTCCCATTGGCACTGAAGCGTCGGTGTCGTCAGTCCAGATTCTTAGATACTGTGTGGTTTGCATTTAACCAAGTCTCGTCAGTGAAAATAACTTTTGACCAATCTGATACCTTTTTGGCTTCGCTCAAAAATTCGCAGCGAGCCTGCATCTAATAATAAATCATTGAATAAGTAAAAATGGAATGCGACACAAAATTTGTTTTGAATGATTAACCTAACCTAACTCACAATTTTTAGAAATAGTAAAGTCTACGAATAATTGAATTCTATTATAGTATTATTTTTATTACCTATAGATACTTGAAATTTTTAGATAATTCATCAGAATGCGTAACAATTTGCCATTTGTTTCACTTAGCAATTATTGGGTTTTAATAAAAATAATATATTTTTGTATAGGTACATTGTTTGTATTCTTTTAAAAATACGACCCTTTGACCTTTTTGGGTAAAAGATAAAATATCTATTACAATTTTCAGGCTATAAGAAAATATGGAGGAATAGACATATTAGTTTCGAATGCTGTAGTTAATCCTGCAGTTGCTCACATATTGGAGGTAAATATTACGAACTAAATATTCAAAAATAAAAGCAGTATCAAAAAGATATCATAATATCCAGATATTGTTTAGCCCAAAATGACCAAGGCTTTTGTTATGAATTGACCACTTAGTGAATCTACCAAATTATTGAATGGAACCGGGAAAACTATTAATCAAGAATCGGGATATTTCCTATTTTTGGGAATAAAATATGGGTAGGTAATAATAACATTAACACAGCAGTGTTGCCAGATGGGCTCGGCGACTTACCCCTAGAATAATTTGATTTCTCCCTAGAAATCCCCTAACCAAGTAGATGGCGGCATGCCGCGTTTTTTCAAAGAGGCGGTCATGTTGATAAATGATAGGCATATTATAAAAAGTATTTATAATAGACAACTGATTGACAGCTGTAAGTTTAATTTCCTTTTTGGTTATAGAAGACTTTGGTTATAGATTAGTTTCGACATAAATTCTACTCACAGTTACACTACCAGCGATATTACGATATCGTCCGTGGAAAGTGATACATGTTCATTAGAGGGGCTTGATATAGGTAAAACCAGGAGAGATGGACCAGCGGGTGAGAAGGACCATCGTAATTTCTACCAAACTATTACTTTTATTTCTACCAAACTATGATTTTTATTTGTGAAATTAATAAAATACGAATTAAAAGGTTTCGGAAGCGTCATTTGTTTTGTATAGGTATTTTAAAAACGAAGGTACGTATAAGATACTCTGTTTATAGAATATGAATTGATGTTTCTGTGTTAAAATGTTCATAAAATGATAAAATAACCTCAAAATTTTTGTTTATTTGTTGTGATTTTGATATGAGAAAGTGGTCCGTCACTCAAAGCAATTTAGGAGAGATAGACCATGATATGTACGGGTGAGATGCACTAATACTATAACATTTTTTTGCAAATTTTAAGTGGTTTTAGATTATTAGTTACAATTTATTTTTAATCTATACATTTTTAATGAGTTATCCTCTCCTTTTGTAGGTAATATGCCTTCAACATATAAGAGAAAAAGTGGAGTATGTAGAGGTGTTTTGTGTGCTTTAAAGTGCTTTAACTGATGCTTTTCAGGCTGTTTCTGATGGAATGGGTATCAATGTAGCGGCAAAAACATTTGGGATACCAAAAACTACATTTAAGCGAAGACTAGCAAAAAATAACTTGACTAAAAGCGACGTTCTTGGTCCGAGTGGCATACTGCAGCCTAAAAATGAGAAGAAGATTGTCACGCACATTAAAAAGTTACAGAAAAGTGTTCCTAACGTAACTGCTGGGGCAAAAGATGAAACGATTTCTATCATCGCTTGCTGCAGTGGAGAAGGTGTTTTACTTCCACCCTATAGCATATTCAAGGGCAAAAATAAAAAAACCTGAATTTGAGGATGGCATGCCACCCGGCTCTGTGGTAACAAAACCGCCCCGCAAAACCACAAGGTAAGTGCGTCTTGATCCTTGATGGACATTCTTCCCCGACATGTTGGAGTTTGCTGAAGAAAACGAAATTATTTTGGTTTGTTTGCCCAGCCACACAACCCATTTCCTTCAGCCGCTTGATAGATCATTTTTCAAGTCCCTAAAATACTTTTATTATGACGAATGAATAAATTCATTACTGCTAACCCATCAAGAAAATTAACACGCTTGCAGTTTGGAAAGATCCTGGCTTCAGCTTGGAATAAATCAGCTTCAGTGAGCAATGCAATATCAGGCTTCTCAGCTACTGGGATCATACCGTTTAATAGAAACGCTATACCAGACTATGCTTTTTTAACATCAAGTAACTCAAATTACGACAGTTAGCTAAAAACTGCTGCTACAATTCAACAGGATCAACCTACTAAAGCACAGCCAGCAACCAATCAAAAACCATCAACTAATGAAGCTCTCTGTCTAAAGGTGACGCCAGGAAAGATTTTGGATGTAGTTTAACCCAATCCCCATCATAGAAAAAACTGCAAATGTTCGTCATAGGTCAAGAAAAATAGCACAAATTTTTAACTATACTGAGAATATCCAGAATTTAAAAGGAAGTCAATCAAGGAAAATGAATGCAAAAAAGACGATAGCTAAAAAGGAAAATTCTACTGAAACTCAACAGACTTTCACAGAAAAAGATGGGAACTAAAAGACGAATTTCTGCACAAAAAAGAAAATAAAGAAAAAAAAAGACCAAAAAAACAAAAAAAAATTAAGACAGTTCTGATGTACTTAGCTAGTGAACACGAGGTTATAACTCTGCGTGATAGTCCTGAAATGGATGACATAGAATGGGATAACAACGAATGTGCAGGCTGTGATGAAAACAATGAGGATACCCTGAGTAAAGATGAATGGCTGCAGTGCACTATTTCTAAACGTTGGTCCCATGAAGGCTGCACCAAATATTGCGATATGTGCGACCGATGCGGGGATATGGTAACCAATTGAAGATTTTATTTTTATTTAATTGTTTATCTTACTTGTTAATTTCAATTTTGGGGAGACGAACCGAGGGTCCTTTTTTAAATTTCAATTGTTAACAAAAAAAAGCTATGATCGTGCCATATTAAATTAAACAAATGTTGACTATTAATAGTTAATTACCATAAGCCAAAAGTGTATATTCGTTATTAAAAAATAAAAAAGATGTTCAAGTTGAAAAAATGCAGTCCATTTCTCCTGGTTTTCCTATAACGGTAAAGTTTTACTGATTAGGACGCTGCGATTAATTTTTCTTTTAATATTCAACAAATATATACTATGAAACTTTATTATTGCTGTATTTTATTACTTATGGCTAAAAGATATGTCCCAAACTGGGCTAGGTCTTTGTACACCATTTAAAAAAATTGACAAATAAATGGTAATTATAGGAAAAATACAAATAATTTGATTTAATCAGTAGTTAGATGGTAAGAAAATAAAAAAGTCAACATTATTTGTGTTCGTTTTAGCGGGCAACATTGACAATGAGTCTTTTCTATGGCGGAAGTTGTCAAGTGAAGTTACTTCACTAAGCAGAGGGGACAGCCACGTTTCTGGCAGCACAATTCACTCACATCACATTGATATTTGTCTGTTTGTGTGTTTGACTCTTCGTTGCGCTTGAATTCTTTCTTTCGGTTTACAACTGTTAAATAAGCTAAAAAATACACATAACAATTCAATTCAACCAACCAAAACTAAAACTAACTCGATACACAAAACTAAAAGATCTAATTAAACCTTAGTTGTCAAAATGACATTTTTTCCGCCATGATGTTTTTTGTTTGTGTTGCACACTAATAATGCTCAATTTCATTTCCTACCAATAAACAAAGTGTTTTAATAACAATTTAACAATCAAACAGGGTTCTTAGCATCTTAAACAATTTTTTGATAAAGTGTACAAAGACCTGGCCCAGATTCCTTGCATTTTGGGACATTTCTTTTATTAGTTATCCTCAACATTTCGAATCTCGACTATTTGTCTAGTCTAGTTGTCTACCTGTTGTCAGTCTATGGTAATTTAAAGTGGTAAAAAAACATTGATAACGAAACTTTGGAACGTGATATATGGCAAAAAAACTGTATTTGACGTGTTTTTTAAATTTCCCCTAAACATTCTTTCCCCCTATTTTGCCCCTAACTCGGTCGAAAAACCCCTAAATCTAGGGGGAAATCCCCTGATCTGGCATCATTTTCAACACAAATTGCAGATTAAGTCGTTGATACATGCTGCTTTAAACCAGAAGTGCTTCCATCTGACCAAGACTTTGAGAGAGTATGTGATGTATATATACAGGGTGTCCAGAAGGTCAATGTCCAAATAGAAGGGGTTCACGCACCATGGTCCAAATAGTAAAAAACAATATTTGAAACAATCTATGTGGATTAGCTTAGTAGAAAGAAAAAGAATGTGTCAGTCTGAATATTTATAACAGTCATCAGTCATACGTGTTTTCCTTGTGTCCCGTTATTTTATCAGGTTCCATATCCATATTTCTCATTTATTTTATCAGGTAGGAAGCTCCATATTTCTCAGTAGCGACGAGTAATTAGCGAACTTACGTTGTGCAAACAAAAAAAAATGGCGATCGGTTAAGTTTCGGGGTTTAATGTTCGATCGGACACTTGGCGGTTGTACGTGGAGCGCCTAGAACAATATTTTATCGTAAATAAAATACCGAGTGAACTTAAAGTGCCAAGTGCCGAGTTATTAGTGGACTTATGTACACCAGACAACCGGATTATGTGGCTGTATTTAAAAAAACTGTCTGTAAAACTTGTGAGTTCGGGCCCTGGTTAGAAGAAAGCCTGAGGGATCAATTTGTTTGCGGGATCCAGTGTGAAGCGATACGCCACGGCTGTTTCAAGAGGACAATCTCGATTTTACCAAAGCGTATCAGTTGGCTGTCAGTATGGAGGCGGCTGATAAGGATGCAGCGTGGGTGAAATGTGACCCTGAGGCGGCGTGGCGACCAGCAGTGCGTGGGCGTGCGGCTCGGAGCGTCCCAGGCGAGCAGTGGCGTCGGGCGCGGCGGTGCGTGGCGGACAGGTGGCGCCGGCTGATTGGCCACAGCTGCGGTAGGCGGCTGCAGACCCGCGTTGCCGTGCCTGTGGCGGCGCGCACGAGTGGGTGCGATGCAGATTTGCGCGCTATTTGTGTAGTTCGTGCAAACAGCAGGGTCATCTGCGACGCGTTTATCCCAAGGTGATGAGTCATCACAATGTCGACGTGGAGATGCCGGCGATGGCTGCAGATACTGAAGACAGTAATTGTGGTAGAAGTTAATCGCCTAGCTTTAGAACTGTGTAAGCCGTTTATGATTAACTTGAAAGTAGAAAACAAGGCCATCTCGATGGAATGTGACACGGGTAGTGCAGTGTCATGTTTAAGTTTTGAGTGTTACAAAAAATATTTCTATCAATTAAAATTAGAGGAATGCCGTTTGATTTTAAAATATTATACAGGAGAGACATTGCGCCCCGTAGGGGTAATCAGGCCCCTAGTTCGATACCGCGGACATGAGAAATATTTAGACCTTTATGTAGTGCGCGACGCTAAAACAGCGTTAGTAGGGAGGCAGTGGTTACTGGAACTAAAGATACATTTACCTGAACTTAAAATTGACGCAGCGAATCATAATAATATTAATTACAATTAATTTTACTGATTTCAGTTACAAATATTGTGAGATTCACCGGCGGCAAGGTTAAAAAGAAAAAGAAAATATCTTTATTTCAGTAAATCATTTACAAATAAGTTGCTGGGGCTTTCCAGAAATTAATCAGAAGATACTTGTGTTGGGATAGCCTCGCTCTTCCTGCGTATTCATAACAATTTGGATTTACTTAATTAGTTAAGTTTAAATATTACAGTATAAGTTAAAGAAAACAAAGCTAGCAATTAAATTATATTTAAAGCTGTTTTAAGGAGAAAAAATATACCCAAGTAGTTGTATATGCGTGCGTGCGTGCGTTTGTGTGTGTGTGTTGTTTGTATGTGCTGCGTGTGTATCCACTTGTTTTTCCACGGTAATAAACACGCATAAGGGACTTTTTATGTTTAATCGCTTAGTATTCTGTTTATCGCCTAGCCCAGGTATTTTTCAAAAGCATTTAGAATAATTGTTTGCCGATTTGGCTTTTGCGGGGGTTTTCTTAGATGATATTATTATCACGGGACGGAATACACAAGAACATATAGACAATTTACATATAGTTTTCGAACGATTAAAATGTGCGTTTTTCAAGGAATCAGTTAATTATCTGGGCCATGTCATTAGCAAGGGGGGAGTACAAACTTGTCCTGATAAAATTGAGGCTATAATTAATACATTTGCACCTACGACGCTATCCGAACTTAGGTCATTCATAGGCATGGTATTATATTACGCTAAATTTATCAGAAACGTGAGTACCCCTGTATAATTGACTCAGAGCTAATGTTAAGTATGTATGGAGTAACGAATGTGAGAGGGCATTCGCTATTATTAAAGACAAGTTAATGTCGAGTGAAGTGTTAGTGCACTACTCGAGCGAGCTGCCCCTGATCATGCCTGCGGACGCGAGCAGCGTCGGCATCGGCGCCGTCATCGCGCACGTCACCGGCGACGGCGAGCGCCTCATCGTGTATGCCTCGCGGTCGCTGACGCCGGCCGAGCGGGCGTACTCGCGATAGATAGAGAGGCTTTAGGTATAGTATATGGAATTAGGAAATGTTACAAATATCTGTATGGGCGGCGGCTTACCTTGAGAACGGACCGTAAACCGTTAACGTACATTTTCGATAGTAAAGCAGGCATCCCCGTAACAAAGGCGGGCTGCACTATTAACACAGTACAGTTTTACAGTTATGAAACAGAGTACGTCTCATCGCAAAAGAATTGTGCGGGAGCGCTGTCACGGCTGCCACGACATCCACTGCCACGGCCTCGGACTGTCGACCCATCAAAGAAAGTACGTACGTACCTGAATTTTGTAGAGACGTTCCTGCCGGTAACTCGAGATGACGTGCGAGTAGCGACTAGTAAGGACACGCTTCTAAGCAAGGTACGCAACGCTTCTTACCTTGTATGTTGAATCCGGGTGGCCGTTAACATGCACGGAAGACGAATACAAGCCATATTACAATAAACGTAATGAGATTTATGTGGATAAAGGGTGTTTAATGTGGGGCTATCGGGTCATTATTCCGTCCGCATTACGTAGCTTAGTTTTGAAGCAGCTATACGCGAGTCACATCGGGAACGTTAAAACGAAACCGCTAGCCCAGAGCTACGTATGGTGGGCGGACATCGATGCCGATCTAGAGGCCGTGTGTGTGCAGTGCGCCACGTGTGCGGCGGAGGTGCAGGCGCCGCCGCGCGCACCGCCAAGTCCGTGGCCTTACGATCTGCGGCCGTGGAGTAGAATCCACTTGGATTTTCTAGGTCCCTTACATGGTAAAACCTTTATATAATAGATTCTGGCACGAAATGGTTAGAGATACTCAAAATGACTCGAACAAACGCGGTATCTGTGATTAAAACGGTGAGGGACACTTTCGCGCGGTTCGGCTTAGCGACAGAAGTGGTATCGGATAGAGGACCGCCTTTTACGAGCCTCGAATATAGAAAGTTTTTACAAAAAAATGAAATTCATCAATCGTTCCAGAAAGTACCTTGTAGACAGCGGTTACGGTCAATCCATTCAGAGACACATCAACCAATTAAAACGCAAATCCCGATACTCTGCCGTGTGCCCGGAGAGCGACGGGGAAGTTCTAGCCGAGTCGTTAAATATTTATCAAAATGTATGCGTAAGAGACGTGACGTAAGATACGAACAAAACAAGTTGTCGTACTGACCGACTGATTTTCGGTACCTGGCACGGGGATGGGTGATAAGAGTGGGGAGCGACTCCCTGGATCGTCAACCTGAACAAGTGTCCCTTTCATGCACTTAATCTTTTAGTAGTATTTTACATCTCTTTATTCATTTTAAATAATTTTAAAAATAGGTGCTTCCTCAATTTAAAGATCATAAATAAAATCAGATCAATTTAAGTGGCAAGTATTATACCTTTTTAGAAACTGCATTAGATGCGCCAACTTTTGAGAGTAAATACCAGCCTCATTTCCTACATGATTTTTACATGGTGGAGCAGAGAAAATTAGGTATAAAGAATTGCGACTGATACGCTTTGGCAAAGATTGACCTCTTGAAACAGCCGTTGCCGTATCGCCTCACACCGGATCCCGCAAACAACTTGATCCCTCAGACTTTCTGCTAACCAGGTCCCGAACTCACAAGTTTTAGGCAGTTTTTTTAATACAGCTACATAATCCGCCACTGTTTCACCATTTTGTATGCCTTAATTTGTAACGTTCCGCCAAAATACTCGGCTTGGGTTGTGTTAACTGTTCGAACGGTTTCGATGACGGTTTGTCTGGTGTACATAAGTCCACTAATAACTCGGCACTTGGCACTTTAAGTTCACTCGGTATTTTATTCATGATAAAATACTGTTCAAGGCGCTCCACGTATCCGCTCCGATCGACATATATTTTTTTTTGCTTCCACAATGTAATTTTGCTAGTTACTCGTCGCCACTGAGAAATATGGAGCTTCCTACCTGATAAAATAAATGAGAAATATGGATATGGAACCTGATAAATAAAGGAAAACACGTATGACTGTTGACTGTTATAATTCTGACTGACTCACTGACACATTCTTTATTACCCCCAAGCTGCTAATAAAATATATAAACTAATAACCTACTTACCTAAGCTCCTAATACATACATTACAAAAGGTTTATTACCTATGAACATTTAGTAACCTATTAATAACCGAAAAAAAAAATCTAAATCGGTCAACATTTACAGATTCAGCATACGAATTACTGCTATAAGGAGTGATTTTTCACTTTTTTTAGAAATCATCCTATACCTACTAAACTAATCCACATAGATATTTTTTAATATTTTTTTTTTACTATTCGAACCATGGTACGTGAACCCCTTCCATTTGGACGTTGGAGGACCTTCTGGACTCCCTGTATATATGTTCCGTCGGTTAAAACAATTGATCGATTTGGCTCACCATAGTCTAAAAATTTTTGAGATAGTTAATTCGCAAGTATCTTTCGTGCTTTTCCATTAGCAGTTTGCGATTATCTGCCGTTGGTTTCAATTTAAAACCTAATGAGATGACGTATTTTCGTAACGTCCTGACACAACCTTTATAATCTATTTCTTTTTTAAATTTTGCGTGTAGCATTTTCACCGTCGGAATTTCTTTATTTGAAATGTGAAAGTTGTGAAATAATAGGTCTTTACCTATGAAACTGCCGTTTTGCCGTACTGGCCATTTCAAATGAAAAAAATTTTTTTTTGACTGATAATTCTAATTTCAAATTAATTTAATTTGACAAACATGGATTTCTTTTTCTAAAATCGTCATTTGTTTAGGTAATAGTTAGTGTTTTGTTTTCAACGTATTCAAACATTTTTCGTCATCATGGATAAGTTAAAAATTCGAGTAATTATGGAGTATGAGTACCGTCGTGGCAGCAAAGCGGCACAAGCGGCACGCAACATCAACGACGTTTACGGAGCGAACACTACAAACGAACGCACCACCCGTTATTGGTTTACCCGCCTCCGTTCTGGAAATTTTGACCTGAAAAATGAACCCCGTGGTCGTCCGAAAACTTTGGTCGACAATGACGAATTAAAGGCAATTGTGGAAGCTGATGAAACTCAATCCACGGCTGAATTAGCAGCAGCTTTCGACGTTAGCATCAAAACAATATTGGTCCATTTGCGTCAAATTGGCAAGGTAAAAAAGCTTGACAAATGGGTACCCCACGAACTCAATGACCGCCAGCGCGAAGTACGCGTGGAGACGTGCCTTGCACTGCTCAGCAGGCATACAAATGAAGGAATTCTGAACCGCATTGTTACTTGTGACGAGAAATGGATCCTGTTTGACAATCGTAAGCGCTCAGCAAGTTGGTTGGACCCTGGTTCAGCACCCAAACAATGCCCTAAACGAAAATTACCCCTAGAAAAGTGATGGTCACTGTTTGGTGGTCTAACGCGGGTGTAATTCATCACAGCTTCTTGCCAAACGGGACAAGCATTACTGCAGATGTGTACTGTGAATAGGTAAAGACCTATTATTTGGTGTAGTTTTAGTACTACCCTAACTGTGACGGTTGCAAGGCACCACTGGTTTTGAACCGTATAGCCAAATGTATGTGCTGTCAAAAATGCCTTTTTGTTGCGAAACATAAGTCATAAGCGATTACATATGTGATACGTGCCTTCAAGGGTGATTTGAAAAAAGTTTTGATCCATGCTCTGGATCAGTAATAAATAACAGTTACTAATAAGAGTAGCGCGAAAGATCTCAATCTGAGTTTCAGATTTTGTTTTAAGTTTGTCTATTCAAAACTCTATTGGGTTGGCTCAGTGTGCCCTCGTTTTTACTGTATCCTGTTTGTTATTTATCGGTCAGGTTACGTTAACTGTCCCGTAAAAAAACATTTTATTAAATATCTTAATTATTTTACAGTTTTGTTACAAATCATGTTGAGATAAAATCACCAAAGACTACTCGTGATTATTAGTTAAAGTATATGATTAATATGGCTAAGTTAAATAATAAGCAGCAACAAGAAGTAACGGTATGGAACCAATAAAAGGAAAAATGTTAAATAAAAATACTTTTTGATGCAGTTCTTGTACGTCAAAATACAGAGATTAAATTTAATTTCATATTAAATTTATTAAAACATGAAACCATGATTTTGTTTTATTTTAACAACTTTATCTATGCCGGTAACGAACATGACAAAATGCGGTGCGCTGGCCGTATTTTTATTAATTTAAAATTAAATTAATTAAAAAGCACGATCTTTTTATACGAACTCTCACATTATTTATGTGTATACGTCTATATTGCAAAAAAATTCTAATTTATGAAACTTTATTTAAATCATCTATTTTTCGATTTGGTACAAGTTTAAATAAAAATGCCCATATTCTGGGAGATGAACAAGTGCGCGGCATTTCACTTCAGCTACTGTAAAGCAAAAGAGGTACGCGACAAATACAATGTCTCGTCAGTAGCGAAACCAAACGCAAGCAGTACCTACACAATTACTGAACAGCTGTATCATCTGCTGTCACTGATAAATTGTATACATACACTGACACTTGTAGAGAGGATGTTGTGGAAGTTAGTATAGTAAAGTTATTTTTTTTTCATTTCAAGAATTGTTTTAGAGATGAAAACTAAGTTAAAATTATGATTAGTCTTAAGAGTCTTTTAAGTTAAAAAAAAAATAAGAGGGCAAACAGACAAGCACTAATACGAAAACTTGTTACACTTACTTATATTCTACATTTAATTTAAACATTAATTCTCATGATTTCAGTTTGAAGAACAAGCTTGGGACAAAGTGTTTGATATAAATGTCAAAAGTGCATGCCTTCTGGCAAAGGAGGTGTATCCAGAGTTGATTAAGCGTGGGGGTGGAAGCATTGTATTCATTTCGTCCATAGCTGCTTATCTACCATTAGCAGTAAGAAATATTTTCAAATGATATTGGTATAAGGCCTTTATTATCATAATATGGGTTTTTATAGGTATGGTGCATGTATAATGCATCTAGATTAAGATAATCTATTATGACGATAAAGCAAATACCTTCATTAAATACTCAAAATTTAGGTACTTATAAAAAAAAAATTTTTTTTCATTCTCTTGCAGACTGTGTCTGTGTATGGCGTCAGCAAGACTGCTTTACTTGGATTGACAAAAGCCATTTCGAATGAAGTAGTACATGATAATATAAGAGTCAATTGTGTTGCACCAGGAACTGTTCCTACAAAATTTGCTTCTTTTGTAAGTATTAAAAATGTATTCATTATATTATAAAAATTTTCTTAACAGTAAATAGAATAACACCACTGATACTGTTCAGAATCAATTTCATACATCCATGAATTTACATCGACTGAAATTTATCAGATTTCTTGAACATTTATTTATTAGTGCCAGCTATGATGAACTATAGTCTAGAGGTAACTTTTAATCATGTAGACTCATTTATTAAAACAGTGAGTGACGTCCACAGAGACACGCCACAAACAAAAAGCCGTCTTTTTTGTGGATGGCACTCAACATACTCATAAATGTTGATGACATGAAGCCCATGATGATACAATTCAATTTTCACAGATTACATCAACAGAAGCAGCCAAAGCCACTATACTCTCAAAAATAGCCATGAATAGATTTGGCAAGGTACATGAAATTGCTGCAGCTGTAGCATTCCTGGTATCTGAGGATGCCTCTTATGTCACTGGAGATACAATAGTGGTAGCTGGTGGAATGCATTCTCATCTTTAGTATTCAAAATAAAGAATAGAGTATTCAAAAAATGTTAAGAGTTATAAAAATTCACTGATATGTTTTATTAAAGGTTATGGTGTTAGTTGTAATGATTCTACAATGTAATAGTCTGTTATTTACAGAATTAACATACATCTTTTAAATTATAACCAAAATTAAATAAATTGTTATTATTCATTATATTATTTCCTAAATATCCTCTAGTAATTTAGTTTAAATAGAAATACAGAATAAACTTAACAACTTTATTCATCATCATCAGAATCTAATATATGATTTTTATGGATTCCAATAGATCTGAAAATATTACTTGATGGACCAGTGTTACCTTGCTCCTCTTTAAGACTTTGGACTAGATTTTGTAATATAGACTTACTGTTATCTAAATCTTTTTTGTCATGCAACTTATCATTTATTTCCTGATCAATTTTTACATTAATGTCAACATCAATATCATCATCAGTATCTAAATCCTCATCACTATCCAATATTCCAGGATTTCCATTTGATACAATTTTCAGCATTTTTTGTAAAGTTTCCATAAACTCATCAGTATCAAATTCTATAGGATCATCTCTTGTCTCAAACTCATTTGTTTCTATGCCTTCAAAGTGTGAAGTTTTCTGCAAGAACTCTGCCAGCTGTGATGTCATTGTTTCAGGCTCTATTCTATCTATTTTTTGTCCATATCTTTTGGACAAAATATTATTTAGTTCCTGGGAATCAATGTTTAGCCAGTCATCACAATCTTCTTTCAACTCATCTACAGGCCTTATAGATTCCTTGAATTTGTTAAAATCTTGCAAAAGCTTCAACTTTTGAATATCATTGTAGACTGATGTACTGTTTGGACATTCAAAGCTCACAAAATAATTTTTAGCATTGTTCAATAAAATATTATAATCCCGTGAGCCTTTAATATTGTCTTTGAAGTAACCATTTTTTGATAAACTCTCTATGAAAGCTTTGAATGGCTTTGAAGAAAACATATCATCAGTATCTTGCCTTGTTATAATGTTGTAGGCACATGCCAATTTTATGCCAGTACTAATTCTCTTGTCTTGAATATTCAGAAATGTTTTCTTTCTGAAGTTAAGCAACTTGGAATGCATTAGCATTGCATATTGACATTTCGTAAATTTAACCTCGACTGGATGTACATCCTCAAAATTTAAATCTCTACAGAGCTTAGCATCAATGGAGTCATGGTTACAGTATGTAGTTACTAGTTGCGATATTAAAGCTGGTTTCATTTGAAGCAGAGAAGCTACTTCTAGAGGAAGGTACACTACAGCTTGATGTAAATTTTGACATATTTTATCAGGGTAAGTTCCAATTCTGTCAAGGATAGCTTGTTGAACCTCTTGTGATGCAACTGTCACTTCTGGGTTTTCAGATATTAATGATATAGCTTTATCTATTTTTAAATCAGTGTCACCATGGAGTGTTGGTGGAATAATGTGAATGCTACCATTATGTACAAACACCTGGAATCAAATAAGGAGAACATACATTTTATTATCACAATTTAATTGATAATATCTTCAAAGTGAGTTTATGAAAATGTAACTTACTCTGTTTTCTGTACTTTGTGGATTTGCCCATGATGGCAGCTGATTTGCTGCTTCAATGAGCAAGAAATCCCCATCATTGTCAGAAACTTGGACAATCATGTCTTTGTATGTTTCAGTTATTTTTATGATTAAATAAATTATGAACCATTCGTCTTCTATATTGTCTCCAAAGCAAGTAACGCCCGTAAGATGCTTAGGCATATCTGGAAGTAATAACAATAAAAATGATGAATGTGTTTACTTGAATAGTTTACCTAATAGTAATGTATCAATGTAATTTTCCTACCTTTATCTACCCTAATTGGTAAACACACCCGAAAATCATCTCGGTGCCAAATGTATCCAGAGGTTAGTTTTGTGATTATTTGGTTGATTTCTTTATTTCGCTGGTCCCAACAGTTGTCATCTAAATTGGTTAAATAAGAAAAAAATTGACATTGCACTGTGTCTTCGAAGACTAATTTAGTGCATTTACAACCACTCATAATGTCCAAAAAATAAGATACAGCAAGATATTTTAATTTTCACAAAGTTTTTGTTTACTTTTGCTGCGTTCCGTTTGCCGATTACAGCGCTCACAGCGCTCATATACCGGCGTTTTTTTATTTTTTTGTACCCAAGATTTTTGGCCTGTAGTGTGACTTTGAAATGACATTATTCTGAACTAAAATATAAAACATTACTTTTTATTTCGGTAACAATTTCTCTGTTTAATAGTAAAAAAATAGGAATTTAGATATATTTTAGAACATGTTTAAAAATCCAAATTTATGGTAATTTTCATAATCAAGAATTGTGTTTTCACGATGTCGTTCTCTTACTACCTACAGAAATCCTTTCACTTAAAGTTAACTCTTACATAAAAATGTTTGATTTTTTTAGTACGCATTCTCAACTACTGTATTTATATTTAAAAAAGGCTAAAAACACTCTTTATTATACAGTTTAATAATAAAAAATACTAAATGTTAAACAGTATTTCTTGTACCTAGTGGAACTTGTCCTTTTAGTTACGCTGAATCAGTCACATTAAACAAGAAACCACCAAAGAAACCATATTTTTAGATCCTGGCATCACTTTTAAAAGCAAAGCAGCTGTCAAATCGGTTTGCGATCTTTTGTTTTCGCGGCAGTCAGTGTTCACAGTGTTACGCTACTAAGCGGTCGTTTTGCGAGTTCCACCTTGAGATCGGAGTTTTTTTGGTAAGTTAATGAATTTTACAGCAATTAGTGTACTTTTATACTTCTCAATTATTAAGCTATTGATTTTAACCTAGAATTTTGTGAAAATTGCCATTAATCGTCTATTTTAGTACATTTCACATATTGAGGACCTTAGTGTTACTTTCCATTTCGACATAATTCGTTACATCATAACTAAGCGGACTAAAATATTTCTAATTGGAACCATAAAGCTGCGTCTTGATTGGACAATACGAATTTTATTGAAGTGCTAATGTTAATTATATGCACTTTGTGCTCGCCACAATTGGAGTCCTTGATTTATAAAATATAAATTGCTAAAACTTTTACTTACTTATGCTAAATGTAAATGACTCATAGTCAACATAAAATACTATTTGCTTTTATACCTATAATAAAGTGTTTGGTAGAATTGTTACTTGTCATTGTCATGTAGAATTTTATTGTCATTTTATCAAAATGTTAAGCAATTTTTATTTTTAAACAGATTCGGTATGGTGCTCACAAACGCTGAAAGAATGAGAAGGTATAGAGAAAAACTAAAGAAAGATCCAGATCGATACATTGAATACTTGAAGAAACAAGCAAAACTCGTCAAAGAAAAAACTAAAAGAGTTAAAGAACTATCGGAAGATGAGAAAGCAAAACAACGTAAGAAATGGAGAGACGCAAAACGAAAACGGAGGGAAAAAAGGAAGGAAATTGTAAATGCAACCATGCTCGCAGAAAATAAACAGCAACAAACCGTAATAGTGACGTCAACGCCATCCACAAGTCAAGCTCATAAAAATGAACATAACACCATGGTACGTAACAAGAAAAAGTTGATGAGAAAATATAACAATGCACTGAAAACAATATCTACATTAAAAACTGCTCTAAATACAGCAAGACAAAATAATTATCGCTTAAAAATCAAATTTACAAAAGAGATAGATAAACTGAAGCTTGAAATGCAGAAAATGAAGGTACGGGAAGAAGTTTTAGAAAGCAGCTTAAAAAATCTTTATAAAAAATGTGACAAACGCAAAGATAAACAATTACTCAAAGGACTGACTGAGGATGAATCTATAAGAAAAGCTAAACACAAAACATATGCTGGTCAGCTACTTGGATTGAAAGGCAGAGTTCGGAAAGGTACGGAGAAGGTCAAAAATATAAAGGCGCAAATTGAAATTGAAAAGTTCTTTTGTCAAGACTCGGTGACTAGATGCACCGCCGGTAAAAAAGAATGTAGAAGTTATAAGAAGAAAAGAGAACAAATAAGATACCTTACCGACACTCTAGCAAATTTATATAAGATTTACAGATCCCAAGGAGGAAAGTTTTCCTTTTCTGTCTTTTTCAAAAACAAGCCCTTTTTTTGCTTGTCACCAAAAATAAATAATAGAGAAACATGTCTTTGTATTCGACATAGCAATATAAAACTCTTATTTACCGTTCTTAAAAGGGAAATCCTTTCGAATTACGGAAACATAACCGAACTTCTCGAAAAAATTTCTTGCAACATAAAATCTGAAGCTTGCATGAATGGTGATTGCGAAACTTGTAAAAAATCTGAAATAGAGTACAAATTGAAACCAGGACAACGTGATATCGACACAGAATGGTGGCAATGGGAAAGACAAGATGAGGAATACCAAAAGTATGATGAACATGGTGTCATAAAAACTATTAAGACTAAGAAGACTGTTAAGGCTCTCAAAAAAGGCTCTATCTCAACATTGATTAAAATTTTTGAGAGTTCTTTAGTGGCTTTTAAAAAGCATTTCTATACGTGGAAAAATCAGCAAGCTAAATATCAGGAATGCATTAACAGTTTGACAGACAATGAAATTCTAATTATATGCGACTATTCAGAAAATTACGTTTGCAAGCTAGCTGCAGAAATTCAAGCCATGCACTTTGGTGCTTCAAAAAAACAAATAACACTTCATACCGGTGTCGTTTACTGGAAGGATAAATGCCAGTCTTTTTGCACGTTGGCAGATAACAACAATCACGGTCCTGCAGCAATTTGGGCACATTTGCTACCAGTTATTAAACTGGCGAAAGAAATATGTCCACAGACGAGGGTTTTCCATTTCTATTCTGACGGGCCCAGTACCCAATACAAGCAAAAAAAAAATTTCTATCTCCATAACCTATTCACGTCTAAATTGGATATTGACTATTCAACTTGGTCATTCACAGCAAGCGGTCACGGAAAAGGTGCTGCCGATGGGATTGGGGGTGCAGTGAAAAGAGCTTTGGATCGCCAAGTTACATATGGCAAGGACATCACCAACGGAAACCAAGCTTATGAACTTTTATCGAAATGCATGAAAGCCGTGAAATGTTTTTATATAAGCGATTCTGATATTAATAATTTTGAAAAATTAATTCCTAATGATTTGACAGCTATCAAAGGAACGATGTCTATTCATCAGGTAGTGTCAGTGACCAAAGGCATAATAAAATATAGAAAGTATTCATGTTTTTGTGGAGAAAAAAAAGGCTTGTGCGATTGTTTTTTACCACAAGAACACAGTTTTCAAAAGAATGCGCTTATTGTAGAGCGAAAAAATCATAAATTACTACCATTACAGCCGTCGCTTACACAGTCTCCACAAACGTCTCCTACGACAAGACCAGCTTCGCCGTTTTCAGAGGTGTCCAATATAATTTCACATAAAACCATTGCTGAAATTCACCCCGATACCAAGCCACAGTGTCTGTCATCATCAGATAATGTTGCAAGTTATAAAGTACTATCGAAGACGCTAGATTCAGATTTCGACAAAATCATTCAAATTGATTGTGACGAAAATATAGATCCGATGCCGATGATTGATTTAGAATGTCCTGAAATTATAAAAGACACGGTCATGAATACATCGCCTACAATGGATTCCACTGTATCACACAAACTTAATAACTCGGAACGTCTGTTCTTAGGTAGACATTTAAAAGAAACAGATCTGACATTATTTGAAGATTATGACCTAGGGGAGGTCGCAACTGAAATAGAGGTTGAAACTACGCCTACTAAGAGTACTTCAGTAATGCGAAATTTTACGGCAAAACCTGAAAGATCCTTTGAATCAAGACTGAAACCCGATGACAATGAGCCAAAGAAACTGACTAAAGAAATAAAAAACAAATCATTGAGAGTGATTGTGAGCCGCGGTTTTGCATGTGACAGATGCAAAATCCAAATACCTTTTCAAATAAAAATGGCCAAATGCATGGTATGCAAAAATTTTATTTGTTCAACATGTAGTAAGGGTCAATATAATCTAGACTACATCTGTGATACTTGCTATGAGACTAGATTTTAAGAAACGATCTCCACTAGTTTTATAAATAGTCGCTGTAATTTTAAAAGAATATTTTATTAACTATTTTGAGTTGATTTGTTTTTGAGATAATTATTTTTGTTATGTTATTTGAGATTATGAATGTTCTAGTATTGCTGTAAATGGGGCTCCATTTCCTAGGAAAATACCTATACCTACTCGTCAATAAAAATCATTTTTTGTATGGATCTGAAAAATGATATATATTTTTTTTGAGATTACATTAAAGTGCCCATACAAAATGTTTCTTGTAATGACTAATGCTATCGATCTTTTGCGGTTGGATAAGATCTTCTTTTTTGACACCCTGTGTAAAATAAATAGACAAGATTATTATTATTAGGTTTAGAAACTTATCAGGGTAAAGAAATATGTCAAATATAATAGATATTTCAATCTTCATAGTAACTGTGTTAATCTGGCTCTATTTTGCTTTTTTACTAGAATTCGATTTTAAAATTGTTAAATATGCACAAACCTTTACTTTTCTAGTGAGAAATGTTGATTTTCCTCTGAGAAATTGTCTTGTCTAAAAATAAGTATTTAGTCTTGATTGTTTTCCTAAAAAAAAGATATGTTATGTACAAATACTTTTAGAATTACAATTTTTATTCAAATTTGCTATTAAAAGCTAACATTTAAACCTTACAAACATGAGAATCAAGGCTGAGTGAAAAGATTAGTATCGATTTTGAAGAATATGTAACTTAATGGACAAAATATTCCTAATAGTTTTAAGTATAAACGGTATTTTTTCCTATTTCGAATTGTTTTTAACAAAACTGTGTAATTTAGTTTGAATAAACAAAAATCAGACATCATCTTTTGTTTAATTGATTATTTGCAGGTACTTTAATTTCGTCACTAAATGGACCGTTTTTTCGTATGTTTATATTTTAAATGCTTATTTTGTATTTAAATATTTTATATATTGCCCATTCTGTAGTTTTATTAGAAGTAATGGATGTTTGCAAAGCTATATTTAGCTACAAAACCCTTATTAAGCGCACAAAAATTTTTCGAATCACATTTTTGGATGGTACAAAAAAATAAAAAAACGCCCATACCCGTTCCGATTGCCCGAGAGCACGCTCACAGCGATATCGATACGTCATCAATGACATCATAAACGCCGCCATCTTCCCGCTCACAGTGCCCAAGCTACGGAGCATGGTCGCTGTGAGCGGCCTTTCAAAACTGACACATGACGTTACCATCGTTGATATTTTTATTAGTCGACTAAAGATTTTAAAACCTTGCTTATTAATTATCTTTTGTAATAATGTTAAAAAATGGCTTCTGCTTCATTCAGGGTCAAAGATCTTAATGAAATTGTAACTTTAGACTTAAGCGACGAACAATCAGAATGTTAGCGCGATATTTACCGTTCCGATTACATAGTACTAATATCACTTTTAGCGCGCTCAAACGAATCGGAACGATTTTAAGCACTTTTAGCGCTGATAGTGCTGTGAGCGGCAAACGGAACGCACTAATTGATTGAAACAACATACAGCAAATATGCAAATGTCAATGGGTTCCAGACACAGACTATAGAGAGAACAAGTGCAGACTGCCAACTGACGAATAAAAGAAAATTCTCATAGCAGCACAGAACAAGGAAACATATGGAAATGCCATATCAACGAAAAAGACGTGTCCTATCATACATGACCTATCATACACGCAAGTTATGTCACAAACAATGTAGGTGCTGAAAAGGACTAATACCAATATATCTAGCTCATTCTAACTACCTTTGCTAAACGAAGATGACTGTATCCTTATTATTTTGGCTTTAAACTTTTTATATACCTAGGTTGGTATGGCATTTCCATATGTTCTGAGCATAGTAGGCTATCGAAATTGTCTGACATTTGTCGCTTGTTTATCGATAAATTCTATTTGACAAAGAAAGTCCTTGTTTACAGCCAGTTTTGGAACGCGCAGAGACCTTTTGGGCGCCTTCTACCAACACAATGCCGTGTGCTGTACGCCAAGGCACAAAAGGAACAAAAATACCTACAAAAAAATAGTTTTGGCAAGAGTCAGTATATCGGTAATACGTGTGACTCTTTTTTTGTTGTTTTTATACACAATAAACGACTGCTTATGCTTCTTATTGTTCAAATTAAAATCGTTACAAAATAAAAGAAATAGATTCAAAATAGTTATTTTTATTATTTATTATTATTAAGTGCGTAAATAATAAACACGACTCGCTCTTATATGTATGGAGGTTTCAATCGATGCTTTGGCTCTTCATGCCTGAATTAAAAAAACACACCTTGTTTATTTGTAATTGTATTTTTATAAACCGAAATATGTACTTTTCTAATTGTACATAATATTATTATTCTCACTAGATTATCAGTCTTAGATATTAAAGTTGTGGTTACGTAATGTAAAAGTTGGTTTTTCATATATAAATCTAAAATATATTCCGTTTTTTACTTTATTTTTATAAAAATATCTCTTAAATACCAACAATACATAGAAAGCAACGTTATATTTTCGACGACAACACCAGATATTCATGTATGAAGCAAGTCTCGGAACAAAACATTAAAAAATGTAGGTAGTAAGCAAAGGAGTCAATGGGCAGAAGAGTTTCAAGGCATCAGGGCGAGTACAGTTCCTTACTGAGTACTGCAACGTTTGCTTGTGCCGTATTTATTAAAAGAGGTTATTGCACAAACAAACTTGCCGACATTTATGACTGGCAACTTATAAGTCTGTCAATATTTGATTTTATTTGTGAAATGTAAAATATATATATTATGGAAGATTGTTCCATGGCGTCCCTTGAGGGGATTGCTTGATGGATTTCCTTGACAGGATTCCTTAGAGAATTCTATTGCGGGCTTCGTCCCCAAAATAGTCTAATAATTATTCTTATATGCTATTTATAAATAGATTCATTTTAAATAAAAAGTGTATTAAATGATATATGTGTTTTGTCCTTGATAGTTAGGAAGACCTCCCTAGAGTAGAATTATCTCATCAAGGGTCCCGGACCGCTTGATGGTGGAGGCGCCGGGTATACAATTGCAGTGATATAAAGTGTAATGCTGTGTTGTATATTTTATTTCAGCTATATTCCCAACTAAGTATAGCGGAAGGAAGATTTTGGAGGGCAGGAGCCATCTAAAATACCAGGAGTAAGGGAGAAACTCTAGAAGGTGATTCATCCAACGGGCGAGGAAGGAATTTCCCAAACTTCAACCGGCGTCGTTGGGACAGCTTGAAACATTGTAGATGCCGATTGATCAAGATAATGTTTTATTGAAGCTAATAAAGAAGGTAAATAAAGATTTATATAATTTGCTTATCATCGAAGGTATGATAGTGCAGCGGAATGCGGCGAAATTCTGCGCTGATTTGGATTTAAACTGTGCCTATTGGTAGTTATCGATAGCGGAGAAGGATAGACACGAAACTGTGGAAGTCGAAAACTTGGTCGACCATATGAAGGTTTATTTCGAGTATTGCGATATATAGGATGTGACAATTGTCTTGTGAAAAAATACAAAATGGCCAAGATGGATTGTGCATGTGAATAGATTGGAACTATTTAATGTTCGATAGAATGGAATTAATGATGAAATTGTGTCTGTATTTATATATGTAAAATGGGGTTTTTGTGGATGCGTTTGTTTCTTGAAATATTATTATATTATTATAATTTCTTTATTTTTAGAATTAATAGAGTAATAGTACACATTTAGGTGTACAAATATGTATATCGTTCATTTGTAGATATGCAACGATTAGAATTTCGTTGGTGTTTTAGAATAATATAACAAACTAATATTTTTTTTTTTTCAAATTCTATGTACACTTCACAACGCAATGCTCCGAGATGATATATCCTGCAAAGCCGATCCAAACAGCATCACCAAAAAGGAGATGCAATGGATGGACGATGCAGATAAAAGAAAATAAGGAAAAGGTTTTTAAATATTATATATTGAGATAAGAGGGTATTTTATTTAATGGTTTAATAAATTAATTTTAAATACCCGAAAAGAAACCTCTGGGGGGCGGCAGGTACACGCGGCATGTATTTACCGCGTTACATTTTATTTACGAATCATAAATATACGTGTGGTGCCAATGCTCTAAAGAAGTCAATTTTCAAAGACTAAAATAACACTATAGATAATGTGCACGTTTAATTTGAGCCACGCCTAATAATCTCCATAAGAGAGAAGGTGATAGCCGATTTAGCTATGCGGCCAAAGTTTACGAGTATATATAATATTGTGATATTGATGTCTGTGGGTCAACACGCGGATGTAGAATAGGATCCTCAGTGGGTTAAATAATAAAAGGGTTGTGATGGAATAGGTAATGATTTTTTTTTTTAACGTGATTGGTATAGAATTTTGTCAGGTGTATTTCGGTGCATTTTGAAAAAATTCTCTGCATTGCGTTGTGAAATATTAATTTTTTAATTTATAGGTATCGTTCTGGGTTAAGTAAAATACTTTGGATCCGATTTTATGATCTTTTCATAGGAAGATTTGTCCGGTAATAGTTAGGCAGGTAAAATCTTAATATTTAGGTAGGTAATGTTTAAATTTTCGAAAGTTACAAACTTTCAAATAAACTTTTAATCATTCAGAAAAGTTTAAAGTTAATATGACAGTTCATGTCAAAAGTGTTTGTTTTGCCAACTGAATGATAATGTTTGATAATATAATTTGATTAATTTAGTATTAATTTTAATATAAATGGGATTAATTAAATTTACTTTTATTGGGATATTAATATATTTATTACTTATCAATTAATTATAATTATAATTTGGTTGTATTCAATGGGTTATTTTAACAATTGTTGATTAATTTAATAATAAATATTGGTTATTTGAATTTGCATATGATTGGGTAACGTAAATAATTAATATGGGGTTGTTGATTATTCATGAATTGTATGAGAAATTAAAATAATTTACACTGTTTTATTTAGATATTAATTAACCAGCCGGGATCTTGGCTGATTTTCATCAGGTTTTGTGGCTAAGGCTCTATTGATGGAGAATAAATACTATAAGATCAATTTTGATGTAATAAGATGTTGTAATTTAAACATGATCAAGTATATATATTCCTATCGGTAGGGGACTCATCTGAGAGTAATCCCGATTAATGTATATGGTCCTGATTTAGGTAGGGTCGTTATTTAAGAATGAAATGTATATAGGAATTTATTTAATTAGCTTCACTTATTAAATAAATTAAACAAGAGGGGCGATTGCAACGTTTGCTTGTGCCGTATTTATTAAAAGAGGTTATTGCACAAACAAACTTGCCGACATTTATGACTGGCAACTTATAAGTCTGTCAATATTTGATTTTATTTGTGAAATGTAAAATATATATATTATGGAAGATTGTTCCATGGCGTCCCTTGAGGGGATTGCTTGATGGATTTCCTTGACAGGATTCCTTAGAGAATTCTATTGCGGGCTTCGTCCCCAAAATAGTCTAATAATTATTCTTATATGCTATTTATAAATAGATTCATTTTAAATAAAAAGTGTATTAAATGATATATGTGTTTTGTCCTTGATAGTTAGGAAGACCTCCCTAGAGTAGAATTATCTCATCAAGGGTCCCGGACCGCTTGATTATTATATTTACAGTTAAACAAAACGTACCTAATAATATTCACACCAAATGGGAAATATTGGAGTACGTAAATAAAGTTTAAATTATTAAAATATTAAGATACTTACTACTCCAAAATTTTCTTTTAACGATGATTCAAATTCCAAAAAATGTTCATCATCGACTTCGCCTTCTAAAATACGAAGCAGTTCCGATATATCGCTCATGCTGCACTTTACTATTTTTTTTGCATTCGCTTATGACGTTATCACGTTGTCTTCTATCCTAGACCACGGCGCACAGTGAACTTATTATCGATGACGAATAAGGGATGCGGTAGAGTTAACATATTAGATTGATCATTCGAACTTATTTTGATGGTATTTTTTTATTCATGTAGCCAGTGATAATTTTAAATTTCGTACGTTTTGTATTATTCAACACACATTCTGCTACATTTATTGCGTAATTTTTTATAATGCCCCGTTATAAAGAATTACGGTTCCCCACCAGTTCGCTGTATGGACATACATAACAAAAGCTCTGCTTACTTTGGTGTGTTTGTCTGAAGATTTATTATTTATTATTATTATCATATTGATACTCGAAATTGGCAGAAATAGTTATTGTGTAGTAGCAACTGCTAGCTGCCATTAAACGCAAAATTAAATTTAATGTTCAATCAATCAGCTTGATCTGCCATCACGGTTTTAATGTTTGACTCAATTCCCAAATATAATACCTAATTTGCCTTTATGGTGCTTCACAATGTACAACAAGTGCTGTGTAGTGAATGAAAAGGGAGTAGGCGAAAGGACGTCATTTTCCGTCACTTTCCAAGAACTGAGATAGGACTTAACAATGTTTACCGTGTCTTTGTGCTAATAGTGTTAACTTGCAAGGTTTAAGTGTGGTACAACTTTGTAAATTGTTTGTAAGCACAAACATTTTGAGAAGAAAAGTTTTCTGGGCTACTCAATAAGAATAACGGTGTTTAGTTGGTGTAACATAATTAACAGAATATTAAAAGGTACTGAAGTCTCGCATCTAGAAAATAAAAATTCATAAATATACAAGTATTTTATTTGTATTGCCTTCTTTATCTTTTAGATTGTTAAAATATCTTGTTTAATAGAAGAAGGGCTTTTGCACTGCCACAATGGCATTACGATAAAATCCAATGCCGTTATTTTAAAAGAAACGGAGGACAATCTAAACAAAAAAATAGTTGTTTAATTGAAAAAATTCATTCGTAAACTAGTTCCATTTCTTTATTTTTCTCGATGACAGTTCTAATTTGATATAATGTAGTGTTGTGACCAAATAAGTAATGATATCTTATTATATTCAACTATGTTTTTTCAAGGTGAGAACACTCAATGGCCCACCGCCATTTTGTGTTTGTTTTAATCTGTCACTCGCAACAAGACGGTCGTGCTAGTCACTACATTTCTGTTCGCTGAGTTTTTTCACATTATACATACGTTGCGTTGTGTATTTTGTGTTCCTCCGTGTTGATTGGTGCCCAGCTCTCAGATATCAAAATGCCGAAAGGATCTGTTCTGAAAAGGCAGGCGAGAGAACTGGTGATCAAGGTTCGTAATTACTTTGAAGCAGAGTATCAAAATGGTGGCCCGCTATTACCACTGTCGCATGTGCGTGTTGCGGCCGCATTAGGAATTAGTGGACTTACTGTTTCAAAAATTACTACCGAAGCTTACGGTACAAGCGGCATGCAGGAAAATAAGCTTCGTACGCTGAAGAAAAAACCGCCAATCACGTCGTGTGACATCGGTTGACAACTTCAACGCTGATGCTATTCGTCGTTATATACAACGTTGATAAAAGCGAGAGGCATTTAATGAAACCACATATACTATACGTGCTTACTGTTAATCCGAAACTATTACAAAAAAGTTCACGAGAAGTATACGAAAAAACGTTTTTCAAAGAACTTAAATAGCTTAATAATTAAGTTAAAATGTAAACATCCTTTGTTGAGTAGCATGCCGCCACCTGCGTAACAAATTGGCAACGTCGCATTTGAATAGCATAGCGCGTGCGGCGGCGGGCTCACCGGCTCGCACACCTACCTACACAGCGGAGCGCCCGGGTTTGATGTGGATGATAATGTAAACATGTGTTGTAGGTAACGTTGGAAAATGATGAAATATTTAGTACAAGTACTTCCTTGTTTGTACTGCAAACTTACGATGCGTACTGGCAACGTCGCATCGCTCGCGTGAATCACTCCAGACAAATTGATAAAATGCCGACGCAGGCCAATAAAAAACAAGAGATAATTGACTGGCTCCAACGTCATGGCGAAAATGTGGGTAGTACTTTATTAAAAGTACAATTACAAAATAGTACAATACAAAAAGTACCTAAAAGATATGTTATCGACGAAATAGCTGCCGAATGTGTTCATTGGGTTCTTCGACTTCCACCGTATAATTGCCAGTTCAATGCTATAGAACTAATATGGGTACAAATCAAAGGACACGCCGCTCGAAACAATACCCATCCCCCTTTTACTGCAAACAAGATGTAAGATTTATTAAAAAATGCAAACTGGGAAAAAATTGTGAGAAGAACCCAAAACATTATAGCGTTGGATTGGGAAATTCATGTGGCATTCGATAATATACAAGTACAGGAACTTATAATAAATAATGGGGAGTGCTCATCGAGTGAGTGACGATTCATCAGATTTTGATTTAAATAAATTAATAAAGATTACGTGTCGTTATAATTATTTCGTTTCACTGTCGAGTTCCTACCTATACCTACTTATTTTACAACAGCTTCGAAAATTTTAAAGAAGTTGGCATTATCAATCAATAATTAATACGTGTAACATATTGTAATGAAATGTAAAATTAGTTAATAAATTTGTACAAAAGTATCCGGCAGTAGTTTAGTTTCTTACATTTTGTAAAAAAATATCGGGTCTGTTATCGTGTTACGTTTATCGATACAGCTCCATCCCTATCAGTTTCTCCGACGGTATTATATAGGTAACCTAGTACGTGTGTAAACGTCATGTTTTTGTAAAATAATGCATACATAATGTAATAAAATCGCTCGCACAAGTTTTCACAGGAGCTGTCATCGAGAAAATAAAGAAATGGAAATAGTATAGTGTTGTAGTTAGGAAGATAAATAAAACTACACATTTCTCAAGTTTTTATTTTTTATTGAGAAAATGGACAAGAGAAGATATTTAATTGGAAATTACTTCAGTAAGCGGACAAAAAAATGCAGAAGAATATGAAGAATTGGCTCAGGCCTTTTAAATGTGAAAAAAAAAGAAGTGCTTCGGCCTTATTACTATTCTGATAAGAGGAAATCAACGAAAGACTTGGCTGCATGGCATTGCCTTGCCTTCCTCGACTTGAGGAGAAATAATTAAAAAAAATGTTGTTAGAAAGACGTTCGTAGGACGGTATAGCATCACTACTTAAAAAAAATACTAAATGTTAATAATAATCTAAGTACTAATCTACTTAATCTAAGCATCACTAGCACAAACTAACTAGTAATGCTACGCATCAGACGAACGTCTTCCTAACTACAACACTAGGAACTAGGAGCTTGAGGAACTTTTCAATTTGACAACTATTCTTTTTTAAATTAGATTGTCCTTCGTTTCTTAATTTTAAAATGACGGCATTGGATTTTCGCGTAATGCCATTGTGGCAGGCGAAAACTCCTCTCTTTTTTTACAAGATATTTTAATAATCTAAAAGATAAAGAAGGTAAAATAAATAAAAGACTTGTACATTTATGATTTTTTTTAATTTCTTAATTTTGTTTTATATTTTTATATGCTTTGTTTATATTGCACGGGAGGCAAATTTTTATTTTCTAGAGGCGAGACATCAGTTCCTTTTATTCATATTCTGTTAATTATGTTACACCAATTAAAAACCGTTATTCATATTGAGTAACCCAGAAAACATTTCTTGTGTGGCTCACAAACAATATACAAACAAAGGTTTACCACACTTAAACCTTGTAAGCACAAAGCCAAGGAACATAAACTACGGCGAGAAGAATGACAACTTCATACTAAATAATGTGAACAGAAAGCGATTGATGCGCCATCTATTGGCGCACCGGCTATTGGCCCCCTGAATACTTAAAATACCCCCCCTAACCGGCGGGTATTTTAAATTATGGTGTCGTTTATAATATGCTTACACCATAATTTAAATTTTTAGGATTTTGTTACATAAATAAAACAGAATATTAAAGAAATGTGAGTTTATTAAAGAAAAAACTCATTATAGGTAGAACCGTATAAAATATTTTGCAAAATACATTCAAATGTTTAAAGAGATGAGGTCATTTAAATACAATTTGGTCAGATATGTTGTGAACTTGTAAAATATATGTATGGTTTTACAATACAAAGCGTTTACGTTTACAAGTTACATGACAAAATAAAATAAGTAATAGGTGAGCGAGATGAAGCGACGAGGGTCTTCGCCGAAGTGTTGCTCGCTGCACGAACCGTCGAGGAAAGAGTTTTGTTTTGTTTTATTTGTTCGATGAGCTTGAAGCGGTTGAGTCTTCCTGGGTTCTCTGGGAGTAAATCTGGTCCCGGAAGCGACATCAGCGACCTGCCAAGGAGAAAGTGTCCCGGAGTGAGTGCCGAATAATCATCAGGAGATGAAGAAAAGTAGTGAGGTGTTGTGTCGCCTCTTACATACCTTGCAGCCGCCCAACAGACGGCATTTTGATGTGATGTGACCTGTGCGCAGACAATTATGGCACAGCTTATGTTGAAATGAAATGTAATGAAATATGAAATATTTATTTCTCAACATTGACAATTACTTGTTATTATTGATGTCAAATAAAACATGACTGTACCACCAGTTCGAAAAAAAACCTTCGTGAAGAAGAACTGGCAAGAAATTTCACGGGTATAATCTTTTCTAAATAAATTTACAGTGTCTCTTTATGTCTATACAAAATAATTCTTATCTGCATCTGTTAATTTGGCGAGTCGCCCTCCCCCTAACTATCTAAACGAGAAAAAACTTCAAATACATAATACTTTTTAAGAATAAATAGGTAAGTCTGAAAAATGATGTAAGAAATTAGGAGAAAAGACATTAGAAATGTATCGTATTTTTAAGACATAATATAAGATAAATTATCCGAGGCAAATAGCAATAATGACAATTAAACATATATTATTCTTATTTTTATGTATTATAATAATAATGAATCCCCGGACAGACACAACAACTGTATGGATCCAAAGTAAGCAGAAATTGTGTTATGGATGACCATACAGCGAACTGGGGCACGCAGAATAAACATACATGTATATAAACAACCATGACCCGAGAACAAACATCTATGTTAATCACACAAATGAGTGCTCCGACGTGGACTTGAACCTGGGGCCTACGGCGTATAAAGCACTGCAACTCGACCGACAATGGAAGTAGCCCTGCGAAGTATAGTGAGATACCAACTTTCCCGCCAGCGGCTTCTAATTCCCGCTTAAGCAAGCTTTAAGCTATTCCTGTCTGGGAAGAAATTATTCAAATTACTTGAGTAGTTTCCAAGTTTATAGAAGCCAAAATACGTGATTACTGTTATTTCTATATAAAGAAATAACAATTATTTGTATAGAAAACAGTTAATATTTGACTCACGTGTTAGTTGGTTACTGATCTGGTGCGCGTGCCCGTTGGAGAGGCGGGTAGTCAGCCGCTGTACCGCTGGCTCCGGCAGAAAATTATAATTTTATCACAAATTAACCAAACTGTTTGTGAATTATTCAAAAACGTATCTCGTGATATTTTCAGTGGTATGATTTTCTAATGTCCTGATTATACTGAATTCGTTAAAAAAAAGACAGGTTCTTTAATGATTTTTGGAATATAAAATACCGATATTTACTCATTATGACGTTACAATTATGACAGTTATATACATTAAATTCTACAAAAATAAATAATAGATCCCCAGACAATCACACCAACTGTATGGTACCGAAGTAAGCAAACAAACATACATACATATAGAAATATAAATAATAAATATCAACAACTATGACTCGAGAACAAACATTTATGTTCATCACACAATGAATGCCCCGGCCAGGACTCGAACCTGGGACCTTCGGCGTATACGGCAGGGCTACCAACCACTACGCTACTCGGTCGTCTGTTATTTCATTTTAAATAGATAAGTAAATAATTAATTTATATAATTTTCTTTCATTTTGTAACAAAATTAGTAATGGCACGTCGCAAAGGTGTCTACAGACATTCATTCATCGAAGACAAGACGCCATCTTTACAAAAGAAACTGCACTAACAGCCGACCGTGTGTACAGATTTTTTGCTTTGTGGTTTCATATAGCCACTGTTATATGTTCTTATGTGAAAAATATATTTATTTATACCTGCATAGTAACGTTCACAGTATCGCTGAACTCTTCATCGCTGTCGTGTCGTTGTCGAGACGGGGACGGACTGCGGATGGGCGACGACGCACTGCTATCCGAGTGCGACCCTGGAACATTTAATATAAGAATATCAGTAGGAAACCATTTGTTACATAATATGAATAATGAGCTTGACAGTTTCGATCTTTATTGTAGTAGTCTTACAAGTGTCAAGGCAGCCATGGCGAAACAATTCTTTGGCCAGTATGAACTATGGAATACGAGATCTCTGCTGTGATGTTATTGTTGTTGTTTTTATGTCAATTGTTGTTCTATAGTATTAGTTGTATAGTAAGTGTCTTCTAGCTGGGAGCGTTTTCTTTGTCGCTTGACAACCGTCAAAGTTCAGCAAAGTTCGATGCGACAGACTTAGGATGGGTGACCGCCATTGGCTTTGGTACTTGAAAGCCATTGCTGCTAATTTAACTCTCATTTTCTGTTTTGTATTTGGGTTTAAATGTTCCGATCAAAGTTTTGGGGCAAAAACAAAGTTTGGGTTTTGATTATCAATTTCATAAAATTTTAGGATGTGGCTCCATTTGGCAATACCTGTAATAAAATAAATTGATTATATTGAGACAAACCATTTTCAAATACTTAACTTATTTAAGTTTACAAGAAATTAATGCCTGTAAATCGTAGATTTCGGCACTGACTCACTGACTGACAGGTTATCAAAAATCTATTTGTATTCTAATGTTTTTGAAATCAAATCCAAAACATAAATGTAAATGTACAGGCAAATACTTTGCAACTAAAAAGAAGGAAAGCGTATCAGAATTCAACATCACAATTTACAGTTACAATGGTTGTGGAAAAAATAAAAATGTGAGTATTTTTACCCTATACCATTATAGAAGCTGTTATTCCAAAACCAACTGTTTTTATTTCACTTCAATATGATAAGTATTTACAAATTTTTAATTTTTTCGCTGTTCATTCAAGTTCACTAATTAACACTAGTTCTTGGGAAGTGATGGAAAATAATGTCCTTTCGGCTACTTTCTCATTCACTACACAGCACTTGTTGTACATTGTGAATCACCGAATAAACGCATATTAATTACTATTATTATTATTATTTTGTTTTATGGCAATCAGCTGTTATTACGACACAATAACTATTTCTGCCAATTTCAAGTATTAGTATACACACGTACTACACGAGGTTAATAATTTTGTAGCGATCAGTTGAGTAGAACTTGCAGTATCTCGAGCATTGAGTTACCTTGAACAATACAAAAACAGGGGGATGAAATATGTTTTTACAGATATTTTTAACATAGAAGAGTATAATTTATAAAGGCGTCTGGCCATTGTTAAGAAGAAGATTAGCAATAGGGGATAACTTTTTAGCAACGGAGGACGGTAGTGGGATGTCTTCAAATTTTGAAAGAATGTTCAAAACTAGGGAAATCAGGAGTTCTAAAAAATTGTCATTAGGGGAGCAGGAAGAAGTAGGGGGGAAGGCATTATCAGATTTAATGGATGGAGGGTTAGCAATAATAGCGTTATGGGCAATTTTGTCATAGCCTGGAGATAAAGACGGACTGGGTTTTGATGGTTTGTATATTGTTTTTTTGTAAGAAAGATTCAGTGAAGGAGAACTTTTAGAAGTATCTGCGTACGATTTTTTAACTGAAGGGAAGAGGGATTATGCTTCCTTGAATGATATGTTCTTTTGGGACATGGTGATTTTAATATTCTTTTGCCGGGAATGTTCCGGGCAAGATTTGTCAGTTGCTAAATGAGGGCCTGAGCATTGCAGGCAGGAAACTTCAGAGGATGCAGGGCAAGAGTCACCTGAGTGAGACTGTGCACATTTGAAGCAACGAGCACTGGATCGGCATTGGGCTTTCACATGGCCAAATCTACAACAGTTTAAGCATTGTATGGAAGGCAAAATGTATGGATCAACGGTTATTGATGAGTTAAATATAAACACTTTATCAGGTAAGCATTGTCCAGAGAAAGTGATCACTACAGAACCCGTGGGGGTCCAAGTGGAACCAGACTCCATGGACACTTTTCTGTTTAAGCGACGAGCCTTCAAAATTAATATATCACCTTGGCTTGTGGAGATTGCTGATACAACTTCCTCCATTGACCATGAAGTTGGGATCCCGCGGATCAGCCCCATTCTTGTTATATTATGTGTAGGAATTAAAGCTATATAGTTATGAGATTTAAGACTCGGGTTTCTGAGAAACTCGTTTGCTGCACATGCAGATGAGAATTCCACAGAGACCCGATTTCTGCCAACACTCTTTATACCATCATTTTTAATATTTTTAATGTTTGATGTAAATAAAAATTTTCCAAAATTTAGATGATTAAATGTACTGCCTGACTTAGGGTGATTTTCTGACCTGGACACATGAACAATGAAAGGACCTTTGTCAGAAGGATGGTAAGATTTTTCTTCTAAAAGACTTGGATGAGTGTAAATAAGGTTATTGGCTTGAGATGGAAGAGCATTCGAAACAGATTTTTTAGGAGTAGGGGACGAATCCCGATTTATACTTGGACGTTTTCTTGTTTGCACATGTTGAGAGAAAGGGTCAGGGGAGTTGTTGACATCAGGAAACGGGATTGGGTCTGGGGGCTTAGGAGGGATTGGAACACAATCCATGCTCATTAAGAGCTAGATAATTCATACAACCACTTACCAGGCGAGGAAGAGAAAAGCAGAAACACTTAAAATAACTCAATGTTGATAACAAAATCACCAAAAAACCCCACAAATGACGAAAACCGTGTGTACACCGCAAACGAAAAATTGACAGTCCCTATTAATTACTATATTTGGTGAATGAGAGTTTATGTTTCGGAAATTGATCAATGCAAACTCTTCACTTGTCAAACATTGAAACCGTAATGGCAGATCGAGCTGATTGATTGAAAGTTAAATTAAATTTTGCGTTTTATGGTAATCAGCTGTAGTTACTACACAATAACTATTTCTGCCAATTTCAAGTATTAATATAATAAAAGTAGTTTTAACATAATTAAAACATTGAAACATAACCTAAAACCGTACATCATTGATTGAACATAGTGTTATCATTCATCATTCACATTGAAGTGACGTATGACAATTGTTCGCTCGAAAAGTAGCAAGAGATGTCAGCATCAAAAAGTTCTAACCATAGACATAATTCCTAGTTTTTTTTGTATGAAGACTACCTGCTATGATCACTAGTTAGTTTGTGGGGTCCGGTTAATGTACAGCACGATAATCCATGACACCAAATTGCACGGGCCAGAATGTACGCCCAATAATTCATGTACCTGGCTATGTCACATTTTCCGTGTCGTACAATACGGGCTGTGCAATATAGGAACGTGTCAATAATGCACAGCACAGGAAAGCACAACACGATAATGTACAGCCCGTATTTCATGTCACAAATTAGACAACAAATTTTTGTGTTGTGAAATACGGGTCGTGCTTTATCATGCCGTACATTACGGAGCGTGTGTTGATTTGCACGGGGCGGAAAGCACATCCCGATAATTGGAAGCACTCCGTCTCCTATTGGATGATAGCGCGATGTTCTTATTGGTTGGTGGTTTTGCCTTCTGTCAAAACCATGTATCGTTTACATGGTGTTTGTGTTTTGATTTTTGATAATTTCATGTTGTTTATGGTTAGGATTAAAGTGAAATGTCGGAGTCTGAAGAGTAAAGCACCCAAATATATATATTTTCAATGAAAACACCTAATAAGCAAATGGGACTTCAAAAATAATCTAGGAGGAATTTCATCATTTTGTTTCTACAATCTATTCTACCAGCTATTAACCTATTAAGCTATTAACCAGCTAAATCTTTAGAATAAATATATCTCTTAATTTTAATATTTCTTCACCTGGAATATAACATAAAATTTATTTTCTACTAAAAGGAGGTAATTACCGAACTTAATGATTAATATGTAAGCATATATATGTGAATGTGTCATGCTTATTGTTCAGTAAAATATTTTTACTCTATCCACATTTTCTCACACTTTGGTCAAATTCATTGACCTTAAAAGAATATACCAATTTATGTTACATTTATAGTTTATAGATATCACAACAATGAGATATAATAATAGAGCATTGACTAAAGACCTCACACCTAAAATGGCCAGTGCGACTTTGCAAATGAGTTCCAACTAGGTTACACTATATTACTGGCCGATCACTTTGGTAAGCAGAGGTTTTAATGTTTCCACTCCACTGAGGCAAATAGGAGCAATGCAGATTTTTTCATTTGAATGTCATACTCTTAACCCAAATGGGTCAGTATAAAATTGTAATTTAAGTTATTTTGTCACAAGTTTGTCTTCCATGGAGATTGAAACTTTTTTCTTGCACGTAGTCTAAATATCTATAAGTATAAACCTGTTAAATACAAACATGATAAAAAATAGAACTAGGTCATCAGGGCCTAATAAAGTTTAGATGAAGAGCCTCATTTTGATATAGGTAACTTTTTCATGTATTATGTCCCTAAGTCCAGTTTTTCTTTGAACTTATAGTACAGGGTGGGCCATAAGGGTGTTGGCGATTTAATTGTTCAATTTCTCGGAAACGCGTGGCGCGGGGTGGCGGGGGGATATGTTGCTAGCTGCGCCGCTTCCTGGAAATTTAGTCGCCATGGAGCCGTACACGGGAGCGCAGCGTGCATTTTGTGTCCGAGCGTATTACGAAAACAATAAATCAGTGATTACTGCACGACGTTTGTATCGACATGAACACGGTTTACGCGATTTAAGTGAAGTTCCAATCGCCAATGTGATACGGAAATGGATCAGAATGTTCGAAACAACCGGCTCAACAGTACCAATTACGGCTCGTGGTCGCCCAGTTTCTGCAAGATCAGCCGACATTGTGGAGCGTGTTCGTGTTTCAGTTCAGCGAAATCCGCAACAGTCAACACGTAAGAGAAGTCAGTCTTTGGACATCAAAAGAACGACTTTGCGACGAATTTTGAAGCGTGACTTGCATTTGAAGGCTTATAAGATTCAGTTAGTCCAAGAATTAAAACCACATGATGCCAATAACCGACTTAACTTTGTCAATTTGATGCTCGAGCGGTTCAACAATTTCAACAACGTGATGTTTAGTGATGAGGCCAATTTTCATCTTAATGGCCATGTAAACAAGCGAAATTGTCGGTTCTGGTCCGAGACTAATCCCCGACGCTTGCATGAACGTCCACTTCACAGCCCTAAGCTTGTCGTGTGGGCTGGGATAACGTCAACCGGTATTATTGGGCCATACTTTTTTGAGGACGAAAGAGGGCAAGCGATGACGGTTAAAGCTAACAATTATTGCAGCATGATAACAGACTTTTTGGTGCCAGTTTTACAAGAACTTCAAAGCAATACCTTGAGGATGTGGTTTCAACAGGATGGGGCCACATGTCATACGGCTAGGGTATCCATAGAGATGCTGAAAAATGTGTTTCCCGGAAAACTCATTTCGAAAAGGGGGGATATTGAATGGCCACCACGTAGCCCCGATCTCTCTCCATGCGATTATTTTCTATGGGGCTACCTCAAATCGGTAGTCTACGAAAATAATCCGACCAATTTAGAGCAGCTGAAGAGGAACATTATTCAAGAAAGTAACAAAATAACGAGAACAACTTTTCAACGGGTTTCCCAAAATTTGCGACTTCGGTTCCAAGAGTGCCAAGCCAGGGAAGTCATTTGGACAACATTATTTTTAAATCTTAAAAATTCCTATGTTTCCACTTTTTAAAAATACAAATATATTTTTGTTATGTTTCTTAGTTCTTTCTTAATTGAATATTGAAACCGCCAACACCCTTATGGCCCACCCTGTATATAATTATCATGAACTTTGGATTTAGCTTTCAGTTTATAAATTACCTATAAACACAGAAACAAATAAATCTTCCCCTTATTATAATAGTACTGGCTAGAGCTGCAATTATAGCACTTACCTACTTTAAAAATAACTTTATTTACTTACAAGCTACTTCAAGACAACATTACTTTCGAATAAAATGTTGAATGATGTCTGAAAATGGGCATGATGCTTTGATTTTCTAAAGATATGTTATGCTTTCATAGAATGTGTCTAATTGAACCTTCCTGGAAGTCCATCTTTGATTAAGTTGGTAGTAGTTAAAAAGGTTTTACCAATAATTTTAATATTTTTACAAATGCATACACAACCAGTGTACAGCAAAATTTTTGCTACTATTAAATATGAGTTTAAAAACATAAGATATATGTAGGTATATTTCATATTTACAAATATTTACTTTTAAACCAATAGTTTAATGGGAGTAAATAAAAAGTGCTATCATTTGGATAGGGGTTAAAGCAAAGTAATTAAAATGTGATATATATATGTTTTATTTTTTGAATTAAATTCATTTTAAACAACATAATTTGATCTTGAAATCTTTTAAATTATTAATAAGCTTGTTGCACTTTCATATATTCATCCAGTCACATTTTCTCACACTTCTTAGGTAGAATTCATTGACCTGAAATGAATACATTTATAACTTATGGATACCACAACAAGGATATCAAACCGCTGGCCCAACTTTGTGAGTTCCCCCAACTAGGCATCACTACATTACTGGCCAACTGCTTTGGTGAATAGGGAATGAACTGAATATTTCCACTCCATTTCATTGTAAAAAATTTCAGTGCCTTCCTCCTTTTTCCGGGCTTAGGCCCGGCATCAAGCACACACTTAAATGGCGGAGTTACACTGCAATGTGAATAATTAGTGCGTAACAACAGTATGTACGTACCTAATAAATAATTATTAAAAAATAAACTATAAGTTTGGCAGTCTATTACTAAAGTATCTTTAGATAGTACAGAAGTACATAATGAATGCCATCCACAAGGATGCCCGTATGTTCCATCGCGCAATAGAAAAATTAGCAGTGCGCGCTTCGTGGATGGCACTCGCTATGGATAATTATAAAAATAATAATGCTTTGGATCAAACAGAGAATGTTCCTATTTAAGAAATGAAATAAAAGACACACGAACTACAAAAATATGTAACATAATATGCGGCAAAACGGGCAATATCTGCATTTGCATAAAGATAAATTAGTGAACACATCTTAAAAAACACCTGAGGGCAAAAAAAATGCTGAACCGATTTGATATCGACAGACACACATGTCCAACTTATAACACCACTCTTTATGCGAAAAAGAGCAGTTTCGACCTAACGCCCACTTTCCAAAATGTTTCTGTTCCCTTAACCGACCACCTAGGGCTTTTGGGCGTAACTATATCGTCCCAACTAAACTTCGGGCAACAAATTGTGTCCATGGCTCAAACTGCTTCAAAGAAGTTCGGAATCATCTCGAAGGTCCGACGGTACTTCAGCCCTGAACAGCTACTTAATTTGTATACAGCTCAAGTTCGATCTTGTATGGAGTACTGTAGCCACCTTTGGGATGGTTCTGCAAAGCACCAACTAGAAGCGATGGATGCAGTTGAATGAAGAGCCCGAAAAATTATTAACAACTTTGACCTCACCACCAAAAAACTGCAAAACCTCGACCATCATCGGAAAGTTGCCAGTTTCGCAGTCTTCTACAGATTACATTTTGGAGAGTGCGCGAATGCTCTTTTTGATCAGGTTGAAATCACACCCTTCTTGCATCGGACAACTAGACGCAGACAGACCTTCCATCCTTTCACGGTAGATATCCCAAGAAGTCGAACCAAACGCTTCGATAATTCCTTTTTGGTGCGGGTCGCCCAGGTGTGGAATAAACTGACTGCGTCTATTTTTACAGAAAACTATAGTCCTAGTTCTTTCAAGCGTCGAATGAATAGGTCTCTCGTGGATAAACGTGTAACACCTTCGTCTTCATCGACACTTTCCATCAGGTGAGATAGAAGACAAACGTCTTAACCTTTTTCAATTAAAAAAAAATCCTTAAGCACCTCATTATAAACGCGTATGCATTGACCCATTAATGAATTAGTGAATATAAGAAGCCTACTATTATGAGCTGCCAGCATATTTCTTCCTCTTGTGTTAACAAGATCTTTTTTTCTTTTGAAAAAGGTTATGTTCTTTTTTACATACATTAAATTTTGTAAAATATGTTGTGAATTGAAAGTAAGAATGAATAAATTCTTACACTGTATGGTTTCAGAATGTGTAACACAATAAAGTTTTTGAAAATATACACAATATCTACATACTGTTCTTGTATACTTTCAATATACACCGCCAGACCAAACACTTTTTCGTCAGTTTTGACTTAGAACATTCAGGATTCAATACGTTCTTTCTAAAAAGATTTTGGTTTTAGAATTTGCTATCCTCCTATTTCTTACCTTCATGTTTTCTTCTCGTTGGAACTACTGGTACTGCTCATCGTTTTTTTCCCGAAATGAACTGTTTATTTATGACCGTTAAGGCCAAAAGCCCTTTTAAATTTCACCGAACTTTGTAGCCTAGCGCTGAGGGTGGAACATAAACTACTCCTACATCCGATACGTCTAAGAGCACGGACTTCGGCTTAGGACGTCGCGTAGATATTGAAACTGTTACTGGCTAGGAAGGGTTAAAAGAAACTTTTTTAAAGAGTTGTATTGATAATGGTTAGCCTGGCTGGGATGCACAAGTGGGACAGCTACTGCCCAAGGTAAAGATAAAGTAAAAACTATGTGTAAAAATATAGTGGACCTAGCATTAAATAACAAAAATGTAGTAGTTTATCAACGATGAAAATGATAATTTATCAACCAAACATCATTTGAGTCGTATGTAATAAGTCGTATTATAATAAGGTTCCTGAGGATATCCAAGGTCTTCTTATTGACAAATTCAAAGAAACTATAAGCAGAAGTTGTGTGTTAAAGCATATTATAAACTATCCGATTATTTGGATGATAAAAGCCCTTGGGGTATAATCCCCTCATTAACAGGATTTTAGTAGTTTTTGTAACAAAACATGTGTAATGTGTTGTTTGTTCGTTGAGTTCTTCATCCCGGTGAATATCTAAAGTTTCATTGTCACTAAAGTACTTCTTCTTATGGTAGCGTCGGGTGACGGGTCGCTCACTTCCCTCTAATATGGTTGAGGAGATCGGTGGCTGGATTCCGCGTTAACCCGTGAATGCCTTTTGAAGGTGTTCGTCGTTAGGATACTTGTGGGGAGGGAGACTTGCTGAGCTAACAGATGCAGATAAGAATAACTTTGTATAGACATAAAGAGACTCTGTAAATTTATTTTGAAAAAAAATATATACCTGTGAAGTTTCTCGCCAGTTCTTCTTCACGAAGGTTTTTTGACCTGGTCAATAAGAACAAGTAATTTTCAATGTTGAGAAATAAATATTTCATTTGTAATGTATGCGCTAGGGACTTACCAGCTAAAATTAGCCAGGAGTTATTACAGTGAACAAGTCTGTAATGGTGTTTATACCATACAACTATATAGAGAAAATGTTAATTTGAATAATTACAACATAGCTAGTAATAATTCCTGGCTATTAAGGGGTAAAATGCAGTGTAGACATACTCACAGCCGAACTTATTATACGTATATACAACCCTGGAAAATCTCCTAATCCAGGTGATTCAGCAGACATATTTTCAAATTGAACTCGTCGGCTGTTTCAGTTGTGGTCATCAACTTTGTATTTGGTTCACTGGTTCTCAACTTGATCAAATATATCGCCAAAGCGGTTTTAGGTCTTTTACTCCTTACACGCAGAGAAGGAGTTTCGTCGAACTATCTATTCATATCGACGTTTCGACCAGTCAGAAAATAAAGTTCATGTGGGTCCATCCTGTCAATATTTTCAAAATCTACTCTTCCGCCTTCAGGTACAGATTTTAAAATCTTCATCATATCCATGATCTGAGCTTTGTCGAAATCATGACTGACATTTGGTGCTGATAACATAATATCCAAATCATTCAGTATCAAATGTTCTTCACGAATACGTGCAGCTGGAGGTACGTAGTGATTAAAATCATGCAGCAAGCGAACTGGTATCATGGGTTGATCTCTCGGTTTTACGGGATTTACCGGTGGTTCATTCCCGTTCTCTCTCTCACTAGAGGAACGACACAAACTCGGCGTTATTAAATAGTATCTGAAACATAAGTATTCAGGGTCTCACACATATATCTTCAATAACCTTAACCCTAGTCTTTATTAAGTTTATGTTCAGATTAGTTCAATCACTACTAAAATTGCATCTTGATTTAATAATAAAAAAGTTACATTAAAAGTAACATTATTATAAGTATTTTTATACACAATTATACAGGGTGCAAGCAGTTTGCAAAAAATATCCTAGATCCAGTAAGTGTAGAGCATTCGATTACAAGAAATCATTTTTCTTTTGCATTCTATTTATTAAGAAACGAATAAATAAACATCTTAATGTTCTCTCGCTCACACAGGCTTTAACAAAGGGATAAGGATCGCTGGCCAACATAAGTAACTGTGGCAAACTAGCTTGATAGCTACTTACGTGCGAAGAAAGGTGCACACATTTCACACAAAAGTGCATCACTATGCATTATGTTGCTTTCTCGGTCACACAAGTGCTAACAAAGGAATAAGGATCGCTGGCCAGCCTGTGTAACTCTGGCAAACTCACTTGCTAGCTACTTACGTGCGATGAAATGTGCATACATTTACACAAAAGTGCATCTTTAACTACCTGCGATAAAAAAGGAAATACAAGCTTTTTCTTAGGACTAATTATTAGCTAATATCTAAATTTCTGCAGAATATATTTTTTTGATTCCATAGGAGAAAATATTGAATTTGAGATGTTCTTTCAAATAAACCATGTGGCAAGCTTGGGGGCACACTTTAATTTTTTTTTGGCCAAAAAAAACATTCCTCTTTAGAAGACTAATTAGAAAAGAACTTAGATTCGCATTTAATCACCAATTTCAGTCACCCACTTTAATTGAACCGGTGTTCCATCTGGTTCAGCAGCCAACAACACTGATATGCTTAAAAATACAAAATATTGAATCTAGGTAAAAGTATATGTTTGAAGCTTTCAGCGCTAAACCTATGGGGACAAGAAGCTCAACGCCTTTATTCATACCCTTAGGTTTCATATTAATTACTTTTTGTATTATTTTGTGATAAATAAGAGTTTAGGTTTGGTTTCTTAACATAGTAACGCTAAGATTTATATATTTAAATACAATATACATATAAGCTCATTTTAGCCGTACAAGCTTTTCCAAAAAATAAAAGAAGGCAAGTAGATGTAAACGGGGCTACTGATTGAAAAATAAACTCTATTCTTGTCTATGGTGTGACATCAATTATCGGGGCGTGCAATACGGTGGTGTACATTATCGCCACGTACCGATATTGCACGGCATAATAAAACACAACACGTATTGCACACCACGATAATTGATGTCACCAAATATTTGGTGTCACCAATTATCAGGCCGAGCAATACGGTGGTGTACATTATCGGCACGTACCGATATTGCACGGCATAATAAAACACAACACGTATTGCACACCACGATAATTGATGACACCAAATATTTGGTGTCACCAATTATCAGGCCGTGCAATTCGGTGCTTCGTTTTATCGTGTTGTACATTACGGTGTTGTACAATATGGGTTCCCAGTTTGTGGTTGAGGTTTGAGGAATGGAGCTAGAGGTGATCGTTTAAACGAAAAGCACTTAAAAAACATGCTTTTCAACATAAACGCTCAAGCACGCTTTTTATTGTAAGCCGGTAACATTTTATTGTGCCAATAGTTTTATTGACAACTCATGCCATCTATTTAAAATGTATAGTTCTATCGCAACATTTCGCGGAAATATGCAGTTGGCACGTACTCCAACTCGTTACATTACATAGGTCTCGTAAGCTCATTCGATATTAGACTTTATTGCATTGTTAGTAAGATCGATTGACACTTTCGTTTGAAAACAATTTTCGAATAAACAAAAAGCTGGCTTTTTTGCTTTGCGCTTTTTCATTCAGTGCCTACGCCATTTCTTGTGAAATTGTCGCGTGTGCGACTAGTTTGGACTTACGCTTATTTGTTGATATCGAATGTAATTTTCATGGTCCAATGATTTCCATTATTTCAGATAGTCCTAAGCCTAAAGTCTAGTACAAACGGAATTTTATTGATTATCAAAGAAATTCTTGGAAACACAAGCAGAAAACATCTATAAATATTTACTCTGTCTATTTACTCTTTCTTTCGTTACGTTTATATGTTTAAACGAGTTTCTAAACGATTGTGGACACTTTAGGTTGTGTTATGACAAAAAAGAGTTTTAAGTCAACAGCACCTTTTTAAGCACGCTTTTTTAAAAAAGCAGAACGTTTAAAGCCATTTTTCCCATCGCTAAACGGAGCTCTCATCATAATCAAAAAGTATTAACCATAGACATAATTCTTAGTTTTTTTTTTGTATGAAGACTACCTGCTTGGGTACCGCTGTCAAATTGTCAATCAAATTTCATCTTGCTGCACCAAATGGTTTGTTCTATGTCGTTTTTCCAATTAGTTATTTTAATATTTTTCTGAAATAAGAGTTACTGCTAATGCCTCATGTCTGGGTTAGCATATTTATCAGGTTATGGTTCTGAGTCTGATATTGAAGAAAGTGATTCTCATCAAAACCTGAGCAAGTAAGTTAAGTACAATAGTAGTTAAATAGTAATCTATGTGACCTTCACTTTTTTTATATATAATCGTATTTATCGCAGGCCAAAGCTTCCAACACCAAAGTTCGACGGTATAACTTTTGCGCCAACACAAGAAAATCACATAGATGATCCGAGTTTACATTCTGGTCGTGTTCGCGGCTTTCCACATGAGAGAGGCAATTGGGCTACGTTTGTGTTCTTAAAATGTGAGTATGTGAGTGTGATAGAAAGATACTAATTCGATAAAAGTAGGTTCATATAAATCTGAAGTATTTATTTATTTACTATCACTATATTTAAAATATGTGAGTTTTGTTGCTACTTATTCCGTTTCTGTATAGACATGTATATTTCTGAGCATAACCTTAGACACCAAACTCCAGTGGAGACCACATGTTGATGGTTTAGCAGCATATGCTGTTACTAAATGTGACAAATTTCAAATGACACAACTGCTAGATTAGTCTGTTTTGGTAACTTACATAGCCTCATAACATAGCATTCTGTTTGGAAGTATAAGGCTGTTCGCACAATTAATCAGCTCGGTCCAAGGGTATCACTTAGCAATAAATTTAAGGAAATGAATATTCTTACATTTCATTCCCAATAAATTTTAGATAATAAATGGTAAAAAAAAAACAGAACCATGTTAAAAAAAAAGATATCAGCACAATGTTAATACAAGAGGAATAAATAAGAGAAGATATAATCTCTCAGATGAAAACTGTTGCATTATAAAGAATTACACAATTAATGTAGCAGAATGTGTAGAGATGCGTAACATCAACATATTTACAGTTCTGTTTTGAATGGAAAACAAGCTAGGGTGTGGTTACTGAGAAGTCTAGGTATCGGCAATTCTCCTTTATCGCCTCCCAAGTGAAGATTGTAATTTTAAAAAATTCTTTAACAATGGAGAAATTTGATTTGAAAGTTGCTCTGAGTTTATTACCAGTTATGACAAACGAAATTTCTGTGATTAAGCAGTTAACCGATTCCTTGCCACCTTCATTTTTCGAGCCTTTCAGCGCCGGCCCCATACAAAACTCAATGATGCGAGGGCATGGACCTCCCGGAATGATAACGCGCCTAGTGCGTGGTTGGCCCCCGGTAATGCTTTAATGCTATTTTAAGCAGTTTTAGCTATAATAATACAACGTGAAACCTTTTACTGTGTATTATGTTGTATTTATTAGTTAAGTAGAAATGAAAGGTAAGTTACAGATTAACACCAGGTGTTTTAAACCTTTTATACTTTTTTGTTGAATTTGTTGTTGATATAGGGTGGTAAAATAGCTATAGATATTACTGTTTACGAATAATATTGCATTAATCTGGATTAATTAGTTAAATATATATATTTTATAATTTTGAACCAGAATTAATTAGAAAACGCAGATATATTCCCGAATCGGAAATAGAAACACAATGAGACGATGACCATTCAAGCAGAACTATCAGTCCTTGGAACCTGGTAGTGTAACATATTAGGTTGTTACCACACCAACCCATCGTCCGTCGATCGATTGGTGTGGTAATACCCTTAATAATCACTGGAGGGATATCAGCCTCTCCCAACTCAGGGTGGTGTCAGACAACTGTAGGCCATCACGCCTACTGCGGTTTGGCAGACTACACATACCTTCATACAAATGTAAAGGTGCATGGGATTAATTTATTACTATTACCAACTCGGGGGTGGTGTCAGACAATTGTAGGCCATCACGCCTACTGCGGGTTGGCAGACTACATATATCTTCATATAAATTTATAGGTTCATGGGATTATTTTACTACTATTACCAACTCAGGGGTGGCGTCAGACAATTATAGGCCATCACGCCTACTGCGGGTTGGGTTACCAGACTACACATACCTTCATACAATGATGAGCGTGAGCGTGTGACCATTTTATTCCAAAATAAACCATAAACTAAAAGGGTTTTTTTGGGCAGGAGACATTCTAGATATTTGTTTATTCGTTCTTGACCTTGATGAGCTAAAAATTATTCCGTGCAGTAAATATTTTAGTTAATAGGTTCTTATTATTATCACGAATTACTTAAGCATTTTAAACCAAATAGCCATGTACCATAAAAGAGTTGGTAGATGGCACTTTTATTGGACATTTTTTAAATATTTTAGTGTATGAATTATGGATTAATAAACAATTATTGCATGTGGTTGACGACCTCTAACAATTGCATTTTCCAAAATAATGTCGTGGCCACAGATATTAGTGACTCGAATGTGTTAATTTTTATATAAAAATAAAGGATTTTTCGTTTGAATTAATTAAAAGTTTGATTTATAACAATTTTTTAATGACGCGCTCGTCGCGTCATGGGCCTTCCTGAATCGCAAAGTAAATTATTACATTTTATTTTGAAAAATAGACTTTCTCAAGGGGCAATACTAAAATTGAAAAATCATTACAAAAAAGTTTCAGGCCTTTTAAGTTATATGAAACGTATTTTACTCCCACAAAAATCGGCAAGTAGTTTACAAAAACAATTAAATAAAATCCGACAAGACGATATGTCAATCGACGATTTTGGCAAAAAACTTTCAGAGTTGTTTGTGGACCTTGCGATTTCGCAATCTGAAGATAATCCTGAAGACTACAGCGCTTTGAGGAGAGAACGAAAAACAAGCGATTAGACAATTTTGTGACGGATTGCGTAATCGAAGGGTCAGCACAATTATTTCAGCACAAAAGTTTGACTCGCTGAAGGATGCAATTCAAGCTGCCGTTGATCATAACGTGACGTCATCGAATGTGTCACCAGAGCTTATGCCCATAAGGTACAATTCTAATTTTTCTAAAAATTTTAGGCAACCCTATAGCAACAGGGATCGTGGTTTTCATAACATCGGACGACAGCGAGGCGGAGGCCGCGGCTCCTATCGCGGGGTGCCGCCTTCCGGGGTCGCTAGACAGTGGACTCGGCAAGCTCCGGCGCAATGTTCGCAGCACCAAGCTCGAGGTCACTACGCCCATAAAGGTAAGTCTTTCTATAGTAATAACTTTAGGGCTCGAGGTCATATTCGTGTAGCAAATAATGATCCACTGGCCTTACAATCCAGTAATCAAAATTTAACTAATGAGCAAGAAAATAATTTTTTTCATGACTTACAATTATAGCATTTTTGCATACGACAATAGTTTTTATGTAGAATTATATTTGAAAAACATTCATTCTTTTTGTTTTCTTATAGACACAGGCGCTTCTATATCAGCCATAAAATATAAATATGTTATTAATTTAGGTATCAATGTTTACAAAAATAACATTATCATAAATGGGATTGGTGGAAAAGTTCAGGCAATCGGACACGCATATTTACAGTGAACGATAAACGGACGATGTTTCAATTATAAGTTTTACGTATTCGACTCCTTGCCATGTAAGGCGCATGGAATTTTAGGTCAAGACTTTTTAAGCAAACATAGATCGGTCATTGACCTAGAAAAGAATACTTACTTTGCGTCACGATAATTTAGAAACAGTTTTAAAGTTAATGACGTTACCAGCTGGGTCGGAATCAATCCATTATGTCAATACTAACTTAACTAAAGAAAGTGTTATTTGTACGAAGGAAATCTGCTAAGGAATTTTTGTAGCTAGTTCATTAGCAGTCCCGCGCGGCTGTAGAATCCCAGTACGAATTTTAAATACCACCACAAAAGATGTAACTTTGTTGGAAATAAATCTCGGTATACATAGCTCTGAAGATATTCTTTGAAAACCGAAGTTCAAAATCAAAAAATAGACAATTTATTATCTGAAGGGATTATAGAACCATGTCAAAGTGAATGGTCTAGTCCCATCTTACTAGTACCAAAAAAGCAAGATAGTAATGGTACAAAAAATTGGCGGTTGGTAACCGATTATCGAAAATTAACGTAATACATGATACATTTCCGCTTCCAAACATTACGGAAATATTGGATTCTTTGTCTGGCTGTAAGTACTTTTCTCATTTAGACTTACATCAAGGGTTTTATAACGTAAATTTGGATCCGAACAGTCGCAAGTACACGGCGTTTTGTTCTGGTCAGTACCAAATGACTAGGATGCCTATGAGACTTAAAACTAGCCCAAGTTCTTTTTCCCGCATGATGACCATGGCGATGACTGGCTTAAATTATGAAAAATGCTTAATTTATCAAGACGATTTAGTATGTTTTGGTAGACTTTAATAGCCATATTTGAGCCATTTGAGAGATTGCGAAAAGTGAACTTAAACCTTAACCCACAAAAATGAAATTTTTTACAAAAGGAACTTCTTTATTTAGGTCATATTAATTCATCGGAGGGTGAACCTAATAAAATACAGGTTTACAAATTCTGATGAAGTCAAACGTTTTGTAGCCTTCGTGAATAATTATAGGAAATTTATAAAACATTTTGCAACAAAAGCATATCCACTTAATAATTTGTCAAAAAAAAATGTAAAATTTAGATGGGACGAGGATTGTCAAGAATCATTTGATTTATTGAAACAAAATATTATTTCAAACCCCGTATTCCAATATCCTGACTTTTCAGAAAATAATCAATTTATTTTACAAACCGATGCGTCAGGCTATGGTATCGGAGCAGTATTATGTAATGGCGATGTAGCATACGCCAGTCGTAGCTTAAACAAGGCGGAAAAAAGATATTCAACTATTGAAAAAGAATTGCTTGCGATTGTTTGGGCCGTTAAACATTTTCGCCCTTATTTATATGCTCGGAAGTTTAAAATTCAAACTGACCATAGGCCACTTATATTTTTATTCGGCATGAAAGACCCATCGAGTAGGTTGTTAAAATTTAGGTTAATTATTGAAGAATAAGTTTTTATTTTAGAATATATCAAAGGCAAAGAAAATTCAGCAGCAGACGCCCTTTCACGCTTAATTATTACCTCGGACGAGTTGAAGGAGATGAGTGAGTGTAACATCACTGTTATGACGCGACGCCAAAGGAGAGATAAGGAGAGTAGGGCCGAGCAAGCTCAGGCGCTATTGTTTATAATAACGATTGGCTTGATCACCCAAAAGTTGTAGAAATACATAGTAAACCGAAGTTTTTCACGGAATTACGTTTTATTAGCGCTTCTGAATTAAATCAATATCGTAATATGAATGAGATCAGTTCGAAAATAAGTGTTTATGTTTTGTACCTAAGATGAAGTTCAAAACAATAAAAAATGGTCCGGACCACGACTATGTATTTTAAAAGATGTAATAAGAATATGTGATAGAGACGAACAAAAAATAATATTAAATTACTTTCATTTATTGCCTACGAGTGGCCACGCAGGCATTAGACGAATGATAAATAATATAAAGAAATTTTATTTTTGGACAGGTTTAGAGGTCGACGTAACAAATTTTGTGAGAAAATGCGACAAATGTCAAAAACAAAAGCATTCGTCGCACTATACAAAACAACGAGTGTCACTACGACAGCAAACACGGCCTTCGAGCAAATATTTTTAGATATTGTAGGTCCCTTAGATAAAGATATGAATAATTATACGAGTATTTTAACAATACAGTGTGAATTAAGTAAATAAATAGAAACTTATCCTCTATATTCAAAAAATTCAAGTGAGGTCGCTCGAAGCTTTGTCAATAATTTTCTACTAAGGTATGGAATTCCCAAAGATATAGCCACCGACAGGGGTACCGAGTTTCTGTCGGCAACAATAATAGAGGTATGTAAACTTTTAAATATAACTCGTTACTTTCAACAGCATACCACCACCAGAGTATTGGCGCATTGGAGAACTCGCACAAACATCTAGGTAATTATTTACGCATACACACTGATAACCACCCTGAAAGTTGGAGCACCTGGCTTCCGTATTGGTGCTTCTCCTATAATACGTCAGTACACACTGAAACCAAGTTTACCCCATTTGAGTTAGTTTTAGGGGAAAAATGTAGCTTACCATCAAATTTAAATTCAGGACATATAGATCCTTTATATAATTTTGACAATTATCTCTTAGAGTTGAAGTACAGATTGCAAATTTCACAGAAAGAAGCTAGAGATAATTTGATAACGAGTAAATTAAACAGAAAGGTTAAATATGACAGTAACATGAACCCATTTTCATATAAACCCAATGATTTTATTTTATTGAAAAATGAGGGAGGCAACAAATTCAGAGCATATTTTCAGGTCCTTACAAAGTAGTTAAAGATTGCTCACCTAACGTAGAAATAATTAAGGATAATAAACCGTATTTAGTGCATAAAAATATAACTAAATTATAGTCCTATATGTATTTAGTAATTAAAATATAAATACTGATTATGTTCTTTGTTTATAGATTTAATTGTACACAACAATAAATATTTAATCTCGTAATCAACATAATTAATTTTGTAATCAAATTATTTTATTTTATGTTTATATTTATATCACTTGTGTCTTAACTTATTCTATATGTTATATTCTCAAATAATATAAATGTATAACTAATATTATTAAATGATACGAAAAAAAAATTAAAATATTAATAATTGTACTTCCAAAAACATTAAAAACTTGTATTTTTTTATATGGGTGGGTAATGAGATGTATTGATAGACACCTATATAATCTTGATCAATTCGATAAAATAAACAGTCTTTATTCAGCATTCGTTTGTTTAATTACGCACCTCAAACATTAAACCTTTACACGGCCTTGATAAACCATGTATGCTGTCAGTGCTTAAAAAATTTTGAATTTGTCTTTAAATGGGTATCAAATAACTGTAATTTTATGGAATTATGTTTTTAATCTGGTTTGATTATTTCAGATTGGGCTGAAGAACAGTTGGCGTCTCTAATACAGCAGTTCACAAATTACATTTCACGAACCCTTGTGGACAAATGTTTTATGACTGAGAATTTTCATATCAGTGTTTCAAGAACAGTTGTGTTAAAATTTCATCAAATTAATTCTTTTGCTAAGTCTTTACAAGAAGCCTTTGCAAATCTATCAAGGTATATTTTCTGAGAACTTATTAACTATGTTTTAACTACATTTAGTCTTTGTACTTTTTTTTTTGCTGTGGCTCAGTCTGCAAAAATCTAGAAATAGGTAAAAATTCTTGAAGTCTTTTAATCTTATATCAGGTTAAATGACACTACCATAAAAAGTTCTTGAGTGTACTAAATAGTCAAGAATTAGATTTATAAAATGTACTTCTTCAGAAATTTGTAGCAGTACTCATATGTTTCAGTTTTGAAGTTGGTTTCATTGGTGCTAAAGTATATTGCAATGAAGAAAAAACAAGAACCTTTATATCATTAGAAGTTGACATCTTTACTCAGAAGTTCTTACAAAAGATTGTAGGGAGATTGGATGAAACTCTACTTGAATACAAATTGCCAACATTTTATGAGGTGAGTAAAATAATAATTTGAAAGTAACTTCTTAGAAAGTATTAAGAACATTGTCAGTGTAAAGCACCAAATGTTAGATTTTCTTGCAACATATAATATGTGGATCCCATTATCACAAATTGCATATCTTTAATTTCACAGGTTATGAGAATCAATGATTTTCACATTAAGGACATTGGCAGATCGCCATACATGGTTTTAGTTGGAGTAAAAGTGGAGTGTTTAGAAGTCAAAAATATCTAAAAAAGGACATAAAATCCGGATGCATTAAAAAAAATTGATATTATGTAGTATGTCTAGGAACAATAATAATTGCATTTTCATTAAGTACTAATTTTGAGGTTATGATTTCAAATTACCTGCATTTACATAGGTGATTACTACTATAACCAACCCAACCATGATAATAATGACACGTAAATGTTCATCCATATCTTTAACTTAATCAACTAGTCCAAAAATCACAGCAATTAGTCGTCGTAAGCGCAATCTGTCGGAATCCTTAGGCACAAAGGCTTATAAAGTCACGTTATATAAAATAACCAAAAGAATCGCAAATCGTCAGAACAAAACCATGGCACTCACACACACATAATTGACAATCCAAAAGTAACGAAACGGTTTTGTTTTCAAGTTATGTTTTTTATCTCAAACTTGCCGGTTAGGCACAAGCTATACAGCCAAGGATAAGGACTCCAGCGAGTAATAAATAGTTTTCACTACGAGGAATATTAAAAAAAATATAAAAATGTGTCCTTACATGCTGAAGTGAATATAACTTCCTATATTTAAAATCTATATTACAAAAATCAAATATTCGTGCTTGGTCACAATCAATCCTATGTAACGTAATAAAAAATGACAGGAGCTAAAACAAACTGATCAAGTCAAATCAAGCTTTATATATCAAGGTCAGGTCAATAAACATTAATAATTTTGTAGGCATTTAATACGATTTTTATTTGGCAAAGTAAATAAATTAACAATAAGATCTTGAATATAAGCATATCATTTATTACATGAAATAAAACAAAAAGTAGCTTGTTAGGTTGGCCTATAATGTGTCCGTCACTTGCATTATCAGAGGCTGATGAACTGAGAGTTGAATGAACTGTCTTTGTACCTTACTTTTAATTTATTATATTGACCTTACGTTGTAAATTACTTAGAAGAAAATGTGAATTTTCAAATATTTTCGAGAACAGTGCCTAAGCTTATGTTAATTATGTCGACCCAATTGATATTATTTATTTATGTGAATGTTTTTACTATTAAAAACTATTAAACTATTAAACATATTTTTTAAGATGATCCTTTTGATTTTAAAAAAACATGAAATTTGAAATATCTTGGAAACGATTCACTTTTGGATAATAATAAATCCTCAATACATTATATTATAGTGAAATCGACTGGAATTTCTTCCAGTCGATTTCTATATCCTCTTCTATACCCCCTTGTGATATCCGCCACTAATAACAATTCACCCTGTATACTTATTATGACCGCACACACGTACAAATTGCATATATCTACAATTGCAAACAAAGCCCAGCCCCACTTCGTTTGACCACCATTTTTTCGCTTGTGTGAGAGAGTATGGTCGCTAAAATTTGCTAGGAGTTAAATAACAAGAAGACAAAAGCGTTTAAATAAGCTGCCGTTGCATATTTGCAAGTACAATCTTAATTTTTGCAAGTTACTTAAATTAACTTATTTTGGTAAGTTTCAGGAGACTTACCGGTAAGTTACCGAAATTTTTGGTAATTATCAACTCTAGCTTTGAAGTACTTGGATAACATTCTAAACTACTCTCATTTTTTAAAGTATTTGATATTCTTACATTAGGAGATTGTTATGAAATATCTTGTACCCATAACAATGTTCTGTACCTACTCTGCGCGAGTCCGCGCCATTTACGCAAAAGTTGACCGATGAATCCGGTTATTCCAGTATTATTAGGGTGTAAGGTACTTGGAGGAGCGTTTCCTTTTAGATTGACAGATCTCTACCAATATGTTTCATTTATGAATTATTGCTGAATTTGTTTACTAAAATGTTCTTTAATTTTTTACAGGATCCATCATTTCACATGAGCATTTTATGGCTGAATGGTGACAAGAAAACAGAGATTGAAAAGATTTTGCCTGAACTTAACAATATTGTAGCCCAAGAAATTGGCAAGGAATTAAAAACTGTTATCATTGATAAGATTAATTGCAAGTGTGGCAATAAAACCTTCCAATTTTTCTTAGATTAAAATGTCCAGTAACTGGCAGAATGCATATAGTAGCAGTCATAGCACAAAAAAAGTTTTTATAAATCCCAATTTTAATAAATGCGTGTTGCCTGTCCAACATAGTAGTACAATGCATATTAACCCTAATTTCACTCAGCATATCCCACAGCGCATTTTAATGAATCCAAATAAAAACAAAATCCATGTAAACCCCGATTTCGTTAAAGCAAATTACACCAACCGTAATACTCACATAGTACAGAACATACAAGTACAAAATATACAATCTCCCAATGTAAGAATATCAAATACTTTAAAAATTGGGAGTAGTTTAGAATGCAATCCAGGTACTTTAAAGCCAACTTGCATCACGCCCATACAGAAATCCCGATATAGCCTAATCAGGAATGTAAATAAGAATGTCATAGATTCAAACAATTTGACTAGACCAGTGCTTGTTATAAAAAAAATAAGCAAATATAAACTAGTATCTATTTGTGATAAAAAACCTCATCTTGAAGACCTGGGGCCTTTTAAATCAAAACTAACGCCGTCTACACCACAAAACATACAAAATAAAAGAACAATTTTCAATAGATCATTGAGAAGTAAGTTCAAATATGTAAAGAAAGGTTTAATTGCTACTCCAATTATAAATAATCATAATAAGACACTAGTTAAACATAAAAGGCCATGTCTCAAATCAAAAATCAAAATACTACCGGGCAGTTTGAAAAAGAATAACATTCCTTGCCCATTATTTAGAAAATATGGTAAGTGTTTGCGTAAGCTGCGAGGTAGCTGCGAATTTTTACATGACAAGAAGCATGTGGCTATATGCAGGAAATTTTTAAAAGGAATCTGCCATGACAATGATTGTCTCATGTCTCACGATTTAACTGATAAGAAAATGCCCACTTGTTATTTCTATTTAAAAGGTATGTGTACAAAAGAAAAATGCCCTTATCTCCATATAAAATTAAATGAAAAAACTAAAGTATGTAGTGATTTTTTGAAAGGCTACTGTGAAAGTGGGGAGCAATGCTTGAAAAGACATGTGCGCTTGCGATCCGGTGTTTCAAAGAAGAAATGTGTACAATCACAAAATAATAAAGTGAAACGAGAACAAAAATATGAAACTAGTAATGTTAGTAGAAAATATATCGAGAAATCAGTTGAAAAGTCGAACGAAGAAAACAGAGATGAAGAATGTAGATATTATAAAATTGAAGACAACGTAAATAACAAATCAAATGAGGACAGTGATGTATCAATAAAACCTTCCAGATGTAAATTAGGTACTTTGCCGTCGTTTATTAAGTTATAGATAGAGTATTGTGAATAGTGTACGGTGATTATTTTTTTACTTCAATAAATAATTTGTATCTATAATCTGACTATTTTTTTAAGCACGAAATTTCTATATGTGGCGTTGGTTGCGACCTATCTTGTTTCGTTTACAGGTCTGCTTGTGTCACTTGTTTTCATGTTGTCCTCAGTCGCAATGAGAAACGTGTAACGTGCATTTGACGCAGCAAAAACCACACACAAATGAACCGCTTTCTTAGCTACAAAGAGCCACAAAAAATATATTTTAATCGTTGACATCAGAACCTAGGGCCTCATTTTGTGACTGACTTCAAAGATATCTCATCTTTTAGTTCTTCAAATGTGACGCTCATTGCGGCCTTACTTAAAATTTGCGACGCTTTTGTTTCGGAGATATTAGTGGTTGGATGGAACTGATTATGAACCTAGGGCTTAGAGGCAAGAGGTCCTTAATTCGTCTGTAATTTTTTCTATGTACATTCGAGCATAACTTTATTGGACCGATTTTGATGACCCTTTTTGCATTGGGTTTCATGGGTGTTGGACTCTGGACTCAGGAGATATACAATGGAACTACTCAAAGTAAAACAGAGCGTGTTTAGTAATTGACGTTTTCTTAAGTTTCTGACAATCCAAAGCTAGAAAATCTATTAAATATGATTATGAATATCCTGAATCGAACCTGTACTTATACATCGGAACTCTTCAACGTCAAACAGCATGTGAATAAGAATTGTTTCGATCGATTCGGGCTTATGTAATTACTTTGGAAAGTCACATCTAGTATCTTAAGTAAGCGATCTGTGGCCAAGATATTCTGGACGAGACCAAGACTTAAACAACGCAACACCGCCACGTCAAACATCACATTTACGAGAATTGTTTAAAGAATATTTGAGAATTTTCAGTCACTGTATGTGCAAGACATCTTAGACTAAATCTCGATTTTTTTTTAAATGGACAGTTTTGGCCTTATTATGTATTATTATAATTTATTATTATTATTAGCCTTTTAAATTTCACCGGACTTTGTGGCCTAGCGCTGAGGGCGCTTAGCCGGAACTTAAACTATTCCTACATACGATACGCCTAAGGGCACCCGAGAGGGCACGGACCTCGGCTTAGGACGTCGTATATTTCCTACCACTGGTTAGGAAGGGTCATCAACTGCCAAAGAACCAGCAAGAACTCAGTAGGATTGCGTACGCCGCGTTAGCCTAGCCCACCGCACCGGTCGGTTAGGCGATTCGAATGCCGTGTTGCCCTATTTCTAACTGGAACGCCAGCGTTCCTTGTTGTAATAGCATCGTCGGGATCTGTTAAGACGTTACGCGGACACCTGTAACGAACCGGCGCGTCTGGGTTGGCTGTGTAGTCACCTGACTTATTAACCAGCGGGTTGGGATGGTCGGGAGCGTTGTCGAAGTAGCGTTTAGACACCCACTTCATCAACGTGGGAATAGTTGGCAGCTCGAGATCTTTATGCAGATCTAAATTGCGGACATAGGGCGGGGCCCCGAAGTATTTGCGTAAGAACCTATTTTGAATGACTTGCAAGTGATTGATATTCGACTTGCTGGCGTGAGCGAAAATTTTGTTTTTTGTTTCAAAGTAAAATATAATGCAGAATATAATTTTTTCAATATTTTTATTGTGTTAACCACATTTTTTCATACATTTCGAACGGGTGTACTTCGCGCTAGCCGAAAATGAAACGTCTCCTTTGTTGTCATCGAGTTTGATGTTAATTTGTTGTGTTCATTGAAGTACCTCGTTTACTATAGATTGACGTTTTCATTCGAAATAAAAACGTTAATAATAGTGTTTTGTAAATCATTTCACTTACCAATCACTAACCTTAAGCGCGAAGATGACCGTACCGTACGTACTTCATAAATACTTACATAGGTAATATAATATGTTATTTTATAGATTTAAATAGGAATGTTACTTAGTACAAAGTATTACATAGGTACTTATACTCCATAACTGACTGGTTAATTTTTAATTTGTCGTTCATTAATCTGCTTTGGTGAGCAAAACTTCAGACACAGTCTGTTAGCGACGCAACATGAAACGGATTCGGCATAATAGGGACATAGTCATATAAGTAGTTTGTAAATAACGCTAGTCCACGCCCTCACTACTTGCGCCCACACTCGAACACCGGGTCGTTCAAATTGTTAGTAAGTTACATGATTTAATGGTAATATTTGCTTGTCAGCGCTATCGCTACTTGCGCCCGTCCTCGGATGGGTAATTATTTTCGAGTGTAACGTAAGCAAGATCTAATAAGATTCTTATAGGAAATTATGATGTTATAGGAACCTAGGTATAGGTATATTTTGAATGCTATTTTTATAACATTGATTTATGGTTGAATTGATGATATTTGTGTTTAATAAAGTTCTTAGAGATTTCATTGGTAGATAAGCGTAATATGAGAAGCTTTATATATGTCTTAGATTTAAATTAGACCTAGGTTATTTGTCAAATACTGATTTGTTTAGATTTGTCATAATTGTGGTAATTTTATGGTTATTTCATATCAGATTAGGTAGATAATGGTAGATATAACGTTATTGTAAATAGGTTCATATAATAAAGCACTTATTTGAAGTAATAAATGACGTAATATGGTTAGATATTTTCTCGTTGAATAACAACGTAATCATAGGATTTATTGTTATGGTTTATTGATTATAATGTGTAAATTGCTTTCCTTTATTGAAATGTAATAGTTATTTTTATGGTGTTTTACGTTTTTGAAGGGAATAACGAGAAAACCTTTGTTGTTGTTTATGTTCCTAATTGGTAGTTATATCTTGTCTGATTATGTTAAAAAACTAATTGTTATTAGAATGTTTGCATATTTTAATAATGTAAAATGATAAAATTATGTTTGTAACCGTTTCGCCTTAGGTACAATGTTAGGCTAAGTAAGTAGTCTGCCGGCGCAAACGGTGTTTTGAGATAGTCTTTGTTCTAGAAAGCTTTTTGTATTTAATTTTATCAAATTGATATTTATGTAAACATATAGGAATCATTTCGCCCTATTATTTGAATATAATATTGTAATAGTTTTGATTAATAGTTTGAAAGATAATTCGATGTAAAGTTATTTTTTTTTTGCTGCCGATGCACCCTCTCTCGGGAGGGAGGTGGAAGATTCGTCATGAATACCTCCGCAGCCGTCTGCGGGGTTATGTGGGACTCACCAAAGTGGCACCTACCCACTAAAAACCACCCAATTGGCTGTAGCATGGGAATGCTGTCAGCCTTCATCGGAGCGACACCCGGGTAGGGAGGTGGGCGCGCAAGCAGGGACCCGCTAGCGGGTCACCCGCTGAGAATACTTAATCACTTAAGGTGCAAATGACATTTATATATTGGTGATTATACGGCCTGGGCAGCCTTAAGCTGGTCCAGATTAGCGGAAAGTTGATCGGGGGGATCCGAGAGTGCATTTCTCGGTCTACGGACTTTGTACCTCGACGGCATGGACGGAGCAGTATAAGCTACTGACTCTCGTATAAGGGGGTTAGGGTGCTCTTCGGATCGCTTGAAAAAAGCGGTGGTGAGCGTCCTAAGGTGTTGTTGTATAGTAGGCAGTTCGAGATCTCTGTGCAGGTCTGCGTTTCGCACGTACCACGGAGCATCCGTGGCCCGGCGGCAGAAGAGATTCTGAACTACCTGTAGTTTATACATATCGGAGGGTTTAGCATGTGCAAAGATTGGGGAGGCGTACGTCATGACTGGTCTCACGCAAACCTTAAAAAGCGTTCGCTTGTTCCTAAGAGACATTTTACTGTGCCGGCCTAACATACTGTTAAGTCGGCCCATGTACAGACGGGCGAGTTTTGTAACTCGGAGTATGTGGGGTCGGAATGAAAGCGTACGATCGAGCGTTACGCCTAGGTACTGCAACGTTTGCTTGTGCCGTATTTATTAAAAGAGGTTATTGCACAAACAAACTTGCCGATATTTATGACTGGCAACTTATAAGTCTGTCATTATTTGATTTTTATTTGTAAAATGTAAAATATAGAGAATATCGAAGATTGTTCTAGAGAATTCCTTGACGGAATTCCTTACGGAATTCTATTGCGGGCTTCGTCCCCTAAATAGTCTAATAATTATTCTTGTATGTTATTTTAAAAATAGATTCATTTTAAATAAAAGTAATTTCAAGTTAAAGTGTTTCTTTCCTATTAGTTAGGAAGACCTCCCTAGGTTAGATTAGGTCCATCCCGGGTACCGAACCCCGAGATGGTGGAGGCGCCGCGCAAAGTGTAGTGTTGTGTTGTGTGTTTTATTTCAGCTATATACCCACTGAGTATAGCGGAAAGAAAATTTTAGAAGCCAAGATCCATCTGAATACCAGGAGTAAAGGAAAGATTCTAAAAAAGTGACGACGCTTTACGGCAAATAAAAGAATTATAAAAGTTATATATATATAAGAAAATTATAAAAATAGCCATGAATTTAAATAAATACTCTGGCATTTCGACAATTTTGGTGAGTGAATTTTTAGCCCAGTTCGAAGTAATTGCGGCATTACATAAATACAACGATGAAAGCAAGAGGCTAATTATTCAAACATATTTAGAAGGACCTGCGTTGTATTTTTACAAAACGATAATTGATGCATGCGAAACGTTCAATGAAATTAAGAAAAGATTTATAGAAGAATTTGGCAGAGAAATAGATCATGTAGCTAATTTTTATTCACGAAAGCAACAAGCCAACGAAGAACTAATAAACTATTATTACGCGTTGGATATGTGTGCAAACAAAGCTGGTACCACAATTACAGAAAGTATTTTCATACATCATTTTCTGAAAAATTGCAAATACACATACAAATGCCGACTAGCGTCTCAAATCTATACAAAAAAAAAAAATGTTAAAAGAAACGATCATGCAGATGCACGAAATTCTCACTGAAAAGCAGGAAGAAAATTTATGCCTTCAAACGAATATGGAAATATTACAAGAAATACCAGTATGTTCTACAACATCACCGAGGAGTGATAAGGAAGATTCTCAAAGGTTAACCAACATGGACTACGGGAACGCGAGAGGAAGATTCGTAAACGACTACAACCGATCTCCATATGCTTTAAGAAGGAGAGGAGACCGTGGCGATGCATACAATGGATCAAAGATGGATGAACCTGGAGTACAATCGGCGTCAATCAGACAGATGGAGACTCAATTGATGCCAAATAGTCTAGAAAATAATTATACAAGTGAGTTTTCCCCATCCATTAGTTTAAAACTAAAAAATAAAAATATTTCAGCTTTGCTTGATACAGGTGCATCAATTTCTGTAATATCCCAAAACTTATGTAACCAATTGAATATAACAATACATAAGGTTGAGAATGTAAAGATTCGAGCCGTTAATGGTAATCAAATGAATTTAATAGGTAAAGTACAACTATGTTTGGTGATTGAACATGTTGTGTATATACAGAATTGTTATGTAGTTGACAATATTGAAAGAAATTTAATTCTCGGGCAAGACTTTCTTCAGAAGTCTGGTGCAATATTAGATTTTAAAAAAGGTCATGTTCAATTTGTAAATAATATTTGTAAATTTATTAGAAATAATGAAATTAATAATCTTAATAATAATGATATTATCGAGAATACCCTTCAGGTTATACAAGTTTCAAATGAATTAAGTAAGGACGAATATGTTTATTTTTCCGATTTAGTAGTTAGTAATGATGATAAGTTAGTGGTAGCTGAAGTCAGTGAAAATGAATTTAATTTAACCCCGAGTCCTCAAGACTCCAAAGTTGTGTGTTGTTCTGAGAAACAGAATCTTAAAGTTGAAGTAGTGGAAAAGGTTAAGAAAAATATTAAGAGTCGTATGCCATGTAAAGAAAAGAAAATAATTAATAAGATAGTGCCATTACGTCCTATAGTAACGGATCGTTTATTTCAAAAGATAGAGATTGATGTACTAGGTCCTTTTAATCGTTCAGTAGATGGTAATAAATATATAATAACATGTATAGATTGTTTTTCAAAATATGCTATTTGCAAAGCAGTTCCACGAGTGACAGCTCAAATAGTATATAATTTCTTTATTAATGAAATTTTAACAAAGTTCGGGACAGTATGTGAAGTATTGTCAGATAAAGGTTCCATGTTTACGTCAAGGTTAATTAAGTCTTTATTAAGGCAATATAATATAAAACATTCCTTAGCTACCACTATGCACCATCAAACATTAGGTTTAGTAGAAAAATTGAATCAAACCATTTCATATTCATTAGCTAAATATGTAAACCAAAGTCAAAGGGATTGGTGCCAAATTTTACCTTTTATAATATATGCTTATAACTGTTCAAAACAAGCTTCAACTAAATTTTCTCCTTATTATTTAATGTTTGGTAGAGAACCTGAAGTTCCGTTTGATAAAAGGTTGAATCCTAACTGTAATATGACCGTTCAACAAAAAAAAGATACTTATATAAGTGCGGTGAATCAAGCCAGAGAAAATTTAAGGAAAGCTCGTTTAGTACAAAAAAGATCGTATGATAAAAAGGCTTCTAATATTAAACTTCGTGTAGGACAATTAGTTTTGTTACATTGTCCAAAAAAGAATATCAGGTAAAAGTCGAAAACTTAGTCGACCATATAAAGGTTTATTTCGAGTGTTACGATATATAGGATGTGACAATTATCTTGTAAAAAAAATACAAAATAACCAAGAACTAATTGTACATGTGAATAGATTGAAACCATATAATATTCGATAAAGTAAAACTAATGATAAAACTATGTCTATATTTATATATATAAAATAAAGTTTTTGTATATACATTTATGTATTGAAATATTACGATAATATTATAATTCTTTTATTCTTAGAATTAATAGAGTAAAAAATACACATTTAGGTGTATAAGTATATATATATCGTTCATTTGTAGATATGCAACGGTTAGAATTTCGTTGGGGTTTTAGAATAATATAAGAAACTAATATATTTTTTTCTCAAATTCTATGTACACTTCACAACGCAATGATCCGAGATGATATATCCTGCAAAGCCGATCCAAACAGCATCACCAAAAAGGAGATGCAATGGATGGACCATGCAGATAAAAGAAAATAAGGAAAAGGTTTTTACATAAAATATATTGAGATAAGAGGGTATTTTATTTAATGATTTAATAAATTAATTTTAAATACCCGAAAAGAAACCTCTAAGGGGCGGCAGGTACACGCGGCACGTATTTACCGCGTTACATTTTATTTACGAATCATAAATATACGTGTAGTGCCAATGCTCTAAAGAAGTCAATTTTCAAAGACTAAAATAACACTATAGATAATGTGCACGTTTAATTTGAGCCACGCCTAATAGAAGCCGAGAAGGTGATAGCCGATTTAGCTATGCGGCCAAAGTTTACGAGTATATATAATATTGTGATATTGATGTCTGTGGGTCAACACGCGGATGTAGAATAGGATCCTCAGTGGGTTAAATAATAAAAGGGTTGTAATGGAATAGGTAATGGTTTTTTAAACGTTATTGGTATAGAATTTTGTCAGGTGTATTACGGTGCATTTTGAAAAAGTTCTCTACATTGCGTTGTGAAATATTAATTTATTAATTTATAGATATCATTCTGGGTTAAGTAAAATACTTTGGATCCGATTTTATGATCTATTCATAGGTAAGTTTGTCCGGTAATAGTTAGGCAGGTAAAATCTTAATATTTAGGTAGGTAATATTTAAAGTTTCGAAAGTTACAAACTTTCAAATAAACTTTTAATCATTCAGAAAAGTTTAAAGTTAATATGACAGTTCATGTCAAACGTGTTTGTTTTGCCAACTGAATGATAATGTTTGATAATATAATTTGATTAATTTAGTATTAATTTAAATATAAATGGGATTAATTAAATTTACTTTTATTGGGATATTAATATATTTATTACTTATCAATTAATTATAATTATAATTTGATTGTATTCAATGGGTTATTTTAACAATTGTTGATTAATTTAATAATAAATATTGGTTATTTGAACTTGCGTATGATTGTGTAACGTAAATAATTAATATGGGGTTGTTGATTATATTCATGAATTGTATGAGAAATTAAAATAATTTACACTGTTTTATTTAGATATTAATTAACCAGCCGGGATCTTGGCTGATTTTCATCAGGTTTTGTGGCTAAGGCTCTATTGATGGAGAATAAATACAATAAGCTCATTTTTGGTGTAATAAGATGTTGTAATTTAAACATGATCAAGTATATATATTCCTATCGGTAGGGGGCTCATCTGAGAGTAATCCCGATTAATGTATATGATCCTGATTTAGGTAGGGTCGTTATTTAAGAATGAAATGTATATAGGAATTTATTTAATCAGCTTCACTAATTAAATAAATTAAACAAGAGGGGCGATTGCAACGTTTGCTTGTGCCGTATTTATTAAAAGAGGTTATTGCACAAACAAACTTGCCGACATTTATGACTGGCAACTTATAAGTCTGTCATTATTTGATTTTTATTTGTAAAATGTAAAATATAGAGAATATCGAAGATTGTTCTAGAGAATTCCTTGACGGAATTCCTTACGGAATTCTATTGCGGGCTTCGGCCCCTAAATAGTCTAATAATTATTCTTGTATGTTATTTTAAAAATAGATTCATTTTAAATAAAAGTAATTTCAAGTTAAAGTGTTTCTTTCCTATTAGTTAGGAAGACCTCCCTAGGTTAGATTAGGTCCATCCCGGGTACCGAACCCCGAGAGTACTTGGTGGTTAGTGCCCACGGGATGGGCGTACCTAGCATTCGGATGTGGGGGTCGTAGGGACGACGGCGTTTATGATCGAAGCGCATCGCAGAGCTTTTCTCTAGATTTACATCGATACGCCATTTTTTAAATCAGGCTCCGAGGTCATTTACGGCCTTCTGGAGCTTGGTGATGAGTGTGTCGACTTGCACGCCCTTGACGTATAGGGCAGTGTCGTCGGCAAAGAGGGAGAGTTGAACACCTTTAGACGGAATAGGTATGTCATTGGTGTATATTGTGTATAGTAACGGGGCGAGTACCGAGCCCTGAGGGACGCCCGCCTTGAGGGGGCGGGGGGTGGAGAGCGTGTTTGAAACGAAAAGTGCGATCTTTAAGGTAGGAGCCGACTAGTTTGACTAGTCGGTCGGGCAAGCCTGTGTTGTGAAGCTTGTAAATGAGCGTGCCAGACTTTGTCAAAAGCCTTGGCTACGTCAAAGAAGACCGCGACTGTTTTCAGTCGTCTGGGGTAGAAGCCGTCGAGTATGTACTCGACGATTCGATGGACTTGCTGAGGGCACGAGTGTTTGGCTCGAAAGCCGAATTGGTGGGGGATAATGAGGGGGTCACCGTCCGCTGGGAACAGGTGGTCCTTCATTCGAGCTAGTATGACTCTCTCGAGAAGTTTGGCCATTGCCTTGAGTAGACTGATGGGTCTGTGGTTAGCCGGGTTATTCAAAGGTTTACCCGGCTTGGGAATGCCTATGACTATGGCTTCTTTCCAAGCTTTTGGAAAGTAGCTTAGGTCGAAGCAAGCATTGAAAATAATCGCAAGTAAGGTAAGCACCTGCCGAGGCAGCTGCTTAAGTGCTTGGTTGGAAATTCCATCCGCACCCGGGGCCTTCTTGGATTCCTGTCTCCTAATGATGAATAGGATTTCATCATTAGAAACTGTGATGGGATCAGTGACTGGACGGGAGTCTTTGCAATCGACTTCGTCTTCCACCGCCTGGATGTGAGCTGGGTCTGTGGGTTGGGTACTCGGGGAGCATTGTGAAGCAATGCTATCGGCGAAGCATTCAGCTTTCTCGTCGTCCTCGAAGGCGGTAGTGCCATCGGGACGAGATAACGGAGGGGTGTAAGTACGGGCGTCTAGTCGGAGGGCTTTCGCCATCCTATAGTACGCCGTGTGGGACGGGGAAATATTAATCATAAGATCATTCCTTTGAACGTCTCTGTATTCCGCGACGGTACGTTTAACTTTACGTTGAAGCTGATTAGCAATTTGCCTGTAGGCGGGTGTGGGGTATTTTCTGGCTCTGCGGAGAGCGGCGTTTTTAGCTTTGATTAGGTTGCTAATGTCCAAGGGAAGCTTGGGCTTGCCATGCTTAGCAACCTTTAGGTTCTCACTGATGGCCGAGTTGATGGCGGTAGTGAGAGAATCGACTATCGAGTCGATTTTATCCGTGCTATCGAGATAGTCGGATGAAATCGCGAGTGGGCAGTCTGGGGCTTCCAAGGCCGAAGACAGGGTGTGTTTGAAACCTTCCCAATTGGTATAGGTTTTCGGAGCAGGAGGGTCGTTCTGGGGTCCTAATATTAGAGACACCGGACGGTGGTCTGAGCCTAAGTCGTCTAGCGGCTGTATGGTCTTAAGGTCGAGACTGATACCCTTGACGATGGCAAAGTCAAGGATATCAGGGGAATGTAGCGGGTTATCCGGATAGTGAGTTGGTGTGACCGGAGAAATGACGTCCAGATCGAGTGACTTCGTGATGTCTAGTAATTTAACACCAGTGGGTGTGGTCGACAAGCATGTCCAGTCAGTATGTTTGCAATTAAAATCGCCGAACATAATGACGGATTGCCCCAGTTCGAGTAAGGCCTCGAAGTCACAACGAAGGGGCGGTGTACCACTAGGTATATAGACTGAGGCCACGACTATGGTCCTGTGACCTGTCATAGCCAGCCTACATACTGTGGCCTCCATGTTGGTGAGTGGAGGCGTGGGAATTGGAGAACAGTGGATACTTCTCTTGTAGTAAATGGCAGTGCCGCCTCGTTGGACCGAGGCGGGCCTGTCACCACGCACAAGAGAGTATTTAGGAATGTTAAGACCCCTGGTGTGCTGGGGTTTTAAAAATGTCTCTTGAACAAGGATTAACTCGGGCTCTATGTTCTTAATGAACAGTTTGAGCTCCGGAAGTTGGTTGATTATACCTCGGGTGTTAAAAGAGATCAGGGATAAACCCCTGGGTTTGGTGCAACCAGTCGTGGCGCTTAGTGGAGTATTCATTATAGATGTACCTATAATGAATTAATTATATAATAATTAATTGATACCTGTGTGTGTACCTTAATAATAAATAAATAAATAAATTAGGGATTGGTACTCAGCGAGTACCATCAAGCGGTCTTGGGAGCTACGGGCCGCGCGCAGTTTGCTGGCACACTGCGCGACTTGTGACATATCGAAACCTTTGATGGTGTCGAATATCAGTTTGAGATCCTCAGCCATCGAAGGCTGAGGAGAGGGTTTTGGGCCTGCTGATGGAGCAGGGCGTCGGAGCAGCCGGGCGCTGTCTCCAGGCAAGCACTGGAGTGGGCGTGGGCTGGGCGGGCTTTGCTGCCGGGGAATTCCGGTGGCGCAGCGGCGGGAAATTAGTGTTACTAATGAAGGGCGGGGCCTGTCTGGGTGCCGCCCTCCTTGCAACATGTCGGGAGGTGTGGGGTGCGCGGGGGCAGCCCCTGTAGTTGGCGGTGTGGCCGGACTGGCCACACAGCACACATGATGGAGGTGAGTTCGATTCCGGAGTGCGAGTGCACTCTTTGGTATAGTGGTGCTCCAGGCACTTTACGCACCTGGCGCTGGCGGTGCAGTTAAGCGCCGCGTGCCCGTATAACTGACATCTGTGGCACTGCCCGGGATAGCCGCGGCGATGCGGCATCTCGACCGAGATGCCGGAGAGTCCGCATACGGTCTTGACATCTCCGAAGATGTCTCGGGATCTGGGGGTGTTGGTCAGGATGACCAGTGCAAGTGGGAAGCGTCGTCAGTTCTTGCTGTGCATCTTGTGTACAGCTACGACGGGATAGCCCTGGGCTTTAATGTCCTCGTAGATGACGTCATTGGAAATTTCGTCAGGGATTCCCCTGAGGACTGCCTTTACCTTACGCTCTTCAGGGAGAGCGTAAGTATGATAGGCTAAATTATTGTGAGAGAGGAGGGCTGTTAAACCCCTGAAGTCCGTTATCGCGGGGACTGAGATTTTTACTGCCTCGGACATGTTGAGGGCGCTCGTGTAGTTTATTTTCTGTTCCGAGCATAATCTCGAGACATGGGGCCATTTGGACTTATCCCGTAGGAACACGGAGGGAGGGGTCTTCGCTTTCGCGAGGACGGGAGCGCAGCGTGAGGCTGGCTTGGTGGTAGTGGCTGTATGGCCAGCGGGAAGTGTCACATTGAGCGACATTAGGGAGGGGACGGGCGACTGGGTCGCCGGGCAGGCGGTTGGTGTCGGCGACACCGGCCTGGAGTTGGGTGTCGGAGACACCCGGGATTTCTTAGTCCGCTTGGAGCGGCGCTCTACGAGCGTAAAGGTGACGGTAGGCTCAGGGGAGCCGGTGAGGGTGTCCGCTTGGGATGCGGACTCGGCGCTGCTGCTAGACGCAGTGCGCTTGGAGGGGCGGGCGGCGGATGAGGCCGAGGTTGAGGTAGCCGTCGAGGTGGCGTCCGAGAACTCGCACTCCATTTCACTGGAGGCGGAGGAAGGGGGAGTGCTGTGAGGCAGCTTTGATGATGAGGCCTGAAAAGCCTGGGCGTGAGGGGCCTGTGGAGCCAAGTTGGCGAGTAGGGGAAGCAGTAGACTGCTAAGCGATTGAAGAATCGCATTAGCGTCGGGGGGGGAGCCTGAAGCGGCGATGCCATCCGCTAATTGCTTCGCAACATCCGCTAGGATTTGCGCAGCCATTGCGTACGGCGGGGGAGGGAATGGGGAGCTAACGATTATATTTGAATATATAAATATATAATTTATGAACAACCTAGTACAAAAACCTAACTAAGCCTCCCTACCGGCGGTAGGGGGGGTCGGGACGGCCGCAGCGGTGCCCCTAATTCGGACAGCGCTGGTTCCGTCACCCTGGGTAAGGCCCAGTGCAAATGGGATCGGGACTTCCGGTTTGTTGTTTGCCTGAAGGGCTAAACTGTGCGCACTGGGGCAACGCCGACTGGTTTCGTTGGCACCGTTACGCGTATCCACCAGCCCTCGAAGTTTTGAACGCGGCGAACTTACTCCACGAAGAACACCTGGAACGTCGAAGCCCGTCGACGTAGCTCACGTTCGACGAAACACGAAGTACGGTTAACAAGCCACTAATCGCCGTGAAAACGGCGTTTGAAACTTAGTACGGAAACGTCTATGAAATAACTTAATACGGTACGACCTTTGAAAATTGAAAGCTCGATTAGCGCGGGGGCTAAGGGAGCGGAAAATGCGTCTGCGATCGACGTGCGCTCGGGAACGCACGCAAACCGAGACTCGTTTTTGTAAAGTTAGAATCAAAGTAAAACTTAAGTGTAATTAGGTGCAAATTGCACAAACGCGCCAGCCAATCAGAGCGCTGGAATTATTTAGGGCGAAATTTGTATAAAAGGCGCACGCCGAGTTACGGAAGTCAGTTCGGTGCCTGCAGCGAAGAAAACATCTAATAAGAAGAAAGAAAAAGTCTAATAAGAAGAAACGTTCAGAAGATTCCAGCTAGAAGAAAGAAAGTGCTGTTCGGTGAATCCGGAGGCCAGTGAAGACCCAAGAAGACGTAAGTGCTGTTCGGTGTATCCGGAGGCCAGTGAAGAGGTCTGAAGAAAGAAGCTGAACTACAGGAACAATTGCGGTTCACAGGGTTATTTATACTTAAGGTTTATTTGTAACCGCAATAAACGTTCATACTTTGAAGACGTGTTGTTTTCACTGCGCTCCAACCTGCACTCGATCAAGTCGGGTGTCACTCCGTGGTTCGTCAGGTCGTGGTGTCTTCGGGGCTTCGAAGGGTACATACGGCATCTTCCCAACCGGCGCAAAACCCGCAACACAGTCTCTTTACATTATAATTATGATATGTAATGTGTATTATTTCCTAAAACACAGCATAATGTGTTCAAAACAGGTTCTAAAACATATTTGAAAGCAATTTATTTTTATTGACTACTTTGGGTGAATAGCTGGGGTCAAATGGGTGCTTGCCCATTTCTAGCTTTCAATAGGGGATTTTCTTCAACCATATTAAACACATCCAATGCCAGTGTCCATTCTGGTTGTAACCGTACTTCGTTTTTCGTCGAACGTGAGCTACGTCGGCGGGCTTCGACGTTCCAGGTGTTCTTCGTGGAGTAAGTTCGCCGTGTTCAAGACTCCGAGGACTGGTGGATACGCGTAACGGTGCCAACGAAACCAGTCGGCGTTGCCCCGGTGCGCATAGTTCTGCCCTTCAGGCAAACAACAAACCGGAAGTCTCGATTCCATTTGCACTGGGCCTTACCCAGGGTGACGGAACCAGCGCTGTCCGAATTAGGGGCACCGCTGCGGCCGTCCCGATCCCCCCTACCGCCGGTAGGGAGGCTTAGTTAGGTTCTTGTAATTAGGTCGTTCATAAATTATATATTTATATATTAACATACATTGTTAGCTCCCCTTCCCTCCCCCGCCGTACGCAATGGCTTCGCAAGTTCACACTCTCTGTGTGCTGTGCGGCCAGTCCGGCCACACAGCTAATTACAGGGGCTGCCCTCGTGCACCCAGGACCATCAGACCAACTATTTAGAGGGCGGCACCCAGACAGGCCCCGCCATTCTCGCTCCGATCACCACGCGGTGCGGACGTGCAAGACCCCGTTCTCCGTTGATCGGTCGATCGTAGTTTTTATTTAGGAACTCTAGGCATTGTTATATATTTATATATACTATCATAGTCCCAACCCCTTCCCAAATGGATAAGCAAAGCGTCATTAACATTGCGAAGGCGTTCGCCCAAGCACTCGCCGCGTCGGGTGTTTCAATTTCCGACGACATATTTACGCAAGCTGTACTAGCGCTTAACGCGTCCCCGGCCCCTCAGGCCCCAACCCCAGCCCCTCAGGCCTCCAACGCCCAGACCCCTCAGGTCTATAGCTCTCCCGTTCCATCCGATATGGACTGCGCGTCGGTCTCATCCTCGCGATCATCTCGTAGGAAGCGTTCCGCTCCCGGGAGCGATTCAGACTCCGCCGCGTCCGAAGCTTCGTCGGTCGCCGCCACCTTAACCGGCTCTCCTGAGCCCGCCTTCCAATCAGTTACCAAACGCTCTAAGAAGCGTTCGAAAAAAGCCGCGGTGTCTTCAACACCCGAGCCAACCCCGGTGTCTTCTACACCCGCCCCCGCGCCGCTCATGTCACTCGAAGTGACCGCGTCTCCGTCGGTCCCATCGAAGCCAGCGACGCGCTGCGCTCCCGTCCCGCCGAAACCTCAGCTCCCTCCGCCCGTCTTCCTGCGGGAAAAAGCGCGCTGGACCGCGGTTTCTAACTTGTGCAAAGAGCACAAAATTGATTACTTAAAAGCCGCCAACGCTGGCGATACAATTAAAATTCAAGTCGCGACCGTCGACGACTTCCGCGCGTTCACCAGGTTACTTTCCTTAAAACAAATCGCGTATCACACCTACGCCCTCCCGGAGGAGCGTAAGATCCGCGCAGTACTACGGGGCGTCCCGTTCGAGCTCGCGAATGAAGAAATCCTCGAGGACCTTAAGTCCCAGGGTTTCCCGGCCGAAGCAGTACATAAGATGCACTCCAACCGCGGTAGGCGTTTTCCTTTAGCTTTAGTAATCCTGTCAAATACTCCCAACTCGAGGGAGATCTTTAGAGAGGCTCGCACAATTTGCGGACTCTCAAATATCTCTGTCGAGCGTCCCAACCCCCGCGGTCACCCTGGGCAGTGCCACCGCTGCCAACTCTACGGCCACGCAGCGGCTAACTGCTCAGCTCCCCCCAGGTGCGTTAAGTGCCTGGATCCACATTTTACGAAGGAGTGCACTCGCACTCCCGAATCCACTTCCCCCCCTGCCTGTGTGCTGTGCGGCCAGTCCGGTCACACAGCTAACTAAAGGGGTTGCCCGCGCGCTCCGCGCTCCACCGCCAAGAGGGTCGCGCCTAAACCGGCGCCGCCGCTCACTCCCACTAACTTCCCGCCGCTGCGCAACCGGGGTCCTCCGGAAGCAAAGCCCGTTCAGCCGACGCCTACTCCGGCTCTGTCTTGGAGGCAGCGTCTGGCTGTCCCGCCTGCACCTTCCCGACCCATCCCAGCTCCCGTAGCTTCCGTAGGGCCGCGTCCTGCTTTGTCATCTTCACCTCAGTCGTCGCTGGCTGAGGACATGAAGACCGTGTTCGACGTCATTCAAAACGTCGACATTACGGAAATTTCTGTTCTCGCACGCAAACTGCGAGCCGCCCGCTCTCCTCAAGAGCGTTTATTCGCGTTAGCCGAGCATCACTCGCTCCTAAGTTCGTTGTAAATTTATTTTTTTTTATTTTTGTATAAAATCGTAAATAAGTAAATTATAATGTCTGGACGCGGGATCCGCGAATCCCGCGTCCAGTCGTATTAAACCCAAGGGCTTATCCCTAGTATCTTTTAACGCTCGTAGCCTTAACACCAACCTTCCCGAGATTAAACTGTTCCTTCAGAACAAAGAACCTGACTTATTCCTTCTCCAGGAGACATGGCTTACTCCAAACCGCTCCAGGGGATTCGCTATACCTAAGTACGCGTTTACTCTGACGGTTTCGGCGGCACCGCTATATATTACAAAAGAGGTTTCCATTGCTGTCCTCTCCCTACCCCTCCTCTCCTCAACATGGAAGCCACTGTGTGTAGGTTGGCTATGACATCACTAACTCCCTTGACTTAGACGTCATATCCCCCATCACTCCCACTCACTATCCCAACAACCCGTCCTACTCTCCTGACATCCTCGACTTTGCAATTATCAAGCGAATCAATCTTGATCTAAGGTCTATCGAACCGCTCGATGACCTAGGCTCCGACCATCGCCCCCCCAACTATTTATTGTGGAATTTACCCAAAGTTTAACTTGTGAAGGTTTACGATGTGTTAATTACCTCCCTTTGTTATAAAAACAAAAGATTTTATACATTAATATTTTATTGATATTATTATATTACTTTAATTATTCTAAATTCATTTTCATCTGATAATCAACATTTAGAACACAATTTGCTTTTTTTAAATTTGATATGCTTGTACCCTAATGACATGTTAGCCAAAATCAATGTTTTACAATGCGCATTAAACTTTTGGAATCAATATGAAAATAAAAGTAATTAGAACTCAGAATAATTAGATTTATATACTTTTTTTTCTGATTGCTGAACGACAAAGGGAAATAAAATACATTTTTAACAGCTATCTGACTTTTATTTAAAATTAAATAATTAGGTTATCACTTTTACAAGGAAACAACTATATTTGTATAATGTTGATCTTAAATAATATTTCACTTATAAAATTCTTATAAGAAAAGTGCTTCGGTAGTTTTTGTGCCTTTTGGATTTTAACGAATTATTATATAATTTTCGGTGCTTGGCTCTGTGACAGTGTTTGGTTTTCATGGCAAAGTATTGTATGCTGCATCTGTAGTTCCGTTCAATAACTGAAATGAAAATATAATTGTATTAAAATATATAATACTTAATCAATATTGAGTGTATTACATTATGTTTATCCAAAAAAAGGTTTTTGTATTGTCAATTGAGCCCTAAACTATTTTCCCTACTAAAATAAAAGCATCATATATAAAGTAAATAAAATTCACTCCTATAGCCAAAAATCACCTTTCTTATTACTAAGTGGTCTAGAGAAGCTAGACCACTTAGTAATAAGAAAGGTGATTTTTAGCACTTTGAACGGCAAAAATTGAAGTAAGCGGGTGAAAATTATTACCTATAGTAACAAAACGATTCGCCATTTTTAATGGAATGTTTTTATGAAAATCTAACCTCTAATTTACATTATTTTTACTAAACACGTTTTTGTTATAACAAAAGAAGTGATTTTTCACTCTAAATTAAAATTCACTTTAAATACTTGTTATACCAATTATATTGTTGGTCATTTTTATTAAAACTACTATAACCATATTTTATTTACACTGTTTTTTGTTGAAATTCTCATGAAATCAATATGGCGTGTAAATTTACTTAAAAAACATATACGCATTTTGCAGTAAAGTTGAGATCCCACTTGATTTTTCAGTACAGATATAGCAAATAGTTGAATAAAAGTATTTGGTACTTACAATTATGTTTTGTAAGTTGTCACTTAAAAACTGTCACACGCCATTAATATTCTCAACATTGCAACTACAGAAATAAAACGTACGTATGAATGAACAAAGTCTAATCGTTCACTCAACCGTTCAATCAACAGTTCAATCAAAGTGGCAAATCAGGGGTACAGGCGCTGCAATTTGCACCTTTAGTCACAATATGATACGCTCTAGACCTGCTATGCGATGTGCCCACTTAGGGCCATATCGGTTGCATAAGGGGTCTAGAGCAGGATATAGACCTTATCGTTAGCACCTTAAGTTGCAATATGATACGCTCTAAAGCTTATTGGCTACCATTTGTGCTAGTTGGGCCGTTTCCCTCGTGCTAGGACCGCCGAACGATAACGTCTCATCTCCTAAGACCTTTACCAACTGGAAAGGTTTTAAAAATACGTTAGTTTCAGCCTTAGAGGCTCCGAACTCTCCACTCGCGATCTCTCCCGAACAATTAGATAGCCCGGATAAAATCGATTCATTAGTAAATTCCCTCACCGATGCTATCAACTCAGCCATCAGTGACAACGAAAAGGTTGCTAAGCAAGGCAAACCCACGCTTCCCTTAGCCGTTAGCAATCTTATTAAAGCTAAGAACGCGGCTCTCCGGAGAGCCAAGAAATATCCCACGCCCGCCTATAGAACAGCTGCGAATCAGCTTCAACGTAAAGTTAGGTCTTGCCTCGCGGAACTCCGAGACGCTCAGATGAACGATCTCATGGCGAATATCTCTCCGTCCCACCAAGCGTACTATAGCATGGCCCGAGCCGTACGCGTAGACACCGCCTCTCACGTTCCTCCTCTCACTCGTCCCGATGGCACTACTGCCTTTGTAGTCGAAGAGAAAGCCGAATGCTTCGCCGACAGCATTGCCGCACAATGCTCGCCCAGCACGCAACCTGCTGATCCCTCACACATCCAGGCGGTGGAGGACGAAGTCCTTCGCAGAGACTCTCTCCCCATCACCGCCGACCCTGTCACAGTCTCTAATGACGAAATCTTGCTTCTCATTAGAAATCAAAAGTCCAAAAAGGCTCCGGGTGCGGATGGAATTTCCAACCACGCACTTAAGCACCTACCTCAACAGATGCTTACCTTGTTAGCTATCATTTTCAATGCCTGCTTCGACCATAGCTACTTCCCAAAAGCTTGGAAAGAAGCGACAGTCATAGGCATTCCCAAGCCGGGCAAACCTCTGAACGTCCCGGCTAATCACAGACCCATCAGCCTCCTCAAGGCAATGTCTAAACTTCTCGAGAGAGTCATACTCTCTCGAATGCGGAACCATCTGTTTCCAACGGATGGCGATCCTCTCATTATTCCCCATCAGTTCGGCTTTCCCGCGAAACACTCCTGCCCTCAGCAAGTCCATCGAATCGTCGAGTATATACTTGACGGTTTCTATCCGCGTCGTTATAAAACAGTCACGGTTTTCTTTGACGTAGCCAAGGCTTTCGATAAAGTCTGGCACAGCGGTCTCGTTTATAAACTCTACAAGATAGGCTTACCGGATCGCCTAGTCAGGTTAATAGCGTCGTTTCTCAAAGACCGTACGTTTCGATTTAAACACGAAGGCACGCTTTCTGCGCCTCGTCCCATAAAGGCTGGAGTCTCTCAAGGCTCAGTCCTCGCCCCTCTGCTGTACACCGTGTACACCAACGACATTCCCATCCCACCGAAAGGCGTCGAACTCGCCCTCTTTGCCGACGACACCGCACTCTATACCAAAGGCCACAGTGTTCGGCACCTTGTAACCAGACTCCAAAAGGCCGTAAACGCCCTTGGTGTATGGTTTCAAAAATGGCGCATCGATGTGAACCCTGAAAAGAGTTCTGCGATGCGCTTCGACCACAAACGCCGTCGTCCCGATGGCGATCCCCACGTTCGAATGCTTGGCATACCCATCCCCTGGAAGCGCAGTACTAAATACTTAGGCGTCACATTAGATCCGACGCTTTCTTTCAAGCCACACGTCGAAAGAGTTTCGAAACTCGCTCGTCACTACTTAGGCCGCCTAAATAGCATGTTAGGTAGAAAAAGTAAAATGTCTTTCAGAAACAAACGTACACTTTACAAGGTCTGCGTTAGACCCGTCATGACGTATGCCTCGCCAATCTTTGCCCACGCCAAACCCTCCCTCCTGCACAAACTGCAGGTAGTTCAAAACCTCTTTTGCCGCAGGGCCGCAAACGCACCGTGGTACGTGCGTAACGCGGACTTGCATAGAGATCTTGAACTGCCTACAGTACAACAACACCTCAAAACACTCTCTGAAGCGTTCTTCGAACGCTCCGAAACCCATCCCAATCCTCTAGTTCGTGATTCAGTCTCATATACTACTCCTGTCTTAGATTCGAAGTTCAAAGTCGCTAGGCCTAGGAATGCGCAAGCGTACTCATCCACCAGACTGTCAGCCGATCTCGAAGCCCTTCTGGCCGCAAATTCTAATTCTAACGTAAATTCTAATTCTAACGTAAATTCTAATTCTAACGTAATTCCTAATTCTAACGTAAATGCGAATTAATTCAATTTTATCTTGCAATTTTTAATTTTTGTTTTAATTATTGATTTTCATTTTTGAGCACCTTCAGTGCTATGTATTCACCTTCAGTGCTTTGAGCACCTTCAGTGCTATGTAATCCCAGCGGGTGACCCCTTCTGGGCCCCGCTAGCGCGGCCTCTTTATCCAATTGGCCGTCGCTCAGATGAAGGCTGAGTGGCAAAAATGCACGAGCCGACAGGAGGTTTTTAGTGGGTATGGTCCTGGTAGGCGTCGGGACGAGTCCCACATAACTCTGGAATCGCGCCAGAGTATGCGTCAGGGCATTTTTATCCTCCTGCCCTTCCCGCGGAGGGGAACAAAAAAAGAAACAGGCCCCGCCCCTTATTAGTAACTCTAATTCCCCGGCAGTAAAGCCCGCCCAGCCCACGCCCACTCCAGTGCTTGCCTGGAGACAGCGTCCGGCTGCACAAACCCGCCCTGCTCCATCAGCAGGCCTAAAATCCTCTCCTCAGCCTTCGATGGCTGAGGATCTCAAACTAATATTCGACACCATCAAAGGTGTCGATATGTCACAAGTCGCGCAGTGTGCTAGCATACTGCGCGCGGCCCGTAGCTCCCAAGACCACTTTATGGTACTCGCTGAGTACGACTCGCTAATTAAATCATTATGGGTACATCTATAATGAATACTCCACTAAGCGCCACGACTGGTTGCACCAAACCCAGGGGTTTATCCCTGATCTCTTTTAACACCCGAGGTATAATCAACCAACTTCCGGAGCTCAAACTGTTCATTAAGAACATAGAGCCCGAGTTAATCCTTGTTCAAGAGACATTTTTAAAACCCCAGCACACCAGGGGTCTTAACATTCCTAGATACTCTCTTGTGCGTGGCGACAGGCCCGCCTCGGTCCAACGAGGCGGCACTGCCATTTACTACAAGAGAAGTATCCACTGTTCTCCAATTCCCACGCCTCCACTCACCAACATGGAGGCCACAGTATGTAGGCTGGCTATGACAGGTCACAGGACCATAGTCGTGGCCTCAGTCTATATACCTAGTGGTACACCGTCCCTTCGCTGTGACTTCGAGGCCTTACTCGAACTGGGGCAATCCGTCATTATGTTCGGCGATTTTAATTCCAAACATACTGACTGGACATGCTTGTCGACCACCACCACTGGTGTTAAATTACTAGACATCACGAAGTCACTCGATTTGGACGTCATTTCTCCAGTCACACCAACTCACTATCCGGATAACCCGCTTCATTCCCCTGATATCCTTGACTTTGCCATCGTCAAGGGTATCAGTCTCGACCTTAAGACCATACAGCCGCTAGACGACTTAGGCTCAGACCACCGTCCGGTGTCTCTAATATTAGGACCCCAGAACGACCCTCCTGCTCCGAAAACCTATACCGATTGGGAAGGTTTCAAACACACCCTGTCTTCGGCCTTGGAAGCCCCAGACTGCCCACTCGCGATTTCATCCGACTATCTCGATAGCACGGATAAAATCGACTCGATAGTCGATTCGCTCACTACCGCCATCAACTCGGCCATCAGTGAGAATCTAAAGGTTGCTAAGCATGGCAAGCCCAAGCTTCCCTTGGACATTAGCAACCTAATCAAAGCTAAAAACGCCGCTCTCCGCAGAGCCAGAAAATACCCCACACCCGCCTACAGGCAAATCGCTAACCGGCTTCAACGTAAAGTTAAACGTACCGTCGCGGAATACAGAGACGTTCAAAGGAACGATCTTATGACTAATATTTCCCCGTCCCACATGGCGTTCTACAGGATGGCGAAAGCCCTCCGATTAGACGCCCGTACTTACACCCCTCCGTTATCTCGTCCCGATGGCACTACCGCCTTCGAGGACGACGAGAAAGCTGAATGCTTCGCCGATAGCATTGCTTCACAACGCTCCCCGAGTACCCAACCCACAGACCCAGCTCACATCCAGGCGGTGGAAGACGAAGTCGATTGCAAAGACTCCCGTCCAGTCACTGATCCCATCACAGTTTCTAATGATGAAATCCTATTCATCATTAGGAGACAGGAATCCAAGAAGGCCCCGGGTGCGGATGGAATTTCCAACCAAGCACTTAAGCAGCTGCCTCGGCAGGTGCTTACCTTACTTGCGATTATTTTCAATGCTTGCTTCGACCTAAGCTACTTTCCAAAAGCTTGGAAAGAAGCCATAGTCATAGGCATTCCCAAGCCGGGTAAACCTTTGAATAACCCGGCTAACCACAGACCCATCAGTCTACTCAAGGCAATGGCCAAACTTCTCGAGAGAGTCATACTAGCTCGAATGAAGGACCACCTGTTCCCAGCGGACGGTGACCCCCTCATTATCCCCCACCAATTCGGCTTTCGAGCCAAACACTCGTGCCCTCAGCAAGTCCATCGAATCGTCGAGTACATACTCGACGGCTTCTACCCCAGACGACTGAAAACAGTCGCGGTCTTCTTTGACGTAGCCAAGGCTTTTGACAAAGTCTGGCACGCAGGGCTCATTTACAAGCTTCACAACACAGGCTTGCCCGACCGTCTAGTCAAACTAGTCGGCTCCTACCTTAAAGATCGCACCTTTCGCTTCAAACACGAAGGTACGCTCTCCACCCCCCGCCCCCTCAAGGCGGGCGTCCCTCAGGGCTCGGTACTCGCCCCGTTACTATACACAATATACACCAATGACATACCTATTCCGTCTAAAGGTGTTCAACTCTCCCTCTTTGCCGACGACACTGCCCTATACGTCAAGGGCGTGAACGTCGACACACTCATCACCAAACTCCAGAATGGCGTAAATGACCTCGGAGCCTGGTTTAAAAAATGGCGTATCGATGTAAATCCAGAGAAAAGCTCTGCGATGCGCTTCGATCACAAACGCCGTCGTCCCTACGACCCCCACATCCGAATGCTAGGTACGCCCATCCCGTGGGCACTAACCACCAAGTACTTAGGCGTAACGCTCGATCGTACGCTTTCATTCCGACCTCACATACTCCGAGTTACCAAACTCGCCCGTCTGTACATGGGCCGACTTAACAGTATGTTAGGCCGGCACAGTAAAATGTCTCTTAGGAACAAGCGAACGCTTTTTAAGGTTTGCGTGAGACCAGTCATGACGTACGCCGCCCCAATATTTGCACATGCTAAACCCTCCGATATGTATAAACTACAGGTAGTTCAGAATCTCTTCTGCCGCCGGGCCACGGATGCTCCGTGGTACGTGCGTAACGCAGACCTGCACAGAGATCTCGAACTGCCTACTATACAACAACACCTTAGGACGCTCTCCACCGCTTATTTTAAGCGATCCGAAGAACATCCTAACCCCCTTATACGCGAGTCAGTAGCTTATACTGCTCCGTCCATGCCGTCGAGGTACAAAGTCCGTAGACCGAGAAATACACTCTCGGATCCCCCCGATCAACTTTCGGCTAATCTGGACCAGCTTAAGGCTGCCCAGGCCGTATAATCACCAATATATAAATGTCATTTGCACCTTAAGTGATTAAGTATTCTCAGCGGGTGACCCGCTAGCGGGTCCCTGCTAGCGCGCCCACCTCCCTACCCGGGTGTCGCTCCGATGAAGGCTGACAGCATTCCCATGCTACAATTAGGCCAATTAGGTGGTTTTTAGTGGGTAGGTGCCACTTTGGTGAGTCCCACATCACCCCGCAGACGGCTGCGGTGGTATTCATGACGAATCTTCCACCCACCCTCCCGAGAGAGGGTGCTTCGGCAGCAAAAAAAAAAAAAAAGTGCATGTGCGAACCTGTGATATTATATACCTACCACAATATGAGAGGTTTTACAAGTGGCGACGCGCAAAAAGGTAAGCTGTTGATTTTGTATGTAAAAAAGGGGGGGGGGGGCAAGATGAGTAAAAATAACACGATATGAATTGATACCATTGTTTGGGTTACATATACAATAGTCGGGCACCCGTATCAATTTAGAAATAGAAACAGGTTGGCTAAAACCTTGATAACGCGTAATTAAAGTTATTTGTCATGCATTTTTCCCAGTCGGGTTACTTCAAGATAATAATAATGTACGTTTATAACGTCATTAAAATTGAATTTTTGATGATAAGTGCAAATATTGATTTATTATTCCCTATAAATTTAAATTATTTCCTACTATGCGAGATTCATATTATTTGATGGCACGTGTTCGTCGGGAAGGATCGAAAATGGCGGAGTCTCCCGACCACTATTAACTGTTTATTGTTGTTCTTTTGCTTTGAATTCAACTATAATAAAATCCAGAGCTCTGATTGGTTACCTTATAGAATACTGCCAACCGTAAGAAAATGTAACAATGTTACCTGCTACTAGTGTTACCAACTTTGCATAGACCATAGCGAAGTATCTCACTTGAAGTTTCTTCTATTATTGAATGATTATTTATGTAATCAATCAAGCATGGAACCACGGTTACATGTTCCCCAATAAGAATGTGCGTATACCTAAAATAAAGATTTTGCAAGGAATATTAAGAATACCAATAAATTAATTCCTACTTATTTAATAAATAAATACGATGTAACGTAATCATAAATTTGAAATATCGTAATTCAGTGTTATTATGTTGTGAAGACCATTTTGTGGTAGTTGTTACTAAATCGTTTACCATTTTATTATTATTTTTATTTTTGTCGTATAATAATTGTTCGTTGTTTATACCTAACGTGGGTGTATCTTTACACTTATCCTGATGATTCGATATTATCGATTCAATATGTAAGGTCCTTACGTTCATTTGAGACCATTTGTGCTAGTGTTGTGTGTAGTAGATCTTTGATAATTTTAACAAGTGTTTTAAATTCTTTTTTTACGGTAGGTTCCCAACTAGCACATTAGTGATAATAGGTCTTTACCTATGAAACTGCCGTTTTGCCGTACTGGCCATTTCAAATGAAAATATTTTTTTTTTGACTGATAATTCTAATTTCAAGTTAGTTTTATTTGACAAACATGGAATTCTTTTTCTAAAATCGTCATTTGTTTAATAGCTAGTGTTTTGTTATCAACGCATTCGAACATTTTGCGTCATCATGGATAAGTTAAAAATTCGAGTAATTATGGAGTATGAGTACCGTCGTGGCAGCAAAGCGGCACAAGCGGCACGCAACATCAACGACGTTTACGGAGCGAACACTACAAACGAACGCACCACCCGTTATTGGTTTACCCGCTTCCGTTCTGGAAATTTTGACCTGAAAAATAAACCCCGTGGTCGTCCGAAAACTTTGGTCGACAATGACGAATTAAAGGCAATTGTGGAAGCTGATGAAACTCAATGCACGGCTGAATTAGCAGCAGCTTTCGACGTTAGCATCAAAACAATATTGGTCCATTTGCGTCAAATTGGCAAGGTAAAAAAGCTTGACAAATGGGTACCCCACGAACTCAATGACCGCCAGCGCGAAGTACGCGTGGAGACGTGCCTTGCACTGCTCAGCAGGCATACAAATGAAAGATTTCTGAACCGCATTGTTACTTGTGACGAGAAATGATCCTGTTTGACAATCGTAAGCGCTCAGCAAGTTGGTTGGACCCTGGTTCAGCACCCAAACAATGCCCTAAACGAAAACTTACCCCTAGAAAAGTGATGGTCACTGTTTGGTGGTCTAACGCGGGTGTAATTCATCACAGCTTCTTGCCAAACGGGACAAGCATTACTGCAGATGTGTACTGTGAAGAACTGAACACAATGATGGAGAAGCTCGCACGTCTCCAACCAGCTTTGGTCAATCGTTCGGCTCCACTACTCCTGCACGACAACGCGCGACCTCATACTGCACAGCAGACGGTCTCCAAGCTACAAGAGTTGGGGTTGGAAGTTCTCCGTCATCCGCCGTACTCACCAGACCTTGCGCCTACAGACTTCTACTTTTTCCAGAATTTGGATAACTTCTTGGCGGGAAAAAATTTCAATACCCGAGAGCCAGTACAAAATGCCTTTGAAGAATTTGTTGCCTCCCGTCCAGCTGATTTCTTCAAGAAAGGCATCAATAAGCTACCAATGCGTTGGCAAAGATGCATTGTTTGCATAGGTGATTATTTTGATTACTAGAAATAAAAAATATATAAAAAAATTACGCTTCATTTATTTCGTGAAAAACGGCAATTTCATAGGTAAAGACCTAATAATTGCAGCTTCTTACTGTTTGGGAGTAATCAACATAAATAAAGTCTATAAAATGAACCATGGGTTCAAAATTTTCAATTAATACTACCTACAGGGTTAAAGTTGAGCTCCCTACCACTGTTTTACCACTCTAAGCTACAGTGTGAGTGTGAATTGCTACTGTAAGTGGTAATTAATACGTGTAGTGCGTCTTATAGCTACAAACGAGAAGCAATAATCACTATTACGCCCAACATTTCGAAAAGGAAACAAAATCGACTCTGAAACCACTGGAATATTTTAAAGGATATTCTTCTCTTCTCGAGATCTTGAGGGTTCTTATTATTTTCATCTTAAGTTTTAGAGGAGGCTTCCGTAGAAAGTTCAATGTTTGTTATTGTAGAATTTCCCCAAGGATTAACTTATGAAAGTTACGATGTCTTAATTAGCTCCCTTTGTTATAAAAACAAAAGTTATTACTACGGGGTACATTAATATCTAATTACTTTAATTTTTCTAAACTCATTTTCATCTGATAATCAACATTTAAACACAATTTGCTTTTTTAATTTGATTTGTGTGTACGTACCCTAATGACACGTTAGCCAAAATCAATGTCTTACAATGCGTATTCAACTTTTGTTATCAATATGAAAATAAAACTCATCAGAATTCAGAATAACTAGATTCATATAAATTGAGTTCTGATTACCAACAAAGAGAAATAGTATACATTTTAGACAGCTATCTGACTTTTATTTAAAATTCAATAACGAGGCGATTACTGTTAAAGGGTAATAAGTGTATTTGTATAATGTTGATCTAAAATAATATTTCACTTATAAAATTCTTATAAGAAAACTGCATCTGTAGTTTTTGTGCCTTTTGGGGTTTTAACGAATTATTATATAATTCTCGGTGTTTGGCTCTGTGGCAATGTTTGGTTTTCATGGCACAGTATTGTATGCTGCATCTGTAGTTCCGGCCAAAAGCTGATTAAAAAAATACAATATTAAACCTGTAATATAATAATAATAATAAAATTTATTTATTTCACACTCAGTAAAAACTTAACAACTATGTAGTGAACATAAAGATTTAAAAGGTCTTAAAGACTTAGTGTCACTTGTATCTAAACTAGGCTGAGCCTGTGTCTTAGATACAAGTACCTACCCGTGGTTACCATTGCATTTATTTTCATGCGTTACTTACTACTTAAAGAATGAAAATAAAAAATTACATTGATCTTATACAAGTTTTAATAATATTTGCCAAACTATTTTATTATGGTAAACAAATCCTCAGTTTGTACATAATCTAAAGTTTTAAGCCAAGAATTTAAGAGGTTTTTACATGAGTGTGTTACAATATTTTTATCCAAACAAAAGTTTTGTATTGTCAATGGATCCTTAATAAGTGGTTACTAAATTGTGTGCAGGGGTTCCGCTTGTTTCTGAAGGAGCTCTGTTCCAGCGGAGCTGAGACTGGAGAGTGTGATTGGTGTCGGATTTGGTGTGAACTAAATTGTATATTGTTGTACATAGGATAAATGCTGTAAACAAGTGCTAATATGCTTACAAATTGTATTGGATATACATATGAAGTACCTAACTGCCTATAAATAGAATATCCGTGATATATGCAAACTAATAAATACACAGTGTACTTGACTTTTACAAATGATTCAAAGAAATAAACATTAGATAATAATAATACTCCGGGGTTACAAAAACAAGAGCTCAAGCTGTTGGACTCGAGAGGGGTGATGTTCTCTAACCCGCTTTTAAAATAAGGACAACGTTTTCGATTCACGGATTATGCAAGTAAGTGCATTCCACAACCTAACTGCGTGTATGGTGAAGGAATAAGAGAAAAGGTCAGTTTTATGCGGATTCATTTTAAGAAGAGTACGTTTATTCCTTCTGCAATGAGCATTGTGGATGTGCGTGAAGGAAAACCCTTACTTTGGTAACGAGTGGAAGATGAGTTAAACAGTACGTTAAATAGCTGGGATAAGATACGAGAATCTCTACGGTACCGATAGGAAGCCATAGCAGTGGTCTGCTTTATTCAGAAACACGATCAAACTTCTTAAGACCACAGATGAATAACTTCTTTCATTTTTTGACATTTTGTGCACTTACTTACAAATTCTTTAACGTCTCTGTCTAGTCCTTTCTAGTAAAACTTTCTATTTATATTATTAGTCATCCTACGCACACCAGCATGACCACTGGTAGGCAATAAATGAAAGTCATGTAAAATAAAACCTTTGTCTTCTTTACTTCCAATCCCCTAAATACCTCTAATTATACAAATTCGTGGACCGGTCCATTCCTTAATACTTTGTATTTCAAGTAATGAATCTTTTATAAAAATATCATTATTTTCATAAAGTTGTTGAAATACTCACAAATGCGTTATTTTATTGTTTTTTGCTCAGTTTTGGTTTTGGTTTTAATTATTGATGGCTTTAGAATGCGTGTACAGTGTAGGTATAAACTTTTCGAGTTTAATATTGGTGTTTACTGTTATTATAAGATAGGAATTACAACTATTTTAATATGTATTCATTTTGACTTAAATGTTAGCATAAAGTTATTGAAATACTCACAAATGCGTTATTTTATTGTTTTTTGCTTAGTTTTTGTTTTATTTACAATAAATAGTTTCGAAATGCGTTTCCAGGGTGGGTATACACATTGCGAGCTGAATATTGGCATTTTTGGTTATTATAAAATAGGAGTTATAAATATTTTAACATGTGTAACCAAAATTTGAAGATTTACTACCAAAACGCTCGTGGACTTCGAACTAAATGTACAGAGTTAGGTCATAATATTCTATGTTATGACTACGATCTTATTGTTATAACCGAAACATGGCTTTGTCCCGGTATTCTAGATAGCGAATTAAGTGACACGAGGTATGATGTATTCCGAGACGATCGGGATTTGATTAACAGTCGAAAAACGATCGGTGGTGGGGTGGCTATTCTAATAAAGCGAACACTAGGCGCGATACGTCGCGACCTGTCCTCCCCCGCGTCCTTTGAGCAGCTGTGGCTCAGAATACCAGCGCGCGCATGCTGCGCCACTGTCGACTTACATGTAAGCGTCACGTACGTTCCACCCGAGCCTCAGTTAATACCTAAGTTTTTAGAACAAATTATTAAAATCGCCAGTGACGTTATAGACTTAATCCAAATGACAACTACCTGTTACTAGGGGATTTCAACTTACCTTTTATATCATGGGGGTCTGGGGGTCCTTTTTATAAAAGGGGAGGGCCAGTAGATGTTTATAATTCTGGTATAGATTTCGTCGGTTTCTTAGGAATGTTCGGCTTCAAACAATTTAACAATCTTCGAAACCACGCTGGTAATACGTTGGACTTGGCGTTTTCTAATTTGTCCCTGGTTGTCACTCGTAGTGGCTCGCCTCTTATTGATGAAGATTGTGCTCATCCTTCGTTTACAATTGAAATACCAGATCTAACAGTGCGTTCTTTGCGGGATTCATCTTTGCCTAAACGAAACTTTCGAAAGGCGGATTACAATAGAATACATGAAACCCTCAAATCTGTGGATTGGAGTTTTCTCTTGAATTTTCGCTCTTTGGATGAGGCTATTGATATTTTCTATGCTATCATTGAAATTCGCATTGACGAATCTGTTCCTATAACGAAAGCTTATGGAAAAAGATCGTATTCTAAATGGTATTCCGCTGCGCTTATCAACATTATTAAAGAAAAAGCCAAAGCTCACTCACGTTGGAAAAAATACTGTAACAGACTCGATTACGATGAATTTTCTATGCTACGAAAAAAGGAACGGCGTGTACAAAAAGAATGTTTCATTTCCTTTACGGCTCATTGCGAAAATAATATTAAAGCAGATCATAAGCAGTTCTGGAATTTTATAAGGGCGTCGCATATTGGGACGAGTTACCCTAAATCTTTTAGTCTAAACAGTACGAGAATCTCGGATGGTAAAGAAATATGCAATGCTTTTAATATGTTTTTTAAATCAGTCTACGGCACACACAGTTCAAACAGGTCCTCTGTAATCCAGACCGGGATCCGGTCTGCAGATAATTTGTCTTCTATACAAACCTCGATTCAGACTGTTTTCAAACATCTCGAAATTAATAACGGCTCAATGTTAATAAAGGGTCAGGTAGCGACGGTATTCCTGCGATATTTTGGTCTTCGTGTGCTCAGGTGCTCGCAGTTCCTATAACCATACTATTTAACCGTTCTTTACATGAAGGGGTATTTCCAGCCAAATGGAAATCGGCGCTAATTGTTCCAATTCACAAAAAGGGCCCCAAAATATTGATCGAGAATTACAGACGTATTTCGAAACTTACCGTTTTGGGTAAATTGCTTGAATTAATAGTTTATGACCAAATATATATAATGTTATCACATGCGATACCTGATTCCCAGAACGGTTTTATGAAAGGGCGCTCTACTATCACTAACTTTAGTTATTTTTCTAATTATGTGTTAAACAATATGGATCGGGCTGGGCAGGTGGACGTAATTTATACAGATATAGAAAAAGCCTTCGATCGAGTCGATCACATAATACTATTAAATAAATTATACGCTCTCGGTATACATGGAAACTTGTTGCGCTGGGTAGAATCGTATTTAACTAATCGATCTCAAGCGGTCGTTATAGGTGGTTACCGATCCGACTTCATTAGCATACCTACCGGAGTTCCCCAGGGATCACATTTAGGGCCTCTTTTCTACAACGTTTATCTGCACGATATAGTCACGTGTTTCAAAAATTCCAAATTTCTTATGTATGCTGATGATACGAAGATTTACACCAATGTCAAAACCCAAAACGACTGTATTCTAATGCAACAAGATCTCGCTCGACTACATAGATATTACACCAAGAATAATATAACTGTAAATATAAAAAAATGCGAATGTATCACATTCTCTCGTAAAATTAAACCCATAATTTTTAATTATTCATTCGATAGTGTTAAGATTTCCAGAACCAGTCTAGTTAGGGACCTGGGAGTACACTTTGATAGCAAGATGTTGTTATCGGATCATATTGACCTCGTAGTAAACAAGGCATATCAGACTTGGTTTTGTGTTGCGGGTTTGTAAGCCTTTTAAAGATATCACTCCAAAAAAAATAGTGTATTTAGCGTTAGTTAGAAGTATTTTAGAATATGCTTGCCCTGTATGGTCTCCGCAATATAACATTTATAAACACACTCTGGAACGTATTCAGAAAATCTTTATCAAACATTTAAATTTCAGAAATTATAAAACTGACGTTTCTTACGAGGATAGCTGCAGTAACTATGGTCTCTTGACGTTAGAAAAAAGGCGCATACTAGTAGACATGTGCACATTATACGACATAGTTAATGGTAAGGTAGACTCCACAGAACTAGTCGCGCAATTTGGTTACCGAACACCGTCCACCCGCACACGTCACACCTCACTATTCCATGTGCCTTCACACTACACCAACTACGCCAATAACGCTGTAATCACTGGAATCACAAGCACATACAATAAATACTTTGATCATATTGATCCGTTTATATGCTCTAAGTTTAGGTTCAAAGCAGATGTCGTGAGTGCATTAATGGAGATGACTGGTAATTGAGTCAGTAATTTAAAATTTTAAAGTTGAAGTTAAAGTTAATGAAATCTAAAGTTAAAGATAATGGAATATTGGGTTTAATTGTTTATTTGGGATTAATTTGTTCTTTTTTCTTCTTTAATCTGGATTCGTAATTCAATACATTGGATTCATAAAACTTTAAGCTTGTAGGCTGAAATATGGAATTTATAGTTGGCTTAACGTTTCTTAATTACATGAACATATTAGTTTTTTCAGTTTCTTAAAATTTTAACTTTTTCTGTTTTATGTAACTTTTTTGTTTTATGTAAACGTGTCAACAAGCTTATACCTATTGTTTAATAAGGAAAACCTATTATTAGCCGTGCTCTAAGTCAATAACTCATGTATTGTCATTGTTATGTATATCGCTGTTGGTTTTCTAATAAATAAATAAATCCAGTTTCATCAGTTTCATCTAATCCAGGCTGATGGAATTTTAGGTTTAGATTTTCTGTGTCAATACGGTTCGAATATCGACTAAAGCTTAAATATTATTTCATTTTACAAAAATGGAATGGAATATTCAATTCCACTTAGTGATTTTATTGATTATTCAAAGGAAATTTTATTTATTTCTGCTCGAAGTGAATCGATTCATTACTTATATATTAATTTAGAATCACATGAATATAGTTTAATCTTGCCTAAACAATTAAAGGAGGATATTTTTCTTGCCGGATCTATAGTAAAAATTAGAAATAATAGGGTACCAGTAAAAATTTTAAATACCAGTGACCATGACGTCTTATTACCTTATTTTCATCCTGAATTACATTCGATTCAGAATTACGATATTTGTAAGTTTGAACCATGTACGAAAAATGTACAGAGACTTAATAGGTTGTTAAATATACTGAATTTAAATCATTTGAATTTGGAGGAAGCTGGCTCTGTTAAGGAAATATGTTCTAAATATGTCGATGTTTTCGTTTTGCCAGGAGATAAATTTACTACAACAAATATTTACCAACAGTCTATAACATTAAAGCCTAATACTAGTCCTGAAGGCCTACTATGAACTATTATTGCGATTCAATTGACGACCTAAAATAAACTGCTTTGCTATTTCATACCACGACGTCATTAAAGCGATCCAGTTTAGGTTGACGCCAAATCAAGTCGGCAATTGGATCGCAAACTGTTTTAGTTCGTTCATTTTTCGTACCATGAGGTGATATTTCAACCTATATTGGATGACTTAAATGTCAAAGTAAGCGATTCAAAAAAAAGGGTTGAAAATATACGTAATTTAAGGTATTTCAGTTGGATATTTCAGTTATCCTTATGTGTTAATGTGAAAAAGTGATTTAAAGAGCTATTTTTTTATTGTAGATGTCTGACGATGTCTTTTTTATTTTCTTGGAAAATGATAATGAAATAAACAAAACACGGAAACAATCGGACCCCTTTTATTTGGAAGATGAAGAATATATAAAAGGATATCGGTTGTCTAAACGATTGGTATTAGGAATGTGCGATAAGCTGAGCCCATTGTTGAAAAATCCAACAAAATCAACTGATTTATCAGTAGAGACAAAGGTAAAAGTCAAATTGGGTGCGTTCTAACCTCGACATAATCAATTTATTTTTACGACAACATTAAGGAAATCTTTAATTATTTGTAATTTAAAAAATTATATAAATTTCTATTATTTAATGAGTACTAAAACGGGCTTTTAGTTTATAATTTGACACTAAAAGGCGCAATTTTAAAATATATTTGTTATTTTTACACAAAAAAACCGCTAAAATCATATCAACTAGATTTCGAAACGCAACGCATATGGTTCGAGTAAAAGAGACAGACTTATGCAACGAGTGTACAGCGTCATCTATTTCTCACACGCGGACCACAGAAAAATTTCGATCTTTCATTCCTCCGTGAGCGATTCAAACGCCAGTTAGCTAAAGGCACTTCATGGTACGAATCTTAGCGATTCAGTTTAGGTACCTAAACTGGATTGCATCGGAATTGAATAGCTAACTAAAAGTTGATGGTAGGCCTTCTGTTAACGTGAAGAAGTACAGACTGCCACAATAATTAAAGAAGGAAGTAGACAATAAAATAAAATAAAAATATTCATAGTGACATTGTAGAGGAAGCAAAGAGCGAACGGTCAAGTCCTGTTTTATTAGTGCCTAAGAAAAGTATAAACGCAGAAAATGAATGGAGATTAGTTGTAGATTATAGAAAATTTAATGATTGTATAGTTGATGATAAATTTCCTTTGCCAAATATTTCTGAAATATTAGATTCACTCGCTGGTGCTATCTATTTCTCACATTTAGACCTCAATCAAGGCTATTTTCAACTGGATTTAGATGAAAATAGTAGGAAATATACAGCTTTTACAACAAATACAGGTAAATATCAGATGAAACGACTGCCAATGGGACTTAAAACAACTCCAAGTGCATTTAGTCGTGTTATGTCAGTTGCTATGTCTGGATTGAATTATGAACAGTGTTTTGTTTATTTAGATGATCATATAGTGTTTGGAAGATCCCTTGAGGTACATAATAAAAACTTAATTAATTTAAAAGGTAAAGATGATAGTGTTGCTGATGCTTTATCGCGAGAGTGCATAAAGTCAAATATGCTTAAAGAAATGAATGAGAAAATTATGTTAGTACTGACCAGAGCGCAAAGAAAACAATTAGATAACAAAAATGCAGATGTTTTTAGTAAACCTAACTACGATTGGTCTGATCAGCCAAAAGTAGAGTTATTAAAAATTCCTAGCAATTCTGTTGAATTGACTTTTATCGGATATGAAGAATTAACTCGATTTAGACAACAAAGTAAGGTATACCTTGAATACAATTGTTTTATTTATGATGAAAATAAACGTACAATTTACATAAATCTTAACTTTAAGGCACAATATAAGCGAGCCGAATTTGTGATAGAGTTAAGAGAATTTTGTAAGAAAATAAATGTAAAAGAACTATGCATAGTTTAGCATGAAAATAATGATATTTTTATAAAAGATTAATTACTTGAAATACAAAGTATTAAGGAATGGACCGGTCCACGAATTTGTATAATTAGAGGTATTAAGAGAATTGAAAGTAAAGAAGACAAAGGTTTTATTTTACATGACTTTCATTTATTGCCTACCAGTGGTCATGCTGGTGTGCGTAGGATGACTAATAATATAAATAGAAAGTTTTACTGGAAAGGACTAGACAGAGACGTTAAAGAATTTGTAAGTAAGTGCACAAAATGTCAAAAAATTAAAGAAGTTAGACACGTTAAAGAGCCAATGCAAATAACTACGACTGCAGCTCACGCGTTTGATAAAGTGTTTCTTGATATTGTTGGTCCACTGGATAGAGATATAGAAGATAATAGGTATATTTTGACTCTCCAGTGCGAGCTTGCTAAGTTTGTAGAGGCTTATCCTCTAAAAAATAAAGAAACAATTAGTGTTGCTAAGGAATTAGTTAATAATTTTATTTTAAGTTTTGGGGTACCCAATAATATAGCAACGGATCGTGGTAGTGAATTTATGTCATCAGTAATGAAACAAGTTTGTGAATTGTTAGAAAATTCCCATAAAATTAAGGAGCATTTCTGAGAATTCAATATGATGGTCATATGGAAAAATGGAGTCACTGGATTCCATTTAGGTGTTATAGTTTTAACACAGTATTGTTAAAACCATACTGAAACTAAATATACTCCATATGAACTGGTTTTTGGAAAACCAAGTAGAATACCTTCTAGAATAAGTAATTGTATTGAACCTTTATATAACCCAGATAGTTATCCATTAGACTTAAGATATAGATTACAAATAGCACAACAAGACGCTCGTAACAATTTAATTATAAGCAAAATAAAACGAAAATGTAACTATGATAAAAAACTTAACCATGTACAATATTTTCCAGGCCAATCAATTCTTGTAAAAAATGTAACTGGCACAAAATTAGATACTAAGTTTGTTGGTCTATATGTTGTAATTGAAGACATGGGTGTTAATGTAAAAATCGCTAACAATAATAAAATTGATATTGTTCATAAAAACAGAACCAAATTGTATAAGCAATAATATAATAATTTTGTTGTGTAAGTATACTTTCTTATAAAAAAAAATGTTTGCTATTAGTTAATTTTTTTTTCGATATTACCCCGGTGGTGTAATGTAGTATACAAACATCGTGTCATTTATGTGAATGTAATACTTATTGTAACTCATTCATAATAGATCAGTAATAAACCAACGTTACTCGATGACAGTTGTTTCTATTGGCTGCCACCTCCCTATAAAAAACATCTCACTAAGTGTATTTTCGATCTGACGTTCTTGTAATATCTGTATAACAAAAATACAACAGTGGGTAAATACAGACTATTAAATCAATGAATACTAAATTTTACGACTACCCATTCCGTTCAAATATAAGGATTTTTTATGTAAAATGACATTGAACAAACCCGTGGCAAAAAGCTAGTGTAAAATTTAAACTTCGATTCACCAAGCAATGGTTAAATAGCTCCCACAAAAATGTAGATCTTCACAGGCTAAGGTCATATGGTCTCCCACATGTTTTATTTAATTTTATCACAATATTTTTGAATATTTAAGTATAATTTATGCACATATCGCTAGAAAACCTCAAATCCACCTATACTATATAACATACCATACCAAACTATAACATACTATATATAACATACCAAAAATTTTTACGACTTACCTTTCTCCGATTCGCCATAATGATTAAAATAAGGTGCACTTTTCACAAAAACTGCTGATCTACGAACAATCACGAAGAAAATGGCCGTTGACATTTGATTGACGTTTGCGTTTTGTTCCAAGTTTTTTACTTGGAAATATATCTTTTTTGACGTTTTTGACAGTTTGTGGTAGATTTTTTTACCAAAACCTCTTAAATTCTATGTGGGACAAGGTCAATCCATAGCCTGGTTAAGGGTAGACCACAAATAAAATCAGATCAATTTAAGGGGCAAGTATTATACCTTTTTAGAAACTGAATTAGTTGCGCCAACTTTTGAGAGTAAATACCAGCCTCATTTCGTACATGTTTTTTACACGGCGGAGCAGAGAAAATTAGGTATAAAAAATTGCGACAAAGGCTTCATTTCACTTTCCATACATGGTCTGGCTTAAGAGTGCCCAAAATCTTTCCATACAATGTTATATTGTCTAGGTAAAAAAAGGTACTGGAATTATGATATTAAGAATTATTTAGTGGAATAATCAAGTTTGATTTTGTACGCTCAAAATACGTTTGGAATTGGTCTATTAAAAAGTCAATAATATTTTATTAATTTGTTGCACTACGATTACCTAATCATTAAATTAAACAAAAAATACTATTAATTTTAACAATAACATTATTGTATTCCTAACCTGGGCAGCCGATAGCCAGGATTGAAATGAATCATTTGTTTTTTCTTTATTGCTTTTTTTCTATCGTACCATAATAGATTTGCTTGTATCAAAGGTTTATTACATAAGAAAATTTAGTAACCAATTAATAACCGAAAAAAAATCAAAATCTGTCAACATTTACAGATTCAGTATAAGAATTACGTAAGGAGTGAAATTTTACTTATTTTAGAAATCATCCTATATCTACTAAACTAATCCACATAGATTTTTTTAAAATTTTTTTTTTACTATTCGGACCTGGTGCGTGAACCCATATATAGGCTAGATATTCTATAGTTAAGTTGACGCCGTTTTTTGTGCGTCTATATGTACTTTTCTATATGTAATATGTCATTGTTTATACCACCATAAAAGTACATCATAAACAAACGATAACCACACTGTACGTAAAAAAAAATACAGTTTTGATCAAAAACTTGTTTATTTCTTTTGGTGTTAAGGTATTTCACAATTATTTAAAATATATATACATGGAATCGTTAAAAATATATAACAAACACTATATAGGAATTCGCTCATGTTACCTAGATACATTAAATTTCGAGTTCTATGTTTTGAACCATTTTGGTAATTTGCCAGTTTTTGAGGTCGATGGCCCACTGGCAGAGCTCCCAGTAGTGTTTGCTGCGTAGTTCTCATTTTTTCTTCTGCTTGGCGCTCTGCAGGAGACACAAATAAATTATGTACTTTCTGTTATATATTTATTAATCGAGGCTTCGATAGCGACAATACAGCCACGTGAGAGAATTGCCCTTTTAAATATATTTAACTGCCGAGTGAGTCATGAAGTAAATTAAAAAAAGAAATGACAGGAATGTGGTTCATTTTCATCTTAAAAGGACAATAACTAATTTTATATGGAGTCCAATCCCCAAAAACAAAGTGATTTGTAGCATTATGAGCACCAACACATCTTGTAGCCTACATTTAGAGCTCCTCACCTGAAGACTTAACGTTAAAATTCCATTTCAGAACAAATACATGCTCCCAGCTGATCGCGTTACCTGGATAGGTGTGTGGCCGCGCACTTTAAGTCTAAATGTTTAGAATTTTTTTATGGAATCCAAATAGAAAGACGGTTTTTTGTAGTCAAATGCTGGAGACTACTCAATCTGGAATATTTTTTTGCAAAATACTTGCTAACTTGAACTAACATATTTTGTATTGTTTCTATAAATTATCTGTTAACCTGTATGTACATAAATTGTTAAATAAATAAATATATAAAATGTGAAGAATCATTCATTGAATGCATTATTAACCTTAGCTAAAATCACTACAATAACAAAAATAAGTACTCAAGCCTCTCCTCTACAAACATAGCTTATGACCTACATGAGCTGAACTTTGTATATAAAAATATAATTTTTTAATATCGTGATATATTTTGTAGACTTTAAAAAGTCTCTATAACTGCAAATTATAAATAGGTTCAATCACTTCAAGCGTAATGAGGATATAATAATAAATAACTAACAGCAATTGTTTATTCAATAAAAAATTATGATCAAATAAGATATTCATTAAATTTTTGTAATATCTTTAACGGCTTTCTTAGCTATCTTTTAAAGTTAAATAAAACTGATTTAGGTATTTTCCAGACCGTTTTATCGAGACCATGTAGTGAAAGTGCGAGTAAAATTTATAAAAAATTCCATTAGTAGCGAAGGCAATTACTCATTAATATAGGCTGTGATTGGGTTGACATGGTTTGTTTTCTTTGTAACCAAAAGCCTTTAAATAAAAAAAATGAATAAAAAAAGTATAGATCAACAGCGTAGTTTTTTAACGATTATAAAAACGTAGTTGGTATAGTCGGAAAAATTATCTATTCTATATCCAGAATATGATCATACGGTATCCAGGGCTTTGCTCGTAAAAAGCAAAGATTTCTGTCCCATAACTCTAATCTGAACGTTCACGTGATGTAGGTATCCATTATTACACAATGAATCACCGAGCAAAGTAAATAGTCAACAAGGTGCCAAAATATCGAATTCAAGGATCAATCAATATCCTTTAACGTGTACAGGTGGTAAGAACGAGCAATTGAAAACACATTAGCATGAATATTCGCTAAGGATGATTCCAACTCAATGGTGCAAGTGATATTCCGTAAGATTTTGATCTGTATTAATATTTTTATATTTTTCTTTACAAAATCGGGACGTACGTCGCGATATTTAAACCCGTTTCAACTGTTATTGCAACGCTGACAAATAGTTGTTTAGAGCGTTACCGACCTAGTTTTATGATATGCTAATCAGAAGCATGAGCGTGCATTATCTAGAACTTAGAAGAAGAAAAACATACAAATAATTGGAAATATGAAACAAAACTATTTGTAGTGCAAGCCAATATAAAAGACTCAGCAAAAAAAAATTTGTCCTGCTAATAAGAAGCATAAAAAGGGTAATTTTGGAAAGCTACAACTTTTTTCTCTAATGGAATTTTAATATACTGCTTGACCAAACATTAAAGTACTTACCTGCAAGAAAAGACTTCGCGTTTTGTGGACGCTCTTACCCATACCCCTTTATAACTTAACCTAATCAATTCAATGGATAGCCTTAAAGGGTATGGGAAAAGACTGTTGTATCATATTTAAATCATTGTGGGTTGATAAAAAATGCTATTTTTAATATAAAATAAAAACTTTTAAAGAAAGAAGCACTACCTATATTTAGAAGCTAAAAGACTAGCGGCATCACTGTTGGTAGTCTGCGAATAGATTTCCTTTTTCAAGTAAGTTTGGTCCGGGCTGTCATCTGCCCACTTAAAGTGCATGTGAACGCCTGGGACGAATCCCGCTTCTGCTAACGTCTGTTTGTAATCCAACGTCTCTTTGAATGGGGTTGTGACTGGAAATAATTAAAAATCAATCTACACTATTGTTATGAAGACGAAATATTTGTTTGTTTGTAGCATACAAGTCGCATGATCAAGCATGATCTGATTATCGATTTCCGATTAAACTGAGGCACATATATGTAACTGATGAACTCAGAACTAAAAAAGATACCGTCAACACCGTATCCGTTAGAAAGCTACATTATCAAGTAACAGATCTGGTGGTATTTGTGACCCTTAAACTCCAATGGACCTTCAGTTGCCCCTTCAGTTCAGTAGCATTCGGTCAATTCGACAGGAAACATGTCAAATTTTTAAAAATAAAATTACATGTCTAGTTCTCAAAAAATTACTGAATCATCATATTTTCGGGAATTATATTTGTAATTATTACTATGTAAAATACAGTATAAAAACATGTTTTATACATAATTACAGCGAAAAATAAACAGCCGAGTTCGTTCACAAAAAAATAACAATTTTTGTGATCGGCTGTGTAAATTCTATTTTTATTATGCATGCAGGGTTGTATTTGCAATAACATAGGTGGTTATGTACCAATTGCCATTTCTTGACTAACACCTAAACCATTGTGGACAGTTTATAGTATAATTAATTTAATGTTAACTGACACAATCAAAATGTCAAATCAAACATTCCGTTCATGCAATTTATAGTAATATAATGTTACCACTTACACATTTGAAATGGTTTATTTGGTGTCTGCAGATGGTCTTTCACGAAGTTGGCAATATCTTCAATGGTGTTGGTAGGTTGGAACACACCTTGAAGAATCATACGGTCTGGGAACTGGATCCGCACTACCACATTCTTGTACTGACTTAGTCTTTGCTCCGAGGTCTGGAAGTTATATTTAATGCTTTGCACTTTTTCTTTTCTTATCTTTGAACATTTTGATATGGCAATATGGTAGGGACTGGAGTATCAAGACATCTTTTTTCTAAACTTTAATTGATATACCAGATTGTATGAACTGCTAACAATAATTTAATATTTCTTACTCTCTACGTTCATTCGTTTAGAATTTTCATGCTGGAACAGCACTACCCTAGCAGAAATCGATTTTTAAATTTTATTCCAAAACGACAATACGCACAACTTTTTAATTTGGCGCACATTTACAGCGTGTGACGATCTAATTGAGCGTCCCACTCATAACACTCTCTCTTCCAGCTGGGTTAACGCACACATATCTAACGCCAAGCAGCTAGTGTACCGGTCCGTCAACAAACTGGAACAGAAAAGTGCTTTGCCGCCGAGATTGGTCTAAAGGGCATCAACACGCTCTTCAAAGAAACTGGCCCGGACGACGTGCCGACGGTTGCGGCGGGGGACCAAAACCATTTGTTATTTTTCATAAAATAAAAAAATTTTATGAATAAATCTCAACATACCTCGGCACGAAGCTGCTCTCTTTTAGTCGACGTCATTAGCGGCGTATTTTCACACTCCATCCGTTGCTGTTGTAGTTCATGGTAGAGTCTTCGAACCTCTTCTAAGGTGAGCTCATAAAAATCGTCTGGAAGATCTTCAAGTTCTTCTTCAATTTCATCAGGTTGTATAAAGACGATGGCCTTTTGGGCGCCAAGCTACAAAAAACATTATTGCTTTATGGTGCTCCCACACAGCAGTTATATAACGTTAGATAACATTTGTTGTCTAACTTTTTTAACAAATTGTAACAAAAGTTATAAATTGTTAATGATGTTATACAACTTTATTTAACAAAATGTTTTATAACTGATTCCAACATGATATAACAAAATATAACTTTTGTTGTATAACATCATCAGTGCCTCAGCGGGACGTTAGCGGAAGGGCGCGGGGGGTTGCCGCGCGTTCGTCTTTGTCACGTACACAGCTTTAGTCGGTTCATTCGGTGCAGTGGTGAAGCACATGTAATGTGATTTGACAAAATGTCTAGTTTTACTTGGAGTAATAAAATTGTGATCAAACTGATTGAACTATTTCAAGAGAGACAAGTCTTGTGGAATACATAGATAGATGAATACAAGGATCGAAATAAAAAACATGACGCATGGATGTAAATTGCGGCTGAATTTAATTTGGATGAACAGTCAATTGAAAAAATATGCGGTCACTTATAGCTCAATTTCAGAGTAAGTAAGAAGCTTAAATCAGGTGCGGGGGCTGACGATATGCCTAAATGGTTTTATGTTTTATGGTGATATGGCTAAATGGTAAAAAACTTTTATTTTTAAAAGATCGAAACAAGCCAGAAGAAACAGTTGATGGTGGAATGTCGGTGAGTAATAATTTTAACTATGGTTAATAATAGCTAGGATGCCCAATCCAGTTAACCTTCGTGTGAAATAAATAAAGTGAAATATAAATAACCAGCAAACTCATTTCTTATTATTTTGCCATCTTCTGTCTGTTTCAACTAGTTCCAGATATGTTAACTGCTGCGTATTTGATTTCCATTGTCCAGAAATATGCGTACCACCTGAATTTTCCCTATCAATATTGAGGTAAATAGTGCTTGATTTGGTTTTCCTCAAAAAATTATGTAGAATCACACATGTCATAATTAAAGTAGTAATTTTTTGTGGATCTAATAAAATTATACTTCATAATACTCTGAATCTGGCTGTCAAAGTTCCAAATGCATTCTCTACCGTTCTTCTTGCGCGGCTCGTTCTATAATTAAATTTTCTCTCTTTAGTATTGTTGTCCTGGGGTCCTGGAAAAGGTTTTAGCAAATGATTCTCTAACGGAAATGCGTCATCTGTTACAAATACATAAGGAACAGGTGTGGTTCTTCTTGGAAGTGGGCAATTTCTTGGTAAATTCACATTACGTTCAATTATATTTTTTCGAAAGAGCGTGTTTGCAAATACTCCGCCATCACTTATACGTCCTTGGCACCCAATGTTTACGTATAAAAAATTATATTCTGCGTCAACCAATGCTAAAAGAACAACACTATAAAATCCTTTGTAATTGAAATATTCGCTTCCGCTTCCTATTGGTATTTGATGATACTTCCCAGGCAATAGGGAAAATTCCACTGCTTAAAAAACTTATTAGGAACCTGTAACCATTCTTGAGCAGAAGTTGGCATCAGAAATAAAATAAAACATGTCCACATATAAATTTAAATTTTTTCATAGTAAACATTCTACACTAGTCCAGCTTTATTTATTAAATTGGCCACTGATGTGACACGTATAACTCAAACAATTTAAAATTTAACCTGCAGTAAAAGGTTCAAATCGTAGCGGCAACGCATGCGAGATAATAATTTTTGGAATTGAAAGCGACAATTACCAGGTAGTGTAGTACTAGTTACAGAATCAATGATTATCACAACTGCGTTGCCACTACAATTTGAACCTTCTATCGTAGGTAGTAAAGTTGCTATTCCTGTAAATTATTATTAATCATTTCAGGTCAACGAAACTCAAAGCGGAAAACAAATGAGTGACACAAATACTGACTCCGACATACCAAATGAGAAGACATTCACTGTCCCGAAAACATTTCGTAAAAGATTCAGGCCACAAGTTGCAGAAGACAGAACGTCAGAGGAAGCTTTTAAACTCTTGAAAGACATGTATGAGAGTCGACGCGACAGAGACGAAACTGATATTTTTGGAGAATATGTCGCAAGCAAACTCAAAGAAATCAAAAATACTTATGCCAGAAATACCGCGCAATATTTTGTTCAATGCTTCCATGGGAGAATATGATTAGCCAACCATTACGATAGAAACACCCAGTAATGCTGCTGATGCTTTCAAAGGATACAACAGTGCACCAAGTCCATCCATTTCCACGGCTAATATTAGCACTGGTGGCAGAGAATACATCAATACACCAAATCCATCCACTTCATCGGATAATACTTCAATTACCAACGCCCCACAATTAAGTGAAAATTTTACGCAATCATTATATGATTTGTTGCAATCAATCCAAAACAAATGATTACTTTGGATCAACATTAGTTCAAAGTTTTCTTGCTGTATTTGTCATTAAAATTACTGCAAAACTGAATTTTTAGCTGACTGTATTTTCATTGAACATTTCTGAAAAAATATTATTAATGTTAACATTGAAATAAAAGTATTGATTTGTACTTAAGTGTAAATATTCTCGTAATCCCTCGATAAGAGCCTCAAACACTTCTGGTATGACCATACTTATAAGTTGGTGTGATATTTTGAACACATCTCCAAGACTACCATAACTGCTACCGGTTGCTAAAAAGCGTAATGTAATTGCTAATCTATCTGCATAATTTATAGATTTTCTCCAATTAGTATCCTGCTTAGCAATATTCTTTCCGGCTAAATTCAGGAGACATTCAAATTCTGAGCTGTTCATTCTTAAAAAATCGTTCAAACAGCCATCAATACCCAAATCCTACAAATATTCTGTAGCACTGTACTGTTCTCTCGTTTTCAGAGTTCAACGCATCCAGTAAGAGCGCCTTTTCTTCTTTTTTTCAAACAAAAAATAAAAGCCAAACCTATCAGCACTTACTCCATTATTAAGTCACTACCAGCTTCCTCGAAAGACAAACCCAAACTGATTGTTATATTATGTTATATGATGTTATACAACGAGTTCAACCAGTGTGGGAGCGTTTATAACATACAACATTTCTTGACATGTTGTAGCGTATGTTACACGCGCGTATGTTATCGTGTTACACAATGTTGTATAACGTTATATAACTGCTGTGTGGGAGCCCTTTAGGAGAAATCAGATAATTTTTTTATTTAAATAATATTTTACAAGTATGTTATAAGCGTTGGCTTTTTTTGCTATTTTCATGGCCGGTAATCAATTACGCGAACCACCTGATGGTGAGGGGCATCCGCGCCCATGGACATCGTTAGTGGTAGGTGTTTTATTTATCAATATTGAACGTGATTATTATATCGACTAATGACGCGTAACCATAGGCTTCAGTTGGAAACGCCTCTATTCCAATAATTGCACTGGCTTTTCTATCCGGAACATTACCAAGTAAACGTGACCCTTATGCCTGTCAAAAATTACAGTCCCAGACGAGATCTCAATAAAGAAACTCTACTACCAATGAAAATAAAAAAAAGAGTTACATTGTGTTATATACATTTTACCTACTTAGTATTTGTCACTAAAACCCGGTAAATTATTTTAAAGTGATAATTTAAGAAGGGAAAATTATAAAAAATTTAAAATATAATTATTTTATGTATTAACAAGTATGCAAATACTATCTATGGTCATAACACTAATGATGTCAAATGGACATAAATAAAAAAAAAATGTTTTCTTGGACAAAACAGAAGCAATAATTTTTTTTACAGTGCAACAAACTTATAACTTGTAAAAAGAAATGTTGACATAGAAGGCAGCGCCACCCTATACTGCACAGGTAACTTGGTTGGACTGTACTCCAATGTGCCTTGTAGCTAGGTTCAGGTAACAGGTGTCAGAATAGCAGATAGAATGTTTATTACAAGTGTATGGCGTTATGGTGCATTGTATCTAATTGATAATAATAACTGATTTTAGAATTTCAGTAACAAACATTTTATAATGTTTTTACAGTTATTGATGGATGTATATTTACAGCTGTTATATTGAGCGTGTAGCTGAACTATCAATTCGCGATTGTACTTTTCACCACATTTCCGTGGAGAAAAAGAAGAAATGGGTGGGGTTTCGAAATACGCATCCTAAATTTTGGATTGGTGAGGGTGGATTTTTATAGGGGATGGTCCCCCCTTTCAAATGCTACCCCTCACCACCTGAGGAGATGCGTAGTTTAAAAAAAAGTGTTTAAGTTTCGTATAATGGAACGACATTTTACATACGGATTAACCACATAATTTTTTTTAAATATTACGATGATGTAACGGAACGTACTTTGTGCCATTTCTTTTATGTCATACCTGTCAAAATGACATGACGTGAGTGACGTATGCCGATTTCGACAGGTTTGACATAAAAGAAGAGATAAAGATTAGAAAGTGGTGGGGGTGGGCTTCTTACTACCTCCTACCCCTCCTCCCCCATCGCTTAATTCGGGATGTGTATTTCAAAACCAACCCCGAAGAAATCATAATATGTGCACATCAAGCTAAAGCACAAATAGTGTAGTGTGAGTTAAGTTTGTATTAGCAATACTCACGAATGTTACTTCCTCTTCTATCTTCAATCTTCTTTCTAAAGTTTGTTGTGCTCTAAACGCAGTATCTGAACTGTCCATCTTTATAGTAGCAGAAGATATTTTCTGATCTAACTCCATTGGTTCTTCATTACTCTGTTCTTCCACAGCGGACATTTCTTCTTCTTCTATAGTATTTTTAGTAACTTGATTTATATGTTTTGAATGTATTTCATTCTTTATAAACTTGAGTGGATCAAAGTTTTTCACTTCATGAGAGGGTTTCATGACTGGTTCCGGAGGTTTTTCTTCAAAATTACTAGTTGTAGGAACATCATAGTGAGGAGGGTTTACTGCAGGTTGTGGTTCTGATTCTTTTATTGGAACTCTATAAACTGCAGATATATTTGCTTGCCTGGAAATTATACAATGGGGAATTCAGTCTTTCTCTGGAAATGGAAATTCAGACTGATGTAACACGTTCTATATTTTAAGTCTATCCTCGCTAGGGCCGCTGGCGTCAGTGCCACTCATGGTTTGGTGGCGAGCACTCCGAACTTGTTAGTCGAAATCTCGTTTTAACTTGTTTTTTGTTACAAAAAATGTGCCGTATTATTTTAAGTCAAAGTTTACTAGAATACCAAAACTAAATTAAGGGAAGATAATGTGTTTCTTTGAACTCGTGAGAACTTAGAAAGCCGTCAATGTTAATAACAAAAATGTTCGGTGCTGACGGACTATCAATTGACGCCATCTAGTAAATTATACCTGTACTTTTTCAATAATCCATCGATAGTTTCCAATTTAAGTTACTTTCGAGTGGCGATGGCACCGTCAAACACCCTCCCACCACATGAGTAGCATATGTCCATACGGAGGCCCAGCACTCTGATAACGTGCAGACCTGTTACCTATTTTCGTAGAGTTGTCATATGTTGGAACTAAAAATAACAAATGAGTCCTAATACATTCTGATAGAAAGTTATAGCTGGTATTTTGTAGTGTAAACTTTAGTTTTTAGAAAACGAAGGGTTTTCCGTTTTCCTACTGGTAGTAGAGTCATGCTTTATTTAACGTCATTAAGAACAAGTAATTGTCAATATTGAGGAATAAATATTTGAATTTTGGTGTAGTGTAGGTAAATGGGTCTTAAACAACAAGAAAGCCTTCAAGCTCGTCTTCAAGCTGAGCTAGTGTGCACCGGTTTTGGCCGCGTACACGACGAGTAGTTGCAGGACACGCACACATGCCTCGCATGCTTGTAGTAGTCTAACGATTCCGCACGGTTGTATGAAGCTGGGCCTCTGTATGCATATCTACTCATGTGTTCCCCTTACATTCGCGCGTCGGCTCCACCCAAAATTGCCCCTTTTTAGCCGGAAGACATAGGTAGGTGTACATTAGGTTTTATAGTGAAAATGGAGCACAGAAAACTTTGCAAATGAACTCTGCCTACGATTAAAAACTCAGCTCGCGAAAACTAAAAGAAATTTATTTTTTGTTCTTTCACGCAAGGAAACTTAAAATAATAATCACAGAAAAAAATATTTTTAAACTTGAAAACCTTCCATTACAAAGTTCCTAATCAAATTCGATTTCAAAGAAAATCTGATTAATACAAGCGCTGAAAATGGCTGCAATGCATGTGTACAGGTTAGCAGTGGATTGTAGTAAAATGTTTTTCGTATGTAGTAGAAAAATAATCACAGAAAAAAATATATTTACACTTGAAAACTTTCCAGTACTAAATTAACTTCTCAAATTCAATTTCAAAGAAAATCAGATTACGACAAACGCTGGAAAGGGATGGAAGGCAAACCTGATTTTCTTTGAAATTGAATTTGAGAAGTTCATTTAGCATTGGAAAGTTTTCAAAAAGTTTCCAAAGGAAAGTTTGTAAATATATTTTTTCTGTGAGTATTATTTTACTACAAACGAAAAATATTTCACTTCAATGTACTTTTACTATTTTTTACTGTTTTACTACAAACGAAAAACATTGCAGTCCAATCCAATACTAGCGTTTCCTTGCATGAAACAATAAAAAAAATGATTTTAGTTTTCCTGAGCTGAATTTTTTTTGTTCTGTCAATTTTTTTGGCTTTACTACAAACGAAAATTATTTCACTACTATCTACTACTAACCCATATCTTTCAAAAAAACCATCAGGAGAGCCATTTTGTAAATGTTGGGTGCTAAGTTCACATAGCCAAGTAGGAATGTGCCTGGCAAACTAAAGGTCACAGTATCAAATCCATAAGTTTATTTTAAAGTTTCTCCTTAAGAGCTCTAGATTCTCTAATGCTTATATAATGTACTACTATATAATTAACTTTTATTCTGGGTTCTTCCCTAGACTTATTTTAGGGCTATTGCCAACTATGTATATAGGGCATTTGGATACTTACTTAGTTTCTTCAGCCTTATTCAATAGTCTTAAAACTGCCCTGCCTTGTATCAGCCCTAGCTGCCGAAGAGTTTTCCCTTTTAAAGCATTTAAGCCTATAACCTCTTGGCGCATATACAGAATTGTTGGGTGTGAAAAATTATTTATTTCCCCTGGAGCAAGTTCCATAATTAGTTGATATAAAGATGTATTTGGCGTGAAATTAGCTGTTCTGCGCTCTCCTGAAATATTATTTTATATTTAAAAAAATATTTGGTTCAAGATACAGCAAAAATTTCATTCGATTTCTACAGGTAAATTACTTTTGAGACGTTTTTGCAGTCATAGTAGTGTATGGTAATAATATAATAAATAAACCAATACTTTTATTTTTTTTTTAATTTTTATAGCCAGGTACTTCATATGGAACTAATAATATTTAATTATATTGAAATAGTGAATATTAATATTAAACATAATTTTTAATTTTAAAATTTCTTCAACTTCTTCATTTTTGGTTGGCTTTAAACATGAGCAAAGCATTCCGTACAAAACCATTCATTCCACCGGCATGGACAATGATCAAGCGGTTGCCCTTTGATATGTGTTTCTTTAAACCAGAAGTGGTTTCATCTGACCAAGACCTTGAGAGGATATGTTTGTATATAAGTTGCATTGGTAAAAACAATTAATAAATTTTTTTCACGATATTCTGCAATTTTATGCGATAAATATTTGCAAGTATTGAATTTTGTACTTTTCCATTAGCAGTTTGCAGTTATCTTCCGTTGGTTTCCATTCAAAACCTAATGAGATGAGGTGTAACGTGCTGACACAACCTTTATAATCTATTTCTTATTTAAATTTTGCATGTAGTATTTTCATCATCGGAATTTTTTCATTCTCCAGATTACTTGTTGATCAAAACCATCTATTATAATCGTAGGCCTCCGATTTGATTTCTTTTTAGGTGATTTGAAGGTTGGTACCTGTTCTGAAGAATGACATTTGCTTTCTGCTTTGAAGAATGACATTTGCTTTCTGCTTTGAAGAATGACATGACCTTACTGATGGAGGTCAATGATATTCCGGTTGATATAGCAACTAATTGAGTGGGAGTTACATTACTGCTCAGATTACTATTGCATTCATTTTCGAAACTTTGTATAAATTATACAAAACATCTTTAGTTTGGGGAGTCAAAGGCTCACCTCAACCACATTAATTCAACATGGGAACCATTTTTAATTAAGGACTTTACAATAAAAACACTGAACAATTAATATTATAAACAATAAGAATAAACCACAAATAAAATCAATTCATTTTTTTATCAACTCAAACTGAATAGTCTGACCTCACAATTGTCTCGAAAGTAATTTACCTGTATATTACTTTTGAAACTTACCATCCTCTAATTGTAATCCTACAGTAACACTTGATTCTTCTCTTTTCCTATCAGCTTCTACCATTTCAAGAGTAGCTTTATTTGGCAAGTTAGAAAATCTTATTGTGGTGGATAAGTCTAAAACATTGTTGTGATGTTTTAGGTCATACTCAGTGGATTGAAACCCTTGTTTTTGACATACATCTTCAAGAATCTGTATTAAGGCTTGAGACATTAGTATTTAATTCAGATATTGCAGTAATTAAATAATAGTTTATTTTTGTAATGTACCTCTAAAATATTGGTATCAGGCTTACAGTGAACCTTTTGACGCCTTCCGTTGGGTGTTAACACTATTACGTCTTTAGACATTTTAGACGCAAGCAATGAATTTAAAACTGTATGTCCGGTTTATTTCAAATAAAAATACAAAATTACTATCAGCCAGCCAGATGATAATGACAAATCAAAATTAAAAATGTAGATGACATTGACAGTGGCATAAAAAATGGATGGATGCGTTCCTCCTAGCACAGGGGAGAAATCACGGAGGCCTCAAAGCTCCCCCAAAACGAGATTTGCTGGGTCAGCCGTTTAATTCTGTCAAACTGCAGCAGTTCCGTTTTTCTCCAAACACGTTGTTCTTCAGAACAGACCCCTTCTCTATCAATTTTATGTTTAGAATATTAACGTTACCGTGCCCGGGTTCCTGGGCACTCGGGTATTGCAGGTTTGCTGACAACTTTGCAAAAAAGTCCACACAAATTGGATCATTAAATCATTACAAGTGCTTTATCCAGGTTCCTCCTACAAGAAGCGTGGTGTTTTGAGTGGATTCAGTCCAACCCGCAATCTAGTAGGTAAACATTATGGTGACATACAACAAACAGTTGTTAGCTAACCTTGGTTTTCTAAATGTTATCTCGACAAAATGGTGAAATTTTTTATATCATATTAGATACATGTCTACCTTCCTATCACCTGATGGAAAGTGATGATACAGACTAGGATGTAATACGCTTACCCAAGAAGTGCCTGTTCACTTTACTTTAAATATTCTAGGACTAAGCATATTTTCTAGGTAAAATAGTCACCAGCAGCTCATTTCACGGTTTGGCAGTGTGAACAAAAAAAGAGCTATCATATTGTTTAGTTCGATTTTTACTATTCAAGGGTGGAATCGCTGTCGGTGCGTAGTAGTCCAATGTTGAAGTGGTTTGAATTGTTCAATAAGTTCAAAAAGAGCACTTGCACATTCACAAAAATGTATCCGATAAAATACCGACAACGCTCAAGACTCTTTAGTTTTTTGTTAGTAGAATGTTTTTCTGCTCCGTTTAGTAAACTGGCTCTTTCATGCCACTTCTCCCATACACTTTTCTTATACACATCCCTCGCACGCTTCCCGTTAACGTCGTTTTCTATGAACTTACGAAAACCTATTTGTTACGCCATTTTTATTTCGTTGTATCATTTACATTTGTAGTTATATTAAATACCTTACTAACAAAATGTGCCTTTCCGCAGACGTGGAAGAAAGCAATTGTTGTATATTGTGATATAAGCAAATTAATCGAAAGGATTATTCTGAACAGTCTTCGAGAGGTCATCCATTCAAAGCACCTGCTACGGGTGCACAGGTCGGCTTAAAGTCCCGTCACTCTGGTACCCAAATGTTGCAGAGCACATCTTGGAGCAAAGGAAAGTAGGTCGAAACCCGATAGTCAGGGGTGCGCGTGCGCATCATACGAGACTTTATTCATTGTCGAATCTTTCGTTAGAGATTGGAACTTTCTAGTCTCCATCTTAGTCGGTGTCCCCCACGGTTCGCTACGGCTTTGGCATGTCACTAGTGTACACTATACACTAATGACATGCCAAAGACGGAGAAAGAAGTGCTCGCGCTCATAGACGATACCGCGCTGTGCTCCTCTGATAGAAATCTACGTAGGTTAACTAGAATACTCCAAACCGCAGCCAATGCATTGGGCGATTGGTTTAGGTTAATGGATAATTGAAGTCAACCCAAAGAAAAGTGTAGCAGCATAGTTCTCTCTCTCAGCCTGCTCTAGGACAACCTCAAGGAAACCCTCCAAAAGTTCAGGTCAGATTACTCTGTTTGGTACTCCGAACCTCTGGGCCAAAAATGTCAAATATTTAGGAGTTACTTTAGATAGAGGACATTCGCAGCTCAAAAAAATGCGCCGGGGCCGACCGATGCTGTATTCGCCGCGTTATGATATATGGCATTGTAATTTTCGCTCACGCCTGCAAGTCGAATTTCAAAGCCGCGTCCAGACCGACCGAGCACGGGTCGCGAGGCACGCTCGGTCTTCCTGTTCGCGAGCCGTGGCACCCGAGGCAAATTTGAAAGGTTGCGCACGTGCCTCGCGAGCCAATATGAGCCAGTTTGAGCATTTAGTTTCTCTCCGTATACGATGGAGAATCACGTGTTTTTAGCCGCTACGGGCTAAATGTTGTCTGGTTATTTAATAAAAAAAAAGAAGACAAAAACTAAATTCATTAGCGATCTGTTTCCAGCAATCTTCACGTTTGCTTTTATTTAAATGATCTGGATCTTTTAAATCCCACAATATTTTAAAACTTCCGTACAATTGTATTAAACGAATACAGTCTTCATTATCCATTTTTTATTTTGCACTGGCTCGTGAGCGCCGTTACATCCGTCCACACCGCGCGAGCAACTCCAACTGAGGCATCTTTGAGCATCGGCAAAACCGACAACGTATAGCCGCGTACAGATCGACCGAGCATGGCTCGTGAGGCAGCCTCGCGAGCCAATGCCTCGGCCGGTGTGGACGTGGCGCGGGCTGCCTCGGGCGCACGTTGCCTCCATATTATATTCTATTCGCGAGCCAAAATATTATATTCTATTCTGCTCTTCTTCGATGGTCTAGGCTGCGTCTCAGAATCGAATTCAGGATAGGAGTTAGAGTTGGAGTCATTGTTGGCAATTCATCTTCAAATTCATTTTCTTCCATTAATTGGTTATCTCCATAATGTTGGTATAGGTTTCTCCTGAACATTGGAGGCATACTGCGGAGCACTTGAGGCCTGCTTTTCTGTAACCACACACGCTTCCACAATTTCGTCAGCATCTGCATAAAATTAATTTCATAAGATCGGGGTGTGCTGGAGGCTTAGAAGTTTCAATTGGCATCCAAATGTTTCTATGCCTTTTCCAGCCCCAATATTCAGTATTATAGTATTTTCCAAGCCATGATTGGACCTGGTGATACACTTGGAGTTTATAAAAACGGGCTGCATCCTGTGTAGGAGGGAGCGATGATAAACTGAATGAATTAGTTGATACTGTCTTGGGGAATCGTTTGTATCTCATACTGTATAGAGAATTGTCTTTATTCGTCCACCGTATAAAGCAACGAAAAACCGTTCGCCAACGAGACTAATCAAAGATGGATAGACTTTCTCATTTAGAAATAGCGCTTTTATGAATTTTAGTTTACCCATGTTATAGGCGGCTGATGTTGTGTCACATCCTGAAAAAGCACGCAGAAACAGCAAATTCTCTGCTATGAAATTCTTGAAAATGTACACTCCTCTTAGAAATTATTTTAACAAACAATAATTTTTTTAGGTTTTATAGGAAAAGAGTCAATGATGAACAAATTAAATTATAGGGATATAACAAAACATTTTTGATAGAAGGTGTTAAAAAAAATTACGTTAAATGAAAGTAAACCTTTCGTTGTGACCGGATTCTCATGAATATTGACGAACGCACTCAACTTTGGAGCGCTGTAAAAGCATTATAAATGAATAAAATAAAAAATAAAACATTAGATAAAAATATTTCGCAAAAGACCAAGAGTGGTCTACAAGAGAGGTCTGAGGTAATTTTCTTGGAAAATGTAAAAAAAAGTTATAAAGCAAAAAAGACAATTTTTTGAGAATTTCGGTGTATATAAGTGCATACCCGCATCAGTATTGTATCAGATCGTTCCAGCACACAATCAGCTCTCCGGACTACTAACATTTTCAAGGAAATTCGTTGACATAAAACTGATATTCATATAAAGAAGATTTGAAATATTAATGAAAATATAATATGTTTAAAGAAATACTTACATTTTTGAAATTCATCTCTTCAACCCATATTTGTAGAATTGTATTAATAGATAAAAATTAGTTCACCTATCTCATAATTATGTATAACTAAAAACAATATGCTTGCATGTACGTCTTAAACTTTTAGTAATACCTACCTCAGCTAATAAACGAGTCGTGAGCATTAAAGTGAAACTTACAATTAAAAAGCATTTTAATACCTAGTGTTAATTTACTAGCAAAATTCACAAGGAACAATATATTTAATATAAAATACTTACTTACCTTTACATTGACAACATTTATCGAAACATAAAACCTGTGCTATTAATGTAATCGATTTCAATAAATCATGCGAACAGTTCGTAAAGTTTTAGTTTAGAAATTAAGATTCGTATGCAGTTTTTTATTAATGGATACGCGCGCTTTTATGCAACGCAGCATATTAGGTTCCATGAAATGTAAGAAGAGTAATTCGTTCTAAATATTACGTAAAAGGAGTCTAGATGATTTTATGCTTGATATTAAGTAGATAGGTACCAAAGAAAAGAGTTTACTATAAAAGTCAATACAAGTTAAACGAAAATTACATTCAAGTTCATCCATCTAAACCAACATGTCGGTAAGTAAAACTAAGAAATATAAATAATTTATTTAATTTCGTTTACCTATTAAAGTAAGATTTATTATTTTCATATACCTAGTGTCTTCGTAGTATTCATCTGTATAGTATGATTGTTTATTAAACATAACGTATTATATTGTTGCAGGAGACCAATGACATTTTTATCACCAATTCAACGTACTCACCGATTGCGGCTGACAGATCATTTCAACGGTTTCACTTTGAAGATGCATCCTCTGTCAGTAACAGCAGTAAAAAAAGGCAGGGAAGTGAAATAAGGCCTATATATTTCTGTATTAAAAAACCCTTCAAAGGTTCACATAAGAAGATTATTAAGATACAAATTTTTGACTCTGAAGTGTACTCCAAAAATAATGTGCCTTGTAACTGTAGGGCTGAAGTATGTGCTCAACACGTAGTGGACAGTGTATTTAACGATGAAGTTTATGAGTTAGCGAAAGATATTATATGTAAAATGCAAAAAAAAAATGTAAAGGAATTAAAAGGTATTAATTATTTCGTTTCTTTTTTTTTATCACTTATTTTTAACAAAGTCATTTAAGCAATGTAAAAGTTATGTTTGAGTTTATTTTATTTATAAACTTTTTACGAACAGAGTCTGTTCGTTAAACCGGATAAAATGAACGACCCTTATGATTATATGGATGCTAGCGAAAAGTATAATGAAATGAAACTGCCTCTCACGGTGTGGAACACATTTAGTATAAATACTCTTGGTGAGTATACCGATTTATATGTTAAGTGTGATGTTTTATTGTTATGTGTTATATTTAAAATTTTTCGAAATATTACTTTAAAGTATTACAAATTAGATCCTGCTTACTATATAACATCTCCTAGTTTAAACTGGGATGCTATGTTACTTTATAAAAATGTTGAGTTGGATTTAATTAGTGATCTAGAGATGTATCAGATGCTGGAAAAAGGCATACGTGGTGGATTATCTCAGTGCTCACTGCGTCATGCAAAAGCTAATAATATTTGTTTACCTGAATACAATGACCTTCAACCTTCTAGCTATTTGATATACCTTGATTGTAACAATCTTTATGGTTATGCTATGACTAAAATGTTTCCGATTGCGGAGTTTAGATTTTTAGATGAGAAAGAAATAATTTCATTCAATGTAATGAGTATATTAGATGATAGTGCATATGGGTTTATATTAGAAGTGGATCTTGAATATCCTGATTATCTACACGATCTTCATAGTGACTTACCTTTTGCTCCAGAAAAATTTGTACCTCCAGGTGGAAAGACAGCAAAACTAATAGCCAATTTATATGTGTGCGTGAGGATTGAGTGAGCACCATTCAGAAAAAAAATTAAAAAATGATTTTCGTTTAGTAAAGTTCTAAAACAATTGTAAAAGTAATCTCTGTATTTGTAAAAAGATAAAACAAGATTCACATTATTTAACGTGTGCTCACTCGGTTCTCACAAACTACCTACGACATCAGTGAAAGTATTCATTTAACATATAATATTTATATACTAGTATTTAGTAAAACCTGTGCTAACTTACCTTTATAATTTGTAGATCACCTAGTAACGTATGTAAGGTTTTACAAATAATTTCTTATACTCACTCAATCCGCACACTTTCGAAAACCCCATTTCTGATGAGGAAACTGAAAATTTAAAGTGCTATATATGTGCATAGTTAAGTAAAATTAATATGGGACTTTGTAAAATACAAAATGAACCACTAACGTGGCAGGTTTTCGGATAATAAATTTTTGAGAGTGCTCACTCAGTCCACATAGTTTAAGCAAGTTGAAAATGTTAATATCTTAATATTTGTAGCATCACAGAAACTATAAATTAGTTCAACTTTTAGTAAAATATTTTACTAGATATCCACCATCTAATATTCAATTGAAAAATTCCTCCCAGAAAATAAAACACAGCACACAATTACCTAATACTATAAGGTGTATAATTTGTGGTCCATCAAATTGTGGAAAAACAAACGTAATGATTAATTTAATATTACATGAAAATGGATTAAAATTCCAACATATTTATTTATACTCTAAAACTGTATTTCAACCAAAATATTGCTCTCTTAAGTTATTCAAGTTATTCAGAGCATTCCAAGTGTTAAGTTTTTTTTAAACAACAACGAAGAGGTCATTCGCCCTAATGATGCCTTGTTTCATCATCATCATCATCATCAGCCCATATTCGTCCACTGCTGGACATAGGCCTCCCCAATTTCACGCCATCGAGGTCTATCCTCGGCTACTCGCATCCAGCTCCTGCCAGCCATCCCGCGCAAATCATCACTCCACCGTGTCTGAGGACGTCCTACACTACGTTTGCCGAGACGCGGTCTCCACTCAAGAACGCGTTTACCCCAACGGTTATCGGTTCTTCGGCTAATATGGCCAGCCCACTGCAACTTCAGTTTGCTAATCCGGTGCGCTATGTCGATGACCCTGGTTCTCTGCCGGATCACTTCATTTCTGATTTTGTCCCGCAGAGAAACACCGAGCATAGCTCTTAATTAATTGCCTTGTTTAATTCCCGTATAATTTTTGATGATGTGAAAATCAAATGAATATTTGTAACTACTTCGCGATGGGGAGACATAAACAAATAGATTGTTTTTACTTATCTCAAACCTACTCTAAAATTCCAAAGCAACTTGTAAGAGATAATGCTAACCTTTTGATTATATTCAAACAAGATGATAAGAACTTGAGATATATTTATAATGAACATGTTAATACACATATAGAATGGGTACTATTTAAAAAACTTTGTTCCACTATTTGGCAAGATAAGTATGACTTTTTATTAATTAATAAAGACTGTCCTTTAAACGCAGGAAGATATAGACAAGGGTTCGACATATTTTTATATTTTTAGTTAAATTTACTTTTGATGAAAGTGGTGTTTATATAGTAAAATGTATATATAAAGTAAATATTAAATAAGACATGTTATTTGAAGTTTGATATTTCTAAAAGGCGGTTGGATTAAAAAAAATGGATATAACGCTAAAAGAACAATTAATAAAATCAATAGACGATGTAAAAAGTAAATTAAAAACAATGAAAAATGAAGAAGATACAGCTACTTTAAAATTCAAGAAAGTATTTATACCAAAAACAGATCCCTTAGAAACTTTGATTAATGTTACGAATAAAAACAGAAACTATACTGATACATCTATAAATGACAATGACATATTGGGTAAATACAACTCAACATTGGATTGTGAAAGTTTTGAGAACTCTTTAAAAATCGAATTCGTTAGATTCTAATTTTTTAAATACAGAATGATTCATTTAAATCATTAAATAAAGATGATAAGCTTGAAATCTATAACAATAATATATATGTACCCTCTGGTATACGTTGTGAAAATAAAAAATTGACGTTGGGAAATTCTGAAGTATCTTTCTTTAGCAAAAAATGGTTCACTTTAAACAAATATGAGTATTAACAACAGACAATATGAATTAACTTCTGGCCTAAAGGAACTATTGCTTCGAAATAAGCCCGAAGTTAGTATGGTAACTGAAAAGGATAAAATTGTTTATAAAAAAAATACTTGGTAACACACACGCTCACAAAAGAGACTTTAATCCAGACGGACAAATCAAAGTGAAAATATTTTTGTGAAAATATTCATATACTATGTATCACCAGAGACTAGTAAATAACTATAGACTGACCATCTCCATACAAAAATTCGTGACTCGGAAAAATCTCAAAATCCAAGCTATTACTAGATGTCGCTCTCAAATAGCTTGGACCAACCTTGTCGTCTTTAATTTTTATATGAATTATTGACAAGAAATGTAATGCAAATGCTAGATGGCGTTGTCAAATAACCTGAAACCTTAGCAAGTAGGATTTATTCCTTTCCTGAAATTGGAAAATGTCATCGTTTTATATCATTGATTTTGATAATTTTACTCAATAAGAATAGGTAGATAGTAATTTAATCTTACTTTATAGATGATAAAATAACAACTACAACGGACCATAAACATACTGGTATAAGTTTATTTTGTTCAGAGACGCCTGGGCACTACCATCCTCTTTATTTTAATTGCCATAAAAACCTATTTTTAAAAGCTTTTATTATCACAGTTGTGATAAACGCACATGTTATACGATATATATAGCAGCCAAAACGTAAACTTAATCAAGGTCCATATAATTTGCACGAGTCACAGTAGGCGAGCAGAAATATTGTGAATTCAAAGAAATGCAGGGAAAAGTTCCAAAACAAACACACACCCATAGCAACAACAATAAACGACAAAGAATTCAAATAGTCAAACAAATAAAATGTTGTGATAAAAAGAACAAAAAGTTGATGGATAAAGAACATTTTTTTTATAATAATCCAGCAAGAAAAATTTTTTTTTACTACTACAAAATAGTTATGAGTTATATGCATTATAAATAAAAATTATGCACATATTAAGACATAATTTTTATCGATATCAAGAAATAAAGTAAAATATTATATACCTGTTAATTAAATGCACTGAAATTCGTTTTATTATGTTAAGGCAGATAAGAACAAACTGTGGAGATGAATGCTATATTTTTGTGGGAAAAATTATATACTGGCAATACAGTAACCCAGTAACACTACAAATAATATCCGGGGTGGTGTAAAGTTTTCTGTTACTGAATTATAAGAGCGGCAACATAGCATCAAATAATATAATGCACTAGCTGGCAACGTCTGTTGTCACCTGATACCTACGGATAGTACTTGCAATGAAATATCAAATGATTTTGTAAACAGCGCCATCTTAAGTGTTTTTACGTATTATTTTTACTAAATTTAAATGACTTGTAAATCTAATACAACGAACGCCATCTCTCTATCTTAAAAACAACTATTTTTCAAGTCACAAAATTTTGTAAGACATGGTTAGTCTATAGTTATTTACTAGTCTCTGGTATCACAGAGCACTGGCTCACACAGTGTCAAATTATGTCTTCTTATAAGAATCATGTAATTGCTAGTTCATTCAACAGAGAACAAACAACTTGCGGCGGCTCAATGATCATCACTCATAAGAGCCTAACATTTAAAGAACGCACTGATATTGTAAGTCTGTCTGTTGAGCGATCAGTTGAAATAGCCTGTATTGAGATAGGGAATATTGTTATAATAAGTGTATACAGACCCCCATCCTCACCATTTGAAGTATTTGAGAGCACTATGGATGAGGTATTACATAGAGTAAATAACAAAAACAAAGAAATAATTATTTGTGGCGATTTTAATATTGATTTATTAGTAGAGACATCACAAAGTAAACGATTCTTGAATCTTTTTAATTGTTACAACCTAAAAAATCTCTTCTTAGAGCCTACGCGAATCACAGCGACCTCAGCCACATGTCTTGATAACATTTTTACAAATTTAATGCAATGTACAAAGTCAGTAATTAATAAACTACAATCAGATCATAGTGGGCAGTTGGCCACTTTTGATATTGGGCTAAAAAAGACTTTAAAAAGAGAAATTACCTTTATACCCATGAATGGGAGACGGCTTGAAACATTTAGGAAAAATGTATTTGAAAAAACATTTAAATTAGATTACTGTGCAGATCCTATTACTCAATATAACTCTATTCATAATATAATTAGAAATGAATATGACTCTGTTTTAAAAAAAAAGAAAATATGTATAAATAGTAATTTATTTAGGTTTAGTGACTGGGCAACAGTGGGAATATGCAGAAGTAGAAATAGATTATATGAATTGTACAGTGAAAGAACTTATAATCATAATAAGACATTTTATGAATATGTTAAAAAGTATTCAAAATTATTTAAACGAGTTTGCAGTGTAGCTAAATCTAATTACATTAATAATAAAATTAAATATAGCACTAACATTTCAAAAACTGCATGGAATATAATTAATCAGGAAACTGGGAAAGCAAAAGTACCACACACCAAATATAATTTAAAAATTAATGATAAAGTGTTGTCAACTGACAAAGAAGTTGCTGAAGCATTTGAAAATTTTTTTACTGCCATCCCTGTGTCAACTACTTCGAGTATTAATTCATGTTCCACTCTTGCACAGTCACTGCTAACGGAAAATGTAAATTCATGCAATATTGATTTTATTTTTAAACATGTTACTGTTCCACAAGTTTTAAATGCATTTAAAAGCATTAAAGTAAAATTACTGCCGATTTAGATGGGATTTCTGTTAAAATTATTGAATCTGTCATTGATGGTATAGCCCCGTACTTAGCCAGTATATTTAATGACTGTGTTGATAATGGTGTTTTTCCTGATTTAATGAAATTGAGTAAGGTCATTCCAATATTCAAAGCAGGTAGTATGTCTGACCCTAATAATTTTAGGCCTATATCTATACTACCAACGCTCAGTAAGATTTTTGAAAAATTAATTTTAAATCAATTACTTTCTCATTTTTACGGTAATAGTTTAATGAATTTTAAGCAGTTTGGTTTCACACGGGGTCGCTCAACAACCGATGCCGGTGTTGAGCTCATAAAACATGTGTTCAGCGCCTGGGAGGAGTCGTGTGATGCTATTGGTGTCTTTTGTGACTTGTCCAAGGCGTTCGACTGTGTGGATCATACTACTCTACTCTTGAAACTGCACCATTACGGCATTAAAAACCGAGCGCTTGCCTTGATTAAATCATATATTTCTAATAGAAAACAGAAAGTTGCAATAAATGGAGAAAAATCATCAGGATCGGCAGTGACGATGGGTGTGCCCCAGGGCTCAGTTCTTGGTTCCTATTTTTAGTTTATATTAATGATCTGCCATCGGTCGTTAAGAATCAATGCGAGGTCATATTGTTTGCTGACGATACTTCCTTCTTGTTTAAAATCAAAAGACATGAAATTGACTATCGAGCGGTGAACAAATGCATCTCCAACACAGAGCAGTGGTTCTCAGCTAATAATTTGCTCCTCAATGAAAAAAAAACGAAATGTGTTAAATTTACATTGCCAAATGTCAAACAGGTAAACACAAACATTGTAGTTAAGAGCCAGGAACTGACTCCTGTAAACTCAACTGTATTTCTGGGCATAACCTTAGACGCCAAACTGCAGTGGGGACCGCATGTTGATGGTTTAGCGAAAAGGCTTGGCTCTGCCGCACATGCTGTTAAAAAAATTAGACAAATTTCAAATGAAACTACTGCTCGATTAGTCTATTTTGGTTACTTCCACAGCCTCATGACATATGGTATTCTGCTGTGGGGGAGTGCTGCCGACATCAATGCTATATTTATTCTGCAGAAAAGGGCTGTTCGCGCAATCTATCAGCTCGGTCCAAGGGTGTCACTTAGAAGTAAATTTAAGGAAATAAATATTCTTACCTTCCATTCACAATATATTTCAGAAAATTTAATGTATGTTAAAAAGAACATAACCATGTTCAAAAGAAAAAAAGATCTGCACAATGTTAACACAAGAGGAAGAAATATGCTGGCAGCTCATAATAGCAGGCTTCATAAAGTCACTAACTCATTCATGGGTCAATGTATACGCTTTTATAATAAGGTTCCTGAGGATATCCAAGATCTTCCTATTGACAAATTCAAAGAAACTATAAAGGAGAAGTTGTGTGCTAGAGCATATTATAAACTATCCGATTATTTGGATGATAAAAGCCCTTGGGTATAATCCCGTCATTAACAGGATTGTACTAGTATTTGTAACAAAGCATGTGTAATGTGTCTGTTTGTGCGATGAGTCCTTCGTCCCGATGAATATCTAAAGCGTCATTGTCACTAAAGTACGTCTTCTTATGGTAGCGTCGGGTGACGGGTCGCTCACTTCCCTCTAATATGGTTGAGGAGGGCGATGGCTGGATCCCGCGTTAACTCGTGAACGGGTGCCGTTTGAGGGTGTTCGTCGTTTGGATACTTGGGGGGAGGGAAGACTTGCCGAGCTAACAGATGCAGAAAAGAATAATTTTGTATAGACATAAAGAGACTCTGTAAATTTATTTTGAAAAAAAATATACCCGTGAAGTTTCTTGCCAGTTCTTCTTCACGAAGGTTTTTTTCGAACTGGTGGTAGAATCATGTTTTATTTGACGTCAATAAGAACAAGTAATTGTCAATGTTGAGAAATAAATATTTGAATTTGAATTTGAATTTGAAAGGTGATAAATGTTTAAAATATAGACAAATTACAAAACCGTTATTTTCACAACCAATCAACATTCAAGATTTAGAACATTCTGAGGAAACAATAAGCGGTGGCTATTTGCCTATATAAAAAAATATAAGAGTAATACAAATTATATTTATTGGGATGATCCCAATGAACTTTTTGACAGATTAAAGTTATTGATTGCATCCCAAAGCGCTGGTAACACTAACCATGACAATGAAATCGTATCCATTATAGAAGAGTTAAAAGAAGCACGTATTATAAATGAATAAAAAGCCTAGAAGCTATATAATAAACTTAGTTATTTTAAGCTGCTGGAAGATGAATGTTCCAAATGATGAAAATTGTAGTAAATAAAATAACGAAACAATTTTAAAAAACTGAAATTTTTAAGCACGTGAATTCTTTTGAATACTATAAAAATATTATTACAGTACGTAACAATCTTTTTGAACTTAGTATTTCAAATAAATTAAAACAAATAAACAAATTAATTGCATCGTTAAGCGATAGAATAAAATCAGTTGAGAAAAATATCGTTTTAAAAGATTTGGCAGGAAAAATATAAAAAAGACCTTATGAGCAAAATAGACGTCATCAATGAAATCCACAAAAACGCTGGAGTAAACTTTCCAAGAAGATGTGTTATACTCAAAGACATTGATGACCTTTGGCAGGCGGATAATAGCTATGCAAGCTATTTCTAAAGTAAATAATGGATATAAATACATACTGATAGTTATAGACACTTTCTCAAAATATGCTTGGGCTTTGCCCCTAAAACAGAAAAATAAGCAACAGGTTTGATATGCATTCAAAACTTTATTGAATAGAGGACGAGTACCAATTAACTTACAAACTGATATGGGGACCGAATTTTATAATGATAAATTTAAAAATATGATCAAAACTTATAAAATCAACCATTATTCAACATATTCAACAAAGAAAGCCTCTATAGTTGAGAGATTAATAAGGACTTTGAAATCTAAACTATATAAAGAGTTTAGTTTGAATGGGAATTATAAATGGTTTAACGATACGCTTGAAAAAAAAGTATGGGAATATAATAATACCATTCATAGAACTTTGGGACAACCACCAGCTGCAGTAAATCAACGAAATAAAAAATATATACTACAGAAATATATTGACTTAGCATGGTCTAGAAAAGATGATAAGTGTAAAAAATTCAGTATTGGTGATTTTGTGCGAATAAGTAAACATAAAGGATGTTTTGATAAAGGCTATTTTCCAAACTGGTCAACAGAAATTTTTAAAATTGTGAAAATTCAAGAAACGAACCCTGTGACATATTTAATAGAAGATGCGAGATGTCGACCAATACTGGGAGCATTCTATGCCCAAGAACTTCAGAAAACCTATCATCCTGACTTATATCTAGTTGAAGAAGTATTAAAGAGAAAAAGGAACCAAGTGTATGTTAAATGGTTAGGACTACCTTCCAGCGAAAACAGCTGGATAAATAAAACGAATGTGTTTTAATTTCGAGCATGAGAATTGTACATAATCACTATTTAAGTAAGAACAGATATTTTTATAATCATTACTGATTCGTTCTTTAACAATATATACTCTTTAAAATTCAATAACTATTTAACATATTTCAGGAAAATAAATATAATATATAATGAAAACAAAACAACGTTCCAGTGCAGCTAAAAAGAAAATAATTTCTACGGCTCCAGAGGAAACGAGTGATATTAGAACGGGGAGTGGTATAAAAAACACTCTTAAAAAGATTGTTGCGCACACCAAAAAAACATATGAAAAACCTTAAACCTAGATGCAAACAAACGTTGATGGAGTTAGCTTACGCAACAGCTCGAGATTTTGCATCAGATTCGCCTAAAGAATTACCCCGGATTATACCAGTACCAAAAACTGGTGGGTTCCTTCCCTTAATACCAATATTTGCTGGTTTATCTGCTATTGGTACTTTGACAGGAGGTGCAGCTGGAATAGCAAAAGCTGTTAATGATTTTAAAACTGCAAAAAAGCACTTACAAGAGTTGGAGCGACATAATAGACAGATGGAAGCGTTATTAATTGGAAAAGGTTTACACCTCAAGCCATACAAAGATGAATTAGGTATTTATATTTATATTATATTTCAAAGAAAAAAACTAACAACTAGGCTACCTAATAGAGCTCTGAGCAATATTGATATAATGAAGCATTTGAACAATATTCCATTCTTCCGTGGTGTGTCCATGAGGGATGCATTACCGAATGCTGTACTACCAATAGAATGTGGGGTTATTAATCTCGACTCTTCTAAAAACCCTGGTACTCATTGGGTGGCCTATGGTAAAATAAATAACTTCGTTGAATATTTTGACTTCCCGCCAAATGAATTCATAAAATATATTGGAAACAATATTCAGTATAACTATGATAATGTACAACAAAATATGTGTTTAACTGTGGTCACTTGCTTACAATGCTTAAGTTTTTAAAGTCATTCTGGGAGAAAAATAAACTATTCATCTAAAATACAATTGATTTATGTTTCTATAAAATAAAAAGTTATTGTTTAATACTTAGCATAAACTTCCTGGACACAGGTGATAAGAGACGTTATTTTTTGTTAAATTAAAATTTCGATTATTTGACCAAAAAATATCATGATAGTTTTCTATAAATTACCGACAATCAGAGTGAATTGTGATATTTCGCGTGCTATATCCAAAGAAATCAGACGCTTTAGTACGCATAAATTTAAAAAAGTTACTAAAGAAAATATAAAATTTCTTAGAGATATAGGTTTGAAAGTGTAAAAATGCTGCATATTACTGACTTGCCTGTACAAGATAACTCCATTGAGAGTTATGAGATTCACAGCTATAATCCATATAATAACAGTTTCAAGGAAAACGATGAAGTAAGAATTCCTATTCATCAACAAGACTTATATGTATTACCATCAGGTAGTTCAATTTTCATAGAAGGTACTGCTAATGTATTCACCAAAGATCCAGCAGGAAAGACGGTGAAGAAAGACGTACATTTTATAAATAACCCAATTTCATATTTATTTCAAGACACACGATATGAATTAAATGGTATTGAAATCGATCGAATTAAGATTGCTGGTATTACTACTACTTTAAAGTCTTTCATTTCTATGAATGAAGGTGAGAGTAAAGCTGCTGCTGTTTGGGGCTGAAGTTTAAATGGAACAAAATAAAAAAGTGGGCATTTTAGTGCTGTTTTACCATTAAATAAAATATTAGGATTTGCCGAAGATTATAATAAAATTGTAATTAATTGTCGACATGAACTTATATTACAACGCAGTAGCTCTGTACTAAATAGTGTATTATTAGAGAAAAATGATAACATAGAACATGCATAAAATACAATGGCGAATGCCTCATATAAAAGTTAGTGATCGTAACAAATTGCTATTGCTTAAAAGTTTGGAAAAAGATCGGTTCACTCATTTAGCCTTCAGAAATTGGGATTTATATGAATATCCGTTATTACCAAAAACTACAAAACATTCGTGGTCAGTCAAAACTGCTTCCCAGCTTAAGAAACCAAGGTTTGTTATATTCGGTATGCAAACTAATAATAAAAATAATAAACTTAAAAGCTCTTCGATATTTGATCATTGCAATATTACAAATATAAAATTATTTTTAAATTCACAATACTATCCCTATGACTCACTTAATCTTAGGTTTGATGAAGGAAAATTCAGTATATTATATGAAATGTATGCAAGTTTTCGGCAGTCGTATTACAACTGTGGCGTTGATCCATTGCTTGATTTAAATCAATTTGAAGAAAATGCTCCTATTTTTGTAATTAACTGCTCAAGACAAAACAATTCAATTAAACCAGGACCAGTTGATGTCCGTTTAGAAATTGAATGTTCTGAAGATATCCCAGAAAATACATCTGCATATTGTTTGATCATAAACGATCGACTTTTCGAATACAATCCTTTAAGCAATATTGTGAGAAAATTATCATGAATGTAATTGTTGATGTACAAGGATTTAAGAGTGAAGAGAATTAATTTATTCCAAAAGAAATAGCAATTATGTGTAAAGATCGTATTGAAGTATTACTTATAAAACCACCCTACCCGTTTTATGATTTAACAAAGAAGGAACGGTTACAAGTTTGCTGGATAGAAAAAAATCGTGGTATTTACTGGAATGAAGGCTCCCATATTTAAATTATGAAAAAAGTTTGGTTAACTTTTTAATAGATAAACGTGTATTTACAAAAGGCAATGAAAAATTATTATGGTTAAAACACATCTTACCGCTTTGCAATGACATATATAATAGATGATCAAACGAACTTTAAGATGTGAAGTTCGATCACTATTATATGAATTCGCTTTATTCGAAGATATAAATCAACAACTGGCAACTTCCGCACCTTCAGATAATATTTAACCAAATTTTTTTTTTTGGTCTGCCCCTATGGTGGGGTGAGGCCGCGCCGATGTTGGTTAAGATGCAACTCAGCTCTCATTCTTCAGAGAAATAACAAATTTTTAGGGACTCAGGGAGGGAGGGTTCTTATATCTTCGAATAAAGCGAATTCATATAATAGTGATCGAACTTCACATCTTAAAGTTCGTTTGGCTGTGCGCGCTGAACCGCGATGTGTCCACGCCGCTCTCCGCCAATGCTTGCTTGATCCAACGGCTAATTGTCTGTGCAGTAGCTGCACGGTAAGGTCTTTTTACTGTTAGCAAAAGATTTTGAGTCGAATCAGGCCTAATATTTTTTGTTACTAACATATAATCTTCGAGACAGGTAGCGGGACAAATATTCTTATTATCATTGAAATATGGCAATAAAAGTAATGGTTGTTCACGACCGACGGACGAAGTTTTTATAAGATCACGTATAGCAATTTGAATTCCGTTTGGGTTAATTAGAATATTATTGATCTTAATACAAGCAATAGTCTGTACTCTATGAGCCGTACACAGGGCAAGAAGAATAACAATTTTCTTTGTTAATTTTTCTATAGACATCATTTTATTACCACCCCATTGTGAAACATGATTTAAAACCACTTGGGGGTCCCACGTAAAAGTGTATTTAGGTAAAGATGGACGAGACCTAAATATGCGTTTCATCAGTCTTTTAATAATATGAACCGAACCCAAATCGCCTCCTAGAAGTAAACTTAATGCAGATCGGTGGCTGTTTACTGTACCATACGCTGCACCGAGATTAAATTGCTCAGTGAGAAAGGCTATTATTGACGGCACCGAACAAACATTGGGATCAATGCGATTACTAAATAGGTCTTTACCTATGAAACTGCCGTTTTGCCGTACTGGCCATTTCAAATGAAAAAAAATTTTTTTTTGACTGATTATTCTAATTTCAAATTAATTTTATTTGACAAAACATGGAATTCTTTTTCTAAAATCTACATTTGTTTAATAGTTAGTGTTTTGTTTTCAACGCATTCGAACATTTTTCGTCATCATGGATGAGTTAAAAATTCGAGTAATTATGGAGTATGAGTACCGTCGTGGCAGCAAAGCGGCACAAGCAGCACGCAACATCAACGACGTTTACGGAGCGAACACTACAAACGAACGCACCACCCGTTATTGGTTTACCCGCTTCCGTTCTGGAAATTTTGACCTGAAAAATGAACTCCGTGGTCGTCCGAAAACTTTGGTCGACAATGACGAATTAAAGGCAATTGTGGAAGCTGATGAAACTCAATCCACGGCTGAATTAGCAGCAGCTTTCGACGTTAGCATCAAAACAATATTGGTCCATTTGCGTCAAATTGGCAAGGTAAAAAAGCTTGACAAATGGGTACCCCACGAACTCAATGACCGCCAGCGCGAAGTACGCGTGGAGACGTGCCTTGCACTGCTCAGCAGGCATACAAATGAAGGAATTCTGGACCGCATTGTTACTTGTGACGAGAAATGGATCCTGTTTGACAATCGTAAGCGCTCAGCAAGTTGGTTGGACCCTGGTTCAGCACCCAAACAATGCCCTAAACGAAAACTTACCCCTAGAAAAGTGATGGTCACTGTTTGGTGGTCTAACGCGGGTGTAATTCATCACAGCTTCTTGCCAAACGGGACAAGCATTACTGCAGATGTGTACTGTGAAGAACTGAACACAATGATGGAGAAGCTCGCACGTCTCCAACCAGCTTTGGTCAATCGTTCGGCTCCACTGCTCCTGCACGACAACGCGCGACCTCATACTGCACAGCAGACGGTCTCCAAGCTACAAGAGTTGGGGTTGGAAGTTCTCCGTCATCCGCCGTACTCACCAGACCTTGCGTCTACAGACTTCTACTTTTTCCAGAATTTGGATAACTTCTTGGCGGGAAAAAAATTCAATACCCGAGAGGCAGTACAAAATGCCTTTGAAGAATTTCTTGCCTCCCGTCCAGCTGATTTCTTCAAGAATGGCATCAATAAGCTACCAATGCGTTGGCAAAGATGCATTGATTGCATGGGTGATTAATTTGATTAATAGAAATAAAAAATATATACAAAAATTACGCTTCGTTTATTTCGTGAAAAACGGCAATTTCATAGGTGAAGACCTAATATTACAATATTCCCGCCAAAGTTTATAAGTAACATTATATTGTGACTGAGTATTTTTAGAAAGTGAGTTTAATATTAATTCTAAAGAGGTATTCGGGGCTCCCTGTTTGGCAAATGCTTCCCGGAGAGCTTGGCTACACCCAGGGTAAGGTTTTTGAAATTGTTGTTTCTGAAACAAGACAAAGACTTATTTTTATGTACATCTAGGAAAAGGATATCTGATGTAATCATACTATTTAATAATGGAAACCAGGGCTGTGAATGCCAATAAGGGAAGACCAGAATACCTTCTGCTTCAACATCTTTAATTTTTTGTAGACACCTAAGAATTACCGAAGCCGGAGGGAAAGCAGTGAAAGCGTCGATTGCTAATGCATCTGGATCTGGTTTCCATGATACGTACCTATCACATTTGGCATTAGTGCGAGATGCAAATAGATCTATGTTGGGTTTACCAAAATGATCTACGATAATCTGAAAGGCTGTTTCGCTGAGAGACCATTCGATATCCGGATTAATTTTTCTAGACTCTTCGTCAGCTTTTTTGTTATCTTTACTATTTATGTATGAAGTGGTCAACCAAATATTATGCATCTCACACCATTGCCATATTTTCTTTCTAAAGTTATTTAAATAAGGATGTTGAATACCACCCACGCGATTTATATAACTAATAGCTGTAGTATTGTCGATTCGTAATAAAATATTTACATGAGTGAGGTCCCGTGCGAAGCATTTTATACCGAAAAATACTGCAAGGAGTTCGAGGTAATTAATGTGCATGTTTGATTCAGTATCCTTCCAACTACCGTTAACCCGTTTACCATTACAATAGGCACCCCAACCGGATCTAGACGCATCAGTAAAGATTTCTAGCGTGTACTTAATTGGTTTCAAAGTGCAAGCCGTGGATTTAATATTTTCGATCCACCATTTCAAATCATCAAAATCTCGGCTGACGGCTTAAACTTCGACCCATAATCGTACCCACTTTGTAACGCCAGATATTTCTGACGTTCGAAAAGCTTAGTATATAACCATCCGTACCTTACGGCAGGCCAAGCTGCTGTAAGCACGCCTATAAAATGTGAAAATTCTCTAACAGTCTGTGAAGGTAAAAAACTGTACTTTTTAGCAAGGTATTCTATGTAATTCCGTTTTTCAACCGGTAACAATAAAACCATATCTTTTGAGTTAAAAATGAAACCCAGAAACTTAACTTTTTGAGTCGGGTGCAAAGAACTTTTTTGAAAATTAACTATAAATCCTAAAGATTTTAACAATTTCAGAGTTTTGGTGACGTTATTTAGACACTCTGTGTATGATTGTCCTAAACACAAAATATCATCTAAGAATATTACAGACATGAAGCCGCGTCGTCTAAGGTGTGCTACAACTTCTTTCATGATTTTAGTGAAAGTTCTAGGCGCAGAACATAAACCATACGGCATAGCGTTAAATTCGTAAGTTTTACTTAGAAAATTAAACCGTAATAACTTTTTTTGACTTTTGGTTATAGGGACAAGTAAATAAGATTCCTTGAGATCAATGGTAGACATAAACATGTTAGATTGAATCATTTTTGATGCTGTCCTATAGTCTTCCATTTTAAAATGGCTAGTTACTACATATTTATTAAATGGTTTTAGATTCAAAATAAATCGATTACCCCCGTTTGGTTTAGGAGCTAAAAATATTTTCGAAATGTATTGATCGGGATGTGGTTTACATTCTGAAATTGCACCTAATACTTTTAAATCTTGAATAGCCGTAGACATGTCGCGTAATCCCTTTGCCGAAAGGGAGTTATTAGACGGAACTGAAACTTGAGAAATCTTACGCAATAGTGGTATACGATAATCGTACCGGATCCAATTTAATATAACTTTGTTATTTGTTATATTAGACCAACATTTATAAAAGTATTGTAATATACCCGCATGTACCTGAATTATTGACGCGGGACACGCTGCCGGCTCTGTCTGGGAATCGGCGCCGCTCGCGCAGTCGAAAGTGCCGGGCCTGTTGCTATGCGGCGAAAATGCGATGGTGGAGCTCGGTAGTTTTGCCCTCCCCGCCCCCCCTTGCTCAACGAGGGGTAACGAGGAGGGCCCTGCCAGTTTTCCCGGAAGCGCGTTCTTGGAGAAGCAGTGCCTGGTGCTTGCATTGTTGGCTTGTTACCGACGATTTTCTTAATGTGGAGGCTTTGCTTCTCAATGGCCTTTGATGACTTTATTTTTTCAGGCAAGTTAACTCCAAATAATGTTTCGTCTCGATCTTGCTCTTCAATAACTGACAGGATAGACTTTTGAAGGCAGGGTGTTATTAACTTAGTCCTGAGTTGGGTTTCTGTGAAGTGCAGGTCGGTAAGTAGCCTACAACCATCGGATAGGATTTTAACTGCTTGGACTTTATCGTCAGCTAATAATAGCAAAGTCATAGCTTTATTGATAGCCGAGATACCGTGACCTAATTGGTCCTGTTTAGCCTGGATACTTTTATCTCTGTTTTTGACTACTTATGCCACCGCTGCTGATATCTCCGGATTCAATGTAGGAGCTTTTAGTAACCTACAGTTGTCTAGTATCGGATATTCATTTTTCAGCTTTGCTTTAAGGTCTTTAGCCAAACCTTTTTTAAGTATAGGAATCCACCGCTGCGATAGGCTTTGGTGTATTTTGTCGCCATAAACAGGAGCGTCCTCGGTGGCGTCTCCTAGTGCCGACAACATTTCCGGGTCGAGCTCCGGTAGTGAGACTTCGATTGGAGGATCTTCTGGTTGTGTGGCTTCAACAAGCCCGGGCGTGAGCTCTGGGCCGGGCTCGGTAGCCTGTTCAAGGTCAGGTTCGGGTTCAAACGTTAACATCTCGCTAAAGTGTTCTTCTTGAGGGCCGACATCTATTTAGACAATAGAAAATTATTTTATAAGAATATGTCGGTAGTTTTATGTTTTTCTTTTTGCTGACTATGTCCTGGAACTGTTTCTAGCCTCCATCGTTTTAAATAAACCCACATGTTTAACTTTTATTAAACTTAGGAGTTATTTTAGCATCATACTATCCTCACTTGTGTGAATTATTAGATAGCTAAGAGATGCTTATCTCATTAAACACAGTAGTATTTAAATTTAATATAATTACCTGGGTTTCCTTCCGCGTCTGTTGAAGAATCACTAATTAAACGACGACGCTTAACCACTTTTTGTAGTAGCCTTCTTATTTTATTCTCGTAGTATTCAACTGTTCGTTGCTTACGCTTAGGCATGGTTATGAAACCGGAAAAAATGAAATTCACTTAGAACTTTTTAAACAATTTAAATAATTTTGGGAAGACTAAAAGTAATTCTTAAAAGATGTGCTCGTTGCCGCGCAAAATAAAAGAATGAGAGCTGAGTTGCATCTTAGCCAACATCGGCGCGGCCTCGTCCCACCATAGGGGCAGACCAAAAAAAAAATTTGGTTAAATATTATCTGAAGGTGCGGAAGTTGCCAGTAAAATAAAAGCTACCTACAACCTACATTGTTGATTTATATCTGAAGAATAAAGCGAATGAAATATAATTTAGAAGATAAAAACTGTCCTAGTTTACTAAAACTGTATGAAAATTATTTATCTTCACCTAATATTTTTAGTTGTATTCATCATGATAATATATGTGCTTCAAAAAATGTACGTTGTTTGAATAAGTGTTAAAAATTCTAATAAATATTTTTATACAAAAATATGATTTTTTTTTTTTTAAAACAACAATTTGAAATTACTTCAGAAATATCTTTCAGTTAAAGATACAGCTATCTTTATTTTATAAATTCAACGAGTCATAGACATAATGGGATGAATAGATTAACTGTTCATTAAAATTAGTAGAGTTGTAAGGAACTATATGTAAATCACAGGAATAACCTAAAATAAATATAAAAACATTTTATTCAAATAAGTAGAATTGGGGGATCTGGGTCTATTGATCCAGATGCCCCAATTCTACCCTACTAAAGCGTTCTTACCCCTTTTTCCTAGATGGCGGCCGCGGGACAAGAGTTGTAACTTGGAGTTAGGCTTCTACTGATCCCCCGTACATGTCCCAAAAATATAATTGCGTCCTCAAAGAAATGTAAATTTAGGCCTAAATTGTAACATTTCAATGGACTAGTATTTGAGCATAGGCAATTATTTATTTTTTCAAACTTTCAAACGGAATTTCAAACATTGTTGTTTTGACCGTGGGTATTTACTCGGTATTTTGACTATCTGGTATCTCAACCGTTAGGTATTTTCGAACTATACCAACTCGATTAGTCCGCAGGTGCCAACTATTCCCTTCCGAAATTAGACCATTTCGAAATATATGTGTTTAGTGCTATATAGTTTGAAAGAACTAAATAAAAAAGTAAGTTACAATCTTTACACGATTAGTTTGCGTTCTGATATTGTATAGAATGGAAAAATTACTTTTCGACCCCTTCCATAAAATACGACTTAGTAAACTTCGAAATAGGCATTGGTTTCGTGCATGATCTCTTTGTTGAAGCTAAATCTTTTACCACCGAGCCAATTTTTTTAAATCTGGAAACTGAAAATGGTCACAACGGGCTAAGTCTGGCGAATGTTGGGTGCAAAAGCATGGCAATCGTTCAGGTGTGCACTCGTGTGTTGTCTTGCTGGAAGAGGATTTTCTTCCTAGCCAAATGCGGTTTTGTTAAATTAAATAAATTATGAATTAGTAACATTTTGTTAAATTGACCCAATTAATTGGCATAATATTCGCCATTAATCTTTTACCCTTCTCTAATACTAGGTGTGACTTCTCAACGTACATTAGCCCTAAATCTATCGAAATTATTTTCATGCACGTATTGTTTGACGTTGAGGAGTTCCTTTGTATCATCTGATAATGAAGTCGAAAGACAGGCAGATCATTGGGACTATTCTAGTGACTGTAGACACTGCTGGTGAAAATTTATGAGTCTCTAAAATAAAATAAGACTCATAGGTTCACAAAAAATTACCCAAAGTTCCCTTGATTTCTCCAGGATCCCATCATCCGATCCCGATGTGATCACAATGGGACCAAATTGGAAGTATCCCCAACATCCAACAAAAAATAATTTTACAATTCGTAAATGAATTTATAAATGACGGAGTTCTGAGATAACAAACATAAATAGTAGGTACAACTGAATTGAGAACTTCCTCCTTTTTTGAAGTCGTTTAACATAGATAATATACACTGACTTCAAAGTATAAGTAACCTAAACAGCGAAATATAATAAATCTTCATACGAAAGGGGTGTGACCACTGACACTTAAGTAAACGTGTTTAGGTACTATGTCAGGTAAAAGAGGTAGGACTGTTGTTTCGCCCCAGACGAAATCTCAGAACAAGGAGGTTTACTACCACTAAATTTAGTTATTTAATTTAGGATAATCTAATAACAGCTTCTGTCTAGAGTTTGTCGAGGAAATCTGGCTATGTTTACCATTTCATATTTTGAAAGCGATGTTTATAAGAATATGGTCCTCTACCTAGAAAATTATAGGTACCTAGTTATAGCGTTGGCACTTAGTACTTTAAAAAAAAAGGTTACCTAACCAAAGTATTTCCAGATTTCAAAGCTTAATTTTTTAAGCTTAAAACAGCTTACTGTTTTAAAGTGTCTTTGGTTGTGAAAACTTTTTCTTTTCCTAAAAGCTCAAGCTATTGTCAAATGATAATCGCAATATTCATGTATAACCGGGAAAGGAAAGGTTATTCATTGAATTAAAAATGGAAATTTGGGTAAACATTTAAGGAGTTGGTGAGTTATGTAAAGGGAGAAACTTAAGATCAGATTTACAGAATTTTATTTGTTTAAACTAAAGTGCTCGCCTTTTTAAACATTTTTTTATTAAATAAACAAACATCTGTAAACCCGTTCTAAGATGAAATGTTTAAAAATGATGTCGAGTTTTGTGATAGTGTATTTCAAATATAAAGCACCAAACCATTGAACATGTAAAACACGTTGATATTGTCAAAAAAATATATTTTATTGTAGTAGACAACGCAGGGCGCTCGCTCGGGGCCCAGCCCGCCCCGCGCGCGCGTCCGAAACAACTCGGCTATCTACACCAGCTCTCTGTTTTAATAATTGTAATAATTTATTTAATAATTACAACATTTTTTTATGTGTCCGTATTTTAACATTAGGTATAACTAACTTCGTCATGTATAACTTGGTGTAAGAACAGCCTTCAGGAATTGAAATAAAGTGGCGCAATATGCGCCTCACAGCACTGTTTCCATTTCCACTCGTGTCCGTTCTCTGCAAACAAAACACATGGAACTATAGGTACTTCCTTCTACCTACTTTGGGTACAGAAAGGTAGATAAATTAGAAAGCAAGTAATCTCCATACCTGATGATTCTTAACATGGGTAAAGGAACTGAAATATTATGTTTTATCAATATCGAGTATATACAAATTTAAGACGAAAGACATGTGACAAAATAAAACCTAAATCTAGTATTTTATATCGCTAGACGGTGTTATACATTTTTGAAAATATAACCTTAAGCTATAAATAGCACTGACATAGATATTTCCAGTAGTTTATTTGCCCCAATTTTTAGGCCTCTTTGTATACTCTTTGTCGAATATAAAATGAAAGATCTTCTGGCATTTTTGGGTGTATCATTACACATTACCACATCTTCCACACTACATGGTGACTTACCTACTAATATGATAAAGTCATAGTTTTATTAATTTTGTAGAACATAAAGTTAGCCGTAGTGTATTTAGCAGGCAAGTTATATCGTGTGCTGTCATCACGCAGCTAATATTACAAGCAGTATTACAATAACAGCCAAGTCAGATTCATACGTTTTTGAGTTTGCAGTATAGAAGATACGGTGCGCTAACTGGTTAACTCGGTATGTGCATTAAACTTACTACTGCAAACCGCAAAAACGTCCTCATTCTAAGTCAATATAACTTTGTTGCATCAAAACAACAAAACTATCAAGTAAATTAGGCATACGAACCGATCCCGCAAATCTCCACACGAGAGCGGACGGTCAAGATCCGGCAGCAGATGATCGAGGGCGCGCAGAGTGCGCGGGCGCGTGGCGTCTAGCGGCGCGGCCAGCAGCGCGGCGGCTGAGGCGAGGCGGCGCGGCGGTGGCTGTAACCCGTGGGCGGCCAGTGCGGCTGCCAATTGACGCGCTCGAGCCACGGCCGCATCTCGCTCGTGCCGGGCACGCCATACCTGCGGGCCGACGTACGGTCATGGAAGTGCTTAAGAATAGTAGTAGTTATGTGTATAAGCAACGGCGCGGCGGCGGCACTGAGCCATTCACAAATTCAGTGGGCACACCGCTAGGAGTTGACCCGGTGTAGGGTTATTCTTCGAGCGCAAGTTTATTTTTAAATATAGAAACAGTGGTGAAAATACAGGATGTTAGCGTTAGTACTGAGCATCGTTTGAGGGTCGGTAGGTCACACTAAAAGATGAATATTAACAAAAACGAATTGGCCAAATGCAATGTATAAAAAGGTTATAAAACTTTTGAACTTTTTTTTATATTTTTCGTGTTTTTTTTACTTAAATATGTCTAAATACAAGAGTACCTACCTACTCAATAAAATTGAATGATTTGTTTTATTTTGCAGTTTAATAACTACACTTTCAAAATAAAACATAACATGCATTGCCTAATTAAAATTAACTACAGAATTTCAGCTTTAATAAAAGAAAACTGCAAAAAAAACAGTGACGCGCGACAATCCGTGGCGAGCGCACGTAACTACTGCAAGCGTACACTTTTTGACATTGTGTAACGAAGTTTTCGATCTACGCGCGATAATAAAAAAATGGGTATGGACGAGTCAGTTGAAAGTGAAGAAGATAATTCTGAACAAAGTGATTCAAATATTATAAGTCAGTGCGAACGGGAATTAGAGGAAATGTCTAAGCGAGATAGTTTGGAGAAGAGTGAATTAACCCAGTACGGTAAGAAAAGCGAAAAGAGGTTACGTGAAAGCGGAGAAAGTAGCGAAGATGGTTTTATAACTGTCACCAGAAGGAAACCGAAGAGACTCATTCGCAGTGATTCAGCAGAGTATTCGAATGAGGAAAGGAATGGACACGGAAATTCTCAGTATGAAGTATGTTTGTTTTCGTTGAAAGTTTTGCCTAAACAGATGGCTATGGCAAAATTATTGAAAAATGAGAATATCTCCAACATTATAAAGATAAAATATATATACCATACAAAGTTTTTATTAATTTTGATGATAAAAACAAGCTGAAAAACTCATACAATGCCAGAAGTTGTCTGAAATGGACATTAGAGCTCAATTCACTGACCAAGGAAAATTATCTTACGGTGTAATCAGAGGTGTAGATTTTTGATGGCAATCCGTATTTTTAATAAATTACCTAGCAACTTAAAGACATTACCATTACATGTATTTAAAAAAAGATTGCATAGTTTTCTGCTGGAAAAAAATTACTACTGCATAAAGGAATTTTTAAGAATCCCGTAATTATGCTATCGACATTTTATAATTTTATTTTATACGGACATCTTACATATATTAGAGAAATTGAATTGTTATTTTCTATATCCTGAAATAAAATATAATAACCAGTCATTAAAATAATGTAATGTATTTAATGGAATGAATTAAATTAATTTAATTTAATTTAATCTTGTAATTAGACTTTTTTTTTATGTTGACATTTTTAAATTTATTATTTACTGATGATTTTATTGCTTATGACATTTAATAATTTATGGGCATTTTATATTTAATAATAAGGACAACCAATTTGTATTATTCTTGTATAATAAATTGTTTTGACATTTGTAACAGTAATGTGACAGTTGTAACATTACTAGTACTACTTTAAATATTTGCACGCCTGTTAAGGTTGAATATGATTGTACTTTTAAACTATTTAAGACCATTATATATTTTTGACCATATTCAGCGAATAAATGATTCTTTCTTTCTTTCTTTCTTTGATATCGAAGAGTCAGAATTATTCGAAAATTTGAGTTCAGTACATAAGAAAGATAGTGTCTGTGAAAAGATTGAGACGAATTAATGAAGACGGAAAATGGATTGATAGTCAGTCGGTGCGAGTATGTTTTAAAAGTTCTTCTCCACCGCAGTATATTTACGCATACGGATGCAAAATGGAAATAGTAAAATACGTTTTCCCAGTCACGCAGTGTTCCAACTGTTGGAAATTCGGCCATTCAAAAAAGGTATGTTCCCTTAACAAACCATCATGTCCAAAATGCGGTAAAGATCACGAGAACTGCGATATCGGAATATTCTGTTGTCCAAATTGTAAGGGTGAACATATGGCTATAGATAAATCGTGTCCATGGTTTGTAAAAGAAAAAAGAATTCGATTAATCATGAGTGAACAAAATTTAACGTACAAAAAAGCACTAGAAGTTTATTTAAATAATCTCAAACATGAAGAAACGTTGTTACCTGAAACATCGCATTCAGCCCCTGAAATGAATTATGAGGTTTTGCCGGAAAAATTAAAAAGTTCTGATAAAACATACAGCATGGGTCTAAAACAAGGTAAAACAATAAAAGGCAGTGACAAAATATATACAGATGAAATATTATCAAATCAATCACAACATATAAAAAGAAATTTGAAAAAGAAAAAAGAAGAATCACACATACATTTTCAGAAAGAGTCACCAGAAGAAGAGATGGAGTTAGAAATCACAGAAGCTAATATTAGTGATTCAGATATGTATACACAAACTGCTGATGCAAGGAAATGTGAGACAAGTAGTAGAAAACATAAATTTGACATTTGGAACTTTTTAAATAAAATTAAAAATATATTAACATCTAAAGATAAATTAGAAGACAAAGTTTCAGTGATTTTGAAGTTAGTATTCGAGGAATTTAAATTATTTGCATTTAACTTAATATCTGGTACAGGAATCGGTGAACATTGGTTGAATTTCTTTAATGGATAAGAACTGTAACATTAATATACTACAATGGAACTCACAAAGTTTGACACCAAAATTAATCAGTTTTGAAAATGTATTATACCAAGAAAAAATTCATATTGCTATGATCTCTGAGACATGGTTGAATGCTGGTTCTACTCTTCGTTTAAGTGAGTATAATGTATACAGAAAAGATCGTTATGACTCATATGGAGGAGTAGCGATTATTATTCATAAGTCGTTAAAATCGTTTGTTTGCTCTATCGGTAATATTAATCCTGGCATAGAAGTAGTTCACATTAAAGTTAATAATTGTAAGTATTTAGAAAATGTTATCTCTGTTTATTGTCCTTCCTCCGTTACAACACGTCAGACTGACTGGGATAATATATTTTCATTAGCATCCAGAAAAACACTAATTGGAGGTATTTTAACGGTCATCATACCAACTGGTCAATTAAGACAGATAATCAAGGCGTTCAATTGTTAGATTCTTCTTTAGAACAAGACTTCCTATCACTCAACAATGGGGATGCTACAAGAATTAAATTAGTGAATGGTATGCTGCAGAGATGAGCCCCAAATATAACTTTTGTATCTTCCAATATAGCTATTAATTTTAATTGGCGAGTACTTAATGAAAACCTCGGGAGTGACCATATTCTTCTTAAAATTGTAATGAATTTTACTGATGAAATAGTGTACATTGAAAAACGTAATTTTAAGAAAGCAAATTGGGAATCATACAGTAAGAAACTCTCTAATTCGTTCTTCTCCATAGATAATCACAATTGTTCCGGTAACAGCATACAAGATTTATATGATTATTTTATAAACCAAATAAATTTTTCGGCAAATAAAAACATACCCTTAAGTAAAATTTGTATTAGTCCTGTTAAACAATTTAAACCAAAACATTACTGGTCACCATTGTTATCAAAAGCGGTGGCAGAATGCAGGCTAGCATTAAATAAATTTAGAAAGAATCCTACTCCAGATAATCTTCGAACTCTAGAAGATAAAACAAAGCAAGCAAAAAAATTATTACTTAAGGCTAAATCAAACAGCTGGAGAAAATTTTGTACAAATATTGGCGAATCTGCATCCGTTACAGATATGTGGAATAAAATGAGATGGTATAAACTTTAGCCTAAAGGACATCAAAAAACTAAATTCTCCACCGACAGAGAAACTAAATGAGTTGCTTCGTTGCCTTACACCGGATTATGTCCTGAACTGTCCACCAAATGTCCAATCCAATAACATCTTGCTAGAATCAAGTTTCACAATTCAAGAATTAAATGCCTGTTTAAAAAAGAAAGACACTGCTCCAGGTAGTGATGGTGTTACATATTCCATGATCTACAATTTACCTTTAGCTGGTAAACATTTTCTTTTATCATTATTTAATGCAATTTTTTGTTTAGGTATAGTGCCAGAGCAGTGGCGTACAATTTTGATAGTTTCCATCCCTAAAGCAAATAATAGTATAAATTCAGAGATTAAGTTAAGACCGATTATACTAATTTCGTGTTTATGTAAAATATTCCATAGTATGATAGGGAAACGGCTTGAATGGTACATAGAAAAGAGATTGATTTAACTCCTTTTAGTTGTGTTTTAGAAAAGCGCAATCATGTTCTGATTGTTTGTCAAGACTAGTTTCTTATATCCAGTTAGGTTTTTCTAATAAGACAGAAACAGTAACATGTTGCATAGACATCGAAAATGCTTATAATAACATTTCAGTAGACAGGATAGTTATGATATTAGATGAATTGGGAGTTAAATATGCAATTATATTCGGTGCTTCTTAAGCAACAGACAATTAATGATCAAAGATGGTAAAATGACTCATTTAACAAGGCACGCTTATAGGGGTTTAGCCCAAGGTGATCCAATTGCGCCATTGCTTTTTAATATAGCAGCATTTCAAATATGCACTCAAATTACAAACGTAAATGTGGCACAGTACGCAGATGATTTGATTTTTTATATTTGCCATAAGGACTTAAAACATTGTAAAACAGAATTACAAACAGCATTAAACTCGGTTGTTCAAATTTTAGACGATATTGGCCTTCAAGTGTCGGGAAGTAAATCTAAGTAATTTTTAGTAGACGACGGCGTAGAGTAAAAGTTGGATTAAAAATAGATAATGAAATTTTACCATTAAATGAAAATATTAAATACTTAGGTTTATGGCTGGATCGATCCTTGCGATGGAGCAAACTCATAAACGAGATAGTGGAAAAATCCACAAAATGTTTAAATTTGTTTAGAGTGTTAGCTGGGTCTAGATGGGGTATTCATCCAAAACATTTACGTTTACTGTACATGTCTTTAATAAGAAGTAAATTTGATTATGGTTGCTATTTTTATGACAACAGTGCAAAAACACATCTATATAAAATTGACAAAATTCAAAATCAAGCCCTTAGAATTATAGGAGGATTTATTAAAAGCACTCCTATACATGTAATGGAGAGTGAGCTATGTATTCCACCATTGTTTATAAGGAGATTGTATTTAGCTTATAAGTATTGTATGAAATGTAGATCTTGGTCAAACAATTCAACAATTCAACTTTTAGATGAATTGAGTTCCTCAAATCATGACAGACATTGGCGAAATATTAAAAAACCATTATTATTATCAGTATATCATGAATGTAAACAAATCCAAATTCACTCTTCGAATCCATTAGAAATGTTCAAATTAAACTCATGGGTAAGTGGTATAAATTTGAATAATACTATAGAAATAAACTTAAATTGTATCAATGAATCTAAAACTAGCTATGACAGTACATCTCTCAAACTTAATGTAATGAAAGAATTATGCGAAAACTATTTTGGTTGGACACAAATATTTACAGATGGCTCGAAGAGTGACGCTGGACTTGGATGTGCATATTGTAACAAGGATGGCGATGTAGTTGGTAAATTCAAAACTTCAACCAATGTGTGTATAATGACGGTGGAACTCACTGCAGTTTTACAGGCTCTAAAATATGTCAGCAAACAGAATAGTCAACGTGTTGTGATTCTTTCAGACAGTAAAAGCGGCTTACAGCATTTGGCTCGGTGTGCCTCTGGATTAAGCAGAGGTGTCCCGATAGCCTATAAAATTATAAACACTTTAAATGAACTACAAATTCGTAAAATAAATGTGAAACTGCAGTGGATTCCATCGCATATAGGGTTAGTGGTAACGAGAAGGCTGATTATCTAGCAAAACTAGCAATTAATGAAGGGTCAGTATTAGAGGTTTTACCTTTTTTACACAGAAAAGCTTACTAAATTCAAAAGTTACTGTTACAATAAATTCAAGGAATATTTCGACGAACGAAGCCGCGAAAAGGGGATATGGTATAAAATCATACAAAATCAGCCTCCTCGTATACCTTGGTTTGTTAGATCAAAACTTAATAGGGCATATGTCACAGCAGAACAGAGGTTACGTGCAGGTCATTTTCCATCTAAAAAATTTGCACTTTTAATGAAAAAAATGGATTCCCGCAACTGCGACATATGCGGGTTACAAGACGATGTACAGCACATAATCATGGAATGTGTTAAATATAAAAAGGAAAGAGAATCATTGATGAATCAATTTAACATAGACAAATACGACGTGGGTGCATTCTTCTTTATAATAGCAAATTCTTTGTCAGATGCAGCAGTATCACTCATTAACTTGGTAATACATCATCAATAATTATCTTTTCGTTTTTTAGATAATATTAAGAATTAGGGTACGTTGGGACTGATATATCCACAAGGACTAAAGACTCTAAAAAAAATGAAAAATAAAAAACAATTTTTTACAAAATGTGACTTTAAAAATAAAAAGTCCTCATAAACATGTACTTATTATTAAAATTTTATCATCGAGGACATTTTTACTGCAATCCACAATTTATTTTATAACTATAGGTCTTACGGTTTCAAATTGACGACTGTTTGTATTTATCCTATCGAATGTTATTATGAAGAAAATAAATAAATAAAATTGATCATTGACCTGATATCAAAAAAAAATATTTTAAAAATTGCTCAAACTGGTCACCATTGGTTCTTGTGCAATAATACAATCGTTTTCTTAATTCGTTTTCCAAATTTACACTATTTATTAACATTGTTTTCATTTTTTCAGCTGCATTAAGGACGCGTGCTCGATTGTCTTTATTTTTACGCTATACACATGGCTTTTCATAGTACCCCATACAAAAAAGCTTATGGGAGTTAAATCGGGCGATTGTGGAGGCCACTCGATGAACCCGAAGCGCCCGATCGTTCGTCGAGGAAAGTTTGTACGTGTAAGTTTGTATTTAGATTATTTCTTACAAAATTTAAGTACTTATCATCCGTTAGTGAACCAGCAATGAAATGCGGGCCCACAAAATAATTTCCAATTACGCCTGCCCATACATTTAAATGGAATCTGTGCTGTGATAATTGCTCGCGGAACGTCGTGGGTATTTCCTCAGACCAAACGTGTGCGTTGTGAAAATTAAAAACGCCGTCCCTCGTAAACATGGACTCATTGGTCCATAAAACTCTTTTCAGGAAGAGTGGGTTTATTACACTGCGCTCCATCAGCGTATTTGCAAGTTGCAGTCTTCTATTCAAACCGTCGGGCATTAAGCTCTGCACAGGTTGATAGTGGTACGGATGCAAATTATGAAATTTTAATACTTTCCATAGGGTAAACTGGCTTATTCCAAGAATCAAGGCTGCTTTCCATGTACTAATTGTGGGATCCCGTTGCACTAGTGCCAAAATTCTGCCTTCTATTCTTCGAGAAATACGTTACACTGGAGTTTCCCTGGTATTCATTGGAAATAATGTCCTGACACGTATTTTATGGTCCACAGACTGGATGGTGTTTGCCAACTGCAAACGTCGATTTGAGAGCATTGTAATTACCCGAAAATAAGGTGCATATTAAGAGAGAACACTGATTAGGCATTTTAAAGAACGTACGAAAGAAGAAATGTAACGCGGAGAAAACAAACGTAGTGATAGCACGGGATGCGGAGAAACGACTGTTGGTGTGGTTCGCTTCAAATTCTAATCTTTATTTCTCAATATTGACAATTATTTGTTCTTATTGACGTCAAATAAAACATGACTCTACCAAGAGTTCGGAAAAACCTTCGAGATGAAGAACTGGCAAGATTTCATTCGCTTGCGTCTTTCCCCTCGGTCGTTAAAAAAAATTACCTGAGAGCAAATATTACAGAGACAACAAAACCCCCAACGTAAGTTAGACAGAGGCAACAAACACAGCAACGTGATCGCCGACCTACCTTTTACTTAGATAATAGGCCCAACAAACAATAAAGGTAACTGGTAAAGGTGTTGACTCAGGCAGTTTTTTTGAGGTAAGTTTGAAGTTAATTTTAAAACCGTAAGACAAAGTTATGGAATAAATTGCGGATTGCAGTAAAAATATCCTAAATGATAAAATTTTATTAATAATTACCTGTTTTTGGGGACTTTTTATTTTTATAGTCACACTGTATAAAAAAAAATTTTTTTTTGCAGTTTTCTTTTATTAAAGCTGACAGTCTGTAGTTAATTTTAACTAGGCATTACATGCTATGTTTTATTTTCAAAGAATAGTTATTAAACAGCAAAATTAAAATAATAATATTACTAAAATAATATTTAAATAAAAGAAACGAACAAATTAAAAAAAACTTTTGTTATACACTAAATTTGGCCAAATAGCTTTTGTTAATTTTTATCTTTTAGTGCCACCTACCGACACTGAAACGATGCTCAGTACTAACGCTAACACCCTGTATATGTTTGATCGAAATGGTGTTTATCTACGATTTATTGTAGGCGAAATGAGATGTTGATTCTTATAATATATCCCATAAATAAACCTACGTTTTAATAAACAACTCGACTATAACTCTACCGAAATACATCGCATCATCGACCAAAAATCAGGCGGCAGAGACGCCCGACGTCTCCCGCCCAGTGACGTCAGCCGCAGTCGTCGGACACGCCATGGCTCATCGAGATGCACCGTATCACGAAGAGAACTGAACTTCAATTTAATTTTGATTCTAATTAATCAATTACTGTTTGTAAATATTTTAACAGATGTATCAGTAGCGTAGTTCTTGGTTTCTCGGCAGTCATTTGCGCTATCCGGAGTTTGTACGATTTACCTAAACCGTACAACTTTATTTTAGTTTACGCATGTAAATCTATTTCGAACGTGCGTCATTACTAAAAAGAATAAATTATCTGAACACGCGAATGCCACGGGCCTTTCACCACCAAGCAAGATAAGAGATACCTACCTACTTAGAAGCCTAAGAAGTGACCTACTAACTAAAACTTCCTATTGTACGAGCCTACGCCCCTACACGTAGGAACATATTCAAAAGAAAGATATTCAATTTGTTTTTATTTCACCCCACAGACAACTGGTTGATTGTATTGGCATTGTCAAGGATTGTTGGGCCTGTTATTTTCATGTATTAACACTGTATTATGTATTAACACTGTTAACATCTGGCTGAAATCGCTTGCCTACACGAAATACACTTCGTAGACAAAGTTTAGTACACTGTGCCTTTAAAGTTACATCTTCGTGAACAGTAAGGATTAAGCATTCCATATCTAAAGAGTGGACAATAGGCCATAAGCCTTTTATATTAAAGGAGGTGTTTCAGACCTGAGCGGCGCAGACGGCCGAGCGACAAGTGCCGCGGCCCGGGATGCCGTAGCCCTGCGATGCCGCCTCCAGCACGGCCCCGTGGAACGATAACGATTGTCCTGGGAACCAAATAATTTAAAATTGTTACAGAGACGTAAAGTGCTTTTATTTCACGCAGCGACGTTCACTTTACTTGTAGCAGTTAGTGTCCAAACACGCTACAATGTGTGCGTAACTGGGCGGATGCGGAGTATCGGACAATACTCACGCACACATCACTTGTCACGTACACTGGTCATTTGGTTACACAAGTAAATGTAGACAAAATAATAAGCAATGTAGACAAAATAATAAAAGCAGCACAAATAATGAAAATTTCTACATTAAAAATGTATTTAATATTGTAGTTACTATTTACAGTACAGTAAATAGTTAAGATATGTGGAGTTGTTGCTGATGTTGGACAAACATATAAAGTGTACTGACATTTTAAGGAAATTGCCAAGAAATGTGGGATTAATATCCAGTAAAAGCCCAAAAGACTCTACCGGAATGCATCAAGGTCTTTTGTTGCAAATTTGCCAGCTGTTCGGGTTCTACTTTTGTGTACTTTCCTTCGTAATTTAACAATGTAGCAGCCTTGCAGGGGGATTATTAAAGATTATGTGAAGTGTGAATTTTCTCTATTCTCCATACCCATTGAAAGCGAAACGAGCGCGCAGCAGCCCCCCGCACTCGACGCCGCCAGGTGCTCGCGCATGTATCTGAAGTACACGTGCTCGAGCAGCAACAGCAGCGCCGCTAACAAGATTCCCGCCATCAACAGCAAGAACGCCGACAGGAACTGCTCCAGCGCCAGCGGATCCGACGACTTGTGTTCCTGCTTGTTGGGCTTGCACGTCCCCGTCATCCAGTATCTTGTTAATAAAATAGTTTGGTTAAAAAAGTCGCAGTTGTGAACAACCTTAGTTATATTTGCAGTAACGAGCGAAAGAACAACAAGGGCCTTATGCAATAAGTCAACATTAGTAATGTTGATACTCAATTAGATTCGATGTTTAACAAATAAATAATGATTTATAATATTTTTTAATTTTTCATCCATGAAAATATAAAGTCTCCTATTAAAATAATGTCTTTAAGTGAGAGTTGACAGCCGAGTAGCGTAGTGGTTAATAGCCCTGCCTCATACGCCAGAAGTCCCAGGTTTGAATCCTGGACAGGGCATTCATATGTATGAATGATACAGATGTTTGTTCTTGGTGCGCTGGTTCGCTGTATGGTCATCCATAACACAAGCTCTGCTTACTTTGGGGCCATGCAGTTGTTGTGTTTGTTTCCTAATTGATCACCTAAGCTATAAACCATAATAAAAGTAGTAATAATAAACTAATAATCAGAATACAGTTAAAACATGAGGTGTGGGTTGGAAGCATTGAGTCGCGCCAACCAAGGTATATTCATATTTACAATTTGTGGTGGCCTGATATATGAGGTTTTATTGTTTTGTTCATGAAATCCTGACAAGAAAATAGTAATGACTAATGCAATTATTTACCTAAAATTTCAACAGCAACGCGGAGTTAATGTACTTAAAGTAAATTCCTTTTGCACTTCATTTAAAAAAACATGTTTTATATGTCTATTAATATTGATATTAAAATAGCATTTTCTTACCGTCGTAACCGCTCCAAATCTCCGTTAGAGCGTAAATCTAACAATCTTTTGTTAAACATACTGAGGTATTTGGAGTTGCGAGTGAACGCCAGCCCGTATCCAGACATCGCGTACCACGAGCCTACCGTCAATAGTCTACAGTCTTCGTCCTGCAAAAAACATCAGTTTTATATGAAAACAAAAGGTATTCAAAATGATTCATTCAATAAAACTTAAAATAAACCTATATTTGTAAAATCTCGATGATGATGTAAGTGGTAGTAAAGTTTTTTTATCTCATCTGGAGGATACAAATACTAGAAAATTATAGATATTTCCTTTCGCACAGCTATAAAAAATAAATAATATTGTATAACTGATATTATCTAGTAGAAAACATCCATACTTGAAAACCAAATTGTGCCTGCTATCTTCGGTCATTAAGTTTTGGTAATACCACAAAAATCATGAGGCCCATAATACACTTGGTTTTTTTGTCCAGATGATAAACCTAAGGGTGTTACCACACCAATGGATCGACGTTGCCTGTTCCATTCTACCATTGGTCGATTGGTATGGTAACACCCTAAAAATGTTTTTACTGAAGACGTTCGTGTTTTCATTTTTGAAGAGGTGACATTAAGGCTAAACATGTATTTTGAATATTTGGTGTGTAAACAAAGAACTCCAGTTCATTTACACTCATAGTAAAATAAAAAAAATGATTTCTTACTTGTGATACTAAATAATCTAAAACGGTGCCATCGTAAATGAAAGCATCAAGTTCAGCTGTTAGAACTCCCGTTACTCCAGCACCAACTGTGCTTCGATTGTATCTGAGAAATAAGAAAATAATAAATAGTCAAATTCAAAGGGAAATTTTTGTTAATAGAAATTAGCTTTTATCTTAAAATTCTTATGAATTTATGTGAATTTATTAAGAACGAGAATTTATGTGAACTAAGTTCTGACTTGACTTGCAAGCAGTAGCAGGCATTTCATAAAGCTTTTGATACTTACTGTGCCATGTAGGCGTGAGGTTCCGTAAAATATTTCGACAAAGTCGCATCAGTATGCGACCAGGGCACCGTGCCAAACTTAAGTGGAGGCCTCTGGGACATAGGCCGGGCTATCCGTGGATCGTCCAGCCCGCTTAGCTCGTGAAACTCTTCCCGCGTAATCATGAATGCGGCCAGGTTGGCAGTGTAGATGGCGAGAAAGACCACAGCAAACATCGCCCACATGTTCGTCATAAATCGCGCTGTGAACCCTCGCGGCGAATCCACGTGCACCGAAGCCTAAAATTTAAATCACAATGAATAGGACCCTCAGACGCTACAGAATTGTTTTTTTTTTGAGTATATACTCAAAGACTTACTTGAAACAGAACAGCCCAAACAATCCAATAAGTTCTACAAAGTGAAAATCTATTTTGGGGTAATCTTTTAGAATTATTCCCTGTTGAGCAATCAAATCCACTAGGTGAAAGCCATTCGAAGAAAAATATTGAAAATGTTGCTGCTTGTATCGCTACTGCTCCCACTAACATCCAAGATGCAGTATCGAATGGCTCTAAGAATGCCGTGGGAGAGATGATGCCGGTCCTTTTGGCAACCACAATCGCTACACCGGTCTCCATGAAAGGCACGCTGAAGTCTACGACCGCTTCACGGTCTGAATTTATAATTAATGACGTTAGGACCTGAAAAATAGACTGAATGTAGTGATATTACTATTAAGTTGCTTCAGATATTTTTGTGGAACAAATTTTAGCCCGCGTTAGATGTAAGCGATACAGTGAACTCTATGTGATTTTGAATTAATATTAAGTAAAATATATCGCAAATAAGAACTCCATGACCTTTGTAAGTCATGCCCTAAACTGGGCCTGGTTTGGTTTCGTACCTAATATTCCTAAATCTGTCCCGCAGGTATTAATACTACCTATTTATTTCCTGATCACTTAACAGGCTTCGTCACTACTCACCATATCCGTTTTCTTGTTAACAAGTTCTGCTATTAGGCCATTCCACTTGCCGTTTTGGAGGGTACCCCAGCGGCCATCTTCTACTCGCACTAACTCGTAAGTGAAACCTAAGTCATCCGCGAGTTGCTGTAATAAGTCTATGCAAAAGCCGCTACAGCATTGATACAGGGAGCTATTTCTGTGGGCGGAACCAGTTTCTAATCTGAAACAATTCAGTAATTTATAGGATGTTTGTCTACTAGTATCAGTGCAACGTTTTCTATTACAATAAGAGCTTATTTTTCTGAACAACAAATAAATAAAAATGATAGGTATAGCTAAATTCTTATATACTTAATTTAGACTCACCCAGCCACTTCGACCTCTGAGGCAACTCTGCAGATCACACCTCTGTCCAGTGAACATCGTCCACTTACTGGATCTGGAGGCGCTAAATTAATGTACGGTGGTTCTTCAAGAAAGGTAATGCGCATATGGAACTTTTCAGGAACACCTTGTGGTGGAGTATGTAGACCACCTGGCCACACTATATCTTTTATGACTAACTTTTCTCTTGGGAATGAATTCCATGTTCCTATTTCTTCCCATACTAGCTGTAATTATAAAGAAGCTGTATAAGTAGATTTGTATGTTATAAATAAACTTACTGTGTGGACAGCGTTGAGTACCTGATCACCTAATGTAGGTCTTAGGTTCATTATTTTCAATTCAGCAGCTCTTAGTTCTCCGTCGGGCGTGAATTCAATGCCCTGTTTCCCGGCTTCGCCCTCTACGCTGACATTTCTCAAGTGTCGATAAAATCTCTCCCCCGTGGACCATCTTGCCTCACCAGCTCCTACTCCACTGCAGGACATTCGAGTTCCAAGGGGATACCGAATATTTTCCGGATCCGAGACGTAAGACTCGACTCCATAAGCGAACACTTTGACTGCGGTGGCTATTTCTGCTATTAACGATGAACTAGATGTGTCGAAGTGTACACCTGTTGATTATAATGATATTTCAATTTAAATAGTTATAAAACATGTATTAAAGGTAAAAATTTACAGTAAACTAAGCATTTCGACCACACGTTTCTGGTCCGTATCGCCAAAGAGTGGAACGATCTGCCTGCGTCTGTTTTTTCAACCAAACTCAATCCTGGAACTTTCAGCATAAAATGAATAGGCACCTCTTGGACAGGTGTGTACGTCCCTGGTCTTCATCAAAACGTACCATCACGTGTGATAGAAGAAAAAATTCTGCCAATGTGCAATGAAAAACATTAAACACCTATTCCCTTGAAATTGTTCACGTAAAAATAAAAACAAACTGCAACAAAACTATAAAGTGTTCTCACAGAAGAATCTAAATAAAATATGTGGATAGATATTTTATTTCATGTTTCACTGTTCACTAAAGAAAAACAAATAGGTACATGGTCAAAATTATTTACTGTGGACTAAGATTGAATTTACATTTGGTTCATTAAATCGTATAAGTATAAAAAACCTTTGTCACTGAACACGTTGAGTGACTAGTAGTTAGCAATATTGCTGCATGACATTTATGTCATTCCTTACTTTACTTCCTGCAGTTCGCATACGAACGTAACCGATTCCTCCTACTATAAAATCCAATTAAAACTCAAATCAAATCAGCGCCTTACCTAACATGCCGACCGGAAATTTGTTTGGCTGCTGCATCGATCCCAAGACGCTCTGAGTTACAATCCAAACGTAATTTTCTCCAGTGAGGTGGAGGTCCCCAGCAGTGGACAAAATGTCTGCGGCCTCTTCTCTTGTCGCGTATAAGAGCATCACTCGCGCTTCGCTTGTTACTAACTCATTTAAGTCCGCTGTTTTCTTAACAACTATCGCGTTTAGAATTGTAAATTTAAAACGATCCTGTAAATAAAATATTTATTTGATAACAGTTACTTGATTTGTTCTTTAACTTCATATACAAATCTGACAATATTTTTCGCTGTTGTTCTGGTTGTTGTGATTGTAAAGCGAGTTTTCAAAACTAAATATCTTACTAATAATCTTAAATATTCGAATGCCGTTATCGACCCAATTATGCAAATATTAAAGGACACTTCAGATAGGATATCGAACTGGGATCATTGTTATGTTGTCACTTGCGTTCTACTGTCCTTAGTGCTCTATCCTGTTTTAACAACTTTCCGACCAAATTTTGTAAATAAAGATAAGCCTGTGCAATCACAGGATGAAACTCAATTCCTACTGAATCCCGTAGTCTGCAAAATTATGTTGCTCATAGTGGTTATTACACTTGTAATACTTTTTTATATAGGAAAGTATGCCATTTACCATGATTGATATTTAATGTAAAATTAATCGAAAAAAAAAGTTCTGTTGATCTAATAAACAGCAAATCGTCATAAGTATATCGATTTACCTGTAGAACAGTGACTCTTTCCCTCACAGCTTGTATAAAGTCATCATGGCCCGCGATTGCAGAAGTGACCACACTAAACTGATGCCACTTGTACCTCTCCAGGATTGACAACATGGCCGCCGTCTGATGCTCAATAGATGGAGCCAGCTGCAGCCGCAACGAAGCGTATGACGCCCGCTTCTCTAACCCACTGTTATCTGCGTTCCACGCTATTACCTGTTTATGCCAAATTGTTATCCGTAAAGAAATTTAAAAGAAAGTTAGTAATTATAACAGTGTTCGTAACAAGAAAGTTATGCCGTGCTGAAGCGTTGTTGGTTTTAGCGCAGAACACTTTGGAAACGAAGAGAAACGGCCAAGCTTACTTCGAATAACGAAGAGTAGTAACTAGTTTTATTACAATTTGTTAAGCCCTGTGAGTTCTCAGTTTCGCACCTCTGTCTTGTTTGAAAATTCTTGAAGGAAAATACTTCTGTTTAGCTTAGGTACCAATTTGGTCTGCACTTTTATAGTTACCGCATATTGAGCAGTAGACGCTCAGTGTCATACATATTGTATGAAATTAGGAATACAAATCGAAAACGTAAGCGTCCAATGCTCACAAAGGATTACTTTTTTCTGGGGTCGATTTTAATATTCAATCTGGAACCACTTTTGATTCTGGAAATACAAGTTCGATCAAGTGAGATGAATATTCAAATCGCCACAACAGCTTTACATGCAAGTTCACGAACAATTTTTAGGCGAAAGTCAAGAGTGCATGCGTATTTACAGAAAGATTAGATGCAACAGATGAAGGATTACCGGTATGCCTAGATATCCGGCGAGTTGTAGAAAATATTGTGCAGAGGCAGTAGAGCGCCCGTATTGTTCATGATTCATAAGATAGAGAATAGCAGACACGTTGAATGCTAAAAATTCTTTACATAGCGAGTCCAAGATTGCTGAAAGCAGTAACAATTTATCATTATTATTTTATGTAGTTTTTTTTATTACTGTGAACTAGTAGCTGTATATGAATGCATCTAATTATTAAAAAAATCTATTATGCGCGCTATTTGGATAGGGTAGCTAATTAAGTATAAGATAAAAAGTGTAGGTGTCTGTTTATGTTGTGTATAAGTTATTTGGTACCATAAATAAATTACTAGTATAATTTTATATAAAATACGTTTTTTTGTATCAAAAATTAAAGACTATATAAAATGGTAAATACTACACAGTTAAAAAGTAATTAATCTGAAGTGTCGCGTTTGAGGGAGGTGTTGAATCATCGCTACTATATCTATTTAATCTAAATTCTCAAGTAAAATTACGTTGTATGGATTCAAGCAAAAATGTACTCAATAAATAACCATATCAATCATTCCTTACTTATTAAAAATTTCTTAATGTTGTTAAAAGATACTTTAAGAAGAAAATGTTTGTAGTCTAAGTAATACTTGAAGTGACACTCACACATAGGACTTGGCGTAAGGCCCTGCATAGAAAGCGTAATGTTGAGGCGCACGTGCGAGAAGAGCTTAAGTTTGCGCGGTAGTTTGGATAGGGCCGCCTTCTCGGCTTTGGTGTAGTCGCGGGCGCCGAAGGACTTGTGCGGCACGACGAGCGCGGCGGTGATGACGGAGGGCGCGCGCGGCGGCGGCGGCGGGGTCGACACGCGCGCGCGCCGCAAGCCGTCACCCAGCCGCAGCCCACCACCGCGCGCCGCCTCGCGCCCACCGCCGCCGCCGCTGCCGCCCACCTGCGATAATAACATTTTGTTTTTATCCTTGGAACAATTCATGAAACTAAAAACATTAAACACTTCGGCTTTCAAAAGGTCCGATAGGTACACCGAGAGGAAAAGAAGCCGGAAAAATCGGCTCAAACAATCCTCAATTTTTGAGATAATCTCGAAGTTAGTGTCGATCGAGATTTAAAATTTGGGGATGTTAAATTTATGTCAAACTTGACATTTTACGAAGGTTATGGATTGACATGCGAGTGCTTGTCAGCGCTTGAGATAATCATGTCTATAAGTAGATATTTAAATACATATAGAATATAATATATAGAATATGGCCGCGCAATACGCCGCGCGTGTCTTTCAAGCCGTAATCCTCATATTTGAAATCTCAATGAAAACGAATTTTGACGATGCTAAAAAATAGTCACGAAATAGTTATAAATAGTCATATAAGTAAAAAAATTTGTCGTATTATAGTTTCGGCGTTATAGCTATAGGTTGGTGAGGATTATAGCTTGAACGTTAAGCTGTAATCCTCACCTCTCGTGCAAGCAAACGGTAAGGTCTATCGACTTGGTTTAGGTTCCAAAAAATAGTCATGAGATAGTGATAACGACATGCCAAATCTCAGAAATAATCGATGAAAGATTATTTTACCTTTATTATTACTTTATATCTCTTTTTCATTATATTCATATTCATCGACTATTTCTGAGATTTGGCATGTCGTTATCACTATTTCATGACTATTTTTTGGAACCTAAACCAAGTCGGTAGACCTTACCGTTTGCATACACGAGTAGTGAGGCTTACAGCTTGTCGTTCAAGCCATAATCCTCACCAACCTATAGCTATAACGCCGAAACTATAATACGACTGTTTTTACTACATGTATCTATTTATCACTATTTCATGACTATTTTTTAGCATTGTCAAAATTCGTTTTCATTGTGATTTCAAATATGAGGATTACAGCTTGAAGGACACCGCCGCGCTAGCCCTTCGAACCTGTTTTTAGCAGATATCTACTTGCTATTAAATATATATCACATTTTTCATAATCTTGACACTATACTTTATTGGAAGGTTGCTATTATTTTTTACGAACCTATGTAAATATTTAATAAACAAACGCAAAAGAATTACGAGTGGTTGTATTAATTTAATCGTGCAACTCATCTTAAACATTTTGGAACTCAACTTTTAATGAATAGATAATTTAAATATGTTCATTTTACAGGTTAACACTTTTTCAAACGACCATTTGATGCGTTTGGTAATGTTTTTCAAAACTCCATGCTTGTTCACTATTGTAACTCATGTGTCGCCGACGCACGGCACGTATGGCGAGATTGCTCAAGGTCATTAGTCAGGGTAGCGCCTTAAGTACGCGCACCATCTTAAGATTAGGAAAGAGCAAGACAGTTATACCGTTTCAGTATAGAAAATAATAACTGTCTCGCTTCTTGATTTGAGTGAGATTTATGAATACGTGCACTAGACTTTGATGATGATATTTACCTTTATGCCGCCGCCGCGCTCCGCCGCCGCGGCCAGGGCGCTCAGCGCAGCCAGTGCCAGAAGCGTCCCGTGTGCCCGCATTCCCTTACCCCTGGTGCTGCGAAAACATTTCAACATTTAGGTACAGGAGGCTTTTGTCCTAGATTCAACGTGATCCAAATTTCGATTAATTAGTCGATTATACGTGTACCCCTAAAGGTGCATTTAAATCTTTACTTCAAATCTACTATTTTAAAGACGTGTTTAAAATAATAGATTGTGTTTTCTAGATATTTTTGCTAGCGAAAAGCCTTGGCCGATGTAAAAATTTTTTCTCCATACGAAGACTAAAGTATCCAGAAGTACTTTTCTGTATAATTTGGTACAGTCATAGGCTCGTCTGTAGGTTCTCGTTCACCAGGCTTAAATCGCAGGGAATCGCGAGCTAGCGGATCACACCATGCGCATTATCGTCTACTACTATAAAATTTTGTGTAGCACGATTAAATTCTTTAACATGTATGGTATTATGGTACATCCACAGCATAGCAAAATAATAGATGCATTATTTCCTGCACCAATTACAGAAGTCATCATTTTCAGCAGTGCAGTAAGTAACAATAACAATAGAAATAGTAAGCAACATATTTCAGTTCGTACAAGACAACGAAACGCATTGGATTATTCGGTAATTACAACAATTTAATCAATATAAAGTTATACAGAAAGTTAAATACATATTCATATTTCACCAAAACTAAATATATACCAAATAGGTACCCAATAATTTTTATACAACATTATTTATAAATAGAATAAGGCTGTCGCAAAACACGTACAAATCACTATTTTCCGATATTTAATTATAAGTACTTTATGTAAAGTTTTGCTACTTTTGTAATATTTTGATAATTTGATAAAATTTGGATCTTTACTGCCAACAGCTGATGAGGCTTAAGCAAGAAATTGAGAAAAAACGGTCGGTCAAAGTTATATGATTGCTGTTTTTGTTATCGCATATTAACTTTTGCATATGCGATTTTTAATTGGTACTTTTAGAGCTTTGACCTTCAAATCCATGGATGGTGCGGAACATTCGTGCAATATTATAGTTGTTTTTAAGACTGAGGCGACATCTCTGAGTATTATTTCAATTGTAAATAATTAACGCTTTATAGTTGTCAAATAAAATCATCTTAAGAACCCAAAACGCTCACCCGGTTCACGAGCTCAAAGTCTAAATATTTTCTGTAATTATAAAGTTTTACGCTTGTCGGTAGTAAAATAAATGAGTGTGGATCACCTACAATGGATTCTGTTTACAACAAACGCTTTGAAACATCTCTGGGATCCAGGGAGCATGCTATATGGAAGCAGAACAATGTCCTTAGATGATGCCCGGTAAATTAGTCAAGACGTGAAAGCATAGCAAACAAACCCACATTATCATTTAAAATACTGATTACATTACGTATCCTTGTATAGCAAATTAGATGTGCATTACCAAAATCAGAATAATTTCCTTACAATAGGGACCCAATTTTAGGGTTAATTATCTAGTTATGTAGATAAAAATGCCATTCAGATGAATGTTGCAAATGAGGAACCAATTAATAAATTACACACACATAATTATGCACATAATTAATTACGTGAGCCGTCATATATAGCTGGCGACTGATAAGACTGTAAAGCTGCGCATACACCAAAGCTTTGCGGTTTAATAAAAAAATAAACCAAATACCAGCAATAAGTATGAACCAGAAGTTACTGAAAATATAATATCAATTGATTTCCTTTTAAATGCATTTTTAACCATCTATCGTATCTACCAAACTAAATACTACTATTTGTTAAATATTATTATTTGGTTGCCGATAGATTAAACGTATTCCCTTAGTTTAGGTAATGAAGAGATTTTTATTAATGTTATTATTAAAATGTAATAGCTTCGGTAATTTACGACTAAACACAGAACTACGACTACAACTGGCATGACAGCGCTACGACATAAAACACTACGGCTGTAGCAAAAACTGTAGTACGTAGGTATAGTTATTGGTTGTGCCTCATCACAATATTGGTCCCATCATTTCGAACCTGTTACCAAATATGTTTTCTTTTGTACGACATAATTTAAACAGTAAACATTAAACATTATTATAGTAACAATATAAATTCCATCGAGTATGATGAATATAGCACAGCGTGAAGCTGAACGTTGGAACGCTATTATATTTTCACGTTTGCAATCTTCTGAGCACAAATCCAGTTCAATGAACCGTCATTTATTCATTTTACATTGTATGCTGTATCGCCTTGGTATAACACTGGATCACGGAGATTGTGAGGCGTTTTGAGTGTTGGTTAAACTGTGTTAAGAAAGCCAGTTATTTTACATTCTCTACAAGCCTACATTGTAAACAATGTATATTTTTTTAAGCTGGTGTTATAAAAATATATTTTAATACTCCCTAGTACTTTTTTAACCAGTTATAATGTAATATAGACGTATTAGTGGTAGTACAGTTGGTATGTTAAGACCTCGTCCGGGGCAGTAATACAGTCCTTCCTATTTTGACCGAGATAATAATCACGTTTGCGTGGTTGCGTTCCGGCGTTTCCGTAAAGGGAAAGTGTCACGTAATAACAGTTTTTATTCAAAAAAAGCTGTCAGGGACGTGACTTAGTCGAAGGGGTCGCCGCGAAGGCTACCACGGTGAAGGCGCTTAGGCGCGTGCAGGGTCAGTGGAGACGCTCAGGTGCCGACTGGCGCTCTGGCGCGTGCAGGATCAGCGAGAGACGCTCAGGCGCCGACTGGCACTCTGGCGCGTGCAGGAACAGGAGGAGCAGGTTGAAACAGCAGGCAGGAGTAGGTGGTAAGCAGGATCAGGCGTCAATGTCGGGGTTTTCAACATGAGGCAGCTTCAGGTAGCTTCTGCATGAGGCAGCTTCAGCGTCAGGTAGCTTCAGAGTCAGGTAGCTTCAGTAGGAGGCAGCTTCAGAGTTACTTGCAGAAGACTGGAGATGTTATCGGTAGGATGGCTTGAAATAGACTTGAGATGTTATCGGCAGGATGACTTGAAATAGACTGGAGATGTTATCGGCAGGACGACTTGAAATAGACTGGAGATGTTATCAGTGGGATAGTTTGAAATAGACTGCCGTTCTAGAGCCAGCAATCGGCTTATATAGTCGGGATCACATTCCTTTGGAACCGCAATTTGAAATTTTGAATTTATCTTATTAGCCAGGAATCAGGTATATTTTCTTACAATAGTTTTGTAAGAATCCGTGTGTAAGAGGCTTAGCTTGTTTGGCAGCCTCCATTGCTGTCATAAAAATATTGAATTGACATGATTGTCAATAAAGTAAACAATAAATTTAGAAAAATGAAGAAAATCCAAAAATACCAATAAAGAATTTTACAATATAGGGACTATAAAAGATGTAAGTGTTACAAAAGAACAGCCAGTGAAATAACTGGAACAAAGACAATATTAACTGCAGCCTACGGTCGGCGACGCATAATTAGTATATAAATAGGCACAATTACTACTGATAAATACAACATCTAGGATTGATTATGTCCATGGGTGCGGATGCCACTTACCATAAAAAAAGTGTTATTTATTATGTTCAGGGAAACGCCAGTGCCTCTATTTGAGCACCACTATAACATTAAATTTGCTTAATTTCGAATGAATTTCGAAGATGTAAAAAAACACATGAAATATTTGGAAGTTCTTGTACCTACCTACTTGTAACTACCGATACTAGTGTGAAACTAAGTTTTTTCTAAGACTACACCGATTAAAATTTTATTTTATACATCTAACTTGCAACGATGCCCCTCACCGCTTCTTCCAGAAGACCGTGCTCATCCGTCATTCACAATAGGGATTCGAGAATTAAATTTACAGCCTTTAATTGAAAATTCCTCTACTAGGCGTAATTTTTTTAAGGGTGATTACAATGCGCTAAACGAAAATTTGTTAAAGCTCGATTGGTGCAAAATTCTCAGCGGTAAAACGGTTGATGAGTCGGTAGATGTATTTTATAATGTTTTAGGTTCGTTGATAGATGAGCATATTCCTTTGTATAAAAAATATTCTAATTGTTCATACCCTAAATGGTATACACCTGCATTGATAAATATCATTAAAGAAAAAAGCAAAGCTCATCGTCGTTGGAAGAAGTATGGCAATCCTTTGGACTACGAGGGATTCTCTCTTTTGCGTGCTAGAGTAAATTTCACCTCGAGTTGCGAAGATAATATTAAGTCCAACCCTAAAATGTTTTGGAGTTATGTCAAAGCACTAAGGGGCAAATCGAGCTTTCCTAAGTCTTTATGTTTAGGCAACGTAACACTTTCTGATGGCAAGGATATATGTGATGGATTCAATTCGTTTTTCAAGAATGCCTTTGGTACACCATCTAATGACAATGAAGTTAAGCTGATAGACGCTGTTACGCAGTGTTCCGATTACATCTCGCTTATACAGACCAAACCAAGTACTGTTAGGAACTTACTTAAAAACCTAGATCATAAAAAGGGAGCAGGCGACGATGGTTTTCCACCAGTATTTTTTTCTAAATGCTGTGACACGTTAGCGGTGCCCATAACTATAATATTTAATCATTCTCTTAGAGCAGGTATCTTTCCTCAAAGATGGAAAAGCGCACATATAATACCAATCCATAAGATAGGCTCTAGGACGGAGATTGAAAATTATAGGGGCGTTTCTGTGTTGAACTCTGTGGCAAAGATATTTGAGCCTGTCGTTTATAAAGAAATATATCCTTTAATCTCTAAGTCACTCCCTGAGAATCAACGTGGTTTTTTAAAAGCACGTTCTACCATAACGAATTTGGCAAGTTTTTCTAGTTACGGTCTGGCTGGTATGGACCGAGGTGGTCAGGTTGACGTGATCTACACTGATTTCGAGAAGGCGTTCGATCGTGTGGATCACGTCATCCTTTTAAACAAATTGCGAAACCTCGGAATCCACGGGGACTTGTTGCGTTGGATACAATCATACCTGTCAAATCGTTCCCAAGCGGTAGTGTTGGGTGGATACAGGTCTGACTTCGTCGTTGTTCCCACAGGCTCCCCCAGGGATCCCATTTAGGGCCGTTGTTTTATAATGCCTATTTATACGACATAGGCACCTGTATCACACATTCAAAATATCTTATGTACGCGGACGATAAGAAAATCTACTGTAAGGTAAACTCTGTGCAAGATTGCCAACTGTTACAAAAAGATCTTGACTGCCTATTCGATTACTACAATAACAACCGTATCACTGTCAACATCCGTAAGTGCATGACAATTACTTTCACGCATAAGGCACAACCTATTCCGCACTACTATAACTTTAATGGAGCTCCAATCACCAGAACGGAAACTATTCGCGATTTGGGGGTGCACTTTGATCACAAAATGACACTCTCTGATCATATTAACTAGGTCGCGAAAAAAGCTTTCCAAAACCTAGGTTTTGTCTTACGTACATGCAAAGCTTTTACCAGTGTGGAGGCAATAAAAGTTGTGTATTATGCATACGTGAGAAGCATTCTGGAGTACGCTAGCCCGATCTGGAGTCCACAGTATATAATCTATAAGGACCGCTTGGAGCGTATACAAAGAAAGTTTCTGGAACACCTAAACTACCGCAGCCGTATTCCATCTGTTTCATACACGGATGCTTGCAGGGAGCATGGGTTGCTCACTCTGGAGCAGAGACGTACGATTCTGGATATGTCGTTACTGTACGACATAGTGCATAGCAGCGTTGATTGTCCTGATCTGGTGTCCAAGATCGTCTACCGTACACCTAATTATCGTACTCGACACACATCACTGTTGCATGAAGAAAAGCACTCAACAAACTACGCCAAAAACACAATTATTTCTCGTATTACAAATAAATATAACACAAAATTTAACCATCTGGACTTTTTTTCATGCAGCAAATATAAATTTAAACTTGAATTGTTAAATGTATTTAAAGCTTATTATGTAAAGCTTATTTCTGAATATAGATTCAGAAATAACCTTTTTCTTAATTATTACAGAATTTTCATTGATTTTATTATATTGTATGTAAACATATCAATATTGTTATTATATTCTAATACATTATATCATATTACTAATTGTGTGTTATAAATTGAATATACTTTATATTTCTTTGATATTTATCTTTCTATTATATGTCCGTTTCACCTTACTCTTCTTATACATAAATGTGAAAGGCTACCTTATAATTGATCGCTTGTTTTTGTTTTATTGTAGTGTTCAGTCTTCAACAAAATATTGCTCCAATAGTATTTTAATAGGAAAACCTGTTATTAGCTTTATTTTTAAGGAAGTGCTATTTATTACTATTGTCTGTAAATGCTGTTGTTTTTCGTAAATAAATAAATAACTACATGTTTTTCACGCCCTGTGCGCCACCAGTTTCACGTTTCGCTTCATTCTTTAAAAGTGTACCTTTATGATTGGTGAATAAATGTTTTAATGAATTTAACTTTCCCTGCCGCAGTGAATCACTCATTGTAATAATGAAAAGGCTTTGTGATGTCAAGAAGTTTCCCAAAGTTTGTAGGGAGGAATTAATGTGGTGTATAAGTGTAGTTGCTTGACACAATGAACTTTGGTTCTTATTGATGACTGTGAATCCTAATTTGTATTATTACTAGGTGCTTATTTCGATACGTAACTTAAATAAAATCTACAATTTTAACAAAAACACCTACTTCAACTAACTGAAATCTTGTTTCAGAAGACGTACCATTAATAATACATAAGTATTATTATATCGTATATTAGTATTATTATTAATAAATATTATACATTATACATAATATTTAAGTATTGTCCTTACTTCTCAAGGATTTCATCAACAGAATTCAGGGCGAAAATTGATTTGGAAGAACTTTCTTTAAGAACAACCCGGCTCATAATGACGGCGTTGTTAGGTAAAAAACATAAAAAATACAGCTAAAATACTAAATTCTTAAAGTCGTTGAAACGAAAAATGTGTTAGTACAATAGTAATAATACATGAGTGAGTAAATCACTTACTTTCCTAAGAGAAACTCTGAACGACGTCATCGTACCCAACATAATCCAACTCATTTTCTTTCTATTAAAAACATAAACTAACGAAGTATTCTATCGTTCTAACACGAAACTTTCATTAGCAGCGTTCAAAGGAACTTCGTCCTAATTACGACATCTATAAAGATGAAGGAATCATCTTTGATTAGTTCTTGTAATCAATGATTGATCGATTCAGCAGCCTTATTCTTCGATGTTCTTTTCATGTCACAACTACTTTGTGGTTGATGAATAGAGAAAGCTGGAGCGTATTTTTACTTTTCAGAAGTGTATTTCTTCGTAGCGAAGAAGGTTTTAAAAGATTTGAAATTATCTTTAATTTAGAACTCAAATATTTCAGTTCTTACCTGATTTATTTAGAACCCTCCGAGTCTATTTATTTAATCATGTTAACTTGTAATTAAAAATATATTCATCCATTGCTTCATTATATCTATTTGAAAATTTTTGTCTAGAATTTTATAAAAAACAGAAAGAATCTTAAATTATGGTACCTTTCTGATGAGAAACTTTATAGAGCAAAATAATAGAAAAGCATTATATAGTCCTGATGTATTTGTATTTGTAAGAGCTTTAATTCGTACAAAAAAATATCGATATCTTTGAATATTCATTTCCAGAAAATAATGATAAAGAAAAGAAATCACAAAGTTAGGTCTAATTACTGTGTAGGTTTACGTAACCTCCCACTAAGTTTTACAAAATGAAATTTAGTGAATATACGATGGGACTATCTAAAAAGCGTCCAAACGTCTAACACTTACAGGACCACTCCACGTATTATTACTATGTTGGTAAACATTTGGACTGGGCAAATTGCTAACATTTTACCGCTATTGACATGATTTTGCCCTTAGGAGGCAGGCAGTTAGGTGACTAAGTAAAAAATGGTGTTTGCAAACGGATCCATAATGATTCAATCTCTAAAAAAATTACCACCCATTCATGTTTGCAGGCCCTCAAACATTTGACAAAAAACGAGACACTTTTATTGTTCATGTTAGAAATAAGATTGGTATGTTATCTATGTAAGAAGGTTATTAATAATATATTAAATATGTATGTAATACGAAGACACATTACTAATACTTTCAATACTTTTTTGTAAAAGAAAGGTTATTTTCTTTATCAGTTGAACAGTATACAGAATGAAACAGTACATTTATAAACATTATTTAAGATTGCAAGAGAACTATTGTTATATTAAATTACAATGCATAACGTTTGGGTGTAGCTCATTATATTACTCTTTAGAACAAAAATATCGGTTTCGCCATCGACATTTCTAAATCTTCCATTCCACCATTATATTATGTAAGTGCGGTTTTAGAAATACGGCCAACCAATAAACATAGACAGAAAAAAACATTATTGACACGCGCGGATATACTCCGATGAAAATCTCGTTAGTTTTTCAAATAAAACTTGAGAAACCAAAATTGGATTTACCTCTTGTAACGGAGCTTCAGTATGTATGAAAAATCAATAGAGTTTCGTGTTTCGTTTTCTCTGGCGTAGAGTTAAGAATTTATTTATAGGTTCAGTTTCAATGTCATCCTTTTTTCAAAGAAGGATAGGTCTCAGCGAGACTTGTTAAGTGCACTAGTGTTGTCGAGAATTTATTTGTGGAAGGTGTGCCTCAAATTGCTTTATATGAGGATACTTGGCTCTTTAAGAATTTAACATTATAAAAGTAGAGAATATAGTACGTTGACTTTACACGAATATTAAGAATCATTCGGTACTTTAATCAAAAGCTTAAAATTTCTTAGGGATGTTACTTTACATCCGGGAAACGCGCACTACTACTTTTTTGGTATAAACATCGTAGTGTGTGACAGTAGAAACTGGAGTGGATAGCACTCACTATGTTAGTTTTAATAGATGAACGATAGTTGAACGAATAATGAAAAATTAATAAAATTAGATACCAAGAGTTCAAACATAGTTTTCCTAAATGAAGATGTTGAAAAGTAGGAACTTCTAAACAAAAGAAAGCATTAAAGCTGCGGAGGAGAATCTCTATTATAAAGATAAAGATTTGTGTCTTCTAATATTCAATCGTTAATAAGAAGCTGTGAGGAACTGAGGGGTTATCGTGTGCCCATCGCGTTTTAACGAAATTTTACGAACCGTATCCATGCTGGTGCTGTCTTTTTTGTTACGACCACTTAAAATATTTTGCTGTTGCAGATATGTTAATAATTTTATAGAAACTCACGCACTGATAAAACTAAAAGTAATATAGTAAGTTGGCTTATACGTATGCTCATTATTTTTTGAGGATTTTAGTTTTTATGTCTAGTATATTTAATAAAGTATTGTTTTGATTCGGCTTAAGGAAAGATTTTTGAAAGAAGTATGGCCTAACGAACGCCCAAAATGTTAACGGTATCGGAAATCCACGCGGACGAAATCACCATTCGTAAATATGTTATAGTATAAAATGTGTTGAACAAACAAAAATAACCTTCAATTATTTAACGGAAGGGTTTGTTCCTTTTAGAACAGGCACCTACCTAATAAGATAATCAAAAGTATTTTATTATTGTAGTTATGTTGTAGTAGTTGCGGTTAAATAGCTTTTTAATAAATTGTGGAAAGTCACATTCACTTGGAAAATCTAGAAGGAATTCGGAAATAGTTTCACCATATGGGCTGTCCCACCATAATGAGTGTAAATATTAAGAAGGCAACGTGCCAAGTGAAAGCTAGCGGATGACACCATTCCTAACAAAATAATATAACCAACAACAAAACTAACCAACTCCGTTTACTTGATACACAGTTGCCGAGTCAACATTTCAAGAATTCAATACAAGAAATAGAGTAACTTTTTCCCGCTAGTTTGCCTCGTTTCTTTTAGTTACATAGTTCACGGTTCAGTTGCGAGTTAAACGACTTAGTTATAGCTTCTAAATAAGACAATAAATTCTTAAGGAACTTTTGTGTTAGTTTAGAAAAGTTTCATTCTGAGGCTCTATTTCCACGACTAGTAATGAGAAGTGGAAAGAACAATGCCGTGAAAAAATAAAGACGTGAGGCTCACGTTTATGCGTAAGTGTAAAATGATTTTTGTTAGGTCTTTTTTTGTCATTGAACAGAAACACTATTTTACAGAAACAATATTTGGAGAAAATTATTAATTATTAAATATTACTAAGCTACTCTCTATTTTTAAGCAAACTTTTAGATGAACTTCACTTGAGACAAACTGAATAAATGTTACTGTATTTGGCAAAACAAATCTTGTTTAGTACCTACATTATTTTAAGGATTTTGCGTTAAATGTCTGTTGAATGTTTAAAAATTACTTAAAATTTTATAGCATACCTAACATATGCATGAAATTATGACAAATAATTCACAGCTTCCAAATACAAACATTTCTTCCAAGAATAAAAGCCGTGTCCATTGCAAAGTAAAGCGACTCAACAAACTTTACAAACAATGTCCCAATTTATATACAATAACAGTTCCGAGCCTAGTTATAAAGTTCATCGTCGATTAAAGGACCAGAACTCTGATTTAAGTAAATCCATGAACAAATAAGTTTACTGAAGGCAAACCGGGTCAGTATAAATTTGAAAAAAGATTTTACAATGCTGATTGTGACGTCAGGTTCATTTAGAATAGATTTGATTTTCTTTTTTTTTCATTGTTCAGCTCTCATTTATAAATATAATATTGATTAACCATACTATTCCAAACCAACCGACGAATGCTTGACGTAGGCACCCGTTCAGAAAGACTTTTGCGAATCTCCACCTCTAAAGGGATAAAAGGGGTTTTTGAACTTTTATATTCATACAAATCTCAGAAATAATCATAAAATATTTTTTATAGACTAAATAAATCGTTACTACGATTATTTTATTTGAAATAAGTATAAATAAGTTGAATGTAAAGGTACAAATGTGCGTTTCTGTTAAGATTAATAAATTTTCATTTCTAGAAATTTCTTCCAGGAAGTAGATGCTTACTAGGACCAGAGTTACTTTAAAATAAAAAAAACATGTTAAAGACATGTTAATTTGGCCATGGAAAGATATTATTGCTAAATAATAATAATAACATATGACATTTATAATTTGTTTATTTTGTTTATTTATTTATTTTATAGTTTATGTAACTACAATATAAAATACATAATAAAACTTGTAGATATTGTACAAAGGTACAGCTAGTTATTTTTGTTGATAAAGTTGATTGTATAAATTTTGGTTTTTGGTACTTTAATATAACAGAAGTATAACAAAAACAGAAGGGAGCTGGTAGTAGTTGGATATGCACCACTCAAAGCCGAAATAGTTTTTACGTTGCTGAATCGTAATTATGCAAGAAAGAAAGAAAGAAAGAAAAATTTTATTCGCTAAAAATGGTCAAAATATACAACCGTACATAAAATATTCAACCTTAACAGGCGGCAAATATAATTTTCTAGTAATGTAACATTTATTATTATTATTTTTAGGTTATTCGAATTCAAAAAATACAAATTAGATGTCCTTATTATTAGGTATTAAATGTCCCAAATATAAATAAATGTCATAAGCAATAAAATTAGTAAAATTAAAATTGTCAACATAAATAAAGCCTAATTACAAGATTGAATTCATTCAATTACATTAAATTCAGTCTGGATACAGAAAAATAACAATTCAATTTCTATAATATATTTAAATGTCGGTATAGAATAAAATTATACAAAGTCAATGACATAATTACGTGATTCTTAAAAATTCATTTACGCATTAGTAATTTTTTTCTAGTAGAAAACTATGCAATCTTTTTTTAAATACATTCAATGGCAATGTTTTCAAGTAGTTTGGTAATTTATTAAAAATACGGATTGCCGTACAGAACACATTTTACGAGTCATTACTGTTTCAAATATTCGGGTCTATAGTTATTAATATCTTCTCGATCACCTTTTTTATGGAGGGGTTTAACAACTGATATTTTTAGCCGTGCAGGAAAGATACCTTAATAAATTAATTAATTATAGAGATAAAATATAAAGATACATTAATTATGTATGTCAATGGATTTACAATTTCTCTTGCGACCATTTTTAATATTTTAGTAGATAGTCCATCATAGCCTGCCGCATTTGTTTTCTTAAAGCTTCATATTATATTAAGCACTTCATTTTCCGTTACAGGCCTTAAATAAATAGATTCATTTATGTATTTATTGACCTTAATATGTGTATTATTGGGATCATTTTTAGTTTTTGTTATGTCAATAAAAAAGTCATTAAATTTGTCACACATTGTTTTAGGGTCAGTATGCGTTTCATTGTCAATTTTAATTTTGGTGCTGTCCTTAAAGTTCACATTTGATTCGATGTTCTTTTTAATAATGTCCCAAGATGCTTTACATTAATTTTTTGCCGAACCAATATATTTCGTATTTATTATTTTCCTGGCTTCTGTCACGCATTTTTTAAGAATTCTATTATACATTTTAAATTTGTTTCGATACTGCCCTTTGTTTTTATTACTTAGTATATATTTATTATAAAGTATTCTTTTTCGTATACAGCTAATCTTAATGCCTTTGGACAACCATTTCTTATAAACCGGTTTATTTGATACTTTAACATAGATCTCTGGAAAACATAATTCGTAAAATAATGTCAGGGTATTGTGAAATTTATTAAAAGCTAAGTCTGTCTGATTTTCATTATACACATCGTTAAAGGATAGTGATTGTATACAATTTTTAAATTTTTGCTTATTGTCTATCGGAAAATCTCGCTTTTTTTCAAACCAAAATTTTGGTATTGATGTACACTTAAATGCTGATTACTCAAATGTAGTTCATATGAGCGCTGGCAAAAGCTAGTAGGATAAGGCGTGCGAGATTCTCGTGGATCAAACTCTAAAAAGATAAAGAAAATAATTTTTTTTTCGTGTCTTAAATGCAATCAAAAGATCCACTTTAACTGGCTTTTAGAAATTTAAAAATTAAAGTGACGTGCCGTAATTTAAATTCTTACATTGCTTTTAAAAGTTCCGGTAACTCAGAAACTTTTAACAGCTTTTAAAGCTTTAAACGAACCATTTTGAATTTCAAAATGAGAAACAGGCAAGATATTTGAATTAGTAATTGAATTTTTGTCTTAATTATATAACAATTAAAATAGAAAACAAAGATGTGCACCACCTGTATGGAAGATAATTAGCAGGAAAATTCAATAATTACTTTTAAAATGAAAGGATTTCGATACTAAACAATTTGAAATTTGCTAGACAAAAAAGCATGCAAAAATCATCATTTTTATTTGACGCGGTAACATAAATAAGCAGTAAGTATTGATCACAGAATCCCACTAAAAGCTTTCATCCCCCAATAATGTAATACAATTTTCCTACAGGACCCGTGGAGATAACGGTTGGAAAACGACCCCAATTAAGTGCCTATTTCACTGAAATTCTGATAGGTTCCTAAAATGGTATATTGAATTATATTTTTAGGTACAGTCTACTTCATCTAAATAACATTTTAAGATTTTGTTCATATGTTTTGCGGAGTATTAAAAAAATTGTGATGAGTGAAGTCTTGCTGCCAATTGGCGAGTGATATTTGTGGCTGCCTCCTCGCAGAATTATAAAAAAAACGGTTGTACCTTTGCTTTGTGCAACATCTCCTGTAGCCTTGTAGCTAACCCAAAATCGTCCTTATAATAGTCTAATCAATGCCCACATCTACGCTCCCCCATCCCGAGGCCAAGCCAACCGGTTGGCTTCTGCCCCCTATTTTCATCCGCGATATAGGGTAGTAGACATCTGTGTCCGCATAAATGTCAAATTTGAATCATGTATACTCACGCGAAAATACCGCTCATAGGTTTCCGAGTGTCGACCGTCGCGCTCGCCTTGCCCTCGATTTTCAATTTAAAAACAATCGCGAAACTTTCAGGGATCCCCGGCGAGATCCCCTTTAATCGCGGAACACCCAGCCAGTGCCATAGATGCCAAGTCTTTGGCCATACGGCCAGCAATTGCCATGCCAAGCCCACCGACCCTCCCGCTTACGTCTTATGTAAGTCGGTTGGCCACACTGCAAATAACCTGCCCTAAACCTAATACTAAAAAGGCGCGGAAAGCGAAGCAAAGGTCTCTACCCTCTGCTCCTGCTGCAAACCCCAGCTGACCCAAAAACCGCAGCCTCCACTACGCGACCCGCGTAGTTCTCCCCCGCCTCCCAAGAACGCATGGGTGACCCCACCTACCATGGTGAAGAAACCCATCGCTTTCCTCGCCACCCCGCTTACACTCGCGCTTGTAAGCAAATTCACCAAGCAAGTTTCGACTAGGGAAAAATCACAAACTACGAACCGCATAGGGTGATTTTCAGGGTGCATAGGGTGACACGACGTGCTAGTTGCAAGCGAGCACCAGGCGCTAATTGCTACTGTTCAAAAATTGAATAAATTAAACTTTAAAATGACGTCCCCTGGAGTAAAATCGCGGTCCCTCACTATCGGCTACTTCATCGCCGATGGTCTTAACCAACAACGAATTCGTAAATTTCAAAGAACAAAGAACAAGCAAATAACGCAGCTTTTCGGGCGTACGATTACGCTCCGACCAAGGCAAACCACATCCGTAGGAGGGCCCCACAGCGAGATATTTAATCTCACTCTCTCTCTCGCATACTGCGGTATAACAAGCGGGACGCGCTTCTTGAAGAGATTTCGCCTTCGCATCTGGCTTACTGGAGCTTGGTGAAGTCTCGCAAGATGAACCCTACCCCGTCACCCTTGACTCTGCTCCGCAGGCCTCCATCCATGACTACCAGCTTCCATTACTCCTAAAAAGCTGAAACCGTAGCCGATAGCTTAGCCCAACAATGTACACCGAGTACAGGAAGCACGAACTTCCTCCACATAGAAACTGTGAATAGAACAGTCAAAACTAAATGCGGCACCAACCGTCTATAAAGGTACATCTGAGAGGAATCTAGGTATTATAGCTAGCTTACACTTTACAAAAGTTGCATCCACCCCATCCTGACATACGCTCATGCCAACAAATCGAACCTTAATCAACCTTGCCCAAATGCGGCGGGGCCCTGCCCTATGTTCGCAATTTAGATCTGCTTAAGGATCTTGACCTGCCCACCATTGCCGCGTTCCTGAAGTTGGCGCCACTTCGATAATGCTCCCCAACCCGCTGGTTAATAAGTCAGCTGACTATGAAGCCAACCACGACGCGGCTGTCCGTTACAGGCGTTTGGGTAACGTCTTAATTGATCCCGACGATGATATTACAACAAGGAAAGGCGGTGTTCCAGTTAGAAATAGGGCAACATGGCATTCGAATCATCTATCCCACTGGTGGGCCAGGCTAACGCGTCGTACGCATTCCTACTGAGTTTCTTGCTGGTTCTTCGGCAGTAGATGACCCTTCCAAACCAGTGGTAGTTTCAATATACGACGTCCTAAGCCGAGGTACATGCTTTCTCCGGTGCCCTTAGGCGTATTGTATGTAGGAGTAGTTTATGTTCCGGTTAAGCGCCCTCAGCGCTACGCTAAAAAGTCTAGTGAAATTTAAAAGGTCAATAGAGCCATAAATAAACGATACATTACGAAAAATTAAAAAAAAGCTTAGTTGCGTCTGAGGCACAGCATCTTTAGTTTAGCATTGACTTCGTCCGGCTTCTAGTATATACCCTGCGGTAGCAAAATTTCTTCCTGCGTTAAGACAAGTCTTAAAGTCAAAAAAAAAATCAATTAACGTTAAATTTGATACTAAGTCTGTACAATCGCCTATCGAAACTAGCCTGACATTCAGACCGCCCTTAGTTCTAAAATGTATACAGAACTTTTATTCATTTTTAAAATTTTTATTTTGAATCGTGGTTTAAGCATTTTCAAACTACTTTTATAGGTTATTAATTCCTTTGGACTCAACTTGTACGTAACTAAGCTTTTTTTCTACAAATTTTATCAAAGAATGATATGAAAATACTTCATTACAAGATTTTTCTCATTAACATGCATATACATAAAGAAAGATAGACTTATGTAACTGGTGGCAAACTTTTTATTGAATAATTATTTATTAGTTCGTTAAAGACCAGAAAAGCCTTTGTGTAAATCCTTCATCGAGATGTCATGTTGCTGAAACTCTTTTTTTTATTGAAAAAGGATTAGACGTTTGCCTTTTATCTCACCTGATGGAATCTTATACTAAGTTTTAACATACTACAGTTAATTTTTTTTTCCAATTTAGTCTATTTATATAGATTGTGTAGCTAGGTGCCAAACTCTTTAAGAAAGCATGGTTTTCTTTTGTAAAATATTTATTTTTTATTTTTATTTATTTCACTTATTTATTTTATTACACGATACATGAATATTAACGGGTTCAAGCAAAAAGTAAACTATTCAGCATAATTATAATTTAAGTATAGATACGTGTTAGAATTTTACCCTCTCACCCGTTCGTTCTCAATTTAAACCTACCCGAAGAACCAAAACAACATTATTTGTGCTACTTTGCTGTACTATATACTTAATTATTAGATGTAGTGTAGGTACCCACTTGTGTCTTACGTAGGCGTTAACTCGGTGATAACAATTAACTATAGAATTGAAATACATTCCACCATCTCATATAAATTCCCATGGAACATACCAATTACTTCCTACATTATTGAGATAATAGATATCTGCAAAGTATTATTATAAGGCATACATTATACTTCAGAACAGGCTGAAGGTCGAATAAACACCGATCCTTTACGAGTCCTCTTTAATTTTTGGAATTTAATTAGTAGGTATTGAGTTGACTTATAGAAGGTTGTGGTAAATACTGAGACAAATGAAAGACTTTTTAAAAAAGAATTAATCAGGATTTTAAATTTTATCTGTCGAGATGATATATAATTTAGAGATAAATCTCTATTCTTGTGTTTTTTGATCGAGATTTAATAATAGGTCTTTACCTATGAAACTGCCGTTTTGCCGTACTGGCCATTTCAAATGAAAATATTTTTTTTTGACTGATAATTCTAATTTCAAATTAATTTTATTTGACAAACATGGAATTCTTTTTCTAAAATCGTCATTTGTTTAATAGTTAGTGTTTTGTTTTCAACGCATTCGAACATTTTTCGTCATCATGGATAAGTTAAAAATTCGAGTAATTATGGAGTATGAGTACCGTCGTGGCAGCAAAGCGGCACAAGCGGCTCGCAACATCAACGACGTTTACGGAGCGAACACTACAAACGAACGCACCACCCGTTATTGGTTTACCCGCTTCCGTTCTGAAAATTTTGACCTGAAAAATGAACCCCGTGGTCGTCCGAAAACTTTGGTCGACAATGACGAATTAAAGGCAATTGTGGAAGCTGATGAAACTCAATCCACGGCTGAACTAGCAGCAGCTTTCGACGTTAGCATCAAAACAATATTGGTCCATTTGCGTCAAATTGGCAAGGTAAAAAAGCTTGACAAATGGGTACCCCACGAACTCAATGACCGCCAGCGCGAAGTACGCGTGGAGACGTGCCTTGCACTGCTCAGCAGGCATACAAATGAAGGAATTCTGAACCGCATTGTTACTTGTGACGAGAAATGGATCCTGTTTGACAATCGTAAGCGCTCAGCAAGTTGGTTGGACCCTGGTTCAGCACCCAAACAATGCCCTAAACGAAAACTTAGCCCTAGAAAAGTGATGGTCACTGTTTGGTGGTCTAACGCGGGTGTAATTCATCACAGCTTCTTGCCAAACGGGACAAGCATTACTGCAGATGTGTACTGTGAAGAACTGAACACAATGATGGAGAAGCTGGCACGTCTCCAACCAGCTTTGGTCAATCGTTCGGCTCCACTGCTCCTGCACGACAACGCGCGACCTCATACTGCACAGCAGACGGTCTCCAAGCTACAAGAGTTGGGGTTGGAAGTTCTCCGTCATCCGCCGTACTCACCAGACCTTGCGCCTACAGACTTCTACTTTTTCCAGGATTTGGATAACTTCTTGGCGGGAAAAAAATTCAATACCCGAGAGGCAGTACAAAATGCCTTTGAAGAATTTGTTGCCTCCCGTCCAGCTGATTTCTTCAAGAAAGGCATCAATAAGCTACCAATGCGTTGGCAAAGATGCATTGATTGCATGGGTGATTATTTTGATTAATAGAAATATAAAATATAAAAAAAAATTACGCTTCATTTATTTCGTGAAAAACGGCAATTTCATAGGTAAAGACCTAATATTTAATGTCAAACTCGACATTTTGCAAAGTTTTCAAAAAGTCTATAGACTCGCGTCTCGAATTCGATATACAATTACACTGAGTGAGTATTGCCACTAGCACTTTCTCAAAACAGTTATTTTGCTTGAAATATACGAAACCGTCAAATATGTGGCATAATTTGTAAGTATATTATCAAGACGAAGGCTACAAAACTATCTAAAAACATGTTGTTTATCCAACAGTAATATCTCTTTAGCTTGGACTACTTTTTACAGCGAACCTTTTTCTATACATCTGTCGCTGGACTGTTTACGTTTATACAACTTTTGAAAATATTTCTTGGTATTTTGGTTCTTTGATAATTGGGTATTTTGAATAATTATTGGATTAAACCGTTTGATTAAATTACTACTACTTCGTTACTTGTATCAAAGATTAAACCACAAAGATGGTGTACCTAAGAATTTCTTGTTCAACATGTTCTAACATACAACATGTCTAACATGTTTACATGATGGACATATCATATTTTTAACATTTAAATTTATTATATTAAAATCCAATTTCAAATGTGGTTAAAACCCATTCTCTTACTACTCCACTATAGTGGTTAAAAATATCTAACCACACAGTCAACTATATATCTCAGAGTTAAGTCTTGTATACCTGGATAACATAGAAGGGAATTTAAGCAAACGAAATCGCACGCAAAAAGCAAAATTAGTTAACAAAGATCATTTTTCATGTCTGGGAAGAGCTTTATTAAAGTACAAAGTTGTCGCATACCTACCGGAGGTTGTCTGTGCGGAGTGCCAGATGCCTGTAAAATTGGCCGTTTGCCAGGATATTTGACTTTTTGTAATAATTATGGTTTTAGAAATTAAACTTAACCGTATCAATATCAATGTAGAAAAATGCCTACACATAACTTTCACTCACAAAAATAAAATATTAACTACGACGTACTATTTTAATGCTTTGGAATTAAATAAATTTAACATCAATAAGGTTCTGGGGGTGCTCAAAGCTTACATTTAGTGAGCAGTATTATTAATTTGGCATATAAAAAGTTAGGTTTCATCTTGAAAACTACAGATTTTTTTTCTGATTCTCTTTGTATTAATATTATATAATAATATTTCACATTTGTCCATAGCACATTGGAGTATTGCAGCTGTGTTTGGAGTCCACAATATATAATTTACAAACAATCTATCGAATCAATTTAAAAAAAAAATTGTTAAGCACTTTAATCTTAGGCACAGTGAAAATTATTTGAAATACTCAGACAGTTGCAAACACCACCATCTTCTTCCTTTAGAGAGTCGACGTCGCTTACTAGACATGCTTTTTCTGCATAATTTATGCAATAATTCAATAGATTCCACGTCTAACTTGCTTGACCCTCAAATTCCATACTCCTTCATCAAGAACTAGACACACTCACTTATTATATCCTATCCGTGCAAAATCTAAGTATACACAGAACTCAGTTATTTCTAGGATTCAGAAAACTTACAACAAAACTTATGCTCAAATCACGGACATATAATTAATATAATAAAAATACATATAAATAAAAATAAAAGACATATAACAAAAACAAGAGATGTATGTATGCACGAAAGACGCCATTATTTTATTAAGTGTATAAAATTAAAAAATAATACAAAATTACATCAAGTACCGAATAAAAATACATAAACATAGATTTAGAAAGGGGGTTATAATAATAAAGACTCTGTTTGTTCACAGTCTAATGTCATGAGCCAAATTTTTAGCACAATCTTAGCTTCACGACTGGAAAGGGGATATATATTTAATATTTTATTTATTTTATTATATAGCAATATAGACATATTACTTTGCTGTCGCCTTGCATGAGCCGTACGATATTTTAATGATCTATTGGAGTAAGAATGGATTCGATAACTTGATAGCTTTGGGTGAGAAGCCATGACGTTAACTTCCTATTGCATTCAAATTTTGTCGAGCTGTGTAAACTTAAACGTTTATTTAAAAGATTGTACAAAAAAGGTCCAAGGAAAGGGTAGAATTTGTTACTAAATTTTGTATTAAATTTTTGTTTGGTACGTACAATGTCTGCTCTGCATTTTTGATGCAAAGCAGCATCAAAATAAGTGTTTTTATGTTCATAAAGAACGATTAAAAAGGTGTCTCACCGTAAGGACTTTGCAGAATTTGTACAAAAGAGTGGTAGGGTAACGGAAAGGTTTAAAAGTACAAACCTTAAGTAAAATTCGCTGTGATATTTCCAGATTTAATAGAGTAATTTTATGCACTCCAGTGAATAATATACTCGTTTAAGTAAAGTAGAATCCATCACATGTTGCAGAATTTTAAAAGTAAAAGTAAGCTTCCTGATCCTTGAACTACGTTGTAAAACATGATTTTTAAAATTTTAATTTTGATCAATGAAAGTACCCAGATACTTTAAGCTGAGCACCCGTTCGAGAACTGGACATAAGCAGTTGTACTTACTACACTGAGGGACATGTGCAGTCAAACACACATTTTGACATGGTTGACTCGAGTTTTGTATGGCAAATGTCACATATTTAGATTTAGAGGTGTTTAATGTTAGGATACTACTTTGCAACCATTGAGACACAATTTCTAGCCCATCTTGAGCCAAGTGAAAAGCGTCTTCCCATGTTTCACCAGCAAACAGTAAAACCGTATCATCTGCATAAGACAGCGTGTCCACCTGGGTTTAAGAAGCATAGGTTGTTGATGTAGATAAGGAACAAGGTGGGGCCGAGAATACTGCCTTGCGGGACGCCATGTGAGAGAGGTAGGTCATCGCTTACTATGTCACCTATTTTGAGGGATTGAAACCTGCCCGACAGATAACTCCGAAAAAGATCTAGTTGATTTCCACAAATGCCAATCCGTTCCAACCGATCCAAAAGAAGGGGAATCGACACCGTGTCAAAGGCTTTCGCCAGGTCAAGAGAAATAGCAATTACTTTTCTATGCGAATCAAGATTTTTCGAAACAAAGGATGTAAGGTTCAAAACGGCGTCAGCAGAAGATTTACCTCTGTGGCAACCGTATTGGTTCTCAGACAGAATATTATATTTTGCAAGATAATGAACAAGTCGGATATTAATAATTTTCTCTAAGATTTTAGATATAGCCGGTAATAATGAAATGGGCCGCTAAATGTTGGCACTATTTCGACTCCCAGATTTGTGTATCGGGATTACAATGGCTTTCTTAAGATTTTGTGGAAATACTCCCAAATCAAAACATAAGTTAAATATGTGTACCAAAACAGGAGAGAGTGTGGATTTACAGGTTTTTAACAATTGATTTGAAATATTGTCCCATCCCATAATTCACTTTTTAAGTCTGTGACTATCCCCGTAACTTCAACCACGTCAGTGTGGCCCAACACAAACGAATTCGAGCAATGAAAATTAGCTTCAGAACAATTTGTTAGATCAGAATACGGAATTGAAATCTTTGGAATACTTTGCGCCAAAGAACTACCGATATTTGCAAAAAAATTATTAGCTTTGTTTATAGATTGTTGTTCAAAGCCATTTTTAAGAAGTTGTTGAGCCGAATTATCTTTTTTACTATTAAAGGTAATTGTTTTACTTAATAGCTTTCCAAAGGAGCTTTGAATTATTACCAGACTTGGTTTACCAGACGTTTATTCTATCTTTGACAGTAACAGTAATTAGTTCACTGTCTAAACACACTAGAAGGCATTGTACGGTATTAAAAACACAGAATAGGGAATGAGTTTTGATGATGTTTAGCCGTGACACTGGGTTGCACAAGACTGAGTCAAATAGCCGGCAACTGCCTTGCATTTGCGTTGCCATTTTTGAGAGCGGATAACCTGTCTATATGTAATATGTCATTGTATGTACTAGCGTACTAGAACAAGCACCGCAAGCAAATTTTTTGCCAACCCAACTGCGGCACCCGGCGCCACAATAGCCGCATTCGCTCGGTGACCTCGTACCGACATGCACGCGCTCTAGGTGATGAAAAAAATCTTAAATATGCCAACTTGTGCCCATTTGACTTGTATGAACAACTCCTAAAACAAGGAAAAAGATTCTGGAGTGTCTTTCCACCGGTAAATAGCTAAACAATTTGTTAAGAAATATTATTTTCAATATTTACAATAACTGACAAATTAAATAAAACACTGCGTCGTCGCACACCATTTTCTATGCCGGTCATAGCACAAAAATATCTGTGCATACAGATGTGACAGTACTACGGGTTTAGAGTGCCTACACAAAGCGATTTTTCCATCTTACAAAAGTAGACTTCGAATCTTTTTTTTAAGAATAAACAAGCTTTCCTTTAACCTGCTTAACATTTTAACCGCCAAAGTCGTATTTATCCGGTAAACATTTCGGGCTCATTCCGCCTGAGTCGTATATAAACGACTGAAAACCCTTTGTGCTGTATATTAAATTTCCATGATTTTCCTTGCGCGGTTTTTCTCAAAAAATAGCAATATTTCAGATAGATCGTCTATCGAACCTTAGTTTTGTACCGAGAGCGCCCATACTTTTTTATCAATCGCGTCTACTCTATCGTAATTAAAGTGGATCTATATCCATTTTAATTTTCATTTACTAGTATAAAAAATATATATTAATTTTCTATGAAGTTAGGTAAAATTTTATATTTTGTCCATTCTGTACCATTCATATGATCTATTGGTATGACACATTGCCCATCGTTGATTGGTCAAGAGATGTTACACGTTATTGTAGCAAAGAGAGAGCTGCATATTTAAATCGTTGAACTAGACAACTTAAAGTTTTTGTAGCGCTGCATGGAATAATATGGAAAGGTAAGAATGGAATGCGACACAAAAATGTTTTGAATAGGTTCTCTAGTACGTAGTAAATAGTAACTCAATGGTGGGAATAACATAGTTTAAATTTTTTTGACGATTATGGAGTTGAGTGTAGTAGAGCATTGTTTTCTCGTTATTTTTGTAAACCACAAATAAAAATAAAAGGTTTTATGTTGTAAAACCATAGAACCAGTCTTTAATTAATTTGATTTTTATTTGTTTTAACCAAGTGATATCCTGCCGCTTTGGTTTGATTTCGTTTATAGAATACTTCAGAGTTTTAGTCCGGAGACCCTCAATTTAATTTATAGTATCTTGATGGGTAAAATTAAGTATCAACGGTCTCGGTCTAAGTTTACATAGCATGATACGATCTTGTCGAAGGCACACAAAGCATTTCCCTTGGGATTAGCATAAAGGGTTTTGGAACTGTAAACCCTTCATGCTTTATAGTGAAACTGTGATATCATAACTGTAATTACATATACGGTAAATAGAATTCGGGAGGTTGTAAGGTGTTAAGATGGTCCTTTTAATTCCATATTAAGCAAATTTAGGGAGAAGTCTGCGAAGGATCGGAGATTGAGGAAGTTTTGTTGGTTCCAATGTAAATTAATAACCATAGTTCTTAGTCATTTCTTTTTTTATATTTTAGAATGTTTTCTTTTTACGATTTCATATGTTGCTAACGGGCGCGTGATGCAGCTGAGAGTAAGTGCATACCATAACGATTTATAAAATTAATCGTTGGCGTCAATGATTTTCTTTATATCTATTGTACCTAATAGATAGATTCAGTAACCAGAACACAACCGTATTAACCTCATTATTTTAGTGGACTCTAGTACCGCCCCAGGCAAGCTCTGAACAATACAAACGTACTATGTACTAGGTACTTCAATGCTTCTGGTAATAGTAATAAAATCCCTTTTTATAAGTTTTGCTTTGATTTAATTGAAATAGAAAGATTGGTAATAACTTCATATACGACAGCAAGTTTTTAACTCTTTATAACGAGGTGCAGGTACATATTTTTTTTAATTGAAGCGTTATCGAAATGAAAAAAAAATTTGCATACCTTAAAGAACTGCCTTTTTTATATGGCTTAATTATCTGCACATTGAAATAAAAAGATGCAAACGCCTAATTTTGGATGTTATTCATCTTTTTGCAGTTACAACGATGTTTTACACGTTTAAAACAAATTTTAACATGCATTTTACTAATCTATTAAAAATTAGGTAATATAAAACAAAAAGGACTATTACCTACATACTAAACGGTGCAACTTAGCTCTTTAATAAGGTGAAATAACTCACCCACTGTTATCACTTAAAAGCTAGGTAATAATTTTACACTGAGTGAGAAACGTGTAGGTACTGCAACGTTTGCTTGTGCCGTATTTATTAAAAGAGGTTATTGCACAAACAAACTTGCCGACATTTATGACTGGCAACTTATAAGTCTGTCAATATTTGGTTTTATTTGTGAAATGTAAAATATAGAGAATATCGAAGATTGTTCTAGAATTCCTTGACGGAATTCCTTACGGAATTCTATTGCGGGCTTCGTCCCCTAAATAGTCTAATAATTATTCTTGTATATTATCTTATAAATAGATTCCTTTTAAATAAAAGTGGATTAAGTGATTATTTGTGTTTCTTTCCTATTAGTTAGGAAGACCTCCCTAGGTTAGATTAGGTCCATCCCGGGTACCGAACCCCGAGATGGTGGAGGCGCCGGGTAAAGTGTAGTGTTGTGTTTTGTATTTTATTTCAGCTATATACCCCACTAAGTATAGCGGAAAGAAAATTTTAGAAGCCAAGATCCGTCTGAATACCAAGAATAAAGGAAAGACTAGAAGGTGATTCATCCAACGGGCGAGGAAGGAATTTCCCAAACTTCAACCGGCGTCAGTGGGACAGCTTGAGATATTGTTGATGCCGATTGATCAAGACAATGTTATAAGAAGGTAATTAAAGATTTCTATCATTTGCTTATCATCGAAGGTATGATAGTGCAGCTGAATGGGGTGAAATTCTGCGCTGATTTGGATTTAAATCGTGTAGGACAATTGGTTTCGTTACATTGTCCAGAAAGAATATTGGGTGGAAGTCGAAAACTTGGTCGACCATATGAAGTTTTATTTCGAGTATTGCGATATATAGGATGTGACAATTATCTTGTAAAAAAAATACAAAATAACCAAGAACTAATTGTACATGTGAATAGATTGAAACCATATAATATTCGATAAAGTAAAACTAATGATAAAACTATGTCTATATTTATATATATAAAATAAAGTTTTTGTATATACATTTATGTATTGAAATATTACGATAATATTATAATTCCTTTATTCTTAGAATTAATAGAGTAAAAATACACATTTAGGTGTATAAGTATATATATCGTTCATTTGTAGATATGCAACGGTTAGAATTTCGTTGGGGTTTTAGAATAATATAAGAAACTAATATATTTTTTTCTCAAATTCTATGTACACTTCACAACGCAATGATCCGAGATGATATATCCTGCAAAGCCGATCCAAACAGCATCACCAAAAAAGGAGATGCAATGGATGGACGATGCAGATAAAAGAAAATAAGGAAAAGGTTTTTACATAAAATATATTGAGATAAGAGGGTATTTTATTTAATGATTTAATAAATTAATTTTAGATACCCGGAGAGAAACCTCTAAGGGGCGGCAGGTACACGCGGCACGTATTTACCGCGCTGCATTTTATTTACGAATCATAAATATACGTGTGGTGCCAATGCTCTAAAGAAGTCAATTTTCAAAGACTAAAATAACACTATAGATAATGTGCACGTTTAATTTGAGCCACGCCTAATAATCTCCATAAAAGAGAAGGTGATAGCCGATTTAGCTATGCGGCCAAAGTTTACGAGTATATATAATATTGTGATATTGATGTCTGTGGGTCAACACGCGGATGTAGAATAGGATCCTCAGTGAGTTAAATAATAAAAGGGTTGTGATGGAATAGGTAATGATTTTTTTTGAACGTGATTGGTATAGAATTTTGTCAGGTGTATTTCGGTGCATTTTGAAAAAGTTCTCTGCATTGCGTTGTGAAATATTAATTTTTAATTTATAGGTATCATTCTGGGTTAAGTAAAATACTTTGGATCCGATTTTATGATCTTTTCATAGGAAGATTTGTCCGGTAATAGTTAGGCAGGTAAAATCTTAATATTTAGGTAGGTAATGTTTAAATTTTCGAAAGTTACAAACTTTCAAATAAACTTTTAACCATTCAGAAAAGTTTAAAGTTAATATGACAGTTCATGTCAAACGTGTTTGTTTTGCCAACTGAATGATAATGTATGATAATATAATTTGATTAATTTAGTATTAATTTTAATATAAATGGGATTAATTAAATTTACTTTTATTGGGATATTAATATATTTATTACTTATCAATTAATTATAATTATAATTTGATTGTATTCAATGGGTTATTTTAACAATTGTTGATTAATTTAATAATAAATATTGGTTATTTGAATTTGCATATGATTGGGTAACGTAAATAATTAATATGGGGTTGTTGATTATATTCATGAATTATGTGAGACATTAAAATAAATTACACTGTTTTATTTAGATATAAATTAACCAGCCGGGATCTTGGCTGATTTTCATCAGGTTTTGTGGCTAAGGCTCTATTGATGGAGAATAAATACTATAAGATCATTTTTGGTGTAATAAGATGTGGTAATTTAAACATGATCAAGTATATATATTCCTATCGGTAGGGGGCTCATCTGAGAGTAATCCCGATTAATGTATATGATCCTGATTTAGGTAGGGTCGTTATTTAAGAATGAAATGTATATAGGAATTTATTTAATCAGCTTCACTAATTAAATAAATTAAACAAGAGGGGCGATTGCAACGTTTGCTTGTGCCGTATTTATTAAAAGAGGTTATTGCACAAACAAACTTGCCGACATTTATGACTGGCAACTTATAAGTCTGTCAATATTTGGTTTTATTTGTGAAATGTAAAATATAGAGAATATCGAAGATTGTTCTAGAATTCCTTGACGGAATTCCTTACGGAATTCTATTGCGGGCTTCGTCCCCTAAATAGTCTAATAATTATTCTTGTATATTATCTTATAAATAGATTCCTTTTAAATAAAAGTGGATTAAGTGATTATTTGTGTTTCTTTCCTATTAGTTAGGAAGACCTCCCTAGGTTAGATTAGGTCCATCCCGGGTACCGAACCCCGAGAGTACTATGCGTTTCAAACTCAGACAAGGAAACATATTATGGAAGTGCCATTCCAACCTAGGTATATAAAAATTTTTAAGCTAGAATAATAAGGATACAGTCATCTTCGTTTAACATACGTAGTTAAAATGAGCTAAGTATATTGGTATTAGTCCTTCTCAGCGCCTATATTGTTTGTGACATAACTTGCGTGTCTGATATCCGCCATATTAGTAGCGCGTCGTATGTTGTTGTTTTTGTTGTGTAATTTTATTAATTTAATAAATGAGCCTTTAATCTTGTGAAAGTTGATTAAATAAAGGTTTATGATGCCTTCGAAATGTAGTATAGTGGGATGTGGTGCAACTGAAACTCCAATCAGCCAAATCTTACGTTTCACTGGTAAGTAACCTATGGTTCAGTTTCATTATCGCAAACATTGCAAAAATTACTACTAGAGCGTTTAAAATTAGTACTGAAGTGACTAGGAAATAATAATAATGGCAAATAAATGATGTGTGTGTGATTTTATGAATCTAATTTCTTTTAATTTCAATTATATCTGTTTGATTCTTTTGATTTTAGTGTTGTACATAACCGAACGTCTTACTATCGATAGGTATCGATAATTTCTTTACTCTGAGTAATTTGATATAAGTACTATTATTAATATAATTATCTTTATTTTCACAGACTACCTAAAAATGAAAATAAAAAAAGAATTTGGTTGGAAGCCATAGGAAAAGAGAATTTCCGAAAAAATACTCATTTGTCTCAATTTTTCTAATAGTGAAGACCCATATTATATGCACTATATGCACTTGCATATAATATAAATTACTAATATTGATTTTAATTTGTTTTATTTTTCCTTAAATTGAAAATGTACCTTAATACTATTTGTACCATCATTTCTTTATGATCTATATATATATATATATATATATATATATATATAAAATTCAAAGTCCTGACTGACTGACTGAACTAGATATATATCAACGCACAGCCTAAACCGCTGATCCTAGAGACATGAAATTTTGAAGGTGTATTCTTTGTAATGTGTAGGCATCCATTAAGAAAGGGTTTTTTGAAATTCCACTTTACAAAATACAATTTGAAACACCGTCAGTTTTGAAGCTTTGAAATCGAGGCTTTTGAAATGGTATCAAGCTTAGAAATTAATGACGGGTTTCAGGATTTTTGGAAATTTGCCACTTAAAAGGGTAAAAAGGGGAGCGGGTTAGTTTGTACGAAACTCCGTCAGTATTAAAGCTAAATCGATCAAATATATAAGATATTTGAAACCGAGTAAAACTGCAGTCGCAGTTGCCGGAAACAGCTAGTCATTTTATAATGTCATGGCAGTACCGTTATTGAATGTTGTTCCATTATTATTCATTATTCGAAAACATTTACTTAAACTACGTTTATTTGTAGGGCGCTACTTGTTTTGTAAAATAAATTAGAAATCAGAAGCATTAATCGATAAATTGATAAACAATAATAATTGGTACAACACTAGTCCGCCATTTTAGTATCGCGTAGGTATACACGTCTTTTTCGTAGATATGGCATTTCCATATGTTTCCTTGTTCTGAGGTGTAATGTATGCAAATAATAATAGGAGCGACTTAGCGCCATATTGTAACGTCATAGCTGTCAATTCGAACCAAGTAGGTAGCCTGAGCAAAAAAATAATATTTTAAAATGGAATTTATTTAAACAAGCAATTGCTTCTAGCGTCAAACTCTCAATTTGGCTTTCTAACTTTTGACGTTTTTGTCATGCCATTGGATTTAAATTAGAATTGTAAGGTGGCAACCTCAAAATTTCAAAACCGTGAGAGTTGAAAATGTTATTTTTGACATAGTTTTTGGTGGTTTGTGCCTTTTTATTAACTCATAACAGTTCTTTTTTTGATTGAAAAATGTCTTTATAAAATAAATAAAGTAAAAGTAAGTAAAATAAATCATTAATTTTATGCAAAAAAAATTTCTCTGCAGACCATAATTTTCAAGAGAAATTTGACAGATAGAGGTCATTGACGTTCCTATTCTCCTTTGAATCGCATAATAAACCTCTTAAGCATAGACTGCGATGTTTTTATCTAAAGCGGTTTTCATACTGCATCGGACACCATTCCGGTATATAGCGTGGCGATTTTTAACGTTGTAGAGCCTTACTTTCTATACAAAAGCCGCAGGGTAGAAGATATTACTGCAGCATACTAGGCAAATATTACTAAATAAAGAAACATCTGTAATTCCATTTGGTAAGTTTTGTAAATTGGTTAAACCAGTTATCTAACGTGTATCAACGATGTATCAACGTCTTATTCATTGTAGATTTAATAATATTTTAATTAAGTTTAAAAAAAATTTTCTAAAGTCACTTAGAGAGATTGATTTCTGGTAAATATAAATTTTAGATAGAATCAAAAAAATTTTATTAATAACATTTTGTCTACATAAAATGCGTGAGTTAATTAGAACTGACACTATGGATTAAGTTATAGAGAATCAAACCAAAAATCTAAATAAAATGTTTTTATTATTTAATTGGTTTTCATTAAAAACACTGAACGAAAGTAAAGCGAACACGTACAACTTAGAACTTCGGCTTTTAAAAGGTATTATAGGTTATTATTTTCAACACCCCAATGTAAATAATAAATTCAACTAATTACAATAAAATACTAACATTTACACGTTATCTGTATTACGTTTTATTTGAGATAAAAAAGTATTTGTTTATATAAAATCGATAATCTCTGCACCAACTTAACCGAATTTCAAATTCTTTCCCAATAAGAAAGGTACATACATGTTCCAGCAATGACAAAGGCTGTATTTTATTCCGATATTCGAATGGGTTCCGAAGTTACACGAGTTACATCGCACGCCCAATTGCTAATATTAAACAAGTAATTGTTTCTATCCTAAGATGCTACTAATAACTCTTAAAAATGATTTTGAGTTATACTAGATTAATATGTAAAATACTTATCATATTCAATAGACTGTTGCTACTTTTAATTACAATTCCTTCAGATCACATACCTACACAATCATATTTACCCTCTTCCAAAGCCTCCTAGAAATTGAGAGTATATCGATAGGCAGGTACTTATAAGGGGATCAGTCATCAATAAGTTACTACTTACTATTTTCTTAGTTTCAATAAAACAAAAGATTTGCAAATCGATGCCCACTTTTGAAAACATCCCAAATATTAAAAAAAAAACTGTCACATAAACCAAGATAAGAAAGTTTTTGGGTGGAGTAATCTTACGTCTTAGCTTTACACTCTGGAACCACAAATGCACACATTTATGACGTAACTAAAAGACACAATACGATTTCAAGGCCAATGATGACTGTAGGAGTGTTACGGTTGCCTTGGAGAGATTTCACAGAACAATTGGACACATGACAACAACACACATCACCTACCTATAAGCGTGGCGATTGGCGATCGAGGCAGCGGCGGCGGCGCGCCAGCGTGGTAGCTATCCTCATAAACAGTGGCGGTGGCGCGGGGCTACATGGGGTCTTCGTAGGACGGAGGTTGGCTCCAGGCCGGTGGACTGCTGAGCCACGCGTGTTTACGTAAGCGCCACGCCCCGAGCCCGTTGCGGCTATATGGGGCGCGGCGCGGCACCTACAGTCGCCAAGCGCCGACTGCCGCGCCCTCGGCCGCGCTCGCTCGCGTCTGCGCCCTCAACCTCCACCACGCCTCCCTTACGTAATCATACCTCACATCCATCCCAAAACCCTGCGATCGCAACCCTGGCACGGTCTCCGAATTACTGCCGATCCCGTTTACTTCCTTATCAATTTCGATTTACAATAGTCAGCAAACACTTCAAAACTCTCGGTGGTAATTCCAAAATCATATCATTAAGTTGGATTACACTTTGGTAGCTGTGTGATAACAGTAATTACATAGTCTCTTAAAGTGAAATAATTTATGTAAAAAAATACATGTATAATTCTTAAATTAGGTTCTATATTATCCACTGGTTCTAGAATTTCCAAGTCTAGGAAGATATTCCACAATGGGCGTGCAGATTTTTACTTAATAGGTATATTTTTAATTTTTGGCTAACACGCTAGGTTGACAAACCTACATAGTCAAATTAACAACTTGGGAATCTAAGAAACTAAATCTATTGTATCTATCAGGTCATACCAATAATGATTTTATACACAAATTATATTGAATCCAAACAGCTTTTGCTCGCGGCTCCTTGTAACTTTCTCCAGGCTGTCTATCAGACAGTAGCCCAAGAAAGTAGTCTACCACTTTAGACAAAACGTCCTGTGTAACCAAAATATACTGTAAGGTTGAGTCAGTAACTGTCAGAATATGATTACAAGGGATCAACCTTGTTTTGTTATGACGTGCAAATGAACTTTACCCGTAGGGTAATAGCGCACATTTTTGGCCCACTGTGCCTACCTACTAAAAAGTCAAACTATTCAGCCGTTTCTTGCTTGTATTCCGGATTGCGTTGTAAATAAACATATATTGTCTTGAATAGTAGCTACTTGCCTACTCACTTTTCAGTCTGGTGTACGTATTTATATAATTGTAGGCAGAAAAGTAGATACAGAGAGTAAACATGTCAACAATGCATAATATAATAAGAAGTACTTTTTTAATATATAATATAAATTGCTTCTCATACATAATGTTTCAGATTTTTAAGTAATTAAATATATTACCTTTACCTAATATATTACCTTTTTTTCTAACATTTGGTATCCTCATTTGCAAATCATTTCTAGATACTTACGTACGAATAGCATTGTGATTGTATTATCTGAGCGAGAATGTGGGTTTATAAGTTTATGCCTTCTATCTAGACAATTTTATAAAATGAGATTGTGTTACTACAAAAATAGGTGAAACACTTGTTTATCTTCAGATACTGTCTAAGTTTATATAACTCAGCTAATCTTAAATGTCAGTCCCTGGTACCTATTCAAACTGCTTTAAGTTTTTTTTAGTTTACCTGCGTGATGTATTTAGAAAATGTCTTTTTTTCTTTTTTTAAATAAAATAAGTGGCAAACGAGCACCTGTAGGTCTAACATGAGAAATCTTCGCTAGGTCTATTCTTCCAAAGAGGCGGCCTAGCAAACTAAGCGATTAGGGGTATACTTTCAATCCACAAATACTAAACAAAAAAGACGCTGCGAAATCAATACCTACTCAACATTTTGGCAATTTAGTCAGGTATAAAAATACTAGCATTCAATACCGAAATAAATGATAATAACATTGTTGTCTATGAACTGTCACTGTTGTATATTCGAAGTACAAGACGGCAAGTTACGTGACACGTGATTGTAGAAAGGTATCTTCATTTGTTTGTTAAATTTGGCTATGTCTTCGCCATATTAAATCCGCTTCATGTTAGATCCGCTGCGGTTAACACACCAAGAACACCGAGGTATTACTGATGCGTTGCCGATCTTTTGAGAAAGGTGTACGCCTTTCTCTTAAAGTCAAAATCGTAATTGGGCGAAACGTCCACTGATGGAAGTTTGTTCCATAGCTTTATCTTTAGCTAACAGGTGTTTAACGTTTTTTGAGGCAAGACCGTAAATTATATTCTTACATACATGTAGACTTTTTACAAGTTTTATGGTCTAACCTGTGAATTTCCCAAACAACTTTTTTTTTTGTCTTCGTTGAAATTCGTTTTTTAAAATAAAAATTTTGCAGTGAATTATTTATTTTAGAATAGAATAAGTAGTAATTGGGTTGTGGCAAAAATATATTTTTAATTAGGTTATATTTAAGGGTAGAAATAAATACATAAACTCCAAATTTTCCCGTATCGGTGCTGTCCCACAACTTTTTTTACAGACGTAAAAGCTTATAGGTCTATAAACATAACAAAATCAAGTTTAAAACCTATTCTATTTTATGGAATAATAGTTTTTTTATTGAAAAATAATTTATTTTGTTCTATAAATTAACGTTTATTTTTATAAGAGGCACAAACGTACTTGTCCTGGAAAATGCTGTCTTGTCGGTGACCCAAAGTAATTTAGATCTAATTTGGCTTAGACGAGTCCCACAGTGTCCCCGCCCCCAAATTTATTTTACGTTAGTAACGTGCTACTACGCAGTCAGGAAGGATGCGAGCCAAATAACTGCATATTCCCTCCAAACACGTAAGTACGCCTTTTTATTTGCTCGCGGACATTTTTTTTATAATATCGGTGATAGCTTTATCTAGTCTAATGAGTAGTTATTTTGTGGCTTTTTGCTTTTTATAAAGGTAATTAGTGGATTAATTTGATTAATTGTTATTGAATTTATCCTAGATATTGTGGTTTTTTTGTAATATTTGAAAAAGTGTGTCTTTTATCAAGACGGTGTTTTCAAATCGGTGAAATCGGTGGTCGTTTATTGCCACCGTTGTGATAATTTTCACCAATTCTGTCAGAAAAATCGAATCGGTGACTTATTTCTCATATCGCTGTCTCACTTCATGATTCAACAGACAGTTTTATCACATCGGTGGATTGCTTTATAGTAACGGTGACTCTTTTTATCAGTTCGGTGAGTCGTTTTATCATATTGGTGGTTCCCGTCGTTTCGTTGCGGAATATGTATGCCAAATTTCATAAGTGTATGTATGTTTGTTTGTTTTACTATATCCCAGGAAATACTTTCCTACTATATACTACATTCTTTTACTATTAGTTTGAGTACCTATCTCAACTTAGGGAATTGTAGATAGATAGATAGATAAAATGTTTATTGGTACTACAAACTCACATACATATTACGTTACATTATTATTTGAACACCTTATTATTATTAAAAAAATAAAATAAATAAAAACAAACAACAACAATGGCATATTACACGACGTGTGTTAAGTACGTGTCAGCTCAGCGATGACATTTGCTCGGAGGAGCAAAACGCTGATTTTCAACCGCATCGTACAAGTTTTATTGATATCGGTGCACTTTATCAAAAGTTTATAACTAAAAATAGTGGAATAAAAATGTTTAAATAAAACATCTAACCGACTTCAAGAGCCCTGATGATCGTAAAATAGCGAAGACTTTATTTAAATCGGTTATATTAAACATTCGTAATGTTATTGACTTTACATTAAACCAGTAATTTATATTGACAGATGTATGCACAAACTCGTCATACACGCCCGCGTTCGATAGCTATCTCTTTTAATACAAACACACGTGGTAGCATGCACCTACAACGTACGACCTTCAAGTGCATGTCATTTGGGGAGGTATCTATTCAATAAAGCTAACATAATGGTGAGCTATTTTTTATTTCATTGAAGCCAGCAAACGAACACTGGATCCATCTGATGGTAAGTAGCATCCAGGACATCGTTAAAGGGACGTGCAATGCTTAACGATGCGTTGCTGACCCAACATTTAAGATGGTCAAGTCTTATGTTCCTGTCATTTCACTGGCTGGCCCTCCCCTTCATCCGGAACACAACTACGCTTATACGTAGTTATTTAGCGGCTAAGATAGGGAGGATGGTACCTACCCTGGCATTTCTGAATATGTATAGCAAATATATATTTTAACTAAAGATTTTTAGAGGAATTTTGTTTAAGAATGCCGAGGCAATAACTAGACGAGGAGGAGAAAAAAAGGGAAGAGGTTAAGCGAAACAAGAAGAAAAGCTAGAATCAAAAGCGCCCCAATTTTGAGAGAAGAGTTTTTACGGAAAGACAGAGGACGTTTAACTAGACGAAAAGCAGCTGGACTTATCCTATCACGAAGCCAAATGACTACACATGCTCGTCGGCTCGCACAAAAATAAGACCAAATTTCTGCCCACGCATATTATCAAAGGAAACATGCTAAGGCGGCTGCTGCCCGAAACAAAAATAGTGAAATAAGTGTTCCAGAGGCCAATGATGTAGTAACAGAATTACTACCGAAGCATTACGAATTACTTAGTGTGTAAGTTTAGACCAGTTGAGGAGTGTATTTCCATTGTGATTAAAGTTTAATTTAAAGTCTGATTAACTTTAAAACTAAAATAATTATGCTGATCAGTAACGGTTATTATTTTTTTATTTAAATAAGTAAGTTTAATGAAAATAATTATATACTGTTACATTAATAAATACAAATATGTCAAGTTCCAACACTGATAAATGTTCGCGCTACAATAGGTGGACTTTACTTATTTTAAATAAAGACAATGATAATAAAAATAACCATATTTTTTTTCTTTGTAGTATAAAACACTTGAATTGGATTACTAAGAACTCAGTTCTCGTTAGATCAGAAGGTCTTATGTAAAAAGATCACATCTAAGTTTCTGTTGTCAAAATACATAGGTACCACCTATGTTTTTTACACCGTTTTGGTACATTAAGGTGCATGGTTTAATGATATCGGTGGGTCAAAATATCATTTCGGTGGAAAAACTTATCACCTCGGTGGTCACCCTTCTCATATCGGTGCCCAGAAAAATTTATCGGTGGTTGGTTTATCAGATCGTTGGCAACCAAAATTCAATTTTAATTTTCTCCTTGGTCTTTAATGGTAGGTTGTTATCCATAAATCTGGAAATATATAATGTCCTAAAGAATACATAAAAACTAAAAAATACACAAAAAACACATAAATGAAGAAGTTCACCGATACGATAAAAAAAACACCAGTTGTTGAAATTCACCCCTGTATTAATGCTTTGCGTAGTTAATATTTTTTTCCTTACTAGTTCAGTACGTACGATTGTTTTCAGTATGTTAATTGCTTTACAAAAAGCTTACTATTTTAACTGTTTTGATTAGAATCACATAACATCGCATATTATCAAAGTCTTAAATTGTAGACTTGCAAGACAAATACTCTTGATAAAAATTTGATGTAAATTGGCAAAGTGACAAAACTTTCTCATAAAACAATATTTGAAGACACTAAAAATCTTATTATCGGCTTAATAAGATTTATCAAAGGGTTAAGTAATTAATGAGTCATTACTTAACCCTTTGATATATCCGACATACTGTTTTCGTGCCCACGCCGCCACAGTCCGATATATTCTGATTTATTTGTCATTTAGACAAATAAATCAGTGAATCGAATTAAATTTTTTATTTGCCCATACATAGATAAATATGAGTACATTGGTTTTTCAGGCAGTTTAAAAAAAAAACAAAATATAAAAATATCGCAGTCTATTCAATGAAAACAAACCATTGTTTTTTTACAAATTGAATTTATTTTGCTTTAAGTTGCAACGCCAAAGTCTGATATTTAAGACATTAGTGATGTTACCAATACAACATAATCGCCACAATTAACAAATCCGAAATTAGTTATTTTTACAATTGTTTGGGCTTTAGTATATAATTAATTTGTATAAACTTTAAATCAATTTTAAGTTTTTCATTTAAATCTTTGAACCTAATAATGTATGTTCACTTACTTTAAAACGTATTGTCAGTCAATGTAGTAGCTATAAATCATTGCTATTTAATTTTATTAGGCATATCTATTTGTATTTCGATTAACCTACCGTCAACTCACTTGCAATATATTCATTGAACCGTTAACATCAGCTCTTGTAATTTTCGTTTATAAATCGAATTAAAGCTTGTTTTATAACAACATTCAACGTTTTATTTTATGGTTTCTTACCATAAAAATTGGCGACCGTGACAGGACCTGCAATTAGAAGATTTAGAAGAACAAAAACAAGAAATTTCTACTGCGTCATACAAAGAAAAATATCGCTGTGTTGTCGTTTATAATTTTGCTTGCTCTAATTGAACATCATTGAAGATCGCCGAGCTGCTAACATAACGACGAAGTGCTGGTAAATACGAGAAGGTGCTGCAGAAATATCATCGAGCTGCCACGCGCCGTGCCGTGACGTCATAAAACCGTTGTGTCGCGTCATCGGAAGATCCAGCCGCCGGGAGCAGTTCTAACAGCATAAAAGGGAGTGTACCAACTGGAACCACAGCCAACTAGCGGCCACATCGAGGAACCTGCCAGCGGGGAACAAATCTTCGTGTTAACACCGCCGTGCAATAGGTCCAATTCAGTTAAGTGCTCTGTTCCTTTATCCATCCTACCTAATCATTCATTGCATTTAAAGTAAATAAATTCATACTTTTAAAACTCATTTACCAATATTTACCGCCAGGTTGTGCTATCAGTAAGACGCGACGGGTAAATTATTGTAACATTGAATCTTTTCTTTTACACTCCATTCATACATTGATTTCTACCTATTCATTAACAAATACTTTACTTTGCGCATCTAATAAGACGCAGAGTCAATTTCAACTATCTATTGCCTCCACTTTTGCATTTAAAATACGCAATAGGTATAAATATAAATTTAACAAATTATGCATTTACCATTGATACTTTTACCAATTCAAGAGCTGATTCATTATTATTTACAATAAAATCTACACTTGCAAGCTTACCTAAATATAACAAAAGACAATTTGTGAACTTTTTTTTTAATTTTAGCTGTTAAACATTCATTATATACCCACATACTTTATAAATTAATCTAGCAGCTATTAGTTGGCTTGAATTCTCAAAGTTGATAATTTACAGTAATTATCGTGCTATTTTAACTACCTAGTATATAAAAAATAACCTTTAAAATAAATAAAAATCCCCATAAGTACCTAAGACTTAATTAGCATTTTTTGTCTTTTTTCAAAATTATTTGCCGACTATTCCAGCGCCTGCGTTCGCGCCTTGTGCGTGCGCATTGTTTAACGTGCGTCGAAGTAACTCGCGCGTAGCTACGTGTCGCGAGCAGCGCCGGCTCCCCGGTTACCGGCTCAGCCTGCGCAGCCTGCATAACGGTAACTTCGCCTCCCAGGTGGGGCCTTCCAAGGAGCGTCAGCTAAGCATTTCTGTTTAATATAATATACACTCATTGGCAAGAAAATTGTTTGAACTTTAACAACATTTTAACATTTAATCTTTAAAAATGCCTTTAATGCCTTACGAAGGTGACAATTTTCCGGCCAAGGAGTCCTCTTCAAAGGAGTATTCTAATAAGGATCCTCTTATGAAGGACCTCCATGTCAAACGTAGTTCAATCAAAGGGCAAATAACAAAGTTTAAGAATTATCTAGATAAAATTAATTCAGATAATCAATTAACGAAGGTTCACTTAGCAGAATTAAGTCTTAAACTGAGTAAAATAGAACTTTTATCTACAAAGTTTGATGAGTTGCAAAGTCAAATTGAGGTTGTTAATTCGCAAAATATTGATACAGAGTTAGATGAGCGTGAGAGCATTGAACAAGACATTATTCTAAGTATTGCGATTGCAAAAACTATAATCGAAAGCCAGTCTGCTTCTCAAAACGAAGCACGTCGCGAATCTTTGTTTCAAAGTTCTCATTGTCATCATGATCATGTCGATTCCATTAAGCTGCCACAAATTCAAATATCCAAGTTCAATGGAGCGTATTTCCGATGGCTTGAATTTAGAGACACTTATATTAGCCTAGTTCATAACAATGACCGCTTATCCCCGATTCACAAGTTTCATCTTTTAATTTCGTATCTAGACGGAGATGCAGCTCGTATAGTTGGCAATCTAGAAGTGTCATCAAGCAATTATATGGAGGCATGGCAGTTATTGTGTAGTCGATACGACAACAAAAGATTATTAATTAACCATCATTTGCATTCATTATTTAACATTCAAAATATTCAGCGAGAATCAGAACAAAGCCTAAGATTTTTAGTAGACCATGTTTCAAAAAATTTACGTGCTTTATCCAGTCTAGGACAAAACACTGATAATTGGGATATTTTAATTATATTTATGATTTCTGCTAAATTAGATAATCAAACACTAGCAAAATGGGAAGAGTGTCGCAATAGCATTAGTGAAATCCCAACATTGAAACAATTCAATAAATTTCTGACGGACAGGGCCGATGTACTTGAAGCTCTGCATAGGAATAAATCTAATTCATCTTTAAATAATTCAAATACAAAATTCAACCATAATCACAATAAACAAAACTTTAACTACAAGCGTGAAAATCTAAATCAAACAAAATCATTTACTGCAGGCACTTTGACTAATCATAATAATTGTTATCCCTGTCTTATATGTAATTCAAATCATAGGATATATGATTGTCATTTATTTAAATCAAAGTCAATCCAAGAAAAATGGGCAGATGTGCGTAGACTTGGACTTTGTACTAACTGTTTGAGAAAAGGTCACGCTATAAGTGACTGTCAATTAGGACCATGTAAGATATGCAAGAAAAAACATAATTCAATACTCCATAATTCAAATAACTCAAATGAACCCATTGCAAATGCTAGCACATCCAATACAATATCAAATTATTCTAGTAACTTTAATAATCACGTAATTTTATCCACTGCTATAATTCAATTAACCAATACAAAAACAAATCAGTCTATCCAGGCACGAGCCTTACTTGACTGCGGTAGTCAATCAACCTTTATTAAAAGGTCGATAATGGATCAATTATCATTAACTGCTAAAAGTACAGATATAGTCAAGGTTGTAGGCATCGGTAATGAAAGCTCATCGAAAATTTTAGATACCTGTGTCATTCAAATAGGTTCATTAAATAGTTCTTTTAAAGTTACACTTTCATGTTTGGTACTTGATGAGTTAACCAGTGAAATACCTAGATTTTCTTTTGACATTTCCGAATTAAATCTTCCAGAAAACATTGTACTTGCCGATCCTAACTTTAATCAACCAGCGTCCATTGATATAATCATCGGTGCTGATATTTTCTGGGATATTCTGAGCAGTGAGCAACGCTCTCTAGGTCCAATGAAACCTACATTAAGAAACTCAAAGTTAGGGTGGTTGCTGGCTGGACCTATTAATATTTAATTCTCAAAGCAAAATGTCCATTGTAATTTTGCGAGTACAAATAATATTGAACAAATGTTAACAAGATTTTGGGAGTTAGATGACTTACCACAAAAAAGTATTCAATCCGAAAATGATATTCAGTGTGAAAAACATTTTATTCAAAATACATATCGTTCAGATTCAGGCAGATTTTGCGTTAGTTTGCCATTCAATGAGACTCCAGATTGTTTAGGAGATTCATATAATGCAGCCAAAAAACGTCTTCTCCACTTAGAACGACGTTTTCGTAAAAATCCAATCCTAAAATCGCAGTATGTAGAGTTCATTAGAGAATATTCAAATTTAGGTCATTTATCGAAATCTGACATTGCCAGACCTACTCCATCATACTTCTTAAGTCACCATGCGGTTTTTAAAGACAATAGTGAATCCACTAAGGTTCGGGTTGTCTTTGATGGATCATCTCCAACTTCATCAGGCTTTTCACTAAACAGCATCCTTAAAGTAGGCCCAAATATACAGAATTCTCTCTTTTCAATTTTAGTAAGATCGCGTCAATTTAAATATTTATTAACAGCTGACATCGAAAAAATGTATAGAATGGTCCTTGTAAATGAAAACGATCGTAATTTACAATTAATACTTTGGAGAGAAGATGAATCCTTGCCTGTGGAAACATTACGTTTAAACACAGTTACTTATGGAACTGCAAGTGCCAGTTTTTTGAGTACGCGATGCCTGTGGCAGTTAGGTGAAGAGTGCCAAGACAGTTTTATAAAAACTATAATACAAAATGATTTTCTAGTCGACGATTTGATTACAGGGTCAAATGACGAGTCAGAATTACGCTATATACAGTCATCAATTACAAATGAATTGAAAAAAGGTTGCTTTAATTTAAGAAAATTTAAAACTAATTTACAATCAATGTTTGATAATTCAAATGTACAAAATACAAATTTAATGTTTAGTGACTCTACAAATACTTTAGGTTTAGGTTGGAATCCGCAATCCGATACTTTAACTTTTCCAATAAAAAACATTGACAACGATGCCATAGTCACAAAAAGAACAATTACTTCAAACGCTTTTAAAATTTTCGATCCGTTGGGTCTACTGAGCCCCACAATAATCATACCTAAGATGATGATTCAATCTTTGTGGTTATCTAAAATCGACTGGGATGAGCCAGTACCTTTAGATCTCAATGAAAAATGGCATTCATTTGCTATTAAATTTCAATGTTTGGCTAATTTAGAAATACCTAGACATATTTTATGCAATTTACCTAAAACTGTGGAAATACATTGCTTTAGTGATGCATCACAGAGTGCTTTTGGCGCTTGTAATTACATTAAATCCACAGACGAAAACAATCAAATTGTGGTAAACCTACTGTGTGCCAAGTCAAAGGTTTCTCCCATAAAACCGACAACGATACCACGTTTGGAGCTATGTGCAGCCCTATTATCTGCGCGTCTTTGTAAGAGTGTCTTAAGCTCAATTAGATTAACTCCTGATAGGATAATTTTTTGGTCCGATTCAAGTGTGGTGTTGAGTTGGCTGCAAATCGAACCCAGGAAACTGAAAACATTCGTTGCTAACAGGATCGTTGAAATTCTAGAGCTTACCCATGGTGCTTCTTGGCGATATGTACCTACTGCTGAGAATCCAGCTGATTTTATTTCAAGAGGTGTAGAGCCCGACGTGCTGCCTTCATTAAATATTTGGTGGCACGGTACTCAATTTTTAAAAGGTAACGAAGCTACGTGGCCTATTCTAAAAACAAAACACTCTGCAGAACCATTAGACCTTGAAGTCAAAGCGCATCCAGTAGCAATCACAGAACATATTATCAAATTCTCTAATTACTCTAGTTTTCCAAAATTGCAAAGAATCTTAGCATATATTAAGCGTTTTATACACAATTTAAAAAACCCGAAATGTAAAACAAAGGGCTACTTAACAATAGATGAACTACAAAATTCATTTCAAACTCTATGTTTTTTAGCACAACAACAATCATTTAATAGCGAGTATATTACATTAAAAAATAATAAATCTTTGAATAATAAATCTAAAATTTTAACTTTATCACCATTTATTGATGAACATAGTTTGTTAAGGGTAGGAGGTAGAATAAATGCTGCTGACTATACTTATCAGAAGAAACATCCAATATTATTAGATGGCGCTCACCATTTTACTAAAATTATATTCGAACATGAGCATCGCAAAAACCTTCACGCCGGTCCACAACTACTTTTATCTATAACTAGAGAAACCGTGTGGGCTACAAATGGCCGCAGATTGGCTAGGCAAACAGTCTTTAAATGTACTCGTTGCAGACGCGTAGAGGGCGCTACACTTTACCCTAAAATGGGCAATTTGCCTTCACAAAGAATTACTCCAGACTTCCCCTTCTTATCAGTTGGTTTAGACTTTGCTGGACCATTTTTAATTTTAAATCGTAGAGGCCGTGGTGCCAAACTAATAAAGTGTTATATGTGCATATTTGTGTGCCTACGTTATAAATGCATACACATTGAAGCAGTCAGTTCATTGTCTAAGGAGGATTTCTTGATGACACTTCGAAGATTTATAGCTAGGCGTGGCAAACCTTTCGAAATCTTCTCCGATAATGGGCGCAACTTTTTAGCAGCTTCCACAGAATTAAATTCATTTTTTAAACAAAATTCCAAGGCTTTTATTGATTTTGCAACTCAGGAGGGTATCAAGTTCGTTTTTATACCGGCTTACGCTCCACATTTTGGCGGCATTTGGGAGGCAGGAGTCAAATCGGCTAAATATCATATTAAACGCGTAATGGGGAACTCGCATCTTACGTTTGACGAAATTTCAACTTTATTTGCACAAGTCGAGGCAATTTTAAACAGTCGACCCATAAGTCAGCTCTCTAGTTCACCTGATGATTTCCTTCCCCTCACCCCAGGGCATTTTTTGATTGGAAGAGCTTTAACTACGTTTCCATCATTTTCATTAATTGACAATAATTTAGGACCTCTACAACGCTATGATCGTCTTCAACAAATCCATGAACATTTTTGGCAAAGGTGGCAACTAGAGTATATTCATGAGTTGCAAAACCGCATCAAGTGGAAGACCAACAAAGCAAATCTCAACGTGGGAGACTTGGTTCTCATTCATGAAGATCACGTTCCACCCTTAAGTTGGCGACTGGGACGAGTAACCAAATTATTTCCCGGGCCAGATGGTATCTCTCGCGTTGCAGACGTCGATACAATTAGAGGTTCCTTGCGAAGACCTTTAACACGTCTTTGTCCTCTACCAAAGGGAGATGAAGACTTGGAATGTTGAAAGACGGAGCCTTTCAACGGCGGGGAATATGTTTGGGCTTTAGTATATAATTAATTTGTATAAACTTTAAATCAATTTTAAGTTTTTCATTTAAATCTTTGAACCTAATAATGTATGTTCACTTACTTTAAAACGTATTGTCAGTCAATGTAGTAGCTATAAATCATTGCTATTTAATTTTATTAGGCATATCTATTTGTATTTCGATTAACCTACCGTCAACTCACTTGCAATATATTCATTGAACCGTTAACATCAGCTCTTGTAATTTTCGTTTATAAATCGAATTAAAGCTTGTTTTATAACAACATTCAACGTTTTATTTTATGGTTTCTTACCAACAATTAAAGTTATAATTATTAATTACAAAGGAATAACTAGGAAAATAAAACCTACACATTGTTTTTTGCGACATCAAACTTTATAATATGACGTGATTTTAGTAAGCTTTACCGCAAAAAATACATTTATTTACAATACAGGTTTTGCAACATTAACGGTAAGTTCACAACCCTACAGTGCCCTAATCATGTGACAGTGTCGTACGCCAATGTCTGATTTATAAGACAGGAAGCGACGTCAGAGGCGAAAGATGTTTCTGGAACAGCTAACTTTTTGTTGTACAATGTGGGTATGTATCAATATTTTTTTAAACTACCTAATAAATTAAAAATGATATTTATTGTATACGTTGCTGTGTTGGTCTAATACTAATTATCATCGTTTAATTGTTTTAAAATGACTACCGTGCACGAATTGATTAGGATTTTGGAAGGAAATGATGTTTGTGAATTAGAAAATGACGAAATACAAGTTACTTATTGTTACTTATTGCAAAGTTTAATAAAAAATAATGTTAATAATTCTGAAAAAAAAAAAAGTTTCTTCTGGCTTTAGTGGTATGGTATTTGTTATGGTTAAACATACTAGCGCCGCCAACTACCTACTATAAAAAATAGAGGGTAAAATACACATACGTAGATATCATCAACCTTTTGGGTCTTTTTAAAAATAATAACCTAACTAAATATCACATATTAATATTTTCATCAAAACGAATAAAAATCATGATTATTTAAATGTTTGTTAAAAAGGCATTTTGGAACCGTTAGCTATTTAATACCTTTTTCTAAGTTATCGATGTTTATGACCGGAAGTTGTCACCTCACTAAAGACTCAAAAGAGTTCATGTTACGCGAACGCCAAGTCGTAAATATCAGACCGATAGTGATGCAATCATGAACTTATTTTAGATAATTTTTTTTTTGTATTGACATACCACGGAACATTAAATATACATTTTAAAATGTTCTAAGGAGGAAATAATAATTTGATAAAAATACATTAACTCTATATTAGCTAGATTTATTTTAAAATGCGTATTTTTTTTACAAAAGTCTGTGTAAAATCGATACACAACGTTCTCATCACTACTGAAAGCAACTGTGTTTGGGTCGTGGCGTATGGTGAGCGTTTTTGGCAAAAATCCGTGGCTTGGAAAGGGTTTAAAATACAGACTTGAAATAAAACATATCAAATTATACGACTTTAGGTACATTTAATGTAGTAGTACTCTCGTTTTAAAATACACAACTACAATTCCTCGCCCTCTCACATCCATTCAAACAAACCGCACATTTACACACCGAGAGGAATCACCATTATTGGGTATTGGTTGAAGTTAGTCAGTCCAAAAAGATATAAAAATAGATCAAATTGTAATAATTTACTATGACAGCTTATAATAAAAATAATGTAAAAAATTTGAGGGCTGAAGTACTGAAGTACTGCTGAAGTACAGGATGACAATCCTAGTTAAACCGATGGCTATCAATTGTCTACACTTGTGTTATACGTAAATATGAGGCAGCTCGCGAAGGAAGCTGCTATTGTGCCATCGTGGGTGTCCACGCCTGTGGGCCCCGTGGTGGCGGAGGACGAAGCGGAATGGTTACGGGGCGCGTTGTCGTAGGTCGGCGACGCATCAATGCCCCGTACCAGGCATCGTCCCCCGAAGCCCCCGGTGTACTGGTGGTCCGCCAAGCTCACATAACTGCGAGCAGCTTGTGTGTTAGCACGACGCCAGTACACCAATTACAGGGTCCGCTACGTAGTTTAGAATGCCGTTGCTGCGACACACGCTGTTGCGAATTTTTTTTCCACTGCCTCATAGGTTCGAAAGCATATGGACTCGAATGATGTAGTCGCGAATGACGCTGTTTTGAAAAACATTTTCACTGCCTCATACACTCGAATGCTTGTGATTTCGCTTTATTCAGTCATAATGTGTATAAAAATATTCAAGTATTAAATGAAAAACAACAAATTTGCTGTCAATCAACATTTATTAATAACAGAAAAATAATTAATAATTATTTTATTCCAGTGGAAAAAAAATCGCAACAGCGTGTGTCGCAAAAACGGCATTCTAAATTACGTAGCGGACCCCCAATTACAGGCGGCGGCGGGTAAGGGAGGAAAATGTGATAGCACAGCTCCCACTGGGTCGGGTATCCATGAGGATTTTCCTGCGACAAAAAAAAGTAAATATGCTGTAACGGCAACATTCAAATAACAATATTATTTATTATTATTATTTCTAAATTGTAAAAAAGAAAAGTAACTCCAAAAAAGTATTTTATTTTAAATATCAAAAATAATACGTGTATATCAAAACGCGGAAGCTATTAGTTATTGTGTGCCATACTATGAGAACATTCTTCACGGGCTTTTAATAAATTCAAATTTCCCGAACAAGGCTGAAATTTTCAAAATAATCTCATCAGGCGTTTAGCTTCATATATAGAGCACTAAATTTGAAGAAGACGAATGTTGTCACGCGCTGAAGAAATTTCTGATCCACTGGAATAAAAATTCGACCGTTGAGACCCCACTCCAATCCACAACAAGCTCCCTAAGCTTTGTAGTCCTCAAAAACAGCACTTTTCAGGATTACAAAGAAAACCTAAAGTTTTCATTCTAAACCAGTGATTTTCAAAACTATCAGTCTTTTATACTATTTGTCACTGTCAACTTTTTAAAGGCTTATTATTTTGTTTATATATTTATTTTGCCAATTTACATCTAACAATACATTTTATCATAATGAGAAAAAGTTAAATTCTAATTTTATTAATTTAACAAATTATACGCATACAGTAGTTTCATAAATAAGAAGATTACACATTTTAAAAAAATAATTCAGCTAAAACAATAGTTTCCGCAAAATCTGCAATGAATATTGAAATATTCAACGCCTCGTTACTCGCGGGGCGGCAAGTCACGGCACAAAGTATAATTTTTATTTAGTACACAATTGCTTAGACTACCAACATTATAGATGATTAAACGAACTTCCAAGTGAAGTTCTATCGCTATTATACTAGTTGATTCGAAGATAGTATATAATTAAACAGGTAGTCCTTTTAAGGTACTAGGTAACTTCGCACAGTTTTAGTGTATGTTATTTGACTTATTCAAAAAACTTTCCACTCAGCAGTGGCGCCGTCTGTTTACTTGATATACCCCGGTTCCGGGAAGTCTTCATTTTTTAGAGATCAAAACAAAACTTTTGTATGGGTTCCGGGAGGGACGGGTCATTTTATATCTTCAAATGAAGCGACTCATATAATAGCGATAGAATTTTGCTTGGAAGTTCGTTTAATCATCTACCTATTATATTTCGTCGTTTCATTCTTCAGATAGTATATAATAAAACAGGTAGATTTTTAGAGGTTAAGTTTTGTTTTCTTGTGTATAATTTATTTAAATACGTTTATTCATTAAGTACTTTAGAACATAATTTAAGAATCCAGTAACCTATAGGCATATAATATACTCTTGATTGTGATTTCCAAATTAATTAAATCAATAAACATAATAATTTAATTTTTATTAATCTCTTTGTACTTTTATTGAGTACGGACAAGGCAAAGTCGTTTAGTGGGTCTAATATAGGTTTATGGTAAAATTTTGTAAAGGCCTGAGAGTTTTAGGTCCACCCAGCCGTTTCTCGGATAACCTACACTGAGCACGTGCCGCGTGCTGTGTGCGCTGAACACACTCATGTCAACGCCGCTCGTGCCTAGCGTCTGCTTTATCTACCGACTTAGCGTCTGACTCGGCGCGGCTCTGTGAGGGGCCTTGCATGTTACAAACAGGAACCCCGAGATCGAAGCGTTGATATTTTTCGATACAAAACATATAATCTTTTGGAGTCGATACAGGACATATCATTATGTTATTTTTAAAGATTGGCAAGGATAACATAGGTTGTTCACGATTTGAGGCTGTGGTTTTAATGATGTCTATTATAATCATGTGTACGGATGCAAAAACTATATTTTCTAATGTCCGGTGCATAGGGCTAACGATGTAACGAGCTTTTTGGTATTTTTTTCTAAAGTTAAAGTGATATTAGGACACCATAGAGAAAGTTGATTAAGAACTAAATTTGTACCCCAAGAAAATGTGTACTTCGATTTAGCTGGTTTCATAACTTGTAAAATTTGTTTCATCATAGCCCATATCTTCGCCTAACAAAAGAGACAAGGCTGAAAGGTGTGAATTTAATGAACCGAATAACAACCCTTGCTCATTAAAAAAAACAAAGAACTAATGAAACAGGTTTTTGAACATATCAGTATTACGTAACGTACAAAACTCCCAACATAACCTCAACGTGATGTTGTATTGACAAATAGTCATACACGCCAGAGAAGCGTGCTTCAACGTCAGAGTCTCTGGCGGACAGCCACGCCGCGCGAATTCCGCCCGGAGCGTCTCGCGGCACCCAGGGTAAGGCTGCAGTGCTTTGCTTTGGTGCTGTTATGAGAGTTAATTAAATCTTTTGTTGTATTGAAGAGCATTATTTCTGAAACCAGCAGTGCACTTAAGATAGGGAATCATGGCTGGGAGGGCCAGTAGGGAAAGACCAACACTCCTTCGGCTTTATCATCAATAATTTTTCTTACACATTTTAAGTCGAGGGAAAATGGAGAAAATGGTTAAAAATACGCCAATTGCTTTAGCCAAATGTGTCTAGTTAGAGCATTTAAATGCGGAAACTGAATACCACCCATCCTGAATACTGCGCCCCAGCTTGTTCTGAATGCATCTGTATATATCCACACCAACACCATCATTATGGTTCAACACATTACATGTCTGAGAGGAGGTATAGTTTTTTAATAGTGGTATATTTTTAGTTGAAACCAATCTACATTCAGTCAGTATCAAAATGTCAACTTCAAAGTTTAACTGTGATAGAGACACCTGCAGGTCATCAATGTTCTTATAAATGCTCCTAATGTTTTGGGTAATCACCGTTAAATTATTATAAGTAGTACTAGCAATATGCTCGTGTAAATCTTGTACATTGCAGTTAAATGAATAGTTAATATTCAAAGAATCTAATTCCTGAATTGAGTAAATATTGTTATCCATTGAATTTTAAACAATATTCATAGGTTGAAGCTAGTTTATATTTGCAAGTAAGTCGTATTATTACATTATTAAGTCTCAGAAAATGGTGTAGGTTAATAGTACTAACTAAAATAAGTTTATATATCAAGCATATAATTATTATGTAATTGATTTGCGGTTGTATATAAGCAAATAGTGTAGGTATGTGTGTGTATGTGTATTATTTCAGATTTGTTATGGTATGTAGAGATGTTGTATGTGAGTTGTTTGTGATTTTCAGCATGCGCTACTGATTTTAATTTGAAAAGTTTATTATTTTCATAAAGTATAACTTAATAGTAAATGTATGTTAAAGAACAAAAATGTAGTACATAATCAAGAATAAGTAGTCATGATTTGTGCATAAGTTGATGTACTTGGGCTTCATTTTGAATGTATATTATCCTGGATGTATCATCTTTGCGTACATAAACTTTTCCAAAAGCATTCCAACAATACTTATACTGCATGGTCTTTACTAGGTATCGAGCCAAGAAGTGCAGGCGGGCTCCGTTTGCAGTCAGCTGCTCCGATATGTAAATAGGGCTGTCTCCATTGAAAGTGAGACCTAGGTGCTTTGCCTGGAGTTTACTTTTGTTTCTAATATTAAATTCCTTTGTCTTTTTTAAAAGATCTGTCCGATGAGGTAAGCCATTTTTGTTTTTTCATAAGTGATCCTGGGTACCTATAAACTTTAATTTCATTTTATCGGAAAGATGCAGAAAAATCTTGTTATCTATAATAGATATAGCACGTGATGTGCATAAATTCCTGTTAGTCTTCTACCTAATGTTTATTATTATAAACTATAGTTTCGCTTTGTCGGAAAGATGCAGAAAATACGTGTAATCTATAATAGATATATCGCGTTATCCGCATAAATTACTAGTGTTTCTTATTCCGATTAATGCTGTACAGTACTTGTATTGTTGTTTTTGGCTTTTTTTCTCAATAATGTTTGAAAACCTTAATACGAATACAGAAAATCTGAAAGGAATTTAACACGATATCTGTATTACGTAATATTCTATTATTTCTATTTTTTTTTTCAAATCTGAAAGTCGTCATTTAAATACAATGATGATCCCAGTGGACGAATCTCCAGCTAGCCATTTTGGTTACCGCAATACCTGAGCCCTCTATGTAGACGCCAGTCGTAGGTAGGGCCAGTCGGGAGAATTATTTGCGACATGGACCCAGAGATTCTTTCTAACCTCGGGGCGTAAGGGGCTTCAGTTGTGGACTAGCCGGTATAAATAGGGGGATGAACTTAGTTTTGAGAAAGGAGGAGATAATAAAGAGAAAAAAAAAATTATTATAACGGATGATTAAACGAACTTCCAAGTGAAGTTCTATCGCTATTATATGAGTCGCTTCATTCGAAGATAGTATTTAATTAACAAGGTAGTCCTTTAAGGTACTAGGCAACTTCGCACAGTTTTAGAGTATGTCATTTGACTTATTCAAAAAACTTTCCGGCTTTTTACTTGATCAACCCCGGTCCCGGCAAGTCTTCATTTTTTTAGAGATCATAACAAAACTTTTGTATGGCTTCCGGGAAGGACAGGTTCTTTATATATCTTCGAATGAAGCGACTCATATAATAGCGATAGAACTTCAACTTGAAAGTTTGTTTAATCATCTATTATATTTCGTCGCTTCATTCTTCAGATAGTATTTAATTAACAAGGTAGATTAGAAATAAAAGAATAATATTACGTCATACAGATATCGTGTTAAATCCATTTCAGACTACACGCCTTCTCTGTTTCGTATTAAAATTTTTAAATACTACTGAAAAAAAAAGTCAAAAATAACAATACGAGTACTATACAGCATTAATCGGAATAAAAAACATCAAGTAGAAGACTACCAGGAATTTATGCAGATTACGTGATATATCTTTTATAGATTACACGTCTTTTCTGCATCTTTTCGAGAAAGCGAAATTATAGTTTATAATAATAAACATCAGGTAGAAGACTACCAGGGATTTATGCGGATAACATGATATATCCATTATAGATAACACGTGTTTTCTGCATCTTGTCCACAAAGCTAAGTTATAGGTTATAGATACCCGCGATCACCTTTGAAAAAACCATAAAATGGCTTACCTCATCGGAAGAAATAACGAGTCGCTTTCGTTCTAACGTTATATAACTGCTGTGTGGGAGCACCATAACACCCTGGATGCTCCTTTCAAACAAATCAAAGTTGTCTAGTTTGCGCGCTACTTTGGTTACAAGGTTCCATGCACGAGTAATAAATGAGTTTTGTCCGTAATTGGTACTTGCAGTAGGTACGAGTAGACGTGTTGGATTTCTATATAACTTAAATTCCCCAAAAAATACCAATTACAGCCAAAAGCGCCGGGACATCCATTTCATAACATTATTTTGATAACGTTACAGACATCTGCTATGCCTCAGCAACTTTGAACAGGAAAAATATGGTGACGTCTGCATCGGGAGAAATAATAAAATGCCGATGTTTTTACATCTGTATTGAAGGTATGTATTGAATTTTCTCTGTATTCCTTCATATGTTCAATATAAATCCCATAAGACGGGTTCCATAATGATGATGCGTATTTGAGGTGACTTCGAACAAAAGCGCAATAAAGATTTTGATATAACTGAACTCTGATGAAACTCTTAACACGAAGCCTAATGCCCTAGAGGCTTTTTTAACTATCTTATTGATGTGTGGATCGTATAGGATCAAATTCAAATTCAAATTCAAATATTTATTTCTCAATATTGACAATTACTTGTTCTTATTGACGTCAAATAAAACATGATTCTACCACCAGTTCGAAAAAAACCTTCGTGAAGAAGAACTGGCAAGAAACTTCACGGGTATATTTTTTTTCAAAATAAATTTACAGAGTCTCTTTATGTCTATACAAAATTATTCTTTTCTGCATCTGTTAGCTCGGCAAGTCTCCCTCCCCCCAAGTATCCAAACGACGAACACCCTCAAACGGCACCCGTTCACGAGTTAACGCGGGATCCAGCCATCGCTTATCGATCTTAGAGTCGAAAGTTACTCCTAGGTCGATGATATAATTTACTCTCGATATAGTTTTGTGTTATTGAACGTGTATTCGCATGTTATGAATATATTATTTCTAAGTGCATACATTACACTTATTTATGTTTAAGTCAAATTTATTAATTAAGCAGTAATTATAGAAATTATTGAGGTCAGATTAAGGATTAAACGAGTCATTTGAGTCATTAATGGTGTGAATTATCTTCATGTTTCATATTTTGGAAAAAGTAAAACAATTGCGTATGTCATTAATAAATATTGAGAAATTATTCTCAGCGATCCTAGTAGGGATTCCTGTGGTAAACCTGACGGAATCTGTTTGAGCGAGACATGGATCCTTTTAAAACAACTACCTACTTGAGAACGATTTTCTACGTACAAACCATCGGAATAAATTGCCTCTTATACCCATATGTTGTAGTTTCAAAAATAGGACGTGGTTTTAACCAGACTAAATAGGGTATTTATATAGAGATAAAATGGATAGCGGTTTGGCCGGATAACGGATACCGAATATCCAGCAAGCTACGAGGCTGGAGCGCCGGATATCACATTACACGGCGCGACCATTTTACCTGGTCTGGTAAACGAAGCCAAGCGGAGTCGCCTCTTACCAACAAATGCCGAAAATTTGTTATTCATTCACCACAATTTGCCACTCGTTAATTTTGAGTAGATACTAAATTAATTAATGAAATAAACATTTTTTGTGATTATTTTAATATACGGTGTCCATAACCTATTGCAGTATGATTATCCTTGTGTAAAATAATGATAGTTTGTTTAATTTTGCTATTCGGTATCCGACCGGATAGTGCGCTACTATCCGCTACCCGACCGGATAGTGAAAACAAGGCCGGATACCGAATAGTTACCGGATATCCGTTTCACCTCTAGTATTTATTGTTATTACAGCTATAGCCGCTTACTGTCACTCAGGCTGTTTTAGAGCCGGTGATCTCCATATAACTTATCGTTTCGTATCGTCCTTACTTTGGGAAAAAGGCTCTATTAAGTAGAAAACCTGCTGGTCGTACCAGCTATAAAAAACGTTCTCAAAATTAAGTAAAACGCTTAGCCGTATATCTTAGAAGAGCCAGATAAGTTTTTATTTTGATTTAATATTGAATTACATTATCATCTCTAAAATGTAGTTGGAAGAACGTGAAAAGAATTTTCATTTCAAGTAACCCGCTTCGTCGCTCGTTTTTTTACGCAAATACACGAGTGTTTGTATTAGAAAGGTACTTGCAGGTAGGCACTCCTGAAAAAATTTAAAAATTGTACTTTTAGATTCACTACTCTTGAGAGGATAGCTTGGATTTAAGGTTCTTTGATTTAAAAGTACCTTTATGAGCGTTGTATCTTTTAACTTATTTTTTATAAAATATTTAACATAACGGCTAATTCTGTGACGCAAGAAGCTCTTCGTTATAAATAATAGCTATTTAAATAAAGAACTTATAAAAATATTTAGAAATCGTGCGACTTTCGCGAGTCAAACGAACCAAGTGAGCACTAGTTCCAGAATTTTGTTTTGGTGCTTTTAATACATATTATATAAATGATAATATTAATTTTCATTATCTAGGTATAGGAGAAGAATGGAATTTTATTGTGCGCTACTCGGTTTGGTTTTATTAAAACATACACAGGTTAAACGATTATAAAACGATTCATCAGGATTCAAGTTGGACTTGAAGTCGTAAAAAATAATTGCACGAAAATGTTCCCAATGCAGACCCATTTTTCTATGGCGCACAATTGTTTCATTATGCTAGTCAATAAAATTAAGAGGGAAATTTAAATTTAGAACGAATACTTGCCAGCATTCCATACATAAAAACTTTTTTTGTTAAACGCACCGAGTGCCATGGTACATTCCTCTCTCTTTTTTTTTTCTCCTTTAATTGCTTATAGGTTTTTGACTTTCCTAAAATCAATTAATGTTATTTTTCTCCAAACCCAAAGTAAGTAGAGGTCATTTGACCCTAAAACAGATGTTTGAAGTGTACTCGAAGTAAATACACAATCGGCCTTCTTAAATTTCTTCTTAAGTTAGCAAAATAGACCGTCAGCTCAAGGCTATTTTGGAGTTGTATCTTTCAAAAATTCCTAACATGCTGATATTTGGCAATTCTTTAAGTAAGGCCAAAACTACAAATCCTATAATTTAAAGTTTTCAAATAAAGTTGTTATGAATCTTAGAAACCTTATACCTATACAATGGTCAATCCTAGTTTGTGCCAGTACTTTTTTCAGTAACAGTATTTTTTTTCAGTCATTAAAATTCCATGAAAGAAAATAACACAACATTTAAGAAAGGTTTTATTACTCTATACTCATAATAAAAACGTAAACATAAATAACTCAAAAACTTTTTGTGGTTTTTACAAGGTTTTCAAAGAAAACAATTCGAAAACATAAAATACCATGGAAGAATTCGGTACAAACAATTTTCATAACCTTACTTCGCTCTAATCTTTTTGGACATCATTTTTACTACCTGTTTGCAAAGCCACTCTTACTATAGTAAAAAGTATGCTAACTTATACATCCCTTTAAACGTGTGTGAATTTCATAAAGTATCCTTAAAGTAGTTAAAAAGTCTCCCTCCCCTAACTAAAACTAAACGACGAACACCCTCAAACGGCACCTGTTCACGAAGTTAACGCGAGATCCAGCCAACGCCCTCCTCAACCATAAATATTTTTTTTTTATTGAAAAAGAATTAGACGTTTGTCTTCTATCTCACCTGATGGAAAGTGACGATGAAGACGAAGGTGTTACACGTCTATCCACGAGATACCTATTCACTCGACGCTTGAAAGAACTAGGACTATAGTTTTCTGGAAAAACAGACATATTAAAGGGAAGTGGGCTACCCGTCACCCACTACTGTAAGAAGACATATTTTAGTGACAATGACGCTATAGACATTAATCGGGCCAAAAAACTCAACATACCAACAGACACATTACACGTATTTTATTACAAATACAAGGGTTTTTATCGTCCAAATAATTGGATACTTTATAATAAACTACAGCACACAACTTTTGCTTTGTAGTTTTTTAGAATTTGTCAATAGGCAGACCTTGGATATCCTTAGGCTAGTAATCTCAAGTAACCCCCCCGAATTGGAATGTGCCTTGTCGTGGCGGAAGGGCTCAGTAACCCGTTGCAATCCAGCAACGGGCGAAGCCAAAACATTCCTCTGGTTAGGGTATTCTGCGTCTGTCCCGTATCGGGCGGCAGTCGTGCTTCGTCCGTGCCGTGTCTGAACCACAGTGGGCGGCAGGGTGCTGTTACGAAGCGGGTCTCGGTTAAGTTTAAAAAAACACTTATTAATTACATAAACGATTATTTATTTAGAAAAACACAGAGAAAACTATACGCGACGAAGGTCCAAATAATAAAGTAAAATTTAAATAAAAGTTAAATAAAATAAAAGTAACGATTTCTATCGCGGTTTAGACTTACGTCGGTTTCCTATTGCATTGACGTCAATGCGATGGGAAACAGCGATTTTATTTTATATACTTAATGTAAATTAAGATATAACAAGTTAAGATCGATCATCACATCTCAAAGTGATGATAGATTAATTCAAAACTAACGCGAGAAATTGGACTTTCGTTTGGCACACACAATAAAAACAGAAATCATTTAATTGCTAACATTGACACAACAACGTAGAAAATACAATACAACAAAATAAAAGACAATAAAATGAAATGTTTTAGAAAACTAATACAAAGGTTTATTTTTTATATGTATAATTCAAGTATGACTTAATATTATATTTATTACTATTTTCAAAATACTAAATGATCATTTGCTTATTCTATAAGTATGAAATGTGTAACTTAACTTATTTAATTAATTACGTTATTTAACTTGGTAAGACTATACATTATGATATTTTATAAAATTTGTTAAGACAATATTCCTCTTCAAAGGGGTTGGCGTGCTTACACAGGTTTCCTCCACCACAGAATTATTTTTGGTTGTGTCCGTAAAGACAACAAGGGATGTTGGTTGATCAGTGCGAGATTTAGAGTTGTTACATTGATTAAAAATCTGTATACAGCACGGTTATTTATACAAGCGGTTTATTACAAGTTATATTTTTACGTCATTTATATAGTAAATATAAAATACATATGATGCTGCTAAATAGACTAATAGACATATAATGAACGCCATATATCTCGAAGTGAGTGGTTTTCTAATTTTTCTAACTCATTCTCCATTGACCGGAGATGGATGCTAGTATGTAACAATGAGTCAAAATTGCCAATATTTTTTAAACTAGAGTGTGGAAGTTTTGAGAATGTTTTGTTTATCTTTGAATGTCCACAACAATCGTCCAGTAAAATATTAAAATTCGACACACTAAGTTAGTCACATTACCGAGTGGCGTTTCGCCTACTGCGGTGAACTGTAATGTTTTATAGAATGCCATACAGTTTCTAGGTAGAGTTCAGATTCCGGTTCCAAATAATATTACATCTGAGTTTGAATCATATCTTATATCGCATTTACCTGGTTCTGATTGAACATAAATCCAACGATTAAAACAAATTGTATGAAATACCTCTATGGATCCACGGACTAACCTAGTCACACAAGTGTCTGTTGGTTTAGTCACAACTTCACTTAACAGAGTCGTCACGCACGTAGGATTGGCTATAACGGAAAACATGTCTGAAAGCTCACACACAAAACACTTTTCACTAATAAGTTTGCACTTTTCAATGCCCCTTATTAGTAAGTAAAACATGCGATCACTTGTTACCGCTACATATGAGCTAGTTGGTTCGATAAGAATAGGGTCTGGTTTCAATATATCACAAGGAACTGAATAGGTTTAAGGTAGCACTAAGGGAATCATAAAAACGAATATTATTCTACTTTGATAATAATAACAAACTAATTTAGAGATATCGATTATCTCTTGAATGTTTCGTAAAGTTAAAGATACAGGTAAATCATAATGGCTAGGTAGTAACTTATTTCTGTGCTTATCTAATTCTGTAGTACTGGCGTGTCCTTGTTGTCCTAGGATCAGCTTCCACGCGGGGGCTAGGGCCCAACCAACATCGCGATTAAACGTGTCACGATTCGTCGAAATGATGACGTACGTGTTTACGATTAATAGGTACTGTGACGGTATGGTTACCATTAAGCTTATTATTTTAAAAGGACCTTTCCACACTTGGGATAAAGCCTTATTTTGCTTGTGGTGACAACGACCATAGACCATGTCACTCGCGCTGTAAATAATGGGTTTCGTTCGAGAATCGTAATATTTTTTAGATTTTTCTTTAGACGTCTGAATATTTTGAAGAGCTTTCTGTCGGCTATAATAAAGACGATGATTGAGTGCTCGAATGTAATCGGTGTAAGTATTATTATCGAGGCCGTCTATGCTAGATGGCAAATAGGGTTTGAAGCCAAATAATAGTTCTAGAGGGGATTATCCCGTTGTGCTATGCACGTTTGAATTATAGGCTATCATAGCGCTCGGGACATAACAGGTCCCAAATGCTTTGATTTTCTCCTATATAAGACCTCAAATATTCCTTAAAGGTAGAGTGCATAGCAGGTAGTCTTCATACAAAAAAAAACTAGGAATTATGTCTATGGTTAGAACTTTTTGATGCTGACATCTCTTGCTACTTTTCGAGCGAACAATTATCATACGTCACTTCAATGTGAATGATGAATGATAACACTATGTTCAATCAATGATGTACGGTTTTAGGTAATGTTTCAATGTTTTAATTATGTTAATACTACTTTGATTATATTAACACTTGAAATTGGCAGAAATAGTTATTGTGTAGTAACTACAGCTGATTGCCATAAAACGCAAAATTTAATTGAATTTTCAATCAAACAGCTCGATCTGACATTACGGTTTCAATGTTTGACGAGTGAAGAGTTTGCATTGATCAATTTCCGAAACATAACCTCTCATTTACCAAATATAGTAATTAATATGCGTTTATTTGGTGCTTCACAATGTACAATAAGTGCTGTGTAGTGAATGAGAAAGTAGCCAAAAGGACGTTATTTTCCATCACTTTCCAAGAACTGAGATAGGACTTAACAATGGTTACCGTGTCTTTGTGCTGAAAGTGCTTTGTGCTTACAAGGTTTCAGTAAACCTTTGTATATTGTTTGTGAGCCAAATGTTTTCTGGGTTACTAGGTAACATAATTAACAGAATATGAATAAAAGGTACTGATGTCTCGCTTCTAGAAATTAAAAATTTGCCTCCTGTGCAATACAAACAAAGCATATAAAAATATAAAACAAAATTTAGAAATAAAAAAAAAACCATAAATATACAAGTCTTTTTTTTTTTTTACCTTCTTTATCTTTTAGATTGTTAAAATATCTTGTAGAAAAGGAGAGGAGCTTTCGCGCTGCCACAATGGCATTACGCCAAAATCCAATGCCGTCATTTTAAAATTTAGAATAAGATTTAGACAATGTTATTTTAAAAAAAATACTTGTCAAATTGAAAAGTTCCTCAAGTTCCTAGTTCCTAGTGTTGTAGTTAGGAAGACGTTCATCTGATGCATAGCATCACTAGTTAGTTTGTGGTAGAGTGGCTCCTTTCTAGTGCGCCACAAGTTTGGGGATGATAGGGTGAAGCGAAAATGTGCTTCATACTAAATAATTTTTCTAATTGTTTAAATAAGTCCGAACAGAAATTTGTACCTTGATCGGAAATTATCATTTTAGGTATTCCCATGTGTGAGATATAATTAAAAAATACTTTGGCTGTTTCTTCAGCCGAACACGACTGCATGGGGTAAGCTTGTGAAAATTTGGTAAGGTCGTCTTGTACGGTAAGTAGAGATTTACATTTATGTTCGTATGTTTCAGGAAGTGGACCGACAAGATCTAGATAAAGTTTTTCGTTAGGCCGTGATGCCGTAGAGGTTATTATCATAGGGGCTCGATTTGTTTGCCGTAAGGGCTTATTAATTTGACACGAGCGACAATTATTAACATAATCTTCGATATCTTGCCGCATGTTTTTCCACCAAAACTGTGATTTACTTTTTTCGAACATACGAGAGATGCCCGGATCTCCAGCGAGTGGTGAATCATGGTTGTCCTTGAGGATGTGTTTGATTTCCCTTGGTGTTGGGTATTTTATAGAGTTGTGATAAATATGAATTTTTATATTAGTTTTATAGAAAAGAAATGCAATAATGTTGTATATTTTTGTAAAAGAGATTTAAGAGAATGGATCTGTGAAATCCGATACGGCTATCACCTTTTCTTCCGGATACCAGTATTTTACCATGTCCCTATATTCGCAGAGAACGTTAAATGTGTCTTTATTTGTCATTTCATCAAAGTGATTTAATTTAATAAACAAATGCGTGAACACGTGGTTATCCTTAGAAGTTGAGTAGTAGGTATGAAGTTCGCGTTCGACATGGTCGGACATCGGGATCGCTTGTGGATGCGCTTATGATGTCACGACAGTATGGTATGGATTCATCTCAGTCAATTGATGTTAGATAAGCGATTAATTTATTTTAGTTTTTCATAAATTTTCGTTATGTTCCTGAATGACGGTATCAAAGGAAACACCGGGTTGTTTTGAGATTTGAACAAATTGATCGTATGTTTCAGATATTGAAGGAAGACTATGGGGATCGATGTTACTATCTGGAGATGGTGTAGGGTTACATGTCATTGAACTATCGGTTGTATCATCTACAGCGAGTACAGGATAGCGAGATAATGCGTCGGCGTTTGCGTTTATATAATAATAATAATAATAAAAAGGTTTATTTTCACACCAATAAGAAAACAAAATTACATAATGGTTTAAAAAAATGGCATACATGAAGGTGTTAAAAAAGGCCTCCTTCTCAGCATTAAGCTAACGGACACTCTAAAAGAGTGCACTTTAGCGCTGATTTTCAGAAGGAGCCCGACCAAAATATCATAACTAAACAAAGCAAAGCAAGCAATACAAGCATACTAAAATACAGTACGAATAACAGATAATAAATTTTGAATCAAAATACAAGCAATAGAAAAAGAATAGGACAAAAAACAAACATAAATAATAAATATTTAACAAAAAGAAAAGAAGAGAAAAATATGCAAAGCCACAATGAACATATTAATTTAGATCACACTAGCCAATCATCATAAAATACAAGCATAATAAAATAACACGAATAACAAGTTTTGAATCATCATTGAATAAGCAATAAAAATATAATAGGACAAATAACACACAACATACAATCATAAAATAACAAACATTTTACAAAAAGAAAAATTTCAAAGCCACAATGAACATATTAATTTTGATCATAAAATAAATGAAGTACAATAATAAATACAAAAAAAAAAGATAATTATTATATAAGCAAAATATGCCTACGCAGCCAAATATCTCTGTGCCATCAAATAATGTGCCTTTATCTTCGTCACAAAACTGGGTTTACTACTACTGGGTAAGTCATTCCAACAGTTACTAGCTGCGAACTTATAACTGCCACGAAAAGCTGCTGATTTATGGCGTGGACATTGTATGCGATACGCTGATGCAGGCGTTTTATACAAGTTATCATGAGCAGCCCAGCTTAACTTTTCATATAAGTATTTTGGTGTTTTGTACTTCACCACGCCAAACAGCAGAGTAGCAAAGTGTATTCTCCTACGTGCTTCCATTTTTAGACAGTTTGGTTTGTCTAAAAAGGGGCTTATATGTGACCGTTTAGGAACCTGAAAACAAAAACGTGCCCAAGCATTCTGCATACGCTGTATAAGTCTTTTTGACCGTCTGAGAATGCAGTTTCCGTATACAGTATCTGCATAATTGAGTCTAGATAGTACAGTGGACTCGCATAATGTCAATCTCAAAGCTGTGCTTAAGTATGGCCTAATTTTATAAAGCAACTTCAGTCTGTAAAAGCAACCTCGTGCAGACTCAACAATATGGTTTTCAAACCTAAGACTGTTATCAAACAGCAATCCCAAATTCCGAGTTTCAGTAACATATTGAATCGGTTTGTCCACAATTACCGGTACAGGCCTTAATCTCTGTACTTCTTGAACCTGTTTTGTTGTGCCGATAATCATAAACTTACATTTGTTAGGATTTAGCGTAATACAATTCCTACTTGACCACTCAGCAATTCTATTTAAGTCCTCATTATGCGCAGTTATGGCTTCCAGAGTATCGCAGGGATTAAAATGTTGCAATATTTGTATATCGTCCGCATAAATGTGGTAACTTGAGTTTTCAATGCATATTGTAATATCAGCAGAATATAGCGCAAATAGTAAGGGGCCTAATATTGAGCCTTGAGGTACACCACGTAAGACAGCAGTCAGATCAGACACTAGTATTTCACCATCAGATTTCACAACTTTGACATACTGAAATCGGTTAGTTAGGTAACTATGGAACCAGCGAACTGTATCTGGCTCGAACCCATAGTACACCATTTTGGCTAAAAGTATTGAAACATTGATAGTATCAAAAGCTCTGGAGAAATCAAGCAGTGTGAGAACCGTTGCCTTGCCCTGATCTTGAGAGGTGAGAAGATTATCCACCACATCCAATACAGTAGTGATGTGCTGTGACCCTTGCGAAATCCAGATTGTGCCTTTGGTAAAACGTTATTATTTTCCAGGAATTTCGTAAGTTGAATACTAACAACCTTTTCAAGTATTTTTGACGGGCAGGGGAGTATGCTTATGGGACGCAACTCATTAATACTAGATGGATTGTTATTTTTTGGAACTGGTGTAACCACTGCAACTTTCCAAATATCAGGATATCTCTTAGTTAAAATTGATCGATTTACGATGGCTGTAAGGTGTGGTAAGGAATGAGGCAAAGTTAATTTGAGCATATCCAGAGAAATTTGGTCCACACCTTGTGCGTTAGATTTAAGACTTTTAATTACGTGCGCCACCAAATCACTTCCAACAGTTTTTAGTTGGAACATCTCTGTGGTAAACCTATGATCCTCGTAATATGTTAACATCGGGATGTCGATTTTATTCGCACCGGGTAAGTCAAGAAAATGATTATTTATCAATATAGGATCATTGCAATTGTCTGGTAGGCTGTTTGTTCGATTCTCAGTTATAAACACATTATTTTTAAGGTTTTTTCAAAGATGCTTAGGGTCATTAATTTTAGAGTTAATATTATGATTAAAGTAGTGTCAAATGTCGAACAATGAAACAATCGTACACAATGAAACATTGTAATATTTCTAAAATGCGACGTTGCCAAATCGTGTAAATTTGCGTGCGAGTAGTCCTCAAGGAACCGCCCCCGCTGACCTAGTCAAGCGACGCACCTCGTGGCGAAGACGTATCTGCTGAGTAGTTTTGTGATTTTAATCCAAAAAAGTAAGAATTTTTACTATTTTTTTTTGTTTCTCAGTGTAATATACAATAGAATTGGTTATTTTTATGTATTACATAAGATTATGCATATATTGCAGATTCTTGTAGCCTAAATTGCAAATCAAAGAGTTCACGTTTAGTGATAATTTTTTTGAGGTTAGTTAGCGAAAGCCTTGGTGGTCCACAATGAAACATTTGATATACGTACACAATAAAACGTTTCATTGTGTACTATCGTATGTTTCATTATATATGTTGTTGGTTAATAAAACAACTTACCTACCTAACTAAATGTTTTGTGGTTTCGTATCTTTAAATCAACAAACATGCGTCTGTAGGTTATATGGGTTTCATTATACTGATTAGGTTTATTTATTTTAGATGGCGCGTCATAAAAACAACACGAAAAAAGGGAGATCATTCAGCAGCGAATATGCTTCGCGCTGTTCAGTTACATAGAAACGGAATGAGCTTAAGAAAAGCTGCCAAGAATTGCAATGTACATTACCCCACTCTATTTCGTTACACTAAAAAACTTCGGAATGTCAGTGATGCAAATTTAATGGCACAAAGGTTGACGCCGAATTATGAAGTCAACAAAATATTTTCTGAAGAACAAGAAGCTGCACTTAATGACTACATAGTTGACTGCGCGCTGAAATTTTATGGCCTCACCATGTCCTGATAGTTGGTATAAAGAAAAAATGGCAGGAGTGGAATGGCTTCGGTCTCTTAGGACAAGACACCCCGAATTATCCCTGAAGAAGCCAGAGGCATGCAGCTTGGCTCGTGCAACTTCTTTTTCAATAATTTAAAAAATGTCATGGAACGTCATTCCACCTTTGGAAATGGTTGCAGGGTCTTTAACCTTGACGAAACGGCCACTACAACTGTCTAAAAGCCGCAAAAAGTCATAGCGCCTAAAGGGCGTCAAAATATTGGAAAAGTAACCAGTGGTGAAAAAGGAAGCCTGGTCACTACTTGTGCTATCGTGGGACAGGCATTGCCACCAGTTTTTGTTTTTCCTAGGAAAAACTTCAAAGACCTCATGTTGATAGGTGCTCCTCCTGGAACTCTTGGACTTGCAACCCCCAATGGATGGATGAACTCAGAGCTCTTTGTTCAAGTAATGGAACATTTTATTAATCATACGTCCGCAAGTCCAGAAAATCCAGCTCTATTAATCATGGACAACCACGAGTCCCATTTAAGTATTGAGGCTTTAAATTTAGCAAAACAATCTGGGGTCGTTATTCTGACGCTGCACCCTCATACGACAGCAAAAATGCAACCACTTGATGTTGGTTTAAATAGTCCCTTTAAGGTCTACTACAACAGTGCTGTAGATTCTTGGTTTATGCGTAACCCGGGAAAATCCCTGACAATTTATAACGTTGCGGAGTGTGTGGGCCAAGCATATGCAAAAGCAATGACCCCCGTAAATATTGCATCAGCTTTCAAAAAATGTGGCATTTATCCATATGACCCGGATGTTTTTGATGATTTGGACTTTCTGCCATCAGCAGTCACAGATAGAAACCAACCTAGTAAATCCTCAGCATTAAGAGCTCCCACTGCTCCCGATAACCGACAATCGGCGTTGCTGGCTAGTGCTACTCCTGGTAACGAGATGGCGGCTTCGGCTGCTCCTGGCAATCTACAAATCGAGACGATGGCTTTTGATGCTCCTCGCTACCTACAAACCGAAACGGAAAATCGTTGCAGTCCAGAATCAGATATCACATATTGTGCAGAAAGTCCATCTATGATTGAAGAAAATCAAGCCATTATTTCAAACTCGGAGTTACGGATTGCTTTTAGTCCTTCATTATTGCAGACTGATCCACCTGATGATAAACCTATCGTCGTTGCAGAGCTTTCTGCTCATGTCACTAGTTCCAAATGGGAAGCAAGCAATGCTGAAGTTGTTTTAGAAAGCATTGATCCAAACGCTAACCACCAAGCGCCGACATAACCTGTTGCTAGCACTTCTGGTATCCAAAATAAGTTCAAGTCTCCCAAAGAATTTATGCCTACTTTGAAGGCTGGCCCACGAACTGGTCGACGTAAGACGAGAAAACTCGGAAAAAGTATGATTGCGACAGATGTTCCTGAGAAAAATCAAATAGATGAAGAACGAGAAAAGACCAAAGAAAGAAAATCCGCTGCAAAGAAAATAAAGAGACCCATATTGTCTGATGAAAAGAAAAAACCACCTAAAAAGAAGGGTAAAACGGTGAAACCACCTAAATCGGATTCTGAAACTAGCACCGAAGAAGATGAGGAAATAGAGCTTCTAAGTGAGAGTGGACCAGATGACATAGAGTCAGATGATGAACCTGACGACGATAAGAGACCCATGATAACTGAGAAATTTAGCAAAATGGATTGTAAACCCAAAATAAATGATTATGTGCTAGTTTCGTTTTTAACGAAGAAAATGCAGGTGTATTACGTTGCTTTGATAACCGAGGTTATCGGTGCAATTCGGAGCTTCCTTTATGAGACTGAAGGCAAAACATACAATGAAGTTTCGAATGCCGTTAGAACCTGATCTTTCGACAGTCAATGTTAGGGATATCAAAAAGATACTTCCTCCGCCACAAATAACTGGAACGAAAAATCGGAACACTGCATTAATTTTTCCTGTGCGCATTGCACCAAAAATGTATTTGCGTTGATTAAAAAACATTGAAATGAAAACAAAAGAAGATTAATAAGATGTAAAAACATACCCTAATATAGAAAAAAATATATATACTATGTATAAAAAACGAAATTCATAGTTCGCCTGAGTAATATGTGATTTTTGTAATTATTGAGACTGATTAGGCACTTTTAGTTATTGAGTTGAGACTAATCACCTAATAATATGGCGTTAAGCTTACCTATTGTTATAACTTTTTAGTATTTTTAATGTTTAAAAAAGTTAAAGACTGTTTTTGGTTAGTTTTGTAATGATTAAGCTTTAAGGTACAATTAATACAAGTATAATTAAATTAATTGCATCAAGCAGTCTGTACAATTAATTTATTACGAAAAGTGGCGCCACCTCTGCTCTATTGCCACCTTAAGTTACTAGTAGTCATATGTACTTTAGTATGATTTGTTATAATAAATATTTTTTATTTTGAATTTCTAAAGAGATAAATAAATAATTATTCCTGACCCATGACTGATTATCATCTACCAAAGCAGCATTGCGTGACTGAATAATATAATAACTATTGTTTAAGTTTACCTGTCAATTTGTGATTTTAAATAAAACCTTTTTAACAACGAACAATGTTCTAATTATTCTAAAATACGAATTAATTTCAGAAAAAATCCCCAAGAATTGCCCTGTTTCATTGTTGAATACAATGCGTTTCATTGTGTACCAACATATGGACACAATGAAACATTTCCCATTTTTTTTAAAAACCTCTCTAGCAGATTGTACATTAGTATGTTAGGAAAACGGAGAATGGTGATAGTAAGCCAAATAATTTCTCTTCCTCTATGTAAAAAAAAACTTAATATCTTTAAATGATGGAGTTATGGCGATTTGAATTGTTTGTGTTTCATTGTTCGACATATGACCCTAGGCCTTTTTTTCTTCTTGGATTGCAGTATTTACATAACTTCAATTGTTTATAATATTGACCGTGAGAAGTTAATTGACTTTTTTTATAACGATCATAAGCTTGATTACGCAAAGACATCGTACTCTTTTAGTTTTAGTTTCAGGCGCCATCTAATGAGCCTAGAGCCGGAATATTTGACGCTGAACAGCCAAACCAGTGGTTTGTGGTCTGTTATAATTTTAAATTTACACCCGTATAGATAGGGACGGAATGTTTTCACCCCGAATAAAATAGCTAAGAGTTCTTTCTCTATGGTAGAGTGGTTACCCTCGGCTTTGTTTAGGGTGCGTGACGTATGTGAAATAAGTTTATCTTTGCCGATTTCACCTTGCGATATTACGGCTCCGACCGCGTAGTTAGAGGCGTCGGTGGTTAACGAAAGGTTGGTTGAAATCGGGGTATTGAAGCAGAGGTGCTGACGTTAATTTATCTTTGAGAGTTGTAAACGCTCGTTCCTGTGAAGACCAGAAAGAACCGTGTTAATCAGCCTTTGGAAGGTGGAAGGGGCGTTTTTCAACCCAAAAGGCATTCTGGTGGATTCGTAGTGCCCAGAGACACTTGAATTTGTGTTTATGCTTAATCCCATTTTTGGTACGACCTTGGGAAAAATTTTTACCTGGTGGAACCCGCTGGAGAGGTCCAGGGTTGTAAAATATTTGCAATGACCTAGCTGGTCCAAGATGTCAGTGATGAGAGGCAGAGGATAACTTTCCGAGACAGTGACGTAATTGAGACGGCGGTTATCTATAACTATTCGCCACTTCTTTTTACCAGAGGCATCCATTTTCTTAGGGAAGACCCATACCGGGGCGCTCCAAGGTGAAAAAGAAGGACGTAAAATATTCTGATCGAGCATTTTACCAAATTGTGAACCTACCTCTTCCTTATGGCATTCAGGCAAACGATATGATTTTATATGGATGGGAGGCGTGTCCCCTGAGTCTATAGTGTGCTCGATTGCGTTTGTGAATGATAAAGGTTCACCTTCTAAATGAAATATGTCAGTGTAATGTTAGCAAAATTCTAAAAGGGTGTTTTTTTGTTCATAATTTAAATGGGAACAGCGAATAAGGTCTAGTACCTTCTGCACTCTAATCGAATTAGAATAAGAGATAGAACTGACAAATTGAGATGGTATGTTGGAAGTCTTTGTGATTCGAGAGGATTTAATTTGACGGCGTAATTTTTAATTTCGATATCAGAATTCGTTGTATTTAAAATGGTGCCATTAATTCTTTTATTGGGTATAGTAACAATGCAATTAGCGAAATAAACACCTTCTTTAAAATATGATCTAATAATAACCCTTCATTGTTTGGATAACGCTCGGGCGAGTAATTTGATACCACGCACTCGATAACTGCTTCAGTGCGAGCAGGAATTATATAAGTTGGCTGAACATAGTTCATATCCATGGTTTGCCCGCAAATATTAATTAAGTTCGAATCATAGTCAATATGGGCTTTAAAATGGCCTAGAAAATCACTACCGGTGATGCCGTCATACTCTAGACTTACGTCATCGTTAACTATATGAAATTTGTAATTATAAGTGTTATTAAATAGATAAAAATCGATTTGAGATATACCTAAAGATTCAGAGCAATGTTCAACGTTATTAATTCCTTTTATCTTAACTACTTCGCTGGATAAGGTGTAAGTTTTGTCTTAACTAGAGTTTTTTATAAGACTTATACTTGCGCCCGTCTCTACAAGAAGCCGTAAAGGATGTGTAGAAAGTCCAGTTTTTAAAACCATGTGAGGCAAGGATATTTTTGTGAAGTACGAATTTTTTCTAATATATTGAAATTTCAAAATTAGGCTCGATTTTATTTTCTTGGCAATTAGATACAGAAGGTCCGATGGAGGTGGACTTTTGGCTCAAGGAAACGAGGACTCCCGGAGGAGTATCTTGAGATTTTTTTTTATTATTACTCGACGAGACAGCTGTTCTTTTAGAACAATGTTGAGATGAGTTAGAAATAGCACTCAACGAAACAGTGGTTCCCGGAGGAATGTTTTGAGATGTATTATTTGATTTAAGACTCAACGATTCAGTGGTTCCCGTAGGAATGTGTTGCGGTGGAATGGGTTTAGTATAAGATTTAGAATAAGATTTAGTAAGTGAATTGCGTGTGCCTAAATTTTTCGGAGAACGACGGCACGTTTTCGTAATTCGATTAATTAGTTTAAATTAATATCATGTTCACCAACATTTTCACACGGAACTTGATAAGGTGTGGGTGACGGTGGTGACGGTGGCTCGTATGTAACATGATGCATGGTCGCTGACTTATTATAATCATTATTCAAATTACGCCTTTCATTATTATATTTTCTTTTACGACACTGTGTGATGTCATGGCCTTTGGTTTTGCAATACCTGCAGAAAACGTGGGAGCCAGATAGATTGTTAATTTATCTAGAATTTTGCGGTTCTGGAAAACCACGTGGTGGATTTATGCGTTTTTCTTTAGCATAACATTTAGATTCTGTATGCCCAGATTTTCTACAGATTCTGCATTTAGATTTAGTGACTGTTTTAGATAAAAGATTTTGTATCTTTTCCTCTTCGAGGGCAATATTGATCACGTCATTAAGAGACTTTGGATTTCTACACCTAACATTATTAAGTCCTAAGGAAAATGAAAATAAAGCTAAATTTTCGTTCATTGCGATCCGACCGGATAGATTTTTCTTAAGAGATTCGGAGTTATATATTTCAGACTGTAAATCAGTAAGACAGCTTTCAACGCGAAGTGCAAATTGCGAAATATATTCATTAGGTTAGTGTTTACACGACTGTAGATCTAGCAATAGATGATTATAGTGTTTTCTTTCACCAAAATTTTGCTTTAGGAAACATTTGAACTGATTAAAATCTTCGAATATTTTATAGCCTTCTAAACGCGATAAAATATATTTATTCAATAATGTTTTTTGAGAATGTGACGCTAGATCTAGAGCGTTTTGGCAGTTCGTTAGAAAAGTGGTGAGAGTTTCGCGATCTCCTTTATAAGGGCTAATGAAATTACACAATACATTAATAGGAAACTGTTCACTTAATACGATTTCTGCGCTCCCACAGCTTTTCTTTGTTTCAACCGACATTGTGGAAAAGAAAAATAGTCAGTAAAAATAAAAATAGAAGAATATCTGGATAAAAACGGTATTTATAATACTTGGAGTTTTATGGATAAATATTTTACTGTTAAGGAATTTGAAAATAGGAAGGGAATCAGTAAAAAATATTGAAAGACACTCAACAAAAAAAATATAAAAAAATGTAGTAATAACAAATAATAATATGTTTCACGTACAGGGTCAACAGGATCACGAAGAAATTGAGCGGCATTTCAAGGTAATGCGTCCACAAGGTCACAGCAACGGCGCGTCTCCAGAACGCGACCAGCGTCAGAGATAGCAGGATCAGTGGCAGGCAGGCCAGGGCGGTGAGCAATCTGAGGGACCACAGCGCAGCAGCGCTGGCAAGCGGCAATATAATATCGCCTCAGCAACCTGGCAATATAAAAAAGCTGGCGCACTGACACCTGACAGGGGAGCCCATCCCCTAAAAACACGGACCGACGACGTGGAGTTATCGATAAAAGGCCGGATGGATCAAAGCGATTGTCAATCTGGTCACCAGGTCGGTACATCGGCTGATGCTGGGAAATCCCACCCCTCCACCTCGTCGGAGGGCCGCCCCTCGTACTCTGGGGGGGGACAACAACCGCTTCGTGAGGCAGCAGACCACTGGCTCCCGTAAACACGACCTGGCTAACAAACAACGGAAATTTGATAACGCCGACCAAGAACCCGGTCGTAAAATGGGTTCAGAGAATGGTGACGCTAGTGCTGAATAGCTTAGCTCTAGCTCGGTAATGAGTGTTGCGGAGTCAGCCACTCGCAAAGGGCTACGTCGGACGACATCAGTAGCTCTGCGTCGGAGCCTGTAAAGGCTCCGAAGGTTTCCACCACCCGCCGAGGCCGAGGTCGATCGCCCACCACTGGGCAGTATGTCGGCCTGGCCAAATCCAAGGCAGAATTGATGGCAGCTCAGAGCGCGGAGATGGAGCTCCGCGCTGAGCAATAACTGGTGAAGGCGGCCCGCAAAATCCACCCGGCTCGAGCCAAACCGAGCTCGCCGTAGGGTTGCTCCTAGGGTGGACCTACAAGCTCGAGTGATGAAATCCATCGAGGTGATCTCCCAAGTGGCCAGCACCTCGAAGAACCTCAAAGGTTCGTAAAGGTTAAAACCTACGTAAAGGCTCTTCGACATACTGCCTCCTCCATTAAGGAGCTGGTAGGTGAGCTCCACCAGCGCACTGCGTTGGAGGAGCTGATCTGCCAGACCTGCCAGGGCTGACATTGACCAGCTGCGAACGGAGTTGGCGGAGCTACGCCGCGGGTTGGCCGCATTACGGGCTGACATGCGGCGTGCCCCAGACAGGGTGGCAGAGGAGCTGCTGCGGAGCATCTTGCTCAGTATGGGCAAGATGCCCCGAAATCCCAAATAGGGAAAGAAGGGAGCAAACAAAGCCAAGAAGCCTGCTCCGCACGCACCCCAACGGGAGCCCCGGCCACTGCCGCCGGTTCCTGCCTCTATGGACGAGGGGTGAAATGTGGTTGCGAGGCGGCGTCCACCTCAACCACGGAGGGTCCAGTCTGCAGTACCTGTCTCCCCAGCAGGCTCCACAGACTAAGAAGGGACAACGACGGAGTCGCTAGGCGCGCCCTCCCCAGTCCTTGGCTGTAGTATTAAAACTGCAGCCGGAGGTGGTTAAAAAGGGCGTCACCTACGCCGCAACTCTTGCAGAGGCCAAGACAAAGGTCGATCTTCGAAGCCTCGATATCGACGCGTGTCCGGTTTGGACGACGCAGTTTCCGCTGCAGCGGATGCCCAATTGCGGCCATCAAGACTGGCGAGGTCCGCCTCGACAAATCGGGTCTTGGCACGCTCTGGCTGAGCTGCCCGGTGGCTGCCGCCAATAAGGTGGCTGATGGCAAGCGACTGCTAGTCGGTTGGGTGTCGGCGAAGGTCTCGCTCCTCGAAGTGAGACCTCTGCGCTGCTTCCGGTGCCTGCAACTCGGGCACGTCCGGGAGCAGTGCAGCAGCGGTTGACCGCAGCAATAATTGTTAATTACATAAAAATAAAAATTTCGCTTTAAGGTTTTCACTACTTAATATACAACTTTGGGAGGTTGAGGTTGTTCAACCCTGACGGTCGGTACGGGGCTCATCTGCAGGTCCGCGACTCCTTCTGCTTTACACCTTCTGCTGATGCCATACAATACTATTCCCACTAATAGTATGAGCACAATTATCAGCGTTATTCCGAATATATTAAGTTTCGATTCAACTTTCTCTTGATTTGCAAGTGATTGGTTAATTACCACATTCTCTTTGCTTTGTCCCCAACCCTTTTGAAAACTTTTTACAAATTCACAGTAGCTAGTACACTAAGAGGTTGCTCAAATACAAGTAAATCAATAATTAAAATTACTTACAAAGACTTATGAAGCTAAATGCCTAATTTGCAAAAGCAATACGGTGAATAAACCCTAAAATGTAAACCAAATTAATCGCTTACTTAAAACTTATTGATACTTACAAAATTAACCTACTTAATTACGACAACCTTTGTAACCGCGTGGTTTAGGTCGGTGAACTATGCGACCCGAGAGTTCGCGGGTTCGATTCCAGCGCCGAGCCAAAATACAAATAAAATAAAAAAATTACATTAAAAAAATATATGCGTACTTTTACTTATGTTTTATTACTCTGCGAATTTAACTGGTCTTTTGATAACCCTTCCCCTATGCGTGACTTTTTCTTCTTGATGCCTTTCTACGTGAATCGATTCTGAATTACAGTTGTTATCTAATATGTATGCGGGCTTTAATCTATCAATTGATATATTACAAGGTTTTCCATTTATACAAAGTTTAAACACTTTTGCACCCCTTTCTACCACCTTATAGGGTCCGCTGTAAGGTGGTGTTAAAGGTTTCCGCACCGCATCTATTCCAAGGAATACATATGAGCAAGAATTTAAATCTGGATGCACAAATACATTATGACTATCACTTAAATTTCTATTTTAAGGTCTTATTTTACTTAAAATATCCCTTAAGTTTAATATGTACATTTGTGGATTATCTATCTTAGTTACATTCTTACTAAACAACTCGCCCGTTAGGCGTAAACAGTGACCTAAAGTAAATTCTGCTGCGCTTATAAAATCGTTATCAGCTTAGCAAGCTGCTCTTAAACCTAACATAACGGTAGGTAATTCTGAGTACCATAATTTAACCTAGCTATTAATGCCGTTTTTAACGATCTATGCCATCTCTCTAATTTCCCGTTACACTGGGGATAGTAAGGAGTGGTTCTTGTTTTTTTAATACCTGATAATTTCATTAAATCCGTGAATAACTCGCTTTCAAACTGTCTACCCTGATCCGTGGTTATTTTACTAGGACAACCGAATCGGCATATTCAACCCTCGTAGACCGCTCTAGCTACTGTCTCTGCCGTCATATCCATAACCAGATATATTTCTGGCCATCGTGTGCGCCTATCTATCATAGTCACGCAATACCGATAACCATGTTCCGTCACAGGCAAAGGTCCTATTAAATCTACATGTAAGTGTTCAAAACGGTCGCTATCCCCAAACTTATGCAGCTGGGATACCGTGTGGCGAGTTACCTTACTTTTCTGGAATTCAATACAAGTTTTTACCCATTTACTTATGTCTTATGTCGGCCAAAAAACTTTTTTACCAATTAATGCTCCTGGATGAGCTAAGCTGTGAAAATTTTTAAAAAGTGAATTTCTTCTGAATTGTTCTGGAATGTACGGTCTAATATTATTAGTAGAAGTTTCACAATAAATCATTTCGTTAGAATTATTAATGCTCATTTGCTTCAAGTGCATTTTGCTACCTACGACACCTGAGCTCAATAATTTTGTAAGTTCAGCGTCTGTCGCCTGCGCGCTCGCAATTTCCAAGTAATATATCGAGGTTGGACTTGTTATTGTTTCAATTCTTGATAACGCGTCTGCAACTATATTCTTGTCACCCTGAATGTGTTGTATGTTACAAGTAAATTCACTAATGTATAATAATTGACGGGCCCTTCTAGGTAATTCCTTATTTGAACTTAATTTACTAAATGCGTAGGTAAGCGGCTTATGGTCCGTATATACTGTAAAATTCCGTCCTTCTAATCATTCTCTAAAATAAACTATACCTGAATAATTCGCCAAAAGTTCCTTATCGTAAGTACAGTAGTGAGTCTTTTAGAAAAATATCCGAGTGGTTTCCATGTATTATTTTCCTTCTGATGTAATACTGCGCCTATACTAAAATCGGATGCGTCTGTCATTAATCCAAATTCCGCGTCCGGGATGGGGTGGGATAACGTGGCAGCATTTTTTAAATTAATTTTACACTGTTAAAATGCTCTGTTAGCCTCGTCTGTCCACTCTATTTTACTTTGATCGCGCTTCTTAGCCCTGTGTAAATACTTATCTAAAATTCCCTGCTTTTTTGCGGCGTTATGTATATGATTTCGATAAAAATTCAACATGCCTAAAAAGCCTACGAAGTTGTTCTACGGTTTGTGGTTTTGGATATTTTTCAATGGTTTTAACCTAGTCGGGCAAAGGACCATTTTCTGAAACCTCATATCCTAAAAATTATATTTTCTCTTTACCAATTACCTCTTTACATAATACCATTTCGACAAATTAATTGACATTTTATACTTATCGAGACGTTCGAATAATAACTTTAGATGTTCTTTGTTATTATCTTAGCCTGGTTATCTGACCCTAAAATAACGTCATCTAAATACCCGTATAGGAATGACTGCCCTGACAATAATCCGTTATTATTTTTATTACTGTTACCGTAAGAAATCTGTTCTGAACCTGCTAAAACGGTGTTATTAATAAATCTCTGGAACGTTTGAGTTGCATTTCGCAAGCCAAACGTCATCCTTGGGAATTCATACAAACCAAATGGTGTAATAATGGCTGTTTTCTCAATATCTTCAGGTCAAATTTTTATAACATGATAGGCTCGGCAATTATCAATTTTCGAAAATACCTTTTTACTGTGCAATTCATAAGTAAAATCCTGTATCCGCAGTATCGGGTATCGATCCGGTTTCGATATTGCGTTTAACATTCTATAATCCCCACAAGGTCTAATTTCACCCCCTTTTTAGGTACAACGTGCAGTGGGCTCGCCCAAGGGCTACTTGAAGGCCTACATATCCTGCTTTAGTTTAAATTCTTTTTTAACTGGTTCGTGCCTGTGAGGTGGTATCCTCCGTGCTCGAGTGTGCACCGGGGCCCCGTGGTCTCAATATAATGATACACCGAGTGTTCCGGAATGTCCTTGAAATTAGGCGGTCGCGTGATTTCCTGAAACGATTCCAGTAAGTTCGCGTACGGTTGACCGCCACTAATACTTTTTATTGTCCCCTCGAAATTATCGCTTTTTGATCCACAAACGTACAAATTAGTTATTAAATCTACCAATCAAGTTAGTTCTAAGTTACAAATACCGTATGTTTTTATCTCGCTCTCATTAGCGGCGTATAGTTTAAATTCACATTTTTCAGTGAAACGGTTCTTTACTCATCTTTTTGGAATCACTGAAATGTTTGCACCGGTATCTATCAAAAAAGTTAACTTAGAATGTTTGTCCTTAACTTTACTAATAAACGGTGATTTTCTAAAGGGTGATCCTGCGTACATCCGTCCGCGTTCGAACATACCTCTTTCAGTTTCCCGACTCACTTGCTCGCCATGCACATGGCTGCTCGCAGCGTGTAGCGTTCCTCTGGTACCTGTAGTGGAAATGACACAGCCAACCAGGATCTCCGGGAGTCGGTCGCCTTCGGGAACTCGATCTGCCTCGATAACCGCGCCGGTCCTCACTCCTTGACCGTCCGCGGTGTTTGGCCTCGTTGCGCAGAGCTGCTACTTCCAGGTTCAGCTTGCCCAATTGACCTGCCAGTTCCATCAGTGCCGCCTGTGGCACCTGCGTGGGGACATCCGTCGAAACTTCTGCGACCTCGCACGACCTTGTGTTCTCCACGATCTTGTCCGCAATATTTGCCAAATTATCTAGCGATTGGTCTGAGCACACTGTCAAAACTGCTTTGACTGAAGAAGGCATCCTGGACAACCAAAGGCTTTTCAAAGTCTGCTCGGGCACTTGCGTAGTTCGTCCCAAGTCCTTCATCCTCCGCAGTAGCTGTGTGGGTTTCTGAGAACCCAGCTCCAGTTCAGAAATCAATTTCTGAAATTGGCTTTCTGCACTTTCCTTATACACCTGCAGTAATCTCTCCTTCAGTATGTCATATTTGTTGTCTGCCGGTGGAGTCGTCAGCAAATCACTGACCTGCTGCAGTGAATCTCTCCCAAGCTTTGATATGACCAAGTTGAATTTGGTCTCTTCACCCTGCTTTTGTGGCGCCATGACTGCCTCGAATTGGCCGAACCACAACCGTGGCATATCGACCCAAAACTCTGGCAATTTTGCTGTGACACTAATGGCTGCCACTCGTTTCTTGCGCAGTGTCTCCTTGCCTCTTTAACTTGAGCGGCTCTGGTTGAGTGCTCGCTGGCCCCGTTTGTACGTGTTGTGCCGGATACATATTTGCTTTATTACCATAAAAACAGCACTAAACAATAAAAAGTCTAGTATATATTGTATATAAATTTTCACTGTTCTTTGATTGTTTATTTATTAAAATTAAATTACACTGTTCCAGATTAATTGTCGAGGGTCACCACTTTAGCAATCATTTATGATAGGGTATGGAAACCAAATGCTAATATAAATTGGCTCACTATATTCGGCGTAACCGTAAGGCGGCCAGCGTTTACAATAAAGTTGTCAACCTAAGCAACCCCCACAGAAATATTATCCCATCCCACCGCTGAATCGTCCTTCAGGCCTTTGATAATTCTGGCTACCTCAGTTTCGTCAATATCGAATAAAACAAATGAATTTAAAAAGGAGCATTTAGATAATTTATTGTGGGACGTGAAGGACAATGAATGCGATTTTTGAAGAATTTTTTCAGCCAATGATTTTCTAAAGTTAGTAAAAAAGTTATTTACTAGGGTAGCAGATTCAAAATGCGATTCAGATTACCTACCGTGCCATAACTCTGTAGCGGATTTATGCTGCTTCGACAAAAACGTAACATTTTAAATAAACTTCCAGACCCTTTTACTATTTGTTCCTGACTTTTGTAATGCATTTTTATCGTAAGTTTTTTTTACTTTCTTTAGAAGAGCGTTACAAAAATTTCGATATCTTTTGTACGATATTTGCAATATTAAGTTATCAGGCTGAGCTTTGTCCTTCATATGTAACTTATCCCTATTAGTGGTATTACACTACACGTTATTCAGGGCCTGGTAGTTAGGAAGGGCGTAACCCCTTGCAAGGTCGTCGATTATTACACTGCCCTGAATACCGGATCCCTCACGCTCTGTGTACCGTCTGCATTCGAACTCTTACCCTTATTACACCACCCTTAGTTAGGGTAAGGGTCCCTAAAAATTGGGTAGTGTAATAGGCCTTTATGTCTCATGCACCGAATATGCCCCGGGGTGATCCAAGGCTTCATGTTGGTAAATTTTTTGTTTAGACGAGAGTACCTAGTATTTTGCAATATCGTTTTTTGTACCTGTGATATAAAGTATGTCATACAATAATTGGCATCATCAGAATTGTAAACAGTAGTAAAGTCGATTTTGCTTAAATCCGCTTCAAGGTTATGTAAATTAATTTTAGAACTATTTAGTAAGCGATTTGATGGTTTAGGCATTTTACGAATTAATGTTAGTAAGGCGGCCTTGTGATCAGTAATTGTCGAGTTAGTTACAAAGGTTAGCGACGGAAAAGTAGTTTTAAGCATAATATGATCGAAACAAGAGCCACTTTGATGTGTAGGTAAAGAATGGGCGGGAAGTAGTCCATGAAATGAGCATAGGATAAGATATTCCTGTTCACAGGAATCCAAATTCTCTGGTATGATAGATGTTCATATCGCCTATTAAAATTATATTTTAAAATGATTTTAAATTTTTAGGTACGTTTTACAAAGAATGAATAAAAATACCAATAATTTTTAAGTAAGGGGATCTGTATATGGCTCGAATTGCGGTATCTGAACCTACTTCGATAAGTAAGCGATTGTATTCTAACATGTTTGGTTCCTCGACTGATATGTTTAGATAATTTTGGCGTAAACTTCTATCCCGTCGTTTTGGTTGTAATTTTCCTTGCTGCTGTACAAAACGTAGCCTGGCATGGATGGTAAATTACAATTTTTAGCTAACCAGCACTCGGTCAGGATAATTATATCGTTGCTAACATTAAATCTATGTTGGAAAGTACTAAAATTATCAAAATTCTTAACAATACTGCGTATATTTTGTGTAATTATTGTAAATCGGTTATTGTAAGGGGAACTTTCAACCTCACCCGCTTTTGACTCGGATACAGAGCAATTATCTAAGTCATTATTTAAGTTTTCAGCCATTATTTCTTTTAATCAATAAAAGATCTAGATAAAAATTTACAGATGGCGCTGTTAGTCGCCCTCATAGTCAATTAAAATGTACCTTTTTTCTGCAGTTTTTTCGCGGGACAGTCTCCATCGCCCGTTTTGTGGTCACAAGGCTTTTTAAAATGCAAACATGTAGCGCATTTCGGTGGGTCTCCTCTTTTTTACACTCCTTCATTGTGTGACCTTTTTCTCCGCAATGACCGCAAGTGTCTTTTTCTTCACGACAAAACTTAGCTGCATGTCCATACTGTTGACATTTAAAACAACGTGTTACTAGGGTATAGTCTCGCACTGGGCATGATGACCAATTTACAAACAATCGGTCTTTACATATGAGGGCTTTACGAATATTGGCTGAAATTTCTATAACGTAATTACAGGTCTCGGTGTTCTTTTTCCCTGACTTATGACTCAACTTGATTGATTTAAAAAAAGTTTCGTTGTCATGCTATCAGATTTTTCAGCCAAATTTTGGTGGTAAATGAAGCTAAAAACTTTAGATTTTTTTCAAGGCCAACGGTACTCCGATGACTACAATTCTAGGCCTGCGCTTGTTGGGTTCATCAACGGTACAACCAGAAGATGTCAGTTGCACCGATTGCTTTAGCTTTTCTATATCCTCTTTATTCTCTGTGCTTATTATAACTCCACCATTTCTGGTCTTGCGTAATCCCCTCACTTGTAGTTTCATGTCTTCAGGGCAGATGATTTTTTGGACAAGCGATTTTGTTTCATCGCTCGATTTCTTTCCGTCACTTGGATAGATAGCTACCGAGCTAACATTCCTGAGCAGGATGAAGTCCTTAGAGTTTTTCTTTAACTTGTTTGCGAACGATATTGTTCCCGTCACTGGTTTAGGACACTGTTCGAGTGACTGCTAGAGGGCACAAATTTTTCGGGAAAGATTACTAACTCTCATTTGATGACGCACACTTCGTTCAGGCATTGCTCGATAGTTGTCATCCAGTTTTGGATCTCGGGCGTGGACAACAACTCGTGGACTTGTTCATCTTCCTGGGTGCTCCGCGGGACAGGCCGTGGCGGGGCGACGGGCGCTGCGGCGACGCAGGGAGGCACGAGCACCGGGGAGTGCGTCGGCCTGCGGCGCGTCAGCAGGCTTCTATTGAAGGGACTACCTTCCATTATTCCTTATTATTTGTATTGTTATAAATAATATCACTAAAACTTATATCATTCAATTAGACACAAAAGGCTTGCTTCCGCCTGATACTAGGTCAAGAAATTTTTCAGTTAATTGTTTATTGTACTCATTAATTGGCACGTCCGATCACTTCGAACACAAGAAAAGTTAGTAAATTAGTACAAAATTAGTAGATAATAATTAGAAACGCTGTGCGTACAAATCAAGAACATATCGGGAACAATAGAACAACAATTTGAAGAAAACCTCTAAATGTAACAATAATAACAAGAACTTTAAAAAAATCCAATAACAATAACAACAAAAGAAAGGTGTTTCCACCCAATGCAATGCCACGGTGCAGAGACTCACCATCATCGCCGCCGCCGCCGCCGCCGCATACAAATCCAGGGGAGCCTTATGCATCGGCGCCGCGGCGGGGGCGGCGGTGTCCCTGCCTCCGCGGCATTGTATCAAAACACCTAACTCGAAAGTTTTAAAGCGCAGACACGCTATGCTACTACGCAGGTGCCATGTTAATTTGATCAAGCAGTACCTTTGTAATTCACTAACGTTTCTGGCACTATGTCTACTATCATAAACAATTGTTTTGACTCTACCCCACACAAAATAGTCTAGTAGAGTTAAATCCGGCGACCTGGCAGGCCACTGCACAGGTCCACCACGTACCATCCAGTTTTCCCCGTATTCCGCGTCGAGGTACCTGCAAGCTGTCCGCTGGAAGTGCGCTGGAGCTCCGTCGTGCTGAAACATCAGGTCTCGTAACAGATACAGAGGCACGTCGTCAAGTAACTGACTCAATGTTTCTCTGAGGAAACTTAAGTACGTTTCTCCATTCAAAAGTTCTAAGAATACGGGGCCGACTATGTATGGTCCCAGAACACCCACCCGCCCATACATTTAGTGAAAACTTATGTTGGTAGGAATTTTCTACTGATGCGTAGGTGTTAACATGACCCCATATGTGCCTGTTATGTTGATTGAACATACCGGCGCGGCGCGTGCAAAACGTACACTCGTCGGTAAAAAAAAATGTGCAACACGTGGAGCCAGATCCTGAGAGTTCAATTCTTGACAGCGGCGAAAGTGGTAAGGGTGCTGTCCGTCGTCTTGTAAAACTCTCCAAACGTAGGCGTGACTACAGCCGATAATTCTCGCTGCTTCACGTGTACTGGATTCTGGGGACGTCAAAGGGGTCGTCGCCTCTGTCCATTCCGGTAGGAGGAAAAAAAAGTTCCACTGTCTCTAATGTGCGGTTTACACTTATTAAGTAGTTAAGTTGGTAACTAAATTTTAAGTTACTACATGTCACTTGTGTGTCCAAAGGGGTTAAGTAGTTAAGCTCATAAGTTCAATTAAGATGAACAGTAATGAATGTCAATTCTGTACTAGATATGTGGTAAACGAGATGTTGGACAAATTCAGAAAAGAATTTGTTTCGGAAATTAAAATCTCTGTAAGACTGTTTTCAAAATTTTTTTAACTCGGTTATTCTCTCGTCTATACTCCTATTTCATATATTCTTCAACAAAATTTAAAGTTGAAACTAAAGTCCACTCCGGCATTTTGCTCCGGCCACCAGCTTTGTCAACTTACGCACTTAACTAAAAAATCACGTCCAAACGTGTTAAGGGAGAAGCCCTGCCCACCTACTTATACGAAAAATAGAACGAGTCCTAATCTACTTAATCACTTGCGTACAAAATTTTTAAGTTACCACTTGTCACTTAAATGACTGTTTACACGCAACTTTTATCTTAAAATTTAGTTACCAACTTAACCACCTCACGAGTACCAACCATAAGCCTTTGAGTGGCTGCTAACATTGTTTCGTTGGAGACGGAAACATCGTATTGCTCACTAAATTGTCGCACTGCCACTTTCACTTCCTTCGAGGTCAACGGATACCCACATTTTTCCATGACATGCCACTTTAGTTTCCCATTCTAATGATAGTTGGATGGCCTTCCTGGTGATTGCTGTTATTACCTATGAACAATCGTTGACCCACAGCTGTTCATCTTTTTCTGCCATTCATTTTCAACTGCTTCTACCAGATCATTTAAGGAATATGTCTTTTTGTTCTTGCCTTTGTCTTTTGCCATCTACAAATAAAAATATTAAATTACATAAAAATATATATTATTTAAGTATTATCGACAAGGTTATGACCACGGTCACATCACTAGCAATTTTAATAAAAATGGTTATTTAATTGCAACTTAGCTAAAAAAATTTAAATAGTTGCATTAACAGGACTGAAGAGATTTCGATCTTCTTTTGCAGAGTGGATAAATCGTTGAATGAAATAAATATATAGAAAACAACTTACCGTATTTTAAAATCACTTTCCTTGCGAAAAATCCTTCTAAAAACCACAAACACTACAATTTTACATCAAACGGAACTCCACGAGTACTCGACGTTGCTAAAAACAAAATAGTAGTTTTACAATGAGTCCTGTCAATGACATATATTACCTATACATTGACATATCATAGTCGTCTGTATTTGTTTTTCATGAAACCTGTGCTAGAAAATTCATATCACGTCTCCTTACTTCACCAAACTGATCCTAGATGGCAAAATTTACAGTAGTTGCAATTAGAAGACTCCACCTTATTACATTTAGAATTTTAAGTGTGAAATAGAAAATCGTTTTACCTATTGTTTAACCCAAAAAGTAAATTGTGATTATTTGTTTCGTTTATAGTTACATTCCATTGTCATAATAAGCTGATTATGGAAAAAGTTAGTTTTATTTTATAGAAGCAGGAGTTGGTTGGAATTTAATTTTTTCTGGCTACTCTCAGTACCGCACCTGCGCTCATCGGGGTCACGCACGCACGCTGCGTTTTGGTGGGTAAAAATATTTTTTACGGAGTCTAAGAGACTCCTGGTAGGTAGTTACGTAACTTTTTCATGAAGTGAATTCTTTTTTGTTTTAGTTGAAAATGGCGGCTAGCGATAAAGTTATTGAGCGATGGTCGGAGGAAGACCTTTCTTCAAATGAAGAGGATGTTTTAAACAAGAATTACAGTGATGTAGAAGTGGATATCGACGAATGTCATGCACTGCCCTGTAATTCCGCATAAAATCCAGAAATAGAAGGCGATGAGGAAGCAAATCTAGTAGAAAATTCTCAACCACAGAGCTCAATTATAAATTTTTCGTCGTATGATAAAGTCCCCTTGAGTGAAATACGATCAAGACCTCGGAAGAATTAATTCGGCAAAACTCGTTTTCGCTAGTCATCGACACATCGACACAGGCGAGAACATTCCAACACAACATCGTGCAGGAATAAGAGGGCGTAAAACAAGGATACAAAAATGTTCTTAATTCTCCATCTACACCCCTCGACATTTGGAATCAGTATTTCACGGATGATATGCTTGAAATAATTGTACTGCAAACTAACGAAAAATTCGATCTATCAGACAGAAGTAGGTACAAGAAGCAAGTATGTATCCAAGATATACAAGGTGTAATTAAATTTACTGAAAACGTCAGACACCCAATTGAATTTTACTATTTTAAATTAATTCAGCAAGTAATAAATTATTTTAATTAATAATCGTAGAAGATATGTGTATGTTTTGGTGTCATGCATGACTATTCTAGTTGATTCATAGCTCTTCATTTCTTATCAATGACGTAAGCGCAACAGCAATTCAACACATTGTGGATGGGCTGCGGCCAGACATAATATTAACGTCAATAAAATTAAAAGGCAGAGTACCTTTATTGTTTTAATTTTAATAGTACCAAAATATTTAGATAAAGTGATTCAAACTTTCCCATCACACTTTTCCAGGCTTTGGACTGGCAACGTGTAATATCTACGCGCACCTAGTTATCGGGTTAATTTTATTAAGCATACCGTCAACTGTGGCAACAATACCATATCTTTTGACATTTTATTAGTCTTTTCAATAACTATGATACTTTTTAAAGATTTTTTTTTGATATAGTCTAAAGCAAAGACCTGTGTCTACATGCTCAACGCTTTATATCTACAAAAAGTTAAATAAATACGTTAAAATGCTCAAAAATATAAGACAGGTAAAGTTGACACAGATTTGGCTACTTTACTTTCAATTTTACTTTGAAATATTGATCCGTAGAGACATCAGATGTAAAGTTTATTTTTATAATACGTACGGTATTGTGTTAAGTATTTAAGGTTAGCATTAAAGGGACATTATCCTCATGTATTAGATGATAGGTAAAGATAACACCCATTTTTTGAATTTTCATACAAACCAACGTATTTTGCCAGGGTTGCCAAAAACTTTACAAAGAAAAAAAACATTTCACTAAAGGTATTTATTTTATTTTATAACCTACTACTTTTATTTATAACTTACCATCTAAAGCTTTGGCACATAACTTTGGCCTAAATGATTAGCAATAACAATGAAACATAAACAATAACAATCGCATAAAATTAAGTTTACATCATACAAATCTTTCTAAAACTCAAGAACAAACTTATTACTTCTATAAGTTCTTTCCAATAATTTTCGAAAAATGTAATAGACTTTATCTCAAAAACAAAAAATGAAAATATAATCATATTTTATCACATATGTATCAACTCGAAAAAAACTTTATTTTTAAGCGTGCATGACGTGACACCCCTTCAGTAGGTAAAGATGCCACTATGCTAAGTTTGTTAATTTTACCTAACCTTAACTGACATTACCTTCCTCCATAACTCAAAAAATTGTAGTTGTATTTACCTAATTGGTAAATGAATTAAAACATTTGAGAATATGGTACTTACCATTAACTCAAAAAGAATCTTAAGTGCACTATGTTCCTTTCATGTAAACACAAGTTTTATCCAGTATAATCAAAAACACGAATGACAACACGTAAACGCAATGCGTCGTATTTTGACATTTTTTAAAGCTGCCTGCGTAAAACATTTTTTGGGATTTGCAATAAATGCAAAAATGTTCTACGTGCCATAGATAAAAAATAATTTTGTGAAATGTAACTCGGGTTACCTACCTACAGGTAAAGTTGTTCGCTAAAGGTGAAGTTGCCACAGTTGACCGGTACGTGTAGTAGATACGGTAACATTGTACATACATTTATTTACTTACACCGATAGCAAGCTAAAAAATGAAAGTGATACGTACTTACGCAATTAACACACGATAGCGTGTTTAAAAAATTTTAATCAATGTATTTACAATAATTTGTGGACGTTTTACCTAATAATCAATTTATTTACAAAAATAATTGAATTACTGACAAATCTCTGAGTTTTGTGGCAGCAAAGCTTCAATGTGCCTACCACCATTACGAACACACGTTAACGCACGATTTCTTTCACTGTTTTTTAACGAATTAAGCACTTGAATGTCACGTTTCACTATTTCAAATGCCATCCTTATTTTATTTCAAGTCCGGTGATCTCGCAGGCCACTGGACGGGACATTCTGGTGATTGTTTGCAGATGTATATCATCGTCTTCGAGCCATTGCAGTAACAATTGTGGCAAAGTTACTGTGAGAAAGTTGTGGTAAACCTCACCTGTTAAACGCGGTAAAAATACCGGTCCCAGTACGTATGGTCCGATGATACCCGCCCACACATTAAAAGAAAATCGGTGCTGGAGATGGTCTACTATTAATCCAGGATTTTTATGCGCCCACATGTGTCTATTATTTTGATTGAATTGTCCTCGTCTTGTGAACGTACATTCATCTGTCCACAGAATGTTTCTGTGGACAGATGAATAGTGTTCGAGATACTATTCAAAAAAATTTACACGAGGCTGGTAATCTAACTAACGGATTTAACTCGCGGCATCGTCTGTAACGGTAGGGGTGTTGACGGTCGTCTTTCAAAACCTTTCAGACAAAAAAGTGGCTGCAACGTTCTCACCATCTCACAATATTGCACGTTAGTTTAACGAACTTGCAAGCGCTAGCGTGAACTAACAATACCTACAGATTCAATCAATCACGCAAAGGATGAGCTTATTTTCAGCAAATTTTAGAAGTAGGGTCGGGTAGTAGACAGTGAATCAGTCGGACACAATGATACACTATAAGTATTTCAAGAACGCGACGTTGCCAAACCGTGCAACTCCTTCATTTAAGGCCGGTGCCGACTCGCTTCCCTCTCCTCAGTCGCCGGCAAGCTACCGCTACAAGCTATACTTGCGCGCAAGGAGTGCTTTTGTGTTTTCTTAGTTAAAAACTTTAAAAAATCTAGTAAGTACTGTTTTGTATTACTTTATTTAGGCAAAATTTATTGTATTTCTCTTATATTTCTTAGATTTTGTGTTCTATTACGCTTGATTTAGAATTATTTCTGTTTAAATCGCACGCGTAACGCTTAAGCCACATAATCTAAAAATTTAAAAATAGGCACACCTACAACACACCTACAACTAACCAATTTTGGGAAGGCAACAATGAACCATGGTTCATTGTACACTACATATGGTTCATAGTATACAACATTCACAAATATACTTTTTGTATGTAACTTTACTTTTTCTTTCGGCATGGGTCGCAACGCAGTAGGCCGAGAGAAAAGAAAAAAGGGAAGCCCTTCAGCAGATCAAATGCGGAAAGGCATAGAACTTCATCAACGTGGTTTAAGTTTAAGAAAAAGCGCGAAAGAGTGTAATCTTCCTTATCCTACTGTAACGCGTTGTTTGCGGAGTGGTAATTGAGGGTCCAGAAAGGAAATACCAAAGCTCTCTTCTATGTTTATTTTGCAGTAAAATTAAAAATATACAAAAATGCCTGTAAATACAAACAAAAAATATAAACAAAATTGAAATAAAAAATAGTCACACAAAATAAAACAGAAACATTAATACAATTAAATTTGATCTGAAAAGAAAAAGTAACAACAAAATAAAATTTTAATGAATGAGAATCCTTACCAAAAATTTTGGCTACGCACACTCGTGTACGTAAAAATAAATTATTGATTTCATGAAAACTTTGATTGTAGATAATAAAAAAATTGATAAACATGTAATTTTGAATAATAAACTCGGAAACAATAATAAATAAATAGATTCTAGTTGTTATGATGGATAATTTTTCGTGACTGGCTTGTCAAATCCAAAACATTGCCGTTCTCCGACACTACGTAATTCGTAGTTTAAAATTACGTCGGGAACGACAAAAAAATAAAATTTACTGACAAAAAGAGGTCGAAATAGACAACCGTCACAATACCCCGGGGGCCGGGAAAAAAAAATCTGAAAGATTTTTTCAGTATAGTTTTAAAAAAAAAATATGCAAACCAAATCAAAATAAACCGCATATACATATCGAATTTTAATATTTAATCTGCCAAATGAAAGAACGATCAAAAAAAAATAATAATTAAAAGCAAAATGAAAATTAATATTAACATCCTATAGAAGAATTTTTCTGAAAAAACATCCTGTATATATGAAAAAAAAAAATAATACTGATATATTGCATATCAACAAGTTATTTAATAGAAAAAAAAAAAAAAAACAAAACAGACGAGAGAGAGAAAAAAAAAATCCTAAATAATTATCTTAAATTACATGGTTCATGAATGATAAAATTTTAAACATGTTCCTGGAATATACAATGTTAATATACATCGTTCAACTCCATCAACGTACATTATAATTACAACATACATTCTCTTTCATACTAGTCTTATTCCAACTACTGGAAATAAAACATCATGCAGTTAGAGTTGCTTATGAGGAATCGTATCCTAAATAAGTCAACTCAACAGAGTTGGACGCAACGGCAAAAGGCTTTAATAGTTGCCATCCGCTGAAAATATTAATAGCTTATGGCTTCTTTAACGTGTCGCTAACTCCCGCACGGTGATTACTATAAACAAGTTTCAGTTAAAGACTGAAATAAATATGCCGGAAAGAAAAGAAAATCATAGCCAGTCGTGAAACATTGACTTTTAAATAAAATCCAAGGGTCTTTTGTGAAGTAATTAAAATACTTATGTAATAAACATATGAAAATAATTCTCACGGGAAAGTGATTCAAGCGTATAAATAATACACATAGGTATGGTTTAGTTTAACGAGTTACCTTAATAAACGCTCGTGCAGAAGGCTTAATTTTACAAGTTGCAAACCGCTTGAAAAAAAATTGAGAAAAAAAAATTGATAACATTTAACAAATTATACTATAAAGTATAATACAGATATTGAAAATAAGAGTTTACACTCCTAGAATTGCAAATATTAAATAAATTACACAATAAGTTAACCTAATACTACGATGATGATAATTAATTATAAGTTTTGACCAACGTCAATGTTAATGGTATAGCCAAACGATAATGAGGTGCATAGAAAAAAAAAAATAAGACAAAAAGAATCGGCTTATGCTCGCCGTGAGATAATTAGCAATAATTATATATGAATTCATATAAAGTAATTGGTAACAACCAATCTAGTCACTCAAAGAAGAAGTTAAACGCGGTAGAGGTTTAATGTCTCTGATATGCCAACGACCTAATGGGTTATTATTCATATCCACTAAATCGTAAATTAATGGTGAAACTTTATTTGAAACTTTACATTTAATAAATTTGGGTGCAAACTTAGCACAAAAATGTTTTTTAGAGGAACTTATTACATAGTTTCGCCTCCAAATAATATCACCGTTATTAAATTCTAAATTCTGATGATGTTTGTTATAATAAGTTGCATTATATTGATGTGCATTAAATAACCGTTTCTGTACTTCGGAAAAGATAGGTAATAATTGTCCTATGTTTTCAGCATATACATCCCTAGGACTGAAAATTAGTTCATCTCTGGAATCTTTATTTTTGTAGATAGATCCACATGTAACAGCTTCTCTACCAAATACTAAAAATGATGGAGTGAATTTTGTGGTTTCATTAACCGCAGTATTAATAGCAAACTGTATTTTGTTTATATAGGTATCCCAAGTTCTGTGATCTTTATCTATAAAAGCTGCAATCGCCGTTACAATAGTTTTATTGTAACGCTCAACGGTGTTAACCTGTGGACAGTAACGTGTGGTGTAATGTATTTTTGGTATGTTGTAAAATTTAAATAATTCAGATAATTCTGTACTTATCATTTGAGGACCATTATCTAATATAATAGTTTCTGGAACTCCATAAACCATAAAAACTAAATTGTCCAATATATGGCGAATAATAGAAGCGGTTGCATGTTTTATTGGAAATAACAAACAATATTTAGAAAAACAACAAGTAACTACAAATAGAAATCTATTCTGCTTACGTGAAGTAGGAAGTGGACCTATCAAATCTATGGATAAACATTGGAAAGGGCGTGAACAATGTTTGGGTTTGCCCATTAAACCAATTAAGTTTTGATTTTGGTGCTTGGTAGCTAAACAAGTCTCGCACTTAGCAATAAACATGGCTACGTCTTTATACATGCCAGGCCAAAAATAGAGATTTTTAATTCTATGGTATGTTTTAAAAGTACCAAAATGTGCCGTTTGGGGAGTAGAATGATTTTGTGTAATAACAGATTCCCTAAATTCTAATGGTATTACTTGTTTCCAATTAAATTCAGAGTTAAATAATGTGTTAGATCTACAAAATCTAAACAATTTATTATTATGAATCATGTAATCCGGAGTACTAGAAGGAAATGATAAACATTTATTATAAATTGCTAAATACCAAGTGTCTTTAGTTTGAGAAGTAGAAAAATTAATTAAATCAATTGGTTTTATACGTGATAAAGTATCTGGTACGACATGATCTGAGCCTTTTTTGTGTTTAATTACGAAATTAAACATAGATAGACGAATACTCCATCGAGCTAATCTGCCAGTAGGATTATTTAAATGCATAAACCACTGAAGGGCTGCGTGATCAGTATAAATTGTAAATTGTAATCCATTATCTAAATAACAACGCCAATGCTCTAGTGCCGTAATAACACTTAAAAGTTCACGTTCAGTGACTGAATAATTCTTTTGAGCGCCTGTAAGTGATTTACTCATATAAGCAATAGGTTTATCAATATTATCGACTTCCTGAGTTAACATTGCGCCAATGCCATAGGAAGAGGCATCACAATGAACAGCAAATGGTTTAGAGAAATCTGGACATGCCAGAACTGGTGTACTAATTAAAGCTTGCTTATTAGCCTTGAAAGCAATTTCAGCTTCATCAGACCACTTAAATGGAGGTGATTTTTTGCTTGTAGAAGTTAATTTAGTTAACGGTGCTGCAAGAGTGCTTAAATTAGGTACAAAACGTCTGTACCAGTTGGCAGTACCCAAAAAACGTTTGACCTCCTTAGCAGATTTTGGAGTTTGTATATCAAGAATAGCTTGAACTTTTTTAGGATCCGTTTTTAAACCATTTTCATTAACTACATAGCCTAAGTACTTTAATTCTTTCCGGAAAAATGAACATTTTGGAAAATTGACTGTGAGATTGGCATCTGAAAGTTTTTTAAGAATTTTAGTAAGTATATCGACATGTTGTTCAAAGGTTTGAGAGATACAGACTATATCGTCGATAAAATAGAAAACATTATTATCATTTGTAAGGTCATTTAGTAGATTTTCAATGAATCTTTGTTGGGTAGCAGGTGCATTAGTTAAACCAAATGGCATAACTTTAAATTGAAACATTCCTCGGCCTGGAACATGGAATGCAGTTTTGAGTTTATCCTCTTTTTTTAAGGGAATATTCCAAAACGCTTTAGCAATGTCAATAGATGATATAAATTTAGCATCTTTAAGGTTATCTTATATATCAGAAATGAAAGGAAGTTTGTAAGCATCTTTTTTTGTGATATCGTTTAATTTACGACTATCAATACAAAATCGCCAAGTACCATCTTTTTTAGGTGTAATAATAACTGGGTTCAGCCATGGGCTGTCACTGGGTTCAATGACATCTAATTGTAACATATCATCAACTTCTTTACAAAGAGCTTTTTGTTTCTCAGGAGAAAGTCTGTAACAGCGTTGACGAATAGGTGGATGGTCTCCAGTGTCGATGAAATGTTCGACTAAATGAGTACGACCTAAAGGTTTACATTCAGTTGAAATCAACCTAAACTTTTCCATAATTGCATCTGCAATAATTTTTTGTGTATCTGTTAAAGAATGGTATTCATGTAAATGAAAGTTAGGATCTGTATTAATGAGAAAAGATGAGTTTAAATTTGAAGGTTGTAATGTGATATTACTAAGAATATCCGGAGCAAGATTAAAAGTTTTCCAAAAATCAATACCCAAAATAAGTGATTCAGTGATTTCTGGGATCACATGAGCTGTAATTAACGCAAATTTATTGTTATAAAAAGTAGGAAGAGTAATAATGCCGATAGAAGAAATAGTTTGTCCGTTTGCAACATTACCTTTTATTAAACAGCTTTTTTGCATAAAAAGACCATGTTGTGATAAAATTTTATGAGAATTATTACCCAATATAGTGATAGCACTACCACTATCTAAAAGACCATTTAAAGTTAAATCGTTTACTTTTATATGTAAATAAGGACGTTCAAAATCTGATGTTTTATTAAAGAGGAGAGCACAAGTGTTATAAGATTTAAAAAAAATTGTTAAAGTTTTTAACCATGTATCCCAATCTTTTTTGTCAAAATTTGATGATTTAACACTATTATTTTTATTTATACACTCCTCGTAATTTAGTTTTTTGGAATCGACTTATTACAATTAGGACATTTACTAGTAATAAAGTCTTTTTTTCCACAACGAAAACACACTATATTAGTGTTAGTACAGTCTTTTAATAGATGTGTATTAGATCTACAACGTGGGCAAGTGAATTTATAAAAATTCTGATTTTTATTAATTGCAGCTACAGTATTAGGCAATGGATTAGCTACAGCTGCTATGGAATTATATGTACAAGCTTTAAAAGGAAATTCAGGAATATATGGTTGATTATGTGAAAATAGAGTATTATTATACGATTTGTTATTAGAATTCGATGTAGAAGGAATAGGAAAAGAATGATAATGATCTGGTGGTGATGATGAAGAGTAGTAAGATGTATTATTAGAAACTTGGAGAATGCTTTCTGTAAATTTGCATGATTCCAAGAGGGAATTTACAGTATGTAAATCAGAAGGTGAAAGACGTAATGTGAATTCAGGTTTAAGATTTCTAACAAGAGTATTAATTTTTTCTTTTTCGGACATTGGTTCCAAGAGTTTTGAAAAAAGAGATTCCATTGTAGCAAAGTAAATGATAATTCTCTCATTATGTTTTTGTTTACGAGCATCGATTACTTTTTTTAGTTTATAATCGTAATCGGTAATTGCAAAATCATTCAACAATGCCGATCGGAAAGATGACCAGTCATTAATAGTCGACTTTCTAGCTCTAAACCAATCAAGAGCAGATCCAGATAAAATATCATAAATATGTGAGAATAAAGATTTTTCAGAAATATTTTTTATTTGTGAAAATTCTTCAAGTTTTTGAATAAAATCCTTTGGACAACCTTCACCTTTATAAATAAATCTTTTTAAATCATTGTTAGTTCGATTTTCTGTAATTTTACTGACCTTATCAGTTAATGCTTCGAAAAAAAAAGGGGTTGTAAATTAATATTTTGTGTGGATTCTGCGGAATGATATGTGGAATGTGTTGGTGATTTTTCCAAATTTTTAAAACGTGAGTCTAATTGAGTTAAATCATTCCAACATGAATTTATTAAATCTAACTGTTCTGAAGATAAATCTGATGTAATGTCAATGAGACCTAATCTTGTTCTTATATGAGTTAAATAAGGTGAAATTTTTTGTTTCCTAATAGGATAAGAGTTTATACAAGCTTCAACAAGTTTTAAATTTTTTTTAATGGTATTAATATCCTCTGAAAATTCTTCAGGGCTATTTTGTAAAATTTCTGTTTCAGAATCTACATTAATATTTAATAATAATGATCGTAGTTCGTCTACAGATTGCGTCGAAGAAAAATTTATATTTCTGATTTTTAATTCATAAATTATTTCAGGTTTATTTAGTTGTGAAAAATTCATTGCAAAATCCAAAAAAAAAAATGTTAAAGTGAAATAAATTTGTTAATAGTCGTTATGCAGAAAAGAGCCTTAAAAATATACGTATTTTCAAGTGATGAAAATGAATAGAAAATGTTATTTAAATAGTGAAATTACTGGGTTATAGAATAAATGTTGTGCCTTCAGAAAATTTCTTCAAAGATATTATAACGAAAGAAACTAAAGAAACTTAAATGTCTGAATAATTTAGCAGTAATTTGATATATTATAGTAGATATATAACCTAACTAGTGAATGTTAATGGTTGAAAATGGTAACAAATAAAGTTTTATGCCTGACCTCAATAATAATTATAAAAAATTATTTTTAATGTTGCTATTCCTCTGTTGATATTGTTCCTCCTCTCTTCTCCATAAACTGCGTTTGAATGGTCGGCGCCAGTGTGTAACGCGTTGTTTGCGGAGTGGTAATTGAGGGTCCAGAAAGGAAATACCAAAGCTCTCTTCTATGTTTATTTTGCAGTAAAATTAAAAATATACAAAAATGCCTGTAAATACAAACAAAAAATATAAACAAAATTGAAATAAAAAATAGTCACACAAAATAAAACAGAAACATTAATACAATTAAATTTGATCTGAAAAGAAAAAGTAACAACAAAATAAAATTTTAATGAATGAGAATCCTTACCAAAAATTTTGGCTACGCACACTCGTGTACGTAAAAATAAATTATTGATTTCATGAAAACTTTGATTGTAGATAATAAAAAAATTGATAAACATGTAATTTTGAATAATAAACTCGGAAACAATAATAAATAAATAGATTCTAGTTGTTATGATGGATAATTTTTCGTGACTGGCTTGTCAAATCCAAAACATTGCCGTTCTCCGACACTACGTAATTCGTAGTTTAAAATTACGTCGGGAACGACAAAAAAATAAAATTTACTGACAAAAAGAGGTCGAAATAGACAACCGTCACACTACATTAAGAAGATATGTATTAAAATACCTCACGGACAGTTCATGTACTTTAGTGTCTATTTATGAAGTTAACTGCATTTTCACCGAAGACCAAGAACGTGAATTGAAAAGCTATATAGTTGAGTGTTCAGAATTGTTTTATGGGCTTTCATCAAAGGATGTGCATAAAGTTGCGTATGAAACGGCAAAAATCAACAACATAAAAATGCCTTCATCTTGGGTTAGGGACAAAATTGCTGGCAAAGACTGGTTGCTTTCTTTCAAGAAACGAAATCCCGACTATCATTCAAAAAACCAGAAGCTTGTAGCTTAGCCCGGGCTACTGCCTTCAATAAAAACAATGTCCAAAAATGTTTCAACAACTTAAGACAAGTATTGCAACGACACCCATCATTTGGCAACGGCAGCAGGATTTTCAACCTAGACGAAACCTCAACAACCACGGAGCAACGGCCCCAAAAAGTTCTAGCTCCGACAGGAAAAAGTGTGTGTAAGATCACGAGTGGTGAACCCGGGGTTCTTGTCACAACTTGCTGCATAGTGAGCGCCACGGGACATGCATTGCCACCAACTATGGTGTTTCCTAGAAAAAAATTCCAACAACATATGCTACACGGTGCACCATCTGGGTCCTTAGGTTTGGCAGCATCTTCGGGTTGGATGAACTCGGAAATATTTGTTGATGTCATGAGACATTTTATACAACATTCGTCAGCTTCTAAAGACAACCCTGCTTTATTAATAATGGACAATCACGAGAGCCATTTATCTGTCGAAGCAATAAATCTGGCTAAATCATCAGGAGTAACTATATTAACTCTCCATCCACACACCACTGCAAAAATGCAACCTCTAGATGTCGGACTTAATGCGCCGTTCAAAACATTTTACAACTCTGCAGTGGATTCGTGGTTAATGCGAAACCAGGGAAAAAATTTCACTATCTATAATGTCGCTGAATGTGTGGGACAAGCGTACTTAAAGGCAATGACTCCTACAAATTTTCACGGAAATTGACTTTCTACCTAGTTCTGTAAGTGACAGACCAGAGAAAATACCTCGAGATGATGAAACTGATGCTGAGGATGAAGAACCGATACTCAACCGCGCACTTTTGTCTTCACCCTCAATTTTGTCTCCGGTTTCACCACCAAGCGAATCTGCTGCTGAAGTCAGAAAATTAACATCACCTAAGATTGACAATTTAAAACCCCAAACAATCCCTACTGCTGTCTCAGACATGCAAACACCATCGACATCCAAAACTTTTATATCTCCAAAAGTGTTTAGACCTCACATTAAAGCAGGTCCTCGTAAAGGAATAAAAAGAAACCCGGAAGGAGTATTATTGCCACAGATACACCAGAGAAAAACGCAATAGAAGAGAAGAAGAAGAATTCAAAGAAAGAAGTTAAGAAATCAGTAAAAAAAGTAAAGCAAATTCTCGTAAAAAATAAAAAGGCAAAAAAAAACAGTTCATACAAATTACACTGAGACATCTGATAGTGAAGAATTTGTTGCTTCTGGATCCTCTTCTGGTGGGGAAAATTTTATTAGCGACGACGATGAAAGAGTTTTGACCCACTTTTCACCCCTAAAAAGAGACCCACAAGTAGGAGAATATGTGATTGTGGAGTTCATTTCCAAAAGCACGAAAGTTTATTATGGAGCCAAAATATTAAAAAAACTCGATGACGAAGAGGATGACAGCGATTTCTTTGTTTCTTTCTTGAAATTAAAGAACAAAGTGCAACAAAAGTTTTTTGATCCAATAGACTTAGAGACTGCTGGAGTAAAAGCACAAGATATAAAATATATTTTGCCACCTCCTCCAATTCAAGGAACCAGCCGTCGTAAAACGACCCTTAGGTTTCCTGTAGACATGTTATTTATAAATTTGCGTTATTAAATTTTGTATTTATACCTAACTAAGATTTATACCTACCTGTTGATGGAAGCGTTCAATAGACGTTATTCCATTTGTGTTTTTGCCAAATATAAGACTGTATTAAGTGAGATTCCTAATGTTGTGATATTTTTACCCTTTCCATGCGGGATCTTACTTTTAATATCGCCGTCTCTATACGGACGACCTTTTATAAGATCGCTTCTCTAGAACGATGGTCGAGATATTACGTCCTAACCAATATGCTCCATCTGTACGAAGGGCGTAATAATAGGTCTTTACCTATGAAACTGCCGTTTTGCCGTACTGGCCATTTCAAATGAAAAATTTTTTTTTTTGACTTATAGTTCTAATTTCAAATTAATTTTATTTGACAAACATGGAATTCTTTTTCTAAAATCGTCATTTGTGTAATAGTGTTTTGTTTTCAACGCATTCGAACATTTTTCGTCATCATGGATAAGTTAAAAATTCGAGTAATTATGGAGTATGAGTACCGTCGTGGCAGCAAAGCGGCACAAGCGGCACGCAACATCAACGACGTTTACGGAGCGAACACTACAAACGAACGCACCACCCGTTATTGGTTTACCCGCTTCCGTTCTGAAAATTTTGACCAGAAAAATGAACCCCGTGGTCGTCCGAAAACTTTGGTCGACAATGACGAATAAAAGGCAATTATGGAAGCTGATGAAACTCAATCCACGGCTGAATTAGCAGCAGCTTTCGACGTTAGCATCAAAACAATATTGGTCCATTTGCATCAAATTGGCAAGGTAAAAAAGCTTGACAAATGGGTACCCCACGAACTCAATGACCGCCAGCGCGAAGTACGCGTGGAGACGTGCCCTGCACTGCCCAGCAGGCATACAAATGAAGGAATTCTGAACCGCATTGTTACTTGTGACGAGAAATGGATTCTGTTTGACAATCGTAAGCGCTCAGCAAGTTGGTTGGACCCTGGTTCAGCACCCAAACAATTCCCTAAACAAAAACTTACCCCTAGAAAAGTGATGGTCACTGTTTGGTGGTCTAAAGCGGGTGTAAATCATCACAGCTTCTTGCCAAACGGGACAAGCATTACTGCAGATGTGTACTGTGAAGAACTGAACACAATGATGGAGAAGCTCGCACGTCTCCAACCAGCTTTGGTCAATTGTTCAGCTCCACTGGCCCTGCACGACAACGCGCGACCTCATACTGCACAGCAGACGGTCTCCAAGCTACAAGAGTTGGGGTTGGAAGTTCTCCGTCATCCGCCGTACTCACCAGACCTTGCGCCTACAGACTTCTACTTTTTCCAGAATTTGGATAACTTCTTGGCGGGGAAAAAATTCAATACCCGAGAGGCAGTACAAAATGCCTTTGAAGAATTTGTTGCCTCCCGTCCAGCTGATTTCTTCAAGAAAGGCATCAATAAGCTACCAATGCGTTGGCAAAGATGCATTGATTGCATGGGTGATTATTTTGATTAATAGAAATAAAAAATATATAAAAAAAATACGCTTCATTTATTTCGTGAAAAACGGCAATTTCATAGGTAAAGACCTAATATTACGTCTGCCCAAATCTATCACCAGACGCGGTTGGCGTATTATTACGTTTCCCAAATTATATAGACAACATCGGTGTTGCCATTTGTAATAAATATTACCCAACTATTATTTTTGTTAAGCTAAAAATAAATAGGTGTTTTATTATTGTATATAACTAAAGATAAATATATTATTTATACTATCATATTTTTTTTGGTAAATAAGGTAAATAAGAGCAAAAAAATATACTTAGGTGTTTTATTGCTATTAAATTTTAAAAAAATATTAATCGCTCTTATTTATTAAAATTTATGATTATAAAAAAAAATATAGATGGTTATTTAAAATAATAAAAAGCGAGGAGGAAAAAACTGTTATACTACTACTGATAACTGTTACTGATTTACTATTTTCATAATTTCAATATAAAGCTTAGAACGCATACATGGCCTTAAAAATTTGCAATTCTTCCATCAATAAAAGGCCAAAGTGGTAATTCCTTTTATCTATTCCTTTTTCTCGAACACACTCGGGACAAGATGATTTTTCATTTATTTTATTAGTATCTGGGATTGGATTATTGATTTCATCAGATTTACAACTAGAACTAGATTTTGGAATGCTTCTAATATCATTTAAACATATGACTATTTGGTAATATTCGTTGGGGTATCTTAAAAAGATCTTGAGATTCTTCATACTCGCCAATAATAGAACTTGAACCTTCTGGGTCAATTTCAGTATCACTTGCACGTTTTCTCGACAAAACGCTTTGTGATATCGCATCATCATCGATAAAAATGGCTGCGAATTTTGTTCATTTTCGTCGATTTGATTATCGTCGGAAGTTTTATCTACGACAAATATTGGAATGAAAATGTGTTGATATCAACACACAAAAATGTTCAAATTAATAACAATACTTTACAACAAACATAAACAACAACTTACCATTCATATTTTTTACACTTTGTTATACTTAAATAATCCTGAAACTTGGAACACTTGTTCCACCTTATCATATATATGAATAATAAGTGAGTATTTTTCCACCATTTCAGTAGCGCTGTTGCGTCTTATAACCTACGCACAGGAGTGCCGTCCTTGTCGTTGATCTGCTCGTTTATGGCGGCAACTTTGTTTCAACGGAATAATACGCCCACCGTATGGTAAACGGATTTTGGTCGGACGTGATATTACGCCAGCCGCATGGAAAGGGTTAAATAAAAAACATTTCGACTGATGCAAGTGCCATTGTTAGGTTATAAAAAAAACATAGCGTTATAAGTCCGCAATAAGTAATTTTTTCGAAAAGAATTTTGATCTTTTTTAGATAGATAAATAAGATTGCATTAAGTGTTATTTTTCCTGTTATTATTCCGTATGTAACGAAGTTTATGATTTTTGTTATTTTTTTTTTCAAGAAAACATTAGGAGCAATTATTAAGTTAAGAAATTTTAGAAGTTTATATTTTGTGTTGATTTATAAGATTAAAAAAAGTCTGTGATTATGACAATTTTATGTGAATTTTAAAGAACTTTAGATCTTTGTGTTATTATTTCTTCTAAAGACATAATAGCTTTCTCAATTTAAACTGCAATTGATATAGTTTTCTTAAGTTTTGATAAAGCTTATAATTTTATGTTCTTTTTGTATTTCGTCACGCTTTGTATTGATATTAATGATTGGCGTCCTTTTTCCAGTTAATTCATATAGTTTTGTTATTCAGAGTTGAGTTGGAGTCGTTAAAAAAGTCCCTAAATAAAACTGATACAAAAACATTTTTTGTTATTGGATTCCATTGGTTTTTATTGTACGATAAAGCATTAATACTGTTAATATTTTGTACAATATTGTTCCTTAATAAAGATAAAAAACATTTCCAATCGTTTTATTTGCCATAATTGGTTTTGGTCGCAATTGATTACTTGCAGCCCTATTCCATGGTTCATTGTATACTGCGTGGTCCAATGTATCCTACCACCCAGTTCATTGTACCCGCATAGGTAGTGCACAGTGAACCAAAGCTCACTTTGTAAAAAAGGTTCAACAAGTTAAGTTTGAGTACTTGCTGAGGAGTAAGTTGTTACAAACTAAGTTAACTATTAAAATTCCTACACTACACAATAAAAATGACAAACGTATAGTGAATGGTTCTGAAGTTATGAGTGTTCAAACTTTTTGTGGTTCATTGTCTACTACCCTACCCTACCCGTTTATTTTGTAAAGTGACATTCTTTCGCTTGTTTTGTTACCCAGCATTGAGCGTTATTGTGGACTTTTTGCTAATATACCGCCAGCGCCGATATCCAGACTATTTGGCGCCTGCGTCGTCTGTCACCCGTCTTTACCCCGCACCCCAAGCTTCTCATTGAATAGAAAGGTGTACCGCGTACGCTTGAGTTATGTAGTACTTTGTTTATGAATGAATTGGCTTTTTCGAAAAAAAATTAAACAATTAACCTATGAAATAAAGTGGTGTAATCGATTCTACTCTCGATTCTGAACAAACTACTTTCAGGTTTTCAGTTTACTCAATTACCTACACCTTGTAGATTTCGTAGAACTAATAATAGGACTTTACCTATGAAACTGCCGTTTTGCCGTACTGGCCATTTCAAATGAAAATATTTTTTTTTTGACTGATAATTCTAATTTCAAATTAATTTTATTTGACAAACATGGAATTCTTTTTCTAAAATCGTCATTTGTTTAATAGTTATGTGTTTTGTTTTCAACGCATTCGAACATTTTTCGTCATCATGGATAAGTTAAAAATTCGAGTAATTATGGAGTATGAGTACCGTCGTGGCAGCAAAGCGGCACAAGCGGCACGCAACATCAACGACGTTTACGGAGCGAACACTACAAACGAACGCACCACCCGTTATTGGTTTACCCGCTTCCGTTCTGGAAATTTTGACCTGAAAAATGAACCCCGTGGTCGTCCGAAAACTTTGGTCGACAATGACGAATTAAAGGCAATTGTGGAAGCTGATGAAACTCAATCCATGGCTGAATTAGCAGCAGCTTTCGACGTTAGCATCAAAACAATATTGGTCAATTTGCGTCAAATTGGCAAGGTAAAAAAGCTTGACAAATGGGTACCCCACGAACTCAATGACCGCCTGCGCGAAGTACGCGTGGAGACGTGCCTTGCACTGCTCAGCAGGAATATAAATGAAGGAATTCTGAACCGCATTGTTACTTGTGACGAGAAATGGATCCTGTTTGACAATCGTAAGCGCTCAGCAAGTTGGTTGGACCCTGGTTCAGCACCCAAACAATGCCCTAAACGAAAACTTACCCCTAGAAAAGTGATGGTCACTGTTTGGTGGTCTAACGCGGGTGTAATTCATCACAGCTTCTTGCCAAACGGGACAAGCATTACTGCAGATTTATTTATTTATTTGGGAAACATACAACTATTTAATGCAGTTAAGTTAATTAATAATGGGTAACACAAAAGTCACTAGAGTTTCCAGTCAAAAATTTTACACAAATCCAATAATAAGAATACAACAATAATAAAACTTATGATACTATTCAAATATTCAAAAAACAAAAATTAATACTATAAACTAAAAATAAAATTTAAAGTTAAATGTCAAGTATGTCTCTTAATTTCTTTTTATACACGTTCATGCTACCGTCAAACGTATCAATTGAACTAAATGTTATTGTAATTATTACATGCTCTGTATAAAAATGTGTTTGCAGTATAGTTTGTTCTTACGAGGGGAACACTAAACAAATTCTTATTTCTAGAGTTTATTCGAGGGCACCTAATACGTACATTTCTTAGAAGTGAAGGAGAATCAATAAAATTATTAATTATTTTGAACAGAAGCATCTGGGCCCTTTGACAGCGGCGATCATGCATTAAATTTTTTTCGCACATCTTTTTATAATTGGCCCTGCAATGCGAACATCTAAAGGAAAGGTATTTCATGAATTTGAGATATATTTTTTCAATGCTATGTATATAGATATTGTACTGGGGATTCCAGACAGTTGAGGCATATTCCAAAATCGATCTAATGAAACTGTTAAATAAAAGAGTAAATGTAGAACATCGCTTAAAGTCTTTAGCAATTCTAAAAACAAATCCCATCATTCTGAGGGCTTTTGAAAGTGTAGTCTCTATGTGCTTGTTAAATGATAGTTTCGTATCAAGAATCACCCCGAAGTCCTTTACCTCTTCAACGCGATTCAAAGGTTTCTTTACTAATATAGTAATTGCGTAATATATTTTTCTTTTTCTTTCTGGTGAAACTAATTACATAGCATTTTTTAATGTTCAGATGTAAATAATTGTCTGCACAATAAGTTTTTAAATTAGTAAGGTCATTTTGGAGCAAATTGCAGTCAGAGTCAGTTTTAATAGTTTTATAAATTTTCATGTCATCAGCGTATAAAACGAAATTAGATTGTTTTAAAATCAAATTAATGTCATTTATATATAAATTAAATAGTAAAGGACCCAAATGAGAACCCTGAGGTACTCCTGATGTAACAAGAATAAAAGATGAACAAAATCCCTTAATAACAACAGCCTGACTGCGCTCTCGGAGATAGGATTCAAGCCACCGAAGAAGATCACCGTGGATACCGATGTTACCCAGTTTACTTATAAGGAGAGCGTGAGAAATTTTGTCAAAGGCTTTAGAGTAGTCGGTATACACTGCGTCCACCTGGTAGCCATTACCCATTGCAGTGGCAACGTTATGCACAAATTCGCAAAGATTTGTTTCAGTACACTTTTTCTTAACAAACCCATGCTGCTGCACAAAAATAATAGGACTAAGTATGGGATAAATCACATCAAATACACATTTTTCGAATAATTTAGGGATTATATTTATTTTTGAAATTGCTCTATAATTTTGAATATAATGTTTATCCCCAGATTTATAGATAGGAATAATGTACGATTGTTTCCATGCCTTAGGGAAAGTACCAGAACGTAGAGATAATTGAAAGAGAAAGAACAACGGGTTAGAGAGAGACCTCCAGCAATTTTTTAGAAATAGTGCTGGTATACCATCAGGTCCGCAACCCTTGTTAACATCCAAAGCCCTAAGGTATTTTTCTACAATCTCAATGGAAATACTAACAGAAGATAACGAGACGTGACTGGAATTAGGTGAAGCGGCCTGAGTTGACGTATTGCGAGGGATTGAATCTGTTTGCGGTTCAAATACCGACTGGAAATAAGAGTTGAATAAATTGCACATATCAGCTCCATCTGAACAGATTACATCATTTAGAAAAACAGATTTTGGAAGTACATTGGAGCATTTTTTTGATTTGACAAAACTCCAAAATTGTTTACTATTCTTTTTTATCTTATCTTCAGTACTTGCAATAAACGTATTGTAACATTCGAGTTGTACGGCTTTTTGGCGTTTACGCAGGAGGTTGAAAGCGTCATAGTCACTCAGTCTGCCATATAATTTCCAGCGCTTATGAAATTTTAATTTTTCTTTAATAATTTTTATAAGAGCTTTGGAAAACCATGGAGGATACCTCGACTCGCCTTTTACTTCCAATCGAGGTACGAAATTACTGATAACCTTGTTAATTACCTTGTAAAATTCATCTAGGGCTAGGTCTATATCATTTATGTTATATAGCTTTGACCAATCGTGAGTACGAATTGACTCATTTACTACATCATAATCAGCTTTGCGAAACAATTGAATGAGACGGGGCGCAGGTCTTAAGCATTCAAAGCTAGGTATTTGAAATTGACATTTTAATACAGGATGGTGTCCGTCTTCTGGCACTAGTGGTTCACTACATCTGGTTATAAAGCAGGAAGAGTTACCTAATATCAAATCGAGTAACCTATTATTAACGTTTGATACATTATTGTACTGTTTAAAGTCGGTAAAGCTTTGAAAATTAGAAACTAAATGCGAAATAGCGTCATTTTGATTTGAGTCTAGCAATAAGTACTCATTAGCAGACGCTGCAACCCACTTGGCCTGTGATACGTTAAAGTCACCAACTATTAGGTACTTGTCAAAAGGCTGTGCGACAAAACGATCAGATTACAGTTCAAAGAATTCATTTAAAGCATCGTGATGAAGCGAACAATGAGGGAAATAACCGCAATAAACTTGGATACAGGTAACTTTACTTATAACAATTGAAACTAATAAAGCATCTGCTGCACTGTTTGTGATAGTAATTGTAGAAAAATGTTTTACGGAGAAGCGTTGATGCACCGCAATTAGTACACCCCCACCAACACTATCGCCACGCGATGCATAATCACGATCACACCTATATACGCAATATCTTAAGTCAAAGAGTTCAGCATCATAAATTCCCGGCAAGAACTGGTTCGAAGTTGTATTAAATGTTACTTCGATTTGACTATTCACTGACACGAGAAACACGACGAGGGACTAATCCATTGGGCCTAATATATCAGTTGTTCAATTCTTTTATGAAGCAATGTAGAGAAGTGTATGCAATAGGAAGCTACGCATTTGTTGATGAAATGCTAGTAGCATATCTTGGCAGGTGCCGTTTTAAAATATATATGCCTAAAAATCCCGCTAAATATGTACTCGTAGGCACCATAAAAAAAAATCAACAGAAAATAGAGTTCTTGCCTTCACGTCAGTGACAGCTTGAATCATCTCCCTTTGGCTGTACCAACCATATAACAATTACATATTTTGTGCAGAAAAATAAATAAAGCCGTTGTAATTTCAAACATGCACCACGCCCCAAATGTAGATGAAGCTTCGAAAAAACGCCCAAAGGAGACGTTTCATTTTCGGCTAGCGCGATGTATACCAGTTCTAAATGTATGAAAAAATGTGGTGGACATACTAAAAATATTTGAAATATTATACATTATGTTCTACTTTGAAACAAAAAACAAAAAATCATGTGGCCACATCGAGGTGACGCGACGTTTTTATACTCGGCATTGTTGAAACAAAAATAAGAAACAGCGTGGTTGTACCACTGAGTCGTGACAAATTGTTGTCTTTAGTTATAGTCTGTGGTTTGTTCTGAGTTAGAGCTGACTGTATGATTTCAATAATCAATATAGACTGCGAGTTACGACTTACAATATTAAAAAATAAGGTAAGTATAACTAACTTTTGAATGACCTTGGGACCTTTTTCAAAATAAATTTACAGAGTCTCTTTATGTCTATACAAAATTATTCTTATCTGCATCTGTTAGCTCGGCAAGTCTCGTATCCAAGTATCCAAACGACGAACACCCTCAAACGGCACTCGTTCACGAGTTAACGCGGGATCCAGCCATCGCGCTCCTCAACCATATTAGAGGGAAGTGAGCGACCCGTCACCAGACGCTACAATAAGAAGACGTACTTTAGTAACAATGACGCTTTAGATATTCTACGGGACGAAGAACTCAGACGAACAAACAGACACATTAAATTGGAAAATAAAAGTAATAACAGAATTATTAAAACATAAATATCGACGCTGGAAAGCAAACACGTAGTAACCAACACATGGAGATTTTTTTTTATTACACCATTGTTATCAGAAAAAAAATCTGCGTCAAATGATCTAGGTCACGTTACTCTACGATTAAAACTATCGAAAATAGGATTTTAAAATTTTCCACTTTTTTTAAATTTTTGTACCATAAAACGCTGTTAATAACAAAAAAACCTACATTATTTTTTACTTTGTTACTTACCACAATTCAGTTTTCATAAAAATCTGACAGCGGTTATTTACGCCATGAGTAATATCAACTCTAGTGCGGGTTACTACATTTTTGCAGCTTGTAAATTTGAATTCTTCGCATTTACACCATTTAGTGGATAGTATTTTCAGAAATGGTGGTGTTCACTACGTTTTATTTGGTATTTAATTACTATAGCATGAAACTTACATCAATTACAAGAATCCAATAAAAGGTATGACTTTGTTTTACTGCACTACTGAAGCGTCTCGGTTTAAAACATCGCGGATTTACTTCCTTTGATCGACGCCGCCGCCTGTATTTGATTGATGTTTGCGCCGCCACTCAGTGCGTGCGCAGTAGCCGAAGTGAATAGACGTGTTAGCAGTATCAGTGAAATTTCGAAGAAACTGTGCCCGTAGAAACGTTATCCAATGTAAGTACTACACTAAAGTAATAATATTATTATAAGTAACTTGAATTTGTGCAAGTTATTAATGTGACGTGAAGTGTCAAAACTGTCATTAATTTCACTACCAATCCACGCGACGGGGGACATCCTAATTTACTTACGTCTGAAAATGTGGCGGATTGCTATTCTTTTAAGTAAAACTAATTGTACATATTCAATTTAAGAGTGGAAATATAATTGGCGTCTGTTCTATAGAAATATCAGTTGGTGTGAATGACAGGTAAATAAACAGCTATATTTTTTTGAACAATACGCAAATAGAAGCGCCTCCCTACATTCCCACTCTTTAATTGTGCGTTAAGGTACCTAACATATTTTAAGCTAGTTTTTTTGGTTATTATTGTTTTTAATAATCTTGTTTAATGAATGATATACCTACCTTATTGTGTACAATAAATAATAATTGTTATAATTTATAATTATAACTCCACTTTATCTCTGAAGGGGAAACAGGAAGGTCTTTGCCCAGCAGTGGGACGTCTTAGATTAGATTAAATAAATAATTACTTAGTAGTTGTAATTTACTTGTCTATTGGAATAATCCGCAGGTACGTACCTATTCAATTTGATTCAATTTGACTTTAAATGTAAATTACTTTTTTTTCTTTAAGATGGCGGGAAAAAGAAGAAAGTGGCAGGATAACTTACGTAATGAATGCAAAACTGAAAAATCACCAAAAAAACCAAAGATAAAAATGCTTAAAGAAAAAGTCTATAAAGAACAAAATGGGAAATTAGTTTTGTTCAAAACCATAAATCATTTAAAAGAAAGTCAAGACAGCATAGTAAAGGAACAATGTTCTAATTCTCCGCCGCCATTGCAGAAGGAAAATATGACAACTCCTCATCAAAAACCCTCGGATGTTGAAAATTTAACGCCTACCTTCAGAAAACCCGAAAATTACTTAGCTGCAACTGCTGACTTCATGAAAGAAATCTCTCCAAAATCAGATCAAATAAATATGATTAATACAAGTTGCGATGATTTTACAAATAACGATAAAATACTCAATGATTTGTGCTCCAACATTTCATTGCACACACTTGAGCAAGAATTCAATACTGAAGAAAGCGATAATTTTTCAATCTGTTTTGAAGAGCATGATAACAATAACACTTGTATGACAAACTAAAGACAGGAAACAGAAAATATATTACAAAAAGACAACGCTATTCAATGTACCTCTACAAAAGTAGACACTTTGGCAGAAAGAAATGAAAATGAAGTTAACAGCCCAAATTGGGCGACATTTGAATCTTGTGAAGTAGAAGTAACTATTGAACGTAACTTTGGATGTGATGATGAAAGTAATTATGATGGAACCAAAAATGCAGAAGCAAAAATTTCTTTGAATCCTAATTTAGAAATAAAAGATCTGGCACGTAATGAAAAGGTTTTTGAAGAACTGGAAGATATAGAAATTGATAGTGTCACTTTGACAAAGAAAACAATAAATGGTGTTAGAGAGCAAAGTGCACTATTTTTAGACACTAGCGATGAAATAAGAGCTGCCTATGACTCAGACCTTCCACAATCTGCAGAGAAAAAAACCAATACTAGAAAGGTAGTTAGACGATCTAAAAGAAAACTAAACTTTGATAAATCATACCTAGATTTTGTAGATGACGACCCTGATAGTTTACTGTTGAATGAAGCTTTTCCTTCAGAAGAATCTAATACAGATTTTAGTGAAGAGGAAGCGACAAGCTCAAGTTCTACGGGTGAATTAGAACGAAAAAGAAACAAAAAAGGTAGGTTAATGGAAGCATTTATTTACTTATAATAAAATTATTATGTAAGTTAGATGGAACAGTGAAATTCAGATTATTGGCTTTATTGTAAAATAATAAAGTTGTTATTTGTGTTTTAGATAAGAAGCAAAAAAAGGGACTCAAGGAAAAAATAAAGAAGAGTAGAAATACTGTAGAAAAGGCTCACCAAATTCCAGTGGAAAAACGGAAATCTAAGACTCAAACGAAGAAAGAAAATGATATAAAGAAAAAGAAAGGTGAATTATACATAAATACAAAGGGTGAAATAGTCGAAGGCAAATTTATAAAAACCGAACCCATGTATTGGAGTTAATTGTGGTAACAATTGCGGCAACATCTCTGAAGAACGACGTGCTAATCTATTTAGTCATTTCTGGGGTTTATGTAGCTACCAAAGAAGGAAAGATTGGATAACATTCTATAATAAGTCTATTTTGGTTACTTCCACAGCCTCATGACATATGGTATTCTGCTGTGGGGGAGTGCTGCCGACATCGATGCTATATTTATTCTGCAGAAAAGGGCTGTTCGCGCAATCTATCAGCTCGGTCCAAGGGTGTCACTTAGAAGTAAATTTAAGGAAATAAATATTCTTACCTTCCATTCACAATATATTTTAGAAAATTTAATGTATGTTAAAAAGAACATAACCTTGTTCAAAAGAAAAAAAGATCTGCACAATGTTAACACAAGAGGAAGAAATATGCTGGCAGCTCATAATAGCAGGCTTCATAAAGTCACTAACTCATTCATGGGTCAATGTATACGCTTTTATAATAAGGTTCCTGAGGATATCCAAGGTCTTCCTACTGACAAATTCAAAGAAACTATAAAGGAGAAGTTGTGTGCTAGAGCATATTATAAACTATCCGATTATTTGGATGATAAAAGCCCTTGGGTATAATCCCCTCATTAACAGGATTGTACTAGTATTTGTAACAAAGCATGTGTAATGTGTCTGTTTGTGCGATGAGTTCTTCGTCCCGATGAATATCTAAAGCGTCATTGTCACTAAAGTACGTCTTCTTATGGTAGCGTCGGGTGACGGGTCGTTCACTTCCCTCTAATATGGTTGAGGAGGGCGATGGCTGGATCCCGCGTTAACTCGTGAACGGGTGCCGTTTGAGGGTGTTCGTCGTTTGGATACTTGGGGGGAGGGAGACTTGCCGAGCTAACAGATGCAGAAAAGAATAATTTTGTATAGACATAAAGAGACTGTAAATTTATTTTGAAAAAAAAAAAAATATACCCGTGAAGTTTCTTGCCAGTTCTTCTTCACGAAGGTTTTTTTTCGAACTGGTGGTAGATTCATGTTTTATTTGACGTCAATAAGAACAAGTAATTGTCAATGTTGAGAAATAAATATTTGAATTTGAATTTGAATTTGAACACAATCTGCTGTTAGGAGGTCAGTTAAAAGGCCAAGTAAAAATGCTTTGTCGAATAGATCCCAAACATATGAATATTACATCAACGAAGGGGAAGGTAGACGTAAAGTGTGTCAAAAATTTTTGATTGCCACATTAGATGTCACGCAGAGGTTCATGCTCTACACTCTAGATACGATGACTGATGGTTTTGCAAAAGAAGACGGACGAGGAAGGGCTGGAGGCCACAACAAAACATCCGAGGACATTATTAATGAGGCAAAAAAGTTTATACTGGATCTACCCCTATTGCCTTCACATTACTGCCGCAGAGACTCTACAAAGTTATATCTTCCAGAAGAATTCAAAAATGTATCAAATTTGTATCGTATTTATCAAGATTATTGTGCTGGTAAGAAAAATATGTCATTTAAAGTATTTTCAGGATGGTTCAAGAAAACGTTTAATATTGGGTTCCACATACCTAAAAAAGATAAATGTGCATTGTGTGGGTCAAGCAAAAGTTTTGATGTCAAAACTCAAGAAGAAATGCAAAAGTTAAAACAGCATGAAAATGAAAAAGAAGAATCAAAAAAAGAATCTTATAAAAGATTCATATTTCATCAGAATATAAATAAAAGAGATAAAGGAACTGTATGTGCGAGCTTTGACCTTCAAAAAGTACTAAATACTCCATACGGCGAGAGCATGACGCTTTATTACAGTCGGAAAATAGCAGTGTACAATTTTACAATATACGAAAGCAACACACAGCTCGGAATTTGTAATGTGTGGACTGAAGCTGATGCTAAAAGAGGAGCCAATGAGATCGCTTCATGCTTGCTCGAGTACATTAAAAATGTTGACAAACGTGGCAATGTAAAACAGGTTATATTGTACTGTGATTCAGCTTTTGGTCAAAATAAAAACAAAACGGCTCTGGCAATGCTGCGGTATGCGTTAATGATTTCTGACAACATTGATACTATTCAAATAAACTACTTGATCCCAGGCCACACCTACATGCCGGTTGACAGCATGCATGCTACGATAGAAAATTCCGTGAAAAATTCAATCGTCTGGGCGCCATCACAGTGGCCTACAATCATTCAGTTTGCTCGGAAAAATCCTGAACCATATATTGTGAACGTTCTGAATGGCGAGGACTTTTTAGGATTTGAAAGTATTGTGGACAACACGTTCAAAAAAAACCAGAACATACAGGTCTCTAAAATATCAATTGTTACTTTCCGCAAGAAACAACCTGAGAAAATGCACGTGAAAAACTCAATGTTGCCAGATGCAGAAGCCACTGAAGTACAACTCAGCGCCTTGAATGATGCGATCCCAAAACCGAAGTTATACTCTTCAAAGTTACCGATTTGTCAAAAGAAATATACAGATTTGAAAAAATTTGTCGAAAAAGTAGTCATTCCGAAAAGGTTTGCAAAAGAATATTTAGATTTAAAAACAAACGCAAAAGTTAAAGACTGTTTACCTGACACAGATGTTGAAGATTGATTTATTTTTAGGAGTTCCTTTTGAACTGTTAGAAATTATGTTAATTTTTTAAAATTTAATAAACATTTCACAAATCGATTGAATTCTTTTTCATTGACACTTGCAGCACTTTATTTTACATTCAGATTGATTGTCTTATTATCCTCTGTAGCGTCCCTGACCGCTCGGCGGACAGCGGAAAAACTGCATCAAGTGCCCCTGGTCGCTCGGCGGACAGTTCATATGGTGTCATTTAATTGAGTCTTATTTGAATACTACTATGTTTATCTCGCTTTTTTATATAGTATTTTGTTAAGAAAGAAAGAGACTAGCAGCATGTTTTGTTTTACGTACTTGCTTTAAAGTCAAAAACAAAACTTTTAAAGCATTTGAAATTAGACAACGTATTCGTCAGTTGCGCTTCACTTGGATTGCTATTTACGTGAAGTGTTGTGTTTTATATTTGGTGATTTATATAAAAATGTAAGTAAAATATATTCATATACTTATTTTATAATGGATAAAATGTGTAATTATTAGGTTTCCATCATAATTTTAGTTGTGAAAACAGCAAGCCCACGAAAGCGAATCAGTTAAAAGAATTCATTGTGTCGTTTGGCATGTTTATTGTATCGTTCTAACGTAAATATTTATTGTATTACGTAAATAATATACCTAATTATCATTTTATTTGCATATAATGTGTGCAAATACAATAATTACAACAAAAAGCCAAATCTATTGTTGTTGTTAAAAAAGTGTCCGCCGAGCGACCAAGGACGCTCAAAGATTTACAAAGCGTTTGCTTAACACGGATACGACTTGACGTGGGCTCCTTTTAACACAACTTCTTATGAGAGAAAAATAATGCAAATACCTACATTAATGTAAAGATTTATTTTATGTATTATTTTGTGTTATGTTTGTGAAATGTATAATATTTTCAATAACGAATGCATTTTCACGCACAAACCAGGATTGATTTTTGTAAAAACTTGTTGTTTTGTACCCCTTTAGTAGTTTTCTTAAGAGTAAATAAATAATTTGGAAAATAGTCATAAAAACTGCAAAGAATAATTCGTCTCTGTCTCGAACATTGTATATTTTTATTACGTTGAGTTTTTATTATTGATAGATGGTGCGAGTACGTGGCGGAGTCGTTGGAAGGAGAGGTGGACGAAGACCAGCTACTACAGGGGTGGGAGTGACTAGAGGGGGTGCTGGTAGGGGGGGACGTGGATCCCGAATAAGACGGGCTAATCGCGGCATTATAAATGACAGGTTTTAAAATATGAAATACTTATATTTATATATGTAAGCCACTTATATATACAGTCATAAACAGTCAATTCTGTAAACACAGTAAACTCTATATAACTGTGACGGTTGTCTATTTCGACCTCTTTTTGTCAGTTAATTTTATTTTTTTTTGTTGTTCCCGACGTAATTTTAAACTAGGAATTACGTAGTGTCGGAGAACGGCAATGTTTTGATTTGACAAGTCAGTCACGAAAAATTATTCATCAAAGCAACTTGAATCTATTTATTTATTATTTTTTCCGAGTTTATCATTCAAAATTATATAGTTAAGATATTTTATTATCTAAAATCAAAGTTTATTTTTACGTTCACGAGTGTGCGTAGCCAAAATTGTTGGTAAGGATTCTCATTCATTAAAATTTATTTTATTGTTATTTTTTCTTTTCAGATCAAATTTAATTGTATTAATATTTCTGTTCTATTTTGTGTGACTATTTTTTATTTCAATTTTGTTTATATTTTTCTGTTTGTATTTACAGGCATCTTTGTATATTTTAAATTTTACCGAAAAAAATAAACACAGGAGAGAATTTTGTGTTTTATTGAAATTACGCTACATACTGGCGCCCGAATATTCAAACGTAGCTTATTGAGATGAGAGGAGAAATTGCAACAGAAGGAACAGAAGGAACAAAAGGAACAGAAGAATTGCAACATTAAAAATAATTTTTTTATAATTATTATTGAGGTCAGGCATAAAACTTTATTTGTTACCATTTTCAATCATTAACATTCACTATAATATATTTATATATGTATCTACTATAATATATCTACTATAATATATCAAAATACTGCTAAATTATTCAGACATTTAAGTTTCTTTAGTTTCTTTCGTTATAATATCCTTGAAGAAATTTTCTGAAGACACAACATTCTATAACCCAGTAATTTCACTATTTAAATAACATTTTCTATTCATTTCCATCACTTGAAAATACGTATATTTTTAAGGCTCTATTCTGCATAACGACTATTAACAAATTTATTTCACTTTAACATTTTTTTTTTGATTTTGCAATGAATTTTTCACAATTAAATAAACCTGAAATAATTTATGAATTAAAAATCAGAAATATAAATTTTTCTTCGACGCAATCTGTAGACGAACTACGATCATTATTATTAAATATTAATGTAGATTCTGAAACAGAAATTTTACAAAATAGCCCTGAAGAATTTTCAGAAGATATTAATGCCATTAAAAAAAATTTAAAACTTGTTGAAGCTTGTATAAACTCTTATCCTATTAGGAAACAAAAAATTTCACCTTATTTAACTCATATAAGAACAAGATTAGGCCTCATTGACATTACATCAGATTTATCTTCAGAGCAGTTAGATTTAATAAATTCATGTTGGAATGATTTAACTCAATTAGACTCACGTTTTAAAAATTTGGAAAAATCACCAACACATTCCACATATCATTCCGCAGAATCTATACAAAATATTAATCTACAACCCCTTTCTTTTTTCGAAGCATTAACTGATAAGGTCAGTAAAATTACAGAAAATCGAACTAACAATGATTTAAAAAGATTTATTTATAAAGGTGAAGGTTGTCCAAAGGATTTTATTCAAAAACTTGAAGAATTTTCACAAATAAAAAATATTTCTGAAAAATCTTTATTCTCACATATTTATGATATTTTATCTGGATCTGCTCTTGATTGGTTTAGAGCTAGAAAGTCGACTATTAATGACTGGTCATCTTTCCGATCGGCATTGTTGAATGATTTTGCTATTACCGATTACGATTATAAACTAAAAAAAGTAATCGATGCTCGTAAACAAAAACATAATGAGAGAATTATCATCTACTTTGCTACAATGGAATCTCTTTTTTCAAAGCTCTTGGAACCAATGTCCGAAAAAGAAAAAATTAATACTCTTGTTAGAAACCTTAAACCTGAATTCACATTACGTCTTTCACCTACTGATTTACATACTGTAAATTCCCTCTTGGAATCATGCAAATTTACAGAAAGCATTCTCCAAGTTTCTAATAATACATCTTACTACTCTTCATCATCACCACCAGATCATTATCATTCTTTTCCTATTCCTTCTACATCAAATTCTAATAACAAATCGTATAATAATACTCTACTTTCACATAATCAACCATATATTCCTGAATTTCCTTTTAAAGCTTGTACATATAATTCCATAGCAGCTGTAGCTAATCCATTACCTAATACTGTAGCTGCAATTAATAAAAATCAGAATTTTTATAAATTCACTTGCCCACGTTGTAGATCTAATACACATTTATTAAAAGACTGTACTAACACTAATATAGTGTGTTTTCGTTGTGGAAAAAAAGACTTTATTACTAGTAAATGTCCTAATTGTAATAAGTCGATTTCAAAAAAACTAAATTACGAGGAGTGCATAAACAAAAATAATAGTATTAAATCATCAAATTTTGACAAAAAAGATTGGGATACATGGTTAAAAACTTTAACAATTTTTTTTAAATCTTATAACACTTGTGCTCTCCTCTTTAATAAAACATCAGATTTTGAACGTCCTTATTTACATATAAAAGTAAACGATTTAATTTTAAATGGTCTTTTAGATAGTGGTAGTGCTATCACTATATTGGGTAATAATTCTCATAAAATTTTATCACAACATGGTCTTTTTATGCAAAAAAGCTGTTTAATAAAAGGTAATGTTGCAAACGGACAAATTATTTCTTCTATCGGCATTATTACTCTTCCTACTTTTTATAACAATAAATTTGCGTTAATTACAGCTCATGTGATCCCAGAAATCACTGAATCACTCATTTTGGGTATTGATTTTTGGAAAACTTTTAATCTTGCTCCGGATATTCTTAGTAATATCACATTACAACCTTCAAATTTAAACTCATCTTTTCTCATTAATACAGATTCTAACTTTCATTTACATGAATACCATTCTTTAACAGACACACAAAAAATTATTGCAGATGCAATTATGGAAAAGTTTAGGTTGATTTCAACTGAATGTAAACCTTTAGGTCGTACTCATTTAGTCGAACATTTCATCGACACTGGAGACCATCCACCTATTCGTCAACGCTGTTACAGACTTTCTCCTGAGAAACAAAAAGCTCTTTGTAAAGAAGTTGATGATATGTTACAATTAGATGTCATTGAACCCAGTGACAGCCCATGGCTGAACCCAATTATTATTACACCTAAAAAAGATGGTACTTGGCGATTTTGTATTGATAGTCGTAAATTAAACGATATCACAAAAAAAGATGCTTACAAACTTCCTTTCATTTCTGATATATTAGATAACCTTAAAGATGCTAAATTTATATCATCTATTGACATTGCTAAAGCGTTTTGGAATATTCCCTTAAAAAAAGAGGATAAACTCAAAACTGCATTCCATGTTCCAGGCCGAGGAATGTTTCAATTTAAAGTTATGCCATTTGGTTTAACTAATGCACCTGCTACTCAACAAAGATTCATTGAAAATCTACTAAATGATCTTACAAATGATAATAATGTTTTCTATTTTATCGACGATATAGTCTGTATTTCTCAAACCTTTGAACAACATGTCGATATACTTACTAAAATTCTTAAAAAACTTTCAGATGCCAATCTCACAGTCAATTTTCCAAAATGTTCATTTTTCCGGAAAGAATTAAAGTACTTAGGCTATGTAGTTAATGAAAAAGGTTTAAAAACGGATCCTAAAAAAGTTCAAGCTATTCTTGATATACAAACTCCAAAATCTGCTAAGGAGGTCAAACGTTTTTTGGGTACTGCCAGCTGGTACAGACGTTTTGTACCTAATTTAAGCACTCTTGCAGCACCGTTAACTAAATTAACTTCTACAAGCAAAAAATCACCTCCATTTAAGTGGTCTGATGAAGCTGAAATTGCTTTTAAGGCTATTAAACAAGCTTTAATTAGTACACCAGTTCTGGCATGTCCAGATTTCTCTAAACCATTTGCTGTTCATTGTGATGCCTCTTCCTACGGCATTGGCGCAATGTTAACACAGGAAGTCGATAATATTGAGAAACCTATTGCTTATATGAGTAAATCACTTACAGGCGCTCAAAAGAATTATTCAGTCACTGAACGTGAACTTTTAAGTGTTATTACGGCACTAGAACATTGGCGTTGTTATTTAGATAATGGATTACAATTTACAATTTATACTGATCACGCAGCCCTTCAATGGTTTATGCATTTAAATAATCCTACTGGCAGATTAGCTCGATGGAGTATTCGTTTATCTATGTTTAATTTCGTAATTAAACACAAAAAAGGCTCAGATCATGTCGTACCAGATACTTTATCACGTATAAAACCAATTGATTTAATTAATTTTTCTACTTCTCAAACTAAAGACACTTGGTATTTAGCAATTTATAATAAATGTTTATCATTTCCTTCTAGTACTCCGGATTACATGATTCATAATAATAAATTGTTTAGATTTTGTAGATCTAACACATTATTTAACTCTGAATTTAATTGGAAACAAGTAATACCATTAGAATTTAGGGAATCTGTTATTACACAAAATCATTCTACTCCCCAAACGGCACATTTTGGTACTTTTAAAACATACCATAGAATTAAAAATCTCTATTTTTGGCCTGGTATGTATAAAGACGTAGCCATGTTTATTGCTAAGTGCGAGACTTGTTTAGCTACCAAGCACCAAAATCAAAACTTAATTGGTTTAATGGGCAAACCCAAACATTGTTCACGCCCTTTCCAATGTTTATCCATAGATTTGATAGGTCCACTTCCTACTTCACGTAAGCAGAATAGATTTCTATTTGTAGTTACTTGTTGTTTTTCCAAATATTGTTTGTTATTTCCAATAAAACATGCAACCGCTTCTATTATTCGCCATATATTGGACAATTTAGTTTTTATGGTTTATGGAGTTCCAGAAACTATTATATTAGATAATGGTCCTCAAATGATAAGTACAGAATTATCTGAATTATGTAAATTTTACAACATACCAAAAATACATTACACCCCACGTTACTGTCCACAGGTTAACACCGTTGAGCGTTACAATAAAACTATTGTAACGGCGATTGCAGCTTTTATAGATAAAGATCACAGAACTTGGGATACCTATATAAACAAAATACAGTTTGCTATTAATACTGCGGTTAATGAAACCACATAATTCACTCCATCATTTTTAGTATTTGGTAGAGAAGCTGTTACATGTGGATCTATCTACAAAAATAAAGATTCCAGAGATGAACTAATTTTCAGTCCTAGGGATGTATATGCTGAAAACATAGGACAATTAATACCTATCTTTTCCGAAGTACAGAAACGGTTATTTAATGCACATCAATATAATGCAACTTATTATAACAAACATCATCAGAATTTAGAATTTAATAACGGTGATATTGTTTGGAGGCGAAACCATGTAATAAGTTCCTCTAAAAAACATTTTTGTGCTAAGTTTGCACCCAAATTTATTAAATGTAAAGTTTCAAATAAAGTTTCACCATTAATTTACGATTTAGTGGATATGAATAATAACCCATTAGGTCGTTGGCATATCAGAGACATTAAACCTCTACCGCGTTTAACTTCTTCTTTGAGTGACTAGATTGGTTGTTACCAATTACTTTATATAATTCATATATAATTATTGCTAATTATCTCACGGCGAGCATAAGCCGATTCTTTTTGTCTTATTTTTTTTTCTCTATGCACCTCATTATCGTTTGGCTATACCATTAACATTGACGTTGGTCAAAACTTATAATTAATTATCATCATCGTAGTATTAGGTTAACTTATTGTGTAATTTATTTAATATTTGCAATTCTAGGAGTGTAAACTCTTATTTTCAATATCTGTATTATACTTTATAGTATAATTTGTTAAATGCTATCAATTTTTTTTTCTTCTCAATTTTTTTTCAAGCGGTTTGCAACTTGTAAAATTAAGCCTTCTGCACGAGCGTTTATTAAGGTAACTCGTTAAACTAAACCATACCTATGTGTATTATTTATACACTTGAATCACTTTCCTGTGAGAATTATTTTCATATATTTATTACATAAATATTTTAATTACTTCACAAAAGACCCTTGGATTTTATTTAAAAGTCAATGTTTCACGACTGGCTATGATTTTCTTTTCTTTCCGGCATATTTATTTCAGTCTTTAACTGAAACTTGTTTATAGTAATCACCGTGCGGGAGTTAGCGACACGTTAAAGAAGCCATAAGCTATTAATATTTTCAGCGGATGGCAACTATTAAAGCCTTTTGCCGTTGCGTTCAACTCTGTTGAGTTGACTTATTTAGGATACGATTCCTCATAAGCAACTCTAACTGCATGATGTTTTATTTCCAGTAGTTGGAATAAGACTAGTATGAAAGAGAATGTATGTTGTAATTATAATGTACGTTGATGGAGTTGAACGATGTATATTAACATTGTATATTCCAGGAACATGTTTAAAATTTTATCATTCATGAACCATGTAATTTAAGATAATTATTTAGGATTTTTTTTTCTCTCTCTTGTCTGTTTTGTTTTTTTTTTTTTTCTAGTAAATAATTTGTTGATATGCAATATATCAATATTATTTTTTCATATATACAGGATGTTTTTTCAGAAAAATTTTTCTATAGGATGTTAATATTAATTTTCATTTTGCTTTTAATTATTTTTTTTTTTTTGATTGTTCTTTCATTTAGCAGATTATATATTAAAATTCGATATGTATATGCAGTTTATTTTGATTTGGTTTGAATTTGAAATTTTACTAAAAAAAATCTTTCAGATTTTTTTTTTCCCGGCCCCCGGGGTATTGTGACGGTTGTCTATTTCGACCTCTTTTTGTCAGTTAATTTTATTTTTTTTTGTTGTTCCCGACGTAATTTTAAACTAGGAATTACGTAGTGTCGGAGAACGGCAATGTTTTGATTTGACAAGTCAGTCACGAAAAATTATTCATCAAAGCAACTTGAATCTATTTATTTATTATTTTTTCCGAGTTTATCATTCAAAATTATATAGTTAAGATATTTTATTATCTAAAATCAAAGTTTATTTTTACGTTCACGAGTGTGCGTAGCCAAAATTGTTGGTAAGGATTCTCATTCATTAAAATTTATTTTATTGTTATTTTTTCTTTTCAGATCAAATTTAATTGTATTAATATTTCTGTTCTATTTTGTGTGACTATTTTTTATTTCAATTTTGTTTATATTTTTCTGTTTGTATTTACAGGCATCTTTGTATATTTTAAATTTTACCGAAAAAAATAAACACAGGAGAGAATTTTGTGTTTTATTGAAATTACGCTACATAACGACATTGGGGCCATGTAGTTGGTGTGATTGTCTGGTGATTTTATTTTTATTCAAATTTATCAAAACTTGGTGGTTAAAACTATTGTTTTTTTTAGCTACTATCTGGGCAATACTGTTAGTAACAGAGGCGCTCTCTCTGAAGGTTGCCCATTAGAGGTACCTTTGCATCCAAGACAAGAGCGTCATTTTGAATTACCTTCTGAGGGGTAAGTTTTTTATATTTTTTATTTCATTTAAATGTTTTTATTTTGTATTTTATTTATAATTCTTTTTAATTTTCAGCGTAATTATTGAATTTGAGGACAACATGGAGGGTGGCCCCTCTTTAAATGATGCAGTCGCTTCAATGATGTAAGTTTTTTTTTTTATATTGGATATGCTTGTCTAAACTGTTTATCACATACAAATATTTTATCAGGGAATCCGCTGAACTCGGGTCCGTTTCGTCGCCATCGCAAGTCGAAGTATTGCCACTTCCTCCACCATCTCCTGCTGCGTAAGTTTATTGCCATTATTTATTGGTTATATTTTAATTAGTATTAGTTTATACTTTCATTATTGTATATTTATTTCAGATACGTAACTTGCGGTGGCAGCGACGCTGGAACATCCAGAGCTTCTACTCCAACGAGATCAAGCAAGTCTGCTGCTTCGTAAGTACTTGATTATCATACTTGGTTAATTCACTTTATTACATTACACTTATATTAAACCCTTTCAATGCAGTTGTCCACCCCAGCCGTCAACGAGGCGGTTTCTTCGTGAAGAAGAAATTAACTTTTTCGTCAACTATGGTAATTGTAATAGAATTATTTCTAGAAATTTCATTGAAATTTACGAGCTTAACCCAGTGTTCTTCTTTTAGGGAGTGAAAATGACACCGAGTCAGATGATGATGAAGATGAACTCACTATGCCCGATTTTATACCACGGACGGAACGTGGGCTGTACTACGAAATGTACAATGAAGATATTGAAGAAATACCCGCATCTTCAACACCATCACCAGCTCCTGCTGCCGAAAATGAAACTCCAGCGGGTGAATATGGGCCTCGAAGCCTTTTTAACTATGACTGGAAACCTTTCCCTTCTTCTGCACTGCCTCCAGTGGAAAGAAGGGAAACGTTTATCCCCACTCGAGTTGGCCCAACTGCATCATTCTCAAGTCCATATGAGGTATTTACCGCCATATGGACTCCAGAATTTATGCAAGAAATTGTGGACCAAACCAATTGTTACGCGCAGCAAATGACCGATGCTAAAATCCGCATGGGTAAGTTAGGTCCTACTAGCCGAATTAATCGTTGGCAAGAAACCAATGTCGATGAACTCTATGTTTATTTTGGGTTACTTTTGGCCACAGGGATGTGTGTCAAAAGTGACCTGAAAGAGTACTGGCCGACCAATGTCGAAGGTGGTAATGTTGACCCAACACGAACACATTTCAATGACTATATGTCATACAATAGGTTTACTATGTTGTCATCAAACATACATTTTGTGAATAACAGGCTGACAAATTTGCAGATGATGACGCGCCCTGAAGCGAAACTTGCAAAAATTCAGCCCATCATTAATCATTTGAATTATAATTTTCAGGAATTGTATACATTAAATCAAAATATAGTTATTGATGAATCCCTCACCCAGTGGAAGGGTCGACTTTCAATCAAACAATTTATAAAAAACAAAGCCGCAGGTTCTGGCATTAAGTCATATGAGCTCTGTGAATCGCAGTCGGGTTATTTGTGGAGGTTTTCGGTATTCGCAGGGCGAGTTGATAGTATAGCTAGGGAAGTGCCACCGACACCTGTGTCCGGATACGTGCCGACCCTTGTTCTCGATCTTATTAAAGGGCTCGAGAAGAAGGGTCACACACTTTGGATGGATAACTTTTATAATAGCCCTGGCCTAGCAAGAGTTTTGAAATCTTTAGGTTTCGATTGTGTGGGTACACTTCGGACAAACCGCCAAGGTGTACCTACACAAATCGATAACTTAAAGAAAAAGGACATGGCAGTAGGCCAAGTTTCGGGCACCACTTGTGGAGACGTCGACATCGTGTTGTGGCGAGATACAAATCGCGTAGCGATGATCTCGACATATCACGGTGCCGCCGTCTGCACAGTGCAGAATAAAATAAAGCCTATTGTCGTCCAAGACTATAATGTTTGCATGGGTGGGGTCGACAAAAAGGACCAGATGTTGAGTGCGTATCCAATTGAGCGGAAACGTACTCGCGTCTGGTACAAGAAACTTTTTAGGCGGCTTTTAAATGTGAGTGTTCTTAATGCGTACATAATACAAAAACAGCCCGCAGAACAAAACCCACACTCAGGTATCACCCAACATAGGAAGTTCAGGAGAGCATTAATGCATCAGCTGCTTGATAAACATCACCGTCGCCGAATCCTGGACCTTCCCCCCGTGGAGCAGGAAATGGTTGGGAGTGTACGTAGGCCCATATTTTCTGCAGAAGTGCTACAGCATTTCCCAGAAGAATATGGGATTAGGCCAAACGCTCCCAACAACAAGCAGGAGAAGCAGCGGCGTCGGTGTATTGTTTGCCACAAGCGGCAGTCCATTTACTGCCCCTCCTGTAATGTTCCGTTATGTTTGGGTGAATGTTTTAAAAAATACCATAAAATGTAAATCAGACTAAAATAATAAATGCGAATTTCTGTGTGTACTTTTTTTTTTATGGGATAGGGGGCAAACGAGCAGACAGATCACCTGATGGTAAGTGATTACCGCCGCCCATGGACATCCGCAACACCAGGAGAGGTACGAATGCGTTGCCGGGAACGTGTATGTATGTACGTATGTATACGTGTATGTACGAGTGAAATCGCGAGCAACAGCTAGTACTATATATAATTACAATAATACTATATTTATTTATTTAATTTGTTTCTAAAACCTTTTATCTATCTTTTTTATTTAGTATTTGTAATGTATTAAAAAAGCCATCTCAGGCCGTATCCATACTAGTCGCGCACTGTTTGTATGAAAAATTTTGCCTTTTTCATTTTATGATTTAAGTTAAAAATAAGTATGTAATTGCATAGTTTTATATGTATTGGATATATAATTTATTAAACTAAGTGAAACAATAACTATATACAGAAAGAATTCAGTAGTTCTAATGTTATAGATATTTCTTTACAACACTGTTTTTATGCCCCTATTAAAATACGATTTTGTCCAAGTCTGTACTGTCTCAATATTGTTTGAAACAAACAAAAAAGCATTGTTATCGTAAGTCTGTATCTTGAACTTAAAGCCAATAATAAATTAGTTCTTATTAAGCCGTTACTGTAAACAAAGTGACCTTCCAAACAGCGACCAACATAAACAGATTTTTTTGTTCTAATATTTTGTACCTTTTCAGATATATGGTTTAATATTAAGTTTAAGACTTGAAGGATTAATTTTGTAAATGATACAAATAATCGACATTACAAACATTGTAAATATATATTGTTTTTTCTATATTTATAAAATGTTTTAGTTTTTAGGAGGTTTAAAACATAAATATGTAAAAAAAATACATTTTTTTTTTATAAACCCTGCCCGTTTTTATTTTATTTACCCTTTTCCCACATACAGTATATCTATTCAGATGAGAAATTTTATCTAGTTTTGAAAAATATATAGTTTATACATGGTTAAATAAAAAAAAACGAAATATCATGAAAAAACTGTCAGTAGGTAAAAATTCGTAAAATCAGTTTTTTTACGCGGGACACTCAACGGAGTTTACGTCTCGAGGCGCAGGGCGCTACAGGGGTTATTTAAAACAATTCACCATTCCAAGTTACGAAAATAATACTAGTTAACAACATATTAATAACAGTAAATTCATTGATCGTCTAAGGTTATAACACTATTTCGGGTAATTCTGGTTGAAGTTACATCTGTTAACACATTTTTGCTTTTCGTAAAAAAGTGTGTCGTGCATCGTTCCATACATTTACATATTTCATTTACTACGTTTTATTGGTTGGTATATAATATTTCAAAATGTCGTAACTTACAAAATAATGTTTTAAAATAACTTTACGATAATGCCGCTAAAATTAACTGATAAAACTTTTAAAAAAAAATAATGTGTCCAAAAATTGCATCTCTAGGTTGATAAATACGGAAGAGATGAATTATTGAAAAAAAAAATAAAAAGTTTTTAAATAAAAAGTTTGCTTTCTAGCGTCGATATTATAGATAGCGCCATGTTTTCATTATGTCGTGTGGGTGATTTACAGGTTTGAAAATGTTTTCCTAAGACAAAACTAAATTAAATTATGAAATATTGGCATTTGATACTCGTTCCATTTATTCAAAGCAATCCTAGGAACACCCGTACAAAAGATAGCCAAGTGCCCCTTAAATTATGAAATGTCTCCTTTGGAGTTGATTTAGTAGATCAAAGGTGCTCGAACTATTCGACAGGACGCCGCACGCGCAGACGGCCACTTGCAATATTTTTATACTTTATAGACTACTAGACATATTAGCATCCAATGCATACTGGGCGTTCGGTGGATTTGACCTAGGACAAATCTTTGAGGCAGAGTCGTTAGCAGATGACCACACCTACCTCCCATTTTCGTATGTTCAACGTTCCACCGAACACCCGGTATATTGTGTACATATCCATGCAATCGGAAACGCCTGAAAGCCGATATCCATTTATGAAAAAGTTAGCAGGGCAACTTGTAAGAGCACACTAGGAGCGCAGAGAAAAAACAACGACAATGTCACGTAACGTAAAATTTTCCCTTCGTCGAGTGTTGAAACTAGATCAAGAGATACTTGCTGGTTTTGCAGGATGCAGTGCGTATCCACCAGACAGCTATACGCTAATGATAAAATATAATAAAATAAAAATATAACAAAATACTGTTCTATATGTGATTCCAAAAAGAAGCGGAATACCTAATCTTTATGTTTCGGGTGCAAAACCCTAATTTGTCTGGGGTGTTCTCACATGTTGTGTTTATGCTGCCATGAAAAATCATAACCACCAACCATCATCACCTTTACAATTTAATAAAAATGTTGTGATTTTGAAGAAAATTAGTTTTTTGCTAAGTTCGTTCATTACTATACCTTGGATTTATGATTAAAGTAAAAAGATTTTTTATTTTAGTAATTGATCTCATTTTATAAGAATGGGTACCTATTAGTTTTATTAGTAGTTTTACATTACATTATATTTTTTTTTGTTTTTTTTTTTCAGGAAGTCAGGAAAGAAACTAGGATTTTATAATAAGTAATCCAAATGTTCCAAAGTTTTATAATTTAAGTATAAGTAAACGAATATAAAACTTTTGTGTTCATGTGATAACATTGGGTGATAGCTTCTTCTATCACCATTATCTTCACTATAGAGGTTAAGTAAAGGAATTAGTCTTATTGTTGGTAACTTCTTTGGATTTCTAAATAGTTCATCCAACTGTAATGACTTTTTTTTGAGTTGTTCTTCAGACCTCCAATAGTTTTTAGCCCAACACTTACTTACATGAGAGCAAAACCGCTGGCAAAACTTAGTTTGCATAAAAACATATCTAAAATGTAGTAAATTATGTTTCAAAAAATTGTACTTATGTTGTTACTCTTGATTTGCCATAAATAAGAGCCTCAACAGAGTAGCAAAAAATGTAAAGGGAGGGTTTAATTCTGTTTACATTAGTATTTTTGTTATGGTGTCTGGTCATCTTAAAATAATAACCCCCAGACAAACACACCAACGGTATGGCCCCAAAGTAAGCAGAGCTTGTCTTATGGATGATAAGATATAGAGGATCGGGGGGAAACAAGATTAACCATACATATAAATATCAACAACCATGACCCCAGAACAAACATCTGTGTTCATCATGAATGGGCCAGGACATAATAATACTATTGTTATATAATATTGTTGGAGATCCAATGTAAAATTAGAGCATGATCAATATTAATGACATGTCAGTCAGTATAGCAGCTTCTTCCTGTCAATATTATGTTAAACTTTTGCAAAGCAGGCAAGACAAAACTAAAAAATGTATTTTAGAAGGAACACATACAACGTGTAAATGAATTAACCCAAAACCAGAAAGTAGTTTGCTCAGAATCGTATTGCGAATCGATCGCACCATGTTTTATTATAAGTTATATTTTTCCATATTTATTGGCCCATGTCTAAACTATTTATACTACAACATTTCTTGCTAGCGCCCGGCCGCCCATAACTAGTTAGCATCGAACGAACGACCGCCATGCTAAAAATAAACCTTATTATTATAAACTTAAAGAACATGCCACCCGCATCCGCGCACCCCACGCCGATCGCCTGTGTTCGCACCTCCGAGAGCGAGGCGCCGCCGGCGCCGGTCACTCTCCACGCGAACTTCGTCTTGGAAGGTATCGTCCTTTCGGTTCCGATCGACGCGCGGCTGCAGGCGCTACCGCTTTCACAATGCCTTTTCGGTACACAAGTGTGCAATACCCTGAAACGGTGAGAACGCTCGCGCGATGTAACGACAACGTGAGTTTGGCAGTGCGACAATTTCGTGAGCAATTCGGTGTTTCCGTCTCCAACGAGACAATGTTAGCAGCAACTCAAAGGCTTCGAGACAGTGGAACTTTTTTTCCTCCTACCGGAATGGACAGAGGCGACGACCCCTTTGACGTACGGATTCAAGAAAGGATATTGGAGTATTTCCATGAGAACCCAGAATCCAGTACACGTGAAGCAACGAGAATTATCGGCTGTAGTCACGCCTACGTTTGGAGAGTTTTACAAGACGACGGACAGCACCCTTACCACTTTCGCCGCTGTCAAGAATTAAACTCTTAGGATCTGGCTCCACGTGTTGCACATTTTTTTTTACCGACGAGTGTACGTTTACACGCGCCGGTATGTTCAATCAACATAACAGGCACATATGGAGTCCTGTTAACACCTACGCATCAGTAGAGAATTCCTACCAACATAGGTTTTCTCTAAATGTGTGGGCAGGTGTTCTGGGACCATACATAGTCGACCCCGTATTCTTAGAACGTTTAAATGGAGAAACGTACTTAAGTTTCCTCAGAGAAACATTGAGTCAGTTACTTGACGACGTGCCTCTGTATCTGTTACGAGACCTGATGTTTCAGCACGATGGAGCTCCAGCGCACTTCCAGTGGACTGTCCGTAGGTACCTCGACGCGGAATACGGGGAAAACTGGATCGGACGTGGTGGACCTGTGCAGTGGCCTGCCAGGTCGCCGGATTTAACTCCACTAGACTATTTTGTGTGGGGTAGAGTCAAAACAATTGTTTATGTCAGTGGACATAGTGCCAGAAACGTTAGTGAATTACGAGAGGACATTGTGAGTGCTTTTGAAATAGTGAAAACAGACACTTCAGTGCTAAACAAACTAAAAAGACACCAAAGAAAGCGCGCGAGACTGCGCTTGCAGCAAAGTGGTGGACATTTTGAACAACTTTTAACTAGCCGCCAAAATTGGACTTCTAATAATTAATTTTGTAAGTAAGCAGTATAACAATCAGTGTAAATAATTTGATTCAAAACTTTTAAATACGCCAACTTGTTTGTACCTGTAATATTTTTTTATTACAAGTTAAACATTTGTTTCTTTACAAACGTACTACTTGGTTAAATTAACATGACACCTGCTGCGTAGTAGCGATAGCGTGTCTGCGCTTTAAAACTTTCGAGTTAAGGTGTTTTGATATAATGCCGCGGCCGATGCATAAGGCTCCCCTGGATTTGTAAGCGGCGGCTGCGGCGGCGCAGCCGCGGCCGATGCATAAGGCTCCCCTGGATTTATAAGCGGCGGCTGTTGTTGTTGTTGTTGTTGTTAAACGGTTATTGGATTTTTTTGAGTTCTTGTTATTATTGTTACATTTAGAGGTTTTCTTCAAACTATTGGATTTTTGAACATTTAACTAAATGGTTTGAAAAATGAGAATTTTAAAGCTTGATATGCAAAAAAATACCTATCAGTTACGAGGTACTTAGTAAATACCAATTTAACATTAACAATTTAAACTACAGATTTAATAATATCACTTTAAACATGCTTTAAACAGTAAAAATTATAATTTTCGTAATTAAAATAAATTAGGTAAAAAACTTTTTAGCACACTCAACAAGCGTCATTTGAACCAGGTGTCATGTTTAATATGACCGAGTATGCAGTATCTAATAATTTAAATCGAAATTATGTGACATACTATTACAAATAGGTTGCCAGTCCAAAGCCTGGGAAAGTGTAATGGAAAGTTTTGAAATTGCTTTTGAAGTTTTTTTCGGGCCATAGGTAGGCCAAGATTTAGTTCTTACAGTTCACTCAAAATAACTTGGCCGGTGTAAAGTGAACATCTGTTAAACTGTTGAATAGTAGTCAGCTATACGGGCGCTGCGCTGTGCGACTCAGAGACCGCGAGCGACGAGACGCGGAGTACCTACGCCGTAGAGCTCAAAAATTTTATAGAAAGGTCACCTCCGATCTAATGTTGAATAACTTTTAAAATATTTTTTATTTCGGCACAATTTATATTTTAATCATATTATTACTTATTTTTTTAAATGAGGTGTATCAGGTTTTGGGTTAATTCATTTACAAGTTGTATATAACCTGGCATATATTACCTGGCAACTGTTGTTTCTTTAGTCCAGTTCTTTACAAATATGAAATACCATTTTAATTTAAAGTATGCCTCATTAAAGATTTTACATAATACAGTAAAATACATAAAAAGAAGTTATTTTTTGTAATAGTTCTTGCATAATTTGATAAAGAAAGCTATATGTTTTAATATTAACATATTTTCAACCAAATTCTTTTTTTAAGTTGATACACCTGTTATTATTTAGTTTAAAAATAAGTATTTTTGTTTCCTTATGCAGATTGTTACACAACATATTTACCCATATTAGTGAAATAATTATTAATAAGACTATAAAAGATCGAAAAAGAAATTTTGAATTAAGAAATTAGGTATTGCTTTTACAACACTGATATTTTAATTGAAATCTTTGGTACTTTTGAATTCTAATTAACATGATAAAAGAAAAAATATCACAGTTAAACACAACCACATCTCAGTGGTTATAAACCTTTGAAAAAATGTAAATATAACATGTTTTTTTATGTTTATGCTGTTTCGCCATCTGATGTAATGTCTTTTGAACTTTCATATTTTGTACACTACCATAATACTTTAAAAAAATACTATATCCATTTTGTATTCAGTCTTATTAATCTCACACCCTGAAATCACATCACATTCTAATGCAACATCCAAATACATTTTACCTATTAAATCAAGTGAATAAGTCCAACCAAAGAGTGTCCACATTAATAACTGCTCACAACACCACTTAAATATTTTTAATTCAATAAGTCCACAGTTCAAACACATTTATTTATTTTAATTATAATATAGGAAATACATCGGTGGAGATAGTGTTTATCGGCGATCACGATAAGAACGGTGAGTATCACGGTCACGGGTGCGAGCACGAGAACGGGAATGATCTGTAGTGCGCCACAGGAATTCATCGACTGAACGTTCATATGAACGTTTATCATAAAGCACCATTGGTCTTGGATAATCTGATAGATCATAGTATCTGCGAGGTGGTGGTGGTGGTGGAGGCAGACTTTCATAGTGAGGAGGTGGTGGTGGAGGAGCATATGGTAGAGGTGGTAATGTATGCTGCATGGCACGCATGTACTCTGCAACATACTCAGCTGCTGCAGCACCACCCCATGCATCTCTTCTAGAAGTCCACACAGGTAGCCTTTCACGTCCATATGGAGATGGAGATCTTCGCTTATATGTGCTATTGCCTAATCGATTTCGTGCAGATACAAACATCTTTCTTCTACTTCTAGGTGTAGAACCTAATCTATTTCTGAAAGAGCCTCTGGAAAGCGGTGTTCTAAATGTTCTATAGGTCCCCGTACTTTTAGTGACCATTCTCTTTGAAGCTTCCTTTGATTTTCTTAATATGGGTGTCATTTCAATACCTTCATCTTCAGAGAATAGTCTACACAGTTCTTCAGCAACTTTAGGCTCAATTTCTTGCCCGTCTCTTCCAATTTTAACAGGTTTTCCTTCATTCCAAGGATTATACAAATGTAAAGTGGTACTAAAAGGTAATTCTTTTCTACATATCCAATCTACTTTGAAGACACCATCCAAAACTTTAGCTGATAAACCTGGAGGCAATACCCAAGATATTGGTGGAACATCACGTCTAGATTCACTCCCTAATCGTGCAAAACCTGCAAATTTTCCACTCTCTTTCACAGAAAATATAAGAAGAACATTACGAGACTCTCTAAATGCTTGATTCAAATTTGCTTCATTTTGTGGAAGAGTTGACCAAACACCTTTAGCTTTTGATAATGTAATATTCTCTGCATTGTTTGATTTTATAAGAAAGAAGCGAGTGTCACGAAATAAATAATTCAATTTAGTCATATAATCATATGTTTTCACTTGCTTAGAATTGCTGGTTACACGCCGACGTTTTGTTTGAACAGGGCTCTCGGACTTAGTACGTTTGCGGGTGTTGCGTCTCTCTTTTGATTTGTTACTGGCTGAGCTAATACTAGGTGAACTTGAATCACTTGAAGATGAGCTTGACACTTCACTTCGAGTATCGAAATCTTTTCCTTCTTCCAACTGTTTCAACTCTTCTCCGATTTCTGCTTCTACTTCCCCAACGCCAAGGTTTACGGCGTCAGTGTTGTTAGAAGCCTCCATTTTTATCTCGTTAGGTTTCATTCATGTAACAAATACAGTGCACAACTATTTTTACATTACAGAAATACGTTCCATCCACCTAATTGATTATCGCGACATTAAAACAAATACTCTTAATTCACTATTTATTAAGTATTTCTGTTGTATATAACACAATTTTACTAATAACTTCAATGAATGAATACAACAATCAAACCACAGACTAGGGAGAAGCTAGATAATCAATCAATGAATGAATGAAGCTGCTTTTTCATACAATAATGTTCTTTTGCATTATGAATGCCGGTCACAGCGTTAATTGTTCCTCACTCAATTTTAAAGTTATATCTTCATTACGATCTTCGACCCTGATTTAGGAGGAGCTGATCCAGGAGCCATTTTTTATATAATTTAATTATAAAAATAAAAAGAAAGCTTCTAAAACCTGTAACCATCTAGATTAACCCTTTCGCTGGGGGCTCACCGTACACTAAACCGGTCCTGTAGACGGGCTCACAAAAAAAAATTTTGCTCCCCAGTACGGGTGGCGAGATAACTCGTTTTAATTAAATATAAACGATTTTATTAAGTCGTTTGAAAAAATCTGTTATAATGTGCGGTCGGCGAGATAACTCGTCCCAAAAATGTACAGTCAAAATGAGGGTAGTGTTACTATAAACAAATCTGTCAAGCGTGAGTAAGAATTTGCTACGCGGTTTTGTAATTTATAAAGGACTAGCTGATGCCCGCGACTTCATACGCGTGGAAATTAGTACGCGTAGAGTTCATATTTATGGCCACAATGAGCTGGTGTCATTACCCAATATCTATATAAGTTTAGCCTATGTGTGGCTCAATTAAGGTATAATGGCGCGGAAGCGTACTGCAACGGTTGCACGCGCATTCCGAGGGTGATACAAGGAGGATCCGCGCGCATGTACTAGTATAAATTGAGCCTTATTCTGATGTATAAGCTTTATTTCTATACAATTTTGAGTAGTTTTTAAGCAACGAGGTGGTGCTTATCGGGTGACGGGTGGGTCTATTGAGCTACGACCTTAATACCTACACATCTCCTAATTGAAGGCTAGATTATCAGTAGTAATAGTGTCGAAATGAAGAAATGCCTAAGTAACGTTTGTCTAAATTCTTTAAATTAAAAATATATATGTTCTCATTGTTATACAAAGGTAATCACATAATAAATTATAAATAGGTATATTTACTGCTTAAGTTTAGAAACATCCGTTTCTTAAAAGTTCGTACACTACTGCTCTTACGTGGCATATATTTTGAAATGATTTATTTAGAACGAATTAATTCACCTACCGTTTGTAATCCTGATCTATCAAGACGTGATTACTCGCCTTCCGCATGAAACGCAAACAATTTGTTTTTTATTTTTCATTCTAGCAATACCAACCAAAACATAAATATATTTGGTAGGTATGGCTTGGGCTGTCGGTATAGCTACGATGAGTCTGTAGAAGCTTTTACCGATTTCGAACCGCCGTATGTGGTGACAGATTTCTGTAAACGTGTTTTCTCGACCACCATGTCTAAGAACACGTTCTACAGAACGAGTTAACTCGCCAACCGAAGCGAAAGGGTAAAAACATCAACAAAAAACGTTATGACTCAGCATATAGCTCAGAGCGACCATGCTCCCATGCTTGGGCACGGTGAGGGGGAAGGTGGGAAGATAGCGGCGTTTATGACGTCACTGATAACGAATCGATATCCTGCGTGAACGAGCTCACAGGCTTTTTTAAAAATGTGCGCTCTGAGCAATACAATTGGCATGCACCATTAGAGATGCGCATCTAAAATATAGTCTGTATACAGCCCCAAAATTTATTATGAAAGGAATAAAAACTACAATGGTTCAACAAGTAAAACTTAACAAGCTCATCCATTTTATATTTATTAAGAGTCTACTTATGTTACCCATTACACTAGGACTAAAACAAAGGGAACAGAATCTTAATTATTATAATTAACGAAATCCTGAAAAATCGTATGAGAAAAACATTCTTACTATTTTAGAACACAAAAAAAAAATTACCAAAACATTCAATCTATCAATTCAAGTACCAAATCAGTTAACGCAGTCTTCACTGACTAATTAATTACCTACCTCCATGCATAGGGCCACAAAGGCCACAAATTTTGTTCTAATACAGCGTTGCCAATTCGTGCGAAATTAAATAAGTAAAGGCATTCTAGAAGAAAGAATTATTGGCCCCGTCTTTTTCGATGGAAGGTTAACTGGTCAAAATTACCTACAGTTGTTGAGAGAGGCTATCGCAGATCTGCTGGAAGACGTCTCTCTGGCCTTTCTAGGCAACATGTTCTATCAGCACGATGGTGCACCAGCGCACTATCAAAGAGCCGTTCATGATTATCTTATTAATTATTTATTTATTTATCTTAATCAAACACCCGGCGACCGGTGGATCGTAATCATATTTTATATGATGATATATGATATTATATATGTATATCATATTAGCCTTATCTTGCACCCATGGACTTTTTCTTGTGAGGACAAATTAAAAGATTGGTTTATAAAAGTGAAAGAGAGGAGATAGGCGAGTTAAAAGACAACATTTTTGCGGCATTCGAAACTGTAAACAGGAATTTGTGTTAATGTGAATGCGATACAATCATAGGTGAAGGGCAGAGTTGTGTGTTGAAAGAGGCGGTGAACACTTTGAGCACATCTTTAATACGTGTAAGACTTAAAACATTTTGTCTAAAAAAATTTTGTAAATCATATTTGTTTTATTGAAACAGGAATAGACGTTTGTCTTCTATCTCACCTGATGGAAAGTCACGATGAAGACGAAGGTGTTACACGTCTATAGTTATTGTAAATATCCTGAATCCAACTTATTAAATACGCCCAAACTACGACGGATGGAAAATTTGACGTTTTAAATGGTTTATTACATGATAAGCTTCAGTAAGTTTAAATTTAAATCGTTGTAGTTTTGACCGTCCTAAGCCTAAGTATGAGGGAAAGTTGAAATAATGGAAAATCAGTTCGCGCAAATTTACATGCCTGACCTGAAGTTCGTTCGTGCAAAGTTTTTTACGAACAAACTAGCTTAGCAAACCACCTTGATGTAAGTTTAGGACAGCCATGACATTTTGCAACAACCATTATCGTTACCTACTTACCAGTCACCGAACTCACGCATGCCCAAAAAATAGGAGTTCGAGAGCAGGACAGTACAACTCGCCGCATTCACCTAGAGATAGTGAAGCACAACCACTTGATAATTGTTGATTCGTATTATTTTTTGAAATACTTGTTTTAATTTAATTTTGATTACTTAAAAATGTTGCTAACAATGATTAAAATAATAGGTTCAATGAATTAAATTTCACCCTGTTTATATTTACTGATTATAAGTAATGTTGATATTTTAGCTAGTAACATTGAGACTTAAATTGTTTTTCACTTTATTACAGTGCCATACAGATCATTTTATAAAAATAATAGGTGATGATAAAATAATAACGGTTAAACAAAATTACATTTGTTGCATTCCAATTGCCGATTATATCGCTCAGTGTGCTCACATAGCCGTTCCGAATTGTTGGAGTTTGAATGTGTAAGTAATGGCAGGCAACACTTGTCACATGTTAAGTGACAGTTTTCGAATATTGGAATGTTTTTTAAAATGTCATAACAGATGATTATGTTCTGTTATGACAACTTACATCTCATCTAGACGCGGACAGTGAAACATCCTGGAGTTATATAACCATAAAATATTGTAAATGTGTAATAGTGTAGTGTTTGTAATATATATTAACCATGAAGTCAGTGTTTTAAAATAGCCCCTCACCTCCAGTGCCCAGTCCCCTCAAATAGAACCGTATAAGAGGTTATGGGCAGCACAATTTTAAAAGATAAATATTTACTATTGTTCACTGATTAAAAGCCTACAACATAACCGTGGAAACCAAACTGTTTATATACAAATATTCATAGCAACCAAAATGGATTCAATCAAAATAAAACCTTTCACAAATAAGGAATTGCTATACATTAGAGACCTGGTAAAAAAAATTACGAACGAAAATTTGGATATTGAAATGCGAGTCGACATACAATCTGCGATTTGGCTTATGAAAAAAGGAATTATGAATAAAAAAAGCCAGTACATTGATGTCAAATATTACTACCGAAAAGAAAAGATTGATGAAAACCAGATAAAAGTTAAATATTGTCCAACTAGATTGCGGATATTATAACGAAAAGTTTACATAGTGTAGCATACAAGTGTCATAGTGAGATAAGAGTGTGTTAATTTTCAAAAGTGAACTTTTTGTGTTTCGGGGGATATGGGATGTTTTTTTTGTTAGTTTATAAGTTTTATAGGAGAATTTCAATGATGTATACAACAATACATATATAACTGAAAAGAGACAAGGATAAACCAACAATAAAGGGGGTGTTTTCAATAAATTCAACAATTAAGGAGGTGTTTTTCACTTAAGGGGTGACCATAAAAATATTATTGTTTATCATAAAAATATAATTTGTTATTAATTAAACTATAAAACAATAGCTAATCTAAAGCTGTGCAAGAAGTACTCATTTATTTTGATACAAAACTATTTACCGTTTGATTTTTAAAATCCTTTTATGTCTCTTTTATAGTTTTGTTTTAAGTTTGGAATTTTGGTTTTGGTTTTATAATAAAATAATTGAACTGTTAATATGTGGAAAAAGTGAGAAAATTTAAGAAATGAAAGATAATGTAAGGTTGTATGTGTTTTTTGAATTCAAGTGTTGAGTCTAAAGTTATGTGAAGTTGTGTTTGTTATGTGTTATGTTATGGTTTATGAGTTGAGTTGAGTGTGACTGATTTGAGTAGAAATGGCAATACTCAATTAGAGTATTGGTTCCTATGTTTTGTGTATCAAGTGGATGAGATTAAAGATAACTTATCATTGAGTAGTCGAGAAGGAGATTAAGGTTTTTAAGTGAACTTAAGAAGTTCATGTTGTGAGCAGTTGAGAAGGAGTTTAAGGTTATTATAGTTAAAGAGGTTTTTATGCATTGAGTAGTTTTTCAAGTTAAGGTATGCACCATTTTTCGTAGGGCTTGTCCATTGTTTGAGGTCAATGGCTGTGAGCAATATAATCGGCAATCGGAGCGCAGCATTTTTATTCTTTTGTGAGAATATTAAAAAATGTTCAATCAGGGTCAAAGATCTTAATGAAGATATAATTTTTGATTTAAGCGAGAAACATTATTTACCGTTTCACACATTTTTAGCACGTTATTTTCCGTTTCAATTGAAATAGCAAAAATATCACTTGTAACGCGCTCAAACGAAACAGGACTGTTATGAGCAGTTTTAGTGATGATAGCGGCATTCGGAACGCACGCGTTGAAAAATTCTGTCAGGTTATCACGGTTAAAGCAGTGTTGCCAGATAAGGGGATTTCCCCCTAGATTTAGGGGTTTATCGACCGAGTTAGGGGCAAAATAGGGGGGAAAAGTATTTGGGGGACTTTTTAGGGGCAATTTCAAAAATATCAAAATCAGTTTTTTTAACCTAATATTACGTTTCTGACGTTTTGTTATTAATGTTTTTTTACAATCTTTTAATTACCCGAGCACCACAACTAGTCTAGGTCGAGATTCGAGGTGTTGAAGATAACGAATAAATTTAGCTATAAGTAATAAAATGCGGCAATAATAAAGTTAAATTATATATGTACCGCATATGAGCATGTACCGCCTCTTTAAAAAATCGCTGCATGCCTGCATTTCTCGGGGAGAAATCAAATTAGTCTAGGGGTATGTCGCTGAAACCATCTGGCAACATTGGGTTACAGAGTGGCAGTGACAGTGAGCTTCGAATACGGAACCGGAAATAGTGATCTTATCACCTGATTTTTGTTTCTAAATGTTGGTATCTCCCCTGAAAAGCCGCCTAAATTGTACAACTTTTTTAAATTGTTTTTGTGATTATTAGTTTATTTTAATTAGGCTATAAGTTTGCTAAATTGTGAATATATCAGAATGCAATATGTTCATCAATATTTAGCAAAATGGAATTTGAAAAAATCCGCTTTAAAACTAAGCAACGGGTCCCAAAACTATTCCAAACAAAACAATGGACTAAAGCGCAGCATTGTATTATACTGTAACTATTACAGTTTTTATTCTCAAAAGGTGAGTTTAAATTAACCGTGAGTTTAAAAGTGTACCTGCGATTTTGATGTAAATATTATTTATTTTAGGTGTTGATGGCCTTGTACGAGAAAAACATTTGTTTCGACCCCATAGAAATAGATATTACTAAAGGTGACCAGTATTCTTCTTGGTTTTTGGAAATTAATGCTAAAGGTGAAATACCTGTCTTAAAAGTCAATGACCGCGTCATACCAGATTCTACAAGAATCTTGGATTACTTAGAGTTGTATTTGGATCCTGGTAAGCAAACACAATTTTCCAGTTTCTTATTTAACTTCAATAAAAATTATATCTTTATACAACTAGTGATTGCACGTGACTTTATGAACAACTATAAATTTAAGAAATAACCACAAACTACTATGCTTATAATATGAATATGTGTCAAACCCTGTTACTGTATCCATTCAATTCTATGTTTAATAGGGGTTATTAAAGCCATTAAACAAGAATGGTACCCACCCAGAAATTTTAAGCACATAGAAAATTTGAATATTATATGTGAACAAATTATTGATTTTTAATATTGCTTTTCAGAATTACCACCTTTGGTGAATGTTTCTGATGATGAAAAAGTTTTGGCAAACATCAATAAGTTTCGTGAGATGATGGAGGCATTACCCGCAGGTGTCATAACTGTTGGCTCCTTTTTTCACCCCCATTTATGTGGCACAGCAAAATTACCATTTATTTTACCTGTTAGGGAAGTTCTTAAAAGTAAGTTAAAGTAGTTACTTAAACTGCCAATATCTAGACTGCTTTGGTAAATATACAATTTTGTTTCAGATGGTGATCTCAGCAGCGCCAACAATTTAAGAAAACTTGCAGAACAAAATCCTAAGGCCAAAAGTGTACTTCTATATAAAGCCGAAATTCAAGATAGGAAAAGAGATATTCTTTTGAGTGAGGAAGAGTATAGTAAAACTTTAAATATAGTTGAACAGGTTCTAGATCAAGTTGAAGAACAATTGAGTATTCAGAGTCCAGGTAATTTTAGAAAAAAGAATCATACTTTATGTTAATGAAAAAAATATATACATCATACTTTATCCATTATGAAACTTATTATTTCAGGGTCATGGTTATGCTGTGAAGCATTCACTATTGCAGATATTAATTTGACAATCCTATTGCAAAGGCTGTGGGAACTTGGATTTGAAAAACGGTTTTGGTTATATGGAAGGAGACCACACATTGAAGATTACTATGAGAGAGTAAAGCTTCGTGAATCTTACAAAAAAACAATACCCACATTACCATTTCATTTAAAAATGATTGTATCTTCACAGCCACCACTGTATGTAGGAGCTGCTGGTGTAGCTTCTTTAAGTGTTGTGTTAGTATTTATATATTTATTCAAAAAAATAATCTTCTAAACAGTATGATTAATCAAACTATGTAGTTTAACTTACTGTTGGAAAAAAAAATTATCAATGGATCTTTTTATTGTGATCTAAAAATGGTCTCATCAATAAATTTATGTAGACATGCATAGTCATTTATTTATTTATATGCATTTAAAATGAAATACAGTATTAGTAACTTATTTTCTGTTTTTAACTTTTTGTGGCCAAGTAATATTTACTATAAAATGAAGGTGCTTAAATGAATAAATCAAAATATAACAAATACTTTAATGAATAACAAGGAAATAAATAATATAAACCCTTGAAAGTAACAAAACAGTTTAAAATACAGTTAATTCTCACCCCAGCTTAATTAACATTTAAAGTTCTTACTTCTATCTATCCTAGGCAGGTATAAAAAGTAAAATAGACTTATTACAATTTCTTCAAAAATTAAATCAGAAATTTTAACTAATACAAGAAAAAATTGAGAGCTTACAGCATAATATGTGATACAATGAATTAGACAATCATTAATAAAAATGTAATGTAAAACTCACACCATTTATTCTTACAATTAATTAATAAATAACCACCATTAACTATACTATAAGTACTATCCTATAAGTTATACCCCAAAAACCTTACAAATAATCTTATCTACTTTCTTCATTTGTACTTTCATTTGCATCTTGACTTTTATTAATTGGCATACCCATAAAATGTTTACCATTGGCATTGCTTGCTCGTTTCTTATGCACTGGGGTAGACATGACTGGCTTTTCTTTATTATATTTGAAGATGCCTTCTCCAGGCATGTTAGGTAACAATCCAGGCAAGGTGTACCAGACTCTATAAGTTATAAACCAAGTTAAAATAGCTACAATGCCACTTATGAACTTTTCTACCATTATGTGATAGTACACAATTGTTGACACTAACATCACATCCCATAGAATTTGTAACAAAGTTATGCCAATAAGAAATGACCTTACATATGGTGTGTAACTCTCATATGAAATCTTTAGATTATTAAATTCTTCAGTGCTAATGTTTCTCAATGGGTTCACACTAACTGACTTGTCATCTATACTTCGAGAATACTTCTCATCTCTTATGTAGTCTCTGATCCTCTCCCATCCATTAATAGACCTTGCTTCCTCTATCATTATTAAACTTGAATATATTAAAATGAAACAGTGTCCGGAAATATCAAAACCATTCCAAAAATATCCTTCTCTTAAACATGATATTTTGTCTTGATACTTGTTTGAATTACATCGACCATACTTTGATTCAATTATGTTGAAAAGTGTAGTCCAGCCATACCAAAATATAGTAGCTATAAGCAGCCGCGGTAAATGTGTTGTCATTATCAATTTTCTATTACCACAACATATTGTATAAGAAGTCAATAGCACATAAGGCACTGTCAAAAACAAAGTCCAAAACCATCCTATTTTTACAAAGTACTGATTGCAAATATTGTCACTTCGCGAGAAATATGATTTTGGAAAGGTCAAAACGTCTGCGACAAGAGAGAGTAGAAAGAGAGCTCCTAAATATAAAGCTATTTTTAAATTAGTATCGAAGAATAGTATCTTCTTGCAAATGTGCACGATCATCAGCACTAATATTTCCAATACCGAAGAAGCTTCGCGTGTGGGTCTACTACCTTTAGAATCTGTAGATTCATTTTGGAATTTAAAATTCATTCGCGCACTTTTAAAACTCGCTCTGTTATTCATTTTATTTAAGTATTATTGTAAAAACTCCATGAACAGCGACACACATGCAAGACCATGACAGTTTCAATGTCATGATTGACTTTGACAAATAAAATATAATGCTGCGTTCCGTTTGCCGATTACAGCGCTCACATCGCTAAAAGTGCTCAAAACCGTTCCGATTCGTTTGAGCGCGCTAAAAGTGTTATTAGTGCTATTGCAATCGGAACGGTAAATATCGGGCTAACATTCTGATTGTTCGTCGATTAATGCTGCGTTCCGATTGCCCGTGAGCGCGGTCACAGCGATATCGATACGTCATAAATGCCGCCATCTTCCCGCTCACAGTGCCAACGCTACGGAGCATGGTCGCTGTGAACGGCCTGTCAAAACAGACACATGACATTACTTTGTTGATGTTTTTATTTAGTCGATTAAAGATTTTAAAAGCTTGCTTATTAATTTTCTTTTGTAATAACATAAAAAAAATGGCTCCTGCTTCATTCAGGGTCAAAGATCTTAATGAAATTGTAACTTTAGACTTAATCGACCAACAATCAGAATATTAGCGCGCTATTTACCGTTCCGATTGCAATAGCACTAATATCGCTTTTAGCGTGCTAAAACGAATCGGAACGGTTTTGAGCACTTTTAGCGCTGTGAGCGCTGTAATCGGCAAACGGAACGCAGCATAAGTCTAAAGTTACAATTTCATTAATATCTTTGACCCTGAATGAAGCAGGAGCCATTTTTTAACATTAATACAAAAGAAAATTAATAAGCAAGCTCTTAAAATCTGTAATCGACTGATAAAAACACCAACAAAGTAACGTTATGTGTCAGTTTTGACAGGCTGCTCAGAGCGACCATGCTCCGTAGCTTTAAATAAAACACTTTTTACCGGATATTATCGCGTATATTTTAGTTAATTTAAATTAACTAAAATATACGCGATAATATCCGGTAAAAAGTGTTTTATTTAAAGTATGTATCGTGAAAACTTAAGAAAAGGCATGCTCCGTAGCTTTGGCACTGTGAGCGGGAAGATGGCGGCATTTATGACGTCATTGATGACGTATCGATATCGCTGTGAGCGCGCTCACAGGCAATCGGAACGGGTATAAGACCGCTGTGAGCGCTATAATCGACAAACGGAACGCGGCATAAAAAACCAATGGACAGAAAATAAAACATAGGTTTATAGAATACGTAATAAAATAATTCTATAAAAATAGATTCTGACTTCAAATCGTTACCTAGTTAACTAAAAAGAGAAAAATAATAACTTTTCATGCGAAAGTGGTGTCTACCTAAGCAGGAACATATGCTAAATATTCCTTTTTTCGGTCAGTGCCGAGCTTCATTACAAAACCTTTAACTCCAAATGTGATGAGTTGGACTTGTAAAAATGACCACATAAACCCAAATCATTAGCAGTGTTTCTCATAAATGACTCATTTAATATAGAAGGTGACTTGTAATTATTATATAAGGCCGTGGCTTAGCCACTTAGCCCATGTACTTTGGTAATACAAATACTATGGTGATGAAATTAACGGAATATACCGTCATATTTTTTCATTAAAAAGTAGAAAACTATTAAGATTTTTATTTTATTCTCAACCCTAGCTCTAAGTGTAAACAATCAATCCATATAAAGTTTCTTTCTCCTGATATTTTTATTTCTGCTTAAGTCTCTAACGTAATTGGTTGATGCGCTTTTGGGAGCGGAATGACGCACAGGCCTAGCTTTGGAACTTAAGTTTAAGGTTAATATATAGTCAAATCAGGGTTGGTACCGTAAGTTTTTTAACTAAAACTAAAATAGTACTTAACCCTTGACAACTAAGCTTTTTTAAATTTATAACATTACTTTAAGTAGGTATCTGTATATGTCACCCTACCTACCAATTGGTTTATTAGAACATTGACCAGTTAACCTGTATATTTGCTGTTCGAAATTGAGGAGTTCCATCCCATTGTTCATATCCAGCCCAGGGATACGTTTGACCTATAAAGTACTACGGCCAAGTGGCGTAGAGGTTAGTAGCCCTGACTCGTACGCTGGAGTTCCCAGGTTCGCGTCCGGTTGGGGCACACGTTTGTGTGATGATCAGGTCATGATTGTTTATATTTATACATATATGTAAGTTGATTCTGGGTTCCCCCCCAGTTTGCTGTAGAGTCGTCCGGAACACAAGCTCTACATTGGTGCCATACAATTGGGGAGCCCTTTCGGTCACATAATTTTTAAATGTAAATGTAAAGGACATAACTGTTTTACGACTAAATAAAAATTATCATAAAATAAAACATAAAAAACGCATAATGGAAGTATTCATAACCTCTAAAATCATAAAAGTAAAGTAATAAAAAAGCTTTTGGTGCCTAATTTATCAAGTACAGATCATATGTACCTACTTTATGTTGAGTCTTGAAAGTAACAATAAACAAGTAACAATTTCCACCTTCCAGCAACCTTCCCAATTTGACAATACTAACTTTTCATCCCCTACTAACAACATTAATGACATTCATGACATACAAATAAAGAAATCTGAGGTACTTAAACTATTGAAATCTATAGATATTACAAAGTCGGCGGGACCAGATCGCATACATCCTATATTTATTAAAAATTGCGCCGAAAGTCTTGCTTTTCCCTTGTCATTATTGTATAAGCTAACCTTGAAATTCGGACTGATTCCCTCTATATGGAACACCGCTTTTATTACACCAATACACAAAAAAGGCAATAAAAATGAGATAACTAATTACCACCCAATCTAGAAATTGTGTATTTTTTCTAAAGTATTAGAGAAAATTGTACACACGCAGACATACAATGCCCTTAAACTTAGCTTTATTGATCCACAACATGGTTTTTTGAAGGGTAGATCTACAGAATCGAATCTTTTACTATGTAGCGATTATTTGTTTGACCATATGTCAAGGCGATCGCAAGTGGACGTAATTTACACAGACTACAGTAAATGTTTTGATCGTATTGATCATACTATCTTATTGCGTAAAATTCAGGACATCGGTATAAAAGGGAATTTATTTCGCTGGTACATCAATATACACATACATACAATATACAATACATCTTATGTACAAAATAGGTCTCAGATTGTGGTACTGAACGGTTTTAGCTCTAAACCTAAAAGCATACCATCTGGAATTCCACAGGGATCGCTGCTCGGACTATTATTATTTGTTATATTCCTAAATGACATATCTCTTATTTTTACGTCTAAAATAATCTTATATGCCGATGACATGAAAATTTTATATCCAATTAATTCTATACATGACTGCCTAAAGCTACAATCTGACCTTAACAAATTTTATGACTATTGCTTAGACAATAAATTAGAGCTAAACATATCAAAATGTTATGTTTGCTCGTTTACGAGAAAACCCTCACCCATTGTACTTAACTATAGTATTAATAATCTTGAGTTACAACGAGTGGATGCTATGGTTGACTTAGGGGTAACATTTGATTCGAAGTTGCTGTTCGATCAACATATCGAGAGAATAGTTAGTAAAGCAACTAAAGCCTTGGGCTTTGTATTGCGATTATCCTCAGAATTCACCTTTATCAAAACCATAAAAATTCTGTATTGCGCCTTTGTCAGAAGTCACCTAGAATATGCCTCATCTGTATGGAACCCTCTCTATGGAATATATGTTGACCGTATTAAACGCATACAGAAACGTTTTTTACGATTTATTCAATATAAGTCACGTACATATGACTTGGACTACATCTCACGTTGTAAACGGCACCACATTCTACCATTGTATGTGCGCAGGCAAATCAGCGACGTCGCTAACCTTATCAAGATAGCTCAGAGCAAAATAGAAGTTCCAGAGCTTTTGTCTGAGATTGGTATTTGCGTGCACACCAAATCCTATCGGAATCCCAGTTTACTCCATGTTCCTAGTGGTAGTACCAATTACAAACAGAACTCGTTCATGGTCAGGGCCCCACGGTTGGTGAACCGGCTGAGCAGCGAGCTGGACTTCGACATATTTAATACTAGTGTTCCTCGTGTTAAAGCAGCCATGGCGAAGCGGTTCTTTATTGATTAAATGGAATCTATTGTTTTTCTATTGTTTTGGTGACAAAAGTGTTTATTTACTTTATCTTGATTTCGTTCATATTATTCGTATATACCTACTTCAAATTATTTAACTTTTGTATTGTGATACTTAAGCGTCAATTTGTATAATTTATTTGTTAATTCTATAAGTGAAAACTTTGTTAATGGCCATATTTAATATTTGTTCTTTTTGTTTATTTATTTTTTAAATAGCTGTAAGTTTTCCAAAAATGTAAAAATAAAATAAAAATAAAATACTAGGTGCGACGTCGAGCGCAGCGAGGAGGAGCAAGTTAGAGTCTCATCTCATAATGCCAACTTCGCAAACACCAACCACTCGAAAAATTACAACTTCTCAGAATGCCAACTTCTCGAAATGCCAACTTCTCAGAATGCCAACTTCGCATAATGCCAATTTCTCAAAATGACAACTTCTGAAGGGACAGACTACGAAATGAGACGCACCCGTTCAATTGGGTTAGGTTCGGTTTGTATGTAGTTAAAACACGCGCTAGCCGAGCGGGCGAAGTGAGCGTGGTGCGGCAGCACCCGGCGACGCGCCAGGACCTAATTAAGTACCATTTCCACGGAAATCACGAAAAGCGACTTTGGCGAAAAGCGACTTTGGTTCAATTTAGTTCAAACAACCAGCACGTCTGTCCCTTCAGAAGTTGTCATTGTGAGAAATTGGCATTTTGCGAGCAGTTGGATTTTTGCAAAGTTGGCATTATGAGATGAGAGGCAGGTTAGTCAGTATGTAGGTCATGCCAAAAATTATTAATTTATTAGTTATTAATTTTATAGTCCATTTATTTTTGGCAAATTATGGTATTCTGTACCTGAATACCATAATTTGTACCTGTATGTGTGAGATGCCAATAAATGTTATGATTAGTAATCGTTATTGTAAAACCATTTATGCATGAACATTTTATGCTAATATATTAGGTCTTTACCTATGAAATTGCCGTTTTTCACGAAATAAATGAAGCGTAATTTTTTTATATATTTTTTATTTCGATTAATCAAAATAATCACCCATGCAATCAATGCATCTTTGCCAACGCATTGGTAGCTTATTGATGCATTTCTTGAAGAAATCAGCTGGACGGGAGGCAACAAATTCTTCAAAGGCATTTTGTACTGCCTCTCGGGTATTGAATTTTTTCCCCGCCAAGAAGTTATCCAAATTCTGGAAAAAGTAGAAGACTGTAGGCGCAAGGTCTGGTGGGCACGGCGGATGACGGAGAACTTCCAACCCCAACTCTTGTAGCTTGGAGACCGTCTGCTGTGCAGTATGAGGTCGCGCGTTGTCGTGCAGGAGCAGTGGAGCCGAACGATTGACCAAAGCTGGTTGGAGACGTGCGAGCTTCTCCATCATTGTGTTCAGTTCTTCACAGTACACATCTGCAGTAATGCTTGTCCCGTTTGGCAAGAAGCTGTGATGAATTACACCCGCGTTAGACCACCAAACAGTGACCATCACTTTTCTAGGGGTTAGTTTTCGTTTAGGGCATTGTTTGGGTGCTGAACCAGGGTCCAACCAACTTGCTGAGCGCTTACGATTGTCAAACAGGATCCATTTCTCGTCACAAGTAACAATGCGGTTCAGAATTCCTTCATTTGTATGCCTGCTGAGCAGTGCAAGGCACGTCTCCACGCGTACTTCGCGCTGGCGGTCATTGAGTTCGTGGGGTACCCATTTGTCAAGCTTTTTTACCTTGCCAATTTGACGCAAATGGACTAATATTGTTTTGATGCTAACGTCGAAAGCTGCTGCTAATTCAGCCGTGGATTGAGTTTCATCAGCTTCCACAATAGCCTTAAATTCGTCATTGTCGACCAAAGTTTTCGGACGACCACGGGGTTAATTTTTCAGGTCAAAATTTCCAGAACGGAAGCGGGTAAACCAATAACGGGTGGTGCGTTCGTTTGTAGTGTTCGCTCCGTAAACGTCGTTGATGTTGCGTGCCGCTTGTGCCACTTTGCTGCCACGACGGTACTCATACTCCATAATTACTCGAATTTTTAACTTATCCATGTTGACGAAAAATGTTCGGATGCGTTGAAAACAAAACACTAACTATTAAACAAATGACGATTTTAGAAAAAGAATTCCATGTTTGTCAAATAAAATTAATTTGAAATTAGAATTATCAGTCAAAAGAAAAAAATATTTTCATTTGAAATGGCCAGTACGGCAAAACGGCAGTTTCATAGGTAAAGACCTATTATTATTATTATAAATGAAGTTATGGGGAAATAAAGTATGCCTTATGATTTATTCTGTATGAACGTTATGCGAAACAAACAGTATGCCAAAAAACGTTATGCGGCCTTATAATATGCCTATTAAATTTATGCATTCCAATAAGGACCCATACAATTGGTTTCTTTGTCTGGGGATTTATTATTATTATTACAGTTATACAAATAAACTTTAATGTATAGTAGACCAAACCAACTGAAACATTTCACGTCCAGGCACGATCCATGATTTCATTGATCCCAGTATAGTAACTCATAATACTTGGTGTGCAATAAAGTAACTCATAATACTTGGTGTGACTTCCCAATGTACATTCGACCAAATCGATAGGAACAGTATGTTAATTGACTAATTTTGCTAAACCATTTTAAACAATAAGTTATTACATTATAAGCATACCACATTATATTAGGTCATTACATATGAAATGAAATTGGCGTTTTGTAAGGGAGGAACATAAAGTCAATATTTTTTAAATATTACATATTTATTTAATCAAATATATACCATTGCTATCTATGCACTTTTAACATCTCATAAGTAGTTCATTGATCCCATTAATAAAACAAACCATTCGGACTGCAATCAATAAAATCTCTGAAGGCGCTTTGGACTGACCCATCGGAGTTGAACTTTTTCCCTTGCAAGAAGTAATCCAAATTTCGAAAAAAAATGGTAAACTGTTGGAGCAAGGTCCGGGGAGTACGGTGGATATCTTAGACATTCCAATTGAAGCTCCTCTAATTTGGTAGTCGCCTGTTGTGCAGTGTGTGGTCTAGCATTGTCCTAAAGCAGCAATGGCCTAGAGCGTCCATCGGCCATCATGGTTTGCAGTTGCTGACAATAAACATCGTCTGGCCAGATTTAAGAAAGCTGTAGTGAACGACACCGGCACTAGTCCACGCTCACAAGTAACTTTTTTTGAGTCAATTTTCGCTTGGGGCAGGATTTGGCTGGTTCGCCAGGGTTCAACCATTGCAATGAGCGTTTCCGATTGTTGTACAGGATCCACTTTTCATCACGGGTAATGGATCGATTCAAAATCCTTTCATTATTGCAATTGTTACTTTATCAAAGACTACTTTAAAATTGAACTTAATAACTCAACTAATCTAATAAATACACAAAAAACATGTACCTAGCCTACTATTTTATGATATGTAATATTATTACTCACAGAAACTATCTTAATTATAAACCTAATTACTATAAGTATGTACCTAGACCGCGCGAACTTTAATTTTAAATATACTACTAAAAAACCCTACTCGTTTTCTGCTAAAAAAAACCTACTCGTGTTAATCGCGCCTAAGTGAATTCATTAATATTATAAGTGTGCTATTAACCCCAAAATCGGGTGAGTGTAGCAATAAATTTTAGAACTTAGTTTTAGTGCTTATCTAGTTGCCTAAGTAAGTCTGTGTATAAGTCATTAACTCTAGTGCTCGTATGAGGAGTAAATTATTCATTTTTTCATTTCATGCCTTTCATTTTATTAAATGCTGTGCATAAGGGTGCTATTTAATGAATTTATTATTGCAAGCAACGCACGCAATTTTTGGTACGCCATTGTGAGATGACCTCGCATGACCCTTAACGATCATAACGATTTAGTGTATTCCTTAAGTATGCCCCTATGTTAATTGTTGCTGTCCTATTTAGATCTATAAGAATAAACAAGCTATCCAACTTACATTTTAAGATGTGAAACTATTTAAACGTGTTCTATTATAATATTTTCTTTGTGTTTGGTACCTTAAGTACCTACCTATTTGATTCCGATATTTATATGTTGCTTACGCTTTGTAATTTTAGTTAAAAATTGATTTTGTTTGACTGCCATATCATTAATTGCTATTTCTTGCCTAAATAATTCCATCCGCTTAGCCGTTGGGTTGATGTCGCAGTCAGATTGTAAAACTGGACACTTTCTAAAATGGCCAATCTCATAATTTCCAGGGTTTAAACTCCTACTAAGGACTGGTTGCTTTTTGGGTCAATGCCGATCTACGCACGGACCAAAATCCTACTCCGCTGCCTCACGTCTGCCTGCCGTCTGACGTAACGTTTAGACTTCGGACTACTGCTGCGAACCAAGGATAGTGCGGTTTGGTTTTAGAGACCTTAGTAGTGCGTCGGTTGTGAGTTTAGAATTCCCACCCCCTGTGATTCTCTTGTTTAGATTGTATTGTTATACTATTTATTCCCTTTTTTTATTTATTTACCCTTGACCTTATTTTCGTTACCGCCTTAGCTAAGGAGCGGGTACAGCCGGTTGAGTCGCATACAACGAATATATATATAACGCATCGGTGTGGTCAAATAGCCTAGTTAGTTAGTTAATTGAAAAATGGCAATCAGCCGCGATTGGTGTGGCGGGCTATTTCTGCCAGTGTCGCGTATTGGTGGGACAAAGTACAAAAAATAAAATAAAAATTGCCAAAAAATGTTATATAGTAATTTTAATTTTAGAAATATTTATTTATTTATTATTTATATTATTATTATTATATTAATATATATTAGCCTATTCTATTGCACATGCTGTTTGACGTTGAAGAGTTCCATTGTCATATTTACTGAAGTTTCTGGTTAGGGATTGTCACAAACTTAATTCGTGATTTCGTTCACGTGTGATTTCGATAATTTCCATCATTCGCCGAATCCCAGGGTCCAGCGTCCATGAAATTGTAATGTGGCCAATTTCACGCTGAACTGGACCCAACACAAAAAGCAAATTGATCTAAGTCGGTCCGGAAACGAAAATGTTTTCCCGGAGCATACTTAAAAGAAATTCTGAAGTCCATAAAATTCTAAATTTTGTACCAATGAAAATATGATCAGCACTGACATAATATGTTATTAACTACTGAACTGTCCAGGCGACTAGAGCAGCCCAAAAAACTATATGCGTCAACTGTCCGGGCTATTAGAGCAGCCCAGTAGAAAAAAAGTACTTTTTCGTTTTGAACGCATTTATATCAATGAAACGTTCGTACAGCTTCTTGTAAAATACATTAGATGGAACTTTATTAAATTACGCATCTTTTGATGGGTAAAGAAGCACAGATTTTAAAGGCTGACATTTTATAAAATTACTTTCTAAAGACGTTAGTTTCAAGCAATGATATAAAACATATAGACAAGTCATACCCAAACATTGCCGTACAAAAAAACAGTATCAACTTAACTATAGATACCTACCTACCCGCTATATACATTAATATAATTTTTGGGAGAAGGTACGAATAATACGGTTTACTTGTTGTAAGAAAGAGATATCCATGTACTGCATTATACTATATATAGATATCCCTTTGGGCACTTTGTGGCTCCAACGTGCCGTATAGGTAGTAATTTGTTGATCCATTTTCACTTGTTGATCCAGGTGTCTTTTGTTGATCAAATGCCAGCTGACCATAAATATGTAGCTCCGTACCGAGCCACAAGTGTCACGATGAGTAATAATAATAATTAAGGGATTTTTGTACAAATCTACCTTTTCCTTCAACTTCCTTACCTTTTAATTCAAATGGGCCAATCAGGGCGCAGCATTTGCCAAGGGCTTCCTCATTGGCACGTTTTGGCTACTATATTACTGGCTACAGTAACTTAATAATGTCTAGGTAGTATTTCAAATTCTCCTCAAAGTAGTAGAGAATCTTGTCTTAAAAAAAGGAAAACTCACAAGAAATCAGTCTGGAGTAACGTGACTCCAGATCAAACCTCAATACTTGTTATTTTTTGGACGGGACAATTTCCTTTTGTAACAACGTTACTGAGCGAGTGAAGAGATAGTACACAAAGGTGCAGCAGCCAAAGCGGAGTGGAGCGAGTGAACTAGAAGATGATGCTCGAGTGAGTAGTGAACTAGCGAAATATGTATGACGCATTGACTACAACGGAGTGCAGCAAGTGGTATACGAGGCAGCGGGAGTTCAGCGAGCGAATTACCAGTGGAAGACGCATCGTTTACAGAAAATGCCATGAGAAAAGAACCAGAGGATGGTGACGCAATAACCACAGCAGAATGGCGCGATTGGTAAACTAAGGGACAAAATAACGACTACAGCGAAGTGCAACGAGTGAAAACTGGTTCATCACTCACTCCACTCCGCTTTAGCTGTTGCGTTGTCATATACTGCTTTTTCAGTTGCTCCACTCCGTTGTAGCTGTTGCTTTGCCATTCAGTTGTTCTTCACTCACAGCACTTTGCTGTAGTCGCTGCATCGTCATCCATTGGTTTACTTGTCTCTCCTCTCCACTCGCTGTTGCATTGTCATTCTCTGAACGGCATGATACACTGAATAACAACGCAATAGCTACAGAAGAGTAAAGTAAGTGGTGAACCAGTGGACGACGACGCAGCGGTTACAGCGGAGTGCAGCAAAAAGTGAAACAGCGGACGACGACGCAGTGGTTACAGTGGAGTGCAGCAAATAGTGAATCATTGGACGACGACGCAGAGGTTACAGCGGAGTGCAGCAAATAGTGAATTAGCGGACGACGACGCAGCGGTTACAGTGGAGTGCAGCAAAAAGTGAAACAGCGGACGACGACGCAGCACTTACAATGAACTAGAATGAATGACGAACCAAGAATTACAAAGGAGTGAAATAATGAACAGTATACGACGACGACGAATAAAAAACTTTATGTTGATCGAAAGAGATTTTATTTTCGTTTTAGAAAAATAATAAAGTAATTATTGTATTGTTGATGTTTACAATAGAAAAGAGACAATGGTAACTCGCAAAGAGTGATTCATAATCATCTCATAAATGAAAGACGAAAAGGGCTTTTCATAATATCTAATCAATCCTAGAATAGTAAAACTTCAGCTATTTCACTGTTATTTATCCATCATTTTCATTAAAAAATAATGAAACAGCTAATATTTTTTGCACGATCGGAGTGTTGGTGCAGTGGTATTAATTATAAAAAAAAATATTTATCTATTTCAAAAAACAAATGGTGATATCGGAAAACATTGTTACTTAAAATATAATACTTATATAAATACACCATTGTTTCTCTTATATTATAACACAATATTAAATTCAATGCAGTCTTATGCATTTTTTTCTTGTCCGAGTTTTAACAAAAATACCTATAGAAATATTTTTTTAACAGAACAAATCCCGGAACTAAATGTCCGTACCTACATATGCCCTACGAGATGAACGACGAAATATGACATAGACCAATAGACAGACCCAGTAGGTATTTTATTTGAAATAAAAAAAAGAGAAAGATGAATTGTGGCTAGCATTAATAAAAAACTAAAAATACGGTGCTTCCCCGTGCATCCACCGTTACAGCCGAGGCGGATCTTACAATGTATGGAGCATTGCGAATATAAAATATCTAGATTAGGTATAATAAATTCATAACTGATCGACCGTTACGGTATCGGTACCTATTCGGATCAAAACAAGTATTACTGGAAGTACGAGTATATAAATTGATCAACAGTAGTAATTGATTTTTAAAATATATTCAGAGCCAAAAAGTCTTCGTGCATTTAAAAAACTTTGCCGTTATGGATCCACTATTGCATGAAATTGTTGAAAAAATATATATCGAGTATAGGTAGGTACTATCGACGAATACATTTGGCAACATCGCATAATAGAATGCTACGTTGCCATTTCGTCCGAGAAATACGCAAGTGGATTCAAGTTATTCGGTGCAAAAGGCGGAGTCAGCAATGTACGGGGTCGTGGCTGGATCAACTAAGTGTGCAAAGAGGTGTTTATATATATATAATAGTGTCGTTGCTTCGCACTAATTGTATGTGATGTAGTACGTAAATTGTCGCTGTATATAGCGTTGTCTCTTTTACTCCCACATACAAAATCATATTACATCTCGCTCTTTGAGTTTGGTGGAATGTTTAGCCATGTCAATTTTAAAACGTCATTTTAAATAGCAAAATAAAGTAATAAATAAGATAGTTATAGAAAATAGCACTTACGCATGAAAATAAATGTTTATTCTTTCTTATAGAGTGTAATTTGTCCACTGTCTAAACACACAAGAAGGTATTGTACGGTAGGTATTAAAAACACAGAATTAGAAATAAGTTTTGTTTGACCTTTAGCCGTGACAATGGAGACAACTGCATAAGACTAAGTGAAATGGCGGGCAATTGCCTTGCATTTGCGTTGGCATTATTGAGAGCGGACAACTTGTCTATATGTAATATGTCATTGGTTTCAAGTGCTTGTAAACTTTTGAATTGTTTCGATTGTGATATTCTGAACTTCGTCTCTCAACTCGTTTACACTCGCATAAGATTTAGTGTAAATGTTATTTTTTACATATCCCCACAGAAAAAAATCTAAAGGGGTGAGATCTGGTGACCTTGCAGGCCATCTGATTGTGCTGTTTGTACTAATCCAGGTATTAAAATGGCTATTAATGTAAGAAGTAGTTTGACAGTGTTTAAATGACCTTCGTACACGTGAACTAAAACAACCATATTTCCCATAATTCCGCACCAAACGTTGAAAGAAAATCCTACTTGACTGTTAGTTTCACGAACACGAACAGGATTCACTTTAGAGTCTAGACCAATAGTGGTGATTGCGGCGATCGGACATACCATTATTGCTGAAGTTGGTTTCGTCAGACTATACAATGTTGATCAAAAAATTAGGGTTACGGTCAATTTCTCTTAGCATGATTTGACAAAATTGTAGTCGTCTTTCACAAGCCCCTGGATGCAATTTTTGCACCAATCGACCATCACGATCTTATACTTTTTCAGTATTTAAATTCAAATTTCTTTATTGCTTATCACATAACATTTAAGATCTTAATTAGGTATAGTTGTAGTTCTTGTGATACCCCGTAGGGGCACTGCAATGAGTGAGGGACATTACATTAAGCTTATTACTAGTTACCAAAATACAAATACTATACATATTTCTTTTAAAGCTTACCCAATAATGATTTCTATTTTTACCTTATTTTCCCATTTTTACATTAATATATCATTGTTTTATATTAAATATTTTAACATATATATTTTTGTAAGCTAAGCATTATATAATATTAGTAAGTAACGTTTCGTGTTTAATAATACTACTATGTTACAAAAAAAACAAATAGTGACCTATTATTGGTTTATCCTACAGGTTATTTATACGAGATTTTATATTATTTAAGTATGTATTGTTGTTAAATTGGTAGGTATGTTAAAAAAGGCAATTAAGTACACATTGAGTTTGATGAATTAAATTTAGTAGTGAGTAGCTACTATATGTTAAATTAAGTTAGGTATGTTTCTTTTTTAATAAATTATTTATCTGTAGCTTCCTTTTTATTTTAATCAACTTACTATTACCATCATTATGTGTTGATTATATGGTATAGTGACATCATGTGACATTTCTCTGGTAGGTATTTATTTAAATTTGTATTATTTTGGTGGGTTAGTGTGTGTGTTTTTAAATCGGTTGGTAGATTATATAAATGTTGTAGGGTCAACTGTACATTAAGCTAGTTAATTAAAATTTTCTTTTAGGTATTCTTTAACTGAATAGTAGCATTTTGTGAGAAGAAGTTGTTTTAGTTTATTAATAAATTCTTTATCTTTGGCTTGGTTTTTTATATTTTCAGGTAAATGATTATATATTTTTATTGACATTTCCAGCGGGCCGGACGATAGTAGTTTGAGTCGAGACGGTGGTGCTACTAGTTGCTTTCTTCGACTCGGTCTCAGGGAGTATTTTATTGGTATGTCTTCGCGTTTAGTGTAGTATTCTGGATATTTTCTAACAAATTTACAGATTTCCAATATATATATACATGGAAGTGTAAGGATTCTATGGTGTATGAAGTGAGGTTTACAAGTGTCCGTTTGTTCGATACCGACAAGGATACGCAGTAGTTTTTTCTGGGCCGTGAACACAGATGGCGCATCCACGCTGCCACCCCAGAGGATGACACCGTAGCTGAGCCATGCATGCGCATACGCGTAGTATGTGATCAAAGCAGTTTTCAGATCGGTTGTCTTTTTTACTTCGCGGAGCGCGTATACAAATCTTGCCAGTTTCAAACGAACTTTTTTGACATGGTCCTTCCAGTTTATATGTGTGTCTATATCTATGCCTAGAAGTGTAAAATTCTTAACGGTTTCAATTTCTGTGTTTTTAAATTTGAATTTAATGCCTATAGGGTGTTTTTGATGAGGGTGGAATGTTATTATTTTTGTTTTATTAAAATTAATATCTAAATTGTGTTTGTGAAGCCAATCTACCGTTTTCTGAAGGATGTTGTTGATTTTTTCATTTATGCCGGAGTTACTATCGCAAGAGGTAAGAAGTGAGATATCGTCAGCGAATAAGACACATGGTTCGCTCATGATTTTTGGCAACTCATTGATGTATATCAAAAAAAGGATATTTAAGAACGCGAGTGTGGGTTGTACCAGTTACTTCGGCAGCTTCTCTGCTTGAAGCTTTCGGAAATGCTTCGAAGTATGTTAAAACATTTAGATCAAAATCGTTATTGTTCTGCTGAAGAGTTTGTCGCCGCTTTTTTGTAACTGCCCGTATTCTTTAAATTTTCTACCATTCTTTTCAATACGAACCGAGTTGGTGGCTGTTGGTCTCGATATCTCTCTCCATACCACCGCAGAGCTAGATTCACATTTTTGTTATTTAAAAAATAGGCTTCCATTAAATCAAGTTGTTCTTGATAAGCTATACATATGTAAGCTATACAACCAAATGTGAATAACAAAAATGGCAATCTACATATTTTTTTAAATGTATGTAACATATTTTATATTACTTTCATACTCGCAGTTATGTCGCATCTAAGAAAGGAGTTTGCATTACAAACACGTGCTAATTGCAATCATCTTATCTAAATAGTACTTAATTTGTCATTTGAATGATGATTAATGACGTCAATGGTAAATTATTAATTAAGTAACCAGAAACAGATGGATCTTTGAGTAAAAGTTCTTAAGCTTGACCCATTGAATGTATAAGTAAAGATTTCATGGTTTTCCTTTCATTACATTGACCAAGTATGTTAGAGAAATTTCATCCTTGTGATTGACCCCAACGAGCGATGCAATAAAATTACAGGGTGTAATGTAGGTTCGAATCCCCGGTGAAGCATTATTTTTGAAAATCTTTGAATGCGGTTTTATTTCTTTTCAAAAATAAAGGAATGTTTCTTTGGAGTAAAGCTATCTCTATAATTTAGAGTACTTTCCCTCCAGGTGGCATTAAAAAATTCCACTCTGCATAATTACATAAATTACATTAAGCTAAGATTACATAATTGCTACGTTTTGATTGCCACTCGACCTAACCATTAACCATTTTCTAACTCTTTGGATGTGCATGTTTGCAATAAATATCTGTCTTCAAGCTAAAGAAATTGTTGGAATTTTCATTTTATTTTTTTTCATTCCAGGAATTTTGTCGTGACTTTATGGAAGGAAAATTTTTTAAAAGTTTAGTTAAAATTAAATACTGCCACGGAATTAGAAATATTTAAATGGTTTTCTCGAAATACCTCATTCAGAAAACACATAAACAAAGAGTTACCTCGAAATTACTTTAAATGCCGAATTCGATGTACGCAGCATTTTGTATTCATAATTAAATATTGTAGACATTGATATAATAGGTCTTTACCTATGAAACTGCCGTTTTGCCGTACTGGCCATTTCAAATGAAAATGTTTTTTTTTGACTGATAATTCTAATTTCAAATTAATTTTATTTGACAAACATGGAATTCTTTTTCTAAAATCGTCATTTGTGTAATAGTGTTTTGTTTTCAACGCATTCGAACATTTTTCGTCATCATGGATAAGTTAAAAATTCGAGTAATTATGGAGTATGAGTACCGTCGTGGCAGCAAAGCGGCACAAGCGGCACGCAACATCAACGACGTTTACGGAGCGAACACTACAAACGAACGCACCACCCGTTATTGGTTTACCCGCTTCCGTTCTGGAAATGTTGACCTGAAAAATGAACCCCGTGGTCGTCCGAAAACTTTGGTCGACAATGACGAATTAAAGGCAATTGTGGAAACTGATGAAACTCAATCCACGGCTGAATTAGCAGCAGCTTTCGACGTTAGCATCAAAACAATATTGGTCCATTTGCGTCAAATTGGCAAGGTAAAAAAGCTTGACAAATGGGTACCCCACGAACTCAATGACCGCCAGCGCGAAGTACGCGCGGAGACGTGCCTTGCACTGCTCAGCAGGCATACAAATTAAGGAATTCTGAACCGCATTGTTACTTGTGACGAGAAATGGATCCTGTTTGACAATCGTAAGCGCTCAGCAAGTTGGTTGGACCCTGGTTCAGCACCCAAACAATGCCCTAAATGAAAACTTACCCCTAGAAAAGTGATGGTCACTGTTTGGTGGTCTAACGCGGGTGTAATTCATCACAGCTTCTTGCCAAACGGGACAAGCATTACTGCAGATGTGTACTGTGAAGAACTGAACACAATGATGGAGAAGCTCGCACGTCTCCAACCAGCTTTGGTCAATCGGTCGGCTCTACTGCTCCTGCACGACAACGCGCGACCTCATACTGCACAGCAGACGGTCTCCAAGCTACAAGAGTTGGGGTTGGAAGTTCTCCGTCATCCGCCGTACTCACCAGACCTTGCGCCTACAGACTTCTACTTTTTCCAGAATTTGGATAACTTCTTGGCGGGAAAAAAATTCAATACCCGAGAGGCAGTACAAAATGCCTTTGAAGAATTTGTTGCCTCCCGTCCAGCTGATTTCTTCAAGAAAGGCATCAATAAGCTACCAATGCGTTGGCAAAGATGCATTGATTGCATGGGTGATTATTTTGATTAATAGAAATAAAAAATATATAAAAAAATTACGCTTCATTTATTTCGTGAAAAACGGCAATTTCATAGGTAAAGACCTAATATTAACAGATAAGTAAAATCTTATATAAGTCAGGAGTCAGGAGTAAATACATTGTTCATTGGTCGAGCGAATTGGTTGAATGAACGAATGAATGACGAACGGACGAATGAACAAAGCGTTGGTTGGCATAGCGTAGGTAGCTGTCTCGTCGTTTATTTATTCCTTCATTTCTCGGCTTTCCCTCCATCAACTGAACATAATTGTTTATTGTTTACAATTTGCAACTTTGTTCAACTTCCAAAGAGCAGTATGAGAAAACTATCGAAAAGCCGCGCAGATGATGATGCTGTTTCTTCTACTAACGGTTCTGTGTTGAATGAAGATCAAGCCGAAACAGCGGCTGAAGTTGAAGATAAAGAAGCCGACTCGGCAAAGGAAGACGCCACTGAGAAAACTGACGCGGACCACGAATCCATCTCTTCGGGGACGCCTAAAGATAGTAAGAAGAAAAAAAAAGCTGGTAAAGCCAAATCAAAACCTAAAACGAAAAGTAGGAAGTCCACTCGAGAAATCAATAAAAAAGTAGACGATGGTAACGAGGATGACGATGAAGAAGAAGAATACGAAGTAAGCGATGTGGAATATTTAGCATTGTTAGTACAGCATACTGATATACCTACTTAATGTACTGTCCTTTGTTTTTTAGGTGGAAAAGATTGTTGATTCAAAGAAGATTAAAGGCAAGCTTCACTATTTGATTCGTTGGAAGGGTTATACAAGTGACAGTGATACATGGGAGCCAGAAAACACCTTGTCTTGTCCGGAACTAATTAATAAATTTAATGATGAAGTATGTACATTTCATAAACAGTTTCTTTTATATTGTAGTCTACTGCCACCAACGGTTCATCAACAGAATGGGTCTGGGCATATAGCTATATTACAAGCGCTAATGATATAGAAAACACTTAAAAAGTATGGAGCATGTCATGTGACTATCTTTATATCATATGATGCTCCTTACTGTTTAAGGATAATATGGCTAGGCTAGACCCCTGGTATGGTACATTTGAGCCATTCTCTAATAATATATAACATTTATCTGCCTGTGTGTAATAATAAATATTAAGTGTTTTATTGGGGCTTTAATCTATTCAAGATTGTTTTTTTATTTCCTTTTCAATCGAAAACAAGTTATGGCTGACTTTCTTCCACTGATTTACCATGTTTCTTGTATAGAAGGAGAATGCAAATGGTAAGGAATCAAAAGCCACTCTTAAGAAAAACAAGAAGAGGAAATCTAAGAGTGAAACTAAATCACCAGCTAAGCGCGCTAAAACTGAATGGGACAGTGAAAATGCTGATGCTAATGCTGAATATGAGGTAAATAATAATTGATCATAACTTATTTTACTCTAAAATTCTGATGAGAAGAACTTTTATTGTATAGTTTGTGACTATACTGTGCACTATACTACACGCTGTGTGGCACTGAAACCACCATAAATTAAAACCTTTAGGCTTTATGATAAAAAATCCCAGAACTACCTCTGTCAAACAAACTAGGTAACTAAGGTTCATAGCTGACCAGGCTTTAGATAGAAGAGGTTAAGTGATAGTTCTCTTAATAAATCTTCTACATTGCAGTGAATAAATAGGGGTTTCCTCCAATATCATTGTCACTCACAATGATGATAATAGTGATAACTAGTTTTGGGCACAGTTATAGTCCAGCTATTAACAATTTTAGGAGTTATGTTGTCTGGTAGAATATAGCCGCATACACCTCTGCTATTTGGTATCTTCTATTTGTGAACTAGTCATGATTACTGTTGGTACCTATCTCTATCTTGCTTCATTGTAAGGTCACCCATAATGCTTTGTTCTGTATTTAATTCCAATATTACAGCAAGCATACACACAATACATAAAAAACATACATGACTCTCAATTGGACGTAGTTTAGCAATAACAATCCATCCCACACTGACTATGTTTTGAGATATTCAAAGTTTAAGAACAAATCATGTTTTTAAATAGAAGATAGAATATTATTGTAATTATAATTGTCAAAATTTAAGGATTGGTTGCTGAATTTTTACATACGTACGCAACATTTTTAGAATTGACTGATTAAAAATATTTTTTTTTGGGTAAAAATGTCTTTGGATCCTTTTTATTAAATTCTCTTTGTTCACAGCACTCATTCAAATTAAGTTTAACTTAAATGATCCAATGTTTATAAAATAATTTAATAACAGTTATGTATTAAACAATTAAATATATATTTAATCAACAATCTTCACTATAGGTTAGGGATTTAAGATGAAACTCAAATAGTTTTTATTACTTATATAAAATGATGATTTTCAGCTTGATATAACTCGATTTTATTCAAGACGTTTCTTTTGGGAGATGGTTTGTCGTTTCGTTTAATGGAATATTAAGCTACAATACATATCAAAATTAAATCTTTTTGGACAATATCTAATACTGTTTCTTAAAAAATATAAACATATGTAGTCAACAAGTAACTTAAACAATAATGATGTCAACAACAACTTCTTAATCATCGACTTCTTCAGCTATGATGTCGAAGTCCAACTGGCTACCATAGCCATCTACATCGTCAACCAAATTAGTGTTATCTTTTAAAGACTTATATAAATTAATACAATCTTTTGGTATTAAGTCATACATAGATTCGAGATCCTCTAGTTTTGCCTGTGGGATTTCTTTCCCATTAGGCCATAGATTAACGAAATCGTTTTCAGACAACTCAGCGACACATCCCTTTACAAGCTTCTTTACATTAAGCTCTTGAAACTGCTCGTCTTTTTTATTTTTCATAAAAATAGAATATGTTTCTTCTTTCTTCAAATAGATTTCTTTTGTATGTAACCAATTAACTTTTATTTTATTAACAAAAACTTTTCGATCGACAATTTTTTTTTCAATATTTTTGGTTTCTATAAAATAATTTTTTGCCATTCTGTAAACTTTCAAAGGTTTTTGTTTTTTACTACTTTTTATAACATTAATATATTCTTCAGCTGTATATATTCTCTCATGATATTTTAACTGTGTTTCTATTTTGGAAAAGTCTGTAGCATTTGGAAGGAAGGTGTGTCCAGATCTAGGTATTTGAAAGTTATTGTTTGGAACGTTGGGTGATTGTTTAATATTATTTTCATCATAAGCACTATTTTAATATTCCGATTTTGACCACCACAACAGTCACTCCATAATACTAAATGTTTAACGTCTCTACTTAGTTGATTTTTAATAAAATGAACTAAACACGATCCCACTTCTTGGGCCCCACGACCAGCTTCACCTTCCACCCAAATGTAACAGGATCCAGAGATCTGTTTGTGCCAGAATGCACTCCACAATTATAAAGCCATAATTGTCTTTTATAAAAGACAATACTTGTAGGAATATGTGGTAATGGGAGTGTCTTTTCTAGATCGAAAGTAATGCATTCGAATTCTGGATCAGTTGTAGCTCGTTTTAAATCACAGTTCATGTTATTCCTTAGACCTTCTGCCAGTTTCAAGTGGTTGCTTTTCTCTTCTATATGTTTTTCCTTTTCTTGTTCACTTGAATTATTAATTTTATTAGTGAATGTATCGCACCTATTGCACGTATCTTTTTTTAGGCTTTTACATTTCAAGTTAAAGTGTTTATAAAATATTTGTTTCAATACAGTAAAAGATACTGGTTTTTTAGTTTCTCCGAATAACTGCACAAGTTTTTCTACATATAAACCGTAAATTTTTTGTATAGTCATTCCTAGTTTAAGATATTCACGGGAATTATTTGTTTGTCTCCTGTAATGTGACTCGTACTTGGGCAAAGACTCTATGATGTTTATTATAAATTGAACGTCTTCTTCTTTGGTTTTATTCCAGCCAGCACAAGCTTGTCCTCTTTTGTCTTTAATGGATTTTCCAGTTCGATGTTTTTTTCATGCAAACATCTATCTTTTTGGGAGTAATCTGGAAAGTATTTGTAAACATTTCGCGACAAACTATTGTTTTATCGATAAAATATTTTCTAGAAAACTGTTTAGGTGCTTTTTTCCAGTTGCGTTGTTTTTGGTAGTATAAGATCGTTTTTTGGGTATTTCTTTAACACAATTAACAATGAATAAAAGTTGAGCTTCATACGTGTCTAAATTTATATATTTTTCGAACTGGGCTAGCCTTGTTGCTTCTAATACTTTCTCATGACATTTACTTTACATTTGCAGGTATAATTTTTGAAAGATTTTGACTCTATAACTTTTTTTGCAATATTGTAAGGCAAGTTTTTATATTTTCTGTATTTTTTTTCAGCTAACGTATACTCCGGGTATTTACGTTTACGTCCTTTTTTAGGGCGACCTGTTGACTGCATATCATTATTTTGTATGATATTTTCCCTTTCGTCAATTCCTTTTGTATTTGGGATTGGGTTTGGTTGGTCTTGATTGTATATGGTTTCATTTAGTTGTTCGATATTGTGAATGTTTAAATCTGTTTTGCTGGTCTGAGTGTCAGTAGAAATATTCTTATATTTATCTTCGGGAAAATTTTTGCTATGGACTAAAGCAACTACTTTTAGTTTTTTAAACCTACTTAAATCTTCTTCGCTGCTATCACTGTGGCTATTGGGAATAAAATCTAAGTCGGTATCACTTCCAAAGTCACTTATTTGTTTTTATAGCTGTTTGTCGTCAGTTGAAATTAAATTAAGTTCAGCATCTAAATCACGGTCATGACACAAAGTTCTATAAACTTCATATGTTTCCGGTGTCATGGGCCGCAAAGGTGAAGTCTTTTTTATATTTGTTGCCACCAAAGGAGTGAGAGGTGAGTACATAGGCGCAAGCGGAGAATCTATATCCAGATTTTCTTCACCTAAAATTGCCGTCTGACGACATGTATTCTCCTTATTATCATTGACTGAAATAAAATTAAATATTTATAAAACATGCAAACCATAGCCCAGAAAGGAAATAATAATAATAAATTTCCCTGACTATCACCCCAAAAATATATGGGGTGAGAATAGTAAGCATAGGCTTGCGTTATAGGATACCATGCATTGAAATAGGGCGTTCCTAGAATGAACATACATAAATAGAAAAACGCCCAGATCCGGAACATTTTTTTCAATGCTCCGTGCGAGAATCAGACCCGTGACCTCTCAATCCGAACGGATAAGGTTTAACGCCTTCGTAATTAAGCCAAAGAGGCCGTAAAAAAATTGCATGTTAAAGCAACCCTTACACATGCTTGTGTTCATATCATTCACCCTTTTTTTTCCTGCATCATCTTTATCTGAAACAAAAGATAAAACTTTGATAAATAAAATACTAAAACGTTGCTGCATTATTTCATAGTACTCGATAATATATTCTGTACATACTTTTATGTAAATTTTATGAATATCCGGCGATTCGCATGAAGTGGAAGCTTCTTCATGAGTAACACCAATATCTGAAAGATAAAATGTTTGAGTACCTTATACCGCTCCGAAGCTGTTAATTTAGTTTATAGAAGAATAACAAATTATCATCAATGTGATCAATATATTCTGTGTTTATAACCTCAAACACTGAAAAAATTCTAATCTAATGACCGACTTTAAAGTCCGCAATTTATTTTATAAACTTAAATTAGGAACCAAAACATAACTTGTCATTATTACGTGACTTATATATTATTTATTACTATAAAACACGTGGATGTAGGTTTTTGGTTATAATTAAACTAAAAATTCGACTTACCAGCATTAATTTCTTCATTTTGTCTTTGAGTTGGAGTTTCCCTCAAAACATTTGATAATATTCTGTCTATTCTTCTCATATTACACGTTCCTTTTGCAAACTAAAAGATAACAATTAAAAAACAACCAATAATACCGTCTCACACCTTGCTCAAACGCAAACTAAACGAATGAAAGGTAAATACAAAGAGTAGTAAAGTAATATAGTGTTCTATGACGACGACGACGGCACAGACAACATATTATCAAAATTAATGTTAATACTTACCTACATTAAGAACTTATACCTAAGCACTGCATTTATGAACGACTAGATCTGCTTACAGTAAGCAGGTTTGTTATATGTTGGATTTTTGTGATGAATTATTATTGCTAATGAAAAAAAGCAATTATGAAAAATAATCCAAATAGATAAAGAGTTTTTCTTTTTTGATAAAGAGTTAAAGAATATAAAGCAAATAAGCTGAATTATTAAAAATGATCCATACAGCTTGGATCTTTTTTGATAAATTGTAAAAGAATAATAACAAATAAGTTTAATCATCAAAAATGATCCAAACAGTTTGGATCTTTTTTGATAAATTGTAAAAGAATAATAACAAATAAGTTCAATTATCAAAAATGATCCAAACAGTTTGGCTCTTTTTGGTCATTTTGAATCGCAAAAAGTATAAAGTAAAATTTAATATTTAAAAAGATCCAAGTGGAATGCATTATTTTTGATAAAAGTTTTTTGTGACTGGCCATATATGTGGAATGGTATCGTAATAGTTTTTGTAACGTCATTTTTTATATTTTTCTTTGGGTGTTTTTACTAAACCATAGTATTATACTCTGTGGCTCGTTCTGCATACTTAGCGCGTTTTTGACTATTTTGTGGGTTGGATCCTTATTGCTAAACTACGTCCAATTATTATTTAATTTACTCATAAAAGTAATTATCCTTGATTTGAATCCAGGATTTGAATCTGTGACCTATAGTTGACTACAACACACGGTACAGGACTCAGCATAGCATATTTTAAAAAATAACAAGTTGATTTTTCAGCTTGAAAGGATGAATTTTCAAAAACCCTTCATCAAATATTTAATGTTTCTATAACTGTTGGGTTAGGCTGTGTTTGTTTTCTATTTTAAATATGTTGACTATTGCATGTGTAAAAAGCTTATCTATGTTTTAAACTAACTAGTTAAAACTTTGTTAATTTCATTCTGGTTTCATTTCTTCTATCATAATATACACTATCTAAATATTTTTTAAAGTACTTAAGAATGTTTAATTATTTCTTTACTTACATTTATAGCTATTAATCCAAGTATTTGTAACCACTTTCCAACAGGTGAGAGAAATGAAAGACGACACATTTATCAATATAAAAAAAAATCACAAAAATTTTCAGGTTGAAAGAATTCTTGAAGTGCGCCACAAGAAAAATGGCAAGAGGGACTTCCTCATTCATTGGAAAGGCTGGTCCAACAGGTTTGATTCTTGGGAACCTGAAGATAACCTGAACTGCTCTGAATTGATCAAGAAATTCATGGAGAAGGTATGTTTATATATTTTTTTATCTTTATGCCCATGAATAGATCCAATGTGACGCTGCTGGGATTTAATTTCCAAAAAACAGATTGCTCCAGTTGCAGGACATTTTTGGGGTTTATAGTAATGTGGCCTTACAGAATTACCAAGGACTATTATGTCTTTAGTGGGGGTTTAAACTTTTTATTGTACAATTTGTATTGTATAATTTGTACACACAAGTATTATAAACATAACAAAAATGGTAAACAAAGTACTAGGTGCAGTATATTTCTAAGAGAAATCTCTTCCAACTGATCTGAGAATACCAATACTGTACACTACACAATTCATATATACCTACATTGAAAATATAAATACTATAATAAATATAAGTGCTAGTGTTTACTCTTTGATCACAAGATAGGTTATACTTACTTAAACTTGGGTAGATAACCTGTACAACCTTTTAATTTGTCACAAATTAAAATCTGGAACCCTAGATACATAATGCATGTTTCCCGTCTTGAATTGTTGCAAAAAAAGTTCATAAGGTATCTTGCCTTTTGCACGAAAGATCATAATTATTCCTCTGACGACTACATAGATTATTGCAGAAAGCACCACCTTCTCCCTCTTGCTAAGAGACGGTAAATTGCAGACCTTATTTTCCTGCTGAAGATAGCCTCTGGTTATATTGATAGCCCTGAACTTCTGAGCCAACTTCACCTTAGTTGTCCTGCCAAACCTCTTAGAAATAATTCACTTTTGTGTTTACCCGTAGTATCTACGAATTATCGGCAAAACACCTTTATCTGGCGAGCGAGCATTAATTTTAATAAATTGAGTTTAAAATTTGAGTTTGATTTATTTAATACCAATGTTGCACAGCGAGACGTGTAATGAGCAATGTTTTTTTTTTCTTATAATAAATAGGTTTATATAGTGACGGAAATGTTAGGTTATCTTAGTTATTGTAAATAGTTTTTAAGGAGTAGATTTAAGTGTGATTTAAAGAACATAGTTGTGTGGTAAATTTGGACTATTTTATATTGGTGAGGACTTATAATTGGTCCACTATATAGATATGTACTATTGTAATATTGGCTGTTAGTCTTCCTTTAATAAATAAATAAAAATAAAATAAAGCTAACCTGCACACTCAATAAACTGGTATGTATTCATTCGAAAAGCTTTATTTGTATATTCAAGTAGTTATTTTTGTTATGTTCTTACCTAGGTAGGTATGAAATTAGTGCGATATATGGATGTATACCTTTATTATTCAGGGTTACATGTTAAGTCGACCTATTCCCGTTAAGGGTGTGTATTTTACATTTTTTCTAACTGATTTGACTATGAAACACCCCATCCTAAATCCAACCGTTTTCAAGATATTTTAATTTAATTGTTTTTTGAAATTCCCGGTTTTCGGCTATCAGCTTAGATATTTTGAAATTTGTAAGTCTTATTATTAATATTATCTGATTTTTACATGTAAAATAAGATGCTTTATGACCTCAATAACCAATATTCTACGCAAAATTAATAAATAAGTCGTAGACCATTACAGCTTAAAAATAATGAGAAAAAATTTGAAAGTTTATTTTTTGGAAAGGATTTACATTTATTATATATATTTATTTAATATATTGTATGTATTTATTTAATCACCGGTGATTTTCATTTACCTTGTGTTAGTGGAGTTCATCTGAACCAATATTTTTACGAAAGGGCTCCGTTGAGGTTCAATCTGTAGCCATAGAATTGGTTAATTTTTTGTGCTACAGTGGTTTAAAACAATCGAACTCAATTTTAAACTCAAGCCATAACACGCTGGATTAAATTTTCTATAACTTTGGTGTTAATATTTGGCGTTCTCTTAGCCCGCTCGTGCCTAAGGATAGTTGGGTAGATGACACCATTTAAAAATGCAAGTTTTTATAATTTATTTATAAAATATTAGTTATTTTGACAGGTACAATGTTTTGAAAAATATAGTTTTGAATTTAATATCGAAATTATATAGATTTGAAAATTTAAAAAGAGAAGCAAAAACTTATTATAGTATATGTTAAATTTTTGAATATCATTAGCTTACTGACATTAAATATAACAATTTTTACTATGACAGTATGCATGTAAACGCATTATCTACGTAGCTATTATATATTTTATCCAAACGCCCATACAATTTTAATATGATTCACAAGTCGTGACGTCACAGCTCATAACCGTTTTGAATGGAGCGTTTTTCGGCGACTCGCAGCGGCTCCTCGAACACATCGCTGTATCTAGAAAACTATTGATTGTAAACATACTGTTACTTTTGCAATATTTATTTACTGTTGATAAACTATTTAAAAATGAAATAAAAAAAATTTGTCATATACCCAATTATCATCCCTCGCTTGAATTCGACTTATGTGACATTATAGTCCCACCTACGACGATTAGACCGTGTATTTGTATTCGAAAGCTAATTTTTACCACATTACTAAAAAAAAAAATTAATTATAATTGGTTAAAATTATTTGAATGATAAAAACTCTGATTGAAAATATAATACTTCGTTTTTATGACATTATATATAAAATAATAGAAAAATATGTACCTTGTTCTAAAGTATCAGGCACCCATCACTACCCGGTGTGGTACAGTCAGGCTCTTATTTGTGTTACAAAGGAGAAAGCGAAGTATCATTCACTGTGGAAACGGTTTCATAATCCTAACGACTACGCTTCCTTTTCGATTCTCAGGGCTCGCCAAAAAAGTAACAAGTAGAACGTTTTAAAAATTATACTGAATGGTCTCAAAGCATGATAAAAACATCTGAGTATTTCTGGAAATACATGAATTCGAAAAGGAAACATAATTCAACATACTCGGGGCATATGGACTATGGAAGTTTGAGTGTCAGTGGTGGGGCGGAAATATGTGCGGCTTTTTTTTATTTTTTCCTGCAGAATTTCAGTTTACCTCTTAGAGGTAAACTGCCCACGATGCCCACATCACACCGCGCTTCCTTGAAACTGAGTCTTTAGATGCTCTTGTAGTAGATACGGGTTATTGTCACATGTTGTTAAAGGGTTTGGACGTTAAAGGTGCCGGTAATGATAATTTGCCTCCAATTTTATTTGTGATGTGTGCAGCTGCATTGTCATTCCCAGTAAGTTATATTTTTAATCGTTGTTTTGCTGAAAGGTGTTTTCCACCATTATGGATAACAGCGCACATCACACCAGTGCATGAAAAAGATCCAAAAACATCAATAGAAAACTATCGTCCAATTTCTAAATTAAACATCCTCAGTAAGTTGGCTGAAAGGATAGCATATAATCACATGTATGCGACTGCCTGTAGGTACATCCCTGTTGAACAGCACGGATTTATTCGAAATCGCTCGTCATGCACTAATTTAGCTAATTTCACAAGCAGGTTGACGTGATTTACACCGATTTTGTAAAAGCGTTCGACCGTGTGGATCACGTCATCCTTCTTCGGAACCTCCACGAGCTGGGAATTTGCGGAACTTCTTAGATGGGTAGAATAGTATTTCCACAATCGAACTCAAGCAGTTGTGGTGGGTGGGTATTGCTCAGACTATTTTTCTGTTCTATCCAGTGTCCCGCAGGGATCTATTTTGGGTCCTCTGTTGTACTCTGTATATCTTTACGATATTGGACACTCCATCCATCTTGCTAAATTTACGCGGACGATACAAGATTTTTATGAAAGAAAATGGCCCTAAAGACAGTAAAAATCTACAGGAGGATTTCAAACTCAAACTCATTTATTTCACAAATTACTACAGCAACAAAATATAAACACACAGAAAAGAGATAGAAAATAATAATAATAATACACCAGAATTAAAAAGCAATTATGACAACTGATCGGAAATAAAACAATAATTGTTAGAAATACATAGAACAATATGTTGCGCTGTAGTATATTTGTCAAACAGGACACATCTCAGCATGTGCTGCGGGCATGCCACAGTGCTGATTTTTAGATGTGCCCTTGTGGACCGGTACGTATGCGCACTTGCGTAGCTGTAGCAGACTATAACATATTCTCACTATAAACAAATTAAAATTATCATAAATTACAAATATAAACGCTTAATACAAATATTAAATAAAATAGTGTAAATTTATTTTAACTAATATATATTCTCTGCACTACATACATTTAATAATTAAACAAATAAATAATAATAATATAGCTTGCACCTACTTGATACCCGTCACTGGTATGTTGGAACAACGCGCACCCCACTAGGTATCATTGTTTGATATTCAAGTAAATATTTTTTAAGTTTCGTTTTAAAGGATGATATAGTTCCTAGTTTGCGAAGGGGGGGTGGTATATTGTTCCAACATTTAGTGGCCGAGTATCTAAAGCTTCCACGAAAGGCAGATGTACGATGCCAGGGCATATTTAATGGTCGACTTAATATACGGCACCCTCTGTTCTTGGCCCGCCATTCCAGTTTGTCGAGGAGGTATCTCGGACGCCCAATTTTTTCCAGGCCAAACAACAAAGTAGCAAGGTGCAGTTCTCGGCGAAGCGTCATTTTAAGTATGCCGGCCGAATTGAGGAATGGTGTGATGTGTGAACGTGGAGGCGCACCGAAGCAATAGCGTGCACATGCGTTTTGTACACGCTGAATAATTCGGTCCGTGCGTGCAAGCAGACGTGGGCCATACACCAGGCTGCCATAACTTAATTTGGACAAAACTAATGCATCACATAGCCGCACACGCAGGTCCACACTAAGAAAGTCGCGAATTCGGTACAAAATGTGAAGCCTATAAAAACAATTTTGGACCACCTCTAATACGTGACCCTCAAAACGAAGCTGATCGTCCATCAGTATGCCCAGATTTCGAGCCAACATAACGCGTTCTACCTGCTCACCCCTTATAGACACCACTGGATTAAAGGAAGAAATCGATGCAATTTGGTTTGGAGATCCAAATACCATGAGCTTCGTCTTTTTAGGGTTTAGAAGTATAGTGTTTGCTTCTGACCAAGCAGCAATCCTAGACAAATCATCGTTAAGCTGATCCACTGCTGTTTTGGTATTCTTGGGATCAAACGATACATATAGTTGTGTGTCGTCGGCGTACATGTGATAACTGCAATGATGAATAGCTGAGCAGATATCCGCAGTATACAACGTGAATAACAAGGGTCCTAATATAGAACCCTGTGGTACACCTCTAGTGATTGAGGAGCAAGCAGAAAATTGGTAAGCACCATCACTGCCAAGCAGCCGGACTATCTGGGATCGATTGCAGAGATAACTAGAGAACCATTTGACTGTAATTGTGTCGAAGCCGTAGAAGGTCATTTTGGACAGTAAAAGTGGAATATTTATTGAATCAAAGGCTCTCGAGCAATCCAGCAAGACCATCATCGTCCCCTGTCCTCTATCCTGTGCGGATAAGATGTTGTCTGTTATGTCGAGTAATGTTGTGATGGTGCTGTGTGACTTTCTGAAGCCAGATTGGAAAACAGGCAGTATACTGTTGTCTTCCAAGTAAGCACTCAGCTGAATGTGTACTACTCGCTCTAGAACCTTCGAAACACAAGGAAGTACACTAATGGGGCGTAGGTCCTTCAGTTCAGCCGCATTCTGCTTCTTGGATAGTGCCATCACCATCGCCGTCTTCCAAGCGCCGGGAAAAACACCGGTTTCGAGTGAGCGGTTTATGATAGCAGTTATGGTGCTTATGGACTCTGGTAGTGTGAGCAGTAACATATTAAGAGTGAACGCGTCCGCCCCACAGCGTTTGACTTCAAAGACTTGATGATTTTAAGCACACAAGAATCGTCGACAGGTTTGAAGGCGAACTCCGAAGTCCCGTGTCGGTGGAACTCGAAATATGTTAAAAGAGAAAGAGGAACGTGACTGTTACCTGGGACTGCAAGGAAGCTCTGATTTATTTTGTTAGGATCTCTTAAATAATCTGGTAGTTCGTGCTGTGAAGACGTAAAGCTAATTGTTCGCTTAAGATTATTCCAGAGGGCTTTCGGTGCGTGTATTTTATTATTTACATAACTATTAAAGTATGCTTTCTTTTCAGCATAAAGCGCTACGGTGACAATTTTTTTTAGCTCCTTGTAATAATCTTTATCCTGCCTAAGACCTGACCGGCGGGCTACATCATGGGCACGATCGCGCAGTTTCATGATTTCCCTGATCGTTGGTGTTATCCAGGGGCATCGAATCTCCTTAACAATGATCTGTTTTAGTGGAGCGTGTCTTTCGAAAATTGGTAAAAGTGTTTCATAAAACTTCCGTAAAAGATGACAGACTATTCCAGTTAATTTTCGATAAGTCGTCATTAAAAACTACGGGATCAATATTTGTTAATGCACGAATTTCAATACGATGAACCGAAGGTTTCGGTTTTTTCACCGATAATTCGCCAATGACTATAGCGTGGTTATTAAGGGTGGGAATATAGTCAACAATTGTGTTTACCACTGATGCGTTGCTACAAAATAAGTCTAAATCGATTTCGACATGATCGACAAAGTCTAAGTCGATTTGAATCGCTTATCAGACTACTATACACAGAACCGTATAAGTATTGACTTTTTTATTTATTCATTTATTATAAAAAGTACAACCACATCACATATATCTATACATTCACGAGATAACTTCTTATACTAACGTAATATTCTAACATACATGACAATTACGGCGTACATAACAGTTATTAAAAAGTGGCTCTAAGTATAATAAGAATAGTTTTATAACAAAGTTTTGTTTAAAAAAATATTCAATAACACAGTTTTCAAACAAAAATTATCAATGATAAAGTTTTGTTTAAAAAAAGAAAGTAATTTGTAATTCTACGTTAAAATTTCTAAGTTTAGAGTGAGTTATTTTAAATTTTTACTCAGATCTTGTAATCTACGTTTGAAGCTGCTGAACGAGTCATGGACGATGTCAATATCCGAATCACGTGTTTGTATTTTGTTATATCCATTAGGAATTCTACATATAGTCCGGGAGAATGGAGTTTGGAATATTTTATTTATTTAATGCCTAGGATAGGAGTAAAGGACTGCAATAGCTATTTTGTCTAAAAGTGAGCTACATGTAACATTACTATTGACTAATTTAAATAGGAAACATAGGTCTAAATTCATTCTTCGATCACGTAAACTATTCATTTTGAACTTTGCTAACCGTTGGTCATAGGTGTTTCTGTGGGAAAAGCCTCTGCTAGAGAAAGCTAAGTGTCTGGTGAAGACTCGTTGTATGCTCTCGATCCGTTGTGAATTAACAGCATAGAAAGGAGTACATGCAACACTCGCGTATTCAAGATTGCTGCGTACAAGAGCATTATATAGGAGTATCTTTGTTTGAGGATACTTAAACCCAGTGGTGTTTCGTTTTAGGAAACCAAGTTTTTTGGCAGCTTTTGTAACAGTTTTGTCAATATGAGTAATGAAATTTAAGTTGCTGTCGATGATTACTCCCAAATCGCAGATTTCCTTGACTTCTGACAATGAGACGCAGTTAATCTTGTATTCTGTTACCAGCGGTTTCTTTTTCTTGGTAAATTTGATATGAAAACATAGTCATGTGCATACTCACTTTAAAACTACGTATGAAACAGTTGGAAAGAATTTCTTTACTTGTAGTATAGTAGGATACTTGTAGTATAGTAAGGACTCATATTTATGTAAGAATATACAATGTTGATAGCGAGAAGCATTTAATGAAACCACATTTACTATAAGTGCCTACTGTTAATCCGAAACTATTAAAAAAAAGGGTTAACGAGAAGTATACGAAAAAGCGTTTTCCAAAGAACTTAGCTTAATAATAAAGTTCAAATGTAAACATCCTTTGTTGACTAGCCTGCCGCCACCTGCGTAACAAATTGGCAACATAGCGTTTGAATAACATAGCGCGTGCGGCGGCGGGCTCACCGGCTCGCACACCTACCTACACAGCGGAGCGCCCGGTTTTGATGTGGATGATAATTTAAACAAGTGTTGTAGGTAACGTTGGAAGGTATGAAAATAATAAACAAAAATAATTAATTGTATCACTTACACATTAAATCTTCGATTGTTCGAAGTGTCCGCCGTTTGCAATGGTACACAAATTATAACGACGTATATTATTGTTATTTAATCGTGCAATAAGGTCACTGTTTGTTGTTAAACTTTTTAATTAATAAACGCTAAAATAATCCGGTTTTTAAGTTCCTCTACGGTATTCACGTCTGTCGCGTACACTTCACCTTTCACAAACCCCCAGATATAAAAATCCATTGGAGTGAGATCCGGGGACCGTGGTGGCCAGTGGTGGTCCAAATTGACCAATCCACTGCTGTCCAAACATTTCGGTGAGTAGCTCTCTGGAAGACATCACTGAATGTGGAGGATCTCCGTCCAATCGGTACCATAAATGCCGATAATTGGCTAAGGGTAGTTCTTCGGTATATTCAGCAACGGGACCGGATAATATCTCCAAAAACTTTGCCGCGTTAAGGGTGCCGTCAATAAAAACAAGGCCAATAATCTGGTCCCTGTGTATACCAGCCCACACATTAACAGAGAAGCGGTACTGATGCTCCGACTCCCGAATCATGCGTGGATTTTCAATACTCCAGTATCTGAGATTTTGTCGGTTCCATATGCCATTGCGTGTAAATGTGCTCTCGTCGGTCCACATGACATTTAATAAGAAATTCGGGTCGTCAGTAACTTTGTCAAGTATCCACTGGCAGTGAGTACGCCTGACTGGCAAATCCATTCTTAAAAGGGCTTGAACTTTTTTAAAGCAGATAGTACAAAAGATGACCTACTAATAGTCAGTATATCAAATTAAAGGGCAATAAATATAGATTATCATACATTCATTAGTTTGAATATATAGTCCTTCCTACCATTGTAAGATATTTTTTTAAATATATCTTTTCCCCAATTTTTTTAGGATTCACTCTAGGTAGTGACAGTCAATCAACAAACTGACAGATTGTTGATTGACTGTCAAAACTAATCCGCCAATCAGGTCCATTACTTGTGGGTTCATTCGACATCGTTTTGTTACTTTTTTTGACATTAACTTTGATGAAAACTTGAAAATTGATGAAAACAAAATGGTAGCTTATAATTGATTTTTCGCAAATTACTTATTATCTGTTTACAAGATTTTTAGATTTAAAATTAGGGTAGTTTAAGGGGGAAAAGGTTACTCATGAGTTAATCTTTCATGTGTACTACTGACCATTAGCTGGTCAAAATCCCATATTGGCTTTGACCATCATCCTTGTACGGTTTGCGTTTATTCCTTTTTAAAATGTTATGCACGGTTATATGGCAAACTCTGAAGTGGCGTGTGGCTCTATGCAGACTCGATGTGGGATGTGCGGTCAAAATAGCCAAGAATCTGTTGCTCGCGCGCAGTAGGTATCTGCTGTGGTGGGACTCCCTCCTGATGCGCTGCTAATGGTTTGTTTTCCCGTGCCCGTTGTACTGCCAATACTATGGTGCCAGCGTTCCTAAGGCACGCGCGGCTGTCATACCTTTCTCGGTAAGTTCGCAAAGATAGAGCGGCGTTTTCGTGGGATTCCCAGTAGATTAAAATCATATCAGTGTATTCTGACGCCGTGTATGTAGCACGAGGCATTATGGATGTCTTACGTACTTACAAAATAATTAAAAACTACTCACAAAACTAAACCTAAAATACTCAGTTACGTGTCCTATCACAATAAAAACTTAACATTAGTAAATGGGACGCGTGAGCGACAATAATCTGAGCTGAATTGCGCAACGTGCACCCCGGATGCAACGCGTCTTCGCACTAAACAAAGTAAAAATTGTGCCCTTGACCTAATTAACCGAGCCACCGCCGGCGCAATAGCAACATACTGATCTATTTCTATTTCTGTTACGCTTATTACATTAGAGTGAGATAACCGTGATCTGAACTTTCTTTTAAGGAAAGATTTAGTAACAGTGTACTTCCTTGTTTGTATTGCAAACTTACGATGCGAACTGGCAACGTCGCGTCGCTCGCGTGAATTTTGTCGTGTAGATAACTATGTATGCCTATAGTACAAACTTACGATTAGGTGATCGGGAAGATACAGAGTGTTTAAATGAAACTAAGTAAAAACTAAAAAACATTCCTGTGACTAAACTATTGCTTACATTGATCTGATTTTTGTTGTGTAGCCTGATAATGATACAAAAAGTATGTGGTTTCATAAAATGAAACCACATATTTTGTGTATTATCATCAATGCCTCTCGCTTTTATCAACATTGTATATTTTTTATATTCCTAATACTGAAAATGATTTATTACTCACTGGAGTACTTATCCTTGGCTGTATAGCTTTTGCCTTAGCCGGCGAGTTTGAGATAAAAACATAACTTGAAAACGAAACCGTTTCGTTACTTTTGGACTTGTCACTTGTGTGTGTGAGTGCCTTGGCTTTTTTCTGACGATTTGTGATTCTTTTAGTCATTTTATATATCGTGACTTTATAAGCTTTTGTGCCTAAGGATTCCGATAGATTGCGCTTACGACGACTTATTGCTGTGCATTTTGGACTAGTTGATTAAGGTATGGATGAACATTTACGTGTCATTATTATCATGGTTGGTTGGTGATAGTTGTAATTACCTAGGTACCTGCAGGTAAATTGAAATCATAACCTCAAAATTAGTACTTTTTGAAAATGCAATTATTATTGTTCCTAGACTTACTCCATAATATTTTGTTCCGGATTTAATGTCCTATAGTTTTAGATATTTTTGACTTCTAAACGCTCCACTTTAACTCTAACTAAAACCATGTATGGCGATCTGCCAATGTTCTTTCTTAAGAGCACCTGAGCTATAGACAATCACAGCCCCTTAAGTTATACCCGGATGCTTGCAAACAACACCAGGTGCTGTCCCTAGAATCTAAACATACTTTGCTCGATATGTTTTCTCTTTTGCATTTTGATATCTGAAAGTTAAGAAAATGACGTTTTATTTGTTTGTCATCATATCACTCGCAGTCGCACGGTATATGTTTGAAACTTACAGCTTGAATTTTTCATTCATAATTTTTGCTTTAAAAAAACTTCTACTAGAAATGGTCAAAATTCACTCAGAAAACGCGCATTTGTGTTTTTTACTTATTTTTGACTACACACAATAAAAAATATAAAATAACTATGTTACTGTCTAGAACTCAGGGAAAGTTTTATTCACTTCAGAAAGTTGGTTGACATTGTCAATGCATTGGTAATAATATGAAAAAGATACGTAAATGTCGTCCATTTTCATTTTTGTATGTTTTGTTTTGTTTGCTTCGTACATGCCGAGATTTGATGCGACACCTCAAACGCTCACAGAGCTCGCCGTTTATATTAACACCCATAGGCGGTTGGTATGCTTCAATTTGCAATTTGTTTCAATTTCATGTGCTCACTGCAGTAAAATGCAGCTATTTTTAGATGGTATGTTGCAACCGCAAAAATAATCATATCTTCTTGACTTTACACAGGAAATGTCTCCAGTAATGGTTCGTTAGCTTGTATGCGTGAAAAAGAGACCCTCTGTCCATTAAGGCGGTGCTGCAAAACGTACTCGCTTAGTGTGTTTTGTTCTGGCACAGTATCGATTATTTGAATGAATTCATTCGTGTATCTACTATCTTCGTATGTTTCTTGAAACCAGTTTATTATTGCAGCTGCTCTCCGAAAATCATGGATAGTAGTTGGTAAGCTGCGATTGAAGACTTTGTGGCGGAATATTTTAAAATCGCGTTTAAAGCGACCGTTGACTGCTTCAACGACCCATCTACAAAGTGTTACGCGGCGAGATTTGTTCGCTTGTTGACAGTTGATTTTCACCACGATCTAAAGATAAATGCACATGTGCTACTATCCATAAGACTGCAAAAGTGGAATACAGTCTCTGAAACCCCTATCTAAAATAAATACGTCGCCTTCCTCTATAAAGTAGTTGATAGGGGCTTCTTCCATTGGACCGCCATTATTTTCTAACATTCGTTGCATTATGGTCGCATCTGAAGTCGAGGCATCATATGGCCCTGCAACGTCAAAAATGTATCCATCTCCACAGACAATAAGAAACGGTTTTATTAGATTTTGATACTTGTGTACGCCGTAACTTTTTCTTTGGAAATGGAAGTTCGTACTTTTTTGTAAAATATAAAAGTTCCATCGCAAATTAGTATGGCTTTGTGGTTACCAAAAATATGTTTTGGTAGTACTCTGTTTCTGTCTATAACTTCTTATTAATTAATTATTCCTAACATTTATTTTACTTGTTTGCTAAAATCATTAAAAAATGTAAATCTATAACTGGCTGTCAGTTTTATATAGATATTATTTAATTAATGTATTATTTTAAAAGCTGTGGATTCTGTTATAATTAAATAAATAAAAGGATATCTAAATAAAATATAATTGCGCCTGTTTTGCAGATGTGCCTAAATATATCTCTATGTTTCATCAGCTATCCAACGAGGTATAACAAACTATCAAAAATGTATAGAAACACTTAGTTTCATAGGCTACAGGGGAGGCAAAAAAAAGCTAAACAATAGGTAAGACACAAAATTTTTAAAATCCAACAAAACATCTTAGAGTCTAAATTTCATGTTCAACATGTCCGCGTCTGTTTTTCAGATTTTTCTGAATTTTTCAGAATCTTCAGATTTTTTAAGGAAGTCCACTTTTTACTACACCAGAAGTTAAAGCTTTTCTCATTTCATTCGCCGCATTAATTATCCTGCCTCTCAATACTTCAACTGACGAAATTGGGTTGGGCTCACTGAAACATAAAAATCCGTGGGGGTCAGGTCCGGCCTTCTGGCTGGCCAGGGTAAAGGCCCACCTCGTCCAATCCATTTGTTTGGATAATTTGTGTACAGCCATTCTCTGACACTTCTGCTGACATATCATGCTGAAACCACATGTCTCGAATCAGATCGAGTGGTTAAGCATCTATTAGGTCACTTACGACTTATACGCCTAAGGTCCCAGGTTCGAGTCCTGGCCGGACATACATTTGTGTGATGAACACAGATGTTTGTTCTCGGGTCATGGTTGTTTGAATTTATATATGTATGTTTATTCTGCCCCCCCCCCGTTCGCTGTATGGTTATCCATAACACAAGCTTTGCTTACTTTGGGGCCATACAGTTGGTGTGTTTGTCTGGGGATTTATATATATTATTTTTATTTACTTAGGTCTCCTCGCAGGAAATATTCGTATTGTTCACCATTTAAATTGTTGGGGAGAAAGTAAGGCCCAATCAAATGATTAGAAATAAAGCCCATCCACACATTCTCTGCATGCACGCACCGCATTAACCTCAAGAAACAATTGGCGAGGGATTGTTAGAACTGCTACCTGGGGGCTCAAAACTATGCTTTTTCTATGAATTTTTATTAAAACCCTAGATTGTTATACCTCGTTGGATAGCTGATAAAACGTAAATATTTTTGGGCACATCTGCAAAACAGGCGCCATCATATTTTTTTTAGATATCCTTTAAAGAAAAATTAACTTTCACATTTTTTATTATTCTTTTTGAGCTTTAATGGTCTACAACGAATTATTTATTAATTTTACGTAGGATATTGGTTATTGAGGTCATAAAGCATCGTATTATACATGTAAAAATCAAATAATTCTAATAATAAGACTTACATATTTCAAAATATCTATGCCGATAGCCGAGAATCGGGAAATTTTTATAAATAAAAATTAAATTCAAATATCTCGAAAACAGTTAGATTTAGGACAGGGTGTTTGATAGTCAAATCATTCAGAAATGATGTAAACTACACGCCCTTACGGGAATAGGTCGACTTAACCTGTAACCCTGTATATTTGTCACCGTAAAAATGTGAAATCTGTTGTTAATTATATCACTTGAATTTTTTCGTAAAATTATAATCTAACGGTGGTTATATTACAATTTAAACTAACCTAGTTAGATTGTAATACTCGGTTTTACGTCGACATATATGCACTTTTGCACTTTTACAGAATATCAGTTAGGTCGACATAATTAACATAAACTTAGGCACTGTGCTCGAAAACATTTGAAAATACACATTTTCTTCTAAGTAATTTACACAAAAGAGTGATTTTAAAACAAAAACTCACATATAAAATTTTTGTGCAGATTATTTTAAAAACATCTATGTTTTATTATGAAGTATTACAATTTCAAATCGGCAAAATAATTACAAAGATAATTGCCAATTAGCGCAGGCGCAGGTACAGGCTTGATCGAAGAGTACCGTTACTAGGGAAAATAATTCGGGATTGTTTCTCATCCCGCGCCCATGTGTTTATATATCTTAACTTAACTTAAATATATCTTTGAATAAAGGGCTGCAAGTAGTCCATGAGTTGATATCCGCAACGGTTCTTAAACACTCGGTTTGGGTGATGAAAGGCTTTATTTATTTGAGTTGAATTACCCCACAAGAGGATATTTATTCGAAATCTTAGCCAACCGCCAAAGTGCATAAGCAAATCTATTCATTTGTGAACAAGCTTTCTCAATATGCTAATCTCATGCAAAATGCTTGATTGCTGGCTTGCGATCCTTCAGTTTAAAAAATAAATCGCTGAAATATTTTTTTTTGTTGAGATAATTTAAGTTTAGTTTTGTGGTAGTAGGGTTTCTTTGTTAAGATCTCGTCTGGCGCAGTACTACGGTCCTTTCTATATTTACCACCTTAATGTAGTTGTGTTTCGGTCATAGGAAAGGAACGGCTGTTCCTTGCACTGGCACTGGCTAGTGCAATTACTGGAACAAATGCAATTACAACTCTAGCCTGCGGTTGACAACAAATCATTTAGTCCAAACAATAATTACAATCACTATTTATAAATAGAACACCTACGATTAATTATGTCCATGGGTGCGGATCCCACTTACCATCAGGTCGAGTGCTCGTTTGCCGACAATGAACGTAGCAAAATTAATGTTTAATCAACTCGTACCGCCGCGCGAGTTTCTGAAAGGATAAAACGATTATATATGATTTGACAGCCAAAGTAAGAAACTGCCCACAGACTCATCTTATATTTAAACCGCTCAGTTGTTTTGCCATAAAAATAAAGTAATGTCATTCTCCAAGGCTCAATTCTTGTATATTAAATCTACCTGTTTTGACATTGCGGCCAAAAAACAGTTAATTCCCTTTTCAATATACTGGCAGTATAGTTGTATACACGTCAGTATTACATTTCAAAGTAAATTTATAGTTATGTCTATAAGTTGCCGTTTTCGACCAGCCCGAGTTATCTTACTGATAATATTAATTTTTCTAGGTGGATACGGCGCGTAAGAGTGACTCGCGTAGTTTACGCGTGGCTCCTGAATCCACAAGTAGATTCACCTTGCAAGCCCCGTCTTCAGGACGTCGTCTTAGCAAGAGACACGGACAACGCCAGAGGTAATAATACCAGTTAAAAATTATTAAAACACCCTGTTTGTTGCATACAAATATCTAATAAAATTAATTCGTTCTTACTTTTATACCTATACTTTTATTGTTGGCTATATATTGTTGATTTATTTATTTTTTTATTTATTATAACAAAAAAAAGTAATACAATGAGAGTACAAGCCCTGACTGCTGAACTATCGTAAGCTGTTTGTCGGCAGTCAGTTACTTCACGAAACAAGAGAAACTTATTAACTACACTCGGCGTCACAAAAATCGCACCTTTATGTTTTTTTCAGTAAATTGCTCCTAGAATCTGGCCCATAAATACCACGCGTGAAAAAGAAATATCATTGTAAAGGGCACTTCAATACCTTTACATTCATTACCTGTATCATTAAAAAATCAATTACCATTTCTAACCAGGGACCAATCAATAAGATATTGGAAAAAATGCTCACTTAAGGAGCGCTAGTTGGGCTACCTTAAAAGGGTATAAAATGTTATGTCCAGGTAAGAAATGGCCCTCACTTCACTAAGGAGTGCAATCGCACTCCTGAAACTCCCTCTCCTCCCGATTGCGTGCTTTGTGGCCAGTCCGGCTACACCGCAAATTACAAGGGCTGCCCTCGTGCACCTCGTGCAAGAGGGCGGCACCCAAACAGGCCCCGCGCCTTTCTCAAGAAAACTTTCCGCCGCTGCGTAGCCGGGTTCCTCCGGCTGCAAAGCCTATACAGTCCAGGCCTGCCCCAGAAAACTGGAGGCAGCGCCCCGCATCGAATCCCATCCCGGCTCCTCGCCCATACAAACCCACTCCTCAATCCTCCGTAGCAGACGATATGCGTATCGTCTGCGACGCTATGAAAAATATCGATGTTAGTGAAATCGCAGTCTTAGCCCGTAAACTTAGGGCTTCACGTACTCCGACAGAGCGTTTGCTAGCTCTGGCGGAGCATAGTTCCCTTCTCAATTCATTATAGGCCTCGGCAGCAAAAAAAAAAAAAAAAGAAGTGGGTCAGTCGCTACTCAGACTTTAGAGTGAACACACTGGAACAACATACGCAAAAGAACTGTACCTGAAGATGGATACAACCCCTGAAGAAGCCGCTCGAATCGTTGCTCTATTGCAAACAGGACTGCGACAGGTTGACGTTGCTCGACAGTTGAACCTTAGCCGATTTGCAGTACAACGAGTATACCAACGGTTTCGTGAGACTAGTGGCTATACCCGAAGACGTGGATCCGGAAGAAAACGTTGTACATCAGAAAGAGACGACCATTTCATTGTGTCTACGTCGTTGCGCCACCGCTTCAGCAATGCTGTTGAGGTGCAACAAGAGCTCCGGTCAGCTCGTAGAACGTCTGTGAGTGTCTCTACGATTAGAAGAAGATTGAAAGAAAAGGAATTAAGAGCTCACAGACCTGCTAGAGGCCCAAAATTGACCGTGCGACATCGGAGAGAGCGGTTACAATTTGCTCAGCAGCATGTCAACTGGATGCTTGACCAGTGGAGGGCCGTTCTCTTTACCGATGAGACACGAGTATGTCTTTTCTGCAACGATAGACGCAGAATGGTATACCGAAGAAGAGGGGAACGTTTTACCCAAGCGTGTATAGAGGAATCCGTCGAATACGGAGGTGGTTCCTGTATGTTCTGGGGTGGCATATCCGTTGAAGGGAAAACGGAACTTGTGTGCGTCTCTCGGACTGGCGGTGGTCGCGGGCAAGGGTCGCTGAATGCTGGGCGGTACATAACAGAAGTCTTACAAGACCATGTGGTCCCGTATGCCGATTTTGTTGGCGATGGTTTCATGTTAATGCACGATAACGCCCGTTGCCACACTGCGTTTTCTGTGCGGGACTACTTGGAAGAGGTTGAGATTCCTGTTATGCAGTGGCCAGCACGAAGCCCAGACCTAAACCCGATCGAGCATCTCTGGGACGATGTAAAGAGACACGTACGAGGACGTGATCCTGCTCCCACCACTCTCCAAGAGCTTCAGGATGCCGTGAAGCAAGAATGGGAGAACATACCCCAAGAGAGAGTGGTGACCCTCGTGAGGTCCATGAAGGATCGGATGGAAGCTGTCATCAAAGCAAGGGGAGGAAACACTAGATTTTAAGGACTGATATGAGATTTTTTTATGTTTTTTTAAATTTAGTTTTTGTAACTTTTATCCTTTTTAAGATTTTTTTATTAAAAGCTTTAAAACATATACACATGTTTGTAATTTCTAATAGGCAATTAAATAACCTTTCCAATGATATCCTACGATCATACCCTTACTATGGACAAAGTTTGAGTAAAAGTATTTTATAGTTGCTTTTTCGAAAGGTGCGATTTTTGTGACGCCGAGTGTATAATATTAGGTCTTTACCTATGAAATTGCCGTTTTTCACGAAATAAATGAAGGGTAATTTTTTTTATATATTTTTTATTTCTATTAATCAAAATAATCACCCATGCAATCAATGCATCTTTGCCAACGCATTGGTAGCTTATTGATGCCTTTCTTGAAGAAATCAGCTGGACGGGAGGCAACAAATTCTTCAAAGGCATTTTGTACTGCCTCTCGGGTATTGAATTTTTTTCCCACCAAGAAGTTATCCAAATTCTGGAAAAAGTAGAAGTCTGTAGGCGCAAGGTCTGGTGAGTACGGCGGATGACGGAGAACTTCCAACCCCAACTCTTGTAGCTTGGAGACCGTCTGCTGTGCAGTGTGAGGTCGCGCGTTGTCGTGCAGGAGCAGTGGAGCCAAACGATTGACCAAAGCTGGTTGGAGACGTGCGAGCTTCTCCATCATTGTGTTCAGTTCTTCACAGTACATATCTGCAGTAATGCTTGTCCCGTTTGGCAAGAAGCTGTGATGAATTACACCCGCGTTAGACCACCAAACAGTGACCATCACTTTTCTAGGGGTAAGTTTTCGTTTAGGGCATTGTTTGGATGCTGAACCAGGGTCCAACCAACTTGCTGAGCGCTTACGATTGTCAAACAGGATCCATTTCTCGTCACAAGTAACAATGCGGTTCAGAATTCCTTCATTTGTATGCCTCCTGAGCAGTGCAAGGCACGTCTCCACGCGTACTTCGCGCTGGCGGTCATTGAGTTCGTGGGGTACCCATTTGTCAAGCTTTTTTACCTTGCCAATTTGACGCAAATGGACCAATATTGTTTTGATGCTAACGTCGAAAGCTGCTGCTAATTCAGCCGTGGATTGAGTTTCATCAGCTTCCACAATAGCCTTAAATTCGTCATTGTCGACCAAAGTTTTCGGACGACCACGGGGTTCATTTTTCAGGTCAAAATTTCCAGAACGGAAGCGGGTAAACCAATAACAGGTGGTGCGTTCGTTTGTAGTGTTCGCTCCGTAAACGTCGTTGATGTTGCGTGTCGCTTGTGCCGCTTTGCTGCCACGACGGTACTCATACTCCATAATAACTCGAATTTTTAACTTATCCATGATGACGAAAAATGTTCGAATGCGTTGAAAACAAAACACTAACTATTAAACAAACGACGATTTTAGAAAAAGAATTCCATGTTTGTCAAATAAAATTAATTTGAAATTAGAATTATCAGTCAAAAAAAAAATATTTTCATTTGAAATGGCCAGTACGGCAAAACGGCAGTTTCATAGGTAAAGACCTATTACATTATTTTGCAATTAAATATAATAATAATAATAATAATAATAATATTTCTAACAATCACACCACATTAACTAGCCCAAATTAAGTATCATTAAGAACTTGTGTTATGGATACTAGATAACGGATAAATAAACTTAAGAAATATATAAGCACACATAGATATTTTTTTTTCATGTATAACTATTAGAAATAAACTTAAATAAACATACTTACACATCCATGACTAGAAAGCAAATATAATAAAACATCTGCCCCTACCAGGATTCGAACCCGGGACCTCTGGCATGGAAGGCAAGGGTACTTACCTCCACACCAAACAGGCCGTCAATATGATTCAATATATACGCACTTGTGTGTAAGAGTGCATGTGTATTTGTAAAAAGAATATAAAAAGGGTATGTGTAGCGTATGTATACTACTATAGTGTTGTTGCGCAAATTTTACTATGAACTCTGGGAACTGGACATTTATTTAGTCTTTTACCTGAGTTTTGTGCAAAGGGCATTGCATTTTTGTGGTATTTACGGATGAATTGGTAGATAAATAACTTTCTCACCGAGAGAACGTTAGCTTTGTCATAAACCAGATGTGTGGGATGTCCAAATGGTAAGTTAAGGAGAACCTTAAGCACACAGCGTTGCGCTTTCTCTAGTTCAAGTATGTATGTTTTAGCTGCTGGTCCCCATGAACAAATGCAGTAGGTGATAATACATTCTGCCAATGCTTTGTATGTTTGCAAAAAAATTACAAAGTCTGATATAATTCGTAGGTTTTTAAATATATAGATAATATCGTCATACTATTGCTAATTGTTGATTGGTGCTTCTTCCATTATAGTTTGTCATCTATGACGATACCTAGGAATTTGACATCTGATGTTTGTGACAAAATAGGACAACTGCAGTTTGTTGTGAGAGCATTATAGGACCGGTTGCAGGGATAGGAATGCATACGTAGACAAAAGCCATTTGGCGATGATGCCTTATGATGGTTATAATTATTTTTTTTTAAACTTAGCAGGCACTATCCTGTTTTACTTCGGTATAGAATACTTGAAAATAAAAATTAGAAAAATAGGGAAAGTTACCCTTTAAAATCAATTGTCAATTGAAGGTTGAAAAACCAGCAGCGAAACAAAAAGCAAAAACAAAATATCATAACGTGACTTATTCAATGATGATTCACACCTTAATATTGATTTTAAAATTTGTTTCAGAGTGCGTTACGATGATACTGAGTAAAATATTTCTCACAACCTTCACATATATTATGTAAGTAATGAAAGATGTGTGTTTACAAATATACTTATAGTAAGTCAAATGATAGATTTTATTTTCTTTTGTCAAAGTATCAATCCATAGGTTTATATTACAAAAATACTTTATCATCCTGAAATATTTTATTTTAGACATTGTAAAATTTCTAAATTAAGTGTACAATTTATAACTTATGACGTGGCTTTGGTAAACCACCTAATATTAATATGTTAAGTCATGTCCTCAAATTGTATTATATCAATGTAAAGTCAATATTTCAGTGTCAATGTTAATTATTAATTTTGGAGTTTTGCTAAGCCCGACCGCTATTTCAGTACAATACACCTTTTAAAGTACACAATCTTAATTAATCGTAATATTAATGTTGTGAAGTGTTTTGAAAATGTTAAGCATGTGCTCTTCAAGACAATGTTTTTTGGTTAAATGTACTAATTGATGTTATGTGAACTTTTCTTAAATGTAGGATTCAACATGTACCCAGTGTTTAAGATAAGTAATAAATAAACATGGTACCTAGCTTAAGATCAAACTACTCGGATTTTAGTTGCTACTTATGGCCAACATCAACCAATTATCGAATGGTTAAGTACATTTTCTGTAATAAATATAAAGCGACTAACATCTTGGTAAACATTGTAGTGCGTGTTGTAGATTCAGTTACGCACATTTATATTCAATGTCACAAAAACTATGTTCTTATATTAAATCTGAAACCAAATGCAACTAAAATTTTAAGTTTGATGTGAAATTAGTTTTTTCTTAAATATTATTATTAATAATTAGTAAATTTACTCAGATAAAAATTGTTCGATTGGTCTGCTCACAATTCCACGATAGAACAAGTTTCATTAGTTAAGCAATAAAGTATGTATCTGAAAAGTTAGATATACCGAAGGGAGGGGTTCATCATATTTTGTCTACGATATTACTTATCGTTAAATAATGCCAAAAAGCTTGACTTATTGTACACAAGCACAATTAAACATGTAATAGTTCTTGATGGCACGCCGTATATTCAGAGTTATTGCTGTAATTTGGATGCTATGTATGTGTAAATTATACCCAAAGTCTTTTGTTTGGGAATTACTTTGGTAAATATTAAATGATGAAGATAAAAGTTTTTATATTTATTTTTGGTCCTTTTTGCATCGTGATTCCATGAATTTTGCAAACATTTTTGTTGAATTGACAATTTTATTATGTCAAATGTGATATTACAACGCAAAACAAAGAGCCAAATGGGCACAAAACCAAGTTTGTGGTACAAGCAGTCAACCCCAACTCGTATAAGTGTTTGCATTAAAATATTTTATAAAATAATAAAAACAAATGCTATAGATTTTGTAGCCACATGTTATCCATCACTTTTTGTTCATAAACCACGATATTCCATATTAATGGTTTTACAGGGATATTAATATTTTTTGTAAATTAACTTATGTAGATGTGCGCGTTTTTTATTGATGAATGACTTCCAAGTGATCTGGTCGATTTGTATTTGTACTTTGTCAAAAAGGGAAAAATTACAGATGATGTTAAAAGCCACTGGTGTCTAATACGGAATATTCTGCAGTTTTCACAACTCTCATTTTAATGTATAGATCGTTGAACTAATCCTTGTGCGTGGTGCGATGTAGGTACGCAAACTGTGTAAATGTGCGACTTATGTGTGTTAAAATAATATTTGTATAAAACAACCACGCTGACACACTGTCGCTACGAGGGTTGCCAGGTCGCCAAACCTAATAGCCGGACAAACCAGCCAGTTTGGCCATTTGGGTAGAAAGGTCGGACACCCTACATTATTGAGGATTTTGTCTCAGTATTAATAGGTACGACAAAAAATGTTTATGTCCAATCAAGCTTTTTTAATTATTTTCATAAATCTTGTTAAATTCTAGTGAAATAATAAATAAAATCGAATGACAAATCAGTCTTAGCTATATACTTTATTAATAATCAGTCAAATAGTCATCAGTCAAAATTAAATTCTAGATACTTAATTTAACATTTATCAACATATTTAAATTCTTCTTAAATACTAATAAAAGGCACAAATAAGACTTTTTTAACTAAACAAAATAGTAATCTAAAACTTCTTCTCTTCAAGTTAAACAATGAAACAAAACAAAACTTCTTCTCTTTAAGTTAAACATAAAACAAAACATAAATTCTTCTCTTTGAGTTACACAATAAAAATAATTATTCAAATTTTTGGTTTGCCGAAACCTGCTTTAAGAGGTCAGTTTCTGTCAAAATGTAGTTGTAAAATCCTTACATGTCAAATGTTTTAAATTAAATTCTACAACCCACATTTTGGCTACAGTGTGAACATGTAATCTGTTGCGTTCTTTCGTCCATTGCTGACCTATCAAGGAAAAAGCTCTTTCAAAAAAAAAATAAATAAATAAAAAATAAACGTTTGCGTTATGTCCTGGGATAGCAAAGTAATACTGACAAATAGTTACGAATTCTGAAAAGCAATCTTGACTTATCATCGATTTAAAATAGGCTACCTATTTCTTATGTGCTAACAGCTTCTTGAAATCAACGTTCTCTTTGTTGATGTTCAGAAAACTTTTAAGATTTTTTGCAGTTGGTCAAAACATTTGCTATTGTTAATTTTGACGTTGTTTTGTGATAGGATACTTACAGTATCGGAAACTTGATTCCATTCAGGAACATCTTTTAAAGTCATCCATTTGAAATGTTTTGTGTATTTGTATAAGTTTTCAATCCAAGATCGTAAATATTGTACTGCAATAATGTACATGTTTTTAATATCCTCTTTGAACGCAGTCACCTGTTCAGAATTTTCGTTGTTCTCTTTGAATTTACGCAAAATGGAAGTCAGTTTCAGTGGGCAAAAGTCTTGTTCAATTCTTGCATTCATGCTATTCATTATCTCAGAACAGTTTTCCAAAACTTCATTTACTTTCTCGAAAGATCTTTCTCTGTATCTTTGATGTGGTTTTGATAAATGGCCATGAAATAATGAGCAGCCCACAAATAGCCTTCGTTAAGGTCATTTAAAAAAAAACTCAAAGTTCTGGATGTATTATTCTTTTCCTTTTTTAGGAAATACGACTTAAGAGGTTCAAACATTTGTAAAATCCTTGCTATCGCCGGAATACGACTCAGCCAGCGCGTCTTTGAATGATAAAGTATTTGTTTAAAGTGAATGTCTAATTCTGAGCTAATACTTTTGAGTTCCTCTGTACCTACGGTAAATGTAGCAAAATGATTGTGAATCTGCATGACAATACTTTCAAAACACAGTGGCAAGAAATCAAGAGCACTGTGGGAGGAATTATTAAAAATATGTGCAACACAGCCGACTCCAATAATATTCTGATTAAGAGATTTTAATGTAAAGAAAACATTATTTTGTCCTCCTGTCTTTGCCGCCAAAATTTGAAGCAGCATTATCAGCCGAAAATGCTACTAGTTCGTCTGAGAGATTTTTGTCACACAGTGAACCGTAGACGTAATTAGGTAACGTTTCGGATGTCTCATTTTGTTGTGATTGAATATCTATTATTTCTTCGTCTTCATACCTTCATCCTTTTACCAATATTTAAAAACTAAAACTAACACAAAAAAAGGATATTAGGAATTTAATAAAAAAAAAGTTGAGGCGTTAATTAATTTTGCGTTTAAAAAAAATGCGAAGTCTTGAGCACGGAAAAACAGAATGATTAGAGGCTGGGTTACGAAGCGGTGAGTTACCTGAGGTTGTTTGGTAGGGATCATAGCAGGTAGTCTTCATACAAAAAAAACTAGGAATTATGTCGCGAGCGAGTCCTCAAGAAATCCGGGCTTTGAGAGAGTCCATGATTGAGCGGGAGGGTTTGGCCTTAAAGAAAGTGTCCGATTGGGGCGAGTCCAACTTGGTCAAAAGAAATGTCCCAAAATGCAAGGAGTCTGGGCTAGGTCTATGTACACTTTATCAAAAAATAGTTAAGATGATTAGAAAACTTTTTGATTGTTAAATTGTTATTAAAACAATTTGTTTATTGGTATATTGTGCATTATTAGTGTGCAACACAAACAACAAATAACATGGCGAAAAATATGTCATTTTGACAGCTAAGGTTTACATACATCTTTTAGTTTTGTGTATCGAGTAATATCGATGGCTGGTTGCCAAAGAATTGAATTGTTTTGAATATTTTTAGCTTATTTAACAGTTGTAAAGTTAAAAAGAAACCGAAAGAAAGAGCTGAAGCGCAACGAACAATCAAACACACAGACAGACAACTATCAATGTGATGTGAGTGAAGTGTGCTGTGAGTGAGGTGGCTGTCCCCTCTGCTTAGTGAACTAACTTCACTTGACAGCTTCCGCCATAGAAAAGACTCATTGTCAATGTTGCCCGCTAAAACGAACACAAATAATGTCAACTTTTTTATTTTGTTACCATCTAATTACTAATTAAATCGAATTATTTGTATTTTTCCTATAATTACCATTCATTTGTAAATTTTTTTTAGATGGTGTACAAAGACCTAGCCCAGGTTGTGACAATTCTTTTAACCCGTCAAACAAAGACGTGTTTATTCTCCGCCAAAAAGAGCAGTTTCGACCTAACGCCCACTTTCCAAAATGTTTCTGTACCCTTAACCGACCACCTAGGGCTTCTGGGCGTAAGTATATCGTCCCAACTAAACTTCGAGCTACAAATTGTGTCCATGGCTCAAACTGCTTCAAAGAAGTTGGGAATCATCTCGAAGGTCCGACGGTACTTCAGCCCTGAACAGCTACTTAATTTGTACACAGCTCAAGTTCGATCTTGTATAGATACTGTAGCCACCTTTGGGATGGTTCTGCAAAGTACCAACTAGAAGTGATGGAAGCAGTTGACCGAAGAGCCCGAAAAATTATTAACAACTTTGACCTCACCACCAAAAAACTGCAAATCCGCGATCATCGTCGGAAAGTTGCCAGTTTAGCAGTCTTCTACAGATTACATTTTGGAGAGTGCGCGAATGCTCTTTTTGATCAGGTTGAACCCACACCCTTCTTACATCGGACTACTAGACGCAGACAGGCCTTCTATCCCTTTATGGTTCGACTTCTTGGGATATCTACTCAAGAAGTCGAACCAAATGCTTCGATAGATGCCCTTGTTGGTGCGGGTCGCCGAGGTGTGGAATGAACAGCCTGCGTCTGTTTTTCCAGAAAACTATAGTCCCAGTTCTTTCAAGCGTCGAGTGAATAGGTATCTCGTGGATAGACGTGTAACACCATCGTCTTCGTCGTCAGGTGAGATAGAAGACAAACGTCTAATCCTTTTTCAATAATAAAAAAAAACATCGATTAATGTTATTGTTTTAGTTTTGGTCTTTGATGAGCGCTGTGCTTGCTTGGATTTAATATATTGTATTATTGTAAATATTGTATCTAAGATTAGATTGCTTAAAAGATGTCTTGTTAGGATTATTGGTAAGTATTAAAAGTGTTTATTGGTATGTAATGCTTATTACCTGTTTTAACCGCCATAACATCCACGTCTAAGCGTAGTTATGTTCCGGAAAGGGTTAAGGATACGGAAAAGGTTAGAAGGTACGGATATGTTTACAATATTAAAAAAAAGTTTTATTCGAATAGTAAAAAAGGCGAATATTTCGAGTCAGCTGAGCACAAGTAGCAACAAGCGAGCACCAGAGCATTTTCGCGGGCTCGCGTTGCTTAGTAACCGCAACCGCAATGATTGTAAATACGTTTAGCAATAAATTGCGGGTATTTTTTGTAAAAAAAAACCTGTGTATTTAAATAAAATTTGCTGATAATCCGTTTGTTCTGACATATGTACCTAAAGCTAAAAAAATTGTTTTTTTTTTTGTGGAAAATGTCCAAATTTTTGGCGTTAAAATAAAATTAAAAGTACTTTTTTGTAATGAGAATAAGTAGTATAATCATCCCCCAAAGTTAGTGGAAGCGGTCTTGATACACCCTGTAAGAATAAAATGTTGATAAAAGCGAGAGGTATTTAATGAAACCACATTTAGGTACTATAAGTACCTACTGCTAATCCGAAACTTAAAAAAAAGTTTACGAGAAGTATACGAAAAAACGTTTTTTAAAGAACTTAAATAGCTTAATAATTAAGTTAAAATGTAAACATCCTTTGTCGAGTAGCCTGCCGCCACCTGTGTAACAAATTGGCAACATAGCATTTGAATAGCATAGCGCGTGGCGGCGGGCTCACCGGCTCGCACACCTACCTACACAGCGGAGCGCCCGGGTTTGATGTGGATGATAATGTAAACATGTGTTGTAGGTAACGTTGGAAGGTATGATCAATGAAAGTAATAAACAAAAATAATTAATTGTAACACTTACACATTAAATCTTCAATTGTTCGAAATGTCCGCCGTTTGCAATGGTACACAAATTATAATGACGTATATTATTGTTATTTAATCGTGCAATAAGGTCACTGTTTGTTGTTACACTTTTTAATTAATAAACGCTAAAATAATCCAGTTTTTAAGTTCCTCAACGGTATTCACGTCTGTCGCGTACACTTCACCTTTCACAAACCCCCAGATAAAAAAACCATTGGAGTGAGATCCGGGGACCGTGGTGGCCAATAGTGGTCCAAATTGACCAATCCACTGCTGTCCAAACATTTCGGTGAGTAGCTCTCTGGAAGACATCACTGAATGTGGAGGAGCTCCGTCCAATCGGTACCATAAATGCCGATAATTGGCTAAGGGTAGTTCTTCGGTATATTTAGCAACGGGACCGGATAATATCTCCAAAAACTTTGCCGCGTTAAGGGTGCCGTCAATAAAAACAGGGCCAATAATCTGGTCCCTGTGTATACCAGCCCACACATTAACAGAGAAGCAGTACTGATGCTCCGACTCCCGAATCATGCGTGGATTTTCAATACTCCAGTATCTGAGATTTTGTCGGTTCCATATGCCATTGCGTGTAAATGTGCTCTCGTCGGTCCACATGACATTTAATAAGAAATTCGGGTCGTCAGTAACTTTGTCAAGTATCCACTGGCAGTGAGTACGCCTGACTGGCAAATCCCTTCTTAAAAGGGCTTGACCTAGTTTAAATTTGTACGGTTTGCATTTATTCCTTTTTAAAATGTTATGCACGGTTCAATGGCAAACTCTTGCACGCCAAACTGGCGTGTGGCTCTATGCAGACTCGATGTGGGGTTGCGGTCAAAATAATCAAGAATCTGTTGCTCGCGCGCAGTAGGTATCTGCTGCGGTGGGCATCCCTCCTGATGCGCTGCTATTGATTTGTTTTCCCGTGCCCGTTGCCGTGCCAATACTATGGTGCGAGCGTTCGTAGGGCACGCGCGGCTGTCTCCATATCTTTCTCGGTAAGTTCGCAGAGCTAGAGCTGCGTTTCCGTGGGATTCCCCGTAGATTAATATCATGTCAGTGTATTCTGACGCCGTGTATGTAGCACAAGGCATTGTGGATGTCTTACGTACTTACAAAATAATTAAAAACTACTCACAAAACTAAACCTAAAATACTCAGTTACGTGTCCTATCACAATAAAAACTTAACATTAGTAAATGGGACGCGTGAGCGACAATAATCTGTGCTGAATTGCGCAACGTGCACCCCGGATACAACGCGTCTTCGCACTAAACAAAGTAAAAATTATGCCCTTGACCTAATTAGCCGAGCCGCCGCCGGCGCAATAGCAACATGCTGATCTATTTCTATTTCTGTTACGCTTATTACATTAGAGTGAGATAACCGTGATCTGTACTTTCTTTTAAGGAAAGATTTAGTAACAGTGTACTTCCTTGTTTGTATTGCAAACTTACGATGCGAACTGGCAACGTCGCGTCGCGCGCGTGAATTTCGTCATTTAGATAACTATGTATGCATATAGTACAAACTTACGATTAGGTGATCGGAAAGATGAAGAGTGTTTAAATGAAACTAAGTAAAAGCTAAAAATCATTCCTGTGACTAAACTATTGCTTACATTGATCTGATATTTGTTGTGTAGTCTGATAATGATACACAAAATATGTGGTTTCATTTAATGCCTGTCGCTTTTATCAACATTGTATAATAATAATAATAATAAAAACACTTTATTGCTCACAAAAACATAGTACAATTTTACAATAGAAAACTTAAAGTGGGCAAGGCGGCCTTATCCCTAGCAGCGATCTCTTCCAGACCACCTTTGTGTGGACGGAAAACTACAAAAAGAAAGAGAGGTCGTGCATTATAAGGAAAATAGAATACGGTGCAATAAATTAATAAATACATAAGTAATGATTGCAAAATACGCAAATATGGTTACATTAACACTATTATATAATTAATAATAAACTTATAATAAATACCTAATTGTAATTGTAGATCACAACTTTCCCAAAAGATGTTTATGGAGTTTGGATTTAAAAATAGTTACGGACGTCAAGTGCCGTCCAACAGCCGGTAGCTTGTTCCACAGATGAGCCGACCTGACTGTGAAGGGTTCGTGAAAATATCCTGATCGAGTAAGTGCCCAACTTGCACAAATGGTTGCGAATAAGCTTTAGAGCGTATCATATTGCAACTTAAGGTGCTAACGATAAGGTCTTTATCCTGTTCTAGACCCCTTATGCAACAGATATGGCCCTAAGTGGGCACATCGCATAGCAGGTCTAGAGCGTATCATATTGTGACTAAAGGTGCAAATTGCAGCGCCTGCGCCCCTGATTTGCCACTTTGATTGAACGATTAGATTTTGTTCATTCATACGTTCGTTTCGTTTCTGTAGTTGCAATGTTGAGAATATTAATGGCGTGTGACAGTTTTTAAGTGACAACTACAAAACATAATTGTAAGTACCAGATACTTTTATTCAACTATTTGCTAATCTGTACTGAAAATCACTTCTTTTGTTATAACAAAAACATGTTTAGTAAAAATAATGTAAATTAGAGGTTATATTTTCATAAAAACATTCCATTAAAGATGCCGAATCGTTTTGTTTGTTTTGTCAATTTTTGCTGTTCAAAGTGCTAAAAATCACCTTTCTTATTACTAAGTGGTCCAGAGAAGAGCCATAGGAGTGAATTTTATTTACTTTATATATAATTCTTTTGTTTTAGTAGGGAAAATAGTTCAGGGCTCAATTGACAAGACTAAAAACCTTTTTTTGGATAAACATAATGTAATACACTCAATATTGGTTAAGTATTATATATTTTAATCCAATTATATTTTCATTTCAGCTATTGAACGAAACTACAGATGCATCATAAAATAATTTGCCATGAAAACCAAACACTGTCACAGACCCAAGCACCGAAAATTATATAATAATTCGTTAAAATCCAAAAGGGACAAAAACTACAAAAGCACTTTTCTTTTAAGAATTTTATGAGTGAAATATTATTTTAGATCAACATTATACAAATATGGTTGTTTCCTTGTAAAAGTAATAACCTAATTATTTAATTTTAAATAAAAGTCAGATAGCTGTTAAAAATGTATTTTATTTCCCTTTGTCGGTCAACAATCAGAACACAATTTATATGAATCTAATTATTCTGAGTTCTAATTACTATTATTTTCATATTGACTCCAAAAGTTGAACGCGCATTGTAAAATATTGATTTTGGCTAACGTGTCATTAGGGTACAAGCAAATCAAATTTTAAAAAAGCAAATTGTGTTGTAAATGTTGATTATCAGACGAAAATGAATTTAGAATAATTAAAGTAATATAATAATATATTAATGTATCCCGTAGTAATATTTTTTGTTTTTATAACAAAGGGAGCTAATTAAGACATCGTAAACCTTCACAAGTTAAACCTTGGGTAAATTCTACAATAACAAATATTGAACTTTCTACGGAACCCTCGTCTAAAACTTCAGAAGAAAATAATAAGAACCAGTGATGCCATTAAGGCTCATTTTATCATCCTTCTAGATATTCCAGTGGTTTAAGAGCTGATTTTGCTTCCTTTTAGAAATGTTAGGCGTAATGGTGGTTATTGCTTCTCGTTTGTAGCTATAAGACGCACTACAGGTATAAATTACCACTTAAAGTAGCAATTCACACTCGCACTGTAGCTTAGAGTGGTACAACAGTGGTGAGGTGCTCAACTTTAACCTGTAGGTGGTATTAATTGAAAATTTGAAACCCATAGTCCATTTTATAGACTTTATTTATATTTTTCACTCCTATGCAGTAAAAAGTTGTAATTTTTACCCAAATAGCACCGATATAGAACTTTGAGTCATAAACTTAGCTACAATTATTACTAATGTGCTAGTTGCGTGGTGCCTCAATGAGGTTATCAGCATCAGATTGTAGGTCGCGGTTGTGTCGTACTCCAAGAAACCTGAAGCGCTCTTTAAGGTAACAGGGCGTGCGGGGTCATAAAATATTTCGTATAACAACGTTAAAACATGCTCCTCCTGCCGCAGCCTGCTTCCAAGCTTGCGTTCGTATTCTGAGACATGATCGAACTTGCGCAATCCAAAAATTAAATTAATGCACAGATTCTGCAGACGCTGAAGTCTGTTAATTAAGTCCTCGTCGAGATATCGTCCTGCATCAGCATAGTACAGAATCGGCAGAAGCAACGATTGCGCAAGCTCAATCTTGGTCTTGATGGGTAAAAGATTCCTCCATCTTCTCAGCGAACTATATGGGTAAGGCCGCCAAAATTGTCAAATGTAACACAACCTATTTTGTGTTATCGTTACACAAATGTAACCCAAAAGTAACACATTTTTTGAGTAAAGCTTGTTTCATATTGATGGTTAAATTGATTAATCTGATCTCTTCAAAATTGTACGGAATTAAAGTGATTGTTAGGGGGAAGTAGGTAATGAAATAGCATCTTTAATAATAGAGGGACTTCAGTATGTTTTTTTATTAAGAAAAATAAATCACAACTTATTAATTTATTATACTACATAACTGCCGCGACCAGCAAGGTCATCATTGCTAGATGTACGTGTAAATGGGGGCCGAGACGTAGTAACGAGTTGAAAACCAGTGGAACTTTCCTTCAGAAAAAAAAAACTCCATACAAAATGCTGACCCAGTTAATCTGTATGGTGAAGATATTTTTTTTCCGGCGAAATGTTCCACGGGTTTTCAATGCAGGTTCACAAGTATTTTTTTATTAGGGAAATAATTTTAAAATTGACAATTGAAAATGTAACGTAAAGGATAATTTTGAGTCGTTAAAATCGACGTTTTTGTTTTTAAAAGTAAACATTATTTGACTTATCTTTCATCGCATATTGTTTTGTATCTTGAGATATTAAATTTACTTGTTTTACTACTGAAATGACAGGCAGAATGAGGACATCATTTTTTTTTGTGACCAAAAAACAAATTAGGTCTTTTCACGGTTTTTAAAATCAGTAATAAATCCGACATTATATTTCCATTTCTTTTTTGTAATAATAAACTTAAACACTAGTGTTCATTCCATAGTTCGCATTCGTTTTTATGTTCTCCGTCTTCATCTTTCATTCTAGTGTCGCTCTCTTTATTTTTATTTTTCTTCTGCTCTTTGAATTTTTCAGGATTCGTAGATTTTAACTTTTCTCTATATTTTCTTTGTCGTTCTGCGGCAGTTAACGGCATTTTCAATAAAATAAAAAAGGAGTTTATTTCTTCAAATTCAAAATAATGACTATATAGGTATAATAATAATAATAGTTTTTACTCTCCTGGCGGAGGAGATTCTTACCCGCCACTCTTTTTTTAGAAACAGTGGAGACTGAGAAAATTATAATTTTACTTCAAGAGAATGATGATCATTATGAATGCGGCTTTATAGGTTCATTGTGTTACGTAACACAAAGATTTATGTAACAATAACACAAAAGTAACACAAGTATAACACAAACGCAACACAAACGTAACACAAATGCAACCCGAAAGCAATTAGTTTACACCTATTTTAAGTTATAGTTCGGTTATTTGGTGTAATTAGTCACTAATGAATGCTTTATAGCAAATTGTTTAACCTGTCACTAATAAATATGATATTATAATATTAAAATATCTATTACTTACCTCGCAATCTCGGTAAACATTTTTTTTTCAACACTGACAAAAACGAGATTCGCACTTTTGACACCTCTTTTTGACGAAATAACATGGCTGCTTAATTTTTTAATACCGTACCGATAAAAGTGTTGCCATATAAATTGTGAGCTTTCTTCCAAAACTCTATAAATATTTTTACTGCTATAAAAATTCGTCACACAAATAAATCGTAACACAAAACCAAAAACTATTTTATTATTTTCGATTATCAATAAAACAAGTCATTACAAGTATTTCGGAACGAAATTACTTTTTTATTATAGGCCAAGTATCTGCTTCTTTAATAGTCATAATTACAAATAAGATTTACCTCCAAAATTATCGAATATTTACCCAAAGAAACTGCCAAAAAAAAAGCGACAAATTGTAACACAAAAAAATTGACAATTTTGGCGGCCTTACCCATATGCAGCATATACTTTCCTGCTTACGTCGGTTATGTTAGGCGTCCAGGACAGAGTAGAATCAAGAATAACGCCCAAGTTTCTTACTGCACTGCTAACATTTAAAGAAACATCACCTAAATAAATGTGTGGCATAGTACGTAACTTAAGCTTAGCAATTTGTTTAATACCGCCAATGATGATGGCTTGCGATTTCTGAGGGTTTATTGCGTGTGATTTACTCCATTCAGATATTAGGCGAAGTATCATTAATTTTGTCAATCATGCTATCGATTTCCTCGACAGTACCCTGGGTGTAAATTTGCAGGTCGTCAGCATGTAAGTGGTAATGACAAGAGATAAGGGGTGTCACAAAGTTTATAAGGATTGAGAAAAGGAGAGGTGAGAGGTACTCCCGCGATGACATCAGAAAACTCAGAAAATACATCATCTACACGTATACATTGCTGACGACCTACAAGATAATTCCTAAACCAAGTTGTTTCCTTGTCTGAGCCAAAAACCCTACGCAGCATAACCAACACGATATCGCAATCAACCGTGATAAATGCATTGCTATAATCCAATAGAACCATAGCAGTCAGTTGTCGAGACATGCCCAAACGTATGTCGTCAGTAACATTTATTAATGCGGTTGATGTGCTGTGCCCAAGACAAAATTGGAATTCAAAAATACATTTATTTGATTAGAAACAAGTTTTTCAAGAACTTTAGAAAGAAAGGGAAGGATAGATATGGGCCTAAAGTGAGAAGGAAGCGAGGGATTGGGAGTCTTAGGAATAGGTATAACTACTGCCTTGCGCCAGCAGGTCGGAAAAGTGCCAGTACTGAGCGAGAAATTGAAAATGTGGCAAATTATACGTATTAGAATCTCAGAACCAATTTCAATCATATATATCTGTTTAAAAAAGTTGCATTTTCGGATTTCAGGACACCTACAGCACAAATATAAAAATCTTTTAAAATCGTTTTTATTCGTTAGTTCTGACTGCTACATTTTAGAAGTTCTAGGTCCGTACGCAGCGACATAAAATGATGCTTCCTGTTCTGCGAGAGTCGTTAGAGACAAATGATAGTGTTCTTTCATGGTGTTTTAATAGCGGGGACTTATTTATTTTAGACTAGGGATTTCAGGACGTAGTTTCCGAATGGGAAGATTGTGGATACCAAGTCGTAATACCAATTTCATGCAGAAAGCCAGCGCTTCAACTACCCACCGAACTGGCAAATAAACCTCGCTTTTGCATAATTTGCCGGTGGCCTGTTAAAGTGGTTAATGGAAGGTTGCAACACGATTTTCGAATTTACTGCCATACGTACCTACCTTAATAAATAAATGCTGCACATGTTCAAAGATTTTAGGACCGCTGCAGCATTAACCAACGCGTTTCATGTTCCATTGGAAGACAACCGTTATGCCTCGAATTCTTAGTGACAATTGAAAACAGGCTTAACGTCCCTAAACACCTGGCTACCTCCGAGAATTAAATTTTTGAATATATTAGAGGAAGTTCCTAATCTTCCCCGATTTCGTCAATTACTTAATTACTTACTTAAAGGACACATCAAGTTGTTGTAGTGAACACGTTCGTGGTGGTGCAGGACCAGAACTCTCATTTAGACAATTAATATTTGCCTTCTTCAAATGTTACTCTGATATGAACACGACTTAAAGTCGACACATTGGCCGCAAGATATATCAATTGTTACATTTCAGTGGATGGAAATTCCGGAGGCATTAAGATTATAAACAATTAATTGTTGTACATAGTTGTGTGACGGGAAGGCGAACCATCTGTGTCTGCGCTCATATAATAAGTGTAGCTTGGTATCTTGCTGACCAGACACCAAGACTCGATTCATCGTCCTACACTTTTCTTGGACAGTGTAGTGAATAATGATTTATCAACAGTTTGCTGTATTCATAGAAATATAATCAATAAATGATTGTTTTAATATACAACGAGTAAATGAATTAACCCAAAACCAGAAAGTAGTTTGCTCAGAACTGTATTGCGAATCGATCGCACCATTTTTTAATATAGGTTATATTTTTCCATATTTATTGGCCCATGTCTAAACTATTTATACTACAACATTTCTTGCGAGCGCCCGGCCGCCCATAACTAGTTGGCATCGAACGAACGACACCGACCGACAAAACAATCCGGCACGCACCGAGTGATTACCGACCGCCATGCTAAAAATAAACCTTATTATTATAAAATTAAAGAACAAGAGGCCCGCGTCCGCGCACCCCACGCCGATCGCCTGTGTTCGCACCTCCGAGAGCGAGGCGCCGCCGGCGCCGGTCAGTCGCCGCGCGATCTTCGTCTAGGAAGGTATCGTCCTTTTGGTTCCGATCGACGCGCGGCTGCAGGCGCCACCGCTTTCACAATGCCTTTTCGATACACAAGTGTGCAATACACTCAAATGGTGAGAACGCTCGCGCGATGTAACGACAACGTGAGTTTGGCAGTGCGACAATTTCGTGAGCAATTCGGTGTTTCCGTCTCCAACGAGACAATGTTAGCAGCCACTCAAAGGCTTAGAGACAGTGGAACTTTTTTTCCTCCTACCGGAATGGACAGAGGCGACGACCCCTTTGACGTACGGATTCAAGAAAGGATATTGGAGTATTTCCATGAGAACCCAGAATCCAGTACACGTGAAGCAGCGAGAATTATCGGCTGTAGTCACGCCTAAGTTTGGAGAGTTTTACAAGACGACGGACAGCACCCTTACCACTTTCGTCGCTGTCAAGAATTGAAATCTCAGGATCTGGCTCCGCGTGTTGCATTCTGCGAGTGGTATTTAGCGAATGAACATAAGAACATTCTTTTTACTGATGAGTGCACGTTTACGCGCGCCGGTATGTTCAATCAACATAACAGGCACATATGGAGTCATGTTAACACCTACGCATCAGTAGAGAATTCCTACCAACATAGGTTTTCTCTAAATGTATGGGCAGGTGTTCTGGGACCATACATCGTCGGCCCCATATTCTTAGAACGTTTGAATGGAGAAACGTACTTAAGTTTCCTCAGAGAAACATTGAGTCAGTTACTTGACGACGTGCCTCTGTATCTGTTACGAGACCTGATGTTTTAGCACGGCGGAGCTCCAGCGCACTTCCAGTGGACTGTTCGTAGGTACCTCGACGCGGAATACGGGGAAAACTGGATCGGACGTGGTGGACCTGTGCAGTGGCCTGCCAGGTCGCCGGATTTAACTCCACTAGACTATTTTGTGTGGGGTAGAGTCAAAACAATTGTTTATGGCAGTGGACATAGTGCCAGATACGTTAGAGAATTACGCGAGGCCGTTGTGAGTGCTTTTGAAATAGTGAAAAGAGACACTTCAGTGCTAAACAAACTAAAAAGGCACCAAATAAAGCGTGAAAAAGCTGCATGCAGCAAAGTGGTGGACATTTTGAACAACTTTTACCTAGCCGCCAAAATTGGACTTCTAATAATTAATTTGTAAGTAAGTAGTTATAAGTGTATCTACATAACAATCAGAGTAAATAATTTGATTCAAAACTTTTAAATACGCCAATTTGTTAGTACCTGTAATATTTTTTTTATTACAAGTTAAACATTTGTTTCTTTACAAACGTACACTTGGTCAAATTAACATGACACCTGCGGAGTAGCGATAGCGTGTCTGCGCTTTAAAACTTTCGAGTTAAGGTGTTTTGATATAATGCCGGGGCCGAAGCATAAGGCTCCCCTGGATTTGTAAGCGGCGGCCGCGGCGGCGCAGCGGCGGCGGCGGTGGCTATGGCGGCGGCGACGGTGAGTCTCTGCAACGCGGCATTGCATCGGGTGGTAACACCTTTCTCTTGTTGTTATTCCCAACTAGCACATTAGTAATAATTGCAGCTAAGTTTATGACTCAAAGTTCTATATCGGTGCTATTTGGGTAAAAATTACTACTTCTTACTGCATAGGAGTGATAAATATAAATAAAGTCTATAAAATGGACTATGGGTTCCAAATTTTTAATTAATACCACTTACAGGTTAAAGTTGAGCACCTTGCCACTGTTGCACCACTCCAAGCTACAGTGCGCGTGTGAATTGCTACTTTAAGTGGTAATTTATACCTGTAGTGCGTCTTATAGCTACAAACGAGAAGCAATAACCACCATTACGCCCAACATTTCTAAAAGGAAGCAAAATCAACTCTTAAACCACTGGAATATCTAGAAGGATGATAAAATGAGCCTAAATGGCATCATTGGTTCTTATTATTTTCTTCTGAAGTTTTAGAGGAGGGTTCCGTAGAAAGTTCAATATTTGTTATTGTGGAATTTACTCAAGGTTTAACTTGTGAAGGTTTACGATCTCTTAATTAGCTCCCGTTGTTATAAAAACAAAAGATATTACTACAGGATACATATTTTATTAATATTATTATATTACTTTGATTATTCTAAATTCATTTTCATCTGATAATCAACATTTACAACACAATTTGCTTTTTTTAAATTTGATTTGCTTGTACCCTAATGACACGTTAGCCAAAATCAATATTTTACAATGCGCATTCAACTTTTGGAATCAATATGAAAATAAAAGTAATTAGAACTCAGAATAATTAGATTCATATAAATTGTGTTCTGATTGTTGACCGACACAGAGAAATAAAATACATTTTTAACAGCTATCTGACTTTTATTTAAAACTAAATAATTAGGTTATTACTTTTACAAGGAAACAACCATTTTTGTATAATGTTGATCTAAAATAATATTTCACTCATAAAATTCTTAAAAAAAGTGCTTCTGTAGTTTTTGTGCCTGTTGGATTTTAACGAATTATTATATAATTTTCGGTGCTTGTCTCTGTGACAGTGTTTGGTTTTCCTGGCAAAGTATTGTATGTTCAATAGCTGAAATGAAAATATAATTGGATTAAAATATATAATACTGAACCAATATTGAGTGTATTACATTATGTTTATCCAAAAAAAGGTTTTTGTATTGACAATTGAGCCCTAAACTATTTTTCCTACTAAAACAAAAGAATTATATATAAAGTAAATAAAATTCACTCCTATGGCCCTTCTCTGGACCACTTAGTAATAAAAAAGGTGATTTTTAGCACTGTAAACAGCAAAAATTGAAGTAAGCGGGTGAAAACTATTACCTATAGTAACAAAACGATTCGCCATCTTTAATGGAATGTTTTTTTGAAAATCTAACCTCTAATTTACATTATTTTTACTAAACATGTTTTTTAAAACAAAAGAAGTGATTTTACAACTATACTACGTAAATTCACTATAAATATTTGTTATACCAATTATTATTCTTGGTCATTTTTATTAAAACTACTATAACCATATTTTATTTACACTGTTTTTTGTTGAAATTCTTATGAAATCAATATGGCGTGTAAATTTACTTAATAAACATATACGCATTTTACAGTAAAGTTGAATAGTAGTTATAGTATAGTTAACAGTATAGTTGAATAAAAGTATTTGGTACTTACAATTATGTTTTGTAGTTGTCACTTAAAAACTGTCACACGCCTTTAATATTCTCAACATTGCAACTACAGAAATGAAACGTACGTCACTCAACCGTTCAATCAAAGTGGCAAATCAGGGGCGCAGGCGCTGCAATTTGCACCTTTAGTCACAATATGATACGCTCTAGACCTGCTATGCGATGTGTCCACTTAGGGCCATATCTGTTGCATAAGGGGTCTAGAGCAGGATATAGACCTTATCGTTAGCACCTTAAGTTGCAATATGATACGCTCTAAAGCTTATTCGCAACCATTTGTGCTAGTTGGGTTGTTATTGGATTTTTTTGAGTTCTTGTTATTATTGTTACATTTAGAGGTTTTCTTGTTTTTTTTACTATTGGATTTTGTAACATTTAACAAAATGGTTTGAAAAATGAGAATTTTAAAGCTTGATATGCAAAAAAATACCTATTAGTTACGAGGTACTTAATAACTACCAATTATGTCACCGATTTAATAATATCACTTTAAACAGTAAAAATTATAATTTTCGTAATTAAAATAAATTAGGTACATACTAAAAAGCTTTTTAGCACACTCAACAAGCGTCATTTGAACCAGGTGTCATGTTTAATATGACCGAGTATGCAGTACCTAATAATTTAAATCCATATTATGTGACATACTATTACAAATAGGTTGCCAGTCCAAAACCTGGGAAAGTGTGATGGAAAGTTTTGAAATTGCTTTTGAAGTTTTTTTCGGGCCATATGTAGGCCAAGGTTTAGTTCTTACAGTTCACTCAAAATAACTTGGCCGGTGTAAAGTGAACGTCTGTTAAACTGCTGTATAGTAGTCAGCTGTAAGGGCGCTGCGCTGTGCGACTCAGAGGCCGCGTGCGACGAGACGCGGAGTACCTATGCCGTAGAGCTCGAAACTTCATTGAAAGGTCACCTCCGATCTAATGTTGAATAACTTTTAAAATATTATTTATTTCGGCGCAATTTATATTTTAATCATTTTTATTTTAAATGAGGTGTATCAGGTTTTGGGTTAATTCATTTACACGTTATATAATACTTTTTTATTTTAACACCTAACTATAATTATCTGGTATTGAGACCGCCATTGTGTGCATTTTCGATTAACAGCGAGGATTCCTTGCATAAAACAAAACACTATTACCTGAACTATGTGATTATTGCTCCCGGATTAAAACCCACCGAGTGCACGGAGGTGCTTATCGTAGAATTCGACCACTGCTCTGTAATCTTTATTTATAGCTGGACACTAACCAAGTGGCCACATTTTTGGCCACAAAGTTATAAAGGTTGATTTTTAATTTAATGTAGTGTGAGTAACAATAATATACATGTGTGTGAAATGCTTACGTGTTCCTTTAAAATGTATGTAAGATTTAAGTAAATTGAGGCAGAGCTTTGATGTATGTCTCTCAGTGAACACTTATAATAAATATTATTTCAACATATCTACTTGAATTATTATTATGAAAAATCCCTAAGCAACGTGAATATTACATGGCCTGCCTGCCATTTTGAACCGAAGTTGGAGAAGAAATAAGTTTACAAATAGAAGATCGCAACATATAGAATAGAAAATAGAGGAATAGAAGTTTGAAAACTTTGTAAATGGGGAAAACATACTCAAAGGAAGAAACAGTACTTGCTCAGAAAGTGAGTGGCACAGCTACAGTTCAAGAAAAGACCAAGATGACAGAAACCTTTATCTTTGTATTATTCTCATTATTCGTCATCTTCGCTATATATTTTTTAACGAAAGAATTGTGCAAACAATTTACATAGAAAATACGTAAGGAGTTTAACCGCGCAGCTATCGTGAACCAGCCCCAAGCTATGAACATGACCAGCTTGGCCAGCCCTGCCTAGGAAGTAAGAAAGAAGTAGAATGAACAATATGTGAAAACAGTGAAGTGCACTTCAGAATCAGTGGTTAAGTGTAAAGTGAGCGTATACGGTAATTTTTTTTTACCTTTTCTCTCTTGTATTTTGTGTATAGCGTATAATGGACTTCTCGACAGCACTTTGCGTTTTAGTTATAATTTGTAGTGCCTCTAAATGATTTAGGATGTATTCGTTATAGTTTAAGTGATATTAAAAATTAATTGATTAAAATTGGCAAGAAAAGGTGTAAAAATTCAGCTATCGCTAAAAATAAATATGAGCAAGCTGTCTTTGTATGATCGTTTGGAGTTTATTTTGTCTGAAATTAAGGAAAAGATTGAAAATTCAGAATTAAGTTCACAGTCACTGATATCTATAAACAGTATTGTTAGTGACATTCATTCTTGTTATGGTAAGATATTTTCATTAAAAAATAGGGATTTAGAAACTATAACAATGGCAACTGAAAAATTTGACCCTAAAACGGCAATAGCCTTGTTACCTATTATGAATTCCGAAGAGCAAGTAACATTGCAATTAATTGACGGCATTAATTTATACAACTCTATGATATCGAATGACTGCCAAAAGAAACTTATAGATTTTGTGCTAAAAACTAGGTTATCTTCAAGCCCAAAATCCATCGAAAGTTTTGGTAGTGAGCTAGAGTACCTTTTTGTAAACTTGACCTTACCTCAGTCTGAAGGTGACGACAGTAAGTTTTCCGTGTTAAATTGCATTAACGAAAAAGTAGCTATTAAATGATTCGCGGATGGCTTATCCGACACGCGGCTAAGTACAATTATAGCCTCTCGATCTTTTAGTTCTCTGCCTGCGGCTATTCGTAGCGCAGTAGACGAACAATCTATGGCTCCATCAGAGCACCAAGTTATGAATTTTAAATCTAATTATTAACGTAATAGAAATAATTTTAGGTACCCCAGAGCACGGGCGTAGCCAGGTTTTAGTACCAGGGGGAGGGGGGGGGGGGGTTTCAAGAAAGTAAAACGACTAAAAGTATAAAACCCTTAAGACAAATATTAAAGATGTGGAAAATACATACAGAAAAAATCTTTTTGAATGAATTGGGGGTCCTTTTTCGAGCAGTAGGACAGTATAAACTATAAGCTAAATAAAAAAAATAACGTTCTCTTTGTGATATATAATCACAGAAATACGGAATATTACAAAATTTATCTTCTGTTTTTATTTTTAAATATATCCACTACTTCATTCGCATCAATTTCTATTCCATAGTGAATGTTCATGATAGCCAAGCCGTTCAGTCTGTTTTCACTCGTTGTGTTCCGCAAGCAGTTTTTAAGTCTTCTTAGGCTTGAAAAGGTCCTTTCTGGGGTAGCAGTGGAGACAGGTATGGTAGCCAATATTTGCAAGAATGTGTAAATATTTGAATATAGTTTTTGGTCACACTTATCTAAGCATTCCAAAGCTGATTTTGGAGTAGGGGAGGTGAGAGTCATAGCTGCTTTCCACACTTCAAGTTCTGCTTTGACTACTTTTTTCGGGGAGCACTGCCGAGTACATACAAAGTGCCTCTTCGACTTCACAACCGGCCGCAAAATTTGACGGTAACACACCGGATAGTGCCTCAATCAATTTTTGAATTGTATGGTCGAGAAACGGGATGAATAAATTTCTTTTGTAATACGTGGATATATCCGACGCAGGAAGGTTAGAGCGATTCAACTGCCTTCCGACGCTACGTGGCATAAAAGCAGTATACCACCATTTTTTTTTTGAGTAACACCTTTGCTTCTTCATAGAGATGGAAGTACTCTTCGTCAACTTTATCTCTCAAAAGTTGCAAAGCATTAATAACATCATCCACGTGACTAAATGCTGTTATGAGGTCTGTGTTAATTGCCTGCAGTTGTTTTGACAGCGACAATGTGTAGCTCATGACTTTTTGAAGTATCACTAGGCACATAACAAAATTCGAAGATCGAAGTGTGTTAAGCATTTGGACGGCTTGTTACGATGCTTCTTTATTGTGGCTACATTGGAGTTCTTCGAGAGCATGCACAATAGCTGAATAAATTCCCTTCAATCTTATAACGGCTTCATGCTTGTGAACCCACCGTGTTTCGCACATCGCAAGCAGGCTTTTTTGGTGATCAGCCGGTAACAGATCCCGAATTTTTTCTTTCAGAACAGTAGTGCGTTGAGCCGAATGTCTGAAGTAGGATCCAACAGACTGCACGATTCCATTACAATTTCGCGCATCTACTTGTGAACATGAGTCAGCAATAGCAAGGTTGAGAGAGTATGCACTACAATGGACATAAAGAGCAAGAGGACATTCTTGACGAATATACGCTTGGGCACCGCACAAATGCCCACTCATAGCTGCAGCCCCATCGTAACCTTGACCAACCACATGAGAACATTCAAGTCCATGCTTTTTCAGAGCTGTAATTATGAGATTTGCAAGACCGGATCCTGTTGGAATATACTCTAAGAACATCTCTTTAACTTTATGTTGAGTAACATCTTTTGAATCAACATATCGCAAACACAGCTAGACTTGCTCAATACGTGCAATGTCAGTCGTCTCGTCAGCAACAATTGTAAAAAATTTGGCTTCCTTTACTTCACCGATGATCTTATTTTGAATAATATCACCACAAATGTCAATTATTTCATTTTGGATTTGATGGCTCGTGTAAAGGGCATTCTTCTGAGAAGTGGCCAAATGCTCAGAAAGATCTTTGTCCCCAGTTCGGCTGCGTACCGTAACAGTGCGCGAAAATTACCATCATTTTGAAGTGGTTGTTCAGACTCTGGTGAAATGTGGATCCGTCCCGAATCAGTTTTACTTCTTAAAGGTATTCCTTGTTTGCCGCAAAAAATTACTCCTTTTACGATAGGGATTAGTTTCTTTCGGTTTTCCTGTTGCTGTCTCTTTCTTTCAGAAGACAACTGATCATCGACTGAAGAAGCCTGAGAAGACATTACTTTTAGGAAATTATCTGCGAGTTCCGAATTTCGTTTGTGACATCCTGATTTTGCATGAGCTTTAAATATTTCTAGTCCATTTTTCTACTTACAAAAAGGATCGGTTACGAGCTGGCCGACCCGCTGATGGCCCCCTTTACCTTCATCAAGCGAACGTCTCATTACGACACAAATTCTACAGTATGCTCCACTTTTATATTCAGAATATGACAACCAGGGGAATCTTTCCATCCATTTCATTTGAAAGTGCAGATTTCGTTTTGTATAAATGGGAAACTTATAATCTTTAGATGGAGTCCAAGGCTCTTTTAAAATTTTAGACTTTAGATATTCCATCCTCGATTTTGTCTTGATTCGCATAAAAACCAACATCCAATTTAGCAGAATAAAAAGATGACGTTACAGGTGAGCTGGCGCTTATGCTGGTTGGTTCCAGGATGAATATAGGCTCGGTAGTGGTAGTCATGAAACAGGGCGCCGCCGGGGGCATCACCGACTCGGTCTCGACATTGGATACCGCAAACTAAGTTAAAGGCTCGCTTGTCGTAACAACTTTAGTATCGGCATGCGAATTAGTTGTTGGTCCCAAATACTCTTCTTTACGGGCAACCGCTTGACCACACCACTTTTTCCAATACTCCATACCTTTAAGCTTATCGCCTTTTCTTTTGTTTTTCTCCATTTTCTCGTACTTAACCTAAAATAATAAAAAAATACTATACTAAGAGGTAATATAATTTACACATAATAGGCTGACTAGCCTTCGCTCCGCAGCTTTGCCCGCGATAAATTAATTTCCCCGTATGAAAAGGAATTTTCCCGCGGTAAAAAGTAGCCTATGTCACTCAGGAATAATGTAGCATTCAAATGATGGAAGAATTTTTAAAATTCGTCGAGTTTATTTGTTAAAACATACAAAAATACAAAGCTTTCCACTTAATAATATTAGTAGATATAGATTATGCTAAGTAAGTAAGTAATCAGGACAATTTATTACGATATTTAACTAAAATTATTTTGAGGCGTAGATGGCCTTAGTTTATTGTGAATAAGTCTTCAGGATAAAATGCAAATTCAAAGTTTTTATATCCAATATTAGTAGTAATTTTAATTTTAGAAAGTAATTGAAAGAAAAAACGTCAAATTATTCCTCTACACTGCACATTTAGAATTAATTTAAATCTTATTACTCTTTACTTACCCTTGTGTGTTATCGTGAAGTCAAATTCTTTTAACATATGTAGTGAAAATTCTAAATCAACGTAGGTCAAATTATAAAAATATCACAATAACTTCGTTTTCCCGCGGTCGGTAATTAAGTGAACGTGACAAGTGCGACGCGCACTTATCGCGCAGCACGTGGGATACGAAAGGGAACGAAAATATACGAAAATTAACTAATGCGAATTGACGGTGGCGGAGGAATCCAAACCATCGTACATTTTAATGTAGGTTAGTAATCAATGAGATATGCCCCACGCGTGTTCTTATTTTAATTCTACGAATGTTAATATCCTATTGGGTTTGAACCCCCAAAACCCCCCCCCCCTGGCTACGCCCGTGCCCCAGAGGTACATCTAATAACAATTTTAGAGGTAATCGTGGTTTTACTGCGTATAATAGTCGAGGTAATTTTCAACCTCGCTGTCGAGGTTTCATGCCGACAACTCGTCCAGGTGCCGGTCGCACCGCACCTCGATCGTCGCGAGCCGGCTCCGCGCCGCGCGTGCCACCCACGGTGTCGCGCTCGGCAGCAGTTCACCTGACCAGCATGCTCCACGACAAAACGACCAATTACAGTTTTTTCGTTCCTAAACTGTCCGATCTTAATATATTTAGTTATAATACGAGTAGTTTAGTTAGATTTAATACGATAGCGGACATAGGTTTAAATAATTCTATAAATCTATTAGTAGATAGTGGTGCTAGCATAAGTGTTCTGAAATGTGAATGGCTTTACCCCGCGTATTTGAATATTTTTTTTTTATAGTAAGAAGTTAATGATTAAAGGCTTTTGTGGTAATTTAGTTTCGGAAGGTTACATTTATTTAGAGTTAGAATACAGTGGTATTAGGTTTAATCAAAAAGTTTTTTATTTTTAAGAATTTGTCGTGTCCTGCCGACGGTATTTTAGGCGAAAGTTTTTTTAAGCACCATGATGCTATTATAGGTTATAAAAATAAAACACTAGGTTTATCAATTATTGGCAGTCGCTACATGCGTGGTGGCCTTGACTTCTCCCTTCTACCCCCTGTCACCATGAACCATATTCCGATTGCCTTCACTGATACAGCTAAGAACTTGGGTGTCCTTTTGGACTCTAACTTATCATGGAACGCGCATGTCAGTGAATTCAGTCGGAAAGTCCATTTCACCTTCCACACGTTAAAAACTCTCCAGAGCTTCCTGCCCCTCCAGACCAAGATTTCCCTTGTCCACACATTGGTTCAGCCTATACTGGATTATGCTGATGCTTGCTATTTGGATGCCACGGAGGAGCTTCTCAATAAACTTGAACGCTTGCAAAATCTTTCCATACGCTACGTGTTTGCACTTAAAAAGTACGATCATGTGTCTAGCTATCGAAAGCGACTCCGTTGGCTTCCGATTCGCTACCGCAGAATCCTTTGTCTCCTTTTCAACATCCTCCATAATCCATCTGCCCCTCCTTATTTGCGTGAAAGATTTTCTTTTGCTCATCCTCCGTATACTCTATGCAGAGCACATAAGCGTACTTTCCTGCAAATGCCAGCCCATAAAACAGATTTCTTTTCCTACTCCTTTTCTGTCCATGCAGTCAGATTGTGGAATTCACTCCCTTATGTCATACGTGAGTCTAAATCAATCTCTGTCTTTAAGAAGAGAGTTCGAGAACACTTCTTTTCTTTACAGAGATAATTGTCGTTAGCTCCTGTTTTTATCGATTCTTAATTTTTGTAATGTACAATAAGTACTTTATTTATTTATTTTCTTATTGATTATGTAGGTATATTTTTATGTATATTTATTATAGGATATATGTATAGAATTATGTCTGTTTAGCTGGATATATTTAATACTTTTGTAAGTTTATTTATATATAAGTTTATACTTATACTTGTACTATAATATATGTATATATATATACATATATATATATATATATATATATATATATGTATATATACATACATATATTATAGTATATATATATATATATTTAAATAATGTTTATGTTACTCATTTAAGTAATTTTACCCTAAGAGTACACACTATTATTGCATTGATATTAAACTCTCCACTCATAGGTCTGCTGTAAGAAATTTCTATAGAAATAAGCTGTACCTTTGTACTTACTTTAAATCACTGTGTTTAACTTTCTTTAACTACTGTGTGTACATAAATTGTAAAATAAATATAAACATGCAGTGCGACTGTAGGTACTGTCATACGATACTGTGCTGTGCATACTGTACTGTACATACGGTGCTGTATTATCAAACAGTAATGGTAAAGTTGTCGCGTATGCGAGTCGTAATTTAAACCCCGCCGAAACGCGTGATCCTGTAATTGAACTTGAGCTTTTGGCAATTGTTTGGTCCATTAGGCATTTTAGGCCATAACTATATGGCAGAAAATTTAAAATTTTTACGGACCACAAACCGCTTATCTATTTATTTACTTTAAACGACCCTTCTAGCAGATTAACAAAATTTTGACTTTATTCAGAGGAATATGATTTTATAGTTGAGTACGTGCCAAGTCGAAATAATGTAGCTGCAGATGCATTAAGTCGAATCCAGGTGACGTCAGACGAACTACAAGAAATGTGTGACAAAAATATCTCGGTTTTGGCTAGAGCTCAGAGTAGACAGTTAGCAACTGAACAGCGTGACATCCTCCAGCCTTCGAGCACCCCGACCTGTAAGCCTGATCAACTTACTCAGTTGGAAGTTCTCAAAAGGCCAGACGATATCATTGAATTGATTTTTACTTATCTTATCTATTTATACAACGCTATTATATTGAAATATAAAAATGATAAATTATTGCATTCATCCTGTAACTATTGTGTTTGTGCCGAAACAATCGGCTGTATTCTTAAATACTCGATCGTTATCAACCGCGCAGGTGTTAGCGAGAGATATAAGAAATCTTTGTATCAACATTGATATTAAAGAGTTGTTAATTAATAGGAATGAAAGTAATAAGATGCAAATTAAAAAGCTACTAAAATGTTTATCTAATTTGAAATACGATTTTCCTAAATTTTTAATAACTAAAGATGTTACACGGTTTTCTAAAAGGATGATATTAGAGTTATATTGAACGATTTCCATTTATTACCTACTAGCATGCAGACGTCAACCGCATGTTAAATAATATTTAAAAATATTATTGGCCAGGTTTCAGTACAGACGTGTACAATTATGTGAAAAAATGTCGACATTGTCAAATACAAATAGGTGTATCAAACAGCCCATGGTTATAACAACCACGCCAAGTAGTTCTTTCGAAAGGATTAGTTTAGATTTAGTTGGTCCTTTAGAAATAGATAATTTTAATAATAAGTATATATTAACTATGCAGCGAGTTAACAAAATACGTAGAAGTGTATCCGCTTAAGTCGAAGGAAGCCGACGAGTTAGCGCGCGCATTCGTCAACAATTTTGTCTTAAGATATGGAATTCCTAAGGAAATAATCACGGATAGAGGTACCGAGTTTATCTCCAGCATATTTTCAGAAACCTGCCAGTTACTAGGTATAACAAAATTTCATTCGACAGCTTATCATCACGAAACGTTAGGGGCAATAGAAAATAGTCACAAACATTTAGGTTCATTTTTAGTATTTTAAAATGTAGTAATTTTAAACAAGATTGGACTTTATGGATTCCTCATTGGACTTTTTCTTTTAACACTTCAGTACATTCACAGACAAAATATACTCCATACGAATTAGTGTTTGAAAAATATGTAATTTGTCTAGTAATCAATCGAATGAAATAGACCCCTTATATAATTTTGAATCTTACCCCTTAGAGTTAAAATACAGATTGCAAAGAGCTCATAATGATGCTCGTAATAATTTGTTACAATGTAAAATTCAAAGAAAGATTGCCTTTGACCGTACTTGTAATCCGATAATGTATACGCCTGGTAAGTTGTTATTAACTGTAACGCGTTGTTTGCGGAGTGGTAATTGAGGGTCCAGAAAGGAAATACCAAAGCTCTCTTCTATGTTTATTTTGTAGTAAAATTAAAAATATACAAAAATGCCAAAAATTTTGGCACACTCGTGTACGTAAAAATAAATTATTGATTTCATGAAAACTTTGATTGTAGATAATAAAAAATTGATAAACATGTAATTTTGAATAATAAACTCGGAAACAATAATAAATAAATAGATTCTAGTTGTTATGATGGATAATTTTTCGTGACTGGCTTGTCAAATCAAAACATTGCCGTTCTCCGACACTACGTAATTCGTAGTTTATAATTACGTCGGAAACGACAAAAAAATAAAATTTACTGACAAAAAGAGGTCGAAATAGACAACCGTCACAATACCCCGGGGGCCGGGAAAAAAATCTGAAAGATTTTTTCAGTATAGTTTTTTAAAAAAAATATTCAAACCAAATCAAAATAAACCGCATATACATATCGAATTTTAATATTTAATCTGCCAAATGAAAGAACGATCAAAAAAAAAAAATAATAATTAAAAGCAAAATGAAAATTAATATTAACATCCTATAGAAGAATTTTTCTGAAAAAACATCCTGTATATATGAAAAAAAAAAAATAATGATATATAAACTGATATATTGCATATCAACAAGTTATTTAATAGAAAAAGAAAACAAAACAGACGAGAGAGAGAAAAAAAAAATCCTAAATAATTATCTTAAATTACATGGTTCATGAATGATAAAATTTTAAACATGTTCCTGGAATATACAATGTTAATATACATCGTTCAACTCCATCAACGTACATTATAATTACAACATACATTCTCTTTCATACTAGTCTTATTCCAACTACTGGAAATAAAACATCATGCAGTTAGAGTTGCTTATGAGGAATCGTATCCTAAATAAGTCAACTCAACAGAGTTGGACGCAACGGCAAAAGGCTTTAATAGTTGCCATCCGCTGAAAATATTAATAGCTTATGGCTTCTTTAACGTGTCGCTAACTCCCGCACGGTGATTACTATAAACAAGTTTCAGTTAAAGACTGAAATAAATATGCCGGAAAGAAAAGAAAATCATAGCCAGTCGTGAAACATTGGTGCCGATTCTGTTTCCACAAAATAAACTTAACTAGACTAAACTTGAACTAAATTAAGTTTATTCTTGTTAGCTATTCAGAAAACGAAGGACTAGACCAAAATTTAGTTTGACAGGACTATAATTATTTTAGTTACTCAATTTAGTTCAGGCTGCACATTTGGTATTCTGTTGCGCCTATTTTACATCAAATTCTGACTAAAATTAGAGTTGTCAGACCAATTTTAATCTACATGTCGAGAGGTGTGGAATAAACTAAACTATGTAAAAAAGTGTCGCGACGAACGTGTAATTTGTTGTTAAGATGGAAGAGTTTATAGTTTCGGCATTTATTAACTTTAAACAGATAAGAGCAATATGTATATCATTCTCATAGATATAATGTACAAATTGACTTTTATTTTTTAAACTCTGCACATTCCACTGTAAAATTCTTAGCTGATCCATAAATATTAAATAAAGATAGAAAATGATGCTACTTAGATTTTATATTTTCTATGAGAACATCTTTTATTAATTTGGAAGATATAATTTTTTCTTTAGATTTATTTAGTGTTATTAATTTTGTAATAGAATTTAAAAGTATCTTCTTCCGTTCTGGTCTTTTCCTCGGTACTAGCTTCATCATCTTTCAACTTCTTTTTTCGTTTTCCCATTATGTACAGTTATTAAACACGAAAAAGTAGTTAAAATAAGTTAAAAATAGAATAATTTGGAAAATAGAATTTAAATTCCGCCTCTCTCTTTCGAGGGTCCCACGCTTTTTTCCAACGTCAACCGTAATTTTATTTTTAAATTTGGCAAAATTTATGGACTTTTGTGATCATTCGTTCATTTTTGTCTAATGACCACACTTCTTTACGTGATTTTTGGAAAATGGTGGCAACACCTGAGCATTTAATTTAGAAACGTCAAAATCAATTTAGTCCTGCCATTTTATAAACTAAATTTAGTTCGAAGTTAAAAACAGAATAGCAATTTGACCAAATTAAACTAAATTGGAAAAGTTTTAGTTATAGTTTAGTTTACTCAGTTTTCGGACAGAATTAGCATCATTGACTTTTAAATAAAATCCAAGGGTCTTTTGTGAAGTAATTAAAATACTTATGTAATAAACATATGAAAATAATTCTCACGGGAAAGTGATTCAAGCGTATAAATAATACACATAGGTATGGTTTAGTTTAACGAGTTACCTTAATAAACGCTCGTGCAGAAGGCTTAATTTTACAAGTTGCAAACCGCTTGAAAAAAAATTGAGAAAAAAAAATGATAACATTTAACAAATTATACTATAAAGTATAATACAGATATTGAAAATAAGAGTTTACACTCCTAAAATTGCAAATATTAAATAAATTACACAATAAGTTAACCTAATACTACGATGATGATAATTAATTATAAGTTTTGACCAACGTCAATGTTAATGGTATAGCCAAACGATAATGAGGTGCATAGAAAAAAAAATAAGACAAAAAGAATCGGCTTATGCTCGCCGTGAGATAATTAGCAATAATTATTAATGAATTCATATAAAGTAATTGGTAACAACCAATCTAGTCACTCAAAGAAGAAGTTAAACGCGGTAGAGGTTTAATGTCTCTGATATGCCAACGACCTAATGGATTATTATTCATATCCACTAAATCGTAAATTAATGGTGAAACTTTATTTGAAACTTTACATTTAATAAATTTGGGTGCAAACATAGCACAAAAATGTTTTTTAGAGGAACTTATTATATGGTTTCGCCTCCAAACAATATCACCGTTATTAAATTCTAAATTCTGATGATGTTTGTTATAATAAGTTGCATTATATTGATGTGCATTAAATAACCGTTTCTGTACTTCGGAAAAGATAGGTATTAATTGTCCTATGTTTTCAGCATATACATCCCTAGGACTGAAAATTAGTTCATCTCTGGAATCTTTATTTTTGTAGATAGATCCACATGTAACAGCTTCTCTACCAAATACTAAAAATGATGGAGTGAATTTTGTGGTTTCATTAACCGCAGTATTAATAGCAAACTGAATTTTGTTTATATAGGTATCCCAAGTTCTGTGATCTTTATCTATAAAAGCTGCAATCGCCGTTACAATAGTTTTATTGTAACGCTCAACGGTGTTAACCTGTGGACAGTAACGTGACAGAGCAGATCCAGATAAAATATCATAAATATGTGAGAATAAAGATTTTTCAGAAATATTTTTTATTTGTGAAAATTCTTCAAGTTTTTGAATAAAATCCTTTGGACAACCTTCACCTTTATAAATAAATCTTTTTAAATCATTGTTAGTTCGATTTTCTGTAATTTTACTGACCTTATCAGTTAATGCTTCGAAAAAAGAAAGGGGTTGTAAATTAATATTTTGTGTGGATTCTGCGGAATGATATGTGGAATGTGTTGGTGATTTTTCCAAATTTTTAAAACGTGAGTCTAATTGAGTTAAATCATTCCAACATGAATTTATTAAATCTAACTGTTCTGAAGATAAATCTGATGTAATGTCAATGAGGCCTAATCTTGTTCTTATATGAGTTAAATAAGGTGAAATTTTTTGTTTCCTAATAGGATAAGAGTTTATACAAGCTTCAACAAGTTTTAAATTTTTTTTAATGGTATTAATATCCTCTGAAAATTCTTCAGGGCTATTTTGTAAAATTTCTGTTTCAGAATCTACATTAATATTTAATAATAATGATCGTAGTTCGTCTACAGATTGCGTCGAAGAAAAATTTATATTTCTGATTTTTAATTCATAAATTATTTCAGGTTTATTTAGTTGTGAAAAATTCATTGCAAAATCCAAAAAAAAAAAATGTTAAAGTGAAATAAATTTGTTAATAGTCGTTATGCAGAAAAGAGCCTTAAAAAATATACGTATTTTCAAGTGATGAAAATGAATAGAAAATGTTATTTAAATAGTGAAATTACTGGGTTATAGAATAAATGTTGTGCCTTCAGAAAATTTCTTCAAAGATATTATAACGAAAGAAACTAAAGAAACTTAAATGTCTGAATAATTTAGCAGTAATTTGATATATTATAGTAGATATATAACCTAACTAGTGAATGTTAATGGTTGAAAATGGTAACAAATAAAGTTTTATGCCTGACCTCAATAATAATTATAAAAAAATTATTTTTAATGTTGCTATTCCTCTGTTGATATTGTTCCTCCTCTCTTCTCCATAAACTGCGTTTGAATGGTCTTTGAGGGTCCAGAAAGGAAATACCAAAGCTCTCTTCTATGTTTATTTTGTAGTAAAATTAAAAATATACAAAAATGCCAAAAATTTTGGCTACGCACACTCGTGTACGTAAAAATAAATTATTGATTTCATGAAAACTTTGATTGTAGATAATAAAAAATTGATAAACATGTAATTTTGAATAATAAACTCGGAAACAATAATAAATAAATAGATTCTAGTTGTTATGATGGATAATTTTTCGTGACTGGCTTGTCAAATCAAAACATTGCCGTTCTCCGACACTACGTAATTCGTAGTTTAAAATTACGTCGGAAACGACAAAAAAAAAAAATTTACTGACAAAAAGAGGTCGAAATAGACAACCGTCACATAACTAAGAATCAAGTTCGAATCAGGTTCGATTCCCGGGTGAAGCAAACGAATTTTCGAAAGTCTTTGAATGCGGTTTTATTTCTTTTCAAAAATAAAGGAATGGTTCTTTGGGGTAAAATTTGGTATCTCAATTATTTAGTGTACTTTCCCTCCAGGTGGCATAAAAAAATTCCACCCTGTATATTTTTTCTTTGGTATAGATTTTTATAAGCCTGTTGTAAAAATTATTAATAAATATTCATTCATTCTGAGCAATCACTGTTTTTTAAGCCCTTTACCTTATTGCTGGGTCCTTTTTTATACCTTTGACAATGAGGACGCAAAACCTCATGATGATTAGGTTAAGTTACTAAAGCGTCAAAGTGTGACAAACATAGAAATTCCCTTTCAGACTTTAATACTAGTTAGGATTTTTAATAAAAGTGTTTATTCGAGGACGTAGTTTTTTTGGGTGTTCTGCGAAAATTGCGCCTTTTTGTCGGAAATGAATGTATCTTAGTATGATGGAGGTATTTTGCGTTATTTTGTTTAAAGTGGAGATAAGATTTTTGAATGTCATTATTCGAAATATGTTGTAAGTGGTTTGGAATTGTGGAAAATGTAGTTTAAAACGAATTTGTAGAAAATGATTAAAGAAAGTGTCAATAATGTACTTTAAAAAGCAATACGAAATGAATTTTTTATTTTTGAATTTATCAGAAAGGAGCACAAAATAAGTAAATTATGCACAATACAATTACACAAAATGAGTAACAGAAAACGAATAACTATACCCAAATGGAGCATAAGGTACCTACATCATTTAAGTTACATACATACCTAACTTTTCTGATGATACTGATACTTCAAGTTTTGGCTCCGCCAAATACAGGGTGTCCCAAAATTCAACGTCAACTCGAAACGGGACGATAGGATAGATCAGAACAATCAGAAAAAAATACCATTCAATGTTCTTTATGGGCATTAAACAAAAAAGCAGAATTTCTCAATTTTTTTAACACTTTTTGGTTATTGTGATTAATGTTAAGTTATTTTTGTCCATTAAGAACGTGTCACCATAACCGTAAATAACATATCTTTAATCACAATAAAAAATATGCACACCCCACAACAACTTCACTCCTTTTTACAAAATCCACATAAAAAGAATAGAAAGATTACAAAAATATTTCATTAAAACCCTAGATTATAGAACGGGTCATTGCTATCCAGACTACGAACATTCAGCTGCCCGGTGTAGGTTAGAGCTCTTGGGTGATCGTCGCGACTTCGTCGATTATACTATTTCTTTACAACAAAAAATTATATTGAGAGTATCTACCACGCAGACGCGAAAGGAGTTGTCGCCTGAGATCTCTATTTCATGTACCGACTAGTACAAGATGTTATACAAACAATTATTTTATTTGGCGAGCTTGTCGACCGTACAACAATAAGTTTAAAGAAATAGATATCTTTTCCACTACATTGGCACATTTATGAACAAGATTAAGAAATTGTTGATAAAATAATATAAAATAACTGTGTACGTATATTAAAATAAGTAGCTGTATGTTTTAGCTTTTTAGCTTTCATTTTGCATTGTACTAAGCTATGATTTCTTGGATGTTTGTTTGCTTTTTTTTTTATTAGTGTTGTATACAAATTTTAGGCAGCTATAGGTCTACATTAATCACATATATTTGTTATTTTTGCGTAAATTACTGTTTGTTTCTTTTTTTTTAATAAAAAATAAAATCTTTTGACTTGTTAGAGAGCACGTGGGCAGTCATTCCTCAAAATGATTTTGATGAACAGATATTAAGCCTGCCAAATCGCAGTGATTGTTTTATGCGCGTTAAAGGTGAAAATACAGACTATTCATTTCTTATCTGTACAATACAAATCTGTAAAACTTAACCATTTGATTGATGCCTTTAATTTGAGTTACATTCCCACAATTTTAAAATTAAAAAACATAGGTGTGTGTTTTAAATTTACACATATCTGGTAATTAAAAAGACATATCTGGTACACTTGAATGTTTTGTTTGCAAAAAATTTACTTGATCTCTAGACACTTTTGATGTGTGAAGTGTTCCATATCCTACTTACTTCAGGTGACTTTCACTTACTTTTAAATGTAAACAAAATCCATCAAAACGTTTAACGGGTTCCTAGCAATAAAGGTTTTAGGAAGTTTAACTTGAGGCCATTTTATAAAAAATCTGTTGCCATTTGTGAAGATCCATAAATGATTCTCTGTTATTTATAATCTTCGCTACTGTAAACCGAGAAACCTCCTTAAAAATTAAATAATACCTGATCACACACTTATTGAGCCACTCAGCAAAAATGAAGAGTTTGGGTGGGAAGTGTTGATGCATCTCCTATTACTGTCCTGACTTAGCACCTTCAGACTTCCACTTGTTTCGATCTCTTCAAAATCTTATAGAGGGTTATCAGAACTACAGTGAGCGCCCTCCACGAAGTCACTACTTTTTGGTCTATACGTCGTAGTGCGCGGGTACAGTTTTAAAATAGAAGTCTCCACATTTCCACAGCACAGCAAAGGCGTCATGTCACTAACTACAAAATAACAAGGTATTGAACAAATTGGCTCACGTTTATTAAAAAAACTATTTAGAAATTGTCTTCATATTGTAAGTAAAATAAGAAAAAACTTTTTCCATGAAAAGGTGCACCAACAATGAACATACACAAATATTACACTATTTGTCAGTCGCAGAAGATACTAAACTTATTCTAATATTTCAGAACCAGGCATAGGCAATAAAAGACAAGAAATCAATAAATTGTTATTGATTTATAAATTTTTATTTATGTTATTTATTTATAATTATTAATGAATAATATTGTCTATACAATTAATTTACAAACACTATTTTGTGATTCGCTTCAGACGAGACCTTCAAGATCCGGACGGGGCGGAGCGAGCAACCGCAAAGTGGGGCCGAGGGCGGGGTCAATAGCGCGGCGCAATAGTCGCGCGACCGGCAGCGCCAGCGGCTCTAGCTCCAGTCGCGTGCCGCAGCCCCCACAGCGCACCTCCGTACCGCACGTCGTGTGCCAAGCGCGCGCACAGTGCCCGGTGCGCACCCCACCCGCCGACAGATGCCCCCCACAGCTTGCGCACCCACCTCGTACGCACACCGCTCGCCGCGCCACCGTCAGCGCTCGCGCCAGCGCCACGTGCCGCTCGCGTGCCGCTGCCCGCGCCGCACCTTCCCATAGTACACGCCATCGGGACGCCGCCAGGAGCGCCCCGCGTGCCAGGGCCACTGACTCGCCCGCCAGTCGCGATAATGCCTCTGCTGGCAGTTTCGCTGCGCCCTCCAACAACAATGCTGGGGGCGCCGTTCCGGCGGACCGGGCTAGTCGCGCCCACATGTCGGCAGCAACGTCCGGGGGTGCACATCGAGCGGCTCGCGCGCAAACCTCCGCCGCCTCGCCAACTAGCACCGCGCGTCGTTCGACATCGGGCTCGGCATCTGCGCGGCTTAGTAACAGGTTAAGCGCAGCGCGGGCGTCACCGGCGGCCTCGAGACATAGCGGCTCAGCGGCGCCACAGCCCGCCTCGCGCACCACGGCAAGCGCATCCTCAGGCCGCACCAACCCCGCGTTGGCGGCGAGAAACAGGCGTGCTTCGTCGGGGCTGGTGTCGCACAAGTTGCGCAGGTGCACGAGCGCGGCGTCAGGCGGCAGGCGGCCGGCTTCTAACAGCCGGTGAGCGAGGGCGGCAGCAACGGCGGGCGGAGCGGAGCGCAGCAAAGCGGGCAGCAGCGTCGTCGGCAGATGCGCAGCGAGCGCGGCGGGCGGCGCGTTGGCTAGGCGGCACAGCGCGTGCTCCGCGGTGGCGGCGGGCAGCTCGCGCAGCAGCGGGAGCAACGCGCGATGGTCGCGGGCAGCGGGAGCGGGCAGCGCGCAATATGCGGCAAGGGCGGGCGCGGCGCGATGGAGCGCGGCGGCAAGGTGCAGCGCTACCCGCGGCCGGCCCTCGCTCGCCGCTAGCGCCGCCTCCAACTGCAGAACACATTACTTCGTGTGCGAAATTCGACCATCTCAAGACCAAGTGAATTTAAACGGTAAAGAGGAGCCGCATTAAAATATTTTCAATTCAAACCGAATCGAATAGGAGCTTTTAAACTGTTAAAATTAGAAGTGAACAACGAATCGAAAATACTTGCGTTGCGTTTCTATTATAGCAGCACCATGTACTAAAAATCAGGTAACCTACCTAGATTGTTATTATGTCTTCAACTATTTCATGGTGTTCTGAGGATCTATTTAAGATAAGTTCTCTGGATGTCAAATAATTTTGTATTACTATGTGTTTGATGCTGTGCAAACTTATAATTGATGTGCTCACTGCACTGCATGACAAAGCTCTAATTATCTTAAACTGTAGCATTGGTTGACCATACATAAATATTATCATTATTGTGAGAATGTATACATAGCTTAATGCATTTTTGCATAAGCCCAACAGATAAGCAAAAATTTAGATCACATTTTGGTTTTGTGGGTAACAAGTTTTTTTACATGTTTTAGTTTTAGATTCTATCTGAGGTGTTGACATCGGTAGTAATAATGAACTGGGACTTCGCAAAGATAAAGCGAAGATATTATTTATTGTTCATACATGGTACTACACTTGGTTACATGTGTACCATGCTACATGGTAGCTTTATTTTTTTGGAACCGTAAAAAAAAATAGAAAAGAAAATAATAAAATAACGATGCTTTGGTCACAGAATTAATGTTTATTTTCATACTTTTAAAAATTGTAATTTGATTCTTAAACGATGACATAAACAAAACAAAACATAACCGAGACATAATTCATAGTTGTTCAGAAATACATATAATAACCAAAACTCATCAGAGCTTTAAGTCTTTTTTCGTAAATACAAGTCGAATCTTGTGTAATATCTAGGGTCTAAGGTCGGCAGTCTAAATAGAAAGTCAGAAAATTCTCAATATTTTATATGATACGCATAATATTCTTTTAATAGATCGCCTGCCTGATTAAAGTTTAATAATAAGAGGCGAACTGATTTGTGTAATTATGAAAATTTCGTATGAATAAATACTCTTATAGACAACAATGCAATTTTATCCGAGCACAAAAGAACCGCCATTTTGACAATAGCTGACTAATATCACCAACGCTTCAAACGGTAGTCCGTGTTAAATAATCTGTATAAATATGTCGTGTTCGGTGATTGACCGAACACCTTAAGTTGCAGTAGGTATTCATGGTATGACGTAGCGTTGACCTACTTTACTTCTTTTTTAATTATTATAAAGCATGTTCAGTCCACACTAAACTAGCGTAGCACCCGGGTGCATTCACAGTACATTAAACATTTTCATTAAAATTTAAGTATAGTTCAAAATAAATAAGTATCTTAAACATTTAAACAGTTTTTTTAACATTCAATCTCTGCAACGCTCGCCCCGTACACGACGTTTTTTTTGGTCCTTCGAAAAGGTCCTCGCGTCGCGTTGTCCCGTGTTGGCGCGATAGCGAACTGGTGAAACGATCAACTGTGCAGTATACTGTGAGGATTGCAGTGATAATGAACATTGGAGTAGCAGTATAACAACAGGGAAGTAATTCATTTCCTTGTATTTTCCTATCAGTAACTGATTTTTTCTTACTGGAAACACGGCATCGCTGACATACAATCAATTCTCTACGATAGCATCATAGCATAAACTCGGTATTAATACTAGGAAAGATAGTTCGGACAGGAAAACAGTAAACTACTTTTAAAAAAGATTAGAAACATTAGAAGAGTACTGGAAAGAAGTCGAATTCAACCATGACCGTATTAGTATGGAGGTTAGTAAATCTCATCCCTACTTCGTGCAACAAGAGTATGAGAAGTCTAAAAAGGCTTATGAGGCAACTAGAGCCTTGATCAACGAGCAGTATCACCTTATGTATGGGCAGGGATCCCGTACGCCGGTGGTCGAGAAGGAAGCTGTACTGCCTAGAACACCGACGGTAATTAGGGAGGAGGTATTTGAGGATGCAGGACCGAGCTTCAAAGAACAACTAGATGAACAGGCGCTCGCGAATCAAGCAAAGGGTACGCCAGGGAAACGCGATGAGTTGTTGAGTAAGCAATATGCTAATTTTAAGGCCTTCTTAAGAACTGCAGCGAACATTGATGTAGAGTTTATATCGGATAAGTGGGAATTCGATAATGCGTTAAAACATTGAAAATGAGGTGGTTTGCCCTTGAAACCTTACACTGGGAGATAGAGAGTGAGATGGACGGAGACAATGAAACATATAGTAACATGTATGATCGGTATGAAAGAAGATACAATAATTTGAAAAGAGCTTTATATACGAAAATGGGTTCGGTCGCCCGTAGAGAGAAAGCCACTCCTCATTTAAAAATTCCTGTATTCAGCGGTAGTTACAACCAGTGGGAACCTTTCAAGGATTTATTCACTGAGGATTTACACAACAACACATCCTTATCTAATGGCCAAAAAATGCAACATTTGAAACTTATACAACATCTGCAGATTAGTACAGATAATTATTTAGTTTGTTGGGATATTTTAACCCATCGCTATGACAACAACAACCAATTTTTTAAATCCTACATTAACATTTTGCTAGGGCTACCTACCATGCAACAACAATCTGTGGTACAACTCAAAAGGATGCATGATACTACTTTAGAATGTCTTAATGCCATCAAAAACTTAACATATCAACATGGGACCCTATGGTAGTACATATTTTAGGGTTGGACCATGAAACATACACGGAATACATTGCTTCACTGAGAAATTCAAAGGAACTCCCTATTCTCAAGAAGTTTTTAGAATTTTTAGAAATGAAATTTACTACTCTAGAAACATCTAGGCGGAAACATGACACAATGGCACCAAAACCGATAATTCAAGCACCACATCAACCATTTAACATTCGAAGAAACAATTATTAATTTTCAAAATCGAACAATTATAATCCTACCTACGGAAACAATCCAGCCGGAAATAGGCCAATTGCGAAATCCATGCAAGTGTCGAATGTCACGTGTCCGCTGTGCAATAATCAACATGGAATCTATAATTGCAAAAAATATTTAATAATGAGTGATAAACAAAACTTAAAAACAGCAAACTAATTAAAATTATGCACAAATTGCCTAATTAGTCACTTTGGAAACCCGTGTACATCAACTTTAACATGTTGTAAATGCTTAGCGCCACATTATATTACACGAGGCTTTTACAAAATCAATGACATACTTAAACAGTTCAAAACAACGTGCTTCGAGTCAAGGAAACGTGACCAGAACTTCACATGCGTCACAAAATCAAAGCTCGGAAATATTACTTGCAACGGCGATGATAAGGGTTAAAACAGCTGACGGGACTTACCTAAACATGCGAGTTTTAGTGGATCAGGGTTCACAAAAATCCTTAATAACAGATAAAGCTGCACAATTATTAGGGTTAGAGAGAAAGCAATGCAAGGGAGTTACATTTGGCACAGGCCAAAAGGAGAACAATTTTAAGGGGTTGCTGAACATCGAGGTTTGCTCTATTTATGATGATTATACATTAGAAACAGAGGTGTTAATCATGAATAATCTTATTAAACATTTACCAAACCAAACATTGCCAGAACCGACATGGTCACACATAAAAAATATAAACCTAGTAGATCCTGAATTTTTCAACAGTCGTCCAGTTGACCTTTTATTGGGGGCCGATGTTTATGCTAACATTCTCACAGGGGGCATAATTAAGGGCGAAAACTCACAGCAACCCATCGCTCAACAGTCGCATTTAGGCTGGCTTTTATGCGGCAATACAACTATGAACACATACCAATGCAATGTAGTATTGAACAATGTTGAGGAGATAAAAAGATTTTGGGAAGTTGAAGTGATTTTCGAGTCGACAAACTTATCGGTCACAGATCAACCATGTATCGACTATTTTTTATCCACAACAACTAGGTACAAAGAGGGTCGTTATGAAGTAAAATTGCCTCTTAAAGAAAACTTAAAACATAAGTTAGGTTCATCTAAACCCATGGCTATAGCACAATTTCAAAACTTGGAACGAAAACTACAAAAACAAACAGAGTTAGCCAAACAATACAAAGCTTTCATGAATGAATACGCCGAGTGGAAACACATGAAACCAGAAGTTTCTACATTGTAATCTTCGGAATTCTTTCTACCACATCATGGCGCCCTACGTGAGGACTCAAAAACGACAAAATTAAGAGTAGTTTTTAATGCATCTGCCCAAACATCAACTAAATGGAGTTTAAATGACGTCATGCATAAAGGATCTAACCCACAAAGGAAGTATGATGAATTAAAATACTACAACAAACTTTTAATGACGCAACAATTAAACAATCACGCCAGACAGAAACGAGGCCTTATCAATGGAATTGGCTCCTCTGCAAACTCCCTCTTCGGAGTATTAGACGAGCGCTTTGCAGAAAAATATACTCAAGACATTGAGATAATTAAGTATAATGAACAACACTTACAAAATTTATGGCAAAAACAACGAACATCAGAATATAATTTATTAAAAAGGACAGAAGAAATAATGAGTAAACAACACAAAATTATCAACAAACACCTTATAAGCTTAGATAACATGGCAAACAGATTACAAAAGGACATTAATGACGTTTCTATACTCCAACAATTTACCATCTCTTCGATAACTGCGAGCAATTTACTCCACAATCTGAAAGGTTAGATTGTGAAGAACCAGCAAATGTAAAATTTATGAAAATGTTAAAATTACTATGAAACTGACAAGAACCTACAACATACAAGATGTGTGGCGCATGTTTTGAATTTTTTAGTCAAAAGTGGACTGAAGTATATTGACAACCCTACATCTACATACATTTTTCGCCAAAACAAAAACAAATGTACTTTGAAACATGTGACAATTTTAATTTTTAAGTAGATAAATTAGCACTTATACAAGATATGCCCGTGCGGAGGAATTCCACTAATTTGATGCTGAAGCGTGCTTTCGAAATGAGGGTCATTCTAGACCTTATAAGTAAAAATAACAAAGCGTACGAAAAGTTTAAGGTGGAATGGAACCAAGTACAAGGTTTCATTAACTTCCTAGAACCTTTTTATGACGCTACGTTACTGCTGTCTAAGTCTCAATCACCTAGCATTTATTACGTTATTCCTATTATGTCATTTCTGATCGCATTACTATTCAATCATCACAGGAGCCAAGTGACGAATCATTAAAAAAATGTTCTCTTGCCATACATGCCAAGCTTATGGAATATATTCCCTCGTTACGAATTGATTTTGCCAACTTTGCTGTAATTTTGCTGTAATCCGCCTCTGAAGAATGAATACTTTGTCGAACATGATAACCAAAAACCACTTCGGCGATTGAAAAAGTACTTTCAAGAAAACTACTTAACGGCCCGCCACCGGTTAACGCGTTGCTAACCGGTTAACGGTTACCAGCCCGCGAAGAAATCACTGTTGTCTTCTATATACACGGTGTAACAGGCGGGGTGAATCAACGGACTCTGAGAGGTAGGGGACCTCAATACCTACCAATTTAACCCCCATGTATGTTCAGCAATATTTAGTGGTTCTTGTGATATTTGGTATTTAGTGATTATTTCGAAAAAATCTGATTCTCGGAGAAAATTTGAAATAACAACCTAACTTTCAGGGCTAAGCTCATGAATTTTTGCCTCAAAATAGCTTAACAGTAGGCTTTTTGTATCATCTAACTGCCGATAGTCGTTGCTCTTTTATAAATGGAAATAAAATTGAAATTACTTAATTTTTTTGAAATGTGAACGTCAACTTTCAGGGATCTTAGAAAAAGAAAATCACATAATTTTGTTTTCCAAAACTTATCTCAAAAACTACTAGTGTTAATGTAAAATAATGTATAAAAATTTCGTTTGACTGGCAACACGGCAACATGTACAAAAACATGCTTGAGTCTAAAAGCAGCCATTTTTTATTACTATTTTTTTCCATTGAAATATTACATAAAATTTACATTTCTTTGAGGACGCAATTTTATTTTTGGGACATGTTATGGGAATCGGTAGAAGCTTAACCCCAAGTTTGTGGGGTTGCCACCCTTGTCCCGCGGTCGCCATCTTGGAAAAAGGGGTGAGAACGCCTTTTGTAGCTATATCTGCTAAAGTATTAATCGTACAAAAAATTTGTAAAAACATAAATTGTAGCAAATCACTTCATCTACAATTCTTTTTATATAACTTTTTACCGTAAAATCAAAAATAAAGAAGTTATAAGCAAAAAAGTGAAAAAAATTCAAAAACATTTCTTTTTTGCATTATAACTTTTTTTTGCATTTTACAAGAAATGTACTTCAGACCAATAGGTATTGCCATGGCGGTACAAGTGGGCAAAAGATCCGCTAAACAGAGCTGTGCGAACAGGCCAACATAACATTGTAGCTCGTAAGCCCGAATCAAGGTCGAATGAACACTATGAAAAAGATCCCTTTTCTCTGTGGAAGAAACTTATGACTTTGAATATCTTAGAAGAAATTTTAAAGTGCACTAATGTGAACTCAACTTGTAGTACAACAGAAAAAATCTTCCTGAATTATAAGATATGGGCACGATGGAATTACAAGCGTTCCTTGGTCTTCTTATGTGTACGGCTGTGTTCAAGTCCAACCATGAAAGCTGTGAGTACTTATATACCGATGGGACAGGTATTTTTAGATGTGTCATGTCGCAGAAAAGGTTTTTGAATTTGTAGCTGTGCTTACGGTTTGATTATGGGGTAGACCGAGAAGAACGAAAACTAAATGATAAGCTTGCTCCAACATATTCGGTCTTATATATTCCAAATAAACCGTGCAAGTACGGTTTGAAAATGATTAGTCTGTGCAATGCTAAGACCAATTATTTCCTAATGGCTATATTTATTGCGCAAAAGTGTCAGATGGTGAAACATTGACAAACGAAGAAAAGAAGTTTTTGATTCCATCACAAGCAGTCATTCGTTTGTCAAAACCCATACACGGCAGTAACCACAATGGCACGTTCGACAATTGGTTTACATCGATTAATTGGTAGACGCACTGAAAAAACGAGGCATGACGTGTGACGGTACTCTTAAGAAAAACAAAAGAGAAATTTCCAATGAGTGTTTGCCGTCTAAATCAAGAGATGTGGGATCTACCCTCTACGGATTTACTAACCAAATGACTTTGATATCTCACGTGCCAAGACAAGTAACCTGATTTAAATCCCTTGAATTTTTTTTACTGGGGAGCAGTGAAAGTAAACGTTTATTCAAAAACTGATTGAAATTTTAACTGAGCTTCGAGGGAGATTAATGGAGGCAGTAGATTTCGTCAATAACGGACAATTTGCCCGTCTTATAACAAGATCTTTTTTAAGGAGATGTCTTGCGTGTATTGCGGCTGAAGGAAGACAATTTCAAAATCTTTTGTAAATGCACGAAGATTAAATGTTATAATTAAAACGAAACTGACTATCTTTAAAAAACCTTTTTTTAATAATTTAGGATCCCTACTGATCTCACTCACATTTTATGGATGGATTACTCACACTTTGAAATAACATGTTTTGCGCCTAATCTAAGAAATAATGTAGTACACTTTAAAATGTTTATTAAATGCGCTACTTTTTCATGTTACTTGCCAAAATGGCGTAGTAAATTTTTTTTAGGTACGGTCAGTTAAAGTAGGGCGAAAATCTATTTTTTAATACTTGGTTCGACATAAAATTACATGCTCTTTCAAGCTGGAGTAGTGAGCTTAAAATTTAATATTCCAATATGCAGAAGCACTATTCCGGAGGTCGTAAGAAAATAAAAATTGGCAAAAAGTAATGATTTGTAGCAGTAGCAGTTAAAAGACTGACACAGGGTGTAAATTTTTTCGAAAAACAAAAATGCAGTATAATTTGAAAAATATATGACTTAATTTTTTTTCATATTTTTCTGATACTTATTATGATCTATACTATTTCCATTTCTTTACTTTCTCGATGACAGTTCTAATTTGATATAATGTAGTGTTGTGACCAAATAAGTAATGATATCGATCGCATATATTTATTATATTTTGAACAAAGATAAATACAACAAAAACATTCAAATATATTTTTTCAAGGTGGGAACTCTCAATGGCCCACTGCAATTTTGTGTTTGTTTTAATCTGTCACTCGCAACAAGACGTCGTGCTAGTCACTACATTTCTGTTTGCTGAGTTTATTCACATTATCCATACGTTACGTTGTGTATTTTGTGTTCCTCCGTGTTGATTGCTGCCCAGCTGTCAAATATCAAAATGCCGAAAGGATCTGTTCTGAAAAGGCAGGCGAGAGAACTAATTTCGTAATTACTTCGAAGCAGAGTATCAAAATGGTGGCCCGCTATTACCACTGTCGCAAGTGCGAGAGCTTGTTGCGGCCGCATTAGGAATTAGTGGACCTACTGTTTCAAAAATTACTACCGAAGCTTAGGGTACCAGCGGAATGCAGGAAAATAAGCTTCGTCGAATTGGGAAATTCACGTGGCATTCGATAATATACAAGTACAGGAACTTATAATAAATCTTGGGGAGAGCTCATCGAGAGACAGTGACGATTCATCAGATTTTGATTAAAATAAATAAATAAAGATTACCTGTCGTTATAATTATTTCGTTTCATTGTCGAGTATACCTACCTATACCTACTTATTTTACAACAGCTTCGAAAATTTTGAAGAAGTTGGCATTATCAATCAAGAATTAATACGTGTAACATCTTGTAATGAAATATAATATTAGTTAATAAATCAGTACAAAAGAATCCGGCAGTAGTTTAGTTTCTTACATTTTGTAAAAAAATATCGGGTCTGTTATCGTGTTACGTTTATCGATATACCTCCATCCCTATCAGTTTCTCCGACTCTGGTATTATATAACCTTGTACGTGTGTAAACGTCATATTTTTATAAAAATATGCATACATAATGTAAAAAAAACGCTCGCACAAGTTTAGAAAAAAAAGAAATGGAAATAGTATAGCCTATCAACCGGTTTCGGCTTGACGTCGATCTTTGGGATACCCTGTATATGAATAAATAGATATATTCCTTATGAATAAATAGATTAGCTTTTTTATCAAAAATCTTTATTTATGCAAGTACTACTTATTGTTCGCAAGAAAAATTTTTGAGGCTTTTTAAAAACTTTCAAATTTGTAAATTGTAATTTTTTACTCTTTCGACTCAAAAGGATGCCAACCACTGCTGTAGTGTGTTAAATAAAAAGCGACATTTTTATGTATTGTTTTTTAGTGATGAAAATCGCATTTCACAGATTTTGACAGGATTGGTGTCAATGTATTCTATTCAATTACTTAACTGAGATAAGTCTGAGATTAGTCTAACTGCGCTTTATAGATTTTTGCTTAAGAGTTTCGAATTAAGCAAAATATTAAAATATATTCGAGAATATGCTATTTGACTAGTTTTCGAAAACCATCTCACATTATCTTGTGATGTATAACTACTGAACTGTCCGGGCGACTAGAGCAGCCTAGTAGAAAAAAAAGTACTTTTTCGTTTTGAACGTATTTTTATCAATGAAACGTTTCGTACAGGTTCTATTAAAATATACTAGATGGAACTTTGTTAAATTACGCATCTTTCGATGGGTAAAGAAACACAGATTTTAAAGGCCGACATTTTATAAAATTACTTTCTAAGGACGTTAATTTCAAGTGCTTGTAAATTTATAAATAATTGTGAAACCTTTGATTAAAATGTAAGTAATTATTTATTTATTATGTTATTTTATTGGTGTTATATAAATGTATAATACGGTATTAAAAAAAATATATAAATTTATAAGATTAGAAGCATAACTCAACACTCACAGATTGGTGAAAATTAGATCCACATTAGGTGTCAAATAGAGGACAATTTAGGAGCTGAACGCATCAATCAAACGTGCAACTGTCAGCTGTTGCACAATTATCAAACGTTCACAAAAAATTATAACTTCTTAAAAGTGAGTACAAGTGTAAACAATGAGTTTAGTACAGTTTTACAATTACCTACTATATAATAAAATAACACAAGGAAACAGGAAAGACAGAGACAGGTAATATAATACATGCAATTAAAAAAAATAAATTAAGATATAATACCAATTATTGTTGATGCAATGAGATTCAGTGGCGTCGACGTGTTTTCACTGCAGATCTTTCCGCGGTTTACTATAAAATAGACTTTAAACTAGACGATGGCATGGGGCGCTCGACGCGACAGCGACCTGCCGCGAGCACGGACAGATAGCTCGTCATTACAATCTGTACCTGGACGTTTCAGTGGTTAAAGACCCTAGAAATAATATAGTGACTTATTTATTTTAAGAATTCCATTCAAAAAGCTTATTACAAGGTACACTGATTATTTAAGCTGTCAAAATGCTAACTCCAGCAATATGGCGTCGAGACTTGCCTATTACGTCACGACGTGGCGTCAAGACACTGCGTGCATTGACAGAAACATTATGACTTTCCTGTGGCGTCATTTAAAACGTAGCCAATCAAAACCTTTTCATGTGTTGATGTTCCAACTCAAAATAATTAAGCTTATTCGTGTATTTTTTTTGGAGGAAATATTAAATATCGTTTACGTCTAGCAATGCGAATTGCATTTAAAATACATTATCTATGCGGATTACAATAAATATTTCATTTCTTTTTAAAATATTGTCAAATAGCCTATTGGTTTTGATTTCGGATACTGTCACAAAGACAGCTTTCGACGTCCAACTCTTATCAAAATACAAGAGAACGATTTAAATAATAAATAAGATTACAATTGAAAGACTTGCTTTGGTGGGCATTCCAATTGCTCGATCGATAGCAATTTTGTAAGGCCCTATTTGTGAATCCCGCAAGGGCTCCCCAAGAACTGAAAAGAGCCTTGTGTGAACATCGTGTGCATACGATTATTATATTCAAGGCTAAGCGATTAAACCCTGAATGTTATGACCGATGATGAATCTTTCATCTGGCAGTTTGGTGACACTGGCACCGAAAGGTTCTCTGACAACTGAGCAACTGAAAGTGTTGAGTCATTTGGGTAAAAAAGTCTCCAAAAACAGCACAAAAAGACTGGAATTTGATTTTTATTTCATTAATAAACCAAATATATAGTCGTAATTTGTTTTATTTCATTTTTTTAATAATTAAGATGTGTAATAATAGGTACTTTACCTAATTACTTTCTTTTATCTTTCTTTTTTAGTTTCTGCCGACCCTAGAGCTACCTTAGCTTTATAATATTTTTTTCAAATCGGCAATTTCGGCAATTTTGGACAATCATATACTTTTATTGGAAATATTATTTTATATATAGTTCAAGTTTTTTGATATATTTACCAAATTGAGTTCGATTTTCAAACTTACAACTAAATCCATAATTTTCTAAACATTTACAAAACATCTCTCTGTAGTCTTAGCTATAACGATCTTCATACTTTGTATGCAAACTTGGACATGAAACGCAAAAACATGTTATTTCCGAGATTATACCTTTCGTACATTTCAGATTACTGTTCTTCATAGTCCAACAAAGTACCTGAACAAAAACTAAATAATTTTGATTATATAACATCATACAAATATTATCACAGTAAAGAAAACATCGTCATCCTCAATTACGCTGATTACTTTATAGGACTCAAGAACCCTAAAGATCAGTATTCAATATAAAATAATAGCACCGATGAATTTTGATTAACTATGAGAGGAGACTGGGGGTAAAATAGTAACCTGTTCTGTGGTAGCCTTCGGTCGTGAGAGTAAAGTGAGGTAGGCGAAGTCGGCCCTCTCTCCTGGCGTGTCGGAGGCCAATTGTTGGAGACCCCGCATTAAGTCCGCGTCTTGAGGTAAGGCCCCTGATTGAACTTGTCCTGTGATAAATTCGAGGACTTCTATGCGGTCTTCTACGTTCTGAAAATATTTTAGAAAGTTTTGTTAGTTTTTCGAGCAACAAAAAAAGCATTAATTCATGGTATTAAACTATAAGGCTACAAAAGGCAACAAGTGAATATAAATTGTTTATTTATTTGTACCTTCGTATCAGATTAACTACTAACATAAATGTAACACTAACATACATAAAATTAACTAAAACTAATCCTATCATAACATGGGCTATAAAAAAAAAAGTTTACTAAATTTCTTTCATAGTTCAGCTACGGCAGCAGTAGAATCTGCATTATGAATAATTAAATAATGAATCTTCAGACAAACACATCAACTGCATGGCTTAAGCAGAGATTGTGCCAAACATAAGATTCAAGTGGGGACCCCCAAGAATAAACGTATATACATATAAATATTATATCGATATAGCAGATAGCATATAAACATATTGTATTCTCATCGTTTTTATTTTAAAAAAGAAAAAAAATCACCTGTATATCTTTAGTATATGACAAGAGGGCTTTGGCAACTCGCATACGATTGTGTTTTCCCAAAGGACCCGAAAATGGGGGTTCTCGAGAGCTTTGTTCCAAAAGCCGAATCGCTGATGAAGCTTCGTGGGTTACCAGCACTTGCAATGGAGAAGGCTGAGTAGTTTCGCCACCACGGTTCTGTAATAAATTTATAAATAAATAGGTGGTTTTAAAAAGGGAAACTATAAAATTATTGATAAAAAGTTCTACTTAAGTACCACACTGATCGCGAAGCGTGTAGGCGTACCGTGTATAAAAATAGAAATTAAAGGGCCTTGCTCAGCGGGGTATGAATTACGTGACGGTCACGGCTCGGTCGTGGCGCGCAAAATATTTAAGTGTACGTGAGACACTCAGAGAGCTAGGAGAGAAAATTAAAAATGTTCGATAGGTTATATTCTATTTTATCTTTTCAAATAACTCTCCACCAGCGTCTACACAAAGTTCCATGAGTCTGAATCCTTCCAAAACTTTCAAAGCACATTTTCTAGTCTGCAACAGGTACTTCCTCAACGGCCTTCATGTGGTGGCCTTTTACCTCGGGAGTCCCATGTTCGGTCGCAGCAGCAAAAACCTCTTGCAAGCTTGCATCAAGCTCCGCATTGATGCTACTTTGGTTTCTTAAAGGAATTGATACTAATACCCCTTTAAGGAGAAAAACCATTTTACCAGCGCTTCTCGATCATTCCACTTTCATTCCACTGGCACTTTGTTTCTGGATCATTTTGATAAATCCAAGATTCTTCACCTGTTATGATATCGTAAACACGGCGGGAAATTTATTTCGGACCTGCTTTAAATTTATCAACCATATCATGGCATCAATCCACGCGCTCCTGCTTACAAGCTTCGGTGAGGTTGTGGGGAACCCATCGCGAATCAAATTCTCCTTAAGCAAAGCATGAACACTTCCCGATCCAAATTTAATTAATTTAGAGGAAATTTTTTTTATTAGTTATTAAATTTTTGATACAATTAACGGTTAATGTATTTTCATTAACAACTTAAAGGATAATAAATTTTTATTATTTTATTTAAATAATTTTAATAAATGTTGAAGGAGTTGGCGAGAAACAACCTAACGAAATTGTTATTACCTATATTGTTGAACTTTGCCTTTAGTTTCAAACAAATAATAGGTCTTTACCTATGAAACTGCCGTTTTGCCGTACTGGCCATTTCAAATGAAAATATTTTTTTTTTGACTGATAATTCTAATTTCAAATTAATTTTATTTGACAAACATGGAATTCTTTTTCTAAAATCGTCATTTGTTTAACAGTTAGTGTTTTGTTTTCAACGCATTTGAACATTTTTCGTCATCATGGATAAGTTAAAAATTCGAGTAATTATGGAGTATGAGTACCGTCGTGGCAGCAAAGCGGCACAAGCGGCACGCAACATCAACGACGTTTACGGAGCGAACACTACAAACGAACGCACCACCCGTTATTGGTTTACCCGCTTCCGTTCTGGAAATTTTGACCTGAAAAATGAACCCGTGGTCGTCCGAAAACTTTGGTCGACAATGACGAATTAAAGGCAATTGTGGAAGCTGATGAAACTCAATCCACGGCTGAATTAGCAGCAGCTTTCGACGTTAGCATCAAAACAATATTGGTCCATTTGCGTCAAATTGGCAAGGTAAAAAAGCTTGACAAATGGGTACCCCACGAACTCAATGACCGCCAGCGCGAAGTACGCGTGGAGACGTGCCTTGCACTGCTCAGCAGGCATACAAATGAAGGAATTCTGAACCGCATTGTTACTTGTGACGAGAAATGGATCCTGTTTGACAATCGTAAGCGCTCAGCAAGTTGGTTGGACCCTGGTTCAGCACCCAAACAATGCCCTAAACGAAAACTTACCCCTAGAAAAGTGATGGTCACTGTTTGGTGGTCTAACGCGGGTGTAATTCATCACAGCTTCTTGCCAAACGGGACAAGCATTACTGCAGATGTGTACTGTGAAGAACTGAACACAATGATGGAGAAGCTCGCACGTCTCCAACCAGCTTTGGTCAATCGTTCGGCTCCACTGCTCCTGCACGACAACGCGCGACCTCATACTGCACAGCAGACGGTCTCCAAGCTACAAGAGTTGGGGTTGGAAGTTCTCCGTCATCCGCCGTACTCACCAGACCTTGCGCCTACAGACTTCTACTTTTTCCAGAATTTGGATAACTTCTTGGCGGGAAAAAAATTCAATACCCGAGAGGCAGTACAAAATGCCTTTGAAGAATTTGTTGCCTCCCGTCCAGCTGATTTCTTCAAGAAAGGCATCAATAAGCTACCAATGCATTGGCAAAGATGCATTGATTTCATGGGTGATTATTTTGATTAATAGAAATAAAAAATATATAAAAAAATTACGCTTCATTTATTTCGTGAAAAACGGCAATTTCATAGGTAAAGACCTAATATAATGGGTAAAAAAGTAAACATAACATCAGCTTAAATTATTATTATTAAAGAATATAGGCAAACATGGTATCCATTAAAGTGGGACATGTAGAATGTTGACTTTTTTATATTTTGTGCTTAATACTTGGCTACATCTTTTCTACATATGTATCATTTTCTACAACTATTATGAGTAAAGAAATATCAATATTTCATTTCCCGTGAAATACTGATAACAAAACGCATAAGTAACTGATTTGCAGTAACAAAACGCAACAGGCAGTACTGTTAGTGCTGACTGTAGCATAAAACAAACAATGTAATGGCAGATCAAGCTGATTGATTGAAAATTAAAATTAATTTTGCGTTTTATGGCAATTAGCTGTAGTTACTACATAATTACTATTTCTGCCAATTTCAAGTATTAATATAATAAAAGTAGTTTTCACATAAAACATTGAAAGATAACCGAAAACCGTACATCATTGATTGAACATTGTGTTATCATTCAACATTCACATTGAAGTGACATTCGACAATTATTATTGTTCGCTCGAAAAGTAGCAACGGAGCTGTCAGCATCAAAAAGTTCTAACCATAGACATAATTCCTAGCTTTTTTGTATGAAGACTACCTGCTATGATTCTACTCTTTGTTATTACATAAGAAAAACAAAAGCAATTCGTGACGTGACAATGACATTCGCTGACTGTGAGTGAGTGAGGTTAGGTATGTCAATCAAAAATGACAATCGACGTTCCTAACGTTTTGTTATCCTCCATTTTTGCGTTTAGTAATCTCTTTATCCCTTGCTCCATACTAACTTCAAACACATATATCTTTTTACTGAAAAGTTGTAGAAATGTGATATATTTAATATTTTTTAAATAATTCATGACAAATAAATTGATAATACTTTCATGATCCTACACTTCGTCCTTAGTGTATAAAAGACGATACCAGCGATACATAGATGTTTGCCATTGTTCTTTATTATTATAATAAATACGTTTTACCTATCATTCAAAGCGCTTCGTTTGGAGCGAAATAAATATGGGAAGGAAATCTTATGTGCTCTTTTAATATGGAAGGACTCGTGTGTTATCTCAAAGGTATCCTTTTACCACCATTAGATCAAACCCTTCCTAATATAATTACTTTCAGATGCAAATCAGTTAACTGGCCGAGACAGCTCTCGCTTAGCTCACCTCTGGTGGAAAAGGGTTTAACAGAGCTAGTACATACTAAGACTTAGAGGGAGGCGTAGGAGGGATGAGTGCATGGCTGTGTAATGAGCTATAACTTGAGTAGATAAGTAAAGAGTTCGCTTCGTAATCTCACAGAGCTCAGTAATGGAAGAGGCACGGAATTTCATCATAGGCTTCGCATCCTCGCATAGCAAAGCATTTGGATATCCCTGGTGGATACGAAGCCTATCAGGCAAGAAGCAAATTTTCCTGCAATTACCTCATCAGCCAGCAAGGTTAACAAGGCGTCATGTCTGGCCGAAGGTCTAGCATGCTCTGGCAAGGGGAGGCCGCCAGCGCGACCACCTAAGGCATCCGCAGCAGCCAATAGCAGCGCGCCACCCGCGCATCTGCATGCTTCGTTCTTAGCCCCACAACCCGCTTCTACGAACGGCACTAGTTCTTTCATAGCGCCGCTGCTGCCCCCTGGAATCGTTATACAAAATGTAAATTGTAGAAATATCACTTGAATTAATGGCTTTTGCTAGTATAAGTATAAAACATATGTTTGTTCGTTGAGTTCTTCGGCAGACTTCAAACTGGTGGGTGAACCTTTCATTATACATATTAGATAACTTCAATGAGTACAAGAAAAAAGTTTACTAAGTATATAGTCATTTCATTTTATTACCAATTTAAGGAACACTGGATGGTGTGACAAATGGATATAGCTTTTATACTGACCGTGGCAAACTTGCCACATTTTAGAATGTCAATGATATTGAACACTTAAACGAATGCACTTTAAGTTATTTTAATGCCCGGCATTAATAATCCGGACTGATTTGACACATTTTTGATCTTATCTAATAGTACAATGCCATACAAAAACAGTTATATTAAAAAACATAGCTTTTTATATAAATTATTAAATTTTTTAATGTTGTAATTTTGGTCCAATTCAATTATTTTTTTCTCATCACTGACAATTACTTGTTCTTATTGACGTCAATTTAATGAATGTTGAAAATTCTTCTGTTTTTAAATTTAATAATTGAATAAAAATAAAAATTTAATTTTTCTGTTTAACATAATTGATTTAAAATTTATTTCATTGCTTATTTAGTACTACCATCTGAACAATTAGCGACGACTACGCTTTTTATCTCTTTTTTTTGCTTATGTAGTTTACTTATTGATTTATATTATATTTGAGTTAATATTTATTACGTATTTCTTTATCTTAAATATAAGTATATTTACTATTGCCAGTTTGCACTCACCGTGGGCCCGAATGGCGATGGCAGAAAATCAACGATTTGCTCAAATGGGCAAATGAAAACGATCGATAACGATGATGATAAGTAAGATCATGAGATGATTAAATATTTCTGTATTTCACACGTTTATTATAGTATATAAGCGCATTATTTTAACAAATATATTGTCACTTAACATGTAATCGTGTATTGATTTACAAGCCTTTTCCTGGTCTTAATAATAACCGTTGAGGCTATGGTATTTTTTTGTTGTTATTTTATGTTTCTGTAATAACTACTTGTGTCTTTACTTTTTTGTGTGTGTTTTGTATATATTGGTTTTATTGTAAATGTTTGTATGTGCAAATAAACGTATATTCATTCATTCGATTAATTGTAGCAGTTAATGTAACTACGTTTTCTGAGTAAGCATAGAGAAAATACAAAAAAGAGCTGATGTTTTAAGCAATGTGGCAGTCTTGCTCAATGTAGGCTGACGTCACACATTTCATAATCCAAGGCACTCCTCGCTACGGGCGCTGGTGTCCGTGCCACGTATGAAATAAAACTGAACGTACGGGTAAACATATAAAAGTACATGTATAAAAGCACCTGATATCCTCTTTGGAGCTTTGGCTTTAGCCTTCACAAGACCGCCACAAACCTAATCACGTACCTAAAGCAGCTGCAATGGCACCGACGCCTCGCCACAACCCTTTGGATCTTGCGAACATGCTCGCTCGATGAGGATCCAATGAGGTCAAAGGTATAGATGCAATCACACGCTCCACCAGCATAGGCTCGAACTCAGCTAAACGTTCGATCAGCAACTATTACAGAAAATACATTACTTATCATTTACAGAAGCTGTATGTATAAATTTGATAATTACTAATATTTTTTGGTAGTAGTAAATTCTTTTTTTTTTCAAAGACATCTGTGCGCTTTATCATTCATAACTACGTTTAAAAATTAGCATGACGGGCCAGTGAAATTACAGGTACTAACACAATGCCAACTGAAGCTTACAATCGGACGGAAATCGCAATCATATGCAATATCTAAAATGTGAAAAAGAAACCCAAAATTGTACCTGTGTATCATCCGGAGAAGGTGCGACTTCATTCAATTCACCACGGACAGCAGCATCTCCGACAGCCTCCACAAATGCCTCCTCACTTGAACACTGCTCCAACAAAATGTTCCACAGCTCGTCCCTAAAGTGTAAACAGACGTAACGTTATTTATTACACGATCCACATTCAATAACTCATATACATTCCAAATATAATTGTTTACCTCAACTCATACTTAACACATAATCTTACAACTTGATCCGCCACTTGTTTATTAGCCAATACATAAGGTCTTTCTGCTAAGTCATTGATATACTCAATTATTTTGGATTTTGCTTCGGAACCTTTAGTAGTTGCCAGAAGCCGCAATGCTTGGAGGTGACGGCCGGCAGCTCTGAAAGCTTGCGCCCTTGAAATGACGTCGCGAGGTCGGACGCGGACAACTCCTTGACGGCCCAATAAGCATAGAGCTCCGTCGCAAATGTCCGCCCCACCTAAAGCACTAACGCCAGCTTTACACATGGCACGTGATACCTTTCCATCAGTCCAGTGACCCTGAAATAGACAAATGTTTGTATAAATCGTATATGAAACTAAATGGTACGCAATTTTAATGAATACCAGCCACTAACCTTAAAAAATGAAGACGCGTAAATAGGCTCAATGTGAGCGAGGTCCAATGGTTTATCATAATCTCCTCCCATAAGACGTAAATTTTCATCTGAATCAAATATGGCAAGACTTCCACCAAGCCAACCCACCCAGAGAGGTGAAGTTTTTAGTTCTATTTTTCGAACAGGTCTAAGAGCTATCATAGAACCGGTGATATTCACTGAAAGCCACTGTAGAGTTTTCGATCTGGCACATACTAATGACCCATCTTCGGTTTCTGACCATTCAAGTACTGGTAGAGTATCAGGTGGTCCTCCCAAACGAACACCTGCAGCGCGTCCTCCCGCCACGATTATGACTCGCGATAATGTTGCAAGGGCCAGGATACGAGCATCTCGGGCTGCCATTGCTACTACTTCTCCTCGCGCACCAGAAAAGAGACAAGATGCTCTTGTCGACCGAACTCCTAAGGGTCTCGAAAACTTCATCAACCAAACTGAGCCACCAGTGTCAAGCGCCAACCCTGACGGACCAGCCCATGTAACACGCAGTGCGCCCCACATATCACCACCAAGTGTAACTCTACGTAATACGATTCCACGTATACTTTCATACTGACAGATTAGTCCTCTTGCATATCCCGCCAGCAATCGTGTTCCATCATTGCTGTAAGCTAAACAAGAGACAGCACCCTGAACAACATTGCCATCGCACACCCATCGCAAAGTCTGGTCTTGAAATGATAAAATGTGTCCATTAGCAGTTCCTACACTTAGTTTGCCATCTTTTCCAACACTGAGTGTGGTTGCCGACCCAGCTGTTGATCGCTCCTGGAATTATTCCAAATAAGATAACATACCTTTCAAACAAGTAAACTTACATTTTTTTTGGCACCAAGATGTCACATATATAAACAGGCATCTTAAAAAGTTTCCAGAGTGATTTAATAAAATTAACTAAAGTAATCTTAGTAAGGACTGTTAGTAGACAGCTCTCCTGATCATTTCATTTCCTAGTATACAGGGTTACAGATAAAATCGACCTATATCAGATAAGAGGTTGTAGTAGAGTTTACAAACTAATTTTAATACTGTATACCCTATCCAAAAATTAAAGCTTTTAGAGATATTCAATGTTAGTTTTTTTTTTTTATGCTGGCCAGACATTATAATTTGATCTCTTTCTTAAGTTGATCCACTTGGTCGGTATTTTTCATTGTTTTTCTGTAGTGTGTGAGTTAATTGATACTAACCATTAGTAAAAAAAGATGTCATTGCAAAACATGAAAATAATAGCTTGGAAAAAAAATGTACAATTTCTTTACCTATCTTCTTGTTATAAAGTAAGATTATAAAAAATATTTCCATGTAAATGATGAATGAATGCAAATATTTTATGAATAAAGACCGGATTATATGCAACATAAAAAGCTTGTTATATGCATGCAAATATGCATGCAAAATACTTGAAATGTGCACGAAAATTAGCAGAATATGCGAAATTAAATGATAAATTTTAGGAACCCCCCAAAAAAGAGAAAAGTAAGTTTTCATTTTTTTATTTCACAATCAGCATACAATGAGTAAATTATTTTTTGATTGGCAATAATAATTACAGTAACATTAAGTACCTGACATTAAAATTATTTAAAATTTTTGTAGACATAAAGAATCAAGTATTTCCCCAAATTTTCAGTGCTAAGATTATGTCTTCGATCATTTAGAATATTTTTGTGAGTGGGAAAGGTTCACTCCACATCAACTGAGGTGCTAAGTTAGCACTTATAGTTTCTTGTAAAAGTTCTACCATCCTATTAAATAAACAGAAACTTTCAAAACCTGGGTTATTGTTAAATCGCTTTTAACGCATTTCGGAACACAGGGTGAATGCACTCGGAAAAATATTGGAAATGTACCGACAATATGCATCATAACTAGATCTTAGGTAAAATATTCTATTACCGCTAAGAATGGCTTAAATAAGCAAAAGCATAGGCAAATATGCAAATGCATATAATCCGGTCTCTATTTATGAAATATCTACATCCTAACAGCAATCTAACAAGGTATAATAGTCATACTTATGTCTTGAAAATTTAAAATTTTAGTAGAAAAGGACCCAGTTAGTAAAAGAAAATCAAACTGATTTTATCATAACATAGTCATATTTTTATATTGAACAGGATTGTTGGAGTTTGTATAACATGTGAGTAATGGCAGGCAACACTTGTCACATGTGAAGTGACAGTTTTCTAATATTGGAATGTTTATTTAGTTGTCAAAATAACTTCTAATCTAGACATGAACCATGAAACATCTATTTGTCATAAAAATATAAAATACCTATTGTAAATATGAAATAGTGTTAGTGTGTGTAATAATATAAATAATAACCATAATATCAGTGTTTTAAAATAGCTACACACCTCCAGAGCCCAGTTCCCTTAAATAGAACCTTCGAACATAATTAATGCCAAGTACTTCACTTACATGTGCTTGTAGAAGCTGTTGTGAAACTCCTTGCAAGAAGTCCACTTGTAAAGCACAACATGCTGCTGGATCCTCAGTACCTTTTTTTATGAGTATTGGTTCCACAATAGGCACTTCTTCTACACCTTCATCAGCAGATAAAACCTCAGCCAAACTTGGAGCTTCACTAGTAGGCAATGCATACTCCACTTCATCCAGCTAAATCACAAAATCAAAACATATAATTGGTTTTCTCTAAAACTCTAAGGTCTAAGGTTCAAGCGGCTCCTTACCTCTTCAATATCTAAATACTGCAAACTCGCAACAGATTCCAAATCAGAATCTAATAAAGATTGCACAGAAGGTGTCTTGAGCAAGTCCATTTTCTTTACCTTTTAACCCAACAACGGTATTTCGTAATAATCAAAAATTTACCGCACTATACCAAACATATTATTCTGAGTATACGATGGTAACGTATCTAGCCGGGAAATATTAATTTCTTTTTGTGTACACAATTTTTTCAGCTTCCGCCCACAAATTCATAGAGTATTAAACAACAAAAATAAACCGAAGAAACAACTTTGAACAACATCAACAAGCTAATGAAATGAAGGATTTTCTGACAGCTTGGCAAAATAGTAAATAAATTACACGATAGGTGGCGCTAGAAAAAGTTGGTGCTTTTTTTTAATTCACATATACGAAAGTATACGTATAAGAAAGGTAGAATACGTCATACAGCCTGGTCTGTCGTAAATATGTGTATTTTTCACTTATATTTAATTATTTGAGCACTGAATATAGCCATATAACTACATTGTACGTGGGACATTCAGAAAGTTTTGAACAAAAAGAAATAAAATTGTTTTAGATTATATTTTATTTATTACATTCAAAGAACTCTCCGACAGCGTGCATACAAAGTTACTCAGAAAGTTTTGCGAAACAAAGTTTCGACTGCGCAGCTTCGATATAACGTTTAATAGGTCTTTACCTATGAAACTGCCGTTTTGCCGTACTGGCCATTTCAAATGAAAATATTTTTTTTTTGACTGATCATTCTAATTTCAAATTAATTTTATTTGACAAACATGGAATTCTTTTTCTAAAATCGTCATTTGTTTAATAGTGTTTTGTTTTTAACGCATTCGAACATTTTTCGTCATCATGGATAAGTTAAAAATTCGAGTAATTATGGAGTATGAGTACCGTCGTGGCAGCAAAGCGGCACAAGCGGCACGCAACATCAACGACGTTTACGGAGCGAACACTACAAACGAACGCACCACCCGTTATTGGTTTACCCGCTTCCGTTCTGGAAATTTTGACCTGAAAAATGAACCCCGTGGTCGTCCGAAAACTTTGGTCGACAATGACGAATTAAAGGCAATTGTGGAAGCTGATGAAACTCAATCCACGGCTGAATTAGCAGCAGCTTTCGACGTTAGCATCAAAACAATATTGGTCCATTTGCGTCAAATTGGCAAGGTAAAAAAGCTTGACAAATGGGTACCCCACGAACTCAATGACCGCCAGCGTGAAGTACGCGTGGAGACGTGCCTTGCACTGCTCAGCAGGCATACAAATGAAGGAATTCTGAACCGCATTGTTACTTGTGACGAGAAATGGATCCTGTTTGACAATCGTAAGCGCTCAGCAAGTTGGTTGGACCCTGGTTCAGCACCCAAACAATGCCCTAAACGAAAACTTACCCCTAGAAAAGTGATGGTTACTGTTTGGTGGTCTAACGCGGGTGTAATTCATCACAGCTTCTTGCCAAACGGGACAAGCATTACTGCAGATGTGTACTGTGAAGAACTGAACACAATGATGGAGAAGCTCGCACGTCTCCAACCAGCTTTGGTCAATCGTTCGGCTCCACTGCTCCTGCACGACAACGCGCGACCTCATACTGCACAGCAGACGGTCTCCAAGCTACAAGAGTTGGGGTTGGAAGTTCTCCGTCATCCGCCGTACTCACCAGACCTTGCGCCTACAGACTTCTACTTTTTCCAGAATTTGGATAACTTCTTGGCGGGAAAAAAATTCAATACCCGAGAGGCAGTACAAAATGCCTTTGAAGAATTTGTTGCCTCCCGTCCAGCTGATTTCTTCAAGAAAGGCATCAATAAGCTACCAATGCGTTGGCAAAGATGCATTGATTGCATGGGTGATTATTTTGATTAATAGAAATAAAAAATATATAAAAAATTACGCTTCATTTATTTCGTGAAAAACGGCAATTTCATAGGTAAAGACCTAATAATAGAGGGCGTGACTATACCGGAAGTTGGTTTTCTTTTATAATCATGCCAGCTAGGACAGAAGGTCGCTGTCACTTTCGAGTTCATAGTCTTCACCAGGAAGGACTTCCTACAATGCTGTATATTTACCCTCGCGGCATATAATATCGGTTTTATTGTTATGTAAAACCGTTATATTGATGTGCCTCTGGAAAACATACAGCATTGTTTGTGAAGACGTGTTTGTTATCTACTGGTGAAATTTGTAAATATAAAAACACAACACTATGATAATAATAATAATAATATAATAATAATATTTATTTATTCACACAATAAGGGTAATAATTTATATGAAGACTCTGACTCCTAAACTAGATAAAATCTGTACCATAGGAGTCAGTGACTTCTCCCAGATTTTTAAACAGAAGTACATATAATTTTAACAATAGGTATACTTACAGCCATCTAAGTTCTATCTTCTAAGTTTATACATGAAAAGTACATGTACACTTCTACGTCCAGTCTCCTTAAGGGAGCCAGGCAGAATGTGTACAATTACTAAAATCCATTCGATAAAATTATGATGAGTTTATTTATTTTTTAATTATACATATATAATATTTTTTTTATTTTATTCTACAGATAATTTAATTATTTAAGACATTTAACATATCAGATTCTACTACAAAGCAGGGCCTCCGTTTCATCGTAACTTAAAGTTAATAGCCAATCGTTTACTTTCATCTTACATTCACGCACAGACAGAGGATAGTAATTCAAGATCTTATTCATTTTATTATATAAAAACCGCGACAGATAATATCGTTGGCGCCTAGCAAAATCGGTGGTAGATGAAATATTGTTGACCACATTAGGTATAGTGCGCCTCATGCGGCAAAGTGCAGGATCATACGGAGTTTGAGCATGTTGTTTTGTGATCAGATTTAGTACAAACAATTGCCTTACCGTAAGCAATTTACATTCGCTAAATAATAATTGCGTTGAGTATCTAAAGGGTTTTAATGTCATTGTTTTCAATACCGATCTTTGCGCTCTTTCAAGCTGAATCATAACTGTCTTACAGGCTCCTCCCCACACACCTACACAATAGCCTATAACAGAATGAACCAAAGCATAGTACGTTGTGCGTAACACGGAAAAATCTGCAACATGTCTCAGTTTCTTAAAGGTCCAGATAAGTTTACGTGTGCGAGCGGTATTTAGTTCTATATGGGGAGTCCAAGTCAATTTATCATCCAGAAGTACACCAAGATATTTTATGATCTGAGATTTATTGATGTGAAGGCACGCACATAAGGAAGGTGTAGTTTCATTGCAAGTATGCACTTTAATATCTATATGAGATGGAGGAGACTTCACCGTGTGAAACTGTATGTAAGATGTTTTAGAAACGTTCAATGTTAACAAATTAGACCTAAGCCATAGTGCCACACGTCGAAGCTCGCTCTCGGCAACATTCCGAACCTCAGCCCATGTAGCTCCACGAAAAATCAAAGCAGTGTCATCGGCGTAGGTAAATATTTTTCCATTTGTGATTTCCATGTTGCAGAGGTCATTTACATAAACTAGGAAGAGACTCGGACCAAGCACACTTCCTTGGGGAACTCCAAATGTCACAGAAGCATCAGAACTCATATGATTATTAATTTTAACTCTTTGGACACGCTCTGTGAGAAAATCCTTAAAAAATCGAGAGGGCCACATCCCTAATGCCAATATTTTCTAATTTGTTCACAAGAATGGGTATCGACACAGTATCGAAAGCCTTAGCAAGGTCTAAAAAGACGCCAGCACATTTATGCTTCTCCTCCAGTGTTTTGGTCACATAGCCTGCCAAGTTACTTACAGCATCCTCCGTGCTGATTCCCGGCCTAAATCCATATTGTGAGTCTGATAGGATATTAAACCTCTGTAATTAATTGATTAGACGGTTGTTTAGCATCTTTTCCATTATTTTCGAAAGAGCAGTCAAAACAGATATGGGTCTGTAGTTTTCAACACTGTCCCGGGGCCCACCCTTGTGAACGGGAGTAATAAGAGCTCTTTTAAAAGCTTTAGGAAAACAACCGTTTCTGAAACAAACCTGGAGGAGTACTGTTAGTGGTGACAAAATATGGGGTGTTATCATTTTGAGGAATTTAGCAGGTATAGAGTCCCAACCAGTGGCGCAACTATCTTTAAGATTTAAGATGTGTGACTTTACTTCGGCTCCGTCAGGTGGAATAAGCACAAAAGAGTTCAGCGATGTTTTCCTTACTTTTGGTCTCGCGGTTAGAGGTACACTATTGTTAGAGATTTTATTTGCCAAGTCTCTACCAATACCAGAAAAATATTTGTTAGCTTTTTCGACTGAGTTTGTGATATTACCATCGTCCTGTAAGAGTTCATCTGCAGAGGTCTTTTTAGTTGTGATTTCAGCTATTGATTTAACTGCTTTCCAAGTTTCTTTGTTCGTTTTTGCCTTTTTCAAAAGAAATTCATCATATTGGCGTTTAACTTTTTTTAGAAGTTGATTGCAAAAATTTCTATAACGCGTGTAGGATAGTCTCAGAACTTCATTTTGAGGGTACTTATTTGACTGAAGGTGTAAATTGTCTCGATGGCGTATACACCGTATTAATCCAGGGGATATCCAGGGCTTAAGAGGTTTCCTGCGCTTAGAAATTTTAGTTTGCTGCGTGTTGTTTTTAATAGCTGATGATAAGATATCAACAAATTTGTCAGCAGCACACTCTATATTACACGTTTCAGAAATAAATGAAAAATCAGCATTCGATATATCTATTATGGCATTTTTATAATTAATTGTATTAAAAATAAATTGTGTATTTTTTTTACGATTTAAGTCGAGAGATATATTTATTATTACGGAGGCGTGGTCAGTAACTGTAGAATCCATGACTACGATTTTAGTCGGGAACACGGTCTTAACCATTACGTGGTCGAGGCAGCTGTTAAGTCTTGTTGGGTATGTATGGCCGGGTAATAGACCCAAACCGGCGGTCATGTTTAAGTAAGAATTACGGTTTCTGTCACAATTTTCACTTTTTATATCAATGTTGATATCACCTACAAGAAATATGATGATTAATATAAATTAAAAAAGTCTTATAAATGAATAAACAGTAATATCATAAGTAATTACATTGCTTATTTCAATAGCAATGTCTAATATGACATATTATATAGACAAGTTATCCGACTCAATAATGGCAACGCAAATGCAAGGCATTTGCCCGCTATTTGACTTCTTCTAGTCATGTGCAACCCAGTGTTATTACTTATTCCCTATTCTGTGTTTTTAATACCATACAATGCCTTGTTGTGTATTTAGACAGTGTACTAATTACACTGCTACTGTTAAAGAAATAATAAACGTTTTTTTTCTTGCGTGAGTACTATTTTTTTATAACTATCGTATTTATTATTTTATTTTGCTATTTAAAATGACGTTTTAAAGTTGACATGGCTATTTATTTCGACAAACTCGAAGAGCGAGATGTAATATGATTTTGTTTGTGGTAGTAAAAGAGACAACGCTATAGAGTTGCGACAATTTACGTACTACGTCACGTACGCCCGCGACCATTAGTGCGAAGCAACGTGACGAAATACATAGATATCTCTTTCTTACAACAAGTAAACCGTATTATTCTTTCCTTCTCCCACAAACTATATTAATGTATGTATCGGGTAGGTATCTATAGTTAAGTTGATGCCGTTTTTTTGTGCGGTAATGTTTGGATATGACTTCTCTATATGTAATATGTCATTGGTTTATTTATATTATACTTAAAAATAACAATATCATACATAAGACAATTAAAGCAAAATTATGTAATTTAGATATTTATGATTTAAGAGTTTAAGATCTAAACTACTTACGATTTCAATAAGATTGTAATGCATTAATTAATGTTGATTACCAGGTATGTTTAGTGGGGATATTATTAACTTAAAAATAAATTTAAAATGATGTGAATGTATTAAAAAATGAATGGCAATGGCAGTTACCAATTATAGTGCGTGAGGCGGCCTTGGTTTTATTTCCTACGTTTATAATAATTAATAGTCTAACTAATGTTACTGGGCATATGTTTTGTCATCATGTTTAAAAAGCTTCCACGCGGACTGGCGATAATAGTGCGTATCGGTTTTAGATCCGAATGCTGGTATTAAATAGATATTATTTCCGTCATCAAGGAAACTGTAATTTGAGATTTTAAGAGCATTTATACAAAATCGTGTAATTTTAGGAGTTTTCAGTGTTCGTTTCCGATCAAAATTATTACACGTATGCATCGAAATATGAGGTCAAATTATTCGAAATTTCATCCTCTAAAACATGTATTGAGGAAATTTTCATTTCTTCAGATAGTTTTTTAGTATGAATGCATTGTTTATACGCCTTTTCTTGTAATCCGACGAAACATGCGTACTTTGCCGTTCAATAAGAAAAAAAGTAACTGATACAAACAGAAAAAGAAAATTTTGCTATGGTCTCTGTTTTGTCGTCAAAAGACCTGTTATAGAGAAAATAGTACAAAATATAATTTTTTTAAAGGCTAAAACATAAAAATCAAAGCGTGGATAAGTTGGATTTCAGTCTAGTTTGTCGCAGTTTTTGATACACTTGTATTGTTACAAAAGTAATAATTTTTACTTCTTATTACCAACAAAGATGTAACTAATGAAATAAATCAGAAATATTATTTAAGTCCATTTAAAAACACTTCTAAAAATCATTTTAAAAATGTCTAAAATTGATATAAAATTTAATGCACGCGCTGCTTGTATTTAGTACCGTCGTACCGGCCGAGGCCTTCCAGAGTGTGGACGTATCACTTTTTTCCCCGCGTTTTCGCCCAGTGCTATCGTACTCCGTCGTAAATATCGAACGCTTGCCAACAATTTTGATACTTTTGATATAAATATTTATTTTTTTATAAATAACAAATTTAATATTATAATAATAATAATAATAATAATAATAATTTATTTCAGAACGTAAATCCATATGTGGTTAGTAAAACATACAATTCTTAATATCTATGTTAGTGGCACGTAAAATAAAATGGAATAAAACTAAAATAAAACATTAAAGATACAAACAAATACACGCGTGGGAGATCAGCGCGAGGAGGCCGTATTGCAGTGAACGCGCTGCCAGTGCGCCAGCATCGGGCTGTCCCACCTGTCTGCTATTGCCTTGATTATGCTGTTGGGGCTGCCGCGAACGCGCTCGAGCATAGAGGCACAGCGTTTTCTTATAATCGCGTGAAAACCGTCTGTACGCGCTTCTGCAAACATGCCAGATGCACTACTGCGTCGCGGCAATCCCAACAGTGCCCTAAAACCATTGTTGTATTGAACTCTCAGGGCGTTATATTCCCGACGCGTATAGCTGAGCCACAGACTGCACGTGTAGAGGGACTGACAATACGCTTTAAAGAGAACAAGTTTTACCTCCCTCGTACATCGTGCAAATCTGCGGGCCAGCATGTTGCACCGGACACACAACGCCCTGCGTTCCCTCTCAATGTCCAAGCTGTCTTTTAGATCCTCGGAGACCCAGTGACCCAGATACTTAAAGCTTTTAACTCTGTTTAGAGGCGACCCTGCGAGAGTAACAGGCGGCAGGTTAAGATAGGTTTTATTACCAGCTTTAAAAACCAAGAGTTTGCTTTTGTCAGCATTGTATCTGAGTCCGTGGGCCTCCGCATATTTTTCACATATGTGAAGCAGTTTCCTCATGCCTCGGATTGAGGGGCTGAGCAAAACCATGTCGTCAGCGTAACTTAGATTGTTGAGACATATTCCACCTATATGACACCCAACATTGGCTTTGCTGAGCTCCCCAATCAAGCGGTTTACATACAGGTTAAAAAGTCTAGGAGAGCTCAACCCCCCCTGCCTTACTCCGACTTCCAACCCGTATGCATCCGATAGGGATCCTGCCCACCTCACATGATTTGTCTGGTTTTTGTACCAATAATCAAGTACAGTCACTACTTCATCAGCGACCTGGGTATCTGATTTTAGTTTTTGCCATAAAAGCTCATAAGAAACTAAATCAAAGGCTTTGGATAGGTCCAAGAAACAGGCGACCACGGGTGTATTGCGTTTGGTATAGTAATGTACAGTATGTTTTAAGGCCAAGACTGCGCTTTCTGTGGATAAGGCTGGCCGAAAGCCGAACTGCGCGTCATGCAATTCTATACGTCCAGCCATGTGCCTGTCCAGAACACTATCCAGCACCTTTGCGATGACAGTCGCTAACGAAATTGGCCTGTAGTTACTTATGTCCGAGGCATCTCCGGTTTTGTTTTTAGGTATAGGTATGACAATAGTTTTAATCATATTATCCGGTAAGTAGCAATGCCCCACACATAACGCGAACAACATGTTAAGAACCCTAGGTAGATGAACGCCAGCGTGCTGCAGATGTTCGATGCTGAGTCCATCGTGGCCAGGTGATTTGCCTCTAACCATACCTTTTATGATACTATCAATCTCTTTAGATGAAAATTTCACTGTCAGATGTTTATTGGTGGCCTCAGCATCGTTCATCCGAGAGCTTTGAAATTGTGAAGACAGAACCCTAAAATGGTCTTTGAACTTATTGGCAATAGCAGTCGGTTCGTGTTCACCAGCTATGGTCGCCGGCAGGCGCGGCCTGGGATTCAAACTATTCGTGGACTTCCAAAACTTTTTAAAGGTTTTCGCTTCGTTGTGTTTAGCTAAGATATCCATTTTTATCTGTGTTTGATTATCTTGACACCACTTTAGCTTACTCTTAAAAAGTTTACGAGTTTCGTACATTTTTTCATAAAAATGGCCTACCCTAGGTCTACCGTTGGACGCCCACTGTTGGAAGGCAAGCCGAGCCTCCCTGTGCGCATCTTTAACATGCATGTTCCAACCGGTTACATACTTTTTAGTCTTAGTCATAAAATTACTTGTACACTCCGCGGCTTCTATCATTATACCTATAATTTTATTATACATACTATTTAAAATTGACCTATGATTACTATTAGTACAAATCTTATCACTACATTCATTTAATTCTGGTGGAAAGTCAATTTCTTTGAGCTTTGCGTGACAAATTAATTGATATTTATTCATTTGACAAAAGTCCCTTTCCCCCCATATAATCTTATTCTTACTAGTTCTATTATCGTCTGTAATGGATACCATTATTTTAGGTTGTATTAAATTAAAATTAAACTCAATTAACATCGGTATATGGTCCGACCAGTAAGTGTCATACAAAACCGCAGCACTAATCACAGACCGACGGGCCGAATCAGTCACTACGCAGTGGTCGAGCCACCTCCTGCACCCGTGCGCGTCACTAATGAAAGTATACGTGTCCGCCGGTAAGAGTTCCTGATCGACACACGACCACGACTGCTCCTCACAAAAGTTCAAAAGTTCAAGATTAAATGACTCACCGGGGTGCGCGTTGAAATCTCCCAACAACAACACCGATTCCACATTATTAGTTTCAATTATTGCGTATATTTCACTTAAACACTCGGTAAATTCAGCTAAATTCTCCATCGAGTCTGTAGGCATATAAATAGAAAAAACAAGCGACGACCGTGATTGTTGTTCTATCTTAATACAAGCGATACGCACACTTTTACACTTAACTACACTAACCGACGAAAACAAACTTTTCCTCCAGAGGATCGCCACGCCCCCGTGCGGCCGACCCCGCAACACACCTTCCGAAACATCTACCGCGGAGACTCCCGTGAATGCAAAGGCTTCATCAATATGTCCTAGGTATGCGTCATCATAAGGCATAAGCCATGTTTCTTGTAAGGCGATTACGTCAGCCGATACACACAGACGTCTAATACATTCAATTGATCTTTTTGCACATTTACAGTTGAAAGTTATTAATTTTGAAGTTTTATCCATTAACAGATTTTTGTAATAGTTTCACGTTCATAACATTATCTCCGTCTTTTTTTTTGTCTCTGAAGTTTATAAATCTACGATAGGATATTCCATCTGGCCAAAAATCATCGCTCATAAAAGTATTTAATTTCTCTCTCGGAACATTAATCTTGTAAGAGTCGTAGTTTCTCTCAGTTTTGGAAAAAATTTTTTCGACTGGTAATTTTATCTTAGCTTTATTTTCTATATAGTCATTGATGTCACTAATTGTCACACTCTTAGCCACGTAGCAAATATGGATAGGTATCATTGAATCACTGGCTTTAAATTTACTGTCTGGCTCCACCGTAGCTTTCCCTTTATTGCCTATAAACCGATTTTTCGTATTTTTCTCTTTTTTATTTTTCACTAAAATCCATTCGTTCTTCTGACCCGTATGTATCACGCCGCCGTCTGTCTCTTGTACCAGCTGCGTTGAAGTAGTACGCGCGCGGTCGCTGCGCTCGCGTCGATAGGCGGCGGGACTTGTACTTTGGACTGCCGCAGCGGTTTTATTGTTCCGCGCGGCGACCGTTGAGTAGTTCAGTTGGGTGGCTTCACAAACATGAGATATTTGACTACCTTCTGGGGTTGAGCTGCTTGGTGTAATTTTTGATTTATTAAGCGATATATGAGGCAATCCTATGGGGCCACTTTCACAATCGTAGCTCTCCATTAAACAGGCACCCCGCCGTTTGAAATTGATATTGCAAGGACTTTTAGATAACAAATCCTTTTCTTTTAGGATTTGCAATTCTGATTTAACAGTGTTAAATTGCTCCACAGTTACAAATTGCTCCTTAATGTTATTCATTTCGTTTTGAATTTTTAAAATATCTTTCAGTAGTTTTGTTGCGTCAACATGATCAAACAAAATCGGTGGTAATTTTTGTAACTCACGCGCAACAAAGATAGGAAGCTCATCAGGATCTGTCACTTTCAAAAGACTAATAATGTCATCAATATCACGAAGTGCCTTTCTTTCCTTTTTTCGCTTAATATTCCGCTGTGCCGTCGGTACAGATTGGAATAGAAGATTTTTTGCGGCGGTAATTTCTTCCTCCGAGAAAGCCGTAACACAAATTCTACTGAGACTATCTTCTGTCATAATGTCTATTTTGTTGCATATGAAGCACAATATTTCACTTAACACTACATTACAGTTAGCGCATTTTACAACTTTAGACGCCATCGTCTATCACATTAACAAGAGCAGCTCGTAAGACGAACGCTTATTAGGAAAACGCAAAACGCACGTAGCACGCAACCGTCCGCTTACGCATGTTACGCGCGACTGATATATTATACGACAGAATATTGAAGTACTGCATATTTCCAAGTATTATTTTACTAATAAGTAATACACAAAACTATACAAGTCTTTGTTTTTAGGTACCGTCACGGCTAAGCCTTAGGAAGCACGTCAGAATGCTATTATGTTTTTTTTACGATGTTTTAATTAAGAAGAAGACATATTTGAATATATGTTTCACATAAAAGAAATAAAAGCATCAAGACATTCTGACTTGCTCCATCATCAGAGTAAGATGTATTGGATTAAAGTTATATATAAAATAAAAAGATAAAGTTATACCAAGACCAACATTTTATTTTAAACACGAGTGTAGTTACCACCAACTTTTAAAATGGGTAATGAAGGTAGGAAACAATATTATTTAAAAAGAAAACATCGAAGCAGTGGACAAAATAATAATATCACGAAGGCTAGAGAAGCAAAAAGGCACGTTACCTTATTATTATTTATTCATTGCACATATTATTCAGAGCCGCGAGAAGGCTCGCACCCTGCAGTGGGTTGAAAATGGGTTGATTATGATGATGATTCAGAGCTGTGGTAGCGCAGTGGCTGGCCTCTTAATCTTAGGGTCGTTTGTTCGAACGAACCCAGCCGCGCAATAATGGTTTTTTATCTTTGAATAATGTATGAGCGTATAAAAACCTGCACTGAACGGTAAACAAATAACCTCGTGACGATACCGACATATTTTAGAACTCAAAGTTCAAAAATACATTCCCCAATCCGGAGGAGGCACCGATGCCTTCTTAATATAATGCGATGTCGTCCCTCTGGGAGGAGGCTTTTACCCTGCAACGGGTCGTCAATGAGTTTATGATAATTACGTTTTTACCGGGTTCTTAAAGGTTCAGACTTTTAATTAATACATAGTGTAAACAATATGTGCTTAAATCGAAATATATACACCTTCTTCACCTTAAAATTTGTTGGTTAAAATAGTAATTAGACTACAATTTGTAGGTCTCTAGATTGTCACAATCTGGCTTACTAAGGGCTCTGTATGCACTGTAATCTACGATCTAAAGGTTTTTACTTTCCCTTGCTAAAACGTCAATCTGAGAAAGTCACAATTTGTCATATAGTCTTATCTCTGCTTTATTAGATCTGAGGGCTACAGATAGTTTTTTTATTCAAAATTAAAATTTTTGAAATACATAATTAACTTACAAGATAATTAACAGCCTTGGAGCTACTGGGAAGATCTTCGTTACATTCGACTACAGTAGTCGCTGGATGCTCCTTGTTTATAGTGATTTTTAATCTATAAAACAATACCGAAAACACGATTGACATAATTGCATACCTACAGTTAACATAATGAGCTTAAGGTGAAGAAGGTATATATTCCGATTTAACACAGTTTACACTGTATATTAATTAAAAATCTGAACTTTTAAGTATCCAGTAAAAAAGTAATCATCATCAGCTCATTGGCGACCCACTGCAGGGTATTTATCCCTATTTCTTGTCAGTGTAAATAATATGTCAACGTAATCAGTCAATTTAATAGCTCTAGTCATTTTCAATTTGCTCTACGATTTTGCACCTTAAGTGGGTCCCAAATTAAAGTTTGTCACTGTATTGTACAATAATAAATAATATTTTTTTCACCTAATTTTATTTATTTTTATGAACTAATCACTCTTATCTTAAATCATAACTACCATAACAAACGTCTATATATTAATAACATCAATCTCTTCGTTAAGCCCTTATTATACCTACCCCAATTTTATTTCGTCCTATATCATCCTAACAAAGTATTTAAATATCTTACTTTGCAAAACATAACTCAAGTAATAATTTACATATGTTTATATTTCTATAAATCAAAAGTAAAATATAATAACGTAAAATAAGTCAAACATATTTGAAAAAGTATCAAAACCTATGCGGACGCGCTACTTGACGGCTAGCGACTGTATCATACAGCACTCCAGATGTGTGCGTGTAACGGATACCTGTGCTTGTTGCCGTTTACCGATTCGGGAGAGCGTTGATTTGTATAAAGGCTCTTAACTAATGTTAGGTCACGAACCCTACGGCCTGAAGCTAATAACAACACTGTTACTGTTCTACGCGATAAATCAAATAAGTTATCTTCAATTGGATTAGATGAGATCCAATCTTGTACGATTTGTGGGTCCCAAGTGAAAGACAATTTAGTTACATTCGGTCTAGCTACTCCTATTGCCTTAAGGGTATGTTTTATAATGAAATTCAAAAATGTTTGGAGTTCTACATGTGGACCGCAGAAAGTTAAAACAGCTGATTTATGCACAAGAATGGTATTATAGGATAAGTTTTCTTTTAGGAATAGAAAAATCAGAAATCTAGCTATATCTGTCGGTTGAGGGTGTTTTGGAAATGCAAATCATGTGTTAGCAAACCTAAACGACTTTCCTGCATTTTACCAGAGCTTGAAGACGAAGACGTGGTCATTGGTGATGATAATAAGCTGGAATCACGTATCATAAAAAATATTCAAAAGTCTATGAATGAGATAAGAAGGGAAATACGAGATCTACTGTGAGATGAAATACAGTTATCGCTTCAATTTTTCTGGGACAAATCGATGAATCGGAAGTAAAAATAAAATCAATCGAGAAACAATACACGGACGTAACAAATACATGTAAAAATTTAACATTAACGAATGAAGTTCTTGAATAACAACTTAACGACATGCAACATTTGCAATTAGCAAATAAAATAGTAATAATTGGAGTTACTGTGTTAGAAAATGAAAACCTTATAAAGCTAAGCAAGAACATTGCAGAATTAATCAAGCAGAATCCCGACGACGTCATTAATGCATATCGAAAAAAAAGTCGCCTTCTCAACACCGATAAAACTACAGCACCACCAGCCATCGTAGTGTCCCTACGTGAAGGTTGCCGGGAACTGTGGTTATCTGCAGCGAAACAATCCAACATATGTGGCAAGGATCTAGATTACAAGAATGACTTCAAGATATTCCTCCGAGATTGTTTATCCCCAGCAATGTCTTTCCTGCTTTGGAAAACTAAAACCGAACTTCTTGTCACTGGCCTATGCAAATACACCTGGTTCAAAAACGGCCAAATACACGCACGTCAAACAGAAGATTCCAAAGTATACAATATACGCCCAACAAAAGACATTGAAAAATTCTGAACTAAGAAAACAACCAGTGAAATGAATTGGAGTGTTTTCATAATGTTATTGCACCAAACATTTAATTAATTTTTTACTTTTCTATTAAAATGGATTCCTTAGAGACTAATATCATAGAAAAAACGTTAAGTAATTGGTTTGAGTTCATGGATATAAACAACACAGATCAGAACAAACTCACTGTCCTTAGCGTTACCCTAAGATCTCTTTTAAAAACTTTTCTTCTTTAGAATATATAATACAAAATAGCCGAGAAATAGTGCATGTAATTGTCATAACCGAGGCAACATATCTGATCCATGTAAGAATTTATTTGAGTATATAATAGTATTTTGATTATGCAACATTTTGATCTTGAACCACTTAGTGTGGCCAACAAATTTGCCTATGATTTTAATATATAAAAAATATATGTTCATACTGTGATAAGCCATTAACAAATTCAAATTCCAACAATATACTTCCTACATTTCAACGCGCTTAAAAAGGGCACAAAATGACATAATCTTTGCAATAATCAACATTTAAATGATAAAAAGAGCCCTGGAGTGGATGGCATTCGTGTACGGGATTTAAAGTGCTGTAATAACCCACCTGATTAATTCAGGTATTGCCACGTCCTTGTACCCGAACAACCTAAAAATAGGTATTATACTTCGGCGTTACATCCTCAAGATTCACTATTTATAATTCACTTTGTAGTTCACTTCTCAATGTACCAGGCATCGCACATTTTTTAGAGCTAGATTAGAAAGAGAAAAAAAATAAAAAGTAAAAATATTAAGGTACCTGTATCCCCTCTTACTCGCTGAACCTAGGAGCCCCAACTTGTTTCGGCGCCCGTCATTCGCTTTTCTGTGCTGGCATCGCACACATCGTACACTCGCTCGCTAACTTTTACAAGTGTGAAATTAAGGAAGTCAAAATAGTGCTTTGCTAACAAGTATGGGAAAAAGAAAACGTCACGATGCTGATAACAAAATCCGCAAAAAAATTAGGAAATTACAACAGAAGTTACGCTACTACTCGGGCTCGAGTTCATCCGGTAAGTGGTTCATTTACCTATTACATTTTTATTTTTTATCATTTCTTTTCCGCTCTCGCCTTATCTTACTAATGTATCAGGTACTTACTTAAAATAAACAATAACTAATGAAATCACTAGGAAACACAGGATCTTAGGCTAACTAGCTACTTCGTTATTGGTCAGTTTACACCACTAGGGAGTCTTATAATAACTAGGAACAATCTTTTATATATTTCAATAAATGGAAAAGTGTGTTAAAATTAAAATTACAAATGTAATGACGTAATATTAACCGATAAAAAGAGTGTTTCATTGCAACAACTTTCTAACATTATCGTCTTACCTCCATCCTCATGAGGGTATATCCGTGACGAGCGCACGTTTGATACCTACCTAGTTTTATATGATTACCTGAAGTCTAGCGACGTACCGTGCGTACGTTCAATGACTCAAAAGTATACCTATGGTGTATAACTCCGTGGCGTGCACACGGCTAACACCGAACGGTCGAGCGTGTAATGTACTTACCACCAGCGACCTTAAATGTCATTTCTGTATTACTTTACAGAAAGCGAGCCGGGCCATGACCGGTATTACCCCGACGCGGATCCAGTCCATCAATTACAGCCCAATAGATCCCAATCGTCTCTTAGCGATTACGATCTCCCTGATTACGATTCAGACCCAGGCCCTGAGATACGTTCAGTGGTAGGGCACAGTTCGAACAATGACCCTAGACCTAACTTAGCAACCACTGAACCAACCACTGAGTCGACCACTGAACCAACCACTCAGTCGACCACTGGACCAACCACAGAGCCAAGTACAAGCACTGAAGTCCCGGCACTACCGGCCGAAATCCTGGAGGCCCTAGGTGATCCCAAAGGGACAGAAGAGGTGTTTGGCCCTAAAATTCCAGAAGAAATTGCTAAACGTTGGGGAAGGGTTCTGATGGACGGATTGACAAAAGAACAGAAACAAGAAATTACAGGGAAAATCCTTATCCCGGAAAATTTTCGCTTGGCCAAAGCACCACTTCTGAATCCAGAAATAACTCCAATCTTAAATGATGCGGCGAAACACCGAGATAAACTCCTAGAAACGTCGCAAAACCAAATAGGGTTGGGTCTCTCAGGGCTCACAAATCTGACTACTAAGGTTATAGAGGGCTGCACGGATAAGATTGAATTACTTAAAAACCTTTCAGAAATCAGTCAGATTTTCTTGGATCTTCACTATGAGGACACTAAACGGTGACGAAAGTTAATTATGTCATCTCTGGATAAAAAATTTATTAATATAATAACAGATGTGAAACGGGATGAATTACTCTTCGGCTCCAACCTTGGGGAAAAAATTAAAGCCTCACAAACAATGGAAAGATCCGGTCTGCAAATAAGACGTAAAGAAGGTACAGCAACTGCAACCTCTTCTAGAAAACCTAACCAACAGGGAAACTGGAGGGGCCCACCCCAACCACCACAAAGGTACAGAAAGGGTGGGCCACGCAATCGGTACCAAGGGAATCCATCTCAGCGTCGCCCTCCACCAACGCAAAACCGCCAAGTACCCTTCCCTACGAAGCCGAATACCAAAACGCGCAGGACCTAACTCACCAGGTAATGCTCCACTCAGGTAGATTACGTAATTTTTTTACTAAATGGAAAGAGCTATGCAATGACCCTATTGTTCTAAATTACGTAAAGGGTGTTATTATTCCATTCAATGGATCTGTCGCACAAACCTTTATACCTGAGAATAATAATTTTAATGATACTGAATCACAATTGATTCACTTAGAAATAAACAAGCTTAAGTCTTTAGGATCCATCCAAGAATGTAGCGATGTGGAAGGACAATTCCTTTAAAAAATTGTTTTAACATTAAAATCGGACGGTACCTACCGTTTTATTCTGAATTTGAAAAACCTAAACAAATTTATTCCATCTCAGCATTTCAAAATGGAAGACATTCGAACAGTTACAAAATTGATGACAAAAGATTCTTTTATGTCAACAATTGACTTAAAAGACGCCTATTTTTTGGTGGCAATTAATGATAATTCTAAGAAATATCTAAGATTTAAATTTCAAGGCATTACTTATGAATTTCAATGCCTACCTTTCGGTTTGTCAATTGCGCCTTTTGTGTTTACGAAACTGTTGAAACCTATAATGTCTCACCTTCGCAGTAATGGCTTAACAGTAGCATATTATATTGATGACCTGATCTGCATAGGAAATAACTATAAAGAATGTCTCTCCTGCGTTACTAAAACCCTAAACTTATTGAAAGATCTAGGTTTCATTATAAATTATAAGAAAAGTAAATTAATACCCAAGCAAGTACAAAGGTACTTAGGTTTCGTACTAGACTCGAAAAGTATGTGTTTACGCTTACCAGTTGAAAAACAATCGGTGCTAAATACACTTAAACAAGCCTTCTTACCCATTAGAGACTTCGCGAAATTCTTGGGTTTGCTTTGCTCGGTTTGCCCTGCGGTAGATTATGGATGGATATACGCAAAACGTCTAGAACGAGAAAAATTTTTAGCCTTACGGAACGCTAACGACAATTACGATCACCTTATGCAAGTTAGAAAACAACTAAACGCAGATTTTTCATGATGGATTAAGCACATAAAAATATCGAGCAACCCGATACGTAAGGGAATATATACTTTGGAAATATTTTCTGATGCTTCACTGACGGGCTGGGGAGCTTGTTCTAACGGAGAAAGAACTAGAGGTTTTTGGAATGCAGAAGAGACTAAACACCACATAAATTATCTAGAATTACTCGCGGCATTTAACGGTCTTAAATGTTTTGCTAATCAAATAAAAGACAAAGAAGTTCTACTACGTATCGACAATACAACCGCCATTTCATATATTAACAGATATGGCGGTGTGCAATACGAACATCTTAATAATATAACGCGTAATATATGGCAGTGGTGCGACAAAAGACAAATACATATATTTGCTTCGTATATAAGATCACGCGAAAACGTAGATGCAGATATGGAATCGCGGTACGTTAATATCGACACTGAATGGAGCCTATCTAATAATGCATTTTGGACATTTACTGCGACCTTTGGCAACCCACAAATAGATTTATTTGCATCACGACTTAACGCCAAATGCCCTAAATTTGTATCATGGAAGCGCGATCCCGAAGCCTTCGACATAGACGCCTTTACTCTAAATTGGCATAATTACTTCTTCTACGCGTTCCCACCATTCTCACTTATTCTCAAATGCCTTAGAAAAATAATTACAGACGAAGCCACAGGGATAATGGTAGTGCCATACTGGCCAAGCCAACCTTGGTACCCACTTTTCATGAAATTGACACGACAGGAAACTCTTACTCTTCATCCGAACCCTGAATTGCTTCTCTCTCCTTTCAGAACCCCTCATCGGCTATGGAACCGTCTTACCCTGGTTGTGTCGCTATTATCAGGAAATCGTTCGAAAAAGAATCCCTAACTAAGGATTCTATTGATGTAATAATCTTATCATTGGCAGCCGCCTCACTCAAGCAATATAACTGCGCGTACAAAAAATGGTGGGCTTATTGTCAAGAAATTGATATTTACTCAATTAATATCCCACAAATTTTAAATTTCTTTACTATCCAATTGAAAAATGGCTCTAGTTATTCGTCCTTAAACACATTCCGTTCTGCTCTGAGCTTAATTCTTGGTAAAGACTTTCGTAACGATGAAAAGGTATCCAGATTCTTAAAAGGAGTCTTCCGGCAAAAACCGTCCCTTCCAAAATACCAGTCCACGTGGGACCCTAACCTAGTACTCAATCTAGTTAGTACGTGGTCACCTAATCACACTCTTTCGCTTGAAAACATATCTAAAAAGCTGGTGGCCCTTCTCGGGTTGTCAACTGCACAAAGGGTGCAGACGCTGTCACTAATTCGATTAAATAATATAAGAATTAATGTATCAAACATAGAAATAATTGTCAATGATTTAATTAAAACTTCCAAGGCAGGTACATCAATGCCTAGGTTGATCTTACCGTTTTTTCCTAATCAAGAACAAGTATGCCCAGCAAAAACTTTAATTTCATACATAGAAATCACCAAAAAATTTAGACACATGCCAAATACTGATAAACTAATACTAATGACAAGAAAGCCGGTTCATAATTGTAGCTCTGCAACTATTAGTCGATGGATAAAGGCCGTATTATTGGAAAGCGGTGTTGATATCTCAATTTTTTCATCGCATAGCACACGCCATGCGTCCACATCATCAGCTCTATTCAAATTCAAATTCAAATTCAAATATTTATTTCTCAAAATTAACAATTACTTGTTCTTATTGACGTCAAATAAAACATGATTCTACCACCAGTTCGAAAAAAACCTTCGTGAAGAAGAACTGGCAAGAAACAGGCTTGTCTGTAGACCTAATAAAAAAAAACAGCAGGCTGGTCGGGCAGCTCACTATTAGTCTTTTTTATTTTCTTGGAAAATGATAATGAAATAAACACAACACGGAAACAATCTGACCCCTTTTATTTGGAAGATGAAGAATATACAAAAAGGATATCGGTTGTCTAAACGATTGGTATTAGAAATGTGTGATAAGCTGAGCCCATTGTTGAAAAATCCAACAAAATCAACTGATTTATCAGTAGAGACAAAGGTAGAAGTCAAATTGGGTGCGTTCTAAACTCGTCATAATCAATTTATTTTTACGAAAACACTAAGGAAACCTTTAATTATTTGTAATTTAAAGAGTTATTTAAATTTCTATTATTTAATGAGTACTAAAACGGGCTTATGGTATATAATTTGACACTAAAAAGCGCTATTATAAAATATATTTGTTGTTATTTTTACACAAAAAACACCGCTAATACATATCAACTAGATTTCGAAACGCAACTTATATGGTTCGAGTACAAGAGACAAACTTATGCAACGAGTGTACAGCGTCATCTCTTTCTCCCACGCGGACCACAGACTTTCGATCTTTCATTCCTCCGTGAGCGATTCAAACGCCAGTTAGCTTAAGGCACTTCATGGTACGAATCTTAGCGATTCAGTTTAGGTACCTAAACTGGATTGCATCGGAATTGAATGGCAAACTAAAAGTTGATGGTAGGCCTTCAGGGCCGTAAAATTATCGTATATGGATCAAAATTATCGTATCCATCAGGAAAATGGCTAAAATACTTTAAAAAATCATATGAAACGTGACAATAATTAACACATAAGTTGTTTCTGTATAGTGTCAGCTTTTCTAAAGTAATTTTTTTATTTGCAAAAGCTGCAGTAGTTTATTTAAAATAGACTTGAAACTAGATGAAGTCATAGGGCGCTCGACGCGACGGCAACCTGCCGCGAGCGCGGACAAATAGCGCGTCATTATAACTTGTACTTGGACGTTTCAGTGGTTAATCATCAAATTTTTCATATGAATGGAAACTATCGTACAATCTGCGTACGATAGTCGTGTACCATCGTACATCGTACGTAGTTATGAAATTATCGCATATGTACGATAATTATCGTACGGTTCCGAACGCTGATGAAGACTCGCCGGGACCGGGGTTGATCAAGTAAAAAGACGGAAAGTTTTTTGAATAAGTCAAATGACATACTCTAAAACTGTGCGAAGTTACCTATTACCTTAAAAGGACTACCTTGTTAATTATACACTATCTGAAGAATGAAGCGACAAAATATAATTGCGTTTGTGGCCATGTACGATGACCATATTATTCCCGTAACGATAAATGCAATAACGTCTTGAAGCGTTGGAAGCAGGTAATAAAAGGCAAATAGTTAGACCAGTAGTTTAATACTAAAATAATATGCTATCTATGGTCTCACTCATATTTGTGACACACTTCACAAAATACTTTATTGCCATTAACAGAATATATCGTAAAACAAATAGTTATTCGATATCAGCGCAAGTACTTTGCAGCCCAATCCACTCGAGTTCCACTTCCAGCAGCGGCTGTTTCTGCAAAGGAATAAACTCCAGTTTATAAATACGGACTAATAAACGTAAATTAACCAAAAAGAGGGAAATAATAACTTTTCGTATGGAAGTGAATCTACCCAAGTACACACGCTAAATATTCATTTTTTTGGTCGGTGTCAGCCTTTGTGCCAGGCATGCGAGTTTTGAGCCCCATGCATGTGCAGCAATATTTCATGCTGTTTTCTTTCCTGGTGATGCTGCTGGCACTGACTTTTAAAAGAAATATTTAGCATTTGTCCCTACCTAGATAGAGAGACGGCTTAGCCTTATGAGCGCATCAGAATGTTTCCATAATAGGTTAGTGAGACTTTAAAAGAAATAATAAATTAAATATTTTTAAACAATTTGAAAAATCAAGAATAGAACGTGACAATAAAACAAATTTGTAATACGGTTGACACATTCCGACCCGCTCCGCGCTTGGAACAAGGCAGGTAGGTATTCATTTATCAAAGATAGCCGAATAAAACAAAATAATATTCAAGATTTTTTTTTTTCATTCGCCTCCCCACCGTTCAAAACCTCTTTACAGACTAAAGAGAGTACAGCAACGAGGAGCAAATAAAAATGTAAGTATATAGAAAAAAAAATAAAACATAAAATTCTCTAAAAGTCTCAAAGGTCATGCTGATAAAAAAATTATAGTTTTAAGAAACTATGCAAATTATAAATCACGTTGAACCAATTCAGTGACAAGGAGAAGAAGGTGGTTATCGCCGATTACTAGAGGGACTGGCGTTAAGTTTCTATTCACGAATGGTCAGTAAATGCCACATGTTCGAGGAATTAACGAACAGGCTAACTCGAGAGATTCACAGGGACACCGATAACTTGGCCAGATTTTATAAAAGGAAACAGGGTATGCTGAGGATATCCTGTCGTATATTTACACGCTAGATGCAGTTGCTGCCAAGGTGATAGGCTATAAGGCATACATTAGGGATGCCACCAAGTAAAATAGGATAAAAAAACTAACTTCATATGCTAATGTTTAACTTTGTGTTTGAATATGCCTCACCTATTTTATTGAATGTAATGGATGATAATTAACTTTGTAAATATACTTAAATTTTATATAAAAAGTGCTTCCTAAATTTTTGAAATGAGACAGATAGCAAGTGTGCTATTAGATTTGTTTTATTATAAGTCAGTTAAATATTTATACTGATACTAATGCTTCTATTAAGCAGTGTAATAGTAAATTAACTTTAAATAGTGATACTCGCAGTGACACTATATCGACAAATTTAGATATCCTACCAATTTGTTTATACTATAGATAGTACAATACAATAGACTGACAATAGAGTATATAGCCTCTAGCATAACTTCAGAAACAGTTAATAGTGTAGTGAGAAATAAAAGATTGTTTAAGCCAAAATATTCAAAGTATTGCAGAGAGATTATTAGAAATAGAGATATTTTTGTTTATCAAGCAGTTCACAATTTTGATTAGCTCCAAGTTGCTAGTTCATTCAAAAAAAAGACAGCAATACATTGTGACTCGTTGATTGTAATCAATAAAACCTTAAAATTTAAGGAATGTAAAGAAATAGTGACCCTTTTAATTGAATGAACTTTAGTATTATTGTTTGTCTTTACAGACCCCCAAAATCTCGGTTTCACAGTTGTGAGATAGTTTAAGAAGAAACATTAGATAAATAATGTAGAAAAAATAAGAAAATATTTGTTTGCGGAAATTTTAATATTGCCTTATTGGAAGAGTCAAGTTCACCCGTAAAGTTAATAAATCTATTTAAAAGTTTTAATCTTACTAATTAATCTGTTCTTAGAACCCACTATAATAACAGTAGCCAGTGCAGCTTGCATTGATATTGAAATATCTACTGTGATGTAACTCCATTATGTTCATCAACAATGAATAAGTTAAGCTCTGATCACAGAGGCCAGTTCATTTCATTCGAATGCCAGAAGGAAATACAGGATATTAAGAATATTATGTAGGTACGTTTCAGTCAATAATAAACGTTTGGTGTGGTTAAAGATGCAATAACAATATGCTCAATATAAATATAAATGATCAATATGGTACCTTAAGTACTTTAAGAAACCTACAACATAAAAAGGTATTCGATCCAAAAAAATCTTTTCAAACTTATCATAACTCCAAAATAACTTCAAACGTGATTGGGCTATCATAGGTATACATATCAGTAGAAAGCATTTATATGATCTTTATCATAAGTATCTATATGATCTTCTTGATTCTGTCATCAAACATTATATTTTCTATTATATGAATAGCCTCTTACCTTGTAACAATATTTGACAACAGTATTGTTTGAGGAGTAGGTATCTGTTTAATAAATCATACTAAAGTAATACCTTAAAGTAAGAATCACGATATTCTATTGTTTGCTTATTATGACACAGCATTAATTTTTTAAATTAATAGATAAAACTTATTTTGACGATGTAAAAAGTGCTCTCTTTAATGTGGTGCAGTGGTTTAATGTAAATAATCTAACATTTAATGACAAAAAAACAAAATGTATAAAGTATTGACAACCGAGTGGCATAGTGGTTAGTAGCCCTGCTTCATACGCCGGAGGTCCTACGTTCGAGTCCTGGCCGGTGCATTATTTGTGTGATGAACGCAAATGTTTGTTCTCGTGTCATGATTGGTAATATTTATAAATTTATGGTTATTCTGGGTTCCCCCTCCAATTCGCTGTATGGTTATCGATTATACAAGCTCTGCTTACTGAGGCTTAGTTGGTATGTTTGTGTGGGGATTTATTATTATTATTTTATATCATTCGGAACTAAATGTAAAAAAGTCGGAATCAAACTTGCATCATAACGGTTGAACCTAATAGATAGGTAATACTGTTTTTCTTGGTATAACCATAGGTTCAATGGGGGTCCACATTACATAACTGACGAGAAGACTTTGTTCTGACTGAAGTGATTACAGCTAAGATGGTATATTTTAGTTATTGTATCCTACGTGGGGAAACGTGGAATGCTCTACCTTGCATAATCCGTGAATCGAAAACGTTATCCTTATTTAAAAAGCGAGTAAGAGAACATTACTTTCTCGAGTCTATTAGCTTTCGTTCTTGATGATGATTAATACTACGGGATTACAAAAACCCCATAGAATTCAAGTAGTATTATTATCATATTATGTTCATTTCTTTGAATAATTAGTAAAAGTCAAGTATACTCTATATATTAAATTTGCATATATGTATTCATATGTCATGGGTATTCTGTTTTATGTAGATAAATATTTTATATTTAATATAATATATAAGTGTATTTACATTTATAGTATGTATCATATGAATAACAATATATAATTTAGTACACACTCCTATTCTTTTAGCAATAAGCAGTACCTTTGTCTTTTTTAGTTTTTTATACTTTAATTAAAACCTGTAAGTATATAAATATATTTACACGGTTGCAGAAACACTCCTCATATTAAATTAACACTTACACAATTTTATTTCTATACCAACTGGTAATACACCGCATGCATACTATTCATGGCTACAAGCATGGGGCGCGTGATCGTTCGGCCGCGTACGACTTCTTTCCGCCGCGAATCACCAATCGAATGCTGCGTTCCGTTTGCCGATTCCAGCGCTCACAGCGCTAAAAGTGCTCAAAACCGTTCCGATTCGTTTGAGCGCGCTAAAAGTGTTATTAGTGCTATTGCAATCGGAACGGTAAATATCGCGCTAACATTCTGATTGTTCGTCGATTGAGTCTAAAGTTACAATTTCATTAAGATCTTTGACCCTGAATGAAGCAGGAAACATTTTTTTACATTATTACAAAAGAAAATGAATAAGCAAGCTTTTTTTAAAATCTTTACTCGACTAATAAAAACATCAACAAAGTAACGTCATGTGTCAGTTTTGACAGGCCGCTCACAGGGACCATGCTCCGTAGCTTGGGCACTGTGAGCGGTAAGATGGCGGCGTTTATGACGTCATTGATGACGTATCGATATCGCTGTGAGCGCGCTCACGGGCAAACGGAACGGGTATATGAGCGCTGTGAGCGCTGTAATCGGCAAACGGAACGCAGCAGAAACTTACCCACGATACAAGCGCACTAGCTCTTTCGCTCGCTTAATCTATTGTTTGTGTTGTTGGTTGCATTTTTAACGTTCGATATTTTGGCTATTCTTAGCGGAGCTGTTTATCCTGTGGATTTTCTGTGATTTAGTGTGTTTGTGGATTATACCTTATTGCGAACGATTTATTTGTGCAACTGTCATCGCACCTTCTTGTATTTATTGTTGTAGTGCAATATTCCACATTATTTATGTTAACAAACTTGTTATCATTGATCACCAATAATACTTACATACCAAACCGAAGAAGCCGAAGGTCTTTAAGCAATCTCGATGAAGATGAAGAAAAAAAGGACTTTCAAAAGTATGTAGTAGTAAAAGTACATATCATGAAATAAAATGTTTGAATTTGAATGTAATATTTGTAGAGTTCCCTCTATATCTCCAGTACCCCATCATCAGATCCTGACGTGATCACATTGAGACCAAACTGGAATTAGATATCACCTTTTCAAAATAAAATAATTTTTGAAAATGGTTTTTAGTTCTAAGAGTTCTAAGGTAACAAACATTAAAAAGATACAATCGATTTAAAAATCTCCTCCATTTTTTAAGTCGGTTAAAAAGACGTATTATGCAATATGTGAATTTTAATGTAAGTAACAAATACCTATCCTACCTATTAGGTAGTGTATTTTAGCGCAATTTAAAGTTGTTTGATTACGAGTCTTGCATGTCTTTTTTTTTGTTTTTCGAAATGGACAGTTTATTTATGGACCTATTAGCATTTTAAATTTCACCGGACTTTGTGGCCTAGCGCTGAGGTGAGCCTTGCATGTCTTGAATTTATATTTGTATGACTATTTTGGTCACTTTGGTACCATAGAGACTGCAGAACATCGTGCATGTCAGATTAATATATAAATACCTATTTTTGAAAATTAATAATTATTTTTCCCTTACATTAAATAAAACTAATGTCACAAAATCCCTCGGGACCAGTAGCTAAACTGGAGTGAAAGTTTGTAAAACTTCTAGGATCTAATAAAATTATATAAGTACAATACTTTTGGTACAAACCTCTATGAGCTCGCAGCGGAAGTGGACGAAATAAAGAAGTGTCAATCCTCGCTCCAGGGACATAGCGCGATGCTCCAAGGTAGACCGCCGCGGCGTCACCCATACCACGAGTGGCGCCATCTGTTGGTGCTGCTGCTGCTAGCGCTGCTAGCACCGAACGTCCACGATGACGAGCCTCCGCTGAAGCTCGTATTTCACCCCTTAAATTTTTGAATTGTGTATTAATCCAAACTCTCCACATCATGGAATGTAACCAAACAATTAATAAAAACAAAAGACTTACTTCAGCATATTTCATAAAGGAAATTAAAATATTGGCAGGTATTCAAAAATGATGAAATTCGGTAGCAACTTATTTTCATGGATTGAAAGTTGTCAAAGGAGACGTTTCAATATTCAAGGGGTTCTCGGCTAGCTTTTGTACGGTTGTTTCCAGGATTTTATAACATAAATAGAACGAGTATTGAACACCAATATTTCATCATTTCGTTTAGCTTTGTCTTAGGAAAACATCTTCTCATTCGTAAAACAGCTAACTACACATTGAAAACATGGCGTCATCTGTCATGTTGATGTTTAATTTATACTTCAAGTTTTGAGGTTACTTGAGTTGTAACTATTATTTTCCTTTTGACGAGCTTCTTTCGAGTTTTTCGTTTGATTTAATTATTCACCATCAAAATAACAACTGCAAAAATCTTCATTTATAATCGATAAATTGTGATGTCGAAATCGAAAACAATGCGTAAAATAATATTTTGATTATTTCAGGTTGCCAAAACGATTATTATCAAGTTGCCACAGACTTGATGGTACCTACAAGCATACTATTTCATATTTTGGTTCAATACGGAAACGTCACCTCGGTGTGGCCACGTGATGTTATGGTTGTTGTTTCAAAGTAGAACATAAAACAGAATGAAATTTTTGAAATAGTTTTAGTTTATTTACCACATTTTTTCATACATTCCAAACTGGTTTACAACACGCTAGCCGAAAATGAAATGAGGAGACATTTCATTCATTTCATTATGAATTAAAAAGCTCAGAAAATATATCTCAAACAATAACAAATACTTTATCCATATCAGTATTTACATGAATATTTCCAATTCATTTAGTGTAATATGATTGATGACGGATTTCCCTCATTCATATAAAAAAATATATTCCTGTTGCCTCCATGGATGGTGCTAAGAAAAGTTGCTCTGAATATTTATTTAATAAATAATGACAGAGTCTCTACGAAACCACATTGTGTACGATTGGATATCTGATTTTCTGAAGGAACGGTCGATTAGAGTCTTCATTGATGGCTGCTCTACCGACTTAATGGCTATTAATGCCGGGGTACCTCAGAGATCTATGCTCTTTACAATGAACGTGGTTCTTCCTACATATTAACTTGTCATCTGGCATAATCGATCAGGTATGCAGATGATAGAACTGTTGTTGAGAGCTATACGTCCAATGCACGGGCGAGTCTACCTGAAATCCAGCTTTGGAAATCCATGATTTAACGCGTTGACTAACTCTGCGTAGGTTAGTGGAATGGGGCGATACCAAACTAGTTTAGTTCCATCCGTCAATAACACAGGCATGTCTGTTCTCTGCGAAAAAGAGCACTTGCAACCCCACATTTAGTTCCAAAGTATACCGATTACGGAACAGCTAGGACTTTTGGTTGTTAGTGTTACACGTAAACTTAGCTTCGGGCACCAGGGATGTTCCCTAATAAATTAGGGATTAATTTATTTAATTCTATCACAACAACAGCGCATACGTCGATACATAAAAAAATATGCTGACTTAAACTAAGGGCTGACATGCAAACCAGTTATAGGTATGCACAGCATTCAATCAAAATAAGTATTATTGGTACCTACAGAGTATTTAAAATAGTCAAAATTATGTTATTATATTTTAGTGCATATTAGGTAATTGTGTGGATTATTTATTTATAATACAATTATGTCATTGTACAATGTCAAAATGAAATGTTAAATAACATGGGATTAAGAAATCTGAGTCGAAAACTATATTAATGTAAGTGAATAATAATGTCAAGCTAAATTTAAATGTCAAGAATTATCAAATGTCATAAGATTCGATACCTTATATAGTGGAAAATAATAACAATAATGTTAACAATGTCTAAAAAATTGAAATTAAGTAAAAATATTTAAACATTAAAATTAAAATCAACAAAAAAATACTATAATAGGACCAAAAAAAGAGAAAAAGAAAATATGGGAAAAAATGATACTCCAAACTTATGAAACTACGAATGATTCCAGTATTGTGTAAAATCTGATAAAAAGTCGTTAAATAGGCGCACAGAACAATTCAGCTTCAGATTTACTTCGTTGTATGTAGGACAAATCCTAGAACACTGTGAATTAACACCTATGTTGGTACGATGATGCTTTATATAAAATGTTTTTGCCAATGCTTGTCTTGGTACAGTCAAGAATAAATAACATACTCAGTCAGGACAGTCGATAACATTATTAATAATTTTATGCAAAAATATTAGACCGTGGAATTTGCGTCGGAAACGTAATGTATTTTAATTTAAAATATGTCAATCTAATGTTGATGTCTGAAAGCAAGACGTCTAGTACCTAAACGCTCTTTGTATGCTCTCTAAACGTTAAGAATACTTACTGTACAGAGGGTTCCATACTACAGACGCATATTCTAGGTGACTAACTACGAACTAATGTGTTGAATAATAAAATCCTAGAGCTTGTGCTACCAAATTCTTTTGCATTTCTTTTCAACAATCCCAACATTTTGGCTGCTTCATGATTATTGAACTGTAAGCGGCTATCAATTATTAGTGAGTCAAAACCCTTCACACACACAAAAAGAAGTCTTTGCCAGCTAAGATTAAAACCATTCTAACAAGCAACCCGTAAAACCGAAGTGTCGAAGCTTTTTGATCAACAGAGCGTGATTCACTTTGTCGAAAGCCCTATTTATAAACAATCTATTTTCAATGCATCAACCTACATATGACTGACCTAAGGGATTACAATAATTGGAGGGACTTAAGTGATCGAAGTCACTTGATCTACCCCAATTTATGAAGCCTAGGTTAAAGTCACCAACAATTAACTCATTTTCAATACAATCCATAGCATACTCGTAATTAACCTTATTTTGAAACGTGCTATGAGCATCCAAAGTGACAGGGGGTGGTATGTAGGCAGCACAAATAGCAAAAGTTTTAGATGCGTTGTTAGTTGTTTTTAAAAAATAGATAAGTTTGGTCTATATACGTCCACTTATATTCCAGTAGTTTCTCCTTTGTTGTAGGTGTATTTTAGCTGCAATAAAGGTTTTTATTACCAAGCAGCGGCAATAGATCCGCGCTGGTTGAAGCGTCTAACAGTCGGACGTTGGATTATTATTTGAATGCATGGCATGGATGTTAGAGTGGCTAGGATAGTTGGTTCAAATTTTTTTATTTAACATTTATCGTATGAGAGAAGGGCACAGAACTCCTTTGCAGCCTGGTCCATCATACACATGTATTAAGTATTATTTATTGATTTTATAAATAATACTCCATAAGCGTTTGTCTTCCATCTCATCGGATGAAAAATGATGATGAAGACTAGGATGTAATACGCCTGTCCAAGAGGTGCCTATAATTTCTAATTTTGAATATTCCAGCGCTATATGTTTTAGAAAAAATATACGCCGGCAGCTCCTAGAGTCTGTCAAGCGAGTCTAGTCCACAACCATTTTGCTGATTTCTTATAATGGCAACACTATTATCTGTCAAACAAATTGTCACAAATTCTGTTGTTAACCTCGAAATATTCCTGTTTTTGTTGAGTTTTTAATTTTATAATGCCGAAACCTATTAAAAGTAGTATCAGGAGCCTATTATTTACAATGATTAATAAATATAATCATGTAAAGAATGAAATTGACAACGAGTTATTGGAAAAACGACGACTTTTGGATGAAATCGTTTCAACATCAGGTAGGTTGGCTACAACATGTTGATACTTTTAGCACAATTGTATAATTTTATGTATTTTAAAAGTGATGTGATCAGCATTTCGGTTTTGGTTTAGATTCAGACGTATTCACTTCCACCATATCACTGGACCTGAACGCAATTGAACTGATATGGAGTTTGGCTAAAAGAAAAATAGCCAGCAAAAATTTAGGAATTCCTGGTAAAGAAACGGAGAATCTTATAAAGGAATGTTTTAATAGTGTCACAGCCAGTGATTGGAAAAAATGCACAGATCACACTATTAGTGTCGAAAATAAGTACAAAGTAAGAGACAGGATATCAGAAACAGAGTTGGAACCCTTCATAATTTCTGTACGTAATGATGATACTGACAGTGATTTTTCATATGAAGGCAATGAATTTCTTGATACTGATCTAAGTTCTGATAGTGACAAATAAATACCTACATTAAATGCTTTTTCCTTTATTTATCCTTAACAATGTTTTTTTATCACAATTTCAAGTATTAAAAATTTTCAGCGTGTTACATCAGTGTTGATACCTCAAAGATTTTTGAATTTACCGCCTTTTTCATGGGACTAGACTCGCTTGACAGACTCTACCACATTTTAGCTGTGCGAACCGAAATGGATAGCTTTTTGTTCGTAAGAGTAGGGACGTTGATTAGATTTCCTGGTATTCATTAATATTACTAACTATCATCCTGAAGGCTCGACGGTACTTCATTTCTAAACGACTGCTAAATCTCTACATAGTCCAAGTTCGATCACACATGGAGTGCTGTAGCCACGCAGCTTTGTACTCAGTTGACTGACGAGACCAGTTTTTATCGGTCGTCCAAAATTAAGTTTTGACGTAATCGACGAAGCCGGAGGTGGTTGGTGATCGGTACAGATATTCTCTGGAAAGTGGGTGTTAAATTAAATAAGTTCCTTTTAATGGAGAAAAGGTTGGAGTTTTCGCCTGGGTTTTGGAAGCTTTGAACCCCAATCGATTGGCTTCACCCCAAATCAAAAACCCTACGTTGTATCAAATTAACCCATTCGATCATCGACTGTCTCTGATGCTGGATCTGGTTTGGACTAGAACGCGCATTGGACACGTATCTCTCTACAACAGTGCTGTCTACATCGTAACCAATAATGTCCTCCGATAGAAGGTCAAGAAAAAATTGTATTTCAGAGAGAACAGATCTTTGACGTACGCCAGCGTTGATCCATATTAAGTCAGATGAGAAGCCATCAACGAAAACTCGAATTGCCCTTTCTCTCAGGAATTCAGATACCCAGCCACAGGGATTGTTAAAAGTTGCCTCTCCGTGCCCCTACAAGGCCATCCCACGTAGGTGCGTGACCTACACTAGTAGGTCTCCAGTAGAGCAGCCACCACGAAAACCATACAGTACCTCTTTTTGATGTATTGCGCAACTTAGCCTCCATCTTGAGGCCGACCGGAAGTAACGTGGGTTGCTATCTAGACGTGAATAAATTCAAATATTTATTTGTCAACATTTAAAATTACTTAAATCTTTTCTTAAGTTTTCACGATACATACTTTAAATAAAACACTTTAAAGTATGTATCGTGACCAGCATTCCTGCCTTATATAAAGGGTGTTACTGACAAGATAGGAGGCATTCTTCGGCGAGCTTCAATCAAAACTATCTACAAGCCGCACTCAAAGATAAGCCAGCATCTTCGTCCAATAAAATCAAGCATCCCTTTACAAGATCCAGGCGTTTATAAAATCGACTGTGACTGCGGGCTCTCTTATATCGGTCAAACCAAACTGTGTCAACTCGCATTAAAGAACACATCTCTGATGTTAAAAATAAACGAACCTCAAAATCTGCAGTTTGTGAACATTCCATAGACAAGCCCAACCATTATTTAAGATTTGATACCGTGAAGATCCTAGCAAAAGAGAAACATTTTATACCTAGGATGGTCAGAGAAACTATTGAAATTAAAAAACATCCAAATTTCAATAGAGAAGATGGTTGGAAACTTTCATCAACATGGGATCCAGTACTTAAAAAACATCAAAATGAAAAACCAGCAAACTGTTAGACTGCAAACTCAGGACACAGTCAGTGCCTTTTGTGTCAATCCGGGACGTTATGCGAGAAGACTGAGAAACAGATGGCGTTAATATGTATTGACAATCATGTAGTTTTTATTACTGGCAATAGATGAACAACACCTTAGTCTATCGTGACCACGGCAACTGCAAAGTCGAAAATAATGTCAAACGTCGAAATAATTTTTAAAATTAACTAAAATATACGCGATAATATCCGGTAAAAAGTGTTTTATTTATTTAAAATTACTTGTTGTTCTTGATGTTATACAAAGCATGACTCTACCAAGGTTTCGGAATAATATTCGAGAAGAAGAACGGGCAAAAAACTTTACAGGTGTGAACAATCCGCAAAGAGATTCCCAAACAAGTCTGCCTTTCCTTGTGAGCCAACGAACCGCCGGGTCAGTGCAATGGTGACAGTGATAAGCGACAGAAGTTTATCTCGACCGACTTAACTGTCCATGGTATAAGATGATACCTTGTACCTAATGTGTTTGTTTGCATCACTTGGCAGCAGTATTGTTCGCTTGCTTCTTCTCCGGGAGAACCATGGCTTTGCTTCTGCGAGCGTCAGCCCAGGTAAGGTAAACTTCATGCCTTGACATATTACACTGGATACAGCATCAGCGCAACACGCTTGCCGCCAAGGATGCCACCGCATCTAATTCCAATCTGCTGACTTCTAGCATCATACTTATTTTTTGCCTTTACGCTGGTATTTTTCACCAGGCAGTGAAACTTTCAATTTAAATTATAAATTTTAATTTTTTGTTTCGAATAAAAAAATGGCACGGTTTCTCTATCTATTATTATTGTAATATAACAACATAAAGTTGCGTTGTTTACTTTAAATTCAAAGTTGCAGGTAGCAAAATAAAGTTGTATCAGTAATAAAGTTGTAAATATTTATAATGGAATAGGCATTACAACTTTTACTGTAAGAAATAGTAAATAAGATAAGGCCGATATATTTATTTTATTGCACATTCTAAAGTTCACTTTTAAGTAACCTGGAACCATTTCATTCTATGCCAACTGTCAAAAAGTTTTTGACCTGGTCGACTAGTTAACGTTTATCGTATAAGAAAGGCAAGAACTCCGCCATATAGAGTATTTCGTAAGTATTTATAGATATATTAAAATATTATTTTACATTTATTTAATAGATTGAACACTGAATAAGCATACTCTGGTACGTTAGAAACTCCATACTTTCAGCCTACCTATCTTATACTTTATATTTGGACCAGCTTTTCTTAGCGTCATATATAGGTAAATGGAACTATTTTTTTTTCTTATTTTGATTGCGGAAATTCCTCACTGGGAAAACTTCTGTCGGGTCTCTTTCCTTTTATTTATGATCACATAATCTATGCTTACGTACATTTGCTATGGCAGAAAAATATTTCTCACCCGAGAATATCAGCAAAATGGTCCCTCATGGGCAATGTCACGGGCTGCGCAGGTGCGGGGTGACGAGGCACTGCTGGTAAAGGCAGAGACTTGGACATATGCACCTGGCCTGGCATTGCTTCCAATAAATTATCGTCCTCCTCTCTCAAGGCACTCCTAATAGAAATAATAACATACATAGTTTAAATAAATAATTTTCAGTAAAACATTTCAAGGTTTCCTATTACTACCGAGACACAACGCAGAAATATACTAAATTTGATTTAACATGGTATACTTAGTACGTAATAATACCTCCTCGAGTGAGATAATGGCGGCGGAACTATGAGCGCGGCACCTACAGCGAAGTAAGGAAATCTGAAAAAAATAAGATTGTATACATTGTTAGAAAAGGAACACATATGTGCAACTACTACGTTTATAAGAATTTTGGATCATCTAGACTTTCAAATTTTAAAAAGTCAAATTTGTCATGATTTGTCTGTTTTAGTGAATCAATCGATAATGTAAGTACATATTTATTTATTTCAACTTTATTGCACAAATGTACAAAGTGCGGACTTAATGCCACAAGGCATTCTCTACCAGTCAACCATTGATCAATTGGAGAGGTCAGTAGTGCGGAGTTATGAAAAAAAAAGATAACTAGATAATTGAAAATAAAAACATATAATATAAAAATGAAAATATATAAATATATATTCACTCACTCATATATATAAATATATTTATATTAAATATATGTATATAAGATACATATATGTAATAAAAATATAGTGGAATAATAATTTGTAAAGGAATAGTAAAATTAATATAATTCATTAACCCTTGACAAAAAATGAGCTTTTACGCGTAGCTTAAATAAAAATTTACTAGGAGCTTTCCTTAATTCTACCGGCAAACCATCCCAAAGCCTTATGGCCTGAACCACAAAAGAATAGGACATAAATCCAGAGTTATGTGAAGGAGTATGCAGGCTCAGATTGTACGTAGAACGCAAACACCTGTCGTGCGAGAAACCAAGGTACTGAAATTTAGATTTTAAATATTCTGGGGCACAAGGATCATTGAGAATTGAATAAAGCATGCAAAGTATTCTGACATATCTACGTTGTCGGATCGGCAGCCATCGTAACTTTCTACGATAACGAGACACATGGTCATACTTACGCAAGTCGTAGATGAAGCGAATACAGTTATTAAGCAAACGATCTATTTTGTTAAGGTGTACTTCGTTAAGGTCCGAACAACATACGTCAGCATAATCGATGATGGGCACTATCAGAGAATTAATAAGAAGTAATTTAGTGTGTACTGGTAGAAAATTCTTGAATCGGTACAACATGCGTAATCCAGCTGACACTTTTCTACTCATCTCCTCTACGTGTCTATCCCATTTAAGAGCAGTGTCTATATGTAGACCAAGGTCTCTGACAGATGGACAGAATGAAATCCTAGAATTATTAAAATATAACGGCGGCACGGAAGTAATATCCATCCTATTCAGCTGTCGCGGACTACCCACAATAATGGCCTGACACTTAGCGGGATTTACACTGATTCCGAACTGCTGTGACCACAGGCTGATGTGAGTAAGATCTGCGTTTAGCGAATCAATAGCAGTACCAATATCTAGAATGTGAGCTTGTCTGTATATTTGGAGGTCGTCCGCGTAAAGGTGAAATGAACATCTTAGTTTGGAGGTTATTAAATTAATAAAAATTGAAAACAACAGTGGAAAAAGTATACCACCTTGCGGGACGCCAGAATCCAGACATATCCAATCCGAAGGGGCAAGACTATCAGGGCAAATTTTTATAGCTTGCGTTCGTCCACGAAGGTAGGAGGAGAACCAATTAAGAACAAGAGGAGAAAAGTTCAGCAAGTTGAGAGTGGCAAGAAGAAGGTCGTGATCAACAGTGTTAAAAGCATTGGAAAAATCAACTAATACTAAAACAGTTACTCTCGCTTCCTCCATGCCTTCTCTCATATCGTCAAGAATATTAACAAGTGCTGTACAGGTACTGTGTCCCGGTCGAAATTCGGACTGAAATGGACTCAGCAAATTACGGGATATTGTGAAGTCAGACAACTGCCTGTGCACCACAGCGTCGATAACTTTAGAGAGATAAGGTAGAATTGATATTGGTCTAAAATGGCATTGAAGTGTAGGATTACTTATTTTAGGAAGAGGAATAACTAGGGCTTTACTCCACAATGAAGGAAACTTGCCAGAGGAAAGTGAGAAATTCACAATGTGTGTGAAGATTGGAATAATATTTTCCAGCATTAGTATAACCATTACTCGACCAATTCCATCCGTACCCACTGCTTTAGATTTTAAAGAAGTAAAAATTTTACGAACTGTATCCAAAGTGACCTGTGAGAATTCAAAGATATCATTTGTAAGTTTACCAAGAGAAGAGATAGTTGATAAGGTTTTGGATTTGACATGGTTATTGAGTGGCAAGGAAGAAGCAAGATGTTTATTCAAATCATTAGGGGAGAATTTTGAGTAATTCACGGTAGAGGATTGTTTACCCAGCCCAATAGACCTAAGAAATTTCCAAACATTTGCTGGAGATGAATCTGTGACATTATCATGAAAGTGGCGTCGCTTTGCATTTCGAATTATTTGATTACATCGATTTCTTGCTGATTTAAAACAGAACCAATTTACTTCGGTTTTATTAGATTTAAGTTTAAAAAAAGCTCTATTACGAGTATTCATCGCCTTCCGTACGTCTTGATTGAGCAGGAGGTCTTTCAACTTTAATTTTGCGAATTGGTGCGAATTAATCAAATATCGATGTTACTATTTTACAGAAGATACTAAGTTTATCATTTATCGACTCGGCTGCAAACACTAATGACCAATCAACTTTAGTGCATTCTTTGTTAAAGAGTTCGTAATCGATTTGTTTATAACTTCTAATTTTAACAAATTTGGGTGGTTGCTTGAACATTTTGGATTCTATTGTTGTATAGAGAAGATCATGTCTTGAAAAACCTGGAGCAACCACCAGACCGTGATTGAGAATGAAATCAGACGGAGAAGCTATTATCACATCTAATCAGGTATCTGGAGAGCCGTAGTTATGATGAGTTGCATCGAGTGGAAGGATTTCCAAGCTAAATGCTTTGGTTATGCTTTGTAACCGAAGTGCTCGAGAATTGTTTACAAGAAGGTCTGTATTCAAATCACCCATGATAACGTGATATGAATACTCAAAGGCTACTCTCTCCAGAACAGTCTCCATATCACAGAAATAATCGGCACACGGTGGACAATAAATTACTCCAACGCAGCAAGTTAATCCCTTTAAGAACAACTCAATGAAGATATATTCCGCGGTGCGTGCGTATTGACCAGATGACATAGAAATAATTTTATGTTTAATAGTGGAGTTGAGATAGATTGCTACGCCACCGCCACCTTTCCCCAATCTATCATTACGAATGAGAGTGTATCCTGTTATATTATATAAATCACTGCTAAGATTAGGTTTGAGCCAAGATTCAGATATTAATAGAACGTGCACAATATCAGGTTTGAAAATGCTTAGGTCAGTGAAATGTTGAGGAATGCTTTGAGCGTTCAAATGACAAATATTGATGTTATCTAATGATAAAAAGTTAGTAAGGTTCAGCGGAGAAAGGGAATCGGTTTCAGTATCACTCAGGGAGCAGAAGGTAACTTCACTACCAGAAGTACTAATTGAATGAAATGAATCATCTGACATCATGCAACAAAAAAATTATAATAAAATAAAAAGAATAAAAAATAAAGTAATAGGTAAATAAATATATAGTTAAGTAATTACTATAAATAAGGTTTTATATTTAATAATAAAAATCTATTAAGTAGGAAGAAAGGATAATAATAATATTAAGATAAAAACTATTAATAAATAGATAGTCTACACACCGGCAATTCGAAAGATAATCATATCAGTATTAAAGATTACAAAAAGTGTCCATAACAACAAACAAAACAGAAAATAAAAATTGCAAGTCTAGAGTCATAATTCACACATACACGCAACAATAAACAACTACTAAATATTGCAAAAAAAAAATCATGAATTTTAATTTAATTAAATTAATTAAAAACAATAATTAGTATGAAAGTTGGGAGACAAGCATACAGCGCATTAGATGGAACATGGATGGTAAACAACATAAAAATGCAAACCGGTTATGTGACGGCGATGGGTCTCCGCGATGCGCCAGCCGATCAGTCTAAATAGACCTTGCTGATATTGTTGCAGAATTATTACACTCGTGTTTAGTGAATTGTATTAATCGACTTGAAAGTTAAAGCAATTACGATATAGTGTGTAAGAAAAAGCACAGATTAAGGTGTTGCATGCAGTGTGAATAGACCATTTAAGTGATGTTATAAAAAGATAGCACTCAACTACTTTGGGTGGAAACACTAGAAATAATATTGGAGAGCTCTGCCATAGTCTCAAGCTTGCACCGTCTGCCATCCGGGGTTTTAATGTTAATCACACCATCCATTGTCCAGCAATGTGCAACGCCGAATTTCTGTCTTGCTTCCGAGAACACATCATGCCGTGGTTTAGTTAGGAACTCTGACAATGTTACACTGGATCCCTTGAGGGCAGCCTTACTTCTCCACAGTGCACTACGTACAGATAAATCGGCAAACTTGACTACGATAGGCCGTGGCTTCGTGTCGTTACGGACAAGTTTCCCCATCCTGTAACTAGCGGATATGCTGTTGCTTGTGAGCGAAGGCACCTTGCACTTATTGGCCAAGCTGGAGACTACCCTGGCACATGTGTCCTCATCGGGTTGTTCTGGAATGCCATGTACAAGTAGCATTTTGCTTCGGAAGTGCATTTCAATGCGATCGACACGGTTCCGAAGAGCATCCACTTCGGCGCGCAGTACTGAGAGGCCGTTGCAGACAAAGCCCTTGAAACTCTGGAATTCCATGCTCAGCGCAGCAATGGTGGGGCTCTTGCGGTTGGACGAAGCCGCCTGGTTCAGCTCAGCCTCGAACTCAGCCATCTTCTCTTCGAACATCCTTGCCATAGAGTTAATGTTGTCTTGTAACTGCGAGTGATTAGTGGTCATCTTGTTGTCTCACGGTGAAAGAAAGTTTGCAAAGGAAAGTCACACTGCCGGTGAGTAGAACTACTTAAAGTTTATTTTGATACATGTAAAGTCTACTTTTAACAATAAAAATACTAATTTAAATAAAAAATATTCAGAGAGTTAGAGATTTTGATGTTCACTCGTAAACTACCCGCCAAAAAAATGTATCTTACATATCTTAATCATAAACATAACTATGTACCTGAGGGCTTGTGGAGCAGTAGGCCGATCGCGTGGTGGGTAACGCAATAACGCAGCTAGCAGCGCCAATGCAGCTGGTGATGCTGCAGGAACTGCACGTGCTAATGGAACTCCTGTAGCCACAGGAAAGCGGAAACGCAATGCCTCTGCCAGTGCATAGCCTTCCGGCCATGCATCACGATCAGGTGTTCCAAGCACTGCCACTATCTTGTGAAGTTGGTCGATTTCGGAATTACCCGGAAAAAGAGGTCTATTCGTGTATAGTTCAGCCATGATGCAGCCAAGCGCCCATAGATCTATGGGGGCTCCGTATCTTGTATCATGTAGTAAAACTTCAGGAGCGCGGTACCATCGAGTAGAAACATAATCAGTATACGGAGGACGTGAGCGTACTTCTCTCGCTAGGCCTAGGTCTCCGATTTTAACAAGCTCTGGTCCACTGCACAGCAAGTTTTCTGGTTTTAAATCTCGGTGGAAGAAGCCATGCCGGTGCATATGAGCAAGACCTTGTAATACTTGATAAAGTATATTGCGTAGTACAGGTTCCGGAAATGGCCGCTCTGCATCTCGCATCAGTTGATACAAGTTTCCTCGCATGTATTCGAACACAAAGTATAGAGTGTCGTTCTCACGAATGACTTCACGCAACTTTACAATGTTGGCATGGTTAAGCTTTTTAAGAGATTTGACCTCACGGAGACTCATTGCTTCATCCCATGAATAATACTTGCGTTTCATACGCTTGATGGCAACACGCTCGCCGGTGTCACGGCGCTGAGCAAGCGCCACGGACCCGTATGTGCCATCGCCAAGTTGTTGCAACACCACGTATCGGTTCATATCACCATATCGTGGTTACGGCACAGAAATTATGATCACTATAGAACTAAAAACATTAATTTTTCAAACAGATTCTAAGCAAGTTTATCATATCTTTTGAACCACGATATCATTACGTGATTAGCATTTTAGGATTTAAATAAATTGATTGTTTATTTCTTTTCAAAACACTCATATTTATAATCAACAGAAAGATTGTTGTATCATTTATTATGTTCCCATGACAACAGTTGGTAACGTTCATATATCTTCACTTAGTTAAGTTTGTGTATTTCGAAACGATACTTTCAGCGGCTTGACTGAATGCGTTCTGTCAAACTTATTTTGTCAAGGATCTGTCAATCAAAATTGTCAAAAAGCGTGTATGTATTGTATGGTGTTGTAAATAAATAAACCGAAATTGTGTATTATTGTCCTGCAGTAAATTAGTTTAATGCTTGTTTAAGAACTTGAGGCTCTAAGGCGCCCTGCAACTGCGTTCGAACACCTAGACGTTCTACTCATAGTTAATAATCTGGAAGCAATCCCTGACCGCCAGCAGTCTGGAGGGCGGCGAGGGTGGCGCCGGCTCGCGCAGCCGCGTGTCGGCTGAGCAGCTAGAGCTGCTGCTATCATTCATGGAGGAGCACCCAGAGTTTGCTAGCGGCCGGCACGCGGTATTCTCGCGCTTCTCATCGAGTAAATTGTGGCGATTGTTGGCCGAACGCCTAAACGCAGCAGCAGCGGACGCCGGCGGTGCTAGAAAATCACCTGATAAATGGTGCCGGGTAGGTGCAGTTTAATTTAAATTACTGGGATGATGTTGCTGGGCAGGTCTTTTGCTTATCTCCATTAGGCAAGTCAAAACAACATCTCCATGTTGTAAAAGTAGAGTGAAATTATTAGTTTATTGTTTCCATATCCTTCCAGTAAGAATTTTCATCACATCTGTCAATATTTTCAATCTAAGTTTTCTTAAAACTAATCAAATAAATCTCCAACAATAACATACAACAAATAGTATACATATGTAGATCTTAGTACTGTGCAATCGCTGAGCATATCATGATGTATTGTAGCGGGCAGGGAAAGGGGTGCTTGTTATCATATAACTTGATTTAGGTGTTTATAGTCAAACTGCTAGTTCAGCTTATATACAAGGAGCGGCTGATAAGTTTGCGACCTGAGGTACTTAGCGATGACTATATCATCTTGTTACTGATAACACTAGTTGCCGAATTTAGTGGTAGTATAAATACACCCCTTTGTTCAATTTGGTTCAGTAACACTTCATTCCTGGAACAAGCAACAACACCATTTCTGTAACCAAACAAAAATTCTCGCTATTTTGAGCACCGTACAGTGATTCAATTCCTTGTGAAAAAAGGAAATGTCATCGGCTCTTCAAGATTCTGGGCCTTCATATACCATGGTAAAAAAATGGGCTCGGCTTTTTCAACAAGGAAGAGAGGGCTGTGAAGACGACCCCCGCCCAGGTCGCCCAGGTAGTCTCTGAAGAAAATGTTCAAAAAGTTGAAAAATTTGTATTGGCCAACCGTAGAATTAAATTGTAGCAGATAGCTGAGTTGCAGATTAGTAAAGAGTGAATCAGGAGTTTTCAGGATTTTTTGGAGTTGTGTCAGAGTGATTTGGAGGAAAACTGTGATCACATTTCTTTTTAATTGAAAAAGGATTAGATGTTTGTCTTCTGTCTCACCTGATAGAAAGTGACGATGAAGACGAAGGTGTTGCATGTCTATCCTCGAGATACCTATTCACTCGACGCTTGAAAGAACTAGGACTATAGTTTTCTGGAAAAACAGACGCAGTCAGTTCATTCCACACCTTGGTGACCCGCACCAAAAAGGAACTATCGAAGCGTTTGGTTCGACTTCTTGGGATATCTACCATGAAGGGATGGAAGGACTGTCTGCGTCTAGTAGTCCAATGCAAGAAGGGTGTGGGTTCAACCTGATAAAAAAGAGCATTCGCGCACTCACCAAAATGTAATCTGTAAAAGACTGCTAAACTGGCAACTTTCCGACGATGGTTGAGGCTTTGCAGTTTTTAGGTGGTGAGGTCATAGTTGTTAATAATTTTTCGGGCTCTTCGGTCAACTGCGTCCATCACTTCAAGTTGGTACTTTGCAGAACCATCCCAAAGGTGGCTACAGTACTCCATACAAGACCGAACTTGAGCTGTGTACAAATTAAGTAGCTGTTCAGGGCTGAAGTACCGTCGGACCGTCGAGATAATTCCCAACTTCTTTGAAGCAGTTTGAGCCATGTAACCGTAGACAAAATTGGAAACATCTGTATGATCCGGAGTCCGAACACAAGGCTATGCAGTGGATTTAAAAGGGAGAAAGGCCACCAAAGAGGTTTAAAGTTGATAAGATTATGGCAACCATTTCTTGGTATAGTGAAGGAATTTTATTTATTGATTAGTTGCCTGAGGAAACTACAATGAATGGTCAATACTACGCAAATTTATTGGGTCAACCACGTGAAGCAGTCGTTCAGAAGAGAAGAGACGAGGCAAGTTGGCGCGCGCAGTGTTGTTTCTGCAAGACAACGCGCCCGTTCACAACCTTATTTCACTTGAGGGGGATTACATTAACAAATAAAAAATAAAAAAATTAAATTAAATTAAATAGTACTATTATGACAATGTAAGTCAGCTCTCAGTCTTGCATAGCATAAACCTGGTTTGTAGTTTCTGTACGTTATTATTATAGGCAGAAAATGTTCCAAGTTGTTTATTTGTTCTCTAAAACTACTAAATTGACTTAGAAAATCTTTAAATTTAACATACTTCATTCAGAAGCTGCCAAAGGATCAGGAACTTGCTAATTAACAGCTCAGAACATCTAGTATCAAAACAAACTGATACTATAATAATACTAAACTTGCAATGTCAGTTAAACTACCAACCAACCTAGTTACTAAAACTAGATTTCTTATTTATCTAGTTGAACATTCCAGTTGAACAGACTAATTAAGCCACTTCTTTCTTTGTAAATAGGGCCCTATTTATAATTATTGGATCTAAATATTTATAAATGTTTTTATTACATTCCAAAGAGTTCTTAAACAGATTAACAAAATCAGTTTATTTAAAGTTACATTAATAATTATTATTTTAACACTCTAACATTGTCTTAGTAGTTGATCACAGAGTCCTAGTAATAAACCACTTTATGTTCAAATAGTTTACCACAAGTAATAAAATTCCTATTTTGTTTAGGTACTTATATTATTATAATATTATATAATATTTATAATATTATAATATTATTCAATATAATATAATATTTTTATAACAGATAATTTTGAATACCTTTTTATTTAATATTCTGATCTTCTGTTGTTTTAATGCCTGGCAATAGATATATATCAGCATATTGAAGAATTTGTGTAGAAATGGGAAATAAAGCATACAAAACTATACACTTTTACAAACAACAGCTTTGACTGAGAGTTCTCCTCTAATATAATTTAAGAAATATAAGAGTGCAGACTAATATGATATTATTTTTAAGTGTTGGATAAGGTATTCCATATTTTCGTGTAGTTTTTCTTATTACTACCCTCTGTTATTTATAAAACTAAAATCAAGCTAAATTTATCTTTGGTGGCAATTCTAATCTGCAATAATGTACAAGGTGCTATAAACCTGCAAATATTATACATTTTTTATTCATATTTCATCACATAATTCACAAGCTTGATACCACGAAGCACATAAAGTGGTCAATCAATAAACATTTTTTTTTGGGTTAGTTTCAGTAACTGACCATTGTGGTGAAATACTAAACACAAAATAGATATACCTACATAAAGTAATTTGAAAATTAAAGTAGTTGACCATACTAAAAACACAATAAAAATATGTGTCAATTAACCATATCTAATATTTAATAAGCTAAAAACTTAATAAACAAAATTACGCGTCCCAAACGCACCATGAACTACTTGGAATCTCCAGCGTATAAGGCAGCTTAAGGACGCGTATAATCGCTAAGGACGATTGACGACCGCTCATTCACGTTTCGCGTTTCGTCTTTGTTCGTGAAAAGCTATTGGATATTGCCGTCGCCTCATTATCAGTAGTATTTTTGACCAAACACAATTATTACAAAATCTATTCATAGGTTTATCAGAAAATAGTTTTTCGAATGTCACCATGTTCAATTTTTTTAAATAAAAATAAAAAAATAGAAAAATTATGTAAAATTGTCAATGAATTACCATAAATCAGGCTGAGAGCATAAAACACTATATAGACTAGTATTTTGTGGCCCTAAAATTTTAAAAGTAGCAATATTTTGTGAGCTTCTTTTTGGTTCACATCTGGTGTTGCTAGATTTTTAGGTCAAAAAGTCCATTGTTAGAGACATACTTGATGCTGCGGCGACCCGTGCGACGAAGGAGAATGGATTGTAGCGTTTATGCAATGGGAGATGGTAGTTTTTTTTTCGAAATGGACAGTTTATTTATTTTAAATTTCACCGGACTTTGTAGCTTAGCACTTACGGCGCTTAGCCGGAACTTAAGCTACTCCTACATACGATACTCCTAAGGGCACCGGAGAGGGCACGGACCTCGGCTTAGGACGTCGTATCTATATTAAAACTACCACTGGTTCGGAAGGGTCATCTACTGCCAAAGAACCAGCAAGAAACTCAGTGGGAATGCTTATGACCCGTTAGCCTGGCCAACCGGTGGGTAAGGTGATTAGATGCCGTGTTGCCCTATTTCTAACTGGAACGCCGGCGTTTTTTGTTATAATAGCGTCGTCGGGATTTATTACGACATCACGCGGGCGCCTGTAACGAACCGCCGCATCTGGGTTGGCAGCGAAGTCAGCGCAGTCAGCTGACTTATTGACCAGCGGGTTGGGATGGTGGGGAGCATTGTCTAGAAGCCAAATTCATGAACACGGCAATGGTGGGCAACTCGAGATCCTTATGTAGATCAAAGTTGCGTACATAGGGCGGGCCCCGACGCACGTGATTTAGATTCGACTTGCTAGCGTATGCGAAAGCCACACTGGCATATGTCATGATGGGGCGATGCAAGTTTTGTAAAGTGTAAGCTTATTTCTAAGCGACATTTTACTCTTTTTGCAGATTACAGGGCTCGGTCCCGGAATCATTTTATGTGATCCGCGAATGGAGTCCACTATCTAAAGTGACTCAAGTAGGATCGGAATATCAAACAAAGTGATCTGGCCTAATCTTTTGGAAGCTTTCCTAGAGGTTGTCCTATAGCAGATTAAAAGAGAGAAGTACACTGCTGCACTTTTTCTGGGCTGAATTCTATTCTCCATCTCCTAAACCAAGCGCCTAACGCGTTGGCTGCGGATTGGATCATTCCAGTTGACCTACGTAGATTCCTACCAGATGTGTATAGCGCGGTGTCGCCTGCGAAGAGTGCGAGTTCTACTTTCTCCGTCCTTGGCATGTCACTAGCGTATAGTGAAAACAAAGTCGGAGAAAGCACCGAGCATTGAGGGACACCAGCTAATTTTAAGGTTGGAGCGTGCACCTTCCAATTTGGAAAGTTCGACAGTTTGGAAAGTCTCGTATGATGTGCACGAGGCTGTCTGGCACGCCTAGTTCGAAGAGCTTGAATAACAAACCGTTGTGCCAGACCTTGTCGAAGGCTAGCCACGTCAAAAAAAGCGCACCCGTGCCTATAGGTTTTCGACCTAGGTTCCTTTGCTCCAAAATGTGCTCCGTGATGCGGTGTACCTGTTGGACACAGGAGTGACGGGACCTTAAGCCGAACTGTTCGTCCGGTAACAGGTGCTTGGAGTGTATGACCTCTCGAAGCCTGTTCAAAATGATCCTTTCGTATCATTTGCCTATCGCACTAAGCAGACTAATAGGACGGTAGCTTGTAAATTTTGTGGGCCACGGCCTGCTCTCTTTTTTCCATCGGTGGGAACGCGTGGTTAATTTCCCTAAAAGATATTTGTGCTTACCCACTTTATGCATGCTATGTGTACTACTTAGGTTCGCATGTTAGCTTAATAATAATTTAAGTTAAAAATAAATAAAGCCTATCGCGCTAAGCAAGGACAGTAGTGTGAGGGGTGAAGGGGCGTAGCGGAACTAGCTGTAATAATAAAAATATTGATTAATAGATATTCATTTGATATTTATCAATTCATTTCATAACTTATTTATACACATCGACCGGACACCGGAACGGTCCGTAAAACGACTGACATTCTTTCTTTTAAAGTATTTATTTTATTCAAATTCATTCATTTTCGACGCCCCATTCCCCGGGCACACAGGAAATTTATTTATTCGCAACATGAATAAATAAATTTCATAATACTTATACAATTCAAAAGCATTCCTAGCTAGCCTGTCTAAGCTTAAGATGGTCAATCCTAATACAAAATCAACTAAAGACGGCTGACACTATCAGCTAGCTTCAGAGAGGGTTTCTTTCAAAATATATTTAATATATAACAAGTTATAAAGAGCGAAATGTCCTCTTGGAAACTGCTTTCCGCGAAAAACCATCAAAAATTCGGAGGGCGTCTCAAGTAATCAACATATAATCTTTTAATCAAAATCAAATCACAAACGCATCGTTTTAAATTAATATTTTTGAAAAATGATTTTACTTATATATACCTGGCTGACTTATACAAAATACTGAGGAGGGAAGATATAATCAAATCTACAATAATCATAGAAATCATTAATACATCTGTCTCGTAACTTTAAAGGTAAAATTGAAACAAAACAACGAACAAATCGAGAGACTCATAATACATAGTACTACAATCCGAAATCGTTCTTCAATTAAATATTAACAATCCTCCTCCTTTTGTTAAGTCAATGCGTGAATGTTGCATGGCATTCTTGATCTTTGATATATGAGAAGCTTATCGATATCAACATAGTTTCGAAATACATTTTGAAAATATACTGCATCCACAACTTTTCGTATATGCAAAATAAAGAATAATTTTGAATCGTTCAATTTGTTCTTCAACCCAGAACTAGGAATGGCGTATTATCCAACAAGAATGACCCCAAATGTCTATGACATTATTTGGGTTACACCGTCCCAAGTGCTCGACATTAGACCAAACTGAACTAATAGTCCGGATTGTGATGAATGAATTTTTTTTAAAACTATCTTAAATATATTAATGAATGCAGCTTCGTTGTCGCCATGCTTTGTAGAGCCGCATTGACCTCGATATATAGTCCTCTCGCCATGTTGTCATAGGTACATGAAAAAGATAACAAGCATAAGTTTTTATCTTTATAAAGTTGTCACTATTTACATTCCTACCTTAATCTAAATGGTTTCAATCTATTTACATGCACTTTTGTCTTAATATGAGTTCCTATCTACTTTATGACATAAATATTATTGTTACACACTTCAGTTACTCTATCTATACCTTTATATGGTCGTGATAATTTACTACTTATGCCTGTAACTCTTTTAGGTGAATATAATAAAACTAAATGACCTACTCTGAAGCTCACTTCCTTGGCTTTTCTATCATACAATCTTTTCTGTGCTAAGCCAGCTTTTGTCAAATTCACCCGACTTTAAGCATACTCAACTCGCGTATGCTTTGCCTTTGGGCAATATTTGGACATCGTGATTGTTCACGAAAGGCCCGGAAATTCGGGTTATCTATCAAACATCATAAAGAATGGTGATACTTTGGTAGAAGCGTATTTAGAACAGTTATATGCAAAAGTAACATATGAAGATGTTGACACCAGTCAGATTGTCACCTAGGGTTAATATATTTAGAAAGCATCTGTAACAAATTTCTATCAAAACGTTCAACTAATCCTATTGTCTGAGGATGCATCGTAGTGGCAAAACATTGTTGCGTCCCGAATCGCGCAACAGTTTGTTTAATTAGACGTGAAGTAAACACAGAACCTTTGTCCGAAATTAACATTTTGATCAATCCGTATTTACAATTTTCATGTGTTAGGAAATCGCATACGGCTTGAGCCTGTGGGACCGCTTTACAAATGGCATAAGTATTTCGAAAAACAGTCCATAACAGCTATAATAATCTTATTACCCATTGATGACCTGTTTAATGGGCCTAAAATATCTATTTGAACTTTTTCGAAAATCTGTTGTACCACTGTTTGTTGTAGCGGCGCAACGACGTTTGATTTATTTCTTTCTTGACATTGCTTACAACTTTTGATGTATGTCTCGATTTCCCGTTCGGCGTTGATCATGAAATAGCGAGATCGGAATTTGGATAGTGTTTTCATCAACCCCAAATGGCCCTCGGAGTAGGAATCATCATGTAATTCATGAATGACTTCATTAAAAAGATTTTTCGGTAACACCAACAATTCTTTCTCTATATTATTTATTCGAACCCTTCTAAATAGCATTCCATTACGCATAAAATATCCTATGAACGACGTTTGATGGCTAGACCTAATCGTTCTCTGCCATTGCCTACAAAATTGTCTATTTCTTGTTCACGAGATATTTGTATACATTCTAGGCATTTGAAGTCCGTCTTCTACCGTTCCGTTTTTATTCAAGTCCGTATCTAATAAGGGATTTCTACTTAAAAAATCTGCGATAACATTCTCTTTTCCTCTGAACTATATCAAAATCTTGGTTCTGTATCTCCAATGCCCATCTGGCCAAACTACCTAACATGTCTCTTTGATCTCTTAACCTTATCAGCGCTTTATGATCCGTTACTATTTGGAATTTCATTCCCCATAAGTAATGTTTGAAGTTTTTTGTTGAAGAATTTAAACCTCATACTAAACTCAAACAATATTTTTCTGTTATTGAATATCTAGTTTCTGTATTGCTTAATTTGCGGGATGCAAAACATACCGGCAAAAGTTCATCTTTCCCTTGCATGAGACCCCTAACGCATGATCACTTGCGTCTACGAACAGCCTTGTTGTTATATTTTTTTCGATTGAAAAGTGACGTAAGAGGGGAGGCCTCTGTATTAAAAATATTATTCCGTCAAAACAGTTTTGATGTCTTTCTGTCCAAATGAATTTAGTTTGTTTAAAGGCCTTTTACACTACCCAATTTTTAGGGACCCTTACCCTAACTAAGGGTGGTGTGATAATAGTTAGAGAATGAGGGTCCCTAACTAGGGCGACCGGACGGGCCCGCAGCCTTGCTCCCTCACCACCCTTACGATCGAGTAGTGTAATAATACTTAGGGCAGTTAGGGAACTCAGTTGTCGCGCAGCTAGCGTGGAGTGCGCATGTGCAGGCACTGTGGTGACCCAGATTCTTCTCCTCTTCTTCTTTTCTTCTATAATATTCATGGATCAACTACAAAAGCCACCGCAGTCGTTGCTTTTTTTAATGGTTTAGATAAAATAGGTGCCATGATACGTCTCTATCCGCTTGCGATCGAATGCAGACTGTACACAGAGAGTGAGGGATCCGGTATTCAGTGCAGTGTAATAATGACGCCCTTGCAAGGTGGCACTCCCTAACTACCGGGCCCTGAGTAACGTTTAGTGTAATACCACTATTACGCAATAGCGTTGTCAAAGGGAATGTCAGTTCTGCAAAATTTTCAATGAATTTCCTATAGTATGAAAACAAACCGAGAATTGATTTCAATTCTTTTACGTTCGACGGGGCTTTCGCGGAACTTATTTTCCTAAGTTTGTCTTCGTCTGGCAATACTGGAAATAACATGACCTAAAACTTCGATTTTATCATATCCAAACCTACATTTCCATGGTTTTAGGGTCAGATTAGCCTCTGATAACATATGCATGACCTGATTTAGAGCACCAATGAACTTTATCCATGGTTCGTTGGAAAATTGCCCCACTAGTTCTTAACCCAAAAGGAAGGACATTAAATTCGTATAACCCGGATGGTGTTATGAATGTTGTCTTATATTTATCGTCTTCCTTGATTTTCAATTGCCAATCTAAATCTGCAAAAAACAGCTCCGTTCAGATACGAGATTAGGTCCTCTATGCGCTGAATCGGATATGAAATTTTTTTACTAAGACTACGGGTGAGGCAAAGGGACTTTGTGATTCTCTTATCATGCCGTTCTCTAACATTTTAGCGACTTGTTCTCTAATTATTTAATGCTGTTTGCTCGACACTCTATATGGCGGTATGTATCGGTGTGGTATCTGATATTTTGATTGTCACCTCAGCCATATTACATTTACCTAATTCGTTTTTATCAAAAGCAAACCTATCTCTATATTTTTATAATAATTCTAATATCCCTATTTATTGTTGTTTTGTCAACTCGGGTGAAATATTGAACTTTACTTTCAGTTCTGCCCCAACGATGCATGACTCATAAAGACATTATTCATTATTATTTACAAGATTATAAAAATATACATAATCATTCTCAGAGATTCGTTTTGGTTCGTATTTTACAATATCCAATGAATTATCAGATGTTAAAGCTTCCTTTTTAGATATGAATTTAATGGGAAAGTCTTTAAGCACCATTACTTTCTTAGAAAAGTCTAAAATAACTCTATTATTTGATAAGAAATCTTTACCGAGAATCATGTTCTGTGACATACTTTCCAGCACTTAAAACGCCTGTTGTATAACTATTCCTTCGATCACTATATTAAATATCGTAACGACGCACCGTTTACAGCAGTTACGTGAAGATCAACCCGTGTTGAACAATCCTGCTCTAATTCTTCCGCGAATTTCTTACTTATGACCGATATTGATGCTCCGGAATCCACTAATACCGGTAATTTTATGTTTCTACCCGTGAGTTCGATAAATGGACTAACCTTGGTGTTTTGGACGTTTTCTTTTCTTAATGGCATCATTACAGCTCCGTCCTTTACTGGTGATGCCTCCTCGTGTTTAAATGCTGTTGGTTGGCATTTGTATTCCTTGTAGTATTTGCCCAAAATTTATTCATCTTGCCATGAATAAATTTTAAGTTGGGAACTTCTATATTGCGGTCCTCTTCTTTTTCTAAAATCATACTGACGCGGCAGATTCATTGTTTGGGTCGGGGTTTGACTAGGTGATGTGGATAGCTGAGTTGGGCCATCTCCGTGATTTCCACTGCTCGTACCCGCTGTTGTTGTTAAAGGGAGGATAAAAGTGATGCCTTGGGGTTGTTAAAAAATACTTTTCTGTCTTATGGCCTTTTTTAAATCGTCTCTGGAATTATAAGTATTAGCGCACAATTTATTCTTATAAAAATATGAACACGCTTTTAGAAATTGTTCGGTGAAAGTTTTGTCATCGATCACAGCCGCTTTCATGGCAAGTGATGAACTTCATTCATAAAAGAACTCGATTGGGTCTTCCTTGGGTTGTTGCTCCCGGGTGAAGAAAGCTGCCAAATAATTAGTTGTTGGTGGAAATTTCTGTATTAATTTGTCTTGTCATATGTTTGACATTTCGCACTCTGTTTTTTATAGAAATAAAGAGCCAGGCCTGATAAATAAGCCCCTGCGTTTACTTTTTTTGCTTTATCATCCCAGTTTTGCATAAGACTGGATTTTATTTCGTAAATATTTATAAAATCGTTAACATCACCTTTTATGCCATCGAACGTAATGTTTTCCATTTTTTTAGCTCGTCAGGGTATCGTTTCCTCTTGTTCGTAGATTGTTATTTTCACAGCTCCTTTAAAGCTCCTTTTGAATACGAAAATATTTATTTTCTTCGGGAATTAGACTTTCATAGCCGGCAAAGGGGCAAGACTTTCATAGCCGGCAAAGGAGCAAGACTTTCATAGCCGGCAAAGGGGCACGCGACCCACCTGATTGTAGGTGGCATCCGTATCCATTGACAATAATGGACATCATTAGACGTAGGTGTTTTATTTATTAAAAGTGATAGTGATTATTATATCTAACTACTAATGAAGCCCTGCCGACCGTAGGCTACAGTTGAAATGGAGGACCCCAAGATATATTTTAGTTAACTTAATTTCGTATATCTGTGTAACTTTGAAGTTTAACCTCAGTTTGTTGTTTCTTATATTTCAGTACTGGGCTGACATAAAATACAAGGCACGGAAAAAGACAGCTGCGGCCGGGACTTTAGGAGATCTATCTATTGTGGAAGAACGTCTGCGAACTATACTTGCTAAGGATGGTATGTGCAATTTCGTGAAGTTAATGTTTTCTTGTTTTATATGTATGTGTATTCGAGGCTCTGCAGTTATCTTTACAAAAGGTTTTCCTGAGTTGAGAACCATGAAATTGGTGTATGGTTTTCTGTTTTATTATTTTTTAAAAGAGTTTAGGAGCTTGGAGGTAGGTGCAGGAGAAAGCAAAGACGGTTTTTATACAAATTTAAACTTTTAGGCACGGTCCGGGAGCAATACCGTGAAGTGAGCCGCTGCGGTTTATAGGTACAGTCGGTGAGCAATACCGTGGAGAGAGTCGCTGCGGTTTGTAGGCACGGTCGGTGAGCAATACCGTAAAGTGAGCCGTTGTGTTCACTGTGCGAAAATAAATGCAGTATCAGTATCACACTCTGTTTAGATAACGTACCTTAGCCTCAGCAGAAGAGTGGCAACGATGCACACGCGTGGCGCCATTGGGCAGCACGGCGCCGCCAGCTTCTATTGTTGTTTTACGGTTTGCGACGTAATGAAAAAAAATCACTTACTGTTCATTTTTTAACCGCACTTTTTTATTGCGTCACGATTTAACTGAACTGAAAATAAACCCAATCATGGCGCACTATCCTATATTGTAGGACAGGTGCGAGTTGCGCCAAATCTCTCCCGATACATACGTAAAGTTAACACTGCATTCTGGCGACATTCGCCATACATTAAAATCATGTCTGTATACTCTGCAGCACTGTAAAAATGCTGTTGTCGTGGCATTTTGTTAAAAAAACACACACACACACACACAGACAAATGTCAAGTACCTAGTGTCAATTTCACCATAAAAATTTTTTTTTACTGAAATACATAAATAATACATATACATAAATAAAAACTGAATAAATTAAACTACCTAATAACCAGTTTACAATAATTCTGCACAATGCGCGAGCGCGAGTATCAAAATCACTGCAATAAGCACATGCGCAGTGGCACGGAAGTCTAGCGGTGAACTGACGAGTGCGGAGTGACGAAACATAACTTCCCAGTTGGCAAAAAACATAAGTTATAAATAGTGCAATTGGTGCAATTGTTAGTATTCAATACTTATTTACAGTTACGTACCTAAGAAAGTCCTCAAGAAATCTGGGCTTTGAGAGAGTCCATGATTGAGCGGGTGGATTTGGCCTTAAAGAAAGTGTCCGATTGGGGCGAGTCCAACTTGGTCAAATTTAACCCGTCGAAAACACAGGCGTTTTTATTCTCCGCGAAAAAGAGCAGTTTCGACCTAACGCCCACTTTCCAAAATGTTTCTGTTCCCTTAACCGACCACCTAGGGCTTCTGGGCGTAACTATATCGTCCCAACTAAACTTCGGGCAACAAATTGTGTCCATGGCTCAAACAGCTTCAAAGAAGTTGGGAATCATCTCGAATCACCTTTTTGGTGCGGGTCGCCAAGGTGTGGAATGAACTGTCTGCGTCTGTTTTTCCAGAAAACTATAGTCCTAGTTCTTTTAAGCGTCGAGTGAATAGGTATCTCGTGGATAGACGTGTAACACCTTCGTCTTCATCGTCACTTTCCATCAGGTGAGATAGAAGACAAACGTCTTATCCTTTTTCAATAAAAAGAAAAAAATGGATGAACTATAATAATCATCAATGCACTAAAATAAGAGTATGTTTGCGTTATTAGAGTTTTTATTATTATTATTAACAATTAACAATTTATTATAAGGAATGGACTATGTACCTATTATAGTAAACGTTAATTTTTTGTTTTTACGATTGAATTTATGAATTTTAACAGAAGCGATTCGAGTCGTCCAGTCTATGCGTAACACGTAAAACCATATCATAAGATTTCACTGTCTACTTCTTTATTTATTTTATCTCTAACTACACTTAATAATTTTTAATAAGAACGCTTTTAAGTACCGTTATGACAATTTTAAAAACACTATGTACTAAGTGATTAAATCTAAACATTATAAACATAATCTCGAATCATTTTCTCTTTCAACTTATTTATTAACCGATTATTGTTCCCTTTACAAAACAGTGGTAACTAACTGATGATAACATGCTATCTTACATACAACTCTAGAAAACAAGTTTGGCGGGTTTTTGTAATTTTTCTCAAAAATATGATTTTGCACTTAGCGGCCTTTTACGGTAGGACGGCAGAACAGGTGTGTCCACCCTGCATGCGCCCCGCTCAGGGGAATTCCCGCGCTCGGCATATAACGCACTACGTGGCAACGTCGCATTTCTCCAACTAAGTACCTAAATAATGTTAATTTAAGTTCATTGACTCATTGACCTAGTGCTGCAAATCTACAGTATGTCTCTACGAATTTGCTTAAAATTAAAACTCTAGTTTTTAACCTAAATACTGGACCGATTTCTTTCATTTTTTGTATACTGTTAGAAGAGGCGATAACAAGTATGAAGTTTCATTTATTGCCCATAAGTGGTATCCATACTGTATATGTTGGCTTCGCGAGTTGGTAGTTTCAGCTTGAAATACTTCATTGTTCGCTGTAGCACGGGGTAAGGTCTGCCGTAAGGTGGTTTCAGCGGTTTTCTTACAGCATCGACTCAACGAACACGTGACTGCATGACTGTAGGTCTTTATGTACGAAGATGGGCTTGCTGTTGGTGTGACAACTCAGGCTGCAACAACTCAAACAGGCTGGAAACTGTGTAGTGTGGTTCGCAGTTGGTCGACGAATGTAGCTGTTCAATCCACTTCTCGTTGTTTTCTAGGCGAGCAGTCAGTGCGGATTTTAGTGTGCGATGCCAGCGCTCGATAATGCCGTTGCACTGCGGATGGTACGGTTTAGTGCTGTTTTTCTCTATACCAAGTAGTTTCATGAGTGATGCAAACAGTTGGCTTTCGAATTGTCTGCCTTGGTCCGTAGTGAGTTAGGACGGGCACCCAAATCTAGCGATCCATGTTTTCATCAGGGCTTCGGCGACGGCTTCTACAGTGATTTCGTACAGCGGCGATGCTTTGAGCCAACGAGTTGCGCGGTCGATCATCGTGAGCAGGTATCGTTCGCCGTTCGGTGCTGTAGGTAGCGGGCCAACGATGTCGATGTGCACGCTGTCAAAACGGTGTGTCGGTGGGAAAGCTGCAACGCTGCTGTTTGTGTGTCTGTGAACCTTTGACTTTTGGAACTGGATGCAGTTCTTCGCCCCCGTTCCTACGTCTGTGTGTAGGTGTTAGGGGAATGCGGAGATATTTTCTTGAAACTTAGGTTTGGCTTGAGAAGTAGTTCTTTCATGTGTATCTTTTTCTTGCGCACGAGCGAGTTGTTCGTAACAGATTGGCGTCGGTGTAGTGATGGTTTCGACGCGGGAAAGGGCGTCGCTGTTGTAGTACGGCGCCAGCACAGTCGTTTGAGGCGTCGCACATGAGAGCGAGTGGGACGGAGTGATATGGGTGAGCGAGAAGTACTGCGTTTTCTATCGCTGCCTTGCAGTCTTCGAAAGCTTGAGGCGACTCTTCGTTCCACTGGATCTTTGTCTTGTCGTGACGTTTGCAGTTGTGCAGATAAGCGTTCAGTGGCGATTGAAGCTTGGCAGCCTGAGGTATGCTGTCTCGATAGAAGTTTAGCATTTCTAGGAATCTTCGTAGGGCTTCAATTGTGGTTGGTCTCGTGAAGTCTGATATTGCCTGAATCTTATGTGCAGGTGATCTGATGCCGTTTTCATCTACGTTGTAGCCAAGAAAAGTGACTTCTTTCTTGACAAACACAGACTTGGATGGGTTGATGGTGACGCCATACTCATTGAGTCGGCGTAGCACGGTGCGTAGGTCTTCCTCGTGTTTCTGCTCAGTTGTGGAAGCGATGATGACGTCATCAATAAACGGGTACGCGAAGTCTAGGCCAGAGAGTATCTGATGGATGAACCGTTGAAAAGTCTATCCCGCGTTCTTCAGACCTGGGCACATTCGTGGAAATTCGAAGAGGCTGAATGGTGTGATGATGGCCGTCTTCTCAGTGTGACTCCAAGACTGGCAATTGTAAATAGGCTCGGTTGAGGTCGAGCATGCTGAAGAGCTTCTTCCCGGCGAGTTGGTACGTGAAGTCTTTGAGTCGGTGTCCAGGATAACGATCGGGTTTTGTAATGGCGTTAAGTTTTCTGTAGTCGCTGCAGACTCGTAGTTCCCCGTTTTTCTTAGAGACGACGACGAGTGGGCTTACCTACGGGCTTTTGCTGGGCCGGCAGATCCCTTGTGACATCATGGTCTCGAACTCCTTCTTCACAGCTGAGTAGCGCTGGAGCGGTATGGGTCTCGCTTTGGCGTAGACTGGAGGGCCGGTGGTTTCAATGTGGTGTTCGACATGATGTTGTAGTGTTGTGGAGAAGGCGGACGGTCTTGTGACGTCCGGAAATTTGGCTAGGATGCGATGGTATTTCTGCTCCAGGTCTATTGTGCGAATAGTGGGTGAGCTGGACGTGCACAGCGGCGCCTTGACAGACAGGTTGGTGATTTTGTCGATGAGACGGCGGCCGGCAACAACGATCAGGAGCTTGTGTTGCTTGAGGAAGTCTGCACCGATGATGGGTTTGCTGACGTCGGCGATGATAAACTGCCATCGGAAGGGCCTTCGAAGGTTGAGGTCAAGCTCCATAGTTTTCTCGCCGTAGGTGGGTATTATGGTGTTGTTCGCGGCGTACAGGACAAACGGCTGTTGTTGCGTTTGTGTTCCTTTCTTCCTTGGTATAACAGAGATGTTTGCTCCGGTATCGACCAAGCAAGACAATCGCGTTTTCTTATCCGTGACGAACAGGCGGTGTGTAGTTTCTAATACGCCGGGTCCCGCCGCAGTCAGCGTAGGTGTTAGTTTTCCAACGTATCTTTATTGTTCTTATAGGAACATGGCGTAGTGCAGCGTCGGGCGTGCTTGCCGAACCTCTTGTGGTAGTAGCAGTAGCCGGGTGGTGTGGCGGAAGCAGAACGAGAACGAGTACGTTGGCTCAACTGGCGTGTTGGCGTGCGGTTGCGGGGAATATACCGTGTCGATCTTGAGTTATGTAGCTCAGCGACTTCTAAGTGCAGTTTCTTGATCTCGTTAACTAAGTATGCAATTTCCGGGTCCCGTGAGGGGTTCGCGGAGGCGTTCACTGCTAGCACTTCGTTTTTTTGTTCCATCATTTTGTCGGTAAGTAACGCTAGTTCATCGAATGCAGCGGTTTTTGAGATGGAATTGCTGACGACGAGCACGAGCGGACTTGCGGGGGCATGTGATTGAGCCATGTGGCATCCCCAGACGTGACCTACAGAGTTGAGTTTATCTGTCCAGTAAACATACGTGATAAAAGTAAAATCATGAGATGATTAAATATTTCTGTATTTCACACGTTTATATCTAGTATATAAGCTCATTATTTTAACAATTCCGTGTCTTAATTAACAAGCTTTTTCCTGGTCGTAATAAGCCACATAAGTCACAACGTCGAGTCGGGAACCTTGTCGCGAGCGTAGTTTCGCATACATCGTAGTAGCTGCGAAGGGCGTTGGTCTCCGAGCTCCATGTCTGACAATAGTTGTCGACAATAGTTTTTGGAGTTGCTTTTGGTCGCTCTCTTCGTAGACGGAGATAAGGCGTTCTTTTAGATCATCGTACTGGCGTGGTCCTGGATTATGTAACAGGTCTGCGACTCTTTCTACGTCTTGCTTGCTAAGCTGAGGTATTAGCAACTGGGCCAGCTGCGCTTGACTTCGCTTCAGGTCTTGGGTGACGGCTTCGAATGTGATGAACCATAGTTTCGGTTTCTTGCGCCAAAATTGGGTGATGCGCATCGATAGGGCAATGCCAGAATGGTTTTGTTGTTCTGAAGCTGCTGTTAAGTGCTTTTGTGATTCCTGTGGGCTTCTCTGATTCTCCTTGTTTAATTGTAAGTTTAACTCAGTAAGTTTAATTGTAAGTTTAGTTTTTGTGTGTCTGTTCGTGGCATCGTAACACCCATACAAATGGATCAATAGATCAATTTTGAAGATTTTTTTTGCTTAAAAGCCGAATTAATTGGAAGTGTTCTCAGCGTTAATTGAAGGTATTCGGTTCAGCAGTTCAAAATTTATATATTTACGTTAAGTACTCAAAAAATATCTGCCTAGATCTATCTTTTCTTTTATCTAGTTGCAAAATTCAAGTCGTCTAATACACTCGGCGTAAATAAATATTGCCCCTCCATGAAAAATAGTTTCAACCGACTTTAAATGCCACTTGAGCAAAGGCATGAGTGAGAGGTAGCAAACTAAAGGTAATAAAGCCAATTTAAAACAAAACAGAAAAAATTTACTTTTTATTGGGTCAAAAAATTAAAGAACAAACATCATGGTCAGTCGATAGATTATTGATACTTAACATCGAAACAATAAATGGACACTAAAAATTTACAAAAAGTGCTTAAAATTAACTTAAAACCTAGTGTTACCCCTTCTAGCCCTTATAACAGCCTCTAAACGTCCCTTCATCGATCGCACCAACCTAACAATGGTTTCTTGTGGAATGTTGCCTCATTCTTCAATGACTGCATCCTGAAGGTCTTGTAGAGTGGGTGGGGGGGGGGGGCATCTCGTGACCGAACCCTTCGCTTCAGCTCGTCCCAAAGGTGTTTGATCGGGTTCAAGTCAGGACTCCTGGCTGGCCACGGCAAAACAGGGATCTCAACTTCCTCCAGATCTCAAACAATCAATGCAGTGTGGGAGCGAGCGTTGTCGTGCATTAACATGAATCTAGGGTCAACCTATCCCGCATATGGGACCACATGTTCTTCCAGGGTCTCGGCAATGTATCGTCGAGCAGTCAGGGCTCCTTGGCCGCGAGTACCGTCAGTCCTGGAAACGCAGACAAGGTCGGTTTTACCGTCCATGCTAATACCGCCCCAGAACATAAACGAGCCGCCTCCGTAGCCAATTGTTTCTTTGATACAGGGTTGAGAAAAACGTTCTCCCGGTCTTCTGTACACTCTGGCACGTCCGTCGTTGCAATAAAGACAGACTCTTAGTCTCATTGGAGAAGAGAACCCGCGTCCATTGCTCGAACCTCCAATCGACGTGGTCACGGGCAAATTGCAAGCGATCTCTGCGATGATGAGCGGTCAACATGGGACCAGTAGCAGGCCTACGAGCCACGATATTCTTCTCCCGTAGTCTTCTTCTAATCGTGGAGACGCTAACTGCTGTGGTCCGAGCTTCCCTGAGCACTGTAGTACCTGAACAGCATTGGAGAAACGATTGTGTAAAGAAAACGTCACAATGAAGTGATCATCTCTTTCGGATGTGCAGCGCTTCCGACCAGCTCCACGTCTCCTGATGTAGCCCCTAGTCTTCTGGAACCGCTGAATCTCACTGGAGGTCCTTAGATGTGTTCTCTTCGACCTCTTTTGACCTTATCCGGACCTTTTATACCCAAAAGAACAGGCACAACTCGCGACCCTTTTAGCGACCCTTTATGACACATTTTTTTAATTCAAATTAACGAACTTTAACAGAAAGGTTATTACACGTGCTTTTATTTGATATCAGTATTCATAATATTAAGCAATTATTATGAAGTCTATGTTAGCTTAAATCAGTATTTCGACGAGGGGCGATATTTTTGACGCCGAGTGTATTATCACCTGCGTGTAAGGCCTGCACCCGATTATCGTGCTTATAGCACTTCTATTTGTATTTTTAGGGTTCGTTGAATAGTTATGCGTGAAATTTTAGTGTGCCACGACTGGCATCAATGTGAAATTCAAATTTTAAAATATTTTATATCATCATAAGTCAAAAGTTTACAATTCTTCATCTTCGTCGAGATTGCGCAAATACAACTTAACTTCGGTTTTTAAAACGTATAATGGGTAGACTGAGTGGAAAAAAAGCAGGCGGAAAAAGGCAGTGAGGCAACTGGTGTAGCTTCAAACTACGTTAAAACGTTTATTTGCATGTTTTCATCACATTTGTTTGCTTTTTTCTGTATTGGCCTTTTGAAACTTCCATAGGAATTCAAATTGAGAACAATTTTTTGAAATATCTTGAGAGTAGGTAAAATACGTGCCAGAAATTTAAAATGGTACCAATCTAGAGCGCGGGAGCAATTTCTGTCATTTTAAAAGTAAACTTCCAATAACACTAACAGCTCACCGTTTGTAAAAGGCATTTTCTGAACTACTCAACAAAAACACAAAAATTCCTAGGTAAAATGTTGAGTTACCACCAATGTTTTCGTTTTCTTATCTTCTTTTTATTGTTGTTCGGCCCGTCAAACCATGAAGTTCTGGCATATGAGATTATACGAGTATCTGTATTTACTTATTCTTAGAGTGGAGTTTTCAATTGATTGTTAGTTTATGTATTCATTGTTATTTCCAATCATGGATAGATAATACTACCGTAGATATAAAAACACTTTTGAAATGACATTAAAAATAAGTGAAAGCAGTGTCTCAAACAAGCTGCAACAACAGAGAAGAGCTACAAGCAATCACACAGAATTTTATGCTCTGAACGAGTGCAATGTTGTATTTATATATATTATATTATAGATATAATTGGTCGTAATTTCGAACTACTACTTACTTAAATAAATTAAAGGGTATGAAATACAATAAATATTTTTTTATAGTAACACTCGCTGCTTATGACTTTCGATATGCAAATAGAAATAATGTATGTTTTATTTTTTAATACAACCGGGTACGACTTCCGAACTGATTTCAAGTTTAAAAAAATCTAAATACAGTTTTTATTGGCACTAAAATTGATGACATAGTTCCTAACATATCTTTGTATGTCCTATAGTTTCAAACTTGCTCATTCTGACCGATCTAATAGGCCACCCTGTATATAATAATAAGCTTTTGCCAAACATGTTTAATTAGCTAATAACCTGAGAAAAAGCCCATGGCTTATCTTATCTATATAATTTTTTGATCCTTAACTGATTGTTACAGCAAGCAGCAGCGTCACAGGAGCCTTAGGATCTCGACGCGGAGGGTCTCTATCTGATGAGGAACGAAAGCCCACACTAGACGATGACGCAGCTTCAGACACGTCCCATGCGTCTCGAGTAGCCAGTGATGAGTTGTTAGCTGAAGCAGCGATGAGAAGCGCATTAGCGGCAGAGAAACAAGCGGAAGCTGTCGCACAGGCTGTGGATTTGTTAAGGGAATTGGTGGCTATTGTCCGGGACAGGACTAACATGCGTCTCTGATCAGAAGTTTGGTGAGTGTTACTAATGGTTTTTGTTTATTTCGATGAAATTAAACTGGCTATTAAAGAACAGTTAGAGTGTTATGAAATCACTCGCGTATCAAGAGTTTTCGGTTGTCAGTTTATACTTCTATAAATATTATTCTGACACAATGTCTTACTGATGATGTGACATTGTATAAGAAAAGAAAACCTTAACTCGGAAATTTATCATCGCATATAAATATATAAATAAAAATATCACATAATTTGACTAATTACTGTAATTGTCTACAAAATGCACTATACAACTTAAAAAATAAATAACAACAAGCTCATACACACTTGACGTAATAAACTTGTACACAATTTTCCCAACACACTTGTTACTTGTCCCACTATCATCGTAATCCTAAGAGCTTTGTTACACATTCATATGTTTCATCAGCTCTATGCCTTGCTTTGACGGCACCATGCCGTAAAACGTCATTGAGTAGTTTGGGCTTTTGACGAAATTCATGCATTTTAACCCTTAAAGGTTTTAAAGCTTTGATGAGAGCTTGAGCGACCACTTTCTTGTATTGTAATGTGTTGAGGTGAGCTGATTCTTCCACCACCTCCTCTGGGGTTAAGTCGGCAGCAAGGCAGTGAAGTCGGACTAAGTTGGACACACCTGGACGAGTTTCAGGATCGTATGTTATCTGTAAAATATTTAAAATTGTATGTGATGAATCAAGAAGTACTTATTAGTATCATTAACATTATTACATTATTGGGAAATTGATTATTATAAAAGTTTGGGTTTTACAATAATTGTTATTGTTTACATTGTGTTTAATAAGGCTTTTGCCTCAAATTCAAATATTTATTTCTCAAAATTGACAATTGCTTGTTCTTATAGACGGTAAATAAAGCTTGACTCTGCCACCAGTTCGGAATAAGCTTCGTGACAAAAAATTGGCAAGAAACTTCACGGGTATAATTTTATGTCTGTACAAAATTATTCTTATCGAACACTCAAACGGCTCCCATTAACGCGGGATCCACCCATCACCCTCCTCAACCATATTACAGGGAAGTGGGGAATTGAGCGACCCGTCACCCTACGCTACCGTAAGAAGACGTACTTTAGTAACAATGACGCTTTAGAAATTAAGCGTCATTGTCACTAATGTCCTAATGTGTAACTATTCGAACGCAAATTCTCGTCTAAAGTAGTAGCCTCTTAATGTTTAGGGACATATTGGTAGTTTCTTTTACTCCCTTTTTACACTTTTTGACTACATCTTGTGGCCGAAAGTTGGTGAAATAACAACAGCTGATTGCCATAAATCGCAAAATTGAATTGAATTTACTACACCCTGTATTAAATTTAGAATAATTTTGAATAAGGACCACTCAGTAACATTACGGAAACTAAAGCCTCACTTGAGTTGCATCAGAAACTAGATTAGCCCTCAATAATCCTAAAATTATTGTTTTCACAGGTAATCTCACCTGTGGGGTGAAGTCAGTGACAGCTTTTCGGATTTTCTTCTCAATGTCGCTGTCACTGTCTGACAGCATGATCCTTGATTTGACATCTTTGTCAGATTTTGACATTTTCTTCTCCGGAGCTCGCAGAGACCGGATTCGATCGCTACCGTCATCTGGGCAGTAGACAATTTAAAATTAGTTTGTAAGATTACTTTAGAAATATATGACTTGTATATTTGTAATTTGGTGGAGTTTGATTTAACACACCTAAGTCTTTTAAATAGCGGGGTAAAGACTACCAAGTAAAATTAAGTGACTCCCGTTCGGTTTCGCTAAAAATTTTTTATTGAAAAAGGATAAGACGTTTGTATTCTATCTCACCTGATGGAAAGTGACGATGAAGACGAAGGTGTTACACGTCTATCCACGAGATACCTATTCACTCGACGCTTGAAAGAACTAGGACTATAGTTTTCTGGAAAAACAGACGCAGGCAGTTCATTCCACACCTTGGCGACCCGCACCAAAAAGGAACTATCGAAGCGTTTGGTTCGACTTCTTGGGATATCTACCATGAAGGAATGGAAGTTCTGTCTGCGTCTAGTAGTCCGATGCAAGAAGGGTGTGGGTTCAACCTGATCAAAAAGAGCATTCGCGCGCTCTCCAAAATGTAATCTGTAGAAGACTGCTAAACTGGCAACTTTCCGACGATGGTCGAGACTTTGCAGTTTTTTGGTGGTGAGGTCAAAGTTGTTAATAATTTTTCGAGCTCTTCGGTCAACTGCGTCCGTCGCTTCTAGTTGGTACTTTGCAGAACCATCCCAAAGGTGGCTACAGTACTCCATAAAAGATCGAACTTGAGCTGTATACAAATTAAGTAGCTGTTCAGGGCTGAAGTACCGTCGGACCTTCGAGATGATTCCCAACTTCTTTGAAGCTGTTTGAGCCATGGACACAATTTGTTGCCCGAAGTTTAGTTCGGACGATATAGTTACGCCCAGAAGCCCTAGGTGGTCGGTTAAGGGTACAGAAACATTTTGGAAAGTGGGCGTTAGGTCGAAATTGCTCTTTTTCGCGGAGAATAAACACGCCTGTGTTTTCGACGGGTTAAATTTTACTAAATTGGACTCGCCCCAATCGGACACTTTCTTAAAGGCCAAATCCACCCGCATAATCATGGACTCTCTCAAAGCCCGGATTTCTTGAGGACTCGCTCGCGCATTGGACATATAGCTCTCTACAACGGTGCTGTCATCAGCGTAACCAATAAGGCCTGGGGTTAGCAGGTCGTTAATGTGCAGCAAGAATAACGTCGCAGAGAGAACAGATCCCTGAGGTACCCCGGCATTAATTGCCATGAGTCAGAAGAGCAGCCGTCTAAGAGTACTCGAATAGACACAAATATTTAAGGAGTGAAGACAATCTTTATGTTAGGGCGATTTTCAATAAGAATATTGACGTAATATAAGAAAACATTCGCACAGTTACAAACCGCGAGCCCATGCGTTCTCCTAAACATCGACGAACCCGATTGTGTAGTACACAATGGACCAGTGTGCTATTCACTGAGTAATCCCGATTTATCCTTCATATTACCGATAGACGATCTCTTGTTTGGCGTCGTCGTGGCGAACAAGATCGTAATGAAATATTGACGCCACATTGAATGTATGAGGCACATACAAACACAAGTGCGAGTGTAAAAGAACCTAATCGAATATTGTTTGGTTCGCAAAAAAGATTAAAAATATTTTTACAAAAACTTTTTTGACAAAGAATGCACTTGTTTTATCATTTTCATTATAGGTTTTCTTCCTAAATAGCCTCTAATTGTGTCTTTTAGGAAATGTTTCAGACCCTTACTCCCATTTCTACAAGAAATGGGAGTAAGGAAGGAAGTACGACTCACTAGGACCCAGAGCGAGAATTGCTTGCGCTTTTTCATTTTTTTGTGGACGCCCCACATACTAGAGGACGAGGACACTACAAGAAATTCTGCTTGGCGAGAACTCAAAATCACTATGGAGACCTTGTGATTATGACAAACTAAAGGGCATTCTTGGATGAGCTTTATTTATTTATTTATTTATTACAAAGGAGACACAACAGAAACAAAAGATACAAGTAAGAATTTGACAGATACATAGTTTTACAATTACAATTGTTCCCTTGGATGGTCTCACTGAGAACATGTCATGATTTTATATTGAGCTGTTACATTTTTGTGAGATTACATGCGAAAATGAAATTGGATAAAAAAATTTTTTAAGTTTAGTTAAATGTAAATGATAGTGATGGTTTTATAACTAAGAATTCTAATTATAAAGCATTTCTTACATAAACTTATAGGTGGAAAGGGAGCACGAGAAAATGTCTATGTTATTTAACCTTTTATTATATAGATCACACATTCTACTTTGTGGTGCACGGAGACCGATGTTAGTTCTGGCTGGTGGCAAGTGAAATAAGTTCCTACAACGAGTAGTTTTGGCTGGAATTCGGAAATTCAGTTTTGCTAGAAGTCGTGGTGAGTCAATGTCGCCATTGCATGTCTTTTTAAGCGCCACAGCGTCGGCTAGTGAACGTCGATCTCTTAATGACATCATTTCATATTTTTGCAGTAAAACATTATATGAGCAGCGCGGTGAACGCATTCGATAATTTAAAGTACGCAAAAATTTATTTTGAATCATTTCTATTTTAATGTTGTAACATTCATACAATGGATTCCAAACAGGTGATACATATTCGAGATGTGATCTTACTAAACTCTGAAAGAGACAAATAATAGTATTTTTGCGTTTAAACACTTTTGTGATTCGAAAGATAAATCCCAACATACGGTAGGCTTATTTAAAATGTAGTCAATGTGAACGTTAAGTATAAGTTTGGTGTCGAGATGTACGCCCAGATCACGGATGCTCGCTACAGAATCCAACATGTGATCGCCCAACCGAAATCTACAAGGAATAATGTTTTTATTTTTTGCAAAAGTTATATGCTTGCATTTGTCATAAGCTAGGTGTAATTTATTTAATATGCAATATTCACTTAATCTATTCAAATCGTTTTGCATAAGTGTAATGTCATTTGGTTCTTTTATTTTCAAATGTATTTTTAAGTCGTCTGCATATAACAAAAAATTACTGTGATGAAAACACGATGAAATGTCGTTTATAAATAAAACGAAAAGAAGAGGCCCTAGTACGGAACCCTGGGGTACGCCGGATGTTACAATCACGGATGAAGAAATGTGTCCATTTATGACGACTGACTGGACACGGTTTTGTAAATAAGAAGAAAACCAACGCAATAGATTGCCCTTTATACCATTGAATGATATTTTTTTAAAAGCATAGTGATCTACCTTGTCGAATGCCTTTTTAAAATCAGTGTATACAGCTTCTATTTGACATTTCTGGTCTATACCATTAAAAAGATAATCTGTGAATAATAAGAGATTAGTCTGAGTGGATTTTCCGCTCACAAAGCCATGCTGTTCCTCTTATATTCGATGTTTAAAGTTAGTGTACATGTGTTTATGGACCAGTTTTTGAGAGGATAGAGATGGGCCGATAACTTTCTACGCTGTTTTTAGAACCGGACTTAAATATTGGCGTTATATAAGCAATTTTCCATAGAGAAGGGAAGATTCCTGTAGACAAACACTTGTTAAAAATAATTTCTAATGGATATGAGAGGCTTTTGCAAGTTATCTTTAAGAACAAAGGGCTTATCTTATCAGGTCCGGACCCCTTATTTGCATTAATACTTTTTAGTTCGTCAAGAATTTCGGACCTCGAGATTGTAATAGTATTTAAATTAAGTAACCCATTGTCATCATTATTAACTGCCTCATGCTCATTTGTATAAGCCCCAGGAGTAACAGGTTCAAAAACGGACTTAAAGTAAGTGGAAAACATTCAGCTATTTTTTTTGGGTCGTCAGATTTATTATTTTGATAATGCATCTCCTGAGGATATCCCGAGATTGTCTCTTTTAAATTTGATGTGTATTTCCAAAAATATTTTATATTATCTTTTAATGCATTTTCAACGTTTTCTATGTATGCATCGTAGCATTCCCTTACAAGAATTCTAGCACGTTTCCGAAGCAGAGAGAACTCTTGATAATCCCTTAACGAATTGTAAGTTTTCCATCGTAACCATATTTTTGATTTGCGAACAATGGTATAAATGAGACTTTTTGAGAACCAGGCTGGGAATCTCTTTGATTTTAATTTCATGAGAGGTACATTGGTATCAATTATACCGTTGATAAGGTCGTAAAATTTTTGAACTGCTTCATCGGGTGTTAAATCAGCTTTATAGAAATTACGTTTTTTAATATAAGTAGAAGGCAAACAATTACGTTTTGATATTGAAAAGTTTAAGTCTAAAGGGGGTGATGAGGAACATTATCTAATAAGGGATTATCGGAATTTGAAACGGTGAAGTCGGAGATAGTACTTAAAACAAGGTCTAGAGTTTTACCATTTTCATTCGCTATTGTATTATACTGTAACAAATTCATAAGTGACATAGTGTTTAATAATAACTTTGACGATTCAGTCTGGAATGAGGAGGTATCAAAAGAAGAACCATGTGTGGCCCAATTAATATAAGGTAGATTAAAATCACCCACGATTACATAATTAGAAAAACTCAAATTAGAATAAATAGGTTGTAATTTAAGAAGGTATTTTTCATAAATTTGATAATTACTACCTGGCGGTAGATAGCATGAACAAAGTAGCATGCCATGTGAAGGTAAATGTAAAAATATTTCTTCGAGTTCTGGAATTTCAAGATCAATCCTTCTTACAGCCTCAATACATTTTTTCACTAAGATTAACAACCCACCCCCTCCCTTTTTTTTACTTAGCGCTAAATTACGATCACGACGAAACACCGAATATGTATCTGTTTGAATTTCCGAATCGAGGATCCCATCAGACAGCCACGTTTCAACCAGAACTATAATACCGAATTCAGATGTTAACAAACTTAATTTTAAGCTAGTGAGTTTGGTTTTAATGCCACCGCAGTTTTGATAAAAAATGGATAACTAAATATGGATGAATATTAAAAACTGAGTGAAATATAAAAATGAAAATGAATATATAAAACATTTAGGTTCGTGCTTCCCATCACTAGTTGACAAAGTTTAAACAAGTTATTTAGTACATAAAGTAAATGATAATAGGCGTAAAAAAGTGGGTATAATTTAACATTAGTCATATTTTTTCTAAATCATCAGAGCATCGAATATGTAATATGCGGAAATCCTCTTTTTTTCTGAGTAAGATGCACCCGTTTTTAATCCAAATAAATTTGTAATTATTCGATTTCGCTTCTTGTCTTGCCTTGCTAAACAAAATTTTATTTTTTAAAGTTAGGTGCTCGTTTACATAAAAACGACTACTTTGCACAACATCGACGGAGGTCTTGTTGGCACCGAACAGCTAAACAACAGCCGAACATCTAAAAATCACCGGTACTTATCAACAAAGTCGGTGGATTTCTTAGGATTACTCCGCCACCACACTTTTTATTTATTCTTTCAATGCGAGGTCTAAAAGGTGGACAGTTAAAGCTACAATTTGCAGATTTGCTGTATGACCATTTTCATCTGAATTACAGAAAATTACCCAGAAACTTGCAGTGATGAATAAAACATTTAATACTTTATTATTACGTATTTTTTTAAGTCTGTACTAGGTAGTTTTCTTCTTCTTGACTAATTAATGATACAAATGAAAGAAAAATGGCAAGAGTGCATGTATTTTCAGAACCAACCAAAGACTTAGCATTTCATAAGTGAATACTAGGATTATTATACTCTAATAAAGCTTAATTAAACAAGTAATGCTAAGATATTTATATAAATTGGGGATAAAAAGATAATTTAGTTCAGTAACAGATAAATAAATGAAGCCATGTTATTCTAATGTTTTGCCCACTAAGAGCTATAAATTTCATATTACAAAAAACAATAAATTTCACAATAAACGCCCAGTATTTGAAAGGCGGTTCTTAATTTGTCTGATCTTCTTTGATCTTATTGGAACAATAGTCAGCAACGCGCACAACGAGTTTAGTTTAGGTCTAGCTACGAGTTACCGTAAATAAAGTACAGGTCAAAATCTTACGAATTTACAAGGGCTATGGGATGGTATGGTCATAGTGAGATGCTCGAATAAATATGACATAAATATACACATTACTATAAGCACACTTCTTAGTATTTTCACTTACTTAATATTGCCTGCGACCTATTACAACTCACGTACATCAGAATTCATAAAAAATTTATTCAGTAATTTTATGTGAAAGAGTAACATCTGTTCATCCATATATTCTCACAAAAATTCCACATTTATAATATGAGTAGGGTAAGATCAACGACAAACCTGCTATAAGGGGCTGCGGCGTTGGAAAGGCCCTTCCATATCGATGTTTGAACGTAGTGGTCAGCAATCGTGCGAGCTGCACGTGCTGTGATTGGTCGGCGCCCACGGGCACGTGTGTGGCTCGGTAAAGAAGAATATCGGCCGCTTGTAGCACCGGGTAGAATAATAAACCAGCTTCGCCAGCGTAGGTCTTCTCTGAAATATTTTTTTTATTAGAAAAGTATTATATTATTTATTATAAGTAAGTTATTTAAAATACTTAAGTAGTTCAGCAGGAAATCACAGAGGCGACGTTTACTGTTTAGTTTTTCTCTTTTCAAATTAGAAAAAAATAATTATGCAGGGTGTAACATAATGGAAGCATAATACTTAAGGGTCACTAAATATACCATTGTTAGAATACATTGTAAAAGAATTGGAGTTATTGGAGCTTTTACACATTTACATTTTTTTACTTTAATATCTTTGACAGCCCTGAGTGGTTTTCATACCTACCTATTCATGAGGCGCGCGAGGCGCAAATAAATAAACAAATACGAGTTTTTTTACTTATTTGAAATCATTAAAGTAACTAAAATCGTGTCCAGTTGCATCGCATCACGTGCTACTCGATAGGTAGGTAAGTGATGACGGCTGCGTCATGCCTCATGCATAGGTAGATATGAAAACCAATTAGGGCTGACAAAAATGTTGAGAAAAAAAATTGAAATAAAAAATTATGGAAGTCTTAACCAGCCCCAATTACTCCAATTCTTTTACAGTATATTCTAACAATTCCTTCCTTTAAGTTACACCCTGTATAGTAGAAACAATGTTAATCATTATTCTGTATTACACTTATTTTTTAATAAACATAATAAGAAAAGTCACGTAGTTGTGGTTAAAAAAGTTCTTTCTGTAATTTTCTACAATCAATCAATAAAATTCTAAGCAATTTTAAACACCATATATGTAATTAATTCTAATTTTTATATTATAGTTCTATTACTGATACACTTTATCTTTGAGAGTATTTGTTTAAAAATGAGTAAAAGAGTATTTTCGTACTACATCTGAGCCAAATCCAAAAAAAATATGTTCTAGGGCTGAGCCTGTATTTGTAAATCCCCTTCAAGAAATATAAAGTGTGATCACAGCACACTACTCTGCATATAAATGAGTACTAGTATAATTTCAAAATTACTACTAATGAGCAAAGAAAAAGGTCCTAGGTGTGAAAAAAACCTTTGTTACCTGCAACTTTCTCCTTGTACTGCGGCATATTAGTAAGCCGTGCATGGGACGTGATTGTAGCAAGTTGCCAGCACAGCTCAGCGTGGCGGGGCACAGACGACTGTGTGAATACTACCCCTTGGTCTGGGCATATCCCAGCTGCTAAGATGGCTGCCGCTGGATATTAGAATGGATTTACTTGCTTGTTGATATAAAAACATAAATTAGTTTATAGCAAATAAAAACCAAGTCTGTCATGTCTATAATAATGTGATCCCATCTGACCCTTTTCTTTATATAGACATGATTACTCCCACTAATACAAAATAGCCACCAGGCAAGCACAGAATCCACTTGGTTAATTAGTATTATATGGAGATAGAACCTAAGTTACAATGACAAAAAAAGGGTTCCTACTTATATATCTGCACTAGCTTGACAACCTACCTGCATCTAACACTCGCTCCTTCAGATCTGGTCCTCCACCAGCTGTCAGTGCATGCAAGTCTGCAATGAACACAGTGACATCATCGCCAGCAGCCTGGAGCCGCACGGCACGTCGCAGTACGGCAAAGTAGTTACCAACATGGAGTGCCCCTGTTGGCTGTAAGCCTGTCACAATCCGCCGTGGCCAGGTGTCTTCTGACTCTTGTTCTAATGCAACTTCTTGTTCCTGAAATTTCATAAGTGAAGTTAATTTAAAATATTCGGAATCTTCCAATATACAAGTAGTAAAAATCCTTTATTGTTTACCCAAATAAACTTGGTTAATTAGTGCAGTCAGAAAAGAATGAAAAATAAGCTTACAATCTTTCAAATATGTTCATGATTGTATTATCAATATTCATAAAACAATAATGTTTTTTTCGTTCCCTATTTTCACAGCCGGGAAACATGATTGTAGTCTCAATCCATTAGAATAACTCTATGTATGGCTAATGACAACAAGAAAGAAAGTTTGAAAGGAACTTAAGTTTGTTTTAAAATGGAGTATGTTTTGGTCTCTCTTTTATGATATTGACAGAAATGAAACTCAAAATAAAAATTGAGACAAATGAAAATATTTGTATTCTGCATATTTAAACGCAAACGACGTGATTTGTTATAGACACTGTGTGTAGTTTAATAATAAATATACTAGTACCTTTGAGGAACTTAAATACGGCGAATAACTTAAATGACATCTCTGCTTAGGCAATGCGGCGGAAGTAAATTTCTTTAAAAAACCGCTCATTCTTTCATATTTACACCACTTTATTAAACAAACGATCACATAACTCACAGAGAGACAGAACTAAAATCTTTAAGGTTACTATAGTGTCAGTGTCATAATTCGATTTGTATACAATTGTCAATCTAGTCTAAGAATAAAAATCCTTTAAAACATCTATCACTAAAAAAACATAAACACGAAAAAAATAAACTAAAATTAAAATTAAACAAATGCAAAATTAAAACCTTAATATTAAAATAAATAATGCATATTTACAATCACAAAAAAAAATCTAATCTAAGTGATGCGTTTAAAATATTATTATTATTATTTGTGTTTTATGGCAAGCAGCACACAATACCTAAGTATTTCTGCCAACTTCAAGTAGTACTAATAGTATAATAAAAGTATTAATAAAATTAAAACATGGCTTTCAAGACGTGTGTCCAAAAAAACTTTGTTTTCGATATGTTTAAATATTATCAGAGTCAGTCCTTTTGCAGTATGGACTATCTACAATGGCTCTAATACTTGAAAATGGCAGAAAATGTTGTTGAGTAATAATAACAAGAGCTGATTGCCATAAAATGAAAAATTGAATTGAAAAGTTAGTGGCACTGTAGATAGCTACAGTGCCACTAACTTATCTGTTCAGTGTTCAGTAGCAAAAACTCAACAAAAACTGCATTTGTTACGTGACTAAAAGCCAACCTCATTTATGTATTGAACACAGCGCCACCTTACTGGGCATATAAGTTGGAGTTTTTTTAAGTCATAAAGGTTAAGTACGACTTGCCTCGGCTCTAGAAATTGACTTAAAGCTTTTAAGAACTTGAAATTTCGATTTAGAAATAAATAGTTTTTTTAACTAAAAGAGTTATGATTGACCTTGAGTCCTTGTTCCGCTTGTCTTAGGATTATAATAAAGTTAACTTCAGTGTAAGATATAATATAAATATGTTAACTGTTGCTGGCGACTTCTTCCGCATGGAATTGAATTATTATTGTTCTTAAATCGAAGTTGTTGGCAGTGTAATATGTTTTAGTATATTAATGAAGAAAGATAAATACTTCTGTCATACTCTGTTCTAATATACCATTAAAAAACAATAGGTGCATATTAACATATTTTCTAACAAGACATCCTTACTAACGACACGTGAAGAACCCTAAGTGACTGCCACGGGTCGCCAATGGGTTGTACCCATGGAGCAAATACAAAGAAGTGGTGCCGTATGTTTCTGTCATTATTAAGGGTGCCAGGAAAAGCCGACTGAATTTCAGGAAAAGCCGAAATGCCTAAGCCACTCCGATGTGGCTTAGATTCAAATAGAAAGACATACTGAAGAAAAAGAGTGGCAACACAGTGCTATTACTTGTTTGTATAGGAATGCAGCATCTAGCAAATTGCTGAGGAATTACCTTTTGAACGCCACAGTCACGATTAGCAAGCACTTGCAGAATCTGTGCGCCAACGACGTTAATAGAAGACAAAAAACCCGACCTACAAAAAAATAAATTACGTACTATTCAAAAATTATTGAGGTAAAATTATATGGTTGAGGAGGGCGATGGCTGGATCCCGCGTTAACTCGTGAACGGGTGCCGTTTGAGGGTGTTCGTCGTTTGGATACTTGGGGGGAGGGAGACTTGCCGAGCTAACAGATGCAGAAAAGAATAATTTTGTATAGACATAAAGAGACTCTGTAAATTTATTTTGAAAAAAAATATACCCGTGAAGTTTCTTGCCAGTTCTTCTTCACGAAGGTTTTTTTTGAACTGGTGGTAGAATCATGTTTTATTTGACGTCAATAAGAACAAGTAATTGTCAATGTTGAGAAATGTTGAGAAAATAAATATTTCATTTCATTTCATTTCATTTCATTATTACTGGCGTTTTCCTTCGGCGTTTCTCAAAACGGAATATCTCAGTAACATGCGAGTGTAAAAAGCGAGTCTTTCAGGGCCTGAAAATTATGAAATAAAAAATCATCTATTTTTCTTCAAGCATAAACTGTGTCCAGCATGCTAAAGTCTTTTATAATAGACCGCTAGTGACGTAACGTAAGAGGCGTAGATATCATGAAAACTATTTAATCTATGAATCTATAATTTATATTTGAATAACACAAAACGTACGAAGTATAAAATTATCATTGGCTACATAAATAAAATACAATAAATAAAAAATACCATCAAAATAAGTTCGCATGATCAATCTAATATGTCAACTCTAGCGCATCCCTTATTCGTCCTCGATAATAAGTTTTCTGTGCGCCGTGGTCTAGGATAGAAGACAACGTGATGACGTCATAAGCGAATACAGAAAAAATAGTGAAGTGCAACATGAGCGATGTATCGGATCTTCGTGTTTTAGAAAGCATTGATGGTGATAAAGATTTTTCGGAATTTCAGTCATTGTTAGAAGAAAATTTAGGGGTAAGTATCTTAAGATTTTATAATTAAAATTATTTACGTACTTGCAAATTTCCCGTTTGGTGTAAATATTGTTAGGTACGTTTTGTTTAACTGTAAATATGTTGAATTGTTGATTTTTACATTCCATGACCAAGGTTTGAATAGTTTAAGACAAATAAAAACGAACAATTATGTACAATTGTTGATTAGTAAATAATTATGTTAAATTGGTTGATTTATGTAATAGAAACCAACTTTTACATTACATAACCACAACTTTCATATTTAAGTCTGATAAGTCTTTATGGGGACTGGAACTGCTCGCGTCCGCAAGGTTTAGCCCTCGATGCCTTGTACGTGGTCCCTGGGTGGTGCTAAACGAGCAGTATCTTCTGGTGGTAGGCTTTGGCCGTGGCTTGTCACCACCCACTAAACAAAGCCATGCCGCCAAGTGACATGGTCGCGTTCCGGCATGATGTTTAGTGTAGCCATCGAGGAGGGTAGGTCTGAGTAATCGTGCTGCATCAGAGAACTGTCTTCAGCTCGTAATTTATTGACTCGCCGGGTAACTGGTTTTGGAGGGTAGCGGGATCCGAAGAAACGGTGCACCGCAGGTAGTAGGGGGCCCAAGTAGTGTGCTAGCCACATGCGAAAGGCTGCCCCGCTACCTTGCGAAAAATCCCAGGAGGCTTCAGCGTGCCAGCTGGCGACTGGTTAGAGAGGACCCGCTGAGAACCCCGGGGGGGTTCGGGCGTTCCTACAGTCTCCAAGCCTGTTCCCCATCGGTGCGTTGTTTATTGCGAGCTGCTTGGTTCCATTTGCAGCGCTTCACTCAACTTCTCTCCTCCTCCCTATTCACTCACACAACAAATATGAAAAGTCACAAGAAGAGTAAGGTCCTACAGCGGTTGCACTTCCTCCTCTTAAAGTGCACTTCTGCAACATCAGAGGAATGCACTCAAATATCAACGATGTCCACCACCATCTTGAGACAGAGAGGCCTCACCTACTCTTCTTAACGGAGACGCAGATCTGTAATCCGTCAGACTCGGCATATTTTTGTTACCAAGGGTACATCCTGGAGTCCAATTGCCGCCCGAACGCCGGGGTGTACATGTATACCAGTGACGAGATCTGTTGTCAGCGTCTCCGTAATTTGGAAGATCTGGACTTTTCCGTTATGTGGGTTCACATTGATACCGGCCTTGACCAATTGGTCTACGCCAGTATATACCGGTCACATAGCGGAGATCGGGAGACAACGAGGCTCATGGAGTATCTCAGCGATGCAGCAGATAAGGTTCGGCAACGTTATCCCTCAGCGCAGTTGGTGTTCCTGGGGGATTTTAACGCTCATCACGGGCAATGGCTATACCGTATCAGGACACTGACCACGCTGGAAGAGAGGTTTTTAAGTTTTCCGTGACTCAAGGCCTCTCACAGCTTGTGCACGAGCCCACGCGCATCCTCGATGTTGCCGGCCACACTTCATATTGCTTAGACCTTCTGCTGACAACTGATCCTGACAGGTGCTTGGTGTCCGTAACTGCACCTTTAGGGACATCCGACCACTGCGTGGTGAAATCTGTGTCGCAGTACTCGCCGCCTGACACCAGCTCAAAAGGCGCTAGGCGAGTATGGCGATACAAGTCAGCAGACTGGAATGAGATGCGGCATTTTTTCGTGTCTTATCCTTGGCGGCATCCTTGTTTTACATCAACCGATCCATCGTGCTGTGCTGATGCTGTATCAAGTGTGATAGGCCAAGCAATGGAGTATTTCATCCCTTACGCTGACCTATCCCTTGAAACCAAAGGTCGCCCATGGTTTAATGCTGCTTGCCTCACAGCTGACAAGCTTAAGCAAGAAGCGTACAAAGCCTGGGCTGACGCTCGCAGAAGCAAAACCGTGGATTCGCATGAACTGAAGAAAAAATACAATACTGCCGCCAAGTCTTGCAAAAAGGTGGTCAGAAAAGCTCGCTTTGACCACATTGGCCACATCGGAGACAAGATAGCGTCATATGCTTCAGGAAGCAAAGCTTTCTGGTCTTTGGCCAAGTCGGTCGAGTCGAACTTCTGTCGCCCATCGCTTCCATCTCTGAGGAAGCCTGACGGTTCACTGGCCCAAACTGCAAAAGAGAAAGCAGACCTCTTTGCTAATCTTTTTGCAGACTATTTACGTCTAAATAGTCAAGGTAAAGTCCCACCCCAATTACCTCAGTTCGGACCCAAAATGGGTACCGTTCATATTCGCCAAAAGGAGGTTCTTAAATGCTTGCAGAATTTAGACGTGAACAAGGCCAGCGGCCCCGATGGCATACCTGCAGTTGTGTTAAAACACTGCACAGCCGAGTTGTCTCCCATACTAACGCGCCCGTATCGACTCTCTTTGTAATCTGGAAAGGTCCCTAAATCCTGGAAGCTGGCTAACGTGCAACCAGTACCAAAGAAGGGAAGCCGTGCAGATCCCATCAACTATCGACCTATTGCAATCACCTCCATACTTTGCAAAGTTATGGAGCGTGTATTGAACAATCGTCTCCTGGTGTCTCCTTGAGTCCAACGAGCTCCTTAGCGAAAACCATATTGGTGGTTTTCGCAGTGGACGCTCGACTGGAGATCTTCTTGTGTATGCCACTCACTTATGGAGCGAAGCCTTGGAAGGTCACGGTGAAGCTATAGCTGTATCCTTAGACATTTCCAAGGCTTTTGGTAGGGTCTGGCATGATGGTCTCTTGAGTAAGCTTTCAGCATACGGAATACCTAAAGGGCTCTGCGACTGGATATCTGATTTTCTGAGGAAACGGTCAACTCGAGTAGTCTTAGACGGCTGCTCTTCTGACCTAATGGCAATTAATGCCGGGGTACCTCAGGGATCTGTTCTCTCTCCAACGTTATTCTTGCTGCACATTAATGACCTGCTAACCCCAGGTTACGCTGATGACAACACCGTTGTAGAGAGATACATGTCCAATGCGCGTGCAAAGAAAGTGTCCGATTGGGGCGAGTCCAACTTGGTCTAATTTAATCCGTCGAAAACACAGGCGTGTTTATTCTCCGCGAAAAAGAGCAGTTTCGACCTAACGCCCACTTTCCAAAATGTTTCTGTTCCCTTAACCGACCACCTAGGGCTTCTGGGCGAAAACTATATCGTCCCAGCTAAACTTCGGGCAACAAATTGTGTCCATGGCTCAAACTGCTTCAAAGAAGTTGGGAATCATCTCGAAGGTCCGACAGTACTTCAGCCCTGAACAGCTACTTAATTTGTATACAGCTCAAGTTTCATTTTGTATGGAGTACTGTAGCCACCTTTGGGATGGTTCTGCAAAGTACCAACTAGAAGCGATGGATGCAGTTTACCGAAGAGCCCGAAAAATTACTAACAACTTTGACCTCACCACCAAAAAACTGCAATACCTCGACCATCGTCGTAAAGTTGCCAGTTTAGCAGTCTTCTACAGATTACATTTTGGAGAGTGCGCGAATGCTCTTTTTTATCAGGTTGAACCCACACCCTTCTTGCATCGGACTACTAGACGCAGACAGACCTTCCATCCTTTCATGGTAGATATCCCAAGAAGTCGAACCAAACGCTTCGATAGTTCCTTTTTGGTGCTGGTCGCCAAGGTGTGGAATGAACTGCCTGCGTCTGTTTTTCCAGAAAACTATAGTCCTAGTTCTTTCAAGCGTCGAGTGAATAGGTATCTCGTGGATAGACGTGTAACACCTTCGTCTTCATCGTCACTTTCCATCAGGTGAGATAGAATACAAACGTCTTATCCTTTTTCAATAAAAAAAAATAAAAAAAATTTAGTGAGAATAATAATATTGTGTACAGTTAGAAAAGTACATATTTTGGTTTATAATATACAATTAAAAATAAACAAGGTGTATTTTTTAAATTTCAGGCATGAAGAGCCAAAGCATCGATTCAAACCCCCATACTCATAAGAGCGTGTCGTTTTTATTATTTACGCGCTTTACAATAATAAATAACAAAAATCACTATTTTGAATCGATTTCTGCTATTTTGTAACGATTGCGATTGAAATCGATACAGCTTGCAGTACGGTTACATCTCTAAGGAAGTACCGAAACTATAGGTCAGCTACGCCGTTTTCTTCTATTTGTGACAGTGACGTCATCACGATGGCGAATAGGGTTGTTCTTTACACTTGTGTTATATGTAATGTTTGTTTTTTATTTACGTATTAAGTACATATATACACGGAGTGGAAGGTAGGATAGACCTAGCACAACAGAAATAAAATATCACGGCATTGTGTTTGTAGCGTGGCGGTGAAAAGGTTAAATCTATGTAGCTATTGTACCAACCCCTTAGGTAAGGCGGTAACGAAAATAAGATCGTGGGTAGATAAAATAAAAAAAGGAATAAATAAAGTAAAGTAAAAAAATAAAGTATTTATTCCTTTTTTGTTTTTTAGATTATGGGGTAAAACAGCACACTTATAATATCAAAGAATTCTACGTACAATTTTGAACGTGAATCAGTTAACGATGGGCCTCTTTTTAAGAGGCAGAAGTCCTCTTTAAAAGAGGACAGTAACTCAAATTCTGAAAGAGAAATACGGACCATCAGGCTCAGAAGATAATACTTTACGTACACCGCAAAAAAAAGAGGGACAAGAAAATTGTTGGCGTTGATAATTTTGATGCTGCTGCAATTCGCAACCACATTGATGGATATTGTTCGCAGAAAATGTGTTAGTACAGGGGAAGTGGATTGCTATAGAAACACTTTTATATTTGGTCTCAAGAACGTTTATTATATTATTTAAAACTATTACAATATTCAATAACAATGTATTTGTTTTTACATACACAACAAGAAGACAAGTACTAGCCCATAGACACAGTGCAGAGACAAAACATAGATTAAAAAAACTGTTTATAAAAATTGAATGTTGCCTTATTTTAACCGATATTACTCGAGAAAAGGATATCCTACACGGGAAAAGGTAATGAGTTCGTTAAAATACGCAGGCTTATTTTTTGGAGGTAAATCGTCTCTATCAAAGGTTTTGAAATCATTAGATTTAAAAAACGTAACAAGCGGAAAATACTGCTAGAACGCTTCGATATTATTTTGAAGAGAGTAACATTCTTACGTCAAGTAAAGAAAATTACAGATTGGGACAATGTCGTGTTTATTGACGAAACATGGTTGAATGCAAACCATACGGTTTCGCGGACATGAACCGATGATACAGCGGACTCCACCTCAAAGTTCCATCGGGAAAAGGAGCCCGATTTATTATGGGTCACGCAGGATCAGCTACTCAAGGTTTTATTCCAGACTGCCTCCTCGCATTCGCCTCTAAAACTACAAGTGATTACCATGAGGAAATGAACTTTGAGGTTTTTAAAGAGTGGTTTGAGAAGCTGCTAGTCATCTTAGAAAACCCATCGAAAATTATAGTGGACAATGCACCGTATCATTCTGTACAAGTTGATAAACCACCAACTCAAGCAAATAAAAAGCAAGAAATTGTCTCGTGGCTGGTAAGAAATGGGATGCAAGTAAACTAAATTAAACGATTGATCTAAATTAAAATTAAAATCTAAACTTAAGTGTCTATTACTATCTAATGATTGCTGGCGGGCCTGTCGTAATTCAGACGGCCTTAACCTAGAGGCTCTAGGGTGATAAATTTTGAAATAATAAAAAGGAATTACTTAGGATAAAAGGAAGCAACACGAGAAAAAGTCAAGTGCTCTTACATAAACTGCATAGCCGGTTAATCTTCGTGAATCGATTGTCAGATTCTCGTCCTGGATTGTTGCAGGTCCGTAGAGTTCGGATATTCAGCAGCGGGGCTTGATAACCTCCCGGGTTCCTCGCGGTCTGGATCTCGAAGTTAGATGCTCCAAATTTGCGAAAAAATCCCGTGAATATCCTACCGACTGCGCCAATTACGTTAGCGACAACCGGAGGATCAAAAAAAAAACAGAAACTTGATTAAATTACTTTAATTTTTAAAAGATAAAATAATTACATCTAAACTTAATATAAATTACAATGAATGATCCTAATCGAAGTTTGATTATAGAATGCGAAATTACATTAATAACTTGTTTGCTAAAACTTCTAATTGACGTCACGCTGTGTCTGCATTTCCTGTTTACGCCAAATGCATCGGGAGTTCATAAGTGCGTATCGGCAATCCTCGTACTGTAGGTATATGTAATTCACTCTTGAAGCAAAACCTTATTGTTTCACTATTAGTCCATTCACCAATGTTAATCATGCGCTTCAGTTTTTTCACAGATAGTATTCGGACTCACAACTAAAGGCTTTAATAAGTTCATCTTCTTCCACATCTAATTCAATATACTTTACAACGCCATAGGTAATGCTGACTTCATTTGTGTACCGGCATTTGTATCCTAAATCCAAAAACTTTTGATTATTGTGTAGTATTTCGGCATCACTGCGGCTTGAAAATTTCAATAAAACTTTGTATGGGCTCTTGTACTTAATTTGTGTAATGTTAGGCATATTTTCCGATTTTAATAATTTGGCAAGACCAATTTGTTTAGGCAACTAGAAATGCATACTTCAATAACATTAAAATTCATGTTATTCCAATTATTTTCTTTTCTCTCCGTTCTACTCTCAGGTTCACGCAACGCCAACCTTTTAGTTCTGCTTCTCACAACTATATAGCTTTCATCATCATTTTCTACGACCTCCTGTTCATCACTCTCTGGTCTCATTCTTTTCTCTGGTCTCACTCTACCTTTGTTTTCGGTATGCTCATAACTAAACTCTTCACTCACACTTACAATATTATTTTCTATGATATCTTGTTCACTCATACAATCACTTTGATTGGATCGAGGTCTTACAACCTCCTCTATCCTTTAGAAAAAAAATAAGGGTACTTCGTAAAAAAAAGTTAATGCAATATGGCAAGGAAACTGAATGAACGCGCGCTTACTGCGACACATGCCGCACAACACTGGAATAATAAGTAATTTTTTTATTTGCCGTAGAAAATGTTTATCAGTTTTAATTAAAATTGCGAAAATCTTGAAAAATACAATTATTAATAATCAGTGTCGCAACCTCTTACATTTATTACACATCGGCATCGATTGTTATACTTAAAATTAAATTATCAATGTCTTCCTGCGGTATGAGGCACTTTGCTTGTGTTCGTAAAGTTGTTGTTCCGTCGTCAAATTTGGTGGGAAATCTCTCAAAGCTCTTCGTTGTAACATGGCCCAGGCATGCTCGATAGGATTTAAGTCGGGCGACTGTGCAGGCCAATCCAAAACTTGAATATCGTCGTCTCGGAGAGCGGCTGACACCAGCCGCGCCGTATGGGTTAGGAGCATATCGTGCATCAGAATAAACAGACTCTACTACCTCCTTGAGGCATTTTTGTGCAGTCACGCTGCCTAGGATCCAAACGAGCTGGGTTCGTCCGCCAAGCCGAATTCATCCCCACACCATGATTGTCCCGCCTTGGTATGAGTGGACCTCCTGAAGGTGCCGTAGACGGCTTACCCTGCCTGGAGTTCTCCAAAATCCGGATAAAACCCAAACCGAGACTCTCAACAGCACAAAATACCAGTGTTCGTCACTCCATGATAAATGCTCCCGAACTTTTATGGAAACTAATAAAGAATTTAAACTATAAAGCCGTAAACGATTTAGAATTATGATATCCCTAGATACTGTTGATCGTGTGTACGTTACCGGCAATGTGTCCAATACCTCGGCAATGTAAACCTAAAAGTTTCAGGTAATGTATGATAATAACTGTAGTATATGTTATAAAATATAAAACCTAGGTATACTCGGGTTTAAATGAAATATTGATATAAAATTTATGTATTTTTATTTTTTATATACTTTAATCTAGTACATCTTACTCCGATGATGGAGCAAGTCAGAATGTATTGATTCTTTTATTTCTTTTATGTCAATTATTTTATGTCTTAATTTATATCGACTCCTTTCCTGAAACATCGTGGCATTCTGACGTGCTTCCTAAGGCTTAGCCGTGACGGTATTCTATGCCATACCGAGTACCCAGCCTTAATGTGTGTAAAAGACGAGTGCAGACATAAAACACCACAAGTTCCTTGCTTTTTGTGCCAAAGGTAAGTACATTTTGATGGCAATCGTTTAACAAGCTATATAGCCTATTTATCGTTTTAATTAAATAGAATGAAAATGTAACACATAAAATAACATAACTAGAATGTGTAATTCTAATTATCTGCAATCAATTTCCGATTTAAAATGAATTGCATAGATTTTATTCATACGTTATGAAAACAATATTTCGTCAGCGTCATTGTCACTAAAGTATGTCTTTTTACGGTAGCGTCGGGTGACACGGGTAGCTCACTTCACTCTAATATGGTTGAGGTGGGCGATGCCATAGGATCTCGCGTTAACTTCGTGAACGGGTGCCGTTTGAGGTTCGTCGTTTGGATAGTTGGGGGAGGGAGACTTACCGAGCTAACAGAATAAGGATAATTTTGTATCGACATCAAGAGACATTGTAACATTTTGAACAAAATGATACCCGTGAATTTTCTTGCCAGTTCTTCTTCACGAAGGTCTTTTCCGAACGGGTGATAGAGGCATGCTTTATTTAACGTCAATAAGAACAAGTAATTTTCAAGGTTGAGAAATAAATATTTGATTTTGAATTTTAATACGTTGGTAAAGTTTAGATATTTCGCATGTGAAAGTTTCAGAGGGCTCTAATTCATTTGACGTTTGAAAGATGAGTCACAGTCGAGAAGAATTACATTTATAACATATCCTTAATTTGCACGATTAATTTTATTTAAAAAAAGCTTTTTTAACCAGATTTTACCACTTTTAATTATATTTTTACATTTGAACTCACGTTTTCTGTTTTTGTAAATGCGGTTAAAAAAAGTGTTTAATTAATAATAATGGTGTCAGAGCAAATGTAGAATTTTACCTTAACATGCTTTAGATCTATTTACGTATAACCACGCAATTGTATGCTTATTTCAAGTTTGTCGCTGAATATGAGGGCTTGTTTTGTGTGTACACCCATATCGTGAATGTTACTGATGTTTTTTGAGTGTTGAAGTAAATATAAACACGAATTAAAGTGCACTCAAAGTTAACAATATTCCAGATACTACAAAAATACTCAGTCCAAATTTTTTTCTACAATTATTTTGAAAAAAATACTTTCCATTCAATGTACGTATTTTTTTTATTTTTTATTTTTGTTCATTTATGATTAATTGCAGGCCATTTACAACCTAATTTTATTTTTTACCTAGATTTCTGACGATACAGCTTACATTTTGATATCAAACACGGTAACCTTATCTTATTGTATCTAACTGCAAAACTATTGCAAACATACCTATAGAATATTAACATGCATTCGTCATCAGAAGAATTGTGTCCGTCATCGGTTACTTGCGGTAAACATTAAGATTGAGAATCTTTCAGCAAGCTTTCAGCAAGTTTTATTGAGATGGTAGTTAAGCGTTGATTACTACAAAGTTATTTATCACCTATAAAAAAGGCGGAAACTTGCAGGAAAACCTCCCGCGGAAACCCACAAACTGAAGAAATTTTTTCGAATGTATGTACGTAACTCTGCCAACTCACAGTAGACAAGTGAAGTGTGAAGTTGTCGTGAAGTCACCGTCTTTGGTTATTTTGAATGGACACACTCTGCTAGACAAATCGCTCTACAAATAATGGAATCTAAAAAATAAACTTAGGATACTTATTCTATAAGGCTTCAATTATTTAATTCAAGAAGAACCGCCATCTTAGTACCTTCGTGTAACCAAAAATAAACCGATATATTTTATCAAAACGCTACGAGATTTTAAATTTCTGGCATAAACGGAAACTATACAGGGCAACCTTTAAGACACTTTTGGTTTAGAAGTCTATTCTAGACTCGAAAAATGGGAAAAACTTAAAAAAAACACGGATTGAAATAGGAAAAAAAATTTGGACTTTCTATACAAATTGCATGAGCGGTTGCATCGATGTTGCTGATTGTATGGGAATTAAAAATTTGTATTCATATTTCAGACCTTATTTCTTATAAAAAAGTTTTTCAGTTCACAAATAGATTGTCTTGGCAACTGTCTTAAAATATATCTGTTAAATACAAAAACATGTCGCTGGATGCAGTGTGGTCAAAGTAACAAAAAACTTAAATTTACATATTTTTGGTTAACTTAAATAATCTGTGAAAAATATTAAGTATTTATTTATAGTAAAAATATTTTTATTAGTTTATCAAGTAAGTTTGGAGCTTAGTGGAAAGATTAGAAAATTATTTATTAAGTAGATTCATTTAAATAAACATGAAAATACTGCAAATAAATCCCTAAGTTCCCCTTAACTAACCTTACCTTAATTTAAAATACGTCGTCCGCTAAGTTTAGGAACTCTGTTTAGTTTTAGGAAATACAGGTTGATGTGTCCATTTAGGAATTTAATTTGCTGTTTTTTTTAAACTTTGACGTAGACGGCAAATCTCATCATCGGCATAATCATGACAAGATATACTCTGTTGTCTCACACTTCTCAAATACGTCTGATTTTCAAGAAATAATACATAAAATACTAAGTCTTTCTTAGTTTTCAATTTAGAACCACCCAGGTACTCACGAATACGTACGTACAATTAACTCTATAGTAGGATAAGTGCACGACACGAGTAACTACAACTTTTGCGTTCTGCTGTGCATCTATCTTATTATTTATCTAGGTATACTTAAATTCAAATGACCTAAAATGATAAATGTCACCTGAGATAACTGTTTTCTGATGTAAAGTTTAAAGCTTTGTGGTCGATAAATTGTCTTTGTATCGCGTAGCCTGCGTGCAGAGAGTATTGTAGTCTGACGAGGATGAGTGCACGCACATACCGAGTGTTCCGTGCCGATCATCATACGGTCAGCTGTGAAAGGAAGATAAAATCCGTAGGTGCTTTGTTGTAAATTTCGTGATATTAATCTCAGAAATCTATCGGCTGTTGTTTTATTTAAATATTTAGAATGGATCTGTTTTTGTTAAGATGTTTTTATTGCTTTGAAACTTACACAGGTTTGATTTGATGTTTTTGGGACTAATTGTTATGTGTTTGCCTTTAAATGGTCTATAATGAGCTTAATGTTGAAATTATCGTTAAACATTTATTAAGAACCTTAGTGTGCTGTGTCACTAAGGGTTTGAAACACACCAATCGATCGTACGTCGATCGACGGCGACTGGTATATTCTGCCATAGATCGACATCCGAGATTGAAAATAAAATTCAAAAATTTCTAATTCATAAATCAATGTAGCAAGAATTGACTCAAGCACTTTTTTATAGATAATATAAGGTCTTTAAAACTGCATTTGATTTTTTTATAAATATGATAAATTCGGAAAAAATCACGAAAAATATGTGAGTTGTACCTACTGATTTATCCAACGAGAAAAAAAATGTGTTAAAAGATACATGTACAGTTATATCATGGTGCATGTTCTACGGACAAATTATTTTTGACAAAGTGAAAAATGATATACATGAACTTTGAAAATCCTATAAATCAGCGGTATATGTTCCTAGCATAATGTTGCTCGAACTAAAGTGGAAAGTAAAACTTCGAAAATCAATTTTTTCGACTTTATACCCGGTCACAGTTTAAACTCTAATTTATATCAGTTGGTAAAAATCTAAGCATTGTAAAAAAATTTGTTAAAAGATACTAGAAAATTATACCCCTTACTTATAGCCATGTTTTTGTGTAAATACATATAAATTTTATGAAACTTCTTCAAAATTTATAATTAACTCATATTTAAGGCACTTATTCATCACAATTCTTGACAACGGTAAGTTGAAATCTTTGAATCAAATATTTTAGAATAAGAATGAAGCTTAATTTCTTTTTAAAGGATCTTGTAGTTTCACAACATTTAAGTAAAAGTACGTTACGTTACTTAAAAATTATGAAATGGCACAGTTAAGTATAATAGGTAAGTATCACAATTAGAGTAGTCAAATTATTTAGTACAAAAAATCTAACTTACCTTGTCATTATCATTAGCATTTTCTGAATCATAAAAAAAAAATAACTTCTGAAATCACAAAAAATATTAAACTTACACAGTAAGTTTAGTTATACAAAATAATCTTACTGTCGTTATGTTATAGAGATCAAAAACGTACCTAAGTACTAATCATTAATTGCGAATTACCTAATTATAAAAAATATGTCGACTCGTAGTAAATGACCAAAGTACGTCTAACGTAAAGTTACATAAATAGCAGTTGCATCGTTAATCAGTTGCAAACCTATGTTAGAACTCCTCATCAGGGCTATGTGCACTTAGCACACTTTTTTTTAAAGATAATGGTTAGTAGTAGATAGAAGTGAAGTTATTTTCGTTTTTAGTAGAGCCAAAAATTTTTTACAGAACATAAAAAAACTCATCTCTCGAAAAATAAAAAATAATTTTTTTTTTGTTGTGTCATGCAAAAAAGGTTAGATTTGGATTGTACTGCAATGTTTTTCGTTTGTAGTAAAATAGTATTCAAAGAAAAATTAACTTTTCACTTGAAAATTTTCCAATACTAAATTTACCACATAAGCTCGATTTCAATGAAAATCAGGTTACTACAAATGCTGGAAATGGCTGGAATGCATGTGCAATGATTTTCGTTTGTAGTAGAATAATAATCACACAAAATGTATTTTTATACTTGCAAATTTTCCAATACTAAATTTACCTACCACATAAGCTCGATTTCAAAGAAAATTAGGTTACTACAAACGCTGGAAATGGCTGGAATGCATGTGCGGAGGGTAGCAGTAGATTGAACTTATGTGGTAAATTAAGTATTGGAAAATTTTTGTACATAAAACGGGAAACGTATTCTTTTGTGTACAAAAAAGAATGAACTTTGGCCCACAGAATCTTTTCATGGCTGTGTTTGCTTTTCGTAGAGTAAGACTTTGTTTCAGAAAATGGTTGAAATCATAAAACTTATCATAAGTCATTTCAATCACCGTAAACTTTGCTGTTTTGTTCGAGGCTGTGCGCACTAGTTGGTTCCAATATCTGGTCAGTAGGTGAATAACCATTTAGGGGTGTTTCTTTTTACGCTCAAGCAACGCATGGTGAGTGTCGGCCTCCATGGGTGTATGGCCAGGCAAGAGAAATTTATGTTCAATGGAATGTAATTGTGGAGATATTGGAGATATATCTGAGTACATGATTAGCCTCTTGGCATTTGGATTTAATATCGGCAATTGATTAATGATAAAATCATGCAAACATGTAGCTACCTCGTTAGGTCCTCTATTGCTTCACACTCAGGCCACATGTCTCAAAAAGCTTTGTTTGTATTTTAGTCGTGTATGGTGAAATTTTATGTCCAGAGCTGTTTTTTTTATAAAATGCCACATTTGTTTGTAAGGACAGGGTGGGCAAACATTGTTGTAAATCTATTTATCTTCTGTTATCACCATAACATCTTCGCATGTCTTAGCCAGTTCTTTATTTTTCTTTTTTTCTTTATAAGCAGCCTTAAATGCTTCTTGGTGCTTTTTGAGTTTATTTTTCACATTTATAACCTCAAATTCATGGTTTCGAATACTTTTTAGAAAATGCTTTCGCTAACAGGCGTATCAGTCTTTAGTTTGTTTAAATTATTAAGAACTTGTAAGTTCAGCTCAGAATTCAAAAACTTCTTGGTGGTTTTCTTACGGCCAAAGTGGCTTTCTGAGCAAGGAAAACAGGCAATATGAACGTCCTCTTCTTCTAGCTTAGAATCAGGGATTGACTTACCGACTTTACGTTTACGTGGTGGAAGGTGACCGCCATTGTCCCGCAGTTTCTTAGAAGCTGTTTGAAGGAATTTCTGACAATCGTCAAAAGTCTTCTAGAAACATCCTTTGCAAAGCGGATGTTTTTTTATGATCAGGACTATGAACGACATAACAAAAGCTGACCTTTCGTTTTTTCTTTGGAGAAGATTTGGACGATTTCTTTTGGCTTACTATACAATACATTTCACAATGTTATCGGACCTTTTTTCATAACTACCTAGACTCCAAAACTGAATGGAGGGAGTAGGTCCCGCAGACCTCTGTCCCGCGTCACTTCATCCCAGCGCACCTCCGCTTACTCACGCCTCCGTTTAAATGCTCGAACTTGTATCATTTGCACATTTATAATTGTCTAAATATATTACAGGTATAGTATAAATTTGATAAAAATATTTGTGCAAAGTGATACTTCTCGATATATATCACTAATCACAAAAAAATACAGAAAATTGATTTAGGATTGGTAGGTAGGTACATGTTAACTTGTACCCTGGTCCGCTTTTAAAAAAGTTTGGTCAAAGTGATTTAACTCTAGTTATATTAATATTCACAAAATAAATACTGAAAAATAATATGTAAAACTAAATTCATTTCCAATTATACCACGAAGCCCGAAAATTTGCTTTTAGAGCAATCACAAAAAGGGGTTATAAGTCAACATATATCAATATGCACCTTCTTTTGGCTGAAATAATGTTCACTTTGCATTAGTATCACTTTGCACAAAATTATCTCTTAACTATGGCAGATAGAAAAACGTGGCTTAGACCAAAACAATTTTTTTTTTCCTGATTATTCCTACATAAAAAACTCAAAAAGTCGTCGATTCGTCGATTTCATGTGAACAACTTTGAACTATTAATATTAGCCAAATAAAAAAGTTTAAGAAAACATTCACGCTTAAAATAAACATCTGTATAGTGTGGATTCGCCTCCACACTTCGTGCTTTTCAGTAAGTGCTATCTGTCATTAATATGCGTTTCGTACAGACAGATAGAGAATATTGTATATCCGTGCAAGCTTTCGCAACATATTGCCTAACCCCGCTCGTTCATGAAGCCACTCTCGTACCTGACATTGTTGACTACACTGCATATATTGCAGACAACCAATCCAGACAGATAATCGGTTTCCGTATCTCCACCTTTAGGGACATAATTAAAACTATATCCCAATACTCGCCCCTGACACCAACCCAAAAAGGCACAAGGTGAGTATGGAAATACAAGTCAGCAGATTGGAATGAGATTCTTCACATTTTCAAAGCTTTCTGGTCTCGAGCCAAGTCGGTTGAGGCAAATTTCTGTCGCTCAGAATTTCTGCCACTTCTGCGGAAACCTGATGGCTCCCTGGCCCAGAGAAAAGGCAAATCTTTTTGCCATCATCGCTTAAAATTCGCTTCTGGAAAATAAAGACAAAGCCCCATTGCCATTACCTCCGTTTGGCCAAGGAGGAGAGGTACATAAAACCTCGCTAGACCTAGCGCTATGCTGTGGTGCCGAGTGGTCTCCAATATGGACATTGGACACGCCTTTACCTACTTTTCCATACCTACCTTTACTACTTTACTGAATACTTGCAAACATACAACCTGTATCCAAAAAGAGCAGCCATACAGATCCAATGGTAATCATCTCCATAATTAGATAATTTGTGGAGCGTCAAACAAACAAACGTCATACGTTTTAAACAAACGTCATACCTAGAAACTAACGAATTCCTAAGCAACAACCAATATGATATTTCAATATGGAAATAGAGTGCAATATAACTTGAAAAAAGTTTGAGATCCATTAACCTACAATCTTGACAATGACAGTTCTTTGCCAAAATTTTTGTTTCGAGACTATGAAATGCATTATAGTACCTACATAATGTACCTATTGAAGATAAGGTGATAATCTGGGCAAAGAATAGTTTTTTTGCACAATGAACGGCAAGGTGACCTATACCGTTATATTTATTATACCCGTAATTATACCGATATCTACTCAGTAGAGGTACCATCCAGACCCGTAGCGGTACAAAATACGAAGCCAAGACATACGTCAGTTATGTACGTACGAGGGTGGATTGAAAAGTTCGCGGCCTAACATACATAGCGTTGTCATATTATTATAAAACTACCCTCATATGAAACCTAGATTCTTTGTCAGTCTTTGAGCAATTTTTTTAGAGATACATGCGTAATTATTTATTTTATTGAACATAAAATGAGAGTAAGTTTCATTAATTTTGAAAATTGATAGTTTAGAGCACCCTGCCGTGATCAAATACCTCCACAAGAAACACTTAACTCCAAAGCATATTCATGAAGATATGGTGGCTACATTAGGAACATCTAAACATATAAAATTCAGTCCAATTAATACTACAGTTATGAATGATGTTGACAGGGAAAGCATAGTATGCCGAAGAATAAGTGAGCCCACAGAGTGTTTACAACACGTAACGTTTAATAATAATTCTTTGTCGATATTGACTGTAAACATTCGTAGCATAAATTCTAACTTTAACTACTTTTTAGCGTTTCTAGCAAAATTCTGTAAACTTGTGGATGTTTTAGTACTTACTGAGTGTTGGACCAACGAGCACTTCTCGCCACCAAGAATTAACAACTATAATTTGTTCAGATCGAATATTTCCTTAAACCAAAATGATGGAGTAGTGGTGTACGTTCGTGAGGTGATTGAGGCGACGTCCTATGAACCAGAATGTATGGATCCAAATCGCATCGTAGCTAATCTGCAGGATGACGTGAGTATTATACGCACTTACCTTGCTTCAAAAATCCGTTAAGATACATTAATTCCATAGGCAAAATATTAGATTCCTGTAATAATAGGAAGACTTTAATTTTGACAGGTGATATTAATTTGGATATTATGCCTGATGTTCTAAGTCTTAACTCTTCGACATACTTAAATTTAATGGCTAGTTATGGTTTAAAGCAAGGTGTTAGCCGTCCCACCAGACAAAAACTTGTCTGGACCATTTCATGGTTAAAACCATTTTCAAAGTTAAAATTTTTGTCTTTGATGAATTGAGAAATCACTCACCTATTTTACTTTACATAGATCGTGCCTCTGTTTCCAAACCTAAAGCTTATGTAATAAAGTTACCGTGGACATTGATGGTATAAATAAATGCCTAAAAAGTGAGTACTGGAATGATTTATACTTAACAACAAATGTGGACCAGGCTGCAATAATACTAACCCCAAAACTTGGTAGCATCATTCATGCACATTCCGCTATTTCAAAAATTGCCAAACGAAACCAACCTTTAAAGCCCTGGATAACTATCGGAGTAATAAAAGCTATTCGAAAACGTGATCTTTTACACAAAAAATCTAACAACTATCCTCTTAACATAGAATTTAAAAATAATTATTCAATATATACAAACAATTGAACAAGATTATCAAATCATTTAAAAAGAGTTACTATGCTGAGAAACTTAATAAAAATAAAGGGGAAATAAAAGAAACTTGGAACACAATTAAGGAAATATGCAATTTGAACAAATGTAAAATATCGTCTTCAGAATTGATAAATCATCCCACAAGGACTGTCTCAGAATCCCTTGACAAAGTGAATGAGTTTTTTACCTCTATCGGGTCAAATCTTGCAAAAAAACTCTTAAAAAGCTCAAAATCGATGAAGCTACCCTAGCTAAAAAAGCTAAAACTACGAACCTCCCATTAAATTCCATGGCTCTGTATCTGACCGACCCTTTGGAGGTTCTTAGTACAATTAGTAGCCTTAAGACCCATAGCGCTCCTGGTATAGACAAAATAACATCGTCTAATTTAAAAAGTGTCGTTTTTACCTTGCAGAACCAGCTACTTAGCTAACCTAAGCCTTGAACAGGGAATATTTCCTAAAATATTCAAAAGTGCAATTGTTTGCCCCGTTCACAAATCCGGCGATAAGATTCTTCCAACAAATTATAGACCAATATCTCTCTTAAGCATTATATCTAAAGTAGTCGAAAAGCTTATGAATAAAAGGTTAGTGAAATATTTGGAAAATAATAAAATTCTAAATAAGAACCAATACGGCTTTCGGGTTAACCGCTCCACCGAAGATGCAGTGTTGCAACTGACTTCTAAGATAAGCACACCTGGACGGAAACCATAAATGTGTCGGAGTGTTCCTGGATCTACAAAAGGCGTTCGATACAGTTTCTATCCCAATCTTACTTACTCGTTTAGAGAACAACGGAATAAGGGGAAACGCACTTTTGTGGTTTCAGGATTACCTGACTGATAGGAAACAATGTGTAAAAATTGATTATCAGTTTAGTAGCTTCAGTTTGGGGATGTATGGGGTGCACTTCGACCCACATTGTTTTTAATATATATAAACGAATTATGCCAATACCAAATTGAAGGTGCTGATATACAAATGTTTGCTGACGACACTTATACTTTTCCACAGCAACACCTGGGAAAGTTTACAAAAATTAACTGAAAAGGGCATGTCCTCTGTGACTGCACGGCTTGAAGACAGCTTATTATCACTCTACACCAAAAAAACAACATTTCTCTGCTTTAGCAAAACAAAGGCATCTTCGCCAAATGGCTTTTGTCTACGTATGCATTCCTATCCCTGCAACCGGTCCTATAATGCTCTCGCAACAAACTGCAGTTGTCCTATTTTGTCACAAACATCAGATGTCAAATTCCTAGGTATCATCATAGATGACAAACTAAAATTGAAGAAGCACCTATCAACAGTTAGCAATAGATTGGGAAAGTTTATCTTTATATTTAAAAACCTACGAATTATATCAGACTTTGCACTTTTATTGCAAACATACAAAGCATTGGCAGAATGTATTATCGCCTACTGCATTTGTTCATGGGGATCAGCAGCTAAAACATACATGCTTGAATTAGAGAAAGCGCAACGCTACGTGCTTAAGGTTCTCCTTAACTTACCATTTAGACATCCCACACATCTGGTTTATGACAAAGCTAATGTTCTCTCGGTGAGAAAGTTATTTATCTACCAATGCATCCGTAAATACCACAAAAATGCAATACCCTTTGCACAAAACTTAGGTAAAAGAATAAAGAAATGTCCAGTTCCCAGAGTTCATAGTAAAATTGCCCAACAACACTATAGTAATGTAGCACCTAGATTATACAACAAACTTAACACTACGTATAAAACTAGAAACTTAACAAATTTTGAAATTAAGCATATAATTAAACTTTTTTCAAAGAACCTAAAATATGAAGATACAGAACACCTGTTGCTAATTCTGAAATGAAAACATCCAACATCCAATGTTTTTAAACGTGGTCGAGAGAGCATCAAAGATGATCCCCCGCTCTGGACGGCCTTCTACAGCTACAACTTGGAAAATATCGAAAAAATATGTGATTTTATCATGGGAGACAGGAGATTGAAGGTATCTGAGATAGCTAAAGTTCTAGGGATTTCATATGAACGTACACAAAACATGATCGTTAACAAATTAGGGTTCCACAAGGTGTCTGCAAGATGGGTTCCGCGGCTCCTTTCAGTTTAACAGAAACGAACTCGGCTCACGATTTCTAGGCGTCGGTTTTCTGGGATCCTAAGGGTGTCGTCTTGGTTGATCACTTATAAAGAGGTCGAACTATAAATTCTGCATACAACTGCACACTATTACGTCGTTTACGTGAAGAAACAAACTCTAAAAGACCAGGATTGTTGACCAAGAATGTTTTGTTTCATCAGGACAATGCTCGTGTTCATACATATGCAGAATCGGTGGTTTCGAATTGCTTCCTCATCCCCCTCATTCATCTGACTTGGCACCTTCTGACTTCCACCTATTTCCAAAACTAAAAAACACTAAGGTGGAATGAAATTTTCTACCAATGAGGAGGTCAAAGTGGCCGTAGATGCCTTTTTTGAAGACCTTGACGAGACCTTCTATTCAAATGGGTCAAGGCTTTGGAGTACCGCTGGATTATGTGCTGTGACCTAGGAGGAAGTATGTAGAAAAATAAATATAAAAAATTGCATTATTCCTTTGTTTTCTTATTTAGGCCGCGAACTTTTCAATTCACCCTCGTACTTTCGGGGAACTCGGTGGAGGCTCAGATTCTCACTCGAATCCTTTGCAATGTTGGCGCCCCTTAGTATTCGGAGCGCTTACAAATGCCCTAACAAGGCGCAAGCAATTCTCGCCTTAGCCTACTTCCACACTGATAGTACCTACGTAGTTACTGCTAATACTCCTAATATTGAGGAATAATAACAATGCAGAGTTTATTTTGGAATATTACAGTGGTTATATTGGCAAATAAGTCTTTATTTATATATGTAGAATTTAAAAATAGCAGCAAGACAAAGCGATAGAAAGATAAGTAAAAGTTAACATAGTAGACAGGTAGAAATAGATAAGGAGTTCTTATTGAAAGATAAAGTGTACATTATACAAAATAGTTACAGCTGCGTCTACTGTTCAAAAACACAAACAAACAACAAATAAAACAAAACTTAATTACTTAAGTTCAGTACAACCTTCTATTATGCCGTATTTTATGGATTGCATTATACACTAAATTAAGTAAACGTGCAAAATTAGCGCAGTATATTGTGAGCTTTCGGGATTTAGGGGGGCAGCCTCTCATCTCTGCTACCTGCAAGATTTATTAATAAATACTAATAAAAACACTTTATTGCTCACAAACACAGAGTACAATTTTACAATAGAAAACTTAAAACGAAAGTAGGCAAAGGCGGCCTTATCGCTAGCAGCGATCTCTTCCAGACAACTGAAAATTGCGGGTTGATCCGTTGTACGGTCGGCATTTTGAAAAAGTCTATGTGCATGTACAAAATGGGCATGTCTTTTGTGCATATTTTAAGTTTTTGTTTGTATTTATATGTTACCTCGCGTGAACTGTGTAGTCAGATCTACTAAAAACGGTAAAGTTTTATCTTATTGCAACAAACCTCTTCAAAGTTCAATGAAAAAGTTCAATTTAACTAAAAACCTGTTCAGAGACTAAAACCTTACACGAAAAGCATGAAATAATTGTTATAATGTGTGAGTGGGTGACAAATATGAGATCGTTCGCCCCAATCCCTTTCTGTATAGATGCCAATTCATTCCATTTGTTTTTATACACACTTCACTCATAGTTTTCTTTGCACTCAAATAGTAATTAGCTCGAATTCGTGCGTAACGTTAATTGTAATACATATCCACTCATTTTCCTATTTTCTTGTGGTTTTCTTTGTTTTTTACAAATTTTACCAGCCAACAAACACTTTATATGTTAATTTTGTCATTGGATAACTTTCCGGGCATTATCCATCAGCAGAGAATGAAGAAAACTTGATGGTATGAAATAACTCTGTTACAAAATATAAAACTGACTTCAGAACACAAATTATAGGTTACATAGATTGGTTAAAAATATAAAAGAAAAGGATCATAAGTATTTTTTTGCAAAAGGGGTGTTTACCTATGTACATAGGACATTATGTACACGCGTTTATTTTGGAGTTCCTCAAAGAACACTCAACATTTCGAAACTAACATAAAAACAAGAAATATACTTATAGGCGAATTGAGAAGCGTTTCGTTATTTAAAGTCGTAAACAAATTTAAAACGGTTAATAATCAAGACCGAGTGGCCGGTAGTGGCTAATAGCCCTGCCTCATACGTCGCTTTTCAGGTCCCAGGTTCGAGTCCTAGCCGTAACTAGTTAATTTGTGTGTTAAATATTCTTTCATGTATGTGTATTCTGGGATCTCTTTGGGGCAATACATTTGTTGTGTTTGTCTGGGAGCTTATTATTATTATTTATTTGATAGTTTATTGCGTCAGAAACAGAAACGAAATTTTTATAAAATACCTAAAAATTTAATGGCTCATAGCAAAGAAATATACTTTTTGTAGGACACAAAACCGGAAAATGAGCGACCCCTCCTGATGATGAGTGGCATCCGCGCCCTTGGACATCGTTAGTAGTTGGTGTTTTATTTATCAATATTGAACGTGATTACTATATCGACTAATAATGCGTTACCGACCGTAGAGCGCAGTGGAAATTGTCTTTAATCGGTATTTGCACCAGCTGTTCCTTTGATTTACAAGCAGCAAATCAAGTAAACGTCATTATGGCTGTCAGAACAGGAAGTACTGGAGCACCGCCCCAGACGAGCTCCAAACAAAGACACTATACTCCACTTACATAAAAGCTTGAGGGTTTGATAGTTAATTGACAAAATATTCTTAGTTATGAAACAATTAACATATCGTAATGGATATAAAAACCCTTGGGGTGAGTTGCAACAAAGGCTCAGTTATTGTATAGTCAAAATTACCTTTAACAAAAACAATAACTACGACGTAAGATTTTAGCAGTTACACGCGTTACACGTACCATTTTATTATTCGTTATTGCTAAAGTGGTTAGAGAGTTGAGACATGGTTGAGGAGTGGAACGGGTGCCGTTTGAGGTGTTCGTTGGTTGGATACTTGCGCGGAGGGCGACTTGCCGAGCTAACAGATACAGATAATAATAATTTTGAATAGACATAACGAGACTCTGTAAATTTTTTGTGAAAAACATATACCCATGAAGTTTCTTGCCAGTTCTTCTTCACGAAAGTTTTTCCGAACTGGTGGTAGAGTCATATTTTATTTGACGTCATTAAGAACAAGTAAGTGTCAATGTTGAGAAATAAATATTTCATTTCATTTCAAAGTCTATACTTGCCAGCTGACTTGACCAAAACTACAGCATTAATTAGTCAAACTCGAGTGGTTATGCTTCGCGTTAGTTATGACATTGAACACAAATTCCTAAGTGTTTTACGCTAAGTATTTAGTTTGAAAAAAGATACTTCTTATAAAAACGAACTAACTAAATATTTTGAAAACAATAGCTAATTTGGAACTTGTTCTCAAAGAGCCTTTGGTTGGATTTCAGAAAAAATTAATCCTCTAAAAATGTTATGAATTAATAATAATTATTATAATTTATATTATTATTATTATATTACATTACATACCTTATGTTTATTACAATATATAATATTTATACAAGGTGTCCCAAAAGTCGACGTCAAAAATGCAAAATCTTTTGTAAAGGTACGAAGATTAAATGTTATAGGAATCAAAACGAAACTGACTATCTTTTAGTAACCTTAAAATATAAATGGTAACAACCGATTCTGAAAATTGTTGTACCTTCAGAAAGGCACTTCATCAAAATTCCGACCGGTATAAGATTTCCTTGGGTGAAAGCGCGCAGGAATCGCAAGTGTAAAATAAATTACATACATAACATAACATAGGTCTATTAATATAGGAACTATTTAAACTATGTGGATAACTATATATTTTTTAATTATTAAAAGGATAAGGAGCGTTAGGGCGCTACCCTTTTATTCAGCCGCGCATACAAAAACAAAAATATTACGTCGATGAATGTTCAGGAAATAAGCCGCCTCGCTTATGCCCATGCCAGTCTGGTTTTGGTGCGCAATATTAGCTCAAATGGACTACACGACCGGAACTGGCTCCATAGTATTTTCGAAAACAACTGCTCGATTAGTGTATTTCGGTTACTTTCATAGCCTCATGACATATGGCATTCTGTTGTGGGGGATACCATATTTATTCGCAGAAAAGGTTATTCGCGCAATCTTATCAGCTTGGTGCAAGGGCGTCATTTATTAACAAATTTAAGTAAATAAATATTCCTACTTTTCATTCGTAATATATTTTAGAAATTTTAATGTTTGCATAAAAGAACATGTTTAAAAGAAAAAGACATCTGCGCAATGTTTATTTGTGCACAATGTTTTGTATAGACATAAATAGACATTGTAAATTTATTCAGAAAAAATTCTACCCGTGACTTTCGTGCCACATTTTTCCTCACGAAGGTTTTTCCGAACTGGTAATAGAGAAATGATATTCTAAGCGTCACTACAGGTATTAAGTAGTTAAGTTGGTAATTAAATTTTAAGTTACTACATGTCAGTTGTGTGTCCAATCGGATTAAGTAGTTGAGCACGTAAGTTCAATGAAGGTGAACAGTGATGAATGTCAAGGAACTCATCAATTCTGTACTTAGATATGTAAAAAACGAGATTTTGGACAAATACAGAGAAGAATTTGTTTCCGAAATAAAAATCTCTAGAATAATATGTCTATTTCTAAATTTTTTTATTCCTCAAGCATTTTAAATACTTTTTAAGCAAATTTTAAAGTTGAAACGAAACACCATTCTGACATTTTGAAAAAAACTTATGCCCTTAACTAAAAAATCACGTCCAAACGTGTGAAGTGAGGAGCCCCGCCCACCTACATATACGAAAAAAAGAACCTATCCCCCCTCCCGCTGGTGGGGAGGCTTAGTTAGGTGTTGACTGTTAGGTCGTTCTTAAATTATATATTTATAATATTAATTATAATTGTTAGCTCCCCTTTCCTCCCCCGCCATACGCAGTGGTTTCGCAAGCTCATTCAAAACTTGCGAAGCAATTCGTTCATGGCGTGGCCGCTTCAGGCTCCCCCTTAGACGCTAAAGTAATGCTCCAATTGCTTTGCGCTCTTTCCCCCGATTTCGCCACTTTACTGGCCCCACTGGCCCTTCAGGTCACCCAGGCCCCTCAGGCCGAACAGCTGCTTCACATTACACCCGCCTCCTCGGCCTCCTCAATGGAGGTCGAAACTACGGACGCCGCCTCGACGGCTACCTCAACCTCGACCTCATCCGCCGCCCGTCCCTCCAAGCGCACTGCGTCAAGCAGCAGCGCCAAGTCCGCTTCCCAAGCGGACACCCTCACCAGCTCCCCTGAGCCCACCGTCAGCTTCACGCTGGTGGAACGCCGCTCCAAGAGGAGCAAGAAAGCCCCGGTGTCACCGACACCCACTTCCAGGCCGGTGTCGCGGACACCAACCGCCTGCCTGGCGACACAATCGCCCGTACCCTCCCTTATGTCGCTGAAAGTGACACCTCCAGCCGCCGCCACCACCAAGCCAGCCTCGCGCTGCTCTCCGGTCCTCGCGAAAGCGAAGACCCCTCCCCCGTCTTCCTACAGGATAAGGCAAAATGGCCTCAAGTCTCAAGCCTGTGCCTTGAGCAAAAAATCAACTACACCAAGGCCCTCAATATGTCAGAGGCCGTTAAGATCTCAGTCCTGACAGTTGAGGACTTCAGAGCACTCCTCACTCTAAGATCACTAGCCTATCACATCTACACTCTCCCTGAAGAGCGTAAGGTAAAGGCTGTTCTCAGGGGAGTCCCCGATGAGATGCCCAATGACGTCATCCTTGAGGACATTAAGTCCCAAGGCTTTCCCGCCGAAGCTATACTCAAGATGCACAGCAAAAACGGCCGTAGATTCCCCTTGGCGTTGGTCATCCTGACTAACACACCCAGATCCCGCGAATTATTCAGAGAGGCCCGCACTTTCTGCGGCCTCTCCGGCATCTCGGTCGAGATGCCGCATCGCCGCGGTCACGCCGAGCAGTGCCACCGCTGCCAACTGTACGGGCATGCGGCGGCCAACTGCTCCGCCAGCCCCAGGTGTGTAAACCCACCCTGCCCCATCAGCAGGCCCACAATCTTCTCCTTAGCCTTCAATGGCTGAGGACCTCAAATTGATATTCGACACCATCCAAGGTGTCGATATATCTCAAGTTTCCCAGTGCGCAAGCAAACTGCGCGCTGCTCGCTCATCCAGAGACCGTTTTATGGTACTCGTCGAGTACAAGTCTCTCATCGAATCATTATAAATCAAACTATAATTAATTCCCAACCTAGCGCCCTGACTGGTCGGATAAGACCCAGGGGCTTATCCCTGACACCCTTTACATCCCTTTTCTTTGACATCCCTTTAACACCCGAGGTCTAATCAACCAACTTCCCGAGCTCAAACTGTTCATTAAGAACATCGAGCCGGAGTTAATCCTTGTTCAAGAGACATTTTAAAAACCCCATCACACCAGGGGTCTCTCTATTCCCAAATACTGTCTTGTGCGTAATGACAGGCCCGTACTCGTCCAACGAGGCGGCACTGCCATATACTACAAGAGGAGTGTTCACTGTTCACCGATTCCCACGCCTCCACTCACCAACATGGAGGCCAGTGTGTGTAGGCTGTCTATGACAGATCATAGGACCATAATCATAGCCTCGGTCTACATACCTAGTAAAACACCGCCCCTTCGTAGTGACTTCAAGGCCTTACTCGAACTAGGGCAATCCGTCATTATGTTCGGCAATTTCAATTGCAAACATACCGACTGGACGTGCTTATGAACCAACGCCACAGGTGTTAAACTACTAGACATCACAATGCTCCCCGAATACCCAACCCACAGACCCTACGCACATCCAGGTGGTGGAAGACGAAGTCCTTCGCAAAAACTCTCGTCCAGTCACCGCCGACCCCATTTCAGTGTCTAACGATGAGATTATTTTCCTCATCAGAAGACAGAAATCCAAGAAGGTGCAGATGGAATTTCCAACCACGCACTTATGCAGCTGCCTCGGCAGGTGCTTACCTTGCTTGCGATCATCTTCAATGCCTGCTTCGACCTTAGCTACTCTCCTAAAGCTTGGAAAGAAGCTACAGTCATAGGCATTCCCAAGCCGGGTAAACCTTTGAATTTCCCGGCTAATCACAGACCCATCAGCCTAATCAAGACGATGGCTAAACTTCTCGAGAGAGTCATACTCGCTCGAAAGAAGGACCACCTGTTCCCAGCGGACGGTGACCCCCTCATTATCCCCCACCAATTCGGCTTTAGAGCCAAGCACTGGTGCCCTCAGCAATTCCACCGAATCGTCGAGTACATACTCGACGGCTTTTACCCTAGACGACTTAAAACAGTCGCGATTTTCTTTGACGTAGCCGAGGCTTTCGACAAAGTCTGGCACGCTGGCCTCATTTTGCAAGCTGTACAACACAGGCTTGCCCGACCGACTAATCAAACTAGTCGGCTCCTACCTAAAAGATTACACCTTTCGTTTTAGACACGAAGGTACGCTCTCCACCTCCCGCCCCCTCAAGGCGGGCGTCCCTCAGGGCTCGGTACTCGCCCCTCTCTTGTACACCACATACACCAATGACATACCTATCCCGTCAAAAGGTGTTCAACTCTCCCTCTTTGCCGATGATACCGCCCTGTACGTCAAGAGCTTGTACGTCGACTCCCTCATCATCAAACTCCAGAAGGCCGTAAACGACCTCTGAGCTTGGTTCCAAAGATGGCGAATCGATGTGAATCCAGAGAAAAGCTCTGCGGTGCGCTTCTATCATAAACGCCGTCGCCCCTGCGACCCCCATATCCGAATGCTAGGTAGGCCCATCCCGTGGGCTAAAACCACCAAGTACCTAGTAACACTCGATAGTACGCTTTCATTCCGACCTCACATACTCAGAGTTACCAAACTCGCCCGTATGTACATGGGCCGCCTAAACAGTATGTTAGGCAGGCACAGTAAAATGTCTCTTAGGAACAAGCGAACGTTTTTTAAGGTTTGCGTCAGACCAGTCATGACGTATGCCGCCCCAGTCTTTGCACATGCCAAACCCTCCTATTTGTATAAGCTGCAGGTAGTCCAGAATCTCTTCTGCCGTAGGGCCACGGATGCTCCGTGGTACGTGCGAAACGCAGACCTGCATAGGGATCTAGATTTACCTACAGTTCAACAACACCTTAGGACGCTCTCCACCGCTTTTTTCAAGCGATCCGAAGAGCATCCTAGCCCCCTCATTCGCGAGTCAGTAACATACACTGCTCCGTCCATGCCGTCGAGGTACAAAGTCCGTAGACCGAGAAATACACTCTCGGATCCCCCCGATCAGCTCTCGGCTAATCTGGACCAGCTTAAGGCTGCCCAGGCCGTATAATCATCATCATATCACTGTCACTAGCACCTTAAGTGATTATTTTTCTCAGCGGGTGACCCTCTAGCGGGTCCCCACTTGCGCACCCACCTCCCTACCCGGGTGTCGCTCCGATGAAGGCTGACACCATTCCCATGCTACAGCCGGCAAGGTGGTTTTTAGTGGGTAGGTGCCACTCTGGTGAGTCCCACATAACCCCCGCAGAGGTCGGTATTTTCCTGCGGCGGTATGCATGACGCATCTTCCTCCTCCCTCCCGTGAGGGTGCTTAGGCGGTGTAATTAGGCGGTGTGATTTAATTGTGTCATTCATTTATACATAAATAACAAGACAGCTCGTGGATATACTAGAATGTAGAGTTAAATGACGGTCTAAATCTAAAGTTAATGTGTAATAAAACTTGTAATTAAAATGATATTATTTGCTGTTTCATGTTAGGTAGGTATAATTTTTATTTTATTATATTTTACTATGTACGCACATTTTTACATTTATAATAAGTTTATTTATTTATGCCCATTCTACACTGCTTTATTATAATTTCATTAACAACCATACTATGGATTGATTATAATATAATATTCTATGGAGTTGTTTTGTATAAATTTATGATGCAAATAAAATGATCAGAGTCAAACGCCGCGAAGCGAACCTACCAGCGTTTTCACTGGCTTGTACCAGCAATACAGTGTGGGATATCGTTGCACAGAGCTCTCGAGACGACCAGCTTGGGGCAGCCTCCGACTCACTGGAGCAACTTGTTCCAAAACTCCACGGGACCCGGACCCACACCGAGGATCGTCGGACATGCACCGCGTTAGTCCCGACTCACCGTGGACTATACTACGCGGCACCTGGTTCCAACCAGTGGAGTCCCGTGGAGTTTTGGAACAAGTTGCTCCAGTGAGTCGGAGGCTGCCCCAAGCTGGTCGTCTCGAGAGCTCTGTGCAACGATATCCCACAACAGCAAGCTGAGTCTGAGCCTATTGTGCGGTTTACATGTATTAAGTAGTTAAGTTGGTAACTAAATTTTAAGTTACTACATGTCACTTGTGTGTCCAAACGGATTAAGTAGTTCAATTCATAAGTTCAATGAAGATGAGCAGTAAACGCGATTTTGGACCAATTTAGAGAAGAATTTGATTCGGAAATTAAAATCTTTGCAAGATTATGTATTTTTTTTAATTTTTTATTTCGACGGGTCGACGTCGATCGACGGACGATCGATTGATGTAGTACCTTTACTAATTAGGTACTTTTTATAATCACTGGAGGGAAATCAGCCTCTCCCAGCTTAGGGGTGGCGTCCGACAATTGTAGGCCATCACGCCAACTGCGGGTTGGCAGACTTACCAACTCAGAGGTGGTGTCAGACAATTGTAGGCCATCACGCCAACTGCAGGTTGGCAGACTAACCAACTCAGGGTTGGTGTCAGGCAATTGCAGGCCATCACGCCAACTGCGGGTTGGCAGACTTAACAACTCAGGGTTGGTGTCGTTGACCGGTCGACGGTCGATCGATTGGTGTGGTAACACCCTTAAATATTCTTCCACAAATTTTAAAGTAGAAACCAAACTCTACTCCAACATTAAAAAAAAAGAGAAAATGCGACATAAGTACGAGCTCTTGCCGCCCCCCGCTTTGTCAACTTATGCACTTAGCTAAAAAATCACGTCCAAACGTGTTAAGTGAGAAGCCCACCTACTTATACGAAAAGTAGAACGAATCTTAATCTACTTAATCACTTGCGAACTAAATTTTAAGTTACCACTTGTCACTTAATTGACTGTTTACACGCAACTTTTAACTTAAAATTTAGTTACCAACTTAACCACTTAACGCTTGTAAACCGGCTATATTTGCTTACCTTAATTATAAGTACAATATTCTTTTTATTTTGATCTACTATTGTTATTTTTGTAAGCAAATAAAATTCTTTTCATTCTTTCTTTCTTCGAGGCCAAGCCTCAGTGCTTTATATTAGGTAGGTAGAAATATCGTTCTGAGTCGTAAAACAATCACCTGCCTTTGTAATATTTTTTATTGATCACGATGTGCATCGATTAAGTTCGGTTCACACGTACCTACAAGTTACCTATATTTTTATACCAAACTTTAATTGGTTACATAAAGTTTATCTATTTATTAAATAAACAAGAGGCAAAAGTTTATCGGGTTTACCAAGGGTGTTCGAACATTACACTTATCAATGTTTCTGTTATGACAAATTAATCAAATCGTTTGCGTATTTGATGTAAAGACAGATTAGCAATAGGAAAACTTTCCGAGAAAGCAATGGAGAATCGTTGATCGGAGCGTGGCCGGCGCGCCGCTGCAGCGGGCGGGCGGCGGCCGGGCGAACATGGCGCGGCCTGCCATTGGCCGTGTGCACGTGGGGTGACATCGCCCGACCGCCGTTAGCAGCCGCCAGTCGCGCCGCTGCCGCCGTACGCATCTGACGTCTTTGTAACGTGGCTATAACAGCACTAACTGTGCCGGTCGATATCGCCGAAACCTTACCCGCCGCATCAGCTGCTACGTTAACCCAGTGAACATACTTTATTACTACTCTTAGACGGACTGTGAAAAGAAACTCCTTCAGGATATTCCCTATTGCAGTTTTAAACCCAGTAAGTACGGAGCATGGATCTATAAATTGAGTTATATTATTTGCGGTTAGGTATATGTATCACGGCAAGTGTTCATAAAAGATTTTTATTCGTGATACCTTGGTGGATCTGCATCCGATGGAAAAACAATAGGTTGATAAATAATCATCTACTTCATTGCATTATCTTTCGATGCACTTGACTGAATAAAACAATGAAGTTTCGAACTCGTTTCATCATTTTACTGAGGAAAACTTTGATCTTCAACTTTATATTTCCAAATTCATATTTCATATGATCAAATGGAAACTAAACTATATCAAACTAAGGTTTACAGAGTTAATAGCTTTGCATATTGAACATTAACTACCTTTACATGGAATTTAGATATTTTTGACTTATAAAATGCCTAAATTGAACAAGAATAACGTCCTATATTTATTAGATAATATGCCTTAAATTTGTCTGTTGAATCTAATTCGATTAAATGGGATCACAAGAGGCAGTTAATCCCATGATTTTATACCTAGTTCCTATACCTATCAACTTTTCGTTTGAACTAAATCCTAGCTCTCCATATTTTCCTTCGAACTAAAAACTTAAACAAATATATTCCTAAATTAGGTAAGGAACGCCTAGGTTTACGTAGCATATTAAGTCAAATAGCTAATTCGATACCTGGATATCTTTTCTTTATTATGACAAACTAGTTGAACCATTTCTGAAAACCTGCAAAAATACCTTCTCCCTTACAACCTTATGTTTGTTATTGTAAAGTTGATCCTTGTTAGAATGTTTACGCCGAACTTATTGTGAAACATTACATTCGTTGTATTTTATTTTTGAATTATTTTTTAAATTTTATCTAATCTAATAATTTTTAAATTTATACCTATTTATATTAAAGTTCAGACACAATTTCTTCGATACATATATTGACGATACATATATTTTCAACTCGATTAAGTTTTCTTTTTAAATTATAAACTAAAATAATTTCCAAGTTGTCAATCATCCAGAGTCGGTTGCATTGATTCGCGCGTTGTCATTTTTCAAGGACACGTGAACATTTCAATTCATCTCGCTCACTCCTACCAAATGATGCTATTGTTTGCTCTTTTGTTAATTTGCGGTTCTTCACGGTACATGGACGAAAAATGCGCTCGAGTCGACGCGCGCGATGCGCAGTTCCCCAGCTCTATGGGAACCTTTTCGGTTTCACTCTTTTAGTTGAATGATTAATTTTTTTCTTTGGTCGATACAAGTCTTTCTATATAAAACCATACATTGGATATTTAAATAACATTATTACAAGTATTTTTAACCTGTTGTTTGTGTGTTGGGGTTGTCGACACTGATTTATTAGTTTTTAACGACACTGATTTATTAGGTTTGACATCAGCTACTGCCACCCTCAACACCACCTCATTTTTCCTAAGCCACATTATACCTAGAATATAATGCAACCTTCGTGCTGGCGTGCATGCTAGCTTCGAAGTAAGTTAGCTTTTAGATTTGACCTAAGTAGGTAACTAGTCTGAAAAGAAAACTGATAATTTTATTCAAACATAACAGTACCTACCTAATTTAAAATAATAAACAAAAATTATCTTTACAATTTCTTTGCCACTCAACATGAATTTGGTGAAGTCAAAACAGCGTAAAACAGTACAAGTTCGCAGAGCACAGCTCTAGTAGGTAAAGGACGTAGATGTCGTAGATGTTGCAGATATGTGTTTAGCTGAAAAAGTAATACACTTGCAATTGATGAATCAAAGTATCATTTACAGTAATTAAGCTACAACAAAATAGTCACTAGATTACTCAAATTTCCATTTAATTAAAGAAAATTTAATTATAGCTCAGTGTTTTACTCACATAGTATGTTTATTTTAAGTGTGTAATTTTAAAAATATACTTTGTGTTTACAAAGTCACACGTAGGTACATTCATACCACACAGACACTTCTGTTTATTCAGAAATTTTAATTAGAGGATTACTATTAACCGCATGTCTTTGACACTGGCTCAGTTTCATGACCTTTAAGTACCAATAAGACAATATTATACCTAGATCTTTTTTTTAGATTCGCTACTCTACACTCGCATATAAGAGTACATTATCGTAGAAAAGTTCAAGCATGATTTGATTTACTTAAAGTGATATCATTATTCAACGTTATGAATATTTTAATTGTTATCACTATATTACGTTAAAAATAAAATATAATAACATTAAACAGCCGTATAAAGCACGATAAACAAAAAATAAATAGGTAGATTGAAATTTACTTGGTAGTTAAATGTTGACATTTGTAAAATTCAAAAAGACATTCAAATGGTTCCGTTTTTTTGTTTTATAATAATTATCGAATAAAAAAGATAAAACATTTTTAATGACAAAAAGTAATTAAATCAACAATACTAGCGAGATCTTTAGGTATCATATTTTTTCTTAATGACTGAAATGTTACATTTTCATCTCAGTGTCCTTATTTCTACGTCCTATAGTCCATGTCCCGCGCATGCTCAGACGGCGCGACCGGCTCTCGTACATTTTGTCATTACTAACGCTTTGTGCTCCTGATCGTGATTGTGGCAATAATGATGGTTCACAACGCACTCGTGGCCAGTACAACCGGTTTGACGATTTGATTCATAATAATCTCTGACGTCGCTGTAGTAAAATGGTGGGAAAATATGGGGAAATGTAATGGTTAACTTATTAACTGCAGGTATATTGTTCGCATTGTATGATTTGTAGACGAAACGTTTGTATTTTAAGATCGATAACTATTAGGTGACTACGAAGTTCAACCTTATTTTCAATACCTAATGGAAAAAATATCGTACGCCCGTATAAATACATCTGCATCTTAGTAAGCAAAGCTTTTGGACTGGGCAACATTCAGCAATACTTGGGGCACTAATAAACATCTGAAGTGGAACATTTTCACTAAGTTATCTTAATTTTGGCGACATTTCAAAGATACTGTTGTTACGTGGGATCTTTGTTTAAAAAATAATTGTTGACATTCTATCCGGTCATGTCAAATCGGCTTTCCATACAAAAGCCAAAAAGGTCCTGAAGTGTTATAATTGTCATTTTAAAGACACGGTGGATTTGATGGGTCCGCGCTTTAGAGGTCATTGCGGACGCTGCATCAGTTGGCAGATCAGGGTGACCCTGGCGTGTCCTTGCCGATAAGGGGATCACGACCCCCGCGATAGGCGGCGTTTAAACCGGGCCTGGTGTGTCCAAGAGTCAGTAGTGACAGTGGTGCTTTGCAGGTCAGACATGCCGGGTGTCACCAATGGGACGCACAGCTCGGACGATGATGTGGTGCTGACGGGATTGTCAGGAAGGCTCCCTGAGTCTAACACCATCGATGAGTTTGCTGAACAGCTGTTTAGCGGAGTCGATCTTGTCACAGCTGATGATAGGAGATGGATGCCAGGTAACTTCTTATTCTAGTTTATAGTTCTTTCTTTTTTAGAGTGAGTGAAAGGATATCAACCATTTTATTTCGCGACTGATCTTTTGATTGGTTTAGTATACAACATCTTAATTAATTAAACTTAAGTAAAGTTAAATAAGAATACAATATCAACAATAATTAATTATTACTTTACAATTCTGTAATTAATTTGCCTTGCATATATTTGTATTTACTTGAATACATTAGAAATTTAAAGATTTTATGTAAGACATTTATATAAAGTGTACATTTTAATTCAATGTTCTGATAATATTTGTAGCTAGCTTTATGTTTGTTTTAGACTTCAGAGTGCCAATAAAGTCTGGAAATTCGTTTTTTGTGTCCCTTCTTGTTAATATGTGACGATGGCAAAAACTTTACAATTTGTATACGTCTGCTGCAACATAAACAAAATAAATACAAGCAGGTAACCATTTATGTTGTACTTAATTAAAAGTTTAATTATACATAGTTTATTTAAAAATACAATAAAACATCGTGAATAATTAGAACCTGTTGTTTCTAGAATATTATAAACCAGTCTATCATATGAAAAAAAAATAGTAATAAAACAATATCATCATGTATCAGAATAATTTATATTATTAACGGAAAATATTTCTCTTTATTTTAAATGTGAAATCATACGCTTCTTTCAACATATATAAAAAAATGAACTAGGTTAGTCGATAAAAAGATGTAAATAACATTGAACTTAACCTATTGGTTGGCGGCACAAAATTTAACCGATATAAAGTGACCGAGAGTCTGACGTAAGGGTTACGTAAATGTGTAACCTGGCAATGTCAATGCCAGGATTTGACAATCAACGCTATAGTCGAATCTAAAAAAAAATATTTCGTTCTTCGTAATATTTAATGAGATGCAGAACTATAAGTATTTATCATTGTCGATATGAAAAAACGTATAAATACGTAGTTTGTAATTTACGTAGGCAATTCAGAAACTAACCTCCGGTTGATTGAAAAAAAATACACCAAGTTAAGTAAAAATATTTTAATATATACATCTTACAACTACATCTTTGCACTATTTTTCGACATAGTCTCCATAACGATTGAGGCACTTATCGTATCTCTTCACAAGCTTTGAAATTCCTTCTGCATAAAAATCACCCGCTTGTGCCTTGAAAAGCCCGGCAAGATTTTTCTGCCAGAAAACTGATGGCAACGGTGTTTTGGGATGCCAAAGGGGTGTTGTTGGTTGAATTCATGGAACGTGGGACGACCATTAATCAAGACGTGTACTGTGAAACACTAAAAACATTACGACGGGCTATACAGAACAAACGCCGTCGTATGCTGACTTCCGGTATCGTTTTTTTGCACGATAACGCCCGTCCTCACTCTGCTCGCAGAACAACAGCCCTTCTTGAGTCCTTCAAGTGGGACGTTTTCAACCATCCACCTTACAGCCCAGATCTGGCGCCAAGCGATTATCACCTCTTCATGCATATGAAGAAATGGCTCGGGTCCCAGCGGTTTGATGACGACGAAGAGCTCAAAGATGCGGTCACAGGCTGGCTCAAGGCACAAGCGGGTGATTTTTATGCAGAAGGAATTTCAAAGCTTGTGAAGAGATACGATAAGTGCCTCAATCGTTATGGAGACTATGTTGAAAAATAGTGCAAAGATGTAGTTGTAAGATGTATATATTAAAATATTTTTGCTTAACTTGGTGTATTTTTTTCAATCAACCGGAGGTTAGTTTCTGAATTGCCCTCGTATTTTTGATGACCTTATGTGCGTCGGTGACTATCTGAAAAAAAATACATTATATATTTAAAAATAGCCGGTTCTTGAGTTTTCCTTATTCAAGAAAATTTTGAATATGATTCTGAGGTAAATGGATACATTGTTTTTAGTTCTGATATCGAAACATCGACCCGATTTTAGTTAATCGATATTAAAATGTTCTCCATTTCTATTAATTATCTGAACGTATCTAAAGTTATTACAATAATGTATTTAAATTTTTTCCATACATTTTTCTCAGTTTTGTGTTACTAATAAAGGAGCTAAATACAATTCTGCTTGCGTTTTGGCCGCTGTGCTCTATGTTTAAAGTAATTAAGACGTTGTATTCTGTCGTTAGTTATTTTCTTTCTTGGTTTTTCTTTTTTTTTTCTTTTGTTAATTTGAAAATATTTATTTTGGTTGTTACAACTTAAACAAGATCGTATTAATAATTTACAGGAGGTTTTATTGCTAGACTACTAGGTAACTTACATTGTAGAGCAAGATAAAACAAACATTAAAAAGTTCACCAATAATCATAAGATACAGTTTATTTTTATTAAACTGTATCTTCTAAAGTTGTAAAATTCGGGGAAAAATTAAACGTAACATCATCATAATTTTATCAGTGTGATACAGTGACGTGCGAGTGATACGCGATAACCCCGCGGCGATCTTACACCTTGCGCCCGCGCATATTGGGCTCACCTTTCTTATTGCATATTGTATTTATTACTGGAGCTTGTTTCACCGCATTTTTTTTGTTATATGTATATATATAACAATGTATCGTCAAACGATCGTTGAATTCGAACCTAGTAAGTAGTATTTTAATACAACGATTTTGAGTATATGACTGTGAGTGACTGTGGGTATAATTCCGGGAAGTACATACAAAATTGTGTTATAAAAAATCTACATAGCACTTAATTGAAACAAATATCATGTCATTAAATTCGAACATTTGCAAAATTATTATAATCTATTTATTTTCACCTAAAACATAGTAAATATATCAAAGTGAGAGGTTAAGTTGTATGGGCTACAGGAAAATAAATATATTTTATGTCAATTTTATATCTCATTAATGTTGTCTAACTGTTAGGAAGACGAGGACGCAACGTCTCGGTCTTCCTCGTTAACATTTAACCTGCATGACAGTAAAAACTGAAAGAGATGACGACCATTTGTTTTTGTTTTTCTAATTGTGTATTTGCATAACTTTGAAGCAAGTGAAATTGGTTCATCTGCATAATGGGATTTAGAAATAGCCATGCAATTCTCGATTACATTGTCGGTAATATCGATAGATTCATTGTATGATCCCGCCACTATCTCTTGGCATAATCCATATCTTAGTGGCTTTAAATGTATGTAAATGTTTTAAGAGATCGAAGGAATACAAAGGTTTTAAAAACTAAAGTGTTTGTCGGATTCACATACAAAAGGTTCCGTACTATTTATTTTTATAATGTATTGTTGTATATTATTTATATTATTAGTTAATATGGGTACACTGAAAATTTCAGCTAGAGATAGATGTAGAGACGGAGTCAGTGGCTGAGTATTAATCTCATTGGCACACTTAGGTCACTGAGCCGTAAATACAATATTTAGATCTGATTAATTTCTATTGATGTCTGGCCAGGTCTACATGGGCTACCGGAGCGCAATGGCAAACTCAAGGACCTCACGCACTTCGACGCGCAATTCTTCGGCGTGCACGGCAAGCAGGCGCACCTCATGGACCCCCAGCTCCGGCTGTTGCTGGAGCTGGTACACGAGTGCGTGGTCGACGCTGGCCTGGCGCCCGTAGAGCTGCGAGGCTCCCGCACTGGCGTCTTCGTCGGCGTCTCCAACTCGGAAACGGAAGAACTCTGGACCGCTGACCCAGACAAAATCAATGGCTACGCCTTAACGGGATGCTGCAGAGCTATGTTCCCTAATCGCGTGTCGTATACCTTCGATTTACGAGGACCATCTTATGCCATTGATACGGCGTGCTCGAGCTCAATGTTCGCGCTCGCTCAAGCGGCGCAGGCTATTAAAATGGGATTGTGTGACGCGGCTGTGGTCGCTGGAACGAATCTGTGTTTGAAACCAGGGAACTCGTTGAACTTCCACCGCTTGAGTATGTTGTCGCCGGAGGGACGTTGTGCGGCGTTCGACGTGTCAGGGCGGGGTTACGTGCGTTCGGAAGCTGCTGTAGCGGTTCTACTACAGAAGCGAGGTGACGCGAGACGAGTGTACTGCTCAGTGAGGGGGGCTCGCATGAACACGGACGGCAATAAGCCACAGGGCATCACTTTCCCCTCGGGCGACATGCAGCGCGCACTTGCTAAAGAGACCTTCGAAGAGGCTAAGCTGAGGCCGCAGGATGTCGACTATGTTGAAGCCCACGGAACTGGTACTAAGGCAAGTAGACTGCCTTAGTAACTGATTAGAAGTTGATCTTACTGATATAAAAAATTATGTCATGGAAAGTTATAAAATTTACCTTTATCATAACCTTTTCTATCCAGTCTAGTCAAAGAGTTTACTGTTACTTTACGTGCGAATCTTATTAACGACTTATCCACTGACTAGTACTTACGCATCGAAATGATATAAAACCATGCCATCGTGCCATGCCGCTCTCAGACCTCTACCACCACTTCTGAAACCCCACAGAAAACCATTAACTCCACCTTCTCTACAGGTTGGAGACCCACAAGAAGTAAACGCAATCGCCGAGCTATTCTGCAAAGACCGCCGCCGGCCCCTGCTCCTGGGTTCCGTCAAATCCAACATGGGGCACTCTGAGCCCGCTTCAGGGCTGTGCTCCATCGCCAAAGTACTCCTGGCCATGGAAAGAGGTGAACTACCCGGAAACCTGCACTTTACCAGCCCCAACAAAGATATTCCTGCCCTCAATGATGGACGTATTCAGGTAATTGTGCTATTCGTTTATATGTTTGAAAAATGATTTTAGTTAATTCAAAAATAGTTAAATCAATGTGAAGGTTTTTGATAATACCATAAAATATTTGCGAATTGGATGGTGTTTTCTTCATCCGGTAAAATGTGGAATTCCTTATTAATTAAGGAATCCCGTAGCCTGCTGATTTTCCTTGTAACTGCAAATTTAATATATAAAAAAGGTGCTTAATATTATTAATTTATGTTCAATATGTATTTGACATGAAACCGCAGCAGATTACTTTTATCGAGTGAATAGGTATCTCGTGTATAGACGTGTAACACCTTCGTCTTCATCGTCACTTTCCATCAGGTGAGATAGAAAACAAACGTCTAATCCTTTTTCAATTAAAAAAAAATCTTCGAGAAAAATTTTGTACTTAAATAATAACGACGTAAAGTTTCTTCCCAGTTTTATTTTTCCAAGTTCCATTTAAATAGTAAATACTTCGTAAAACTATTAAATAACTATTTCTTTACTTTTCCACATGATCAAGTTTTACATACGTAGATGCTGAAAAAGGTTTCATTTATACATCCATGAACCCCAGATGTCATAAAATAAATACATATTTTTCAATACTAACCGCTTTACAACCCAATTATCGTAGGTGGTGGACCGCAACACAAAGTGGGATGGTGGTCTAGTGGCAGTAAACTCATTTGGATTCGGCGGCGCAAACGCACACATCATCTTGGAGAGTGAACGAGGCCCCTTGCCTAAAGACGACGTGCAATACGCCTTGCCTAGGCTAATTGTTGCTTCTGGTCAGTTGATAAATTTGTACTTAAGTTTTATTTGGTGGCGTCTTTAAAATTTGGAATAAAATACTGTCTGTTGTTCTTATTTTAAATACTTCAAGTTTACCTAATGAAGCAGGAAGTTATGAAAATATAAATTCACAACACTTAAAACTTATTGCAATTTTTGTAAGAAATATTATAATAATTTATGCATTCCTCATCCCTATCATATAAATAATAATAAGCAAAAGTATTTTTTTGCGATTATTTTAGTCTCATAAAGGCCAAACCTTGTAGGTGTGTAATACGTACAATTAGCGTAATGTACATTAGTGACTACTTATGATCTCAACACGAAAGTATTTAGGAAATCCTTTTCTTTGATATGTGTGCATCTTATTTGACAGCTCTTTCAATTTAAATAGTCTTTGGACTTTGTTTTTGCTCGGACAAAATTTGGAACACAGTGCGAAAGTGGCGACTGTATGTTGCAAACACATAGTAAAATTCTAATTTCGCTTTTAAGAATTCAAGGTTACAGACAAGACATTTAAGAATTCTTAAAAAGATCTTATATTCTTTTTGTATGAGAGGTAAATGTTGTATATTTGTTACAATTTTAAACATGTTAAGATAAAATAATATGTAATTTTAAAATAAGATCTTAAGACCCTTGGTTTAAACTGGATATTGTTAATTGTAAATTATAAAAATACACACACCGGCACAATTAGGGGAACACTTAAAATAAGCGTGAAATTAGTTGTTGTTTTAAAGTTATTGTTATTGATTGTTGGTTTTTATATTACGTAGTTAAACACAGTTAATTACATATTAGTTTTTAACTTTTATTTTCTAAAAGTCGTAATAATAATGAAAGAAATCAATCTATGGACATTTTAGCGATTTATTACAGTTTTTATTTTACATTTTAACTGAAGTTTTTAACAGGTTTATCCTTCAATGCAGGGCTTTTAATAGCGTGTATGACTTCCTCGAGCTCTTATGACTGCTTGTATGCGCTCACCCATGCTGTTTATGCCATTTTCTATTGTTTCTTGAGGTCAATTTGCCCATTCTTCCGCTACGGCCAATTTTAGTTCCTCCACGTTCCTGGGGGGCGGATTTTTTCGGTGCACCTTTCTTCCTAAAATGTCCCAGACATTTTCTATGGGATTCAAGTCCGGAGTTCGTGCTGGCCATTCCAACAGGACGATAGAGACTTCCTGAAGGTAGTCACGAACTATGCGGGCGGTGCGGGGGCGAGCGTTATCATGCATAAAAATGAAATTATTACCTGTGAATGGTGCAAAAGGCATCACGTGGGGTTCCAAGCTTTCAGCGATGTATTGGGATGCAGTCAGGGATCCACTTTCGATGAAAACTAACTCCGTACGTGCTCCTAAACATATACCACCCCAGACCATAACGGAGCCTCCACCATACGCTACCGTTACTGTGAAATTCGCTGGGTATTTCCACATCCTCTCCCTTCCATCAATAAAACTAACACAGAAGCGACTTTCATCGGAGAGCAGAGCTCGCCCCCACTCATCCGTCCAATCACGATGATCACGAGCAAATGCGAGCCTGGCTACACGATGGCTACTGTCCAGTTTCAGCGCTTTAGCTGGTACGTACGACATTAAGCCCACTTCATTCAGTCGTCCTTTCACTGTTCGCTCACTTACTCTCACATTACGCACTTCTTCTTAGAGGTTACGAGTCATTACTGCAGTTTGACGTCGATTCCTAGGGGTCTGCACCTTGATGAAACGGTCATCCAGGACGTCCGTTGCTCTTTTTCTGCCTTGTCCCCTCCTCCGCACGTAAGACCCTGTCTGCCTGTACCGCTGAACATTGCGATGGATCACAGACACCGACATATTCAGTGCTCTACTAACTGAACGAAAGCTATGGCCTTCTTCGATCAAGGTCACGGCTCTGGCAACCTGAGTAGCATCCAAATCACTCATTTTTAAAAGAACACAATGTTTATTCACCGATACGAAACAGTAAAATGAACCAAACTCTTCTAAAACAAACTTAACAATATTGCTTTGGAACCACTTATAAATGAGAAATATTCAAAAAACCACTTATGAGAGTATAAACCAATTATTAACATGGGTTGGTGACAACTTTTGTTATCAACTTTTTACTCAAGAGGGTAGAAATGTTAAAATATAAACCATTAAAAAAAATACGCAACATAAATCTAAAAAAGTGCTATTTTATAAGTTTTCCTCTAACTGTGCCGGCGCGGCGCGGCGTGTGTATTAAATTTATATAAAATAAAAATGCTCTTAGTTTTTATTGTTGTTGTTATTCGCAAATTTTTATTTGAAATAGAAAATGTATTGCAAACAAAAACAAGTAAGTGACAAAATAAACAATAAAGTGAGCGAGAAGTTAAAAAAATATGTATTAGCTACTTTTATGTTCTTTCTATCTTCTTCATTTCATCTGCATTACCATACTAAAGTAAAAAGCGTTTGTGCAGTTAATTATAACTGGTTATATTGTCATCCAGGGCGTACCGACGAGGCAGTGGAGTCTCTCCTGTCGCTGGCAGCGGAGCACCCCCGCCGATCTCACCTACACGCTTTGCTGGATGCCATCCATGCTAAGCCCACGCCTGGCCACCCCCGCCGTGGATACTGCATCCTGAAGGGAGATAAGGCTGCCGCACAGGAGGTTTTGGTAAGTGACATAATCGTTTTCTTGAAAAAAGGTGTCTAGAAGATTGTGGATAGATGTTAGGTTGTTATTAGCGCGTCTGTCTCCGCAGTGTTCGTGTTGTGTTGCAGGTTTACAAAAAAATCTATGCGAAACGTTGCTGCATATAATTTTTATATATAATACAATATGACTTACACTTAATTTAAGTAATGCTGTCACAGGGCAATGTTTATGACATCGTCATTCGTAAAAATATATCTCAAGGTCATCATCATCATCAGATTTTAGTATATTTTCCTCGGTAACTATTTAGCCGACGCGTAAAAAGAAACTGTATGCAAATAAACTCGTTTGGTTCGATTTGGGATTTTCAAAATTAAATAGTAACAACCAGAATCGACATAATATATTAGTAATAACTTCTAAAAAAATAAGAAGCAGTGCGAGTCTGGCTGGAGAACATAACTCTAGTCTTTCCGGATTTAGCTCTAAACTTAAGATATCTATAAAAGTCCATAATTTTAAAACCGGTTTGTGATAGTTATACATTTAAGACCTTTTTGATCATATAACATTTTATAAACAAAATATGTTTCTAACTAAACAGAGTACCAACCGCAACTTATATGTAAGGTACTAAGTTGTTCATTGTATTTGCACCTAAAAACCACTAGAACTGTTATCTACACTATGTCCTACGTATCTGCTATTCATAAATGTATCGATTGAAAATAGTCATTAGTCATTAGTTCAACACCCTTTCTGTTATTACGGCACGCTATCATGTCGTTAAGGTCGATTTTCCCAAGGGTGTAATTTCTTACAATTAAAACGAACATACAAGTAAGAACGCAGCGCACGCGGTACGCTTCGTTAGTTTGAAAAGGCTACAAAACTGTAATGAATTATAAAGTTTAATATCCAATAAATCATGCTAGAGCGAGAACCAAAGATCTCGGCGGGATCGCGCAATATGAAAAGCAATTGCAATGTTTAGATGTTTTCCTAGAATGAGAAATTACTCATACATATCTGTATTTGTTTACGTTTGAGTTTTGATATGACGCTAAACAACTTGAATTTATTTCATGTTTCAGATGATGTAATAAACCTTACACGTTATTTGAAAGATTACTTACAGTATACCTATCTACTGTTCCTAGTAAATAGGTATTTAACTGTTTCCTATTTCCACTCAAATAAAAACTTTATTCTCAAATAAAAATATTATAGATTTTAATTATAAATACAAACAATGACGCAAGTAACAAGTTATCGTACGATGCTATAAAAACTAAAGGCTCTAAGTATAAAGCCAGCCGCACACGCGCCGTATCCGCCGCACGCTCATAATGACAACTCTTGATCGATTGTGAATCATTACACGTGACAGCCTAGTGTAGGTGGAGTTTACAATATTTATTTATGGAGCTCTTATTTTGTCTTTAATTTCTTTGCGCAATGATAAAGGTAAAAAATAAAAGAAATAGACATACACATTTTAAGCTACTCAAGTTAACCTTTAAGATTTTATTTAAAACCTAGGCAGGATCAAAACATCTAGAGCCAGCACTAAAATATAATATTTTTTTTTTATATCATATGCAAAAATTATTTGCTAATGATTAAATACTATCGTTACTATCATATCTGTTTACGTTAATTCATTGGCCTATTGAAATTACCGGTTTAAATAGGGATAAAAATTAAAGGCAGTTCTTTTTAATCATACTATTCATAAAAAATCTCTACATCTAAAAATATAAAATTATCCTCCACCGAAGCAAAATTAAGCGAAGTTATTTTAATCATAAAGTACTACTAACTTGTGAAGTGAACTCAAAGTAAACAAAGTTAAGTTTACAAATAAAGTGAGATGTTAAGTAACTGCGACTGTTTGCTGTAAGCGCTTGCGCGTCTTCCGCGGACGTATTGTTTTCTACCCTAGAGTTCATTAGTGCTTGTTTTTTTTTATACTGGCAATAAAATCCTACTTATTAATAAGTATTCTAACATTTTACTTCATCACTTAGTTTATTTTTAGTTTGACATTTATTTTAAGTAATTACAACATTTAAAAACTACAAGGTTTTTTCATTTTTATTTTACAATGGCCTTGCATTATACGTCGTCAAAATAAATGATTTTCATAGTAATTTGCTCATAAAATGTGTAAAATGTCAGAAAAAGGTGATGTTGGGATTAATTTGGCATTGTTTTCTAAGAATGAAAAAAACATCTTATAAAACCTTAAATCTTTTGTGTTCAAAAGCTACTGAAACAATTTATAGAGATCAGGAGTTAGAGGAGTTAGAGACTAGTTTTGAGTAATTCAACTAGAGATTCAATTTAGAGCAATTCCTTAAAGCTCCTTAAGTATGATACGAATTTTCTTACTTAATTTTAAAATTTTTTATTGTGTATCAGCTTTTTAAGTATTGTTATAAATTAACTACCTACTTAGTTAAATAATCTTCGTGACTCTTTTAATCCAAATTATTATGTTTGAAAATCAAATAAAGTATACTTATCTTACTTTACTTAACTTTGCGAACTATTAGTTAGCTTAAATGTTTAATTTATGCAAAATGTAGTTATTTAAGATTCGCAAATCTAAATTTAAAGCTGAATCGAGTTGTAACTTATTTAAACAAATTATTTTAATATATACGTATTTTAATATATATAATAATACGGGCACGTGAAATGGTCGTGGACCATCACGCCAATTGCGCAAGTTTTCCGTGCGAGTGACGTCACGCCATCTAACCTTGAAGATTGCGAACTATTGCATATTATTTACTTATTTGACGAGAACTTGTAGATCCTGAAGTTTTACGTCAGATTATTTTGGCACTGACGAAGTGGAATATTTTTTTTGCGTAGCGTGATAATCGAGATCAATTAGGTTTCATCGGGTCTATGATAAAAAGAATTAGAGGAAAATTATTTGGATGATAAAATCGATAATCATTTAGGTACTTACTAGTTTAGACAGCTCTGCTTTTTAACACGGCCTCTAGAGTAGAAGTGCCAAAAGACCAGTTTATCATATGAATTGTTTTTCTAAAGCTTGTCGATGTAGTGTTCTGTTGCCGAGTGTAAAATTGTAAACACACTTCCACTTTCATCTTATCGGATACCAATGTATGTATTAAAAAACATTCTATACGATTAAATATTTTGATAAACTTTTATCACTAGCTCCTAAGATCGCAATTCTCACAACCCAGCAAACCTTAACTGGAGCCCCAGGTACTTCAATGAGTTAGTAATTCAGTATTCTCAATAGTGCCAAGTCTGGGCGAGAATTGAGCGAATGGATCGTAATGAACGAAATGAAGGAGTTTCCTGATTCTGTAACAATGGCGTGTGTGGACACGGCCTGCCTTATCACGCATCGTATGATCGTGACGTAGTATAATGCCATACTTTCCTAACTGTTGCTTGTTACGCTATGCCACAAAACTATGATGAATGTTCTCATTCATCGATGATTGCGAATGTTTAGTGATAAAATTAGTGGGAAATAGGAAAAGAAATATATTTATCTGCTTTTGACGGAACTCATAGTTATAGTCATTCCCATTATTAATACATCGCTTCTATTATTATTAGTATTATAAAATGTATTTGTGAGGTCTATTTTATGTTATTGACACATGATTGTTCAAGCTCAGGGCCCATGTTGTAGCTCCAATCACATCGAACCTGCCAAGCTTTTGGACAAAACCATGTAGGTAATTTACATATTAAAATTCGTTGAAAGCTATATAGTTTCTTCTATTGAACAATATGACGTTAGTAAAAAGCTTGATCTATTTTGTTTGCTATAAATCTAAAACAAAAATTTGTTTTGTTATGTACAAGGAAAATATTTTTAAATCAAATATTAAATTATTAGTAAATATATACAAAGCTTTCTGTTTTTGACTGTATGACCCAACATTCTTGCTTTTTAACCTTTATTTTCCTAAATCTGTGCACATATGTTTATAATGTAACTTTTTTACAGCTCTTAATCTCATTGGATGACTGATTTTTCAGTTAAATGGTAAATATAAATATGCCTTGTAAGTGGACATTGGACATTTTATCGGTTTCATATAAATTTAAGCAATATTTTCGAAAAACTTTATCCTATTAATCCACTTTGTTTCCACCTTTATAACTGTAAACAGTCTCAAAAAAAATTTGTTTGTCCCCAGGAATGCGAAGGAGAAACCCGTCCGCTTTGGTTCGTGTTCTCTGGCATGGGATCCCAATGGGCCGGTATGGCCAAGGACCTTATGGCTCTCCCTCGGTTCGCCAGCAGCATCCAGCAGTCTCACGCCGCCCTGGCCCCACACAAACTAGACCTCAAGACCTTATTGACCCAAGCCCCAGACTCCGCCTTTGATGACGTCATTAACTCCTTCGTGTCAATCGCTGCCGTTCAAGTCGCTCTTGTAGATGTTCTCTGTGATCTTGGCATTAAACCCGACGGTATCATCGGACACTCAGTCGGAGAAATTGGATGCGCTTACGCTGATGAAACTTTAACCGCTGAGCAGGCTGTTTTAGCTGCGTACTGGAGAGGCCGCAGTATCGTGGATGCTAAGTTGACTCCTGGGGCGATGGCTGCTGTTGGGTTATCATGGGAAGCGGCCGGTGAAGCCTGCCCTGCTGACGTGGCGCCCGCCTGTCATAATGCCGCTGACAGCGTCACTGTGTCGGGCCCTGTGGAGTCCATTGAAAAGCTGGTAGCTAACTTGAGCGCCGCGGGTACGTTCGCGCGCCGTGTCAACAGCGCCGGCGTGGCTTTCCACAGTCGCTACATTGCCACAGCTGCTCCGCTGTTGAGAAAGTCTTTGGAAGCTGTCATTGACAAACCTAAGCCAAGGTCCAGCCGATGGGTATCTACCTCGCTGTCTAAGGAACAGAAGGACACCGACTTGGGTAAATTAGTCGTATTAACTTACAATGCAGTCAGGTAAAATTAAAATAATTTTGGAGACTATTGTCTCATATTTTAGTTGTTGTAGCTAATACACGGCAGCTTAATAAAGTATACAACCGTGTTTATAAAAAAAACGGAATATATTTATTTACGTATAAAATCGACCTAGCAAGCTAATAAAGCGTAAAATGAATATTAACTACCCTAAAATAATAACACATCAGTAAAAAAACCTGTTTAATTTGGATTACCATATTTTAAGACACAAAAATGGTATGGGGACGCCACGTTTACTTATAAATATAAATTATACACGCAATTCTATTGCTTAGTTACAAAAATAAATATTTGCTCATACACCACAAGATATCTTGTGGTCCCAAAAAACTATCCAATTATTCCTGGACCCAAACACTTCCCCAATCTTAAACTCAACCTTAACACCTCTACAACAATGTTCATTTTTTTTTCTACAGCTAAATTCTCAGACGCTTCATACCACGTGAACAACCTCCTGTCACCCGTTCGTTTCGCCGAGGGTTTGAAGGAAGTGCCCGAGAACGCTATTTTGGTAGAAATCGCTCCCCACGCCTTGTTACAAGCGGTGCTTAGACGTGCTTTGCCTCAAGCTAAAGTTGTTGGACTCTTGCGAAAGGATAACCCTGATCAGTTGATGCATCTGTTGGCTGCTATTGGAAAGTAAGTTTAGTTTTGGTTTAAGTTTGATGCATTTGAAAAAATATTGGAAATATTTCTGAACAATAACCTTTGCTTGCAACAATACATGATCTGCTATTTTTGTTTTTCTTTATATAGAAAATATTAACTAAACTGTCACATGATTAATCAATGTGTGCTTTGTTAAAACATAATACCTAGTCATGTTGCTTAAAGAAAGTAGATTGTTTGTGACATATAATACCATAACGCAGAAGTTTTACACACTCTAAAAAGCTCTAATTGCCTATTGTTTTATATTAATACTAATAAGTTTAATTATCCTTATAGAATAAAAAAAATTGTATTCATTTACTGCAACCAAATTTAATTACTCATATACGACTAATATATTATACAAATATCATTTAAAAAAATATCTAACCCTATTTAACCCTTCACAGAATCTTCGCCGCAGGCGCGCACCCACAAACGACCCGTTTATACCCGGCTGTTAAGTTCCCTGTTGCCCGCGGTACTCCCGGGTTAGCCGGCAAAGTCAAATGGGACCACAGCACGGAATGGTCCGTGGCCCACTACGGAAATGCCGCAAAAACCGGAGAAACTATCATTGAATTCGACCTCTCGAAGGAAAGCGATGCATATATCGCCGGACACAACATTGATGGAAGGATTTTGTTCCCCGCTACTGGTTATTTGGTAAGTTGAATATTTTGATAATAATAATATTTTTTTTGTTAGATATATTGTTGAATACAATTTGCAATAAAATTTAATTGTGGCGTAAAGTTAAGTAGAGGGTCAGATAAAGAATTTCATTTGTTTTCATATGATATTTTCCATAAATTTTTTAAGCATGTGATTCTGAAAGTTATTTTCTCTTAACAGTAGATAAGATTTAATTTTAGCCGTTTAATTCTTAGCTGATAACTGGAAACTTCAAAGATTTCATTTGAAATAACAGTCATATTTGTGAGTTACTTACACTTACTAACAAAAATCCGACTTTTGCTTTCAGACACTCGTATGGCGCACCATGGCCAAGATCACCAATAAGAAGCCCGAGGAGACCGCGGTGGTGATGGAGAACGTCCAGTTCCAGCGCGCCACCATCATGTCAAAGGAGGCCCCAACCCGCTTCCTCGTCAGCATCTTGGATGGATCTGGCGACTTCACTGTCTGCGAGGCTGGCGCCGTCGCCGTTACCGGTACCGTCCGCATCGTCGACGACTCCAAGGCAGAGTTCCTCCCTGTTGATGTCGCCTCTGCCAACGAACCCGAACTCTTGCCGCTCCAAACCGATGACATCTACAAGGAATTGCGCCTCCGTGGCTACAACTATGGTGGCATCTTCAGAGGTATCAAGGCATCCGACCCCCGTGGTCGCTTAGGAGAACTCGCCTGGGACGGAAACTGGATTTCTTTCATGGATACTATGCTCCAGTTCGGCATCATTGGGGCTGATACTCGTGAACTTTACCTGCCAACAAGATTGCAGAAAGCGGTCATCGACCCTACCGCCCAACCCGAAGCGGGAAGTATCAAAGTCAGCATGGCTAGAGATATCGATGTGACAAGTGCCGGGGGGGTTCAATTCGTTGGAGTAAAAACGAGCTTGGCGCCTCGTCGCGCAAACCCGCAAGCAGCACCCAAGTTGGAACGTTACGAGTTCGTGCCGTACGATCAAGGCCGTCCGTCTTGCGACGACCCTGCGCGGTCTCGCCGTGATGCCCTCACCGTGCTGCTGCAAATGCTGCTGGAGAATGTTGGGGCTCTGAAGCTTAAGCTGAGTGAAGCCGCCCTGCAGCGACCCGTCGCGTCGCTGCTGCTGCCGACTGCCATGGCCGTGTTAGATGCTGAACCACAGGTGCGCGTCGACGCCAGCCTGGCCGTGGACAATGTCGCCTCATACAAAGATCTGGAGGAGTTCGGCGTCAAAGTGAAAGCTGTAGACGTGACCGCCGCGCCGCCCGACGCCGCCTGCCACTGTGTGATAGCCAGCGACGTGCTTTCGCGGCATGGCTTCGGTGTGCTGACGCAGCTCGCGGCCGGGCTCGGCGATAATGGCCTGTTGTTACTCGAAGAGCCGGCCCGCGCTCTTGCTGAGCCCGCAGTAAGGGACTTGTTGACCCGTGCGGGGCTTGTGCTGCTGGCACGTCACGCCGCCGCCGGTGCCGACCTTTTGCTGCTGCGCCGCGCCGTCACATTACCCACCGCTCGCGTCGTGCTCGAGCTTACCGACGACGATGCCTACACCTGGGTGGAGCCACTGCGCGATGCTCTCGCCAAGGCCGCCGAAACTGATATGCGTGTCTACGTGTGGTCCCGCACAATCGACAGCGGCATCCTCGGCATGGCTACCTGTCTCCGAGGAGAAGCCGGAGGCCGCTCGCTGAAGATCTTCCACCTGCCTGGCGCCAAAGTACCTTTCAGTCCCGAAGCCGCCCCTTACGCGGCCCAAGTCGCACTGGACTTAGCTGTGAACGAATTCGTCGGGGGCGCTTGGGGCTCTCATCGTCACTTGCCCCTCCCTGATGCTGATGCTGCCTTGATCCCAACGGAACACGCTTACGTGAACACTCTGACTCGTGGAGACTTGGCGTCTCTCCGCTGGATCGAGTCACCGCTGCGCCTCGCCCGCGCCGTGCCGCTACCGCCCGGCAAGGACCTCTGCCAGGTGTTCTACGCTCCTCTGAACTTCCGCGACATCATGTTGGCCACCGGCAAGTTGCCTCCGGACGCGCTGCCGGGCAACCTCGCCGGACAAGACTGCATCCTCGGTCTCGAATTCTCCGGAAGAACATCAGCCGGCAAGCGCGTTATGGGGATGGTTGCCGCGCAAGGTTTGGCAACTTCGGTGCTTGCCGACAGCGGTTTCTTATGGGAAGTCCCAGCGAAGTGGACGCTGGAGCAAGCCGCGACCGTACCGGTAGCGTACGCGACTGCTTACTATGCGTTGTCGGTGCGCGGGGGAATGCGTCGTGGAGAGAGCGTGTTGATCCACGCCGGAACCGGCGGCGTCGGGCAGGCCGCCATTGCCATCGCGTTAGCGGCCGGTTGCCGCGTGTTCACCACCGTCGGAACCGCTGATAAGCGCGCATGGTTGGAGCAGCGCTTCCCACAACTAGACATGCGTGACGTAGGAAACTCCCGTGACACATCATTTGAACAACTGGTGCGTCGTCGTACCAACGGCCGTGGTGTCGACTTGGTGCTGAACTCGCTTGCTGGAGAGTCCCTGTTGGCCTCGATCCGCTGTCTGGCCGTCGGAGGTCGCTTCTTAGAGATTGGAAAACTGGATTTGTCTCGCGATTCGCGTCTGGGAATGGCCATCTTCCTGAAGAACACAACGTTCCACGGCATCCTACTGGACGGTCTGTTTGACGCGGCGGCAGACCACCCGGATAAGGCGGCGGTAGTTAAATGCGTGTCCAACGGAATAGCCAGCGGCGCCGTGCAGCCACTTCCTGCTACTGTCTACTCTGACCATCAATTGGAACAAGCATTCAGGTTAATATTGCTTCCAGTAACTACATCTTTGATAAAATTATTTATGAACTACTAAAACATTTATGCACTATATAATTTCTTGATTTCAAAATATGACATCATGTTCAAAAATATTAAAATTACAAACATTTCTGACCACAATTCTTCCACAGATACATGGCCACGGGCAAGCACATCGGCAAGGTGTTACTGCGTGTGAGATCCTCTGAAGCCGCAGGCCCGGCACCCTTGGTCCCGGCTGTGCCTAGGACTTACATGCACCCTGCTAAGAGCTACGTGTTGGTCGGTTAGTACCACAAAATTTTTTTTTTACTTACATGTATTAGCCTGTCTTTAAAATGTTTCCTTAAAAAATCACTTGTTTGCCCTTACAACTATATTAAAATCTGTACATATATCCTTAATTTGACCCATACCGCTAACCTCACCGTCCTCACTTTCAGGTGGTCTGGGCGGGTTTGGCCTAGAACTGGCGGCGTGGTTGGTGTCGAGGGGAGCTCGCTACATTCTGCTTAACTCGAGAAGCGGGGTTCGCACTGGATACCAGAGCTGCTGTATTAGGAGGTATGTTCTTTAATAAGAATTTTTGAAAAATTGTAAAATAAGACTGGTGCTGGTAACTGGTGCTACATAGCAGCTTTCTATAGTTACCATAGTAGTAATACCTGTAGACCTATAATATATTTTTAATTGAAGCTGAACGTGTTACAGTTATAGACGTTGTCCTTCGATATTTAGTTAACTTAGCGTACCTACCAACTCAAGACCAAGAATAGGAAGTCGTATTTTAGTTTAATAGGAGGTAAATCATATTATTTTAAACATTTATAATTATTTGTGTCCGGATTTTCTCAAGGCAGTTAGTATATTCTAGCAGTTTTTTTAAAACATCAATCTTTTAATTAAGAATTAAACTCTTTTAACCGTAAAACCATCTTTACATCAAAATCTATACCTTTTTATTCACATCGGTTACATATTCAATTTATTGTACAGATGGAGGGAATCCGGCGTTCAAGTTGAAGTGTCAACAGCTGATTGCACTTCCGCAGGCGGCGCGAAAGCGCTGCTTGAAACCGCAAACAAGATGGCGCCGGTCGGCGGCGTATTCAATTTGGCGGCAGTTTTGAGAGACGCATTCTTGGAGAACCAAAGTTCGGACGACTTTAGAGCTGTGGCTAGGCCTAAGCTTAATGGTTTGTTTATATTTAAATTGTTTTTTAAAGTTTAACACAAATGACCTACTTCATATTTACTTATTATTGTCATTGTTTACGTATTCAATGTTTCCTTCGTTATTGTTGATTACACATATTTGTTTTAATAACGTTTTTAATGAACAAACAGCCTTTTAAGCCTTTTACAGTTCGATACCGATCAAAAGCGATGTTTAAAATATTTATATTTCTTTATTTAATATGAGATAAATATTAATATTTTTAAAGAAAATACTAAAGTTGGTCTCGATCTATTAAATGTGAAAAACACAAAATTTACAACCGAAAACGATGCCTCCGTTCCAAAAAATTAAATTAACTTCATCTTACCTACCCAGGAACCCGCGAACTCGACAAGGCGACCCGCACACTCTGCCAACAGTTAGACTACTTCGTAGTTTTCTCGTCTGTATCTTGCGGTCGCGGAAACCCCGGACAGTCCAACTATGGTCTAGCGAACGCGGCGATGGAGAGAATCTGCGAGCAAAGAAGAGCTGACGGACTACCGGCTTTGGCTGTTCAATGGGGAGCTATTGGAGAGGTAGATATATTTATTTTGAAATGTGTTAAATACAGATGGGGCTTTAAGTCGTAATATATTTTTTGGATAACATTTTACCACAACTGATTGTGGTTCTTAAATGTGTGTCAATAAGAGGAACGTAACTTTTAAGTAAAGCAGTTGTTTATGTATACGCCACTTCAGATTTATTTATTTGATAAGTACTTAATTCTTATTAAATTTTCTGGCAAGATTATAAACTTGGCTAGCTAACTCGTAGACAGACTATGCCAGATCGTGACCATAAACAAATATAATTATAGAGATTAACTATCTACTCTGTAAAAAATTACTATGTACCACAAAATCATTATTTCCAACAGGTCGGTCTTATCGTTGACACAATGGGAGGAGACGACACAGAAGTAGGAGGCACTGTCCCTCAACGCATAGCCTCCTGCATGTCCGCTATTGGTTCCCTTTTGGCCACGCCCCATGCTGTTACGGCATCCATGGTGTTAGCTGATAAAAGACGCGCCAAGAAAGCGGCTAAGGATGACTTGATTACAGCTGTCGCTAACATCTTAGGGATTAAGGATCCTTCTAAGGTAAATATGGAGTTTTTAAATATTGTGTCTAAACATGATGTTGAGAAGAGAACGACTGTTTCTGTTGTGTCATGATCGAAGAATTATCTCCATTTTTGTACTAAATGTTCTAGATTTCGATCTAGAGTTTCGTCCGGTAAATGATTCTTGTTTATCCTTTAAGTGGCTGAAGCGAAAACACATCCAGTAATTTTTTTCGTTTACTGTGTCATAGATCCTTAAGTAATTATTTTGTATTAATGATAAATAATATGATTAAATATTCTTACAGAATTAAATTCACTGAACAGTTGTTCATCTTAAAACAATATGTAAATCAATAATGAAAATAACTCCTCGTTCACAGGCCTCAGCCTCATCAACTCTAGCAGAACTCGGAATGGACTCACTCATGGGAGCTGAAATCAAGCAGACCCTTGAAAGGAACTATGACGTAGTTCTCGGAGTGCAGGAGATCAGGACCCTGACCTTCGCCAAGCTCCGCGTGTTGGGAGGAGAGGGAGAAGCTGCAGACACTCCAACGGAAACCAATGATGCCAATAAGGCTGCTGTGAAGGAAGATATTGTGCAGTTCTCGCAACTGTCTGAGCTGATACCGAAGCAAATAATGGTGGAGTTGCCGAGTGCCAAAGCTAAGGCTAATGTTAATCCGGTGTTTATGGTGAGTCTATTATTGTGAATGAAATTACTTTGCTATTTCCGCGTACCAAACCATGCTACAATATATCACCTCAAACTGATGTTTTGTCCTGGTTGTGAAGATTTGTGATGGAGTTTCGAGAAGTAACTTCTTATTTTTATCAATAATACTAGTTACCATGCGTTTCAAATAACAATAGGACCGACTTAGCGCCATATTGTCAATATCATAGCTGCAATTCGAACCGTAGCGTGCGCAAAAAAATATTTTTTTTAAATAAATTTATTTAAACAAGCAATTGCTTCTAGCGGCAAACTCTCAATTTGGCTTTATAACTTTTGACGTTTTTGTCATGCCATTGGATTTAAATCAGAATTGTAAGGTGGCAACCTCAAAATTTTAAAACCGTGAGAGTTCAAAATGTTATTTTAGACATAGCTTTTTGGTGGTTTGTGCTTTTTTATTAACTCATAGTCCTTTTTTGAATACAGTTTTATTTAAAAAATTTCTTTTCGATATAGTAAAAAAAAGTAAAATAAATCATTATTTTTATGCAAAAAATTTTCTTTGCAGACCATAATTTTCAAGTGAAAGAATATTGGCGAATCCTTATTTAAGTAAACAGTGAGCGTTTAGAAAAGTAACTAGTGCTTTTGTTTATTCTTTTTTTTTAATATGAATTTCCATAATATTAGCTTCATGTGTAGGAAGTCTCCAAAAAAATAGTTGATATATAAAGCTTTATTTGACGTGATCAGTTTGTTTTAGCTCCTGTCATTTTTATTACGATACATAGGATTGATTGTGACCAAGCACAAGTATTTGATTTTGTAATATAATTTTTAAATAGAGGAATTTATAGTCACTTCAGAATGTAAGGACTCATTTTTATGTAAGTTTTTTTTTATATCCCTAATAGTGAAAATTATTTATTACTCAGTGGAGTCCTTATCCTTGGCTGTAGCAGCTTTTGCCTTCGCCGGCGAGTTTGAGATAAAAACATAACTTGAAAACTAAACCGTTTCGTTACTTTTGGACTTGTCACTTGTGTGTGTGTGTGAGTGCCTTGGTTTTGTTCTGACGATTTGCGATTCTTTTAGTTATTTTATATAACGTGACTTTATAAGCCTTTGTGCCTAAGGGTGTTACCACACCAATCGATCAATCATCGATCGATTGGTTTGGTAGAAACTGTCGATCAACGTCGACTGTTCCATTCTACCATCAATCAATGGCGACGATCGATCGATTAGTCTTGTTGTTGATAGTGGAAGTGAAAGTTGATTAAGTTAAAGATATGGATGAACATTTACGGGTCATTATTATCGTGGTTGGTTGGTGATAGTAGTAATTACCTATGTAAATGTAGGTAATTTGAAATCATAACCTCAAAATTAGTACTTATTGAAAATGCAATTATTATTGTTCCTAGACATACTCCATAATACATATTTTTTTAAAGCCGGATTTTATGTCCTACAGTTTTAGATATTTTTTACTTCTAAACGCTTCACTTTAACTATAACTAAAACCATGTATGGTGATCTGCCAATGTTCTTTGACAGATAGAGGTCATTGACGTTCCTATTCTCATTTGAATCGCATACTTAGTTGTTTGTTTAAGAATACATATTTTATTGCCCTTGTAGTGCTCGTAATGCTTCATGTGCCGTAGATAGTAGCTGTGAATCCTAGTTAATTCAGATATTTTAATGATGATGTTTGGATCTGTTACATGGATGTTATATATTTTTTATTTTCTTTTTTACTTCAAATATTTAGTTTGTTTCTTTCAGAATTCCGTTTCAATCTTAATACAAAATCTAATCTTATTTTATTTTTACAGGTACACCCAATTGAAGGAGTAGCGGAAGTATTCCGTCACCTCGCGGCCAATATCTCAGGTCCTGTGATTGGGCTCCAATGTACCACCGAAGTACCTTTGAACGACATGTCTTCTATTGCCAAGTACTACGTGAAAGCTGTCAGAAGCAGGCAGCAGAAACCCCCGTACACTTTAGTTGGTTACTCCTTTGGAGCGGCCGTAGCTTTTGAAATGGCCTTGCAGTTAGAACAGGTAGGTTTTATTATTTTTCTTTGTTTATTTTGAAACCATTTTATTTAACATAGATGTTTATAATTTCAATTCAGTGTCCATGTCATTCAAAGCATTGTATAAGCTAATCATAAATTGGCAAATTTTGAAATTTTGAAAATTGAAAAAATTTTTATGCAGGTTTCTAAATTTTAATATGTAATACATTTAAATATGTGACAACCTAATCTCTTCTTGCAGGCGGGCTGTGCCTGCCAGTTAATCCTCATCGACGGTTCCCCTGCGTATGTGGCGACGCACACGACCCGAGGACGCGCGCGCCGCACCCAGCGCTCGACCGCCGCCGACCAGGCCGATGCCCTCACCTATTTCGCGCAGCTCTTCAACCCAGAACTAGACCCCGCCAAGATGGCCACCGAGCTCGAAGCCCTCGCCACCTGGGACCACCGCCTCGCCAAAGTCTCCTCCTCCCTTAAAGGTGACCAAGCCGCCCTCCAAACCGCCGCACAAGCCTTCTACAAGAAACTCGTCGCCGGCGACCAATACAAACCCAACCGCAAATTGAAAGCTCCAGTCACCTTATTCACTGCCAGAGATAACTATGTCACGCTCGGAGATGATTATGGATTACGTGATGTGTGTTCAGGAGAGATCCGGGCTACTCAGTTGCCTGCGTCGCATCGTAGTATCTTGTCGGGCGAGCCCGCGCGCGCCATCGCTGAGCACGTGTCGACCCTGCTGAGCCGCTAGCGCCGCGCCCGTGCCCGCCGCCGCCGCCGACGACGCTAGTGGGCCCCCAATAACCTCCCAACGTTGTACCCCGCTCGAAATTAGTGATAAACGTTTTCAAAGAAACTGCTCTTAATTTTCTAACAAAAGGAAAAGTTTGTATTACCTTCAGGAGCTTTTTAGTAGATTATTATATTGTAATAATAACGTTCGAGTCGGGTTTCAATAATAACGTTCGGAGCATATTTCCCTTTTCATTATATGTACAGTAGCATTGTAGTTAGTTATTCCAACGAGCTTCTTTTTGCAGTACCGTGGGTATTTAGGAAATTTAGATTATTTAGGTAGGATTACCTATTTATATTGTTGTGATGATATAATAAAGTAATTTATATATTTATTTCGCGAGCCGAGCTCGCCGCTTGTGATATGCGACATTCCAGTTAATTCGCGCCCGATTTATTTGACTTTTTTGATATGTTTTTAAAAAGCATAATGCTTGACGAAATTATAACACTGACTGAGAAACTACATTTGTTATATTTATTTCCTAAGAAAGTGCAGCTTTCAAAAAAAAGGTTTACATATCCAGAGCTGTTTTGTTTTTGGTAGACGCTATGTAAATCGTTACAAATATAATAGTTAATTAAATTATTCATTAATGTAAATTACAATTTCGGTTGAAAGCGATCAATAAACTTAAGAAATGTATCAAATAATCACAAGTTTATAACGGTGTAATATTGTAGTGCCATCTCATTTTGGCTTTAGATTAAGTGAAATTAACATAATCTTTTTATATGTGATTTATCCAAAGTACATGACAATTTTTTTATTAATGTAAGATGGTGTATGATCTGATCGGGCGCTAGTTGTAAGTAGGGTGGGACTCGAAGTAAGATTATGGCTTACTGATGACGCCATAGCGTTATGTGATTAAAGTGCATTATTTTTAAACGGTTTGTTTTTTTTACGCCCCTCATCATCAAGATCTCATCCATAAATAAATTCACATGAATATTCATGAAGAGAAACTGTTCACTATATTTTTATACAATATGTGTCTTAATTTTAAGACAATCTCCCACCACATACAGGGTGGATTTTTGAGAAGGGCGGTAATGGCCAAGTCCGAAACCACGAGAATTAGGAAAAAGTCGTGAAAGGAGTCATGCCCTCGATTTATAAGAAAACAATAAATGCATATTTATTTTTTTCAAAAATCTTTTACTTTTGAAGGAAATTGACCCGAATGATTAAAAAAAACATTACATCCTGTATTATTGAACCAATGGGTTCTGTTGCTTATGAGGATCAATCTTAGCATATAAACTTCCTTCCTTCAAATTTTTACGATTTACTTTTAGTATCTCAATTTTACCTAACTAATAAGTTGCTCAGAATGGTTTCCATTGACTCCAATGCATAAGTTTATACGTCTCTCTAGAGACTTTCTGCATTTCGTACCATGACAGGATTTACCCTCGATAAAATATCAAGTAATGAGCTTTGTAAGCTCTCAACTGTTTCGTAACGAGCTTTGTAAAGTTCGTTCTTGACGTAACCCCAAAGGAAATAATTAAATTGTGTAAGATCGGGTGATCTTGCCGGTCATCTCACCGGACTATGAGCGCCAATCCGTCTATCCCCAAATCACAGCATCGAAATATCGGACGCGCGAAATAAAATTACCTATCCAATTTCTATAATTTTACATATTCAATGGCCTACTTCAAAATCTAATTAACGATACCTATTTATTTATTTATATTATCTTAAATATAATAATCAATTACTTTAGTTATTATTTACTATTACGTCTTAGTACTAATATATATATAAGCACTACCTATTTGTCTTGAAAATATTAACTCGGCTGCAATTAGCTGACGCAGAGCTAGTCGCTGATTCCGTGCGTCTCTGTTTGGGTTGCCGGCAGAATACCAGCGTTGCAATAAAACTTTACTGCAACACTATGCTGAGCCGGAGCCTTTGACGGGCACAGCAGAAAGATGGCAAATTTTTACCTATTACTTGAACATAATATCTCTTCTTTGTAATTTTCTATCTTGTAATTTTCTATTTTTTTTTTGTGTGTTTATGTCAATAAATTATTCATTCCAAATTCGGAAATCGTGGTAAGAATCCCATAATTTCATTAAATTATAGTGAAAATAACCGCGATAGTTTAAAACAGTTAAACGTTTATTTGCAAAGATTGATCCTTTTCAGCAACAGAATCCATTGGTTGGATGGGTCCATTTCCGTCAAAAGTAAAACAACAATAAATATACAGTTATTGTTTTCTTATAAATCGAGGGCACGACTCCTTTCACGATTTTTCCCTAACTCTCGTGATTTCGGACTTGGCCATCACCGCCCTTCTCAAAAAACCAACTTGTATAATGTGACGTTATTTAAGGATGATTCCATAATGATAGCAAGTAAGGGGTTGGAACGGGAGTGTCATTCAATCAGTAGGTGCATTTTTAGAGCCTTCATGTAGTGCATTAAAATATGGTGAGAGCAAACGCCTTGAACAGCCTCATGGTAGTATGACTGTCACATCCACCGATACAAAGTCAGGTCGGTGGATTCAGAGCACATTAATTACAAATGAGAAACCCACCTTTTCCCTTTTTATAAAAGACTAAGTCGTAAATACGTAATAGCCATTTTTGACGTGCATACGCAATAATCTCTAGCCAATTGTTTACGATAGTTGATACTAAAAGACCAGGATTTTTGACCAAGAAAGTTTTGTTTCATCAGGACAATGCTCTTGTTCACACATCTGCAGAATCGATGGCTCAAATAGTGAATTGTGGTTTTGAATTGTTCCCTCATCCCCCTTATTCACCTGACTTGGCACCTTCTACTCCCACCTATTTCTAAAACTAAAAAACCACTCAGGTGGAATGAAATTTTCTACCAATGAGGAGATCAAAGTGGCCGTAGATGCCTTTTTGAAGACCTTGACGAGACCTTCTATTTAAATGGGATCAAGGCTTTGGATGACCGCTGGACTATGTGCTGTGACCTAGGAGGAGAGTATGTAGAAAAAAATATATATAAAAAATTGCATTATTCCTGTGTTTTCTTATTTAGGCCGCGAACTTTTCAATCCACCCTCGTACAATTAGTAATGCCGGGCAAAAACCACTTTTAACTGTTTGTTGTGTTTGCTCTGCTTTTATTATCAGACACTGTGAAACTAAAAGTAAGCAGGTAAGTGGCATATGCTATGTATCTTTTCGTTTATCAATTCAACATAGTTTAATGTATGGTAATTTCCTGGCATCATACATTTTGACAAAATAGAAACATTGGAATATTGAATTTTTAGAATTGAAGCATTAAGGCTTAATAGAATTAGAACTACTTCCAAACCTTGGATTGGCACTGAACGAAGTAAGTCTTCGATAACGTAGATATGAAAAAATATTGTATGTATCCAATAAAAACAGATTTTCAAGAATGCTTTTAGCGTTTTAATTTATTAAAACTATCTTCGTTATAAAATAGAAGCCTTGTTAGCCGTAGGTACCTTTTAAGTTGAGTTCTTATTAGGTAACTGTTGATTTAATTTACATATGATTCCGCGGCCCCTTTCCAGATTTCATGGCAAATGTGAAGTTAACGTGTATTGATATTATTTAAAAAAATATATCTTAATTATTGTATATTTTAAATACAACATTTTAGTAAATAAATCCTACTACTATGAAAATTATCTAGTCATCTTAAGTTCTATGTATCAGTAGCATATGATACGGGTGCTACAATTGCGGTACACATAGAATATTTCACGCAATTCGCAGTCCAGTTTAATTGTTTTTTTTTTATATAAACAAAAGAGTTGTATACTCGATAAACGACAATTTTATGGCGACAAAAAATTTTGCCAACTCAACAATTTTGTTGGCCCATATGAAAAATTAAATAAATAAAAATTTTTGGGGTAACTGTCTTTGAGGCATGTAGTAATAACGAAACAAATTTTTTTACCTGTGAGTACATCATATACAAATTCAAATATTTCTTGCTCAACATTGACAATGAATTATTCTATAATAATGACAATGAATGACGTCAAATAAAGCGTGACTCTACCACCAGTTCGGAGAAACCTTCGTGAAGCAGAACTGGCAAGAAACTTCACGGGTATAACTTTTTCAAAATAAGTGGACGAGGTCTCTTTGTGTCCATACAAAATTATTCTTATCTGCATCTGTTAGCTCGGCAAGTCTCCTCCCCCCAAGTATCCAAACGACGAACAGTCTCAACGTAGGTGTGTTTCGAATATCAACCACGATAAAGTATGTTGTTAAATAACATGAATTTTTAAGAAAAAGACGGATTAGGAAGTTAAAAACTGAAACACGGATTCATAAGTCAGTAACAAACATTACTTCACTCATATCTAAAAATTTATTTATGGCTGCACTGCGCTTAATCTGTAAAAAAGTTTAACTTATATTTCAAATAGTTAAAAAAGTGTCGTAAAGGAAACTTGAAATTCTTTATCCATCTATAAACTAAAGCTTTACTTTGATTGACGAAAGATAATTATTTATTCCATCTTAGATTTACTTATGTTATATCTATAATTATTTAAAGGTTTGTAACGTAAATAATTCTAGAATTATTATGTTGCCAATTCTATGTTCTGTTATATATATTCTTTTACTGTCTTCCTAAAAAACAAAAGGAATGTTTGTATGTTTCGCTTTTTGCTATCCTAGACCATCACAATTTTTTATGAAACTTTATATTTTTGTGTATAATTTACGCGAGCGAAGCCGCAGACTAAGCATACTAAATTACAACCATTGAAAATGAAACACCACAAAGCCGTTGAACCGATTTCAAACTATGAAATCTAAACGCTGTCACTTTTCACAGCATCTGCAAGAAACAGTAACCGTGCGCTCTAGAGCCCCTAAGGTTACGTGGTAAGGCTGACTTCAGTCCGAGCGAGCAAGCGCAGACGGCGGGCGCGTCAAGAGCGCATGTGCGCACCCAAGAGAACCGCGAAAACGTCCTTCTACATCAAGCCCTAGGAACCAGATACCCCACGGGGTATCCACAGGACCCTGTAACTCTACACCCTCATTTGTTTCACACCGCGGTGGCTTTTATACTGGATGGAGATCAAATTACTCGGGAATTATTTATTATGTGTATTTTCTTCGGTTGTGATTGTGTGCAATAAAGAATCTGTACAGGGATAGAAGGTAATTTAATTATAGATTTTGAGGTTTTTTTATGGTATTTACTAATTAAAGCTTTAGATCCGGCTTTATTTTTTAATTTAAAATTACACTCTGAATAAATCGTTACGCCCTACAGTTGATTAATCAATAAAAAGCTTTGTCAGAAACATTAAATTATTTTATCGTGGAGAAAGCGAATAGGTACTTCATGAAATAATAAAATAATATTTATACATTACGATCGTTAACTATTCAATTAAAGAATGGAACAAACCTAATTACCCACCTAGTAAATAATAAGTAAGACGAAGAAAAATATTTACAATTTTAGATATGAGCACCATATGTTACGTACACCTGTTTTTGGAATCTTATTTCAACCAGAACTTTAGGAACCAGCGCTCCAAATATTTGTGGAGCATCATTTCCTCTAAAATCTCTAGCAGTCTCAGTTATGTTGGAAGTATACTTATATGAATTATTGGTACGAGTATAATAATATTAAGATATAAAAGTTTCCATCTGACCTTAGTTGTAGGTTTGCAAGAATTTAATGCAATAAATAACCATGACATCCGACGTCAACAGTAAACCTAAGAACATTTCAAAATTTTTCTTCAAAATAAACAGACTAAAAAATCAAATGTTTTTTGTGTGGTCCGAGGAGATAGCGCTGCAATAAAGTCGTGATTATTTACAATTCAGGTAGCAAAGTTTACGAGTGGAGTATCTCGATCTGCGACCGCCGCCGCGCGCTGGTATCCGCACAGCATCGGCGCAAGCGCACGCCATGTGATACTGCAGCCTGGAGCTTCCCGCTGCAAATACTAGGGATCAAGTGATTTCTCGCCTAGCTATGCGAGGATGATGGAGCGTGTGAATTTACCTACTTACTAACGCACTACTATAGCTAATGAATTTGCTTTTAATTGATATAATCAGGGAAGGATTTCTAAATTTAATTACATGACTCGCTATTTTCACCCCGTGTAAAATGTGATCGATGCGCTTAATGATATGACTCGAAATTTTCTATTCTATTTTGATTTCACTATCGTTTCCCACGCTCATTACAGCTATTATTATTTCATACGCGAGTAAAGGCCGTCGCGCAGATTTTCCCAAGTTTTCTGCGTCAAATTGTAAGTGGATGATATTGCCAGGCCGTGACCGCCGCCGGTCGCCATCGTCGCCGGTGCTCTAATGGTGTGAACGTTTTTACGCTCACAATTTTATTACAGCCTCCGCTTTTCTTCTACACGCGGTGTTATCTCGCATCTCGCTCTTTACAGATGTTTAAATTGATAAACTCGGCGCAATGATGACTCGTGATACGGTTATTGTTTTTTATAGCTTTACGTTCAGTCCTTGAAAGTGTAGTTTTACTTTGATTACGTTAATTGGCAACTTGGATGGAAACTTTTCCAATTAGGTGGAAGCCGCCCCCGAACGGGCCGGATGTTGGGTCCGGTCAGCGGGCCCGGTCCGTGCCGGGGCCGGTCGTGGCCAACATTGCGACCCCGAGAAAGTTGTCCCGCCGCTGAGCGATGCGAATCAGGCCGAAACATGAATTGTAGATATCAGCTGCACTCATTTGTTTTTTGCGCGCGCCCGCGACCGCACTGCGTCCTTACCGTGCTGACAATGACGCATTGGGCTGTCGACATGCGGGGATAACCCGTAACTTTTAGGTATTGTTTTGAGAAAAAAATAACCATCCATTTTTCAAATATGCATTTTTTGTAATGATAGGTTCCACGATTTTTTTTTTTTTGTAGTCTTACTTACTTACTTTTGTAGACTTATTTACTTGACAGTTCCGAGCACCATCGAACAAGTCTAGAGTAGTGCAGCCAGTTGTAAACCTTGCCATTTAAGTACTGTGTAAGTAAATCCACAGTGAAATACGATTTGTCGTGGGGCTGGGGATAGCTCGGACTTAGTAGCTTGTTAAGTTTACGGCGCGGGCGCACGATACGCCGCGTGCGAGGTTTTTTATACGTAGCTCCTTTTGAAGAAATAACGAAATTCATGGCTGAGACCGGCGCACACGAATGACCAATTTAGTTTTATTTTATGTAGTCTGTGACGAGAGTAGTGAGTGTGTCGAATGTTTGCGCGTCGGTATGTGAGGGTTACGAGCGGGTACGGATGCAGTTTTGGGCTCACAAAAACTAGAGTGCGCTGCATTCCGGCGGCAGGAGCGGGTGGGGCCACTCGGCCACTACCGCGACAACAATTTTTGTCCTGTTTATCCAACAAGCCTCGAATCACGCAGACGAACTCATTCGATATCTCAATCGATGACGACCGAGAGTCACTCGTTAGCTGCGACCGTTAACTTAATCTCGGCATAGTTACCAGACCACTGAAAGCTTGGCGTCATCTTCATTGCTTCACCCTGAGGCTCCGGTCGTGATGATGGCACTTTAGTTGTTACTCAACCATTAATGAATCTCAAATAAACATGTTCAAAAAAACCTTTTGTACCTCCACGCTTTCAAACATTTCTGACTGTCTCATTAATTTGGTGCGCGCGGGCCAGTGACTCGCCGTTTATGTATTTTCACACAATAGTAAACCGACAATGAACGGTCCTTAATAAAATAAGCGTTATATTTATTGTGTACTCAGAAATGTTAATTTGTAAATTATGGAAATTTGTAACTTTGACCAAAATGTTATGTTAATATCCGTAACGATTTTTATCTAGTAAGTAAATGTAATTTCAACTTTAACTTGTTTAATTGTTCGTAAATGATATATATTCCTGATCTTGATAAAATAATCTACTAAAAATATAAAGTACATGCTACTTTAATATATTTTAAGTATTTTTTTTAACTATAGTTACAATATGCCAGCAACGTAAAAAAAAATGTTTTGATCAAGCTGAGCTAACTCATGTTTTATCTTAATGCGAATGTTTAAAAATAAACAAATAGAAATACTCACTTATTATTCGAAACAACATGACCGACACATACGAATGACCCCTTCAAAGTGTTGAAGTTCAAGCAACTACAGATTAAGATTATTTTTCACTTCACTTTATTTCAAGGTACTTACATAAACGTTTTTTTTAAGCTTGTGTTATGGATACGGTAAATTGGGGCAAAATCCAGGATAAACAAGCACACGAATTTATTTGAAATAGAAAAAATCCACGAATCGAACACTATGCCCAAGCTAAAAGGTTTGTCCTTACCGGGACAATCGACTAGCAACGAGCTACTTCTACAGAAGAGGCACGAGAAGTTCATCGACGTTTCCAGAAATGAAAAAGTGTTTTACAATACCGAATCTAGTTTTACGTTTTAACAGTGGACAAACGAGCTCACGATTAACTTGATGGAATATGGCATCCGCGTCGACGACATCAAACGAAAGAGTGCCTCGGTTTACACGTATTAAGTAGTTAAGTTGGTAAACACACGGTAGCTATTTTTTTAAATTGACTTTAAAGTCAATTAAGTGACAAGTGGTAAGTTAAAATGCAATATACAATTGATTAAGTAAATTAGGACTCGTTTTATTTTTTTTTTGGTAAGTAGGTGGGCGGGTCTTTTTACTTATTGGTCTTATTACGTTTGGACACGATTTTTTAGTTAAGTGCATAAGTTGAGAAGGCGGCTGGCCGCAAGAGCTCGGACTTATTTCGCTTTTCCTCCTTTTTTTAAATGTCGTTGTGAAGTTTACACTCTACCTTAATTTTTTTGATTATATTTAAAATAAAAATGCGTGTGGAATATACGAAGTAAAAACTTCATAAAATGATTCCCGTAACAAATTCTTCTCTGACCTCATTGAAAAATCCCGCTTATCACAAATCTAAATTACTAACTGACCATCATAATTGAACTGATGAGCTTAACTAATTAATGCATTTGGACACATAATTGACAAGTAGTAACCTAAAGTTTTGTTAAAATGTAGTTATTACTTTACTACTTAATAAGTGTAAACTGCGAGTTTTTACACTGGCTGTTACATCCCTTTCGGATAGTATCCATTCGGAAGTGCATCCACCTAGACCTGTCTGAGCAATTGAAACTACCATGCATTTGTTAGTTCGACTTTTTATTCTTAAGATCTACTTAAATCAAGCCAATTGATTCAAAATAATTTCTCTTTACTAAGTTTAGTAATACTTAGTAGGTATATAGAGGAAAGTATTGTATATGAAACTGAAAATAATTATCGAATTTTAAAAATTACTACATTGTTTCGAAGTGTGGCTGTGCTGATGGGATGAATGGGATTAAGAGGTGCGCGGGTGACAGCGGGACATTCAGTCTGTATAAATAAAAATAGATGTGGGTATGTATGTTTCCTGTGGACGCCAAAACCGAAGCAGTGATATGGATGACATTTTTAGGGAATCTTCAGATATGCCCACCGAGCGATCCTGTGATTCCAATTAATATCTAAAGCTGACGCGTGTCACTAAAGTACGTCTTCTTGCGGTAGCGTCGGTGGACGGGTCGCTCACTTCCATCCAATATGATCGAGGAGAGCGATAGCTGGAGCCCGCGCGAACGTGTGTCTTTTGAGGGTGTTCGTCGTTTGGATAATTTGGATCTGCTAACAGATGCAGATAAGGATAATTTTGTATAGACATAAGAGCATTGTAAATTTATTTTGAAAAAAAATGATACCCGTGAAGTGTCTTGCCATTTCTTCTTCACGAGCTGTTGGTAGAGTCATGCTTTATTTACGAGTAACGTCAGTGAGAACAAGTACCTACCTAATTGTTTATAAATAAATATCTGAATTTAAATTTGAAGTTTGGTAGCGATCAATAAAAAAATATATTTCGTCTTTTTGGGGATAGGGGGAAGTCGCGGGCCAAATTTGGTTTGCCCTATCCCACATATATTTTATTTACGCATTCATAAGGTTTCAGTTGTATCAACTCTAATTCTTAATTCATGTCTAGAGAGCGCGACGCGGCGCAATGCTGCATGCTGCTGCCGGACCAGACATACGAGGCCGCCGCGGCTCCGCTGCCTGCTGCGCCGCACGCCCAGCCTGCCGCCGCCGCCGCCCCGCCCGGCACCCGCCCGTCGCCCGCCAAGCTTGCGCCTCTGCGAGCCTTGTTAAGCGCCCACCGCGTCAGAGATGACTTCTTTTGTGCTAATCGATCTCATAGAGCTTTAAGGTTAGTATGATTCTACTCGGTAACAATTGCATTAGTGATATTCCAATTCATATGAAATAAGATTTTATTATGATGATTTATACTCAAATAAAGTTGAGAACTAAGGTACTTAATAAAAACAATATACTATAATAATTCATTTTTTAAATTAACTAAAACCCAAAACGTGTGAAGTCAATGCAAAAAATTCACATGCAAAATATCGTAATAATAGACCTTCTACCTAAGGGTAGAAGGTATGTATTACTTTTTACTCAGTTATACAAAAATAAAAATCGTTATCTTTGCCTTTAAAATTTTTTTTTACATTTTGAATTTTATGCCAAAAATGCTATGAAGTTTTTTTTTCTATATCAGCATTATTTTTATTTACTTATAATGAAAAATAATTTTATGAAGGTTATAACAAGAACGCCAAATTATATTCCTTATGTACCCAATTATGAAATTAATTAAGCTTGTGCTACGCAACTGAACAATAATTTACAGCTGTTTCGTTTTTTTATTAATGACGGCTAACTAATTAAGATGAATATAAGAGTAATATACAGTTTAATGTTTAATTTCAGCAGCACAGTGCGGCGACATGCGACACCGCGACGCACGACGCGACAGGCTAACTGTAGTGGTGAGTGATTTAACTTGGCAATTTAACAATAAGAAAGGAGTTTTTCGAGAGCACACAGTTCGAAAGTAGCATGGTGAATCTCATTGGTGTCAAATACAAGGTAAGTTAGACCTTTGATCTAGTAATGCCGTTGGCAATTCCCAATCAGATGTCTCATACATACCGCATAGGGCTTAAAGTAGTTGCGTGGTAAAAATTGTTATCTAAGTAAATTTATTTGAATAACCCGATAGAACAAATAAACATTTTATTTTTTGCTTGTAGGTAAACTTTTCATTACGCTTCACAGTCCTTCTGAAAGTAATTCATAAACCTAATTCAAATTTATTTACTATAGTAAATATTGGTACGCATAGTTTGTTTGGAAACCATGTAGATATTGCATCCACAATAATCTTTTTTTCATTTTATACAATTCCGGATTTTCTTTTACATATATAAGTACACGTAAACCAGTATATACAAGCACGGTAGAGAGAGAGAGAGAAGTACTTTTAGCGATTTCAAAATTGCTCCACATGCATTCGAAGAGTTAGTTAGTTAGATAGTTCGAACACATTGTCTTTGAGCGATAAAATATATTTCTCGTATGACAGAGTTGCCCATAGGAGAATACCATACCTCAATGTAGAAGCCACATATTCGTGGTACGTTTTGAGGGCTGTTTCTTTATTTGTTACTTTTGCGAGGTTGCACAAGACACCTTTTACACCCCTATTAAGAAATGGTATGTAGTACATTATGTAAAATTAATTTTTAAGTTATTTGAGTCAATCCAGTCGACAATGTTACTAATAGCGGAATTCCCGATGTCATTAAGCTTGATTTCTCATTATTATTTGTATTTACCAGTGAAATATTTGTTGCATTTGGCATGTCATTGATATATCTACGTACAGAAGGAATAACAGAGCGGGACCTTTGATATTTTATTTTTATTTTAGAGCACCATGTCTCTTGGTGACCGCTCACATGAACACCTTTCATCTCTACATATTCTAGTAGTTTTTTACCGTAAGAAAGAATATGAAACAAAATCAAAAGCTCTATTGAGATAAAAAAAAAACATCAACAATATTTGTTCTTTTAGTTATATACTCAATAATATTATTATTAATTTGAATGCTGCTCAAGCAGTTGAAAATCAAATTTATTTGGATTTAATATTTTATAATCACATAAAGATACTAAGGCGATTTATAAATAATTTTTCTATAACGGAAAGCTGCGCTATAGGCCCATAATTGCTTGGCAGGTCTGAATCACCATTTTTGTAAAATTTTCGGTCCGGATATGTCCTTGTTCGAAAGAAAGATTCACTAAGTGTGCTATAGCTTTTGGAATTTGTACTTTTTTCTACGCGCCATACGTAATATCATTTCGTTCCCAGCAACGAAAGTCTATAGCATTTTATGAGCTGCTTCTTTTCTGTGAATCGTTATGTCTCTTTCACAAAAAGAGGTATGTACCCATTATTAGCGGAAATAATACCTCTATGTCTTATTAATATTGGCCCCACGCAGGCAATAATCTACAATCCCTGGCATCACAGATACATCTTCTATAGGAACGTCAAAGTGGTCAAACATCTCTGCCGCATTTCAATTGAACCAGATACTAAGCTTATCTTGGAAATCCAAGATCAGGGTTTCTTGAACAAATTACTTCACTAACGATTGAAGGATTGAACAGTCAAGATATCATAATTATGTAGACTGCGCGGGAGTCACCAGACAAATTGTTTTTCAACACAAAAGGAGATCAAACCAAATACAGCCGACAGGTTAAGTTGTATGCACGTGGCGTATTACGTTACAGTTTGTTCTCATAACTAGGACCGGTACAGTAAGCATCAAAAATGTTGTAGATTCTACATAGGTCCGTTATTTATTGTTTTTATTATGTACAGTCTACAGCATAAATTCAAAAGGCATAATATACGGTACCTACATTGACGTACAATAAAAAGTTTTTATTATAAGTCAATGGGTACCTACCATAATAACAAAATAACTTTTATATCCTTTAGTGCAGGATCAATCTGTCTCGTCTTAACGGACTTCAAAAAGAGAGGAGGTTCTCATTTCTTCTTTCTTTCTATCTTAGAACTGCGTAATTTACAAAACGCTTTCAAAACAATATTTTGCTCGAAGGTAATACTTCCTATTTGGTCCCATTGTCATCACATTAGGATCTGGTGATGGTGTACTGGAGAAATCGAGGCACACCTGTAGTGATATGGGTTTTATTTTATAATAAATCAATCATTAGATTAGCCCCAATGATCTGCCTTCCTTCCGATTTCATCTCCAGATGATACAACGGAACTCCTCAACGTCATACAGCACGAGCATGAGAATCGTTTCAATCGATTTGGGCTAATGTACGTTGGGAAGTCACATCTAGTATTATGAGTAAGCGGTCTGTATTCACGAATGTCCTGGCCTTATACAACGGAACTCCTCAACGTCAAACAGCACGAGCATGAGAATCGTCTCGATCGATTTGGGCTAATGTACGTTGGGAAGTCACATCTAGTATTATGAGTAAGCGGTCTGTATTCACGAATGTCCTGGCCTTATACAACGGAACTCCTCAACGTCAAACAGCACGAGCATGAGAATCGTCTCGATCGATTTGGGCTAATGTACGTTGGGAAGTCACATCTAGTATTATGAGTAAGCGGTCTGTATTCACGAATGTCCTGGCCTTATACAACGGAACTCCTCAACGTCAAACAGCACGAGCATGAGAATCGTCTCGATCGATTTGGGCTAATGTACGTTGGGAAGTCACATCTAGTATTATGAGTAAGCGGTCTATATTCAGGAATGTCCTGGCCTTATACAACGGAACTCCTCAACGTCAAACAGCACGAGCATGAGAATCGTCTCGATCGATTTGGGCTAATGTACGTTGGGAAGTCACATCTAGTATTATGAGTAAGCGGTCTGTATTCACGAATGTCCTGGTCTTATACAACGGAACTCCTCAACGTCAAACAGCACGAGCATGAGAATCGTCTCGATCGATTTGGGCTAATGTACGTTGGGAAGTCACATCTAGTATTATGAGTAAGCGGTCTGTATTCACGAATGTCCTGGCCTTATACAACGGAACTCCTCAACGTCAAACAGCACGAGCATGAGAATCGTCTCGATCGATTTGGGCTAATGTACGTTGGGAAGTCACATCTAGTATTATGAGTAAGCGGTCTGTATTCACGAATGTCCTGGCCTTATACAACGGAACTCCTCAACGTCAAACAGCACGAGCATGAGAATCGTCTCGATCGATTTGGGCTAATGTACGTTGGGAAGTCACATCTAGTATTATGAGTAAGCGGTCTGTATTCAGGAATGTCCTGGCCTTATACAACGGAACTCCTCAACGTCAAACAGCACGAGCATGAGAATCGTCTCGATCGATTTGGGCTAATGTACGTTGGGAAGTCACATCTAGTATTATGAGTAAGCGGTCTGTATTCAGGAATGTCCTGGCCTTATACAACGGAACTCCTCAACGTCAAACAGCACGAGCATGAGAATCGTCTCGATCGATTTGGGCTAATGTACGTTGGGAAGTCACATCTAGTATTATGAGTAAGCGGTCTGTATTCACGAATGTCCTGGCCTTATACAACGGAACTCCTCAACGTCAAACAGCACGAGCATGAGAATCGTCTCGATCGATTTGGGCTAATGTACGTTGGGAAGTCACATCTAGTATTATGAGTAAGCGGTCTGTATTCACGAATGTCCTGGCCTTATACAACGGAACTCCTCAACGTCAAACAGCACGAGCATGAGAATCGTCTCGATCGATTTGGGCTAATGTACGTTGGGAAGTCACATCTAGTATTATGAGTAAGCGGTCTGTATTCAGGAATGTCCTGGCCTTATACAACGGAACTCCTCAACGTCAAACAGCACGAGCATGAGAATCGTCTCGATCGATTTGGGCTAATGTACGTTGGGAAGTCACATCTAGTATTATGAGTAAGCGGTCTGTATTCAGGAATGTCCTGGCCTTATACAACGGAACTCCTCAACGTCAAACAGCACGAGCATGAGAATCGTCTCGATCGATTTGGGCTAATGTACGTTGGGAAGTCACATCTAGTATTATGAGTAAGCGGTCTGTATTCACGAATGTCCTGGTCTTATACAACGGAACTCCTCAACGTCAAACAGCACGAGCATGAGAATTGTTTCAATCGATTAGCGCTTACGTATATCAAAATAAAAATTACGCACCAAGTATTTTGAGTCTAGTGAGTAAGATATCTTGAAGTGGATTACATTCATATAAACCGAGCCATTTATTGAACCGAGACTTATGTCGATCGATTTGAGCTCACGTGGTTATTTTGATAAGTCCAACTTATCATTTGGTGATGGAAATCTTATAATGAAACTCGGGGCTGGAAACTCTCGATTGGCTAATAGTAACCCACCGTGCTTAGTCATTATACAAAATGGTGAACATCTGATGATGACGTCAAGAGGTGGAAGTTAGAGGCCTTAAGACTGGTCGAATCTCGGTTTGTTTCTTTGTTTTGTTAAATACACAAAAATCTCAAATTCTTATACGAATTTCACTAGTTCAACTAATGAAATTCGAATTGCTCTCACCGAAAAGTATAAAACAAAATATTTTTATTAAAAAATAAAAACCAACTTCTTAAAAAAATTAAAAACGATAACTTCTTATCTAATTATGCTGCTGGCACCGATCGCAAAAAGAAATATTTAACGTTTGTACTAACTAAGGTTAGCACTCCTTTCGCATGAAAACTTATTTTTATCTTTTTAGTTAATTTACGTTTAGAAGTTGGGTCTGATTGATTTTTTTCTTGAATCTTGATTTTTTTGAAACTGTTTTATGTGATTTTATCGGCATCATTTTAATCATGTCATTAAAGTGTCTTTTAGCAAAGGTCAGAAAACATTTGTAAACCTTTAACTACTGTTAGTCTGAAGAACTGTGCAGCAACATATCAAATCACTTCTCCTGTAGGGTTGGTTATAGATTCATCTAGTTTAAGTGAAGGAAACACTTCCCTTCAAAGTCGACCCCTCAAGGGAGAGAGTGCACGTGACTCTAGTAATTTTTGTGAGTAAACAATTACATTAGTGCAACCAGGGCTTAAACGACTTTATATTTACGTTCCCTTTGGCATTACTTTTTATTATTAAAAACCAGTTATGACTCTGTCGTACCTACTTCAAAATATTTATCTTACTTATACTAAGTAAAGTCATCAAAGAAATAGGATTTGTTACATTTTAATACAATTAGATTATAAAGTCAATTGAACTTTTCGACTAATAAGAGACACTAATGTTCGAATTAAAGCATAACCTACAAACATAACCAAGCAGGCAACGAAAACATTTTCAAGTTTTGAATATGCATGTATGTAATTTGAATGTATGTTAACCACGCTAATATTACAAATATGAAAGCTTATGTGCTTGTAGGCTGGATCGTTACTTATTTACACATAACTCGTTTATATATAATAAAATAATAATAACCATTTCATGTCATTTTGGGTAAAAGTTCGTAAACATGTGAACAAAGGCGTCAATATATCTAGTCATAAAACAAATGCATTTACTGTTTTCTACCTGCTCCAATTTAAACTATTCTCTTTCTGGTCAACAAAGAAGCCATTAACGTTAGGATCAGAGGCGCGATAGCCGCGTGTCGAGTCCGACTTATCTCCCAGGGAATTGCAGCCGCATAAATAACGCTCTACGTACGCCTGCAAGTCAGCAGAAACCACTCACAATACAATAGTGCATTGAACACAGTCCTTATCAAATCTGCACTGGTTTTATTTACGTGTGTTCACCGTCCGAAAGGCAGGTTAGTGCTGTAATTACCGCGAGCGCTGTTGGCGGCCGCTTGCGAATGCTTTATAGCCCACTCTGCGCTTACGCATTCATTATTTTATTTAATACTTCAGGAGTTATTAGGAATTCTGCTAATAGTATAACATTTTTATTACAAAGCACACAAATACTGATGCAAGTACATGCTCGTTAGTGGCTTGCGGTTGCTCTTATTTAATTTTAATAAACGTTGACCCTTATGTGTAATTATATCATCATATCTTTATTTTGTTTTATAACGTTTATTCCACGTTGAAATTGAAGTTATAAAAATGACTGACTCAGGCAAGTTCTTAATAAAAATAGTATCGAGCAGGTACCAAAGGGCAAACATTGCAAAAAGGGAGTAATTTAAGTTTCGCAAAGGAGATATATGGTTTCGCGAACATGCGGGTACTGACCTTTATTTTACTCTAAACAATACATTTGATACGAGGGTGGATTGACAAGTTCGCGGCCTAACATAGATAGTGTTGCCATATTATTTTAAAACTACCCTCATATGAAACCTAGACTCTTTGTCAGTCTCTGTGCAATTTTTTTCTGAGATATATGCGTAATTATTTATTTTATTGAACATTGAGTGAGAGTAACTTTCATTAATTTTGAAAATGGATAGTGTAGAGCACCGTGACGTGATCAAATACCTCCACAAGAAACACTTAACTCCAAAGCAGATTCATGAAAATATGGTGGCTACTTTAAAGACTTCTGCCCCGTCGTATACAATGATAACAAAAGTGGACAGCTGAATTTAATCGTGGACGAGAGAGCATCAAAGATGACCCCACCTCTGGACGGCCTTCTACAGCTACGACTTCGGAAAACATCGAAAAAATATGTGATCTCATCATGGGAGACAGAAGATTGAAGGTATCTGAGATAGCTAAACCTCTAGGAATTTCATATGAACGTACACAAAACATGAATGTTAACGAATTAGGGTTCCACAAGGTGTCTGCAAGATGAGTTCCGCGGCTCCTTTCAGTTGAACAGAAACGAACTCGGCTCACGATTTCTAGAGACTGTTTAGAGCTTTTTCAAGCCGACCCAAACGAATTTTTGGCAAGGTTTATTACTATGGACAAAACATGGATACATCACTATACTCCTGAATCCAAACAACAATCCAAACAATGAAAGAGACCCAGATCTCCGACCCCCAAGAAAACCAAGGTGTGTTTTTCAGTAAACAAGGTAATGGCATCGGTTTTCTGGGATTCTAAGGGTGTCATCTTGGTTGACTACTTAGAAAGAGGTCACACTATAAATTCTGCATACTACTGCACACTATTACGTCGTTTACGCGAAGAAAAAAAGTTTGAAAACCAAGATTGTTGATCAAGTTTTGTTTCATCAGGACAATGCTCGTGTTCACACATCTGCAGAATCGATGGCTCAAATAGTGAATTGTGGTTTCGAATTGCTTCCTCATCCTTCTTATTCACCTGACTTGGCACCTTCTGACTTCCACCTATTTCCAAAAGCAAAAAAACGCTTAGGTGGAATGAAATTTTCTACCAATGAGGAGGTCAAAGTGGCCGTAGATGCCTTTTTGAAGACCTTGACGAGACCTTCTATTTAAATGGGATCAAGGCTTTGGAGGACCGCTGGATTATGTGCTGTGACCTAGGAGGAGAGTATGTAGAAAAATAAATATAAAAATTTGCATTATTCCTGTGTTTTCTTATTTTGGCCGCGAACTTTTCAATCCACCCTCTTACATGGAATTAAAAACTTTATTATTCTATTAAATGTTTAAATGTTATTATTCCTTTGACCCCTGTTTTTATAAAAAGCATTTATTTTTATTTGTTAGCGATGCTGAAAGTGCGTTAGGTTTATTTGCATAGACTGATGAGGGTTTCATTAAAACGTCTCCTGCCCAGATAAGGTGGCATCGCTGGCTCCGCGCCGTCGACGGCACGAGGGCGGCTGCGCAGGCGCTCGTCGCTGACAGTTCCCCGCGATCTCAGATATCGCGATAGATTTATTGTTAATTCAATCAGTACTGAACTAACAAGCTCTTTATTAAACATTCACTGACCATGTTTGCTCTCCACATTAATGGATGACTACTGAGTTTCATCACAAAAAACTGTTCATAAATTGTATATAGAAAACGTGCTTTGATCGGTAGAGTCTAATTATTTTGAATGATTTGCCCATTTATTACTGATATGTATTTTTTCGTGCTGGATCTGGATTTGCATACCTGCTATACCAGAAAAAACATATCTTTTTAACTAATTTTTTAATTAAATTCTGCGAATAAGATGGACGTGGGTCTTATAATATACCCATAATCATAATATGAAAATCCTAGTTATTATACTTACAGTACGTTAGCATCAAGCACTAGATCGAATGAGGTAATAAAATTTATTTCTCGTCGTTTCCAGAGATGCAATTTTTATAAAACATGTAGGTTTCTTTCTCGCCAGTTGTTAACGACTCTTTCAAACTCGTGCTAGAGCCTTAGAATAAATACAATCTGTGACTGACAATTAGTCGAATGGTTGTACCTAACTAGGTAGGAAATGTTTTAAATGTAGAAACTCACAGACGTCGTATGGTATAAGGTATGGTATAAGGTTATTAGTAAAATATTATATTAACTTACATATTATCAATTCATTCAAAGGTATGAAATAATTTTCATTGTGTGATATTGAAATAAATATTTAGGTAAAATCAAAGAGTTAGAACGTTATTTTTATCTTTAAGTTCTTTCATTTTTTAATTCAATGCAATATTGTTATTGAAAATGGTTTGAATTTGGAGTGCTTTACAAAAACGGTATTTCAGCGTCGAATCGACAGCGGCGGTGCGCGGCGAATGTATTTACGACACATTCGCGTGTCAGCGGAAGAATTTAAACGTGCCGAATTAATATATGTATCAATTCTGTGTTGCAACGCCTGCCTGTAACACACAAACTGTTAAAAATTACAGTGTTAAAAGTGATATTTCAATATTCGTTTACTAAAATAAGTAATTATTTTATTCAATTCATCAATGAGAAGTTTCTATCCCCGATCTGTGCACGTGTTTGAAAGTAAGTTAATTATTCCGCACCATACCACCTGTCAAATTGACAGTAATGAAACATGACAGACCGCACCTTTCGTAATATAGGGGCACATTTCAAAATTTTATGATTTCGAGTTTTTGCAACATATGGGCATAAAATTAATAGTTCTACATGATGCTCTTGACAGAAAGAGTCAGAGCACACTGTGGAGCCTAGAAAACGAATTGTGTCTCTTTCACATTCCCGAGTGCCGCGTCTCGGTTTCCGCGATACAACGAACAATTTAGTGTCGGATCTGTAGCTGAGAAAGGAGGACCGCACGCGCAGAGATTCAATTGTGTTTATGCCGGTTTATTACAAAAAAACGGGTAAGTACTGATTTTTGTCTTCGTAATAGAGGGGATCATTTCGAGTTAGTTCTTTAAGTTGGGAAAAAGTTGTATAAAAAGTGGTTTATTACAAAAAATGCCTGTATACTGCGAAAATATTTGAATTTTATTTTTCACATCTCTAATTAAATCTATATATTATATTTATGAAGTAAACTACCACGTTCACATTTCTGAATGACCCTGTATATTACATAAACGCTATTGATTACCGAGTTCAATTGGGATATAGGTCTATTTGCTGTGTGTGCCCAATGTCCAATCTCTGGTTAATAACTTTGCTTTCTACTTTCGTACCTATTTTCTCATTTTACAGGAAGATGGAGTCACGGGCACAAAAAATTATTATCTTTTTGGCGCGTTCTGAAAGTAAGGTATAAAACAATTATTTTCGTTGTAAAAATGAACAAAGCTTCTAGTAGGGAGTTTCCTACCCACTTTAAAGAATATTTTGTGTTAACTCCTATCTTTGTTTGTCGGTTCGGTTAAATATCTGTAACAAAGTTTCTCTACCTACCTATCTACCTTACTAAGTTAAAAAAGGTATAAGAGTATTATGTTTTTCAATTGAATTGAATTTACAGATCGAAACAGAGAATGCAAGTTCTACGACAGTTATAAAACAACAAGATGCGTGTTTTATAGCCAACCAAGTCAAAGACATTCAGGATCTCATCCTTCATGAACATGTAAGTACGTACTTATCTAACTAATGCAACGCTGTAAAGTTGCAGCGTGCGTTACTGTGACGAATCACAGTTGCCATTTATTATTCTGTTAAGTTTTTTTATCTCTTCTTAGACAAATATAATTTCTACTTTATTACTCATCATAAGAAACCTTTCATTTCCAGATTAATTCAAAACCAGCAGAAATTCTAAATCAGGATGATCCAAATCAAGACAGCAAAGGTACACAACCGATAGCTGAAATGAAAGCGCCAGTCTCTAGTACTTCTTGTAGTAGTTCGAGTTCTAGTAATTCGTCGAGCTCAAGTTCTTTCAGTCGCAGTTGTTCTCCAGTTAAGCAGGTACCTGATTATTTATAAGGTTATAATTATAAACTATTGACGTTATAATGTCTTAACAGCAAAATAATATTGTAAATAATAAACTTACCGACTAATCACTATCCTTTTGTTATCAGAATAATGAACATCCAACAGCAAATCAGCAGCAAAATTACGAGTCAACTGCAGCCAATCAACACAAAATTATTACAAATATTTTCCTTGAAAAGAAGACACCAGCTTCTAATAGTTCTTCAACCAGCTCTTCTTCTTCATCCAGTCGAAGCAGCTCTCTAGATAAACAAATAGAATACGTTCCCCAAAATGAAACTACATCATCCCAGTCCCAAAATGAACCTACACCATCTTCACTTCGTAGACCAATAGTATCTTATCAGATTTCGCCAATAAATAGCAATGAGAGTGATGCTGACTTAAGTGATGGTGATCCTTCATTTCAAATAAATAATAATCAGAATAGGTTCCGTTCTTCTAGCACGTCATCGACAGCAAGTATTGATTCTGCGTCTAACATTATCATTACCAAAACTAGGAAACGTAAAGCAGACCCAACTAAATGGAAGCAGAACATGCAAAAAGTTCTTCGGAACATGTGAGAAAGTTATACTGCCGTTCATACCAATAAAGTAATTCCTGCTCGAACGATAAAACCACCCTATTCTGAGAATTGGAGATTAAAATGTCGAGAAAACTTTGACAAAACTCAAAGGCTCGAACACTTTGGCATTTTGGAAGTTAGGAGACTTACATCTCCAGCGCATGTTTGTGCCTAAATACAAATACACCAACGCTGAACATCCAAGAGCACCCAATCACGCTTTTCAGATCGAGGTTGATGAACGTCGAGTCAGAGTCTGTAAGACATTTTTCATGAATACTTTTAATAAAAGTGCTAAAATGATTCGAACCGTATTAGAAAAAAACAAAGATGGCTATGTCCCTGCTGACCAAAGAGGCAAGCGTCGACACCAACCTACTGTTAATGAAGAGTTATTAAATGATACTAAGAACTTCATACATAGTATCCCACGCATAGAATCTCATTATTTGAGAGAAGCTACATCTAAAGAGTACATTTGCAGTGGTAAAAGTATAGCTGATCTATTCAGAGATTTCCAGCACATTCAGACAGAAAAGTTTAGTGATTTGGAACGATATTAAGGTTTTGAAGTTTAACAAACAAACACCTTTTTCCTTTTTATATAAGAGTTCCTATAAAGATGAGTTTAACAAAGTTCGAGTCAGAAATAAAAGAAAGAAAACGATAGAGTTGGGTGAAATTACAATTTCAAAAGCATATTTGGGTATTTTTGAGCTAAACGCAAACAAGAAACGCGATCTTAAAGATCTCGTAGATAAGAATTTAATTGATCACTATCATGCTAATTACTTCCGAGACATGTTAACATGATGTTCTAAGTTCCTATGTCAGTAAAATTACTTTAATTTTAACTTATCTTGGAAAACATTTGCAATGTGTATTGAGACTGATTAGGTAATTAATAAGTACGTATCTACCTCCTTTAGTTATTCACAAGATTTCTAGTTTTAGTAGTGTTGATAAGTAATAGTATTAATGACGTTTTTCAAACTTGTCTTTAATGGCAAATTTTTTTGAGACTGATTTATAGTGATGTATATGGTAATGATCAAATATTTACATGACTAAAACTATTTTATGTCATAGGTAGCTATCTTAATTATGGTTAAGTAAGTAAGTACCTCTATACTGTTGTGTTTTTATGACATAGTTTATACCTAAGTGTTTAGTAGTAAATTTAGAATGACTGATTCTAATTCTGTTGATTAGTGTTTAGTAAAAAATAGTTTAATGTATTTTTGTGTTATTTTTGTTGCGTTTATTAAAGTTACAGCTTCAATATTTTAAAGGCATTCTCTGTATTAGATACATTTAGTTTTTTTTATATACCACTCATTCTTAAGAAAAATATTTTTTGTATAGTTTTGAATGCAAGTGTGGAGGATATTCTGAAAGTTATGCTCATAATATTTGTGTATAATATTTCTCATAATAAATACTTTTCGATACATTTTGATGTGTATTATTTAATATGGTAGTTATAATATAAGAAACCAATTATAATTTTATTTATAAAGTTTACTAATACAGGGATCCATTTCCAAATCAGTTAAATTGGCACGTCCATCAGTTAAGAATATATAGGCTCAAGTCTAAATAATGTCCTAGAAGAGACATCATTTATTAATGATATAAGGGCTTAACTATGACGGTTGATTTAATAAGCGTTTTTTATGTTAATTAAAATAGAGCTAGAATAAATTTTAGATGCAGTACATATTTTATGCTTTGTGAAGATACTCTGTATCAAGTTTCACGGTTTTGCTATGAATGGTTTAATTTTTATGAGCGATTTAGTAAAAATACAGAGGCTCAAAAATCTTTAAATGCGTTTTCCCAAAAATCATGTTTTTCGAATTGTGCCCCTATAATATGAAAGGTGCGAGACGTAGGTGATAGTTGTCACGGATTATCTCACGCGCGCAGTGCGTAGGCGCACGTTCACGGCATTTACACAGCGGCCAGTTTGAACACCAGACGAGATGTTATGCTTAAATATTTGTCTGGGTTATATATGTATGTAGTTCTTTGTAGTGGAACCTGTGATTTCTTATGATCTCAAAAAAGTTGTAAAGTTAATTCTAAAATCAAATTCAATTTTGTCTAGGGTTAAATGACGTCATGGCTACCACTACCCAATTGGATCGCGATAGAACGATATACCTAGGCATTTCAGAGAAACGTCGATTAGCAAATTGACCCCAGAAATCCCTATCAAAAAATTTATAAAAATTTAATTCATTTTGTAATCAAACAGAATAATCTAAAGTTATTATTACACTACTTATGCAGGTCTAACTACTAAGTTAGATCCATATTCATGTACCTAACTTTAACGACAGCGTTTACTACATATTTTAGGAAATCTATTTAGAATGATTGTAAAGATAAAACACAAATATTTCACTTAATGATACGTAAACGAAAACCACGTCGAGCGTCGTATCTACAGTATGTAGAAAACTCATTAGGTAGATCAATTATTATTGCTGTACATAATTTTACTGCACTCGTATGTTGTTGTTAGTTTTGCATCTGTCTATGCTATAAACTCAGCAATCGTCACGTTGTTCGTAATAATAATATGTGTATTTATGTCGTATTTACCTTTTTGGAACAATAGAACATATGATATAATAGTCAACATTTTCACAACTCTAATTATCAATAAGGAAAAAACAAAACGATACAATAAAACATTTAAATAACTACTTTTTCAATTACTACATATCATTGAGTAAAACATAACTATTGTGTTTTAAGGCAAAGGTTATCTTTAAAATAATTTTAAATAGAGCGTTCAATTTATTCGCTATTTAGTACAAAATATTTTGACTTACTTTGAAGGTTTTAAGATAGATTATGAGCACTTTACGTATTGTGAAAAGCTAATGATATCCCTCAGATTTATACATTAATATACATTATTTTTATTCGCTGTGCCTTAAAAAATATTATCTAATAAAACGTTTCAGGCGCAAACTGATGTTCTTTTTTATGAGCTCTATGTTATCGTACTGTCTGTACAACTGTCTAAACAACATTAAATATAAAATGTATACTTTACGTCAAAAATAATTAAAACCCGTAAAATGCTGTCCGTATCTGCAACAAAAGTTTTCTTAAAGCATTTTAAATGCCTCTTCTTCTGTCACGACTTAAAGTAGTTGGAAGTAACACCTTCATCGCGGTACAGTTACTTTAACTACCGTACCAGTGGGTTCTGTAGAAATAACTTCTGGTTCTCGAGGGTTTACTATAACGCATGAATTCACTGCTAGTTTCCTAGTTGAGGCAAATATTAATGCTTGCAACTGTACTTAAACAACGATGTAGATAGAGTAACTATGTGGTAGGCAATTCATTAGGTAGCTCTAATGATCTTTTATCTCAGATCAGGAGAGGTTTTTTTTTAATTACCAATAACATTTACATTCAAAGTTTCTGATTATAAAAAGGTGTATGCGTCTGCGACTACACTGTTAAGATATGTAGGAAATCTGGTGTTGACATACGGTAAAACTTCAACTTATTGAAGTAAAAGAACGGGCCTCAAAAATCTTGTCCCGGTCGCCTAATTTTACTTGTCAAATGTTTCAGTCTCTACGCGAACCGAACGGAATTCAAATATGGTTATGATATTTTTTGTCTTGCACGCAGGCTATGTTTTGCTTCATTCTATCTCTTTAATTTCGTGAGCAACATGATTAAGTTTATGTAAGTAATTGTATCTTTACTTCAAAGCTTTAACGTATGAAAAATTTATCAGTTGCTAAACTGTTCATACCTGTCTGCGACTTCATTCTTTGAGGAAAAGTTGTAAGGAATTCTGTTTTGGTTTCAATTTAAACTGGAATGAATAAAGAAATGGCCTCATAACACAATCGCATGAATGGTATAGTAGCGCAGGAGGACAAACAAACATACTTTGATTTTATTTAATAAGAAAATAATTGAACCTGTTTTTTATTTTAATTTATGCATTGAACTCCCATATTTACATAAATATTAAAGACGGTTTGGCTTTCATACTATATTGGTTTTTCATTTAAGTGCGAATCGAGCCTTATTTCAACCCAAAATCAAGTAAAAGTTGATTGAATAGTTCAGATGTTCACGGTATAGAAGGAGTCTAAGTCAAATTAGACTTCTTTTATACCGTGACTTTACTGCCAGAATACCTACTGTACATAAATGTAGATGAGGACATCAGGTGCTGAAAACAGCAAAAGTTATGTCCAATAACTATTATAACTATTTAACTTCTTCGAAATGCTGGTTCGGCAGCTTTTCACGTGCAACAAAAGATGCAGTCAGCAACTCCGCCCGCATTTCTTTCTCGCGCCGATCCATACCTAGCTCAGCTCGGGTGGACAGGTAGCCTTACACATATTCGATTTTGACGCCCGGCTACGCTGATTAAATAAGTGGGTAGCGCCCTTATTCTATCGGCTCCTTAAACTTATTGTGTACATCTTTTCCTATTAAATTGTTTTAGGAGATAAACCTATTGGTGGCCTCAAATATTCAATTTAAAGTCTTTGGTTACCTACATTATATTCGTATGTTGTCGATTCAATGGCATTTTATCTAAAAATTTGAGACTCTTGTTAGCTCGCGATATCATTAGTACCTACGTACATCCCCCTACCTAGCGCAGACCATATGAATGTTTTTGTGTTTGAGTATGTAGCGACATCTATCTAGTCAGCACTGAATCAAATTCTCGAAGTCGACTAGCAAAACTTTCAACAATCACCGCTATGTGGCGTTCAAGATTTCGAATGCTCTACATTTTTCATATGTTTTATAAAAGGATTAGGTGCGCGCGCATAATACCTATAGAGATTTGTTACGTTTAATAACTTGCTGTATAATGAAAAATGTAATAAAAAGTCTCTAAGTTATAGATGTGAAAAACAGAATAAGTACTATTTATTTATTTATTTATTTGGTTTACCAACAATAGACTACACTGTTACTTATATACTAGATTGACAAATAGTCTGAAGACTGCTTAGTGCACTTATTACTTAAAGGTAAACGCCACATGCAATTAAAACTAAAACCTTGATAACACATTAATTCACAATTTACTACCTACTTCATCGTCAAGATTGTCATTAAATCAAATATCACAATATATAATAAATAGATAGTTCATCGAAAATATTTTATAAGCCGATTAATAATTAATTATCTTATTTTCCTGTTAAATTACTGCTACCATTATGACGCGGAGGATTAAATCGTTAAGAGCAGCAAAAACGCGAGTCGTGTCTGCATCGATCAGTTTCTCGCTTGATGAAACAGATTAACCGATTACATATTTCAGGGTTTCTCAGTAAAATAAAAATTTACTTTATTCGATAAGTCCATATTTTATAATAATATTTTGTTTGTTAAAATAACTAGAATTTTCCCTGTATTAAGCTAGCTAATTGTTTAAAAATGAATAACAAAATTAAAAATTGTCATATGAGCAACTTTCCTGTTTGTAATAGATTGAAACAAAGGAAAAAACGCATAGAATAATTAAATCCATGGCAACTACTTATAAACAGAAACCGTAGCGTAAGTACCAACCTAATGACCTTGCGATATACATGGGAGATTCTCAGATTGCAACTGGGAAACCTGTAGCGACAAGTATTTGTTTTCGAGTAAAATGTTATTATCATTATTATTATTATTACAAATCATATACTTCTCAGACAAGCTTGGGGTTGACAAGTTTGAAGTTAATAATTGGAAGCAGTTAACAATACATTGAAAACATAATAATTAAATTTCCAAAAATGTATGGTTTTGATTTAAGTCACAAAGATGCTATTAAATTTATTGGTTATTAAAATATGTAAAATTAAATGTTAACTAGCGGTTTAATATAATATAAAAACAAACAGTAAAACAATATATTACATAAGTATGACAGAGTCCATGTTCCAATATCCATAAAAATACTTTGTATACTTCGTACCATAGGTATAATCAGCAAATGTGTTAATTTTCCGCCCGGTTAATCCATCAACTATAATCAATCAGTAGGAACGTGAGGTAATTTAAATTGTTCAGCAAGTAAATCAATAATAATTATGGATACGCATCGTTTAACACGACACGACGTCATGAAACATGAAAATAATTGAATCAAGCGTGGGATGGTTCATGTTAGAGTCATGTCGGTGAGAATTCGTGAAAGTCGTTACCACCTAGAATCAAAAGTTCTTCATAAAATCTGAGCCGAGTCCTCGGCAGTTCGAGCCTTAAATCAAATCCAGCTTTGTGACACATACATAGCAGATAATACTAAGTGTACCGATATTATTTTTGAAATAAAGAGTATTTGATTTTTAAATCTAAATTACGAATAGCTGGCTTATAAAGCTTATTTTTATTTTTGTATTGTTTTGACAAGTTGACAGAATTTATATGGAAAAAGAGAAGTTACCTGTTTTAGTGGTGGTAGAGTTTCTCTTGTTAAGATCTCGTCTGGGTTCCTATTACAGGCCTTCCTATTATGACCGCCATAATTACCATGTTAACATGGTTGTGTTCCGAATAAAGAGTGTAATTACTGGAACAAAAACCATTCCAACTAAAGCCAATGGTGAACATATCTCATCATTAATCTATAGTCAAGAAATAACAATATGATTAATCAATGACATCTATGATTAACTATGCGTATGGATCGCAAGCTCGTTTGCGTGAAACTTACTTAATTGAAAACTACTTAAGCAAAGCAAAAAATGTAAGCAATACTACGTTGATGCTTCATTACGTTTCCAGAAAACTTCGTACTTCAGTTCAGTGCAAATGTCTGTATTTATCTGACAGACGTATTGATATTTGTTTAATTGGTGACGGTGAGACTTTTTTTATTTATATGCAGGATGTTTTAAATCGAATTACATGCCGTAGCTCAGGATCCGGGCCAGTATCAAGGAGGAATTACAATTATTACAAAATAAAATGTAATACAGTCTACTTATTCAGAAAAACTGTCTAAATCTTCCTTTTAAGGTTTAATCTTAAAAGCCATGACATGCTGCAGTAGTCAAAACTGACCTAATAACATATCTTCAACAGGCGTTACAGCGAATTTTTTGAAGAACGAATCAAGTCGCTACATACCTGTCTGGCCGGCACATTCTGTTCGGCAGTATTTAATAAACGACTAGGCCAACCCGAAGCAATAACTAGACGTATAGCTAGTGCCGATCGCGCTTTCCATGCGGGCTGTATGCAAGTCACCAAAACCCAAATGAACAATTTTCTTCATGCATTCGATTTTGACGCTTGGCTGTGCCAATTAATGCTGGCCCGAATATGTGGGTAGTAATTCGCCCTCCGAGTTCACCTCAATTTCATTCCAGTGCCACGGACTCGCATTGCGAGTCCACGTAAATTTCATTCCAGTGCTGCCGATGCATGTATTTCGGTAGCATTTCAACAACGCGTCCGTATTTTCCGCACAAAACTGCAGTGTATACTATATATGCGACAATTTTATAATGGTGCCCCTTAAGTAAATACTATTTTTTTTTAAAAGTCATTCTGCATTGGCATGAACTCGCTAAGCGACTTAACTGACCCAGGTCCTCAACCTTTGTATTAGACGACAAGACAGCAATATAGAAACATGGACTATTGAGCGTAGGTCAGGCTAGCTGAGCCTATTAACCAATAAAGTTTTCGTATATCTAGCAATCTATCTATACAATAAATAATAAGGATACGAAATATTTTGTCTGGCTCGCAAGCCTGTGCAATATTCTCTGTCTCTTTTGTGTGGGGGAGCAATAAAATTGAGTTAGTGTGAGTAAAGCATATGTGGTATTACAGAGCCATTTTTCGGAAACGTTATGTAAGAACGTGACCTATATTCCGCAATTTTACTTAATTCAAAGCTAGAGGTATCACAAACATTCAGATACAAGTTAATTCCGGTTTCGTTAACAGGCAATTTATCCAAGTGTGCGGATAAATAAAATAAAATAAAATATCTATATAGATTGCGACTCTTACAACTCTCACGACTATCGACTCTCAACAATAACTATATTATAAAAGATTGAGAACCTCTGCTTAAATTACGAACAAACACACCTTTTATTCTTGTTTGGTGAGTTTTTGCCATGTGTCTCAGTTAAAACACACTGAATAGTCACTCTTTACTTGCGATTTAAACGTTTCAGAGACTGTAACGGCCCCAAAAATAACAAAACAAATAAATTACCTTTATACTGCAGTGTGCCTAGCGAGTTCAATCCAGTGAAATCATGAAAATCGTACTGGCAAATCGTTGATAAACTTAAAACCAAAAATTTGTTTTGTTTATCATCATTTATCAAATAATCAGAAACATGTAAAAACATTTTGCTGTGTGGTACAAAACAAATTTTTGGTTTTAAGTTTATATAAAATTAATATTTCACAAATCATACCAAAAAATTGATATACCTCATTTATAAAAGCAACACGTGCAAAATACAGTGTAGAATCTATCAGTCCACGAATCAAATTCATATATTCGTGTTATTACTGACATAATTTATATTGTTCTGGTTTGATTAGACGCCCCAATCTACGAAATTGTAAAAAAAAAACTAAAAAATAAATATCACTATAATAAAGCCATTTATTTCAATCATCTAAGCCTATAGATAAATACAGGCTAACATACAAACTTGATAAAACAAAAATAGACCATAACCTACAATAACACATTGTATTCCCATCGGAAGTTCGAGTGAAGCCGCGAGTAAATGCTATTTTTATCCGACTGCCAAAAGGACGGTTATGTTTTTCGAGTGTATGTATGTATATTTCTTTGGCAGGCCGTAGCCTAAACCGTTTGACAGAATTAACAAATTGACACCTCATACTTTGATTTTAAATACAAACCCCAGAACATGATTACATTCGTGGCACGTTATATGAAACGGTGAACCAAAAGACACAAACGCGTGCGCGTGCGGACTGAAAGCAACACATGATTTTAGTCTAAATGTTACGCAAGCATTTTTTAACAAATTTTTTTTCTAAAAAGCGATTGACTTATTTAGATTTTTTTGTTATCTATTCAATTAGTGCAAAGGTAAAAAATTTTTTTGACGTAGATTAATAAGATGGACACGTCAACTGTGACAGTGTGCTTAAAAAATAATTGAATTATATGTATATCTTTTCAATGCTTCGTTTTTATGGTGTAAATTTGAGCATTTTATTTTAAGTCGTTAAATTATAGAAACATAAGCTATTTTTGTCAAGTTATATAGAAAAATCTACCCACCACAAACCTCAACATTAAACGGATGTGACGAAAACCGGCATCAAGAACGAAAAGCTCGTAAAAATCAAACCTGATTTTTTTCTTTATATTTAATTGAAATATTTAATAATACACAAAATACTCAAAAATAAATAAATACGGTATAACCGTTTTGACGTAGCTCTAAGCTTAGACTTGTGAATTCTTGTCTAAAGTATGGACAATGTAAATGTTAACAAAGTTGTTTGTTTATTTTACTTTATTTAATTAAGTTTTCAATTATATTCCAGAAAATTGTTTATAGTGTTTGCTTTTTAAAATTTTGCTTTAGACGTTTTTATTGTAAAATAAGAGTCAGTAATCAGACATTGTCAAAATACTGCTTCAAGGTGCATTTTTCAATGTTGCGAAATTTCAATTTAGAAAGAGCACATAGATCAATATAATTTTAAATTTTCAAAACTCTTAAAAACCTTTCTAACCTGGTGATTCATTTAGAGGCACTTTGTTTATGGATTTTTTGACAGATGAAGCATGATCTGTGATAACCTTTTATGTTATTTTTGTTCTGTATAGGTTGACATTTCATCCTGGAAAGACTTAGCCCTCAGCATTCTGCGAGGAAAATGTTTCGTGCACTTATATATACAGAAACTTATGGTCCACATAATCGGCCTACCGAACGCACGATTCGCTATACCATCGAAAGTTCGAAAGCTATTTTACATTATTAGATAATAAGCAACCAAATAGACGCACGACCAGCACTTAGTGAAGAAAATATAGCGGTAGTGATAATGGTGACCGTTATCGTCCCATGATAAGAGATTATTTGATCTCCAGGACATTTGGCACCAACAAGGTGGCGCCACTTGCCACACTGCTCGTGAAACCATGGCTCTATTGAGTGAACAATTTGGTGCACAGTTAATTTCGTGCTTCGGTCCGGTGAGTTGGCCGCCTAAATCCTGTGATATCACACCCCTATATTTTTTCCTTTGAGGCTTTGTAAAGTCAAAAGTCTATATGGATAAGCCGGGTACGATTGAGCAACTGGAAGCCAACATTACTCGCGTTATTCGCCAAATACCAATAGAAATGCTCAGACGCGTCATCGAAAATTGGAATGGTAACATAGACAATGTTAACCGGAGTTACGGCCAACATTTGAAAGAAATTTTCTTAAAAAAATAAATGTAAAGAATTATTATTATTATAATATATTATTATATTATTATTTTTAAATGTAAAACAGCGTGGCTGAGCATTACTTCGTGCGACTATCTACATTACTTCAAGCCACCCATCACGTAGTCCTAGTTTTATGTTTCAAGACCTAAATGCAAAGCCTGCGTAATGAGTCATCGCTCGGCCTTCGTCGCACGAGCTCTCTGCTATTTATTAATATAGTACTTATGGTGGACAGAGTCTGAGCCCAGCTGTGCATAAATATCTCAGGAAATATCTTTGGGATTGTTTGATAAGAAATAATTTGAATAATGAACTCGTTTCGATTTAGACAGTTATGCATGGTTTAATTGCGCTCTTTGTGAAATTAGTAAAAGTGGTACAAATAACAATAATAAATCCCTATCTGTATGGCGCCAAAGTAAGCAGAGCTTGTGTTATGGATGACCATACAGCGAACTGGGTGGTACCCAGAATACACATGCATACCTACTCGTATACAAATACAAACAACCAACATGATTGAGAACGACCTACTCAATGAAAATAGATAATTTATCGTCAGTACAGAAACAAAATACAGTTATATACCTAGCAATTGAACGCAAAAAGCTGATTTATTTATTCATTTATTTATGTGTCTCTATGAACGTAAGTCAAGTTATAATTTTATAAATTTAGACATTATTTGTATAGTTCAAATGTAAATTAAGTATTGTATTTTTTTAATTACTATTAATGCCAAAATAAATATAATTAAATAATTAATTAATTAATTACGCAGATATCGTTCGAATCTCTGCTGCTCTACTATTCTATGGATTTAATTCTTCCTCTCATCGTGTGAAGAAGTGGCAACCTCTGGTATCAGAGGTTTTAATCGCAAACGGCATATGATCATCTTTCAGATAATTTTGGCTTTTTTTCTTTTTTTTCGAAATGGACAGTTTATTTATGGCCCTATTAGCCTTTTAAATTTCACCGGACTTAATTCACCGGATTTAATTTCACCGGACTTATTTCACGGGACTTAATTTCACCGGACTTAAAATAAAATAATCTATAAGATTATTATTTATATATTATTTATATATAAAGATATATATAATAATATATATAAAGATAATCTTGGCGCCAAATACACTCGGCATGTAATTTTAAATAAATATTTGTTCTGGGCAAGTGCATCAAGGCAGTCTTAATTTAGAATAGTTCAACGGTTTTGACGATAAAGCTTTTTTTGTTAAGTAATACTGACCTCGACGTCTGCACAGAGCATTTGTTAGAAACCCTTAGACTTATTGTTAATTCACCAGTAATAATCTACACCTTTATTACCATACTGACGAAACTTTAAATTGCTAGTACTTTAAAACTGTAAATAGCCTAAGAGCAGAACTTTTTCAGTCACATAATTCTCTCACATATTAATTAAAAACATTCAGCACCTTGATTTAAACACCGTGTGTGGCATAAAAATGTGATGACGAGTAGAGTCGCACGGCGCGCATAGTGCAGCGTATTGGATTCGGGCATGGAGAGCTTTCGATGCAAACAAACAAACCTGTTGTGTCCCCCGCCCCTCTCCTCAGAGCTTTTTGTGTGCTCGGCCGCCACAACCTGCCTGCGCGTGCGTCGCGACACACCACTACGTTAAATTCACAAATAGAACCGAGTTTTATATGAGTAGCAGTCGTTTTATAAGATAAAAATGTTTTCTCGGTGTTGTTTTAGTGTCAAAACTTTAGTGTCAGTGTATGTTCTGGTTTGAAGGGTGAATGTGTATGTGCTTGTGGTTGTGACTCTGTGAGTGGTAAGATCGGGGTCAAGCGCCGCGGGCGCGGGGAGCGGATTGCCCGCGCCCGTCATGGCCACACTCGGCCTCTCCAAAGTCTTCATCCTCGACAAGTACTTCACGGAGCTGCAGAAGTTCTGGGAGACCGAGAAGAAGCTGCAAGGTAAGATGAATAGTACACGATATGACTTGAAGATGGTGTTTTAGTGTTCCTGGTCGATGTGAATGAGTAATCGTTCGATTGTTTGTTCAAATCAGAGACGGATTCTGTGAATCAGCTGTTTAGTAAAATCACGTGAAAATCCTTTGCGTTCTGTAAATTAAATGTGTATCCTTCACTTCACATTTATATTACCTAGCATCATTAAAGAAATGCTAAACAAAACAATCTTATAAGACCATCTTTAATCTATAAATGGTTAGTGTAAGATAGCAGGTAAGAAACATTGGTATATTTATAAAAAGTTGGTCGTAGGTAGAGCAAGGGTGCCCGCGGGGGTGAGGCGCGGTGGCGCAGGGAGGGACGCAGGTACTTGCGCAGGAGTCTCCCGCTCACAAACAAGTGAATCACGATAAAAGTGACTCAAACTCATCGGAGATTTGATTGATTTAATTTCCTCCAAAACTGCAGTTTAAGAATTTTATTGTCGATTTAAATATAAAATGAGTTCTTGTGGACGATACTTACCCACCTATCTACATGTTCAATGCTCTACCAAATTTTGGTTATAGAAACCTAGAAACTAATATTTTATTAGCTACAAGAATAGCTAGAATGCCCATAGGTGAAACGCTCAAATTATGAATATAAGGTTGTTACAATCCCGTTAGATCGGGTTGTTAAAGGCTGTGGCACAAAGCCCGCTCACCATACAATCTCGGACGATAGACACAACTATACCAGTTATAAGCGTATATATATTTAAGAAGTTTATATCTATGTATACTGTGCATAATATTTAAAACGTAGCTTCAATCGTAGCGCAATTTATAAAAGACATCGACGCGTTATGCGCTATAGGACCATCAGAAAAATATAAGAAAAGTACATTTAAATTTTAAACCTCCTTTATTAGTCAATAACCCAGGTACATAAGGAGCGTATTGTTCCTTAATTTGTAATAAAACGTATAACATGAGAAAGTCGTCCAATTAAAGGCAAGAACTTATAAAGGTAAATATTTATGTCCACAAAGGAATGTGTGAAGCGTGTCTCGGTATGTTGCGCGTACGCATCTGTATAAACAGATACCTGCCGTGGTCATGTCATAGACGAAAAAACTAGATTATTTCGTTTAATACACACACATTATGTGTTGTGGGTATTATTGTTAACAGTTGCGTTTGCAGCTAATGAATTAATACTTAATTGTTTGTTAAAATATATAATTCACAAAAAGCGCAAATGTATGAATTGTATAGTTTAGATGAATCTTAGTTTTGTATGAATACCCTACAGAACAGTAAAACCTTAGCTGTCATTTCATGAAGCTATTGTTAACAAATTATAATTAAAGCTTGCTTCAAAAGTATTTTCCATTTCTTGAAACTGAAAATATTACAATAACGCGTCTTAAATTATATACAATAACCTTAATATACACCTATTTGTTTGTATTTTTTAAATGTTCATATATTCATAGCCGGCAAACGAGGACCAGATGCACCTGACACTTACCATCAGCCCCATGGGCATCATAAGTCGGAGGGGTTTTATATATTACAAAGAAACTCTATTCCCACGACTACTTTAATTGGAGTTTTTAGACGTTGTTAATTTGCAGCGTATCGAGATTTAAATAAAGCGGTAACATATATAACTAAATTTTACATTGATTCAGGTGCTTCGTGAACAAAAGCATTAACATACTATTAATGCACGCTTTCCTATTTATAATTGTATTTAAAACGATAATATTTATAAATTTGACAATAGTGTGGATTATATTTGTATCTCGTCTTAAAAGGAAGTCTGTTCTAACTTTATTATAATTTTAAGCAAACGCTAAGCGATTCCATGTAAGGCTCTGTAAATTTACGTATACACAGTTAGTCGTTTGTGCGCGTGATCCTATGTTACTCAATACTCAATACTTTATTGCTATCATAATTTTACAGGTAAAATAGTAGTACTTAAAAATAATAGTAAATTTATACAATTAAAAGTAAAATTATGCACCTAGTTTAGGTATTGCATTGCAGGAAACGACATTTTGTATTCATTTAAAATTTAATATTTTATTTGGATGTATATTCGTTATACCGTTATGTCTAATTAATATAAAATTTATCATTGAAGTATTCGTAAATTTTTTTTAATAGTAGTTGTTTTAGCAAGGCCGTTACGTAAAGCTTGTGTGTGCAGGACAAATGTCAAAAGCTACGAGAACTCGGTTTGACAAGATGGCGGCTGCCACACAAAGTTAAGTTGCATATTTACAAGTACCTGCGACATAGAGCTGTACAAATGACTAGTACCATCTGTACTTACTAATTAAATAAACGCAAGCAGCACCGTAAATAAGCTATCAAAATAAAGATCGCATAAAACAATCTTCTTCAAAGAATGTAATTAGGTCGTAAATAATTAAATCAGATAAAACGCATAAATTGCTCGAATAAAATAACTTTCAACATTCTTACTATTCCAATCGAACTGGAAAGCATCAGACGCATCTTTCTGAAATAATTTAGTTTTATTGATATGACATAAATGTACGATTAAACTAACGCGCACTTAACCGCATAGTAAATCGGATAATTGATGAAGAATGTTGCGCAAACGCAGTGGTATTAAAGATTCAAATCGTGCTATCGATTCTGAATGCCAAAAGATGTACAATTTTTATAAATATTGATAGGCAACTTCAATGATCTATTAAATTCACAGAAATTGTAAATATTGCAATGTTAATTGAATTCGAAAATATGTTATTTAAATTTTTGTGTAACTTTGTTTAATAAAAGTGACATTTAATCATTCAATGAATATGCTTTCAATATGTTATAAAGAATCGTGACTGAGTGATAATAAAAAAATTAAAACAACTTATTCAATTGATAGTATCCGTGTCACCCACGTATAATTTAACATAAATTATCATCTTTGTAAAACAGTTGTTTTTTAATTAATTTGATTTAATTGATTCGCAATTATAATAATCTGATAATGAAACAGAAATTATAACCGTTTGAAATTTTTGTGTAGTACTTGCGTACGTTAGGTTTTAATTAGTATCAACTCAGTCAGTCCATGAATATGCGTTTAATATTCTCTAAATAAGCGAAAAGTAAAATCATAATAAAATAACTAAATCAATATCAATAGAATCTGTGTCATCCAAGCCTAAATCTTGTCTAGTTTGGATTAAAATTTATTGTATTTAAAGCTCAGAATGAGTTTAATATTAAAAAATAGATAAATTTAATAAGCTCGTGAAGTAAATTAAACGATAACCCAGAAAAGCCCCACATATGTATAAAGAATAGATATCTATTAAACTAAGATCTATATGTTCATCACACAAATGCATGTCCCTGCCAGGACTCGAACCAGGGGTCTTCAGTGCAGAAGACAGACCTTCAAACACCGACACAACAATGGCGACAAGAACTGAAGATTTTAGTAAGTAAATATATAAACTGTAGATATGATAGAAAAACTATTATAAAATTGATAGATGTAGGCTATAGAAAATAAATAAAAATATAGATATAAACAGAGAAGCATTTTCTTATACAGACAAACACTCCCAACCTGAGTTAATTGATTAAAAAAATGTGGTTATTATTTTATATCTACATGATTATTCAATAAAATGAGGTGCTATACATCGTCACATTCGAAAGGAACCAACAATGCAAATGACATGAAAGACAAACTCTTAATGAAACATTTTGGCCATGAGAGTCCCTAAAAATGTTTTTAGAGTACCTACTGCTCTTACTCAACAGATTACTTATACGTACTAGGTAACCTTTGGACACCACGACGCTGTCATTCGCACGGGATATAATATACCAAATCTAGTATTAACCACACTACAGATCTTTCATGTCATTTTTGCTAGCCATCTTGCTTTAAAAGGATAGAAAACAGGTAAAATTCTTACTGATGTTGTGAGTTGGTATGGAAAGTTATCGAGGACTTCAAGTGGTAAAAAAAGGCGGAATAACAAATTTTTTTCTACGATAATCCAATAACTTAAAAAAACCTTTTATCACTATTTGACAAAATACAATTGAGACTAATTAATTATTTACAAGTCAATAATAATGGTCAACGGTGTTGTCTGTTTGAAAAGTCTCTTTCCACGATTAGTAATTCCTCGCCGCCTGACCCTCTGGGACTTGGGTTTGAAACAAAATGGTCAACATGACGTATCTATTGGCGTGTGTAATGTCGTATCTGTTGGCGTGATTTGCAATGAACAGCCGCACCCAGGTACGTCAAATGGTTACTTAAGTTACTCTTAATAAAAGACTGATAAGACATAAATGCATTGACAAAGTATAAATTCGCTAAGCAAAATCTTTGCTTTGTGGTGGCTTAAGTAACCATTTGACGACTCTGACTGTAGCCGTTAAAACCTATAGTAAAACTTAGTTCGATTTAATCTAAATATTTACAGAAATTAAAGTCAATTCTTGCTTTTATACTACGTGTTTCTGAGTAGCAAAACAGCCGAAGTTGTTGTTACTGTAACACGCAATCAAAATTTATAATACTTGATAATAGCGTGATAGATTAACGTTTGATAAAAATATGTGTCGTAATTTATTTCTGTATACATTTTTTTATAAATGTGGTACAAATATACTTTTTTATCTAACATTGAATGATCTTATTGGCACTAGCAACAGTGAAGTAAATTTTTTTAAATTTTCATGTGATTACATAATTTTGTAACAAAATTTACATTTTATTTATAAATATACAACTAGATTTTTAAAGGTCTTTTTTATGTATTTAAAAAATTATCAAATTGTTCTACATTAATGTGCATAATAAGCCTTATGTGTCTTGTAGCACGCTTTGTGTTTGTTTGATTACCCATGGTAGTAATATATATACATTTTGAATCACATTATTGACTTTTTTATATTTATTATAATAAATTTACATCGCTTGAGAATATACGACGTTTAGGATAGAGCGTGATGTATGATAAATACCACTTTGGTTCTAAAAATAATTCGACTTTATCTTTCATATTTTTAGAACGTGGACTGAAAGGTTTATTATAAAATAGAGCCGTTTCTTATTTCTTATTAATTAATAATGACAATATTTTTGTTCCAATTTGTTCCTCTATCTTTTTGGAGGAAGTTTTTGACATAAAACTGAAATATCGTTTGTTATGTTCTAAAGGACAAACTCTGTTTTGGGCCTGGCTGACTGAAATGAATTGTACACAAACAAAGCATTAATTTTAGTTGGTTTACCAGTTATCAAATTTATTGTCTCGTAATATGAATATTGCAAACATTTTTATACACAAATAATTAGAGAATAAAAATTTGCTATAATAATAATAATAATAATAAATAAATAATAAATCCCCAGACAAACACACCAACTGTATGGGCCCAAAGTAAGCAGAGCTTGTGTTATGGATGACCATGCAGCGAACTGGGGGGGAACCCAGAATAAACATACATATATAAATACAAACAACCATGACCCGAGAACAAACATTTATGTTCATCACACAAATGAATGCCCCGGCCAGGACTCGAACCTGGGGCCTTCGGCGTATGAGGCAAGGCTACTAACCACTACACCACTCAATACATCACACAATAGATCAAATGATTATGCTCATCAGAATCTAACCCCAGGATCTAAAAGGACACAGTCGCCGGTTGCCTATTGCCGACTCGGCACACCACAAGGTACCGTAATTTGCACAGTACTTTTATTTCGAAAGTTAATATTGTGTCACCAACTGACATTATACTGTTACTGACTTAGAAATAAAGTTTCAGTTTCCAGAACGATTTTTTTTCCAGTGGAAACAATTGATAATATAAAAATAAAGTATTCGCTGGTATGTTGTATGCGACTCAAGACACAAGGTGTCCACGATTGCGCTTGCGTTTGTTTATACTTAATTTAATTTTTATTCATCACAACTTTTTTAAAGTTATCTTTATAATATAATTTTAAATAAAAAAAATAGATTTTATTTTTTTTATTTGAAACCATAATTTAATTTTAGAAACCAACATGACATTGTCAATGTTTTTTATAATCAACAAATACTTATTACTTATATACTTCATATAAAAAGATATTTCGTTGGTAACAAAGCCATTATTTATATCCGAAACCACATCCTGGTGCAACTGGTGCAAGTTATCTAACAACTGAGTTGGCGCGGCGTTGCACAACGCAGGCGCCGCACGCCAGCGGAGCCCTAGCCCTCCCGGAACCGCAGCCTGCCGCCTTTCACTCCCACACCACTTACTTTGTCTCACAAGCCGCGCCAAATTAACTTAAGTTAAGGATAACTCCTAACCTAGCAATTTGATGTGAGCATTACGCAACTAAGGAGATGGAATGTTACCTAATGTTTAAAAAAATTTCTTTTCTACGAGTAGTGGATTTTGAATGAATGTAGAAATGAAAAAGGTTTATTAACTAGTATAAAGTTAAATCTATTATTTGGGTAAATTATTACACTTAGAGACATCTAAGTAATGTGTAAACTATTATAAAACTGGAACGCCGTTTACAAGCTATACTTAAAACAGCTGAGGCTGAAATCAAATAAAAAAGGCTTTGTCTTTTACTGCGTAGTGATGAATATCTCAGAAAAAAAATTAAAAAGTATTTTTGGAAATCTTTAGATGCAGTGCTTCTTAACTCTAGTATCGTCGACACGATACCACAGAACAAATCTTCTTTCTCTTCTTTGTCTCTTATAGTTTTGGACTTTCACTGACCCATCTCGATGAATAATAATCAACAAAGCCGCTTTTTTTGACAATTCAAAAGCAATAAAATAATTTTCGTTTTTACACATTTGATGCACGTTACAATTTTTCTTGTTATCCTTGACAAAGCGCCTAGGACCTTTACCATTAAATTGCCATTATTTCAGTACCACTGATCCTCTAATCAGCATCATCGTATTTTGCATAATTTACTGCATAAAAGGACTAGTTCTGCGGTGCAGGTCGTGTGAGCCTGGAATGGAATGTCATTAAAAGCATGGTACGACTCGATTTATTTATGACGTAAGAACAATATGTTGCACTTAAAATTACAACTTTGTAAATACATTGAGTTTTGCTTTTTAATAGGATTTTTCTAAGTAATAAAAATAATGATAATTGCTGTCATTTTAAGATAAATGATTGTTTTATTAAATTTTTATACCGAAATACTACGATTATCAAGGTATCAAGGTTTTCAGGCTCTTATTTCATTACTATAATTAGATGATTGTAAAGATGCATGCGTACCGCAAACTGTTCCCTTTATTGTCAAGGAGTACTTGCTGATCAAGTATTGCTTTTCAAAAAAATTCAAACTACCTAGACTGCCCTGACATGACAAATAACATCCATTCCCATGTACCTGGTACACCAAAATCAATCATCAGCCTTTATTTCACACTAAGCTTAGCACTACTACAAATGTTCATAGTAAAATACCTATATATATGCAAACTTTAATCTTTAAATCAATATATAAAACGAGTATCTAAATCTTTACAATTATACAGAAATTGAGGTTTCCTTTTATTCACATTTATTTAGTATTTACTCTATAGCAACTGAATATAATATTTCATTCGTTTTGGTTTAAGCTGCTTATTCAAAATAATTTTTTTACAACAGTATAATTAGTTTTTATTTGGTCATATATTTGCATATTTTACTTTGTATTAACTGTTATTTAATATTTAAAACGTGAGCCTGTCGCAGGACTTAGTTTAGAACTCTAAGCATTAACTAATATTATAAATTCACAACTGCCTCAATGATCCCACTCCAGGTGGGGGGTAATCCTTAGGTACTATTAGTATAAATGCGAACGAGAGATTGTTTGTTATTTTTATAATTAGCCTGCAAATATCTAGGAGCGCTCACTATGTTGACGATGGAAGCAACGGTTACTTCAGCGTCAGCTACATCAGCTCAGCAATTTCAACACGTGGCATTGAATATATATACCAAGTTCAACTATAGGAACTTCAGTTCGTATGAACAAGGTTATATCATATAAAAATTTTCATTACATAAGATTTTTTACAATATTTATCCTAATCACCGAAAGTTGTATTTCTAAACTTTCTTTTAACAAAGTGCTAACTGCACAATGGAATATTAACACTCGCAGCGTATATTGTTTCTAATGAGGGTCATATAATTAGTGTAATTATCTATTTTTGTAGTATAAATGACAAAAGCTTTGGTGAGAATCTCTGCCGTCTTGTAGATGAAACAAAAATAAATAATTCTCACTCCGTTAATGTTTGGAGAATGCATGTAAATAAAGTACGAAATGATTGAAATTGAGAAATAAGAAAACTGTTTATTGTGATTACATCATATTTGAAAACCTTTAAAAGGTGCGCTCCATGGTATTAGAGAATAAAGTTTGTAATGTAAACCAGCTAGCTGTTAAGACTCTAACAAATCGAACCATCTTAAAATCATAATCTGAGAATTATCTCTTCCTACTAGAGCCTATTCTCTTTTTCTCTTTAACGAGTACTACTAGAAAATAAAGTTAACATAAACTAGCATTAAGATTCATATAATTTTTACTAAGTTTCATAATTGTAGGTATTATAAATCGAACTTTACTTTCTTTTAATGTATTAAAGGTTTTTTCAAAAAAGGAAGTGAACGACTAGTGAACGGACACAACAACAAGAAATTGAGAACAATTTGTAAAAGCAGCTACTTAGTGATCAACGACCTTTGTTGCTATCAACCGTATTATTTGTGGTGTGACTTTTTGTGGACGTTTTCCCAGCAGGCACTAAAGGCCAAAGGCTAGTTAGCTCCTGTAGTTGACATTATATTAATAAAACACGGTTTTCTTATTGCCGTGTAAATATCTCATGTGTCAAATAAAACGATACATATTATAAAAATATTAAAATCTCGTAGGAAAACTTGAAGCAAAAATTAAAGACAATTTTTAAATAATAGAAACAGCTGCAACCCAATAATTATAGAAAAATCTTATCGTAATAAACATATTTACCAAATCAAGTATGGCCTATAAGACACAAAAAATCTGTTATATTAAAAAAACTAAATAATTTGATATTAAAGGACATCACGATTTTTTATTGCATTCTTAGCAATGGGTTGCACTTCCCCTAGTAATATAAGCTTGGAGAAATATCGCTGTAAATAATGCAATCAAACCTATCTGCAAAAGCCATTACAATACTGTTTCTGTCCTACTCGTATTAGAGTTACTATCCACGCCACTCGTAGTGCCACAGTCAAATAAAGTTAGCCTAAACTGGGATTGAAGTTTCTGCAAATCTAAATTCAAATTCAAATTCAAATATTTATTTCTCAACATTGACAATTACTTGTTCTTATTGACGTCAAAAAAAACATGATTCTACCACCAGTTCGAAAAAAAACCTTCGTGAAGAAGAACTGGCAAGAAACTTCACGGGTATATTTTTTTTTTCAAAATAAATTTACAGAGTCTCTTTATATCTATACAAAATTATTCTTTTCTGCATCTGTTAGCTCGGCAAGTCTCCCTCCCCCCAAGTATCCAAACGACGAACACCCTCAAACCAAATCTCTTACCAACAGCCCCAAAACTACATCTAAACTCGAGGCTAGATAACCTACGTTCACGCAAGTGGGTAGGTTTCAAGTTCAGTCTAGAATTATCCAGTTATCTAGTTAACAAGTAAAATTTATTGTTTTTACCTTTTTGAGCAAACAAATATTTTTTTCTATTTCCTAAACGTAAGGCCTTCGCTGGCATTCGACGATGGAAAAGAAAAGCAAATAGAATGCTAAATCTTAAGAAACTGGCCACTTGTCTAGGGGGGCAGATGTAGCAAATTGCTCACCTGCATGCATTACACTACTATGACAAGTTACGATCTAGTTAATTTAGATTGCGGTAATTATTCGCCAACAGTAAAGTTAACCAGTTATGTGTTGAACTATTGATTCAAGTCGGAAGTTGGCCAGGTGGTCACCAGGACGTTGCCCATTGGTCAGCTGTCAAAAAAATAGTTGATTTATAAAGCTTGATTTGACTTGATCAGTTTGTTTTAGCTCCTGTCATTTTTTATTACGATACATAGGATTGATTGTGACCAGGCACAAGTATTTGACTTTGTAATATAAGAAGATTTTAATTATAGGAAATTATAGTCACTTGAGAATGTAAGGACTCATTTGTATGAAAGAATATTTTTTTTATATTCCTCATAGGAAAATGATTTATCATTCACTGGAGTCCTTATCCTTGGCTATAGCTTTTGCCTTAGGCGGCGAGTTTGAGATAAAAAACTTCCGATGGATTGCGCTTACGACGACTTATTGCTGTGAGTTTTAGACAAGTTGATTAAGTTAAAGATATTGATGAACATTTACGTGTCATTATTACCATGGCAGGTTGGTGATAGTAGTAATTACCTATGTAAATGTAAGTAATTTGAAATGATAACCTCAAAATCAGTACTTAATGAAAATGCAATTATTATTGTTCCTAGACATACTCCATAATATATATATTTTTTAAATGGATCCGGATTTTATGTCCCATAGTTTTAGATATTTTTGACTTCTAATCGCTCCACTTTAACTCCAACTAAAACCATGTATGGCGATCTGCCAATGTCCTTTATTCTGACAATTATTTTACTAGCTTTACTTTACACAACAGTCTACATATTATTAATTTTGAGCCATTAATTGTGAGCTACGCGGGAAACCCGCTGAAACCTGCATTTTTTTGGCACCAGTGTGACACCTATCCACTAAAAACCACCTTATCGGCTGTGGCATGGGAATGCTATGCAGCCTTCTTCGGAGCGACACCCGGTTAGGGAAAAGGTTGCGCGAAATCTGCTAATTTTATAGATGACTTTATACTTGTATGACGAAAGCATCTGCTTTAGATCCCATAGGTCCGTATTTTGTTTGAATACGTCCGTAACGGTTGAGGAACGGCTATCTCGCGAAGACAGAACACCTCGTGGTCTTTTTATTCAGTTTAATTTATTTATATGCACGGATAGTTACTTTCAAATCCTTTATATTTCTTATGCAGTATTTTTTGCACGCAGCGCCGTTGTTACTGTCATAATTTTATTTATCTTACGTTTTAATCAGTAATACTTTAATGATAATGTATAAAGCTTTAACGAAGGTTTACCTATTTATTACTTAAAAACGTATTATAACGAATTTGTACATTATATTCACTTAAAATTCGGTACACGGTATACAACGCCTTAGGTTTACGTCACGTGCTTCAAGACTCATGCTTCAGACATTTCCGTTTACATTGCCACGCTCTGGTAGATATTTAACTTAGGTACAGAATAAAAACGGCTTTATGATAATCGACGACCTTGATAACTACGCAGGATTAAGTTTTGAACTATGAATAATTGAAACTAGACCTAAAAATTAAAATAATTGAAGCCTATTTAAACTTACTTTTTAAACTTTGTACGCATTTTAAACTTAATATTTTGTTCATATAGCGCTTATTGGCTAGATCCAATATCAGCGCATATATTTTGGTAAAGGTACATCTTCCTAATAATATGAGAAAAAATAGTGAAAGTGATGTTAAAGACTAGCATGGTGCACGCCTGTCCAAGAGATACCTAGTTAATCTACAATTGAGAGATTTAGGATTAAAATCAGGAAAACCTGACGCAAATCTTTCCACTCTTTGGTGATGCGACACAGAAGCAAGCTGTCGCATTGCTTTCTTTGGATTTTCGGCTCACATTATTCTTTTATTTATTGTGTTAAATAATCGAGAAGACAGAAGCAAATATTATCTTCTTATGCTGGGTGTTTGTGCGACAGTAAGAATCGGTGTCCTATTAGTAAAATTATCAAGTTAATTCTGATAATTAGCTTCTTTCGGCAGTCCGTCATACCTACTGTTCAAAACTGCAGACACCTATTAAGTAGATACTTTTTTTTTAACGTATCTAATTTGTAATTATTTCTTATTTAACATTTATTTAAACATAGTTAAAAAACACATAAAATTTTTTTTTAAACATCATTGATAAAACTTTCGCCACTACTCACCATAACTTTCAGGCAGAAAAGACTATTTCCATCATTTCTCAACGATCACCTCAACAAAGCGTCCCTAAAAAAACAGTATTTATGATTTCAAGAACAATAATACCACTTAACATTGCAATTTCATAAACAAAGTACAAAAACAACCTGTTGCCTACAACGAAGTGCATCCTCGCGCATGCCAGTTTTTTGTTGGCAAGCATTAACTCTGACAAGCGTTGTAAAAGTAAAAGCCCGCGCATACCGCGCCGCGCACGCGCGCGCGCCAACATGGCCGCCGCGTCACCAAGCGTACTACATGACCATGCGAACTAGACGACTGCCAAATATGATGTCATTTATGGGCGTTTTTTTATTTTTTTGTACCCAAGATTTTTGGCCGTAGTGTGACTTTGAAATGACATTATTCTGAACTAAAATATAAAACATTACTTTTTATTTCGGTAACAATTTCTCTGTTTAATAGTTAAAAAATAGGAATTTAGATATATTTTAGAACATGTTTAAAAATCCAAATTTATGGTAATTTTCATAATCAAGAATTGTGTTTTCACGATGTCGTTCTCTTACTACCTACAGAAATCCTTTCACTTAAAGTTAACTCTTACATAAAAATGTTTGATTTTTTTAGTACGCATTCTCAACTACTGTATTTATATTTAAAAAAGGCTAAAAACACTCTTTATTATACAGTTTAATAATAAAAAATACTAAATGTTAAACAGTATTTCTTGTACCTAGTGGAACTTGTCCTTTTAGTTACGCTGAATCAGTCACATTAAACAAGAAACCACCAAAGAAACCATATTTTTAGATCCTGGCATCACTTTTAAAAGCAAACCAGCTGTCAAATCGGTTTGCGATCTTTTGTTTTCGCGGCAATCAGTGTTCACAGTGTTACGCTACTAAGCGGTCGTTTTGCGAGTTCCACCTTGAGATCGGAGTTTTTTTGGTAAGTTAATGAATTTTACAGCAATTAGTGTACTTTTATACTTCTCAATTATTAAGCTATTGATTTTAACCTAGAATTTTGTGAAAATTGCCATTAATCGTCTATTTTAGTACATTTCACATATTGAGGACCTTAGTGTTACGTTCCATTTCGACATAATTCGTTACATCATAACTAAGCGGACTAAAATATTTCTAATTGGAACCATAAAGCTGCGTCTTGATTGGACAATACGAATTTTATTGAAGTGCTAATGTTAATTATATGCACTTTGTGCTCGCCACAATTGGAGTCCTTGATTTATAAAATATAAATTGCTAAAACTTTTACTTACTTATGCTAAATGTAAATGACTCATAGTCAACATAAAATACTATTTGCTTTTATACCTATAATAAAGTGTTTGGTAGAATTGTTACTTGTCATTGTCATGTAGAATTTTATTGTCATTTTATCAAAATGTTAAGCAATTTTTATTTTTAAACAGATTCGGTATGGTGCTCACAAACGCTGAAAGAATGAGAAGATATAGAGAAAAACTAAAGAAAGATCCAGATCGATACATTGAATACTTGAAGAAACAAGCAAAACTCGTCAAAGAAAAAACTAAAAGAGTTAAAGAACTATCGGAAGATGAGAAAGCAAAACAACGTAAGAAATGGAGAGACGCAAAACGAAAACGGAGGGAAAAAAGGAAGGAAATTGTAAATGCAACCATACTCGCAGAAAATAAACAGCAACAAACCGTAATAGTGACGTCAACGCCATCCACAAGTCAAGCTCATAAAAATGAACATAACACCATGGTACGTAACAAGAAAAAGTTGATGAGAAAATATAACAATGCACTGAAAACAATATCTACATTAAAAACTGCTCTAAATACAGCAAGACAAAATAATTATCGCTTAAAAATCAAATTTACAAAAGAGATAGATAAACTGAAGCTTGAAATGCAGAAAATGAAGGTACGGGAAGAAGTTTTAGAAAGCAGCTTAAAAAATCTTTATAAAAAATGTGACAAACGCAAAGATAAACAATTACTCAAAGGACTGACTGAGGATGAATCTATAAGAAAAGCTAAACACAAAACATATGCTGGTCAGCTACTTGGATTGAAAGGCAGAGTTCGGAAAAGTACGGAGAAGGTCAAAAATATAAAGGCGCAAATTGAAATTGAAAAGTTCTTTTGTCAAGACTCGGTGACTAGATGCACTGCCGGTAAAAAAGAATGTAGAAGTTATAAGAAGAAAAGAGAACAAATAAGATACCTTACCGACACTCTAGCAAATTTATATAAGATTTACAGATCCCAAGGAGGAAAGTTTTCCTTTTCTGTCTTTTTCAAATACAAGCCCTTTTTTTGCTTGTCACCAAAAATAAATAATAGAGAAACATGTCTTTGTATTCGACATAGCAATATAAAACTCTTATTTACCGTTCTTAAAAGGGAACTCCTTTCGAATTACGGAAACATAACCGAACTTCTCGAAAAAATTTCTTGCAACATAAAATCTGAAGCTTGCATGAGGTGATTGCGAAACTTGTAAAAAATCTGAAATAGAGTACAAATTGAAACCAGGACAACGTGATATCGACACAGAATGGTGGCAATGGGAAAGACAAGATGAGGAATACCAAAAGTATGATGAACATGGTGTCATAAAAACTATTAAGACTAAGAAGACTGTTAAGGCTCTCAAAAAAGGCTCTATCTCAACATTGATTAAAATTTTTGAGAGTTCTTTAGTGGCTTTTAAAAAGCATTTCTATACGTGGAAAAATCAGCAAGCTAAATATCAGGAATGCATTAACAGTTTGACAGACAATGAAATTCTAATTATATGTGACTATTCAGAAAATTACGTTTGCAAGCTAGCTGCAGAAATTCAAGCCATGCACTTTGGTGCTTCAAAAAAACAAATAACACTTCATACCGGTGTCGTTTACTGGAAGGATAAATGCCAGTCTTTTTGCACGTTGGCAGATAACAACAATCACGGTCCTGCAGCAATTTGGGCACATTTGCTACCAGTTATTAAACTGGCGAAAGAAATATGTCCACAGACGAGGGTTTTCCATTTCTATTCTGACGGGCCCAGTACCCAATACAAGCAAAAAAAAAATTTCTATCTCCATAACCTATTCACGTCTAAATTGGATATTGACTATTCAACTTGGTCATTCACAGCAAGCGGTCACGGAAAAGGTGCTGCCGATGGGATTGGGGGTGCAGTGAAAAGAGCTTTGGATCGCCAAGTTACATATGGCAAGGACATCACCAACGGAAACCAAGCTTATGAACTTTTATCGAAATGCATGAAAGCCGTGAAATGTTTTTATATAAGCGATTCTGATATTAATAATTTTGAAAAATTAATTCCTAATGATTTGACAGCTATCAAAGGAACGATGTCTATTCATCAGGTAGTGTCAGTGACCAAAGGCATAATAAAATATAGAAAGTATTCATGTTTTTGTGGAGAAAAAAAAGGCTTGTGCGATTGTTTTTTACCACAAGAACACAGTTTTCAAAAGAATGCGCTTATTGTAGAGCGAAAAAATCATAAATTACTACCATTACAGCCGTCGCTTACACAGTCTCCACAAACGTCTCCTACGACAAGACCAGCTTCGCCGTTTTCAGAGGTGTCCAATATAATTTCACATAAAACCATTGCTGAAATTCACCCCGATACCAAGCCACAGTGTCTGTCATCATCAGATAAAGTTGCAAGTTATAAAGTACTATCGAAGACGCTAGATTCAGATTTCGACAAAATCATTCAAATTGATTGTGACGAAAATATAGATCCGATGCCGATGATTGATTTAGAATGTCCTGAAATTATAAAAGACACGGTCATGAATACATCGCCTACAATGGATTCCACTGTATCACACAAACTTAATAACTCGGAACGTCTGTTCTTAGGTAGACATTTAAAAGAAACAGATCTGACATTATTTGAAGATTATGACCTAGGGGAGGTCGCAACTGAAATAGAGGTTGAAACTACGCCTACTAAGAGTACTTCAGTAATGCGAAATTTTACGGCAAAGCCTGAAAGATCCTTTGAATCAAGACTGAAACCCGATGACAATGAGCCAAAGAAACTGACTAAAGAAATAAAAAACAAATCATTGAGAGTGATTGTGAGCCGCGGTTTTGCATGTGACAGATGCAAAATCCAAATACCTTTTCAAATAAAAATGGCCAAATGCATGTTATGCAAAAATTTTATTTGTTCAACATGTAGTAAGGGTCAATATAATCTAGACTACATCTGTGATACTTGCTATGAGACTAGATTTTAAGAAACGATCTCCACTAGTTTTATAAATAGTCGCTGTAATTTTAAAAGAAAATTTGATTAACTATTTTGAGTTGATTTGTTTTTGAGATAATTATTTTTGTTATGTTATTTGAGATTATGAATGGGGCTCCATTTCCTAGGAAAATACCTATACCTACTCGTCAATAAAAATCATTTTTTGTATGGATCTGAAAAATGATATATATTTTTTTTGAGATTACATTAAAGTGCCCATACAAAATGTTTCTTGTAATGACTAATACTATCGATCTTTTGCGGTTGGATAAGATCTTCTTTTTTGACACCCTGTGTAAAATAAATAGACAAGATTATTATTATTAGGTTTAGAAACTTATCAGGGTAAATAAATATGTCAAATATAATAGATATTTCAATCTTCACAGTAACTGTGTTAATCTGGCTCTATTTTGCTTTTTTACTAGAATTCGATTTTTAAATTGTTAAATATGCACAAACCTTTACTTTTCTAGTGAGAAATGTTGATTTTCCTCTGAGAAATTGTCTTGTCTAAAAATAAGTATTTAGTCTTGATTGTTTTCCTAAAAAAAATATATGTTATGTACAAATACTTTTAGAATTACAATTTTTATTCAAATTTGCTATTAAAAGCTAACATTTAAACCTTACAAACATGAGAATCAAGGCTGAGTGAAAAGATTAGTATCGATTTTGAAGAATATGTAACTTAATGGACAAAATATTCCTAATAGTTTTAAGTATAAACGGTATTTTTTCCTATTTCGAATTGTTTTTAACAAAACTGTGTAATTTATTTTGAATAAACAAAAATCAGACATCATCTTTTGTTTAATTGATTATTTGCAGGTACTTTAATTTCGTCACTAAATGGACCTTTTTTTCGTATGTTTATATTTTAAATGCTTATTTTGTATTTAAATATTTTATATATTGCCCATTCTGTAGTTTTATTAGAAGTAATGGATGTTTGCAAAGCTATATTTAGCTACAAAACCCTTATTAAGCGCACAAAAATTTTTCGAATCACATTTTTGGATGGTACAAAAAAATAAAAAAACGCCCTTATTTCAGATGCAGGCACACTTTTATTATTTCTATTTATAATGATATAATATGCCAGTACTTATTTACCTGAATTAATTATCAAAGAATTAAAGAAGAAGAGAGGCATTTCTTTCGCAGCGTTTATATTTTTTAATAGTAGAAAGGTTCGCTTGACTTGAATGCTTCAGGTAAATGTGTATCGGATATGTAAGTAGGTAATGCAAGCTATGTGTTAATGACAATTTTAAGTTATTTTTGTGAAGTGCATAGTAATATATAGTATTAAGAGCCTAGTTAGCACAACCTTCAATAAAGATGAACGGTCAATAACTTATGGAATTAGTCAATTCTACACTTAGATTTGTAATTAGCGGGATTTTGGACGAGGTCAGAGAAGAATTTGTTACGGAAATCAAAACCTCTAAAAGATTATGTTTATTTTTGTGTAATTTTTACTCCGTTTATTCGATAAGTATTTTAAATATTCTTCAACACATTTTAAAGTAGAGTCTAAGCTCCACTTCGAAGTTTTGAAAAAATTTAAAAATGTGAAATAAGTTCGAGCTCCTGCAGCCAACCGCTTTGTCAGCTTATGCAGTTAACTAAAAAATTTAGTCTAAGCCTAGCCCACCTACTTACCAGAAAAATAGAACTAATCCTAATCTGCTTAATCACTGGCGTACCACATTTTAACTTACCACTTGTCACTTAACTGACTGTTTACACTAAATTTTAACATAAATTTTTTTGTTGAAATTTAGTTAGGTACCAACTTAACTACTGAATGCGTGTAAGCCAGCCATAAGTATATTAATATGAAGTACCTTTAACATTAAGGTATTGTTAGCAAAAACGCTTTTGATATCACCCAGGACCACCTATAACTAAAAGTTTTTCCTTTCTTTATTGTGGAAATATGAAACTCTGTTTTTGTACTAAACTAAGTGGAAACTGCTATTTTGCTTTTGTTATTTTTTTACTGTAGACTTAAAGACGTTCTTCTTCACATTATAAACCCTCTGATGATGTCCTGACCAGTTGTAGGTCTAACATACTTCCTTCAGTCTAACATATTGTGTCGGTTTGCCGGAAACCGGCTGCCGGTTGGCGGGCACCGCCTCATCGCCGCCAACATCAAACATAGGAACGCGCCGCTCAGCTGGAGTCGTATCGTACGTCCTCGATGCGAACCGGCTGCTCTACATTAATAGATTGTTGAACTTTTATCTATAATCTAAAAACTTAACGCCATTTTAGGTTTTTTTTTTGCGATAAGCAAATTTATGTTTTTGTCTGGTATACATGGATAAATAGTTTAAGGTATAGAAACACGTAAGTGTTTTTTTCTGAGTATATCATTAGCAAAAACAACACATTCATTTTGAAATTGTAGTGTTTTAATCCAGTTTGTTTTTCCGTAAAAAATAGGCTCAAATCCAAGCAACTGTAAACCAAGAGATCAGAATGTAATTCGGTGAAGTTAGGGCGTTGGACGGCGATTCAAAGAAACAGGTTTAGAAGTCAGTTCCCAGGCCGCGGCGGCTGAGCCGCGCGCGCTTCCGACTTTACAACCTTTTCAAAACATACGCTACTATGCTGCTTTTTTAAAATGTTTAACGTATGTTACAATAACAGGTATGAATTAGAAGTTATTCAACCGAAGACGGTTAAATTAAATTAGAATGAGTCACATTATGCTAATAACATACTAGGTAAAAACTACTATAAGAAAATAGTTAACATGTTAGATAATTCGGTAGTTTAAGAACAAGATTTTCAAACTGATAAATTGATCAAATCCATCCCACGTAACTTCACATATAGAAATCTCTTATTTTCGGAGGTACAATTTAGTGTCATTATTCGGCGTAAAAACCGCTTTATCGATCTACATATGAAATTAATTACATTGACGATCGAGTTGGTGGGTCGTTGGAATAATTGTCAGCAATTTGAAACCGGCAGCGCCCGCGCTGGAGGAATGTGGCCCTCCCCCCACCAACGGCTGGATTGTTCCACATGCTTTTGAATTTTGTCGAGTTTCCATCCTCAAAGGATATAAAGAGGTTTTATATAATTGTTATGATGTTTATAGATGGTTTTATTGCGTCACATTCGTGAATATTTACGTTTACTATGGGTCAGAATTTGGCGATTTTTCTCAAAGTTGCAGCAATATCCAATAGACGTTACTACAATATTTTACTACAGGCATCTCAAAATGAAAAAACCTAGCCCATATTCCTTGTAATACAACTTAATTTCAACTTGAGGTAATCTAGGCAAATATAGGCAATCAAGCTTCCTGAATTATAATAACTACATTATAAGATTTACACATCATATAATTGGTTTTAAATACGTTTACAAAAAAAAAAATAAGATGAAGAATGTAATTATTTGATAACCAATTTCAAATAATTACATTTCACAGATAATAAAAAATTCAGCAGTACATTGTTATTGAATTGACTAACGAGTAGTTATAAGTTTTTAGTCAAACTTTTTAAAGCGCCTTGATATTAACGGGGCTGCCATCTTATTCTGTCTTCCTCTAAGTGTATACAGAAATTTCGAGATGGCAGCTCATTAGAATTCAACAACGAGGTTCCTGTGAATGACACTGGACCTTGTCGGGTTACATTTTAGCTGCAGTAAATAAATTCCTGGTTGAAATTATTGAGGGGGCGATGGCTGATTCCGGAATATTTATAATGCTGATTCATCGTTTTTCGGGAAGTTCCTCATCGAAGTGACAGTCATAAAAAGTATTCATTTGCAATGAATCTAAAAAAAATAATTATGCTACACCTATATAATATAAGAGAATAAACATTCTTACGTAGAGACCTTTTGTACCCGTCGTAGGAAACTCTGCAGTTCATCTAGCTAATTTAGGAATCTAGAAAATTTGGTTGCCAGCTTTGAGTCAGTCGCAAGCTGGTTGCCAGGTTTAAACAGGTATCTAATTGATTTCTTCATATGTTATACATAGGCCGTTTCGTTCCTTAATTTACTAAAAGACTGTTTACACGTAGACTACAAACTCTTCAATAGGTACCAGTAAACTCCCCGTGATTAAGCTCATTCGGTTCATTTGACAAGTCCATGATATTACACTCGATGAAAAACTTCAATTGAGTCTAATATGTCTAAATTATCTATTTATTATCTATAGCGTTAGTAGATTGCGATCCAGCGAGGTAACTTTGTCATCTTCTGGCGTCTTGGTCCTACGTAAAAAGAACGTTGTTATTGACCATTTTACTATGTGTTTTAGTTAAATTCGTAGGTACTAAAGAGTTTTCCTTTATTTATTTTTATAAAAAAGTAGTCTCTATAATTGTGATTTAGCCGCGAATTGTTTTGAATCCCACCTAACACATACTTGTTTTGAATTCCAGATGCATCATCCTCCAATGAGGCTGTGCACCTTCAGCGGCGGCTGCTGAGCCTGAGCTCGGAGCTGGTGACGCTACGCAATCATCTACACGCGCCGGCGCAGCCCGCCGTGCCGCCACGTGCACCGCAGCCGCCGCCAGCGCTGCCGCCGCCACCGCTGCACCCACCGCAGCCACCACCTGCGCCACCGCCACCTCCGCCCCCCACGCAGCCTACAGGTACACTCGTTGGAAGCTCAGGCTAAGGGCGAGAACCACTCGCATGTTGTTTGGTCTTCTGTAGGCACGAATGCGAATCGGAGCCTGTCCCAGCGCTTACAGCCAGCGTACTACTAAGTCAGCCTAGATAATCTCTAGGACGTCAGCCTCTACAACCAAGGGGATGATATCAGATGATTTAAAGTCCACGCATGTTTACTGAATAACTTCTTAGGTTTCCTCGCGAAATTCAAATTCAAATATTTATTTCTCATCATTGACAATTACTTGTTCTTATTGACGTCAAATAAAACATGACCACCAGTTCGGAGAAACCTTCGTGAAGACGAACTGGCAAGAAACTACTCGGGTGTAATTTTTTCAAAATAAATTTACAGAGTATCTTTATGTCTATACAAAATTATTCTTATCTGCATCTGTTAGCTCGGCTAGTCTCCCTCCCCCCAAGTATCCAAACGACAAACACCCTCAAACGGCACCCGTTCACGAGGTTAACGCGGAATCCAGCCATCGCCATCCTCAACCATATTAGAGCCATAAGTAAGCGATCCGTCACACGACGCTACCGTAAGAAGACGTACTTTAGTGACAATGGCGCTTTACATTAATCGACGATGTTTTCCTTGACCGGCTTTTCTTCACTGCGAGAATGGCTAGAGTTTACCTAGTTTTGCTTCAGCTTATAGAATTTACGTTCTTATAGCAATTAATGTGTGGAACAACTTGTCTTGGAGTCCGCGTGTGTGTAACTCACGATACGACGTCTCATCGTGATTTTGACATCACGATGCTACACGATATTTAACATCGTGAATTTTCTGCTGTTGTCCGACTACCAAAAAATGTCATGCTGTATGTGTTTTCTCCTTTGTTAGTTATTCCAGAATATATGATTACGAATTGTACAACACCAGTATTTATGTATCTACACTATCTATGCGTAGAAGTCTAGGAAGGCAGAAGAAGAATTTAAGAAGATTATTGTCTGGATTGTTCGACGATTTTGTTTTTATCGTCGGTTGTTTTACCTCTGTGCTATTGCTTCATTTCAATTATTTTGAAAAATTTTGCTACTCAATTGCAATGCTTGATTTCGATAATGCGCTTATTCGATACAATAAAATACATAGATGAATCGGCGATAAGCCGTGGAGCGCGCTGAAACACCTGAGCATGGGTGGCGACAGTTTTTGATAGTTTCATTATAATTAATCAATAGTTCAATATTAATATCAAACATTGTAATTTATTTATCACTGAAATTGTAATTTAAATAAAATTTTTGCACGCAGACATCGATTATGCGAACTATTTTATTAGCTTTATTTAGTTATAGGTAGGTACACCATGAATGTGGGTAACACTTATTTTATTTTTTCATCCGAAATTAGTTTTAATAAGTTTTTTTCTTAGTATTCATTTACTTTAAATTATATATAGCTTACAAAAAGTTAATAAATAATTTGTATTAAACGTAAAACATGTAGTCAATATAGGTATTATGTATCGTGTTGTTATCACAATATTAAATAGTTTAACAATTATTTTACAATGTTCCATACCACAGGGTCCACAGACCACCGATGGCGCAGCTCGTCTGGCACAGCGCCGGCACCACCGACGCCGCCGACTGCCGGGGCACCGGTGCCGGCCGCAGGGCCCGCACCCACCTGTGACGTTGACGATCTCATCCATCTGCGCGGCCCGCTCACTGAAGACGCCGTTGTCAGAGCGCTGCAAGCTCGCTTCTATCAGAACAAGTTTTATGTAAGTTCATTCATATTTTTTTCTATCAAACTTAAAGTAAATAACTGATTGTAAAGAAAAAAAAGTTAAAACCATAAATATTAACAATTGGCGGGCTTAAGTTTTTATAAGCCCCCGAAGTCTCCGAATGATTGAAAATGTTTTTGCCTTAATGGGCAAACCTTCAACATATGTAAAGTCAGTATTTGAAGTACTTAGATACATTTTGACTAACTTTATTATTATTACTTAAAGTAGTAGTAGTAAACAGAGACAAATAACCAATTATACAACCAATTTATCAGGTTCCTTACTGTAACTGCATTTATATAAATTTTTACTTTTCAATATCAATAGTTTTTACAGTAAAATTATGACTCCATTTGAAGATTTATTAAAACTATACAAATATTTTTGTATTACACTTGAGAAAAGGCAGCTCTATTGTTTTTATGTTTGTGTTAAAGCATAAATTTTTTTGTAATTGCTATATTAAGCAAAACGCCCACAATCTTTAAGCTTAGCCTTAACTTGACTCAATATTTTTTCTTAATACTGTACATTTCTATTCGATTGACAGATTTTATTTTTATGGCTATGTCTAAATCCAGGATTAGCAAACTGCAGCTTACTCATTTTGAAGCCTTAGTAATTTAAAGTTAGAAAATACATTAAAATCCCCACCTAACCACCTAACCCTTTGTTCCATAGACCTCAATCGGGCCAATCCTTGTGGCACTCAATCCGTACACGGACACGAGCAACGCGCTGACGCCTACGGCAGCGCGTGCGCAGCGGCCTGAACTGGCGCGCTTGGTACGCGACGCTGTCAGACACCAGGCTGACACGGGGTATCCGCAGGCGATTATACTGTCCGGTGAGTGGAGAACTGTGGAGTGTTTATTTTACTATGATTTCGTCTGGGGTAGCACAGCAGTTTTTAATTTAACCGTCTCATATATTATAGCGAAGGAATAGCCAATGAAGTTCGGGAAATAAAGACAGCTTCATCTAAATCGTGCAGCTGATAACGCGTCACTATTCAGTTACACCATCTGAGCAGTTCTGTTCTTTCTGAGATCAAATGAAAGACACAAACGAAAATTTTGGCCTCATTTTTACATGATTTTTACTAGTCCGAAATAACAAGTCAGTTAAATAATCTTTAAAATTAGGTACTTGGTCTTTCTCTACTACAGGGGGCGGGCTAACGGGCTTGAGTCGTTATTGGTAAATAGGGATAGTTTAATTCACCTTATAGTGCTACACGAGAACTATAGTAGAATCTAAAATGAATAAATGATTGAAGAGTCTTAGAAATAATTCTAAACCACAGCTAATAAATTTAATAAAAATAAGTAAACATCCAATAATTACCAAACGTTAATTTCTCCAGGAGTGTCGGGGTCAGGCAAGACGCACGCAGGCATGGAGCTGCTGCGGCGGCTGTTCGACGAAGCGGGCGGCGGGCCCGAGACCGACGCCTACAAGCACCTCGCCGCCGCCTTCACAGTACTGCGCGCGCTCGGCACGGCGCATACGCATCATAACTCGCATTCTACAAGGATTGTAAGTTGTTCTCTCAAATAATGATTAGGTACATAATTGACAATATTAGTTGCAAATCGGTACTTTTTTAAATAGCACTATAAAAATATTACTTCCTACCTTCAGCCAAAGATGTCCTTTGAAGGAAAAGGCCTCTTAGGATTTCCAAGCTACTATCAAACTAAAATATGAAAAACAGAAATCAAAAACAATATAGTCATATACTAGGAATTAAATTTTTAATGCATGTTACATTATATTAGGACGATATAAAGATAATACAAATAAAAAACCTAGCATTCTTACATCCGTTATCAATTAGATCCATTCAAATTCATTAAGTAGTTTATTAAAATCCTTCCATACTCACGGCATATAATAATTTTACCTCTAGTTCGTAGTTAGCAAGGGATAATTTACGGCGCGCTAGACCTAAGAGTTCTAAATGGTCGATCTATTTAATAATAATAAAACAGCCTTTTATTTTCAAGTATGTGTGTGACTACAATTAGATGACAAAGATATATAAACATTCTGTTCATATTTTATCTTGTCAGTGCAAATTTTATCATAAAATAATTATTTAGATTTAAGATGACGAAAACATATTTTTATAGTTACATATTTCAAAAAAGAAAACCTTACATATATGTATACAATAACATTATATATGAGCAATTCGGTAGGAAGGTAATTTTGAGGTTTAGTTTTTTATGTATTTTTCTAAAGGTATTTAGAGAAAACAATTTAAATATTAGTGGTTTCTGTGCAGTATTTAATTTTAAATCAATTTTTAAAGAATTTCGATGTTAACGTCATTAGAAGTCATATTTTGAAAATCGCATTACAAAGTTTATTATAACTCTTGGAATGAAAACCCTGTCTGTGAAAAAAATGTCAAATTATTCTAGAATAGAGGTCTAGCGGGATTCAAATTATTTTGCGCAGTTTTGTTAAAATAAACTCAATCGCATTATTTACGAGCTGGTTCTGACAAAATATTTTAGAAGAAAGAAATATCTCAAAATATTTTCCAAATTAGAATCAGGATTGTTTTCTTTACATACCAATAACTTAAATTGACTATGACTTTTAAAAAATACCTACTATGTCAGAAATAAGTAAAACATGCAATTATATTAAACTAAATACTAGTTTCATGAGTCGCACTAATAAATCACTGCCATTGCATGGAAACAATAGAAATGAAATTATATCAAATACTTATTAAATTATTAATATTATTGAGATCATTGTTTACAGTTGAGAGCAATAATGCATTGTATGCCCAGTAGTACCACAATAAATATTGTTTTTGACTAGTTTTTGTAAGTACCTAATTTAGAAAACCTAAGAGCGGTGAATAAAAAAACACAATTCACATTTTTTTACATATAAAATTAAAGAACTTGTTAAATAGATACAATCAACTTTAAACAAGTTATATGAACTCCCTAAGTTCGTACATTTTAAAACAAAAAAAAAATCAGACGAGAAATTTAGTTGCCCCATTTTTAGAAGCCAGCTAAACATTCCGAACCACCTCCACAAACCAGGGCAACTTCATCGAAGTGCAAGTGACCGACGGAGCGCTGTACCGCACCAAGATCCACTGCTACTTCCTCGAACCGACGCGGGTGGTCCGCCCGCCGCCGGGAGAGCGGAACTTCCACATCTTCTACCACATGCTGGCTGGCCTGGCGCCGGAGGAAAGAGTACAACTGCAGCTTGATCATTACCATGCAACGGATTTAAAGTAAGTTGTAGAGGATACATATTTTGGTATATTTAGATGGCATGACGAATTTAAGAACAAACATATGTTCATTCAACAATTTCATTGTAGTCGTGCTTGTAAGGAGATTCTAAAGAGCAAAGCAAAGCACATTGTGCACCTTTTTATAGATATAGCATTTCAATTTCGTTTTGATACTTATTTATAATTAAGTAAGTAGTTTATTTTAACTGTTTCAATTGCTGGAGCCAAATACCGTCGACTATAAACGGGAAAAACATGACTTCTCCTAGTTAACCGACGGAGTACTAGTCCAATTCGAGCATTCCCTCATATCGAAACTGTATTCTGTAAATAACGGTCCTGCGACTTTACCACGACGTTCGAGACTGCGCAATCTCGTAGTTGAGGGTTTGCTTACGACGATTAATCATTACTTTCCCCAGATACCTCTCGTCCACACCTCCACCAGGCTCCGCGGGTGCAGCACGTGCCACCGCTGAGGACAGTGCGCGTTGGGCTGCGTGGCGTGCCTGTCTCGGCGTGCTGGGCATCCCGTGCCTCGACGTGGCCAGAGTGCTCGCTGCAGTATTGCTGCTGGGCAACTTGAACTTTAGAGCGGGGGCTGAAGCGCCGGAGCCCGTGGGAGAGGTGGGAATTACACGGCAATCTTTTATTAATACGTCTGTAGTAAAATATCGCATGAGACTTGCGTTATCTATTTTGGTGCGACTTTACCAGAGATAAAGAAGTTTGTAAAAAAGTCTAACTGATATCGTTTAATTACATAAATTATATTTTAATGTTTTTGAGTTTTTAATTAGTCTAAAATTCTAATCAATGATCAATCAAAATATTTTCAAAATATTACCAACGATTCAAATCAATTATAATTTGACTGCGCCTCCACGCAACAGTAGTAATTACCAGTATCTTTTAAAATGTTATTTAAAATAAAGTTTTGTAATACTTTGCATCTTATGCTAGTTCAAAAATTTATATTTATATTAAAAAAAAAATTTAAAGTTACATTATAAGCGAGCAGATATGAATGTGGTGTATGTATGGTACCGAAACAGTACAGAATATAATAATATCTGTCTTGTTCTATCCCACTTTTAAGATGGCACGCGCACTTATGTGAGATTTCTTGAAGCGGGTATCATAAAATATTCATTGATTATTAAAAACTTTCAGGAGCTTCCCCGCATCTCGTCTCTGCTGGGTGTGCAGCCGGCCGCGTTGCTCCGCGGGCTAACGGCTCGCGGCGCGGCGCGTCCGGGCGGCACGGTTGCCGGGCCGGCCTCCGCCGCCGGCGCCGGCACCGCTCGGGACGCACTCGCTCGCGCACTGTATTGCAGGACTGTGGCCACGATAGTAAGGAGGGCTAATTCGTTGAAGAGGTTAGCGTCTACGTTGGGAACGCTGAGTTCGGATTCTACGGATTCTGTTCATAACCAGGTTTGGATATGCTATGTGTTGAGGAATAATATCAATACTTATTATATGAAGGCCGAGTAGCGTAATGAAATTAAATTAAATTAAATTAAATATTTATTTCTCAACATTGACAATTACTTGTTGTTATTGACGTCAAATAAAACATGACCACCAGTTCGGAAAAACCTTTGTGAAGAAGAACTGGCAAAAATTATACCTCTCAGGTATAATTTTTTCAAAATAAATTTACAATGTAAGAGACTTTGTATGTATATACCAAATTATGCTTATCTGCATCTGTTAGCTCGGCAAGTCTCCCTACCCCCAAGTATCCAAACGACGAACACCCTCAAACGGCACCCGTTCACGAGTTAATGCGGGATCCAGCCAACGCCCTCCTCAACTATATTAGAGGGAAGTGAGCGACCCGTCACCCGACGCTACCATAAGAAGACGTACTTTAGTGACAATGACGCTCTAGATATTCATCGGGACGAAGAACTCAACTAGCAAACAGACACATTACTCATGTTTTGTTACAAATACTAGTAAAAGCCTGGTAATGAGGGGATTTCGGGCTTTAGCACACAACTTCTGCTTTATAGTTTCTTTGAATTTGTCAATAGGAAGACCTTGGATATCCTCAGGAACCTTATTAAAAAAGCGTATACATTGACCCATAAATGAGTTAGTGAGTTTATGAAGCCCACTATTATGAGCTGCCAGCATATTTTTTTCTCTTGTGTTAAATTTGTACAGATTTATATTTTCTTTTGAACAAGGTTATGTTCTTTTTTACATACATTAAATTTTCTAAAATATATTGTGAATGGTAAGAATATTTATTTCCTTAAATTTATTTCTAAGTGACACCCTTGGACCGAGCTGATAGATTGCGCGAATAGCCCTTTTCTGCAGAAGAAATATAGTATCGTTGTCGGCAGCACTCCTCTACAACAGAATGCCATATGTCATAAGGCTGTGGAAGTAATCGAAATAGACTAAACGAGCAGTTGTTTCATTTGCACACTTGTCTCATTTTTTTGACAGCATATGCGGCAGAGCCAAGCCTTTTCGCTAAACCATCAACATGCGGTCGCCACTGGAGATTGGCGTCTAAGGTTATGCCCAGAAATACAATTAAAGACAAATAAAGATTCAAGAATCGTTTACTCTGTGATGTCTCTACTAATAAATCAATATTAAAATCGCCACAAATAATTATTTTTTTGTTTTTGTTATTTACTCTATGTAATACCTCATCCATAGTGCTCTCAAACACTTCAAACGGTGAGGATGGGGGTCTGTATACACTTATTATAACAATATTCCCTACCTCAATACAGGCTATTTCAACTGATCGCTCAACAGACAGACTTACAATATCAGAGCAGTCTTTAAATGCAAGGCTCTTTGAGTGATGATCATTGAGCCACCACAAGTTGTTTGTTCTCTACTGAATGAACTAGCAATTACATGATTTTTATATGAGACATAATTTGACACTGTTCTGTGCCAGTGTTGTGTAATACATGATACATGAATATTTTCAGTGTTTATAATTACCTCAATCTGTAGCTCCTTACCATCAATGCCCTGTGTATTTTGATGGATTATGTTCATAAAATTATTTTTTACATTTTTATTACTTAAATTACTACTTAGAATACTGGTGCTAGGTATTATCTGTTGTCACTAACTTATGTTTAAATTATTCCTAATACTGTTGAATATCAATAACATATATTTTTAATCTGTGAAGTTATGTACTCTGTTTTTGTTTCATGTCGAATATAGTTAAGTTGCTCTGTGTTAGCGGTCTGTCCTGTCTGAAGGTTATAAGAAATGTGATTAAAACAAGTTGAAAAGATTTAGTGATTTATTTCCTACAGAAAATAGAAAACTTATTAAATACTATGTTTTGGAATATTACATTCCAGTGGATCAAAAGTAGGTATAAAGTGACTGCTTAATAGAAGCAGCGGTTGTATGATAGCGAGTATGCTATCTGTCGCAGGTCATAATTGTACAAATTGTAACTATTATTGGTCATATAAGGCCTAGTTATAAGTTTATTTAAATCAATAAATTGAAATTTTTCGCTATGACGACATGTCATATTTTGTATATCTAAGTATAGGTATTTAGTCGATAAAGTCGTAGTGGTTAGTAGCCCTGCCTCATACACCAGAGGTCCCAGGTTCGTGTCCTGGCCGGGGCATTCATTTGTGCGATGAACACAGATGTTTGTTCTCGGGTCATGGTGGTTCATATTTATATATTTATGTTTATTCTGGGATTCCCGCCCAGTTCGCTGTATGGTCATCCATAACACAAGCTTTGCTTACTTTGGGGCCATACAGTTGGTGTGTTTGTCTGGGGATTTATTTTTATTATTATATTATTTACAGCAATCAATTGAGAACATATTTCAGGATTTTTGGTAAAGCTTTTTGTACGCATTACTAACCTAGGTGTCCAAACTAAAGTAAACTTGTTATAAAAACTAAAGTAGTTGTTTACGTGCGGATTTCGTTTATTTATAGTTAGCCTTATAATGAAATATAGGAAATATAGTTGAAAACAATAAATTCGTTCTTTCTGAATAAAAAATTAATAAAAAGAATACAACACTTTTATAACTCATTACTAATGGACCTGACACTCCCCAGGACGCACTCTCCCGGTCAGCGGCAAGCGGATCCGGTGGTGGACGACGCGGTGCCTCCATGGTGGCTCTCCAGGACGCCGTGCGCCATGCTACCGATGGCTTCGTCGGAATACTCGACATGTTCGGCTTCGAAGACGCCGCACCTTCCCGCCTCGAGCACCTCTGCGCGAACCTCTGCGCAGAAACCATGCAGCACTTCTATAATACCCACGTCTTTAAATCAGCGCTCGAATCTTGTCGTGAAGAAGGAGTGGCGCCCGCTCCACATGCGGATTACGCTGATAACGTTCCGTGCATCGATTTGGTATCATCTCTACGAGGTGGTTTATTAGCGTTGTTAGATGCGGAATGTTTAGCGAGACGTACACCAGAGCAGTACGTTTCAAGAGTTCGTGCGGCCCACAGATCGCATCCACGTCTCCCAGAACCTCGAACGCCGCACGCGCGCCGCTTTACCGTCAGACATTTCGCTGGCGACGTGGTCTATGACGCCTCGGACTTTCTTGACGCTAATAGAGATGCTCTCGCTGATTATATCGTGGCGGCTTTTGACCCACAAACATGTGACTTTGGATTCGTTACGCATTTGTTTGGAGTTGAACTTAAGGTGAGACATCGTTTCGCAAAAATAAACTATTTTGCCATGATAACGTTTTACAATACATCGCTTTAAGTTTAGGTATAACTGCCGGACAAAACATATGCCCTTGTTTTCAAATCCTGTTGCAAGTCACACACAACCGAGATATACCTCGAATTTCGAGTCTTTAATTTAAGTTTTATCAATCTTAAGAACTTTAATCTACAAACAAATATTTTCTTCTTATAAGTGCATCCAATAAAAATGGATCAATGAAAATTTTATTACTAAAATCTTTGTTATGTTACACTATCTACCTAGCTTTTTAAGTATTATTATTTTTAAACTTATACTTTCATTTTATTCCCGTTTGCTTGCGTCCGAATGTCACAGCTTAGGTAACATCTTAGTGTATCTACATTTACACTAACATCCACGCTCACTCAACCATATCTTCAGGCACTCGCAGCATCAGGCGGCCCAATCGGGGCCAACCTCCGCGCGTGGCCCGGTCCGGCAGGCGGCGGCGACGGCTCCACACTCACGCAGGACTTCCACACGCGCCTCGACAACCTGCTGCGGACCCTGGTCCACGCTAGACCACACTTTGTCAGGTGTCTCAGGGCCAATGCTAGTGAAACACCGATGCTGTTTGATAGGACGACTGTGGCTAAACAGGTAAGTTATTAAGGACCGGACGATCAAATTAAATTTTTTGTTGATTTGATATCGCGAAAGTTGGAAAATTAAAATAAATATGAAGCTGCATCTGACTTAGTATATTTTAGATATTACACGTATAATTTTTTTTAAATCGTATATTTTTTTATTTTTCCTGATTCACATACAAAATCAAAATGTATAATTTCATTGTTGGTACGTTAATCATTCTTAATGAGCATGACGTTTAACTTAAAACCTCGACTTTTAAAATACTTTTACTTAGACCGAGACGAAAGAAAATGGCGGACAAAAAGCTCTTGCCACAAATTTGTCAAAAATGTTCATTAGATAAGTTAGTAGACACTGTATAAAATAAACACACACACATTCATTTACATATGTAGCTCCGTGATGTTACTTTTCAATCAACGCAAGGCTACTTTTACACAGTTCATCAATCACACATACGTGAGAAAATCAGAGAGTTTCTAGAAAAATGTTCTATAGGTTTTATTTTTTTTCTTTACGTCTTTTCAAAGAAATCTCCACCTGCTTCAAAGCATACAAAGTTTCAGGCGTCTGAACAAACTTTCAAAGCAAATTTTCCAGTTTGCAACTTTCCTTCGCGAACGCAGTGATCGCATCTTCTGGCGATGAAAACTGTCTCCCCTTGAGCTTGTTTTTAATTTAATAGAACAAGAAGATGTCACTCGGTTCCAAATCAGGACTGTAAGACGAATACCCAAAAGTTTACGATCCATTTTTCTCTGACACGCAATAGTTTTCACAAGGCTGGTAAAAAAATTTAGAACAACATATAAAAATAAAAATATATTTTTACTTTTATAACATCGAATTTTCAAAAAAAGTTATAACTCGCCAGCGTTCTATACATAAAAAACCTTGTTTTTCGCAAAACTTTCTGAGTGGCCTGGTTTGTTTCACAAAGTTCACCTTACAAAACTTTCACCAATGAAATTCTTTCCTCAGGTCCGAGCCCTGCAAATCCTCGAAACTGCACAACTAATGGCCAGTGGGTACCCACACCGCATGCGTTTCCGTGCGTTCTTGTCTCGTTACCGCGCGTTGTGGCGGCGCGCCTTGGCAGGCGGTAGCGGCGCAGGAGACGCGGGCGCGTGTGGCGCGGTGCTGCGAGCCGCCTGCGCCGCAGCTGCACCGCTAGCCCCTGCGTCCCCGGCAGCTGTTCGATGGGCAGTAGGGAAACGTCATGTGTTTCTGTCTGAGGGGATGAGACAGGTGGGTTTAGATTCTATAGTTAACAAATGCTCAATGTTAGGTTTGCTTAGTGATAAAATTAAAAGATTTGTAGGCTTGGTAATAATATATTACTACTCGACCAAGCCAAGTATTCGTGACGTCATTTATTTTGCTTACGAATAATGGCACTTTTATTTATTTTGGTATTTTATAGGTACCGGATTTATTTACCCAAGTTACCAAAGTATTCCGCCTGTACTTTTGCAGCGTTTGTTTTGTTTATTGTGTTGAATAATGAAATTGAATAGGAACACTTAGGCTTTATTAGCAAAAATATACATTCGCACGGAGATAATAGAGGATCTTTCATTTTATACTATATGTTTATTCCAATAATGAACAGCTATTGTTATTTGAAAACTTTATAGGCACTTGGAACGGCATAAAATGTTTGCATACTTGCATTGTTAAAACCTATACAAAAATAAAATGAACAATACGATGAAGACTTACCTGTCACATTTCCATCCAAGAAAGATAAATTCATATTTACACTACTGCTAACAGTTCTGTCTGGCAGTAAATTGGTTTAAAAAATCGACATAAATCGTATTCATAATGAAAACTCTACAAAATATTTTAGTCCATCTAAATAACTACCTCCTCAAAATACCGAAAACCATCAATCAATAATCACACCTATCCATCATTAACCTCGACCACCTCACTAGGTACTAGAGCGTATGCGTCGTGCGCGTCGCGAGGCAGCTGCCTTATGCATCCAAGCAGCCTGGAGGCGGCACCGTCAGCGACGAGCCCCTGCAGCCCGCCCGCGCCCCGCACCTATCGCCGGAACACCACCGCCCGACAAAGCCACTCTCGTCAAGACCACCTGTTCCTTATTCGGGCTGGACTTAGAACGCCCACCACCACTACCACCACCGCGAGCCTACACAGTGTGGGGAGGAGTGAAGCTCGCCTACCCGCAGACTAGGAGGGTTGCTAGAGACTGGAGCGACGACCATGTGAGGCTGAGAGTGGGGGAGCAGGTGCTGTGCACAGGAGCCGCGCCGCATGGACGACTTAATGTTCAGGTGAGTTCTTGAGATTGATAACTTTTAATTTTAATTTATTCATGACTTCTTTTATGAAAACTTATGGATGTCTTTGTCTTCTTGTGGTGCCTATCCGACTAGTGAAGTAGTAAAGGTTGGCTATCAGCTTCTGACATTGGTCTGAATTTCTCATGAGGTGGAACAGCTCAGCTGCTCTAGCTACCCCGGTCCACTCGAGAATATTACCTAGCCAAGACTTTTTCTCGCCCACCCGTCTCAACACTTCCTTTGGTCACCCTGTCAGTCCAGCTTATGGATAGAATGCGGCGGTAGTCTCACATTTCAAAAGCCTCATGATCTTCATGATCTTTTTTGATGGCCTTACATCCGCATAGTGCGATCTTGAATATTATGATTACAAAGCATTTTCTTCGTGCCATTGAAGGCACTCCGGATAATTTAAATTCGAGGTTTTCTCTCTTGATCGCTTGCCCAGTGTTCGTTTACCCAGGTACCCAAAGTGTTTATATTTTTGTACTCTTTCTATGGATTAAAAAAAAAACAAAAAATTTTTATTTCGTCAAAAGTAAAAATTTTACACTTGTTCAAAGTCTTCTTTTTGTGCATCTTCATCGAGATTGGGTAAATGTAACTTAACTTCGGCTTTTAAAAGGTATCATGAAAAAACACTTCTCGGCACTCTTTTATGAAAAAGACTTGGGGTAGAAGGTATACAATTTGACGATGACATGAAAGAAACACACACTTTACAGCTAATTGTGTGCGCTAATGAAATACCGCAGCCAAGCTGTTTACATAGTACGAGTATATATATTATTTTTCCCAAACAGAAAAAGAAATAGCCTGTGTGGATTTCAGTGCCACACACTTTTGTCATCCAAATAATCTCTGATCTTATAGTAAGCTTTTTGGCATAGTTTTTCCTTAATATTTTTCTTGAACCTATTGAGGGGCAATCGGTATTTTATTCTAAAAACGTATTAACTTTCCAATAAAAGATTTGCTGATTTTAGCCAACCTTAATTTTGGAAACACTAACTTACAGTAGATCCTAGTTCTTACAAACTATTGCACGACAGCCCTTTTCTGCAGCGTGAAGATCGTTTCGATATCTGCGGCATTTCCCCACAGTAGGATACTATAAGACATAGAACTAGGAAAATAACTAAAATATACCATCCTGGCTGTATGCACATCAGTCAGTGAGCTAATTTTCTTAACCGCGAACGCTGCAGAACTCACTCAGTCTACTCGCCAGTTGTGAAATGTAGACTCCCAAAACAGTATTATCTACTAAGTTCAACCTTTTACCATTAAGATAAAAGTCAAAATTCGTTTTTGTCTATAAATTTAAAAAACTAATGTTGTATCATCAGCAACCAATACAATATCGGTACTCTTGCCTATTAAATAAAGGTATTACTCACTTTACTAGGCTTCATTAAACCAGGAAACTCCCCACTAGCAATACAGTTGTTAAATATTGTTACAAGGTAAGTATAATCCCATTTAAATAGAAGGTCTCGTCAAGGTCTTCAAAAAAGGCATCTACGGCCACTTTGACCTCCTCATTGGTAGAAAATTTCATTCCACCTAAGTGTTTTTTTAGTTTTGGAAATAGGCGGAAGTCAGAAGGTGCCAAGTCAGGTGAATAAGGGGGATGAGGAAGCAATTCGAAACCACAATTCACTATTTGAGCCATCGATTCTGCAGATGTGTAAACACGAGCATTGTCCTGATGAAACAAAACTTTCTTGGTCAGCAATCCTGGTCTTTTAGACTTTATTTCTTCGCGTAAACGACGTATAGTGTGCAGTAGTATGCAGAATTTAAAGTTTGACCTCTTTCTAAGTAATCAACCAAGATGACACCCTTAGAATCCCAGAAAACCGATGCCATTACCTTGTTTACTGAAAAACACACCTTGGCTTTCTTGGGGGTCGGAGATCCGGGTTTCTTCCATTGTTTTAATTCAGGAGTATAGTGATGAACCCATGTTTTGTCCATAGTAATAAACCTTGTCAAAAATTCGTATAGATCAGTTTAAAAAAAAATCACGTCATAAAACGAGGTCGGTTTGGCTTGTAATAATTGACAGTTATTGTCTTTTAGAAAGACTCAACCTAACAGCTATTTCGGTAATACAGGGATATTTGTCAATTTCTTTCTGGAGTGACTGTATGTAGATAACAAAAAATACAGATCCCAAGCTTATTGCAAGTTCTAATCAGCCTATTAGTGACCTTAATTCCCTGACTGCAAATGTATTACAGTTTAAAGTTTCCGCTCGGCTGCCTGATTGGCAGGCCACCAGCGCATATTGGCCATAAATACCTATCGGCAAAAAAGACAACGGCTCTACAAGAGAGTCTCTATAACCAATTCATTACTGCTCTTCCAGATCAACGGTCGCACGGTAGCCGTGCCGCACCGCGTGCTGGCTGCGCCGGCACCTCCTGCACGCATGCACCCGCCGCCGCCCGCACCCCCCGTGCCTCACGCGTCGCACCCCGCTCCGCCGCCACCCGCACCGGCTTTAGCTTGATGGGAAACAAACTAGAGTGTTCTATGAAAGAAGTCTCAAGGGTCTCTGAAGTTTTTTTAGTACAAAATACTTTATTTAATATTTATAATTGGAATAAATTGAATGTTAGTATGCGTTAAACGTGCTAACGAGAAAATTAAATTGCAGTAAAAGTTCGTTTTTTTAGCATTTGGTGATTTTTTGACGTATATAATATCATATATTATTCACTTAAGTCAATCTAGGTACTTGTTTGTATACTATAACTCAAAGGGGCTTCTTTCGTAAAATTTACACTTAAAAGATATTTCTTGGTGCCCATAACCTTACAATAGATAAGCCAACTACGATTTTATTTGACATTATCGACGAAACTGGAACCAATTTATGGACCATACTATCTTCAACAAATTGTCGAACAGCATGTCCTACAGACAACATAACATAAATTTAAAAAATATGTAGTATTAGCGCAAAGTCTGCTAAATGTCACGTGATTGTAATCGGTTTATCTGCTATTTCTTACAAAGCCTATAAAACCAGAAGATCTTTAAAAAATCGTCACTCTTACAGATATGTTTCTTCAATTTAATTACTTTATATGTAATTGAAAATCAGAAGATGCAAACGAAACCATACATTAAAGTGGATTTTAGTCTTTATAAGAACATTCGAGAAATTATTACGCTTCGACTGAATTTATTTAAATTAGAATCGATTCAAGACTATACTTATTTTAAATTGTAACGTTTTACATTAACAATAAGACTTCGACATTCCATTTAACGTATTCAGATTATTATTGGTGCCTTATACTAGTTTTAAGTGTAAATATAGATTAAGAAAGGTATTTATTAAGATGTCGGTGTTCTGCCGATTTAGTCTGAACAACATAGATACAGATGGCCGAAATACAGTATTATTTTCCAAGTTACAATATAATAATGATACATATATCCTTAATGGTTTGTAGACAGGTAAATAAATATAAATAAATAAATTCTGATACTTATATGAACATATAAGTATCAGAATTTACTGGGCTTTGTTCACAAACTAATTATTCCATAGGTGCTAACTGCTGCCTAAGCTACATAGTATTGTAAAATAAACATTATTTGTAAAACCCATTTCCGTATAGTAATAGTTACTGTAAGTTTATGTTCAATGTTTTTTTTTTAGTTTTCGCTCTAGGTTGTGCAAATTGAGTCTTATTTCCTTGATCGTGAATGTAAACTTGTACTTAAATCAGTTACCAACAATAATGCTCATAAAGACAAGCGCAGGATTAACGAGATATCCTAAAGTATTAATAATTCAAGTATGTTTTCACTAAAATACATTATCACCTACGTTTTAAAATCTATACCACAGAATTAAGGGCTGTTTTTGTCTAAGGTCTATTAATTTTTATTTCTAGAACAATTCGGACAAATTGACACAATTTATATCGAAAATTTTCAAAACAAGACGTAAAAGACCTACATTCTGACCTAAATCTGCTCAGCGATAGAAAATGGAACTAAATTTATACAAAAACTAATTGAAAACTTAATTTATACCTAGAAGGTACCGGTATCGTTCTCGGAACCGAAAAGTTGTGCAGACTACCAACGTATATGTGCACTGACAAGCGGCACTGGTATCGTTTAAGTGTTTCCATTTCATTAAAATGTTTATTAATTTCGGGAACTCATAAAAAAAATGGCTGGCAAATTTTCAAGGTGACAGCCGACAATACTGCCTCTTCATATATAAATTTGTAGAACCTTATCTGACAATTGAAAAAAAATTCCCTTAATTCTATATTTGAAGCTTTAATGGACAAACGCAACTAAAGATTTTAAATTAGCTTGGTTGAGCCGTACGTGGTGAAAGTATCAAACATTTAAACATTACTGAACTCAGCTTTATATTTTTTCACACTTTGTACATCAAAATATTACATACAATAATCTTACATGGCTTCCAAAATGATGTGTGCAATCATTTTATCTGGACAGATTCTATTTATAAGTAACGTATTTTTAATTACTGTATCATAAAATCGTAAAATGTTATAGATAGCTATGTCAGTGCCAGGATTATGTCCATGGAGAAACGGGCCATCCAATGGCATTCAATCCTTTGCAATTCAGTTGGAAGCAAACATGAATGGATGGCCGCTAATTATTAAGTATTTTATTTACATACTGACGGCTTCTTGCCACTGTGAGTCTGATCTACCTTTACGTGTACTCTTTGTTTTAAGTGCTTATAATTAAGGAATTAAGGATATCAAATAAAAATCCAGTATTTCTAATAGTAGTTTTATTTCTTTGCAGAAGAATTTTTACAAAATGTTTCCTTTAGACACTTGGAATGCGTTCAGTTATGGGAATGAAACAACAAATGATGATATTTTTATAAGAAGTTTACATGGTTACATATTCATAAGCAAATATCGCTTAGCACTGAACACACATAGTGATATAATTTGAACACAATTGCCTAGGTAATAAAATCTATATTAGCTAGATACAACACCAAAACATTTAACGATTCAAAATTACATTTATAAAGCACTTTCACTCCTCATCAGGCTACTATAACTTTCATAATTTGCAAAAATTTGTATACTTGTATTTTGATAGGCATACTTATACCACATAAAATAATTTCATGAAATAAGCATTTATTTCACATATACTTAATGAGTAATTTGATATAATATACGATAGACTACACACAGACACAACATCAATTGCCAACAACTCGTAAAGGTCCCAAGTTATTACAAATATCATTAATCTAGGACATTACTTTAATATGTAAAGATACAATAAGAAATGCCAAAGTTACAATAAACATCTTTGTATGAAGAGCTTTTAAATATTTTTATCATAAAGTTCTCTATTCAATGTTCTATATTCATACATTTTACACACACACAGTTAGTTGAAAGAAAATTTGATTTGAAATATTTGTAAAGAGGATGAAATAAAATGCACAATCATAAATATTAATTTACAAAAAAAGTACATACAGCTACTAGATAATCCTTCATGCATTATAAGAAGCAAGATAACTTTTTTAAATACAAAAAGAGGTAGTCCGTTTTATAAAAAACACTGGATCCTCAGATCCAAAACTACACAAAATTTGGCCACTTTATACTGTTTACCGATATTAACCTATTGCATACAATAAAGGTAAATAATTTTTTGTGTTTTTATTATACATTATCAATTTGAACGGCATTTGGGAATTGTCAAATTAACTTATGAAAACGATTACAAAACACCTAATGAAGTCTTGGTTTAGGGTTTACCTTGCATTAAGAGTTGCATAAAAATTTGTTAAAATCAATTTCTTAACTCATTTCGACATTAAAAAACATATAAAGTACATTGAATATTAAGTTATATACTATCACAACAACACTAACCGTATGTCGGATAGTCGAGGTAATTTTCAAGGTTATCTTCTAGTAATATAAAATTGAAAATATCAATTAAATTAAGACTATTTTATTTTGAAAAATATACAACTATGTCCACTTGCAAATTTTAATTAATTCTGAAAGAAAAATAGATCCTTGTATCTGGCAGTTTCTTTGTTTTTACTGTAATTATAGAAATGTGTCGAAGGAAAGTGGTGTCGGTAAGTGATCGGGTGATAGAACATTTCTTATGTCATGAAATCGATAAGCCCTGGAACTATTAAATTGACTTTAAAATTTATTCAGAATGTTTACAGTAAATATCTGTCATCAGAGTCCACAGAAAATTGGTGAGATGTTCATTCCAGGTTTAATAATAAACTTTGTAATGAGACTTTAAAAAGAGAAACTAGTCCGTGACCTCATCGTACGAAATTCTTTAAAAACGAATTTCAAATTAAATACTGCACAGGAATCAGAAATTTTTAGAATTGTTTACTCAAAATACCTCAAAATATTCTTTAGGAAAAATACTAGATAATTTAAAATTACTTTACATACTGAATTAATATTGGCTTTATGATATACCATTATTGTACATGGAATCATTAGTTACGCGGGTGAGCATCGAGCAGGGACCTCTTTGGTCGTGAATAAAGTTCTTTCTTAAAACGTTGACGTATGCTAGATTTTGGATTAAAAGGTTTGTACAAGTGAACTTTTGTTACATATTTTATTGTAATTTTTAACACAAAGGAAATATAATTTTATTATCTAAGTGATTATTAATAAAGCAACACGGCAGTGCTTAATTTACATACTTATTATAATGTTAGTACAATTAACATAAATTGTAAAATTATTCTAAAGTAAATTACAAATAATATACCTATAGGTTGTGTAGTTGTTAATAAATTTTCTGATATAATTCAACTTTATTATTCTTTTCGTTAAGCTAATCGAGCAATGCTCTAAGCATAGTTTATTACATTCAATGTATTAATGAGGCACAACAAATTAGCACAAATCACAATAAAGTATAACAAACGACAAGTGACAACGATGAATATTTAAACAGTTTTAATTTATTGACTAAACTAGAACACCGTTTGTTTTCGATGTAGGTAGACACAGGCGGCAGTATTCGTTTCAGTTTGCGCTTTGAACACATTTCAAGGCAGTTCTTACGCGCGGTATTATAACTACAGAATCTCTAGCGGTACCTAAACTTCAGATGTACCTACATTATTATTAAATATTTTCGTAGAAGACACTTGAATTTACAAAAATAGTTGCAATTCAACTGACGCACGTACCTCAAGGCAGCAATACTGATCCATTTCCCGACAATTTGAGCAACACCGATGGCGCAACTTTTATAAAACATTATTCCAGGCAAGATATACGTAACGCGTAAATATAATTCTATTACAAAATATTGTAATCTGTTACAAAAATATGTGCAAGCTTGTTTTGTTTTACAAATAGCGAACGAAAAATTAATTTTTACAAAATTTCATTACTATTGATGTTGTAATAATAGTGATTGGTAACTTCGTAACATTTTCAAGTTTTTCAAAATAACAAGCGTTTCTATGAGTAATTTTCAGATCACACAACGTTCCTTCAGATAGTTCCTCCACATTGCTTTCCAAAGGGTTTAATTCCGTTAGTCGTTGGCGATGGGCGTGCTACAGGCTAAGTTCTGGTGCGCGCGCGCCGCGACTGGCGTGCGCGGGGGTGAGGCGGCCACGGGCGGTGTGAGGGATAGATTTAAGGCGCTGCTTGCGCTCACCTCGCGAATACAACGACGCTGTTCCGCTGAAATATAATGATACTGGCTGTTAAATGCTTGATTATTATTTTAGCAAAGAAAATGTATAAAACCTTAGCAGACTGTGGTTATGTTTTGGTTGCTGGAACGAATAACTAGGGAGTCTTAAAGGTATACATTTTAAACACACTATGTCTGAAACAAACATTTGGAGATAATTTACTGTAGCAACCTAAGCGAAAATCGAATTCGCAACATCGTGCGTCGTTACCACTGGAAAGTGAATAGATAATGTCATATCGAACGCAAAAATAAATAAACTTTTTTTATACATCGAAAATAAACTTTACTGATATAAAACTTAAATTTGTTTGATTTTTAATTAAGGTAAAGAAAGTTAAGAACAAGCTCAAATATATTGGTTCTCATACAAAGTCAATTTGTATAACTTGTGTCATGAATCATTGGCATACCCAAAAGAAGGTTACCTTTGTTTGACTATACTATTTCCATTTCTTTATTTTCTCGATGACAGCTCCTGTGTAACCTTGTGCGAGCGTTTCTTTTACATTATGTATGCATTATTTTATAAAAATATGACGTTTACACACGTACAAGGTTATATAATACCAGAGTCGGAGACACTGATAGGGATGGAGCTATTGGATGGAGCTAGAGAGCAATATATCAAGTTAGAACTGTCATCGAGAAAATAAAGAAATGGAAATAGTATAGTTTTGAATAGTTCAGTGTAACGAGAGGGTTCATTGAGGTCAAAAAGAACACTTACGCAGAAGAACATAATCCTAACAACTTATACAATGAAGTAGCAGTGACAAAAAAATTTGGACCTAATTTACTATTCAGGCTAAATGATTCCGAAGCTCATAAAACATTTGATTCCACCCAAACTGGAGGGAGATTCAATTTTCTCATTAGCACGTCCTGAAACTGTGGCCTAGTACGCGGAATGTGTAGTTATATGCGATATAACGAATATGTGTTCAATAGTAGAAAGTTTGAAATAGACTGCAATAAATAAATATATAAAAAATTACAGTTCCTTGAAAAATCGCGATAGACCACCATTACGTATCTACCACATATAACACCGGGTGACTTTTTTACCGTTCAGAAAATCGGCACATGGGCTCAGAACACAATTATGAGCAAAATTTCCCAAAGACACTACCTACAGAGAATGAAAGAAAGATCATCTAACTCTTCATATAAAATTGCAGCTGACGCGTAGCATTTATATGAAAAGTCGAAATTGTTTTCACTTTCGCCTTTATTACGATGTCTACAAGAAAGTTGCTCATAATTGTGGTATTTTATTTTAATTTTAAACTGCTGGTTGCTAGATAATAATATGCTGCAGTTACAGATACAATTACATTGAATCACAGCTACCTAAGTACTAAAACCATATAATTAACATATTTTCTTCACTCTTTCAAAGAAAACCGCTCAAACCGTGTTTAATTTTTCCTCATCCCAACAATCTTGCCATGTTCCTGGAACAGCGGCTGACGTCATTTATACTTTATTACATTTTACATAAATTCATGGCATCCTGAATGCGTTTGTGAAACCCACGGACGGTGTAGCCAGGATGTGAACACGCAATGACATAATACGCGCGGATTTATTTACGGGATTATCTTTAGAAATTAAATTGGAGGTAGCAATTATTGATTAATATAGATTGAACGTCTATTGCAAACGATGAATGGCGCAATGTTGACAAAGACCAGTAATGCAATTACGGTTTGATGATTGTAGGTGTGACTTGAGAATTTCCTTATTTTACACCAACACCAATTTTATGGCACATGCACTTAGCTCGGCACCTGGGCTTCAAGCTTTTTTTTATATAAGATAATTAAATATAAGATAATTTACCTCAAAAGTAGGCATATCATTATTATACAAAGTAAGCCAAAAACAAAAGAGATATGAATAACATTTTACATGATGTTTGCTTGCTCACAATTATTCAAAAACTAATCGTATTACAATAATATATTTATTTCTGAATGAAATCAACTCTTTAATAGTTATGCAATAACATTTTTGCTTATAAGACAAACAATACAAACAATTAGTAGGCAGCAAATACAAAACCTACAGTTTTGTTTAAACATAATAACATATTTCCTTCAGCATGCATGAAAAGTTTGTTAAACTCTGACTTTAAAACGAAGACGCCCCTGGGCGGCTTCGGCGTGAAAGTTATGAATCCGTTTAGGAGTTGGATAGATTACTATATTATAGCGCATTTAAAAAAATCTGTGATTTTTACTGTAATTTGGCTGAGAAAATCAGGTTTGAAAACTGGACGCCTCGGCGTCTGAGTAGAAATTTTAAAGACTCCGATCGGCGTCCTTGGCTGTGAATGGGTTAAAGATATAAATGTATTAATCAATCTTTATATAACAATGTATGAATTTGTCGTAAGTTCCAACATGATGAGGTGATGATGGACAATTGACAACCAACTGTCAAAAATCTTTTTCAATACGGAATGACACTAAACAAGATTAAATTTAGCTAATAACACCGCACGACATTTCTCAAAACCTTGGAACTTCCGATCCGAACACGCCGAACGGAATCCATAAACATAAATATTGATGAGCCGGCTTTCCGAGTTTTCCAGTACATTTGGTACAGTTAGCATCGTAAATTTTAGGCGACAAGGTGGTCAAATAGTTATAGATCGATTCAATCTTTTTCAATTAATATAACACGTAGTAACAGTGAAATCTTGTAATGGCTCATGGCTAAGCGGTATAAAGAATTAGATGTTATATTTTTATATTATATATTAAAGACACACCGACCAGTTCACACTAACGTTATACTCAAATGGGTGCATAGTAAAATGGTTTTGATTATTTTATAAGTTATATTTAAAGTATTAACAGCACTTAAACAGATATTAGTACTTTTCATTACTTCATATTATAAATAAACTCATCCTACAAGGGTATATAGCATATACTTACTGTAGTTTTGACATACCTAGACGCTACTATCAATTTGTTGCCGACTCTATTTAGGTATCTAAATTCGTAAGTTTTTCCGAATTTTTTTTAGAAACATCTCATAGTTTAGTGACCTAAAAACAAGAAAGTGTTTCTTTAGAGTTTGTGGATTATCGAACATGTTAGAATTATGTAGGTTGTAGATTAGATAAAACTTTGAGTATTTTGAGAACATGTAAATAGAAAGAAATTTAAAAACGATTAATTTTATTACAAAGTACATCTCGGATTTATTTAGTTGTTTGATTGTTGGGTGTGAACAATTGTCCTTTTTTATTTGAACACATTAGCTGCTTGTAAGCGAAGTATGTTCTGGTTATCGAAGTAAACTAAAAGGATGCGCCGCTGAAAACAGCCGGAAACCTGCTATTTATCTTCACAATCAACAATGTATGCACAGTCATTCATAAGATCTAACCATTGTTCATGGGAACAAACGCCTCTTAATATCAGGTTGATCCGGAGCTCAAAGAAGAGTTACTATGGGTCTTATTGACGTTGTTGAAAGCAAAAATTTAATTGATATATGAAGGAAACAGTCATTTCAATACCATGGCTCATGAACTCCTAACAAAAAAAGCTATATGAAAAACTTAGACAAACATTCTCCGTAAAACGTTGGTTTTTTAATTAAAAACTCAAATAACCAAAAATTCAAAAAACTCAAATTCAAAGTTGTACATACTTTATTTCATTGCATCCAAAAAAATTACACTTAATAAAAGTCTTCTTTTTCTTCGTTGTCTTTACTGTCAAAGCGAAAATACACCTTAAAGTTCGGTTTTTCAAAGGTTTTAAGATTTCGGAAAAATATAAAAAAAGTGTGTATATGATTAGTTCACAGGATTGTTACTGTTTGTGTAATTTTATAATGTTTGTTTAAGGTAAACTGTAAGAAATAACCAAACGAAAGAAAGTTTGCCACTAACACAGGTCTGTGTATTTTACAGGGGCGTTCTGCAACAATGTTAAAAGTTTTTGCCTAATAAATAAATTTTAAATAGGTAGACCGAAATGAAAAAAGTTGGCGGAAAGAAAACGTACTAGGTGAAAAATTATAGGTAGGTACTCAATTTGAATACGACGTGAAGGAAACAACCAGTTTCCTCAATCGAAAGACAAGCAACACGAATATACCTCTATTCAACCATATCTTTCTTACCGATAAAAAACCAAACAACATTTATTACCAACATGTACCCCCCCCCCCCCCCACTCATCTATTCCAATTCTTGTCTAACGACCTTACACCTCGGTCGATTTGCCACGGTCAAGGCAACAGGTCGACAACCTATCGAAATCGACTCCTGCGACACCCAACACCGCTCATACACCCTGACATTGACGTATAAGATAGATTAAGCGTTCGCAAATTAAGTGTCCTAACAAAAGTGGGATAATCATGTAAATATTGTGTAATGTAATGTCATCATGTATAATGTATTATACAAAGCTGCTTAAGCCCTTTTGTGAGCGCCTGGGAGTTGACGAAAGCTGGATAATGTGCAAAAATGTTTTAAGCAGAAATCATTAAATAAATGACACGTGTCTAATATTAATAAATCAAATCGGGAGACTTTTATGAAAAAAGTGTTTTTGCCCGTCGTCTTTCATTTATTTCCGCGCCAACGCCTGTAGACGCGTCGTTTGATCGTATCTCTTTAAACAAACGATATATTTTATTTACGTTCACAAGGTAGCTTGATATTGTTGTATCTGTGAATGTTTGAAGTGGAATACGAGAAGCCTAATTGTAGTGTTTATAAACTCGTTTGTAGTATTGTAAACGTATTATCAATTTGCTTTATATCTTTGTAATGAGACAGCTAGGCCCTGTGTTTGAATTAAAGTATTTGGAATGCGCAATGGCATAGTATTTATAGAGCGTTGGCGATCTTTATGATTTAATTTCACAGTGCCTGCTTCAAATCCCGATAGAACAGATATTTGTTTGACGAACAAAGTTGTATCTTAATTAATCTAGTGTTATGCCGGCTTATTCATATACGAAGGGGGCAGTTTGAACGATTAAAACCAGAGATACTATCTTTTTTACACAAAATATAAGGCATTGTTAATGAATAGATGTATGCATCGCATAGGAATAGAGCGGATGTGGCGCAATGGTTAAGGCACTGGCTTCTCGATCTGAAGTTCCAGGGTTCAATCCCCGGTGACAGCCAAATTAGTACCAGTGAGTTTTGGCAACTTAAGTACATCAAGCCGAAAACATTGTGAGGAAACTCACATACCTTAGAAATTATTTCGAAGCGTGGCGGGCTATAAATTGCCTGGCACCACCGCTTAGTCGGGTAAGGCTTATATCCCAGCAGTGTGATCATTAAGGCTGTTGTGTAGGCATAGCATACCTTCATAAAGTTATATAGCCCTTCATACAATTGAAGATAAATCTTAAACACACACATCAAAAAAGTCTAAGCAACACATTATTTCAAAATGCATAAAAGTTGTGGGAGTGGCGGTTAACAAAACGAAATGTATGTTAAAAGTGCATAAAGTTATTCAGTATTTGCATAAAAAAGCTACAAAAATATTAGATCTGTGAACAAAATAAATTGAAATGAATGTACTACGTACGGCGTCTTCACATTTTTATGATTATAGTTTTAGAAATATCAAGAATTCATTAAAAAAATCCTTAATACTCATTTAATTATTTCATACGAATATTGAAACATTTTTACACATTTTATGAAGTTATTAATAAAAAACATTTGAAAAATATCTTGGATTTTTTATTTTTATTTTGGCATCACAGCAGTACCTATGTTATGTCAAATCCTTAACGGTCCTTCGTTTCATTTTTTTTCGTGCGTCACGAGTGTTCTCTATAAAGAAGTGAAATAAGAGTTTCAATTGGGTCTCCACTATGCAATATCAATTAACAGCATGTGTACCAAGCTTATATTTTCTTGAGAATTATTTATTTTCCTTATTAAAACTAACAAATATATGTTATTGAAGTTAGTTATAATTATCAAAAAAACATGTAGCCTTAGTACAACCTCTACTGTTAATTTTTCTTACCATATTTCAAGTATTTATAACTCTGTTTTCAGATTGCAAAATGTTTGGAAACTTTCTTTATTATGTTTTTGATATTATATCTATCTGTAGCTTTAAATTTCATAATGTTAACTCAACAAAAGCCGTGGGCCCAGGCATGTATGGGAAGGTGGGTTTCTCCTATATTAATCAATTTTATTAATCAATTATTATATATTTTCTTATCAAGTAGGTATAAATACTAAAGTAAACTTTTTTGTCTAGATGACATACTGGCTGGCTGTAAAAAAAATTTCGAGTATCATTTGATTTTTCACAAAATTTAAAGCGAATGCATGTTTTCGAATTTTAATGCGTTTTCTTTGCGTGGCGTGAGTGTTGGAAATCATTTATTATTATTAATTTTTATTGATTAATTGAGAAATATTTTAATTCTAAGACATTGTTTACGTCATGGAGCGACGTCATTTGGCCTCACACGAAATGCTAAGCGCCATAGGGACGTTGGAAGCGGGAAACAATCAATCTGAGGTATCACGATATTTTCGTGTCAAAAGAAGCGTTATTTGCCGTCTTTATAAGCGTTACACTAACACGGTAGATCCTGCCGAGCAGCACCCAGGCCGCGGAAGGAGTACAACCATTCGGCAAGACCGATACCAGCAACTGACCGCAAGACGTCAGCCGATGTTAACCGCCCGAGAGTTAGGTTTAAGGCTACAAAACACAAGTGGTGTTGTTGTTAGCACTCAAACCGTACGAAACTGCATGAGTACGGCCTACATGCACGACGACCAATTAGGTGCTCACCCATACGTCACGGCAATTATGCCCGTCGAAATCAATGGTGTAGAGACACATAACATGGACCCAGGAGCAAAGGGGTAAAATTTTATATTGCGATGAGTCTCGATTTGGGTTTAGGCCTGATACTAGAAGGGTAAGAGTGTACCGTCGTTCTGGAAGTACTGAGAGGCTGAGGTGCGTTCAAGAAGTTCATCCATACAACGGTTCAACAGTTATGGTATGGGCGGGTATTACGAAGAACAGACGAACTGAGCTCGTTTTTGTAAATGGAAACATGAACGCTGCAATTTACGTTGATGCATGGTAATGCGCGTTCGCATACACCATACTTTGCACAGCAGAGAAGACTTTGCAAGGGAAAACATCCCGACAACTGATGGACTTACTCAAATTACATTGGGAGCAATTGCCGCAGGATAACATAAACAGTCTCATCGATTCTATGAATAATCGGTGTAAGCAAGTTGTCAACATCTTTGTATTAAGTTGTCCAATTTCTTTTACAATAAATTCATTCTGCTTAACAATTTCATTAAATTTATAAAAAGTTTAGTTGCTTAGGCATCTTAGTTTGTACTACGTATGATACAGTACTCGCAATATTGTTAATTTATGTTATTAAAATAAAAATTATAAAAAAGCAATTGATTTTTTACTTTGAAAAGACACTAAAGAATAATATAAATAATAAAATACTAACGATTTAATGTGAATACATTGTAAAATTCAAATTTGTATATGTTGCTTAGACTTTTTTGATGTGTGTAGTAATTTATACCTGCTGCTCATACAAATGTGGAAAGAAAAACGAAGTACTCTGTACAAAGCTGAAAATACGAAACAGTTACCAGACAACATGACTTATCTTTTTCATTAGCTCACAAACCTGTCAAATCTTCCAACCACCTTAAAAGGTGAATCTACAGTGCCATTTACTAAATACGATTTTGATGGGTCGCTACCAGAACTTAAATTACCTTCCGATCTAATTTGCATATCGCAGAATAAACTTTCTATGGTCTTGAGACACATCATTATTCTTATGGTGTTGTGCTCTCACGGCGCTTAAGTTTAAGAAAGTCGATAAAAGCGTTATTACAAAAAAAAAATTGCTATAGCTTAGTTCCATCGCTATTTAAAAGTAAAAGCTTAATGAAGAACACGCGATATGCTAACATGATAAAGTTTGGTGAGTTAGTTTGTACATATTTTTTTACTAATTCCATAGCCGGCAAACGAGCACTCAACCTGGTGGTAAATGGCATCCACACCCATGGACAACATTAGTCGTACTATGCGATTCAAATGAGAATAGCAATGTCAATGACATCTATCTGTCAAATTTCACTACAAAATTATGGTCTGCAAAGAAAACTTTTTTTCCTAAAAATAACATTTTATTTTCAAAATAAAACTGTATTCAAAAAAGATCTGTATGAGTTAAATAAGAGGCACCTTACAATTCTGATTTAAATCCAGTCAAATACATTTGGACTTTAAGCGTAGGGTGGCAGACAAAAAGTCAAAAAGTTAGAAAGCCAAATTGAGAGTTTGACGCTAGAAGCAAATACTAAATAAAATATTTAAAAAAAGTCTTTTTTTGCTCACGCTGTTAACCGGTTCGAATTGACGTCACAATATGGCGCTAACTCGGTCCTATTGTTACTTGAAACGCATAGTAGGTGTTTTATTTATTAACAGTGATCGCGATTGTTATCTCTCCTATGACGACTTAACCTACGGAACGGAGATATAGCTTTTGAAACCCGACATAAAATAGGTTTTTAAAAGTAGGTTTCTACATGTCTGTACCACAGACTTGTAAGTACTGAAGTATATAACGCAACTTTTGTTTAAAATTGTCAGTCCGATTTAAATGGACGACTAGATGAACAGTCAGAACAACTTGCGGCATCTACTTTAATATAGGTGTACATATCATCGTTTCTCAAGGATTTTTTTATCTGTACCATGATTTAACTTTCAACTCTAAATGTAGTACTCAAAATAGCCCAATCTAGATTGACAAATGCAACTGTCACCAGGAAAACGCGAACAAAAGTTATTCGAAGACATTAATCGTGAAAATAAAAACATCGCACCAGCAACGTTGCTAAACGCACCAACTGTGCCATCTACCGCCGGGGAACTTGACGAAAGAAACTACCATTTTCTATTACAAAGAGTATCGAAATCTACGACTTGCACGCAATATTCTAAACGGTACTTGATTTATTTCGATTTATACGCACTAATAAACGACGATGCTGCCTACTTTTAATTGAGGAATTTTAATTGCTGTTATTTTTGAATGAAGCCAAAGAAATTTTATTCATCGATATTGTTTTATGCTGACCTACTTTGAACAAACAAGGGTATATCTTAGTAACACTTATGAAAACAGAAACATCCAAATCTTGAAGGTCTATCAGCCGCACTCAGAGACATCAAATGGTTACTTAAGGCGCTACTAAGTATAGACTTTGCTTAGCGAATTTATACTTTTTCTTAACTTTGTCTAGTGCTAGATTAGCAAAGGCGTGCGGCCGTATGAACTGTTATTTAATGAACAATTAACGGTACGCGTCTTTTTGCTTTGACTTGGATAATATTTTCATCTAATTTCATTTACTATATAATTACTTATAGTACAGGCATAGATTATAAGACTACCAATATTATTTTGTTGACGTCTTGACCGTAACCAGCGTAGTTACTATTTACAGTAACTACGAGGTTTGAACCCAAATTATTACGATCGATATGCCATCGTTCTCACCCCATGCTGAACATTTTGAGGCAAGCAATTTATCATTTTATTATTAAGCTTTTTTTCAAGCTTTATTCAGCTTTAATCTTCGCTACATGAATAAATGAAGATGCGCCTCTACAGCGGATCAAAGGCAAAATTACGGTAATTTATTATTCTTAGAGTAGGTACGATAATATTTAATGTCGTTTTGGTGAAAATGTGAAAACTTAAATATATACAAAGAAGCATTTCGAAATAAAGGAGGCTGAGTAATGGCAGGGCAAAGGGTTAACAAGTTGTAATTAGTAACGAAAAGTAGGTCATATCCTTCTTATTTCAAATACAAAAACCTCCAACAATCTAGTTTCTAGAAGAGAAAAAAATTCATGATAAGTAAGCTCGCTGCAATCCATTACCATTTGAATGATTTTATCATAAAATAATCAAAAATGTGTAAGGAAAAAGTGCGAACGATGAATAAGTGACAATAATAATTGATTTTTGTTATTCGGGATTGACTTATCAGTACTGGCAATACTGATCCACACACTCCGAGCAGACTACGAATTGATCGTGACTAACTCACAAATTCGTTCACTAGTGTGTTCGGTTCTGTTACTTGCGTCTGAGTATTTTTATGTATTTTCCACATAAATTAAACATAAACTTTCCAAAAGGCCTTCACGTGTCTTTTTTAACTCGATTTTCTTGTGCTTGTCTGCCGGAACTCGAGAACCTTCATTAAACGACCATATTGACTATTGTTTACTGCCAATTAAACCAATTGTGCACTTGACAAGGATCGCTGTTTAAATACTAAAAAGTTTAGATCTCAACTCCCAGAAAGCAAATTTTTTTCTAATTTTCGGTGAAGAGTTATGATTATTCATTCATTCATTTTAATTAAAATACACAAGTTTTATGTTGATAACGCCTTACATCGGGAATGTACGGATGACATCTGTGTCCTTTGATTGAAACAATTCTGGGAGTGTAGATTAATACAAAAACCAATAACGTTAAAAAAGATAGCATTTTTGAAAATACCTACTTGCACCGCGTACTGGTACTCCACAATCATCTTAATATTGGGGTATTAATCCACACCTAGATTATCTCGATTGACCTACATTTACATGAAAACTATTTACTTCTGTAAAAAGGCAATGTAGGAAATGAGCGAAGCAACTAAGGTAAGATTAAAACAAAAAGTATTTATTACAACTCTGAATTATCCAAATATCCAAGAAGGTGTCTTCTTCATACGGATTGGCTACTGCTCGCTAGATGCAAAGGGCATATATATATACATATGAGAACACAGATGTCTTACCAATCATATTGTGCAGGTTATCGAAGAGCATCTCACTGCTGCATGCGGCGTCCACCGCTCGCTGCAAGAACGCGGTCCATCGTGCCAGCTCGCCTTCCTGAAAACAATAACATATTTATTTTCTTATTTAATAAGTTCAACAATTAAGTTCAAGGCATGATCTAGTGACCTAACTCTGCGACAATTATGCGTCTTAAAACATACGAATAGGTATTGCAAACTTTAATTACGAAATAGCATTTCATTCTCACAATTCCTGGAGCTCGAGTAGACACCGCAAGTCGAGCTGTTATTATATTTAAACATTCGAAATAAAAAAGTACATCAAATCGTTAATTATTAAAAAATCCGTAAAATGTATCATATTTTAATCAACACATCATCATAGAAGCATTGAGGCGAAGTATGTTTCAGACATTTTATTTATTTCATAAATATTGTTTTTTTTTTCTATTCAATTTACGTCTAATTAGACTTATTTAATGTTTGATAGTATATTCTAACTCCCGTTTTACATTTACAATTAATCGAAAAACAGACCATCAAACGAAGCTCATCTTTAATTTAAAAATAAAACTCATATCAAAAGTCATTCATTCATATGACAAATCAACAATAACACTGCCACCCACTAATCCTATCAAACCATGACGCCAACGGCACACAAGACTTACAAACGAGAATCCTTACAACGAAGTTCCGGGTTCAACCTCGTGCGCGTGGTGTCCCATTTCATACAGCAGATTTACTACCAAACGTGATTAGTAAGTATTTCGTTCCGTGAGTTTTTCTAGCTTGCTTTACTAATATCCTGTAGAAGCCCCTACAGAATGAGGTAATTTGTCAACAAATGAGTTTGGCCTTAATATCACGTGATGTTTGAAGTCAGCGAAGCGAAATAAGTCTCCTGATATTTACATATTACGTTATGGTAATTTTTGGGCGACACCATATCTAATATGCAGCCCAAACAGATTTTTATGCTTAATATATTTATCCATCTTAATATATTTATCCAGTCATATTTCCCATGACTGTCCAATGATTTGTTACAACTTACTACAATAAAGGTATGTGTAAAAGTCTGCGAAGTAGGAAAGCGTGGTGGACTATAAATTGCGTAATAACGCCCTTTAGATGGGTGACTGGGATTGTTAAGGCGAGAGGTGAGAATATAATAAAAAAGGAAGACTTTTCTGTGTATTTGAAAACTTCTTGTTTAAAATTATTTATTAAAATAAAAGCACTCCGCGGTATATCTACTTCTTTTCCACTTCTGACACTTAATTAAAAAACACTACCTACATTCAGCGGCTTCTTACGAAGTATTCAACAAACATCCATCCAAAAGTAAACCCTTGGTTCTTACTATTAGGATCCTGCTTACGGTTAAGCTTCCAATTTTGTTCACGATTATACTACAAAAGCATCAAATAAAGCATGACTCTACCGGATAAACCTTCGTGAAGAAGAACTGGCAAAAAAACTCGACACGATGATCATTTTCCAAATAAATGAACAATGGCTCTTATAATCTATACAAAATTATTCTTATCTGCAACTGTTAGCTCGTCAAACTATCCAAACCAAATCCATCCAAACACGAATATACTCAGACAGCACCCGTTCAGGGGGTAACGCGGGATCCAGCTGACCCTCTTCAACCATATTAAAGGGAAGTGTGCGACATCAGTCGGAATAATACTGTAAAACATAAATACTTAGTTTCTAAATCCAATTTGCTTTGTAAAATTTCTATTTATAAAGCAAATTGGAAAATTTTAATGTGTTAAAGCCCTTAGGGCGAATAATCGCTCGGCTTACATAGCTACAGTGGGCAAGTGATGAGTATAAAAAATGGTTACGGTAGCTAACGTATTTAATTAGATAATATCGTTAGATAAAATTCGTTCGCCACTTTATCGCGATTAGACAGAGAGAAGCGGCCCGGCATTTTGTTTTTTAATATGTGGTGATTTAACTATCGGAATCACCCTGGCAATTAATATTTCCGAAATGTAGCCTATATTACTATTGCATTTTACAGCCGCAAATACACCAAACTGTTTACAAATGTATATTACAAATATACAGTAAAACAAAATCTAGCAGGAAAGTTTTAAAATAATTTTTTCTACGAACTCAATGACGCTAACTCAAGCCATGACATCAACAAATTCAGACACGCGAGCACATGGAGTTATCAGCTTTGGTGTAACATCTCGTAAGACGGGTAGCACCGACGATCACAACCCCACTGAACGCCGTAGGATAAAAGGTTTCTTTCACTTGATTCATATGAAAAATACTGAATGTGTTGCGAAAATGAAAATGCTGAAGTTAGGTAAAGTCCCCGAAAAGAGTATGTTGATCATTCATATATTCGATTAAAGAAACTGAGCCAATACGTCATTACATCTTGCATGCGATCACAACATTGCTTCTTTCTGTCTCTTTCTTTCCGTTCATGTAAAATTTCATATTAGTAATATACTCGAGTTTGTGTGAGTGCTAAGGCAACATTTTGAACACAACCACATTTTCACGAAATGAATTTATTTTTTTTTTATTATTTAAAAGAATATGAGCAAAGAATAAGAAAGGGAAACAAATGACCAGATACAAAATAAATTAATTGCTTATTTCAGCAGACTTTATCAATGCCTTTTCTAGATTTAAATAAAAGAGAATCGAAAATTTGAGGATATCTGTGGTAGGTTTATATGGAAGTGTGTGTTAACTGTGTACGCTAGTTCATTTTCTCTATTAGAAACGATAGAGAATATGAATTAGCGTCTGTTCGCCTCAGTTGCGGTGTCCACTTGTTATACGGCCATGCCACGGGGCAGGTCTATTTTAGTAGGTGTAGGATAGTCTGTTACCGTCCGGACGTATAAATAGCCGGTGCGGCGCGGCGGTGCGGTCACGGCCGCCGGCGGCCGGTGAGCTGCAGCCCTGGACGCCAGTGTCACGGTCAAGACGATTTTATCAACGCGATTGTTAAGGTCTTAATTTTTTGTATGTTCTTTAGATTTTGGCTCAATCAGTGAAGAAAATCTTATAAATTAAAGGGCGCATTATTAAATGATTCAAAAATATTTTATGTTATAATCGGTACGCGTAGTCATTATAACAATTGTTTGTAAAAAAGAAATCTCACGCAGTCACTATCTCATATAAGTCATGACAAAATGCAAGATTTATAAGTATAATTGAAATATTTATACGAATACAAGGTTAAAATAAACCGAATAACAGTCTGGATGTAACAGGAGCTGGCTTGAACCGAAAGCAAGTAGAAAGAGCTTTTGTTATCAATACATTTTATTAAATAAGTGACCCTAACCTTAATACAACTATATGAAATGAAATGAAATATGTATTTCTCAACATTGACAATTACTTGTTCTTATTGACGTCAAATAAATATGACTCTACCACCAGTTCGAGAAAACCTTCGTGAAGAAGTACTGGCAAGAAACTTCACGGGTATATTTTTTTCAAAATAAATTTAGAGTGTCTCTTTATGTCTACATATAATTATTATTATCTGCATCTGTTAGCTCGGCAAGTCTCCCTCCGCGCAAGTATCCAAACGACGAACTCCCTCAAACGCACCCGTTCACGAGTTAACGCGGGATCCAGCCATCGCCCTCCTCAATTATACACTCACAATAAAATGTATACGTATGCGTACTCGTACATGAGGCAAGTTTACTGCCAGTTACACCACGCGGCCGACATAAAACTCCTTCAAGTTTAGTCGATATATCAGAAAAGGGGTCCCTTTTATTAGTCTTTCCAGTTCATACTTGAAATAACGAAAATTTGTCAGGTTGTAACGCTGTGTATTGGACTTTATCTTTTGCCAACTCAAAACCTTTTTTTTTGCACAATATACCTTGTCATGGTGGGAACGTCAGTTCATTTTGATACCTTCGTCCGATTTATTTTCATTTTATGTTTATCGGTATAAACTTTTCTTTTACATCAAAATTCATGTAAACTAACAAAGAATGCTATGAGCTTGCAAGGATCCGGTATAATTCCAGGACAAGGAATTGATCAAATGTAATTTATAGCCGACTAAAGAAATTGTAAAAATTTTATAAAATTTATGTTCATTTCAAACGCATCTTCCACCGCATCCGCGAATGTCCCCGTAGATTATCGACGAATGAATCGAAATAAGATTTGTTGAAACTTTCGCACTACAATCTGACCTCAAACAACCACAAATACATCCCCACATCCACGACAAAGGTGTGATTAAATTTCTCCTGCCGATTTAATGAATGTATCATTACACGATCTGTTCAATGAGGCCGTGGTGACTGTCAGAGGTCCTCCCACACGAGATAATTGAGAAAGTAGCGATAGTCGGCCGCCCCCGCGAATTTAGCTTGAGAGGATAATTATTTCAATGTCGGTCATGCGAAATTTATTGGCAAGTCCATAAATTAGTACGAATTTAAAGAACACTACCTAGGGAACAATGTCTCGGAGACCGACTGTCGGGTGACCTCTTTGAGAAAAGTGATTGAAAAAGTCATCTGCCCCTTCGAATTTGAATTAAGAGGATTGCTTGAATATTCCGAAATTTATTGATAAGCTAAATAATATATTGAATTATAGATAAGAACGCTTTTGGCAGCCATAGTTAAAACTTGTCTACTCGTTCAAGAGATATGGTCAAATAGGAAGACACAGGCACCTTATTTTATCCCGCAACGTGATAATGTCAAAATTTCAAAATATAAAATGTCACTGACTCTGCTGTAATGCCAGTACAAGGCACTGACAAGACCTTTATACAAAACAATCGCAGAGGGTTCTAGGGTTAAGACCTTTCGTTAGAGAAAATACCTTTCATAAGATATTTAAGGATCACCATACACTACTTTTTATACATACTAAGCACCGTCGCATCACTATACACTACTTTTTATACATATCTACTAAATACTTTTTATACTGCTTTTGATTCCTACTAACATTTATTTTATAACTTAAAAAATCGTTAAATAAAATGGTAATACACTACCACTTGTGTTCGTCAAGTCAAAAAATATAGATGCAAAGTTATTTTTAATACAAAATATCAATAATAGTTCACAACATGTAAAAATATTTCAGAGGTGCGAAATAGACTGCGGCATCTTCAACCCCAAAAAAAAGTACTGACTGCCCCCGACGGATATGCGAGCTGCGGGCAAAATAGTTTATAATAAAATTATATGTAGGAAAGACTGTTTGTTTACTTGTCACTCTGAAACTACCGAACTGGTTCTATTAGAAAGCGATGTAATATTTAATCATATATTTTAGTAATTTATTTTTAAACCTCTTCGTTCACAACTTTGTTGAAGAACTAAATAAAAATGTTCAGTTAGTTTATTTTCGACAGGTATTAAAGAAAAATAATTGAACGCATTTCCGCAAGGATAGAGGAAAGTGAATTTCGTGTGTTACAAACTATAACGAAAACGAAACCCATGACATGACATAGTGTTGAACGACCAAATAAGTAATAGTGAACGATAAACGAACTCAGACGAACGTGTGCGTAATATCTTACACCATTAAGATATGAAGAAGCTATCCGCGCGATGGGTGCCGCGTTGACTGACTGTTGACCAAAAATGCATGCGTGTGACCACTTGAGAGGCAGGTTTAGCGTTGTTTCAACGGTATAACACTGATAAAAACTCGTTTTATAACAATAGACGAAACATGGATCCACCATCATACGCCAAAAACCAAGCAACAATAGAAACAATGGAGTTAATAAAAGTGATGGCGACAGTTTTTGGGATCCACGTGGGGTAATCCATATTTATCACCTAAAGAAGTACTATTAATATTAATACTACGCGAATTGATTGGACCAATTGGACGCATTTGGAAAGAAAATAATCCTATTCCACCAAGATAACGCGCGACTACACACCTGCGCGATTGCCATGGCCAAATTCCATGAGTTGCTTTCTCTCCCACCATTCACCAGATTTAGACGCTGGGAACTATTTTCTGGTCCCGAATTTAAAAAATGGTTTGGTGGGAAAAGATTTATCTCCAACGAAGAGCTCATGCACGAAACCAATGCTTATTTCGAAGGGTTGTCTAAGCGATATTTAATGCAAGGATCGAACACAGCTATAGAAACGCTGTATTAAATGCATTGAATCAGAACGTGTAGTTCTGACGTAAACGTTAAAAATACTTTTTAAATAAAATTTAATCCTTATTTAATTTTTACCAGACTTATCACTCAACCCTTGTATCAACAACAGCTGTTCAATCCTTTGATGAAACTTTAGTCATCCATATTCTATTATTTTTAGTTAGGCCTTATAAATTTATAAATCTAAATCTTATATAGATGATTCTTATACACACTAGATGTACTTAACATCTAGATAACAACGCTCTTCAAAAAATCAGTAAACCTTTTTTCGAACCATAAAGTTACTGTAACTAACGCGTAGAATTCAAGACCATCGATATAGTAAATGCCATCCACTAAGGCGCGCCCACTTCTTTTTGGTTCATTAACAAGAAGTGGGGCGCGCCTTCGTGGATGCTACTCCATATACCAAGCCACACACTGAGTACCCGTTTAAAAATACAATTATGTAATTTAATGGAACAAATAAAAGGATTAAAATAAATATTGTCAAAAGTCAAAAAATGAAAAAAAGTCAAATAACTTTGTAAATTAAAGTCAACGATCGAATTTAATGTGTAGTATACACAAATAGAAAACTACCAACTTTTACCACCAAAATTGTGTCTAAAAAGTATTTACACGAACGAAGTCATGAACAAAGTTTAGTCTAACATTCAGCACTAACACCGAAAACAAATTTAATTAAACTACCCTCAATTGACACAAATGAACTCGCAAACAAAAATCACTCGCGAAATTTTAATTACCGTTCAGGGCAGACGGCAATTAATGTCACATATAGGTCGAAACAGTACCGGTAACCAGGTTAGATCAAAGCCACGAATCATCATAGGACTGCAGTGGTACCATGGACTAGACATTCGGCTGAGATGTATGAGGTTGAAAGTTCGATACCGAGAGGTATAAAAAAATTTGTGACGCAGTAAATGTTTGCTCTATGTTTTCTAAATGTGATGGGTGGTATGAATTAACGCGTAAGGGTACTTTACAACAAAAAAATTACTTAAAATTGATTTTCACACTACTTTGTATGTTTATTTCGCAGTTTCGAATTCTCATTACACTTTTATAAGTATGTTAGTTCTGAATTCCCTGTTTCATTTTACGACTAACCACGCCGTTTTTTGAGGCCGCGTAACTGGAACGTCTTTATTATTACGATCATCGCACGAAAGCAGCAAGGTGAAGGACCCGCAAACAAAGCGGCATCAACATAGGCTGACCTGCGCACACGCCGAATTAACACCAACTATCAATATAATTACTGTTCGCTAATTTTAGACGCTTCGCAGAAGGGGCCTCCTTCGTGCTGCTCGTGACAGTTCATTAATAATTTTATTATGACCGGTCGCTATCGTGGTACCTTTAAGAGCCATATACGTCTCTCGTCTACTCGACAGAAGACAGTATTTTGAGTAGTAAATGGTAGTGAGTATTTTGTTCCAAATTGTATTTGGCGGTGTTTTCAAAATAAACTAAACTATTATAATGTAGTTATAACTATGAATGCTGTCGTATCTATCTACAAATACTTGTAGGTCTACCGAAAAAAAAATATTGTAGATAGTTAATATATCTTGTTATTGGCAAAGAAATATAGATTTTTTTAGAGATAAATCTGATAAATCTCTTTCATTGTATCTGCTTGTTGCCAATCCTATTAATATTTTAATAATATTGCTATTCTCACGGCATTTATTTAATAACAACAATTAATAACTAAGTAATGTAACATATTATATATATAAGCGCTTTTTGTTTCCTAGCTTCTAGAGTACTTTTATACTTTTAAACAGTTTTATTGTGAATAGGTCATTGTCGTTCAAACTGGTTATTTTAACATCCTTTTAATGTTGAAATCTACGTCATTTTGTAGTGCAAGCCACCGTGACGACAAATACGCAGATATAACTTTCGTTCGCTACTTCGTTTGCATTCATTAACATTCCCGTCAACATTTTGGAATAAAAACTATATCCAGACTAACTGTTTATTCAAAATTTCATTTAAATCTATTTATAATAATAAATGGCCCCAAGCAAGCAGAGCTTGTGTTATGGACGACCATACAGCTAATATAAGCAACCATGACCCGAGAACAATCATATGTGTTCATCACACAAATGAATGCCCAGACAGGGACTCGAGTCCAGGTTCGAACCTGGGACCTATGGCGTATACTGCAGGGCAACTACCCACTACGCGACTGTCGTCGTCGTCATATTAAGTAAAGTAAGTAAAATAAAGTACTTAAATATCAAGTTAAACTCGTACTTTAATTGTGTCCATACATAAAAGGTTTCACATCTAATTAATTACAGTACCTATGCAAACAAGAGCGAACCGCTTTACTTAATTATCGCACTAACATTTAATGTAAATAACATTAAGTTAAAGTGTAGGGAGGGCGTGAATTGTTCATTACTGGACCGAAATTAAATATATTGTTGAACGTAATTTGTTTTGATTTATTATTTATTTGATTACATATAATCAACCCTGATATTTACTTAGTTTTTTCGTCATGAAAGAAAGTTAAGACCTAGGATTAGACGTTTGGCTTCTATCTCACCTGATAGAAAGTGACGATGTAGACGAAGGTGATACACGTTGTTAAGTTGGAGTATTATAAGGTTCTTGCACTTCTGACATTCCCAAAAAAAAATCGAACAAAAAATTTTGCCCGATGCAGTCACCACAAAAATGTGACGCGTGCCGATCGGTCAGCCCATTTGGGCTATAAGTATATAGATCGGCACATTGGCTACGTCTCGCCAAAACCCGATCGGATTAAGCCGGGCGGCACTTTATCCACTTATATGTACCCGATTTTGCCGCGCGGCCATGCCAGCCCGAATATGTAACGCCCCGTACTGAACTAAAAAAGACGACATATACGTTTTTGGTTTAAAAAAATAGTGTTTTTCAACTTTTTTTATTACTTGATTACTTTACTTGACTCATACACTACAACATACTTGCAGATATAAAAATCAATACCTACCAGTTTCATAACTATGTACGTTAGAGATGAAGTAGGGGCAAATTAGAAAACGGTAGCAAAACACTTCCGACAGAACCCTAGAATCCATAGTTCGAGTCTTAAGGCGTAGAGAGGGAAGTAAATAAAAAAAACTGGCAGATAAAGTTCGGACATATGTTTAGTTGATTTTTTTTTGTTATCTAATTTAATTGTTATATTTTTGTATCTTTACTTTAATAATAATAAGCTTTGCCTTAATGTGAGTAATGCTAGTAAAATCTACATTCGATTTATTATTTCTTAAAAAATGTCTCGCATTGCAGCGTGTTAAAACCGACATAGTCTATTAGTTATTTCGTTTATTTATTATTACGAATACAAGTAAAAACAATCAATACTGATAAAATATTAATTATTATCAGACCGTGTGAATAAATAACGACAATAATTTCGGGTCCATGCTACGTATCGTATTGTTCGCGTCCTGTGCTTTCACCGTCATTATGGCGGCGCGCGCGCAAATCATTAGAAAGCGAATTCATGTAGATACAGAAAACTATCGGAGGCATTGTTCTCCGCAATTTGTAACTTTTATTGTTTCACTTTTTCCGACAACCCATTGACTCATACGCAAAAAGCAAATTTGTACTCGCGAGTTTATCAACAAACCATCATTCATATCGTAATTGCACATAATGGAGACATTTCTGTATTATCATACATTCAATTCTAATTAATTAAAGAGTCTTTGACCTTTATGAAACTATGAGACTTTTCATAAAAACTAAGAGTTTTAATTAATTAATGAACAAAGTAGCCACAAGGTTAAAGAACTTTCGAAACGCTTTGTTTTTGTGTTCGTTTACTTAGCTTGTGCATAATTTATAATTATACGGCTATGATAAAATACTGATTTTATTTATCGCTCTCAGGATTAACGAATTGATCCACAATACGTTGACACACTTTTCTTCAAGTCTAGATAGTCGCGCATGTCCTACATAGATAATGAAATATGGAATCATGTATTTCTTATAAATAACAACCTGTTACCCGGCTTTACTTGTGTAGTGTTAGTTCAAAGCAGTAACTGTCATTAAAAAACCTAACTTCAAACTACGAACTGTTTTAAACAAAGCCCTCATTTATTTTTCTCTTAGCGATGAAACTAAAATTCCATATAATTAGATATTTTTATTTTTACGTTATTACTCAAATAGCTTTTTAAGGTGAACTAAAGCAGTTAAGGCAATCTATTTTTTAAGTACAGATGACAGAGTGACTATAATTCGCCTAGTCATTAATGTGAACAGATTGTCAAACTGTTGTGTCAGGTCAGTGGCAAGAGGGCATCCATCATTGGCTGGATGAATTTCAATTAGGTTTATTGTCGACACGCGTCGTCTCGCCAGCAACATCGATCATCCGCCGGACGTTACACCCCCATTAAACTTTAAATTGCGTCGATATACAACGCGACGCGACGCGACGCTACCACCCCGTCATACCAGACGCACTTATTGTACATGTACGATAATGATATTATGTATATTACGCAAATGAATCGTATTTCAACTGAAAAGCGCAATAAAAATGCACTTCATTTTACGACCGGAAAGCTTTTAAAGATGGGATTTTTTTTACATTTTCATAGCCAGCTGTTGCCACCACTCATAAGTAGGCTTAATTTAAAGTTGCCTTTGTCCTGTAGTTTCTAAATTAACTTATTTATTATGGCGACCATATCAGATAGGAATAAAACGTGCAATGATTAATAAGGTTACGCCACGTTTCTGGACGGTTTCAAATATATCAGTGTAATTGCAGTGTATGCTGATGTCATGTAGTGTCCCACGCCGACGCCTCGACCTCAGCTCCTATCGCAACTAATCAGCGCAGTCACGGTTAAATCACCGTTAACCTTAACTCCGGATTAACGTCAACATTACCAAGTTGCAATCCCTATTCTCCGCTACTGACTGGCGTGTAATGGCCGACCTACAGACTTGGCTGCAAGCTCGCCATTATTGCAGATCCAGAATAACCAGATTAGAAAGTAACTACAGAACTAACCGATTCAAAAGCCGTTCTTGTGTTCTAAGCCCAATAGGCTTGGTGAAGTCAACCTCTTTAGCTAGGAGAAAAGTACTTACAAAACCTGTAGCTTATGACAAGAACCTTGATTTAATCAGTATTTTGTAATTTTCCTGGTACAAAGTCGCCCGGAAAAAATCGATGAAACATAATTGCTGTTGAAATAACACATGCAATGGAGGAAGAAATTGTTTGACAGCCGAGTTCACCGACCCGGGTTTAAGTGCCGCCAACACGTTAACGTGCGACCTCTTATTGCTGTTTATTGGAGTCAACCCCAAATTAGCGCGAATTTCTCAATTTACACGGGAACATAAACGAGTTGATAGTTTATAAACCAAGCTAAGAAAACGTGTTTAAAAACATTTTATTGCAGCTAAAAACAAAAAAAGCGGACGTGTAGCAAAAACTTTGGCAGACCATTCCGTAACATTTCTGAGAAGTGCTCGTCCTACTGCAGAAGGTTACCCCAGTCGGTATAAAACATAAATATCAAAAAGCAATTTATTGGACTTAACGTTTATGGGCCCGTTATACAGTTAACTCTATTGATTCGTCGTTTCATCATGTTCAAACAAATCGCCGAATTTCTATGTCACATGTCAGAGGAAAGTCGGTCACTTGATACTTGTACAATGAGCGATGCATGTCGCTTTCAGATTTATTATTTGGGTGTTAGTTTCGTGGGCCGGAGTATATCCGGGAGCTCGCGCGCCCCTTGCCTTTTTCCAAGACCTCAGCCCTTCGGAAACTTACACTGCCTTATGCGATACATGACGTGTTAGCTTGCAATTTAGAGCGACCATAAATGAGGTAAAATTGAGAAAGTACTGGTCGTACCTTTTCAATAAAATTTGTGTACGGGTGTAATTTTTCGGGTGAACGATCAACCCATGTGATCACGAACGCTACAAACACGAATGGTAAACCAAGCCGTTTTACAATATTTAGCGGATCTTGTACACATAGTAGATATAACCATATCAACGTTTTCTTTTGTCTTAAGACTGTTTGTACAGACCTATTGTTTTATCGGCAGAAACAGCTTTTGTTAGTATGGTAATTTTGTATAGCCTAAATAATTTTATAAATATTGTACAATCTATTACAATAAAGATTATTATTATTACTATCGGATGAATTACAGGCAGCAATGTAAACAATAGTAGATTCCGACGGTAAAAATTATGGAAAATTTATAATGCACATTAAAATACTTATGCGAATTAGTTAATTGTCTACATTATGTACAATGTTTTTTAGTTGGAATTTTTGTTAACGTTTTTCTAGTCTCTAGTATATTTAGGTTCGTAAAAATATCAATAATTCTTGTAAAGCTGCTGTTGGCCCTCTGTCAACCTAGACCTTTTTACACAAAACACTTTCCGGGCTTTTGAAATACTTTTAAAACTTGGGACTTCTTTGAACGTTCTTTTCTATGACACTATATATATATATATTAACTTACTAAGGGCTCTACATGCACTGTAATCTACGATCTAAAGGTTTTCACTTTCCCTTGCTAAAACGTCAATCTGAGAAAGTCACAATTTGTCATATAGTCTAATCACTGCTTTATTAGATTTGAGAGCAACAGATAGTATTTTTATTTAAAATTTTTAAATTTTAACAGCCTTGGAGCTACTGGGAAGATCTTCGTTACATTCGACTCTAGTAGTCGCTGGTTGCTCCTTGTTCATAGTAATTTTTTATCTATAAAACAATACCGAAAATGACACGATTGACATAATTGCATACCTTCAGTTAACATAATGAGCTTAAGGTAAAGAAGGTTTTTAGCGATTTTAGCAAATATTGTTTACACTGTATATTAATTAGTAAAAAAGTAATCATCATAAACTCACTGTAGACCCGCTGCAGGGTAAAAGCCTCCTCCCAGAGGGAATATCGCATTATATTAAGAAGACATCGGTGCCTCCTCCGGATTGGCGAATGTCTTTTTGAACTTTGGGTTCTAAGACCATGTCGGTATGCTCATGAGGTTATTTGTTTACCGGTCAGTGCAGGTTTTTATAGTTAAAAACCATTATGGCGCGGCTGGGTTCGTTCGAACAAACGACCCAAGGATTAAGAGGCCAGCCACTGCGCCACCACAGCTCAGAATCATCATCATCATCATCAACCACCATTTTCAACCCACTACCGGGTGCGAGCCCTGTCGCGGCTCTGAATAATATGTGTAATGAATAAATAATAATAAGGTAACCTTTTTGCTTCTCTAGCCTTCGTGATAATATTATTTTGGCCACCGCTTCGATTTTTTCTTTTTAAATTATATTGTTTCCTACCTTTATTACCCATTCTGAAAGTTGGTGGTAACTACACTCGTATTTAAAATAAAATGTTGATCTTGGTATAACTTTATCTTTTTATTTTATATATAACTTTTATCTAATACGTCTTACTCCGATGATGGAGCAAGTCAGAATGTATTGATTTTTTTATTTCTTTTATGTAAAACATATATTCAAATATAATTCTTTCTTAATTTGCATCGACCTCTTTACTGAAACATCTTAGCATTCTGACGAGCTTCCTAAGGCTTAGCCGTGAAGGCACCTAAAAACAAAGACTTTCATATAAGTACAGTATTTCAATGTAAAATTTATTATCTATAATAAAAATAAATATTTATACCAAAAGTATCAAAATTTATGGCAAGCGTTCGATATTTACGACGGAGTACGATAGCACTGGGCGAAAGCGCGGGAAAAAAAGCGATACGTCCACACCCTGGAAGGAAGGCCTCGGCCGGTACTAAATACAAGCAGCGCGTGCATTAGATTTTATATAAATTTCAGACATTTTTAAAATGATTTTTTAGAAGTATATTTAAATGGACTTGAATAATATTTCTGTTTTATTTCATTAGTTACATCTTTGTTAGTAATAGGAAGCAAAAATGATTACTTTTGTAACAATACAAATGCATCAAAACCTGCGACAAACTAGACTGAAATCCAACTTTTTCACGCTTCGATTTTTATGTTTTAGCCTTTAAACAAATAATATTTTGTACTATTTTCACTATAGACTCTTTTGACAGCAAAACAGAGACCATAGCAAACTTTTCTTTTTCTGTTTGTATCAGTTACTTATCGAATGGCACAGTACGCATGTTTCGTCGGATTACAAGAAAAGGCGTATGAACAATGAGTTCCTTCTAAAAAACTATCTGAAGAAATGAAAATTTCCTCAATACATGTTTTAGAAATGAAATTTTGAATAATTTGAACTCATACTTTGATGCATACTTGTAATATTTTTATAGGAAACGAACACTGGAAGCTTCTAAAATTGCACGATTTTGTATAAAAGCTCTTAAAAACAAATGCTCTTAATTTACCACTTAAAAATAGTAGGTCTACAATTCAATGTAGTTTTCTTTTATAACCCCGACAATAATTAGTAGCGAAGACTTACAACGCAGATATTGTTTTGTCAGCGGTACAGTAGGATCCAATAAGCTCTACCAACAAAAACAAATAACGTAAACAGTTCTTATAATCATGTATACTACATTTAACACTTCACAAAATGGTTAGAAAAATATAGTAACTGATAATAATTTCGTATTAATATCTGACTAAGTGATTTTTTGCAAAATAATCCTACATAATTCTAATTGATCCTACGCATTTTACTACTTGACATGGCCAATGGTTTTCCGAATATTACGTACAAAACCAGCGTATTCCAACAGCGAATTCCCTTTCACAAAGAACCAAAACCACAGTAAGTACCAACCTAACCACGATTAGTGCCGCAACTCGGGTGCGATGACTAGAGGAAGTCAATCAGCTGTTCGTGGCAAGCCGCGGCTGTGCAAATTGTGAAAAAACGCAATTATTCTGGCAACACCAAGTTCCGACAACATAATTACGCCAGCCTTTGATTTGGTGACCCGGAACTTGATTGCCAGCAATTTTTGTAATGACAAGGTTATGTGAAGAACGCAGTTCTTGTCCTGGATCTTTTTAAAAATAAATGGTTCGTTTATTTCGAGATTGAATTCAAGTTTATCTTTATACCGTTGAAAGTGCTTTGAATTGCCTCAAACGAAAGTGAGTTATAGTACGAAATGCATTTTGAAACGAAACGAGTCTGTCCAAAATTAAAGGATTAGGTATACCTACTTGGGATATCTCGAGAAACTCGCCTGCTTAACTACTCCCTAATAATCATATTAACAATACTTCTTTCATCCTTTCGAACTTTCACCTATGGCTTGATATCCAATGACACAGTTTTATCTAAAATGCTAACTGCCATTTTAAATATCAAAGCGGCAAGTTACAAATGAAGCATAAAGCCCGTTAATGGAGCGTTGTATTAGCCGTGTCGACTCATTGATCGAACTCGCCAGACGACCGTAGACTTGTTGGTCAACTAATATTTGTAAACTAATACATTGATTTATTGCTGTCCGGGCTTTTTTCAATCTGGGCCGAAACTTTTAAGTTTTAGGCAATTTAAGAGTAGATATTAGTCTAAGCCGGTACTGAAAACAACTGCCACATAGTTACGATACTCTGAAAAAACCTGTTGGGGGCGGGTTTAATTCTGTATTATACAGGGTTTATGTCTACCATTGGTTCGTAACTTAGAAGAACCAATAATAAAATCTGTAGAAATCTGTAAACGTTTCCCGACAATGACTTTGAAGGCTTGGTCTAGAAATCTAAAGGTTGAGTTTGCAAGTCTCATGTACGCAATACAGAGATAAAATCTAGCATCGAGTCGAGACAATGCAGCCGAGGGCACTTATGAAATACCGCGTAAGAACAATTGAGCGGCGAAAATTTTTTGATACTATCGAAATCGTGAAATCACTTCATGACTTTAAAATTACCTAAATAATGTGTATTTTTAAGCCGAATTCTTTGTGAATAGAGTTTTATTTGAAAAATAAATCAAATTTATATGAAGGAACTATAGGAAGTTATAGTAATCGACAAACCTGTTCTAGTCTACTTAGGATGTGCCGTGTAAATATGTACATTAGTATGTAAAATACTAGAATTCACAAGCTCATATACACGAACTTCTTTTTGGAAATATATATTTAACATAGTACAAAACATATTCAGTTTATACACGATTCGTTTCAAGTTTTATGATCTTAGAGACATTCCAAATCAATTAAGAATAAGCAAAGATTCATACATATAAATGTAGTTGTGTGATCAAACTTTGTTGTTAAATATTAATATTTAATGCTACCATAATAGTGATATTTAAGCTTAGAATACTAAGTAATGCCTTCTGTATAATTTACGATAACTGATAACAGAACTACTGTGACAGTTTTGCGAAAAAAAGAAGATGTATGGAATGCTGGCGAGTCATTATTTATTAATTAAGTATTTAAAGGTAAAATTCCAAATTTACAACCATATTTAAATTTCCCTATAATTTTTTTTACCAGGATTATGAATCTGTGTGTCATAGAAAAATGGATCTGCATCGGGAACCGTTCTCTGCCTTTTCGCCGAAAATCGTTAGCCTGATTTTCACTTGCCAACTAACGTTTCGCAGAATTTTTTCTAATATTTCATTCGTCTAATAACTATTGTGTGGCCACAACTGTGTGGCCTAGTGAAATATTTGACAAATGATAACTGTGTCAAACGTTTTATGTCATGAAATGTTGTCATTCAAAAATTTGCTAATCGTTAGTTGTCAAAGTAAAACATCGGCGAAACGTTGGTTGGCAAGTGATAATCTGCCAAACAGTTTTCGACGAAAAGGCAGGATACCATCGGGAACATTTTCGTGCAGTGATTTTTTAAGACTTCAAGTCCAACTTGAAACCTGATGAATCGACTTCATTTAGTTTTTATGAACAAGGCGTCTTCTACAGCAACTGTGTACGGTACACATTTGACGGTACGGAATTGAAGTCTTAAAAAATCACTGCACGAAAATGTTCCCGATGGTATCCTGCCTTTACGTCGAAAATTTTATAAAGAGTTTAAGTGCGGTCGCTTAATGAGAAGGATGAAAAAAGAAGTGGTTGTTCTTTGATTGCCGATTCGGAAGAAAACGTGCTACAAATGAAAAATTGTTAGTGATATTCTACACAACCTTTGCGTAAGGAAGATTGTTTCCATGGTGGTGCCATGATATGATCGATAAATTCAAAGCAGGTTAGACCCGCCGTGTTTACGATATCATAATCGAATATATATATCGAATCTTAATGCAATCAATATGATCAATATAATCCAGAAACTAAGCGCCAGTCAATAGTATGGCTGTTTCAAAACGAACCACCAACGCCTACGAAAGTGAAACGATCGAGAAGCGCTGCAAAATCTTTTGGGTTATCTGCCTTACAGCCCTGATTTGGCACCGTGTGACACCATTTAAATAGAAAATTTTTTTTTTTTTAATCAAAACTTTTTAAGTTGGGACACTAGTTTAGAATAAAATTTAAGAACCTAAACTACTTACAGCTGGGTCCCAAGGGACCCTTTTGGGCCAAAAGGGACAATTTTGATGATTTTTTCTTAAACAAAAAGTACCTGGATCCGTAATATAGGTAGATAATTTATTTATTTTAAAATGTTTTTTATAAATAACAGAAATCGATCCACTTGCCGTTGCGACTGCAAAGCGAGAATATACGACATTTCCAGCGTACAAAACCGGGATTTCCAGTATGAAGATGTTGTTATAGTAACATAATATACCATACCACTTACCATTTTCGCAACCACCGCATCCATATGATCCCGTCTATGCGCCGCTAAATGGTCTCTTATGGTGACAGCGTCGCGTACGCACTGGGCCATGCAGTGCTGCAGCGTCGCGGCTTGGCGGGCTAGCGCACCTCCAAGTGCCACACCGCCGCCGGCGCCACCCGCTGTGCGGAGAGCTGACTCCAGGGCGTGCGCGTGTTGGGAGACTAGGTCCATGCAGCGACGGAGTTCCGTCACATCGCCACGTTGACGCTCTGTATAATAATCGAATATTATAGGCATTCACAGTTATATATACTTTATTTATGAATTTTTTTTAACATAATGATCATGGCGCCGGTAATCGTGCCAAAATATCAAGAGCATCTAACACAAGACGAGATCTCACTTATTATTAACAAATTCTAAAGTTTACTTAATTGTATTGTACCTTAGATAGATATATAGGTACAAAAATGCTGGATTTTTATCACCTACTAGAAGTAATACTAACTACAGACAGTACAGATGCCCCACAGTGGATGGCTAAAGAACAATTGGTAATGATTTAAATTACTTACACAGAACTAGGATAGCTCCGCATAGCTGATGTAAGTATTATTGAAATCAGTTTGAGGTTCTTCATTCGAAATAAACAGGTAAACAAATTTTTTTTTTAACATGACATTGTTGATTATTATTTTTTTGAGATCTTTGTCATGAACAATAAATGCAAATGGTAATAATAATGTTAACAAAACATGAAAATGTTACCTATAAGATAGTATATCAATTAAAAAGCCTGTATCAGTTGTTAAGAAGCAAAGGTGGTCTGAGAGAACAACCTTAGAACAGAGGTCCTGTAACCAAATCCTATTATGGAAAATTTTTATTATGATGTATTTTTATTTTAGACGCTTCTTGTTTAGCGATGTGTTACACAACCTAGTCTTACTAAAACCTTGCTTGTACCATACAAATGGTCCAGACTGAAAAAAACTACATAATATGTGGGTATTTTACAAATAAATTTCTGTTTTCAAATAATTATAATTTAAAAAAAATATGTCTATGATGGTAACATAAATCTGCAATCTTTCAGCTAAAATTATAACTCAGAAATGCTAGTGCAGGAGATATGTCACACTAAGGCTTTAGTTACATTAGTATTTATATGTCCAGATTGAAGTTTTTTATGTTATATTTGAATATTGCTAAAACACTTCTCAATTCAAAATATTAATAAATAAAAACTAAACCAACTTTCCCTAGAGAGTTGTAAACTAAAACAGAAAAAAGCTTTGTTGGACACTCAAAACAAATGTTACTTTATCACACCATTGGTATGTGTACAAATATATTTAAGTCAAAAACTGAACTGATTAACTAAAATTGAATTAATGTTAGTAAATTTATTAGAATAACCTAACATTATTTAACATTATTGATTAATTCATAGGCTAAAACCTAACCAAAACAATGAAAAAAATCCAAAAAATTACCGTGAAAGTCATATATTCTTTGGGTTCTCCTATTGTATTTTTCTTCTTGTAGTTGTCTTTCTGCCTGATCCTTCTTCTCCTTGGCCTCAAGCACACTCAGTAACGAGGAAAACAAGGTTTCCTTGTCATTCGAATTTCTAACGGTTTCTTGCATTTTAAAAACTAAAAATATGAACAAACTTGCAGTCAAAGTAAAAATGACTAATCAGGTTCAGCCAAACGTAGGACTTCCAAGTAGATTACTAAATGTTTTAATACATCAACGAACGAAATCTAATCAAAATAAAACAAAAGTAAGTCTACACATCCACCCACCGCCAGGAATTTTTAAAGACTGACCAATAGTGTCGCCAAGCTGAATTTATAAAGCCCAATACTTAATCCAAAATGCGGTCGGTTCGGATATCGTAGGTAGTAGTGGTTACAAACAGTACAAGTGGTAGGAAGGACTAAATGATAGGGCGTCATGTAAAAGAAAATAATCAGAAGCTTTATAAAATATTCCTTGAAAATAGTTAGCAAATAATAAATGAGTTTTCCAGGAACCTTAATTTTTTTTCCGTGTTTGACAAAAGTCTTATACTGTTTATAAAAAGTAATTCTTAAATTTAATTTTTATCTATTCAATAAATTAAGAGTAGTTTAAGTACAAGTTTAGTTTTACTTCCGTTATATCAAAGTTGATGTCAGTGTTATGGTATTCGGTAAACGTTGTACTTTTACCTTCAATCAAGTAGTTTTTACGAAAAAACGTTGTGGGTCCGGTCAACGCCCGTCTTTATCTATCTAGGCTTTCAAGATCGCATATATAAATAAATAAAAATGTCTTTATTGTTTCATAAATTACAAATTAGTGCGCTTACAAATATATATATTTATGAGTACCAATAATTTTACATAACTTTTACATATATTTTACATTTGCGTCGAGTCATTACTTTGATAATGCTGCTTAGCATTGGTTGAAATAAGTGCCTCCTCTACCACGGCACGTAATGAATTCCAATAAGCCTATCATTGTAGGAAATAAAAACAACTATACTGTAGTAAAGTTGAGCCATTACAAACGTGCGAACTGAGTCATAAATCATTTTTATCAGATCTCTCGCTCACACTTATAGGCATATCGTAACTCTCGCTCGCACTTCTAGTGTGTTGTGCGGCATTGTCACATCCCTTTGACGTAATGTTTTATGACTCAGTTCGCTCGTTTTTAATGGCTCAATTATAGTCGCAAAGACTCGTCGTGTGAATGGTTTGTGACGCGGTCACAAAACATGTGAATATGACAGCGCACATCATTATCTCGCTCGCACTTACACTGTTTATGGGTGACTTCTCAACGATTTAGAGATTCGCTTCGTTTGGTTTTAAGTATATGTCGATAGTATTAGGTTCAAGTGAGGCACTTATTGTATACAAAACATAACATTTAACAGTTTAACAATTATTAGTTATGGTCATTGGTTAGTGGTTATAATATTTGGTGACTGTTTTGTGCAGCGATGACTCACTCGTTTTTTAATTTATTGACAGTTTTGTAAGTCTGCGTTCCTGTAACAAAAGTGATTAATGGCCTCGTCTGTAAAGACGAGTAAAGACTCGACTATTCACTCGCGACTAGTATAAAATATTGCTACCAATTTACTCATTGGTGGATAATGTGAACACGGTTGTTGGTAGTAACGAAACAACCTCCTTGGGAAGGTTATATATGAAGCATAGGAACAGTTCTAGTTATGCGGCTGGTAAGACTGGAGAAGTTTGAAAGGTCAGGGAAATTAATTAACTTACACGACTGAAATAAAATTATCAAAACGTCTGGGCAAAATAATTAAATCAGATTTAAGTAATAAATACCAGAAGAAGATTGTGTTTTTTTATATATGATTAAGTATCAATTAATTATAATAATAAATGTTTTTGACACAATAATTCAATAAAATAGTAATAACAGTGGTTGCAGAGTTTCTTTGTTAAGATCTCGTCTGGGGTGGTGCTACAGTCTTTCCTATTTTGACACCATAATAATCACGTTTACGTTATAAAAAAAATCACAATCATCATCAATAACTATATCGTCGCTTACTCTTTTGCCAGCTTTGGTTACAGTAAAAAAACACACTTTATACCTAAATGAGTGAATATTGAATATTGCGCCCTAGCCCTAATAAAAAATAATAACCGCATCGTAATAAATATCGATAAGTTACATAGTATTGGAAGCCTAAATATTGATTGGTTCTTTCGATTAAAGTCCGCCTAATTTTCATACAGCCTTCCTTATACAAATTGTTAATTTGGTAACACTAAAAATGTCAATACTATGTTTTTTTTTAGAATTAGCAGAGAAATTTACTATATCATGCAAAAAAGTATTATTTTATGTTATGCTATTTATTTTGGTTTTGAGACTTGTTTCGGGAAATTAAATCATAAAATAATTTATTTATGTTTACACTAAAAAGGGGTTCCTATCATATTTTTAGTTTTCGGTATAGTTTGAGAATGCGTTCATAGTTGCCTCAAAGATGTAGTTGTAGAATTATCGGCGCTAACACTGATTGGTTGGTTATGTATATATGAGTGTTTTCATTGGCTGTTTCATTTTAAGAAATTGAACTAAAACAAAATGATGACCATCACAAATTTTGAAATGTCACGCTAGAAGTCTGTCATAAAGTGATAGACAACAAGCGATCCAAGTTTGCAATTCATCCAGTAAAGTTTTCTAACCAATTTCGCTGTAATTTTTAACTACTGGTATCATAATGGCCCGTGAAAGTAGCGCAGGATTTGATAGACACATAACTATTTTCTCTCCAGAAGGTCGATTGTACCAAGTTGGTAAGTTCTTTTCAGTTTCGTTGGCTTCAGCCGGTTATTTATTCCTAGGGATGATACTCCTTTATTAGTTATTTGTCATGAATGTTATTGCATATTCTTAGTTTAAATGTGGTCCTTTTCTTTCTCAGAATATGCCCTGAAAGCTATTAATCAAGGAGGTTTAACATCTGTGGCACTGCGAGGCACTGATTGTGCTGTGGTAGCCGCACAACGCAAGGTACGTTTAGCATTATGCTGTTATCGTTTTTAAGAATAAAATAATTAAATAAAGCACAGTCCTATGTTTTAAACTAGGTGCAAAAATACAGCAGTTGATAACCATATTATTAACTCTTAAAACAGTTAAACCTGAGTCTGGTGAAAACCCATACATTTCTTTCTATGTTTTGTTCATTGCTGCAATGGGTTTGATTTAAATCTATTCTTAGTTTGTATCTTAATTTTTGACCATAGTAATAAACTTAGGCAAGCTCTGAATTATTTGTAAAGATATAAAATTACAAAGAAGTGATTATCAGGAAAAAAATTGAAAAAAATATTAGATTTCTAAATTTCAGGATATTGATACAAGATGAGTAGTCCAGCAGGGTAAACATGAAAATTCTTGTCTTTTATTCAAGAAATATAAAAGTTCTCTATATAAGATAAGATATTCTTCCCAGCATGTGATGTGAAGAATAAATTAATAAAAAGTGAAGAAAATATATTATCAAGGAAAACTTTGCAACTAAAGAAACCAACATAAAGTTGGCATTTGTAATTATCTATAAAGCCATATTAAAACTTCCAGGTTCCAGACCGCTTGTTGGACCCTATATCTGTAACACATTTATTTACCATCACAGAAAACATTGGCTGTGTTATGACTGGCATGATTGGTAAGCTCAATGTTGAATAATAGTAATTTTAAGTTATATTTGAATTGATATGACCTTCTTTTAAGACAGAGTTACTGCTATCATAATCAACTTTTTATTAATTCATTATTATTTCAAGATTTTTGTTGACTTGCAATCAAAGTATACAATCTGTATTTTATAAAACATTGTTTAAGATTTTTGTTAGTTACAATGATCATACAATATCATAAAGTGATTACGGTTTAATCACTTTATGGATTAGGTATAATAAAACACTTCGAGTCTGTGTACCTAGATTGGTTGAATCAGCTTGTGGTGACACAAAATAATCAAATATTCTGTTTGCATTGGCAATTTAATAAAAAAATTCGGAGTATTGGATTTATGGGTTAATAGAACTTTACTTTATAATTTTAATCAGGCAATATGAAGAGTAGAAGCATGCACACAAAAATTTTAACAGATTTTTGTCTTTGAAAATTACAGTAAATTAAAGTAATTAAAATTTTAAATCAGTTAACAGACTATTAAAGGGGTGGATATTTTTAAATGCTTTTATATTAAAAGTAAAAAATATTGGAATTAAATAATTATGTACAGTTGAGGAACTCTGCAAGGCTCAGATTCGCACCTGAATCCCCTTCTGTGTTGTTGTCCCTTGTGAAGCGCATACAAAAGACAAATAACATGCAAGTGATTCTCGCCTAATCCGGAGCCTCCACCAAATTCCCTGACAGTACTATGGGATCTTTTCCAGCTTATACACTGCCGGGTTCAAAGGATTACTTTCAATTAGTTAACACACTGTATATTTCATTACAATTGATGTATCAATAAAAACTAAAAAAAAATTAAGTCTCATAAAAACTGTGTAAAATTTATTGCAATAACTTGTTTTTATTGGTAGACTACAAAATAAAGAGCATTGCAGAATAAAAAAATTTTAGGTAATTTGTTAGCATACAGTCTGTCCAAACGTAAAATATAACCACCGTCCATTGTGGATTTCACTTTTGCGTTCTAAAACGCCTCAAGCCATATGGATAAAGGGTATGAAAACAAAATTTTTGTGACATTGTCCATATGTTTCTACTCTAATTACACCCCTTAAACTAGAGTACAAGTCATTCAGTGACAAAACAATGTGTCTGTTTCAGCGGACAGCCGGTCGCAAGTACAGCGGGCTCGGTACGAGGCGGCCAACTGGACCTACAAGTACGGCTGTGGAGCGCCCGCGCATGTGCTGTGCCGCCGTATAGCTGATATATCGCAGGTTCGATTTTGCTGATTAGCTTTCAATGATACTTATATCTTCTAGGTGTTAACTCATCTTGAGAATTTTGTGAATATAACCCATATTTTATTTAAATAATTATAAAACATAACGTTGAGGATGTTACGATAAACGGTATATAACAAGCTTTCGGTATATCACACAACTTTTTAAAAAAAAGGTAGATAATTTTTTGACACAATTTCGAAGTAGTCTTATGACTTATGAACATACTAACACCTTTATTATCACTTGCTTTTATCACTCTAATGAAAGTATCTAGTAAGTTTCCTTTTGATGTCTGGGGATTCCAAACCGTTAGTCCATCCTTATACAGCCATCACATCCTCATTTAATATATGGCTTTGTTTCAGTTTAAGGGAAGAAATAGACAGTAAAATTACAGGAGCAAGGGAATAGGCTTTAAAAGGAAAGGACTTTAACTGATTCCTACAGTACTGTAAATGTTTACTTCCATTGACCAAATATGATTCTAAAGAAACAATTACTTGCATCAGAAACTATACAATGGTTATGAATCTGAATTATATACTGTCACTCCCAGTGTGCCGCAAGGCTCCATTTTAGGACTATTTTTATTTATTTTGTATCTCAACGACATTAAAGATTATATAAAATACTTAGACTTTATCATATATGCAGATGATCTAAATATATACAAGAATGTTAAAATCATACTTGATTGTACACTTCTTCAATTAGACCTTCTGTCTCTAGAAAACTATTGCTCAATCAATCATATTTACCTTAGTTTCAGTAAATGTAAAATTATATCTTTCACCAGAAAAAGAAAACAAATAAATTACAGATATGAAATAAATAGCATTACTCTTGAAAACGTTCATAGCATTAGAGACCTTGGTGTAACACTAGACTTGAAATTAATATTTGATATTCACATCAACAGTATTGTCAGCAAACTAGATTGGCTACTGTTTTCAGAAAACCCTCCACTTACTTATATCTTTTCAATGCACTAATCAGACCAATACTTGAGTATGCTGTTGTAATATGGGATCCTTATTATAACAAATATATAAACATTATTGGGTTTATATATATAAAAAGTTAATATAAAAAGCCACCATCAATATGGTAAATACAACAGTTTGCTTAAGAAATTTAATTTGCTCTCTCTTTATTAATAATGCAGAATTCAATTAGAACAATTAACTTTATATAGAATTATTCATAATAAATTTGACTGTCCTGAGCTTATTAATAATATTGGTTTTCATGTGTCGGCTACAAGTATAAGAAGAAAGTGTTTATTTGCAACAAATTTTTGTGGGACCAATACTGGCAGACATTCACCAGTTTTTAGAATGTGTAAAAGATATAATGAGCTGTTTACAGATTTAGACATTTTTTATAGTAACACTAACAAATATAAAAAAGAAATCGTAACTATATTGAAAGAACGTGAATTTCATCAATATTAACGTTAAATATAATAACAAGTAATTATTTTTTAATTTACAAATTTAACACACTTCGTACTGTATTTGTGTTTTTGCTTTTTGTTTTTGAATTTTATTTTCGTGTGATTGTCATGAAACAATAATAATGTTCAATCATCTGTGGATCATGTCATTGGGATGTATGTAATCATATCTAATTTATACTGTTAAACCGTTATGTACATACATTACTGTATATGATCACCTTGTGTTTAATAAAATGAAAAATAAAAATAAAATACAAACTTTTTTTGAACGCAAACCTACAGAACATTCAGCCATCTTCTCCATTTCGCAGGTGTACACCCAAAACGCCGAAATGCGTCCCCTTGGCTGTTGCATGATGCTCATCGCTTATGACGAGGCAGGACCTCAGTTGTACAAGACTGACCCTTCAGGGTACTACTGTGCCTACCGCGCCGCCGCCGCCGGCGCTAAGGCTGTCGACGCTAATGCTTACTTGGAGAAGAAACTAAGGAAAAAGGCAGACCTTACTGCGGATGAGGCAGTGCAATTAGCAATTGCTTGCTTGTCTCATGTGCTGTCTGCTGACTTTAAACCGTCGGATGTTGAAGTTGGGATTGTTACGAAGGATGATCCGAAGTTCAGGTGAGTTTTTGTTGGTTTGGTTATTGTATTACATATGATGAATTAATTTAATAACTAAAGTAAATTTTTTCGAAATAATGCACTTTGAACTAAATATGCTAAAGAAATAGATTCTTAGGCCGAAATCTATATTTAAATTTTATTATATATATTTTATCTCAGTTTAATGGTAAAAAAAATAGATTTTAATTTATACCAAATAGTATGCATGTTCTGAAAACATGTGACACCAATCACCAGGCTTTATAGATCACAGGTTTTCTTTTTGGTTGTTTGTATGTTTGTCAATTTATAAAAAAGCTTTTTTGTATTTCATAAAAACTGGTGTAGGGTCTGATCATATTAATCAAAAATTTTAAATATCTAAATATGTTTCTAAACAAAGGTCTGAATATTTTGTTCAAAATAATGGTGGAAGATATTATCTTATATTTAGCCATTGGAAACACTGTAAGGAACATCTTTTTAATCACGAACTCTTCTATGGCATTTCGTGGTCACATTATAACAATTGTAGTTTACCTAATCAATCTACATAGACTTTATCATGTGTCATGTTTTTGGACTCTAATTATGGGGCACTAAATATATATAACATATACAGTGTATCCGGTTATGAACTGGCGATATTCTATTCTAGGTACGTTTAATACTATTTTAATACACAAATACACTACTAAGTGGGGCCCAAACTCCTCCCCCTCTAAGCGGGAGCCATTTTATATTTTTGTTAAAAATTTCTTTGTGCGTGTAGAAAAAACGACATAATCTCTCATAATTTACAGTAATTTACTAAATTAAAATTTTTCTAGAGCAATTTTTTGAGATATTTTTATTTTTTCAGTTTCGTTAAAGTTAAACTTTTTACACAGTTAATCGACAGACGATGTTATTGCCCTTTAAATAAGCATATTTTAATCTCAGTAAAAACAAATTATGTGAGATATGTCGTTTTTTGTACATGAACAAATAAATTTTTAACAAAAAAACAAATCCGCTTAGAGGGGTAGGGGGTTGGGTCCCACTTAGTAGTGTATTTTTGTATAAAAATAGGTGTGCATCAGAATGGATTCACTACTGATATTTTACATCGAAATTATTATAGGAAGTTGCTTCCTAGTTGCTTCTAGTTGCTACTAATCAATAAATAGTTGCTATCTAGGAATGAAAAAAAATAAACCACTATTTAAGGTGAACACAAAAAAGTCACCTATCCAGTGATAACAAACTGCGCAAAATAAAGCGAGTTATTTTTAAGCAATACTTGCTACGAAACTGCTACCTTCATATGTATCGTTTTGAACCTTATAGATTTTAAGGATAAAAAGTTACGAGTATAATCATTTGATTTAAATTAAACTCTATAATCCTGAAAAATCCGATGAGCAAATTCGATATCAAACACATAATATGTGTTTATTGTATAAACACATTTATATGCAAGCGTTATTTGTTAGACTACCTCGTTGGCCGAGTGGTGAATGCTCCACGTTCGATTCAAGAGGTCCCGGGTTCGAATCCCAGGTCGGCCACTTTATCTTCCATCTCACCTGATGGAAAGTGACGATGAAGACGAGGATCATACACGCCTGTCTAAGAGGTACCTATTCACTCTACACTTGAAAGCTCCAGGGTTGTATTTGTCTGGAAAAACAAGTGCAGGCAAATCGTTCCACGCTTTGGCAACACGAACCAAAAATGAGCTATCAAACCGTTTAGTTCGGCTCTTCGGCACGCTAACCACAAACGGGTAAACTTCTGTCTGCGTCTGGTTGACCGGTGGAGAAAGGGAGAAGGTTCGATCAGCTGAAAAAGAGCATTTGCACACTCTCCAAAGTGCAATCTGTAAAAAACCGATAGACTAGCAACTTTTCGACGATGTTCGAGACTTTGCAGTCTCGAAGAAGTAAGTTTGTCGTCACTTATGAGTCTACGGGCCCTTCGGTCGACAGAATCCAACGCTTCAAGATGGTACTTAGCGGAATCATGCCAAAGACCGCTGCAGTACTCCATACAGGATCGAACCTGGGCTGTGTACAGGTTGAGCAACTGTTCGGAGTTGAAGTACCGCAGGACCTTTGCGATGACTCCCAATTTTTTGGAAGCTGACTGTGCCATGGTTTTAATCTGACTTCCTTACCCTTCAGGGATACAGGCTTGATTATTTGTATGAAGGTATGTATGCTACTTGTTAAGAGTCCTAAACTTCTTGAAAGTGATTAATGAAATAAATAAAACAAATATTGATACAATTTGAGAATTTAATAACAATTATTCATGATTAATAAAATAATTTATGTACCCCTTTTTTGTAAATATATTATGTAATGTAAATATATTATGTAATGTGCAATTATTTTCTTATTGCATTTTTTGTAACTATTATTTAAGTCGTTGTAACACTGCCATACATTTCCGCATTTGCAATGTGATTTATAATGGCCCATTTCACCAAATGCAGGTGGGACAAATTCTATAATGGAAAATAATTCAAAGTATCTTTTAAAACTATTTTTACTGGTACATCGTGTATGGAAATATATTCATCTAAAGTTTCAAAAGCAATAATATCGCGTTAAGTTAATTCAAATGATTTTATCCTGTTGCAAGTGGGATTACGACATGCTGTTATATCATCACTGTCCATTAATTAATTCGCGGCTTCTTGTAAATAAGTGATAGGAGTGTTAGAAACACGCAAAACAGATACTTTTCTATTAACGTTACCTATTTATCGGGCAAAGTAAGTTGGTACAAGATTGTTTTTCATCGCCGCTGTATACCGAGCAAGCAACTTATATTCGATCGATAAATATACAAAACATTACAAACAAATTCAATTGTCGTTTCTTTTTGATCTGTATTGAAATAAGCTTGAGCAATTTCTGATCTAATCTTATAAGCCTCATTAGTGTTTCTCACACATTGACGTGATCAGGAGACACACTATTTGATCATTATTCTGTATAGTTTGATTTATAGTAGTATTAAGCTTATCAATATATGCTACAGCTAATGTTTAAGCAACTGAGTCTAATGCACAAGTGTTTTAAGTGATTATAGTGTTGTTACCAATCTTAAATCTGCTTCCGTTTGAGAGCAAGATAATAGGTTTTAAAGTACAAGTATTTCTTTTTTTGCTATTCAGTACACCCTTTCCTCTCCAGTTTTCTATTAAACTTGCTGAGTGAAAAAACTGAATCATCTGTAAATTCCGATGTTGACTTATTTATCTTTCTCGTACGTGAACATTGCGTAATAAATGTACTTGCTGTTTTGTTACTGTGTACATTAAAATTACTGCTAGCAATTTTTAATTCTCCTGTTAGATATTCCAAATGTTTTGTTATAAATTCATCTACACGTATTCTATAAGAATTGGTGAAAATTGGAAACAAAAGATTTTTTTATATTTTAAAACACCCATATTCCGGCAATTTCTTGCGCTCGGGCACATTTCTAGATTCCGAAACACTACTGAGAAATTCTTTATTAGGAAAACTTAAATTTTTTGTAGTGTCCGACCTGGGATTCGAACCAGAGACCTCTTGAATCGAACGTGGAGCATTCACCACTCGACCAACGAGGCAGTCTAACAAATAACGCCTGCATATAAATGTGTTTATACAATAAACGCATATTATGTGTTTGATATCGAATTTGCTCATCGGATTTTTCAGGACTATAGAGTTTAATTTAAATCAAATAACTTTTTATCCTTAAAATCTATAAGGTTCAAAACGATACATATGAAGGTAGCAGTTTCGTAGCAAGTATTGCTTAAAAATAACTCGCTTTATTTTGCGCAGTTTGTTATCACTGGATAGGTGACTTTTTTGTGTTCACCTTAAATAGTGGTTTATTTTTTTTCATTCCTAGATAGCAACTATTTATTGATTAGTAGCAACTAGAAGCAACTAGGAAGCAACTTCCTATAATAATTTCGATGTAAAATATCAGTTGTGACTCCATTCTGATGCACACTAAAAATAGTGGTATTAAACGTACCTAGAATATCGCCAGTTCATAACCGGACACGCTGTATACAACACTGTCAGCAGATTGTATTGTATTGTATTGTATGCTCCCCAACACTAGTACATTACCCAAGCAAGGAAACAATGAAACCACTGACCTAATTATCTACATGAAAACACCAGTATACTCTATCTAAAAAAACAAAGTCCATGCATGTACTATATCTCAGTAGTTCTTTCATCTAACATTGGCACTATGTATGAGGCACATTTATAGTTAAATGTTGAGCTAGACCTTAATTAATTAATTGTTTTTCATGTTTCAGAATAATGCCTGAGAGTGAGATTGACAAGCACCTCACTGCCATATCTGAAAAGGATTAGGAGTTAAATGTAAATCTGATGTATCTGCGCTGTTTCCATTATATATTTTATAATAACCTTACATATATTTTATTTCATCGTAAAGATAACATAACTTATCAAATAAACATAAAAGCAATGGAAAGCTCTTGTTGTATGTTGCATTATTTAGTTCTATGTGTTTGTAGCCAACATAAATATTGAATCTCTTACACTACAACGTACAAGGAGAGCATTCCTCATTGTTTTTTATCTATCTTAATCTACTAGTACATCAAGAAGTGCACCATCCATACCCATAGTGACGTTCTTAACATTCGCCGGTGAAAATTCTTTAATGTTCCTAATATTATGTACTGGACAGCAAAAGGTTAGACCCAATACGGGAACCTCGAAGTTTCTGTGCCGCATCAACTCTGGAAGCCATGTCACATGGTTGCACATGCTGTCACAGAATACAGATTCTCTAATCTCGCTTACAGATACTAATGGGTCATTCAGAATCATTAGTGCTAAAGCTTTATTTTTCGCCGGATCGAGAATAACAGTCCAAATATACTTCGGTACTGGAAAGCGTCCTTGACTTCCGAGTGTGATTCTGGTTTTGTTCGTATCAGATCGTAAAGCTAAAACGTCATGAGTGCCAGTATACACGTGTAAACGTCGTGACTTACGCAAAGCTGCGGCGACATCTTTATGTAAATGTTTTAAGTTACCATGTGCAACACTTCTCCAGACTAAAGTTTTTGAGGATGTCATTTTCGCAGCTCGCGAATCTTGGGTTAAAAAGTAATGAGGGCTTAATAAAGATGCGGCTGTGAGTTTCTGTTCGCCCAGAGAGATGCGTTCATGTTTGAGCAGTTCGTAAAGACGTCGATTCAATCTAGTTTCATCGGAGTATAGTTTGTCGGCGTCGTGTCGAGTGCGAGCGTCGAACATTTCGTTGAAGTTGCCAAGAAGGCTAAGGGGGGCGCGGGCGTCGGAGTGCGGGGCCAGTGGCAAAGGGGTGCGTGCCGCAACGTGGGCCGCCAGCGGCGTCGCGCGGTCTGCGTCGTAGCACAGCGTCGCAAGATGACGGATGCGACCGTTTGATTCTTGCACGCGGTAGGCGCGTCCTTCGAGTCCGGATCCGCAGTGCTCAACCTGAAACAGTTAACTGTTAGACTTAATTTCGGTTTGTAGGGATAATTGATAGGGTTACTTACTACACAGGTACTTGTGTAGTGGGTACATTTTAAAATCATTTTAAAAGCAGAATAGTAATGTCTATTAGCGTGTGTGCTGGGGTCGACACTTTTTCATATGTAGGTGCATAGGTACATATATTTCAAAGATCTGTATGACAAAGATATACTACTAAAGATAACTACAAAAAGTAGGTTACGCTGACGATACTAAGTACGTTATTAATGAAAGAAAATTCTCGAAAAAAAGCTGACACACATGCCGAAGCTGCTCTTTGTAAAGTTATCAAATGGCCTATAGTAAATCTTTAAAAAAATACTTAAGATTTTCACTAAATGCAACACTTCACCCTGATCTCAATAGTTGCAATCTTAAGGATTCATCATGTTTTTGCATAGGTATACTTATTTATAAAAAGTTACATGCAAAAAACACTTGGGCGTCAAAATGAGGGACAAGTAGAGCCAGTTGTTGTTAAATTAATTTACTTATTTATAAACTAATGTCTTAAGATGATATTATTCACTACGACAGTCAACACTTTCTTACTGTATCAATTCCTAGGAAGGAACTGCTAAAACGCCTATTCTGAGACTGGAAAGATCTCACAGAGCTTTTAATAGTAGGTACTTTTGACAAAGCCTCGTTTATACACAACTCCCGATCTGTACAAAAATTTTTACAAAACTCCTTGTGCTAAATACAGTATTGAACTTACTAATTACTTACTAATCGAACTTATCGTCAACCCTCAGCACCATCCAAAAAAAGGTTTAATAAAGTATGTCAGATTGTGCAACGCAAGACTGTATTTAGCAGCCAGCTTTACACTATACAACAAAACATTAACCTTATCATACGAAGGAACAAACCTGATGTTAGAATTAATTTAAATAATAATTCACATTCCTACATACTAACATACTATTACAAAAGCACAAACGCTTACAGACAAGGCGAACATTCTCAATTATTGAAACTACGTATTTTAGTAATATGAACTTGTATGATCTGCTACTCAGTTTTTGTTAAACCTCTCTGTTGATGACTGCGACACAGTTAATACTTCTTAGTCATCATATTTCTAATACCAGGTATGTTATTCTATTTTTGATTCCGAATAAAGATTTTGTATTGTATTCGAAGGTATTGTAAATGGGAACATCCAAAAATTCCGAATTTGAATATTCCGATTTTTAAAAATCCGAATTTCACAATCCCTAGGAGACTAAATTCCGAGTACTCAAAAACACCATTCTTATTTTATCGAAATTCATAAATACGAAATTTTAATTTGCGAGTTTCATCAGTACGAAGAATTAAAAACCCGCTGTGTTACTAGTCCGAAATAAAAATTCTGAATTTTAATTTTCCGAAAATTCAATGCTAACATTCAGATTTTGTATCTAAAACGGGTATATATTAAAAATTATAATCTCAAAAGTAAAAAAAATCTTTGTTGCGGAAAAAATTACAAAACTGAAGCGCATAGGTCAGGTGTTTGTCTGACGCGTATGTCTAACATGATAACAACAACGCCAGAACGGAATAGTCGGAATTTAGTCTCTTAGGGACTGTGAAATTCGGATTTTTAAAATTCGGATTTAAATTAATCCTTTGTCTTGCAAATAAAAAAAATAATTTTGGTTATTATTAGGTAAAAGTTCAAGTATTATAATGATCCATAGAGTTAAGAATGAAACACAAGTGTCAGCCAAATAAATTCAATGCACTTCAGGAATCAAATATTTATTTACTACTCAGTATGTCATCTAAATCCTGACATCGCATGGTAAGAAAAATAGTAACAAAATAAAAAAATCTCCTGTGACACAAATTATGATTAATAAGGCACATTTTGAAATTAGAAAATTAGGTGCGACAACGAGCGAAGCGAGGAGGAGCAGTTTGTATGTAGATAATGCTAAGTGCGAAATAATAATAAATGAAACAATACATCGATTTATTATAATTTCTTGATTATAAGAAACGAATTGCACTTATTTCAGAGATTTTGGGAGGAACACATTTTTTTAAGAAAAATGTTGGAAATTCGGAGTTTTGATATTTGGGATTCGTATTTATGATGTTGTGGATTATTATTATTTCGGATTTTTTATGGTTCGGTATCTTCAAATTCGGCATATTGATTTTCGTAATTATAATCGTTTGGAATTTTGGAGTTTCGAAGAAGAAAAATTTGGAATATTAAACACGGAATTTTGAAATTCGTGATTATGACTATCGGAATTAAGTTTTTTTGTATTTATGTAGTATACCCATTGTAAATATTTATAATGAGTTCAACAATTCTGAAGTAAATTTATAGATCGGTACTAGATAATAGTTGAAAAATATTTTTGTTTCAGGTTCATAATATTTAAACTACCATATATATTAAAAAGTTCATGTAGCAGTGCTCTGGTGAGGGGGAAAAAACTACTGTAAAACTACTGAAACTAATGTCCTAGAATCAATTTAAAAAAGTGCAAGTAAAGATATTTATACTGACCGTATGCAAAACATCTTCAACAACATCTTGCTGGCAGCTCAGATCCAGTAAATGCCTTATAGAACCATCAAGCATTTTATATCTGCCTCCCTTACACTCCGTGACGAGCGTGCTGACAAGCGGGAAGGCGGCGAATCGACCCGCGCCGCACGAGAACGCTACCCGCGCCGCCTCCGCCACGCGCAACGACCCGCCTTCGTCGGAGATCCCATCGCTGGCTGACACTAGTGGCATGTAGTCGGGGAGACATTCGGGACATTCTAAGTCGATAATGCAGTCGGTTTCTTCTGCTGTTGGTTTTGAAAATAAAGAAATGTGATAACTTTCACGTATTCGTTACCTTCTGCATATTATCCAGTTAGTTCAGAATGGCATTGCCTTTGACAGGAATCGATGCCTGAATCTACGCACCAGTTGGTAAGTTGCATTTCAAGAATAAAGCATTCTGTTCAACAATTCCAAATAATTTGAGTACATTTTAACGTTACAATATAAAAAATTAAATAGGTGCGTATAGGTACTAATATTAAAACAGAGGAAATTCTTATTCAAATTAAGTATGCAAATCACATATTGAGTATATTGGAATTATCTTTGCACCTACCAAATGAATTAGAAGATAAGATATTTAGATGCCTAAATTCCAGAACTTTTCACTGTAAGTTAGTCCTACACGTATATGATTCCGCAAATAGTAAAGCATTACAACTAAAATAAGACACTTACACTGTACAAATGCCAAAAGCACAATACACAGACCCGCAATCCTTACGTTGGTACTCATAGTTCACTCGTCTGTGAGATACTAGCTACTAAACAACGTAGCGACGAATGCTGCGAGAAGTCGCGCCCTGGTGACCTCTGTGATAACCGTGTTTGTTGACCGAGGAAAAAAGGGAAGCGTTCAGGGTTTAGTACAATAATAATAAATAACCGATAAATAATGTTGAATGTTGGACTGAAAAGATATATGAGGTGCTTAAGCACTTATTGATTTTTATTATCGAAATGCAATGTGTTTAATTAATCATTTTCTGAAATAAATTATGTAAAATAAGCATAAAAAATACGTAGAGCCTATCTATGATTAGTACTGTATTCTATGTTCTCGCGATCCCACATTCTTAGTTTATCAAGATTCATAGGATTAAGTAATCCGGAGGGGAAAAAACCTCTCGGCTATTTGTTCAACATTGTAAAATACACGAAATAGGTAATTAGGAATACAGCTTCACTACGACATGAAGTTAACCATCACAAGGCAGCTATGTAATTGTGTGTCCTAATGTCATAAGGTCGCTACCAAGAAAGTATTTATATATTATTTTTCAGTTACAGAAACATAAACAGCTTGTGAAGAGCTCAATTTCACGCCATTTTGTTATCTTTGATTTTGAAAGTTTCTCTGATAGTTTTCTTGAATTTATTTTAGGGCAGGGAGTGCTTTTAGCGAACCTCAATTTTAGAACTCTAATTTATAGTCATTCCTAGTCCTTACAGACTATTTATCATTATCCCAGTTATCTTTCTTAGATATACTTTTAAATATATACAAAATATTTTCATAAATATATTGTGATGCAAGGATTACTACAAGGCTCAACCTGGTAGCAATAAGTTGCAAGTTTCATTCGACTTGTTGGTCTTCATTATCCGCGACAGAAGTGTTCTTGACTTCTTCTATGTGTAAATACATGTACATGCAAAACATCACATAAGATTGTGACTTGTGACGGACTCAAACAACAATTTTGCCATATCTATAGTGATTCATTAGCAAAACACAAAAAAGCCGGGGCCAGATAGCTTGAACTTAGTTCAAAATCTTCTGGGTATCACGTTCAATGTAACTGTACCGCTACACCTGCTTTAACGTCCAACGACGTATTAGTTATGAGCTTTAAAATGGATCGGATGTCGATCCCGGTCAGTGCCATTTAGTTTTATTTTAACACTAAGGTGGTTCTTAAAGACTGCCATAAATGCTTTTTTGTGTTTTTTTTTTGGCCGCGTAAGCGGTTAAGGCCGCGCAGCACTCTCCGCGGGGAGGGAGGTGGTAATTGCGTCATGCATACCTCCGCAGCCGTCTGCGGGATGATGTGGGACTCACTAGAGTGGCACCTACCCACTAAAAACCACCTTGATGGCTGTGGCAAGATTCTGCCGTTAGCCTTCATCGGAAGCGACACCCTATTAGGGAAAGGAGTGCGGCGCAGGTGGGGACCCGCTAACGGGTCGTCCGCCGCAGAAACTAATTAGTGGTCCGCCGGTTCTATTGGACTATTTGAGGGATCAGTTCATTTAAATGAACTGAGAAGGGAACTATGCTCTGTCAAAGCTATGAGTCGCTGTATAGGCGAACGTGAAGCCTTAAGTTTACGGGCTGGTATTGATATCTCGTTGAGATCAACCTCCTTGATAGCCTCAAATATCGCTGTCAGGTCATTTGCCATAGAAAGTCGAGATGAGGTCTGGGAGAGGTGGGATGAGGGCGTACAGCGGGGCGCAGTCTCCAGTTTTTCTGGAGCAGGCTTGGGCTGTATGGGATTTGCGGCCGGGGTTAACCGACAACGCAATGGCGGAAAGTTAGCCGGAGTAAGGGCGAGGTGGCTCTTTGAAAGGGACCGGGGTGCGTGATGGCTGCCCCTGTAGTTTGCGGTGTGGCTGGACTGGCCACAAAGCATGCATTCGGGTGGGGTGGGAGTTTCAGGAGTGCGATTGCACTCCTTAGTGTAGTGAGGCACCAGGCACTTTACGCACCTGGGCGGGGCGGCGCAGTTGGCCGCCGCATGCCCTGGCAGTATAACTGGCAGCGGTAGCACTGCCCGGGGTGACCGCGGCGATGAGGCGCCTCGATCGAGATTCCAGAGAGGCTGCATATAGTGGCAGCCCCTCTGAAAATCTCCCTGGATTTGGGGACGTTGGCGAGAACCACCAAGGCAAGAGGGTGACGTCATCCATACTTGCTGTGTATTTTATGCAGAGGTCTTTAAGATGTCCTCGTTCTTTAATTCGAACGGGACCCCTCGAAGTACCGCTCTTATCTTAAGCTCTTCTGGGAGAGCGTAAGTCTGATAAGCAATTTGCTTAACCGGTGAGAAGCTTAGTTAAAGCTCTGAAATCGTCAATAGACGAGATATTAATAATGAGTGAAATAGTAATACGTGTTATTTGTAACTGTTTGTTTCCCAAATAAAGAAAAATAATGATTTTAATTGACTCACCCGAGTTGGGAGCTCGAGTGTATTGAATCTTGTGCTTTTTGCACATGTTCGAAACCTCAGACCAACGGCCCCCTTTTCCCGAAGGAAGGCGGGTGGTGGAACCTGAGGCTTCGCTGAGGTGGAGGGTAGGGTTACTTGGCGTGACATAGCTCGGCAAGTCTACCCCCCCCCCCCCCCCCAAGTATCCAAACGACGAACACCCGCAAGCGGCACCCGTTCACGAGTTAACGTGGGATCCAGCCATCGCCCTCCTCAACCATATTAGAGGGAAGTGCGCGACCCGTCACCCGACGCTACCATAAGAAGAAGTACTTTAGTGACAATGAGGCTTAAGATATTAGACACATTACACATGTTTTGCTACAAATACTAGTAAAATCCTGTTAATGAGGGGATTATACTAATGGGCTTTTTTCATCCAAATAATCGGATAGTTTATAATATGCTTTAGCACACAACTTCTACTTTATAGTTTCTTTGAATTTGTATATAGGAAGACCTTGGATATCCTCAGGAACCTTATTATAAAAGCGTATACATTGGACCCATGAATGAGTTAGTGACTTTATGAAGCCTACTATTATGCGCTGCCAGCATATTTTTTACTCTTGTGATTACATTGTGCAGATCTTTTTTTCTTTTGAACAAGGTTATGTTCTTTTTACATACATTAAATTTTCTAAAATATATTGTGAATGGAAAGTAAGAATATTTATTTCCTTAAATTTACTTCTAAGTGACAACCTTGGACCGACCTGATACATTGCGCGAACAGCCCTTTTCTGCACAATAAATATAGTATCGACGTCGGCAGCACTCCCCCACAACAGAATGTCATATGTCATGAGGCTGTGGGAGTAACCGAAATAGACTGAACGAGCAGTTGTTTCATTTGCAATTTGTCTCATTTTTTAACAGCATATGCGGCAGAGCCAAGCCTTTTCGCTAAACCATAAACATGCAGTCCCCACTGGAGTTTGGCGTCTAAGGTTATGCCCAGAAATTTACAGTTGAGTTTACAGGAGTCAGCTCCTGGCTTTTAACTACAATGTTTGTGTTTGCCTATTTGATATTTGGCAACGTAAACTTAACACATTTAGTTTTGTTTTCATTGAGGAGCAAATTATTAGCTGAGAATCACTTCTCTGTGTTGGAGATGCATTTGTTTACTGCTCGGTAGTCAGTTTCTTGTATTTTGATTTTAAATAAAAAGGAAGTATCGTCAGCAAACAATATGACCTCGCATGATTCTGAATGACCGATGGCAGGTCATTGGCATATACCAAAAATAGGAAAGGACCAAAAACTGAGCTCTGGGGCACACCCATTATCACTGCCGACCCTGATGATCCGAGCTTGGGTTGCGTCCAAGAAAGACTCGGTCGCGGCTGCGCTCGTAGGAGCGGTGCGCTTTCGGTGCCAAGGGGCGTCAACTTCACACTCCATGTCGCTGGAGGTGGGTGACGTGAGCGGGCCTAAGACAAGAGGAGCCTGAGAGGTGGGGAGGGGGTTAGAAGTACCTATTATCTGGCTAAAGATAACAGGGTCTACCTTGAAGCCAAAAGCGGCGAGGCCATTGGCGAACTGCTTCAAAAATCTGAGACCTATTTGAGCCAACGCGGAGGGTTGTATAATGTATGAACCAAACCTTTCAACGAAGACTAACTTCCTAAACCTCCCTACCCGCGTTAGGCTTAGTTATCACCGTTAGGTATCCACCTGTTAACGAAGAACTTACGACGACTCGTAGTGCTGGAATGAAGAGCTTGCCGGAGCTGCAAGCGACGATGTTAAAGTTGCTCCGTGAAAACGACAGTATGAAATTTGGGGCGCTCAACTAGTGCGGGGACTAGGCAGAGCGCAGGAAAGCAGACAGCGACACACGTGTGAACGAGTCCGCACGTAGATCGAGTTTCGCTTTAAATGCCAAGGAAAGCATTGCGAGGAAACCCACATACGTAGGAAATAATTTCGAAGGTATGTGTTAAGTCTGCCAATTCGCTGTGTGGTTGTCCCTGCAGTAGGAGTGTTATGGCTGTCATGATAATTGCTTTAAAACCTACATTACAATGGAGGTTGAAGCAGCTGCACTGGTTTCCGCAATTGGATTGTTTTCCAAAGGACTGGTTCCGCTTGAAATACCTCTAAGACCCACTTGCGCGGTTCTGAGTAAAAACAACTTACAGTTAGTAAGCTAGTTAATTGAAAAATGGCAATCAATTGACGATCTGGTGCGGCGGGCTATTTCTATGTGTAGACAGAGCTTTTAGTTTCGTTCTAGGATGTCCGTTAGCTGGTAGTAAAGTCACGCTCTAACTTTACTATTGACTTTCACATTCATCATCATTATTATCATTCATAATATTATCATTCTCATAAATGTAAAGGAATATTAATGACACACCAGGCTGTATGGCGTAATTCTTTAGCCTTTCTTATAAGAAAAACATGAGTTTCACACAATGTTTGTTTACCTTGCTGAGCTTGCTTGTTAGCTTATAAACGGAAACAGACATAACATAATATCACCCCCTTCCCTAACCGGGTGACGCTCCGATGAAGGCTGCTTAGCATGCCACAACTAGCACAGGGTGGTTTTTAGTGGGTAGGTGCCACTCTGGTGAGTCCCACATCACCCCGCAGAAGTCAATGCCTGCGGAGGTATGCATGATGCATCTTCCACCTCCCTCCCCGCGGAGGGAGCTGCTCAGGCGGCTATAAATAAAAAAACCGTATCATATACACATATGCACGTGTAAAGCATTGTTACTACCCTTGTTCCTCTAATTAGAATTGTACATATCTAGTCCTTTCTTTCCTTGGAGTTGCAACAGTGACACACATATATGAAAATCCTGAGCGTGGCAGCCACAAATCTGATAAGCTACTGGCGCCGCCAATTTCAGAGAATATCTACTAAAATAATTTTTATTGTCCACTCCCATCAATGAACAAGTATGTGTAGTATTTAATTTCTTATCAGTTTTTTTTTATGTAATTTCATCTTAATAATAATAATAAAAACTCTTTATTGCCATTAACAAAACAAAAACAAAGTACAATAAAAATAAATTAATTTAAGAAACTGACAATTTGGGCGGCCTTATCGCTTAAAGCGATTTCTACCAGGCAACCCTCTATAAACTATGAGAACAGAGTAACAAGTGAAACATAATTGGGCAGAGTTTTTAGACTTGAGAATGTATATATAAATATAGTATACTATAATGAATAAAAACCATAATTTTACACATACATAGTAGCTATGTAATATATAAATACTACATAAATACTATGTAAAAAAAAAAATATATATATATATATATATGTATATAAATATACAGTTAATATATAAATGAATATGAAATGTTATGTTGGATAAATATTAGATAGAAAGTACTTTTTTAAATTAAACTTAAAAGAAGTGACAGTCCTAGCAGTATGTAGATGAGGAGGCAGGGAATTCCACAAACCTACAGCACGCACTGTAAATGATCTGTGAAAAAATTCAGATGTGTGATGTGGCGTGGACAGAAGCATGTTGTTAGATGAACGTAAGGATCGGTCGTGATCCTGATGTCGAAATCTAAAACACTCCTTTAGGTACTTTGGAATAGATGGGTTGAACAGTGTTTCATAGAGAAGAGAAAGAATGTGTGTATTCCTGCGAAGTCGAATTGGGAGCCACTTGAGCTTAGCGCGAAAATCAGAAACATGGTCATATTTTCGTAATGAAAATATAAACCGTATACATACATTTTGGAGGCGCTCAAGTTTGTCAAGTTGCTCCTCGGTCAGATCTAGATAGCTTATATCTGCGTAATCCAGTATAGGGAGGAAAAGTGACTGTGCGAGCGTAATTTTTGTCGGTAAGGGAAGGAAATTTCGAAGTCGCCTCAAAGATCCCAACGCAGCAAATAACTTCCTGCTAACAGCGTCAACTTGGTGTTTCCACGATAAGGTGTTGTCCATGTAAACACCAAGGTTTTTGACGGCTGAGCTAAAAAGTATTCGCTCACCTTCAAACATAACAGGTGGCAATGAATTGAAGTCAATCCTAGCTAGCATATTTGAACTACCTATTAGTATCAACTGTGTTTTAGAAGGATTAACTTTTAAACCGAAACGTTTACTCCAATCTGCAATCTTGAGCAAATCATTATTAGTGGTATTTACTGCGTGGATTATGTCATTGGGGCAGGCATGGGTGTAAATTTGAAGGTCATCTGCATACAGGTGGTAGGAAGAAGATAAAGACTGAGTTATTGAATTAATGAAAATGGCAAACAATAAGGGAGATAGCACACCACCTTGAGGGACGCCGGCAGTTGTGTCACACCAGTCGGATACATTCACATCCACAGATATACGCTGCCTGCGTCCATGTAGATAACTACGAAGCCAGCAAATCACCGTTGGAGATATGTTGAGTGACTTTAAGACACCGAGAAGAACATCAAAATCCACAGTATTAAACGCATTACTAAAATCAAGTAAGCTTAGTAGTGTCAGTTTCTTATTTTCCATGTTACTGCGAATGTCGTCTGTGATTTTAATCAGGGCAGTAACCGTACTATGACCCGGACGGAATCCAGATTGAAATGGATTCATAAGGTTATTTTTATAGAGAAAGGATAGGATTTGATGGTGTACTAGGCGCTCTAGCACTTTGGAAAGAAAGGGAAGTATAGAAATTGGACGAAATTCAGAGAAAGAACTAGGATTGGCCTTTTTTGGTAAAGGAACTATGTTTGCTGATTTCCAGGCCTTAGGGAAGGTTGCTGAGGATAAGGAATTATTAAGAACTTTTGTGATTATTGGAGTTAGGAGATCGAGTAAAGGAATAAGCATATTACGGCTAATGCCATCGTAACCCACAGCGTTGGATGAGATGGATATGATACTCTTCCTAACATCACAATCGGTGAATTGTTGAATTTCCAATTGAGGAATATCTGGGTACGGCAAAGATGAAAGATATTTTAAGGTATGGTCTTTTATAGATCCGTCCATGGTTGAAGTGCATGTGAAGTATTTATTTAACAGATTCAAGTCGATATTGGAGGACATACAATCACTTTTAGATTTGCCAATACCCAATGATCTTAAAAATTTCCAAACTTTAGCTGGATTTTCATTTTCTACAGATTTGTGAATGTGGTGGCGTTGTGCGTCCCTACACACTCTGTTGCAGTGATTACGAACAGTTTTGTAACGCTCCTTATTTATATCAGAAGGGTCTCTTTTATATTTCCAGCGCGCCGAATTCTTCTTTTTTAAAAGCAATTTGATATCATCCGTTAACCAAGGAGCAGGTAAATGTTTTAATTTCACTGGCCGATTAGGAGCGTGTCGATCATAAAGGTCTATAACTAAAGAATTGAATAAGTTGATCTGATCGTCCACGCTCGTTAAAGTATTCACTCCAAACCATTCAATATCAGCTGCATCTTTATGAAGTTTATCTAAGTCAATGCCGGCAAAATTACGACGCATTAGAATTTTAGGCTTTAATTTAGGAAATCGGATCTTATAAGATAGAAACAAGAGGTCATGATAGGAAAATGCATCCGCACTGCACTGACCATGTGTGGCAATGCAGTTGACTGATGACACCAATATAAGGTCAAGGAGGGAAGGTTCACAGTTCGGAAAGAAATGTGTGGCATTCAGTTGAGCCAAGTGTAGGTTACTGGATTTTACGGCAGATAGTAGTCGAGCAGTACGGTGGTCACTTTTCAGCATACAAGTATTAAAGTCACCCATGATAATAGTATGCTTGTACAAGGGAGTCAGATCTTCTAGAATCTTTTCAAACTCATGAAAGTAATCTATATGTTTCGATGGACTGTAAATAACACCTAGAAGAACTTTAACATGTAACATTACGACTTCAATGAAAAGATATTCTAATTGCGAGCCATGCTGCTCACATGATTTAGTGATAACAGTGTAGGGAATTCCTGTTCTGAGGTAGATTGCAACTCCACCACCAGTTCTGGAAACCCTGTCATTGCGAATCAGCTGATATCCAGGCAAGGAATATGAAGTGGAAGGTAAACATGGCTTAAGCCACGTTTCCGAAACAAGTATAGCATGGAGGCTATCAACATCAAAAGCATTAAGCATATCTATATGATGTGCAGGAATACTTTGGGCATTGATATGAACTACATTAAAATTACGGGGCACATGATTGAATTGAGAATCTAAATATTCACTAAGGGAAGGAGAGGTGCTTTGAAAACTGAGGTCGCTGTTCAAGCCATCTGAGGAGCACGTTTCATATTGCAAAGAGTCACTGTCACTGTACATGAATAAACTTAATAATAATAAAAATATTATATAAATATACCTATATTTCAAAGAAATTAATAATAATAATAAACTATATACATATATATATCTATTTAAATACCTGAATGTTAGTTAAAAAACTAATGAATAAACTACCTGCCGCTTATACAAAGTTAAACAAAGAAAAAGAAAAGTACATACTTCAAGTCATTAATTAGAAATGAAGTGATGATTTGAAAAAGAAGTATACACAAATATTTTAACAAACACTCCAGAATAAACTCGATTTTAGAATAGGCTGTACGATAAATACTCAACCAAAGGATTTGGGAATTTAAAAACAAGAACAATATTTTTGATTGACATATAAAATCAATCAATCACTCAAGACACAAATAAAAATAAAAAATAAATTAAAAATTGATAATTACCAGCGAATTGACATAATATATAATATACAAAGATAAAAATAGAACTTATGAAGATAATGCTGCATAAAAACAAAGGAAATTTGCTCAGAACAATTAAGATCTGGGAAGCAATGAAAAAAAAGAATAAACATTTGACTTTTTAACAACTTGGAGAAACAAAATACCTCAACAACTTATCTTCTTACTGGCCGTCTGGTTTTTGCCACTGCTACGCCGGTCTTAGACTGCTTTACATTAACGTCTAAGGATGCTTCAGTCATGGGTGGAGTTGCAACAGGAATGTTTTCGAGTTCGTTCAATGTAGAGATTCGGTGCCGAAGTCCATCCACACCGAGAACAATAATCTCGCCATCCCTGGTCCAACACTTTTTGATACCAAACCTCTGCCGTGCTGCAATGAAGGTGTTGTGTCTTACTTTTGTTAGAAACTCAGACACTGTTATGCCCGATCCTTTAAGTGCAGTTTTTGATGTCCAGATCTTGTCACGAACAGACACATTGCAAAACTTCATAATAATTGGTCGTGGTTTACCATCCGTCTTCATGCTGCCCATACGGTGACAAAACTGTATGTCTGCCTTAGACAGGTCAGCCACCTTAAGATGATCTGTGGCAATCTTGATCACAGAATTGGTGACATCCTCTTTTTTGTCCTCTTGCACACCATGAAGAAGCAGTAATTTTCGTCTGCCTTTCATCTCCAGCCGGTCTGTCACTTGATTCAATAAAACAACCTGTTTTTGAAGAGTTTCAAGAGCGGAGAAAATGAATGATTTGAAGTTTGCAAAGTCTGATGCCAAGGATGAAGTAGTATGTGAAGTGCTTGTTGATTTGCAAAGATCCTGTTGAAATTGGTCAATCCTTGTGTTGAACATGTCCATGAGCTCCTGCATGTTGTTGTTCACAGTTTCAAGTGTGATACTCATCTTTTTTGTTATGTAACTTTAGTTGAAGTATGAAATTTAAAGGAAACTTATTAGCTGGCAGGTACTAAGTGTTATTCACTATTATTTAGCATATATTTGGTTTCAAATCTGTACAGAATACTATTTTATTTAAATAAATATACAGAGCTACAATTTTTAATGTTCCTCAGTTGAGACCTACCCTCAATTATCTAGATAGTGTTTTAGTTATATATTAGTTAAAGTTAATAAAGCACTTTCTTTCTTTGCAACATGGATACACAATTGTTATCTTACATATAAAGATATCTATAGAACTTTGAAACCGCAGTGAGGTCTGGCGATCGTCGTCGAAACTTATACAAAAATCAACTATTTTTGTATCTAAAATCATTTTTAAATCTTCCTCTTGAATTAAAATAATTTCTTGAATGAAAATATTAAAGCATATTTAAGGACATAGATATTTTAAAAAAGGCAATACAAACAATGCTACGTACATGAAGTACATTAGTGTGTTATGCACCTACTTAACCAAGGAACCTAAAAAAAAGTCAACGTTCCCACGGTGAAGACCACGCGCTTCGTCCGTCGCATCTTTACTTCACTTTTGGTTCTCACATCGGCCATTAGAGACATTATTTTAATAATGAGTTAAATTGTAATTTTTAATTGTAAAGCTTTTGAATCGAAATAAAACTTATATTAATTTCAATTTTTGTAGGTTATTTTTTTTTAATCGTACGGCTGTAGCCTTCGTAATTAGTGCTTGTTTGTAACAACTTTGTTGCATTGACCTCAACCAATGGACCCCTAAGTACGAAAAAAACGTGCAAACCTAAACTTTGAAAATAACGTACAATGGCGTCCATTTTTAGGGTTGCACAACGAGTATTGAATCTACTATCGATATTTTAGAACTAAATATTGAACTTGAAATATAGTACTGAAATTTAATGAACTTTTTTAAGAGATTAACGTAAATGAAATAATCATAGTTTATAGTTTATTTAATTTCATTATAATTCTTTTAATATAAAAAATAAAGAACTATACCGTTTATTTTCTTATTCCTGATATAGTCCCGTCAAATTAGCTAGAATAATAGTAGTCAGTTTGCATTGATTCCCAACATGCTGAATTTTGGTACAGACCTGGGGTACACTATTATAAATAAAACACCGAAAGATCCCATGTTTGCTTAAAAAGTTATTCAAGGTCAATCATCAAAGTTTTCGGTTCAATCAATTAAAGTCTGGCTTGTCTTCAATGATTACGATTCATAAATAGACAAAACAACTACCTGCCTATTCAATGACAAAATTAACAATTCTAAGCAAACTTAATTCCCTCATTCTTCACGCCTTTTTGTTTCAAAAATACACGCATAACGGCAAGCAAAGCAAATACCGTTTCGATATGATTTACTGCGTAAGCGCTTGTTATCATTTGCATCGAAAGTATGAAAAATAAAAACATTAATAATGATCATCAATATCTGGTTAAATAATCAAAGCTCCGGAACATCACTTTCGACAGCTTTTTTTGACAGAAATGTAACAATAAATGGCGATTTTTGGCACCCTATATATTTTAGTGACAACATTCAAAAATAGTACTATCTGAAATGAAATGAAATATTTATTTTCTCAACATTGATAATTACTTGTTCTTATTGACGTAAAATAAAACATGATTCTACCACCAGTTCGAAAAAACCTTCGTGAAGAAGAACTGGCAAGAAACTTCACGGGTATATTTTTTTTCAAAATAAATTTACAGAGTCTCTTTATGTCTATACAAAATTATTCTTTTCTGCATCTGTTAGCTCGGCAAGTCTCCCTCCCCCCAAGTATCCAAACGACGAACACCCTCAAACGGCACCCGTTCACGAGTTAACGTGGGATCCAGCCATCGCCCTCCTCAACCATATTAGAGGGAAGTGAGCGACCCGTCACCCGACGCTACCATAAGAAGACGTACTTTAGTGACAATGACGCTTTAGATATTCATCGGGACGAAGAACTCATCGCCCATACAGACACATTACACATGCTTTGTTACAAATACTAGTACAATCCTGTTAATGAGGGGATTATACTAATGGGCTTTTTTCATCCAAATAATCGGATAGTTTATAATACACACAACTTCTCCTTTATAGTTTCTTTAAATTTGTCAATAGGAAGACCTTGGATATCCTCAGGAACCTTGTTATAAAAGCGTATACATTGACCCATGAATGAGTTAGTGACTTTATGAAGCCTACTATTATGAGCTGCCAGCATATTTCTTCCTCTTGTGTTAACATTGTGCAGATCTTTTTTTCTTTTGAACAAGGTTATGTTCTTTTTAACATACATTAAATTTTCTAAAATATATTGTGAATGGAAGGTAAGAATATTTATTTCCTTAAATTTACTTCTAAGTGACACCCTTGGACCGAGCTGATAGATTGCGCGAACAGCCCTTTTCTGCAGAATAAATATAGCATCGATGTCGGCAGCACTCCCCATAACAGAATACCATATGTCATGAGGCTGTGGAAGTAACCAAAATAGACTAATCGAGCAGTTGTTTCATTTGAAATTTGTCTAATTTTTTTAACAGCATATGCGGCAGAGCCAAGCCTTTTCGCTAAACCATCAACATGCGGTCCCCACTGGAGTTTGGCGTCTAAGGTTATGCCCAGAAATACAGTTGAGTTTACAGGAGTTAGTTCCTGGCTCTTAACTACAATGTTTGTGTTTACCTGTTTGACATTTGGCAATGTAAATTTAACACATTTCGTTTTTTTTTCTTTTTCTTTTTTTTTCTTTCTCTTTTTTTCTCTCTTTCTTTTCTCTCTCTCTTTCTTTTATTAGCATTTGTGTATAAGTAGAGGGAGACAATCAAGTTCTTCCTCTTCTATGATTCGATATACACAACTACTTATTTATATAGGAAATTACGACTACTCCATGTATTTATCACCTCGCTGCTTTGTTGCGTAAAAAAGAGGCGTGTTTGTGTTTACATTTTTACAAAATATTGCTTCCCTGATTGTAGCTAATTTTTTGCGTAATTTTCAATTATTTTGGCTAGAATGCGATACACTCACGGTGAAGTGCTGTGCTCCGAAATATGACAATGCATCATACATAAAATTTCAATATACATATATCGTCTCACCGGTAAGTATTTTTGGTGCAATAATAAAATGTTGTAATTCCTTTTTAAATGAAAACCTATTTTGTCTTTCAACTCCTATAAAGTAAATCAGTTTTTCCTTCTCTTTAAATGTACAGTTTTACGTAGATATTTGTTATATATCTATGAAATATTTCAGTTCTATGCTATCAAGTCAATACTTGACATTTAAATTACTTGTAAAACACGGGGCGGACTTGGTATTCCAATGATAACATGTATTTTTTTTTGGGTGTGAAGTTTTTTATTTAACTTAATGCAAGATGCAACTTAATGCTTAAGATGCAAGAAATTTGTAAACATATATTTCTCAGTTTGAATGGCACAAATTGCGTTCGTGAAATTATCCAGATTCAAATTATATTTTCGACTACGCCTTGTTACTTGGAAAGCTAACTAATTTCAGAAGTTCTTTGAAAACTAAATTATTATTATTCACTTATTGTAACAAAAAAAATAATACAATGAGAGTACAAGCCCTGACTGCTGAACTAGCGTAAGCTGTTTGTCGGCAGTCAGTTACTTCACAAAGCAAGAGAAACTTATTAACTTATCACTTATACTTACTAAGTTTAAACATGTATAGAAAATCAATAAATTATTTTACAATTAAGTATGATTCAACAATATGCTCACTGTGTGTAAGAGTGCGCGTGTAAAAAGAAGATAAAAAGGGTATATGGTATTATCCAAAAATTACATTTAAGAAAGGTCTGGATTAAAAACATAAATAAAAAAGATTGGCAGCCTAATTCAACGAGTGTGTTGTGCTCCAAGCACTTTGCTGACCAATATAACGTAGATATTTTTAAAATAAAGTTCCATGAGGGTAGCCTCAGTTACTTCACAAAGCAAGAGAAACTTATTAACTTATCACTTATACTTACTAAGTTTAAACATGTATAGAAAATCAATAAATTATTTTACAATTAAGTATGATTCAACAATATGCTTACTGTGTGTAAGAGTGCGCGTGTAAAAAGAAGATAAAAAGGGTATATGGTATTATCCAAAAATTACATTTAAGAAAGTTCTGGGTTAAAAACATAAATAAAAAAGATTGGCAGCCTAATTCAACGAGTGTGTTGTGCTCCAAGCACTTTGCTGACCAATATAACGTAGATATTTTTTAAATAAAGTTCCATGAGGCTACCATACTTTTTATTTCACCAGATTAGTGCTAACAAGACTTGCTCATTTCGTAATTTTAGATTTGCAAAAGTTTAAGCTCATAATTTTTTTGTTAAAATAAAAACGTAGCATTTTCATTTTATTAGGAAGACAAATATTTTGTTAACTCCCTTAAATAAAAAAAAGTTATAAAAACGTTTTAATAAATAAATTTTTAGTAATTTGTATACATACATAGTATGAGAATATTAATAAAATATATAATAAATAATAATTTCATGTTGACAATAAAATTTGGTGTTCCCATTAGATAATAATCCCCTCTAACGCCCACATTCCGTAAGTCCATTCCTTACGGGAACATGAATACAAAAATGAGCACAGAAGTAGCAATGGAAGCAACTGTTATAATGCAATATCTAGCAGCAAGGCCAGTGATTGTATATAAATTGCTTCATTTTATTTAGCTATTGAATTAATTTATGTAATCAATCATACAATACAAGTAAGATTATATTATTCAAAAAGATTAGAAGATTTTTATACTAATAATAAATTCACTTTTGGAATTTATACAAATACAATACAAAATACAAATTTCTTTATTAAGTAAAACATCAATTACAACGTTGAACATCACCCTTATTTGGTACGTAGACCTATATTAGGGGTGACGACTCCTCCTTTTGGATTAACAAAATTTACCTAATAAATTCGCGTACAAATGCAAAAAACAAATTGAAAAAGAAAAATAACAATATAGACGAAAAATTCCATACAGTATTAGAACAAACAGTTATAATTTTTGGTGTAGGGTACATTGCAATATCATACTTACTCTGTTTGGCGTTCTTAAGAAATGACATTTTTTGTGTAGGGTAAATTACCAAATTTATAATACATTAAATATAATTCATAAGCTTACAGCGTTTGATATTGTAACATTTGATTTAAAAGTACATTTAAGATGGTGAATTATATTCCCATGTAACTTATTTTTAACAAATTTATTTAATTTATAATAAACTATTCTCAAATTGTTAAAAAGTAAAAGAAAACAAATGTAGAAGGGCATTGAGCTATAGAATAACAAAATAAAGATTTAGATTTTTCAAGTAGGTGGTTTTAGTATATTTTTATTATATTATTTTAGTATATTACTCAATATGTATTTATTATGTATATTTTGGGTATGTATTATGTGATAATTAGGTTATGCATTTTACTCTTACTATAGAATTGTCGTTAGTAAATGTTCTGTTTGATCGTAGTCAAGTGTTTTCAACCATTTTGATACAGTAATTTTACATTTTTTATCGGCATGGAGTATATTTTAAGTTTTCTGTTTATAGAATTATAAACTCTTAAATATTTTACATTAAACTGTTTTGATGCGAATTCTGTATTTACTTTAATAACATTGTAGGGGTTTCGTTTATTTAGCATAATTTTATCTGTGAGTTTGTTATGAACTTTGTTTCTGAACTTTTAGGACACTTTGTAGGACTTATAACTGTCTTACAGTTAAAAGATCTGTATCTTGGTATAGTTGCGAAGTGCTATATAATTTATTTCTGAAATGTATAATTTTAGGAATTTTTCTTTGTGCTCGTTCAATGGTCAGGATTTTAGTTTTAAAGGTTTCACCCCAAACACTGATGCAATAAAGTAGAACTGATGGACCAGAGCTATATAAATGTATTTAATAAGGTTTTTATCGCAGACATGTCGCAACCGTTTGAATATCTAGACCATTTTTATAGCTCTGGCTGCAACGGCTTCTATTTGCTGATACCATGACAACTGACTGTCTAAAATAACACCTAGATACTTTGTTGTGTAAACTTTTTCAATTGTTGTGCAGTTACAATGATTGGGTTGAGACAAATTACAGGTATGAGCTTTAATTGTATGGTTTGAGGGAGGCTGAGTGGACTTGCGAATCGAAAATGTTATATAACAGGTTTTTTTTTTAAATTTAGGGTGAGAGAATTTATTTCTTACCATTTTAGTACAGATTGCAATCCTACTTGTGCTATATTTAAAACTGCCTTCCAGCTGGTACCACTGAATAATAAAGCAGTATCGTCCGCGTAAGAGAATACACTGCCATTGTCTAGGTTTAAGTTCCTCAGATCATAAATATATATTAAGAACAGTGTTGGGCCTGAAACACCGCCTTGAGGTATTCCATACCTAGTGGTTAATATGGGTTGGCTGAGGGTGTCATGAATTTTCACAAGTTGAGAACGGTTTAATAAGTAGTCTGTAATTAACTGTAAAAATGAGCCTCTAATCCCTATTTTTTCTAGCTTGCACAACAGGATGGGAACAGAGATGGTGTCGAATGCCCTTTTTAAGTCCAAAAATATACATAAGGGTTTCATTTTTCTATCAATGAGCTCTGTGATATTTCGAGTTAGGTCATGAACTGCATCTTCAGTACTAATTCCTGCTCGAAATCCGTACTGGGATTTGGAAAGTTCATTTTTGTTCAGATGGTTTTTAAGACGTTGATTTATACATTTTTCGAGTATTTTTGATATGACTGTTAAAACAGAAATGGGTCGATAATTATTGACGTCATCTCTGTTCCCTCCCTTGGGCACACGATAAATGATAGACCGTTTCAGAGCTTGGGGAAAAATTCCTTGTTGAAGTGATAAGATACATATTTTGGTAATTATACGTGAAATAGACTGTTTAGCCATTTTGATGAATTTGGTTGTTATATTGTCGTGTCCAGGGGCTGATTCCAATTTGAAACTATTTATAATATTATTTATTTCTGAGACATGGGGTTCTATTACTCCTATGGAGTTTTGTTGAACGGGAAGTTGATTATAATAATATTTTGAAGAGTCATCCGTTTGTATGTCTTCTGCCAGTAATCTCCCTACATTGTTAAAATAATTGTTAATATAATCTGCGGATTGAGTTGGTGAAGATTTAAGATTTAAAAGTTCAATATTAGTGTTTCCTTTTTTATTTAAGTCTGTAATCGTTTTTATACAATTCCAAAATGATCTGTTGTTAGATTTTGAATTAGCGAGTAACTGCCTTTCATATTGTTTTTTTAAGTTTTTAACTAATTGATTGCAATAATTACGGTAGCGTCGGTAAGTAATTTGAAGCATAACATTGGTTTCATCATTACGTGCCTTTTTTTGTAATTTATTTCTGTTTTTGATACATTTTAAAATGCCTGGTGTCATCCAGGGCTTGATACATCTTTTGTTGGACGGAATTTTTATTGTTTTCGTATTAGATTTAAGAGCGTCTGTAATAAAAGTTATAAGTTCATTAGTAGTTTATTTGGGTCTTGGTATTTGAAAGAATGGTAGAATCAAAATTTTTATTTAATGTTTTAAGGGTCTCATCGTGGTTTATAATTGATTTAATTTTAGGAGCTCTGTGTGATTTTGCATTGTTGTATAGTCAAATAATTGTCATTTTATGATCCGTGATTGTAGTGTCAAGGATAAATGCTGTACATGCGAAATACTGTACATAGTCTAAGTTTGTCATAATATGGTCTAAGCAACTATTTATTCTAGTGTCAAACCTATGGCCAGGGATAATCCTAAATGATGCCAACATGTCTTGATACTTGTCACAATACCTATCTTGGTTTCCTTCCAGTATATTAATGTTAATGTCCCCTGTTATTATAAAATTGTTTTTTAGATTGGGTTTCTTGAGATACTTCCTCAAAGATTCTATGAAATTTTCAGTAGTAATTCGAGAAGGTGGGCGATAAATGCAGATTAAAGTGTACACTTCAGAAGAATTTGATAGAGTTATCTCAAGACAAGAGGCACCTTCTAAAAATATTTCCTTTACTTCGTGTTTTACTGAATCGTTCACAAAAACCACAACTCCATTATTTTGGTTAATTTTTTTTGTTGAGCTATAAGTCTGATAATTATGTTTTTGTGGAAATGGTTTATACGGGTTTATTCTACATTCCGTTAAAACAATTATGTCTATATCAATATTAAGAGCTGTGAGATTTATGTCCAAGTCATCAATGTTCGCAGTTCTATGAATGCTTCTAATGTTTTGAGTTATTATAGTCGCTATTGGGGATTTTAATGTTGTTGCAGTTGCCGTGAAAGAATCTATATTACATTGTCGGGCAGTTATATTATTAAAGTAATCTAATTCATTTATAACATTTATAATACTATTTTCCATTTAATATTTGAGACAAACAGTCGTTTACAATTTGTGTGCTTTGTATCTTAATGGTTGTGAGCGTTTTGTAACAGATTTTCTCAATAATAGAAGAGTAAAATAATTTGTTGTACCTTTCATAATAACAACTAGCATATTGACATATTAAGTTAATGTGAAATCGAGAGCTTACTTTACCAAAAATACGAAAATGATAAACTATGGGACAGTTACATTTTAAAAAGAAAAGTTTAAAAGTGGTGGAATGTACATTTAGTCATTAATTTTTGAGTTTTTGGATTATACTTTCATTATTTACCAGTGTGACTGGAGAGTCGTCCTGTTTCCTCACATATACACGCCCAAATGATGTCCAGCAATACTTATAGTTTTTTACTCGCTTTAGGTCTCTGGCCAGGAAATAGAGTCTTGAAGATTTTTGGGTTAGATGTTCTGCAATAAAAATTAGTTCACCGGGGTTCTTATTTATTCCCAGGTTTTTAGCACTTAGCTTGTTTTGATTATTTTTCCCATTATAGATCTTAGCATTTTTCAAAAAACTTTCCTTGGTTATGTTAGACACGAAATTGACGATTATGGTTTGCTTCTCGTTATTAGCTTTTGTTTTATATATGTCGCCAATGTGTGTATTTTGTATGTCTATTTTTAGGTGCTTTGCCAAGAGTTTTACCATTTCTATTAAGTTTTCTTTGGTTGTCTTCGGTTCTAACTGCACATTTTTTATTTCAATACTATTGCATCGACTACTCATCATATTTTCCATTTTCTCCTCAAGTATAATAATGTGTACATATTTCTTTTTTACTTCCTGTTCAAATATCTCAACTTTTTTCTTTAGATAATCGTTTTGCTGCGCAAGAAAAGATATAGATGCCTCGATGTTCGCATTACTGGCTTGGATTCCTTGAAGAATTGGGTAAAGTTTCTTCATCTGATTTTCATTTTGGGTAGCCCACTCTTTAAATAAATCTCTCATTTCAATTTTGAACTCCGACAAGTCTTCACTTGTAGTATTGACAAATCTTTTCCTTTTAGATCTTAGGGACACATGCTTTGGTGAAATCTCTTCATTTACTACCGAAGGCAAGTCAGGAGAGGAGTTCGCTTTCTCTAATGTAATTGAGGTATCCATATTTATTTGTTATTTATGTAAGTAGTTTACGGTAGTATATAATTATTATTATTTTAATTGTTATTTTAATCTATATGGTTTAGTAACCAAAAAACCAAAAATCGCTGTCTCTTATGAATGAATACGTACGACAACGATGACGTGCGTCAAGCTGGCCGCAGACCGCGTACACAGGTCAAGTCGAACTGCACGGTCGCGATGGTTTGGTACAAAACGTGTTTCCGTCTAACGTAGTTAGACCCTTTCGAACTGTATGGTCACTGATACTTTTCCTAAGTTTAACAGTTAAAACTAAACTCAATCACTTAACTACTGTGTTTACTTTGCACTGCAGTAATTTCTATTTTTTTATTTTAAAAGTAATAAGTAATATATTAAGACACGTCTGATTCGTTCAGAGTCCAAAGGGAAGAGGATTTATTTACCTGCCAATAAGAACTATCCAGTTGTGACCTCACATTGAACTATGTTTCTTGGCTAATAAATGATTTAAATTTTTTTGGACACACACTAGAGTACCTACTTCGCATTAACCCGCCATAACAACCATGTGTATTCTGGTCAAACAGAAGGAACAGCTAGTAAAATTACAAAAAAAACACTGCCCTCAAGTTATTGATTTCAATGATAATAACTTCGATTAATGATTTCCGTGGACACGGACGCCACCATTAAGTAGAAAGCTAGCTTGTTTAACGGAAATGATACACTTGCTAAAAAATATTTTATCGTCTTAGCTTGAACCTGGATTAAACTTGTTTTCCCCAGAGCCAATAGATTTTTTGCCCAGTTCAAAAATATACTAGTATGCCTAAGAATTGTGTGATCAAAAATATAAGCCTAATACAATCCACCCAGTTATTTGCTTTTACTAAGCAAAACAAAAAAAGTTTACTTGTACCGAATCAAATGCAACCCTGTGTTTGTCAGTGTGTGAGAAAACTTGACGTGTGTGGGTAATTGCCCCGCAACATGGTTACGTTTAGTCTGCTCCATTTATAAGTCTGTTAATTCTGCCGCCGACTTTTCCAAAAATGTTGGCGCGACGTATCTTATATCGTTGGCTATAAGTGTTAAACTGCTAACTCCATTTTTTACTTAAATATGATATTAGTATCGAAAGAGAAAAAAAATATCTATCGATCTGTAAAATTGCTAAACGCAACTGATCTTAATCGATCTGTCAAATGCATCGCAATAAAAACTTTCAAGTACAACATTGTAAAATGCGCGCGTAAAAATTGTCAACTCCGCCATTTTGTTTGTGCGTTTGAGGAAGCGTGATGTGTTTACGACATTTATGTGAAAAAAATAGTTTCTGTGTGGAAATTGCATTACTTCATTGATTTTCTTACAAGGTAAGTTTATTGCATTAATACTTAGTCATGGATTTACAATAAAATATTTATATTATAGGGTAAATTACCTATTTAATATGCTTCTTGAGTGTGGTGGAGTTTGCAGCTTTTATTTTTTGAATGCTAAGGCAAATATTTAAAGGAGATAGCATGTTTGAATTCTTATATTGTAATTGTAATAATTCTAATATTGCAAGATTAGTATGCAACGTTTGAAAATATAGGTTTTAATTGTACCTACTATATATAGGTACTTATTAGTGATACGATAAATTTGACTTGCTGGCTTATAACATAACACAGAATATGACTCTGCATGCGAGTAGCTTGGTTTACGGGCTTACGTTTCTTTTTTGTGGTTTCAGATGAGTGAAAACTATAATTGCAATAGTATTTTAAAACGCTATAGTGAAAAGCGCATCGTTGAAATGTGTGTGAATACAACCTTACCAGTTTTAAATAATGGCTATCCGTCAACAATGGATTCGAACACTGCATCTTCCAGACCCTGTTTTACCAATATAGCTACTGAATCCTCGTGTAACAATGTACTTGGCAGCTCAGTTCCTAATTTGCATAGTATCTATACAAATCCTAATTCAAACATTGTGTATTTGGCTTCTGACAGTTACATTAACATGAATAAACCTGATAATAATAATAGTGAATTAGACATAAGCAATTGACCTGTATTTATTGAAACATCTTCTAACATTGAAGTTAATAACTTTACTGATAGCCTTGCTATGTTTTATAATACTGACATACAAAACAAAGATTCATTTTCTGTAACGCAGAATTATATTAATACTTTTCACACTTCTTCTACCAACGTTTTCTTACCTGCTTCAGACTGCAGCGATGTGATATTGTCTGGTACGTCTAATAAAACATTTATATTGCCTGTAAACAACAGAGAAGAAGACAGAACTTTAAAAATGCATGACAACGATAACTTTTCAGTCAATAGTGACTTATCAGTTAATTCAGCCCAGCAATGCGCAGACTTAAACAGAAATGAAATTGCAGATATTCTTCAAGATATTACCCAAGAGACAAACACGCCTTTGGTACCGTATTCAAATACATCGGATTCTAATGTTGATTTGCCAGTAAAAAGTAAAATTAGAAGCAAAAGTCTAAAGTTGATCGTAAAAAATGGTTTGCGGAAAGAAACAGAACACAGAGAATCTGGTTCAAAATACTATGGAAGAGTAAAAAAAGGATACCAAATGGGTTTATGAAATTGGGAAAGAACCAAGACGCATTAAAGAAAGATGCAAATGTAAAGGATCAAAAGTAATGCAATGTAATCAAATAGAGGAAAAATACAGAGAAAACATTTTCAATAAGTTCTGGAAGAAATTAAACTGGGGTGGAAAAAAAATCTACATTGATGACCATGTAAAATGTTTACCGGTAAAAAGAGAAAGGGATAGAAAAAATACTAAAAAATCAAGGAGGACGCAAACCTTGGTTTACCTTTTGCCAGGACAACAGGAAGAACCGAGGTTAAGGGTATGTAAAACAATGTTTTTGCATACATTAAATATAGGTAGAATGACAGTTCTTGGTTGAAAAAAAAAATGAAAGAAAACGGTGCTCTAGTGAGCAACGCATAGCAACCCAAAACGTTCCAGGTTACAATGAGAAGCAATGCAATATAACAGCATTCTTCGATGCTCTTCCTACAATGGAATCGCACTACTGTCGTGCATCGACTACCAGAAATTATCTTTTACCGGAGTGGCAATCGAAAAAAGCGCTATACGACTTCTATGTGTCAGACTGGTGCAATAAACATAGACTTCAATCTCAGTCAACAACATTTTTTAAAACTATGAAGGAACGAAATATGTCCCTTTTTTGTCCAAAAAAAGATGAGTGCGAAAAATGTGCTTCGTTCAAGTCAGGGAATTTAGATGAAAGAGCATATCGTTTACATATCATGAAAAAAGAAGAGGCCAGGGAAGAAAAATCTAAAGATAAAAACGACGTATCGTCCATTGTAATAGCGGCCGATGTACATGCTGTCTTAGTTTGCCCTGTTTCCAAAATAAGTACACTGTATTACAAAACAAAGCTCTGTGTACATAACCTATGCTTAAAAAATTTTAAAAATACTAATGCATATTCTTATGTTTGGAATGAAAGTGAAGGAGGCTTAAATGCTGACGAGTTTGCTTCCATTTGGGTTGATTTCCTTGAAAATAAAGTATTACCCCTTGATTGCGCAGCGACCTGGATAAATGAATAAAATGCGATTTATTAAATACACATGTTTATTTAGAATAGGGTACGCCGCTACAATCACAATTATTGTTCGCAAGATAATTAATTATATTATGGAAAGATTCACACAAATCTAGAGTATAAACAAGGCTTTATAGTTTTACGTTAATACTGGTAAATTACATGATAATTAAATAAGTAATGAGTTAACGAGATGGTCTTCAAAGTGTTGTTCGCTGCAGGAACCACCGAGGAAAGAGGACGAGCGCGCCGGCGCTTGTGGTTTTATTGAAATGATGCGTGGGGCGCGGGGCGCGCGGGGCGGACGCGGCGTCCGCGGCGATGGAATGTTCCCGATGAGGACAAACGGCGTGAACACCCCTTCATTTGAATGTAACCGAATTATAATTTACTCCGATGGCTGTGGCTACCAAAATAGAAATGCAACAATGTCTAATGCATGGCTTAACTTTGATGTAAAACATAATATGTATGTCGAACAGAAGTATCTTGAAATAGGTCATACTCAAATGGAAGTTAACTCCATGCATTCGGCAATAGAGAGAAATCTTAAAAATAAATGTATCAATGTTCCGGCAGACTATATAAACTTAATAAAAAACGCACGCAAAGAGCCTTAGATCACTTAGATCACAAATTCTTTAAAAAATTTGATTGTGTCCAAGCCTATCAGAGCATTAGCCCTTAAATGCATACTGTATCGATATCGATACATCACATTCTAATAGTTTTTTATAAGTTTTTGTTTTAAGTACTATTAGGCTGAATGTATAAAACATTTCTTCCTCACTGCCTTCAATAAAAAATATCAATGACAAGTGTCAATGTCCTTTCTGTACGTTATTTTATCATCTGTGCAGAGAACGTCAGAAGTGCGCGTTAGTTCAAAATAAGGTTCTTCATTTCACTGTGAAAAAGAAAATAATTGGAATTATTTCAAATAAAAATCAAAAAATGAATGGTTAGTCTTTCATTTTGTTGAGTTATAAGTTTAAGAACGAAGTTTCATAGACAATAGAATTAGTTATCTTGCTTATCTTTGATTGAGTCTGTAGTTTATGTCTAACCTAAAAGTTTTTTTACTCTCTCTGTTGTAATGGCTGCACTGACGCAACATTAAACTATCAACTGAAGATACAGTTTTTCATTAATAATACCACCAAGCTAGACCATCCACACAGGAAGAATCACACATTTACTTCAAAATATTTGAAAATATACGATTTTTATAAGTTTACTTCAGTAAATATTACATTATATGTTTGTATCGAAAACGATACAAATGCGTTTGATTCCTAAAAACTGTCATTCAAATTGTTTGTTCAAAACGGTTTTGGTTTTGATTCTACTTGCTTTTGGGTATGGCTGAACGCATTTTTTTTGCTTTTTAAATTTGCAGCAAATAGAAGATAATAGGTCTTTACCTATGAATCGGCCGTTTTGCCGTACTGGCCATTTCAAATGAAAATATTATTTTTTTTGACTGATAAATCTAATTTCAAATTAATTTTATTTGACAAACATGGAATTCTTTTTCTAAAATCGTCATTTGTTTAATAGTTAGTGTTTTGTTTTCAACGCATTCGAACATTTTTCGTCATCATGGATAAGTTAAAAATTCGAGTAATTATGGAGTATGAGTACCGTCGTTGCAGCAAAGCGGCACAAGCGGCACGCAACATCAACGACGTTTACGGAGCGAACACTACAAACGAACGCACCACCCGTTATTGGTTTACCCGCTTCCGTTCTGGAAATTTTGACCTGAAAAATGAACCCCGTGGTCGTCCAAAAACTTTGTCGACAATGACGAATTAAAGGCAATTGTGGAAGCTGATGAAACTCAATCCACGGCTGAATTAGCAGTAGCTTTCGACGTTAGCATCAAAACAATATTGGTCCATTTGCGTCAAATAGGCAAGGTAAAAAAGCTTGACAAATGGGTACCCCACGAACTCAATGACCGCCAACGCGAAGTACGCGTGGAGACGTGCCTTGCACTGCTCAGCAGGCATACAAATGAAGGAATTCTGAACCGCATTGTTACTTGTGACGAGAAATGGATCCTGTTTGACAATCGTAAGCGCTCAGCAAGTTGGTTGGACCCTGGTTCAGCACCCAAACAATGCCCTAAACGAAAACTTACCCCTAGAAAAGTGATGGTCACTGTTCGGTGGTCCAACGCGGGTGTAATTCATCACAGCTTCTTGCCAAACGGGACAAGCATTACTGCAGATGTGTACTGTGAAGAACTGAACACAATGATGGAGAAGCTCGCACGTCTCCAACCAGCTTTGGTCAATCGTTCGGCTCCACTACTCCTGTACGACAAAGCGCGACCTCATACTGCACAGCAGACGGTCTCCAAGCTACAAGAGTTGGGGTTGGAAGTTCTCCGTCATCCGCCGTACTCACCAGACCTTGCGCCTACAGACTTCTACTTTTTCCAGAATTTGGATAACTTCTTGGCGGGAAAAAAATTCAATACCCGAGAGGCAGTACAAAATGCCTTTGAAGAATTTATTGCCTCCCGTCCAGCTGATTTCTTCAAGAAAGGCATCAATAAGCTACCAATGCAAAGATGCATTGATTGCATGGGTGATTATTTTGATTAATAGAAATAAAAAATATATAAAAAAATTACGCTTCATTTATTTCGTGAAAAACGGCAATTTCATAGGTAAAGACCTAATATGTTGATGAAGTTGGAGTATGGAGATATTTCGGAAGATGATTTTGAGTTAGATGGGGATGACATTCCTTATTACTCATCTCGAGAAGTCTTAGAAGATGAATTAGAAGAGGGTGAAGTAGTTCCAACAGGGCAGGTCAATTTCGAAGAATTTCCAGACCCTCCATTGTTTCAGGACGAACAGCTGGAGCTAGAGGTACAGCCAATGGAGCAAATGGAGGTACAGCCAACAGAATCTCTTATAAATTTTAGGAATTTATTATGGAGGAAGCCGTCTTTTGCATTTGAGGAAACTAATATCAAATTTAGTGGGTCTGAAGAGTTTCCTTTAATGCTTCAATTCTCTATAATGTGTATAATGGAACTGCAAAGTCCTTACCAGTTTTTTAAGTATTTTTTCACGAATCAGTTTATGGAAAACATTGTCATGGAATCAACTCGCTTCGCTGTCCAGAAACAATCTGGCAGACCTGAATTATCCACATTGGGTGACCTTCGCAAATATTTTTTGGTATTCTAATATTAAATATTCAAGGTCATATTGGTCTAATAAATTTGTCTTAAGTCACATCAAAGAGGCAATGCCTGTGAATAAATTTGAAACAATGCCAAAGTTAGGCCACGCGCAGCATGACAGACTTCATAAGCTACGTCCCATAATTAACCATTTGAATGAGAAGTTCTCCAGCGTGACAATCGAGCAGCGACTGTCTATAGATGAGCAGATGTGCGACACCAAGATGGGACATTTTCTCAAACAGTACCTCCCCAACAAATCCCACAAATGGGGTTTAAATTGTTCGTTTTATGCAGTTTGGGCGGTTTTGCTTATCGATTCATAATCTACTCTGGAAAAGAAGCTAATGAAGGATTGTCGAACGAACATAACTTGGGAGTTGTGGGACAAACAGTTATGAATCTGCTGAGTGTTGTACCCAGGCTCAGAAATCATATTGTCTCTTTTGACAATTGTTATGCATCTTTGCCATTGATGTATACATTAGCCAAAGAAGAATACATTCTCTAGGCACCATACAAAGAAACCGACTGGGAAAAACTTGCAAGTTACTCACTAAACAAGACGTTATGAAAAGTTCAATTCCAAGAGGGTCATAAAATTTGAAGAATACGTAACGAGTTTCGATGGTATTGATATTACAACTGTAAGTTGGAAGGACGACAAACAGGTAATTTTAGCTTCGACATATGTTGGAGCATGTACTGAGGAAAATATCGAATGACTCGACAAAAAAGAAAAGAACAAATTAGTCAAGGAACATAACATGCACATGGGTGGAGTTGACTTAATGGATTTGTTTTTAGGAAGGTATAGGATTCGTATGAAGAGTAGAAAGTGGTATATTAGAACATTTTAGAATATACTGTAATAAATTCATGGGTATTACATAAAAAAGTATCAGAAAGAAAAGGCACCCACAAAGAAATCATGACCCTTGCAGACTGTCGATCAGAGTTGGCCGAAACTCTTTGAAAATATACTTCTGTTAACACCAGAGGGCGCCCAAGCACCTTTACATTAGGGGATGATCAACCACCACCCAAAATGAGAAAAGGGAAACCTTACCTCCTGAAGTTAGACTTGACCTAAGTGATCATTAGAACAGAAACACGTGGTCAATGTACGATGCCGTCTTGTAAGTTATTAAGTATAATTAAATGTTCTAAGTGCAACACTTACTTATGTTGTAATAAAACAAAAGATTATTTCATCCATTTTCATAACTCTCCAACTTTATAATATAACGATTATTTTGTGCACTTAATGCAGTGTATCGAAATCGATACAAATATATTTTTATAAAAAAATAAATGTTAAAATTAATATATATTTTTTTGAGTTATGTTACACCTTCATTAAACATAATATATTTTTTTTTCGGCTAAAAAACGGTTATCATGCATTTAAGGGTTAGACCAGGTCAATTAGTGGGGGATGCTAAAGTAAATGATATTCGTGCAATAGGTAAAATACAGTCCCACCGGAGATATATTTTATAAGTTAAGATCAAGTGATGCTTAGACAGTATTACCTCAAAAGAAAACAATAGTAACTAATCTTTTACTCCACGTATTGCCAAATTTACATGAACATCGTTTACAAATAAAAGAAAGAAAATACCAAGATTTACAACAAATTAAAGTTGTGCTACCATGAATTTTATGACAAGCTACCAAATTAAGACTGTACTCAGAAAAACCTCTTTTTCTCAAATAATAAGTACAGTATCATTTCAGAATAAATCATGTTTCTTAATTTTTGATACAGTATAAAATAGGATAACTCCATGTAAACTTTATATAATTCAGAAATTTTTTGAAATAATAACTTCTAACTCCATTTTTTTGTTGTAATTTCATGAAAATACATATTATTAAAAATCTACCAAAATTATAAAGAAAACATTAACATTTACCAACGGTATTTTTACTATCTTATATGAAGTTGTAATACAAAAATAAACATGTTTTATTAGTGTACTGAACATTCACTAGAACGGAGTTACCAGTATAAAACTTTTAGCAGACGATATCTTATACTTGTTAAATTGATTTGTATTGTTGACTTTTCTTTTGAAAAAATATAAATATTGTTTGTCAAATTTTGATATAAATATAAATATATTATCCAATTCTACTTCTTACTTTTTCTATTCTACTCACTTCGAAGATTTGGTTTAAAATTTATGTTGGAAAGCGTGTTAACTTTGATGAAATAAAAATCGCAGTTTACAGTAAAAAGTAGTTTAATATGAACATAATATACAATGGCGATGTTTAAAAAAGCATGTAAAAACTGACGAGACACATACACCATACAATATAATATTTATTTTATGTAAACTTATGAATATATCACTTATAATTATCTAAGTTAGTGGTTTTACATCTATTGCAGAATGGATCCATCAAAATCTGAGTAAATGCTAAGTGTAAAGAAGGCACACACACATGCCACACTATTGCTTCTCTAGATATGTTAGTTTACAACTAAATAAATACACAATTATTCAACCCTAAAAATAAGCAGATATAAAAAGCTGAGAAATATATGTTTTATTATACATAATAATCGCCACTATACTACAATGGATAAACAAATCTATTCATACATAACATTTATAGTATATATATATCTATTTAGTCAAACTTGGCATTCAGTGTTGCAATTTCTTATGAAGCCAGATTTATTATTAAGGCATTTCAGTTCGTGAAATGCGCCCAGAGTAATAGGGTAGAAACTTTGTGGGATTAAACGCGATAAATGTAGTTTTTTAAATTAGAATTCAGTTTATGCTTGCTTTAGTAATGATTATTAAATCTTAAGTTTGTCTCTCAATCAGAGTAACACAGAAATAATTCGTTTTGAAGTACTCATAAATATTTATCAAAGTTCATTGCTAATTCTTAACTTTTACCACTCTTGATATAAACTGAAAATAATATCTATATACATACAAAATAGTTCATACTTTTTGCACTAGGGTAAGGTTATTGACTCAGATATAAATATTAATGGTAAGTATACCAATTTATATTTGAGATAAACAACTCTCTATTTATCAAGGGTACAAAACCACTGAAAGCATTTTAAGCAGTTTTACTATTACTAATGCAATTATTGTAGGCATGTATCCCAAAGCAACCCAAGTAATCTTAGATTCATTCAGTGTTCTGTAAAATTTACCAGTAATAGTGGACCCACATAGCAGAACAGTCACACTTAAAACACATTATGTAAGTTTAAAAATAACGAAAGATATAATAATATAATAAAATAACCTTTTTGCTCTATAAAAATAGAAAGAAAATTGCACACCATATTTAAATTGCCTTTATGTCGTTTTCATTAGACCTCTCTATATTAATACATAAATGCCAGCAAATGACTTCACAACATGGATGATCTTGAATGAAGGGTAAGATAACGGCTGGAAAAATAACATTAAGAACCAACATTACATTTATATCTAATTTATGTTTAACTCCTTTGTCGCACTATCTAATTGCACCCACAATTCCTATGCGACTAGAGTGATTCATACCACAGCCACTAACCTACATTTATGTAAAGTATATAATTAAAACTTTTACAGTGTTTACTGCAAATTTTGCAAGTAAATACATACTTATGCACAGTCCTTTCCATTCAATGACTTCTTTCATTGAATTAAGTTAACTTTGCCACAGAAAGTATAAGTCATAATGTATGATTCTAGCGAGTTCTTTCATGAAACTTAAGTTGCAATAGAAGTTATTATTTTTATTATTTTAGATAGCAAAATCTTTAACCAAATTAATGGAACTTATCTATGCACACATATCCAAGATTTTGTGAATCCAGTTATTTGATGTAAAATTCTTTGATCAATCAACTTTGCCTAATATTTTAATATATATTTTTGTATGTATTGAACATGTTATTGATGTCATGTATACTTTTCATATATATGTTATATTGCATGTAACTGTAGATACAGATACATGCAATATAACATATATGAACCAATTCTGTGTTACATTTACGGATAACATTGTTATGACAATCACAAAGTGCAATTTGGTCACAACATTGGCTACTAGTAACATATCAGTGGGAAAGGACCTCATCCAGTCAGTTCAATTTCAATACACTACACTGAAGAATATTAAGCAAAGTTACTCAATTCATACATTGTGGCGTTGTGGTATATTTTCGTTTATGTAGAGCAGCAAGCGCGAGTGGGTGGCGCGCGAGACGGTCGGCGCTCCACAGCGATACGCGCGTGATCGTGCTCAGCGTCTCTTCCCGCTGCCTTGTCTAAAATAGCCTCTGCTAACTCAGAAAATGCTCGTTCTATGTTGATGTTCGCTTTGGCTGAGGTCTCCATGAAACGGATGCCATGTTCACGGGCTATCTGTAAAAGTAGAATGAAGGCTTTTTACCTTCTTTTTTGTGAAAACAATTTGCGGGTAATAAGTATTACTTTCTTTTGAGGGCACTGAGAGATAAATTAATGTTGCTTCTATCACTAAACTCATGATATTTTAAAAGGATGTAATCAAAACTTAGAAAATACTGGACAGATTATAAAAGTTCTTTCACCTTTGGAAAGCTATTATTAAGCTATATTAGGTGCAGAGGCCAACCAGCCTGGACTCATGGCTTTTCAAGTGTAAAAAAATAAAATGGTTTTCAAATATATGAAGTTGACACAAGCTTAAGCATTTAACTGAATGTTTATTGTCTAGGCCCTTGATAAAATTTTATTATTATATGCAATGCAGACCCAATAAAGTATCTTAATGCTATAAATGCACTCATCATAAAGGAACCTCACCCAAACAATGAACATGAGCAGTATGACCCACATTAAGTACACTCACATATGCTGAAATTGCAGAAATTATAGGACATGTGTTAGCGACGCGACATGAAATGGATTCGGCATAATAGGGACATAGCCATTCAAATAGTTTTGTAAATAACGCTAGTCCACGCCCTCACTACTTGCGCCCGTCCTCGGATAGGTGGTTATTTTCGAGTGTGACGTAAGCAAGTACTAATAAGATTCTTATAGGAAATTATGATGTTATAGGAACCTAGGTATAGGTATATTTTGAATTCTATTTTGATAACGTTGATTTATGGTTGAATTGATGATGTTTGTGTTTAATAAAGTTCTTAGAGTTCATTGGTATAATATAAGCATAACATGAGAAGCTTTATGTATGATTTGGATAGAATTTAGACCTAGGTTATTTGTAAAATACTGATTTGTTCAGATTTGTCATAATTTTGGTAATTTTATGGTTATTTCTTATCAGATTAGGTAGATAATGGTAGATATAACGTTATTGTATATAGGTTCATATAATAAAATACGCATTTGAAGTAATAAATGACGTAATATGGTTAGATATTTTCTCGTTGAATAACTACGTAATTATATGGTTTATTGTAATGGTTTATTGATAATAATGTGTAAATTGCTTTCTTTTATCGAAATGTAATAATTATTTTCATGGTGTTTTACGTATTTGAAGGGAATAACGAGAAAACCTTTGTTGTTGTATATGTTCCTAATTGGTAGTTATATCTTGTTTGATTATGTTAAAATCTAATTGTAATTAGAATGTTTGCATATTTTAATAATGTAAAATGATAAAATTATGTTTGTAACCGTTTCGCCTTAGGTACAATGTTAGGCTAAGTAAGTAGTCTGCCGGCGCAAACGGTGTTTTGAGGAAGTCTTTGTTCTAGAAAGTTTTTTGTATTTAATTTTATCAAATTGATATTTATGTAAACATATAGGAATCGTTTCGCTCTATTATTTGAATATAATATTGTAATAGTTTTGCTTAATAGTTTGAAAGATAATTCGATGTAAAGTTTAGAATCCAAGTAAAACTTAAGCGTAATTAGGTGCAAACTGCACAAACGCGCCAGCCAATCAGAGCGCTGGAATTATTTAGGGCGAAATTTGTATAAAAGGCGCACGCCGAGCTTTGGAAGTCAGTTCGGTGCCCACAAGCAAGAAAACAACATCTAATAAGAAGAAAGAAACAGTTCGGTGCCTGCAGCGAAGAAAACAACAACTAATAAGAAGAAAGAAAAAGTCTAATAAGAAGAAAGAAAAAGTCTAAGAAGAAAAGTTCAGAAGCTTCCAGTTAGAAGAAAGAAAGTGCTGTTCGGTGAATCCGGAGGCCAGTGAAGACCCAAGAACACATAAGCGCTGTTCGGTGAATCCGGAGGCCAGTGAAGAGGTCTGAAGAAAGAAGCTGAACTACAGGAACGATTGCGGTTCATAGGCTTATTTAAACTTAAGGTTTAATTGTATACGCAATAAACGTTCCTACTTTGAAGACTGTGTTGTTTTCACTGCGCTCCAACCTGCACTCGATCAAGTCGGGTGTCACTCCGTGGTTAGTCAGGTCGTGGTGTCTTCGGGGCCAAAGGGTACATACGGCGGCATCTTCTCCAGCCGGCGCAACAAAACTACGCGCAACAGTTTTCCTGGTCCTTCGAGCCGGATCCTGGATCAAGAAGATGCCAACCACACGGTCGACTGGAAGAACGAAGCCCACCACCGCCACGGAGTCTTCGAGGGACTGGAGCGCAGCCACGCCGACAGAGACGACAGACACGATGGGGTCGTCTACGGGGTCGACGTTGACACCAGGGGCACCAACGCACCCCGCCGGAGGAGCGCCTGAAGCACGCCACGCCGAAGGTTGCACCGTACCGCCAGCGATGGATGGGGTTGCGTCAAGGGGCGCTGCGGACGAAGAGGCACGGTTCGCGGTACCAGCGCCCGTGGAACCCAGGAGGGTTGGTTCCACCACCAGGTCGAGGGCTTCCAGAAGAAGGGAAGCCGAATTGAAAATGGAAATAGCCCAGAGGAAGCTGGATCTCGCCGAGGCCGAACTGGAGCTCGTGCGGGTCGAGTCCGGCAGCGAAGAGGACTTCGCAGACGAGGAGCGGCAGCACCACGTGGAGGAGTGGCTACAGAAGACCGAGAGGAGAGCGAGGGTAATGCCACCCTTGGTGCCGCCGTCGCGACCACCGTCACCACCACCACCACCGCGGCTACCACAGCCGCCGCCTGTATCGAGGAAGACCGACATCCAGGAGTTGGCTGAAGCATTGGGGAAGCTACCTAGAGGCCGGTCGGAAGCTGTACACATCGAGCTTCCCAACTTCGACGGCGCCGCAGAAGAATGGCTGGCGTTCAAGAGGACGTTCGAAGACACGGCACCCAGCTTCAGTCACGTGCAGAACCTGGCCAGATTACGGAAGGCGCTGCAAGGCAGGGCGCGAGAGGCAGTGAAGAGCCTCTTGTTTACGGCGGAGCATCCCAGCGAAGTCATGAGGGGGCTACAATTGAGGTTCGGAAGACCCGAAGCTCTGGCAACTGCGGAGTTGGAAAAGCTGGAGAACCTGCCACGGGTCACAGAGGATCCGAACGACGTGAGCACGTTCTACAGCCACGTGAGGAACGCCGTGGCCACGATCAAGGCAATGGGGGCAAGCAAGTACCTAGATTCCCTTAGAACCACGAGGGCCCTCATTGCGAAGATGCCGACTACGATGAAACACCGGTGGATCGCATACAAGAGGACGAATCCTGACGAAGAACTTCGGGACCTGGAAATCATGAACGCATTCCTGGAGGCTGAAAGCGAATGGTACGCGGAAATAGCCGACCCTGAAGTATCCTGGAAGAAAGAAGACCGTCAGCGATCTGCACCACCGAAGACATCATGGGGCCACGAGCGAAAACCAGTGAAGAAGGTTCACTACGTGCAGGGGAATGAAGAGCACCCCCGCAAGAATCGGTGTCCAGTGTGTAACGGCGAGCACTGGATTTACGAATGCGAGAAGTTTAAAGAAGCAAACCTTAGTCGAAAGTACGAAATGGCTAAGAAGGCAATTTTATGCTTCAGGTGTCTACGAGGAAGACATTCAAGGAAGACCTGCAGGGCAGCAGATTGCAAGAAGTGCGGAAGATGGCACCACACCAGTCTTCATGAAGAAAGCCGTCCACCAGCAGCTGTTGGGGATAGAGAAGAATCCCGCTGCAATGTCTCCAGTCGCAGAGAAGAGCCCAAGGAAGTCGTCACCTCCGTGCACACTGCCAGTGATGGGCAGGTGTATCTGAAGATGATCCCAGTGGACCTGTATGGACCGAAGGGCGCAGCACGCGTACTGGCTCTTCTGGATGAGGGATCAACAGTCACGTTATTGGATGCTGGGGTGGCGCAGATGATTGGGGCTGAAGGCAAGGCGAGTCCGATAACTATCGAGACAATTGGAGAACATGGAATCAAGAGGTGTGACTCGCAGAAGATAAGCGTCAAGATCAAGGGAGCTTATCGTAAGAAGAAAGAAACGATTGAAGTTCGAACAATCGACAGTTTGAAGCTCTCAAGACAAGGTGTGGATCGAGGTGTCATCCAAGGATGCTCGCACCTGCAAGGCATTCAAGGTCAACTGATATATGAAAATGAAGAGCCAAAACTTCTCATCGGGCAAGACAACTGGGGTCTCATCATCACGAGAAGACTTAAGAAAGGGAATAGGTCCGATCCAGTTGCATCACTGACGAGCTTGGGATGGGTCCTCCATGGGCGTCACAACGGGAAGACGTCACCAGTACAGTTCGTCAACCACAGCAGACTCATCGAAGAAGATGAGACAGAAGCCTTGGTGCGGCGACACTTCGACATCGAATCAATCGGAGTACAGCCTCGCCGCCCGAGCAACGACGCAGACCAACGAGCGCTTGAGGTCCTGCAGTCAACGACGAAGCGCCTTCCAGAGGGGAGGTTTGAATCCGGGCTGCTGTGGAAGAGTGAAGACGAAACCCTCCCAAACAACTACGTGCAAGCTCATCGACGTCTTATTGGGATCGAAAGGAAATTGGACAAGGATGCAACCCTGAAGGCGTCATATGAAGACCAGATGAAGAAGCTGATAGAAAATGGTTATGCAGAGAAGGCTCCAGTATCAACGACCGCTGGAAGAACATTTTATTTGCCGCATTTTGCGGTAATGCATCCCGTGAAGAAGAAGCCAAGGATAGTCCTGGATGCTGCTGCCAAATTTGACGGGAAGTGCCTGAACGACGCACTCCTGCCGGGACCAGATCTTCTGCAATCGCTATTTGGGGTGCTTGTGAGATTCAGAGAGAAGCCGGTCGCCGTCGTCGCCGACATTCAAGATATGTTCCTGAGGGTACAGATGCGTGAAGAGGACCGCGACAGCCTGAGGTTCTTGTGGCGCGGCGACAGAAGAAATGGGACACCAGACGAATACCGAATGTGCTCAGTGGTGTTTGGTGCGGCTTCATCACCGTCTACGGCGATTTTTGTAATGAACAAGAACGCAGAAGATTTCAGAGAAGATTACCCGGCGGCAGTGGAAGCTATCGAGAAGAATCACTATATGGATGATTATTTGCAGAGCTTTGCCACAGAGGAAGATGCAAGAAAGATCGCGCATCAGGTGCAGAGCATCCATGCAAAGGCAGGCTTCCACTTGAGGGGATGGAGCAGCAACAGGCCGAAGATCCTCGACGGGATAGGAGATCAGCTCAAAGAAGACAGCACAGAACTGGTTGCTGAAGAGAAGACTCTTGAGCTGAGATGGCTAGTGGCAGAAGACTTGCTGGCCTTCAACTTTGGGTTCCGGAATACCAGTCCAGACATACTCGAAGGCAAGAAGACGCCGACGAAGAGAGAAGTCACCAGCGCCATGATGTCCGGCTTCGACCCCCTGGGCCTTGCTACCCCAGTCTTAATTCAGGGGCGTAAGCTGATTCGGGACATATGGCGCGGGGAGATCGGCTGGGACGACGAGATTCCCGAAGACCAGCGAGCAGCCTGGGCCAAATACATAAAGGAAGTGTCTGTATTGAGAGACCTTCTAATATCCAGATGCATCTCACCGAAAATGGAAAAGGCAGCGAGTCAAGAGGGAACCCGGTGGAAGTTCATACCACCTGGCTGTCCAAACATGGGCGGCGCTTGGGAAAGGCTCGTACGATCGGTGAAGACGGCTCTGACGACGGTGCTGCAGTCCAGGACACCACAAGAGGAAGTCCTACACACGCTGATGACTGAAGTCGAACACGTGGTGAACTCGAGGCCACTCACCCACGTTAGCGTAGACCCTGACGATGAGGAAGCTCTAACGCCGAACCACTTTTTACTTGGCAGATCTTGTGGAGCACCGGCGCCTGGGGAGTTTGCAGACATCGAGCTCGTCGGAAGGGCAACGTGGAAGACGGCACAACGGCTGACGGATCACTTCTGGAACAGGTGGATCAAGGAGTATCTGCCTACCCTGCTGCCGAAGAAGGTCAACGGAGCAGCAACGCAGGATCCGCGCGTTGGCGACATTGTCATGGTCGTCGACGCAACACTGCCGAGGAACACCTGGCCGAGAGGAAGAGTTCACCGAGTCTACCCTGGACCTGATGGGAGAGTTCGAGTTCTGGACGTGCAGACACCATGGGGGATCCTGAGGCGACCAACGAGACGGGTCGTCATCCTGGTTCCAGCTGCAGCGTCGCAACCGCAGGATGGAGTGCTACGCACTGCGGGGGAGACTGTTAGCGACGCGACATGAAATGGATTCGGCATAATAGGGACATAGCCATTCAAATAGTTTTGTAAATAACGCTAGTCCACGCCCTCACTACTTGCGCCCGTCCTCGGATAGGTGGTTATTTTCGAGTGTGACGTAAGCAAGTACTAATAAGATTCTTATAGGAAATTATGATGTTATAGGAACCTAGGTATAGGTATATTTTGAATTCTATTTTGATAACGTTGATTTATGGTTGAATTGATGATGTTTGTGTTTAATAAAGTTCTTAGAGTTCATTGGTATAATATAAGCATAACATGAGAAGCTTTATGTATGATTTGGATAGAATTTAGACCTAGGTTATTTGTAAAATACTGATTTGTTCAGATTTGTCATAATTTTGGTAATTTTATGGTTATTTCTTATCAGATTAGGTAGATAATGGTAGATATAACGTTATTGTATATAGGTTCATATAATAAAATACGCATTTGAAGTAATAAATGACGTAATATGGTTAGATATTTTCTCGTTGAATAACTACGTAATTATATGGTTTATTGTAATGGTTTATTGATAATAATGTGTAAATTGCTTTCTTTTATCGAAATGTAATAATTATTTTCATGGTGTTTTACGTATTTGAAGGGAATAACGAGAAAACCTTTGTTGTTGTATATGTTCCTAATTGGTAGTTATATCTTGTTTGATTATGTTAAAATCTAATTGTAATTAGAATGTTTGCATATTTTAATAATGTAAAATGATAAAATTATGTTTGTAACCGTTTCGCCTTAGGTACAATGTTAGGCTAAGTAAGTAGTCTGCCGGCGCAAACGGTGTTTTGAGGAAGTCTTTGTTCTAGAAAGTTTTTTGTATTTAATTTTATCAAATTGATATTTATGTAAACATATAGGAATCGTTTCGCTCTATTATTTGAATATAATATTGTAATAGTTTTGCTTAATAGTTTGAAAGATAATTCGATGTAAAGTTTAGAATCCAAGTAAAACTTAAGCGTAATTAGGTGCAAACTGCACAAACGCGCCAGCCAATCAGAGCGCTGGAATTATTTAGGGCGAAATTTGTATAAAAGGCGCACGCCGAGCTTTGGAAGTCAGTTCGGTGCCCACAAGCAAGAAAACAACATCTAATAAGAAGAAAGAAACAGTTCGGTGCCTGCAGCGAAGAAAACAACAACTAATAAGAAGAAAGAAAAAGTCTAATAAGAAGAAAGAAAAAGTCTAAGAAGAAAAGTTCAGAAGCTTCCAGTTAGAAGAAAGAAAGTGCTGTTCGGTGAATCCGGAGGCCAGTGAAGACCCAAGAACACATAAGCGCTGTTCGGTGAATCCGGAGGCCAGTGAAGAGGTCTGAAGAAAGAAGCTGAACTACAGGAACGATTGCGGTTCATAGGCTTATTTAAACTTAAGGTTTAATTGTATACGCAATAAACGTTCCTACTTTGAAGACTGTGTTGTTTTCACTGCGCTCCAACCTGCACTCGATCAAGTCGGGTGTCACTCCGTGGTTAGTCAGGTCGTGGTGTCTTCGGGGCCAAAGGGTACATACGGCGGCATCTTCTCCAGCCGGCGCAACAAAACTACGCGCAACAACATGCATTACATGCATTTATACAAAGAATTTAATACCATTCCATGCACAATAAGCCTATCAAGAATTTCTAATTGCCATTAGTATTACCATGCATCTGCAATATAATGAAATTTAGCTATTGAAACTTAGGATACGTTTTAAATAAAATTACCACACTGATGTAGTAAAATTTGAATTAGAGAAACATAACATTAATTTTAGTTATAAAAAATGATTAAATCACATATTTATGCAAAATGAAGTACAGAAACTATTCAGAATGGATCATGACAACTGATACAATGTTCAAGAAATCAGAATCTGAAGCACTTATAGGCAGAAAATGTTTGGATGGAAAGACTGATAATTAATTACATTATAAGCTGACACTGTTGGCCAAATAAGTAACTAGAAACATCATAATATTTATTTTAATCATCTATTTAATCAATATGGAAGTATACTTTATGATTATACTAGTTAAGAAAATGAGTGATGTATTGTTTATATTTCTGTGTACTAATTATTATATGTATATAAAATAAAAAATATATATTATGTAATATATAAATGATATAAATATATATAATAATAATTGATGTTTACATAGTTTTTATTAATTATTAATACTATAAATTGGGCTAAGTAGCCACAGTAAATAAATGTATAATTAATGTTTTATAAAATGCAATAATAGCATAGTAACATTCTGATAAATAGATGAAAATTATCAGTTATTCCTATTCAGTTGTATCTATAATTTTTAGTTTGAGCCTATGTGTATAAAATATAACTTTACATCATCTTATTTCAATTTTTACATTAGGTATGTGAGTCAATTATTCTTTTTTCTCTGATAATAGACTGATAAGTACTAGCTGTTAATTTGTTAAATAATGCTAAATATAGAAGCAGTTTTATCACTTTTTTTTTACATATTACTCAAAACAGTAGATCCATACTTTATTAAATGTTATCTTGGATAATTTTGCACTAAAATATGGCCTTGAAATTTCGGCTAAGTTATTTTTAGTTCAATTAAATTTCATTAACTGAAAGATTTGAGCACTTATAGTAATCATAACTATTACTTGATTACATTCACATAAGAATTTATTTTCTTAGGGTAAATGAGAAACTCAAGCTACTGACATCACTCAAAACACAAGAAGCATTAACTGGAGCATTCTAATTAATTCAAAATGTACACTTCTCATTAACACATACTGAACAAATCTTTGTATAACCATGAATTTTGTGAATGCAATGCTGTTAGTACTTTCACTTTACTAACTGTTGCACAAAGAAGAAATAACAAATGCTTCGTTTTTATTTTATTGATGATGATTGTAAATGAAACAAAATTTATAAATTATATAAAATAATAAATCTATAAGTAGTACATAAGTATTATTTTAAAAGTAGAAATCAATAAAACACTTTCAATTTACTCAATTTGATATAACAAAAAACTACTTACACCTTCTCCTCTCTCTTTGCTGACCACACGCCTGTCCTCCATGTCACATTTATTGCCGAGGATCATCTTCTCAACATCCTCATTTGCATGCTGAAATTATAACAATGAACATTTAAAAAATATATAACATTGATTGGTGTAAACTAAAGTCACTCAGTAATACTACATTGTTTGCAATAAAATAAAAGAACTGCATAAAGTAAGTGTATAAACAATCTGAATTAACTGCCTTATCTACATTGTTACACTGTAAATTTCATGCTATACCTCATCTATATTTCTTAACCACTTCACAATATCATCAAATGTTTTTTCATTTGTTATATCATAGACAAGCATGATGCCCATTGCACCACGGTAGTAAGATGTGGTGATGGTGTGGAATCGCTCCTGACCAGCTGTATCCCATATTTGCAGTTTTATCTTCTTACCACGAAGTTCCACTGTTTTTATTTTGAAATCGATACCTGTGGATCAGTAAATTAATTACTTAAACTACTCACTTATAAAAAGGAGTGGTTCCCCATGCATTATTAATATAACCAAAATACAAAACCGTTTTGCGTTTAGTCTTTTCCTTATAAAAAACAAACAAAAACTGTCAAACAGCCTAAGTATTCATTAATAAACACTCAGTTGAATATATGAACAAATTCTAAAATAGACATCCTTACCGATTGTGGAAATAAATGTCGTTGTAAAGTGATTGTCGGAGAACCTAAACAATATACATGTTTTTCCTACGCCAGAATCGCCAATTAAGAGAAGTTTGAATAACAAATCGTAAGTCTTCTTAGCCATTTTATTGTTCAATTCAAAATTAAAAAATTAAAAAATCACAACTTCACACGACCTTACAAAGAATTATGACAGATGAAAATAAGCCGTCTGTCTATCGGCCTGATAGACTGTCAGTGTCAGTGTCAGATTTATATTTTTTGGCAAAGGCAACCTCTATCCGTTCTCAAAATTATTGTATTTGCAACTCGCAAATGGTCAGTACGTTTGCGGTTAGGACACGGCTTTAGGTATTTTTTTTTGTCTAAAGTCTGCTTTTTTATTTTTCCTTACCAGACCCTTCACCCTCTTTGGCAATAAACATGCCCTGATGTCGAAAAGCCTAGGAAGATACCAGGAAATATTCTCCCAATCCCTTCCACGTAAAAGGCCAAATGAAGTTTTAGAAGTTCCCTTCTGAAAAAATCTATTTATTGATCCTTCCTCTTCCCCGTCTATCCAATCAACACATATTCACCCAAGCCTAGCTATAGATAGAACTTTTACTAAAATTGATTCTGGGCCATTTACTGTTCACTTTTTAAGGGCCAAACCGCATCCATCGGCTGGCACTACACTAAATGCTTCCTTCATGGGTTTGAGCCAAAATAAATATACACGAGTAAAAATTATGTGTCCACCGACTTAAATTGTAAATTATTGCTATGTTTATTGCATCAAACATGTCTCAATTCTTTTTTTAATTACACTGACCATGTATTTAAAAAATTAGATGTGTTAAGAGTTCACTGTTACCACGAATAGATGGCGTTGCAGCGTCCCAGATTGTCCGGTGTAGGCATCGACGTCACATAATCGGAAGCCAATCACATAAGCACAACTCACACCAATGACAGCCAATCAGAGAGGTTTTTATCGTGACGTTATATACAAAACGGACTCAACCGGCCAGCGAGGCAACAATTATTTTTCTTTGTTTTTTTTGCCAAGTAGATTTATATAAAGTTAAACCGAAATATACGCATTTTTATTTATATTGTATGAAAGGCTATTATACAAGTTCAAAGTTCAAATAACCCTTTACTGAAACATTTGATCCTTCTACGTCGGATTCAAGACAAAGAACCAGCAGCCAAAAACTAAGTCAGTTCATCGACGTGCCCCTGAAATAACAACTAAGGTCAATATTGGACTTTACCCGGAGAATAATCCAACAACGGCGAGACCGATTCTCCAGGAGAAGCCTTAAAACCGCCGTGAGGAGTTCCTGAAGAAGCAGCATCTAGCACGCAGAAGTTGTGGTCATCGAGAACTAACGGACAAAGGTGTCGTGGCCAGTGCCGCGTTGTTTTGGTGATTGCAATTGTAAGTACTTCTGTTTTTTTCTCGTTCCCTCCAAAATATGTCAAAAGATGAGCTAGCGCGGTCTATCGATACCGCAATAAGAGATTTAAATAAGCAAAGAGGATCCATAAAAGGTAGATTAACCGTATTCAAAAACTACATTAAGTCTTTTGATTGCTCTAATACAACTCTTAAACAGCGCGCTGAGTTAAAATTACGTTTACAAGGTGCAAAAAACTTGTACAGTGAATTTAATGAAGTTCAAAATAGAATTGAGTCGTTACTCCCTGAGTCTGAATCTGAAAATCAGTTAGTAGTTCGAGAAACATTTGAAAACGATTACTATAGTGTATTAGCACAAAGTGAGTGCATGATTAATGACGATGAATCGTGTGACAAAACCATGGCAATGGGCAGTTCACTACAGTCAGTAAAATTACCAACTATTTCGCTTCCCACCTTCGACGGTAACTATGAGCATTGGCTAGAATTCACGATTCTAATGCTATCTCAGATATGCAGAAATTTCATTATCTAAAGTCGTCGTTGCGTGGTAGTGCACAATTAGTAATAGATTCTGTTGAGTTTTCAGCTAACAACTACACGATTGCCTGGGATCTGATTTTAAATCGCTACAACAATAGCTGGCTACTTATACACAATCACGTTAAGTCACTTTTTTGCATTCCCTCTGTAAACAAAGAGTCGCCTGCGCAGATTCGAAAGCTCATCGATATCATATTAAAAAACATCCGCGCATTAAGTTTGCTAGGGGAGCCTACAGAGCACTGGGATACATTAGTAATTTACCTTGTAGTCTCCAAGTTAGATCCTCCAACAGAACGCGATTGGGAGCAGCATAAAAATACATTATTACCTACTACCGATTCATTGTTAAAGATAAGACTAGATGATTTAATTAAATTTCTGAGAAACAAGGCTGATGTCTTAGAAACTTTAACTGTATCTCATTCAAAGCCCGCAACCTCGCATTCATTTGATCATAGGCGTCATACTACTAACTTCAAAACTCATAATAGGGTTCACTGCAGTATGGCAACTAACAAATTAAATTCACACACAAATCACATTAAAACACGCACTAAAAATTGCCTAATGTGTAACGCGCATCATTCGTTATATGCTTGTCAGCAATTTTTAAACTTAAACTTACACGATAAAATTAAATTCATTCATAAAAACAACTTATGTGAAAATTGCCTACATTCCGGTCATGCACTAAGTGAATGTCGGTACGGCCCTTGCAGAAAATGTGATAAAAAAACATAATTCCCTAATTCATCGTGATGAGGGCGAGCTCAACCATGACACGCGCTCTCTGACGCTGCTGAGTACAACTAAGCCGGCGCAGCTGCCGCAGCCGCCGCTCGTGGAACCGGTTCAGGTAAACATCGCCGCACACTCGCAAACTACAGTTTGCACACAGTTAAATTCGGACGCCACCATCGTTTTGTTATCTACGGCTATCGTTGAGATTTATGACGGAGTAAGTAAATATCACAGGATTCGCGCCATTTTAGACAGCGGCAGCGAACGCAGTTTTATATCGCAGTCTTTATGTAATAAATTGCAATTACAATTATTACAGTCCACTCTTCAAATAAATGGGGTTGGTAATTTAGTTACAAAAAGCACAAAAAATTGTAACGTTAAAATAAAATCAATTTGTGGTAAAGTTTCCTTGCGCATTTCTTGTTTAGTTTTACCATGCATATCCTCAAATTTGCCTACATTTACAATTTAAAAAAATGCATTTATGATACCTACACGCATTCAATTAGCCGATCCCGAGTTTTATAAAAGCCAACCCATAGATATGTTGATCGGCGCAGATCGTTTCTGGGATCTTTTAGAAGCAGGGAAGATGCGCTTACCTAACGGCCCTTTTCTCCAAAACAGTAAGCTAGGCTGGTTGGTATCCGGACCAGTTTTTCAACATAATAATAAAACGAAACACGTCTCTTGCAATTTCACAACAGTAGATACGCAACCACGACTCGCCTTCGTGTAGTATTCGACGCCAGCGCAGTTACATCTAGCGGACAATCACTTAACGATTTACAACTTATTGGAGCGCCATTACAGGGTGATTTAATTACTATTTTGTTGAGATTTCGTGAGCATAAATATGTCGCCTGCGCTGATGTCGAAAAAATTTACAGGATGATAAGTTTAGACCCTGAACAACGTGAGTAGTAGGGATTGGCGGATTCCCGCTCACTTATTAGGTATGGTATCAAACGCGAATTTATTTAATAAGGTCGCGGGGGGTCGAATCAAACCGCGATGCTCGCTAAGTTAGCGAACGTTCATCAAACGAATCCGCGATATTATTTTGATTAAACCGCGGATCAAAGTAATTCGCGATATTATTTTGATTAATCCGCGTATCAAATTAATTCGCGCCTAGTAGAACGCGAAGTCCAACTTTCCCAAAAAACCTAAAATGCCCTGGTTTCTGGTAGTAGTAGGGATTGGCGGATTCCCGCTCACTTATTAGGTATGGTATCAAACGCGATTTAATTTCATAAGGTCGCGGTTGATTCATTTCATCAAGTCTATCTCATTTTCCCATGGTTTTGTTATAACATTAGAAGATTTATCAAGTCACCAACAGACAAATTTGAGTATTCAGTTATAATATTCTATAATCTTTTATCTTAGTATACCTATTGTTAATTATAATCATTTCACCCGCAAGGTATTGCAAATATGTTACGAAAGGGTGGTTAAGTAGCGTCTTATTGTTCATATTATTTAAACGTTATGCAGCATGTTTTTACTTGTTAGATAAGACAAAACAAATTCTTGACATAACAATGTAGGCTTGTCATAACAATGTGACGACGGTTA